>OV702279.1:361539095-371539095 GCA_916181665.1 Avena sativa | reverse complement strand
CGCATGCTACTCAACTTTGGTCACCTGAAAATTCTTGTCATTGTAAATGCATGCATATCATCGAGAACCGCCAACGGGGTACCCCTTGCACATGGTACAGGAGCTTTCCCATAACCAAAATGACAAGGCAAGCATACAATGAGCATCTCAGCAATCTTTTTATTTACCATATGCATAGCTTTTTATTGAGGAAGCTTCATAGATGCTCATTATAGTGATGCTGCAAGTTTCCACCATGATTAGGCATGGCTTAGGCTAGCGGCCCAGGCGTTTCTCTAACACAATGTATAAACTCCATGAACTAACAACTTCCTCTTTTATTTCACATCGTCGACATCCATAAACAAAAGAGCAAAGTATCAACTGGATGAGATATCCAACAGGTGTTGAAAGCTTTCCCCTTGATAGCACGGTTCTGCTGAAGCCCAGTATATAATAAGCAAGCATATAACTTTCATGGACTAGTCACAATGGTTCAAGATTATTAAGCGCAAGGAATAAAGTGTATCATCAAGTTTGTGAGAGCTTTACTAACTAACTTTCTCAAAACAGACAAACATTTTATTTTGGAAGAAAACACGGCATATGGAATATGCGCTGAAGTAGCAAATGATGCTAATAGGTAGGTATGGTGGACACAGCTGGCAATATTGGTTTTGGTGAGTTGGAAGCACAGGTAGATCACCTGCTCAGTACAAGTGAAGGCTAGCAATAGAGAGGGAGCGACAAACGAGAGAGCAATAACTGTCATAATCATGCTTGCAACAAAATAGGTCTAATTATGGCATGAAAGTGATACAAGAACTCTGAGGCAAAATAAATCATCGAGGCTTACTGACTATTGATTAGTCATATGCATGTGTGAGCATGTGCCAAGTCGATTCACATAAACAGTGAGAGGAGGATACCACAATATCATACCGAAGTATGAATAAAACAATGCAAGAAAACATTCATATGACATGCTACAAACTATTAGCAAGTTGGATCTAATCATAGACAAACAAGAACTACTGAGCATCCATAACGACATACACCTTACACAAACAGGCTAAGCATGCTCACAATGATGAGTATATGTACAAAAATGAAACAAATAGAGTTTGTTACCAGCCTCTTACCACACCTCGAGTTGTATTAATCTTCATTATTGCCCTTCACTTGTGTGACTTGAATAATTAACATGAAAACCAATATCCACTAAGGACGGCTGAACCCTGCGAAGAACTCACAAAACCAAACAAGAACAACAAATATTTTTGGTGTTTTTGATTTTTTAGAAACAAGCAAACAAATAAAAACCAAACAAAAACAAAGCAAACCAAACAAAGCAAAATCTTTTTGGGGTTTTCTTTTAAGGCAAACCAAAGCAAAGAAACAAACCAAGAGAAACAACAAAAATATTTTTGGTATTTTTGTGTTTTTAGAAAGAAGCAACAAAAACCAAAAAGAAAGCGAAAACAATGGATATACAAAGAACCGACCGAACATGATATATAGATGAGTGTGACGTTGGTGTACCTCCCCCCAAGCTTAGGCTTTTGGCCTAAGTGGGGCTCAATAGCGCGGATAATAAATCCATGCTGGTGGGTCATCATAAGAATGATCATAGTCAGGCACCTCTGAATAAGAAGAAGACGCGCCCCAATCAAATGAGGTGTCACATCCCAAAATTTTCCAAATTTTGAAATGTGAAAAATAAATAAACAAAATAAATAATTTTTGAAATTTAGGGTGAAAAGAAACTTTTTGATTCTAAATGGAAACATCAAAACCCTTCTTGAACAAACTTTGAATAAAAGGAACCCGACAAATTTCAATCAAGTGAAATGCATTCATCAATGAAAGAATCTTGAAATTCAAACACTTGGAAAAGCTAAACCAAAACCCTAAATCCTAATGGAAGAAAATAAATTCCAAGATCTCTCTAGACTATGGATTTGATCCGTATAAAAATTTGTCAACAAAACATTTATAAATGATCAATAATGATAAATAAAAATATTATAAAGCCATAGAAATTGATTTCATTTAATTTGGAACCATGGATAAAAACTTATGAATTTAATAAGATGAAAAGAAATAATTTCCAAAGCTAATAAAGCTCCTATCTAAAATCCATACCAAATTGTGAGCAAAATAATCCCAAAGAGATTTAAAAGGATAAACCAATATTAAATAAAATTATACAGACTGGAATCACCAAGTTTGGATTTATAAATAAATTAGATATGGATTTTATAAGACAAAGAAAGGAATAAATAAATAAGGAATATTTAAAAGCCAAATTAAATCTTGGCCAAGTAAACGGAATGAAAAGTTATTGAATAATAAAAGGAGTAAAAGGTTATTTAAATAAAATCATAAGGATTTAACATTATCCAATTTTATTTAAATAAAGACAAATTTCCTAAACTAAATAATAAATCCCAAAGAAAATTATTTAGAAGACAATTTAAAGATTGAATTAAATCCATAAGAAAATGGAACAAAGCTAATTCAAAACCAAATAAAATGAAGGGATAAAGAATAATCAAATAAAAGTATATGGGAGTAAACCATATTCTAATTATATTTGAATAAAGATAAAATCCCTAAAGTAAATGATTAATTAAATCATGGGAAGATAATAATTGGAATTTGCCCAAGTGGAATAAAAGTTATTTAATTAACTTAAATGGAATAAAAGAATCATTTGAATAAAGTCTATATGGAATTAAAACCATATTTGATTTTATTTGCATAAAGACAATTGCCCAATTGAAATGATTAATACATCATATTAGAATATTTTGAATTATTTAACACACTTCTTGAATAAATAAAACCTACTGAAAAAGGTTTGGTGGCAATTAGAATTCAAATAAGAGTTTGAAAATATAATTAAAATCTTGTTTGAATAAAAACAATTGTCTATTTAAATAAATAATAAAGCCCAAGAAAATACCAAGAAATATTCTAAATTTGGACTTTAAAATGCTTTGTTAAATATTAATAAAATATACTGAAAGTTTAGAAAAGGTTTGACAAAAACCTGATTTTAAATTGAGATTAAATCATTTGAATCAAAACAAAACAAAAAAGAAAAAGGAAAAGAAACAGAGAATAAAAAATAGAGAAGAAGCAGCCCAACCCACTAAGCCCACCGATCCCACCTCCTCTTCCCACTCCCGAAATGTTTTCCTTCACCCGTGCCTGGACCCACGCAGTCACTGATGAGTAGACCCCACAGTACCCCCTCCACACTCGCTGACGCCAGGCCCCACCGCTAGCTCACCTTCTTCCTCACCCGCCGCTGACCACGCCCCTCTCTGGCCGTTTTACTGCCGATGTAAATTCGCGGTAAAGCCTCCATTAAACAGCCCCGTGATCACGCCCTCTTAATTTCCCAATCCTCCTCTCCATTTCCCCTCAACCAGCGCCACCAGAGAGCCACCAGGCTGCCTCGATTGCTCGCTTCAAACCTCCTGCCCTGACGACCTTCCCCGGCCAATTCCAGCGAACTCGAGCCTCCCCTTGCCTCCCAGATCCCAAGAGCGTGATCCCCATCTCCCTACGCATCTGCCCGTAGTCTCCATTCGCCCACACGCGCTCCACACCGTCGGCAACCTCAACGACAGCACGTCGTCACCGTCTGCCTCTGTTCTGACGAGCACTACCATTAAGACCCGACCGTCCCCTCCTCTCTGGTTGTTAGTCATGTGTTCAGAATTCTTGCGCGCATGTAACAGCATCACTCATTTGTCTTAGCACACACCACAGCTTCGCCAACGTCGACACCCGAGCACGCCCGTCGTCAGTAGCATCTCCGGCGAGCAATTGCCGACGCGACCGTGCGCCCCTGGCCATACCACGATGACCTTGAGCTTCTCCACACCTCTACGAACTCGGTAAGCTAATCCACTTCTTTCCTCGCTTCCTATAGTTGCCGGAACGCTTCTGGCTGAGCGTCGCTGCCGCGCGCCACCGTCGAGCACCGCCAGTCTTTGGTCAAGCCACTCAGGACCGTTAGATCTGGATCCAGCGAATAGGATAGATTCACTTAAATCGAACCAGTACGCTTAATATGTGCCGCAGGATTAGCTTTACATCCAACGATCCATAGCACGCGATCCACATGAACCGGTATCAGCCTATAGAAATGCTCCATGTGGCCAGTCTGTGTTTTAAAAACAGAAATTAGATCTATTAGTTGTTAGATTTTGTAAAATTCATAACTTTAAATCTACATGTCCAAATTTTACAAACTTTATATCAATGGAATCAGCAAAAGGAATACTTTCCAACCATGCACTTTGTTTATTAAATTGCTTCTGTAAAATTGTTTTTTTTGCAGAAACATGTGTAGGCATATTTCGTGTATAAAATTTATTCTAAAAATGTTTTTAGGGTAAAATATTTTGTAAATGGAATTTTTTGAACCTACTGACCATAGAAACCAACTTTTGGATTGAAAAATATATTTTGTGACACTTAGGAATTATTCCTTTGAATTAAAGCATTTCTAGTTAAATAAAAATGTTGAATATGTTTTAAAAATGCTTTTTGAGTAAAACCTTTTGAAAATGGTTTGTATTAAACTCTCTGACCCTAAACACCAAGTTTTTGGATTTAAAAATATATTTGGTGAACCCTAGAAAATTATTACTTTGTTTAAAGGCATTTCCAACAAAATAAAATATTGCTTTGATTTAAAAATGGCTTTTAGATGAAACCTTTGGCAAATGGATTAATATTAAACACTTGACCTTAAAAACACTAACATTTGTGTTTAAAAATATATTTGTCAAACACTAGAAATTACTACTTGATTTAAATCAATTCTAGCAAAACAAAAATGACTTAAAGTGGCCATTTTCACCAACTTGTTTTCACATGACCTTGCCACTTTTATAAATGACCAATAGGTGTTTTAAAATGTTTATAACCTATTAGAAACCACTTTTCCAAATAAACCAATCTTTTGCATGCTTGCATGCATTGTTTTGTTTTCTTTATTTTATGTGATGAATTGTTTGAATGCTAGTTTGAATATTGCTTGCTTGATTGAATTGTAGTGGAATTTGAAGAGTGTGACTATTGCAAGATCAAGGAGTGAACTTATATTCTCTACCAAAAAGGCAAGTGGTGCTTCATATTTTTGTCCTATTATTTTCACTATGCACTAGTGATATTTTTTAGTAGGACTTGCATAGAATTTTACTAAGTATGCTATGCCATGGGAAATCCTAGTAGATGAAACCTTAGTCGAATTTTACCTAAGCTAAGATTCCTACTACTATCATGCTTAGCCTAGCTAGTAGAAAACAAGGGTGGATTATAATCATGTTATGGAATATTTCTAAGTCAAGGACCTGTGTTTTGTTTAATAAAACAACTATGTGAATGAATCACCTGGGTGGAATGGAAAGAATGGGTTATGTTGAGTGGTTACACAGGGCCCATATTTATGGACTACCCTAGTGTATCTCACTTGTATAAATCCACCCGGGAACAAAGAGATTTGAGATGTCAAATGTTGAGAAGCTTCAAGTGCAGCCACTTGGCATTATGGGCTCTGCCTGGATCATATAGGTTGCAATAACTTAGCCAGATGGACAGTTGGTGGTAGGGGATGATAGGTTTGGAACACGTCCATTTTGGTCTAAGGGAAGGCTTCTAAAAGATCTTGTCTCGATGCATGTCGAGTCTTGTGGAGAAAGTGCACCACCTCTCGGTAGAGTAAAATCTAAGTACTTAACTGTGTCCCCGACAATGGACAATTTGAGCATCAAGACATGGAAGCTATCAAGAATCTCCTCATCCCAATTTCTAAGTTAAAAACTTGTGGTTGAACAAGGGTTAAAGGATCTTCAATCAATGATTGGTAGATGTCTTGGGTGATTTTGACAAACAAAAACTTAGTGTTTTCAAATGATAAGGAAAATATATTTTGAGCAAAGCAAGCCTAAGCTCCACTTAGCCAAATGCATATAGATGATAGATACCACTATTCTACCATAGTATCACTTGCCAATACAAATCAAATGTATTGACCCTTGTGGTTGTAACTTATTATGTTGCAGGTTTGTTTGATGTTAGTGAAGTGTGTTGATTAGGATTACAAGTCTACAACCAACATGATTGCCTGTGGCACTTTGAAGATGAAGGACTCCATGCTATTTAGTTATTTCTGCTGCATTGTAATGAGATAGCCAAATGAGCTATGTAAGATGTAATGAATTATTTTATTCCTAGTTATATAGTTGTATGATGACCTTTGTTTCTTGATATTACATCTTAACTGTGGATGCTAGCTATTGATCCAGGGACTAGCATTGTAAACACAGGGATCTCTACCTTATTAAAGGTTGGGACCTCTACATGAGGGTTGCTGGTATGAAGACTCTCCCAAGTTAGAGGGCTGAACAGAATTGTCTTCGGCATCCTCTTCAACATTCTCTTCTTGCTGGGAGAGTTCCCCAACATATGTGTCAACCTCCTCCTCCGTAAGTGACCATCCTTGCCTGTTATCAAAGTTAAATAAAGCAGGTGCATGCAAATAAACTATTTTCTCACTCCTACCTTTTCTCCGACCTTGCTGGACAAACGATAGTTCATATGGCAAACTTCTCACATGCTGAATCATGGACTCAATATCAAGCCTCTCTATGGAAAACTGAAAATCTGAATAATGAGGCTCTAAACCATGGAAAGCTATCAACCTAGACGTAATGAGACCTCCACAAATTCCACCCTTCTCACGATTGGTGGTGAGACGGTGAGCTATCAAAGCACCCAAACTGTAGGAACTATTCCTACCCAGAGCAGCTGCAATAAAAGCTAGATCAAAAGAAGACAACTTTCTAGAGTCTTTCTAGCAAGAACACACTTGGTAATGAAATAGGCAAAGTATCTAATAGTTGGGAGCTGGATGTTCCGAATTTTACCACTTTCTTTTGAGAATTCAAAACCTTGGAAAATCTCAGCATACAAATCAACAAGTGACTTGGGCCTCTCCTTGATCTTCTCACAAGATCCCCACTGAGGTACTCTAATTGCTGCACAGAAATCAGTAAAAGGCAGGTTGATAGGCATATTATATATTTTATAATGGACCATGGGATTATAAGTAGACCAAGTGAACCGGAAGTACTGCACAAAAGCCATGGTTAACTTAACATATTGGATTGGTTCACCTTCAACAAAGTGCTCCAACCCTGCATTTGTAACCAAAGTTTGAAAATCTTGGAGAATCCCCATAGCTCTCATAAATTCATAGCATCGATATATGGAAGGAAAAACTGCCTCCTCACGATGAACGTTCATTGGCTCATGCACCATCAAGTCATATTGATTTAGTGAATAAGCACTCATCTTCTTTGTTGAAATTTTTAGACAACCATCAAACCAAGTGATTTCTAAGTTGATAAATGATGAGCAACTACTATAGGAACTTGCTAGAGGACTACACATGCATCAAAACAAAGTTTCTAAGCATATAACAAGCATGCAAGCTCAAACAAACTGTCACCTATAGTGGCAAAATACTCAAGATACAATCTACCAATCACAAATCTAATTGGACAAGTGGAGGAGGCACATACCAAGGAGCAATCCCTCCAAAAATCAGCACTTGAGATGGGCTGAACAAGGAGATCGAAAATCGCGAGCAAGAACAACAAGAACTCGAGCTTGAGCAAGTTTTCCGGTGTTTTTCGGGAGAGAGAAAGAAGGTGGCTTTGAGGAGGCAGCCTGGAGGGGCCCAGGTGGGCCAGACCCCCCTAGGCTCCACCAGTGGTGGGCCCGCACCTACCACAGGTGTGGGGCCTAGGGGTGGCCCCCTGGGTCACCTCTGGTACCTCTCTGCCCCTTTATCGAGGAAAATTTTATTTTGAATTTTCTGGGATTTTCAGGGAAACTTTATTTTTGGCCAATTTTCAGGGTATGAAAATTGATTTTCTCGCTGAAACAGTTTTTTCAGAAGAAGCAAAAGCAAACCAGAAGCCAAACTATAAGAGCTCTAAGAAACTCAAACAAGCAAACAACTAGCAAAACTAAAACTAAAGCAAAAACTAGGAAGGAGAAAGGAAAAAAGAAAGCAAGTATAACCATAGTGGAAACATTATTTTGTTCATTAAAATCCTTTTGTTAACAAGGTTGATCAAGTCTTGTTACCAAAACAATCTTATATGAAACAAAACTTTGCATTCCACAAGGTGATTATGTTACCTCATACTTGATAGCAATGGTCCCAATCATAATGGTTTCAAAAAAAAATTCTTGTGGAATGGGATAATATATTTCTCCAACCTTGATGACTTCAATATTTTCAATGGAATTCAGGCAATAGCTCTTAAAAACCTTCTTGGGGAAATAGACAGTGTGCTCTTTGTCATTAATATTGAAAGTTACTTTTCCTTGATTACAATTGATGACAGCACCTGCAGTATTAAGAAAAGGTCTCCCAAGAATGATAGACATATTATCATCTTCAGGAATTTCAAGCACAACAAAATCAGTTAAGACCATGCAATTATGAGCAACTTGAACAAGAACATCCTCACATATACCAACAGGAACAGTAGTTGACTTATCAGCCATTTGCAAAGATATATCAGTTGGTATCAACTTTTCTAGTTGGAGTCTCTTATAGAGAGAAAAAGGCATAACACTAACTCCAGCTCCCAAATCACATAAAGAAGTTCTAACATAATTATTCTTAATGGAGCAAGGAATAGTTGGTATACCTGGATCACCAAGTTTATTTGGAACCTTACCATTGGAGGAGTAATTAGAAAGTAGAGTTGTTGTAGTGTTCATTAGGAATCTTCCTTTTATTAGAGACAATATCCTTCATATACTTTGAATAAGGAGGCAACTTAATAGCATCAGTCAAAGGAATTTGCAGAAATAAAGGCTTCATCCACTCACAAAACTTGTTGTAGTGTTCTTCTTACTTTGACTTGTGTTTCTTACCTGGAAAAGGCATAGGTTTCTGCAGCCAAGGTTCTCTCTCTTTACCATGTTTATTAGCAATAAAATCTTCCTTTGTGTACCTAGTGTTCTTAGTGTGTTTCTTAGGTTCTTCCTCAACTTCCTCCTTATCAGGAGACTCATCATTATTATTACCACTCTTAGTTTCAGCATCAGAGACAGATATACTATTAGGATCTACAGTAGGTTCAAGTGGTTCCTCAACTTCCTTATGTTTCTTTTTCTTCCTCTTACGAGGACTACCACTATCTTCTACTTGTTGGGAATCCTGTTCTATTCTTTAGGGTGTCCTTCAGGATATAAAGGATCTTGAGTAACTGCATCACTCCTAGTTTTAATTCCATAAGCATGTTTATTTCCTGAAGCATTAACTAGCATATCCTTTTGCACCTTAGCAAGTTGATCAAGTTGGGTTTGAACCATTTGAAAGTGTTTACAAAGCATTTTAATATCATTGGAAGTTCTTTCTACAATATCTTTCAACTCATGAATAGCTCTAGAGTTTTCCAATAAATGATTCTGAACTTGTTTATTAAAATTACCTTGTTTAACAATAAAAATGTCAAATTCCTCTAAGCATTGATCAGGAGGCTTACCATAAGTAATATCACCTTCATCAAAGTGTTGGAGAGAATGTACCTCAATGTAGATGAGTGGGGAATTGGCTTACATAATTCTTCTATAGGAGATAGATTCTTCACATCTTCAGCTCTAATACCTTTCTACTTTAGACACTTCTTAGCTTCCTTCATCACTTCATAATTTAATGCAATAACTCTGTAACATCCCGGCATTAGAGCTTAGAAATAAGCTGAACCCAGATATGTGCATTGCATTCATGCATAGAAAATCCAAATAATTTTCGCGCTTTTGAATAAAACTTGTCAAAGTGATTGAAGCTTCTCTTAACTTGATGGGATTGAAGTAGATCATCAAGTTGACTGCGATAAGTTTCAATATGACCTTTGCTAAAATCTTATTTTGGGTAAAAGAGATTTGATCTAAGGGCAGATCAAATATAATAAAAGTTAAACCCTAATACATTATTTAATGATTTATAATTGATCCTTAAGTAGTCATATCCTAGTATTCATTACACAACTCATGAATACCAAGTTATAGATATAACTTAAGTAATAAGAATGTAACAATCAATTCTTGATTTATCTTAATCTCATCTACTTATACCATGAGTATCGTGGTTGTCAACACCCAGATTTTTAATCCTAGATGCATGTTATGCCATACATCGCAATCCCAGGATTACCATTTTTGCGAGACATAACAGAATTGGATACCATAGTACATCATCCATTACAAACCGTACATAAGTTCTTACACAAATAGGGATCTCATTGATCCAGTTCTTAATACAACATCAAGCAGCGGAATACGTAATAATAACGGTAGCATAGGCGAAGCTCCATCTTCGGGGTCACAGGCAATGCTGACGATGGGAGATGATCCTAGTTGTCGTAACCTTCCTGGGGTCCATCCTCCAGGTACTCCTCTTCATCTGGCCACGGGAATAGCCAGGGACAAATCCATGAGTACTCTTTAAGTACTCGCAAACTAATACTAACAAGTGAAAGGGGTTTTTGATAATAGGACACTAGGCTCTAGGGTTGTTTTACAAAAGCCAGATTTATCTCTACTAAGTTTGGAAACCACGAATGCTAGTTAAGGTCTTATAACACCTAAGTGGGAACTTGTATCTCATGCCACAACCCTGTTGTGGTCAAGTCAAAGTCTCAATTCATTTCACAAGTCTTTTGAAAACATCTGACGTGGGAACAGTATGGCCACTCCAACTGTCCATAACCGCGGACGCGGCTATTCGAATAGTTTGACACTCTGCAGAGATTGTACACTTTCACCACAACATTCGATACATCCGTCAGGAATAAATCCTGAATTCACCATACTCAGTATGCGGATAATCAATCCTAACCTTTCAATTACACGCCCTAGTATAAGCACCTCTCCTGTGAGTTTGGCCTCCCAACCATGACCAACTGTCATCTTGCGTACTGCACAGGTGGACAATCTTCACAAGGTAGCCTCAGCTCAGACCTTGGCCGTGAGGGAACCAATACTAAGGTATATAAGTTTCCAGTCAAGCCCTACCCAATCTTCGGGTATTGTGGTTGTACGATAAAATTGGAATGGTATCGCATCCAGACAACCATCAGTTTTATAAAGGGCCAAGGCTCCTGCCTTGACATTTTAATCACCAAAATCATCAGGTGTTCGGAAACACATGTCAAAACATCTCAGTAGAATGATCCATCATTCTAAGGTTTTTATAACCATTTTTACCAAGTATTCCCACCTAATATTGATCAAGTTTTATGCTTAGCACTAGCATCTACAAGTGGGGGTAAGCACTAATGAGGGGTGGTAAACTATTGGAGTGTAGCTGAGTTTAATCTCATGCCTTAGGATGACATCAAGATTATCTAGCTTAGGCCAAATTTTATGCTCTTTATGCAACCTTCAATTATCCTTCTAGTATCTACCATTTATTCCAGTAAACTCTAAGTAAGAGCTTTGATAAAGAAATAAAGTAATAAACTTGCAAGTAAAACTAGGATTGGTTTATCAAGGGGTTATGATCATATATGCTTTAAGGCATATAGTGGGCATGGTAGAAAGTATTGGCTTGCAAGGTTAACTTGTATAGTAAGGCTTGCTAAGGTAGAGTATCTTGCAAGTGTTAGCTTGCATAGGTCAACTTGATTAGTAAAGCTTGCCTTGTGCAGAGCAGTGGTTGAAGTTCTCCTCGGCTTCTTCTTCGTAGTATCCTCCTTCCTCCTCGTATCCTTGGTCGGTACTAGCGTCTATAAATAAATACGATGTACTCAATCACCAAACAATACTTAACTACTTGCAATCATCACACCAAAGGGTCCTATAGATGATCTAGCATCATCACTAACATTACAAATTAAAGCTTGGTTTAATTCCTTTTATTTTTAGAAAGTAATTTCTACTCATTGAAAAATTACTTAAGATTTAATATTCTCCAAACCAAACATGGGATCATGTTGACACATGTCATCACCACATATTTTAGTCCATGAGAATGTGATTTAAAGTGGTGTCACAATTTAATAAGGTTTTATCTTTTTATTTTAATTAATTAAAGTGGCTAGAAATGCCTATGTAGCATTCTTTTATTACTTGAACATTATTTCTGTAAGTAACCTATATATTTTTATATATTCTGAAAGGTATGGTTAAGTGTGATTTTTGAGAGTTGGAATCGACTCAAAAGCCATGATGGTTTTAATTTGAAAAATGTTTGAATGCAGAAAAGCTTCTGTCTTGTTATTTTTACCAAGGGTGATCTATAGATCCAAATGACTTGCATCCAACGGGCTTGGATTCAGCATTTCAAGACCTTTCTAACAAAATTAGTTTCATTCAATTTGGTGCACTGAATCGATCTGGGTTGATTTTTGAAACTGGGTACAGAAGTGTGTTTGAAATAAAATGGAAAAGGTTTAATTCAAATAACTGGGTTGCGCGGGAAAGGTTAACGGGCCGGCCTGCTACGCACAGCGCTTCCGCGTGCTGCGTAAGTGGCTGTCTCCACGCGTCAGTGATACAGGGGGGTGCGAAGCGGTATGGGGCGATGTGGTGCGTTCGATCTGGTTCTAATCCAACGGCTGAGGGTCATTGTCGACGTTGGGCAACGCCGGCTAGACAGAAACCTAGCGCGGCCAGTGGGGGTCGTTGGGGGCTCACCGGGGTTCGGGCGAGGGTCGGCGAGGCGGGCGAACGACGAAGTCGACGACGGCGAACCTCCTGGTACCGGCAGCTTCTCCTGGGGCGGCTCCAATCGCTGGCTCCCTTCTTCTCCAGTAGCGGCGGGCTCTGGTGAAATTCCGGCGATGCGCTGCTCGCCTTGCTCCGGGAACGGTGTGGCACGATCAGTGAGGAGAGGGGAGTGAGATGGTGTGCTCAATTCGGCTGGGGTGGCCTCTATTTATAGTGGAGCGAGGGGACCAACGGGGCGCAAGGTGAGCTCGTCGTGGTCGACGGTACAGATGGCTATCAGCGTGGGCGACGGTAGGGCAGTGCGGTGCTCCCTAGCGATGCTCAACGACACGGTGGCAAGACGTGGGGCGGTGCAGTTTGGTCGGAACGCGACGGTGCTCTGCGCGTGCCCGACGGAGAATTTAATGATGCACATCGCGCGTGGTCCGCGCGGCGGCGAACGAGCGTGTCTGCGGGGTTGTTGGGACGATGGTGATCACGTATGCACGCGGCAAGGGAGGCGCGCGGTCTGTGGGCGTCGGTCGAGCGTGGCACACGGAGCGTGCTCTCGGCATGGTTGCTGGCGAGGTTGGCATGGTTCGTGCGCGTGGTCCAGTGGCTGGCAACGTTCGAGCGCTGGACAGGGAGTGGCGGTGGGATGTTGGCTTGCTCCCAGACATGCTGGCTAGGCTTGTTTCTCCTCCTAGCTTGCTGTCGACATGGGGGTGACAAGTGTGCATTCGGCCTGCTCACCATTGATGGCAATGCCAAGCTTACAGTGATGCTAAGGGTGTGCAATTGAGCTAGATGATCTACTAAAACCTAGTTGTAACCAGAGAGGGAACAAGTTAGGCTTCAATCACTGCTCACAATAGTGTTTGGAATTTGTTTGATTTGTGTCTGCCAAGTGTTTGATGAAATGGCCGCAAGAACTCAAGTTTTGAATTTTGAAAAGATTTTTGGTGGGTGTGCTAGGTTGGTGCTGGTGAGTCTGCAGATGCTTGGGTTTTGAAAGTTGAGCTTGTTTGAGTGGTTTTTAAAAAAGTGGGATCTTTCCATATGATAAAGATTCAATTTTGAATTGTCATTTAAACTATGCATTTGAAAGTTTCTGGATGATCACAAAGTGGGCCTTGATACTTTGTTATGAGTACAATCAAGGGGTGTAAAGATCCAGAAAAGTTTCTGTTAAGTTCTGAAAGTTTGAGACAGCCAAAGTAGGCATGGGAGTTAAATTGGTCAAAATGACCATTCACTCATTTAGCTTTGTTTTGATTTATTTGTCTTTAAGAAAAGTTTGGGAATTGTTTAGATGATGTTTATTTCACCTAAGAAACAATTTACAAGCAAAGAAACACATAAACATGGCAATTCAAAAGAATTCAAAATGGGATGCATACACACATGCATGCTTTCATATTTTTATTTAGAAAAGTTTTTGTTAACCCTAAATTTGATGATTAGAGTCTAATGATCCAAGTTTAGTATTTTTGGGATGTTACAGTGGTAATACCTTACCTGAACTCTTTAATGAGATTGAGTAGGAAAGAAACCAAGTCAAGATCAGGCACCATGTATTTTTCTATCCATCTTTACTATTCCTATTGGAATCATAGTCCAATATATGTTGTTCATCAATGTTAAGCAATCAACTATTGACTCACCAATTCTTAACCTATCAATTCTTGACCTATCAACTCTTGTCCTTATTATAGAATTCACTTAACGCCTATAAAGAAAGAAGTAAGAAGAGGTAAATAGTAATGCTAGTATTAGATATCATTTATAGGATGGGAGTGTTGGAAGAGGATAAGAACAATATGATAATTGATGGAGTTAACTCACTCCTGAATAGAGAGAAGAGTTAAGTAGAAGATATAATTATATGTTGACAAATAGGATTATAAGGATGAACACTGAAGATAGTTACCTATGAGTAATCCTATTGGAATAAGTAGGCATAGCAAATGAATAACATCCTTAATCCAATAGAGATACTAAGAATATAATTTCAATACAACTATAATGTTGTATTGATGAAGCCTTAATTAGCCAACTGGAAAACTAAACCATAAAGGATCAAAGAATTCCAATGATCATGCCCTACTCACCAAGATTGAATGCTTATATCATGTATAAGTAACATTGGTGGATAGAACATGATTGAAAACCTAGTATAGATATATTATCCTAGGTTAGCTATTACAAGTCATAGTAATATAATGAGAGGTTGGAGTATAAGATACTGGAATCAAGTAGAGATATGATAGTATGATTAAGATGATGCTAGAGCACCTTGAATTAGAAAAGTAGTATTTTTCTCTTGGGAAATACTAAACACTTAAGGAAAGTAGAATTTGATATATATATCCATTAGAGTAATGTTAGTGATGGATGATTAAGGAAGAGTATGAGTGGAGTTAGAAGTAACTTCTTGATGGATTGGAGATTATCAGCAGTAGAATAGTTGATTTAACCAAGTATGGATATGATAAGATTATGTAAAAATTTAGTGTCAAGCTCATTGGATTTACAAATGGATTTAAAAGAATAAAATGTGGATAACAATATTCTGTAGAGCAAAGCACATCCTGTTAACACATGATGATGGATAGGAAGAAGTAGTATATCTAGGAAAGGAATTCTTTAAGTAGAAGTCAAGAATTATGAAATATGGAAGATAGGAATTCTTGGTAAACACTAAACCCTAATTCTAGAACCAAACATAGTATCCATTTCATCTGATTGATTTATCATCTTAAATTCACAATGGTTCATAGGAATATTTTCCTATAGCAAATCACTTAAGCACATCTTTGTCATTTCTAACTATCATGATCACATGTGCTTAGGGATTATATTAATTAGTTCTTCCTCATAAACCATTCTAGAAAATAACCTCATTATTTCAAAAAGGTGATAATAATAATGATTACAAACATAAAGACAATATGTTTTACCCATTGATCCTTATTCATATAAATAAAATTTATAAGTATAATAAGAACCCTAAACCCTAGGGTAAGCAACTATAATTTTCACCCTAACTCTTATGCTAGTTATCACAAAATATAAACCTTAGTATTCACTAGAATCATGGGAATGATATTAAACACATTAAATCTTTAGGATATCATGCAACAAATAAAAATATAGGATCATTATATAAAATTTTCCTTCCAAACTATGAGCTAAATAGAATTAAGTTTTATAAACAAATAAGGAAATATCCTAATATATATCCATGGTTTATTATAGAGATAAAAATTCATCATAAATCTTAATACAAAATATTAAAAGGATCTATATAAAGAAAATAAAGAAAAATAACACTATATAAAAAAACAGCTCCCAAAATGACTTTAAACACTACCCATTATTGTTACAATTATTTAGCAAATAAATTCTGTAAAGGAAGATTCTAAAATAAATGAAAAATACAAATATGAGTAATGAAATAGAAAAGCGAAAACTAACAGAAATAAAAAAATAGAGGAATCAGATCTAGCCCATGGCCCATTTCCTCTTCTCTCTATTTGTCGCCCGCAAGTCACAGCCAAAACTCTCCGCACACTCCGCAGCAGCCCACTTCGGCCCAACACTAGCCCACCGGTAGCCCATACCGCTTCGGCCTTGTGTTCGTCGTCGTCTTCCGTGACAGCGGAAGCAGCTGCCTGTCGCGCCGGCCGCTGTCGATCGGATGTTGCGATTCCCGCCGCCGCTGAGCTCCAGAGGAAGGGA
Source organism: Avena sativa (assembly GCA_916181665.1). NCBI lineage: Eukaryota > Viridiplantae > Streptophyta > Magnoliopsida > Poales > Poaceae > Avena > Avena sativa. The sequence goes on along the minus strand of OV702279.1, from coordinate 371,522,616 downwards.
TAAGAACCGTCGGGATACCCTCTCTCATTCTTATGTCCCCATCACCTCTCTCTCAACCTCTCTCTTCCTATTTCGCAAGAATGCCGAAACCCTAACCGCCATGCTTCGATCTAGAGCTCGCTTCCGGCCTCCACTTGCCATTCTGAGGCCACCACGATGACCGTGGTGCTCGACTTCGTCAATTGCTCTGAAGCACGCTGGTCAGGGAGTTCCCTAACTGCGGGATTTAATCTGTCTTCTCTGACCCCGACACCGTTCATCGACATCAATCGCCGCCGTCTCCAACTGCACCTCGCCTCCTCGACCACTCCTCTGCATTCTCGGTGAGCTGATGGTCCTCTAGGACCTTACCTTTCTCCCTATCCATCCCTGGATCGTTCTGGCCTCGAGCGCCGCCATGCTGTCTCCGCTTTGGTCACCGCCAGCGAGGCTCCCGGACACCCCAAGACACTACGCCACCCTAGTTAGGTTGCCCAGGTTCATACACTCCCGATCCGCGAACATTTGCATCCGCGCGCGTACCGTAGCGCCACTGCTGGATGGTCGCCGGCGTCGGCCATCATCCACCGTGCCGATCAGAACGAGTCAAACTTGGTGTGGGTCCTGTTGCTGAAGTGGCTTGCCAATGTGGCCACGGGCCCACTAGTTCATCTTTGTGGCTAGGTTCGTTCTGAGTGTAAAAAAGATTACTGGTTCATGCCAGCGTGGCACACCAACGTGGCCCTAAGCCCCACCTGTCTGTGACTTGGGTATATCCAGTCTGGGTGTAAAAGTTTAGTGTCTATTTAGGAAATAATTAAAACAATATAAATTCAAATAACAATATTCCAGAAATGAAATAAAATGATTAAATCTTGTAAATTTGATATCTTTTGTTTTATAAATCAGAAAAATACATATAATATATGAAAATGTTTAGAAAAATAAAATATACAACTTAAAACTATTTTCAAATATTATTATGATGATTATTTAAATAAATAGTATTTAATAAAGGTTTTATAAATAATAAAACTTTGGAAATTCATATTTTAATAATGGTAAATGTTAAAAATATAAATAAAATACCAAAAATCTTATAAAAATAAGAATTACAATTTAAAACTATAATCATACATTATTATTTCACTTAATTAAGTATTTATTATTTATTAAGTATTTATAAAGTAATAAACCTTATAAAAATCATATCTTATTATTTATAAATTACAAAAATAAATGTAATATACCAAAATGATCACAAGAATAATACCTACATGTTAAAAATATGATATTACACTTTTGAGGTAAATAAATATTTAAACGCTTTAATAACTTGAATTTAAACCTATTTCCTTAATTGATAATTCATATAAAGGTAAATAAAAATTGCTAATATTTCTAAAATTAGCTAATTGAGTCTATTAAATAGTATTAGTCTTAAATAATTATAATATGAGGTCAAAATGGTTCAAAACATTTTAAAAATATAATCTTATTGAATTATCCTTTAACCAGAAGTGTAAATTATTTTATAAAAGGATCCTTATCCAATATAAAATCTCTAAGAATAATTGTAATGAGATAAAAACCATTCCTTTATTTTGATCACAAGTTTATAAACAAATCAAAACACTATAGTGAGTTCATAAGTAATGAATAATATTGTTTACTTATTCATAAACCGTAACCACACCCTTATAAGGAGATAAATCCCTTTATATATTTATAATATAAAGAAACCATTACCAACTAAAAATAATACCATTCTTAAGTAACTTTAAAGAAACATTATAAAGTGTACAAGGTATTGATTAGATGGGAATATACATCAACTCGAGTGAAGACAAAGTTATTAATTAGATGGGAATATAATCTCTAGCCATGGAACCTATTTCTGCAGCATATTGCAATAGCAGCAATACCAGACCATTAATTAAAATACTAGTCATAATAGTATGATAGTCTTGAGTTGTTTATTTCTGATTCTTCTTTGTAAGAAGTTTCTTTCTCTCTCTTTAACCTAGAGTGTTCTCTGGATCTTGTGTAAAGAGTTGAGTTGTAACCTATAGTCATGTCTTGGACCTGCTGTGTTTCTGTTGTACCACTCTGAGGGATGTAATACTAGTGAACGGTGTTTCATTGGTGTTATGTCAACGACTATAGTGTACTACATCATGCAGTGGTATGCTGGGTCACCGCAAACTCCCCTCTTCTTTGTTGTTGGTGGTGGAACTGGTTCAGGAACAACTGGTTCAGGAGTAATAGGCTCAGGTGTATTCAGCTCAGTTGAAGTCCAATCATCCTAATTCTTGCTTATCTTGTTCATTAATTCTTCAGCATCTGTAGGAGTCCTTTTCCTGAAAACATAATCAGCAAAGCTATCTAGGTAGGTCCTAGAATCATCAGTTAGTCCATTATAAAAAATATCAAGAAACTCATTCATAGGTAATGGACATCCAGGATATGCATGAATCAAGGAACATAATCTTTTCCATGACTCAGGCAATTTCTCTTCTTCTTCCTGTTTAAAATCAAAAAGTCTTTGCAAAGCAGCATGTCTAGCACTGGGAGGAAAATATTTATGGAAGAAAGAAGAAATCAAGCAATCAGGGCTATCAATGGAACCAGGAGGTAATCTATTAAACCAAGCCCTAGCTTCTACTTTTAGTGAAAAAGGGAAGATCTTAGCAACAAAGTACTTGCGCATCATAAAATCATCATAGAACAAAGCACTCATAGTAGAAAGCTCATTCATATGAGCCACAACATTCTCATTTTTAGTACCACAAAACAGTTCTTTCTCAACAATATCTAAATAAGTTAAATCAATAGAGAAATCATAGTTAAATCAAGAGAGAAATCATAATCTTTATCTTTAATATCTATGGGAGAGGTGGAAAACTTAGGATCATATGACTTCTTAGGTATAATAGTATGTGTAGCAAGGAGACTCTTAATAGACTAGCACCATGTGTGTTTCGGCACTCTTCAACAAATTCATCAGTGAGCTCAATGTAACCATCATTAATATCAAAACTCTCACTAGACTCAGGTGAGCTAACAGGTGTAACAGTGTCTTCACTAGGAGTTTCGGTATTTCCTAGACTAGCCATAGTAGCATCTAGAAAAGGACCTAATGAACCACTTGCATCAAGCATAGTAGAAGTAACATCATGAGTATCAGAAGCAGTTTCAGATTCAGCAGTAGTAGCAGCGTGTGTAGCATGAGTATGTGGTGGTGGTGTGACAAGCTTACTTATAACAGACGGTGAATCAAGAGCAACAAAGATGTTTAGGATTGTACCTCTTCTTGTAGTGGATGGTAAAATAGGGAACTTTCCATCACGAGAGTTCCCCATGATGAAAGGAGTAGTAGTGAAAAATAATAGATCCAAGTGAACTTACAAATAAAGCTATGCTCCCCGGCAACGGTTCCAGAAAATAGTCTTGATGACCCACAAGTGTAGGGGATCGCAATAGTCTTTGCGGGTAGTATTGCCCAATTTATTGATTCAACACAAGGGAAGTCAAAGAATACTTGCAAGCCTTAACAACTGAGTTGTCAGTTCAGTTGCACCTGGAAATAGTTCTTGCTCACAGAAGTTTATCAGTAGCAACAGTTTGTAGTAGCAACATCAAAGCAACAGCAGCAGTAACAACAACAGTGAAACAGGAGCAATAGTAACAGTAATGGTAAACAGTAGGATTCGAGTGTGGTAGGCATAGGGATGGATGGACGGGCGTTGCATGGACGAGTCTAAACATGCAACTTCAAAAAACTAGGGCATTGCAGATAAATAATAACAAGCATCCAAGTACTAAACAATCGTAGGCATTTGCTCCAAATATAGTCATACGTGCTCGCAATGAGAACTTGCACAACATCTTCTGTCCAGCCAGCCCATGGCAGCGGGGCCTCTAGGGAACTACTGGCAATTAAGGTGCTCCTTTTAATAGATCACTGGAGCAAAGCATCAACACTCCGTGAACACATGTGATCCTCACACCACAGCCATCCCCTCCGGTTGTCCCAATTATTGTCACTTTTGGGCCTTTGGATCCGGACAATGATATGTGTACACAACTTGCAGATAAGACCATAAACAATACTATCATAATGATTCAATAATAAGTTTAGATCTGAGATCATGGCACTCGGTCCCTAGTGACAAGCTGGATCCGAATCTTGGTTTCTGGTGGCGGCGGCAGAGCGGAACTCTTTCTGGAAAACTATCGAACCCCCCTCTATTTTTAGGTCATAAGGCAACTTATAGACGCGGAGGGAGGCCGAGAAGCTGCCTGGGGTGGCCAAACCTCCTCCAGGCGCGGGTCAGTGGGACCGTGCCTGGGGTGGGTCTAGGCCCCCCAGGCCTCCCCTCTGTCTCCCCTTCTGGCTCCATGGATTTTCTGGGATTTTTCCTGATAGTTCATTTTCTGCACAAAAACAAGACACCAAGGTAATTCTGCTGAAAACAGCGTCAGTCCGTGTTAGTTGTATCCAAATCACACAAGTTTAGAGAAGAAACAATAGCAAAGTGTTCGAGAAAGTAGATACGTTTTGGACGTATCAACTCCCCCCAAACTTAGCTTATTGCTTGTCCTCGAGCAATTTAGTTGAAAACTGAGTGCGATGAAAGAACTTTCACGATCACTTTGCTTCATATGATGTAAATATTCTCAGCACAGGAGTAGATGCTTAGACAATTCATAATAAGGAGTATGCAACTAAGTCTAATCAATAGTCATTGCAAGCTATGAAGAGAAACCAACTCAATAATAATAAGTAGCATGAAACATAAACATAAGCAACATTGCAATGCTCATAATAAGGTATGATAGAGTGGTATCTCGCTTGCCTCTGAAGTTCATATGAAGACTAGAAGTAAAAATATCAGAGATACAAGCATCAAAGTCATGACATAATTAACCAAGTTTTGGAACAAACACAAGAATGACAACTATGATCTTAAGAAGGTGCTCATAGAATAAGTGGTGACTCAACAAAATTGTGAAAACGGTTTTGTGTAGGTTTGAACGTATCAGATGTATATCCGTAGATACGTTTTGGACGTATCAGATGTATATCTGTAGAGAACATACCCTTGAAGACCGACAAAGCTTAACGAGTTAAACTCATGGTTGATGTAGCCGATCTCAAGATCGAGAGGAAGTCCTTAGCACCGCAACTTAGCGGTGCATCCGTGCTCGCACACACGTCCGAGGCACCGAGCAACCTCCGCCTCCTCGCTCCAGCGATGCATCGGAAGCACAACCCTTTCTTGCCGAATAGCCACAGGAAACATGTATCTCGCTAGTCCGAGACCATGGGGGATAAATACTATAGGGGAGAGAGATCCTTCACGAGGAGGTGTAAGTGAGAGAGAGGAGAGGGGGCTCCTTTTATAGGAGGAGGGGGCACCCAAGGGGGTGGCCACCGGCCATGGGGGATGCCCCCTCCCTTCCTTCATTCATGTGGGTGGACACTCCACTCACTCAAATGCCTTTCAATTCCCTCCACTCAAATTCCCATTGAATTTCCACCAAATTTAATGCAAACACTCATTAAATAAAACTCCTTTTATTTATTCAAAATTTTGTCAATTACTTTAATGACAAACAATCACATATAACCCCTTGATAGTATTTCATTTCACATGCAAAAACACTTTCTGCTATTTCACCCGAAAACCTGTTTCACTAGTGAAATAAATTCCCGCGCTTGTTATTCTTTCCAGCATGAAACTTTTGCTCCAAATGGATGTCGGTGTCTCTTAAGTGTGTCACCCTACGGTTCGCGAATAATGTGGACATGATCGAGACCCTTCTCCGATCAATAATCAGAAGCGGAATCTGGAGACCCATACTGACTCCCACACATTCAACGATGACTTTCTTGTGATTGTCAGAACCTTTTACACTAGTATCTTAATCCCTTTTTTTCGCGATATATTACATGTCCGAGATTCGATCATCGGTATCTCCATACCTAGTTTGATCTCGTTACTGACATGTACTCTTTTCTTGTTCCCATGATATAACATTCTATTGATCAAATCACCTGCTTGCAAGCTAATCAATGTGATATCACCGAGAGGGCCCAGAGCATATCTATCTGTCATCGGGATGAACAAATCCCACTCTCGATCCATGGGCCTCAACATAACACTTTAGTAGTTCTGAACCCATCTTTATAATCACCCTGTTACGGTGTGATGTTTGATGTTATCAAGAAACTCTTCCGGTGTTAGTGATTGACATGATCTCATGGTCTAAGGATTAGGATCACTTCGTAAGTTATTATGGCAATATAAACTCAATGACTTTGAACGTAATGCTATACTTCGGATGAATGTTCATCACACCATTACACTAATGTTGTGATTGAAGGGAATATGCCCTGAGAGGCAATAATAAAGTGTTTATTATGTGTATTCCAAGTATATGATAGATGTTTATTTTGCATGCTATAATTGTATTAATACGGAAACATTAATACATGTGTGTCTAATAAACAAACAGAAAGTTCCTAGTTATGCCTCTCTCATAAACTAGCTCGTTGATTAACAAGATGATCAAGGTTTCCTGATCATGGACATTGGATGTTGTTAATAACGGGATCACAACATTAGTGTAATGGTGTGATGAACATTCATCCGAAGTATAGCATTACGATCAAAGTCATTGAGTTTATATTGCTATAACAACTTACGAAGTGATCCTAATCCTTAGACCATGAGATCATGTCAATCACTAACACCGGAAGAGTTTCTTGATAACATCAAATGTCACACCGTAACAGGGTGTTTATAAAGATGGATTCAGAACTAATAAAGTGTTATGTTGAGGCTCATGGATCGAGAGTGGAATTTGTTCATCCCGATGACGGATAGATATACTTTGGGCCCTCTCGGTGATATCACATTGATTAGCTTGCAAGCAAGTGATTTGATCACTAGAATGTTATATCACAGGAACGAGAAAAGAGTGCATGTCAGTAACGAGATCAAACTAGGTATGGAGATACCGATGATCGAATCTCGGACATGTAATATATCGTGAAACAAAGGGATTAAGATACTAGCGTAAAAGGTTCCTACGATCACAAGCAAGTCATCGTTGAATGTGTGGGAGTCAGTATGGGTCTCCAGATCCCGCTTCTGATTATTGATCCGAGAGGGGTCTCGATCATGTCTGCATTATTCACGAACCGTAGGGTGACACACTTAAGAGACACCGACATCCAATTGGAGCAAAAGTTTCATGCCGAAAGAATGAACAAGCGCAGGAATTTATTTCACTAGATACCGAAACAGGTTTTCGGGTAAAATTGCATAAAGTGGTTATGCATGTGAAATGGAATTCTAGCAAGGGGTTATTTGTGAATGTTTGTTCTCAAAGTAATTGACAAAATTCTGAATAAAATAAAAGAGTTTTATTTAATGAGAGTTTGCATTAAATTTGGTGGGAATTTAATGGCATGTTTGAGTGGGATTTTGAGTGGAGGGAATTTAAAGGAATTTTGTGAGTGGAGTGTCCACCCACATGAAGAGGGGAGGGCAAGGGGGCAGCCCCCATGCGCCGGCCACCCCCTTGGGGTTCCCCCTCCTCCTATAAAAGGAGCCCCTCCTCTCACTTCTCACTCACACCTCCTCGTGAAGGATCTCTCTCCCCCTCTAGAATTTATCCCCCATGGTCTCGGACTAGCGAGATACATGTTCCCGGTGGCTATTCGGCAAGAAAGAGTTGTGCTTACGCTGCATCGCTGGAGCGAGGAGGCGGAGGTTGCGCGGTGCCTCGAACATGTGTGCGAGCACGGATGCGCTGCTGATTTGCGGCGCTAGGACTTCCTCTCGATCTTGAGATCGGCAAGAGATCGTCTACATCAACCACGAGTTGAACTCGTTAAGCTTTGTCGGTCTTGAAGGGTATGTTCTCTACGGATATACATCCGCCCGTTGTTTGTATCTAATAGATAGATCTTGGTACATAGTTCACATCGTAGGAAATTTTTTGTTTTCTATGTTGCGAACCCTACAGTGATCTCGTTATTAACAACATCCAATGTCCATGATCAGGAAACATTGATCATCTTCTTAATCAACGAGCTAGTTTATGAGAGAGGCATAACTAGGAACTTTCTGTTTGTTTATTAAACACACATGTATTAACGTTTCCGTATTAATACAATTATAGCATTCAAAATAAACGTCTATCATATACTTGGAATATACATAATAAACACTTCATTATTGCCTCTCAGGGCATATTACCTTCAGTCTCCCACTTGCACTAGAGACAATAATCTAGTTACATAGTGATGAATCTAACACCCATGGAGTTCTGGTGTTGATCATGTTTTGCTCTACGGAGAGTTTTAGTCAACGGATCTGCTACATTGAGATCCGTGTGTACTTTACAAATCTTTATATCTCCATCCTTGACATGCTCACGGATGGAGTGAAACCGGCACTTAATATGCTTGGAATTCTTGTGAGACCTTGGTTCTTTCGCATTGGCAATGGGACCATTGTTGTCACAATAGATCACCATTGGGTCCAACACGCTCATAACCACACCTAGTTCGGATATGAACTCCTTCATCCAAACTTCTTCCTGAGCCGCTTCTGAAGCAGCAACATATTCGGCCTCCGTTATTGATCCCGCTACCACAGGTTTTTTGGAACTCCTACAACTAACCGCTCCACCATTCATGAGAAAACGTATCCGGATTGAGGCTTAGAGTCATCTGGATCGGTGTCAAAGCTTGCGTCAACATAACACTTAGCAACGAGCTTTTCTTCACCTCCATACACAAGAAACATATCCTTAGTTCTTCGCAAGTTCTTAAGGATATTCTTGACCGCTATACAGTGTTCCGAACCTGGATCCGATTGGTACCTACTAGTCAAACTAATAGCATGTGCCACATCCGATCTTGTACATAGCATGGCGTACATTATAGAGCCCATGGCTGAAGCATAGGAGACTTTATCCATTATCTCTATTTCTTCCGCCGTAGCCGGACTTTGAGTCTTACTCAATGTCTTGCCTTGCAACATAGGTAAGAACCCCTTCTTACTTCCATCCATTTTAAACTTCTTTAAAATCTTATCAAGGTATGTACTTTGCGATAGCCCTATTAGGCAGATCTATCTCTATAGATCTTTATGCCTAATATGTATGACGCTTCACCTAGGTCCTTCATTGAAAATTTGCTGTTTAGATATCTTTTAACACTATTTAAAAGATCTATATCATTTCCGATCAATAATATGTCATCCACATATAATATCATAAATGCCACATTGCTCTCACTCACTTTCTTGTAAATACAAGCCTCTCCATAAGTTTGGATAAATCCAAACTCTTTGATCACCTCATCAAAGCAGAGATTCCAACTCCGTGATGCTTGCTTCAATCCATAGATGGATCGCTGAAGCTTGCTCACCTTGTTAGCATCCTTAGGATCGACAAAACCCTTTGGTTGTATCATATACAACTCTTCTTAAATATTACAATTGAGGAATACGGTTTTGACATCCATCTGCCATATCTCATAATCAAAATATGCAGCAATTGCTAACATAATCCTAACTGACTTTAGCATCAATACGAGAGATAATGTCTCATCGTGGTCAACTCCTTGAATTTGTCGAAACCTCTTTGCGACAAGTCGAGTTTTATAGACGGTCACATTACCATTAGCATCAGTTTTCCTTTTGAAAATCCATTTATTCTCCACGGCCTTTCGGTCGTGAGGTAGGTTTACCAAGTTCCAAACTTGATTTTCATACATGGATTCTATCTCGGATTTCATGGCTTCTAACCATTTGTTGGAATCCGGGATCATCATTGCTTCTTCATACGTCGCAGGGTCATCAATTTCATCAACCATGAATTTCATAGCAGGGTTTCCGTACAGCTCGGGAGCTGCACGCGTCCTGCTAGACCTGCGAGGTTTGGTAGTACTCTCTTTTGGAGTTTCATGATCATTATCATTAGTTCCCTCTTCAACTGGTGAAGCCAACTATGGAACGACTTCGGTGCTGCGCTACTTGCCATACTTTGAAGAGAAGGTTCAATAACCTCTTCGAGTTCTACCTTCCGACTACTCACACCTTTCGCGAGAAACTCTTTCTCTAGAAAGGATCCATTCTTAGCAACAAAAACCTTGCCCTCGTATCTGTGATAGAAGGAATACCCAATAGTTTCCTTAGGGTATCCTATGAAGACGCATTTTTCTGCTTTGGGTTCGAGTTTATCCGGTTGAAGTTTCTTCACATAAATATCGCATCCCCAAACTTTAAAAAATGACAGCTTAGGTTTGTTTCCAAACCACAATTCATATGGTGTCTTTTCAACGGATTTAGATTTTACCCGATTTAAAGTGAATGCAGCAGTTTCTAGTGCATAACCCCAAAATGACAGTGGCAAGTCCGTCAGAGACATCATAGATTGAACCATATCCAATAAGGTACGATTACGACGTTCCGACACACCATTTTGCTGTGGTGTTCCGGCAGGTGTGAGTTGTGAAACAATTCCACACTCTTTCATATGAGTTCTAAACTCGTAACTTAGATACTCACCTCCACGGTCGAACCGTAGAAATTTGATCTTTCTATTATGATGATTTTCCACTTCACTCTGAAATTCCTTGAACTTTTCAAAGGTTTCAGACTTGTGTTTCATCAAGTAGATATAACTGTATCTACTCAAATCATCTGTGAAAGTAACAAAATAACGATATCCACCTCGCGCCGACACACTCATTGGACCACATACATCAGAATATATGATTTCTAATAAATCTGTCGCTCGTTCCATTGAACGGGAAAACGGCGTTCTAGTCATCGTGCCCATAAGGCATGGCTCACATGTATCAAATGATTCAAAATAAAGTGATTCCAAAAGTCCATCCGAATGGAGCTTCTTCATGCGTTTAACGCCAATATGACCTAGATGGCAGTGCCACATATATGCGGATATATCATCATTAAGTTTAGTCCTTTTAGCATCAATATTATGAATATGTGTAACACTATTATCGAGATCCAACAGAAATAAACCATTCATCATCGGTGCATGACCATAAAAGATTTCATTCATATAAATAGAACAACCATTGTTCTCGGATTTAAATGAATAACCACTTCGCATCAAACACGATCCAGATACAATGTTCATGCTCAGTGCTGGCACCAGATAACAATTATTTAAGTTTATTACTAATCCCGACGGTTAGTGGAGAGGTAGCATTCCGACAGCGATCACATTAACACTTGATCCATTGCTGACACGCATCTTGACCTCACCCCTTGCTAGCGGTCGCTTGTTCCGCAACCCCTGTTTTGAGTTACAAATATTAGCAACTGAACCGGTATCAAATACCCAGATGCTACTACGAGTACTAGTCAAGTACACATCAATAACATGTATATCATATATACCTTTGTTTGCCTTGCCAGCCTTCTTGTCTGCCAAATACTTGGGGCAGTTGCGCTTCCAGTGGCCAATCCCCTTACAATAATAGCACTCGGTATCAGACTTAGGTCTAACTCGGGGTTTCTTTTCAGGCACGGTAACCGGTTTGCCGCCCTTACTTCCCTTCCGTTACCCTTCTTGTCTTTCTTGAAACCACTGTGCTTATTGATCATCAACACTTGATGTTCCTTCTTGATCTCCACTTCTGCAGTTTTAAGCACTGACAGAAGCTCGGGGAGAGACTTCTTCATGCCTTGCATATTATAGTTTATCACGAAGCTCTTATAGCTAGGTGGCAGAGACTGCAGAACACGATGGATGCCTAAGTCAATGGGAATCGATATTCCCAAGGACACAAGCTTATCGGCGTAACCCGACATCTTGAGTACATGCTCACTTACGGAGTTGTGCTCTTCCATCATGCAGCTAAAGAACTTTTCTAAAGCATTGTAGCTCTCTATAGCAGCATGTGTGTCGAAAATCATTTTCAACTCACCCATTGTATCAAATGCATTGTCGTTTTCGAAACACTTTCGAAGTTCTGGCTCTAGCCCATACAATATGCCACAATGAACTAAGTTGTGGTCCTCACGACAAGTCTGATAGACATTCTTCTCCTCGTCAGGGGCATCATCGAACGGTGGGGGGGCCTAGCGGCGCTTCTAGCACATATTGCTTTTGTGCAACGGAGAGGAGAATCCTCAAATTCATGGCCCATTCGGTAAAGTTGCTACCGTTCGTTGCAAGTTTATCTTTCTCCACATTGAAATTAAAAGCAGGTGGTGCCATCTACAACAGAATTTGTAAAGTTTAGACTAAGTTTATGATATATTGAGTTCAACTAAACCACATTAAGAATAAACTCCCACTCAAAAACGACATCCCTTGTGCCTTTTTGGTGATTACATGAACCAAATCCACTACACCAAGTCCGATCATCACGTGAGACGGTGTAGCTTCAAAGGCGAGCATCAAATGGGCATCATATCTACCATATGACTCATGCTTAACCTTTCGGTCCGTGTTCCGAGGCCATGTATGTACATGCTAGGCTCGCCAAGTAAGAACCTTAGTATTCGCGTGTGTAACTGTCTTACACCCGAAATATGGTCGTGGATCCAAGAACACCCGATCATTACGTGATGTCTTGGAGCGACGAAACATAATCGGTGCATACTTAAGGAAGAACACATTCTTATATTGATATTTAAATGAGGGATCATCTTATTATGCTAATAAAACGCCAAACAAGCAATATAAGATGCAATCAAACATCACATGTTTATAACTGAAATGGTATGGTTCCAGCACTTGATCTCCATCATGTGCATCGTGGTATGATCACTATCATACCTCTATGTGTAAGGCCAAGGTCTATGGAACATACAAGTTATGTGTGTTGTAAGAGTATCATCTCATACTTCTACTTACAACATCACCATATCATAACACTAGCCCAACAACAATCTAAACTAGACGCCTCTAATTTATCCATTGCAAGTTTTACGTGGCTTATGGCTTTCGAAGATAGAACGTTCATACCTACAAAAGTGAACCACAATGAGGATAACCAAATTGTTGACAACTCGTTGCAAATTAGATATTGACTATAGTAGGAGAGACAGACACCCGCTAGCCACTTATGCAAACTAGTTGCATGTCAAGCGTAGAACAGGTCTCATGTGCGAGGACATGTAAAGTTTGTCCGGGCCGCTTCATCCCACTATGCCACCAATATCCAAAATACAACTAAGAAGCAATAACATGATCATCATCGCCCACATACTCATATGTGCACTACCCGTGTAAAGCATCTACGCATAGATCCGGCTCTGATACCACTTTAGGGTTCGCAACATAGAAAACAAAAAAATTCCTACGATGGGAACAACTATATACCAAGATCTATCTACTAGATACAAACAACGGGCGGATGTATATCCGTAGAGAACATACCCTTGAAGACTGACAAAGCTTAACGAGTTAAACTCGTGGTTGATGTAGACGATCTCTTGCCGATCTCAAGATCGAGAGGAAGTCCTTAGCACCACAACTTAGTGGCGCATCTGTGCTCGCACACACGTCCGAGGCACCGAGCAACCTCCGCCTCCTCCCTCCAGCGATGCAGCGGAAGCATAACTATTTCTTGCCAAGTTCATGTGGGTGGACACTCCACTCACTCAAATGCCTTTCAATTCCCTCCACTCAAATTCCCATTAAATTTCCACCAAATTTAATGCAAACTCTCATTAAATAAAACTCCTTTTATTTATTCAGAATTTTGTCAATTACTTTAATGATAAACACTCACATATAACCCCTTGCTAGTATTTCATTTCACATGCAAAAACACTTTCTGCAATTTCACCCGAAAACCTATTTCGGTATCTAGTGAAATAAATTCCTGTGCTTGTTATTCTTTCCGGCATGAAACTTTTGCTCCAAATGGATGTCGGTGTCTCTTAAGTGTGTCACCCTACGGTTCGCGAATAATGTGGACATGATCGAGACACTTCTCCGATCAATAATCAGAAGCGGGATCTGGAGACCCATACTGACTCCCACACATTCAACGATGACTTTCTTGTGATTGTCAGAACCTTTTACACTAGTATCTTAATCCATTTGTTTCGCGATATATTACATGTCCGAGATTCGATCATCGGTATCTCCATACCTAGTTTGATCTCGTTACTGACATGTACTCTTTTCTTGTTCCCATGATATAACATTCCAGTGATCAAATCACTTGCTTGCAAGCTAATCAATGTGATATCACCGAGAGGGCCCAGAGCATATCTATCCGTCATCGGGATGAACAAATTCCACTCTCGATCCATGGGCCTGAACATAACACTTTAGTAGTTCTGAACCCATCTTTATAATCACCCTGTTACGGTGTGACGTTTGATGTTATCAAGAAACTCTTCCGGTGTTAGTGATTGACATGATCTCATGGTCTAAGGATTAGGATCACTTCGTAATTTATTATAGCAATATAAACTCAATGACTTTGATCGTAATGCTATACTTCAGATGAATGTTCATCACACCATTACACTAATGTTGTGATCTCGTTATTAACAACATCCAATGTCCATGATCAGGAAACCTTGATCATCTTGTTAATCAACAAGCTAGTTTATGAGAGAGGCATAACTAGGAACTTTCTGTTTGTTTATTAAACACACATGTATTAACGTTTCCATATTAATACAATTATAGCATGCAAAATAAAAATCTATCATATACTTGGAATATACATAATAAACACTTTATTATTGCCTCTTAGGGCATATTCCCTTCAGGGGAACCATTGGGGAAGAAGCCCCCCTTAAATAGGATAAGGAAAAACTGACCGTTTGGGTCGGAACACAAGTTACTGAACCTGGCCGTAACTTGGGTCGGAACTTGGGCCGGAACTTCCGCTTAAGCAAAAACACAGGATAACATTGCACGGAAACTTCAATAACTTTTGATTTTGGACTCCGTTTTTGATGATCTTGGGCTCGTTTTGAAGAGAACGACAAGCTTTACAAGATTATGCAAAGAAAAATAATAGTCAAACATGTAAGTATAAAACAAAATGGAGAAAGGTATGACCTCTCTAGAAGCGATGAACCGGTAAAACCTCCAAAACCCAAAATACAAGAAGTTGAGCTTGAAAAGTCCGATTGGGATGAAACCAATTTTGTTGGAAAGATAAAACCAAGTAGAACCCAACAAAATGTGAAATATTGGATACCACCAAGGGAGAAAAAACAAGTATATATATGTGAGATATTTCCCAAAGTGTGGAGCCAGAAAAACCCGCATGATCAAGAACCGCAATAAGGTATGCAAGGGAAAACCTTATTTGATGAACTAGAGCTTTTTATGATGATGACCACAAGCTATAGATCCTATCATGCACAAGATACAAATAACAACCAAGAAATATTATGCTATGTTTGCAAAGGTTTGAGCTCTTTCTGAAAGATGCGATCGAGTCACTCACTCGAGAGCCCCTCTTGATAGTACGACTATCTATCCTAAACCCGGTCTCCAAACACTACAAGAGACCGATAAAATAGAAAACCTATCAAGATCATACCTTTGCCTTGAGCATTCCACTTGAGCTTGATGTAGACCGTCTTGTCCTTCGCAAGATGGAACACCCTTCTTGATTGATCTTGCTCACTCTTGCTTGATGAAGACTTGCAAATTGCTCCCCCATAATCCATGGGGAAACCTCTTTTTTGAACTTGTCTTCATCACTCCATGAACAATGAGGATGGCAAGCTTCAAGCATGAGATCTTCTAGAGATTGAGCATCTTGAGCTTGCACTTCATTTCTTCTATCCCCATAATGATGGTGTCTTGAAGATGCACATGAGGAACTCCATATTCTTCTTCAAGACACACTTGATCTTCTTATTCTTTCAACCTTGAGACCAACACATGGCCCAAGCGATGCCAATGGAAAAACCTACAAGTGAAACTTAATTTACACATTAGTCCATAGGGATTGTTATTAATTATCAAAACCACACATGGGGGCATACATGCCCTTTCACCCGGTTCATTTTAAACCATATGAAACACCTTTCCAACACCACTATCACATTTTATATTTTCTGCTATTTATTATTTCAAAAATACAAAAATACTTTCTTCACTTGCACACACACCCAAAACCCCAAAACAACTATCTTTTTATTGTTTTTACTTTGCTTGCCTAGTTTTTACTTATTTTATTTTATGTTATTGTTATTTCATATTGCCAATACAGAACATTATGCTTGACAACCACATGGTTGAGTTGGGGACACAAGACAAAACTTTGCTTTGTAGGTTGCTTGAAGAGGAGAGGAAGAATAAATCTCTAAACCAATTTCCCTAGAGTTTGATATAAACCGTCGAGTCACCCTTGTGGGTAAAATACGCTTGCTACAACACTCTGCACTTGGAGTCCCAACAAATTGGTACACGGAGTTGTTGCCATCATGTGTTCATAAGAAGTTTTTGGCTGAATCTATTCAGGTTGGCTACCACGACACTCAACATGAGTTCTTCCTACCACCCCCAGATAGACGGGTAAATCAAACGCTTGAACCAATGTATAGAAACCTACGTGTGTTGTCTGGTGAATGCAAACCCAAACCAATGGGCAAAATGGCTATCACTGTCTCAATACTGGTATAACACATCATTCCACTCTGCCATTGGTTATTCCCCGTTTGAAGCACTGTATGTAATAAAACCTAGGAATTTTGGGTTCAAACAAGGGGCTTCTACAGGGCGCACTAATATGGATGCGCGTGGATTTAGGAAAGGGCAGAAATTATTCCACTTATTCGACAACATCTTGAGCGAGCGCAACATAGGATGAAACACCAGGCGAATAAGAAGAGGGTAGAGCGAATGTTCAATGTTGGTGATAGGGTGTACTTGCGACTTCAACCGCATGTTCAACATTCACTGGCATGCCGATCATCACAGAAACTAGGTTTTAAGTTATTTGGACCATGCCAAATTCGGGCTAAAGTGGGCATTGTGTCCTAGTGGCTCAAGTTTCCAGATTCGTCATGGATTCACCTAGTTATTGATGTGTCACAATTGAAGAAATCGATCAAACCTAGAGAACGAGTAAGTTTGAATCTTCCTATCACTAATTGATGTTGTCCTTGAGGTGCAGCCGATTCTTATCATGGATGAGCAAATGATACGTCGTGGGTGCAAGCAAGTATCCCAAGTGTGCATCAAGTGGAGTGGCTTGCCTAATAATTGCCAAACTTGGGAGAATGTGTATGCGATCGTGTCGGCTTTCCCTGCATCACTAGCTTAGGGAAAAGCTAGTACTCCGGGAGGGGGTATTGTTATGAAACCAGTTGTGGCTCATGCTCTGAAGGTGAAACACAGAACTGATCAACGCCAGAAGATTGCATGGCTTGTAACGAGGAAGGGAGCCAGTGATCTGTAATCATTCCTGTAAGGAACAATCTCTCTATTCTTCCTTCTTCGTGACCTAGTCGCTGAATTCCTTCCTTTCAGCATGATGATACGTCGGAAACGTATCTATAATATTTGATGTTCCATGCTTGTTTAGTATCTACTTTGCTTTGCTTCGTCTACACTTTGAGGTGTTTTTATATCTTTTCTGGAACTAACCTATTAACAAGTTGCCACTGTGCCAATTGCTTGTTTTCTTCTGTTTTTGGTTCCAGAAAGGCAGAAAATCAATATTCTCGGAATTGGACGGGACAAAAGCCAAAGTCAATATTTTACCATGGGCGACACGAAGTCCAGAGGAGAGACGAAGAGGCGAGCCAGGGCCGCCACACCCACCTACACGCGGGTGGGCCCACCCCGCGCCTAGGCAGGGTGTGGGACCTCTGGCCGCCTCCCAGCCTCGCCTCTTCGCCTATAAGAAGCCCCTGATGCATAAACCCTAGGAAGCTGATCAAAACTCCACGAAACCTTCTGTAGCCGCCTCCACCATCATCCCTAGGTCGGGGGGATCTGAAGTTCTTCCTAGCACCCTGATACGCCCAATTTGCATCACCATTCTATATCGTAATCTACCTCTATTCATTGATATTTGTCTTATTATGAGGTATTACTTATGGCTTTTCATCTGTTTATGCATGTTGGATGATTCTTGGAGGATGGAATGCCGGAGTCTGGATTCTGATGGAAAAGAAGGCGCTTTGATGCAATTTCGTGAAGATTAGAAAAATACCAGAAACATATGGGAAAACTATATTTTTCCAGAAGACTGAGGAAGCCAGAAGGAGGGACGAAGAAGGGCCGCAGGGGGCCCACACCCTCCTAGGTGCGGGCCCACCCTGGGTCGCGCCTAGGACAGGTGTGGCCCACTTGCCCGGCTCCCGACTCCGCCCCTTCGCCTATATCTTCCCCATTGAACCCTAATACGAGGGGGTGACCACAAATAGATTTCCGCCGCCTCTGCGGGGCGGAAAACATCGAGAGAGAAAGATATCTCCGGCATACAGATTTCTGCCGGGGAAATTCCTTCCCGAAGAGGGGACATTGTCGCCATAAACACCATCGTCAAGCTAGGCTTCATCGGGATCATCATCATCATCCACACCATCATCTCCACCAGCACCATCATCACCACTACGTCCCGCTGTAACAATTGTCTTGGATATTGCTTTAGTTCTTAGGGGGAACTTTCCCGGTGTTAATTACTATTGTAGTTGATGATTGTGAGTGGAACCATTGGATTATTGTTTATGTTCAGATTGTTATCCATTATCATATCATATTTGATCTTGATCCATATGATGTCTTGTGAGTAGTTTGTTTAGTTCTTGAGGACATGGGAGAAGTCATGTTGTTATTAGTGGATTTGTGTTGAGTTATTATTCGATGGTTAGTATTCAAGTTGTGGTGCTATTCTTCTACTGGTGTCATGTGAACGTCGACTACATGATACTTCACCATTTATGGGCCTAGGGGAATGCATTGTGTATTTGGCTACTAATTGTGGGGTTGCCGGAGTGACAGAAACCTGAACCCCCGTTAGGACACCTTTGCACAAGGGAGTGTAAGATCTCAGAGTTTAAGGCTGTGGTTAGATTTATATCTTAATTACTTTCCTGTAGTTACGGATGTTTGCAGGGGTTTAATAACAAGTATGTATTAGTCCAAGTAAGGTCGGTACATTAGCACAGGTTCACCCACACAACACTTACAACACCAAAGAAGAGTACTTAGCCATTTGAAGAGAAAGCACTTGACAGAATTCCCATGTGTCCTCGAGAACGTTTGGTCCTTATAAGTATTTACACCGGCTTGTACTTTGCTAAGAAAGGATTGGGCCACTTGCTGCATTTGTTCTTCGTTACTTGCACTTTGTTTTGTTGCTTTATCGGAAAACCACTAAAAATCCATTTGCTAAGTATTTATAGAGAGTTCCTGCTCCATACCACTAGTCAACACCTTCTGCTCCTCGTTGGGATCGACACTCCTATTTATCGAAAGTACTACGATACACCCCATATACTTGTGGGTCATAACACCCTGCCGGAGGGGAGATCATCCCGGAGGCCTTCTTCTCAGGTATGAAGCGCGAGTAGTTCCACCTTGGACTACGGGTCCATGTAGTAGCTAGATGGTTGTATCTCCTCCTTGTGCTTTCATGTATAGATCTTGTGAGCTCCGTTCATGATCAAGATCTAATCTATTTGTACTCATGCATGTTGTGTTTGCGGGGATCCGATGGATATTGAGATTACTATGTCAGATTGATTAATGGTTTTGTCTATTTGATACTATCATGTCTGTGTTGTTTGTGATCTTGCATGCTCTCCGTTGTTAGTAGCTATCTTGTCCAAGTAGTTGCTAGTGACTCCAAGAGGGGGTATTTATGCTCGATAGTGGATTCATGCCTCTAGTTTCCAAGGGAAGTGACAGAAATCTCTTCGGTTGTAGATGTGTTGTTGCCACTAGGAAGAAAACAATGGTCTCTTATTCAAGGAACAAGTGGATTGTTTACCTTACACACTTTGCTTAAAGAAGTTGTCAGTTGCTTGCAACTTAATACTGGAGGGGGTTCGGATGATAACCTGAAGGTGGACTTCTATTCATAGATGCAGTTGGATGGCGGTCTATGTATATTGTTGTATTGCCCAATCGAATCTCATAGGACCTTTTTGTCTTGTATTGCATTGTTATGCCATGCTCAGTTCCTATCAATTGCCCTGATGTAATTTGTTTACCCTTCATGCCATGTTGTTTATCTAAGGAGAGCACCTCTAGTAAACTATGGACCCCGGTCCAATCTTTACCATTGATACATCCTCCACTATTACTTGTTTACTTGTTGCAAACCATTAACTTTCACACCATACAGTTAATCCTTTGTTACAGCAAACCGGTGGGCTTGACAACCTCACTGATTCATTAGGGCAAAGTCTTGAGTTTGTGTTGTGCAGGTTTCCGTGTTGCTTACAACACCTTTGAGACGTTTCCTTTCTCCTACTGGTTCGATAACCTTGGTTTCTTACTGAGTGAAAAGCTGTTGTGTTGCTTCACACCTTGCTCTTGGGGTTTCCTGACGAAGTGCTTCCCAGCACCATCACATGACGTCGAGGATAATTTTATCCTCGATTGTGTGATTGGAGTGATTGTGAGATTATGAGCGTGACATTTAGTTGTAGCAGAACTTTAAAACTGACGAATTTACCGTGTGTAGCAAAAATAGTTGTAACACACTGAACACATCCACGCAGTAAAAACTAATTCATATGCAACTAATGACCTCACCAACCAATGTATGGAAACAATTATAGTACCATTAAATATGTATATGTAGATTTTTTAGACATTGTGTTTCTTATAGTCTAACACTTTTTTAGACGGATTCCAAAATAATAGAACAAAATGGTTGAAAAAAAATGGAATGTAAAAGGGATAAAATCCCTAAAATAGAAATGAGCTCTAAAAGTCCAAGGCCCAAGAAGGAGGTCGACTTTAAAAAGTCCGTGGCTCAAAAATAAAGATGCTATTTTTTTGTCTTGCCCCATTTAGTGGAACAAAATTAATAGAATAAAACATACAAATAATATGAATTATTGGCTAGGCCCATGTATAGCACCGAATTGGACCATACCGAATCTGATCAACCACCATATGATTTGGTCACAAATTTGTCACCTAAGATCGACCACGTAGGATCGCCATGGACAACTCAGATAGACCATGAATAAAATTTTGGTCATGAATCTATGACCAACTATTTGTTGTTAGTGATGCTTAGCATGTGACCAACTAGTTTTGGTCACAGAAAAATCTTATATGGACAACTAAAACCTTTTAGTGACCAATATGTGGGGTCAAAGGGTAGCACATTTCTTATAGTGTTGTCTTGGCGGGAACCCCTGAAAGAATAGCCGCTACCGTGAATCGCGTCGCCCCCCACGGGCGACCTGGTCGCATCGCTGCCATCTCTAGTAAGATCCCTCCTTCTGTGCTTCTCCCCAACTGTCACTGTCATGCAGCTCCAGGCAAGGCCCAGAAGGCGGCAGTGGCTCTTCGCCTTTATTATCTCGGTGGAGCTCTGCGTGCGGCGGGTGACTCTGGGTGGTGTCCTCTGGCAGCAACAATTTTGATAGAAATCGGTGCTTCTCGACGCAGGTTTGGGAAGCGTGGTGGCGCGGCCGTTGGCGGCAGGGCTCTGCAGGGACATAGGTAGGCGGCGATAGCGCCTAATCGGCATAGATCTAGGCCCCTTTGGGCCCTATCTGCGTCGGGCACTCTGACGGATCTCCTGGAAGCAGCTTGGTTCCCTAGAGGTGGATATGGAGCATCATCAGTCACGGGGACGGCGATGTTGCGATCGGCTTGCTGCAATGGGGCGTCGGGGCCTAGTGTGCCCCTGCTGCCATGTCTGATCAACTATCACAATGACAGTGGAGGCAATTCCCTCATGTTTGACTGCGGCGATGTCGTCCCTGATTACTCTAGCACCCTCCTATTTCACCTCTAAGCCTCGCGATGGTGACCACAGTGAGATGACGAGGGTGACATGAAGACCATGGTGGTGCAAGGGCGACAAAGTTGGTTGGAGTGCTTCAGAGCGGTCGGGTTGTGTTTTTTAGGGAGAAATCCATGTCGGATCCTTTGGCACCGACACCGTGATGCGTACGGGTGCCGCCCTTCCTTCCTAAAGGGCATCGAGTGTACCCCTTCCCACTCTCCTCCGAGTATAGGGAGAAACCCTAGGATCAGTCTGGGTAATAGGGTTAGCGTCGTCGCATTACTTCTTGAAGGTGGTTCTTGGTACGCGGTGGTTCGGAGTTATGGAGCGTGGTAGGACAGATTCAGAGGGTGTAGTAGTTGCGGGGCATCTTCGCTTAGTCAATATGTCATTGTTGGCATTCTTTTCTTCCTTTCTTTCTGTTTATTTGTTCTTGGGTTGGATTGTTGTTGCAGGTCATTTTCACTTAATCAGTTGTACCATGTGGTTACTATATTTATATAGCGGGACGAAATCAGTTTTGGGGAATTGCAAAGAGTTGGGCTTTGTTGTAGTTTACTATTTATTATCCCTTGTTGTAATATGTAACCTCACCACTGATTAATGAAGCAGCTTTGGTCCCTATTGTTTAAAATTACACATCCAGGTCCTAATTCTTTTCCCACACCTTCACTGTGGTTCTTATTCTTTCAAATTGCACACCGAGCGCGAGGCCTAAATCGGTTTGACCCTCGTTGACCGGTGCCATGTAGAAAATGGGGCCCGGGAGACATACTGCATACCCTGCATAATTGCAAATAGCCCCTAGTTTTTTTTCAAAACTTGGTCCTTGTTTCGAAAGATTAGAGGACAATACGACGTCCCCTCCTTCTCCTACTCCGCGCCTCCAACGGTGACACTGTCCTTGCTGCCTACTACTCTTCCATTGCTCATATCCCAAGTAAGGTATGCGCCCTAGATCCTCCGCCCTTGGTCCAATTGATTGATCTAGGATTCCATTCAAATTTCTAGATCAATTCGATTCAATTCTGCCTCTGACTCTGCGCACGTGTGGGCGGGCAAGTTTCAGGTATGCCATCCACGGGGAGAAATGCCCTAGCAGTCGACTCCTTATCATCCTCTCTAGAGTAAGCTAAGCACGCCAGTCCCTCTACTCTTCATCCAATTGACTGATCCAGGATTCAAATTCTTACACCGACTCAATCCAAATCCGCTTCTAACACGCGCACGCCCCATGATTTTATAGGAACCGTCTTCTGCCATCCTGTATTATACGTGGAATTAGAGATTTAACTGGTTTATGGGCGCCTGATTTTCCTTACTTCCTTCCTTTGACTGCCAAATATTGACTTATTATATGACCTGATCCATAGCAACAACGACTGTACAAGATTTGACATCATATGGAGCAAGAACCAATTAGGACTCGAAATAGAGATCAGTTTAAAAAGCACAACTCAAGGGATGATTCGCAAATATACAGGGTATATATAGTACGTCTTCCGGGACCCACTGTCTACATGGCAACAATCAATGATTTAAAACCTCGTGTGACACACTTATAAAATAATAAGATCTGGATGTATAATTTTAAAAAATAGGGATCAAAGTAAATGCATGAAAAAAATAGAACCGCTGATATAGTTTACTCTGTTAAATATAGGACAGTGCTACGCGTCCATCGGGGGATAAAAACTTCTGATCCCCTGGGTCCTCGTGCTGACACGTGTCCACCTAAATCCCGCTTTTGCTACACTCAGACCCACTTTTGCTACATACGCCCCGCTTTTGCTACACTGTAGCAGAAAACGGTTTGACCTAGAAATAGAAAAACAGATTGGACCTCGTCGGAGATTTCGCCGGAATCCTCGCCGGAGACCGTGTAGCAAAAAAGTTGGTCTAACGTAGCATATTCAACCTCGCCGGAGACTCGCCGGAGGCTTTCGCCGGTAAACCTCGCCGGAGATCGTGTAGCAAAAACTCAACGCTATTGTAGCAAATTTTTTTAATATAGCAAAACAAATTTTGCCGAAAACATCACCGGAGACTCTCACCGAAGACCTCGTAGCAAAACCATAAAAATCAGACGTAGCAAAACCTCGTAGCAAGAAGTTTGCGCTATTATAGCAAATTTAGAAAACTGATATAGCAAAATAATTATGCTAATGTAGCAAAACACGACTTTGCTGGAGACATCGCCGGAGAAAAACTTGTAGCAAAAAAATATGCCATTATAGTAGCACCGCTCGTCGCAGGTAGCAGAACCAGAAGCCGTATGTAGCAGGTTCGATTGCCGTGTGTAGCAGAGCCTGTTGCCGCAAGTAGCAACTCTGGATGCCACGGGTAGCAATAACAGACGCCTTCGAAGACAGCGTTGCCTACATATGTAGCAATGCTCCACCGCCGGTGTCCCCTTGTTAGCAAACACAGATATCCATGGTAGCAATGCGCCAACGCGGATACCCATGGTAGCATTGGCGGCCTTAGTTTGCTGCTCCGGCGAGCACCGCCATGCTCCATCCTTAGCTCCGGCGACGACCGGTAACAGCAGCACCCGCCGACCCTCGTAGCAATGCCTGCTTGGCTTCACAGCAAGTGCAGACAATGCCTGAGTCGTCCTGGCCGTTGGGAGTTGAGGAGGCGTGGTCGTGTCCTGATTGGTGGTCCAGCAAAGTGCAGTCCAGTCCACACGGGACGGGAGCCAGCAAACCAACCGCTCCAAAACAAACCAGGACGACGTCCAATCTCGATCTGTCGAGCTCGGGCTTGCGAGTTGCGACGACACCATGAAGCATGGCGGCCAACGTGCGGGAGCCACCGGCGAACTCGACGCCGGAAACCAGCGCCGGGCGGCGACACTAGGAATCGATGGGCGACCACACGAGTAGCCACCGGCGAGCGCCGTGGTGCTTTGATTTGGAGAAGACCGGATCAGCAATGGGGAATAGCACGAACACCACAGACGGGAAAGAGATAAGGTGCCACTAGTCGGTGGTGGTGGACCCACGCGGGCCCTCGCACGTACATCTGCTAGCAACGACCCGGGAGATTCGATCCCCGGGAAAGTAGTATCATTTTCCTTAAATATAACCATGGGAAAAAATGGTGTAGACAAGAGAAAAACACGATATTTCAGCCCAGTAAGAGTAAACCGTACCAGCGGTCCTAATTTTTTGTCGGTACCTTCACTTTGGTCCTAAATCTTTGAAATTGCATATCCAAATCCTAAATCTTTCGTAAGTGATTCACCCGAGGTCCTATTTTGCTCTGGTCGCTTTGACTTGTCTATGTGGCGCTTTGACCACTGCCACGTCTGCAGTAGGGTCCAGTAGAAGTACTAGCTGGACATACACATTTCTAAAAAGACCCCTAGTCCCCGCGAACGCGTGTCCGCTAAGGTTCCCGCAGCCGCCGCGCGCCCGGCCGTCTTCGTGCGCTGGCCGTATCTGCTACGCCCCTCCGCTTGCCCGCCTTCCCTTCCTCTGCCGCTGCTGCCTCGTCCCTGCTATAGGAGCTACGTCCTAGCTCGCTGCTGAACAATGACGCTCTTCTGATGCCACACCAACCGGCTCCGACCTCGCGCATGCATGTGAAGGATACAAACAGCTACGAGTTCTGCCCTGTCCATGCATGCGTAGATGCCCAATCCAGAACAAGCCTATCCCTAGTCAATTGGTGTCTTGGTGTCGTTCTTCTAGTACTAAAGCATAGCTCCTACGCCATATTCCTTTCGTTCAGCTTTGGAGTACCTGTAACATGTTTGTGAAATGGCCAAAACGAGCAACGGCTGGAACGGCCCACACCTAGGCCAGGAGTACGTACGGTCGCAACATGCACGCCGACGAAGCACATGGAGGGAATGAGCAGGGCTCGAGCACGACGCGCAGGCCTAAACACTAGCGAGACACACGGCGGCCACGAGAAGGGCTGAAACAAGCACGCCTACACGCTACACCAGCACGACGCGCACCATACGCACGCCGGCGAGATGCATGGCGGCCACAAATAGGGCTGCAACATGCACGCCTACAGCAACAGGACACTCGGAAAATGCACATGCCGGCAAGGTGCACGGTGACGTCGGCCACGACCAGGGCTACAACAAGCAGGCAAGGGATGTGCACGCGCGGAGCCGCAGACACAACAAGCGGAGGGGCGTAGCGGAGACGGCCGGCGCGCGGCGGCGGCCGGAACCTTAGCGGACACGCGCGTCGCGGGGACTAGGGGCCTTTTTAAAAATGTGTATGCCCAGCTAGTACTTCTATTGGAACCTAGTGCTGACGTTGCAGTGGTCAAAGCGCTATATAGACAGGTCAAAGCGACCAGAGCAAAATAGGACCTCGGGTGAATCACTTACGAAAGATTTAGGATTTGGATATGCAATTTCAAAGATTTAGGAGTAAAGTGAAGGTACCGATAAAGAATTATGACCGCTGGTGCGGTTTACTCGCCAGTAACCTAAACACGGACAGCTCGGACGACAGGAGCAAGGGAAACCCCACGAAAACCCTCGCCGTCGCAGCCTCCACACCGGCGGCGCAGGGCTAGAAACGGAAGCGCAGAGTCAGAGAGAAAAAAAGCATTCCGGCGATGGAGTACGTGAACCCTCTCACCGGCTTCCGCGTGGACGGGCGCCGCCCCAACGAGGTGACGCTTCCTCCCTCTCCCCTCCCTATTTCGTTTGCCCACTCTCAACTTCCTCTGATTCGCGTTCGGTGTGCCTCGCAGATGCGGCAGCTCAAGGGCGAGGTCGGCGTCGTCTCCAGGGCCGACGGGTGAGGGGAAAACTCCGGCGGCTTAGCAAATCTACTCGATTAGGTTTCGGTAGTGACCTGGTATTCACTTTTGGTCTGAATCCGTTCGCGTTCGTTTGTTTGCGCAGGTCGGCGCTGTTCGAGATGGGCAACACCAGGGTCATCGCCGCCGTCTACGGACCTCGAGAGGTAGTCGATGTCCCTCATTGTTTTGTGCAAATGCTTTGTGCACGCTACGTGTTCGATGAAACATCTACAAGGGATTTAGGGCGAGGAGTGTAGGCAATTCTAGGAGATGATTTGGGTTTTTTTCTTTTGCAGCGGACATGACATGTATATTGAATGTCTCTGTTGGGATTCACTGAGGTTTATAGTTAACTCCCACAGTTGGGATGATTTGGGGGATATTTCTTTTGATGAAATGCATATGGCATGTCTGGTAGAATGTTGAAGAAAGGATTTAGGGTGAAGTTTGTAGTTAATTTTCGGAGTTATCCTGATTTTGGCAATTATGCTGGAGTTGATACAGAAGAACTGTTTCCTTCTTAATGCTTGTAACATGTTCTAGGACACCTTTAGGACCGACTGTGCCAGTAGAACATGTGATCTCATTCCACAGTGAGATATTAAGATGCACTATGGAATTAGAAATAGTCTGAACTACTTGCTTTCTTTTGCTGATAGCTCTTGGAACCAGGGCATCTCTGCATTGTGTAGCTCGGATAGTGCTTCAACTCCTTAGTTAATTTTTTCCATCATGCGAAGAATTCATTAATGCCAAGTTAATACTGACATTTACCTGTGCTTGTTTACTCATTCAGATCCAGAACAGAAGCCAGCAAGTAAACACCAAAGAGGCTTTGGTAAAGTTTCGTTAGTCCAACTGAATTAAGCATTAACGGTTTTCTTTTTAGGATGCATTCTTGAGAAATATGTCTGCAGGTACGTTGTGAGTACCGAATGGCAGAATTTAGCACTGGGGATCGAAGGAGAAAGCCAAAAGGTGACAGGTATGTTCCCGCTTAAAGAGGAAGGTTTGATCAAAATGACTCAACCATTGACAATAGTGGATTCATTTGTTATCAGGACGCACTTTTGACATGACATTTTTTCCTATTATTTATCACTGGCTTCTTTCGCTATGTGTTATGCTTTTTCACATATTCTGAACCATTACGGATTTTTTGGATTGGGGGCAGTAGTATTTACTCTGTATTATTTGTTCTTAAAGAGGAAAAGCTCCTCAAGACAAAGGGTAAGTGTTAGATCAAGAACGTTTAGTGCTTATTAGAGGTCAGGAGTTTCCTCTTGTGAAACAAAGCGGATAGTTCTGTTTGTACGCTGATTCATGCCAGTGTTAAGTATGGGGAACATACAGTGTGCAAAATGACTTCACATTCGGTCTATAGTGTACCTTATATTTCATTTCTATTATAACTACAATAGTGAATCATATCTACACTAATGTCACAGGCGATCAATCTATTGTGTACCTTATATTTCATTTCTATTATAACTATAATGGTGAATTATATCTACACTAATGTCACAGGCGATCAACAGAAATTTCGCTTGTTATTCGGCAAACAATGGAGGCAAGCATATTAACTCATTTAATGCCACACTCACAGGTGAGTTCTGTGTCATCACTTGTGCTTTAACAAACTATTGTTATAAATGATAACAATATCCACTTTCAATCCTGCTGTTTCTATTTACAGATTGATATTTTTGTCCAAGTTCTTCAAGCTGATGGTGGTAAGTTCACTATTTTTCAGATCATTCTCTAATCTACTTGCACTTCTGTGGTTACTCTGCTATTTATGGTGGAACCAACTATTTTCCTGCCAAACCAAAGCCACACAAGGCTACACTTTGCTGTCCCGAGGCCGAGAAAATCTTCTTTTATGTACAAAATGATGGGCACACTCTTTCAGAATGCCTATTTACCTACCTATTCTAGTGTATACTTTCATCTTTCCGTTGTTCAGTCCTGCTACAGCATATTACTTATTTTGGATATTTAAATATTGATATGGCTTATCGGAACTTAAAATAAATCTGATTTTCATCCTGAGCATGACTCTATGGCAGGAACAAGGTCAGCATGCATCAATGCTGCAACACTAGCACTTGCTGATGCTGGGATCCCAATGAAAGACATTGTTACTTCTTGCAGTGCAGGGTATCTGTGTTCTACTCCTTTGCTCGGTATGTCATCAAAGTTCTGTTCTGACATCTATGACTAGCTAAGAATCATCTGTCATAACTAATATGTTATTTCAGATCTGAATTACATAGAAGACAGTGCTGGAGGTCCAGATGTCACTGTTGGCATTCTTGCAAAGATGGACAAAGTGACTCTTCTACAGGTTACGAGATGACCATGAATTCTGAATTATACATATTTTGTTCTCATGTGATGCATCTGTTACATGCTTTGTTTTCTGCGCAAGCACAACATTGTTTTTGTGATTTTCTGGGTTATTCACCCAAAGAAAGGCTAATGCTTAAAAGGTAATTTCCAGATGGACGCAAAATTACCGATGGACACATTTGAAACTGTAATGGATCTCGCAACCGAGGGGTGCAAAGCAATTGCAACCTACATCCGAGAGGTAAAGAATTGTGTCTGTTGTGCTATTTAGTTCTGTTATACTTGGCTGCCATTGCTTAATTTCGTTTTTCTTCTACAGCTGCTGTTGGAGAACACGAAACAGCTTGAGTGTCAGCGCGGTTAGTTAGACATTGGCAGGAGTGCCATGGTTAAATCTAGTAGGCAGATGAGGGTTGTTTGAGTTTCTACTGTTTGAAGCAGCTTCTGCTTTGTGTAACACTGATGATTTATCTGGTTAGACTGGTGTTCAACCTGACTGAAGATTGCTGGCGTAACCACTCTCTATTCATCATGTAAAATGAGCTCTGGCTGTGGATGAACAACTCATGTAGCACACAGCAAACTTCCACTTCGTTGGTTGAACAGATTATGATACTTTCAAGTTGTGTCGAGGAGGTCTGCCAGGATTTTGTTACTTCGGTCCATATTAATGACCTCAACTTTGTCAAAGATACGAATACATCCACTCTAAATAATTAGATTCATACGAATCTAGAAAAATTGAGTCCATTAATACAGACCAGAGAGAGTACTACAATGATTTAGTTTGTTTAAATTTTGAAAATACTACCCACTTAGTTTTTGCAATCATCGAAGTGTACTGAATATTTCTGAAAACATTTCATTGTCCTACCTCCACTATCTTTTCCTGTCCTATTTAGAACCAATTTACATACATATGCATGAATGACGTTAGAAAAAATTTACTCCCTCCGTCTCAAAATAGATGTCACATATTTGTCAAAATTTTGATAAATCTAAGACATTTTGTATATAGATTTGTCAAAATTAGATTTGTCCAAATTTTGACAAACCTGCAACATCTATTTTGAGACGGAGGGAGTATGTGAATTTGTAAATTACATTCACTCGTGAACTTATTTCTAGTAGAACTATGCAAAAATAAAAGCTGACAACTGTTGCACACATGTTACATTCTGAAAACATGGAATGTCTTTCATCCACCGTTGCTACCCGACTATCATTTAGAACCAATTCACATATGTTCGCATGGCTGACGTTCAAACAAGATCATATGTAAATTTGCAAATTACATACATCAGCATAATTTTCTTTTAACTTCTCTAAGAGAACATATGGATGCTGCCATTATTCTGCCTTGTCACGCATTGGCAATGCATCTACTTCATTTTGCGTGCACAAGGAGAGTCAAGGAGCTATAAATACATCAATTTTGTTGTCCATTACAACTACACCAAAGATACAACATGACTTGTGTCTAGAACTTACATAATTAATCGATATCAATATCATGAACAACAGTATATGAAATGGGATGGAGGATATAGACACAAATGGAGCAGCAAGCCCAAGCAAAGCACTCTGAAACCCGTAGCCAGACTGTTGAATTAGTTTTGGGCTGAGGCTGCTTGGTTCCCGGCAGGAAATGCCGGCATTGTCTTATTATTCTCCTGATCTGTGACGTCCGCACTTGCGTGTCGAATAAACTCCTCGGGTGTCATGTGGGTGCCATGGCAAGCACATACAATCTTCACTTCGTTTTTGCCGAAATTGTATGTTACACCCGATATGGTTCTGCCATTTGGTCCACTCCCGGTGGTAGAAACCCAGGGAAGATCAGGGTATGATCCAGACCCTCCAAATTTGACATTTGGGGCGATGCCCGGCCTTATAGCAGAACCCATAAGAGGTAATACCCTATCCGTCCTCTTATCGCCCACCACATGAACAGAGGAGGATGCGCCAAACTCTGCAGTTCGTAAAGAAGAGAAAGGGACACAATGAACTCTCCAAATATAAAATGAAAAAGAAAGTAGCTGTGCACACAAGAAACTTGCTAAGGAATAACTTTTCCACTACGGTTTATTACACATTACTCCCTCTGTTAGGGATTATAAGGCCTATGGACCACTTTGATAGGATTAAGAAAATCAATAACTCACCCTCTTGATTACTACATGCACCAATAGTTATATATGCATGAGAGAAGAGAAAGAAAAAGAAGACTGAGAAAGGACTTGTAATTCTTAACATTTTAAAAAAACTCTTAGGCCTTATAATCCCTAACGGAGGGAGTACCAGATTATAGAACAGCACTAGCATACCAAAAAGCAACAGTACTGCTGACAAATAGTACTCCCTCCGATCCATAATAAGTGTCTCTGATTTAGTACATACAACTTTGTACTAAATCAGCGTCACTTGTTATGGATCGAAGGGAGTAATTGAAGTGATCCTGAATTAAATGAGCTAACTACACACCACTAGTTTGCTTCCATCATATAAAAAATTGAAGGAGTAACAGATCAACAAGGATATTTGGGATATAACAGTAAACTAAACTCTTCTTTGAAATGCACTACTTACTCAGACCATGGGTTATACCCAGATCAAGTATTTCAACTCAGAGTTCTTACCTAACAAATCTAGATTCATTTGGAGAGGTAGAACATCTATAGTTATTTTATGACATATATTAGAGTACTTTACCAACAAGACCGTTTCCTCAATTTCTTTACATGTAAGGAACTATGGATGGATGTTACGAGGTAAACTAACCTTGAGGTTTCTTGCCATCATCAGGTTCCTTGGCTCCTGCTCGTTCAGCTTGCTTTGCAGCAAAAGAAGAAATAGCCTGAGGTGGAGCACCAAATGCCCATGAAGAGCCCGTTTCAAGTGTTGGCAGCTGACCTGTTGGATAACCAAAAGCAACCTGGGAGGCACCACCCATCGTCTGGACAGCTGGTCCATTGTTAATGGGTGGCCTGAACTGCGCTGTAATTGGAGGAAAATTTGATGCATTAATAAAGCTGGGGGGTGCTGACGCCTGAGTTTGGCCTTGATATGGTACAGCCACTACATTTGATGCTTGTAAAGGATTTCCATGTGGCAACTTTCCGGAGCTGGATTCACTTCCTGAAAAACTTGGTTGTCTCTTTCCTTGTAAACCACCCACAGCTTCATCACTGGATCTTCTTATATCAGATCCTCTATTTACAACGGAGCCCTTAGCACTGTCTTCGCGCTGTGCAACTAACCAAGAGTTTGAGCCTTCCGCTTCCGAGTCTGCAACATCCTCATTTTCACCGGTTGAACCATCATCCGTGCTAATTGAAATGGGTGCATTTCTCACACCTCCATCAGAGCTCTTACTGAATGCATCAGGCTGGTCAGCCACAGTATGATGCTTCTTCTGGAAACTTGCCTCTTCAGAAAGCAGCTTCCGTTTACTCGAGACTGGCGTGTTTTCCCCAGGATTATTTCCGTTATTATTTGAATTCCACCCATCTTGATACCTGGGAAGCTGAGGTTGGCGGGTCATTGGCTCAATGGTTCCATCTGCCACAGGAGCAGAGGAACCTCCCTGTTGTGCCCAGAAGTTCCCAAATGGCGGCGTAGGGCTGTGCCTCTGCTTGCTACTGTGTTCTTGGTTCTCAGCATTAGTTTGATAGTAATGCACAAAAGGAGCATCAGGAGGCTGTGAGACACCTTTGCTACTGCATTCTTCAACTTGAGGTTCCGCTTTAGGGTCCAGCGGAACATCTGTTGCCGCCTTAGACTTCCCGGAAGACCCACCAACAGAAAGGCCTAAACTGAGCTCAAGGCCATCCTCCATTTCTAGTTATTTGGTGGTCGTGTGGTTAAAACCTAATTCCTCGACATAACACTAGACTGCTTCAGTAGTATAATTCTTCTCATTCAGCATGTCATCGCTGCAATATAAAACATTACAAAAAATTGATGTTAACACCATTTTTGGTAAGGCTATGCATATGCCATCATATCATGATAAATAAGTGAGTATGTATCAAAACATAGAAGCGTAGGACAGTTTTGGAGCTCTCAATTTCTCGGCTCACACAAATTCAAGGGTAAATGTTAATACATGCTTTGGATCGTTTGTAAGATTTTTTTGGTAGGATATATATACATGTAATAAGAGAAGTAAAATATGTTCAGTCAGCAGGAATTCCCAGTTAATAAATTGGAATATGCATGTAATAAAATGTTTACTCCGACTCCGACCAAGCAACCCAACTCTGTTTCTCACCCAGCGCCAGCGCCATCTGCAGCTGCTCGCAAAGGTGTTATGGTGGCTGGCTCTGGCTCTCTTGTTCTGACGACGGATCTAGCTCCAGGGACTGCTTAGATGGCACTAAATCCTTCATCGAAAAAAAAAAGATAACCACTAAATCCAAATCACGCGGCCTTGCTACTACTCGTCCAAATCGTGCAGATTCCTAAATAACCCCTAATTCTGTCCACACAGATCCAAATCTTATCGACTCACGCACTGTAAATTTCAAACAAACTCAATACCGGGGCGGAAAAAACAGATCAGGAACATCCCAGAGCCATATGATATAGCACCCGCACCCACCTTATTCCCTGCAGCCGGTAGAGGCGGCCGCGGCGGCGCGTCTCCCACGCGTCGTCGACGCGCCACGGAGTCGGAGAGGCGGGGGCGGGGGGCGAAGAAGCCCAGAGGCAGGAAGGGAGGCGCGCGGGGAAGCCCCCGGCTTCCGGCGGCCGGAGGGGAGGGGCGGGGCGGGAAGGGGGAGCTAGCTGCGCCGCGTGGAGGAGGAGGAGGAAGAGGGGGAGGAGCAGAGGTGAAATGGAGTTGCTGTGGGTGCTCGCGAGTTGATCGCTCCGGTCCAAGGTGGGCAGGGCGGCAGGCAGGTGGGACCCGCCGCTCAGTGAGAGAGCGGAAACTGCTTCGCGGTTCGGCAGATCCACGGTGCGCCGTGGGCCCCGCCGACCGATTTGTTTTTTAATTAGCACGTGAATTCTGTGCGGTGCCACGAAGAAAAAGGTATCGTCGTGCTATTATTATTTTTTGGCACGATAGTGTCGTGGTGTTTGTTTATGGAAAAGCCAGAGTGATTTGTACGACTAGTGATTTTTCTTTGTGGAAAAACCACGGCGGCTGGCTGCCGACTGACTTTGGTTGCTTGGGTCGGCTTCTTTCTAGCCGTTTTGTTTGGTTTCTCCAAAAGAACGAAGTTGATAGAGGATATTTTCTTGACTTAAAAGGTTGCGTTAACATAATCTCTTCTTCTACTATATAAAAAGGCTAGAGGTGGTTTTCGTTTCGTCCGTCGCTGCAGTTTACACAAAACCTCTTAATAAACCCAGTAATTAACCAACAGTTTCTTATCTCCTTATCCTCTCCACCCTACCGCCAGACCACCAACCCTCGATCGATCCCCGCCACCGTGAGCCTGCGCTGCCGGCTGTGGCTCCACCTCGCAGAGCAGAAGCAGCACCTCCCCCTGGCCTCCTCTCCTCCGGACGACTAGCACCGCCAAACTGTCACCATGGCCGCGTCCGCCCTGTTTCGGAGCACCTCGCCGCCATGGGAGACCTCGAGGGAGCCCATCTCGTCTGTGTGGTTGGACCTCGACAGTCGCCGCCATGGGAGACCTCGAGGGAGCCCATCTCGTCTCTGTGGTAGGACCTCTACGGCGGTCGCACGTCAAGGAAGGAGAATTGGCAGGGGATGTGTAGCCACGGGAGAGGGGAAGGGAAGAGGAGGCAGGGGCAGCCTCACCCGGAGAGCAGTCACCGCCGGTTGATTCGGTCGTATCCGACCACGGCGTCGCCGTCCGACCAATCTATAGACGCAAGAACATCACCCGCCTCCATTACTACCTCTATATTTTGAGGAGACGATCGAGCGAGATGTTCTACTCCTGTAGCATGGAGACCGTAGTTGGCGACGGGGCACGCATGGGCGCGTCCCCTTCCTCCTTCTCAAGTCTGCAGGTATGCGTGGCGGCGAGGAGCCGGACAGGGACAATCGGCTCCATCCGTCCTGATCTTGTGCGTACCTATACTCCTCGTTCTCTCTCTATCTTTTTCTCTAGAAGGATGTGATGACCATAAGGAAGGGGTGCTGGGCCAGTGAGGTGAGATGCAGTGGTCGGTGGCTTGAGAGGGAAGGGAGGCGGCGACCGGCGGAGATGCAGCAGCTGACAGCCGGATCGGCCGGCCGCCTGCGCCGGAGGAGATGCAGCAGCCGTAGTGTTTTCGTATGAAGTTTTCTACTTCACACAGGAAGTTTATAGCTTAATCTAGCAAACGAATGATTAGGATTTGAAGTTATAAAATTACTTTAATTAGTTTTCCGGTGTTTGATATTTCCACTGCAATTGATCTTGATGACAGGTATCTCTAACTTTAAAACGTTGTGCTAATAGAAGCTGGTACATTGAATTCTATAGCTGATGGAGTTCTTTGCTGAAATGCATCTTGGGGTGAACTGATGTGAAGAACATGTGCATGTTGTATGATTCAGCTACTATTGCTGATTACACTCGACACCCGACGTGGTGTTTTCCTTTCTACAGATAGTTCGTATTAGTTGGATATTTCAAGCCTGCTTGATTCATATCCAAATTTTGCTTTGCGAAAACATTGGAGACCACTTAGTTCATACTACACGCTGTTCAGCTACCTAGGGGAACCAAAAGCAATAAGCCAACAACTATGGTCAAGCATTGGATTCATGAATTCATTCCATAGGAAAGTTAAATACTATGAATGTTATTTGTAAGATAGTGTCAGATTCCATGAAAATCTTCTTGGCTTTGTGGGATAAAAAAATCTATTTTTCAACTCTGGATGTAGTACAGGACATTGACCAAGAGAATTCAGGCAGCTCGCGTTGTTATGTAATTTGGTTAGCATGGACAAAAGAATTCAATCTAAGACTCCATGCCAATTAAATTCGATTGACATATGTTTTTAAACACACCAAAGGTTGTTTATTTATTTAATATGGTGCCGTAGCAACGCATAGGCTTTGTGCTAGTACACATAATATCAAGTGGTCATCGTTTGGTGGTACAATTTATAATTTTTATTACTCCATTCGATCTCACAATTGCTGTCAAAAAATTGTTTTACATTTAGATGTATTTATATATACTACCAAATAGTGTCTAGATTAATCTAAATTTTTAGGAATCCGCGACATCTATTTTAAGAAGATGGAGGGAATAATATTTTTAAAACTCTTTATATTTGCTAGTGGATGGTTTTTAATACAGTAGAGATCAATTGAGTTTTCGTAAAAGGAAAGAGAATTTAACACCACTCATATTATATATAGAGAGAGTTTATAAGAAGAAATGTTCTACTCCCTCCGTCTCAAAATAGATGTCTCAAATTTATCAAATTTTAGATGAATCTAGACACTATTTAGTATATAAATTAATCCAAATTTTAAAAAATCTAAGACATCTATTTTGAGACGAAGGGAGTACAAGACATAAGAAGCACGCGGATGACTAGTATCAAAAAAGGGACTAGAGTAGATGTTCAAAATGCTAAGAAACTGAGCCATAGTGAAATAAATTTTTGTGGCACTACACACGATCGATACTTATAAGAATCATTTCTTATAAATTTTGTCCACTATAGTAGTTGATGGGAATCTTCCCCATGTCTTAGTTTATAGTATAGAGTTAGCTATAAGTAATACAAGATACTCCACACTAATAATTGAGCCCCTGTGTGGAGCTTGCATGCAATGTTAAATAAATTATCATGTACCTACTCATTGTTTGACTTGCATTTTATACTTATCTTCAACCAAATATGCAGCCTCATTGCAGATAATGTCTGCTGGAGCAAGTAACGATAATGTCTGGTGGAGCAATCCTAGCTAGCTAGGGATCAATAATCACCAGACCACGGCCCTTACGAGCTCCTCGGTAGACAGTCTCCACGATGTCAACAAACCAATTTAGTTTACCATGCTGTCTTGCAGCCACAGCTATAGCGTGCACCCGTTTCTCAATACGTGTAGTTTAACCAGCGTTATGAAAAATGCTTCCAGGTTCGTCAGAGGTCTACCCTCCTCGAGCCAGTCAAGGAATGCAAGGACAAATTTATTCGTATCCAGTATTTTCCTATCCGGTTTTAGAGTTTTTTTCCAAGTACTAATATTTTTCCGTAACATTTTCAGGTTCCTGCAGTTCTTTTGGCCGCACCTTCAAACCGGGTTATGTGACTCCAGAATTCAGTGACAATATTGTTGAAGCCCTGCTTAAACTTTCAGTTGTTCTTATACCGGAAAACTTTTGATTTTGGTACAATCGTGGAAGCCTCTACTTTTGAAGGAACATGATGAGAGGTCACCCTTGGCACCGAGTGAAGCGCTATTAAGCATGGTGGTTTCCCAATCTGCATTCACAAGGACTCTATCAATTCTTGTGGCACTACACGATCGATACTTATAAGAATCATTTCTTATAGATTTTCTCCACTATAGTAGTTGATGGGAATCTTCCCCATGTCTTAATTTAGTATAGAGTTAGCTATAAGTAATACAAGATACTCCACACTAATAATTGAGCCCCTGTGTGGAGCTTGCAATGTTAAATAAATTATCGTGCACTTACTCATTGTTTGACTTGCATTTTCTACTTATCTTGGACCAAATATGCAGCCTCATTGCAGATGATTCTAAGTCCCGAGAGTGCAAACTTGCATAGATTTTACAAGCGTGTACAACCTAGCCATTTTGACCCTGTAAAAACCCAAATTATAAAGACCTTAGTAGTAGTAGTGAAACAAGATAAGTTACAAGTGCAATCCTTACCGTTAGTAACGATATTCGGTGGAGTAATCCTGGGGAGCAATAATCACCGGATCGACCAGAAATTACACATGAACAAGTAACGATAATGTCTGGTGGAGCAATCCTAGCTAGGGATCAATAATCACCAGACCACGACCCTGACGAGCTCCTCGGTAGGCACTCTCCACAATGCCAACAAACTCATGCTCGTCTTCCATCGCCCACCAGTTGATCTTGTTGTTGTCTCCCGTCCCGAGATCAACC
This sequence comes from Avena sativa, assembly GCA_916181665.1. NCBI lineage: Eukaryota > Viridiplantae > Streptophyta > Magnoliopsida > Poales > Poaceae > Avena > Avena sativa. Next base: position 371,484,460 of record OV702279.1, on the reverse strand, counting down.
CTGACGTGCCTGTTGCGGAAGAAGAACATGACCGTCGACGGGTCATGGAGCTCGTACATGGCGTTGAAGTCGGGAACCTCGGTGATGTCGACGAGGTATGTTACCGCGAAGCTCTTTGTCGTCTCGGCCACCGCTGCGAGCACCTCGTCCATCCGCGTGCAGGTCTCGTCCCGGTCGTCGCCGAAGCGGATCACGACGAGGCGCTCCTCCTCGGCGGTGATGGCCTGGTCCACCGCCCATCCGGAGCGCAGGCGCGGCAGCAGCAGGTGCGACATCTTCCCCGGCCGCCCCGCCGCACGTCGCTGGCTGCCTGCTGCGTCGTCAAGTCCAAACCTGCTTGCTTTAGACTGACTGAACTTTGATGAAGAATTACAAGTGCAAGCAATCTTCTTTTTTTGCCCCGATATTTTTTTTCTGAGGGTATGCCCCGATATATATAGGCTAGTTTGATTGTGAATCCGGCGCGGAAAAGAATTCGAATACGGTCTCTATACCGACTCACAAGTCCGACTCCGAACAGAGCTACCGTCCGCACAGCCGCCTTTATATCGACGCTGCATGAGCCATGAGCATGAGCGCTTGGAAATCTCACAGGCAACTTGGAAACCTGACGAGGAGTTCTCTCTGAAGCCCCGCGCCACCATGGCCAGCGAATCAGGCCTACCGATGCAGCAGGCGGAGGGTGCACCGGAAAGGAAGGCCGGCGAAACGACGGGCGACGAGGAGCTCGACTCCCCGTTCGATGGCGCGTTCTACGCGGAGTGCAAAGCACGGTTCGAGAAGCGGTTCCAACAGATGATGGCTGAGCGGATGGCCGACGATGAAGACGAAGACGACGATGCGGCCGCGGTCGACGACGACGACGAGATAGTAATAACAGAGGAAGAGGAGGACGTCGTCGAGTCCCCGTTCGATGACGCGTTCCTCGCGGAGTGCAGAGCACGGCACGAGGCCAACTTCAAGGAGCTGCTGGCTGATCAGATGATGTACTAGTGTGTCGAGTCTACTGAACGGGGCTGTTTCTGGCCTGCTGTCTCATGAGATGCTTGATCTCTCCGTTGTGAATTTTTTGACTAGCTGTGAAACTAGCAAAGGTGTAGCTCGATATGTCCTGGTAGTAAGTAGTATAATTCTTTTGTGGAACCCGTTTCTTCTCGAATCGCGCTCGAAACTCCAGAATCTGAAGATCCTCTTTGAATCGACGATGCCATGACAAAATCGTCAAGGGGATCCCGTCAATTTGCGATTATGCTGCTTCCATGTATTCCAGGCCCCTAGAACTACAAACTCCATAAACAACGGCCACGCCCAAATCATGTCTAGCTCTAGAGGCTAGAGATCATAGTATCCTCGAGTGGAAGTGTCAGGTCCCCATACAGACTTAGAAAATCAAAAACAAGTTCAACAACCAGACATTTTCAAGTATCAGCAACTGCTCTCAAGAGTCCAGACTTGCTCTTGTGGAAGTAACGCAGAGAAAGATCGAAAACAAACCAATATCTGTAACAGCCTTACAAGCAATTCAGATACTCCAGTGTCAAAACAGTTACAGTACATCACAAGGATTTTACTTCCGAATAAGGTCCACCATCCTTAAATTAGCTCTGAGAATCTATACCATCAAAAGAAAGAAACAGATTCAACATCTCAGTGTCGGTTCTCACTAAGTATTTTTTTTTTGTTATTCTCTTTTTCATATTTCCACTGCTCTCGTAGGTAAGGACCATAGAAAATACAGAACTATTTTTTCTCCTTTGAATCACTTGCCGGACTCTCCAGCTTGCCGTTCTTCTCGGGAGGTGGAACCACAACGTCTACATTCCTGAACCCAAGCTCTGACATGTCTTGCTTTGCCATCAGGTTCCTGGATTGCGCAAGAATAAAATGATTTGTTGGAGTCTTAGTGGATAGAGCAGCACTAAACCAAACACAATCAAATAAAAGCCCATTGTTTGAGCCTGTACTAGTTGGTAAGAACTCTTTACCAGTGCAAGTCAGAAGTTCAGATATCACAACAATCATATGAAATATCTTAAAATCAGAAGTGCAAGCATTAAACATCTCCTAAAAGGTTAAAGCTAGTAGCTGCATATTTGTGGTTGCCTGGTTGGCACCATTGGTTGCTTCACTCAACCACCAAATACCGCAGACTTTGATGTAGTTCAGAGGCCAGGCTGGTTTGCTGTACGCTAATGCAGCAATAGACCGATTCTTCACTCAACAACTAAATATAGTTCAGAGCATGATGTTTACATGCTGAGCATGTGAACTAGAAACTGAAACTATCTATAGGGAAAAGTGGATCACGTAACAACGGTTTCATGCAAAAGTAAAACATATCAAACTACTTTATTCAAAACAAATTTCTCAAGAGTAACTCATTTAAGAGCAATAAATATTTCAAGCAAACTTAATCAATTCGTCTCCTCTGGTGACTTGAATATTTCAAGCAAAATCCAAAGTAGCCAGAAAGTGCAAGGTACTAAAAGTTCTAGTGACTTGAATTGCTATTTACTAACTACTTTTGCATAGCCTTGTCGAGGTGGCAATTTTTAACAAAGACGATGTCCACCTTGCTAAGATTGGATGTCTCGATTTACTGTTACTAAATAGAATTAGCAGTTTGAGTATTCAGATCAAATCAAGTAAATTCAGATGAAACCACTTCTACATGTGGAGAAAGATGGAGTGGAATTGATAGGACCAAATCTATCAAACAAGTGGTGGCTGGATGGAAGGTAAAATAAAAAGTTCATCTCCTTCATCGACCACGTGATGAACTGAACATGTAGTATAGACGCTAGAAACAGAGACTAAGCATGTGTTTGGATCATTAGCTCAACTAGCATAGCTAGGCTATTCCACACGGGCTTGTTTAAGCTATATCCTACGTAGTCATGGTTACTTGTTTGGTTTCTTTGGCTAGCTGCTAGTACGCAAAATTTCAGCAGAACTTAGAGGCAATTACTTTATTCACTAGCATGACAGCAGTTGAGCACTGTATTATCGCTTCTTGCCAATAAAGGAGAGACGGGTATCACAGATTGATAAAGTTTGCTCCGCAAAGTTAAAGTTTCTTAGGAACCAAATGCAGCCTGGGTGCACTACGGATGTGCGAAAACATAGGTTGAACTAACTACATTACTACAATACAGTTTCTGAAATTATTACAGAGTAAGCATGCTAACCTCTCCATCCTACACTCCAAGTATTTCTTGGAGAACAGCCGACACTTTTCAGACTGAGCTCCTGTTGATTTCAGGCAGGCAAGATAGTCCTTCTTCTCCTGTTCGAACAAGAAGCTCTCAGATAACACACACACACACACACACTAACATTGTAGCCTATGAAAACAAAACAAAACGAATAACACTTACCAGGTCGCACTCATGCAAGTGATCGAGAGGGAATACACCTTTTTCAGGAGGCACAGGTCTCGCTCCCCTATTTCCACCAAACGCGCCACCTGTGAGAACTCACAAGGTTATTCAAAGATTGGTACATTGGTATCATGTTGCAACTTAGGCATTGGGTAGAAAACCGGCAACACAAGAATGGTACTCTACCCAACGTTCTTGGTCATTGCCGGGTGTCTTGAGCAAACAAAAGGAAACTAGAACCTACATGAGCATATGACAGGGGATCAACAGAAAGACACGTCCTCACCTGCACTCATTTCCCAAACACGTCAGGATTCAGATGTTAGATACCGGCCCTGAAAATTCTCGAATTCTGCAGTGACAAAAGGCACAGGTCAACCAAGATAGAGGCCTGACCAGCCGACGCGGCATTTCATCGAACACCTTAGGTGCACAGCCAATGGCATGCACTGATGCACTCAAATTCGGAACGCCAGGAGAAGAGGCCCTCACAGTGGTGGAGGGCGGCTAGGTTCTCTTCAGAATTGTATACGCCGGAGAGGGATGGAGCCGGCCAGTGGGGGAGGAAGCTCGCGCCGGTGCGGGGTCGAAGGAGCGGCGGCAGAGATGATATCTTTCTGCACGTCGGAGCAGAACAGAGATGGCGAGCGAGCGAACGATTTGGCCACCTCTGTTCGGGCCAGGCCACTATCGCGGTCGCGGGCCGGGTCTGGGCTGTGGAAGGCGCACCGATATAAAAATCTCAGAGCCCGTCTGTCCCCGCCTCCTCTCCTCTCGCCCGGCAGAAACCTATCTCCCTCCCCTGCCGCCGCAGCCATGTCGCCGCCGCCGCAGCAGCAGAAGGACGAGGCGAAGCCCTACGTGCCCCGTACGACGGTGGAAAAAGCCGTGGCGTCGCTGACCAAGTGGATGCGCGAGCGCGCCGCGGAGGCGCCCCCGAACCTGCTCGCAGACGAGCGCGACGACCTCGTCGTGCTCCAGCTCTCGCTCCGCAGCATCCCGGCCAAGCCCACCAACAAGCCGCACCTCCTCCCGCTCCCGCACCCCGTCGTCACCCACTCGGCTGCCTCCGTCTGCGTCATCTCCGACGACCGCGCCAGCTCCGGCTCGCCCGCCGCCGCCGCGATCCTCGACGCTGCCAAGTCCCTCGGCCTCCCCGTCTCGGAGGTCGTCCCCTTCTCCGCCATACGCACCGACTACCGGCCCTACGAATCGCGCCGCCGGTTCTCCGCCTCCTACGACCTCTTCCTCGCCGACCGTGCCCTCCTCCCGATGCTGCCCCGCCTCCTGGGGAAGTCCTTCTACTCCACCAAGAAGGCCCCGCTTGCGGTGGACTTCGCCCGAGCTGGATGGCCGGAGCAAGTGCGCAAGGTGCTGAGCTCGACATATTTGTACCTGCGGACGGGCACCTGCTGCGGGATCAAGGTGGGGAGGCTCGACATGGAGGAAGAGCAGATCGTTGAGAATGTGCTGGCGGCAGTTGATGCCACCGTGGAGAAGGTGCCCAAGAAGTGGGCTAATGTGAGGGCCTTGCATTTGAAGTCGGTGGATTCGGTCGCACTGCCGATATACCAGGTTGTCCCTGAACTGGGTCTTAAGATTGAAGTTCCGAAGCAATTGGAAGGAGGAATCAGTGCTGGAGAAATCATCGATGCTGCTGAGACTGGCAAGAAGGACAAGAAGATGAAGGCGTTGAAAAATGCCGAAGGTGCAAAGGAGCTGAAATACAAGAGGAAGAGGAACAAGAAGGATCAGATTGAGGACGTTGTGATGGAGGAGGTCCAAGAGGTGAGCGAGAAGAGGAGGAAGAAGGAAGATGTGCCTTCGGTAGAGGTCTCTGCTGATGAGGGCCTGAAGGTCGCAAAGAAGGGTAATGATAAGAAGCGTGCATTGGACATTGAGGTGGAGGATGCCAGCCCGGCCGAAAAGAAGGGTAAGAAGGGAGAGGTCAAGGAGGGGAAGAAGAAGAGCAAGAAGGGTAGTCCTGATGATGGTGAAATCCTTGTGGATGGGGAAAGCATTCCTGATACCAAGGGAGATAAGAAGAGCAAGGGTAAGAAGGGAGATGTCAAGGAGGGGAAGAAGAAGAGCAAGAAGGGTAGTCCTGATGATGGTGAAATCCTTGTGGATGGGGAAAGCATTCCTGATACCAAGGAAGATGAGAAGAGCAAGGGTAAGAAATCAAGTGACAAGATGAAGAGAAGAACCAGGGCAAGGGTCTGAGGTTGTTTTTCCTGATGTTGATGCCTGCGATATCAGTTGATTACTGTTCCTCTTGAATTGATATCAGCTGCATGCTTTATGCATCGGTTGGTTAATCTGATTTTTATCAGATGTTGGAAGCAATCATTATCAAATATCTTTTTTGTACTCGTAGGATATTATACTGCTGGTTGTTATACCTTGGTTCTGTGGAGGAACTTCTGAAGTATAGTCTCTTCAGATTTTGGAAGCGCTTTAGGTTAAATGTTATGGTGGAACTGTTTTCTGCTAGTTCTTATGTAACCCATCTGTATGCAACAATTTTGTTTTAATCTGTGAGAACGTGCTCATTGTTTTAAATGTAGGGACTTAATGATTCTGGATGCTAATACTTGGTGCTGGGCTAAGCTAATTATGTATGAATTGTGTGGAAACCACTCTTCCATCCTAAAACTCATGTTTTTAAGGCAAAAGATGTTTGATCATTTTCAGCTGGTAACATATAGCAGCTGTATTCCACTGTTCCCAACTTGCTGCCTTGTGCTCATTTCGTCAACCGCCCATAGGTGAAAATACACAGGCATCAATACCGCTGTTCTCCAAGCTGGTCAGTTGGTTGAATCCCTATCATATTGTCGCTTCATCTAGAGTAAGCGAGTTGAGTTTACTGTTATGCAGAATGTTTGTTTTTTCTGAAGTTCTCTATTGTTTCCCTTGACTGAACTTTGAAGATGGGTGCACGTTACTTAATTATTAACAGATTCTGTGAGTCCCAGTGAGTGATTGCTGAGGAAGAGTGAGTATAATGCATTACGACCATATTCCAGATTCTGGCAATTGCATGTATGAGTTTACTGTTAACTCATATGTCACTACTTTGCATACAAGATAGCGTACACATTACTAAATCATAACAGATTCTATTATAAGTGCCTGTATGTAATTGCGAGACTATGTTCTAGATTCTGTAACTGAATGTATGACAGTATGAGCTGACTGTTATATGGTTTTTCATGGAAACTTGCCCCCTATGCAATTGCTACTTTTTCTGCATATTTCATAGATCACTGATAGTGATAGTCCTGCAATGATGTAAACTATCAGCATAGCCACTGGCAATTTTTGTTTTGAGTTTTGATAGTAATTGATTTCGTGCCTTTCAGGTTGGAGCTATCAGTCCCCAGAATATTCAACAGACAACTGCAAAGTATCCGTGACTGTCTTGGGAACAGTGATTGGGCTTACTAGGAAAGCAGCTGCTGACACAGTGTGTGTCCTGGCTACCTGTTCAGGCCACCTGATAGGTCATGGGGCTGCTCCAACTATAGCTGCTCTCGAGGCTTGCCGTTTTGATAAGTTTATGAATAAACAACCTCGGAGCATCTCTAGTGGCTTGTCTAAATTTGGTAGACTATATCTCCACATAGACAATTCCTTTTTACACAACCTTAGTTTTCCAGTGGATAGTCTAAATTTGATAGTCTATATATCCATCTACACACAAATAGTCAATATACACAGCAATTCAATACAATAAATGCTCCGATTTGGTACGGGAACGAGCTCGCGAGCGACCAGCTTTGCTTTAGACGTGGTCGCTCGGTTGTCCAAATGTGGACAACGAGTAGATGGTTTGGAGGATGTCTAAATTTTAGACCACTAGATGCACAAGCCACTGGAGGCATTTTTTTGCCCGTGGTGGTCTGTCTATATTTGGCTTAGACTACCGGATACACTAGCCACTAGAGATGCTCTCTATCTAAAATGTGGCATCTGTTGCTTTTCCATGCATTTTCAGATGCTCACAAGTTATACACACAAAGTGTATTGATAAGTTTGTTCCTGTATACAAAACTCAAGGTAAGGCCTGTCAGAGATAGCGTGATTGATGCAGTACAGCTGTGGAAGCAATTGACAGGTGAAGATACACATGGTACCAATCTTTCTTTTGTTGAACAACTACATGTAATTATTACGGCGTTACTATATCTGTATGTCATGCTTAGTGTTAAACAATTTGCATCCAGCAGATGGTAAAAATAAGGAACCAACTGGTAGTGAAGCGAAGCTGGATTCTTCTAGCAACAATGAGAAAGCAAAGGGCAGTAGCATAGCTGAAAAAGCATCAGTTCTCTTAAAGAAAAGACCTCACTAACTGACAGGGAGCTGAACCCTGAATTTTTCCCAAAAGCTTGAGACTAGAACCGTGGATGGCTTGGCTGTCGAGGTGGTAGTTCCCAACAGTGGGTGAATTTTCCCCTCAAGACTCTACAAGCTCATTTACAAATTGACGATGGCGCAGAAACAGATGGCGGTCCTATGGGTCCTTCTAACAGAAATGGATCAGCAGATGGTGAAGGAAGTCTGACTCAAGTGCGTGCTAGCTCTAATTTTTAAAGTGTTAGAAATAAACAGGCTAGCCAAAGAGGAAATTGAAACAAAGATGCAAAGGCTAGGGATCTGATGTTGAAGATAGGTGTGAGATAAGTGCAAAAGATTCTGCACCAATGATTATCCCAGGAGATGGTCCTTTCATAAACAATAAAACAAACTGGTTGGTGATACAGAAGCATCAGTCACAATTGGAGAGACAGCAAAACTAGTCTCATGAACATGTTACAGGTTAATTTTTTCAGGTTTATTCCGTACTGAATTCTTTTTGGCACGGGAAGCTCTGAATTTTGAATTTATTGATTTATTTACTTCTAAGAGTATAGTCATAGAACATCACAGCCTTTTAGCTTCCAGATTGATGATAAGAAATTATATTCTCAGTCTTTAACATGTTTAATCTATCTGCAATTGTTTAAATGGAAGTATAGTTTTTATTCTGTTGTCATATACTATGTTGGTGCTTATGCGGAGCTGTTGCCAATCTTTTGATATGACAGCTTTCATTAAGCCATTCTGGAGAAACTAATGCTGCGATGTTACATGATAATACAAATGAACCGATCTTAGATTATTTAATTTAGGAACAACCTTCTATATTTGATGGACATAGAGTTAGCTCCCTTTACGGCCATTTCGGGTGGTACTTGACTATTTGTTACTTCCCCAAGTGATACCACATATTGCTGTTATGTGCCTACTTATGAGAGATGTAAAGTTTAGTCGACATCTCTCGGAAAGCTATTTAATACAGTATCCACTTGTGCTTTGCCCATTTCAGGCTTTAATGGGAGGATCTCATGACAACATGGTTATTCTGGAGAACAGAGTACGCTGTCTTGGGAGAGTTGTCGAGGAAATGGCTAGGGATATATCACTATCATCAGGCAGGGGAAGTGGTGGTTCATCTCGGGCAGATAATCTGCGAAATACAATGGTTTTCATGAGTATTCTAATTTGAATTTCGGTAGGGGTGGTGATGAAAGGATAGGATATGCAGATAGGTATTTTTCTCCAGATGGTATGGCTTCTGGCATAAAAAGGCCATCTTGGAGACCAGATTCTGAACAATGGGGTTCATATGCTTATTCTGGATCACGAAACGGAATGAATTCCAGAAGAGGATTAGATTCTTTTTCATCTGACACTAGGGTGCCTAGAAATGGTAATGATGAAGTACTCCCTCCGTCCGCAAATAAGTGTACTTCTAGCCTTGTCCTAAGTCAAACGTAGTAAAGTTTTGACTAACTTTTTAGGACAATGTACCAACATTTATGACACTAAATTGTTACCATTAGATTTATTTTTAAATCTAGTTTTATAATATGTCAATTTGATGTAACATATGTTTATATATTTTTCTATAAAGTTGGTCAAATTTAGTTATGTTTGACTTAGGCAAAAGCTAGATGTACACTTATTTGCAGACGGAGGGAGTAGGTCCGAGGAAAGGATGGACAAAGGACAGGAGCCATTTCGGTTTGGTGAGGGACGGAGGGTCCTTCTGCTCGAAGTGCATGGAGAGTCTCAAAAGCTGAGGCTACACCGGAAGCTATTCCAGTAGCTGGTGAAGATAATGGAAGTTCAAGAGATGCTGCAGGAGTTCATACTCCTGAACTGGATGGAGAGGCTTTGAATGATGAAAATTAAGGGGATGGAAGAAGCCCACTTTGGGAGTCTTGGACCGCGATGGATGCTGTTCGTGTTAATGGGCATGGATTCGGGTTATGCTGAGGTTCTTTCAACTGGAATTATCGAACTACTTGTAAGGTTAGTGGAGCAAACTGGACCAGTCGTCCATCAACTGACAAACGAGGTTGCAAATGAGGCCATACATGCGGTTGGACAGTCTCTTGTAGAAGAAAGCTTCTATGACATAGCTTTGAACTGGCTTCAGCAGGTAAACTACTGTCTTCCACTTGAGGAGCAAAATTTTCTATCTGAAGTTGCTGGGATGTTTTAGACTGTAGTAGTGACAACTATAGTAGGGAAATGTTAGAGTAGATTTTTCTTGCCATGCCAAAACTGGTGCTGAACTAGGAAAAAAAAACCCAGTTCCACCATTTGATGCTATGCGCCTATGACGATCTAAATTTCAGTGTGCTGTTAAACAGGTTGCATGTCGTTCTTGTATCTCGTGCACAACTACCATTTTTTTTGTGAGATAGCCAACCATGGATAGTGAAATTTAATTTACGATTTGACGATATGACAATTTCCTGAAGGTTAGTGGGGCTGTAGCTGAAGATACTGACTTTTTTCTGAATTCTCAGTTCCGCCTAGTAGTATGCAACCAGCTGACTGTGTTTTCAAAACTTCTACTGTACTGTATGTTTCTGCAGTGATGGTATAGCCTCTTTTCAAGAATAAATACCATGAAGCCTTGGGGGTGATTGATCCTGGCTGGAGATGACGCGCAAGCTATATCGTTAAACCTATATATGTGGCGCAATCGACGGATTCGAGCTCTTAATCTCCTTTTGAGTAGTCGCTAGTACTGGCAAGTGTTGCCTTCACCTATTGGTGTGGCTGTAAAACTTAACCTGGGTTTATTAATGTAAAGCATAACCTATTGGTGTGGTTTAAAGCCTGTGACTTTATCAGTAAACTACTCCATTCGTTTTAAAATATAAGATATTTTAGTTTTTATTTTGAAAAACACAGTACAAACGTATACGCTCACAACATGTACATACACTCATCCACGTACATGCACTCATCCCTATAAACGCACACACACACATTCTATCCCTATGAACACCTTCAAGAGAGACTGAGCCGGCGGATTAGGTCTTGAGATTGACAAAGTCACCACATACGTCTCGCTGTCGACGAAAACATCGTCTTTCATTGAAAGAATATTTCGCCATTTATGCAACACATACTATCAAACCTGAGGTTTAAACTCTGGTAGGCTGGGGTATAACCATCCTCCTAACCATCCAACCACATATTGGTTTGCAAGATATTTTAGTTTTTTAAACACATTATCTAAATCATTTATGTATAGGTTCATTTATTTTGCTCGGAACCTACACATTAAATATGTCTAAATTCATAAACTTCAGAAAAAAGCTAAACCGAATAGGGTTTGACATGGAGGATAGGACTTTTTAATATCTAGAATTTCTTAGAAAATAAATAACGAGTATTTTCTTTGTTTAGGATTATAGGTCATGCAAGGTTAACTAGGTTGCCAATTTAACCAATAAAATTTAAATAAAATAAATATAAAAATTATACCATTAGAAATTTTAGACCTGTATTTTTTAATGGGATATTTTTTATGCCATATAACTTATATTTTATTACTCTCTCCGATCTATATTACTTGATTTGGATTTTTTAAAATTTAGATAACCTATATACTAAATAGTGTTTAAATTTATCTAAATTTTGACAAATTTGAGTCATGGATCGGAGCGAGTAGTTAAATTAGCGACCCAAAAAGAGGGAGTAAGATAGGTACTGGTATGCGAGTGCGACCACCGACCACGGAGTACGGACCAGCTGCCTCGGCGGCCGCGTTTCCAGAAATATTGGCGCGCCGCCCGCGCGAGCTCCCATGGCGCGGCTCCACGCGGCGCCCATGCACGCCCGCCCCGTCCTCCTGCCATCGCGTCAATGGATAAGCCCCACTCACTCCTCCCCCGCTCCCGGATCGCCGCGAGTTTCCTTTTGACTTTGCCGCCTTCAGACCCATTCCTCCCGCGTCACAAATGGGGGCGAAGGCGAGATCGCCCGTACGGAGTCCCAACGTCGCGGCCTAGCTCGCCGAGCCTCTCCGCAGAAAAGGTACATACGTGCTCTTGGTGCGCGGGCTATGGACTGCACCCTCTGTGCTCGATGAAATGCCTCTGGGAGAGAGGTAGAGATGTCTTAGTTCTGCCGATCCCTTCTCATGGGTTCTGCCGACCCCCTGTGCGCAGGAAGGGGCTGCCGAAATGACATTGTTTTTCTTGCAGAAAGGAAAATGAAAATGTTTTTTTTTTCATTAGTGTGAAGTATAAACAGTAGGAATTCAATTTCAGTTGATTCTGATGTCTATCTTGTTCGTATCTTCTTTGCGAGCTCGCGTAGGTAGTAGTAAGTAGATTACGTGTGAACATTCAGATTCAGTACGTGGTACAATACTAGTAGTGTTGGCATCCAGTATAGGTACTAGTTAGAATGATTGCTTTTACAGATGCTTTGGCTGGTGCTATGTCCTTATAAGGACCAACCATGTCGTGTCAACGACACTTCATGCCTCTACCCCTCTCTACTGGTACATGCCAAGACTTGCTGATATGATCCTGTTTTCTAGGCCAGAAGTGAATCAGCAAGAGTGATGTTTTACTCCCTGGAACTTAAATGGAGGACTATTTCTCACGCATCCTAAACCTTGCTTGGCAGTTACGACAGCACTTGACACAATTCATAGGTACCAATTTGAGCATATAATGTTTTGATTGATTTAAATCACCCGGGGATGGGACTCTGCTGATATTTCAGTACACAATGTTGTCTTGTTTCTTTGCCGGGTATGAATCACAGTTGTGTCAGAAAAGAGTTACATTCTTCTTTCAGTGGAGCAAATTTATTTTGGCACTTGATCTCTTTGTTAGATACTAGATATCGTTTAAAGATGTGCTTCAGATGGTTTTTTTTTATGTCAGCATCATTTCTGTTGAGTTCTTTATCTCTAATTTGTGTGTTTGTATTTATCTTCACAGAAAGGGTAGTGAAAATATTTTTTTCATTAGTATAAAGTATAAACAATAGGAATTCAGTTTCAGTTGCGTGATGCTATGAATCCTGATGTGTATCTTGTTCGTGTCTTCTTTGCGAGCTCGCATAGGTAGTAAATAGATTACGTGTAAACATTCAGATTCAGTTATGTGGTACAATACTAGCAGTGTTGGCATTCTAGTATAGGTACTAGTTAGAATTATTGCTTTTAGAGATGCTTTGCCTGGTGCTATGTCTTTATAAGGAGCAACCATGTCGTGTCAACGACACCTCATGCACCTACCGCGCTCTACTGGTACATGTCGACTTCCTGATATGATCCTGTTTTCTAGGCCAGAAGTGAATCGATGTTTACTCCCTGGAACTTAAATGGAGGACTATTTCTCGCGCATCCTAAACCTTGCATGGCAATTACGACAGCACTTGACACAATTCATTGGTACCAAGTTGAGCATATAATGTTCTGATTGATTTAAATCACCCGGGGATGGGACTCTGCTGATATTTCGGTACACAATGTTGTCTTGTTTCTTTGCCGGGCCCGAATCGCCGTTTTGTCAGAAAAGAGTTACGTTCTTCTTTCAGTGGAGCAAATTTATTTTGGCACTTGATTTCTTTGTTAGATACTAGATATCATTTAAAGATGGGCGAGGACATGCAGGGGCCAGGACTGGCCTGCTTCAGATGAGATTTTTTTAATGCCAGCATCGTTTCTGTTGAGTTCTCTATCTTTAATTTTGTTTGTTTGTATTTATCTTCACAGAAGATGTGTTTGGGTTCATTAATTGGATTTCTCGAAGTCGTGAAGTCCAATTCTGCGCTTGCAATAGAGGAATATTGCCTGGCACTGAAAGATATATTAATGGACAGAGTTCAGTGTTGTCCATTGGTGATATTACAGAAGAGCCGTCCATTAGTTGTGCTACAGAAGAACAGGCTGCAGATAGGATATCTGACAGTGAGATCACAATTTCCGGCAATGGGTTGTCCATAATTTGTCAAAGGTAATAGTATTCTCGTCATTAATCAGATAAGTTAATGCTTGAAGATTGTAATATTTTTTATGGCGTTAGCTAGCCATGTGGTTTGATCTTGTATCTTGATCCACTTTGCAACTGTTCGTGCTATCAGATCGTATGCCATCTGGTCTTCCTATCTTTTGGGTGGCTTCAGATTGGGACAAAGGCTCGCATTCCATGTGCGAGGGTTTTGCAGTCTCTTGTCAAATGAGATTCATACCAAACTAACCAGGTTAGCTACCGTCTTCTGACTTTCAAATTCTATGTGTTTGCTCTCAATCTTGACTAGGCATCTTGCCGTCCAAATGCTCAAGTCCATCTTGATCCAGTATACTTCTTTAAAGATAGTTCCTAAGCTCTGGTGCATGCTTATAGGTTCTTGCATCGTTTCTGTACAACACTACAGGGATCTTCTCAAGATATAGGATGGTTGCAAAGAACTCATATGTCACTTCACTCAGTTGATGGCACATCTCGCTTTCACGAGCTTTTGCATGATGTCAGGTGAACTGTTTTCCCTGTCCAGCAAAGTATTGGTGTATTGGGTGTAAATGCATAACTATGTTTTGATGCATGTGTACGTTATTCCTGCTTTTAAATATTCTATGAAGTTGTAGCAATCAGTTAATCCCTTCATTCACTTGTACAAGGTGCTGTTTGACTTGGTGCTGTCTCTGAAATTGCGTTGCCATTAATTTCTCTTACTGTTCATAACATCATAATTATGTGGATGTACTTTCAAACATGAATCCACCTTGTCATTCTTATGTTGCAGAACTTGCATATTGTTGGATTAGTTCTTAGTCAAAGCATACTTTTTAAATTTACTGTGGGGCTTTATGAAGATATCAACAAACGGTGGTGCACATTCTGAATTACAATCAACTTTGACAAAAAGTAATGACTCTGAAATGTGCTTAATTTTGCAGAAATGGCATGCATTCTCTGCCTAATACGCTGGTCTACTTGCTCATCCCTGGTGAGACATGTTTCTCAGTTTTGTTAACCTTAATATTGCGTAACTTAAGAGTGACTCGTGTCCTTTATGCAGGTCTTTTTAGCAACCACAGTCCACTTTATTTTCTCACTACTAAAAGATCTTTCTCAAAGATGGGGCTTACTTGCCATATTGCAAAAATTCATAGCGAGGTAATTCACCTCAACAGGCGGCATAAGATCTTTCTAGTTTGTTGACCTAAGTTTATCTTCTCGCATGATGTCCTATATTTCTTCCGTGTTCTGCATGTGCCTTTAACCAGCAAATGTTTGTGTTCCCACAAGTTTTTGTATCTTAAGAGTTGGTCCCTGCAGTGTATACCTAACACGTTTGTGTTTCTTTCTTTTCATGCCTGTACTTACCTTTCATTTTGTCCAGGCATCAGTGGAGAAAAATGCAAGGGAACTGAAACTATACATCGAAGAGCTCTATTGGGGATCTGGCAAACAGGTTTTGCTCCTGGGACATAGCAAGGGCGGAGTTGATGCGGCAGCAGCACTATCGTTGTACTGGTCCGAGCTCAAGGGTAAGGTAGCTGGCTTGGCATTGGTTCAGAGCCCGTATGGTGGCACCCCAGTGGCTTCTGACATCCTTCGGGAAGGCCAGATTGCGGACAAGGAGACAAGGAGGATCATGGAACTGATAGTGTGCAGACTAATCAAGGTCCTTACTGTCCTAGCTCATCTGTTAATCCAGAACATAAATTGCTTGTATAGCGTTTGTTCCTTCCCATTTCTGTATCTTAACAAGTTGACGACTGCAGGGCGACATGCGAGCCTTGGAGGATCTCACATATTCCAAGAGAAAGGACTTCATTGCCAGGCACAAGCTCCCTGTGGATGAGCTGCCGATTATCTCCTTCCACACGGAGGCCAGCACCGCCCCTACAGTGCTTGCCACACTGACCCGCATCGCTCAGGCTGAGCTCCTCCCGCTGCTTGCACCCTTGCCGCGCTTCTTATCCGAGTACGCGGAATCCTTCTTCGCTTCTCTGAAGCTGCCCGTGGTCATGCCGGTGTCGGCTGCGATGGCGGTCGTTGCACTCCACCTGCGGCTGCGGTACGGGGAGAGGAGCGACGGGCTGGTGACAAGGCGCGACGCGGAGGTGCCGGGGTCCGTGGTGGTGAGGCCAGAGCGGAGGCTGGACCACGCGTGGCTGGTGTTCTCGACGCTGAGGCGGTACCGCGCCGAAGCTGACGCCACGGAGGTGTGCGAGGCTCTGATGGCCATGCTCGTCGAGATCGGCAGGAAGAAACGTCGTTTGATTGACCATTTGCCTTGTTGAGCAGATCTCTGCTTCTTGAGTTATCATTTTTTTATCTGCTTGTTTGTGGAACAAGAACTTACTATATATAGTTGCAGCAAATGTTACAGACCTACTGGAAATTACCTTGTTGAGCAGATCACACTTTTACAGAAACGACCCTATATAATACATTCACCTGCGGTCCAGGATGGGCGCCTCCTCCAGGGTCAGTAGTTATAACATGGAGTTTCTACTGCTGTACTGCTAATATGATTTGGTATTCCATTTTCGTACTCGCTGGTGAGGATGATCTGAAAACACACAACATAACTGTTAAAACATAGACCACAAAGAGAGAGTGAAATATGTTGTCCTTGTGCAACGTTCTACAGTAACGGTGCAGTATAAGACCATTGAACCGTCGATTACGCGGGTTTAGACATTTCTGTTTTATAAAAACTTGGGTAAATATATTTAGAGATGGAACTTTGGAACCTTTAGGGTACCCTCTAGTTTAGCCTAATTCAAAAAAATGAACTAGTTTTCTTAAGAAGTGGTGTTTTGTCAAAACTTAGTTCATTTTTTTGGTAATAAGGTAGGGTAAAGGGTACCCATTAGGGTACTCGCTGCCATCCTTAAATATATTATTATTTTATTCATGATGTATTTAAACGTAACCTGCAGGTTTGGTCTGACTAGGAGAGGTTCATGCGTCGTGTTTCACGATTTTAAATACCAACATGATCTTATTCTAAATTTCAACTAGTTTTCGCTTCATTTTTCCTAGAGCATACTAGTGTCAGAGATAGAAGTTACAAGTACGGATTGACGATGTGTTGCAGCTACTATTATCTTGTTGGAAGCAGTCTTAAATTTATTCTGGGCCAGGTTGTTCTATTTAGGAAGTCCAGGACATCGTGGTTCAGTATTGGCTGAAAACGAAAAAGTTTTTTTCTTCGAGAGCACAGCCAAAAGCGTGCCATATTTCTGTACTTCCTTCGTGACATAAGGGAACAGAGCAACACCACCAACTGAGGCTAAGCTACTGTCTAGCATTACAATCAAGAGCTCCTGACGCACATTCCTGCACTAGCTAGAGTCCATAGACAGAATTGTTCTTTGATTTTTGAAGCCACAGTTTGCGCAGTAAGTTGTTGGTATTCATGGCCTAACACCGCACTCCTATGTTTCCAAAGGGACCAGCAAACCAGGATGGACACACGCTTCTTCTTTCCTTTCCCGTTAAAGCTCATCCTACCATTCAGCTCTCCAGTTTGTCTTCAGCCGATCGATGTGGGGGTGCAGCAGAAATGTTCAGAGTTAGTAGGCATAATATGTGCCCATACTTGCGTTGCATAGACGCATTGTGTGAAAAGGTCACGGAGTCCTCTTCCTGGCGACAAATGAAACATGTCGAAGATTTTTGCACTTTCTCCAAGAGGGGCACCATTCCTCCAAATGCAGCTTGCTGCGTCAAATTTTATTTGAACCATTCTGTAATAAGAGGTCGTTTGGCATCCAGGTATTCATTTCATTTAGTAGAAATGAAATGAATACATGAATTCATTTCATTTATATTATGATTCCAAAAACATCCATATGTTTGGCTGCCACTGGAATTTGGAAATGACAGGTCTGAAATAGGAATTGGGTTTACACATAGGGATATTTGGATGGATTTGCCAAATGAAATGACGGTCCATTCTGTAAGAGGTCGTTTGGTATCCATCATTTGGGCCTAGAATCCTGAAATTCATTTTGCAATTCCATCCCTATGCTGTTTGGTTGGCACGGAATTGGACCGTCATTTCATTTGGCAAATCCATCCAAATATCTATGTGTAAACCCAATTCCTATCTCAGACCTGTCATTTCTAAATTCCGGTGGCAGCCAAACATATGAATGTTTTTGGAATCATAATATAAATGAAATGAGTCCATGTATTCATTTCATTTCTACTAAATGAAATGAATACCTAGATGCCAAACGACCTCTAAGTGGATTTGGCAGAGTATTGCTGCGACAGGGGCCAGGGCCACACTACAGGACGCGCGCGCTACGCCGAGGGCAAAAAGCCGTCGACGTAGGCTAAAATGCCCTCGGCGTATGCTACGCCGACGGCTGCCCTCGGCAAAGGGCTCCCTCGGCGGAGCACATAGAGGCCGTCGGCGTATCAAAATGCCGTCGGCGTATGCTACGCCGAGGGCAATGCCCTCGGCGTAGCGGCCGTCGGCATAGCTTGTCGACAGGTTGCAAAAATATATTTAAAAAAAAAATTAAATTTTTTTTTCTCAATTTTTAAATCTTTGAATTGTTTGACTCGTTGATCTCTCACTTTGAACATTTTTAACACTAATTACACTTAATATTTAATTAAATTGCAGTCTTGGTCAAACTTCCCGAAAGGTCACCCATCCTAATACTACTCCAGCTTCAGCACGCTTAACTTCCTCGTTCCTTCAGAATCTGTTTCCGCAAAGTAATTCATACATTGTTGTCAATACTATGATATCAATCCTATTAACCCTTATATCAACATGTCACATGTTTGTATTTTTTGAAATTACAAACAATTATTTAAATAAACATTAATGAATGAGTAAAAATATTATTGAATTCAAATAAAAATATAATAATTTTACTTTTTTGTATTTTTCTATTTAATATGGAATAATTAATATCTTTAAATCTATAAATCGGAATTTAACAAATAATATGTCTAAATTGATCAGAAAAATGAGAGGAATCCAAATATGATATCCATATCAACTAATCATAAACCCTCCATTTTTGAATTATCTATTGGTGGTTGCTTTAGAAAATTCCCTTTTTGCGCTCGGATAATGAAAAATGGCTTTTGGTGCGATGAAAAGGAAAACTTGCATTGAATTTTTGATAAAATAGCATATTGGAAACCTAAAAATGATTTTTGTAAAAAAACATGAGCATCGTATCATGTACATGTAGTTCATATCTGACCCACTTCCTACCGATTCGGCAGGAATTTGTCTTTTTCACCAAAGGTGGATGGAAAGGTTTCGGAACCCCCTCTTGGGACATTGTCCATATAAGGTGGTATAGTATTTTAGTAAAATGTGGTGGTAGCATTTTGAATTAGCCATTTGGTGGTTGCTTCACAAAATCGTCCATTTTTTATGCTCGAAAAATGGGAAATGGCTTTTTGGTACGACGAAAAGGAAAACTTCCTCCTGCAACATTGTTAGCCATCCCATGATGCATGTGTATGCACAATATGAGCATATTATCACAAACTTTGCCTTGATTCTAGCCATAACATTGGTCATTTGACCCGAAAGCCAAGAAACCTCGAATGAGATAGGTCATTTTGTGAAGGTTTTTTGACACATAATCAATATATCAAGTTTCATATTTTTAATTATAACTATGTCACATAATATGACACCACGCGAAGGTTTTGCATTGTTTCGATCGTTTTTGAATTTTTTATGTCCGTTTTAAACTATCGTCAAACTTTGTCGAACGTCGGGCATGAAGATTCTTAGCTCGGGGCCGAGCCTCGCTAAACTTGCATTGAATATTTGATAAAATAGCATATTGTGAACCTAAAAATGATTTTTGTAAAAAAACATGAGCATCGGATCATGTACCTGTAGTTCATATCTGACCCACTTCCTACCGATTCGGCAGGAATTTGTCTTTTTCACCAAAGGTGGATGGAAAGGTTTCGGAACCCCCTGTTGGGACATTGTCCATATAAGGTGGTATAGTATTTTAGTAAAATATGGTGGTAGCATTTTGAATTAGCCATTTGGTGGTTGCTTCACAAAATCGTCCGTTTTTTATGCTCGGAAAATAGGAAATGGCTTTTTGGTACGACGAAAAGGAAAACTTCCTCCTGCAACATTGTTCGCCATCCCATGATGCATGTGTATGCACAATATGAGCATATTATCACAAACTATGCCTTGATTCTAGCCATAACATTGGTCATTTGACCCGAAAGCCAAGAAACCTCGAATGAGATAGGTCATTTTGTGAAGGTTTTTTTGAGACATAATCAATATATCAAGTTTAATATTTTTACTTTTAACTATGTCACATAATATAACACCACGCGAAGGTTTCGCATTGTTTCGATCGTTTTTGAATTTTTTATGCCCGTTTTAAACTATCGTCAAACTTTGTCGAACGACGGACATGAAGATTCTTAGCTCGGGGCCGAGCCTCGCTAAAATTGCATTGGATCTTTGATAAAATAGCATATTATGAACCTAAAAATGATTTTTGTAAAAAAACATGAGCATCGGATCATATACCTGTAGTTCATATCGGACCCACTTCCTGCGGATTCGGCAGGAATTTGTCTTTTTCACCGGAGGTGGACGGAAAGGTTTCGGATTCCCCTGTTGGAACATTGTATATATAAGTTGGTATAGTATTTTTGTAAAATGTGGTGGTACCATTTTGAATTAGCCATTTGGTGGTTGCTTCACAAAATCGTCCGTTTTTTGTGCTCGGAAAATGGGAAATGGCTTTTTGGTGCGACGAAAAGGAAAACTTCCTCCTGCAACATTGTTCGCCATCCCATGATACATGTGTATGCACAATATGGGCATATTATCACAAACTATGCCTTGATTCTAGCCATAACATTGATCATTTGACCCGAAAGCCAAAAAACCTCGAATGAGATAGGTCATTTTGTGAAGGTTTTTTTGAGACATAATCAATATATAAAGTTTAATATTTTTATTTATAACTATGTCACATAATATAACACCACGCGAAGGTTTCGCATTGTTTCGATCAGTTTTGAATTTTTTATGCCCGTTTTAAACTATCGTCAAACTTTGTCGAACGACGGGCATGAAGATTCTTAGCTCGGGGCCGAGCCTCGCTAAACTTGCATTGGATCTTTGATAAAATAACATATTGTGAACCTAAAAATGATTTTTGTAAAAAAACATGAGCATCGGATCATGTACCTGTAGTTCATATCGGACCCACTTCCTACCGATTCGGCAGGAATTTGTCTTTTTCACCAGAGGTGGACGGAAAGGTTTCGGATTCCCCTGTTGGGACATTGTATATATAAGGTGGTATAGTATTTTTGTAAAATGTGGTGGTATCATTTTGAATTAGACATCTGGTGGTTGCTTCACAAAATCGTCTGTTTTTTGTGCTCGGAAAATTGGAAATGGCTTTTTGGTGCGACGAAAAGGAAAACTTCCTCCTGCAACATTGTTCTCCATCCCATGATACATGTGTATGCATAATATGGCATATTATCACAAACTATGCCTTGATTCTAGCCATAACATTGGTCATTTGACCCGAAAGCCAAGAAACCTCGAATGAGATAGGTCATTTTGTGAAGGGTTTTTTGAGACATAATCATATACCAAGTTTGATATTTTTCCTTCTAACTATGTCACATAATATAACACCACGCGAAGGTTTCGCATTGTTTCGATCATTTTTGAATTTTTTATGCCCGTTTTAAACTATATATAATGTTTTATTTTTTACTTAATTTTTATTTACAAATGTGTAATATTTGAGTGTAGATATATAGGTCTTATTTTTCTGCAAATTTTGATATATTATTTGTATTTTTTCGAATTAGAATGATTTAGTTATGATTTTTCAAAGTTTAATGAGATAAAATAAAAAATAGCTACGCCGAGGGCAGCCGTCGGCGTAGCATAGGATATGCCGAGGGCAATTCTACGCCGACGGCGGAGCTGGTCTAGACGATGGCTACGCCGACGGCCCCGATGTTTGGCCGTCAGCGTAGCTACCGGCCGTCGGCGTAGCTTCCCATTCCTGTAGTGCCAGGGCCAGCTGAACTGACCAGGTTCGTTGTTTAGCTCCACTCTGCAGATCAGGCTGTAGGTGGGCACGCTCACGGCTGCCCACCGGCAGACCCACCTGTGCCATATAAATTAACTGGGTCTTCGCTACTTGTCTATTTAAATCTACTAGTTTTAAATAACATCTATTTGCTCACCTTTACCCGCCAGCTTAAGTAACGTACACGCGAGAGCTGTCTGCAGCTAGCTTAATCACACAGGTAGACAATACACATGAAAGATCAGCTAGCTTCATCACATAAGTTCACAGAAAAAAGCATCTAGATTCATCACACTAGTACTCCCTCCACGGTTTGTAGGGCGCCTAATTAAATTTGGGTATTTCCAAAACTGCAACGTTTCTAAGCGCATAAGAATTAATTATTGATTAATGTGGCAGCTTTCCTCCTCACTTTCTATGCATGCAACAGTCTTTCACCAATGCATGTGCCTTAACCGCTCATTAATAGGCCTAATTTTTAGCCAATACGTTTACGCCTAGGTCCGTGAGATTTTTGTAAAGCACCGTGAAGGAGGTAGTACTCCCTCCTTCACGGTTTGTAGGGCGCCTAAATAAATTTGGGTATTTCCAAAACTGCAACGTTTCTAGGCGCATAAGAATTAATTATTGATTAATGTGGCAGCTTTCCTCCTCACTTTCTATGCATGCAACAGTCTTTCACCAATGCATGCGCCATAACCGCTCATTAATAGCCTAATTTTTAACCAATACGTTTACGCCTAGGTCCGTGAGATTTTTGTAAAGCGCCTTGCAAACCGTGAAGAAGGTAGTACATAAGATCATTCTTTTTTCAAATGTGATGACACATGAATTTATTACTAGTACACACCGCCTCCCTTGATCACCGCGTTGCCGACAAGGTGCACCTCGCCCAACAGCTGGTCTCCCTTCTTCCTAGCGTCTCCAACACCAGCCGGCCCAGGTGCTTCGCAACGGTGACTCCTTCATCCTGCTCACCCAGTTTGTCGCCGCCCTAGAAGCTGCTCGTTGCCCATCACCTTGCCCGACCCGGGGCCAGCGATCTCGTCTGCTTGGGCCTGGGGGCCGGCGATCTCTCCATACCATCCCTCCTCAGCTATCCGCTCTAATTCGACACAGACAAGGTCGACGCGCTCAAGCGTATCCTTGGGCCTAGTGCTTCGATGTCGCCGATCTCTTCCCACCCCAGCAGCATGTCACCGTGGCCAGCAAAAGCAGCAATGTGCCCCTTCTCCATGCCGCATTCGCCCGACAGAAGGTTCAGAGGAGTAGGAGCCCCTTTCTTCTCCTTGTCTTCTTGCATGGCGGCTCTCATGTTCTCGGCTTCTCAGGAGTAGAAGATGGACAGACGACCTAATTGAAATGTCAAATAGCCAAATCAGTCTCCATCTATTGACCAAGGAATAACGATTTAACTAAACAATGAGAATAGTGAAGCTACGGTACTATTCAGTAACTAGACCAGCCGGGAGATACTGAAATTCAGGAGAGAGATCTTCAACCAACCTATAGCAAGTAAACTATCAGGACATTACACTCCAACCAAGGACAGTGATCACCTATGTTGCCGTAGTGAAAAAATACTGTATAATACTACAGATTATACACATATGTCCTAATCTGCATCAAACAGACAGTGCAACGAACGACTTTACGCAAAGGTCCAAACAAACATGGGAGATGCAAAGGGCAAGGGAAACAAGATGTTATAGTACTCCAGAAACCAAAATAAATTGTTGGCATGTATGAGGTCAGAACAAAATATTCCTCAGAAACCAAAACAGCAGCTCCAACCGCATGGGATATTTCAATGTTGTTAGAGTGAAAACTAAAACAGTCAGAGGTTCTCTTATCAAATGAAAACTAAACATATTAGGGAATCAAAAATTAGTCAGAGGGTTCAAGAGAACTCCAATAACCTCTACGCAGTACTGCACATATAAACTGAATGCTAAAACTTGCCTATGTCAAATGAAGTTCAAGAAGTATAAACTGTAACTGTTGCAAAGTTTCAGTGACTTGAAATAATAGTGCTGAACTGAAGATAACATTGCCATAGAAAATTTCTTGCAAGTTTCAGTAGTGCATTAGAATTTCTTGCAAGTTCCATCTTCCTGGTAAAACAAAACCCAAAAAGGCAGGGCTAGCTCACTGTCAAAATTTCAGTAGTGCATTAAATACTGCTACTCCATGTTTATCAGATAGAAGTAAAAGATAACACGTGTACACATTAATAAGAAGAGAATGATCTGGATTACTAACAACACTAGTGCATATTCATAAGAAGGAAGGGTCTAGATCACGGTCAAAAGAACCAAGCAGATAGCAAAATTAACTTGATTTTACTGAGATTGCAAGTTAAAAAAAGATGCAAACCACCATACTCATTGCAGTACTGAAGTACGTGATTAGCAGCTAATCTATCAAGGCATGCTATCATTTGCATCATGATATCTCTCCTTCTATCAAGGCGTGCTAATCTATCAAGGCGTGCTATCCAAAGGCCCAACATGGACCTGATTGAATTTAAGCAGGAGAGGGTGATTTACCTTCTTCTCCTTCTTGGACGAAGCCACTGGATCCTGCCCCACAGAGATGCTACCCGCTGGATCCTGCCCCAAATCCCTGGACGTGTGGCATCCTTGCTCCATGGGCGAGGGTCTGGATGTGATGCCGTCGCCGATGGGGAAAGTGGGCTGATAAAGAGGGATCTGGGGCGGCGTGGTGCTGGCCATACGGCTTGGAATGCGAGGGGAAGGAAGGGCGAGCGGGGGAAGGCAGCGGCGATGGGGGATTGCGTCCTGGGGCTGGGGGCTTGGCGCCATGGTGTCTGCCTCCATCGCGAGGGCGTCCCGATGCAAGGTGGGTGTGGCGGCGGTAGCGACCAACTCGTGTGTGTCTGCGATATTAGTTTGCTGGCCCATGGGTGTCCATTTAGCCGAAATAGGTGGGATGGGCTGGCGGCGCCGTGGGCTGCCCGATCCCACCTACAGGCTGATCTGCAGATAGCAACCCAGAGTTTTACACACTGGAGTATCCCCTCCGGTGATAACACTGGAGTATCCCCTCCAGTGACTCATCGATGATGGGGGCCGTAGCTAGGGGCTCGGCCAGTCCTACCGACGCCCGGTGACGAGCTTGGTCACGCGAGAGCTCACCCGTACCGCTGTATGGACACGATTGGCGCATATAGTGGTGTCGACTACGGAAATTGGAGTTGTCGTGGTCGGCTGCAAAAAATTCGGTTGCATATCATAGAAAAGCATTGAGTAGGTCGTGGAAAATACGATTGTTTTTGGCCTCTCGCTCATCCAGCTATGCCTTGAGCTCGGGATTCATGGTGAGTTGTGGGGTAGGAAAAATGAGACGAAATTGGGGGAGGATGGTCAAGTCGGTGTCTTCTGGGAGAAATCTACCACGCCCCAGCGCGACCGTCAACCATTGGACAGCCTCCTCCAGCACCTTGGAGTGGGGCCACACACTGTCACTTCCGCTAGGAGTGGAGCAAGATTTGCTGCTACTGTCGGACTCAGTAGTTGTAGCTTCGCTGCTAGAAAACACCACACGGTGACCCAGTTAACCAAATGGATTTGTGTTGCGATGGCGGGCCCCGGTGACCGTTCCACTTCGTTGGGACAACGCTTGCCCCTCTTCATAGTAGGTAGCATGCCCCAAACACATGGAAGGCCAGGGGCGGAGCTGCGGACCGTGCTACCGGGGGTTGTAGCACCGATCCAGCAAAGTTACACAAGGGATTAGAATAAGTAGTTCAGGCCATGAGTACCATGGCTCACTAAAACCTGCATGCATGCATGCTGTGTTGCAAGAGTTCTAGACGCAGGAGAAAGCGCGGCCGCTACGTGCTTCACGTTTTCTTCCAGTGCTTCTCTCGCTCTCCTCCATTAAGGTGGTGTCTCAGGCTCTCAGCTAAAGCAATTTTCACATAGCGCACATGTCCATGGTTCCATTTTCTGTCCCTCTCCGCTGCTCAGCTCGCTTCTACTCCTCCTTTTCCTCGTTGTCCATGTATGAAATTTCTTATCTATTTTTGATCTCCTCTGACCCGTGAGTAATTTATCTATTTCTATTTTTTAGATTATTTATATTAGTCGTGGTAATGAATTTTTAATGTGCTTTATTTTAGTTGCAAGCTATGTTTTTCGCACTCAAGAAGGTAGCACCTGTCTTGCTCCGTTTCTAGCTCCGCCACTGTGGAAGGCAGCGTGCTACAATGGCGGTTTAACAATGGGAAATAAGTTCTGGTCCTATACTTGGGAAGAAACAATATATCCAATAGCCGTAGTTTCTGCTTTATACTAAGCTCTTATACCTCTTTAAAACTCACTTTCTCCATTCCAATGGACATGACGTTTTTGTTTTGTCTGTTTTAAATTCGATCAACGGTTTAACCTACAATGCATGTGTTACTTGTAATAAGAACTATACAAAAAACTACTTTCTTCAAATATGAATCCAATGATATAACTTTTATGACATATAACCCATGTTTTGTTGCCCAAATTAATGGTCAAACATTGACTTCAAAATCGTGTGTTCCACCTAAATATGGACATAGGGAGCATATTTTAGCATGGTACAAATATTAACGACATTAAAATTATAATTATATTACCTATTTTTCTAAATATGGTTGTTGTGTTATTTGTTGTTTTACAATTGTAATTTATATCAAAGTGTCTTTTGTGTACTATTATTTCCTTCATAAATTAAGTTTTACCATTGCATAAACTATATATTGCATACTTATTTATGATATTTATAGTAGAGAACTCTAAAACATATGGTCTTCAAATATGCGAGTAGTGGTTATTAGGGACTAGGTAAGTGCATGTACAGAGACTTCCAGAATATTACATAAGTTGGTGACATAATCCCTTACCAGGTTTTTCGGTGTCGTCTTGTGTATTATAGAGGATGTTAGTGACAAATTGATAATGTGTGCATAGTTTGTACTCCCCTTGATCCGAATTATTTGACGTGGATTTGTCTAGATACACATGTATTTAGACGTGTTTTAATATAGAGATACACGTGAATAGAAAAATCTGCAACATCTAAAGACAAAGGGAGTACTTTGTATCGAACTAGCATTAGTAATAGCAACCATCGTAATAAAAAAATGCAATGAAATCTACTACTTTTGCTATTGATATGTTAAGATGTGATGCAATTGGTGTCATCTTCTGTAAATATGCGCTCCTCACATTTTCCGAAAGAAAAATTTGTGCACCAAATTAAACATGAAAACCTAGTAAACATATATTTTTGTACAAACTCCAGGACTTTATCGGAGCATGACTAGCATCCTAACTACTACATCCGGTCTAGTTTATTAGACACACGTATTTAAAAAAATCTTTGACCATTAATTTTGATCAATAAAATATGCAATATTTGTTCTAAAAAATATATCATCAAAAACTATTTTTAAAAATAAATTCAATATTATAATTTTTATTATATATTATGTAAAATTTGTTGACCAAAATTAATGGTTAAAATGTTCTTAAACTACGTACATGACTAATAAACCGGACCGGAGGGAATAGTCTAAGCTCAAGAAAATGGTAGTTGTCCTAACATTGGTTGACAGCCCATTGGTGGAGACCCGGAGGCTTCTCACATCCTGGGGAAGCCCAGATTGTGGCAAGGAGACAACGAGGATCATGAAAATGATAATGTGCATATAGACTAAGCAAGGTCCTTACTATTCCGGTTTATGTGTTAATCAAGAACATGGATTGCTTGTATAGGTTTGTTCTATCCCGTTCTACTATATATATCTTAACCGGTGGGTGACACGAGAGCTTTGTAGGATCCCACATATGCCAGGAGAAAAGGCTTTATTTTCAGGCACGACGGTATAGCCCTGGTCTGGTACACTGATGGAAACGAGGCCTCTAATACCGGTTTTTAGAGGCCTCTAACACCGGTTCTGGAACCTCTGTTGGGGGTTCGATGTTAGAGGATCCTCCTTTAACAGCGGTTCTTGTACGAACCGGTATTAAAGGGTGGCGCACGTGGGGCTGCCGCAGCGCTCAGCCCCCCTCCTCCTTAACACCGGTTCGTAACATGAACCGGTAGGTTATGTGGCGCGGTAGGAAAAAGAGATAAATCTCTGCCGTGGCAGGAAAACGGTCTAAATCTCTGTCGCGGCAGAGTTCTGCCGCCGCCCCGTTCTGGGCGTATTTCTGCGGCGCGGCGGAGACGGGGAGGGGGAGGGGGAATCGATAGGGAGCGGTATACACATACATCGTCGTCGGTACATACGAGTACATGAATAATTAAGCAACTATTATTATACACAAACATCGCCATTGTGTGGTATTCTCCGTAAACGTTGAAGCATCAATTACAAGACCAACACGTTCAAGCATATATACAACGTTCATTTTGGTGGATATCTAAAGAGTTCTTCGCCAGGCGTGATGACCTCATCAAGTATGAACCCCGCCAATTCCTCTTGAATGGCTCGTATGCGGTCAAATGGTAGGAGTTGGTCCCGCATACGTTCGATCTAAATATATATGAAGAATTGAGTCAATATATATATATATATATATATATATATATATAAGAATAAAACTCAATACAATTGATGGTAATAAAATAATATTGTGTACTTTGTTTACTTACTCTAAGTTGTTCTAGTGCGGCTTGGCTCATCGCACATATCGTGTTGCGAATGAACTCGCAAACATAGTATCCACATAAGTTATTGCCGGGTGCCTGATGCGCGCACTTTACGAGAATAGAGAGTTCAATCAAAATAATAATCAATAAAGCATGATATAATAAAATTGAAAGCAGAATCAAAGAGATACGCAGACCTAGCTAGCTAGTATTACTTACATTTTGGTCTACAAATTTTAGTTCTTCTGACCATTCACCCACAGCCCTGCCCGTGAACCTTTTCCAAACCCTGTCCAGCAAAGAAAATGGATAAAGGAGTAATTAATTACTTGTTGTCATAAAAGTTGCCGATCTAGTGCGATAATATGATTGAAATTGCCTCTGGAGCATCTCTTTAAAGTCTGCCCATAGCTCTTGGTCTTTTCGTAACGAGTCCATGACAAGGATTTTTCTGAGTCAGGTTGAATGACTAGCAGAATAAAGTGGAACCTACGCACGCATAACTCATCATCAATTACACTTAACATCGAGTAAGACGAAACAAAATGTGTATAAGAGAGGGTAACACTCACGAGAAGTTGTAAGGCAATAGTATTTCCCTTTTGGTTTGTTGTCTCAGTAAAGACGTTAGCAAGAAATCTTCTATTTGCCCGGGTTTGAGTTTTACCACTTATTCATGAACTCTATTTGGGTCAACGAACCCAATGTCAAAAGGGCCTCCTTTCATGCATTCCGTAACCTTTTTTCTGCATAATAGTATATATATACATATATGGTGAGAATATATATATACATGCAATTAATGAATTGAATGAGATGAGATAGAAATTACAGAAATAGTACTTACACACAATAAAGGCTGATGCTTTGTCGAGTTCCTTCTGATTGAATAGAAAATGCAAGTCTTGAATGTTGAAGCTGATCTCGTCGTCTCCACACAAGAAAATCTGATCTCTTATATGCGTCGTAATCCATTCTTCCTTTCTCGTCTTGCAGAAATCAAGGTACCACTTGTGCAATCTTCGCATCTTTGTTGGTAGATTCTTGAGCTCCTCTTTTTTGACGAGATTCTTCCCGTACTTCCATGGCTGTATGGGGTTTGCATCGCCTTTGGGAAAGTTGTCTCCCATGATGTTCAAGTATGCAATGTAAGTCATCCCCATCTCATTGACCGTTCTTTGTAGCTTTGCCTCGTAATCATTTACAGGAGGAGCGTTCCGTGTGTCGAACACTTGGAGCGGGGCGCATGATTGGTTTTCCTGCTCTCCGAGCATGGAAACTGTTTTCTGGGGTGCCGCACGACTGCTACTTTCAGTCTCCCTCCGCCTTGCATCCCCCTTGAAAATCTGGCGCTCGTAGTCCGGCACAAGTGGGGTTTCAGGTTTGAAAAGATTATTGTAAAACTTCTCCACCACCACCGGATCTAGTTTCTCCTTTGGCTCGGCCCTTCTAGGTGCAAAGAATTTATTGACCTCTTCTTCCGAGATCCTATTGGTCTCCTCGTCGCTGCGATTCCATGGTAAAACCGGCAATGGCTTGGCGGAAGGCTGCGGGACGTAGTTTCTCGAACTCTTTGGCGTACGGTTTCCTGCAGATTTCTTCGTGGCAGTGCTAGTGATGCTCTTCGTGGCAGTGCTCTTCCGCTTACGCTGAGGAGATGGCTGAAGTGCCGGAGATGGCTGACGCGCAGGAGATGGCTGGCGCGCCGAAGATGGCTAACGCGTAGGAGATGGCTGCCGCGCAGGAGATGGATGAAGCGCCGGAGACAACAGGGGAGTATTCTGATGACTTGGAGACGGCTGAGGCGGCTCAGACTGCTGACGCTGCGGAGACGGCGGGGGTGCCAGTGGCCTCCAATTTGGAAGCACGGTGTGTTCCTTCTTCCAAAGAATGGTTTTTTTCACTGCAAATTTGAGTTGAGTTTCCCCTTCACCTGTAGCATGGTCAAGCTGTGCTTCCTCATATTCCTTTACAACCTCATCCACCCCGACAATATCATAGTCATCTGGAATCGGTCGGCAGTGGTAAGTTCCACCAGCTACAGGAGGTAAGGCATAGCCGACCGCCACCTTAATGGATAAGCCCATTAATCTCACATGCAGCTCGGCGTGTTTGCTCTCCGTGATCTCATCCACGGGGTATCAAGGACCCGCCATTTCAAGCGTGGGCTACACGTTCTCCGTGGAAGCCATGCTGCTTTTCCGCGCAGAGTCTGGGCCGCCGGCAACTTCCAATGCAGGCACTTCGTGCCGCTGAGATGGACCGGTAGCTTGCTAGCTCTTTTGTGCATTCACTTGCGCCTGCAGTGCCACAAGTGCATGTTCTATCTGTGTCATCCATTCTGTACGCTCTTTTTCTTTTCTGCCGCGCTATCTGTAAGAGTCGCCCCACTCGGCAAACCCATCCTTCCACGTCATACCGCCTGTGCCTTGTGCAAGTCTAGGGTGTTCTTTTTTACCGATGGCGCGTGTGAGCTGGTCATTCTCTCTGTCGGGATGGAAGGTCCTGGCGGCTGCTTCCTCGTATGTCGTGATGAGTTCAGTGACGGGTTTGGCAAGGAGGGTTGGGAAGATACACATTCCCGTTTCTGGGTCCAACTTTGCCCCGATTCCGTAGAACCAAGTCTTTGTACGTAGGTCCCACCCATGTGTCTGGGGTGTGATCCCTCTATCGCGCAGGGCCTTCTCAGCTTCCTCCCACTTAGGCCTCTGAGATATGTAGCCACCTGACCCCGTCCTCTGTTGATATTTCTTCTTCTGGGCATTTAGTGTATTGGTTTCTGACCTCTTTGTAGCTATAGCACCTTTCTTGTATACCACAAATTCGGGCCAGTGAGGTATTATCTTCGCATAATATGCGTCTTCGAAATCTGGAGTCTCACGAGCTTTGACAAATTTGTTCAATTTTGTCTTCCAGTTGCGGAAAGCGTCATCCATCTTCTTTAGAGTCCACTCTTTGACCTTTTCCTTTATAACCGGTTTATTTTCATCATCCTCTGGCGGAAGGGTGAAATTTACCAACAGTGAATTCCAAAGCGTTTCTTTGGATATTTCATCGACAAAGGTATCGTCACCCTTCTTTGGCTTATTCCAATATTCAATTATGATTGGGATTTGGTCCCTAACAAGAACTCCAGCCTGACGTACAAATTTGTCTGCGGCCTTCTTGGGCTCCATCCGCTTGCCATTAACACAGACCGGTTCGATCGTGAACTTTGCACGATCTTTCAACCGATGGCTCGCGCCTCACTTGCTCTTTTTCGTAGAAGTAGATTGCTGCTGGCTGGTCGATCCGGAGGGCTAAAAGAAAAAGAAGCGTTAATTAATACATGTACATATATATACAAATCAATCGGTGCAAGTTAGCAGAGGCTTAATTCATGCATATACCTCGACGAACTTTGCAATCACTAAAGTGCGTTCACCGGAGTCGTCATCTTCTCCATGACTACTTGAGCTGTCATCATGTCCCTCCAAGTTCAGATATTGTGAGGTGTCCTCGTGGATCATGTTCTCCATTATTTCTTCCTCTTCAAGGTTTCTACTGAGTGGATCCATAGTTTCTAAAACAATAATATTATCACACAAATATCAGTAATACATCTATTAAAATGCTCAAGCAAGGATGATGATATGACAGGTTAAAAGTATTGAAATGTAACCCTAATACATGCTTGGTCATTTCAAACCCTAATTCGGAGAAACCCTGGATTCATATGAGAGGGTACATTTACTTCTTCTAATTAACTTTTCTTGAAAGTTGATTAACATAGCATAGTTATTATAATGCTATATTGACAACGAGAGGTGACGGCGCTAGGGCGAGAGCGGGGCCGGGATGCGTGGGGGTGTGCGTTCGAACCAGCACGACGTGGGCTACCTAAAATGGGCGACTCGCCCTCGACGCGTGTGTAGGCTCAGCAAGGAGAGAGGAGGTCAGGGTCGACGGCATAATGGTGGCGGTGGTCGTCGGCGTGGCACAAAATATACACATATACAATACACATACAATACAATATACATATATGCATACACATACGCATACAAATATACATACACATATGCCACTTGTTCTACTGAATTCAATGGTATTTTATTTGCAAATTTTGGCCCAGTGGTATTTTATTTGCAATTCTCCGGTACCCCTTCGGTCTGGAAACATACGACCCCGCGACGGAGCGCCTCTCTACCGTCCGCCCTCGACCCCACAACCACGCACAGCACGCGCCCCTACGCCACCGGCTGCCCGATGTCGGCCCGCCGACATCGTGATGGAGCGCCGCCCGCACGAAGACGAGCACCTGCACAAATAAGAGGAAAATTTTCCTCTGGCACGGCGAGCTCCATCGGTATCGAAAATGGGGCTGGCGAGGAGGGCGGCTGGCCTGGCCAAGCTCTTGGCCATGGCGGGCGACAATGACTGGGGAGGAGGGGCGGACGGCTAGGCCAAGGCCTCGGCCTTGGAGGAGGGCGGGCGAAAGTGACATACTGGGGAGGAGCGGCGGTTATACTGGTGACCCTCCTCTCCTAGCGACGGCGATGGCGAGGGCGCGCGATATACGAGATCGAGGGGGGAGGGGGCGGATAGGGCGTGGACATACGGTGAGGGCATGGAACGGCCCGACGACGGCGCTCCCGCGGGATGGCGACAGCGACAGCGAGGGCGTACGTGGACGACGACGGCTGGACGGCGATGGCTCGCGCGTGCTTGATCGATCTGGCTGGGGGGCGACGGCGCTCCCGCGGGATGGCGATGGCGAGGGCGGCGACGGCGAGGGCTGGACGGCGACGGCTCTCCTCTGCTTTCCTCTACGCGCGCTTTCGATTTGGCTGGGGGGAAGAAGGAAGAGGAAGGCGCGCGTTATAACCCCCCCTTTAACACCGGTTTGTGGCTGGAACCGGTGTTAAAGGGGGGGAAATTCGTTTCGCGCCCGCACCCCCCCTTTAACACCGGTTCCAGCCACGAACCGGTGTTAAAGGGGGGTGTGTGAGCGCACGAAATGAAATAAATGCGCCCCCCTTTAACACCGATTCGTGGCTAGAAACGGTGTTAAAGGGGGGCATTTATTTCGTACATTAAAGGGGTGGGGGCATTTTTAATTCAGAAAATAGGATAGAATTTAGAAAATTCATATCTTTTTCATTTCAACTCAGAAAAATATGAATAATATATCATAATTTTCAAAAAAATAAGATCTATCCATTCATATAAAACCATTTTATAGTTACTGTAGATGAAATTTTTCAAAATGATTAAAACACTTACATATAAATTTTGATTATTCAATTAAAACAAAAATAAAATAGTCAAACCCTAAAACTTTGAACATAAGAAATATTAAGCATCTAAAAAGGAATCTAACCCTATTTTATTAGAGCAAATCATATTTTATTTTGTATTAACATTTTTGAATTGTTTGGATATTTAAATGCCGCATCTTTTGTATACTTTGGAATCTGACAAAACCTCGCTAAACTTGCATTGGATTTTTGATAAAATAGCATATTGTGAACCTAAAAATGATTTTTGTAAAAATCATGAGCATCGTATCATGTACCTGTAGTTCATATCTGACCCACTTCCTACCGATTCGGCAGAAATTTGTCTTTTTCACCAGAGGTGGACGGAAAGGTTTCAGATCCCTCTGTTGGTACATTGTCCATATAAGGTGGTATAGTATTTTTTGTAAAATGTGGTGGTAGTTTTTTAAATTAGCCATTTGGTGGTTTGCTTCACAAAACCGTCCGTTTTTATGCTCGGAAAATGGAAAATGCCTTTTTGGTGCGACAAAAAGGAAAACTTCCTCTTGCAACATTGTTTGCCATCCTATGATGCACATGTATGCACAATATGGCCACATTATCACAAACCATGCCTTGATTCTAGCCATAACATTGGTCATTTGACCCGAAAACCAAGAAACCTCGAATGAGATAGGTCATTTTGTGAAGGTTTTTTTGAGACATAATCAATATACCAAGTTTGGTATATTTATTATGATAGAACTGAAATTAAAGTACATAATGCAACTAATAGTAAGTGACATAAAGCACGACTAAAAATTAAGATACATAAAAGAACTCAAAATTAAGATACATGGCCAAATTAAGTCACAATCGGCCGAACTTGTTTCGGAATGTTGGAGTGATTCAGTCATGCTCATGCCTACACCTGTAATACTCGCCACTGTAGTCGTCGTACTCGCCGCGGCCGTCGTCGCTGTCGTCGTCGGGGTCCCCGTAATTGAACCTTGAAGGCTGAGTACGCGTGGGCTGGACTTGAGGGTAGCGCAAATGGGGGTTAGAGTCGGCGGCAGTGTCGTAGGCCATGACGCTCTGGAGAGTCCGACCGCGCCACCACAGCCGACGGCTGGCCTCGTTGAAGATCGAAGGAGGTGGGCCGTCCTCCTCGTGCCTGGAGAGCGCCCTCTCACGCGGATCCCCGAAGAAGGCTTCCCAAGTAGGGAAATAGTCGGGATGCCATCTGGGATTCCTCCGCTGCTTCGGCGTGAGCTCGAAGTAGTAGTGGTTCGTGATGGCCATCCGGCGCCCCACACCTAGAGGGACAGGAGGAACCGGCACACCTCCGGCGCTCAGCATCCAGCCGACGGGGATATAGTAGCCCGACGGGCAGGGGTAGTTCAAGGCGCAAAGCGCCTCCGCCTCCCTGGGGGTTAGTGCTACGATGGAAGCCATGGGAAAGAGTGATGAGGTTGCAGATATGAGTCTAGAGATGTGCAATGACAATGGAGGCCAACCCTACATATATATATATATATATAGTGAAAAATGGCTGGAGGGAAGAACTGACGGGAAAAACTGGCGGGAAAAAATGGTAGGAAGAAAAATGGCGGGAAGAAAAATGGCGGGAAGAAAAATGGCGGAAAGAAATGGCAGGAAGAAAAATGGCTCATTTAATACATATATTGTTAACAGAAGAAATATGACATTAATTTCCATGTTGAGATACATATGTGTGCCAAAAATGGCTCAATTAATACATATAGTCAATCTTATGATCGCGTCGGCCGTAACCATGGAGTATCAGCACTGTTTAACAGGATGATTGGGTCAGTCTTCACTCTGAAGGGCGGAATTTCATCAAACTTATTATAATCTTCTGACATATCTGTCTTGTCCTCCACTCCTACGATGTTTCTTTTCCCTAAAAGAACTATGTGACGCTTTGGCTCATCGTGTGATGTATCTGTTTGCTTATTTTTTTTCTTTTTGTTTGGTTTGGTAGACATGTTCTTCACATAAAAAACCTGAGCCACATGATTGGCTAAGACGAATGGTTCGTCTAAGTTCTTGTCTACCTTCATAAGATTGTTGAGATCCACGGTTGTCATTCCGTACTTCTTGTTTACCTCAACCCCTCCTCCTGTTAGCTTGACCCATTTGCATCGAAACAAGGGGACCTTAAAATTAGGTCCATAGTCAAGTTCCCATATCTCCTCTATGAACCCATAATACGTGGTCTTTTGCCCATTGTCTTCTGTTGCATCGAAGCAGACACCACTGTTTTGGTTGGTGCTCTTTTTATCTTGGCCTATCGCGTAAAATGTATTCCATTTATCTCGTACACTTGGAAATTACATACAGTCGAAGATGGTGTCCTGGCCAACAAGTACAGCTGATCCCCAACAGTGGTGTTATTCGTGAGAAGTCTTTGCAGCCAGCCGCCAAAACTCGCCATGTGTTCACTTATAATCCATTCATCAGACTGCCCCGGGTGTTTGAGGCGTATTAAATTCTTGTGTTCATTGATATACGGGGCAACCAAGATAGATCTTTGTAAAACCGTGTAGTGTGCTTGATTGAGAGAATGCCCGTCCCTACATATCATTGATTTACATCCTAGGGTGCCTTTTCCATGCAGTCTCCCCTCATGTCGTGATTCTGGAACACCAATCGCCTTAAGGTCAGGAATAAAATCAACACAGAACTCAATGACCTCCTCTACTACATAGCCCTTGGAGATGCTTCCTTCTGGCCTAGCACGGTTATGAACATATTTCTTTAAGACTCCCATGTACCTCTCAAAGGGGAACATATTGTGTAGAAATACAGGACCGAGAATGGCAATCTCTTCTACTAGGTGAACCAGGAGATGTGTCATAATATTGAAGAAGGATGGTAGGAACACCAACTCAAAGCTGACAAGACATTGGGCCACATCTGTCTGTAACCCTGGTAGGCTTTCTGGATCGATTACCTTCTGAGATATTGCATTGAGGAATACACATAGCTTCACAATGGGTACTCGAATATTTTCAGGTAGAATCCCCCTCAATGCAATCGGAAGCAATTGCGTCATAATCACATGGCAGTCATGAGACTTCAAGTTTTGGAATTTTTTCTCTGCCATATTTATTATCCCCTTTATATTTGACGAGAAGCCAGACGGGACCTTGATACTGCTCAGGCATTCAAAAAAGATTTCCTTCTCTGCTTTGGTAAGAGCGTAGCTGGCAGGAGTTCAGTGGCATCGTTTACCCTTCTCGTTCTCAGGATGCATAGGCTCTTCAGGGTCTTTCATACGTTTTTTTTTTGAAAATGTGTTGTGTATTAATCAGGTAATAATGTTTTGGTTACAATCATCCAAGGCCGCTTTCGACACGCAGGTCGGCACTGCACCTTGTAAAACACCACCACACAACACACTATGGCTTAACTGGCAAAGGCCATGAGCCACTCTATTACATGATCTATTAATTTTTGAAATAACTATTTGTCGATCATGAGGCTTCAATAAATTAAATTCCTTCGCTATCAGATAGACTTCTGACTGATCGCAACTATTATCTTTAAATGACTCCAGAATGGATACACAATCTGTATCCTGTCGTGCTTCGGGTGTATCTTTTGTCTTCCCATACACTCCTAGGAAGCCTAGAAGGTTCACGCAAACATTCTTCGTCATGTGCATCACGTCGATTGAAGAGCGAACCTCTAAGACTTTCCAATAGGGTAGGTCCCAAAATATAGATTGCTTCTTCCACATGGGCGCGTGTCCGGCATCGTCATTCGGAACAAATAGACTGCCAGGACCTTTTCCAAAGATTACTTCTAGGTACTTGACCATACCAAATACCTCCTCACCGGTTCAGAGGACAGGCTTCCTCCGGGGTTCTGCCAGACGTTTGAAATGCTTGCCTTTCTTTCTTACTGGACGCAGGTTCGGAAGAAATCGACGATACCCTATGTACACAACCTTCTTACATTTCTCCAAATATACACTTTCAGTCTCATCTAAACAGTGTGTGCATGCATTGTATCCCTTGTTTGTCTGCCCTGAAATGTTACTAAGAGCAGGCCAATCATTGATGGTTACGAAAAGCAACGCTCGTAGGTCAAATGGCTCCCCTTTGTGCTCATCCCACATACGTACACCTGGTTTGGCCCACAACTGTAAAAGTTCTTCAACTAATGGCCTTAGGTACACATCAATGTTGTTGCCGGGTTGCCTCGGGCCTTGGATGAGCACTGGCATCATAATGAACTTCCTCTTCATGCACAACCAAGGAGGAAGGTTATAGATACATAGAGTCACAGGCCAGGTGTTGTGACTGCAGCTCTGCTCACCAAAAGGATTCATGCCATCTGTACTTAGACCAAACCTTAAGTTCCTTGCGTCACGTGCGAAGTCCGGGTACTCTCGCTCGACTTTTCTCCACTGTGACCCATCAACGGGGTGTATCAACATGTCTTCTTTCTTACGGTCTTCCATGTGCCATCGCAACAACTTGGCATGCTCTTTATTTCTGAAGAGACGTTTTAACCATGGTATTATAGGAGCATCCCACATAACCTTGGCAGGAACCTTATTCCTAGGGGCCTCGCCCTCAACATCGCCAGGATCGTCTCGTCTGATCTTATACCGCAGTGCAGTGCATACCGAGCATGCATCCAAATTCTCATACTTCTCACCGCGGTAGAGGATGCAGTCATTAATGCAGGCATGTATCTTCTGCACGTCTAATCCTAGAGGGCAAACAACCTTTTTTGCTTGGTATGTATTGTCGGGCAACTCATTATTTCTTGGAAGCAGATTCTTCATTTTTACCAACAACTTTGAAAATGTGCTGTCAGTCACACCGTTCTCTGCCTTCCATTGCAGGAAATCCAGTGTAGTACCTAGCTTTTTGTGGCCATCTTCGCAAGTTGGGTACAACAATGTTTTGTGATCCTTTAACATCTGCTCCAGCTTCTCCTTCTCCTTTTCAGTTTCATATTCTTCCTTTGCATCAGTAATGGCCCGACCAAGATCGTCATCAGCGGGCCCATCTGCTGCCTCTTGATGTGCATTATCTACCCCCGTTGCAGTATCATCATATTCAGGATACATATTATGATAGTTGCCATCATCCTCTTCTTCTTTGTTGTCTTCCATCACAGCCCCTTTTTCTCCGTGCTTGGTCCAACAATTAAAGCTGGGCATGTAACCAGATCGAAGCAGGTGGGCGTGAATGGTTCTGGTATTTGAGTAGTATTTCTTGTTATGACAGTGAACACACGGACATCACATAAAACCATTGTGACCACGGTTTGCATTAGCCACAACGATGAAATTTTGGAGGCCCGTAATGTACTCAGAAGTGCGTCGGTCACCGTACATCCATTGCCAGTTCATCTGCATTAATATATAGTATATCAAAAATTAATAGGGAGATGACCATTTATATATAGTACATCAATGACACATGAAAGGATAAAGTTGCCGACCTCGTCCGAGAAGGAAATAGCAACGAGAAAACTTATTTCGAGCTCTCGGGAATTTCACCGAACACCTCGTGTGCATAGGAAATAAACACAAACTAGCACACCTCTCACCCTCTTGCTAGGCTCCAAAATGAGAGAGTGAAAAAATGGAAGAGGGGGGGTGTGGGCTGCGGTGTGTTATGTAGCCCCCCTTTAACACCGGTTCAAGCCACAAACCGGTGTTAAAGGGGGGGGGGGCTACACGGGCCACTGGTGTAGGGCCCATGAACCGGTGTTAAAGGGGGTGCTCCTTTTTGCCGCACGGGCCACGTTGGTACGGGCACCCCCTTTAACACCGGTTCGTAGAAGAACCGGTGTTAAAGCCCATTTTCGACCTCAACCAAAGGCCTCGTTTCCACTAGTGGTACAACTCATGGCCAAGTAGTACATGATGGGTTTGTGTCACACAAGCTTCCCGTGGACGACAGATTATCTCCTTCCACACTGAGGGCAGCCCCGCCCTGACAATAATGCTCGCCACATTGACACGCATCGCCCAGGCCGAGCTCTTCCCTTGCCGCACTTCTTATCCAAGTTAGGCAGAGTCGTTCTTTGCTTTTGTCGTTCGCTTCTCTGAAGCTGCTTGTGGTGATGCCGGTGTCAGCCGCGATGCCGTCGCGCTCCACTGCTACCGCGGCATGCGGATAGGAGGCGCCACACAGAAGTGCTAGCTCCATGGTGGTGAACCCACACCGGTGGAAATGAGGCCTTTAGTTGAGGTCTAAATTTGTCTTTAACACCGGTTCTCCTACGAATCGGTGTTAAAGGGTGTGCACGTACCAGCGTGGCCCGGCGCACCCCCTTTAACACCGGTTCGAGACACGAACATGTGTTAAAGGCCCTGCCCCACCGCGCCGCGTAGCACCCCCTTTAACACCGGTTCGCACCGCAGCCCATCCCTCTCTCTCATTGTTTCACTCTCTCATTTTGGAGATTAGCAAAGAGGGTGAGAGGGTGCTAGTTTGTGTTTTCTTCCTATGCACAAGAGGTGTCGGTGAAATGCTCGAGAGCTCGAATTAAGTTTTCGCGTTGCTCTTTCCTCCTCGGTCGAGGTCGGCAACTTTATCCTTTCATGTGTCATTGATGTACTGTAAAAGTGGTTATTAATTCATGATGTACTGTAATGATTTTTTATATACGTAATTAATTATATAATACAGATGAACCGGCAATGGATGTACGGTGACCGACGCACTTCCGAGTACATTACGGGCCTCCAAAATTTCATCGTTGTGGCTAAGTCAAACCATGGTCATAATGGTTTTATGTGTTGTCCATGTGTTCACTGTCAGAACAAGAAAGACTACTCAAATACCAAAACCATTCACGCCCACCTGCTTCGGTCCGGTTTCATGCCCAGCTATAATTGTTGGACCAAGCACGGAGAAAGAGGGGTTATGATGGAAGACAACGGAGAAGAAGAGGATGATGACAATTATCATAACATGTATCCTGAATACGATGATACTGCAACGAGGGTAGATGAAGATCAAGAGGCAGCAGATGGGCCCGCTGATGACGATCTTGGTCAGGACATTACTGATGCAAAGGAAGAATGCAAAACTGAAAAGGAGAAGGAGAAGCTGGAGCAGATGTTAAAGGATCACAAAACATTGTTGTACCCAACTTGCGAAGATGGCCATAAAAGCTAGGTACCATACTGGATTTGCTACAATGGAAGGCAGAGAACGGTGTGACTGACAGCGCATTTTCAAAGTTGTTGGTAAAAATAAAGAATTTGCTTCCAAGAAATAATGAATTGCCCGACAGTACATACCAAGCAAATAAGGTTGTGTGCCCTCTAGGATTAGACGTGTAGAAGATACATGCCTACATTAATGACTGCATCCTCTGCCGCGGTGAGAAGTACGAGAATTTGGATGCATTCCCAGTATGCAATGCACTGCGCTATAAGATCAGACGAGATGACCCTGGCGATGTTGAGGGCGAGGCCCCTAGGAAGAAGGTTCCTACCAAGGTTATGTGGTATGCTCCTATAATACCACGGTTAAAACGTCTCTTTAGAAATAAAGAGCATGCCAAGTTGTTGCGATGGCACATGGAAGACCGTAAGAAAGACGCGATGTTGAGACACCCCGTTGATGGGTCACAGTGGATAAAAGTCGAGCGAGAGTACCCGGACTTCGCACGTGACGCAGGGAACTTAAGGTTTGGTCTAAGTACAGATAGCATGAATCTTTTTGGGGAGAAGAGCTACAGCCACAGCACCTGGCCTGTGACTCTATGTATCTATAACCTTCCTCCTTGGTTGTGCATGAAGAGGAAGTTCATTATGATGCCAGTGCTCATCCAAGGCCCGAGGCAACCCGGCAACGACATTTATATGTACCTAAGGCCATTAGTTGAAGAACTTTACAACTGTGGGCCAAACCAGGTGTACGTATGTGGGATGAGCACAAAGGGGGGCCATTTGACTTACGAGCATTGCTTTTCGTAACCATCAATGATTGACCTGTTCTTAGTAACATTTCAGGGCAAACAAACAAGGAATTCAAAGTATGCACGTACTGTTTAGATGAGACTAAAAGTGTATATTTGGATAAATGTAAGAAGGTTGTGTACCTAGAGCATCATCGATTTCTTCCGAACATGCATCTCGTAAGAAAG
Organism: Avena sativa; assembly: GCA_916181665.1. NCBI lineage: Eukaryota > Viridiplantae > Streptophyta > Magnoliopsida > Poales > Poaceae > Avena > Avena sativa. Next base: position 371,442,614 of record OV702279.1, on the reverse strand, counting down.
AAAGGCAAGCATTTCAAACATCTGGCAGAACCCCGGAGGAAGCCTGTCCTCCGTACCGGTGAGGAGGTATTTGGTATGGTCAAGGATCTAGAAGTAATATTTGGAAAAGGTCCTAGCAGTCAATCTGTTCCGAATGACGATGTCGAACACGCGCCCATGTGGAAGAAGCAATCTATATTTTGGGACCTACCCTATTGGAAAGTCCTAGAGGTCCGCTCTTCAATCTACGTGATGCACGTGACGAAGAATCTTTGCGTGAACCTGCTAGGCTTCCTAGGAGTGTATGGAAAGACAAAACATACACCGAAAGCACGGAAGGACCAGCAATGTATGAAAGAACCTGGAAAACCTATGCATCCTGAGAACGAGAAGGGTAAAGGACGCCACTTAACTCCTGCCAGCTATGCTCTTACCAAAGCAGAGAAGGAAATCTTTTTTGAATGCCTAGCAGTATCAAGGTCCGATCTGGATTATCATCGAATATAAAGGGAATAATAAATATGGCAGAGAAAAATTCCAAAACCTGAAGTCTCATGACTGCCATGTGATTATGACGCAATTGCTTCCGATTGCATTGAGGGGGCTTCTACCTGAAAATGTTCGAGTACCCATTGTGAAGCTTTCTGCATTCCTCAATGCAATATCTCAGAAGGTAATCGATCCAGAAAGCCTACCAGGGTTACAGACAGATGTGGCCCAATGTCTTGTCAGCTTCGAGTTGGTGTTCCCACCATCCTTCTTCAATATTATGACGCATCTCCTGGTTCACCTAGTATAAGAGATTGCCATTCTTGGTCCTGTATTTCTACATAATATGTTTCCCTTTGATAGGTACATGGGAGTCTTAAAGAAATATGTCCATAACCGTGCTAGGCCAGAAGGAAGCATCTCCAAGGGCTATGTAATAGAGGAGGTCATTGAGTTCTGTGTTGACTTTATTCCTGACCTTAAGGCGATTGGTGTTCCACAATCACGACATGAGGGGAGACTGCGTGGAAAAGTCACCCTAGGATGTAAAGCAATGATATCTAGGGACGGGAATTCTCTCAATCAAGAACACTACACGGTTTTACAAAGATCTATCTTGGTTGCCCCGTATATCAATGAACACAAGAATTTTATACGCCTCAAACACCTAGGACAGTCTGATGAATGGATTAGAAGTGAACACATGGCGAGTTTTGGCGGCTGGCTGCAAAGACTTCTCACGAATAACACCACTATTGGAGATCAGTTGTACTTGTTGTCCAGGACACCAACTTCGACTGTATGTACTTTCCAAGGGTACACGATAAATGGGAACATATTTTACACGATAGGTGCGGTGACCCAGCATACCACTGCATGTGTAGTATACTATAGTCGTTGACATGACACCCACAGAACACGTTCCGTAAATGTCACACCCCTCAGAGTGGTATAACAGAAACATTGCGGGTCCATATTACAAACATTCACACATTATTATTATTACAATACAAGAAGTTCAAGACTTCAAAAGGTTTCAACTTACAAACCAAAATATAAAGTGTTTCAGTGGAATTTAAAAGTAGCAACTTCGACTAGGAGTTGAGCTCAGTAGCTTATTCTATAAAGTTCATGCTGCTCGGCTCCGTTGGTTACTACTAACTAGGATACTTAGTTGGACTCGTTATCATCAACACCATAGTGGATTTCGTAATCCACTCCTTCAACACCTCTTGACAGGTCAGGCTCCTCGTAGTACACATCTTCTTGACATTCAGCTGCATACATTGGCACGTCTTCGGGATCCTCAGAGTCTAAGCAAGGGATCAAAGGAAAGGATGAGAACAGTGTTACCCAACAAGTTCATTATATGCAAGGTGGGAAGTTTGATGCTCTAACTACCACCTCGGACTATAAGTCCTTAGCACTATGCAATTTTTGTAAATCTTTCTTCAAAGATTGGTTTTATTATAAAAATCTATGACCATCAGCCTTCACAAGTTGACCAGAACTTTCATGGAGTTCCTTTCCCGCCGCGTTCGTAGCTCCTTCCCGGAACAGGGAGTAACAAGTTACAATTCTTACACTCTGCAGAGTTACGTTACTTTACCCATGAGAGATCAACTCCTTGTTGCACAACCGGGCGTACTTTCCCGTCCACAATTCCATGATGTGGGGCCCAGTAGTTGGTCCAAGCCAATCACTGCCCCCTTCGCAACCTCGCATGCCTCCTTGGTGTACACCATGCCCACGTAATGAATTACGACAATGGTTTGTACAAACCGTTAGATGCCAGAACTATCGTGGGACGATGTGGGTTCCCACCCATATGCTGCATATCCTCTACGAATTACCAATTAATATGCATGCTACGAGGATAACATCCACGACTTGCACATCCGGCTTCATGCGAGAGGAAGAAGATACAGCTGACTTCTTTGTCCCATTCCAAATCTCATGGCTAACGCGTAATATACGGCGCTAGAATCACTGATGTCAGGGGTTATTAAGTCCCTAATTGATCATTATTATTGCAATTAGAACCATAAGTTCTATTGCTCCATTATATCATCACTTAGGATGATATCTAAGATTTCTTTATTTGTGAAAATAATATTTTCTTTCTTTAGAGTATATATAATAACACACCATTTGCAACTACTTTGATAAAGACTCTTCAAAGGATAGGAGCAAGTGATGAACTTGCCTTGTGATTGCAAGGTAGTGAAGTCTGATGCTTGCACTAGACCTTGAGCTTCTATGTCTACAAAAACATCATTATTGCCCGGTAAGAACAATATTTAAAGAAGCAAAATGATTATGTAAAGTAATGTAATGCAGCATTTAGCTGGATATGTATTCTCCCCATTATTATAAAAATTCTTTTTAATAATAAAGGATTTATAAATATTAATTTTTAATATTTATAATAGAATATTGTATTATTTTATTTTATTTCCCTTTTATTTGAATTTTATTCATTTAATAATTCCTTTAAGAATTATCACTTAAATATTAAAAATTGTTGTTAAATATTTGTTTAGTATTTTTCTAAAATACTAAAATATTAATATATAATGAAAGTGATTTTTATTTATTTTTATCGTCTTTCAATAATTTTGTAAAATTCCATAAAGAATATATAAATTACAAAATTCTTAATAAAATTTCATCTCTTAATTTATTTGGATAATTTGGATTATTGTGAATCCAAAAGTATTTTATTTATATTTTTTGGACTTTTATTTTATTTTATATAGTTTATTTAAGTTCACGGGCATTTTGGTCTTTTCCTATTTATAAAATCAAACTCTAAATGATTTGGGCTGGAGTTTTGGGTTTATTGGGCCCTTGTGGCCCAGTAGGGCAAGGTCAAAACAGCACCCCGAAGGGTTTTCGGCCCACCCAGCCCAACTCACTTAGTGTCTTCTCTCTCGATCTCACCCCTCTCCTTCTCCTTCCCCGACCCCGTGGTCAGTGGTGTTGCCGCTGGCGATTCCCGCCGTCGTGGACCGCCCTGGCCACCGCCGTGGTGCAGGAAGAGGTTGTCGGCCCCGCTCTTCCCTCCTGTCCAACTGGATTTGGACATGGAGCTCTCCTGTGGCCAGATCGATACCGTCCCAAACCCTAGGGTTTGGGGTTGGCGTGGATCCTGGCGCCGCCGCTGCTATCGTGCGCCGTGGTGATTCACCTTACCCTAGGCGTGGCTATGGTCGCCGCCGTGGCGCTATATGGGTCGCAGCGCCCCCCCTGGGGATGCTCCCCGTGCCGCCATGGTCGTCGGCCACCTCTGCTTCCTCTTCTAATCTACAGCGAGGACCTTCGGTGAGTGGTTCTTCACCATCTCATGCACTCTATGCTAGGCTATCCTATACTGGATGTTGGTAGTAATGTAAGGTTCCCAACCTTTAATAAGGTAGAGATCCCTGTGTTTACAATGCTAGTCCCTGGATCAATAGCTAGCATCCACAGTTAAGATGTAATATCAAGAAGCAAAGGTCATAATACAACTTTATAACCAGGAATAACATAATTTATTACATCTTACATAGCTCATTTGGCTATTACATTACATTGCAGCAGAATATCTATAAGCATGGGGTCCTTCATCTTCAAAGTGCCACAGGCAGACATGTTGGTTGTAGACTTGTAATCCTAATCATTAAACTTCACTAACATCAAACAAACCTGCAACATAACAAGTTACAGCCACAAGGGTCAATACATTTGAATTGTATTGGCAAGTGATACTATGGTAGTATAGTGGAGTCTATCATCTATATGCATTTGGCTAAGTGGAGCTTAGGCTTGCATTGCTCAAAATAGATTTTCCTTATCATTTGAAAACACTAAGTTTTTGTTTGACAAAAATCACCCAAGGAACCACCAATAGAAATTGGTGAACCTTAAACCCTTGTTCAACCACAAGTTTTTAACTTAGAAATTGGGATGATGAGATTCTTGATAGCTTCCATGTCTTGATGCTCAAATTGTCCTTTGCCAGGGACATGGCTAAGTACTTAGATTTTACACTCTGCAGAGGTGGTGCACTTTACCCACAAGACTTGGTTTCACCAAGACAAGATCTTTTAGAAGCCTTCCCTTAGACCAGAATGGACGCGTTCCAACCTATCATCCCCTACCACCAACTGTCCATTTGGCTAAGTTATTGCAACCTATATGATCCAGGCAGAGCCCATAATGCCAAGTGGCTGCACTTGAAGCTTCTCAACATTTGACATCTCAAATCTCTTTGTTCCTGGGTGGCCATCCACAAGTGAGACACCAAGTTTCCCCAGCATACTAGACTTGGTGAAGCCCAAGTTTTCCCCAGCATACTGGACTTGGTGAAGCCCAAGTTTTCCCCATCATACTGGACTTGCATGACCACTCAACACAAACCATTCCTTCCATTCCACCCAGGTGATTCATTCACTTAGTTGTTTTATTAACAAAACACAAGTCCTTGACTTGGAAATTTTCCATAGTATGAATATATATTCCACCCTTGTTTTCTATTAGCTAAGCTAAGCATGATAGTAGTAGGAATCTTAACTTAGGAAATTCTACTAAGTTTTCATCTACTAGGATTTCGCATAGCATAGTTTACACTTAGCAAAATTCCATGCAAGTCCTACTTAGAAATATCACTAATGCATAGTGAAAATAATGGGACAAAAGTATGAAGCATCACTTGCCTTTTTGGTAGAGAGTATAAGTTCACTCCTTGTCTTTGAAACAATCACAATCTTCAAGTCACTACAATTCAATCAAGCAAACAATATTTCAATCTACCATTCAAGCAATTCATCACATAAAATGATAAAAACAAAGCAATGCATGCAAGCATGCAAAAGATTGTTTTATTTGTAAAATTGGTTTCTAATGGGTCATAAAAATTTGAAAACACCTAAGGGTCATTTTATAAAGTGGCAAAATCATTTGTATAAGAGTTTACTTCATAAACCATTTTTAGATCAAGTCATTATTTTATGTGGTGAAGAAATGCTTTTAATAAGGCAAAATTCTATAGGTTTCACAAAATATGTTTTCAAACCATATAACCTTGTGTTTAGGGTCAGAGAGTTTATTTCCAAAACATTTCTCAAAGGTTTTCTTCCAAAACCATTTTTAATAATTAAACCATATTTTTATTTGACTAGAAATGGTTTAAATCAAAGATTTATTCTTTTGTTTCACCAAATAAATTTTTGAAACCACAAATTGATTCCTATGGGAAGTAGGTTCAAAACACACCATTTGCCAAAGATTTTATCCCCAAAAACATTTTAGAACAATTTTTATATCCTAAACATGCATACACAAGTTTCTGCAAAAACAAACATTTTAGCAGAAGCTTTTTACTAAGCAAAGTGCATGGTTGGCTAGGGTTTGTCTTGCTGAATCCATTGATATAAAATTTGCAAAATTTGGACGTGTGGATTAAAAGTTATAGATTTTACAAAATCTTGTATCTAATAGATCAAATCTGTTTTAAACAAAACAACAGAGACACGTGGCTGCTTCTCATTCGCCCATACCGTTTCGCTTGGATCAGCAACGTGGACCGTAGGATTTAAAGCGAATCGTGCGGTGCATAGGTGCTACTTACCCCTTCGCTCTCGTTCTATCGCATCCATTAGATCAAAATCCAACAGCGCGCAGCACACTTGCCAACTAGTGGCGGCGCTGACGGCGGCTGCGCGGCGGCGCGGCTCTGGCAATGACCTTGCCGGCAATACAGGAAGCTAGGGATAGAAGGGAAGGGCTCACCGCGTTCGCCGAAGCTTGGGGAAGCTCAAGGTGGCAATGGCTGGCAAGGGGGCGCACGAGGTGGTCGACAATTGCTCGTCGGAGATGCTCCTGGCGTCGGGCTCCTCTGTTCGTCATCAGAGGCGAAGGTACGGGTCACGCCAGACCAAACAAACCATGTAGTTAGATGCGTACGGGATAGGCGAGTACGTGAGCATCGGTCAGAGGGGATGGGGCGGTCAGAAGTTACTAGGGGGTGTCGCCGCAGTGGAGGCAGACGGCAGAGGAGCTCTGTTCGTCGAGGTTGCCGATGCTACAGGGCACGCGCGGCCAAGCGGGCGACACTAGGAGGTGCGGCAGGAGGTGGGGAGCAGGTGAGAGTGGTCTAGGGGGCAAGGGGCGGTGAGGGGCTGCCGGAATCGTCGTCGGAGCGTTGTCGGACAGAGGACGGTGCAGAGAGCAATTGGGTAGCCTGGGGGCGCGCTAGGGTGAGGCGACAGAGGGGAAAGGAAGAGGAGATGCTGGCGATTAGTACAACGTGGTCACGGGACCGTTACATGGCGCGGTTAACGCGTATTCACGCCGACAATTCATCGGTAGTAATGGCCAGAGGAGAGGGGGCGCGGTCAGCGGCGGGTGAGGAAGGAGCTGGCGGTGGGGCCGTTTCGTCATCGAAGAGAGATAGGGGAGGTGGGGGGTCCATGCGTCTGTCGCTGAGCGGGTTCTTTCTCTGGTGAAAAACGGTTCGTCCGGGTGAGGGGGAGAGGTGGGCTGGACTAGGCCTAGTAGGCTTGCTGGCTGGGCTGGGTCCTTTTACTTTTTTTTGTTCTGTTTGTTTTTCTTTTTCCTTTTCTTTTATTCTGTTTTGATTTTGAACAACCAATTCAAACACTCATTTGAATTCAATCTTTTGCCAAAATTTGTGTAGATTTAAATATTGATTAGTAGCACATTCTTATGTCAAAATTTGGAATAAAAAATTTATTCCTTTTTGGGTCTTTTTAATTATTCAAAAAGGCCCTATTTTTAAACCAAATAAGTTTTAGTAATATTTCAAACACCAATTAAATTCTTTAAACTTTCCAAATATTTTCAGTAGGTTTTTATTTGTTTAATAGGGTGTCAAATAATTCATCTTTGAATTATTTGGAAAGTATTTAAATGTGATTTATTAATCATTTAAGATTGGATTTATATTTATTCCAATAGGATTTGGTTTATGCCATTTTATTTTATTTTATTTAGAGAATTCTTTATCCTTTTATTTTATTTGGATTTGGATTATAATTCATTCCATTTGCTTATGGATTAGGCCAAGATTTAATTTGGTCTTTAAATATTCTTTATTTAATATTTCTTTCTTCATCTTATAAAATCCTTATCTTTTTATTTAGGGATCCAAACTTGGTGATTCCAATTTGTAAAATCTTGTTTAATATTTGTTTATCTTTTTAAATGTCCTTAGGATTATTTGCTCACCATTTGGTATGGATTTTAGATAAGTGCTTTATTAGCTTTGGAAATTCCATTCCTTTATCTTATTAAATTCATAAGATTTTATCTATGGTTCCAAATTAAGTGAAACCAATTTATATGGTTTTATAATATTTCTCTTTGTCATTCTTTATCATTTGCAAATGTTTGTTGACAGATTTTATATGGATCAAATCCATAGGCTTGGAGATAACTTGGAAATGATTTTATTCCATTAGGGTTTAGGATTTGGATTTATTTTCCAAGTGTTTAAATTTCCAGATACATTCATTGAGGAATGCATTTCTCTAGATTTGAATTTTATTGAATTCAAACTTTAATTAAAGTTTGTTCAAGATGGGATTTTAAGTTTCCTTTTAGAAACAAAAGTTTCTTTTCACCCTGATTTTCAACAATAATTTATTTTGTTTATTTATTTTTCACAATACAAGATTTGGAAAATCTTGGGATGTAACAGGCTACCACCCTTAAAATAAATCTCGTCCCAAGATTTGGGGAGGCTAGGGGTTACAAGTTGGCTCAAAACATCTAGGGTACTACCACCCTTAAAAAAATCAACTAGATTACATCTTGGCTTGCTTGGGATCTTGTTGAAATCTCTCTGGGCAAACATCTGCATAATGTCCTTTGTTTCCACACTTAAAACATGTGACAAGGCTGAGATCCTTCATAGGCTTGTTTATCTTGTGCTTCATCTTTTCTGGACAGTTGCTTGCATAATGTCCTTGGTTACCACAATTGTAACATGTGATAAGATTGAGTTCATCACGTATCTTCTGTGGACAAGTTGCTACATAATGGCCTAGCTCTTTGCAGTTGTTGCACCACACTTGGCTAATCTCCTTATACTTCTTCTTCTCTGGACATTCACTGGCATAGTGTCCCATTTCTTTGCAATGACCACATTGCACATGGCTTTTGTCCTTCTTTTTCTTGGGTTTCTCCAAAGCTAGGAGTGCTTCTAGTTCATATTCTTCATATGTTATCTCAAAGGTAGGAACAGTTCTTGGTCTCCTTGACCTTCTATTACTCCTTGGATAATACATATGTCTCCTTTTTGGTCCTTTAAATTGAGTCATATTGCATGGAGGTGCAAGTTGATATTTTCCTTTGTCTTCATCCTTCTTGGTAGACTTGGATCTCTCATGGTAGTCTGCAATCAATTGTTGCACTCCACCTTGTTCCCTTTGTTCAACTATGGAATAGATGGGGCATTGGATAGAGACATGATTGTTTCCTTCACATAGGTAACAAGTAGCTTGGGATGTGGGGCATTGGTTAGCTGGATGTTTCTCTTCACAATTGGGGCCTTGATCTTCATGCTCCTTGGAAGTATGATCCTTGTCTCCACAAATATTGCAAGCTTGGGTTCCTTCTAGAATAACATCTTTGTCATCCTTGTTGTCACAAACTCCTTTGGAAGAGTTGTCTCCCATGTTGATCATTTGAGTAGCCATCCCTTGCAGCAATTGGGATTGAGTTTCCAAAACTTTTTGCATGGTTGGGTCTATCTCATTGTTGTTGGCTATAAATTGAGCTGTCACTTGGTTCAACTGGGTTTGTCTTGCAGGCAGTTGGTCTCTCATGTTGTTCTCTTGGTTGTTGTTGTCACCATCCTTGATGTAGGAGTCTCTTGGAGAAGTCATCTGTTTGGGTTGGTTTGGGATTAGAATAGGCAAAATATTTCTAAGGGAATCAATTCTAATCACACACATCACAATTCACTCAAGTAATGTGCAAGCAATCACAAACAAGCATTCCTCTCAAACAACAAGTTTCAAGAATATTTTTAGGCAACAAAAATATTTTTGTTACACCACATAAGTTGGTGGGTTTGACTTAAAAAAAATATGGTGGTCCATCTATATGGTTCACTTGAAATCTTTCCATCCTTCTTAGTTGATTCTTCATGAACAAGATCTTTGTATCCTTAGAGAATTTCTTGCATCTTGGTCTCAAAATTTCAAAGTGATGATGGTTCCTTCTAAGTTGTGTTTCCTTAGTCCTCAAGTCTTGAGTAACATTTCTTGTCACACTTGTAGTCCTTAGTGATATCCAAGGTTGAAGTCCTTGGTGAAAATGTTGAAGATGTTGAAGTCATTAGAGTTGAAGATGTTGAAGTCACTAGAGTTGACGAAGTCCTTTGCACATGGTGAAGTCTTTGGCCATGGGGTAGTCTTTGTCCATCAAGTTTGAAATAGAAGAGATGTAGAATCAAAACCAAAAATGGTTGAGGAAAGAGTTTACAAGATTGTTTGTAAATAAGTTTTGGAACAAATACAACTCCTATTTTTCTAAGGGGTTTGTCCAATCCTAGCTTTACAAATCCTACAGGCAAGACAATGCTCTGATACCATCTGTAAGGTTCCCAACCTTTAATAAGGTAGAGATCCCTGTGTTTACAATGCTAGTCCCTGGATCAATAGCTAGCATCCACAATTAAGATGTAATATCAAGAAGCAAAGGTCATAATACAACTTTATAACCAGGAATAACATAATTTATTACATCTTACATAGCTCATTTGGCTATTACATTACATTGCAGCAGAATATCTATAAGCATGGGGCCCTTCATCTTCAAAGTGCCACAGGCAGACATGTTAGTTGTAGACTTGTAATCCTAATCATTAAACTTCACTAACATCAAACAAACCTGCAACATAACAAGTTACAGCCACAAGGGTCAATACATTTGAATTGTATTGGCAAGTGATACTATGGTAGTATAGTGGAGTCTATCATCTATATGCATTTGGCTAAGTGGAGATTAGGCTTGCATTGCTCAAAATAGATTTTCCTTATCATTTGAAAACACTAAGTTTTTGTTTGACAAAAATCACCCAAGGAACCACCAATAGAAATTGGTGAACCTTAAACCCTTGTTCAACCACAAGTTTTTAACTTAGAAATTGGGATGATGAGATTCTTGATAGCTTCCATGTCTTGATGCTCAAATTGTCCTTTGCCAGGGACATGGCTAAGTACTTAGATTTTACACTCTGCAGAGGTGGTGCACTTTACCCACAAGACTTGGTTTCACCAAGACAAGATATTTCAGAAGCCTTCCCTTAGACCAGAATGGATGCGTTCCAACCTATCATCCCCTACCACCAACTGTCCATTTGGCTAAGTTATTGCAACCTATATGATCCAGGCAGAGCCCATAATGCCAAGTGGCTGCACTTTAAGCTTCTCAACATTTGACATCTCAAATCTCTTTGTTCCTGGGTGGCCATCCACAAGTGAGACACCAAGTTTTCCCCAGCATACTGGACTTGGTGAAGCCCAAGTTTTCCCCAGCATACTGGACTTGCATGACCACTCAACACAAACCATTCCTTCCATTCCACCCAGGTGATTCATTCACTTAGTTGTTTTATTAACAAAACACAAGTCCGTGACTTGGAAATTTTCCATAGTATGAATATATATTCCACCCTTGTTTTCTATTAGCTAAGCTAAGCATGATAGTAGTAGGAATCTTAACTTAGGAAATTCTACTAAGGTTTCATCTACTAGGATTTCCCATGGCATAGTTTACACTTAGCAAAATTCCATGCAAGTCCTACTTAGAAATATCACTAATGCATAGTGAAAATAATGGGACAAAAGTATGAAGCATCACTTGCCTTTTTGTAGAGAGTATAAGTTCACTCCTTGTCTTTGAAACAATCACAATCTTCAAGTCACTACAATTCAATCAAGCAAACAATATTTCAATCTACCATTCAAGCAATTCATCACATAAAATGATAAAAACAAAGCAATGCATGCAAGCATGCAAAAGATTGTTTTATTTGTAAAAGTGGTTTCTAACGGGTCATAAACATTTGAAAACACCTAAGGGTCATTTTATAAAGTGGAAAAATCATTTGTATAAGATTTTACTTCATAAACCATTTTTAGATCAAGTCATTATTTTATGTGGTGAAGAAATGCTTTTAATAAGGCAAAATTCTATAGGTTTCACAAAATATGTTTTCAAACCATATAACCTTGTGTTTAGGGTCAGAGAGTTTATTTCCAAAACATTTCTCAAAGGTTTTCTTCCAAAACCATTTTTAATAATTAAACCATATTTTTATTTGACTAGAAATGGTTTAAATCAAAGATTTATTCTTTTGTTTCACCAAATACATTTTTGAAACCACAAATTGATTCCTATGGTCAGTAGGTTCAAAACACACCATTTGCCAAAGATTTTATCCCCAGAAACATTTTAGAACAATTTTTATATCCTAAACATGCATACACAAGTTTCTGCAAAAACAAACATTTTAATAGAATCTTTTTACTAAACAAAGTGCATGGTTGGCTAGGGTTTGTCTTGCTTAATCCATTGATATAAAATTTGCAAAATTTGGACGTGTGGATTAAAAGTTATAGATTTTACAAAATCTTGTATCTAACAGATCAAATCTGTTTTAAACAAAACAACAGAGACACGTGGCTGCTTCTCATTCGCCCATACCGTTTCGCTCGGATCAGCAACGTGGACCGTAGGATTTAAAGCGAATTGTTCGGTGCATAGATGCTACTTACCCCTTCGCTCTCGTTCTATCGCATCCATTAGATCAAAATCCAACGGCGTGCAACACACTTGCCAACTAGTGGCGGCGCTGACGGCGGCTGCGCGGCGGCGCGGCTCTGGCAATGACCTTGCCGGCGATACAGGAAGCTAGGGAGAGAGGGGAAGGGCTCACCGCGTTCGCCGAAGCTTGGGGAAGCTCAAGGTGGCACTGGCTGGCAAGGGGGCGCACGAGGTGGTCGACAATTGCTCGTCGGAGATGCTCCTGGCGTCGGGCTCCTCTGTTCGTCATCGGAGGCGAAGGTACGGGTCACGCCAGACCAAACAAACCATGTAGTTAGATGCGTACGGGATAGGCGAGTACGTGAGCATCGGTCAGAGGGGATGGGGCGGTCAGAAGTTACCAGGGGGTGTCGCCGGAGTGGAGGCAGACGGCGGAGGAGCTCTGTTCGTCGAGGTTGCCGACGCTACAGGGCACGCGCGGCCAAGCGGGCGACACTGGGAGGTGCGCTAGGAGGTGGGAAGCAGGTGAGAGTGGTCTAGGGGGCAAGGGGCGGTGAGGGGCTGCCGGAATCATCGTCGGAGCGTTGTCGGACAGAGGACGGTGCAGAGAGCAATTGGGTAGCCTGGGGGCGCGCTAGGGTGAGGCGACAGAGGGGAAAGGAAGAGGAGATGCTGGCGATTAATACAGCGTGGTCACGGGGCCGTTACATGGCGCGGTTAATGCGTATTCACGCCGGCAATTCATCGGTACTAATGGCCAGAGGAGAGGGGGCGCGGTCAGCGGCGGGTCAGGAAGGAGCTGGCGGTGGGGCCGTTTCGTCAGCGAAGAGAGATAGGGGAGGTGGGGGTCCATGCGTCTGTCGCTGAGCGGGTTCTTTCTCTGGTGAAAAACGGTTCGTCCGGGTGAGGGGGAGAGGTGGGCTGGACTGGGCCTAGTGGGCTTGCTGGCTGGGCTGGGTCCTTTTATTTTTTGTTGTTCTGTTTGTTTTTCTTTTTCCTTTTCTTTTATTCTGTTTTGATTTTGAACAACCAATTCAAACACTCATTTGAATTCAATATTTTGCCAAAATGTGTGTAGATTTAAATATTGATTAGTAGCACATTCTGATGTCAAAATTTGGAATAAAAAAATTTATTTCTTTTTGGGTCTTTTTAATTATTCAAAAAGGCCCTAGTTTTAAACCAAATAAGTTTTAGTAATATTTCAAACACCAATTAAATTCTTTAAACTTTCCAAATATTTTCAGTAGGTTTTTATTTGTTTAATAGGGTGTCAAATAATTCATCTTTGAATTATTTGGAAAGTATTTAAATGTGATTTATTAATCATTTAAGATTGGATTTATCTTTATTCCAATAGGATTTGGTTTATGCCATTTTATTTTATTTTATTTAGAGAATTCTTTATCCTTTTATTTTATTTGGATTTGGATTATAATTCATTCAATTTGCTTATGGATTAGGCCAAGATTTAATTTGGTCTTTAAATATTCTTTATTTAATATTTCTTTCTTCATCTTATAAAATCCTTATCTTTTTATTTAGGGATCCAAACTTGGTGATTCCAATTTGTAAAATCTTGTTTAATATTTGTTTATCTTTTTAAATGTCCTTAGGATTATTTGCTCACCATTTGGTATGGATTTTAGATAAGTGCTTTATTAGCTTTGGAAATTCCATTCCTTTATCTTATTAAATTCATAAGATTTTATCTATGGTTCCAAATTAAGTGAAACCAATTTATATGGTTTTATAATATTTCTCTTTGTCATTCTTTATCATTTGCAAATGTTTGTTGACAGATTTTATATGGATCAAATCCATAGGCTTGGAGATAACTTGGAAATGATTTTTATTCCATTAGGGTTTAGGATTTGGATTTATTTTCCAAGTGTTTAAATTTCCAGATACATTCATTGAGGAATGCATTTCTCTAGATTTAAATTTTGTTGAATTTAAACTTTAATTAAAGTTTGTTCAAGATGGGATTTTAAGTTTCCTTTTAGAAACAAAAGTTTCTTTTCACCTTGATTTTCAACAATAATTTATTTTGTTTATTTATTTTTCACAATACAAGATTTGGAAAATCTTGGGATGTGACAGGCTACCACCCTTAAAATAAATCTTGTCCCGAGATTTGGGGAGGCTAGGGGTTACAAGTTGGCTCAAAACATCTAGGGTACTACCACCCTTAAAAAAAATTCAACTAGATTACATCTTGGCTTGCTTGGGATCTTGTTGAAATCTGTCTGGACAAACATCTGCATAATGTCCTTTGTTTCCACACTTAAAACATGTGACAAGGCTGAGATCCTTCATAGGCTTGTTTATCTTGTGCTTCATCTTTTCTGGACAGTTGCTTGCATAATGTCCTTGGTTACCACAATTGTAACATGTGATAAGATTGAGTTCATCACGTATCTTCTGTGGACAAGTTGCTACATAATGGCCTAGCTCTTTGCAGTTGTTGCACCACACTTGGCTAATCTCCTTATACTTCTTCTTCTCTGGACATTCACTGGCATAGTGTCCCATTTCTTTGCAATGACCACATTGCACATGGCTGTTGTCCTTCTTTTTCTTGGGTTTCTCCAAAGCTAGGAGTGCTTCTAGTTCATATTCTTCATATGTTATCTCAAAGGTAGGAACAGTTCTTGGTCTCCTTGACCTTCTATTACTCCTGGATAATACATATGTCTCCTTTTTGGTCCTTTAAATTGAGTCATATTGCATGGAGGTGCAAGTTGATATTTTCCTTTGTCTTCATCCTTCTTGGTAGACTTGGCTCTCTCATGGTAGTCTGCAATCAGTTGTTGCACTCCACCTTGTTTCCTTTGTTCAACTATGGAATAGATGGGGCATTGGATAGGGACATGATTGTTTCCTTCACATAGGTAACAAGTAGCTTGGGATGTGGGGCATTGGTTAGCTGGATGTTTCTCTTCACAATTGGGGCATTGATCTTCATGCTCCTTGGAAGTATGATCCTTGTCTCCACAAATATTGCAAGCTTGGGTTCCTTCTAGAATAACATCTTTGTCATCCTTGTTGTCACAAACTCCTTTGGAAGAGTTGTCTCCCATGTTGATCATTTGAGTAGCCATCCCTTGCAGCAATTGGGATTGAGTTTCCAAAACTTTTTGCATGGTTGGGTCTATCTCATTGTTGTTGGCTATAAATTGAGTTGTCACTTGGTTCAACTGGGTTTGTCTTGCAAGCAGTTGGTCTCTCATGTTGTTCTCTTGGTTGTTGTTGTCACCATCCTTGATGTTGGAGTCTCTTGGAGAAGTCATCTGTTTGGGTTGGTTTGGGATTAGAATAGGCAAAATATTTCTAAGGGAATCAATTCTAATCACACACATCACAATTCACTCAAGTAATGTGCAAGCAATCACAAACAAGCATTCCACTCACACAGATCATGTATGATTGTCTAATCTTAGACAGATAGATCATTTAATGGTCTATTTACTCACCACTGTCACTTGATGTTGTGGTTACTAGTGGTTGATCTTGTGGTAGCTTGATCTGGTGCTTCCCTGGTATTTGCAGCTCCTGTCTTGTCTTTGATCTAGCCTATCATCTCCTGATCCTGATGGTTTGACCTTGGTCTTGCTATCCACCTGATCTACCCCCTCCTTATGTCACCATCTTGGTGATGTGATCCTATGCTTTGGTTGGTTTGATCTAGCTTGGCTTTGGCTTGGTTTAGCTGCTACCTGTTGTGCTTGGTGTGTAAAAGCAATGGAATGGTGTGGGGATTGGTTTTCCCACGGCTGTGTTGGGATTTTTTTTGGTTGTGCTGCTGCTGTGGTGTTGACAGCACACACCATGCAATTTGGTGTGTGTGCTGCTTGTGTTCCTGCTACACAGATGTGGATATGTTCTGAATTTTGAAAGTTACTTTCATCTGGTTACTTCTACCTAGCTGGTGAAACTTGCCCCTCCTTGCTGTTATTTGACTTATGGCTTAAAATTTATGAAAGATATATTCTTTCATATTGGTGAAACTTGCCCCTTAAATACTCAATGATGAAAAGGTGATCAGTGCACTTCACTGTCAACTTCTGAGAGTAAAAATAATTCTAATCCTAACCTTCTCTTTCTTTTAAGTTTATTTTTATTTTGCAGGTACCAGATTTGAAGATCAAGACTTTAGTTTAGGTTTTGTTTTTCTTCATAGATTAATCACTTGTAATGACTATCATATTCAATTGTAATCTATAATTTATTCTTTTGTACTCTTTATTTTTTTTATTCTTTTGTAATAAAGATTGTACTATTATCAATAAAGAATTATTATTATTTATTTATTTGCTATTGTAAAGATTGTGAATGATTCTCTAAGTTACATTTTTGTAACTTATTTATTGAATAAAATTATGAAATGGATATTCATATTCTTAATTGCTCTCTTTATATAAAGTTTGTGTTATTATTTGTTAATTCTTAATTAAATCAAAGATTCAAACATCATTCAAAAATCCTTTTGAATTATAATACAAACACTCAAGTTTTAAATTCAAATTTCATTTCCCAAAACACATAAGTCCACAAAGATCATATCAAAGTCTATAACAATCATCCTTCAAGACTATACCTAATCTCAAAGTATGAAAGAAACTTTGATCACTTTAGGTTTTTATTTGGCGAAAAATTTACCCACATTTTGTCAGATGAATGCATGGAACATTTCAAATTCCTAAATCTACCCTTCGTTAGTTCCTAAATACTGGTATGTTACAGTAGGCCAAGATAAAAAGAGCACCAACCAAAACAGCGGTATCCGCTTCGATGCAGCAGAAGACAATGGACAAAAGACCATGCATTATGGGTTCATAGAGGAGACATGGGAACTTGACTATGGACCTAATTTTAAGGTCCCCTTTTTCGGTGCAAATGGGTCAAGCTGACAGGAGGAGGGGTTGAGGTAGACAAGAAGTACTGAATGATAACAGTGGATCTTAACAATCTTATGAAGGTAGACAAGAACTTAGACGAACCATTCATCTTAGCCAATGATGTGGCTCGGGTTTTCTATGTGAAGGACATGTCTACCAAACAGAAAAAAAGAAAAAATAAGCAAACAGATACATCACACAATGAGCCAAAGCGTCACATAGTTCTTTCGGGGAAAAGAAACATCGTGGGAGTGGAGGACAAGACAGACATGTCAGAAGATTATAATAAGTTTGATGGAATTCCGCCCTTCAAAGTGAATACTAACCCAACCATCCTGTTAAACGGTCCTGATACTCCATGGTTACGGCCGGCACGATCATAAGATTGACTATATGTATTAAATGAGACATTTTTTAGCACACATATGTATCTCAACATGGAAATTAATGTCATATTTCTTCCGTTAACACTATATGTATTAAATGAGCCATTTTTCTTCCCGTCATTTCTTTCCGCCAGTTTTCTTCATGCCATTTCTCACTATATATATATATAGGATTGGCCTCCATTGTCATTGCACATACCTAGACTCATATCTGCAACCTCATCACTCTTTACCATGGCTTCCACCGTACCACTAACCCCCAGGGAGGCGGAGGCGCTTTGCGCCTCGAACTACCACTGCCCGCCAGGCTACTGCATCCCCGTCAGTTGGATGCTGAGCGCCAGAGGCGTGCCGGTTCCTCCTGTCCCTCTAGGTGTGGCGCGCCGGATGGCCATCATGAACCACTACTACTTCGAGCTCACGCCGGAGCAGCGGAGGAATCCCAACTAGCATCCCGACTATTTCCCGACTCGGAAATCCTTCTTCGAGGATCGGCGTGAGAGGGCGCTCGCCAGGAACGAGGAGGAAGTCCCACCTCCTCCGAACTTCAACGAGGCCGGTCGTCGGCTGTGGTGGCGCGGCCAGACTCTCCAGAGCGTCATGGCCTACGACACGGGTGCCGACTCTAACCCCTACATGCGATACCCTCAAGTCCAGCCCACGCGTACTCAGCCTTCAAGGTTCAACTACGGCAACCCCAACGACGACCGCGGCGAGTACGATGACTAAAGTGGCAAGTATTACAGGTGTAGGAAGGAGCATGACTGAATCACTCAAACATTCCAAAATAAGTTCGGCCGATTGTGACTTAATCCGGCCATGTATCTTAATTTTCCGTTATTCTATGTATTTTAATTTGTTGTCGTGCTTTATGTAACTTACTATTAGTTGTGTTATGTACTTTAATTCCAGTTCTATCATAATAAAATTTTCTTCTCGCCCATTATTTCCCGCCCTTTTCCTCCCGCGCATTCTGCCCGCCATTTCCTATTTGTTACTAGTTTGAATAGTTAGAATTTTATTTTTTAAAAACAAAAAATGTTTTAGGATTAATTATTCAAATGCAAACAATTTTCATGTTGAAAGTTTTGTCAGATTCCAAATTATACAAAAGATGCTAAATTTAAATATCCAAACAATTCAAAAATGTTAATACAAAATAAATTATGATTTGCTCTAATAAAATAGGGTTAGATTCCTTTTCATATGCTTAATATTTCTTAAGTTCAAAGTTTTAGGGTTTGACTATTTTATTTTTGTCTTAATTGAATAATCAAAATTCATATGTAAGTGTTTAATCATTTGAAAATTTTCATCTACAGTAACTATAAAATGTTTTTATATGAATGGATAGATCTTATTTTTCTGAAAATTATGATATATTATTCATATTTTTCTGAGTTGAAATGAAAAGGATATGAATTTTCTAAATTCTATCCTATTTTTGGGAATTAAAAATGCCCCCCCTTTAACACCGGTTCCAGCCATGAAGCGCGCGCCTTCCTCTTCCTCTTCCCTCCCACCCAGATCGATCGAGCAGAGGAAAGCAAAGGAGCGAGCACGCGCAGAGAAGAACTCCGGCAGGCTTCCATCACCGTCCACGCCCTCGCCATTGCCGCCGTGTCGTCTGCCGCCATCGTCGCCGCGCCCGTCCACTCGCGGGAGCCGTCGCCACCGCGTCGTTCCACGTCTGCCCGTCCACTCGCGGGAGCCGTCGCCGCCGCGTCGTTCCACGCCCGTCGCCGCCGTGCCGTCCACGCCCGTCGCTGTCGTCGCCGCGCCCGTCCCGTCCACGTACAGCCCGTCGCCGCCGGCGGTGAGCTATCCAATGCATGCATATGTATATGCATGTGTAGATCGATTTATGTTTATCTTTATATGTTTTATTTGTGTATATGTATATTGGATCGATTTATGTTTATGTGTATATGTTTTATGTGTATATTGGATCGATTTAATTTATTTGTATGTGTATGTATATATGTATTGTATTGTATGTATAGTGCATATATTGGATTTATTTGTATGTATGTATTGTATATATTGTATGTATTGTATGCATATATGCATATATGTATATATTGTATATTTGGTGCACATATGCATATATTGTATGTATATGTGTATATTTTGTGTATATGTGTATATTTGCAATTGGTGCATATTTGTATGTATATGTGTATATTTGGTGCCACCGACGACCACCGCCACCATTGTCGTCGACCCTGACCTCATCTCCCCTCGCTGAGCCTACACACGCGTCGAGGGTGAGTCGCCCATTTTAGGTAGCCCACGTCGTGCTGGTTCGAACGCACACCCCCACGCATCCCGGCCCCGCTCTTGCCCTAGCGCCGCCAGCCGCCGCCCTAGCACACCTCTCATTGTCAATATAGCATTATAATGACCATGCATTGTTAATCAACTTTCATGACAAGTTAATTAGAAGAACTAAATGTACCCTCTCATATGAATCCGGGGTTTATCCAAATTAGGGTTTGAAATGACCAAGAATGTATTAGAGTTATATTTCAATAATTTTAACCTGTCATATCATCATCCTTGATTAAGCATTTCAATAGATGTATTACTGATATTTGTGTGATGATATTATTGTTTTAGAAACTATGGATCCACTCAGTAG
Source organism: Avena sativa (assembly GCA_916181665.1). Lineage (NCBI taxonomy): Eukaryota > Viridiplantae > Streptophyta > Magnoliopsida > Poales > Poaceae > Avena > Avena sativa. The sequence continues at coordinate 371,422,440 of OV702279.1, read as the reverse complement.
AAACCTTGAATAGGAAGAAATAATGGAGAACATGATCCACGAGGAAACCTCACAATATCTGAACTTGGAGGGACATGATGACAGCCCAAGTAGTCATAGAGAAGATGACGACTCCGGTGAACGCACTTTAGTGATTACAAAGTCTGTTGAGGTATATGCATGGATTAAGCCTCTGCTGACTTGCACCGATTGATTTGTATATATGTACATGTATTAATTAACGCTTCTTTTTTCTTTTAGCCCTCCGGATCGACCAGCCAGCAACAATCTTCTTCTACGAAAAAGAGCAAGCGAGGCGCGAGCCATCGGTTGAAAGATCATGCAAAGTTCACGATCGAAGCAGTCCAGGTTGATGGCAGGCCAATGGAGCCCAAGAAGGCCGCAGACAAATTTATATGTCAGGCTGGAGTTCTTGTTAGGGACCAAATCCCAATCACAGTTGAATATTGGAATAATCCAAAGAAGAGCGACGATACCTTTATCGATGAAAGATCCAAAGAAACGCTTTGGACTTCGCTGTTGTTAAATTTCAACCTACCACCAGAGGAGGATGAAAATAAACCGGTTATAAAGGAAAAGGTCAAAGAGTGGACTCTAAAGAAGATGGCTCATGCTTTCCGCAACTGGAAGACAAAATTGAATAAATTTGTCAAAGCTGGGGAGACTCCAGATTTCGAAGATGCATATTATGCGAAGATAAGACCTCAGTGGCCCGATTTTGTGACGTACAAGGAAGGTGCTATAACTACAAAGAGGTCAGAAACCAATACGCTAAATGCCCAGAAGAAGGAATATCATCAGAGGACGGGGTCAGGTGGCTACATATCTTAGAGGCCTAAGTGGGAGGAAGCTGAGAAGGCCCTGTGCGGTAGAGGGATCACACCCCAGAAAGATGGGTGGGAGCTACGTGCAAAGACTTGGTTCTACGGACTCGGGGCAAAGTTGGACCCAGAAACATGATTGTGTATCTTCCCAACAATTCTTGCCAAACCCGTCAATGAACTCATCACGGCATTCGAGGAAACAGCCGCCAGGACCTTCCATCCCGACAGAGAGAATAACCAGCTTGCACGCGCCATCGGTAAAAAAGAACACCCTAGACTAGCACAAGGCACAGGGGGTATGACGTGGAAGGATGGGTTTGCCGCATGGGGCGACTCTTACAGATGGAGCAACAGAAAAGAAAAAGAGCGTACAGACCGGATGACACAGATAGAACAGGCACTTAGGGAGCTATAGGCGCAAGTGAACGCACAAAATAGCCAGCAAGCTACCAGCCCATCTCAGCGGCACGAAGAGCCTACGTTGGAAGCTGTCGGCGGCCCATACTCTGCGCGGAAAAGCAGCGTGGCTTCCATGGAGAACGTGCAGCCCACGCTTGAAATGGCGGGTCCTTGATACCCCGTGGATGAGATTACGGAGAGCGAACACGCTGAGCTACATGTGAGATTAATGGGCTTATAGGTGGCGGTCGGCTATGCCTTACCTCCTGTACCTGGTGGAACTTACCACTCCCGACCGATTCCAAATGGCTATGCTATTGTCGGGGTGGATGAGGTTGTAAAGGAATATGAGGAAGCACAACTTGACCATGCTACAGGTGAAGGGGAAAATCAACTCAAATTTGCAGTGAAAACAACCATTCTTTGGAAGAAGGAACACATCGTGCTTCCAAATTGGAGGCCACTGGCACCCCCGCCGACTCCGCAGCGTCAGCAATCTGAGCCGCCTCAGCCGTCTCTGGGTCATCAGAATACTCCCCTGCCGTCTCCGGCGCGTCAGCCGTCTCCGGCGCTTCAGTCATCTCCTGTGCGTCAGCCATCTCCGGCACGCCAGCCATCTCATGCGCGTCAGCGTAAGAAGAAGAGCACTGCCACAAAGAGCACTAGCACTGCCACGAAGAAATCTGCAGGAAACCGTACGCCGAAGAGTTCAAGAAACTACGTCCCGCAACCTTCCGCCAAGTCATTGCCAGTATTATCGTGGAATCGCAGCGACAAGGAGAACAAGAGGATCTCAGAAGAAGAGGTTAAAAAATTCTTTGCACCTAAACGGGTCGAGCCAAAGGAGAAACTAGATCCGGCGATGGTGGAGAAGTTTTACAATAATCTTTTGAAACCTGAACCCCCAGTTGTGCCGGACTACAAGCGCCAGATTATAAAGGGGATGCAAGGCGGAGGGAGTCTGAAAGTAGTATTCATGAACCCCGGAAAATAGTTCCCCAACTCGAAGAGAAGGAAAACCAATCGTGCGCCCCGCTCCAAGTGTTCGATACACAAATAGCTCCTCCTGTAAATGATTATGAGCAAGAGCTACAAAGAAAGGCCAATGAGATGGGGATGACTTACATTGCATACTTGAACATCATGGCAGACCAATTGCCCAAAGGCGATGCCAACCCCATACAACCATGGGAGTACGGGAAGAATCTCATCAAGAAAGAGGAGCTCAAGAATCTACCAACAAAGATGCTAAGATTGCATAAGTGATACCTTGATTTCTGCAAGACGAGAAAGGGAGAATGGATCATAGCGCATATAAGAGATCAAATTTTCTTGTGCGGAGACGACGAGATCATTTTCAACATTCAAGACTTGCATTTTTTTATTCAATCAGAAGGAACTCGACAAAGCTGCCATCAGCCTTTATTGTGTATAAGTACTATTTCTGTAATTTCTATCTTAGCTCATTCAATTTATTAATTGCATGTATATATATGCTCACCATATATGTATATACTATTATGCAGGAAAAAGGTTATGGAATGCATGAAAGGAGGCCCTTTTAACATTGGGTTCGTTGACCCAAATAGAGTTCATGAACAAGTGGTAAAACACAAACCCGGGCAAACAGAAGATTTCTTGCTAAGGTCTTTACTGAGATAACAAACCAAAAGGAAAATACTATTGTCTTACAACTTATCGTGAGTGTTATCCTCTTTTGTACATATTCTGTTTCGGACTACTCGATGTTAAGTGTAACTGATGATGAGTTATGCGTGCGCAGGTTCCACTTTATTCTGCTAGTCATTCAAGTTGACGCAGGAAAAGTCCTTGTCATGGACTTGTTACGAAAATACCAAGAGCTATGGACAGACTTTAAAGAGATGCTCTAGAGGTAATTTCAATCATATTATCGCACTAGATCGACAACTTTCGTGACAACAAGTAATTAATTACTCCTTTATCCATTTTATTTGCCAGACAGGATTTGGAAAAGGTTCACGGGCAGAGCCGTGGGTAAATGGTCTGAAGTATTAAAATTTGTAGATCAAAATATAAGTAATACTAGCCAGCTAGATCTGCGTATCTCTTTGATTCTGTTTCCAATTTCATTATATCATGCTTTATTGATTATTATTTTGATTGAACTCTCTATTCTCGTAAAGTGCGCGCAGCAGGGAGCCGGCAATAACTTATGTGGATACTATGTTTGCAAGTGCATTCGCAACACGATATGTGCGACGGGCCAAGCCGCACTAGAACAACTTAGAGTACGTAAACGAAGTATACAACATTATTTTATTACCATCAGTTGTGTTGAGTTTCATTCTTATATATATATTGACCCCATTCTTCATATATGTTTAGATCGAACGGATGCGGGACAAACTCTACCATTTGACCGTATGCGAGCCATTCAAGAGGAATTGGCGGGGTTCATATTTGATGAGATCGTCACTCCTAGCGGAGAACTCTTTAGATATCCAAAATGAACATCTACGGAGATGTTATATTGTATATATGCTTGAACGTGTTTGTCTTATACTTGATGCTTGAACGTGTACGGAGAATACCATAATGACGATGTTTGTGTATAAGAATAGTTACTTAATTATTTATGTACGTATGTACCGACGATTTATGTGTATACCTCTCCCGATTGATCCCCCTTCCCCGTCCCCGCCGCGCCGCAGAAATCCGCCCAAAACAGGGCGGCGGCAGAACCCTGCCGCGACATAGATTTAGGTCGTTTCCTGCCGCGACAGATAACCTTTAACACCGGTTCGTGTTAGCTGAGCTCTGCGGATCCCCCACGTGCGCCACCCTTTAACAACGGTTCATATAAGAACCATTGTTAAAGGGGGGCTCTAATACCGAACTCTCAACAATGGTTCTATAACCGTTGTTAGAGGGTGTTACGAACCGGTGTTAGAGGCCTGTTTTCCACCAGTACCAAAGAGGAGGTTGGACGACACTGACCCGCATCGCCAAGGCCGATCTCCTTGCATTGCTTGCTCCCTTGCCACACTTTTTGTCTAAGAATGTGAAATATTTCTTCGCTTCTCTAAAGCTGCCTTTGGTCATGCCGGTGTCGGCCGCGATGACAGTCGTTGCGTGCTCCACCTGTCACTGCAGTATGGGAGAGGATCGATCGATGGCCCGGTGACAAGGTGCGACGGGGAGGTGTCGGGGTTCATGGCCGTGAGTGTGAGGCTGAGGATAGACCATGTGTGGCTGGTGTTCTCGACGCTGAGGCGGTACCGCGCTGAAGCTAACACCGCCGAGGAATGTGAGGCTCTACTGGCCAGGCTCGTCCAGATCGGCAAGAAGAAACTATCATTTGATTGACACAGCAGGTAGCATGCTCCACTACCCACTCTAGTTCATTTTTTAAGTCAATATTAACCAACTTGTGAGAAAGGAAAGTCTCAACTAAAATTTTGGCTAGCCACATGTTTGTAGGTCAATCATGTGCAAAAACTAAACATATCCTAAATTAAATTTATAAATCTGGCACTATAGCATATTATACTAATGGAGATTTTAATAATAAATTTGGAACATCGTGGTATCACGTTATCATCGCACACGATGTAATTACAATATAGAATTATCCTAATTTATAATACTATTTATCCCAAATATAGCACGTGTCTCGCTGGACGGAATATGCCGATCCGCGGGCACGATATGTCTGCTTTATACTAAACTCTCGTACTTCTTTAATACTTATTTCCTCTGTCCCATTGGAGGCGACATCTTTGTTTCACGTGTTTTAAATTCGACCAATAATTTAACCTACAATACATATGTTACTTATAATAAGAACTATACAAAAAAAAAACTTTCTTCGAATATGAATCCAATGATATAACTTTTGCGACATATAATCCATGTTTTGTTGGCCAAACTAATGGTCAAACCTAGACTTAGAAAACATGTGCGCCACCTAAATATGGATATATGGAGCATTTTTATCATGGTACAAATCTTAACCACATTAAATTTCTATTACCTATTTTTCTAAATATGGTTGTTATGGGCACAAATCCTCTACGATTCTTTCAAAGTTGTAATTTGTATCATTAAAAAACTGGCATGAATTGTACCAAATTTAAATTGTCTTTTGTAGCATTATTTCCTTCATAATTAAGTTTTACAATTGCATAAACTATATATTGTATACATATTATATTTATAGTAGAGAACTCTAAAACATATGGTCTTCAAATATCCAAGTAGTGGTTCTTAGTGCGTGATTAGGTAAGTCAATGTATAGAAACTTCTGGAGTATTAAATAAGTTGTTGACATAATCCCTTACTAGGTTTTCTGAGGTCGTCTTGCGTGTTACAGCGATGTTAGTGATAAATTGATAATGTATGCATAGTTTGTACTCCCTCCCTTTGAGACGAATTACTTACTGTGGATTTGTCTAGATACTCATCATGTATCTATTCGCATCTTATTATAGAGATACACACAAATCTATATAAATCCGCAACATCTAATTCAGACAGAGGAAGTACTTTGTATCAAAACAGTATTAGTAATGGCAACCACCCTAGTAACAACTGCAATGGAATCTACTACTTTTGCTATTTATATGTTAGCATGTAATGCAATCGGTGTCATCTTCTATAAACATGTGCTTCTCACATTTTCTGAAATAAAAATCAGTGCACCAAATTAAACATAAAAACCTAGTTTTTTTTTAACGGTAAAGGGGTCGAAGACCCCAGAAGCTGCTCATTTATCCAAGCGGTGGGTACATTTTACAGTAAAGCACCTAGAGAAGGCGCAAGGTAAAAGCAGGACTTGCAACATTGCAAAGAAACCCCTGAAACTAGAAGTAAAAAGCAATCGGGTCCTCGGGTTTCTTCTCCACCGCAACCGACGACGAGCTCCTTCCGTCGGACTCCATGGCGCCGCCGGGGACGAACCACTTGGCAACACCTAGGAGGGAAACCCGACGAGAAGCTCCACACAGGGCCTCCGTCTTGGAGGTTGGAAATTGCGCAGACACGACGCAAAACGGTCGCCCTTCGACCATAGCAGGCAACAGCTCCATAGTTGAGCCACTGCGATTTTGCCTCAGAGGGAGCAGCTTGAGGAGAAGCAGAAGAAAGTTGATGAAGGCTCGCCGTCCACTGGAGGCCACCACCTCGATGACTCCAAGCAGATAGATCACTCGCCATCCACCAGCACTACTTCTCCAGGACGACGATCTTCCTAGCAGGAGAGATCATAATCCATCGGTGAGGAGGAAGAACAGAAGGGCCATGGACGCCAGACCTACCCTCGCCGCCACGGCCGGCCATAGGGAGCGCATCCACCGCCTCCCTGGCACCGCTCCGCTCCTCCTCGCCACCTCGGCCGGCCAGGAGCGCCACCACACCATTATTGCCTCCACACCGATGGAACAAAGCGGCTTTATTGACAGAGAGGACCTCACCCACGTCCACCACAACATCCACCTCCGACCGCCGGAGCACCACCGCGAGGAACAGGGAGAGGAGAAATATCCAGATCCAGCCGGAGAAATCTGGAGACTTCCTCCCTCGGGCACATCGCCCAAACACGGCATAACGCCAAACCCTACACCTACGACCTCTACAAGGACCTACATCTACACCGGCGCCATCCTCTCGCCGCCACTCACCGGCTAATCCGGCGAGGGAGGCATGAGAGGGGCCCGGGGAGGAGAAGGGGACTCTCAAGGGGAAACTTGCCTCTCGTTTCGTGCGAGGAGGAAAAAGCCACGTCGCCCCGATGGAGTGGATGGGTGTGGCTTTCCAATGTGTGTACATAAAAACCTAGTTGACATACATCTTTATACAAACCCCGGGACTTCATCGGAGCAATACTAGCATCCTAACTAGTCTAAGATCAAGGAAATGGTAGTTGTCCTGACATTGGTTCACAGCCCATATGGTGGAAACCCGGTGGCTTCTCACATCATGGAACTGATAATGTGCAGACTAAGCAAGGTCCTTACTGTTCTGGTTCATGTGTAAATCGAAAACATGAATTGCTTGTATAGGTTTGTTCTATCCCGCTTTGTATATTAACCGGTGGATGACAGCAGGGTCACATGTGAGCTTTGCAGGATCTCACATATGACAGGAGAAAATGCTTTATTTCCAGGCACAATGGTATAGCCCTGGCCATATCACTCTCCGGTCAGAATTTACTTTCAATTAACACAAGTATACCCTCCATCCTGAAAAATATTTCATAAATTTATCTAAATTGAATAAATCTAGGCGTATTGTAGCATATAGATGCATCTAAAATTTGACAAATCTAAGACATCATTTTCATGACCGAGGGAGTACTAGAAGGTTCTAGAATGGGTGGCGATAAAAAATTGACGATCTTGGTCCAGGGTTTGCAGCGGCACCATCCATAGCTTCGGCGTTGGAGTCACAACCTCTTTTTTACTCCGTCCTCTCCATGTTGCACCATGTGTCATCGTCAATGGAAAACACCGTGAGAAAAAGATTTTTCAACTTGAACAAGACGAAGGTACGATAGTGGGAGATGGAAATTTGAGAACCCATATTTCGGAGTACTACAAGAAACTGTTTGGTGCTCTGGAACGAAACAACTTTTCACTTATAGAGGTAAGGAATTTGGATATCCCTCAGGTTTCCTCATTGGAAAATACAATCCTAACGTCGGTGATCTTAGAGAAAGAAGTGCTTGAAGCAATCTCTTTGATGGAACACAATAAGGTCCCGGGTCCCGATGGATTCCCTGCAGAATTCTATCAAACATTCTAGGAAGTGATTAAAAATGATTTGATGGCTTTATTTGAACAGTTGCAAACAGCCGAGTTACCTTTATATAAGCTTAACTTTGGAGTAATTACTCTCCTTTCTAAAAAAAATAAAATGCAGTTCAGATACATCAATACAGGCCGATTTGCCTTTTAAATGTTAGCTTTAAAATCTTTACTAAAGTGGCCACAAATCGTATTTTTGTGATTGCTCACAAGGTAATTCGCCCAACTCAAACAACTTTCATGCCTGGTAAGCATATATATTCTGGAAGGGGTTGTTATTTTATATGAAACCATTCATGAACTACATTTAAAAAAATGGATGGTGTGCTTTTCAAATTTGATTTTGAAAAGGCATATGATAAAGTAAAATGGCCCTTTTTACAACAAGCGCTACGTTTGAAGGGTTTTGATCCTTTATGGTGCAAGTGGATATCTGATTTCATCCAAGGCGGTATTGTTGGAGTCCGAGTGAATGATGATATTGAACATTTTTTTAGACAAAAAAGGGGTTCGGCAGGGTGATCCGTTATCACCTATGTTATTTAACATTGTGGTCGATATGTTGGCCCTCCTATTAGCTAGAGCTAAGTAAGAGGGTCAAATCAGTGGTCTAATACCTCATGTTGTTGAAGGAGGAATTTTCATCCTCCATTATGCAGATGGCACAATTCTATTCATGGAACATGATCTTATGAAGGTTGTAAACATGAAACTAATTCTTTGCATTTTGAGCAACTCTCGGGGCTCAAAATTAACTTCCACAAAAGTGAGATTTACTGCTTGGAAAGGCAAAGGAACATAAACAGGAATATAGAGATATATTTGGCTGTGAGTCGGGATCTTTGCCTTTGAGGTACCTTGGGGTACCCATTCACCATAGAAAACTCACGAATTCTGAGTGGAACCCCGTTGAAAATCGTTTTTAAGGAAAGTTAGGATGTTGGCAAGGAAAATTGTTGTGATATGGAGATAGACTAGTGTTAATCAACTCTGTATTGACCATCATGCCTATGTTCATGTTATCTTTTCTATAAATTCCAAAGGGAGTTAGGAAAAGATTAGACTTCTATCGTTCAAGATTCTTTTGGAAAAGTGATGAACACAAGCAGAAGTATAGATTAACTAAGTGAAATATAATTTGTAGACCCAAGTATCAGGGTGGATTAGGAATCGAGGTATCAGAAAAAAGTGCCTTCTAAGCAAATGGCTCTAGAAATTACTGTCTGACCAAGGGGTATGGCAGGAACTTCTTTGTAATAAGTATTTGAAAACAAAAACGTTAGCAAAAGTGCAAGTTAAGCCGACTGATTCCCTATTTCGGAAAGGCCTGATGCAGTTAAAGGATGGTTTTTTTACTAGAGGTTTTTTCAGAGTGGGCAATGGGGTAACAACTCGCTTTTGGGAAGATGTTTGGTTAGGGGAGGTACCCCTTGCACAACAATATCCTTCGCTTTATAATATTGTTTATAGAAAAAATATTTCTGTACATGAAGTACTCTCTCATAACCCTTTTAATATTGGTTTTAGGAGGAACTTGAATGGGACAAAATGGGATGCATGGTTGCACCTCTATGAGAGATTAATGCAGGTTAACTTATCCAATGAGCCGAATGTTTTTAGATGGAAACTTGTCACAGATGGGGTTTTCTCAGTAAAATCTATGTATGAGGATCTCATGAATGATCATCAGAACCTCCCTACGAAATACTTATGGAATCTAAAAATACCACTAAAGGTTAAGATCTTTATGTGATTTTTGCATAAAAAATCTTGCTAACCAAAGACAGTCTATTAAAAAGGAATTGGAAAGGATGCAAGAAGTGTTGTTTCTGTAATGGAGAAGAAACAATTGAACACCTGTTTATTTCATGCCCCTTTGCTAAAATTATTTGGTGCATTGTTTTCTTTACTTACAATCTTCCACCTCCGACCAATATTACTAATATGTTTGAGAATTGGTTAAATGGAACGGATAAGGCTAATAAAGCTAGAATACGCATAGGGGTATCGGCTTTATGTTGGTTTATTTGTAAATGCCCCAATGCTATTATTTTTAACAGGGTACGAGTTCTTTTTTGCAGGTTATTATCTCGGCCTTCCAAAGGATCCAACTCTAGGCTTTTTTGCTCCTAGAGTAGCAACGCCACATGATGGTTTCTAGATGCAGCCGTCTAGTGATGGTTGCTTAGGATATCTACTACCTACGTGGTGTCATACTATATATTGAGAGATGTTTAGCTTTTATACGCTTCCCATCTCCAGTTTTCTAGACTTTTTTATCAACCCTCTCCGACTCTTGAACTGTAATTTTGCCACTTCAGACTTTTAAGCAATAAAATGGCAGAGGCCGAGGTGGACCCCATTTCGAAAAAAATAAAAAATAAAGTGTGTCATTGTCAATCCAGTCCTCTGGCTTCGTCAAGCGTCTGTTCTTCTTTCGACTGCTCCACGGCTCTAGGACTTCAAGTTACGGCAGGCATGTCGTCCTCGATTTTGTTTGCCTGCAGATCGCCCGCACTCTTGTTCCATATTCCAAGGCATGGATTCCTGACGTTTGTGGTCTGATTGATGTATGTTGATAGCTTGGAGCATCAACAACGGCCTATCCATATTTTAGGTAATCAAACTGGATATGGGTGATAGAGAGATAAGGTTTAGTAAGCAAAAAAGAAAGTTTTAGCTCCAACGGCTTACCCAAAAGCTAGCTACCCAAATCACAACTAGGTCCTGGAAATAATAGAAACTACAATAGCATCCTTCTTTTTTATATCTAGGACCTGAGACAATCAGTCAGGTCCTCGACCTTGCTCGAATCGGCATCGCCTGCCTTGGTCGCGTCAGCCTCGCTCGTAGACGGCAACAAGGTTAGGGGCCCCGACTAGCTGCCCTGGGATGAGAGGGAGGACATCAAGGTTAGGGAGACTAGAGATCGGCCAAGGCGAACGCAACAGAACTAGCCTCTGCTAGGTCGTGTGCGTTGGCATCAGAGACGAGCGCGACATCGTCGTTCTAGGCTAGGTCGTCCTACATCACAGGCCTGCCGAAGGGGAAGGGGTAGCGGCAGAGTGGCCCCGGCGGCAGAGATTTTGGCGCATGGATGGAACTCGTTGAGCGGCGGCAGGGGCTCAATTCGGCCGGGAACGACTCCACGTGGCTAGGAGATAGGCGGAGGGGGTGAAAACGGTGTTGGGGAGGTGTGCCTGAGGTCGCCGGCGACAGGAGGGACGCTGAAGGCGGCGGGACGACGACAGGCATGGCGACCATGCACAGTGAAACTTTCATGGAGGGTGGTTGGTGGTATGTCGCGTGTATTTTTGCTAATGTGGCAAAATATACATAGGAGCTGCCTATTACCCAAATTTTATGTCTATGTATCCATATAGGGGTAGGAGGTGTAAAATATGGGTAATCAACCAAAAAACATTCGCTGAGACCATTTATAGGTAAGATGTTAAAGTTACTCTTACACTGAAGTGGATTGCAAATTGGCTGCTTGTAAGGGAAGTCTATGGATGGAACTGCCCTAGAGCAAACTCACCTTCGTTAGTTCGACGGCTCATTCTAAGGGCAAATAAAGCCCGGTGTCATGTTCATGTCCGAGGCTCATCTTTTTTTTTTACCGGGACGACATCGGCCTTATGCCTGCCTTAATAACTTTTATATCCCTTCTGTCTTCAAATAGGTATAGTATAAATTTAGTAGTAAAAAACACAATAATTTCTAACTTTGTATATTTATACACAAATATGAAGATATACAGTACGAAATGAATATCAATATAGGGTATATATTTACTCAATAGGATAGTCAAAAAAGGTATATATTTACTCAAAATCGTAGTTGTTTATATTTCTTTAAACATATTTGGTCAAACTTATTAGTCATTGACTTTTTATCAAGTTTATGTGGCTTCTATTTGAGAACATAGGGAGTATCATTGGCGAGCCAGTATAATAGAGTTAATTACAAAAGTTTTAGAAGGCCCATAGAGAGTTGTTGAGTCCTAGCCTAGATGGTAAGGCGGGTCAAAACTATTACACCAGAAATCTATGGGTAGAGCAAAAAATGATATAGTACAGCGGTTTGCCAAAAGATAAATGTCTTTGATGCATTGACGATTGAAACAAGGTTATTTTTTTGAAAGTAGCACAGAGAAGGTAAGACACCGGCCTGAACTCGGTCAGTAGACTGCTCAACCCGACTAAGAATGGTGCTCATGTCCAGATAGCGTCTTGAGGTAGGCAGTGCTAAATTGATACGATACCATGGACACTAAGAATGGTGCTCGACCACTATCTGTTGTGCCCTCATTCGTAAGATTTTGTCCACTGACGTTACATTATTCATACTCTACACTCAATCGTGGAAATCAGTTTTGTCCTCTATACTTAATTGAAAAAGTTTGGACTTGTAATTTCTTGCCCTCTTAAACCAGGGATACAGGATGTTGCCCATCAGCCTAAGGAAACCAACATCCATCTACTGAAGATGATGCGCCGAGTCCCAACAATGTGGCGTCGTTGTTTTAATGGATGTGCGTCAAGAGGGCAACAGATTCGGCGGCTCTACTGTCTAATTTATACTAAACTCTTATACTTTTTTTAAACTTACTTTCTTTGTCCCAATGGATGTGACACCTTCATTTTGCATGTTTAAGTTTAGCCAACTATTTAACCTACAATGCATACATTACTTGTATGAAAATATACAAGTGAGAAATTTATCCGAATATGAATCCAATGATATAAATTTTGTGACATATAATCCACGTTTTGTTGGTCAAACCTACACTTCAAAAAATGTGTGCGCCACCTAAATAGGGACAAAGGGAGTATTTTAGCATGGTACAATCTTAATGATAACGAATTTCTATTACTTATTTGGCATAGGTAACCACATAATAAATTTGCTAAATATGGTTGTTGTGCTATTTGTTGCACATTTCAATTTATATGAACAAAAAAAGTTTTGCATTGTGCTAATTTAAAAGTGTATTTTGTAGCACTATTTCATTCATAAATTAAGTTTTTACAATTGCATAAACTATATAGTGTACACATATTGATGATATTCATAGCAGCGAACCCTAAAACATATGGTCTTCAAATATCTGACTAGTGCATGACTAGCTAAGTGCATGTAGAGAAACTTCCAGACTATAAAAATACTTGTTGACATAATCCCTCGCTAGGGTTTTCGGGCTCACCGTGCATGTTATATAAATTGATAATGTGTGCATAGTTTGTACTTTATATCGAAATAGCATTACTAATAGGAACCGATTATAGTAAAAAAATGATATGGAATCTTCTGTTCTTGTTATTGATATGTTAGCGTGAAATGCAATTGGTGTCATTTTCAGTCAACATGTGCTCTCACATTTTACAAAATAAAAATATGTGCACCAAATTAAACATGAAAATCTATTCAACATATATTTTGGTAAAAATCCAGGGCTTTTCTCGAAGCAAGACTAGCATCCTAATTTGTCTAAGATGAAGGAAAAGGTATCTATCCTAGCATTGGTTCAGAGTCCATATGGTGAAAAGGAGAGGAGGATCTTGGAACTGCTAGTGTGTAAACTAATGAAGGTCCTCACTATTCTGATTCATCTGTTAATCGGGAACATGAATTGCTTGTGTAGATATTGTTCTGTCTCACTTATATCTTAACTAGTGGTTGACCTCAAGGTTATGCGGGCTTTGGGGTATCTCACATATGCCAGGAGAAAAAGCTTCATTTTCATGCACAATATTATTTCCCTTGCTACATCTCACACAGTCACACTCTCTACTTAGAATCCACTATGAATCAGCACAAATAAAGACACACAAGAGGTCTAGATGGTTCTAGAAGGAAGCATAGGAGATTCATATGAGGAAGAAGCGTTAGAAAGGGGATCAACCAATGTTGTTGTTCTCCGCCGAAGCAGTCGTGTTATTCCTAATCAATCTTGATGCCTCATGTCCTGTGATGTCTCTACCAGTGGAGGACACAAGCGTAGGTTAGGAGGGTGCACATGACTCCGAGTAAAATATATTTCATTTATAAAAAAGCAAATTTTCACCACACATGCACCCCGAAAATGATGAATTCCGTCTACTACATAGTCTAGCTCCGCCAGGGCTTCGCCACTGTCCTTGCCCGCGAGCAGCGATTCTAGCGTGCATGGTATCTACTATGCATGCCCCACATTTTCCCGCCTACCATTTTTACAGCTTGTGTCAGTTCATTCTCTCTCCTTTCTTACTTTGTGGATTTAGCTCTCAAGCTTGAAACTTCTGTAGCTCTTAAACTAAAAGTCCAATTTGAAAACGGTTTGAATATTTGGATTCCTACAATAGAGAGTTTTATAACAAGACCAATATTGAATATATTTTGACAATATTTAAAAATCGAATTCTAAACAGTAATAAAACTTTGAAAAACTTAATGAAACCTGGTGAGAAATATTTTTTAAAACAATTTGTTTCATCATGTTCCAAACTTGATTCATCAAAGTCTGAAAATAATTGACAATATTGTGTATCTACAATTTCATTGCGGTTTTCAAGAAAATTTTATTTTGCATGTATACATAGAGTTTCATCATGTTTCATAATTCAAATTTTAAAAATTGTAAGAATATATTTAAAATTGTTCTTATTTCAAAGTCCTTGGCATTTGAAACATAAATATGCAATCAGAATATAAATCGGACACTTGATTCAAAAGTTAAAATATAAACAAGATTTAAGATCTTATTATAGAAAAAGGATGGGTGGGTGAGAGGAGAGATGACACATGAATGGAGGGCTCGAACAAGCACGTTATGTCCCGTGCACGCCAGAAAAGCATTTTGCTTGCCCCGCTTTTGTACTCCTTGCATATAAATATGGTTGGCCGGGTGCTCAACAAGCCCAAAACGGTACAACCCATGGCAAGTCCATGATGGGTTTGTGACACAAGCTCCCTATGCTCACGACATTGACCCGCACCTGCCAGTGTCCATGTCGGTGTCTGCCGCGGTGGTGGTCGTTGCACTCTACTGCGACTATGGTACGAGAAGAAGCGAGGGCATCTTCCACATGTGCCATGTTATGCTAGGGCGGACAAATAGGTCAATAGCGTTGGCCAACCGTAGAGAGATGGGTCGCACCGTGTCTCCTGTCCAATCGGACACAACAGACTCGATCCGTTTGGATCAGTTAGGATATGCTCTTAGGGATTGGCCAAAACAGGGTTGCTTGCTTTTTGAGCTATATGACTTATCTTATACTCCGTCTATTTTAAAATATAAGATGTTTTAGATTTGTGAAAAAAATCTATCTAAACGTTTTTAGTGCGTAGATTCAATTTAAACCTGAGTGAACCTATAAAAGTAGTCTAGATACCTTTGCTTTACAGAGCTAAAACATCTTATATTTTAAAACGGAGGGAGTATAATATAATGTTTTGCGAAAAATGACACTTGAGGGCACAACATGCTCTTTTTTCGAGGGCTGATAGCGTATATGAAACAATTAGATCTGGTTTACTCCATCCGGTCCATATTAATTGACTCAAATTTATCTAGACTTGAATAAATCCAGACATTATTTAGTATATAGATTTATTAAAAATTTAATAAATTAATCGGAGGGAGTAACACTTTTATGTCGACACACTTTTATAGTCGAAAAAAAGCCCGATGCGTGCGGACTGATTAGACTGTCTATGTTATCGGTAAGCGTATCTTGTTGCTGCCTACATAATACGCCTTCACCAGGAGATCACGTAGACCTACCTATACCGTTTCCCTGACACACACCGTGAACATGACCCACCTGCAGTGTCACTCCACCCGTCTCCTCCACCATCCCTTAAACCCTCGTCAAAACCGCTTGGGAAAAAAATTAAATTTCCATTTCTACCCTCCGTTCCTCCTCGCCTCGCCTCGCCTCCTCCGCCGCCGCCGCCGTTGCCATGGCGACGAGGCGATGCCTCCTGCGGCTCCTCACACGCCGCCTCCTCTCCCACAGCCCGCAACCCCTCGCGCCGGTCCCGATCGCGGCCCAAACCCTAACCTCCCTGTCCCAGCCCCTCGCTCCCCGCGCCGCCGCCGCCACCGCCTCGCTCCGGTTCCTCCCCCCGCGCTGCCACTTCGCGACCCGGTCCTCGGACGACGACGACGAGGGGGACGACGAGGAGCACTACGAGGAGGAGGAGGGGAGCGGGGACGAGTGGGGGGCGGACGACGAGGAGACGCCGGCGGCCAAGCCGCCAAGCGGGAAGACGGAGGAGGAGAAGCTCGCCGAGGCGACCGAGATCGGGTACAAGGTGGTGGGCCCGCTCGGGGCCGACGAGAAGCCATTCAAGCCCTACGAGCCCGTCTTCGCCGTCGTACAGGTCTGCGCCCCCCATCTGGCCCCAATCTTCTTCCACTTTGCGCTTCGGTTCGGCTCTGGGCGTGGATCTGGTTGGTGATTCGGGTTTGTTCCTGCAGATTGGTTCGCATCAGTTTAAGGTGAGCAATGGCGACTCCATCTTCACGGAGAGGTTGAAGTTCTGCGATGTGAACGACAAGGTAATGTGGCAACTTCAGCCATATACTTACGATTGCGCTTACTACCTCAATTACAAGCTGCAGGGGTAACCATTTTGGTTCCGAGGTAGTTTTAGTATGAAGGTTTATCTTGTCTTGTTCATTTGGTTATGAATTGTACTAGTAATGTAGCCAAACTTAAAACCCCGAGCTGATAGTAGAGCTTCACTTGATATGATGAAGGTGTAGAATTGCATGCAATGCATGATCTGTCATTGGTATTATGCGCTCATTGTTATCCGACCTTGGTATTATGTTCCATGTATGTTGGGAACTAAAAACTTAAAGACTAATGGTTCAAGTTAATCATTTCAATCAAGTATTGTAACTTTTTATTCATCTTTTCGCATGGAAGCTGCTTAAGCCGTTAAGCTGTTCTGTAAAGTGTGCCAATGATTGAAATTTAAGCTTGGTGAAGTGTGTGGAGTATGCAGTTGTTAAGAACATGAATTGTTGTGGTTGATGGGTTGAGTGGAGCTATTATTAGGTCCCTTCTTTTACTTGCATTAGCGTCACATCACTTCATCCTCGAAGTATTTTTCTTCAACCTACCAATTCAAAACAAAACGAGGAAACTACTGCAGTGAACAGTGTCTAGTTGATTATTTTTTTCAATGATCCAGTAGCTAACATAGGTCTCTGCTCACTTCTTGTTCTTTTCATTTCATTGATAATTTTACTGATACTGTTTTCTTCTGAATAATTTGGTGCAGTTAATTTTAAATCGAGTTCTCATGCTTGGCTCGCAAGCTCAAACAATAATTGGGAGGCCAACTCTTACTGATGCTACTGTCCATGCTGTCGTTGAAGAGCATGTAAGAAGGATACTTCTTTAATATATCTTTTTCTTCTGATCTTTGGAGAGTGTTCCTCAACATGTTCAGTAGAATGAGGTCCATGGAATGGTTTATGAACTTTGTTTGCGGAACAAGTTCATAAGTGTCTCTGCTTAATTGTTACGTCTGCCTTCTGCAAATTATGCACTAGGTAATATTTATGCAGATTTCAGGTTATCTGAATATCTCTGCCTTAACATAGCATCAGTACGCAACTATGCATGCCAGTGTTTTTGTTCACGACCTAGTTATATGATCTGATTGTTGCACTTGAAAGCTGATGTACTTCTCTATTATGCTACCACCATTTAGGCTGCACATGTGCCCAATAGCAGGGTTGTTTACATGAAAAATTATAAATTCCATAACATATTCCACTACACTTCTTTTGGTTATCCCTAACTGATAATATAAGCATGCTAAATATTTTAAAACAATGTATGTTTGGGACAATTTGTTGCTATACTTCCAGTATGCTGCAAAGGCCAATTTGATGTCTGCTCAACATATATTTGTATGAGACATCACTAACATGGTCTTTTTGTTCCTTCTTGAGGGACCACACACTAATTCATTGGACACCACATTGGATTGCATTGATCCCTCCAAACTATGAAAATGTAACATAAATGACATGCTCATAAGTTATAACATGAAAAACATCTAGTGGTTGTCCCTTCTGCTAGTTATTCATTTTACTGGCATTTTGTGTTCCATCATTTACAGCAACATGATAGTTGATTGATAAGTGTCTATATTCCTCAAGCTTTACTTTTTCAGTCTTGCTTAGTACACACATATACTTCTACAATTACTTAACCGGAGCAGCTTTGATATAATAAGTTGTTTTGGAATATATCTTGAGTTCATTTCTCTTTGCAATCTTTGTTAGGCCCTAGATGCAAAAGTTATTATATTCAAGAAGAAAAAGAGGAAAAATTACCGTCGAACAAAGGGACACCGTCAGGTAATTTCGTTTTGTTTTACTTTCCAGTATTTATCGCTCTTCTCGAAGTAAAAGCTCATTGTTGACCTTTTTCCCTGGATTATGTTCTTACTGTCTGCTGTAACAATTTCCAGGAATTGACAAAGTTGAGAATAACCAACATTGAAGGAATAGACAAGTCCTTTCTCCAACAAGAAGAAATAGATAAATCAGAGAGTGCTGCTGTTGCTGCTTAAATTAAGACGATGAATTGAAGGAATGTTGCTGTTTTGTGTTTATGTTGAAATGCTGGTGATAGACATTCCTGATTCTCGATACGTGCATGATATGTTGCTTTTGTTCTCATTAACTAATGCAATGATTGAATTGAAGCTGAAGGTCTTTTCTCAATGTCCACATTTTAGCCCATGAGCCTCTCCAGCAGCAATCAGCTATGACTCTCAAACAACACCAATATCTCGGAAAGTTTGGGACTCAGAAACTCTGATGTGGACCAGCTCCTGTAGTTTATATAGCTACACTTATTTTCCTTTATTTTTTGGGCCATGTACTCCTTATCTATGAATGTCTTCTGATATGTCAGCTGCCCCATGAAATAATGAAACTGAAGAGTTTAGTCTTGGTCTGGTTCTAGACCTGAAACTGTTTGTGCTTATGCAACTGTAACTGATATTGTTTGCTTATTACTTGCTTCAAGGATATGCAGCACTAGAGCTTCTCCTGTGCACTTATCAAATTTTTGTAAGTGATCCCAACGTGTTTACTCTGTCGAGAGTTATCCATTCACTGGATAATCAAGCTCATTATCAGTTGGCAGTTGACTAGATCCGTTTTGATTCTGAAGCTGCTGCAGCCAGCCATAGTGTGCCACTAACTAATAGGAACAAGGATGTATGTTAAACCTTCTCTTAGTGGGCATGAGAATAATCATTTTCTTCCCGTCGCTTTCTACAGGAATTGTACTATTCTCTTTTGACATGCCCATGAATCTTTCCAAAACCACTGATCTACCTGTAGAACACAAAGCTGGAGATCTTGCCCTCTCATGTTCACTGGAGTCAAATTCTGCCAGTATATTATTTTGCGCATAAGCAAAAGGTGTCCGCACCATTTTATTTAAGAAATATCAACTTGGCATTAAGAAATATTAACTTGGCCACACTTTGATTCGACCAACGTAGAGGTTTTCTTCCCTGGAATCCTCTTTTGCAAGATGCAACTTCCATTAGGACCAAAGGATAACTTTTACTTAATCTAGTCCTTGCGTGTGATAATTTTACTCACGTTCCGTGTAACAATTTTAGTTTTAACCGGTGGTGCTTACGGTGAACTTTGGTGGCTGCTTTGTAGACCATTTTGTGTGGTTGTGATTGTGCAGACATGCATTTTGCTTTAGTTTGCAAATTTATACATGAATGCATACTATTCTGCCTTGCTATAATGTGGGAACTGTCAATTACTCTTTTGGCTTTTAAACAGATGGCAGGAGCTCATGAAAGAAGGAAATGGTATTGCAGAAGAAGAAAACGACCACGGGAGGGCACACAGAGAAAGCACCTTGCCTAGTGTCCGATTATCAGTTGAATTCAGCCTTCAAATTGATGATTGAACTTCAGGCGCAAGGTGACTCTGCTGTTACCAGATTATCAATTATTTTTTAATAAGCTCGATGTTATCTTATAAATCAATCTTCATAACATATGCTAAAACCTATTTGAATACAAAGTATTGTATCCACGTAGGCTTAGTCCCTTTCAGACAACTACACAAATGCAGAACAAAGGATATCATCATACACATACAGGGAATATATTCCAAAGTCCAGGCATTCATTGTGGATAAACAATCTGGCTACCATGATGCTAAGCCTATACAAACAAATCAACATATGTTCAGTCTAAGCACCAACTGAACTGAGGAAAACCCTGATCTACCATGCAAGTGCCATGATCTTTGTAGATCTCACACTGAAGACAAGTCTCTGAGATTAATTAAAAGCTTTAAACCATGTTGATCTACATAGCCTCCACCAATCGAAAGTTGCCACACCAGAAAAAGAGGCTGGGGGCAATGATGCATACGCACAAAGGCACTTTACACCAAAGGGTAAAGCCATGCCATGCCACCATTGGTGGGTGCCATTGCATTGTAATGGAGGAACTGTTCCCAACATTAATATTGGAGCATATCCTCTTCAAGTGCTTATGTTGGTTGATCGTCCATCCGGCTTTGCGTCTTCCTTTCTAGGTGTCATCTCCCGTCCCCCACTTTGTGATGTGCCATGGAATGGAAGCAGAGCTTATCCGATCCCTTGCCTCTCTCTTATTGCAACCTTCTCTCTATCTATCTCCTAATCTGTCACAAGCCTCTTTTGTGACAAGAAGAAAAAGGCCATGATCCTTCCTTCTATTGACCCAATCCAGCTTCTCTTGACAATGAAATATATGCATACCTGGAAATAAAAACTTCAGGTACTTTCTAGCTTAAGCTCGGTTCTGCATTTTTTTTTGTAGCAAATACTACTACAAGCTAAAGACAAGTTAAAGGGGGTTAGAAGTTACCTAAAATAAAAAGGGATCATAAGTATATGCTTCAAGAGTGGTATTAATTAACTTTGAGCTCTTTTCCCCTTGTGAGGTCCCATTCACAAAATCTCAACCTGTTGTGCCTAGATTGGAAAGCTAAAGAGTACAGCGGAATATGCCAAAATAGTGGCCTGAGCTTTTTTTTGTCTGTAAAGCTTTGGCTCAAGAAGATTCTGACATATCCTACTATTCTAGCCCGATAACCTGTCCTACGGAGCTTGCATTCACAAAAAATCATTGATCTGATAAACACTTGAAAACTGAATTCTTTCAATGGAATGATGACACGCAAAGCTCTGAGGAAAGTTCATGGGTGCAAAGCATGGCATATGCTGCGACCTGCAAGAGTGAACTGTACTTGTGCCATAAAGCTTGGCGCACGAAGACTGAAACCCTTACTTTGAAGTTCAATTATCAATTGTACTGCAATATGAATTGTACTGCTCTCTTGGAGCTTGCACTCATAATAAATTATACAGCGCGGACACCATCATCATCTGTCGATGGCGGTGTTTCCAAATTCTCTTTCTCACTTTTCACCATTACCATAAAATTTATTTCCTGATACACAGAAGTAGAGCTTAAATCAATACTGTTAGGTGTGTGTTTACCCAATTTTCAAGCATGTATCTATATATAGTTAGGTATGCCATGCTTTAAGATTGTAAACTTTACTGAAAGAGGTGTACCAAAGCAAAGCCTGATTTCGGCGAAACAGGTCACAAGATCTTGGTAGGACAGAGAAGGAAGGACAAGCACACCTGCTGACCTATAAGTTCTTTAGTAGGTCCATTAGTTTTGACCTTGTGGCTCCAAGAGCTAGTGGGCCTTGCACAGGTACACCATTGGCTGCACAATGGAGCAGAGTTCTTGCGCCTCATATTTTCTGTTGAGAGCTTTGTGGCATATCAGATTTGGTGGACAGTTACTGTTGATGCAAAGGATAAAAGATGGAGAGTAGCACAGTCCTTCCATTGCTCAGAGATTTATTAACTTTTAGAATTTAGACACATATATATATATATTATGACCTTAATAAGACGCACTTTTTTTTTTTTTTTTTTTACTTTGTACGCCCATAGGCATACATTACTTGTATTTATAACCGTAACAATACAAAGAAGATACCAATACAAGCAAAAGAAAACAAGGAGAAAACAAACGGTTGGAAAACTGCAAACCGTCCTCGCCGCAACTACTAAGAACCCAAATCCTTCGCCATCGCCGGAGAAGAAGAAGATCAACAGCAGCTGGTCCACACTTTGGCACTGAAGAAACCCCTAGCCATGAGGCTTTAAAGAGCCGCAATAACCACCAGCCCCATAAGACTGGATCTAGCCTGCTGCTAAGAAACATCGGCCGGAGGAGCCCTCCAAGCATCTTCAACGCCGGATCCAGGGCCAACGCCACCCCGCCTATCAAGCGGCCGGATCCTCCACCATCCACCACAAACCAGCAGCAATCCGCACCGCCGCACTCCAAGGCCGCCAAGACCAGATCGACAGCAAGATCAACACCACACAAAGCCGGAGCACACGCCCGGCGAAGACCAAATCCCACAGGCTTCTCGACGCCGCAAACGTCGCCGAGATGGGGTTGAAGCCGGGGTACCTTAATTCGATGTAGCGCATCCACCACCATCTGAGTTGCGCCACCACGACACCACAGAAACACTAACTTTAGGGACCTTGTTGAACGCCGAGCGTAGGTCCTGGGTCCCCACCCCCTCCCGCCCGCGCGAGCGGAAGCGGAGGAGGCGAGGACCCGTCGATCACCGGCGGGGAGGAGGCGGCGGCTAGGGTTTTTTAGAGAGGAGGAAGAGTCGCCGCGTAACTTTTTCTGTTACATCATCGTATTTAATAAGACGCACTTGAAGGCTCATGAAACTGTTTTTTTTTGGTAACTGTAACCCCATGCCAACTATGTTACTGTCACCAACCAAGGCCACCTGTATTAGGCCAGGTACAATGCAAGGTGTCTAGATAGGTTCTTAATAAAATAAACCAACCATTTTACAAAGCACCAGTGCCTATTTGTATAGGAAAGGTGTCTAGTTAGGCTAATATAAATAAGCACTAATGTTTAACAAAAACCGGTTTATTTTTCTAAGCACTGCCCTTAATCACCTTGCATTGTTGATGCCCTTGGCTGGCTGATGCTGGAAACACAACTCAAATACAAATTTTATTAGATTTATAGTATCTTAATTAACTCTGATAGTTATTGAGTTAATGTTCTCGACAAAATTCGGAGAGAAAACTTGTGACCACCATAGCTGAACTTAGTCCCACACATCACTAAAGCAACACACCATAGCTTTTAAATTGGTGACGTGTCAACACCTCAATAATACTACCCAACCCAGACCAAGACAACACGGCTTACAAACTGATGACGTGTCGATACCTCAGTATAAGGCTACTACGTACACGAGTGTATTTCATGGCATCTATTAGCTCTGATTTGCCACGTTGGCTCTTTCCCCAAAATCAGTTCCCTTTTGATTAGCACTAACCTGGCTCCTTTTAGATAATGACACAAGAAGAGTACGCACAATAGAGCACTAATTAATCTACCACCACATACCTACTCCACCTACTAGTGCCGTGCTAGTGGAGGAAGGGACACACATCTGCAATTGATCATCATTTTTATTAGCGGGATTCAACATTAAACCTCACAAAAAGAAATACTATGACCAGCTTGCATGATTCTAGGAACTAAACTTGATTACTTATGAAGCACACCTCATAGAACTACGATAAGTATATCTTGCCAATAAATTTTTTATCCCCCCTAAATGGGTCTTAATATTACTACAAATTATGACATTATAAAGGTCTCTGTCATTGTGTGCATCATCCGACTTGATTCGTGCATGGAAATGTATTTTGTAACCAATTTCCGAGAGTCTCTTGCATTGGAAGAAAAGAATGAAATTGATCGAATGCCCGGGCAACAAAAGATTTTACTCATGTTCCCACGTGGCTAATAAGAAAGAGAGGCCCCGACTAGCAAAACCTAGGTTTCATTGTAATGTCCACCCGAACCAGACTCTCCCCCTTGTCGGGTTTGGTCGGACCATGTCCGAAAAGTCGAGACACACTATAGCTTTACGCACGACAAGGTATCGTAGCCCGCGTGAACCAGCTAGAGAGACGGGTCCGATAGGCAAGCAATAGAAAGTGCGATCGCTCGAACTGGCGCTCTCCAATCACAAAGCCTTGCATCAAAACTGGAAAAGAGGGGTATATTCTACAATCCAACTCAAACAAACTCTTGTTCCTCGGAATATCCGAGATAGATACCTTAAAAAGAGGAGACACATCACACAAGATCCCATGATCACACCACTTGCCATGCTGCTTCGTCCAGCACATGACCCCCTTAACATCCATGGAAGCAGGACAAGAAAGTTGATCACATTGTCACGCTTGGTTGGCGCTCGGGGAAAGTTGATCACATTTCAGTTGTTTTGCCACACCGAAATCACTAACGAAATTGAGGTCGATATACATGGTTTATTCGTGGAGAAAAAAGCTAAGGAAGTGACCGACCAAACGATAGTTTAATTTGTGGTGTGCTGCTGCACTTTGGGTGGCGTATGCAGCAGCAGCCGTGTGGGTGGATGGATATTCTGCATGAGATCCCGGCATCTCCTGTAAAAGGGGTCATGGGTGTTGGGTGCACTTTCAGGGGCAGGGAGAGGTTTGGAATGTTCCAGCTGGGTATTAATTTTCTTTTCCAGCTGAGCACATTCTGAGACCTGTATTGAACTTAGATTTTTTTACGTACAAAAAAGAATTTGAATGGGTGGAATTATGGGTAAGGAATAAAAAATATACAATTTGAAACATGCATCTTGTTCATTTTGAATTTTATTATGCGCTCCCGCTATTCGTGCGTCTGAAATGAGGTCTACCAGAAGGTAAATGATTTGGGTGAATGATAAAAAGGAACAAAACATTGCCGGCAGGAAAAGTCTACTAAACTATGCCCATGTCCCTAACCCAAATTTCATCCTTGGGTCCAAAGTCACACGCCTTGCAATTAAGCCAAACCTTTCACCTTTCGCCCATCGGGTGGTCCTGTCGAATGATTTTGGCTGATTGGATGCCTATATGTCGCAATTTTCGTTGACATGGCATCCATATCGGAAATGTCCGAGTCATGAACCTGTAATTTACGAAAATAAGCAAATAAAATAAAATGATCTGACCCACAAGTCACATCCTTCCTCTTTTCCCCCATTGAGTTGAAAAGTTCGGTAAAATTCTTTTTTTTACCAAAGATAGAAGGGGTGGTTTTGGGAGGGTAGAGTAAGAGGGATGCCACATCAAGTGCCAATTTTATGACCCCAGATGCCAAGTCATCTGATGATAGCTATTTCGAACGGTTTTGCGATCCAATGCATGTAACATACACAATCAACATGTCCAATATGTATTGCTTTATTGTTATGAATGCATCGACTGTCGCAGCAAATTCTTTAAAATTCCTTTTAAAGCATTTCCTACAAATATATGTACCTGGATGAAAACACAAAATTGGTTATGTAATACCCCAAAAGAATTGGTTATGTAATTGGATGAGGCAGATGGAAACCCATAGGAATACATTAGGATATTTTTGGTTCAAATAGTTTTCATAGCATTTTTTTATAATTTAATACGCGGTTTTGTCTGCTCATACGGAGGCCTTTGGTTCGAAAGAAACATTTGAACCAAATACATTCGTTCTTCCTTTTCACTAATATAGAAAAATCAAAACTAACTGGAATACACTCTGAAACTATGGGTTTTACTGTTGTGATTATTCTAGTTTCTTGAACTCCTGTTTGTAAGCCACAAAGCACATAAGCATGTGCTTTTGGTTGATATCTTCCTTTCCATGTATTCTCTCTGCTTAAAAGTAATTGAAGTTCTATATTTGTCCCGAGTCAAACTACTTTAAGATTGATCAAGTTTGTTTAAAAATATATCGACATCTCAAACATCAATTTAGTTTATTATGTTTATCATGCAATATATTTCCGTACTCTATAGATTTGACGTTGTAGATATTACACATTCCTCTGTGAAATTGACCTAGAGAAAATTTGACTTAGGACAAATCTAGAACATTAGTTTTTTTTTTGAAATAGAGGGAGTAGGCAAGATCAAGAATATCCATTATGAAGACTCGAATTATTTTGTGGTTTTGCGATCCTTTAATGCCTTCCAGAGCACCTAGAAAAGCATTCTATTACAAATTCATCGGTGTTCCTACTCATGACTCATGGACCTGGTAATATGATTCTAGCAACCTGGAAAAAGTTCGAGGGCATCAATGAAGGGATCTGATTGACCGATATACCGATGCCCAGCCACAGTACTGCAATGTCCCCGAGATATAGTGGTGTGTTGGGTGGGCATTAGTCTTCGTTAGATTACAAGAATGAGATCAACATAATTTTATATTTAATTCTCCTTGATTATAGTGAAGAAATTTTCTAGGGGTCCAGCCTACTGCATTTTACCTTTGAAATTTACACTACAAAATTCCTATGGGATCTGATCCCATGGATAAAAAATTAACATATGAAAAATTCATAAGGATTTGAATCCTCAAAAAATCCTATGCGATTCATTTGAATCAAAGAGGTCGTAATTCTTTTAGAAAAATAATGCTTCCTCCACACCAAAACAAGTGACGCGGCTTTACCTAGATATACATGTATCCAACAAGCCTTGTGTATCTAGAGAAAACCGCGTCACTCATTTTAGGATGTAGAGAGTAAATCGATCAACGATTTTTTTTGGGGGGTGTTGACGGTCTTCGCGGTGTAAATTTGGCCACTAGTTTCTTTTCCTGTAACAACGAAAGAAAAAACTTCTTGTGACAAATCTATGAACACGATTTCTACGTTTGCAACCTAAAGATTCGAAACAGTATCAATAGTTAAAAATTTCAAAGTTCAAATGAGGAAGACTCGTTTAAAACCCTACGTGTTTTCTTGTGAACCCATGGGGTCTAAAGATTCTGGGTAGGCACCAGTTGAGAGTCCGAGACTTGAGAGTTGAGACGAGCGACATGTGAAAGCAGAGCACGGAGAGAAAGCAGAGTCCAAAACTCTAAAATTTCCTTTTCCCCAGTTCGCACCTGGAATTCTCGGGGAAAAAACCAAAGTGACAGGGAGGAATCCCATTATCGCAAAAACAATTTTAGGATTTCGATTTTGGTTTTAGGCGCGGCGCGTCCCCCCGATTAAAGAAAGCGAAAGAATTCGGGCGCGGCAGCACCCCCGGAAAGGCGAGCCCTCGCGCACCGTAGAAATTGGCCACCGCCAGCCATCCCATTCACGAGCAGGGCCGAGCACCACCCAGCAAAGAAGCTTCCCCCACTCTCTCCCTCCCTGGGCTCTCTTCTCCCACTGCCACTGCGCCGTGCTGCGATCCGCGATTCGGTCCGAGGAGGAGGTTCCGGTGATCGTCTCTCTGGTTTTCTTGGAGGAGCCGGAGGTACCGGGGGCGCTGGGCGGGGTCAAGGGGCGCTTGCCGGCCATGGTCGACGGGATCGCTGATGGATTGACGCGCGGGGGGAGGGGAGGCCTGCTCCCTCTTCTTAGGTGATCGCTTCTGGGGTCCATGGCGGCGGGGTGGGCTTGGCACAGGTACTGCCGTTTCCCTCTTGATCTCACCTCATTTCTCTTTTTCCTGTTCATTTCGCATTGCGGTAGAGGCGCCGCCGCCTCGCCTCGCCTTCCCGGACGGCGGCCGCGCACCGCCGCGCTGCCCCTGCCTTCCAGCGGCCACGTGCTTGTTCTTAAAGAGGACGCGTGTCCTCGGAGGCGAACATCTCGTATGAAATTCGTTCTATCAGTATCACGTTTGCAGTGTAAAATTTGGCCAAAACATAGCTGTCAAGATTACGCCACTCGATTTCCAGTCTAATTCCGACCAATTTACAGTTATCCAGTCCTCGACTAGATTTGTCACCCTGTCCTTGTCTTGGCTGTGTGTAACCAAACACCATTAACTTTGGTCAACCCAAATCGACAAGGAGGCTCCGGTTGAGCAGCATGCGACCGCAGCTTATCCCAGCAGTGGCGCACCCCGGACGCCTATGGTGGTGAAGGTGAAGGTGGCTTCGACTAGCAAAACATCTAGATTTTTTCCCCGACGGCATAGTTATTTTTGGAGTGGATGAATTTTGGCCAGGGTAGGTGGTAGGTGCTTTCTTTTTTTGCCGGTTTTAGGAGAACAGAATTAGCACGGAAGGTGCTGTTTTGATCTTATTTGTTTGGCACGCTTATCCACAGATGGGTTGTCTTTTAGCTGTTTTCGATCAACTATGATGCACAATTTGTCGTCATCGTTGTCTTTGCTGTGAAAAGATCCAAAACTTCCGTGTCAAAACAAGAATCGAAGTTTGCTAACAAAAATCAGGTTCCTCAACTGATTATGCCCTATCATGTACTAGTTAGTGAAACAATATAATACGTGGTTTCGATATTCCAATCTAGATTTATTTTTTCATGCTTTAGCATGGACTTTCAGTTGTTTCATTTTCACCACTTCTGATTTGACCTGACCTTAAGCATTTTAATTACGTTTCCGCTAAAGAAGCTGCCCTAATATTTATTTGTGAAACAATTCCATGCCAGTTTATGTATGCAACTCTTACCGATGTAAATTATGATCTCAGATCTCCAATTTCTGTTGATGATTTTGTACAATGATGTCTGCTACTTGCTCTCTTGCTGTCTTGCATCTAGTTTGAGTTTATCCCCACTTTTCTTACATATAAAGCTGTTGTCAATAGTATTCTACGTATAATGGGATTTGGTTGTTTATTACAAATGACTAATAGTGTTGATGATCTATCTATTCTGAAACTCTATACCTTACTTGAGTATTTGAATCTTGTCCTTCGCATGTAGAATGCTTACCACTAAGCTATCTGTAGGCTGTCCTTATGTATAATTTGGCACTCATCTGTTTCCCTCTAATAAAGGAGTTGGGGGTGGCTGCCGGGTTCTTTTAGAAGCATGCTAGTGGTATTAATACATAAACACACCATTTCGCACAAATATAATTCTTGTTAGTTGTGGATTGATCCTAGTAACACAAATTGTCACCTTTTACATATTTGTTGGAGTAATCAGAGATGTAATCAGCCTCTCTAGGCTTGTAAATACTCTATACGCTTTTGGCCTTTTCAATAAAACGAGATGCAACCCTTTTACGCTTACTAAAAAAAACATATTTGTTGGAGTAAACTTCACAGAAATGAAGCATAGTGACTCTTCTCATTTTGGGTCCAACCGGCATCTGTTTTGCCTTTTACAATATTTTTAATTTATTTTTGAATAAATCATTGGTAAGATACATAGATATTTCTAGGATATGCATAAGATATCCCATGCTTATTAGCAGTTTAGCACTGTTGGGTGCCAAATCTTTGGAAAGCATTAGACTAGGTCTGCTTTATATTATTAGATATCATATGTATCTCTACTGTCATAAGCTCGAATGTTGCTAACAAATAAACAATCATGATCCACAGTCTCTTTTTTCACCATGGCCTGTCAAGCATTCCTTTAACTTACAACCGTGTTTATTGTTAACACACTCCAGTCCTGGATATTACATGTTGCTTCTGTAAAGTCTCATCTTCCTTTATCAGAGTATTTATTGAACTATGCAAATACATTATTACTCTATTTCTGAACCTGACATGTGTTGTTCTGTTAAGATGATGAACAGTTAGCCTAATTTCTTCTAATATACCTGCAGGATCAGTTAATCCCTGTTGAAAAGTTGTCGGTTGCTTGCTTGATGAATGTTATCATCGGGCGGTGGTATATTCTCTGATGACTAATGACTGGTGATCATTGAAAGCGATCGAATATTTCGGCTGGGGTTTCCTCTCTGGGAATTATCTCCTGTAACAAGCATTTACTTGTTTAGGGCATATCTCCTTTGGCACTGATAGCAACCGTCCTGTAGTTCTCTTGGGCAAACCTCCTTTGGCAAAACCTACCTATAGTTCTGGGCAAATCTCCTTTGGCGAAACCTACCTATGCTCTTCTGGGCAAATCTCCTTTGGCAAAACTACCTATAGTTCTTCTGATCTCCTTCGTCATATACTGTCAGCTTCCGATTGCTCCCTGGACAAATCTCCTTTGGCATTAGCTTTAGATATAGGTTGCTATCTGTTTGGCACTACCTTTAGCTTCATAGTCCTATCTGGGCAGATCTCCTTTGGCACTAAGTGTTACTGTTTTTCTTTCCCATTTGGGCAAATCTCCTTTGGCGGTTACAGGTACTGTATCAGGGAATTCTCCTTTGGCATTAGCACTCGAGTGTGCTGACTGTACACATTGTTCTGAAAGTCAACCTGCTGCTCAAAGGTTGTTCTTCACTTCATCAGATTATCACAGAACGCAGTTTGTTGCAAAAAGGTGGGCACTTATTCAATCTAATATTTCTTTACACCATTGTTCATTTCATATCATTCGAAAATGACCAAATCTGGTGTTGCAGGGTTTGTAAACATGGATTTGTTTGTAAATGATTCAGACAGTGAGTCATACACTGGAACCAGTGACAGCGAGGACCAAGAAGAATGTGAATTTACGTACAGCGACCATGCGCAGAGCATCTTATCAAGCTTGGATGAGAGCATCGGCAAGATTGATGATTTTCTTACTTTTGAAAGAGGGTTTCTTCATGGGGACATAGTCTGCCCTATTTCTGATCCCTCAGGTCAGTTGGGCCGTGTTGTTGGGGTTGAAATGCTTGTGGACTTGGAGACAAACTCTGGTGATACAATACAAGATGTCAACAGCAAGCAGCTTTCAAGAGTGAGATCCTTTGTCTCTGGTGACTGTGTGGTTATGGGACCATGGATTGGACGGGTGATCAGGGCATTTGACCTTGTTACCGTTGTGTTCAGTGATGGGGCAAAGTGTGAAATGCTGTTAAGGGACTCTGAGGTACTGAAGCCTATTCCCCCAATCCGTTTTGAAGACGCACCTTATTTCTACTATCCAGGCCAACGTGTGAGGATTGTCCATCCCTCTGTTTCCAAGTCAGGAACATGGTTGTCTGGATCATGGAGAGCCTGTCGAGATGAAGGTGTTGTGTCTCATGTTGATGTGGGGCTGGTGCATGTGAACTGGATAACCTCGGTGACAAATGTCTGGGGTGACCGATCGTCAAGTCCTCCAAACTTTCAGGACCCAAAGAAACTCACCTTGCTGTCATGCTTCCCTTATGCTAATTGGCAGTTGGGTGATTGGTGCACTCTCTCTGCTAGCCATGATGGAAGTCTCGGGGTAATGGATTCTGTGAAGTCTTGTTTCCCAAGTGAAGACCGTAAATCTTGTTCTCGATATTCTCAAACATATGTCGTTGCCAAGACAAAGAGCACTTTTGATGTTCTATGGCAAAATGGAAATATATCTCTTGGGCTAGAACCCCACAACTTGGCTCCTGTCAGCACCCCTGGTGATCATGATTTTTGGCCGGGGCAATTTGTCCTGGAGAAAATGGCAGTAGAGGAGGCTGCCGAACGCCAGCGGATTGGGATAGTGAGGAATGTGGATGCACTTGAGCGCACTGTAAATGTGAAATGGATTGTTCCAGTTGATGACGACATTGTCAGATATGGAAGTGGCCCCACTGAGGAGACAGTGAGTGCTTATGAGCTAGTAGAGCACCCGGATTTCTCATTTTCCACTGGTGAAGTCGTTATTAGATCAGCTCTGAACATTAACAAGTCTGAAGCAGATCTCACCAAAGGAACAATGACAGTTAGCAGAGAAAGTTTGGATACCTCCTTTGGGTTCTTATCATGCATTGGCAATGTTGTTGGGTATAAAGATGAAGGAATTGAAGTTCAGTGGGCTAGTGGTGTGGTATCCAAGGTAAGCTTATCTTTGAGTTGGATTTCTTCATTTTTTTGGTTGTTGTGTTTTATTATCGCCTTTTACCGATCTTTTCTAACTACATGGTAGGTAACATATCTTTGTCCTATGTATCAATTTCAGGCGCAACATTTTGAAATAATTGGTTTAGAGAGGCTTCTAGATAGTTCACTGGAATCAATGAACGAGGTGCATATTTCTGTTGATGACGATGCTGAGCAGGACAAAATTCACCGTGAGAGTACAAAGGTCAGCTTGTGTTTGCATCTTTCCTTTAACTCTTTGTTAGTAACATGTAGTGAAATTTAAGCAACAACTTAATGTTTTCACCCAGAATGCTACGGAAGAATATGCTGAAGACTGCTCTGGTTCATTGCGCAATGCTTTCATCTTCTCCAAAACAGCTTTTGATTTTCTGACAAATGCGGCTTCTAGTTTGTTTGGTGCTCATGGTTCTACATCATCTAGCTCAGTAAGTTTTATATCTCGCTAAATAGTTTATGTTTAATATTTCACACCTCTAAGATGAAGTTGTTCTCCCAGGTTACTGCATATCCTCAGTACCAAATTGTGGAGACAGCAGAACTACATTCATCTACAGAAGATTTTCCTGAAGAAAAACATATCATGGAGTTGGTGACACAGATTGAGAAGCCACGGTTATCTTCAGGAAATGACATAAAAAGATTTGATGTTGTGGTGGACTGTTCTGATCATCACTTTGTGAAGGAATGTGGCCATGAAAATGTAATACTTTACCTAATGCAACTTTATTTACTTATACTGAAACTGTAGTAGCTCTTGTAGTCTGCACAAATTCTTATAATCGCTAATCCTTGATATGTTAGGTTAAAAGAGGTTGGCTAAAGAAGATACAACAGGAATGGGCAATCTTACAAAATGATTTACCAGGTTTGCATCTCTTTATTTTATAGTCCATTACAAGTTTACACATGAAACTTAATCTTGTCATTGACCCATTGGAACTAAAAATTTGGCGTATGTTTATTATAACTTGCCATTATGTTTTAGTACAATATCATAACATAATATTAATGATCTTATATACCATCACTCAATATTATTTTTTTGTATTGCACATACTTGTGAATCTGTCATTATGCAAACTTATATAATTGCTTTGAGGTTTTGAATAAGTTAAATGATCTAAACTCCACAGGATAGCATAACATGTCAGCAGGATGCCTTTCTCAATTTTTTTTTTTGTGTTTTTATGAGATGATTGAAGTTAGAAAGGCCTAGATTATTGCAGCTGTACCATGTATATGGCATCTTGTCGGTTATTTTTTCAAGTCTGATAAGTTAATCAAGCTGTTAAACTGTCATAGATAAAGAAAAAGGAATGTCTAAACAGAACATGCAATTCTCTTGTAAGCTGTGAGAGTTCTCCACTTTATTTTCTGATAAAACTAACAAGTTCATAACATTATATCTATAATTATGTAAACCATAGTAAGTAGAAACTCAAAATTTAAATTAGTCACACCGTTTTGGACAAAGTTAGTGTACATTGGCCTTTTCGTATGTTTAATAAATCTTTCCAATGTTAGCTTTGCTTCAAAATCACTTGTATGCAAGGAGAACTTATGTAGTAAAACAAAACTCCATCGGTTAGATTTAGTAGAAAGTATCATTTATGAAATAACTGATGGAAACATGAAACATGTTTTCTGGTACAGCACTTACATGGTGTTCTTTGTTTCTATGCAGATGATATTCATGTTAGAGTTTATGAGGAAAGGATGGATCTTCTGAGGGCTTGCATTGTTGGGGCAGCTGGAACGCCTTACCATGATAATTTGTTCTTCTTTGATATTTTCTTCCCCCCAGATTATCCTCATGAACCACCTGTAAGTTTTGTTTTCTGTTGCTCTTGCGTGTATCTTCCAGTTGAGATCGTCTGGCTGCTGAACAGTAACTTCCTCTTTTCCAGTCTGTGCACTATCACTCTGGAGGTCTCCGCCTGAACCCAAACTTGTACGAATCGGGCAAAGTATGTCTAAGCCTACTCAAGACATGGGCAGGAACTGGCAATGAGGTGTGGAATCCAGAGGGCTCGACTGTTCTTCAACTGCTGCTATCTCTTCAGGCTCTTGTTCTCAATGAGAAGCCTTACTTCAATGAGGCAGGCTATGACAAATTTGTGGGGAAAGCTGATGGAGAGAAGAACTCCATCACTTACAATGAGAATGCATTCTTGCTGTCGTGCAAGTCCATGATGTACATTCTGCACAAACCACCAAAGGCAAGTCACCAACTCTGTAATTCTGTACTTAACAAATAATCTGAATATCACGTTACACTTTGAAAAAACTGATAGGGCTCCACTGAGTTTTGGTAGCACTTACTAAATTATAGACCTAGATGTTGTCTACAACTTATAATCTACTCCCTCCGTCCCAAAATAGATGTCTCAGATTTGTCAAAATTTGGATGAATCTAGACACTATTTAGTATATAGGTTCATTCAAATTTTGACAAATCTAAGACATCTATTTTAGGACGGAGGAGTATGGTACATCTTACGTGCACCCGCTAACCAACCTGTAGCTTCAAATTTGCTTAAGTTCAGATATACCTTGAGTGTTAAGAAATAATGTTTGTACTGAATAATATTTGATGGATCTCTCCCCCCTTTATCTTCATCCAGCATTTTGACAAGTTTGTCAAGGAGCATTTCGCTTGCCGCGCGCCGCACATCTTGGAAGCATGTGACGCATACCTCGGTGGCGATCTAGTCGGCCATGCCCGCGATGCCATGTATGTGTCGGACGACGGCTGCAAGAACTGCTCCACCGGATTCAAGATTATGCTTGGCAAGCTACTGCCAAAGCTCGTCGCC
Organism: Avena sativa; assembly: GCA_916181665.1. NCBI lineage: Eukaryota > Viridiplantae > Streptophyta > Magnoliopsida > Poales > Poaceae > Avena > Avena sativa. The sequence continues at coordinate 371,387,727 of OV702279.1, read as the reverse complement.
GCCTTCTCTGGAGCCGGCATCCCCTGCAACCAGTGACTTCAGACCAGACGTGCCTCTCGCACCGTTGGCGACGACGGCACTCCACTACGACACCGGTATTGTATAGATTTTTGAAATAAAATGCTGCCTGGTACATGACACTTGTCACGTGTTATGTAAGCTGTAAAAACGTGTGCATGATTGCTCAACTGGAACGGTGCCAGATGAGAGAGGCAGCTGATGTGGTTTGCTTGCACTTGGGTTTGGTTTGGTTTGTATAGTTTGACACGATACACAACATTACCCTGAGTGTGTGTGATGGAAATATGTAAATTTGTGTGTGCTCAGATTGCAAGTACCCTGTCCCTGTATAGTTTGACAGAGAGGCTACCTGAGTACTAGTACAGTGTGATGAAACACAAACATGGGTAAAGTACTAATGTTTTGTAAATTTTCTTGTTGGTAGTTGGCTTATTATACTCTCTCTGTTCCAAATTAATTGAGGTCCTAACTTTGTTGTAAGTCAAGCTTTTATAGTTTTGACAAAGTTTATACTTCCTCCGATCCATATTAATGGCATCAACTTTTTCTAGATACAAATGTATCTAGTTTAAATAATTAACTAGATACATATGAATCTAGATAAAGTTAAATACATTAATATGGACCGAAGGGAGTAGAAAAACTAATATCTATAGTTATCAAATCTAGATAGTATGAAAACATATTATATAATCAATCTAATGAAACTAATTTTCTTGTTTTATTCCTTCAATTTTTTTTCTTGTTTTATGTTTTGTAACTTGAAATTCGAGCACAAACTACTCCAACTACAAAAATTTCAGTTTTTTTAGAAATCTTTCAAACCTCCATAAATATCAAAATTTAAGAACGAATATTCAGAATTTCCAAACTATATAAAGCATAGGTTAGGAAAAAAACCTAAGACTTGAGAGAGAAGAGAGAGAGACGTGTGGAGAAATGCAATCCCCCTGTAGGAGTGGCCTCCGGCACCATCTCTGTTCTCCATTTGTTAGAGATTCGTGCTATGCTTTTTACAAAATAACCCTCCCACCTCATCTCTTAGGTCCGTTGCAGTTTTTCTATCCAACCCTTAGCATTTTCGGATATTCTCCATTTTTTGTCGCTTGTTTGTCTCCTCACAATCGATAGTGTTCTACACGTTACTGTTTCTTTTTCACCTCTTTTTTATTGTAAAATTTCAGGAATATTCAACATTTTTTTATGTAGATTTTTTACACAATCTCATTTGATAATTTTTATTTTTGTACTTTTTACTTAACAATATTTAGACACTCTTACTTTGTTTCATCCTAGATTCAGAAGTTTCATACAAGATTCACACGTTTTACAAACTTGTTTCTGCCAAGAGATATTTATATTAATTTTTCACAGAATACATGCATAATGTCTGATTCTTTTTTACCTCATTTTTTCTAGCAAAATTTTAGGAATAATCAACAATTTTTTTATGTACGTTTTTTATTTTGAATATGAAACATGCCAATATGCAGGTTGGATATTCTTCGATTATTTCTACGAAAGTATGGATATTTCCCAAATATTTGAAACCTTCCAACATAGATTCATTCAAGATTCATAGGCAATAATATTCATATAGGATACATACTAGAATCCCAACATACAAGATTTTTTCAATAATTGAATTTCTGTAATCTACATTGAATAAGATTAATACCAAGAACGTTTCATATAAGATACACACAAGATTCACGAGATTACTCACAATATCTAATCTCATTCATATATTTTCTTTCAAAAATATGTTTCTTCAAAGAATATGCTTCTTCAAAGAATCTGTTGTACTATTTTATTTCAAGAATATGTTTCAACAATAATTTTCATACACGATGTTTCACAGGATATTAAAAAATTCACACAAGTTTTGCACATGTTTCTTCAAAGAATCCAAGAAACATACATAATTCCTATAAACAAGATTCATTACAGATTCTTGACACATACAAGCTTCATTACAGATTCTTAGCATTTTCATACAAGATTCATGACACATACAAGATTCTGCACATGTTTCCTGGAAGAGGTATCTAATTTACTCCCTGTGTATTCTATGAGCCATCAAGGTTTACATCAAATCATACATGTTTTATTCAAGGTTAACATCAAATCCATAAAACAAATAAATCTTCTGATGAACACGCCTAGGCAGTAGCTGTCACGACACACAAAAAAGAGGATCAAATCTGGCCTTCTTATTAAGATTAATAAAGATGCGTACATGTATCAAAGTTACAACAAAGTTTCATTCACGTGAAAATACAAAGTTTTCGATCGGTATTAATAGGAGAAAACCGAATCAGCAAGATACATCATGAACTAAATGAAAAAATTCCAAAAAAAGATGATGCCTAGATCGGGTTTCTCTAGGGCTAATTCATTGGAGATTCATGAATATATGACTAAATCCCTCTCAGATTCTTACCCAAACTCACAGAAATTCTAAAGAAATATAAAAAAAGAACATCCAAGATTTCTGGATCTAGGAAGGAAAGTTTCAAGAAACATGAAATAAATATGAAAGAAACTTAGAGGATTTATAACGGTATCATACAAGAAACATACAGAAAAATAAAAAATCATACACGTTTCATACATCTGTCAAGATCCAAGCATGAAAAAAAAATAAAGAAAAAGGAGGGCCCCAGATCCGGCCACTCCTAGCAAGAATCAACCAGTTAAAAGAGAGATCCGGCCAAAAAAATCAACCACGAACTGGACCCAAGCATGAAGAAAAAAAGAAAGAAAAAGGAGGAGGCGGGGATCGCATCTGGGCTGGGGATCGTGTCAGGGAGGAGGAGGCGGGGCTTGAGGAGGAGGTGGAGGGGAGGAGGAGGTGGAGTTGGTTTTCGGCGAGGTGGGAAGGAGCGACATCGATCTGGAGGCGTCGGCGGTTGGAGAGAGAGAGGGGTGTGGGGGGAGATGCGGGAGCAGGTGGAGTAGGGGCGCACGTACACGGCGACGCTGGGAGCCTGGGAGTGGTGGGTTGCAAAGAATAAATCAACTTTCCGCAGGGACTAAAATGGAAAAAAGTCGGATTCTTTGACTAGTAGACTTTTGCATGAATCTTGAACTAAACGATGACTATGATGGTGCCAGGGGCCCAACTTATGCTGGGGAAATCCGCGTTGGAGACGTGTGACTCGTGTGAGTAGCGTTACCACCCGTATGATCGAGAAATGCAATCCCCTAGGAGGGCCCCGGCACCATCTCTGCTCTCCATTTGTTGGAGATTCATGCTATGCTTTTTACAAAATAACCCTTCCACCACATCTTTGCAGTTTTTCTATCTAACCCCTAGCATTTTCGGATATTCTCCATTTTTTGTCGTTTGTTTTTCTCCTCACAATGCGTTAGTCTTCTACACGTTACTGTTTCTTTTTCACCTCTTTTTTTCTCGTAAAATTTCAGGAATATTCAACAATTTTTTTATGTACATTTTTTATTTTGAAAATAAAACATGCATAATTTGTTTATTCAACAATCTCATTTGATAATTTTTATTTTTATACTTTTTACTTAACAATGTTTAGACACTTTTACTTTGTTTCATCCTAGATTCAGAAGTTTCATACAAGGTTCACACGTTTTACAAACTTGTTTCTGTCAAGAGACATTCATATAATTTTTTCACAGAATATATGCATAATGTCTGTTTCTTTCTCATTTTTTCTTGCAAATTTTCAGGAATAATCAACAATTTTTTTATGTACATTTTTTATTCTGAATATGAAACATGCCAATATGCAGGTTAAATATTCTTGGATTATTTCTACGAAAGTATGGATATTTGCCAAATATTTAAAACCTTCCAACATAGATTCATTCAAGATTCATAGGCAATAATATTCATATAGGATACATACTAGAATCCCAACGTACAAGATTTTTTCAATAATTGAATTTCTGTAATCTGCATTGAATAAGATTAATATCAAGAACATTTCATACAAGATACACACAAGATTCACGAGATTACTCACAATATCTAATCTCATTCGTATATTTTCTTTCAAGAATATGTTTCTTCAAAAAATATGTTTCTTTAAAGAATATGTTTCTTCACAGAATCTGCCGTACTATTTTCTTTCAAGAATATGTTTCAACAATAATTTTTATACACAATGTTTCATTCATATATTTTCTTTACACCGAGAACATGTTTCTTCAAACAATCTGCTGTACTTTTTTCTTTTTCACCTCATTTTTTCTCGTAAAATTTCATAAATATTCAAAAACATTTGATGTATTATTTTCTTTCAAGAATATGTTTCTTCAAAGAATCAAAACTATTTTCTTTCAAGAATATTAATATATATTTATTATTAATACAAGCTTTATAAATATTAATATATATATTTATTATTCACTGAATATTCTAGATTCATAAATTTAATCAACAATTCCTTGCACAATTATTTTTTCTACTAACTAAGTGCTAGGGGTACTTTGAACAGCGCGGCCTCCCGGGGTACTTTGAGTGTACAAAACAAAGGGAAAAACATCCTGAGCTTACCTTTGTGTCGATCATGCACGCGAAACAGCATAATTGGTTGCGAGAACTGCTCGGCCAGATTGAAGTCATGGTTGGGTTTGGTTCGGTATAGTTCAGAAGTACTTGTGATTCAGCAGAAGGTGCCACCTTCAATCACAAATTAAGTGCATCAGGTCTTCAGTCCGATGCATAACTGAACTTTTTTTCAGTATGGCATCCATCCTGAACCACTTCGTGGCCAACCATTTGTTACCACTTTACCATTCTATCCGACAGAGATTTAGTGGTTCAGACTAAGTTTTTTTTTGGGTGGCAAACGGTAAAAGTGAACTGCGTGTGAATTGACACCTAAACAGACAGCGAGGCGCATCCGTAAGGATGACGTGGTAACGGGGTGACTGCCTAGTGAGACAGCCATTACCTAACAATGGGGCCACCATTACCTTGCTGAGGAACATAACTGTTTCAGTCATCGTCGCGGTAGCAGTGTCTCGTTCATGTCGTCCTCTGCCGTGCTCGACCTCGCTACCGCCGCCCCTTCACCACTGTCCGTGAGTGGTTGCCGATGTTGTCGACGAGCCAAGGTGGTGAGACGTCCAGCGAGTCATGGTAGGCGATGCGAGTTCTTCCCCATTTTAGCCTAGGGTTAGGGTTTTGGCTCGGGATTGTTTTATTTTTCCTAGATTAAGCCTCGATATGATGCTATGTTTTGGCGGATTCTAGTACCCTGAGATGGATTATGAATCAATCGACGACCCAACATTATGCAAGATTGCTACCGATTCAACCGAGCTTTGTCGCGTCCATGAGTGTGTGCCGGCAAAGTCCGTTGGTTTTGAAGGGGTGAAGACATGTAGGAGCTTGTACACAACATTGTTAGTGGTATGTTATTTGGTTAGCGATTTGTGTATACAGGTATATTTCTGGTAAATGGTGTTAAAATAAATATCCAAATGCAATGTGATATTAAAAGAAAGTATCATGCTAGTGTCTATAAGAAATATGCAGTGCAATAGTTGTTAAAAAAAATAGAAATACAATAGTTGTTGTTCTATTTGAGTAATATATGATAATAACAAGTAAAATTAGTTTAAGACAACATGTAGGGTAAAAGAAATAGTAGGATTTTTTATATTTCAGATCCTATTTAAGTATTACGTCAAGTTTTATAATTTTTATTTGTAGGATGTCATAAATTGTAGCTTTGTTATTTGGGTTGATCCGGAGTTGCCTGAAACGCTGCAAAATGCACTAACTGATTTTGTGGGGCATGTATGAGGACGACAACGGTGCTAGAACCGATGAGAAAATTTAGAATTCTTAATTAGTGGAGAATTTATCTAAAGAGAAGGATAAGGTGGATAAGAAATACACTGGTTTATTATATGATGTCGGGATGTGGATGAATTCCACTGAGAAAAAAGTGCAGGAGCAAAGGATGGAAAGGATGAAGGAGAGTAGTAAGGAAGACAAGTTTTCCCTCTGAGATTTTGAAGGTGCAAGAAGAGACTGAGTTGGAGGTGGAGAAGGAGAGGAACAAGGTGAAACAAGAGTTGTTTGTGTTGAAGGAGGTGCAAAATCATTTCAACGAGATGATAAATATAACACATAAGAAGTTGGATGATGAAAATGACGAACTAAAGGAGGAAAAGAAGAAGTTGGACTACATCTTGTTTGATATGCTCAAAGGCAGTGATGTGAACAAGGACAATATAGGACAATATGAAGAGTATCAAGCTAATCTGTGAAGAATGAGATGTAATACATTGATGAACTATCTACTAGTGTGCCATTTTAGTTGAACTCTTTGTTGATGAATGGACTATGTAATATTCTGGCACTTTAATCCAGTAATACTTCATATATCCCCTCCACATTTGTATCCCCTTAAATAGTGCAGAAAAAGCATCCTCTCTTTGCATTTTATGTTAATTTATCTTCTCCATTAATTCCAGATCTCAAAATCCTCTCTTGGCCCTTTTTTGCTTCTTAATCATCTATATTAATTCTAGCTCGTCTGCTACCTTAGTGGTTTGCTCTCTTCAGGTATGCATTCACCAATGACATAATAAAATCCTTCTTCACTATGTTACTCTACAAAAATGATGGCTTTCCCCTTCTCTAGATTTGAGCTCAATTGTGTGCCAAGATAAAGCACATCATCTGAGAAATCAAAAAATACTGGATATAGTTTTCCAACTTATTTTATAATGTAGGTGCACCATTATTGTCAACTGACAACATGACATTTCTTTGAACCTGAGCTTCACGTGTGTCCATGTTCAAATCTACTAGTGGTGGTGCATTGTGTTTGATAACAGTCAAATTCATAACATGTTCTTTCTCAAATATGCTAAGTCATAACATGTTCTTTCTCAAATATGCTAAGTGTCTCCACCTTCGTCACGTTGTTAACAATCTCCATTCATTTCTTCCTCTTCTCCTTAACATAGTACATTGTTTCTCTAATAACAATGCCCGTTTTCCCTCAAATAAAATGTCCCTTTTTCACTACTAAACTTTTCACTTGGTTTATATTCCCCTGAAACTTTGTTTGCCTCACTAACCACACCCTCCCAAACTATCACTAATGGTCCATTTGAACCCCTTAATTTGGGATTTTTACCCAAATTCTTGAACCGGATGAGGGGGTCAAATGGACCAGTATTCGTAGTTTAAGGGGGTTTAGTGAGTCAAGTAAAGTTTAGGGGGAAACTATGATCCAAGTGAAAGGTTTAGGGGGGGAAACATGCTTTGTTCTTTCTCTAATTCCATAACCAGGTGGTTCTATTAGTGCTACTCCCTCCGACCCATATTAATTGACTTGGATTTGTCAAAATTTGGATGAATCTAGACACTACTTAGTATATAGGTTCATCCAAAATTTAACAAATCAAAGTCAATTAATATGGGCCGGAGGGAGTAACATATTCAGAACGACAATATTATATTTTCTCAAACTTTTGTCTACATTGTCTTCACCAAAAAAAATCAAATATAATATCTCATATGTCATCCAGACTACAAAAAAGAATAAAAGTATTTGTCACTAACTAGTCCAACCCTAATATGCTAAATCTGACAGACTAACCTAATTGATATCAAGATTGACAAAAGAGCATAAAAAGCAAAGGGAAGAAGACTTACTCGATGCCACCAAAGGAGGATGCCCGCTAGTGGTTGCTCTTCGATGGTGAAGCGGTCACCGCCTTGGCTAAAGCTACCACAATAACATGCGTGAGCAACCATGCTAGTGGTTGTGACGACTTGTCGATGCTCGAGGTCTCACAATACTCGCCCATTTAACATGTGTTGCCACCCGTGGATTCTAAGTCTAAGCCACAAAGAGGGTCGCCGCCATATGTATTCGATGCCGCCATCGCCCGAGGGGTCACGAGGAGCGTGGGAGGGAGAAGAGTGAGGAGCGCGAGAGGGGAAACTAAATACCTACCACCCCCTTTGGGACAGGGAAAATAACGTCCGTCCGTCTCGCCACGCCGTCAGCTTGTTGACATGTCATCCTCATGGGAGGATCCCACTATCCGTTTTGGTGTCAATTCACTTTCAATTGGCTTTAATCTTTCATGCAAAAACTTAGTCTGAACCACGAAGATTTCTACCCCGAGAACGGAAGTGGTACCAAACGGTAAATTTCACGACAAAACTGGTGGTTTTATGCTATTCATTCATCTTAGGAGTGTTCAATGTGACAGAGGTAGGGATGAAAACACTTGTCCGTGATTTTTTCTTGTGAATTCGATGAATGGATCAGTGTAATATAAGAACCTGGCAGCCAACATCCATGGTTAACTAAACTTTTCATGTGCGACATGCATTGACATATTCACCTAAGACATTAATTAGCACCACAATAAGCAATATATTAGATCCATACATATTTAACACCACAATTTTGCAATGAAACTAAAAGAGAATACGCCGTATTATGTATGAATACATATCCATACAAGCATTTAAGTTTCACTGGGTGTCGTTACATGTATTTCATCAGTTCTACAATATAAGCCTTTTTAGAAACTTGTTTTAGCTTTCTTGGAGCGGATATAGTAACTACAAATTAGGATGTAAAACGAATTAGGTAGTAATTCGTCGGGGACGGAGATAGTAACTACAAATTAGGATGTAAAACCAACCAAAATTGTTTGAAACCATCTCATCTCAGGATGTTTCCCGCGCTGTGTTTCCTTCCTATTTTGGGACCTAATTAACCACTGGAGCCGCGACTACAAATACCACCACCGGCGGCCACCCACAACCCATTCATCCACCCACCCAGCTCTTCTTCTTTCAGCCATCACCTGCCCATCTAGCTCTCCTAGCAAGCTTCTCTGTTGCAAGCAAGCAACAATGGCGGGCAACATGACGGTGCGCGAGGTGTTGTACATGTACGGAGTGGCGCGACAGGCATACGAGCGGTTCGTGTCCATGAGCGGAAACCTGGAGCAGGCACGGAATGCGGTGGCGCTGCTCGTATGGCTAGACCAGGGCACTGTCTCCGCCCTCCACCACGTGCCCAACATCAGCCCCGCCGCAGTCGCCACCGTCGCCGCAAAGGCCAACAACATCCTCGAGTCTCTCCGCCACCCGGAGGCCATGCTCCCCGCCATCCCACTCATCTCCTCACTATGCCAGGAGGGAGACGTCGACCCGCGCTTCTTCGCCTTCCACCAGGACCTCGTGGTGAGGGGAGTGGCAGAGATTCTGGATGGCGTTGGCAAGCTGATCTTTGATGATCGACTACACGTGTTGCTGAGGAAGTACCAGACCGGGCTGGTCGGCAATCCGCCAGAGCTAATGGCGTCGTACTGCGCCGAGACGGTGGCGGTGCCGGAGGACTGCCGCTCCATGTTCATCACCTTCTCCAAGGGCATGCCCATCGACCGCGAAGAGATCTTTGACTACTTCCGGCAGTGAGTAGAGTACATCTATCCTTCATAGATTAGATGTAAGTAATTAATTGGCTTGGCAATTTGCGTGCAGGAAATGGGGTGACTGTGTGGTGAGGGTGCTGATGGAGAAGACGTCGGGTGGTAGCGCGCCAATGTATGGCCGAATCATCTTCAAAAGCAAGGCATTCGTGAGAGTGGTGCTCAACGGAGACAAGCTCGTCAAGATCACTATTGGGCACCGTCAGATCAGGCTCCGCGAGTATGTCCCGAGGCCTACCAACGTCTGAAATCCACAACTCATTTTTGACAAGTGCCCTACCCTTCGAGTGCATTTCAGATCGATTTGCCCTTCTTATAGTTGTACCGAATATCATGTTGCTAGCTAGTCACTGTACAAGGCTAGCTTACTTGATGTTAAGATCTATTGATATGTAATGCTCGAAGATTTTTTTAGGGAGTAATGCTTGAAATATTTATTACAAAGGTCGTCAATTTGTTTCTTCACCAAGAAAAAAATCAATAAGAATCCAACTTCACTGTATATTATTCAAGGTCAGCCACGACGCGTGGCAAACATTTTAAAATAAGCGTGGACCTTCACCATTGCCAAACCACTCACTTTCCTGTCCAATTCTCGACTGCCTTTTTTCTACCCCCTATACCCTCTATCTTCATCTTCTATTCATCGCATGACACTCCGTTGCGAGCCTCGATGGCACATGCCTAATTAAGCTTGTTGCTGCCAAGCCGGCGTGGAAACAACAACATATTGTCCTCTCTTTATCCTTAGTATATATCACTTCCTCCCTCCAAAATTTGGGAAAAGGTTCTAGATTTTAATTTCAAACTACATATTTACCGGGTATACTCAAACAAAGCTCTTGGCCATTGGATCAAGATGCATACCATACATACACACCACACGTCTATTGTACATTTTTGGTACTTGTATGTGCTTCATCTGTTATTTACACTTGCATCTGTGCATCACCTTGTATGTGTTTTGATAATCCCAATTCCCCTCCCACCTCTACATGTTCGTTTTTCCTACCCTATTTCCTAATTTATTGGAAGCTATTTTTTGTTAAGAGGAAAATAAGATGCATAAGATGGAAACAAATGCTCAACCATTAAAAATAATTGTCCGTTATGCAATAGTCACCCGGCCCATGTCGAGACATAGATCTCGTGAGTATTCCCACTATCTTTAATCATCCCTCTACTCCTTGTTCTTCTTTGTCCTTTTTTTACACATGACATGCCGCTCAAAGGAGAGAGAGACAAAGAGAGATGCCTAATTAAATTCGGTACTCCCTTGTCGGCAAAGAAGAAACCACATGATATTTCATAGGTATGCGCTCATGTATGCACGGAACTTTTAGGTTTTGATTTCAAATTGCACATTTGTGAGTACCTTTATTTAGAAGGAGACGAGCTTTTATAGTATAATCAAACATCGAGTAGGTGACGCAGTTGGAAGACTGTGCTCTGTGTTCATCACCTTCTCCACAGGCATCCTGTTCGACCATGAGGAGAACTTTGAGTCCTTAATGTAGTAATACATCTAATATAGGTTAATATCTTGGTCTAGTTAAATCCACATCTTATATACATGTGATTATCATTTGAATGTGCATGCATATATAATCGGCATGGAAGTGTAGTGAGTGCATTTTGTGCCGGTGCTAATGGAGAAAATCACTCGCATATCGTCAAATTAGACCGTGCAAGTACGTCTCAAGGCCCACCAAAGACTGTGATCCACCTCATATGTGTCAAGTATCCGCTTGCCTGTCATGGAGTACATCTCAGATCGATATACCTTCTTACAATTGAAACCATTACTAGTAGAAATTAGGCTTTTGGTCCAGACAATTAGTCCCGGTTCTGCTATAAACTGGAACTAATTCCCCGGTCCCAATGGCTAGAAACGTCCACAGGACTTGGCCGCCACTAGTCCCAGTTCGAAGGGGGACCTTTAGTCCCGGTTCGTTCGTGTAAACCAGGACTAAAGATGGACTATTAGTACCGGTTCAATTTACAAACCGGGACTATTGTCCCTACTATATCTTATTCATCCCATGTCGAGCCATTTCAAGCTCACATTGGCATCTTCCTATGTTTTCTTCCCTCAAGCTCAAGTTCATGCTATTTTTTCTCAAAATTTCTTAAGATTTTTTGGCTCCACATCTATCCAAGGGTTTTAAAAGGTTAACAACTTCATTATTTTATCTTTTATTGCTAGTTTAGCTCATTTCATGCTCTAGAAATGGAGGTATTTGTGGATTTATTAGTTTGGTAGTAATTTTTGCAATAATTAATATGAGATGTGGATTCTGAGATGTCAAGTAATTAATAACTCATTTATTTATTTCTTTTTTTGCCAGACATGGTTTAGAAAAGTTTCACAAAGGAGGTTAAGGGTGAATGACGTAAAGAGCTGACTTTTTATCTGATTCCGGTAAGTAGTATGAGAGTTAGGTTCACACATCTCTTCAATTCTAGTCTCCATACAATTATCATGCTTAATTATTATTTGATTGAATTATATTCTCGAAAAGTGTGCGAGGCAGCCACATGAGACTAATTTATGTGGATACTACGTATGCGAGTTTATTCGCGGGTGTATCGAGCAGGACACGGACTTTCTTGAAGTACGTAAATAATATATTCATAATTTATTTTATATCATAATTTTTATTGAGTTCTATTCATAATAATCTACTTCTTTATATATAATTGGATGCGATGCGGGATAAGCTCTTACCACAGGAACGCCTACTAGCAATTCAAGATGAATTGTCAGTATTTTTGCTCAGAGAGTTCATAAACCCAAAAGGAAAATACAATTTACGAAGATAATAAAGCATTCATGTAATGTAAAGATCTTCTTGTAATCAAATAGACGGGCTCGAGTCTCGGTTGATACTCATATACCAAGTCGTATATATGTCTATATGCTCGTGAGAAAAATTATATTATAAAGACATCAATATGTACAACATGTAACATCGTAGAATATGTATACGAAAACTTGTTTGAAATGAAAACACAAAATAAAAAATAATTGAAGACAAAAAAATAAAAAACCAAACTCTAAAACCCCATCTCCTGCCGCGGCAGCCGATTGCCCCAAAACGTGCCGCGGCAGAAAACAATCAAACCCCATCTCCTACCGCGGCAGCTGATTGTGCCAAAACACTGCCGCGACAGAAAAACTTTAATCTCAGCTCGTGTTACAAGCGGGGCCTAAAGGTTCTCCAGCCCAATGCACTATGCGAGACCACGTGGAGACTCTATAGTCTCGGTTCGTAACAGAACCGAACCGGAACTACAAGCTTGTTTTGTACCGGTGCATTTATTGTAATGTAGGAAAGTTTATTACTCCAAAGGTTGTTAGTTTGTACTTTAGCCAAAAAGAAAAAGGCACGCATAATACCGACCAAAAAAATCCACTTTCACGTATACATGTTACTCGACAATTACTCGCCCACTGTTCCACCACGCTCACTTCACCATCCAAATCTTCTTTCCTTTCATCTTTCCCATGTGCTTTTTCTTCCTTTCCTTTTTATCCTATGACACCTCATCGAGAGACTTGAGGCACATCATGCCTAATTAAGCTTGTTTTCTCCCTTGCCGCCATTAAGAAAAACTTACTCCCTTTGTTTTAAATTATAATATAATATAGGACTCTGCCACATGGCGGCGCCGCACGTATGTCGGCCCATATTTAGTCTATTTCAGGTGGGATGGCCCAAGTTAGTATCGGTGTGGCAGACCTCAAAATTAGTGTCCATGCAACCTGCACATAATCAGTGGCTTGAGAAAAAAAAACAGCTCCAAAGCTATAAAATTCTCACCCACAGCCGATAGACAAGTTTCTGATCATGGGTTTCACCGTTTTTCTCACCAGTGCGTTCACTACGTGCTATGCTTATCAATTTTTTGTTATGGCTTTATCACGCGCATGATTTCTAATTGCCAGATTAGCTAGACTAACTAGCAGATTCATTATGCACAACTGCCAGATTAATTAGTCTTAGTTGCCAGATTACTAGTTAAGAGGTAGCCTAGTTAACACGTTTAACTACTAGTACTAATTACCATAATAATTGGACCTAATTGCCAGATTAACCATGCCTATTTCTAGTTTCATAATAATGGCCATACTAGTAGGTTTAGTTGCCAGATTAACTATCCTTAATTGCCAGATTGATTAAACTTAACTGCCACATTCGATTAGTACTGACTACCAGATTGACTAGCGAGTACTAGTACTAGACTTCAAAATCCCAAGCTCATATCGATAAATCCATGATCTTTGAAAAACAATCTGTCACATGCAAGTAGGGAATCACTCCAGATGAAGATCACATGTAAAATTCGATAGCCACCTTCGTCAAAAAACAGGAGCACTACAGAATCAAGATGCAAAGAAGAGGAAAACTCCAGTATACAACAAGCCGGTCGCCGACAGCCTCCTTACATCGTCAGCCTGCTCTCGCTAGACGGTGGTAGGCTCTTCGTCATGCTCAGCAATGATGGACTCCCAGCTGCACCAACACCACGCTCCTCGAGCCCTTGAAGAGAATCAAACCGGGAACACCACATCTCCTCGCCTCCTCGCTGGCACCTCCCCGATGCGTGCTCGGCGGCGACGGCCTCCACGACGCGTTCCTGGCGGCGGCGACCTCCCCTATTGCTACGTACTCACGCCGTCGCGCGGCGGCCTCCCCCGATGCGTGCCCAGATAAGGCGGCCTCCCCCGACTTGTTCCCGGCGGAAGCCTTCTCCGCTCGCTCACTGAACCTCCCATCGTGTCGCTTCTCTGGTGGGGTTAGAGAGAGAGAGAGAGAGAGAGAGAGAGAGAGATTGAGTGGCCGAGAACACCTCGTGACAGAATAAGCCAAATAGTATGGAAGAGGGGCGATGCGCTGAGACGGCATTTTTTTTTCCGAATCGCCGCACGGAAGAGCGCTCGGTGCGGCGCTTGTCCTTATCTTTTCCCTATAATATAATATGTTTTAAGTTTGTGAATATAATGTATCTAGACTTATTTTAGTGTATAGATTTACTCTAAATCCATAACTTGCGCGCTTATACTGGGCGAGGACCCTCTTGTAGTCTTTCCGCTGGAGCTTGGCGAGGAGGGTGGTGAGGGGGCAGTCGGTGAAGCGAGGCGGCGGGCCGCGAGGCAACCTGTCCCACCGAGCAGCATCTGGATGTGCTCGTGCCGCCCGTCCATCCTCATCGTTGTCGTCTTCGGCGGCTTCCACCCCGTCAGCTCCTCCACCATCAGCTCCGCACACTCATCCACCATGTGGAGGTACTCACTCGACATCGATCTAGGCTGCGCTGCGCGCTTGATACTTGATCAAAAAAGTTGATTGTGTCTGGGATTTATGTTGAGTCCCGATCGAACGGAACCGTAGTTCCTTGCGATGCAGTCTCCTCCCCCAGAGGCCCAGCGGGCGACGACCCAGTTTCGGGCTCAATGTTACTTCTTCTACTAGTATTTCTCCTGATGCTAAAAAAACTAGTATTTCTCCTCCTAGCTTTACATGGAAACAATTTCCTAATTCTTAACAAAGAAGAAATAGTGTGCTATAGGAAATAGCGCCGGTCTTAGATTTATGCCATTAGCGAGACATTGTAAACCGATTAGTTTAGCGTGAATTGAGATATGCTATCGCGCTATTAGCATCGAAATAGCATGCTATTTTTTTGTCATGATTCTTATGTATAACTTATTTGAATGAGTTTTGTTTTGACAGTATGAGTTTTAGTGTGAGCCTATGCATGATAGATTCTAAATCGTTAACAAAAGTTCCCATTTTATCAAATAAACTACTACTAAACATATCAAATGACCCATTAAAGAGCTTGTTGGTTTCTTTTTTAGAAACAACAAATTATGTAATCATATCTTCTAGATCACTGAGTATGAGGCACTCCAAGATCCGTCATGACTGTGTCACCCTGCTTCTGTTGGTCGAGCGGCGCCCCTCTTTGATCCCATCCTCCAGCAAGGGAGGCCCTTCTCCAACTCCTGGACAACATCGAGTGTCTCCTTCAACCCAAGTGGCATGTTCCCCAACTGTTCATGGAATCGGCTCATTGGTGGTGACCGAGGACCTGATCTCGTTTTTTTCAAACCTTTTAGGATCAACCTTCTAGGACCGACTTGTATTTTCCTTTTCTCTCAGGGCACTGTTGTGGTTTGTTCTATAACCACTCGTGTTTAATGCAGCATCGAGGCCCTTTGAGGCCTCTTCCTTTTAAAAAAAGTTCCCACATGAGTATGTTGTTGAGTCTTTCGAGCTGAACCCACTCCTAGTCGAGTATTTCCTTAATGCTTGTTCTATTTATTTTTGTTAAAGGGTTTGTTGATTTCTGATAGGGCTCAACCAGTGGCGGAGCCACCTCCCGGCGAGCTAGGGCAGCTGCCCGGGCTCAGCCAAAAAATTCAACACTAAGTACATCAAAGCTTCATGGTTTTGCTGCTAGTTTTCATGGGCAAAATCTAGTTAGCTTGGGTGTCTTTACATCTTGCCCAGGCTCTACAACCGGGCTGGCTCCGTCACTGGGCTCAACTAGTTGTTGAGTCAAGATTGCTCGATTTTTCATAGTACACTTTTGATAGCCTCTAATTAGACATGGTGACATGGTGAATTGCCCGTATCCTCACGCCTAAACCTCCTCTTTACCCGTGCACACTGATCGAAGCGCCGGATATGCCACCTTTGGCTGTCGACAATGACAAAAACATCTATAAGCAAAATCTTCAAATCCAATATCATGTCACGTGTGGTATTACACATATATACGATCTTATAGCAGACTAGGATCTCGACTAAGAAAAACACGCCTCAGAGCGAGACATCGGCTAAAATGCCAGTGAGCCAGCCATCGACTAGCGTGCCGGTGAGGTGCATTGAGGACCAACTTGTTACTACACCTATGTATTTGGTTAGTCCAGAGCATGCCTTTCTCGGCATTCCAGCGGGGTCAAGTTGTGCATTATTTAGGTCAGTACGGTATCGAACGCTGACTCGGCACCTTGGTCGTGGGCCAAACCTGTGGCCAATGCATCTCTTGCGCCGGTTCCTTATGGGCCAATATGAACAATATGGATAAGTTAAAGAGGGACTTGGACCAAATCTTCTTGGAGAAGAATGGAATCATGACGAAAAGAACAAGGTCTACCAAAATCCTTACAACAGATTACTTCGCAATTTTTTTTAAATAATATATTTTTTATTGATTTTCACAAATAATACGCAAAACGAGCAAATTGCAATTCTGACGGTCCGTCGTCCGTTCGAAAGACGACACAGATGCTTCGTCTTTTCAAAAGACGACCGACATGTCTTCTTTTATTCAAAAGACGACCGAGTTGTCTTCTTTTCTTCAAAAGACGACACGCCTTTGTCGAGCTGTCGGGTGACAGGGGGTACGCCTCGTCGTCTGTTGAACGGACGAAGGACGTTTCGTCCTTTGAACGGACGACGCGCCCCAGCATATAGCTCACGCGCCTGCCCGTGCTTGCCCGTCGTCGTCCTTCCCTCCTCACGCGCCTCTCTCTCTCTCTGGCTGTTCTTCCTCTCCCGCGCTTGCTCTCATTTTCTCAGCTATTGCACCGATTTGTAGCCCAGATTTCTATCCAAACTCGCTGCTCTAACACATTAGCAAGCTAGTAGAGTCCCGATCTACTAATGGATAGCCTGGTGTAGTGATTTGAGTCGTTTTGGTGGAGGGATCTGGTGGTGTTCTTGTTGAGCAATGGCCATGGTGGAGGCTGGTGCTGGGACTTGAGGAAGGTGCATGGTGGAGGTGCTGATCCGTTGACCTGAGGCAGCTGCACGGCAGGACTTCGCACGCTTCAAGGGTAAACCCTAATTTCTTTCTAATTGCAGTCATGTGTGTATGTTTATAGGTAGCTTTTGATGGGGTCTGTTAGATGCAAGATATTTGTAGAGTATTATGTGTCAATGTACCTGTTTTTGACTATTTTCGGTATATTTTAGGTCGAAAATCATGTCAAATAATGTAGTGTTTAGGTTCTTGTATGGTCCTGGTTCCGTCAGAATAAACCAGCACGGAGTTGATTTGAGCGAGTTTAGATTTATGGATGAAGTGCTTCAAAATCCTGAAACAGTGCCCGTTACTCAGTTGAAGGATTGGTTATGTGTTCGTTTAGGGCTCCCTCCTACCCATGCTGTCGGTGTGCATGCTTTATGGACTAAGTCAAGGCAAACCCCTGATTTTTATTTAAGGCCAATAGAAGCGCAACAGAAATGGGTCAAATTTGTGCAAGCTTGCCAAAAAAGAGAAGTTAACCCCAGTGTCTTAGTGTTACCTGTGGAGAAAGAGGCTGGGTATGATCATGGTCATAGTAGTCAGACCGGTCATGCTGGAGGTAGTTATGATCATGGCCAGAGTAGTCAGACCGGTCATGCTGGAGGTAGTTATGATCATGGCCAGAGTAGTCAGGGCCAAGAGGGTGGCGGCGGTTATGAATCAGGTCACAGTAGCTATGCACACACCGGGGGTGATGGTTATGTATCAGAGGACGGTGGTGAAGGATTAGGGGAAGACATATTCAGTGGTGAAGCTGATGAGGACGATATATATGATGGTTTGTTGCAACATCAAATGGAAGCCGAAGACTCAGAAGGCAACAGTGATACGGCTGATGATTCTGGCGAGTCTGATCAAGAAGAGATCGGCCAACCTATTCCGGCATCATGGAATAATGACAACACGGCAGCAATGACTGTGAACTATGGGCATGATTCGACGTGGCATTATCACGCGAACAACATCTCTCTGGGTGCATTATATCCTAGCAAGAGACATCTGCAGGAAGCAATTGTTGAGTGGTCAATGTCCATGCAACGGGTTTTGAAAACGAAGGTGTCATCACAACAATATTTGACATTGGTTTGCGAGGAAGCTGGATGTCCTGCAAGGGTGCATGCCCATGTCCCTAGGTATGACACAAACTGGAAGGTCACCGATGTTGTGATGCACACATGCACACTTGAAAGTGTCCTTCAGGACCATCGTAACCTCACGTCAACCCTCCTGGCTAGATTGTTGTGCACAAAGATAGTGGAGGGCAAAGCCATGGGGGTGAATGCTATCATTCACAAAGTTTCTGTCAGATTCCGCTACAATATTTCATACGGGAAGGCTTGGAGGACTAAGCAAAGGGCACTGGAGGCAAGGTTTGGTTCGTTTCGAGACGGGTATGACTGTGTTGTTAGGATGCTCCAGACACTGCAGGCTAGGAATCCAGGCACCTACGTGGACATCCAACACTTTACATTGCCACAGGAACCTAATTTGAGGGTACTTCATCGAGTGTTCTTCTCATTTGCTATATGCATAGAAGCTTTCACTCACTGTCGACCAGTCATCTGTGTGGATGGTACATTTCTCACTGGCAAGTATAGGGGTCAGATATTGACTGCCATAGGTCAAGATGGAAACAATCAAGTTGTTCCACTTGCTTTTGCTTTCGTGGAGAGCGAGAACACCGAGAGTTGGGTATGGTTTTTCAGGCAACTGAAGATAGCAAGTGTGAGAGATACACCGAATGTATGCGTGCTTCATGATAGGCATCCAGGTATACTAAGCGCGATAAATAAGCTCACACAGCCCACTCCTAATGAAGTAACTCCATGGCTGGACATGCAGAGTCGTTGGTGCATGCGGCATCTAGGGGCCAATTTTTTCTCACAGTTCAGGAACAAGGCTCTTATGAACCTATTCAAGAAGCTTTGCAAGCAGAACCAAGAGTGGAAGTATATCAAGTGTCGTGGCTATCTTGATGACTTCACTAAAAAAACATGTGACTCAGAGGAGAGCAGCTAGAGCAGCAGCGGTCGCGGCTCATGCAGCGGCGTTAGCTGCACAGGCAACAACAGGAGCAGCACCACCGGAGGAAGGACCCATTGCCCTTTGTGACTTGCCAGGATTTGACCAACCCGGTACTAGGAGAAGGCCTGGCAGAAGGATTAAAAATTTTCAGGAATGGATACAACACGAGCCTGTAGAGAGGTGGTCTCTGCTGCATGACACTCATGGTGCTAGGTTTGGCGTCATGACTACAAATCTGGCTGAAACTTACAACTTTGTCTTGAGAGGAAGTAGGGCTCTACCATTAACAGCCATTGTGAAGTGTATTTTCACCGGAACTCTGAAGTATTTCAGAGACAGACTCCAGATGGCTCAGATGCATATCATGAACAACCCAAACACGAGGTATTATTCAAAGATCATGCATTACATGGATGCCAAGATGGAGAAGGCTCGGTCCATGCATGTCATCGCCATCGGTAATCAGGAAAGAAGGTTCGACGTACGTCTCCCTTCCAACCGGATTGGAACAGGAGAAGAGGTAAAGACACAGGAGGTGAGGATAGGCAACGAAGCCTGGCCAACGTGTGAGTGCACGTGCAATAAACCCAAGTTGTTGCATCTGCCTTGCTCTCATGTACTAGCTGCATGCGGGCTGATGGGTATGGATGCGATCTCGTTTGTGTCTCCTTATTTCCTTAAGGACGCGGTGGTCAATACGTGGACAGGCGAGATGATGGGATATAGGGCATGGGGAAATTTCAATAAAGTAAATCCAGGTGAAAGGGTTTACATCCCAGATCCTGAACTGATGCGGACAGGAAGAGGAAGGCGACAATGTGTCCGCATCCGTAATGATATGGATGAATCTGAAGCCGGAGGCCCTACTAGGCAATGTTTTCTGTGTAATCAATTTGGTCATATAGACACCAGTTGCCACATCTTCGGGACTGGTGGAGCTGCTCCTCGTGGACGTGGCAGCCGAGGAAGAAGAGGCAGAGGAAGAAACTAGATGTGTGGAACTATGTCTTAAATTTGTAATATGTGTGGAACTATGTCTTAAATTTGTAATATGTGTGGAAGTATGTCTTAAATTTGTAATATGTGTGGAACTATGTCTTAAATTTGTAATATGTGTGGAACTATGTCTTAAATTTGTAATATGTGTGAAACCATGTCTTAAATTTGCAATATGTGTGGAACTAATGTGCAGATGGCGGGATCTTTGCTGAATGCTGACATAGATAGAAAGCACCGGTCGACGGTACTGGATGCTAACCCGGGGTCCTTAAAGCACCTAGTGACTCGCACTCCCATTTCGAGCTGGTGCATACATCCTGATTGGCTTCAGAGGCATGTGACATTTATTTCTCTTGCTGTTGGGATATTTATGGGCCAGAGTGACAAAATTGTTCTGCTTTCTTCTTATGTAGATTGAAGTGGGCTAGGCTCTTACCCTTCGTTCGTTTGGTTGAGGCCACTCGTATGGAGGAGATAGAAGGGCGACACCTTGGGTTCCAGACTAGTCGCTTACAGTACGACTCGTCTTTGCTCACGTGCTTGGTGGATCGATGGAGGCCCGAGACTCACACTTTCCATTTTCGATGGGGAGAGATGGCTCCTACCCTTCAGGACGTCTCGTACTTGATGGGACTTCCGTTGGCTGGCGTGCCCATAGGCCCAGTGGATCCACCGGAAAATTGGGCCCAAGAAATGGCCCAACGATTCTTTGGCATCCGTGATGGAGCTCAGGCCTTTGGCCATGACAATCATGGGCCAAAATTTGGATGGTTGGAGCAGTATCAGGTGTGTTTCATTTATTTGTTCTATTTTGTTGGAGAAGTATCATGTACTGAAAATTGTTCTATTTGCCAATGCAGATACAGAGGTTTGGGTTCCTGGCCACTCCGATGACTGCGCCACAGATTACACGCAGCCTGGAGACATACATTATGTGGCTGCTCGGGAAGGTGATGTTCATTGAGAACCACGTGTCGACCATTAGTGCGCGATACATCCATTTTGCTAGAGGGATCACGGAGGCGACGTGCCAGGAAGAATGCACACAATGGAGTTGGGGTTCAGCTGTCTTAGCAGCTACGTACCGAGGTATGTGCAATGCTTGCCAGTTAACCAAGGACAGTTCTGCCTTGCTAGGATGCCTATTGTTGCTGCAACTGTGGTCATGGGAGAGGTTCCCTATCGGCCATCCAGAAGTAAGTGTCAACCAAATAGTCGGCAACCAGGAACATGAAACAATTGTCTACCACTTTGACCTGCTGTTCGACGAAGAGCAAATTGACTTGCCTACATTTGGCACTCACTGGGCCCGTCGCAAGGTCAGTGTAATGTCTTAATAAATTGCACTTCTGATACTACAATATGAAAGTTACTAACAACTATTTTGTCATGCAGTGTCGTTTCGCGGGAGAGCAAGTCGTTAGATGCTATCCATCGTTCAGCGAGCAGTTCGACACACTGAAAGAGGATGTCATGATTTGGGAGCCGTACACCCTGCAGACATGACACGCACGATATCCTGGCGGGTTATCTATTATGTGCACTAGAGATCGAGAGTATTGGCTGACTACATCGAAGATCATCTTTGATTGCCAAGTTGAGGAGATGTCTCAACAGAGGGTCGTGCGGCAGTTCGGTCTTTGCCAGATGGTAGATCCCCCGTGTCCGAATGTTCCCCTTCCAGATGTCGTGCACGCGTAAGTAAATATATGTACATAAGGAATGCGTCTTATACTTCATCTATGTTCTTTAATGATGGTCTAACAAATTCTAATGACAGGTACTCTCGGAAAACTAGCAAGACCGCCACTCAATGGCTCCAACGGGTGGGGATTTACGTCAACGAGTGGCAGAATGCACCAACACAAGTGTGGCACGCTGGCCCGTTTGATATGGAGCTATTCCACGGATACTTACAGAGGTACATGTCGATGACACGGCTACGTCCCATTCCACACGCACATGACGATGAGATATACCCTAGCCAGTCAACACTGGAGTCCAGACAGTCAGCGGTAAGTACTTTATTTAGAGCATAATCAACATGAGTGCCTATGTAGTGCATACCTAACTATGAGACAAATGCAGGCCGATATGACGTGGGAGTGTAACACCCTCAGAATCGGCCCTATGCAAGTTTCAGCGCTTCCCGCCAAACCCGCATAGAAACGATTCAAAGGTGCCCACCAGACACTTGCGTGCGGGTGGAAAACGAAGTAATAACATTACACAACAGTCCTCGATGGGACCCACAGAACAGATATATATACAACACGACTCCATGAGTCCAGAATACCGATATACAGAACAAAGATCCAAATCACCTTGAAAACAATAGAGCGTCCAGCTACGGACAAGATGCAAATGGGGCTAAGAGCCCTGAAGAATAACCACTGGCGTCCATAACCCTACCCAGGCCAAGCCGGAAGGGTAACCCTGCTAATGACGTCGATCTCAAAACCTGCTTAAACAAAAAGGGTGCCGACAAAGGGCAAAGGAAAAAGAGGAGCGTCAGTACTGAGGCCAGTACACGGCGAGACTAGAATTCGGCGGTCCTCGCCTACATAGGTATGGTGGACTGAAGCGGCAGCGGCAGCATGCACTAAACAACCTATAGAGACTCGATACAACGGTCGGCTATCAGAGAGAGATAAGAAAGACCTATTCGGAACCAACCTGATACTATCACCAAGCATACCCATCCTGGTATTTCCCCCTCGAGACCAAACGAGGAAGTTAACCGAGGAACTCACACAGTTGGCAGTTTTTATTTATTCAGTTATCGTTGCAGAAATTACTAGTCAGGTATATATAGTCATCCTGATATAATAAGCAGTGGGCAGTTTTAGTTAACCATTCCGTTGTAGTTGCAACACTTACTAGTCAGATACAATTAGCATGAGATATCCCAAAACCCAGCAGTGGTTGGTACTTTTATTTAGCCATTCCGTTATAGTTGCAATATTTACTAGTCAGGTACAATGGTAGCAAGCGACAACCCAAACAAGCAATTGTTGGCAATTTTATTTAGCCATTCCATTATAGTGAAGCTGATTACTAGTCATTATAAAGTCAAATTTATAGCACTACTTTAGTTATAGTTGTCTATGATCGAGATACTGTGCTCCAAGTCGTCCATAACCGCGGACACGGCTTTCAGAAAGTTTTACCCTGCAGGGGTGCACAAATAGCAACACACACTCGATCGACCTCGGAAAAACCAAATCAAAACCCAACGAGGCCTTCACGACAAAGCAATCACAAGATTCAGAAATATTTCAGGGGGCCACCCCATTGAGTACACCCGCAACGAAGTTAGCCGACTCCGAGACGGACTCAAGGTTTGCGCCAGTGGCTGTAAACGACTGGGAACCCGAAAATGTGACTGGGCTTGTCGATACCGCGAAAACACTCCGCTGACCTAAACAGTACAGGTGCAGTACCTCGCACAATTTTAAATAAAGCAGTAAAGCATGGCATAAGTACAGGATAGTAAATAAAACCTCAAACTAGTTGTGGCCCCAAGAAATAAGAATGAATCGAGCTCTGGCTCAGGGGGGTCCCATAATCCTCCCGGATGTGGATAGCGCGAATATTCAAGGAACAGGTATCAAGTACTCGGGGTCCTATGGGACACAAGTGGACGGTTAACAACCAAATAACATCTATTGCCCACCTGTGCCTCTGCATTTACCTACTTCAATTTTAGTTATTAAACAGTAATTAAAGTCTTGATCATCTCCAACAATAAACACACGGCAATACTCCAACAACTGTGGTACTTGACGACACGCAACAGCACTTGAGCAAGCGACTACGACGCGCAGGTCCAACTATCTACCAAACAACAGGTGATAGGAGGTGTCCAAGGCAATATAAGGCTGCAAGGGATATCACGGGTACGAAAGCTAGAGCATCGCAACTCAGATAGCAATAGATCAACAGGAGGGAATAAATACTATAAAAGTAAGATAGGTAGAAAGGGGAAGATGCTCGCCTGAAAACATTGCCGAAGGTTCATCCGAAGAACGGGCGTCACTCGCATCAACTCATCGGCCTAATCCGTGAAGAAGCAAAACACTGACACAAACACCGGGTGCACTATTTAATACTATGACAGAAGATCGGGCATGATGCATGTATGATGTATGACATGGCAAAGGTGCAATGCATTAGGACATATTAAGCGGAACCGGGGTCCCGACATTTAATTAGACGGTTCAAGTTATTTATCTACCCCGCAAATTAAATGTTGGATTAGCAAGATAAAACATGGCTTCGGTTCGCTACACAATTTTAAATGGGACCAATATTAGATTGGAAAAGCCCGCATATGGTCTCCATATTTAATTTTAGGTGAATCGGCATAAGGCCCCCAAACCACACACAAATATGCATGCGAGATGAATGATTTAATGCAGCAAGTTTATATCATATATTATAAAAATACGGGGCTTGGAAAGGCATCACACATGGGTTCGGCGATCTTGGGTGTTCCGAGGGTTCAAAGGGGATCGGTCTTTGGACACCGGGAAGGAGAACTTGATGCGACACCGGGTTCGGGATCGGTCTTGGCATTCGGGGTGAAGAACTTGGCGTCCGCGAGGAAGTACTTGGCGAATCCGTGTCGACGACCTTGGCGTCCGGGTTCTCGGGCATCAGATCCGGGAAGAAGTACTTGTCGCATCTGTGTCCTTCGGGTCGAAGAATTTGGCATGCCCGGGTTCGGTCTCGACGGAATCTATCTTCGAATCAGGGGTCTTCGGATCGGGCTTCAGATTCGTGAAGGAGATCTTGGCGTTCCGACTTTGGGTGTAGATGATGGACTGGGATTAACATTAGTGATTCATCCGGTTCCTCTTCACCTGGCAATCTTTGCGAGGCACAAATTGGCTTCAGATACAACTTGGCATTGGCGTGGAGCACCAAGGGACGTGTCATTCAGCAACAGGAACATGACCAACAAAGGAAGCACATGACTTGTACTTGGTGACAACAGGCAGCGAGGCCTCCTGTTGATCAGGAACACGAGAGGGACAGCACGCATCTGAGCAGGAGGACACATGGGCAGCACGACTTGCCCATGAAGGAGGCGTCGACAGCGGCTTGCTGCAATGGTGGAGACCAGCTTGAGCTCGGGGTGTGCGACATGGAGACGGGGTCTGGCGACAGGGTCACACGGAGATGCTCAAGGCCGGTACCGGCGATGGAGACGCGGGGAGAGGCGTCGAGTGGCCGGAACAGAGGACGGCGGCCGGTGGCGGTGCAGGCTCGTCGGAGAGGCGCGGGTGAAGCGGGTCGGTGAGCTCCTGGCCCAGCAAGGAGGATGGCGCTGGAGGCACGGAGGAAGGACGGCGGATGGAGACAAGGCGCCGCAGGGCGGGGTCGAGCGACGGAGGCGAGCGGTGCCTGCTCGCAGGACAGAGGCGGGCCAGCAAGGCCGAGCTGCAGGGGCGGTTGGAGATCGACGGAGAGGCGCGGCCGGCGAAGTTCGCGGCGCTCGGGGGCGCAGGGAGGACGCAGGGCACCGACGCGGTTGAGGAGGAGGTGCCTGACCGATGATGGCAAGGAGAACGGCGACGGCTCGACGCGCAGACGAACGCAGGCGGAAGCCGTGGTTCCGGGCGGAGGCGCGACGGGGGTACCAGCAAGGCGACGCTGCAGCGGAGGTTGCGGGGTCAGCGGCGCCATGCCTGGAGGCGAGCGGAGGAAGGCCGGGAGGCGGAGGCGAGTCCACATGCGGCGGCCGGGTGAGCGCAGGAGGACGCGGGGCTCGGCGGCCATGGAGGCGAGCAGAGAGGAGAGGATCGTGCGGGAGGAGCGGGGGAACGTGAGGTGGGGCCGGGGTGGGAATCGGTGGGGTGGGCGGTTCGATGCGGGGGAGATGGGTTCCAGGGCAGGGTCAGGTTGACCGGGGTGGGTGCGGGTCGCGTGGCATGCGTGTGTGGCGAGGAAGTGGGGTGGGGCCAGACGGGAGGCAGGTGGTGGCTGGGGGGTGATGTGGCAGGCTGGGAGTGGGTGGAGGAGAGATGAGAGATGAGGTGGTGAGAGGGGATTGGTCAGGGTGAGGTGGAGGGGGGGCTGGGTAGGTTATCTGGTAGCATAGGTTTCGGGTGTACTGGGGTAGGTAGGGTTTTTGAACTGGGGTGGCCGACTGGGTCGGATCGGCCCGGTTCGGCTGCCCCCTAAAAATATTTAAACTTTTTATTTATTTAAAACAGGGCGTTTGAAATCCGTTGGTAGACGAAACAAAATAATCCGGAGACCCGGGTTTAAGTTGAATAAAGACGGGAGTATTTAGAAAACAAAACTAGGCGTTTCGAAAATAGTTTAGACAAAAAACCATGCATGATGATGACGATGCTCAAATGCAATGTGGCATGATGACATGAGCATGCGGTCATGATGATGCAATGCACAAGAACAACGCGATTTTCTAGTAGTGGTTTTTGCGGGGCGCCACAATTCGACACCACTAACAATGGATCTCGCCCTCGAGATCCGCCTCATGGTACGATGAAGAAGGCCAACGGTCTGGATCTTCTTGCTTCGTGTAGATCTTCGCGACACCACTAACAATGATTGTTCCCCATTCGTCGAGAGATCACTCCGGAGAAACAAAGATGAAGGTAAAGGTCTCAAAAGGGTAAAGCCACCTCTAACTTCCGCGGAAGGAGTATAACTGCAATGATTCACCATTCAATGTGCAAGAGTGAATGATAAGAGTAGTCGGATGGTGATCAGTCCATCGCGCACCCAAAGCATTACTCTGCACATGAATAGGAAATTATGCAACCAACTCTCAGAATTCATATTGTAGATCTCGACAAGCGAGGTTCGGAAACAAAGGAGTGATACAGACTCTGCATCGGATCTGGCGTAGATGATGTCGTCGCGTCAGAAAAACACCATAAGGCACGAGGAGGAGCAAAGAGAAGTCCACCAGACGAAGGATTCCTCGGATAGCATGAAGACCAGATGTAGCAACACCGTTACCAAAAGAGGAAGTGAAACCCTGAAGGTACGATGGAACCCAACCATGAGAAATCCTGGACTCGAAGAGAGAGGAGAGAGCGGATTCAAAATGCGTAGAGGTAAGAGGAGAGCAGCAGAGGGGTAAGGAGTAAAATCAGACCTAATCAGAACTATCCAACCGATTTTTCAAAAATAGTTTTGACACTCTACTGCGGCCGTTAGCTAGGTTATCCTACAGGCTGGACTTGTGGGGTATCGCAACTGCTGGGCTCTGATACCACTCTGTAACACCCTCAGAATCGGCCCTATGCAAGTTTCAGCGCTTCCCGCCAAACCCGCATAGAAACGATTCAAAGGTGCCCACCAGACACTTGCGTGCGGGTGGAAAACAAAGTAATAACATTACACAACAGTCCTCGATGGGACCCACAGAACAGATATATATACAACACGACTCCATGAGTCCAGAATACCGATATACAGAACAAAGATCCAAATCACCTTGAAAACAATAGAGCGTCCAGCAACGGACAAGATGCAAATGGGGCTAAGAGCCCTGAAGAATAACCACTGGCGTCCATAACCCTGCCCAGGCCAAGCCGGAAGGGTAACCCTGCTAACGACGTCGATCTCAAAACCTGCTTAAACAAAAAGGGTGCCGACAAAGGGCAAAGGAAAAAGAGGAGCGTCAGTACTGAGGCCAGTACACAGCGAGACTAGAATTCGGCGGTCCTCGCCTACATAGGTATGGTGGACTGAAGCGGCAGCGGCAGCATGCACTAAACAACCTATAGAGACTCGATACAACGGTCGGCTATCAGAGAGAGATAAGAAAGACCTATTCGGAACCAACCTGATACTATCACCAAGCATACCCATCCTGGTATTTCCCCCTCGAGACCAAACGAGGAAGTTAACCGAGGAACTCACACAGTTGGCAGTTTTTATTTATTCAGTTATCGTTGCAGAAATTACTAGTCAGGTATATATAGTCATCCTGATATAATAAGCAGTGGGCAGTTTTAGTTAACCATTCCGTTGTAGTTGCAACACTTACTAGTCAGATACAATTAGCATGAGATATCCCAAAACCCAGCAGTGGTTGGTACTTTTATTTAGCCATTCTGTTATAGTTGCAATACTTACTAGTCAGGTACAATGGTAGCAAGCGACAACCCAAACAAGCAATTGTTGGCAATTTTATTTAGCCATTCCATTATAGTGAAGCTGATTACTAGTCATTATAAAGTCAAATTTATAGCACTACTTTAGTTATAGTTGTCTATGATCGAGATACTGTGCTCCAAGTCGTCCATAACCGCGGACACGGCTTTCAGAAAGTTTTACCCTGCAGGGGTGCACAAATAGCAACACACACTCGATCGACCTCGGAAAAACCAAATCAAAATCCAATGAGGCCTTCACGACAAAGCAATCACAAGATTCAGAAATATTTCAGGGGGCCACCCCATTGAGTACACCCGCAACGAAGTTAGCCGACTCCGAGACGGACTCAAGGTTTGCGCCAGTGGCTGTAAACGACTGGGAACCCGAAAATGTGACTGGGCTTGTCGATACCGCGAAAACACTCCGCTAACCTAAACAGTACAGGTGCAGTACCTCGCACAATTTTAAATAAAGCAGTAAAGCATGGCATAAGTACAGGATAGTAAATAAAACCTCAAACTAGTTGTGGCCCCAAGAAATAAGAATGAATCGAGCTCTGGCTCAGGGGGGTCCCATAATCCTCCCGGATGTGGATAGCGCAAATATTCAAGGAACAGGTATCAAGTACTCGGGGTCCTATGGGACACAAGTGGACGGTTAACAACCAAATAACATCTATTGCCCACCTGTGCCTCTGCATTTACCTACTTCAATTTTAGTTATTAAACAGTAATTAAAGTCTTGATCATCTCCAACAATAAACACACGGCAATACTCCAAAAACGGTGGTACTTGACGACACGCAACAGCACTTGAGCAAGCGACTACGACGCGCAGGTCCAACTATCTACCAAACAACAGGTGATAGGAGGTGTCCAAGGCAATATAAGGCTGCAAGGGATATCACGGGTACGAAAGCTAGAGCATCGCAACACAGATAGCAATAGATCAACAGGAGGGAATAAATACTATAAAAGTAAGATAGGTAGAAAGGGGAAGATGCTCGCCTGAAAACATTGCCGAAGGTTCATCCGAAGAACGGGCGTCACTCGCATCAACTCATCGGCCTAATCCGTGAAGAAGCAAAACACTGGCACAAACACCGGGTGCACTATTTAATACTATGACAGAAGATCGGGCATGATGCATGTATGATGTATGACATGGCAAAGGTGCAATGCATTAGGACATATTAAGCGGAACCGGGGTCCCGACATTTAATTAGACGGTTCAAGTTATTTATCTACCCCGCAAATTAAATGTTGGATTAGCAAGATAAATCATGGCTTCGGTTCGCTACACAATTTTAAATGGGACCAATATTAGACTGGAAAAGCCCGCATATGGTCTCCATATTTAATTTTAGGTGAATCGGCATAAGGCCCCCAAACCACACACAAATATGCATGCGAGATGAATGATTTAATGCAGCAAGTTTATATCATATATTATAAAAATACGGGGCTTGGAAAGGCATCACACATGGGTTCGGCGATCTTGGGTGTTCCGAGGGTTCAAAGGGGATCGGTCTTTGGACACCGGGAAGGAGAACTTGATGCGACACCGGGTTCGGGATCGGTCTTGGCATTCGGGGTGAAGAACTTGGCGTCCGCGAGGAAGTACTTGGCGAATCCGTGTCGACGACCTTGGCGTCCGGGTTCTCGGGCATCAGATCCGGGAAGAAGTACTTGTCGCATCTGTGTCCTTCGGGTCGAAGAATTTGGCATGCCCGGGTTCGGTCTCGACGGAATCTATCTTCGAATCAGGGGTCTTCGGATCGGGCTTCAGATCCGTGAAGGATATCTTGGCGTTCCGACTTTGGGTGTAGATGATGGACTGGGATTAACATTAGTGATTCATCGGGTTCCTCTTCACCTGGCAATCTTTGCGAGGCACAAATTGGCTTCAGATACAACTTGGCATTGGCGTGGAGCACCAAGGGACGTGTCATTCAGCAACAGGAACATGACCAACAAAGGAAGCACATGACTTGTACTTGGTGACAACAGGCAGCGAGGCCTCCTGTTGATCAGAAACACGAGAGGGACAGCACACATCTGAGCAGGAGGACACATGGGCAGCACGACTTGCCCATGAAGGAGGCGTCGACAGCGGCTTGCTGCAATGGTGGAGACCAGCTTGAGCTCGGGGTGTGCGACATGGAGACGGGGTCTGGCGACAGGGTCACACGGAGATGCTCAAGGCCGGTACCGGCGATGGAGACACGGGGAGAGGCGTCGAGTGGCCGGAACAGAGGACGGCGGCCGGTGGCGGTGCAGGCTCATCGGAGAGGCGCGGGTGAAGCGGGCCGGCGAGCTCCTGGCCCGACAAGGAGGATGGCGCTGGAGGCACGGAGGAAGGACGACGGATGGAGACAAGGCGCCGCAGGGGGGGTCGAGCGACGGAGGCGAGCGGTGCCTGCTCGCAGGCCAGAGGCGGGCCAGCAAGGCCGAGCTGCAGGGGCGGTTGGAGATCGACGGAGAGGCGCGGTCGGCGAAGTTCGTGGCGCTCGGGGGCGCAGAGAGGACGCAGGGCACCGACGCGGTTGAGGAGGAGGTGCCTGATCGATGATGGCAAGGAGAACGGCGATGGCTCGACGCGCAGACGAACGCAGGCGGAAGCCGTGGTTCCGGGCGGAGGCGCGACGGGGGTACCAGCAAGGCGACGCTGCAGCGGAGGTTGCGGGGTCAGCGGCGCCATGCCTGGAGGCGAGCGGAGGAAGGCCGGGAGGCGGAGGCGAGTCCACATGCGGCGGCCGGGTGAGCGTAGGAGGACGCGGGGCTCGGCGGCCATGGAGGCGAGCAGAGAGGAGAGGATCGTGCGGGAGGAGCGGGGGAACGTGAGGTGGGGCCGGGGTGGGAATTGGTGGGGTGGGCGGTTCGATGCGGGGGAGATGGGTTCCAGGGCAGGGTCAGGTTGACCGGGGTGGGTGCAGGTCGCGTGGCATGCGTGTGTGGTGAAGAAGTGGGGTGGGGCCAGACGGGAGGCAGGTGGTGGCTGGGGGGTGATGTGGCAGGCTGGGAGTGGGTGGAGGAGAGATGAGAGATGAGGTGGCGAGAGGGGATTGGTCAGGGTGAGGTGGAGGGGGGGCTGGGTAGGTTATCTGGTAGCATAGGTTTCGGGTGTACTGGGGTAGGTAGGGTTTTTGAACTGGGGTGGCCGACTGGGTCGGATCGGCCCGGTTCGGCTGCCCCCTAAAAATATTTAAACTTTTTATTTATTTAAAACAGGGCGTTTGAAATCCGTTGGTAGACGAAACAAAATAATCCGGAGACCCGGGTTTTAAGTTGAATAAAGACGGGAGTATTTAGAAAACAAAACTAGGCGTTTCGAAAATAGTTTAGACAAAAACCATGCATGATGATGACGATGCTCAAATGCAATGTGGCATGATGACATGAGCATGCGGTCATGATGATGCAATGCACAAGAACAACGCGATTTTCTAGTAGTGGTTTTTGCGGGGCGCCACAGGGAGCTACAGACTGAGGTGACTCAGTACGGACGATCGCTTTCGACCGTTCCTCTTGTGCCCCGTCAACAGGCTCAGTCCTTTGCCCGGCGGGTCGAGGAGAAGCTGTGGCGTATCTACGCGGCCATCACGTGCACCAGCGTCTCAGACGTTGTTCAACACCGAGAAGCACAATGCCCACCGCGTCACTCGGTGGAGGAGCACGCCCCACGTCGATCCACGCAGCAGCGCCCACCGCGTCACTCGGTGGAGGAGCGCGCCCCACGTCGATCCATGGAGCATCCACCTTCTCCAGACCATGCTGGAGGCTCGGGATGGCACGAGGAGCATATTTCTCCACCACTCCGCCACGGGCCTCGTCCACGACTCTCACAGCAGGCGCCGCCGAGAGCACCACCTCCAAACCAGGCTGGAGGCTCGGGGTGGCAGCAATCACAGTTTACTTCTGACCCGTGGCAGCAATCGCAGTTTAACATCGACTAGTTGCAGCAGAACCAGATTACTTTCGAACAATGGCAGCATCAGCAGCCGATCCCCTACATGGACTTCGCTTATCAACCACAATCTCATCCTTATGTAAGTGTGTCCCTTCCTACTATTGTTAGATGCAGTATGACATTGTTCAGTACTTAATTTCTTGTTCACTAGCAGGAGACTCCGTTACATGGGACAATACTGAAGACCGTGATCAGCAGACACAGCACGAGCATGTAGACTAGTTTGGCCAGTATCAGCCAGGTACTCCACCACCTATCCCCACACAGGATACACAGGATCAAGGTGAAGGGTCAACTGCAACTCGCCGTGATGTGATGCCACCCCACAGATATGGATGGAGTACATCGAGGCCTCTGCCACCTCGTCGTCGACACCAGTGATATCTACTTATGTATCAGTCATTTATCTATCTATGTATGAGACATCATTCTATTATTTCATGATTTTATTCGACAAACTACTCAACATAACTTGCAACATAGTTCAACATAACTTGCGGTACATAAATAAGAGTCCTATCTATCCCTAGCATGATGCCTTTCCCTTTCCCTTCGATGATGCCTCGCCCTTTCCCTTGGACGATCCCTCGCACTTGCTCTTCTTGGCCTGCGCTTTCTTCTTCTCCTGCCTCTTGTCCCACTCAGCTCTCGCCTTGCTTCCAACGGGTGGCAGCATGAAGATATCATCCTCATCTTCGCTCTCTTCTATCCAGGCCCTAGGTGCCACAACCTGCTCCGTCATGTCAGCTTGACTCTTCTTGGCCTGCGCTTTCTTCTTCTCCTGCCTCTTGTCCCACTCAGCTCTTGCCTTGCTTCCAACGGGTGGCGGCATGAAGATATCATCCTCATATTCGTATCTTCTATCCAGGACCAAGGTGCATCAGCCCGTTCCATCAAGCGAGCTTCACTCTTGAAGGTGAGCTTGTCCCACCTTGCCTGGATCCTGAGAAGCTCTAATCGTACCTGATTTGGGGTCTTCAGTTTCCACCCTCTTCGATGAAGTGACTTACCAAGCATAACGAGAGCATCATGGTTCGTTACCAACGTATCCCAGTCGGCTGGTTCATCGCCTATCACAACAGTTCTGGCTATTAAGAAAAGCCCAATCACTGGTAGAAAACGCCCCATGCGTCCCGGTTGGTAAGGGCCATTAGTCCCGGTTGCCCAACCGGGACGGGGCAATCGGGACTAAAGCTCTAACCTTTAGTCCCGGTTGCCCCACCAACCGGGACAAATGGGGGCACACGTGGCGGCATCAGAGCGCGAGGGGGGGGTGGAGCATTAGTCCCGGTTCGTAACACCTGCTGCCGCGGCAGAGATTTGGCCCATTTCTCTGTCGCGGCAGAGAATTCATTTTGGCACATTTTGTTGCCGCGGCAGCATTTTCGCCACTTTTTGTGCCACGGCAGAGAATTCATTTAGGTTGTTTTATTGTTTATTTAGTGTTTTGCACTTATCAACGAAGGAACCTTATATTACACAAGATCATCATGACAATATTACATTCAATACACGGATCGAGTTCATGCACTACATACAAAAGTTGCTATTCGATGCTACCGGCCAGTTCCTTCAAAGTTGCTATTTTTACAATCTCTATTGTCTATACACAGCAGAATAGTATTCCCCTTTCGTGTCTAGGACTTCTGCATCCAAGAATCCCGCCAATTCCTCCTGAATTGCTCGAACGCGATCCTTTGGCAGAAGACCGCCCCGTAGACGTTCGATCTGATTTAAAAAAGGAGTCAGCCTATATGAATATGAAACTAAACACAATTTGTTTGAAATTAAAAACTATAGAAATTGTTTACGTACGTGGAGTTGCTCTAAATTTCTGCCCTTCTCATCGCACGTCTGCCGGATGAACTCGCATACATAGTATCCACAGAGATTGTTACCTGGTCCCTGCGTCAGGCACTTTACGAGAACAGAGTTCAATCAAAATAATAATCAAGCATGATAATAACTGTATCAAAACTAGAATCAAAGAGATGCGCGGATATAGCTAGTGGTGCTTACATCTAGTGGTTGAAATGTAAGCTCCTCTTTCCAAACACCCCTAGCCTTGTTGGTGAACCGTTTCCAAGCGCTGCCGGGCGAAGAAAACGAATAAAAGAAGTTATTAAGTACTTGATATCATAAAATTCACGAACGTTGCCGATATAGTGTCGTAATGATTAGAATTACCGCTGGAGAAGTATCTGCATGTCCTTCCACGTCTCAAGGGGTTTATGTTTCGAGTCCATGACTAGTACACGCCCTTTGTCAAGTTGAATGATTAACAGAATATAGTGAAAGCTGCAAATGCATAACTAATCAATTATATACTTAACATCGAGTAAGCGAAATAGAAAGTGTATACAAGACAATAACACTCACTCGAAGTTGTAAGGAAATAGTATTTCCCTTTTGGTTTCTTGAAACCTTAACGCGTGTACTATATTATCCTCTGTATCCTGGGGGCTTATTTTGAGATTAGCTTCATGAACCCAATATGGGTCAATGAAGCCAATGTCATAGATTTGTCCTCTGCTGCATTCGAGAATCTTCATTCTGCATATTACAGTATGATTATATACATGCAATAAACAAAATAATATAGCTGGAGACTAAATTAATTACAGAATT
Source organism: Avena sativa (assembly GCA_916181665.1). NCBI lineage: Eukaryota > Viridiplantae > Streptophyta > Magnoliopsida > Poales > Poaceae > Avena > Avena sativa. Next base: position 371,352,657 of record OV702279.1, on the reverse strand, counting down.
AGTACTTACAGACAATAGGCACTGATGATCGATTTGTCTAAGGCATCTTGATTGAATAATTGAAATAGTTCATCAAATTCAATGGATATCATGTCATCCCTTTCTTTCCCATGATGCTTTTTTGTAACCCTCAGCACTATCCAGTTAGCCCCGGCCTTTGTGGCATGCAAGTACCAGTTATGCAATCTTCGCATTTTTGTTGGAAGATTGTTTACCTCCTCAGGTTTGACGAGAGGTTTGCCGTACTGGTATTTGTATGCTACTTCACTCACGGGGAAGAACTCTAACTGGGATAAGTATTGGGCAATACTCATACCTTGAGCAGCGGCAGCTTCTCCGTATTGTGCAACTACCTCTGGATCATACTGCTCTTCGGCCCCATATTTGCTCGACCCCACATTGGTTTGAGAAATCACCTTGAGAGGGGCGCAAGTCTGTTTTGCTTGTTCTCCGAGCTGGGCAACAGATTTCCCGCTTGCATCAGTACTGCTCTTCGAGGCTTTTTGTGCCGCATGTGACTTGAGAATAGAACGCTCATAGTCTGATGACAGCTTTGGCTCGGGTTGATGAAGATTCTTTAGCATTTTCAACACTTTGGCTTTTTCTTCTTTGGTGCTGGGGAACTCTGGCTCTTTCGGCCGCCTCGGCTTAGCGAAAAACGCTGTCGTTTCCGCATCAACGATCGCCACAGTCTCCTCTTCAGTACAGTCATAAGCTCTCTTGGGAGGAACCGTTGGTACTTTTGGAAGAGGCTCTTGTTTACGTTTCGGCGATCGCTTACGACGCACAGTAGCGGTACGCTTACGCTTTTTATCCTGAGGCGCCGGCGATGGCTCCCGCGGCGATGGCTGCACCGGATATTCGTTAGGCGACGGAGCCGGGTGAGGCGACGAAGACGGCTGCCGCGGCGGCGACGACCTCGCTGGAGACGGGTGAGGCGGCGGCGAAGATGGCCTTGGCGTGTGATTTCGAAGCACGATACAATCCTTCGGCCATAGAATGGTGACGTTTTTTGCGTCACCCAGCACAGTCACATCCCCTTCACCAGCAGGGTAGTGAAGATCCAAAACCTCAAAGGTGGGCATGATTTCATCCACGCCGACAACAGCGTAGCCCTCTGGAACCGGACGACAGTGGTAAGTTGGTGTGGGTCCAATTGGTAAGGCATAGCCGACCGCCACCTTCATTGATATGTTCACAACTTTGACATGTAGCTCGCAGTGTGTCATCTCTGTGATATCATCCACTGGGTAGCCAACAGGAGCCATCGTCGGTGCATCATCGGCATCGCCATTGTCATCACCCGGGACCTCGGTGGAAGCCACACTGCTTTTTCGATTATTCGATAGGCCGGTAGCATCGAATGCAGTGTGCTGCTGAGATGGGGCGCCGGTCGTACTTTGCTCTTTAAGTGTATTAATTTCATCTTGTTGTTGCTTTAATCGTTCTTCAATTAAACGCATTCGCTCTTTCTGACTTTCTGCTTCAACTGTCGCCCTGTTCTTACTCCTCTGACGGCTTCTATCAGGATATTTCTTCCTCTCTTCGGGAAACCCAGTCCTCCATGATTGGGAGCCTATTGTGCCTCGTGTTCTTCCATCGTGTTCCTTATTTCCAAGGGCGAGTGTGAGCTCATCATTCTCTCTATCGGGAATGAAGTCCCCATCTTTAACAGCCTTTACTGCTTTTCTGATCCTCTCGATTGGCAAGGGGTCTTCTTTATGTCGTATGTTATATATACACCTCCCTTCCGAGTCCAACGTGCCCCCATGCCCGTAAAACCAATTCCTTGCACGTTCTACCCAATCGTCTGTCTCTGGGGTGATCTTTTTATCACGCAGTTCCTGCTCAAGTTTCTCCCACTTAGGAATGCCAACCCTGTAGCCACCTTGCCCCATAGTATGGTGATACTTCTTCTTAGCAGCATTCAGCTTATTCGTTTCAGACATTTTCTTAGCTTTTTCTGATTTCTTGTATTCCACAAACTCATCCCAGAATGGTTTTATCTTCTCAAACTGAATATTCTTGAAATCGGGAGTCTTCTTTTTCACGACATAGTCAAGGTGCAATCTTTTCTTCCAGTTGGTGAAACACTGGGCCATCTTCTTCAAAGCCCACTCCCTGACCTTAGCCTCCATGGCTCTCCCATGTTGTAAGGCGTCCTCAACTGGATCCTCCGCATTTGGATCCAGCTCTATCTTCGGTAGTTTGAAATTAACCATGAGCCTCTTCCACAGTAAATCTTTGGCGTGGTTAGGGACAAATAAACATGTTCCCTCTTCATCCGCATTAGCAGGCATATTCCAATTTCTAATGGTGATCGGGATTAAGTCCCTAACGATTACTCCGCATTGTGCCACAAATTTGGTTGCGACAACTTCGGGAGCTATCAGTCTGCCGTCTTCAGCGACATCTTCGATCCTGAACCTCTCATGGTCTTGCAACTTTTTGGTTGGGCCTCGTCTGCTCTTTTCAGTAGATTCCTTCGATCCGGAGGGCTAAAAGAAGAAAGATCGCCGTTAATATTTCTATATAGATAGCAGATGATTAATTAATGAATTGATTTATATTACATGCACCTCGCCGGAGCGGTCGTCTTCTCGATTACACAAGGCATCGCCTTCTCCCTCGTGGAAGGCAACACCTTCAACCTCAAACAAGTTGTCTACTCCGGTAAAAAGAGGATCACCCTCACCGGAGTTGTTCAGAAACGTTGATACGTCTAAATTATCTTCCCCACGGATCACACCTTGGATGAACTCTTCCTTTTCTTCGTCTCTGACGTGTGGGTCCATATTTTCTGCATAGGTGGAAAAACGAATAAGTCAAAGCGGCTAAAGGAGAAAGTTACGAATAAGTCAAAGCGGCTAACGAATATTTTTCGGATCGAAGGTGAAACCCTAATATATACATACACAATATGGAACTCCGGAATCACCTGTTAGGGTTACTAGGGTGTTCTAATTAAACTTGTCATTTAATTAGATCTATCTATGGTCTTGATCTCGGTCTTCGATCTCGATCTCGATATCGTATTCTACCGAGAAGAACCAAATCACCAGAAAGAAAGGGAAACAATCAACACATGGAATCGATGCAATGCTCAAGCAATGATGATGATACGACAAGTTAATGTGCATTGGAATGTAACCCTAAAGCATGCTCGACAAGTTAATCGGGGTTCCGAGGGGCGCAAACCCTAACTCAAGGAACTCCGGAACCAAGCGACCATGGTGGTGGCTTGTGGTGTGTAGGTGTTGGCTTCCTGTCGCGGCGGTTTCGATCCGGGAGCTTCTCTCCGGCGGCTTCTTGGCGGCTGATGCTTCGTCAACACGTCGGACTCAAGGGCAGTAGGGCTGCCGCTCCTTCGCTGCTTCGCCCTGTGTGTCGGTCGTCCCCTGTGGCAAGGTACGGGCCGATACCGGAGCTTCTTCGTCGATCTGGAGGAGGAAGAAGATGGTGGACTTGATTGCTTTTTCAAGTTTCTTTTAGGGTCCTCGGTGCTTATTTTCTGGGCCTCTGTGTAATTTTTATTTCTTAGGCCTCCTGTAATCCAGCGACGTTATTACAGCAATATATTTCGGGTGCGTCTGCACCCGTAATCCGTTCAAAAAAAATCAATCTAATTCGGGTGCTCTGTTTTGCCACCAGCAGCAGAGGGAGGGGGAGGACAGAGAGGCAGGGAGGGGCGGCGCCGTACCTGACGCGTGGCGGTGGGGGAAAGGCGCGTCGTCGACGGGAAGCAGAGACACGGGCGCGGCCGGCGGTCGTCGGGGGAAGGAGACGCGCGGGCGGCGCGGTCGTCGGCGCGCGGGAAGAGACGCGGGTGGCGGCCGGAGGCGGAGGCGTTGACGACGGAGCCGCTACGGGGAGCGTGCGGCGGTGGCGGGGGCAGCCTGGCGGCGGTGGCGGGGGCAGCCTGGCGGCGTCGTCGTCGGCGAGGGCGCGGACAGAGGCAGAGGAAGAGAAGTGAGTGGGGAAGGGAAGAAGAAGAGGAGGCACGGTTATAACTAAAGGGCCTTTAGTCCCGGTTCGTGGCTCCAACCGGGACTAAAGGTGCATACGTCCCGGTTGAAGCCACCAACCGGGACCTATAGTCCAATTTTCAGCAGCTGAAGGGGCGCGCGCGCAGGGGGCTCTTCCGTCCCGGTTGGTGGCTCCAACCGGGACGTATTCCCCTGTTTTCAAATTTTTTCAGTTATTTTCTCTCTGTTCCCGCCTTATTTTTTATTTTGGGGTTTAAATTTGTAATGTTTTTTAAATGATAATTACTTTGGAATTTAGAAAAACTTTAAACATAAAAAGTGTTTGGATTTGAATAACTAATTCGAAACCATTTTCTGTTTTGAAAAATAATTAATGTAACCATTTAAACTACGAACCATTTAAAATTAATTATGAAATAACTTATATTTTTTAAATATTAATTTGGAATTTAGAAAAACTTTAAACATAAGAAGTGTATGGATTTGAATAAATAATCCAAAACCAATTTCTATTTTTAAAAAATAATTAATGAAACCATTTAAAATTAATTAACTTATATTTTTGAATATTAATTTGGAATTTAGAAAAACTTTAAACATAAAAAGTGTTTGGATTTTAATAAATAATTCAAAACCATTTTTTGTTTTAAAAAAAATTAATGTAACCATTTAAAATATGAACCATTTACAACTAAAAATGAATTAACTTATATTTTTTAATATCAATTTCGAATTTAGAAAAACTTTAAACATAAGAAGTGTATGGATTTGAATAAATAATCCAAAACCATTTTCTATTTCTAAAAAATAATTAATGTAACCTTTTAAAATGAATTAACTTATATTTTTGAATATTAATTTGGAATTTAGAAAAACTTTAAACATAAGAAGTGTATGGATTTGAATAAATAATCCAAAACCATTTTCTATTTCTAAAAAATAATTAATGTAACCTTTTAAAATGAATTAACTTATATTTTTGAATATTAATTTGGAATTTAGAAAAACTTTAAACATAAGAAGTGTATGGATTTGAATAAATAATCCAAAACCATTTTCTATTTTTAAAAAATAATTAATGTAACCTTTTAAAATGAAGATAGGGGCGAGCATCGTTAGAACTTGCATTGGATCTCTGAAGAAACCACATATTGTGAGTCTAAAAATGATTTTTTCAAAAAATCACGGGCGATAGATCATGTACCTGTAGTACAAACCAGACCCACTTCCTACCGATTCGGCAGACATTTGTCCTTTTTACCCGGGATGGACGAAAAGGTTTGAGATGTACCGGTTGGGAGATAGTCCATGTAAGGTGGTCTAGTATTTTAGGAAAATGGGACGGTAGCATTGTGAAACGGCATTTTGGTGGTTACTTCACAAAACGACCCGTTTTTTGCGCTCGGAAAATGGAAAAGGGCTTTTTCGTGCGACAAAAAGGAAAACTTCCTCCTGCAACATTGTTCTCCATACCAATGTCCACACACATGCATAATATGGGCACAACATCACAAACTATGCCGTGATTCAGCACATAACATCGGTCATTTGGACCGAAAGCCATGAAACCTCGAACATGATAGGTCATTTTGTGAAGGTTTTTTCGAAACATGATCAATATACCAAGTCTGGTATTTTTCCTTTCAACTATGTAAAAAAATATGACACCAAGCGAAGGATTTTCATTGTTCGGATTTTTTTTGAATTTATTATGCCCGTTTTGAATTATCTGAATTTCTAACTATGGTCGAACCGGTGTGCATGAAGATAGGGGACGAGCATCGTTAGAACTTGTATTGGATCTCTGAAGAAACCACATATTGTGAGTCTAAAAATGATTTTTTCAAAAAATCACGGGCGATAGATCATGTACCTGTAGTACAAACCGGACCCACTTCCTACCGATTCGGCAGACATTTGTCCTTTTTACCCGGGATGGACGAAACGGTTTGAGATGTACCGGTTGGGAGATAGTCCATGTAATGTGGTCTAGTATTTTAGGAAAATGGGACGGTAGCATTGTGAAACGTCATTTTGGTGGTTACTTCACAAAACGACCCGTTTTTTGCGCTCGAAAAATAGAAAAGGGCTTTTCCGTGCGACAAAAAGGAAAACTTCCTCCTACAACATTGTTCTCCATACCAATGTCCACACACATGCATAATATGGGCACAACATCACAAACTATGCCGTGATTCAGCACATAACATCGGTCATTTGGACCGAAAGCCATGAAACCTCGAACATGATAGGTCATTTTGTGAAGGTTTTTTTGAAACATGATCAATATACCAAGTCTGGTATTTTTCCTTTCAACTATGTTACAAAATATGACACCAAGCGAAGGATTTTCATTGTTCGGATTTTTTTTGAATTTATTATGCCCGTTTTGAATTATCTGAATTTCTAACTATGGTCGAACCGGTGTGCATGAAGATAGGGGACGAGCATCGTTAGAACTTGCATTGGATCTCTGAAGAAACCACATATTGTGAGTCTAAAAATGATTTTTTCAAAAAATCACGGGCGATAGATCATGTACATGTAGTACAAACCGGACCCACTTCCTGCCGATTCGGCAGACATTTGTCCTTTTTACCCGGGATGGACGAAAAGGTTTGAGATGTACCGGTTGGGAGATAGTCCATGTAAGGTGGTCTAGTATTTTAGGAAAATTGGACGGTAGCATTGTGAAACGTCATTTTGGTGGTTACTTCACAAAACGACCCGTTTTTTGCGCTCGAAAAATGGAAAAGGGCTTTTCCGTGCGACAAAAAGGAAAACTTCCTCCTGCAAAATTGTTCTCCATACCAATGTCCACACACATGCATAATATGGGCGCAACATCACAAACTATGCCGTGATTCAGCACATAACATCGGTCATTTGGACCGAAAAAGCCATGAAACCTCGAACATGATAGGTTATTTTGTGAAGGTTTTTTCGAAACATGATCATTGTTCGGCACACATTTAGTCCCGGATGTAGTCACAAACCGGGACTAAAAATATTTTCCGCCATTTCCCACCTCTTCCCGCCAAGTTTTCCCGCCCTTTCCTTTCTACTAGAGCTTTTAGTCCCGGATGTAGTCACAAACCGGGACTAAAAATATTTTCCGCCATTTCCCACCTCTTCCCGCCAGGTTTTCCCGCCCTTTCCTTTCTACTAGAGCTTTTAGTCCCGGATGTAGACACTAACCGGGACTAAAGATATTTCCCGCCATTTCCCAAAGCTTCACGCCAAGTTTTCCCGCCCTTTCCCTCTATATTTAGGATGATCGTGTCATGGCTATCCACACATCCACACCTTCCTCTCTTAGAACAATGGACTAGGCATGATTATGACTAAAGGGGGCGGCTTTAGTCCTGAGTGTTAGCTAGTCCAGGTTTGTCCAGGTTTTTAATATTAATAAATGTCTTAAGTGTTACCTAATAAATAGAGGGAAATGCCTATATAAAGAGAGGGTTCATATTTAGTCCCGGTTGGAGAAACCAACCGCGACTGAAGGGATTGCGGCAGAGTGGGCCAGGCAACACTAATAATAGGGGTGAGTGTCGACATTATGTCGTGCGGCTTGTACCTTGTCCCGGATGGTGTCACCAACCGGGACTAAAGATGAACCTTTAGTCCCGATTGGAGACACCAACCGGGACTAAAGATGAGTCAGCACTAATAATAGGGGTGAGTGTCGACATTATGCCGAGCTGCTTGTACTATAAATATGCATCCTTGTGAGTCCAGTCCTCCAGCCAGTTTGAGGCATCTCCAAGATGGTTTTCAAGAGCAGGGACACCACTGCGGCCAGTTTCAGGGAGATGCCGACGGAGCCCAGTCCTCCGGCATCTCCGAGAAACTGGTCATAGAGGCACTCCCTAATATGTGAAATTAGTTAGCTCCGAGGCGTATTGATCTAGTTAGTGAAGTTACAAGCTGCAAGATGGTTTTCGAGAGCAGGGACACCACTGCGGCCAGTTTCAGGGAGATGCCAACGGAGCCCAGTCCTCCGGCATCTCCGAGAAACTGGTCATAGAGGCACTCCCTAATATGTGAAATTAGTTAGCTCCGAGGCGTATTGATCTAGTTAGTGAAGTTACAAGCTGCAAGATAGTTTTCGAGAGCAGGGACACCACTACGACCAGTTTCAGGGAGATGCCGACGGAGCCCAGTCCTCTGGCATCTCCAAGAAACTGGTCATAGAGGCACTCCCGGTCCAGCCACAAAACGGGACTAACACTCAAGACATTTATTAATATTAAAAACTGAGACTACAAAACCGGGACTAAAGGCCACAAACCGCGAAAGATATCCTTCGGTCAAGCCACAAACCGCGAAAGACATGAACTAGAGTTACATAATATGAGCATGAACTTCTTGGCATATGTCATTCCTTATGACCGCTTCAGACGTAACCATGGAGCATCTTCTTTACTTAACGGAATGCTTGGGTCAGTTTTCACTGTGAAGGGCGGAATTTCATCAAACTTATTATAATCTTCTGACATGTCTGTCTTGTCCTCGATTCCCACGATGTTTCTTTTCCCTGAAAGAACTATGTGACGCTTTGGCTCATCATATGATGTATTCGTTTGCATATTTTTTCTTTTTTTTCGGTCTGGAGGACATGTCCTTCACATAGAAAACCTGAGACACATCATTGGCTAGGGCGAATGGTTCATCTCTATAACCAAGATTGTTGAGATCCACTGTTGTCATTCCGTACAACTGGTCTATCTTTACCCCTTCCCCATTCAGGTTGACCCATTTGCAGCGAAACAAAGGGACCTTAAAAGAGACTCCATAGTCTAGTTCCCATATCTCCTCTATGTAACCATAATATGTGTCCTTTTGTCCATTCTCGTCTATTGCATCAAAGCGGACACCACTATTTTGGTTGGTGCTCTTTTTATCTTGGGCGATCGTGTAGAATGTATTCCCATTTATTTCGTACCCTTGGAAATTCAATACAGTAGAAGATGGTGACGCGGCCAACAAGTATAGCTGATCTCCAACAGTGGTGTCATTCAAGATATGTGTCCGCATCCAACCACCGAAAGACTTCATGTGTTCATCTGTAATCCATGATTCAGGCTTCCCCGGGTTTTTGGAGCGTACAATATTCTTGTGTTCCTCGATATACGGAGCTGCCAAGGTGGAATTATGTAGAACTGTGTAGTGTGCTTTAGTGAAAGAATCCCCGTCCCTACATATCATTGCTTTCTTTCCCAGCGTGCCTTTTCCACTTAGTCTTCCCTCATGCCGCGAGTCAGAAATACCAATCGGCTTAAGGTCAGGAATAAAGTCAACACAAAACTCAATGACCTCCTCTGTTCCATATCCCTTGGAGATGCTTCCTTCTGGTCTAGCACGGTTATGAACATATTTCTTTAAGACTCCCATGAACCTCTCAAAGGGGAACATATTGTTCAGAAATACCGGACCGAGAATGGCAATCTCTTCCACTAGATGAACCAGGAGATGCGTCATAATATTGAAGAAGGATGGTGGGAACACCAATTCAAAACTAACAAGACATTGTACCACATCCTTCTGTAACCTTGGCAGAATATCTGGATTGATTACCTTCTGAGATATTGCATTGAGGAATGCACACAGCTTCACAATGGGTACTCGAACATTTTCCGGTAGAAGCCCCCTCAATGCAATCGGAAGCAACTGCGTCATAATCACGTGACATTCATGAGACTTCAGGTTTTGGAACTTTTTCTCTGCCATATTTATTATCCTTTTTATATTAGATGAGAAGCCCGACGGCACCTTGATACTGTAAAGGACTTCAAAAAAGATTTCCTTCTCTGCTTTGGTAAGAGCATAGCTGGCACGACTTAAGTGACGCCCTTTATCCGTCTTGTTATCTGTATGCATGTTCTTTGGGTCTTTCATAATTTGTTGGTCCTCCCGTGCTTCAGGTGTATCTTTTGTCTTCCCATACACGCCTAGGAATCCTAGCAGGTTCACGCAGAGATTCTTCGTCACGTGCATCACGTCGATTGAAGAGCGGACACGCAGGACTTTCCAATATGGCAGCTCCCAAAATATATATTTCTTCTTCCACATGGGTGCGTGTCCTGTAGCGACGTCGTTCGGAACTGATTGACCGCCGGGACCCTTTCCAAAGATTACTTCTATGTCCTTGACCATACCAAATACATCATCACCAACAGGGAGTTCAGGCTTCTTCCGGTGATCTGCCTTACCTTTGAAATGCTTGCCTTTCTTTCTTACGGGATGATTGGTCGGAAGAAATCGTCGATTCGCCAGGTACACAACCTTCTTGCATTTATGCAAATATGTACCTTCGGTCTTATCTAAACAGTGGGTGCATGCCTTATATCCTTTGTTTGTCTGTCCTGAAAGGTTACTAAGAGCAGGCCAATCATTGATGGTTACGAATAACAACCCTCGTAGATTAAATGGCTCCTGTTTGTTCTCATCCCACGCACGTACACCTGGTTTGCCCCACAACTGTAAGAGTTCTTCAACTAATGGCCTAAGGTACACATCAATGTCGTTGCCCGGTTGCTTCGGGCCTTGGATGAGCACTGGCATCATAATGAACTTACGCTTCATGCACAACCAAGGAGGCAGGTTGTAGATACATAGAGTCACGGGCCAGGTGCTGTGACTGCAACTCTGCTCCCCAAAAGGATTCATGCCATCCGTACTTAGACCAAACCATAAGTTCCTTGCGTCACCTGCAAAGTCTGGGAAGTCTCTCTCGATTTTTCTCCACTGTGACCCATCAGCAGGGTGTCTCAACTCCCCGTCTTTCTTACGGTCTTCTTTGTGCCATCGCAACAACCTGGCATGCTCTTTGTTTCTGAACATGCGTTTCAACCTTGGTATTATAGGAGCATACCACATAACCTTAGCAGGAACCCTCTTCCGAAGGGGCTCTCCCTCAACATCACCAGGGTCATCTCGTCTGATCTTATACCGCAACGCGTTGCATACCGGGCATTTATCTAAATTCTCATACTCCTTACCGCGGTAGAGGATGCAGTCATTAATGCATGCATGTATCTTTTGCACATCTAATCCCAGAGGACAGAGAGTCTTCTTTGCTTCGTAGGTACTCTCGGGAAGTTCGTTATGTTTTGGAAACTTCGGCTTCATTATTTTCAGCATCTTTTCAAATGAGGAGTCAGTTAGACCACACTCTGCCTTCCATCGCAACAATTCCAGTGTGGTACCGAGCTTTGTGCTGCCATCTTTACAATTTGGGTACAACAATTTCTTGTGATCTTCTAACATGCCCTCTAACTTCAACTTCTCATTTTCTGTTTTACAGTCTCGCTTTGCATCAGAAATGACCCTACCAAGTTCATCAGCCGGCTCATCTGATGCCCGTTCTTCACCTTTTTCCTCTCCATTGTCTTCCATTGCAGTATCACTGTATTCAGGAAACATATGATGATAGTTGTTATCATCATCTTCTTCTTCACCATCTTCCATCATAACCCCTCTTTCCCCGTGCTTGGTCCAGCAATTATAGTTGGGCATGAAACCTTTCATAATCAGGTGGCCGCGAATGATTTTCGAGGAAGAGTACTCCTTGTTGTTCCGACATTGAACACATGGACAACGTATAAATCCATTCTCTTTGTTTGCCGTAGCCACATCGATAAATTTATCCACGCCTTTGATATACCCGGCTACCCGCCGGTCACCGTACATCCATTCCCGACCGTTCATCTGCATCATATAAGTAAGTTTATCAAAAAACAGGACATCATAAATAGTAAAATAACCAATTCACACAGACACATGAATTGTATCAATGACCTAGAAAAGATAAGATTGCTAACCTCGATCGAGGGAAATAAAGAGGAGAAAGCTCAAGTGCGTCTCGGACACCTTCTATATTTTTGTTCTATGAGAAATTCAACGGGATTTTTCACTCAAACATTTCAACAAACACCTTCAATGCATGCATGAGAAAAAACTAGCACACACCCTCACACCTTACACCATTCGAAAAAACAGAGTGGAGGCAGAGGGGGCTGGGGCGTTGCATTTATAGAGGGCAAGGGGTCTTTAGTCCCGGTTGGAGCCAGCAACCGGGACTAAAGGTGCGTGCCACGCCACGTGGTTGTGGCCAAACCTTTAGTCCCGGTTGGTGGCTCCAACCGGGACGCATGCCCCCTTACCAACCGGGACCCATGCCCCCTGGCCCCGTGCCCGCTCCAACCGGGACGCGTGCCAGCATTAGTCCCGGTTGGTGGCGCAACCGGGACTAATGCTCCGAGGGGTCGCGAACGGATGGCCCTTTTTCCTCTAGTGAATGGACATATCTAGAGGCTAGGGAGACGCGTCGGTCATAGTGGAGAGGAGTGGAGGGAAATGCGAGAGCAAGAGGAGATGAGGGAAATGAGAGAGTAAGAGGAGGAAGAGATGAACTGGGTTAAAGGATACATCTCGTTGCCCGGATTTATAGAGGCACCGAACCGAATAGGCGGGAAGTAGTGGCGGGAAAAAAAGGGCGGGAAGTAGTGGCGGGAAAAATTGGCGGGGAGTACTGGCGGGAAAATTCGGCAGGAAGGATTGGCGAGGAAAACAGCGGCGGACGATTATTTAGCGGCAGTATTGCCGATCAATGCAACCTTGCATGAGCAATGTACCCTTCGTCCTTCCAATAAACGAACAGTACCGTCGTCCTCCCAACAGACGAACAGCACTTTCGTCTGTTGAACAGCCGAAGATCTGGACCGTCGTCCTCTCAAAAGACAAAACATTGTGTCGTCTGTTCAACAGATGAAACGAGTCTGTCGTCTGTTGAACGGCCGACCGACCAACAGATTTGCAATTTGTCCATTTTATGTATTATTTGTAAAATTCAATAAAAAAATATATTATTTAAAAAAAATTAGCGATTACTTCGATGCACTACCATATCCCCTTGGAACTACATACGTGCCTTCATAAAATTTAATGGGGTGGATAATAAGACAACATGAGAACATGTAAGACGGTACCTAGCGCAACACGGCAAAGCATGAAACAATTACCATTAAAGTGCGTATTCTTTCTTTATCGTTAACCAATACTGTATTTTCATGTTTTTCTGCATTAACTCTTGGTTTTATATTTGCTTGGTTCAACCTAGTCATCTTCTCGAGCTCGGTGGCTCAAAATCGAGCTCCGTTACACATCCACGACAACCGCCAATCTAGGGATTGTGGGGTACTCTAGGCGCCAATGAGTAGTTGCACATAGATGCCAATGTCGGTGCAGCTACGATGTAGGCAGGAGAAGCTCCCAAAACAACATTGCAAGTTGTGGTGGCACAATATTCCTACATTATCTCAGCTAAAAAAAAGGAAAAAAACACGAGGGTTGGACCTGTGGAGGCATGTGGCAAGTGCTAGCGGCACATCTAGCTTAGGGATGTCTTTCCCCTTACATAGTTTGAATATGTGTCAAACAACCTCTTCCGACCCTCGGACAAATGTAAAATTCGTTTTCTGTCAGGATCGGTAAATGCATGGTCATCTCGTCCCAGGAAGAGAACGTTATCTCTTCATGTGCAAAACACGTCATCTCATCTTAGCATGTTGCCTCGTCCCATTCCTCCAAAAAATAGCAAGCACACCATGGATGCCGCCGGACACCACAGTGCACGCCAGGCTATCTTTTTTTAAACTATAATAGTATTATATATACTCTTATTGTTCAAGTTATGTACATGCTAAACTCTTCCTCCCGAGTGGTGTATTTACTACGCATGTGGAACGCATAAAATGAGATGATTGTTTTCATGCTAGGTGCACTAGTAGAAAACAGGCCATCCGTTCGCGCCCCCTTAGAGCATTAGTCCCGGTTGGGCCACTAACCGAGACTAATGCTGGCACGCGTCCCGGTTTGAGCGGGCACGGGGCCCGGAGGCATGCGTCCCGGTTGGTAAGGGGGACTAAAGGTTTGGCGACAGCCATGTGGCGTGGCACACACCTTTAGTCCCGGTTGGTGGCTCCAACCGGGACGTATGCTCTCGCCCTCTATAAATGCAACGCCCCAGCCCCCTCTGCCTCACTCTGTTTTTTCTCTTGGTGGAAGGTGTGAGGGGTGTGCTAGTTTTTTCTCTCCTATGCATGCATTCAAGGTGTTTGATGAAATGTTTGAGTGAATAATCCCGTTCAATTTCTCATAGAACAAAAATATAGAAGGTGTCTGAGACGCACTTGAGCTTTCTCCTCTTTATTTCCCTCGATCGAGGTTAGCAATCTTATCTTTTCTCTGTCATTGATAGAATGCATGTGTCGATGTGAATTGGTCATTTCACTATTTATGATGTCCTATTTTTTGATAAACTTACTAATATGATGCAGATGAACGGTCGGGAATGGATGTACGGTGATCGGCGCGTAGCCGGTATATGAAAGGCGTGAATAAATTTATCGATGTGGCTACGGCAAACAAAGAGAATGGTTTTATACGTTGTCCATGTGTTCAATGTCGGAACAACAAGGAGTACTCTTCCTCGAAAATCATTCGCGGCCACCTGATTATGAAAGGTTTCATGCCCAACTATAATTGCTGGACCAAGCACGGGGAAAGAGGGGTTATGATGGAAGATGGTGAAGAAGAAGATGATGATAACAACTATCATCATATGTTTCCTGAATACAGTGATACTGCAATGGAAGACAATGGAGAGGAAAAAGGTGAAGAACGGGCATCAGATGAGCCGGCTGATGAACTTGGTAGGGTCATTTCTGATGCAAAGCGAGACTGTAAAACAGAAAATGAGAAGTTGAAGTTAGAGGGCATGTTAGAAGATCACAAGAAATTGTTGTACCCAAATTGTAAAGATGGCAGCACAAAGCTCGGTACCACACTGGAATTGTTGCGATGGAAGGCAGAGTGTGGTCTAACTGACTCCTCATTTGAAAAGATGCTGAAAATAATGAAGCCGAAGTTTCCAAAACATAACGAACTTCCCGAGAGTACCTACGAAGCAAAGAAGACTCTCTGTCCTCTGGGATTAGATGTGCAAAAGATACATGCATGCATTAATGACTGCATCCTCTACCGCGGTAAGGAGTATGAGAATTTAGATAAATGCCCGGTATGCAACGCGTTGCGGTATAAGATCAGACGAGATGACCCTGGTGATGTTGAGGGAGAGCCCCTTCGGAAGAGGGTTCCTGCTAAGGTTATGTGGTATGCTCCTATAATACCAAGGTTGAAATGCATGTTCAGAAACAAAGAGAATGCCAGGTTGTTGCGATGGCACAAAGAAGACCGTAAGAAAGACGGGAAGTTGAGACACCCTGCTGATGGGTCACAGTGGAGAAAAATCGAGAGAGACTTTCCAGACTTTGCAGGTGACGCAAGAAACTTATGATTTGGTCTAAGTACGGATGGCATGAATCCTTTTGGGAGCAGAGCTACAGTCACAGCACCTGGCCCGTGACTCTATGTATCTACAACCTGCCTCCTTGGTTGTGGATGAAGCGTAAGTTCATTATGATGCCAGTGCTCATCCAAGGCCCGAAGCAACCGGGCAACGACATTGATGTGTACCTTAGGCCATTAGTTGAAAAACTCTTACAGTTTTGGGGCAAACCATGTGTACGTGCGTGGGATGAGAACAAACAGGAGCCATTTGATCTACGAGGGTTGTTATTCGTAACCATCAATGATTGACCTGCTCTTAGTAACCTTTCAGGACAGACAAACAAGGGATATAAGGCATGCACACACTGTTTAGATAAGACTGAAGGTACATATTTGCATAAATGCAAGAAGGTTGTGTACCTGGCGAATCGACGATTTCTTCCGACCAATCATCCCGTAAGAAAGAAAGGCAAGCATTTCAAAGGTGAGGCAGATCACCGGAAGAAGCCTGAACTCCCTGCTGGTGATGATGTATTTGGTATGGTCAAGGACATAGAAGTAATCTTTAGAAAGGGTCCCGGCGGTCAATCAGTTCCGAACGACGTCGCTACAGGACACGCACCCATGTGGAAGAAAGAAATCTATATTTTGGGAGCTGCCATATTGGAAAGTCCTGCGTGTCCGCTCTTCAATCGACGTGATGCACGTGACGAAGAATCTTTGCGTGAACCTGCTAGGATTCCTAGGCGTGTATGGGAAGACAAAAGATACACCAGAAGCACGGGAGGACCAACAAATTATGAAAGACCCAAAGAACATGCATACACATAACAAGACGGATAAAGGGCGTCACTTAAGTCGTGCCAGCTATGCTCTTACCAAAGCAGAGAAGGAAATCTTTTTTGAAGTCCTTTACAGTATCAAGGTGCCGTCGGGCTTCTCATCTAATATAAAGGGGATAATAAATATGGCAGAGAAAAAGTTCCAAAACCTGAAGTCTCATGACTGTCACGTGATTATGACGCAGTTGCTTCCGATTGCATTGAGGGGGCTTCTACCGGAAAATGTTCGAGTACCCATTGTGAAGCTGTGTGCATTCCTCAATGCAATAGCTCAGAAGGTAATCAATCCAGATATTCTGCCAAGGTTACAGAAGGATGTGGTACAATGTCTTGTTAGTTTTGAATTGGTGTTCCCACCATCCTTCTTCAATATTATGACGCATCTCCTGGTTCACCTAGTGTAAGAGATTGCCATTCTCGGTCCGGTATTTCTGCACAATATATTCCCCTTTGAGAGGTTCATGGGAGTCTTAAAGAAATATGTTCATAACCGTGCTAGACCAGAAGGAAGCATCTCCAAGGGATATGGAACAGAGGAGGTCATTGAGTTTTGTGTTGACTTTATTCCTGACCTTAAGCCGATTGGTGTTTCTGACTCGCGGCATGAGGGAAGACTAAGTGAAAAAGGCACGCTGGGAAAGAAAGCAATGATATGTAGGGACGGGGATTCTTTCACTAAAGCACACTACACAGTTCTACATAATTCCACCTTGGCAGCTCCGTATATCGAGGAACACAAGAATATTGTACGCTCCAAAAACCCGGGGAAGCCTGAATCATGGATTACAGATGAACACATGAAGTCTTTCGGTGGTTGGATGCGGACACATATCTTGAATGACACCACTGTTGGAGATCAGCTATACTTGTTGGCCACGTCACCATCTTCTACTGTATTGAATTTCCAAGGGTACGAAATAAATGGAAATACATTCTACACGATCGCCCAAGATAAAAAGAGCACCAACCAAAATAGTGGTGTCCGCTTTGATGCAATAGACGAGAATGGACAAAAGGACACATATTATGGTTACATAGAGGAGATATGGGAACTAGACTATGGAGTCTCTTTTAAGGTCCCTTTGTTTCGCTGCAAATGGGTCAACCTGAATGGGGAAGGGGTAAAGATAGACCAGTTGTACGGAATGACAACAGTGGATCTCAACAATCTTGGTTATAGAGATGAACCATTCGTCCTAGCCAATGATGTGTCTCAGGTTTTCTATGTGAAGGACATGTCCTCCAGACCGAAAAAAAGAAAAAATATGCAAACGAATACATCATATGATGAGCCAAAGCGTCACATAGTTCTTTCAGGGAAAAGAAACATCGTGGGAATCGAGGACAAGACAGACATGTCAGAAGATTATAATAAGTTTGATGAAATTCCGCTCTTCACAGTGAAAACTGACCCAAGCATTCCGTTAAGTAAAGAAGATGCTCCATGGTTACGCCTGAAGCGGTCATAAGGAATGACATATGCCAAGAAGTTCATGCTCATATTATGTAACTCTAGTTCATGTCTTTCGCGGTTTGTGGCTTGACCGAAGGATATCTTTCGCGGTTTGTGGCCTTTAGTCCCGGTTTTGTAGTCTCAGTTTTTAATATTAATAAATGTCTTGAGTGTTAGTCCCGTTTTGTGGCTGGACCGGAACTATGAAGAAGTTATCCCGATTCATACTTACCATTAAGATCCGATCTCCAAACGCGCGCGGTCACATATTAGGGAGTGCCTCTATGACCAGTTTCTTGGAGATGCCGAAGGACTGGGATCCGGCGGCATCTCCCTGAAACTGGTCGTAGTGGTGTCCCTGCTCTCGAAAACCATCTTGCAGCTTGTAACTTCTCTAACTAGATCAATACACCTGGGAGCTAACTAATTTCACATATTAGGGAGTGCCTCTATGACCAGTTTCTCGGAGATGCCGGAGGACTGGGCTCCGTCGGCATCTCCCTGAAACTGGCCATAGTGGTGTCCCTGCTCTCGAAAACCATCTTGCAGCTTGTAACTTCTCTAACTAGATCAATACGCCTGGGAGCTAACTAATTTCACATATTAGGGAGTGCCTCTATGACCAGCTTCTCAGAGATGCCGGAGGACTGGGCTCCGTCGGCATCTCCCTGAAACTGACCGTAGTGGTGTCCTTTCTCTCGAAAACCATCTTGGAGATGCCTCAAACTGGCTGGAGGACTGGACTCGCAAGGATGCCTATTTATAGTACAAGCAGCTCGGCATAGTGTCGACACTTACGAAATAATGTCGACACTCACCCCTACTATTAGTGTTGACTCGTGTTTTGTTCCGGTTGGTGTCTCCAACCGGGACTACAGGTTCATCTTTAGTCCCGGTTGGTGACACCAACCGGGACAAGGTACACGCCGCATGACATAATGTCGACACTCACCCCTATCATTAGTGCTGCCTGGCCCAGCCTGCCGAAATCCCTCCATGTGATCTATCGCCCGTGATTTTTTGAAAAAATCATTTTTAGACTCGCAATATGTGGTTTCTTCAGAGATCCAATGCAAGTTCTAACGATGCTCGTCCCCTATCTTCATGCACACCAGTTCGACCATAGTTACAAATTCAGATATTTCAAAATGGGCATAATAAATTAAAAAAAAAACCGAACAATGAAAATCCTTCGCGTGGTGTCATATTATGTTACATAGTTGAAAGGAAAAATAACAGACTTGGTATATTGATCATGTTTCGAAAAAACCTTCACAAAATGACCTATCATGTTCGAGGTTTCATGGCTTTCGGTCCAAATGACCGATGTTATGTGCTAAATCACAACATAGTTTGTGATGTTGTGCCCATATTATGCATGTGTGTGGACATTGGTATCGAGAACAATGTTGCAGCAGGAAGTTTTCCTTTTTGTCGCACGGAAAAGCCTTTTCCATTTTCCGAGCGCAAAAAACGGGTCGTTTTGTGAAGTAACCACCAAAATGCCGTTTCAGAATGCTACCGTCCCATTTTCCTAAAATATAGACCACCTTACATGGACTATCTCCCAACCGGGACATCTCAAACCGTTTCGTCCATCCCGGGTAAAAAGGACAAATGTCTGCCGAATCGGTAGGAAGTGGGTCCGGTTTGTACTACAGGTACATGATCTATCGCCCGTGATTTTTTGAAAAAATCATTTTTAGACTCGCAATTTGTGGTTTCTTCAGAGATCCAATGCAAGTTCTAACGATGCTCGTCCCCTATCTTCATGCACACCTGTTCGACCATAGTTAGAAATTCAGATAATTCAAAACGGGCATAATAAATTCAAAAAAAATCCGAACAATGAAAATCCTTAGCGTGGTGTCATATTATGTTACATAGTTGAAAATAAAAATACTAGACTTGGTATATTGATCATGTTTCGAAAAACCTTCACAAAATGACCTATCATGTTCAAGGTTTCATAGCTTTCGGTCCAAATGACCGATGTTATGTGCTGAATCACGTCATAGTTTGTGATGTTGTGCCTATATTATGCATGTGTGTGGACATTGGTATGGAGAACAATGTTGCAGGAGGAAGTTTTCCTTTTTGTCGCACGGAAAAGCCCTTTTCCATTTTCCGAGCGCAAAAAACGGGTCGTTTTGTGAAGTAACCACCAAAATACCGTTTCAGAATGCTACCGTCCCATTTTCCTAAAATACTAGACCACCTTACATGGACTATCTCCCAACCGGGACATCTCAAACCGTTTCGTCCATCCCGGATAAAAAGGACAAATGTCTGCCGAATCGGCAGGAAGTGGGTCCGGTTTGTACTACAGGTACATGATCTTCCCGCCATTTTTTCCCGCCATTTCTTCCAGCCAGTTTTTTCTGCCGGTTCTTCCCGCCAGTTCTTCCCTCCAGTTATCTTCCTGCCATTTCTCACTATATATATATGTAGGGTTGGCCTCCATTGTTATTGCACATCTCTAGACTCATATGTGTAACCTCATCACTCTTTCCCATGACTTCCACCGTGGCACTAACTACCAGGGAGGCGGAGGCGCTTTGCGCCTCGAACTACCCCTGCCCGCCGGGCTACTGTGTCCCCGTCGGCTGGATGCTGAGCGCCGGAGGCGTGCCGGTTCCTCCTGTCCCTCTAGGTGTGGCGCGTCGGATGGCCATCACGAACCACTACTACTTCGAGCTCACGCCGGAGAAGCGGAGGAATCCCAGATGGCATCCCGACTATTTCCCGACTTGGGAAGCCTTCTTCGTGGATCGGCGTGAGAGGGCGCTCGCCAGGCACGAGGAGGACGGCCCACCTGCTCCGAACTTCAACGAGGCCGGCCGTCGGCTGTGGTGGCGCGGCCGAACTCTCCAGAGCGTCATGGCCTACGACACGACCGCCGACTCTTGCCCCCGCCTGCGCTACCCTCAAGTCCAGCCCACTCGTACTCAGCCTTCAAGGTTCAACTACGGCGACCCCGACGACGACATCGACGACGGCCGCGGCGAGTACGACGACTATAGTGGCGAGTATTACAGGTGTAGGCAGGAGCATGACTGAATCATTTCAACATTGCAAAACAAGTTCGGCTGATTGTGGCTCAATCTGGCCATGTATCTTAATTTTCAGTTCTTCTATGTAACTTTGTGTTAGTTGCGTTATGTACTTTAATTCTAGTTCTATCCTAATCAAATTACTTATTCAAATCCAAACACTTTTTATGTTTAAAGTTTTTCTAAATTCCAAATTAATATTAAAAAAATATAAGTTAATTCATTTTTAATTGTAAATGGTTCATATTTTAAATGGTTACATTAATTATTTTTTAAAACAGAAAATGGTTTTGAATTATTTATTCGAATCCAAACACTTTTTATGTTTAAAGTTTTTCTAAATTCCAAATTAATATTTAAAAAATATAAGTTAATTCATTTTTAATTTTAAATGGTTATATTAATTATTTTTTAAAAATAGAAAATGGTTTTGGATTATTTATTCAAATCCAGACACTTTTTATGTTTAAAGTTTTTCTAAATTCGAAATTAATATTCAAAAAATATAAGTTATTTCATTATTAATTTTAAATGGTTCGTAGTTTAAATGGTTACATTAATTATTTTTAAAAACAGAAAATGGTTTCGAATTAGTTATTCAAATTCAAACACTTTTTATGTTTAAAGTTTTTCTAAATTCCAAAGTAATTATCATTTAAAAAACATTACAAATTTAAACCCCAAAATAAAAAATAAGACGGGAACAGAGAGAAAATACCTGAATTTTTTTGAAAACAGGGGCATATGTCCCGGTTGGAGCCACCAACCGGGACTAAAGACCCCCTGCGCGCCCGCCCCTTTATCTGCTGAAAAAATTGGAGTATACGTCCCGGTTGGTGGCTCCAACCGGGATATGACCCTTTAGTCCCGGTTGGAGTTACCAACCGGGACAAAAGGTCCTTTGGTTAATAACTGGGTGCCCCTCCTCTTCTTCTTCCCAATCTCGCAATCTTCTCGTGCACAGGGACTGAAGCGACGCCGTCAGGCTGCCCCGCCGCCCTGCACGCCTTATCGGCCGCCGCCGCTGCTCTGCCTCCGCCTCGCCAGGAACCGCCTCCCCTCCAACAGAATCGACGAAGGGCGCCCGTAACCACCGCAATCAGGAGCTCCTCCCCGAAGCCCGGCCACCGCTGTTCTCGACGATTCCGGCCGCGTCCGAGCTCGCTTGGTCGAGCTGACCCCTCCACCGCCTCCGTGGTGAGCCCCTCCACCTCACAGTCCTCTCCATTCTTCCTCTTCCTCTCTGTATCGCTGCCGCACCGAGGACCTGAAGCCACCGCCGTCAGCCGCCGTCGTGCTTCCTCTTCCGGCGACCAATCCGGAGTGGCGCCGCCACTAAACGGCTCGGTACGCTAGCCCTGCATCCATCGCTGCAGCTCCCGCTGCTCCGCCCGCGCTCCAGCGCCCTCCCCGTTGACGATCTGGGGATGATCCCCGGTAAATGACGTCACGCTGACGTCCTGGTGACATCAGCGGGCGGGGTCAGCGCGGTCAAACCTTCGGTGAGTCCTGCTTGCTTGCGTGGAGGCTGAGTTGGCACTGGGGCCCTTCTGTCAGTCTCACTGGCTAGGGGTCGCCCCGGTGTAAAAACTATTTGCCTTTTTGTTTTTAATTCCAGAATAATTTAATATTGTAAAATCAATAACTTATTGTTTATAAGTCAGAAAAATATGTATAATATACCAAATTGTTCAGAAAAATGAAACCTATCTATTTAACCTATAATCATGCATTGTTCAACAACTTAAATGACAACTATAATTAGAAGGACAAATGCACCCCTCTCATATGTTTTGGAGTTTCCCCGAGTTAGGGTTTTCACCCCTCGGAACCCTGATTAAATCGTCGAGCATGTCTTAGGGTTACATTCCAATGCAAATTAACTTGTAATATCATCATACTTGCTTGAGCATTGCATTGATGCCATGTGTTGATTGTTTCCCTTTCTTTCCGGTGTTTGGTTCTTCCCGCTAGAATACGATATCGAGATCGATCGAAGCCAGAGATCAACACCGTTGAAGCTCGAAGACAAATACTTGACCAGCTGTAATCAAGTCAAGTACAAGGATCCTGAAGCTCTGCTTTCGGCTATCAACAGGCAAAGGCAAGCATAGCCCTACCATGATATAATCCTATGATTTCGAAAGCATTTCAATTCTTGCCATGATGCATACAATTCCACTGTGGTCTTTTATCGATAGATAGAGTGTCATATCTGTTGCATTACTCCCTTTAAGCTTATCGATAGATAGTTTGGTATTATTAGTCTTCGGCCCCACTGGTCAGTCACTGTGGGTAGCCCCAGACCCGATTCACATTGTCAAGCAACTTAAAAACCCTATCTTAGATAAGGAATCATTAATACCCCTTAGGTGCATGTGGGTCCGACGATGTGCCTTCGCCAGGGCATTCCGAACCCTCTTAAATCGATTCCAATATGGTATTTTGTTAGTATCTAGTGTTACCTATCTGCTGGATAGTTTCCCTTTTGTAGCCTTATACTCATGTTCCCCTCTCATATGCATCCAAGGTTTCTCCGAACTAGGTTTTACACCCCTCGGAACTCCGGAATATTGATTTTAGTTGATTTTAGCTAGAGTTACCTATCTACTACATAGTTTCCTTTTTGTAGCTAGGTTTAGGGTTTAGGGTTTCTCTTCATTTTTATTATTGTGTATGTATATATTAGGGTTTCTCTGAATTAGGGTTTATATCTCTCAACACCGTACCTAACTTTCTCCCTTTCTCACTATACTGGGAGACGCAAAAAACGTCACCATTCTATGGCCAAAGGAATGTATCGTGCTTCGAAATCACACGCCAAGGCCATCTTCGCCGCCGCCTCACCCGTCTCCAGCGAGGTCGTCGCCGTCGCGGCAACCATCTTCGTCGCCTCACCCGGCTCCGTCGCCTCACCCATCTTCGGCGCAGCCATCGCCACGGGAGCCATCGCCGGCGCCTCAGGATAAAAAGCGTAAGCGTACCGCTACTCTGCGTCGTGGTAAGCGATCGCCGAAACGTAAACAAGAGCCTCTTCCAAAAGTACCAAAGGTTCCTCCCAAGAGAGCTTATGACTGTACTGAAGAGGAGACTGTGGCGATCGTTGATGCGGAAACGACAGCGTTTTTCTCTAAGCTGAGGCGGCCGAAAGAGCCAGAGTTCCCCAGCACCAAAGAAGAAAAAACCAAAGTGTTGAAAATGCTAAAAACTCTTCATCAACCCGAGCCAAAGCTGTCATCAGACTATGAGCGTTCTATTCTCAAGTCACATGCGGCACAAAAAGCCTCGAAGAGCAGTACTGATGCAAGCGAGAAATCTGTTGCCCAGCTCGGAGAACAAGCAAAACAGTCTTGCGCCCCTCTCAAGGTGATTTCCCAAACCAATGTGGGGTCGAGCAAATATGGGGCCGAAGAGCAGTATGATCCAGAGGTAGTTGCACAATACGGAAAAGCTGCCGCTGCTCAAGGTATGAGTATTGCCCAGTACTTATCCCAGTTAGAGTACTTCCCCGTGAGTGAAGTAGCATACAAATACCAGTACGACAAACCTCTCGTCAAACCTGAGGAGGTAAACAATCTTCCAACAAAAATGCGAAGATTGCATAACTGGTACATGCATGCCACAAAGGCCGGGGCTAACTGGATAGTGCCGAGGGTACAAAAAAGCATCATGGGAAAGAAAAGGATGACATGATATCCATTGAATTTGATGAACTATTTCAATTATTCAATAAAGACGCCTTGGACAAATTGATCATCAGTGCCTATTGTCTGTAAGTACTAATTCTATAATTAATTTAGTCTCCAGCTATCTCACCTTGTTTATTGCATGTATATAATCATACTGTAATATGCAGAATGAAGATTCTCGAATGCAGCAGAGGACAAATCTATGACATTGGCTTCATTGACCCATATTGGGTTCATGAAGCTAATCTCAAAACAAGCCCCCGGGATACGGAGGATAATATAGTACACGCGTTAAGGTTTTAAGAAACCAGAAGGGAAATACTTTTTCCTTACAACTTCGAGTGAGTGTTATTGTCTTCTATACACTTTCTATTTCGCTTACTCGATGTTAAGTATATAATTAATTAGTTATGCATTCGCAGCTTCCACTATATTCTGTTAATCATTCAACTTGACAAAGGGCGTGTACTAGTCATGGACTCGAAACATAAACCCCTTGAGCAGTGGAAGGACATGCAGATGGTCCTCCAGCGGTAATTCTAATCATTACGATAATATATCGGCAACGTTCGTGAATTTTATGATATCAAGTAATTAATAACTTTTTTTATTCGTTTTCTTCGCCGGGCAGCGCTTGGAAACGGTTCACCAACAAGGCTAGGGGTGTTTGGAAAGAGGAGCTTACATTTGAAGCACTAGATGTAAGCACCACTAGCTATATCCTCGCATCTCTTTGATTCTAGTTTTGATACAGTTATTATCATGCTTGATTATTATTTTGATTGAACTATGTTCTCGTAAAGTGCCTGACACAGGGACCAGGTAACAATCTATGTGGATACTATGTTTGCGAGTTTATTCGGCAGACGTGCGATGAGAAGGGCAGAAATTTAGAGCAACTCCACGTACGTAAACAATTTCTATATTTTTAATTACAATCAAATTGTGTTTAGTTTTATTCATATAGGCTGACTCTTTTTTTAAATCAGATCGAACGTCTACGGGACGGTCTTCTGCCAAAAGATCGCGTACGAGCAATTCAGGAGGAATTGGCGGGATTCTTGAATGCAGAAGTCCTAAACCCAAAAGGGGAATACTATTCGGCTGTGTATAGACAATAGGGATTGTAAAAAGAGCAACTTTTGTATGTAGTGCATGAACTCGATCCGTGTATCGAATGTAATATTTTCATGATGATCTTGTGTAATATAAAGGTTCATTCATTGATAAGTGCAAAATACTAAATAACCAATAAAACAACCTAAATGAATTCTCTGCCGCGGCACACAAAAATGGCGAAAATGCTGCCGCGGCAACAAAATGTGTCAAAATGAATTCTCTGCCGCGGCAGAGAAATGGGCCAAATCTCTGCCACGGCAGAAGGTTATTTGTCCCGGTTCGTGTTACGAACCGATACTAATGCTCCACCCCCTCGCGCTCTGATGCCGTCACGTATACCCCCATTTGTCCCGGTTGGTGGGGCAACCGGGACTAAAGGTTAGGGCTTTAGTCACGATTGCTCCGTCCCGATTGGGTAACCTGGACTAAAACCCCTTACCAACCGGGACCAATGGGCCTCTCTGCACTAGTGGTGGTGCGCTAGGAACTCCTGCATTTACCATACTAGATGGTGGTGTACCCACAATTTCACCACTTCACCAAGTGGCTCTCGTGGCTTCATCATCGTGATAGCAAAAGAGCAGATTTTGTGTGGCTTGTACACGTGCACCTGGTTATTTGAATAATAAAATACATGTGTTGGCTCTTATAAGTTTTGAATTCTTTTATGGAGCATTTTGTTGATGCGAGTTCTGAACATACAAAAAATGATCCAGGCATATGGTCTGCATGTTTTCTTTAGATAACTATGGTACGGTCTGCATGTTTTATGAAAAAAAGAGAAAAAAAAAGAAGGGGAACATGTCTAAAAAAATCTCTTTATGGCATTTAATTTTTTTCAAGGTGAAAATATTATTTGGAGGATGTTTACAAGCTATCGCATATTTGACATCCACAAGATTTCTGTTGTACTTGTGAAACTTGGGAGTGAGAGTAGACTCATCCAATAGCACGTGTACCCCAATGCACCTCACTACATTCCGGAATATCAGGCTATCAAATTGTGGATTGTCTATATGCAACAATTAACATACACACAAGATGGCATGCGTCGCTCTAAAAAAACAAAGAATAAACATCTACTCCCTCCGTTTGAAAATATAAGATGTTTTAGGTTTATGAAGAAAATATAACTAGACTTATTTTAGTGTCTAGATTCACTATAAACCTGAGTGAACCTACGTACTAAAAGTAGTCTAGATGCATTTGCTTCACAAAGCTAAAACATCTTATATTTTAAAACGGAGGGAGTAGAAAATTGGCAGAAAGAACTTACTCTAGCACATTATGAAAACTGTTCTATAGCTAAATGAATAGTATCTTACTAACCAATTTCTTTACATATATGCAGCCTTCTACATCAACAAGTATGCTACATGAACAAATAATTGCCGCCTTGCCGGTATCTCACTTTTCTTTACCGGGTTGTCTTCTCACCTGCCCACTCTCATTGTTAAGTTGCTTCTGACTCCAATTGATCATCTTCAAAGTGTCCTACTGCCAGCTATTATTACGCATGGCGGTGGTTGTTCACAATTCAACAAGTGGTGTTGTGACCATAATAATAGGTAGACACCTCTAACAAGTAACTTCAGCAACACAATGTTCATCAATAACATGAATCTGATTATATTCTAAAGAGCAAGCATACACGACGATTGCCGCGCCGTTGTCTTGTGGTAGAATACACGGAAGCTTTAAAACAACTATAATCCCTTTCAAATCCCATAGAATTTGTGAAAAGCAAATGTCCGAACTTCAAAATTTTGCAATTCTTTAAATCTACAAAATCTATAAAATTCCAAGTAAGCAATAAACTATTATCTAAACAATTATTTACAATCAACATGTGATCAGTGTCTATTTAATTGGCCTGACCATTTGACCTTCGATTAGCATTGATTTATGGCATTTACAAAGGGCGAGGAAATACACCGGTGCATATTTGGCACATCCTTTTTTTGGCGGGTAAATGCGTCCAATGCTTGCCAATTTTTATTTTTGGAAAGTCCAATTAAATCCAAACAATGAATAATGGCAAGTATAAGCATCACTAACAATGTTTCACTGTTTTTTTTTAACAACAACAACAATGTTTCAGGGCCTATTTGATTCACAGGATAGGAAAACGCAGGAATAGAAAAAAATGTAGGATTAGAGTGTCCTGTCCGGTTGAATCCTATAGGATTTGGAGCCTACATAAATTTTTCTTGAATGGAGTGTTTGAATCGCAGAAAAGGCAAAGGAATTGTAACATGAGGTTTGGGTGGATGAAAATTTTCCTCCAAAATTTAATGCAATGAAATGCTATGGGAATTTTTTCTATGATTCTAATCCTACGAATCAAACGATGCACAAAGAAAAATTTCCTAAGGATCTAAATCCTCTAGATTTTCTATGAGATTTCTTTGAATGAAAAAAGACCTCAGTTTGTGGCATCACATCATGGCAAATGCAGATCGAGGATGCTTTTACAAGGAGGGAGATGTACCAACTGCCAGAAAGGCTAGGGCACTTCCCAAGGCCTCTTTTTTCTTCCCATTTTCCGCCCGGAAAAAGATATAATCCCCTCATTATAAACTCTCCGCAGTCGACACTCGGCCAGCGCCGCCCCACCCAAACCCCTCCTCTCCCCGCGCCCGCCTCGCCGGAACCCTAACGGCCACCATCGCCGCGGCCCCCGGCGATTGACGGCGATCACATTGGCGGCGCCACCGATGGCGACCCACCCCTCCAAGTGAGTTTCCCCTTCCCCTCGCTCGCCGCCGATCTGATCGGGACGCCCTCTTCCCCCCTATCGTGGCTGTTCACGCTAATCTTGGTTTTGATCCCGCAGGAGGAGTTACTTGTGCGCAGGGAGTTCCTCGTTCGACGATCCCGACGTGGTCGAGCTGTCGCCGGCGGCCGTCGCCGCCTCCGGCGGCTGGGGCTCCGGCCACCAGAAGAGGAAGCGGAACCAGGTAAATTGTTCTTGTTCTTGCAATTGGGGGGCTGTGGTGCGTGCTGTCGTCGTAGGATTTTGTGGGAGGGATGGTTAGGCGATCTATTTAAAATGCTTTCTTGCGGAATTGAGGTCCTGATTCCAGGCTGGACATCTGGTCTGTGTGTCGATGACCTTTTGATATTTCTGTGTTGGCCCCTTTGTTATGGATGTCAAGCAGCTCATGTGGGAACTGTGTAAGGTGTCGTCCATTTGTAAAAAAAATCTATGGTGTTTTGATCTGATAGGTTCCTAAGTTCTTTGATGTCTTCGTGGATATCTGAAGTGCCCCATTGTAGGATTGTGCCCCATTGTGCTACCTTGTGTAAATAGTTATAGCTACCTAAATCATGTTACACATCTTACGCTATTGGCATCATGTTCCATTGACTGCTTTGTCGCCTCCGTTTCATACTGTCTTAGTGTTGTATTTTTTGTCAAATGCTATTGCTTGCACATACTGCTATTTCAGAGAATTTTACTTGGTGACCTCAGAGCTTTTGAACACCTTACATGTTACTATCCTCTGTTGTATGAAATGGCGTTAATGGTGGCTGAACCTAAACTACAATTGCAGAAACCATTCTGGTTGGATCATAGTTGCATGACATTCACCATTGTTCTTCTCCTGTATTTGTTGTGTATACTATGTGTTTTAGGCAGACTTGGTATTTCAGATATGAGGTCAACTATATGTCAGTGACTTCATATAACATTCGTCCACTAAAAGCTATGTACTCGGGTACTTGAATTTTTTTCACATGAAACTAATGGTGTTTTTCTGCAATGGAAATTAATAGGTTGTTCCTCATGAAATAATTGAAATTGATGATGATCCTGATGGAGTTGTGATTACTGGTGAGAAAGCACCAGTTGAAAAGAATAAACACGCAGCTGGATATCCTCTGGAATGGTCAAAGCATGTGAAAGTAAATCTCTCGTGTCTTTTCCTTTATAGACTATTTTCTTGCATACTCTCTGACAGATGCTTTTCTCTGGGAACAATTCCAGACTAATGTGGCTAATGAGATTGCCGGACCAAGCACCTATGTTTCAAAAAGTACTGCCATTGTGGGCGGTGTGAAGAAATTTATAGACAACACAGTTTACCATGATTATGATGACTACTCTAACTCTTTTGATGAATTTGAAGAAGACTATGCTTATGAGGAAGATGGGTATGACGACTATGATTTTGATGCTGGACCTTTTGAAAGTGCATATAACTATAATTTATCTGCCAAGTTTGATGGCTTGGGTATCCCACATGGAATGGAGGCTCCTTTACCATGGCTGCAGAAGACCGTCACTGGGATTCCAAATAATACCAAACCAGTTTCAATCTTGGATGATAAAGTTGATGAAAAATACAACTCATTCAAGCCATTTGACACTGTTAATGATAACAGTGATCATTATTATTCGAAGCCAGAGTTAAGGATGGCTCTAGCAGTGAAGAAGGTAATTATTTTGAGTTTTTGACGTCCCCTGTTCATCCTTTGCATCTTATATCAGTACTAAGTTTGTCCTATCCACAGCCATCAAAAGACTGGGCGAAGCGTATTCAGCGTGAGTGGAAAGTCTTAGAAAAAGACTTGCCAGGTAATTATCTCTTGTTTCTTATAGTACTATAATCTTTTTTATGAGCTTTCTCTTGGTATTAATTCTTCTGCTCAGTATCTTGCTGTTACTAGATTAAATGCCTTGTCTTAATGAATTTCCTTTTGTTGTTGGAAGACACTATTTGTAAGGGCATTTTATGATTATATTTTGCTTTTCTCCAAATTTAATAGATACTATATTTGTGAGGGCATACGAGGATAGAATGGACCTTCTTAGAGCTGTCATTATGGGACCAGCAGGAACTCCTTACCATGATGGGCTCTTCTTCTTTGACATTTACTTCCCTCCTCAATATCCAAGTACACCTCCGGTAAGGTTTTATTGACTTACACCTCCATGAATGATTTCTGTTCTTGCTTCGGTTAGCCCTTTGGCACCTGTGCACTAATAGGTTTATTCTGCGCAGCTTGTTAACTATCGTTCTGGCGGGTTGCGGCTTAATCCAAACTTGTATGCTTGTGGGAAGGTGTGCCTTAGCCTCTTAAACACCTGGACTGGCAGTGGATGCGAGAAATGGAATCCATCCAATTCAACCATGCTGCAGGTCCTGGTCTCCATCCAGGCTCTAGTTTTGAATGCCAAACCTTATTTCAACGAGCCTGGATATGCTGGTTCAGCCAACACGCCTAGTGGGGAGAAGAGATCCCTAACGTACAATGAAGATACTTTCCTGCTGTCCTGCAGGACAATGTTGTATTCTCTTCGAAATCCTCCAAAGGTATGGATATCTTATGCGTGTTCTAGTTACTATAAGAGCAACCACTTGTTTCCTTAATACCGATTTTGGGAACCAATTTAATCATTTCTTGCTGATGATTGCCAATATTGTCTGTGATAGATCTGTGGACATCTATCTTATTTATGTGTACCTTTTATGATGGAACTATGTATTTGGGCATATACAACCTTGAGTCCGGCAACTTTTAACGTGGATGTATTTTCTGCAGCATTTTGAGGATTTCATCTATTTTACTTATGAGTAGCTTCTATGATGAAACTAGTTTCGTGTATTTGGGCATATACAATCTTGAGTCCCGCAACTTGAACCTGGATGTGTTTTCTGCAGCATTTTGAGGATTTCATCGCCGGCCATTTCCGCAAGTACGGGCGCAACGTCCTCGTGGCCTGCAAGGCCTACCTGGACGGCGCCCAGGTCGGATGCCTTGCCGGGAATGGGGTGCAGGACGTCGACGAGGGCGACACGAGCTGCTCGGTCAAATTCAAGACGTCGCTGAAGAGACTTTTCGAGGAGCTGCTGAAGGAGCTAGCCGTGAAGGGAGCGGACTGCGA
The DNA here is from genome assembly GCA_916181665.1 of Avena sativa. NCBI lineage: Eukaryota > Viridiplantae > Streptophyta > Magnoliopsida > Poales > Poaceae > Avena > Avena sativa. Next base: position 371,321,267 of record OV702279.1, on the reverse strand, counting down.
CAAGTTCCTACCAGAGAAGGCGAAATCCGCCGCGCCCTCCGCCTCCACCTCTGCCTCCACCTCCACCTCTAGAGCGCGAGGGGAGGCCACCTCCACATCCGGAGCGCCGCGGATAGAAGCCAGGTCGCGACGATATGGTAAGGGATAGCCTGGTCCGTCGGCCAAGCTAAAACAGGAGCAATAATTTTTGGCCATTGGAAGCGATCCCCCGCTACCCCAATCTCTGGGCGGATAGGAGGCAGGTGGGATCGACGAAACCTATGCTCGAGAAGTTCTGATTGTGTTTCTTTTGTGTAAGTAGTATGTAAATATATTCATCCCTGCGTAGCTCTTTGGGTGGACACAACCTGCATAATCTACCTAGCCGTATGTTTAGGCGCAGTACCAGCTTATTATATGGTTGATGGTGTCACGGTCGTAGGCTTATAATTGTATAAGTATCTGATGATGAAGCTTGTCAGCTTATCCTTGCCTCACTCGTTCTTGGGTTCTCAGCCGGATTTTATCTGCCGGTTTGTGTGTGTCCATTGTACATTCTCCAGGTCTCCGGCCTGGTCTGGTCCGCTTGGATGTTTCGATCCGTCCGAGGGCTTCTTTTTGCCAGTCTGAACTCTGGATTGTCTTGTGTGGATGGATGGACAGTGGCCGGCAGGTGCGGTTTCGTTGACCGCTTTGGCGCAATTTATTGTTGCTTTTTTGGGATCTATCAGTAGCTGGCTGACACCTTCCATACGGCAAATGATAAGTCCATCGATTCTTATAAGCAGAAATTTTCTGAACAACTCTGTTCCATTTCGGGAGTCTTTTTGGCCGAAAATTTCTATATGTAGAACAGAAATACTTTCTCTCTTTTACGGGCTGGCAAAGACCTGGCACTGATGATCCCTTGAGCGCAAATTGAGTAGGAAAATTTGCCATCTACCACTAGCTCCACTGGACACATTAAGCCAGTACAAGCAATTAATGAAAAATGACATAGACGCCGCACATCTACCACCAGGACCAGTAAATGCACACCCCAAAAGAAAACAAGAAAATCCATTAATGGGTATATGTACATACATACATAATTACTCAGGAAATACACGAAACTAGTTTCGAGGCGGCCGGTGACGAAGGGGCTATGTACATATACACGAAATTATGTACTACCTCCATGCCAGTTTATAAGGCGAATACGTATTTCGAAAAATAGTTTGACCGTAAATTTGGTCAACAAAATATACACTATATTTAATAAAAATTATATCATTAGATTCATATTTAAAATATGCTTCCGATGGTATAATTTTTATGACATATGATTTATATATTATTGATCAAATTTATGGTTAAACTATTTTCTCGAAGTACGTATTGGCCCTACAATCTGGAATGGAGGGAGTACATACTATGCACATATATCCATTAACCAAAAGAAAACAAGAAAATATTACCATGGTGCAGCTCATTGGAACTAGAAATAATAACTTGGTTAAAAAAGAAAATTCGCAACCCTAAAAATGAGTAATAACAGGAAAAAACAAACAAAACAATCTACCTAGCGCTATCATCGGCGGCTTAAACCCCACAATCGTAGAGTCAAGCACTCGAGCCCCGGGGTCGTCTCCCTCCGCTCCACCATCTCTCCTTCCTCTCCCTCTCCCTACCAAAAACCAAACGGGAGGGCGGGGGGAGATCTCAATTCCCACTCCCCCGATGGCGCCACCACGCCCCTACCCCCACGGTCTCCTCCTCCTCGTCCTGCTCCTGATCCCGGCCGCCGCGGCCGCCGCCCCGCTCTACACCGCCCACTGCGCCGCCCCGGGCCACGCGCCGGACCTCCTCGACGGCGACGACGCCTCCTCCTCCGCCGCCGCCCACGCCCACGCCGCGGCCCTCCAGCTCTCCAGCGGCTACTTCTCCGGGGGAGGGGAGCGCCTCTTCGGCCCGGACGCCTCCTTCCTCCCTCGCACCTTCTCGCTCCTCCCCACCTCCGTCCACCACACCGCCGACGCATCCCTCCTCCACGTCGCCGCCACGCTCTCCCTCTCGGGCGGACGCCGCGGCCCCTACCCCCACCGCGGCGGCCGGTTCCTCGTCCAGTACGACGCCGGCCGGTCCTTCAGGCCCCGCCTCCCGCGCTTCGTCGGCCGCCGCGGCTCCCTCAACTTCGACCTCGACGGCTACTACTCCCTCGCCACGGGCGACCTCTGCATGGTCGGCACGGGCGCCGGCCGCTCCGCCGACGGCGCACCCGTCGCGCTCCTCCCCGCCGTGCTCCGCGTCCGCTTCCCCAGCCCCAACGCCAACCTCACCAGCCCCTTCGTCACCGGCCGCCTCGAAACCACCGCCCCGTCCCCCGCCGGCGGCATCTTCGAGCCCGTCGCCCTCCTCGCCTACCCCGAGCAGGGCTACGCCTACGACGAGAGCGCATCCTGCCCCCAGCGGCCGGCCGACGGGCGTGGCGCGCTTCAGCTGTTCGACGGGAGGAACTTCTCGTGCGCGGCCGTAAAGTCGCTGCTCAAGACCCCGTTCAGGCTGGACTACGGCAGTGGCAACGGTACCGCCTCCTCTTCCCTAGGGATTCGCCAGAGGTACATGTTTGTCAACCGGATGCACTGTGCCGCCGACGGCGCCGTGCGTGCCTATGTGGTGTTTTCGAACCAGTCAGATCTCTCGAGGTATTACTTCATGGTTGGCGAGAAGGCCATCGTGGCAGAGGGGTTCTGGGATCAGAAGGCTAACCGGCTCTGCCTCAAAGGGTGCCATGTGAAGAGTTCAGGGCCTTCCCGAGCCGACTTGGCGGTCGGCGAGTGTGGCGTCGGGATGAGCTTCTGGTTCCCGGGAGTGTGGTCCATTCAGGAACAGAGTTTTGCTGCAGGGTTGGTTTGGAACGCCAGCCTGATAAGCGAGCAGGGTATTGTTGGACATTCAACCGTGGCCGGTCCAAACTTTAGGGGCAATTTTGCTGGTCTGAAGTATAATTACACAAAGGTTGATGAGGCAATGAAGTACTATTACAAGGAATCAAGCCTGAGCAAGAAGAGGAAGGGAAAGTTCCCGGATAGTAATTCATACCGAGACCTGGTGTTCCGGTTCTACTTGAAGAAGGGAGGTGGTTCTGGATACGCAGCGCCCATCACAATTGGGTCGATGCTGTACGATGGGAGTTCTTTGGTAGTCTCAAGCCCTTTCTCTCAACCTGCAGTGACGGAGATGAAGCAGAGGCTACTCAATGTCAGCTATGATATCCGGTATGTTGGGAATTGGTCACTAGAAAACTTTCAGCATCAGCATATATCGGCGGAAGGTGTTTATGACACTGAGACAGGCTCCCTCTGCCTGATCGCGTGTCGAGAGGTTAATATTTCGTCAGACTGCAAGATTTTGGTCACTGCTCAGTTTGCTAGTTTGGACTCAAAAGTGACACAGCATGTCCAGGGGAAGATTAAAAGCTTGAGGGAGAAGAGTGACCCACTTTTCTTTGAAACACTGGAGATCGCTTCGTATGGGATGTACATAGACCAAGTGGATGAGTCCATATGGAGAATGGACCTTGAAAGCACCATGGCTCTGATCTCGATGACGCTATCTTGTGTCTTCATTGTTGTGCAGCTGTTCCATGTCAAGAAGGTACCTGAAGCTCTTCCTGCAATGTCGATCACTATGCTTGTCGTTCTCGCATTGGGTTACATGACCCCTCTGGTGCTGAACTTTGAGGCTCTCTTCAAGAACAGCAACAAACAGACTGTTCCGTTCTCAGGTGGTGGCTGGCTCGAGGTGAATGAAGTTATGGTGCGCATCATCACTATGATAACATTTCTGCTGCAGTTGCGCCTCCTTCAGCTGGCATGGTCCGCACGGTCTGTGGATGGAAACAAGCTCGAGACATGGGCTGCCGAGAGGAAAGTGCTCTGGATATGCTTGCCGCTGTACATCATAGGGGGAGTTGTAGCTTCTGTCGTCCACATGAAGCTCAGCCATAACAGGAGGATGTTAAGGGGTCACGTGTCTCGCATGAGGCCGGTACCGCACGCCTTCTGGGAGGACCTCGTCTCCTACGGCGGCTTACTACTCGACGGATTCCTGCTGCCCCAGGTCATCCTGAATGTGTTCTCGGCCTCCAAGGTCAGGGCCCTCTCACCAGGATTCTACATCGGAAGTACCCTGATACGCGCTCTGCCCCATGTGTACGATGTGTTCAGGAGTCGGCATTACATGCCCAGCCTGAGGCCGTCCTACATGTACGCGAGGGCCAACGACGACCTCTTCAGTCTCGCGTGGGACATCGTCATACCTCTCGGAGGGGTGCTGCTGGCGACGCTCCTCTTCTTCCAGCAGCGGCTCGGGGGTGCCTTCTTCCTCTGTTCGAGGACCAGGAGGGCGAGCGAGTACGAGATGGTTTCTACTGTCAGCTCTTAGCAGCTTCTACAGCTTTGCCGCAAGATATAAAACATAGAGGAGGTCCTTACATGTAGACTATGAGATAGTTCTGTTTCCTGATGAGTGTTTATCTTACAGAACACAGCATGTTTGCAGTGGAAGTATATGAAAGAAGAAGAAATTAATTTGCCCTTCCTGATATTATGGTACTCAAGAGGCGGCTAGCTAGCCCAGTTGGTTTTCTGTCGCGCATTCCTTGAAATTACTCCGTGTCTCTGTACATTTTCTAAGCTTTGCGTTTTCTCTTCCTGTATATGCCTATTCAGCTCTGCATCTGCAAGATCTACAGTTTCGCGGCGAGGCATAAAACATTAGAGGGGGTTCTTTATGTAGACTGTGAGCGATGGTTAGGTCTGTTTCCTGGTGGATGTTTTATATCTTGCGAAATGTTTGTCAACAGGTCAGGCGGGGTTTGTTGGCCCTGCATGTTGTTCTTGTATTCAGACTTGTAGAGTTGGTATGACAGATAAAAGTTTGTCCAGTCTTGGTATCAGTCACTCTTTTCTACTACCTCTGTTCCCAAATGGTAAGCCTTTCTAGCAGTTCAAATTGAACTACTAAAAAGGCTTACATTTCTGAACGGAGGGAGTACCCTTGTACTTTAGAACACCAGATTCTAGTGTGTAGTTGGTATGGCAGGTAGGATTGATAGCTAGTTCCTCTAAGAGCCTGCTTGCATTTGCTATCTTCAGTGTAAGTGGCTTCAACTTCGGCCATCCAAGACGGGATTGCTACTGAAATTGCAAAACAAACTTTTTGAGAATCTTGCCCTTTTTTTAGTGCATTAGCCATTGTATTTTCTTTGCCTTCCTCGTATTCAATGCAGAAGTCATATTCCAGAAGTTTTAACATTAAGGCCTAGTTTAGCAACAAAGTTTTTCTAATACTGAAGTATATCAATACTATAGTATTTTAGTGCCTAGCAAAGCAATACTTTAGTTTTTCCCTTTTCTCAGTTTTAGGAAAAAGAGGGTCTAGCCTCTTTCTCAAATACTTCAAAAAAACCATAGTTTTGGAGAATACTTCAGTTTTAAAACCATATTACTTGTTATATCCAAACACCTCAAAGTATTTAATACTTCAGTTTTTTTAGAAACCAAAGTATTCTCTCAATACTTTAAAAATACTTTGATGCCAAACAGGGCCTAACTTTTGTTGAATTTGCTCAAGTAATCTTTGACTAGATAGATATTTTAAGCTCTTTTGATCAGTTTCAGTTACCAACTTGTTGTCCAGTAGTTAATGCCTCCACTTTCTGAGAGCCTCCAGGATAGCTATCTCCACTTCCTGAGTACTACTTGTCTTTTAGCACAAATATACTTGTAGTTGATGTTTTTGAGAAAGGTTGGGGGTGTGATTAGATTTAGAAGTGTTGTGGGGTGAGACAGCTGGGTTGTGGAATAAACTAGAAGACTGATGTTGTGTAAAATGAAAATGATGACTCTTGTAGATGTCTGTTGAATAAGTCTGAAGTCTTACTGTTAGATCAATGTGCCTAGCTTTGAAAAAGTAGGGCTGCAAAATGGCTGTTGTAGACGTTCCCAGTTGCTTCCAAGAGATTAGTTGTTGGATTAAGAGATTTTCTGGTACAGATTTTTTTTTGGTTTCTGTGGGTGTTGCTGCTGTCATTTGTTATTTGTGGAAGACAAGAAATGCGGTGTATTTTGATCATGTTTACCCCACATGATCCTACTAAGATTATGTATCAGATACCTAGATGGGTTGATGTTTGGGCTCATCTGCAGAAGGTAAACACCAGACAGGAGCAACGGGATGACGTGGGGCAGCGCATGTCAAAGGTGGTTCTTCAGTAAACGATCGGGCTGGACACCCATGACGCGGCGCATTGGTGTTGGATGATTGGCCAAAGTAAAAATTTCTGCTGTTTGTCTTCACAGGGTGCCAGCTCTCTCCCGGCATATGTTTGCTATGTAAAAATCTTGCTGAGAAGTTCTGTCTTTCATGTAGTTTGGTTTGGTTAGTTTTAGGTTCTGCTAAATATTGCTGAGAGTTTGGTTACTGGGTAACCGTTCGCAGGAGTTGGGGCTGTTCTGTAATGAACTGAAACAAAAACCTGTGAGAGGTCGTTTGGCATCTAGGTATTTATTTCATTTAGTAGAAATGAAATGAATACATGGATTTATTTCATTTATATTATGATTTCAAAAACACTCACATGTTTGGCTGCCACCGGAATTTGAAAATGACAAGTCTGAGATAGGAACCAGGTTTACACATGGAGACATTTTAATGGATTTGCCAAATAAAATGACGGCCCAATTTCGTGCCAACCAAACAGCATAAGGATGAAATTGTAAAATGAATTTCAGGATTCCAGGCTCAAATGCAAACGACTTGTGACTTCTTTTGGTTTCATTCTGAATGAAATCTGGCGCGTGATCCTCTTAATTCGAAAAAGTTGGATGAATCTTGCATAGATGTTGTGAGGTCATATGGGGCTTAAGAAGTTGGAGTGGGCTCGATATTATCTGCATACATTGCAGAAATTCATGCAGAAAGGCATATTCATCCATGCAAAATTATGTGACTGAACTTTGCGTGCATGTCCCTTTGAAACAGATTTTCAGTTAAACGCGCAGAGATAATTCGATCAAAATCCAATTGAAACACAAAAGGAAACAGCATTGGCGGTCCAGAAACCCTCTTCAAACTGTGTATGCATCTGAAGACATGTGGGTCAACCCTTTTTTTTGTAATGGTCCATGTAGTAAATATTCAAGCTCTGCATCTGCATATGCCTGGCTTTATGGAGTAGATAATTTGCTCAGTTCCTTCATTAGTGCGTAAAGAATTTAGTTCTTCTAAAAATACAGTAATAATGCGAACTCATCAATTAACTTTCTGAAGAAGAAACAACATGAACTGATAGAGAAAATGCTCCGCCCAGCACGACATCTATTAAATTTTTTTAACCATTCATTTACTGTTTACAGACATTATTGTTTCCTCTTTAAACTCAAATACATGTATGTAGACACATTGTTGTGTGTCGCATGAAGGAATGAACCGCTAGGATCGTAAACCTCACTTATATGTATCCGAGAATTTCTCCCTGTAGGATCTGCTGCTACTTGAAAAATTACAAGTCATCGTCATCACCCCCTCGAATTGGACCTCTTCAGGTTCGCAATGAAGTCATCGTCGTCGTCGCTGTACTCGACTTTCCTCTTGGCCTTTGCCAAGGAGGAGTCCGCGTTGTGCTGCGACGTGCTCGGTTTCTTCCAGCTCTCCGCCGCGGGTTTATGTTTGCTAACAGTAGTAGTGGGCTTGACAGGGGTCCCCGACTTTATTTGCTGTTGCCGTTTCTGCTTCCTGTCGTAGGCTTTCCTTGCTCTCTCGGGAGATAACAGCCCGTGCTCCATTAACCTGCAGTCGTTGTGCGTTCTGTTTGTGAGCTCTGAATGATGGATCAGATCGAACTTGTGCTTGGTGGTATAATAAATTGGACAGGGATACGATGCATTTGGTGGGGTGTCTGTCAGTCAATCAATCAGGGATGATTCAAGTTTCAGAGTTACCCTTGTAGTATTACTATTGGTAGCATAGCCGCATGAATTGCGCCTTGTAGGATCTTACATTGAGAAATCAGACTATCTGGGAGGTGGGCACAAATCAGTAGAGCTCTACATGCACTTGGCTTCTAAAAGGAAACATGTAGAGTATGTAGCTGCATTAATTCGTAATATCACAAGGGGCAGCAGGAGAGCACAAGGCCATACATACATAATAACCAGTGAGAATCTAGTGGATCTTGGTTAAGCTAGGGGTTGGCTAGCTGAGGGGCTGCTATCCTGATTTTTGGAGAAGAATGGGCTGAGTACTCGGTGGGGAGGCACTAACCAGAATTCGGCCATCTCACTGGAGGGTCTCTGCTTGGAGAGCGACTCGTAGAATATCCTCAGAGGTTCCCTCTGACAAAATTACCAAATCAGATTCAATGGAAACACATTTACACTAGTATCATGAATGGAGACGATTACTGAGAAGAAGCAGCAGCATCAGATGAATTGAATTGATTTGAGTAGAAGGTCACCTCCTCGGGAGGATCGAACTTCTGGCCGGTGAGGGAGTAGACCTTCTTGGCCGCCTTCCCTCGCTTGGTGGCCGTACTACTAGCTCGCTTGGTGCCGCCGCCGCCGCTGCTGCTGGCACCGGCGATCTTGGCCCTGGACGCAGCTAGCGATATGGATCTCCCTCCTCCCCCTTTGCCCTGCGAGCGAACGAGAGCAGATCAGACCAGACCGCCCGGTTGGTTGGTTGAGGTTCGACAGCAGGATTGCTTCGAATTGGTTGCCGTGTGAGGAGTAGGAGTCCAGGGGGGGCGTTGATCGGTAGGAATTGAGCTGGCAGCTAGGAAGATCGAAGAAATCTTGCTTAGCTAGCTAGCTGGAGCATGGTGGATGGGAAGGAAGGAGAACTCGGTGGTGGAAGGAATTGCAATTAATTTTGCTGTACTCCAAGAGGAGGCGCGTGGGATCTGGTGGGGTGGTAAGGATTACCTCGAATTTGGAGAAGGTGGACTTGCCCTTGGAGGAGAAGGACGACGACATCGGAGCTCCGTTCTGGAGCAGAGCAGAGCAGAGGAGAGGAGCGAAAGGAAAGGGCAAGAGTTGAGAAAGAAAGACGACGAGCGTTTGGACGAGCGACGCGCTCTGTCCTGTCCGAAGGAGGGATATAGCAGTAACAAGTCGGTTGGCGTGGGTTTCAGTGCCGGACACGGTAATTCCGTTCTGTTCTCTTTTTTTTTCTTTTCCTTTTAGACGGAGAGAGAGGGGGCGCCGCGGGGGAGGGGGGGGGGGGGGGGGGGGGGGGCGGTTAAACACTTTGGGAATTTAACCAACCCAGCCCACCACTCCGGTCACGCAAATTTTATTTGAACTAGCTGAATGTCCGTGCGTTGCTACGGCCAAATAAATTTAAAGCTATATATATGAATAAAAAATTAACCGATGTGTCTAATGTTTAATCTTCATTGGCCGAATCAACACATGCACATTTTCTATCTTCATTAGAGGATTTTGGTCAACACCGCGGCCAGACTCAATATTGATCCACGATGCACAAGTCACATATTGTCGGCTTGGCGTTGACACGAACATATATAATACCATTTGAGTGTTGATCCGTTCAGATTATGTTAATTTTTTAGCATAAACATATAGATATATAGTAGTTTCACATAAACATAAACATATAGATATATTGTATTTTCAGTATTTTCTGTTTTGTTTATTTTATTATTCCTTAATATTAATATCACTATTTTGGAAAAAATATTATGTTTGAATTTCATTAGTTAATACTTTCCTTAATATAATTTTTTGCCAAAATATTTACTTGTCAATACAAATAATACTCCCATTATTTTATCCTTGCAAAAATAGAAAGTTGCACCATGCCGAAATATTTACTTGTTAGTACAAATAATAATCCCATTATTTTATCCATGTTCATAACTTTCTCCTTTATGGCAGAATTATGGGTCAACGTTAGAATGTCGTATATCTATCCAAATTCAGTAGTATAAGATATGATGCTCCAAAGTTCTGAATAAACACATGACGCCACACATGAGCACATAAACCATGAGTCACATACTTGCCATGAAAGTTTGGCTCTGTCTTACGTCGATGGCCGATGCCCTTGTACTAACCTTTGGGACACTGTTGCGATCTCGGTTGATCAACATCCCCCCTTTTAGGAATTATATGATCAACATCCCTTGATGTTGTAAGTGCCCTTCCTCTTTCCGCAAGTGCTTCTTGTTGTCCGGCAGAGCTTATTGTTGTGGTTCGTTAAGTCTGGTGGAGCCCCGGTCTTGTAATGCCATTAAACAATATGATTTGATTTTTTTGAAAGAGGTTTTGACATGCTAAATAAAAATAAATGTTTCTACTATATCACCAAGATCTTTCTAGAAATTGCATTATCTAATTTAGTACAAAAAATAAGAAATTCCAGATAGGTGACAAAAAGCAAGAATAGCATAAGAAAGCAGAAATTAAAGAAAATAAGAAGAGGTCTCTCGATATAAAAAATCTAAAAATTTAGATAATTATGAAAAAGTGTGAAATGTATTTTCACCTAAACATAAACATATAGATTTTGAGCAAAGTGAAGAGTGTGTAGTAAAGATGAATCAGACTCGAACTAATTTGTAAGATGATTGCTTCTAAAATATTCCAAATACGTGTGCGCATACACAAGTTTGATAAGCAATTGGTCCCCTGTACATGGAAATCCAGCGTGTGAGTCTGATGTTTGGAACTGAAAACCTGCTGGTCTCCATATAAACAGCTATATTAAACTTGGACTGAAACTAAATAAGAACTGACAGTGCACTTGGACATAGTTTAGAACTTAGTTGCCTATATAATCGTGTGCCTCCGTCATCCTCACACAGCGGTGCCTCCATTGCTTCTCTCAATTCCTGAAATTCTCTCTGAGAAATTGCAGCACTTTGGGATGGCCATGATTTTGGCGGTGAGGCACATTGAGGCACGATTCAGACAGAGAGTAGTCGAGGCCGCCTGCAAATTCAGGGATGGGGCAAGCCAGTCTCGACTCATCATGTGCCGCCTAGAAATTAGAGAAGGAGCGAGGTCGGGGCAGTGAGGGACGGGGCGAACCAGCCACGATTCGTCATGCACTGCCTGGCCAATTTCCGCTGTTGAGCAGCGCCTGCACGACGACGGGCTGTGGCGACTGCCGAGTCGGATTGGAGACGGGACCGCGAGGTCACGCCGGCGGCCATGATCACAGGAACGTGCGGATACCTCTCCTCGCCGCCACCGTCATCGGCGTGTCCCCACCCTCCTGCTTCACCACCCCTGCGCTGGTTGGTTTAGGCAGCCATGGACCCGACCCCGAGGTCGCGCCGCCGACCATGGTCACGGCGGCCGGCAGCGTGCGGATACCTCTCCTCGCCGCCACCGGCATCGGCGTGTCCCCAATCCCCATCCCCTTGCTTCACCACCCGTGCGCTGGTTGGTTTAGGCAGCCATGGACCCGACCCCGAGGTCGCGCTGCTGACCATGGTCACGGTGGCCGCCATGGGAGCGCCCAGCATATGTGGATACATCTCCTCGCCACCGTCGTCATCAGCGTGTTCCTGCTTCACCGTCTACCGCAGCGCCAACTGGGCAGCGGCAGATCGATTGCGGCAGGGAGCTGGAGGAGCTTAAGGAACGGGGTGGCGCAGCGGCGCGGTCCGGGGAGTAGGGTAGGCCGGCGGAGGCAGGAGAGCGCGGGGGGGGGGGGGGGGGGGGGGCGCAGCGGGTGGCCGGCGGAGGAAGGGAAACGGCGGGCGCAGCGGGTGGCCGCGCTATTTTTTTCCGTCGGGGAAGTGGCGCTGTACGACGAGGGGAGGGGATAAGGCATGGGGTGCTCCTTGGTGTCACTCGGCGGTGGCAAAACATGTAAATAGCCCGAACAGTAGGGGCAAAACCGTCCGAAAAAAATCGGAACGAAAAACTGGCAGGACGAACCTACCGTTCTGTAAATTAGTAGATAGATTCACTCTTTTTATTTCAAATCTGTCACGCTTTGGCTCAAATTTATACGGTAGTACTAAGTTTCAGCTCATTACACACGTGCTACATTTTTCTTGATTTTACAAACCGAGTAGACACTAATGATCAGTCCTCGACCCCGTGTTGTCTCCGACTCGGGGGAGCCCTAATCCTTCGCCGCCGCCGCCGCTAGATGACTCCATCGGGCTAAGCCCGTGTGGAGGATAGCGGCGGCGAGGCTCTCCTTGCTCACTACTTTGTGCTCTCGTGGTGGGGAGGCTTGACCGACCCCTCGATGTGGGTCGGAGCGGCATCGGCCGGCGGATGGCGACCTAGTCCATGGTCCCGACAGCCTCCCTAGCAACACTTTCGACGATGAAACTCCAACGATCACTTCCTCCTCAATGGATGCCCCGTGTGGGTGCGTGGTCTCTTGTTGTTGGTGGCTCCATGGCTCCACTTCGGAGTCCAGGCATCTGATCTTGTCATCTGTGGCTCCACTTATGTGGCATCCCGCAAAAACCACTACTAGAAAATCGCGTTGTTTTTGTGCATTGCATCGTCATCATCATGCATTTGTTTGTCTGAAACTATTTTCAATAAGCCTATTTTTGTTTTTTAAAAATACCCTTCTCTTATTTCAAAATAAGTCTTATAATTATCTGTTAAATTGTTTGCCTAAAAGTTATTTGCTAAAAGATTTGAAACCAAACAACACCATAAATATTTTACAAGCTAATAAAACCCAAACCCTAATCTATTCCTACCCAAACCTAGTCTACCCACCAACCACAGCACGCCACCTCACCTTTCCCTCCACCTCATCACACCCACCGCCACCTCACCAATCCACACCCCATCCCCTCTCTCTCTTCCTCACAGCCAACCCCATCCCCACTTCCTCTCTCTCACCCGCCTGCTCCCCCTCTCCCTTACACCCCGGCCCCACCTCCTGGACCGACCCCACCCGCAGCCCTCACTCCCTCTCTCCTCTGCCCCACTCCCTCACACAGCCCCACCTACCCCCTCTCTCTCTCCCTCACCGACCGCCTGGTCCCACCCCGCCTGGGCCCGGTCCCACCACTCCCCACTCCCCCTGGCCGCCTCCCCCCGTTCCCTCTCTCTCTCTCTCTCCCTGGCCGCCTGGGCCCCACCCAGCTCCCACCAACCCCCGCTCCCTCCTTCCTCCTCTCTGCCCAACCCGCTCCCGCATCCCGACGCGCGCCCGCCCCTCCTTCCTCTCCGGCGCCGGCCACCGCCCCCAGCCCGTCCGCTTCCGGCCTTCCCTCCCTCTCCTCTACTCGACAACCATTCCCACCCCGCGTCGGCCGCCCGTCTTCGGTGCCCCCGTCCCTTCTCCCTCCTTCCGCCACCGCCTCTCTCCGGCGAGCCCGCCTCCCGCCGCCTCTGCCCCGGCTCCTCCCGCGTCTGCCTCGCCGCGACCTCACCGGCGTCGCCTCCCCACCGCGCGTCCCCGACCCGCCCTCGCTCTGGCCGCCTGCTCCACCGGACCGCCTCCCTCTGCAATCGCCCGCCCGACGCCGCCCTGCGGTCCCCCTCGGCACCACCCTCCCTCCATCCTGCCAGCGAGCTCGCGCCGGCGAGCCCGTCGCCGCCAGGTCCCGCGTGAGCGTGGCCGCACCCCGCCTCCCCGCCGCCTGTCTCCCTCGCTCCCCGGCCCGCCGCTCACCTTCGCGCACCGAGTCCGGCCTCCTCGTCCCAGGCGCCCTCACCTCCGTTGCTGCGTGCTGCACTGCTCAAGCCAGCAGCCCCCGTTGGCCACTTTTGTGATGTTCGTGTGGTATGTGCGAGTCTGGCGCTGGTGCATGTGCGCAGCGAGGCCACCGTTCCGTTGCTTCCTTAGACATGAACTCGACATCCCAAGATCGACACCGACCCGATAGAGACCCGAGCGAGCCCGATGAACCATTGATGACCCTCGAAGAACCACCGACAAGGGTATCAAACGACATGCTCTGCTTCCTGGATCCTCATGAACTCCTTCACGGATTCCAAGTTCAGCCGCTCCCGAAGACCGATCACGGATCCGGTGGCCGAGACCCTGAACTCGGAGACCCTCTTCACGCAACGCCAAGCACGCCGACATGGAACCGACAAGTTCGCCTACCCGGACACCGTGCGACAAGACCTTCTCGGAACCGAGGATCATCAAGACTTCCGCTCGGCAACGCCAAGTACTCCTTCCTGGCTTCGAAACCCGACCCCGTGGGACCCGACGAGATCTCGCAACGACAAGAACGACACCGACCAGGGCGAGTCCGATGCGCCCCCGACGCCACACCAAGTCCTCCTTCCCGGAACGCCAAGCTCTCTTCCGTTGTCCGAGAACAATCCCGTCGGACCGTTTCCCCGTCGGACCCTGAGACCGAACCCCGAACCCCCTGATCCAAGATCTTCTGAACCCAGATGTGTGACCCCTATCCGAGACCCCTCATATTTTTATAATATATGATATTGATCTTGTGCATATTAAATTTTTCATGCATGCATGCTTGTCTCTGGTTTGGGGGCACTATGCCGATTCACCTTATAATTAAATATGGGGCCCATATGCGGACAAATCTAGTCGTATATTGGCCTCATTTAAATTTATGCATCGAATCGTTGTCATATCTTGCCTTGTTAAAACAACATTTAAAATGCGGGGCATCTAAACAACATGAACCTAGTAAATAATTATCGGGACCCCGTTTCCGCTTAATATGGCCTAATTGCACCGCATATTTACCATGCCATGCATCATACATGCATCATGCCCGATCTTTTGCCATAGCATTAAATAGTGCATCCGGTGTTTATTCTAGTGTTTTGGTTCTTCGCGGATAAGGCCGTTGAGTTGATGCGAGTGTCGACCCGATCTTCGGTTGAACCTTCGGCAATGTTTTCAGGCGAGCATCTCCCCCTTTCTACCTATCTTACTTTTATAGTATTTATTCCCTCATGTTGATCTATTGCTATCTGTGTTGCGATGCTCTAGTTTTCGTACCCGCGATATCCCCTACAGCCATATATTGCCTCGGACACCTCCTATTACCTGTTGTTTGGTAGATAGTTGGACCTGCGCGTCGTAGTCGCTTGCTCAAGTGCTGTTGCGTGTCGTCAAGTACCACAGTTGTTGGAGTATTGCCGTGTGTTTATTTTTGGAGATGATCATCACTTTAATTACTGTTTAACAACTAAAATTGAAGTAGGTAAGCAGAGGCACAGGTGGGCAATAGAAGTTATTTGGTTGTTAACCGTCCACTTGTGTCCCGTAGGATCCCGAGTACTTGATACCTGTTCCTTGAGTATTCGCGCTATCCACATCCGGGAGGATTATGGGACCCCCCCCTGAGCCAGAGCTTGATTCATTCTTATTTCTTGGGGCCACAAACTAGTTTAAGGTTTTATTTACTATCCTGTACTTATGCCATGCTTTACTGCTTTATTTACGATTGTGCGAGGAGCACCTGTACTGTTTAGGTAAGCGGAGTGTTTTCGCGGTATCGACAAGCCCAGTTTTGGGTTCCCAGTCATTTACAGCCATTGACGCAAACCTTGAGTCCGTCTCGGAGTCAGCTAGCTTCGTTGCGGGTGTACTCAATGGGGTGGCCCCCTGAAATATTTCTGAATCCTGTGATTGCTTTGTCGTGAAGGCCTCGTTGGGTTTTGATTTGGTTTTTCCGAGGTTGATCGAGTGTGTGTTGCTATTTGTGCACCCCTGCAGGGTAAAACTTTCTGAAAGCCGTGTCCGCGGTTATGGACGACTTGGAGCACAGTATCTCGATCATAGACAACTATAACTAAAGTAGTGCTATAAATTTGACTTTATAATGACTAGTAATTAGCTTCACTATAATGGAATGGCTAAATAAAACTGCCAACAATTGCTTGTTTGGGTTGTCGCTTGCGGCCATTGTATCTGACTAGTAAGTATTGCAACTATAACGGAATGGCTAAATAAAAGTGCCAACAACTGCTGGGTTTTGGGATATCTGATGCTAATTGTATCTGACTAGTAAGTGTTGCAACTACAACAGAATGGTTAACTAAAAGTGCCCACTGCTTATTTTATCAGGATAACCATCTATACCTGACTAGTAATTGCCGCAACTATAACGAATGAATAAAACTGCCAACGGTGTGAGTTCCTCGGTTGACTTTCTTGGTTGGTATCGAGGGGGAATACCAGGATGGGTTTGTTTGGTGTTAGAATCAGGTTGGTTCCGAATAGGTCTTTTCTTATCCCTCTCTGGTAGCCGACAGTTATATCGAGTCTCTATAGGTTGTTTAGTGCATGCTGCGCTGCCGCTGCAGTCCACCATACCTGTGTAGGCGAGGACCGCCGAATTCTAGTCTCGCCGTGTACTGGCCTCAGTACTGATGCTCCTCTTTTTCCTTTGCCCTTTGTCGGCACCCCTTTTGTTTTAGCAGGTTTCGACGTCGTTAGCAGGGTTACCCTTCCGGCTTGGCCTGGGCAGGGTTATGGACGCCATTGGTTATTCTTCAGGGCTCTTAGCCCCATTTGCGTCTTGTCCGTAGTCGGACGCTCTATCATTTTCAAGGTGATTTGGATCTTTGTATATTATATCTGTATTCTTGACTCATTGAGTCGCTGTTGTATATATATATCTGTTCTGTGGGTCCCATCGAGGACTGTTGTGTAATGTTATTACTTCGTTTTCCACCCGCACGAAAGTGCCTGGTGGGCACCTTTGAATCGTTTCTATGCGGGTTTGGCGGGTTTCGCTAAAACTTGCATAGGGCCGATTCTGAGGATGTTACAACTTAGGAGGATGGTGGCTCATATGTGGCAGTGGTGTTGTCGCCGTGTCGGAGGTGTATGGGCCACTAGGTTGCACACCACAACGTTGTGGATCTCTCTCATGTTCCGACCGAGTGGGGTTTTGGATTCTAGTTTGCTCTGGGCGAAATCCTGATGACACCATGTTCGTGGATGCTTTTTTCCTCCCTAGGTGTTCGTTGTGGAGTTCTTCAACCTCCTCTAGGCACTGGCTCGCATCTTCAGGTGAATGGCAACATATTGATGTGTAGGGCCATACGATGGTGTCGTTCCCTCGTCGCTTCCCCTCCTAAAGGCGTCGTCTTGAAGATTGTGATCCTTGCATGCTTTCCTAGGGGATAGATATACACTGCAACGAGGTTGGCACGTAGTCAACCGGCGATGCGATTATTCCGTTTGCCAGTTAGTGTGGCAAAACCGACATTGACGAGCGATGGTTTGGTTGTGCATGTCCTATCTCATCGGCTTACTATTCTAGCATGTCCAAGTGTCTATGTGTTGGTCTTTTCAGCTATCATGTTCTCAAGCTTCTACATTCGAGCAGTGAAGATGACCTGCAAGGGGTGGTCCGGTGGTGAAGATCTTCTTTGGTGCGGGTCTTAGGCATTGGACCTTTAGAGCTTGTCATCACAAATTGGAGTTGCTTGTCTTTGCGTGAAAGAGTCCTCGGCTTGGCATCGTCGACGTGGGCTTCATACGCTTCTATGGTGAGGTCTTCCTTTTGGTGGTCGTTCTTCGGTGAAGTTGGAATCCCTGCATAGTGATGACGGCGACTCTAGTGGGCAAACTTGACGATGACCCTCGCTTCGCTGGTGTGTATTTGCGACTTGTGTGGTAGCCATGACGGTCATGTTCCTTGCTGGTCAGCTAGTGTGTTTGTTACGATATTTATCCTGTTTCCCCTAATTAATAGGCTAACTCTTTCCTACTTTAATGAAAATGGCAAATTCTTTTGCCTTTTTTTGAAAAGATGAAACTCACATAGATATGGTTTGTTAATCTGCGAGTGCACGGAAATAAAAAAACAAGGACAAGGCCAATGTGGTTTTGTCTCAAGATGATTATACTAGTATTATTTTGTAGTTCCTCCCCTCTTCCTCTCCCTTTCCCCTCCCACCCAGTTCCCGTTGACAGTCAAGGAAGCGGCGCCAGGCAGATCCCGAGCTGCTCGTGGCGGCGTTGCCGGCTGGCGTGGGCGGAGGAGATGCGCCGGATTAGATATAGGTAGTAGTGGTAGGTTGTTTTCCCCTGAAGTGGGTAAGCATGAGAGTAGAGCATCAGGCCCTACCAGCTGGCTCTGGTGCGTGCCGAAGCTTCTCACCGTTGAGCTCCTCTGGTGGCAGGAGGTGTCGTCGGCGGTGGCGAGGGCGACGGAGATCTTCGCCAATAAGGCCGGACGGCGAAGCTTTACCGTTCTGGTGTCTGGGCGCGATTGAAAGAAAATGTTGGGCCCCCATGTGTGGTTTTGGTAATTAATGACAATCTTTATGGACTAATGTGTGTATTAAGTTATACTTGTAGGATTTGTCCATTGGCATCGCTTGAAGCATGTGTTGGCTTCAAGGTCGATGAAATGCAAAGAAGATATGTTGGGGTAGCTCAATATGCGAGGCCGATGATGAGGAATCAAGAAAGGCGTTCCATCTTGAGAAGGGCAAGATCGTCTACATCGAACTCAAGTGGAATGCTCAAGACAAAGGTATAATCTTGATAGGTTTTTCCCTTTTGCCGGTCTCTTGTTGTGTGTAGGAGACCGGGTTTAGGATAGATAACTGTACTATCAAGAGGGGATCTCGTATGAGTAATTCGGTCACATCGTTCGGAGAGATCTCAAACCTTTGCATACTTGCATCATCGTATTTGGTTGTTATTTGGTCTTATTCATGTGAGGATATAGAGCTTGTGGTAATCTCCATAACAAGCTCTTGTTCATCAATATCGGATCTCCCATATATATCTTGTTGCGATTTTGATTTATGCGGCTTTTCGGTTTCTCACCAAGTAAGGTATATCACATTATTCTACTTGATACTTTCTCACTTGGTGATAATCAATATTTCCACTTTTTATTGGGAAGCCCTTGTTGCCCTCTATCCAACGCAATTGGAATCGGGTCAATCAGAGCTTCCAGTCAAAAGTTATTGCCGTTTGAACTTTGGCCTATCTTTTCCCCTTGCAAAAACTTCTGTGTCAACCGGTAGTACCGGATCTTCAACCGGTACTACCGCTTGACACCGGTACTACCGGTTCCAGTACCGGTTGGCACTGATCAAAAGAGAGAAGGGTGAGTACTAGTCAGTACCCACCGGTACCACGGAGCGGCACTACCGGCCCAACCGGTAGTACCGCTTGGTACAAGCGGTACTACCGCTTGAGGCGGTCGTACCGCTCGTCGGTACCGTTGCATACTGACTAGCACCCTCCCCTCTCCATTTTGGTCAGTCCCAAGCGGTACTTGGGACCGGTACTACCGCCAGAACCGGTAGTACCGCTTACTACCCCCGGTACTACCGCTCGGGGGTAGTACCGCAAGGGCGTACCGCCCAAAGACTGAAGAGCACTGAAGAACAAGGTCACCACCGGTACCTGGTCCGGTACTGGACCGGTAGTACCGCTTGCAAGCGGTACTACCGCTTCATTCAGGCTCCAACGGCCATATTTTGCCCAGCCCTATAAATAGCTTTGCCCCTTTGCCTTTTAGGGTCACTTCTTCCTCCTCTTTGGATCTAAAGCTTTGCTCCTATTTGCCTTACTCCTTAAGCTTGATTTCTACTCATCCCTCCATTGATTCTTGCATATATTTGAGGGGTAGTTGGAGGAGATCCAGATCTACGTTTTGACCAAACCAAAACATCTCTTTGTGAGTGTATCTTTGGGGATCTAGATTTTGGGGGATTTTGTGTCTCTCTTTGATTACTCCTCTCTTGTTCCCCCAATATTTTAGTAGCTTTGTTGGAACTTGAGAGTGAGGGATTTGAGCATCTTTGTGGTGTTCTTGCCATTTGCATTTGGTGCATCGGTTTGAGTTCTCTTTGGAGGATTTGGTTTGAATTGCTCATTGGAGCTTGTCCCTCTTGGGTTCTTGGAACCCTAGACGGTTTTGTGGCCTTGGTGGCATTGTGGCCTTTTGTGGCATTTGTTGGGAGCCTTCAATTAAGTTGTGGAGTTGTGCCCCAACCTTGTGAGAGGTTCCGGTTGCCACCGACAAGTGCACCGATAGTGGAAGCGTGGATCGATCCCATTGGGGTGAGATTCACCGGAGAATAAGGGAGGCCTTTTGTGGCGTTGGTGGTTTGATACCACCCCCTCTCCAAACGAGACATACTCCATGTTGGGAGGAACTCGGTAAAATATCGGTGTCCCCGCGTGCCTCGGTTATCTCTATACCCGAGCTCTTTACTTGTGCACTTTAAATTGTGATAGCCTTCGTGCTTGAAGTAATATATATCTTTATATCACTTTGTTGTTTGTATTACTTAGCATAAGTTGTTGGTGCACATAGGTAAACCTTAGTTGTTTCTAGGCTGTGCTTTACAAAGTAAACACTAGTTTAATTCCGCCTTTGTTGAGCCACTCTAGGAAAAGTTTTAATCGCCTATTCACCCCCCCCTCTAGGAGACATCCGTATCCTTTCAGCGACGCAGGTCGGGTTCCATGGGATCTCACCGAGTTGCTTCCGAGGTGGAAGATGGCGTCGGTGGTGATCTCTACGAGCTTCTTTGTTAATAAGCGCTTGTGCCTCATCCTAGGCAGTGCTTTTCTTCTCCTCCTGTCCTTGGTCGGCAGTGGCGGCGAGGGAGGACGGTGGGAGAAGGGTAGAGCTTATGCTCTAGGATGGGGATGGGGTGGCCTGCGGCAGCGGGCCTTGATTCTGCAATCTTCAAGCTTCCCAAGCGACACCAAGCGGCAGCCGCTATCCATGGCCATAGGATTGGCTGAGATCGGCTAGGCTCAGTTCCTAGCAGCCTCTTCCTCCACAGAGAGGAACTTCGTCGTCATCGTCCTGGCGCTCCATGCTTCTGCAGGCCCAAGTGGTAAAGTCCCCGGTGCAGGCGGAGGTGATCAAGCGCTCCATCGTTAGCTTTATTCTTTTATGGTATTTCACGTTCTCTGCATGTGTTTATGGACAGTATATTTAGGACATCTCTAGCGGGTCGATGCAACCCGTCCAAATGCGTTCGCGCGGATGTGCGGGACGTACGCAGCGTCCCAGCGACACGACCATTTGGAACAAACACGTCTGGCTCGATCCATCTAGACCGAACGCGTACGGCTCGACTTAACCGTGCACCAAATTTGGGTAACAGATGTGTCGGCCTGGGCACCGCGCGTCCTCCCGTGGGTGTCTGAGGGACCGCTAGCTAGCGATCCAACGACTGCTACCACTCCGACTCTCACGAGTAGGCTAGGTTGTGCACTTGCCATGTACGATGTAGCAATGTGGGCATCGGCCATTTGTAATGAAAAGTTTTATTCGAGTCTTCAAATATGTTATAAGCAAACCACGAATACAACACTACAACACCATTCGAACTATACGCCGCCTACGGTGCTGTCGGCGGCGGGTCGGTAAGACCCCATTCTTCCTCGAGAGAGTGGTAGATCGCCTGCTGCATCTGCATATTTTTTGAGCTTGGGCGAGGTGTAAGCATAGGTAAGCGTCGTCAGGATAGTCCCGCACCGCTTCTCGAAGCTCGTCACGCACTTTTGTGAGCGCTAGACGCCGCCGGTGCTCCAGCAGAAAGACGTGGTTCATCACCTCCAACGAGAAATGTTCGCCGGTGGTCCTGTTGTAGCTGTAGTGAGTGCGTCGCTACCGCAGTGGGATATGTATATCTGTGGGCGCCTCGGAGTCGGAGGCGGCAACATGTCCGGTGCCACCGGCGGGTTTGGCCACCTTGACGGCAGCGGGCGCTCGGGATGCTCTTCTCTTTCGACGTTTGGGTTGCCACAGAGGCTAGTGCGCTGACCACCATGTCCAGACATGGTGTTTTGTGGTGGGGGGGGGGGTGTGAGTCTGGGTGAAGATATCTCGGCCACCTCCCCTTTCTATGGCTGCGCCTGGACGCGGCGGGAAACGCCTAGAACTGTTAGGAAGCGGCGGGAAAGAAAGGCAGGAGACGACAGGGCGGCAGGAAGACACTGAAAATACGCCGGTGTTGGCGATAGCCTATTTTCCAAGCGCAGACAGATGGGTAGCACCGCTGGGCGCGGCTGACTAGACAGGCTGGACCCCGATCCAAAAGCGACCACGGCCCGATCCAAACGGACAGAAACAGACCGTTTGTGTCGCCCGTGGAGATGCCCTTAATAGGTAGAGTTATCCATCCTTATTTAGGATTGTACAGCGAAAGAACGTCACCGTTGTGCATATATTATCACAAGTACCCTAAATATTGGTTTCACGAGAATACTAAGTGGGAATAGGTGGAATACTTGGCTATACTTATGTCGAAGACTTATGATGATTCAATTGTTCTTGGATGACCATGATAAGTTTGTGTGAAATTTGACAACATCTGTGGTGTTCTCTGTAAATCTGTGTATGAAGATCTTATAAAACACCATATGGTCTTTCTTAGGAAATATCTTTGGCAACTAAAATTCCCAATCAAGATAAAAAATTATGTGGTTCATGAATAATAAGGTTTTTCTAATAAAGGATAACTTGGTTAAAAGGAATTGCATAGGATAGGATGTACTAAGTGTTGTTTTTGTTGGTCACGAAAACCATAGAACACTTGTTTATATACTGCCCTTGCTCGTCTTTTGTGGCGTGTATTATTCATTTTGTATACGATTTACCCCTCTCCCAACTAGTGTAACAAACATGTTTGGAAATTAGTTGAACTAGCATGGTGGCCCTCGCAAATGCAAGGGCATCATCTTTATTTTTTTGGTTTGAATCCCGTGATAGAAAATTATTATGGTCGTATAGTCATTTGTTTGTATGTGTATATTTTTTTGTACATGGGATACCCTATTAATAGGTAGATAATTAAATAAATAGTTATTATTATGTATGACATACGAGCCATCACTTATATTCAAGTATATAATAATTAGATAATCTAACTCCCCTATTCTATTACTACACAACTAATAGTTAGACAATTCAATCAATAGTCCTTATTATATATGGCATATGACCATGGGCAAATAAATCATCTATATAGTTATGAACTATGACTCTCTTACTTTATTATGTAGTTGTTGTTCTAAAAATTAAATATTCTCTTTTTTCCATGTCTAGATCCATTCTACATAATTTAATGAATAATAAGAAATGTATGTTGTTCCAAAGAATATTGGCTTGCAAAATGTTTTAGGAAACAATTTGTTTAACATGTCTTAATGAATCTTAGCCTATGTGTGAGTCCACTTTGATGTAGTAATTTATTCATCTACAGGAGAAAATATTCTCTTTAGACTCAAAATTAACTTATGATTAGTCGGTTTTACAAGTCGATTGTACAAATCTGAAAAAAAAATCATTTTGTTGTAATAATTTGCTAACATAAGGGAAAACATGTAATAATTGTCCTAGAATGAAAATGAATTTATATGCATGTCATCGTCATTATCAATGGTTCTCTACGTCTAAGGTTGAATTTCTAAATTTGTTCGTATAAATCTAAAAATAATTTGTTGTAGTAATTTGCTAACCTAGCAAAAAAAATGCAATTTTTTAAAATGAATCTTACTTGGCGTTTTGCATTTCTTGGACCGCGGAGAATTTGCAAAATTGCCCCATCATCTATTTTTTCTATTGTCACGGTGTAAATTTTCATCGGACAACATGTGTCTTGAACCGCTAAGAAAAAAAGCTTTAGTGCTTGCTAGTCTTTCTAAGAAACTATTCTAAACCTCATATAACTTTGATGGTAGTTTGGACCTAATATCTCGAGACGGGCATAATTATATACTCCCTTCGACTCATATTAGTTGACTTAGATTTATCTGGATATAGATGTATCTAGTCAAGTTTTAGTGCTAGATATATCCGTATCTAGACAAATTTAAGTCAACTAATATGGGTCGGAAGGAATACTTGTTTTTTTACTCTTGCGTCTAGATACATACGATATTTAGTAAAATTCAATTCAGTTATTTCTGAACGGAGGATATAATTTTGTGTGTACATGCAATAGTATTGAGCGATTAGCAATGGGTCCAAACATTGTGGACACCTTGTTTTTACATGCAACTTTGATCGTGCAGCAGATGATATAAGTTTCATGAAAAGAAAAGCGTGTTTTGAAACCATACGATCAACTTGGATTTCCTTTCAACGTCCGTGCTTCAAACGGACTCTATCTCTGGATGGACATCCCTTTAAATTTGTACAGTAAATAATTTTTAAAAAAATTAGGTGACCTTTTCTTTTATGTGACCGGTACACACATGGTGTACCTCACAAAAGGACTATAAGCAAAAGTACGTAAACCATACGTGGGGATTTTTTTATGTGACCGTGTCAACATATACAAAAGTATGTAAACCATTTGCGGGGATTTTTTTATGTGACCGTGTCAACATATATTGTGTCAAAGAGGTTACATAACCAATAATCTTCTGTTAAATACTAACCGTAGATTTCAAATTGAACCATCACAATAATTCAAATAGATAGATGGTGTTGAATCTCCGTGGTACAACAATTGCCGCACAGGTCCCTCGCGTCGTCCCGCTCGGGCGACTCGGGGGAGCCATCGCGACACCGCCGCCGGCCCCCCACCACACGCCTCCTCCCTCCCGCTGTTGCCGCTGGCCTCGCCGTGGTGCCGGCGGCCCCCATCGTCAAAGGCGGCTGGGGGGGACCCGCGGTGGACACGTTGCTCCGCTGCGCCCTGGCTCCGTCTTCATCCCGCGTCCGTCAGCTTGGTGGTGCAGAGTGGGGCGGGTAGCTCGCTGCGGAGGCGGCCCGGGTCGGCGCTGCTGGTGTGGTGCGGCGGCCCCTATGCTGTGGATGGCGGCGGTCATGGACGGGCCTGATCTGGGCCCAGATGGGCTTGGCGGGCCACGGCGTGGCAGGGCTTCCCGGTGCTGCGTGGTGTTGCTGCTCGGCCACGGCGGCGGTTGTTGGCCTCGGATGCCGGCGCGGCGGCCCCGGGAACGCGCAGGTGACGGGAGGTGGGCGGCCGGGCTGTTCCTCGATGCGGTGGTCGCGTGGAGGCCGATGGTCGTGGGCCCCGCGCCCAGTCCTGTTGGAGTGCTGGCTGTTTGTGGGGGGCCTGCGCGTGTGGCAGTCTTCCTGGGGCGCGGTGGCCCTGGCCGCTTTCTGCAGGTCCATGGTAGTGGTGTGCCATGGAGTTTGGACGGCGGCGCAGCGGCGTCGCTCCGGATGGGCGAGGCGTCGGACCCGGCGTCTCGTGGTTGGCGGCAGTTCGGGAGGAGGTGCTGTGCTGCTGTGCATGAAGGCCAGAGCGGCGGCTCCGGACTGAGATGGTGGTGGTGCTCTGCCTTTGGCCCCACGGGCGGCGAGGCCTGGTTCCGTGGGCGGGGTCGGTGTCTCTATCGCCGGGGATCTTGCTTGCTGGATGGCATGGAGCGTCTGGGTGACCTCCATTCGAGGTGGTGGTTGGGGTCTCCGGACGAAAGTCTAGCCCGAGTTGGTAGGTGCCGATAGCGGCGACGCTTCAAGGGGCGTTTTCCCTCTCGAGGGCGTTGTCGTGGAGCCTCGCCACCCCACTGTCCATCACTCCGGGGTGAAAGCCCAAATCTGGCTTGCCGGACTGGATGCCACAGCGTCTTCCGGATGTCGTTACCTTCTTGGAGGCGTCATTTTTTGGAGCGTGTGGAGCCATTCTTGGGTTGCTAGTGATGCCAGCTGAGTCATCGTCTTCAACCTCTATCGGCGTGCGAGTACCGCTAGCGAGTTCCTTACGGCCTGCCTCTCGCCATGAAGCCTGAGAGGCCTAGCCGTCTCCTTCGGCTCTGCCTTCCTCTCCGGGGACGTGGACTAGGCTTTTCGTAGAGCCTGTTGTTGTCGTTGTGCTGGTGTCGTTTCGACGGTGCTCCAGACCTAGTCGAGCTAGGTAATGTGGCCTCGTGGGGTTTTGCCGGTTTTTCCTGAAAACCGTGCCGTTTGGGGTCTTTTTTTGGTCTGGTTCCCCTTTTAACTGGACCCGTGTGTATACGTCTGTTTTGGGTTTTGACCGGTTTCCCTTCCAAACTGGTCAATTCTCTTTTTCTAATAGAAAGGCAGTGCTCCTACTGGTTGCTTCAAAAAAAAGACTGAATGAAGGAGAATAAAAGAATATCAAAATAAAATCTGAGGATCAAGAAAATAAAGGTATGGAACTAAGAAACGGAAAATATAGTATTATGGAAGATTGAGAGACTGAAGCATCAAACACACATACCCCAAAATATAATAATATTTCACTATTATCGGATCCTCCTGGTAGATTATTTCACTCTTAGCCACATAAGAGCTGCATAGTTTGTCCAGAGAAAAGAAGCACACCACTAAAAAAACCTACCTTTGGAGTTTCCTATGAGGACTAGTCATAGTTCAGATAACTTCCTTTTTTTTAAAGGAGCATATATTAATATCGCAGATATTAATTATACATAGCCTCTGCAACAACGCATTACCCTATTGGTATTACGAATGCATAAAAAAAAGAATTACAAAAAAGAAAAGTTCCGCTAAAGCGATCAGATTCTTAGCAGCAGCGACACTAACATCACCAAAACAACACCAGAATCCAACCCCTCCAAAAACGACGTCTCCAAGAAGAAAACAATGCTCAAGCGCTGCCGTCACCCGATCAAAGGTCCTAGGTTTTCACCCTGGAGGAAGTATTCGCTCGCAAAACAATACCTTCTGCAAGGTCATTGCTAGACACAACCAATCAAGGCTAGACCTTAGATTTTCACTCTGCAAGGAAAGACTGTGAACATCTTCTGTGTTGTCACCCCCTCTAACAGACGCTGCTACGAGTCACAGATCACCAAGCCAGATCCTCAACACCCCAAAGACTCA
Source organism: Avena sativa (assembly GCA_916181665.1). NCBI lineage: Eukaryota > Viridiplantae > Streptophyta > Magnoliopsida > Poales > Poaceae > Avena > Avena sativa. The sequence continues at coordinate 371,294,515 of OV702279.1, read as the reverse complement.
ATCCACCATACCTAGCCCTTATGTTCATGTCCTCATGAAATTCTCCACATCTGACTTCATCATGGATCGTCAAAGACATGACACATGATGGTAACAGGTAGCAGAGCTTTGCCACGCTCTATCTGAAACCAAACGGCCAGAAAAAAAACACAAGTGCGCACGACCGAATTCCTTCTGATCCAGCAATCTCCAGGCATGATGCGCCAATGGGAGTTCGCCGATAGAGCCTTCCGGAACTAGACACTCCAGACAGATCCATTAGGCACGCATCAAGTATATCTTCGTCTTGATGTGCGAGAGATCCGAGGACCATCACCATTATTCATGCCTAGCCGGCAGCCCCCACGCCACCACTCGGCAACCTACAACATTCGTCGCTCCGACCCCTAGCAGCAGCCCTTAGGCTAGGCTAGCATCAATAAAGGCAGCGGCGGATGATACGTCCAAAACGTATCTACTTTTCTGAACACTTTTACTATTGTTTCTTCTCCAAACTTGTGTGATTTGGATACAACTAACACAGACTGACGTTGTTTTCAGCAGAATTACCTTGGTGTCTAGTTTTTGTGCAGAAAATCAACTATAAGGAAAAATCCGGAAAAATATGCCAAAAATCCTATTTCACCAAAAGAAACACGGAGCCGAAGTACGAGACGGAGTGGATGCCTGGGGGGCCCACACCCCTGCCAGGCGCGGGTAGGCCCAACCCGTGCCTAGGAAGGTGCGGCCACCCTAGTCACCCCCTCGGGTTCCCTCTGCGCCTATAAGTTACCCCTTAACCTAAACACCGAGGGGGGTTCGACGTTTTCCAGAAAAGAGTTCCGCTGCGCCGCCACCACCAGAGAGAAGATTCGAAACCAAAACTCCATTCTGGCACCCTGCCGGGACAGGGAATTTGGGGAGGATCATCGCCATCATCATCACCAACGCCTCTCCATCAACCATCAATGTTCCCCTCATCCATGAGTGAGTAATCCCCCGTAGTAGGCTATGGGATGGTAGGGATTGGATGAGTTCTATCATGTAGTCGAATAAGATTGTTAGGGCATAGTGCCTAGTATCTCTATTAGTGCTATTTGACTTTGTTGCAACTTGTTGTGCTTAATTCTTGTCACTAGGGCCCGAGTGCCATGATCTTAGATCTGAACTTATTATTAAATCATTATGATAGTATTGTTTGTGATCTTATCTGCAAGTTGTGTATACATATCATTGTCCGGATCCAAAGGCCCCGAAGTGACAGAAATTGGGACAACCGGAGGGGATGGCTATGATGTGAGGATCACATGTGTTTACGGAGTGTTAATGCTTTGCTCCGGTGCTCTATTAAAAGGAGTACCTTAATTGCCAGTAGTTCCCTAGAGGCCCCACTGCCATGGGCTGGCTGGACAGAAGATGTTGTGCAAGTTCTCATTGCGAGCACGTATGACTATATATGGAGCACATGCCTAGGATTGTTTAGTACTTGGATGCTTTTTATTATTTATCGGCAATGCCCTAGATCTTGAATTTACATGTTTAGACTCGTCCATGCGCCCGTCCATCCATCCCTATGCCTACCGCACTCGAATCCTACTATTTACTGTTCATGTTACTATTGCTCATATTTCACTGTTGTTGTTGCTTTGCTGTTGCTATTACAAACGGTTGCTACTGATAAACTTCTGTGAGCAAGAACTATTTCCAGGTGCAGCTGAATTGACAACTAAGTTGTTAAGGCTTGCAAGTATTCTTTGGCTCCCCTTGTGTCGAATCAATAAATTGGGTAATACTATCCGCAAAGACTGTTGCGATCTCCTATACTTGTGGGTCATCAGCTTAGCAGGATCGACCCTCCACCGGATCCGGTCCAACCATGCATCGAAGAGGAATTGGGAGACGGCACAGGAGACACCTAGACTTTAATCTAGGGTTTCGTCTGTTGGAGATATGCCCTAGAGGCAATAATAAATATAGTTATTATTATATCTTTGTGTTTATGATAAATGTTTACATTCATGCTATAATAGTATTAACAAGGAAACATCAATACTTGTGTGATTTGTAAACTTAATTTGAAGTCCCTAGTAAAGCCTCTATACATCACTAGCTTGTTGGTTAATAGATGATTGTGGTTTCCCTATCATGAACATTGAGATGTTATTAACAACAAGATCATATCGTTAGGAGAATGATATGGTGGACATACTCCTATAGATAAGCGTAGCATAAAGATCAAGTCATTTTAATAGTTCAATTGCTATATGCTTTCTGATACATAGTAACCTAATTCCTTCGACCATGAGATCATGCATATCACCTTTACCGGATGGATGCTTTGATGACATCAAACACCACACCGTAACTGGGTGGCTATAAAGGTGGCATTGAGTATTCGGAAAGTATTGGTTGAAACACATGGATCAAGAGTGGGATTTGTCCATCCATATGACGGATAGATATACTCTGGGCCCTCTCGGTGAAATGTCATCCAATTAGCTTGCAAGCATGTGACTGGCTCACAAGGGATCACATATCACGGGAACGAGAAAAGAGTACTTATCGGTAACGAGGTTGAACTAGGTATGCAGAGATACCGACGATCAAAACTTCGGATAAGTAAACTATCGTGAGACAAAGGGAAATTGGTATCGTATGTAAGTGGTTCATTCGATCGCAAAGTAATCGTAGAAATATGTGGGAGCCATATGAATTTCCAGATTCCTCTATTGGTTATTGATCGGAGAAGTGTCTCGATCATGTCCGCATAATTCACGAACCGTAGGGAGACACACTTAAGGATTCGACGTTGTTTGAGTAGTTATGGAATGATGAGAAAGAGTCCGAATGTTGTTCGGAGTCTCGAATGGGATTCGGGATATCACGAGGAGATCCGGAATGGTCCGGAGAATAAGATTCATATAAGGAAAGTCCCGTTTCGGAGTTGGAGAATGATTCCGGTGTTTTCATCGGGAATGTTCTAGAAGGTTCCGGAATGTCCAGCACTTCGGAGGGGAAGGGTACATGAATGTGTTATATCAAGTTGGTATGATTGCATCATGTACTAAGTGTCATCGCTGAACAAAATAGAGGATTAAATCAAATCCTTGTTTGAAAAGTCAAACGGCTAGTTTGAAAGTCAAACGACTATTTTTGGGAAGTGGAAAAGGAGGAGGAAACCGAGTTGGGGAGGAGTCCCTCCTCCCCACCGCCGGCGCACCACCAAGCCGAGTAGGGGAGGGACTCCCCTCCCCTTGGCTGGCCGGCCCCTCCACCTATATAAGGAGGGGCAGGGCTCCCTCCTAGAGACACACAAGATCCTCTCCTCCAAACCCTAGTACCAAGCCGCCGCCGCCTCCATAGCCGCCGCCGGCCCTAGGGCACTCGCCGCCGCCTAGGTGAAACCCTAGCCGCCGGCCTAGCCTCCTTCTCGGCGTGTATAAACTCTAGATCATCGAGGAACTCTCTCATACACCACCATACTCGCTCCGGCTTAAGGCGAAGCCCTGCGAGATCTCCCCTCTACTTCCGGTACCACGCCGTTGTGCTGCCGGAATCGCGAGGAGAGTGCTACAACCTCCGCTGCCTGCTGGAACAAGGGAGAGGAAGGTCTTAGTCGAGTACCGAACGTGTGACCGACTGTGGGAGCGCTGCCGGAACGCAGCGCCGGAAGGATCGTCTACGCGATCTTGAGATCGGGAAGAGTACGACTACATCACCCACGAGAATCCGCTCTCGTTAAACACTTTGGAATCTTCGAGGGTGAGTTATTCTATCGACTTGTTGCTATAATATAGTAGATAGATCTTGGCTTGTTTGTTTGTATGCGGTAGAAATTTTTTGTTTTCCATGCTACGAAACCCTACAGTGGTATCAGAGCCGTGTTTATATGTAGATCTGTTGCACGAGTAGAACACAATGGTCATTGTGGGCGTTGATGCTTTTATTGTCAATTGCTTCTTGTGTACTTTGCATCTTGCGGTATGTTGGGATGAAGCGGCCGGGGCTAACCTTACATGACATCGTTCATGAGACTTGCTCCACGCTTGACATGCAACTTGTATTGCATAAGTGGCTTTGCGGGTGCCTGTTTCTCCTAGCATAGTTAAGATCCAATTTACAACGGGTGATTAACAATACTAGTATCAATGTTGTGGTTCATGTTCGTAAGTTAGAACGACACTTATTGAAAGCCCCAAACCACGTAAAATATGCAAAGAAAGTAGAGGCGTCTAACTTTGTTTTGCAGGGGTGTGCTGTGATGTGATATGGCCATGATTGTGATTATATTTGATGTATGCAATGTTCCTTATTGTAAGTTGGCAACCGGCAGGAGCCATATGGTTGTTTTTAATTTATGTTAAGACCCGCGTGTCTATTCAAAGTAGTTGTAATAGTTGAAGCCGGTGGACGACAACCATGGAGAAGCGTCATTAACCTTGATGCAATGCCGGTGATGATGGAGATCATATTCGTGCTAGAAGATGGAGATCGGAAGCACAAAGAAGAAAGGCCATATCATATCACATATTATGAATTGCATGTGATGTTAATCCTTTATGCATCTTGTATTGCTTAGTAGACGACGGTAGCATTATAAGATGATCCCTCATGCACATGAATTTCAAATCATAAAGTGTTCACCCTTAGTTAGCACCGTTGCTAAAGCTTGTTGTTTCGAAGCACCACGTGATGATCGGGTGTGTTAGATTCCGCAAGTGTATACAACGTGAGCAAGCCAGATTTGCTCATGCGGAAACTAAGGTTTGATCTTGACGAGCCTAGCATGTACAGACATGGTCTCGGAACACGGATCACCGAAAGGTAAAGCATGAATCATATAGTAGATATGATGAACATGTCGATTGTTCGCCATTGAAACTATATCAACTCTCGTGATGATCGGTGTTGATGTGGTGGATTTGGTTCGTGTGATCATTAAAACAATGTGAGGGATATTGTTTTGAGTGGGAGTTCACCTAGATTAATTTTATTATTAATTTGAACTCAATTTGTCATAAACTTAGTCTAAACTATTGCAAATATGTTGTAGATCAATGGCAGCCCCTACCATCAATTTTAATGCGTTCCTAGACAAAGAAAAGTTGAAAAAAAATGGAAGCAACTTCGCGGATTGGTTCCGCAATTTGAGGATTGTCCTCACAGCTGGTAATTTGACCTATGTGCTGGATGCACCGCTGGGTGACCCACCTGCAGCTGATGCTCCCGATGAAGTAAAGAATGTTTACCTCACTCGGAAGACTCAGTACTCCAGAGTTCAGTGTGCTATCTTGTATGGTTTAGAATCGGAGCTTCAGAAAAGGTTTGAGAATTCAGACCCATGTGATATTGTCGAGGATCTCAAATTGATCTTTGAGACTCATGCGGCAATTGAAAGCTATGAGGCTTCTGAAAAGTTCTTTAACTGCAAGATGGAAGAGGGCAGCTCCGTCAGTGAGCATGTGCTTAAGATGTCTACGCACGCAAACAAACTTCAAAGCTTGGGTATTGTGATTCCTAATGCTTTGGGGATTTACCGTGTCCTCCAATCACTACCACAAAGTTACAAGAACTTTGTGATGAACTACAACATGCAAAACATTAACAAGACGTTGCAATAACTCTTTGCCATGTGTTGTTGGTCAATAAGACCACCAAATTCAAGAAAGGCAAGTCTAAGCAGAAGGGACACTTCAAGAAGGGTGGTAAGAAAGTTACCACGCCGACGAAGAAGACCAAGGCTGGACCTAAGCCTGATACTGAGTGATTTTACTGCAAGGGAGAAGGTCACTGGAAGCGGAATTGCCCAAAGTACTTGGCGGATTTGAAGAACGGCAACATCAAGAAGAAAGGTATATCTGATATACATGTTATTGATGTATATCTCACTAGTACTCGTAGTAGTGCCTGGGTATTTGACTGGTTCGGTTGCTCATATTTGTAACTCGAAACGGGTGCTGCAGAATAAACGGAAGCTAGCGAAGAACGAGGTGACGATTGTAACTACCTCGGTGAATTACGCTCCTAGTTACAAGCCTGGATGAGCGGAAATGGTTGAAATAGTACGGTGGGGCCCAAATGCCACTCACAGGTAGACCTTGCGGCCGTCCCAACCATTTCCAATTCATCGGGGCAAGAACGGGCGGCGTAATCGGCAGGCGAAGGGATCAACTACATACACAAATGAGTATGTATGCAAGCCACCATACAACAGTACATCAGAGCCATACCATCTAAAAAGAAAGGAAATATAGCAACGCCATACGGCAAGATTCAAATGTCCTAGATAGATATAATAGTTTAGGATATCTCCTCATACATCAAACATCAGAGTGTCAGGCGGAAGCGGCAAACAAGGTCCGAGTACGGATAAGAAGCAAATCGGCATAAGATGCCCCATAAATAAGCACATCCCGCCCACAGATCTCACGGATCCCCGTTCCCGGAATCTCTACACCGAACGATCGTTGCCCACATCATCCGCCTCCTCCACCCAGTATCCATCTTGTGAGTGTACCTGTTCATCTGAATCAAATAATTTATCGTGTGAGACCCTAGGGGTACTCAGCAAGTCTTTATGCCTCTAAAGGGGACACAACCTAGGGTGACGCAATTGCAGCGAAAGATAAACCCTAACAGTTCTATAGATAATCGCTAACCATCCGCCTAACCAAAGATAGACGGATGTTCGTGAGTTAATGACAACAGTTATAACAGTAATATCCACATATCCATCCTCCTCCTCGCTTACCAACGAGGAAGCGGACGAACAACCCCCCATCCGTTGGCAATTTTATTAACCATTCCATGAGTGTTGCACTATTTACTAGTCAGTTACTTAGTCAAATTAAAAGCGGTACTTTAGTTATGCTTGTCTATGATCGAGAAACTGTGCTCCAAGTCGTCCATAACCGCGGACACGGCTTTCAGAAAGTTTTACCCTGCAGGGGTGCACAAATAGAAACACACACTCGATCAACCTCGGAAAAACCAAATCAAAACCCAACGAGGCCTTCACGACAAAGCAATCACAGGATTCAGAAATATTTCAGGGGGCCACCCCATTAAGCTACCCGCAACGAAGTTAGCTGACTCCGAGACGGACTCAAGGTTTGGGTGGACGGCTGTAAACGATTGGGAACCCGAAAGTGTGACTGGGCTTGTCGATACCGCGAAAACGTGTCCCGATCCTAAACAGTACAGGTGCTCCTCGCACAATCGTAATAAAGCAGTAAAGCATGGCATAAGTACAGGATAGTAAATAAAACCTCAAACTAGTTTGTGGCCCCAAGAAATAAGTATGAATCAAGCTCTGACTCAGGGGGGTCCCATAAGCCTCCCGGATGTGGATAGCGCGAATAATCAAGGAACAGGAATCAAGTACTCGGGGTCCTACGGGACACAAGTGAGCAGGAAGAACCAAATAGCCGATATTGCTCACCGGTGCCACTTTCATTAGTTATCCCATTACTACTCAGGTTAAGTTGTTTAGGTACCTCGTTATCCATCAGACTCTCACATACCCTACACATGCTGTTCTACGACTCGCATGGCTCAAACAACTCTTGTAGTACTGGCTCATGGGATGGAGGAACAAGCTTGGTGGGGTTTAAAAGTAAAGGCCATGCAATACTTGGGATTCAGTTTAATGCAATTGCGACTCAATGATGCAAGAATAAGATAGAGGCAATAGGTACTGTATGTATGCAAGCATGTGGCAGTGCTTGCCTGGTAGCTCAGTTGAAGCAAGGGATGGATCTGGGTAGTGCTCCTGGTTCTCTTGATATATCCCCTGCTCAGAGTCTATTCGAAGAAGAACCAAACAAACAAGGGCCACATAAATAAAGTGCACAAGCATATGAATTAAATGCGACAAGCAAACAATCATGCCCTGATGAATGATGCACAATTTGCATGGCATTAAAGTAGCATGGCATGGGTGAGGTGGGGAAATACAAGAATAAGTCATTTTATTTAGTTTTGGCCACATTTAAGCCCTAGTTAAGTTGCTGTATACTTTATATTTATATGATGCATGCTGCAATTTAAGTCATGGATAGCATAAACAAAAAGGCCTCGTCGAGCTAATCATTTTAGACATATCATTTGTTAAATTCGGAGTTATAAAACAAAAGTTATTAAATAAATAAGGCCGAGGGCATTTTATTGTAATTTAAATAAACTTGGAATTTTGAATGTCCAAAATATGTTTTGAAGGTCATATTTGAATTCCTCATATTTTTCTGATTTGAAAACATATAATATATGTATTATTTGGATTTGTATTTTTCAAAGTTATTTAAAACAGAAAGAAATTTGAATTTTAAAACTAATTTGAATAGTTTGAATTTGAACAGAAATGCAGAAATCCTATTGACACCCAGACAGACCCAGCCACGCCCAATGACGGGTGGGCCAGATGCTGACTGGACAAACCGGCGTGTTAAAACGTTTCCCACCGCGGCCGGAGCTAGCCACTGAGACAGACGAGTGGGGCCAGCGGCCACGGGGGCCCTCGTGACAGCGGAAGGGGAGGGTCGGCCACGCGGCTTGGTGAGGGAGCGCGGGTTGAGAAACGCAAAACAGAGGAGCCTTTTTACAAAAAATGCCAGAGACACAGACAGTGGGGTCAGAGGGTCGCGGGTTGAGGAACAAAAAGGTGGGGGGGGGGGTTTGGAAAGCGGCGCCGCGCACTGTTTTTCTTCTCTGACGAAACTGACGGTGCACGCTGTCAACGGGCGCGCGACGCGGGCGAGGATCGAACTCGCGACCTGGCGCTTGCGCGCAGAGGCGGAGCCACTGTGCTGGCCTGGGCTTGGTGTCAGGGAGGGTCGGCGCGGCCTAGATAGGGCGTCTGCGAGGCGCAGCGGCCAGCCGACAACAGCGCCGCCGGCGCACGCAGCGTGTTCGACGAAACGCAAGGCGTGTCCAGGAAACGACGGCGAGGCGGGCCTTGTCAGGGAGGGGGAGGGGCTCACCGCGGGCTCGATGGCGGGATCGGATCGGGCAGGCGTGCAGCGGATCGGCGACGAGGCAGGGGCCGGGCGAGCTAGGGTTTGCGTCGGGGCGTCGGCGTTCCTGGGCGCCTGGTCCTTCTCCTTCGCATCTGCGGGTACAGGGGTGGTGCAGGGGTCCTCGTGGTCTTCATCGCCAACCTCAGACGTCACGCCACCGGCTAGGGAGAGGGGTGAACGGGGAAGACCGACGGTGGCCGGCGTCGGTGTGGCTGAGGTGAGGGAAGGCAGGGAAGAGGGGAGTGGCCTGGGACGGATCTGGGGATGCAGGGTAGGCCGCGGGGGAGGATAAGAACGGGGGAGAAGGTGGCTTCGGCCACCTTTATCCTTCCCTCCTTCACGTGCACGGCATGGGGCCAGGGTAGGGTAGGCAGGGGGAGGGTCTGCAGGTGGACCAGGACGAGGGGGAGGGAGGCTCGGGGTTGAGGGGAAAGGCTCGGTTAGGAGCTAGGTTAGAGGGGAGGCTCGGGTTAGGTTTTTTTAGGGTTGGGTAGGGTAGCTCGGCCAAGAGAGAGAGTTAGGCTAGGTGGGGCCTGCATGGCAGGGAGAGGGACACCTCGGCATGGTAGAGAGGAAGGGTAGATGGGGTAGGTCATGGGGTGGGGGCTCGGGTTAGAGAGAAGGGAGATGTGGTCTAGGTTTTAGAGATGAACTAAGAGAGAGGGGGAGGTTTTTGGGTTTAGATGAGGTGGTAGGGGGAAGGTTTGGAGAGAGAGGGTGAAGGCTTAGAGTTTAGGCATGATCCACATGACCATGCATGGATGGAGGTGAAAAGAAGAGGAAGGTGAGGAAAGAGAGAGAGAGATGAGATGGGAGATGATCCACTCAAGAATAAAAAAAACTCAAAGAGGTCAAAGAATGGTTATGGTTGCATGGGACATGCATTACATTTAATGCACTCCCTAAGAGGTTGGTGCAAGCTTGCATGGGCCATGCATAAATAATTAATACCATGCTTATTTTGTGAAAACAAGATTATTTACATGGCATTGTTCTTATGCATTCCAAAATGTGGAGTAAGGCCCAAGCAAAAGAACTTTAAGGAAAAATCCAGATGGGGTAGATGGAAATGATCACATTTGAATAGAAGTGGGACTTGCTAGTGTGTTTCTTCCACTAGATGTTTAATAGTCCCAAAAATATCCCAACATGAGCATAATTCCATAATAATCCATATGGAAGCTAGGAGAAAGGGTCCCACTCACAGGGCATGCAAAGGTGTCCATGTGGCTCTCATATATCAATAATGTGAAAACAAAATGATGCCAAGATGAGAGCATGTGGAAAAGAATTGGATCCATTCCAACCCACATGAGCTAGAGGTAAAACCAAATAAGTTGCAATGCTCATATATGGTGGAATGGTGGAATGATGGGGTGATGACAAGAAAGGTGGTGGAGTTAATAAGAGATATGGCCCCAACTCAACTTGGGCATTAAACAATATATCAATAACCAAATACAATATCAAGAGGCAAATACAATTTACAATGCATATGAGAGAAGAACCAAATCAAAAGGGTTTTATATGATGCTCAAATGCAAGGTGGCATGATGACATGAGCATGATATAATTATGATGCAACAATTATAGGTATGAAGTAGCATTTATATAGACTAGGCTAGTAGCATTACAATTGTTAGACAATTGGGATGCTACAACTCTCCCCCACTAAACAAGAATATCGCCCCGAGATTCCTAGGAAAAGAAAACAACACAAGGAGAGGCGGGTGTTCGAACGAAGGTGACCCTCACGTTCCCAAGTTGATGAACAATGGAATGGTGCGACCACTACACCTTGCAAAACTTGCTAGACTTGTTGCGAGTCTTGCGTTTTGCTTCAAGAGCAACGGATAGAAGAGTTGAAGGATTGTCGTGAGACAAGAAGGATAGGATGAACATAGCTCCGGTTTTCTCAAGAAACATGATAAAGGAATAGAACCACTTGAGAAGGGAAGGGCAAGATGATGTATCATGGATAAAGAAAGACACACCGTTAAGATTAACGATTTACTGATACGAGAGAGGATGAATCTTTATGTCGCCGGAAGGAAAAGAGCTAGATTGGAGAGGTTTTGACCCACTATGACAATAGCATCGAATCTTCCCTCGGATTGGAGAAAAGAAGTTCGGAAACAATATTGCCTTCAAACAATAGAGTCCCTTGATATGAACAGAAAGATCTAGTTAGACAACGTCGGATTAGATTCTTCTTGCGCCGGTAAGAACCCAAGGATCACGCAATTGAGGTGCGCGGATATAACTTCCAGAGATGGATGTGAAGCCAGATCATGGTGGAATCCCGAGAAGCAAAGAATATGGAGGATCTGGAGTTTATTGTAGAGATACTTATTGCTTTCTTTAGCCTTGAGGCTAACGCAATAGATTTGCGGCTGATGGCATCAACCAAAATTGGCTTTACCACAGAAAAAGAATTGATGAAAGAAAGAGAGATAGTTTCCTTCATCTTGTTTGGGGATGTCAAGCGCCGGTAGAAAGACGAGGATAGAAAAGAGTTTGCGTTTGTTTCCACCAGATAATTGAGGATTTTGCTCCGTGTAGAAAGGGCGAGATCACCAACAAGAGATTATTGATTACCTTCTTCGAGAGAGCACTCCGGAAAAACAAGGACGGAAGTAAAAGTATCAAGAGATAAAAGCCACTTCTAACTTCCGTGGAATGAGTGAAATCACATAAATTCACCAATTCAATGTACAAGAGCGAATGATAAGAGTAGTGGTATGGTAGCTACTCCATCCCGCACTCAAAGCATTACTCCGCACATGAATAAGAAAATCATGCATCCCAACTACCGAAACAGACTGAAGGTGTTGGCAACTGAAGGTGTTGGCAAAAACTCATAGAACTCCGTTAGAAAACAAGGATATATGCAAACGATTCACCGGATCCAAGATAGATAAGGGTGATGTTGTCGTCATATCGTAAGTAACCAGCCACCGGAAAGATATGAAGGAAGATTACGGAGAAGAACTGCAAGATTCAACAGCTACAGGAAAGATAGCACCAACTTGAACAGAAGGAGTGCAAGATCTGGAAGGTCTTCATGGCCTCCGGTGGATTGGGCATAGACGATAGAGCGAGAGGGTTTCAAAAGATCTCTTGACGAGACTGAGGTGAAAGAACTTCATGTTCTTCTTGAAATGATTGAGAGAGATTTAGCAGCCTTGAGGAAAATCTTCAGCGGAACGACGATGATAACTTGCCAACAAGGAACAACTCCGGATTGGTTGAAGATGGCGGATGGAATTAACAATGGACTTGCTGATTCCAGAGTTGAAGTAATGTATTTAGCAGAAGGACGTGGTCGAGATAGGTGACTTCAAAAAGTCAGAATTCACGCTTTGAGAACTTTGCACACAGGCGGTGTTCACGAAGCTCGAGAGAAAGACACAGATGATCTTCCATGTGCTTCCATAGATATCGAATAGGCAAGCATATTATCAACATATGCCACCATGGATTAACAAGATATTCCCAGAATACCAAGTTCAAGAGGCGGGAGAACGAACAAATGCTCGAAACACTTTCTGAGCTCAACGCTCTTAGAAAGATCAATATTAAGAGCACGGGTTCGTGTTGAAGAAGATGCGCTGACAGAATAGGTTAACTGGTCCTTCGGAAGAAAAAGAGATGTCACCTGGTTCACATTGTCGATCGGATCACCGGTTACAAAGATAAAGAGATCTTGGATAAGAACCGATGATAGCTCATACCTTAAGCAAAGCTATCAGAGACGAAAAGATGCAATTCCCTCGTATCCAGGAGAATTGTGCAGATATGGGGTTTAAAAGGATGTGCAGCATGATGGACAGATGATAGACCGCCGTAGTGCTTGGAGAAACTCTGGATTGCCAAAGATGCTTGAATATGCATAGATATGATCGCGGTGTACTCAAAATCATAGGAGATAACCGTCACCATTTGGAGGATAGAATTGATAGCATTTTCCATATTCCAATCGACACTTATCATGAGTGGAATATAGCTATGCCGAGAGCCAAATTACGATCACCGGTATCGGATCGACACCTGTTATGTAATTAGCCCAAGAGAAAAGGAGATTAAAAGAAACTCTAGGATTAAGCGCCGGTGACAAAAGAATGAGTTAGCATGGACATGCTGATAAAAGGGAGATAGATAATGTTTCACACACGACTGAAAAGGAGTGTGGAAGCACAGATGTATCAAAGAAAATTTTTCCGCATTTTCGGCATTAAAATACCAATAGATGCGCAAAAACACTTATCAGGTAGAGATTAGCAACAGATGCTTGCACGGAATGTGGATTTGCTGGAAAGAAGGACACCCTTAAGAAGATGGCACCGGTTAACAAGGAGTCAGATAGATCGCGCCGGTTTGCAAAAGCCTGTCGGTATGGAATGTACCAACAGTTGATAACCAAAGGCAGATTGTGATAACAACTTGGATGCAACAGATAGACAAGGAATTACACACACACATTCTATGGTACTACGGAAACCCAGAACACGTGAATCCTAGTTTGAACTTTTAAGAAGAGGATTGAAAACGTTACACTTCCTTACCAGAAAAGGGTGGGTGGGTGGGTAAGAAGAAAAGTGGAAGCAGTCCTACTCTCGCGTTTTGTTTTTCCTTAGTATACATAGCTACCAAAATATTTGCTAGACTGACAACGACCATTTGGCTGAGACCCTGAAGGGCGGGATGGCTCTGATACCAATTGTAACTACCTCGGTGAATTACGCTCCTAGTTACAAGCCTGGATGAGCGGAAATGGTTGATATAGTACGGTGGGGCCCAAATGCCACTCACAGGTAGACCTTGCGGCCGTCCCAACCATTTCCAATTCATCGGGGCAAGAACGGGCGGCGTAATCGGCAGGCGAAGGGATCAACTACATACACAAATGAGTATGTATGCAAGCCACCATACAACAGTACATCAGAGCCATACCATCTAAAAAGAAAGGAAATATAGCAACGCCATACGGCAAGATTCAAATGTCCTAGATAGATATAATAGTTTAGGATATCTCCTCATACATCAAACATCAGAGTGTCAGGCGGAAGCGGCAAACAAGGTCTGAGTACGGATAAGAAGCAAATCGGCATAAGATGCCCCATAAATAAGCACATCCCGCCCACAGATCTCACGGATCCCCGTTCCCGGAATCTCTACACCGAACGATCGTTGCCCACATCATCCGCCTCCTCCACCCAGTATCCATCTTGTGAGTGTACCTGTTCATCTGAATCAAATAATTTATCGTGTGAGACCCTAGGGGTACTCAGCAAGTCTTTATGCCTCTAAAGGGGACACAACCTAGGGTGACGCAATTGCAGCGAAAGATAAACCCTAACAGTTCTATAGATAATCGCTAACCATCCGCCTAACCAAAGATAGACGGATGTTCGTGAGTTAATGACAACAGTTATAACAGTAATATCCACATATCCATCCTCCTCCTCGCTTACCAACGAGGAAGCGGACGAACAACCCCCCATCCGTTGGCAATTTTATTAACCATTCCATGAGTGTTGCACTATTTACTAGTCAGTTACTTAGTCAAATTAAAAGCGGTACTTTAGTTATGCTTGTTTATGATCGAGAAACTGTGCTCCAAGTCGTCCATAACCGCGGACACGGCTTTCAGAAAGTTTTACCCTGCAGGGGTGCACAAATAGCAACACACACTCGATCAACCTCGGAAAAACCAAATGAAAACCCAACGAGGCCTTCACGACAAAGCAATCACAGGATTCAGAAATATTTCAGGGGGCCACCCCATTAAGCTACCCGCAATGAAGTTAGCTGACTCCGAGACGGACTCAAGGTTTGGTTGGACGGCTGTAAACGACTGGGAACCCGAAAGTGTGACTGGGCTTGTCGATATCGCGAAAACGTGTCCCGATCCTAAACAGTACAGGTGCTCCTCGCACAATCGTAATAAAGCAGTAAAGCATGGCATAAGTACAGGATAGTAAATAAAACCTCAAACTAGTTTGTGGCCCCAAGAAATAAGAATGAATCAAGCTCTGACTCAGGGGGGTCCCATAAGCCTCCCGGATGTGGATAGCGCGAATAATCAAGGAACAGGAATCAAGTACTCGGGGTCCTACGGGACACAAGTGAGCAGGAAGAACCAAATAGCCGATATTGCTCACCGGTGCCACTTTCATTAGTTATCCCATTACTACTCAGGTTAAGTTGTTTAGGTACCTCGTTATCCATCAGACTCTCACATACCCTACACATGCTGTTCTACGACTCGCATGGCTCAAACAACTCTTGTAGTAATGGCTCATGGGATGGAGGAACAAGCTTGGTGGGGTTTAAAAGTAAAGGCTATGCAATACTTGGGATTCAGTTTAATGCAATTGCGACTCAATGATGCAAGAATAAGATAGAGGCAATAGGTACTGTATGTATGCAAGCATGTGGCAGTGCTTGCCTGGTAGCTCAGTTGAAGCAAGGGATGGATCTGGGTAGTGCTCCTGGTTCTCTTGATATATCCCCTGCTCAGAGTCTATTCGAAGAAGAACCAAACAAACAAGGGCCACATAAATAAAGTGCACAAGCATATGAATTAAATGCGACAAGCAAACAATCATGCCATGATGAATGATGCACAATTTGCATGGCATTAAAGTAGCATGGCATGGGTGAGGTGGGGAAATACTCGAATAAGTCATTTTATTTAGTTTTGGTCACATTTAAGCCCTAGTTAAGTTGCTGTATACTTTATATTTATATGATGCATGCTGCAATTTAAGTCATGGATAGCATAAACAGAAAGGCCTCGTCGAGCTAATCATTTTAGACATATCATTTGTTAAATTCGGAGTTATAAAACAAAAGTTATTAAATAAATAAGGCCGAGGGCATTTTATTGTAATTTAAATAAACTTGGAATTTTGAATGTCCAAAATATGTTTTGAAGGTCATATTTGAATTCCTCATATTTTTCTGATTTGAAAACATATAATATATGTATTATTTGGATTTGTATTTTTCAAAGTTATTTAAAACAGAAAGAAATTTGAATTTTAAAACTAATTTGAATAGTTTGAATTTGAACAGAAATGCAGAAATCCTATTGACACCCAGACAAACCCAGCCACGCCCAATGACGGGTGGGCCAGATGCTGACTGGACAAACCGGCGTGTTAAAACGTTTCCCACCGCGGCCGGAGCTAGCCACTGAGACAGACGAGTGGGGCCAGCGGCCACGAGGGCCCTCGTGACAGCGGAAGGGGAGGGTCGGCCACGCGGCTTGGTGAGGGAGCGCGGGTTGAGAAACGCAAAACAGAGGAGCCTTTTTACAAAAAATGCCAGAGACACAGACAGTGGGGTCAGAGGGTCGCGGGTTGAGGAACAAAAAGGGGGGGGGTTTGGAAAGCGGCGCCGCGCACTATTTTTCTTCTCTGACGAAACTGACGGTGCACGCTGTCAACGGGCGCACGGCGCGGGCGAGGATCGAACTCGCGACCTGGCGCTTGCGCGCAGAGGCGGAGCCACTGTGTTGGCCTGGGCTTGGTGTCAGGGAGGGTCGGCGCGGCCTAGATAGGGCGTCTGCGAGGCGCAGCGGCGAGCCGACAACAGCACCGCTGGCACACGCAGCGTGTTCGATGAAACGCAAGGCGTGTCCAGGAAACGACGGCGAAGCGGGCCTTGTCAGGGAGGGGGAGGGGCTCACCGCGGGCTCGATGGCGGGCTCGGATCGGGCAGGCGTGCAGCGGATCGGCGACGAGGCAGGGGCCGGGCGAGCTAGGGTTTGCGTCAGGGCGTCGGCGTTCCTGGGCGCCTGGTCCTTCTCCTTCGCGTCTGCGGGTACAGGGGTCCTCGTGGTCTTCCTCGCCAACCTCAGACGTCACGCCACCGGCTAGGGAGAGGGGTGAACGGGGAAGACCGACGGTGGCCGGCGTCGGTGTGGCTGAGGTGAGGGAAGGAAGGGAAGAGGGGAGTGGCCTGGGACGGATCTGGGGATGCAGGGTAGGCCACGGGGGAGGATAAGAACGGGGGGGGGGGGAAAGCAGATGGCGTGGTGGAGGGGAAGGTGGCTTCGGCCACCTTTATCCTTCCCTCCTTCACGTGCACGGCATGAGGCCAGGTAGGGTAGGCAGGGGGAGGTTCTGCAGGTGGACCAGGACGAGGGGGAGGGAGGCTCGGGCTGGAGGGGAAAGGCTCGGTTAGGAGCTAGGTTAGAGGGGAGGCTCGGGTTAGGTTTTTTTAGGGTTGGGTAGGGTAGCTCGGCCAAGAGAGAGAGTTAGGCTAGGTGGGGCCTGCATGGCAGGGAGAGGGACACCTCGGCATGGTAGAGAGGAAGGGTAGATGGGGTAGGTCATGGGGTGGGGGCTCGGGTTAGAGAGAAGGGAGATGTGGGCTAGGTTTTAGAGATGAACTAAGAGAGAGGGGGAGGTTTTTGGGTTTAGATGAGGTGGTAGGGGGAAGGTTTGGAGAGAGAGGGTGAAGGCTTAGAGTTTAGGCATGATCCACATGACCATGCATGGATGGAGGTGAAAAGAAGAGGAAGGTGAGGAAAGAGAGAGAGAGATGAGATGGGAGATGATCCACTCAAGAATAAAAAAACTCAAAGAGGTCAAAGAATGGTTATGGTTGCATGGGACATGCATTACATTTAATGCACTCCCTAAGAGGTTGGTGCAAGCTTGCATGGGCCATGCATAAATAATTAATACCATGCTTATTTTGTGAAAACAAGATTATTTACATGGCATTGTTCTTATGCATTCCAAAATGTGGAGTAAGGCCCAAGCAAAAGAACTTTAAGGAAAAATCCAGATGGGGTAGATGGAAATGATCACATTTGAATAGAAGTGGGACTTGCTAGTGTGTTTCTTCCACTAGATGTTTAATAGTCCCAAAAATATCCCAACATGAGCATAATTCCATAATAATCCATATGGAAGCTAGGAGAAAGGGTCCCACTCACAGGGCATGCAAAGGTGTCCATGTGGCTCTCATATATCAATAATGTGAAAACAAAATGATGCCAAGATGAGAGCATGTGGAAAAGAATTGGATCCATTCCAACCCACATGAGCTAGAGGTAAAACCAAATAAGTTGCAATGCTCATATATGGTGGAATGGTGGAATGATGGGGTGATGACAAGAAAGGTGGTGGAGTTAATAAGAGATATGCCCCCAACTCAACTTGGGCATTAAACAATATATCAATAATCAAATACAATATCAAGAGGCAAATACAATTTACAATGCATATGAGAGAAGAACCAAATCAAAAGGGTTTTATATGATGCTCAAATGCAAGGTGGCATGATGACATGAGCATGATATAATTATGATGCAACAATTATAGGTATGAAGTAGCATTTATATAGACTAGGCTAGTAGCATTACAATTGTTAGACAATTGGGATGCTACAACGATGCGCGTGGGAAACGGATCAAAGGTTGATGTGATCGCGGTCGGCACGCTACCCCTTCATCTACCATCGGGATTAGTTTTATACTTAAATAATTGTTATTTGGTGCCTGCGTTGAGCATGAACATTATATCGGGATCTTGTTTATTGCGAGACGGTTACTTGTTTAAGTCCGAGAATAATGGTTGTTCGATTTATATGAGTAATATGTTTTATGCACATGCACCTTTGATAGATGGTCTATTCTTATTGAATCTCGATAGTGGAAATACACATATTAATAACATTGAGGCTAAACGTTTGAAATCGAGCGATAATTCGACCTATATGTGGCACTGTCGTCTTGGTCACATTGGAGTGAAGCGTATGAAGAAACTCCATTCCGATGGACTTCTTGAATCACTTGATTTCGAATCACTTGATAGATGCGAAGCATGTCTGATGGGTAAAATGACTAAGACTCCATTTTCTGGTATGATGGAGCGAGCTACAGACTTATTGGAAATCATACATACCGATGTGTATGGTCCAATGAGTGTAGCATCGCGCGGTGGTTATCGTTATGTTCTTACCTTCACGGATGACTTGAGTAGATATGGGTATATCTATTTCATGAAACATAAGTCCGAAACTTTCGAGAAGTTTAAGGAATTTCAAAGTGAGGTTGAGAATCAACGTAACAAGAAGATTAAATTTCTACGTTCTGATCGTGGAGGTGAATATCTAAGTTACGAGTTTGGCGAGCATTTGAAGAAATGCGGAATACTTTCGCAGTTGACACCGCCGGGAACACCACAGCGTAATGGTGTGTCCGAACGTCGTAATCGAACTCTCTTAGATATGGTTCGTTCTATGATGTCACTTACAGATTTACCGCTATCATTTTGGGGTTATGCATTAGAAACAGCCGCATTCACTTTAAATAGGGCACCATATAAATCCGTTGAAACGACACCGTAAGAATTATGGTTTGGGAAGAAACCTAGATTGTCGTTCCTTAAAGTTTGGGGTTGCGAAGCCTATGTAAAGAAGTTACAGCCGGACAAGCTTGAACCCAAAGCGGAAAAATGCGTATTCATAGGATACCCGAAGGAAACTATTGGGTATACCTTCTATCATAGATCCGAAGGCAAAATCTTCGTTGCCAAGAATGGATCCTTTCTAGAGAAGGAATTTCTCTCGAAAGAAGTGACTGGAAGGAAAGTAGAACTCGACGAGGTTGTCGAACCTTCTCTCGAAATTGCGAGTAGCGTAGCACCGGAAGAAGTTCCTGTGGTGCCTGCACCAGTTAGAGAGGAAGCTAATGATGATGATCATGAAACTTTGGTTGAAGTTGCTACAGAGCCTCGCAGGTCAACGAGAACTCGTACCACTCCAGATTGGTATGATCCCGTTATGAGTGTCATGTTGGTGTACAACACCGATGACCCTGAGACATATGAGGAAGCAATGATGAGCCCAGATTCCAATAAATGGCAAGATGCCATGAAATCCGAGATTGGATCCATGTACGAAAACCAAGTATGGACTTTGGTGGACTTACCGGATGGCCGGAAGGCTGTCGAGAACAAATGGATTTTCAAGAAGAAAACAGATGCAAATGGTAATGTTACTGTCTATAAAGCTCGACTTGTCGCAAAAGGGTTTCGACAAATTTAAGGAGTTGACTACGATGAGACTTTCTCACCAGTAGCGAAGCTAAAGTCTGTGAGGATTATGTTAGCAATCGCTGCATATTATGATTATGAGATATGGCAGATGGATGTCAAAACAGCATTCCTCAATGGAGACATTGATGAAGAGTTGTATATGATGCAACCCAAAGGTTTTGTCGATCCTAAAGATGCTAACAAGGTATGCAAACTTCAACGGTCCATCTATGGATTGAAGCAAGCATCCCGAAGTTGGAATCAACGTTTTGATAAGGTAATCAAAAGTTTTGGTTTTATACAAACTTATGGAGAAGCTTGTATTTACAAGAAAGTGAGTGGGAGCTCTGTAGCATTCTTAATACTATATGTAGATGACATATTGTTGATTGGGAATGATGTAGACCTTCTTAATAGTGTCAAGGAATATTTGAATAATAGTTTTTCAATGAAGGATCTTGGCGAAGCAGCTTACATATTAGGCATAAAGATTTATAGAGATAGATCAAGACGCCAAATATCATTGTCACAAAGTACATATTTGGACAAAGTTCTAAAGAGGTTTGGAATAGAAGATAGCAAGAAAGGGTTCTTGCCCATGTTGCCCAATACGACCTTGAGTAAAACTCAAAGTTCGACATCGGCAGAAGATAGAGAAAGGATGAGTAAGACTCCCTATGCCTTAGCCATAAGATCTCTAATGTATGACATGCTATGTACTAGACCCGACATTGCATATGCTGTTAGTTTAACTAGCAGATATCAAAGTGATCCAGGAGTGGATCATTGGACAGCGGTCAAAAACATCCTTAAGTGCTTGAGAAGAACTAAGGATATGGTTCTTTCTTATGGAGGTGATGAACAGCTCGTTGTTAATGGTTACACCGATGCTAGTTGGAACACCGATCCGGATGATTCTAAATCACAATCTGGATACGTATTTATTTTGAATGGTGCAGCAGTTAGCTGGAGGAGTGCAAAGCAAAGCGTTGTGGCAAGATCTTCAACTGAATCGGAATACATGGCTGCTTCGGAGGCTTCACAAGAAGCAATATGGATGAAAGAGTTCATTACAGAGCTGGGTGTGGTTCCTAGTGCGCTGGACCCAATGTCTATCTACTGTGATAACATGGCCGCCATAGCCAATGTGCAAGAACCAAGGTCACACAAGAAGCTGAAGCATATCAAGCTACGTTTTCACGCTATTCGAGAACATATCCAAGATGGGGATATAAAGATTTGCAAAGTACACACAGATCTGAATGTGGCGGATCCGTTGACTAAACCTCTCTCAAGGGCAAAACATGACCAGCACCAAACTGCCATGGGTGTTCGGTATATTACCATGTAATCTAGATTAGATGACTCTAGTGCAAGTGGGAGACTGTTGGAGATATGCCCTAGAGGCAATAACAAATATAGTTATTATATCTTTGTGTTTATGATAAATGTTTACATTCATGCTATAATAGTATTAACAAGGAAACATTAATACTTGTGTGATTTGTAAACTTAATTTGAAGTCCCTAGTAAAGCCTCTATACATCACTAGCTTGTTGGTTAATAGATAATTGTGGTTTCCCTATCATGAACATTGAGATGTTATTAACAACAAGATCATATCGTTAGGAGAATGATATGGTGGACATACTCCTATAGATAAGCGTAGCATAAAGTTCAAGTCATTTTAATAGTTCAATTGCTATATGCTTTCTGATACATAGTAACCTAATTCCTTCGACCATGAGATCATGCATATCACCTTTACCGGATGGATGCTTTGATGACATCAAACACCACACCATAACTGGGTGGCTATAAAGGTGGCATTGAGTATTCGGAAAGTATTGGTTGAAACACATGGATCAAGAGTGGGATTTGTCCATCCATATGACGGATAGATATACTCTGGGCCCTCTCGGTGAAATGTCATCCAATTAGCTTGCAAGCATGTGACTGGCTCACAAGGGATCACATATCACGGGAACGAGAAAAGAGTACTTATCGGTAACGAGGTTGAACTAGGTATGCAGAGATACCGACGATCAAAACTTCGGATAAGTAAACTATCGTGAGACAAAGGGAAATTGGTATCATATGTAAGTGGTTCATTCGATCGCAAAGTAATCGTAGAAATATGTGGGAGCCATATGAATTTCCAGATTCCTCTATTGGTTATTGATCGGAGAAGTGTCTCGATCATGTCCGCATAATTCACGAACCGTAGGGAGACACACTTAAGGATTCGACGTTGTTTGAGTAGTTATGGAATGATGAGAAAGAGTCCGAATGTTGTTCGGAGTCTCGAATGGGATTCGGGATATCACGAGGAGATCCGGAATGGTCCGGAGAATAAGATTCATATAAGGAAAGTCCCGTTTCGGAGTTGGAGAATGATTCCGGTGTTTTCATCGGGAATGTTCTAGAAGGTTCCGGAATGTCCAGCACTCCGGAGGGGAAGGGTACATGAATGTGTTATATCAAGTTGGTATGATTGCATCATGTACTAAGTGTCATCGCTGAACAAAATAGAGGATTAAATCAAATCCTTGTTTGAAAAGTCAAACGGCTAGTTTGAAAGTCAAACGGCTATTTTTGGGAAGTGAAAAAGGAGGAGGAAACCGAGTTGGGGAGGAGTCCCCTCCCCACCGCCGGCGCACCACCAAGCCGAGTAGGGGAGGGACTCCCCTCCCCTTGCCCGGCCGGCCCCTCCACCTATATAAGGAGGGGCAGGGCTCCCTCCTAGAGACACACAAGATCCTCTCCTCCAAACCCTAGTACCAAGCCGCCGCCGCCTCCATAGCCGCCACCGGCCCTAGGGCACTCGCCGGCGCCGCCTAGGTGAAACCCTAGCCGCTGCCTAGCCTCCTCCTCGGCGTGTCTAAACTCTAGATCGTCGAGGAACTCTCTCATACACCACCATACTCGCTCCGGCTTAAGGCGAAGCCCTGCGAGATCTCCCCTCTACTTCCGGTACCACGCCGTTGTGCTGCCGGAATCGCGAGGAGAGTGCTACAACCTCCGCTGCCTGCTGGAACAAGGGAGAGGAAGGTCTTCGTCGAGTACCGAACGTGTGACCGACTGCGGAAGCGCTGCCGGAACGCAGCGCCGGAAGGATCGTCTACGCGATCTTGAGATCGGGAAGAGTACGACTACATCACCCATGTGAATCCGCTCTCGTTAAACACTTTGGAATCTTCGAGGGTGAGTTATTCTATCGACTCGTTGCTACATTCTAGTAGATAGATCTTGGCTTGTTTGTTTGTATGCGGTAGAAATTTTTTGTTTTCCATGCTACGAAACCCTACATCGTCCATGGCCACCAGGTCCAACCCCACCTCCGTTGTCGGCCATGGCGCCACCAGGAGAGGATCTCTGCCACCGTCCCAACCAGGGACGCCGCCCTAGCCGCTGCAGTAGTACGCCGATGATCCTTGCCCCAGCAGATCCAGCGGGAACCTCTGGCAACCACCACCCCAAACCTCCTTCGAAGGCTAGGGGCTGCCGCCACCGCGGTGAGGGCCGGCGGCAGCGGCGGCGAGAGATCGTGTTTTCACAATGTGATGTACCATGAAATTCTCAATTAACGATGTAACATGTACATAGTGTCATGTATTCATGTGATCATCGTTAATTAGTGTTTGATTGAGAATGAAACGAATGTGCCCTTTTACCTAATTCGAGTGAAAGTGAAATTTATCATCTCCACATATTCTTGTTTATGCCAATACAAAGTAAGATTTACATGCATGTATACCAAAGAAGAATTAGAAGAAGAAAAAACAGGTCAGGCGAGATTCGGTTCTTTACTCGCAGTTCATTTTTGTGTGGTGCTATCTGGTTTAGGATTACCTCCTTATCATTCTGGTACTCGGAAGCAACTAGCCAAGTTTGGTTTCGATGTCGAATTCTTTGAAATTTATCTACCCTTGTTCACTTTCTGATCAGCTTTGCGTTTTTGTGTGTTTCCTCTATGTATGCATCTAAAGACATGTTTGTCTAATCTCACTCGATGGTCCATGTGATGCCTATTCAGCCGTGCAGCAAGTGCCTATATATGTTTGTGGTTACCACGCTGGAGTGTTCCATGTTCTTTGTCGGGCATTCTGTAACATGGAGGCAGTGTGTCACTTTGTAGCTTGTGACTAAACTCTTATTTAAGTGTGTCCTGCTCATATTTTTTTTCCTTGTGCAGGAATTACCCATATGTACATAAACCCTTGTTATCTGTGTAGAATGAGTGGGATCATCCAGTGATCTACCTCTATTTTCACTCGTGTAGGCTGATATGCAACTAATTAAAATCCTTACGAGAAACAAACTTGTTGGATGAATCTAGATTGATGTTCATAGATTGACGTGTTATAGGCAAAGACTGGCAACAAGATCAAAGCTGGTCCATCAAGCCGTGAAGCTTGAGCATCAGCAGCAGGCGTTTACACAGCCCAAGCAAACAGATCAAAGGAACATTGCTATAAACAAATATGCAGAGGAAGTCAAGAGATTATGGAGATGCCGGTACATATGTGTGTGGACATGATCATTGCGAGATAACAAGGAAATCAATTAATTATTGCATAAATCAATCAATTTAATTGTACTCTGATGTTCCCTTTTTTTGTGAGGCGTTTGTTTTGATTTAACATGCACGTGGCAAATGTGGTCTCCAAGCCTCATCACTGAATTGTTTAGATTTAACAAGATTTTTAAGCAGGTTGATTTTGCATGAATGACCAATATTTTGAAGAGCATTGTACAGATTGGATCTAAATATTACTGTAAATCTTTTTCATAGCTTCTTTAGATTTAATAATCACGTGGAAAATGTGGTGAACTAACCTCAAAAGTGAATTATTTAGATGTCACAAGATTTTAAACAGATTTTATAAGATATCTTATTTATGTATTTATGTACCAAATTATTGTTGGCATCGCAATGCCAGGATTCTGTAAAATCTTATTTAATGTAAATAAAATTCATATGGCTCCATAGTCTGCTTATTAGGGATGTGAGTGGGCCGTCCGGAGACATAGAGAAACGTCCAGATAAAGGCGTGGGGAATGAGTTGATGTTTACGCTAGAAATATTTGCATAATTGGGCACACATATAACATCAAATCGTGCATTTATTTGTAGATCATTTGTTAAGATTTTTACAATCACATGACAAATTTGATTAGCTAACCTCAAAAGCGAATTATCTAGATCTTATCCTGATTCTATATATAGGTATTTCTTTATCTATTTCGATCTCCCAAATTAATATTGGCATCATGATGATAGGATTGTGTAGTATCTTGTTAAATCAAAATAACGAAAAGCACTCCTTTTATAAGGAATGCAGGTGGGTGGCCACATACGCGGCGCAACCACTACTAGAGATTTGACAATCACTAGGACAACGTTCTTTCTCCACGAGCAGGTATGGTGCTCCTCATATACTCATAGACCCTAACAGATTATCAGGTTTACTTATTATATATTTGTATTATAATGAAATCAAAACATTTTCATATCATTTACTATTTTCTCCTCCTTAAAATTTCTAGTAGATTCGCCGTAGTGATGTCTTGCTGGCAATCTGCACCGGCTGATATCATTTGTGATATTGGAGATCGTCTCTTGGATACTAGTGACCTTGACAGCTACATCGCTATGAGAGGTGTTTGTTCTGTCTGGAGGCAATCCATTGCACCTCCGGTCGAGGGACGCGAGAAGGACAACATTGAGATCCTTCGTGTTCGACCGTACGGATGGTTTGTTCTTGAGGAGGATATCGACAAGGCTATGATTCAAGTCAATCACGAAAGTGTAGATCGGCTACTGGTCAATCTTTCTACTGGACGGATGGTGAAACTTCATCTTTCCATCTTCAGTGACCATATTTTTGTTGGATCATCAGACGGGCTATTGATTCTGGTCGAAAAAAACGAACCTTACCATGTCAAACTATGGGAGCCATTCACAGGTTACCATGTGCAGTTTGCAACTGGGATTATTGATGAGCATCTTTTTCATTTTGCCATGGAGACTCGCGGTGTCCCAAGATTGTTTTATGTTCCTGGGTATTATGATGGTAAAAGGGTCATGTGCTATTGTGTAGATAAAGGTTGTTTAGAGGTTCCATTTGGCGACATGCCAGTTGTGAGCGTGGCGAGTATGACTGCATACAAGAATGATGTCTTTGTGCTTTTCCGAAATCGCCGGTTGTTCAAAATAACTGGGACTGGTCATGCTGTACACGGTGAACTCATTCTAATCTACCAGGCTCCAGAATCTGCAGGTTATGCGATGAAACAATGTTTGGTGGAATCTGAAGGCAATCTCCTGCTTGTAGCCAGTTGCATTAAACAATTGTTAATTTTCCGTGTTGATCTTAAGCAGAGGACCACTGAACGTATTTATGATCTTGGTCGCCAGACACTTTTCCTAGGTCTTCAAAGGTGCATCTCGGTTAATGCGGATAAGTTTTCAGTCGTTGCACAAAATTGCCTATATCAAGTATGCATCTCAACAGATACAAGGCAACTTAAAATGGGTGAGTACAGTTTGATGAGTTCCCAGAAGCATACGGTTTATGAACCTTTTATCAACGACATAATCTATGCTCTAGAGACAAGGCCTTTCAGCATGTTGCAGGTCCTTATGCACTATTGCTTGTTCCAAGACCGACGTAAGAGACACCTTTTTTGGGTGTAAGAAATGTAGGTACAATAGATCTAGATTTTTCTTTATATTGGGCAACTTTAATTATTTTTATTTTTATTTTGTGTAAAGTGAATATGAAATGTTGCCGTTTTAGTGGATGCTTATTTGTTAATCATTCTCTTTCATATTTTATTAAACTGAATTTATATATGCATGGTTGTAAATATATAGATATAAAGGTGTGAACTCTATTAGTACTAAGTACTAATATTTTGGGGGTAATAGGCGGGTCGCATGGTGAAGGTGGTGCATTTTGCACTACACAAGAAAAGTGGGTGATTTAACTCGTAACATCTCTTCTTTCTAAATTCTCACTATGCTCATGTAAATGATGGACACTATAAGTAATATTTATATTTCAAACATTACTACTTTATGTATGATATTTTTTCTATACTTAGTTTCTCAAATATGATGTGCATGTTTGAAAAGGGTAGTAGAGAAAATTAAATATTCACATTGCTTCTCAAATATAGTAAAATCTCATACACTAGAAAAAAGTTGCTATCCGCAACGATTTGGTTCACCGAGCGTGGTAAAGGTTCGCCTTCTGCCACGATTTCGTATTTTTTCTCGTGGTAGATAGAAATGTTTTTTTATTTCCGTGGTTCTCTATTGCCACAAAACCGTAAAACATATGGCAAATGTTTGGCTGGCGCGTGGTAGATGTCATTTTGGTTCATTGTGTGATTTTGACTCTGATAGATATCATCACGGTCTTTTGAAGTTTGTGGGGTCACGATGTCGGTGTCTCTAGAGTATTTTTTATTTCGATGGTGACTCCTTATTTTGAAATTGATAATGTTATTCGATGCATCAGTCATTAGGTCTAGCTACAATGTTCCTGATGTCAGTCTTTCTTTGAAAGAAACGTGTGTGTGATAAACTATTTTTGCTTGTTTTAAACTCGATAATGTTGCTCTATGTTGCAGCAGGTTAGTCTGACTGCTGGGTCCCCAATGTCAGCATGTTTTTAAAAGAAATGAGTATACGATGAACCCTTTTTTGGTCACGCATTTATCTTTTGAACTTTATAACATGTCTCACTGCAGTAGTCGTTTAGTCTGGTTGTTGGGTCTCAGTTGTCAGACTCTCTTTAAAATAAACGTGTGTATGATGATTTTTTTGTCACACCCGCTTTTTTGACCTTGCTAAAGTTGCCCGATGTCGGTCTCTATACAAGAAACATGTATATGTTGGGCATGTTTTTTGGTGTGTCTGTCGTTTTGACCTCGGTAACATTGCTCGACACGGCAGTCGTGCATGATCTGGCTACTGGGTCCCCGATGTCGGCCTCTTTGTACAAGTATTTTGGATAATTAGATACACATGATTGCTGCTACTTAACACTAATTTTCAAACTCGTATGTTAAACATGACCTTCTTAAGTTCGACGGATGCTACAGGCAGGTGGATCAATGATATCAGCCTCTCGGAACAGAAATATTGCTACAAGAATTTTTTTTAATGAACATAGTTTATACACGCCTAGGTTTTGAACTTGAGACTTCAGCATAGGTCAATTGAGTGTCTTGCCACTACGCCAGAAACCATTTGTGCCATTATAAAGTTAATCCTCGTATACTAAATATAGCTTACATATTTATATCTTAAAAATTATTTTGTTTTTCCATATTTATCTCCTATAAAATGAAAAGTCAGCGCTCTTGGCATCTCAAATAAAAAATGCATCATACAACGGAGTAGTTTGTTAAAAAGCATTGGTCAATGAAGCTTTTTTATTAGGGTGGGGGGCAGTACCCCTAGGCCGAATTTAAGAAGTTTTGGCCTAACTTGGGCCGGATGGGCTATATTCTAAAATTTTCATTGAGCTAGGGTCGAAAGCCGTTGATTCTAAAAAGTTAAATTAGTAGAAGGTTTTTGGTTAAATTGGGGGCTGAATGGGCTATTTTTCATGTGCTTGTTAGTAAAACTTGGAATATGTTGTGACTCGTCCGGATTCAAAAAAAGACCTCATCAATAGAGAAAAATAAAGGATAAAACAATTTACAAATAATCCTATGAAAAATCTAAAAACCAGGTACACACCCCGCAAGCGGCAATAATAGTTTGGTATCCAATGACTTCACTGGGAGAAATCACTATGTATGTTTTCCTATCTCATCTCTCTCCAAAACGTACACATCCGACGGTTCTATTGATAAATAGGCAAAAGCTAGCAGGCATGTAGCAACAACCGAACATTTGATAGATTCGGAAATATAAACCAAGACAAAAAAAATATCGACAAATTTCACAGTTCATATTTAGTAGTCCTTGATTTAGCATCATTTTAAAGTGACCGATTGAACAGTTCAGACAATGACTAAAAAATAACAGATTTAGCAATACATACATTTAATTTCGATAAAATTACAATGATGCGATATGGCCATGTTTTAAAATAAAGTGAGACCATATTCTATACTCGATCTAAAAAGCATCAGTAAATATATTAGCGGCATGAGAATTTCGTACAAAATACTCCTAATTTGAACTAACTCGAGCTAGGACCCACCTGTCCCATCATATATATCCATGCACGAGATAGAAGAGAATGGTCAGAAACAACATAATCTTGGAAATATGCAAACAAGACATCTGAAACTAATAATGTTAAAGCGTGATCAGATTTCTTCGTTTTCAGAACAGTGCACGCACGCACAACATGAATATCGGCGTCCATCAACCTATAATAGATGGTAGATGCAATATTTGGTAGAGCGCCACCTAATTTCAGCATTCGTAATGCCAAGTGGGCCTCTCACCAACGTAAACTAATTAACTAGTGCACATATTCATAATAAGATCATATATTCATAATAAGATCATGAGTTAAACACCTGAGTGGTCTATCAAGTTGTCATCTACGAGCGCATTGGTCATTAACTGGAAAAATGCAAACTATCGGTTATGAAGTTGTGTGGTTGTGCCCCGTTAGTCACTCTGTCACGTCCGCCGTTAAATCGCTGATGTGGCTATCTATTTTTTGCAAATATTTTCTTAAAATTTAGTTTCTTTTAATGTTAGGTTCCTTTTTTATTAGACTGCGTAGACCAATCTTCGTTGGCCCTCATGCCGTGTCCGCGCTAGTCCGGTCACTTTTATGGGATAGTTGTGTCACTAGATAGTGGTACCAAAGCTGGAATTGTCCCACAAGCTAAACTTTGTGTGGCAGCTGAATGCTCCCGAGCCTCCATGCTGCATTGCTGCTCTTCTTTTGCACATGTACGATTCCAGGAAGGCAGGAACGGCTCGAGATGTAACTAATCGTGCTTCGTTCTCTCCATATATAGGAAAAACTCCATGTTGATCTATGAGATTCTGGAATGATTGTTTCCGAAGAAGCTCAATAACTTTACCAAAGTTTAGAAGCGGTAAATGTTGTTGGTGCATCCTGAGTGGATACATGCGCGCGTAGAGCTCCAGGCCACCCTTGATCTCGCCGATCTTAACCGTGTCATGGCGGTAAACAAGCGCTCCGAACCAGAACCTACTAGCGGGGAGGACGGCCTTGCTGCTACGTGGCTGGCTCGCAACCGACTTACGCAGCTCTGACCACGACGATTGATGGGTGGCTTCCCTAATACGTGTACGGGAGGTATTTGATAGAATGTCTCTACGAGAGAGTTGTGGGTGAAGAGGCTGATAGGTGGGCCCTACATCTATTTTTATGGCCTAACCATAGGATAGTAAAAAAAAGGACCTAGTAATTAGAGAAAATAATATTATAAGAAGGCATTTGAAAAAATATGTAGCCACGTCAACGACAAAATGACAGAATGATTAACGGGACACATTCATACAACTTCATGACCAATAGTTTGCATTTTTCAGTAGATGACCAATAAGCTCATGTGTGGTAACTTGATAGACCACACAGGTGTTTAACTCTAAGATCATCATGAGAAGATTAAGATGTGTTATCTTACTCATGAATCTATTGATATGATGCTAACAATCGACGGGAATGCCTGATGTATGTTTGAGGTGTTAGACAGATCTCAAACGTGATAGAGCCCAACGGCCTGTCACGCCCCTAATCGCACCCTAATCGGGGGTGCCCAACCTTATCCATGGTTGGTGGGCCCCTGTCGCCAGCACGTATATAAAGAGGTGGGGGGCGGATGCACACGGTACGAGGTTCACCGTGCGCCGCAGCCCCCCACCCACACACCCACCGATTAGGGTTCGCGCTAGGCCGATGGGAAGCTCCGCCGCACCACTCTCTACCACCCACGCTCACGCCGTCGCCCCCTTTTCCCATGGCCAATGACGACGGCTCTAGCTCCGGGGCTAGCTCCGGCATCCCCTCTGGCCCGTGCCTGTTGAGCCAGGGCGCAGGTAGTGCTCCCTCTCTCCGATCTCTCTCTCTCCCTCTCAGATCTACATACTCAATCCTTTACAGTACATCTACCAAGTATAGATTAGATCCAACAATGGTATCAGAGCATTTTGGATACTAGTTTTTCTTTTGGTAGAAAAGAAAAGAAGAGAGAAACCCTAGATCTAACCCCAACAGTGCGCCTGCCCTTTTGGCCGCGCCATTCCTCTCGATCTAGATGGGCATCCCTTTTTGGGAGACATCTAGAAGAAGAATCACCCCTTCGGGGGCAAAGAAAAGGAAAAGAAAATCCCCAAATCCACAATTTTTTATTCTCCCAGATCCTAAACCCCAAATCAAAGACAGCCCCCTAGATCCCCAGATCCCGCATGCAAAATACACACAAGAAAAACAAAAGGGGAGAAAACCCGAACCCACACCGGCCGCCGTCGTGCGCCGGGAGAGTGGCCCCACCACCGCGCCGCTTGACGGGCGTGGACGCACCGCCGTCAAGGGGGGCAAAAGGGGGGGGGGGGCAGCGGCTCCGCCGCGGTTCTGCCGCTTGTAGAAAAGGGGGTGGACCGAGGGGAAGAGGAGAAGGGGTGGCGGCACAGGGGAGGGAGGGGACCATCGCCGGCGCAGTCGCCGGACGGACGGCCGCCTCGCCTCCCCAGCACCGCCAGAGAGCGTGCCACCGAGGACCCCGCCGCCTCATCAAGCGCGGGGCTGCATGCCCCCGCTGCGTGAGAGAGGGAGAGGGAGGGGCTCGCCGAGGGGCGGCCACCTCGCCTCGGCCTCTCGCGCGTGCGTCGCCAGAGACAGAGGGGTGGGGGGAAGCGGGGGCGCGTGGGGGAGAATGGCACTAGGGTTTTCGGAGGGGGCTGAGGGGGATGCTTTTGTCCCCGCGAGGAGCGCGGACGGACGTCCGATCTAGGGCGTCCCTGATAGGCGGCTGAGATCGCGCCGCGCGGGACTAGGGAGGGGGGCAGTAGCGGGCGAGGCAGGACAAGCGGGCCAAGCGGGCCGCTGGCGAGCGAGCCTGCGAGGGCGTCTCTGCTGCGCGTGGGCGGCACCTAAGCTAGCGGTCGCGCGAGCAGGGGCAGAGCGCAGGCGGGCCCGTTGGCGGGCTGCTGGCAGGCCGTGCAGAGAGGCTGCTGGCCGCTTTGGCGAGCGCACTGTGCGGCAGATACCGCAAGGCCGCTGGGCCAGTAGGGTTTTCAGAGCAGTTTTCTGCTTTTTTATTTTTACAGGGGCTATATTAGCTGTTTTAATTGTTTTTTGCATAGTTTTTTAAGCAAATTTTGCAAAGTTTCTCTATTCATTTTATTTCTGTGAATATCTTGATTAGAGAATATGAAAGTGACAAAGTTTTTTCCATAAAGTTCAAAGTTCTATGAAAGTTATTGTAAATGTTTCCACTCCAAATAGTTGTTTTAAATTGCTATAATGCAATAAAGTTTGTTTAAATTTTTTGTTTTAAAAGATGTGACAAAGTAATTAAAGATGATTGTGTCCCATGTTGTTAATTGACCAACGTTATTAATAAGCATGATCATGATCTTTTTTATTGAGTATTAAAGGTGCATTTAATTTTATTTTTACCCAACGGTGATGTAATTTTAAATGGCACAAACAATTGCATGCTTAATTTATACCAACGTTGGATTAATGCATACAGTTATTTTTGGTTATCTCACATCTTTAGTGGTTTTCAGGAGGTCTCAACCTCATGAGCTGCTTGAAGGACATCCCACTACTAAGGGGGGATAACTACTCCGAATGGAGGAAAAAGGTTGATGTGGCGTTTGTATGCACCGAGGTGGACTGGGTGGTTGACACCAAGCAACCAGTCAAGCCTGCTGACCCTGTGAGGGGTGATGCTGAGAAAAGTGCTGCATTTGAAAAGAGAAAGAGGGACCATGCTCCTTTGGAGCTGGCCTACTCTATAGACAATCAAAAGTGGGTGAACGCCAATAAGAAATGTTTGGCTTTTGTAAAGAACACAATTGAGAACGCTATATTGGGCTCAATTAGAGAGTGTGCCTCTGTGGGCGAATACCTTGTAAAGATAAAGAGCCAGTAACTGGCTCTTCAAAGATATATGCAACCCAGCTGCTAAAATAGCTGGTGACAGAAAAGTACACGGGAGGGCCACATGGCATTAGAGACCACATCTTGAGGATGTTCAACATGGCGGCCAAGCTGAAGCCCATGGATGAGGACCTCGAGCTCAAGCCTGCACTTCTGGTGCACCTTGTCATGGCCTCTCTTCCCCAGCCATTCGAGAACTTCGTAATCAACTATAACATGTCCCCTGAAAAGTGGGACATTAAAAAGACCATAGGGATGTGTTCCCAAGAGGAAGAAAGGCTGAAGTCTCTTCACGGTGGTTCCTTGAACTACGTGAAGGACAATAGGAAGAGGAAGTTCACCAACAGTAACCATGGTGGCTCACCTTCCAAGCCACATGGCAAGGGCCCACAACAGCACCAGCAGTCCATCCCTGGGGAAAAAGACCAGTGCCACCATTGCAAAAAGGTTGGCCACTACACGAAGGATTGTCCAGTATGGCTGAAGTCCATAATGGCCAAAAACGGTAAATATATAGTCTCTTTTGTTAATGAATCTCTGTATGAAAAGTTTTCTAGATCTACTTGGTGGATTGACTCTGGTGCAACTGTTCATGTTGCCAACTCTTTACAGGGGTTCCATTCGATAAGGATTTTGCCAAAAATAGAAAGACTCATTGAAGTGGCGAATGGGATTGAAGCAGAAGTGGAGGATGTTGGCGACATTCCTCTGGAGCTGGCTGATGGCTCTTCTCTTTTGCTTAAGGATGTTCTTTTTGTTCCTTCCATTCATAGAAATTTAATAAGTGTGTCGTGCTTGGACAAAGATTTATATGAGTGCTATTTTGGACATGGCAAATGTGCCATTTGGTTAAAAGATATTTGTGTGGGTGTTGCTACCTTACATGACAAGCTATATTTATTATCTTTGCATGAGAAAGTATTTTCTGTGTGTGATGTGAATGAACAAGTTCCCTTGTCGAACAAAGATCAAAAGAAAAGAAAGCGAACTCTTGACTCATCGAAGTTATGGCACTGCAGATTAGGCCATATTTCGAGGGGAAGAATAGAAAGCCTCGTTAAAAATGACATTCTTCCTCCATTAGAGTCCTCAGACATAGAACAATGCATAGATTGCATTAAAGGAAAATATGTAAAATAAATTAAAAAGGGTGCAAACCAAAGTATAGCTACACTAGAAATAATCCACACGGATATTTGTGGACCGTTTCCGGTGAAAAGTGTGGATGGCTATGATTCATTCATAATATTCACGGATGATCACTCCCGATATGGTTATATTTATCCAATTAAAGAAAGATCTGAAGCATTGGATAAATTTAAAATTTTCAAAGCTGAAGTAGAAAATCAGCATGACAAAAGAATTAAGATAGTTCGGTCCGATCGTGGGGGGGGAGTACTACGGTCGGCATACTCCATATGGTCAAGTACCAGGACCCTTTGCAAGGTTCCTGCAGAAAATGGAATAGTCGCCTAGTATTCTATGCCGGGCGAACCTCAGCAAAACGGAGTAGCTGAAAGGCGTAACCGTACCCTTATGGATATGGTGCGCAGCATGATGAGCTATTCCACCCTCCCATTGGAATTGTGGATTCCCAAAACGCCGTATGAATTGTGGACAGGCAGAGTCCCCTCTCTGCACCACTTGAGGGTCTGGGGGAGCCCAGCTGAGGCAAAAGTTTTCAATTCAAACATTGCAAAGTTAGACCCCAAAACAGTATCTTGCCACTTTATTGGCTATCCAGATAAGTCAAAAGGCTATTGTTCCTACTGTCCTGACAGATACACAAAGTTTGTAGAAACGAGACATGTAGTCTTCTTGGAGGACGAATTGATGAGGGGGAGCACGGTAGCTCGGGAAATTGATCTTGAGGAGAAGAGGGTGCATGCACCTAATCCGATGACTCAGGAGCCATTTTTCTCGCTACCTGTTGTGCCACCATCTACAATCCCTGAGGTTGTGGTGCCGGCACCTGTTGTGACTCCACACGTGACAACAATGGGCGAAAGTTCGGAACCTGTCCATCAGGAGCCACCTGAACCCACTGTTGAGCACGAAAGGGAGCCAGAACAACCACATACTGTAAATGTGCCTAAACCCGAGGCAAGAAATGAGCAAGAGTCTGATGAACTCAGAAGGTCTAAAAGAGAATGAAGACCAGCCATTTTCAAAGAAATTTACAAAGTCTACAACGTAGTTCATATGGAGGGCGATCCTACCTCATATGAAGAAGCCATGAGTAGCCCTCACTCAGCCAAGTGGGTGGAGGCAATGTAAGATGAAATGAAATCAATGAGTTCCAACAATGTCCCGTGACTTAGAGGAAATTCCTAAAGGAGCCAAAACAGTAGGATGCAAATAGGTCTACAAAACAAAGTATGACTCCAATGGGAATGTAGAAAAGTACAAAGCAAGACTTGTGACAAAAGGCTTTACGCAAAGAGAAGGCGTAGATTACAATGAGACTTTTTCTCCGGTCTCGTGTAAGGACTCCTTCAGAATCATCATGGCACTAGTTGCACATTTTGATTTAGAGCTGCATCAAATGGATGTTAAGACGGCATTTCTAAATGGAGATTTAGAAGAAAATGTTTACATGAAACAACCCAAGGGTTTTTTCATGGAGGGGAAGGAACATATGGGAGGCCGCCTAAAGAAATCCATTTATGGGTTAAAACAAGCCTCTAGGCAGTGGTATTTAAAGTTTAATGATACAATTAAAAGATTTGGATTCAAGGAAAATGTTGAGGACAACTGCATTTATGCAAAGTTCAAAAGTGGGAAATATATTTTCCTAATTCTGTATGTGGATGACATCCTGCTTGCTAGCAGTGATGTTAGTCTACTACTAGAGACAAAGAAGTTCTTGTCATCAAATTTTGACATGAAAGACCTTGGTGAAGCTTCTTATGTTTTGGGCATAGAAATTCACCGAGATAGAAAGAATGGAGTGTTAGCACTGTCGCAGAAAACATATTGTGAAAAGATTCTAAAGAAATATAATATGCATGCGAGTAATGCAACACCTGCTCCCATAGTCAAGGGCGATAGTTTTGGGAAATCCCAATGTCCAAAGAATCAATATGAAATCGATCAAATGAAGTCAGTACCATATGCTTCGGCTGTTGGAAGCTTACAGTATGCACAAGTGTGCACTCGCCCTGACTTAGCTTTTTTCACTGGGGTACTCGGTAGATATCAAGAGAATCCAGGCATAGAGCACTGGAAGATGGTAAAGAAAGCTTTGTGTTATGTGCAAGGCACAAAAGGCCTCATGCTAACATATAAAAGATCTGATTCCCTAGAGATAAAAGGGTACTCAGATGCGGATTTTGCGGGAGATAAAGACGACAGAAAGTCCACGACAGGATATGTCTTTACTCTCGCAGGAGGCGCTATTTCGTGGAGAAGCGCAAAACAGTCGATAGTTGCATCATCTACGATGTATGCAGAATTTATAGCATGTTATGAGGCCATGGGACAGACGTTATGGTTAAAGAAATTTTTGCCCGACTTGAAAGTGGTTGACTGCATCAGCAGGGCACTAAAGATGTACTGTGACAACGAGCCCGCAGTATTCTATGCTCACAACAACAAGTCGAGTAATGCTACAAAGTCTATAGATATAAAGTATTATGTTGTGAAGGACAAAGTTCAGGATCAAACTATAAGACTCGAGCATATAAGGATAAAGGATATGCTTGTGGATCCGCTAACAAAAGGCTTACCACCCAATGTGTTCAAGGAACGCATAGCCGGCATGGGTTTAATGGAAAGCCTATGATTCCTCGACTACGGAGGCCCAAAAGTAATAGGATTTGTTTCAAAACATAAAGGTATATAGTGGCTGTCTGATTCTATCGGCAGTTGAGCTGAGACGATAAAACATGCTCTATGTATCGATCCGTGATAAAATAAGTAAAGTACAAAGTTAAAAGTAAAGTCGAGATCTAGGGGGGAATGTTAGATAGATCTCAAACGTGACAGAGCCCAACGGCCTGTCACGCCCCTAATCGCGCCCTAATCGGGGGCGCCCAATCTTATCCATGGTTGGTGGGCCCCTGTCGCCAGCGCGTATATAAAGAGGTGGGGGGGGCGGACGCACACGGTACGAGGTTCACCGTGCGCCGAAGCCCCCCACCCACACACTCACCGATTAGGGTTCGCGCTAGGCCGACGGGAAGCTCCGCCGCCACCACTCTCTACCACCCACGCTCACGCCGTCGCCCCCTTTTCCCATGGCCAATGACAACGGCTCTAGCTCCGGGGCTAGCTCCGGCATACCCTCTGGCTCGTGCCTGTCGAGCCAGGGCGCAGGTAGTGCTCCCTCTCTCCGATCTCTCTCTCTCCCTCTCAGATCTACGTACTCAATCCTTTACAGTACATCTACCAAGTATAGATTACATCTAACATGAGGAGCTTCTAATCAGCAGAGTATGGCATGGGCCCTTCCATATGGGGAAGTCCGGTGTATGGTGGAGGAGCTTGTAGGCACCGACAGGTATGGCATGAGGCCGCTCGCCAGCTTGTCGTCCTTTCGACCCAACTGAGCTCAAACCCCCCACCAAAACTCATTTAAATCTCTGGTTAAACCCTTTGAAATCTATCTGAAACACAAGAGAAACAACATCAAACGGTTTGAACAAAAACTCACTCTAATTTGCCAAAAAAAACTACAGTAACCCACAGAAAACACCTTTTGAAATCTCTGTATACCAACTTGAAACCCAAATGAAATGCAGTGAAAACTAAAAACCGAGATAAATTCTTGGCACCTCGCCCGTCTCGTGCCCTACCTAATACTCTGCTTCTTCCCTGAAAAAAAAAACTGTATCCCATTCCACGGGGAAAACGACCGACGAGCACGAGCACCGGCCGGCGACCGCGTCAGCCGCCGGCGGCTCACAGGCACAGCCCCACCCGCGCGTCACTGCACTGACGCGTCCCACGGTTTCAGACTTTCTTAACGAAATCCAAGTTGCCCGACCGTTGTTTCGAAGTTGCTTGAGAGCTTCTTCAGATCCCAGCAAATTTTGGATGTCTCTTAGTCAACTAGTCACTTCACCTCAGTACATAACCATCTTTTGTTTCCCTCAAAAAAAAAAACCATCTTTTGTGGCTACACGTGGCGACCATATGTTCAGAATTTTCACCACACGGTCGTGCTACAACCGCAGAATACGACTTGTGAAAACTCAAGACCACTCGATCGGCACTAGAGCTGGAAAATAAACTCACGAGTCGCTCGAGTTAGACCCCAAAAAGAAACGAGCTACATGGTGTTTTGGCTTACCCATTACAAAAAATGTACTCTCTTCAGTGCATATTAATGTTTTTAATTTGTCTAGATATGAATGTATCTAGCCAAAATACTTAATAAGATACATACGAATCTATACAAAGTTGAAAACTTTAATACATTTTAATTTGACAAAAAATTCAAAAACAAATCGCCATGTACAACAGAACATTTTATATTCTAACACAAAGTTTGGAAAAAATATATTTTATGTGGCATGTATAAAAAGATACTACTCTCTTCGTCTCAAAATAGATCCTCGGATTTGTCAAAATTTGGATGAATCTAGACACTATTTAGTATATATAAATTTATCCAAGTTTTAATAAACCTGTGACATCTATTTTGAAAAGGGGAGTAGGAAAAATGTCGCGTGAAAAGTCATGTTGGAGTATCGAAATTTGTTTTTTTTTATATGGGACACAAAAAAAATTCAAAAACTTTACGTGAACATAAAATGTCTGGATATACATGTGTATATTTTTTTTTAATATTTTGAAATACCTTTTCAAACAATAGTTTTGTACGCACACGTTGAAGCGAATTAGACTTCCGCGAGCTAAGCATCATTTGGTCTCCTAGCTCGGCCGGAAAACAAGCACATCTTAACCAACGCTAGCAAGCTCGCTCGATTTGGACTCTGCGTATAGTGCTAAGATACATTTGTTAAGTACATCTGTCCAAACATATAATTTTACGGTTTTGCTATTTCGGCGCCTGAGAAATAGTCATCTTGTTCACCGTTGGATTTTGGTTTCAAGATTCGATTGAGCCATCTGGTTATAGTTTTTTATTTGTAAACCATGCATGTTTCCATTCGATTGAGCCAGCCACGTCAGCCGACTGAGAAATAGTTATTTCTCAATCGCCTGAGATGTAGGCATTCCCTATATTTTATTCAGCTTAGATATCTATCATGTCACAGACCCATTCCATTTTTGCTTCGATAAACAACGATTGCCTTGCAAGTCAAGCTAACTTCCAAGATTTTAGCTGGTTTATTAAGTTGTCATTCTAGAAGGCCTTTTATATTTTTTTCGACAAAAGGAAGGAATTTTAATATACAAATACATTTTGTAATGTGGTTGTCCAATTCGTGTGCCCTAGCAGGCCGACAAAATGTATAGTTTGCCAAGTGAGGATATGCCTTGTGTGAGTGGCCCAAGAACATCAATCCAAGTCCGAGTGAACTCTTCAACTCGATCTCTAACTTGAGAACCCCTCAAGAAAAATTCTCTAACTTGAGTCTAGTTAAGCTTAGCATAGATCGCCCCCTAATTAAAATTATGCCTAGTTTGCAGCGACGAAACTTCAAACGTCGAAATAAAATCACATAAACTGAGGCTTCATGCATCCTGAATTTTTATAGGAATCAAAACCACATGAAAACTTCAAAAATGAAGTGTGGATGTCACACAAGAAAAACATTGATATTTTAGCAATCTTCAGGATATCGCTTGGTGATTTTTTAGCGTTACTGCCAATTTATCAGGCGATAAATCAGAAAAGCGGCCGATAAACTG
Source organism: Avena sativa (assembly GCA_916181665.1). NCBI lineage: Eukaryota > Viridiplantae > Streptophyta > Magnoliopsida > Poales > Poaceae > Avena > Avena sativa. Next base: position 371,254,519 of record OV702279.1, on the reverse strand, counting down.
GAAAATCGGCATATCGGTCACCCCCGAGTAGCGATTAATTGGCATATCGGCCGATTTTTTTGAACATTGAATTTTAGATACGAGTTGAAGAAAACATGAGGTGAGACTTCATGCTTGATTTCATCTAAAATTCATAGAGTTGAGCATCCCTCTTCGGTCCATTCCTTAGGTCTCAACGACACCAAATGAGTTCTCTTTATTTATGTTGTATTTCTAAATGAATTCTGAAGGATTCTAAATTTTAGGAAATTTTTCCGTGTGTCATTTGACCCCTAGGATTGCAGCATAGGAGCTTTTAGTTATGACTCATTTGCACCATATTTTGTAGGAAAATATGCAACCGCTCCAACCCCTTGGTCCGAGTTCATAAAGGCTCCTATAATATGAATCTAACAATGCCCGCAAAAGAAATCATGAATTTCACAAGCAAATTGTGAGGTATATCCATATATGCCATGGAACCTATGCGATTGTATTCGTATTTGAAAAGAAGTTTCCAAGGTTATAGATTTTTTGGTAAATAAGTCATATGTCATGTGGGGCATTTGTTTTGTGTAACTTTGAACACTAATTTGATAATAATATTTACTAATTATAGTAAAAGGTATCATTAAAATACTGATTCAAATAAGAACTCAATGGTACAAGCACAACATATAATTCTTTGGTTAAATCCATGGTCAAACTTAGATTCAAAAAAAAAAACGTCATGCCTTATCTAAATGGAACTTGAGTGGTTATTAAAATTACGGATTTGTCAGTTCTCAAGCGTCTGAGAACTTATTATGTCTTATTAATCTCTCTTATTATTGGATATACCTCGTGATTTGTGCAACGTAAGGGCTATACGTGAGTTGCAACAAGGTTGAAGCTGAGAATTTAATGAGTTGCAACTGAGAGTTAGTATAAATTTTATAAGTTATAAATAGATTACAACTAAGAATTAGTAAAAATAGTAGGCGACTGAGACATAAGAAGTTCTTAGTCGCATGAAATCTAGACACTCCCATTTAATTATTGATTGAGGTTAAGAAAAAAATTGAGGAGATACTACGAAGGTACTTTCTATGGCGCAAAATATAGGATGTTTTAGCGAGTTAAAACAGCTCGATAAAACCTGTTTAGTAGAGGGACTTATGTTATTCAGTCTACAGTCAAATATCATTTTGATGAATCTAAAAGAAAAGATCCAATCAATTCCATCCAGCTAAGGCAAAACCGATCAACTGTCTGCCTCCGCGTCGGTTGACCGGTACCCGCGTCTTCCGGAAAAATCTCTATCATTCCGTGGCGAAAACGACGAGCCCCGGCGACCGAGTCAGCTCCCCGCCCGCACGTCACTCTGCTCGAGTGTCCCAGCCGGCGCCTTGACTCCACGCCGGCCCTCGCCATCAACCTGCAGCTTTCGCTCCCACGCGACAAAGACACCATGACCGTCCTGCCTGCCCGGAGACGACGCGTCGGGGCTCTCCTCTCTCCAATTCTTCTCTTTCTGCCCCTCTCTCCGAACCCGCTGGTGCCGAGCTTATAATGCGCGCGCCTCACTCTAGCCGGCGTGCGTGGACACGACGATGATGATGATGATGATGGCGGCCCCGGCTTCCGCCCGCGCGCCGTCGGCGCAGGACGCCGCCGAGGCCGCCGTGCGCGCCGTCGGGTGCGGCTACGACCTCACCGACGACCTCCGCCTCTTCCGCGCCAAGACGTCCCCTGGCCGCCTCATCGACCTCTCCTCCCGCGCCTCCTCCTCCTCCGCCCCCCGTGACCTCTCCCTCCCCGGCGGCGCCGTCGTCCACGACGTCCCCGCGGGGATCGTCGCCGACAAAGGCGAGCGTGCGCGGTTCCGCTCCGACGCGCTCCCCTTCGCGCAGATGGCGGAGCAGCTGAACCAGACGCTGCTCTCCCTGCCGCCGGGGACCAAGATCCCGTCCGGTCCCTTCAACGCCATGTTCGACTACCGCGGCTGCTGGCAACGGGACGCCGCCGCCACGCGGACACTCTGCTTCGACGCCCGCCACGTCGAGCTCTACGCCGTCGAGGCGCCCCGCGCCGGGCGACTCGCCCTCCGCCAGGAAGTCGTCCGCGACGTGCCGACCTGCTGGGACCCCGCCGCGCTGGCGGCGTTCATCGACCGGTACGGCACCCACGTCGTCGTCGGCGTCAGGATGGGCGGCAAGGACGTGGTCTGCGTCAAGCAGCTCCGGGGCTCCGCCCTCGCGCCGCGCGACGTGCAGGCGCGCCTCAAGAAGCTCGCCGACGACGTCTTCTCCCAGGATCGCCGCCGGGAGAGTTCCCCCACAAAGAGGGGCGGATCATCACGAAGGGCAGTCCCCGACCCTGGTTCCGCTGCCTGGCGCGCGTTCAGGTCGCCGGTGGTCTTCAACAAGGACGACGTCGTCGGCATCCATGTCAGGCGAGGCGGCGTCGACGACGGGCAGAGCCACGACGAGTGGCTCACCACGGTCGCCGGCTCACCCGACGTCATCTCCATGGCCTTCGTGCCAATCACCTCCCTGCTCGCCGGCGTGCCCGGCCGCGGGTTCCTCAACCACGCCGTCAATCTCTACCTCAGATGTAAGCATGCATCTGCTGCACCAGATTTTTATTCTTCTTCTATATTATATTATGCGTGTCTGATCATTATCATCATTTGGGATCAGACAAGCCGCCGGTCGAGGATCTGGAGCAGTTCCTGGAGTTCCAGGTGCCGCGGCAGTGGGCGCCAGAGTTCGGCGAGCTGCCTCTGACGCTCGGCCCCCAGAGGAAGAAGAAGAGCAACAGCATGCCGTCTCTCCAGTTCACGCTCATGGGGCCCAAGCTCCGTGTCAACACCGCCAAGGTCGACTCCGGGGGCCGGCCGGTGACCGGCATCCGGCTGTTCCTGGAGGGCAAGAAGAACAACCGGCTGGGCGTGCACCTGCAGCACCTCTCAGCTTCACCGGGCACGATCACCCTCGTCGCCGGCGACACGCTCTCTGCCACCAGCGTCACAGCAGTGAACGAGCGCGCCTACTTCGAGGCTGTCAGGTCGCCGCTGCTGACGCACGCGTGCACGGCGCCGGTGCAGCACAACGGCGCGCGCATCGACGACTGCGCGGCCGTGGTGACCGCGGCCTGGCTGGAGGTGCGCGAGGCGTGCCTAAAGAAGGTGCTCTACCTGCGGCTCGGCTTCTCCGGCGTGGCGCGGACAAAGATACGCAGGTCGGAGTGGGACGGGCCGCTCGCCGTGGCCCGCAAGTCAGGCTCGCTGTCGGCCATGTTCAGCGCCGCGCTGTCCGGCAGCGTGCAGCCACCAGAGCCAGTGGAGGGGAAGCTGGAGGTGAACTCCGCCGTGTTCCCTAAGGGTCCTCCGGTGCCGCTGCCCGTGCAGAGGATGGCTAAGTACATCGACACGACGGAGGTGACTAGGGGTCCCGACGACCTGCCGGGGTACTGGGTGGTCACCGGCGCCAAGCTCTGCGTGGAAGGCGGCAAGGTCTCGCTCAAGGCCAAGTACTCGCTGCTCATCTCTGTACCGCCAGAGGACGACGGTGCTTGAGGGAGGTCATCAGCGTTAGAAAACTAGGGTGCTTGACGGTGTTGTGGATATGTTGTACAGTATGAAAAATACATATGAACTACAGAGCTGCGAGTCTGAGAGAAGATACATATGAGCTACAGATAGAGCCTTAGAAAACTACTAGCAGAAACTGTACATTTTGAGCAGGACAAGAGCCAACTGAGAACCGTTGCAAAAGATAGGATCATTTTAGTTTGGGTTTTTTACATCATGGAGAGATGTTTTGCAAGAAACATGATACCTTACATCACATTTATATTTCAAACCGAACAGAAGAACCTGAATCTCTGATATTATCCTCGTCTCGCAAGTCCAGTTACCACGCTAACGACAGGTGCTTCTCATGTAATATACGGTAGTACCTGCGCCAGCGTTGCATCAAGCATACAGGGTGCTCTCAGGGTTGCCCCGGCTGCTAGAAGGCGAATTTAAAATCTCTGCATGGTATCAACGACGGGCTGTGCCTCCACACGCTTCCTTTCCAGAAGGTAAGGACCCCTTCTAACTGCTTCATTCAACTGCAAGAGGCATTTGTTTCGTTAGGTCAACAATCATGTTTCAGACAGCAAAAGACAGCAGATTCAGGAACTGGGAGCATACCTTCCCAATGACTTCAGAAAGACTTGATTCATTAACAAGGTGTGACGAAGACAAGGCCTTGTTGATTGCCACGCAACAAGCATACCGTGCTTCCATGCCTATTGATAATGAACCAATGTCATCATCATCAAAACAGTTGATCCAATAAACGCAATATAGCATAGTACATGACTGGATTAGCAGCAAAGTATAGCTGTTTCAACATGACAGCACATACGGTTAACTCCTAATCATTTATGCTTGAAGATATCCATACGCTAGCAGTGACCAGCTTTGGCAAAAAGTTTACTAAGAAATGGCACATCTATAATTACTGCATATTCGCACCAGAAGTACCACTAGTTCCTTACCAAGTTTTGTTGTCTCCATTGTTGGATCCGTAACAACTCTGATTATCTCTGACTTTGAGCAAACTTCCCTTAGGCACCATTCTCGGACAACCAGTCCTGATAGTACTCTATAAGTCTGCAAACATTCAATGTAACGCAATCAGAATAATGAGCATGGTCAACTTGATTACTCAACCGACGACGCATACAGAAAGAAGATACTAAGGAACAAGTAAACTTTAACAAGCAAGAACTGCTTACAGCTATCCGAACATCTGGATCTTGCTGTAGAACTGATAGAAGAAGAGCCTGCCAAGCCATTAAAAAATCGGTAAAGGCAAATTATAATCACATGAGGTGAGAAAGATCAAGGTAGAGAAATTTTAGTTGCCCTAACTGAAGGAGTTAATTTCGGACTGTTTGATGCTACAGTATAGACTAAGCGCTTCAGACGTTCTTCTGCTTGATCATCCAGTTTCATCTGGCTTTCTTGTCGATCAACACCACATATGCTTCCAAAAGCATGTAAGGCAGCCTGAAAGTTGTACATGATCACTACTACGAGCAATAGTTTTTGGAAACTTCGCCAATGAGAAAGATGGTTAGTAGACAAACTTACCAGCTGTTTACCTCGGCCCTGTCGCGTGAAGGATAATTCTACCACATGTTTGGCAACATTTGATGAATCATTGAACAACAAACATGCTCCTTGAGTTGCTATTTCCCCAACAGAGACAGGCAAGCAAACAGTATGTCAGAAACATGAAATGAAGTTTTCTGGTTAATGAAAGCACGTCAAACAGATACAGGTTTCAGTAAGAAATAGAAACATAACTTACTTGCACCAATGAGACCTAGGGTCTCCAATGCGCTCTCAATTTCATCAGTATTTTGACTTTCCTCCAACCTCAATATTTTGTCTATGGCCAATAGTAGGTTCGTAACACCTAACATCAAGAAATCTTGATTAACATACCAAATTAGTACTTTCTTTTACAGAATCCCGCCAGAGATACCCTTGCCCTGAATAATTTCCAGGTGTTTCGATTTAAGGTCCCAGCATCAACCCAACAAAATAGTTCTCAGTGTTTATCATTAATTAGAATAACAGCTGTGTTCAGAACCATGTTTTTTTATGAAGAAACTGTTAACGAATTGCTAATGTAGGAAAACACTTCTATTTAGCAGAGGACATACAAAGACACAAAAAGTAGAGGAGATCACACTATAAATCATATAATGATTAGTAATCCCCACACTAGAAAAGTTCCGACAGCAGAAGTAAAATATTTAGCAGAACCGTGAACTCAAAGAATAGTAGCTGAGAGAGAAATCATGCTTACAGGAATGATCTAGAGTCATAAAAGCATCAGCTGAAGAAAGAAGTCTCCCACTAATCAATGATGCCCTTGACCGTACAACAGAATCAGCTGAGGAATCACTACAAGGGCCAAAGATAGGCAACAATAAATGGCTGAAAGATACGAAAGAAAGAACACAAATACAGAGGCAGTAGCTGAGTACTTGATCACATCAGTTATGTGTTGAAGCAAACTGGTCTTCAGCAAGAAGATATTGCTGTGAGGGTGTTCTGCAAGCTGCCATACAAGTACAGACATAATTAGCTAAAATGTATAGTTTTCCTCAGGAAGTCCAGAATCATGCATTCCTAGATCTCATCAACAATTACATAACAGAAACCTTGTAATCACTATTTATTGGTTGCAGTTTGACAAGTAATCAAACTGGTTACACTAGCATGTGATGGATAACAAATAGCAGTGTAAGTTTAGGCAAATGAAGAGATACAAAAAGAAAATGCAGAAAAAATCTGGTTTCGAGGACTTCCGACTATGGACTTGAAGTAGCACAAAGTTACTGCCTACAGTTTAAAGAAACTACCCGGTCTTCAAGAAGTCCCTCCTAACAAGCATAAAATGAATCGGCATTTGATGGCACACTTGAAATGGCTCAGAATTAGAGTGTCTCGACCTATGGTAGCTGGTTTTTCAAGCTCAGCTTGTGTAGGTGCTTCTCTTCTTATTTTCCTTCTTTTAATCATGTATTTTTTTTATTTTAATCAACAGAATTATTTAGTAGAAGCGGACAATCCTTTTAGTTCATCCAACCACTTAATCACACAACCAGAAATAACCCTAGCAATAGATATAGCATGTGTCACTTGCTCTAATATGTCTAACTTTTCCTAGAACTAAAGGGATGAACTCCATTCTTAGAAAAACCAGGATAACAGATACATACATCCTTCTCTCAGGAAAAGAGAGACGGATAAATCAAGTGACAAAAACGAGAAAATGAGAAGGCAATACATGTAAGATATATGTTATTAGTTATTACCTCATAGAGGACCTCTAGTGCACTCAGGGTTTTAAGCATATCTTTTCTATCTTTTATCTCGTCCTCAAATAAGCTGAGAAGGTTTGAGTCACGAATTGCAGTAGCAGCAGAACTTGACACAGCAAAGAGCTTAGCTATCAAAGATAAAATGCGAATCCGTGCCTGCAAAGAAGAGGGACATGAATAACACCTTAAAAAGGTTTTACAGAATGATCCTAATAGCATCTAGTACTCCCTCCGTCCTGAAAAGGATGTCTCGGATTTATCTAAATTTGAATGTATCTAGAGGCATTTCCTTTTCAGGATGGAGGGAGTACGACATATATAATGTTTCTTCTGTATCCCACTAGATAACTATTTGTATCTGAACGCATATAAGTGGTCTGACAGTATTGACAAAACCAAGAGGTCCAGTATCGATTGTTCCACAAAGCAGATTTTGGCTACCATACCATTGAGGATGACTGAGCTGCCACTTTGTCGAGTTGCAGAGATCCTTGACCATCTGGTGGAAATATGATATCCTGATAGAAAAATATTATATTAGCATCCCTTGTCCACATTAAGAGGAACATATGATCAATATTTAGGAAAATAAACATTATACTCACAATTCCTTTAGGAATTTCTGCTAGACGCTTTATGGCATCCAAAACAAGTGCTGAGATCTCTTCGTCACTACAGAAAGAAAACACAGTTAATAAAAAATAACTCCCAAACATAATGCATATCATGAGACATGGCTTGTCAGATGTAGTTTGCGGTAATAAGAATACCCCTCAATCAAACAGTTGACCAGAAGAGGGTACAGATTATGCTGTACAAATGTGTCCACAGCAACAGCAGTATCTCCAGCCTTGTCAAGAAGATGAAAAACCTGGTATAGGACTCGAGAGTCGGTATGAGGACATTGGTCGAACAAATGTTGCAGAAGATATATTTGCAAGACGGAGTTAAACTTAGCATGTCAATGGTTATTTTACACAACGGGGAGCACCATGCATGAAATGGATTTGAAAGAGTTGGTAAAGCACAAAAGTGTTCTCTTTGAACACAACATTCACTTTACTTGTAAGAATATTAGAGAGTATAGAGCAAATGGTTAAAACCAGCTTAAAATTTTCTTTAACAAGCCTCGACGTGTGCGTCATTTGTATTAGGAGAAACACCAAGAGGCACAAAGTACATGGCCAGGACCAAAACCAAACTGCCTGCTGCTATTCAAGAGAAAGAAAGAAAGGGGAAAGCAGAGTAAAAGAGCAGGCACCTAAGCCAGATCAGGAGGCTGAGCATGCTTAAAGCTAAACCTTGGAGGTATACAACTAAACATTTCAATGTTGATTGGAATTGTGCTTTTACACACTTTCCATGTCAAGATAACAAACACATGACATGAAGTTGAAGAACCAATGGCTACTATATTTTCCAAATGGGCTGACTGAACAGTAGAAATTGCAGTAAACAAAGCAAGGAAATCACATTCACAAAAGCATCTGCTAAGGAAATATACTAGGATAGTAGGATACATACAGCTTTGCACGCTAACTGTCTGATATTCTGCGAGTTCGTGAGCAATCCAGCTTGAATAAATTCCTGAAAGATCACACTATGCTTAGATAATCAGATGTATGCAACTACAAACTGCTTACCAAAAAATACCATTAATAATATACAAAAGAGCAGACAATACATAAACATATTGATCACTTTGTGAGATATTTAAGAAACAATTAGTACACTGATCAAGGTAATAAGAGGTTTAAGTGGCCATTTTTAGCTCAAAAGCCACTGGAGACAGAAAGTTACACATACACCATAGCTTGGCAGAAGCGATGCTCCATATCTAGAAGAGAACACTTTGTCCAGGCACGCTGCAACAGTTTCAATCGTCCCAGGTACATCTGCCTGACTCTGCAATGCACTGCAGCACTAAGAAGGATCAAAACAGCAGTCACGATAATCCACAAAAAATGCCAGTAACAGGATAAATTCTTCAAGGCATTTGAAGATAACAGAGGTTGCAAGGAACCCACTAGAACAAGACGACGCTGTATTGCCAGAGAGATGCAGCTTACAAACAAACAAACAAACAAACAAACATTTGTACAGAAAATTACATGAACCTGAAGCTTTTGGTGGAAGCAAAATAAAACTCACCCTAGCAGCTTAGGCAGAGGGAATTGCTCCAGGAACCGCCTCACCGCGTCATCACCATGCACCCCTACAAAAATAGAAGGAGAGAATGATAAGTCAGCACCTAACAGCAAACTGACTACCTGAACCTGACTCTTTTTTGCCACAACGTAACCGTTCGAACATGGAAACTAGGATCTCGCTCCAGGAGTCCAACCGTACCGAGATCGTGATTTCTCGTTATCTCCGCGGTCAGACAGGGATATAGCAAAACAAAGGGATAACCGAGAACGCCCCGGCTTCTGAGAGGATCCCAGCGCCTCGGCGAGGGGAGCACTGCGGCAGCGATGATCCAAGCAGGCCCGATTCGAATCGATTCGATGCGGGGGGCGGGGGGAGGAGGAGGAAGCCAGGGAAGGAGGAGAGCTGCGACCTGGGTAGGAGCCGAAGTCGTCCGCCGCTCGGAGCATGGCTTCCAGCTCGCCGGGTTCCATCTTCTGCTGCGCTGCTCCCCGCCGCGCTCGCTCTGGGTTTTGGTTTTGGTTGGTTTGGGTTTGGGGGAAAATCCTCGTCTTCGAAGTTGAACAGCAGTCCAGTCCAGTGTGTTCCGTTCCTCCTAGAGGCTAGAGCCAGGGGCCGGGGGTCGGTCGCGTACTCGTGCTTGCCGCGTCCGTGCGCTGCGTGGCGCTCGCGGGGCAGAAGGGAGCAGATGGTGGGCCCGGGAGCGAGCGAGAGGATTGAGTGGGTCCGGCCCCGCTGCCGACCTCGCGGAGACCGAGAGTCTCTATCCGAAAACTGAGCGTGATGCTGATGGAAAAAAATCCTGTTTCCGGGCTGAAGGCGTCCTTGTTTTGCGTGTTTTTTTTAACCAAGAATTACTCTAAATGCGTAAAGAGTTTTGGTATAAAACTAGTATCACTTGAAAGTATTTTTCAATACGAATCCAACGGTACTAATTATGTATAATATAATAAAGATTTTGTTGCTCAATTCTTTCGGTCAAACTTTGCTTTGAAAAGCGTGTGCGCCTTAAGCCCTGAAACGGAGGTAGTATGAGACAGGGTCTATCACCCCAGCAGCATAGACCTTGGACACGTGTAATATTAAAGCAACAAAGCTCACTTACCGATTCATTTTTGACTCCAACTCTGCTATTCCCGGTTCTCCTTCTCCAATGTTGTGTCCGACGGACTAAATTTTTTTTTTTTGCCGATTCTGACGCTGGCACACTATTACATTTCCGTGAACATTCTACCATGCCAATCATATAAAAATGAAGCAGCGGCGCAGCAGCCCAGCAAGTTAGCGATGTGCGTTATGTCGGACAAGCAGCCCAAGCAGCTGCAGCATGTCACCTCAATGGCCGACGCGGCCGGCCGAAGCCAGGCGACACCATTTTTCTGAATGCTTGTGTCTATGAATAGGAGTCATAGAGTTTTCAGTACTCAGTGTTAGTACAGAAATGAAATGTGTCGAGCTGCAAGTAACTGACGTAGTAGTGCAAAATATGCAGAAGGAATTCAGAAATGTCGTGAAACTTAGTTGGCATGATGGTCCTCAGAACATTTACTAAGAAAATAATATATCTGTTTACATGTCGGTAAAAACAAATCCAGACAATAAAAAGGTAAAGACATACATGAGCTTAGTCCTTCTGCATTTATCCACGTGTTCTTTCCCATCTGGACGATGAGTAAAACATGTGTCACCCCTAGAACCATTTTGTACTAGTTCCTTCATTAAAATCCAATCGTCGATTAGTAGAAGATGTTGTGTTTTTCCCATGAGCTTGAAGTAAGAGACTTGTAAACTCTCCTGGGATAGGTGGAGCAAAAAACCCAGGAAAGTCACCAAGTGCCATGGTTGGAGCCGAGGAAGGGGCTACATCATTAAAATAAGCATTCGAGTGGAACGACCCCTGATGAAATAAAGAGAGAGGAAATATATTATATGTCCAGCAAAAAAAGAAAGCATATTATATATTTGCAATAAGCTTACTGTCAATGCTGAAGGTCCAACCGAATTTATAAATCCTGAATGTCCAACCGTATGTATATACTCTCAAGGTCCAACTACTTGTGTTGGAAATTCCCTTGTGTGTGGAATTGTTAAATTTGTTGTACCCTCCCCTGCATCATGTTTGTTGTATATTGATACATATATGACATCATGGAGACATAGTAAACTATACAGATCTAGATAAATAAATAGCAGGCATACCTTTCTTTTTTTCACCCTTGGACTTTCCTTTCTTTGGTCCCTCAAGTGGATCTTTTGATCGCTTCTTTGTTGGACCTTTTTTCCGTACAGGAGCTTCAAATGACACATGTGTATTGTCGACATGTTCATTAGATTCGGCAACACAATCCGTGTCCTCGTTTTCCTCCAAGCTCACCTTACTAAGTAAGTCACATGCTTCAGAAGCCAACTTATCAATACCGTCATCTAGGTGTTGAAGAACCTCCCTCGAGGGTTTACACTTCAATGCAAGAGATATCATCTTTCGAGATTCTAAGCTATCATTTCCCCTTGGTTTAGAACTAAAGATATCTTGTTTTGCATATTTTGTCCATCTATTCAGTATGTATTGTCTTGGCAAGGTGATAATATTATAGGAAGTCAACACTTTGTGAGCATGCTTGCATAGAATACCTATAAAATATAAAGATAACATTAAGCTAAATCCAAGAAGCTCATACTGAATGTATTCAAAGCATGTATACATACCTACACATCCATACAACTTGCAAGAGCAAGCTATATCCAATGTCGTTGGGTTAAAATCCACTATGGCTTCTTTGTCCTCACGAAAAAGGGATGTAACTTTGTATGTGTTAGATGTGGTTTTACTCACTAGTGGAATGAATGACCAAGTAAACTGCCTCTCAAATTCTTCTTCAAAAAAAGAATAAAGTGTCCGCGTGTATGATACAGCTGCTGCCTTCAACAAAGGATGTCTAGGTATACATAGAACTGGATTTGAATGGCGAGACTTAAAGTCTTCATACTTCTCCTTCCGGCGAAGACGAGCAACACACTTGTCAACTTTTTCTAACATTTCTAAAAGCGAGAGTCTTCCACAAAATGTTTTCTTGAAGACATTGTTCATTCCTTCACTCCTCTGGGTTGATGTCATGTCCCCACTAAATGAATCTCGCCTATAAACAGTTGCCCACTTCTCACGAAACTTGAACATGTTATTTATCCAAGAATTCTCCTAAAGGTTGTATTTAGCCAACAAATCATGCCATTTCATCTCAAAATGTTCCACTGACCTTTCTTCATATACACACTCTTTGAGTTCTGGAAGAAATAGTGGAGTGTTGGCAATAACATGACTGAGATGCTTGGTTGCATTCTGGTACAAATGCCATAAACAGAGACGATGTATTGCCGTTACAAATACCATTCCAATTGCCTTTATAATTGTAGCACTTTGATCGGTAAATATTGTTTCGGGCTCCTTACCAGACATTGCCTGCAGGAAGGTCCTAAAAAGCCACGCAAAAGACTCGGCACTCTCGTTGAATAATAGTGCTGCCCCAAAAAGAATAGTCTGCTTGTGATGGTTAACACCAAGAAGTGGAGCAAATGGCATGTCAAACTTATTTGTTGAAAATGTGGTATCAAAAGAAATAACATCTCCAAATGTAGAATAATCCATTATTGATTGTCCATCTGCCCAAAAGAAATTAGCTATCCTGCCATCCTCTTTATCTAAATCCACAACATAAAAGAATGATGGGTCTTCGGCTTGTTTGTTCTTCAAATACTTCAAGAGAGTTTGTGCATCTTTGGTTTCTAAGTACTTCCTGCGCTCAGTTCTGATATAATTATTGGAATCCATTTCTAAGAAAGGAACATTTTCAGCTCCACCACACCATTCTTCATAGAAGTTGTATATTTCACATGGTCGAATTCCCGCTGTACGCATCTGGTTAATCATGTGCTTGTCGGCATCTAGCAGCTTCCGTTGGGATCTCAGCATGTGTGACTTGTCCGGAGTTACCATTGGATGGTTGTGCTCAAGGATAACTTTCTGAATATTCCAAATGCCCTCCCGAGTGATACGAAACTGAACACAAGCCTTGCAAGATGTTCTGGTAGTAGCTTGTTGTTTCCTAATCTCATGTGTATAATGTTTATCCTTTACACCATCCTTACTACAAACTAAATATCTGGCAGATATACTACGGTCTGCTCTAATTTTTTTGTGCGTCCACCTAATACTGAATCCTGTCTTTCTGGCATATGCATTATCCTCTTGTTCGGACTGAAAACACATTCCTTCCATTGGCACATTTTGACATGAAGATGCAATTGGATTATCCTGCTAAACATGTGGAATACACCAATGTCATGATCCGAGTAGTATATATAGTTAGTTCACAAAATAGAAAACGTTTAGGATATACGTCTAACCTTATTTGAACAATTTCCTTCTCCTGAATGATCATCGACGAATTGTACGTCAGGATCAGGAGTCACCATGCTACTCGCCAACATAGGATCACGGCCGCACTCACCCGTCATCATGCTTGTCGAGTCCTGATCCATCATGCCGGCATGTCTGATCGTCTCCGGCCCATGTCCATTTCTATGATTCATATGCACATTCTCAACAAATACCATCCGTTCTTCTTGGCCTTGGAACTGCACAACCTTCAATATTACCAAAATGATTTAGTTCATCACGGAACTAATGCTATGAGAGTTTTATCTAGCAACAGACTACAAAAACCAGTCACCAACTTTGCTACCGAGATAGGGTATCTTATATATTTGTTTCAGACTCACCGTAAGAGGAGTAGTCCTTGACGGGCAGGTTCCTGAGATCGGAACTTGCACGACCGGTGTGGAGTTTGCCGCCATGACCGGCGGCGGACTTATGGAGCAGCTTGATGCTTCTTGCCGCATCGCCGGCGGCGGCCGGTGTAGGGTTTCGTAGCATGGAAAACAAAAAATTTCTACCGCATACAAACAAACAAGCCAAGATCTATCTACTAGATTGTAGCAACGAGTCTATGGAATAACTCACCCTCGAAGATTTCAAAGTGTTTAACGAGAGCGGATTCTCGTGGGTGATGTAGTCGTACTCTTCCCGATCTCAAGATCGTGTAGACGATCCTTCTGGCGCTGCGTTCCGGCAGCGCTCCCGCAGTCGGTCACACGTTCGGTACTCGACGAAGACCTTCCTCTCCCTTGTTCCAGCAGGCAACGGAGGTTGTAGCACTCTCCTCGCGATTCCGGCAGCACAACGGCGTGGTACCGGAAGTAGAGGGGAGATCTCGCAGGGCTTCGCCTTAAGCCGGAGCGAGTATGGTGGACTATGAGAGAGCCCTCGACGATCTAGGGTTTAGACACGCCGAGGAGGAGGCTTGGCCGGCGGCTAGGGTTGCTAGGCGGCGGCGGCGGTTTGCCCTAGGGCAGCGGCGGTGACAGCAGGAGGTGGCGGCGCCGGCGGCTAGGGTTTAGAGGTGGAGGTGTTGGGTGTCTAGGAGGGGAGCCCTGCCCCTCCTTTTATAGGTGGAGGGGCCGGCCAAGGGGAGGGGAGTCCCTCCCCAACTCGGCTTGGAGGTGGGCCGGCGGTGGAGGGGAGGAACTCCTCCCCAACTCGGTTTCCACCTCCCTCTCCACTTCCCAAAATTAGCCGTTTGACTTTCAAATTGCCGTTTGACTTTTTCAAACTAGGATTTGATTAAACCCTTTATTTTGTTCAGCCATGACACCTAGTACATGATGCAATCATACCAACTTGATATAACACATTCATGTACCCTTCCCCTCCGGAGTGCCGGACATTCCGGAACCTTCTAGAACATTCTCGATGAAAACACCGGAACCATTCTCCAACTCCAAAACAGGACTTTCCTTATATGAATCTTATTCTCCGGACCATTCCGGATCTCCTCGTGATATCCCGGATCCCATCCGAGACTCCGAACAACATTCGGTCTCTTTCTCATCATTCCATAACTACTTAAACAACGTCGAATCCTTAAGTGTGTCTCCCTACGGTTCGTGAATTATGCGGACATGATCGAGACACTTCTCCGATCAATAACCAATAGAGGAATCTAGAAATTCATATGGCTCCCACATATTTCTACGATTACTTTGCGATCGAATGAACCACTTACATACGATACCAATTTCCCTTTGTCTCATGATAGTTTACTTATCCGAAGTTTTGATCGTCTGTATCTCTGCATACCTAGTTCAACCTCGTTACCGATAAGTACTCTTTTCTCGTTCCCGTGATATGTGATCCCTTGTGAGCCAGTCACATGCTTGCAAGCTAATTGGATGACATTTCACCGAGAGGGCCCAGAGTATATCTATCCGTCATATGGATGGACAAATCCCACTCTTGATCCATGTGTCTCAACCAATACTTTCCAAACACTCAATGCCACCTTTATAGCCACCCAGTTACGGTGTGGTGTTTGATGTCATCAAAGCATCCATCCGGCAAAGGTGATATGCATGATCTCATGGTCGAAGGAATTAGGTTACTATGTATCAGAAAGCATATAGCAATTAAACTAATAAATGACTTGATCTTTATGCTACGCTTATCTATAGGAGTATGTCCACCATATCATTCTCCTAACGATATGATCTTGTGGTTAATAACATCTCAATCTTCATGATAGGGAAACCACAATTATTTATTAACCAACAAGCTAGTATTATAAAGAGGCTTTACTAGGGACTTCAATTTAAGTTTACAAATCACACAAGTATTAATGTTTCCTTGTTAATACTATTATAGCATGAATGTAAACATTTATCATAAACACAAAGATATAATAATAACTACATTTATTATTGCCTCTAGGGCATATCTCCAACAGCCGGAGTGTGTTGTACTGCCCCGCGTCACTGTTGCCAACAAGGTCTGGCCACGCGGCCGCCATGGACAAGAGCAACAATAAAAGCCCTAGCTCTATAGTTTATCTCAGATATTAAGTAACCGTCCATAGAATCTTAGATATCTACTCCACGGAAATAAAGGCTGGGAATCGCTGCTTTGAGATTGTAACATACACGTGTCCAAGGTCTATGCTGCTGGGGTGATAGACCCTGTCTCATAGGATTTTTTTCCGATGCTGATGCGAGCCGTGCGACTGGAGCAGTCTCTTTTTTTTTCTCAACCTAACGATCAACTTCTTGATTTTATCTTAGAAAACTTTGTATTGAAAAAAGCTAAATCTAGGTGTCAAACAAACTAAAAAAATGTATGTAAAAATAAAATAAAAAAATTATGTCTTTTCTCTAAATAAACGCTTTATTATGAATAATAATGTTTACACCCAGCCTCTGCATAACCAAGATGCACAGCCGCCAGAACCAATCAATAAACTAGAAAAAATATATAAAAACTAGGCAAATGTTACAACAAGAATGTCTTTCCAGATGCCTAGGAGGATGGAAGTTCAATCTCAGATCATGCTGTCACCCAAGTCGGGAAAAAACATCCCTCGCCGTATCTTTCGGTCATGTACATCCCTCTATAAAGAGGTCTCTGAACTAAACTATGATCCTTGATGAAACTGAAAACAACAATACTATTCATTCGAGTGGACATCTCAAGCTATGAATTCACATGAGATGGAAATCTACACAAAATATGCTAAACTTGAATGTTTACAAAGTTGCATGAATCACATCCTCAACAAGTGAGAAAACGAGATCACAAAAAAACACTTTGGCTAGGGATACACCCAGCAAAGAAAAAGGTTAAACGGTGGTGAAGGTTGAATAAGACCTAAAGCAGAAATGAGCTAGAGGGGAAACTTCTCATGGAAACACTAAGGTAGACCAAAGCGTCAGACAAAGATTCGCGGAATATAAACACCAAAGACACTTCGATGTTGGACACCTTGCATTGCATAGTCACACAATCAGTAATAGGGCGTAGGACACGTATTTCATACACTGTTGTCTTCACTATCGGTATTGTCATGAACACATCCTTCGGTGTTCTCGTCTCAAGAGACTGCACAAGAGGTGAAAATATGGCAAACATGAACAAAAGTAGGTCTACAATAAAAGTTCAAATACTCGTAAGCGGCTCTCGAGATCGTCTCTTTTTTTTAGCTAAATTGGGTGTCAAATCAAAACATCAATTATCCCCCTAGCCTACAATGCCTGGGTTTCTCGAAAACTTTGGCTTAACATAAACAAGTCGAGTCGAGTATGGGTATCTTATGCAGCTTGAGCGAAAAATCGAGCTAACATTGAGCAACACTAGCCTTTTTTTAGGGGTAAAGCACGGCTTTATTCGTTCAAAGTATTTACAGGAATATACAAGTGATATTCCAAGTGTCTAACAACCAAATGTGGCGACCCTCTCGAAGAGAGGAGGCCGCCTTAGCTATATTATGAGCATCAACATTCACCGCCCGTGCTTCGTGTCTGAACCGAACGTCCTAGAATGACGCGATTCCCTTATGTTTGATTTTTTTTTTTCAGAATCATCGAATAATTGGAAGGAGCATCACGATGTAGATTGATGATTACCTCTTAACAATCTGAGGTACACACCACCTTTTGCAAGTTCAGATCCAGAGGCAGGCGAGAGTCCTTCGTTACATGCCATTGCCTCGAAGAGTAGCTTAATTTGAGCAACACTAAGCTAGAATCTATGCTTTCCGGCAGTGCATTGATCAGTTGGAGTCCAGTGTCAGTGTTCAATCAGTGAGCTGACCTCTCCACCACCTTGTGTCTTCCTCACTCTCGAGTCTCGATCTAAAAATTGGCGATAACTAGAGGAAAGTATCTGCAGGTCGTGAGTCCTGCCGGACAGACAACGTACGCACGTACAGTACGTCCTTGTCGATCGGTTGCCACGGTTCCCCATCGGGAAGGCCCAGAACTCATAACGCAAGCTGATCATAACTAATTGATCCCAGAACCTAGTTTCATTCATGGCCGATGGCCAACTTCTGTGCACACTTCAATGCCCAAGCCCCCATCTGCGTTGCACGGATACGGCAAAAAAGTGTCGTATCCGTATCAGATACGGTCGGATACTCAGATACGTATCGTATACCTACGGATACCTATTCTGTATGTATTATACTATTTTTTAAAAGAAAATATATCTGATAAGGGAGAGATACAGCTGCACCACTAGAGTTGTCAAGCTTTTGTGGCAAACAACCCTGTCAAGATACTTCTATACTCCTATGGATTATATAGTATTTCTTATTTGGATAAAAAGCAGTAATTTTTAAATATTATAAACATTATTATATATATAGAAACGTATCTCCGTATCTGTGTTTTCGTAAAATCGCTGTATCGGCGTATCGCGTATCCGTATCCGTATCTGTATCGCCGTATCTGGGCAACATAGGCCCCCATTGCAGCTGGAATTAATCGCCATACTCACTGTCAGTGTTCCAGAGCCCCGTATTGCCGTTCCAGAGCCTGCATGCTTACACCGGCCAACTGGTTGCTCTTTACTGTACACTTAGACGTTAATCTACTGCCTCTGTTGGTAGGTGTTGTTGGAAATTGGCCCGATATGCGACGCCGTTCGTCGAGTACTTTCCGACAACAGACGACGCGATAGTGGCAAGATCACTCGATTAACTCCGACGAGACGCGCAGAACTAAACCAACGCTCACATACATGAGCTAAGCAGCAGCCACACGTTGATCAATCTAAGCTAGAAGATCGATTATTGCCACAGGAGCATATCGCTTCTGCCTTGTTCTTTTTATTTCTTTGTCTTTCTATGTGTCTATAAGTCAGGGACTACACGCATATATATACTTGGATCAGCCTACTCGGTGACTGACTCCTAGTTCTACTCGAATACATGCAGCATACCAAATAGAGACACACAACGTGTACTCAGCAGAATCTATACGTATACGACTCATATTCGTATAGGCCGGAGCGCACGGCATCTCACGTGCTTATTCCTAACAATCACCCCCTAAGCACGACGTGCGCGTCGTTTTCACCTGGGTCCCAAATGCGCCAGCTGCTTCTCGCGGGAATCATCCACAGCATTGCTTTCGCCGCACCCTTACTCAATACCCATGTCACTGACTTTGCTTTTGTCGGCTTCTCCATGACTTCACGCTGACAAGCCTTTTTGTCCGCGCCCTTCTCCATGCCTTCACGCCGACTGTTCTTTTTGTCCACGTTTTGAGACATTATACTTGGTTCTATGAAGTACTTTCTCATCGATGATTCGCATATTTGATCTACTGCTTGCCGGTGCTCTTGGATGCAATAGAACAAATATGTAGGAGGTAGCTTAAATTGGTTTTCTTCTAGCTTTTCTATACCACGTGAAAAGCCTCTTGATGGATCTGCACCCCCTATTGTTGGGTCTCCTTTATCTATCTGGCCACCGGTCCACACTCTTGGACCATCGCCTTCTGGCCTTGCTGGCCTGTTTGCTGGACTTGCTTCAGCTCCCCCCTCCTCCTCTAATTGTTGGGCAAACAAGTGCAGGTATCGCTACGCATGTATCTGCGCATCCTTCCAGTTCCGTATCTTCTGGCCATGGACTAGCCTTTTCTTCAAACTCTTTGTCTTCTGGAAGAATCCCTAGTGCTTCTGGCCTGGTGTCCACGCTTGGAGCTCCCCCTAGGCCTTCAACATCTTCTGGGCCCGAACTTTTTGACAAGGATAAGCTTGGTTGATTCATATTTTATTCATACTCAAGATCCAACGTGACGTGAAAAGTTGAATATTCCGGTTCGTTGTAGCCCCAATTCCATGACTTGCCTTCCTCAAATATTACGTCTCCCTTGAAAACCACCTTATTGGTATAAGGATTGCACAAGCGGTATGTCTTTGAGCCTTCATAGCCTGTCATGATCATTGGAATACGTTGCTCCGCCAATTCCGCCTTTACATGCGCCACACATCCAAAAGTACGAAGATGATCAACCGAGGGCTTCCATC
Organism: Avena sativa; assembly: GCA_916181665.1. NCBI lineage: Eukaryota > Viridiplantae > Streptophyta > Magnoliopsida > Poales > Poaceae > Avena > Avena sativa. The sequence continues at coordinate 371,234,604 of OV702279.1, read as the reverse complement.
CGTACCATGCTTCGTACGGTGTTGTACCAACTCCACTCTCAGTAGATTCCATGTTCAGCAAATACACAGCCGTATTGACTGCCTCACCCCAGAATTTTCCTGGCAAGCCTTTACTCTTCATCATGCTCCGTGCCATGGTCAACACAGTTTGATGCAGCTCACCCCTCATCAATGCGTAGGGCTCTTATCTTTGCCTCCACCTTGAACTCTTCGGCTTCCTTGATCTTCTCGAATGCTTGTTGAGCTTGATCCTTACTTTTCAGCAACATATCCACATGTATTTACTATGATCATCCACCACAAGGATGAAGAACTTATTGCCAGACAGAGTTGCGGGTGAGATTCCAACGCATAGATCGCCATGAACAAGTTCCGAGGCTTCACTTGCCTCAAACGCGGCTTCACATGGGAACGGGGCCCTCTGTTCCTCGTGATGCACACACGGTAGATCATGATCCACTTGCGCCACAATCTCCATAGCCGGTGATGGAGGATCCTCCTCATCCTTCAACTCAGTTACTTCGAGCATCAGCATCATCGGTCCATCATCTCCTTCCTGGGCGATGAGAGCCCTCTCCTTTTCCTTTGGTGCTTTCCGGCAATCAGTCTTGAAGTGACCGAGCTCGTCGCAGTTATGACACCTTACTTTCTTTATGTCAAACTTCCTCCGCGGTGGGGCGTCATCTTCATCCTCCTGCCCCGCGATGTTCTTTTTCGCTGGGCGTTTCTTCTCCTTGCCGCTCGTGGAGCCTCCTTGCTTTTCTTTTGAAAGAGTCATCCACTGCTGCTTTGTGAGCATCAGGTGCTCAACCTGTTCTGGATCACCGAAGCTGATCCGGATTCTCTCATCGTGTGCCTTGAATCTTCCGACGAGATCCTCAACCGTCAATGTATTCAGGTCGAGACATTGTTCGATCGATGTAACGATCTGCATGTAGCGCGCCAGCGCCGCACGAAGGAACCTTCTGACGTTCTTGATCTCATCCAATTTCTCGCCATATCCCCTGATTGCGTTGACAAGGGTAACGAAACGGGCGGCAAACTGATCAACCGTCTCGCTCTCCTCCATCTTCAGATCTTCATAGCTTTTTGTCAAAGTTTGAAGATGCGCTTCCTTCACGCGGGCATGACCTTGGTGCAAGATCTTGATCGTCTCCCATGCATCCTTCGCCGATTTCTTTCCGACGAGGTGCTGCATCAGGTCCTTTGGCACGACAAAATAGAGTGTCGTTAACGCTTGGCGATCCTTCCGGTACTTCACGCCTCCCTTGACGTACTCGTCGCCTCCTGGATCGACGGCCTCCCAAACCTCCTGAGCCTTCATGGCCACCTCCATGTTGAGTGCCCATATCCCGTAGTCCTTGCGATCGAGGCACGGATACAAAGCCGCCCCCACTGTCTCTGTCACCGGTGCCGATGCCGAGCTCTCGCCAAACTTCACCATCGCCCTGACCTCCTAGTACTTTCAGCAGATCACGGACGACAACCTTGGCTCTGATACCAATTGTTGGAAATTGGCCCGATATGCGACGCCGTTCGTCGAGTACTTTCCGACAACAGACGACGCGATAGTGCAAAATCACTCGATCAACTCTGGCGAGACGCGCAGAACTAAAACCAACGCTCACGTACAGGAGCTAAGCAGGCAGCCACACGTTGATCAATCGGGAAGATCGATTATTGCCACAGAAGCATATCGCTCCTGCCTTGTCCTTTTTATTTCTTTGTCTTTTGATGTGTCTACAAGTTAGGAACTACACATATATATACTAGGATCAGCCGACCGACTCAAACTAGCTAGCTTACTCGTTGACTGACTCCTAGTTCTACTCGAATACATACATCATACCAAATAGAGACACACAACGTGTACTCAGCAGAACCTATACGTATACGACTCATATTCGTATAGGCCGGAGCGCACGATGCCGTGCCGACATCTCACGTGCTTATTCCTAACAGGTGCCATGCATAATGATGTGTGTGGTAGAATTAAATAATTATAGTTGGGCACGTACATGTAATTACAGCTTCAAAACAAATGCAAAATAAATAATACCGTAACAAGAAAAAAACACAATAGATAGAATCACACATTAACCTGATACGAGATGACATTCATAGCTCGCGAGTTACAACAAGAAGCTGGATCCAAAGGATTCACATGTATCCATGTGAAATAAAAACATTTATTTAATTATTGTACGCATAAACTTGCTCAAATAACCTATCCATGACATTACTGGGATCAAACTCATATACCCTATCCATGCCCGAGGATGGCAGCAGTGCTCATCGCCGCATCCACGATGTAATCAATTACATCGTAGTGCACTTCTTGCATGGCAACCTGAGGTTCTAAGATGGGAGCAGGCTGGACGAACAACTCGTCGTTACTGGGACGTTTGGTCCGATGCTCATTGATATCGCTTTGTTTCGAAAGGGCGTCCTTGCTTATCTAGACTAATATTAAAAGAGCGAGAGGGTCAGATCCAATAGATACTGGACGTACGATGCGTTTATCCAGCGGACGAAAATCAAGCCGTCTTTATCGGCCTCATCACGGCTCGAGCGGACGATCCTGCCTCGCGACAGTGCAACGAACCGACCACCCCCATCACCGCATCGCAGTTCCCTTGCAGTTGCAAGCCCCCCGCCACGCAAGACGCCGCCGCCCCCGCCGCAAAAGCCGCCGCCGCCTCGCAAGACGCCGCTGTGCTCCATGGTAGGTCCGCGGCCTGCACGAGATGCCGCTCGGCTGCTGGCATGCGAGGCCGCGCTGCACGCCGGTGCTGTCCTACCGCCGATGTGCCTGGGCTTTCAAATGAGAGATTTTTCCCGGTGCTGCAGTTTCTTCAGGTTCGACTTCTCCGTGTGCTTATTGACATGTAATTTGAACATACATCTAGATCGGGTTCAATAAGCGACAGATTTTCGCATCAGAATGTGCCTTCACGAATCAGACATCTTAATTTGGCTAGGGAATAGAACGAATGTAGTTAGATTGGCCAGTTAAATGTTTGCAAAATTAGTTTTGTACCATACTATGTAAGTCGAATCTGTGGTCAACGGCCTGCATGCTTGCAAATTTGGGTTTCTAAAGGCCCTTTGTTTTTCTTTATGGTTTAGAAGATTCTCCTAATAAATTTCAAATCGCAATTCATGTGTATATCGACTATCCGTTGGGACGTACAGGCGAATCCTCCAATATATTCATTCATGCTACTACATTGGTAGTCAGATATCCATAATTTTTGTGTGTTCTCTATTTGCCATCTATCAACTGATTTGTATTTTTCTTTTGTTCTTCATCTAAAAAAAATGATTTTTTTAAAGCCAAATCATAGCAGTTTCGAGTCAGAAATTGATTCTTCAGTTGCGTGAATATCTTCTTTTGTGAGACAAGTTGCATGAAGGTTTGTGATTGAGAATTTGGGTAGATAATAGTTTCTTCCCATGAGAGTACTGTTTAATGTTCCAATTCTCTTTCTCACACAGTCGTATGATCCAACATGATTACATTGGTAGTTTTCTCAAAACAGAAAAGGCTTAATCCATTCAGAGGATCTGTCAGATCATGTAAGGTTTACTTCTTAATAAGTTATTACTCTGTATATGTATACTTGTTTTGTCTACAGGAGATAGTGATTTCAGAATTTAATTGATGATAAGAAGTCTGCCATGTACCCTTGCAGGTTCAGCAAACCACCTTTGCATCTCTACTTTGTAATTTTGTTCTTCCTTAATTCGTTGAAGACAATGCTTACTTCAACAGTGCTTCGTGAGATAAATCTGCCCCTGGTAAGATTGAGTTGATTTTTTTTTTTAGTTGATTTGTTGGTTGCTGTTATAGAAGAGTAGTATGCAATCGGGATAGCTTGGTGACACGGATGAGGTGATTTCTGTTGCTAACTACAAGCAAAAACAATGAGATTGGTGCCATGTTTACAGCAGCCTGGTGAGGAGATATCTCCTTTCTTGAGGTCTTCAGTAGCGTGAAATGGAATCAAACAAAGTTATTATACTCCCAATCCAAACGTTTTTATATGGTGTTTTTTTCTAAAAAAATTGTCTATGCTCCTTCAGATGAGATGAAGCTTATGGTAATGTGTATACTTGTGAAACTAATGTTTATATTTCCCCTAAGACCTTGCTTGTAGTAAGAAAAGGATTGTAATCTACAAATAATATACTCCATCCGATCCAAATTAATTGACTCAGATTTGTCGAGATACGGATGCATCTAGCACTAAAACATGTCTAGATGCATCTGAATCTAAACAAATCTAAGTCCATTAATTTGGATTGGAGAGAATATGTACTGTGAAACTAATGTAGTTGACATTTACATGTTATTTCCATGTGTAATACAAGTATCTATCTGGATGTTTCTTGTCAAATTAGATGATGTGATTATATATATACATGTAATTTTCATGTGTAATGCAACACTTATCTGAATGTTTGTTCTGCGATAAGAGTACCTGCACTCTATGAGATCATCCATTGCTTTGTCATAAGTATATTTATTAATGTTGCTGGCCTGCCCTTTTTTAAACTGTTGACTAGCTTCGGTTTGCATGTCAACCTGAAATAGCTAAAGAGGACGGAATATTTGACTGAGATTATTTTATATTGTATCCTATAGAGAAAATGATCTTTAGTAACCTTTTATTTTGGGGATCGCAATTCTTTGAGTACATATATCTTCGTGAGTCATCAGGGCAAATATCAACCAAATAAATGGAAGGTAACTTGGTTGTTGACTTGCCTTATTTGGAATTGGGTAAACCATTATATATCGCGCGACTAATTTGCAGGAATGAGCGAACAAATTATTAAGCTTATACGTGCATTGCACGTGCACTGTTACTAGTGTAATAGACAGACCAGATGGCCAAGGAATAATCAAACAGCGGACGAACCCTGCGGTTGGAGTATCTGAGCATGCTCTAGCCCTTTCAGGGGGACTTCTTTTGGGCTCCTGCTTATGCAGAAGCCAGCTTATGGAAAATGGTGGAGAGAAACTGTGGTGGGAAGAAGCTACTAGAAACTATATCGGAGACTTCTTTTGGGCTTATGAAATATGGCTTATTTCATGTGTTGAGTTGTGAAATGTCTGTAATGCCCTCAAATTAGAAATGTGTTTTGAATAAGTGATGATACCATACGATATGCTAGTTTTAGGGATACAACAGAGCTATAATGGAATAAAAAAGTTAGGTAATAATTAAAACACGGTGTCATAGCATAATTCATTACATTCCAAAATAAAAAAACGTCTTGCTGTTTCTGAAAGTTCCATACAAGAACTCCCTAGACAACCAAACTTTCAGCAATGGACTGTCGTAGTTGAGCCATGGCGCCATCGACGGAAGAAGAGCCATGTCCACCGGTAAATGATGCGCTATCCACATGGATATATGAACCTCGCTCGACCTTGTCGAAATGGGCATCATGTAGCTTACTATCACGAATAAAGTTATGCAAACACATGCATGCAGTGATGATCTTTGTTTGCGTCAGAGGATCATGGAAATGTGGTATAGAAAGAAGAATGCGCCACTTCATCTTCAGAACGCCAAATGCTCTTTCGATGGCATTTCGTAGACAAGAATGGAGATGGTTGAATCTCTCCTCCATGTTCTGTGGAGGTGCTCCTTGGAAGTCCGGAACATGATAGCGCTGCTCTTTGAATGGGGCAAGATATCCTGTTCTATTTGGATATCCGGAATCAACAAGATAATATTTTCCTGCATATTGCAAAAATATCAGAACTTCACTAAAATATTTAGGATAAAAATTTATGTGTACGTAGTAAATATGTGAAGGCATTACCAGGAGGAGGGTGCGGAAAATTGGCGAACCTAGGCCGAGCATCAGTCCATACACGGGTGTCATGAACAGATCCAGGCCATCCCGAAACAGCAAATGTGAACCTCAGGTCAAAATCACAAATTGCTAGGACATTCTGACTTGTAAAACCTTTCCTATTAGTGTATTTTATCTTGTCCTTTTCAGCAACTATGACAGGAATATGTGTTCCATCAATTGCTCCAATGGCATCCTTAAAATGTGGCCAAAATTTAGGTTTCCTAAGTTTATCATGAACTTCGGTGAAAGTAGGATCATTTGGTCTAATGTAATCACCAGCCATACGGTCGACACAGTCTAACACATGATGGAACTTCTTGCTTACAGTAGAAACACTGCGTTCGAAACGATCTGCAGCTTGACTATTGGACTCGGGTGCCCCCAACATCCACAGAAAGAGAGCTAGTGATTCTTTACTCGACATTTGAGAGGTGGACTGGAGGCCGTATTGATCAACAAGGGTTTCATGCAACATTGTAAAGACTGACCTTCTCATCCTAAAAGCTTTGTAGAATTTCCTTGGATCATGCATCCTCTCCTCAACCCACTGTATTCCTGTCATCAAAGGCAATCTTCTAGCCGCATACGAAACCTTCTCACTCTCTTCTGCAATACAAGCAGCAAGCATATAGTACATATCCAATTCTTCATCAGAGTCATCATTTGAGGAATTCTTCTGTAACAAAAACAAATGAGCAAATTGTCATGACAAAAACAAATGAGAAAATACTATAACCATGAAAAAAACAGATTCATGACAGTCAAGTTCAAAGCACTCCAACATACAACAGATTCATGACAGTTACAAGTTTAAAGCAAATAAAATAGGGCCTTGGGCATACAGATTCATGCCAAGTACTAGTACAAAGCAAATAAATTAGGGCCATGAGAATACAGATTCATGCCAAACATAACTTTGTAACATTACTTCTGCTTGTTGTGTTGTTCCCATGTCATCCTGATCCAATCAAGCCTCTGGTCAGGCGTAGCATCCTCCTCCAAACAAATGAATACATCACGATACTCCTTTATAATGAAAAGCTGCGTGGCATAGAAATACTCTAGACTCCCGGGCTTAGCTCCATCCTCACAGATTCTAGCAACCATCCGCCTAATCTCCTGCCTAGCAGAATCCTGACCATGCTCCGGAGATGTAACAGAATTCCTACTCTTCTCCTCCTCCATCATCCTAATCCTCTCCTTCTCCTTCTCCTTCTTCTCCATGATATCCATCATACGGTCCAACCTAGATGCACTACCAGTACTCATCTTTGGGGTTGCTGAGGGGCTGGGTGAGTAAGGGCAACTCTTTTTCTTCTTACCAACTACGCGAGTCGGTGTAACAAGAGGCTCATCATCACCTTCACACCCTGAACCTTCAACATCCTCAATGTTGATCTTACGCTTGAGTTGAGCCTCAGATGATGGAGGCACCCTAGCAGTCACATTGGTAACCGCATTCTTGTCAAAAATGGTGTGCAAGTCTTGCTCAGCTTGTAGTGGAGCTATCCGAAACTTGGCTGCCTCTGGATACATCTGCGTATATATTACAAAACATTATCAGAGCGTATCAAAAGAACAACTAATGACAAACATGTGAACAAGAATTAAAGAGCATATTGTTACCTGTATCTCAATTGCCCACCAATCGTCGCTAGCATCAATGCTATTAGTGACAGGATCCCTTCCTAGACCAGAGGCATGTTGGAGCAACCCCTTCCAAACAGTATAATCTTTTTTCAGTGTTTCCCACCTATTTTTCATTTGCTTTTGATCATAATTTCTCTTCGTGCGCTTGTTGAAGTTTGTAACCAAATTTTTGTAACCGATTTTGGTCAAAGTTTGAACCGGACGGTTATTCTTATTCACTTCTTCAATGCAGCAGTCAAGAAAAACACGGTGAGCAACGGGATCCCAACTTGCTTTGACATGTTTTGGCTTTTCAATCTAAATGCATAATAATATCAGTATGGAGTGCTCATTATCCGCCGAATGTGGCTATAAATAAATTTCTGGAACTCACTAGCACATCCATGCACATTAACAGAATATCATACATGAATGTGCACGTTGTACATGGACATATATCTGATAAATTCAACTCATTCTGGACAGAAATTATGATTTGAGCAATGTAACATTAATCCAAGAAATATTGATGTATCAAGCACTGCAAAAACACCAATAGCAGTCCCAATCACATGTACAGACTAGCAGGAACAATTTGTCCAGGAGGATGAACTGGAAGCAGTTTATGGTGCCAATGGATCCAAGAATTGGAGGTCGTCGAGGTACTTACCATGGGCAGCGGGGTCGTCATCGAGCGGCCGAGATCCCAGCCGGTGGCGGCGGATCGAAGAGCTTGGATTCGGCCCCGGCGCCGGTCCGTGTTGAGGGTGCAGAACCGCCGGCGGGAGCGGCCGGGGGAGGGGGCGGGGGCGGGGCGGCTGCGCGCGATGAGGGATGGGGCAGGCAGTAGGCTGAGCGGACGGCACGCCGGCAGGGAGCGAGGATGACGAGCGGCGGCGGCGGCGGCTGTAGAAACCCTATCGGGTAGCCATGGATGCAGGAGTGCGGGAGGAGTGGGACGGGGCACGGGGGTGAGTTTTTGGGTTTTTTTTTTCTTTTCTTTTTCCTGTGTCCTGGTTCGCTGGTGGGGTGGCATTGTGCCGTAATATTTGGTGAATCGGAGGGGTGGGTCTATTTACCGCTCTGGCTATCTCAACCAGAAGCTCGGGAAACAGCGGACGAGCAGATTCTGAAAATGGCCTGTGGGTTGGTTTCTCGGTAGAAATAAGCAGTTGGTAAGCCGGAGAGTTCTTTTAGGTTTCTTTGGTTTGACACCGAGAAGCAGTCCAATAAGCCTAAAAGAAGTCGCCCTCAATCCACCTGTCTGTTTCTTGGGTGACCATTCTCCCGTCGGCCTGGCCAGATTCAATATTTCCTTGCACCGTATTGATGCTGGCTTCCAGGTATTCCGCAGCTTCTCTCATGTTTTGCACGTTTTGTCCCGCGTCGGCACATCTTCTCATTACCTTCTTGGTTGGCCTAGCTAATTCCGCCGCTGCCACACCGATTAGCGGGGCAAATAGTTCTCTTTGTATGCAGACATGTACACCTGTTAGCTAGGAAGAAATTTAGAATTAGAGGCCTTTCTGATTCGCAGAAATCTAATAAACATAGGAAGAGAACACATCTAAACAACATAATTAGGGGATACTACGTACGTGATTAAAAAACTCGAATAGTAATTTGAATCAAACAACATTTAATATTATAGAAAACAAAAGGTTTTTGAGCGGATGTCCAATACATGGTACAATGCAATCTTAGGAAAATTTCCAATCCTATGAGTCAAACGAACGATGTACATAGGCGGGGAAAATCCTAATTAAGGATCAAAGTCTTCTCTGAATGAGTTAATAGCATAAAATCACCACTTTAAGAGCAAAATTTACTGATTGATACCACTTTACGGAATGGATACAAAAAACCACCACAAAATTCGTTAGTTGTCTCAAAAAACACCAATTGGCGCTAAACCCGAATTGACACCGCTTCTGACCGGTCGGGTCTACTGATAGAGCTGACGTGGCACCCCACAGACGGCTCCTGACACGGACGTTACAACCGTTAACGGCGCGTGGGCCCAGTAGCATAAAACCACCACTTTTGTGCTTAAATTTTGAAAAACCACCACTTTTAAATAAAAAATTCAAATGAAAAAACTTTTAATAATGCAAACTTTGGAAATTCATAACTTTAATTATATAATTCCAAATAATATAAGTAATATGTCTAAATTTATTAGAAAAAATCAAGGAATCCATTTCTAACATCCGTCATGCATGAATCACATCTGTTCCTCTCGGATATTACAAGAAAAAAATAAAAAAACAAGCGTGTGTGCTGATCCTTGTGCGGGTGTTTATAGAGACCTTAGCTCGCTGCCAGTTAACGCTCATGCGTACGTGACAACACCCATCGCCGGCGTGTCTTCCACTATATAATATTAATCTTCTCACACACATACATGTACTATGTGTATTTAGCATTTTAGCACTTTTTCTGAACGGAATGTACTACCAAACACAGAGAGATGAATATTTTCACATTAACTTATTGACAAAGGTCTTCATACAAAGGCATGGCAGTTATATGATGAATCACCCTCACATTTTAAAAAATAAGTCAACAATCATCATTCAGCAAGATCACACATACAAGTGCATATTAAGACCTTGAAATTCATACGAAAGAAACGATGTTCATACCACATCATCCTCATATCATCACATTCTCTCGCTCTCTCTCTCTCTCCCATTGAACAACCCTTTCACCCAAATAAGAACATCTCGTCTTGCTATCTACACATGAATCAAGATAAAGCATCTCACAATACTTCTATCACAGCCACCAAAGTTTGATACTTTTGCACCATAATGAATAGTGTATATAAACCAAATAATGGTTTGGCAAACCTTCTGGGCAACGTGGTGCGAACATGTAGAAACCACAAGTGTTGTTTCAATTGGTACACAAAGTACCACTATACTATCATAATCATAGATCATCACACGATCAGATATTGTACATGCATGTATATACCTATTTAGCTGAGGTTTTTCTTGGAGATGAGAGAGAAGATTGAGAGAAAAAGAAATCCCCATCAGGAGGGATACGTCCAACAAGCTAGGAAAAATAACTTGAGCAGCTAGCTCGTCAAACGAACTAAAATGAGCAAATATCCAGGGGCAAACAAATTTAAAAAGGACGGATGGGGGCACTCCTTTTTGTGCGTGCTCGCCAAAATAGAACTTAGCTTTGATCGGAACAGAGTCGTGGCCATGCATCACATATGTACACGCGTTTTTTTTATTTTTTTCTTGTAATACCCGAGAGGAACAGATGTGAATCATGCATGATGGATTTTAGAAATGGATTTCTTAAATTTTTCTAATAAATTTAGACATACGGAGTATTATTTATATTATTTGGAATTATATAGTTGAAGTTATGAATTTCCAAAGTTTGCATTACTAATAGAAGAAAAAAAATCATATTTTACGTATTTGAAATAGTGAATAAAATTTATATTAAAAATATTCAAATATATCTTAGCACTTTTCATATTAAAAGTTTTTCCATTTAAATTTTTATTCAAATGTGGTGGTTTTTTGAAATTTAAGTACAAAAGTGGTGGTTTTATGCTACCAACGGACCGGGGGCCCATGCTCCGTTAACGGTTGTGTCAGGAGCCGTCTGTTGGATGCCACGTCAGCTCTGAGGGTGGGCCTGACCGGTTAGAAGCGGTGTCAATTCGGGTTTAGCGTCGAATTGGTGTTTTTTGAGACAACTAACGAATTTTGTGGTGGTTTTTATATCCTTTTCGTAAAGTGGTATCAATCAGTAAATTTTGCTCTCAAAGTGGTGGTTTTATGCTATTAACTCTCTCTGAATTCCTCTGAATCAAAGGAGCCTTAGAAGTGTAATGCAAAAAAAGTTGTCGGATAGTTGCTGCAATCGAGTAGAGAACAAATGAAAGCAAAATCGAGGGAAGCAATAATAAGATGTGTGGATGTTTGATGTACCTGTGATATAGAAACGATTGATGGAGTTCCTTTTTTGACCACGATCTACGGAGTTCTTCACTTCTTATAGTGCACACTCCTCTACCCCGTTAGCGCGTGAATGAATCTTGTGTTTGGATTCCCGAAACAGCCAAAGAAAAGGTCACCAAAAATTGCGTGTCCTGCGATGAGCCTACAAGAAAAAAATATTCACTCTGTTCGGCGGACCATTTAAATGATCCAAGAACCGACAAATTTCCGTCGTAAAATTATCTGTTATTTCAGTAGGGACGGCGGATTGAACTACCCGATGCCGATGCTAGTTTACAAATTACAATGAACAATCTGCCACGAAGTGGAAATCACTAACCGCGTAGTACATGGCAACAGAATACTCCGTTTATTCCATGATGACAAGAGCGCTCTCGTCAAGTGCAGAAAGCTGCTGAATAATACTAGTATACTAATACTAATTAACTATGTCCACTCACACTAAGCATCCAGTGACCAGCAAGAGAAGTTGGGCGGTACGTATATAGCATGACCGGCCTGCCAAATACAGTTTTTGGACTATGTTCTTCACCTTTGGTCGTCCGCATATTGAATCATATTTGAAACGGAGCCGCTTTAGAGCCGTGTTTGCTTGATTAGCCTAATATTTTCCGTTCTGTTATTACGAACTACAAATTGTTTGTAGGAATGGAATCACGACATCCCTTTCATGTAAAATTTATTTTGAATCGATGCATTGTTATGTAGATCAGAAGAGATTAAGTTAACCAATTAGACGAGAATGTTTATGTCCGTGGTTGCATCCGGGGAGAAGAATTTGCATCACCATGGTATGTCCCCGTGAAAACGTTCCATTTTATTAGCGTTCTCAGCGGGCCAACTTTTAGACTGCTTTATATCTCGTGTGGCAAACAAAATACGCGAACATATAAAAATAGTTCAATTGAAAACAAAATATAGCTTGAGAATCTTTGAAAATGATGAGATCTCTGCCGCAATGGCATATTTTCCTTTCTTTGGACTAACATGGTTATTAATGCATCGGCATTCCGTAACAACGCATCAGCTAGTAGGGAAATAAAGAGTTGATTACACCTGTAGTTCCATAACTTGCTCGGCACATGCAAATTAGGGGATTTTAACTCGCAGGGTCCGATTTCCTGTGCGAGTGCAACGCGGGGTCCAAGTTTCGTGTAATCGCTGGGTTTCACAAACTTAGGCTGTCAATCACTCAGAAGGCCCATTTCGAGCTGAATTCATATTACCCCTACTAAATACAAACTTTATGTCAACTGCCCCGTGAAGGAGACGTTCGGAACCTCCATGTCACTACTCTGTCCGTGACGCGAGCGCCAAGTCGGCAACCACGTAGGCAAAACGAGGAACCAGACCCCATGCAGCGTTGACAAAATTCACAAATTCACTCACTCCTTCGCATGAACCCTAGCGCCGCCGGCGGCGAAATTAACCCTCCACCCAGAACGATCCCTTGAGACATTTGCCTTCCAGCGCCAAGTTGTTGCGCCCTCTCGCTGATCCCGAGATCTAATGCCGCATGCTGTGCCCACCGTTCCGAAGATCTAACCCGCCTCCGCCGTCGGACGATCTGAGCAGCACGGAGAATGCCAGATCATCGTACCCTGAAAGAAGTGTTGGATACATGTGGGTGAGCTACTCTTCTCTTTGCTTTTCGCACTAACTATGACTGCAATCTGTATATTGATCTGAAAGAGATAGATCGAACCTAGAATTGTTTGCTGGCCCAACGCTGACAGACAAGTTCTTATTTTTTTTTCTCAACTTTCTGTCAACTAGGGGCCCCCAGAGGCCCCTTACGTGGTTTTGGTACGCGTCAATGGATACCAACCGCAAATACCAAATATGAAGGCAAAGTGGAATTATGGTACTTATGTCGCGATTAAAGAAGCACCGGCGCAGATTTGCACTATCCCTAATATGGTTGCTGCTCTGCATAAACATATTAAAATAGGGCCGACACGGACTGCACGATTAAGCTTCATGGATGAACAACGCAGAAATGTTACTATAAAGCGCGTGACAGTCAGATGTTCGGGTTAATCTTGGAAATTGTTCTATCATGATTCATACTTGAATTAAATTAATGTGAAAGCAAGCCCCATTTATTTGTTTGCATGTTTTCTGTGTTTTTGGTCGGTTGCTACTCGTTTGATTGCTTACATTCTATATGATAGCCTTACCTTCTAGGTGGTATGATGAGCTTACTTATCACAAGAACACGGCATATAACAAAGTTCAGACAATTGCAGTTTAGAGAACAACTAGTGTTGAGAAATAGAGCAATTTACCAAGCGAAATATCCATAATAAACGCTAGATAAAACATGACTAGAATAATAGGTAATATACTAATCATGTTTAATAGCGAATACAAAATAAGGCATATAGCCAAACAAACTGCAAGGCATAAAACTCTGGATAGAATCAGAACAAGATTGAGACAGAAGATGTACACGGCAGTAGCAGAAGTAGAACCGCCGGCGTTGGAACCGTCATTGGCCATGTCGTCGAGGAAGAGGGTGCTGATGTCGGGGAAGAAGTCCTCGCCGGGGAAGACGTCGCTATCTGTGAGAGAGTCCGTGACGAAGCCAGTAGTCGCGCTGATAGCGCTCCCCAAAAACCTTATCGCCCTTCTCCCGTACAGGACTCGAAGCAGCTTATAGGCGCAGAGGAGAAGGCAGACGGTGCAGAAGATGAAACGAACAGGCGCATTTAACTCGTATTAAATGTCCAAGCTCGGCTCGGCGAGATTCCCGCAACCCGTGGCGCGCGCGCGTCGTGACGAGGCGAGGCGTGGCGTGGCGAGGCAAGCGAGGAGGAGGAGGAGCGCGCGTGTGGAACTCTCTCCTTCTCCTTCTCATCCTTTTACCAAGTGGTAGAAGAGCTCACCTTATAAGCTGGTCCAACTTCCACTCAACTAGCAATGTGGGACTAAACATTTATCCCACCTCTTGTCTTGCATGAATGGGCCACATGGGCCTTTAGGATTTTCAGGAATTATTTAAATAGAAAATGGGCTAGACATTTTGGGCCAAAATTCCAACAACTAGCTGTATTAAATCGACATTATCTAAACAGCCACAACGTTTCTGTTGCGGCACAAGTTCACGAACAATTGCCCGTATGCAGTACAAGTTTATCAAACTGAGTGGTTATAACTGAATATCACCTCCTAAAATATACATACCAGCCACAGGTTTACTTTTGGGACCAGCATGTATGGCAACACCAAGGTTACATGTGCTCTAAAAAATATAGATGAGTGTTTTTGCAAAAAAAAAAAAAAACATCATATCTTCTAGTTGGCTCTATAATGATTTCGGACTAGTTTGCTCTCTCGGTGTAATAAGTTTGTATAGCACGGGTTCAGGTTTTGCAAACGTGCAAGAAATAAAATATCTTTGCCACCCGAAGACAAAAGCACCAAGGCTGGAAGCAACTCGATTCAATGCGTGCCCTCGGGCAGTGCATTGATGACGGCGGAGACCGTGGATGAACGCACTGGTTGGAGTCCAGTGCTCAATCAGTCAGCTGACCTCTCCACCACCTTCTGTTTTTCTCACTGTACGTACGCTGTGCATCACTCTCGATCAAAAAATAGGCCAGGTGATAACTGTTAGAGGAAAGTATCTGCAAGTGGTGGAATTGGAACCTGCCGGACGGACAAGGTACGCACGTCCTTGTCGATCGGTTGTCACAGTTCCCCAGAACACATAACGAAGCTGATCATAATTAAGTGATCCCAGAACCTTTAGTTTCATTCATGGCCGATGTAAAACGGGCGTGCACGCCTATATCGCGTGCATGGCCCCACCCCTCTCTTCTCCGATGCATGCAACTTTTATGTTGATTAGCCTTTTTTTGTTTCATATTATGGTATAATTTAAAACGCTTATAGATTATTAATTACAAGTTTACTTTACAAACCGTTTGCACATCTGGATTTTAACGGAGAGAGCTTCAAAATAAGACTAATATTAACTATATTTTGACAATATTTAAAAATCGATTTTTGAAATTGATAAAACAAAAAAAAATTATATGAAACTTGGTGGTTTTTATTGCTAAAGCATTCTCTTTCTTTATGTTTCAAACTTTTTCTATCATAATTAGAAAATAGTTGACAAAATCCTTCGAGTTGAAAAAACAAAATATATTAAAGAAAAAACAAGAAACCAATAATACAATATGTTTCATTGTGAATCATGACATTTCATTATGTTTCGAAATTTAAATTTTCAATTTTATTAATTTTGGGCTTGTTTAAAAGATTTAATAAGAATAAATACGCTGGTTCAAAAATATTTTTAATCAGATAATTATTTCAAATTATATGACTCTTTTAAATCTAGTATTGAGAGTTAAAAAGGAGTGGGAGAGAGTGTGTTATAGATTTGTCATGTTGTACTATGTACATGCAAAAGATTTTTTTTTGTGTAAATCTCAAAGCAAAAACAGTAGATGGACGTTGCATTTTCGATGGCCAACTTCTATGTGCGCTTCAATGCCCAAGCCCCCATTGCAGGTGGAATGAATTGCCATATTGCAATTTCAGGGCCTGCATGCGTACATCGTACGTGTGCGGCACCTGGTTTGGGTATGTGGAAGAACCCACCCAAGTAGATGTCTCACCAGCCAACTGATTGCTCTTTACTGTACACTTAGACGTTAATCTACCATGGCACCTACCAACAGAGGCACTGATCATCTCTGGGGCTAGAATAATCTAAAGTATGCACACTTTTATATATAGTACATGCATGTTCCGGTGTCCGTATGGACTTCTCTTTGTCCGTCTTCTCTTGAGTTGGACCCTATTAGGTGACATATATTCCACCAAGATAACATTGTCCGGAGTCTCTAATCTCTACTCCACCCTACTCCTGCTGTCTCTACTACTAGCAGTCACACCTACGGAGTGACAACTAAGATCCAGCGTGTGTATTAACATCCTTGTGAGTTCTGAAACCCAATCACTGACCAGTGAATTTCAGGTAGTATCCAAGCTAGGATAACCACCTCCCACATGTGTCCTCCCTGGCAATGGCGAAGAAAACCTCTTCTGGCTCTTCGAGACTTCTCTTAGAGCTGGGTTTCCTTCTCTCTTTGCTATATGCATTGACTCGATGATCCTTGTGGCCGTTGCGTGTCATTAGGATACTTGGAACATCCCGTTTAAGAGAATCTTTGGCACGAAGGAGGCCATGTCCTTCAAGGTCATGAGAGGGATCCTCTCGGAGGCCTCTAATAGTGTTTCCTGGCGTTTGTCCCTGTCGAGGATTTTCTCCATTAGTTCGTCTTATCGGGTCCTTTTTCGAGGGCTCGTGTTCCCCTGGATGGCTCCCGTTTGAAAAATGTCAGTTCCGCTAAATCTCAAGATATTTGTGTGGCAATTTCCGCAGGATCGTCTACCTCAAGGGTGGAGGTGTCTGAGCGACATGGGCCGGACAATTGCCTTTGTTAGCTATGTGGGACTCTAGAAACATGGACTAACATAATGTTCACATATTCACATGTCATGCTTGCCAGTTTCTATGAAGCTTTGTCTGAGAGATGCTAGGACCTGCCTAGCAGCCCAAGATCTGCAAACCGTACTGGTAGGAGGCGTCATCTTTTTTAGTTAGTGTTTGCCGTGATGACTTGGACCTTGTGAAATAGTCATAACAGATCGGTTGTCGAGGGAGTGTTTCGGTTTCGGCGACGTGATTTTGAGTTCATATTTAAATTTCTTGTTGTTCTAGGCAACCGGGAAGCAGGGTAGTGAGAATTTGGACGGCATTATTCGGTCTTTGCTGGTTGCGGCACGCCAGTACGCTTCTCCGCCGGTCCGCTGAGCTTCCTTCGTGGGAACTTGTATCTTGCCACCCCTTTTTTTCTTCGTTTTTCTCTCCCTTAGGGCGTTGTTGTGTGGTTGTCCCAACGGACTCTTTTAATTTTCTTTGGTTCAAGTACAGTATCTGATTTGGATGGTTGTGTTTAATTTATGAAACGGGACGAAATCATGTTTCAAGAACATGTGTCCCCCCCTAGGATTCTAGGGCTAATGTGCAAAAGCTTGTTCGCGGCTTTGTTGATCAGAATCAGAGCGCGGCGTCGACACTGTACCGAACATGTGGGCTTCGGAGCAGTGGGTCTCCGCGTGCAGTCAATGGATGATTCGCTGGAGACGACGACGAAGAAAACGACCCACCAAGAGGATTCGAGCTAGTGGCCGCCGGTCGGGCCTAGCGTCCCCTTTTCCTCCTCATCGCCATGTTACTCGCTCGACAGAATATTTGCGCCACCATGTGCGTTCCCCTTCCAAAGTTCCAATCCCATCATCTCGTCCGCAGTCTTCAAGGCCAATATATATCTGCTTCCAGTGCTGTGGATATGGATCGATCGTGGCATTTCAGTCTGGGAACTTGCAGCGAATAATAATGACAAACACGTTTTGTGCCTAGTAGTGTGCAGGCGGGAATAGGGCTTGTCCAGTTTCGGTATTGCGGTACAGCTTCGTTCGTTGAGCTCTTAGGATACCATGGTCCATGGGCGACGACATGACACTGGGCTGGGAAATCTTTGGATCAGCTTAGTGGAACGGTACACCTAGGCGAATTATGACGACTGATCGGTGCATGGAGCTCATCAAATGATGGAAAGGAGGAGTGATCATACGGGATCCAGGTAGATAGATCAACGCATGCAGCGACGTACGTAAAAGCAGCCACCAAATTGCTATATCAGGGCCCGGCGGACACACACACTGACAATCTGTTAGAGAAATCCATGATGGAAAGGAAAAGCTCTGTCTTAAAAGGCTACCCGTCCCTCTGCGAGAGAGAATTACAAAATATCATCATAATTAGGGCTAGGGTTTTAAAAAACCACCGTACTTATGTTAGGTTAAAAAAGACCACGATCTACCATAAAACGGTAAAAGGTCGCATTGAACCACTACCCAACACGTCATCTAACCATGATGTTGACCGGTGGGCCCTGCTGTCAAGCCAATGAGGCAAGCGGCGGCAGTCTCTCGGACTGACGGTCGTTAAAGGCGTAGTTAGATGTTTTCAGGATGTGAGAAATTGTGGATTTGTTTCCTAGGTTGATCATGAGTGGCCTGAAGCACTGCTGAAAACACTTTCTAGGTTGATGTATGAGCACATCAACTATATTAGATTTCTATAAAACCATAAAAATGCAGAGTTGGTCCACGATTTAGTAAAGAGAGTAAAATGTGGAGAGGAAGTACACAACTTTGTGCCGATGTCGAGAAATGGATGAATGCCAATGAGAGGAAGGCACATGAGCAAAATATGGAAAATATGAAGGAGAATAGTGAGGAGCAGAAGTTTGTTGTTTCTGAGTATCTAAAGGTGCAAGCAAAGATAGAAGTGTGGGAAATGGAGAAGGAGAATCACAAGTCGAAGCATAATTTGTTTGTGTTGAAAGAGGTGCCAAAAAATGACATTGAGATGGTGAAGATAAAGCATAAGAAATGGCATGATGAACGGGAAGAGCTAAAGGATGAAAAATGGAAGTTTTAGTATAATTTGTATAATATTCTAAAATCTAATGTGACAAACAAGGAGAAGATGAAGAGGATCAAATGAAATTGTTAAGAATGAGATGTAATAGATTAGCTTGCATTGTATCTTTGCAAGTTAACTCGTGTTGAACGATGTAGTACGTAATATACCGATAATTTTGTGCTAAACTATGTAGCATTAAAGCATTTGCTTTGATCTCTGTGTTAGTTGAATTATGAAGTAGTCGCATTTGTGTTGAACTATGGAGTAATATGGCAGTACGTTTATTTGTGTTGAACCTATATGAAACTTATTCTATATGCTAGTCTCTACTATCTAAAAAGTATAACGATGTTCCATTTTCTGCCCACTAAGCACTACGTCGTCTGCCTTCGTCGCACGTCCTTACTTGTCTCCCGCAGAGAAAAACGCTCTTTTTAATTGCCAGTATTTATTTCCCCAGCAATTATCTCCAAATTCCACGCACATCACGATCGTGGTTTCGTCCGACTCCACGCCCCCGCTCAGATTTTCCAATCACCGCAAATCACGTATCGCTTCCATCGACCCCATGACCCTCTTCACTCTTGGCCAGCGTCTTCGCGAACTCGCCTCCATCTGGCGTCTCCGTTCCTCGTCCTACCCTCCGTCTTCATGCGTCTCTGCACCTTCTGCCTCCACATGCCCCAAGCAGCCGCCGCGCTCATGCCTTCCTCGTACCAGCCGCCGCTACTACCGCAGACGGATCTAGCGTCCCTGGTCGGGGCTGTGGCGCGACGTTCCCTGTGCTGGTGTTGGGCCGGTGTGACTACGAGGCGCAGCTCCGGGAGTTGCACGCCAGCGCCAGCCGCGTTCATGATCCCTTCTCCTTTTTCCATCTCGAGATTGATCTAACATGCTTAGGACTTCAGTTTCGGATATAAACATGGTTCAGTTCAGTTGCAGGTATGTATGTATTCCTGAAATGATTATTCAGTTCAGTTGCAGGTATGTATGTATTCCTGACATGATTATTGGTGGAGGTCATTGACCCTATAGAGTTAGGAATCACTGATTGTTCTGACCGTTTCACCTTATAATGATTAGCAGATACATCTGACAAGGCGTACCTTCTTATGAGATCACTCCTAAGAATATACAACCACATCTTTGGGATATTATGGGACAACATATATTGGTAGAATTTTCTTCAACAAGATAGTGGAGTTTTGTCTCATATTGTGTGAATAATTTACATAAGCTTCAGGTACGGAGTTTTGTTATCTTGTGCTAGCTAGGTTTCATTTTGTTTCAGCTACAAAATGCTCATATTAGATGCAAATTTTATGATACTGTTATGGTGTGATGTATAGGGATGGATGTTGTTATTTGGATCCAAGCTTGGGGTCACTTGAGATAATAAAGATTTTCTGCAATTATTTGTCTAGGATGGATCCTTCCTTCGTAGAAGTGCATGTGTGATGCGAGAAACACATTCTTTCTGATGTTATTTGGATGGCAAATATTGCTAGATTGTTCTGATGCCATGTAAAATGTTGCTACTTCCTATGTTTCTCCCTACATATTTACACACGGTGATGCTGCCCAAATATACTACTACCATGATCGAGCGGTGGACGACAGGTGATGTCTCCCTTGATCCACAGACAGTCTCATATGCAACTGCCAATATTTGCTTCCTCAATGGCAGATTGAGCGGTGGACGACAGAGGTGCTGCACCTCGTTAGATCTGGCAATACAGGTTGAAGTTGACAAATAAAGGAGGGAGCCAGGGAGACAAAGGCATGGATGTGGCTAACTACATGGGATGGCCTGGTGCTGACATCTACGGGCGCGCGAGGGGGACTAAGGACGAACAGACCCGAGGACTTGCATGTCGGCCTCATCTCATCGTCTTCTTCAGCTCCCGTGGCCGGCCGGTCCTATGTTAGTTTCACATTGGTGCATCTCTTCTTATATGGAATAACCAGAAGGAGTACAAAATGATGCATACCCCTCCAATAAAGATGGCAATGGTGCGTGCCAACACTTTTTAGTTTATATAATTTTCAAATATAACTAGAAATCTTATATGTTATTGGTGCTATTAGTAGTACTGAATATTGCTTGTTGGTTGTCTTGTTGTCTTTGATTACCGGATTGATGGTCATGATTATGGTTATATTTTCACAATCGTTTCTCTCACTTCATTATTCTTAGTTTCCCATTTCGTTTGCTGCCATCATAGTTAGGATTGTCACGAGTTAGATTAATGGTCCACACTTAGATAAATTAGTCCATGCATTTTCATATTCCATCACAATTGCAATTGTCCACTTTATTTTCGAACTTGACTTGATTATTTTTTGAACTTGGTTACTGACCTTCAATGATCATTCTCTTATTTTGAACTTGATTTTGTTCCGGTGGTACATATATTATTCACTCATTTGAAATTACGAACACTAAAACGTTTGTGTAATACACTAATACTGCCCCTTTTATACATATGAGTACCGATCTATAATGATTTTGGTGGCAAATTGATAACTATATTTTCTATTTTAAGTTGTATGCTCTGCACATCAAGCTAGATGTAGACATGGTTTTGAAATGAGTTTGGTTTTGCATCTGTTTGTTATATGTCGCCACGAACTTTGTAGGTGAATAAGAAGAGGACCGTCCGGCGCGGAGTGTTCTCCTTTAGTGGTGGAGGTTTGGCCTGTACTGGAAATCAAGCGGAAAAAAATCACTATGGATATGGTTCAGGCACTAGAGAGCCGATGTATATAAAATCAGGTCTAATAGTCAATGCGATGTAAATATGACTCAGATGCTTTCTTGAATGTCGCGTCTCCTTGGACGATGGTTTCTTGGGATCTATTCTGATTATGATGTGAAGCATGCGGTGCAAGGGAATTTATCTATCTGTTTGTTTAGTCTTGTACTTCTTGGTTTACTCATGTGGAGCATGCGGTGCAAGAGAATTTGTCTATCTGTTGGTTTAGTCTTGTACTTCTTGGACAATACGAATCCACACACTACGGGAGATGGATCTCCAGATGTGTTGGCATGAGCGTGATCCTGCAGCCGTCCGCTGCATCTTCGTGTTGTTGTAAGTTTTTTCCAGAACACAAAAAATTCTTGCCCATCACTGAATTTTGTATTTCCTTGTTTCTCTTTTGAAAATTCATGGTATGTGAAACTGTGGTTAATTGGTATAACATATGTACATTGAGCAGGTTGACATGATCTCACTTGATGAAGCTGCAAAGTTC
This sequence comes from Avena sativa, assembly GCA_916181665.1. Classification (NCBI taxonomy): domain Eukaryota; kingdom Viridiplantae; phylum Streptophyta; class Magnoliopsida; order Poales; family Poaceae; genus Avena; species Avena sativa. Next base: position 371,212,341 of record OV702279.1, on the reverse strand, counting down.
CTCCTCAGAGAAGTTCATGAGGAGTCCAATATAAGAATTTAGTACTCGCATTTCCTCTATTTAGATCTGCCTCTGTATGAGTATGGGATACTAATCAAAATAAAAGCTAATTTTTTCCTCTAATGGTGATACAGCTAAAGTCAGGAGATTGTATGGCATAGTCAATGTGTTGTGTTCACTGAAGCTCATGGAGAACGTAGGTTGTAATAAAGTAACTGACAAGCATGCTACACTTAAATGATAATGTGCGTATTTACCAGCACTTCTTTTTACATGGTTTTGTTTCTTGTCAGAGTTAATTATAGGCTTTATTGTTTGAAAAAAATGGCAGTGACACAAATATGTATATTGGACTATAGGATACAGGTCCATTCCTTCTCTAAATCTCTATGCTCGAGATGATCCTTTTCAAGTCTTTCAGTAACCAGTTGCTTTTCTTCAAAAATTGGTAGTTGTATCAGATTAACAAAATAGAGGCTTAAACTATAAGAAAGTATGTGTATTTCTAGGGTGCAGAAATACTGAATATGCAATAGATGAAAGAGTAGCACCTGATATTTTGTGTGGTTGATTTACTGTGGTATCATGGATAGAAGAATATTGAATGATCCTATCTGGATTCTGTTGAGTTTTGGCCCTTAAACTTATGATCATATTTTATTGTGGACTTTCTATAGAATGATATAATCAACAGTTGAGGATGTTTGTGGTTAGAACAACATGCACGTATCTCTTTGCTTATCAAATCTAACTAGAATACTACATAAAGTACCATAAATATTTGGGGAACTCGGTGGAGTCCTTTCATTGTTCCGAAATGGTTGCAACTGCCTAATTTGATCGTGTTTTTGATCTCGTGGTGGGTGATTATGTTGATACATATAATGAAGCTATAACCTGCATCTACATAGCCAAGAAGATAGCAAAAAGCTTTGAAACCTGCATCTGTACGGCTATAAGGGCGAGGCCATGGCAGCCGACCTAATCTCCGACTGGGAGGCCTCATCAATTGATGGATCCGCGATGGAGGGGAGAACGGAGGAATAGTGAGCAGCAGCGTTTATGTAGAAATGGGGATCAGAGGTGGTGGGCGCCCACGGCTCGCTAGCTGCTGAGTGAGGGCAACACGCAACAGCAGCTGAACATCCCTCTCATTTTTCAATTCCGATGAGAATTTATATGAATTCAGATGCATTTTACCACCTAACTCAGTTACAATAGAAGAGAGAGTAAAAAATGATTCATGCATATTATTTATCATCTGATCATTGCCTTCTTGTAAAATCAAAGATTAGTGTATTTTGCTTAACAGATTACAGAGATCATCTATGAAAGGTTAGTGGACTGCGTGGTGGGTGTTATTGTTCTAGAGCTGGTCAGCAATTTTATGCTGAAGATCAAATTGAAGGTGGACAGGCTGATATTCACTCACCGGCTGTCAGGTGCCGGTGGATGCCACAACCAACGTTCTCATCAAGAATTTTTCCAATTGCTACAGCTTGGTTTCAGATGTGATATGTTCATCCTTTTAGTTTACCTGCCTATCATTGTCTAAAAAGTTAACTTGTCTATGCCTATATCAAGCATAATACTTAATAGATCAGGAAGCTTCCAAGGTACTAGCGTTGGCTCTGGTCGTCAACCCCATTATTAGAGTCTATCCAATACGAATGTGAGGGTTAGAATATCTAAACTTTATATATGTTTTCCGTTCTTCTATAGATATTATTTTCTAAATCTGTGTATGATCTTATATGTTTTCCAATTAATATGTACCGCCATCATGATTTGATTATCTAATTTGCATCCTTATTGGTGCAAGTAAATTGATGTTGTATAAAGAAGATTTTTTTCTTAGTACTAGAAAGATATGGTCAGAGATGAAATATATTGTTCTAGCAGGACTTATTCGAGGTGTAAACATTTTTCTAAACCTTTATGTTGGTTACATGAGGTGAAATGTAATCAAGTGATTTAATTCTATTTTTTCCTTTATATACATTAAAACGGGAACATCAATGTCTAACTATACCGTCTTGACTGGAATACTCGAATAGGCCATTATGTTGTTTCCCATTTCGCAGCCCAAGTATGATGTATGAGGCAACATATGAAGAATTCAGCAATAGCATATGCCATATGTGTTGTTTTTAGCTACACGTTATTCTCGATAGTTCATTGGCCTTCTCTGTCAGTGCCCTGCCTGTTTGATGGTATGTTGAAGTGAGATATTAGTTTTTGGATGGAAGGAAACCCAGTACTGAAGTTGGAAGGTTTGTAAAAAAATGACGATGGAAAGTCTTAACTATTTCCCTGTATTCTGCTGGGAATTACATTATTTAGATCCTTAGAGCATCTCCACTCACTCCCCCTATATGGGTTCCGACAGCAGCAATATTTCGCCCATATGGGGAGGCGCCGGCTATTTTATCGATTTAGGAGGGAGGGGGAGTGTTACCGGTTACGCTCCCTCCCAATAGTTTATATATTCAATTTATTTCAACTATTCACATAAATAGATAAAAACGAGGGGCGCTTCTGCATCGCCAACTCCGTGCCATCCTGATCGACTATGTCGCTTTCATCGCCGTTGTCACCGTCTTCGCCATCGGCGCTGTCTGCCATGTCGACGTCCTCCTCCATGTCGGAATCGAGGTCGACAATCCCGGCGGTCTCCGCCCTCATGAATTCTTCATGGTGCGCCTCATTGACAACGGTATAGATCGCACGTCCGCGCACTGTACAAAAGTGTTCCCTCCCTTCGGGATTGCACATATCCGGGTGGAGCTGCCGTTGGTGAGCTCGGCACAACACGAGCTCCTTCGCCCGCTCTTTCTTGAACCGCTTCGGCAAATACGCGCTCGTGGGCGCATACCGGTCCATCACCCTCTTCTGCTCCGGCAGCTCGTGGCGGTGCTCCTCTATCTGCATTGCCAACTCGGTGCCACGCAAGAGTGACGCCACGGGCACACCGGTGTAGCTGAGCTCGAAGCCGGCCGGAAGCCTCGTGTGTGGTGGCACGAGGATGTCGTAGTGGGCGAACATCACAGCCTCGTAGAAATTGAGTTTGGGCCTCTCCATGGCGGTGGCGGCGGCGAGAGGGGGAGTGAGGGAGGGAGGGACGCCTACATATAGCCCGGAAAAGGGCGGGAAGCTATGGAAAGGATAGGAACGAAGCACCTATCTCACTGCCAGGGTTGGCCCATGTTATTTTCAGCTCCATCTGGCGCCCCCGCTTGCCTCCTATGTAAGGGTTCGGCCTGGGGCGCCGGAAATGGGCCGCGCCGGCGCGAAAAAGATTTGAGGGACGGGCTGGGCACGATTTTGAACGCCGACACCCCTCATAGCCCTATAAGTGGGCTTTAGGGTCCCTAAGTGAAGATGCTCCTACATAGCTCTTTTCAGTTATGGTATGTGATGACAGTTGTTCTTCCTTGATACTTCACTTGGATGACGTGCATGCTACACGAAACTATGGTTAATTTACACTCAGACATATGTCAATAATGTGGGTTAATTGATGGAAAAACATAGTGTGTAATCATGTTATTTATAATTATTTGTAAATTCTAAGATAACTATTATATCACCTCAAATATCTCAACACAAATTTGTCTCGGATTTAAAGGAAGCACTAACTTTCAAACATAATTGCGACAAGGATTTTGGAGACATGTATTCTCTACCTCCAAAAAATCAGTTCAGCCTGAACACGTATTTTAGTTCCTCTATGTTGAAGTGAATGAGCACGCCGGTTCAAAAACCATCTCACCAAAAGTGCTATTATTGGATAAGAATCCATCGATGCCAATTTTCATCAGGTAATTCCTATTCTGTTGAAAAACTTTTAGCAACAATAAATCTTACTCTAAACCTACTGTTTAGGGATTGATCTTGAAAAATGTGATTCATAATTTACATGACTGTCAAAAAGTTTGAGTACAATGGTCAGAAATAAGGACAAAATGCACTAAAGGCAAATATAGTGGCCTAGGCGGCGCAACAGGCTTTTGCTAGGACCGATGATTGACGAAGTACCACGTTATTGTTGTCACTTGTGCCTTTTCATTATCTCCAACTCCAATAATATCGACATGGCAAAATTGCTTCTTTGAAAGTCATTCAAGATGTATAATACAATGTACAAGGTGGAAATTCCGTGGCCTAGGATGGAAGGACCGGATCCATCATGGAAATATGGTGATTGTTCAAAACAAGGAAGTGACAAAGGAACAAAAACTGTGTTTGTCAACAAATAGTCGAAAGTAAAAAATTGTTATGACTCAAACTTTTTATTGGTCCATAGCAATCATGTGGGCAACTTATGAGTTGAACTCAGCTTTTGGGCTATGCTTTAACAAATAAATGAGAGGAAAATAGAGTGACCTTGCAAAATTATTTTATACAATTGCTAGATATTCACAACTCTAGGCAGCCACTATGATTATTGTTGTCAAAAGTGAGATGTTGGTTTTTGCAATACCTCCAAGGTCATGGGCTATGACCCATAGAAACAATTATGGGTGATTTACTAGAGTTGGAGAAAACATCGATGTGCAGCTGCCGGGTGACACATTGTAATGATGGGATGGAAACAAAGTACAATTTCGGTGTTACTGGAGTATGAAGATTGTTGCACAATATCAAGGCATGGGTGAAAAATGATGAAGTTCAGGGGCTCGTGGGTAACGAAAAGGGATGACAAATGCATCTTTGTCATGCCATTACAGTGCTACTATGTTTTATGAGAGATGGAAAGGGGTAAAGAGAGTAGAGGTGGGAGGAGAGAGAGATACGTTGTTTGGGTAACCCAGATTACTATCTCTTCGGGAAGATGTTGTCGTGGAAAAGGTTCATTAAAAATATGTCTTACTTTATATATCCTTTACATTGTGGTAATAATCACGTGCATAATATTTACATATGTGATATATAAGAAACTTCTAAATCCGTGGCAGCGCACGGGCACTTAACTAGTTATTATTAATGTTGTGAAACATTAAGGCATTTGTGTAGAACTAAGTAATAAGAAAAATCATTACTAGCTCAAAAAATGTAGTACAAATCATTTGTAGCTTGAAAATTGTAGTAAAAAATTCATTACTAGTTTGAAAATCCTAGTAGAAATCTAGAAAACCGTGGTTATTAACCTGAATAGTATGGTGCGGAAGGTTTGAGCCCCTTCCAAGGTCAAGTTCTTCACATGGCTAGCTACTTAAAATAGGTTTTGGACGACAAACCCTTTGGAGAGGTGCGCCGTTTGAAGAGAAGAGAAGACGGCCAAATCGTGGACTATGTCCATTATGCAAGGAAACCACTCGTGCATTTTATATATCCCATTCGGCTTTAGGGCCTTACAAAGGAGTGGATGGGTCTTCACTATCTAGATCCATGCCAATGTACGGGTTACTCAGTCAAATCTTGGTGGTAGAATTATGTCGGATGGCTCTATTCCAAATTAATTGCAAGACTATATATATGGCCTTCCTTACCTTGCTTGTCTCTTTGGAGATTTAGAACGAGCGTAATGATCGGGTATTTCATTCCAAGCATGCAGCGCCTTTTCCGGTTTTATAGATAGGATGAAGAATTAATGAAGCCTCTTTGCAGCTAGCAGGAGTTTGCAACCATGGCCGAGAGAACTCAAATTAACCTGCGTGTGCATGACTGCATGGTTTCATCAGGGGAAACAGATTAACACGTAGGGACTAGGGAGTAGTACATGCGTACATACTCCCTCTGTCCTAAAATACCCTGTATTCTGGATTTAGTTAAGGTCAAACTTTGTAAAGTTTGACGAAACATATTGAAAAATTTATGTACACCTATAATACAATATAAGTACCATTAGAATCGTCATAAGATATATTTTCATAATATATACATATAGTGCTATAGATGTTTATAGTTTTTTCTATATATTCTACCAAACTTTATAAAGTTTGACTTTGACTAAACCCAGAACGCAGGGTATTTTATGACAGAGGGAGTAAGCACAAACGCACTAGACCGACCGGCCCTATCGACGCGGCGTCGACCGGCCACGACCCTCCTCCCGTGGAGCGGCAAGCGTGTACGTGTACCGTGTACGGCGGCGACCGACCAGCTGGTTTGTCGAGCTGCGGGTGCATGCGCCGCCGAGAGCACGCCAGGCCGGCACGCGGGCGAACCGCCCTTTGACGACGGCGAGGTAGCGAAAACTACAGGTACGAGCCGCCGTGACCAGGCGGGCGCGCTCTGCGCAGACGTGGCATCCCTGATGTGAAACGCCGGCCACCTGTTCGTGTGGATCAGCGGAAGGAAGCGTGCGTAGCCACCAGCTGCCACGTGGCAAAACAATGGTCGGAAAACGTTTGGTTGTTTCCTGTCGAACGATGCACACGTAAACTGTAGGTGATTTTTGCACGTCTGAACGTGTGACCGCAGATTAGGTTCAAGAGATTCGCTAATGGAGTACGGCGACGAAAAAGCGATCAATCAGTGGCACGCAATCAGTCAGAGTCAGGGCGCGAGCATGTGTGCGTTGGTCTTGCGTTTACCGGAGCTGTTGAGTCTGATTGCAAATTTTGGATCCATACCAAACAAATCAGTGCACTATACTAGTAGTATAACGTATCTCTGCTGAAATCCAACGATACCATGAGGTTAGTAGTAGTACTAGCATATATGGTCCGTACCAATCGCTCAATCATGGCTTGCTACGGTTAATACTGAAGATTTTTCTGACGAATCATATCACGGGGCAATTATCCATGGCAAAAAATCACCCTGATTACGCACATAATTTGAAATTTGAATTGGTAAATGTTTATCCTGTGACCCTGTCGCGTAATTTGCAGGCCTTGAATTCAAACACTTCCTGTTGTGGCGCAGCAACCGGCGGGTCCAACGTACCAAATCCGTGCAGGAAATGGAAATGATTCTTATTACAGCCGTGATCGAAGCGATGCGCCAACGGAGCGCGCACTGACTGAGCGAGGCAGGCAATCAACCGCGTTAATATCCATCCAGCCATGATCCATCTACGGGAGAGCAGAGGCGCGACTTTATAAAAGCCGTCTCCCCTCGCTCGTCGCTCGCCGTTGTTGCCTGACACTCTGCCCAAAAGCAGGGGCCGCCCCGCCACCAAGCCCCGCTCTGCTCCGCTCGCGCTTCACCTCTTCGTCCTGCCATTGTTGCCACTACAACTAGCTGCGTGGAGGGAGCGGGAGAAGGAAGCGGCAATGGCGCGTGTGGGCCTGCTCGTCCTCGCGCTGGTACTTGCCTGCGCGGCCGTGGCGGCGGGCGGGGCGCACCGGCACCAGCAGAGGCACAAGCACCGGCGCGGGAGCAGGAGGTCCTCGGCGCGGCTCCGTCTAGTCCCGGCCGCGCCGGACGCGTCGCTCGCCGATCGCGCGCACGACGACCGGCACCGCCACGCCTACATCTCCAGCAAGCTAGCATCGTCCTCAACCTCCTCCTCCTCCCACCACGGCCGCCGCGCGGCCGAGGCCGAGGAGGCGACCGGCCCGGCGGCGGAGTCGTCCGCGTTCGCGATGCCGCTGACGTCGGGCGCGTACACGGGGACCGGGCAGTACTTCGTGCGGCTGCGCGTGGGCACCCCCGCGCAGCCCTTCGTGCTGGTCGCCGACACCGGCAGCGACCTCACCTGGGTCAAGTGCCGCGGCGCCTCCTCCTCTCCCGCGGGGTCGTCGTCGCCGCGGGTGTTCCGGCCGGCGGACTCCAGGTCGTGGGCGCCCATCCCGTGCTCCTCCGACACCTGCACCGCCTTCGTCCCCTTCTCCCTCGCCAACTGCTCCTCCACGGCCAAGCCCTGCGCATACGACTACAGGTCAGTCAGTGCCTTGCCACCGTACGCCGATCGCGTCTGTAGTATGTCTTTCGCCATTGGGGAGCTCCGTTTTGACGTGCCGGGTGGTCTAGATCTTGCGGTTCCGGTTGGCGCGGCAGTGGCAGTGGGCAGTGCCAGTGGTGGTACGTACTAGTAAGTGCTGGCATTGCTGGTGGGTGGGTGGGTTGGCCGGGGCCGGGGTTGTCGCGCGCGCCATCAATTGTGGCGACCCTCTTGCTGCCGTGGAGTTGTCGCCCGCCGCGGCAGAGCAGAGCGGAGTAGAGCGCAGCATTCATTCCGGGAGTTCCGCCATGCTTGCTTTGCCTCGGCTTTTGCGGCGTTCGTTACGGCCAATTTATTGCGGCGCTCGTCGCATCATGCGCGTCCGAGCCGAACCAGTTTCTTCGATCCCCCCCCATTCGCATTCATTCGATCCTTTTACCAGCTCCGCTGTCAAGCTGGACATTCGACTGTACTCCGAACTGGACAGGTAAAATGGCGCGTGAAATGTCGGGGTGGTCTTCGGTTCGGTGCTGCTGGTCTCCGTATTTAATCGGGTGGCGTCAGACGGCCGCGTCACCTTGTCGCGCGCGCCAGATTTGGAGCCACGCTGCGTGGGGACTGTGCGCGCGCTCTCGGCACCGAGCGCTCGTGCCACGCCGCGCGCACGTTGTTAGGCGCGCCGATGCGCTGTCGTCGTCCCTTTCCCCTTACAAAAATGGTAGTACTACTAGTCGGGCTGGCCGGAGCAAGTTGCGAGGGTGGCGCGCCATGTGCGCCTGCTATCCGGCGGCTATGCCTAGCGCCGATACCGGCAACGTGTTTCTTCTGCCTGACGGTAGTAATCCTTGGCACTGCTAATTGGTCTCTCAAATCCTTGGTACATTCAAGCTGAACTGTATACTCTCCCAGCGGCACGTTCATGCAAGCGAAGGCCGAAGCACTCGTGCCGCCGTATCTGAATCTTGCTGCCATGTTCATCTTATCCAACCCAGCAGCTTTTCGCTACTACTATATCGACCTGTCGCCTCCCTCCCTCTTTATTAGCACCCACTTTACAGGCAATGGCTGCTATGTCAATCTCATAGCTGTACCGATCGTACTAAAAAAAAACGAAGGGAACTACTCGCTCTCTCCATCGAATTAGATGCATACCTAGACAAATCCCTGACGACATGTAATTCGAGGAGAAGGGAGTGTACTATGGACTTCTTCGAGGATCGGCAGCTCGTGTTTTTTTTTTTTTTTGGATGCAGGGGATGTTGATTTGACATACGTACTAGTAACGTTCTAGCTGTTCTTTGCCGAAAACGGACTCGATCCACGGCCTGCAAAACTGTGTTGAGCTAGCACAATCATGTACTTGGACAGACTCCACTTTACTTAGGTCCACCCGTTAGATTCTCTCTCTGTCTTTACAGTTCACGAATGGGCAAACAAGCGTAGAAGATGGTTAGCTTCTCTTGCTCTTTTTTGTTTTGAGAATGGAAGATGAGTAACTTGCAAGCTGGCTCTGGTCCTTGTGTCGCGCGAAAGTCTCGGTTCGCATTGTCATAGCTGGAATGAATCACCTGAATTGCAATTTTATCTTTTTTATTTTGAGCATCTTGTTCTACTACTCTGCTTGAATATCTGCACGTGCATGCGCCACCTACTCACTCACTCACTCACCACCGAACCGATCCTAGCTGTATCTGTCCGCTGACGTCGCCCGAACGTGCGTGTGGGCAGGTACAAGGACAACTCGTCGGCGCGCGGCGTGGTGGGCACGGACTCGGCGACGGTGGCGCTGTCCGGCGGCACCGGCAACGACAAGAAGGCCAAGCTGCAGGAGGTGGTGCTGGGCTGCACCACCTCCTACGACGGGGAGAGCTTCCAGGCCTCCGACGGCGTGCTCAGCCTGGGCAACAGCAACATCTCCTTCGCGTCCCGCGCCGCCGCGCGCTTCGGGGGCCGCTTCTCCTACTGCCTCGTCGACCACCTCGCCCCGCGCAACGCCACCAGCTACCTCACCTTCGGCCCGCCCGACGCCGACGACGACTCGCGGGGCAGCGCGGCGCCGGCGGCCCCTCTGCCGTCGTCGAGGACGCCGCTGCTGCTCGACGCGCGGATGGCCCCGTTCTACGCCGTCACGGTCGACGCGGTCTCCGTCGCCGGCGAGGCCCTCGCCATCCCGCCCGCCGTGTGGGACGTCACGATGAACGGGGGCGCGATCCTCGACTCCGGCACCAGCCTCACCATCCTCGCCACCCCGGCGTACAACGCGGTCGTGAAGGCCCTGAGCAAGCAGCTGGCGGGGGTGCCCCGGGTGACCATGGACCCGTTCGAGTACTGCTACAACTGGACGGCGTCGAGCACGCCGCCGGCCGTCCCGAAGCTGGAGGTGCGGTTCGCCGGGTCGGCGCGGCTCGAGCCGCCGGCGAAGAGCTACGTGATCGACGCGGCGCCTGGCGTGAAGTGCATCGGGCTGCAGGAGGGCGCGTGGCCCGGCGTGTCCGTGATCGGCAATATCTTGCAGCAGGAGCACCTCTGGGAGTTCGATCTCGCCAACCGCTGGCTCATGTTTAAGCAGAGTCGATGCGCACACTAGTCAGTAATAATTCCGATCGATTATATTTTTTCTCGTCAAAAGGTCTTGCTGATTTTGTAAGCCTCTCCCAAGTGTTAATGAAGTGGATATGTGGAATGATGGTTTCTAAAACTGAAAAGAAAAAAACTGTCTCCGCAGCGTGGTCATTTTTCAGGTTAACCTTTGTGTAGTGTCGAATGAACAAATGATTCCGACAACTGTTCAGATTGCATAATTTCTACTACAAGCGAAACGGACACGGCGAGGGGTCGCGCCCGATCGTGAGGGGGTGGGAGTCTCGGGAGCGAGGGAACGGATATACGGTTACAACGCTGGTTACAACACATGATTATCTCCTATTTACATGTTTATAAATAAATTCTAACACTATTCCTAATTCTTGCTTGTCTTTGTGTCCGATCGATCTGGTAATAGCATCCTCTAAAAACTTTGGTATGTATACGTACACATATTTTAGTAAAACTTAGTGCGATAAGACGATATAAGCACATGGCCGATTAATTCTTTGACGATGAAGGAAATACGATACATCATTTACCATGCCTAGGCCCCTTTAGGTAGGTATAAGAAAGAGCATCTCCCCCGAAAATCGGTATGCAACAAATCTCAATCTCGTCGTAGCAAAACATGAAAAAACATGTCGGTATTTGCTACATTTTCAACACACTCATGTATTCATATGTGCATGTAACATGTTGAAACCCCGTATGCCACATTTTCCTATCTCGATTTTCACTAACCTCGACTAGTTGGAAGAACCTGCCCTTCGTCAATTTGGGTTTGCCAACCATGATTCCGCCTCTTAGAGGCCCGTCACAGCCAGATCACGTGAGTCCCGATTGTCGACGATGAAAATCGTCGAGCAGTAAGGGGGTGTCCCGACTTTCGAGTCAAGTGACAATTCCCTTGCGGTGACACCTTTGATATAGGAATCATGATATCTCCTCTCCCGTCTGAGCGTCGAGTTTGATGCATCCCGCCATTCGAATGACTCTACGTCCACAACGCCAAGTCACCCAAGTGGACCAATGACTCGAGCTTGTGAAAAAACTCTCCATGATAAGCTTAACTCGTTCCTATCTATGTGTGATTTTCTAGCCGCACGGAAAGTGTTGGCTGCGCCAATCCATCAACTCGTCCTTGTCCATGCACGACTCCTCATACGCCTCCGCCATGCCTTTCTGGCTGATATCGGCTTCCTCGTCCTCGTCTCCTGCTCCGGTGACGGACTAGCCGCCCTAGTACAATGTGCGACAAACTTCTGTAGTGTCTTTGGACCGATCAATCTTCTCAATCGATCGACATTATTCTCGTCCAATAACCGTTCAACATCATGGCCGCCCTGCCCGGCGGACTCGATGTTGCCCTATGTATTGCGGGGGAGGGAGTATGACCACACAAAGAGAAAGAGAAAAAAATATGTACTACCTTAACTTGGACCAAAATTGGCTATAAATATTGTCCCGATTTTAATAGCGCTGGATTTTTAGTTTTAAAGATAGTTAACTTGTACCGACATATTTGACAACACAATGATCCGGTTTTATCGTACCGATGCCATATGGGAAGTTCTATTTTACTCATATACATGGAAAATTCTCTAGAGGTAAAACTTTCAGTTAAATACAAATTGGACAAGATGGATTTTCATGAACAAGAACTCTGGAAAAAGTTCATGATCCTGAATTTGCGGAGGAATAAAATTATCCCGACACTTAACACACACTCTAGCTAAAGACAGGTTACTATGGTAGCTTATACTAGTAGTTCCATCACTCTAAAAACAGATCTAATAACACGGTGCAATGATTATATTGGTCACATGATGAAACGAAGCTTGTGGTTTGGTTTTGGCTAGCTAGTCTGTAGTAGTAGATCGTCAGTAGGAAGCACCCAGAATGCTTTATCCGACACGGGAGCGTCGTCCAGTTTCTGCGTCTCCATACTTCCATCCTTCACGTTGAAGACCTGCAATGTATTGTTGCGAGGATTCACGAAATAGACGCAGTCCTGCTGCAAACCACCAGCCTTGTCGGCAGAGCATGAGGCACCAAATTCATACGGGGACAGGAGGAACACGCGGCCGCCGAGATCGTCCGCCTGGCACCATTGTTGCTTATTGGAGAAATCCATCCTATGAACGGTGGCATGCGTGTGCGTGTATGGCTCGTAGACGTTGGCGGCGATGAACAGGGTTACCATGTAGAGCTCGTCGTCGGATTCCACGAAGAAGAGACTAGCCCCACCTCCTTCGTAACTCTCTTCGATGGTAGTATCATCGATGGCGATGGAAGTAATGACGGGAGCAGGGAACATGTCAATCACGCCGAGGCTGCTCGTCGTGCCGAAGTAGAACTTGCCGCGGCACGCCGCAATCGGGCGTATGAGCACCGTCTCCTCTGGCAGATCCCACTCTGGAAGGGCCGGCTGGGTCCCTATGTCGTACTCGTGTTTAGTCCACTGGCTGTTGTCTCCGGCACCGGCACGGCAGTACCATATTGAGGGGGCGTCGGGCTGGACCAAGAGCACGACGCAGCCCGGAGCGGTCGGCTTGTCGGAGAGCAGGCATGTGCAGTATACGAGCAGGTCATCTTCGATCTCGAGTCCCAAGGGTGGAAGCTCGATCTTGCCGCGACTCTGAGGACTCCACAGGAAGGTGGCCAGAGAGCTCGGATCCCGGGCTAACATGAAGCCATGGGTGGTCGGGCAGATGATCTTGTTCTCCAGCTCTTCAATGTCGCCGCCGACGATGGGCTTCTTCTCCGACGCGCTGAACAGTACTGTAGATCGATCCGCCGCCCTGTGGAAGGCGAGGCACGGCAGTAGCAACGGACTCGTCGACATCTCGATCTTCTTCTGATGCGTGAACAAATCCTATCTGATATATGGTATGGCTCCTACGGCGGAGAGGAGCAGATTAAATAGATGGATCAAGCTGGAAGGGAACCGCACCTGAGGAAGCTGGATACGAATCAGGACCGATTATCGAAGTCGGTATCGGAGATGGATCTGCGATTTACTCCCAGAAAACAAAACCTACCTGAATTCAGGCCGGTTGGGTGAACCATTGTGGATTTGTGGCCTTTGGAGCAAACATTTTTTTTCTAGAGAAGCCACGAGGTACAACTAATACAAACTGCTAAGCCTTGTCAATTCGGTCCATGGGCTCAGAACAAGACCCCTCCGCTCGCTCTTGTCCATGATGAAGGATGCTCAAAAAAAAAAAATCAAGGGTCACACATCACGATTTGATTCAAGTTTTATTAAGATCGTCACCCAACCAAAACAAAAAAATCAAGGGTCACAAATCACGATTTGGTAAAATTCGGGGTAAAATAGATCTTTACTAGATGAATGCCCGTGCGTTGCTACGGTCTCTCATCATTTTAATTGACAACCAAACTCCTTGGCGATATCCCATTGTGTTTTCTCAGTATACAAGATTCAAACACAATTTGCAGCAAATATATTACCATAGTTCTGTTTTACATTCAAAATTAGTTCCTTTGCTTCCTTTTGATCAATAACCTCGAATTTTGGGGCCTTTTTGCCCAGGATTGGCATCAAAGTAGTTCTAGTTCCCCGGCTCATCACATAAATGTTCCCTTGCAGTGAGTGAAAATAATACATATAATAGATAGCAGTTGTCTTGTTCCATGAAGAGAGCGATTTGCCATGGTGAATAATTATTTTTTGGAGGACATGTTAGATAATTCCATTGTATCCTAGTCGCATATTTTAAAAGAGATACTGCATCCTTATATGCTACAAAACACAAAAAAGAAAACATATCTTTGACATGGTAGTCAAATTACAATTACTTACGTCTGTACACTTCTAAAAAACAAAACATGTCATAGATTAAATAAAAAATATCTTTACAGTTTTCGCTCCTTTAACGGTGTCACTTAGTATCACATTACCACAAGGTAGAGGGCATAGTACTGACCGGCCCTTGAAATGCCACTCGCTCGGAGAAAAGAATATTGGCAGGTAAGGATAAGTTGGGAAGTTTTGCAAATTTGGAAGAAATGAAAATTCTACACTGGCATATGCACAAGGCATTGCCTATGCTTATGAATTTTAAAATCTCCTTCACTAATAAAATATGCATGGGTAGCTTGACGCTGCCCTTAAAAAATTCAGTGCTTCTACACATACCGATGCCAATAACATAACCAACTGTCGGCGACACCAAATAAGAAAAGCAAGTACTTCCAATTAAGATAAGTGATTTAAAAAAGTGAATCCAATCAGAGCACGTGAATATTACAGCAATTGCTTCAAGAAATCATCAGCGTTTACTCAATCCAGAATCCACTGAATTTGTAGTAGTGTGTTTGTTCCTCTTTTACTGTTACAAAGGAAAGAATTAAGCTTTGTATAGTGCTGATACATTAGTTAGGGACTAAAACAAGACCATGCGGTCAGATCAAAACAGACAGCGACACATTACTTTTTCGAACCTGCACCAGTTAGAGACCCTGGTCGAACTGCCGGATGAACAGATGGCCATCTCGGAGGAGCCTACCACTGAATACCATATCATCTAGCTATTCCGTGAGCCTGATGTTGATCATGGAATGCTCGTCGCTGACACCTTCCTCGAGCTTGAGTTGAGTACTTTTTCAATTTTTCGATACTCAGTGCAATCATCTTCCGAAGTTTCTTCTTGAAGTGCAGTTCGTTGGTGCTGGATGGAGATGAGCATTGGGGATAGAGATGGCCCTTACCTCGCCACCACTCCTCACCTCTACCGCAGTCCGCACACCTTCTTCCCGCTCGCCAGAAAAATTCGGGCAAGCCGATGCCTCCCATAATGATATGTCTTCATAATGACTCATGTCGACACCGCTGTCGATGATGGAGAGCGTCTTATTGCTCATCCAGCTTGCTCGTGTCCGTCAGGGTCTAAATTCGGGTTTTATCAAGCGGCTGCAGTCATAATTTGAATATGTGCAAGCTCTAAATTTGGCATCGCAATAGTGAGCTACGAACTGTCCATCTCTGATAAATACGACGAACACACAAGTCAAACACACATGTCAGAGGAAAAGAAGAAGAAACAGAGAAACACATATGTAGTACATCAGATGCGTTGGACACGAACTCCTCAAGGAAACAAAGGATCAAAAATCCATGAATCATCAGATCCAATTTCAGAAATTAGAAAGAAAAAGCCCAGTACAGATCATAAACAAAAATAAAATTTGCATCCACCGAACAAAAACTAAATAGGATCATTACAGGCAGTACCGTGTGATATGCATTACCAATAACTAATTGCAGAGAAAAATGAACCCGAGGCGACATCGTCTGGCAATATTATTTATGGCAGCAATGCTGGAGCCGATGGAAGGAATTACTTTAGAAGCATCGAATCCACAATAATATGGAAGGTGTAATTCAATGATATGCTTAGGGGTGGGCAAAAACTGAAACCGGACAACCCGTCTAAACCGGCTAATGTGGTGCTAGCTCATTTTCCTTCACGAATGTAGTTCAAAAAAATAAACTGGCTCAAACCGGTGAAATCAGTCAAACCGATTTTGCCCATCCCTAGATATACTACATCAAACGAGCAGAAGTTTATCTTCCTCAAATGATGGAAATACAAACTTCTATAGTTCAGACTTTAGAAGACATTTTACAATCCAAATCTACTCTTTCCCCTGCACCAAGTTTGTTATACACCATCTAGTTTCTAGTTTCTCGCCAAGAGAAATACCTTATACAACAAAATAGTTAAATAATAATCTTAGTAAGTGTCCTACAAAAATCTGAATAAGTGAATATTCAATAGCAAATCAGAATTCAGTGGCTCTTACGGGACGTACAGAATGCCACAAGAGCTGCACCTTTTTCTCATCTAGCACCACACTGAAACACTTATTACTCCCAACCTAATAACCCATCAATGAAGTAGAAGTTTCCATGATTTCCATGCTAGATTCGCTTGGTGCTGATTTTATCATGAAGTTAGTTCGTTGATCTGGTACATATCACACAAGAGATGGGACCAATTTTGTGGGTCTAACAGAGAAAGCAATTTTACCTGCAAAGATCGGCAGCTGCGATGGATACTGGTCTAAACATGTCAGGAACTTCTGGAGGTGGATCCAGGCCGTCATTGGAATGAATCTGGGAGGAGATAAGGAACGCAGTGGCTCAAGTTTGGGATCAGGTACTATGGCTCAAATTAGACGGCGGCGGCAGAATGCTCTGGAGGTCGGCTGCTCCGGTGACCGGAGATCCTTTGGCACTGAAGTTGTGGCAGTCGCCCGCGTCCCCGTGCACGCGCATGGTCGTTCCGCCGCCGCCCGACGGGACCTCCAGCGCCGACGCGCCGGCAGCCGACGCCGTCAGGTTCCGCACGCTCCCGATGACCTCGACGGAGTGCTCTGCGGTAGCGCCCGCAGTTCCCTGCCGTGGTGGTTGTTGATGCGCGGGGAGGGCTCGATCTGCACTCCTCGACGACCCCCTCCTCGCCACCCCTCTCAAACGACGACGGTCCGCCGCCTCGTCGGCCCCCATGATCCGGATCGACACCTCGCCAGGGGCTCCTGCGGCGCCCGCCTGGATTGGGGGCGTAGGGAGGCTATGTCGTTGGGGAAATCATCCGCGGAGAGGTTGCTGGGCTGCGCCGACGAGTAGCAGGGTTGGGGAGGTTCCGAGGTCGGGGATTTGCGGGATGGGTGGTCGGCGGCGTGGTGGTGCCCGAGAGGGGTGCTGCGCTCGGGGATGGAGAGGGAGAGTCAGACCGCGACGGTTGTTTTTTTCTTTTTTCAGTATACTTCACTTGGCGGTGGCAAGTGGTGTAATACCACCAAACCGTTAGGGGCAAATCCGTCCAGAAAAAAGTCGGACGGAAAATTCCGAGGACGTACCTACCGCACCATAAAATATAAATAGTAGATATATAGATATAGATATATAGATATATAGATATACTAGCACAAAACCCGTGTGTTTCTACAGTGGCACACCAAATCAGATGGATATCATTCTTGATATGTTTAAGTTTGTATGTTGGTTAAACCAAATGGCATGGGTGTTTTATTTGACATGTCTTTTCTACCATGTTTTAGTGAAAGTCACGTAACATCAATTTTAAACATGTAATATTTTTTAAATTCAATATAAAGTGTTATTAGTTCAAGAACCAATTCTTCGAGAGAACCGTGTGTCTAAGGCATTATCAAATAACTCAAAACTATTTATTCCCATATTCTTCGCTGCAAGAGATATATCCATTAAATTAAAGTTGAATCCAAAGAAATGCACTGATGTTTACGACTAATTCGTCCAGTCACTATTCCAACCAGACTATAATATTAAAATTACCATAACGTAAGACAACTTTGTTTCATTAGTCCCCTTCCACCGTTAAAATTGAGCCTATGTAGTTGTCCCATCATACATAGAAAGTACTATAGCAAATGAATAATAAATAAAAGAAAAACTTAAGCACGCATGCAATATTATGCTGCAAATATGATCAACCTTTATATTCTGAAACTACTTATGTGCATAAACCTAAGAGAATCATCTGGATGGTTTGAAATTTTGCAACATAAGTATACATGCTCTATTAAAACTTATCTTCAGATTTCATCTACAAGCCAAGAACAGATGGAAACAAAATAGCAGGATCGACACTTCAATCCGGCCAGCAGCACATGCGCATAAATATTAGGAGTCACAGGATGCTTCCGTTTGTCCCTGACATAGAAATCAGGAAACGGCACGCATGCAATATTATGCTGCAAATATGATCAACCTTTATATTCTGAAACTACTTATGTGCATAGACCTAAGAGAATCATCTGAATGATTTGAAATTTTGCAACATAAGTATAATTATACATGCTCTGTTAAAACTTATCTTCAGATTTCATCTACAAGCCGAGAACAGATGGAAACAAAATAGCAGGATCGACACTTCAATCCGGCCAGCAGCATATGCGCATAAACATTCGATATGTAGAAATCAGGAAACGCCTGTGTTGGTCTGCTCATGTTGTGGCCGACGCATAACACCACGTAGCCGCTCGATATGCACGGCTCAGCTCAGAATCAAGCCCACTCATTTTTTCCCTCTCCCGGTTGCTTAAATTAGATGGTCATGTGCACGACTACCCAACTCCCTTTTGGCCGCCACATATATCAAGGCCACAATCCTCTCCTAACCATGCATGCCCGCCTCTTAGATCAAGCCCACAATCCTCTCTTAACCATGCGCAGGTTGTGCTCAAGCCAATAATCCTCCTCTAATCAATCATATGCACAATTCCAATCACGGTGGCCGCCCTACCAATCCCTCCGTGTGTTGACTGTTGTGTACCGACTGTAGTCAGCTTGCTTGTCTGTCCTGAGATAGAGGCTCTATTTAAGATGGTAGTTTTCTTTTTAATTTTTCAATGTGGGACTATAAAAGTTGGAGCTGCGTGTAAAACTGATTCACGATTCGTCTTTGGTTGGCCAGTGCTAGTTTCTGAATGTAGTGAACACAAATTTAGTTATTTAGGTGACGTTTTATTATAAAACACAAAACCTTGAAGTTATGAAATTAAATTTAAAATACATTGTATGCATCTACATATGAATGCTAATTTTCATGACAAGAGAAATATCAGTAACAAAGATCTTTATATCAGTTGTTCATATTGGAAAAGAAACCAATATTCCTGATTAATTCATTGTTTTTATAGCTCCTGGTAAATGGGGCTACGGTAGTCTTCATTACTTGCGTGTAAGGGTCATTAGAATTAGCTTAATTTCTTCATCAACTATCTCATATCCCATTTCGTTTGCCTAGTAGGTGCTAATATGCATCGACAAGTTGAAACAATAAAGCAAAATAAATATTAACTGTCTAGACTTGAGTGAGTGCAAGAGAAGACAACAAAATCAAGAACAAGATGTATACATTTAGGATAAATGTTTAAGCAGAATGCAGATAGGAGGCCGTAGCCTAAATAAAAGCTTCTAAAAGAAGGTCATGTTCCCAACTCAATGGTGTCGCATATATTACTTAGGAAGTACTGCCAACTGTAATCACAAGTTCAGTTGAGAATGTTATTATAAAGAAAATAAAAGTAAACCTGGAAGTAATATCTTAACAAGAATAGGATAAATAGGACAACCTTTTATTTCCAGATCATTAGTTGATAATTGCTTATTCACCCAGAATGTTTGCAAAATAAAGCTTTCTGTACTATATATAAATGCAAAATCTTTTAAAGTAATTCATGCTAATAAGAGTGGAGGTTGGGAAATAAATATTAAATTAAAAAGATCTTAAAATAGTATAGTTCAGTCTAATAAGAGTAGATGGTGGGGAATATAAAGTTTAAATTGAAAAGATTCAAGTATAATCTCAAACACTTGGAGGGTTGATAGTCATACCGTGGCCAATAGCTAGTTGCTCCGTTTGAAGAACTGTTATTCACATTTCTACTTCTAGTAAATCATGACACCTACACAAAAGCAACAGTTTCAAAGAAATACACCAGATCAAGAATAGCCATAAGTCAATCACCAATGAGACGGAAATATTAAAAGGGAAGACATCAAAAATTGGATTTTATTATGATGGGAAAACAACATAAGAGCATCAATACACTTTTACACGTCATCTCTTACTTATATGATCATCGTCTGCCAAGGAAGAAGGCGGCACTCATGCTCTTTTGTCGCCCCAATTCCTTCCTACTTGTCAAGCATCTTCTCCTCCTCAACCTAATTGTCTCAGTACGAATACAAAATGCTCCCACAACCACATGTTCTACACTTCTGTAGTAGTGGTCAATGCAACCAAACCTGCATATTTACTCTACCTTTTACAACCTCCAGACTACCGTAGAGATAAGGGTGAGTCTACAAATGAATGTAGAACTATAATATAGAGAAGACTTTTATTTGTCAACATCTATGCCATTGACATTGTCGTAAAGAAAATGCTTCTCCTTTGCACCCTGTGAAATCAAACTCCATTCAATAAAATTGAAGAAAACTAATCTATTTTTAATATACCAGATAAATAGAGTTATAGGAGAGGACAAGATACGTACATCTGTTATCTGAGAAATTAGAGCTTGCAACTATAATTTTCTACAGAACGCTTTTAAGAAGAGAGGATACAGTCCGGTATCTTGGAATAGCACATTGTCCTATACTATACTACTATACAAATTAGATAGGATATCCTACACAAAAGAACTTCATGTCCGACTGCTCCAAATTTGTCATTTTAGTTTTTGTAAGGCTACTCCCTAGAGATAGCAGATTGCACACTGAACTAACTCTATAAAACTGAGAAGTCAAAATGCTTCAAAAATGGAATTTGGTATAGATTACCACACATGTCGATAGTAAAATGCAGAATACCTTGCAATTTTCAGACAACCATGTTATCTATTGGGATTGTTCCTCACCTCTAGCATATGTAGGAAGATAGCATGCGACATTTTCGCAACCCACAGAGGTTCAGACCGATGGTCCCAGGGAGACGTTTATCCTTGTTGGCTTAGAGGAAAAACGCCAGTGTCTGCATCATCCCTGGCTGCACCGCCTGGCGCCTGCATGATCGAAGGACGTCAGCGTCTTCATCGGCCCTAACCGTGCGGACAAAAAGCTGTAGCTGCAGCGTCTCCGTCTCCAGATCCTTGGATAAACAGCGGAGACAGGGACGATGTCCCTTGGCTGTGCAAAGGAACAGCTGCCGAGTCTCCATCTCTAGCCGCATAGAGGAACGATGCAGGCGACTCGGCGGCGCGTCCTCAGCTGTGCGAGCAAATGACGGCGGTGTTGGGTCCTGCATCCCGGCGCGCGGGGAACCACGACGGAGCTCCCTGGCACACGGAAGAATAGAGGCGGCGTGTGGGTGCTAGCCCGGGCGCAGTGTGCGTCGCGTTTTGTGGGAAAAGATTGCGGAGGTAGGAGGGAGTAGTTTGCGACGATTTTCTCGGAGATTTTTAGCGGCATCTAGCGTGATTAGCAGGCGAAGGGAAATTGGCAGGGGAGCGATCGTGGGAGGGAGTTATTTTCCGTTGTTTCCTTGGGGGCTGACTGCGGAAGATTTCCTCTGCCCGTCGGAGCACAGTCCGTCAAAGTTAATCGCTAAGTGCACCCAGGTTATTTGATTAGTTAATCTAAGTGGTTAGGTCTGGTTGAGCCGGACAATCTAAGGGTACGAATCAGCCTGAGTGTACGTACCGGGTGTTCTTAAGAAAGAAATTGTTCGCTTGTTGGGCTAGGCCTAGGCCCACACTATCGTACAGACAAGCTGGAGCCATTTTTCTACTCAACGTTGTTCCTCTAGTCCCGAACGATCGAGGTCCAGGTAGTAAAAAACAAAAAGAAACGAAACGGTAAACTGTACAGGGCAATATAAGTAATATGTATTTCGGTGGGAGGGTAAACCAGTCTAAAAAAGTGTTGGATCGGGAGAAACACTTCGTGCTTTATTATTAGGTACTAGCACAATGCCCGCGCGTTGCCGCGGAAGAGTAGGCTATGACCAGCAAATCAGGTGATTTTAATTAAATATTCTTTACGCAAGAAGAATTGATTTACATGTGGATAATAACAAACTCTCTAAAAATAAATAATGAATTTTATGAAAAAAAATCTGAATTTCTTGGATAGTCGAGTGAAGTAGCAAACTTATAATTGCCAATTTTCCACAATTGATACAATCAACATAAGCTGTCCGCATGAGTATATTAGCAAAAGGGAGAGAAAATTCGAAAAAGAGGCACCAACACCCATAGGTTGAGCGGTAGTTCAGAACCAGCCTTCACTCACCCTCACCCAGATTCAGTATTTGTGTTGGATTCGACGGTCTTGTTGCTTACCATCAAGCATATTCATGGTATATTTATCTGTATTTTGTCCCCATGTATCTGTATTCGATTCAACAGTCCTGTTGCTTACAATAAAGCATATTCATGGTATGTTTATCTATATGTTGTCCCCGGATTTCTTAGCAGATAGAAGACTGGCTAGTTTTTATCAATCCACTATAACAAAAATGTCATTTTACACATCCAATATTCTTTTTTCCTTTTGTCTTTTCTTACAAGTGTTCATCTGCATCTCCAGGCAAAGGGTTATTTTCGCAGATACCCCAAAGAATGAATTATTGTTTAAAGATCACTGGGAAGTAATTAAAGGCAATGAGCGTTTCACATTGGTAGACTTGCAAGCAGCAAGTACTCTTCTTAACATCTTAAAAAAGTATTCTTCTTAAAAGAAGACAAAATTATAAAGACAAAAGGAGAAAAGGAAGAAAAAATCTGTAGTGTGGTGATAATCTTCCTTTTATGGGGAAACATCTCTAATATCTTAGATTTCTTTATTTGGTAAAGACCATGTGAAGTTAAACATGATCCGTAGCCTGCTGGAAACACATCTTGCTGTAAATTCCATTTCAGAATTCACTCACTGCCGATGGTGTATATTCTAATTAAACAGCTTTATTCTAACGGTGGACTTTCATGGAAAAAGCAATGCAGATACTATTTGTATCTTGACCTGATATTCATAATCTGCATTCTGATTTTAAAGGTACACTTCATATCCTTACTCAGAATTGCAAACCACCAGATTGTTAAAGTTTATGTGTTGACCTGACATGATGTTCTGCAATTTCTGTTGCCATGCTCTAAAAAATAAGAAAGTCAAGGTACATTTGGCCCCAATATTTTTCTGAGCTGAATTTACTGAAATTAATAAGCTATACCTTTCTTGATTTGTCATGTGCTTTGCAGGGAATCAATGGACGATACAGGGGAAGGGGATAACGTTGCTTCAGTCTCGAGCTAGCATCACGCGTAGCAGGTCGCACCACCCAGAGGCGCTGAACTCGGGCCTCCAGCGGGAGATTTAGAGCGACACATCTGGTAGGTTCAAAACGATGTCCCGAGTCACATAGGTTTCATAAAAAATTCCCTAACAAAAAAACATCCACTGGCACCGCTGACGCTATAAAATTTATTTTAGTCTCTGCTCAAGCATAATGAAACAATAAATTCAAAAGATAGGATGGAATAATCATGGCAACATGCCTAAGCAGGAAAGTTTGACTTAAACATTAAATTTCCACTCTTACAATTCGACACATCAGCAGTGTTTATATGCAAAAGAAAAGGTTGTTTCTGAATCATAGACCACTGTACTAAAGGAAATAAGAAATTTATGAGTAGGAACAATCTGGTGTCTATTCTAGTGGAGGGACTAATGAGCGAGCTCTCTAAAAAAATAATGTTTGTGTAAAACCAATTAGAAAAAAAAACTTGCAAACTACTAAGTATACTTTAAATAAACCCACAAGCATTAGCCTCATCCTTTGGACCTGGGAGAATGGACATCTGAGCAATTAGTGCTGATACCCAACAAACTACGTGGCTAAGTAACTTAAGCTGCACTCAAAAATGCCCACCAGAATACTGGCGACCCAACAACGTCTAAATTCACTGATAATTGCATGATATTGACAATGTTCTAGGAGCGCAATTGATGATCCAGAGAAAAGCGGGAGACTGGTTCCTTTTATGAAACAGACAAAAACTTGTTTGGTTAATCACAGATCATCGGTTCAAATGGAGTAAAAATAAACTCGTTACGTGCAGTACAATACTAACAGTTGAGTTCAATGGTTAGAAACCGACCTCTGCACTGCAGACCATTGGCAAATTTCAAATTCTCGACCGGTCAAGGTTTATAGCTGCCGGCTGTTATTCACCTTGGACAGGTCACAACTGTTCTGTATGCCTTGATACGGGTAGTTGACTCGGTGGTGATCCCTCCGATTGTGTGGATGAACTGAAAGGCGTAGTCCATGATCCTGCTGCCGCATCCATCGTTGCGGGTGTTGTCACAGTCCATGAGCTCCTGCTCCGACAGCATCCCCGTCCTGATCTTGTTGATGCCCGCCACCGCCACAGTCGTCAAGAACGCCCAGCAACTCCCTTGAACAGATTTTTTTGGTCTCGCACATTCGAATGAATCACACAACTTCGTAGATCGAAAAGAATGAAGGAAAAACCAGGAACAACGTACGCACGTACCGCAATGGCCTTGGACCTTGATGCCGGTCACCGCGCCCCTCTGTCGCCAGTCCACTGTTGCTGGTAGGTTCTCAGCATCTGCGTACATGAAGCTCCGGTCATCCTGGCATTGGCCGCCGCTCAGGGAGGGGTGGTACCGCACCTTGGGCACGGCGTAGGTGTAGTGGAACTCGTCGGTGGTCATATCGGCGAACTTGTTGAGCGCCATCCTGAAGGGCGTCCATCTTAACCCGCAATTGGCCACCTCCACTGCCCGAGACGGCCACGTCTTACCCAGCTATCACCACCCCCAAATCTTCAAGTTCTGGGGGATGGGGCAGCACCGGAGAGTGTGGATTTGGTGGCGGGATGGTGGATCCGGGCGGCCCTGGAGTACGAGGGTGGTCTCGGCGGGATGGATCGAGGGAGGAGGGGGTCAGGTCAAGGTAGCGAGGGGACATGGAGAGGAGAGAGATGTGAGGGAGGAGGTGGGCTTGACTGGGTGACTCCGGCGACAGGGAAAGGAGCAGGTTGGAGGTAGGCTTGACTCGGTGACTCCGGTGATGGGGTAGCATACGGTCCTCTTGGCGCAAGGAATCGAATAGAGGCGGCCAGCATCTGCGCTGCCATAGTCTTCTGCCCCGCCTCCTTTCGGTAGCCGCCGCCGCCGCCATCAAATCTAGGGACGGGGCCGGCGCTGCAGGATTGGGGTCGAGCAGCCGGAGAGTAGACTTATGGCGCTCGTTGTAATATCACTTCGTGCTTTATTATATACTACAGAGAAGGGCGCGGCGCTTCCTGCAGCTTCTTCCCGGCGTCGGCTCTGCTCCGCGACCGCGACGCCGACCCCCCGAGCTGCTGCGGTGCTGCCACGACGCCGACCCCCGAGCTGTCGCGCCACGGACGAACCAGGGGAGGAGCACCGGGGGCGCCGGCCGGGCCCTCGTCCTCGACGACCCCCTCCTCGCCTTCCTGCAGCTTCTTCCCGGCGTCGGCTCTGCTCCGCGACCGCGACGCCGACCCCCCGAGCTGCCGCGGTGCTGCCACGACGCCGACCCCCGAGCTGTCGCGCCACGGACGAACCAGGGGAGGAGCACCGGGGGCGCCGGCCGGGCCCTCGTCCTCGACGACCCCCTCCTCGCCGCCCCTCGCGCCACGGACGAACCAGGGGAGGGCCCTCGTCCTCGACGACCCCCTCCTCGCCGCCCCTCGCGCCACGGACGAACCAGGGGAGGGCCCTCGTCCTCGACGACCCCCTCCTCGCCGCCCCTCGCGCCACGGACGAACCAGGGGAGGAGCACCGGGGGCGCCGGTCGGGCGGAGTGGGTGAATCGAGGGAGGGGAGTTCGGGACCGACGGTGACTTCGTATCGAGTTTTTTCTCGTGGGGCGGACGCGTTGGACGGGACGGATGGAAACGTAAATCAGCGGACGGAAACGTATTTACTAACCTACCTCTAGCAAAATTAGTAGATAGATATAGATATAGATATAGACTAGCACAATACCCGTGCGCTGCTATGGTAGAAAATATAAACACAATGCTACACAATACTTGCAATCATAGCATATACTCCCTCCATTTCAAAATATAAGATGTTTTAGGTTTGTGAAGAAAATGTATCTAGACGAAAGCATCTTATATTTTGAAAAGAAGGGAGTAGCAATCAACAATAGAGTAGAAGCATGCAAAGCTAGTAGCCGTGAATCATCAGAAACAAAATGCGCAATAAGAAGCAGCTATAATGCGCACAAAATAGTGTCGATAGAACAAATTAACTGTCGTCTTTTCAATTTCTCTTCACCAGCCCCTCACCCACTCTTCTGTCCTCAAATACAAATATACAATACAGGTTTAAACAAAAAAGAAAAGGACCCTATAGACTGGTCGGCGAAGACATACCAGCCAAACTTGGCTCCCTGAAACCGATGCCTGTGCCTTCCCGCTTCTACCTAATCTGTTCCCGAGCATTCCCCCTCACGTGCTCGTCTCTCAGCTCTGAGTCACCGCCCCTCTCCTGTAACGTGCACGCCGCTCCTGCCCCCGCCTCCTAGGAGACGGCGACCTTACGGCCCTACCTCGACCACGTGGTCGCCAAGCCGCCGATAGCGCCCTCCTCCTCCACCCGCAAGCAGTCGCGACCGCCACTTCTGCGCGCCTAGCCTTCTCTGCATCCCGGCTGGATACCTATTTCCCCCCGATTCTTGCCGTCTCAGCCTCGTGTCGCTCCTTCCTCTATTGAGGACGTCCCCCACGCATGGTCTCTGCTGCAATCTTCCTCGTCCTGCCTGCCGGCCATGCCGCACATCAATATTCCTGGCGTCCGTCCCCATGGCCGTTCCGGTCTGTGTCTGGCTGCTATCTCTCTGTCGTTGTCCTAGGCATCACCAAATTTCGGAGCAGCTTGTTGATTTTAGAGGCAGCTTGTTGATTTTTAGGCAATATGCAGAGTATATAAATTGGTGGATGTCGGTTTAAGAAAGCGATGTGGGACTATTTATTAAAGGGAATTGAAACTTCTCGACGAATTGGTGAGCCTAAGAGAAACGGGACCGATGGGTGAGGCCGAAACAGAAAATCAAGAAGCCCAACCGAGTTGTAGCGGGCGTGAGTACCACAAGCGATCAGGCACGGTACAGGGCCTATGCCGGACGAGTACAAGAATCGATCCGGGTAGTTCTTCCGCACAATATAGGGTACGGTGGGAGGGTAAAACCGTCCAAAAAAGTGTTGGACCGGGAGAAACACTTCGTACTTTATTATTAGGTATAGATAGATATATAGATAGATTAAGCACAAGGGATTACATTTGATTCAAGTTTGATCTCCTGCAAAACAACATCGGAAGTTCAACCAAAACATTGTACGGTGTTCTGTTCTTACCCAATTGGCAAAATAGTGCTTACCCTAAGCTGCCAATGATCTACTTTAATAAACTTATAAACTCTAGAACTCAGCTAAAGTTTTAATCTATGAGACAGTATGTGTAGGGAGAGCGATCCCACTAACACACACTGGTTGCCGAAATCAATTGAGAGAAGTCTGAATGCGGGAACTCGGTATGGGAACGCGAGTGAAAAACTCTGCGTTTCGAAACCGAAAACAAGTTTCGTTCGGCAATATTTTGGTCCGAATTTCGGACTAGGATCATCCAACGAGTGGGGATGCTCTTACGTGATGGAGGCGGTTGGCGTCTGTCTGTATGACCTGGCAACCATCTTGATCGCGGGCAGTTGATGCAAATACATGATCGACAACATGACGTACACGAGACAGCGTCCGTCGGGTCGAGCCTCCACTCCACACCATCTCGTCTGCAAAAGCAGCTCCGTGTTGGTACATATGTCCGGCACGCGCCGAGTAACGCCTTCCAATCTAACCTCGTTGTGATCCGGTGAGCAGGTCCATGGCCTCCCACAATCCCTGCGCGTTTGCCGTCATTGCTTCCATACACACGCAAGGAGCACCAGGCCGAGGGGAACCCATCGAACGATGCATCCGACAGCTGAGCTCCACTCGAGTGGTTCGGCAGCGGCAACAACGTTGTTCGGCTGCACGCTGGGGAGGCCGACACGCAACGTCGTGGCTGGCTGGCCGGCGAGCTCTGGTAACAAAACCCTCCGGCTGCGAGCGCCCTTTTAATTAACCACGTAGCTCCTGCGTGTGTCCGACGACCAAGGAGTCCCCAGTGTCCAGTCTATTTCTCCTGCTAGCTTATTACAATGGCACAAATTATAAGATTTCACAAATTATTTAGAAAGCCTGCAAATACAATAGAAAATCAGCAGGAAGGCATTCAAATTCTCTGAACTATTCAACACAAATGATCTTCATGCATCACCACCGCATGTATTGGAAGCTAAGTAATAGTACGAGTAGTGTCACTACCAGGTCGTGGAATACGTCGCCGGCCCGTATAGGGAACCAGATGAAAAGGCGCGCTTCGCCGCACCGTCTTCATTTCATTCTTGCCAGAGCACGCATAGAATAATATCTTCGTGTTGTTTTAGTTTATATAGCTAACGTGTGTGCAAAAGAACATGTACGTTTTTACAATGTTCGGAATAGGGCTTTGCTTTCTCCCTCAAGCTAGCAACACCATATGGTGTCAGTAGATCACTCAAAGTCAATTTTAACTTCTTTGAGAGCCTTCATGAGAGAGCAGCTAATGAAATAAACTGGGAATATCTCGTAGTTCACGGATAGTGACAACAATGAATATGCATGTAAACAAACACCGCAAAATTTAGGAATCCTAAAGAGAGTCCATTTACAATAAAACTCAAAAGTACCAAGTCTAGCTACCCTACTTCAGTTTTTGTACCAGGCGAGAATAATATACTATAGGAAGTACCGAAGCACTATAGGAAGAACGAAGAAACGCAGGTCAAAGGAACATTGCGTAGTTGTGTTGCCGTAGATCATCCGGGAGTCTGAGATAGTTCTTTATTCCCTACATATTATTTGCTTTCACCGCCTGAGTCAATCTAGTGTTATGCGGTAGATCCGTTAGGGGTCCGAGATAGTTCTTTGTTCCCTATCACTTCTCAACTTTTTATCTACAACTTCATGTAAATTAGAGGTTGCACATTTAACTGGATATGAACTCTTCTTCCATGCTATGTTGAGAAGTTTGGAACCTGCATAATCATACTGCACAATAATAGGCTGAAGCTTGATAAATAAAGTTAAACATGATGTTATTTTGCATATAGGTTGTAGTACCATTCAGGCGACTCAATGAATATTGTTTTAGATCCAACCTCCAATACATATTCTCCGTGTACAATTCCTAGGCTAATGTATCTCTAACTAATAATGTTCCTGTTGCTAAAAACATAGACCTCTTCATGCTAATAAACAATTGGAAACTCTATATCCAGTCAATACCAACCTAAAATGAGTAAAGGTTGCGTAAAGGTTGTAGCTTGACACCCTAGATAGGCTAGATCATTTTCAGTCCTGATAAACTAATGTTCTACTCCCTTCGTCCAGAAATAACTGACTTGAGTTTGTCTAGATTTGGATGTATCTATACACTAAAACGCGTCTAGATACATTTGAATCTAGACAAAGTCAAGTCAGTTATTTCTAGACGGAGTGAGTACAATTCACACGACAATAAATGAAGCACATATATACCAAAAGTGTTTGGCCATCACGGAGTTGATAAACTAATGTTCTACAATTCACACGACAATAGTATAAACGAAGCACATACCATGAGTGTTTGGCCATCATGGACAATCACGTGTCTTAGAAGCACCATCCCTAACTTCTCTTTTTCATATATTTGTATGCATAATGAATACCTTGGGAAGAAATATAAAATAGCTATATAACAGAGTCAACATCATAGATGCAACTTGCGAGAGAACCAAATCCAAGTTGGTGAAGATCATGATTTGGGCTTAACACAACAAAGGAACCTATGGTAGAACATGTGACACCGTAAGAGATGTAAGTTTTAGTCAACACAGCCCCTACCTTAGTTTTATTATTTCTCTTTTTTGGAGGGGAAAAATGTTTCATATAGAATTGTATTGACTAACAGAACTATGCCATTCTTTTTTCAGTGAATACACCAGTGAATAAAAATAGATTTATTTCTCATGATCATATAGCATACAGGATAATGGCATAATAGCGAAACATTAAATTCTATTTTCTGAAAAGAAAAGGTATCCAATTTAGATGATAGTCTAACACTTCAGATTGCGAAGCGCAAGGCATTAAAAAATCTCTTTCAAAAAAGCATTATAACAATAATTGATCTCGCTCCAGATATTGCAATGTTGAACCAAGATAAGTGCACATATAAATATTCAGACTAAGTGCATAGGGATTGGAGACAACTAAGTGTGGCATGCTGAATTAGAATGACGTTAGCACCGTCAGGAGCAAATGGTCTTTATGATTAAATATTCAGACTAAGTGCGTAGAGATTGGAGATAACTAAGTGTGGCATGTTGAATTAGAATGACGTTGGCACCTTCAGGAGCAAATGGTCTTTAAGATTTTGCAATGTTGATCCAACTCTAGAACTAAAAGTAGAAAAGACAGCTATCAGCAGAACTGACATGTACACCACATCAACATCACTCTTCTTCCGTAAGAAAAATGCAGTTGATGTGAGAAAATTCTAGGCGTTGAGAGAATCCCACCATAATCTTGGCCTAAATCTTCTAAGAAATTTCAAGAGCTCCTAAGCTAGACCTAGTAAGATAAGTTGTTAAAAAGGATAATCAGCTCAATTACACGTATCGAAACCCACCATAATCTTGGCCCAAATCTTCTAACCAATTGCAAGGGCTCCTAATCTTTTATGAGGAAAAAAGACACATAACTTAAGAAAACCTTACACTATACCTGATGAATCTGATATGTTAAGTTGGTGCTTTTTATATGTACAAATGAAATCAACAGTTAGTTGGAAATTGGCTCTTCCATTTTCTTGAAACAGAAATATGTTATTTGTTTCCTGCTTTTCTTTGTAATACGTTCGTTAGACTTCATTACAATATATTTAGGGAGTAGATATAGCAGGGTATAATATCTGAATGTTTCAGTATCTATGAAGGCACCGGGTATCCACCACACTAAACTTTCGACTGCACCGATCTCTACCTAAGCTGATGAAGTGAACCCAACTTTCTGAAATTAAAACGACATGTCACACTTTATTGCATGAGATCAGAGATGGATAATACCTATTCCGCAGTCACACGCCTACCACTACCTCAACTATAAGACCATCGAAACCCTGAAAAGAAGGGGACTTGACGAAGATATGTCAGGTCAGAGAGTAATATCACTTTTCCAGCCAACTTATGAAGAAATATGAATGAAAAAGTAGGAGACAAACTGCTGGCAACCAATGTGCTGAGGGAGCTGGTCTTCAGCAAGCGGGCAGGACCCTCCAAGCTACAACTATCTGCAGCATCGACATGACGGCTGCCATGGACTCCATCCACAATTACCTGGAGTATCAATCTCCTTGTCTTTGCATGTGGGTGCCGTCTTCTGCGAGCATTCTGACTTTAAGTTCAATATGAGTAGCTTATTAATATCAGTAAAAACTCAAAAGTATGGCAGCCATTATATGACCATATAGATGTGTATGAACAGCTTGGACTGAAGTGTGCTGTGATCTGTAGGTTGTGATTGTGTCTCCTACCTATACATATTGCCTGTTTTTATATACAAATGGGTGGCTCCAACACTAATTAAATGCATGAAAAAGATAAATAGTTATGCACTTATGCCCCGTCCGTTACATCATCTTCAAGCCCTTTTAATTTCGTTAATTCTCGCTAATATTGAATCAGAAAATTGTGTCTCTTCCTCATTAAGATATCATGTAGAACTCGAGACCATAGAAAAACATTACTGAAAAAGTTCGCTGCAAAAAAAATTACTCAATATGTTAACTGAAATGCGTATGTGAAATAATGGAAAATTCAGGGGTAACATCTAACCAAATAAGTCAATTAGTTCTAGCCTTTTCATCCACAAAACAATATTTTGTGCTGCAAAAGACAATGAGTAAACCATATTTTGTACTCGGGTGTGTAGGAATCAAGTACTGGGAGAAGATCCTAAACCTGGTCTAAAAAAGTCTAATGCCCAGATAGATCCCTGTTGAGTCCAGGGCATCGCAGTTCAAAGTTTAGGAGGTGTCAGGCATGAACAAATAGTATTGGCTGCAGCTAGACACACACGGCAAGAGGTGGCCAAATTTCTTCACCTTAAGTGGAAAGCACTTGGCAAAAATATTTGTATCAGGTAGAATGAAATATGAGTTACAAAGTTAAAATAAGAACAAACCATGTAATTATAAGGTCAGCAAAAGAACAATAATAGAAAGATGAGGCGCAAGCGGAGCAGCACGGTGAGCACATCCAGGAGACAACGGCTGAACAGCCGGAGCACACACACAGCCAGAGCAACACTTGCAAGACACGCAGCGGACACATCGGCAATGACGTCGACGCCGCGTCGGAGCAGGGGACGCAAAAGCAGTACGACCGCGTCGGCGAGGATCCCTTCTCGGGGGCGCAACAGCCTCCGCCAGAATGGGGAACACAGCTGACAATGGCATCACAGAAGCAACCAAACCGTAGGACGACCCATCGACAACACCAGGAGGCACATAATGTGGCGACTTATCAACAAGAATGGCAGGCAGATAGGAAGACCAAGATGCTGTAGATCGAGCTGCCGACGGGGAGGAGCAGCAGGAGTTGTAGCATCCCTCAATCCACGACGCTAGCGCCGCGCAAGAAGAGGCACAAGAAGACGACACCGCCAAACAGAGCCAGCACCATCAGCCATCCTAAAACCGGAAACACCAAAGGGTGCCCATCAGGAAACCTGGATCAACAAAAAAGATGAGGCAGGACCTGATGGATGGCTGGGTGGCCGGACTCCATGCCGGTCTCAAATCGTCCATCCTCGTGGCATCGATGGAGAACAGTGTCGGAGAGGCAGATGACCCTGGCGATCTAGGTGAGGACCTGATCTGCTCGATGCCATCGCCGTCCACCATCGGCAACCTGTCATTTGAACCCTAGATACACAGATCACCGGGATGTGCGAGATTAGGTGCAATGGAGAAGAAAGAGGAGACATGTCGATGCAGAGAGGAAGCACCCAAATTTTCTAGAACCGGTCAAAGCGATGAAGCCCCCTTGCGCGCTAATCCGCACCGCCGACGCCCGCAGCTCCTTGCCGCCACTGACAAAAAGAGGAAACAAAGGAGAGAGACGATGGTCTGGCCTTCCCCATCGTTCCCCCACACTTGCAGGTCGCTTCCGCCTCTGCCTGATGCTCTCAGCTCTCCACTCCGGCGGCACCACCGTGCTTGACTCCCACTTTGGGGAATCACGCCTGTCCTCCCGGCGCGGCCTCGTCCCCCGATCCACGACCCGAGCCACGGTAGGGCACCACACGATCCAGAATCCTCCCTGCACAGATCCTACAGGGAGGAGCCGAGCCCTTCATCTCGTGCGCGGTGGGAGAGGCCGAGCTCTCCGGACGTTCCTCCTTCGTCTTCCCGCGAGCCTCAGTGCGGCACATGCCTCCTCCGACGTGTGCAGCAGCTCCGTCTGGACTGGGTGGTTTGGGGGCGCGGCCGCCGATAGGGCATGGCGATGGTGTCGATCCAGGATGTGGCGTGTGGTACGTTTCAAATAAGGTCCCAGTTTTGGAGGGGTGAAACTGAAAAAACGCTAACATGCCCACAAAGAAACGGCTCGCGCACATCAGATGGTCTATAGAGTAATCTATACCTAATAATAAAGGACGAAGTGTTTCTTCCGGTCCAACACTTTTTTAGACAAATTTACCCTCCCACCAAAACATATATTTTTCTCTGTTTCCATCTGTATTAATATTTTTATCCTGTACGATCGCTGGATTTATTTCTTCCGTTGTTTGATTGTCCAACCTAGCGGGCCAACTAGCGGGCTAAAGTTGGGCCCGGAAAGCAAATAAATGGCGCAGGTCAAAGACCTGGTACGTAGCGTACGACACAGTTTTAGTCCCACCTTGCTCTTTTAAGCTTTGTCCCACCAGTTTATATAGCTTTGCAAATTGCCTTGGATATCAGAGAACAAGTTGGGAAAAAGCAAGCAGACACGTCGTTGTTTGGTTTGATTAAAGAAGGTATTTGGTTGCCTAATTAGTGTGTCCTAATTAAAGGAGGAATTGAAGGGGCTGCATAAGGGAATGCTGGCAGTGGAGGCTTGACAAGGAAACGATGAGAGAATGATGGCAGCGGCACCGGCACGAGCTGTAGCTGCCAGACCGGGGCGCGAGGAGGTGGACTGGACGGAGGATATAGCTTGGACTCTCGTGGGCCGACGTCGATGCGCCGAGGAAGATGCGCAGTTGATCTGTATGTGCCGCTTCCGCTGGTCCCCACTGCCACAATTGAGAAAGAATAGTCGATCGATTAAGTCGACGACAGAAACAATAAAAACACATGTGGGCTAGCCTCTCCCAAGTGAGGTGCTGTGCCATTGATTTTTGAAAAATAAATTTACATTCTTTACTGGCACTACCATTTGCATTCTGCCATTTTTTTTACCGGTGATTAATATAGTTTTGCTAATTAGATCGGAGCTCGTAACATACTGTCTTCAAGTTTCACATGCATTATGCTAACGTGCGGTGCTAAAAAGGAAATTAGAAAAACCGTGGAAACGCAACGCGCGGGCATTCTTCTTCCGCCGCAACGCGCGGGCATTTTGCTAGTTAGGCTTAAGCAGAAGGAAGAAAAAGACAGAGCATCAACTATTTTTACCTTCACGAAGGCATGCATATACACACCGGACATGCATCCGTATAGCCTAGACCAAAGCGAAGGAAAAAAAGTCAGAGCATCAACTATTTTTACCTTCACCGAGGCATGCATATGCACATCGGGCATACATCCGTATAGCCTAGACTGAAGCGTAGCAGCGGGAACGAAGCTAAATAATAGTACAAGCAGTGACACTACCTGGTCCTTCACCGAGGCATGCATATGCACATTAGGCACACGTCCGTATAGCCTAGACTGAAGCGGAGGAAGAAAAAGACAGAGCATCAACTATTTTTACCTTCACAGAGGCATGCATATGCACATCGAGCATGCATCCGTATAGACTAGACTGAAGCGGAGGAAGAAAAAGACAGAATATCAACTCTTTTTACATTCACCGAGGTATGCATATGCACATCGAGCATGCATCCGTATAGCCTAGACTGAAACATAGCAGCGGGAACGAAGCTAAATAATAGTACAAGCGGTAACACTACTTGGTCATTCACCGAGGCATGCATATGTAAATCGGGCACGCGTCCATATAGCCTAAACTGAAGTGGAGAAAGAAAAAGACAGAGCATAAACTCTTTTTACCTTCACCAAGGCATGCATATGCACATCGGGCACGCATCCGTATAGCCTAGACCGAAGCGCAACAGCGGGAACAAAGCTAAGTAATAGTACGAGCAGTGACACTACCAAGTCTTGAAATACGACGCCCGTATAGAGAATTAGGCTTAAACAGGAGGAAGAAAAAGATAGAGCATCAACTTTTTTTATCTTCACCGAGGTAATGCATACGCAGGCACGCATCCGTATAGCCTAGACTAAGCGAGGAAGAGAAAGACAGAGCATCAACTCTTTTTACCTTCATCGAGGCATGCATATGCACATCAGGCACGCATCTGTATCGCCTAGACTGAAGCGTAGCAGTGGAACGAGTCGCCGTACATCGGAGGAGTCGTGGAGCCAGCGGATTTTTTGTCCCCAAAAAAATTTTCGAACGTTTTAATTTACCGGTGGCAATGTGTGTAATATGGACTTTGGTGGGAGGTAAAATCGTCCAGATAAAAGTGACTACCATCAAGAGTTTAAGACCCTAAGCATTTTTATAGTAAAAGATTTATTAATGTGTCAGGGGTTTTGCGCTGGTCATTATAAAGCCCATGGACCAAATTATTGACCAGGCTTAAGAGTTTGTATCGGTTAGACTTCGTGTCTCGGTTTAGCTCGGTCGTTACAAAGCCCATAGACCAAATTTCACAAGGATCCACGCGACCGACCTGAATTCAGATTTTCTCTTCCTGGGGTCAATCGCAGATCCATCTCCGATTCCGACTTCGACATCAATCCCGATTCGTGTGCCCAGCTTCTTCTCAGGTACCGATTCTTGATTCGTCTATTTAATCTGCCCCGGCTCCGCCGCAGGAAGCACAGCAACCAAAGATTTTCCGCACACCGAGCAATACCTCTGAAGATTCAGATTCAGATGTCGACGAGTCCGATGCCGTTGCCCTGCCTCGCCTTCCACAGCGTGGTGGATCGATCTACAGTTCTGTTTAGCCCGTCGGAGAAGAGAGCCATCGCCGGCGGGGACATGGGCCAGTTGGAGAACATGACCATCTGCCCTACCACGCATGGCTTCGTGTTAGCCCGTGACCCTGCCACCTTGGCAACCTTCCTCTGGAGTCCGCTGAGTGACGGGAAGATCGAGCTCCCGCCCTTGGGACTCGATGAGATCGAAGATGACCTGCTTGTACACTGCACCTGCCTGCTCTCCACCAAGCCAACCGCTGCCGATTGTGTCGTGCTCCTTGTTGAGCCGGGCGAACCCTTCATATGGTACTGTCATGCCGGAGACAGTCGGTGGGAAGAACACGAGTACGACATAGGAACTCGGATGGCTCTTCCAAAGTATGATCTGCCTGAGGAGAAGGTGTTGATAACTCCGATCGCGGCGTGCCGTGGCAAGTTCTACTTCAACGGCACATCGACCAGCATCGGCGTCATTGACTTCTGCGGCGGCGCCGCTCCGGTCTTCGGCTCCATCGCGATCGACGATACCATGGACGAGAACTATGGATACAAGAGTGGCTGGGCTAAAGTTTTTCTATTGGAATCTGATGATGAGCTCTACATGGTACGTTTGTTGGCCGTCGGTGGCTCGAAGCCGTACCGTGGAGCCATTGTCCTCAGGATGGATTTCTCGAGACGACGGTGGCGCAGGGTGGACGATCTTGGCGGCCGCACATTCCTCTTGTCCGAGGTTGAATTTGGTACAATGTGCCAAGGAGGCGAGTGTGGTTTGCAGCAGGACTGCGTCTACTACCTGGATAATCCTCAACAAAAATCGTTGCAGATCTTCAGCGTAAAGGATGGAAGTGCAGAACTGCACAAACTCGACGAAGCTCCGGCGAAGGCGGATAAAGCATTCTGGATGCATTCTACCGATCTATAGAGTAGCCGAAATTAATGAAACCACAAGCTCTGTTCCATGTTATTTTTAGCTGTCGCCGACCTCTTCCAATTTCGGATTTGTTGCCTATGTGACCAAATTGCACTATGTAAGACCTATTTTTAGAGTGATGAAACTTTCTCTACCAGTATGTCTTTACAGTTTGTGTTAACTGAATGAAACTGCAGTGTCTCTTGTTCTTGTTGAAATCCTTTCTGTCTATTTATATTGAGCTGAAAATTGGCTGGGGGAGAATTCAGTATCCAAAATCTGCTCCATGCCATTGGCATAAGCATGAATTAAAAAAACAACGTATGTTGTCGGTTATGTTGCACATGAATATGATGCAGGGAATCAGGGATAAGGGAATTGCTCAAGTGAGCTGTGTGCCTGTGGTAGATGTTAAAGATGTCCTTTAATTTCCCAGAAACTTCTGTTTGCACCATGTTTTGGGGTGTATCCTTAAGTGGTACTGTAATAATTATAATATAACCATATATCATACCTGAATTCACCTAGAGTAGAACTGCTTAACTAAACTGACCTGCCGCTGTCACAGATGGAATATTAGTACATCTTTCAGGACTTCAACATTTATTTTCTTGGCGAATGGCTTTGTAATCTCCATTTAGCGTATGGAAAAAGGGTATGTTTTATGTCCAGGATGTCAATTGGTCCAATGCCGTATGTGTACATATAGAAATTGATAAATTTGTATCGACTACTCTGATGTTGCAGTCTTGTTCCTTGATATATATAGTTTTTATTGATTGATCTTGCGGGTGCCTATAGAGCCCATCAAGTTCATAGAGAAAGAACGAGTGGAGGCCTTGGAGTTTTTAACTTTTTATATCCTGACCATGTACTATATCTTGACAATAGGAAGAGATAAGCGGTTCAAAAGATTAAGTAAGCCGTAAAGCATTCCTTCAATGGTATTCCCTTCATTCTTTTACTTATCATCATTATGATTATGGTTTTTGTCTGAGTAAGCAGGTTTTGCAGAAAGATGGTTTATGTAGTCTTGATTTTGAACTGCTGTTTCCTGTGGTGTTCTTCATGGTAGAAAATTTGCTGTCCAGCATTCGTTCCTTAGCATGTATATATATAAGGTAAATACTATCTAACGGGGGCCGATGGGAAGGCAACCATCGGAGCACCCAAAAGACGTCGATTCTGATTCAATCAGACGTTTCATATGGGTGCAGTTTTTTTCCAATTAATCACCATGCAGATCCTCCCGTAAGAAAATAAACGGCGTGATACGCAATAAATGAGGCTAGCTTGATACAGCTCACGTGTCCTTCCATCCACCCAGAATAGCGTCCTCACTGCATTGTTCTCATCTAGCTGATAGCGTATTAGAATTGCTGACTCTCCGCCTGTAGCTTCTGAAAATACTCAACTATTTTGAACATGTTGCTATGAGAAATCTCGTTCCTTAGCTTGGTCCGGATGTTTGTAACATCACAGTTTCTATACGGAAATGTCCTCGGTGTTCCATAAAGGTCACCCAGCATGGTCATGATAAGAGATGTGTCGGTGTTCCGATTGTGCAATGTCTTGATCAACATGTAGTCCTCATATGGCATCTTACGATGTGTTCTGTAATACCTTGTCCACTCTTCTCTACTCATCAATGGATGTGTGTGTTCCTCAATGAAAATGGTTACTTCCCATTTATCCTTCCTTAACCCAACTGGCATGAGAGCTTTGCAATCATAATGTTTCAGCTTGTTTCTTTTCCTTTTGCCCGCAATCGACGCACTGCCGAAATTATGAGTTTCAGAAGTTGCTTTCGTTGCTTCCCCCACTTCATCAAACACTTCCGGATCCATTGCCCCAACACATGAACTCACATCAACCTTGTCTTTCCTTGCGTGAGCACACTCAAAGTCCCACCTAATTAAATGGTCAAATCCCTTTTTCAGGC
Organism: Avena sativa; assembly: GCA_916181665.1. Taxonomy (NCBI): domain Eukaryota; kingdom Viridiplantae; phylum Streptophyta; class Magnoliopsida; order Poales; family Poaceae; genus Avena; species Avena sativa. The sequence goes on along the minus strand of OV702279.1, from coordinate 371,173,172 downwards.
TCCTTCTTGAGCATCCAATCCCGCTTCCAAAACCAAGCTTCTCCGCGTATGTATTATAAAACATTTGTGCCTCGTCGACGCCTGTTGAAAACCATTCCTACTCGCGGACACACTTGACTCGAGCCTTCACCATCTCCTGGTTCTGGAATCGAAGAATTGTCTTGTGTATGCATCCGAACATCCTGCAAATGGAAGACAATTAAATATAAACCAGAAACAAATCAATACATATAGCTTCCACGAATTCATTCACATGTTTATACTATAACGATGCATCACTTCAATACATGTTGTCTAGAAAAACATAGCTTCTGACCTCTAATACAACAGATTCAAGCACTCACGAGAAACAAGTATAATAGCTTCCAGTAATATTACAAAAATGCTTGCACTGTGATTAACACTAATACTACAACACCAAAGAAACTATCTTAGGGCCGCGTGAAATAAAACTACTAATCTAAAGCACCACAAAAACTAACTTCTCAAGTATAATATATTGGCTTCCTGTCATATTTATAACAGCTTCCGAACTATATACCAATGCTTCCACTATCATCCTTTACTACTTCACTAGTACTACCCCAACTACCTTTAGAACCAGTATTACAAAAGATCCAGTTACACCGGAGATTGTAGTTTCTTTCTTACTATTCTTTAGTGACAACTAATCTTTTCCAACTACCAATATATAAGCTTCAACTAATATTTACAAATGCTTCCCCTCTATATATCACACTTATATTACAATACCTAGGAATCTTCATGAGGACACAAAACATTACAAATACAATTCCAACATGATCAAGGAAACTAGCTTCTGAACACTAATATATAGGCTTCTATTAACAAATATCAAAGCTTCCACACTATACAACAATGCTTCCACCAAAATCCTGTACTATTCATCCACTACTCCCACAATTTGCGTCTGGTCTTTTAGTAACCCACAATTAAGGATTTCTTAGAATCTCGCTCCAAACCAACTACAAAAACTCCTCCATGGAACGCACACACGACTGAGATTGCAAAAACATTACAAACTGGCAGAAACAAAGGAAGAAACACAACTAATTCTTAAATTAGATCAAGGAGTTGTATCTCTCCATCTCCATGGAAAACAACAAGGGGTTCCCAAGATGTTTGTTTTTGGGAGGAATTTCACCCCTTAGAGCTCCACTCAGCCTCGGTTTGAACACATGATCTATCACATACGAAGCACGTATGAAAAAGGGATTAAGATACGGTGGATATTCAATGTTCTCCTTCAGATGTGCCATCGCTGGACGGCAGCAAGAAATGGCGTGGAGGGCAGCTGTAGGAGATGAAGAAACTGACAACAATTAAGCTGGGTGTCCGTCAAGGAAGCATTAAAGAAGGGGGAGTATGACTTGATTTATAATGGTGACGATGCAACTAAACGGGAACCATGTAGTCGAACGCGCGCGGAAGGCCTGCTTAAATCAACGCACCAACTGCTTCTTCCAATCCTACGGCTGCTGTCTGGTCCGACCAGAAGTCATGCATCAGCGTCCAACTCCTAGTAGCTGCCAAAATAAATTCTACTTTTTATGAGATATCAAAGAATTAAATCTAGGGTTTTATGGGGTTTGAACTCTTGTAAGCTTGAGGTATCACTGCCCTCCCCAGTGAAAACAATGATACTAGAACGAATAAATGTGACGGGCACGATAGAGTGCGACGAGGGCCACGCGAAGAAGAATCACTCGTGGGCTAGATGGCCTGAATCGACCGACCGAGTCAGCTAAAACGACCTTGACTCAAAAAAAAAAAAAAAGAGTCAGCTAAAACGACCGACACGTCGTCGTGTGCTCGCGGTCGCACCACACCGAGCCACCGAGGTTTTGGTTCGTTCCCTCCAAATTCCCGACCCACGCCCCGCCCCGCCCAAAGCCCTACCCGACCTCCGCCGCCTCCATCAACCAAGCAATGGCGCCCTCCCGCTCCGCCAAGCGCCCCAGGCTCGAGCTTCCCCGGCGAGGCGACGACGACTACGTGCCGGGCAACATCGTCGAGATCGAGCTCCGCAACTTCATGACCTACGACCGCCTCGTCTGCCGCCCCGGCCCGCGCCTCAATCTCGTCGTCGGCCCCAACGGCTCCGGCAAGAGCTCCCTCGTCTGCGCCATCGCGCTCGCCCTCGCCGCCGACCCCGCCGTCCTCGGCAGGGCCACCAGCATCAAGTCCTTCGTCAAGCGCGGGGAGGACTCCGGGCACGTCAGGATCGCCCTCCGCGGCGATGCTCCCGGCGGCCGCGACATCTGCATCACAAGGAAGATCGATACCAACAACAAGTCTGAGTGGCTGCTCGACGGTCCGTAACCCACATTTTAATTTTTTTCTATTATTGAACCCTTTCTGTCTTCAACAATTCTGATCTGTTTCGTGCAGGTACGACCGTCCCTAAAAAGGAGATCATAGATGTCATCAAGAAGTTCAACATTCAAATCAACAACTTAACTCAGGTCTGCATCTCATGTTTTCTTTTTCTCCCCCAAAAGGAAGCTACTATGATGATGATTATGTCCTGTGTTGCTTAGTTCCTGCCACAAGACCGGGTGTGTGAGTTTGCAAAGCTGACTCCCATCCAGCTGCTAGAAGAGACCGAGAAGGCTGTTGGTGATCCTAATTTACCCGTTCACCATCGCCAGCTAATAGAATGGAGCAGGGAGCTCAAGGTTCTAGAAGTGGTAAGCATCAGCCTTCATTTCTATTTCATGTTTATGAAGCTTTTCTCGCTTGATACATATGATCTCTTAGACTTAAACTACCGATATATATCAAATTTCAGACTGTAAAGCAAAACGAGCAGACCTTGAACAATCTGAAGGCCCTCAACGCTGAACAAGAAAAAGATGCCCAGCGTGTCCGGCAAAAAGATGAGCTTCTGAAAAAGGTCTATTTTATTGTTTGGCTATGAATGTCATGCACGGTAATTTCTCACGATATTACTGTAATACTGAGTTCTCTGGTTGTGCCCTAGGCTGAGCTAATGAAGAAGAAGCTCCCATGGCTCAAATATGATATAAAAAAGGCCGAGTTTCTAAAGGTACAGGACCAGGAGAAAAGGTTCAAGAAGAAAATGGAAGAAGCAGCCAAAATCTGGCAAGATTCAAATGCTCCTATTGAGTATGTATCATGGTCAAAAGGATCCAGCTCAGTTATCAATTTCTGATTATCCCTGTGATGTACAGCTATTTTTTAGGCGCTGCATTTCTAGCTCAGTAAAAGTTTCTCCTTCACAATTTAACGTTGTCTGGCTGGCTGAGATAGCGAAGGTTTGATTTCTAATGGATAGAATACACATCTTCTTGCTCTTCCCTGCTTATGCAGAGAGCTCAAGAAAGAGAAAACGACTCATGTTTCAAGTACCAAGAAGATAATCAACAAAATAAATCAAAACACGGACAAGCGTCGGGAAGTTACATATGAGGAAGGGCAGCTGGTATGAACTCTTCTTATTTGTTACCCAAATCAGATCCTCAGTGCAGCGTTTTTCTCTTCTCGATCTTTGACACCCTGTTGTGGTATCAGAGAGTTCGATTGAAAACAACGTTTGATAACATAGAAGATGTGAGAAGGCAAGAAAGATCTTGGCAACAAAGGCTCTTGAATGCTAGGGAAGCCCTTGCTGCTGCTGAAAAGGAACTTCAAGATGTACAATCATACAAACCACCTAGAGATGAAATGGTTAGTTTACTAACTGTGTATTTATGCCTTTTTTTTGCTTTCTATTTATGCAGTTTTCTGTTTGCATCTATAACCATATATCCAGTTTATGTGCCCGTAGAAACACAATATTCACGAGTAATGGTATTTACACTTGTCGCTGAATTTATATTTTTGCACAGGCACAATTAACTACTGAAATTGCACAAAAAATTTGTGGCATAAATGATCTCAAAATCAGAAGGAAAGAGGAGGAGCGTCAATTAGCCCAGGAGAGAGAAAATTTGAGGAAGTGTTCTGTTAGGTATCCAGCTTGCGGACTACCATCTACATACACTATTCGTGACATGGCCACCTAATACATTTCCTACAGGTTGAAGCAAATGGAAAGTAAGAATAACAAGCTACTCCAAGCATTGGAAAGAATTGGTGCTGACAAAATCAGTGAAGCGTACTACTGGGTGCAAGATAACAAAAATATGTTCAAGAGAGAAGTTTATGGGCCTGTTCTCCTTGAGGTTTGTTTTGTTGCATGCCTACCAACTTTTGTTATCTTTGCACCCAAGATGCTTATAATTATGCTTTCTTTGACTGATCAGGTTAATATTCAGAATAAGACTCATGCTTCTTACCTGGAAAACCATGTTCCAAAACATATATGGAAGGTACTAATACCATGATAAGTTTTCATGTTTCGTTGCTAAATCTGGTGGGGATACTATTGTTTTCCTTAGTTTTAGATTCATTTAATATGTTCGGCAAGCATACCTAGGAGGCATAAAATTGAAGTAATATTTGATGGGACCGGATCATGCTTGCTCAAGTATGGTCTTGTCCCATAAAATATATACTTTGTGCCTCACAGGTATAAAGAAAGGATCCTTTGATCGAACGGTGCAGGTATACCAGTGGCTGCAGGTGTCTGTCATTGTGTCATTGCACATTGTGCCCATGTCTTGTGCGCAATTAATGTGCAGAGCAGACTGATCGTCCAGTTACTTAAGATGATTAATGTCCAATAAGACAACATCACCAGAAACTGTTTTCTAGATTATGTTCCTTTGCTCACTGTCTACTCCCTCTGTCCCGGTTTATTTGGCCTGCGCGTATCCCTAGGTCGTCAATTTGACAAACTTAATATGAGCTATATATACAAAAAATATATCATTAGAAACTTTAGATCTTATACTTTCTAATAGTATAATTTTTGAGTTATATTATTAAGTTTGGCAAATTTAAGACCTAGAGATACGGGCCTGATAAACGGGACGGAGGGAGTATATTTCTTTCATGGATCTTATTTATCATCTCCGTTGATTTCTATGAGAAAGCATTATATCTGCAAACAAATTAACTGCCATTTCGCTGTGTGTGCCAGTCATTCATTACTCAGGATGCTTCCGACCGTGACATCTTGTTTAGGCAACTGAAGCGATATGGTATTCCTATTCTGAACTACACAGGGGGCAATAGCATCAGGTGTGAGCCATTCAACATTACCATGGAGGTCAGCACGCATATACCAGTCAAATTGGCAGTTTAGGACATCAATGTCTGTTACTTTCTCTATTCCGTATTATTTGTACTAAATCAGCGACAATTAATATGAAACAAAGGGAGTATTTATTATACTCTCCCCTTATTTAATGAGCACCATTTAGTTTCAAAATCATGTCCCAAGTTATAAAAAGTGCATGTGGATTTAACTCTTATTCTCTTTTTCATGTTTGTTTCATCCTATTTTCTATTTTGTTTATGCATGAACAATTCAATTCACCCACACATAGCATCATGTCTCATTTTAGCTACGCACTTAATGTGAGGACATTATAGTAATCCTCTTTGACTTTATTAAATCGGAGCTTTCTTTTTCTTTGTGCGCAAGCAAAATGCGCTCAGCAGAAATAAAACCAACTGAGTAATTTCGAGTATGTTAATTTTTCTTTTTACAGATGCAGCAACTTGGGATCAAATCACGACTTGATCAAGAATTTGAAGCTCCTCCTATTGTAAAAGATGTTTTGATTACCCTGGCTTCTGTGGATCAATCGGTATAACACTGCTTATATCCAGTTCATGAATCTGTACCAAGTTGCACTGGTTATGACTTCAATGAGTTCTGCTTCTAGTATATAGGCACAGATCAAGCAGATCAAAGAGCAGAAGACGTGCACAAGTTAGGTATTTCTGACCTGTGGACTCCATGTCATCATTATCGATGGTCCAGATCAAGATATGGTGATCATTCGTCTGCAGCTGTTGATTCTGGTCATCGATCTCGCCTCTTCATGTGTGGTATGCGTTACAATTTCCACCTTGATAAGTTAGTGGATTATATGGTTCACCACTTCACCTATGCCTAATGCTTGTCAGTTTATTCTTGCAGACTTGAATGTTAGTGACATTGAAAGGATTCGATCTGAAAATGATGAACTTATGAAAAAGGTTGAAGGCATGCAGGAGGCCTTAAGAATGGTCTTGAAATACCAGAGGAAATTAGAAGATGAAGAAGCAGAAATCCGCAAGAAAAAGGTTTACTATATTTCTAATGCTATTCACTTCATTATATTCAAGTAAAGCCCAGTTGTTTCTGATAATGCTCATCTTTTGGTCGCCATATTTACAGGAAGTAATCGTTGACTTGGTGAGGTCCCATAAGAGGAGGGGAGAAGAAATAAAAATGCGTGTTGGTATGGTACTTTTTCCCTGTTCTTCTACATGTAGCTTGCATAATATTGTTCTTCTCTTTAGATATGAAAAGAAGAACTTTGGAGGACATATCACAAGAGGAAGACATGGAATCCAGCACAAGAAATGCTACTGATCAGATGGCTAAGTTAAACGATCAACGATTTCAATCTGTGATAAAATTAAAGGCTAGTACTTCTTAAGCTTGGCTCAATATATCGTTTATCTGGATCACCTTGTAGATTCAAGACTACATATTCTTACTTCATTTTTATTTTTATTCTCTTAAGAGTTTACTTGTTGAAGTTGTTGCTCTCAAATGGAGTTTCACAGAGAAGAACATGGCTTTTATTGAGCTTGATACAAAGGTATGCTCCTCAAGAAAGCAGTTACATCTGCGAATGGAAGTCTTAGAATGGATGGCCCCAAAACACCTTGTATTTCCCATCATATTACATAGTACCTACTAGTAGGTCAGTACCCATAAGTTGCAGTGTTAGAAACTTTGCAATTTACACCCAATCCATCACCACAATTGTAGAATGTTTCTGCAAGATAATGATTCCTGCAAGTAGTTTGGTGCAACTTTCACAATGCACACATTATGAACAATGCACAAACCAGAAAAAAATGACATAAGGAAATGGTGAGATCATTTAACTATAAATGCTTGTACGTTTTATCTCTAAACATTTTAATACATAAAATGATCTGGCCCGCTACAACCTTTTGGTGTGTTTTCTCTATGACCGTCATTTGCATCTCATAGATATGGGAGATGGAAAAGGATGTGAAGATATTTGAAAAGGATGCTGTTCAAGCTGCCAGAGAATATGAAATCTGTGAGTTGGTGCTGCCAATTCCATTGCTGTTTCTGACAAATATATGGCAAATATTGTTAGCTTGTAGTCGACACGGCATTACTGGTGGAAAGCAACTAAGCCGTTATTTCTTATGTTTTACTTTTCCATCGAGATTTTGACATGATATGAATCATATTTGGTGTTTGGGTGTACAATTTTCGGGGATAGATTTAGTGTCACCATGCGATCCATGCTATATATTCATTTTGTATAAGGTAAGGCCGTGACACATATAGAATTGAAGTAAATTATATTTTTCCTTTTGTTTTTCAGTATGGTTTGTTATGTGGGACTACACAATCATATGTTGCTGCTACACTGGTTGATGATCTAAATATTAATTCTGCTGTTATTATCTCTATATGTCTATATTATCATGTACTGCAAGCATGCTTCCTTTATAAAAAAAGGGATAATTATCAGGTATTTCTTACAATAGGAATGACCAAGATTGTTGTGTGGCCTCACATTGTCATGGGTCTAGATCGCAGGCAGCAAGCCTGCCCTGGAGCACTCAAGTTAAATATTAATACTTCCTTATCGATTAGTTAAAGATATGCATCTCTTTTAGAGAAAATTTGTGCTTTCCTTTCCCAGGTTGTTGGTTACTTGTTATTTACGGATATATAAGCCAGGCCTTTTGTAATTGCTAGCACTGGTACGAAAAAACACACAAAAACGCAAGGAGTTAGTCCATGGTCATGAGGATTTTCCGAAGAGCCTTGGTGTCATGGTCCCATTGTATGATTCGGCAAAATAATGTTAGATTCTACAAGGGCACAAGTGTGTATATTTATTTGTGTGTTTTTTGTTTTGCAAGAACTGTTGGTCCTTCGTATGATTATAACAACACATTTTGTTTATTTGATATCTTTTTCATGATGGGTTGGTGACCCCACATGTGTGGATGGTTGTAATTGTTTATTGAGCCCTTTGTAAGATGCTGGTCCCACCTGTATTATATTATTTGGGTGGGAGACAACCAATTCCAAACTTTATAGGTAGGAAAGTTCGAGTAAATATTTGGTGTAGTGCTCCTTTTTTTAAATCGAAAATCATATTTCTAAGTTTCAAAAAATTCTGAAAAAAACCTGGATGTAGTCAATGATATATCCCACAAATCTATCTAATGATAATATTAATAAATAAGTAGCAACAGTCTTTCATCGTGTATATATATATATATATATATATATATTTGTACATTTTGTGAGAGCCTTCAAGCAGTCATTTTTTTATTTCTATACTTGCATTACCAATGGCCAGCTACATCCGAGGTTTGCTTGACCAAATTTTCCTTTTGAAATAGACCTCGGTTGAAAATAGTTGATATGTTTCTATATTGATGATTGACGAAGATTTTAGCATATGGCATATTATTTTTTCCATAATACTTTTTTTCTCATCAGGTAAAAGAATCACTCAAGAGCATGGGAAACTGCTGCTTAAGGCAAAACAACATGCAGAGTCAATATCTATGCTCACTGAAGACCTTGCAAAAAAAGAGTTTGAGAAGGTATATCTTGAAATTAATAAACTCTGCTTAGAAATTATTTAGAATTTGAGTATTTTGTACTCCCTCCGTCTTAAAATAGATGTCGAAAATTTGTCGAAATTTGGATGTATGTAGACACTAAATAATCTAGATACATCTAAATTTAGACAAACTTGCGACATCTATTTTGAGACGGAGGAAATAGTAAAAGTTCAACATACATGAACTCAGATGGATAAATTTGCAAATGGAACATAAAAGAACAAAGGTTTAGTATTTATTTTCCCTCTAGTTCCATTTTCTATGGTGACCAGTGAGCTAGAAGGTATAATTTTTTTTGATGCAAAAGGTAAAAATCTCCTTATATTAAAAGCATCGAACTATCAAAGGTTGTCACACCAAGGCTAGAATGTTCTCAATGGAAACACCAAGTGTGAACACCATCCAAGACAACAAACATTGGATGGCGTATTTTGTCAGTTGTTTGAAATGTTTTTTTTTTTTTGGATTTTGTGCTTCCTGAGTGAATGGTCAGAACTCTCAATCTTAGAGAAACTCTAGCAGATCCTTTGAAATCTCGGCCCTTAAAACACGTATAAAGGGTGCGGTCGGGCTCCGGCGGAGTAGATCCGGCAAACGCAAACTATAAAACCAAATATTCGCAACTTAACATCCAATGTGACAATAGAAAATAGTTTTACAACCGGCGGCGTTGGCGGGCGGGGCAGGCAAAGCGGCTGTAGGAGGCGTGGGATGCAAGCTTCTTCGGTGCACCGCGTGCTTCTTCTTCGGGCCGGCACCCTCCGTCTTTGGACGCGCTCGAGCACGCGGTAGCTCAATTCGGCAGCGCCAGCAGGCTGGCGGCGGGGGAGCCCTGCGAGATGCGGGAGCGACAGGTGGGGTCAATTTGGGCCGCTGACCTGGCCAACGATGGGTGGGTACTCGGAGGATTCCATGGCGCCATGGCGAGGCCGGACGACGTGTGGGGAGGTAAATCGGCACCGGTAGTGGAGGCAGTGGCGCGGAAATGGGACAAGCTAGAACTGAAATGTCCCTCCGCCGAATTACCTGCGAAATTGCCTCCGAACCCAGGTATCTATAGGCTAATGTGTCGAATTTTCCGCTCCCCTTAAAAACTATTACGGGCCTCGCTGTTTTAACGCATCTGCTCGGGTCCGTTTTTCGGCCCAAACCTAAAAAAAGAGGTTATTTACTTATTTTTAAGGGCCGTGGCATTTTAAAGAATCTGCTAGAGTTGCTCTTACTTCGGTTGATATAAAAAATTTCAGTCAATGTAATGGCCTAGCAGCCTCTCAGTTTCTAACCCAATAACCCAGAGTGTTAATCTTTTCTTATATTGAAAGAAAATCCATTTGAAATTAGTTCCTTGTAATGCTCCAACTCTACAAATCCTCATTCTTTGTGTACTTTTCAAGCCTTACCATTGCCATATAATAATGTCTATTGTATTATTGTTCAAACGTCTGGATTAGTTAGTGCTCTTTCTTCTCTAGTCCATCCAGTGTTTCTGTGCATTCTTTGAATCTGAAATTACCTAGTCCATTCAGATTTTCTTGTAATGCATAAAAGAACTTTTTGTCTTAGCTGCATATACATATACACTTAAACCCATTTTTTGATGGTTTTAGCGCATTTCTAATTTCAGATGCCTGCTACCATAGAAGAACTGGAAGCTGCAATACAAGATACTGAATCTGAAGCAAATTCTATGCTGTTTCTTAACCAAAACGTGTTGCAGGAGCATCAGAACCGGCAACGTGAGGTACAACAGTTTTACCAGTGTACTGATGAATGCAAAGTTAGCTTTGCTTGCATAGTTGCATCAAACTTGGTTGATCAGTATCGGTATGTCACACCAGGAATATAAATTGCTCAGCAGGTTTTGGAAAAAATCAGAATCACTGGTCAGCCAGCACTAAACGTTTAGCAGGGGTTCTTTTTCATCGTTTTTTATGATAGTTGGCAGAGTTTCATCTTCATAACATTGCATTAGCCTTGCGATGGAATATCAACACATGTTTGTTGAATCTTGCTCCAGAACATTACTGAGGGAATCAATTGTGGGTTTATGACAGTGACATTCTTGTAGAGGTTACGTAATGCTTACGCTTGAGTAATGCCCTTTTAAGTCATGCTTTCTGTTGTAGGCAGAGTGTGTCACTATCTGGGTGCAGGAAAAAAAAAGAACTCCCAGCAGAACCTACATATTTGTCAGTTGCTATCCTTATGCTAATGAAGTAGTATAGATAAAGGGAGATTGGAGCCTCAAGCGGTTTCGAAAGACCAAGTTTGAGCCGTTAGATTCACGGCAAAGAATATCTCTTCATGTGCCAAATTATAATATGTTCCTTTGTGCAACTCATCATTCTGATACTTCTATGTATTTTTTTTTATCAATTACTACTTCTATATGGATTCTTGGTGACAAATACATTGCTTATATAAATTGTGTAGATAGAATCAATATCAAGAAAACTTGAAGATGATAAAGTAGAATGTAAGAGATGTTGCTCTGAAATAGAAACTACGAAGGTTTGGACATTTCATCTGATAACCTATATTACCATCATATTTCAACCTTATGTGATTTTATAACTCCTGAGTTTACTTTGCTAATTTTCTAGGGTAAATGGCTGCCAACTCTCCGAACACTTGTTTTGAAAATAAATGACACCTTTAGCCGCAACTTCCAAGAAATGGCAATTGCTGGAGAAGTTTCACTTGGTATGTATGTTGGATCTATTTTATCTTATTATTTGTACACGTTTGGATAACATACCAATTGCTGTTCCAAAATTCTGTGGCAGATGAGCATGGTCTTGATTTTAGTCAATACGGTATTCTTATAAAGGTGAAGTTTAGGTGAGTTTCTTTTCCCAAGTGAGTGCAATGTTTTATTGTTTCTTGAAATTGGGCAAATAATAACTGGCACCACTACAGCTTGCTAAAAGTAGTACTGTTTCTTCCAGCATATAAGCAGTACTCCTGTGTGTAGTGTCTTTGAGAGAAGAATTTATCTACATGGGTCTTATAAGATTTTCTGTTTATTACTCATTCCCTTGTTGTTTGAAAGGCTTGTATAATGTTTCGACCGTACCTTATTCCACGGCATAATAAGATGAATGTTTTTTTTTCTACGGACAAACTGGTCAGTCGCAGGTGCTAAGTGCTCATCACCAATCGGGAGGGGTACGGATAAAAGTTGCCAGATGTATTATGTTTGCTTCTGTTTTTATGAGTGCTTGCTTATAGTTGCTCTTTTATTTTGTCATTTGTAGGAACGGTCAGTTTCTACCATCCTGTACCTTGTATCGCTTCAAGATCTTACCAACTGCCCCTTTCGGGTGGTTGACGAGATAAATCAAGGCAAGGCGACACCCGTGCATCTCGTGTTCCCGTGAACAGTAGTACTAGTCAATATATCGCACAGAACTGATGTACTAGTAGCTTCTCCCCAAAACTGCAGGAATGGATCCCATAAACGAGAGGAAGATGTTCCAGCAGCTTGTCAGAGCCGCGAGCCAAGTGAACACGCCACAGTCAGTTGCTTAGCCCGCACCGATTTATTCCACTTGGATCTACCGGTGCTCGCTAACCCCGTTGTTTGCGAATGTGGCTGTAGGTGCTTCCTGCTGACGCCCAAGCTGCTGCCTGATCTGGAGTACAGCGACGCGTGCAGCATCTTGAACATCATGAACGGTCCCTGGATTGAGAAGCCAGCCCAAGGTACGTGTCTGACTTTATTTTCATGTTTCAGTTTATTGGACACTTTGGTTTGCTGGTTAGACACCAGTTTGGAAGCTGATACAATGTGGCCGCATGCAGCCTGGAGCGCGGGAGATAGTTGGAGAAAGGTGATGGGCGTGGAGGCTGAGAACTGACAGCACAGCTTTTGGGAGGTTAATTTAGGAATAATCCATGAATGTAAGTAGTATAGCTAGGCTTAGTAGCTGGGGATGGTTGCTTGGCTTCATCATCCACAACTCAAACAGAATTTATCAGCAGTCGGTCTAGTCCTGATGCGAGGGGATGATAATGATGTAGGAGTACAAAATATTCAATCTCGGAAAAAAACGTACTCCCTCCGGTCTATAATAACTATCTCCGATTTAGTGCAAGCCACGGTTAATATGGATCAGAGGGAGTACGAAATAAATATATCTCCTTTTGATCAAACCAAGCCTTGAAGGGATGCCTTGTTCCTAGTCTTTCCTCTAAATTTAACTCCTAATAAAATTCATGTTGGTATTTTTTGCATATATAAACTAAATTTGCCCAAAATACTAATTCAAGCCTTAATACTTCTGATGCACACATTTCAAACTAATTGCTTTCAACTTTTCAAATTCATATTCAAGCGTAACATAAGATCCAAACCAATAACACAGTGCATAAGACTTAACAACATACATCCCAACTACCACAAGGCTCCCGTCGCCCTGATTCTGGGACAAGGAACCTGGGAAGAACCGTGTACCGTATTTCCTTTGTGGTTCATTAGCATAAGAGGGAACCATCAATTGGTGGTACGTTGCAACACTCTCCTTTACCAAATGTTCCTCTGGTTGCAAAGACGGGTTCAAAAGCGCAAGGTATACAAAAAGAGAAACTACAAACTATTACTAACTCAGGTAAAACTCTCCATATTTGCTGCAACTTGCATCATTGGCTTAGTGCCTGACATGCCCTCTGAACCACCTGCTGAATATGTAGATTCAGAACCCAGAGAGGGTCAACAAGATGGACCTGATGAAGGTCAAGATTGTAATGTCATAGTTTTAGGCGATTCTCTAATGCAAGAAAATGGTGGCATATACAGCGGCACAGTTGATGACTACCCTAAAGACTTTGAGGTCTTCTTTCCCAAATCTGTAGCGCTGCATCGATTGAGATGGGACATGAACAAAGGTAGCGAGAAATGGTTTGTGCTACTGATTCTTTTCGCCAGAGGATCTAAAAGGCAATCATAAGTGGGTAATTTTCGCCAAGATCCTGGAAAATCTGTACATATCCACCACCTATATAACAATCTGCAGTTACTCGCAACAATTTACTGATTCTTTTCTCCTGAAACTGGTTGCTGTAATGCTGGTGTTCTCTCCTCAGTAATGCCTGAACAACTCAAGGTATTATCAGCTCAGCACCGGTCTGTAATAGGTGTATATTGGAGCTTAGCTCCAATTTTTCTCAACCTGGTATGGTTGTAACTGACTGATTCTTCTTTCTTTCATTCTAAGGGTGTAACAGATGTACATTTATTGTCAATGGGGTCAAACAATGTGGCACCAAGTGCAATATTTACACACTGAACAATGTGGCACTACTTAAGTCTGAACATGCGATAGAGGAATAATGGAAACCATGAGCCGTCAAAATGGTCTACAGCTGCTAAGTGTGATGCCATGTCACAAAACAAGATTCAGAAGTCTGCCGAGCTGAAATCATTACAGTAGAAAAGATAATTTGAGGCAGCAGAAATTAGGGAACTATTACTGCACACAGTTCAACTTCAAACAATATCAAGTCTGCACACAGTGCATCGATTCAGCTCTCTGGCCATCAAGTCCCAAGCCAAGAACTGCCCTCGGAAAAGGGCATTATTTCAGAAGTCTGCCGGGCTGAAACCATTTCAAGGAACACTGCAGATGGCAGAACCTGCTGCACACGGATAATCGCAAGTTACCAGCAGCTCCTGTTCAGGTTAAGGCTTCTACCCTACATGGTACATACCATAGCAAAAGCTTTTGCAAACTGCAACTAATAGCGGATGGGAATTCCAAATGCTCTATTCTCAAATCACACGGTAGAGTAGCCAGATAACATCATGACAACATGGTAGATAAACCGCATGGCTAAATAGCATTTCACAAGTCTCTGACTGAACTACAAATGGATACAACATTGTAGACAGCCACATGGCTGAACAGCATTTCACGAGTCTCGACTTAACTACAATAATCCAAAGGCTCTCTCCTTTTTGAATTGACCAACGGCAAATCAGGCTTCAGTCTGCTCCCTCAGGCGACGGATTGTGCTCCTGACAGTGACCGCGCTAGCAGTGCTACAAACGCAAAATAATAGAATGAGCCAACAATAATAGAACATGATTTAAAAAGATCTAGAAGGTGTAGTTGATGGCAGCACGTACTTCATGGTGTAGGCACCGCCAGCCTTAACCTTGCCACAGTCCTTGCATCCCCAGATCCCAACTGCTTTCCTCTTCACCGCAAACTGCGAACCAACAACGAAATAATTAGAGCTGACGAGGGTGATTTTGCAGCATGTGATTTACAAATAACAAACAGCAGATCTCGCATTCAGAAGGAAAACAACATTGTTTACAGTGACGAGAATCAGATGCCATAACTGTTGCCACATATCAAATCACTTTTATCACTGAAGTAGCCAGAATAACGGAGTGCTATAGACTGTTCATAGCAAGAAGGCTGCACTGGTCAAACCATGCAAAGCAAGCATTAAAGTACAGCAGATAATAACGCCATGGCTATGTGCATGTCCTGGGATTACAACGGCAGTTTGTTTTACATGTTTAGAAGTGTTGTGCCAATCAGCAATTCAGCATATTCAATTAAGTTATCCAAGAGTTGAGATGGGTATTCAGGTTGTCTTGTAGATAGTTAGTTATCGTCCAAGACAAGAACAAACTAGCTATACTAGTAGGCTACCTTTTTTTGACTTACATTGAAATCATATGCTGAATTCAAAATAGCCAAGCGCGAAAAAAGGCCAAGTTATATAACACAGAAGCACCAGTTGAACCAGCCAGTTCACATTATTTACCTTGCCACAGAACTCGCAGAAGTACTTGGAGTGCTGGGAGACCTCCATCTTCTTGATCTGCTTACGCAAACTGGCACCATACCTGGTACCTACACAGCATTGACATAACACATAATCACATCAATTAGCATACATTCATGGAATTGTTAACTAATGATCTGCGGCTTCAATGAACCTACCATATTTGCCAACAATTCCAGCCTTCTTGGTGCGCTTCGTCTGCACATAACATTCGAAACACAAGAAATTAAAAATTTCATCTACAAATACACTGCAACAGCAAACTGAGCCACTATCTACAAGGGCAGTATTAGAAGACATGGACATTATCAACGAACAAGTAAGATTTGTGCCACGGTATAACAGAATTTGAATCAACCACTTCAATAAAGAGTCGACACAGTAAAAGCTATCTAAGACTAATTGCATGCATAACATCATCAAATTATTATCAGCTGTATCAAGTATAATTGTAGGATGTAGCTCATCGCAGACTAGCAATGCATCTCATGGAAGGCACACAACAGTAATGTCCAAGGCATGGTGCTAACCAATCAAGTGGTAGAAAGGCTTACGCTCAGATTTTGTGGTAAACAGTTGTAGCAGCAGGGATCTCATTGCAATTCCAAACTTGTGTGCTACTGTAATTACTCGTTCACTCTTCATATCAATTAAACCGGTCCCAGAAGTAGAAATTTTAACTATAGCAGCATGGCAACATCCTATTGGACCACGCAATTGATTTTGAGCAAGCGGCAAATGGAACCAAGCAAGAATCAGCAAAGCACCGCGGGCAAACCTAGTCTAGGTCTGGCGGATGTTACAGCTTCGAGGATGGCTTCTCCTCTATGCGACACAGACCAACATGTTGGAAGAAATAAATTTGGAACGCTTATCTCTAGATTCCCGAGTGCAAGCTGCTCACACAATCACAAACCTAGGTGATTCCTACACCCGATGGACAGGCGAGAGAGATAAAACTCCGCACCGAGCAGAGCACGGACCAGAGCCCAGATAGATAAGGGAGTACGGGGATACTGTACCATCTCGCCGGCGAGGAGGAGGCGGCAGCTGCGACGGGCGGCGGCGGGGACGGCAGTAAGGGCTGGGAGACGGCGGCGGCGGCAGAGAGAGGTCTCGGGAGGTAGGCGGCCTGGTCGATCTTATACGTGTGGAGGCATGGACGGGGGCTCGTTATTGCCTTGGTGGGCTGGGCTGCGACTCTCGCGCGCGTAAAGATGGGCCGTCAACTTGGACAGAGTATTGGGCTTAGTTTCAGCCATCTAACGGAACGGAAACGAAAACGGATAGAGACATGCATTATTAAAAAAAAATTGTTGTTGGAATTGGAAATGAAATGAAAAAATCCGGAACCAAATATAGAATTGTAGATCATCGAAAACGAATATGGAATGAATATGGGACGAACATGATACGAAAATAGATATTTATAGGAATACAATAGTGGCATAATATCATGGTCTTGTACACCAAAAATATATAACACACAAATAATAGCTTACAACTTCAAGAAACAACAGTTGAACATAAAGTAACACACATAAACGCTAAGACACTCACTTGATTCTTAAGTAGACTAGATTGGGCGTATGTATTACATAGACCATGCATATATTCTATGGCCCGATAAAAGCAAGAAAAATCACTTACGCAAAGTATTATTTCATACATGGGCCTAAATAGTTATATTTCCGGAAACTTTTCGTATTTGTTTATCTGGAATTTTCTTAACATTTCCGTTTTTGCCGTAAATAGCTCCCTCGTTTTCTTTTTCGTTTCCGTTTAGAAAATTTCGTTTCCGTTCCATTTTTGCAAAATGTTGTTTATGTTTCCTTTTTACCTCCCCATTTTCGTTTTCTTTGGAAACGGACGGAAAGTTTCCTTTTCAACCCTACACCTAAGTGTTTCTAGCATGTAGCTTAGAATATTTCCTCCCTCTCGCTAGGTTTTGGGTTCTCTCAACAGCATGGCCGGGGCTGTCTCTATCTCTCTCGGTCCCTCCATCACAGATGTCATCGGTGCTCTCGGGATGATCAGGGGGGGTCTTGGCACCACTTCCCAACCTTAGTTATTTGGTTTGACATTGTGATGTAGGGTTTTGGGGTTCTCTGAGGAAGGAGTGAGGTTCTAATCATGGATAAGGGTCCTTCATCGGCTAGTGGTGATCCATGTATCAACTTTAAGTGACCCATGAATTGTAACTGCGATAGAATGATGAATGTTGGATGATGTTCTAATAAAGGCTGTGTGCATCAACCGATGCAGAGGCCGGGGTTTTATTCCTCTTTTCAGAAAAAAAAAACTAATGAGGTTGCTAGCATGGAGAGGCTAGGACTCAAGGAGGAGGACATGGATGATGTGGTGTTTGTAGAGGAAGTGTTGCAACCGGAATCAATGACGCATTGGATGGCGATTGCCAAAGTTCATATAGAGATGGAATTTAGTCACTTTTGGTTCTTTAAAAACATAAGAACGACCTGGGATCTAGCCAAGGAGGCATGATCGAATACAACATGTTTACTATGTTGTTTGCTTGCCTATGGGACTAGGAGAAGGTGATGGAAGGAGGACCTTGGGTCTCTAGAGGGAAGAGTGTGTTAATTGCATCTTATTATGATGGATTCACCAAGCCGTCTACAATCGAGTTGAGATCAACCTTGATTTGGATTCAGACCCATGATCTACCAGACGGATACAAAGGGATGGTGAAGACCTTGGCTGGTAAGGTTGGCAATAAGTTTGTGGCACAAGAACCTCTCTCATATGATTTATTTGGGAATTTCTAAACGGTCTGTGTCACAATTTGCGTGTATAAGCAGCTGAAAGTGTGGTGTCGATCACCCAAGGAGGGAAGAGGGAACTTCTTCTTGTGAAGTATGAAAAGCTGCCGGATTGGTGTTCCGTGTGGGCATGTTGGGACATACGAGTAAAGACCATGGTGAAGGTGTCCATGATCCAGCCATTGAAATTTTAAGGAATTGTTTTAATTGGAGGCCACGATCTAGAACCTTTTGTCATGGTGGAGGCCCTGGTAGGGACAAAAAAGTTGATGCAGTGATCCTTGGTACCAAGCAGATGATCTGAACCGTAATGGGAAGTTGGGAACACTCGGGTTGCATTGATGGGAATACGGGAAGGGAGAATGGAGATGACATGTCTGAGAATAAGATGGAGGGAAAGAACAAACGTAGTGCTAATTTTTAGAGCACGGTTGGACTGATCAAGCCACCGGCTAATGGTGCCCTGTAGACAAGACTAATAAAAGCAGAATACAGAAGAAGAAGAAGAAGAAGAAGAAGAAGAAGAAGAAGAAGAAGAAGAATGGGAGGTTGATGCCACCGCAAAAAAAAAACAATTTGGCCGGAACGGGTGCGGTTTGGATGATCCTGCGATCGTCAATGAGCTTCGCGATCTTGTATTTTCTCGTAAATAAACAATGATTGTATTTTCCTTTCAGTAAAAAGGAAGGACAGATACTCCACTCACAAGAGGAGGAAAATGTGTAATTCTGTAAAAAAAATGTTATTTATCCTTGTCTACGAAAAAAATGAAACCGAGTGCAAAAGCTCTGTATGTCAAACGAAACAAAGTACTGGAAGAACAGTGACTTGTCTTTCTTTGCACTTGTCAACTCAAGTGGTTACTCACCTGGCGTACGTCGTCAATTCCTCGTCTACATAGTAGAGTCGTTGTATAGC
The DNA here is from genome assembly GCA_916181665.1 of Avena sativa. Taxonomy (NCBI): domain Eukaryota; kingdom Viridiplantae; phylum Streptophyta; class Magnoliopsida; order Poales; family Poaceae; genus Avena; species Avena sativa. Next base: position 371,153,895 of record OV702279.1, on the reverse strand, counting down.
TCTCTAGACCAGTCTGTCAACCTCAATCACAGTCGCTTTAAGTTGAAGTAAACTCAACCGTACTAAGGGACAAGGTGGCATGGGCTTCCGTGATATGAGGCTTTTCAATCAAGCCTTTCTCGCTGGGCTATTGATCTTCCCGGACAACCTATGTAGAGCTCATTATTATCCCAACGGAGAGCTCATTGATACAGTATTCACGGGTAACCCCTCATCCACTTGGACTGCTATTTCGTATAGTTTGGATCTATTGAAACAAGGGGTCATATGGAGGGTTGGCAATGGACAACGTATTCGTGTTTGGAGGGACAGCTGGATCCCTCAGACAACATATTACAAGGTGCTGACTCCCTGTCGTAATCTCCGTATCAAGAGGGTCTCAGAACTTCTTGATGAGCAAGGTGTATGAAATACAGATTTTGTTCGAGCTACATTCCGGCCTATCGATGCTGATGTAATTCTATGCATCAAAACCTCTAGCCGATTGGAGACTGATGTAGTTGCCTGGGCAGCCGGAAAGCTCCGGTTTATTTTCGGTCCGAAGCGCATACAAACTAGCACTCGCTAATGATCTGGATCAACGTGATTTTGCGGCTTCGAGTATCAGACCTAACGGTGACAACCCATGCTGGGGCAAAATTTGGCAGGCATCGGTTCCACCAAAACTTAAAAATTCCGCATGGCGTGCGGCCTCCAATGCTTTGGCCATGCAAGATAATAAACTCTGGCATAATATGAAGGTAATTGGTTTATGCAATATCCGTGGCGTGGAGTCAGAATCAGTGGAACGTGCGCTTTTTAGATGCAACCGTGCTCGTGTGCTTTGGGAGGAGATGGGCCAATGTTGGAGTTTACCATCAGCTTCTAATTTTTATATTCAGTCTCCAGCATGGTTCCAGGAAATTTTACTACAAGCATCAGTTCACATGATTGACAACATTCTGTTGGTTGCGTGGCGTGTTTAGTTTGCAAGGAATGAGGTAACCCATGAAAAACCTTTGCCATCGGTTGAGGGTTCAAAAAGATTTCTTTGTAGCTATTTATAACATCCTAACATTTAGGAATCAACGAAGGGTAGATTTAGAAATTTGTGCATATGCATGTATTCGTCAAAATAAAAACTTAAAGTGATCAGAGTTTCTTTCACTCTCTCTGTGTAGGGATAGCTATTGGGAGTGATCGTTATAAATTTTGACATGATCTTTTTGGATAACTGTGTTTTGAAGGGGAGAATTTGAATTCAAATTTGAAATTTGAACTTATGTTTATAGGTTAAGAATTGTTATTTTAAAATGATTAAGTAATATCATTTGTTATAATAATGAGATAATAATAAATAACAGAATTCTAAAAATAAAGTAATTTAAATAAGAAATGAATTCTTATTCTTTATCTTTATTTCATAAACAGTTTACATAGAGGAATTCATTCCATTAATGAAAAGGTTCATTACAGTAAAGAAATATCAACAATTGATATTTAAATAATAAAATGTTACAATATAATTATAAAAAGAATAAAATAAGAAATTACAAAATATTTACAAATGAATCAATAAAGATTACAATCTATTTATTTATCTAAACCTATACTAAATCTTGAAACACCAGATCTTGTACCTGCAACAAAAATTAAAACAAACAAAAAGGAGAATAAGGGGTTAATTGTTAGAATACTCTCAGTAAAGAGCAGTGAGGTGCACTGCTCATATTACATCATTGAGTATAAATAAAGGGGCAAGTTTCATGTGGTATGGTTGAGAAGGGCAAGTTCAAGATAAGCATCTCGAGAAGATCATTTTCTTGAATCTCGCCGTCCATATTGGTGATAATGGACATGTGAAGACATGTATTAATGAAGCTATTCAATAGTGGTGTATGGGGGAGAAAATTAGGAGTCTTCACGAAGCAACAACGATCAAGTGATGAATTCTGGCTTGGATGGAGATTGAAGTGTTGTCATCAAGATCAAGCGGGATGCGCAAGGCAAAGGTATGGCCTTGCTAGGTTTTCCTTTTACCAGTCTCAAGGCGGTTTTTGGGAGACCGGGTTATAGGATACATAGCCGCACTATTAAGAGGGGCTTTCGGTTGGGTAACTTGATCACATCATCATAGGAAGCTCAATCCTTTGCATACTTTGCATCTTCCTATTTTGTTGATTCTTGGTGTTTCTCCATGTGAGGTTCTTGAGCTTGTTTCTAGCTCTTCAACAAGCCCAAGTTCATCGAAAACGGAATTCGTATGCATCTTCTATGGCGTTTTCGAGTTTGAAGGTTTTATCGGTTCTTCTTATAGGGAGGCTTCTTACCTTTCTTCATTTGGTTCTATCCTCCTCTATTGGACTATGATGTTTCTCTGCACTATCTTTTAGGGCTTGTTGTCCTCGTCAAAACAAGCCCAAGATCATTGAAATTGGAGTCCGGATGCAAAAGTTATCGCCGTTTTCGTGTGCCTTGTTTGGTTCCAGCGGAATTCCGGCGGACCAAGTCTGTGGCCGGAATTTCCGGCGAGCGCCGGAAATTTCCGGCAAACCGCCGAAAAACTGTTTTGTATGCTATTTCGGTTTGTACCAGAAGTTTCGGTTTTGACCGGAAATTCCGGCGGCTGATCCGGCGGCGCCGGTTTCGCCGCCGGAACATGTTCGCCCAATGCATCTTGCTTCCAACGGTCATCCCCCTTGAAGGGGTATAAAAGAGGGGCTTCTTCCCCAAAGTTCTAAGGCTCTTGAGCACGTTTTTGACCTCCATTGTTGACCCCTTTGAGCTTTCTTCCTCTCCCTTCCCTCCTATGATTCTTGCATCTTTTTGAGGGCTTTGGAAGAGGAGATCTAGATCTACAATCCCCACTAATCAATTCCTCCTCTAAGTGAGGGGAACCCATTGGATCTAGATCTTAGAGTCATTTGTTGGTTTTCACCATTGTTCTTCCTCTCTAATTCCTCCCTAGAACTTGTTGCTTTTGTGGGATTTGAGAGTGAAGGATTTGAGCACCCTTGGTATTCTTGCTTTGCATTCTTGCATAAGTGTTGAGCTCTCCATTACGATTTGTTCGAGTGAGAGACCGTGAGCTTGTTACTCTTGGAGGGTGACCTCCTAGTTAGCTTGGCGGTTGGTACCGCGGTGTCCTCTTCGTGGAAGATTGTGAAGAGACCCGGGCTTCTTCTTCGTGGAGCTTGTGAAGTGGTTGTGGAGCTTGCCATCTCCGGAGTGGAGGAAAAGCTAGCCATAAGGAAATGGCCTATTCCTTCGTGGAATAGACTCGGATAAGAAGGTGAGCCTTTGTGGCGCGTGAGGAATCCTTCGTGGAACCTCACACCTCTCCAACATGACGTAGACCCCTTCCCAAAGGTGGTGAACACGGGAATACATCTTCGTCTCCGCGTGCCTCGGTTATCTCTATATCTGAGCTTACTTTCCTTGTGATAGCCATCGAGCTTGAAGTACTTATATCTTGCTTATCACCTGTGGTATATTTATCTTGTGCTATCTTGCTTAGCTTAATTTGTTGTTGGTGCACTTAGTTGAGCCTAGTGTATTTAGGTTTTGTGCTTGTAAAATAAACGTTAGTTTAATTCCACATTCTATCAAGCCAAAACCGTAATAGTTTTGAAATTGCCTATTCACCCCCCTCTAGGAGACATCTCTATCCTTTCAAGATGTTTCCAGTCACAAAATGAAATATAGTTCAAGATACAATTTAAATTCTATTGAGAGTAGAATGACATGATTATATCCACGACACTAAGAAGAGTATACAATGTGAAAAAAATCATTTGGTAGAGTTGGCATGACACGATCTACATATCAGGGAGGAAGTGCAGACATAAATACTTCAATGCTGAAACTTATAAGTGCTATCGATGTAGAAGTAAACATAGAGAGAGTTAAGAGATTGAGGAACAGACATGTTTGTCCTGAGAAAATAACGATGGCAACCAACATGTATATCCAATCTTTATAGGATGAAGATGTATACATTGTCTCTACAGAAACAACCTGATGTCTTCAGTGACAGGGGAACAAATTCAAATAGAAAAAAATATGAGCTACAACATTACAAAGCATACCACATATAAACGCTATTACCTGTAGCTGATACAAAATATTTTCTGAAATGAATTAGTGTAAATCTTCTGTAGCAATGAGACAGGGAAGAAGCAGCAGCCAATATCACATGATCAGCATTTCCTACTAAACAAAAGAGAAAATGGAAAAACGAGTTAGTCGTATTAAACTTGTAGCATCGTGAACATATAAGAAAGAGAACATTGTTTGGGGCACAAAAACCAGTCCGTACACATGCATTCATGAGTACTCGTGTACAAAATTTGGTGAAGCCAATTCACTTGCATCCATAGCTCAAACACATCAGGGTGGTTTGAAAATTTATTTCCACTGTAGTAAGAAATGCGCAGGCAAAAGGAGACTTTTATTAAATTATAGCATATCATAATTATATTATGTACTTGGAAAAAGTGTGTGAAACTTATACAAAAGTCAAACCTAATCAGATGTGCGATTGAGATTATGTTCAAGTTCCATTACTATCAGTTTCACAAATTACAGTAGGACGGTACCCACCCTGCCAACACTAAGAGGTCAACCAATACTTTCGGTGTACCCAATCCTTTTGAGGACACCATATTCTCTATATTGTGTAGTAGTATTTAAGGGGAAAAAATATATCCTGGATGATTTAAGTCATCAGGCTTAGTATAGAAGACGGCGCTAGAACTGTGATGCTTGCCTAAAACCTATGTTGATTTTCCTTCTAGCACCCTAAATTAAAAATATTTAGCTAGGGAAGTTAGAGAACAAGCAAGAAGGGAAAGTAAAATATGCTCCCAAGAAAAGAAAAAGGACAAGGTACATAATATGTGTAGGCAAAAAAAGTATGCTCCCAAAAAGATAAAGGATAAGGTACTTTTTTAAAAGAGAGAGAAGGTACATTTTGTGCATTGATTAATGCAATAACTGAGAGTCTGAGACAAAACATTATGACCATGTTTTATATAGAGCTTTTAACAAAATCTCTCAATGAAATCAGCATGAAGACAATTACGGCTAAGCTTGCCTAGCAGTACCATTTGGCTGCAAGAAATCCTAACGGCATTTGAACAATACGCAAGAGATGATTACCATGCGTCAGACATTCAGGCATACCACCTCACTGTTTTTGTCCCCTAAAATTACCAACCCTCATACATTCGGGCATACCACCTCACTGTTTTTGTTCCCTAAGATTACCACTCGCAGGATTTGCATTCCCCTCTATAGATGTGCTCCTTAGGTCTTGAAACGGGGAATTCTCTGATCCAAAGGGGGGCATGGATGGATGAATATTCTTCAGGTATAATGACTACAATGAAACAAAAGATGAATGTTAAATCATGGGATACACTGAAATCAGTAAATAAGCGTGGGCAAAAGCCTTATACCCAACATGCGGCAAACATGACATTGAAATTATAATTATTCCCGAAGCTTAATAGTAAAAAAAATATTGACATCCCCTAGAGAAATTAGAAAACTGCAGTGCCACAACTTAACAATTATTTTCTTGTTGCATAATATATGAAAAACAGTAAAGTCTGAATACACAATAAAATTTCACCAAAAATGCTCCCTCCATAAACATGTGAATTCAGACTACAAGGACATGTACGTATGCTTCAGTGATATTTTCAACTGTCGTGCGAGTTTTCAGAAACACAACAATTACAAGAACATGTATGCTTCCGTGCGAGTTTTTTCACTGCAACTTAAGATTCACTTGAAACATTATGACTTCAAATATTTGCAATTACTTTTATTCCATCCAGAGAAGAATTTGCTACTACAGATATCTACAATTATTTACTACAAGAAATACAATATATGTCAATGTTATTGGTACGATAAGATGCAGAGTAATATATGTGTTTCCAACTCATAATAGTAATCCATTGTTATGGTTCAGAGAATATCTACATATCTCAGGTGAGAATGACATGAGATACTCTAGGATGCTGCTCATCGCAAACCCATCATTGTAACACGCTCAGAATCGGCCCTATGCAAGTTTTAGCGAAACCCGCCAAACCCGCATAGAAACGATTCGAAGGTGCCCACCAGGCACTTTCGTGCGGGTGGAAAACGAAGTAATAACATTACACAACAGTCCTCGATGGGACCCATAGAACAGATATATATACAACAGTGACTCCATGAGTCAAGAATACAGATATAATATACAAAGATCCAAATCACCTTGAAAACGACAGAGCGTCCGACTACGGACAAGATGCAAATGGGGCTAAGAGCCCTGAAGAATAACCAATGGCGTCCATAACCCTGCCCAGGCCAAGCCGGAAGGGTAACCCTGCTAACGACGTCGATCTCAAAACCTGCTTAAACAAAAGGGGTGCCGACAAAGGGCAAAGGAAAAAGAGGAGCGTCAGTACTGAGGCCAGTACACGGCGAGACTAGAATTCGGCGGTCCTCGCCTACATAGGTATGGTGGACTGAAGCGGCAGCGGCAGCATGCACTAAACAACCTATAGAGACTCGATACAACTGGCGGCTATCAGAGAGGGGTAAGGAAGTCCTATCCGGATCCAACCTGAATCTTACACCAAAACAATCCCATCCTGGTATTTCCCCCTCGAGACCAAACGAGGAAGTCAACCGAGGAACTCACTCATTTGGCAGTTTTATTTATTCAGTTATTGTTGCAGCAATTACTAGTCAGGTGTAGATAATCGTCCTGATAAAGTAAACAGTGGGCTGTTTTAGTTAACCATTCCTTTGAAGTTGCAACACTTACTAGTCAGATACGATTAGCATGAGATAAACCCAAAACCCAGCAGTTGTTGGTACTTTTATTTCGCCATTCCGTTATAGTGAAGCTGATTACTAATCATATCAGATACAAGTCAAATTATAACGGTAAACTTTAGTTATAGTTGTCTATGATCAAGCACTGTGCTCCAAGTCGTCCATAACCGCGGACACGGCTTCTCGAAAAGATTAAACCCTGCAGGGGTGCACCAAAGTATCCACAAGCACTTCGACCCTTTTTGCCAGATCAGTTAACATACACCCATCGGTATGTCGGCGGGGCCTAAGTCACGACGTTCCCAGACCCAAAGCAAGCACGGGGGGCCACCCCACTAAGTACACCCGCAACGAAGTCGGCCGGTCTCCGAGACGGACTCAGGGTTTGCGACAGTGGCTGTAAACGACAACAAATCCCAAAACTGGGACTGTCGATACCGCGAAAACACTCCGCTTCCAAAACAGTACAACGTGCTCCTCACACAATCGTAAATAAAGCAGTAAAGCATGGCATAAGTACAGAATAGTAATAAAGCCCCAAACTACTTGTGGCCCCCAGTACAATACTTTGAAATCAGGTACTAATCAATGGGGGGCCCATATCTCCCCACCTGTGGTTAGCGCGCTCGATCTCGGAACAGGTGTCAAGAACTCGGGGTCCTACGGGACACAAGTGGGCGGTCGAAAACCAGATATTATCTATCACCCACCGGTGCCTCTGCTTACCTACTTCAATTTTAGTTGTTAAACAGTAATTAAAGTGAACAATAAGTAAAACCATGATCATCTCCAACATTGAACATGCGGCAAGACTCCAACAACTGTGGTACTTGACGACACGCAACAACACTTGAGCGAGCGACTACGACACGCAAGTCCAACTATCTACCAATCAACAGGTAATAGGATGTGTCCAAGGCAATATAAGGCTGCAAGGGATATCACGGGTACGAAAGCTAGAGCATCGCAACACAGATAGCAATAGATCAACCGGAGGGAATAAATACTATAAAAGTACGATAGGTAGAAAGGGGAAGGTGCTCGCCTGAAAACATTGTCGAAGGTTCATCCGAAGATCGGGGCGAAGCTCACATCAACTCAACGGCCTTATCCGCGAATAAGCAAAACACTAGAATAAACACCGGATGCAATATTTAATACTACGGCAAAGATCGGCATGCTTATGATATGACGCATGGCATGGCAAAGATGCGATGCAATTAGGCAATATTAAGTGGAACCGGGGTCCCAACAATTAATTAAACGGTTCAAGTTATTTAGAACCCCCGCAATTTAAATGTTGTATTAACATGGCCAAAATATAGCACCGGTTCGCTACATCAGTTTAAATGAGGCCGATATGAGACTAGATTTGCCCGCATATGGGCCCCATATTTAATTGTAAGGTGAATCGGCATAAGGCCCCCAAACCACATGATATGCATGCGAGATGAACAATTATTATGCAACAGGTTGTAATATGTTATAAAATAGGGTTTCGGGAAGGGGTTCACACATTAGGGTTCGGCGAGCTTGGGGTTCCGGGGTTCGGGGTCGGTCTCAGGGTTCAGGGTTCGACGAAAACGTTCTCGGATAACAGAGGGAGGTCTTGTCGCATCCGGGAAGCAGGACTTGGTTCGGAGTCAGGGGCGCATCGGACTCGTCCTGGTCGATGTCGTTCTTGTCGTCGTGCAGATCTTGTCGGGTACGCGGTTTGGGTCAGACTTGACGTTCGGGGAAGAACTTGGCGTTCTCGAGGACGAACTTGGCGTATCCGTGTCGACGACTTGGGCGTCCGGGTTCTCGGCATCAGATCCGGGAAGAAGTGTTTGCCGCACCGGTGGCGTTCTTGGCGGTCTTCGGGTCCGGGCCTTGGCGCTTCGGACCGGTCTTCAGGGGTCCAGGAAGGCGATCTTGGCGCTCGGATTTGGCGGTATCGGTCTTCGGGTTATCTTGCATTGGTTGTTCCTGATGTACTGGTTATTGTTCTTGTCGCTGTAGATGCATACATGCAGTCGCTTCACACTGCCATCCAATCTTCCCCAACCAAACGCAAACCATCTTGATGACGAGGACGATGGGGCGACTCCCGGGCAGGAGAGCTCGACGAGGACAGCCTCTTGCAGCTGCAGGTCGGCAGCAGGGCGCGCGGGCCAGGACCACGACGACACAGGGACTGGCGGCAGCGAGAGGGGCTCGGGCGGTGGCGGCCAGACGACGGGGTGGATGCGAGGCTCTCCGGCGACAGCAGCGGCGGCGGGTACCTGCGGCCTATTGCCGGCAGACGAGAGGTGAGGGAGGAGCAGGCCGGGCCGGGAGGGGCTCGCGGAACGACGGGCGGAGGAGGAGGTCGGGCGGCAGGGATAGATGCGGGCTGGGGAAGACGAGCGGCGGCCACGTCGGGTGGGAGCGGGGCCGGGGCCGAGCGGCCGGAGGCGGGCGGACGCGAGCCAGAGCCGGGAGGAGGAAGAGCACGGCGGCGCGGGCCGGCGAGCGGCGGTGGGAGGCGGACTCGGCCGCGGAAGACAGAGAGGAGGGAGGTGGGTGGAGAGGGAACGCGGGGAGGAGGAGAGAGGTGGAGCGGGGCGACGGGGCAGGTGCGGGGGCGCGGCCGGGGCTCAGGCGGCAGCCGGAGGGGGGAACGGAGGAGACGGGGTGGGAGACGTGGCCCGGGGAAGAGGAAGGTGCGGGGAGAGAGAGGAGGGAGCGTGCGGGTCGGGGTGGGACCTAGGCGGGGTCGGTGGGGGAGACAGGTGGGAGTGGGGCTGGTTGGTGGGGGTGGGGAGTGGCGTGTGAGGGAGTGGGGGTGGGTTTAGTCTAGGTGGCAGATGGGGATTGGTTGAGGGAGAGAGATGGGGTGAGGTGGCGAGCCGCGAGTGGCTGGGGTGAGGTGGAGGGGGTGTGGGTAGATTAGGTTGGGTAGCTTTAGGATTATGGGTGGACCGATTTTATTTCGGGGGTGGTCGTTCGGGTCGAATCGGCCCGTTCGACTGCCCCACTAAAAATAATTTAATATTTTATTTGTTTAAAACAAAGCTTCTGCAAACCGATAGCAAACAAACCAAAATAATCCGGTGACCCGGTTTTTGCGTTTGAACAAAGACGGGGCGTTTTAGAAAACACAAAATAGGTTTTTCTGCAAATAGTTTTATGCAAGCAAATGCAAGATGATGACGATGCTCAAATGCAATGTGGCATGATGACATGAGCATGCGGTCATGATGATGTAATGCACAAAACAACGCGATTTTCTAGTAGTGGTTTTGCGGGATGCCACAATTCGACACCACTAACAATGGATCTCGCCCTCGAGATCCGCCTCATGGTACCGGAAGGAAAGTCGGCGATCTGCAACTTCGCGCTTCGTGTAGATCCTCGCGACACCACTAACAAGAGGTCGTTGTCCGTGATGGTCGAGAGGACACTCCGGGAACAAAAGGCCGAAGGTAGAGGTATCAACAAATAAAGCCACCTCTAGCTTCGATGAAAAGAGGGAACCGATGCATTCTCATCCACTTCAATGTACACAAGCGAATAGAGTGGGTAGTCGGCATGGGGGCCAATCCATCACGCACCCAAACTATTACTCTGCACAATCGGTAGAAAAGCGTGCAACCATTCTCGGAATCAGACTGAAGATCTCGACAAGCGAAGTTTGGAGACAAAGGAGTGATGCAGACTCTACATCGGATCTGGCGTAGGTGATGTCGTCGCGTCGGGAAACAACGGAAGGCACAAACAAGGAACAAAGAATGGTACCACCGGACGAAGGGTCCCTCGGATAGCATGAAGTCCAGATGTAGCAACACCGTTACCAAAGGAGGAAGCGAAACCCTGAAGGTACGATGGAACCCAACCACGAGAAATCCTGGACTCGAAGAGAGAGAAGAGAGCGGATTCAAAACACGCAGAGGTGAGAGGAGAATAGCAGAGGGGTAAGGAGTAAAATCAGACCTAATCAGAACTATCCAACCGATTTTGCAAAATAGTTTTGACACTCTACTTCGGCCGTTAGCTAGGTTATCCTACAGGCTGGACTTGTGGGGTATCGCAACTGCTGAGCTCTGATACCACTCTGTAACACCCTCAGAATCGTCCCTATGCAAGTTTTAGCGAAACCCTCCAAACCCGCATAGAAACGATTCGAAGGTGCCCACCAGGCACTTTCGTGCGGGTGGAAAACGAAGTAATAACATTACACAACAGTCCTCGATGGGACCCATAGAACAGATATATATACAACAATGACTCCATGAGTCAAGAATACAGATATAATATACAAAGATCCAAATCACCTTGAAAACGACAGAGCGTCCGACTACGGACAAGATGCAAATGGGGCTAAGAGCCCTGAAGAATAACCAATGGCGTCCATAACCCTGCCCAGGCCAAGCCGGAAGGGTAACCCTGCTAACGACGTCGATCTCAAAACCTGCTTAAACAAAAGGGGTGCCGACAAAGGGCAAAGGAAAAAGAGGAGCGTCAGTACTGAGGCCAGTACACGGCGAGACTAGAATTCGGCGGTCCTCGCCTACATAGGTATGGTGGACTGAAGCGGCAGCGGCAGCATGCACTAAACAACCTATAGAGACTCGATACAACTGGCGGCTATCAGAGAGGGGTAAGGAAGTCCTATCCGGATCCAACCTGAATCTTACACCAAAACAATCCCATCCTGGTATTTCCCCCTCGAGACCAAACGAGGAAGTCAACCGAGGAACTCACTCAGTTGGCAGTTTTATTTATTCAGTTATTGTTGCAGCAATTACTAGTCAGGTGTAGATAATCGTCCTGATAAAGTAAACAGTGGGCTGTTTTAGTTAACCATTCCGTTGAAGTTGCAACACTTACTAGTCAGATACGATTAGCATGAGATAAACCCAAAACCCAGCAGTTGTTGGTACTTTTATTTCGCCATTCCGTTATAGTGAAGCTGATTACTAATCATATCAGATACAAGTCAAATTATAACGGTAACCTTTAGTTATAGTTGTCTATGATCAAGCCCTGTGCTCCAAGTCGTCCATAACCGCGGACACGGCTTCTCGAAAAGATTAAACCCTGCAGGGGTGCACCAAAGTATCCACAAGCACTTCGACCCTTTTTGCCAGATCAGTTAACATACACCCATCGGTATGTCGGCGGGGCCTAAGTCACGACGTTCCCAGACCCAAAGCAAGCACGGGGGGCCACCCCACTAAGTACACCCGCAACGAAGTCGGCCGGTCTCCGAGACGGACTCAGGGTTTGCGCAGTGGCTGTAAACGACAGCAAATCCCAAAACTGGGACTGTCGATACCGCGAAAACACTCCGCTTCCAAAACAGTACAGCGTGCTCCTCACACAATCGTAAATAAAGCAGTAAAGCATGGCATAAGTACAGAATAGTAATAAAGCCCCAAACTACTTGTGCCCCCCAGTACAATACTTTGAAATCAGGTACTAATCAATGGGGGCCCATATCTCCCCACCTGTGGTTAGCACGCTCGACCTCGGAACAGGTGTCAAGAACTCGGGGTCCTAGGGGACACAAGTGGGCGGTCGGAAACCAGATATTATCTATCACCCACCGGTGCCTCTGCTTACCTACTTCAATTTTAGTTGTTAAACAGTAATTAAAGTGAACAATAAGTAAAACCATGATCATCTCCAACATTGAACATGCGGCAAGACTCCAACAACTGTGGTACTTGACGACACGCAACAACACTTGAGCGAGCGACTACGACACGCAAGTCCAACTATCTACCAATCAACAGGTAATAGGATGTGTCCAAGGCAATATAAGGCTGCAAGGGATATCACGGGTACGAAAGCTAGAGCATCGCAACACAGATAGCAATAGATCAACCGGAGGGAATAAATACTATAAAAGTAAGATAGGTAGAAAGGGGAAGGTGCTCGCCTGAAAACATTGTCGAAGGTTCATCCGAAGATCGGGGCGAAGCTCACATCAACTCAACGGCCTTATCCGCGAAGAAGCAAAACACTAGAATAAACACCGGATGCAATATTTAATACTACGGCAAAGATCGGCATACTTATGATATGACGCATGGCATGGCAAAGATGCGATGCAATTAGGCAATATTAAGTGGAACCGGGGTCCCAACAATTAATTAAACGGTTCAAGTTATTTAGAACCCCCGCAATTTAAATGTTGTATTAACATGGCCAAAATATAGCACCGGTTCGCTACATCAGTTTAAATGAGGCCGATATGAGACTAGATTTGCCCGCATATGGGCCCCATATTTAATTGTAAGGTGAATCGGCATAAGGCCCCCAAACCACATGATATGCATGCGAGATGAACAATTATTATGCAACAGGTTGTAATATGTTATAAAATAGGGTTTCGGGAAGGGGTTCACACATTAGGGTTCGGCGAGCTTGGGGTTCCGGGGTTCGGGGTCGGTCTCAGGGTTCAGGGTTCGACGAAAACGTTCTCGGATAACAGAGGGAGGTCTTGTCGCATCCGGGAAGCAGGACTTGGTTCGGAGTCAGGGGCGCATCGGACTCGTCCTGGTCGATGTCATTCTTGTCGTCGTGCAGATCTTGTCGGGTACGCGGTTTGGGTCAGACTTGACGTTCGGGGAAGAACTTGGCGTTCTCGAGGACGAACTTGGCGTATCCGTGTCGACGACTTGGGCGTCCGGGTTCTCGGCATCAGATCCGGGAAGAAGTGCTTGCCGCACCGGTGGCGTTCTTGGCGGTCTTCGGGTCCGGGCCTTGGCGCTTCGGACCGGTCTTCAGGGGTCCAGGAAGGCGATCTTGGCGCTCGGATTTGGCGGTATCGGTCTTCGGGTTATCTTGCATTGGTTGTTCCTGATGTACTGGTTATTGTTCTTGTCGCTGTAGATGCATACATGCAGTCGCTTCACACTGCCATCCAATCTTCCCCAACCAAACGCAAACCATCTTGATGACGAGGACGATGGGGCGACTCCCGGGCAGCAGAGCTCGACGAGGACAGCCTCCTGCAGCTGCAGGTCGGCAGCAGGGCGCGCGGGCCAGGACCACGACGACACAGGGACTGGCGGCAGCGAGAGGGGCTCGGGCGGTGGCGGCCAGACGACGGGGTGGATGCGAGGCTCTCCGGCGACAGCAGCGGCGGCGGGTACCTGCGGCCTGTTGCCGGCAGACGAGAGGTGAGGGAGGAGCAGGCCGGGCCGGGAGGGGCTCGCGGAACGACGGGCGGAGGAGGAGGTCGGGCGGCAGGGATCGATGCGGGTTGGGGAAGACGAGCGGCGGCCGCGTCGGGTGGGAGCGGGGCCGGGGCCGAGCGACCGGAGGCGGGCGGACGCGAGCCAGAGCCGGGAGGAGGAAGAGCACGACGGCGCGGGCCGGCGAGCGGCGGTGGGAGGCGGACTCGGCCACGGAAGACAGAGAGGAGGGAGGTGGGTGGAGAGGGAACGCAGGGAGGAGGAGAGAGGTGGAGCGGGGCGACGGGGCAGGTGCGGGGGCGCGACCGGGGCTCAGGCGGCAGCCGGAGGGGGGAACGGAGGAGGCGGGGTGGGAGACGTGGCCCGGGGAAGAGGAAGGTGCGGGGAGAGAGAGGAGGGAGCGTGCGGGTCGGGGTGGGACCCAGGCAGGGTCGGTGGGGGAGACAGGTGGGAGTGGGGCTGGTTGGTGGGGGTGGGGAGTGGCGTGTGAGGGAGTGGGGGTGGGTTTAGTCTAGGTGGCAGATGGGGATTGGTTGAGGGAGAGAGATGGGGTGAGGTGGCGAGCCGCGAGTGGCTGGGGTGAGGTGGCGAGCCGCGAGTGGCTGGGGTGAGGTGGAGGGGGTGTGGGTAGATTAGGTTGGGTAGCTTTAGGATTATGGGTGGACAAATTTTATTCCGGGGTGGTCGTTCGGGTCAAATCGGCCCGTTCGACTGCCCCACTAAAAATAATTTAATATTTTATTTGTTTAAAACAAAGCTTCTGCAAACCGATAGCAAACAAACCAAAATAATCCGGTGACCCGGTTTTTGCGTTTGAACAAAGACGGGGCGTTTTAGAAAACACAAAATAGGTTTTTCTGCAAATAGTTTTATGCAAGCAAATGCAAGATGATGACGATGCTCAAATGCAATGTGGCATGATGACATGAGCATGCGGTCATGATGATGTAATGCACAAAACAACGCGATTTTCTAGTAGTGGTTTTGCGGGATGCCACAATCATACAAGCCGATCTCCTCCATTAATTGCTGGGACTTGCCATCAATTTGCATAAGCACTCACACATCAGTCGTCGCCTTGCAGATGAACAACTATGGATATTAAGGAATCTAAATATCTCAAGGACTGGAAAGAAGAATGGTGAGGAGGATACCACTACATCAAAGAGATCCACTTGTACCTGGTAGTGGAGCCGTGGAGGTGAGGGCGCTCCAGTAGGTTCCCCGCATGGAGCGCGCCGCCCAAGAGGCCACAGTCCTCAGCTTCAGCGGGGGTCTGAGCCGTCAAATCCATGAGGTGAAGAGAGGGGGCGTTAGAGAGGCGAGGATGTAGGGAGGAGCAGCCAGCGGTACGATACATCGCCGCTCCAGGTCGGCGCCTCCATTCGGGGTGCAAGGCGGCGAGGGAACGATGGAGGGAGGCGGGGCTGTCGTGCGGCATGCGGCGTGTGGCGTGCAGGGATGGGGCCGGGCTGTCGGTCGGCGTGTGACGAGATGGCGGCGGAAGGCAGGGATACGTCGGGCTACAGGCTAGAAAATCCCCTTGATTTGTTCCTTTTCTTTTGCGGTGATTTGGGCGAGGTGGGCCGCGGACGCGGAAGGAAGAGTGCGTCCGGCGCTGTAAAATGCTAAGTGCACACCAACAACGGATTAGATTAATGATGGCCGTTAGATAGCGTTTTGTGGTCCTCAATTTGTGGTGGTGATTTGTCCTTGTAGGTTTTTGGGTATGTTTAGAAAAATTCATGTTTGCTCTTTTATAAGTAGTATATAGATTCGTGCTATGTGCCTGCATAAAACAGCTATACACAGGTATGTTTTTTTCTTCTATTTCATTATTAATTTATCTAGTCTTCAACTCTTGGCCAATTTGCGGTTCTAATAATATTTGTTGTACATTTATAGGTCAACTACATGCAAAGTGCTTATCGTAGCTGCTGATAGTCAATGTCGTACAAAGATAGTTATGTTCCTAAACGGATGGATGAAAAACAGAGTCTGCTGAATTTATAAACTCTTTTTCTTAAGAGTGATGTTGATGTATAGAGGCATGCAACAAACTAGGATCTGTGGCAAATGCAAGGGGTTTACACATTTCCAGGTTTTTCTGCTTTCTCTTCTAGGTGCTGATTGCAGAAGTAGCTTATTTTAAACTTCTTCCTGTAATCTTCCTTGAGCCAAATAAAAGGAAACATATTATTCTGATATTGTGATGTTTCCGTTCTACTTGATAGTGTCTTCTTTTACTATACCTTCTCTCAAATACTTACGTTGGTATCAGTAACTTTCAGACAAATCTAGAATCCAAGCATTTGTATATGGAAGCAATGGTCATAATGTATATTATTACTTTTGTTTTTGTTTTCATGGAAACCTATGTAAGTCACAATTTGCTACCTTTTTTGTATTTTCTTATTTTTATTTGCATGCCAGAGTTGTGACTTACAGCTGATCATCCTTTACAAATGTATATCTTGGAAGCATGCTACCATATTACTATGTTAATTCGACATAGAAGTGATAGATCCTCGGAAATATTCATGAATGTATGTTTTGAAATCACAGCACACCTGCTTCCATATTATTGAATTAAATGGGCATAGAAGTGAGATCCTCGGGAATATTCAATGGCGCAACAACGCGCTAGGTCCATCTAGTATAGTAGATAGCTTCTTGTAATTTTTGTTGCCCGCTGTGTACAGTTCTTTAGTACACTTGCACACATAAACATAAATACATGCGGCAGAATGCTACAAACTTTTGTCAAAATAAAATAAATATTAGCGCTGATCACATGAGCGCTTTTTCTGTAACACAATTGCGCTCAATCACCAAAAATTTAGTAAAGTTCACTCGCGGTTATCTCACGCTTTGAGATTCTGAAAGAAATTCGCACAAGGTGCAACATGATTCTTAACTCAGAACCATTTTCAAGTGGTTTTCACTCTGAGTAAAATTTCAACAAGATTTTAGATATTTCAGCCATTTCAACAGATACTGAAATATTTGCCTTTTAGTTATATTTTAAGTTTTTAACAGTTGTTGTCTACACATGAATTGACAAAATATCATACTGTATTTTCTTTGTCAATATTCGGTAAAGCAAGGTTTGATTTAAGGGAGTATATCTATGGTATGGCTCCACATGAGATCTTTTTCCTTGAGAATTGTCAAGTCAGTTGCCTGTATCTGAAAATTCAGTAGGTTTCACCGGTTCATCTCAGAGTTGCTTTGGGATTACAGTAAGTAGTCGCTGAAGTACGGGATATATATAAGAGTTGTCGTAATCAAAAGGAAATTCAGTGGGGTGTATTGGTAGGTGGCAGGAGCCCAAAAGGACCGAAAATGTTTCACCTCGGTGACTCTCATATGTGAACTTTTTTTTTAAACCAACATATGTGAACTGAGGAATCTACTAAGCATCGGCATGGCACAACGGAAAAGTTGATCGACCTAGCAATGGCGGCCGCTGCTCCAGCAGGCAGCAGCTGAGCAGCAACAGGCAAAGCGTTTCAAAAAAAAGCAACAGGCAAAGTCCTCTTTCTTGCATGCAAAGGCAGCAAAGCCAGGCCCGCGCCCGACCACCGCCATCATCACCACTTCCACCACCGCGCGCTCTCTCTTCTCCACTCCACTCCTTCTGTCCTCCACCACGACCAGCTCCTCCTCCCTCCGATCGACCCTCTCATCATGGCGTGCCTGCGCCAGTGCACCACCGCCGGCCATTACCTTTCCCACCTCCATTTTACCACCTCCTGGCCTCCCCACCTCTTCACACCGCCACCACATCTCCTCCATGGCCGCCGCACAGCTCTCCATCCACATCCATGGCATGCTCCTTCTGCTCCGGCTCCTCACTATCACCGCTGCGTCATCCGCGCCCCTGCCGCTCCTCGCGCTGCTCTGCCTCAAGTCCTCCTTGAACGACCCGGCCGGCGCGCTCAGTCCGTGGACGTACGCCGCGGCGGCGTCCGCGGGCGCCACCCGGTCGCTCTCCCCACCGTGGTGCGCGTGGTCGGGCATCGCGTGCGATGCGGCCACCGGGGACATCGTCGGGGTCGACCTGTCCCGCCGCAACCTCTCCGGCACTTTCTCCCCCACCGCGGCCGCGCTGCTGGCGCCCACGCTGGCATTCCTCAACCTCAGCGGGAACGCCTTCACCGGGGAGCTCCCGTCGGCTGTCTTCTTGCTCCGGCGGCTTGTGAAGCTTGACATCAGCCACAACTTCTTCAACTCCACCTTCCCAGATGGCATTGCCAAGCTCGGCTCCGTCGCTGTCATCGACGCCTACAGCAACTGCTTCGCGGGCCAGATCCCCCGCAGCATTGGCCAGCTCCGGCAGCTCGAGCAACTCAACCTCGGCGGAAGCTTCTTCAACGGGACCATCCCAGCCGAGCTCGGACAGCTTCGGCAGCTACGGTTCCTGAACCTCGCCGGGAATGCCCTCTCCGGGCGGCTGCCCAGGGAGCTTGGCGATCTCGCACTCCTCGAATACCTTGAGATCGGGTACAATGGCTACGAAGGTGGGATACCGGGGGAGTTCGGTGGGCTAACGCAGCTCCAGTACCTCGACGTCGCCGCGGCAAACCTATCCGGCCCGGTTCCGCCGGAGCTCAGCGGGCTTGCGCGGCTCGAAGCTCTGTTTCTATTCAAGAACAAGCTGGCCGGCGAGATACCACCGTCGTTGTCGCGCCTCCGAGTGCTGAAGGTTCTTGACCTGTCGGACAATCAGCTGGCGGGCGAGATCCCTGCCGGACTCGGCGAGCTCGGCAACCTCACGACGCTGAACCTCATGGGAAACTTCCTCTCCGGCACGGTCCCGGAGACGATCGGCCAGCTTCCCAGCCTCGAGGTACTGCAGCTGTGGAACAACTCGCTCACCGGAAGGCTACCGGAGTCGCTTGGTGCAAGCGGGCGGCTCATCCGGCTCGACGTGTCTACCAATTCCCTCTCCGGGCCCATCCCGCCGGGTCTCTGCGCCGGCAACCGTCTGCTCCGCCTAATCCTCTTTGCCAACAGATTCAACTCTACCATCCCGACGAGCCTCGCGAACTGCTCCTCTCTTTGGCGTGTCCGGCTGGAGTCGAACCGTCTCTCCGGCTCGATTCCGGTGGGATTCGGCGAGGTTCACAACCTGACATACATGGACCTAAGCTCCAATGAGCTCACCGGTGGCATTCCTTTCGATCTGGTTGCTTCACCGAGCCTCGAGTACCTCAACTTCTCCGGTAACCCGATCGGCGGCGCGCTGCCCGACACGGCCTGGCTGGCTCCGAAGCTGCAAATCTTCGCGGCGAGCAAGTGCGGCCTGCACGGCGAGATGCCTCCGTTTGGCACCTCCGGGTGCGCAAACCTGTATACGCTGGAGCTGGCCGGGAACGAGCTGAGCGGTGCGATCCCCATTGACATCGGCGGGTGCAAGCGGCTGGTGAGCTTGAGGCTGCAGCACAACAACATCAGCGGCGAGATCCCGGCCGTGCTGGCCGCGCTTCCATCGGTCACCGAGGTCGACCTCTCCTGGAACGCGCTCACAGGTAGCGTCCCGGCAGGCTTCGCCAACTGCTCGACGCTGGAGATCTTTGACGTGTCCTTCAACCATTTGGCGCCTGCCGGAACGCCGTCTGGGTCGCCGGATTCCGGCGAGGGCAGTTCAGCGCGGCACACCGCGGAAATGTGGGTGTCGGCCTTGGCGGTGGCGTTTGCGGGGATGGCGGTGCTCGCGCTCACCGTGCGCTGGTTGCGGTGTCTGGAGGACGACTCGGCGGCACCGAGCGGTAGCAGTGCGGTAGGCGCGCCCCCCAACATCGTCGTCGGGCCGTGGCGCATGACCGCGTTTCACAGGCTGAGCTTCACCGCCGACGACGTGGTGCGGTGCGTCGAGGGCAGCGACGGTATAGTCGGCGCCGGGTCGTCGGGGACGGTGTACCGGGCGAAGATGCCGAGCGGCGAGGTCATTGCCGTGAAAAAGCTGTGGCAAGCGCCGGCGCAAAAGGAGACAGTCTCGGATCACGCGCCGAATCAGATGTACAGACAAGACGGCGGTGACGGCAACGAGAGGGTGCTCGCCGAGGTGGAGATGCTTGGCCACCTCCGCCACCGCAACATCGTCCGGCTACTCGGGTTGTGCACCAACGGCGAGACAACGATGCTGCTCTACGAGTACATGCCCAACGGCAGCCTCGACGAGCTCCTGCATGGCGCCGCGGCGGGGAAGACGCCCAAGGCGCGGCCGGGGTGGGACGCGCGGTATAGGATCGCCGTGGGCGTGGCGCAAGGCGTGAGCTACCTGCACCACGACTGCCTCCCCGCGGTCGCGCACCGTGACCTCAAGCCCAGCAACATTCTCCTTGACGCCGACATGGAGGCGCGTGTCGCCGACTTCGGCGTCGCCAAGGCCCTCCTGGGCGCCGTGCCCATGTCCGTCGTCGCCGGCTCCTGCGGGTACATCGCACCAGGTGAGCAGATACTGATCAATGTCGTCGTCGCCACTCGCCATCAACTGAAATTTCTTGATCTTGTTTTTTTTTGTCAGAGTACACGTACACTCTGCGGGTGGACGAGAAGAGCGACGTGTACAGCTACGGCGTGGTGCTACTGGAGATTCTTACCGGGCGGAGGCCGGTGGAGACAGAGTACGGGGAGGGGAGCAACATCGTGGACTGGGCGAGGCGCAAGGTCGCCGCCGGCGAGGGTACTCTGAGCGACGTGACGGAGCAGAGCATGAGCGATCCGGCCCGTGATGAAATGGCGCTAGTGCTCCGGGTGGCGCTGCTGTGCACGAGCCGGTGCCCCCAGGACCGGCCGTCGATGAGGGACGTGCTGTCCATGCTGCAGGAGGCCAGGCCCAAGCCCAGCCGGAAGCCGGCGGCGAAGAAGCAAGCGCCGTAGATGATGATGTGCATGGTGTACCTCGTAGTTAATTAACCTACCTCTGCTAAAAAAAGTTAATTAACCTACCAATTCGCGCATGTGTCATGTGTATTTTGTTCACTGTCATCAACGAGCTTTAAGCGTTTGTACTGGAGCTCTTCCAAAAATTATTGTGTATTTTTTTCCTCTCCATGCACCAAGCTAAATCATCTACTCCCTCCCCTCTGTTTTAAAATAGATGTCACAACTTTTTAAAATTTAGATTTAGTATCTATATACTCCCTCTATATCAAAATATAAGATGTTTTAGTTTTGTGAAGCAAATGTATCTAGACTACTTTTAGTATATAGGTTCACTTATGTTTGAAGTGAATCTATACACTAAAAAAAGTCTAGATACACTTTCCTCACAAACATAAAACATCTTATATTTTGAAACGGAGGGAGCAGATTCATTCAAATTCGGATAAACTTTTTGTTAGATGTATATATCTGTATATTGTATTTCCCCCATATGTTAGGGGGCTTCCTGCATATTTGCCCTGTACCTGTACTATATATTGTGGCCTTTGGCCCCTAGAGGAATATAACTCGTCTATTCCTAACATGGTATCAGAGCCGGTTTTAGGGTTTACGTGCCCACCGGTCCTCTGCTTGTAATCGTCGTCGCGGTCAGCTCGCCCCGGCCACCGCCGGTTCCCGTTCTGGCCGTTTGCGTCGCCGTCGCCCAGATCGGATCTCCTTCTGCTACTCGCGAAATCCCGGTCGTCTGCTACCGATCCGATCTGCACCCTACTGCTGTGATCGGGCCCCGCCCCGGCCGTCCTCTGCCTCCCACGTGAGGTAGATCTGACCGCGTGGCCTGTCCCGTGGTCCTTCGTCCTCTGCACACACACACATACACCCGCCTCGTCCTCTGAAAGGGTATTTTACCCTATGCTATTTTTGGTTGACAATGGCACCATGGTTAGAGTGGACTAATGCTATTTCTAGTGTCTTACACAGGTTCTAGTCCAATGCTGTGATGAAATGTTATCGGAGACCCCCCCATTTTGATAACGAAGCTTCGCACCGGAGTTTTCCCTTTTCATGTAATTTGAGTCCGGTTAGGAGCTCCGCACTATTAAGAGGGGTTCTCTCGATGAGCTTGTTGGGGATGATCACCTAAGCCATATACACATCCCTCTCTCCTACCTAATCCATCACCAAAGAGAGAAGAGAAGAAATCCTATCCACCTGAGCCTTTTCTGCAGATCCGGTTTTCAGACCGGTTGGACCGGCTCCCAGACCGGAACGTCCGGTGTCAGGATCGGAAATCCGGACTCAAACCGGGTTCTCCGGTTTTCTCACTCCGAGTCTATCCGAGTCTGGGTACTGAGAGCAGTTTCGTTTTTAGTCCGGTTTTCCGGGCTGTGGACCGGACTTTCCGGTGTGTGGGCCGGACCAACCGGACCTTGCGTTTTTGGCTAAAAACGGCTAGTTTTTCTCCTTGAGTATAAATATCCCTTCTTCTAGCTTGAGTAGGCTAGGCATTCAGTTTATATCATTTCTTGAAGCTCTCTCTCTCTCTCCCCATTGTTGAAACACAAAAGCTTGAGGATCTCCCATTCTACCCAACCAAATCCAAATCCCTTTGGTAGAAAGGAAGAGGAGGTCCCGATCTATGTTTCCACCAAGCCAAAGTTCATTCCCCCTTGAGTTCATCGAGTTAGCTTGTTACTCTTGGGTTTGTGGGAAACCCTAGGCGGCTAGGGTCGCCCGGAGGCATTCGGCTTGTGATTTGCCCCGTGGAAAGTTTGTGAGGGTTTGGAGACTACCCTAAAGTCTACCACGAGTAAGTGAGCTATTCCTTTGTGGGATAGGCTCGGAGAAGAAGGTGAGCCTTCGTGGCGCGTGAGGAATCCTTCGTGGAACCTCACACCTCTCCAACGTGACGTAGCCCCCTTCCCAAAGGTGGTGAACACGGGAATACATCTTCGTCTCCGCGTGCTTCGGTTATTCCTTAACTGATCTCTTACTTGTGTTGCTTATCTTGTGATAGCCTTCGAGCTTGAAGTATCTTGTACATCATCTAGGTTGCCTCACCTAGTTTGCATTTAGGCTCACTTATATTCCGCAAAGCCTAAAACTTGCAAAAGATTATAAAGAATTTTGTAGAAACCTATTCACCCCCCCTCTAGGTTAACCATCTTACACTTTCAATTGGTATCAGAGCCAAGGGCTCTTTTAAGGGCTTTACCGCCTAAGAGGAAAGATGGTTTTCTCTAATGATGAGGAGGAAAAAACTTATTAGGTCAAGGAGCTTCGTGAACTCTTAGCCAAGAGTGCCCTTGAAAAGGCCAAGGCGGATTCCGATCTCCTTGTTCGAATGAGTTACCTAGAAGGACAATTTAAGGCCATTGGCGATGGGGCTTTTCTTGGTAATCCATTGGTAGTACCTCAAGGGAGACCAATGGACATCGAGAAGGATAAGGATGCCGAGTCCGCTCATGAGGGCGGCTCGTCAAAAACTTCCACGCCCCCTAATCAATTCCCTTATGTTTATCCTAAGCAAAAGAACATCATGCCTCATATTAATTGTTCGGGCCCTGCACCTCATTATGATGGAACTCACTTCTCTCATTGGAAAGCTTCTATGGAATCTCATCTTCGCAGCTGCAGCGTTGAGATTTGGGAGATTGTATGCACCGGCTTCCACCCTCATGATCCCAACAACCTCACCCCGGGGGAGTACTACGACCGTCAACTAAATGCAATGGCTTGTGACAAGATAAGGAGTGCCATTCACCGCACTCTCCATGATCAAGTCAGCGACATCCCCACCGCAAAGGATCTTTGGGATAGGATTGTCATTCTCCAAGAGGGAACCTCTCTTATCCAAAAGTCCAAGTATGAAGCTGCCAAGTCTGAGATGAACATGTTCATGAACCATGATGGTGAAACTATCGCTGAAGCATACAAGAGACTCGTTGCCCTCCGCGTGAAGATTGGTGGCCTAGGGTGTGAGAAGTATGATGATGGATTCAATTTGAATGATGAACTTATCAAGTCCAAGATTGTCTCCATGATCGCGGTCACCAACAAGAAGCTTGCCTTGAACTTGCAACTCCTCGATAGAGCTAATCAATTCACTCCTGATGATCTAGTCTCTTATCTAGTTGCCACGGATAACTTGGCGGATGAAGGGCAAAAGATCAAGGAGATCAACCGTGCTATCGGGTCTTCCCACTCTCTAGCCTTGAAGGTCAAGCAAGTGCAAGAAGATGTTGCTAGTGATGAAGATAGAGATGGTGATGGAGTTGATGATATGCTCTCTCAACTTGCTCTCTTCACCAAGAACATGAAGTTCCGAAGAAGGAAAAGCTCAATGGGATCAAGTGAGAAGAAGAGGACGTGCTACAATTGTGATGAGGCAACCCATTTTGCCGACAAGTGTCCTTATGAGAAGAGGCTTGACAAGCCTAAATATGAAGAAGGTGCCAAACCAAGATTGAAGCCCAACCCCATCAATGAAAGATACAAGAGGAACAATAGGCGTGATGGTAAGGGCTTCCTAGGCCAAGAATACATATCCGACAATGAGGAAGAGGATGAAGAGAAGGTGGTTGGAGTGGCCGGTTTGGCCTTTGCCAAACCCGGGTCTCTCTTCACCTATGACTACACCAAGGACTACACAGACGACTCTCCTAACCCCAAGGTCACTGCCACTTGCCTCATGGCAAGGAGCTCCAAGGACGAGTCCGACGTGGAGTGTGGGGATAAGGAGAAAGTGGTGGGTGTGACCGGTTTGGCATATGTCGAATCCGGTTCACCTCTCACCTATGACTACTCCAAGGACTACATCGAGAGTTCTCCTATTCCCAAGATCACCGGTTCTTGTCTTATGGCAAGAAGCTCCAAGGTAATTATATCTCCTCCATCCCTATCTAGTGTCTTGTATGATCTTGAGAGTGACCATGATAGTGATAGTGATAATGATGAATTTGGAAAAGAATATATAAAAGAAATGTATGCTATCATGAAGTCTCTTCCTCCCATTGCTCGTGCTAGAGTCAAGCAATTAATGGAACTTGTTAGCTCACGCGATAAGACCATTGATAGCTTGTAATATCATATTGATGATGAGAAACGAAGATTCAATCTTCTTGAGCAAGAGATTTGTGAGGAAAAGAATACCAACTCTTTTCTTAAACTACAAATTGAAATCTTTGAAATTGATAAAGCAAAAGACATGGACACTATTGATAGGGCTAACTCATTGTCTCAAGAGCTCGATGTCTCAAAGAAAGAGCTTGAAGTTGCTCATGCTTCTCTTACCAAGGACCTTGAGCACCTTGAGAAGGCTAGTTTGCTTGTCAAGCGTGAGCTCATAAAACTTGGAGAGAACCATGATCAACTTCGGGTGTCCTATGAGAAAGCTCTTGGTACATTGAAGGATCCAATTATAGTTGAAAATGATTCTTGTACCTCTAACTCTACCTTTGATCAAGCTCACCTCATTGAGGAAAATAAGAAGTTGAAAGAGCAACTTGAGAAAGAGCGTCGTGCACCTACCTCCAAGGGAAAGATCCTAGATGAGATTTTATCTCGTCAAAAGACGAGAGAGTTTCCAAGGAAGGTGTCGGTTTTGATCCAAAGAACAACACGAGCAATGGCATTCCACCGAAGAAGATAACCTTTGTGAAGGAAGGTGACAAGGTGGTTGACCGGGTCAAAAAGAATGTGGTGAATGGGGGAGCCATGAGGGGCAATCCCAATCACAGGTTTGCGGGAGAGTCTAATCCTTCCTATGTGCTGTGTAAGGGCACTCAAGGAAATGTATATGCCAAATATGTTGGCCCTCGAAATGGTTATGCTTATAGGTGGTACTCAATTTGGGTACCTAAGGATCTTGTTGCTAATGCTAGGGGACCCATTACTCAATGGGTTCCTAAATCAAAGAATTGATTTTGTAGGGTTATGCCTCCAGTGGATCAAAATGGGTGTTTGATAGTGGATGCACCAATCACATGACCGGAGGTAGGAGTGGGCTTGACCAACTCATTCACGATGTCAACTCAACGTCAAGCATCACTTTTGGAGATAACTCAAAAGGAAAGGTTCTTGGTTATGGTAAGTTGGTAATTTCCAAGGTTTTGACTCTTGAGACCGTCCTACATGTTGAAAACCTTGGTTACAACTTGCTTTCTATTAAACATCTCGCGGATGCCGGCTATGACTCCTATTTCTCTAGAACTTTTGTGAAGGTCTTTAGGGGTGATGATCTCAGCTTGGTTCTCATTGGACACGTGGAAGACGACCTTTATGTGGTCGACCTCTCGAAAGAGAGTCAATCTCTTCCTACATGTCTAACGGCCAAGGCTGACAAGGGATGGCTTTGGCATCGTCGCCTAGGCCATGTCAACATGAGAAATCTCAATCTCCTCCTAAAAGGTGAACATATTATTTGACTAACCGGTATCTCCTTTGAGAAAGATCGTGTGTGTAGTGCTTGCATTTCAGGGAAGCAAATTGGAAAGCGTCATCCTTCCGTTACCAAGGTGGCCACGTCAAGATCCTTGGAATTGCTCCATATGGATCTCTTCGGGCCTTCGACATATGACTCTCTTGGAGGAAGAAGATATGGTCTTGTCATTGTTGATGATTACTCAAGGTATACTTGGGTCTTTCTTCTCAAAACGAAGGATGAGACTTTCAAGGAATTCATGATCTTTGCCAAGCAAGCTCAACGCACTCATGGTGTGGAGATCAAGACTATTAGAACTGACAACGGCACCGAGTTCAAGAATTACACCATGGAAGAATTTGTTGAAGATGAGGGGATCAAGCATGAATTCTCAGCTCCTTATACCCCTCAACAAAATGGTGTTGTTGAAAGGAAGAACCGGACAATCATTGAGATGGCAAGAACAATGTTGAGTGAATTCAAGTCTCCTCACAATTTTTGGGGAGAAGCTATTGCTACCGCGGTCCACTACACGAACCGGCTCTTCCTCCGTGCCCCCTTTGACATGACTCCATATGAGATTCTCACAAGTAAGAAGCCCAATGTCAACTACTTTCGTGTCTTTGGGTGCAAGTGTCTCGTCAAGAACAAAAAGGAAAAGCTCGGTAAATTCGAATCTAGAACTATAGAGGGTATTTTTGTTGGTTATGCGGAAAACTCTCATGCCTATAGATACTACAACAAGACTAATGGTTGTGTTGAAGTATCTTGTGACGTGGAGTTTTTGGAGAATAATGGTCCCCATGAGGGGCAAGTTTCTTCTCGTGATGTAGGAGATGGTGATTCTTCTCAATTCATCAAGTTGATGGGTATTGGGCACATCTTGCCTACCGAGTCTCACATTCATGTTCAACAAGATGATGGGGGATAATCAAGCTCAACTCAAGAAGAGCCAAGCTCTATCCAAGTTGAGCCATCAAATGCATCACAAGATCAACATCTCTCTCATGATGCCTTGCAAACCGAAGAACAAGAACCAAGCCCTCAAACCTTCGAGCAAGACCAAGTAGAAGATCAACCTCCATCTCAAGGCCAAGCTCAAGATGGTGTCAATGATCAAGGCCCCTCAAAAGATGAATTTGTTGATCATGAAGGCACAATTCGGAAGATTAAGGCCGCCTCCATTGCAAGTGGACTTCAAGTCAACAATATCCTTGGAAGCATATCAAGAGGGATCGAGACCCGTGCCAAGAAGAAGAACCTCACAACCTTTTATGGGCACCATGCTTTTGTGTCCAACTTCGAGCCCCTTAAGGTACATGAGGCTTTGGAGGATCCGGATTGGGTCATTGCCATGCAAGAAGAACTCGAGTGTTTCACCCGCAATGAAGTATGGTCTCTTGTGGAGAGGCCTAAAGATCATCGCATCAATGTTATTGGGACCAAGTGGGTGTTCAAAAACAAGCAAGATGAGAATGGGGTCGTCACGAGGAACAAACCAAGGTTAGTGGCGCAAGGGTATTCCCAAATAGAAGGTATTGACTATGAGGACACCTTTGCGCCCGTTGCTCGTCTTGAAGCTATTCGTCTCTTGCTTGCTTATGCATCTTTCCATAACTTCAAGCTTTATCAAATGGATGTGAAAAGTGCTTTTCTTAATGGTCCCTTGAAAGAGGTTGCATATGTAGCTCAACCCCCGGGTTTCGAAAACACACGCTATCCCAACCATGTGTATCTACTCCATAAGGCTCTCTACGGACTAAAGCAAGCTCCTCGTGCTTGGTATGAGCACCTTAGGGATTTTCTACTCATGGATGGGTTTAGCGTGGGTAAGGTCGATTCCACCCTTTTCACCAAACGGGTTAAAGGGGTGGCTTATTTATTGTTCAAATATATGTTGATGATATTATCTTTGGTGGAACTAACGAATCTCATAACAAATCTTTTGCCGAGTTGATGACTATGAAATTTAGGATGTCCATGATGGGGGAGTTGAAGTTCTTTCTAGGCTTCATTATAAAGCAACTTCCTCATGGCACTTTCATCTCTCAAGAAAAGTACATTAAGGATATGCTCAATAAGTTCGAGATGGCCAAGGCTAATCCCATGAAGACATCCATGCCACTAAATGGACAACTTGGCCTTGGAGTAGGTGAGAAGGACGTGGATCAAAAGGTATATCGTTCTATGATTGGTTCCTTGCTCTACCTTTGTGCTTCTAGGCCGGATATCATGTTAAATGTAGGAATGTGTGCTAGTTTTCAATCCGCTCCCAAGGAGTGCCACTTGATGGCGGTCAAACGGATTTTTAGGTACCTTGTTCTCACTCCTACTCTCGGGCTTTGGTATCCAAAGGGGTCAACCGTTGAGCTTGTTGGCTATTCGGATGCCGATTGGGCAGGTGATAAGGTTGACCGGAAATCAACCTCCGGGGCTTGCCAATTTATTGGCCGGTCGTTGGTGAGTTGGTCTTCCAAGAAACAAAACTCCACAGCCTTATCCACCGCCGAAGCCGAATACATATCTGCGGCATCTTGTGGTGCTCAATTGTTATGGATGAGGCAAACCTTGAAAGACTATGGTGTGTCTCTTGGTACGGTGCCTCTTCTATGTGACAATGAAAGCGCGATAAAGATCGCCAACAACCCCGTCCAACATTGCCGCACCAAACATATTGACATTCGCCATCACTTCCTACGTGACCATGTCGCAAATGGTGATATCAATCTCACTCATGTGGGTACGATGTTCCAATTGGCCGATATCTTCACGAAGCCTTTGGATGAAGCACGGTTTGTTATGTTGAGGCGAGAACTCGGTATCCTAGATCCCCAAAACTTGGATTGATTTGCTTCTTGCACTATAGTCTTGCTCTTAACATGCTATGTAGACTAGTTGCGCCGCACATGTAGGGATAGCCATCTTACCATGTCTTGGTTTGATGCATACCTATGTGTGCAACATAAATTGATCTCGTTCATGATATGAGTCCAAGCATCTATCTTTGAGGCGTCATGACACATGTGCTTAAACATAGGGGGGGAAATCCCCCACAACCTTCTAGCCTCCTTTGCTTTTCAATGTTTTCCATCTTGAGGCTCTCTGAGTTTGACCTTTCCTCTCGCTCTTGATATCTTCAAATCATGCCTATTGTTGCTCTTTGTGAGGTTGAAATTGATTCTTTCCAATAGGCATGCCTAGATCACCTGCTTCCTCTACCCTTTTGGAGTCTACTATCTTCCTCTAATTGCACATGCCATCCTCGAAAAAAAAAACAAAAAAAAAACATTCTGTTGTTCGGTTCTTGGCCCGGTCGAACCGGCTCCCAGACCGGACAGCCCGGTGCCAGCGTCGGAAAACCGGACCAGAACTGGAAAGTCCGGTTATACTATACCGGGTCTATCCGGATCTCGTATCTGAACCGTTTTTCGGTTCTCCTCCGGTTTTCCGAGCTGTAGACCGGGTCCTCCGGTTTGGATCTCGGTTCAACCGAACTTAAAACCGAGTTTCAGATCTGTTTTTTTCTTTCTTTTCTCCCTCTTCTCCCTGGTCACCCCCCTCCTCCCACAGTTCCACTTCACTTCCCCCGACCTCTCCTCCTCCATTGTCGCCCCTCCTCACCTAGGGTGATTCCACCCCTAGGATCCATAGATCGGGCCACCATTTCGTAAGGAAGGACTTTTGGAGGCTTCTCACCAAAGGAATTTCTTCCTCTCGCGGTGGTTCGGGATGTTTTTGGTGTTCTCCTTCCTCAAGGGCTCCTGGTGCTTTCCTTCACGGGAAGCCATGTCCTCGGGTACTCCTTTTCTCCCTCTCCTCTTGTCCTTCTCAAATCCCTATGTTTTGCTATACATTGTGTTGGATTTGAGAAATTAGGGGTCCATCTAGTTTTTTTTCCACCCTCGTTCCTCCATGTCCTACCCACTCTTCTTAGAACTGTATTTGCGCAAGTACATGAGTCATTGGTACGATTTTTTACATTGCATAGTGGTCTCCGTGGATCTCGGTTTCAAACCCGGTTGTTCTGGCCCTGGCACCGGACCGTCCGGTCTGAGTCCGGTTTTCCGGCTCTGACACCGGACCGTCCGGTTCTGCGTTCGGTCCGACCGGCCCTGGCACCGGACCATCCGGTTCTAGGCTCGGTTGCTCCGGCCCTGGTACCGGACCTCTCTGCAATATCTCTTATTTTACCATGCACTTGCCCAAATCCAAGTTTCTTTTTCTTTCATCCTCTCCTTTGGCATGTGTACTTATCTC
Organism: Avena sativa; assembly: GCA_916181665.1. Classification (NCBI taxonomy): domain Eukaryota; kingdom Viridiplantae; phylum Streptophyta; class Magnoliopsida; order Poales; family Poaceae; genus Avena; species Avena sativa. The sequence continues at coordinate 371,123,340 of OV702279.1, read as the reverse complement.
TGTGCTCCCCAATCTCTCTCTCTCTCTTTTTCACAGGTGAAGACGCTGATTCTGCTAGTGATGAGTATGTGCCTGATCATGAGTATGTGCCCGAAGTAGCTAACAGGAGTAAGCGGGCTCGTCGCAACCCTCAGTCTGTGCAGCTTGAGCCTGAGGGGAGCGCTCGCTTTGGGCGCATCAAACTCAAAGCTAACAGGGGTAAGCAGCAAGCTTCTCAGGCCGAGGCTGAGGATGTGCCTTGTCAAAATCTGAAGGGTATGGAGATTGGTCAGTACCGGGCTCTCCGCAAGCAGAATACCTATCGCTTCAAGCAACGCACCTATAAAGGATCTGACAAGAAGTTTTGGACTGAGACTCAGGCTATGATGTGGGATCACATTTACACTCAGTTCTGGGTCACTCCTTGTGGCCACATTCCAGCTCTCAATTTGGAGTGGTTCAATATGTATGCAGCCTCTGATTACTTCTATGTTGATAAAGCTTTGAGGAAAATGGATCTGTTCGACCTCCTCTGTCTCAAGGAGGACTATTACCCTGACTTCATCCGTCAGTTATTTTGCACAGTATATTTTCATGATGATGAGGATCGCACTATGACCTGGATGACTGGCACGAGGCGCTTTCAGGCTACTTATGCTGATTTGGTTGATGTCATGGGCTACACTGGTCGAGGCGGCGGCTTCTGTATTCACAGTGAGAAGGTCAAGCCTGCTGAGACTCTTGCTTTCTGCTATCCCAGTGATTCTCAGTGGAGTCCTCCGTGCATGACTGACATGTATTACTACTATCATACCTTGGCCACTATCTTTCGTCAGTCCCTTGTTCCCCGTGTTGGCGATTCCACCAACTGCCGTGGGTATTTTGCCAACTTGTTGTACTATTGTCACCCGGATCGGCTGAGGAAGATTGATGGATGTGACTTTGTGTACTGTGAGCTGTGGCGGGCTGCTTTGGATAGGATGACTCCCACCTTCTGCGCATATGTTCAGAAGCTGCTCAATCGGGTGGTGCCGCCTGGTGTGATGGTGGGCGAGCGTGAGGAACAAGAAATGCTTAATCTCTGTCTCCGTGCACACACTCCTGAGGTCCCTGGGATGCGGCCTCCTGAGCACCGCACCAAAGCTGCTCATGATCCTCAGCCTTCTTTTTCTACTCGGACTGGTTCTCGTCGTCCTTTTGGTGAGTCCTCCTCTCACCCAAGGCCGAAGGGTGGTGCTGCCAAGTTTTTCAAGAGGTTATTGCAGATGTGCCGTTCTTCCTATGATGTGAGTCACAAGGCTTTGGAATTGAGCCAGGAGACTAGACGTCGCCACAATGAGTATCTTGCGACCCAGAATGTCACTCCTCCACCTGATGGTCCTGAGATGGCCCTATTCCTTATGTCAACTATGAGATGCCGCCTCTTGATGATGCTATGTTCTATGGGTTCTTCCCTGGTCAGTTTGCTCCCAGTGGCCCTGGTGGTCCCTCTGCTCAGGGTCATGTTGATGATGAGGACAATGATGATGCTGCTGATAGTGATGAGTACTCTGAAGAGGAATATGTCCCTCCTCCTCCTCCGCCGTTCTTCTAGTTGGGCTGCGTTAGCATCGCTCTCCTCCTCTTCCTTTTTGGTGTCTCGATGCCAATGGGGGAGAAGAGTAGAGTTCTATTAGTTATCTACGGGTTCCTTGCCGGGGTTTTCTGGGGTTTGCCGCTAGCACAATGCCCCTTGCGTTCTCATTGCTTCTTATGGCATTGTGCTTTCCCTTTCGCTTTATGTATGAACTATCTGCTTTCGTTCTGTCTGTTGAACAAGTTTGTGCTATGTGTGTGAACCTTGGATATTTATATTATGCTATGACTATGTCTTTTGTTGTTTATAATATCTTTGCGAACTCTAGCTCGGTTTGTCATCGCCAACCAAAAAGGGAGAGATTGAAAGGGTATTTTACCCTATGCTATTTTTGGTTGACAATGACACCATGGTTAGAGTGGACTAATGCTATCTCTAGTGTCTTACACAGGTTCTAGTCCAATGCTGTGATGAAATGTTATCGGAGACCCCCCAATTTTCATAACAAAGCTTCGCACCGGAGTTTTCCCTTTTCATGTAATTTGAGTCCAGTTAGGAGCTCCGCACTATTAAGAGGGGTTCTCTCGATGAGCTTGTTGGGGATGATCACCTAAGCCATATACACATCCCTCTCTCCTACCTAATCCATCACCAAAGAGAGAAGAGAAGAAATCCTATCCACCTGAGCCTTTTCTGCAGATCCGGTTTTCAGACCGGTTGGACCGGCTCCTAGACCGGAACGTCCCGTGTCAGGATCGGAAATCCGGACTCAAACCGGGTTCTCTGGTTTTCTCACTCCGAGTCTATCCGAGTCTGGGTACTGAGAGCAGTTTCGGTTTTAGTCCGGTTTTCCGGGCTATGGACCGGACTGTCCGGTGTGTGGGCCGGACCAACCGAACTTAAAACCGGACCTTGCGTTTTTGGCTAAAAACGGCTAGTTTTTCTCCTTGAGTATAAATATCCCTTCTTCCAGCTTGAGTAGGCTAGGCATTCAGTTTATATCATTTCTTGAAGCTCTCTCTCTCTCTCCCCATTGTTGAAACACAAAAGCTTGAGGATCTCCCATTCTACCCAACCAAATCCAAATCCCTTTGGTAGAAAGGAAGAGGAGGTCCCGATCTACGTTTCCACCAAGCCAAAGTTCATTCCCCCTTGAGTTCATCGAGTTAGCTTGTTACTCTTGGGTTTGTGGGAAACCCTAGGTGGCTAGGGTCGCCTGGAGGCATTCGGCTTGTGATTTGCCCTGTGGAAAGTTTGTGAGGGTTTGGAGACTACCCTAAAGTCTACCACGAGTAAGTGAGCTATTCCTTTGTGGGATAGGCTCGGAGAATAAGGTGAGCCTTCATGGCGCGTGAGGAATCCTTCGTGGAACCTCACACCTCTCCAACGTGACGTAGCCCCCTTCCCAAAGGTGGTGAACACGGGAATACATCTTCGTCTCCGCGTGCTTCAGTTATTCCTTAACCGATCTCTTACTTGTGTTGCTTATCTTGTGATAGCCTTCGAGCTTGAAGTATCTTGTACGTCATCTAGGTTGCCTCACCTAGTTTACATTTAGGCTCACTTATATTCCGCAAAGCCTAAAAATTGCAAAAGATTATAAAGAATTTTGTAGAAACCTATTCACCCCCCTCTAGGTTAACCATCTTACACTTTCATCCTCCTGCTCTGCGTCTACTACTCCTACCGATCCAATCTACGTGAGGTAGATTCTACCACCCCACCTCCCTGCCGTCCTTGATCTGACACGCATACACCTACAACATCAACACATACACCTACAGCCATCGCCCATTCACACCGGTCGTCCTGACCCGCCATCGCCCGCCTCCCTGACTGGCCGGGCCACCTTCTGCAGCGCGCGGTCTGCACGCGCCTGCACGCGCACGCGCACGGGCCCCGCGTCCTCCCACCAGCGTCTGCACGCGCACGGGCCCCGCGTCCTGGTGCACATACCGGCGCCCTGCTGTCTCCCTGCTGGCTCTTTCCTGTCGACGAAATCAGATCTGAGCGCTATTTCGTCGGATCTGATCGTTGACCAAAAAAAATTGAGCGATGTCTTCTGCATCAGGATATGTTGCGATTCCTCGCTGCCCGGTGATTTTCGATGGCGCGAATTATCCTGATTTCGCTGCCTTTATGCGCGTGCATATGCGCGGTCTCCGTCTTTGGGGTGTGCTCTCCAGCGAGGTCTCCTGTCCGCCGTGCCCCCCTGCTCCTGTGGCTCCTCTTCCGTGGACACCGATTGTTCTCGGCGCTGATGCTTCTCAGGAGGCCAAGGATGCTGCTCAGAGTGCCGATGATAGTGATCTTGCTGTTTATGACCTGAAGTTCAAGCAGTACTATGCTGATCTCGAGACCTATCGCCACGATCTGACTGCCTACACTCAGTGGGTCGATGAGGATGCTCGTGTTGCTGCTGTTCTCACCTCCAGTGTTCTGCCCCAGTATGCTGCTGAGTTTATGAGTCTCCGTACTGTTGCCGCTAAGTGGGCACATCTTCGTCAGCGCTATCAGTCGTCTGGGGATGCTCTTTACCTGTCCGTGGTTCGACAGGAGCATGCTCTTGAGCAGGGCGATTCCACTATTGATGAGTTCTATACTCAGAGTGCTCCTATCTGGCGTCAGCTTGATTCTCTCCGTACTGCTGTTTGTGGCACATGCTCGTGCTGCCAGATTGTGCGCTCGGATTTGGAGTTTCACCGCATCTATGAGTTTCTGTCTCGGCTTCGCCAGGAGTTTGAGCCCCGGCGTGCTCAGCTGAATGCTCGTGGTCGTGTTCCGCTCTCTGAGGTGTTGTCTGAGCTTCGGGCTGAGGAGACCCGTCTCCGTGGTGCTGGTCTTCTTGTGGTACCGTCTGTGCTTGCTACTCATGGTGCTCCTTTGCCGTCTGCTCCCTCGACTCAGCCACGGTCCCCTGTGCCGCCGCCGCCGATACTACCCACTCCTCCAGGTCTGGGTCAGGGTCAGCTTCAGCACCAGCAGCCTCAGGGTCAGAGTCAGCACCAGCAGGCTTGTGGTCAGGGTCGCCGTGGTTCTCTTCGTCACTGCTCTTACTGCAACAGGGATGGCCACACTTTGGCCACCTGTTATACACGGGATCCCAGTTTACGTCAGCAGCACCAGGCTCGTGGGCAGTCGGCTCCTTCCGGGTCTTCAGCAGTTGCTCTCTCTGATCAGGACATTATCAGGAGTCTTCGCGGTCTGCTTGCTGCTATAGGCTCTTCTTCGACGGGCACTGCTGGTTCTGTGACTGACTCTTCAGGCACTGTGTGACCACCACCTTCTACACAGTCAGGTATGTCTCCGTGGTATCTGGATTCTGGAGCTTCCTTTCATATGACCTCTGAGTCTTCTTTTCTATCCGCTCTTCGTTCTCTCCCTTCTCCTGTCCGTGTTTTTACGGCTGATGGTACCTCTCTTCCTGTTTCTAGTCGGGGCACCCTTTCTACTTCTTCTTTTTTTGTTCCTGATATTTCTCATGTCCCTCTTATTAAGATGAATCTGTTCTCTGCTAGCCAGCTTACTGACTCTGGTTGTCGCGTCATTCTTGATGCTGATTCTTGTGTTGTCCAGGACCGTCGCACCCAGGCCCTGGTTGGAGCTGCCCCTCGCAGCCGTGACTCTTCAGGACTTTGGGAGTTAGACTGGCTTCGTGTTCCTTCCGCTGCCACTTCATCTGCCAGTTCTTCTCCGGTTGTCGCCTCCACTACCAGCTCCTTTCAGCAGTGGCATCATCGTCTTGGTCACCTCTGTGACTCTCGCCTGTCGTCATTAGTTCATCGTGGTCTTCTGGGGTCTGTCTCAGGAGATAGGTCTTTGCATTGTCAGGGCTGTAGGTTGGGTAAACATATTCAGCTTCCCTATCCTACTAGCGCGTCTGTATCTCAGCGACCTTTTGATTTAGTTCATTCCGATGTTTGGGGTCCGGCTCCTTTCGCTTCGAAAGGGGGCCATCGCTACTATATTTTATTCATCGATGATTTTTCTCGGTACACTTGGTTGTATTTTATGCGCTCTCGCAGTGAAGTGCTTTCCATATATCAGCTTTTTTCGGCCATGGTCCGTACTCAGTATTCTACCCCCATCCGTGTTTTTCGTGTTGATTCTGCTGGTGAGTATATCTCCCAGATGTTGCGAGGTGTCCTTGCTGAGCAGGGCACCCTTGCTCAGTTCTCCTGTCCTGGTGCACATGCCCAGAATGGCGTTGCTGAGCGTAAGCATCGCCATCTTCTTGAGACCACTCGTGCCATGATGATTGCCTCTTCTCTTCCGCCACATTTCTGGGCTGAGGCTGTTGCTACGTTGGCTTACCTCATCAATATTCAGCCGTCTGCCGCTCTGCACGGTGGTATCCCTCTTGAGCGCCTATCTGGACAGTCTCCAAACTACTCCATGCTTCGCTTGTTTGGTTGTGTTTGCTATGTTCTTCTTGATCCTCGCGAACGCACCAAACTGACCGCTCAGTCTGTTGAGTGTGTATTTCTTGGATACAGTGATGAGCATAAGGGCTATCGCTGTTGGGACCCCGTTGGTCGTCGGATGCGTATCTCTCGTGATGTTACTTTTGATGAGACGTGTCCTTTCTATCCTCGTCCCGCCGCTGGTACCTACCCGGTGGAATATATCTCTTTTCTTCTCTTTCCTGACACACCTCCTTCTCCTCCTGTTGTGTCTTCTTCAGGATCTCCTCCCCCTGATGTATCTTCTTCAACACCGTCCTCCTCTGCTCCGTCTAGTTATCCTAGTTCTCCTCGTTCTCCGGAGTCTTCCTCTGCTATTCCTTCTTCTTCATCATCGTCTCCTGTGTCGTCTTCCTCTGATGATCTTCCCTCTCCTCGTCCTGTTCGTCAGCGTCGTGCCCCCAACCGTTACTCTCCTAGTCAGTATGGTCTTTCTGTTGCCTCCGAGCCGACTTCTTATCGGGATGCTGAGCATCATCCTGAATGGCAGCAAGATTTCTTACTCTCCAAACTCAGTGTTGTGGATCCACCATGAGTTTGAGAGGGGGGGGGGGGGTGTTAGATGTATATATCTGTATATTGTATTTCCCCCATATGTTAGGGGGCTTCCTGCATATTTGCCCAGTACCTATACTATATATTGTGGCCTTTGGCCCCCAGAGGAATATAACTCGTCTATTCCTAACACTTTTGACATCTATTTTAAATTTTGAGACAGAGGAAGTACAAATTGAGTACAATCACAATGAAGGATCCAATTAATCAATCAGGGCACCTAAAATGTTTTAGGGTCTGATTGCAAACAAGTCGACTGTTTTTCTTTTAATCTACCAGCTACTATAGAAACAAAAAAAAATTAATTTTCCAACTAAAAAAGGTAAACGAGTACATTTCATTTGCATGGTATAAATTCGGTAGTTACACAATTCTAAACGTGCAACTCGCATTGACTAAATGCAAAAGCAAAGCAAAATTCGTTGTTCTTTTATACATGTGTTTGATTCATCGATCATTCAACCAAACTAGTTGGGTGTCTGGAGCATTTTAGCCCCCATATTGATGATAGATCAATATATTTGATTCTAAGTTCTTATTTTATTATTGGGCTTTATGGTCAACTGCTTTTATACATTCTTTAGGTCAATCAAATGAATTAAAGTTTCCAAAATCATATTGATTTTGAAAAGTTGTAACAAATAAAATGAATCTCACACAACATTGCAATAAATGAAGTATTGGGGTTTGAGGGCAGAAAACAAAAAAATTCCTACGATCAAAACCCTAATGCCAGGATCTATCTACTAGTAATGTAGTAACGGGAGGGGATACGATATTTATACCTTTAAATACCAAATGCGGTTAAGGTACCGCGAGGAATGTGGATGAAGAAGATGCCCTGACACTGACCTCGAGGTCACTAAGACCTGCGGCTTCGACAACTCCTAGCACCGAAAGCACGGTGCCGCCAGAGGGAGTCACACACATACGGTGCTTGAAGACGACCCCCGCTTCTCTGCGATCCAGCCAAGATTGCGAAAGTACATCTCCGGGCTCCGAATCCCCCCAACATGATGGCGCTCCGCGGTGTAGAACTTCTCGCTCGCACAACCCTGACAAGGGGCCCATGATAGCGTGCGAGAGAGAGAGATGCCTTTTATTTATTTCCAGGTGGAAATTGGTGTGTTTTAATCCTCCTATGGGTACCCCTTTATATAGGCGGAGGGAGGGGTCCCTCCACCCCTTTATATATGCCACGCCGCCTCTCTTGGAGCCATGGACGACAACGCTACACGGGCCGCGCAGGCCGCCAAGGAGAAGGAAGATCGTGTGGCTCGCGAGGCCGCAAACGCCAATGCCAAGCTGGCCCTCCCCACCTCCCCCTCCAGCGCGAGGGCCTTCTCGCTCACCTCCCTACATGCCCAATCCGTCAGCCTCCACTCCATCAAGGGGAACATACCAGTCGAGCTGGCCCTCGACACCGGCGTTCATCGCCAATGGCACACCTTCTTCTGCGTCGCCCTCCGCAAGTACACACTGCTCGACCATGTCGACACACCCGCTCTGATTGATCCAACTTTGAAGTGGTCCTTGTTGGACGCCACGGTGGTCTCGTGGCTCTACGGATCCGTCTCCCTTGGCCTCCTCGACGCCATCATGACACCGGGTGAAGATCCTCTTGACGAGGGTTCGACTCGTCAATGCCCGTTGTTATGTACTTGGGTTTTGGAGAAGATGGGGATGCTGGAAGTCACGAGACGGTTAACAGGCAAGCAACGCGGGGACACGAGGTTTACCCAGGTTCAGGCCCTCGGAGGGAAAATCCTACTCCTGCTTATCTGTTCTTGATTACGGCGGAACCGAAGGTTACAGGGTGCGCAGATGCAATCTGGCGTGAGGTGTGTGTATGAGGTGAGTTGGTTCTTCTCGTCGTGCCCTCCTGGCCCTTATATAGATAGGCCAGATCCCGGGATATGTCGATGCAGTTACAAATTAGGGTTGCACCCTTTGCAATTTTATCTACAGCTAGACTTGACCTCCAAGGAGTCGATCTCACAATGGGATTGGGCCATCCAAAATCTTCTTGGGCTGCCAATCTTCACGTGGCCCTTCCTTGTGTTGTACCCTGGTATACCAATGTAGGGCACCCGTAGGGTATATCCCTGTCAGTAGACCCCTAGTGTTCAGTCAATTCATAGATTCGACTGGAGACTCTATAATTTTTTGGGTGCTTTGTGTTTGAACCTGTCTTTTAGGAATAAACACGTTAGTTCATAGGGATTGTTGATGCGTGTGCCTGACTCACCAGACGGATCAGGGCCAGTTAACTGTCATAGGACGAAACAACACGATCTTCTTCAGATTCGAGTCCCCGGACTGGAACCTAGAACAAATGCTGGTGTAATTTGACTCAGGCCGTTGAGGTCTTATAGGAGTCAAATCCTAGTGTTTTTTAAATGATGTACCCAACGCGTCCATTGGGATTTTCATCGTGCCTGTCGACACGGGATTTTACTGGCAGAGCATAGTCTGGTGCATTACCAGGCCATCAGACAATATCTGTAGGGCTTATCATTGCGTCGTAGACACAACATCCGAAGTTTTATCACCACGGAGGTGTTTGGGGTGACCAAGGAGACTGTTTGTCACTCAGCGTTAATTTGGGCTAAGTTGCCAAAAAGATTTTTGTCATACTTGATCTGAAGGATCTCACTCAAATAGTTCATAGGGTGTGCGACCAGCGCTACCTATGGGAGTAGCCCCCGAGTGTCTGTTCGAGTCGTAGACTCGAGTAGAGACTTTAGATCAACCATTCGTGTTTGCTTCCATTATATGTCCAAAGGACGAATTTTTTCGAATGTGCGACCAGTGCTCCCTATGGGAGTAGCCCCCGAGTCCGTAGTGGAGTCGCAGACTCGACGTAAGACTCGAATATCTTTTCGAGGTGATGTTACCCTTGTAATTTCTCAGGTGCACGACCAGCGCTCCTGATAGGAGTAGCCCCTGAGTAGTTGGCTGAGTCGTAGACTCGAGTAAGTACTTTATGCTCAATCAAAATCTTCGAGCTGTTGTTGGCTTTGCTTTGATGACGTTGTTGCTGACGATCGGTGATCTCAACCGTCTGCGGCAGTAAAGACAATGCAATGGGACGATCGTGGGTCCCACCGCCTAACTTGAATTTGACTAGTCACGCGTAACATGGCGAAAGTTATGGCGTCTCCTCGTTTTTCGTGCATTGTGGACATCATGCTTGCGACGGTTCAGTTTGGTGCTGACACGTTGACAGTGAGATCTGGGGCACGCCTTAGGGCTTCTCAATTGACGGTTCTGCTTCATCGTCCTCGCCACTTTTATACCATGGGGAAAACAGAGAAGTTTACCCCTTCGCCATTTGCCTCTGGTTTTTCGCCATTGCCACCATTTCTTGAGCCCTGGCTCTTATCGCACACTAGACATCCTCCGTGTGTTCCCCTCGTCCTTTCTTCGTTCGCATCGCCGCACTCACCGCTCTGCGATGGGAAAGTCCAAGAAAGCTTCATCCACCGCAGCGGGTTCAAGCGCCGCCAGCGCTAGGAAGAAGGACACTGCTCCGAGACGCACCACCAATGGCTGGTGGCAGCGCACGGAGATGCGCGAGTCGGACTAGCGCAAATTGCGCGAGGCCGACCTGATCTCCAAGGATAAGGGTGATGCCATCCTCCCCGATCAGGAGGTAATTTCTCGTCCACCCGAAGGGTTTCGGGTGATGATTTATGCTTTTATCGTTCGTGGTCTTTTGCTTCCCGCCCACAAATTTCTTCGTGGGCTCTTTTTTTTATGGGATTCGGCTTCACCATCGGTCTCCCAATTCTCTCCTCCATATTACTTGTTTCATTACCCTTTGCGAGTGTTGGCTCGGTATCGAGCCTCACTTTGGCCTCTTCCGGAGACTCTACTCTATGAAGAGGCAATCTGGCACTAGTGGTGTTTATCCACTGGGTGGCTGCGGAATTTCTATCCACTCCACTGTCTAGTTCTTCTCTTTCTACCTTTGCGAGTCCGTCCAACAGTGGTGCAGGAAGTGGTTCTACATCCGCGATGTCAAGCTGGATGGTCAGCATTACGGACTCAACCCTTTCGACTCCACCCAAAAGATCATCCGAAAGAGGTCGTGGAGGAACGACATCTTGGAGTGTGAATCCAAAGAGGTGGAGAAGCTCAACAAGCGGGTCGAGGCTCTTCAGCTGGTGGCAGGCAAAGAAGTCAACGGTGTCAACATTATTCACACCTTCCTCAAGCGTCGGGTGTAGCCGCTCCAAGCGAGGGCGCACCCGGTGTTCATGTATGCTGGCGCCAGCGACCCGACAAGTGTATTGCTGGAAAAGATGTCTTCGACAGACCTTGATAGGGCGCTTCGGCCTCTGTTGAATTACAAGGATGACGAGGACCTCCCGGGGAAGTCCTTGACTGCCCCTTTCAGCACCAAGAAAGCAGTCCCCTAGGTAAAACCTGTAGTTGCGCGTAACACTGTTTCGAGTGTTTGTTGTTTGTTATTATTACTTATCTTGTATTCAATTTGTAGGGATATAAGGTAGCGTGGATGGTGCCCCTCTTCCTGAGAAGTATATGTATGCACCGGACAACGAGGAGGCGAAGGATGATTCCGAGCTCCCCCCGGCGTAGTCTCCTTCCCTGGAAGCCCCCGAGCCGAGCGAAGGGCGGACCCGAAAGAGGTCCCGAAGAAAAACTTCGAACGGGGCGATGCCACCAATGCCGAAGGGTCCCTCCTTCCTCGAGCACCACGGCGGGGATGAGGGTGTGACCTACTCCCCTATCACTGTTGTGCCTGTTCGGGCGATGGCCCTCAGCCGCCAACACTACTAGAGAAAAGGCTATAGGAGACATGCTTATGCACATTTAGCATATGCGCCTCCTATAAAAATAGGCGAGGCGCACTTTACGATATGCGCCTCTAGTATAAAAATAGGCGAGGCGCATATGATAAGAATGCGCCTCCTATAATCCCTGTACGGATAGAATCTAGCAGCCCCATATTATGCGAGGCGCATTCTAGTCATATGCGCCTCCTATATATCAGATAGGCGAGGCGCATATGGACAGAATGCGCCTCGCATATTTTGTGTGGGCCCGCGTGTTGGTAGGTGCACGAATATGCGAGGCGCATATGGCTATATGCGCCTCCTATATTTGATAATATGCGAGGCGCATATGACCAGAATGCGCCTCGCATATTCTGTGTGGGCCCGCGTGTTGGTAGGTGCACGAATATGCGAGGCGCATATGGCTATATGCGACTCCTATATTTGACAATATGCGAGGCGCATATGGCCATGTGCGCCTCAAGTAACTCATGCGGGCCCGGGCGCTGGTAGGTGGCCGCATATGCGAGGCGCATATTGCTATATGCGCCTCCTATAGTTTGAATTATAGGAGGCGCATATTGTGCAATATGCGCCTCGCATAAGCTGGCACCACTTTTTTCCAGCTTTTTGTACATGGAGGCAACTACCACCCCACTCACTTGTGTCACTTCTTCCTCCTCCACCAAAACAAATCTGGTCGCCCCCCCTCCTCCTCACCTCATTTCCCCCATTGATTCACCTTCGAAGCTTGCTCAACATCCATTGGTTGACACCCATATGTAAGTGAAGTCTCTTGCTCCTCTAGATCTACAACATGTCCATTTACTTCTCCTCCGGCTCTCTTGCGCAAGTCGTTGTTGGAGGAAGCGTGAAGGCGTTGCTTGCATGTATGCGCGTTGTCGGAGACACCGACTATATGATTGTGTTGTGGTGCTACTTTTTGTGCAGGGATTTCATTTGAGATGCCAATGTTTCGCCGGAATGTCGATTTATTTCTTTTCCGGCGAATTTCTGGCACTCGCGGATGTCCTCTTTTTAGGGGAGGTCATGCCGAATTTTTCCGGCGATCCACGTCCATATATGCTCTAATTATTCTCTTGCTCTTTGTACCACGCAGGCGGCCAATGCTGGTACATCAAAGACCCGTCAAAGCCTAGCCGGGTTGTCGTCAGGAGAGGCAAAAGGAACATTATCGGAATGGACGGAGTCGCCAACGAGCAAGACTTTGACCAGAACGGCGACCCGAAGATAGAAGACGGGTATGGCAACCAAACACCGTACACCACAACCCTACCTAAGAAAGGACTTCCGTTCAAGAGAAGTAGTGAAGACGTCCCGGACCTAACCTATGCAACCGCGACAAAGAAGGGCAAGAAGACGACCATTGTCAAGAAACGCTAGCGCGCTCCGACCATTGTCAAGAACCGTCGTGTGTGTTGCCTACTATTATGTATCAAAACATTCTTAATTTTCATTATGTGTGTGTTATAATAATATTGCATTGAGAATATTATGTATCGACAAGACACATTCATTGAGAATACTCACTTTTGTTGTTTTAGCAATATTTGAATATTTAAAATATTTGTAGTATATTTTATAGTTCATATTTGTATGCTTTTACATGAAAATTGGCCTTTAAAAAAAATTGGCCCCCTTAGGATTCGAACTTGGGTGGCCAGCAGTGAAGGACAAGGCATGTTACCACTAGGCTGCTGTGTGATAGTTGATAGAAACATGCGCACTGCCCTATTTGTCTAGGAGTGCATATTATGCGAGGCGCATTTAGCCCAGATGCGCCTCGCGTAATATTATACGAGGCGCACTTTGCGATATGCGCCTTGCATAACCGGCACCCATCGACCAAGTCGCACACTAGCAGCTAGTACAGACACGAGACTTCACATATCGATCGAAGGAGCCCGACGTCGTGGATCGGAGGAGCCCGACGCATCGATCGAAGCCGTCGCCGCCGAGGAGGAGCCCGCCGCCCCGTGAAGGAGGAGCTCGCCGCCGCCCCGTGGAGGAGGAGCCCGACGCCGCCGTCCCCATGAACGAGGAGGAGCCCGACGCTGCCGTCCCCGTGAAGGAGGAGGAGCCCGACGCCGCCGTCCCCGTGAAGGAGGAGGAGCCCTACGCCACCGCCGCCACCCACGCCTCTTCCCCTCTCTCCGGTGAGTCCCCGCCCCCCACCCACCCACGCCTCTTCCCCTCTCCTCCCCTTCTGAAATCATTTCCTCCTCTTCCGACGCCGGCATGATTCTCTGATTCTCTGAAGGATGGCATACAATGTTCTTCACCAGATTGACATACAATGTTCTTCACCACAAATGCTCTCGCTCGAGAAACGGTAAATATTTGCAGATATTTTCTGGTGAAGGATGGCCATTATTCATCAGTTTAATCGGGAGGGAAATTAGCTAAAGGTTTGGAAAATTTAATCGGGAGGGAGCTGACACCACACCAGCTGCTGAAGCTCCTCTTACCCTGTGACATTGTGACTTTCTTCAGCCTAAGCCAAGCTTAATATCCTTTTGTCTAAAAGCAGTGCAAAAGAACAGTATGATTGCAACCTGTTTTATTCCAGTTTCAGCAAGGAACACATTCTTATGTTGGAAACTTCATAGTATGTTTCAGTTATATACAGAAGTATGTGATGTTTAATTCTAATTTATTCTTGGCGCGCATATGGCATTTGTTCAACGATTAAGGATAACCTGTAGACTAGGAACTAGGCTTTTCTAGAGGAAGGAGACACATCAGGTTTAACTGTCCAGGGAGAGTGAATGCTGCAGTATTCACCAATTCTCAGCCAGCAGTCGAAACTTGCTTCAGTTGTCTACTGCTACTGGTCGATCTGTTATTAAAGTTTGAATTTTCTGAAATGAAATCCGTTATACCCTTGTACAAATTCGCAAGAAATTACACTCTTTCTTATTGGATCGGGCTAATGACCAGAACATAGTGTTGTCCTTGGCAGTGATCCTGGTGCATATTGCTTTTTTACTCCTTGTTTGGCATTACTGCCAGAGGGATTTTGCCTTGTAGAAATCTTGCTTGCAAACCCAATATTTGTGGGATCTTTATCTCTGTTTACGGGGCACAATTCCCTTGAGTAAAAGAGGCTTGTGATCCTTAAAGTTTGAGTTTTGTTTTTTGAGAATTCTTAAAGTTTGAGTTAACTGTACTGAAATTGCATCTTTGTTTAAATTTGCATCAATTTTTTGTAGGATCATTATGTTGAGCTAAGAACCTGAAAGTAGTGTCTAGCTTTGGCACTGGTCCTGGTGTATGCCGATTTGTACCTGGTGTATGCCGATTCGTAACTTGCTTTCTGCATTACCGACATAGAAGTATTTCTGAACATCTTTGTTGGTTGCAAGGACATTCTTAAGTAAAAGAGGCCTGAGCTGAGATCCTGAAATATGCCAGCTTTTTTTTATGGAATTGACAGAATTTCAGAGTTGGATATGCGTAGATGGACATTGCAGGAACCTGAAGATCAGGACACCATCTATTGCAGGAACCTGAAGATCAGGACACCATCTATTGCAGGATCATTTATTCCTTTAGTTCCTGGTAACTGTACTATTCATGCTCAGGTTGTTGATAAGCAAACAAATGATACATGGTGCCTCTGTGTATGTATGGCCTGGAGCATGATATATATACATGGTGTTTGTGTATGTATGCTAGCAAAATGGCTGTGATGATGGCTGTGTTTTGATCCTTTTTGTGCAGGTTTTTCTTTTTGAGTTGCCAATGTTTCGCCGGAATGTTGATTCATTTCCGTTCCGGCGAATTTCTGGCACTCCTAGACATAGAAAATTAGCAAAGTTCATGCCAAAATTTTCTATGAATTTTTGTGCTTATTAGTTTCATTTATTTGTGTGTTTAGAAATGTCGGATCCGGGCCCTTCTAGCCAGAAGCCCTTTTGGGAGCAGCAGGCGGAGATGGAATCCCTAGAGGCCTCGGAATTTGTTCCGCGGGACGACGAGATGGAGGAGGACGAGGATACCTCGTCGGGCAATGAGGAGATGGGGGACGCCGATGGCGACGCCACTACCACTGATGGCGGCGGTGAAGCTACTACAGACGGTGGTAGCGCATCGAAGAAGTCTCGGAAGGATCGGACCCCGATCATGGTCGACCTCAAAAGGTCCATCATCACAAGCGTGAGCCCTAAAGGTGCGCCTTTGGATCCAGAAGAATTTGTTGGGGGTTACTCTAACCAGCTCACGGCAATCCTCCGGAACACCGTCACGATCAACATGGAGAACCTAAAGGCCGAAGAGAACAAGGGTTTCCTCATCCAGCTTTTCCGGAAGCTGCACGCAAGATACGCGTTCCCGGGTGATGAGGAAAACAAGTATAATAATGACAATCTCAAAGGGAATCCGGTGAACAAGTATGCCCTCGGGAGGATGACCAAGGCCTTGTCAAATTGGAAGGCTCGGGTGAAGAATCTGATTTTCGAGGAGAAGCTAAGTTATCCAGAGCTCGTCAAGAAGGAGCCTCTGGTCAAGGAAGAAGACTACAATGTTTTCAAGGCCAGATGTAACTCCGCCTTGGGCAAGGCCAGGACTGAGAAGGGCAAGAATATGAGATCCCGAAACATTGGTACCCACCATCTCGGCTCCGGCGGTTATAGAGCCGCGAGGCCCAAATGGGATAAGGAGGACGCCGACGCTCGTGCAAAGGGGTTGACACGTCCCTTTGACGACATAAAGGAGGAGCAGGCAAAGAACTTCGTCAGGGCCCGGTTTGCCCTGCCGAAGAAAGGGGGTTCTGATTATTCTTCGGAGCCCGCCGGCCCCTTTGCTCCGAGGGTGACGGACTTCATGCAAAAATATGTAAGTAGTTTGCATGCAAGTCGATTAATTGCATTCATGATTAATCAATGAAGTCCAGTTTTCTGATCAAATGCTTCGCGTTCCTTGTGCGCAGGACGAGGAGTGTAGGAGCTCCTCATCCCAGGGGTCAGCGCCACCGCCTGTCGCCAAGTGGGACACCACTTTTAATAGGGCGCTGAACCGGACCAAGAGTGTCGATCCCCTGGCGGCCCCGTGGGCTGGTCGTGTGGTCGGCTTTGGCGGCATATCATGGTCCGAGTACTATGGCACCCCGGAGCGGAAGGGCAAGAAGGCCGAAAGCGCCAAGGTAAAACTCCTAAGGGAACAGGTGGAAGCCTTTCCAAATATAGTCCAAGATGCCATGAACAAGGCTGTGTCGGCTGCCGAGACAAAGTTCCAAGAACAAGTCCAGTCACAAGTCCAGTCACAAGTCCATTCACAAGTGAACGAGAAGCTCAACACCATCCTTCCCGTCTACATGGAAAAGTACAACAAGTGGCAGAAGGGTGGTAAACGGGGGCCGCCACCGGTTCCCAACCTCAACAGCGCCCAATCAGACAATGTGGCGCGGCCGGAGGCGTTGGTGACTCCTCCAGCAGGGCCGGTGGTGGTGGAGACTCCTCTAGCTCCGGAGCTTAACTTGCCCACTGCGGCGAAGGCGCCGGCCCGCACCACCGTGCCATCAGGCAGCCACTCCGCCACTTGCGTGGTCAAGCCTGTCGGCGTCGGTGCCTCGACATTGGCCGAGTTTGACGCCCTCAAGGTAACTAACTAATTAAAGCGAGAGTTGGGAGGCTCAACCACACCGATGACTTGATCTATGTTTTTCTAACGCTCGGCCTACATGTCGATCTTTCGCAGGGAGACACTCCTTGCACTCTAATGCATTGGGTGGGCGGCCAGTTGATGGATGTTGCCAAGGGTACTATTGTTCAACCAGAGAACCGCAAAATGCACAATGTCACAATGCCACCTGACATGATGAGGGTCAAATACAGTATGGTGCTTCCGGGCTACGAGCAAGTGGAACCTCCCTCTCAACCTCAAGGATGGGATGATGAGGACACGGCAGCGGTCCTCAATACCGGCGTCGGCTACTTGTACCTATGGCCAAAGAGCCAGATCCGTTTGGGGACAGAGGACCAGCTCAACATCACCCTAGAGGCAGCACAACCAGCACATGATGAAGACTTCGAGATGGGAGACTTGGACAACATGGCACAGAATCCCGATGATGATGAAGAAATTGACCCGAACTACGGTGACCAGTTTGTTAACACAAGGTTTTCTGATTTGTATGAGCCGGGACCATCAGGCACACATCAAGTTGCCGAGACCCAACCAGCACCAGCGAAACCCCCTTGCAAGGTGCGTCTCTTCCCAACTAGTCAGGAGACGCCGCCACCTGTCCCCTTCACCGAGCCTCCAAGGCCAGTAGTTCCTTTGATCATCCCCGACGCCCTCCATAAGACGGTCGGTGAGGTGAACGCAGTGGCCGAAGCCGTAAAGAGCAAGAAGGGTCGCAAAAGGAAGCCTAAGGGTGATCGGGGCCAGGATCCAAATCCTCTTTTCCGGGACGGCGCTGTGGGGCAAGCCAGGAATCAGCAGCACGTGGCAGGTGTACCGATGACATGTAAATCGATGCTCGAGGTCGCAGGCTCGCATATGCGTAGTATTCATTATGGATGTCTCACAATTGAGCAGTGCCGCATTCGCGACAACGATCAGTCGTACCTCGTTTTCAAGGCTAAGGTGCCTTCTCATATGCCGTGCTTCGTCACTGTACCCCCCGGGGATATCTTCTACGTGCGGCATACCGACCTGTTTGACATGTTGAACGGGTTTCGACTGCACAATACCCTGGTCCGGCTGTTCTCCCTCAATATGGCCATGGAGATCACCAGAGACAAGATCCCGGGCATCCAGATAGTGGATCCCTACTTCATGCGTGACGCCGTCCTAAAAGATGCTGAGGCCATAGATCTGGCGACCGACTACCTCTCAAACTTCCTGCAAACATACTCGGACAAGGATGTGATTCTCCTTCCCTACCATCCCATCACGGAGGATGATCGGACAGGCTGTGTGCTCATAAGCTTGAATTTGAAACACTCAACAGCCTTGTACCTCGACTCAAACAGTGCGATCCAAAAAAACTACACCAATATCAAGAAAATTCTTGATGGCGCTCTCACCGGCTACGTCGCAGCGGGAGGCGTCAAACCGGCAAGGCCACATGTAAAGTTCGGCGCGCACGTGTTTCGCCACACGACGAAGTTTGCCTGCGTCAAGTAGCCGCCTGGCAGTGGGAAGGATGCCTTCTACGCCATTTACCACATGAAGGCGTTCTTCAATGACATGGAGACCAAAACGCTGCCATCTGACCTCGTGAAGTGGGCTGAAAAGCTTGCATGCATACAGGCTCGCAACCTCAGGCAACACTTCTTCAACATCCAGGAGGAGATCGCGACAATCGTGTACCAGGGAGTCATAAAATCCGGAGGCACCTTCCACGGCGGCTATACGCCGTCCAACAGGGAGATAGACGAACGCTTAGCGCAGCAGGGTGACGGCAGGATGTTCATGCAAATGGCGAAAACTCGGTCGGGCTTCATCAATGCCCCCCCAAAGCCGACTCAAGAGCCGAAGAAGACTTCATGATTGCATTGCCTGGGTACCTAGCTGTTAGTTCCGAACTCGTGTTGTAACCTCTTATCACTGTGTTAAACTTGCCTAGCAAAACCTCTAGAATATGTTTCGTCAACCGTTGAACTTGATTGTGAGAGACACTAGCTAGTTATTTGTGTTACGAACTATTTTAAGTGCTTGTTGCTTTTCATTTGTCATTGCTTCCCTACTTTCTTGTGGTTTGCTTTCTTTGTCTTTCTTCGAAATGCCGATGATTAGAACGTGTTGTGGTGTCACGTGTATGACTATGCCGCTGTTTGATCTTGTGTGCCAAGTAGACTAGTAATTTGGGCATATACTCTACTTGCCGCACGAGATCAAACAGCGAGCATTGTTATTTCCGTGCCCAATCTAAGTATGAGGCACTAATCCATGTCATTCTTGGTTTGCTTTTTTTTGGTCTTTCTTCGAAATGCCGATGATTAGAACGTGTTGTGGTGTCACGTGTATGACTATGCCGCTGTTCGATCTTCTGTGCCAAGTAGACTAGTAATTTGGGCATATACTCTACTTGCCGCATGAGATCGAACAGCGAGCATTGTTATTTCCGTGCCCAATCTAAGTATGAGGCACTAATCCAAGTCATTCTTGGTTTGCTTTTTTTTGGTCTTTCTTCGAAATGCCGATGATTAGAACGTGATTTCTTACATTTTGTTGCACCCATATATATATATATATATGCATGATTCTATCTTTGTGAACTGCTAGCTATTGCTTTCCACTGACATAAGTAATATCATCTTTATTATGTGTAGAGATGCCGAGGTGTTATGTCGTGTACGTTGGTCGGGTTCCAGGTGTGTACGAGGAGTGGAAAGACTGCCAGAAGCAAGTGAACAACCTCTCGGGCAACAGCTACCAAGGCTATGAGAGTAGAGAGGTGGCGGAAGAGAAGTGGAGGAGGCATGGAAGGAAGAAGTGGAGTAACTTCCTCGTGATCACCACCTTGTTGCTCTTCATTGTAGGTTGTGTTCTACTTCATCTAGGTAGAGCTACGTCGTTGGAGTTGTAATGTGAATTGTGAACTTGTACTCGAAGGTGTAATGTGATTGTGAACTTGTACTCGGAGGTGTGAACTTGTGGCACAAACACTTGATGTATGAACTTGTATGTCATGATTGATGTGTAATGTATTGTATTCATGTTGGTTCTATTATGCTTTGGCAAAATGCAAGTTTCTGAAAAATTCTGTGGACTATATTGTATATTTGAATATCTGTATATTATTATTTATAGTGGTCTGTAAAACTTGAATTTCGAAAATATTACCGGAGGCACATATAGGATACTATAGGAGGCGCATATACTATAAATATCCGAGGCGCATTCTGAAACATATGCGAGGCGCATATACTATAAATACTCGAGGCGCATTCTGAAACATATGCGAGGCGCATATGATATGCGCCTCCTATACTTCACATATGCGAGGCGCATATCGATATGCGCCTCGCATATTATTATGCAAGGCGCATATCGATATGCGCCTCGCATATGTGAAGTATAGGAGGCGCATATCGCATAAGAAATACCCGAGGCTTGAAGCTAGAGGCACATGTGATATGCGCCTCGGATAGGCTTTTTGGTGCGCCTCGGATAGGCTTTTCTCTAGTAGTGCAACCAAGAAGAAGAATAAGGAGGCTCCTGTCAGACATACCATCGTAAGCCGCTCTGACCAAGTCTTGTTATTTTTTTGATATGCTAAGTATTATCATGTTGTTGACTCGGTTCCTCGTAAGTTCTAGCAGCAATCACTCGGAGGAGTCCGTTGATGAGGAACCCGAAGAAATGATCGCGGAATCAAAGCCTATGTCTTCGTTTCCCAAGATGGTGGCCAACTACGACGATGATCATTCGAGCTCCCTGAGGGAAGGGGCTCGTGCAATTGTCGCTCGGAATATTCAAATGAAACCTTCAGAGTCCCCAACTGACCATGAAAATGTCATTCTTGTTTGCGTGGGGCAGCCCCCGAGCCCTTTATTCATCAAGGTTGTTGTTTTCTTTTGCATCCCTTTGTGCGCGATGCCAACCATCTGATTGAGCAGCACCTTTTGTTGGAAGGCGAGCTCAAGAAGCTCCGAGGTGCATAGGTTTTCTTCTTGCTTGATTTCAAGTGCTCCAGAGTTCTTTATTGTGTTCATTCTTTAATGCTCAATGTTTCAGATGAGAACAATGATGCTCTCCACAAGCTGAACGCACTCGAAAAGAGTCTCGGCAAAGCGGAGAAGCAGGCTAAGGATGCTGCAGAGGCCCTCCAGCGTCAGCAAAAGGAGGCTGAAGACCATGAGCAACAACTCCCGACCGTCGTAGCGAACCGGGATAAAGCCATGGCTGAAAAGCTTATGGCTGATGCTAAGGTTGTTGGAGATATGCCCAAGAGGCAATAATAAAGTGGTTATTATCATATATTCATACTTATGATAAATGTTTACATACCATGCTATAATTGTATTAACAGGAAACATTAATACTTGTGTGATTTGTAAACATAAAAGAGTCCCTAGTAAAGCCTCTTGTTAAACTAGCTTGTTGGTTAATATATGATCATGGTTTTCTGATCATGAACATAGAGATGTTATTAACAACAGGGTCATATCATTAGGATAATGATGTGATGGACATACTCCTATAGTTAAGCGTAGCATAAAGGTCAAGTCATTTAATATAGTTCATTTGCTATAAGCTTTCTGATACATAGTAACCTAATTCCTTTGACCATGAGATCATGCTTATCACCATCACCGGAAGGATGCTTTGATGAAATCAAACACCACATCGTAACTAGGTGGCTATAAAGGTGGCATTGAGTGTTCGGAAAGTATGGGTTGAGACACATGGATCAAGAGTGGGATTTGTCCATCCATATGCCGGATAGATATACTCTGGGCCCTCTTGGTGGAATGTCATCCAATTAGCTTGCAAGCATGTGACTGGCTCACAAGGGATCACATATCACGGGAACGAGAAAAGAGTACTTATCGGTAACGAGGTTGAACTAGGTATGCAGAGATACCGACGATCATAACCTTGGATAAGTAAACTATCGTGAGACAAAGGGAATTTGGTATCGTATGTAAGTGGTTCATTCGATCGCAAAGTAATCGTAGAAATATGTGGGAGCCATATGAATTTCCAGATTCCTCTATTGGTTATTGATCGGAGAAGTGTCTCGATCATGTGCGCATAATTCACGAACCGTAGGGAGACACACTTAAGGATTCGATTGTCGCCGCCGGCCTCCACCATTGTCGCCGCCGCCTCCTAGGGTTTGCCAAGTCGCCGAGTTGGGGAAATCCCCTTGCCCTAGCCGCCGGCCTAGCTCCCTCTCCTTGGTGCGTCTAAACCCTAGATCACCGAGGCTCTCTCATAGTCCACCATACTCGCTCCGGCTTAAGGCGAAGCCCTGCGAGATCTCCCCTCTACTTCCGGTACCACGCCGTCGTGATGCCGGAATCACGAGGAGAGTGCTACAACCTCCGCTACCTGCTGGAACAAGGGAGAGGAAGGTCTTCATCAAGTACCGAACGTGTGACCGACTGCGGAAGCGCTGCCGGAACGCAGCGCCGAAAGGATCGTCTACGCGATCTTGAGATCGGAAGTGTACGACTACATCATCCACGAGAATCTGCTCTCGTTAACCGCTTTGGATCTTCGAGGGTTAGTACTCTATTGACTCGTTGCTACAATCTAGTAGATAGATCTTGGCTTGATCATAGATTAGATCTTGATTGTGTGTTCATGCGGTAGAATTTTTTTTGTTTTCCATGCTACGAACCCCTACAGTGGTATCAGAGCCGTGTCTATATGTAGATCTGTTGCACGAGTAGAGCACAATGGTCATTGTGGGCGTTGATGTTTTTGTTGTCGATTGCTTCTTGTGTACTTTGCATCTTGCGGGATGGTGGGATGAAGCGGCCCGGGCTAACCTTACATGACATCGTTCATGAGACTTGCTCCACGCTTGACATGAAACTTTATCGCATAAGTGGCTTTGCGGGTGCCTGTTTCTCCCAACATAGTTAAGATTCAATTTACAACGGGTGATTGACAATACTAGTATCAATGTTGTGGTTCTTGTTCGTAAGTTAGAACGACACTTATTGAAAGCCCCAAACCACGTAAAACATGCAAAGAAAATTAGAGGCGTCTAACTTTGTTTTGCAGGGGTGTGCTGTGATGTGATATGGCCATGATTATGATTATATATGATGTATGCAATATTGTAAGTTGGCAATCGGCAGGAGCCATATGGTTGTCTTTAAATTCTGTTAAGACCCGCGTGTCTATTCAAAGTAGTTGTAATAGTTGAAGCTGGTGGATGACGACCATGGAGCGGCGTCATTGACCTTGATGCAATGCCGGTGATGGTGGAGATCATGTTCGTGCTTGAAGATGGAGATCGGAAGCACAAAGAAGAAAGGCCATATCATATCACATATTATGAATTGGATGTGATGTTAATCCTTTTATTCATCTTGTATTGCTTAGTTAACGACGGTAGCATTATAAGATGATCCCTCAAGCACACAATTTCAAGTTTTAAAGTGTTCATCCTTAGTAAGCACCGTTGCTAAAGCTCGTTGTTTCGAAGCACCACGTGATGATCGGGTGTGTTAGATTCTGCGAGTGTATACAACGTGAGCAAGCCAGATTTTCTCATGCGGAAGCTAAGGTTGATCTTGACGAGCCTAGCATGTACAGACATGGTCTCGGAACACGGATCACCGAAAGGTATAGCATGAGTCATATAGTAGATATGATGAACATGTTGATTGTTCGCCATTGAAGCTACATCAACTCTCGTGATGATCGGTTTTGATGTGGTGGATTTGGTTCGTGTGATCACTAAAACAATGTGAGGGATATTGTTTTGAGTGGGAGTTCAACGGCAATATGATTAAAAGTTGAACACTATTTATCATAAATTAAATCAAAGTGAATTTGCATAATTGTTGTAGTCATTGGCATCCGTTTATCACCTTGCGCTTAGTTATAATTGAGATGATAGAACTATAGAATTCTGGTTAGTTACTTTACGAACTGGTATCGTATTGTTTTGAAGTGTTAATCTAAATTTTAAAAGTCCTATTGCAAACTTTCAGTAAGTTCCGGTTACTCCATGAAGTTTAATAATTGGTATTAAAACAAGAGTGACAATTCCAAGAGTTAGTGTATGAGTATCATGTTTGTCTCCATGATTCTTGATATTCAAAGGATTGTCTTAATATCAAGGTTATCTAGGATTTGAAAGAGTTGTTTTATAAACCACGATGTGTGGAAGATATTGTGTTATCTGAAACGAAGTTTTGGTTACAACATGATAGAGTATAATATGGCAAAAGTCATGTTCTCATATTTGATGAGAATTTGCAAAAGTTTGGAGACACTAGTTGTCCTAATCCACCAAAAGGTTTTGGAGAGCAACATTATACTCGCGATTCATCTTTATAAGCTAAAAGTAGCTTGATCATGAATAATTCCATGATAAGGGTGAATATTTGATGTAGGTAAAATATTTACCACACCAAGAGATTACTAAAGAATGGAATTTGAAAGCACACCAAACATTTTGATGATGGTGATCTACTTCAAAGTGCAAGTCCAAAGACATTGGTATTTAATTATACACGCTTTGGACTATGTGTCATATGTATGGCTCCACTATTGATGTTGATAGATTCTTTCAAACAGAAAAGGAAATATTGAAAGAGAATCTCATAAATATATGGCAGAAAAGAAAAGACTAGAATTGTTCAGTTTAAGTATATAGATGATATATATGTTATGGCTATATTCTTTGCTTATTAAACAATGTGGTTCTTAAATATTTGATACTGAATTTGTTGGTGTGAATCGTCATACGAAACAACACAATTCATGAACTACAATGGCCTAAGTAACTAGCAAAAGAATATGTGATGATGTTCATCGAGAACAAATAAAGGGTTATTGTGTTGCTCGTTAAACATCAAAGCTTGCCTTCAAGATTTGTTTTATCAGGTATTATGAGAACAAAAGGGTTGTTCAAATAATTGCCGTAATCCATAAAAGATGGATGATTCACAAATCTCGTTGGAGAAATCACATCCATAAAACTAGTGATAAAAATGTCGAAAGACAAATTGATTGAAAGATCGCTTAGGAAGTGACATCGCCGTTTAAATTATATTGGAAAGAAAACATGAAGAAACTCCATGTGGATGGAATTTTGGAGTCGTTTGATTTTTGATCACATGACGCTTGTGAAACTTTCCTAGAGATAATTAAAACTTCGTTCATAGGCCAAAAAGGAACGAATGACTAGCTTATTGGAACTTGTACATATTGTTGTACGAAGTCCATTATGCGTAGTCAAGAGCGATGGATTTCAACTTCATATGCTTTCTCCAAAAATTTGAGTGAATATATGAATATTTACTTAATAAGGATGAAGTATGAATCATTTGAAAAGTTCAAAGACTTTCAAGATGAAGTGCAAAATCATTGTAACAAGAATATAAATAGTTTATGATAAGATCATAAAGGAAGATATTTGAGTTACAAGTTTAGCATAATACCTAAGATTTAAGGAATCGTTTCGTGGATTTGAATTTTCCCGAAACACCATAAGAGTAAGGAGCGTTCGAGATATGTAATTAAACCTTGTTTGACATGGTAAGATCGAAGGTGTAAATCATAAAACTGCCATTATATTTTAAAGATTAAAAGCTATAGAGACTACCGTTTTTCCACTGAAAAGAGCTCCATTATAATCCGTTGAAATGACACCATATAAAGTTATGGTTTGGGATAAAACCCAAGTTGTCCTTTCTTAAATATTGGTATGCTATGCATAAGAAAGATGTTTGCAACCAAAGTCGGATGAACCTGTCTTTGTATGTTATTTCGAATAATTGTTAAGTAATCCTCCATAACATCGGAGACAAAAGTGTTTGTCACTTAGAATGTCAAGTTTCTTTGAGAAGGAATTTTTCGTGAAAAGATAAGTGTGAGGATAATAGAACTTTGATAAAGTTAAAAGAACCTTAGCTATATGTGCAAAGTTGCGCAGCGCCGAAAAGTGTTCCGGAGGCAGCAACAATGCTCATGGCTCACGTGCCTCAAAGGTTGTGGTTACGAAGGTCAAAGTTTCTATTGAACCAAGTAGGTCGAGTAAGCAATCAAATACCAAGATTTGAGGGTTGAATCATTATTTGAGAATAATGAACGTACTACATGCAAAGAAGCGATGATGGGCCCTGACTCCGTAAAATGGCTTGAAGCCATAAAATCCGTGATAGTTCCATACATGAGAAATCAAGTTTTGAACTTGAAGGACCCTCGAGAAAGGTGTAAGACCTTACAGTTGTGTTTGGATCTATAAAGAAATAGACATGGATGTTTCGCATATATGAAATGGTCAACATGTTGGGAAAGATTTCACAACAATGTTCAAAGGTTGACTATGACAAGATTTGATCTTTCATAGTGATATTTAGTCTAGACAGATTAATGTAGCAACCACGACATATAATTTTGTTATGTGTTGGATAAACAAAACAAGTTCTTCTAATAGAAGGGTTACCTAGGACATGTGCATGACACTGTCCAAAGGGTTTTGTTAATTCAAAGGATGCTAAATGCATATGCAAACTTCAATGGTTGAAGTAAGCATTGTGGAGTTGGAATCTTCAATATGATGAAACTGTTAAAGGAGTTTAAATTCGTCGGAGACGATGAAGATGCTTGCATTTGCAAGAAATTAAGTGGGAGCGCTAAGACATGTTTCTAATACATTATGTGGAAGACATATTGTTGATTGGAAATGATGTATCTTTTATTAACACAAGATAAGAATTTCATCTCGATGAAAGGCTTAGGCAAAACCAAAATATTTGGCATCAATAGACGATAATATGGTTGTGCCGAAAGTACATAGATGATGTATTGAATGAGTTCAATATAGAAACTACAAGAAAGGTTCTTGTCGCACAGAAAGGATTGAATGAGTTCAATATTGATGATATATTCAAGTGTATTGACACTTGGTAAGTGAAACAAAGATTCAAGTATAGATTGATACTTGATGTATGAAATCACAAAGAGTATTTATATCAATCATGCTGTGATATGTACAAATCCAGATATGTCCTATGCTCTAAATGATGTGAGCATATACCAGAATGATTCATAAGATGATCATTGGACAATAGTAAGGATATTCTTATGATCTTTTGGAAGAACTAAGAATATATTGTTTTGTAGAAGTGACAAATAGATGGTTAGTTCATTGTAAAAGTACTACATTGATACTAGTTTTGTCACAAAGTACAAATTAAGTTTATCTCAATCTAAACTAAGGGTGGCACAATATAATGGAAAGTAAGTTCCATAATGGATTTGGATGAGTTCCAAAGTTAAGACATTGTGATAGATACTACAACAAAAGGCTAAGTATATGACTGCTATTATAGCAACTAAAGAGGGCATTTGTGTCAAGTAGTTTGTTATCAAACTAGGTGTAGTTCATAGCGGGATAATACTATGAAGATATATTGTACGACAATATTATCAACATGTTTTAACCCCAAAGAACTAAAGGTCTCACCAAAGGACCAAAATTATACAAAGCCATCTCATTAGAGAATGAGTGATGCGTAGAGACACAAAGACATGCAATTACACACGGACCTGGAAGTGTCAGATCCGGAGATCAGTTGACCATTAGCAAACGTGTACATACAACACCGGAAAGCCATAGGTGTTGAATACACAAAGGTTTGAAACTAGATTATTGACTCTAGTGCAAGTGGGAGACTGTTGGAGATATGCCCAAGAGGCAATAATAAAGTGGTTATTATCATATCTTCATACTTATGATAAATGTTTACATACCATGCTATAATTGTATTAACAGGAAACATTAATACTTGTGTGATTTGTAAACATAAAAGAGTCCCTAGTAAAGCCTCTTGTTAAACTAGCTTGTTGGTTAATATATGATCATGGTTTCCTGATCATGAACATAGAGATGTTATTAACAACAGGGTCATATCATTAGGAGAATGATGTGATGGACATACTCCTATAGTTAAGCGTAGCATAAAGATCAAGTCATTTAATATAGTTCATTTGCTATAAGCTTTCTGATACATAGTAACCTAATTCCTTTGACCATGAGATCATGCTTATCACCATCACCGGAAGGATGCTTTGATGACATCAAACACCACACCGTAACTGGGTGGCTATAAAGGTGGCATTGAGTGTTCGGAAAGTATGGGTTGAGACACATGGATCAAGAGTGGGATTTGTCCATCCATATGACGGATAGATATACTCTGGGCCCTCTCGGTGGAATGTCATCCAATTAGCTTGCAAGCATGTGACTGGATCACAAGGGATCACATATCACGGGAACGAGAAAAGAGTACTTATCGGTAACGAGGTTGAACTAGGTATGCAGAGATACCGACGATCATAACCTTAGATAAGTAAACTATCGTGAGACAAAGAGAAATTGGTATCGTATGTAAGTGGTTCATTCGATCGCAAAGTAATCGTAGAAATATGTGGGAGCCATATGAATTTCCAGATTCCTCTATTGGTTATTGATCGGAGAAGTGTCTCGATCATGTCCGCATAATTCACGAACCGTAGGGAGACACACTTAAGGATGCGATGTTGTTGAGTATTTATGGAATGATGAGTAAGAGACCGAATGTTGTTCGGAGTCTCGGATGGGATCCGGGATATCACGAGGATATCCGGAATGGTCCGGAGAATAAGATTCATATAAGGAATTTCCTATTTCGGGGTTGGAGAATGGTTCCGGTGTTTTCATCAGGAATGTTCTAGAAGGTTCCGGAATGTCCGGCACTCCGGAGGGGAAGGGTACATGAATGTGTCATACCAAGTTGTAATGATTGCATCATGTACTAGGTGTCATCACTGAACAAGATAAAGGGTTTAATCAAATCCTAGTTTGAAAAAGTCAAACGCCAATTTGAAAAGTCAAACGGCTATTTTGGAAGGTGGAGGGGAAGTAGGAAACCTACTTGGGGAGGAGTTCCTCCCCTCCACCGCCGGCCCACTTGGGATCCGAGTTGGGGAGGGACTCCCCTCCCCTGGCGCGCCTCCCTCCACCTATATAAGGAGGGGCAGGGCTCCCCCTCCAAGTACACAACACCTCTCTCCTCTAAACCAAAACCCTAGCTGCCGGCCTCCACCATTGTCGCCGCTGCCTCCTAGGGTTTGCCAAGTCGCCGAGTTGGGGCAATCCCCTTTCCCTA
This sequence comes from Avena sativa, assembly GCA_916181665.1. Taxonomy (NCBI): domain Eukaryota; kingdom Viridiplantae; phylum Streptophyta; class Magnoliopsida; order Poales; family Poaceae; genus Avena; species Avena sativa. The sequence goes on along the minus strand of OV702279.1, from coordinate 371,094,149 downwards.
GCCGCCGGCCTAGCTCCCTCTCCTTGGTGCGTCTAAACCCTAGATCACCGAGGCTCTCTCATAGTCCACCATACTCGCTCCGGCTTAAGGCGAAGCCCTGCGAGATCTCCCCTCTACTTCTGGTACCACGCCGTCGTGCTGCCGGAATCGCGAGGAGAGTGCTACAACCTCCGCTGCCTGCTGGAACAAGGGAGAGGAAGGTCTTCATCGAGTACCGAACGTGTGACCGACTGCGGAAGCGCTACCGGAACGCAGCACCGGAAGGATCGTCTACGCGATCTTGAGATCGGAAGTGTACGACTACATCATCCACGAGAATCTGCTCTCGTTAACCGCTTTGGATCTTCGAGGGTTAGTACTCTATTGACTCGTTGCTACAATCTAGTAGATAGATCTTGGCTTGATCATAGATTAGATCTTGATTGTGTGTTCATGCGGTAGAAATTTTTTTGTTTTCCATGCTACGAACCCCTACAAAGGTTGTATCCGGTAAGCCACCATGATCTTCCCTTAGATGTTGCCGGTGTGTTTCCTTGTTCCTCACCCGAAAGTTTTGCCGTTTTGCATTTGCAGATGCCTCAGGTGTTATGTTTGATCGTGACGCTTTGGAGCAGAGTGATCCTCTGGCGGATGCCGTTGTAGCGATATAAGATCGTTGCACCTCATCCGTTGAGTCGCTCGAAAAGGCCAAAAAGGTGCTTGCTTGCTTCTACAACGAGATCAACCCCAAAGGTGTTGCCCTTGAGGACGTCGACTCCCATGTGGAGGCTCTGGCGTATGATGCTCCTGCAAAGTACAAGCAGGTGCGGAAGGGGGTCGGCGCTACAATGGGGCTGGCGATAGCAATGGCGTCTAGAGCTCAGCTGGATCTGCCGCAGGTCATGTCCAAGCTTCCAACAGTGGCGGATGGCTTTGAGGTAGAGTTTGCCACCTTTGCCTCCCGCTGCAAGCATTTTGGGCCTAAGCTGATAGATCTTCTGGCTGACTACTCACTGGAGCAGCAACGAGCGGACAAGAGTAGGCAGTCTAGATCCGAAGCCGCTCTGGGTGCTGGCGCTTAAGCCCTTCTATCATGTAGCTAGTCTAGCTTTCTTTCTCGGTTGCATGTGTAAGGCCTTTTGGGTGAACAAGTGTCACTCTGCCACGTAGTGGCCTTATTTATGTATTTATGAATGCATCTTTTGACTGTTGTCAAATGCTATGATATTAATGTTTGCCTGTGCACCCTTAGGGTCCTTTGAGTGCGGTTCCAGTGATTACACCTTCTCCTGCACCTGGCTCTCGCAGTTGCCATTTTTGCGTGATCGCGTCCGAAGATTGGAGAAGGACTTCCTCAGCATCCGTGGTCACGCGGACGTGTGGAAGTCCAAGGCCGAGCGAGCCGTTGCTAGAGAAGAGTTTCTTCTAGAGGAATTGCAGCAAATGTGTGAGCAACTCCAATGTAAGTCATCTTGATCCTTTGTTTCTTCAAGTGCAGTTGTATGCCAACTCACCCACTGTGTTATGCAGTTGTTAATCTTCTTCCGAAGGAAGAGAAGGAGCATGTCGCAATTCGAATGAATTGCCTGACACAACAATATTTGGAGGCCGGCAACTTATTCTAGATGGACCGTGATCGAGCGATCGTCCTTGCGATGGTGCAAGATCGCTTCCATCAAGCACTTTGAGTGCTGAACCAGCAAGGTCGTTGCTCGCAGCGATTTGGGCTACCATGTTTCCCTTAGACTCTGCACCTTCTAGCTTCTTAGGCTTGCTCGGGAAGTTTCGAGATGCATGTCACGTGAAAGAGCTGATGCTCCATCAACTAATTGCGGGCGTGAAGGCAGCCCTATCTCTTGTTCGACTGCATTGCCGCAATTTCAATGTTGCGGAGATAGCGGCTGGGCCACCTCCTCCTCCAGATGGTATGGCGTGGGATATGCGTCCACACTACGTAGCTGTGGCGCAATACGCTGAAGAAATTTTAGATATGTTTGAGGTCCAGACAAACATTCTGCTCCAGTGTAGTTGAGTCCTTTTATTCATTGTAATGTAGGGGTACAATGTTTGGCTGAATAGCCTGGCTGAATAGCCTTATTGAAAGTAAAAGACAACTAGGGGTATAAGCGTCGCAGCTTTGCGACGTTCCATGGGTTGGAGTATTCGAATCCTGACTCGGCGTCCTTGAGACGGTAGGATCCACCTGGGATTACTTCAGTGACGATGTACGGTCCTTCCCAGGGTGACTCGAGTTTCTTGTGCCCTTCCTGCTTGAGTTGCAGAATGAGGTTTCCTTCGACGAAGGACCTTGCACGCAGCCGGCAGCTGTGGTAGTTGCGAAGGCTTTGCTGATACACCGCTGAGCGAGCCACGACGATGTCGTGTGCTTCATCTAGCATGTTGATGGCATCTTCGAGTGCGGCCGATGATTCGGCTTCAATGTAGGCGACGAACCGTGGGGCCTTATAGCGTACCTCAGTGGGTAACATGGCTTTGGCTCCATGCACCATGAAAAAAGGCGTGTAGCCGGTTGAGTTGTTTGGAGTTATGCGTAAGGTCCAGAGAACGGAGGGTAGCTCATCCACCCAGGATCCCGCAAGCCTTTCGAGTGGGCGCAGAAGACGCTTCTTGATGCCATTGCCGATGAGGCCGTTGCCCTTTTTGACCTATCCATTGGTCTGCGGATGTGCCACAGAGGCGTATGACAGGTTGATTCCGAGGTTTTCGCAGAAGCCTCGGAACTCCTTCGAGATGAAGTTCGAGCTATTGTCTGTTATGATGCTGTGGGGTACTCCAAACCTGTAGACAATGGACTCGAACAACTTGACGGCGGTGGCACCGCTTTGGTTAGTAACAGGCATGGCCTCGGTCCACTTCGAGAATTTGTCAACTGCTACCAAGAGGAAGACATGCCCTCCTGGCGAGGACTTTGGCAGTTTGCCAATCATGTCGAGCCCCCACTAGGCGAAAGTCCATGCCAGTGGTATGGGCTGTAGCTCCGATCCAGGAGCGTGTGGCTTGTTTGCGTTCCACCGATAGGCATTGCACCTCTGAACTATCTCCTTGGCGTCGTTCATTGCGGTTGTCCAGTAGAAACCAGCTCGTAGAGCTTTGGCGACCAGAGCGCAACTGCCTGCGTGGTGGCCGCAGATGCCCTGATGGATGTCTAGGAGGATGCTTTTGCCGTCGCTGTTGGTGACGCGTCGTTGGAGCACACCCGAAATGCTGCGCTTATACAACTCACCATTGATGATGGTGAAGGCCTTTGATCGGCGATATATGCACCGGGCATATGTCGGGTCCTCAGGCAACTGCTTGCTTACCAGGTAGCGGGGGTATGGTTGGGTCCATGTTTCTTCAACCGCCATGACCTGCATAAGGATTACCAACTTGACCTCAGTGTCGCGCTTTTCAGATCCTTCTTATCCTTCGGGTGATGCAACCCCTGAGTGCTTTGCGGCTTCGGCTGTGCCCTTTGGAAATTTCTACTTGATGGAGGGTACATAGATTTGCTTGAGGAACACACCTCGTGGTACTAGGGCGCATGTGGAGCCGATGTTGGCAAGCTTGTCGGCCTCTTCGTTTCTTTATCTGCCCATGTGCCGAAGTTCGCAGCCTTCAAAGTCTCCTTCGAGTGAGTTGTAGAGCGCATGATATGCAATCATGTTGGCGTTGTGAGCATCACACTCGTTCATCGTCTGTTGGACAACAAGATTGGAGTCACCGTATATGATGAGGCATGTTGCGCCACACACCTTAGCCATCCTCATGCCGTGTATGAGTGCCTCGTATTCGGCCTCGTTGTTGGATGCTCAGAACTTCATCCGAAGGACGTACCTCATCTTGTCTCCTTGAGGAGACGTCAGTATGATGCCGACTCCTACTCCAGCCTTGCGCTTAGAGCCGTCGAACTGCATCGTCCAGGACTGCGACATGTCCTGGGTGTCTGGTAGCTGGAGTTCCATCCAGTGTACGAGGAAATCAGGGAGGACCCGAGACTTGATGGCTGTGTGCCGCTCGTAGAAGATGTCTCGCGGAGACAGTTCAATGGCCCACAGGGCGACTCGCCCCGTGGCTTCGGGGTTGTTCAGGATGTTCGACAGCGGGGTGTCGTTGACGACCACGATCTGATGCTCCTGGAAGTAATGACTCAACTGACGCGCCGTCATGAATACGCCATGGGGGAGCTTCTGGTAATGGGGGTATCTCTGCTTTGTCGGGGTTAGTACCTCTCTGTGGTAATAGGCTCGACCACGAGTAACGTGCTGACCACCAGATGTGTCGCTACTATGTATAGCAGTAATGGCTCCCTCTCCTTCGGCGTGACCAGGATAGGAGATGTGGAGAGTAGGCGCTTGAGGTCTTCGAATGCCTCGTCGGCTTCAGCCATCCACTCAAATTTTTCTGCCTTGCGTAGCAGCTGATAAAAGGGAAGGGCCTTCTCGCCCATGCGGCTGATGAACCTGCTGAGCGCCGCGATTCGCCCAGCTAGCTGCTGAACTCCCTTGAGGTTCCTGGGCTTCTCCATGGCTAGTATAGCCTTGATTTTCTTCAGGTTTGCCTCGATGCCACGCTGAGAGATGAAGTACCCGAGTAATTGGCCAGACGAGACACCGAAGGCGCACTTGTCTAGATTCATCTTGGTCTTGTAATGATCAAGGTTGTCGAATGTTTCGCGGAGGTCGTCGATGAACGTCCTGGCCTCCTTGGTCTTGATCACGATGTCGTCAACATAGACCTGAACGCTGTGACCAATCTGATTCTTCAGACATGCCTGCATGCATCTCTGGTAAGTGGCGCCTGCATTCTTCAGTCCAAAAGGCATTGTGTTGTAACAGAACACCCCGAACAGCGTGATGAACGCCGTTTTCTCCTGATCCTTGGCCTTCAGTCGAATTTGATTGTAGCCTGAGTAGGCGTCAAGGAAGGATAGTTTCTCGCATCCTGCAATGGAGTCAATTATTTGATCGATCCATGGGAGAGGAAAGTGGTCCTTGGGACAATGCTTGTTAAGCGATATGAAGTCCACACACATCCGCAGGATGTCTGTGTCCTTCTTGGGGACCAGCACGGGGTTGGCCAGCCATTCGCTTTCTTTGATCTCCCTGATGAAGTTGGCATCGAGGAGTCTGTTGACTTCGACGCCAACGGATTTAGCTCTTGGATCTAAAATTCGACGCATCGAATGCTTGACTGACTTCGCATCTAGAAACACATTGAGTACATGCTCAGCGAATTCCCTAGGAACTCCTGGCATGTCCGTAGAACACCAGGCAGAAATTTCCCAACGCTCATGGAGGAATTCGACGAGCGTGGTTTCCTATGCGGAACTCAGGTCGTTGGCGATCAACGCCGTCTTGGAGGCGTCCGTCGGGTGAACCTGCACCTTCTTAGTGTTGATTGTGGAGTCGAAAGACATGTCCAGTGCATTTTGCCTGGTGACTGGGGTGCCCCACTGTTTGTGACCTCCTTGAGCCTTGTTAGATCCTCCTGCATACCAAACGAATGGGAGATTCTATTGAAATCCGTGTCGCAGTTGTCCGACCTGTTGAAGCTTCCTGGGACGGTGATGACGCCCCTGGGTCCTGGCATCTTTAGTAGCAGGTACGCGTAGTGCGGTACGGCCAGGAATATTGCAAATGCCACACGCCCAAGGATGGCATGGTACTGTGAGGGCCAGTCCACCACTTTGAACTCCAGCTGCTCACGCCTGAATTTTTCGGGCTTGCCGAAGATAACGTCGAGCCATATCTTACCCAGGGGATATATGCCTTTCCCTGGGACGATGTCGTGGAACGTTGTGTCCGACAGTTCTAGGCTGCATAGCGGGATCCACATAGCTGCGAGTGTGCTGGCGAACATGAGGTTGATGCCGCTGCCGTCGTCCATGAAGACGCGGCTCATCTCGAACCCTCCAATCTGGGCCTCGAGCACCAAGGCGGAGTGACCTGGGAGAGGTATCTGGCGCGGGTGATCCGATCAATCGAAGGTGATGCAGGACTCTGAGCCACTGAGGTACTCAGGTATGGCTAGTGGGGAGGTCACGGCCAAGTTGACTTGGCGGGTGATCTTCTTTTGGACCCTGTTGGTTGGGCGCCCCTTTTGTATCATGAGTGTCCCTACGGGTGGCGGGTATGCATCCGCCCCGTTATTGTTCGTTGGTGGAGCCGTAAGTTGTGGGGGTCCTCCAGGTGGCGGTGGTGGTGCTCCGTGGGCTACGCCTCCTGGAGCGGGCGCGAATCCTGGATTCAACATTTGGCGCCTCATCTGGGTGAGGCTCTCGCTGAGCTTCTGGAACTCCCGTAAATCCTTGAGCATGTGGCTGGCCTTCTTCTTACCATCTTGCTTGTCGATGTAGAAGTGGATGGTGCAGGGACCTGATAACTTGTCATACAGAAGGTTCGTCGTCGCGGTTGCGACGTTGCCACGTTTGGGCAGGGTATCCACTGTCGCGGTACCCACCGATGCGGCACCCGCTGCTGCGGTTGCCATCATCACGGTGATCAACGTAGCTGGCCACAACCATGGCAACTTCCTCACGATCGTCATAAACGCACGATCTCCTCTTTCCGCGGTGGTCGCGCCTGCGATCGAAGTCATCGTCGTCATCCGAATGTGTTCGATTGACGACATCCTAGCTATCTGCCCAACGGTTGGCGATATCCATTAGGTGGTCGAGGGTTGTGGGCTTGACACGCCCAAGCTCCTCCTTGAACTCATGGCGCTTAACGCCATCCGTGAAGGCGTCGATTGCCCTCTCCTCAGAGATGTTTGTGGCGGAGTTCTTGATGACGGACCAACGTAGAATGTATTAGAGGATGTACTCGTTGGTCCGTTGGGTGCATGCCCACAGCTCTTCGATTGAGGCTGGCCTCTTGCTGGTGCCCTTGAAGTTGCGGATGAAGCTGTACGATAGCTCTTCCCAGCTTCGGATGGAGCCGGAGGGGAGGCTGCTAAGCCAGGCCCTGGCTGCGCCTGTTAGCTGCAGCTAGAGACATTGTAGGGCAGTGTTTTTGTTCCCGCCGTGGAACTTGACTGACGACAGATGATCGTCGAGCCAAGTTTTTGGCTCCTGCGCGCGATCAAACTTCGGGTTGTCCGAAGGGAGCTTGAAGTTCTTTGGCATCCGTGATTGCCGAACGGATCTGCTAAAGCATCTGGCTCCACACAGCTCTCCTCGTCCTCTTTGGACTCAGTTGAGCACGTACATTTGGTGCGTGATTTGTCGATTTTGCACTGTGTGAGCTCACTACGGGCGTCGTAGTTGCTGCTACTACGCCATGGCAGATTGTGTTCTTCCTCGTCGGACGAGGGTGTATGGCTTCGAGTGAACTTCACCGCGGCCTTCTTCTTTGGCTCTACGGGTGCGTCATCGTGGAGTGCAGCTTCGACGAGTTCAAGGCATGCGAGTGCAGCGTTGTCGATCGCGTTTTTGGGTCCCCTGCCGGTGGCAGGTTGGATGCGAGGTAAGTGGTGGCCGCCATGATCGCATCCTGGGGCGTTTTAGGCATGACATTGCCTTTCGAGTCCAAAGACATGAAGGACATGTCGAGTGCTTTGGTGACCTCGCGCCGCGCAGCAGGGTCCATACGCTCCACGCAAGAGCGGTTCTTGTGACCATCATTGTCGTGTGAAGAGGAGCCACCAGCGGCGGAGAGCGCAACTTGCTATATGCTCGATTTGTCAGCCACCTGCTTGTGTTTTTCAAGCTCGCCTTGCAGCTTGACCTATCGATTGTGCTCATCGATCAGGAGCCAGTGATAGGCCATCATCAGATCGCGAGAGGCATCAACCGGTAGGATGCGATTGCCTCATACAACCTCACGCGCGATCTCCTAGCCGACGTCTTTGAGGTTGATTTCGTGGTGGGCACGACTTGCACCCTTAGTGCCTCGAGGTGCCCTGTTCCTGTTGGGATTTTTCAGGTTCGCTCTCGTTCCTCCGATTTCGGCCTGAGGGTTGGGAGGGTATTTGTCGGTTGGATCCAGTGGTGGGTCGGTTCCATCGTTGATGTCGCTGATGCGTGCACTCGGTGTTGACGTGGGACGCTTCGTTGGAAACCCCAAGAGCAAGGTGTGATGAACACAACAGAAAGTTTCCCTCAGTAGAAACCGTGGTTATCAAACCAGTAGGAGGAAGGAAACGACTCAAAGGTGTTCCTAGCAACTTGGAGACCTACACAACACAAACTCAAGACTTTGTCCCAACGAACAGTGAGGTTGTTAAGCTCACCGGTTTGCTATAACGAAGGATTAACTGTATGGTGTGGAAGGTGATGATGAATTGCAGCAAGTAAACAGGTAATAGTGGAAGATGTATCAATTGTAAAGATTGGACCGGGGTCCATAGTTCACTAGAGGTGCTCTCCTTAGATAAACAAACATGGCATGAAGGGTAAACACATTACAGTAGGGCAATTGACAGGAACTAAGCAAGGCATAATAATGCAATACTAGACACAAAGATCCTATGAGATTCGATTGGGCAATACAACAATATACATAGACCGCCATCCAATTGCATCTATGACTAGAAGTCCACCTTCAGGTTATCATCCGAACCCCCTCCAGTATTAAGTTGCAAGCAACAGACAACTGCTTTAAGCAAAGTGTGTAAGGTAAACAATCCACTTGTTCCATGAACAAGAGACTATTGTTTTCTCCCTAGTGGCAACATCACATCTACCATTGAAGAGATTTCTGTCACTTCCCTTGATAGGTAGAGGCATGAACCCACTATCGAGCATAAATACCCCCACTTGGAGTCACTAGCAACTACTCGGCCAAGATAGCTACTAACAACGGAGAGCATGCAGGATCACAAACAACACATGCATGATAGAATCAAATAGACAAAACCATTAATCAATCTGACATAGTAATCTCAATATCCATCGGATCCCCGCAAACACAACATGCATGATTACAAATAGATTAGATCTTGATCATGAATGGATCTCACAAGATCTATACATGAAAGCACAAAGGAGGAGATACAACCATCTAGCTACTACATGTACCCGTAGTCCAAGGTGGAAATACTCACGCTTCATACCGGAGAAGAAGGCCTCCGAGATGATCTCCCCTCCGGCAGGGTGACGGGAAGATCAGCGGCTACAGACGGTTTCGTGGAATATTGATTGGGTGTTTAGGATTTTGGAATCGGGGGGACTTTATAGGCGAAGAGACGAGGCAGGGAGGCCACCAGGGCGGCTGCACCCCCAGGCGTGGCTAGCCCTTGTCCACGATGCCAGGAGGTGTGGCCCCCTAGTGATCGTCCTCCGTCTTGTATTCTGGCTTTTTTTTGCCCACGGTAAAATATTGACTTTGGCTTTTGTCCCGTCCAATTCCGAAAATATTGATTTTCTGCCTTTCTAGAACCAAAAACAGAAGAAAATAGGCAACTGGCACTATGGCAACTTGTTAATAGGTTAGTTCTAGAAAACATATAAAAACACCTCAAATTATAGACAAAGCAAAGCAAAGTAGATACAAAACAAGCATGGCACATAAAAAATTATATATACGTTTTCGACGTATCAAGCATCCCCAAGCTTAACTCCTTCTCATCCTCGAGTAGGTAAGTGATATAAAGAATAATTTTTGAGGTGACATGCACCATCAAAACCAAGATCAAATCATTTGCAAGCATTGAAAGTTGGGATCAAAGAACTCTAAACATGTACATGAAAGATGGAGTTCTAACAGTAAGACAAAGTAACTATGCATGAAACATGACATGCTACAAACAAAGATCATGAATAACATGCCTTGAAAAACATTTGTTTGTTTCACATCCAGAAAACATGGCATAGTGGCAATCATCTTATCCCTCATAGAGTAGCAAATAGATGCATAGGACACCTTCAAAGTTCATAAGAGTGACTAGATACAAATAGCACAAGAACAAGTAATATCACAATATGCATCAATCAATAAGTTTTGGGACAATGCACATAGAACTAAGAATGGCAACTATGTTCTCTTAATGGTGCCTAAAGGTAGAAGGTGGAGACTCAATATAATAGTGGAAGAAAGGCCCTTCATAAAGGAAAGCAGGAATTTCAAGTTTCAAAAAGAGCTTCCAAAAATTATGGTACTTGTTAGCTTTCATCCCTCATTGCCCCTATCATAAGCATCTTGAAGTGATTAAGTTTAAAGTGAACAAACTATGGAGTATATGCTTGACAAAGTATAAGTTGGCAATCACATGTCCCTTGAATATGAGGGCCACACCTCATGCTACTCAACTTCAGTCACCTCTAAGTTCTTGTCATAGTAAGTACATGCGTATCATAGAGAACCGCCAACGGGGTACCCCTTGCACATGGTACAAGAGCTATCCCATAACCAAAATGACAAGGCAAGCAGACAATGAACATCCCAGCGATCTTTTTATTTACTATTTGCATAGATTTTTATTGAGGATGCTTCACAGATTGCTCATTATGGTGATGCTGCAAGTTTCCACCATGATTAGGCATGGCTTAGACTAGCAGCCCAGACGTTTCTCTAACACAAAGTACATAACTCCATGGACTTAAAAGCTCCCTCTTTATTTCACACGGGTGACATCCATAGAAAAAAGAGCATGATATCAACTATGTACAAAGTACAAGTGCAATGTTGAAAACGTTCCCCATGACAGCATGGTTCTGCTAATTCCAACGTATAAGTGCAAGCATATACAACATAGATGACACAATGGTTCAAGTTTATTAGGGGCAAGGAATATAAAGTGTGCCATCAAGTTTGTGAGAGCTTTAATCACTAAGTTTTCACATAGCAAAAACTTTTTAATTGGAAGATAGCTGAAAACAAGAATATACTTGGAATGGTGTAACACACCATGCATAGGAATTTATAGTGGACACTTTGGAATAACTTGGTTTCTTGGGAGTTGGAGGGATGAGTAGAGCTTACTCATACAAGTGGAGGCTAGCAAAAGACTGAGAGCAACCAACTAAGAGAGCAATAATGGCCATAATCATGTAGAGCGACAAAATATTACTAATCAAAGCATAGAGTGGTACTACAAGTCAAGGACTAAATGATCATAGAGGCTATGGTGACTTTTTCATAGTCATAACATGGTGTGAGCATGTGCCAAGTCAACCCAAACAAAGCATCAAAGGAGAATACCAAAATACTATGCTTTTGTATGCTAAGACAACACATGATTCTTTCAAGGAACACTAAGCAATCTCAATGACTTGGAGCAAGTCATGCTACAGCAATAATCACTAAGCATAAGGTCAAAACAACACCTAGCATGACATGATAAAGTCTAAGTCACAGTCAATGCAAGGTCCTCTTGCACTTTTCAAGCAAGAATTTTCTACTCCTTTCCAACACCAATCAACTTATTTGAAACAACGAAGCGAGAACGGGGGTACAAACTACTTTATTCAAGCAAACTAAACAACTAATCAAAGAAAACGAAAACTAAGACGCTCCAAGAACAACACAATAGTGCATGAAACAATAAAAACAAAGTGTCTAGAAAGACCTGAGCTTTTATTGATGAAGAAGGTGATGCCTTGGGCATCCCCAAGTTTTGATGCTTGTAACTCTTGGATATTTCTTGGGGTGACACCGGGGTGGCATCCCCAAGCTTGATCTTTTGTCCATCCTTCATCTCATTACATCATTCTCTCTCTACACCTGAAATTTTTCCTTCATACAAAACTTCACACAATCTTCATTAGCAACATTAGTGTATTCAAAAGATAATAGACCCTTAGGTTTAGATTTGGAACAGCAAAACTTTCACTAAAAACACAAAATACTTAAGCAACTTCCTTTAAAAAGCTCAATTCCCCAAAAGATAACTCAAAAAGAAATCGATAAGAAGCAAATGCAAATAATGGCAGAAATCTGTCAAAACAGAGCAGCAGGTAGAAACCGATTTTTTTGAAGATCTTATGTTGCTCAAATAAAAAAGTGTTGAAATAACTAAAGTTATATAACATACTGGGGGATTTATTCGTAAATTTTTAGCTCAATCCGACTTACAGAGAATCCTCACGAATTTTTATGGTGGAGGATAAAAATCTGTTTCGGGACAACAACTGAGGTCATTCTTGGCACAAAAAGCAACCAAAAAGGATAAGGAGAGGTCATAACTGATGAAGTAATAACTTCCAAGACTCAAGGAAACTCTTGGCTTATCTCCCAACAAGTACTTTTCTTTAACACCTTTAATTTAGGCACAAGAAGCAAGAAATCAAGTATTTTCAAATGAAGAAGCATTAACATCAACTCTCTTGCTCCTACCATTATTACCTTTATTATTCTCTTTATGGAATATATGATTGCTTACTGGAGGAGCAAAATGCATAATACCTTTTACCACATCTATTATTGCTCCAAGGTGTTTCAATAGGGATCTTCCAAGTATAATCTGTCCTTTGCCTACACATTCATTAACAAGATAATCAGTAGACACCATCTTCCCTGAGATTTTTGTAAACACACCTTCAGCTATCCCAATGGGTAATAAAGTGGCATTATTAGTAACAGATATTTCTTCTCCTCCTTTAGAAAGTCCCCAAAGACTCAAAGACTCATAAATATCCTTAGGCATAAGGCAAAATTCAGACATGATATACAACGAGCATCAAAAGTTGCACTATTTATAGTGACTTTGATTGTGGGAAACCACTTTGAAGGCTCAGAATTCATTGGAACATAATTATGGTACTCCCTAAGTGTGTGATAGCAACTGTTCAAAACAGCAGTACTGGACTCAAGAGTGTTCAACCTAGCAAAAATATCTATGAAAGAGGAATCAGACTTGCCAGACATATTATAAATTATAATCAACTTCTTTATATCATCAAAAGCTTCATCATCAGTACATTGAAAAATATCTTTCTCAGCCACAGCATCCAAAGAATATCTATAACAAAGAGCAATACCGTGGTAGAAACTATTAATAACCAAGCTAAGACTCATCTTAGGCTCAATTTCCCTTTGTAAAGCAGAGATTCTAGACCAAGCTTCTTTGAAACTTTCTTCACTTTTTTGCTTAAAAGTGAGGATCTCTTCCATAGGTGTCACAGAGATTGGACCAAAACCATACATGGTAGCAACTAGGGCAGGAACTAATTTTTTGTGTGTTTTTGATAAGAGAAAGCAAACCAAACTAAACTATTTTTTTTTGAGTTTTTGATAAAAAGAGGCAAACAAAACCAAACTAAAAAACTAAGCAAACCAAAAACAAAGTAAAGAGAAAGGTTGAGAAGGACTCCCCTTGTGAAGACGTCCCTAGCCTCCCCGGCAACGGAATCAGAAAAAGTCTTGATGCATGCACCCGGTGTTGACGTGGGATGCTTTGCTGGAAATCCCAAGAGCAAGGTGTGATGAGCATAGCAGCAAGTTTCTCTCAGTATAAACCGAGGTTATCGAACCAGTAGGAGGAAGGAAACGACTCAAAGGTGTTTCTAGCAACTTGGAGACCTGCACAACACAAACTCAAGACTTTGTCCCAACGAACAGTGAGGTTGTCAAGCTCACCGATTTGCTGTAACAAAGGATTAAACATATGGTGTGTAAGGTGATGATGAATTGCAGAAACTAAACATGTAACAGTGGAATATGTATCAATGGTAAAGATTGAACCGGGGTCCATAGTTCACTAGAGGTGCTCTCCTTAGATAAACAAACATGGCATGAAGGGTAAACAAATTACAGCAGAGCAATTGACAGGAACTGAGCAAGGCATAATAATGTAATACTAGACACAAAGATCCTATGAGATTCGATTGGGCAATACAACAATATACATAGACCGCCCTCCAACTGCATCTATGAATAGAAGTCCACCTTTAGGTTATCATCCGAACCCCCTCCAGTATTAAGTTGCAAGCAACATACAACTGCTTTAAGCAAAGTGTATAAGGTAAACAATCCTTGTTCCATGAACAAGAGACCGTTGTTTTCTCCCTAGTGGCAACAGCACATCTACCATCAAAGAGATTTCCGTCACTTCCCTTGATAGGTAGAGGCATGAACCCACTATCGAGCATAAATACCCCCTCTTGGAGTCACTAGAAACTACTCGGCCAAGATAGCTACTAACAACGGAGAGCATGCAAGATCACAAACAACACAGACATGATAGAATCAAATAGACAAAACCATTAATCAATCTGACATAGTAATCTCAATATCCATCGGATCCCCGCAAACACAACATGCATGATTACAAATAGATTAGATCTTGATCATGAACGGAGCTCACAAGATCTATACATGAAAGCACAAAGGAGGAGATACAACCATCTAGCTACTACATGGACCCGTAGTCCAAGGTGGAAATACTCACGCTTCATACCGGAGAAGAAGGCCTCCGGGATGATCTCCCCTCCGGCAGGGTGCCGGGAAGAACTTCAAATCCCTCCTGATCTAGGGACGATGGTGGCGGCGGCTACAGACGATTTCGTGGAATATTGATCGGGTGTTTAGGATTTTGGCATCGGGAGGAATTTATAGGCGACGAGGCGAGGCAGGGGGGCCACCAGGGCGGCTGCACCCCTCCCCCAGGCGTGGCTAGCCCTAGGCCGTGCCGCCAGGGGGTGTGGCTCCCTGGGGAGCCTCCTCCGACTCGTATTCCGGCTTCTTGTTTCCCATGGTAAAATATTGACTTTGGATTTTGTCCCGTCCAATTCCGAGAATATTAATTTTCTGCCTTTCTGGAACCAAAAACAGAAGAAAATAGGCAACTGGCAGTGTGTCAACTTGTTAATAGGTTAGTTCCAGAAAACATATAAAAACACCTCAAAGTGTAGACAAAGCAAAGCAAAGCAAAGTAGATACTAAACAAGCATGGAACATCAAATTTTATAGATACGTTTCCGACGTATCAGTCGCCGCCGTTGATGACAGTGCACATATAGCACCCACGGAGAGGATCGCTGCTTCCGCAGCTTTCAGATACAGAACCATAGGTTCCTTAATCTGAAGGGGGGTCGCCAGCTGTTGCTGTCATCTGGATCGCTTGTTAGCAACTCCGAATGCAGGGGATAGCACCCGCTCTGGGAGGCGGAAGGTGTCAGTCTGCCCCACCTTGAAGCAGAAGCTCCCGAACAGCATCTCGAATCCGTCGCTTACGGACTCAAAATCTTTGCGGGTGGCCGGAGAGTGGGCGGTGAAGTCGAAGGCACCGAAGAGGAGGTGATTCCCCATTGTCGCGGAGTCATAGATCGCTTCGGATTGGACCGTCATGACCACACGATCAGCGTCCCCTATTCCCACACACATCGCCAATTGACGAGGGTTCGACTCGTCAATGCCAATTGTTATGGACTTGGGTTTTGGAGAATATGGCGATGCTGGAAGTCGCGAGATGGTTAACAGGCAAGCAACACGGGGACACAAGGTTTACCTAGGTTCAGGCCCTCGGAGGGAAAACCCTACTCCTGCTTGTCTGTTCTTGATTACGGCAGAACCGAAGGTTACAAGGGTGTGCAGATGCAATCTGGCGTGAGGTGTGTGTATGAGGTGTTTGGTTCTTCTCGCCGTGCCCTCCTGGACCTTATATAGATAGGCCAGGTCCCGGGGTAGGTCGAGTCGGTTACAAATTAGGGTTGCACCCTTTGAAATTCTATCTACAGCTAGACTTGTCCTCCAAGGAGTCGATGTCGCAATGGGCTTGGGCCACCCGAAATCTTCTTGGGCTGCCAATCTTCACGTGAGCCTTCCTTGGGATGGACCGGGTATATACCAATGTAGGGCACCCGTAGGGTATATCCCTTTCACCTCTTGTCGTCGATATGTGGACAAGCATCAACAGCCTCTTCAATGACCACAAGATCAATTGCCATCTCCACCTCTTCACCGAGCTCGGTGAGATAAAGATGGGCGAACATTTCATGACCGAGTACCTGAAGAATATCAAGGCCCTCGCCGATGGTCTAGCAGATCTTGGAGCACCGGAAGAATATGCCAAGTTGGTGATCCACTGCCTCAGTGGCCTCTCCAAGCAGTATGAGCACGCTGCCAACTCGATCTCCCTCATACCCGAGATCACCTTCGAGAACTTTTTTTCTCTCCTCGCGCTCCAAGATATGAAGCGCAAAAATCGCCGAGCCCGCAACTCCGACACGGCTCTCGTCGTTGACGGCGCCAACCCTGACAAAGGCAACGGCAACGCCGCAAGAAGAAGAATGTTGCGGCTGAGGCTGCCAAGGAGGGCGCTATCGTCCATCACCAGGGCCCTGCTGCACCACCGGCCGTTGCTTCGCCAACCTGGCCCACGCTGCAACTCCCATGGAACGGCGTGATCCAGATGTGGCCCTACGGTCGGGCACACAGCTACGTGCCACGTCATGCGCCCTCGCCACACGCCTTCTATGCGTAGGGGCCCTACAGCATGCCGCACTCCTCCTATGAATACGGCTACGCGCCCCCGCCCCTGCTTACGGCTACGGCGCCGCTCCCTCATCACCGGCACCGTCATCATCGGCTCCTTCAACCGCCTCGTGGGATCAGTCTGTGCTCATGCACCAGTTCCAGACAATGGGCTTACAAGCACCCACTGAATGGGTAATGGACACTGGCGCGGCCTCTTCTCCCGTGTTGTTGTTGTCGGTAACGGCTTCACTCTTCCGATCACCGCTCTAGACATGCACGTTTTCCTATTTCCACCTTCGAGCGTCCCCTTCATCTTCGTAATGTTTTAGTTGCTTCTAACATAGTTAAAAATCTTTTATCGGTTCGTCAGTTCACCATTAATAATCGCGTTTCCGTCGAATTTGACCCTCTTGTTTTTCTGTGAAGGATCTTCAAACCAGGAACGAGATTCTCATATGCAATAGCCTCGGAGATCTCTGTCTTGTATGCACCTTCTCCACCAGTCGCCCACATGCCTTCCTCGTCGTCGATCCTGCTCTATGGCACCGGCGGCTTGGACACCCTGGACGACCCGTCATGAAGTCTTTAGCTCGCTCTTCGGTTATTCCTATGGATAAGAATAAATCTAGTTATGACCCATGCCACAACCAACTTTAGCGAATTTCACTGAACTTTTACAATTGTGATAGACAACGGAATGGTTGTCTTTCATTCAAAAAAATCCAGACATATCACCTAGATAAATAATTGAAATATTTTCAAGATTACTAAGATGTTTAGATAGAACGAATTCCGACCTCTAATTTTGACGAAAGAAGAACCGGAATCTCTTAACCATATGATTTCCGGGAGTGGTCCAATTCAAAACCATTTCTTGAGCATTCGAGGATATATAGCACTGCTACCCTAAGTCCTAAACACATACCGTACGTACGTGCTGTATCGGATATGTACATGACACACATTGACACCCACGAGAGGCGGGAGTAGTCACACATCGATCGTCGACCCCATGACATGCATGTCGATCTAATCCCGTTGTTGCTAGCTACGTAGCACGTAGATCACGTAGTACTATTAGTACTTGCCATGAGGCAAAAAACAGAGAATTAACCTAATAACGAAAAGAAAACACAAAATAACCTGTTTTTAGAAAGATTTCATAATCTAACCTATTTTCTTGGCGTCCTACCAAACGGCTTCATGGTCAGTAGGACGACGTCGTCCGAAACTGCGCCATGGTGCCCATGACGCTCCAGTCAACGGCGCCATATATCGGTCCGACGTGGCGGTCGTCGTGAGGCTCAGGCCCACCTCGATAGGATGGCTCCATGGTAGACGGCGTCATGCTATCAAGCATGACTCCTCTGTTGACGGCGTCATACACTTTGCATTCAACCCAGCTATGCATGATCTAGCAGTACTACTTTGCACATATTCTCTGAAACGCAGTTTTCCTTGCACTACTGTACGTACTCCCTCCGTCCACAAATACGTCCTCGAACATAATAAAATTTGACTTAAGACAAGGCTAAAAGTATACTTATTTATGGACGAAGGGAGCACGTACAGTAGTGCAAAGCAAACTGCATTTCAGAGAATATGTGCAAAGTAGTACTGCTAGATCATGCATGGCTGGATTGAATGCAAAGTGGTATGGCGCCGTCAGCTAAGGAGCCATGCTTGATAGCATGGCGTCGTCTAGCATGGAGCCATCCTATCGAGGTGGGCCTGAGCCTCACGACGACCGCCACGTCGGACCGATATATGGCACCGTTGATTGGAGCGTCATGGGCACTATGGCGCCGTTTCGGACGGCGTCGTCCTACTGACCATGGAGCCGTCTGGTAGGGCGCCAAAAAAATAGGTTAGATTATGAAATCTTTCTAAAAGCAGGTTATTTTGTGTTTTCTTTTCATCGTTAATTCTGTGTTTTTTGCCTTGCCATGACAAGCTACCTACAGTAGATAGATAGATAGTACTGCCACGACGACAAGTGTTCGCCGGCCGGCCGGGCACACTCGCTGACTGACATGCATGCATGCATGCAGCTAGCTCTCCACGCAGAACCACATGAACAGAACTGGTTGGTGACGTCTACACAGCCAAGTGTACGAAGGTCTAGTAGTGGCAAGTCAAGTGCGTCGACGATGTGTCCTGGCTTTTCCGGCTAGCTCCGACTGGCGACGTACACTGAGCTGTGTCTGTGCGCGCGTAAGCACCTGCTTCTCCTCGGCATGTCTCCCTCCCGGCTCCCGCTGCCCCCTTCAATTCCCAACAAATGCATGTGTGTGGTGAACACAAATGCGCGCGCACGATGCTAGGGCAACTCCAAGTCCATCCTCTTGTTAGGTCAACAGAATTTTTAAAACTTTAAAATGTCATTTTTCAAATTTTTCCAAAAAAAGGCTACATATAGCACGTGCTACATTTGCAGTTTCCACATGTTGCGGATGCCCTTTTTGTCTCGAGAACAGAGCTTCCTCCCAACTTTTTAGCATCTTGCTAAGAATCCTATCAAATGAGTGCGAATAAAAACATGTACTTCATCCTCCACCTCATCTAGACAGAACAATAAAATAAGTCATATAACGCAAAAAAATCTTATTATCACTAACAATTAATATGAATTGATTATCATTAATAATAAATTATATTAATAAGGTAAGACACATTACATGAATGGATGGATACGCCGATGGCCAGGCGCTACGCCGACGGCAAACGTCGGGGCCGTCGGCGTAGACCGTGACCAGGCCAGCGCCCCCAAGCAACCGTCGGCGTAGAATTGCCCTTGTTATAGCCTACGCTGCACCGACGGCTTCCCTCGGCGTAGTCTACGCTGACGGCTGCTCTCGGCGTAGCTATTTTTTTCTTTTACCTCATTAATCTTTAAAAAATCATAACTAAATCATTCTAATTCGGAAAAATACAAATAATATATCAAATTTTGCATAAAAATAAGATCTATCGATATACACTCAAATTTACACATTTGTAAATAAAAATTAAGTGAAACATAAAATATTATATATATAGTTTAAATAGGCATAAGAAATTCAAAAATGATCCAAACAATGCGAAACCTTCGTGTGGTGTCATATTATGTGACATAGTTAGAAGGAAAAAATATCAAACTTGGTATATTGATTATGTCTCAAAAAACCCTTCACAAAATGACCTATCTCATTCGAGGTTTCCTGACTTTCGGGTCAAATGACCAATGTTATGGTTATAATTAAGGCATGATTTATGATAATGTGTCCATATTGTTCATACATGTGCACCATGGGATGTCGAACAATGTTATAGGAGAAAGTTTTCCTTTTCGTCGCGCCAAATAACCATTTTCCAATTTTCGAGTGCAAAAAAGACGATTTTGTGAAGCAACCACCAAATGGCTAATTCAAAATGCTATCACCACATTTTTTAAAATACTAGAACACCTTACATGGACAATATCCTAACAGGGGGATCTCAAACCTTTCCGTTTATCTCTGGTGAAAAAGACAAATTCCTGCTGAATCGGTAGGAAGTGGGTCAGATATGAACAATGGATACATGATCTGATGCTCATAATTTTTTACAAAAATTATTTTTAGGTTCACAATATGCTATTTTATTAGAGATCCATTTCAAGTTTAGCGAGTCTCAACCTCGAGCTAAGAATCTTTATGCGTGCCGCTTTAAACGGGCAAATAAAATTATGACTAGAATCATGGTATAGTTTGTGATAAGTTGATATTGATATCGTATTTAGATTCTTCTTATTTTTATGATCAATTTAGTCATATTATTTGTCAAATTACGATTTATGGATTTAAAGATATTAATTATTCCATATTAAATAGAAAAATACAAAAAATCATTATATTTTTATTTGAATTCAATAATTTTTTACTTATTTATTATTGTTTACTTAAATAATTGTTTGTAATTTCAAAAAATACAAACATGTGACATAATGATATAAGAGTTAATAGGATTGATATCGTAGTATCGACCTCAATGTATAAAGTGATTTGCGAAAACAGATTCTGAAGGAACGAGAAAGTTAAGCGTGCTGGAGGTGGAATAGTGATGATGGGTGACCGGCCGGAAAGTTTGATCAAGACTGTAATTTGAAGAAAGATTAAGTGTAATTAGTGTTAAAAAATATTTAAAGTGAGAGATTAGCGAATCAAACAATTCAAACATTAAAAAAAGTTGAGAAAAAAGTTTATTTTTTTTTTTAAAATTATTTTTGCAACCGGCCGTGAGGCTATGCCGATGACCATTATGCCGAGGACAGCCATTGGCATAGCATACGCCGACAGCTTTTTGATACGCCGACGGTCTCCGTGCGCTCCGCCGAGGAAGACCTTTGCCGAGGAGCCTATCCCGAGGGCTTTTAACCTTCGGCGTATCGCGCGCGTCCTGCAGTGACATATGGTACGATAAAGAAAATAATTTTCTCTTATATAATTTATAGAAAATCATCTTTTAGCTAAGAGATGCAATCTTTTCTCTCTTAATTATCAAAAAAATCCGACGTGACAAGTACGAGAGAAGGCTAATGTCAGGTCATTGTACATGTCATAAAACTCAAGGGTCTATGTGAATGTTGGCGCAGCCAAAGGTCTTCTACAGGGACATCTGTTTGATCCAAATCAAGAAGCCATTGCATGGTCTGCTGGTCCTAGCCAAGGACCAATCGAGGTGGACTACCGGACCTGTCATGTACTCCGTGCTGTGCATGGTCCGTGCTCGCGTATGCTCGTTGCACGCACGCACTGTGCGGCGGAGTCGCCGAGATCGACGTGGAGGCGTGGCCAGCCACGATGGCCCATCCGCCCGGGGTGCCCCCTCCTCGCTCGATCTCCACGGCCGTCCTCTCGCGGGACAGCCAGCCGTTCGTCCGGATAACAATGCATGTACGGCCACTTTCGAAACTACAGTTTCATGTAAAAAAAAAAACTACTACCTCCAATTTTAAATAAGTGTCGTCATTTTGAACTAAAGTTAGTTTAAAACCGTGACACTTATTTAGAATCGGATGGAGTACCTTTTTACGCGTGTGCGTGCGTCAAAAACGATAAAATAGCCTAGACGGTAAAAATTAAATAAGAAACTCCTTACAAAACAATTTAAAAAATAACTCTCGACGGTAGCGCTAGAAACGAGGCACTACCCTCAACCTGGTAGCGTCCTCTGCAGTGGCGCTATTCCCCCGGCCATCATAACGATAGCGCCATTCTGACCTGCCCACCCCCTCAAATCCATCCATTTTGGTGCGATTTCTCCCTGGAATTGGACCTCCTCATGTGCAATTAGGTACTCTCCCTCATCTTCCTTACTTTTGTCCAATTGAAATCATATATTTTCGTGTTATCTGTTCTAATTTTGGAAACCCTAACATTTCCATATGACCTAAGATGCATGGTTTATTATTGCTGTATGTCTCAATAATGGTTGGTAGTATGATGGCTATGAAGCATATTTCTTAAGTTTTTGGCTTAGGGTTATGGTTATGGTGAGAACTTTAGATTAGGGTTAGGCCTAGATCTAGTTAGGTCTTAATTTTTTTTAAAAAAAATTCGAAGTCGTACTTGTTGGTGTTTTTCCATATTTGTGGTTTGCTGAACTTTACGATGAAAAAATATATGTGGTGTTCAATCGGCATAGTAAAAAGCGGATTTTGGAGGACCGATTTTTTGTATACCATGGCAAACAATTTTTTTTCCCTTAGCGGACTACCCGTCTGATTTTTTCCAGATTTTTTGACATTTGATTGTCTTTTTGTTTATGTAGGAGCATGTGCTTCCAAGCTCCGTGTTGAATTGCCACTCTATGTTCTCTCTCTATCTCTTTGTCCTTTGTCGCTCCTTGGACATTGTCATGGTTCAAAAATACTTTTTTTTATCTGGGTTCAAAAATACTTCTTCTTGATGAAGAGTCATTGCTCCTTGCAAAGATGAATGCAAATATTATGTAAGGACGACGTGACTGCATAGCCGCTTTGATGTTATCCTCTCAACTACATTTCGTCCGTTACATCCTCAATTGTAGTGATTCTAAACGAAGTCTATCACACCATCTGTTGTGCTTTCTACTTATGTAAGCATGCAAATGATTGACCAGCTTTCCTTCTTCAGGTAAGCGCCTCTTGGGGAGAAGGACAGTATGGTTTTCTTTATCTAGGGTTTGAACACATGCTCGCATTCCACACATGGACGCAGATCAAGCACAGCATGTGAGCGCTAGGCGAGCCGTCAATAATTCCCGTGTGTAAGCAATCCCACTCCTAATACGGGATACGAGACAAACCCTCTACTACATAGGCACCAAATCCGGAAAGGTGGATTCCGATCCCCGTTGCATCTGGTACATTTCTGGTTATTGCTAACTATAACCCGGCCGCCAGCACAATCTGAGCGACAGCAATCCGAGACCAAACGCTGTTCATGCCGTATAAAATATTGTTACAGTCTCAAGAGGAGTAACTATATATGCTGCTACAGTTTCACTAGTGGAAACGAGGTCTTTTGTTGATCCCGAAAAGGGGATTTAACACCGGTTCTTCTACGAACCGGTGTTAAGGGGAGGCCGTACCAGCGTGGCCCCTGCGGTATTAAAGGAGCCCCCCCTTGTTAAAGGTCCCAGCACCAGTGGCCCGCGCACCCCCCCTTCCCTTTAACACCGGTTCGTGGCATGAACCACGAACCGGTGTTAAAGGGGGGGGGCTATATAAGACACCACCCCAGCCCACACACACCCCACTCTTTCATTCTTTCACATTTTGGAGCCTAGCAAGAGGGTGTGAAGAGTGCTAGTTTGTGTTTTTTCATATGCACTAGAGGTGTTCGGTGAAATGCCCGAGAGCTCAAAATAAGCTTTCTTGTTGCTCTTTCCGTCTCGGTCGAGGTCGGCAACTATAGTTTCATGTGTCATTGATGTACTATATATATAAATGGTCATCTCCCTATTATTTTTTGATATATACTACATATTAATGCAGATGAATCGGCAATGGATGTACGGTGACCGCCGCACTTCCGAGTACATTACGGGCCTCCAAAATTTCATCGTTGTGGCTAATGCAAACCGTGGTCACAATGGTTTTATGTGTTGTACGTGTGTTCACTGTCAGAACAAGAAAGACTACTCAAATACCAGAACCATTCACGCCCACCTGCTTCGATCCGGTTTCATGCCCAGCTATAATTGTTGGACCAAGCACGGAGAAAAAGGGGTTGTGATGGAAGACAACGAAGAAGAAGAGGATGATGAAAACTATCATAATATGTATCCTGAATATGATGATAATGCAACGGAGGTAGATAATGAAGATCAAGAGGGAGCAGATGGGCCCGCTGATGACGATCTTGGTCGGGCCATTACTGATGCAAAGGAAGAATGTGAAACTGAAAAGGAGAAGGAGAAGCTGGAGCAGATGTTAAAGGATCACAAAACATTGTTGTATCCAACTTGTGAAGATGGCCACAAAAAGCTAGGTGCCACACTGGATTTGCTGCAATGGAAGGCAGAGAATGGTGTGACTGACAGCGCATTTTCAAAGTTGTTGGTAAAAATGAAGAATCTTCTTCCAAGAAATAATGAGTTGCCTGACAGTACATACCAAGCAAAGAAGGTTGTCTGCCCTCTAGGATTAGACGTGCAGAAGATACATGCCTGCATTAATGACTGCATCCTCTACCGCGGTGAGAAGTACGAGAATTTGGATGCATGCCCGGTATGCACTGCACTGCGGTATAAGATCAGACGAGACGATCCTGGCGATGTTGAGGGCGAGGCCCCTAGGAAGAAGGTTCCCGCCAAGGTTATGTGGTATGCTCCTATAATACCATGGTTAAAACGTCTCTTCAGAAATAAAGAGCATGCCAAGTTATTGCGATGGCACATGGAAGACCGTAAGAAAGACGCGATGTTGAGACACCCCGCTGATGGGTCACAGTGGAGAAAAGTCGAGCGAGAGTACCCGGACTTCGCACGTGACGCAAGGAACTTAAGGTTTGGTCTAACTACAGACGGCATGAATCCTTTTGGTGAGCAGAGCTGCAGTCACAGCACCTGGCATGTGACCCTATGTATCTATAACCTTCCTCCTTGGTTGTGTATGAAGAGGAAGTTCATTATGATGCCAGTGCTCATCCAAGGCCCGAGGCAACCCGGCAACGACATTGATGTGTACCTAAGGCCATTAGTTGAAGAACTTTTACAGCTGTGGGCCAAACCAGGTGTACGTATGTGGGATGAGCACAAAAGGGGAGCCATTTGACCTACGAGCATTGCTTTTCGTAACCATCAATGATTGGCCTGCTCTTAGTAACATTTCAGGGCAGACAAACAAGGGATACAATGCATGCACACACTGTTTAGATGATACTGAAAGTGTATATTTGGATAAATGTAAGAAGGTTGTGTACCTAGGGTATCGCCGATTTCTTCCGAACCTGCATCCAGTAAGAAAGAAAGGCAAGCATTTCAAACGTCTGGCAGAACCCCGGAGGAAGCCTGTCCTCCGTACCGGTGAGGAGGTATTTGGTATGGTCAAGGACCTAGAAGTAATCTTTGGAAAAGGTCCTGGCAGTCTATCTGTTCCGAATGACGATGCCGGACACGCGCCCATGTGGAAGAAGCAATCTATATTTTGGGACCTACCCTATTGGAAGTCTTAGAGGTCCGCTCTTCAATCGACGTGATGCACGTGACGAAGAATGTTTGCGTGAACCTGCTAGGCTTTCTAGGAGTGTATGGGAAGACAAAAGATACACCGGAAGCACGACAGGACCAGCAACGTCTGAAGGCCCCTGAAGAGCCTATGCATCCTGAGAACGAGAAGGGTAAACGATGCCACTTAACTCCTGCCAGCTACGCTCTTACCAAAGCAGAGAAGGAAATCTTTTTTGAATGTCTAAGCAGTATCAAGGTCCCGTCTGGCTTCTCGTCGAATATAAAGGGAATAATAAATATGGCAGAGAAAAAATTCCAAAACCTGAAGTCTCATGACTGCCACGTGATTATGACACAATTGCTTCCGATTGCATTGAGGGGGCTTCTACCTGAAAATGTTCGAGTACCCATTGTGAAGCTATGTGCATTCCTCAATGCAATATCTCAGAAGGTAATCGATCCAGAAAGCCTACCAGGGTTACAAACAGATGTGGCCCAATGTCTTGTCAGCTTTGAGTTGGTGTTCCCACCATCCTTCTTCAATATTATGACGCATCTCCTGGTTCACCTAGTAGAAGAGATTGCCATTCTCAGTCCTGTATTTCTACACAATATGTTCCCCTTTGAGAGGTACATGGGAGTCTTAAAGAAATATGTTCATAACCGTGCTAGGCCAGAAGGAAGCATCTTCAAGGGCTATGTAACAGAGGAGGTCATTGAGTTCTGTGTTGATTTTATTCCTGACCTTAAGGCGATTGATGTTCCAGAATCACGACATGAGGGGAGACTGCGTGGAAAAGGCACCCTAGGATGTAAAGCAATGATATGTAGGGACGGGCATTCTCTCAATCAAGCACACTACACGGTTTTACAAAGATCTATCTTGGTTGCCCCGTATATCAATGAACACAAGAATTTAATACGCCTCAAACACCCGGGGCAGTCTGATGAATGGATTATAAGTGAACACATGGCGAGTTTTGGCGGCTGGCTGCAAAGACTTCTCACGAATAACACCACTGTTGGGGATCAGCTGTACTTGTTGGCCAGGACACCGTCTTCGACTGTATGTACTTTCCAAGGGTACGAGATAAATGGGAATACATTTTACACGATAGGCCAAGATAAAAAGAGCACCAACCAAAACAGTGGTGTCCGCTTCGATGCAGCAGAAGACAATGGGCAAAAGACCATGTATTATGGGTTCATAGAGGAGATATGGGAACTTGACTATGGACCTAATTTTAAGATCCCCTTTTTTCGATGCAAATGGGTCAAGCTAACAGGAGGAGGGGTTGAGGTAGACAAGAAGTACAGAATGACAACGGTGGATCTCAACAATCTTATGAAGAACTTAGACGAACCATTCGTCCTAGCCAATAATGTGGCTCGGGTTTTCTATGTGAAGGACATGTCCTCCAGACCAAAAAAAAGAAAAAATATGCAAACGAATACATCATATGATGAGCCAAAGCGTCACATAGTTCTTTCAGGGAAAAGAAACATCGTGGGAATCGAGGACAAGACAGACATGTCAGAAGATTATAATAAGTTTGATGAAATTCCGCCCTTCACAGTGAAAACTGACCCAAGCATTCCGTTAAGTAAAGAAGATGCTCCATGGTTACGTCTGAAGCGATCATAAGGAAGGGCATATGCCAAGAAGTTCATGCTCATATTATGTAACTCTAGTTCATGTTTTTAATATTAATACATGTCTTGAGTGTTAGTCATGTTTTGTGAATGGACCGGGACTATGAGAAGAAGTTGTCCCGATTCGTACTTACCATTAAGATCTGATCTCCAAATGCGCGCGGTCACATATTAGGGAGTGCCTCTATGACCAGTTTCTTGGAGATGCCGGAGGACTAGGCTCCGTCGGCATCTCCCTGAAACTGGCCGTAGTGGTGTCACTGCTCTCGAAAACCATCTTGCAGCTTTGTAACTTCTCTAACTAGATCAATACACCAGGGAGCTAACTAATTTCACATATTAGGGAGTGCCTCTATGACCAGTTTCTCGGAGATGCCGGAGGACTGGGCTCCGTCGGCATCTCCCTGAAACTGGCCGTAGTGGTGTCCCTGCCTCAAACTGGCTGGAGGACTGGACTCACAAGGATGCCTATTTATAGTACAAGCAGCTCGACATAGTGTTGACACTTACAAAATAATGTCGACACTCACCCCTATTATTAGTGCTGACTCGTGTTTTGTGCCGGATGGTGTCTACAACCGGGACTAAAGGTTCATCTTTAGTCCCGGTTGGTGTCTCCAACCGGGACTAAAGGTTCATCTTTAGTCCCGGTTGGTGACACCATCCGGGACAAGGTACACGCCGCACGACATAATGTCGACATGCACTCACCCCTATTATTAGTGCTGACTCGTGTTTTGTCCCGGTTGGTGTCTCCAACCGGGACTAAAGGTTCATCCCGCCATTTTTTTCCCGCCATTTTTCTTCCCGCCATTTTTCTTCCCGCCAGTTCTTCCCTCCAGTTCTTCCCGCTAGTTCACTATATATATATGTAGGGGGTTGGCCTCCATTGTCATTGCACATCTCTAGACTCATATCTGCAACCTCATCACTCTTTCCCATGGCTTCCACCGTAGCACTAACCCCCAGGGAGGCGGAGGTGCTTTGCGCCTCGAACTACCCCTGCCCGCCGGGCTACTGTGTCCCCGTCGGCTGGATGCTGAGCGTCGGAGGCGTGCCGGTTCCTCCTGTCCCTCTAGGTGTGGCGCGCCGGATGGCCATCACGAACCACTACTACTTCGAGCTCACGCCGGAGCAGCGGAGGAATCCCATATGGCATCCCGACTATTTCCCTACTTGGGAAGCCTTCTTCGTGGATCGGCATGAGAGGGCGCTCGCCAGGCACGAGGAGGACGGCCCACCTCCTCCTAACTTCAACGAGGCCGGCCGTCGGCTATGGTGGCGCGGTCGGACTCTCCAGAGCGTCATGGCCTATGACACTGCCGCCGACTCTAACCCCCGTCTGCGCTACCCTCAAGTCTAGCCCACGCGCTACCCTCAAGTCCAGCCCACGCGTACTCTCCAGAGGTTCAATTACGGCGACCCCGACGACGACAGCGATGACGGCGGCGGCGAGTACAACGACTACAGTGGCGAGTATTACAGGTGTAGGCAGGAGCATGACTGAATCACTCCAACATTCCGAAACAAGTTCGGCCGATTGTTACTTAATCTGGCCATGTATCTTAATTTTCAGTTCTTTTATGTATCTTAATTTTCAGTTCCAGTTTGGCCGATTGTTACTTAATCTGGCCATGTATCTTAATTTTCAGTTCTTTTATGTATCTTAATTTTCAGTTCTAGTTCGGCTTTATGTAAATGTCTCAAAATGACCTATCTCATTCGAGGTTTCTTGGCTTTCGGGTCAAATGACCAATGTTATGGCTAGAATCAAGGCATAGTTTGCAAGAGGAGTTTTCCTTTTTATCGCACCAAAAAGGCATTTTCCATTTTCCGAGCATAAAAAACGGACGGTTTTGTGAAGCAACCACCAAATGGCTAATTCAAAAAACCACCAACACATTTTTAGGTTCACAATATGCTATTTTATCAAAAAACAATGCAAGTTGAGCGAGGCTTGGTGAGATTCAAGTGTATACAAAAGATGCGACATTTAAATATCCAATCAATTCAAAAATGTTAATACAAAAGATGCGGCATTAAAATATGATTTGATCTAATAAAAATCATTTTTTATATGCTTAATATTTCTTATGTTCAAAGTTTTAGGATTTAACAATTTATTTTTGTTTGAATTGAATAATCAAAATTTATATGTAAGTGTTTTAATTATTTTAAAAAATTTCATGTAAAGTAAATATAAAATGATTTACATGAATGGATAGATATTATTTTTCTGAAAATTATGATATATTATTCATATTTTTCTGAGTTGAAATGAAAAAGATATGAATTTTCTAAATTCATATCATATTTTTTGAATTAAAAAAGCCCCTTTAATGCATGAAATAAATGCCCCCCCTTTAACACCGGTTCCAGACAGGAACCGATGTTAAAGGGGGGGCATTTATTTCGTTTCCCGCGCGCACCCCCCCTTTAACACCGGTTCGTGGCTGGAACCGATGTTAAAGGGGGGGGGGGGGGTAATAAATACGCGCGCAAACGAATTCCCCCCCCTTTAACACCGGTTCCTGCCACGAACCGGTGTTAAAGGGGGGTATTAAATTCACCTTCCCCTTCCTTTCTTCCCCCCCAGAGCAGCCAGATCGCCACCGCCACCGTACCGCCATCGCGCGCACGCCATCGGAGCAGAGAGAAGCGCCGCCACCGCCCATCGGAGCAGAGAGAAGCCACCGCCGGCCGCCACCGCCCTCAGAGAGTGAGGGAGGAATCGTCCGTGGGTGCCCTGAATCGTCGGCCCTGTCACCCACCTCTGTCCGCCGCTCGCCATCGACAACGCTGGCGTCCCCGACCTTCCCCGGCCTCGTCGACCCCACCATCGGCTTCCTGGTGAGCCTCTGGTGCTCAGGCACATCTTCTCTTCCTCCCTCACGGTCTATATCGCCTCCGCATCGTGTAACCGCCGCCGCCAGCCTCTGGTGCTCAGTCCTCGTCGTTCTCTGTTCTCCGACGACCAAAAAGGGGAGGCGCCGCCACTACTAGGTCCGCCTCGACCTCCTCTTTCCAACCAGCCCAACCACAAGTCCCCGCGTGTAGCAGATCGACGGGAGCAAGATCGACCTGAGAGGAGCTCCATTGCTGACGTCAGCGTGATGCAATATTCGTTTTCTTTTTCTTTTATTATTTCTGTAATTATTTCAGTGAAGAAAATACCTGACATGTGGGCCCTATCTGTAAGCGACAAAAACATTTCCATAAATGTTTTCTAATTAAGAAAATTGTTTATGTAAATTCCAAAAATGCAAATGGTTTTATAATATTCCAAAAAATAATTTAAAATGAAATAATTGAAAATGCAATTATTTTATAATGCATCCGCGCGCAGAGAGCAGAGAGCAGCTGCGCCGGCACCGCGTCCAGCCCTCGCCGTCGGAGCCGCCGCCCTCGCCCTCGCTGTCGGAGCCACCGTCCACGCCTCTACGTCTGGCAGTCGGCGGCGGCACAATGTGAACAATGTGTCAAAGTTGGCGGCACAATGTGAACAACGTGAACAATGTGGGGAATATGTGTGACGTATAAAAGATGTAGTCGTGTATTCATATTTGAGTAAAGTTTCTGATGTTGTAACATCGATAATATTGTTTACTTAGTGTTGGTGGTGAACTTGATGGTCAAAATTGGGAAACTCGAAACTAAGATGACATGTAATTATGGAGGGAGTAGTAGTATAGATAGGGTGTCAAGCGGGGCGGGTTCGCGGGCAACGTAGTTTCACCGGCTAATATAAATTGTACTACATGCATAGATTAAAACTTGTATACAAATTGGACCTCTGACTCATCCTGATTAGGGTTTCGACCCCTCGGAACTCGTTTAAAATGATCAAGAATCCTTAGGGTTTTAATTTCATTTGTATATTTATTTGTGTATTTTGGTATGAATAATATGTATATTTGTGTATGAATCCAAGTCCACTTGAATGTTTACACTCTTACTCTAGATAATATTATTGTTTTAGAAACTATGGATCCACTTAGTAGAAACCTTGAAGAAGAAGAAATAATGGAGAACATTATTGATGAGGACACCTCACAATATCTGAACTTGGAGGGACATGATGACGACAGCTCAAGTACTAGTCATGGAGAAGATGAAGACTCCGGTGAATGCAATTTAATGGTTACAAAGTCCGGCGAGGTATATGCATTGATTAAGCATCTGCTGACTTCCACCAACAATCTTCTTCTACATGTATTAATTAACGCTTCTTTCTTCTTTTAGCCCTCTGGATCGACCAGCGTGCAACCATCTTCTTCTACGAAAAAGAGCAAGCGAGGCGCGAGCCAGCGGTTGAAAGATCGTGCAAAGTTCACGATCGAAGCAGTCCGTGTTGATGGCAGGCCGATGGAGCCCAAGAAGGCCGCAGACAAATTTGTACGTCAGGCTGGAGTTCTTGTTAGGGACCAAATCCCAATCACAATTGAAAATTGGAATAAGCCAAAGAAGGGCGACGGTACCTTTGTCGATGACAGATCCAAAGAAACGCTTTGGAATTCGTTGTTGGTAAATTTCACCCTTCCACCAGAGGAGGATGAAAACAACCCGGTTATAAAGGAAAAGGTCAAAGAGTGGACTCTAAAGAAGATGGCTGACGCTTTCCGCAACTGGAAGACAAAATTGAACAAATTTGTCAAATCTGGCGAGACTCCAAATTTCGAAGACGCATATTATGCGAAGATAAGACCTCACTGGCCCGAATTTGAGACATATAAAAAAAGTGCTATAGCTAAAAAGAGGTCAGAAACCAATACGCTTAATGCCCTGAAGAAGGAATATCACCAGAGGACGGGGTCAGGTGGCTACATATCTCAGAGGCCTAAGTGGGAGGAAGCTGAGAAGGCCCTGCGCGAGAGAGGGATCACACCCCAGACAGATGGGTGGGACCTACGTGCAAAGACTTGGTTCTACGGAATCGGGGCAAGGTTGGACCCAGAAACAGGATTGTGTATCTTCCCAACCATCCTTGCCAAACCCGTCACTGAACTCATCACGGCATACGAGGAAACATCCGCCAGGACCTTCCATCCCGACAGAGAGAATGACCAGCTCACACGCGCCATCGGTAAAAAAGAACACCCTGGACATGCACGAGGCACAGGGGGTATGACATGGAAGGATGGGTTTGCCGACTGGAGCGACTCTTACAGATGGCGCGGCAGAAAAGAAAAAGAGCGTACAGAGCGGATGACACAGATAGAACATGCACTTGCGGCGCTGCAGGCGCAAGTGAATGCACAACAGAGCCATCAAGCTACCGGCCCATCTCAGCGGCACGAAGAGCCTGCATTGGAAGCTGCCCGCGACCCAGACTCTGCGCGGAAACCGTACGCCAAAGAGTTCAAAAAACTACGTCCCGCAGCCTTCCGCCAAGCCATTGCCGGTTTTACCGTGGAATCGCAGCGACGAGGAGACCAATAGGATCTCGGAAGAACAGGTCAAGAAATTCTTTGCACCTAGACGGGCCGAGCCAAAGGAGAAAATAGATCCGGCGGTGGTGGAGAAGTTTTACAATAATCTTTTGAAACCTGAAACCCCACTTGTGCCGGACTACGAGCGCCAGATTTTGAAGGCGGATGCAAGGCACCGTAGGGAGACTGAAAGTAGCAGTCGTGAGGCACCCCAGAAAACAGTTCCCATGCTCGGAGAGCAGGAAAACCAATCATGTGCCCCGCTCCAAATGTTCGACACACGAGACGCTCCTCCCGTAAATGATTACGAGGCAGAGCTACAAAGAAAGGCCAATGAGATGGGGATGACTTACATTGCATACTTGAACGTCATGGGAGACAACTTGCCCAAATGCGATGCCAACCCCATACAGCCATGGAAGTATGGGAAGAATCTCGTCAAGAAAGAGGAGCTCAAGACTCTACCAACAAAGATGCGAAAATTGCACAAGTGGTACCTTCATTTCTGCAAGACGAGAAAGGTAGAATGGATCACGGCGCATATAAGAGATCAGATTTTCTTGTGCGGAGACGACGCAATCGACTTCAACATTCAAGACTTGCATTTTCTATTCAATCAGAAGGAACTCGACAAATCTGCCATCAGCCTTTATTGTGTGTAAGTACTATTTCTGTAATTTTTATCTCATCTCATTCACTTCATTAATTGCATGTATATATATATATATATATGCTCACCATATATGTATATACTATTATGCAGGAAAAAGGTTATGGAATGCATGAAAGGAGGCCCTTTTGACATTGGGTTCGTTGACCCAAATAGAGTTCATGAACAAGTGGTAAGAGACAAACCCGGGCAAACAGAAGATTACTTGCTAAAGTCTTTACTGAGACAACAAACCAAAAGGTAAATACTATTGCCTTACAACTTCTCGTGAGTACTGTTACCCTCTCTCTTGTACACATTCTGTTTCGGCTTACTCGATGTTAAGTGTAATTGATGATGAGTTATGCGTGCGTAGGTTCCGCTTTATTCTGCTAGTCATTCAACCCGACTCAGAAAAAGTCCTTGTCATGGACTCGTTACGAAAAGAAAAAGAGCTATGGGCAGACTTTAGAGAGATGCTCCAGAGGTAATTTCAATCATATTATCGCACTAGATCGGCAACTTTCGTGACAATAAGTAATTAATTACTCCTTTATCCATTTTCTTTGTCGGACAGGGTTTGGAAAAGGTTCACGGGCAGGGCCGTGGGTGAATGGTCAGAAGAACTAAAATTTGTAGACCAAAATGTAAGTAATACTAGCTAGCTTCCAATTCCATTATATCATGCTTTATTGATTATTATTTTGATTGAACTCTCTATTCTCGTAAAGTGCGCGCATCAGGGACACGGCAATAACTTATGTGGGTACTATGTTTGCGAATTCATTCGCAACACGATATGTGCGACGGGCCAAGCCGCACTAGAACAACTTAGAGTAAGTAAACAAAGTCCACAACATTATTTTATTACCATCAATTGTGTTGAGTTTTATTCTTATATATATATTGACGGCCCATTCTTCATATATATTCAGATCGAACGGATGCGGGACCAACTCCTACCATTTGAACGCATACGAGCCATTCAAGAGGAATTGGCGGGGTTCATACTTGATGAGGTCGTCACGCCTGGCGGAGAACTCTTTAGATATCCACCAAAATGAACGATGACGATGTATCTGCCGATGACGATGTATGTGCCGATGACGATGTATGTGCTGATGACGATGTTTGTGTATAATAATAGTTGCTTAATTATTCATGTACTCGTATGTACCGATGACGATTTATGTGTATATCGCTCCCGATCGATTCCCCCTCGCTCCCCTCCCCTCCCGCAGAAATACGCCCAGAACGGGGCAGAGGCAGAAGTCTGCCGCGGCAGAAGAACCTTTAACACCGGTTGCAGATACGAACCGGTGTTAAAGGGGGGGGCTGAGGCCTGCGGCAACCCCACGTGCGCCACCCTTTAACACCGGTTCGTATAAGAACCGGTGTTAAAGGGGGGGCTGAGGCCTGCGGCAACCCCACGTGCGCCACCCTTTAACACCGGTTCGTATAAGAACCGGTGTTAAAGGGCCCCCCCTCTAACACCGAACCCTCAACAGCGGTTGGGGAACCGCTGTTAGAGGTCCCTCCCAACCGGAGTTAAAGGGGGGGCTCTGCCCTAGTGTTTCACACGAATGCTTCAGCAGCTAAACCATGGATCTTCCGCCCATGATCCACCGACGGGTGAATTCGTCAAAATTAATGAAGAGGCCATGCTACTCCCCCCATACAGGTTTCATAGGTCTTAAGGTAGTAGCGTTATGGCCAAGGTGCCACCAGATTGGGCGAGAAAAATGACTTCGATGCGATGAAAACCATAGTTTTTCGGTCGTTCGATGCGGTATTAAGGCCATCTCTAGCTGATCCCTCAAATTTAGATCGGCCGCGAGCTAATCCTACCTCTCAGGGGATGGCTAGGCAGCAGGGCGGGGACATATTGGAGGTGGGGAGCGAGGGGCACAACAGGGATGAAGTTGGAGGCGGTGAGTTTTACTGTAGAGAGAGTCCAGTCGAGTATAATTACGGATCGGGAAGGCCGAGGAGTAAAAAAATTAGTCCTCTAAACCGTTTGACGGTTCGGCTAGGTCTGGTTTAGATAGTAAAACGAAATTTTTACTCCTCTCGCCGGTTTTAAGGGATCGACTAGAGATGCCCTAACTATGGAAGACCAACATTCATTGTCAAGCCCACGTCCCAACTATTCTGGTTTGCGTGCATCCAGGTAGAAACCAAAACATCCAATTACCATCGAAGATTAAGGAAAATGATACCCTTCATCCAAGGGTAACGCATCACGATCCTTGGGTAGCTCACGCGCACATGAGACCGCGATAGGGAAGCATTGGGTGGGATCCAACACACTAGCCGGACCATATCTCCTCCTTCTGAAGTTCTCGTCCACTCGTTCGACACCGATGCCAAGATGTGCTGCCGCCGTGAACCGCTGCCCCCAAATCCCACCAACCCGAAGTTGTCAGGGCCAGCTGGAAATGTCATGCCCGAGAGAGGTCAAGCTTTTGCAACCCTTTCCAGTCATGCCCTCGCCCGTCCCCATGCAGAGCTCCGCCCTGACCTCCTCCGCACGGACGCCACCGCGGGTACTTTATCCTCGACGTCGGTGCCTCCACGCCGACGTCATACTCTAGCGATGGAGACGTAAATGGGCACCCTTCTCGTGTCGTCTTGTCTACAATCGGTGTTGCACCTAAACCTCCATCGTTGTCCCAAACATTGGAGGTGTTGTCGAACTTCCTCTGCTTTGTAGAAGGGGCATGGTGGTGCGGCGTCTTTGCCCGCGGCGGCGAGTGAGCGCTCAGGAGAGTTGCTTCCAAGGAGGGGCATTTCCGCTACATCTGCGAATTTTTCTTGCTACATACTCATATTTGATTTGCTACTTTTCTTGTTCTTGATGTGTCGTAATGTTTGTGTATGCCTTTACCCCACCACAAAAAACATCCTTCAATCGATGTCACATTGTCACAATTTTTTCTCTAAATGTTATTAGGTTTTGCTATAATAGTACAAAACGTTTGCTACGACGTCGACGTCTGCGACGATGTCTCCAGCGAGATCAATTTTGTTACAATGGCATAGGATTTTTGCTACATGTCTCTGGCAAGTCCATCTTTTTTTCCTTTTGTGTTTTGTATTCGAACCATTATTATTTCTACAATGTATCCAAACCAGAATCTTTTGTAGCTATCTCAAAAAAAACTTTTATAGCAAAAGCGGAATTGTCATCTTTAGATAGGGTTTAGATATGTGTCACCGTAGGGAATTATCGCTAGCAGCGCCCGAAGATTAAGCGCATGCAAAGAGTCCCACACAGACATGCAGAACACTAAACCTACGATTATGGAACTACTCCGAATTTGCTTACCGAATTTCGTTACGGATGGACGTGTCAACCGCGCAGCAATCGTCAGAGATTTGCAAGTTCGGTAGCAATGTGTCACACGGGACGCATGCACAAACAGACTCCACCAGTCTCCGGCGTTTAAGAGGAGATCGAGGTCGCGGGTTCACACAGGGATTACTCGGACTAAATCATGAATTAAGTGCTAATAATTCCTCCCTAATTTTCGAAATATTCCCAATTTTAATTAGAGGCCAATAAACGTTTACAAGAGTACTAGTACTTCGTATAGCGCCTTGGGCCATGCATGAATTGATGTAGCCCGACCTATGGTCGTTACTACATCAAGGTCTCCAACTTACGCCAAGTCGTCATGGACTCTAAAGGTGAATCCGTTTCTCTATGCAAGCCCACTTCCTACCCTATTGAATGGTATGCTACTTCATACTCCGTCACATATGCATGATAGGTTCACACCGACAAGTACAGAGGCAAGGGAGAAAGCTCGGAACATCAAGCCTGACAAGACGGAGGCTTGGAAGAGGAGACAGAAGAAGATAGATCGGCAGCTGCCAGGTCCAAGCGGTACTACCGGTCGTCGGAACCGGTACTACTGCCCCTACTACCGCTCGCTACTGAGGGCTCCAACCGTCGCTCCAGGACCGCAAGCGGTACTACCGGTCCCAGAGCGGTACTACCGGTGATGACCGGTACTACCGGTCCTAAGTCCGGTACTACCGGTCATGCCTGTGCCTACGCGCACCAGTTGGGCCACAGCCCATATATTCCCCTTTACTTACCTATTCACCTAGTTTATCCCCAAACTACCCTTGTTTAGTGGCTGGTCTATAAATAAAGCCCCCACCCCTCATGTATCCCTTAGGCATAGATGATAGACTAAAGACAACCCCCATTGTGGAATCTCTAGTTTTGCCTCATCCCCTTACAAGGGGACCGACTATCGTCACCAACCTCGATTGGACATTGCATCACGCATCCATTGTTGAACAAGGCCTTGGAGTTCGGTGTCTCGTCTCCAAGTTGTCAAGACCCTCTCCAAGGTGTTCTTCCCTCTCCGATGTGGATTTGAGGGAGCACGTTGACCGATCTTTCCTTGCGAGGATTCTATCGGATCGGTGGCCGCCGTTCGGGAGCAATCGGCCTTGTATCGTGTGAGTTTTTCGTGTGTTCATCATGTTCTTCGCGAGGTGTGTGTTCGCTTCCGCTACCTTCTCCCTTTTCCCTCGCTTTCCCATCGATTTGACCACGAGATCCGTGAAGATAGGGCCACCCAAGAGGTTAAACCCTTTATCATCTGGTATCAGAGCAGCTTTTGGTTGCCACGGATTTCTCATCGATTTGGTCTTTTCCCCATAAATTCGAAAATTCCACCAAAAATAGCCCCAATTCGTGTTTTGGATCGATCTGTCATTTGAGTGCGTTTTGGTAGGTTTTGATCCATGGATTACTTGCAAAACATGTTGATATACCTTCCTCTGCGTTCCCATAGCCTAATTTCTTGATTTTCCCCTTCGATTTGGTGTTTTTCTTGAAGATTTTCCGCCCAAATCGCCCCAAAATCGCGAAAACGCGTTAAATCTGGGCGTCCTAGGACCAAGCGGTACTACCGATCCCAAAATCCGGTACTACCGCTCGTCACCGGTACTACCTCTCAGAAAACCGGTACTACCTCCCAGTACTGAACAAAAATAGCAGGTTCCCAGATTTCAGCCGCTCACCGTTTTGGGCATAACTTTTGCATTCGAACTCGGATTTTTGTGTTCTTTAGCTCGTTTCGAAGAGGAGAAGGAGATATACATCATCATCCACGTTGTTCATGCTATCTACTCCATTCAAATTCCGTGAGCAAGGCAGAATCCAACAATAAAGGGTGAAGATCGTCGACGAAAGGTATAAACATTCCGCGACTTCTCCCCACTATCTTTGCGAGCAAAAAAACACCTATTGAGACTAGTTCCTCTTATGATTGCTTGGGATATGCACATTTGATACCTTGTAGATTCCGAGCAAACATTTGTGAGCGCTATCTCATATAGTTATCTTGTATAGTTGTTGGCATAAGGAAGAGGCAAGTGAAAAAGAAAAATAGGAAAAGAAAAAGGGAAAAAAAAGAAAGAAATATACATGTGCCTCATAGAATAGGAAGCGCAAGCTCGATGAACATCATATAGGTGGTACTTATTGTGCATATCTTATAGCCCACCAATTTTGTGCAATCGAACTAGCGTCTCTCCTTGTACTTGTGTGACACGAGCTTATAGTCTTCGCTAGGTAATCATTTGGTTCTTAGCTCACTTTCTCCGTCGCACAAGTCCCATTTATCCCACAGTGTGTGTTTCCTTGTACATATTTCCTATCTTGTGGATTGGCTTGTTTGCTTTGTGATCATTGTGGTTCTTTACTTGCCAATACAACATCTTGATTTCTTGGTTCTTGACATGCCATTTTCCATACCTATCCGCCATAGGCCTTGTGTGTGTGTGTGTGTTTTGGTTCGTAGTTGGTTTTGGTGTTCCGCGTGAACTTCACTTTGCTTGGTTTATTGCTCTCAAGTATGGCCACTTGTACGATACGATCTTCCAAGGTAAAGTAAGGTTTGACGTTGTATCCCTAACTCCCACTACCACTTCCATATACATCGCTTGGTCTTGTGCATCATGTCTAGGGACTCCGAAACCGAGGGAGATATCTATGAAGAATCCATGATGAGCCACCATGACTACGACTCCACAAGTATAGTGGACATGACGGAGCACAACACCGACAATGGCTCCGCATGCTTTGAGGACCCGGAGCACTACACCGACAACGGCTCCACATGCATGGAATACATGGAGCATGACATCAACTATGGCTCCTCAAGCATGGAAGACTTGGAGCTCTACATCGACAATGGCTCCTCATGCATGGAGGATATGGAGCACTACACCGACAATGGCTCTACATGCTTGGGTGATATGGACTACTACACCAACAATTACTCCCCAAGCATGGACGACTTCGAGTGCGACATTGATGACGCCTCGCCAAGCATGGAGGACACGAAGAACTTCATCGAATTTGATGGCTCCTCCATGAGCCATGAAGAATTCCTCCACTGTGTGGAGATGGAAGCCTACTACGCCAAGCAAGAGGAGGCGCATCATCAAGATTCCATGACCTTCAAGGCCAAGCGTGCCACACCAAAGGGCACCACCTACTTCGATGATCCACCTCCAAGGCGACAAGCGCCACCACCTAGATGGCGTCAAGCGCCACCATCTCCAAGGCGCCAAGCTCCATCACCTCCAAGGCGTCAAGCTCCACCATCTCCAAGGCGCCAGGCTCCATCACCTCCAAGGCGACAAGCTCCACCTCCTATCCAAAGAAGAGTGGCGTCCAAACATCATATACATCAAGAGGCGCCAAGAAACAAGAATATTCATCGACAAACATCCTCTCATGAGCATCGCCACCATAAAGAGGATACAAGACATCGTCAAAGGCATCTTCGCCACCAAGACAAAGAATTCGTGACGAACACCAACCATAATGCTCAAGCAAGCTCAAGAAGGCACCACAAGAACAATAAGAGTGCCAAGGCAAATGATCACCGTCGTGAGCGTCATGTGGATGACCAAGTGCTTCACCAACACCAACCATCGGCAAGGCACGCCAATGACCTATGTTGACACCATCATAGGGCACCTTCAACTACTCGTGCCACCACCACAATGGCACCAAGAGCAAGCTTTCCTCCACGCCATCAAGCTTCAACGCCTACGCTTGACTTCCATGACCTCGCGAACGAGGAAAATGTAGACCTCTACTTCGCCAAGTTGGATAGCATGAGCCTACCTCCACCACTACTACAAGATGGCCACAAAACGGTCGAGCATGGGATTTTCCCTTCGACCATGGAGGCGAGCGATGGTGCCCATCTTATGGCATCCAACTTTGAAGGCGACAAGGTCACGAATGGTGAGCATGGGATTTTCCCTTCACCAAAGGAGGCGCAAGGAGTTGAGGAAACCGAGCCTATCCCTATATGCTTGAGTGATGATGTGGTACCAATCCCATGTGAGTATGAGAGCCACTTAGCCCACTTGAGTGAGAACTGTTGGAATTATGCCCTAGAGGCAATAATAAAGATGTTACTATTATAATTCTTGTTCGTGATAAAGTTTATATTCCATGCTAGAATTGTATTAAGTGGAAACTTTGATACTTGTGTGGTTTATGAACAACACCGTGTCCCTAGTACGCCTCTATGGACTAGCTCATTGATTAATGATGGTTAAGGTTTCCTAACCATAGACATGAGTTGTCGATTAATAATGAGATCATGTCATTGGGAGAATGATATGATGGACAGACCCAAATTAAGCAGAGCAATTAGATCGTGTCATCGTGTTCATCTTTGCGAAGCTTTTCCTATGTCAAGTATTGTATTCCTTAGACCATGAGATAATACAACTCCCTGGTATCGGAAGAAAGCTTTGAGGTCATCAAATGTCATCCTATGTGAGGGTGATCATAAAGGTGTCTCTCAGGTGATCGGAAAGTACTTGTTGGGTTGTATGTATCGAGATGGAATTTGTCCCTCCCGAGTTGGAGAGATATACTTCGGGCCCACTCGGTAATCGATATCAACACCGCTTGCAAGCACGTGGTTAAGGAGTTAATCACAAAGTGATATCGGATTATGGAACGAGTAAAGTACTTGCTGTGAACGAGATTGAACTAGGTATGCCGATACCAACGATCGAATCTCGGGCAAGTAAAATATCGCGTGACGAAGGGAATACATATATGGGATTGATTGAATCCTGGCATCGTGGTTCATCCGATATGATCATCGATGAATATGTCGGAGTTAATATGGGTTTCCAGACCCCGCTGTTGATTATTGATAGAAGATCATGTCTGCATATTCTCGAACCTGTAGGGTCACACACTTAACATGCATCAACGCTAGGATAGAATGGATAATTGGTTTATGAGTTTTTGTTCGGAGTCTCGGATGAGATCCAGGACATCACGAGAGGTTCCGGAATGGTCCGAACTCCGAAGAATAAGATTCATATAAAGGAAAAAGCAGTTTTTGGAGTTCGGAATCGTTTCGGAGTTTATCGGTATTGTACCAGAAGGTTCTAGAAGCTTCCGGAGTGGGACCAACATGGGCCCACTTGTCGGAGGCCTGCGTGGGCCTAAGGGGGAGTGCCCTAGCCGCTTTGGGCCAGGGGTACAAGGCCCCAAAGGCCTAGCCGGCCAAACCCTAGGGGAAACCCTAGGGAACCCTTCTAGAAGGAAAGGGGAAACTTGCCCCCCACTCCACCCTTGGGGCCGCTGCCCTAGGGCTTGGAGGAGGGGCCAAGGGGGTCGGACAGCCCCCTATAAAATGTGGGCAGGGGCGCACCCTCCCCCTCCTACTCCTCCAACCCTAGCCTCCCTGCTGCACTTCCATCTCTCTCTCTCCCGACTGCACGTAGGCGAAGCCCTGCTGTAGAAATTCTCCACCATAAGCACCACGCCATCGTGCTGTAGATCCAATCTATCTCTCCACCCCACTTGCTTGACCAAGGAAGGAGGAGACGTCGCGGCACCGTACGTGTGCATCTCTCGGAGGCGCCGTCACTTGCGGCGTTGGATCGGATCGGATCGCGAGGAGGAGAAGGCTAGTTCGACTGCATCACCCACGTTCTGTTGAACGTTTCCGCTGTGCGATTTCTTAAAGGGTATGAAGATCTCGTCTATCTCTCTCGTTGATTGCATCTCCTAGATTAGATCTTGGCTTTCTTGTTCGCATCCGTAGAAAATTTTGATTTACTATGCTGCGAAACCCTTCAAGAACAAGAGTGAGATGAGTGACTCCACCTTATGTGAGATTGAGTGCTCCAACTTTGAGGGCATGAGTGATACACCGAGTGAGTTGAGAGTGGTAGTTGATAGGTTAAGTGGAACCATTTCGATTTCTACCAACTTACCCTCTACCTCTAGTGTGTTCTCTTATGTTGTGCTAGGTTCCATGAATGAAGACGCTCCAAGCCATGAAGAAATGATGCCTCGAATGGAGAATATGTACATGGTGGATGAAGAGGATGCTATGCCATGGCTACATCAAGAAGACGAAGTCGTCCACAAGGAGTCCACTACTTCCACAACACCCACTTCATATGAGAGGTATGAACAAAGTAACAATAAGGGTGTTGATGATGCCATGATCCCACTAGTGGACATGATGAATTGTGAGGATATGCATGGTATGGATGACACTTGTGACATTACATATGCTTCACTCATATTCCCATGTGATGTTTTACCTTTAATAATATTGATCATGTGGAATTGTTTGACTGCGATATCATTGCCATAAACATGCCATGCTATGCATCTTGTGTGTATCCTCCAATTGCTTTGGACTTGCCTTGTCATGCTAGTCATTCAATTTCTCTCGTTTCTTGCGATAAGATGAATGCTTGCTATTTCACTTGTTTTGCTTGCAACAATATTGATCACATGCGTTATAATGAGATGGCCCCCATAGCTTTCTCAATTTTTGGAGATTTTGATGATTGCCATGATAAGCATGTTCCCCACTTGCATACTCACCATGCATCTATTTCATACTTGATTGACATTAATGGTGTGTGCATAAGAAGAGATACATCATGATGGATGATGTGTATCTCTACCATGCACACACGTTCTTCCTTTTGTGTATGATGTGTGTAGGTACCCGCACTAGCATGTCAACCTCGGTTGAGCACGAGTTGAAAAAAAGAGCTCTTGAGAGCATCCCACAAGTGAGTTCAAGATCGAACCCAGCTCTGATACCTTTTGCATGCTTTGCATATTTCATGTTGACAAATTTCTCTTTCCTATGGTTGGGTTGCACACATAATGATGTTGCTTTGGACATTCTTTCTTGTGTGTTTTTGTCGAATTCTCCTATTCTAGCATCAAGGACGTTGATCAAAATTCTAGTAAATTGCCCTGAGTGCCACACTAAAACATTGTATGAAGTTTTTGAGTTCCCACATTTGGACGATGTTCAAACGATTTCCATGCACTTTGACCTTGCATATGCATTCCATTTGCTATACATGCATTGTGCTAATAGTGTTGTGAACAAGAATGGACATGCCACATTTGACATGCTCCTCTATCACGCACGAAAATATTTTGCTTGGTCTTTGTTGTATGAAGGTACAAGTACATACACGTCACCCTCTACCAACCACGTGTTGACAAGAAGAACCAAAGAGAGTTACCTATGGCTACCCTTCATCGAGCCATCTCTACACCCTAAGGTGACTTCCTTCTACTTGAGGACTCATGCTATAATGTTCATGAATTGGCTACGCTTTGAGTGTTGCTTCGCTTTTGTCGTGAGCTTTGTAGGCTTCATGGAAGGTGAAGGAACATTGAAGTGTTGTCAAGTCAATCTTCCTGAGGACGACTATATGGTGAACCCGAGGATCAAGCATGTCCTTCGACCTCTTCTACTTTGTGATGAACATGGAGAGTCGAGGACGACTCTTT
The DNA here is from genome assembly GCA_916181665.1 of Avena sativa. Lineage (NCBI taxonomy): Eukaryota > Viridiplantae > Streptophyta > Magnoliopsida > Poales > Poaceae > Avena > Avena sativa. The sequence goes on along the minus strand of OV702279.1, from coordinate 371,050,562 downwards.
TGGAAGGGGGGAAGATGATGCAGCCCGACCTACGGTCGTTACTACATCAAGGTCTCCAACTTACGCCAAGTCGTCATGGACTCCAAAGGTGAATCCGTTCCTCTATGCGAGCCCACTTCCTACCCTATTGAATGGTATGCTACTTCATACTCCGTCACATACGCATGATAGGTTCACACCGACCAGTACGGAGGCAAGGGAGGAAGCCTAGATCGGCAGCTGCCAGGTCCAAGCGGTACTACCGGTCGTCGGAACCGGTACTACCAGTCAGCGGTACTACCGCTCGCTACTGAGGGCTCCAACCGTCGCTCCAGGACCGCAAGCGGTACTACCGGTCCCAGAGCGGTACTACCGGTCCTAAGTCCGGTACTACCAGCCATGCCTGTGCCTGCGCGCACCAGTTGGGCCACGGCCCATGTATTTCCCTTTACTTACCTTGCCTAGTTTATCCCAAACTACCCTTGTTTAGTGGCTGGCCTATAAATAGAGCCCCCACCCCTCATGTATCCCTTAGGCATAGATGATAGACTAAAGTCAACCCCCATTGTGGAATCTCTAGTTTTGCCTCATCCCCTTACAAGGGGACTGACTATCGTCACCAACCTCGATTGGACTTTGCATCACGCATCCATCGTTGAACAAGGCCTTGGAGTTCGGTGTCTCGTCTCCAAGTTGTCAAGACCCTCCCCAAGGTGGTCTTCCCTCTCCGATGTGGATTTGAGGGAGCACGTTGACCGATCTTTCCTTGCGAGGATTCTATCGGACCGGTGGCCGCCGTTTGGGAGCAATCGGCCTTGTATCGTGTGAGTTTTGCGTGTGTTCATCGTGTTCTTCGCGAGGTGTGTGTTCGCTTCTGCTACCTTCTCCCTTTCCCTCACTTTCCCATCGATTTGACCACGAGATCCGTGAAGATCGGGCCACCCAAGAGGTTAACCCCTTTATCATGAATAGTAGTGGCGGTGGAGCCACTTCAAGATCGGGTGAGGAGGTGATCCGTTATTTCCTTTTGGTGGCTGTTGTTGTGGTGCCAGAGCTAGCTAACGGGCGTTGCCTCAAGTTTAGAGGATTTTTTTGTCTGGTTTATAATTTTCTTTCTTGCCTGGCGGCCTTTTGCGCAAAGGCTTGCGTTCTACTGTTTTTTCAGTTTTATTAGGTCGGTGTCTACGTCGCTTGTACAATGACATTTATGATATAAATGAGACACGCATTACCATGCAAAAAAGTGGCGGAGCTAGCCGAGAATGTTTTTGGTGGTGGTGGTGGTGTGTGTGTGTGTGGGGGGGGGGGTTGTGGCCCCCTCTGACTTGTACATAGCTCCGCAATTGTCGATCTATTCATCCACCCATCCGTCGATCATCTCCCTTCCCGACATCGATGACGAAGGCGCGCTCTGGAATGGCTGTCTCCTCGTCCGCCGCCGGCGTAGAGGGTCGAAGTCCACGACGCTCCTGATGGCGAACTACGCGGCGCTGCTGGTGGGCTCGGTGGCGTCGAGCCTGCTCTCGCGGTTCTACTTCGAGCATGGCGGGTAGAACAAGTGGGTGGTCACACTCGTGCAGTCGTCCTAATCACCGAAAATTTTCCCATGTAAGCTCCAAAAATATTTTTCTTCATTGATTTTTCCAAGCCGGGGGAGGGGGCGTGGCCCCCTCTGACTTGTACATAGCTCCGCCACCGATGAATACATACATATCCAATTATCCATGTACATTGCATGTAGTAATTTTTTTACCATCTTTATTGCTTGTGTGTTGTTGCTTACTCATGCGTGGACTGGGTGCTGGTGGGCTCGGTGGCGTCGAGCCTGCTCTCGCGGTTCTACTTCGAGCATGGCGGGCAGAACAAGTGGGTGGTCACGCACTCATGCACGTGCAATCGGACGGTTCCTGATCCTGGTAATATTGGAATGTTCGGGGGGGCAAATCTCTAAAAAAAATCCATCTAAGCCCCTGAAATATTTACATATCCAATTATCCATATACATTGCATGTAGTAATTATCCATATACATATACAATTATCTTTTCTTTACCATCTTTATTGCTCCTGTGCTGTTGCTTACTCATGCGTGGACTGTCTCTAGCAAAGGGGATTTTGTATTTTTTCGACAATCATTAATTTGCCAGTTTTGCGGTTGGAGTAATAATCAAAATAAACGGATATACTTTACCCGCAAAAAAATGGAGATATTTAAAAAAAAAACTTGAACTAGTAACGTATAGTAACTGGCTCCAGCCTTTTTCACATCCGGCCATCCTGAAAAGCAAAGAAACGGAAGAGGCGAGCAGTGTAAAACCTTCTCAAAATCCTCCTTACTCCACGCAATTAGTTAGCGCGATTCTGTCACTCCAAACAAGAAGATCCCCACGCGCCGGCAGCATATATACCCACCCACGATCGTTCGACAACCATATCGCAATCCGTTCATCCACCTATCCGTCGATCATCTCCCTCCCCGACGTCGACGACGAGGGCACGCTCGGGAATGGCGATCTCCTCATCCGCCGCCGGCGCGGGCGGCGCGGCCGCGGCGCCGCGCCGGCGCAGAGGGCCGACGTCCACGGCGCTCCTGATGGCGAACTACGCGGCGCTGCTGGTGGGCTCGGTGGCGTCGAGCCTGCTCTCGCGGTTCTACTTCGAGCACGGCGGGCAGAACAAGTGGGTGGTCACGCTCGTGCAGTCGGCCGGGTTTCCGACGCTGGTTGCCGCCGTCTTCCTCGCCCGCCGCCCCGCTTGCGCGCCGCGCCCGTTCCTCTGGTTCTCGCGCCGGTTCCTGGCCGTGTGCCTCGTCATCGGCGCGCTCCTGGGCGCCAACAACCTGCTCTTCTCCTACAGCTCCTCGCTCCTCCCGGTCTCCACCTCCTCGCTGCTCCTCTCCACGCAGCTCGCCTTCACGCTCGTCCTCGCCGCCGCCATCGTCCGCCACCCGATCACCTTCGTCAACCTCAACGCCGTCGTGCTCATGACGCTCTGCTCGATCCTCCTCGGGCTCCGCTCCGGCGACGCCGGGGAGAACCCGGACAAGAAAGGGTACGTCCTCGGCTTCGTCGTCACGCTCGCCGCCGCGGGGCTGTTCTCCGCCTACCTGCCCGTCATGGAGCTCCTGTACCGGGAGGCGGTCTCCGGCGGGTTCATCCTCGCTGTGGAAGTGCAGGCCGTGATGCAGGCTATGGCGTCCGTCGTGGCGGCGGTCGGGCTCGTGGCGTCGGGCGGCATGGGCGACGACGTGGCGCGCTGGAAGGGGTCCCACGCCCTCTACTGGGTCGTGGTGGCGACGCTCGTCGTGACGTGGCAGGCTTGCTTCATGGGCACCGCGGGGGTGATCTACCTCACATCATCGCTCCACAGCGGCGTGTGCATGGCGGCGGTGCTCACGGCCAACGTGATCGGCGGCGTCGTGGTGTTCGGCGACCCGTTCGGCGCCGAGAAGGCCATCGCCACCGCGCTCTGCGTGTGGGGACTCTCCTCGTACCTCTACGGCGAGTACACCAAGAGCAAGAAGAAGGCCGCAGACGATGATCATCAGGACAAAGACGACGCCGCCCTCGCCGGCGACAATGACGACGCTCTCAAGAGCCTCACCGCCGGCCGCGAGGCCCGAGGCGATGCCACCGAAACCGTTTGAGGCAAGCAGCGCCGTCCGTCCGGCCACAGGGGGTACGTGTATGAAGTACGAGAAAAGAGTATAGTACCCAGAAAGCAAAGTGGCAGGATAGATGGCGCGGTAGGCATGCAGACGTGTCATGTTACATCGATTTACAGCTTACAAAGGGACAAGAACAGGGACGAGCAGGGCGCCAAGGCCCCAATAATGCTAGGCTTACGGAATGGACTTACGGAATGAGACATACAGATGAACGTGGCATGCAAACAGAAATGGTTGAAAAACTTGGCCCACCTCCTCCTTGATTTTGCACCAATCGGCTTCCTCCAACTCAGTCCGTAAATTGTAATCCGTAGGTTTGAGCCCGTAAGTGTAGCATTACTGCCAAGGCCCCCCTATGCCAAGGAAAAAATACTCAAGCTTGGTCAAACTTGACATAGTTTGATTTTTCAAAAAAATATAGCCCTTAAGCCTTGGGAGATAGAGGTAATACTAGTTTTAGAGGTGATTAGAGGGCATAATTAGTAAAGATTAGCTTGATCGGCCCTCTTATACAAAATTTAGCTTGCTCAGCCCCTTTTCGTTCAATCCCCTTCGCCACGGGACAAGAATGGTGTGGGTTCCTGACGCCTGGTCGCCGCCGTATTCCTCGCCCGCCTCGCGCCGTGCCCGTTCCTCTGGTTCTCACGCCAGTTCCTGGCCGTGTGCCTCGTCATCGGCGCATTCCTGGGCGCCAACAACCTTCTCTTCTCCTATAGCTCCTTGCTCCTCCCAGTCTCCACCTCCACGCAGCTCGCCTTCACGCTCGCCCTCTCCGTCGCCATTGTCCTCCACCCGATCACCTTCGTCAACCTCAACGCCATCATTCTCATGACGCTCTGCTCAATCCTCCTCGCGCTTCGCTCCGGCGATGGAGGCGAGAACCTGGACAAGAAAGGGTACGTACTCGGCTTCGTCGCGACGCTCGCCACCGCGGGGCTCTTCTCCACGTGGCTTCCCGTGATGGAGCTCATGTACCGGGAGGCGGTCTCCAGTGGGTTCATCCTGGCAGTGAAGGTGCATGCGGTGATGCAGGCAATGGCGTCCGGCGTGGCGGGGGGGGGGGGGGGGGGGGGGGGGCTATGCCAACGTGCAACAAGGAAAAAAATCCTAGTTTTAGAGGTGATTAGAGAACATAATTAGTGAAGATTAGCTTGACAGGTCCCTCTTGTACAAAATTTAGCTTGCTCGGCTCCATTTTCATTCAATCCTGCCTCCGCCACTTCAAGAATGGTGTGGGCAATGATGGCGGATGTTTGTTTGGTGGCTACTATCCTTGGCTATCTTGTGAGGTGTTCAGGGTTTAGCATGGATGCATGCATACATGGGTGTATGTGTTAAAACAAAACGTGTGATCCTGCTTTACTTTCACCAGGATTAGTTACCACCATCAACAGAGACATGTCATCTAGTATCTGTGCTTGAGAGTTGAGATCGATCTAGTATTTTTTTACAATAGTTTATTTGTTATACAGCATTGCATCAATTGACAATAGTTTACCTGGTTAGCTAGCTAGCCTGCTCTGAGACTGTGTGATCATTCCCCTCCTTGTTGTCATGCCCGACTCCCTTATCCTAATACTGTGTGTACATTCCTAAAGTACATTCCCCATGATGTATCGGTTATTGGTATGGACCATATCACGGTTCACGAGTCATGCATATACCTACTCTTAGACATCGGTAGTACGCCTGCATATTTATCTCTAACTTGATAGGAAGAACACCCACTTACAAGTGGGCCCCTAGTTCACATTGTCAATGTTAAACACCTGTATTCACTAGTTTCTGATGTTCGTTAGCCGACCGAATAGAAAACATTAGTTTCTCCGCAGATTAACCTCCCGCTACATTTTTTTAAAGATAGTCCCTACAATCATGGGAACTGGCATTTTGCCATCATATGTACGTGCATATCTTCTTCAAAGAGGCCCTTTTGGAAATCCTGTTACTCTATCCGATCCAAATGACCTAGGTTCATTTAGGGTGTGTTTGGTTGGTGTCACGAAGTGGAATAAAATGGAATAGTTCCACGTTTGAGAGCCGTTCTAGTGTTCAGTTGAGAAATAAAATAGAATAAGGTGGTTCCTCAAAAGAGAATATTCTCTCTAGATTCAGAATATACTCATGCCACCAAATTGGTGAAATCTCCCCGTTCCTCTATGCTAAAGCCACCCAAACATTTTCACTCTCTCTATTCTCCTGCCACCCTTTTTGCTAAATGCACCCAAAGAAACCATTCCATTCCACTTTTTTGCCCAACCGAACATAGGATGGAACCATTCCATTAAACATTTTTTGTCCTGACCAAACACAAGAACGAAACTAACCTATTCCAGTGGAATGGAACCATGACATTCCATTTCACAACCTATTCCAGTGGAATTTAACCATGACATTCCACTAGAATGTATGACCACTAAAATGTGTCTAGATGCGTCCGTATCTTGACAAATCCGAGTTAATTAATTTGAATAGGAAAGAGTATCTTTTACAGATTTTTTTTGTTTTATTCTGATAGTGTCTAGTCGACATTCAGGGGATGTTTAATTTGGCACATCGGTTATAATTGCCGACATATAAATGTGAAGCACTATGACCAAACCTTAGAGTCATCTTTTCTTTGCAAGTGAACCTTTTTTCCTCTAGGCCTCCCGTACACAGACCCTCGGCCGCCCCCACCACAGATGCAGGGCCGGCCCTGTGGGGTCAGGGCCTGGTGCAAGAGGAAAAAATGGGCCCCTATATAAACAAGTAGTTATAAATCTCATTTATTTGAACAGAAAAATATATATTGAACAATACCACTCTCTCTAAATTTTAAATACATTACAAACACAATTTCTCTATATTTTCAGTAAACATATTACGTAGCAAATTTTTCTTTAGTCGCTTTTCATAACCAGATATACACTTTGTAGATGACATAAGGAACACAAGCAGAAATAAAAACACTACACAATTAGAACATGAGATTATAATTGAAACAAAACCACCTCGAGCAGGGATGAAGCTCAATTGGTTCTTCGCTGCCACTTGCGGCCGAATTGACCTTGTTGGTTCCTAGCTACAAAGTGCCACTGCTGGCTCCTTGTCCCCCCCCCGCCCCACCGGGCGTCGTCCCCTGCCCTCTTAGCTGCCGCTGCCGCCAAACCCTTATTATCCATATATTTGGTCCCTTGTTCCACCTTTTTGTCTCTCTCTCAAATCAAGCCCGTGGAGAAGGAAGGAGAACAAATCGAATCTTACCTACTGGCTATTGCAGATCGAGGAGGAATTTATTGGGAATTGACAGATCAGGATCTCCTCCTCCATTAATTACTTCAAAACGGCTGAAGAACATAATGGGAGAACAACACTCACTATCAGTGGTGATGGGTGATGGGGAAGATTAAAAAACATGGAGGCGAGAGAAATCGAGATAAGACGATGCGGCCAGGGAGGCGACCTGGAGTGGAATCGATACGAGATGCTTGGTCCTTTTTCTCTAGCGATAATGACCATATACGAGATGCTCGGTCCTTACCTCGCATGCTAGAAATTGGGATGATTCAATACGTCCGATGGGGTGCCCTATCAGATCGGGGTCCTATGCGGCTGCACCGGCTCAGGGCCGGCCCTGCACAGCCGGTCCCTCGGCCCTTCGCCAGCCGATAAGGCGACAGAGGGGGGGTGACATAAGATCAGTATGTACGGTTTTCGTGGTGTCTCCGAGTTATTTGTCTATGGTGAAGGGCATCGACGGTGATTAGAATAAAGGTCCTTCAGCGCGCCCTAGGTCGGTGTTTTTTCCTAGAGGACCGTCGATAGGATAGAGGATGGAGTCGGTCGTCGGCATTAGGCCCGACGTGATAAATATTTGTCTACAGAGGGCATCGTTTTGTGGAGGGAATGATGTCGCAACCGATTGGTATCCTCAAGTTCTGCCTCCGCCTAAAGAAGCTTAGCTAGGCATCGATTCATCGGGGAACTTGCGAGTTTGGTATCCCCCATATCCGTTTGGCTAGATCTAGGATTATATCTCAGCCCATCTCGGTACTAGCTTCCCTAGGATGGTGATCTCTTGAGTTCGTGGTCGTCGACAGTTTCTGGTCTACGTTGATGACTTCTCAGCCGCTGCATCTACAAGTGTTTGGATTTTTTCAAGTTTTCTCGGACATGAGCATGAGCTTTGCTATGGCAGAGGCTAGAGGTAGCATTGAATTTTGCTCAGCCATCAATTGGTGTCCTCAAGTACTTGAGAACATCCACTGCTGAAGACACTGCTTGAATTTTCACAGTTAATGAAAGTAGAGGATTTTCTGGAATGCTTGAAAGCATAGAGTGCATGATATTGGCACTAGAAGAACTGTCCATTTGCATGACAGGGAATGTACAAAGGCCACAAAGGAGGTTACACTGTGATACTCGAGGCAGTTGCTACACATGACCTTTGGATCTGGCACTCCTTTAGCATGACAGGACCGAACAATGACATCAATGTTCTCAACACCTCAAATATCCTTGCCAAGCTTATTGAGGGTCATGCTCTCCTGTGTACTTTGAGATCAACATACACCACTACAACAAGGGATACTATCTTGCAGATATCATCTATCCAAGATGGCCAACATTTGTAAAGACTATCTCAAATCCAATACTGTCCAAGCATACTCAGTTTGCCAAGGAACAAGAATCTTGCATGAAGGACGTGGAGCAGACATTTGGTGTTCTTCAACAAAGATTTACAGTTGTCCGGTTTCCTGTTCTGACTTGGTCGAAAGATCAAATGTGGGAAGTGATGAACTATTGTGTGACCTTGCACAATATGATCATTGAGGATGAGAGGAAAGACCCAGTGAGTCTGGTCGAGCAGAACAAGCCATACTACAGACATGGACCTCTTGCAGAGCCTGATCACCGGGTGCCGCCAACCTAGGCTGTCTTTATCGCCGTGCGTCAGGAGATCCGAGATTCGGTAGTGCATCAACAGCTGCAGGATGCTCTGGTTGAGCACCTACAGATACACATGGGCAACACGTAGATGCCAAGCATGAACTGACCAAACTAAGCCGAAATATGTTATATTTTTATTGTCGAATTATGTTAAATTTCATGCCAAACTATGTTAAATTCATGCAGAACTATGCCCTGTATTTCATATTATACCAAACTATACCGAAAACTGGTCGAATTTGAACCAAATTTGTGCGAAACACGCCAACCTAAAAACTCGGCCTTGGAACACGAGTGAGAAAGTAGACATTTCCAAACCAAAAACTACCGGATTTTAGTCTGAAAACGCCCCCAACGAGTGAAGGTGCTCTGAGGAAGAGAGGCCTTGACAAGTCCAGGGGTCCAGGCTCCACCCACACACATACACGGGTCAAGGTGGACTCTCGTCCAGCTCTGCCGCTCCTACGTCGACGATCCACTGTCCCCCGGTGTTTACCACGGAGGAGGATTGGAGGAATGGATAGGATCGACGTGCAACGATGCAGTGCCAAAGATGACGAACAGAGCAGCTTAGCCAGGGGTTCCCGAGGCGAGTCCGATTGACGGGCCACGCAAAAGCTGCTGCATCCAGTGCACTGTTCGACTGACACGAGCGCTCGCGAGCCAAGCCTTACATACGAACGAAGCTTGCTGGAAACCGGAGGGTATTACCGTCATTGCACACCGCAGCTTCCTTCGTCGCTATTCGCAGCCATCGTCCCTCGTGCACTCTTTTCGCCGGCAGCCATTGCTCCATCACTCCTACTACTAGTCGTAGCAAAATAAAAAGATAGTATTCTTTTCTTTCTACTACGGGCAGAACTTACAGTAGCCCGTAGCAAAGCCAAAGAAAAGGAGAGGGGGTTCTTGGCCGAACAGCCGCTTCACGTCGCCGGCCTCCGCCCTGCGCCGCCCATGGCAATGCCAGAAAACTTTGCCCCTCCCTTGCTTCTAGAGTAGTTATGTCTCTGCATTTATTTTTCCTAACAATGCGAGGAGCAAGCGTTGCATTTTCGGGTTTTGGTTTGGTCTTTTCGTGTGCCGATGTCCGATGAGCTGCTGGAGCCTTTTGTTTTTGTTTTGCGGCGGAGCTGCTGGAAGCCTGGAACTAATGGTTGATTGCTACCTATTGCCCTCCACCACAACTGTCTGTTTCTCTTTTTCTGAAATAGCAGTTCGAGGTTTCGGTTCGTTGGATTGGTATAATCTTGTTTCTTCTTCCTCCAGCCGAGCCGGTTCTGTCCAATTTCCCTTCCATCGGCCGCAGATATCGCTACCGCCTTCTCCCGTCTTTGTGACCCCGGCTAGCAAGGTTTTCTTCTCCGTTGCTAGCGCTGGGCCCTCTTCTTACCCTCGAGGGGCGCATTAATGGCGCGGGGGCGAGCAGGCGCCGGCGGCGCGTGGTTCCTTCCTGCGGCGCGGCCCCGAAGTCGTGGCGAAGCGTTCGAGCGGCCTCTTCGTGCGGTATAGCCGGCGGATTCGCGCGCGCGCGGTAAGCCGGCGGGCCAGAGAGCCAGGTTTCTCCCCTGAATCTGACCGTCTCCGGTCACACCAGAAACCGATCATTTGGCATTTCTCATGTGTTTTGGCCCCTACGAACCCCCTTTTTTATTTGACCGATAGATCTACTAGTACTGAAAATCACCAATAAATTGGAGATTCGGTGAACTTTTAGTGGAAAGATTCTAAGGATTTGCACAGGACCTTTGGAGGATTCAAAGGATCCCTGTGAACCAAAGCGAATTTTTTTTAAATAATACGAATTAATTATTTAATTTGAGTTCTATTATGCGTTTTTTTGAAATTTCAGATCTAGTGCTTTGTCGGCCAGGGGCAAGCCGACTGGGCCAATCGGCCAGGCCCTGGCCGACTGCAGTGCAATCGTCCAGCAGCCAGCTGACAGCAGGTCGGCCAGTGGGGCCGCGGGACCCACAACGGTCGACAGGTCCAGTCGGCCAGGCGCAGGCCGACTGCCCAATCGGCCAAGCCCAACCCGACTGGGGGCAGATAAGGGCGACGCCGCGCCGCGCGGGCAGGCGCGGTCTTCTTCTCCACGCGACCTGCTCGCCTGCCTCTCTCTCTCCCCTCGTGTTCTTCATTCCTAGCCATAGTTTTTCTCAGATTTTGCTCGATTTGACCACAAAAAATTCAATCCAAAACCATTAGAGAGGGAGTGGAAGCCCGATCTACGGATGGGTTAGCTCATGGCTTGATTTGGTGTTGGTTTGTTGGAGGAACGGTGGTGGAGCTGTGGTGAAGCAATGGTAATGGTGGTGGAGCTGTGGTGGAGGAGCTGAGGCTGTGGTGGTGGAGCAGTGTTCGAGCTGTGTTGGTGGTAGCTTCTCTCGCTTCAAGGGTAAACTCTAATCCCTCGATAATCAATGGATATTGTATATGGTTACGTACGTTCGTCGTATGGTTAGTCTATTCGAATATTTGGCTAGTTGATTAGTAAAAATTTGGCCGGTGGATTAGTAGCAATATTTGACCGATGGGTTAGGCACAAAAATTTGGCCGGTGGATTAGTAGCAATATTGGACCGGTAGCAATAATATCATATTTTTTAGAATATTTGCAAGCATTGCCCAAAGTTATACGCGTTGTCGATAATTAATTGATTAGGTTGTTTATTTTATGTCAGCAGAGATGACCAACTTAGTGAAGTTCATGTTTTATTACGGTCAAGGGAATGTTCGAACAAATGACTTTGGAGCAGATCTTGGAGAGTTTATGTGTACACAGTTAGATTTGACTGCCCCTCAAACGTGGAGTGTTAGTCAGTTGAAGGAATGGTTGACAGGATGTTTAGGCTATAACATCGAGACGTACACCGTCAGCGTCCAAGCATTATGGACAAAGTCAAGAAAAAATATTTTCTGAACTTTAAGGCATGTAGATACAGACAGAGACTGGTTTAAGTGGTTAAAAGGCTGCGAAGATAGGCATGTAAACCCTCGCGCATTAGTGCTTCCTGTCTTGAAGGAGATCGATGGTGGACATGTTTCGCGCCATAGTGTTGATTCAAGTTACGGGATGTACTCTATGTCCAGTGCTGGAGGCGGTGGTTATGAATCGGGGCAGAGCAGTGAGATAGGAGGAGGAGGCGGTGGTTATGAATCGGGGCAGAGCAGTCAGGCCGAAGGTGGAGAAGACTATAGTGGAGAGGCAGATGCGGACGAGGAAGATGGAGGCATGCAGAACATGATGGAAGAGGAGGATTACATGGATGGCGAGAGTGGTGATTCTGATGACCCTGATGATTCTGATGGAGAAGGCAATGGTGGAGAGGACATGCCAATTCCTGCTTCATGGAATCAAAACATGTCAACCGGAATGACCGTTGATGATGGTCATGATTCTGCGTGGGAATATCACAGCAACAGAATTGCCCAGGGTGCCAGATATCAAGACAAGCAACATTTGCAAGATGCAGTCGTTGCTTGGGCAATGTCAACACACAGGGTTTTGAAAACAACCGTGTCCTCTAAGAAATACTTGACAATGGAATGCGTGGATATAAATTGTCCAGGCAGGGTGCATGCCTATGTCCCTGCGTATGACACAACTTGGTTGGTGAGCGACTATGTGCAGCACACATGTAAGCTACACAATGTTCCTAAAGATCATCTTAACCTCTCCTCCACACTTCTAGCTCGGCTGCTTTACACGGACTTAGTAGAGTGCAAAGCCTTGACAGTACCCAGTATACAGAAGAAAGTAAAGACCCGGTTTAAGTACTCCATTTCGTATGGCAAGGCTTAGAGGACAAAGCAAAGGGCTCTTGAGGAGAGGTTTGGTTCGTTTAGAGACGCGTATGACTCCGTGGTCCGACAACTTCAGACACTGCAGGATAGAAACCCAGACACCTATGTCGACATACAATATTATGTGATACCCGAGGATCCATCTGTGAAGGTGCTTCATCGAGTGTTCTTCTCTTTTGCTGTATGCATCCAAGCTTTCACTTATTGTCGTCCAGTGATATGTGTAGACGATACTTTTCTAACTGGCAAGTACAAGGGTCAGATCCTTACCGCCATTGGTCAAGACGGCAACAATCAGATTGTCCCACTCGCATTTGCTTTCGTGGAGGGCGAAAACACTGAAAGTTGGACATGGTTCTTCAGGCAGCTCAAAATAGCAGTTGTGAAAGACAAGCCCAATGTGTGCATCATTCATGATAGGCATGCAGGTATACTCAATGCCGTAAAACGGCTGACACAGCCAGGGCCAGAAGAGCAAACACCTTGGCTTGACATGCAAAGCCGATGGTGCATGCGCCATTTGGGTGCTAATTTCTTCTCACAGTTCAGAAACAAGAACCTCATGAATCTATTCAAAAAATTGTGCAAGCAGAACCAAGAATGGAAGCACGATTTCATATGTGCAAAGCTCGATGAATTTATTCAGAAACATGTGAGGGCAAGGAAAGCTGCGCAAAACGCAGCCGTAGCTGCACATCAAGCAGCAGTAGCTGCACATCAAGCTACTGGAGCTGCCCCTGTGGAGGAAGATCCTGTAGGGCTTTGTAACTTGCCTGGATTTGATCCACCTGGTACAAGGAGAAGGCTCGGCAGATCGATCAAGAACTTCCAACAGTGGATAGAGCACGAGCCTTTGGAGAGGTGGTCTTTGCTACACGATACACATGGAGCTAGGTATGGTGTCATGACTACAAACCTAGCTGAGTCATATAACTTTGTCCTCAGAGGTAACAAGGCACTTCCACTGACAGCCATAGTCAAAGGTATTCTGTATGGCACGATTTCATATTTTAGAACCAGACAACAGGGTGCTCAGATGCATATCATGAACAATCCGAACACCCGCTTCTGTGAAAAGGTTATGAGGTACATGGATAAGAAGATGGCGAAGTGTATGTCACACACCGTCGTGTGCATAGGTAATGAGGACAGAAGGTTTGAGGTGCGGCTAGCCACCGATAAGTTTGGGTGTGGTAATGAACTGAGAACGCATGAGGTGAAGATCGGTAATGAGCAATGGCCAACCTGCGAGTGCACCTGCAACAAACCAAAGTTGCTTCACCTGCCTTGCTCTCATGTGCTTGCTGCTTGTCGTCAGCTAGGGTTGGACGCCATATCGTTCGTGTCTCCCTACTACCTAAAAGAATCTGTGGTCAATACTTGGAAGGGTGAGATGTCAGGATTTCGAGTAATGGGTAATTTCAACACCGTGAACCCTGGTGAAAGGCAGTACATCCCACACCCTGCTCTAATGCGAACAAGCAGAGGCAGACGCCAGTGTAGACGCATCTGGAATGACATGGACGAATCAGAAGCTGGCGGCCCAACTCGGCAGTGTTTTCTATGCAATGAATTTGGTCACAGGGATACTCATTGTCCCACTTTCGGTACAGGCGGCACACCTACGCGAGGACGGGGTGCGCGAGGTCGAAGAGGTAGAGGACGCGGGTGAAACTATGTGGCGAACTAAGTTTGATGTTGTAATATGTGGCGAACTATGTTTTATGTTGTAATATGTGTCGAACTATGTTTTATGTTGTAATATGTGGCGAACTATGTTTTATGTTGTAATATGTGGCGAACTATGTTTTATGTTGTAATATGCAACTGCTTATGTTAATTTTTAAATTGTTCAGAAATGGCGAGAAGATACAGGTTGCTCGATCCGGACATTGAAAAGAAGCATCGGGCTAGAATTTTGGAGGATGACCCCCACTCACTTGAGCCTTTGGTCACTCGCACACCGAATGTTAACTGGAGGATACACCCCGCTTGGGTTCCTAGGTACGATTTAATCATGAATTATATGAGTATTTTTGGGTTGCGATACATGATTGATCACGTTTTTGGTCATGCAGGTTGAAGTGGGCTGGGCTTTTACCTTTTGTTCGCTTGGTTGAGGGCACTGCAGACTCTACACGCCTACTATATGACCACTTGTTGCTCACATGCTTGGTCGACCGTTGGAGGCCCGAGACCCACACTTTTCACTTTCGCTGGGGAGAGATGGCTCCTACTCTCTAGGACGTGTCATGCCTGTTGGGACTTCCTTTGGCTGGACAGCCCATTGGACCGCTACAGGCACCGGCGGGTTGGCAAGAGGATATGGCACAGCGATTCCAGGGTATTACTAGACCATTGGAGTATGAAGAACACGGGCCCAAGTTCGACTGGTTACTAGGATGTCAGGTGTGTTTGCTAACTTCTTTTTCATCTGTTTGCTACACATTACTGGCTACTGGTTACTTATCGAACCATATTTCATTAATGCAGATCCAACAACTAGGCTATCCAGAGACTCAGTTGACAGAGGCACAAATCACTCGGTCCTTGGAGGCATACATACTTTGGCTTCTCGGTAAGGTGATGTTCACCGAGAACCATGTCACCACTATCACCGCTCGCTACATCCCTATCGCATTGGAGATCGCCAATGCAACTAGCGCTGACATGATTATACAGAGGAGTTGGGGTTCTGTGGTCTTAGCGGCCACGTACCGAGGTATGTGCAGTGGTTGCCAACGGAGGGCGCCGAAGTCAGGCCTGCTTGGATGCCCACTACTGTTGCAGCTTTGGTCCTGGGAGCGGTTTCCTATCGGCCGGCCGGACGTTATGGTTGAGACGCCTTACCCTACAGCTACTTTGGGCGACCCTATGACTGGACTGTTGGATCCAGATCCAGACCACATTGACTTGCCTACTTTCGGTTCAGTTTGGACACATCGCCAGGTATGTGCAAAGTTACTTGTTACATTCATTATTTAGTTGACATAACCTATGCATGGAGCTAACAAATTATTATTCGCAGAGACGCTTTTCTCACAATCAGGTGAGGGGTTGATACCCCGCACTGTCCGAGCAGTTTGACGTACTGCTAGCGAGTTCGGTGATGTGGGAGCCCTACGGTAATGATGCTGTCACTGCTAGATTCCAGAGGGATGGGGACGCCGCACAAATGTCTTTACTATGCGCCAGGGACGAGCCGTATTGGCTCACAAAATCGAAGATCATCTTCGACATGCAGGCAGAGGAGATGAGCCTACATAGAGTAATGAGGCAGTTTGGTCTTCGCCAGTTGGCTGATCCTCGTCCTACGGAGAGCGCCATTCCTTCAGTCGTACACACGTATGTTTCATTTACACATTACTTTCATATTAACATGATTTATTGACATGACACTAACCATGTTAAATGTTAGGTTGTCGAGCAAGGGAAGTAGCAAGACCGCCACGGGTTGGCTACACAGGGTTGGGGTGTACGTTCAAGAGTGGGACACCGCTACAACCCGAGTCTGGGACTCGAACGACGCGTTTGACATGGAAGAGTTCAACAGGTACTTGGATAGCTACATGAGCGCCACACGACTACGCATCACGCAGCAATCTCACCCAGAGGAGATGCCGGGCGCGGCTACTTGGGATAGTTATCCGAGCCAGTCGACTGTGGGTAGCAGACAACACGCGGTATGTTTTTCATCTAATGCACCTATTTATTACATAGTTTTCCATCTATATATGGCGAACCTTGTGGTGTCTCTTGCAGGCACAGCTGTTAGTCGATCTTGAGACGGAGAGTGCTGAGTACAGACGCTCTCTTTCGTCCGGACCCCTAATTATTCACCGGCAGGACCAGGAGACCTGGCTGAGTCGCCTGGAGGAGAAGATACGGCGTATCTACGGGGTTATCACGTGCACCCGCCCTTCGGACATTGCTCACCACCCGGCACCACTGCGTCCTCCGCGGCACTCGACGCACCACCAGCAGCAGCAGCCACCCTCGCCCCTACGACAGGCTCCCTGTCCACGGCTTACACCACAGACGGCTCCGAGACCTCCTCCCCCAGACCAGGCTGGAGGTTCGACGTGGCATCAGCAGTCTTCTTTCGACTGTTGGCAGCAGCAGCAGCCACCTTTGCACGATGGAGGTTCGTCGTGGCAGCACCAGCAGCAGGAGCCACCTTTGCACGATGGAGGTTCGTCATGGCAACACCAGCAGCAGGAGCCTTGGGGTCACCCTCCCATGCCAAACTACGGGTTTCGCCCACAGCCACAACCACAGGGTATGTGTCTTACAAGATAAGCGTCGAGGCTCAGTTCATGTCAAGTTCTTACATACTTTGTTTTTATGTGCAGGAGCATTCGGAATGCAGGGGTCTATGCCTGGCTATCAGTCGTCTGTGTCCGGATGCGCCTGGACTGATCAGGACGTTGATCATAGCACTCAGGATTTCATGACGCAGAGCAGTTGGCTGAACATTTTTCAGACTCCTGCACCTGACCCCACACAGGAGACTCAGTACGATGAGCACGGGTCGGTGAGGAGCAAGAGGAGAGGAGGGAAATGAGAGAGTAAGAGGAGGAAGAGAAGAACTGGTAAAGGATACATCTCGTTGCCCGGATTTATAGAGGCACCGAAGCGAATAGGCGGGAAAAAAAGGCGGGAAGTAGTGGCGGGAAAAAAAGGACGGGAAAAAAAAGGGCGGGAAGTAGTGGCGGGAACAAAGGGAGGGAAGTACTGGAGGGAAAAATCGGCGCGATGGCGGAAAAAATCGGCGCGAAGGATTGGCGAGAAAAACAGCGGCGGAAGATTAGGGTTGCATTGATCATGCAGGATTTTGTTAGGGGCAGGACGATTAGGCAATCGGTCTAGGTCTGGCCGATTGCACTAATCGGCCTGGGCCTGACCGACTGGGCCAATCGGCTTGCTCCTGGCCGACTGCATGTGTGGGCCAGGGCCGACTGCATGGTGCCACATGCAGTCGGCCAGGGCCTGGCCGATTGGCCCAGTCGGTCTGGTCCAGGCCGACAAAGCACTAGATCTGGAATTTCGAAAAAACGCATAATAGAACTCAAATTAAATAATTAATTCGTATTATTTAAAAAAAAATCGCTGAACCAAAAGCATCCGAGTTTACAAAATTCCCGTGTTTTTCAGCTTACTGTTTTGCACATAGCGTGTGTTTGGATCGTAGCCAAAATATACCCTACCAATATTTTAATATTTTAGTCGTGACCAAAAGGTTAGCTCTTGTTTGAATTGTTGCCAACTTTTTGGCATACCAACTCTAATTCAATTTTTTAGCTAATGTTGGTCAACTTGTGGGCAAGTAAATGCTCAACCAAAATTTTGGCTAGCCAGAAATTTGGTGGGGCAAATCTTGGGCACAAACCAAACACACCCATAAATTCCTTATCTTATTCTCGTGTAATTCCTATTCCTGCGTTCTTAAATCCTTAATCACTTCATTTTTGGAACTGAAGAAATATTCTAGTTGTGTGAGAAGGTTGATTTGCTAGTATTCACATCCTGTCTCCTATTAAAGATATTGCCAATGTCCTTGTTTGAGGCTTTCCCTTATCATGACTAGCTGGGCTTCGGCGCGGCGGCACGCCGCGCCATTGTCGTTGCCGTTCGGCGCGCACTCGATTGAGCTGATTGTATTTGGTTAGTTTTACCTAACACAGATAGATAGATATAGATTTATTAAATACCGTCAGTTCGAGTGTGATGTTAGGAAGCCCGGCAAACCCTCTATACCTTGGCTGGTTCAAGCGAGGCATGCTAGTTAGTTGTTGTATTAACCGCTACCGTGGAAGACTGTCGAAACAGGGGCAGGGTGTACGGGAAAAAGAGCGTCGGGGTGTAAGGACCAAAATGCGTAAGGCTAATCAGGGATCGGATCAGCAGATGGAGGAAAAAAAACGACTTTACTGCTAACAAATTTCGTAAGAATAATTAACAACTTGTCGAGTAAGAAAGCACAAAAATGAACATAAATGTAATTAGTAAGTAGACCTCACTTGATCGGAGCAGCCAGTGAGGAAATCAGAGCGGTGTCGCTATGTTAACAAAATTTAATATGGAAGTGCGGGACAACTGGAGAAAGAGAGAACACACATACGGTAGAGGCAGATAGCGGCATAAGAAAAAAAAAGGAAGAGAGAAAGTGAGATAAACAGTGCTGAAATAGTAGATGATACAGGTGGTGGATGCATGAATAGCACATAAGATCAAGACAGTAAATTGTCCTCGGAGGACGCACACCATCTATAACACTATCAAATGCATCAAATGTCATTATTGGCGGTTTACTCATGGGCATCGCTGCTGTCGTCATCGGAGGACAGAACAATGACAAGATTATTGGATGCATTAAACGTTGTCGTTGGCGTCTTCTTCTTGGACAGGCACTCTTTCTTGGACGCAGAGGCTGATGTTCAGACGAGAGCGGCACGCTGGTCTTTGTTCATGAGCAGCCAATGAAAAAGTTGCTTGTTAGCCTTATAAAAGGGGTTGTTCTTCCATTTGTTGTCGAGGCAGGTGTGCTGAGGCGCCGCCGTGGGCTCGTCGCCGGTACCCACGAGGCCTTGAGAGTTGTCGTGGTAGGTGTGCTGATGGCGCCCTTGTGTTGTGGCCTCGGCGAATTTGTCTTCCCCTATCTCAGGAAAGACAGTGCTCATGAGCTTAGCGTGCTGTTCTTCGAGGCTTGGCTGATGTACCTCTTGAGCTCCGTGGACAATGTCGGGCAGCATGTTCTCGGCGCCCTTGTACATTTCGTCATCTGCTCGCGGTTCGTAGTCCAGCTCCTCATCCTGCATGTACCCATGATCGTCAGTGTTTGGGCTATGATGCCCATAGATACCGGAGTGCATAGGACTATGCGAGGAGCGCTGGGAGTAATGTGGTCAGGACTATGGAGAGGCGAGGTAAACTCTGGGACATCAAGTATAGAGTACGTGGGTATACGCCGAGGCGAGGCATACGGATGGATACGACATGGCGGTGATGGGAGGCCAAGGGGAGTGTAGGTAGGGCTATCAGGAGGCGAGGCACACGGCTGGATACAACATGGTGGTGATGGAAGGCCAAGGGGAGTATAGGTAGGGCTAGCAGGATATATGGGACTGTGGGGTGCCGAGGCCTATTGACAGACATTTCTGGATCTAGATTGCGGGCAAAGCGAGGCAGGGATGGATGTGTTGGTAAGATGATGGAAATAGTAGATGGGGGTGGTGATCTATATAAAGAAGGTGGCGGTGGCAGTTGTAAGAGAGAAGTGGATGCCTGCGCGGACGCGTGTACCTTGGTTCAGTGCATGGATAGCACGTGCACGCCGTCACCTGCTCGTTTAGACGCGTGCAGCGTACGTAGAGCAAATATAGTATGGACGGACCGGGCAGCCGTTTATTTCTAATCAGCAGACGTGTATTCTGGTCGACAGACCGATTCAATTCTATTTAATCTAGCTGGCTTGTGTGGCATGTCCTGTAGTGTATGTTTGGACGTACGTAGGCAGAGCATCCCTTTGCCTAGCATGGCAGGCTATATAATATATCTAGCTCTGCATAGTATATCCTGTGTACTTGCTACAGACTGAACGGCACACGCTTCAATTCCGGGTAAAGTGGTTGAACAGTGTATGATCGACCGTAGCATAATGATACGGAAAATTGTTATTTCTTGCCTGATACTCCTTCCATTCCATTCCATGGCTTTAGCGTAAGAATATCAGCATATTTGTTTAGGCAGTAGGCGGTGGAGAGGGGAAAAGACAACCTTCTTTTATTTACCCCTCCATGCATGTACATATATTTGCTTCTGCATGCCGCTCGCCTTGTTTTCTGCGTGACTCGTTTGCTGGTTTGCATGTTTTTTTTGCATGCGCCGCTCGCCTTGCTTCACGCATGCGCAAAAAAAAGGACACCTTTGAGCAAGGCAACGCTGCGATCCGAAAATGGAGGATCCCAAGACGAACTGTGAACAAGGAAAAAAGGACCATGAAGCCACATTATTTCAATAATACATAAACAGCTAGTACCGCTTCAGGCAGTAGCATAAAGAACCAAGTGGAGAAGGGATCTAGAGATCGTACGGTTTATTTTCCGACGATAATCAAGTATAAACCTCCTAACAATACGATTGTTGGCGGCAACCTCCGAAAAAACAAAGGGACAGGCAGAACTACATAATAAAGAAAACATAAGCCAAAATAGCATAACACAAGGGAAAACATTCAAATAAACACCTCATACCGCGTGGTGTAGAGCAAAAAGAGGGCCGAGATGACCAATCACTAGGACCAAAAAGACCAGTGTTTTATTCCCAAGGCAATGACGGGTGGGCCATCCAGAACATGTAGCAGCAGGACAAATTGGTATGCTCACACGGGAACGCACACAGACGATTAAAGAGGACACGTGTCGCTGGCAAACAAATCACCCGGGCTCCCAAAAATTCTGAGAAAAAAGAGACGTCTCCTGATTTAAACGGGCTCGAACACAGCAACAAACGGACAACCGACGAAGGCTCTGCGGATCGGCCAGGAAGCATACGAAGGCGTGTACCTAAAAAAAGAACCCAACAACCAGAAACAAGGAAAAACAAAGACAATACGAATTAAGCAACTTTGACTATACAAGCAGCCGACAAAGAAATGGCTGAGAAAAAGGAAGCAGACCGCGCACAGAAAGAAGCACCAGATGAATGAGACGCCACCGAGAGAGAAGAACCTGCAAGACCAATAAGCGGACGTTATCAAATCACGTAAACAAAATCAATCTACCTAAAACTAACATACAAAAACCAACCAGCCGCAACAAGACGCTTCCCCAATCTAATCGCACGTCGACGGGAACGCGCATCGGAATCAGGCAACGGTGGAAGCAAAGCCGTCTGAGCTAGAAAGAGAGAACAACAACAACACACATAAAATAACAAAACACACATAGAGTTAAAAACAACGCAAAAACACGCAACAAAAACACACAAAAAACAAACCAGAAGAAGAAGACGCAGCACCACGAGCAGCAGACTCGACGGGGACGCCCAAGTCTCTCCCAACAGCATCTCCATCGATAGGAATAGCAACAGAAGCAGCACGGCCACCACGACGCCAGCCAGCCTGATCACTACCACCAGCAACCGAAGAAGACGACATAAAATCATACCGATTTGACCCGTCGGAGCACGCCACACGACCAGCATGGCCACGCCGGCGAGAAACACACCGATCACCAGGGCCACCACGAGAAGAAACCAGAACCGGCGCCTCCATCCCGCCGGCCTCCACCACAACAGGGAAAAGAGAGCCGCCACGGCCACGCAGCTGGCGCTCATCACGCCCACCATGGGAAGAGACCCCAACACGAGAACCAGCACGGCCGCCTCCACGCGAAGGAACCCTAGCCATCGGGCGTGGAGAAGCAGACGATGGAATACAAGAAGAAAAGAAGAGCCTATATATAGCCACGAGAGAACATGCACGCCGAAACGTGTACATCCCCCGTGACTCGGCATAAAGCACAGACACGTGTTTAAAACAGGGCCACGCGCGTCAAAGTGCCAGAAATCACGCAAAGAAAAAATATAATCAGCAACAAAGAGGGAGTAGGAAGCGGTGAAAACAAGGAAAATTGTCATCACATGCGGGGACAAGAAATCCATTATGCATAAGGACAAGAAATACTCATGATGTATGAACAAAGAGGCCGCGCCTCTGTAACTGGGAGTCAAAAAACAAAAGATGCTCAGATGTTAAATTGTTATGGCAACTTGTAGGTGTGTTAGAATGGGGGATAGCACCATGTACAAACATTCAAAAGTGAATACACTATTGTTCTGCATGGTGAATAAATATCAGGCTGATATTTATTTACTCCCTCCGGTCCGATTTATTAGGCACACATGTAGTTTAAAAACAACTTTAACCATTAATTTTGATCAACAAATTTACATAATGTAACATAATTATACCATTGGATTCATCTTCAAAAGTAGTTTTCAATAATACATTTTATGGGACATATGTTATATATTTTATTGGTCAAAATTGATGGTCAAAGATTTTTCTAAACCACGTACATGCCTAATAAACTGGACCAGAGCGAGTAGATTAGATTACATAGCTCATTAAACGGTGGACGCTAATAAGATGCATTAAGACACATGCAGCAAATTGAACTTAAAACAGTGGAATAGATCACTATGCCCAGGTGCGTGCTCTGGTTATTCCTGCCTCTTACATGATCAATTGCTTACCGGTATTGTTTTACTCATTCGAGGAGATAATGATGATGTCATTAGTTGTACATGCAAGGCTGATGAATGGCGTTGTTGCCTCGTCTTGTTACAATAAAATCCTTCAAACAGAGAATTAAAAACAAATTGCAAGCTGTGAAGCACGCCTATTTCATTGAAATATGCCCAGAAAATATGCATCAAGACAAAGTTCTAGAATATCCATTCCTGATCATGCAATATCTACTGCAGATGTCTGCAGTTGTCCCTCTGGTTGTTAGCATGTCATCAGAGGTACATGTCTTATATGATCTTCCAATTTAGCAAACTTACTTGTGAAAAGACAAATTAGAAAGGCTACATTAACTATAAGAGCCATATACACAGTTAGTATTAACCTATAATTGTACACCATAGCTTGCTTGCGGGATCAAGTATTCCTTAACACCGAAATATGCTAATGACACGGAAAGTGTTAACATTTTGACCATTGGTTCCCCAAATACTCATTATTTTGTCGTCTTCAAAGTGGTGCATTGATTCTGACTCACTTGCCTTTTAGTTGTATATGAAAAATGATTATTTTTCTCTGAAGGTGTGTCCCTCTTGAAGTCCACGTGATAGAGTATAGCCATGTAGAGTCTTGTTAAAAATTCTAATATTGGCATTTGGAGGACTGCAAGTCATGGAAAAGCGCTACTACAACCTATAAAAATTGCACCGCGTAAAATCAAAAGGATTCCATGTCATTACCGCTATGCCGCAGAACTGCCACCCACCAGCGAAGCGAAGGTAACCTAGTTGTGCCTGCGTTGCTTGCTCTGGCAAGCCACAGGCTCAGAAGCATGCGGCTCCATGCCGCACCGCCCATCATCTTCTTCTCGCCGGAGCTGGAGAGCCCCCACGTCGATTTTTTCAACCCGCATGTTGGGAGAAAGGAAGGCAAGGGAGAGGCAGCGCACTGGCCCGCTCGATGCCGGAAGGTGGAGAGGCGAGTTGCTGGTCCGATTTCGTTCAAAGCACCGCCTTGGTCTCCTCCATCCCCCGTCGCCACGATGTCGACGACGATGTCTCCTGTGGGTGACTCCCGAGGCGGTCGCCGGCCATGGTAGGTCTCTCTTGGGGAAGAATACGGGGCAGGCCGCGGCTCGGGGCTAGGAGAGATCACGCCGCACCCTCCACTCCTGTGGCGGCTGCCGCTCAACCTGTATGCGCTAGCAGCTCGGGCCGATCTCGACGCCGCCCGCCGCCTCTACCTTGTCGCCCAGGAACCGACGACCGCTGTCGCGTATGCCCGTCCTTAGTGCCTGCTCCATCGGCCGTATCTGCATCGTTGGCCGCCTGCAAAAATTGAAGCACATGCAACTGGGGAACACTTCAGATCAAGTTTACATGCAAAAAATCGAAGAGTATTATGCAAAAAAAATCAAGAGCATGACACAAAAAAAAGGATGTGTAGGAAAGAGAAAAAATCAAGAGCACGACACAAAAAAAACCTCTTCACGCTCGACATTCTAGCCTGCTCGTGCTCGATGGCAGCAGGCCCTTATTCATGCTCGAGGACGACGAAGTCCGGACTGGGTGCTCGGCGGCGGCGGCCTCCTCGCGCTCGACGCCACAGCATGCTCGCACTCGGCGACAATGGATTCCTGGCTGGGCGCTAAACACCGGCGACCTCCTCGTTCTCGCGTCAAAGCTTGCTCGTACTCGATGACGATTGACGACGGACTCCCGGCTGCGTGCTCAAGCCGGCGACCTCCTCGCTCTCCCGCCGCAGACTGCTTGCACTCCACGATGACAGGCTCCGGCTGCGCGCTCAAGCCGGCGACCTCCTCGTTCTCGCCTCGCAGCCTGCTCGCGCTCAACGACGACGAACTCCTAACTGCGTGCTAGGCGCTTCTCTCGCTGGTGCGTGCTCGGCGACATCCTTCTTGCGCAAGGTGAAGGACGCGCCCGATGAAGCGTCTCGTCGCCGCCGGAGCCTCCGTGACCGGCAGCCCGCCGCCCGGCCTTCTCCGCATCCGCGTCGCGAGTCGTCCGCCCGAGCTTCCCTGGCCCACTGTATCCTTGCCTCCTCGCCGGCGGCCGCGTGCCGCTCTGGCTCCCTCCTCCTCCCACGCCTCTACTCCCGCACCGCCAGCGCCTCCGCCCGGCCGTGCGCACCGCCGCGAGGTTGCGCCTCTCCTCGTCAACGCGTCCTTCGGGCTGCGCCCGCGTTGGCCTCCTCTGCGGGTCATCGTCTGCGTCGGCCCCCGCCACCACGCGCCCGTGCCGGCTCCACCGAGCCAGCCGCGGCGCCGCTCTCACGCGTGCCCATGTCGGAGCTAAGCTTGAGCTCCACCCAGTTGGACTCAGAGGACGGTGGATGGAGAGAAAAAGAATCTCATGGCTAGTTTTTGGTTTGGAGGGCCACCGGAGGTTTCCATAAAGATCGAGAAAGATGGTAGCGTGTAGGGAAATAAAATGAAGGAAACATGCAAGCCAACATGTTAGCCGTGACTATTCATTTGCATGTCTACGTGTTGAGTTGTTGTGATAAAAGAACACAAGATGCAATGATGAAAAGTAGTAGGAGTCATAGAAAGACAAGTTAAAATGATGAAGATCATGCATAGAGATAAGAAAAGGAACGGTTGTCAAGAAAAAACAAAAACAATGATACAAAAAAACAAAAAATAATTATACAAAAAACAAAAGAAATGATGATGAATCATGCATATGTACGATTGTCAAGGAAAAAATATACAAAAAACAAAAGAAATGATGATGAATCATGCATAGAGACAAGAAAACGAATGATTGTCAAAGGAAAAAACAAATGGGGACAAGAAATCTATTATGCATAAGGACAAGAAATACTCATCATGTATGAGGACAAGAAATTCATCATGCATACAGACAAGAGAGACATGATGAAGAAAGGAGAAGACAAATTATTATGATGACAATTGGCGCAAGGATTAATGAAAGGAGACGTCGACAAACCAGCTGAAAAGAAAACACTCATACAAAAAGACAAGAGGTAATCATACAAAAAAACATAAATGTATGCATAGACATGACTGCGTTGATAAGCCGCATGCAATGACAAAGCAGGTGATATAGCTAGGTACACACCAAAAAGACCAGTGTTTTATTCCCAAGGCAACGACGGGTGGGCCATCCAGAACATGTAGCAGCAGGACAAATTGGTATGCTCACACGGGAGCGCACACAAACGATTAAAGAGGACACGTGTCGCTGGCAAACAAATCACCCGGGCTTTCCAAAATTCTGAGAAAAAAGAGACGTCTCCTGGTTTAGGATATGTATATATTCGGCAGCATATTATGCAGACGTGCATTTGGGGGTTATCCTCTAGCTTTTTTCCGGGTTTGATGGATGGTAGCTTGAAGCCCGCGCTTGGGCATGCATTTCATTGTACAGTATATCATTTGCTTTTTGAGTTTTCGACCTCTGGCACGAGGCTTGTCCTAGAAAGCTGATCTTGGTTGGGTTGGTTCACAAGGCTCACTGTGGTCAAGTATGTGTCCCCTCATTTTATTTTGTGCGGGCAATTTGGGGTTAGAATGTGCTTGTGTTGGTTTCTCGAATGGTCTGCTATCATTTCTCAATTTCCGCAAGCATGTTTATATTTCGTGCCTGTCTTGCCTACCTATATTTTTAGTTTCAGATTGTTGTCCGCTTTCAACTGGAAGTATGTGTATTATCTTGTGCTTTTGGAATAAAACACATTTGATGGACTTTCCTGTTTCTAGGAGGCGAACACAACCAGATACTGGGATAAAGCAACTGACTTGAATGAGCCACCACACAGCGAACAAGGTATGATATGAATATGTGGATATTGCACGGGTGTTAGGAGTGTAGTGGACACTACTGGTGCTTCGATTGTAATGGAAACCCTAGGCGCGGTCTTTGACGATTATTTCTGCTTGCCAGCTTCCGACACGAGGCGGGGAGGAGGGATCATAGTGGCTTGGGATAGCCGCAAGGTGCGGCTAGATAGCGCACACATTGACACTAATAGTGTTATTGCGAGGGTGAACACACCGGATGGGGGACCAGGGTGGTGGCTGACGTGTGTCTATGGACCGCAGGAAGATGCCGACAAAATCGCCTTCCTTGCCGAGTTGCGGACTCTGCGCTTGATGCAGCACTGAGTTGATGTAGGAGTGCTTCGTTGAGAACCCCAAGAGAAAGGTGTGGAGCAGCACAACAGCAAGTTTTCCCTCAGTAAGAAACCGAGGTTGTCGAACCAGTAGGAGGAAGGAAACGTGTTGCAAGCAACGCGGAGACCTACACAACACAAACTTAAGACTTTGCCCCAAAAAATTAGTGAGGTTGTTAAGCTCACCGGTTTGCTGTAACAAAGGATTAAACGTATGGTGTGGAAGATAATGGTGGTTTGCAGAAGTAAGCAAATAACGGTGGAAGATGTATCAATGATAAAGAATGGACCGGGGTCCATAGTTCACTAGAGGTGCTCTCCTTAGATAAACAACATGGCATGAATGGTAAACAAATTACAGCAGGGCAATTGACAGGAACTGAGCAAGGCATAACAATGCAATTATTAGTCAGAAAGATTCTATGAGATTTGATTGGGCAATACAACAAGATATATAGACCGCGATCCAACTGCATCTATGACTAGAAGTCCACCTTCAGGTTATCATCTGAACCCCCTCCAGTATTAAGTTGCAAGCAACAGACAACTGCTTTAAACAAAGTGTGTAAGGTAAACAGTCCACATGTTCCATGAACAAGAGACCGTTGTTTTCTCCCTAGTAGCAACAGCACATCTACAATCGAAGAGATTATTGTCACTTCCCTTAAAAACTAGAGGCATGAATCCACTATCGAGCATAAATACCCCCTCTTGGAGTCACTAGCAACTACTTGGCCAAGATAGCTACTAACAACGGAGAGCATGCAAGATCACAAACAACACAGACATGATAGAATTATAAAGACAAAAGCATTAATCAAACCAACATAATAATCTCAATATCCATCGGATCCCCGCAAACACAACATGCATGATTACAAATAGATTAGATCTTGATCATGAACGGAGATCACAAGATCTATACATGAAAGCACAAGGAGATACAACCATCTAGCTACTATATGGACCCATAGTCCAAGGTGGAACTACTCACGCATCATACCGGAGAGAAGGCCTCCGGGATGATCTCCCCTCCGGCAGGGTGCCGGGAAGAACTTTAGATCCCCCCGATCTAGGGACGACGGCAGCGGCTACAGAAGGTTTCGTGGAGATTTGATCGGGTACTTAGGGTTTCTGCATCGGGGGCTTCTTATAGGCGAAGGGGGAGGCCGAGGCGGTGGCCAGGGGCCCTACACCCTGCCTAGGCGCGGGGCAGGGCCCACACATGCCTAGGGGGGGTGTGACTGCCCTGGCACGCCTCTCCAGCTCCCCTCTGGACTTCTTGTTCCCCACGGAAAGATATTGACTTTGACGTTTGTCCCGTCCAATTTCGAGAATATTTTTTTACTAACTTTTCTGAAACCAAAAACAGCAGAAAACAGGCAACTGGCACTATGGCAACTTGTTAATAGGTTAGTAACAGAAAACATGTAAAAAGCACCTCAAAGTGTAGACAAAGTAAAGAAAAGTAGATACTAAACAAGCATGGGGCATCAAAAATTATAGATATGTTTCCGACGTATCAGCGCTCCACACGGCCAAGCCCCTAGGCACTTTGTGGGGATTTCAACTTGATCTACAAGGATGAAGATAAGAACAACAACAACCTAGACAGGAGGATGATGGGGAGGTTTAGGCGATTCCTTAATGTCTGTGAACTCAAGGAAGTTTACCTACATGGGCGTCGTTACACTTGGTCGAACGAGCGGGATAACCCCACTCTCGTGAGGATGGATAGGGTGTTTATCACGGCAGGGTGGGAGGAGCTATATAATAGCTGCTCTCTCTGATGCTTGGTTTCGTTGATTGCTGACCACAACCCCCTACTTCTCGATTGCACTACGCAGACGGTGGGTAGGAAGCGCTTCGAGTTTGAGCGCTACTGGATGAATCTCGACGGCTTCAGCGAGGTGGTCCAGTCAGCCTGGGGTGAGATTGATGGGGACCTAGACCCCTTCAAGCGGCTCACGGCCAAGCTGAAATGCACGGCACGTCAGCTCATGAGTTGGAGTGACAAGAAGGTTGGGTGTATCAAGCTGCAGCTGATGGCATCGCGAGAAGTGGTGTTGCGGCTGGACTTGGCTAGGGAGTCCAGGCAGCTCTCTTCAGATGAGCGCCGCCTCAGGGCACTCCTCAAGCAAACCTGCCTAGGGCTGGCCTCCCTGGAGTGTATGATGGTACGGTAGTGGGACAAGATCGCTTGGCTGAGCGAGGGTGATGGGAACACGTCGTTCTTCCACCAGCATGAGTCCTATTGGAGGCAGAAGAACGTGATTCATAGTTTGTAGGTTGACGGCGCGGTCATCTTGGGCACCTCGCTAGACCGTGAGTACTTGCTCAACTTGGACTTCCTGGGCTTGCCCTCGGAAGACCTGGCTGAGCTAGAGGCCCCGTTCTACGAGGAGGAGATCTGGGGCGCCTGGTCTAGATGGCTTCATGTCGGAGTTCCTTCAGAACAGTTGTGCCATGGTGAAGGATGATTTCATGGCGGCGTTCGCCAAGCTGTTCACAATGTATGGGCGCGGTTTCCAGGGCCTCAACCAGGCCCTGCTCATACTGCTGCCTAAGTGTCCGGGCGCGAGCGCGCTAGGGGACTACCGCCCCATTAGCCCGATTCATATCTTTGCAAAGCTGGTAGCGAAGACCTTGGCTGACAGGTTGGCCCCGAGGGTGGAGTCGCTGGGGGATTGCAACCAATACGCTTTCATCCGGAAGTGCAGCATCCACGACAACTTCATGTTGGTTCAGCAAACGGCGAGGTTCCTACATCGGGAGTAGGAACCTAGGGTGATGTTGAAGCTGGACATAGCTAAGGCCTTTGACTCGGTCTCCTGGGGGTTCCTATTACAGGTTCTCCATAAGGTGGGGTTCGGTCCAAGGTTCTGCGAGCTTGTCGCCTGCTTTCGATAGCCAACACAAGGGTGATGCTCAACGGCGAACCAGGCCCCCCATTTGGCATCGGAGGGGCCTTAGGCAGGGGATCCGCTCTCCCCCACGTTATTCGGTGTTGGCCAAAGCTATGGAGTTGGGTGTGTTGAAGCGCTTAGCACAACGAGAGCTGACGACCTCGGTCTCGCTCTACACAGATGATGTGGTGATCTTTTGTCACCAGGATGAGGATGAGTTGCGCACGATCTGGAGAATTCTCCACACTTTTGGTCAGGCTTCTGGTTTGCGCACTATGCGAAATGTTTAGTTTCCCCGATTGCTTGCTCGGATGAGGTAGCCAGTGAGGCGGCGGCGGTGATGGAGTGCCAGGTGGCGCCCTTACCCGTCAAGTACCTTGGCATACCACTGGCAATTCGTAGACTGCCGGCTGAGGCCTTCCAACCGGTCATCGAGAGGATCACGGATAAGCTGCCCACGTGGAAGGCCTTCATGATGCCTAAAGCAGGGCTCCTTACCCTGATCTGCGCGGTGCTCGCGGCGACTGCTTCACGAGCTGATAGTGCTCTCCCTAAACAAGAAGGCACTCAAGCAGGTGAATAAGATTCCACGCGGGTTCCTTTGGGTGGGCAGGAAGGAGGCCGAGGGTGGGCACTGCCATGTCAACTAGGCGAGGGTGTGCATACCTCTCTGTTATGGAGGGCTTGGGATTCTGGACCTGGCCCGCACGTCCACTAGTCTCCGAACCCGTTGGATGTGGAGACTGCATACATACCCCTTGCGACCTTGGCGCGGCCTGGATATGCAGTTCACCAAGGGTGAGCGCGAGATCTTTTTTGCATCCACCACGATGGTGGTGGGCGAGGGGACTACCGCGCTATTCTGTACAGATAGATGGGTGGATGGGAAGTCGGTCGGGGAGATAGCGCCGGAGCTCCTAGCGCTGGTCCCACGGCGACTTAGGAGAGCACAGACGGTGCAACTGGATGTCGTTGACCATACCTGGATCTCCGACATTTCGGGTGCGATTAATCCCCGTGCGCTCTAGCAATATGTCCAACTATGGATCAAGCTGCAAAGCATGCATCTGGGGGTGAGCCAGATAAGCTAGTTTGGCAGTGGTACTCCTCCAAGTCCTGCTACTATGCCCTATTCCAGGGATCTAGTCTCAGGCCGCCCTTAGAAGTTGATCTGGAAATCATGGGCGCCACCTAGGGTGAAGTTCTTCCTTTGGCTTGCTTGCCAAGACAGATGTTGGACGGGTGAGAGGTTGGAGCGTCGGGGATTTCCCCATCAGTCGTTCTGCGTGCTCTACGACCAGGCTGCAGAGACCATGTCACACATCCTCACCGGGTGTCCGTTTTCTCAGACCATCTGGCACAAGGTCCTGTCATGGATTCGATCTACTGTTGGCACCCGGTTGCTGAAGGCCCCTTTGTGGAGTGGTGGAAGCTGGTGGTGCGATCCATCCCACGTCATGCTCACGGCGTGGTGGATTTGGAAGCATAAGAACACGATTGTCTTCAACAACGAGTCCCCCTCGGTGGCTTCCCTAGTTGACACGATCAAAGCCGAGGCTAAGACATGGGCTGAGGCTGGAGCGCGGGGGTTGCGCGAGATACTCCCTTAGACTAGCCTGGGTTGAGTTGTATGGTGCAGGTGTTGGTCCTCTCTAGGACTTGTAACTTATACTTCTTATCTTTTTTTTTGCGAAAACACAATAGACTGTTGCGTTTCGTTTCATTGGATAGGCAGAAAAGGTTCAGTTACATCAGCCTCGCGAGAGGGGAAACGGGAAACTAATACAGGGTTCAATGCACATCCCAGGTCGTCGGGAGCATAAACAGTCTATTTTGTTGATCTGGTCCTTCAAATCATCAAATGTCAAGAGGAATCTGCACCATGCCACTGAAACTTAGTCTATAGAAAGGCCCACCTTAATATCAATAGTCTAAAGACCCAAGGTAAGTGCATATAGTCAGTTTTAGTTTTTTATTACTAAATTTTAATATCTTAGGTTTGGAGAGGGCCTAAATGCTCATGTTGACACACTCTAATTGCCAAGTGCCAAATTTTCCTTACCACTTCGCGATTTTCTATGGCTATCATAAAAGAGCAAGCCAAGAAGGAATATGTAGCATTTGTTAACTTATAGTGTTTTGCGAGCGAAGACTTCCTCCAGGGTGAAAACCTAGGATCTTTGATCGGGCGACGACAGCGCTTAAGCACTGTTTCCTTCTTGGAGGCGTCGTTTTTGGAGGGGTGGGACTCTGGTGTTGTTTTGGTGATGTTAGTGTCGCTGCTGCTAAGAATCTGATGCGGGACTTTTCTTTTTTTGTAATTCTTCTTCTTTCTTTTTTGGCTGTGTGTATCCGTAATACCAATAGGGTAATACGTTGTTGCATAAGATGAGTGTAATTGATATCGTGCGATATTAATATATGCTCCTTTCCAAAAAAAACTTAGGAATCTAAGTAGAATATGTTGATTGCGATAAGTAAGAGGGTGAGAATCCGCAAGTCTTTAGTAGTAGATCTGTAGATTTGTAGCTTAGTATGTATCAATAGTGGCTGAGCTAGGGGCGACTGGCAAGACCATGTCTCCTCCCATGAGCCAGGAAGTGTAATATAATATCCGTATTTTCATTAGAACTTCAAGAGATTTTGTGAAGAATAGGAACATTTGTCCCCTTTTAATCAATATTATCACCCATTAGTGTCCATGTTTCCTAGCTCTGCCATTGTGTATGAATTCAATAATGTTAACATATGCATCAATTTTTTTCTTAACTTGAACTTAACACTTATATCTGATCTTTTGATGGCTGATGTTTGCTCCTTTGGCTTGTTGTCTGGAATATGTCATATGCTACAATATTTATTGCAGAATATTTTGCCTGAATTATATATTTTGTTTATGATAGGTTGTGGCTTGAGCTATGTGTTGCTGCAAAAAGATTCTAAGACCATCTGCCGGACCAAAGTTTATGATGTTCCCAATTGCATCAAAATGTATGTTGGTTTTAGATTTTTTAACCAGCAATTCTAGAGGGTGACTACTACATAAACGAGCTTGAACCAAAAATATTTTCTGTACATAATTAATCACTGCATTTAGTTTATACTAGACTACTCGTCGTTCCTTGGATTGGTGTCATAAATAAATGTTGTTGCGCTCATGGTTAATACAATGATACTCTCTCTGTCCAATAATATAAGATGTTATTACAACCAATATATCAGTATATCGGTTATAATAACATCTCATATTATGGGACAGAGGGAGTACTAGCCTAATCCACTTAAATGAAGCTACTCCTGTTTCATAACTTATCCAATCCCGTCGTGCACCAAATCTGATGAAATAGCTTATGATCAGCATTACCCATATTAACATGCTACAAACTATTCAACCTCCTTTTGTATATATGACTAAAATATGGATGCAAACATGGCAATAAACACTCTTGGTTCCCTGGATGCACAAAAGTTATGAAAAGAAGTATCTCGGCAAAAATATTGCGAAAGGGAGTTAGTATTTTTCAAAAGAAAATTATGGAAGCACTCCCTGTGTTATTTTTGCATTTATATGCATACTTGTTTTATTTTTGGACGAGTGGTCTGTAAAGTGAGAACACTGGAG
Organism: Avena sativa; assembly: GCA_916181665.1. Classification (NCBI taxonomy): domain Eukaryota; kingdom Viridiplantae; phylum Streptophyta; class Magnoliopsida; order Poales; family Poaceae; genus Avena; species Avena sativa. Next base: position 371,017,247 of record OV702279.1, on the reverse strand, counting down.
TAATTTATGATTTCCTTTTACAGTCCCTCTGTTTGGCCAATTATCAATTTCGTGCCGATGGAGGAGTACCAGCAGAATGATTTCCGCAAGTTTTCAATACTTCCTGATCCAGAAGATGATTACCAGACAGATGAATGGGGCAAGTTTATGCGTTTTCTTCGTGAAAGGAAGAAGGTAAATATTATCTCCACCATATGGATATTTTAGTTACTTACTCATAATCGATACGGAAGATACTAAATATGCTACATGTTATATCTTTAAAACACCGTATGGAAGAAGGTAAATATGTATATTTATGCGTTACCTTCGTGAAAGGAGGTAAAATATTATCTCGACCATATGGATGTTTAGTTACTTACTCATAATCGATACGGGAGATACAAAATATGCTACATGTTATATCTTTAAGACACCCTTCCAAAAAAATAACAGTGGGAGAATTGGGCCATTACTTGGTTACTGTCCTATGAGATCTTATGGCAGGGTGTGGCTAGCTTGAGGTGTCAGACATGGTTTGACGTAACAGACACACATGGATTACGAAGTATAAATTAATGGGGTTGGGAAGAGAGATGCCATGTACGAATTTGTAGTTTTCAATTAACAAAAAATTAACTCCGGGAAGGGTTTCCGTGAACAATCTTGTTATTTGTAATACCACATTCTAGTAGCTCCATTTTGCTGTCTGTAATACGAGGGACCTTGTTTGTCTCGTGTTTTTTAGGCCGGTGTTGTTGAGTTCAGGTGTGTCACCTTCCACATTCTTGCTCGTGAATCTCATTCTTTCTCTGCGGTGGTCTTGTATGAGACCATACTGAAAGATCCTGGAGTCAGCAACAAGATGGCGTGGATATCTAGTGAGATTTTTTCTGGTACTTTTTTTGGAAAGATCCTGTTTTATTGTTCCTTTATTTCATAGTGGGAAGCTCATTGACTATTGGTAACACATCTCTAAACTGGCGGTTTATGTATGTTGGTGATATCATGTCGTCTACTTAGAGTCAAGTTTGCCTTTATGTTGTTCATCAAGATCATTACTTCTCTTTTAAAAAACTGAAAACGGCAGAAGAGGCCCACGATAGTAAATTTATTGTAAATGAAATATGTACAAGGGGGAATATACAAGGGATAAAGATCTGGAACTTTGCTTTACGGTAGTTATATCCATACTTGAAACTGCAGTTTGCATTATCATATTAGATTTTGGAGATTTTAATTGTTTTTTTCTTATTGACTGTTTTTCTCTTATCCCCTGCGCCTCCAGGGAGATCCAACACAAGTGAGGAGACTTGTGATAACATACCACAATATTCACGCAAACTGCATAGATTAGTTCCGGAATCTTCAGAATGCGATTCTGTTGAAGATGTTCCTAGAATTTTAGATCCAACAGTGAAGAACAAAACATCTACCCTTGCAAGCAATTTTGTGAAAACAAGCCCTAGTTATTTAAGAACACTCAGTCAGACACATGCTGGGTGGATCTTTGGAGCAATAGCAGAGCTCATAGATAACTCCAGAGATGCTGGTGCATCCAGGTACATCCATGTCTTCAAGGTGCTGTAATCAGAAAGTTGATTGCCTGTGTAATTTGTAAATCATTTTGAGGCTCAGTTTGACTTCATTGGTCATGAGTTCAGCTCTGTTATGTAATCTTGTTTAGTTAAGACAATATTAATTCTAGTGATAAAACATAAAGTTAGTTGATATTGGAAAAAGATTTGAACTTGTTATTTAGTAATATTTCCAAAGCTAGTGGAATAAAAGGGTACGTTAAAAGCTCCACTGCACGGGAAGTTAAGCACTAAAACGTTGACCAACGGGGAAGGATCCCTCCATTGGCATTACATTGTTAGATAGATGAAACCTCTCCAGCATGCATTTAACACGAAATAGCACCCGGTTTAGTCTGAGTACTTCACCTGTGACTCAAACCCGGGTGGGCTGGTTCAACACCCTGAGATCTAGCCACCAAGCCAGTGCTTGGTTCTCAGGGAAGTTAAGCACTAAACTTAACCATCTCATTTTACTTCTCTCCTGGTGAAAATGTTATATCGACTCTTCTTTTAGTGGTATATGACTTTCAGGAGCTTCAAACTGGTCATAGTTTTCACATAATCTGACCTGTAGCATACATTTCTAAACAGTTTTCCACCGATCTAGTGTCTTTGACATGTTTTGAAGATTATCTGGAGCGATCTGTTGATTGATTGCACTAACTGATTGATTCTTTTTTACTTTATTTATTTGTGGAAGGTTGGACATTTCCATCCAATCTATGTATTCAAAGAAAGCAGAGGGGGAAGTTCCTGTCTTATGTGTAGTCGACAATGGCTATGGAATGACTTATGCTCAAATGAGGAAAATGGTCTTATTTGGTCACGATCGACCAAATGAGTACCGCCAGGATCATATTGGGAAGTTTGAAATTGGATTTAAGGTAAACAAATGTGTGACAATATTTTCTAATAGTCTCACTCTCACACTGTCTTCATTTCCCGGTCATTGCTATAATCCGTGTTATCAATGGCCTTTTAAGTATTTTGATATTTTACATCTATTATCTGCTGCTTTGCTCGGATTTGTCTGAATTATTTTAAATGTGTATCTGAAACCTGTCTGAGTGTGATAAAGGTACATTTTTATTTACCGCAGCCGATAATGCAGTACTTAGATGGGTAATGCTACTGGTTAAATGACATACATCGTTATTTTTGTGCAAACATATTATGGAAGTGCTACAGTATCCTTTCTTAGAATATCTTGTGCAATGCAGATGACATGCTGCAGGTTGCTTTACCTTCGACCATTTCTGTCCTCTATGACTAGGAATTTGCAATGTTTAACTGCACAAGCAATAAGCAGTTTGCTGTTTTGTAGACTGGTGCTATGAAACTTGGGAAAGATGCACTTGTGCTTACCCAAACTTCAACTTCTAGATCAGTGTCCTTTCTATCCCAGTCCTTCAATGAAAATAAAATTGTAAGAATCTGCATACCCCCTTCATTCTTTGTCTATTGGCATTTAAGGATATAATAATAGTATGATTTTCTACAGAATCTTGAGATCCCTGTGGTGGCATATTACAAGAAAGGGCAATACATGGAGGTTGATTTGAATGTCCAGTCTGAAGCTGCTGCACAGTATAACCTGAATGCTATTAAGGAATACTCTCCGTTTAATGAGTATGTCATTGGAGAAAAGGTTGTCTTATTTGGGGAAGAGGGTACTGGCACACAGATATTTATATGGAATTTAGATAGATGGGGTGCAGATTACACCTTGGAGTGGAACTCAGAGAAGACAGATGAAAATCCTGTAGGCCTTGATAACAGAGACATATTAATCCGTTCAAAAAGAGTCAGATCGCGTCCAGGACAAACAAGTAGCAATGTATGTAACTTCTCATCAACATTTAATTTGTTATGCTTTTATTTTTCAGACATCAGATAAGCTTTCAGATTTATCAACAAGTTTGGTGTATCATTCTAATGGTTGCCATGCAACTAGAAGCATAAGTGCAATTCATGTTTCTGCACTCTGCCCTTCTAATTATATCAGTTAAACACCCTTTACATACGTAGTACTCAAAATGTCATGCAGTACTCTGTGGCTCGAAAATTAGCAGTTTTTTTGTCAAAGCATTAGTGGCAGTAGTTCTTAATTTCATATTTTTATGATCGCTAGCACTGACTCATTAATCATATTCTACAAGGTACCGTTGGATTATTCACTTAAAGCTTATCTAGAAGTAATGTTCCTGAATCCTCAGATGAAAATCACTGTCCAAGGGTCTCCGGTAAATACTCATATGCCATATATATCTTTATGTTGTGACATTTTATATTCATGTTTCCGTGTTTTTGTTTTTTCCTAGGTCATAACATGTCATCTGGGAAAGAACCTTGATAAGGAGTCTGTTATACGTGGTGAAATTATGGGAAGAACCATTGATCTGACTCTGGGGAGAAGTGATGTAGAATGGGGTAGAGTGAACTGTGGAATTTTCTTGTACTGGCACGGCCGTTTGATAGAGGTGGGATTAGCTGTTATTGTATTAAATCACAGAAACTTGTGCACTTTCATTACCTATCACTACAGGAGAAGCTCGGTATGCCGAGGGCATATTGCCGTCGGCGTAGCCAGGAAAACCCTCGGCGTACGCTACGCCGACGGCTGCCCTCGGCGTACCGTCCTCGGCGGACCTCTCCCTCGGCGGAGCAAGCGTGGCCGTCGGCGTAGGACAAGACCGTCGGCGTAGGTCAACGCCGACGGCCTGACGGCGCCCGTCGGCGTAGAGACCGTCCGCGAACGTCGACCGCGCCGTCACACGGCCAGTTAACAGCGAGTCGGCTACGCCGACGGCCTCACCCTCGGCGTACTAAGCCACGTGGAGGCTGGTGGGCGGCCTGGCGCAGCAGCTACGCCGACGGCCTCCCCCTCGGCGACGCCTGCCACGTGGAGGCAGCGCAGCGGCCTGGCGCAGCAGCTACGCCGACGGCCTCCCCCTCGGCGTACTCCTGCCACGTGGAGGCAGCGCAGCGGCCTGGCGCAGCTGCTACGCCGACGGCCTCCCCCTCGGCGTACTCCTGCCACGTGGAGGCAGCGCAGCGGCCTGGCAGCAGCGGGCTGGCCCTACGCCGAGGGCCTTGCCGTCGGCGTAGCCTTGACCATTTGGTCACGCTTACCTCCTACGCCGAGGGCAAGGCCGTCGGCGTATCAAATGCACAGTTTTTTTTTGAATTTTTTTGCAGCAGCAGCAGCACTCACAGCAGCCATACATCCATACATCCATACATCATCCATACATCCATGCAATATATATTCCACACCAATTGAAACAAGATCACATATGCCATACATGTATCAACATCAGTCATACAAGATCATCCATACATTAGTCATACAAGATCATCGACATCATCACACATGCCTACAACTCTGGAGGAGAGGGGGTGTACCCGAGATCTCCCCTGGTGAAAAGTGGCGACCTCTGCCGAGGGTTGCGTCCAGTAGAAGCAGCAGAAGAGCCACCTGGCGAGGGAGTAGGAGAAGTGTGAAGCTCGGGAGAACCACCTGCAGAATGGCCAGGAGATGGACCATCGTCATGAAGCGGTGTGATCTGACGCCCATCCGGCGAGGCGTGGCCAAAGTGCCGGTTCCCAGAAGCTCCCGTTCCCTACATGTTGCCTACATGTTAGCAACTTGCGAGGCAAAGTAAAGCGATAACCAGTGGGTTCGCAAAGAACTTACCGGTGTCGATGCGTAGTAGGTCCTAGCGAAGCTTTCCTTCGATTGCCAAAATGGCATCGGACCTGGCATGGGAGGCACGGGCCCTAAATCTCTATTCTGGCCAGTTTGAATATTCACCATCATGGCCTGCAAGATAGTTTAGAAGTCAGGCCGTAGTACAACAAACGGGGGGAAGTGGGACTTGTATCTTTTGCAAAAAATAAAGGTTCGGACTTACATTTACGTATTGCATGTAGATCGCATTCGCCTCCTGATGCTGCCGAAAGGCCACCTGATATTCCTCATAAGCGGCATCGTAGGCCGCGTCTAACTCAGGCTACAATTTCAAATACAAGGAATCTCGTCAGCGGTTAGCCATGCAGGAACAAAAGTCATAAAGATGATGAAAACGAGAAAAACTTACATCCTCGGCGGAGCGACGAGGCTGGCCACGAGGCGGGATAGGGGGGCCGTCGGCGGGGTAGGTAGCCTTGAGATGGCTGAAGCTCGTGCTGAGGGTAGGCTTGACCTTCTTATTCAGAATCTTGAGGCGTCCATGCTGCAATCCGTGCCCCGACAGGACCAACGACTCCTCGTCTATCTCCGCGTGAATGGGGTCATCCACATGGGGGTGACGAGCCTTCACCATCGTGCTGTAGTTCCCCAAGTCGTTCTAGGCAGTGCTGAAGTACACGGGCAACGAGGGTTGAGGCTCCGAGTAATTGGGCTTCTTTCGCCGCATCATCTCATAGACGGCGACGTCATCAATCACCTCCCCGGGTTATGCCTCGGCCACCTGTATCGCGAAAAGAAAATATTATGCATATGAAGTACAAACCATGTTGGTTCACAAGTTGGGGCACTATCCTACCCGGTTTCACCTCGACGGGGAGATTCCACCCTTATACGGGTACGGAACCTTCGCCTCTAGGTTAGAGCGCATGCATGCGAGGGGGGACACATGCAAGCACCTATATATACCAACCTCTCACCACACCCACACACACACACATATGCTAGGGGCACATGCAAGTTTTCATCTCATTCCAATGTTCTCGTGGTCTTCCTCCGGCGAAACCCTGATCTCTGTGCACACTCGGATCGTCTACCCCCCTAGACGTTCCTCTGACAGGGGTAGCCCGGCGTAGCTCTCTCTTGTTTTGTGTTTGTTTAGGTCATAGGGTGATGTCAAACCATGTTGGTTCACAAGTTGGGGCACTATCCTACCCGGTTTCACCTCGACGGGGAGATTCCACCCTTATACGGGTACGGAACCTTCGCCTCTAGGTTAGAGCGCATGCATGCGAGGGGGGACACATGCAAGCACCTATATATACCAACCTCTCACCACACCCACACACACACACATATGCTAGGGGCACATGCAAGTTTTCATCTCATTCCAATGTTCTCGTGGTCTTCCTCCGGCGAAACCCTGATCTCTGTGCACACTCGAATTGTCTACCCCCCTAGACGTTCCTCTGACAGGGGTAGCCCGGCGTAGCTATCTCTTGTTTTGTGTTTGTTTAGGTCATAGGGTGATGTCAAACCATGTTGGTTCACAAGTTGGGGCACTATCCTACCCGGTTTCACCTCGACGGGGAGATTCCACCCTTATACGGGTACGGAACCTTCGCCTCTAGGTTAGAGCGCATGCATGCGAGGGGGGACACATGCAAGCACCTATATATACCAACTTCTCACCACACCCACACACACACACATATGCTAGGGTCACATGCAAGTTTTCATCTCATTCCAATGTTCTCGTGGTCTTCCTCCGGCGAAACCCTGATCTCTGTGCACACTCGGATCGTCTACCCCCCTAGACGTTCCTCTGACAGGGGTAGCCCGGCGTAGCTCTCTCTTGTTTTGTGTTTGTTTAGGTCATAGGGTGATGTCAAACCATGTTGGTTCACAAGTTGGGGCACTATCCTACCCGGTTTCACCTCGACGGGGAGATTCCACCCTTATACGGGTACGGAACCTTCGCCTATAGGTTAGAGCGCATGCATGCGAGGGGGGACACATGCAAGCACCTATATATACCAACCTCTCACCACACCCACACACACACATATGCTAGGGGCACATGCAAGTTTTCATCTCATTCCAATGTTCTCGTGGTCTTCCTCCGGCGAAACCCTGATCTCTGTGCACACACTCGGATCGTCTACCCCCCTAGACGTTCCTCTGACAGGGGTAGCCCGGCGTAGCTCTCTCTTGTTTTGTGTTTGTTTAGGTCATAGGGTAATGTCAAACCATGTTGGTTCACAAGTTGGGGCACTATCCTACCCGGTTTCACCTCGACGGGGAGATTCCACCCTTATACGGGTACGGAACCTTCGCCTCTAGGTTAGAGAGCATGCATGCGAGGGGGGACACATGCAAGCACCTATATATACCAACCTCTCACCACACCCACACACACACACATATGCTAGGGGCACATGCAAGTTTTCATCTCATACCAATGTTCTCGTGGTCTTCCTCCGGCGAAACCCTGATCTCTGTGCACACTCGGATCGTCTACCCCTCTAGACGTTCCTCTGACAGGGGTAGCCCGGCGTAGCTCTCTCTTGTTTTGTGTTTGTTTAGGTCATAGGGTGATGTCAAACCATGTTGGTTCACAAGTTGGGGCACTATCCTACCCGGTTTCACCTCGACGGGGAGATTACACCCTTATACGGGTACGGAACCTTCGCCTCTAGGTTAGAGCGCATGCATGCGAGGGGGGACACATGCAAGCACCTATATATACCAACCTCTCACCACACCCACACACACACACATATGCTAGGGGCACATGCAAGTTTTCATCTCATTCCAATGTTCTCGTGGTCTTCCTCCGGCGAAACCCTGATCTCTGTGCACACTCGGATCGTCTACCCCCCTAGACGTTCCTCTGACAGGGGTAGCCCGGCGTAGCTCTCTATTGTTTTGTGTTTGTTTAGGTCATAGGGTGATGTCAAACCATGTTGGTTCACAAGTTGGAGCACTATCCTACCCGGTTTCACCTCGACGGGGAGATTCCACCCTTATACGGGTACGGAACCTTCGCCTCTAGGTTAGAGCGCATGCATGCGAGGGGGGACACATGCAAGCACCTATATATACCAACCTCTCACCACACCCACACACACACACATATGCTAGGGGCACATGCAAGTTTTCATCTCATTCCAATGTTCTCGTGGTCTTCCTCCGGCGAAACCCTGATCTCTGTGCACACTCGGATCGTCTACCCCCCTAGACGTTCCTCTGATAGGGGTAGCCCGGCGTAGCTCTCTCTTGTTTTGTGTTTGTTTAGGTCATAGGGTGATGTCAAACCATGTTGGTTCACAAGTTGGGGCACTATCCTACCCGGTTTCACCTCGACGGGGAGATTCCACCCTTATACGGGTACGGAACCTTCGCCTCTAGGTTAGAGCGCATGCATGCGAGGGGGGACACATGCAAGCACCTATATATACCAACCTCTCACCACACCCACACACACACATATGCTAGGGGCACATGCAAGTTTTCATCTCATTCCGATGTTCTCGTGGTCTTCCTCCGGCGAAACCCTGATCTCTGTGCACACTCGGATCGTCTACCCCCCTAGACGTTCCTCTGACAGGGGTAGCCCGGCGTAGCTCTCTCTTGTTTTGTGTTTGTTTAGGTCATAGGGTTATGTCAAACCATGTTGGTTCACAAGTTGGGGCACTATCCTACCCGGTTTCACCTCGACGGGGAGATTCCACCCTTATACGGGTATGGAACCTTCGCCTCTAGGTTAGAGCGCATGCATGCGAGGGGGGACACATGCAAGCACCTATATATACCAACCTCTCACCACACCCTCACACACACATATGCTAGGGGCACATGCAAGTTTTCATCTCATTCCAATGTTCTCCTGGTCTTCCTCCAGCGAAACCCTGATCTCTGTGCACACTCGGATCGTCTACCCCCGTAGACGTTCCTCTGACAGGGGTAGCCCGGCGTAGATCTCTCTTGTTTTGTGTTTGTTTAGGTCATAGGGTGATGTCAAACCATGTTGGTTCACAAGTTGGGGCACTATCCTACCCGGTTTCACCTCGATGGGGAGATTCCACCCTCATACGGGTACGGAACCTTCGCCTCTAGGTTAGAGCGCATGCACGCGAGGGGGGACACATGCAAGCACTTCATGTGGTCGTGGTGAGTGCTATTGAGAACCACATGCGATAATAACACTTACAAACATATAGAAATTTCTCGGGGTGTGAGAAGATTCGCAATGACATTTCATGTGGACGTGTAGACTGCTATTCAGAGGGTACGAAATTATCCAATTAATAAAAAAATATATAAATAATTGATGCAAATACAAAATATATGAAAAATAGAAAAGGCTACGCCGAGGGTGACCATCGGCGTACATTGCTGGTACGCCGAGGGTGGCCGTCGGCGTATGCTATGCCGAGGGTCGCCGTCGGCCTAACCGACGGCACCGTTAGCGCGCCGTCCGTGCTGCCCGGCATGTGCCACGCGTCCGTTTGCTACGCCGAGGGCCGCCACTACGCCGAGGGTGACCGTCGGTGTAGTGTATACTACGCCGACGGCTTGGCTACGCCGAGGGCTGGCCAGTTGGGCTGGCCTGGTGCGGTGCTACGCCGACGGCCCCGACGTTTGGCCGTCGGCGTATCTCACGGCCGTCGGCGCATCTGGCCATTCCTGTAGTGTATACTCTATTATACATTTTTTCTTCTTGGCGTGTTCCACATTAGAATCGTGAATCAACTCATGCGAACAGTTAAAATAATTTTAAAGTCAATATATGATACATCTATAAGCTGCAACACTTTCGTTTGATTATATTACAAAATTAGTTTTCTTCCATTGCTTTCTATCATAGAGATGGAGGATGCATTTAGCTTCATCATTGAATGTTGTTACGTAAGCATTAGGCACTAAGTTCGCCAGGTTAGCAACTAACAGTAATAAAGTTCAATTTTGCCAGGTTTATGTGCAAACCATCTTACCTTTGTACCCTTTATATCTGCATGTACGCAGTGTCTGACCTTTGTGTGCGCATAAGAGTAGAGAAGTTTCTACCAAATGGAACAACTAGCAACTATTTGTAGGAGTGGGTCAAGTTTTAGTTATACATCACAAGCAATACATGCTTGTTTTGTTTCAGCAAAGCTGTTTACACTCTTTGTCATGCATTACCTTTTGTAACTTTAATTGTTGTTCTTCCCAGTCTTACAAACGAGTTGGAGGTCAAAAGCATAATGCTGTCACAGGGCGTGGAATAATAGGTGTTGCAGATATTTCTAGCCTCATACTATGGTTTGTTATTCATGTTCTTTGCTCTTCTCTTTTTCTACTATTATGCCCTTGTGTCCCTGGCATTGAACTTCTCGATGTGTTTCTAGGATGATGAAGATGATAACACTTGGGTTCTTAATAGCAAACAAGGGTTTCAATATTGTGAAACATATGCCAAACTGGAGGAGTGGCTCGATAGAAAAACAGATGATTACCGGAATACAAATTTTGACAATCTTGAATTGGTATGGATGTATGATTTAATATATATTGAAAAATATCTTACTCATATTTTGGCATGAAGTGCATTATGATATCTCTTTTGCATTGCAAAACACAAGAACGACAAGATATTAGTAGATGATAATGATGTACGGCATATATTACATCTGTAGAAAATAAATGTATTTTGTATTTACTGTGGTAAACATAAATACTACTATTTAGATGTATGTTATCATGCTACCAGGGTTTACTGTCGGCAGTGATTGGGTTGCACTTCAATCCTTGTTTCTTTTTGTCTCACATAAGATAAATGTTTATCTTATACAAGAACTAAGTTCTCATTTTACCTTTCATATTGTTCCATTATATCCTAAAGGGATTATGTTACTCATTTAAAGCATCATTCACTCTAGTTAACTTTCTTCATCCAGAGAAAAAGGGGCGAGTTTATCAATGTTGTTGATGGCGTGGTGCAGTGCCGCAGCTGTCGTAAATGTAGGAAGCTGAACCCGGGCTTCAATACAACATCCATGCCGCTTGACTGGTTTGTATGCAGTAGTGCTCTTTTTATCATAAAGGTTTTTGTAGTTGATGAAATGCAATGATTATCATTCTAATAGTTGTGCTGAAGTGCGCCTTGGCTACTATGACCAGGGTTTAAGTTGTTGCTCAAATGGTTTCCCTGGCCTTATCCGATAGCTGGTAGACGCATCAAACTTCCAGCACCTGTTTCGAGTTACAAATATGAGCAACTGAACCAGTATCAAATACCTAGGCACTACTACGAGTACTAGTGAAATACACATCAATAACATGTATATCGGATATACCTTTATTTTTAATGTTGTCGTTCTTCAAATCCGCCAAGTACTTAGGGAAATTCCTCTTCCAGTGACCCTCTCCCTTGCAGTAAAAGCACTCAGTATCAGGCTTAGGCCCAGCCTTGGTCTTCTTTGCCGGCGCGGTAACTTTCTTACCGCCCTTCTTGAAGTTTTCATTTTTCTTAGACTTTCATTGCTTCTTGAATTTGGTGGTCTTATTGACCATCAACACTTGGTGCTCTTTCTTGATCTCCACTTCTGCAGACTTTAACATGGAGAAGAGTTCGGGCAACGACTTGTCCATGTTTTGTATATTGTAGTTCATCACAAAGTTCTTGTAACTTGGTGGTAGTGATCGGAGGACACGATGAATCCCCAAAGCATTAGGAATCACTATACCCAAGCTTTGAAGCTTACTTGCGTGACCAGACATCTTAAGCACGTGCTCACTAACGGAGCTGCCCTCTTCCATCTTCTAGTTAAAGAAATTTTTAGAAGCCTCATAACTCTCAACTGCCGCGTGAGCCTCAAATATCATTTTGAGTTCACGGACAATATCATGAGGGTCATGGTTCTCAAACCTTTTCTGAAGCTCCGATTCCAAACCATACAAGATAGCACACTGAACTGTGGAGTACTGATTCTTCCGAGCGAGGAAAACATTCTTTACCTCATCGGTAGCATCAGCTGCAGGTGGTTCACCCAGCGGTGCATCCAGCACATAGGTCAAATTACCAACATTGAGGACAATCCTCAAGTTGCGGAACCAATCCGCGAAGTTGCTTCCATTGTTTTTCAACTTTTCTTTCTCTAGGAACGCATTAAAATTGATGGTAGGGGCCGTCATAGATCTACAACATATTTGCAATAGTTTAGACTAAGTTTGTGACAAATTGAGTTCTAATTAATAGTTAAATTAATCTAGGTGAACTCCCACTCAAAACAATATCCCTTACATTGTTTTAGTGATCACACGAACCAAATCCACCACATGAAAAACGATCATCACGAGAGTTGGTATAGCTTCAATGGCGAACAATCAATATGTTCATCATATCTACTATATGACTCATGCTTTACCTTTTGGTGATCCATGTTTCGAGACCATGTCTGTACATGCTAGGCTCGTCAATATCAAACCTTAGCTTCAGCATGAGCAAATTTGGCTTGCCCCCGTTGTATACACTCGCAGAATCTAACACATCCGATCATCACGTGGTGCTTCGAAACAACGAGCTTTATCAACGGTGCTTACTAAGGATGAACACTTTATAACTTGAAATTTTGTTACTAGCATATCACATCACAGCACACCCCTATAAAACAAAGTTAGACGCCTCTAATTTTGTTTGCGTATTTACGTGGTTTAGGGCTTTCAATAAGTGTCGTTCTAACTTACGAACAAGAACCACAACGTTGATACTAGCATTGTCAATTACCCGTTGTAAATTGAATCTTCACTATGTTGGGAGAAACAGGCACTCGCAAAGCCACTTATGCAATACAAGTTGCATGCCAAGCGTGGAGCAAGTCTCATGAATAACGTCATGTAAGGTTAGCCCGGGCCGCTTCATCCCACCATCCCGCAAGATGCAAAGTACACAAGAAGCAATCGACAACAAAACCATCAATGCCCACAATGACCATTGTGTTCTACTCGTACAATAGATCTACATATAGACAAAGCTCTGATACCACTGTAGGGGTCCGTAGAATGGAAAACAAAAAAATTCTACCGCATGCATACAAACAAATCAAGATATATCTAGTAGATTGAAGCAATGAGTTGATTAGAGTACTCACCCTCGAAGATTCCAAGCGGTTAACGAGAACAGATTCTCGTGGGTGATGTAGTTGTACACTTGCCGATCTCAAGATCGCATAGACGATCCTTCCGGCGCTGTGTTCCGGCAGTGCTTCCGCAGTCGGTCACACGTTCGGTACTCGATGAAGACCTTCCTCTCCCTTGTTCTAGCAGGCAGCAGAGGTTGTAGTTCTCACGATAGTTTACGTATCCGAGGTTTTGATCGTCGGTATCTCTGCATACCTAGTTCAACCTCGTTACTGATAAGTACTCTTTTCTCGTTCCCGTGATATGTGATCCCTTGTGAGCTAGTCACATGCTTACAAGCTAATTGGATGACATTCCACCGAGAGGGCCCAGAGTATATCTATCTGTCATATGGATGGACAAATCCCACTCTTGATCCATGTGCCTCAACCCATACTTTCCGAACACTCAATGCCACCTTTATAGCCACCCAGTTACGGTGTGGTGTTTGATGTCATCAAAGCATCCTTCCGGTGATGGTGATTAGCATGATCTCATGGTCGAAGGAATCAGGTTACTATGTATCAGAAAGCTTATAGCAAACGAACTATTGAAATGACTTGATCTTTATGCTACGCTTATCTATAGGAGTATGTCCATCATACCATTCTCCTAATGATATGATCTTGTTGTCAATAACATCTCAATGTTCATGATCGAGAAACCACGATCATCTATTAACCAACAAGCTAGTATTATAAAGAGGCTTTACCAGGGACTCTAATTTAGTTTACAAATCACACAAGTATTAATGTTTCCACTTAATAATATTATAGCATGAATGTAAACATTTATCATAAACACAAAGATATAATAATAACCACTTTTATTATTGCCTCTAAGGCATATCTCCAATAGTCTCCCACTTGCACTAGAATCAACTAATCTAGATTACATGGTAATATACCGAACACCCATGGCGGTTTGGTGCTGGTCATGTTTTGCCCTCGGGAGAGGTTTAGTCAACGGATCCGCCACATTCAGATATGTGTGTACTTTGCAAATATTTGTGTCACCATCTTGGACATGCTCTCGAATAGCGTGAAAACGTAGCTTGATATGCTTCAACTTCTTGTGTGACCTTGGTTCTTGCGCATTGGCTATGGCGCCCATGTTATCACAATAGATAGACATTGGGTCCAGCGCACTTGGAACCACACCGAGCTCTGTAATGAACTCCTTCATCCATATCGCCTCTTGTGAAGTCTCTGAAGCAGCTGTGTATTCCGATTCATTTGAATATCTCGCCACAACGCTTTTCTTTGCACTCCTCTAGCTAACTGCTGCACCATTCAAAGTAAATACGTATCCATATTGAGATTTAGAATCATCCGGATCGGTGTTCCAACTAGCATCGGTGTAACCATTAACAACGAGCTGTTCATCACCTCCATAAGAGAGAACCATATCCTTAGTTCTTCTCAAGTATATAAGGATGTTTTTGACCGCTGTCCAATGATCTACTCCTGGATCACTTTGATATCTGCTAGTCAAACTAACAGTATATGCAATGTCGGGTCTAGTACATAGCATGGCATACATAAGTGATCCTATGGCTGAGGCATAGGGAGTCTTACTCATCCTATCTCTATCTTCTGCCGTTGCAGGAATTTGAGTTTTACTCAAGGTCGTATTGGGCAACATGGGCAAGAACCCTTTCTTGCTATCTTACATTCCAAACCTATTTAGAACTTTGTCCAAATATGTACTCTGTGACAATGATATTAGGCGTCTCGATCTATCTCTATATATCTTTATGCCTAATATGTAAGATGCTTCGCCAAGATCTTTCATTGAAAAACTATTATTCAAATAATCCTTGACACTATTAAGAAGTTCTACATCATTCCCAATCAACAATATGTCATCTACATATAGTATTAAGAATGCTACAGAGCTCTCACTCACTTTCTTGTAAATACAAGCTTCTCCATAAGTTTGTATAAAACCAAAGCTTTTGATCACCTTATCAAAAACGTTGATTCCAACTCTGGGATGCTTGCTTCAATCCATAAATGGACCGTTAAATTTGCATACCTTGTTAGCATCTTTAGGATCGACAAAACCTTTGGGTTGTACCATATACAACTCTTCATCAATGTCTCCATTGAGGAATGCTGTTTTGACATCCATCTGCCATATCTTATAATCATAATATGCAGCGATTGCTAACATAATCCTCACAGACTTTAGCTTCGCTACCGGTGAGAAAGTCTCGTCGTAGTCAACTCCTTGAATTTGTCGAAACCCTTTTGCGACAAGTCGAGCTTTATAGACAGTAACATTACTATCAACATCTGTTTTCTTCTTGAAAATCCATTTGTTCTCGATAGCCTTCCGGCCATCCGGTAAGTCCACCAAAGTCCATACTTGGTTTTCGTACATGGATCCAATCTTGGATTTCATGGCTTCTTGCCATTTATTGGAATTTGGGCTCATCATCGCTTCCTCATATGTCGCAGGGTCATCGGTGTTGTCCACCAACATGACACTCATAACGGGATCATACCAATCAGGAGTTGGTACGAGTTCTCATTGACCTGTGAGGTTCCGTAGTAACTTCAACCGAAGTTTCATGATCAACATCATTAGCTTCCTGTCTTATTGGTGTAGGAGCCATAGGAACTACTTCCGGTGCTGCGCTACTCGCAAGTTCGAGAGAAGGTTCAACAACCTCGTCGAGTTCTACTTTCCTTCCAGTCACTTCTTTCGAGAGAAACTTCTTCTCTAGAAAGGATCCGTTCTTGGCAACGAAGATTTTGCCCTCGGATCTATGATAGAAGGTATACCCAATAGTTTCCTTCGGGTATCCTATGAAGACGCATTTTTCCGCTTTGGGTTCAAGCTTGTCGGGTTGTAACTTCTTTACATAAGCTTCACAACCCCAAACTTTAAGGAACGACAATTTAGGTTTCTTCCCAAACCATAATTCATACGGTGTCATTTCAACGGATTTAGATGGTGCCCTATTTAAAGTGAATGCGGTTGTTTCTAATGCATAACCCCAAAATGATAGCGGTAAATCTGTAAGTGACATCATAGAATGTACCATATCTAAGAGAGTTCGATTACGACGTTCGGACACACCATTACGTTGTGGTGTTCCCGGCGGTGTCAATTGTGAAAGTATTCTGCATTTCTTCAAATGATCGCCAAACTCGTAACTTAGATATTCACCTCCACGATCAGATCGTAGAAATTTAATCTTCTTGTTACGTTGATTCTCTACCTCACTTTGAAATTCCTTAAACTTCTCGAAAGTTTCAGACTTATGTTTCATGAAATAGATATACCCATATCTACTCAAGTCATCCGTGAAGGTAAGAACATAGCGATAACCACCGCGCGATGCTACACTCATTGGACCACACACATCGGTATGTATGATTTCCAATAAGTCCGTAGCTCGCTCCATCATACCAGAAAATGGAGTCTTTAGTCATTTTACCCATCAGACATGCTTCGCATCTTTCAAGTGATTCAAAATCAAATGATTCAAGAAGTCCATCGGAATGGAGTTTATTCATACGCTTCACTCCAATATGACCAAGACGACAGTGCCACATATAGGCCGAGTTATCGCTCAATTTCAAACATTTAGCTTCAATGTTATTAATATGTGTATTTCCACTATCGAGATTCAATAAGAATAGACCATCTATCAAAGGTGCATGTGCATAAAACATATTACTCATATAAATCGAACAACCATTATTCTCGGACTTAAACAAGTAACCGTCTCGCAATAAACAAGATCCCGATATAATGTTCATGCTCAACGTAGGCACCAAATAACAATTATTTAAGTATAAAACTGATCCCGGTGGTAGATGAAGAGGTAGCGTTCCGACCGCGATCACATCAACCTTTGATCCATTTCCAACGCGCATCGTCACCTCGTTCTTCGCTAGCTTCCGTTTATTCTGCAGCACCTGTTTTGAGTTACAAATATGAGCAACCGAACCAGTATCAAATACCCAGGCACTACTACGAGTACTAGTGAGATACACATCAATAACATGTATATCGGATATACCTTTCTTCTTGATGTTGCCGTTCTTCAAATCCGCCAAGTACTTAGGGCAATTCCGCTTCCAGTGACCCTCTCCCTTGCAGTAAAAGCACTCAGTATCAGGCTTAGGCCCAGCCTTGGTCTTTTTCGCCGGCGCGGTAACTTTCTTACCGCCCTTCTTGAAGTTTCCCTTTTTCTTAGACTTGCCTTGCTTCTTGAATTTGATGGTCTTATTGACCAACAACACTTGGTGCTCTTTCTTGATCTCCACTTCTGCAGACTTTAACATGGAGAAGAGTTCGGGTAAAGACTTGTCCATGTTTTGCATATTGTAGTTCATCACAAAGTTCTTGTAACTTGGTGGTAGTGATTGGAGGACACGGTGAATCCCCAAAGCATTAGGAATCACTATACCTAAGCTTTGAAGCTTGCTTGCATGCCTAGACATCTTAAGCACGTGCTCACTGATGGAGCTGCCCTCTTCCATCTTGTAGTTAAACAACTTTTCAGAAGCCTCATAACTCTCAACTGCCGCGTGCCTCAAATATCATTTTGAGTTCACGGACAATATCATGTGGGTCATTGTTCTCAAACCTTTTCTGAAGCTCTGATTCCAAACCATATAAGATAGCACACTGAACTGTGGAGTACTGATTCTTCCGAGCGAGGAAAACATTCTTTACCTCATCGGTAGCATCAGCTGCAGGCGGGTTACCCAGCGGTGCATCCAGCACATAGGTCAAATTACCAGCATTGAGGACAATCCTCAAATTGCGGAACCAATCCGCGAAGTTGCTTCCATTGTTTTTCAAATTTTCTTTCTCTAGGAACGCATTAAAATTGATGGTAGGGGCCGCCATTGATCTACAACATATTTGCAATAGTTTAGACTAAGTTTATGACAAATTGAGTTCTAATTAATAGTTAAATTAATCTAGGTGAACTCCCACTCAAAACAATATCCCTCACATTGTTTTAGTGATCACGCGAACCAAATCCACCACATCAAAACCGATCATCATGAGAGTTGATGTAGCTTCAATGGCGAACAATCAACATGTTCATCATATCTACTATATGACTCATGCTTTACCTTTCGGTGATCCGTGTTCCGAGACCATGTCTGTACATGCTAGGCTCGTCAAGATCAAACCTTAGCTTCCGCATGAGCAAATCTGGCTTGCTCACGTTGTATACACTCGCAGAATCTAACACACCCGATCATGACGTGGTGCTTCGAAACAACGAGCTTTAGCAACGGTGCTTACTAAGGATGAACACTTTAAAACTTGAAATTGTGTGCTTGAGGGATCATATTATAATGCTACCGTGAACTAAGCAATACAATATGCATAAAAGGATTAACATCACATGCAATTCATAATATGTGATATGATATGGCCTTTCTTCTTGTGCTTCCGATCTCCATCTTCAAGCACGAACATGATCTCCGTCATCACCGGTGTGGCGTCAAGGTCAATGGCGCCGCTTCATGGTTGTCGTCCACCAGCATCAACTATTACAACTACTTTGAATAGACATGCAGATCTTAACGGAATTTAAAAGACAACCATATGGCTCCTGCCGGTTGCCAACTTACAATAAGGAACATTGCATAATCATATATAATCACAATCATGGCCATATCACATCACAGCACACCCCTGCAAAACAAAGTTAGACGCCTCTAATTTTCTTTGCATGTTTTACATGGTTTAGGGCTTTCAATA
This sequence comes from Avena sativa, assembly GCA_916181665.1. Lineage (NCBI taxonomy): Eukaryota > Viridiplantae > Streptophyta > Magnoliopsida > Poales > Poaceae > Avena > Avena sativa. The sequence continues at coordinate 370,998,095 of OV702279.1, read as the reverse complement.
AGTGTCGATCTAACTTACGAACAAGAACCAAAACGTTGATGCTTGAACTATCAAGTGCCCGTTGTAAATTGAATCTATACTATGATGGGAGAGACAGACACCCGCAAAGCCACTTATGCAATACAAGTTGCATGTTAAGCGTGGAGCAAGTCTCATGAACGATGTCATGTAAGGTTAGCCCGGGCCGCTTCATCCCATCATACCGCAAGATGCAAAGTACACAAAAAGCAATTGATAATAAAAGCACCACCGCCCACAATGACCATTGTGTTCTACTCGTGCAACAGATCTACATATAGACACGGCTCTGATACCACTGTAGGGGTTCATAGCGTGGAAAACAAAAATTTCTACCGCATGCACACAAACAAGCCAAGATCTATCTACTAGATTGTAGCAACGAGTCAATAGAAGCACTCACCCTTGAAGATTCCAAAGCGGTTAATGAGAGCATATTCTCGTGGGTGATGTAGTCGTACACTTGCCGATCTCAAGATCGTGTAGATGATCCTTCCGGCTCTGCGTTCCGGCAGCGCTTCCGCAGTCGATCACACGTTCGGTACTCGATGAAGACCTTCCTCTCCCTTGTTCCAGCAGGCAGCGGAGGTTGTAGTTCTCCCCTCGCGAATCCGGCAGCACGACGGCGTGGTGTCGGAAGTAGAGGGAAGATCCCGCAAGGCTTCGCCTAAGCAGGTGTGAGTTATGGTGGATTTAGGGTTTCCCGGTGATCTAGGGTTTAGAAGACCGGGAGGAGGAGGTGTCGGCGGCGGCGACGGCGCGAGGCGGCGACGGCGCACGGGGTAGAGGGCTAGGGCTTGGTGTTTTGGGGCAGCCCTCCCCCTCTATTTATGAGAGGGGGCAGCCTTGGGAGGGGTCGGTTTGAATCCAAACCCAAACCCAAGTTGGATTGAGAGAAGGACTCGTTCCTTCTTCCAGTAGGAAACCATTGTTCCAGTTTGACTTTTCAAACTCCCGTTTGACTTTCAATTTAGAGCTTTAATTCTCTCTCGCAAATGACCACACCAAGTGACCTATGACATGATCCAATCATTCCACTTACCCATGACACATTCATGGACTATTCCCCTTCCAGACCGGTGAACCTTCTAGAACCTTCTAGAACTTCTCCGATGAAAACATCGGAATGTTTCCCGAACTCCGGAATCGGACTTTACTTATATGAATCTTATTCTACGGACCATTCCAGATCTCCTCGTGATATCCTGGATCCCATCCGAGACTCCGAACAACATTCGGTATCCCTACTAACATTCCATATCTACTAAACAACATCGAATCCTTAAGTGTGTCTCCCTACGGTTCGTGAATTATGCGGACATGACCGAGACACTTCTCCGATCAATAACCAATAGAGGAATCTGGAAATTCATATGGCTCCCACATATTTCTACGATTACTTTGCGATCGAATGAACCATTTACATATGATACCAATTTCCCTTTGTCTCACGATAGTTTACTTATTCGAGGTTTTGATCGTCGGTATCTCTGCATACCTAGTTCAACCTCGTTACTGATAAGTACTCTTTTCTCGTTCCTGTGATATGTGATCCCTTGTGAGCCAGTCACATGCTTGCAAGATGATTGGATGACATTCCACCGAGAGGGCCCATAGTATATCTATCTGTCATATGGATGGACAAATCCCACTCTTGATCCATGTGCCTCAACCCATACTTTCTGAACACTCAATGCCACCTTTATAGCCACCCAGTTACGGTGTGGTGTTTGATGTCATCAAAGCATCCTTCCGGTGATGGTGATTAGCATGATCTCATGGTCGAAGGAATCAGGTTACTATGTATCAGAAAGCTTATAGCAAACAAACTATTGAAATGACTTGATCTTTATGCTACGCTTATCTATAGGAGTATGTCCATCATACCATTCTCCTAATGATATGATCTTGTTGTCAATAACATCTCAATGTTCATGATCGAGAAACCACGATCATCTATTAACCAACAAGCTAGTATTATAAAGAGGCTTTACCAGGGACTCTAATTTAGTTTACAAATCACACAAGTATTAATGTTTCCACTTAATAATATTATAGCATGAATGTAAACATTTATCATAAACACAAAGATATAATAATAACCACTTTTATTATTGCCTCTAGGTCATATCTCCAACACTCCCCTGTCTCCGACGAACTCCCCGTCGAATTCTGGCCACCACCGCCAGCCCCATTGCCCCCAGAGCACACGAGCGTGCCCCCTAGCGTCTTCTGCACCTCCCAGTGCTGCCCGCTTGACCGCGCGTGCCCTGTAACCTCGGCAACCTCTTCGACAGAGCAACGCCACAGTCTGCCTCAACTCCGGCGAGCAGTAGCCAACAAACCAGCACGCCCCTTGCCCTCTGGTAGGTCCCTTTGCAACCTCTGCAATCATGCGCACCTCCCTGACATGCTGCCTTGCCTTCTTACGCCCCAGGAGCTCCTCCCCGACAACGACAGCACGTGCCCGAGCCAGTGAGCAACTTCGGTGAGGAATTGTCATCGTCCCCGTGAGCCCCTTCGCCAACCACGAGTACGTTGAGCATCAGCAATGCACGGCGAGTCTAGTGAGTCACCCCACTCCTCCTCTCGCTTCCTGGTTTCGCCGTTACACCACCGTTTGAGCGCGTCGCCGCCCGCCACCGCCGCAGCGCCGCCCACCTATGGTCAAAACGATTCGGGTCGTTAGATCTAGATCGGATGTGTGAGATTAGAATTATATCGAAGAGGTATCATGTGCTTTGAGCCGCACGATTTGCTTTAGATCTAATGCTCTGTAATATCCGATCCGCACGAACCGTTTTCAGCCAATAAGAACATGACGCGTGGCCTGTGTTTTGATTTAAAAACAGAAACTATCCTATTAGATGTTTGAATTAGTAAATTCCATAAGTTTTGATCCACACGTCCAAATTTTGAAAATTTTATATCAAGGGAATCAGCAAGAAGAAACCTTTCCAACCATGCCCTTTGTTTAATGTTTTGCTTCTGTAAAATTAGTTGTTTTTGCAAAAACTTGTTTAGGCCTAATTTGAGTATAAAAATTATTCTAGGAATATTTTTGGGGTAAAATCTTTTGTAAATGGATTGTTTTGAACCTACTGACCATATAAACCAACTTTTGGATTTAAAATCATATTTTGTGACACTTAGGAATTATTTCCTTGAATAAAAGCATTTCTAGTTAAATAAAAATATTGATTATGGTTTAAAAATACTTTTTGAGTAAAACCTTTTGAAAATGGTTTGATTTAAACTCTCTGACCCTAAACACCATGTTTTGGATTTAAAAATGTATTTTGATTAACCCTAGAGAATTATTACCTTGCTTAAAGGCATTTCCAATAAAATAACATATTGCTCGGATTTAAAAATGGTTTATAGGTAAAACCTTTTGCAAATGGTTTTAATATTAAACACTTGACGTTAAAATACTAACATTTGTGTTCAAAATTATATTTGTCAAACACTATAAATTATTACTTGGATTTAAATCATTTCTAGCAAAACAAAAATGAATTGAAGTGGCCATTTTCACTAACTTGATATCAAATGGTTTTGCCACATTTATAAATTACCAATAGGTGTTTTATAATGTTAATAGCCTACTAAAAACCACCTTTCCAAATAAAACAATCTTTTGCATGCTTGCATGCATTGTTTTGTTTTCTTTATTTTATGTGGTGAATTGTTTGATTGCTAGATTGAATTTGTGCCTTGATTGAATTGTAGTGAAATTTGAAGATTGTGACTATTTCAAGATCAAGAAGTGAACTTATATTCTATACCAAAAAGGCAAGTGGTGCTTCATACTTTTGTCCCATTATTTTCACTATGCATTAGTGATATTTCTAAGTAGGACTTGCATGGAACTTTACTAAGTGTGTTATGCCATGGGAAATCCTATTAGATGAAGCCTTAGTAGAATTTTCCCTAAGTTAAGATCCCTACTACTATCATGCTTAGCTTAGCTAGTAGAAAACCAGGGTGGATTATATTCATGCTATGAAATATTTCTAAGTCTATGACTTGTGTTTTGTTTAATAAAACAACCATGTGAATGAATCACCTGTGTGGAATGGTGAGAATGGATTTATGTTGAGTGGTTACACAAAGCCAGGGGACTGGTAAACCTTGTGTATCACACTTGTGGAAAGCCACCCAGGAACAAAGAGATTTGAGATGTCAAATGTTGAGAAGCTTCAAGTGCAGCCACTTGGCATTATGGGCTCTGGTTGGATCATATAGGTTGTAATAACTTAGCCAGATGGACAGTTGGTGGTAGGGGATGATAGGTTTGGAGCGCGTCCATTTTGGTCTAAGGGAAGGCTTCTGAAAGATCTTGTTTTGATGCATGTCGAGTCTTGTGGGGAAAGTGCACCACCTCTCAAGAGATTAAAATCTAAGTACTTAGCCGTGTCCCCGACAATGAACAATTTGAGCATCAAGACATGGAAGCTACCAAGAATCTCCTCATCCCAATTTCTAAGTTAAAAACTTGTGGTTGAACAAGGGTTAAAGGATCTTCAATCAATGATTGGTAGATGCCTTGGGTGATTTTGACAAACAAAAACTTAGTGTTTTTAAATGATAAGGAAAATCTATTTTGAGCAAAGCAAGCCTAAGCTCCACTTAGCCAAATGCATATAGATGATAGATACCACTATTCTACCATAGTATCACTTGCCAATACAAATCAAATGTATTGACCCTTGTGGCTGTAACTTATTATGTTGCAGGTTTGTTTGATGTTAGTAAAGTGTGTTGATTAGGATTACAAGTCTACAACCAACATGATTGCCTGTGGCACTTTGAAGATGAAGGACTCCATGCTATATAGTTATTTCTGCTGCATTATAATGAGATAGCCAAATGAGCTATGTAAGATGTAATGAATTATTTTATTCCTGGTTATAAAGTTGTATTATGACCTTTGTTTCTTGATATTACATCTTAACTGTGGATGCTAGCTATTGATCCAGGGACTAGCATTGTAAACACAGAGATCTCTACCTTATTAAAGGTTGGGACCTCTACAATCTCGGCAAGCGATACCACCAGGAGTAGCGCTGGAGCACCTTAGGAAACCATCGATCAAGCCGTCACCAGAATCCGACTCGATCAGGGTCACCCCGACGAATCAGCAGTTAGACGTGGTGCCAATGGATATCGACTCAGGGGCAGGTTCGACTCACTGGGGATTAATCCTCTCAATTCATGGGCTACCGAATCACACTTGGGGACTCCTCAGGTCATGTCGGCAGAGCATATGTCGGCGGAGCCAATAGAAATTGATGCTGAAGCAGACCCGGAACCACTGATACCAAAATGGGCACAACCAGTATTTGATTACTTAAAAGATGGGACCTTGCCGAATGATGAAGCATTGGCAAGGCAAACAACAAGAAGAGCAAAAGCGTACACCATAATCAACAAGGAACTATACAAGCGAAGTGTGACGAGTGTACTGCAGCATTGTATCAGCTCAGAGAAAGGCCAGGAGATTTTTTTGGATATTCATCAAGGAGAATGTGGGCACCATGCGTCATCAAGAGCGTTGGTGGCCAAGGCATTCCGATATGGATTTTATTGGCCAAGCGCACTAGCACAAGCGCAAGAGTTAGTCGAAAAATGCAATGGTTGTCAACACTATGCATCCAAGTCACATCTACCAGCGTCTGAATTAAAGACTATACCAATCACTTGGCCTTTTGCAGTATGGTGCCTAGATATGGTAGGATCATTCAAACCAGCAAGGGGAGGCATGACTCATATTTTGGTAATGATTGATAAGTTCACCAAATGGATAGAAGTGAAACCAATCAAAAAATTGGATGGTAAAACAGCTGTCACATTCTTAAAGGATATCATCCTAAGATATGGTTACCCACACAGTGTAATCACTGATAATGGCACAAACTTTGCTGAAGGAGCTTTTGCTCGTTTCTGCGGGAAACACCGAATAAGACTCGATGTAGCATCAGTCGCCCATCCAGAACCAAATGGACAAGTTGAACAGGCTAATGGCTTAGTTCTGTCAGGGATAGAACTCTGCTTAATGGAACCACTCCAGAGGTCACCTGGTTGTTGGATAGAGGAACTGCCCTCAGTGTTATGGAGCCTAAGAACAACTCCGAATCGATCAACGGGCTATACACCATTTTTCCTCGTGTATGGGGCAGAAGAAGTTTTGCCTGCCGAGATAGAGTATGACTCGCCAAGGATAAGGCAATACTCGGAAGCCGAGGTAAAAGAGGCCCGAGAAGATGGAGTAGACTTACTCGAAGAAGCAAGGGAACTGGCATTATCCAGATCCGCTATATATCAACAAAATCTCCGATGCTACCATAGCCGGAAAGTGCAACCTCGTGTTTTTCGAGAAGGGGATATGGTGCTAAGGCTGGTGCAGCGCACAACGGGAATTCATAAATTATCACCCCCATGGGAAGGTCTGTTCATTGTAAGCAAAGCATTGCACAATGATTCATATTATCTCATAGATGCTCGCGAAGCACAAAAGAACAAGGCGGTTAGGTCAGGAGATGAGACCAAAAGGCCATGGAATGTGGCGCTACTTCGTTCCTTCTATACTTAGGAGAAGCAATGCATGTATCACTCGAACTCTCATACGTCGGACGTGTGTGCCGGCTATGTGCTGATAATAAAATGGTATGACTCGAAAAATTGACTCGGGGACTACCCCTTAAGTTTTCCCTTTCAGTTATTTTATGTCGGCTGGCGTGACATCCAAAATTTATCTCGGAACAAGTAGTGTTCACTCGGAAAAAATCAACTCTTCGACTATGCTGTTGTCCGAAAACACGGCTTCATGGCAAGCAAGAGAAAAAGATGTATGATGGGTAAACACGAATGCCGGATAAGTACAAAGGATAAACGCGAGTCGGCTTTATGTCTTTGCCTAACCCACTGCAGGTCATGTTATACTACGTGTTGAATAATCTCGGCCAATTGATCCAAGTTTCATATCCGCTAACTATATCCTTAGTACTTTGAGACTCTAATGTCGAACACCAAAAAAGGTAGACAGGGGCCAAAGTCGAGGAAATGTGAAACGGCAAAATGAGACCCGGGGACTTGCCCTTGAATGATTCACACTCCGAACATAATGAAAATATATAAAGCCTTGTCAAAAGGTGCATAATAAAAATTAAAGTGCAAATGTACATTACATCTGTACCCCGCATACCGGGGATCTAATCAAAAGTTCAAGTACTTGTTAGCCTAAGAAGCAGCAGGACTCGGAGGAGCACCCTTGGAGCTAGGAGCGTCGCTTGGATCATCTACCGAGTCAGGGGTGTCTATGGCCGGGTCATCGGGACCAACTAACTCGGTTGCTTCGCTGTTGGCACCCTCTTCATCAGCAACTTCGACAAGCGGGTCGCCGAGGTGGAGGAAGCTGGGCCCGTCGCACCAAGCATGCACCATGGTGTACTCAATCATGGCGTAGGCTCGCTCCTGGCATTTCTTGATCAGCTCCGGGTCATTCGGCCATTTGCCATCTCCTCTTATGCGAGTAAGGACATCAAGATTGATGTCCTCGTACCATGAAAGCACGAAGGAAAGAGCCTTGTCCGCTGTAGCTCGGCTGGCCGACTCACGCCACTGATCCAGCCGGTCCTCAATAAGGAGCAATCTCTCAGCAAGTGGATCGATGAGTTCAGGTGCGTCTTCATCTGTCCAGAGCATGCGGAACGCATGAATAGCCGACTTGAGCAGGTCCACACCGCAAGACTTGAGGGTCTTGACCCGTTCTGACACCGCTTCGAGAAGCTCGTCCATGGTCACCTCGCCATCAGCCGGAGCGCCAGATTCGGCCCTCACTTTCTTCATGGCTCGGATGGCAAACATGTTGGCCTCAGGAAAATTCTCTGCAAGCAAAGGAGAAAGTTAGCAAAATAACAAAAGTAGATGGAAGAAGTCCAGAGCGACCTGTACAGTGCAAAAAGAGTAAGAACTCACTACCGAGAAAGGAGTTGACAGCGCCGAGCTTTCTCTGCCAAATTTTGGCCTTGGCTTGAGGTGCATCAAGGTTCAGGTTTGCCGACTCAACCGATGACTCGGCCTCATCGAGCAACCTCTTGGTCTTTTCGGCGCTGGCGGCCTGCTGCTCATTCTTCTCGGCAAGCTCTTCCTTCAGGACCTTCACCTCGGCCAAGTGCTTCTGCTCCGTCTCGGCCATCAGCTTCTTCAACCGATTCACCTCGTCTCGCTCCTTATAGAGTTCGGCTTGGTGCTTCTCTGCTTATTCGGAACAAACTACTTGTCAACATCGAAAGAAATATCTTTAGCTGTCAGATTAATGAGGCAAGAAACTTACTCTCCGCCTCGCTGATCTGCGAGTGAAGAGCCTCGATGGTGGACTGAGCAAAGGCTATGAGAAAAGAGCAAGAAGAGATTGAGAAAATGAACCGGAGAAAAATACACCGAATAAAGAAAGGACGAGTAAGGACATTACCTTGGCCTTGGGTGTCAGTCTGCAGCTTCTCATATGCAAGTTCGAGCTTGTGATGCGCCAGAACGAGAGCTTGGTGCACCTTAGTGTGCTCGTTATGCATGAGCTATACAAAGCAAACAGACAGTAAGTAAAGGACAAGTCAAGCAGCCGGCCGGATAAAAAGTGACTCTTATCTAAGAGCTTACAGCCGAGTAAGTTCCTCACTCGGCAGTAACCTCGAGGGCTAGGGATCGAAGCTCTAACATATGAGTTTAGCATAAGGAAACAAAAAGTCTTAAGAGCTTACAGCCGAGTAAGTTCCTCACTCGACAGTAACCTCGAGGGCTAGGGATCGAAGCTCTAACATATGAGTTTGGCATAAGGAAATAAAAAAGCTTAAGAGCTTATAGCCGAATAAGTTCTTCATTCGATAGTAACCTCGAGGGCTAGGGATCGAAGCTTTAGCATACAAGCTTGGTGTCAAAATTTAAAGACTAAGTGATTATTGAGAGCTTACGACCGAATAAGTTCTTCATTCGGCAGTAACCTCGGGGACTAGGTGATATGTATAAAAGAAATACTCAACAATACAAAAGAGGAAGAAGCTACTTTACCTCGTTCGCTTTGTCGGCGCGGGCCATTAGGGAAATGGCCTGCTGGGTCATGTCAGAGACGGCCTTGGGGCCTAGCACCAGTTTCTTGCCGCTCCGGGTACTGACCTCTTGCTCGCCAGCTGCATTCCATGCCAAAGCATAAGGCTCAGCCAAACCAAGGCTTTTCCCGCTGAGCGTCCGAGTGAGAACTTGACTCGTTTTCAGGGTAGTTCCCACGTTGGCACGGGTTACAATAGCACTAGTATGGAAGGCAACAGCTTTAGAGCCATCACCTGACCCGGCAGCCGCGGACTCGCCCGCTTTGACCATTGAAGCAAGCATTGTTGCCAATGTCGGAGGCTGGATCTGAGGAGCAGAACCCGGAGCGCATACCAATGTTGTATACTTGGTGGAGGTGGACTTGCTAGATAAAGAGCGAGCAGAGCCAGAGGCCTTGGGCTGGGTCTGGCCCTTTTACATAATAGGAGAGCGAGCAGGAGGATTTGGAGAAGAAAGTGGAGCCGACTGACTGGGCTCAGCAGTTTTGCTGGCTCCAAGATCAGGAAGTTCTTCATTCATACCATCTTGAGGGATGATGCCAGAGGAACTGGTGGCGGAAGGTTTCTCGGTGCCAGAGTCACTGGCACCAAGATCAGGAAGTTGTTCCTGATCAGCGCCAGGAGTGCTGGGCCGAATATCCTTTGCCGGGTGCACCACCGGGTCTGACTGACACTGAGAAGCGTGAGCCTCGACAGTGGTAGCCTCGACTCGGACGGGTTTCTGCACCATAGAGTGAGTCGAAGCGGGCCCGGGACTTAGAGGCGAGGCGATGCTAGAAGCAGCCTGGTTTGCCGACAAAGGTGCGGCGCTGAAAACAACAAGACATGTATAAGAGAACAACAGTGATGAAAAAGAAAGAATAATGAAAGCAGAGTATAAAAACTTATCCGGTGACGACCGGGTCACGGGTGACTCGGCGTGTGACTCGGCGCCCAGCGGCTTGGCGAGTCTCGGCCAGCATGGCAGCAGCAGAGGCAGCAGGAGCTGCCGGAGTGGGATTGCTCTTCTTGGCCGGCTGAGTGCTGGAGGAGGCTCCGCGTCGCTTCGGCTTGGCGACGGGGATCTTGCTGACTCCGCCCATGGCGAGAGGAGTGTCATGTACCTGGCCAGCTGCATAAGTAAATAACAGACTTACTCGGATAAGTTGGGAGACTAAGGTCACAAGGCATGTACCTCCAAAATCGTACAATCATCATCCTCATCATCGTCAGAACAATCTTGTAAGGGATTGCGAGATTGACTCTTACCCGAAGCTAAAGTAGCGGCTGCGTGCGGGATGGGCATGAAGCACTCCAGGTCGAACTCGACTTCGTCAGAGTCGGAGCGGTCCGCGTTATAACCGCAGGGAGGGACAATACTGTCATCAACCTGGTGAACAAGGTTTTGCGAGAGACAAACAGAATTAGTAAAAAAAACTAGAATGAGAGTGGCAAAAGATCTAAAGCCGACTCGGCAAGGAAAACGACTCGGAAAACTTATCTAGGGGACAGGCTTGACCCGGCTAAACGGAGGACAGCTCCAAGTCCAATCATCCGCCAAGTTCAGTTTAAAGATTGAGCTTACTCGGCGAGCAATGGAGTCATGGGTGAGCTCCTTAGTAGAGTGCCGAGTGGGATCATGGGAGCCACTCATGAAGCACATATTGTGGCTCCTAGCTTGGATGGGGCTAACCCGGCGTGAGACTAAGGTGCACATGAGGTCCCTCTCGGCAAGATGAAAATGCTCATCCGATGATAGCAACCTTTCCAAGATCATGTTGGCTTCGTTCACCACAGCGTCTTGGTCACGCGGGTCAAGCTGCCAGAACTTCTTGTTCGGGACTTCGTCCGAGAAAGGGGGGAGCCAGATGTTATCGGCGGACCCGCTGTTTTTGACATAGAAGAAAGTCCTATGCCATTTCTTGCAGGAATCAATACCAGTAACCCGTGGAAAGATGGAGTCTCTCCTGGGCGTGATGCTAGCAGCACCGCACCGGGTCGGCCTCTTCTCGGATCGAGGAGCACCAGGCTGGGGAACAACTTGAACCTTAAAGCTAAAATATTTGGTCCACAGAAGAACTGTAGGCCAAATCCCGAGGTAAGCCTCACAAGCAGAAATAAAGCAAGAAAGAGAGCCAATCGCGTTGGCAGGGAGATGATGGGTTTGCAGATGGAAAGTGGAGAGGAACGAGGATAAGAAGGTGCTCACTAGAAGAGCGAAACCGCGCTCAAAGTGAGAAAGGAAAACCACCCGCTCGTTAGCATCAGGCTTGGGAGAGATCTCACCGGCGGGAGACGGCAATCCACTTGTAGCGGAATGCGCCTGGTGGAGTGGAGCCATTCCACCTCCTCGGTGGAGATCTCTGAGCCTTCCCAGCCGCCGCGCTCGCCAGCGGGAACCTCCTACTCTTCAGCACCATCAGCGCTGTCGCGTGCGTCCATGAGTCTCGCAGATTCAGTTTCCCCCGCCGTTGGAAGAGGTTTGGAAGAACACGGACCCGTGGTGGAATCGAAAGAGGAGTGGAGCAATTGCAGGGCAAGAACAGAGGAAGAAGAAACCGCAAAGGGGGCGGTTTGATTTCGCAGGCGCAAGGAGGAAGAAGAGGCAAGGGAAAATTGAAGGGCGTGGGGGAAGTGGAAACCCCCCAACCCCTACTTAAGGGCAGTAAAAACCCCGGTCGTGGGATCCATATGCGACGTGCGGCCAGCGTGTGGCCGTGTACCAGACCGGGTAAGCCAATCAGCGGGTGCCACGTAACCAGAGATACACGAAAAATCCCGTGCCACGTCATGAAAGGAAGGACAAGGGAGGCCGATGGGACTGCCACAATGACGGGGAATAACTACACAACCATCACTGTGCCGCCAGAGCTTGGAACAAAATTTGAGGCAAGTAATCATGATTACCGGTTGTCAGTGACAGAAGCACGCCGAAAATGACCTAGAATTGGCCAAAGTGACTCGGTACGAGGCAAAAATGAGCCAGGAAGTCAAAGAGTGGATCCGAAAACTGTCAGACAGACTCGGCAAGGTGCGAGATTGCGAAAAATAAAGACAAAAATTAAGTTATAGTCACGTAAAAGGAACCTAGAGACGCCTAACAGCTTGAACTGCTAGACCTCACCAGCTTCGGGGACTAATGTCGAGGGGATAACCCCCGGTAGGGTCACGAGGGATGAAACATAGCATAGCTGGGTAAGCTCCGAGTGAAGAAAGAACCAGGCCGGATAAGGACGGCCGGGAGAGGGAAGCGTGTGCGGCCGACATATGAACTATGTCGGCCCGCATAAGACAAAGTTGTTATTCTTGCAGGAACCGACGAGACGAGTCTACCAAGGAAGGGACGAGTCGGATAGGACATGTGGCACCTTTCCGAGTAAGGTTCAGGAGGGACCATGGCAAACCATGGTCAAAAGAGAAGGGCGAAGCCGGGTGACACAAAAGGAGACGGATGACGCCCAAAGCAAACACTGACATACAAAGTTACAGCGTGACGCCAAAAGGAACGGGAGGCAGCGTACCAGAAGACCGTTAGCTGTCAAGCTTTGTGGACTGGGCCATTGGGCCTAGGGCAATCCCATGACCCGTCCCACATTATAGGGACCAAGATCCAAACAGTAAACCCTAGAACCCAAAGGGGTATAAGCTAGCTAGCACTGCCTATATAAGGGGGGCATAGTTGTAGTAGAGGGAGGTTGGACCAAGTAGGGAACTAGAGCACTGAACCCTAGTTCATACTGCACTAGGAACACTTGTAATCCTCGGTTGTCAATAAAATCACTAAGTGTGGAGATTTCTTCTTGTTCTTCGTGCATGGCTCGACCGTGCACTCCCTCCCCGGTGACCACAAGCACCCATTCGGCCCCCAACTTAAGCCTACCTATGGCATCTGTCGTGCCACCACCACGACATCTCTAGTAGCGTTGCTAAAGTCAGTTAGGATTATGTTAGCAATTGCTGCATATTTTGATTATGAGATATGGCAGATGGATGTCAAAACCGCGTTTCTCAATGGTAATATTGAAGAAGAGTTGTATATGATACAACCAAAGGGTTTTGTCGATCCTAAAGATGCTAACAAGGTGTGCAAGCTTCAGCGATCCATCTATGGATTGAAGCAAGCATCACGAAGTTGGAATCTCCGGTTTGATGAGGTGATCAAAGAGTTTGGATTTGTCCAAACTTATGGAGAATCTTGTATTTACAAGAAAGTGAGTGGGAGCAATGTGTCATTTCTGATATTATATGTGGATGACATATTATTGATCGGAAATGATATAGGTCTCTTAAACAGTGTTAAAAGTTATCTAAACAACAAATTTTCAATGGACCTAGGTGAAGCGTCATACATATTAGGCATAAAGATCTATATAGATAGATCTAGGCGCCTAATAGGGCTATCGCAAAGTACATTCCTTGATAAGATTTTAAAGGAGTTTAAAATGGACGGAAGTAAGAAGGGGTTCTTACCTATGTTGCAAGGCAAGACATTGAGTAAGACTCAAAGTCCGGCTACGGCGGAAGAAAGAGAGATAATGGACAAAGTCCCCTATTCTTCAGCCATAGGCTCTATTATGTACGCCATGCTATGTACAAGACCGGATGTGGCACATGCTATTAGTTTGACTAGTAGGTACCAATCGGATCCAGGTTCGGAACACTGGATAGCGGTCAAGAATATCCTTAAGTACTTGCGAAGAACTAAGGATATGTTTCTTGTGTACGGAGGTGAAGAAGAGCTCGTCGCTAAGTGTTATGTTGACGCACGATTTGACACCGATCCGGATGACTCTAAGTCTCAATCCGGATACGTATGTCTCATGAATGGCGGAGTAGTTAGTTGGAGGAGTTCCAAACAACCTGTGGTGGCGGGATCAACAACGGAGGTCGAATATGTTGCTGCTTCGGAATCGGCTCAAGAAGCGGTTTGGATGAAGGAGTTCATATCCGAACTAGGTGTGGTTGCAAGCGCGTTGGACCCAATGGTGATCTCTTGTGACAACGATGGTGCCATTGCCAATGCCAAAGAACCAAGGTCTCACAAGAATTCCAAGCATATTAAGCGCCGGTTTCACTCCACCCGTGAGCATGTCAAGGATGGAGATATAAATATTTTTAAAGTACACACGGATCTCAATGTAGCAGATCCGTTCACTAAAACTCTCCCTAGAGCAAAACTTGATCAACACCAGAACTCCATGGGTGTTAGATTCATCACTATGTAACTAGATTATTGTCTCTAGTGCAAGTGGGAGACTGAAGGGAATATGCCCTAAGAGGCAATAATAAAGTGTTTATTATGTATATTTCAAGTATATGATAGATGTTTACTTTGCATGCTATAATTGTATTAATATGGAAACATTAATACATGTGTGTTTAATAAACAAACAGAAAGTTCCTAGTTATGCCTCTCTCATAAACTAGCTCGTTGATTAACAAGATGATCAAGGTTTCCTGATCATGGACATTGGATGTTGTTAATAACGGGATCACAACATTACTGTAATGGTGTGATGAACATTCACCCGAAGTATAGCATTACGATCAAAGTCATTGAGTTTATATTGCTACAACAACTTACGAAGTAATCCCAATCCTTAGACCATGAGATCATGTCAATCACTAACACTGGAAGAGTTTCTTGATAACATCAAACGTCACACCGTAACAGGGTGATTATAAAGATGGGTCCAGAACTAATAAACTGTTATGTTGAGGCCCATGGATCGAGAGTGTAATTTGTTCATCCCGATGACGAATAGATATACTCTGGGCCCTCTCGGTGATATCACATTGGTTAGCTTGCAAGCAAGTGATTTGATCACTAGAATGTTATATCACGAGAACGGGAAAAGAGTGCATGTTAGTAACGATATCAAACTAGGTATGGAGATACCGAATATTGAATCTCGGACATGTAATATATCGTGAAACAAATGGATTAAGATACTAGCATAAAAGGTTCCGATGATCACAAGAAAGTCATCATTGAATGTGTGGGAGTCAGTATGGGTCTCTAGATCCCGCTTCTGATTATTGATCTGAGAGGGGTCTCGATAATGTCCGCATTATTCACGAACCGTAGGGTGACACACTTAAGAGACACTGACATCCAATTGGAGCAAAAGTTTCATGCCGGAAATAATAACAAGCGCAGGAATTTATTTCACTAGATACCGAAACAGGTTTTCAGGTGAAATTGCAGAAAGTGTTTTTGCATGTGAAATAGAATTCAAGCAAGGGGTTATATGTGAATGTTTGTCATTAAATTAATTGACAAAATTCTGAATAAATAAAATGAGTTTTATTTAATGAGAGTTTGCATTAAATTTGGTGGAAATTTTATAGCAATTTTGAGTGGGATTTTGAGTGGAGGGAATTTAAAGGATTTTTGTGAGTGGAGTGTCCACCTACATGAATGAGGGGAGGGCAAGGGGGCATCCCCATGCGCCGGCCACCCCCTTGGGGTCCCCCCCTCTCCTATAAAAGGCACCCCTCTCCCTCTCTCTCACTCACACCTCCTTGTGAAGGATCTCTCTCCCCCTCTAGAATTTATCCCCCATGGTCTCAGACTAGCGAGATACATGTTCCCGGTGGCTATTCGGCAAGAAAGAGTTGTGCTTCCGCTACATCGCTGGAGCGAGGAGGCGGAGGTTTCTCGGTGCCTCGGACGTGTGTGCGAGCACGGATGCGCTGCTGATTTGCGGCGCTAGGACTTCCTCTTGATCTTGAGATCGGCAAGAGATCGTCTACATCAACCACGAGTTTAAATCGTTAAGCTTTGTCGGTCTTCAAGGGTATGTTCTCTACGGATATACATTCGCCCGTTGTTTGTATCTAGTAGATAGATCTTGGTACATAGTTGTTCCCATCGTAGGAATTTTTTTGTTTTCTATGATGCGAACCCTACACAAAGTACTTGCGCATCTTAAAATCATTAGAGGATAAAGCACTCATAGTAGAAATCTCATTCATATGAGCCACAACACTCTCATTTTCAGTCCCATAGAAAGGTTCTTTCTCAACAATGTCTAAATAGGATAAATCAAGAGAGAAATCATAATATTTATCTTTGATATCTATGGGAGAAGTGAAAAACTTAGGATCAGAGGACATCTTAGGAATAATAGTACTTCTAGCAAGGAGACTCTTAATAGCACTAGTACCATGTGTGTTTCGGCACTCTTCAACAAATTCATAAGTGAACTCAATGTAACCATCATTAATATCATAACTCTCTCTAGACTCAGGGGAGCTAACAGGTGTAACAGTGTCTTCACTAGGAGTTTCAGTATTTCCTAGACTATCCATAGTAGCATCTAGGAAAGGACCTAATGAACCACTCGCATCAATCACAGTAGAAGTAACATCATGAGCATCAAAAGCAGTTTCAGATTCATCAGTAGTAGCAGTTTGTGTAGCATGAGTATGTGGTGACTTATAACAGACGGTGAATCAAGAGCAACAGAGATGTTTAGGACTGTACCTCTTCTTGTAGTGGATGGTACAATAGGATTCTTTCCATCACGAGACTTCCCCGTGATGAAAGGAGTAGGAGTGAACAATAATAGTTCCAAGTGAACTTACAAATAAAGTTATCTCCCTGGCAACAGCGCCAGAAAATAGTCTTAATGACCCACAAGTATAGGGGATCGCAACAGTCTTCGCGGGTAGTATTACCCAATTTATTGATTTGACACATGGGGAGCCAAAGAATACTTGCAAGCCTTAACAACTGAGTTGTCAATTCAGCTGTACCTGGAAATAGTTCTTGCTCACAAAAGTTTATCAGTAGCAACAGTTTGTAGTAGCAACAACAAAGCAACAACAATAGTAAAACAGGAGCAATAGTAAAAGTAGTAGCAAACAGTAGGATATGAGCGCGGTAGGCATAGGGATGGATGGACGGGCGTTGCATGGACAAGTCTAAACATGTAACTTCAAGATCTAGGGCATTGCAGATAAATAAGAATAAGCATCCAAGTACTAAACAATCATAGACATGTGCTCCATATATAGTCATGCATGCTCATAATGAGAACTTGCACAACATCTTTTGTCCATCCATCCCGTGGCAGCGGGGCCTCTAGGGAACTACTGGCAATTAAGGTTCTCCTTTTAATAGAGCACCAGATCAAAGCATTAACACTCCATGAACACATGTGATCCTCACACCACAGCCATCCCCTACGGTTGTCCCAATTTCTATCACTTCGGGGCCTTTGGATCCGGACAATGATATGTGTACACAACTTGCTGATAAGATCACAAACAATACTATCATAATGATTCAATAATAAGTTCAGATCTGAGATCATGGCACTCGGGCCCTAGTGACAAGCATTAAGCACAACAAGTTGCAACAAAGTCAAATAGCACTAATGGAGATACTAGGCACTATGCCCTAACAATCTTATTCGATTACATGATAGAACTCATCCAATCCCTACCATCCCCATAGCATATAATGGGGTATTACTCACTCATGGATGAGGGAAACATCGATGGTTGATGGAGAGGCGTTGTTGATGACGTTGGCGATGATCCTCTCCAAATTCCCTGTCCCGGCAGGGTGCCAGAACGGAGTTTCTGGTTCCGAATCTTCGTTTCTGATGGTGGCGGCGGAGCGGAACTCTTTATCGAAAAACGTCAAACCCCCTCGATTTTTAGGTCAAGGGGTAACTTATAGGCGAAGAGGGAGCCCGAGGGGGTGCCTGGGGTGGCCACACCCCCTAGGCGCGAGCTGGACCCACCCGCGCCTGGCAGGGGTGTGGGCCCCCCCAGGCCTCCACTCCGTCTCGTACTCTGGCTCCGTGGATCTTCTCGTGAAATAGGATTTTTGGCATATTTTCCAGGATTTTTCCTGATAGTTGATTTTCTAACCTTTGCCACAATCCTCTCCTTGTGGTCAGGCACCCTTTCCCACATCAGCAGTTTACCAATGTCTGCAAAAATAGCATTCAGGTCTTCAGTGTACCAGTGATCCAAAGGTGGGCCAGCAAGCATAACCCAGACCTCTCTATTGAATTGTGCCTTTATCCAGTTAATTCCTTTATTATGTTTTGCAAAAGAAACAAGAACATATTCAAAAGGAATTGGGCTTTCTCTGATTAACATGTCTCTGTCACTAACTCTAGCGAACTCGACATAGGCCGCACCAAAAGGACACATATGAATGATTCAAAACCCAACCTGAGAAGTAGCAACAAGTCCTCCAACACACCTCTGATGTTTTTAGAAGGAACCTGACCTAGGGGCATTGGTGTGATCGAAGCGATTGCATACTGCTCGTGCATCCTTTGTCGCCGGGCTACAACCACCCTCTTGACGCCCACCCTTCTAGGAACCTCCTGAATCTGAAAACCATGCGGGACGAAGGGCCTTGGGTCGATAGGAATGTTTGCCATTTCCTCCAGCAGAGCCACTGGCGAGGAAGGGGCAAAGGGTGTGTCAGAGTGGGGTGGCACAGGAGCTGGCGTAGAATGTGAGGGGGCAGGAAACTGCTCAGTGTTACTGTCTTTTTTTGCAGCCTCCGACCGAGAAAGCGTCGTGGGCTTGTGGGATTTGAACCAATTAATGAAGTTTTAATTGGGCTAAGTCTTGATTGGGAAAGAGGGACACTCGAGAGGGACAATCCCGATAATTTTGGATCCACGCAATTCTCGCCCTCTTTTATTTGTCCAGGTGGAGTAATCATCGAATTAAAGACCGCCTGGGCGTAAGACACAAAATTAACTCCATCATTTGACTGATGGCTCCGAAAAAAATCAGATTTGAATGCTGATCAAAATTCATAAAGGCTTATTCCATTTTTTGGCATTGATTTCAATATTATTTGGAAAGGAGAGGCAACCGTTGGAAGCAGAAATAATAGGCTTCTTCTCTTTACAAAAAGTCAAACGAATCAAACACTGATTTTTTGTGTTGGAAATTCTTTTTCCTTGTGACCACATTCCATTCATTATCTTGCTCTTGATAAAATTTGATCTCCTCTTCTCTCAAATTTGGGCCTCCATGGCCCTAAAGATTAATATAGAAAACAAAGTTGTCGTTGGAGAAACTGCCAATATTGTAAATTTCAAATCCCATAGCACGAGATGAAACCGAGAACATGAATGTATGGTCTTGAAGACGATGAACACGATAAAGATGAGCTTTGCCCCCAAAACAAGATTGAATAGCCAAAGCAACCGTGTGAACATCAAGCTTAAACTATGCTTTACCAAAAGAAATCACAAGGATAAATTATCTTCACGAAAACCACCAAAAAATCAACCGAATATCCAAATTTTTTCTGAATGTCACTTTCAAAGATCGACCCTTGAGAGAAATCTAGTGGTCTTGGAAGATCTAGAGGAGCACCAACATCTACACGTTCACCAATGACAACTTTGTGTACTGGCATCTCAATGGTAGCTCTAGGAACAATCATTTCATCAAGGATCAAGAATCTAGCATCAATGAGGATCTCTTGCAGTGAAATAGGAATCAACCTTTTAGATTGCGGTCTTAGAATTTGATGAGTTTATTAACAATTTGATCATTTGCCTCATCGAGGCCTTAAAGCTTTTCTCCAAGATACACCCTAGTCTCTTGCTCTTTTTCTAGAGCATTATTTAGAGATTCATCTCAATAATGTGTTCTCTCCCTAGTTAGCATCTCTCATCAAGAATCTCTTGTGTGTGAGAGAGTTAATTTAAGAGGTTCACAAAATTCTTCTTGTGCTCCCCTTGCAAGTTAGTCATAAACACATCGAAAGCAACCAATTCCTCCTTGACTTCAAGAGATATATCATCATCAAGTTCATCATCAATCATTGAGGTAGGAAGAGAAGATGATGATATCTCTGATCCTCTTGCCATAAGGCAAGTGACGTTCTTATTGGAGATGTTCTCATTTGGAGAGTCAAAGAGTGAGAAAGTGGATGTAGACGTGGTAGCAATAGCCACAACACCATTTGATGTTTCCTCTTCTTCTTCATCATCATATTCATCATCATCATCGAAGGAGAATTATTCACGTGCCATCAAAACAATATCACCCAACTTCTTGTTGGTGGCATTTTTCTTGATGAAGGGCTTCTTGAATGGAGCCTTTGAGTTTTTATTTAATACAAGTTTACCCCCACGATCTTCTCTTTTCTCATAGGGACATCCAGCAACAAAGTGATAACGGTCACCACAATTGAAGCAAATTCTCAATTTTGAACTATTATGTCTTCTCCCATTTGGGTTGCTTCTTCGTTGCATCTCCATCTTGGCTTTGGCAGGGTCTTTCCAAAAGTTTCTTGCATAGAAGTCCATGTATTCACCATGAGAAATCTTGACATCTTCGGGGTGGCTCATAGATAAGCCTTCATCACTTCCTTCTTCATCCTCATACTCCACAACTTTGGCTTTTAAGGCAAGGTTGACCCCATTGCTCATTCCAAGGGCTCGAGCACGGGCATCTTTGTCATTCTTGGCAGCAACCTTGAAAGCGGCCATCTCTTGCATAACTTCATTGGATCTCATGATATGGCAGTTGTGTCTTCCTTGGAGGCTCTTCAAGTCGGTGGGCTTGAAGGGCATGAGCACATACTTCCTTCTTATCCACGCATCATCCACATGTGAGGCACCAACATTTCTAAAAGCTATGGTAGTGGATTTGAGTCTTCGATACATGTCTTCATGGTCCTCACCATCCTTCATATAGAAGCCTTCAACCTCATTGCTCAATTCATCATATCGGTTTCTTCTCATGCTCTCATTTCCAACAAACAACTCAATGAGATCATCCCAAGCTTCCTTGTCAGTGTTGAGGTGTTCAATGTGAGGGAAATCTTTCAGCACCAACCCTTGTTGTATCATGTGAAAAGCGATAGCATTGAGTTGACTATTGACAACTTCTCTTCTTGTCAAATTGTTTAGATCCACCATTTTGAGTCCATCTTCAATAATGTTCCCCAAGTCAATGCAAGAGTTGCGCACATGATATTTCATTAATACTTGCCATTGAGAAAAAGTATGTGTAGCTAGCTTAGGTGGGTCACCTCAGTATTTATTTAAGGGTGAGGGATATGCGGGTCGGGAGAGTACCATCCGGGAATCATATGGTGCTCTTCCTTCGCGTCGCCCTTGTTGGTAGAGGGATTAGTGTTTTCATGATCATCCCCCACCAAAAAAACCATGGGTGATGCCGAAGCGTTCACCTTTGGACGTGATGGAGGTTCCTCTCGAGAAGGAGGAGGTGAGGCAGTTTTCTCCCTAAAAAGTTGCTCAACTAAGTCACGCAACTGTTTGATTTCTTTGCCCAGGGAGGAGCTCAAGCTTGATTCCAATCCATGGAAACTGTGTTACTAGCCTCACTCCCTCCTTCTCCATCTTGGCTACCCATATACTCTTAGACGGTAAAGCCCGAATAAAGAGCCAAGGCTCTGATACTAATTGAAAGGATCGTATGGGAACCTAGAGGGGGGGTGAATAGGTGCTACTTCAAATTTTACTCTTTTTCAGTTTAGGGTTTGACACGAAAGGTAAATTCTCTAGATATGCAACTAAGATGAATTTTCCTATATGTTATACTAGTACAAACCACTAAGCAAGAACAAGATAAGTAAAGTGCGATAAAGGATAGAAGTAACCAAAGTGGAGCACGCTGAGACACAATGATGATTTCCTGCAGTTCCTTACTTTTAAGGGGAAGTACGTATGTGTTTGGAGAGGGGGTGGTTTAAAACCACCAACGCCACGAAAGGCCTCCCTTGTTCTCCGGTGAACCTCACCCAAGGGGATCGATTCACTCTTCCACTATATATGCAACCTTCGAGGTGGAAGCCGGCACCTTTACAACAAGTTTGAGGCACACATCCACAACTGAATTGGAGGCTCCCGAATACAAGAAAGTTGTTACAACAGTCAAAGACAAGCTTGTAAGAACCAAATCAACTAGGGTTTCCAATGAAACACTAGAGCAAGGGGCCCTCAAGTGAATGAGAGGGAAATGAAGATCTCTTTTGGTGAAGATGTAGACCAAGGCCTCCTCCTTCGATTCTCCAAAGATCAAGAGGTTTGGATGGTTGGAGGGGAGATCTCTTTGATTTGGTGGCTTATCTTTAGGGTTCTTGAGGTTGGGGAACGAGCTGCTTCCAAAGGTAGAAGAAGGAGCCTTTATATATGCCTCCTAGAAATGTAGCCATTGGATCCACTTAACCCGGATTGTCCGGCTGAAATGACCCAAACAGTTCGGCCTTGGCCGGACACTCTGACCTGACAAAGAATCTAGCCAGTGTCCGGGTAGTGTCTGATCAGGGTTACTAGCTGACCCACACGCTTCGTCAAAACTTGATGAATTCCCTAGGTCGGACATTTCGGCTGGGCCGGATACTCCAGCTGAAAACGGCCAGACAGTCTGGCTTAAACTTGATCTGTTGATAATCAATTTCCTGGGAACCTCTTTTCCCTTAGAGAGCAATAATAATATTCAGCTGATAATATAAATATGTCCTGAAACATTCAACAACTGATTAAAACATCCTAGCGTTGTCAATAAACATCAAAACAATTATAAGGGCACAAATGCCCTTTGAGCAACTAGCTCTAAGTTACCTTCGCCGTTCTTTCATTTATTGTTCTTGGGAGGGTTATTATCCTTAGGTGGGTTGTCATTTCTTTTGGCTCTTTGTCCTTCTTGGATGTCCCCTCATCATATGATTTCGCTTTGGTCCAGTCCAAAGCAACATACTTGGTGACTATGTCAACTAAGTCGCCAACTATCTTAACGAGTTTATCTACCAGAACTTGGTATCAACAAGTTCTCCCAAAGGCTCGTCAAACCGCCTCATCGCTAACATCAGACGCATTGTTGTATAACTCGGCCCACCTTGTTAGATAATTACAAGTTGGCTCTCCTTTCCTTTGGTAACAAGCATCAATGTCTTCTATCGAGGCTAGACATTTGTATGTCCCCTCGAAGTTCTTGATGAACACCTTCTTCATCTCCTTCTAGGAATGCATGCTACCTCCTGGTAGCCCCTGGATCCACGTGTGTGCTCAAACTTTCATCATCAACGGAAGATACCGTTAAAGGATCATGTCATTGTTGTTAGGGATGGACATAACTGTCGTATAATCCTCCATCCAATTGACTGGATAGGTTTTGCCGTCATACTTAGGTACATCCTAGGGATTTTTGAATTTGTCCGAGAATCTTTCACACATTACCTCATCCACGAAGCACTTTGGTCCTACTACGGAACCCCGTCGATCATCGAGGATTTCCCTTAGATCACGGTGGCGGCCTGCCTCCTAGGAGATCCCTAGCTGACGACAAATATTCTTCTTGATGTGCCGCAACCGTGGTGAGTAATTCGATCGCTCGATGCAGCTTGCAAGCTTCGGCGGCTTCGCCGACTATCTGGAAGCCCTGGACAACTACTTTAGCTACCATCAGGTTTTGAGCCGGGGTGGGGTAATGCCCTTCTGGCAAGGGAGTTCTAGCCGACGGTGGCGCTGGTAGTTGAAGCGATGCGGTTGCCGACGTGCCAACCCGGTGTTACCCGGCGTTTCTTGTCCTCCCGTGCTGACAATCCTCGGAGGAGTTTCAATAACAGGAGGCCTCGAGGATGGATAGTGGAAAAGAGCCGTTGTTTGCATGCCGATTGCCATTGATCGCCGAGACTTATGCATGTACTCAGAGACCGTACGAATCTCAACTTGTCGGCTTTCCAACAACTCCTTTCGCGGGAGGCAGAGGTGCAGCCGCGGGGAAGCAGAGAGGTAGCGAGGAGCGGGGCGTCGAGGTGAGGAGGTGCAGGGCCAGGGTGACGCGCGGGAAGGTGGCAGCCGACGAAGCCGAGCGGGGTAGGCGGCGCCGACCGGCCAAGAGGAGAAAGTTTTCATGACTGTTTACTTCCCGCGTCCGCGTGGATTGCTGTGAAACTTTACAGCCCGCGCTATTCCGAATCGAAGATATAGCGCTTTGGATAGCGCAATTTGGTCCGTGCTGTAAAAAAAATTAGCGCCCACATAATTTTACAGTCTCCGCTAGAACACAACTTTTTGTCTTCGATAATATATATCGACGATTTTTTTAGCGCAACGCCAATTTACAGCCATTCTTGGAGCTTATCCCGGGAGAGAGACGCGTAGTACCCCCATAAAGTGATCCCCTAGAGACGCTACCCTAACCGACTCCCTTTTTATTCCGACCGAGGCGGCTGGAAATCTCTCTCTCCTCTCGAATTCTGGACCTGGCGTGCGGAGGATATGGGAAACAGAAACGCCTCGATGGCGGGGCAGAGGGAGACGGTCTCGGAGAAGAAGGGGCAGAGGGAGACGGTCTCGGAGAAGAAGGGGGATGGTAATCCCTTGCTTACGGACTCTGAGGACTCGCTTCCGGACTCTGAGGACTGGCTTACGGACTCTGAGGACTTTCTTGAGTTTGCGGCGCATCTTAATGTCGATTCGCCGTCCGCAGGTGAGTTTAACCGCCCCGCTCTATCCTCTTCGAAGACCCTATACCTTGTAGTTAGTGTTCGATGGTTGGGTGGAGCCCTGGATTAGGGCCATGGCTGTCGACACCGTAGCCGCTGATCGGCAAAATAGTGCTGCCGCCAGCCGAGGCGAATGGTATTTATGACTGCGTTGCGGATCTGACGGTGGCGAGATGGCTAGCCTTTGGCCTCTGAGCCACGAACTGACTTCACACTTCACACATTCGATTGGTCAACTTAAGTCTTTCTTTGTAAGTAATTATGCTTGCCTGAATTTGCTTAATTCTGATTTACCAGCTGACCTGTATGGGCATTTCGGGGTGATGGCGGTGCTATTTGAGACGCCCTCTGGCTATACGCCCTCTGGCTTTGGAATTTTCCAATATGATGCTGTCAAGCTCAGAAAATCAGATGCCTGGCAGGTACTTTTTTGATTATTGCATCTATGTTCCTGTTTTTCTCTTGTCTTCTTTGTCATCGACCTAATTTTTCTGTATTATATCTATCCCGTGCAGCATGTCTGGGCAGATTTCATCAATGATATAAAAGCGGTTAGTCCCCCACCACCACTATTTTTCCTATCCTCTGCATTGCATGAAAACATACCTGGTTTTTTTCTACCGTGTATAATTGGGATGTTTTATCATTTGCCACACTCTACATACCACAAGTATTACATTACTCCAAAACACACGTGTGGGTGTAACCAACTTAACAGTCTCCACTCATAAAGCTACTCAGGAAGCATGTACCATGATTTTGTTTCTCTTATGAATGCATTCCCTGAAGCCGTTTTTCTTAAAAAGGTCACTGAGTGTAAGAGATATCCAAGTAATAGATGGGCACATGTTTGGTGATACTAGGGGGTATTGGCCTATGCCAAGTTCTGACTAGTTAGTGCTAGCTAGGGATGATTTAAGGCCTGACTAACATAATGATGGTATTACTACCAAGGATTGCCAGTATGCTTTCTTTCAGAAGACATTGCATTTGCTTATTGCATGGACTTATTCTGATTTAGACCTAAATAATTGAGGACTTGGACAAGATTTATCATTACACTTGATGCATGTAACTATTTGGCATGATTTTTCAGTAAATGTGTCTTCTCCCCTTAACATGCTTGTCATTGTTTGTTTCATTAACAGGTTATTTGGTTGGGTGACTTTGTAACTTTTGAGGGCAAAGGCCCTGCCATTACAACACTTACCTGAGTCCAGACCTTAGTTCGATGATCCTGAAGAATGTTTGCGATGATCAAACACTAGCTGTTGGAAAGGAGGAGTACAAAAATATCATTGAGGATCGCTTGGTAAGTGTTAAAGCTCCCTTTGTTTGCTTACTTCTATAAATAATCTTGAGCACCAAGCTTTTTGTTGATGTTCTTTCAGAACATAAACTGTCTGTACCGTCGTGACACCAAGGAGTTGATGTGGGGCTTGAGGTTTCAGATCCGGCATTTTCTGCCTGTGGAAAATTCTGAGATGACCAATGATGATTGCTTCCCGATGAGTGAAGGAATGATATTTTTCCTGAATAGCCATAAATTTGACATCAATCCACATATGATGGTGAGCCCATCACTTCCTTCCCCATATGTGTGACATTGAAGTGCTTTCAGCTTTATTGCTCCAGTATACATTATGCCATTATTTTTCACACCAACCCAAGTATTTTTCTTCAATATTGTTTCTGGAATTTTGGCTTCACATGTTTTTTTCTGTATTATTGACGTAACATTGCTCATTGTATCCAGGTTACTACACGTATTATTCAGATGGTAGGCACTGTGTATGAGTGTGATCGTTGTGTGGACAAATTTGATCCCTTCTTGCGCTTATATACCGAGAAACTTATGAAAATATCTGGCATTAGGACTTGTGATTGGGATTTACTGAAACTTGCGACCGCACTCAAGATGATATGTGAACCTGAAGATGAAATTCCAGATGCCAGACAGGTAAATTGTAATACGTTGGGATGTGTATGCACTTTGATGAAAGTTGTCATTCATCTAATGCCAGTGTGTTTCTTTCAGCTGTTCACAAAACAAGAGTTGCAGAGGTTGATGGAGGATGCACCTCGATATAAATGTAAAATCTCGAAGGATAATTGCTTGATAGCCTATAAAGAAATGTACGCTGCCCACAAAATAAGGCTTGACGTGAGTAGAAAGTTGGACCTTTTGTTTCGCTGGGCCAAAGAGGCATATGAAAATGAACTGGCAGGCATAGCTGCAAGTGATCCTGAAATTGGTCCTGATCGGAAGAAGATTTGTCGTGGTTTTGCCCCTGTCATGATTGATGAACTTACAGAAGGACAGGTATGCTTCATGCTCCATATGAACACACTAAATAGTAGAAAAGTAAAGTGAGAGAACACACTCTTCTCCAAAGTCTTGCAGCAAATTAGTTTTGCTTTATTACTTGATAGTTATTATGAAGCTGGTACAATACTGTTCGAACTATAATTTAGGCTAAGTTTCGTTTTGTTGCAAAGAAGCAATGTTTCTTTCATTTCTACCAGGTTACACCAACTACCACAGCTGTTGATACTCAGATCTCCAGCCACCCACTTAACATGACGAACAGACCAGGCATCTTATCTATGGACATCCATCCTTCAAAGCTGTATACACAATGATACCGCTCTGCTCATGCATGATCCCGTTCCATTTCCCGTCATGTTTGCAACTTATATGACTCTCGGGATTCTCTGTCATGGCTCCGGTTCCCTCCTGTGCCATATCCCATACGTGTCATCATCACATGTGCACCTTGTCTAGTATAATTCTCTACTATTGCTCATGTCAGAACTCATCCTTCTCTATTTATCCTCTTACGGAAATCTTGTGACATTGCGTGCTTCCCTCTTTATACATAGACTTTGTTGTTTGGCTACATGTTAGACGTACTATCGTTTGGTGATAAAAAAAAATCATTTGCTTTCGTACACATACCTGGATTTTCATGTACCACAATTGATAATATACACAAACTGAGAGGATTGGAAACAGAACTGTATGAAGTTTCAGTTTTCAGTCTTAAATTTCTAAGGAACAAAATGAATCAGATGTACATAGATGAACTTCGACATCACCTGTAATGAATCCTTGTCTTGTCTACATTTTGCCGCACCCAGCAGCTTACGCCATAGGGGTTGTTACCAAATCCTACGTGTGGTGTCTTCCACAGATAAAATTGTGCAAAAAAATGGGCTTCACAGTCCACACACACAAAATGTGTTAACCCTACCAAATGAAGGGTTAATCAGAGGCATAGCATGTAAACGAGGCGAATATATGCTTACTTTGCTTGAGTGAATATATGTGGAACTTCACTCGATTTTCACTACAAGCCAAATTCTTAATGCGAGCTAGACTTGCAAGCTTCGGTATGAACAGTGCTTGAGTCGCTGCAGTATAGACGAGGTCATGAAGCCTGCTAATATTTTTAAATAAAGCATTTGTGATGTGAAGCACTGGACGTGCTGCCTATCTTCTATAGCTTGGCCCCTACTCCTGTGAGCTAGTAGGTGTTCTATTTGCTGCAGTCTGCACGCATTAAAGGTGTTCTATAGCTTTCCTCGAGGAGTTAAAGGCCAAAGTTGAACGTTGCACCATCCCGGTGGTTGTGGCAGGCGACTTCAACCTGATTCGCTCCCCTGACGACAAGAGCTCCCACATCGTGGACGTCCCGCGTATGCGGATGTTCAACGACTGTATCGCGGATCTCGCTCTTAGAGAGATCACGCGAGTGGGAGCCC
Source organism: Avena sativa (assembly GCA_916181665.1). Taxonomy (NCBI): domain Eukaryota; kingdom Viridiplantae; phylum Streptophyta; class Magnoliopsida; order Poales; family Poaceae; genus Avena; species Avena sativa. Next base: position 370,969,751 of record OV702279.1, on the reverse strand, counting down.
GCTTCACGTGGACTAACAATAGAGCTGATCCCGTCAGGAGTGTCCTCGACCGCGTTTTGGTCTTTGTGGATTGGGAGGTTGCCTTCCCTCTCTGCTCCCTCCGCGCCATCACCAGGGTAGGCTCGGATCACGTTCCGCTGATTCTTTCGACCGGGGGGAGCTCCCCGCCACGGCAGAACCGCTTCCATTTCAAAAACTTCTGGCTTAACCAGCCAGGTTTTGTGGAAGCGGTCCAGGCCAAATGGTGGGAGGCCGCGGTATCTCCCCCTATTACCTCAATGGATGTGTGGCATCACTGCGCTAAGGTGGCCCGCCAATTCATGAGGGGTTGGGGGGCGAATCTCGGCGCAGCCACGAGGCTCCAGAAAGGCGCACTATTGGAGGAGATCCATGCCCTTGACATGGCGGCAGACTCGGTGGGCCTCTCAGCGGACGAGTGGTCTCATCGAGGAGGCAGGGGAACTATCTTCCCATATTTATTCGTTCTATAAGGGGCTCTTTTCGGCAGGACCCCACTCTGGGGTCGCGTTGGCGGCTGGCCGCTTAGGGCCAGAGTCACGGACGACGAGAATGCGGAGCTCACCCTCCCGTTCCTGCCGGAGGAGGTTGCGCGGGCGGTGAAGGCCATGAAGGCCAACTCCGCGTCGGGGCCCGATGGCCTCCCCGTAGCTTTCTTCCAGACGTTCTGGAGAGACCTCCAGCCGGTCATAATGTCGTTGTTCCAGGAATTCTATACTGGGACTCTTGTGATGGGTCGGTTGAATCTTGGCGTGATTACCCTGATCCCTAAGGTAATAGGGGCCTGGAGTGGGGTACATGGAGCATTTGATAAGGAGATTTCTCGGTTCTTCTGGCAAGACCCCTTGGGACGCCAGAAGTACCACATGGTCAAATGGGCAGACATTTGCGCCCCAAGGAGTTTGGGGGCATAGGTATTCTAGCTTCTCGCTAGTTCAATAAGGCCCTGATGCTGCGGTGGGTTTGGCGGATTCTTCGCGAGGATGGGGGCCTGTGGCTCAAGCATTAAGGCCAAATATCTGTGAGGTCGGCCCCTTCTGGACTGCGACCGTCGGGACGGATCTCAGTTCTGGCGCTCTATCCAGGAGATCAAGCACGAGATCAGGCTAGGGGTCACAGTCTCGGTGGGGAATGGGGAGGGGACCATGTTCTGGTTAGACTCATGGCTCGGGGAGCACCCCTTACGGGTGGTATACCCGAGCCTCTTTGACATTTGCTCCGATCCATCCCTTCGGGTATCCGCTGCGGCTCTTGAGGGAACATGGAACATATCGTTCCGTCGCACCTTTGGCCCGGAGGAAACTGAAGCGTGGAGGGAACTTAGGGCGGAGCTCCCAACATCCCTGACCGACGCGCCCGATGGGGTGTCCTGGAGGCTCACCCCCTCCGGGTCCTTCTCGGTTGGCTCAGCTTACCGCGCCCTTTTTGGCTGCGAAGTTCTCACTTGGACCAAGCCCCTCTGGAAGGCTCCACTTCCACTAAAGATTAAGATTTTTGTGTGGCAGCTGCTTCGTGATCGACTTCCCTCGAGAGTTGAGGTGACCAAGAGACAGGGGCCGGGGGACGGGTTATGTCCATTATGTGGGATCCCCGAAACGGGCACCCACATAATGTTCGCCTGTCCTGCGGCGAGGTTCCTGTGGAACTTCACTAGAGATGCATTGGGCCTGGACTGGCAGGCCCATGATCTCAGTGATTTCCTAGAAACCCAAGCGAACCGGGCAGGAAAGGGCCGCCGCCTTTTCTGGCTAGTGTTTGCTGCGATGTCATGGTCACTCTGGAACATCCGGAATAAGATGGTGATTGAGAAGATTCTCCCGCGGCACGCTTCTGACTCGGTTTTCCGCTTTCTGGCTTCTTTGCAGCTCTGGTACCCGTTGTGTAGACAGCGGGACAAGGCAAGGCTGGACGCGACTCTTGGAGGCGGCTCGGCGGCTCCCCCCCCCCCTAGTCCGGCCTAGCTCTTCCTTTTTGGTGCTCCTGAACTTAGTGCGATGATCCCTTTCTTGTATGTTGGGTTCTCGTGTTTGGGTCGGTTTGTGCTGTGGCTCCAGCTTATGTTGTTTGGATGATTTCGTACTCTGTAACTCTTGTGGATGATTGCTTTATTTATAAAGCGGTGCGAAAGCCTATTTCGAGAGATGCTTTCCACAGAAACAAGGATGCAGATGGTGAATTATATGTTTATATTTTATAACTTGCCTTGTCTTTTCGTCTATTGTGTTGTGATAATAATTGAACTAATATCTATGATGTTTCTTTTGCAGTATTGTCCTGAACATGCAAAGTTTAGAAACGGGCCACTAGCCAACTTGGAACAGCAAGATGTCATGTTTAGGAAAGCTCATGTCAACGAAGAATCAGCAGCCATTCCAGGAGAAGGAACAGGGGAGGACTATGAAGGTGCAATATTGTTGGATGGGGGCGAGCTGGGTGGTTTTTTCAAGGTACACAACACTGCATTGAACTCGCCAGTTTCAAGGCCGGACGTTGGATGTTCTTGTAGCAAGGACGTCCCAACTGTGAAGGAGTTTTTAGCGATGGTTCGAGAGCGTGGAGTAGAGGAAGGAACTGATCTTATGTTCACTGCCGTCAAGCTTGCCCTTGAAAGGAAGCATAGAGAGTTGATGGGGGCCTTTGGAACCAATGCAGGAAGGCTCGACTATCTCAAGAGGACACATGCTGAGATGATGAAGTAGATGTGTGGTGCAATATGTGTATCTGAGATGATCAAGTAGGTGTGTGATGAAATATGTGTACTATTTATATGGTATTTGTTGTAGGCAATTTGTGATCATTCTAGAACCTATGGACCATTATGTGTACTCCCTCCGACCTAAATTACTCGACTCAAATTTGTCTAGATTCGGATGTATCTAGACTTGTTTTAGTGATAGATACATCCGAATTTAGACAATACCAAGTCAACTAATTTGGGTCGGAGGGAGTACTATTTGTTTGTGCGTTATTGATTATTCTAGAATATGTGAACCATTAGAGCATCTCTAACCCATCCTCTTTTCTCGGTTTTGCTCATGTAACGACCAAAACCTGCTCTAATATAAGCCTCAAAATCGGTTAGAGGATAGTGATTCCTATAATTTCCTCCTATGTTTGCTTGGCTACGAGGGCCGATGAGTATAATTTCTCTACCGCGCCCACCACCGTCTCTGATGAGGCAAAACGTTGAGCTTCCCTGCCGGGTTCGCTCTGTCTCTAAAACGTGCCGAGTGCGCCACGTTCTGCTTCTCTCCCAGATTTGTGCTCTGCCTCTCGTCAACGTCCTTGTCCTCGTCTGGGGTCGTCGTCTTCGGGGACGCACCCTACGCGTTCCAGCCTGGGGGTGGACCTCGTTGTCTCCCTCATCTTCACGCCCCTTCTCGTCAACAACTTGAGCACGGTTGGTGTCTCCGGGTAAAGGGACAAGCAGCCGCTGAACGCCATGCTGCGGCATCTTCAGGGACGCACCCTACGCGTTCTAGCCTGGGGGTGGACCTCGCCGGCTCCCTCATCTACACGCCCCTTCTTGTCAACAACGTGAGCATGGTCGACGTCTCTAGAAAAAGGGACAAGCATCCGCTGAACGCCACGCTGCCGGCATTCTCCGGGGAAAAGGACAATCAACCGTTGAACGTGAGCGCAACCGCTTAACGCCACGCTGCCGGCGTCTCTGAGGTAAGTGAGAAGCGTGGAATCGGCGGCACAAGCTCAACACCATCCATTCACAAGATAAGTACAAACAAGCGCATAGCATAGCAGGTGTTTGGCAAAATGTTTACATCAAAATAAAAGTTTAGTCCTCTAAATATTGGGAATCGGTTCTGCGGCGCAAAATTTAGAGAGCAAATATACTTCTCTAAGTTTTTGGGCGATGTTTTCTCCTTTAATTTTTTTAAGATGGGTTAGAGATGCTCTTATGTGTGTTATTTGTGATCATTTGCTATTTCTGTGTGAACCATTCATGCATGTCGCATGTCTACTCCCTTATATATGATGTTTTAGCTTCGTAAAGAAGATGTATCTAGACTATTTTTAGTGTGTAGTTTTATAAAGGTTCACTCCGAACCTACACATTAAAATAAGTCTAAATACATTTCTTTTATAAAGCTAAAATATATTATATTTTGAAAACTGAGGGAGTAGTTGTTACTGTAATTTCATGTATGACCCTAGTATTTATGATGGACGGGTATCATAATTCAAGTGATGAACAAATTGAAAAGATTCGACAATATGCCACACTGGCAAATATGACCCTGTGTGGCTACGGCCCACGGGTTGTTCGGTAAGAGGCAACTCGATGATAATTCATCAGGTTATATTTACAACCAACAACTTTGTGCCCAAGATAAACGCACTGCCCTGTAAGTGAAACTGCAAACTGAAAATCTTTTGAGGTATCATCGATGAAAACATCACCACGAACACGGCCGAGGAGATACGGTTTCACCTAGTTTAGGAGCATTCCCTTTGCTCGTCCTCGATTAGCTGACACCAGGTGATGAGCTCATTACAAAATTGGCCTACGCCCTGTAGCTCCGGACATAGCTCTTGGTGTTTTGCCGCCCCCTATTAGAGGTACTTTCTGGCACCGCTACCTATTTCATACTCGAGTGTGCAAGCTTTAGTCGCATGCACTTCATCTCTTCAACATGTATCTGAATTTCACGATCTAAAAAACACACGTAGACTGACATCTCTTTCTCAGTCGATACCCATATCAGGATCGAGAGGACAAACGGGGCGGTCATCAACCCCTAAGGCCTTGTTTGTCTGCCTGGTTTATAAACGAATTCGCGAGTATTTTACCAGCGTAGGCTTTTTACCCGAAAGTACACTCAATAGTCCATTTGTCAGCCTGGTTTACGGTTATGTAAGCCCAGATAAAACCTTACAAACACATCAGATTCACGAGTATCTGAGACGCGAGGGGGCCTCTTGCGTTTCTTACACCCGAGAATATTTGGAAGGAGAAGTGTATTGGCTGAGTTGAGTTGTTTCACCAAAACCCACCAGGTATTATACACATTGAGACACTAGAAAACACAGGTGCCAAACGTGGCCTAAAAGTGCACATGCTATTTTGTAGAACCACTTGGATTTTTAAAATTTAATAACATTTCTTGTGTGTGTTTTCTTTGCACAAATTGTAGTGAAAGAGAACGTGCAATCATCATATAAAATTTATATCAATATATACATCTGCTGCAAGAAAAAAAATCAGTCCTGCTTTTCTTTTCTGATTGATGATGTAGATTGCCATTACAGGGTTGCCGAGATGGCTATGGTGTTGCGAGATTGAAAACCGATGTAGCGGTGCCCTCTTCGGCGGCCCTTCCTGGATTTTATAGGTATAAGCTAGGTCTCAGTACAATTCGTTACAAGTTACAGGGTGAAACCCTAATACTTTCTTAGTTTTGCTTCTTTTTCCGTTAGGAGTCGGTATCCTCATGGACTTTATATGAGCCGAACAGCCAAGGGCTTCATGGATCTTGGCATACCATCACGTGGGCCTCCTGTCAAGCCAAACCTAGGTAGTGTCATGGGAATGGCCACGACAGATGCTACGATTGGCAGCGAGTAGTAGAACGAGGGGCAAGGGCGGCCAACCATCTGCGGTGCGAGATGAGGGCAAAGACACAGGGATTTACCCAGGTTCGGCCCTCCGGAGGGTAAAGACCTACTTCTGCTAGATTGTATTGATGAGAGAGTACAATGGACGAGCTCGACGTCTAGGCGGCGAGTCGAAGGGGTGTATGATGGAACGTAAGTTCTATGCGTGCCCTACGGAGGTTTATATAGAGTCACCTCGCTAGGGTTTACAGATCTACAACCGAGTTGGATAAGGTCTCGGAGGGCTTCGACCTAATCCGACTAGGCCTAACTACGCTTCTGGGCCTTCAGCTTCCAGTCGCCTAGTTCCTTCTTGGGTCGCGATACAGTCGCCATCCTGCAGGCCCACTCGCTGGTAATATGATCCAGTAGGAAACGTCCTGCTCGGTATACCCCACTCGGCATATCCCCATCAGTAGTCCCCGAGGTCGTCGTTGATTCGTCGCAGGTGTTCTTTGGCGGTCGGAGTATTCGGGTCCAATTTGGACGCCTAGTCGAATCGGCGATGGACTCCTTCGATGAAGGAAAGAATCTTCAGCATGCATCGTCAGTCGTAATAACGGCGACCAGTCGAATCGTCAATTTGGCGAGTAGTCGAATCGCAGCCATGGCGAATGGGTCGGCGAGTCGAGTAGACGAAGTTGGACCGTCAGCCTGGTCAAACTAGCCGTTGGGTAATCCAACGGTAATATCGGCGTAATCACCACGCGGTAACGGCTCCCCGAAATTGGCGGGAACCAACCGCTATATAAGGAGAGTGACGGGTGAGTTGCGAGTCATTCCTCACATTTCCTCCGACTCCGCGCGCTTTCCAATCTCCCATTCCTTCCTGAGCGATCTAGAGCGATCTAGCAAACCCAGAACCTCAAATCGATGGCGCCTCCAAGAGAATCGTGGGGGAAGTCCAAGTGCACCAGGGCGTTGCTGAAGTCCTTTGAAGATGCAAGGATTCTCCGCGACGGGAGATGGCGAATCCATGCGGCCGGGGGGTGGAGCCAGATCCGCGTGCCGTCAAGTTTGCTTCACTAGCCATCTCGAGAGGGGGCTCGGCTTCCCCACCTCGCTCTTCTTCCGTCGGTTCTATGCGTACTACGGCATCCAGCCGTCGGATCTGGGGCCGCATAGCATCGAGCAGCTCGCCATCTTCGTGGCGTTCTGCGAGTGTTATCTGGGCTGCCGCCTATACTTTCCCCTATGGCAGGAGCTGTTCCACGGGCGGATCGGTCGCGAAGGAGCAGGCGGCCCAATGCTGGCAGCGGGCGACCTTACCTTTCAATTGAAGTCCAAGGCCTCCTTCCTGGACCTCATGCTGCCGAAGAAGGCGGCAAGCGAGTGGAATAAGCATTGGTTTTACGTCAGCGAGTCGACTCTGGATGGCGAGGTGTCACTCCCGATGTACTCCGCCGAGCGGCCCGGGCCGTGCCGGCTCCAAGTCGCCAAGCTTCCGCATGAACAGTGGATGGTGGTAGACGAGATGATGACGACGATTCGCCAGCTGAAGAAAGACGGGCTCGAGGCCATCAAATTATACAATTGCTGGCTCGGGTGACGACTGGTGCCCCTGGCCACCCGTGCCCACTCGATGTATGAGTACACCGGCAAGGACGACGGGACCAAGGCCTACACCGCCGAGTGGAAGGTCGACGACTACGCCATCGCGTTGAAGAAGATCACCGACACGGAATACCACGATCCGAAGGCCGGGATCGCCCCATACACCATGAAGCGCAAGCCACCGGTAAGTCTGTTTTCCTTGTTTATTTTGTAGTCGCAGAATTCAGTCGCGGTTTATTAACCATGTGTTGTTTGTTTAGCTGTTCCAAGTGGTGGAAGGCTGGCTCCCTCCCGCCGACGATGAAAGATCGGACGAGGACGCTGGGGACGAGAGCGAGTCCTCCTCCGACGAGGGGAATGATGGAGACGACAATGATGACGGTGATGATGAGGTCGTGGAGGTCGACGCACCCGCGGTTCGGAGAACTCGCGGGCAACGGCAACGCGAGCTCGAGGCCAGCAAGAGCCTCGAGGGTCATGATGGGGGCGAGGGCGAAGCCCCCGAACATAGTTCACGGCGTGTGGCTACGCCGTCGAAGAAGAAGTCGCCGAAGAAGAAGAAGGAGGCGCCCAGGGCAGTGTCGCCGCCTCGGTCAGCGACTAGCTCTAAGGCGACTAGCGCAGCTGATGATGCCGGGGCTGAAGCGTTGGCGAAGGCGCCTGAAGCAGCCAGCGCGGCCGTGGTGGAGGACAAGGTGCCAGTGGCGTCGCTTCCACCACCATTTTCATCAGTCACGGGCCTCGGGGCTGCTCTGGCCGCAGAGGCTTCTCCATCGAGGGAGGCACCCACGTCGAATGAAGGGGAACTTTCTGCTACCGCGGCCTCGTCAATGAAGAAGGCCTCTGTGTCGTGGGCTCCGACCCTGTTTGAGACGGGCATCGGCCAAAAGCTGGGCCCAGAACTAGAGAAGCCGGTGCACATCCGCACCGGCCTGCGCTACATCCCAGTCGCCAGGTAAGTGTCTCGCCGTGTCGACTTGAATTGCTAGTTTGTAGTCAATGTATGATTTGTCGACCATTTCTTTTTGTAGAATTGGCGTGAAAAATATCGGTCACCCCTCGGTGGCCAAAGTTCCAGTAGACGCCTCAGGGGCGGAAGTTGATCCCTCGAAGAAGAGGAAGGGTGACGACGCCGAGGCGCCCGCTGAAGGCATGAAGAAGATGAAGGGCGACGAGGTCGTCATAATCTCAGACGAGCCGGTCGACGCCCCAAGTGGAGCTCCGACTAGAGTGGATGCGATCGTGAATGCCGTCGTGGACGCGGGGTCGCAACAGGTAGAACCCGCGGCACTGGTCGGGGCGTCGGGCCCCGCGACGAGTGATGCGGGAGTGGCGGTGGCAACCTTCCCTCGCTTCATGGCGAGGGCCTCCACCGCGAGTGTCTCGGCGCAGTCGGCCCAAGCGCCCGAAGTTTTGGGCTCGGAAGTTGAGCAGCGTCGCGGGCGCACGCCTCTTGTGCTGCTGTTGGTGGATGCGATTGCCCGTGCACGCCTCTTGTTCTCTGCGTACTGCTGTTTGTGGCACATGCCCGTGCTGCCAGATTGTGCGCTCGGATTTGGAGTTCCACCGCATATATAATTTTATGTCTCGGCTCCGCAAGGAGTTCGAGCTCCGCCGTGCTCAGTTGACTGCCTATGGTTGTGTTCCGCTCTCTGAGGTGCTGTCTGAGCTTCGGACTAAGGAGACTCGTCTCCGTGGTGCTGGTCTTCTTGAGGTTCCGTATGTGCTTGCTACTTGTGGTCCTCCTCTGTCGTATGTCCCCTCGACTCAGCCGCAGTCCTCTGTGTCGCCGCCAATCCTACCCACTCCTCCGGGTCAGGGCCAGAGTCAGCACCAGCAGTCTCGTGGTCAGGGTCGCCGTGGTTCTTTTCGTCACTGCACTTACTGTAACAGGGATGACCACACTCACCTGTTATACACGGGATCCCAGTTTACGTCAGTAGCACCAGGATCGTGTGTAGTCTGGTCCTTCCGGATCTTCTGCAGTTGCCCTCTCTGATCAGGACATTATTAGGAGTCTTCGTGGTCTGCTTGCTGCTACAGGCTCTTCTTCGACGGGCACTGCTGCTTCTGTGATTGATTCTTCGGGCACTGCGTGACCACCACCTTCTACACAGTCAGGTATGTCCCTATGGTATCTAGATTCTGGAGCTTCTTTTCATATGACCTCTGATTCTTCTCTTTTGTCTGATATTCGTTCTCTCACTTCTCATGTCCGTGTTCTCACGGCCGATGGTACCTCTCTTCCTATTTCTAGTCGGGGCACCCTTTCTACTTCTTCTTTTTCTGTTCCTGATATTTCTCATGTTCCTTGTCTTAAGATGAACCTGTTCTCTGCTAGTCAGCTTACTGACTCTGGTTGTCGCGTCATTCTTGATGCCGATTCTTGTGCTGTCCAGGATCGTCGCACACAGGCCCTGGTTGGAGCTGGCCCTCGCAGCCGTGACTCTTCAGGACTTTGGGAGTTAGAGTCTTCGTGTTCCTTCCGCTGCCACTTCACCTGTCAGTTCTTCTCCGGTCGTCGCCTCTGCTACCAGCTCTTTTCAGCAATGGCATCATCGTCTTGGTCACCTTTGTGGCTCTCGTCTGTCGTCATTAGTTCATCGTGGTCTTCTGGGATCTGTCTCAGGAGATGTATCTTTACATTGTCAGGGTTGTAGGTTGGGCAAACAGATTCAGCTACCCTATCCTACTAGTGCGTCTGTATCTCAGCGACCTTTTGATTTAGTTCATTCCGATGTTTGGGGTCCGGCTCCTTTCACTTCGAAAGGGGGCCATCGATACTATATTTTATTCATAGATGATTTTTCTCGGTACACTTGGTTGTATTTTATGCGCTCACGCAGTGAGATGCTCTCCATATATCAGCGTTTTGCAGCCATGGTCCATACTCAATATTCTACACCCATTCATGTGTTTCGTGCTGACTTTGTTGGTGAGTATATCTCCCAGATCTTGCGCGGTGTTCTTGCTGAGCAGGGTACCCTCGCTCAGTTCTCCTGTCCCGGCGCACATGCCCAGAATGGCGTTGCTGAGCGTAAGCATCGCCATCTTCATGAGACCACTCGTGCCATGATAATTGCTTCTTCCTTTCCGCCGCATTTCTGAGTTGAGGTTGTCACTACGTTGGCTTACCTCATTAATATTCAGCCTTCTGCCGCTCTGCAGGGTGGTATCCCTCTCGAGCGCCTATATGGTCATTCTCAAGACTACTCCATGCTTCGCTTGTTTGGTTGTGTTTGCTATGTTCTCCTTGCCCCTCGCGAACGCACCAAACTGACTACTCAGTCTGTTGAGTGTGTCTTCCTTGGATGCAATGATGAGCATAAGGGCTATCGATGTTGGGACCCCGTTGGTCGTCGGATGCGTATCTCTCGCGACGTCACTTTTGATGAGACGCGCCCCTTATATACTCGTCCCACCGCGGGTACCTACCCGGTGGAGGATATCTCTTTTCTTATTTTTCCTGACACACCTCCTTCTACTCCTATTGCGTCTTCTTCAGGACCCACTCTCCCCGATGTCTCTTCTTCGACACCATCCTCCTCTGCTTCGTCTAGTTCCCCTAGTTCTCCTCGTTCTCCGGAGCCTTCCTCTGCTATTCCTTCTTCCTCATCGTCGTCTCATGAGTCGTCTTCCTCTGATGAGCTTCCCTCTACTCGTCCTGTTCGTCAGCGTCGTGCCCCCAACCGTTACTCTCCTAGTCAGTACGGTCTTTCTGTTGCCTCTGAGCCGACTTCTTATCGGGATGCTGAGCATCATCATGAATGGCAGCTTGCCATGGCTGAGGATATTGCTGCGCTTGAGCGCACTGGCACCTGGGATCTTGTTTCTCCCCCTCCCGGTGTTCGTCCTATCACGTGTAAGTGGGTCTATAAATTATGACCCGCTCTGATGGATCTCTTGAGCGCTATAAAGCGCGTCTTGTGGCTCGTGGTTTTCAGCATGAGCATGATCGTGACTATGATGAGACATTTGCTCATGTGGCTCATATGACCACTGTGCGCACTCTTCTTGCTGTCGCTTCTGTTCATCATTGGTTTGTGTCCCAGCTTGATGTTCAGAACGCATTCCTCAATGGTTAGTTGAGTGAGGAGGTTTATATGCAGCCTCCTTCTGGGTATTCTGTTCCCGCTGGGATGGTTTGCCATCTTCGGCGTTCTCTTTATGGCTTGAAACAGGCCCCTCGTGCCTGGTTTGAGCGCTTTGCCTCTGTAGTGACTGCTGCTGGTTTCTCTCCTAGTGCTCATGATTCAGCACTGTTTTTTCACACTTCTCCTCGTGGGCGCACTCTTCTTCTTCTCTATGTTGATGATATGATAATTACTGGTGATGATCCTGAGTATATCGCCTTTGTTAAGGCTCGTCTTCGTGATCAGTTTCTTATGGCCGATCTTGGTCCTCTTCGGTATTTTCTTGGGATTGAGGTTTCCTCCACTTCTGATGGCTTTTTCATCTCCCAGGAAAAGTATATTCAGGATCTTCTTGCTCGTGCTGTTCTTGGGGATGAGCGCACTGTTGAGACCCCTATGGAGCTTAATGTTAAGCTTCGTCCTACTGATGGTGATCCTCTTCCTGATCCAACATGTTATCGCCATCTTGTTGGGAGTCTTGTTTATCTTGTTGTCACTCGTCCTGACATATCTTATCCTATTCATATTCTGAGTCAGTTTGTTTCCGCTCCTACCACTATTCACTATAGTCATCTTCTCCGTGTTCTTCGTTATCTTCGTGGCACGATCACTCGTCGCCTTTTCTTTCCTTGTTCCAGCTCCCTCCAGCTCCAGTGCTAGTTGGATGCTACATGGGAGAGTGATCCTATGGATCGCAGTTCACTTTCTGCTTACTGTGTGTTTCTTGCTGGTTCGCTCATTGCTTGAAAGACGAAGAAACAGACAGCGGTTTCCCGTTCGAGTGTTGAGACTGAGTTGCGTGTTATGGCCTTGTTGACTGCTGAGGTGACCTGGTTACGGTGGTTGCTTGCGGATTTTGGGGTTTGTATTATCACACCCACTCTGGTTTTGTCTGACAGTATAGGTGCTATTAATATTGCACGTGATCCGGTCAAGTATGAGCTTACCAAACATATTGGTGTTGATGATTTCTATACACGTGCTCATGTGCAGGCTCAGGTTGTTGCGCTTCAGTATGTGCCTTCAGAGTTACAGTTGGCGGATTTCTTTACGAAGGCACAGACCATTGCGCAGTATACTTTCTTTCTCTCCAAACTCAGTGTTGTGGAGCCACCATGAGTTTGAGGAGTGGGGGTGTTAGATGTATATTTGCATATTATATTTTCCCACTTGTTAGGGGTTTTTCCTGTATATTTTCACTTGTACATGTACTATATATTGTGGTCTTTGGCCCCTAAGGAATACAAGTTGCCTATTTCTAACAGTATTCATAAGCCCAGCTGAGACAGTCCTGGATGTTTCGATTTTTCAAAAACCCATACTGATTTGTGTGAATGTTTTGGAGAATGATGCCTTGCAGCCTGTTAGCAAATATTTTCGTCAGTAGTTTGAGGCTAGAGTTTAGAAGAGATATAGGTCAAAAATCATTGGGGCTTATGGGAGAAGGTACTTTGGGTACAAGAGTAATGAAAGAATCATTTATGCTTTGTAAATTAACCCTTCCTTCCCAAAAATCATGACAAAGTTTATAAAAACCATATTTGATTATTGACCGGCAGATCTTAACGAATAATCCAGTGAAGCCGTCAGGCCCGGGAGCTTTATCAGTGGGAAGATGTGCCACAATTTGGTCAATTTCCTCATTTGTAAGTGGGGCTGACAGGGCATCAAGACCAGCACACGATTGCAGATATTGGGAGAATTCAAAGCTTTCATCAATGGGTATCAATACTCCTAGACGTTCTCTAAAACTTTTTTTTTTTGCCATAATATACCCGCCTTCTCAAAGTGTTCCACCGCTTCTGAACCATCATCACGCAAGAGAGAGGAGATAGTATTTCTTCGGTATCTAATCGTGGCTATTGAGTGAAAGAAGGAAGTGTTTTCGTCTCCAAGTTTAGCCCAGCAAGCAGTGCATCTTTTCCTCCAATAATCCTGTTTGCAAGAGAGTAAGTGTTGCAAATGATTTTTGACAATGTTGCGAAAATTCCACTCAGTGATGTGTAAGGGGCGCAGTTCTTCAAAATCATCTAGCCGCAGGATGACGTTGTTGCAATTCTCAATCAGGATGTTGAGAGTCGAGATACTTGTACGCCACTTGTTTAGAGCTTGCCTTAATAACTTAAATTTATCCGAGAGGCATTTAGCACTATCGCCTGGCACACTGATGTCCCAAACAGTTTGAACAACTTCTAGAAATCCTGGCATCTTAACCCAATGGTTTTCAAACCGAAAAACTTTGGCTTTAGGTATACCGGTTCCAATAGAAACGACACAAGGAATATGGTCAGAAATAGGGCGAGCTAGAGGCTTAACCATTGTGTTTGGGAATTTTATTGTCCAAGAGTGAGATGTGAAGAACCAATCAAGCTGCTCCAGAAGTGGCTCTTGTTGCATGTTACTCCATGTAAAAACCCTTCCCTTGATCGGCAGTTCAATTAAACCCAGAAATATTATAATTTCATTAAAAGTTTCAGCATCCTCAAAATTAGCCCCTGGTCTGTTTCTATTTTCAGCAAATCTGTAGAAATTAAAGTCTCCTACTAGGAGCCATAAAGAGTCATCGGGAATATCCAAGTGAAACAACCATGCTACAAAATTCTCCCTGGGAATACCTTCACAAGGCCCATATATATTTGCAAGAGTGAATTTCTCATTGTTAGCTGTAGAAATGAAATCCAGAACCAAACCAAACCAAAGCTCTCCTGGAGAATAACTTGTCCAGTAAAAGCATTGCTTGCCCAAAGAACTAATAAACCCCTGAGGCCCCATCCGAAGGAATAAAAGCAAAATGATCAAGACGTCGTGGAGAAAAATCTCTGATGAAGCTTAAATCAAAATTGCCTCGTTTGGTTTCCTGAAGACAAATAATGGCGGCATTACTCTACTCAATTGTGTTCCTGAGAAGTGGCCATTTTTCACGGAAAATCGATATAGCTCCTGTCCTCACCGGAGGATTTTTTTTAAAATTTTCAAAAAGCATCAAACAAAATTCGAAAAAAATATATTCATGTAGACAACAATCGAAAATACAAATCTGCAAAATTTGAAATTAAAATAGTTTGTATTTCCAGCACAGCAAAAAAGACAAATATGATAAATTTTAGGAGAACGAAGGCCCATTAAAAATTACACTGTTCATGTCCAGATCTGAACTTTTCTCTTTTTTCCTGTGTCAAAAATACAAAGTATTTTCACATAATTTTGTGCATACGCGCATTATAATTCATTATCTACATCTCTATATTTTTTCGGATTTTTTGGAATCTTAAATTTGATTTTTTTTCAAAAAAATTAAATAAAGTCCACCATGGTGGAACGGGAGCCATATTCGATGCACTCCCATTTTTCGGGCCTATTAATTACACGAATATTCTAGCTCAACATAAACCACATATGATTCAAACAGTTTACAATGAATAAAAGGGAGACTGTCCTCAGATACAGATCAGAGGCTCACACAATCATACGACAGACTTATGACATGCCTGACATGGGCAAGATATTTATTCATGGAGCTTGATGCAGAGAATCTCATCTCAGTCCGCCCTCTCCTGAGGAAGGATTGCACTATCATCCTTAAAACCGTGGAAGATTATGAGACTAAGATTTGGCATGCATTTTTTGGAATGTCCGGGTTCTGCAATGACATCAATGTTCTTCAACGGTCTCCTCTTATGTCAAGAATTGCATTGCGTGAAGGTCCATAAGTGGAGTTTGAAGCAAATGGCCACACATACAACTATGTCTATTATCTTGCCGATGGCATCTATCCAAGGTGGCAAACTTTTATGTTAGAGTATATCACGGTTTGAACATATTAGGTAGTTTCAGTTTGTAATCCAATTCTATCTCTAGTAGTCTTCTTGCCCCCCAAGTCTTCTAGTACTATATAAACATCCCAATGGCTCACGTTGTAATCACCACAAGCAATATCAATACAGATAATATTCCGCAATTCTACATGGTATCAGAGCGGTTCGTTCCGCCTAGGGTTTAGCCACCGCTTCCGCCGCGCCGCCCCCGGGGAGATCCTTCTCCGCCGGGGGCCGCGCAATAGTAGATTAGATCTTATTTCGCCAAATTTTTCTCGCCGGCCGCTTGACCGGCGTTTCTTCTTCTTTCGCCGATCATAGATCGGATTGCGTCGTCCACAACCACATGTCGTCATCACGCGCCTCTACTTCAACCTCGGCGTCGACCCATCTCCGGCAAATCATCGCCAACGATCGTGCCAAGGAGGCCCCGCGCGGCGCCCCAAGGGACGCCTTCACGCGCTACGTCGGCTTCTCCGTCCTCACGTCGTCACCACGCCGGCCCGTCTTCGCCTACATCAATCGGGACGCAAGTCCCCGAGTACGCGCCTCGCCATCAACAAAGGGTTGCACCTTCATCACCCGTGGTCATCATCGCCGACAACCATCTACACCAACAACATCGTCACATCGTCGCCGCCACCACCAATCGTGGTCCTCGTCAACGCCAACAAGTTCTTCTACACGAGCGACGCCGCGCTCATACAAGCGGAAAATACGGGTCTAATCCCCGAAATCAACTACCGCAACAGTTTAATCGCCATCAACATCTACCTCGTCGTCTTCGTCCACCACGACCTCGCCGCCAGAGTCGCGGTCTAATTTTTATTTTGCACTAAATTTATTTTCTTCTTGCAACTACTTCATCTACTCCGACAAATCGGCGGACAACTTCTACGCACCGACCGTTCACGGAGAATTTCTCTGCTGCTCCCTCCGGCTCTAGCGCGCATGGCTCGTGATGGTCCCTGTCTTCGCACGTCCGATATTGGCAACATCGACGCGTGCCTTCGTCCCTGGCATGCTCCCGAGTTTGGCAAGCTCGGTAAGGCGTGTCGCCTACCTCGACTACTCCAACTCAAACTAGGTCTACTTCAACCACTACGGCGAATTCTCCCGGCTCAACGACGACATCGACCACAACACAACGACATCATCAACTTCATCAACGGCGACTACATCACCAATGGCATCATCGACCACGACTACAACGCCCTCCTTCCGGCTACATCGACATCGACATCCTCTTCCATCTCTGCCTTCGGATTATGCTCCAGTCAAGACCGTTCGCGTCACTACCGATCTGACTGCGGGGGAGTGTTAGAGTATATCACGGTTTGGACATATTAGGTAGTTTCAGTTTGTAATCCAATTCTATCTCTAGTAGTCTTCTTGCCCCCCAAGTCTTCTAGTACTATATAAACAGCCCAAGGGCTCACGTTGTAATCACCACAAGCAATATCAATACAGATAATATTCCGCAATTCTACATTTTATGAAGCCGGTTCATAAACTCAAAGGTAAGAAAGAAAAGGATTTCCACGCCACACAAATGGCGGCTAGGAAAGATGTGGAAAGAGCCTTCGGATTTTGCAATCCCAACTTGCTATTCTCGGAGGACCGACTAGATTTTGGGACCAAGAATGCCTTTGGTACATCATGACAGCCTGTGCCATCATGCACAACATGATTATAGAGGATGATCGTGGCAAAGATATAGATCGCAACCACCAATATGACTTGATGGGAATTTCCGTGCAAGTGCATAAGAGAGAGCACATGGTGGCGCGTTTTATTGCCTCATATCATGTCATTCGCGAGAATGAGACACATAATAATCTTTAAAAAGATCTAATCAAAGAGTGGTGGAAATGGTTTGGGGCAGAACGTTGAGACCTTCTTTTATTTGTTGTTTGTTGTATTGTGAAAAAAAATTGTTGTAGTGTTGATGAAAACCTTGTTGTATTTGTTGGTGAACAATTCCTATATTTGTTGTATTATTCATGTACTATTTGGTTGTGTTGTAATAATAACTAGACAATTTTTTGTTAAATTAATTTGGGTTTGTTTGATCTTCTTGATCCTATTGTTCACTTTGAGCATGTTTGCGTCGGCGTCGCGCGCTGTATTTTGACGTGTCTGCTGGGGGACTTTTTGACTCTATTTTTGCGTGTCGCTTTTAGCGTTTCCAAGCATAGCGTGCATGCTAAAACTGGATTATGCGTGCTGTATAGCGCGGCGATTTGCGGTTTCTATCGGAGTTGCTCTTAGTAAATGGGCTCCGCGAGACGTTTTTATGGGTGATTTTTAATTTTGGGCTGACACGGCACACATATTTCCTTGCATTCCGCTAGTGGTTAACACAAGTCAGTTTCATAAGATCAAAGTCAAAAGCTTATTAGAGATCTCATCGGGCAACTGTCACGAGCAGTAGAGAAAACACAATGTAATTACGTGGAGTGACAAAAACCCAAAATTCTCTTTGCTCCTGTTGGTGACTGCTACGCAGTTATGCAGGTAGGGACAGACCGAGCAGAGCAAGACACGAGACGGAAAATCCAAAATATTCCTGAACTTTTGGTTTTTGTGTTGTTGTTTTTTTTGCATTAGATTAGATAGAGAATAAAGGCCTGTTTTGCCGCATGGAGCCTAGGCCTGGCCGGCCACAAGCTGCTCCTTTTTAGTTGTTCGTCACTATACTCGCATGGACATCTACCATGGCCAATAACTTCCTTTTTAACCAACCAGGCAGCCAATCCATTACTAAGAGTAGTAAAAGTTACTAGTATCACTCTGTCTGCTAGCACAACACTACTACTACTACTACTTGTACTACCTGCCAGTAGCAAGCAGAGGAAAGGGGTTCGAGTTCGACTCTCTCGGATTGGTTCGCTAGACAGATCCGCAAACCATAGCTAGTGATGAGGCTCTCATCTTCAGGATCCTCCTGCATTCTTCAATCCTCAACCTGTAGCCTACTGTATGAACAACACACATTTCATGTAGTAAATGATCATGGTGGGTCCAACTCCTGCTTGGCAGATGCAGCCTTTTGGTTTTTGTGTGTTTTTTTGCATTAGATAGGGAGAATAAAGGCCTGTTTGCGCATGCAGCCTAGGGCCTAGGCCTGGCCGCCCACAAGCTGCTGCCAGTGGTAGGCTTGCTTGCATGCAGGAGGCCAGGAGCAATGGTGTTCGGCAAGCCAATATGCCTTGACTTGGAGTAGACAGGCAGATCGAGCGGAGTTACCCCACGTAGTTTTCTGAGACGAGACTGACATGAGATCGATCGAGCGACCAAGCCTTGAATGGCACCGAATATATTACGACTAGCAGCATTCAGACTATGTGTGCCAAAAGTGAATCAAAACTCAAATGAGCCGGTTCCTCACGTAGCAGAGCGCCCAGAGCATCCGAATCATCTTCTTGGTACGTCAGCTTATTTGCATGCACATGTGGGCCCTTGAGCAGAGTTGTGAGGGAGAAATGCTGGAAAGGACAGAAAAGTAGCTAGTTGTTTATTGGAAAGTGAGGCTCACACACGGTTCACATACTATTCTCACACAATTTTTCTTCGAACCGATGGCGTATAGTGCATGGTCTCATGCTTCTCAACTTCCTTGCCGTTATTGCCCACCGCAGCCTTTGCCTTGGCAGAACGTGCCCACTGCATATGCGCGCCATTTTACAGAGCCAGAAACATTTTTTTAAAAAAGAACACACACTTAGATAGGATCTAAAAAATAGCTAGAAATATAGTACATAGAACAGAAATTAAACATAGTGCAAACATACAAGATTTTAGTGCATAAATTAAAACATATTGCAAACTAAAATTAAAACCTATCTACTCCTCGTCATCCTCCTCCGAGGTGTCGACGGACTAAGTCCAGAGGTCATCCCACCTTGGACGTTCTGCGGGAACTCGCGCTTCCACGCGGATATGGTGCGCTCGCGATGGCGAGCCGCCGCCGCACCTGGTGGCGACGGCGACGGTCCTCCTTGGTCATGAGGCATGGAGCGGGCGCGACATACTCCGCCTTCTCGAGCAAGTTGATGTCGTCGAAGTTTATCGAGGCCCGCAGGCGACCGAGGCGCCACGCTGCGGCATCGTAGGCGCACACGGCCTTGTGTGCAGTATCGTACGTGCCGAGCGTGAGGCAAAACCCGATGGCGCGCAGCTCGGCGTAGAACGTGTCATTCTCCTGTGTGCGCACGCCCTGGAACCCCGACGAACCATGGCGGCGAGGTGGCATGCTGGCGGCGGACTACGGCATGGGGACGGGATGGGGAGGAGAGGGGGGGAAAGGGGCGGCGACGGTGCGCTAGGGCGGTGAAACGGCGGGAGGCGAAGCAACACGCTCGGGGCGACGAAAGTGGGCTATCGGTGGAGTGTGGACGCGCACTAAAACTTGTAGGCAGTTGGACACGTGAGCGCTTGGCTTTATAGCACATTGCAGCATATTTGGCGCGCGGAATAGCGCAGAAGGGCGTGCTAGGGCAAAATATACGGCGCGTGAAGTTTTCCCGCGCATGCGGGGGAAGCACGAGCGTGTGCTATTTCCGCGGGGGTTTTAGCATAGCGCTAATATAGCTACGTCCGGTTTAAATAAATCCATACTTTCTTTTAGCAATAAGGACAATCATGTCGTCTTTTACAATTTATCACAAGTTTAAAAAGTTAAAATGTGAGCGGATGCAAGAAATCTAGATTTTTTGAAAAAAAATGTATTTTTTATTTATTTTCTCTTTAAAATGTGTGGAAATGAGTAAATCATTATTTGAACAATCAAAAAATCGTATTAGTCATTATTAGTTCAAGTGGGGTGCATATATACACAATCCCAACGAAAAAAGAGTCTAATTTGTACAAAACTTGGTTTCGGTGTTCCGAAGCATGGGAGTTTGTCCTCAAAATTAATGACATTTCTAGAAGATGATCACTTTTGTGAAGCAAGTTCCATTTAGGATGTGCGTATCGGTTTTTACTATTTGTTTCCTAAGGTTATGTACTCAAAATATGAGGCATTGCAAAAAATTATACTTTTTTGACAGTCCTGAAAATTTAAAGATTTTTTTCCATAGAAACTCGATTTCCGAAATTCCGGCAGTATCCGGAGCACCGTATACAAGGATAGACAGATCTACTGCCATAGACCATTCTGGACAGTCGCATCTATGTTTTACTATTTATTACAAGTTTGACTACCAAAATACAATAAATAAATCTATAATTCTCAACAAGTATATAAAAAGTGTCACCAAAATTGATGCGTATACAAAAATTATCTAAACTCAGACTCCAAATCCAGACAGACCGGGTTGTAGTGCATTTTCAAATGAAAACTAGCATCAACTAGTCATTGTTTATGACTTTCTGTAAGTTTCCTTCACTAACACTTTAAATCAAACTATGCATACATATATAGTGGTACACTTCTTCCTGTAAGCATCAACAAATATGTATTTTTTTATTTATTTTCTCTTGAAAATATGTGGAAATGAGTATCCGGACCACCCGTATATAAATCCATATACTCCGGGTTGTAGTATATTTTTCAAATGAAAACTAGCATCAACTAGCCATTGTTGATGACTTCAAATCAAACTAGGCACTACATATATTAAAGTCTTGCCACTAACACTTCATGCATCATCATAAGATTAAAATATGGATAGCACGAACTACTAATTAAGTAAACTTCATATATATTCTTGATTACCATTGTAATCACAAAAACACACAGTTTAATATACCGATCCATCATACCAAAAGCTCACCAAGAGGCATCATCCGAGCCATTAGTAGGAAACTAGCATCAACATCTAACTAAAATTATACTACTACTAACTAGTACTAGCGATCAATTCTTATTCTTGCTCGCGCCATCATCCGAGCGGTGACGCTTCCTGCTGTAGGTCACCACCCCCGGCTCATCGTCATGGTCGACCACAGGCTACTCCTCTGGCTCATCCTCGTCATCGACCACCGGCCACTCGTGTTGCGCAACAAGCACATTCTCCATCAGTCATGCATGCATGCTCTGCTCCGGCGACGCCTCCTCCTCCTTGTCCTCATCGGAGTACCGCTTGAGCGGCTCCTCCTGCTATTCTTGCAGAGCGACGAGCTCGGGATCATCGGACGACCCCAAGTCGTATGGGCCATCAACGACCCTGAGTCGGTGCTACCTCCGCTGAGGCCGTCGTGGCTGGGATTCTTCCTTGGGGTTTTTTTGGGAAATGTGGGGAATTGATTTTGTGGAGAAAGTTTGAGAAGAAGGAGATAATGTTGAGATGGAATCGGACTTGAATTTATAGGCCTCTTCACCGGCGTTGCACATATCAATAAAGTTGAACAAGGCATTGAATCACCGCCGGCGATTGCAATTCTGCAGGTTGCCGTTGTGACCCGGAGATTCCGGATTTTTTTCGGACCGTCCGAAGTCAAACTAGCCGTTGTGGGTTGGAAAAAAATTCTAAACATATAAATGCATGCGAGTGATTCGAAATACATTTTTATGGTTCATAATTTGGAAGAAATAGAAACGTATGTAAACACCGTTTGTGCTATCAGTAACGTGTTCGCTTGTACGTGTGTCCCCAGCTAATCGGCATGCAATGTACATGTCTTACGAAGCCTCTTAATATATACATATGTGATTTTACTATCTATGCATTATTATAAGTGCATTTAGTGCACTTCAAATAACATCGATCCCTCATGTTGGAAAATTATTTATCAAGAATGCATAAGAATGCTACGAATTTTTTTACATTTCGTTGTAAGTTCAAGCTTTACTAGAGGGAAATTAGTTACTTTAGCTGCATGCATGATACTTCAAATAACATCAAAACTAGAGGGGAAATTACTGATAAATATAAACTAGTAAGAAAAAGTTACATGTGGTCGTATATAAAAAACTTACTTAGCATGATTACATGATTTAACTAATATAACAACTCACTCGAGGCATCCTCTGCTACTTAGGGTTTATAGCCTGGGGGTTTAGGGTTTAATCGGTAAGAAATGTATGCATCTTCCGAAGCCTCTTAAAATATGTATATGTGATTTGATTATCTATGAATTATTGTAAGTGCATTCACCGCAATTTAAATAACATCGATCCCTCCTATTGGAAAATTATTTATGAAGAATGCATACGAATGCTCGAAGTTTTTTACACATTTCGTTGTAAGATGAAGCTTTACTATAGGGAAATTACTTTAGATATATGCATGATACTTCAAATAATATCTAAACTAGATGGGAAATTATTCATAAATCTAAACTAGTACTCTCTCTCACAAAACTATTTTAATTTTTTCTCCACACGCGCGTTTCTTAATTTCCATGCAAAAAACTATAGGCACTATAGAATGGAATGAAGGGAGTAATAAAAAGTTACATGTGATCATATATAAAAAAAACTTACTTGGTATGATCACATGATTTAACTGATGTAACAAGTCACTCACCCTAGACCAGGGACCCTAAGCACCGCCGAGGACGCCGCCAGTGATTTATCACAGCAATTAAATCATGTGGTTATGTTAAGTAAGTTTTTAATTTAACAACACAAATTGCAAATACTAGGACTTGAACTTGGGTGGGTTGGATCACTCCCCTCCACACTAGGCTATGCCTCCATTTGTGTTCAAACTTGAGTAGAATATATTATGAACAACACATAGCGGCAAGACATGTCCTGGGAATTTTGTTTCAAAAATTCCGCAGAGGGCTTGTTTTTCAAACCACCTCCAAAAATAAATTATTAGAGGCTGCCTAATCTTTGCGCCTTCGCCACGCTGCTTACAGACGGCTCATAATTTGAACTGCTACCAATAAGTCGACTTTTTTTGGGGCGTCCGGCTTTTCTGCATGCCTCTTGCATTATCAGAGTAGTATATTTGTTTAAACTGCCTTGGAAAAGGAATTATTGAAGGCATGTGAATTATTGGTGGCGGCTTTTTCACAAAAACCACCTGCGGAAATGGGTTTAGGAGGTGGTTCGAATTTTTAGGCAAAAAGACACTCTAGGTGGATGCTGCAAAGCCCGATTCTGTTGTAGTGATGCTCAAGCGAGGTGATAGCCCTTGTGCCGATGTCGAGGGAGCCAAGAGCGTTGGGTAGTGATGTGGTCGAGGTAGCCGTGTGAGGGATCGCCGTTGTCGATGTCGTGGTTAGGGATGCCGGTGTCGAGGTAGCCGCACGTGAAGCCACATGCGCATAGTGCCCGACGAGGATGATAGAGACGCGTCGAGGCAATCGTTGAGGATGTCGATGCCGAAGTCGATGCAGTCCGACACTACTAGAGAAAAGGCTATAGGAGACATGCTTATGCGAGGCACATTTAGCATATGCGCCTCCTATAAAAATAGGCGAGGCGCACTTTGCGATATGCGCCTCTAGTATAAAAATAGGCGAGGCGCATATGATAAGAATGCGCCTCCTATAATCCCTGTACGGACAGAATCTAGCAGCCCCATATTATGCGAGGCGCATTCTAGTCATAT
This sequence comes from Avena sativa, assembly GCA_916181665.1. Classification (NCBI taxonomy): domain Eukaryota; kingdom Viridiplantae; phylum Streptophyta; class Magnoliopsida; order Poales; family Poaceae; genus Avena; species Avena sativa. Next base: position 370,946,105 of record OV702279.1, on the reverse strand, counting down.
GCGCCTCCTATATATCATATAAGCGAGACGCATATGGACAGAATGCGCCTCGCATATTCTGTGTAGGCCCGCGTGTTGGTAGGTGCACGAATATGCGAGGCGCATATGGCTATATGCGCCTCCTATATTTGATAATATGCGAGGCGCATATGGCCAGAATGCGCCTCGCATATTCTGTGTGGGCCCGCGTGTTGGTAGGCGCACGAATATGCGAGGCGCATATGACTATATATGCCTCCTATATTGACAATATGTGAGGCGCATATGACCATATGCGCATCAGGTAACTCCTGCGGGCCCGGCGGTGGTAGGTCATATCGCGGGCGTTCCATTACTACCTCGACCGCTCCACCCCGCACGCCACCGGCCGCTGGGTCGGCACCCTCGTCGTCGCCACGATCTACGCCCTCAGGGTCTTCATATCCGTGGTGCTCTGATACCACGGAGTATCAGAGCAGTTCGATCTATCGGCCTTCTTCCCACCCTCACCTCACTCGTCATCCTCGTCGATTCCGATTTTTTTTCCTGCGGCGAGCGCTTGATCTTGCCCAAATCCATGGCTACCTTGCCCTCCCCCTCCTTCTTGCCCACCACCGCACCTGCGTACGCGCTGACCACTGTTTTCCCCCCGCCCCCGCTTGGTTCTGGAGCACCAGCTTATGGTCACTGTACTTTCCCTCGGCCGCCACCTACCCATCTCCTCATTCCCCCGGCGGCTACCCCAACTACGCTTTTCCCTTCCCAATCCCACTTATCTTCTCCCTCTAATTCTCCACTCCAGCCACTACCCGTATCCACCTCCAGCGAGTTCTATGGTGGCCAATCCCTGCAGGCCCCTCCCTGTGGCCGTTCCGAGCTACAGCAGCACAAGGATGGAGGCAGCGATACTGAGGAGAACGGCAGCGGGACCGCGCCTTACGACTACGCTCTCCAGATTGAGAACAATGGCCGTGATGCCCACCGTGTGTGCCCCGACTCGATCTGCCAGAAAGGTAACTCCACCTACAACACCCTGTTCTTCGATGAGAAGCTCGGCCACAAACACACGGGTCCTGAGATCCTCTCTGTGCCCAGCACCGGCTCCAACCACAGCTTCGTCACGCAGCAGGCCCAAACTCTGTCTAGCCTGAACTTGCTCCACGGTGAACTATCAAAACTCTCAGTTTTAGTCTCTCAGTTCGCAGTGGCTAGGGGCATGGAAACGACTGAAGCACCGGTTACTTGTTCTTCTCGGACTGTAACGCCTGCACAGTTTAAATCGTCAAGAACTACTGCCTCGATGTTCTCTGGTACGTGTGCAGCAGCAAGCTCTTCAGCGAGCTCACGTAGCTCTTCTGATGCATTAGCTACTACATATGTCAAACCACATGTGTTAGGTGAAATTCCAACTCCACAATCTGGGTACGAGAGCTACTGCTATGGGCATCCAAATCAAATTCAGAGTTTACAGAGTTCACGTGTGCATTGTGGAAGTACCAATCTGGGCGAGCAGAATCAAATTCAGAGTTTACAGAGTTTACAGGTAATAAAGGCTTAATCTGGCATGGAGTGACTGTTATGGAGTGACATGATGCACCACCTGGTTTCATATATTGAGACCCTACTGTAACAGAAAAGTTGTTTGTTTGGCCAGAACAAGTAGTTAGTTAGATTTCCCCTATTCTGTATTACCTACCCTTGTTATTAGAACAAAACCAAGCTCTAGCCAAATGGTTTCTCATCGGCTATGCACTTTTGATGCTAGCATGATTTCATAATGCTTTCTAAATGCGTGATGACTGCAGTAGTTAGCAAGGCAATTCTTAATCTGAGATGCAGTGGCTATTTCCATCTATTTATTATTTGTTTTGCTCATGTGAAGGAGCTTTTGGAAGGCAGTGTCTTAATTGATTGCTGCTAGCCTCATATAGTTTTAACCCTCATAGGACATCTATCATTGTTGTTTTTGGCAAATGGCAAGTTGGCAACATATTTAATGGATGTTTTTTTGTTGTAGGGGTCAAGATGATTGGCTCATTCATTACCAGGGCTTTAATGTAAGAAGCAATGCGATTATTATTTAAATTGCAGCAATGGGGTGATTCTCTTGTTTACATCCACAACTGTCTGCTGTTTATCTGTTTTGCAGACTTGTTCTTGGATATGCATACCCGGCCTATGATTGTTACAAGACAGTTGAGCTGAATAGGCCTGAGATTGAGCAGTTGCGTTTCTGGTGTCAGTACTGGTATATCTTGGATGCCCATTCATTTTATGTTGACTATCATTCTTGGTTTGTTTGTGCTTGGTCTCAGATTCATGAACATGGTTTTGCAGGATTTTACTTGCAATGCTTACTGTTTTCGAGAGAGTTGGGGATAATTTCATATCATGGTAATCTTATGTTTTGGAATTAAAGTTTTAGGCGGTTATAGTTTGGAGGATTTAGCTACTTGATAGTTGATAATTCATTTTCCTACAGGTTACCAATGTACAGTGAAGCAAAACATGAATCTGAGATTGATCGCAATCTTCTTGAGTTGAGGACTAGAGCTAGTGACATGGCAGTTGTTTACTTCCATAAGGTTGCAGACTACGGCCAGACAAGGTTCCATGAAATCCTGCAATATATTGCTTCTCAGTCACAGGCTCAAAGATCTCGTTCTCAGGTACTTCTAGAACATTCCGTTTGCTAGCCATTTTTTACTGATATCATGTCCATCTTAGTGAGAAGTGTACTGCTAGCCATTTTGTACTAATGTCATGTCAATCTTAGTGAAAAGTGTAATTCTAGCTATTTTCTACTGATAGCATGTCCATCTTACTGAGAAGTGTAATGCTAGCTATTGTACTTATCCCCTTGCAGGCGCGCTGAACGTCTAGAGTTTAATATAATCTCGTGATTTGTTTCATAATGGTAGCGCTATTTAGGTTTTCTTCTGTTTGAGCCCAATATTTTAGGCTGGAGGTATTGCTTTCCACTGACATAAGTAATATCATCTTTATTATGTGTAGGAGATGCCGAGGTGTTATGTCGTGTATGTCGGTCGGGTTCCAGGTGTGTACGAGGAGTGGAAAGACTGCCAGAAGCAAGTGAAAAACTTCTCGGGCATGGAAGGAAGAAGTGGAGGAACTTCCTCGTGATCACCACCTTGTTGCTCTTCATGGTAGGTTATGTGTTCTACTTCATCTAGGTAGAGCTACGTCGTTGGAGTTGTAATGTGATTGTGAACTTGTACTCGAAGGTATAATGTGATTGTGAACTTGTACTCGGAGGTGTGAACTTGTGGCACAAACACTTGATGTATGAACTTGTATGTCATGATTGATGTGTAATGTATTGTATTCATGTTGGTTCTATTATGCTTTGGCAAATTGCAAGTTTCTGAAAAATTCTGTGCTCTTTATACTGTATTTTGGACTATATTGTATATTTGAATATCTGTATATTATTATTTATAGTGGTCTGTAAAACTTGAATTTCGAAAATATTACCAGAGGCGCATATAGGATACTATAGGAGGCGCATATACTATAAATATCCGAGGCGCATTCTGAAACATATGCGAGGCGCATATACTATAAATACCCGAGGCGCATTCTGAAACATATGCGAGACGCATATGATATGCGCCTCCTATACTTCACATATGCGAGGCGCATAAGATGCGCCTCGCATAAGAAATACCCGAGGCTTGAAGCTAGAGGCACATGTGATATGCGCCTCGGATAGGCTTTTTGGTGCGCCTCGGATAGGCTTTTCTCTAGTAGTGCGAGTCGTCGAGGATGAGGTGTGGCCATAGTTTTGCCAGAACTACGCGCACGTCGGGGAAGCACACACACTCATGATTTTCCAGAACCGAGTATGCAAAGAAAAACTTGTCGGTGACGCGGTCGAGGCAGTCGTAGAGGGGTCAATACCGAAGAAGATGTTGTAGAAGCTGATGAAGACGAGGTGTCGATCCGAGCTTTCTACACTTGGGAACGCATCAGGGACGAAGGCACTCCCGGTGTTGCCAGTACCAGGCGTGTAAGGGGCAGGGTGACATGGTTATACCCTACGGGTACCTGATGTTAGCCTACCTGGTCTAGCCCGACGGAAGGCCCACTCGACGACATGCCAGGGTCCAGGACGCCGATGACGTTTCGGCTGCACGAAGCACATATGGATATGGACTCCAAAGCGCACAAGACAAGGATACCTCAAGACTAGAGTTTGAATACAACTTGTAACCAACTCGTATCGGTACCTGAGACCTAGCCTCCCCATATATAAAGGCTAGGAGGGGCCAACGAGGAGGAGGCACTCCCCGATAGACACGTACGCAATAGACATATCTAAAGATCTAAACTCGACTCATACTTTCGCACACGCATCCACGCCAGATCGAATCTGCGCACCCTGTAACCTTCGGTTTCGCCGTAATCAAAGAGCAGACAAGCAGGAGAAGGGTTTTCCCTCCGGGGGCCTGAACCTGGGTAAATCTTGTGTCCCCTGGTTGCTTGTCTGTTAACCGTGCCACGATCTCCAGCATCCCCATCTTCTCCAAAACCCAAGTCCATAACAATGGGCATTGACGAGATTAAACCTCGTCACAGGGACCATTATGAACTTCTCTTCATGTCAGAGAGACTAGCAGAGAAGGCCTCCAGAGTGGTTGCGAGGCATAGAGAGGCGAAGGGAGAGATGCCGTGGTTGTTGGAGCAGAGGAGCAGGTGGTGTAGTGGGGGACGAGGCGATGCCACTGACGACGAAGTTGGACGAAGACGTAGAGGGCGCCAAAAACAGCGGTGACCTGGGGTGGTCATGTTGGATGCCTAGAGTCGCGATGGGGTAGTTGGTGGGACCTGCGACAGGGAGAAGTCGCCCTCTAGGTTACCTTGTGAAGTGCGACGGCGGTGCTCGAAGTAGGCGAAGAGGAACCTGGTAGCATGACGAAGACCATGCGCAGACGGCGGTGATCCACGCCTGTCGGAGATGGCGCGGTGGAAGCAGAGGTCGTAGATGCGCGGGGATGGTAAAATAGATTGCGTGCAGCGACGCTACAATCTGGGGGAGAGGCATAGATGCAGGGCGCAAGTCGGTGCAGTGGCTGGGAGACCACCGGTGACGTAAACGCTAAGGAAGGTGCGTTGGAAGCTGGTAAAGTGGACCAAAGGCGGCGACGCTGCAGCTACGAAGGGGCGACGCAGCGGCAACCTGTAGCTCGATCCGTAGTAGGCGCGTTCTCGGGGACGTGCTTGGCGTAGACAGGCACGTGATCGGTTGATCAGACCGAGTTGTGTCGTATGAGTCATGGCGTGGACGACGCGTAGGTCGTAGTGGATGGACACATTGTCGGTGAAATCCCGAACGATGATGGCGAAGATGATCCGAGGAGGGCGGCCGCAGCAGCCTTCCAAGGAAGGCGTAGCAGCCTTCAGTGGTGCGCGACAGCCTGTCCTGAGGCCGCGTCAGCCTGCCAAGGCAGGCATGGCAGCGGAGAGGGTAGACAAACATGCGCGGTGTATATCGTCGATGCCGATGGTCGGAGAGGAGGCGCGAGTGGACAACGGAGGTGGGTGACTCAATTCGATCTAATATTAATAAACCAAAAAAGAAAACCGATCAAGATATTGGGAAAAGAGACTTACAGGACAGTCGATTACGGATCGGCGAACGAACACTGCATACGGGCTGCACACCCCCGGTGGAGACCATGGAGATCGACCTCCCAGGGGGCAGCGCATCAGAAGCGTGTTGCTTGGATAGCGCGACACCAGGGGCGGCCACGCTAGGGTTTGGAAAGTGGTGGCGGCGACGCTAGGTGGATGAGGCGGAGGCTCGAGGTTAGGATCGAATTAGGGCTGATACCATGTAGAACGATAGAGAGGGATTGTCGGAATATGATGAATGTATTATTGAGTCTTATGGGCGAGTATATATAGGTGTACATGAATGATTTTGGAGTACAAGTCAAGCTAGGATAGTATGGAAACGTATCTAGTCTCTATCCTATATTATCATAACAAATATATACGCATATACTATAACAATAAATATTGTTTTGGGTAGTGCACGAACACATTTTTATTATATGTGAACATGTTTTAGTGAATGTTTCTTTTCAAATAAAATAGTAACATTTTCCAAAAATTACATGAGCATTATTTGAAATATGTGAATATATATCCTTACAAAACATGATTTTTCCTAATTATTAAACAGATTATATAAAATAGTAAAATAAATATATGTTCTTGATAAATATGGCAAAAAATCCAAAACTATTATAGAATATTATCTTAGTCATCACCTCTATATCATGAATGTTTAATAATTGTATATCGTCATAACTACATTAGTGATATCAAAAACGCGTGGCATAATTCTCAAAAAAAAATGTGGCATAAATAAAACAAAATCAAACATCATCCAACCTATACACAATCACAATCCAACCCGGGAGATAAACCTCCTACTATGATGCATCCTGATCGTACCAATATCCATCTGCTTCCTTTTTTTGTAGTTATACATCATTATCCAGCTACTTCATTCATGAGTAGAATAAGTGCACATCATTTTTCTATCTAAATTATTATCATGTATGCATAACCAAATTGATGTGGCATCCATCCCCCAATTTCCTATGACCAACATCCCAAAAAATGTGACATGCTACAACACATGCCATTGAGCATGCAAGCCCACCACACCCACCAAAATTCTACTGACTTGAATTGTCATATGGCTACAAAGAATAAAGAAGGAAATTATGTTTCTTTTACTAGCGAGAAAATGTCACGACATATATTAATTAGATGGTGGGAGCCGTGGGAGTACATGATCTTAGGAGTGTGATATTAAGTTTAAAGAAAACTCAAATAACTACCATCAAATAAATAATTACTATCTCCTCCAACAATCTCGATTGCCAGTTAGAAAGACTTATGATTCGGGCAAATAGGAGTTTCAACTCTAGATAACTGTATATGGAGTAGGAACTTTATTTTAAAACTCTGTACCAAAATTGCGCACAAACATTTTTATACAATTATAAGTGTGGTGATGTGTGCTACATGTTTGAGGTGACCAATGAATATAGTGTTGTTTTTATCCCAAACAAGCTTGCAATGGTGTAGTGTTCATTGTTTTTTTTTTTCGGGAGAATGACAGTCTGCTTGATATAGTACCATTGTACCAAGCACAAAACTCTTGCTTAGGACTCTTTCGGATGAAAGAGAAAAGGTACAAATAGTACTAGTAGCAAATTAGGTGCACCAGATGCATTCATGCACGGAAGTGGAAATCATAGAAAGTCTTTCTATCTACCCAAAAATGGCTCTGGTACCCGATTTCTATGGAGCCTTTTTTTTTTGAAAACTTATCAAAGTTTCAAAAAATTCCAACAGAAATATCTGGATGTAGTCAACTTTGCACACTAGGAGCATGCAAATTTTTAATGTGAAATAGCTTATATTTTAGGCTCATCAAACAAGACAATTAGAAGATTTGGAAGTTGCACCGATCACGCTTCTAGATCCGTGTTTTCGTCATTTTTTCTAGGGATAGAATCTACGGTACTTCATACTAAAAATTTACAAACCGCTAGAATAAATCATTAACTACATTCAAGTATTCTTTTTAAAGCTTTAAATTTGAATTTTTTAAAGTTTTCACAAAAAAAAAAAGCTCCATGGAGCCCAGGTGCCAAATTGATGTCTTTGTACTATCTTTCTTTTTTGCGAAATTCTATCGATCTATTAATAATCGTCAACCTGAGTAAAAGGAGTTCTAAAAGTAATAAAAATGGCAGTCAATATTTAGAGGAAGATGCAATACATTGGTACGAGTACAACGTGAATGAAGTTTTTGTTGTTTTGTTTTTGCCGGGGTTACATACTTACATATATTCTGTTATGCCTGGAACGGGAATTCGGGATTCACCGATCGACGGCTTGACGCCGAGTTCACTGCTGCAAGGTACTCCCTCCGTTTCAAAATATAAGATGTTTTAGGTTTATGAAGAAAATGTATCTAGACTTGTTTTAGTGTGTAGATTCATTCAAAACATGAGTGGACCTATATACTAAAACTAGTCTAGATACATTTGCTTCACAAAGATAAAACGTCTTATATTTTGGAACGGAGGGAGTACATCAGAGAGTGTGCAGTGCAGGAGGGAGAGAGACCTTGACAAGTCCAGGGGTCCAGGCTCCTCCCACACAGAAGCGGCTGACGGCTCAAGGTGGACTCCGCTCCTACATCAACGACTGTTTCCCACGGAGGAGGAAAGGATTTGCCACGGAGGAAAGGACTGTTTCCCAAATAGTACTACGTAGGAACAGCTAGGTCGATCGGCCGCATCTCGTCGCCGTGCGGCGCCTATGGCAATGCCAGTAAGCCCTGCCTCCCCTTGCTTCTAGACTAGTGCTCCTGAGTTTTGGTTTTGGTCTTGTAATTTATCTTGTGCCGTGTCCTATGAGCTGCTAGAACCTTTTTGTTTTTGTTTTTGTTTTGAGGCGGAGCTGCTGGAACTCATGGCTGATTGCTAGCTACAGCATCCACATCTGTTTAGTACTATCTTTTTCTGAAAAAAATCGCAGTTCGAGGTGTTTGTTCGTTGGATTGGTATAATCTTTGTTTCTTCTTCCTCCAGCCAGTTCCATCCAAACTCCCCTTCCATCGGCCGCACACATCGCTCTACCGTCTTTGCGACCCCGGCCGGCAAGGTTTTCTTCCCCATTGTCGGTGTGCCCTCTTCTTAATCTCGAAGGGTGCAGCAATGGCGCGAGGGCGAGCAGGCGCCGGCGGTGCGCCGGTTGTCGGCGAGCGCCTGTCTCCTTCCTGCGGCGCGGCCCAGGAGTCGTGTCGAACCATCGTTTTGGTGCCGGCGGATTCGCGCGCGCTTTTGGTTTGTTCTTTGTGTTTGAGAGCCAAAATATTCCTGAACTTTGGTTTTCCCAAACGCTAAAAAGTGCGTCTCGTCGGAGGAGTGTCCCGACCACCTTCCCCGCCGCCCACCCTCTACCTTCCCCCGCACCGGCGTCCGGCGGCATGCACATCCTCGGTGACCCACCCCGACAGCCCGCCCCTCCGGCGCCCCTCCCAACCATCCTGCTCGCCGATGCGTCCCACCATGCCCCAATCCCGCTCGCCGGCGCCCCCCGTACCGCTCGCAGGCGCCCCTCGCCCCGCTCGCCGATGCGGCCCACCGTGTCCCCGCCGTGCTCGTCGGCGCCCCCCGCCCCGCTCGCCGATGCGGCCCACCGTGTCCCCGTCCTGCTCGCCGACTCTGTCCCGCTCCGCCCTGTCATTTCTCGACCACCCGCGAGCCTCCAGCGGAATCCAAAAGGTGGGCGGCATGGACGTGGAGGTCCAGCAGGCGCAGGAGCTGTTTACCGCCGAAGCCAGCAACGAAGGCCGCACGGTGTGTTGCTTCATCCATTCCCCATTTCCCTTATCTTACCTAATTTCCAGTGTGCTTGTTGATACTACGTCCTTCAGTTTCCTACATAATGTTAACCATCTTCCGTTCCCCATACCCATTCGAGCTGCAAGTGGAATTGACTGCAAAATGCAAATAGCATTAAGAAGTCACGTTTGGTATTTGGGAAGCTTATCAAGCATTACTCTAGCACCGGTTCTAAGCAAGAGAAAATTTCCCAACATCAGTACTTTAGTTCTAATTTTACATTTCTATATGGAGGATACTACTATGGTCATACTAACATTTCTATATGGAGGATACTACTTTAGTACTTTAGTAAGTTGTTTCTTGATTTTTGATTAAGTTGGTTATTGTATTTAACTAAGTTGTTTTTATAAACATGCTACATTTTAATTTATCCCATCTGATGTGTAGTTTTCACCTGTCCTTTTTTAACCGAAATACACCACTACCTAATTATTCTAGTTGTAGTAGACAAACTTGACAGATAGTGGCAGTTTTAGGGGACATATTACAGGGATCCGTCATATGGTGACATCCAGCACTCATTTTTTTATCCCCTGGTGTTTTCTCTGTAGGGAATTAGGAATTCATGACATATATGTCATCACGGTGCTCATGTGGTGGTGAATATAATGTCGTGGTGAACTTTATGAATATATGACTCGTTAATGTGCTAGCACATGTACATAGCAGTAGGGTGCTTTTTGGGTAGATCCCCATGTTTTTTAGGGTTATTTGTACCGTAGGCACTTTAATTTTTACGGTGTTGCTTTTGCCTGACAGTGTAGGGAACAAGGTACAATTTTCATTTAATCCTTTGATTCATGTCCCATATGACGCAAAGATTTTACCAACTTGTCTATCATGGCCTTATTTAAAGTTGTTTTCTCATTATGCTTAAGTTGGTTCCTGATTTAAGTGAGTTGTTTTGTTCAACATATTTCAGTTGGTTTCGATTTTAACCGAGTTGTTTTATGGACCATGCTTTAAGTTGGTTTCTGATGACCGAAGTTGTTTCGTTCAACAAACTTAATATGTGCACTATATATGGTAAGTTTGATTTTCAGATCATGGTTTTTTAGTAGATCATTTTATCCTCTAGAGCAGTTTTTCATGTCCCAACATGCTTAAATTGGTTACTGATTTTTAAATGAGTTGCTTTGTTCAACAAGCTTAAGTCGTGCACTATATATAGGTAAGTTTGATTTCTAGATCATGCCTTTTTTAGATTGATATTTCCATCTTAGAGGGCAGTTTGGATGTCACAGCTTGCTTAAGTTGGTTACTGATTTTAACTGAGTTGTTTTGTTCAACAAGCTTAAGTTGTCTTTTTTATCATCGTGCCTAGTTAACAAATGCTTTTCCATCATCATGATTTTAGTTGACTATTGAATTTAATTAAGTTGCTTCTATCAGCATACATAAGTTGCTCCATCATATAACTAAGTTGTTCTCCTTCATGGAATCTAAACTAGGCACCCAAACGATCATGATATGTTGGAGGAGAGAGGGGGAGAAAAGGGGAGAGAGAGAGAGGCGTTTTTGCTGCAAATATGTCTTAAGTTGTACCTAGGAATTTGCTATAGTTTGTTTGCATTATCTTGTTTTACTTTCATGGGATCTGCAGCACATCTAATGTTTTTTGACCTAGCCGGGGAAATTTTAATGGAGATGGTGCTAGAGTGATGAGGGAGAAGGGTCAAAGGAGATGCAATTACCTGTGGTTTTCTTCTATAGGAAGCAAGAACCAGAGGGTTTCTTCTGATCGCCCTCGTTGATTCACTACCTCAAATCCATGTGTAAAAGAAGCGGAGGTGGTTACTAGCACGCCACGGGAGTTGGGTTAGGTAGCGCGGTTCCGGCGGTGTCTCAACTTTGCCAAAAAAAGTTCCATCTTGGTCGGTGGGGTATTTCATTTTTTGGCGAGGTCTGAGTCTAGCAAACTAGGCCCTGGTTGCTCGCTAGATGCGTCCAATTAAATTAAGTCGCACAGTTGTAAGGTTCGTTGCATCCATTTTCCAACTTGGTTGTAGATGGAACATGAACACTCGCATTTATGTCCATATTAAGTTTGTTTCTCATCAATATATCGATAGATGTGGGATGGTACTTTTGTTGCTTTTTCACTTTTTACTATGTATTTTTACGCAACTTTCATAAGTTATGTCAACGCATGAATTAAGTTGCTTAGACACACTCTCTTAAGTTGTTGCATCTTTTTTTAGCAACTGAGTTTCATTGCATCTAGGATGTGTTTTTTGTTTAACTTGACTGGGCAATCATGTAATTGATAAGTTGGACGATTAATCAGCGTTTGATCAGTGTCTTTGTGTGTACTATTGTTTTCTGAAAGCAACAATAGTTACTGCTGGGGCTTAGTTACTTTTTTGGTGCACTGCTGGCGCTTTGTTACTATTTTGGTGCACTGTCTAAATTTTAACTATTTTTCCTAGCTTAGTTTCAGTGAACCATGTTCTGGCCGGGAAATATATGTGGAAGGGACGAAGATAACTTGGCGCGCGCTCAGGTCGCATTGTAAATCTTGCATTTAGCCTAAGCTGTCTTCAATTTTAGCCTAAGTTGCACTTGTGATGTAGCCTAAGATGTAGCAGGGAATTCTCGCATTTCTTATGTAGCCTAAGATTTGATGTACAAGGTTATTCGCCATTTTTTTCAGTTGTTATCTCTCTAGCCTAAGTTGTTTTTCCACTATAGCTTAAGTTGTACCAGAGATCATGTAGAGTTGCATGACTGTATTCTGCTTCACTGTCATCTTTTGTTTCTAAACTAAGATGGGATTCATAGCATACTCAACACTTTACTTTGTATCAAATGTTTACATGTTGCACTCCAAGTTGATATTTTCCTGCTACCTAATTTAGGTTTTTGCACTCAAAGATTTGCTTCGACCTTTTTAGTAGCGAGCTAGTTATTCTAGTGATCTCAGTAAAAGTACTAAATAAAGTTAATCCATAGGAGAGAAAGAAAAGTGATCTCGGGAGAGGGGCCCGAGAATGGTCTGGAACTCTGAATAAAATGGTTGTTACTTCCGGCCAAACAAATTCGGTCAGCTTCTGCTGTTGACGCGCGGCCGGCACGGGATTATGGTCTTTCCTAAAATAGGACAATAGTAGCCGGGATGCTCTTTACTTTTCGGGCGAGGGCTTGTTGGGACTAACCAGCCCCCGAGGGCTCCCTAGACGCGTCCTTTGATTTTTGTGTTTTTACGTCTTCCTTTTTTTTTCTTAACCAACCATCGCGCTTGAGTCATTGGGAATTTCGGCAAAAATCACTGTTTTGACCTAATTAACGTTTGATCTCACAAAATGACCTACTTTTTCGAAGATATCCTGATCTGACCTGTTTTCATGGCGCTTTACCAGAAGGCGCCATGGTCAGTAGCACGGCGCTCTCTCCAAAAGCGCCATGCTACCATGACGCTCCCCAAGAAAGCGCCATGGCCCCGTCCGACGTGGCTGCCGCCGTGGCACAGGCGGGCCCGTTTTAATGTTTGGCGCTTTCCGCGGGGGCGCCATGCTACTGGGCATGACGCTTTTGCGGAAAGCGCCATGGTCCTATACCTAGAAAACGGCTCGGGCGCCCTCCCAGGCCATACCTCTTCATTTCTCCCAGCTCTCCTCTCTCTCTCTCTCGCCCCAAGTTCTTCCCCTACTCGAATCCCTTCGAATCGGTTGCTTTTCTCCGTGGATTTGGACTTCCCCTTGCTTCAAGAGGTAATCTCCCCCTAACCCCTTGGTTTTGTCCAAATAGATTTGTGAAATTTGGTAAAGAATGTAGAACCCTAACCCTAACCCTAGCTATATCTTGGCTTGATGTTGTTGCTTCTAGTTATTAGATGGGTAGTTTATGGCTAGGATTTGTATGTTAGAATTAGTAAAGTGGCATGACTTGTTTTAGTTGGTAGCTACGGTTGGTGGTGGTAATATAGTTGTCTTTGAAGCGTAATGGTTGGTGTCATTGTTTTTTAGATGGCAAGAATCGTTAATGTTCATCATGTGGACAAGGCCGCATTCTTGAAAGGCAATACCGAGTGTGACCCGGAGGAGGTAGTCATGGTGTTTGGCACAAGTCCTACATATGCCGAGGTTGTGGAAAGAGTGAGGAATGATTTGAAATGGATGGAACCTGGTGATGTGTATGAGTTGGTTGGAAGGTATAACGCCGGGTTTGGCCATCACAATAGATTGAAGATAATGCCTATCAACTCCGAGTTGAATTGGAGTGCGTATAAGGAGATGGTGGCAGAATCCGAAGATAAGTCACTCGAGATATTTGCCACAAGAAAGGTTGCAGCTCGGTTGCACATTGACTTGAACCGGCATGCTTCCATGAGCCCGGCTCGAGGTGAGCCACAGGTGTATGACGCAACAATGAGCCAACCTCCATTGAGCCCGGTTCGCGTAGAGCCAACCTACGACGATACAACAACGAGGCAACCTTCCATGAGCCCTTTTCGCAATGACAACTATGAAGCACCTCAAATGGAGGATGATGACTTTGAGGGTGATGAGGTTGAATATGGGCTTCGTGACAATGAAGTAGGAGATGTGGAGGCAAATTGCCATGAGGAGGACATGGACCATGATCTCCCTTATTTGAGGTGTCATGCATCGGACTCCGAGGATGAAGGACCGGATGAAGATGTGGATGAGGATGGTCTAACGGTTAAATTCGCCGAAGCTCACAAAAAAGTAGTAGGTCGGGATCATCGACCTTCATTGTTCCGTGATGTTAGTCTTGCGGATGAGGCCCAAGTTGACGGTGGAATTAGTCGAGTGCTCGAGGCGCGAGCACCTTCTAAAAAGGACATGAAGCCGAAAAAATACGGGATAAATCCCGGGGTGAAGTTTGATAGCTTGTTGGAATTTCAGATGTGGATCAAGGACTATGCGGTGAAGTACCACCGACCGTACAAGGTGACTCACTCGGACACTAAGGTGCGTTACACAGTCAAGTGTGAGAAGCAAGGATGTCCATGGGTTGTTCGCGTACGACCACTGAGGGGCAGGCCACAATGGATCATTGTAAGTTGTCAGTCCATTCATATGTGTGATGACAAGTTTATCAAGGATGCCAAAGTTGTGAAGGAGGACCACCGGCAGCTCACCTCCGATTTCATCGCGTATAGAGTTGCAAATAACATAAGGTCTCTCCCAACATATACTATTAAGGGTGTCATAGATTTGGTTAAAGAAGTATTCGGTTATAAAGTGAAGTATGGTAAGGCGTGGAAGGCCAAACAAGCCGCATTTAAGATGTTGTATGGTGATTGGGAAGAAGCATACAACCGCCTCCCAAGGTTGTTGGGAGCAATGGCCGCAAGGAACCCAGGAATGTATTATGTGGTGGAGCCTCTTGGGTCGGTGACTAGGTTGTACAATGGTGCCACTGTCCGGGTATTTGGCCGTGCATTTTGGACATTTGGACCATGCATCAGGGGATTCAAACATTGTCGGCCTGTTATGTCCGTGGATGGCACCTTTTTGACCGGCAAGTTCAAGGGCACACTATTAACTGCCATATGCCACGACGCAAACAACCGGGTTTTACCTTTGGCTTTTGCCTTGGTTTCGGTGGAGAACAACGACAACTGGGAGTGGTTTTTCCATATATTGAGGACCAAGGTTATAGAACTTGATAGAGAGGTTTGCATCATCTCGGATCGCCATCAAGGAATACTAAATGCAGTCGAGAAGGACATTCCTGGATGTGCTCGTATCCACCATCGATGGTGCATGAGGCATTTTGTGTCCAACTTCTATAGAGCTTGTGGCAACAAGGAACGTGCCGATGATCTACAAGATTGTTGTCTTGCCTTCACCGCTCGGCATTTTCAAAAACTATATGATAGATTGTATTGTCTCACAGATGATGGTGGGAAAGAGTTTCTCAGAAGGCATCTTAATGAACGGACAAAGTGGGCAAGGGCTTATGATTATGGAGGCAAGAGATACGGTGATTCCACCAGTAACATGGCTGAATGCTTCAATAAAGTACTTAAAGGTGTACGTCAGTTGCCTGTGACTGCTATAGCGGAGTACACATTTCAGAAGTTGAATGAATACTTTCTAAAGTATAGTGATGAAACGGATAAGCAAATCGCTGGGGATAACAAGAAAAAAAAGAAGTATGAGTACCCACCATTGGTTGATAATTGGCTGGAATATCAATCAAAGAAAGGGGATACACAAACGGTTGAATGTTTTGACAACCAAGAACTGATTTACCAAGTGAATGAGCATGGAGGCAGCACAAGGAAAGGTGTGCAACATGGGGGACTGTCCTATAAGGTGTGGCTACGCAATGGTTATTGCTCCTGCGAGAGGCCGACATTGTACCATCTCCCTTGCTCACACGTGATGAAGGCGGCATCTGAACGAATGGTGGGTCTTAATCACCCGGATACGGTTAGGTTGGATGAGCATTCCATCCAAGCGGTGAAGAACACATGGGCGGGTAGATTTCAGCCTTACCTTGACCAATCTCAATGGCCAGAATATCATGGTGTCCAACTTTGGCCTGATCCGTCAACGAAGGTTGTTGGTCGGGGAAGAAGACAAACCAAACGTTTCCGAGGTGACATGGACGATTGGGCTGGTGGATATCGACGGGAATGGGGGAGCGAGTATTTCGCGGAGCCTCGTGACAAAACCCGTTGTGGAGAATGCAATGCTGAGGGCCATAATAAAACATCATGTAGCAAAAGGAGAAAATCAAAGGAGGCCAACACCCCTATTGGCAGCACAAGCCAAGGAGGTGGTGACGGTGGTACAAACACAAGCCAAGGAGGTGGTGATGGTGGTACAAACACAAGCCAAGGAGGTGGTGATGGTGGTAGAGGTCGTGGTGGTAGAGGTCGTGGCGGCGGTAGAGGTCGTGGCGGCGGTAGAGGTCTTGGCGGCGGTAGAGGTCGTGGTGGCGGTAGAGGTCGTGGCGGTAGTATGTTTACGTATCTTCGAGGAGAATTTCCGTATGTGTTTTCTTGATGATTTTACTAATTTTTATTGTGCATTTAAGTGTATTTCTATTTACTAACTATTTGGTTGCATTCCTGTTATAGGTATGTCGACCCAACCAACCAAGGAGAACAATGATGGGAACGGTATGAGCTACTCCAAAGTGTGGGCGGAGGCTTTGAGGAGGGTGAAGGAGAGGGAAGATGAAGTAGCTCAGTTGATCAAGAAAAGGGAAGAGGAAAGGAGGGAGGCTGAAGAAGAACGTCGGTGGGAAGAAGATTTCAACAGGAGATTGCGTGAGGCAAGCATCAAGAAAGCAAAGAAAGAACGTGAGAGGAAGGAAAAAGAAGCAAAACATGAAAGAGACATGTACTTGAAGAGCTTGAGGAATCATCGTCGGTTTGAGAAGGTGTCTGAAGAGGCTAGCCTCATAATGGAGGAAGAGGAGATCAAGAAGAAAGAGGAGAGTAGACGCCAATTCGAGGCGCAGTTCAACTCTGTTGTCCAGCTAGCACGTGACTTGAGGGAAAAGGAAGAGGCAGAGGAAGAGAGGAAAAGGAAGGCGAAGGGGAAGGAGCCTAGCGCGACACAGTAGAGTTGTCACCATGCTATGATCTATGTTATGGACTCCACTATGTGGAATTTATCTTGAACATTGTCATGCCGAATTTGTCGTATGTAAAACCCCTTAAGGGCGCCATGTATTTCGTAAACATTCACTGCACTTGCCTATAATGTTTCTGGAATGTTGCCACTAGCATTGTACTGTAAGATTTCTGGAATGGTGCCACTAGCATAGAAACTAGCTCCAACTTAAGTGAATGCAGGCGCATGGCGCCCTCGCCAAAAGCGCCATGCTAGGAAGCATGGCGTTTTCCTGGAGGGCGCCATGCTTCCATGGCGCTTTGAGCCAACTATAGCGCGCTGGGACACAGTGACTGCGCGCGCTCGAAGGAAAACTGGAGCTCGAAAACTGCTAAGTCAGGCGCATGGCACCCTCGCCAAAAGCGTCATGCTAGGAAGCATGGCATTTTCCTGGAGGGCGCCATGCCTCCATGGCGCTTTTCTGGAGGGCGCCATGCTTCCATGGCGCTTTGAGCCAACTATAGCGCGCTGGGACACAGTGACTGCGCGCGCTCGAAGGAAAACTGGAGCTCGAAAACTGCTAAGTCAGGCGCATGGCGCCCTCGCCAAAAGCGCCATCCTAGGAAGCATGGCGTTTTCCTGGAGGGCGCCATGCCTCCATGGCACTTTTCTGGAGGGCGCCATGCTTCCATGGCGCTTTGAGCCAACTATAGCGCGCTGGGACACAGTGACTGCGCGCGCTCGAAGGAAAACTGGAGCTCGAAAACTGCTAAGTCAGGCGCATGGCGCCCCCGACAAAAGCGCCATCCTAGGAAGCATGGCGTTTTCCTGGAGGGCGCCATGCTTCCTGGGACATTCAGTATTTAGCACACTCAACAGATACAAACATCAACATTCAGTTTTTAGCATATTCAAACAGATACAATCATCAACATCACCAGATCAAGTTTTCCTCACAACAACAGATTCAAACATCAACAAGCATCCAGTTTTTTAGCACATCAACACACCAACAAGTTCAAAACGACAACACCAAACAACAAGTTTAACTTACAAGTTCATAATGACCACAAGCACTAGTTCAAGCTACGAGTTCACTTTCTCCCTTTCCCCCTTTTGGCCACTCGATCCTCATTCGCCTTGCTCCGTCCCTCCTGCCTCCTAACCCTCCGTGGAGGATCGGAGTCTTCCCCCTCATCCTCCTCCTCACGGCGTGACACATGTGCCCGACGCTTGTTCTCCCATTCACTTGGCGTGTATGGATTCCTGGTAGCCTCCTCCTCCTCACCCGTTGACTAGACTGCGGGGCGTCGTGTAATTGAGACATGCCTATCTCCTCCTGTTCATCCTCGTCCTCACCATCTTCCTCCTCATCCTCATCATGGCCAGCTTCCTCCTCCTCGTACTCGCCCTCTTCATCCTGTTCATCTTGTGCATCATCTTCTAGGCTGGAAGACCTAACTGGCGATGCGGCATCGACGGTGCGGCAACCAAGCAAGACACCTAATCCACGGCCCCAACGCTTGGTACGCTATGATATTGACGAATATGTTAGAACATTTCAACACCCATAAAAATACAATACAACTAGGAACGGTATAAACACATACCTCCACAAATGCTCGAAGGGCCGACTCAGACTCCTTGCCAGGAGGATGTTTAAGTGCTTCCTCGGCCTCGTCCACGTGTTTCGAGATCTCCTCGCGCTAGCAAGAGAACAAAAAGTCAATTTTATGTCGCTATAATCGCATATACGTACTCCCCTGACAATGCTTACCACAAAGCGGACAACCCCCGCTGAATTTGCACCCCTGCCGCCTCGGACAAGTCTGTTGTACTCTAGCTGGCTCAGATCATCAAAAGCAGGATAAGGATCCTCCACTATGTCATGAGATGCAAACGACGCCGACTGCAGGTACAAACGAGACACCTTCCCAAGCCACACAAGGTACCGATTGAACGCTGCAGCATCATGCGGCGCCTCAGGATGAGAGACCGCATTCGGGTTTTCGATCTCCTCAATCCTTGCATAAAACTTCTGAACATACTTGTGATGATATGCAGCCCAATCTTTTTCCCTCTTCTGCTTGATCTTGTCCAATCTACAATCAAATTCATCGACTTAGCAAGTATCATGAGATGCCCAAGAAAATTAGATACTAGGTGTATAAGGATCACTCACCCGTGAAGAGCTATGCTAGTGTCCTTGTATGGCGGCGGGGTCTCCTGAAATAATCCAAATTGCCTCATCACCCGTTGTGGAAGGTGGAACTCAACAGCGTAGACACAAATCAACGGGGCACGAATCCTCCAGAGATGTGCTTCTTGCATACATTTGCGATTCAAGTCCGCCTGGAACCAAACACCGGTACCCACATTCCCTCTAGTTCCGTATGGCTCCCATTCCACCTGAGCGAGGAACACAATATTAGCATGTCGACTCGAAGTATGTATGGTGGAAAAGATGAGTTCTTGAGAACAATCAAATTATTACCTTCTCCGGGGTTAGCAAGTCGATTTGGTTAGTGTAACGCAAGTAGCATTCCTCAGATTCACCGTGGAATACTTCGGTATTATCCCACAAGTACGCCCATGTAGGAGCGCGGAGACGGCTATTGCCATGATCATCCCACGGTTTTTCCTTCATCGGAATGGGTCGACCAACTGGTATGCGCAACCAGGACCATATGGTCAGTAGCACCATAGGTCCACCAATACTTGCTCCTTTTCCAGTTCTACAACACGCCTCGTCCAGCTGCACATACAACAAGCATATATAAGTATCCGGTCGATCAAGCATATGTACTACTACCATGCAATATATATGGTTTATTACCTGTCGATACAAGTAAGCAAGTGCCGCCGAACCCCAGCTGTGCATATAGCCCCATTCCGCAAATAGAGTGAGCCACATGAATGAAGCATTCCTTCCAGTGCCATCTGAGAAAAGTGTCCTACTAACGGCATACCATAAGTATGC
This sequence comes from Avena sativa, assembly GCA_916181665.1. Taxonomy (NCBI): domain Eukaryota; kingdom Viridiplantae; phylum Streptophyta; class Magnoliopsida; order Poales; family Poaceae; genus Avena; species Avena sativa. Next base: position 370,926,147 of record OV702279.1, on the reverse strand, counting down.
ACGGGCATACATCTGGATCACCTCCTCATCGGCGTCCTCGGGGCACTTGCTGAAATTTTGTTGTATCCATTTGTAAGTAGCATCGGCAGACATCTTCTCTTGCGTTGGCGCCTTACCAATTAAGCCAATCATCACTTCACGCCACTTACCCGAATCTGAGTTCATACACACAGGCTGTCCTTTGATGGGAAGCGCAAAAATCATGGAGACGTCCTACAGAGTGACCGTCATCTCACCACAAGGGAGGTGGAAACTGTGTGTCTCCGGTCTCCATCTATCAACAAGCGCTGTGATCAAACAAGGGTTCATATGCGGCGTCGAACGCGAGACAAGCTGGATGAAAGGGAGAAGTCCAGTCCGCTCAACATATGGTGTGTAGCGCTCATCATATGGCATCTTCTTGCTATGCACCTCCTTGGACCTTAGGTGCAACCACTTGAAGACATGCTTATTCTCCGCGATGTACCGCCCACGGTGCCGTTGATCATAATGCCCATGCAAAATAGATTGTCCTTCCATCCTACAAGTGGTTGCAAAAATCCAAGTAAATACACCATCCACCACAATATGCATATATGAATACATATATGACTACATTCATGAATACACCATGCATTCCATATCAACAATAGCCAAACTATATATTATCCAACAATAGCCCAACAACATATTATCCTATAATCCATATATGCCAACAATAATCCATGTATTAATACATTCATTGCATATCATCTACACAAAGCCATATATGCCAACAATAGCCCATCTAATTTTTTCAAACAAATTAGACATTCTACCACACTAATTTCTAGGGTTAGGAGGAAGAGGATCATGTGATGATTTCTAGGGTTAGGATTAGACATTCTACCACAATATCATTCTACCACACTAGTTTCTTCAAACAAATTACACATTGCACAAAATACATGCATCATTTCACAAGAACTAGGGTTAGGAGGAAGAGGACCATGTGATGATTTCAACCAATAAAACAAGCAAAATTGAAGGGGAATACCTCAAGTGGGGGGAGAGGAAGAAATTCCACCAAGAAATTGCCTCAGATATGAGGGGGGAGCATGGATTTGAGGGGGATTGGGGGGAGGAGCCGCCGCCGCCGTCGTCTGTGTGCTGTGAGGGAGTATGGCGCAGGGGGGTATGGCGCTGGGAGGGGTGGGGGGAGGGCGCCCGAGCCATTTTCTAGGTATAGGACCATGGCGCTTTCCGCAAAAGCGTCATGCCCAGTAGCATGGCGCCCCCGCGGAAAGCGCCAAACATTAAAACGGGCCCTCCTGTGCCATGGCGGCAGCCACGTCGGACGGGGCCATGGCGCTTTCTTGGGGAGCGTCATGGTAACATGGCGCTTTTGGAGAGAGCGCCGTGCTATTGACCATGGCGCCTTCTGGTAAAGCGCCATGAAAACAGGTCAGATCAGGATATCTTCGAAAAAGTAGGTCATTTTGTGAGATCAAACGTTAATTAGGTCAAAACAGTGATTTTTGCCGGGAATTTCAGACCCGATGGCCATCTGGTTTCTTCTTCCTTCCTCCACCCGGCTGTCCCCTCTTCCGCCGCCCGTCGTCCTGCCCTGGCCCATGGGTCGGCCATCCTTGTAACTCCGGTAGGTGAGATTTTCTTCTCTGGCACCGGTATGGTGGCCCACCCATTATCCCTCACCTTAGCCTCGAGGCGCAGTAATGCCGCGGGGGCGACCTCAACCCCGGGGTCATGGCCAAACGTTCGAGCGGCCTCTTCCTGCGGGACAGCTACAGCCTACAGCCAGTTTCTCCCATGGATCTATCTCACCGTCTCCGATCCCCTCGCCCTTCCTTACTTCCTACTTCTCTCTGAGCTCAGGGTTCATTCTCAACTTGCTGCTGCTGCTGCTGGACGCTGTAAAACTTCAGACCTGCCTGCTGATAGGATTTTCTATCAATGGAGCCCTACGAATTGCTGAAATTTGTCTGATCCATAGTATATCTAGTCAAATCACCAGTAAATCGAAGATCCCGTTAAGTTTTTTTTCCAATGCTCAATGCAGTTTATTTCTTAGTCATGTACTCTTGCACATCCTTATTTGATGTTTTGTTGTTTCTAGCAGGTTAACACAACCAGATGCAGGGATAAGGCAAGTAACTTGAATGCGCCACCACACAGCGAACAAGGTGTAATATGAATTTGTGTGTGTGCTATTTTTGTGATCGAATATATAGTCTATTTTGTTGATCTGGCCCGTTCAAATTTAAGGGGAATTTTGTTGATCTTGTATTATGGGAGGGAGGTATGTTTGGAATCCAAGTAGAATATGTGGATTGCGAAAACTAAGAGGCTGAGAATCTGTAACTCTTTAGTAGTAGATCTGTAGATATTGTAGCTCAGAATATGTATCAACGGTGGCTGAGCTAGGGGGACTGGCAGGACGATGGCTTCCTCCATGAACTAGGAAGTGTAGTATAGTATCCGTGTTTTCCTTAAAACTTCAAGAGAATTTGTGAAGAATAGCAACACTTGGATCCTTTCGTCGATATTATCACTCAATAGTCACTCCCACCCCCTCCACCCTCCGTGTCCACGTTTCCTATCTCCGCCATTGTCTATCAATCCGGTAATGTCAACATTTATGTATCCAGTTTGAATTTGAACTTAACAGTTGTACCTTATGATGACTGATGTTTGCTCTTCTGGCTTGTTTTCTGTAATATGGCGTATGCTGCAATTGGATATTTTGACTGGACTTTATATTTTGTTTATTGTAGGCTGTGATTTGAGCTATGTATTGCTGAAAAGAGATTCTAAGATCATCTGCCGGACCAAAGTTTATGACGTTCCCAATCGCATCAAAGTGTATGTTGATTTTAGTCTTTTGCAACCGACAAATTTAGAGTGTGACTACATATAAGAGCTTGAACCAAAATTGTTTTTGTGTACACTATCACTATCACTTGATTTAGTTTATATGGGACTACTTGTTGTGCTTTGCATTTTTGTTATAAATAAATGTTGTTGCACTCGTGATTATACAATGATACTATCCTAATCCACTTGCATGAAGCTACTCTGTTTATAGTACTTATCCAATCCCTGTCATACACCTAATCTGATGAAATAGCTTATGACCAGTGTAACCATATTAAATAACATGCTACAACTATTCAACCTCCTTTTATAGCATTAAAACAGGGACACAAACATGTCAATGACTACTCTGGTTCCTGAATGCACGAAAGTTATGAAAATAAATATCTCAGCAAGTTCGTATTTTCGTAAAAGCAAAAAACTATGGAAGCTCCATGTGTTATTTTTGCATTTACATGCATACTTATTTGATTTTTGGACCGGTGGTCTATAAAGTCAGAACACTGGAGTAAATTATGATTTGGTTTTGCAGTCCCTCTGTTTGGCCGATTATCAAGTTTGTGCCGATGGAGGAGTGCCAGCAGAATGATATCTGTAAGTTTTCATTACTTCCTGATCCGGAAGATGATCATCAGACAAAAGAATGGGGCAAGTTTATGTGTTACCTTCGTGAAAGAAAGAAGGTATGTATGGATATTAAGTTACTTACTCATGATTGATATGGAAGATACAAAACATACTACATATTCTATCTTTAAATCACATTTCCAAGAAAAAACAGTGGGAGATTTGGGCCATCACCTAGTTACTGTCCTACAAGATCTTATTGGCAGGGTGTGGCTAGCTTGAGGTGTCGTTCATGGTTTGACGTAACAAAGACACATGGATTAAGAAGTAATCCCTCCGTCCCATTGGTTGTAATAACATCTTATATTATGGGACATAGTGAGTATAAATTAATGGGGATGGGAAGAGAGATGCCAAGTATTCTTAGTTTTAAATTTACTAAAGTAACTGAAACTGCAGTTCTGTGTGTGTATCGAACTCCAATTTATTAATGAAATTTTAAGCAAGGTGGCTCCTTTGATCCCAAATTTTTTTTTGGAAGGGTTTCTGAGAAGTATGTTGTAATTTGTTATACCACATTCTAGTAGCTCCACTTTGCTGTCTGTTTTTTGTAGGCCGGTGTTGTTGAGTTCAGGTCTGTCACCTTCCACATTCTTGCTCCTGAATCTCAGTCTTACCCTGCGGTGGTCTTGTATGAGACCGTACTGAAAGATTCTAGAGTCTGCAAAAAGATGGAAGGAGTATCTGGTGAGAATTTTTCTGTTATTTTTTTGAAAAGCATTGCATTGCGAGGTTTCATTATTTGTTCTCTGCATCATTATATTTTAGCCAGCCTGCTGTATGGTTCCAGTATTTCAGTGGGAAATCATTGACTATTGGCAATACATCTCTAAACTGGCAGTTCATGTATGTTGGTGACATCATGTTGTCCCCTTAGAGTCTTGTTTGCCTTTTTTATTTTACTCTGTTCGTATATATCATTGCTTCTCTTACAAAAAAACTGAAAACATTAGAAGAGAATTTATTGGAAATGAAATACGTAGGAGGAATATACAAGGGGAGGGGTGGGGGATTATAATAAAAGATCCGGATCTTTAATTGACGGAAGTTATATCCATAGTTGAAATTGAAGCTGTGCATCATCATGTTAGATTTTGCTGATTTTAATTGTTTATTGATTTTGACTGTTCTTCGCTTTATCTTCTGCACCGCCAGGGAGATCCAACACAAGTGAGGAGACTTGTGATAACATACCACATACAAAGGAGATGAAATCTTCACGTAAACGTCATGGATTAGTTGCGGAATCCTCAGCATGCAATTCTGTTGAAGATGGTCCTATAATTTTGGATCCAGCAGTGAAGAAGAAAACATCTACTCTTGCAAGCAATTTTGTTAAAACAAGCCCTAGTTACTTAAAAACACTCAGTCAGACACATGGTGGGTGGATCTTTGGAGCAATAGCAGAGCTCATAGATAACTCCAGAGATGCTGGTGCATCCAGGTACATCCATGTCTTCAAGGCTATAATCATAAAATTGATTGCTTGTATAACTTGCAAATCATCTTTAGGCCCAGTTTGACTCCATCAGTCGTGTGTTCATCTCCATTTTGTAAAAAAATTATTTAGTTAAAAGAATATTAGTTCTAGTGATAGAACATAAAGATAGTAGATATAAGAAAAGGGTTTGAACTTGTTACTATTTAGTAATATTTGCAAAGCCAGAAAAATAAAAGAATAGGTTAAAAGCTCCACTGCATGGAAAGTTAACCACTAATTTTAACCATCTCATTTTGCTTCTCTCCTGGTGAATATGTTACATTGATTCCTTCTTTTAGTGGTATATATAGCTTTTAGGAGCTTCAGCCGGGTTGTAGTTTTCACATAATCTGACCTGTAGCATACATTTTCTAAACAATTCCTCACCGAGCTAGTGTCTTTGACATATTTTGAAGATTATCTGGAGCAATATGTTGTTTGACTGCACTAACTGATTCAATCTTTTTTCTTTCCTAATTTGCGGAAGGTTGGATATTTGCATCCAATCTATGTATTCAAAGAAAGCAAAGGGGAAAGTTCCTGTCCTATGTGTATTCGATAATGGCCATGGAATGACTTATGCTCAAATGATGAAAATGGTCTTATTTGGTCATGATCGACCAAATGAGCACTGCCAGGATCAGATTGGGAGGTTTGGAATTGGATTTAAGGTAACCAAAAAAATAGTTGGAATGGTCTCACTCTTATACTTTCTTCATTTCCTGATCATCACTTTGATCCGTGTTATCAATGGCCTATTAAGTATTTTGATATTTTTCATTATTATGTGCTGCATTGCTCGGATTTGCCTGATTTATTACATCATTGTTTCTGTGCAAGCATATTATGGAAGTGCTACAGTTGTTTATTAGTATCCTTTAGTAGGTTTTTTTGTGTAATGCAAATGCCATGCTCCTGGTCGCTTTACCTTCGATCATTCATAACCTCTATGACTAGGAACTTGCAACGTTTAACTGCACAAGCAATAAGCAGTTTTTTATTTTGTAGACTGGTGCTATGAAACTTGGGAAAGATGCACTTGTCCTTACCCAAACTTCAACTTCTAGAACAGTGTCCTTTCTATCCCAGTCCTTCAATGAAAATAAAATTGTAAGCATGGTTCTGCAATACCCTTCATTCTTTGTCTATTTGCATGTTAAGGATATAATAATAGTATGATTTGCTGCAGAATCTTGAGATCCCTGTGGTGGCGTATTACAAGAAAGGGCAATACATGGAATTTGATTTGAATGTTCAGTCTAAACGTGCTGCAGAATATAACTTGAATGCTATTAAGGAATATTCTCCATTTAATGAGTATGTCATTGGAGAAAAGATCTGCCTATTCGGTGAAGAGGGTACTGGCACACAGATTTTTATATGGAATTTGGATAGATGGGGTGCAGATTACACCTTGGAGTGGAACTCAGAGAAGACTGATGAAAATCCTGTAGGCCACGATAACAGAGATATATTAATCCGTTCAAAAAGAGTCAGATCGCGTCCAGGACAAACAAGTAGCAATGTATGTAATTTCTCATCAAATTTTGATTTGTTATTTTTCTTTTTCAGAATCAGATAACCTCTCGGATAACCAGAATTTTGGTATCCTTAAAATTATATGTGCACTTCATGTTTCTGCACACTATCCTTCAAATTATATCAGTGACATATCTTCTGCAGATGATGTACTCAAAAAATGTCATGCGGACCTCTGTGATTCGAAAATTAGCAATTTTTTGGTCAAAGCATTAGTGACTGTAGTTCTTAATTTCATTATTTTGATAATCACTAGCACTGATTCATTAATAATATTTGACAAGGTACCCTTGGATTATTCACTTAAAGCTTATCTGGAGGTTATGTTCCTGAATCCACAGATGAGAATCACTGTCCAAGGGTGTTCGGTAAATACTCGTGTGCCATATATATATATATATATATATATATATATATATATATATATATATATATATATATATCTTTATGTTGTGACATGTTAAACTATTCATGTTTCCATGTATTTGTTTTTTTCCTAGGTCATAACATGTCATCTTGAAAAGAGCCTTGATAAGAAGGCTGTTATATCTGATGAAATCATGGGAAGAACCATTCATCTGACTCTGGGGAGGAGTGATGTAGAATGGGATAGAGTGAACTGCGGAATTTTCTTGTATTGGCATGGCCGTCTGATAGAGGTGGGATTAGTTTTTATTGTGTCTAATCGCACAAGCTTGTGTACTTTCATTGTCTATATTAATATTATACATTGTTGCTTCTTGGCCTGTTCCACATTAGAGTCGTAGATCAACTCATGCACAGAATTAAAATAATTTTTGAGTCAAGATATCTATAAATTGCAACACTTATGTTTGATTAGATTAAATAAATATGGATTACACATATTTTTCTTCCGTTGCTTGCTAAGGTAGATATGGAGAATGCATTTAGCTTCATCATCGAATGGTGTTAGGTAAGCCTTAGGCATTAAGTTTGTCAGGTTGGCAACTAGCAGTAATAAATTACAATTTTGCCAGGTTTGCGTGCAACTGTCTTACCTTTGTAACGACTGTACCCTTTATATCTGTACATACACAGTGTATGAGCTGTAGACATTGCAGTACAAATAAATAGCAAGTGACTTACCTCTGTGTGCGCGTAAGATTAGAGAGGTTTCTATCAAATGTGACAACTAGCAACTATTGGATCGAGCTTTAATTGTACATCACAAGCAACTACATGCTTGTTTTGTTTCAGCAAAGCTGTTTGCACTCTTTTTCATGCATTATTTTTTGTAACTTTTATTTCTGTTCTTCCCAGTCGTACAAACGAGTTGGAGGTCAAAAACACAATGCTGTCACAGGGCGTGGAATAATAGGAGTTGCAGATATTACTGACCTCATTGTATGTCTTCTTATTCATGTTCTTTGCTCTTCTCTTCTGCTGTTATCCCCTTGTGTCCCTGGCATTGAACTTCTTGACATGTTTACAGGATGATGAAGATGGTAACACTTGGGTTCTTAATAGCAAACAAGGGTTTCAAGATTGTGAAATGTATGCCAAATTGGAGGAGTGGCTTGGTAGAAAAATATATGAATACTGGAATACAAATTTTGACAATCTTGAATTGGTATGGATGTATGATTTAATATATATTGAAAAATATCTTACACCTCATATCATGTGCATTATGACCTCTTTTGCATTGCAACACAAGAACGACATGATATTAGTAGATGATAACACTGTACGGCAGAGGTTACATCTATATACATCTGTAGAAAATACATGCATTTGGTATTTACTACGGTAAATGTAAATACATCTATTCACATGTATGTAATCATGCTATCAGGGTTTACTGTCGGCATGGGTGCCTTGTTTCTTTTTATCTCACAGGAGCTAATATTTATCTTATATTTTACAAGAACTAAGTTCTTATTTTACCTTTCATATGATTCCAAAGATTCTAAAGGATTATGTTTACTCATTTCAAGTGTCATTCACTCTAGTTAACTATTTTCATCCAGAGAAATGAGGGTGAGCTCACCGAGGCTGTTAATGACTGGGTGCAGTGCGCTAGCTGTCGTAAATGGAGAGTGCTAAACCCAAACTTCAATACAGAATCTCTACCGCTTGAATGGTTTGTATTCAGTCATGCTCTCCTTTATAATGAATATGCTCGAAAATGAATTTTACTCTAGTCTTTGAATCCTGTAGCACTTTTAACTTCAAATAACTTAGAAAATCCGGAGTTTGAAACATAAACATTTTACCACAGAATGGCATGCTCTCACCCCTCACCGGGGCTACAGTATTCCTGGTACCCACAAGGGTTTCCCGTCCCCAGCAGTAATATTGGCTACTTGTTTATGTTGCCAACTTTTCAGTTAATTGGATGATTGTTCATGTTACCATTAAATGTACTACTGATCTCCAAAATAGCATTTGTACCGGTAAATCTGTTCACCGATAAATCAAGTTATATTCCAAGTCGTCTCCAGAAGTAGATTTTCGATATCTTGGTTCAGCAAAGTTTATACACCACATGCATATCTTTTTGATATCTCTGAAGTGTTCATGTTGTCAAATTTCAGGTTTTGCCATATGGCACCTTTCAATGGGAAATGTGATATTCCAGAGCAACAAATGGAAGTTGGTGTGATCACCGTTAGTGAGAAGATATCTGGCCACAATAAGTTAGCCCAGCCGGTGGTTGAAAATGTTAGACAAGATGAAGATCTGAAGGTAACTTGAAATCCAAAGCTTATGTGTAGTTCATCCTTTCTGAAAGTCAAGGTCAATAAAAGTAAAAAAAGCTAATCCTCGTGTATGTCCAGAATGTCAAATTAATCCCACCGTCAACTGAAAACAAGGGAAAGCCATCTTCAGATGCCATGAGCTTTGAAGGTATGCATGATGTGTGAGGAAATTACAAAAAACCACCACAATTGGGGTCACTATAACAGAAAACCACCACAATTCTGATTCGTGACAAAAAACCACCACAATTGGGGCAAAAAACCACCACTATAACAGAAATTGTACCCCGATTCTGGTGGTTTTTTGTCACGAATCTGAATTGTGGTGGTTTTCTGTTATAGTGACCCGAATTGTGGTGGTTTTTTGTAATTTTCTCTGTGTGTGTAGACAAAAAAGAAGCTCTGCATCAGCAAGAATGAAGATAACACCTATTTTTTTTCATTCAATTGATTTTTCTTACACGAGCTAACGATGTGATATCAACAGATGAACTGGGAGATGATTTCCTACAAGGCGGGTCTGATACGCCTCGGCCCCCTTTGAAGAGGCTGTTGAGGGGGGGGGTATCAAAAGCAACTGTTAGAAACAGGGGTGGATGCGAGCGCACGGTAACCTCAGTCTTTTTGTCTTTGTATCCAAGGCCTTTCAGGTTTCATGCTTTTGTCATTTCGCTGAAGCCGTTTTTTTTCTCCCACATGATTGAAGGGGTAGGAGAAATGGGGGCTAACACCGCTGCGAAAAGCTCCGGGCGAGGTCATCCGGCGAGTGGCTAACATCGGTTTATATATAGCTGAATTACTCGGTCGCTTTCCTCCGCATCTGGGAACGCTTTCGCTAATGTAATCTCGCCCTGATACTTGAAAAATCAAAACTAGTAGCGGTACCAACTGAAACGCTTTCATGGTTGGACCCCTTTCATGTGAAGTGTGTCCATAACAGACTGTTTGGACTGGTCGTTTCTAATTTCGCCTGGACTGATTCTCTATGCTCGTGACAATTTGTTGAACAGTACATGCTCTTAGTTGTTGTCGCAAAGCTCCGTGACCAACCAATTGTGATCCTGTATCTGGCACGTTGTGGTCCTGATCACTTCAATGGGGACGTTGAAGCTCTCGTCTGACTCTAGGATTCTACAATCTCCAATCAATAGCCAACTTTATGAACACAAATAAAGAGTTGGGAGTTGGGACTTATCTATTAGGGTACCAGTTAGTCCTCTTTCAGCATCGTTGCAAGGTTGAAGAAAACCTTTGCACTTGTTGCTTTTTTTGTCCAAGTTTCTACTCCATCCTTTATGTGAAAATAGCGTATAAATTTTGCTAAAAGTCAAACAATCCAAAGTTTGATCAAGTTTTTAGGAAAAATTTGAGTAACCACCACACTAAATCCTGTATGGCTAGTGTCTGTCGTTGAGCACATGGCCTGAGCTACATGGCTCTGTCCAATATGTTTCCAGAACTGTGAAGTCCAGAAACATTAGTACTGTTAGAGGCTGGATTATGACGGTGTTGGTGTTCTGTTGGATGCTAGAAGATATACTACTAGCTTTTTATAACCAGTGAAAGTAAAGTTTACCACCGTCATGCCTTCATATGTGCATGGATGGAAAGCTCACCTGCCATTCATCACTTATTGGGCAAGTTTTCAGTAGGGAAAAAAGCTACCCTAACCCTGGCATAACAAAATCTTCCACCAAGCTTTAAGACAAGCCTGATTCCTTCTCAAAAAAAAGAAAGCCTGATTCTGAGGATCATCCTACACAATGATCAATTCTGCACATAACGTTAACAAAACAAGGTTTGTGATGGCCCATCATTTTGCACATAACGTTAACAAAACAATGATCAATTCTGCACATAACGTTAACAAAACAAGGTTTGCAACATGAGGACCCATCATTTTATCGCCAATGATGCGGCTGACGCCTCGGCTATCAATGAGAGAGGCTGACGAGCATGGAGGCAGGCTGCAATGTCAAATGGGTGCAGCTCAGCGCCATCAAATATAAGATTGACTCCAGGTAAGACCACGTCCTTGGTATCCGAATCTTCCGACTCGGCTTTCGTGGCAGTCGGGGATGGTGTTTCTTCATTCACAGATCTTGTGGCAGCCTCATACACCGGAGTGAGCGCGTGAGACCTGTCGGAAATCCAGAACACGGCGATGAGCCGTCGACAAAAGAGAGTAGTATTATCATCTAGTTAGTATGTGACACATGACCCATGTTGTTGTCAAGTTTCTTTAGATTAGAAAATACCTGAGGATGCTCCCATCGAAGCTTAGAACTTCAGTGAAGCATTTCGGCCGTCTCCCGAGCTTCAGCCTCACATGTTCGCGCGGCGACGTCCCTCCTTGTTCAGGCGACGGCGGATCATTAAGCGGGCTCCATCTTCCACTGACAATGTTCACGAGCTGGTGCGGAGAGTTCTTTGCTCCTCCACGCTGATTTAGTAGCCTTGCGGTTGAGCCGGTCGCATGGTACTCGGTGCAAAGCTCGCGCAGCCTCTTCCTCACGTTCTGCATCGACTCGTAGTGTTCGGCGAGATCATTTTTCTGAAGCATATTTGAATCGACGACCCTTTCACATATTTTCTCGCATAGCTTGGGATTGAACAAGGGAATTCCAAATTCCAAGCTCAAAGGTATCCACTCGTAACCTTCTTTCTCTAGAACTTCACTCACCTTGTGAAGCCTTACTATACGAAGGTAACCAACTGTGCTTAGCTCAATTTTATTAGATAGGTCTTCCAACAAAGAAATCAAATTCGACCTCTGCTCCTCAGGCAAATCACCGCCGGCTAACGTGGATGGGACTGATCCATCGGCATTTTTCAGGGGCAATGGGACATCCATGGTCACAAGGTTTCCCGATTCATCGAGATCATTCATGCTTAGTGGTTGAACTATCACAGCAGAATGTTTTGTCATCCAGTTCAAGTAATGCAGCAGAAGGCTTCCCCTTACCAAGTTCCCTTCAAACTCTCCTCCTAGTCCACCCACCGCAGAGTGATCCCAAGACCATATCAACGCCTTTTCGCAATTGTTCAATGGCTCAGGAAGCATCCGGAGACGCTGTCCTTTCATGAAAACTGTTGATATCGGGCCACAACCACCAGAAGTATACAACGCAAGCTTCATCCAAGGTGTCATTGAGGAGTAACAAGGCGGACCGAAATGTACAGGGCCTGCAGTGCTGGGTAGAACCGATGAATATGGAAGGGGATTCATAGATACCACAAGGTCATAGTCCCTGAGAAGTAATCTTTCCAGCGTTGATTGCGTGAGTGAAGCTAAGCTCTCACAGCGAAGAATGTTGACTCGGTAATTTCGTTTGGTCTTCAGCAAGGGGTTGTTACCAGTTGACCCATCTAGTTCTATATGGCTAATGTCATCTTCATTAACCATGTTTTCCTTACTTCTGGATATACTAGTCGAAGGTGATGATGCATCTGAATCAACCGTTGGGTCTTGTCGATGTGGTAAGTCACTGTCTTGACAATCACCGGCTGGGTCTGTAGTCTGAAGTGAAATTTTGTTATTCTCGACAACATTATCAACACCTTCAACGCCACTTCCCTTGCTTAAGGGGGAGGATATATCATCTTGCAAAGAGTTTTCTTTAGTATATTCATTTGGTGAAGTTCCACCCGACAGCAAACACTCCAGGAAGCATCTCAGGCTAAATGCGTGATTTGCAAATTCCTGGAGCACGCCCTCAAACTTCTTTCCTTCTAAACTAGCTAAATCATTGCATAGATCAGCAATGCAAGAATAGCCAAGTTTTCCAGCCTCATACAACGTTACGGCATGAGTCTTCAGTCCTGTAATAAGTTGGTGAAGAATGATTAGTACACTCTGCTAATCCAAACAAGGTTGCATCTTAAATGTAGGGTGCCAATTCGAGAACAAATTATAGGGAGTATAGCTCCTTCAGCGTCAAAGATGTTACATATTTTTGCTTACAAGTTAAAAAAATGTATAAAACGGGTAGTAAGGGGATCTAACCTGGAGATAGAGAACCCATCATCAAATATGAAGTTACATTTGCATCCACAACGAATCCGACATAAGCAGTTCCAGAGATTTTTCTGGGTCCATCAAAATCATTGTTAAGTAATGCTTGATATTCCGAGTTGATGCTCGAACGTGAACCTTCATCATCACTACAAAGAATATTGTTTGGCAATGCGGGTGCACTTGAATCTCTAAGAGCGGATTCTGGATCCAAAAGCTTTACAGCCCATCCGAGTCTACAAGCAAACGATGCAGCTGCCTGAAGTTGATAAAGGTCAGCCTGTAAAGTTTTAGCCAATTCAGCAACTGTGGCATTTTCACTTGATACAACAAATACAGCATATAGTAGCCTGCAGTCAAGAAAATACAAAATGAATTTAACAGCAATAGACAAAGCTAGCAATGCATTTCACTAAGTGGTGATTCTCATTATGAACAAGATTGATGAAGGGAATTACTCACTCTTCAATTGGATCTTCATAGGACTGATCCTTGTTTGAAACAAAACCTTCAAGTCTTGAAACTGGATTAGTGGTACAAGTTTAGAACTAAGCATCACTAGGTGCAAAGTTTATATGCATAAATCTTACAATTTGGGTAATTTAGGTTGGAACTTCATGCAACAAAATTGAAATGACATTGACAACACAATTGGTGCCAATGTGGAAGCTACAAGCTTGTACCATACAATGGCTTTGTCAGCACAAAGGAGATGACATGAGGCAACCACACTAATTAGTTATGGATTGATTTCCCACAATAGAATCTTAATTATGAGCCCATTGACGAATCATATATAGTTAAACAATAGCATGACTTGCGCTGAATCCATACCTCTGAAACGGTCCTCTGCATAAACTGGCACATCGAAGTATACCCATCCTCTTCTATAAAGACCATTTATAACCTCTGGATCAAATAGAACATATGAATTGACCTCTTCCTTACATATTTTGTCTATTGCTAATGTTTCTTCTTCAGATAGCTTCTACAGTAAAATAGGAACATCAATTCCTACAAATAAAGAGTGCTCTTGTATAATTATCTATCTTATGGAGAAACAAGGTCTAGTCAAATCTATGCAAAATTTCACAATAAGAATGAGAACACACAATATTTTCATCATTCTTCTTCTGTAGAAATTACAACATCCTTAAACAATTAACAAGAACCATCACCCCCATGATTCTTACCTTAAACTCCTCTAGTGTAAAGTTGACAAAACGAACTCCCCACCAAGGTTCTATCACTAAGTCTGCGGGTTGTGCAGGCAGCAACTCTTTCGCAATTGATTTACTCAGCTTCCACATTATCTTCTGAAATGACAAATAATGAAGAGAAGGGATTGTTATAACATGAGGAAAAGAGTACACTGATTGGTGTATGTTCACTTTGATGAATATATGAAAAATCAACATTGTTGGATTGATAATCTAGAAGTCCAATCATGCAGCACCACAATAATACTCAAGTAAATTCCAACTTCTGCTCTCTATTTGTTTCGAGTGGTAGCAATTACCCCGTTCAATAAAATTTCCCCGAGTTACCCGATTTAAGAATTTTATTCCACAATTTACATTATTTGATATCAAACCCCCTTTTGATAGTGGGCCCACGTTTCACGCCCATGTGGTGACTGAGCAATAGTTGTTCCTCTGAAGTTGTAAAATTTAAAATCCTGATACAAAATTCAGACATTCTCTGACATTTAATTTATGTTGTGTTGACGGTACTTTACAAATCCTGAGCAGTCTAACTTAACTCCCACTAGTTATGTCAATTTGATCTTTGTTTCTAGGGGACAGGAATTAATGCTAGAGTATGCCAATAATACCTTTGATCTGCACCTATTCATAATATCAATAAATTCATTTCTTCCAACACCTGTAATCCTCACGGCATCAGCAGCAGTGAAGTTTGGAATACTGTCATATGGTTGCTCTGTGAGGTTTTCACCAAGTTAGATCCATATAAAGAACTATTAGCACATTGAATAAGCGTTTTGTCTGACAGTGGTGTTACAGGATAATATACAATAGTACTTATTAACAACTATAATAAAATTGGTGTACAATAAACATACGTAGAAGATATCAAGTATACAGAAGATATCACACACACATTACGTTCCAAAATTAGTCAATTATAATCTCAATTTTGCTATTAAAAATGATTCTCCCATTCCACAACATTAGTCCAACTACCCTATGCGCATGGACCAAAGAGCATGTAATCTTCAAATGATTTTTTTTTCAACCACTCAAACGGCAAGGTTTTCATTAACAGAACTGTCAATTAGGAACAGACCAAAATGAGAGTGAAATAGAAGTTGATAATATTTGCAATAAATTCAAATTATTAAGTATTAACCCAACGAGTGATTCATATAGTAGTAAATGATAAAGAATCGAAGCTCTTGATTCCTGGCAGGAAATATTTGATGGAGACATTAAGGTTGCTGGGCATGAGACCGGTCAGCAAAAGGAGTAAGGTAGAATGTGATGGCAGAAAATGGATTCCGTTCTACTGATGCAAGTGCTCGTACCGTTCTTCATAGCTTCGAAAAGGACGTCACAATAATATTTGAAGGGTGATATCCTCATTACTCGACAGATGTGGTCTGCGAGATGGTACGGGTATAACTGCAAATCAATGTAGCAGTCATGAAAACATATTCAAGTCCATAGAATGTTAGGAATGTGTAATTAGTTGAACATACTAAGGAAAAGAGAAAACCGTAAACACAAATTGCAGGAGCTATAGAAGTTCAGAAGTAATGCTATCAGGGTACTGCTGAAATGGCTCTGACGAGGGGAGCGTCAATTTGGAGGACGGGCTCCAGGTAGGACTTTACTTTTTTTTTTGAAAAATTCAAAATTTAAAGATTCAAAAATTTCGAAAAAAATATAGGGAGATAGACAATAATTTATAATATGCGTTTGCAAAAAATCATTTGAATATATTCTGTACTCTTGCCTCAGGAAAAAAGAGAATAATTCAGATCTGAGGATGAACAGTGCATTTTTTGAATGGGCCTGCTTTTATCCAGAATTTGTCGTATTTGTCTTTTTTACTGTGCACAAAATACAAAGTATTTTAATTTTAAAATATGCATACATGTATTTTACATTGTGGGCTACACGAATATATTTTTTTCAAAAATATTTGACGCTTTTTAAAAAATTTAAAAAAGTCCTCCATGGCACCCGTCCTCCAAAGCGATTTTTCGCTCTGACGAGATACTATTAGCAGGACAGTATATATCTGGTAACAGGAAAAGATACATACAGAATGAGAGAATCGAGACGACATATATACCGCGAGATTTACGCGGAGGTAGCGCATCAGATCCTCGTAGTACTCCCCCTCTTTGCATACTTTTCGTGAGAAGCAGGCATTCCATGGCAATCGTTTGCGTACGCAGTAGTCTACGACCCTGCCATCGATTTGTTTCGCAAATGAGAAGACAGACCATCAGGCTGGGATCATGAAATGGGGGCGTTAATTACCTGCGATGCCACTCCTCCTTGGAGACGACGGCGGCCTGGATGCGCTTGGGGAGGGACTCCCAGGGGCACTCCTCCCGGATGGCCTTCACCATCATCTGCTCCTCCACCGTCGCCGCCATCTGCTGCTGCATCCTCGATAGATCGATCGATCGGTCGATTGGTCTCTCCCTCGGTTCAATTCTCTCCTCTGTTGATCCGAAATTGCAACCGGCCGTGTGACTCCAATCCTAATTAATCCCACCAGAGCTAGAGAGAGAGAGAGACGCGGCCACACACAACGCTTACGGAGAGAATTTTTCTGGATGCCCTACTATATTAAGGAGTTGGTCGCTGTGGTGCGTGGTTCCTCGGTCTGTCGAACAAATCGCCATGATTCTCTCCCAACTTGCTCGCGAGCGATTCCACAAAGTAAGGGCATATGCACAAGAGCGATCTGTCAAATGGGTCTCTCATTTATGTTTTTTTTAAGTAAAATCATACTACATTTTATTAGACAATCCACAGATCACATATACGGTCAACACCTAGATGCTTGTCAAGCAACTTTAAACAAAGAACTCTGCAAGTAAAATTACAATTCCACTCTTAGAAAAACTTGTGTCTCGTCAAACCGTCGTCCATCGTTCTCCGCGCCATCATGGTAGCGTCGAAAAAAGAGGCGAACAACCACCATACCTAGATCTGGAAGAGCATCATCGCATACGAGAATACTTTTCGAGCCGATGAACCGAGTCATCTCAAGCGACGAGCCTGAGACTTTGTGGCATGTCGACCGTGGATTTTTCCTGTGGTCACCATATCCCGACACTGTCGTCTTCATTCGACGCGGTCAAAGAAGTTGTCGCATGCAGCCTTCCACGCGCATAGCTGCAAAATGACAAACACTACTGCAGCAGCCGATGAGACCATTACCCGCGAGAGTGATGAACGCTATGTTGGAGATATGCCCTAGAGGCAATAATAAATGTAGTTATTATTATATCTTTGTGTTTATGATAAATGTTTACATTCATGCTATAATAGTATTAACAAAAAACATTAATACTTGTGTGATTTGTAAACTAAACTAGAGTCCCTAGTAAAGCCTCTTCTTAATACTAGCTTGTTGATTAATAGATGATCATGGTTTCTTGATCATGAACATTTGAGATGTTGTTAATAACAAGATCATATCATTAGGAGAATGGTATGGTGGACATACTTCTATAGATAAGCGTAGCATAAAGATCAAGTCATTTTAATAGTTCAATTGCTATAAGCTTTCTGATACATAGTAACCTAATTCCTTCGACCATGAGATCATGCTTATCACCATCACCGGAAGGATGCTTTGATGACATCAAACACCACACCGTAACTGGGTGCTTATAAAGGTGGCATTGAGTGTTCGGAAAGTATGGATTGAGACACATGGATCAAGAGTGGGATTTGTCCATCCATATGACAGATAGATATACTCTGGGCCCTCTCGGTGGAATGTCATCCAATTAGCTTGCAAGCATGTGACTGGCTCACAAGGGATCACATATCACGGGAACGAGAAAAGAGTACTTATCAGTAACGAGGTTGAACTAGGTATGCAGAGATACCGACGATCAAAACCTCGGATAAGTAAACTATCGTGAGACAAAGGTAAATTGGTATCGTATGTAAGTGGTTCATTCGATCACAAAGTAATAGTAGAAATATGTGGGAGTCATGTGAATTTCCAGATTCCTCTATTGGTTATTGATCAGAGAAGTGTCTCGATCATGTCCGCATAATTCACGAACCGTAGGGAGACACACTTAAGGATTCGATGTTGTTGAGTAGTTATGGAATGATGAGTACGAGACCGAATATTGTTCGGAGTCTCGAATGGGATCCGGGATATCACGAGGAGATCCGGAATGGTCCGAAGAATAAGATTCATATAAGGAAAGTCCTGTTTTCGAGTTGGGGAATGATTTCGGTGTTTTCATCGGGAATGTTCTAAAGGTTCCGGAAGGTCCGGCACTCCGGAGGGGAAGGGTACATGAATGTGTCATGACAATGTGGAAAGGTTGCATCATGTACTAGGTATCATGGTTAGGCAAAATAAAGGGAGAAATCAAATCCTAGTTTGAAAAGTCAAACGCCAATTTGAAAAGTCAAGCGGCAAGTTTGCTTGGTGGAGGGAGAGTAGGAAACCTACTTGGGGAGGAAGTCCTCCTTCCTCCACCGCCGGCCAAGGAGGCCGAGTTGGGGGAGGACTCCCTCCTCCCAACCGACGCCCTCCCACCTATATAAGGAGGGGCAGGGTTGCCCCTCTAGCCTACACCTCACACACCCCGAAACCCTAACCCTAAGCCGCCGGCGCCACCACCCCTGCTGTTGTCGCCGCCTAGGGCACCACCAACTCGCCGAGTTGGGGTGATCCTAACCCTAGCCGCCGGCTACACTCTCCCCTTGGTGCCTTCTAAACCCTAGATCGCCAAGGCCTCTCTCATAGTCCACCATACTCGCTCCGGCTTAAGGCGAAGCCCTGCGAGATCTTCCCTCTACTTCCGGTACCACGCCGTCGTGCTGCCGGAATTGCGAGGAGAGTGCTACAACCTCCGCTGCCTTCTGGAACAAGGGAGAGGAAGGTCTTCATCGAGTACCGAACGTGTGACCGACTGTGGAAGCGCTGCTGGAACGCAGCGCCGGAAGGATCGTCTACGCGATCTTGAGATCGGCAAGAGTACGACTACATCACCCACGAGAATCTGCTCTCGTTAAACGCTTTGGAATCTTCGAGGGTGAGTTCCTCTATCGACTCGTGCTACAATCTAGTAGATAGATCTTGGCTTGTTTGTTTGCATGCGGTAGAAATTTTTTGTTTTCCATGCTACGAACCCCTTCAGTGGTATCAGAGCCGTGTCTATATGTAGATCTGTTGCACAAGTAGAACACAATGGTCATTGTGGGCGGTGGTGCTTTTATTATCAATTGCTTCTGATGTACTTTGCATCTTGCGGTATGATGGGATGAAGCGGCCCGGGCTAACCTTACATGAAATCGTTCATGAGACTTGCTCCACGCTCAACATGCAACTTGTATTGCATAAGTGGCTTTGCGGGTGTCTGTCTCTCCCATTATAGTATAGATCCAATTTACAACGGGCACTTGATAGTTCAAACATCAACGTTGTGGTTCTTGTTCGTAAGTTAGATCGACACTTATTGAAAGCCCCAAACCACGTAAAATATGCAAAGAAAATTAGAGGCGTCTAACTTTGTTTTGCAGGGGTGTGCTGTGATGTGATATGGCCATGATTATGATTATATTTGATGTATGCAATGTTCCTTATTGTAAGTTGGCAACCGGCAGGAGCCATATGGTTGTCTTTAATTTCTATTAAGACCCGCGTGTCTATTCAAAGTAGTTGTAATAGTTGGAGCTGGTGGACGACAACCATGAAACGGCGCCATTGACCTTGACGCTATGCCGGTGATGATGGAGATCATGTTCGTGCTTGAAGATGGAGATCGGAAGCACAAGAAGAAAGTCCATATCATATCACATATTATGAATTGCATGTGATGTTAATCCTTTATGCATCTTGTATTGCTTAGTTAACGATGGTAGCATTATAAGATGATCCCTCATGCACATAAATTTCAAGTTTTAAAGTGTTCATCCTTAGTAAGCACCGTTGCTAAAGCTTGTTGTTTCGAAGCACCACGTGATGATCGGGTGTGTTAGATTCTGCAAGTGTATACAACGTGAGCAAGCCAGATTTGCTCATGCGGAAGCTAAGGTTTGATCTTGACGAGCCTAGCATGTATAGACATGGTCTCGGAACACGGATTACCGAAAGGTAAAGCATGAGTCATATAGTAGATATGATAAACATGTCGATTGTTCGCCATTGAAGCTACATCAACTCTCATGATGATCGGTTTTGATGTGGTGGATTTGGTTCGTGTGATCACTAAAACAATGTGAGGGATATTGTTTTGAGTGGGAGTTCACCTAGATTAATTTAACTATTAATTAGAACTCAATTTGTCATAAACTTAGTCTAAACTATTGCAAATATGTTGTAGATCAATGGCGGCCCCTACCATCAATTTTAATGCGTTCCTAGAGAAAGAAAAGTTGAAAAACAATGGAAGCAACTTCGCGGATTGGTTCCGCAATTTGAGGATTGTCCTCAATGCTGGTAATTTGACCTATGTGCTAGATGCACCACTGGGTGACCCGCCTGCAGCTGATGCTACCGATGAAGTAAAGAACGTTTACCTCGCTCGGAAGAATCAATACTCCACAGTTCAGTGTGCTATCTTGTATGGTTTGGAATCGGAGCTTCAGAAAAGGTTTGAGAACCATGACCCACATGATATTGTCTGTGAACTCAAATTGATATTTGAGACTCACGCGGCAGTTGAGAGTTATGAGGCTTCTGAAAAGTTCTTTAACTACAAGATGGAAGAGGGCAGCTCCGTCAGTGAGCATGTGCTTAAGATGTCTAGGCACGCAAACAAACTCCAAAGCTTGGGTATAGTGATTCCTAATGATTTGGGGATTTACCGTGTCCTCCAATCGCTGCCACCAAGTTACAAGAACTTTGTGATGAACTACAATATGCAAAGCATGAACAAGACGTTGCCAGAACTCTTCTCCATGTTGAAATCTGCAGAAGTGGAGATCAAGAAAGAGCATCAAGTGTTGTTGGTCAATAAGACCACCAAATTCAAGAAAGGCAAGTCTAAGCAAAAGGGAAACTTCAAGAAGGGTGGTAAGAAAGTTGCCACACCGACGAAGAAGACCAAAGCTAGACCTAAGCCTGATACTGAATGCTTTTACTGCAAGGGAGAGGGTCACTGGAAGCGGAATTGCCCAAAGTACTTGGCGGATTTGAAGAACGGCAACATCAAGAAGAAAGGTATATCCGATATACATGTTATTGATGTGTATCTCACTAGTACTCGTAGTAGTGCCTGGGTATTTGATACTGGTTCGGTTGCTCATATTTGTAACTCGAAACAGGTGCTGCAGAATAAACGGAAGCTAGCGAAGAACGAGGTGACGATGCGTGTTGGAAATGGATCAAAGGTTGATGTGATCGCGGTCGGCACGCTACCTCTTCATCTATCATCGGGATTAGTTTTATACTTAAATAATTGTTATTTGGTGCCTACGTTGAGCATGAACATTATATCGGGATCTTGTTTATTGCGAGACGGTTACTTGTTTAAGTCCGAGAATAATGGTTATTCGATTTATATGAGTAATATGTTTTATGCACATGCACCTTTGATAGATGGTCTATTCTTATTGAATCTCGATAGTGGAAATACACATATTAATAACATTGAAGCTAAACGTTTGAAATTGAGCGACAACTCGACCTATATGTGGCACTGTCGTCTTGGTCACATTGGAGTGAAGCGTATGAAGAAACTCCATTCCGATGGACTTCTTGAATCACTTGATTTCGAATCACTTGAAAGATGCGAAGCATGTCTGATGGGTAAAATGACTAAGACTCCATTTTCTGGTATGATGGAGCGAGCTACGGATTTATTGGAAATCATACATACCGATGTATGTGGTCCAATGAGTGTAGCATCGCGCGGTGGTTATCGTTATGTTCTTACCTTCACGAATGACTTGAGTAGATGTGGTTATATCTATTTCATGAAACATAAGTCCGAAACTTTTGAGAAGTTTAAGGAATTTCAAAGTGAGGTGGAGAATCAACGTAACAAGAAGATTAAATTTCTACGTTCTGATCGTGGAGGTGAATATCTAAGTTACGAGTTTTGCGAGCAAATGCGGAATACTTTCACAATTGACACCGCCGGGAACACCACAACATAATGGTGTGTCCGAACGTCGTAATCAAACTCTCTTAGATATGGTTCGTTCTATGATGTTACTTACAGATTTACCGCTATCATTTTGGGGTTATGCATTAGAAACAACCGCATTCACTTTAAATAGGGCACCATCTAAATCCGTTGAAACGACACCGTATGAATTATGGTTTGGGAAGAAACCTAAATTGTCGTTCCTTAAAGTTTGGGGTTGCGAAGCCTATGTAAAGAAGTTACAACCGGACAAGCTTGAACCCAAAGCGGAAAAATGCGTCTTCATAGGATACCCGAAGGAAACTATTGGGTATACCTTCTATCATAGATCCGAGGGCAAAAATTTCGTTGCTAAGAATGGATCCTTTCTAGAGAAAGAATTTCTCTCGAAAGAAGTGACTGGAAGGAAAGTAGAACTCGACGAGGTTGTTGAACCTTCTCTCGAACTTGCGAGTAGCGCAGCACCGGAAGAAGTTCCTGTGGTGCCTACACCAATAAGAGAGGAAGCTAATGATGATGATCATGAAACTTCGGTTGAAGTTGCTATAGAACCTCGCAAGTCAACGAGAACTCATACCACTCCTGATTGGTATGATCCCGTTATGAGTGTCATGTTGGTGGACAACACCGATGACCCTGCAACATATGAGGAAGCGACGATGAGCCCAGATTCCAATAAATGGCAAGATGCCATGAAATCCGAGATTGGATCCATGTACGAAAACCAAGTATGGACTTTGGTGGACTTACCGGATGGCCGGAAGGCTGTCGAGAACAAATGGATTTTCAAGAAGAAAATAGATGCTGATGGTAATGTTACTGTCTATAAAGCTTGACTTGTCGCAAAAGGGTTTCGACAATTCAGGGAGTTGACTACGATGAGACTTTCTCACCAGTAGCGAAGCTAAAGTCTGTGAGGATTATGTTAGCAATCGCTGCATATTACGGTTATGAGATATGGCAGATGGATGTCAAAACAGCGTTCCTCAATGGAGACATTGATGAAGAGTTGTATATGATGCAACCCAAAGGTTTTGTCGATCCTAAAGATGCTAACAAGGTATGCAAACTTCAACGGTCCATATATGGGTTGAAGCAAGCATCCCGAAGTTGGAATCAACGTTTTGATAAGGTAATCAAAAGTTTTGGTTTTATACAAACTTATGGAGAAGCTTGTATTTACAAGAAAGTGAGTGGGAGCTCTGTAATATTCTTAATACTATATGTAGATGACATATTGTTGATTGGGAATGATGTAGACCTTCTTAATAGTGTCAAGGAATATTTGAATAATAGTTTTTCAATGAAAGATCTTGGCGAACCAGCTTACATATTAGGCATAAAGATTTATAGAGATAGATCGAGACGCCTAATATCATTGTCACAAAGTACATATTTGGACAAAGTTCTAAAGAGGTTTGGAATGGAAGAGAGCAAGAAAGGTTTCTTGCCCATGTTTCCCAATATGACCTTGAGTAAAACTCAAAGTCCTGCAACGGCAGAAGATAGAGAAAGAATGAGTAAGACTCCCTATGCCTCAGCCATAGGATCTCTAATGTATGCCATGCTATGTACTAGACCCGACATTGCATATGCTGTTAGTTTAACTAGCAGATATCAAAGTGATCCAGGGGTGGATCATTGGACAGCGGTCAAAAACATCCTTAAGTACTTGATAAGAACTAAGGATATGGTTCTTTCTTATGGAGGTGATGAACAGCTCGTTGTTAATGGTTACACCGATGCTAGTTGGAACACCGATCCGGATGATTCTAAATCTCAATATGGATACGTATTTACTTTGAATGGTGCAGCAATTAGCTGGAGGAGTGCAAAGCAAAGCTTTGTGGCGAGATCTTCAACTAAATCGGAATACATAGCTGCTTCGGAGGCTTCACAAGAAGCGATATGGATGAAGGATTTCATTACAGAGCTCGGTGTGGTTCCAAGTGCGCTGGACCCAATGTCTATCTACTGTGATAACATGGGCGCCATATCCAATGCGCAATAACCAAGGCCACACAAGAAGATGAAGCACATCAAGCTACGTTTTCATGCTATTCGAGAACATGTCCAAGATGGTGACATAAAGATT
This sequence comes from Avena sativa, assembly GCA_916181665.1. Taxonomy (NCBI): domain Eukaryota; kingdom Viridiplantae; phylum Streptophyta; class Magnoliopsida; order Poales; family Poaceae; genus Avena; species Avena sativa. The sequence goes on along the minus strand of OV702279.1, from coordinate 370,901,490 downwards.
TGCAAAGTACACACAGATCTGAATGTGGCGGATCCGTTGACTAAACCTGTCCCGAGGGCAAAACATGACCAGCACCAAACCGCCATGGGTGTTCGGTATATTACCATGTAATCTAGATTAGTTGACTCTAGTGCAAGTGGGAGACTGTTGGAGATATGCCCTAGAGGCAATAATAAATGTATTTATTATTATATCTTTGTGTTTATGATAAATGTTTACATTCATGCTATAATAGTATTAACAAGAAACATTAATACTTGTGTGATTTGTAAACTAAACTAGAGTCCCTAGTAAAGCCTCTTCTTAATACTAGCTTGTTGATTAATAGATGATCATGGTTTCTTGATCATGAACATTTGAGATGTTGTTAATAACAAGATCATATCATTAGGAGAATGGTATGGTGGACATACTCCTATAGATAAGCGTAGCATAAAGATCAAGTCATTTTAATAGTTCAATTGCTATAAGCTTTCTGATACATAGTAACCTAATTCCTTCGACCATGAGATCATGCTTATCACCATCACCGGAAGGATGCTTTGATGACATCAAACACCACACCGTAACTGGGTGCCTATAAAGGTGGCATTGAGTGTTCGGAAAGTATGGATTGAGACACATGGATCAAGAGTGGGATTTGTCCATCCATATGACGGATAGATATACTCTGGGCCCTCTCGGTGGAATTTCATCCAATTAGCTTGCAAGCATGTGACTGGCTAACAAGGGATCACATATCACGGGAACGGGAAAAGAGTACTTATCAGTAACGAGGTTGAACTAGGTATGCAGAGATACCGATGATCAAAACCTCGGATAAGTAAACTATCGTGAGACAAAGGGAAATTGGCATCGTATATAAGTGGTTCATTCAATCGCAAAGTAATGGTAGAAATATGTGGGAGCCATATGAATTTCCAGATTCCTCTATTGGTTATTGATCGGAGAAGTGTCTCGATCATGTCCGCATAATTCACAAACCGTAGGGAGACACACTTAAGGATTCAATATTGTTGAGTAGTTATGGAATGATGAGTAAGAGACCGAATGTTGTTCGGAGTCTCGGATGGGATCCGGGATATCATGAGGAGATCCGGAATGGTCTGGAGAATAAGATTCATATAAGGAAAGTCCTGTTTCGGAGTTGGGGAATGATTCCGGTGTTTTCATCGAGAATGTTCTAGAAGGTTCCGGAAGGTCCGGCACTCCAGAGGGGAAGGGTACATGAATGTGTCATGACAATGTGGAAAGGTTTCATCATGTACTAGGTATCATGGCTGGGCAAAATAAAGGGAGAAATCAAATCCTAGTTTGAAAAGTCAAACGCCAATTTGAAAAGTCAAACGACAAGTTTGCTTGGTGGAGGGAGAGTAGGAAACCTACTTGGGGAGGAAGTCCTCCTCCCTCCACCGCCGGCCAAGGAGGCCGAGTTGGGGGAGGACTCCTTCCTCCCAACCGGCGCCCTCCCACCTATATAAGGAGGGAAAGGGCTGCCCCTCTAGTCTACACCTCACACGCCCCGAAACCCTAACCCTAAGCCGTCGGCGCCACCGCCCCTGCTGTTGTCGCCGCCTAGGGCACCACCAACTCGTCGAGTTGGGGTGATCCTAACCCTAGCCGCTAGCTACACTCTCCCCTTGGTGCCTTCTAAACCCTAGATCACCAAGGCCTCTCTCATAGTCCACCATACTCGCTCCGGCTTAAGGCGAAGCCCTACGAGATCTCCCCTCTACTTCCGGTACCACGCCGTCGTGCTACCAGAATTGCGAGGAGAGTGCTACAACCTCCGCTGCCTGCTAGAACAAGGGAGAGGAAGGTCTTCATCGAGTACCGAACGTGTGACCGACTGCGGAAGCGCTGCCGGAACGCAGCGCCAGAAGGATCGTCTACGCGATCTTGAGATCGGCAAGAGTACGACTACATCACCCACGAGAATCTGCTCTCGTTAAACGCTTTGGAATCTTCGAGGGTGAGTTCCTCTATCGACTCGTTGCTACAATCTAGTAGATAGATCTTGGCTTGTTTGTTTGCATGCGGTAGATTTTTTTTGTTTTCCATGCTACGAACCCCTTCACGCTAACCACTAGATATAGATCTCGCTGGATCTAGAGACCGGCAGGAAGACCAGGCTGCCTGTCCCGCGACATCACCGGTTCGAGCGATGCCGAGATGGAGGAAGAATAGGGGCAAATTATTTCAACGCGACGCAGTCTCCTCCATGGAAGCCATGCCACAAGGAAGAAGATACCAACCCTAACTACAGGCCGAAGCCAAAGGTCCCCACCCCTCCCGTTGTCGGAACAGCCGACAGAGGAGACAGGGACCAGCGGCGGCCATAATTTTGGGGACATGTGTGATCGCCTGGAGAGTCACGGCGAAACCATTTCCTAGAGAGTCATGCAAAGTTGTCGAGCCTTTGTTTCCAGGTCTCTCATTTATGTTAGTGAGAGATGTTCGCACAGATGAGAGATCGACAATCTGGCATGGTACCTAAGAGCACCTCAACACATATGAAAAATTGGTAAAATCTGCAAAATAATTGAATTTTACAATTTTGGTAAAAAAATGATTCGAATAGGTCCCGCAAAAGTGGTCAAACCTATAAAAGTTCCGAAGTTTTAGTACACCAACCCATATATACTCCATATATCCAATTTTCGAGTCAATTTTTGCATCTCCCCACAAAACGGTCAACACACGTGGGTCTGAAATTTCTGAACGTGCCGCCGCTGAACCCGTCGGAATCCAACCAAATTCCCAGTGAGATAGGTGGATTCTCGGAGAGAGAGAGAGAGAGAGAGAGAGAGAGAGAGAGAGAGAGAGAGGCCGCTTCGTCGAGCCGTACGATGGACCTTAGCTGGAGAACGATCTAGATCTTGTCAGAATCATGATTCTACCATACGATTCTAGGACTTTATGACCCAAATTGAGTGGATCGATTCTACGATTCTACTAAGTAGAATATAATTTGCCGATTTTAATTTTTTTGATTCTATGGTCTACGATCCTACCATAAAAGTTCCGATCCGATTCAGAATCATGATTCTAACAACTTTGCGGACCAGAGCATGTAGACGCTGAAGAGGGACTACAATGCATGAAAGATAGGTCATCGATTCTGCATATGCGCGTCAAGTGGTAAGATCACGTTTCCTACCTGCTGGAGCCGGATCTTGTGGAGTTCATGTCTTCATTGCGAGAAGGATCGAAAAGTTGTTGTTATTCCTCCGCGGCCATGGCCCGATCCTTCAGTGGTACCCGAGCCTAGGTTTTGGCTTTAGGCCTGAACCTTGCACGGATTTGTGTAGGTGGTGCTTTGATTGAATCAAATTCATTGGTTTTTGGTAACCGATTCGAGTTTGGGATTGATTTTACATTCATCTTTAATCAACTAGAATGAGGGAATGGTGTGGAGATCGGCCGTGAATTGGATTTGGGTTGGGTTGGTGATGCATGTAAAATACACACATAAACTTTGTAATTTTGTGATATGCTCCCACATATTTGCATCATATCTACAGTTTTATCTATTTTATATTGATTTTTGGGATTTTCCAAAAGATCTCTTTTATTAAAATTTATGTTAGTGCTTTTGACTTGTATGGAGCTTATGAACTCAAAAAATGGGCTAGGTCAGCGGGCATGTGAACAAAACAAGCTAAAGTAGGACCCAGGAGCCCAACGAGCTGAAAATGGCAGACCCAACAAAGTAAAACGCACCACCAAGAGGTTTTGGAGCCTTGAGCATCTGGTTGCCTCATTTTTCATGCCACAGTAATCCCCTTTACATAAAACCACACACCCTTACGAATAAAACGAGCTAAAGTAGTGCCCTAGGGCCCAACGAGCTGCAAATGGCAGACCCAACAAGGTGAACCACGCCAACATGAGGATTTAGAGCCTCGAGCGTCGGATTGCCTTGTTTTTTGGGCCATCATGATTGTCTTGGTATAAAAGCATGTATATATACCCTCATGGTTTATTATTGTGTTGGTGCCATCATGATTGTCTTGACCTAAAATCATGTATATATATCTTCGGGGTTTATTATTGTGTTGGTGCCATCATGATCGCCTTGACCTAAAATCATGTATATATACCCTCATGGATTTATTGTTGTGTTAGGAGGTGGTGAAGATAAAAAACCAAGTAACCGAGAGCTAGCAGTTCGCCGCTAGACGAAGATTAGAGAGGGAACCACCGTCAAAATTGCCTTCATCTTCTATTCACCTTCTCCAATGACTCCACGTCAATGTGGTGGTAAGTGATCCAATCTCTCCATGTATTGCACTTGAATTACTACGTATGAGCCACCAAAATGAGTATGGTGCTATACATGTAATTAACATGGTGGATAACGTGAGTTCACAAAAAAAACATGGTGGATAATGTTATGAGATGATGAACTTGCTGTTATGTTGAGATATTTGTAGATGCACATTATATTATTGATCTATTTGCATACTCTATAGGAAGATTTTGGTTGCCAAATCTGGTATTTGGACAAGTATTTGAGTGTATTTTTTGCTAGAAGGGTATATTTTAAAATTAACACCGAAATCCGGCAACCGGTGCTGGAACTTGGGGGTTGACTAGAACTCGATGCCCCGTGCCGAAATTTGCTTCCTATCCAACGGTAAATAGCACGGGAAAACAGACTGTGGCACCTCTTACAACCCAGAGCTCGTGATTGACTCGTGGTGCTGGTGGAACAATTAAGGCTGGCCATAGTTGGAGTATCATATCATGCATATGATATTATACTAGCTGAGAGTATCATAACTAGTATTATGTATAGCATATTGGCAAAAATCTGATGTAGCACAACAATTAATAAAAGAAGAGATGGTTATAATATAGCACGTAAAACTACAAATCCTAGAATTAAATCTTGTAAACCTCTGTTTCAAGGCTTAAGGCGCATACGCTTTCCAAAGCAAAGTTTGACCAAAAAAATTAAGCAACAAAATCTTGATTATATTATACATAATTAGTATCGTTGGATTCGTATTGAAAAATACTTTTCAGTGATACTAGTTTTATATCAAAACTCTTTACGTATTTAGAGTAATTCTTGGTCAAAGAAAAAACACGCAAAACAAGGACGTCTTATATTCTAAAACGGAGGGAGTACACAGTTTTACATTGAAATTTTGATACGTACACTAGTTATGATAATTCCACCATGGCTAGTCTAAGGAAGTGCTACCTCCATCTCATGGATTTTTTTTAAAGTCAACCATGCAAATTTTGTAGAAAAATATATTAATATTTACAATATAAAATACATATCATTTGATACTTCATGAAACATATATTCACATGGTATCTATGTAATATCATATTTTTTTATAGTTTTTTCTAAAAGTTTAGTCAAACTTGATTTTTCAAAAAAAAAGTCTTAGGCTTTGTGACAGAGGGAGTATATACACGGCCGCAAATTGGAGACGTGCGCTTTATAGCGCTCAAGAGATCCATCAGAGCGAGTCTTAATCTTATAGACCCACTTACATGTGATAGGACGAACACCGGGAGGGGAGAAACAAGATCTCAGGTGTCAGTTCGCTCAAGCGCAGCAATCTCCTCAGCCATGGCCAACTGCCATTCAGGATGATGCGCAGCATCCCGATAAGAAGTCGGCTCGGAGGCAACAGAAAGACCATACTGACTAGGAGAGTAACGGTTGGGGGCACGACGCTGACGAACAGAACGAGTAGAGGGAAGATCATCAGAGGAAGACGACGCAGGAGACGACGATGAAGAAGATGGAATAGTAGAGGAAGACTCCGGAGAATGAGGATAATTAGGAGAACTAGACGGAGCAGAGGAGGACGGTGTCGAAGAAGAGACATTAGGGGGAGGAGATCCTGAAGAAGACACAATAGGTGTAGAAGGAGGTGTGTCAGGAAAAAGAAGAAAAGAGATATCTTCCACCGGGTAAGTACCAGCGGTGGGACGAGGATAGAAAGGACGCGTCTCATCAAAAGTAACATCACGAGAGATACGCATCCGACGACCAACAGGGTCCCAACAACGATAGCCCTTATGCTCATCACTGTATCCAAGAAAGACACACTCAACAGACTGAGCGGTCAGTTTGGTGCGTTCGCGAGGAGCAAGGAGAACATAGCAAACACAACCAAACAAGCGAAGCATGGAGTAGTCTGGAGACTGTCCAGATAGGCGCTCAAGAGGGATACCACCTTGCAAGGCAGCAGAAGGCTGAATATTGATGAGGTAAGCCGACGTAGCGACAGCCTCAGCCCAGAAATGCGGCGGGAGAGAAGAAGCAATCATCATAGCGCGAGTGGTCTCAAGAAGATGGCGATGCTCACGCTCAGCAACGCCATTCTGGGCATGTGCGCCAGGACAAGAGAACTAAGAAAGGGTGCCCTGCTCAGCAAGAACACCTCGCAACATCTGGGAGATATACTCACCAGCAGAATCAGCACGAAATACACGAATGGGGGTAGAGTACTGAGTACGGACCATGGCCGCAAAACGCTGATATATGGAGAGCACTTCACTGCGAGAGCGCATAAAATACAACCAAGTGTACCGAAAAAAATCATCGATGAATAAATTATAGTAGCGATGGCCCCCTTTCGAAGCGAAAGGAGCCGGACCCCAAACGTCAGAATGAACTAAATCAAAAGGTCGCTGAGATACAGACGCACTAGTAGGATAGGGAAGCTGAATCTGTTTATCCAACCTACAACCCTAACAATGCAAAGACCCATCTCCTGAGACAGACCCCAGAAGACCACGATGAACTAAGGACGACAGGCGAGAGTCACAAAGGTGACCAAGCCGATGATGCCACTGCTGAAAGGAGCTGGTAGCAGAGGCGACGACCGGAGAAGAACTGGCAGATAAAGTGGTAGCGGAAGGAACACGAAGCCAGTCTAACTCCCAAAGTCCGGAAGAGTCACGGCTGCGAGGGCCAGCTCCAACTAGGGCCTGCGTGCGACGGTCCTGGACAACACAAGAATCAGCATCAAGAATGACGCGACAACCAGAATCAGTAAGCTGGCTAGCAGAGAACAGATTCATCGTAAGAAGAGGAACATGATAAATATCAGGAACAGAAAAGGAAGAAGTAGAAAGGGTGACCCGACTAGAAACAGGGAGAGAGGTACCATCAGCTGTGAAAACACGGACAGGAGAAGGGAGAGAATGAAGAGCGGATAAAAAAGAAGACTCATAGGTCATATGAAAAGAAGCTCCAGAATCCAGATACCATGGGGACGTACCTGACTGTGTAGAAGGTGGTGGTCGCATAGTGCCAGAAGAATCAGTCACAGAACCAGCAGTGCCTGTCGAAGAAGAGCCTGTAGCAGCAAGCAGACCGCGAAGACTCCTAATAATGTCCTGATCAGAGAGAGCAACTGCTGAAGACCCGGAAGGAGCCGACTGCCCACGAGCCTGGTGATGCTGACGTAAACTGGGGTCCCGGGTATAACAGGTGGCCCAAGTGTGGCCATCCCTGTTGCAGTAAGAGTAGTGACGAAGAGAACCACGGCGACCTGACCACGAGCCTGCTGCTGCTGACTCTGACCCTGAGGCTGCTGGTGCTGAAGTTGACCCTGTAGGGATTCGTAGCATGGAAAACAAAAAATTTCTATCGCATACAAACAAACAAGCCAAGATCTATCTACTAGATTGTAGCAACGAGTCGATGGAATAACTTACCCTCGAAGATTCCAAAGTGGTTAACGAGAGCAGATTCTCGTGGGTGATGTAGTCGTACTCTTTCCGATCTCAAGATCGCGTAGACGATCCTTCTGGCGCCACGTTCCGGCAGCGCTCCCGCAGTCGGTCACACGTTCGGTACTCGACGAAGACCTTCCTCTCCCTTGTTCCAGCAGGCAGCGGAGGTTGTAGCACTCTCCTCGCGATTCCGGCAGCACAACGGCGTGGTACCGGAAGTAGAGGGGAGATCCCGCAGGGCTTCGCCTTAAGCCGGTGCGAGTATGGTGGAGCTTATGAGAGAGGCTATTAGTGGTCTAGTAATTAGACACACCAATTAGAAGGCTCTAAACCAATTAGAAGGCTCTAAACCGCTGGCTAAAGCAATTAGAAGCTCTAAACCAAAACGGCTCTAAACCGGAGGTAGAAGATAGAAACTTGTGTGTTCTAGGAGGGGAGCCCTGCCCCTCCTTTTATGGGTGGGGAGGCGCGGCCAGGGGAGGGGAGTCCCTCCCCAAGTCGGCCTTGGGCTGGGCGCCGGCTTGGAGGAGTGGGACTCCTCCTCCAAGTTGGTTCCAACTCCTCTTGCTTGTTTCCCACAGTTTCCTGTTTCCCACAATTTCCTGTTTTAGCCGTTTGACTTTCAAACTGGCAATTTGACTTTCATGTTTTTGGAATAGCAAGAACACTTAGTACATGATGCAATCATTCAATGACACACTCATGTACCCTCCCCCCTCGGAGTGCCGGACAATCCGGAACCTTCTAGAACATTCCCGATGAAAACACCGGAATCATTCCCGAACTCCGAAACGGGACTTTCCTTATATGAATCTTATTCTCCGGACCATTCCGGATCACCTCGTGATATCCCGGATCCCATCCGAGACTCCGAACAACATTCGGTCTCTTTCTCATAATACCATAACTACTCAAACAACGTCGAATCCTTAAGTGTGTCTCCCTACGGTTCGTGAACTATGCGGACATGATCGAGACACTTCTCCGAACAATAACCAATAGAGGAATCTGGAAATTCATATGGCTCCCACATACTTCTACGATTACTTTGCGATCGAATGAACCACTTACATACGATACCAATTTCCCTTTGTCTCACGATATGTTACTTATCCGAGGTTATGATCGTCGGTATCTCTGCATACCTAGTTCAACCTCGTTACTGATAAGTACTCTTTTCTCGTTCCCGTGATATGTGATCCCTTGTGACCAAGTCACATGCTTGCAAGCTAATTGGATGACATTCCACCGAGAGGGCCCAGAGTATATCTATCCGTCATATGGATGGACAAATCCCACTCTTGATCCATGTGTTTCAACCAATACTTTCCGAACACTCAATGCCACCTTTATAGCCACCCAGTTACGGTGTGGCGTTTGATGTCATCAAAGCATCCATCCGGTAAAGGTGATATGCATGATCTCATGGTCGAAGGAATTAGGTTACTATGTATCAGAAAGCATATAGCAATTGAACTAATGAAATGACTTGATCTTTATGCTACGCTTATCTATAGGAGTATGTCCATCATATCATTCTCCTAATGATATGATCCAGTTGTTAATAACATCTCTATGTTCATGATCAGGAAACCATGATCATATATTAACCAACAAGCTAGTTTAACAAGAGGCTATACTAGGGACTCTTATTTTAGTTTACAAATCACACAAGTATTAATGTTTCCGGTTAATACAATTATAGCATGGTATGTAAACATTTATCATAAGTGTGAAGACATGATAATAACCACTTTATTATTGCCTCTTGGGCATATCTCCAACAGTCTCCCACTTGCACTAGAGTCAATAATCTAGTTTCAAACCTTTGTGTATTCAACACCTATGGCTTTCCGGTGTTGCTAGTGGTCAACTGATCTCTGGATCTGACACTTCCAGGTCCGTGTGTAATTGCATGTCTTTGCGTCTCTACGCATCACTCATTCTCTAATGAGATGGCTTTGTATAAATTTGGTCTTTCAGTGTGACCTTTAGCTCTTTGGGGTTAAAACATGTTGATAATATTGTCGCACAATATATCTTCATAGTATTATCCCACTGTGAACTACACCTAGTTTGATAACAAACTATTTGACTCAAATGCCCTCTTTTGCTGCTAAAATAGCAGTCATATACTTAGCCTTTTGTTGTAGTATCTGTCACAATGTCTTAATTTTGGAACTCATCCAAATCCATTATGGAACTCACTTTCCATTATATTGTGCCACCTTTAGTTTAGATTGAGATAAACTTAATTTGTACTTTGTGACAAAGCTAGTATCAATGTAGTACTTTTACAATGAACTAACCATCTATTTGTCACTTCTACAAATATTATACTCTTAGTTCTTCCAAAAGATCATAAGAATATCCTTACTATTGTCCAATGATCATCTTACGAATCATTCTGGTATATGCTCACAACATTTAGAGCATAGGACATATCTGGATTTGTACATATCACAGTATGATTGATATAAATACTCTTTATGATTTCATACATCAAGTATCAATCTATACTTGATTATTTGTTTCACTTTACCAAATGTCAATACACTTAAATATATCATCAACATTGAACTCTTTCAATCCTTTCTGTGCGACAAGAACCTTTCTTGTAGTTTCTATATTGAACTCATTCAATATCTCGTCTATGTACTTCTGGCACAACCATATTAGCATCTATTGATGCCAAATATTTAGGTTTTGCCTAAGTCTTTCATCGGAATGAAATTCTTAATATGTGTTAATAAAAGATACATTATTTCCAATCAACAATATGTCTTCCACATAATGTATTAGAAACATGTCTTAGCGCTCCCACTTAATTTCTTGCAAATGCAAGCATCTCCATCATCTCTGATGAACTTTTAAACTCCTTTAACAGTTTCATCACAGTGAAGATTCCAACTCCGCTATGCTTACTTCAACCATTAAAGTTTGCATATGTTTTTAGCATCCCTTGAATTTTAACAAAACCCTTTGGACTGTGTCATGCACACGTCCTAGGTAACCCTTCTATTAGAAGAACTTGTTTTGTTTATTCAACTACCATATAATAAAATTATATGTAGTGGTTGCTACACTAATCCATCTAGACTAAATATCGCTATGAAAGATCAGATCTTGTCATAGTCAACTTTTGAACATTGTTGTGAACTCTTTCCCAACATGTCGAATATTTCATAGATGTGAAACATCCATGTCTATTTCTTTATAGATCCAAACACAACTGTAAGGTCTTACACCTTTCTCGAGGGTCCTTCAAGTTCAAAACTTGATTTCTCGTGTATGGAACTATCACGGATTTTATGGCTTCAAGCCATTTGACGGAGTCAGGGCTCATCATCGCTTCTTTGCATGTAGTCGGATCATTATTGTTAAATAATGATTTAACTCTCAAATCTTGGTATTTGATTGTTCATCCGACCTACTTGTTTCAATAGGAAATTAGATCTCCGTGACTACAACCTTTGAAGTACGCGAGCCATGAGCATTGTTTGCTAACTCCGGAACACTTTTCGGCGCTGCGCAACTCTGCACATATAGCTAAGGTTCTTTTAACCTTATCAAAGTTCTATTGTCCTCCCACTTTTCTTTTCACGAAAAAATTCCTTCCAAAAGAAATTTGACGTTCTAAGCGACAAACACTTTTGTCTCTGGTGTGTATGGAGGAATACTTAACAGTTATTCGAAATAACATACAAAGACAGGTTCATCCGACTTTGGTTGCAAACATCTTTCTTATGCAAAGCATACCAATGTTTAAGAAAGGACAACTTGGGTTTTATCCCAAACCATAACTTTATATGGTGTCATTTCAACGGATTATGATAGAGCTCTTTTCAGTGGAAAAACGGTAATCTCTAAAGCTTTTAATCTTTAAAATACAATGGCAGTTTTATGAATTATACCTTCGATCTTACCATGTCAAACAAGGTTTAATTACATATCTCGAACGCTCCATACTCTTATGGTGTTTCGGGAAAATGCAAATCCACGGAATGATTCCTTAAATCTTAGGTAATATGCTAAACTTGTAACTCAAATATCTTCCTTTATGATCTTATCATAAACTATTTATATTCTTGTTACAATGATTTTGCACTTCATCTTGAAAGTCTTTGAACTTTTCAAATGTTTCATACTTTATCCTTATTAAGTAAATATTCATATATTCACTCAAATTCTCGGAGAAAGCATATGAAGTTGAAATCCATCGCTTTTGACTACACATGATGGACTTTGTACAACAATATGTACAATTTCCAATAAGCTAGCCATTCGTTCCCTTTTGGCCTATGAACGAAGTTTTAATTATCTCTAGGAAAGTTTCACAAGCGTCATTTGATCAAAAATCAAAAACTCCAAAATTCCATCCACATGGAGTTTCTTCATGTTTTCTTTCCAATATAATTTAAACGGCGATGTCACTTCCTAAGTGATCTTTCAATCAATTTGTCTTTCGACATCTTTAGCACTAGTTTTATGGATGTGATGTTTCCAACGAGATTTGCGAATCATCCATCTTTTATGAATTACGGTAATTATTTGAACAACCCTTTTGTTCTCATAATACCTGATAAAACAGATCTTGAAGGTAAGCTTTGATGTTTAACGAGCAACACAATAACCCTTTATTTGTTCTCAATGAACATCATCACATATTCTTTTGCTAGTTACTTAGGCCATTGCAGTTCATGAATTGTGTTGTTTCGTATGACGATTCACACCAACAAATTCAGTATCAAATACTTAAGAACCACATTATTTAATAAGCAAAGAATATAGCCATAACATGTATATCATCCATATACTTAAACTGAACAATTCTAGTCTTTTCTTTTCTGCCATATATTTATGAGATTTTCTTTCAATATTTCCTTTTCTGTTTGAAAGAATCTATCAACATCAATAGTGGAGTCATACATATGACACATAGTCCAAAACATGTATAGTTAAATACCAATGTCTTTGGACTTGTACTTTGAAGTAGATCACCATCATCAAATGTTTGGTGTTCTTTCAAATTCCTTTCTTTAGTAATCTCTTGATGTAGTAAACATTTTACCTACATCAAATATTCACCTTTTTCATGGAATTATCCATGATCAAGCTACTATTAGCTTGTAACGGTGAATCGTGAGTATAATGTTGCTCTCCCAAAAAACTATTGGAGGTTTAGAACAACTAGTGTATCCAACCTTTTGCAAATTCTCATCAAATATGAGAACATGACTTTAGCCATATTATACTCTATCATGTTGCAACCAAAACTTCGTTTCAGATATCACAATATCTTCCACACATCACGGTTTCTGAAACAACTTTTTCAGATCCTAGATAACCTTGATATTAAGAGAATCCTTTGAATATCAAGAATCATGGAGACAAACATGATACTTATATACTAACACTTGGAATTGTTACTCTTGATTTAATACTAATTATTAAACTTCATGGAGTAACCGGAACTTACTGAAAGTTTGCAATAGGACTTTTAAACTTTAGATTAACACTTCAAAGCAATACGATACCAGTTCGTATAGTAATTAACCAGAATTCTATAGTTCTATCATCTCAATTATAACTAAGCGCAAGGTGGTAAACGGATGCCAATGACTACAACAACTATGCAAATTCACTTTGATTTAGTTTATGATAAATTGAGTTCTAATTAATAATTAAATTAATCTAGGTGAACTCCCACTCAAAACAATATCCCTCACATTGTTTTAGTGATCACACGAACCAAATCCACCACATCAAAACCGATCATCACGAGAGTTGATATAGCTTCAATGGCGAACAATCAACATGTTCATCATATCTACTATATGACTCATGCTCTACCTTTCGGTAATCCGTGTTCCTGAGGCCATGTCTGTACATGCCAGGCTCGTCAAGATCAAACCTTAGCCACCGCATAAGCAAATCTGGCTTGCTTACGTTGTATACACTTGCGGAATCTAACACACCCGATCATCACGTGGTGCTTCGAAACAACAAGCTTTAGCAACGGTGCTAACTAAGGGCGAACACTTTATGATTTGAAATTCATGTGCATGAGGGATCATCTTATAATGCTACCGTCGTCTACTAAGCAATACAAGATGCATAAAGGATTAACATCACATGCAATTCATAATATGTGATATGATATGGCCTTTCTTCTTTGTGCTTCTGATCTCCATCTTCAAACACGAACATGATCTCCATCATCTCCGGCATTGCATAAAGGTCAATGATGCTTCACCATGGTTGTCGTCCACCGGCTTCAACTATTACAACTACTTTGAATAGACACGCGGGTCTTAACAGAATTTAAAGACAACCATATGGCTCCTGCCGGTTGCCAACTTACAATAAGGAACATTGCATACATCATATATAATCACAATCATGGCCATATCACATCACAACGCACCCCTGCAAAACAAAGTTAGACGCCTCTAATTTTCTTTGCATGTTTTACGTGGTTTGGGGCTTTCAATAAGTGTCGTTCTAACTTACGAACAAGAACCACAACATTGATACTAGTATTGTCAATCACCCATTGTAAATTGAATCTTAACTATGCTAGGAGAAACAGGCACCCGCAAAGCCACTTATGCAATACAAGTTGCATGTCAAGCGTGGAGCAAGTCTCATGAACGATGTCATGTAAGGTTAGCCCGGGCCGCTTCATCCCAACATACCGCAAGATACAAAGTACACAAGAAGCAATCGACAATAAAAGCAGCAACGCCCACAATGACCATTGTGTTCTACTCGTGCAACAGATCTACATATAGACACGGCTCTGATACCACTGTAGGGATTCGTAGCATGGAAAACAAAAATTTTCTATCGCATACAAACAAACAAGCCAAGATCTATCTACTAGATTGTAGCAACGAGTCGATGGAATAACTTACCCTCGAAGATTCCAAAGTGGTTAACGAGAACAGATTCTCGTGGGTGATGTAGTCGTACTCTTTCCGATCTTAAGATCGCGTAGACGATCCTTCCGGCGCCACGTTCCGGCAGCGCTCCCGCAGTCGGTCACACGTTCGGTACTCGACGAAGACCTTCCTCTCCCTTGTTCCAGCAGGCAGCGGAGGTTGTAGCACTCTCCTCGCGATTCCGGCAGCACAACGGCGTGGTACCGGAAGTAGAGGGGAGATCCCGCAGGGCTTCGCCTTAAGCCGGTGCGAGTATGGTGGAGCTTATGAGAGAGGCTATTAGTGGTCTAGTAATTAGACACACCAATTAGAAGGCTCTAAACCAATTAGAAGGCTCTAAACCGCTGGCTAAAGCAATTAGAAGCTCTAAACCAAAACGGCTCTAAACCGGAGGTAGAAGATAGAAACTTGTGTGTTCTAGGAGGGGAGCCCTGCCCCTCCTTTTATGGGTGGGGAGGCGCGGCCAGGGGAGGGGAGTCCCTCCCCAAGTCGGCCTTGGGCTGGGCGCCGGCTTGGAGGAGTGGGACTCCTCCTCCAAGTTGGTTCCAACTCCTCTTGCTTGTTTCCCACAGTTTCCTGTTTCCCACAGTTTCCTGTTTTAGCCGTTTGACTTTCAAACTGGCAATTTGACTTTCATGTTTTTGGAACAGCAAGAACACTTAGTACATGATGCAATCATTCAATGACACACTCATGTACCCTCCCCCCTCGGAGTGCCGGACAATCCGGAACCTTCTAGAACATTCCCGATGAAAACACCGGAATCATTCCCGAACTCCGAAACGGGACTTTCCTTATATGAATCTTATTCTCCGGACCATTCCGGATCACCTCGTGATATCCTGGATCCCATCCGAGACTCCGAACAACATTCGGTCTCTTTCTCATAATACCATAACTACTCAAACAACGTCGAATCCTTAAGTGTGTCTCCCTACGGTTCGTGAACTATGCGGACATGATCGAGACACTTCTCCGAACAATAACCAATAGAGGAATCTGGAAATTCATATGGCTCCCACATACTTCTACGATTACTTTGCGATCGAATGAACCACTTACATACGATACCAATTTCCCTTTGTCTCACGATATGTTACTTATCCGAGGTTATGATCGTCGGTATCTCTGCATACCTAGTTCAACCTCGTTACTGATAAGTACTCTTTTCTCGTTCCCATGATATGTGATCCCTTGTGACCAAGTCACATGCTTGCAAGCTAATTGGATGACATTCCACCGAGAGGGCCCAGAGTATATCTATCCGTCATATGGATGGACAAATCCCACTCTTGATCCATGTGTTTCAACCAATACTTTCCGAACACTCAATGCCACCTTTATAGCCACCCAGTTACGGTGTGGCGTTTGATGTCATCAAAGCATCCATCCGGTAAAGGTGATATGCATGATCTCATGGTCGAAGGAATTAGGTTACTATGTATCAGAAAGCATATAGCAATTGAACTAATGAAATGACTTGATCTTTATGCTACGCTTATCTATAGGAGTATGTCCATCATATCATTCTCCTAATGATATGATCCAGTTGTTAATAACATCTCTATGTTCATGATCAGGAAACCATGATCATATATTAACCAACAAGCTAGTTTAACAAGAGGCTATACTAGGGACTCTTATTTTAGTTTACAAATCACACAAGTATTAATGTTTCCGGTTAATACAATTATAGCATGGTATGTAAACATTTATCATAAGTGTGAAGACATGATAATAACCACTTTATTATTGCCTCTTGGGCATATCTCCAACAGACCCTGACCCTGACCTGGAGGAGTGGGTAGTATCGACAGCGGGGGCACAGGGGACCGCGGCTGAGTCAAAGGAGCAGACGGCAAAGGAGCACCACGAGTAGCAAGCACAGACGGAACCGCAAGGAGACCAACACCACGGATACGGGTCTCCTCAGCCCGAAGCTCGGACAACACCTCAGAGAGCGGAACACGACCACGAGCATTCAGCTGAGCACGCCGGGGCTCAAACTCCTGGCGAAGCC
Source organism: Avena sativa (assembly GCA_916181665.1). Lineage (NCBI taxonomy): Eukaryota > Viridiplantae > Streptophyta > Magnoliopsida > Poales > Poaceae > Avena > Avena sativa. The sequence goes on along the minus strand of OV702279.1, from coordinate 370,884,813 downwards.
GAGACAGAAACTCATAGATGCGGTGAAACTCCAAATCCGAGCGCACAATCTGGCAGCACGAGCATGTGCCACAAACAACAGTACAGAGAGAATCTAGCTGACGCCAGATAGCAGCACTCTGAGTATATAACTCATCAATAGTGGAATCACCCTGCTGAAGAGCATGCTCCTGGCGAACCACGGACAGGTAAAGAGCATCCCCAGACGGCTGATAGCGCTGACGAAGATGTGCCCACTGAGCGGCAACAGTAGGGAGACTCATGAACTCGGCAGCATACTGGGGCAGAACACTGGAGGTGAGAACAGCAGCAGCACGAGCATCCTCATCGACCCACTGAGTGTAGGCAGTCAGAGCGTGGCGATAGGTCTCGAGATCAGCAGAGTACTGTTTGAACTTCAGGTCATAAGCAGCAACATCACTGTCATCGGCACTCTGAGCAGCATCCTTGGCCTCCTAAGAAGCATCAGCACCGAGAACAATCGGTGTCGGCGGGAGAGGAGCCACAGGAACAGGGGGACACGGCGGACAGGAGACCTCGCCGGAGAGCACACCCCAAAGACGGAGACCACGCATGTGAACGCGCATGAAGGCAGCGAAATCAGGATAATTCGCGCCATCGAAGATCACCAGGCAGCGAGGAATCGCAACATAGCCCGATGCAGAAGACATATCTTTCTCTCAATTTTTTTTTAATCTCTCAGATCCAAACGGGACCGATGAAACATTCTGTCAGATCCGACGAAAACGACGCGGCGTCAGGCAGGCGGACGCAGGTGGGCCCTCGCGAGGCAGACGTGGTGCAGGCGAGGGAGAGCAGATGGCGGGGCCCAGGCTGGGCGCGCGTGAGCAGGCGGGACGCAGGCGGACGTGACGCGGCGTCAGGCAGGCGGACGTGACACGGGCAGAGTGGAGCAGACGCAGGCGGGCCCTCGTGATGCGGACGGGACGCAGGCGGACGTGATGGTGCACGTGAGCAAGCGGCCCCTCGTGGAGCAGAGGGAGGGGCCGATCTCCAATCGGTGAACAACAGCAGTCGGTGAACAGCAGCAGAGATTGGCGGGTGCGCAATCGGTGGTGGCGGGGCCGATCGTCAATGGAAGAATTTGAGGAGGGTAAGGGTGTATGAGGGTGAAAAACGAATCTAGGAAGGATCGGATCTGGACAAAACGAACGAATCTGGGAAGGATCCGATCTGGACAAAACGAAACTGGAACCGGCGGAGGAGAAGAACGACACCAATCGGTCAGAACGGGGACCGGCGGGAGGCCGGGGCGAGCTGACGGGCGGTGATCACAAGCACAGGACCGGTGGGCACGAGAACCCTAAAACCGGCTCTGATACCATGTTAGAAATAGACAAAGTTATACTCATCTAGAGGTCAAAAAACACAATATATAATACAGATACAGGGCAAATATGCAGGAAACCCCCTAACATATGGAGAAATACAATATACATGTATATACATCTAACAGTTTTGACTGCTAGCTAGTCACACGCGGACTGCTGCTACTACTCTGCACGGTAAATGTGAAAGCGAACGAGAAGAACGGCGGCGGTGACAGTGACTGACAGGCCGAAGCACCACGCGGCATGCGGTGACGAGGAACGAGGAGACAGAGAGAGCGAGTGATGATTCGGCGCCCTTTCCCAGGTCCAGTCACGCTCTAGTACTGTATATATAGCGGCCGGCCGGCCGGGGAGATGAACCAATAGAAGGAAGGTGTCGCCTTTCTTGTTCCTGCATACGCGCGCGCGTCTCACTCGCTCTGGTCGAGCCCTGCACTCTAGATCGTCGCCGGTGGCGCGGCCAGCTAGCATCCGTCGTCCGCCCATGGTAATTGCCCAGCATAACCCCTACCTACCTGGCCTCCCTCTCGCTACCGTTCTCCTTCCTTGCTGTAGATTAGTTTCAAAGTAGATCGATCTTCATCGTTGGCCGGGGCATGCAGCTGGGTTGGTCCATTGTTGGTCTTACTGTTTGAATTAATATTGACCACGACGCAATGGCAGTTAGCAAATGCAGCTTCAATATAATGCTGGTTCCTCCGACGGGATCGCATGCCTGTTAGTGACGCCCGCCTTTGGCCGTTTGGTTTTTGAGGTATATACATTTTTAGTCCCACATCTTGCGTTGTCAGAGCGTTTTAGTCCCACATCTTGCAAAGTGAGTAATACTAGTCCCACAACTTGTATTCCTGGAGCATTTTAGTCCAATTTAATTGAATTTTAGCAGGTTGACTAAATTCATCCAGCTATGGCGTTGTAATTATTTCAAAATAAGCCCTGTGTATTTTTCTCTGGCATTTGTGTCCTTAGTATGTATCGAAAGACTGGCCAATATACAAATAAAATAGTTAAAACAATAGGCTAGTGGTGGGATTCGACCTCAGTTCCTCCATATGCCTACACAACCGCACAAACCACTGCACCAACACATACTATGTGATACTATTGAGGACGTAATTTATTTATATAGTATAAAAGCATACATCGACGACAGCATAATCTTTGCACGTCATCTGTATCCAATCATCTTCTCACGTGGAGGTCTTTATTTAAACATTAAAAAAATATAATTCAAAGTGTCAAAAACACCTTAAAAAATACGTACACGTGGGCAATGATGTAAACTTTTTCTATGTAGGCCCGAACACAAATTATTTCGGATTGAATTTTTTTCACAACTTTGAAACACGTATTTTTAAATATCTAAAATAAAAGTTTACATGTAGCCTAGGTGTGTATGTCCAGGTGTATACACTTAATCGATTGAGTGTCAGTTCCTTACATGTGTGTGTGTGCTATTCTTTATCTGTTTCATGTTCATGTGAGCCATCGTGAGCTAGGTAGCCTATTGCACGACTCAAACCTAACTCTTCATTTATATGCTTCATGTCTGTGTTGTGCGTGTAGCAGAGCTAGGGCTTATCAGTCTCAAAACAGTGTATAATAGATGAGCGCTCTTATATTTAGCATGATGTTGTGCGTGCTCTACTGGCAAGGCTGCTTATTATAAAGCTCAGGACGTGAGTTCAATTCCCTTCACACACTTTGAGATTTTATTATTTGTTTTCTTGCCTGTATTACCACTGATAGGTGGGACCTGTCTGTCGTCGATGAATTCGGTCAAAATCATAGAAATTTGATTAAATTGGACTAAAATGCACTAGAAATACAAGTTGTGCGCAAGATGTGGGACTATTCGGATGTTTTTCTTCTTATTACATCTTCATCTTGCTGTTCCAGTTTTGCTTCTGTTTTGCATCATCCCACCACGTGGAGATCCGCATGTGGGCTTCGAATCCCCTTTTTTTTTTTTGTAAGATGCAAATCCTTAGTTTAGGGAGATTGATGAGATTCATTTTTGAGGTTTCATGGATTTTTTAATTGTTTTTGTGGCACTTAATTGGTGCATTTTCACCGATACATTTGTTTTGCTGGAATTTGTGATAAAATATATTATTTACACCAATGCTATATGTAATACAAATTATTTAAGTTTCAAATTTGATCAACAATTTTATGTAATTAAATAAATATGTTTTTCTGAATATAATACTCCCTCCGACCCATATTAAATACATCCAAATTGAAGTCAACTAATATGGGTCGGAGGGAGTAGCATAATTCTTCAGCATGTAAACAATATCAAATTTAAAACCTAAATTTATTATTTTAAATATTACATATTGAAATGAGATGTATCTTCAATTTGATATATGATATTTTCAAACTTCTATGTTTTATATTTTTACTGCAGAAAATGCAGTATACTTTTTAGAATTTCCAAATCAGAAAATAATTGGGACAAATGTTGGACAAGCCCAACAGGCCTGGTTGGCCATCTTGTAGTCGTGAAAGAAAAGCTCTAAGAGCCCACTGTATCATCCAGTCAGAGCGGCGGGGATAACTGCGAGGGTTCATCTGTATGTACGGCGCCAAAATTGGATGAGCCGTCGCGCCGCCCCGGAGCGGCGGAGCCCGACCGGACGAAGCAATGGCGCGGAGCCGGGCAGGTGGTGCTAGCGGGCGGCTGCTACGTGCGGGGTCTCGCGCCGCCAGCAAGCGAGGTTTCTCCCTCATTTGACTGTCTCTGATCGATTCAGTAGGCCGTTTGGAACGCCTCCCCGAGCTAAATCAAGAGGCCTCACCTGTAGAGACTGAAAACAGTACCCGACTATCATTTCTAGTATATCTAATTATCCTGCTGGCTTCATCTAGGAAGAGTAATTATTGTACCTCTGGACAATAAATAATGCTCTGTACCGTCCAATTATTTGCTCTTACATTAGGATTTTTTTTTGGGTGCAATTTTGAGGCTATGTTTATGTTCTTTGCATATGTCTTTCCTTTCTGTATTTTAGGCTTCACGTATTCGTTCTTCTTCAATTTTAAGAGCACCATAGCAGTTCAGTGTAATGCATAGACCTGATTTTAGTTTGGAATCATGTGCATCATCTTGCACTTTGAAAACAAATCAGTCTCATTTGATGGGCTTCACTGTTTCTAGGAGGAAAGCAAAACAATATGGGGGGATGAAGCGATTGATTTGAATGATCCACAGCAGGGCGAGCAAGGTACGGTATGATTGCTTGGTTGCTGTTATGAATAGAGATATCTTTTAGTAGATCTTGTCCTTTTAAAAGAGTTAAAAGTTAAGAGAAGTTGCACCATGCTCACCCTGTTTACTATTGAAACTTGATATATTGCAAAGCCCACCTTAATGTTGATAGTCCACCTAGCCTAAGTGCGCATTGGTCGTCGTAGTTTTATACGAATAAATTTTTAATAGCTTAGGTTTAGAGACAGTCTAAATGCTCAACTGTCATGTTAGCACAAGTTAATTGTGAAGCGCCATGCTTCCATTCCTCATTTGCAATTTTCTAATGATATCGTTAGAAAGCAAGTACATACCACAAAGAAAAAATTAGCATGTGCTGATTTATACTGACCCAGATTTACAAGGATAGCTTTTAGATCTGAAGCACAATTGTTTGATTCAAAATATGCACTAATTAAATAATGTAAACACATGTATCCAGTTTTTTCTGAGTTTGAACTTAGAACCTGTATCTTATTATGAATGACGCTTCCTTCTTTTGACTTTGTATTGCTACAATATGGTTGCTGCTATTTTCCTGATGTGTACTTTTTATGGTAGGTTCTGACTTGAGCTTTGTGTTGCTGACAATGGATTCGAAGACCATATGCCGGACCAAAGTCTCTGATGTTCCAGATACCATCAAAGTGTATGTTGATTTTAACCTTTTCCAACTGATAATGCTAGCTAGTGAGTACTATTCATATACTAGCTTGGACCAAAATTATTTCTGTGTACATAATTCTTCATGCTTTCTATAACATATTATACTTGACTACTGAATTTAGTTCATACTATTCTTGGAAGTGCTTTGACATGTTGTTGTACTGGCTAATCCTTGAGTGCATCTGCTCTATTTTACAAAACTTATTGAAGACCATCATGCATCAAATTTAAGGAAATATCTTATGACAATGGACCCCACATGCCTCTGTTAAATGACATACTACAACTACTCTACTTTTCTTATAGCACTAAAAAAATATCGCAGCATACTGTGTTTGTTATTTTCACATTAATATCCATACTTGTCTCATTTTGTACTGTTGTTTTATAAAGCCAGAACACCTGAGTAATTTATCCTTTCCTTTTGCAGCCCCTCTATCTGGACTATTATTAAGTTTGTGCCAAATAGGGAATACCGGCAGAGTGATTTCCTGAAATTTTCACTGCTTCCTGATCCGGAAGATGACCATCAGACGAAGGAATGGGAAAGGTTTTTGTGTTACCTTTGTTCAAGTGGGAAGGTAAATTTTGTTTCCCCTCTAACAATGTTTAGTTATTTACTCATAAATAACTATGGGGATACAACATATGCAACATCTTCAATCTTTAAATCACCCTTCTAAGAAAAGAAGGGTGAGGATTGGGCAACCGCCAAGTTAATGTCCTCTGAGATTTTGTTCGTAGGGTATGGCTAGCTAGGGGTTTTAGACATGATTTGAAGTAACAGGACAAGTGGTTTAAGAAAAATAAACTAGTCGGTTGAGGGAGTGATATGCCATGTTGTAGTTTTTCGTAGTTGCCAATTAACTAAAGTTAACTCCGGGTAGGGTTTCTGTTCCTGCAAGGTAAGAAGTAGTATGTTTCAAACTCTTACATTACATTCTAGTAGCTCCATTTTGCTATCTGTAATGTGAGTATCATTGTATTTTCTTGTAGGATGGTATTGTTAAATTCAGGTCTGGCACCTTCTACATTCTTGCTCCTAAACCTCGTTCCTTCTCTCATGTGGTGATCTTGTATGAGACTGGACTAAAAGAGTCCGGAGTCTACAAAAATATGGCAGGATTGTCTGGTGAGAGTTTTTCATATGTTTTAACAGCATTTCTTTCCTGGGCTTATTCTTTATTGACCGTGCATGAGTACATTTCAGCTGGCTTCTGTATTATCCCCTTGTTTAGAGTGGGAAGGTCATTGACTAATGAAAACATCTCTAAACTAGCAGTTTATTTATGTTGGCGACATCAAGTCGTCTCCTAAGAGTCACACTGTTTTTATTTTTACTTTCTTCATCTGTATCATTCCTTGTGCATGTTGTTGAGGAAGTTCTATCCACAGTTAAAAATGAAGCCATGCTTGCCATTAGATTTTTGTGGTACAAATTATTTTTTACGCCTATCTGCTGTGCCATCAGGACGATCCAACAGAAATGAGGAGATTTGTGATAACAAACCACATCCTAATCTAGCAGTGACCAAGAGAGAATCTACTCCTACAAGAAATTTTGTCAGCACAGACCCTAATTATATACAAACGCTTAGTCAGACACATGCTGGATGGATATTTGGAGCAATTGCAGAGCTCATTGATAACTCCAGAGATGCTGGTGCATCCAGGTACGTCCATGCCTTCAGTAAAAGAGATTGGTCGTTTATTATTTACATCATTTTTGGGAGTAGTTAGGTGCCATGTGATCTGTGTGCTGCATTTTGTAATCTTGGTTAAGAGATAATCTAGTAATTTAGTAATCAGACTTTACGATATTATCTCTAAGAAAGAGCCAGATTTTTTTATTCCGTAATATTTCGAAGCTGTAAATAAAAGGGTAGATTAAAATGCTCACTTCGTGAGAAGCTAAGCATTATTTTAACATTTTGCTTCTTTTCCTTGTGAATATGTAAATTGTATTCTGCTTCTAGTGGTATAGGGTTGTTAGGGATTTTTCCTGTTTGTACTTTTCACGACCTGTAGTGATTCTCCTAAACAATTCCTCGCTGAGGCTAGTGTCTTCGAGATTTTTTGAAGATTATCCAGATTTCGTGCCGTTTATTTGCACTAACTGATCCGTTCTTTTTTATCTAAGGTTGGATATTTCCATCCAATATATGTTTTCAAAGCAAGCAGGCGGAAAAGTTCCAGTCTTATGTGTAGTTGATAATGGGCATGGAATGACTTATGCTGAAATGATGAGAATGGTCTCATTTGGTCACAAAAGACCAGATGAACACAGCAAGGATCAGATTGGGACGTTTGGAATTGGATTCAAGGTAAAGATCTGTCATTAAAAATTGTTGAATATTTTCATTCCTATGCTGTCCTCAGTTCCTGATCATTGTTGTGATCCATGTTATGAATGAGCTTTTAAGTGTTTTGATCATTTACATCCATCATATGTTGGCTTGCTCTTATTTGTCCGATTTGTTTGACATGTGTGACTGAAACCTGCATGAATGAGAAAGATATAGCTTGTATTTAGTATTTACCTTAGCCTACAGTTCAGTTCACTACTTAGATGTGTAAATGAAGACAACACAGAAGAATTCCACCGCATGGCTACACAAGGCAGGAAACAGTGTGTTATTCAATATACTTGCAAACATCTTAATGTTACAGTTGTTTATTAGTATCATGTGCTATGTTTTCATGTACAATGCATATGCCATGCTCCCGTCGCTTTACCCTCAATCATTTTTGTCCTGCAAGCAAGTATGACTATTTATTAGGAATTTATATTGTTAATTCCGCAAATAATAAGAAGTTGTGTTGTTTTGTAGACCGGTGCTATGAAACTTGGGAGAGATGCAGTTGTGCTTACCCAAACTTCAATTTCCAGATCAGTTTCCTTTCTATCCCAGTATTTTAATAAAAATAAAGATGTAAGGATGGTTCTACTTACATCTTCATTATTTGTCTATTGACTATCTTAAGGGTATAATAGTATGATTTTCTACAGATACTTGAGATTCCTGTAGTGACATATTGCAAGAAAGGGCATACATGCAATTTGACTTGAATATGCAGTCTGAAGTTACTGCAGAGTATAACTTGAATGCTATCAAGGAATTTTCCCCATTTAATGAGTATGTCATTGGAGAAAAGGTCGCTTTATTTGGTGAAGAAGGCACTGGCACACAGGTTTATATATGGAATTTGGATACATGGGGTACAGGTTACACCTTGGAGTGGGATTCAGAGAAGACTGATGAAAATTCTGCTGGCCATGGTAACGGAGACATATTAATCCGTTCAAAAAGAGTCCGATCCCGTCCAGGACAAACAACTGGCAATGTATGTAACTTCTCATCAACATGTTTTTCATTATTTTCTTCTGTTTTTGAAACAAAAGAGAACCTCTCAGATCACTGTAGAAGCCAGAATTTTGTTGAATAATGCTATACTTCTGCACACTATCCTTAAAGTTATATTTGGGAGCTTTGATGAGCGTTCAACTTCCATTGACATACCGTTCACAATATTGTCCATTGTTTTTCAATGTATTAGTGGAAATAGTTCTTAATTAATTATTTTAATTTCGATCTCTAACAGTGATTTATTTCCATATTATGTAAGGTACCATTGGATTATTCACTGAAAGCATACTTAGAAGTTATGTTTATGAATCCTCAGATGAAAATCACTGTCCAAGGGTCTCAGGTAAATACTTGTACGCCATTTTATTTGTGTTGTAATATATTATATTTATGCTTTCATCTTTCTGCTTTTTTTTTCTAGGTCATAATCTGTCATTTGGAAAAGACTCTTCACAATACTTCGGTTTTGTCTGGGGAAATAATGGAAAAACCATTCAGTTGACTCTGGGAAGGAGTGATGTAGAATGGGGCCGAATGAACTGTGGAATTTTCTTGTATTGGCATGGTCGTCTTATAGAGGTAAGACTAGTTGTTCTATTAAATCACACAATCTTGTTCATTTTCATGTTGCTATGTTCCGTACATGGTCGTTCCTCCCCTACCCATTCCACATTAGAATCAGCCACTCATGCATATGACTGTATTAATATCTTTAAACTCAAGATTTGATACATTCTAACTACAACTGTTTTGCTCGATTCAGATGTAGATATATTTCTTTCATTGATTACAAATGAGCATGTAAAACTGTTGCAGCAAGTTATTTGCAAACGCACCCCTAACTCTTTCTCATCCATTTTGTGCTTTTTTCAACTTTGATTTTATGTTCTCTTCAGTCTTACAAACGAGTTGGAGGTCAAAAGCATAATGCTGACATGGGGCGTGGAATAATAGGAGTTGCAGATATTACAGACCTCATTGTATGGTTCAGAATATCTTCGCTTTGTTATCATGTTCTTCAGTTCACTTACTGTTATACTCTTGTGTCCCTGGAATAAAATTCTTTGTTTGTTTTGCAGGATGATGAAAATGGTAATACATGGGTTCTTAACAGTAAACAAGGGTTTCAAGATTGTGAGATATATGCCAAACTGGAAGAGTGGCTTGGCAGAAAAACTGATGAATACTGGGATACAAATTTTGACCCGTCTTAATTTGGTATGTATGTATGATTTAGTTAATATTGAAAAGCATCGTATATATATCTGGTCATGAAGTACTTCAAGAAATCTCTTTAAGCGCTATACAACATAGGTTGGTAGCATACTACTTCAATCATACTTTTATTTAGAAAAAATACTCTCTGTTATCATGAATTCATTTGACTAGTGTGAAAAACAAAATGTTAGCCAAACTGATGAGTAGGAAGAGCAACATAGTACATGAGTTACCCATTCATAGTATTTCACACCATCGTGATATGTAGATAATACAATTGTTTTTAGTTACTATGCTTTTTTAATATTGATAGACATGCAAATATGGATAGGATATACATTACCACATGTATGCAATCATGCTATCACGGGTTTAACGTGGGCTGTAATGGGTGTTGCTCTTCAATCCTTGTTTCTACTTAGCAGTCAGGAGCATGGTATTCACTGTGCTCATTAATTGTTGAGATTCTTCCATATTGTTCTAAAATTTGATATTTACGCATTTCAGAAGTATTCATTGTACTTAACTATCTTTCAAGCAGAGAAAAGGTGGTGATCGCGTCGAGGCTGTTGATGACTGGGTTCAGTGCTATAGCTGTCGTAAATGGAGAATGCTGAACGCCGGCTTCAATATAGAGTCTCTACCGTCTGAATGGTTTGTATGCAATCAAGCTCACTTTTATCATAAAGATGTACACCATTGATGAAATGCGATGATTTTATCATTTTAATAGTTGTGTTTAGGGACCCCCAATTTACTTGGCAAAATTTAAAGTTTTCAGCTAGGAACATTTAATTCATGTGCAAAGTTTTCAGCTTGCGACATATCATTGGTACCCACCTTGGCTACCGTGATCAGGTCTAACCTTTTACACAAATGCTTTCGCCAACCTGAGAGAGAGGGTAACAGACCAAAAGTGAAAGTTGCTGTGACCAAAAATCAAATTTATCCAAAATCTCTTTGGAATACTTTAGCATCCTCAACTCCAAACCACTTGCAAAATCTCACTGCTTACCTTACAAGTTTACTGTGCTAGAGATCTCTTCTTGTTTATCTTGCTGATTTTTGAGCTTACTGGATGATGTGTTCATGTTACCTATTTTCATCTAAATAATATTTTGCACCGTTAAATCTATTCACTGATCAGTCAAGTTAATTTCGAACTAGCCCTGTATCACCAGAGGTATAGCGCTTCCAGCAGGAGCATCAGTATATTTATTTTAAGTAGACAACAGAAGTTGAATATCTTTTTGACAGTTCTGAAGTGTTCACGTTGTGAAATTTCAGGTTTTGCCACTTGCCACCTTTCAATGGGAGATGTGAGATTCCAGAGGAGCAAATGGAGGTTGGTGTGATCACTGTTGCTGAGAAGAGATCTGGACACAATAAGGCAGCCCAGCCGGAGGTTCAGAGATCTAGGCAAGATGAAGATGCGAAGGTAACCAGAAATCCAAAGCTTATGTGTAGTATTCATCTTTCCTGCATGTCAAAAGTCACTGAATGTAAAATGGTTAATCCTGTCGTGTGCTCAGAATGTCAGGTTAATTCAACCAAATGCCAACAAGGGAAAGAGAGCTCCAGACGCCACAAGCTCAGGTACGCTGTTGTGTAACAGAACAGAAGCTCTGGATAGATCTTTCTTACGCGAACTAATGATCCGTGATCTGACGGTTCTGAAGACGATTCATCGCGAGCTGTGTCGGGCACCGTTCATCCCCCTCTGAAGAGGCCGGCGAGGGGCAGAAGAGCGGTTGTAAGCGACGACAGCGAATGAGTGTGTGGTAACTGCAGTGACTTTTTTTCGTTTATTTAGTTTACAACCAAGGAAGATTGCATCTGTCTTTTGGCTGCTGAAATCCTTTTCCTGTTTACATGACTGCAGGGGCAGGTGAGGGAGAGCGAAATGGAAGCTGCGGCCAGAGTGGAGTTATCGGACCGAGTCTTCAGAAATGGAGTTGCCGTTCGAGTGTCTAGTGTCTACACCGTTCTTTCTGTACTAGCTTCTAATAATCGTTTCCCAGTTCCTTTAGAAGGTTCTGCAGAATTGATGTAAATGTGTGCACTTCTCGCTATTGTCTAGTCTAGGTACTGGAAAAAAAGACTAGTACCTGTAGCAAGAGATAAGAAACTAAGTGGTGCTCCAAAGTAAACCTGGGTGCTATTGATTTGTTCATGGTTGGACCCTTTTTCTAGTAAACGCAAGTGGTTATTTACACACTTATTATTGGATTGTTCCACATTTAGGCTGCAATAATACTCTCCTTTCGCCAGATGAGTGAGCCAGCACGGAGCCAGATCCACCGTCCACATCACTTTACTATTTCCCCTCATGCTCTCTACCCTTTCTCCCTCATCAATCTTGCCGGGCTATTCCAGTGAAACAAGCTGCTGCTCACAGATGACCATGTCTTCTAGTCTCCCCTGAATCCCCTCCTCCTCTCCTCACCATTTCATTCCTCCCTCAGCTTCACTGGTTTCAGCTGCCTCGTCCGGTTACTAACTGTCCTTGACCTACTTCACTAGTCCATCAGTTGCTCCTCAACAGAGGCGGCCGTCGAGCTTGATCCGGACCGCAGTCACCCTCTGGAGAAGACCAAGCATGAAGGGGATCGGCTGCGCGTGCGTGATTACCGTCCTGTTCATCGCATGCCTGGCAGCTCTTGGACAATGTAAGCACTCATACTCATCATCGTATTAATTTGTACTACTATTGCATCTAGTTCGTCGTCTTGCATACCCCGTGTATTAGTTGTAAACTACTCACTCTGTTTCAAAATATAAGATGTTTTATCTTTGTGAAGCAAATATATTTAGACTTCTTTTAATACGAGGTTTACTCAGGTTTGGAGTGAATCTACACATTAAAATAATTCTAGATACATTTTCTTCATAAACCTAAATCATTTTATATTTTAAAAGTAGAGAGTATGTAACAGACGCTAATAGGTCGTCTCGAGGCCATGCGAAGCTACCAAGATGGCGGCGCCAACACGATTGCCGATGCGACCACCATGGACTCGTCGTCACCGGGGCCGGCTCTATCCCATGGCAGGGTTGTGCCATGGCCAAGGGCCCAGGCCAGAGGGGGGCCCAAAAATTTTTAGCCTTACAGGAGCCCAGACTAGGAAAATCGATCGAACCTCACCCCTGGAATTGAAACCGAAACGCCGCAGTTGCCCAGACGCGGAGACGTCCACGCGGCCTGACGCGACGCCTGCGACCGCGAGAATCAAGGAAGATCGATCAGGAGCCCTGGCCCTCGACCCGACGACCCCTCGTGCTGTCGTGCATGCGCGGACGCGCCCCTCCCCTGGTGCCCTGCTGCTCGGGCGCGCGGCACGCCCCTCCCGCCTGTGTCGCTGTGCGCCTGTGCCTGCTCTGCGCCTGTGCCGCTGACCCGCAGCCCGCAGTGCTGCCGCCCTGCGCCCCTGTGGCCTGTTCCTGCGCTAGTGCGTTGCGCGCTGCGCTGCTGCTCTGACTCCAAAGAGGTGGATACAGTTTATTGGTTTTGCTGCAAGTTGTTTAAATCAAACAATAATAAGTCCTTACTAGCATCTGATGGATTGAGAGATTGGCAGCGTCTTAGTCCAAGACTCAAAGATCATGAGAAGAGTGTTAAGCATTTTACAAACATGAATACATGGAATGAACTAAGGTTGAGGTTAAGCAAAAAGCAAACAATTGATGATGACATGCAACGGTTGGTTGCAAAGGAAAAAGAGCGTTGGCGACAGGTTTTGCAAAGAATAGTTGCTGCAGTGAAGTTTCTTGCAAAACATAATTTGGCTTTTCGAGGATCAAATGAGAAGTTGTATCAAGATAGTAATGGAAATTTTCTAGGCACGGTTGAAATGATTGCCGAATTTGATCATGTGATGCAAGAACATATCAGGCGCATTCAAAACAATGAAATTCATCATCATTACCTTGGCCACAACATTCAAAATGAGTTGATCTCGCTCCTTGCCGATGCTGTGAGAAAGGTAATGTTAAAGATCATCAAGGATGCCAAGTATTTCTCTGTTATCTTAGATTGTACCCCTGCTGTGAGCCATGAAGAACAAATGACGCTAATTGTGCATTGTGTCAATATATCAAGTGACATCCCGAGAGTGGAGGAGTTTTTCCTAGGATTCATAAAGGTTCATGACACATCAGGATTGGGGCTTTTTAATGTATTGTTGGATACATTTGATGCTCTTGACATGGATGTTGCTAATATGAGGGGGCAAGGTTATGACAATGGTTCCAACATGAAGGGAAAAAAGCAAGGTATTCAAAATCGTTTGCTTATAGAAAACCCGAAAGCATTATATATGCCATGTGCATGTCATAGTTTGAATCTCACTCTTTGTGATATGGCAAAATCATGCGGACAAGCTATTTCATTCTTCGGTATTATCCAACGTATATATGTATTGTTTTCACGTTCTACTAAGAGGTGGAAGATTTTGCTTGATAATATTCCAAATATGACTCTCAAACCATTGACAGATACCCGTTGGGAGAGTCGAATAAAGAGTGTACAACCTATAAGGTTCCAAACTGTCCAAGTAAGATCAGCTTTGAAGGAACTAGAAAAGGCTTCTACTGATGATCCAGCTACGGTTAGTGATGCTCAATCATTGTACAAAATACTTGGGAAATTTGAGACTTTAGTTGGTACGGTTATTTGGCACGAGGTTTTATTTTCTGTAAATATGGTGAGCAAGAAGTTACAGGAAAAAATGGTGTGCATTGATGCTACTGTCAAACACATTGAAGGGGTCATTGGATTTTTTCAGAAGTTCAGAGTTGAAGGATTCGATACTAGCATTGAAAGTGCCAAAAACCTTGCATCTTCTATGGACATAGAGCCAAAATTTCGTATAAAACGTCAAAGTAAAAGAAAGAAGCATTTTGATGAAATCAATGACGAAGAAGAAGAATTACGGTTGTCAGCTATTGAATCTTTCAGAGTTTCTTACTTTCTTGTCATTGTTGACACTGCAATTGCTTCATTGAATAGTCGATTTGAGCAGCTGGAGGAATTTGAGAAGGTGTTTGGTTTCTTATTCAACTCAAAGAATCTGAAGTCCATGGATGAAAGTAATCTACAAAAATCTTGCACTACTTTTGCAGAAACTTTTACTCATGAGAATTCATGTGATGTCGATCTTAATGATTTTTTCTCCGAGTTAAAGGTATTGCAAGTAACTTTGCCAGATAATTTGATGTCAGCGCATGAGATTCTTCAATTCATTACAACCATAGATTGTTATCCAAATGTCTCAGTTGCCTATCGGATCCTTTTGACTTCACCTGTGACTGTGGCCTCAGCTGAAAGAAGTTTCTCTAAAATAAAGCTATTGAAGAACTGTTTGAGGTCAACTATGTTATAAGACAGATTGAATGGTTTGGTTACGTGTTGTATTGAGAAGGATATATTGGACAACATTAATCTTAATAGTGTCCTCGATGATTTTGTATCTAGGAATGCACGAAGAAGCTTTTTACGAAGCACTGAAGCTTAATTGTCGATGAACTAATTGGAGACTGGGTGTTTTTGAGGTATTCACTAGCATGAAATACTTGTTATATTTTCCTATCATTTTTTATTTTTTCTATCTAAATATCACAATGCTTTAGTGCTTGACAATTATTTATAGACATCTTGACTATAAACGTGTGGTTATATGTTTTTAAATATTTTGCAAGTGAAATTGGCACATATATCATCCATATATCTAGTTATACGTACATATATATATTGTCTTGTCTTTAGGGGCCGTTTATCCACTTCGCCCAAGGCCAAAAAAAAAAAATATAGAGCCGGCCCTGCGTACGGGTAGTACGACCGGTCGCATCCTGGGACGTGGAAGTTTGTGGATGTCGTTTCTCTCTCTCCTCTCCCCTTTCAACTACAGCGATGTTTCTCTCCGCCGCCGACCGCCGGTAGCATCTTCACCGCCGGCATCAATCTAGTCTTCCTAGTCTAATAATCTCCCTTCTACCTCTTCTCCATGCCTATTGCTCTTTATCCTTGATCTGATTGCTTCTAGCAAATCAATCCCCAATCGTCCTTGTCTTCCTCCACTCCTAAAAATCCCCAAAAGAATAAATTTCAGAAACACCTAGAGGGGGAAGAAGAGGAGCAGATGGGTGGAGTGGAGGGATGGGACGTCGACCGTGATGGTGGGGCAGTTTCCTTGGGGCATGAGAGCCGCCTCCATTGCCATGGCTAGAGTCTCGATGCGGTGCGGCGGTGGTAGCGGGCCCGCCGTGACCTCGTCGTGACTTATGCTGCTCAAGGGATGGGATGACCGTGGCTAGAGAAGGGGAGTGAAGGACAGATCTCTGCTGCTCGAGGGACGGGATGGCCGTGGCCGGAGAAGGGAGTGAAGGACATGGCCTGAGAAGGAAAGCAAAGGAGTGGAGCAGAACGATTGGGGGCGGATTTTTCCCTTGCCATGCCCAGCATGGAGCCTCGATACGGCGTGGCGGCGGTAGCGAACGCGCCGTGGGTGCCCATGATATTTTTTCGCCTCCCAGTGGGTGTCTAGTAGTCGGAAATAAATGGGATGGGTTGGCGGCGCCGTGGACAGCCCGATCCCAGTTATAGTCTGAGCGGCGGCTGGCCCCCTGCTCGCTGTTCGTTCCAGTTATGTGGGCTTTTGTATGCGGGTCGCCAGGTGCTTGTGGGCCTTGGAGGCCGGTGGTGCTCTGTTCCTGACTCAGCGACGAGCGAGAACAGTGCGAAAGCTCGCTGGCCAGTGGAGAAGGGTCTCCCCGGTCTGTCCCAGCTGCCTAGACCGGTGCCGATTTGGTGTGGATGTAGTCCACCCGTCCGAGCAGCCTCAGATCATGCTCCACCCGATCTTGTTGGCGCGCCCCTGCTCGTGTGCGGGGCCTCCTATGATCCCTGTCTGAATTTGGCTGGCTGGTAGGGCTATGGCGGGTTGTGTGTGACCGGTGATCATGGCTCCGGCCAGATCCGACTTCGATCTAGGACGGGAAGGGCTAGGATGGCCCTTGGGGTCCGATCTCGAGGTTGCACTCTGGTTTGGTGCATACTGCTGGTGCTTGAAGCGGGGGCTGGAACACCATGACTCACAGGTGGTAGGTCTACAGTTATAGCTGGAACTTGTCTTCCCAGCGGCCTCGTGGTGGCGTCTGGCGTTTGGGTTCGTCGGGGCTTCGGTGAAAACCTTGCGTGGCTGTGGCCATTGCCGGTGACAACGACATCTGCGAATGTTGTTTTCCTTCCTGCAGGCGTCGCCTTGAAGCCTCCCTACCTGGTTTGAGGAACTACACCCGTCCGCCTCAACCCGTCCTCTCGTGGCTCTTGTTTTGGTGTGCTCCCCTTGCAGTGTCTCTCGGACCGCCATGACCTCTCTATCATCATGGTCCTCTAGAAATGTTAGCTTGACTGCTTATACACGGCATTCCTTCTAGTTCTGGTGTTCGTCCCACGGCCTAGGGGGCATTCCAAGTGGCGTCAGGTCTCGGGGGACACCGGTGATTTCTTCATTATGTCGTTGGTTGACATGGGTTGTTTGGTCGGTGACTAGGTCGAGTTCTATGGTTGGAGGAAGGGTTTTAACGAAAGCTTTGTAGGTCCTTGGACTCTACCGCTGACGATGCTCATGGACGCCGTTTTCCTTCTTGGAGGCGTCGTGCGAAGCCCCCTCCTTTGGTTTCTCAAGTCCTGCTTGGATGCAATGTCGGGCTCATTTTGAGCCTTCCATGTAAAAAAAAATATGAAGACGTCTTGCGCTATCTTTTATATCTCCAGCGCACTGGCCGTACGTAGTGAGCAACCTCAGATTTTCAGCTGCTCTAAGTTTGTTGTTTCAAAGCGATGTTTGTTGCACGTGAGGATGGTTGGGTAGGGTGGAGGGGGATGTTCCCTTTCTTGTTACGTGGCGCGGTGTGCGTGTTTCGAAATATAATTATGCATTGCCATAACCGCAAGATTTGAATTGTAATCATAAGGATATCTCGCATGCTGGGCCATGTATATATAGAATGCTATTAGCTGTTATTAGTACTAGTAAGGTACACGTGCGTTAATACGTGAAAACAAAAAAATGAAATAAAATTTAATTAGAGAGTTCTGAACACAATGTTGTAAAGTTGTTTTGTCACATTATGACAAACTTCCTCGTCTTGTTCATATGCCTCACGTGTGCCCTCAATGCCCTCGTATACCTAACAAGCAATACCCATGCATCAGTTTTCTATATTATTTATAGAAAATATGCTGTTGCAACGTTTGAATTTTTTTGTGTATATATTATTTTTAGGCTACGAAGGTGCACGTGCGTGCTGCGGATAAAATTTGAATAAAATTACACATTTGATTTCAACTTAGATTCTAAACCATGTCTAACAAATCTGAAATTATTCCCCTAAATGTAGACCCACAAGGCTCTGTTATTCACGCACATCCTTTTCCTCCATCTCCCTTCCACACCTATATTTTGTGTCCCTATCTCCCTTCCACACCCCTACGTTTCTACTTCTAGTTGCACTGCTAACACAGTAGACGGTACACATTATTTCATTGTCGCATGATGTCATTTTATCAACCGTAGTAAATCTTACTGATATATGCCAATATTACTACGAGTTCGACACGAGAGCAAACGAACTGTAAACTTTACCGGCAGGCTTCGCCTCCACACTGCAACAGACTAAGGTATGCATAAGAGCATCTCCACTCGCCTATCCAGAAGGCTGATTCGGACTTCGAATTTCGGTCCAGACGCGTACCTAAGGACCTGTTTTTGTCCGGATTTCGGCGTGTTTTGGTCCGGCCTACCAAGGCCGAACCCAGGATCCTGGATACGCCCTAGGAACGCCGAACGAAGCGAATTCGACGAGTGGACCCGCCTAGTCAGCATATATTCGCCCTTATTCATCTAAAATTCGTCCATATTCGCCCAAAGTTCGTCCATATTCGCCCATATTCGCCCAAAGTTCGCTCATATAGACCATATTCGTCCAAAGTTCGTCCATGTAGACCATATTTGCCCAAAGTTCACCCAAAATTCGGGCATATTCGCCCAAAGTTCGTCTGTATGTGGCGGTGCTGCGCTCTTCTTCCTCTACTCCGTCGTGCGGGCACGCAGAGGCCGAGAGCGACGACTTCCTGGCCGCGACAAAACCGTCTGCAAGCTCCAAGGCGACGCCGGCTCCAGGTGGGAGCGGTGGCAGCGGCGCGGTGGCGCGTCCTCGCTCCGTGTCGGAATGTGTAGGGATAAGGGTCTCCAGGGACCTGGATGTAATTTCAGTGTTCTTTGGGGTGTATTGCACTGCTGCTTAATAGATCTGAGGTGTTATTCGCAAAAAAAAAATCAGTGCTATATCAAACACACACAAAATTCTTGCTGGTTGTACTACAAAGCAAAGCAAACCCAAGCAATAGGTCGTCCCGAGGATAGAAGAAGCTACGAGATCGACAGTCATGCTGCCAACGAAATGCTAAGGAAACTGTGCTAAGCTGGACGAGAGCAAAGTTTGGCCTGTCATTCTGTGCCATCAGGGACTGTAGGACCAAAGGTGAAGGCTGGACACAGGATCTCATCTGCCAAACGAAACTGCCCTCCCTGTAACCTGCAACCCCCGTTGTTCGTCTCAACCGGGGAAGGAACCACATGCACGAAGGAGTGCCAAATATAGGTGCGTTTTATACTCGAATGTTATCGCTGTCAAACTGCAATCGAGTAAAATAATGTGTTGATGCACAGATGTTACCCTTGTTGGTGCAGAAATGTTACCCTTGTCTGATGCACAATAGCCCTGTTCAAATAAAATCTTGAGCCCTGTTTCAAATAAAATCTTAAGCCTCGTTGTCACGGATGACAGAAAATTACTATGCAGATGCGCCAAAGCAACACAAACAGCAGAGAGGCGCAGCCTGTCTAAAGCATAAACACTCGAGAAATAGAACGATGCGAAGGCAACAGAAAAACTGAGCGAAAAGCCAAAGTTCTTTCATCTTATTCTCCAGACTCTACTGCTAACATACTTGCAGCCGCATGTACCGGATGAGTGGCTCGCTGAGGTTCCTGAAACTTTCGCCGACGACGATTAGCTGCAGTAGCAACACGACCGTTAGCAAATTACTGAGAATTTTACATCTATTTATCCATATGCCCGCCCATCATGGACCGTTATGCCTGGGAAGACGGCAATGAGCAAGAAAGTGTGCTTATGCAGGTGTGCCAAGGAAAGCAAACAGTTCCTGAAAAACAGATATCCAAGGGACATGGCAATTGGCAGCAGAGATGCAGCACGTCTGAAGCAGAAACGAGCAGTGCAAAATCTACCTCACAGAAGTAGAACAATATGAAGAAGGAGCAAAAACATAAGGAGCAAAAACATTGAGCGAAAAGCTAAGTCTGTAATTTCCATGGCTATGCACAACCCACCAACACCACCACACGGCAGCGGAGGTGGTGGGGGCACCGACCATGTAAACCACCGAACTGTCTATCTACCTAAAAGGGGTGATAAGCTAAAAAAGGCGGCCATCCCCCTCGCTCCCAAGATTTACAAAATGGAACTGAAGGAATAACGCGAGAACTAGAGTTTTTTTTCTTGTTTTTGTTTACGAGAAAATGGAACCGAAGGAATAAAGCGACAACTATAGTTTTTTTTTTCTTGTTTTTGTTTATGACAAAATGGAACCCAAGGAATAATGCTGACGAAGAAGCAGCAACAATAGCAGAGCGATCACTAGCAAATTACTGAGAATTTTAAATCTAGTGTCCATATGCTCACCCAGCATGGACAATCATCCCTGGCAATAGTAAGCAACTGCTTATGCAGCATATCCACAGCAGCACATCCCTGAAAAACAGAGATCAGAGAGACATGGCAACCGGCAGCAGCAACACGCAGCCTGTCATAAACACTCGAGAGAAGTAGAACAATGAGAAGGCAACAGAAAAAAAAACGAGCAAAAAGCTAAGGTTTCTTCTTTCATCTTCTTCTCCAGACTCTACTACCCGCATCATTGAAGACACATGTACCAGAAAAGAATCAGAGGCTCGCCGAGGTTCCTGAAACTTTAGTCAGTGACGATTAGCAGCAGGAACAACACAATCATTCGCAGATTACTGAGAATCTTGCATCTATTTCACTATCAGTCCATATGCCCGCCCATCATGGACCATCATGCCTGGCAAGACACAAGTGCAAGCGATTGCTTATGCAGTTGCGCCAAAGCAAAGCAAGTTGCTGCAAAACAGAGATCAGAGACATAGCAATTGGCAGCAGCATGTCTAAAAGCATAAACACGCAGTGCAAAATCTAAGATGATACCAAGGGAACAGGCAAGAACTGAGCGAAAAGCTAAGGGTTTTTTCTTCTTTCATCTTCTTCTGCAGATGCTGCAAGTCTGTAATTTCCATGGCTATGCACAACCCGCCACCACAACACCACACACAGGGCGCGGCAACGGCGGGCACCGACCATGTAAACCACAGAACTGTCTGTCACCTAAAAAAGGAGCGAAAAGCTAAAAAGAAAAGCCGGCCACCCCCTCACGCCCAAGATTTACAAAATGGAACCGAAGGAATAACACGACAACTAGAAGCCTTTTTTCTTGTTTTTGTTTATGACCTAAATGGAATGTCCATCGACCGAGCGCCATCTCCAACCTCTCTATCTCCTCCTCCTCCTCCTTCTGCTGCTGCTACCGCTTCTCCGCACCGTTGAACCCCCAAAATCCTTCTGCCGCCGCATGGTGATCGGAGTCGCGCCAGAGCCCTTGTCCGGGCTCTCAGTCGGAGTCGCTGTCCATGGCCTTCAGACCGCCCCCGCGCTTCTGCTGCAGATACAAAAGGTTAAATGTCAGAATAACTCGCCGTCAGGGTTTTTCCATTGCTGCTGAAATACAACGCACACATCCAACCATACAATTACTGAATGAATGCGGAAAGCTGAAAGCGAAACATGCACAACACGCTTGGCCAGGAAGACTCTTGCCATGAGATACTACTACTACAAGAGTCAACACCCTGATTATCGAAGGGCAAGAATTTAGTTGGAAGTTTGGGACTAGCTAGTATGGAAAAGTCCAAGGTCAAGCATCATCTCCTCTTAATCCTTTTTTTTTTGTGTGTACCCCTACTGACGGGTGACGGCTACGGTTCCATGCTCTATCCACTACGCCCGAACAGGTGGGCCCACCGGAACAACAACATAGACAGGGCCCACATTCTATTCTACTCCTCCATGCAGATTCTTTGGGAGTGCTAGTGTGCTCAAATTTTATTTTATTTTTCAGCCTGAGTAGTAGTAGTGCTAGTGTGCCAATGCTGGGATTTGGTTCCAGGAGAATTGTGAAAACGGACCCACGTGCCAGTGAGTTAAGCTAGTGGGGTGGACAGCGACAGGACAGGCCTACCTGATTATTTCTCCCAGGCCCACCAATCCACCAACACAGATCATACTACATACTCCAGTCAGGCCATACACGTGGCAGGCTCGACGGCGAAGCCCCCACGCGTCAGCGACTGACGTCAACCCTCGCTCCGGTGGCCCCACACGTACCCGCGGCCCACATGCAGCGTAAGGAACTAGAGTAGCACCATATCCATCAGTTGCCCCCTTCACATCAGCGTGCGCTTTCACCAACAAAGGAGGCACAGCACAAGACGACCTCCCTCCCGGGCCCGCATGTAAGAACACCTGGGCAAGGAGAACAGGCGCGTGGGCCACCCGCAGGCCACAGCCACTGCACGTCGTCGGCAATCACGAAGCACAGACCATCAGTGGTGGGTCCCACGTGACATCGGCCGGGTCGACGCGAAAAGGGCAAGGCCGGCGACCTCTTTTCTTTCTTTTCTCCCCTAATTAAACTCTTTCCCGACTCTGATTTCTTCATATAACTAGTATTCGCTCCGATCTATATTAGTTGACTTCAATTTGGATGTATCTATCACAAGAACTTGTTTAGATACATCTAAATTGAAATCAACTAATATGGGTCGGAGGGAGTAATATTTTCCCAATCTGCTCAGACACCCGAAAGAAATCCAACAGAATCTATAATAATCTATAACATAATTATGTAAACTACTAGTCGAATGAAACATGTGGAGTAGTATATTTAAGTGCAGCGTAAAGGCAAGGTGAGCATGGGCATGGGCATGAGCAAGTACCTTCCTGGACTTCTTCTCGCGCACCATGTACCTGGCCCTGGACACGTCCGACAGCCACTGCCCTGGACAGATTTGCTGCACGCACAAGCACAAAACACAAGCAAACCATGTCAGTCAGATTAACAAAGATCATTCTAGTCTACTCGCAGTAATGCAAGAAAATGGTGGTGGGAGTGGTGGGGCGTACGCAGACGGCCTTTTCGACGGCCTTGTTGCGCTTCTTGGGGCGCGGGGGCAGCTTGGTGCCCTTCATGGCCAGGAAGTCCTCCTCCTTCTCCTTGCGCGTCAGCGCCGTCACGATCCGGGGCATCTCGGGCCGCGCAGCAACCACCAGCTTCTGGAGCTCGCCTGCCCCCGCCGCCGCCTGCTGAGGCTGCTGAGGCTGAGGCTTGGGCGGCTCGGGGACCAACGGCGCCTTCCCTTTCTCCTTATCCGTGGCCTGGCGATGCGGCCTCTGCTGCTGCCTCGCCGTGCCCGACGACGGGTGCGGGTCGCCAGCGCCGGCGCCGGCGCGGGGCTCCTCCGCGGATCTGATCATCACCATCATAACAACAGCAAAAACTTGAGAGCGACGCGACGCGAGCAAGACTATCAAAAAGTTTGTCGATGGATGGATCGGCAGCGGCTCGGTGGTTGGGGTAAATGGCCGGCCGGGTGGGGGTTAGTAGAAGCAACTGAGCAATATCTATCTGGGCTGTTCCAGTACTGCAACGCGACGCTACGACGGTGGACGCGGCAGCGGCGGCGGCGGCTACCCCGGTCGGATATGCCCGGCGCATAAACAAAGAGAGCTGCGACTGCGAGGGGGGACACTGGTAGTTGTTGTCTGGATGTACTACGTATCTATCTATCTATCTATCCCTGACCTGTACTTATACACGCCAGGAGTCAAATCCTGCTAAAGATTAGCGGTGCAGCCGCGTACGACCTGCTTCATACACCACACGCCACGAAACAAAAGCTGGAACCCATTAATGGATATACGAGAGAGTGAATGGCCATTTTTTTTTGGAATTGTTTGATGAGAGGTTAGTGAATAGATATATACACCAAATGATGTACTTAGCGAAGAGATAATCTCTGGAGAGTAATTAGTAGTGATGGCTAATGTGTGACGAAATCGAACCAGTTACTACTGCTGGAGTGGTGGTGATGGAAACAAAACCTGCTTAATAATAAAGAAGCGTACAAAAAGGTGTGAGGTGAGGGTGAGGGGTAGTATCTTGTCATCTAACGAAACGCACCTTCAGTTTCCAAACATGGTGAGGTGAGGCGGGCGTGACACCTCGCCGCGACCGGACCTGACCCGAACACACTAAACATGACCCGACCGGACCGGAAACTGGCCCGCCCGACCGACCCCATGGGCAGCAGGGCACGCGACTCAGACTAGACCGGCCCCCGATCAGAGACGAGACGACGCGAGCCCGCCCGAGACGAGACGAGACCCATGGTGGCGTCGGACTCCGGCGAATGATCAGAACTAGTACGATAGCGCAGTGAGACGGGTCCGAGTGGTACCTGTGGTGCTGGAGCGCGACGGTGGTGCGGCCGTAGAGCGCGTCCGCGGCGGCGACGGCGGCGGGGCGGGGCTGGAGGGACGAGGCGGCGCGGATGACGGGCCCGCCGCGGGCGCCGGGCGGCGGCATCAGCTTCTCCGCCGACGCAGCCGCGGCCGCGGCCGCGGCGTTGCGGCGCTGGATCTTGAGGGACGCGCGCCGGCGCGCCTGGGCGGGGGTCTCCGGCGGGGGGGCGGGCGCGGACGTCGCCGGCGACTCGCGGCGGCCGCGGGAGCGCTTGTTGTGGCCCCACTGGAGCCGCACGGACACGTCCGCCGCAGCCACGCCGATGGTGCTGGCGTTGGGGTTCGGGGCGGCGGAGGGCTGCTGCACGTGGTCGCGGATCACCAAGGCTGCTGCTGCAGCGGACGAGGACGCCGCCGGGGCGCGAGCGCGCGGCTTGTGGTGCTCCAGCGAGGTGTTGGCGAGGTAGGACGCGAGGCGCGAGGCGTCGGCGGCGACGGCCGGGGCGTCGTGGACAACGTCCGTGCTCGATCTGGGCGCCAGCGCCGGCAGCTTCCGGCTCGCGCTGCTGCTGCTGCTGCCGCTGCCGCTGCCATTGGCGAGTGGGAGGCTGTCCGGGTTGATCCTCTGGAACCTGCGCGGAAAACAAGAACAGACAATCCAGACACGACGTTAGCCAGCGATTGGACCGCACCAGAAAACCAAGGTCGGACATTTGGGATGGATACAGCATCAAGCCAACAGCAAAAGCTTTGCCCCTATCTGATTCTTGAGAATTGCGAATCAAACTCAGAAAAATAAATACTACTGACAGGCGAGAGCTTCACCCCGTATATCTGACAGAATCTAGTTCACGAACTGCAAAATTGATGGTCTGACAAGCATTCGAAGATCTGTTCGGGAGACATAGCAATCAGGCGTGGACTGAGATCTTTTTTCTCCCGCATACACAGACAAAACAAAAACTCTGAAATCGATTGGGAACTCAGCGTATCGGTCAAAACAGCCATGGGGTGGGGGAAAAGCAGGGAATTTGAGACAACCGAACCAGTATACCAGCAAAGATTGGTAAAATCGAGCATCGAGACGAGATAGGCAAACACCAGTAGAACACAGATCAACAGCTGCGAGGACGAACCAGTCAAAACAAGACGCGCAGAGCACCGGGGAAGAAGCAAAGAAAGGGGATAAACTTGGCTGAAATCGCCGGCACGAGCCTCTCCGAACAAAGAGCAAAAAAAGAGGCAAACCAAAATAAAATTCTTGACCTGTTGATCTCCGCAGGAACAAGAAAACGGATAGAGGAAAAGGATTGGAGGGGATTATTTCTCCCGTACCTCATGACGTCCAATGCGGAGGTGTTCTTGGAGGGGCTGGAGGAGGCAACCGCGACAGCCTCCCCGGCGCCCCGCATGTCGAATCCGCCTGTCCTCATTCTCACCCCGCTGCCGACTCTCGGATCACGCACGCGCACAGAAACACACACAGAGAGAGAGAGAGAGATAGATACTCGAGCACTCTCTGTCTGCAGGCTGCGCCTGGCTCTACAGATCGAGCATTTTTATAGCGAGGGAGGAACAGAGCGGAAGGAGAAAGAAACCGCACGGGAAAAGAGGGGCTCTTTGGGGAAAATCTGACAGCGAACGAAGGCGAGGGCCGCCGATTCGCAGCAGAGACAACCGAGACTGAACTCCACGGCCTTTATCCGTCATTCCGTTCTACCGATATTGCCCTCCGCTCCCGGCTCCAATCTCATCGGCTATGCCACTCTCTCCGCATACTCGTGCACACACAAGCCAGAGAGAGGGAGGGCTAGGGCATCGCCTGATCAGTGGCAGTGCCCTGTGATTAACTCGAAATTCGGTGGGGGTTTTGGGCCGCCAGGTTTCTCCGTGGGCAGCCGCACGACTGACCCCTCCTGAGGTCACGTGACCCGTCAATGCGTGACGTGGCCGTGGGCGGTGGGTGAATGGATGGATGAGAGCACGCGTCTGCCGTCGCTTCATCCAGGCCGTTGCTGCCGGATCCCATGGTCGCTATGGTTTTTCACAGAAGGAAACAAACGTTTTTCACCTAAGACCATGTGTATATGGCATGTAGTTCCTCCTAAAGAGGCCAAGATTTACATCCTTAATGGTTGTAGCCGTTGTGAAATCCTTGTGCTACTAATATGCTATCGTGTTTACATATATGGAAACGATGTGCTGTTCTTCACTTCTAGATAAGTTGGAACGCAAAAAAGGTTTTTGTTAATGAATTGAAAAAAAAAATCAGTCCATCGTGGTGTGCAATCTTAGCTTGAAATATTACCAACGGGTAAACATGGCATTCGAGATTTTATCTGGTATGCATATATGTAAACAAATCGATGGTTGAATTCTGGCTTAACTACACGCACAACCATGGACTAGTACTGTGTGCACTGTAGAGTTGGTCAGGTGTGCACAAACAACATTGTGTATTCGTGTTAATCACAAGTTTGGCCTACCCTAGCATGTGCACTTTGGCCGCAGCTTTCAGGCTCCATAGGTGCGATGTCTGAAGAATGATAGGCAATCTTGGAACAGTGGAAATTAGATGGCTAGATCCTTGCAGATTCAGGATCTACCGTAACTAATGTATACAGGATATTTTTCATATAATTTTTAAATGTCGAGTTACATAAAAAATATGATGCTTTTCTCAGCCACATTATTATATTACGCATGTTAAGAAAATGCACGTATGGAAACATCCAAGAGCAAAGTGTATAGCATATCTTAATCATATAAATGTAATGTATGATTAAAATCTTCCCCTTGTAGTAGGTCCATATACTGTATATCCCAAGGATATCACACTTTTAATGTTGGCAACCATGCATGGCACTACTGTTATGATCTTGTTTACTAGTGACAATGTTTACATATAAAAGGAAAATGCCTTTCTCTTCACTAAAAGAGGTAGTGTATATTTGGGGGTATCTTGTGTGGACCCGCGAAAAGGTTTTTGATGGTGATGTGCATGCAAGCTTGGCTTTGGAAGTTATAGAAGGATCAACCTTTCTGTTAGGAACATGCCAAACAAGTATGGTGTAGTACTTCAAGGAACTATTTCATGACTTACTCGAGAGTAAAATAAAAAAATATCCACTCGACTATATGTATTGTTGCACACAAATGTCTACTAGTCTTCACTTCTAGGGAATGAAAGAAAAAGATTTATGCAAATACTATCTTTAAGAGATACCAACAATCAATTCCACCAAAAGAACATGCGTCTCAAAAAATATATGCAAAAAACATCTTCAAGAGATACCAGCAATCAATTCCGCCAAAATAACAAGATGTCTATATTATTTGCTAAAAGATTTTGCCACTTTGGTATCAATTTGGTTCTTTTGAAAAAAACGCTTCATATAGATAAGTTTTTGTGATAGAATAGAGCCAATTTGCAATGTAGACTACATACGGAAATGCACATTAGTAGTTTTTTCACTAGACCATAATGGGTATAGGTAGGTAAATTGTTGAATCTTGCGCATTGGAACAATTTTTTGTATAACAAAGTGGCAAAGGTAGGTTAGAAGAAAGATGAGATAGTAGGTCATAAGGAATTGCAAGAATATGTAATGTTCTTTGCATCAATGAATTCATATGCCAAAAGTTCTATTTCTAGAAAACACAAAAACTCTAAAAAAATCATCAAAATTTGTAAAAATGGTTACCAGTGGTATTCGTAGAAATAAACACAAGTTATCAAATAAGGAAATATTACATCATATGTCTAGACACCAAAGCATACAATAACTTATTTGATATGGTTAACCAAATTTAAATGTGGTGCCTACTTTGCTCTCGTCCATTTAAATTCAAACTTGTATGACCAAAAGTTTGGTGTATCAAATCCAACAACTAGTATAACATTGTTGAAATAACTAAACATGACACATGCCCTATTAGACATTTTTACTTATTAAAGAGATTTACTTTAGTTTATACTGAATGTATATTGTTAATTAATTTTAAAGGTACGTATGATGTTGAACAATGACAAAGGATGAACAAGATGATAAATAAGATAGAAAGAACTTGACTGTACCTTCCTTTTGATGTAACCACATTGTTTCTTCTTCTTTGATGTGTATTGCAACCATAAACAAAAATATTTCATCTTTATTATTTGAACCCTCCCTCTAGAATGGACAAACATGTTTCAATTTCCTTTATTTTTTCCTGGCAAGTGAGAAAACTTATGTCTATCAATAAAAATAAGGGTCTAAATAAAAACATAAAAATTAGTCTATTAGAAGACAAAGAAAACTACATGGTTATTTATAGGTATGTACAATGCTTTAAAGTAGATGAATGATAGTAGTTAATGATCTTGTTGGACCATGAAAAAAATCTCATTAAAAAGAGAAAACATGTATAATGCTTGTCTACAAATCACTGAAGAAGTTTGAGTGAATCATGGTTCATCAAATATACGAAGCTATGGCAAGAACTCCTGATAAAACATGAAGATATAGCTGATATAAAATATTTGCAAGAATTTAAATAAAATCTTGAAGAAATAGCACTACCGGATAAAGATGGATCAACAGTGGGGTCTCGTATATAGATTGCCATGGATAAAACATATATTGGACAAATGAATGAAACATGTATGGGTTTTATGGCTTAGCTTTTATATCTTTAGAGAAGTAATATATTGAGGTATGTTAGAGAAGAAATAAATTTTTAGAGAACAAACAAGTAAGTGTGGGATTGATCTAGAATAATGAAACAAGCATGGCCACAAGTTCAAAAAAATAAGGGTGAATCCGTGAGATTTTTTGCTAGTAGAAACAATAGAGAAGTATAGTCTCGACTATAAATATTATGAATAGGACATACAACATAGAAAAGATAATAGGTAAAAACTAATTCACAATGGCCACATACCTTCAATATCTACATATCATTAAGTAAAATGGGCGTATATTCAAAATATAGACCTCAGCAAAAGCAATGCTTTGAGACAGATCATGCCACATGCACATTTCAAGTATTGATCTTGTTGGAAAAATGCTTCGAGACTTATCGCTGTAAGCCAGTGTTTTCAGATAGATCTAGAGACAAAGTCAAAGTATAGGTCTCACGCTCCATGATTTGAGGTGCATCATGAAATAAAACTAGGAATAGATATTATGTAAACACTGATAGTGATGCTTTCAAATGGATCATGAGGGGAGTCTATAGACCTTGAAGCAAAAGGGACGGGTATTGCTCATGTCATAGATCTGAGAAAATTGATGCTTTGACATATATTCAAAGTTTAGATCTCATCAGAAACAACGCTTGAGAGATATCATAACATCGAATTATTATATATATATATCACCGAAGCAAAGCTTTGATAAAGATCATAACAAGTCAAAGTATAGATCTCAAGCGCCATGCTTTGAGGTGGATCAATGAAGTACGGATCTTACCTACACACCAGTAGCAATGCCTTCAGATGGATCATCGAGGAGGAGTCTACAGATCTTAAAGTAAGATGGGAAAGAACTGTTAAAAATATAGAACTTAGTAGAATCAATTCTTTGAAATAGATCTTGATGTTGGTCCAAAGTATAGTTCTCGCTGAAAATGACATATGTATTATAGATCTCACAAAAAAAAGCTTTGAGAAAGATCATGAAGGATCATAAGCGCCATTCTTTGAGGTGGATCAATGAAGTATAGATATTACTGATAGTCATGCTTTTAGATGGATCATGAGGCGAACCCAACATATATTGAAGCAAAAAGGGGCAGGTATTGTTGAAATCATAGATCTGAGCAAGAGCGGTGATTTGACATAGATTCAAAGTGTAGATCTCGAAGGAAACAACGCCTTGAGAGAGATCATAACACGAAATATTATAGATCTCACCGAAAGCAAAGCTTTGAGAAAGATCATGATAAGTCAAAATATAGATCTCAAGTGCCGTGCTTTGAGGTGGATCGATGGAGTATAGATCTTTACCTAAACACAGTTAGCAATGCATCCAAATGGATCGTGAGGCGGTGTTTACAGATCTTGAAGCAAAAGGGGCAGGTATTGCTCAAATCATAGATCTAAGCAAAAGCGATACTTTGACTTAGATTCAAAGTATAGATCTCGACGGAAAAAACGCCTTGAGAGAGATCATAAAACGAAGTATAATATATCTCACCGAAAGCAAATCTTTGACAAATATCATGATAAGTCAAAGTATAGATCTCAAGTGCCATGATTTGAGATGGATCAATGAAGTATAGATCTTTACCTAAGCATCATTAGTAATGCATCCAGATGGATCATGAAGGCGGAGTCTACAGATCTTGAAGTAAAATTGGTAGGAATTGCTAAAAATATAGATCTCGGTAGAAGCAATTCTTTGAAATAGATCTTGTCGTAGATCCAAAAGTACAGATCTCGTTGAGACCAATGCTTTGAGATAGATCATGAAAAATAGTATTATAGATCTCATCGAAAGCGGCGCACTGAGAAAAATCATGAACATAATCAAAGCATAGATGTTGCACGCCTTGATTTGAGGTGAATCGAGAAATAAGATGCGAAAAGATCTTACCTAGACCTTGACATCGAGGCTTTCAAATGGATCATGAGGTAGATCATGAAGTTCAGATCTGGCTAGAAGTGATGGTTCTAGAAGGATCATAGAGTAAAACACAGAATATATCTCGGCAGAACACCAGTATCGGCGCTTTCATATGGATGGCGGACCTCGACAACATATATCTCACTATAAGGTATCCTTGGAGGTGTATAATCAAGACCGTAATAGAAAAATGGGGAACATTCGAAGGTGGAACCACAAATGCGGATATATATAGCATTCACCTACCGCAGTTTGTCCGACAGAAAAAAAATGATACATAGCTTGTGACTAATTACGCTAACACCCACTCCCTGATATGTGGGCCCTTATCATACAACTAGGCCTAAATATCAATAAATCATGGTTGGGTATAACAAAGAGGTATTTATCTAACGCGTGTCACAAGATAAGTAAAAGAGCTGTCATAGAAGTTATTGGTCCGCTAGGGGCATGTGGTACATTTTTGCAATTATTTCCTTTTTCAAGAATCTTTGTTCCGCTCCACACTACCACATGTTCTCCAAGCATAGAGTTTTCATTGATAATGCGGTAGAGGTTTATGTGATACAATGAAGAGTCGATATATATGCAATTATATTTATCAAACTCGACCGTGAGCATAAATGATACACTCCCACATCACGTTGACATATAGTTTCTCGTTGTTAGTTTTACTGAAATCACCAACTACTCATTGGTTGATAGTACTAATCTCAAACAATGTTGTGACTACTAACTTTAGACTGACATATACTTCTTATTTTGTACATTATGCTTTAACTCATTTCAATTTTAATTAGAAAGACGAAGCATGATTCTCTAACTACTGCACAAGTGTGACTCTTGAGATAGAGAGAGAGGGGAGAGAGTTTGGGTAGATTGTGGACACCTAGTT
Organism: Avena sativa; assembly: GCA_916181665.1. NCBI lineage: Eukaryota > Viridiplantae > Streptophyta > Magnoliopsida > Poales > Poaceae > Avena > Avena sativa. The sequence goes on along the minus strand of OV702279.1, from coordinate 370,852,775 downwards.
TTATACTATGCAACATGAAGTACTTAGAGATAATTGCTAGAGAAGGATGCTTTAGAGGGTCATAGTTGAAAATAGATCTTGTGCACTACTCTTCCATGGTTACTTCAATGTAATTTACTTAATCATCAATTTGAATCATAGACATTTGGATTTTTTCAAGATTTCTATTGTATATTATTACATAATAAGCATTTTGTAGAGGCTATAATACACAACACAATCAATATGGCTTATGCTGAGAACAATTTGGAGTCAAATGCTCACTGCTCTAGTATATCAAATAGTTAATCCACGTGAATTTGTCGACTTGTTCCTCCTAGCTTCAACTGGTTCTGGTGGCAGATTCACAAAGGGATACAAATGAATCATAAAAAATGATAAGATGGAAAGGTGTTTCTAATCCCCAAACCATATTTTGAGCTTGTAAGGACAATAAAGGTAGCCTACTATACTTCCTAGGTCAGGGAGACTTAGCTCCTGAAGATCCAACGGGCCCCTAGTGTGTCACCGACTACATCTTCCTGAGAATAAAATGATAGAAGGAATGTTCCCTTAAGACATTAAATGCTACCGAACATGTCCTCACAAACACAACAAAAGGATTAAAGGCCTTGTGCAGTTGTGAGGTTATAGGGGTGGAGATGGCTAGGTGCAAGCTACGAGTGTTTAGGCTGGGAGAGTAGAGGGGTATTCGATGGGGATAACCAATCGTTCTTAGGTTCAACACTCTTGTGTTGATTCTGCTACAACAAATTGGAAAATGGTGTTTCTATGCTTTCTCAAAACTATTTATTGGATATGTTTGTACCCGGTATGTGTCGTCATCAGGGTGCCTAACAGGGTAGGCCTATCATGTGGAGTTGTCGAGGAGACTGCAGGGCCAAGCGAAACCCACGGGAACCAAGCTCGGTCTAGAAGGCCTAGTCAGTCGACTTGGCAAGCAAGATATGGTCTAGTAGGCCTCATAGGCAACCTCGGATCCTCAACTGATTTGGATCTTATCATACAAACCCTAGACAAGGTGCTCATATAAATCTCCGTAGGGAATCCTAAAAAGGATATCACATTATTCTCCATACCTTAGCGCAACATTACCTAATTCCTAGCCAACTCGCCTCCATCGGCGACTCTGTAATAGATCTAGTGCAATGAAATATCAAGTAGGAGTATGCCTTTACCTCCATAGAGAGGGGACAAACCTGGGTAAACTCCGTGTGCCTAATATCGTTCCGAGAATGCCTAAACTCTCTCCACTCTCCACCTCTCATAAACTACACCTGTTGCATCTACCAGATGAATGCACCGACATTAAGTGTGAAGCCTTTGTGATTTAGATTTGGACACCAAGTAATTTTCTTTGTGGGTTTGTCTCTGGTTTGAGTTACAATTATGATATATGTATAGAAACTTTCAAGAGTGGTGTATGGATAGAGAATCTATACACCTAGGGAGTGGCATGGTGCAAGAACATGTCCACCTGTTTTCAGGGAATAACGGTGTTACTCATCTCTCCTACAAGGTAAAAGCAATGGCATGTCCAGCTCAATATAGTCATAGATCCAAGAGGTACGAAGTCCCAAGATTAGAGAATTAAACAAATTACGAAGAGTACCTCATTTTGGTTAATTCTTGCCCTAAGTGTTCTACTCCCTCTGTTTCAAAATATAAGATGTTTTAGCTTTGTAAAGCAAATGTATCTAGACTACTTTTAGTGTGTAGGTTCACTCTGGTTTGAAGTGAATCTACACACTAAAAGATGTCTAGATACATTTTCTTCACACACCTAAAACATCTTATATTTTGAAATGGAGGGAGTATTTTTTTCTCTTGGGATGACAAGTGCAACTCAATACTCCCTCTCTCCATAATACACTTTTTTTGCTCGAAGATAAACTTCATATGGTTTAACCAAGTATATAGAAAAAATATCAACATCTATAATATCATCTAAATTTTATTATAGCCATCAGAAAATATATATTCATATGATATGCATTTTTTATTGCATATGTTTATATATTTTTATCAAACTTTTTTAAGTTTGATCTTAATAAAAAAGAATAGTCAACATAATTTGAGGGGGTTGGTATACCTACATTCAACATCTACAATATCATATAAATATTATTAGAACCATCCTGAAATATAATTTCATATGTACAATTTGTATTCTAGATGCTTAGATTTTTATATATTAAATAAAAATTTATAAAGTTTAATTTTGAATAGAAAAATAGTCAGCAAAATTTGGTAGAGAGGTGTACATTCATTTATCAGTGTTTGGTTCTCTGCATTTTCTCTGTGAGTGCTTCTTCTTTCTTAGATTAGTGACATAACGGGCCACTCCTAGCCTCTTCTTCTCACCTTTTTTGAGAGTCGTCTTGAAGTTTCTCCGCTCATCGCTTCTATCCCCCTCCTCCGGAGGTGGTGCCGCCGCGAGTGAGCATGGGAGAGGTAACCAGGTCCCCTATGTACAATAGGGTTAGAATTAGATTTAGGTTTTGGTTTGCCCTAGTGGGGTTCAATGAGATGTCGACCAGGAAAAGGTTGGTGGAGCATGCAGACTACATCGAGCGGCTAGCATCGGGATTCTCTCTAGCATGGAGCTTCAGAGGTTGATACCGAAGATGGAGGGGATGAACTTGTTGTCTTCTCGATAAATGAAGATGTGAAGGACATCAGCCGAAGCTCTAGATTCCATTCTCAAGGAGGATTTCTAGCCTGCTGTTCTTGAGGTTGCAGTCGGGAAGTTCATTAACAACGTCGATTCTTCAAATGATATGCGCCCATTGTGATGGTCAAAGTGCATCCCTTTTTTGGATGCTATGCCGCCCAATGCTCTTGTCGATTTGCGTCGTTGTTTCTTCTAGTTGAATGGTGGCCCATATTTTTCCTCTCAGCTAGCTAGTGACCCATAGGGGAGGCATTATTTCTTCCTCTCGAGGTCTATGGTGAAATTCCATGGAAGCTTCGTCGTCCCAAGTGGCAGTCGTTGGCAGCAGCGATGTTGTGCTCGTGCGGGAGAAGAATTGGACTCGATTGCAATTTCCATCAGGTTGTGGGGTCCTCTTTTGCAAAAGGAAGGGCCAATTTGTAACATCATGTTTCCTTTTGGTCTCCATGTAAGATGTACTATCCGTTAATCAGTATCTTAGATATAAGTGGTGTCAGGTCTTTGGGACCCATCTTCTAGTCTAGTAAAAAGGATTAGAAACATATCATTTGAGAATCCGATTCAATGTATTTTTTATGTGTGAAAATTTCATTGATCTATTACAAATTATCAACAACAGTAAAAAAAATATAAAAGTACTAAAATTACAATTATATCCATAGACCATCAAGTGGCGACTAGAAACATTAGCGCGAGCCGCCGCTGTGCTCACCCTTCAAGTACCGTATTAACATCGAGAAGCATGTGATGCTGCTATACATGACCTCTTTTGCACAATATAAGATGTTTGAGTAGGCTATTTTAACCTTTAAAAAAATGAAAATGTTATATTGAGAACGGCGGTTGTATATCGTAAACGATTAGCACTAACGGGGTCCTTCGAAAAAAAAATTAACACTACTGGGGTACGTCATTTTGCTGCTGTTGTTGGGTTGTGGAAGAGGTGATTTAATTTTGTTTGGCACATCTCGCGTAATGCACTTGCTTACCAAAGGAGAAAAACGCATCAGCGATGCGCGGAGCACGCAAAGGCAAGCGGCCCTTGTCGCGACGGGGTTCAAGGCGGTACCGCGCGCGCTCTAGCTACCTGCTGTATCGTCTGCAGTGACGCCACTGCCGCTTGCTGCTGGATCTCGCCGTCCGGCGCCGGCCTCTCCTCGTCCGTTTTACCTCCGTTTCCCGGCGCCGCGGGAGCGTTGGCAGGCGAGCGGCAACCGGGGGATGCAGCCCACCGATCCGCGAGCAAATTTGTTGTTTTCTGCGGTGATGAAGCCAGCAGTGCAGCAGGGAAGTAACTGAAACCGAAACCCAGGTGCTGCTCGTTCGTCCGCTCGCTGCTTGATCTGGTCTCGCCGTCCGGTGCCGGCTCCTCGCCGTCCGTTACGGCGTTTCCTGGAGACGCGGGAGCGTTGGCAGTCGAGCGGCGACAGCCCATCGACCCGCGACTGGGTTTGTTCTTTTCTGCAGTGGAAAGCCAGCGGCACGGCTGGAAAGTAACTGAAACCGAAACGCTGGACCTCTCTCATCTATCCCCAGGCTGCAGATGCGTCAGGAGCCAAGGAGCTTCGATCGACCGGTCGACGGTGATCTCTCACGGCGGATGAGTCATTCAACGTTCCGGGAATTAGCAAAATTGTTATTCTTAATGATCATATTCAGTGTTTCATTTCTACTTTGATTATATTAACCTCGATTGCTTACTAGAGAAGAAAAGGAAAACGCATCAGCAACGCAAGGCGCCGAGCACGCGACGCAAGCGCCCTCTGTCTGTCGCGACGGGGTTTAAGGCGATGTATGTATGTACAGCTACTGCATGTATGTGCACTGCTGTGACGCCACCGCCGTTTCGGCCAGACCCTCCGCGCGCCGGGCACTATTCCACGCCGGCCCTGGACGCGCGGGAGCGTTAGCCAGAGGCGAGCGGAGGAGGCTGCATGGATCGCCGAGCAACCTTGTTCTTTTCTGCAGTAATAAAGCAGCAGGACAGCTGGGAAAATAACTGAAGCCCAAACGCCGGCCGGCGAGGTCTCCGCTGATCGATGGTTCGTGGTCCCGGTCGCCGTCCATGTGACGGCCTCTCTACCTATCCCCAGGCTGCAAAGGCCCGAGGAGGAACCGAAGTCTTCGACGGCCGATGTGGGGGGTGATCTCACGGCACGAGTCATGCTTTGGCTGCCATCCTTATAAAACTGAAAAGCAGCACGACAAAATGCGTTTGACTGCATCTCCACGCGTGTCCATGCCACATTACGCAGTTCGCCAGTACGTGTCCTGTGTACTGCTGGCTCATGCGTGGCCTGGAGATAGCAGCGGAGGGTGTGTGTTTTTTTCTTTGAACGAGTTCGGGTGCAAGCATCCGAAAAGCTGCACTAATAATCATCAGCAGCCGTACAGTTTACAGAAACAACCCTTAAAAAAATAAAAATTACAAAGAACTCCTGCAAATTATACCCTGAGAAGACCGCAGAAAACGCAATCAAGTTCTTCTAGATGACCAGCCCAACGCCGACGACGCCCAGGAACACGGCAAGCCTGGAACACCGTCGGAACCTGTCGAGACGGAGCAAGCAGCGGGGAGCGACTGCCCTTCAGCCTATTGGTCCGGCGGGACCATGGAACAGGCCGCTGAAGCCGCCGGAGAGATGCTCCCGAACATCTTCTCCGCCAGGCATCACTGCAGAAGCCGCCACCTGCCGGGAAAACCACCATGACTCGACAAAGCAGGAGAGGGACACCGAGTCGTCCGAGACGAAGAAGACGACGAACCGCCTCCACACCGCTGGGGAAAAGCAGGGGCGCCTCCGCTCCTCCTCGCCACCACGGCCGGCCAGGAGGGACGACGCCCACCGCTAAGCACCTAGCACACCACACCTCCTCGCCACCACGGCCGGCCAGGTGCGAAGGGCGTAGGGACTCGAATCCACAGCAGAGGGAGGCCCGAAGCAGCCTTATTCAAGAGGAGACAACGACCCTCTCCAGCGTGAGCTCCTCCAGCCAGAGGAGAAACCGGCAGCGGCGAGAACCCTAGGATCCAGATCTGGCAGTCAAGATCTGCACCACACTCCAATACTACAGGAAAAAGGCCCAAAGACCTATTCTAATCTACTCCGGCGCCTCCTCTCTGCCATCTCCGGACGACAAAGCCGCTGGAGAGGCTCGGGTTCGGCCCGGTCTGGTGGCGGGCTCACCTATCTACTGTAGCGAGGAGAAAGAGCGCAGAGGGAGGAATAGGCTTTTTCAACCTGCTTTCGAATAAAATAAGTCAAACGCTAATCAAAGGAAATTTTTATCACCGCAAATAAGTGTATATTTCAGTGTTTATTGTCAATTGGCGTATAAACGGTCTTCAGATAACATATTGCGTACAGTTCTTATCAAATCCACAGTTCACAGTTGTTTTAACCAAACAACTTCCTGATTAGCCATAGTTCACGTCTCATAGCTGATTTTTAACGGTTTACATCTCACAACAGCTTTATTAGAATCCACGGTTCAACCAAACACATCCTTAGTATGCTTCAAGGCTTGCACACATGTACAACACCACATGTGTGTTCTCCTCGTTCTTATTGTTTTCATTTGGTCCTAAATAAACCCGCAAGGTCCTTCTTTTGCAATCCAAATCCTCGCTTTCGTTTCTCCAAAATTTTTTTGCTCGTTAAAAATGCTTCTCAGTTTTGGCCGGTTCAGAGCATTACATCGATCGGCGGGCGTAGGTTCTTCTTGTATAATTTATGACGGGAACGATACCCTTTCCCTGGGTTCGGTTACGTGTTGATATAGTCGGGAAAAGCCCCCAAACGTGGCAGGTGTACAAGATCTAAGCGTTAATGTGTTGGAGTACTACTCCATACACGTTACCGATCTATTACATCTATACCCCCCCTTAATCGAAACCTGGGAGAGGTTGAGATTACGTTTAAACTCATCTAGTTTTTTATTACATAAATTCTTGGTGAAACCATCTGCAATCTGATCCTCGCTAGAGATAAACTTGACATCAAGTTGCCTAGCAGCAACTCGTTCTCGAACAAAAAAAAATCAATCTCAATATGCTTGGTCCTAGCATGAAAAACTGGATTAGCAGACAGGAAGGTAGCACCAAGATTATCACACTATAGACACGGTTTTTCCTTTAGAGAGATGCCAAGCTCACGAGCAAGAGCCTCAACCCAAATAAGTTCAGCTGTTGCATTATCTATGGCTTTGTATTCTGCCTCTGTACTGGAGCAAGATACTGTAGTATGTTTCCTAGCACTCCAAGAAATAAGATTAGGACCAACAAATATAGGAAAACCACCTGTAGAGCGTCTATCATCAAGATCACTTGCCCAATCAGCATCAGAATATGCACTGAGAAGAGTAGAGTAGGATGGCTGAAAAGTGAGTCCAATCTGTTTAGTGCCATTTATATACCGCAAGATCCTTTTTACAGCAGTCTAGTGAGCAGTAGTAGGAGCATGAAGATATTGATAAACTTTGTCAACAGAGGAACATATATCTGGCCTTGTTAAAGTAAGATATTGAAGAGCTCCAACAACACTTCTATACTGAGTGCTATCCTAAGGACCAAGTAGAGAACCCTCAGTTAAGGACAACCTATCATTTACAGCAAGAGGTGTAGGACATGGCGAGCAATGTTTCATACCTACACGCTGAATTATGTCATTAGCATATTTTTCCTGATTTAGCAATATGCCATTGGAGTGCTTGTGAACCTCAAGACCCAAGAAATAATGCAAGTCTCCAAGATCTTTGAGAGCAAAATCTGAACTAAGAGTGCACAGTAAAGCTGATATGGCAGAATCAGAGGAGCTTGCCACAATAATGTCATCAACATATATGAGAAGAAACATAATAATACCTTCCTTTTTGAAAAGAAACAAGGATGTATCAGCCTTTGATGGAGTGAAACCCATAGTATAGAGCTTGGAACTAAGACGAGAGTACCATGCTCTTGGTGCCTGTTTCAATCCATATAGAGCTTTATTAAGTTTACATATGTAATTTGGAGCAGTGGAAGACTGAAAACCTAGGGGTTGTTTCATGTAAACCTCCTCTTCCAGAACACCATGTAAGAACGCATTCTTTACATCTAGCTGCCTTAAACTCCAACCTTTTGACACTACAACAGAAAGAACAAGCCTAATGGTTGCAATTTTAACAACAGGACTGAAGGTGTCTTCGTAATCAATATCATAGTGTTGTTTGAAACCTTTTGCAACCAGCCTTGCCTTATACCTGTCAATACTACCATCAGCATGCTTTTTGATACGATAAACCCACTTAGAGTCAATAACATTTTTATTGGACCTTGGTGGTACAAGATCCCAAATTTTATTTGCAAGTAGAGCATCATATTCCTCCTGCATTGCTTGCTTCCAATTTGTATCAGAAAGGGCATCCTTTAAATTTTGTAGTTCTCCTATAGATGTCAACAAAGCATACCTAACAGTGTCGTCAGTATATTTTTAGGCTGTCGAATACCTTTCTGCAGACGTGTCTGGACCCCAACAGCAGAAGGTGTTGCAGACTCGTGTGGCGCAGAAGATCCAGACAGCAGATCCTGGACAGGAGTATCTCCTTCACATGCGTCACTGTCCGTGTCAGCAGAATAATGATGAGCAGCAGAGCTGCTGCTCCTCTGATATGTAGCATCGCCCAGGTTGCGCATTAAATCCAAGCGAGGGGCGGCGTGCGCGACGCAGAAACAAGTGGCGTGGCAGAGTCTTGTTCGCACGTTTACGAGGTGGGGGACCGGGCGTGTCGGTGAGATCCTGCCCGCTGCAAGGTGTCGTCCGTGGAGTCGTTGGTGTGCGTGGCCCGAGGCGAAGACGGCGGGGACATGCCAGACGCGGATGACGCGGGAGATCTAGCGTCAGACGTGACGTGCTGGTCGTCGCCTCCGTGAAGAAATTCTTCTTCTTCCTTTTGACACACCTATCTCAGAAACACATGATGGGGGTGCGCATTCTAATGACCAATACTAGCAATGTCCATACCTTGTCCACTAGCATTGTGAACTTGATCGCGACCATTGTAGGGCTCATGAATTTGAAGCTTGTTGAGTTGTCCTGTGGTATGATTGGTGGCTCCTGTGTCAATCACCCAATTTGAGTCGACACCATAGGCACCCTTGACGTCCTTGGAGGTATCATCCTCATCATCATCTCCATAGCGCCACCAACAATCATCAGCTGCATGTCCCTCCTTTTTGCAGATTTGACAAAACACACCTTCCTGCCATGGTGTAGCAACACGGCCTCAATCCTTGCGCCCCCTCTTTGTTGCGACGCTAATTGGTGTTACGAGGAGGGTCCTGGCGCGGCTGCTGAGGAGGTGGGCGAGGTGGCTGTGGTGCGGGACGGTAGAACGGCTGGGGAAGATTTGGCATATAGGGTTGTTGGGCGGGTGGGAAAGGAAACAAAGGTGGCTGATATTGTATGACAGGAGGTTGTGGTTGTGGGTAGGGTGCGTGGTATGGGCCATAGTATGGCTGCGGCATAGGTGTAGGGTAGGGCGCCGGTTGTGTATATGGTACAGGCGGTGGTGGTGGTGGGCGGGCATAGACATCAGGGGGACGGCGATATGCAACATTGACAAATGAAGTAAAAGAGCCCGTAGCCTATCCTGTAGACTGAAGCATGTTGTCGCGATTTTCACAAGCCAGAAGTTGAGAACACATATCAGTGAGAGTCGTCGAGGGGACAACATTGATGGCCGACACCAGATGGTTGAAGGAGCCATCCAAGCCATTGAGGATGTAGTCCTTGAGCTCATCGTCATCAACGGCCTTGCCCGCAGCAGCAAGCTCGAAAGCAAACCCCTTCATCTTGGTAATGTATTGTTGGGCGGTGAGATCAAGCTTTTTTGTGTTGGTAAGAGCACCGCGGAGGCTAGAGACCTTAAACTTCGATTGCGAGGCAAACAGGGAGACCAAGGCCTTCCACACGTCAGCAGCATGATGGAGGCCATAGACGTGGGGAAGAACATCTTCAGACAGGGAGTTCACAAGGAAACTAGCGACCTGCTGATCTCTAGTGATCCACACATCATAATTGGGATTTGGCACGGTGATCTTCTTGTTGTTCTCATCTTTAGCTTCAAGTGTTTGCGGTGGTTCCTGTCGGTGCCCTCGAGAACCCCCATGACACGGGCACCACGGAGTGTGGGCATAACTTGAGTTTGCCAGGAAAGGAAGTTGTCGCGGGTGAGTTTCATGGCCGGAGGAGTACCGACCGAGCTTGCAGCAGAGGAGGATGAAGATGGCGTTGACATAGGTCGTGTAGAAAACGATCTAGGGTTTTAGAGAGGGGCCAAGATCGGCAGGCGTTGGGAAGGTTTTTGAGTGGGAATTGTTGGGGAATTGGTAGAGGAGAGGGAGAGGATCCTGTTTGTGGAGAGATTGTAGAATTTTTGTGGAAGAGATGTGGCGGCAGCGGTGGAGAAGGTCACCGGCGGCGGCAGGAGCTAGATGTACGGAAGAGTTGGCGTGATACCATGTAGAAATTTGTGACGGGAACGATACCCTCTCCCTGGGCTCGGTTACGTGTTGATATAGTCGGGAAAAGCCCCCAAACGTGGCAGGTGTACAAGATCTAAGCGTTAACGTGTTAGAGTACTACTCCATACACGTTACCGATCTATTACATCTAATACTTCTTTTCTGAAGTAAAGTTTAGCAACAGAAAAGTGACTATTGAATCACTTGGGGCGGTGGATCTGAGAGGTCTTTGTAGAAGATAGAGAGGAATTGACGGAATATGATAGATATATTATTGAGCCTCATGGGTGAGTTTATATAGACGTGCAGGGATCATCTTAGAGTACAAGTCAAGTTAGGCTAGAGTCCTAACTATCCTAAACTATCATAACAACCGTATATGTATAATACTCTAACGTTCCCAGCATTTGTAGCGGTAGCATCGTGAACAACTGAAACGTCACGGACGGTCAGCCTAAGTAGCATCCAGTAAGCAGACATTCCCCGCAGTAGGATCGGGAACGTCGCAGACGATGTCGCGTCGTGGTAGCATGGACCGTAGAGAAAGCTGATGATGCTCAAGCGAGGTGGTAGCCCTTGTGCTGATGTCGAGGGAGCCTAGAGCGTTAGACAGTATCATTGTCGAGATAGCCGTGCGAGGGGTCGCCGTGGTCGACCAGTATCTTTCGAGGGTTGAATCCTGACCAGTCTAGTCGGGGTTTGAGGCCCCAGCCAGTTGTGCCCCGACTGGAATCTTGTAGTGAAACACTAGGCTTAGCCCCCGACTTGACTGGTCGGGAGTTAATCCCCTTAAGGCCATGCTAGATTTCGAAATTACCAATTGCGTGTATTATTCATGAGATTAATTAATTTTTTTATTATTTTTAAAAATTAGCTGATGTTTTAGTACCCTAATGTTAGCCTACCAAAATATTTATATTGAAAAACGGAGGTGTATAATGTAAACGATTAGCACCGTTGGTGTACGTCATTTTGTTGCTGTTGTTGGGTTTCAAAAAAAAGGTGATTTTTTTTTGGCACGTCTCGCGTAACGGCACTTGCTTACCAAAAGAAAACGCATCAGCGATGCGCGGAGCACGCAAAGGCAAGCCGCCCTTGTCGCGACGGGGAGCGCGCGCGCTAGCGCTATACCTGCTGTATCTGCAGTGACGCGGCACCGCCGCGCGCGCCGCTCGCTGCTGGATCTCGCCGTCCGTTTTACCTCCGTTTCCTGGCGACGCGGGAGCGTTGGCAGGCGAGCGGCGACCGGGGGATGCAGCCCACCGATCCGCGAGCGAATTTGTTCTTTTCTGCAGTGACGAAGCCAGCAGTACAGCCGCGAGTAACTGAAACCGAAACACTGGACCCAGGTGCCGTTCGTCCGTCCATGTGACGGCCTCTCTATCTATCCCCAGGCTGCAAATGCATCAGTAAGCCAGGACCTCGATCGGTCGATCGTGATCTGACGGCGCTTGAACCAGTCTTTCGCTTGCCATACTTAACTGAATCTTCAAGTGTGTGTCCAGGCGACATAATACAGCGTCCCTAAAAAAAAAATAAAAAAAATACAGCGTGCTGTATCTGCAGTGACGCCACCTCCTGCCGCGCGCGCCGCTCCCAGCCGGATCTCGCCGTCCGGTGCCGGCCACCACCACCGTCCGTTATGGTCGGCGTTACCTCCGTTTCCTGGCGACGCGGGAGCGTTGGCAGACGAGCGGCGGCGACAGCCCATCGATCCGCGACTGAGTTTGTTCTTTTCTGCGGTGGAAAGCCAGCGGCACAGCTGGGAAGTAACTGAAACCGAAACGCTGTTTTCTTAACGATCATATTATTCAGTGTTTGATTTCTACTTAGATTATATTAACCTCAGTTGCTTACTAGAGAAGAAAAGGAAAACGCATCAGCAAGGCGCCGAGCACGCAACGCAAGCGCCCCCTCTGTGTGTCGCGACGGGGTTTAAGGCGCGCTACAGTACAGCTACTGCATGTCTGTATCTGCATGCCGTTTCGGTCAGAGCTCCGCGCGCGCGCGCTGGGCTCCCCGCCGGATCCTCTCTACTTCCGTCGGACGCAGGCCCCTCACCGTCGGTAACTTCCGTTCCCAGCTGGACGCGCCGGGGCGTTGGCCAGAGGCGACCGGAGGAGGCTGCCGGCCGGAGAGGTCTCGATCGGCTGGACGATGGTCCGTGGTCCCGCTCGCCGTCCATGGACGAGGAGGAACCGAAGTCTTCCCACGGCCATTGTGGGGTGATCTCACGGCACGAGTGTCATCCTTAAAACTGAACTGAAAAGCAGCGCGACAAAATGCGTTCGACCGCATGATCTCCAGGTGTGTCCATGCCACATTACGCAGCGTGCCAGCCAGCCAGTACGTGTCTGCTTGTGTACTTGATGTCTCATGCGTGGCCGGCCTGGAGATAGTACTAGTGTGCTTCAAGGCTTGCACACATGTACAGCACGACATGTGTGTTCTGCTCCTACTTATTGTTTTCAAAACCTGAAGATCCTCAAAATGAAAAAACAAACAAACATGAATGTCCTTCTTTTGGAATCCCCAAATCCTGGATTTCGTTTCTCCTCCGAAGATTTTTCCTCGTTAAAACTGGTTCAGATTTGGAAGGCTACCCGGCCTGGTTCAGAACGTTACATCGACCGGCGGAGCGCGTAGGTTCTTCTTTTCTGAAGTAAGTAAAATTTACCAACAGAGGAGTGACTGAAACTGAAACACTGGGGGTTGGACCTCAGTGTTTTTCCTCTGAAGGATCCAGGGAGGGAGGCGCTTCTTCATGTGTGACGGCCTCTTTTCTATCCTCTGGCTGCAGCTAGCGCATCAGCAACCGAAGTCTTATCGATTATCTCACGGTGAGTCATGCTTTGGCCGCATTAGCAGACGCGTACAGGCCGCATGACGCAGTACTCTACCATGACAATGTGCTGTGGACCTTATATATGGTCGTGATTTTTTTTTTCGGAGTTGGCGTGCGTCGCTTGCTTTGCAGCGGCAACAAACGTACGGCGCCTGACCGGCCGCTCATCGTGTTTCATGACCGGCCTGGGTGTTGTTGGGCTGGGCATGGGCATGATGCACAGCACCGCGTGCCGGGCCGGCACCATTGGCCGCGGGCCAAGAAGAGCCATATGGGTCACTCGCACCCACAAAGTTGCAACCAACCTTTTTTTTTTGAATTATGTCAAACAAAATCCTGCACTCTTTCGAAATAGGCTTGCGCCCCGCTATATTAATATAGCAAACAACCGATACATCATGGATACCATCGCTGGGGCCAACAACACAAAACCAGCCCAAAAGAAATAAGAAAAAAAAAGAGAAACAATGCCGGCATCGGTGGTTCAACGAAAGAAGAGATGACTCGCCACCGCCGCGTCCACCAGAGAAGTTCCACCACGCTCCTAGCACTCCAAAGTGTGCGTACCAAGCAGCACCTCCAAGAAGGTAAGCGACGATGACGACGCTGCTGCCCGAACCGAACCAAAGGAGACCCCCGGGACGTGTTCTAGGGTTTCCCCTGGTACGCAACGGAGGATGGTTGAGAGGTACCCCGACGCCCTTCAGGAAGGAAGGCGACGCCCGGAAGCGTCACCACTTCGGTGCCAAGACGACAAGGATTTCTCCCGACCTCTCAGACCAGACATCCGGATACTTCGAATTGCTCCGCCCGACTTGCCACCCACGAGCACACGCCACCACGATTTTGTAGTCATCTACATCGTCTCACTGTGGTCCATGAAGTGGGGCCGATAGGGCCGAGAAGCAAAGACACCGGCAAGATATAGCAGTATAGAGGCACGCGGGAGGGAACATCCTCCACCGCCGAATGACGGAAGCCGACCGGATGCAACAGCAGGACAAACCAGGCCATCGGCCCGGTCGGGCCCGAAAAGGCCCGTGAAGTCCCGCCGCCGCACTGTAGCAGGGGCACCGCTACACCACCAAACCGTCACCAGACTCTGCCTTCACACCACCGGAGGAGATGACAGCCAGCCGGCCACGGCCCGCCTAGGCCCAGATCGGGCACAGAGGGCCTAGATCTGGGCTGGGACGCCGACCACACACCAGTTGCCCTGCCTCCCAGCAGCCAATGGCTGCGCCGCCGCCTTGCAAGCCACCCAGCCGCGGGTTCCAAGCCGCTGCGCCAGGCCGACGTCCGCCGAGGAGCTTCGCCGCTGGCTGCTCCTGCCCGAGCTGGAGCTCCCGTGCGCGTGGAATGGAACGGCCGCCGCCGCCGGCACCGCGAGGGCAACGCCCGGCGGCACACCGCCGGTGGCGGCGGAAGGGGGCGGGACGGTGGAGGGCTAGAGAAGAAGGGCGGGGAGGTTCTGCCCCGATCGCCCGCTCGGGGGACGACGCGGAGCAGGGAAGATTTTTCACGGCAAATCACTTTCAACTCCGCCTCCGTTCGCCACCTCATCCCGCACTCTCTCCAACCGCAAACACAAGGGTTTAAGAATTTCTGCTGGTTCAAAATAATGCTTCGGTTGGATTACTACTATGCAGGAACTTACCAACAGTGATTAAGCGAGATCCAGGATATAGCTAGATCTATTATGAAATTCATGTTTGTATAATGAGGAAGGATTTATGTTTATTTGAACCAACTTAATTTATCTCTGATTAGAGTAGTACCTTTTAGTCAAAGTTTCACCTTCGAGATAGCATCGACGTCCACAAAACTTATGTCTAGTAGTTAAGTTATATGTGCTCTTACGGTTTACTCCTCGCTATTTCCTCCACGAGACAGGCGACGTGCATGGTGGCGGCTCTTTTCCTCCAAGAAACTCGTCCCTGCTTTCCGTCGGCATTACACTGTCTGGTCTGTCTTAGGGCCATGGAGGCACGATGGATCTCTGTTCTTGTCGGCGAGAGGGTTCTACTTTTTTTTGTTAGGGTATGTGTCCAACTCAAGAAGACGTGGTTGTGGCGGCTCCCTAAGGATGGAATAAAGTCATCTCCGTTTAGCTCCCCTCCGACAGTGCACATAGCATCGTCAGAGGGTATGTGGAGGTGTGTATCCAGCGGATCTTGTTGGATTTCATCGTTGATCCTTTTGATCTACGCTTTTCTTCATCGGCGACGGCTGCTGCTCTTATGCGATGGTTATTTGGCACTTAGCATGATGACTTCCCATATGTATACCACAACAAGATCTATTATGACAAGCTTTGCTCGGCTCCACTGAGGACGACGACATGCCTTTGGCTTGCTGGAGTGCTTGTATGTAGCATCCCAATTGTCTAACAATTGCAATGCTACTAGCCTAGTCTATATAAATGCTACTTCCTATATATAATTGTTGCATCATTAATTATATCATGCTCATGTCATCATGCCACCTTGCATTTGAGCATCATATAAAACCCTTTTTGGTTTGGTTCTTCTCTCATATGCATTGTTAATTATATTTGCCGCTTGATATTGTATTTGGTTATTGATATATTGTTTACATGCCCAAGTTGAGTTGGGGGCATATCTTTTATTCAACTCCACCACCTTCTCTGTCACCACCTTATAATTCCACCATCCAACTAAATATGAGCTTTGCACTTTATTTGGTTTTACCTCTAGCTCATGTGGGTTGGGATGGATCCAATTCTATCTCCACATGCTCTCATATATGCACCATTTTGTTTTCACATTATTGGTTTATAAGAGCCACATGGCCACCTTAGCATGCCTTGTGGGTGGAACCCTTTTCTAGCTTCCCTATGTGTTGTTTTGGGGTTATTATCATGTTGGGATATTTTGGGCTTACTAAATACCTAGTGGCACCTACACACTAGCATGTCCCATTTGTATTCAAATATGATCATCTCCATCTACTCCACTTGGAACTTTCATGTAAATCCTTAGTTTGGCCCTTACCCCATATTTTGGAATGCATATGTATAAATGCCATGATTAATTATTTTGTTTTCACAAGATTAAGACATGGCATTTAATGCACTTGCATGGGCCATGCAACCATCTCCATATTTTTGCCCCCTTTGTTTTTATTTGGTCTTTTTGAGTGGATCTTCCCCATATCTCCCTCTACCCCTCTTATGCTTGATCTTGCTTGAAGCATGCAAGCATCCAAAAACCTATAACCATCTCCATCTTACCTCACCATCTTTTATCTCACCCTCTCCTTTTCTTGTCTAGATCTTGTTTGAGCTTGGCATGTTCTTGCTTGATCTTGACAAAAGAAAACCCCTCCACCTAATCCCTCTCTTTAAACCCTAGGTCCCCTCCCTCATCTCTCTCTCACCTCACCTCTCCTCTCTAACCCGAGCCACCACCCCATGATCTACCCTAGTTCCTCTCAAACCCTAACCCGAGCCCCCTCTAGCTCTAACCCTAGTTACACCCGAGTCCCTCCCTCTCTCCCTACCAGGCAGCTCCTCCACGCCACCTCCCTTGGTCCCTCTTCCCTCTCTAAGCTACAGGACAAGAAAGAGAGGAAAAGAGAAGACCTAGCTCGTGGCCTCCTTCCCATCTTTTGCAAAGCCACCACCACCCCATGTGCCTCTCCCCTCTCTCCCTTATCACCTCAACAACCCCAGGAAAAACCCCAGGGCAAGATCTGGACCCCAGGCACCCCATCTTCCTCCCTCCCTTCCCCCAAGAAGCCATGGCCACGCCATGAGCTCCACTAACCCTAGCCCCGGCCATCACAAGAGGAGGCATTTGGTGTCGAGCAGGAGGGAGTCTTGGGGTCGGGGAAGCTTGATCGCCGGCCTCTGCTTCCTCCCAGTGGCCACAGGACGGCCGTGCCTCGCCGGAGACCGGAGCACGCCGCGTGGGGCGCCAAGATCAGGAGCTCCAGAGCCCTAGCTACGTGGTAGATCGTCCCCACCACGAGCGACCTCGCCTACACCGATAACCCCCTGGTGAGCCTCTCAAGCTCCTAGACATGCCCGTCCTCCTCCTAGCGGCCCAGACACGCCGGACGTTCCGTCGAGCAGCCTCCGTGCGCCGCTGTGCGTCGCGCTCTGGCCGACAGCAGCAGCTGCAGCAGCCGTTCTGCCTCTGTTTCTCGCCGTGCCCCGCGCGCTGTAGCCCTCCTCCAGTGATGCCCTCTGAACGGAAGTTGTAGCCCGCACCACCCTCTCCATCTTCCCTTTTTGCGGCTTGGCGAGATTCGCCGCCGTTTGCTCGCCATCGTCGCCGGAAGACGGCCACGGCGCGCAGCCGCGTCCGTCAGCGTCAGCAGTAGCCGCTGGCCGTTTTGCGCAGAGCCCCTTCCCCTTTTTCCCGCCTAAACCCGCGGTCCTCGTGGCCCACTAGTCAGTCGCCCTACCAAACTTGCAGAACCCCCCCCCCCCCCCCCCGCAGACAAATGCCCTTAACCCGCGCCCGGGGATCGCCCACGTGTCACGCCCCGGCTGGGCGACGCGCGCGCGTGGCCCCGCTGCCCCCGGACCCACCTGTCATGGGTGCGGCTAGGAAGGACCCTAGTGAGAAAAGCCGGCCCAGACCCCGCCGTGTCAGCTGCTGCTGAGTCAGCCGTTGGCCCCACTCGTCAGTGTCTAAGGCTAGATCTGAGCCGAGTAAGAAAAACCTTCAGCTATTTCTTAAATCAATTAAAATTTCAGTAAATGATTAATATCAAATAAATTCATAACTATTTAAATATTTCGAATTTGAATTCAAACTCTATATGAAATATGTTTTGTTTTTGAATGTTAATTCAAATCTTTAGTCAAATATTTTCAGAACTAATTCAAACTAGTCAAACCTTTGACTTTGACTCCATTTGACTAATTTTGACTTAAAATAAATTTAAATTCATAATTCTAAATAATGTAAATAATATATGTTTTCAAATCAGAAAGATGTGAGGATTTCAAATATGCCATCCAATATTTTGAACACTTAAAATTTCAAGTTGACTTAAATTACAACAAAATGCCCTTTTTCTTATTTAATTAATAACTTTTGTTTTATAACTCCAAATTTGACAAATAATATGTCTAAAATGATTAGCTCGACGAGACCTTTCTGTTTACGCATTCCATGTTCTGAATTGCAGCATGCATCATATAAATATAAAGTTTACAGCAACTTAATGAAGTATAAAATGTGACCAAAACTCAATAAAATGTTTATTTCTTGTATTCTACATCTCACCCATGCCATGCTACTTTATTGCCATGCAAATTGTGCATCATTCATCATGGCATGATTGTTTGCTCGTCGCATTTTATTCCTATGCTTGTGCACTTTATTTATGTTGGCCCTTGTTTGTTTGTTTCTTCTTCGAATAGACGCTGAGCAGGGGATATATCAAGAAACCCAGGAGCACTACCCAGATCCTTCTCTCGCTTCAACTGAGCTGCCAGGCAAGCACTACCACATGCTTGCATACATATAGTACCTATTGCCTCTATCTTATTCTTGCATCATTGAGTCGCGATTGCATTAAACTGAATCCCAAGTATTGCATAGCCTTTACTTTTAAACCCCACCAAAGCTTGTTCCTCCATCCCATGAGCCATTACTACAGGAGTTGTTTGAGCCATGCGAGTCGTAGAACAGCATGTGTAGGGTATGTGAGTGTCTGATGGATAACGAGGTACCTAAACAACTTAACCTGAGTAGTAATGGGATAACTAATGAAAGTGGCACCGGTGAGCAATATCTGCTATTTGGTTTTTCATGCTCACTTGTGTCCCGTAGGACCCCGAGTACTTGATTCCTGTTCCTTGAATATTCGCGCTATCCACATCCGGGAGGCTTATGGGACCCCTCCTGAGCCAGAGCTTGATTCATTCTTATTTCTTGGGACCACAAACTAGTTTGAGGTTTTATTTACTATCCTGTACTTATGCCATGCTTTACTGCTTTATTTAAATTGTGCGATGTACTGCACCTGTACTGTTTAGGATCGGGACACGATTTCGCGGTATCGACAAGCCTAGTCACACTTTCGGGTTCCCAGTCGTTTACAGCCGTCCACCCAAACCTTGAGTCCGTTTTGGAGTCAGCTAACTTCGTTGCGGGTAGCTTAATGGGGTGGCCCCCTGAAATATTTCTAAATCCTGTGATTGCTTTGTCGTGAATGTCTCGTTGGGTTTTGATTTGGTTTTTCCGAGGTTGATCGAGTGTGTGTTGCTATTTGTGCACCCCTGCAGGGTAAAACTTTCTGAAAGCCGTGTCCGCGGTTATGGACGACTTGGAGCACAGTTTCTCGATCATAGACAAATATAACTAAAGTACCGCTTTAATTTGACTAAGTAACTGACTAGTAAATAGTACAATACTCATGGAATGGATAATAAAACTGCCAACGGATGGGGGGTTGTTCGTCCGCTTCCTCGTTGGTAAGCGAGGAGGAGGATGGATCTGTTAATATTACTGTTATAAGTGCTGTTATTAATTCACGGACACCCGTCTATCTCTGGTTAGGCGGATGGTTAGCGAGTATCTATAGAATTGCTAGGTATTATCTTTTGCTGCAAGTGCGTCACCCCAGGTTGTGTCCCCTTTAGAGGCATAAAGACTTGCTGAGTACCCCTAGGGTCTCACACGATAAATTGTTTGATTCAGATGAACATGTACACTTATAAGATGGATACTGGGTGGAGGATACGGACGATGTGGGCAACGATCATTCGGTGTAGAGATTCCGGGAACGGGGATCCGTGAGATCTGTGGGCGGGATGTGTTTATTTATGGGGCATCTTATGCCGATTTGTTTCTTATCCGTACTCGGATCTTGTTTGCCGCTTCCGCCTGATACTCTGATGTTTGATGTATGAGGAGATATCCTAAACTATTATATCTATCTAGGACATTTGGATCTTGCCGTATGGCGTTGCAATATTTCTATTTCTTTTAGATGGAATGGCTCTGATGTACTGTTGTATGGTGGCTTGCATACATACTCATTTGTGTATGTAGTTGATTCCTTCGCCTGCCGATTACGCCGCCCGCTCTTGTCCCGATGTTTGGAAATGGTTAGGACGGCCGAAAGGTCTACCTGTGAGTGGCATTTGGGCCCCACCGTACTATTTTAACCATTTTCGCTCATCCAGGCTTGTAACTAGGAGCGTAATTCACCGAGGTAGTTACATTGTAGTCATCGCTAAGTGGTCTAATGACTTGTTTATAATTTTTATTTCTTTTACCACTCTTGAGGATAATAAATAGATTGTGGACTTTAAAACAAAAGTTATATGTGCTCTTAAAGTTCATAGCCATATATTTAGGTGGTAGTAAATGCACTGGTGGTACCTTTTTGGTAGTGCTGGTGTTCCTTTTTTTTTGTAAGTGTATATTGTATGGTGATGTGGTTTGTGCCACAATAGTTTTATTTCCATTATATCGTGGTAAGGCCGCCCTTATAATTGTTAAGATTTTTCAATACATTCGTAACATTGTAAATTACTCCTCCGTTTTAAAATATAAGATGGTTTAGCCATTTTCTAAAATATATGAATCTAGACATTTTTTAGTATGTAGGTTTACTAATTTTGTTTCCAACGTACACACTTAAATGCATCTCAAAAAGCTAAAACATCTTATATTTTAAAACGGAAGTGGGTGCACCGTGCTTAATTAGCTGGACACACTTGCATTTCAGCTACTATTAAGACTATACGAACAAAGGAATACATGATCACAAAACACAAAACACACCATCGGACCCCAAAAAAAAAGAAGGCAAAGAACTAAAAAATAGGGGCATCACTGTCCCAACAAACATGGCCACGCTTGAACAGGGCCCGGCGCTGCGACGACCGAGCTCAGTAAGTTGGCGTGGAGGTGCTGTTCTTGGACCACCTCGTCCACAGCATGAACTCGAGTCCGACGACGGCGGCGAGGAGGATGGCGAGGTTGAAACCGTAGCCGATCCTCCAGGACTGATGGTTGCCGCCGACGTGGATCCCGAGCACGATGTTGACGGCAGCGAAGAAGAGCACCAGCCTGCCTGCCCAGTGGTGGTACCAGTTCCAGTACTTCCGGTACTTGGAGTCCGTGTTGGGCCTCAGGAAGAAGGCCAGAACCTGCAACCAGTTTGTGTGCAACATTCAGAATCCATCAGATACTACAGAATGACAATATTCAGAAAACCAAAACATGGGAGAGGAGGACAGTGCGTGTGAACTAACCTGCAGGATGCCGAGGACAAGCACGAATATGCCGAGGCCTCTGTGCGCGGGGATGTCCGCCTGAATCTTGCTGTACAGCGCTACGCCAGCGACGACGCCGGCAAGGCCGAGGATGAAGCCGGTTAGCTGGATGCCGACGTGGAGGTAGAACCAGAGCGGGTCCATCCGCCGGAAGTAGCGCGCAAGGATGGCGCCGATGGGCATCAGGATTCCCCACGCGAACAGGTTGAGCCCGCCATGCGCCCGCCTCAGCCCGTAGGGGAAGGCCCCGTCGGCGAAAGTCTTCCCTGCAGATCGTGAACATGTTAACTACCGCAGAAACAATAATGAGGAGAAAGTCCATTTTGATGTTGATTTGGGAACTATGCAGATGTGATGGATGAATGATTACGACCGATCACCGATGCTTCAAGAAACAATAAACTTTTCTGTTAACCGACACACGCCGAGTTGCAGTTCGACCGAGCTTGCTAATCAAGTCTCGTCTGGAGCGCACAGATATAATATGAGTACTAGAAAAGGCTAACTTCTTACAAGACGAAAAATTGGTTAAGAAAATGCATGAGCATTACAGTCAGTTATCTGCATTTTGGTACAGTTAAACACTAGCTAAGCTAAGCTGCAAATTATGCTGTAATAAAGAGAGTCAGCAAACATGCATACCGGTGGTGAAATCGAATGTGAATGATGTCTTGTCCTGGTGCTTGGTGAGCTTGTTCTTGACCGGAATGCTGGGCCCGAACGCCAGTATGATGTGCTGGTGTGATAGGCGGTAGGAGAACTTGAGCTGGAAGGCGACGTAGATCTTGGCCTGCTGCACGACGACGGTGTGGTCGTGGTCGTTGGAGACGAGGAAGCCCCTGTCGACGACGGCGGCCTTGGAGCCGGACTTTGCCCGGAGCGCGAACTGGCGGATGTGGGGGAGGCCCTTCTTGCCCATCCACCCGACCATGGCGCTGGAGCCGATCATGAGGCCGTCCCGCGAGAAGCCCATCCCCACCCACCCCGTGCTGTACATGGTGGACAGCACCACCCGCAGCACGTTGTTCTTGTCCTGCTGGTACTGCAGGTTGCAAATGGAGAGTGCAGAGGTGAGAGACATGTACTACATCAGAAATTGAATTATGGGGGTTATTGTCACTTTACTGCTTTGTCCCCCTGTAGTACCAGATTTCTTGGCTCTGACAGTGCCGTGCCAAGTCTAACCCATTGGTTGAATCATCAGGAAAATGAGCAGTTCATAGATATCTGCAGCTCTAGCTATATGGTTTTTTCGCATAAATTTCCTTACCGCTACTAGTTCAGTAAATTCAGTTAAGCTACGCATAGCTGCTCTGCTCCCAAAGTTAGATCATGTGCAATAGTACTATGTAACTTGAACAGGATATCAGGAATCTAAGTTCTGCCCCTAGCTAGCTACACCAGCAAAGATCAGAACCAATTTGAAGCCCCAAACACATACTGAACCCTCCACCGCCCTGTTCAGAATACACAGGCTCGAGCTCGACGGAAGGAATGAAATTGCTGACGTGCAGCCATGCCTGAAGTAACAATGACGACGCACGTACCCGGAGCACGAAGTTGTTCCAGACGGGCTGGCAGGCCATCCCGGAGTAGTTCCCGACGAGCGCTGCCGGCAAGTCGCCGCTGCAGCTGTCCATCTGCGCCGTCGCCGCCGACGCCAGCACCGAGACCAGCACGGCCGCCAGCGCGGCAGCAACAACCGCGTCGCGCGCCATGCCGACCTCTGTCCTCCTCTCGACCGGCGGCGGGGTGGCAGCTAGTGGCGACAATGTCCAATTGCCAATGCTTGGCACACCGACGAGGAGGCAAGAACCGGCCTCAACAGACAGCTAGGTAGCTAGCTCGGCAGGTCCGTCCAGCAGCACGAGAGGTGGAGCAGTTTAGGAGGGCGTGGGGCGGGGAGTTGGGAGGTTGCAGTCGGTTGGTAGCACTGATTTTCTAATCACTGCTGTTGTTCTTGCGGGTAGAGTCGGATATGGGGAGGTTGTTGCCGCTTGCCGGTGGTGCGTCGGTCAGTCAGTGAGCTCACTGCGGCTGGGGGCGCCCCCCCGCGCGCAGGATTAATATGATTGATCGTTGTGTCGGGGAGAAGCGTGGTTGGTGGTGGTGCGGGTTCGGGTGTCCCGATCGCCCCCCTCAGATCTGGAGCCGGACGGGAAGAGAGAGGTACTTACGGGAGCTAGCTAGGAGTAGGAGTGCGAAAAAGGCAAAGGGCGTGTGCGTTGTATTCTAGCTCGTGTCAATGTGTCATGTGCGCCTCTGCAGCCTGCATGCGCCGCTGCCATGTCGAGCTTTCTGGGAGTGGCGTCCGTGTGGCTATGGGCGTCGGTGTGCGTATGAGGGAGTATCGGTGAAGCCGGAGGGTACGTCGAGGAGGACGGGAACAGCTGATACGTACGGAAGTTGTACGGTGGGATGTACTGCAAAGGGGTTGTTGGGGAACTACTGTGAAAAAACAAAACCAAAAGGTTGCTGCAGAACTGATGTAACTGACGGATAACCTGAAATCCTTGCAAAGGAAGGCTTATTCACATCATCATCATGAATCTAAAAATTCATGGAAGGCATATTATATTGGACGTTACCACCGCTACTAAGTGTCACCTTTGTAAGGCTCAGGATCTCTCTCTATATTGTAGTGGCTCGGAGTTCGGATACAAGGGAAAACAGAGTAGAGTTTACAGAAGAAGTAACGAGAGAGAGATAGAGAGAGATACCGGAGTTCAGTTATCTGTTCGACCCTTCCTTCTCGGGATCGCCACTATTTGAAGACCCAATCCTTGGGGTCCAGTCTCTTGCTTGGATGGCGAGGTCGCGTCGATCTTCTGACGTGTCCCGTGGTGATAGGCGCACTTCCCGTTGACGTGGCAGCTGATGTAGACGTGGTCGTACCGGGCTGGGGCTGACATTCCCCTCTCCTTCACTGCCGGCTTGACCCCAAGCCGGAGCTTGCGGAAAACGAGCACGGAGCTGCGCTTCATCCTCCCAAGTGGCCAAGGAAACAGGCAGCGACGACCAATGGATCAGCACTTGAGAACGCACCGTCGACCCGCGCAAGTACTGACGATGTTGGAGAACATGAAGTGGTTCGTCCGGGCTCGCTGTTGTATCCGACGCATCTTCATTTGGTGTAGGTAGCAGACGCACTTGATTATCCCTGAGAGGAGGATGAGCTCGACGCACGAGAGAGACATGCACCACTGGGTGAATCAAAGCCCTCTCCGGCAGCCTGAGCTTGTAAGAGACCGCGCCCACCCGTGCTTCCACCTGAAATGGTTCAAATTAACGAAAAGCCAGCTTGTGACTAGCCCTGTTAGCCACCGAGGTTTGCACATACTGTTTAATCTTGAGAAACACCCAATCTCCCACATCAAACTGTCATTCAGAGTGATGTTTGTCAGCCTGATCCTTCATGATCTGTCGAGCACGAGTGAGGTGATGCTTCAACATGTCCTGCATCAGAGTCCGCTCCTCCAAGGCTCCAACCAAGTGGCCAAATCAGAGGATTGGCAGACATATGTATCAATGATGCCAAAGTGTCGCGGTGGGTGCGTATAGAGAGCTTCAAAAGGCGATGTACGAATGGCAGTGTGGTAAGAGGTATTGTACCAGTACTCCGCAAGAGGAAGCCAATGATGCCATTGTCGCAGGCAAGCATGCACGAAGCAGCGCAAGTATGTCTCCAGACACTGATTGACGCGTTTAGTTTGGCCGTCCGTTTGCGGGTGGCGCGAAGAACTCATGGCCAGTTCCGTCCCAGTCAGGCGGAACAATTCCTTCCAGAGAGTGTTGGTAAAGATGGGATCACGATCTGACACCAAAACCTCCGGCAAACTATGCAGCTTGAACACGTTGTCGACAAAAGCCATGGCCGCTTGCTGTGCATTGAACGAATGAGAGAGGGCAATGAAATGTGCATACTTAGTGAGCTTGTCAACGACCACCAAAATGCAGTTGCAGTTCCGTGAGCGAGGGAGACCTTCAATAAAATCCATAGTCGCCGTATGCCAAGCGTGGCGAGGTACCGGAAGAGGTTGCAAGAGGCCGGGATACTTGACGCGTTCAGATTTAGCTTGTTTGCAGACTGTGCAGTGATCCACATATTCCTCAATTGATCGCTTCATCCCTTGCCAATAAAAATGATGGTGCAGCTGATGGTAAGCAGCTCGCTGTCGTGGTATTGCCGACGAGTACGCCATGGAGGGGTCCTCACAGTGCGTGTTTAGAGACGTGGGGTAAGGCGGGCGGTTGATGGGTACGAGGTAATACAGCTTACCCAGGTTCAGATCCCACAACGGTGGCGGAATCCTACTCCTGCTATAAATCACTATAAGGGCAATACACCGAGTTACAGAGATTGGTTCGCTATGCGAGGTTGTATGAATCGATGCCCTAAAGGCTCCCATAGGCCCGACTTATATAGTCGCCAGGTCCTAGGGTTACAGGGAAAAGTCCTAGCCGGACAGGTTACAGAGTCCTACACTGTCTATTATTAGTCTTATTGTCACATCCCAAGATAAATCTTGTTATGTGAAAAATAAATAAATAAAATAAAACTTTGTTGATTTTCAGGGTGAGAAGAAACTTTTTGATTCCAATTGGAAACCTTCAAACCTTTTTGATCAAACAAATCCTAAAGGGATTTGAAAAGTTAAACAATTAATAAAGAAAATATTTTGAATAAGTGGAATTACTATTTTTGGATCTTTAAATAAAAGATTTGGTTTTCAAAAGAAAAGGTGGATTTATAAATAAAGATTATTTTATAAGCCAAACTAAAACTTGGCCAAGCTTTTGAAATAAAATATTTCTATTTGATAAAAAATAGTAAAGGTTTATTTAAATAAAATAATAAGGATTTAATATCCAAGTTTGTTAAAAATAAAAAGGTTTTACTATTTTAAATAAACACTAAAACTTATTTATTTATTTTAAATAAGTTTTCCAAGTATTTTATATTCTCAAATAAAACCTACTGAAGTGTTTTGGTTTTAGATTTCAAAATAAATATTTTAATAAAACAAATCCTATTTGATTTAATAACTAAGGTCCATTATATTTAATTATTAATGGACCCTAAAATAAAAATGTTATTTTATCTTAAATAAAGTTTTCCAAGTGTTTATTATTTTCAAATAAAACCTACTGATTTGGTTTGGATAATATTTAGTTTTCAAGTGGAGTTTTTATTAATTAAATCAAAACCTATTTGAATTATTAACTAAGGTCTATTTTAATAGATCCTAAAATAAAAATATTATTTTATTTTGGGACTTTGGTTTGTGTTGATTAAACAGAACCAAACTTAATATAAAGTTTGGTAGAAGTTGTTTTGAATTGGTTGTTTGATTTGTTTGTTTGAATTTCAAAACAAAAAAAGAAATAGAAAAAGAAAAAGGGTTCAGAATAGGAAAAAATATAGAATTGGACTCGACCCAACCCAGTAGCCCAACTAGGCTCAGCAGCCCATTTCCCTCTCTCTCCCGAAGAGTTTTTATCTCACTCAGCAGACGACCCGCAGAGCCAATGACAAGTGGACCCCTCCCCCTCACTCCCTTTCTCGCTGACAAGTATGCCCCACCCCTCCTGTTTATCGTCTACACCCACGACCTGTTCTTCCTCCCCTCGTCGCCGTTTCTGTCTTTGATTTCGCGGCTTGAATTCACCTTAACGCAGCCACCATTACTTGCAGTGATCACGCCCATTTAAACGCCAGCGTCTTCCTTCCATTTCCCCTCTGTCTCCTCCCCCAAGTGCGCCCCCAGGCTGCCGAATTTCGCCAGACACCGCCCACTGTCCGACGACGCTCCGGCGAGGATTCCAGCAGCTCCGCCATCTCTTGCCTCCTCGAGCACGCAGCTGTGATCACCATCTCCCGGCGGACCATTCTGCAGCCGCAGCTCGCTCGCGCGCGCCCCTGAGCGTCGGCAACGACAACAACCGCCGCCGCCACCGTCTGGTTTAACTCCGGCGAGTACCTTAGGTAGTTTCCGTCCGCCCCTTTCCCTCTCGTTCACGCACGCATCTTCGCCAGGACTGTGCGCATCTGACCCTGTCTTCCGTTTGCCCTAGTACGCGCTGTAGCCTCGTCCTCGATGATGCCTGAGCAAGCCCGACGCCGACGACGTCTCCGACGAGCAATCGCCGCCGTTCCCGTGCGCCCCCTGCCCAACGACGAACACCTTAAGCATCAGAACGTCACCGCGATCACTGTAAGCACCCTCACCTCCTCCCTCGCTTCTTAGATCGCCGGCACTGTCCACGTCTGACCGCGCCGCCAGTCGCCGCCGCGTGAGCGCCGCTGCCAAATGGTCAAAGCAATAGGGTCCATTGGATCTCGATCTGACGGATAAGATTAGAAATAAGCGAAGAGGTAAGTAGCCTCTGCGCACCGTGCGATATGACTTGATCCAACAGTCTGTGTTAGTCGATCTACGCGAAAGGTTTTCGACGAATAGGAATCAGACGCGTGTCCCAGAGTTGTTTTAAAAACAGAATTTGATCAATTAGACTTGAGATTTTGTAAATTGCATAACTTTTAAACCACATGTCCAAATTTTGCAAACTTTATATCAATGGAATCAGTGGAACAAGCCCTAGCCAACCATGCCTTTTGTTTAGTAAAAAGCTTCTGGTAAAATGTTTGTTTTTGTAGAAACATTTGTATGCTTGTTAAGGATGTGAAAATTGTTCAAAAATGATTTTGGGGATAAAATCTTTTGCAAATGGAGTGATTTGAACCTACTGACCATAGGAAACACTTTGTGGATTCAAAAATGTATTTGGTGATGCAAAAGAATGATTCTTTGATTTAAAACCATTTCTAGTCAAATAAAAATATAATTTATTTATTAAAAATGGTTTTGGAAGAAAACTTTTGGGAAATATTTTGTTTTAAACTCTCTGACCCCAAACACCAAGTTTTATGGTTTGAAAACATATTTGGTGAACCCTATAGATTAATGCCTTAGTAAAAAAAACATTTCTACACCACATAAAATGATACTTTGTTTTAAAGATGGTTTTTGAAGTGAAATCTTTTGCAAATGACTTTAACACTTTATAAAATGACCAATAGGTGTTTTCAAATGTTTATGACCCATTAGGAACCACTTTTTAAAATAAAACAAAGCTTGGCATGCTTGCATGCATTACTTTGACTTTATGATTTTATGTGATTGTTTTGCTTGAATGGTAGATTGAACTTGTGCCTTGCTTGATTGAATTGTAGTGACTTGAAGAGTGTGATTGTAGCAAGGACAAGGAGTGAACCTATACTCTACCAAAAAGGCAAGTGATGCTTCATACTTTTGTCCCATTACTTTCACTATGCATTAGTGATTTTTCTAAGTAAAACTTGCATGGAATTTTGCTAAGTATAAACCTTGCTATAGGAAAACCTAGTAGATGAAACCTTAGTAGAAATTTTCTTAAGATAAGATTCCTACTACTATCAAGCTTAGCCTAGCTAATAGAAAACAAGGGTGGAATATATATCCATACTATGAAAAATTTCTAAGGCTGAGGACTTGTGTTTTTGTTTAATAAAACAAGTAAGTTAATGAATCACCTGGGTGGAATGGTAATTGCTTGGTGGTTTTTGGTTGAGTGGTTCACAAGGCCCATGTCTATGGTTGACCTTGTGTATCTCACTTGTGGATGGCCACCCAGGAACAAAGAGATTTGAGATGTCAAATGTTGAGAAGCTTCAAGTGCAACCACTTGGCATTATGGGCTCTGCCTGGATCATATAGGTTGCAAGAACTTAGCCATATGGACAGTTGGTGGTAGAGTTTGATAGGTTGGAACGCGTCCATTTTGGTCTAAGGGAAGGCTTCTGAAAGATCTTGTCTTGGTGAAACCAAGTCTTGTGGGGAAAGTGCACCACCTCTGCAGAGTGTAAAATCTAAGTACTTAGCCATGTCCCTGGTAAAGGACAATTTGAGCATCAATACATGGAAGCAATCAAGAATCTCATCATTCAAATTTCAAAGTTAAAAACTTGTGGTTGAACAAGGGTTAAAGGATCTTCAATCTTTGATTGGGATATGCCTTGGAAAAGATTATTTTGTCAAGCAAAAACTTAGTGTTTTCAAATGATAAGGAAAATCTATTTTGAGCAATGCAAGCCTCAACTCCACTTAGCCAAAAGCATATAGATGATAGACTCCACTATACTACCATAGTATCACTTGCCAATACAATTCAAATGTATTGACCCTTGTGGCTGTAACTTGTTATGTTGCAGGTTTGATTGATATTAGTGAAGTTGATTGATTAGGATTACAAGTCTACAACCAACATGTCTGCCTGTGGCACTTTGAAGATGAAGGACCCCATGCTTATAGATATTCTGCTGCAATGTAATGTAATAGCCAAATGAGCTATGTAAGATGTAATAAAATTATGTTATTCCTGGTTATAAAGTTGTATTATGACCTTTGTTTCTTGATATTACATCTTAACTGTGGATGCTAGCTATTGATCCAGGGACTAGCATTGTAAACACATGGGACTCTACCTTATTAAAGGTTGGGACCCTTACAGATGGTATCAGAGCATTGTGTTGCCTGTAGGATTTGTAAACCCTAGGATTGGACAAAAACCCTTAGAAAAATAGGAGTTGTATTTGTTCCAAAACTTATTTACAAACAATCTTGTAAACTCTTTCCTCAACCATTTTGGACTTGATTCTACATCTCTCCTATTTTCAACTTGATGGATAAAAGCCTACCCCATGACCAAAGACTTCACCATGTGCAAAGGACTCCATCAACTCTAATGACTTCAACATCTTCAACTCTAATGACTTCAACATCTTCAGTACATCCACCAAGGACTACAAGTGAGACAAGGAAATCTTGCTCAAGATGTGGAGACTAAGGAAATGCAAAATTAGAAGGAGTTCACTTCACTTGAAGTTTTGTGACCAAGAGTTTTTCCAAGGAAACCATGATCTCATGCAAGAAGGAATCAACCAAGAAGGATGGAAAGATCACAAGTAAACCATATAGATGGACTACCATATTTTAGTTAAGTCAAACACACCAACTTAGGTAGTGTAACAAAAATAATTTTGGTTGCCTAAAAATATGCTTGAAACTTGTTGTTTGAGTGGAATGTTTGTTTGTGATTGCTTGCACATTGCTTGAATGCATTGTGATGTGTGTGATTAGAATTGATTCCTTAGAAATATTTTGCCTATTCTAATCCCAATCCAACCCAAACAGATGACTTCTCCAAGAAACTCCAACAACAAAGTTGATGACACCAACAACAACCAAGAGGACAACGTGAGTGAACTTATAGCAACCCAAAACCAGTTGAGCCAAGAAACAACTCAGCTTTTAGCCAACAACAATGGATTAGACCCAGCCATACAAAGGATTTTGAAACTTCAATCCCAATTGTTGCAAGGATTGGTTACTCAAATGATCAACATGGGAGAAAACTTTTCCCAAAGAGCTAATGACAACAAGGATGACAAATATGCTATTCTAGAAGGATACCAAGCTAGCAATATTTGTGGAGACAAGGATCATACATCCAAGGAGCATGAAGAAGACTGCCCCAAGAAGAGAGAAAGATTTTCCACCTATGAAGAACATGAACTAGAAGAACTCCTAGCTATGGAGAGACCCAAGAAGAAGAAGAAATGCCCCAACCCTAACAAGAAGGATATTACTCAAGTGCAATGTTACAATTGCAAAGAGATGTGACACTATGCCAATGAATGCCCAGAAAAGAAGAAGAATCAAAGAAACAAACAAGAGGCAATGATACCAAAGGAAAAGAAAGATATCAGCCAAGTGATGTGTTTCAAATGCAAGGAACTAGGCCACTATGCAAACTTCTGTCCAGGAAAGATGAAGCACAAGATAAACCAGCCTATAAAGGATCTCAGCCTTGTCACATGTTTCAAGTGTGAAAACGAAGGACACTATGCAGATGTTTGCCCAGAGAAGTTTTCCCAGGACCCCAAGAAGGCCAATATGTAATTTAGTTTGAAAATTTTTAAGGGTGGTAGTACCCTAGATGTTTTGAGCCTACTTGTAACCCTAGCCTCCCCAAATCTCGGGACGAGATTTATTTTAAGGGTGGTAGCCTGTCATATCCCAAGATTTTCCAAATCTTGTTATGTGAAAAATAAATGAATAAAATAAAACTTTGTTGATTTTCAGGGTGAGAAGAAACTTTTTGATTCCAATTGGAAACCTTCAAACCTTTTTGATCAAACAAATCCTAAAGGGATTTGAAAAGTTAAACAATTAATAAATAAAATATTTTGAATAAGTGGAATTACTATTTTTGGATCTTTAAATAAAAGATTTGGTTTTCAAAAGAAAAGGTGGATTTATAAATAAAGATTATTTTATAAGCCAAATTAAAACTTGGCCAAGCTTTTGAAATAAAATATTTCTATTTGATAAAAAAATAGTAAAGGTTTATTTAAATAAAATAATAAGGATTTAATATCCAAGTTTGTTAAAAATAAAAAGGTTTTACTATTTTAAATAAACACTAAAACTTATTTATTTATTTTAAATAAGTTTTCCAAGTATTTTATATTCTCAAATAAAACCTACTGAAGTGTTTTGGTTTTAGATTTCAAAATAAATATTTTAATAAAACAAATCCTATTTGATTTAATAACTAAGGTCCATTTTATTTAATTATCAATGGACCCTAAAATAAAAATGTTATTTTATCTTAAATAAAGTTTTCCAAGTGTTTATTATTTTCAAATAAAACCTACTGATTTGGTTTGGATAATATTTAGTTTTCAAGTGGAGTTTTTATTAATTAAATCAAAACCTATTTGAATTATTAACTAAGGTCTATTTTAATAGATCCTAAAATAAAAATATTATTTTATTTTGGGACTTTGGTTTGTGTTGATTAAACAGAACCAAACTTAATATAAAGTTTGGTAGAAGTTGTTTTGAATTGGTTGTTTGATTTGTTTGTTTGAATTTCAAAACAGAAAAAGAAATAGAAAAAGAAAAAGGGTTCAGAATAGGAAAAAATATAGAATTGGACTCGACCCAACCCAGCAGCCCAACTAGGCCCAGTGGCCCATTTCCCTCTCTCTCCCGAAGAGTTTTTCTCTCACTCACCAGATGACCCGCAGAGCCAATGACAAGTGGACCCCTACCCCTCACTCCCTTTCTCGCTGACAAGTATGCCCCACCCCTCCTGTTTATCGTCTACACCCACGACCTATTCTTCCTCCCCTCGTCGCCGTTTCTGGCTTTGATTTCGCGGCTTGAATTCACCTTAACGCGGCCACCATTACTTGCAGTGATCATGCCCATTTAAACGCCAGCGTCTCCCTTCCACTTCCCCTCTGTCTCCTCCCCCAAGTGCGCCCCCAGGCTGCCGAATTTCGCCAGACACCGCCCACTGTCCAACAACGCTCCGGCGAGGATTCCAGCAACTCCACGCCACCTCTTTCCACCTCGAGCATGCAGCTGTGATCACCATCTCCCGACGGACCTTTCTGCAGCCGCAGCTCACTCGCGCGCGCCGCTGAGCGTCGGCAACGACAATAACCGCCGCCGCCACCGTCTGGTTTAACTCCGGCGAGTACCTCAGGTAGTTTCCGTCTGCCCCTTTCCCTCTCGTTCACGCACGCATCTTCGCCAGGACTCTGCGCATCTGACCCTGTCTTCCGTTTTCCCTAGTACGCGCTGTAGCCTCGTCCTCGACGACGCCTGAGCAAGCCCGACGCCGACGACGTCTCCGACGAGCAATCGCCGCCGTTCCCGTGCGCCCCCTGCCCAACGACGAACACCTTAAGCATCAGAACGTCACCGCGATCACTGTAAGAACCCTCACCTCATCCCTCGCTTCTTAGATCGCCGGCACTGTCCACGTCTGACCACGCTGCCAGTCGCCGCCGCGTCAGCGCCGCTGCCAAATGGTCAAAGCAATAGGGTCCATTGGATCTCGATCTGACGGATAAGATTAGAAATAAGCGAAGAGGTAAGTAGCCTCTGCGCGCCGTGCGATATGACTTGATCCAACGGTCTGTGTTAGTCGATCTACGCGAAACGTTTTCGACGAATAGGAATCAGACGCGTGTCCCAGAGTTGTTTTAAAAACAGAATTTGATCAATTAGACTTGAGATTTTGTAAATTGCACAACTTTTAAACCACACGTCCAAATTTTGCAAACTTTATATCAATGGAATCAGTGGAACAAGCCCTAGCCAACCATGCCTTTTGTTTAGTAAAAAGCTTCTGGTAAAATGTTTGTTTTTGTAGAAACATTTGTATGCTTGTTAAGGATGTGAAAATTGTTCAAAAATGATTTTGGGGATAAAATCTTTTGCAAATGGAGTGATTTGAACCTACTGACCATAGGAAACACTTTGTGGATTCAAAAATGTATTTGGTGATGCAAAAGAATGATTCTTTGATTTAAAACCATTTCTAGTCAAATAAAAATATAGTTTATTTATTAAAAATGGTTTTGGAAGAAAACTTTTGGGAAATGTTTTGTTTTAAACTCTCTGACCCCAAACACCAAGTTTTATGGTTTGAAAACATATTTGGTGAACCCTATAGATTAATACCGTAGTAAAAAAACATTTCTACACCACATAAAATGATTCTTTGTTTTGAAGATGGTTTTTGAAGTGAAATCTTTTGCAAATGACTTTAACACTTTATAAAATGACCAATAGGTGTTTTCAAATGTTTATGACCCATTAGGAACCACTTTTTCAAATAAAACAAAGCTTGGCATGCTTGCATGCATTACTTTGACTTTATGATTTTATGTGATTGTTTTGCTTGAATGGTAGATTGAACTTGTGCCTTGCTTGATTGAATTGTAGTGACTTGAAGAGTGTGATTGTAGCAAGGACAAGGAGTGAACCTATACTCTACCAAAAAGGCAAGTGATGCTTCATACTTTTGTCCCATTACTTTCATTATGCATTAGTGATTTTTCTAAGTAAAACTTGCATGGAATTTTGCTAAGTATAAACCTTGCTATAGGAAAACCTAGTAGATGAAACCTTAGTAGAAATTTTCCTAAGATAATATTCCTACTACTATCAAGCTTAGCCTAGCTAATAGAAAACAAGGGTGGAACATATATCCATACTATGAAAAATTTCTAAGACTGAGGACTTGTGTTTTTGTTTAATAAAACAAGTAAGTTAATGAATCACCTGGGTGGAATGGTAATTGCTTGGTGGTTTTTGGTTGAGTGGTTCACAAGGCCCATGTCTATGGTTGACCTTGTGTATCTCACTTGTGGATGGCCACCCAGGAACAAAGAGATTTGAGATGTCAAATGTTGAGAAGCTTCAAGTGCAACCACTTGGCATTATGGGCTCTGCCTGGATCATATAGGTTGCAAGAACTTAGCCATATGGACAGTTGGTGGTAGAGTTTGATAGGTTGGAACGCCTCCATTTTGGTCTAAGGGAAGGCTTCTGAAAGATCTTGTCTTGGTGAAACCAAGTCTTGTGGGGAAAGTGCACCACCTCTGCAGAGTGTAAAATCTAAGTACTTAGCCATGTCCCTGGTAAAGGACAATTTGAGCATCAAGACATGGAAGCAATCAAGAATCTCATCATTCAAATTTCAAAGTTAAAAACTTGTGGTTGAACAAGGGTTAAAGGATCTTCAATCTTTGATTGGGAGATGCCTTGGAAAAGATTATTTTGTCAAGCAAAAACTTAGTGTTTTCAAATGATAAGGAAAATCTATTTTGAGCAATGCAAGCCTCAACTCCACTTAGCCAAAAGCATATAGATGATAGACTCCACTATACGACCATAGTATCACTTGCCAATACAATTCAAATGTATTGACCCTTGTGGCTGTAACTTGTTATGTTGCAGGTTTGATTGATATTAGTGAAGTTGATTGATTAGGATTACAAGTCTACAACCAACATGTCTGCCTGTGGCACTTTGAAGATGAAGGACCCCATGCTTATAGATATTCTGCTGCAATGTAATGTAATAGCCAAATGAGCTATGTAAGATGTAATAAAATTATGTTATTCCTGGTTATAAAGTTGTATTATGACCTTTGTTTCTTGATATTACATCTTAACTGTGGATGCTAGCTATTGATCCAGGGACTAGCATTGTAAACACATGGGACTCTACCTTATTAAAGGTTGGGACCCTTACACTTATGTATCTTGTACTCCAAGGCTCCGGGTACGCTGGTGACTCCACCATAGCCTTCCTTTATCCGGCATGGGCCTCCCATCTGGATCCATCTAACTGGGCCGCCCAGCAGGCCATAGGACATTCTACCAACTATGGGCCACCCGGTTTAGCTGAATAAGAGACATGCTATAAGGATACCCATACAGCATATCCCCAACAGTAGCCCCCGGAGAACTCCAAGATCTTGCGCCGTCTTGCCTCTTCACGTGGAATGCTCCGTCTAGATGGATGTCGGCAAATCGTCAAGCAATATATTGTAGTCCTCCCAAAGAACCCTACAAGGTTTTCTCCGTCTTCGATTCGTAAGTCGGAGAAATGCTGAATCTTCCATCGTACTCTTCCGTAGTCGGATTAAATCCATCCATGCCGGAATCTTCGATGTGACGACTCATCTACCCATGTCAGCTAGGACGACGTAGGCTTAGGTCAGCGACGCCTCGTAACTCACACATGCAGAGAACGCAATCATATCCTATTTTCCCGCGCGAGCGATATGAACCGTTGGCGGCGGCGGTTGGTGACATGGCAAAATTTCCGCGCACGTTCACGAACACGTCGTCTACGCGGCAACTGTCCGATCAAGTTGCACGAATCTTGATGCTAAGGATGATAAATAGTAACCGTGGGGCATCTTCCAATTTTTACCTCATTCTCCTCGCATCATCGTCTTCTTTCTCCAGCCGCACTTCTCCTCGAGCTCCCCGCGAGAAACCTCGAAAACCCTAGGTTCCATCTGCGTCAGTCGCACCCATCCTTCACTCCATGGCGAGCAGCAGCACATCCCCATCCATGGCGGCGTCGGCAAAGCCGCGACAAAGCCGGCGAGCTCCATCGTCGTGCCCCCGGAGGGTTTGGTCATCCCTGCATTGGCGGTGATCGAGTCCACCGGCGGTGACCAAAACTTGGCGGTGCTAGAGCCACTGGAGGAGGAACCAGATTCGCATAAGGGCGACTGGCGCGGCTCGGACATCACCGACCGCGACATCCAGGAGATGGTCGCCGAAGGCTACTTCCCCGCAACGGAGGGGCTCGTCTGACGGGCGGTGCCGGCCGACGAGGTGACTCCTTCTCCCCAAGCCGGAGAAAAGGTGTACCTCAGGGCTCAGCTGGTACGCGGCGTTTCCTTGCCCATCTCCCACTTCTTCCTCTCCGTCTTAAACCACTACAAGGTCCAGCCCCATAACCTCTCCCCCAATAGTATCCTAGTGCTTAGCAACTTCGCGGCACTTTGCGAGGGTTATCTAGGGATAAGGCCTAGGTTAGACTTGTTCGTGTACTTCTTCACTGTCAAACGTGAAGCCAGACATAGTAAGGAGGAGCTTAGGAACTGCGGCACCATAAGCTTCAAGATTCGACCTGGCCGGCGGTTCCCCGACATTGTCGGCCATGAGTCCTGCAAGAATTGGCAGCAGACGTACTTCTACGGCCCCGACATTCCTCTAGCGGTCCGAGAAGTGACGTACCCGGACTTCGTGGATGGAGCCGCCGCTGAAGTTTCCACATGGAGATCCCATGCCTCTCTTCCTTCCGACCTCGACGCTTCTCGCGCAATAAGGCGGATCGAATGGTTCGTAGAGACGGGTTTGACCGGATTGGACCTAGCCATGTGCTGGTTCATCAGGCGAATCCAACCTTTGCAGCACCGCGCGAAGTTCATGCACGAGTATACCAGTGATCAAAGGGATACCCTCCGGATCTCCGTGGATAACTTCTCGAGCGACTCCGTCAAGCTCCGCCTGAAGGACATCGTCAAGGTGAAGGATAAGAAGCGTGGCTTCACCATCACCTATGACATGTTCGTAGACGACAAGTGCCCAAATGTAGGTATTTATTTTCCGTGTACGACATATGCTCCAGTTCTTCCGTCTTGCGAACACCGTTTTGTCTAACACGGTGATTTATCACTTAACAGCTTAGCGATCTAGATGAGGACAACCTGGCTGCCCAAATCTACGATCCAAAGATGAAGGAAGTCACGGTCGTGTCCGACGATGATTTCCCGTTAGCGCGAAAGCGGAAGAGCTCCACCTCTGACGCTGCCGACGGAGGCAAGAAAAAGAAGACGGAGGGTGGAGCCTCCAAAAATACTACTGCCGCCCTGGAGGCGGAAAAGAGAAAAGCCACCGGGATTTTTGCCAAACACTCCCCCTAGTGTAAGCTTCTCATTCTCCGACATTGTCTATCTGTCTGTCTTGTTCCTGTACTTATGCATTTGCACGTTTCAGAAAGAAAGCCACGAACATCCTCAAGAAGACCTCCAAAACTTTGGGGGCTTCTCGAAATATCAAGGATATGCTGCATCGCGACGCCTCCCCCGCCATCGCCCCCGCTACTCCTGCCGTCAAGCCCTCGTCTGTCCCGACGAGCTCACAAGCTAAGGAGGCACCAGGCCCTTCCGTCATGGAAGTGGATTCTGGCGCCTCTACCAAACTCGCTGTTGTCGGCGAGCAGGCGACGCAGGAGAGCACTGCTCAACAAATGACTGAAGCTCCGGCTAAGGATGCCATCAGTGGCGGCAAGGCGGTGGTGGAAGCTGGTACCTCTGCCGAAGGCGGCGCCCTTGCTCCCCAGAAACCCTTTGAGTTCCCAAAGATAGTCTATCCGGCGCTTACGCCGAGTAACACAACTCTGGTTCCTGGAGGAGTACCGTCATCTCCGACATGCGGTCTTGAGGAGCTCCTCCGACAAGCAGAAACATTGCGAGGAAATAGCGTTTCCATTGGCAAGCTGCTAGCCGAGAGCGCTACAAACCTTAAGATCATCGCACTTGTAAGTTTACTTTGCCTTTTGCATTTCATATGAGTATCCCACTGTAGCCCCCGAGGATGTAGACGGAAAACCATAGGTTTTGCATCTATATGCTCTAAGAGTGAATAAGTTAGAAAAAACTCTCACTATAGCCCCCAAGCATTTAGATGGAACAAACTATTCCGACTAGATGCTTTAAGAGTAGCATACTGTGGCATCCCGCAAAACCACTACTAGAAAATCGCGTGTTTTTGTGCATTGCATCATCATGACCGCATGCTCATGTCATCATGCCACATTGCATTTGAGCATCGTCATCATCATGCATATTAATTTACTTGAAACTATGTTGCGAAAGTCTACTGTTTTCTGAAACTAGCCCTCCTTCTATTTCAAACTAAACCCCGGATGCTTCCGGATATTTTGTTTGTCTAAAAACTATTTACAAAAGTTATTGCAAATTAAATAAAAGTTATAATATTTAGGGGGGCAGTCGAACGGGCCGATTCGACCCAGTCGACCACCCCCGTACAAAACAGATCGGTCCACCCTAAACCCCTTTTTGCACCCAGACCTAGTCTACCCACCCTCCAGCCACCTCACCCCACCCAATCCTCTCTCGCCACCTCACCTCTCTCCCTCCCTCCACCACTCCTAGCATGACACCTCACCCCACCCATCTCATCTCCCTCACCTGCCAGCCCCCCCACACGCACACACACACGCCACACCGACCTGCCCCGCGCGGCCCACCGCGGGTCCCACACAGCCCCCACACGTCCCCCCACGCGCTCCCTCACCCCGCTCCCGCAACCGCCCCTCGTCCCCGACCGCACCACGCGCCTCCCTCCTTCTCCTTTTCCTCCGGCCCGCGCCGCCCCCTCTTCCCTCGGCCTCCCCGCCTTCTCCCTCATCTCCGGCGCCCCCCCTCCATCAAGCTCC
Organism: Avena sativa; assembly: GCA_916181665.1. Lineage (NCBI taxonomy): Eukaryota > Viridiplantae > Streptophyta > Magnoliopsida > Poales > Poaceae > Avena > Avena sativa. Next base: position 370,813,595 of record OV702279.1, on the reverse strand, counting down.
CCATCGCCCCGTCCGCCGCGCCTCCTCTCCCCTCTCTCCGGAGTTCGCCGGCTCGGCGCCCGCGGCCCGCGCGCGCGCCGCGCCCGGCGCTCATCACCGGCGCCTCGCCGGCCCTCTCCTTTCGCCACCGCGGCCTCCTCCGACCCCGAGCTCCGCCTCCGCTCGCCGCGGAAGCCCTCTCTCCGGCCGGCCTCACCCGCCTCGCCTCCGTCCTCGCCCCGCACCGGCCTAGGCCGCCTCCCTCGCCCCGCTCCGACCCCCGCGTCCCCGCCCGAGCTCGCCCGGCGCCTTCTCCCCGCTCGTCGGAGGCCGCCCCTCTCCCTGGCCGACGCCGAGCTCCCCGCCTCGCCTTCTTCCCCACCGCGTCGCAAGCGTCGTGCCCTCCTCACCCGGCCGCCGTCTTCCGTGTCACCGTCTTGTCGCCGCCGGCCCCGCGCGCGCCTCGGCACATCTTGCCGCAAGCCGCCCGAGTGGCCCTGCGGGCATCTGCGGCCAACCTCTTGCACCTCTGCCTTCTCGAGTTTGCTTTGCCTGCTGTCGTTCGGGTGGATCCTTGCGTTTTGGAGCTGCTCATGTGAGTGTGGCTCCCCAACTCGGAGCCATGGTGCATCTAGTGTTGTCAGTGTGGTGAATTTTGGAGCCCGCATCGACGAATTTCGCTCCTATGCTAGCAAGACTGAAGATGACCTGGGGAACCGAACCGTAATCTTTGATGCGAGGGCCGCGGTCGTCGTAGTTGGTGGAACGACACTAAAGTTTCAAGACGATAAACAAGGTCGTCACTGAGTGGAGTTATCATCACCGACCAAGATAATCTGGTGAATCATCGGCACTGTTCCCAAACCCGTCACCGACACTCGAGCACTTCGAACCGGAACACCAAGATCTTCCAGTGCCGAGACCGAGCCCGACACCGACAATCGAAACCGCGGAACCGACAAGTTCGCCTACCTGGGCACCGTGCGACAAGATCTTCTCGGACCCGAGGACCATCAAGGCTTCCGCCCGGCAACGCCAAGTACTCCCTCCTGGCTTCGAAGCCCGACCCCGTGGACCGACATGATCTTCTTCACGGATACGACCAGCACTCCCTCGCGGACGCCAAGTACCTCCCTCGGACGCCAAAACCCGAACCGGAAGGACGCCAAGATCGCCACAAGGACGACAAGTTCTCCTTCCGAACGACAAGACCGGCCGATCCGTGGACCCGACAAGAGCGACCGCTTGGACCCAAGATCCCCGGCACGCCACGACAAGTTCTCCGTCTTGTATCCGCTCCCGCTGTTCCCGTCGAACCCTGAACCCTGAGACCGAACCCCGAACCCCGGAACCAAGATCTGCCGAACCCTAATGTGTGAACCTTTTCCCGAGCCCCTATTTTATAAATGCTAATTATAAAACCTGTTGCATATTAAATTTTCATACTCGCATGCATATTTGTGTGGTTTGGGGGCCTTAGGCCGATTAACCTAATTAAATATGGGGCCCATATGCGGGCAAATCTAGTCTAATATTGGCCTCATTTAAATTTGTGTAGCGAACCGGTGCTATATTTTGCCTTGTTAAAACAACATTTAAATTGCGGGGTTCTAAATAACTTGGACCGTTTCATTAATTGTCGGGACCCCGGTTCCGCTTAATATGACCTAATCACATCGCACCTTTGCCATGTCATACATCATACATGCATCATGCCCGATCTTTTGCCGTAGTATTAAATATTGCATCCGGTGTTTCTTCTAGTGTTTTGCTTCTTCGCGGATAAGGCCGTTGAGTTGATGTGAGCTTCGCCCCGATCTTCGGATGAACCTTCGACAATGTTTTCAGGCGAGCATCTCCCCCTTTCTACCTAGCTTGCTTTTACAGTATTTATTCCCTCCTGTTGATCTATTGCTATCTGTGATGCGATGCTCTAGTTTTCGTACCCGTGATATCCCTTGCATCCTTATATTGCCTTGGACACCTCCTATTACCTGTTGTTTGGTAGATAGTTGGACCTGCGCGTCGTAGTCGCTTGCTCAAGTGCTGTGGCGTGTCGTCAAGTATCACAGTTGTTGGAGCATTGCCGCCTGTTGAATGTTGGAGATGATCATGGCTTTATTTATTGTCACTTTAATTATTGTTTAACAACTAAAATTGAAGTAGGTAAGCAGAGGCACAGGTGGGCAATAGATGTTATTTGGTTGTTAACCGTCCACTTGTGTCCCGTAGGACCCCGAGTGCTTGATACCTGTTCCTTGATTTATCGCGCTATCCACATACGGGGAATTATGGGCCCCTCTTAGCCAGAGCTTGATTCAGTCTTATTTCTTGGGGCCACAAACTAGTTTGAGGTTTTATTTACGATCCTGTACTTATGCCATGCTTTGCTGCTTTATTTACGATTGTGCGAGGAGCACACGGTACTGTTTAGGATCGGGACACGTTTTCGCGGTGTCGACAAGCCCAGTTTTGGGTTCCCAGTCGTTCACAGCCGTCCACCCAAACCTCGGGTCCGTCTCGGAGCTAGCTTACTTCGTTGCGGGTGTACTCCAAGGGGTGGCCCCCTGAAATATTTCTGAATCCTGTGATTGCTTTGTCGTGAAAGCCTCGTTGGGTTTTGATTTGGTTTTTCCGAGGTTGATCGTGTGTGTGTTGCTATTGGTGCACCCCGGCCGGGTAAAACTTTCTGAAAGCCGTGTCCGCGGTTATGGACGACTTGGAGCACAGTATCTCGATCATAGACAACTATAACTAAAGTAGTGCTATAAATTTGACTTTATAATGACTAGTAATCAGCTTCAACTACAACGGAATGGCTAAGTAAAACTTCCAACAATTGCTTGTTTGGATGTCGCTTGCGACCAATGTACCTGACTAGTAAGTATTGCAACTGTAACGGAATGGCTAAATAAAAGTACCAACAGCTGCTGGGTTTTGGGTTATCTCATGCTAATTGAATCTGACTAGTAAGTGCCGCAACTACAACGGAATGGTTAACTATAAGTGCCCACTGCTTATTTTATCAGGATGACTATCTATATTTGACTAGTAAATTGCTGCAACGATAACTGAATAAATAAAACTGCCAACTGTGTGAGTTCCTCGGTTGACTTCCTCGTTTGGTCTCGAGGGGGAAACACCAGGACGGGTTTGTTTGATGGCAATATCAGGTTTGTTCCGAATAGGTCTTTCTTATCCCTCTCTGATAGCCGTCAGTTGTTTCGAGTCTCTATAGGTTGTTTAGTGCATGCTGCCGCTGCCGCTTCAGTCCACCATACCTATGTAGGCGAGGACCGCCGAATTCTAGTCTCGCCGTGTACTGGCCTCAGTACTGACGCTCCTCTTTTTCCTTTGCCCTTTGTCGGCACCCCTTTTGTTTAAGCAGGTTTTGAGATCGACGCCGTTAGCAGGGTTACCCTTCCGGCTTGGCCTGGGAAGGGTTATGGACGCCATTGGTTATTCTTCAGGGCTCTTAGCCCCATTTGCATCTTGTCCGTAGCTGGACCCTCTATCGTTTTCAAGGTGATTTGGATCTTTGTATATTATATCTGTATTCTTGACTCGTTGAGCCGCTGTTGTATATATACCTGTTCTGTGGGTCCCATCGAGGACTGTTGTGTAATGTTATTACTTCGTTTTCCACCCGCACGAAAGTGCCTGGTGGGCACCTTTGAATCGTTTCTATGCGGGTTTGGCGGGTTTCGCTAAAACTTGCATAGGTCCGATCCTGAGGGTGTTACACATACGCAGTGTTTATAATTTTCAATACTGTAGCCCCCAAGCCTCTAGTTGTAACTGAATTAGTTCCGACTAGATGCTTAAAGAAAAGCTAAGCATTTTCCGAGTTAAAAACTTTATACTGTAGCCCCCAAGCTTATAATTGAGAACTGAATTAGCTCCGACTAGATGCTTAAAGAAAAGCTAAGCATATTGCTAAGTAAAAAACTTACGCTGTAGCCCCCGAGCGTCTAGGTGGAAAGATTCTGACTAGATGCTCCAAGTAGACTAAACAACGGTTTTCCTTTTTTCCACAGAAAGAGAATGCTCGGAGGGGCATGGCCAACGACAAGTACCAGAAGATGAACGCAGATCTTGAGCCGAAAAGGGTAAAACTGCCATCTTGAAGGAACAGATCATCAAAAACAAGAGTCTGTTTTCTTTTTGCGCATTCCGTCTTGGTTTTGTTCCTTCATTCTCCGAGTACTCACTGTGTACTTTGTTTTCTCTTACTTTTGCAGAACATGTCGCCAAGGCCAAGGACATGGTCGAGCAGTCTAAGCACATCCAGCAGCTGGACAGCGAGAACAAGATCCTTAAGGAGGAGAGGAAAGAAATGCTGAAAATGCATGAGGATTCCATGAAGGACCTGGAGGACTCCGCCTCCGCGGAAATCAATCGCTTGAAGGAGGAGCTTGCGATCTTAAAAGATCAGAAGCAAGCTGCCGATGAGAAAAACCAACGCCACAACGAGGCGTTTAAGCTCCTTCAACAAGAGAAAGAATCCCTGGAGGACACACTCTGGCGGGCTAAGGCCAGCATCTTCAGTAAGTTTCCTCCGCCTTGTATTTCTGTAGTCTGGATACTTAGAATTTATTGAACTCATGTGCTTCTTTATCAGAAATTGCAGCTCCTATGGGTTTAACCCGATCGCCTCCTTTGGACAAGGAATGCATGGTTCTTGCCGGCAACTTCATCAACACCGCCATCACCCAAGCCAAAGAGATTGCCAAGCCCCTCCAGATACACATCAAGGTCTCGGACTCCGTGGTGAAGAACTCGTAGATTCTGCGCCGAGCCCCCGAGCGTATCACAAGCTGGAAAGCTTCATGTGCACGGGCTGGCGCTGTCCATGGTGAAGGCACACTACGAAGATGCCGACATCGACACGGTGACCTCTGGTATCCCGACGTTGACGATGATGGCAAAGAGATTGATCACGAAGCCATCTTGTCATCACTCGCGGGTTACGACACCAGAGTTGCCGAGTTGGTGGACATCGACGTCTTCGTGCCCATGAACACCATCGACAACGTCAACCAAGATTCCACCGAGTCCCACCACAGTGCCAACGCTGAGGGTGATTCTTCGGCTGGTGACGATGCTGCTTCCAAGTCTCCTGCGCCAAAGGAATGAAAAACAACTTTGTAATATTTTTTCCATCTTTGGTGTATGCGCGGAAAAAACTTGATGATGTAACTTAAGGCGGAAAACAATGGTTGTTATTTCCTGCTACTTAAGAACTAGTTTCCAGCATGTATATATTTTTTAAGCAAGTGTTTGCTTATCCATTACTTTAGTTCTTATGCTTGACTTTTCGTGAGTCGGAAGACTCGTTGTCGGAACCATGCGCTTAGGTGATGATGCCCAATGGCACCGTCAATAACCTGAGCACGAAATCACCGACAATAAGTGCCGAAAGTCACTACTCCAGAATCCACATAAAAACAACAAAGAACGTGTAGACCAGAAAATTTAAGCTAACGCCCATAGGTGGAATTTTCACAAGTGCAAACGCCAAGCTTGTGCATAAATGTTTTACATGATCCAAAAATGAACACTAAAGGAGGTAAAAGACTCAGAAATATGAGTGAATCAAAGAGCTTTATTTCATTGATCATATAAGAGGTACACAATTAGATAAAAAGTGCTAAGTGTAAAAATGACGTAGTTGTGCTATGTTCCATGGCCGATCAAGCTCCGGGTAGTCATCATCCGGGTCACGTCGCTTACGTTTATGATCCTCGTTGGGTCTATCCTTTAGTTCACGATTATCAACAAGGTAGTAAGACCCATTGAGTAACGCCTTGCTTACGATGAACGGTCCTTCCCATGGCGGGGATAATTTGTGTGACTTCTTCTGCTTAAGTCGGAGCACCAAATCCCCCTCTTTAAACGAGCGATGTCGAACGCGGCGACTATGGTAGCTGCGTAGCTTCTGTTAGTAGATGGCGGATCTTTGGCATGCCAAAACGCGCTCCTCCTCGAGAAGGTCCACATCCAGGCGTCTGGATTCTTCAGCGTCATCCTCGTCGTAGGCGGCAACTCTTGGTGCATCGTGGAGGATGTCGGAAGGCAGGATGGCTTCTGCTCCATATACCATGAAATAAGGGGTGTAGCCGGTGGATCTGTTGGGTGTAGTTCGTAAACTCCACAGCACAGATGGCAATTCTTCCGCCCAGGCTCCAGCTGCTCTATGTAGCGGTGCCTCAAGACGTGGCTTGATTCCCTGCAGAATTAATCCATTGGCTCGCTCAACCTGACCATTGGATTGTGGGTGTGCCACAGATGCAAGGTCAAGTCGGATGCCTTTCTCCCAGCAATATGCCTCCACTTCTCCGAGTGATAAATTGCTGCCGTTGTCGGTGATAATGCTATGTGGGATACCGAATCTCACCACTAGATCTCGGACGAACCTGAGGGCAGTTGCCCCATCAAGCTTTCTAATGGGTTTAGCTTCTATCCATTTAGTGAATTTGTCAACTACTACAAGAAGATGCATAAATCCACAAGGTGCCGTCTGTAACGGTCCCACCATGTCCAGCCCCCAGACTGCAAATGGCCAAGTTATTAGTTGTAGCATCCCAATTGTCTAACAATTGCAATGCTACTAGCCTAGTCTATATAATGCTACTTCCTATATATAATTGTTGCATCATAATTATATCATGCTCATGTCATCATGCCACCTTGCATTTGAGCATCATATAAAACCCTTTTTGGTTTGGTTCTTCTCTCATATGCATTGTTAATTGTATTTGCCTCTTGATATTGTATTTGGTTATTGATATATTGTTTAAATGCCCAAGTTGAGTTGGGGGCATATCATTTATTCAGCTCCATCACCTTTCTCTGCCACCACCTTATAATTCCACCATCCAACTAAATATGAGCTTTGCACTTTATTGAGTTTTACCTCTAGCTCATGTGGGTTGGGATGGATCCAATTCTATTTCCACATGCTCTCATCTTAGCATCATGTTGTTTTCACATTATTGATATATGAGAGCCACATGGCCACCTTTGCATGCCTTGTGAGTGGAACCCTTTCCCTAGCTTCCATATGGATTATTATGGAATTACGCTCATGTTGGGATATTTTTGGGACTATTAAACATCTAGTGGAATATACACACTAGCAAGTCCCAATTATAATCAAATATGATCATCTCCATCTACTCCACTTGGAGCTTTCATTTAAATTCTTTTGCTTGGCTATTGGGAATGCATAAGAATAATGCCATGCAAATATTATTGTTTTCACAAGAATAAGCATGGCATTAATTATTCTGCATGGGCCATGCAAGAACCACCACATTCTAGTCTTTTGGATTTTATTTGGTTCTTTTCTTGAGTGGATCTCCTCTCATCTCTCTCCCCACTCCTTTTGCTTGATCTAGTTGGGTCTTGCCAAAAAGCCACCACCACATCAACCTCTCTCTCTTGTCCTCTCTCCTTACCCTAGCTCTAATCCACCCTCACACAAAACCTCACCTCACCCTCTCTCTCTCGGCTTCCCCCTCTCTCCCTACCAGGCAGGCCCCTCCACGTCTCACCCCTCATCTGCCCTCCCCACTCCTTTCTTTGGCTTCAAGACAAAGAGAAGAAGGAGGGAGAGAATACCTACCCGATCACCCTCCTCCTCACTTTTTGCAAAGCCACCACCACCCCATGTGCTCCCTTTCCTCTCTGCCGCCTCACCCACCCAGATCCCATCCAGGAGGCGCCCAAGCCCCTCACCCCTTCCCCTTCTTCCTCCCAAGCCGCCATGGCCATCTCCTCCTCCTAAACCCTAGCCTCGGCCTCGGTTGTTAGCCGGTGGATAAGTGGTGCCCAGAGGTGGAGGTCGTCGGGAAGCTCTTCTACGCCGTTCTCACCGTCACCTTGCACCAGGAGCTGCCCCGGAGCGCGCCGGAGAAGCCTCGCCGCCGCCGCGCCCGAGCTGGTCTGTCGCCGTTGCCACCAAGCCCGGCGCCAGATCCCCTCCACCTCCGCACGAACTACCACGCCGGCGACCCCACGGTGAGCCCCTTGACCTCCCCAGACATGTCCCCCTACCCTATCTTGTACCGTAGCGCCGCCGCGCTCCGTTGAGCAGCCTTCGTGCACCGCCGCGCGTCGCGCTCGGGCAGACAGCAGCAGCCGCAGCATCTGTCTGCCTCTGTCCCTCACCCTGCCCCGCGCGCTGTAGACCACCTCCGTGCAAGATCTATGAACGAAAGTTGTAGCCCGATGTCCCCTCTTCGTTTTTCGTTTTTGCGGCTTGGCGAGATTCGCCGCCGTTTGGTCGCCATCGTCGTCCGAACTCCGGCCGATCCCCTGTTCTCTGCAGACGGCGCGCAGCAGACAGTCCGGCGTCGGCGACGCTTTTTCAGAAAACACCCTGCCGTTTTTCCCGCCTGAACCCGCAGCCCCCACGGCCCCACCTGTCATTCGCCGCCGTTTTCTTTTGAAGAGGCCCTCGGATTCTGAGAAAAACACCCCCCCCCGCGCTCCCCGGATGGCACACGTGTCAGCGCCCGATAGCCCGCGCGCGTGCTGTGGCCCCGCCAACCTCAGGGCCCGCAAGTCAGTCTCTGGGACTGGACAACGTCGTGGTGCAAAAAGCCCAGAGGATTACCCCGCTGCCCGCCGCGCTGACTCAGCATCTCGGCCCACCCGTCAGTGGTTGTGGCTAGCTCCCTCTGTGTACAAAAAGCCTCTGATCTTTTTCTGTTTAATAAAAATGTTTTCAGAAATTGTTAATTATGTTTTATATCCAAAAATTAATAACTTTTTATTAACAAATCCAAATAATACAAATGGTATATGTTTTGGAATCAGAAAAATGTGAGGAATTCAAATATGCCCTTCAAAATATATTTTGAACACTTTAAATTTCGAGTTGATTAAAATTACAACAAAATGCCCTCTTTCTTAATTAATTAATAACTTTTGTTTTATAACTCCAAACTTGACAAATAATATATCTAAATCGATCAGCTCGACGAGACCTTTCTGTTTATGCATTCCTTGTTCTGAATTGCAGCATGCATCAAATAAATATAAAGTATACAGCAACTTGTTTGAGTATAAAATATGGTTAAAACTCCATAAAATGCTTTATTTCTTGTATTCTACACCTCACCCATGCCATGCTACTTTATTGCCATGCAAATTGTTCATCATTCATCATGGCATGATTGTTTGCTTATCGCATTTTAACTCATATGCTTGTGCACTTTATTTATGTTGGCCCTTGTTTGTTTGGTTCTTCTTCGAATAGACGCTGAGCAGAGGATATATCAAGAAACCCAGGAGCACTACCCAGATCCTTCTCTTGCTTCAACTGAGCTGCCAGGCAAGCACTACCACATGCTTGCATACATATAGTACCTATTGCCTCTATCTTATTCTTGCATCATTGAGTCGCGATCGCATTAAACTGAATCCCAAGTACTGCATAGCCTTTACTTTTAAACCCCACCGAAGCTTGTTCCTCCATCCCATGAGCCATTACTACAGGAGTTGTTTGAGCCATGCGGGTTGTAGAACAGCATGTGTAGGGTATGTGAGTGTCTGATGGATAACGAGGTACCTATACAACTTAACCTGAGTAGTAATGGGATAACTAATGAAAGTGGCACCGGTGAGCAATATCTGCTATTTGGTTTTTCATGCTCACTTGTGTCCCGTAGGACCCCGAGTACTTGATTCCTGTTCCTTGAATATTCGCGCTATCCACATCCGGGAGGCTTATGGGACCCCCCCTGAGCCAGAGCTTGATTCATTCTTATTTCTTGGGGCCACAAAGTAGTTTGGGGCTTTATTACTATCCTGTACTTATGCCATGCTTTACTGCTTTATTTACGATTGTGCGAGGAGCACCTGTACTGTTTAGGATCGTGACACGTTTTCGCTGTATCGACAAGCCCAGTCACACTTTCGGGTTCCCAGTCGTTTATAGCCGTCCACACAAACCTTGAGTCCGTCTCGGAGCCGGCCAGTTTCGTTGCGGGTAGCTTAATGGGGTGGCCCCCTGAAATAATTCTGAATCCTGTGATCGCTTTGTCGTGAATGCCTCGTTGGTTTTTGATTTGGTTTTTCCGAGGTTGATCGAGTGTGTGTTGCTATTTGTACACCCCTGCAGGGTAAAACTTTCTGAAAGCCGTGTCCGCGGTTATGGACGACTTGGAGCACATTTTCTCGATCATAGACAAGTATAACTAAAGTACCGCTTTTAATTTGACTAAGTAACTGACTAGTAAATAGTGCAACACTCATGGAATGGATAATAAAACTGCCAACGGATGGGGGGTGTTCGTCCGCTTCCTCGTTGGTAAGCGAGGAGGAGGATGGATCTGTTAATATTACTGTTATAACTGTTGTTATTAATTCACGGACATCCGTCTATCTTTGGTTAGGCGGATGGTTAGCGAGTATCTATAGAATTGTTAGGTATTATCTTTTGCTGCAATTGCGTCACCCCAGGTTGTGTCCCCTTTAGAGGCATAAAGACTTGCTGAGTACCCCTAGGGTCTCACACGATAAATTATTTGATTCAGATGAACAAGTACACTCACAAGATGGATACTGGGTGGAGGAGACGGACGATGTGGGCAACGATCATTCGGTGTAGAGATTCCGGGAACGGGGATCCGTGAGATCTGTGGGCGGGATGTGTTTATTTATGGGGCATCTTATGCCGATTTGCTTCTTATCCGTACTCGGATCTTGTTTGCCGCTTCCGCCTGATACTCTGATGTTTGATGTATGAGGAGATATCCTAAACTATTATATCTATTTAGGACATTTGGATCTTGCCGTATGGCGTTGCAATATTTCTATTTCTTTTAGATGGAATGGCTCTGAGGACTGTTGTATGGTGGCTTGCATACATACTCATTTGTGTATGTGGTTGATCCCTTCGCCTGCCGATTACGCCGCCCGTTCTTGTCTCGATGTTTGGAAATGGTTAGGACGGCCGAAAGGTCTACCTGTGAGTGGCATTTGGGCCCCACCGTACTATTTTAACCATTTCCGCTCATCCAGGCTTGTAACTAGGAGCGCAATTCACCGAGGTAGTTACATTAGTATTGTTCGCAGTTCTTCAGCAGGAACATGTGGTTGTCGGGCATAATACTGGCATCCCATGCATGTCTCAACCAGCTTGTCGGCGTCCGCCTTCGCGGTCAGCCAGTAGAATCCTTGCAGGAAGGCTTTCGCGACCAACGATCGAGGAGCGGTGTGATGCCCCAATCTCCGAGATGGATTTCGTGTAGGATTTCCATACCTTCTAGCTGGGAGACACACTTTAGGTTTACACCAGTAGTGCTTCTTTTGTAGAGTTACCCATTGATTATGGTATAACCCTTTGCTCGTCGTACTATTTGCCATCTTTCGACTTTGTCGTCGGGCAAAGTTCCGTGTTCGAGTTATTCCATGAACGGTTTTGTCCAAGCCGGAGGGACCTTAGTCACTATGTTGACGAAAGAGTCAGCTCTATCCGGGTTGTCGATGTCGGCTCCTTTCATGGATGGTGTGCGCAGGTGCTCTAGGAAAACTCCTGGCGGAATTTTCTTGCGCCCTGATCCTAGCTTAGAGAGCAGATCAGCCGCCTCGTTTTGTTCCCTAGACACATACTTGATTTCGTAGCCCAAGAAGCTCTTGGCTATATCGTCCACTTCGTCTCGATATGCCGCCATCATAGGATTCCGCGCATTCCAGGTGTCAGCCACCTGCTGGGCAACCAAGTCGGAATCTCCACAGCAAACTATGAGCTTGATGCCAATATCCTTGGCTACACGTAGTCCGTGAATGAGTGCTTCATACTCCGCCATGTTGTTTGTAGCCTCGAAGTGGATCTGCAGAACGTAGTGTAGCTTGTCTCCTGTTGGTGACTATAGCAATACACCAGCCCCCGAGCCGTTGAGCAGCTTTGATCCGTCAAAGTGCATCACCCAGTACTCTGGTTTTGGCAACGGAGTAGCGTCTGGCATCTCCGTCCAATCTGCAACAAAATCCGCCAAGGCTTGGGATTTGATAGCGTCGCGTCTCTTGTAGGTGATCTCGAAGGCGGCGAGTTCGATGCCCCACTTCGTGTCAACACCCGGATTTTTCAATCCTAGATGCCTGTTATGCCATACATCGCAATCCCAGGATTACCATTTTTGCGAGACATAACAGAATTGGATACCATAGTACTTCATCCATTACAACGATACATAAGTTCTTACACAAATAGGGATCTCATGATCCAGTTCTTAATACAACATCAAGCAGCGGAATACGTAATAATAACGGTAGCGTAGGTGAAGCTCCATCTTCGGGGTCACAGGCAATGCTGACGATGGGAGATGATCCTAGTTGTCGTAACCTTCCTGGGGTCCATCCTCCAGGTACTCCTCTTCATAGTATGGCCATGGGAATAGCCAGGGACAAAGCCATGAGTACTCTTTAAGTACTCGCAAACTAATACTAACAAGTAAAGGGGTTTTTGGAATATAGGACACTAGGCTCTAGGGTTGTTTTGCAAAAATCCAGGTTTATCTCTACTAAGCTCCAAAGCTAGTCACAATTTTATAACTGCTAAGTGGGATCTTGTAGTTCAGGTCACAACTCTGTTGTGGTCAAGTCAAAGTCTCAACTCATTTCACAAGTCATTTTAAAAGTCTGACGGGGGAACAGTATGGCCACTCCAACTGTCCATAACCGCGGACGCGGCTATTCGAATAGTTTGACACTCTGCAGAGATTGTACACTTTCACCACAACATTCGATACATCCGTCAGGAACAAATCCTGAATTCACCATACCCAGTATGCGGATAATCAATCTTAACCTTTCAATTACACTCCCTAGTATAAGCACCTCTCCTGTGAGTTTGGCCTCCCAACCATGACCACTATCATCTTGGGTACTGCACAGGTGGACAATCTTCACAAGGTAGCCTCAGCTCAGACCTTGGCCGTGAGGGAACTAATACTAAGGTATATAAGTTTCTAGTCAAGCCCTACCCAATATTCGGGTATTGTGGTTGTACGATAAAATTGGAATGGTATCGCATCCAGACAACCATCAGTTTTATAAAGGGCTAAGGCTCATGCCTCAACATTTTCATCACCAAAATCATCAAGTGTTTGGAAACACATGTCCAAAACATTTCAATAGAATGATCCATCATTCCAAGGTTTTCATAACCATTTTCCACCAAGTAATCCCAGCTAAAGTTGATCAAGTTTTATGCTTAGCACTAGCATCTACAGTTGGGAAGGGTAATAATGAGGGGTGGTAACTGGTGGGGTTTCACTAAGTCCAACCTTATATCTTAGGCTGAGATCAAGGTTTCTAGCTTAGGCCAAATTTTATGCTCTTAGGGAAAACTTGAGCACAGCTGTATAATATCTACCAAACTCTTAAGTAGACTCTAAGTAAGCTTTGATAAAGAAAAAAAAAAGCTTGCCATAAAACTAGGATTGGTTTAGCAAGTTGGTATGATCACATACGCTTAAGGCATATGGTATTCATATCACAAGCATGGGTTTGTGGCAACAATAGGGTATCTTGCAAGTGTTAGCTTGCACTGGTATAGTATCTTGCAAGTGTTAGCTTGCATTGGTCAACTTGGTTAGTAAAGCTTGCCTTGTGCAGAGTAGTGGTTGAAGTTCTCTTCGGCTTCCTCTTCGTAGTATCCTCCTTCCTCCTCGTAGTATCCTTGGTCGGTACTAGCGTCTATGAATAAATACGAGGTACACAATCACCAATCAATACTTAACTACTTGCAATCGTCACACACAAGGGTCCTATAGATGATCTAGCATCATCTCTAACATTACAAGGTCAAGGATTGGTTTAAGTCCTTTTATTTTAGAAAAGTAATTTCTACTCATTGAAAAACTACTTAAGATTTAATATTCTCCAAACTAAACATGGGATCATGTTGACACATGTCATCACCACATATTGTAGTCCATGGGAATGTGATTTAAAGTGGTGTCACAATTTAATAAGGTTTTACCCTTTTATTTTAATTGATTAAAGTGGCTAGAAATGCTTATGTAGCATTCTTTTATTCCTTGAACAATATTTCTGCAAGTAAACCTATATATTTTTATATATTCTGAAAGGTATGGTTAAGTGTGATTTTTGAGAGTTGGAATCAACTCAAAAGCTTTTATGGTTTAAATTTGAAAAATGTTTGAATGCAGAAAAGCTTCTGCCTTGTTATTTTTGCTATGGGTGATCTACAGATCCAAATGACTTGAATCCAACGGGCTTGGATTAAACATTCACAGGCCTTTCCAACATAATTGGTTTCATCCAATTTGGTGCACTGAATCGACCTGGGTTGATTTTTGAAGTTGGGTACAGAAGTGTGTTTGAAATTAAAAAGAAAAAGGTTTAATTTGAATTGCTGGGCTGCGCGGGAAATTCTAACGGGCCGGCCTGCTAAGCGCAGTGCTCCCGCGGGCTGCGTAAGTGGGTGTCCCCACTCGTCAGTGACACGGGGATGGGCAAAGCGGTATGGGGCAACGTGGGTCGTTCGATCTAGTTCTAATCCAACGGCTGAGGGTCATCGTCGACGCGAGACAGCTCCGACGAGAACGAAACCTAGCGCGACCAGTGGGGGGTGCTGGGGGCTCACCGGGGTACGGGCGAGGGTCGGCGAGGCGGGCGAACGACGAAGTCGACGACGGCGATCCTCCTGGTACCGGTGGCTTCTCCTGGGGCGGCTCCAATCGCTGGTTCCCTTCTTCTCCAGAGGCGGCGGGCTCCGGTGAAATTCCGGCGAAGTGGTGCTCGCCTTGCTCTGAGGATGGTGTGGCACGGTCAGTGGGGAGAGGGGAGTGAGATGGTGTGAAGAAATCGTGCGGGGGTGGCCTCTATTTATAGTCGAGCGAGGGGACCGTCGGGGCGCAAGGTGAGCTCATCGGGGGCGACGTTACAGGCGGCTAAAGGCATGGGCAAGGGTAGGGGACGATGCTGTGTCTCCTGGCGATGCTCAACGACATGATCGCGAGGCATGGGGCGGTGTGGTTTGGTCTGGAACGGGCGGCGCTCTGCGCGGCAGAGGCGGCGTCTTCGACGGCGGGCGGTGGTTGTATGGCACGGGGCTGCTAATGGGGATGTCTGGCAGTCTCCTGTGTCGGTGGTGATCGTGTGTGCGCGCGGTGAGGGCGGTGCGCGGTCTGGGGACGCTGGTCGTGGGTGGTGCTCTGGCACACGCTCGGCATGGTCTGGGCGCGGCTTGTGCGCGTGGTCCAGGGCTTGGCAACGCTTGCGGCTGGGACAGGCAGTGGCGGTGGACGGTGGGCTGCCTCCTAGACATGCTGGCTAGGCTTGCTGCTGCTCCTAGCTTGCTGTCCACATTGGGGTGACATGGGTGTGCTCGGCTGTTCACCATTAATGGCAATGGCAAGCTCACAGGGGTGCTAGTGTTGGGCTAATCTTTCTAGATGATCTACTGGTCTGTGTGTGAGCTAACTAGGGAACAAGTTAGGCTCAAAACACTGCACACTATAGTGTTTGTGGTTTTGTTTGATTTGTGTCTGCAACCTGTTTGATGAAATGGTCGCATGAAGTCAAGTTTTGAATTTTGAAATGAATTTTGGTGAGTTTGCTAGATTGGTTCTGGTGAGTCTGCAGATGCTTGGGTTTTGAAAGTTGAGCTTGTTTGAGTGGGTTTTGAAAAAGTGGGATCTTCCCATATGAAGAAGATTCAATTTTGAATTGTCATTTAAACTATGCATTTGAAAGTTTCTGGATGATCACAAAGTGGGCCTTGATACTCTGTTATGAGTACATTCAAGGGGTGCAAAGATCCAGAAAAGTTTCTGTTGGGTTTTGAAAGTTTGAGACAGCCAAAGTAGGCATGGGAGTTAAATTGGCCAAAATGACCATTCACTTAATATATTTGTTTTGATTTACTTGTCCTTAGGAAAAGTGTGGGAAATGTTTTAGATGATGTTCTTTTCACCTAAGAAACATTTTACAAGCAATGGTTCACACAAACAAGGTGGTTTTTAAAGAAATTCAAAATCCATGCATACACATATACATGCATTCATGAATTCATTTAGAAAAGTTTTTGTTAACCCTAATCTTGATGATTAGTGTTTTGAATGATCTAAGTTTGATATTTTTGGGATGTTACACTTCGCGACCCTTCCTGTAGTGTCGCTGTTATTGATGATGTCGGACAGTGGAGTCTTGCTCACCACTGTGATTGGGTGCTCCTGAAAGTAATGCCTCAGCTTCCGAGAAGCAAGGAATACTCCATAAGCTATCTTTTGGTAGTGCGGGTAACGCTGCTTGCACTCCGTCAAGACCTCGCTCACATAGTAAACTGGTCGTTGAACTCCGTGCTCATAGCCTGGTTCCTTCCGCTCTACCACGACGACGATGCTGATAACCCGGTTGGTTGCCGCCATGTAAATTAACAGGGGCTCACCAGTCTCGGGTGCTGCAAGGATGGGCACTAAGGAAAGAATCTCCTTGAGCTGCTTCAATGCTGCATCTGCTTCGTCCGTCCACGTGAATTTTTCCGCCTTCTTCATCAACTTGTACAGCGGCAGAGCCTTCTATCCAAGTCGGCTGACGAACCGACTAACTGCTGCAACACAACCTGTTATTTCTTGAATGTCCTTTAGGCATGTCGGACGGTTTATGTTCAAGATGGCCTTGATTTTCTCCGAGTTGACCTCGATTCCATGCTGGGAAACGATGAAGCCCAACAATTTGCCGGCTGGAACCCCGAAGACGCACTTCTTAGGGTTGAGCATCATGTTGTATTTCCGGAGATTATCAAAGGTTTCTTGTAAGTCAGAGATTAAGTCGTTTGACTTTTTAGACATCACCGCGATATCGTCCACGTAGGCATGAACGTTCCGACCAATTTGGTCGTGAAGGCAACGTTGCATTGTCCGCTGGTAGATAGCACCTGCGTTTTTCAGCCCAAAGGGCATCGTGACATAGCAAAACGTATCGTATGGGGTAGTGAACGAAGTGGCCAATTGGTCCGACTTCCTCATCTTGATCTAGTGGTATCCTGAGTATGCATCGAGAAAACACAAAAGTTTCGAGCCAGCCGTCGAGTCAATGACTTGGTCAATGCGAGGCAAAGCAAACGGATCTTTGGGACATGCTTTGTTCAAGCCGGTGTAATCAACGCACATTCTTAATTCATTGGTTCCCTTTTTGGGGACAAGTACATGATTGGACACCCATTGGGTGTGAAGGACTTCTCAGATAAATCTAGCCTTAAGTAACCTAGCTATCTCTTTGCCAATGGCGCGTCTCTTCTCATCTCCAAAGCGTCGTAGAGGTTGTTTCACTGGTTTGCATTTTGGATCAATGTTTAAGCTGTGCTCGGCAAGTTCCCTAGGTACACCTTTCATGTCAGCAGGTTGCCAGGCAAAGATGTCCCTGTTCTCACGGAGGAACTCGACGAGCGCGCTTTCCTATTTGGGATCTAGGTTCGTCCCAATGGCGGTGACCTTGGAGGCATCGCCTACCACAAGTTCCACCGGCTTGGTCTCGATGGTGGCCTTGAACGCAGGAGCGGAGTCGGAGATCTGCTTCTTCGACGCGGGCATCTCTGAGTCATCGACCTTGCTCTGGATCTCTTTGAATTCTTCGCTATAGAGGACAGCTTCTACAACGGCTGCTTTGTTGATCTCGTAGTCGCTTGCCTTGGTAAAGCTTCCGGATACGGTGATGATGCCGTTTGGTCCGGGTATCTTGAGTTTGTTGTAGACAAAGCATGGCTTGGCTATGAACGTGTGGAATATGTCGCGGCCGAATATGAAGTGATACACGCTCTTGAAGGGGACCACCTCGAAGGTCATGCGCTCTTGACGGTAATTATTAACATAGCCAAAGGCAACCTGAAGTGTAATGCACCCAAGGGACCGAGCCTCCCGGCCAGGAACTGCGCCGTGGAAGATGGTGTTGGTCCGCCTTAGGTTTGCCTCCGTCAAGTTCATCTTCTGCAGTGTATCCAGGTACATGATGTTGATGCTGCTTCCACTATCCACCATACACTTGGTGAACTCCACGCCATCAATCAAGGGGTTGATGACCATGGCGTACTGGTTCTCCGTGGGTATAAGGTCTGGGTGGTCTGTCCTGTCCGAAGTTATTGGAACCTCCGACCAGCGCAGGTACTGGGGAACTGGGGGGAGAGTATCCATCAGGATCCTCAAAGAGGTCTTCCGTTGTCGGACAGTGGGGGTGCCAAGGAAAGTGTGGTAGACCGGGGCCTTCTTTGCGAAGGGGTTCTTGCCCTTGTCGTCGCTCTTGGCGGCGTGCTTGGGGTCAACGTCCTCGTCCATGTCACTTGAATCCTTGGAATCCTCCTCCTTCTTCTTCCCCTTGCCCTTGCCTCGCGGTCTGTTCTTCCGACTTCGCTTGTAGCCGGACTCCGAGTCTTCCTTGAGGTCGTTGACGAACTTGCAGTGTCTATTGGTATGGGTGTCCTTGCCGTTGGCGTCGAGGTGTACGAGGCACGGCATATCGCGGTACTCTTCGTAGGTTTGGGGAACGTGGAGCGGCGCCGAGGTGGTTTCACTTCCTCGTTGCTGCCCACGACCATCTCCCCTTCCTTGGCCACGTTGTCCGCCTTCTTCTCGTCCTGCAAAAGTAATAGCGACCATGTCGGTAGATTGCTTTTCTTCTGGAGCGGTCTTCCGCTTTGTACTGCTGTTCCTCCGAGCTTGAGTTGAAACGGCCATTGCCGGCAAGGAGCAGCTGCGAACTCACTAGCCAACTGAATCATCTGGTTCAAGTTGAGCTGGTGATTGTCCTGCAAGCGCTTCAGCTTATGTCGGAGCAACGTGCCTCTTTCCAACCCATCGATGAAGGCGGCCATGGCGGTCTGAGCGTGCACTCATGCGCAGGAATTCTTCATATCCAGCCAGTGGGAGAGGTAGGCACGAGATGTCTCGTCTTTCTCTTGCACGCACCGCTGTAGATCGCCCACAGTGCAGGGACCCTTGTATGTACCCTCAAAGTTCTTGGTGAATGCTTCTTGCATGTCGAGCCAATTGTAGATAGATTTCTCCGGCAAGTCGTCGATCCATTGACGGGCCGTGCCGGCCAACATTAACAGGAGGTACTTGACGGCGACGTTGAGGTTGCCTCCGGCAATCTCCACCGCGTTGTCATAGTCCTGCAACCATGTGGCTGGCTTGGCGGTGCCGTCATAGGGCTTGATGGTCTTGTCAATCCGGAAACCTTTGGGGTAAGTTGTGGACCGTATTGCAGGTCCAAAGCAACGTGGTCCCAGGTATGGTCCTTCCCGGGCCTCGTGGATCTTATCGATTCGCGAACGTGCATCGTACGGCTCCGGGTTCTTCTTCTTTTTGTCAACAGGGGATGGGCTGCGTGAACGACGCGGGCCTCCTCCGCCATGGTGACTGCTTGGTGGTGACGGAGGCGGAGGTGGTGGTGGGTTAGCCTTCTTGCTGTTACCCTCCTGCGACACCTCACGCCTATCCCGGTTGCTTGTCGGACGCGGAGGATCGTAGCGTGACCTGCTCTTGTGTCCTTGGTTGCGCTCTCCGTCATGACGGGTCTGCTCCACGTTGTCACGAATGACGATGCCGCACTGCTTTGGTGGGGGCATATCCGTACGATGGTGAGCCTTGTAATATTCGCGATGTCGGGGAGATCGGGGCGGTGGCGATGGGTGACGAGGTCGGGCCTTTTCTCCGTGGTCGGAGGATATGGGGATGGCATCCTTCCTGTTGCGTGCATCCCTCCGTCTTCGTTCTGATGAACCCGTCTGGGACCCGACATCAAGAGGAGATCTGTCCCTTGGCAGATTGTACTGGCTAGATTGGCAGAGCGCTGGGTCAGACTCAAGCCTCTGAGAGGTGGCCTTTTCCTGTTGCTTCACCGCCTTGGCCACTAGGTCGTAGACATGTTCCACTGCCTCAGGTGATCTATCCTGCTCCAGAAGGGTCTTGGCGACGGCGAGGGTAAGGAGTGGGGTGGGCATCACCTGCTTGCCTTCACTGTCAATGTATGGTTTGGCCTGTGACGGCTTCGAGGGAGCCCATCCTAGGTTGCGCCGTACGGCAGGATCGTTGATGACGCGAGCCGGAGTTTTCTTAACCTTCTGCTGCTGTAGCAGAGTCTTGTACTCGGCCTCCATTGCTCTAGCTTTTTCTATGGACTTCTGCGCGTTGACCAGATCTCGATCTAGTTTCGCGCCTTGCTCCGCGATGGCTTGCGCTTCCTCCAGCAGCTGTTGGCGCTTCTCGTCAAGCTGGGTCACGTTCCGGATATGAGCGACGGTTAGTGGCTCGACGAGAAGATTGCCGTACATCACTCTATCAGTTGGAGTAACTTGGGATGCTGCAGACGTAGATGCTGGAGGCGGCAAGTTTGCAATGTTGTTGTTGCTCGGGCCGGTGCCGAGTTCCTACGGCTGCTGCACTGGGTTAAGCGGAGGAGGCATGACCTTTGCGCGATCATCGTCAGCAGCAATAAGTGGCCCCTTCCCCTTTTCCAGCGCCATAGGCAGAGCTCGTCCGGGTTGATCTTCATCCATCGTTGTCCCAATGGTGACGAACACCCCTCGAGACGTGACGGCGTTGTTGGCTTGCTCGTCGCGCGAGTACTCCTCCTCCATCTCCTGCATAGCGGAGTCTAGCTCTTCTGGACTGAAGTCTATCTCCTCTGAATCTGCACTGAAATCAGCATAAAGCGCGTCAATGACAGAGTCGGAGGGTGCCGGGACTTCCTCGATGACGGGCGGTGGAGGTGCAACAGGCTCGACGATGACTGGAGGCGGTGGTGCTGCTGCGAGGATGGCGGCGGGAGGCGGTGGCGGCGGCTACTGAATCGTGTAGGGGTTCGTAGCATGGAAAACAAAAAAATTCTACCGCATGCAAACAAACAAGCCAAGATCTATCTACTAGATTGTAGCAATGAGTTGATAGAGGAACTCACCCTCGAAGATTCCAAAGCTGTTAACGAGAGCAGATTCTCATGGGTGATGTAGTCGTACTCTTGCCGATCTCAAGATCGCGTAGACGATCCTTCCGGCGCCGCGTTTCGGCAGCGCTTCCGCAGTCGGTCACACGTTCGGTACTCGATGAAGACCTTCCTCTCCCTTGTTCCAGCAGGCAGCGGAGGTTGTAGCACTCTCCTCGCGATTCCGGCAGCACGACGGCGTGGTACCGGAAGTAGAGGGGAGATCTCGCAGGGCTTCGCCTTAAGCCGGAGCGAGTATGGTGGACTATGAGAGAGGCCTTGGCAATCTAGGGTTTGGAAGGCACCAAGGGGCGGAGCTTGGACGACGGCTAGGTGTTGGGGAAGCCCTAAGTAGGCGGCTAGGAGAAACCCTAGGGGCGGCGGTGACTTGGAGGAGGCCGGCGGCTAGGGCTAGGGTTTTGGTGGTGTTGGGTGTGAGGGAGAGGGGCAGCCCTGCCCCTCCTTTTATAGGTGGGAGGGAGCGGCTTGGGAGGGGAGAGTCCTTCCCCAAGTCGGCCTCCTTGGCCGGCAGGTGGAGGGAGAGGAACTCCTCCCCAAGTAGGTTTCCTACTCTCCCTCCACCAAGCAAACTTGTTGTTTGACTTTTTCAAACTGGCGTTTGACTTTCAAACTAGGATTTGATTTCTCCCTTTATTTTGCTCAGCCATGTTACCTAGTACATGATGCAAACATTCCATATTGTTATGACACATTCATGTACCCTTCCCCTCCGGAGTGCCGGACCTTCCGGACCCTTCTAGAACATTCCCGATGAAAACACCGGAATCATTCCCCAACTCTAAAACAGGACTTTCCTTATATGAATCTTATTCTCCGGACCATTCCGGATCTCCTCGTGATATCCCGGATCCCATGCGAGACTCCGAACAACATTCGGTCTCTTTCTCATCATTCCATAACTACTCAACAATATCGAATCCTTAAGTGTGTCTCCCTATGGTTCGTGAATTATGCGGACATGATCGAGACACTTCTCCGATCAATAACCAATAGAGGAATCTGGAAATTCATATGGTTCCCACATATTTCTACGATTACTTTGCGATCGAATGAACCACTTACATACGATACCAATTTCCCTTTGTCTCATGATAGTTTACTTATCTGAGGTTTTGATCGTCGGTATCTCTGCATACCTAGTTCAACCTCATTACCGATAAGTACTCTTTTATCGTTCCCGTGATATGTGATCCCTTGTGAGCCAGTCACATGCTTGCAAGCCAATTGGATGACATTCCACCGAGAGGGCCCAGAGTATATCTATCCGTCATATGGATGGACAAATCCCACTCTTGATCCATGTGTCTCAACCCATACTTTCCGAACATTCAATGCCACCTTTATATCCACCCAGTTACGGTGTGGTGTTTGATGTCATCAAAGCATCCTTCTGGTGATGGTGATAAGCATGATCTCATGGTCGAAGGAATTAGGTTACTATGTATCAGAAAGCTTATAGCAATTGAACTATTTAAAATGACTTGATCTTTATGCTACGCTTATCTATAGGAGTATGTGCATCATACCATTCTCCTAATGATATGATCTTGTTGTCAATAACATCTCAATGTTCATGATAGGGAAACCACAATCATCTATTAACCAACAAGCTAGTATTATGAAGAGGCTTTACTAGGGACACTAATTTAGTTTACAAATCACACAAGTATTAATGTTTCCTGGTTAATACTATTATACCATTAATGTAAACATTTATGATAAACACAAAGATATAATAATAACTACATTTATTATCACCTCTAGGGCATATCTCCAACAAATCGGAGGTTCTCCGTCTCTGAGCGCAAGCTCCATCTGGGTTGCCGCGTAGCTGTTGACGGTGCTCACCATCTCTTTGAGGGTAAGGCGTCCTATTGCCTGCTGCCGTCTTAAAGAATGTCGGAGAAGCGTGTCATGGTCCAGTCCTTCCACAAAGTGATAGATAGCATCCTCATTGGGGTAGTGGGCCAGATCGGCTCGTATACGGAGCCACCTGGCCAGGTAATCGCGGGGGTTTTCGCCCTCTCTCTGAACGCAACGCGCCAGATTGAAGATAGTAACCACGCCGATGAACTTGGAGCTCTGCTGTCCAGACGCACGGACGAAGCCGGCGGATTTGTAGTGATCTTCCACCTTTATATCCTGCACAGGGGCGGTTTGGGTGGGCCTTGAATTTTTCTGATCTTTGCCGGCAAATTCCGAAGAGAGATCCGACATCGATCCTTCCGCGAACGTGTCCTGCCCGTAGGCGGTCCGTGCGGGCCTTGAGTTTTTCCGATCTTTGTCGGCAAACTCCGAAGAGAGATCTGACATCGATCCTTCCACGAACGTGTCCTGCCCGTAGGCGGTCCGTGCGGGCCTTGATGCTCCTCCGACTCCCACGGAACTAGTGCCCGAGTCGGTTTCGCCGATGAAGAGGTGGATGTCTCCGATAGGAACGATCGAACACCGCGTAGGGTTCGTCTTCGCCGGGATCCATAACTCGTTGGGAGGGACGATCAGAACGTTGCCGGAGAAGAGAACGCGATCGATGGCTACAGTTTCGCCGATTCCCACGAAGATCTTGGTCCTCGCCCGCTGAAGAGCCTGAAGCGCCTCCTGCCCCATGGTGGGCGCCAACTGTCGTGGTATTGTCGACGAGTACGCCATGGAGGGGTCCTCACAGTGCATGTTTAGAGATGTGGGGTAAGGCAGACGGTTGACGGGCACGAGGTAACACAGCTTACCCAGGTTCAGATCCCACAACGGTGGCGAAATCCTACTCCTGCTATAAATCACTACAAGGGAAATACGCCGAGTTACAGGGATTGGTTCGCTATGCGAGGTTGTATGAATCGATGCCCTAAAGGCTCCCATAGGCCCGAATTATATAGTCGCCAGGTCCTAGGGTTACAGAGAAAAGTCCTAGCCGGACAGGTTATAGAGTCCTACATTGTCTATTACTAGTCTTGTGTATCTTGTACTCCAAGGCTCCGGGTACGCTGGTGACTCCACCGTAGACTTCCTTTATCCGGCATGGGCCTCCCTTCTGGATCCATCTAACTGGGCCGCCCAGCAGGCCATAGGACATGCTACCGACTATGGGCCACCCGGGTTATCCGGATAAGAGACATGCTATAAGGATACCCATACAGCATATCCCCAACACTCGCTGGCCAGAGTGGCCACCCACATGACTGTCATGAACCGATCGAAGGATCATATTCCGGAGTACTGGATCCTTTCCAATCTAGACGCGACCATTCTTGCGAATCAACCCATTTTGCAACTCAAAATCGACCACCGATGCATCACCAGCAGCAATCTTGGCCAGCAACTCTTGAATCTCCGAGTCTGAACTGTAACTCTGAATGACCTGCTCAAGCGAACTGGGCACACAAACAGTAAGGGCGAGCAGTTCACCTCCCGCGACAAGGCGTCTGCGGCATCATTCTATCGTCCAGGTCGGTACACAATCTTGGAACGGAGACCCAACAACTTAGTCAACGCTTTTCTTTGCCATGGTGTGTGCAAGCGTTGTTCATCCAAACAAGCTAGACTACGATGGTCATATTGAATTGTGAACTCCTGAACCTACAGGTATGACCACCAGTGATCAACAGTAAGCAGAATCGCCAAGAATTCTTTTTTGTATGCGGATAATCCATGGTTCTTTGGGCCCAATGCCCGACTCAAGTAGGCAATAGGGTGCCTTTCCTGGGATAGAATCGCACCCACACTACCATCTGATGCATCAGCCTCCACCACAAAGGGTTTGGCAAAATCCAGAATTGCGGAACTGGGGCTATCACCAGCGCCTGCTGTAACTGTCGGAAAGTTGTTTCTGTCACTTCTGTCCAGCGAAATTCCACCCCTTTCTTCAACAAATCTGTCAGTGGCCTGCTGATCTGGATGAAATGGCGCACAAATTTGCGGTAGTATCCCGCCAATCCAATAAACCCGCACACTTCTTTAACTGACCGAGGAAAAGACCATTTCTGCACTGCTGCAATGTTCTCAGGGTCGGTTGTGACGCCTGATGCACTGATCACGTGTCCCAGGTACACTAATTGTTGTTGTGCAAACGTACACTTGATCTTCTTTATCTTGAGATGGTGTTGGTTGATGGCGCCCAGCACTTGTCGTGGGACGCTTCATTGGAAACCCCAATAGGAAGGCGTGATGAGAACAACAACAAGTTTTTCCTCAGTAAGAAATCGAGGTTATCGAACCAGTAGGAGAAAGGAAACGTCACACAGGTGTTGCAAGCAACGTGGAAACCTGTCTAACACCAAAAGAGAACTAAAAAAAGGAATCAATAGGAAGCAAATGAAAATAATGGCGGAAATCTGTCAAAATAGACCAGCAGGTAGAAACTAATTTTTTCGAAAATCTTCTGTTGCTCAAATCAAAAAGTGTTGAAGTAGCGAAAGTTAGCTAATATATTGGGGGATTTATTCGTAAATTTTCAGCTCAATACGACTTACATAGACTCCTCACGAATTTTTGTGGTGGAGGACAAAAATCTGTTTCGGGACAGCAACTCCCCAAATCTTACTTCCCTCTCATTAGAGCTCATTCTTGGCACAAAAAGCAAACAAAAAGGATAAGAAGAGGTCATTACTAAAGTAATAACTTCCAAGACTCAAGGAAACTCTTGGATTATCTCCCAACAAGTGCTTTTCTTTAACGCCTTTAAGTTAGGCACAAGAAGCAAGAAATCAAGTATTTTCAAATGAAAAATTAAGATCAGTACTTGTAAAGTCTTCAACTATGAGAGGTATCTCATCCAAATGAGTCTTGGAGGATCCCTTCTCATCTCTCTTTGGTTTACTACTTTCATCAAAAGTATTTTTAGGAACAATCCAATCAAAATTCTTTTCAAAGGTTTCATGCATTACAACAAGCTTAAAGGGTATGGGTATCTTAAATGCCTCTATAGGATTGGTTTTATCTGAAGTACCCACAACATGTACGCATGAGCCTAGCAAGGCAAGAACAGACCAGCAACTAGAGTAAGAACTAATTTTTTTGTGTTTTTGAATAAAGAAAGCAAACCAAACTAGACTAATTTTTTTGAAGTTTTTGAAAAGAGGCAAACAAAACCAAGCAAAAAAAACTAAGCAAACTAAAAACAAAGTAAAGAGAAAGGAAGTGGATGACTCTCCTTGTGAAGACGTCCTTAGCCTCCCCGGCAACGGCGCCAGAAAGAGCTTGATGGCGCCCAACCCTTGTCATGGGACGCTTCGTTGGAAACCCCAAGAGGAAGGTGTGATGAGCACAACAACAAGTTTTCCCTCAGTAAGATACCAAGGTTATCGAACCAGAAGGAGAAAGGAAACGTCACACAGGTGTTGCAAGCAACACGGAGACCTGCACAACACAAACTCAAGAATTTGCCCCAACGAATCAGTGAGGTTGTCAAGCTCACCGATTTGCTGTAACAAATGATTAAACATATGGTGTGGAAGGTAATGGTTTGCAGAAAGTAAACAAGTAACAGTGGAAGATGTATCAATGGTAAATATTGGATCGGGGTGCATAGTTCAGTAGAGGTGCTCTCCTTAGATAAACAACATGGCATGAAGGGTAAACAAATTACAACAGGCAATTGATAGGAACTGATCAAGGCATAACAATGCAATAACCAGTCAAAAAGATCCTATGAGATTCGATTGGGCAATACAACAAGATACATATACCGCCATCCAACTGCATCTATGACTAGAAGTCCACCTTCAGGTTATCATCCGTACCCCCTCCAGTATTAAGTTGCAAGCAATAGACAACTGCTTTAAGCAAAGTGTGTAAGGTAAACAGTCCACATGTTCCATGAACAAGAGATCGTTGTTTTTCCCTAGTAGAAACAACACATCTACAACTGAAGAGATTATTGTCACTTCCTTTGGAAACTAGAGGCATGAACCCACTATCGAGCATAAATACCCCCTCTTGGAGTCACTAGCAACTACTTGGACAAGATAGCTACTAACAACGGAGAGCATGCAAGATCACAAACAACACAGACATGATAGTATCAAATAGACAAAACCATTAACCAATCTGACATAGTAATCTCAATATCCATCGGATCCCTGCAAACACAACATGCATGATTACAAATAGATTAGATCTTGATCATGAACGGAGCTCACAAGATCTATACATGAAAGCACAAGGAGGAGATACAACCATCTAGCTACTACATGGACCCGTAGTCCAAGGTGGAACTACTCACGCTTCATACCGGAGAAGAAGGCCTCCGGGATGATTTCTCCTCCGGCAGGGTGCCGTGAAGAACTTCAGATCCCCCCGATCTAGGGACGATGGTGGTGGCGGCTACAGAAGGTTTCGTGGAGTTTTGATCGGGTGCCTAGGGTTTCTGCATCGAAGGCTTCTTATAGGCGAAGAGGCGAGGCTAGGAGGCGGCCAAGGGGCCCACACCCTACCCAGGCCTGGGGTGGGCCCACCCGATCCTAGGGGGTGTGGCGGCCCTGGTTTGCCTCTTTGTCTCCCCTCTGGACTTCGTGTCGCCCACGGTAAAATATTGACTTTGGCTTTTGTCCCGTCAAATTCCGAGAATATTGATTTTCTGCATTTCTGGAACCAAAAACAGAAGAAAACAAGCAACTGGCACTGTGGCAACTTGTTAATAGGTTAGTTCCAGAAAAGATATAAAAACACTTCAAATGTAGACAAAGAAAAGCAAAATTGATACTAAACAAGCATGAAACATAAACAATTATAGATACGTTTTCGACGTATCATTGGTCCAACAGCTCTAGCACTTGACACAGGATGCGAGCATGCTCCTCCAAGGTCTTGCTATATACCAGAATGTCATCAATAAACACCAACACCCCTTTGCGTAGCAATGCTACCAGAACCATGTTCATGGTGTTCTGAAACGTGGCTGGTGTGCCCATCAAGCCGAAGGACATAACCCGAAACTCATAGTGACCATTATGTGTTTTGAAAGCTGTTTTCCCCTCATCCTCAGGTTGCATCCGTATCTGATGGTAACCGGCCCTCAAATCCAAACTAGTGAACTATTGTGCCCCGTCAAGTTCATCAATCAGTTCCTCGATAATAGGCAATGTAGAGCGGTTCTTGATGGTAATCGCATTGAGGTGTCGATAATCGATGCAGAAACACCATGTCAAATCCTTTTTTAGCACTAGAAGCACATGTGAAGCAAAGGGACTAGAACTGGGCTGAATAATCCCTTGTTTCAGCATTGCTGCAATTTGCTTCTCAATCTCATCATTTTGAGCAGGACTATAATGATACGGTCTGAGATTGACTCGTTTAGCACCATGAATCAAAGGTATAGCATGATCAAATGTGCGTGCTGGTGGTAATGTTACAGGAGCAGCAAAGACAATGTCAAATTCAGCCAAAACCTTGTCAATTTCTATTGGCAAACTCTATTCTGACTGATCGCTCTCCTCCACTAACTGAACCTCCACAATTCCAGTTACTGATGCCTGCTTGAGCATGCTGATCAACACCTTTGGTTCCACCTCCTGATAGCTACCAATCTATACGCGGATGCCTGAGAGAACCACCATCTTGCCCTCATTCCAAAAGGCTAGGCACTTACCAACCCAGTCAATGCCCATAGGATTATGAGACTACAGCCAGTCCATGCCAATGATAACATCATAACTTCCTAATGGCAGCACCTTCAGATTAGAACAGAAAGTAGTTCCCTGACACCACCACTCACAACCCAGAAGTTCCTTGTCATAGGTAAGGACGCCCCCATCCGCAATCTTGACCTGCATTGGTGGAATGGCACCAATCGTGCCACTGAGTTGATCGGCAATTCGCTCATTGACAAAGCAATGCGAACTTCCCGAATCCACCAACATAAGCACTAGATGTTTCTGAATTTGTCCAAGGAGTCTGAATGTGCTAGGAGCTTTAGTTCCTCCCAATGCAGCTGCCGAAATTGCTAGCGACTCCCCTTGATGCTCAGTCTCCACAGCTGGTTCTTCCAAGGCATCGAATCCCATGGCATCAAGCATCTCTTGCACGACGTGGAGTTGCACCGTAGTAACGCATTGATGCCCTGGTGTCCACTTCTCGGCTCAGATAAAACAGAGGCCGCGAGATCGACGGTAGCTCTTGAGTGAAGAAGCACGTTCGTCAGGCTTGGCCGGTGTCGCCTCCTGTGCCGCCTCTAGACCGCGCTTGTCCTCCACAGTCATCGGCACCCGTGGAGCAGTAGACGCGCTAACCATTGGTGTGGTGGCGAGCCCGCTCCGATCCCCACGCTTGCCGTCAGGAATGGTCGTGGTGGCAATTTTCCATGAGAGGACCACACGACGCGCCATGAGTCCTTCCGCTTCAGAATCTCCAACGCTTCCTCCTGCAAGAGAGACGTAGAAACAACAGCTTCCAATAACTTTGGTTGATGAACAAGCAAAACAACACGAATTTCATCTCGCAACCCATCGACAAATCGAGACAGAAACAACTCAGGATCCTAGGTATTGGAGTGCGCACGCAAACCATGCATCAGCTCCATGAACTCCTGAACATAAGCGTGTAGGGGTTCGTAGCATAGAAAACAAAAAAATTCTACCGCATGCAAACAAACAAGCCAAGATATATCTACTAGATTGTAGCAACGAGTCGATAGAGGAACTCACCCTTGAAGATTCCAAAGCGGTTAACGAGAGCAGATTCTCGTGGATGATGTAGTCGTACACTTCCGATCTCAAGATCGCGTAGACGATCCTTCCGGCGCTGCGTTCCGGCAGCGCTTCCGCAATCGGTCACACGTTCGGTACTCAATGAAGACCTTCCTCTCCCTTGTTCCAGCAGGCAGCGGAGGTTGTAGCACTCTCCTTGTGATTCTGGCAGCACGACGGTATGGTGTCGGAAGTAGAGGGGAGATCCCGTAGGGCTTCGCCTAAGCCGGAGCGAGTATGGTGGAGTATGAGAGAGGGCCTTGGTGATCTATAGTTCAGAGGCACCAAGGGGAGAGGTGCAACCGGCGGCTAGGGTTTGGGATACCCCAACTCGGCGACTTGGGAGGAGATCCCTAGGTGGTAGCGGCAGCAGCACTTGGTGGTGGTGGTGGCGCCCTAGGCTAGGGTTTTGAGGTGTAGGGAGAGGGGGCACCCTACCCCTCCTTATATAGGAGGGGAGAGGAGGTTTGGGGAGGAGGGAGTCCTCCTCCAACTCCTCCTCATGGCCGGCGGGTGGGACGGAGTGGGACTTCCTCCCCAAGTAGGTTTCCTACTCTCCCTCCACCAAGCAAACTTGAGATTTGACTTTTTCAAATTGGCGTTTGACTTTCAAACTTCGATTTGATTTCTTCTCTTTATTTTGCCCAGCCAAGTTACCTAGTACATGATGCAACCATTCCACATTGTCATGACACATCCATGTACCCTTCCCCTCCGGAGTGCCGGACCTTCTAGACCCTTCTAGAACATTCCTGGTGAAAACACCGGAATCATTCCCGAACTCCGAAACAGGACTTTACTTATATGAATCTTATTCTCCGGACCATTCCAGATCTCCTCGTGATATCTCGGATCCCATCCGAGACTCCGAACAACATTCAGTCTCTTACTCATCATTCCATAACTACTCAACAACATCGAATCCTTAAGTGTGTCTCCCTATGGTTCGTGAATTATGCGGACATGACCGAGAAACTTCTCTGATCAATAACCAATAGAGGAATCTGGAAATTCATATGGCTCACACATATTTTTACGATTACTTTGCGATCGAATGAACCACTTACATACGATACCAATTTCCCTTTTTCTCATGATATTTTACTTATCCGAGGTTTTGATCGTCGGTATCTCTGCATAGCTAGTTCAACCTCGTTACCGATAAGTACTCTTTTCTCGTTCCCGTGATATGTGATCCCTTGTGAGCCAGTCACATGCTTGCAAGCTAATTGGATAACATTCCACCGAGAGGGCCTAGAGTATATCTATCCGTCATATGGATGGACAAATCCCACTCTTGATCCATGTGCCTCAACCCATACTTTCCGAACACTCAATGCCACCTTTATAGCCACCCAGTTACGGTGTGGTGTTTGATGTCATCAAAGCATCCTTTCGGTGATGGTGATTAACATGAGATCATGGTTGAAGGAATTAGGTTACTATGTATCAGAAAGCATATAGCAAATGAACTATATTAAATGACTTGATCTTTATGCTACGCTTAACTATAGGAGTATGTCCATCACATCATTCTCCTAATGATATGACCCTGTTGTTAATTACATCTTCTATATTCATGATCAGGAAACCATGATCATATATTAACCAACAAGCTAGTTTAACAAGAGGCCTTACTAGGGACTCTTTTATGTTTACAAATCACACAAGTATTAATGTTTCCGATTAATACAAGTATAGCATGGTATGTAAACATTTATCATAAGCATGAAGATATGATAATAACCACTTTATTATTGCCTCTTGGGCATATCTCCAACAGTCTCCCACTTGCAGTAGAGTCAATAATCTAGTTTCAAACCTTTGTGTATTGAACACTATGGCTTTCCGGTGTTGTATGTACATGATTGCTAGTGGTCAACTGATCTCCGGATCTGACACTTCCAGGTCCGTGTGTAATTGCATGTCTTTGCGTCTCTACGCATCACTCATTCTCTAATCAGATGGCTTTGTATAAATTTGGTCCTTTGGTGAGACCTTTAGTTCTTTGGGGTTCAAACATGTTGATAATATTGTCGTACAACATATCTTCATAGTACTATCCCGCTGTGAACCACACCTAGTTTGATAACAAACTACTTGACACAAATGCCCTCTTTTGCTGCTATTATAGCAGTCATATACTTAGCCTTTTGTTGTAGTATCTGTCACAATGTCTTAACTTTGGAACTCATCCAAATCCATTATGGAACTTATTTTCCATTATATTGTGCCACCCTTAGTTCAGATTGAGATAAACTTAATTTGTACTTTGTGACAAAACTAGTATCAATGTAGTACTTTTACAATGAACTGACCATCTATTTGCCACTTCTACAAAATAATATACTCTTAGTTCTTCCAAAAGATCATAAGAATATCCTTACTATCATCCAATGATCATCTTATGAATCATTCTGGTATATGCTCATAACATTTAGAGCATAGGACATATCTGGATTTGTACATATCACAATATGATTGATATAAATACTCTTTGTGATTTCATACATCAAGTATCAATCTATACTTGAATCTTTGTTTCACTTTCCAAGTGTCAATACACTTGAATATATCATAAATATTGAACTCATTCAATCCTTTCTGTGCGACAAGAGCCTTTCTTGTAGTTTCTATATTGAACTCATTCAATACATCATCTATGTACTTTCGGCACAACCATATTAGCGTCTATTGATGCCAAATATTTGGGTTTTGCCTAAGTCTTTCATCGGGATGAAATTCTTAACATGTGTTAATAAAAGATACATCATTTCCAATCAGGAGGAGGCTGATGGCGACTCTCCTCTCCTCTCCTCTCCTCTCTCTATCCCCGACGGCGGTTTCCTCCGGTGATCACCGTGGATTGATCGGGAGTTGGAGGGCCATAATCAGGGTTGTGGCTGGGGCAGCGATCAGTCCTTGTCGACAGGGCTCGATCTCGAGGGAAGATTCGGGACAGGTGTCGCTACGGGATGTTTCGGGGCGGATTTTGGTGAGCTGGTGTTCGATGGTGGATATTTCATACGGGACGCGTTTGGTACATGAGGGTTGGCATGTTCTCGTGGGTCCGGCGTTGGTGGTGCAGGGGGCAGTTTCTCGCGGTGTCGCCGGTGCGTCGCCCTATGCGCGTATGTGCCAGGTGATACGGCTCGGCGGTTCCAGGAGATTTCCGGGCGCTGATGGTGGGGCGTCGGTGGAGGAGGGCCACCTGCCAGGTGAGGTGAGGGGTACTAGTACGCCGAAGAACGATCTCCAGTCAGTTTCCTCTCCGCATTCCATTTTCTCTAACCCTAGAACGGGAGCCGTTTCTCCTCTCGCAAACTCCAGATCTCGTGGTGTGTGTGGAGTGTTTTTCGTCCGGGAGCCTCCAATTCTCCATCCTTCGTCGCCGCGTGTTGTTTCTCCGGTGAGGTGGAGTGGGGTTGTTTCGGGAGATAACAGATCTTTCGCTCAGGTTGTGGCTGCAGATTCTGCCATGGATCGGCGGTTTCGTGGTGGGCGTGGTTCCCCGTCTCGTCCTCCAGTCCGATCTGGTCCCTATGCGAGCAGATTTGGATCTGGGTATGGACAAGGTCGTTTCCCTGTTGATCGTAGGGGGCTGGAAGAGGATCACTGTGAAAGTGGTTGGATCCGCGAGCAGGAACGGCGTCGCGATGAAGCGCGGCGTCGGGATGCGAGGCACAGGGATGAGTTGCGGCAGGCGGAGAATGAGGCCATATTGGAGGATCAGCACAGGGAAGCCATGGTGCGGGAGAGGGCTTTGTCTGAGGCTCGCCGTCATGAAGCAGAGCAGGCTCGCAATTGGGGCCGTTGGAGTCACCGTCCGGAGATGCAGCAAGGATCAGGACCAGATGCTACTGCTTCGTCGTTCCCAGGCAGATCAGGTAATTCTGATACGAACCCTAGGAGAGGAGAGCCGGTTTTTGCTCGTACGGTGGAGCAGGTTGCTATACCTAGGGTTGTGATGAACACATCGGTTCCTGTGACTCGTTCTGTTCCTGGCTTGAACACCTCTGCGTCAACTTCTGTTAATGTGCCTGCTGGGGGGAATCGCCCTGTGAATTTATCTCCGATCCTGTCAATTAATCAATCAGATGTTGTTTCCACTACTCTGGTGGGGTCCTTTGTACCACCACCAGTATTAAGTGTGCAAAGAGATGGTAATGTGGCTGGAGCTTCTGGAGATATACAGTTGTTGGATGTGATTCAGGAGGAAGTGGTGTGTGAGAACTGTGGGAAGGATCATAGCATTTTGGTCTGTCAAGAGAAGAAACCTTGGGAATATGTTCCTCTTTTCTTTGCCAGTACTGATTTTGAACAGGGCTTTCATTCTATTCCTGTTGTAGAATCTAATGTTCAGTCTATGGAGCAGCTTCATTATGCTCATATAAGTGTGGTCAGAGGTGATGTTACTGGGAAAGATTTGGAGAAGGAATTTCA
This sequence comes from Avena sativa, assembly GCA_916181665.1. Lineage (NCBI taxonomy): Eukaryota > Viridiplantae > Streptophyta > Magnoliopsida > Poales > Poaceae > Avena > Avena sativa. Next base: position 370,779,516 of record OV702279.1, on the reverse strand, counting down.
AGTGTGGGCCGATGCTTTGGGATCTGGGTGGAGATTTAATGCTAGGCCTATTAATGATGTGGAATTTTTGATGAGATTTCCTTCTGCCAGATCCATTGATGATTTCCACTTTGGGAAGGTGTTTATGAAAACAATTCCTGATGTTGTTATCCAATTGTCTAAGTGGAATGGGGACCTGGAACCTGTTGAATGGTTGGAGGAGGCCTGGTTTAGGATTGTTGGTATTCCTATGAAATATAGGGAGAAATCAACTGTTTTCTATGTTGCTTCTTTGGTGGGAAAGCCTTTGGCCATGGACAGGAACAGTTTGAGGAATTTGGCTTATGTGAGGGTGAAGATTGCTTGTCTGGATGTATCTCTGGTTCCTAATACCAGAAGGGGGGAGATGCAGGGAGGAATTTATGAATTCAAATACACTAGGGAGATTTTTGCTCCTGATGCTGTGCCCACTTTACCTTCTTCTATGGCTATTGATGGACAGGATGGTGATAATGTGCTGGATAAGAGGACTGAGGAGGGAGCTGAGCATAGGAGGCCTGATGGAAATAGTGGGCAAAAGACTGGACCTGGTGCAGGTAGTGGTGGGGTTGCTGGTGGTCGCCAACATGGTGGTGGTGATGCTAGTGGAGCTGGGCTGGACAAGGGTAAACAGGTTGTGGTGGAGCAGGAGGATTCTGGGGGGTTTCTTTTGGGACCAAAATGGCTAACATTTGGGCTAGCTCTGGAGGTGATGGTCGTTGAAGAGGGATAGTTATCAGAGAGAATGTGGGAGGTGACAATGGTGGTGGGACAGTTACTCCAACCAGAACAACTGATGTGGGACTGCAAGTTGGTGCTCGGGAGGCTGTGTCAGATAGTGGTGGGTTGGGTGATGTTCACAAGGAAGTCACCCAGAATTTATCATCTACCTTGGTTAATGAACCCAGTACTGAGGTTGCTGCTGGTCCTTAGAGGTTTGATGACTTTATCAGGGGTTTGTTGAAGGATAGGAGCAGTGATAAATATTATGAGCTCAGGAAGCAATATGGTCATTTGTTGGAAGCTGAAGAAGAACAGGATGAGGGTGCCTAGATAAAATATGACAATGTGTCTACTGATGAATCCTTTGGTTCTTATTCTGATAGTGGAAAAAAGGGATTGATGGGGGGTCTGTGATGGAGGGAGCTCAAGATATGGAGGTTGTCAATCAAGACCAGGAAGTGGTGGCTGTTGACCTGTCTCAACCTGATGTTTCTACTCAGGAAAGTGTGGGTTCTCAGTCTGAGCATGTGGCTGGTGTAGAAGAACAAGTTATAAGGATGAGTTCAAGGGTGGCTGATCAAGGTGGGGCTAGAAACATGGCTGAAAGGCATTTGGCTCAACAACCTCCTAGAGATTTATCAGGTACAAATTTAACTTTACATAATTCTTTTGCTGCTTTGGATGATGATATCATTATGCATAGAGCTTTGGAGATGGGGATAGATGCTTCTTCTATATCTTTGGATCATATTAATTCTCTGAAAGAATTAGAAATTGCTAGGCATAGTTTGCAGGATAGGAGACAGGTAGAGAATGAGGTTGAGGTTGATTTGAATGAGAATGTCTTGTTTCTGGACTGGAAGGGTGATGGTAATGATGAGGACGATTTTACTCCTGTGGTTTCTAGGAAAAAAAGAAAAAGTTGAGAGCTGGTTCTGGTATGAAGGAGAGAAAGTTAAAAGCTGCTGCTGTGAAGGTTCACAACTATCACCCTATGAGTGGTGTTGTGACTGGAACAAGAGAGAGAAAATCTGTATTATGATAGGTGTTATTTTGAATATTAGAGGTGTGGGGAAGAAGGGTGTGAGTGCTTATTTGAATAATTTGTTGAGACAGTAGAGAGTGGATTTTATTGGTTTGCAAGAAACTATTAAGAAGGATTATTCTGTTGATTTTTTTAGGAGAATTGATCCAGTTGGCTGCCTTCTGTGGGAAGATCTGGGGGCATTTTGGGGGGCCTACGTTCCTCTAAACTGACTCAGCTTGATGTGTCTGTGGGCAGATTCCATGTTAAGATGAAGGTGTTTAATGTTTTGAAACAAATTCAATGGCATTTGGTGGTAGTATATGGGGCTGCTCAAGAGGAGAATAAAGAGGAGTTTTTATTAGAGTTAGCTGATGTTTATCAGGATCAATCTATTCCTTTGTTGGTGGGTGGTGATTTTAATGTGATCAGATGTGCTTATGAGAAAAATAAGGGTCATTCTTTGAATAGGTGGGGGCACATGTTTAATTCAATTATTAATGCATATGGTTTAAGGGAGATTCTCATGTCTGGAGGGCAGTTTACATGGTCCAACAACCAGAAAAATCCTACTTTGGAGAAGTTGGATAGAATATTAGTTTGCAAGGAATGGGAGAAGTTGTTTCCTCTTACTACAGTGCACAAGTTGTCTAGAGAAGTTTCTGATCATAGTCCTTTGATTTTGGATACTATGGAAGAGCAGGAAAAAGGTGGCAGGGAATTCAGATTTGAAAAAAGTTGGTTGCAGTGTGATGATTTTTTGATCAGGGTGGAGAAAGTTTGGAAAAAACGTGTGAATGGTAAAACAGTCTTGATAGGCTGCAGAAGAAACTTAAGAATGTCAGAAATGATCTGAAAGGATGGGGTGCTCATATAAGGGGTGAGGATAAAAAAAAGAGATTGGTGGAGGAGCTTCAGGAATTGGAAAGTATTGAGGAGCTGATTTTGCTTACTGCTCAACTTAAACGAAAAGCAGTTATTCAGAAGAAATTGTTAGACGTGTATGAGAATGAGGAGAGATTTTGGCAGCAGAGATCGAGGGATAATTGGTTGCTAAAAGGTGATAATAACACTGAGTATTTTCACAGGATTGCTAATGGGGTGAGAAGAAAGAAAATGATCTTTTCTATGAAAGATGGGGAGAATGAGATTCAGGGGACTCATGATCTCCTACAGCATGCCACTAATTATTATAAAACTTTGTTTGGTCCTGCTGGTGGGTTCTCTATTAGGCTTGCAGATGACAATTGGCAAGATTGGGAGAAGCTTAATGATGAGGATAGGAAAAAGATGGGGGTACCATTTACTGAGAAAGAGGTTAAGGAAGTTATTGATCAGATGGAGAAAAATAAAGCTGCTGGCCCTGATGGGATTCCTATTGAATTCTATCAACATTGTTGGATGATTATAAAAACAGATGTTATGGCTGTGTTTGAAGATTTTTTTGCTCATAGGATTGATTTGAGGAGCATTAACTATGGGGTGATTACTCTGTTGCCCAAAGGTGATGATGCTGATAGAATCCAGAAATATAGACCTATTTGTCTGCTTCAAGTGTTGTTTAAGATTTTTACTAAGACTCTGACAGTTAGAACTGAGCCTGTAATGGGAAAATTAATTGACACATGTCAGACTGCTTTTATTAAAGGGGGTTTATTGCAGATGGAGTGACTTTGTTACATGAGATCTTGAAAGAATCAAAAAGCCAGAAGCAGCAGGGTGTGGTGTTGAAAATTGACTTTGAGAAAGCTTATGACAAGGTCAATTGGGATTTTTTGTTTTACTGTTGTAGGTAAAAAGGTTTCAGTGAGGATTGGATGATTTGGTTAAAAAGTGCTGTGACTCAGGGTACTCTCAGTGTTAAAGTGAATGGGGAAACTGGCCCTTACTTTGGCAATTATAAAGGGGTCAGACAAGGAGATCCTTTTTCTCCATTCTTATTCAATTTGGCTGGGGAATGTTTGGCTAAGATGGTGCTTAATGCACAGGCTGGTGGGTTGTTTACATGGTTGGTTGATAATCTGTTTGATAAAGGGATTGCTATTTTGCAATATGCTGATGATACCATCCTTTTTATTAAAGATGATCCTGAGGGGGCTAGAAACTTGAAGTTGTTGTTGTATTTGTTTGAATCCATGTCTGGTCTCAAGATTAATTTTGAGAAGAGTGAGGTGATGATGGTGTTGGATGATGAGGAGAAACTTTCCAATTATGCTGAGATGTTCAACTGTCAGAAAGGTAGTTGGCCAATTAAATATTTGGGGTTGCCGGTTTGTAGCAGGAGATGCACAGTGGCTGAGATGAGTTTTATTGGAGACAGGTTGAAGAAAAAGTTAGATGGATGGATGGGGGGTGCTTTATCTCTGGGAGGGAGGTATGTTAAAATCACTGCTTGTGTTTCCAGTGTGGATGTTTATCCCATGACTATGTTTCTTCTACATAAATCAAATGTGGAAGAAATTGAGAAACAAACTAGAGCCTTCTTTTGGTATGGGAAGGTGGGAAAAAGAAAATATCATCTGGTTAAATGGAAATATGTGTGTAGACCCAGAAAAAAGGAGGACCGGGGATTAAAAACATTAGGCTTTTTAACATTTGCTTGCTTTGTAAGTGGTGGTGGCGCCTTGAAGCTGAGGAAGGTCCATGGCAAGTTTTTGTGAGAAAGAAGTATTTGAAGAGAGGACGGATCAGTGCTGTGAAACACAGGCAGAATGATTCTCCATGTTGGAATGATTTGATTAAGATTAGGGATCTTTATTTGGCTGGTAGGAAAATGAAAATTGGTAATGGGGAGTTGACTGATTTCTGGCATGATGCTTGGTGTTTGGATATGCCTGTGAAGGATAAGTTCCCTGACTTGTTTGATATTTGCCAGAATCAAACGATCACTGTGGCTGTAATGGCAAGAAAAAGGTGGAGATGCTCTTTTAGAAGGTGGTTGGATGTTGATGGGTTGAATCATCAGGAACAATTGAAAAATCTGTTGTCTGGGGTGAGTTTGAATCAGGAAAAAGACAGGCCAGTGTGGATGTGGAATAAATCTGGCAAGTTTTCTATTAAGTCGATGTACACACATTTGTCGAATGTAGGGATTGATAGAAGTTTCAAACATCTGTGGAAAGCTAAAATTCCCCTGAAGATTAAAATTTGGTTGCGGCTTATCTGGAACAATGCTATTCTCACCAAAGATAACATGATGAAGAATAATTGGGTAGGAGATTTTACTTGTAGATTTTGTAGTGAGGATGAAAACATTGGGCATTTGTTCTTTTCTTGTGTGGCAGCCAGATACGTTTGGGGGGTGGTTGCCAGAGCTATTGGTGTTGCGAATAGGCCTGGGTCCTTTTCTCAGTACTTTTGGTGGGCTTCACAGTTTGTGGGCGTCAGCGGGAATGTGCAGATTACGATGGCGGCGGCAATTTGTTGGGCTATTTGGAAGCTCAGGAATAGGGCTTGTTTTGAAAAAAAGCTTATTAATTCGCCTGTTGATTTGGTTATATATGCCGGTGTGTTCATTCGTTATTGGGCAGGGCTGCATGGGGAGGAAGATCAGGCGGTGTTGCAAGATGGAGTTGATACTCTGCAACAGAATGCGCTGGCTGATGCGGCAGCTATGGATGTGGCTCCTATTCCTTTTCTAGGACTACCAGCAATCCCTGAAGATCGTACTCATGAAGCTCCGGAACTGGAAAGGGGGCGGGAGAAAAGAAGGAGAACCTGAAGAGCTGGTTTGTGAGAAGATTATGTTGGCGTCTCACGTGGCTTTCTTCGCTTGGTCGGATAGTTCCTCGTTATGTTTGATAATACTGTTCCCCACTAGCCTGAGGGCGGTGTTCTTGTGTCTCCAGCCTTCTCCCTTTTTGTCTGTTTAGTTGGCTTGGTTTGTAATATGGATTCCTTAAGTCATTTTGATCCCCCCTAGGTGGGTCAGTACTACGTTTGTGTGTTTGTGGTTGTTGTTCTATTGTCTGATGATAATGGAACCCGATCCCTCTTTTTGGGGGATTGTATGGAAAAAAAATCATTTCCAATCAACAATATGTCTTCCACATAATGTATTAGAAATATGTCTTAGCGCTCCCACTTAATTTCTTGCAAATGCAAGCATCTTCATCGTCTCCGACGAATTTAAACTCCTTTAACAGTTTCATCATAGTGAAGATTCCAACTCCGCAATGCTTACTTCAATCATTGAAGTTTGCATATGCTTTTAGCATCCTTTGAATTAACAAAACCCTATGGACTGTGTTATGCACATGTCGGTAACAATTCTATTAGAAGAACTTGTTTTGTTTATTCAACTACCACATAACAAAATTATATGCAGTGGTTGCTACATTAATCTGTCTGGACTAAATATCTCTATGAAAGATCAAAACTTGTCATAGTCAACCTTTGAACATTGTTGTGAACTCTTTCCCAACATGTCGACTATTTCATAGATGTGAAACATCCATGTCTATTTCTTTACAGATCCAAACACAATTGTAAGGTATTACACCTTTCTCGAGGGTCCTTCAAGTTCAAAACTTGATTTCTCGTGTATGGAACTATTACGGATTTTATGGCTTCAAGCCATTTTATGGAGTCAGGGCCCATCATCGCTTCTTTGCATGTAGTCCGTTCATTATTCTCAAATAATGATTCAACCCTCAAATCTTGGTATTTGATTGTTTTACCCGACCTACTTGGTTCAATAGAAACTTTGACCTCCGTAACCACAACCTTTGAGGCACGTGAGCCATGAGCATTGTTGCTGCCTCCGGAACACTTTTCGGCGCTGCGCAACTTTGCACATATAGCTAAGGTTCTTTTAACCTTATCAAAGTTCTATTGTCCTCCCACTTATCTTTTCACGAAAAATTTCTTCTCAAAGAAACTTGACGTTCTAAGCGACAAACACTTTTGTCTCCGATGTTATGGAGGAATACTTAACAGTTATTCGAAATAACATACAAAGACAGGTTCATCCGACTTTGATTGCAAACATCTTTCTTATGCATAACATACCAATGTTTAAGAAAGGACAACTTGGGTTTTATCCCAAACCATAACTTTATAAGGTGTCATTTCAATGGATTATGATGGAGCTCTTTTCAGTGGAAAAATGGTAGTCTCTAAAGCTTTTAATCTTTAAAATATAATGGTAGTTTTATGAATTACACCTTTGATCTTACCATGTCAAACAAGGTTTAATTACATATCTCGAACGCTCCATACTCTTATGGTGTTTTGGGAAATGCAAATCCACGGAACGATTCCTTAAATCTTAGGTGTTTATGCTAAACTTATAACTCAAATATCTTCCTTTACGATCTTATCATAAACTATTTATATTCTTGTTACAATGATTTTGCACTTCATCTTGGAAGTCCTTGAACTTTTCAAATGTTTCAAACTTCATCCTTATTAAGTAAATATTCATATATTCACTCAAATTTTCGGAGAAAGTTTATAAAGTTGAAATTCATCGCTCTTGACTACACATAATGGACTTCATACAACAATATGTACAAGTTCCAATAAGCTAGTCATTCGTTCCCTTTTGGCCTATGAACGAAGTTTTAATTATCTCTAGGAAAGTTTCACAAGCGTCATTTGATCATAAATCAAAAGAATCCAAAATTCCATCCACATGGAGTTTCTTCATGTTTTCTTTCCAACATAATTTAAACGACGATGTCACTTCCTATGTGATCTTTCAATCAATTTGTCTTTCGACATTTTTAGCACTAGTTTTATGGATGTGATTTCTCCAACGAGATTTGTAAATCATCCATCTTTTATGGATTACGGCAATTATTTGAACAACCCTTTTGTTCTCATAATACGTGATAAAACAAATCTTGAAGGCAAGCTTTGATGTTTAACGAGCAACACAATAACCCTTTATTTGTTCTCGATGAACATTATCACATATTCTTTTGCTAGTTACTTAGGCCATTGCAGTTCATGAATTCTGTTGTTTCGTATGACGATTCATACCAACAAATTCAGTATCCAATACTTAAGAACCGCATTATTTAACAAGCAAAGAATACATCCATAACACGTATATCCTCTATATACTTAAGCTAAACAATTCTAGTCTTTTCTTTTTGCCATATATTTATGAGATTCTCTTTCAATATTTCCTTTTTCTGTTTGAAAGAATCTATCAACATCAATAATGGAGCCATATATATGACACATAGTCCAAAGCATGTATAGTTAAATACCAATTTCTTTGGACTTGCACTTTGAAGTAGATCACCATCATCAAATGTTTGGTGTTCTTTCAAATTCCATTCTTTAGTAATCTATTGGTGTAGTAAACATTTTACCTACATCAAATATTCACCCTTATCATGGAATTATTCATGATCAAGCTACTTTTAGCTTATAACGGTGAATCACGAGTATAATGTTACTCTCCAAATTTTTTTGGAGGATTAGGACAACTAGTGTCACCAACATTTTGTAAATTCTCATCAAATATGAGAACATAGACTTTGGCATATTATACTCTATCATGTTGTAACCAAAACATCATTTCAGATGTCGCAATATCCATACATGATGGTTTATGAAACAACTCTTTCAACTCCTAGATTACCTTGATATTGAAACTATCTTTCAAATATCAAGAATCATGGAGATAAACATGATACTTATATACTAACACTGGAATTGTTACTCTTGATTTAATACAAACTATTAAATTTCACGGAGTAATCGAAACTTACTAAAAGTTTGCAATGGGACTTTTAAACTTTAGATTAACACTTCAAAACAATATGATACCAGTTCGTAAAGTAACTAACCAGAATTCTATAGTTCTATCATCTCAATTATAACTAAGCACAAGGTGGTAAACAGATGCCAATGACTACAACAACTATGCAAATTCACTTTGATTTAATTTATGATAAATAGTGTTCAACTTTTAATCATATTGTTGTTGAACTCGCACTCAAAACAATATCCCTCACATTGTTTTAGTGATCACACGAACCAAATCCACCACATCAAAACCGATCATCACGAGAGTTGATGTAGCTTCAATGGCGAACAATCAACATGTTCATCATATCTACTATATGACTCATGCTTTACCTTTCGGTGATCCGTGTTCCGAGACCATGTTTGTACATGCTAGGCTCGTCAAGATCAAACCTTAGCTTCCGCATGAGCAAATCTGGCTTGCTCACGTTGTATACACTCGCAGAATCTAACACACCTGATCATCACGTGATGCTTCGAAACAACGAGCTTTAGCAACGGTGCTTACTAAGGATGAACACTTTAAAACTTGAAATTGTATGCTTGAGGGATCATCTTATAATGCTATCGTCGTTAACTAAGCAATACAAGATGCATAAAAGGATTAACATCACATGCAATTCACAATATGTGATATGATATGGCCTTTCTTATTGTGCTTCCGATCTCCATCTTCAAGCACGAACATGATCTCCATCATCACCGGTGTGGCGTCAAGGTCAATGGCGCCGCTTCATGGTTATCTTCCACCAGCATCGACTATTACAACTACTTTGAATAATAGACACGCAGGACTTAACAGAATTAAAAGACAACCATATGGCTCCTGCCGGTTGCCTACTTACAATAAGGAACATTGCATACATCATATATAATCACAATCATGGCCATATCACATCACAACACACCCCTGCAAAACAAAGTTAGACGCCTCTAATTTTCTTTGCATATTTTACGTGGTTTGGGGCTTCCAATAAGTGTCGTTCTAACTTACGAACAAGAACCACAACATTGTTACTAGTATTGTCAATCACCCGTTGTAAATTGAATCTTAACTATGTTGGGAGAAACAGGCACCCGCAAAGCCACTTATGCAATACAAGTTGCATGTCAAGCGTGGAGCAAGTCTCATGAACGATGTCATGTACGGTTAGCCCGGGCCGCTTCATCCCACCATCCCGCAAGATGCAAATTACACAAGAATCAATCGACAACAAAAGCATCAACGCCCACAATGACCATTGTGTTCTACTCGTGCAACAAATCTACATATAGACACGGCTCTGATACCACTGTAGGGGTTCGTAGCATAGAAAACAAAAAAATTCTACCGCATGCAAACAAACAAGCCAAGATCTATCTAACAGATTGTAGCAACGAGTCGATAGAGGAACTCACCCTCGAAGATTCCAAAGCGGTTAACGAGAGCATATTCTCGTGGATGATGTAGTCGTACACTTCCGATCTGAAGATCGCGTAGACGATCCTTCCGGCGCTGCGTTCCGGCAGCGCTTCCGCAATCGGTCACACGTTCGGTACTCGATGAAGACCTTCCTCTCCCTTGTTCCAGCAGGCAGCGGAGGTTGTAGCACTCTCCTTGTGATTCTGGCAGCACGACGGCATGGTGTCCGAAGTAGAGGGGAGATCCAGCAGGGCTTCGCCTAAGCCGGAGCGAGTATGGTGGAGTATGAGAGAGGGCCTTGGTGATCTATAGTTCAGAGGCACCAAGGGGAGAGGTGCAACCGGCGGCTAGGGTTTGGGATACCCCAACTCGGCGACTTGGGAGGAGATCCCTAGGTGGTAGCGGCAGCAGCACTTGGTGGTGGTGGTGGCGCCTTAGGCTAGGGTTTTGAGGTGTAGGGAGAGGGGGCACCCTACCCCTCCTTATATAGGAGGGGAGAGGAGGTTTGGGGAGGAGGGAGTCCTCCTCCACCTCCTCCTCATGGCCGGCGGGTGGGAGGGAGTGGGACTTCCTCCCCAAGTAGGTTTCCTACTCTCCCTCCACCAAGCAAACTTGATATTTGACTTTTTCAAATTGGCGTTTGACTTTCAAACTTCGATTTGATTTCTTCTCTTTATTTTGCCCAGTCAAGTGACCTAGTACATGATGCAACCATTCCACATTGTCATGACACATCCATGTACCCTTCCCCTCCGGAGTGCCGGACCTTCCAGACCCTTCTAGAACATTCCTGGTGAAAACACCAGAATCATTCCCGAACTCCGAAACAGGACTTTCCTTATATGAATCTTATTCTCCGGACCATTCTGGATCTCCTCGTGATATCCCGGATCCCATCCGAGACTCCGAACAACATTCGATCTCTTACTCATCATTCCATAACTACTCAACAACATCGAATCCTTAAGTGTGTGTAGCACCCCGGGTAAAACCACTACTAGAAAATCGCTTGTCTTTATCCTTGTGCATTATCATGACATCATCATGCATATTATTTTGCTTGAAACTATGTTGCAAAAGACTATGTTGTTTCTAAACTAGCTATCCTTCTATTTTAAATTAAACCCTCGGTCCGATCGAATCTTTTATCTGTCTAAAAACAATTTATAAAAATGTTTTGAAGTAAAAATAAATAAATGTTTTTTTGTGAGGAGGCAGCTAGATGACCAGGCCCAAGGCCCATTCAAAGGATACCTACAACCCACCTACAATCCCTAACCCTAATCCCATCTACCCCTCAACCCTAACCCTCTCTCACCTAACCTAGTTCCACCCAGTCGCTGCCGCTCCTCACTCGCGTGCAGCCGCAGTGTGTGCAACGCACACACTCACCCGCTACCGACCCAGACCCACCTAGCTATCTCACATGCACGCCACACACGCGCGGTACATCCCACCCCGTCACGTTCCCTGTGACCCTGTCCCACCTCGCTTCACGCCACCAACCCCGCGTCGCCTCCCCTGTTCCACTCCCACCTCGCGACCGCCCGCGCCCTTGACCCGTTCCACGCACGAGAATCCCCATCGCGCTCGATCCCCGCTTTCCTCCTCCTCCCGCAGAGAACCGACGCCGCCTGGGGCTCAAGCAAGCTCGATCTCGCCCTCCACCGCTCGTCCCTCCTTCCCCCGCCTCTGGCAGCAGGCCTGCGGCCGCGCGCCATGGAGCCCCTTGCCGCCTTTCCGCCTCGGCTCACCCTCATCTGTTCGTCCTCCTGCGGTCGCTCTCCTCTCTGTTTGCGATAGCAAGGCGGAGCCCCTTTCCCGTGGGCTTCCTCTCGATCCATGCCGCAGCTGGCGGGTCGTCTTCCTCCTCGGTTTTCCCGTGCCATCCCGCTGTCGCCACCGTCTGCCCGACGTCGACCTTCTCAAGCCATCCATGGCAGCAAGCCTGAGCTCCGCCGCTAGCGCCGCCCTGCAGTCGGCCAGGGCCCGACCCTCTTTTGCCCGTTCTGCTAGTCGTCGGCCTCACCCTGGACATGGCACCACGCGAGAGCTCCCTGTCCGAACTCGTCCGTCACCAACTGCAGCTGCGCAAACCCGTTCCTTTGGCTCTTGCCTCTGTAGCAGCGTAACGGGCTTGTTGAGGTGCTGATGCCTACCTCGCTCGCCCGTGTCGAGTTGTATTCTTGTGTGTTGTGAACACTAAAATTATACCAAGATGGGGTGCGTCCTGGGCTCAGATCCCTGCTCCAACGCTCTGCTACTCCTCTCTTTTGTTCTTGGGGACCGACAAGCGACGAACCATCGACAAGATCTTGATCGTGCTGCCAAGATCAACACCGACAACGGAACCGCGATACCCCAAGGTCTTCTTCCCGGATCCGATCTCGAAGACCAAATCCCGGCGAGACCGATCCCCCCAAACCCTCAGAACGCCAAGATCGCCATTCGATGTGTGACCTCAACCCGAGCCCCTATTTTATTAAATGCTATATACACTTGTTGCATATTAAATTGTCATACTTGCATACCTATTGTGGCTTGGGGGATGTTGTCGATTCACCTCGTAATTAAATATGGAGGCCAAATGCGGGCTTTTCTAGTCTTATATTGGCCCCATTTAAATTTGTGTAGCGAACCGATACTATGTTTTGCCATGTTAAGTCAACATTTAAATTGCGGGTTATCTAAACAACATGAATCGTCTAATTAATTGTCGGGACCCCGGTTCCGCTTAATAATGCCTAATTGCATCGCATCTTTGACATGTCATACATCATATATGCACCATGCCCGATCTTCTGCCGTAGTATTAAATAGTGCATCCGGTGTTTCTTCTAGTGCTTTGCTTCTTCACGGATTAGGACGATAAGTTGATGCGAGTGTCGACCCGATCTCCGGTGTATCTTCGGCAATGTTTTCAGGCGAGCATTCTCCCCCTTTCTACCTATTTTACATTTCTAGTCTTTATTTCCTCCTGTTGATCTATTGCTATCTATGTTACGATGCTCTAGTTTTCGTACCCGCGATATCCTTTGCAGCCTTATATTGCCTTGGACACATCCTATTACCTGGTGTTTGGTAGATAGTTGGACTTGCGTGTCGTAGTTGCTTGCTCAAGTGCTGTTGCGTGTCGTCAAGTACCACAGTTATTGGAAGACTGCCATATGCTTTATGTTGAAGACGATTATAACTTTAATTACCGTCTAATAACTAAAATTGAAGTAGGTAAATAATGCAGAGGCACAGGTGGGCAATAGATGTTATTTGGTTTTTAACCGTCCACTTGTGTCCCGTAGGACCCCGAGTACTTGATACCTGTTCTTTGAATATTCGCACTATCCGCATGTGGGACCATGAATCCCCCTAGCCAGAGCTTGAGTCATATTTATTTATTGGGGCCACAAAGTAGTTTGGGGCTTTATTACTATCCTGTACTTATGACATGCTTTACTGCTTATTTACGATTGCGCGTGGAGCGCCTATACTGTTTAGGAACAAAATGTGGAATATTTTCGCGGTATCGACAAGCCCAGTCACACTTTCGGGTTCCTAGTCGTTTACAGCCATTAGCACAAACCTCTGGGTCCGTCTCGGAGCCGGCCAACTTCGTCGCGGGTAGCTTGGTGGGTTGGCCCCTTGAAATTTATATGAATCTTGCAATTGCTCTGTCGTGATGCCTCGTTGAGTTTTTATTTGGTTTTTCCCGAGGTTGATCGTGCGTGTGTTGCTATTTGTGCCCCCCTGCAGGGTAAAACTTTCTGAAAGCCGTGTCCGCGATTATGGACGACTTGGAGCACAGTATCTCGATCATAGACAACTATAACTAAAGTAGTGCTATAAATTTGACTTTATAATGACTAGTAACTAGCTTCACTATAATGGAATGGCTAAATAAAAGTTCCAACAATTGCTGGTTTGGGTTGTCGCCTGTTACCATTGTATCTGACTAGTAAGTATGGCAACTACAACGGAATGGCTAAATAAAAGTACCAACAACTGCCTGGTTTTGGGATGCCTCATGCTATATGTATCTGACTAGTAAGTACTACAACTACAACAGAATGGTTATTTAAAACTGCTCACTGCTTATTATATCAGGATGACTCATGCTATCTATACCTGACTAGTAATTGCTGCAACGATAACTGAATAAATAAAACTGCCAACTGTGTGAGTTCCTCGGTTGACTTCCTCGTTTGGTCTCGAGGGGGAAAGACCAGGATGGGTATGTTTGGTGGTAGTATCAGGTTGGTTCCGAATAGGTCTTTCTTATCCCTCTCTGATAGCCGACAGTTATATGGAGTCTCTATAGGGTGTTTAGTGCATGCTGTGCTGCCACTTTAGTCCACCATACCTATGTAGGCGAGGACCGCCGAATTCTAGTCTCGTCGTGTACTGGCCTTAGTACTGACCGCTCTCTTTTTCTTTTGCCCTTTGCCGGCATCCCTTTTGTTTAAGCAGGTTTTGAGATTGACGTCGTTAGCAGGGTTATCCTTCCGGCTTGGCCTGGGCAGGGTTATGGACGCCATTGGTTATTCTTCAGGGCTCTTAGCTCAATTTGCATCTTGTCCGTACTCGGACGCTGTATCGTTTTAAAGGTGATTTGGATCTTTGTATTGTATAGCTGTATTCTCGACTCTTTGAGTCGTTGTTGTACATATATGTTCTGTGGGTTCCATCGAGGACTATTGTGTAATGATATTACTTCGTTTTCCACCCGCACGAAAGTGCCTGGTGGGCACCTTTGAATCGTTTCTATGCGGGTTTGGCGGGAATCGCTAAGACTTGCATAGGACCGATTCTGAGGGTTTTACAGAGTGGTATCAGAGCTCAGCAGTTACGATACCCCACTGGCCCAGCCTGTAGGATAACCTATCTAACGGCCGCTGTAGAGTGTCAAAGCTATTTTCGAAAAATCGGTTGGGTAGATCTGGTTAGGTCTGCTTTTACTTCTTACCCCTCTGCTATTCTCCTATTATCTCGACGTGTTTTGAATTTCCTCTCTTATATTTTCTTCAAGTCCAGGATTTCTCGTGGTTGGGTTTTCGTCGTACCTTCAGGGTTTCGCTTCCATCCTCTTGTAACGGTGCTTCAACATCTGACATTCATGCTATCAGACGAATCTTTCATCTGTTGCACTTTTCAATGGACCAAAAATTCACTAAAACTTTCTTTCTATCCTCCGGTGTTTTCCGATACAACGAAGTCATCTACATCGGATCTGATGAGAATCTCCATCCCTCCTTTGTTTCTTAACCTCGCTTGTCGAGATCTTCAGTCTGAATTCCGAGAGTTGCTTGCATAATCCGTCTGTTCATGTACATAGTAATGCTTTGAGTGCGAGATGGAGTCATGACCATACCACTACTCTTATCATTCGCTTTTGTACATTGAATGGTTGGGTCAATGCAATTTACTCCTTCCGCTGAAGTTAGAGGTGGCCCTATCTTTTGAGACCTCTACCTTCGTCCTTTGTTTATCCGGAGCGTTCTCTCAACGATCATGGACAACGACCCCTTATTGGTGGTGTCGCCGATTTCAAGACTGAGAAATAATCCTTGTTAGTGGTGTCGCGAGGATCTAGACAAAGCGAGAAGATTCATGTCGTCGGCCTTCTTCCCTGTACCATGAGGCGTATCTCGAGGGCGAGATCCATTGTTAGTGGTGTCGAATTGTAGCACCCCGGGTAAAACCACTACTAGAAAATCGCTTGTCTTTATCCTTGTGCATTATCATGACATCATCATGCATATTATTTTGCTTGAAACTATGTTGCAAAAGACTATGTTGTTTCTAAACTAGCTCTCCTTCTATTTTAAATTAAACCCTCGGTCCGATCGAATCTTTTATATGTCTAAAAACAATTTATAAAAATGTTTTGAAGTAAAAATACATAAATGTTTTTTTTGTGAGGAGGTAGCTAGATGACCAGGCCCAAGGCCCAGTCAAAGGCTACCTACAACCCACCTACAATCCCTAACCCTAATCCCATCTACCCCTCAACCCTAACCCTCTCTCACCTAACCTAGTTCCACCCAGCCGCTGCCGCTCCTCACTCGCGTGCAGCCGCAGTGTGTGCAACACACACACTCACCCGCTACCGACCCAGACCCACCTAGCTATCTCACATGCACGCCACACACGCGCGGTACATCCCACCCCGTCACGTTCCCCGTGAACCTGGCCTACCTCGCTTCACGCCACCAACCCCGCGTCGCCTCCCCTGTTCCACTCCCACCTCGCGACCGCCCGCGCCCTTGACCCGTTCCACGCACGAGAATCCCCATCGCGCTCGACCCCCGCTTGCCTCCTCCTCCCGCAGAGAACCGCCGCCGCCGCCTGGGGCTCAAGCAAGCTCGATCTCCCCCTCCACCGCTCGTCCCTCCTTCCCCCGCCTCTGGCAGCAGGCCTGCGGCCGCGCGCCGTGGAGCCCCTTGCCGCCTTTCTGCCTCGGCTCACCCTCATCTGTTCGTCCTCCTGCGGACGCTCTCCTCTCTGTTTGTGACAGCAAGGCGGCGCCCCTTTCCCGTGGGCTTCCTCTCGATCCATGCCGCAGCTGGCGGGTCGTCTTCCTCCTCGGTTTTCCCGTGCCATCCCGCTGTCGCCACCGTCTGCCCGGCGTCGACCTTCTGAAGCCATCCATGGCAGCAAGCCTGAGCTCCGCCGCTAGCGCCGCCCTGCAGTCGTCCAGGGCACGACCCGCTTTTGCATGTTCTGCTAGTCGCCGGCCTCGCCCTGGACATGGCACCACGCGAGAGCTCCCTGTCCGAACTCGTTCGTGACCAACTGCAGCTGCGCAAACCCGTTCCTTTGGCTCTTGCCTCTATAGCAGCGTAACGGGCTTGTTGAGGTGCTGATGCCTGCCTCGCTCGCCCGTGTCGACTTGTATTCTTGTGTGTTGTGAACACTAAAATTGTACCAAGATGGGGTGCGTCCTGGGCTCAGATCCCTGCTCCAACGCTCTGCTACTCCTCTCTTTTGTTCTCGGGGACCGACAAGCGACGAACCATCGACAAGATCCTGATCGTGCTACCAAGATCAACACCGACAACGGAACCGCGATACCCCAAGGTCTTCTTCCCGGATCCGATCTCGAAGGCCGATCCTGGCGAGACCGATCCCCCCAAACCCTCAGAACGCCAAGATCGCCATTCGATGTGTGACCTCAACCCGAGCCCCTATTTTATTAAATGCTATATACACTTGTTGCATATTAAATTGTCATACTTGCATACATATTGTGGCTTGGGGGATGTTGTCGATTCACCTCGTAATTAAATATGGAGGCCAAATGCGGGCTTTTCTAGTCTTATATTGACCCCATTTAAATTTGTGTAGCGAACCGATACTATGTTTTGCCATGTTAAGTCAACATTTAAATTGCGGGTTATCTAAACAACATGAATCGTCTAATTAATTGTCGGGACCCCGGTTCCGCTTAATAATGCCTAATTGCATCGCATCTTTGACATGTCATACATCATATATGCATCATGCCCGATCTTTTGCCGTAGTATTAAATAGTGCATCCGGTGTTTCTTCTAGTGCTTTGCTTCTTCACGGATTAGGCCGATGAGTTGATGCGAGTGTCGACCCGATCTCCGGTGTATCTTCGGCAATGTTTTCAGGCGAGCATTCTCCCCCTTTCTACCTATTTTACATTTCTAGTCTTTATTTCCTCCTGTTGATCTATTGCTATCTATGTTACGATGCTCTAGTTTTCGTACCCGTGATATCCTTTGCAGCCTTATATTGCCTTGGACACATCCTATTACCTGGTGTTTGGTAGATAGTTGGACTTGCGTGTCGTAGTTGCTTGCTCAAGTGCTGTTGCGTGTCGTCAAGTACCACAGTTATTGGAAGACTGCCATATGCTTTATGTTGGAGACGATTATAACTTTAATTACCGTCTAATAACTAAAATTGAAGTAGGTAAATAATGCAGAGGCACAGGTGGGCAATAGATGTTATTTGGTTTTTAACCGTCCACTTGTGTCTCGTAGGACCCCGAGTACTTGATACCTGTTCTTTGAATATTCGCACTATCCGCATGTGGGACCATGAATCCCCCTAGCCAGAGCTTGAGTCATATTTATTTCTTGGGGCCACAAAGTAGTTTGGGCTTTATTACTATCCTGTACTTATGACATGCTTTACTGTTTATTTACGATTGCGCGTGGAGCGCCTATACTGTTTAGGAACAAAATGTGGAATGTTTTCACGGTATCGACAAGCCCAGTCACACTTTCGGGTTCCTAGTACAGCCATTGGCACAAACCTCTGGGTCCATCTCGGAGCCGGCCAACTTCGTCGCGGGTAGCTAGGTGGGGTGGCCCCTTGAAATTTATATGAATCTTGCAATTTCTCTGTCGTGATGCCTCGTTGAGTTTTTATTTGGTTTTTCCCGAGGTTGATCATGCATGTGTTGCTATTTGTGCCCCCCTGCAGGGTAAAACTTTCTGAAAGCCGTGTCCGCGGTTATGGACGACTTGGAGCACAGTATCTCGATCATAGACAACTATAACTAAAGTAGTGCTATAAATTTGACTTTATAATGACTAGTAACTAGCTTCACTATAATGGAATGGCTAAATAAAAGTGCCAACAATTGTTGGTTTGGGTTGCCGCCTGTTACCATTGTATCTGACTAGTAAGTATGACAACTACAACGGAATGGCTAAATAAAAGTACCAACAACTGCTGGGTTTTGGGATGCATCATGCTATATGTATCTGACTAGTAAAGTACTACAACTACAACGGAATGGTTATTTAAATCTGCTCACTGCTTATTATATCAGGATGACTCATGCTATCTATACCTGACTAGTAATTGCTCCAACGATAACTGAATAAATAAAACTACCAACTATGTGAGTTCCTCGGTTGACTTCCTCGTTTGGTCTCGAGGGGGAAAGACCAGGATGGTTATGTTTGGTGGTAGTATCAGGTTGGTTCAGAATAGGTCTTTCTTATCCCTCTCTGATAGCCGACAGTTATATCGAGTCTCTATAGGGTGTTTAGTGCATGCTGCGCTGCCGCTTTAGTCCACCATACCTATGTAGGCGAGGACCGCCGAATTCTAGTCTCGCCATGTACTGGCCTCAGTACTGACCGCTCTCTTTTTCTTTTTCCCTTTGCCGGCACCCCTTTTGTTTAAGCAGGTTTTGAGATCGACGTCGTTAGCAGGGTTACCCTTCCGGCTTGGCCTGGGCAGGGTTATGGATGCCATTGGTTATTCTTCAGGGCTCTTAGATCAATTTGCATCTTGTCCGTACTCGGACGCTGTATCGTTTTAAAGGTGATTTGGATCTTTGTATTGTATAGCTGTATTCTCGACTCTTTGAGTCGCTGTTGTACATATCTGTTCTGTGGGTTCCATCGAGGACTATTGTGTAATGATATTACTTCATTTTCCACCCGCACGAAAGTGCCTGGTGGGCACCTTTGAATCGTTTCTATGCGGGTTTGGCGGGAATCGCTAAGACTTGCATAGGACCGATTCTGAGGGTGTTACAGTGTGTCTCCCTACGGTTCGTGAATTATGCGGACATGACCGAGACACTTCTTCGATCAATAACCAATAGGGGAATCTGGAAATTCATATAGCTCCCACATATTTCTACGATTACTTTGCGATCGAATAAACCACTTACATATGATACCAATTTCTCTTTGTCTCACGATAGTTTACTTATCCGAGGTTTTGATCGTCGGTATCTCTGCATACCTAGTTCAACCTCGTTACCGATAAGTACTCTTTTCTCGTTCCCGTGATATGTGATCCCTTGTGAGCCAGTCACATGCTTGCAAGCTAATTGGATGACATTCCACCGAGAGGGCCCAGAGTATATCTATCCGTCATATGGATGGACAAATCCCACTCTTGATCCATGTGCCTCAACCCATACTTTCCGAACACTCAATGCCACCTTTATAGCCACCCAGTTACGGTGTGGTGTTTGATGTCATCAAAGCATCCTTCCGGTGATGGTGATTAACATGATCTCATGGTCGAAGGAATTAGGTTACTATGTATCAGAAAGCATATAGCAAATGAACTATATTAAATGACTTGATCTTTATGCTACGCTTAACTATAGGAGTATGTCCATCACATCATTCTCCTAATGATATGACCCTGTTGTTAATAACATCTTCTATATTCATGATCAGGAAACCATGATCATATATTAACCAACAAGCTAGTTTAACAAGAGGCCTTACTAGGGACTCTTTTATGTTTACAAATCACACAAGTATTAATGTTTCCGATTAATACAATTATAGCATGGTATATAAATATTTATCATAAGCATGAAGATATGATAATAACCACTTTATTATTGCCTCTTGGGCATATCTCCAACAAAGCGGCTACTGTCCATGTCTGCTTGAGGTGAAACAATTGCCGTAGCAACCGCTGAAAATCATCCTTGCCAAACTGCTCACACACACACAATCTACTCCAAGTTAATTGGTCAAACTGAATCCCACTATTCTCAATCCACAGTTGTGCACCCCCTCGAAGTGCATAGTTGCTGAATCAACCCAATCCTCTGGTGGCACACGAAACACCCGAAAATAAGATTCACATAGACGCTGCCACGATTTTGGCCTCTCGCCTGCAAACGCAGGGAAATCCATTCGTGGCCGAGGCACATGACCACCCGAAGACCTCTCTCCTCCCTGATAATACTGCTCGCTGTAATCGTGGCCAAACACAAAAGGATCAGGAGCCAAGGATGTACCCTTTGTCGGAGGTGTCGAGAGGGATGGATCTCCTCGACCCGACAACCCTCGATGCTGATGTACGTCGCGGTGGCCATCTGGCCCGTGGCGGAGCTCGCCGTGGTGCTCCTCCACTCCCCTGCCCTCCGCGAGCTCGTGGGTTGCTCGTGGATGCAGCTCCACCAGATCGACGCCGAGGATCGGATTGAGCGCCATGTGCCCCAACTGCTGGCGCAGCACGTTTATGTCGTTGCGCATCTCCACCATGGTGCCCTCCACCTGCGGCTTCCACACCACCAGGTCCTGGATGATGCCCCGCGTCTCGGTGACAGTGGTCTTGACCACCGACAGAGAAGCCGACATCTCGCGAATCGTCACCGTCAGGTCCTCCATCCTGCTTCGATTGTCCCGGTCGAAACTTGCTCTGAGATACCGAATGTAAGTCTCAGGATCTCTCTCTATATTCTGCTGGCTCGGAGTTCGGATACAAGGGAAAACAGAGTTGAGTTTACACAGGAAGTAACGAGAGAGAGAGAGAGAGGAGTTCAGTTATCTGTTTGACCCTTCCTTCTCGGGATCGTCACTATTTGAAGACCCAATCCTTGGGGTCCAGTCTCTTGCTTGGCTGGCGAGGTCGTGTCGATCATCTAACGTGTCCTGTGGTGATAGGCGCACTTCCCATTGACGTGGCAGCTGATGTGGATGTGGTCGTACCGGGCTGGGGCTTGACAACCTTCCACCTGTCAGTAGGGTTACCACCTGTCCCGATTCTAGTTTATCTTTTAAAAAATAGTTCAACTTTTTAGTCTAAATTTAAACAAATTTTATTAAATAAATTAGAAGTGAGACTTTGACGAGATCCCGCTTGCAACCATATTGCCGAGGCATCGCACGAAATATGAACCCCACTTCACCGGGGTCGCTGCCACCATGACCCAAGCCTTTGCTATGTTCTTTCGGAAGAGTAGGGAGGCAATGTTTTGGCTTACCGGTGCAAATTAACCTATTTTAAAAAATTAAAAATCTCAAAATATCTAAAAAATTCTGATTTTTTCGTGTTTACATTTTGAAAAATGTTTTCAAACAATAGATCCATCTGCACCCATGAGCCGAATTGAATTTATAGCTCCTTTATGCTTTTTTAATCTTCCCTTTGTTTGTTGATATAGGGAATAACATCATAGACTTCCACTGATCCTCCAATTGGATCTAAACTTTTAGGACGCCTTTTATAAATTTTTATTTAAATATTCTGTTACAATATATTAATTTATAATTAATATATAATAAACATATTCAAATAACCATTTAGCCGAAACACCCTTTTTCAGTCTTTTTCTTATTCTTTTTCCGAACACCTTCGGATCGCCAAGAACTTTTCTGGTCTCTCTCTTCTTATTTCTTCAATGATTCAAACTATCCATCTAACGATATCCAAGCTTCGCTAAGCCCTTAAGCGTGCTACCAAACAGTTCGAGAATACTACAGACATGACCAAGACTCCTCTATGACCAATGATCAATATCGGGACATGGATGCCCATAATGACCACCTATGTACTCAACAATATTTGTCGTTGAACCATAAACACCGTGTCTTATTCCTTTTGTCTCTGCGATACTGTATTGTCCGAGATTTTGATCAAGTGACATCCCCATGTCAGTGTTCAGCCCCGTTACCGACAATACCTTCTTTACTCGATCCGATAAGTGATATTCCATGTCCTAGTCACATTCTGTGCAACTTATGGATATAACTTATCTGAGAGGGCCAATAGTATCTTCCGCCACGCGGATGGACAAATCCCGCTCATGACGCAATCTCCTCAACCTATTCCTCCGGATACCGAACGTCACCTTTATGATCACCATTTCATTGAGTGATGTTATCTGCCATGAAAGCATCCTCGAGTGACAGTGATTTGATATGGTCCCATGGTCTAAGGAAAGAGTCACTATGTTTCCTAGAAAACATAACCTGAACTTCGTGACACGATCCTGATTTGATGCTATAGATAGGGTATGTTCACCATCTCATTCACTAGGGGCCGAGGCATCTTCATGATCAGGAAATCTTTGATCATCCGTTGACCAAAGAACTAGTGACTAGAGTTTCAACATGAACCACTGTTTGTTTGCATATCACACGTGTATTGATGTTTTCCTATCATACAGTTATAGCATGATATAAATCTTTGATCATAAACTTTATGAAATATGTCATCTAATATTTGACTTTAGGGCATATTCCCTTCATCAACCATGTCATAAGTCTTTGATAAATCTACCTTATAAGTATAACAAGAGTTATTTGCTATAGTGCCATGCTCTAAGAAATGCATACATTTAAAAGCAAGCAAATCATCTTGTACTAGAAACCTCTGCTGAGTTATGTGCTAGATTAATACGATGTAAAACACTCTATCGAGCTCCCAAGATATTTAAGAATACTATGAACACTAACACATACATAATGTCATAATTTGGCTTTCTAACTTTTTATTGTGAAATTCATTATAACAAGAGACTTTCTCAAAGATACAAACTAAAACCTATTAAATTTATGTTTAGCACTGGAAAATGTATTTGCAACAATAGATATTATAAAATGAATATTGAGATACATTTTATTATTAATCAGCTTGTTTACATTATTACTCCACTAGTTAGAGTTAGAAAAATGTATTCATGGTATCATATCAAATGTTGTATACAAATGAAAACCACACATTTTTAATAAAAATGAGTTATACCAAAGTAAAAGAGTTCAATATAAATATAAGGATATACAGGCCCGACGTTGATCCATGGCGACCACAAGAGGCCATGTCTAGATGAGGCCCAGAATCGCATCTTATGCTATAGTATGTACCCCGTTCAGAAAAAACCGTCGCAAAGACTCAGCCGTACGTACCGCTCGAGGAGTCCAAACGTTTGCTAAATAAAAAGGAGAAGTTGAAACGGCAGCGCACAGCGCAGGTGGCACAACTATCAAGAGACCAAGAATACCCTACCAATCACGATTAAAAAGGTGGAGCATGATATAAAACTTTGATCATAAACTTTATGAAATATGCCATATAATGTTTGACTTTAGGGCATATTCCCTTCATCAACCATGTCATAAGTCTTTGATAAATATACCTTATAATTATAACAAGAGTTATTTGTTATAGTGCCATGCTCTAAGAAATGCATACATTTAAAAGCAAGCAAATCATCTTGTACTAGAAACCTCTGCTGAGTTATGTGCTAGATTAATACGATGTAAAACACTCTATCGAGCTCCCAAGATATTTAAGAATACTATGAACACTAACACATACATGCTTTCTAACTTTTTATTGTGAAATTCATTGTAACGAGAGACTTTCTCAAAGATACAAACTAAAACCTATTAAATTTATGTTTAGCACTGGAAAATGGATTTGCAACAATAGATATTATAAAATGAATATTGAGATACATTTTATTATTAATCAGCTTGTTTACATTATTACTCCCCTAGTTAGAGTTAGAAACATGTATTCATGGTATCATATCAAATGTTGTATACAAATGAAAACCACACATCTTGAATAAAAATGAGTTATACCGAAGTAAAAGAGTTCAATATAAATATAAGGATATACAGGCCCGACGCTGATAGATGGCGACCACAAGAGGTCATGTTTACATGGGGCCCAAAATCGCATATTATGCTATAGTATGTACCCCGTTCAGAAAAAAACCGTCGCAAAGACTCAGCCGTACGTACCGCTCGAGGAGTCCAAACGCTTGCTAAGTAAAAAAGAGAAGTTGAAACGGCAACGCACAACGCATGTGACACAACTATTAGGAGACTAAGAATACGCTACCAATCGCTCTGCTCTGACGGCTTAGCTGCTCCTCATAGCTGGTGCCCTCTCCCCTTTGGTTAGGCAAGTCCATGGTCTGCAATTTATTTTGTTGTCTAATCTCTGATCTAATTTATGATGTAATCCCTCGCCTCTTTATCAAGCACAGTAGATTAGGTTTTAAGTTTTAAGTTCTAATTTCATATATTCATTTATCTTGCGCAACATTGGTTGATATTGTCCTCAATGATTTTGCATCTAAAAAATGCTCGAAGCGGCTTTTTATGAAACACTAAAGGATTATTGTCGATGGACTCACTATTATTTTGTTCTTATTTGAGGTAATCAAACTAGTGGTGAATCTATTCTTTTAGTCCTTTTGTCGTAGTATGACATTGCATAAGTGCTTAGCAACTCGTAGACATCTCGGA
The DNA here is from genome assembly GCA_916181665.1 of Avena sativa. NCBI lineage: Eukaryota > Viridiplantae > Streptophyta > Magnoliopsida > Poales > Poaceae > Avena > Avena sativa. Next base: position 370,754,588 of record OV702279.1, on the reverse strand, counting down.
CTAAGAATTTGGGTTCAATGTTAATTCTAATATTTTGCAAGTCTATATATCATTATATATATTAGTATTATTAGGGGCCCATGTTCTCAACTTCACTCTTGGGCCCCGCAAAGTATAGAACTGGCCCTGAGGATATATTAGCTCACCCTTTGGTCACAAAATGGTTGGTCTAGCCTTATTTTTAATTCAAAATTACTTTGGCAATGTTCGTGACAATTGCAACATTGCCCACCATCAATGTTGAATTATCACATAATAAATACATATCAGTCTAAATCGGTTACCTCCTGAATAGGTTGAAAGATTCATTGTGGACTTGAACTTCCTTCTATTCAGCCAACGACGTTTTCAATACTTTGATCTCAAAATAATCATGGGCAGAAACCATCTCATACGGAAGGCATGGTGATGGCCGATTTCAAGGTTTTGGTTCCGGAATTATTATTTTCCTGAGAGGGCTCGGGATTGGTAACCAAGTATCCCCGATTAGAAAAAAATTGAAAATTAAAATTTTAATTCAAATTTTCTTCAGAAGTCTTTATTTCGAATGTTTACCAAAAACACATATCTCAAATTCATAAGATCATCTATTGCCTCTAACACCTACGTATACTCATCTGCCACGAGATGGGTGCACTTGAGGCAATTTATTTGTTACGGTCCATGCAATGATCATACAAATTCGTCTCTTTTATTTGTTACAGTTCATGCAATGATCATGCAAATCCATCTCTAGGCCTCTTGTCAACATGTTTCCAAAGAAATTAGTGCTCATACTTAGGATTTTTGATTTGTCAAAATAATAAAGGGGCCTACATTTTTTTTAGATCAATAGGCCATCGCCCCATTTCATTCCCCATAGAAAACGAAATGTAAGTGTTGTTTACATCCAGGAACAAGCGCTTCATACCAAAGAATCTTAGGCTAAAGCCAGACTGATGTCTAAAGGAACCATCCACACAAAGCTCCACTGATTTAAACTAACTGACAAACAGAAACGAAATAACAACACCGTAGCAGACCAAAAACACCTACACTCTAATAAAACTGTCTATCCCACCAAGGACTGGCGGCACATGACTTCAGGAGTTTTGGGAGTGATCCCGCCCGATGTCCTTCTTTTCTTCATGCGTTTGTTAGTGCCGGGACTTCCATAGCCTTCCACTCTATCCTCTGTAAGCAAACTTTCAGGTAGTTTGTATGCTTTGCCGGACATAGAGGAGTCCACCTTTTGATCATTCGCCACAGCCGATGCCAAATCACCTGCATACCAGACCAATAACATTGCCGAAAGAAAAAGGTCATTCCTTTTCTTCCAGATAGTCCACAAAACCCTGCTCCTACTATATTGATCACATCATTCCTATTGTTACTGACCCATAACTTCGCCACATTTTCATAGCTAGAGCCCAATTGCTTGTTCAAAATAATAGACAGATCAGTCCACATTATCTTAACAATATCACAGGAAAATAACAAATGCTCCACACTCTCATGCTCAGTACAGAACACACATGTCATGTCCTGAATTTTTTGCCTCTCTAGTGAGAAGTTTGTTATGTGACAGCAACCATAAGAAGACCTGCACCCTAGGGGGTACAAATAAATTCCAAACTGCAGGTATATATACCGGAGTAACCCCTCTGAAATTAATTATCCCATACAAAGACTGGGTTGTGTACATCCCAGAACTGTGCAATTCCCATACCAGGGAATCATCTACATCACCAAGCTCAATTTTTGCAGCGATTTTCTCCACCTGAGACCATTGTTCCATCATAGCACAACTAAAGTTGCGTCTAAACGTAAGTCTCAGAACATTCCCATCCCAGATCTCCCTCACAGTAGCCCCTTGTTGGTTACACACAAAGTAAATATCCCAAAACATAATCGCCAGACTAGTATTACCCAGCCATTGGTCTTCCCAGAATTTGACTTTTCTCCCATCCCCAATCTTCCACTTATAACCCATTTTAGCTGCCCCTGCAGCCCACATAACTCCTTTCCAAAAAGGAGAAGCATCTACAGTTCTACAAGTGAAAATATTAGGGTTATTTGTATCATATTTCAAGTACACTATCTGTTTCCATAGTTTATCCCCATCCAAATTATACCTTTTTATCCAAGAAGCTAGCAAACAAATATTCATTTCTCTAATATTAGGGATACCAAGGCCACCACATTCCTTCTTCAAAGTCACCAAATCCCAATTAGCCAAGTGATATTTATTATGCCCCTCATAGTTGTCCCAAAGGCAATGAGCCATCTGGGAATTAATAGCTCTAATGGACCAAGCAGGAAACTTAATAACAAAAAGTAAATAGACAGGAATGCTGGCCAGACAGGATTTTACTAAAGTAATTCTAGCTGGATAAGACAGTAATCTGCCTCTCCAACCTCCTGCCCTCTTAAGAACTTGGTCAATAACAGGTTGTAAATCTTATTTTCTAAGTTTAGCAAAATGCAAAGGAACTCCCAGGTATTTTATAGGTAAAGGACTAATCTTACAGCCAAATATTTTTGTGCAAGAACATTAGTTTGTTCTGCAGGTATGTTAATAGGTACCATATCACATTTCTCAAAATTTATCCTCATCCCTGACATCTGCTCAAACACTGATAAAATCCATTTCAAATTGATAGAACAATCTACATTATTTTCTAGGAAAAGTAATGTATCATCAGCATATTGCAAACTAACAATCCCTCCAGGTCTCAATCTGGTCAAGAGACCAGAAATCAAACCTAGCCTAGCTGCTCTAGTGAGCATTTTGGAAAACACATCATCCATCATGTTATAAAGGATGGGGGACAAGGGATCACCTTGTCTCAATCCTTTTCCTGTACGAAAAAAATTACTATTCTGATCATTGATTCTAATCCCCACAGAGCCTCCATAAATCAACATATGAATTTTACCCAACCACTTTTGACTAAAACCTCTTTGTCTCAGCATTTCCTCTAAAAAGGCAAGATCCACTCTATCATATGCTTTCTCATAATCTAATTTTAAAATGACCCCCTCCTCCTTGTTTTGGTGAATATCATGAATAATTTCATGAGCTGTAACCACACTCTCAAGAATATACCTTCCTCTAATAAAAGCAGTTTGATTATAGGAAATCAAACGATCAACACACTTTCCCATCCTGTTAGTACAGGCTTTGGAGAAAATTTTAAAACAGCAGTTTGTAAGGGCTATAGGTCTAAACTTCTTTAGTTTTTTAGCATTATTTTCTTTAGAAATCAAAGTAACCAAACTAAAGTTCAATCTATACATATCTGCTACATTATTATCAAAATCTCTAAAGAGATTGATCAAATCCAACTTGATAATGTCCCAAAATTTCCGATAGAACAAAAAAGAAAAGCCATCAGGTCCAGGTGCCCCCTCAGCATAAGACCCAAAAACAGCCTCTTTAATCTCTTCTTCAGAGAAAGGAGCATCAGACATAATGTTCTCCTCCTCTTTCACTAATTCATCTGGCTCCCAAAAGGAATCCATCAAGGAAATGTCCAATTTATCCTCCTTACCAAACAACTTCTTGTAATAATCTACTGCTATATTCAACATTTCATTAGTATCAACTACATCATTGCCTAATGGCCCTTCCAGGACAACAATTGTTTTCTTACGTTTCCTCTGATTGGCTACTGCATAAAAGTATGCAGCCTATCCCCCTCCAAAATTTCTTTTTCTCTTGATCTCTGCCTTGCTTTTATCTCTTCATTAGCATAAATGAGATTTATTTTTTGTTGTATTTCCTTCATCCTATCCTTTTCCTTAGGGAGCAATGTTTGTGTTTCAGACATAATATCAAAGCAATCAAATTCAGCAATCAATTCTTTTTTTAACTTCTTCTGAGCAACTTCAATATTAGCATTCCAACCTCTAAGACATTTCCTCAATCTCCTCAATTTATTTTGCCAAATAGAAATAGCATTTTCCCCTTAATAGGGGCATTCCATGAACTAGCAATAATTTGTTTACAATCTTCTTTCGCTAACCACCACTTCTCAAACTGAAAAGGTTTCTGCATTTTTTGGAAATTATTCCCAAATTGTATACATAGTGGAGTGTGGTCACTCCCAATCCTTGCTAATGCTTGGACATGGGAAGTGGGTAAATGAGCATCCCAACATGTAGAGACAAAAAATTTATCAATGGATGCCATAACCGAATTTTGCTGATTATTAGACCAAGTAAATAATCTATTCGAAGGTTTAATCTCCATTAAACCAAACTGATTAACCCAATTATTAAACTTGTCAAGCCAATTTTGTCTAATGTTCTGGTTATTTTTCTCAGATGCATCTCTAATGAGATTAAAGTCTCCTCCAATTAAAATAGGGAGAGAACTATTTCTACACACCTCTTCCAGCTCATCAATGAATTCCTGCTTATGTTCCTCATAGGCAGATCCATACACAGCTACCAAATTCTAGGAAAAGGAATCTTTTCTAGTAATAACAGAAACCAAAACAGAAAAATTTCTCATAGACCAAGAAACACACTCAAAAATATCATCATAAATTCCTACCAGAATTCCTCCAGCAGTTCCCACAGCTGGAAGGAATTTCCACTGAAAATTTCCATAGTTAGTTAATTTTTCCAGGAAAATAGGACTAAAGTCCACTTTCTTAGTTTCAGAAAAACCCACAAAATCTGGTCTATGCTTAGCAAGAAACTCCATAACTTGTGTTGTCCTAATGGGATTATTAAAACCCCTAATATTCCATAGACTCCCAATCATCATTATTTTTTCTCTTGGCCTTATTCTTTCCTTTCCCACTTTTCCTAGAGCAAAGAGGTGACTCTAATGAGTCCATGTTATTTTCTATATTATATGTTTCAAAAAATTCATTATTATCATTACTATGATTACATCCTTCAGCTTCTTCCAATATATCCTCCAAAGTTATATCAATTTCAGAGGGAAGAAAAATTTCAGGTTGTGTATCAAGCAGTCTATCAATCCTTCCTACTTCCACTTGCTTTATTTTAATAATATTCCCATGCACCTTTCTTGGTTTGTCCCCATACAAATACCAATATTGTGTGCTTTATCAGCTAGAGCTGAATTACATACATCAGCAAATTACAATATTGTCCCCATACAAATACCAATATTGTCTACAGCTGAATTACATACAATATTGTTTTAGATTTTTACCTTTCATTGGAACCTCCATATTTTTCTGTTGTAATAATTCCACAGCTTTATCCACTATCTTCCTCCCATCTTGTACCAGTCTTGAACTCTTCCTCATAGGTTGTACTAGACCCCAGTTTTTATCCCTCTTCTTAGATACCTTCATAGCTTCAGCTGGAGTAGGATCCACAATTGCCTTGATCTGATCATCCCCAGCATCATCCCTTCCATTGCCAACATCTTTTAAATCAGTTTCAGTAATGCTTGACCTTGAAATCATAACATCTTGCATATTATCCACTAACTCCTCCACCTCAATCCTAGGATAATTTTGTTCATCCTCATCAGAATCTACCATTAGCTTGGAACATGTTGCCTGTGGGAACATTGTTTTTGTCTTGTCCTTCTCCTCCTCTACATGTTTTTGTTCCTGGCCTTCTCCCCACTGTCGGTGATCTGTTCCCTCCTGACTATTTATCTTGCATCATGGGGGTGTGCATATTGTTCTGTCCCCCTTCTCCATTCTCCTCCTGATCCAACTCTTCTCCAAGCAGGTCATCATTATCTCCATCAAAATTCTCCTCTCCATCTTTAGGAGGAGATGGAGGAGGAGGTATATTATTGCCTAGCTCTTGTCTTTCTTCCACCTCAAAATCTAGTACATATAACTTTTTCCTCATCACCACCACTCTCTGTTCAGGAATTTTAGCCACATTCTTCACTGTCAGCTGCACTCTCACTACCTCATAGAAGGATTTGAAGATACCTCCCCAATCCACATCTAAAATCAACCCAAAACACTTGGAAATCTGAGCTATCACTTTCCATGAGCACCATTTTGGTGGTATACCTCTGATCTTGATCCATACCTCTTCTAGAGCTCCCACATCTGGTAGATCACCTTCCCAGTTCATTATATTGATAGTCACTCTTTCTAGGTCACTACCTTCCTTTAGATTGATAAAAGGAATATCTATCAGATCAGTAACTTTCCTGTGAGGAGGGAATCTTACTAGGAACTTTTTTCCTCTAACTGCCTCACTTGCCATGGCCAGACTGCATCCCACATCTGACACATCTTCTCCTCCAATTCTTTCAAACTTATGTGCCCATGAGTAACATAGATAATCCCCACATTCCTCAGATTCAGCCAATGACATTCAGCTTGAGTATCCACTGCCACATGGAAAAAGCCCAGCCCACTATTTGCACTACCAACATATTGAGCCATTGGAATCGGCTGCCCCCATATCGGACAGTTGTTCATGTGATGACCAGCTGTGTTACACATGAAACAGATCCTTTCCTTAATACATTTCCCCACGTAGTGCCCTGGTTCTCCACAATTGTAACATACTACATATCTATATCTAGGCTCAATTGGCTGAATTTGCTCCTCCACAGGTGTAAGACGATTACCAATTGGTTGTGGAGGCGGTCTGTTGGGCACAAGAGGGACTCGAGGTACCTGATTCTCCAGTTGTTGACCACTATTCTGAAACTGCAACGAAGGATTCCCTCCACCTCCGACCTGAGACTGTCCCGCTTGATTTCCTCCAGGTCGCGCCTGTTGGGGACGGTTGTACTGATATGGATTCCGCCGCTGCATCCCCTGGACCGTCCGCCGAGGAGGGCCGCCACCTCCACCGCCAGCCGCAAACTGCCCACGCTGATTCCCTTGCATCTTCACGACCTCCGCAAAAGTCGATCTCCCTTGGATTCTACTCCAGAAATCCCTCGAAAAACTGAAGCTCTTCGGATTCACCCTAATCTGCTCGCCAATCCTCGCCGGATAGCAATCTGTAGCTTGGAAACTGCGAGAAACAAAGAGATCTCGCCGAATCCAGACAAGGTGGGGGTGGCGGCTCTAGGGTAGAACCCTAGCCGGACGCGACGGTGGTGAAGGAATAATCCAAAGCTGGCCGAAAAATTCCTCCACAATTCCGCCCCCCTCCAACCCCCGGGTCCCCCTGTCGGTCGCTCTCGTCCCCCCACCCGTTGAGATCTCGCCATGTGTCCCCAATCTAGCAGGCGAAGGAAAACGACAAGCAGACGTCTCTAATGGAGAAGGGACCCGCAGCGCGATCGGCTCGCTCAACAAACTCCGCTCCGGCGTGTGGAAAAGGCTGCGTGCTGTAGCTCGCCGGGAAATCTCGTCGCCGGCGTGAGGCCGGCACGGAGAGTCAGGCGGCCTCATCCCTACTGTAAATCACGGATCTATTAAAGAAACTGGTAGCCTAAAAGCTGTGGTTCATCAAGAATCTATCTGAGAAACTGACAGGACGAAAGGAACAGCTGACGAATATCATATTGTTAGGAAGACAACAACAAATATATACAATTTAATCAAGTACTATCTCTGTTCCCAGTCCAAATTAAACTACTAAAAATTGCTTATATTTTGGAATGGAGGTAGTAATTGACACTTGACAGTAGTAGGTCAATATGTGTGTGCTCGTGTGCTTTAGAAGTCTTGATCATGTTCTACCTTCTACCTAAATTCTAAGTCAAACTCTTTCAACAATTATACCGAGGCAGCCTGCCGGATAAGCCTGAGTGACTCGGCGAAGTCATCCAACAGTTGATGAGAGTCTGGGAACTGCTCGTCGTCCACCACAAGCACGAGCTTCATGATGTTCATGTAACTTTAGAAATGTACGGTCAGAGCCTAAGCATATGATCAAATCAAACAGTCAGCCTACGAGAATCATGAATTAGTGTAATTGTTCAACCTTGTCTGTAACGACTAGTTATAACAACTTACATGTGGATGCCTGTAGACACTGGTGGCAATGTAGACAATGGGGTGGCCGTAGAACTCGACACTGGTGGCAATGTAGACACTGGTTCCCCCATTTCAAGGTGTTGTCCTTCCTAGAGTCCATCATCTCTCTCAATGTCTGCTCAAAGCAGAGTCACGGAGTTCAGAGTTGTGCCGAGAATCCCGAGATAACTGCAGAACTTCAGTATATCGATTAGGCTTACATGTAGGCCAGGTGTTTTCCTGATGTTGACAAGCAGAGCCGATCGCAGGCGGATGTTCTTATGTGCTTTTCTACTGACGCCGCTGGTCTCATCCGAAGAAGCTTCAGAACAGAAAATGACCATAAAATCAGTACACATTTTTGAGTAAGCACTCTTGACTGATCAATTGAAGAACACCACTCACTGGTCTTGCGGAAGTAATAGCGCGACAGTGCTGCAGATGTCACCCCGATCAGCACATCGTTCACGGTCTGCAAGAGCACACACCATAAGCAGCATTCAGCTTGATCCTTTTGGCAGATCGAGTTGCACCGGTAATAATTAAACGAGAAAGGAAGAATGATAATCTTACACACTTCATGGCGTTCTTGACGAACTTGACGTCGTCGAGGCTGAGGGTGAGTTGAGGAAGCGCTTGCGCCGGAACTCGACGCCCCGGGTCCCCGCGTGTCGCGCAGGAACCACGACGTGGCCACAAAGCGCGCCACGTCCACCACCGTGTTCCACGCCAGCACGACGAGCGACCAGACCCACGCTGCGAGGAAGCCGGCCGGCTGCCGCGGCGGCCCCCCAGACCTCGTCGGCGGCAGCGCGGGTAGCCTGGCAGGCTTGGCGGCGCTGCGGGTGCATGCCATGAGGAGGGAGATGAACGAGACGCCGTCGCCGAGGGAGTGGTGCATGCGGAGGACGGCGGGCTGTGGCAGCCTCGGAGGTGGGGACGTCCAGGACGTGGAACTGCCAGAGCGGGCGGGAGTGGTCCATGGGCAGCGTGGAGAGGGAGGACACGTAGTCCTCGACGGCCCGGTCCGGGGTCGCCGTCGTGGTGGCCGGGTCCAGCCGAGGAAAGACCATGTGGTCGTCCAGGTTCACCGTGGTTCGTACCCACCGCGGCCTCGCGTTCTTCTTGGTGTCCTCCCTCACCTGCGGGGCAGCGCCCGTGTTACGTAGTACAATTTTCACTTGGATCACGGTTTCAATACAGGGAAAAAATGGATAGCCGAGGTGACCCCCGAGGTCTGAACGGGCCTAGGTGGCACGACCATAGGTGGGCCCCCTCCACCTGGCCCGTTCGGCCCTCATGGCACCCCTCGTGATTGTTCCAAGATCCATTGTCCTTCTCGTGATGAAAAACTTTCATGCTATTTTTTTAAAAGTAATTAGTGTCTAGAAAGTCATTGAAAAACAAAATCCGAAAAAGTAGGTTTTTTACTTCCCAGAAATTAAATACCAAAACAAGAGACTTTATAGGAAATTCCTATAAATCATCGAAAAATTACATAAACAATAATATAACAATGCAAATAACAATATACACTAGTCCTATATGTGGCTATTATGATAATATAAAATATAAGTATCAGCATTTAGCAGGGTTAATTATTTGTCCCCTAATAGATTCATATGTGTCAATAGCATTCTTAAATGCTCCGCATGTCCTCCTTTTTCTTGAAAAATAGAAGTGTCACCGATAAAGAGGATATGAGATACTCTAAGGGCATGTCGGCGAGTCTTAACGTGTGAGATGCCACAAGCATTAACTTATGAATTTAGCAAAGTAGCAATCCCTTAGAAAAAAAGGAATAAGAATGGGGAGTAGATCACCCTGGCGTAGACCTCTCTCATACGGCTTCCAATAAAAATCCATTAAATTTTACGTAGTAGCTCATCATGGTCACAACAACATTATCCATTGTATCCCCTAGTGAGAGAAACAGTTTATGCATTACTTGGTGAAGAAAAGTCCAATCAATCATGTCATAAATCTTTGACAGTGTTACCAAGCACAATCATGAAAAAAACACTAAAACAATATCCATGGTTCAATCGATCACAACCAATGAGGGGAACGATGTAGATCTTTGAGATGGAGACGAATGATGTTGGAGATGATGAATATGGTGATGGAGAAGCTTCCCCCTACGCCAAGGAGGAGTGGTGATGACGATGGCTTCGATTTCCCCCTTTCTAGGGGCATCGGAGCAACAGGATCTGCCCTCTGTCAGATGCCTCCGCCATCGCCTCTGTAAACCGTGGCAAAAAATACGGCATAGGTTTTAGGGCGATACAGGGTGATATGTAAAAATAGATAGCCGAGGTGACGCCCAAGGTCCGAAAGGGCCTAGGTGGCACGACCATTGGTGGGCCCCCTCCACCTAGCCCCGTTCGGCCCTCATGGAACCCCTCGCAGTCCGGACTCACCTCTCCGGCCGCGGGGATGCGCCATCTGCCGGCTCGCAGAATCCCGGCCTCCTCGAAGGACGCCAGTAGCCCCCTAGTGCACTTGGATCTGCCCCATGGTTCGGTGGAGGGGGCCATTGGTTGGAAATTCGCAGAGGTCGGAGCTCTCTGGATCGGTTGGATCGCGATGCGGAGTGGAAAACGGAGATGGGCGAAATCGGAGGAAAGACGAAGGAGTGTTTACCCGCTCGCCTGTCATTCTCCTTATATAGCGGTTGCTACCCGCCAATTTAGGGAGCCGTTACTACGCGGTAATTACGCCAAAGTTACCGTTGGATTACCCCAACGGCTAGTTTTGACCCCACTTGACGGTCCAACTTCATCCGATCGACTCGTCGCTCCACGCGACTCGACGACTCGCCGACCCGATCACTACAACAGTGACTGACTATTCGCCGACCCGGTCGCCGAGCTGTGACCCGATCGGTCGCCGTTATTGCGAATGGAATAACTAGTTTTTTCCTTCATTCAGGAGTCTGCCGCCGATTCGACTGGGCGTCCGCATTGGATCCGTATACACCGACTGCCAGCGAACACCTGCGACCAATCAACGACGGCCTCGGGGACTACTGATGGGGATATGCCTACCGGGGTATACCCCCTAAGACGTTTCCGACTGGCCCAGATACCAGCGAGTGGGTTTGCAAGACGGCGACTTGATCAAGATTTGGCGTGGACCCAAGCGACTGGAAGCTGAAGGCCTAGAGATGTAGATAGGCCTAGTCGGATTAGGTTAAAGGATCGCTGAAACCTTAACTGATTCGGTTGAGATCTGTAAACCCTAGGGAGGTGAGCCTATATAAACCTCCCTAGAGGACGCATAGAGGATACGTTCCATCATACACCCAAGCGACTCGCTGCCTAGCCGCCGAGCTCGCCCCATTGTACTCTCACCACAATACAATCTAGTAGGAGTAGGTCTTTACCCTCCGGGGGACCGAACCTGGGTAAATCCTTGTGTCTCCGCCCTCATCTCGCACCACAGTTGGCTGGCCGCCCTTGCCCCATGTTCTACTACTCGCTGCCGATCGCAGCATCTGCCGTGGTCATTCCCACGACAGTGGCGCCCACCGTGGGGCCTGGCTGGTTAGGCCGGTGTTCTGCGGCGAGATCCAATCTACCCATCAACGAGTCGATCGCCACCGGCCGTATGATAGCGATCGGCGAGACGCTCCAGATCTTGCCGAGCAGCTACGTCCCGGCGGCGCGACCTGTCACGCACAACATGATCCTGCCGGTCGGCACGATCAGCCTCTTCGTCGGCCTCATCGACGTCATTGTCTCGGAGGACTCGGCTCGCATCCGCGAGTCGCCGCCACGCGGCCGGCTCTCTGAGAGTCAGGTCCGCACGATCCACCGCCTCGCCTCCGAGTACGACTCAGCCCACAGCGACGTGGCTGAAACCACCGCAGCCGCGGAAGACGCGGCCCTCAACGACGACGCCGACTCGGCGACCCCGGCGTCACTCGCCGGATCCATTGTCGCCGCGTCGCCCGCGGGCTCCATCACCCAGGTCTCCAACGTCGGAGACTTCGAGGATCCCTCCATCCTTGGGATCTTCGACTTCGACTCCGGGTCGGAGAACTCCGCCGATCTCCGCGACGGAACCGGCCGCCACGTCGCGACCTACATGGCGAATGGCGCCGACCCGCCGGAGGATCCATTCTCCACTCTGATCCCTCCAACGCAACGGTGATGGAGGTCGAGGAACTCCGCCTGAAGCTGGCAGAAGCAGTCCGCAAGGAACAAGTCGAGCGCTAATTTTTTTGCCTCGAGCAGGTGACGGCGCAGGAGCTGACGTGCTACCACCAGCTCCGAATCAGGTCGCGCCTGAACCCCACCGTCCAGGGGCGCGCCCTGAATTTCGACGACGAGAGCGACCCGGCCCGCGCGGCCGAGCGCGCGATCTGCGAGAACGCGCCACCAGGAGGCAGCACCCGGCCCCCACCAGGGTCAACGGCGAATGGCGCCCCACCACCACCCAACCGCGCACCCCCAGGGACCAGGATCGTAGTCTCCTCACGGGAGCGAGACGCGAACGTCCTACCATTGTTCTCCACCCCAATGGACAACCTCGTCGCGGGCCGAGCAGCAGTCGACAACATCGCAGCCACTGGTGAAGGCGCCTTGCAGATCCAGTACGCCAGGGCCCTGCTCGCAAAAGCGGTCGAGCAACAAAACGCAGGCGTCGACTCACAGGGTCGGATGTACTCGCGTTCATCGGGCAGCAGAGCGGCCTCAAGCGGCCTCCCCATGGCGGCGAACACCCTCAACTGCCCGCCACCCGAACCACTGCAGCTCCAACACCGACCCGTGAACGCGACACTCTCCACCAACGACCCCCGGCCAGCGACCAACTTTGTCGCCGCCAACGGCCAGCCCGTCGACGCCCGCACCCACATCATCAACAACCAGAGCTGGCGCGCACGCCAGACTGACGACCTGCGGCATACCCTAACCAACTGCCGCGACGACGAGCCGAGGGGGTCGCTAAGCCGACTCAGGCCTCGGTGCTTCGGACCGATGATCCGAGGCGAAAGATACCCGGCGAACTTGTAAGCGCCGAAGGAAATAGAGAAGTACGACCCCTCGTACGACCCCTCCATGTGGCTGGATACCTACCTCATGGCGATGGGGATCGCCGACCACACCGATCTACTAGCCGCCCGCTACCTTCCCCTGATGATGGAGGGAGCGTGCAGGCAGTGCATTAACACTCTCCCCGCGGATAACATCGACTCCTGGGAAGAGATGCGCGACGCCTTCGTCAGGCACTTCGAGGGTTCGTACACCCGCGCCACCACCATCGAGGACCTAGAATGATGCGTCCAGGGACCTCGCGAGTCGACCCGCAGCTGGGTCCAACGGTGGCAAGAACTATGGTACAACACGGTCGGCATCCACCCAGACACCGCGATCCACTGCTTCAAGACCTCTTGCCGTTACGAGCCTCTGGTCGCCAAGCTCAAACGAGCGTACCGCACACTCGACAACATACCGGACCTCCTGGAGATCGCCAAAAGGTACGCAGAGGAAGATCCAAACCAAGAAACAGACGACGAGTCGGGAGGACAACGCCGCACGAGCGGCAGCGACAACGGACGACTGTCCGTTCTACGCTACAACAACACTCGCCTCACCGGCAAGCGCTGTAGTGACGGGCGAGTCGACTTCGTCGCCAACGCTGGATACATGCAGCGCGAGCCCAAGAGCTTCCGCCGCGACGGAGGGCAACGCCGCGACGGCGGCAACTACAAGGCGAAGCCAAGGTTCGACCCCGCGGCCCTTCTTAACCAACCTTGTGTATTTCACAGTAGGGAAGGAAAGCCTGCTACGCACACGACCGCCGACTGCCACTCTCTCAAGGAGATCGAGAAGGCACGGCGAGCGCGGGAAGACCCCGACAACAACCCGCCAAACGACGGAAAATTCGGCAGCGTGGCCGGCTCACTCCACACCTTCACAGGCTTCAACACGAAGCGCGAGAAGAAGGTCATCGCCCGCGCCGTCGCCGTCAACACGGTGGCCCAGGTGGACGTCCCCCAGTTCCTCAACTGGTCTGAGCAACCAATCACTTGGAGCCGCCAAGACCACTCGCCACGAATCGAGTACCCAGGCCAAGTCGCCCTGGTGGTCAAGCCCAAGGTGGGAGACTACTGGCTCCCCAAGACATTGATGGATGGCGGCAGCTCCATCAACATCCTGTACCTGGACACCTTCAGGCGACTGCGGCTCCCGCAGTCGATGGTCGAGATGACCTACACCACGTTCCACGGCATCGTCCCCGGTCGGAAGGCGTACCCGATCGGCAAGGTCACGCTGCCAGTCACCTTTGGGACACCGGCAAACTTCAGCACTGAGCGGATCGTCTTCGAACTGGTGCCCTTCGATAGCCCCTACCACTGCGTCCTGGGGCGCCAGGCGTTCGCCAAGTTCATGGCGGCGCCCCACTACGCGTACAACGCGATGAAGCTCCCCGGACCGCGTGGCGTCATCACCATCCACGGCGACCCCGACATGGCCGCCGAGTGCGAGGCCAAAGGAGCCGAACTCGCCAACGCCGTCATCGCGGCAGAGGCCAACCACGCCGACGAGCTCGCCAAATACGCGAGCGGGGTCAACAACGACGACCCCACCATACTCAAGAAGCCCAACTCGGAGGGCGGCAACACCTCAGCCTTCGAGGCAACGACGCATACCCGCACCGTCAAGGTGGTCCCAGGCGACTCCAGCTAGACGGTGACGATCGGGACGGGCATGAGCCCAGCATAGGAAGGCGTGCTCATCGAGTTCCTCCGTGAGAACATGGACATCTTCGCATGGAAGCCCTCTGACATGCCTGGTGTCCCTAGGGAACTAGCTGAGCACAAACTCAACGCCGACCCCAAAGTGCGGCCTGTCAAGCAGTCGCTGCGGCCCTTCAATGAAGAGCGCCGCCGAGCAATCGCCGAGGAGGTGCAGCGTCTACTCGCTGCAGGCTTCATCCGGCCAATCAAATACTCCAAGTGGCTGGCAAACCCAGTCCTGGTCGAGAAGAAAAATGGGACCTGGAGGATGTGTATCGATTACACAAACTTAAACAGCGCCTGCCCGAAGGAACAATTCGTCCTCCCGCGGATCGACCAAATAATCGATTCCACCGCGGGCTCGGAGTCGCTATGCTTCCTCGACCCCTACTCTGGGTACAACCAGATCAAAATGGCCGTTGAGGACGAAGAGAAGACGACGTACAGAAGCTGGCCGGGCGAGTCGCGGCTCTCAGTCGCTTCATCCCCCGATTGGGCGAAAAGGCGATGCCCCTATACCGCCTGATGCGCAAGAACCCCACCTTCCAGTGGGACAAGAAGGAGGATGATGCGCTCCGCGACCTCAAGAAGGTGCTACTCGCAGCACCGCTACTCGCCGCCCCTGTCAACAAGGAACCCATGCTGGTCTATGTCGCGGCTTCCGAGCGCGTCATCAGCGCCGTCATGGTCATCGAGCGACCAGAGGAGGGAAAGGAGCGCCCAGTGCAGCGACCAGTGTACTATATCAGCGAAGTCCTCACTGAGTCGCGCCAGCGCTACCAGCAATACCAGAAACTGGTATACGGGGTCTTCAGAGCACAGCGGCGACTGCCACACTACTTCCAGGAGCATCCGATAACGGTCGTCTCCTCAGCACCGTTGTAGGACATCATCCGCAACCGTGAGGCGACCGGGCGAGTCGCCAAGTGGGCCGTCGAGATCGGCGTCCACAACATCAAGTACGAGCCGCGTAAAGCGATCAAGTCGCGGGCTCTCGCGGACTTCATTACCGACTGGGAGGAGGCCCAGCAGCCAGAAAAGCTGCCATACCTCCATTACTGGAGTTTACACTTCGACGGCTCCAAGAATGCGGACGGTGCAGGAGCAGGCATCGTGCTAACCTCTCCGAAGGGCGACAAGCTACGCTACGTCCTCTGCCTCGACTTCACCCCCTGCACCAACAACATGGCCGAGTACGAGGCACTACTCCACGGCATGCGAGCTGCCAAGGAGATGAATGTCAACCACCTACGTTGCTACGGAGACTCCGACCTTGTCGCTGGGCAAGTCGCTGGCACCTGCGACGCCGTCTCCCCCACCATGGCAGCATACCGCCAAGCAGTGGACAAGCTGGGCGGACACTTCGCAGGCTACTCCGTCGAATGGATTGACAGGCGGAAGAACGAGGAGGCCGACGCACTCTCTCGTATCGGCTCGGCTTGACTCGCACCACCCGCTGGCGTCTTCCTCGACACCATCACCAAGCCTTCCGTCTCTCCCCCAAGGGAGATTGACATCGGAGTCCCGCTGCAACCAGAGGCAGCCCTGGTCGCACTCATCGCCGAGCCAGAGGACTGGACTATGCCGTACATCGCCTACCCGGAGGGAGGCACCTTGCCAGCAGACGAAACAGACGCCCGGATGATAGCACTCCGCTGCAAATCCTTCGTCATCATCGACGACGAGCTCCACAAGTGCAGCGTGACCGGCGTGTTCCAACGCTGCGTCCAACCCGCTGAAGGACGCAAAATCCTCCACGACATCCACTCCGGCGACTGCGGCCACCACGCCGGCGCCCGCTCTCTAGTCGCAAAGGCTATGCGACACGGTTTCTACTGGCCCACCGCACACGCAGACGCTGTCGACATTGTCCAGCGGTGCGCCGGGTGCCAGAAATACGTCAACCAGACCCACGTGCCGAGCTTGGCGCTCAAGACAATCCCCATCACCTGGCCGTTCGCCGTGTGGGGTATGGACATGGTAGGCCCTTTCAAGAAGGCCCCCTCCGGCTTCACCCACCTCCTGGTCGCAGTCGACAAATTCACAAAATGGGTGGAGGCCAAGCCAGTCCGGAAATGCGACGGTAAGACCGCCACCAAGTTCCTACGCAAGCTCATCTATCGCTACGGGTTCCCAAACAGCATCATCACGGACAACGGCACCAACTTCGCCAAAGGAGCCATGGCCTAGTTCTGCGAGGAACATCACATCCGACTCGACCTCGCCTCAGTCGCTGACCCAGAGTCCAACGGCCAGGCGGAACGAGCCAACCAGAGCATCCTCCATGGCCTGAAGCCACGGCTCCAAGTACCGCTCGAGCACACCGCCGGGTGCTTGGTCGAGGATCTACCCTCCGTCATCTGGGGCATTCGCACCTCCGTCAATAGGTCGACAGGGTTCACCCCTTCTTCATGGTGTATGACGCCGAGGCAGTCATGCCCACCGACCTAGAGCACGACTCGCCCAGGGTGGTCAATTACACGGAGGCCGCAAACGAACTCGCACGCCAGGATGGAGTCGACCAACTCGACGAGGCACGCGACCTAGCTCGCTCCCGCACCGCCATCTACCAGCAAGGGCTCCGCCGCTACCATAGCCGGCGAGTAAGGACTCGCACTTTCCAGGAAGGCGATCTGGTGCTACGCCTCATCCAGGACAAGAAGGTCATGCACAAGCTCTCCCCCCCCCCCCCGTGGGAGGGACCATTCGCCATCGGGCGAGTCCTTGGCAACGACGCCTACTACCTCACCGACGTCCGAGGAGACGGGAAACTCGACGTCAAGCGACCGTGGAATGTAAACCTCCTACAGAAGTTCTACTCCTAGAACTCCCTACATGTACTCTCCACCTGCTATGAAATAAAATAGACCGGTTACCGCAAATTGCGTCTACTCTCCGTGTCTTATGCCATTCGCACTCGTAATAACAGCGTTAAGCTAACCGCAGAAGTCAACCTCTGGTACAGCGATCGGCACGGCCAAGTAGTGCGCTCCGAGGGCACTGGGTTACCCCAGGACTCGTAACGTCCACGAAAAATGCCAACCCGGAGCCCCATTGGAGTCGCCTAGCTCGACTGGCTTACCGAGCCAAGACAACTGCCCTCGCTCCTCACAGCGACCAAGGTCCTCCGCATCCTCGGCACAGCAACTCGAACGGCCAAGTACCACGCTCGGGGACTGATGACCAGTCAAGCACGAGCGACCAGGGAAAAACGCCAAGTACGAGAGCGTGCCCAGGACTCGCCACGCAGCTGATCCTTCGGGTCAGGCAGGAGTGACGCGCTTACTCTAACGCGCAGAGTCCTCACCGACCCTGGAGCTGCGACTAGAACCACCAAGTACCACGCTCGGGGACTCGGCCACCCGACCTCGTTCGCGCAAGGGAAAACGGTCAAGTAAATAGCACCCACGGGAGTCGCCATGCGACTGGCTCTCCGAGCTCGGGCGAGTCGACCTCAATAGAAAAACAACTGACAAAACATTCAAAATCACAAACACATGACAAATGAGGTAAAACCCATAAAAAGGGCGGACGCGCTCGGGGACTCGTCCAATCAGCATTCAAAATCACGAAACAATTCACAAAATAACACGAAGTTTCATTACAGCAGAACAAAGTCGTTCCAAAATACAAGATGAGTCCAATGGCTAATTGTTACTAACGCCCCAGGGCACAATGCTTCTACTCCGCAGGTTTCAACGGCGACTCGCCGCCACCTCTGCGGTTGCGAATGAAGGGCGTGTACGGGTTCGACGGGTACATCGTCAACTCACCCGCCATCGCTGCACGGAACGGCTCCTCGACCTTGAAGTCCCGATGCTTTGGCTCAGGATCGTTGGGGGCGACAGTCGTCTCCTGATAGGGGAGGAGGTCGCCCATCGCCCAAACGCGATCGGAATACACCGCGACCCGGTCCGTCAGCTTCAGCACCTCGGCAATCTCCACAGAGCCCGTCGACGAGGGATAGCCACTCGTCACATCGTCAAGGTCGAAGTCCTCCGAGAAGTGGGCAAGCCCAAGGATGAGAGCCGTCGCCGCCCCACGCCGGAAGGCCGACCGCGTCATGAATTCAACGACTGACGGCGCCTTCTCCAGATAACGCCATACTTCGACGAGGTCGCTGGGAATCACTTCCGTGGGCGATATCTCCTGAAGATATGCTCGAATGCAAGTCGCGGACAACGCGGCCGAGTCGACCAGAGTGGTCACACACTGCCACGCGTCGTACGATTGCGCCTCCTCCGAGCTGTCAATAATCCGACCTGCGGACAGAGGTCGGCAGTGAGTACAACAACGACTCCACAATGCAGGTATTACATGCAGAGGAAAAAGGAAGAAAGTTTTACCAATTAGCGGATGACAGAGGCCCGTGATGAAGCTTTGAAGCGAGGAGAACTCGTTCTGCAGCCCAACAACGAGCGCGTCAGACACCTTACGCTCTTCAGCAGCAGCCATAACAGCAGCTTTCGCTCGCCCATCCGCCGAGCTCGCCTCCGCCTTCGCTTCCTTGAGCTCACGCTCCAGATCAGCGATCCGCTTCTCGGCCGTGCTCAAGGCAGATTGAGCCGCCGTCAGGTCACCCGCCGGGACAAGACCCTGTCGGACCTCTTCCGCCTCGGCTACAATTGCTTGGAGTCCCTTGTTCGTCTCCTGGACGACAACGAGTTCCTTCTCCATGCGACACTTTGATGCGAGCCGATCGGCCAATTCGCGCTGCAAGCCCTGCGCACAAATCAAACTGTCAACAACAATGAAATCCTAAGTGCCCACCCGCTGAAATTCAGCGACTAGGCACTCGGGGACTGGAGATCAAAAATCCTAAGTGCCCACCCGCTGAAATTCAGCGACTAGGCACTCGGGGACTAGACGTTCCAAAAACACTAAGAATCCGACCACCGAAATTCAGTGGCCTGATCCTCGGGGACTAGACATACCTGGATGGCTGCACCCAGCATGCTGTGAAGCTGCAGCGCGTCCACAGACACAAGCACGACCGGAGTACGTCCGCGACACTGCTCGACCTCCGTCTCGGCGACCCCAGGTGTCTGGCTTGCTGTGGCCGCCTTGGCCATGAAGCGGGGGAACATTGCAGCGGATGTCGCGATGCCACTAGGGGCCGGCTCGGCCACTTCAGGCGGGGCAACAGCCTCCTTGGTCTTCGAGGCCACTTCCGCCGCAGTCGGAGGTTCGCTCGGAGTGACTGCCGTGTCATCGGAGACCGTGACGACGTCGTCGCCTTTCGCCCTCTTGGCACCGTCTGCGGGAGCAGCGACTTCTTCAGTTTTCCTCTTCCGTGAGGGGTCTTCCTCGGTGACGACTGGTGGAACCTTGGCCACGGAAGGATGGCCGATCTTTTTAACTCCAGTCCTGCAAATCAACAATATGAGTCAAGTTGTCTGATTACAACGAAAGGCAAACAGGTGAACAAGACTTACTTGGCGACTGGTATAAACCGCAGACCAGTGCGGATGCTGGCTGGCTTGTCTAGCTCGGGCCCCAACTTCCGACTGAGGCCCATCTCGAACACACCGTGCGCCCAAGACACAGAGGGCCTCTTCGAAGACGAGGCCGCGGCAGGAGCCTCTGTGACGACAGCTGCGGGAGCTTTCTTGGGAGGCGAAGCTGCTGCGGATGGAGTAGCCCCCAACCCAGAGACCGGGGCGAATGGGGGTGGAAGCGAAGCCAGAGGTACCTTGTCCAGGGGAGCGGCAGCATCCGGCGCTACGGTTGCGTGCGCCGCTTCGCCCTTAGCCGAGCTGGAGGCGTCTGAGCTGGTCGCGGATCGGGGCGGAGACGTTTGCTTCGCCGGCTTCATCTTCTTCCTCGGCGTAGCCTTCACCTCCTTCTTCTTCTTCTTCGACGGCGTGGCCTCACGACGTGAGGTGTGCTCGGGAAGCTCGTCGTCATCGTCATCGTGAGGCTCGAGGCTTCTACTCGCCTCGAGCTCGCGCTGACGTTGCCCGCGAGTTTTGCGAACCGTCGGGGCAACGTCTTCCGCGGGCTCGTCGTCGTCATCACCCGCGTCGCTCCCGACGTCGCCTTTGGCGGGTGGCGACTCGCTTCCGTCCTGGACGGACGAGCTCGAGTTCTCGTCGTCTGCGGGTGGGAGCCATCCTTCCACCACTTGGAACAACTACAATAAAAATGAAACAACATCAGCATAACCGCGACTGCGAATGGTGACAAAGATGGCGACTTACCGTCAGAGCTGGGTGCCTTGCGGTATAAGGGGCGACCCCGGCCTTCACGTCCAGGTACGCCGCCTGGGTGATCTTCTTCAGGGCCAGGATGTAGTCTACGAGTTTCCACTCGGCGAGGCAGGATTTCGTCGGGTCGTCCCTACCCGCATACTCGTACATATAATGGTCGCGGCGGGCCAAAGGCATGAGCCGCCGCCCGAGCCAGCAGTTGTAAAGGTTGATGGTTTGGAGGCCCTTCTTCTTCAGGCCACGCATGGTTTGCAACATTTTGTCGACAACCATCCGCTGGTCCAGCGGGAGCTTGCCGACCTGGAGCCGACGTGGTTCGGGCCGGTCAGCGGAGTACCTTGGAAGCGCCACCTCGCCGTCTGGAGTCGCCTCGGTGACGTATAACCAGGATTTCTTCCACTCATTTGGCGCCTTGGCGGGCAGCATCAGGTCGAAGAACGACGCCTTCGACTTCAGCTGAAATGTCAGGCCACCCGCAGCCAGCATCGGGCCGCCTGATTCTTCGCGACTAATCCTCCCATGGAATAGATCTTGCCACAAGGGGAAGTAGGGCCTGCAGCCCAGATAGCACTCGCAGAACGCCACGAAAATGGCGAGCTGCTCGATGCTATGCGGGCCCAGGTCCGACGGCTGGATCCCGTAGAAGGCGCAGAAGCGCCGGAAGAAGAGAGAAGTGGGAAACCCGAGCCCCCGCTCCAGGTGGATGGTGGAGCAAATGAATTCTCCCTCGCGCGGGTCCGGAGTCACCTCTCCGGCCGCGAGGATGCGCCATCTGCCGGTGCGCAGAATCCCGGCCTCCTCGAAGGACGCCAGTAGCCCCCTAGTGCACTTGGATCTGCCCCATGGTTCGGTAGAGGGGGCCATTGGTTGGAAATTCGCAGAGGTCAGAGCTCTCTGGATCGGTTGGATCGTGATGCGGAGTGGAAAACGGAGATGGGCGAAATCGTAGGAAAGACGAAGGAGTGTTTACCCGCTCGCCTGTCATTCTCCTTATATAGCGGTTGCTACCCGCCAATTTCGGGAGCCGTTACTACGCGGTAATTACGCCAAAGTTACCGTTGGATTACCCCAACGGCTAGTTTTGACCCCACTTGACGGTCCAAATTCATCCGATCGACTCGTCGCTCCACGCGACTCGACGACTCGCCGACCCGATCACTACAACAGTGACTGACTATTCGCCGACCCGTTCGCCGAGCTGCGACCCGATCGGTAGCCGTTATTGCGACTGGAATAACTAGTTTTTTCCTTTATTCAGGAGTCCGCCGCCGATTCGACTGGGCGTCCGCATTGGATCCGTATACACCGACTGCCAGCGAACACCTGCGACCAATCAACGACGGCCTCGGGGACTACTGATGGGGATATGCCTACCGGGGTATACCCCCTAAGACTTTTCCGACTGGCCCAGATACCAGCGAGTGGGTTTGCAAGACGGCGACTGGATGAAGATTTGGCGTGGACCCAAGCGACTGGAAGCTGAAGGCCCAGAGATGTAGATAAGCCCAGTCGGATTAGGTTAAAGGATCGCTGAAACCTTAACTGATTCGGTTGAGATCTGTAAACCCTAGGGAGGTGAGCCTATATAAACCTCCCTAGAGGACACATAGAGGATACATTCCATCATACACCCAAGCGACTAGCTGCCTAGCCGCCGAGCTCGCCCCATTGTACTCTCACCACAATACAATCTAGCAGGAGTAGGTCTTTACCCTCTGGGGGGGGGGGGGGGGCGAACCTGGGTAAATCCTTGTGTCTCCGCCCTCATCTCGCACCGCAGATGGCTGGCCGCCCTTGCCCCATGTTCTACTACTCGCTACCGATCGTAGCATCTGCCGTGGTCATTCCCACGACACAACCTATGAGGGGAACGATGTAGATCTTTGAGATGGAGATGATTTATGTTGGGGATGATGAATATGGTGATGGAGAAGCTTCCCCCTATGCCAAGGAGGAGTGGTGATGACGATGGCTTTGATTTCCCCCTTTCTAGGGGCATCGGAGCAGCAGGATCTGCCCTCTTTCGGATGCCTTCGCCATCGCCTCTATAAATCGTGGAAAAAAATACGGCATAGGTTTTAGGGCAATACGGGGTCATATGTAAAAATAGATAGCCGAGGTGACGCCCAAGGTCCGAAAGGGCCTAGGTGGCACAACCATTGGTGGGCCCCCTCCACCTAGCCCCGTTCGTCCCTCATGGCACCCCTCGCGTAGTTCCAAGATCCATTGTCCCTCTCGTGATGAAGAATTTCCATGGTATTTTTTTTTGAAATTAATTAGTGTCCAGAAAGTCACTGAAAAACAAAATCTGAAAAGGAAGGTTTTTTCCTCCCAGAAATTAAATATCAAAACAAGAGATTTTATAGGAAAGTCCTATAAATCATATAAAAATTACATAAACAATAATATAACAATGCAAATAACAATATACACTAGTCCTATATGTGGCTATTATGATGATACCAAATACAAGTATCAACATTTAGCAGGGTTAATTATTTGTGCCCTAATAGATTCATATGTGTCATAGCATTCTTAAACGCTCTGCATGTCCTCCTTTTTCTTGAGAAATAGAAGTGTCACCGATAAAAGAGGATATGAGATACTCTAAGGGCATGTCGTCAAGTTTTAACGTGTGAGATGCCACAAGCATTAACTTATGAATTTAGCAAAGTAGCAATCCCTTAGCAAAAAAAAAGGAATAAGGATGGGGAGTAGATCACCCTGATGTAGACCTCTCTCATACAGCTTCCAATAAGGATTCATTGAATTTTACGTAGTAGCTCATAGTGGTCACAACAACATTATCCATTGTATCCACTGGTGATAGAAACCCAATTTATGCATTACTTGGTAAAGAAAATTCCAATCAATCATGTCATAAGTCTTCGACAGATCCACCTTATAAGTACATAAGAGTTATTTGTTATAGTGCATTGTTCCAAAAAATGCAGACAATAAAAAGCAAGCAAAGTATCTTGACACTAGAAACCTCTGTTGAGTTTTCTGCTAGATTCGTACACTATTAAACACTCTACCGAGTTCCCAAGATATTTAAGAATAATATGAACACTAATACATACAAATATAATGTCATTATTTCTATTTCGATATCTAAGTGTTGTGGTGAAATTCATTGTAACAAGTGACCTTCTCAAGCATAACAAACTAAAACCAAATACAATTTATGTTTAGCACTGAAATGTATTTGTAACAATAACTATAAGAAAATGAGTCTTAATCTATATTTTCTTATTAATGAGTGTGTTTACATATTATTACTCTGCTACTTAGAGAAAGAAAAAAGTATTAATGGTATCATATCAAATTTTGTATATCAATGAAAACAAAATATCTATAATAAAAATGAGTTATATTGTATTAAAAAAGTTTTACATAAATGTAAGGATATATTATCTCGCCCCTTGGTCACGAGATGGTTGGTTTAGGCTTATTTCTTAATTCAAAATTACTTCGATAATACTGGTGATAAGTGTAACTCTTTGCACCACTAATGTTGAACTATCACATAATAAGTGTCTATCGGTCTCACAAGGTTTTTGCTCTACGCCTTGAATAGTTTGAGAGTTTAAAATAGTATTTGAGCATACATCTTCAATGCATATCCGCAATGTCTACTTTAGTTTCCTTCTTTTTGGATAATAGTGTTGTCGACACTTTAGTCTCAAAAAACTAATGGACGGAAACGATCTCATATGGAAGGCATCATGATAGCTACTGCACATGGTCAACAAATCATCTGCTATCTTGGTGGATTCAACAAAATATGTTCCATGTTTTCAGTGATGAAGAAATATGAGGCTACATAGATAATTACCAAGTTATTTTATGTTTTACGGTATAGTAGATTTAGCAAAATGAGCATGTCCGAATTTTTCTAATTGTCATGTATTTTCAAGAGGTTCTCATTCAGTGGTGACTAGGCTCGTGCGAATGTTTACCAAAAACACAGATCTCCACAAAGTCGTAAGATCGTCTATGGGGCCGACGCCTGCATAGAGTCACCCATGACATGATGGACTGCACTCAAGGCAATATATTTGTTAGAGACTATGTAGTGATCATGCAAATCCGTGTTTAGACCTCGGGTCAACATGTTTCAAAAGAAACTAATGCTTAAACTTAGGAATGTTTAATTGGTCAAAATGCTAAACGAACCTACATTTTGTATCAGAGAAGAAAGTAGTTGGTTACAAATCAAGTGATGCTTGCTTTGTGATTCATGAAAAAATCATATTGTAATGAAGACATCGACAAAACTATACAATTTAATCAAGTAACTGACAGTAGTAGATCAATATATGTGTGCTCGTGTGCTTTAGCAGTCTTGATCATGTTCTACCTTCTACCTAGATTCTAAATGAAGCTCTTTCTATAGTTATAGCGAGGCTGCCTGCCGGACAAGCCTGAGTGACTCGACAAAGTCATCCAGTAGTTGATGAGAGTCTTGGAACTGCTCATCGTCCACCGCGAGCACGAGCTTCATGATGTTCATGTAACTTTGGAAATGTACGGTGAGAGCCTATGCATGATCAAATCAAACACTTAGCTTAAGCCTACGAGAATCAAGAATTAGTGTGATTGTTCAACTTTGTCGGTAACAGACTAGTTATAACAACTTACATGTGGATGCCCGTAGACACTGGTAGCAATATAGACGATGGGGTGGCCGTAGAACTCGACCTTCTCGGCAGGTCCGGCCAGGCTCGAGAACGACATGGTGGTGTTAGTGAACATGCCGTAGCATAGAGCCGCTGCTGTCTGTTTGAAAGTTCAGTTAATGTGTCTGTTAAGTAGCAAACAATAATAGAAAATCAGTATCAGTTGTACCTTAATGCCGAGGAGTTTGACCACTAGGTTCCCGCTCCAATACGTGAAGACCGCTTCCAACGATCTCTTCTTCCTGTCGGCCGTCTTCTTCCCCTGCCGGATGTACTCAAGAGGGTCGTCGTGCATCGCTATGTGGAACGGCAGCACTATGTAACCGATCTGGTTCCCCCATTTCATGGTGTTGTCCTTGCCAGAGTCCATCATCTCTACCAATGTCTGCTCAAGCCAGCAACGGGGAGTTCAGAAAACTGCGAGTGTAGCTTGCGTTAACTGCAGAACTTCAGTAAGTAGATCAATTAAATTAGGCTTACATGTAGGCCAGGTGTTTTCCTGATGTTGACAAGCAGAGCCGATCGCAGGCGGATGTTCTTGTGTGCTTTTCTACTGTCCCGGTTACCAGTGTCATCCGAAGAAGCTTCAGAAAGAAAAATGGTGATAAAATTAGCACACATTTTGAGTAAGTACGCGACTGATCAACTGAAGAACACCACTCACCGGTCTTGCGGAAGTAATAGCGCGACAGTGCTGCAGAGGTCACCCCAATCAGCACATCGTTCACAGTCTGCAGAAAACCATCAGCTTGATACTTTTAGTACACATAAGACGAAACTCCACAGACCAAGTTACTGATAATCATTAGCTGAGGAAATATGAGTCTTACACACTTCATGGCGTTCTTGACGAACTTGACGTCGTCGAGGCTGAGGGTGCAGTTGACGAACCGCTTGCGGCGGAACTCGACGCCCTGGGTCCCCATGAACGGCGTGCGCGTGTCGCGCAGGAACCACGACGTCGCGACGAACCGCGTCACGTCCACCACCGTGTTCCAAGCCAGCACGAGGAGCGACCACACCCACGCCGCGAGCGCGAGGAGACCGGCCGGCTGCCGCGGCGGCCCCCCGGAGCTCGGCGGCGGCAGCGCGGGCAGACTTGATGGGTCGGCGGCGCTGCGGGTGCACGCCATGAGGAGGGAGATGAGCGAGACGCCGTCGCCAAGGGAGTGGTGCATGCGGAGGACGACGGCGGCGGCGGCCTCGGAGGTGGGGACGTCCAGGACGTGGAGCTCCCAGAGCGGGCGGGAGTGGTCCATGGGCAGCGTGGAGAGGGAGGACACGTAGTCCTCGACGGCCCGGTCCGGGTCCGCTGACGTGGCGGCGGGGTCCAGGCGAGGGAAGACCATGTGGTCGTCCAGGTTCACCGTGGTCCGCACCCACCGCGGCTTCGCGTTCTTCCTGGCGTCGTCGGTCACCTGCGGCGCAGCGCGTTTGTTTGGTAGTTTTCACTTCGATCACGGATTCACGGTACCAATACAAGGAAAAGCAGAGAGACGGAACAGATATGACTTTACCAATACATCATGGTACCAATACATTAGGGCTATACTTTTTTGGACTTTACTATCTGGCAATTGTCCTACAAATGGCAAAATACCGCGGACACCAGCCAAGCACGGGACAAAAATCGATTAGTTAGCTGAATTTAAAATAAAAATTCAAAATATTTTCTAGGTCAAACAGTTTGTCCGAATTAAGATTCGTTTTCACCATTAGACTGCTCGTGACGAAATCTTCGAAACTAGATCCCATGTTGGTATGATCTGGAAAAAAAAGTTATTCACCCGTAACACAGAAGTTATCCGGGCTTTAGCATGTAAGTTATCCACCCAATAACATGTAAGTTATCCACTACTACAAAATTTACTCACAGTTACGTATTATGGATGTATGACCTTTTTATTTTCGTATAAGTTATCCATCTATAACACGAGAGTTATTCAGACTTGAGCATGTAACTTATTCACCAAATAACATGCAAGTTATCCACTACTATTTTTTTTAAATACGAACATAATATAAAATGTTATTCTAATGTCTCGGCCTTGTTGCTCATCGCCGCTCTCGCGTACGAACTAAAGCATTAGGGGTTATAGTACCGAGCCTTATTCATAGCCGCTCTCATAACAATTACTTGTAGCCGCTCTCGTACGAGTGACGAAACGTATTATGGTACTGAGCCTTACTCATAGCCGCTCTCATAGCAATTACTCGTAGCTGCTCTCGTAGCATACGAGTGACGAAACGTGTTATGGTACCGAGCCTTACTCATCCGGCGATGCTAACACATTGACGGTATACTAATACCTAGATTATCGTGTTCTAATTAAACTAGTTCGTAGCTCATATTTAATGAACTAGACTAAAATATATAGATCAACCGAGTTTATGAGACAAAAAATACAAAAACTACCCACATAAGAAATGCGAGAATGCATCGATCCAACCATTTATATGGTGGATAACTTATATGTTATATAGGTGGATAACTTATATATTATGATATGGATAACTCACGTGTTAAGGATGGATAATCTTTTGGTTCTAATTTTTTTTCATCGAAACATATAAATATGGGATCTAGTTTCGAAGATCTCGCCGCGACTAGTCCAACGGTGAAAGCGGATCGTAAATCGGATAAACGGTTTGATCTACAAAACATTTTGAATTTTTGGTTTGATCTAAACAGACTGACAACATGTTCACACTTATGAGGAAGGACATACAGAAAAGATAAAGAAAACGAGACACTGGGCTGCAATTGGGTCCACCGTTTGAACTAGATTGGTCTGTCCTTGCAAGCCCGCCATGTTTTGACATCTACCTGGCGCCCTGAATGTAGATTTCCCGTACTTTGTTGTTCAAAAAAATGTGGGCTATACTTTGCAAAATAGTAGGACCGACGGATTAGAGCATCTAGGCTGCCAAGGGCTTTTTTTCGCCGACGAAGAAATTTGGGCTTAGTCAGCAACGGCTTCGGCTGCCGCTGGCTCCATGAGTGGGAGGCGCGGCTCCTCTACCAAGCCGGCTAGCTGGCGTCGCAGGACTTCCGGTGTCCATCGACCTAGAGGCTCAGCGTCGGTGACATGCCAGTGCCTCTGGTTCCGTCGGTCATGAGCTCCTCAGCCGCATCCAAGAGGTCTAATAGGGCGAGCTCTCCGACGAGTAGCGCACTAACCCCGCCTGGGCCATGGACAACCACCATGCTTGGATCACCTACTTCACTAAGCGGAAAGACCCCGCCTGGGCCACCGATAACCATCGGGCTTGGATCACCTACTTCACCGAGCGGTGAGACCAAGAGTTTGCCGCCTACGAAGGTGGAGGCCCCCGACCAGCGATAGGAAACTCTGCCGACCACACTCTAGCGTGGGAGGCGCCTGGACGCATCCTCGAGTGTTCATCCTCGCCCACATCGAGGCCGGCAACCAACCTCTCCCCACCTACCCATCGCCTCCGCCATCGATCTCGCACCAGCGGGGAAGCTCATGGATGCCTCAACGCATGGCAATCATCTTCCTCCTCGGCATCATCGTCGAGGTCGTTTGGTTCCGCATCGGCGAGGCCTTTGCCTTGGTTCTTGGCCCATATCACCTTGATCAAGGACGAGCCCAAGGAGCCGCCACGCACGCGTGCGATCGTTATCAACGAGCGCCACAAGCCGTCTCCCCCACGCGACAGCCTTCACCTTGTCCGGCCAAAGCGGGAGCAAGACGTCGGCTGCTCGTCTAGGCAGGCACCGCCACAGCGGCCGCACTGGTCTCCTTCGAGGGAGTACCTTCGAAGCATGGTGAAGGTGGAGGCGTCGGACGGCCCCGAGGACACGTCGGGCTTGAAGCAGGCGGTGCGGGCGTCATTCGATGATGTCCTGCCCATGCGGCTACGGGATACTCTCATCTGGTCCAAAGCCGAGGCCGAGCGGGAGGAGGCCACCCGCCAGCAGCGCCGGCTGGACTACGCCGCGCGTCGTCGGGCAGCCCGGTTGAACATTGACGTCATTGTCCTCGACGACGACGATGAGGCTAGGCCGAGCAACGCTCCTCTGCGGAAGCGCTTCGGTGATCGAGGCTAGGGGAGAAGTTGTGGTCCACCGGCCGCCGAGCGACGACGCCGCCGAAGACTACACCGTCTTCCACCACCGCTTCAGCATGAACTAGGATTAGTTTATTTTTGTTTAAGTTTAAATTTCGATTTTATTTTAAATTTCGTCAAATCTTGTATGAACTCATCTATTATCTATGAATTTCGCCGTATTTTATCAATTTCGATCGGATTTGCCCGTTTTCGCCGACCTGGACCCGAGGACGCGGCTAGGAATTCGCCAAACCAGGCTGAGATATCTCGCCGGCGCACCCCAAAATGGCAACTTTTGCACCGAAATTTTCACTTTGGGGGCACTACGGCTGAAGATGCTCCTAGAAATCAGAGTAATTGGAGGGGCTTTTCACAATGTTTAGAAACCAGTGTGCGAATCTGACAGCAACATTGGGCGGTGAAAGATAAGACAGAGACCCCAAACACTATGTGTTATTGGTTTTTCGCCGGAGGATAGGCAGGAGACTTTTTTTTTGAGAGCAACCACATGTTTCATAAATTGAAAATCAATAAATTGAAAATCAAGTTACACGAAGCAATACAAAACGATTATCCTGGGATAAAATGATTATCCTGAAAACACTGCAGATAAAAGATTAAGAGATCGAGAAATACAAAACGACCCCTAGGTTTTACTGCAACCACCGAATCTAGCGACCTCCGCCAACCTCCAGCGCTGCCGAGACGAAGGCCGAAAGAGACGTCGAGTCTCCACCATTGCAAGATCCAAAAAAGCATCATCGCCAACGAGGCTTTGTGAGTCGATGAACAGGCCTGCTGCACGCAGCGAGGCACATATCGCTGTGGCACGTCGACCGGGGGACGTGCTGTCTTGGACCAAGATCCGTCGCCTCCTGTCGACGAAGTCAAAAGAGAAAGACAGATCCACCACCTCCGTACCAACATCCTTGCTCCAGAGAAACCACCTCGTCCCTGCCGCCAGCGACATCGCGGATAATGACGAGCGCCAGATCTGAAAAACGACGAGAAGACCAAGCTGCCGATCTGAAAGACCAAATAGCAAACGTTGCCATCACCTCCAAGGCGCAACCATAAAGATCAGCGCCGGTGTGGGAGTAGAGATGAGGCAGATTTATTCGTCCGGGCGCCGCTTTCACCACCCCAACAGCGCGTCACGATAAAAATTTCCTACCCCTAACTACTAGACGGAGGAACAAGGTTCCCCCTCCCTCCAGCCGCCGGAGCGGCAAGCGGAGGGAGAGGGAACCAGTCCGATCGCCGGCTGAGATCTGGGGAGGGAGTTGGGTTTAGCGCCACCGCCTCAGGAGACGTACTACGTCCTAACGAAACGTCTCAATAGGCAGGAGACTTGATTTGTTTGATTTGGACGTGCAACTGCTTTCTGGTCCTGCCTTGTGTGATTCATCATCTGTCGGTGTACGCTGTGCAGTTTTGTCCTGAAATTTTCAGGTCAGACGGCTGCTTGATTGGCAGGTCCGGTCTATATTGGCTGCTCAGCTCCAAATCGACCACTCCAGTTTCAAACCACTTGTTCAACTTTAACCGGTGACCTTTCCATTTTCAGACCTCCTGCTACAGTGTTCAAAGGGCCAAACCACTAAACCAGAGGTCGCGACAGCAGAGTGGAATCTGGCACGGAATCTGTTCCCGTGGACGGGCATCGTCGCCGGCCGGTGCTGCCGTATAACTATCTGGACAACGACGGCAGGTTGAGATTTTTGTCTGGGTGGCCAAACCTCCGCCGGTTCCCCTTGCCTGCACGGCGACGACGCCGGAGGAGGTGATGGACAATTGTCATCCACACCGATAAGGACGGCGCCATGCTGGTGCCAATTATTTAAGCTTGATATGAACCCACCATAAATGGAAACCCGCACTAGTAAACCACTACTACTTTGATTAAGACGGCTTAAAGGATGATGAGGCGTGATTCGTTCTCTACTTCTACTACCACAAAGCTCGCATCAGATGCCTATTTCTTCATCGACACTCTTTGCTTGATTCTGAACTCCACCGGCAGTAGGCTCTCGTCTTGTCCTCTGAACGATCGGTCGGGTGGAGAACTTTTCCCAAATCGGACCAACTGTTGCCACGATCGTGCTCAAAGACAGACGAACTGCCCTGCTCTTCTTTAATTTTTGCGCAAGTTGCGAGGCGGGGTTGGCCAGGGTCCAGGGAACTGACTCTGACGGTGATGGGGAAGGTGGCGTACCTGGACGCTGGAGAATCTGGGGTGGCGGACGAGGGTGGCCTCCAGCCCGGCGCGCACCGCCGCTGTGTCCACCGGCGAGCCCAGCCCCAGCAGCGCCACGATGTAGCAGTTGAAGTGCGTCTCCCGGAACAGCCGCCCCGCCGGGCTCATCGGCTCCTCACCCCGCTCCACGTCATCCATGCCCGCCTCCTGCCGCGCCTTCCTCTCCCGCTCCCTGCTATTTCCGCCGCCGCTGTCGCAGGACGGGGACGAAGTCTTGACCGACAGCGAGGCAGCACGCTTCCGCAGCGACGAGGAGGTCGTGGAGGAGGAAGCGGCTGTGTCGGCCGTAGACGGGGGATCCATCGGCATCGGTCGGCGTACTATATGCTGATATGCGTACGTGGAGGGCGGCTGCCGGTGGTGAGAGCGACGGCGGCGTCTGGGAGCTAGCTGCCGGAGTCTGCGAGCGAGCGATGACTTGGCCTGTCTCCTTTTTCGTGACTTTATTTATCGTGTCCGGGCTGGGTTGGTTCGTTGGCTGGCGCCACAAGCAACGGCGGACCGGTACGGCGGTGGTTTGTCGTCGGGCCCATTTAAAACCATTTAGGATCGAAATCTTTGGTGCCCATGACTTCTTGTTGTAGAAAATCCACTTCAACTTATCATAAGCCTTTTTAAAATTAAATTTAAACAAAACCCCTTCAATTTTATTCCTATGAACCTCGTGGATATAGTTTCATGCAAAACAACTACTCCCTCCTACCCAAATTAGATGTCATAGATTTGTATTCAATTGTATTTGGACATGATTCAGTACCAGATTCATTTATACCTTGACAAATTTGAGTCAACTAATTTGGATCAGAGAGAGTACCCCGTTAAGCATATGTAGTGCACGCATATAGGCTCTCTGCGTAGGCCTACTCACTCTTTGGGCGATCCTAGTAATTTGATTAGGACTCAACTTTCATAAAATCTTGAAACTCACATTAAGAAGAAAATTTTGTCTACATTGTTGAATCTGAACCACATTTTCTTTCTTAGGTAAAAGAGTGATCACCTAGAGTTCATCTTGACAAAAGTAATTCTCCAGTTTGCAATTGTGCAAAGAATATGCTTAAATCATGTTTTGTGACATACCAAAATGTTTGATAAAATTCAGCTGGGATGCCATCTAGTCTAGGAGCTTTATTGTGCTCCATCTGAGAAATCGCATCTAAAACATCTTTTTTAGTGAAATCGGCTATCAAGATATTATTCACATCGAGTGAAAGTTGTGGTATGTCATCATTATTTTACTCAATTATAGAGAAACTATCCAGAAACGGTGTTCCAAAAAGCTTCTTGTAAAATTATGTTATATAAACTTTTAAGTTTTCTTCTCCCACTATGGTTTCTTCATCTTGTTCTAATTGAACGAATTTTTCTATGCTTCCCACTAGTAATAAGATGGAAATATTTGATGTTATTTTCCCCTTCATGAACATGTTTCACCTTAGCATGTTGAGCCTATCTGGTTTCCTCATCAAGTCTAAGCATAGTAACACGCTCACTCGCATGTTACATAGCTTGTCAATCAGCCAAGGACAATGAAAGAGATTCAACCTTGTTATCCAACTCATCAATGATAGCCAAAAGTCTCTCTTTTTATCTGTTTGTATTTACCACTTAAATTCTTCGTCCATCCCCTTAGGAAACGACGTAGATGTTCTATTTTATTCTGTCAATGCTTAATGAGTGTATCACCATGTGATGCCACAATCCATTTTGCTAGAACCATCCATTCATCCCATAGAAATTGTCCCGTCTCAACCAGGAAAACTCAAAATAGAAACATGATTTTTTTAAGATGGGCATTATGCCGAGAATCAATTAATAACGAAGTATGGTCTGACTCCAAACGGGTTAACGCACACACCATTACTAAAGAAAATTTATGTTTTGTCCCTAGAGCCTTCACAAAAGCTGCTCCTTTTGAGGAAACGGAGACGGCGGACCATACGGTCGTTGTGACCACACTGGAGGTCCTTAAATATCCTATGCGCCGGTTTTCCTCCGTTTATGAAACTGCTTTATTTTCTCCATTAAACTCATGTATGACTTTAAAAACCCTTTTTCCAACACAAGACACATAGGAAGACAAGTTTTTTTGTTTTCTAAATATTAGCGTTAGTTAAAAAGAGAAAACCATCGATACCAAGGAAAAACCCACGAAATTACCTCTGACAATCTCAATATAAATTAGAGCTATCAGTCACCTATGTTGGTGAACAACAGGGAACTTAAATAATCTACATCGTGTTTGATTCGACGACTGGAACGTCAAAATCTCGAAATAATGGTGGCGTTGGCATTGTCTTCTCTGGCGAATAGAATAATAATAATAATTTTAACGCTAGATGGCAATGCTTCATGGCATAGACTACTTAATTGTGAGCATTTGGAGGGTTAATTAATTGCCCCCTACTAGATGAATACGTGTCAATAGCATTCTTGCCCGCTCCGCATGTCCTACTTTTTCTTGAAAAATAGAAGAGTGTCATCGATAAAGAGGAGATGTGGTACTCCAAGGCCACGTCATTAAATTTAAACAAAACCCCTTCAATTTTATTCCTATGAACCTCGTGGATGGTTTCATACAAAACAACTACTTCCTCCGACCCAAATTAGATGTCATAGATTTGTGTAGATTCAATTCTATTTGGACATGATTCAGTATTAGATTCATTCATATCTTGACAAATTTAAGTCAACTAATTTGGATCGAAGGGAGTACCCGTTAAGCATATGTAGTGCACGCATATAGGCTCTCTGCGTAGGCCTACTCACTCTTTGGGCAATCCTAGTAATTTGATTAGGACTCAACTTTTGTAAAATCTTGAAACTCACATCAAGAAGAAAATTTTGTCTACATTGTTGAATCTGAACCACATTTTCTTTCTTAGGTAAAAGAGTGATCACCTAGAGTTCATCTTGACAAAAGTAATTCTCCAGTTTGCAATTGTGCAAAGAATATGCTTAAATCATGTTTTGTGACATACCAAAATGTTTGATAAAATTCACCAAGGATGCCATCTAGTCTAGGAGCTTTATTGTGCTCCATCTGAGAAATCGCATCTAAAACATCTTTTTTAGTGAAATCGGCTATCAAGATATTATTGATATCAAGTGAAAGTTGTGGTATGTCACCGTTATTTTACTCAATTATAGAGAAACTATCCATAAACGGTGTTCCAAAAAGCTTTTTGTAAAATTATGTTATATAAACTTTTAAGTTTTCTTCTCCCACTATGGTTCCTTTATCTTGTTCTAATTGAACAATTTTTTCTATGCTTCCCACTAGTAATAAGATGGAAATATTTGATGTTATTTTCCCCTTCATGAACATGTTTCACCTTAGCATCTGGTTTCCTCATCAAGTCTAAGCATAGTAACACGCTCACTCATGTTACATAGCATGTCAATCAGCCAAGGACAATGAAAGAGATTCAGCCTTGCTATCCAACTCATCAATGATAGCCAAAAGTCTCTCTTTTTATTTGTTTGTATTTACCACTTAAATTCTTCGTCCATCCCCTTAGAAAACGATGTAGATGTTCTATTTTATTCTGTCAATGCTCAATGAGTGTATCACCATGTGATGCCACAATCCATTTTGCTAGAACCATCCATTCATCCCATAGAAGTTGTCCCGTCTCAACCAGGAAAAATCAAAATAGAAACATGATTTTTTTCAAGATGGGCATTATGCCGAGAATCAATTAATAACGAAGTATGGTCCGACTCCAAACGGGTTAACGCACACACCATTACTAAAGGAAATTTCTGTTTTGTCTCTAGAACCTTCACAAAAGCTGCTCCTTTTGAGGAAACGGAGACGGCGGACCATACAGTCGTTGTGACCGCACTGGAGGTCCTTAAATATCCTATGCGCCGGTTTTCCTCCATTTATGAAATTGCTTTATTTTCTCCATTAAACTCATGTATGACTTTGAAAACCTTTTTTCCAACACAAGACACATAGGAAGACAAGTTTTTTTTGCTTTCTAAATATTAGCGTTAGTTAAAAATAGAAAACCACCGATACCAAGTGAAAACCAATAAAATAACCCCTGACAATCTCAATATAAAATAGAGCTATCAGTCACCTATGTTGGTGAACAACAAGGAACTTAAATAATCTAAATCGTGTTTGATTCGACTACTGGAACTTAAATAATCTTCTCCGGCGAATAGAATAATAATAATAATTTTAATGCTAGATGGCAATGCTTCATGGCATAGACTACTTAATTGTATTGAGCATTTGGCAGGGTTAATTAATTTCCTCCTACTAGATGAATACGTGTCAATAGCATTCTTGCCCGCTCCGCATGTCCTCCTTTTTCTTAAAAAATAGAAGAGTGTCATCGATAAAGAGGAGATGTGGTACTCCAAGGCCACGTCGTAAAATCTTAACCGGTGACATGCCACCAGCATTAAATTATTAATTTTGTAAAGCAAAAATCCCTTAGTAACAAAAGGGAGTAAGAAAGGGGAGTGGGTCACCCTGATGTAGACCTCTTGTAGGAAAAAACGCTTTCAATAAGGCTCCATTGACTTTTACATAGTAACTTAATTATCGTGGTCACAACAACATTATCCACTGTATCCACCGGTCAAAGAAGCCCAATTTATTCATTAGTTTGTCAAGAAATTCCAATCAACCATGTCGTAAGTCTTCGATAAATCTACCTTATATGTACAATAAGAGTTATTTGCTATAGTGGCATGCTCCAAGAAATGCATGCATTCAAAAGCAAGCAAAGTATCTTGATACTAGAAACCTCTGTTGAGTTATGACCTAGATTCATACACTATAATTTCCCAAGATATTTAAGAATACCATGAACACTAATACATACACACTAAATGTCATAGTTTGGTTTTCTAAGTTGTGTGGTGAAATCCGTTGTAACAAGGGACTTTCTGAAACATAACAAACTAAAACCAAATACAATTCATGTTTAGCACTAAAAATGTATTTGCAACAATAAATATAAGAAAAATGGATCTTAATATACACTTTATTACTAATGAGCATGTTTACATTATTACTCTGCTAGTTAGAGCTAGAAAAATGCATTCATGGTATCATAGCAAACAGTGTTGTCGACACTTTGATATCAAAATACTAATGAATGAGAACCATCTCATAAGGAAGGCATGGTGATGTCTGCTCTACATGAGCAACAAGGCCAGCAACTCATCTGGTATCTTGATGGATCCAATGATGTGACTTCCAAGTTTTGATAGGTGAAGAAATGTGATCCTAAAAGAAAATTACGAATATACCTAATGTATAGTGGCTTCCGCAAATTGACTATGTCCAAAGTTTCATGTTGTCATGTAACTTCCAGAGGATCTCACTTGAGTTGTTCGCTAGTGACCAGGTCTGGGCGAATGTTTACCAAAAACATTGGTCCCCACAAAGTCGTAAAATCATCTATGATGAACGATGCCTGCGTAGTCATCCGCCACGAGATGGAGTATGCTCGAGACAATATATTTGTTATAGTTCATGCAATGATTATGCAAATACGGCTCTAGTCCTCGGGTCAACATTTTTGCAAAAAATTGGTGCTCATACTTAGGAATGTTTGATTGGTAAAAAAGGTAAACAAACCTACATTTTGTATGCGAGAGGAAAGTAGTTGGTTACAATTAAAGTGATGATTGCTTCATGATTCGTGAAATATCATATTCTCACGAAGACACCGACTAAGTTATACAATTTAATCAAGTAACTGTCAGTAGTAGATCAATGCCCGGGCGTGCTTGAGTAGTCTTGATCATGTTCTACTTTCTACCTAAATTGTAAGTCAAGCTCTTTCTACAATTATACCGAGGCTGCCTGCCGGACAAGCCTGAGGGACTCGGCAAAGTCATCCAATAGTTGATTAGAGTCTGGGAATTGCTCGTCGTCCACCGCGAGCATAAGCTTCATTATGTTCATGTAACTTTGGAAATGTACGGTGAGAGCCTACGGATGATTAATCAAACAGTTAGTCCACGAGAATCAGGAATCAACACAATTATTGTTCAATCTTGTCGGTAACACCTATAGTAACGAATTACAACTTACATGTGGATGCCCGTAGACACTGGTGGCAATGTAGACGATGGGGTGGCCGTATAACTCGACCTTCTCGGCAGGTCCGGCCAGGCTCGAGAACGACATGGTGGTGTTAGTGAACATGCCATAGCATAGAGCTGCCGCTGCCTGTTACAAGTTGCATGTTTAATCAGCACAATCTCATGCAGACTAAGGCTTTGTTCGGTTAATCCCTTTTACTAGTGGATTGAAGTGAAATGGAGAGGATTAGGGTGAAATTTGGATTAGACGGGATCCAATCCCCCTTAATCCAAGTCAATCCCGTCCAATTTTGGTTGAACCGAACAAGGCCTAAGAAAGTTCAGTTACACGTGTCTCCGTCAGGCCTTGTTCGGTTCCTTTGGGGTTGGGAGAGATTGACATGGATTGAAGTGGATTGAATCTCATCTAAATTAAAATTCTCTCTAATCCTCTCCGATCCACTTGAATCCACCTGTGAAGAGGATTAACCGAACAAGGCCTTAACTGGAAAACAAAATTCAGTATCATTTGTACCTTAATGCCGAGGAGCTTGACCACTAGATTTCCGCTCCAATACGTGAAGACAGCTTCCAAAGATCTCTTCTTCCTGTCGGCTGTCTTTTTCCCCTGCCGGATGTACTCGAGAGGATCGTCGTGCATCGCTATGTGGAACGGCAGCACGATGTAACCGATCTGGTTCCCCCATTTCATGGTGTTGTCCTTGCCAGAGTCCATCATCTCTACCAATGTCTGCTCAAGCCAGCAACGGGGAGTTCAGAAAACTGCGAGTGTAGCTTGCGTTAACTGCAGAACTTCAGTAAGTAGATCAATTAAATTAGGCTTACATGTAGGCCAGGTGTTTTCCTGATGTTGACAAGCAGGGCCGATCGCAGGCGGATGTTCTTCTGTGCTTTTTTCCTACTATCGTCGTTGGCATCATGTGGAGAAGCTTCGGAAAAGTGAAGATCGAATTACATTTTTTTTGGAAGTACATACATATATAGCATTCATGACCATCAGCTAACTGTAGAACGGCACTCACCGGTCTTTCGGAAATAATAACGCGACAGTGCTGCGGAGGTGACTCCAATCAGAACATCATTCACAGTCTACAGAGCAAACACCGAGAGTAATTACTCTCTATAAGATATTTTAGTTTTTATGAAACGAATGTATCTAGACATTTTTAGTGTGTGTCTCAAGGAAATCCCTCAAAATGATGATACTTTAATTTTCAGTTTGATAGTCAAAATTCTCTACGTAACAAAATCTTGTTTGAAGTGAACTTAGGTAGTAATAAAAGCTGCCTAGATACATTTATTTTACAAAAGGTAAAATAACCTATATTTTAAAATGGAAGGAGTAGCATAGATCGAATTAGTTTAATAAAGGATTGAGAAAGTATGAGAGTCTTACACAATTCATGGCATTCTTGACGAACTTGACATCATCGAGGCTAACGGTGCAGTTGAGGAAGCGCTTGCGCCGAAACTCGACGCCCACGGGCCCCATGAACGGCGTGCACGTGTCCCGTAGGAACCACGACGTCGCCACGAACCGTGCCACGTCCACCACCGTGTTCCACGCCAGCACGACGAGCGACCAAACCCACGCCGCCAGCGCCCAGACTCCTCCGCCGCCGGTGCCGGAAGGCCGTGACGACTGGGACTGCACCGCGGGCAGCCTAGCAGGGTCGGAGGCGCTGCGGGTGCATGCCATGAGGAGGGACATGAGCGAGACGCCATCGCCGAGAGAGTGGTGCATGCGGAGGACGATGGTGGCGGCGGCCTCGGAGGTCGGGATGTCCAGGACGTGGAACTCCCAAAGAGGGCGCGAGTGGTCCATGGGAAGTGTGGAGAGGGCGGACACA
Organism: Avena sativa; assembly: GCA_916181665.1. Lineage (NCBI taxonomy): Eukaryota > Viridiplantae > Streptophyta > Magnoliopsida > Poales > Poaceae > Avena > Avena sativa. Next base: position 370,714,777 of record OV702279.1, on the reverse strand, counting down.
TAGTCCTCGATGGCCCGGTCCGGGTCTGCCGACGTGGTGGCCGGGTCCAGGAGAGGGAATACCATGTGGTCATCCAGGTTCACCATGGTCCGGACCCACCGTGGCTTCGCGTTCTTCCTAACGTCGTCTGTCACCAGCAACGCAGCACACATGTTAGAGTATCTCTAGCAGATACCGCAAACCCACGTACGGCGAACGTTGTTTGCGATACGAAATAGTTAGCGCCGAACAGATGCACTGAAAACAAAACTGCGTATTTAAAAACATCAACTGGCGCCAGATTCATACATAACGGGGGAGGTTTTGATCATCAGGATCTACATATTTACAATAAAAATCGATGCCACGCCTTGCATCTAAATAGTCATAGCATATACCGACGGTACCTACTTACCGGAGCATCTACTCGTCAGAGTCGGTGGTGTCGTCAGAGTAGTCAATGACAAAGAAGCCCAGCCGGGCCTGGTGCTCGCGTGCGGAGCGGCGGCAGACGCGGCGGAGCTCGCGCTGCTTGTAGTCGTGCTCGTCATGGTGGCGCTTCGCGCGCCCCCACATGTCCGAGACGAGGGTCCCGAGCGAGTTAAACTTTGCCTCGCAGACCCCGTCGTCCTAGTTTTTTATGGCCGGCAACGGAGGTGATTCACATATAAGGAGTCTGTTCTGCCCTAATTTTTTCGACGGAAAAAACATGGAATTCTCGGCTACGCGTTTTAAAAGCCGGCCTTTAAAGGTCTCCTAGAGATGCTCTTACCTATTCCAATACCTCCTCGAAACAGTCATATGTCCAGCTATATAAATATAACAACCACAGTTGAGATCGTTGTTGGGCCAGACAGCACAACGCCCAAAGAAAAAACAACAAAGAAAAGAAGAAGAACAAAAAGAGAAAACAAAGCGGACAACAGTGGCTCGACGAAAGCAAGGACGGCCCGCGACCGTTGCGCCCCCAGCTAAGTACTACCACATGCCTAGCACTCCGAAGCGTCGCGCACCAAGCAACACCTCCAAGAAGGGGACGACGATGACGACGCTGATGCCCGGACTAGTCCTAGGGTTTCCCCCGGTGCGCTCCGAGAGGTGGGGAAGAGGTACACCCGACGCCCTTCAGGAAGGACGATGGCACCCGCAGGTGTCACCGCGTCGGTGTCACGAAGACAAGGATTTCTCCCGACCCCTCAAAAAAACACACTCTCGGATGCTTCGCAGTGCTCCACCATGCTCGCCGCCCGCCAACGCACGCCACCACGGTCTTGCAGCCGCCACCGCCGTCTCACCATGAAACCCGAAGCATGGCCAGTAAGATAGAGAAAATAAACCTCGGCAGGGGTCGGTGGTACAGTAACACGCGAGAGGGAACAACCTCCATCGTTGGAGGGCGATAGCCGACCGGATGTAGCAACATGGGCAAACCAGGCCCTCGCTAGCCTGGCCGAGCCCAAACAGGCTCGTGAAGACCCGCTGCCACACTGCAGCAAGGGTGTCACTGTCGCCGCCAACCCTAGCACTAGGTCCTACTTCCCCGTCCACCAGTGGATCTGCCGCCACCGCAGATCACCGCCACCAAGGAGCATCGCCATCGCCATCGTGCTTACCCGGACATACCGGACCACCGTCATTCTAAGGATCACCACTGCGGCAAACTGGCACATGGGGCGAAAGGCACGACCACGACGAGACCGATTGCAGATCTGAGCGCGGTAGGCAAAAGTGAAGGACGCATCAGCGCGACGAGCGATCGCCATCCGAGCTGGACCCGCCTAGTCCAGCTCCGGAACCTGCCCATGGCACAGCTAGGAGAGGTCTCTCCCGCCTTGTAGAGAGCCACCGCCGCCAGCCCTGTGCGTGGCCCGCCCGAGCCTAGATCGGGCCCTGGGCCTGAATTTGGGCCAGCAAGCCCACCCCGCCAAGGAACCATGGCAGCCGCGTGAGCCTTCACTGCGTCGAGAAGGCCGGCGGCAGGGGCTCGCTCCGTTGCCCTACGGGGGTCGAGCGAAGCGAGCCACCTATTCCAATACCAGGGAAAACAGACTGCCGAAATAGGCACGAGACTTGATTTGGATGTGCTACCGCTTTCTCGTCCTGCGCTTTGTGATTCATGATCTATCGGTGTACGTTCGGACTTTTGGTTGCGTTGGCTAGTGCATGCAATTCAATATGGTATCAGAGCAGAAGGTCCTAGGATCAAATGCTGACCAACGCAAAAAATTAAAAATAAATATTGCGGTTCACCAAACACGCGTCACAATAGGGCAAAGACCTAGGGTGAGTGTTGAAATATATTGCCAAACCCTTTTCATCAGTTCAGACTTTTGGTTGCGTTGGATAGTGCATGCAATTCAATATATTCCAATAGTAGAGAAACTGAGTTCCGGAATAGGCAGGAGACTTGATTTGGATGTGCTACTGCTTTCTCGTCCTGCGCTTTGTGAATCATGATCTGTCGGTGTACGTTGGGCAGCTTATCATTAGCTTTGTCCTGAAATTTCCGATCATACGACTGCTTTAATTGCCACGGTCTAGATTGGCTGCTTTGCACCAAATCGGAAGCTGGATGAACATTCCAGTTTCGAATCTTTCGGATGAGTACAGAACATCGGCCTCCTGGTACAGTGTCAAGAGCATCTCTAACAGTTTACGGTTTATGGAAAACTGGTTTTACGGTCAGATGCGTAGCCTAAAAGACTGGACACTATAAATTGTACAGTACTTGTATCCACAAGTCCATCTCTGGCCCACTTTTTTTTTCATTTTTTTTCATTTCTTTTCCGTCCTACGCACGAGCTCGCCCCCGGTCGCCCCCGTGCCGGCCCATGCCCGTGCCCGCCCCCGCACCACGACGGCTGGGGGCTGGTGTATGGACGGCGGCACGCCGGATATATATGAGCGACGGAGAAAATAAGGTTTCGAATTGTAATGGACCGTTGAAGCGCTACATATACCGGCTATGGAATTAGGTTCTCAGACCACTGTAAAAAGATATGCAGGCCGGAATAAATCGTGGTAGACCGTCAACTTGCCGAACATTTAAGGGTTTAGGCCTATTTAAAGGTATTTTTTGAGAGCTATTTAGAGATGCTCTAAAAGGGCCAAACCAAAGGTCGCGACAGCAGAGTGGAATCTGGCAGGGAATCTGCACGATCGGGTGGAGAACTTTGCCGTACCGGACGGGAGTCGGGGGCACGTGCATCAGCCAGCCAGGCAAGAAGCTTGGCGAGTCAACGCTCAGCGGCATGTGCTCTTCCCATCACGGGACCAACGATCGTGCTCAAAGATGAGCTGCCCTTTCTTCTGCGCAAGAGGCCAGCGGGGAACAACAACCAATGAATGGAGCACAGGAGCAGGTGGCGTACCTGGACGCTGGAGAATCGTGGGTGGCGGACGAGGGTGGCCTCCAGCCCGGCGCGCATCGCGGCCACGTCCACCGGCGAGCCCAGCCCCAGCAGCGCCACGATGTAGCAGTTGAAGTGCGTCTCCCGGAACAGCCGCCCCGCAGGGCTCATCGGCTCCTCCATGCCCGCCTCCTGCCGCGCCTTCCTGCTACTTCCGCCGCTGCCGGGCGGGGATGAAGTGTTGACCGACAGCCCGGTGGTCCGCTTCCGCAGCGAGGAGGAAGAGGAAGCGGCTGCGTCGGCCGGCGCGGGGGGATCCATCGGTGATCGGTCGGCGTACTATATGCTGATATACGTACGTGGAGGAGGCGGCTGCCGGTGGTGAGAGTGACGGCGGCGCGCGTCTGGGAGCTAGCTAGCGGCCTGCTGGGGGCTGCGAGCGAGCGAGCGAGTTCGCGATCGACGACTTTGTTCGCTGGTATCCCGTTTCGTGACTTTATTTATCGTGTCCGGACCGGGTTTTGGTTGGTTGGTTCCGTGCGTCGTGTACGTGCACAATTGGTGTAGTGCGTGCGGGGAGGGATCGATTGGGGGAGCAGCAGGAGAAAGTAGCTGATGGTGGCAGCAGCCAAAATTAGGCTGTCCATAACGTTTGACATGGGGAAAATGTTTCGGATTATTCTCCCGCGTTTCCCTCGTGTTTTACTGCTGACACACACACTACCGGACATGTTATTTTAGGTAAGATTTCGGTGTCTTTCTTGTGCGTTCCCGAGCCCACGTGCCAAGTTGATGGAGAAATCGATGGCACGCTCCCTGCAGTTCCGTTCGGGTCCAAATGTTTTGTGAATCACCCTTTTTTCCCTCCAAGTTTAGGTACGTATAATGGTTTTATCTTAGCAATTTTATATAGGATGATTGCTAAGTTTTTTTTTGAGGTAAAAATATATATTTGGCATACAGGCCGCCTCATTAAAACCTTCCAGTCCCCTTAGGTACCCTGGTAAGTAAAAAGAGTGCGTCTGAAACCTGCAGCCGATCAAGTAATAGTTACATCATTAATGAGAGTCTCAAGAATAAAGCTAGGGGGTTCATCGACCCAATTACAAGAAGATTTATCTATAAAACAAGACTTGGCCAGCTCATGAGCGACTCTATTTGCCTCCCTCGAACAGTGTTCAAATAGGACAGTGCCAATCATGGATGCTTCATCAATACAATCAGCAATCACCACAGATGATTCACCCCACCAAGCTTCTTCTCCATTACACACATTCAGTGTTTCCAATGAATCCGACTCAGCCACCACGTTGTTGCACCCAAGACGATTTGCCAAGGCCAAACCTTCACGCATAGCCATTGCTTCTACTGCTGCTAGTGATGCCACATTTGGAACAAAGGGTCTGGTATGATCCCGGATAATTGCTCCTACAGCACCCGAAGAACTATCATAATGAAAGGAGCCGTCGACATTGACCTTTGTTTGCCTTGGATTTGGTTTTTTCCACTTCGCCTGCACCGGGACGGGACATGCACTTGCTCTTACTGCGTTTGCGGCGATCGAAAGTATCGACATACGACACTGATGAATTGGAGGGACCACTTCATCATGAGTACGGCGTCGTCTAACCCACCAAATATACCAACATGCAATAACAATCACTTCCTTTAAGCCAAGACTAACAAGTCCAGGCATCATAATGGCAGGTTCCACGAGCAGAAATTCCAGCACCGATGACCCAGAGCGATCAATGGTAGCATTCTCAATAACCGTTGCCAAACCCAAAGAATCCCAAAGTGATTTTCCAGCTTGACATTGAAATAACATATGCAAAAGATCTTCCGCATGAGCATGGCAGATGGAGCACTCACCACTAGTACCGACATGTCTGTTCACTAGGATGGATTTCAGAGGTAATATACCATGTAGGGCACGCCATGCAAAAATCTTGACCTTTCCAGGGATCTTCAGTTTCCAAAGGATCTGCCAAACTGGATTAGTAGCCGATGACCCAGGCAGAGCTAATTGAGCAGCTCTTGGACCAAACGTATGTCTCCATTGCAGGTGATAAGCCGAACGTACAGTAAATCTGCCATGCTTAGAGTGTTGCCATGCAATAAAATCACCAAACCCCTGAGAGTTTAAGGGTATTTGTAATATCCGGTTCACGTCAACGGTACAGAATAGGTCCCGGAGAAGCTGCTCATCCCATTGTCCATTAATTGGGCTAATTAACTGGGAAACTTTTGTAAAAATGGAGTTACCTCTCGGACTGATAATTTTCCTGTCAGAGCTTGCAGGAATCCAAGGATCAGTGTAGATGTTTATCTTGTCACCATCACCCACTCGCCAAATATAACCGCGTTTAAACGTTGTAAGACCAGCCAAAACACTCTGCCAAGTAAAAGAAGACCCCGCTTTCGGTCCCGCTTTTAAGACATCACCATGCGGGTAATACTTGGCACTGAGAACCTTTGCACATAGAGAATCCGGATCAGTAATAAGCCTCCAAACTTGTTTAGCTAACATAGCTAGGTTGAAAGAATGAAAATCCCGGAATCCCATACCACCTTCCTTTTTTGGATAACAGAGTTTCCACCTTGCTAGCCAATGCATCTTTTTACTGTTCTCATCACCCCACCAGAATTGTGAGATTGCATCTGTCATCCTTTTGCAGACCCCTATAGGTATTTGAAAAACAGACATGGCATACACCGGGATTGCTTGAGCGACCGCCTTCAAGAGGATTTCCTTCCCTTTAATAGACAGATGTTTTTCCTTCCACCCATTGATCCTCTGGATAATACGCTCCACAAAATGAATAAAGCTGTCACTTCTATCCGCCCCTACTAGAGCAGGGAGACCAAGATATTTATCCGAAAGGGCTTCTGTATCGATATGGAGTGCTTCACAAATTTCAGTTCTAACCACCACATGTGTATTTGGGGAGAAAAAAATACTTGATTTCGCCAAACTCACCATCTGCCCCGAATTTGCACAATAGGTATCCAACACTTGCTGCAAGGAAGTTGCATTGTTCATATCTGCCTTCATGAGAATAAGAGAATCATCAGCAAAAAGTAAATGAGAGACTGACGGTGCATTTCTGCACACTCTTAACCCATCAATGCCACCAACTTCTTCTTCATGCAGCAGGAGACTAGATAAGCCCTCCGCACAAATAAGGAACAAATATGGAGAGAGGGGTCACCCTGGCGCAACCCCCTAGTAGGAATAAACATCTCGGTTTCCTCTGAATTAAACCGGACATGGTATCTTACAGACGTCACACAAGCCATCATCAGAGTAATCCATCTATCAGAAAATCCCAGCTTCCTCATCATATTTTCGAGGAACACCCATTCAACCCGGTTATAGGCCTTATGCATATCTAGTTTGACAGCACATGCACCTGAATTTCCTCGTCTTTTCTTCTTAATAGCATGAATAGTCTCATAAGCAACAAGAACATTATCAGTGATCAAGCGTCCAGGTACGAATGCACTTTGCATAGGGGATATAACACCAGGAAGGATCTGTTTGAGACGCAGAGCCAACATCTTGGAGATAATCTTATAAATCACATTGCAGAGACTTATTGGGCGAAATTGGGTTACCAACTCGGGATTATCCACCTTGGGGATCAGAACGATTGTGGTGTCTTTCCACCCATCCGGTATGATTCCCGTATTAAGAGCCTGTAAAATCTCATTAGTAATTTGTTCACCACACATACTCCAAAACTTTTTATAGAAAATAGCATGAAGCCCATCAGGGCCTAGGGCCTTAAAGTCTCCAATGCTAAAGGCCGCTTTCTTGACGTCAGTAGGAGAGAACGGTGCCCCTAATTTCTCGTTCATATCATCTGTTACCTTTGGATGAATTTTGTCCAGAACAGCCGGATCGGTTGCCTGAATCTCAGAAGTAAAAAGATCAGAAAAGTATTGGAAAATGAGAGGTTTTAGCGCCGCTGTACCTTCAACCCAATCACCAGTAGGATCTTTTAGTCTTCTAATATAGTTCCTCTTGCGGCGCGCCGTCGCAAACTGATGGAAAAAAGCAGTGTTTCTGTCCCCCTGCATCAACCAGTTTGCGCGAGATCGTTGGAGCCAATGAATTTCTTCCTGTTCAAACATCATCTCTATCAGTTCGGACATCTCCTTCGCAATCTTCTCGTTCTCATCATTCATCGGTCCATTCAACGCCTTATCCAATTTCCTTTGTGCCTGACGCATTTTCGTTCGAGGTTTCTTCAAGTACAGGTTGTCCCATTCATGTAGGGAGGCATGCATGCGAGCAAGTTTTCCAAGAACGCCACCTTCATGAACCGCATCATCTGCATCTGCCCAGGCCTTCTCAACTACTTCACGAAAATTACTCTCCTGCAGCCATTTAGCTTCAAACCAACGTGTCGATTTATTGCGAGAGTTTATACTGTGACTCTCCTTCTCAAGCATAATCGGCCGGTGATCCGACCTAGCAAAATCTAGATGTCTAACAATAGCGTCCGAGTGCATTGTTCGCCAAGCGCTATTCACAACTACCCGGTCTAATCTTTCCCGGATTCGGTTTCTCTGCCATGTAAAAGGATCTCCCAAGAATCCAAGGTCTATCAGGTCACAATCTGATAATAGATCCCGAAACGCTTGCATGTAGCTTTGTGGTCTAGGATTGCCTACTTCTTTTTCATGGGAAAATAAAATCTCATTAAAATCACCAATAATTGCCCAAGGCAAATTATGTTGACCATTTAGCTCTCTTATTTTGTCCCATGTCAGGTGTTTGTCTTCCCATCTCGGTTCACCATAGATTCCCGTCAGTCGCCAGACTTTGTTAGGACTCTCCGTGATTTTGACATCAATGTATTTCGGAGCTGAAAAAATCTGCTGGACATTGATTTCTCTTTTCCAGAGTAAAAGAACTCCACCACTTCTGCCATTGCTAGGGTTAACAATCTTAAAATCCATCCTCATTCTCCTTTTCAAACAGTCTGCCGGATACCGATCTAAGTGTGTCTCCGACAAAAACAATACATCGGGGTTATTTTGCCTCTGGACGTCCAGAAGCGAGCGAACTGCCGGGTCATTCCCCAAGCCCCGACAGTTCAGGCCTAATATCCTCATTGGTCCTGGCGGCGCCCCTCGAGTGAGCCCGCCAATCCTGAGTTATTTGTTGTTTCTGCCTCTCAGTCAGTCTTCTTTCTTTTTGGGTCACGCACCGGATTAGGACTTGGTGGATCTGATGGTTCAAATTGGTTCACCATCGCCCCCACTCTACCAGAATTAGCAGCAGCCGAAAACGTAGACTGTGTGTCCGTCAAATCTCCTGAATTATGCATGACAATATCTTTGTTTCTATTTGCCTCAAGCTCATCTTTAGACATATCATCTTTCCCATTGTGTTTTCCGTGCTCGTGCACCCCATCTCCAGCCCGAGTATTGAACAAAAACGTATGCTAAGTTAGAGGAGAGAGAAATAAACAAAAACGTATGCCTTCTCTTAGCTAAGAGATGGTCTTTTAGCACGATATATCTCACCACATATTTAAAAATATCTGATGCTGGAGATAAAACTACAAAAGACACATCCTACAACAAAAAGACTAAGACGATGGATGTTGGCGTGCTCTACTGGCTCTGTCAATTCGGTGGCGGCGTGGTGCCATTCCCTAACTTCGTCTGAAAGAGCTTCGCCACGACCAAAGCCAAGTTCTTTGCCTGGCTGTCGGTCCAGTCTAGGATCTAGTCTCGCGCCGCCCTGCCGAAGAAGCGGATTCTCTCCGCGGAGGAAGCGTTGTGTCCCATCAGCGGCGCCTACGGCAGTGGTCGCACCATTCTGTTGATGAAGCCACTTGGGAGCGTGAAGATGAACTCCGTGCCAACTATCCTACCCTTTTTGAGTCTTCTTCTTCCTAGAATCTCGGGGCGAGATTCCTGTTTAGTGGGGGAGAGTTGTAGCATCCCAGTTGTCTAACACCTGTAATGCTACTTGGTTTAATAAAAATAATGGTTACTTCCTACATATAATTGTTGCATCATCATCCTATCATGCTCATGTCATCATGCCACCTTGCATTTGAGCATCATACAAAACCCTTTTGTTTTGGTTCTTATCTCATATGCATTAATATTTGTATTTGCCTCTTGATATTGTATTTGGTTCTTGATATATTGTTTAATGCCCAAGTTGAGTTGGGGGCATATCTCTTATTGACTCCACCACCTTTTTCTTCACCACCTTATAATTCCACCATCCAACTAATATGAGCTTGGCATTTTTAATTGAGTTTTACCTCTAGCTCATGTGGGTTGGGATGGATCACATTCTAGCTCCACATGCTCCCATGTATGCACCATGTTGTTTTCACAATATTGGTATATGAGAGCCCCATGGCCACCTTGCATGCCTTGTGAGTGGAACCTTTCCTTAGTCTCCGTATGGGTTGCTTTGGGGGTTATAATCATGTTGGGATATTTGGGACTATAAAATATCTAGTGGCACATACACCCTAGCATGTCCCCTTTTAACTCAAACATGGTCTCCCCCCATTCACTCCACATGGATCTTTCCTTCTTTTTGTTGCTTGGGCCTACTCCATCTTGTGAGGATGCAAATACATAGTGCCATGCTTATTATTTTTGGTTACCCAAGAATGATACATGGCATTTCATGTTTTTGCATGGCCCATGCAATTGCCACCTTTTGCATATCTTTTGGTTTTCTTTTGTTTTGTGTGGTTCATCCCCCTCTCTCTCTAAGCCTCTATCTAAGTTCCTCTCTCACCATACCCCCATACCCCATACCCTACCCTAGCTAAAACCCTAATCTACATCTAATCCAAACCCTTATGACCCTCTCTCCTTTCTATCTACCTAACCGAGGCCATCATCCCCTTCCAAACCTCTCTCCCCTCTCTCTAGGCCTAGCTACCACAACAAGAACCCTAACTCTAGCCCGACCCTAACCATGCCCTACCTCCCTCTCTCTCGGCCCCCCTCTCTCTACCTGCCATGAGGGCCCTATCTAGCCACCACCTCCATGCCGAAGCTGCCCCCTCCTATCCAACCCTAGCCGAGCTCCTTCCTAACCTAGACCCCGAGCCTTTTCCCTCCTTTCTCTCTCTTTTCTCTTCCTGCATGTGGCCCAGCTGAGCCGGTCCCTGGCCCCGCCATGACCCTGGCCCTACCTGGCATCCACCCTCCCATGTGCTACCCCTGGTCCCTCTCTCCCTCCTAAACCCTAGCCACCCGAGCCTCCCCTTACCTCTCTTGCTCTCCTCTCTACCACGCAGGTCCCACCCGAGCCCCCTCCTCTCTGTCCCTACCTGGCAGCCTCCCTCTCCCTCGCCTGCCTCGCCGATCACGTGGAGGAGAGGACAAGGTGGCACCGAGGCCACCTTTACCATCTACCCCTCCCCCACGCAAGCCCCCACCTGCCCCCTCTCGTTCTTATCCTCTCCCTCGCCCCTCTAGCCTCCCCAGATCCGCCCAGAGGCCCTGCCTCGCCTCCCCTCTCCTCCCTTTCTTCCACCGCCGCCAGCTGCTGACGCCGGCCACCACCGTCGGTCCTCTCGCGTCACCATCGATCCAGAAGGCGGGCGCGTTGTTGAGGTTGTCGAGCAAGCTCCGCAGGACCCCTGTATCACCCCAGTACTCACCAACTCGGAGGAGAAGGCCCGGGCACGCTGGACACCGGCGTGAGCCGACGCAAACCCTAGCTCGCCCGGCCCCTGTCTCGTCCCCGATCCGCTGCACGCCTGCCTGATCCGAGCCCGCCATCGAGCCCGCGGTGAGCCCCTTCCCCTCCCTGACAAGGTCCGCCTCGTCGTCGCTTCCTAGTCGCGGCGTGCGTTCCGTCGAACGCTCTCTGTGCACCGGCGGTCGCGCGCGTTCGCAAGCTTCCGCGACGCTCTGCACCCTATCTAGCCTGCGCCTCCCTACCAGACACCTCCCCCACCGTGACCCAGCGGCAGCCGCCTCCGCTCGCGCCTGCGCGGTCGCGGGATCGATCCCCGCCAGCTGCTCTGCGTCTGTCGCGCGCGATCGCGTCAGAAGGCGGGGAAGAAAAACAGTAGCCGCCGCCACTTTAGCAGATAACCCCCTCCCCTTTTTGCCCAGCAACCCGCGGTCCAGCCCGGCCCACCGTCAGTGTCCGCTGCCTTTTTATAAAAAGGGTCCTGCCTTTTTAAAACATCAACCCGCAGTCCCTCTCTCCTGTGCGCGTGTGTGTTGCTGAGTCAGCACCGGGCCCCACTTGTCATTGGCAGTAGCTGGGTTCCTCTGAGTAGAAAAAGTAGATCTGTTTGTCTGTTTTAAATTAAACCTATTTCAAATTAATTCAAATTCAAATATAAATCTGTTTTCAAATAACTTTTAAATTATGAATTCAAATAATACAAACAATATATGTTTTGAATCAGAAAAATGTGAGGATTTCAAATATGCCATTCAAATTGCCTTTTGCACATTTAAAATTCCAAGTTGAGTAAAATTACAACAAGTGCCACTGGAACTTAAATAATTAATAACTTTTGAAATATAACTCCGAATTTAACAAATGATATGTCTAAAATGATCAGCTCGACGAGACCTTTCTGTTTGTGCTATCCTTGACTTCAATTGCAGCATGCATCATGTAAATATATAAAATACAGCAGCTATTATGACAATAAAATGTGGCCAAACCTTAATAAAATGACTTATTCTTGTATACTACACCTCACCCATGTCATGCTACTTTATTGCCATGCAACTTGTGCATCATTCATCATGGCATGATTGTTTGCTTGTCGCATTTATTCCTATGCTTGTGCACTTTATTTATGTTGGCCCTTGTTTGTTTGGTTCTTCTTCGGATAGACTCTGAGCAGGGGATATATCAAGAGAACCAGGAGCACTACCCAGATCCGTCTCTCGCTTCTACTGAGTTGCCAAGAAAGCACTACCACATGCTTGCATACATACAGCACCTATTGCCTCTATCTTATTCTTGCATCATTGAGTCGCGATTGCATTAAACTGAATCCCAAGTATTGCATAGCCTTTACTTTTAAACCCCCCCAAGCCTGTACCTCCATCCCATGAGCCATTACTACAGGAGTTGTTTGAGCCATGCGAGTCGTAGAACAGCATGTGTAGGGTATGTGAGTGTCTGATGGATAACGAGGTACCTAAACAACTTAACCTGAGTAGTAATGGGATAACTAATGAAAGTGGCACCGGTGAGCAACATCTGCTATTTGGTTTTTCCTGCTCACTTGTGTCCCGTAAGACCCCGAGTACTTGATTCCTGTTCCAAGATTATTCGCGCTATCCACATCCGGGAGGTATATGGGACCCCCCTGAGCCAGAGCTTGATTCAGTCTTATTTCTCGGGGCCACAAACTAGTTTGAGGTTTTATTTACTATCCTGTACTTATGCCATGCTTTACTGCCTTATTTAAATTGTGCGACAGATAGCACCTGTACTGTTTAGGTAAGCGGAATGTTTTCGCGGTATCGACAATCCCAGTTTTGGGTTCCCAGTCGTTTACAGCCATTGTCGCAAACCTCGGGTCCGTCTCGGAGTCAGCTAACTTCGTTGCGGGTGTACTCCAAGGGGTGGCCCCCTGAAATATTTCTGAATCCTGTGATTGCTTTGTCGTGAAGGCCTCGTTGGGTTTTGATTTGGTTTTTCCGAGGTTGATCGAGTGTGTGTTGCTATTTGTGCACCCCTGCAGGGTAAAACTTTCTGAAAGCCGTGTCCGCGGTTATGGACGACTTGGAGCACAGTTTCTCGATCATAGACAAGCATAACTAAAGTACCGCTTTAATCTGACTAAGTAAATGACTAGTAAATAGTGCAATACTCATGGAATGGTTAATAAAATTGCCAACAGATGGGTGGTTGTTCGTCCGCTTCCTCGTTGGTAAGCGGGGAGGAGGATGGATCTGATGGAATTACTGTTATAACTGTTGTCATTAATTCACGGACATCCGTCTATCATTGGTTAGGCGGATGGTTAGCGTTTATCTGTAGAACTGCTAGGGTTTATCTTTTGCTGCAATTGCGTCAACCCAGGTTGTGTCCCCTTTAGAGGCATTAAGACTTGCTGAGTACCCTTAGGGTCTCACACGATAAATTATTGGTTCAGATGAACAGGTACCCTCGCAGGACGGATACTGGGTGGAAGAGGCTGATGATGTGGGCAACGATCGTTCGGTGTAGAGATTCCGGAAACGGGGATCCGTGAGATCTGTGGGCGGGATGTGCTTATTTCTATGGCATCTTATGCCGATTTGCTTCTTATCCGTACTCGAACTTTGTTTTGCCGCTTCCGCTTGATACTCTGATGTGTGATGTATGAGGAATTATCCTAACATATTATCTCTACCTAGGTCATTTGAATCTTGCCGTATGGCGTTGCTATATTTCCTTTCTTTCTAGATGGAATGGCTCTGATGTACTTTTGTATGGCGGCTTGCATACATACTCATTTGTGTATGTAGTTGATCCCTTCGCCTGCCGATTACGCCGCCCGTACAGGTCCCGATGAATTGGAAGTGGTTGGGACGGCCGAAAGGTCTACCCGTGAGTGGCTTTTGGGGCCCCACCGTACTATTTCAACCACTACCGTTCATCCAGGCTTGTATCTAGGAGCGTAATTCACCGAGGTAGTTACAATTGGTATCAGAGCCATCCCGACCTTCAGGGTCTCAGCCAAACGGTCGTTGTCAGTCTAGCAAATATTTTGGTAGTTATGTATACTAGGGAAAAACAAAAACGCGAGAGTAGGACTGCTTCCACTTTTCTTCTTACCCACCCACCCACCCTTTTCTGGTAAGGAAGTGCAACGTTTTCAATCCTCTTCTTAAAAATTCAAACTAGGATTCACGTGTTCTGGGTTTCCGTAGTACCATAGGTTGTGTGTGTGTGTGTAATTCCTTTGTCTATCTGTTGCATCCAAGTTGTTATCTAATCAGCTTTTGGTTATCAACTGTTGGTACATTCCATACCGACAGGCTTTTGCAAACCGACGCAATCTGTCTTACTCTTTGTATCCGACGCTATCGTGTTTGGGGTGTTCGTTTCCGTAGTTAATAATCTTTAGGTTCAACGTGAGAAGAAGGGGTTAGGATATGTGTTCCACTTATTCATGTGCGGAGTAATGCTTTGAGTGCGGGATGGAGTCGCGACCATACCACTACTCTTATCATTCGCTTTTGTATATTGAATTGGTAGAGTCGCTAATCTTGATTCGTTAAGTAATTTGGCGCATCTATTGGTATTTTAATGCCGAAATTTGTGGAAAATTTTCTTTGATATATTTGTGTACCACACTCCTTTTCAGTCGTGTGCGATATGCTTAATATCTTTTAGGTGCTTTAAACTTTGTTGATATTTTAATATCATCTTAGTAAATCGTATCCTTTAATCTTGGTTAATTCCATTTTGGTACTATTTTGGATTATTATCATTCTCCATTATAGTACTGACTTGTGTTTTATATCAATCTCAGGATGGCTCCACCACGCCGTTCAGATGAGGACATACCACCGGAGTTGGGGGCCGCATTGTCAAACATAGCAAATGCCTTGGCAGCAATGCAGCAGAACCAGCAGCGCTTGGAAGAAAGTGTCAGAAGAAATGAGTTTGCTCCACTCCCTCCACCTCCCAAGCGAGGAGACATCAAGAGCTTCCTGAAGTTCAACCCTCGCTAGTTTGATGTTTCCGATCGACCACTGGACGCGAATGATTGGCTGCGTGAGATGTCAAGGTTGCTCGAGACTGCTGATGTTCCTGAGCAGGAGTGGGTCAAGTGTGCTACTCACCTTCTGAAGGGAGATGCAGCTCTCTGGTGGGAAAATTACTTGAAGGCAAGCTGCACTGGTTTTCAGCCTACTTGGGAAAGGTTCACTGCAGCTTTCAAAGAGCAGTTTCTCTCAGAGATTGTGATGGAAAGGATGAAGGAAGCTTTTCTCAACCTGAAGCAAGGAAATGATAACGTCAACACCTACATCAGGAACTTCATGAATCTCTCTCGTTATGGTGGCGATGAGGTATCTGATGACAAGAAGAAGCAGAAGAGGTTCAGGCAAGGGCTCAATGCATCGATCAAGTATGCAATCACACATGCAAGACCGACATCTTTCCTGGAACTACAACACACAGCTTTGCAAGAGGAAGCAAGCAGGCAAGTGTTTGAGGAGTCCAAGAAACACAACAGGGATGCATCAAGCTCTTCAGTTATGGCAGCTCCTTCTAAGCGGCGTGTCTGGGTTCCTAACACCCCACCGTCGCTCCCGGCTTCACCAAGACCTGCAAGCTACACGTCAAGGCCACTAAACTCCATCACTGCTGCTCCCAGGGGCTACCCCAACAACTACCCTGGAGCGCCTGGTGGAGTCCCTGGCTACGTTGCTCCACGTCCACCTGGTGCCTGCTTCACGTGTGGAGATCCTGGACATCTCAACTGGAACTGTCCGTTGAAGAACAAAGCTCTACCTCCACCCCCGCCAAGATCTGCAGCAAGCTCTCCTATGGTTCGTGCACCACCACCTCGGGCTCTCAACATCAACACCAAGCCCGGGTCTATGGTTGCTCGTGCCAATTGTGTCAACGCCGCTCAAGCTGAGCATGCACCTGGAGTGGTGATGGGTACGCTATCCGTTAACTCAGTCCCTGCACGAGTTTTGTTCGATTCTGGTGCATCGCACTCTTTTGTTTCTTTCAAGTTTGCAAGTGACAATGGGTTAGCGGCGGATCCTCTTATTAAGAAGTTAATGGTCCTTTCTCCTGGAGCAAATATGGTAGCTTCTAAAGTCAGCCATGGCAATCAGGTTGAGATTGGTGGCTCTTCGTTCTCGGCTTCTTTAATTGTTCTGGGCAATTCTGACATTGATGTCATCTTGGGCATGGATTGGTTGACGGCAAATGCAGCTGTGATTGATTGTGCTGAACGCTCAGTTTCTTTGAAGATTCCTGAAGGCCATATAGTCTTTTCTCCAAGTCTGACGCCTGCTGTCCAGCTTTTCTCTTTGGCGGCTCTGAATGATGATGCTATGGAAGCTATTCAGAGAGTCCCAGTGGTTTGTGAGTTTCCGGATGTTTTTCCTGAAGAGTTGCCGGGTATGCCTCCGGATCGTGAGGTTGAGTTCGTAATTGAGCTTGAACCTGGAACGGCTCCTATCTCCAAGCGGCCTTATAAAATGGGTCCTGCTGAGTTGGCTGAACTCAAACGACAACTTGATGAACAAGAGAAGTTGGGTTTCATTCAACACAGTACTTCTTCTTGGGGTAGCCCAACAATCTTTGTGAAGAAGCGTGACAGGACTGATAGACTTTGTGTTGACTATCGGGCTCTCAATGCTAAAACCATCAAGAATAAATATCCCCTTCCGCGGATTAATGATCTCTTTGACCAGCTAGCTGGAGCTGTGGTATTCTCTAAGCTGGATTTGAGGAGTGGTTATCACCAAATCAAGATTCGCAAGGAAGATGTGCCTAAAACAGCTTTCACCACCCGCTATGGCCTGTATGAGTACACGGTGATGTCTTTCGGTCTCACCAACGCTCCTGCTACCTTCTCGAGGCTTATGAACTCAGTCTTCATGGAGTACCTGGATAAGTTTGTTGTGGTCTATCTGGATGACATCTTAGTCTATTCCAAGTCAAAGGAAGAGCATGAAGAACACCTGCGGTGTGTCCTAAGCAAGCTGCGTGAGAACCGCTTGTATGCAAAGTTCTCAAAGTGTGAGTTTTGGCTGCCTGAAGTAACTTATCTTGGTCATGTCATCTCTGCCAAGGGCATTGCAGTCAACCCGGAAACTGTGAAGACAATTGTTGAATGGCTTCCTCCTGTTAATGTCAAAGAAGTGCGGAGTTTTCTTGGTTTGGCTAGTTATTGCCGTCGCTTCGTTCAGAACTTCTCGAAGATAGCGAAACCTCTTACCGATCTCCTCAAGAAAGGCAAGAAATACCTGTGGACTCCTGCATGTCAAGCAAGTTTTGAGACACTCAAAGAGAAGCTCACTTCCACACCAGTCTTGGTTCCTCCGGACACATCTAAGCCTTTCCAGATATTCTGCGACGCCTCTTTGCAAGGATTGGGTGCGGTCCTTATGCAAGAGAAACAAGTGGTTGCTTATGCCTCTCGACAGTTGAAGACGCATGAGATCAACTATCCCACACATGACCTCGAGCTAGCAGCAGTTGTCTTTGCTTTGAAGCTATGGAGGCACTACTTGCTTGGCAACCGTTGTGAGATCTTTTCCGACCACAAAAGTTTGAAGTATATCTTCACTCAGCCTGATCTCAACCTTCGGCAGAGGAGATGGATCGAAGCAATCAATGACTTTGATTTGACCATCAACTACACACCGGGCAAAGCTAATGTCATGGCAGATGCTCTCAGCCGCAAAGCTTATGTCAATAACCTCATGATGGAAGAGCAGCAGCCCCTCTTGTGCGAGGAATTCCGACAGCTCAACCTGGAAGTTGTGGAACAAGGGCATCTCCTGAACCTTCTGGCTACTCCTCTCTTGGAAGAAAAGATTCGTTTTCGTCAGCGTGGTGATCCGCACACCTGAAAGATCACCTCCCAGCTTCAGCTTCCGAAGTATGAGTCCTTCCACGTAGATGATCAAGGCACGCTTTTCTTCGACCACCGGATGTTTGTTCCAAACTACCCGGGTTTGAGAGAGCAAGTTCTCAAGGAGGCGCACGATTCGGTTCTTTCTATCCATCCTGGAAGCACAAAGATGTACATGGACTTGAAAACACAATATTGGTGGCCTGGTTTGAAACGGTATTGTGCCAAGTATGTATCGGAGTGTGATGTCTGCCGCAGAGTGAAAGCTATCCATCAGAAACCTTTCGGTCTTCTACAGCCGTTGAAACCTCCGGAATGGAAATGGGAGAAAGTAGAGATGGACTTCATCACTGGCTTTCCAAGGTCGCAGAAGGGCAACAATGCAATCTTTGTTGTCATCGATAGGCTTTCTAAAGTGGCTCATTTCTTCCCCGTCAAGGAAACAATTTCTGGAATTCAGTTGGCTGAGCTCTATATCAACAGAATTGTCTCTCTGTATGGGGTTCCGCTTGAGATCAGTTCAGACCGTGGGAGCATCTTCACTTCCAAGTTCTGGGAAAGCTTTCAAAATGCTCTGGGAACAAAGTTGAACTTCAGCACTGCTTACCACCCTCAGTCGCAAGGACAAGTGGAAAGGATCAATCAGATTCTGGAGGATATGCTTCGTGCTTGCGTTATCTCTTTTGGCATGAAATGGGAGGAATGTCTTCCTTATGCTGAATTCTCCTACAACAACAGCTTCCAGAAGAGTCTGAAGATGGCACCATTTGAGGCTCTCTATGGTCGCAAGTGCAGAACTCCGATTGGTTGGTCAGGTGCAGGAGAAAGAATTTGGTTTGGACCCGACATTGTAACCCAAGCGGAGGAGAAGGTGCATATCATTCTTGAAAATCTGAAGATTG
The DNA here is from genome assembly GCA_916181665.1 of Avena sativa. Taxonomy (NCBI): domain Eukaryota; kingdom Viridiplantae; phylum Streptophyta; class Magnoliopsida; order Poales; family Poaceae; genus Avena; species Avena sativa. The sequence goes on along the minus strand of OV702279.1, from coordinate 370,695,976 downwards.
CTCAAAGTCGCCAGAAGAGCAATTATGACAGGAAGCACACGGACATGGTGTATGCCCCTGGTGATCTCGTGTACCTTCGTGTCACTCCCATGAAAGGCACGCATCGTTTTGGTATCAAAGGAAAGCTGGCTTCTAGATACATCGGTCCATTCAAAATTCGTGGAAGAAGAGGAGAAGTTTCTTATGCTCTTGAGCTACCGGAAAAACTCAAGGTTCATGATGTTTTCCACATCTCTCAAAGATCCCGGCAGGACCGTGGATCATGAGCTAATCAATCTCCAAGAAGACCTGTCTTATCAAGAACACCCCACCAAAATCCTGGAAGTCGCAGAAAGAAGGACTCGCAACAAGTCCATCAAGTTCTGCAAGGTGCAGTGGTCGCACCATTCTGTTGATGAAGCCACTTGGGAGCGTGAAGATGAACTCCGTGCCAACTATCCTACCCTTTTTGAGTCTTCTTCTTCCTAGAATCTCGGGGCGAGATTCCTGTTTAGTGGGGGAGAGTTGTAGCATCCCAGTTGTCTAACACCTGTAATGCTACTTGGTTTAATAAAAATAATGGTTACTTCCTACATATAATTGTTGCATCATCATCCTATCATGCTCATGTCATCATGCCACCTTGCATTTGAGCATCATACAAAACCCTTTTGTTTTGGTTCTTATCTCATATGCATTAATATTTGTATTTGCCTCTTGATATTGTATTTGGTTCTTGATATATTGTTTAATGCCCAAGTTGAGTTGGGGGCATATCTCTTATTGACTCCACCACCTTTTTCTTCACCACCTTATAATTCCACCATCCAACTAATATGAGCTTGGAATTTTTAATTGAGTTTTACCTCTAGCTCATGTGGGTTGGGATGGATCACATTCTAGCTCCACATGCTCCCATGTATGCACCATGTTGTTTTCACAATATTGGTATATGAGAGCCCCATGGCCACCTTGCATGCCTTGTGAGTGGAACCTTTCCTTAGTCTCCGTATGGGTTGCTTTGGGGGTTATAATCATGTTGGGATATTTGGGACTATAAAATATCTAGTGGCACAAACACCCTAGCATGTCCCCTTTTAACTCAAACATGGTCTCCCCCCATTCACTCCACATGGATCTTTCCTTCTTTTTGTTGCTTGGGCCTACTCCATCTTGTGAGGATGCAAATACATAGTGCCATGCTTATTATTTTTGGTTACCCAAGAATGATACATGGCATTTCATGTTTTTGCATGGCCCATGCAATTGCCACCTTTTGCATATCTTTTGGTTTTCTTTTGTTTTGTGTGGTTCATCCCCCTCTCTCTCTAAGCCTCTATCTAAGTTCCTCTCTCACCATACCCCCATACCCCATACCCTACCCTAGCTAAAACCCTAATCTACATCTAATCCAAACCCTTATGACCCTCTCTCCTTTCTATCTACCTAACCGAGGCCATCATCCCCTTCCAAACCTCTCTCCCCTCTCTCTAGGCCTAGCTACCACAACAAGAACCCTAACTCTAGCCCGACCCTAACCATGCCCTACCTCCCTCTCTCTCGGCCCCCCTCTCTCTACCTGCCATGAGGGCCCTATCTAGCCACCACCTCCATGCCGAAGCTGCCCCCTCCTATCCAACCCTAGCCGAGCTCCTTCCTAACCTAGACCCCGAGCCTTTTCCCTCCTTTCTCTCTCTTTTCTCTTCCTGCCTGTGGCCCAGCTGAGCCGGCCCCTGGCCCCGCCATGACCCTGGCCCTACCTGGCATCCACCCTCCCATGTGCTACCCCTGGTCCCTCTCTCCCTCCTAAACCCTAGCCACCCGAGCCTCCCCTTACCTCTCTTGCTCTCCTCTCTGCCACGCAGGTCCCACCCGAGCCCCCTCCTCTCTGTCCCTACCTGGCAGCCTCCCTCTCCCTCGCCTGCCTCGCCGATCACGTGGAGGAGAGGACAAGGTGGCACCGAGGCCACCTTTACCATCTACCCCTCCCCCACGCAAGCCCCCACCTGCCCCCTCTCGTTCTTATCCTCTCCCTCGCCCATCTAGCCTCCCCAGATCCACCCAGAGGCCCTGCCTCGCCTCCCCTCTCCTCCCTTTCTACCATCGCCGCTAGCTGCTGACGCCGGCCACCACCGTCGGTCCTCTCGCGTCACCATCGATCCAGGAGGTGGGCGCGTTGTTGAGGTTGTCGAGCAAGCTCCGCAGGACCCCTGTATCACCCCAGTACTCACCAACTCGGAGGAGAAGGCCCGGGCACGCTGGACACCGGCGCGAGCCGACGCAAACCCTAGCTCGCCCGGCCCCTGCCTCGTCGCCGATCCGCTGCACGCCTGCCTGATCCGAGCCCGCCATCGAGCCCGCGGTGAGCCCCTTCCCCTTCCTGACAAGGTCCGCCTCGTCGTCGCTTCCTAGTCGCGGCGTGCGTTCCGTCGAACGCTCTCTGTGCACCGGCGGTCGCGCGCGTTCGCAAGCTTCCGCGATGCCCTGCACCCTATCTAGCCTGCGCCTCCCTACCAGACACCTCCCCCATCGTGACCCAGCGGCAGCCGCCTCCGCTCGCGCCTGCGCGGTCGCGGGATCGATCCCCGCTAGCTGCTCTGCGTCTGTCGCGCGCGGTCGCGTCAGAAGGCAGGGAAGAAAAACAGTAGCCGCCGCCACTTTAGCAGATAACCCCCTCCCCTTTTTGCCCAGCAACCCGCGGTCCAGCCCGGCCCACCGTCAGTGTCCGCTGCCTTTTTATAAAAAGGGTCCTGCCTTTTTAAAACATCAACCCGCAGTCCCTCTCTCCTGTGCGCGCGTGTGTTGCTGAGTCAGCACCGGGCCCCACTTGTCATTGGCAGTAGCTGGGTTCCTCTGAGTAGAAAAAGTAGATCTGTTTGTCTATTTTAAATTAAACCTATTTCAAATTAATTCAAATTCAAATATAAATCTGTTTTCAAATAACTTTTAAATTATGAATTCAAATGATACAAACAATATATGTTTTGAATCAGAAAAATGTGAGGATTTCAAATATGCCATTCAAATTGCCTTTTGCACATTTAAAATTCCAAGTTGAGTAAAATTACAACAAGTGCCACTGGAACTTAAATAATTAATAACTTTTGAAATATAACTCCGAATTTAACAAATGATATGTCTAAAATGATCAGCTCGACGAGACCTTTCTGTTTGTGCTATCCTTGACTTCAATTGCAGCATGCATCATGTAAATATATAAAATACAGCAGCTATTATGACAATAAAATGTGGCCAAACCTTAATAAAATGACTTATTCTTGTATACTACACCTCACCCATGTCATGCTACTTTATTGCCATGCAACTTGTGCATCATTCATCATGGCATGATTGTTTGCTTGTCGCATTTATTCCTATGCTTGTGCACTTTATTTATGTTGGCCCTTGTTTGTTTGGTTCTTCTTCGGATAGACTCTGAGCAGGGGATATATCAAGAGAACCAGGAGCACTACCCAGATCCGTCTCTCGCTTCTACTGAGTTGCCAGGCAAGCACTACCACATGCTTGCATACATACAGCACCTATTTCCTCTATCTTATTCTTGCATCATTGAGTCGCGATTGCATTAAACTGAATCCCAAGTATTGCATAGCCTTTACTTTTAAACCCTCCCAAGCCTGTACCTCCATCCCATGAGCCATTACTACAGGAGTTGTTTGAGCCATGCGAGTCGTAGAACAGCATGTGTAGGGTATGTGAGTGTCTGATGGATAACGAGGTACCTAAACAACTTAACCTGAGTAGTAATGGGATAACTAATGAAAGTGGCACCGGTGAGCAACATCTGCTATTTGGTTTTTCCTGCTCACTTGTGTCCCGTAAGACCCCGAGTACTTGATTCCTGTTCCAAGATTATTCGCGCTATCCACATCCGGGAGGTATATGGGACCCCCCTGAGCCAGAGCTTGATTCAGTCTTATTTCTCGGGGCCACAAACTAGTTTGAGGTTTTATTTACTATCCTGTACTTATGCCATGCTTTACTGCCTTATTTAAATTGTGCGACAGATAGCACCTGTACTGTTTAGGTAAGCGGAATGTTTTCGCGGTATCGACAATCCCAGTTTTGGGTTCCCAGTCGTTTACAGCCATTGTCGCAAACCTCGGGTCCGTCTCGGAGTCAGCTAACTTCGTTGCGGGTGTACTCCAAGGGGTGGCCCCCTGAAATATTTCTGAATCCTGTGATTGCTTTGTCGTGAAGGCCTCGTTGGGTTTTGATTTGGTTTTTCCGAGGTTGATCGAGTGTGTGTTGCTATTTGTGCACCCCTGCAGGGTAAAACTTTCTGAAAGCCGTGTCCGCGGTTATGGACGACTTGGAGCACAGTTTCTCGATCATAGACAAGCATAACTAAAGTACCGCTTTAATCTGACTAAGTAAATGACTAGTAAATAGTGCAATACTCATGGAATGGTTAATAAAATTGCCAACGGATGGGGGGTTGTTCGTCCGCTTCCTCGTTGGTAAGCGGGGAGGAGGATGGATCTGATGGAATTACTGTTATAACTGTTGTCATTAATTCACGGACATCCGTCTATCATTGGTTAGGCGGATGGTTAGCGTTTATCTGTAGAACTGCTAGGGTTTATCTTTTGCTGCAATTGCGTCAACCCAGGTTGTGTCCCCTTTAGAGGCATTAAGACTTGCTGAGTACCCTTAGGGTCTCACACGATAAATTATTGGTTCAGATGAACAGGTACCCTCGCAGGACGGATACTGGGTGGAAGAGGCTGATGATGTGGGCAACGATCGTTCGGTGTAGAGATTCCGGAAACGGGGATCCGTGAGATCTGTGGGCGGGATGTGCTTATTTCTATGGCATCTTATGCCGATTTGCTTCTTATCCGTACTCGGACTTTGTTTTGCCGCTTCCGCTTTGATACTCTGATGTGTGATGTATGAGGAATTATCCTAACATATTATCTCTACCTAGGTCATTTGAATCTTGCCGTATGGCGTTGCTATATTTCCTTTCTTTCTAGATGGAATGGCTCTAATGTACTTTTGTATGGTGGCTTGCATACATACTCATTTGTGTATGTAGTTGATCCCTTCGCCTGCCGATTACGCCGTCCGTACAGGTCCCGATGAATTGGAAGTGGTTGGGACGGCCGAAAGGTCTACCCGTGAGTGGCTTTTGGGGCCCCACCGTACTATTTCAACCACTACCGTTCATCCAGGCTTGTATCTAGGAGCGTAATTCACCGAGGTAGTTACAGGCGGCTCCCGTGGGACATGGATTTCTGGCTCCTGCACTCCTACGCCGCGCCCGAGACGATCAGAGCGAACACGGTGTCTACTTTCCTGATCCTGTGCTGCTGGAATATTTGGAAACATCGGAATTGGGTGGCCTTCCAGGGTGATCGCCCCAACCTCCATTGGTTGCTGTGAATGTGCCATGAGGACGCGGCACTGTGGCGCGATCGTGTGCCCTTGCCCTGTAGAGATGAGACTGATGCTTGGGATGCCTGTCTCGGAAGGCGAGCTTGAAAACCTGCTGCTGTCTTTCACTTTCCCCTCAAAACCCCCCTGCTTGTTGTGTGTGTCTTATGTACTCGCACAATCTGGCTTTGGGCCCTTTTATGGAATGAAATATTCAGGCGGGGAACCTCCTCTCCCCCCCCACCACCATTCAAAAAAAAGACACATTGTACATCATGTTTTGTCATCATATTAAGAATATGTGGTATGTATATCAACCATTGTATATGCCCTTATAAGGAGAAAACGTGCCCGGATGGCTCATCACGGCAAACAGAAATATAAATTGCCGAGGCATTTTTCAATTTTTTTTCATGGCAACTTTGGTTATTTTTAATTTTTTTCTTTGATTTTTGGTTGCGTCGTCCGATGCACATCGCACGACCGGAGCGGGTGTCGCGCGCAGGCCCATTCACGAGCTAGGCCAGCCAAGTTTGATTTTGCAAAAAAAAAGTTTGATTTCAGCAGCATCACGCAGGTTTATGATTTCATTGCGATTTTCTACGACTTTGTGCAAAAGAAGTTACAAGATCCATACTTCACGGTGATTTGTTATTTTTTTTCAGAATACGTCATGAAAACAAGTATGGGTTTCATAGAAATAGAGGCCAAGTTATAGCCATCACAACTTTCCACATCTCACGTTGCTAAAACGGGCTTATAGCTCCTATGCGACGTCTTTACGTGGAATTGGAAGGAAAGCGACATCGTTGAAAAGAATAGCTCGCATGCGACGGATGTGAGGCAACTAATATCCCAGGGCCACACGGGCCTTAAATCGGTCGTAAGGACACATTTAACTTTGTTCCAATATTATGGTTAAGCCAAACCGGTTGGTTGGGACAGCCAGTCAAACCAACCGCTTCCGACCGAGAGCGCGCGTAACACTGACTGTAGCTTCCCCGACGGTGGCGGCGGACCTCACCCATCGTTCTCGGCGCCGGCGGTGGCGGCACGGCAATTAATTTAGGCGGCGGCGCTTTCGTTCGACGACGAAGGTGGTGAGTGCCATTTGAAAGCTAATTCCTCTCCCATTCTTCTCAATTCGAGATCTGAGCGTGCCCATTGATGCTAGATTGTGCCCAGATTGTGGAGGCGAGGGTGTGCTGAACGGGGCGAGGGGGAACGATATGGAGCATGGAGAGGGGACTTCTAATCGGTATATCCCGTATCTCTGCACTTAATTTCTCTAAGGTTGAGCTCTCTGTTCGCTTCCGCTAGCTCACAGTGCCCGCCAAAAACAGGGGAGACGATGTTGCGCGCCAAACCTTCGAATTTCGCATCAATTTCTTTCCCTCTAGGGCTGTTTTAGTTGATGGCAGCACGCAGATCATTGAGAGAGACACGGTTGTTAAATGGGAGGTGGAATTAGAACATGTTGATCCCCAAGAGCTAATAAACATGGGAGAGGAGGCAGTAAGGAAAATGGTGGAAAAAATTGGGGATAGTGTGGTTTGGGGGCCAGAGCAAGAAGTTTCTTTGTTACGATTTGATGATTGCAAATGTGACTATGTTAGGGTTGAGACAGGGGAACATATAGTTGATGAAATCGATGAGAGAAACGGTTGGACAAGCAAAACTGTTCTGTTTTTAGCAGAGCTCATTGATCTAAAACCTGATTCGAGGGTTGGATATGTGGCCTCGAAGCTGGCTGCTCAGATGGTCGAGGATGATTGGGCTGCACAAAGGCAAGTAATGCCTATACTTACTGAGTTGGAAGTGTTAACAGTGGAGGATGATGATGCTAATGCACAAGGGGAGGCTGCAGATGGTAATGCACAAAGGATTGTAACTGTTGATTGGAATTCAGTTGAGATACATGACCGCACTGATTTGGTCATTGCACCAATAGATGACATTGAAATGGCAAAGCTTTTTGGCATTCCTATAGATGATAGAGACAAGGAGAAGAAGAGGGATGAAGCTGCAAATGATGGTGACAACCATTTAAGAGATGAAGAGGCAGATATAGATCTAGAGTTGTTGGAAAATGCTGCAGTTCATGTAGATGATGCACATGATGATGAGCTAGTAACAGTTTATGACAAAGAGGACCCAGTTATTGAAGTTGGGAGATTGTTTCCAAGCATGGATGAATTCAGGATGTGTTTTAGGACATATGCAGTCAAACGTGAGTTTACTACCAAGACTATGTGGACTGATAAAAAGAAGTTCTATGCAAAATGCATAGGTTATGATGGTGGTGCCAAGCCTTGCAAGTGGTATATATCTGCTAGACGCCAACCTGATGGAAGGACAATAAGAGTGAATCAAATTCCAAAACCTCATACTTGCATTACAAGTTCTCAAACAGTTACAAAGATGACATCACAATTATGGGTTGCAGAAAAGATCAAGCCCATTTTAGCCACAACACCAAACAACACTGCAAAGAGACTGAAAATAGACTTGGAAAAGCAGTACCCCATTATGCTGAATTATACTACAGTGTGGAAGGCAAAGCAAAGGGCAATGAAAGAGCTATATGGTGATTGGGCAAATACCTTTCGAATGCTTTATAACTTCAAAGCAGAAGTAGAGAAGAGGTCACCTGGCAGTGTTGTGGAGATAGATACTGAGGTAACAGCTGATGGGAAAGTCTTCTTCTCTAAATTCTTCATGGCTTTAAAGCCTTGCATCGATGGCTTCAAAGCAGGTTGCCGTCCATATTTGAGTATAGACTCATCTTTCTTGACTGGAAAGTGGAATGGTCAACTAGCAGCATGCAATGCTTTAGATGGACACAATTGGATGTTCCCTGTAGCTATTGGCATGTTTCAGTCTGAGACAGAGGCATCATGGACATGGTTCATGATGCAGTTGAAAAGATGCATAGGGCCAGTCTCTCCATTGGCAGTGCACACACATGCATGTAAAGGTTTAGAAAATGCAGTGAAGATTGTTTTCCCTCATGCTGAGCAGAGGGAGTGCTTCGGCCATATGTGGATGAATTTGATCAAAAAATTCAGAGGAGATGATTTTGGACGCATGTGGCCAGCAGCAAGATCTTACACCAGGCAGACACATTCATATCACCTTGAGAAGATTAAGGCGGCATGCTCTGGGGAGGATAGGGTCAAGTTTTGTACATGGTTGGAAACCTACCATTCTCTTTTATGGTACAGGTCTGGTTTTAACACTGCCATCAAATGTGATCATATCAACAATGATTTGGCAGAAAGTTTCAACAACAAAGTGAAGGAGTTAAAAGACTTGCCTGTCCATGACATGGTTGACCAGATCAGGATCATGATCATGAGGTTGTGGGAATTGAGAAGAAGGCTTGGTGATGTTCTTCAAGGAGATAAGCTTCCTGATGTTGTGCAGCAGGTGGTCAACAGGAGCAGAAATCTTGCACATTTGCGTGTTGAGAAATCCTCATTGTGGGGTGCTGAAGTCAGAGATACAAAGACTGGCAGGAGGCATGTTGTTGACACTCAATTGCATGAATGCACATGCCTTGAGTGGCAACACACTGGGAAGCCTTGTGAGCATGCCATACTTTTCTTGGCCTCCAAAAACACAAGCTAAATATGCACCCATATTTGCATGAGTATTATTCTGTAGCAAAATTCAAGGCTGCATATGGAACACCAATTCCAGCACTTACAAATCAGTCTCAGTGGCCTGAAGTGGACATTCAGTTCTCCTTGTGTCCTCCTTTGATGAAAAGAAAGGCTGGCAGGCCCAAGCAGAGTAGATTCAAGGCTTGGTTTGAGAAAGGTGGGAGCAGCAAGAAGGGAAAGAAAGATGAAAAGAAAGATGCCAAGCCAAAAAGGGCCCAAAAAGGTAACAAGAATAGATGCAAACTCTGTGAAGAACTTGGACACCGAGCTGGCTCTACCAAGTGCAGATACACTGCTGAAAAGCCAAAGTATGTTCATCCAAAATCTATCCCATTTCTTGTTGATGATTTTTCTCCCCCAGCTAACTTGCTTGTTTTCAGGAGGAAGCGTGGAGAAAAAGGCCCACCTCTTGTTGTTGACGAATGCTGGCCAGTGAAAAGGGCAAGAATCAATGGCCAAAGAAAGAAGAGAACTAACCAGATCATGTTTGGTGCTGCTGAGGTGCAATCTGAACTTGTTTCGGAGGATGATGTGCAAACTGTTGAGGCTTTAGGGCACACCGTTTCTGATTTGGAAGCTCTGGTGCAAAATGAGGGGCAAAATGAGCCTGTTGTTGAGGCTCTAGTGCAAAATGAGCCTGTTGTTGAGGCTCTGGTGCAAAATGAGCCTGTTGTTGAGGCTCTGGTGCAAAATGAGCCTATTGTTGAGGCTCTGGTGCAAAATGAGCCTGTTGTTGAGGCTCTGGTGCAAAATGAGCCTGTTGTTGAGGCTCTGGTGCAAACTGACCAAGTTGTTGAGGCTCTGCATCATGATCATGAGGTTGTTGAGGAGGTGCAGGAGGTGAAGGAGACTCTTGGACGTGCTGTGGGGAGGCCAGATGGTAATGGTAAGAAAAAGAAGAGCATAAACCTATTGTGTGGTGTGGAACTTGTGAAGGAGAAGAAAACGAGGGGTAAGAAGAGCCAAAAGAAATAGACATTTGTTATTGTAAACATTTGTTATTGTTGTAAACATTTGTTATTGTTGTAAACATTTGACACTTGTTGTTGTAATAATTTGGCACTTGTTGTATGAGCTTCCAACGTTTTTCTCATATGTACAATACAACTCATCCTCACCCTGATCCCTTTTGTGAAGTACAACTCACCCTCACCCAAAATGGGGTAGAAATGGGCTCCAAAGCTAGGGTAAACCACCCCATTTCTAAGCAAGTTTTTTTTCGACCATTTCTAAAACCAAGTTAGATATTTTTCCTCAGAACTATGTCACATAACATGAAACCATGCGAAGGTTTTGTATTTTTTTGATTTTTTTTGAATTAGTTATGCACATTTGAATGTCTGGTCAAACTTGAAGGGTTTTCATAAATATTCTTAGCTAGGGGCTGAGGCTCGCAAAACTACCATTGGATCTCTGATGAAATAGCATGTTGTGAACCTAAAAATTATTTTTACAAAAAATCATCAGCATGGAATCATGTACTTGTAGTTCATATCTTACCCACTTCCAGCCGATTCGGCAGGATTTGTCTTTTTCACCAGGGATGGAATAAAAGGTTTGAGATACTCAGGTTGGGAAATTGTACATTCTAGGTGGTCTAGTATTTTTGAAAAATAGGATGTTACCATTTTGAAACTTCAATTTGGTGGTTGCTTCACAAATCCCCCCTCTTTCGGCACTCAGAAAATAGAAAATGATTTTTCTGTGCGTCGAAAAGGAAAACTTTGTGCTACAACATTGTTAGTCATCCCATTATAGACATGCATGCCAAATATGGGCACATTATCACAAACTATGCCTTGATTCTAGCCATATCATTGGTCATTTGACCCGAAAGCCAGAAAACCTCGGAGGAGATAGGTCATTTTGTGAAGGGTTTTTTGAAATATGATCAATAGACCAAGTTTTATATTTTTCCTCACAACTATGTGACATAACATGACACCATGCGAAGGTTTTGTATTTTTTTGATTTTTTTTGAATTAGTTATGCACATTTGAATGTTTGGTCAAACTTGTGAAACCCCGTTGACTGCATCCTAAACCCCGCTAACCCTAAGGCCGAATGAGGACCGTAGATCTAACCCTAGCGCGACACTGTGGCCGTCCGATCGCGTCTTCTAGAAGGATTCCGCGGGTGGCTCTGGGCGATCCGTGGAAGGGCTTGTTCTGCAACCTGATTGGTTGGCGTCTCTTAGAAGGATTTCGTGGCTAGCTCTTGGCGATCCGTGGGATGGATGATTCTGGAATCTGATTGGCTTCATCATTTTTATGTGCAACAGCGTGGCATGCGAGGGCGCTGGGCGGGGCGGGCTGCACCATGCGGGCATGCAGCTGCCCCTAGCGTCGCAGTCTAGCTATTTTACGTCCAACAGCGCTGCAGCGTATTTACTCCCTCCGTCGCATTAAATAAGTTTACGTGTAACAACTTTCTCCAATCAAACTTACTCCCCTCAGGTTCATTGTAATAAACGAGACTTTGCATGATACCACATCTATGTTATTTTGGCTTGTGGATAGCCTTAGGCTGGTCATAGTGCTAAGTAACTAAGACTAGTAACTTGCACATGTTACTAGTTGATGTTACTACCTTCATAGTGGGTGATAACATATGTATGGTGTCATGCAAGAGCTAATTAATTAGGTTGTAGACTCATATGATCTTGGTATGTGTGATGTTATGGTAACTAGCTAAGTTACTACCTCTCTCTCTTTCTTCATTAGTTGTCATGCCATGTCACCAATTTGCCTAATTGGCATTGCATGTACATGCATGTTACTACCTAAGTTGGCTTGTGGATAGCCTTATGGACTACATAGTGGATGCCCAAGTGCATTGGAAAGGTAGAAGTACATCTTTTGTGGACAAATTTTGAAGCCAAACGTACACTTATTTGTGGACAGAGGGAGTATGCATGTCACTATGACCAGCAGAAAAAATATCAAAATCTAAAATATGTAATAAATATAACGTACAACGTTGGCACACTCGAGACCGTTGGACCGAGCGTGGCATGCGAGGGCGCTGGGCGGGGCGGGCTGCACCATGCCCGCATGCAGCATGCAGGGTCGGGGGCGGCGGTGCAGGGGTTACAGTACGTCGCATCCTAGCTATTTTTTTCTCTCTTTCGCATTGATCACGCCCGCTTCCCACACGCAACGCAGCGCACGCGTCTCGTCTCGGCGTCTGGGCGGGCTGCACCATGCATGCAGCAGCTGCCCCTAGCGTTGCAGTCTAGCTATTTTGCGTGCAACAGCGCTGCCCCATTAAATAAGTGTACGTCGAACAACTTTCTTCAGTCAAATTTACTTCCATCTGGTTCATGCGCCATACAAAAAGTCAATATTTTATTTTTCACTGCCAATGAACAACTACCTTGGACGTTTTTTTCTCTCTTTCGCATTAATGCACATGCATGCATGCAGGGGCGGGGGCGTCGCATCCTAGCTATTTTTTTCTCTCTTTCGCATTGATCACGCCCGCTGCCCCGCTTCCCGTCTCTTTCGCATTGATCATGCATGCAGGGGCAACGCGGGCGCACGCGTCTCGTCTCGGCGTCTGCGCCAACGCGACGCTAGATTCCCACGCCGCCCTTCACGCTCCGCCCTCAATAAATAGGCAAAACGCCTTTGCCTCCTCATCTCATCTTGCCCCTCATCTCTTCAACCTCGAGCCCGTCCCTTTGCCTCCTCCCAGCCGCCCCCCAAACACTCCGACCATGGCGACCTCCCCCTTCCGCCTCCCTTCCGACGAAGAACTCAGCGACGAGGACAACCACCCGAACCACCAGCAGTGGTGGGAGCAGCCCACGGTCCGCCCCCGCCCCAAGCGTGGCAAGAAGGAGAAGTCCCCGCCCTGCCCCTGGGGAGACCAGGGCCCCATCGTCCACAACCCCGTCCCCAACCTCCCCGGCGGCGGCGACCTCCCCTCCGAAGCCTACTGGGCTAAGGCGGCGAAGGAGGAGGCAAGGGAGGAGGCTCGCATGGCCAAGTGGGAGGAGAAGGCGGCCCAGCGCGCCTTGAAGAAAAGGCGCAGACAGCGGGAGGAGGAGCAACGGGAGGCCAATGGCCGGGCCTTCTGGGAGGAGCAACGGAAGCGGGACCAGCGGGAGAGGCTGGCGGCGTGGAAAGCGGCCCGGAATGCGGCTGCACCGGCACCGCCTCCACCGCCGATGGAGTAGGGGTTAGGGTTTAGGGGGCTAGCCCAGGGTTTAGGCGGGGCGCCTATTCCGCCCCTTCTATATTATTGTACCTTTTTATTTTTATTGTAATGTTATCGATCCCCCCTATCTAATATAAGTAATGTTATCTGTGTTTTATTGTAATATTATTGCGCCTATTCCATCCCTTGTTTCATTGTAATCTGTGTTTATTGTATTGTCATTTGTCAAAACACCCAAAACAACAAGTGTATAAAACAAAAGACACAAAAACAAGTTCATATAATACTCGTGCAATTTTTATATATTTACAAGTGTATAAAACAAAAGACACAAAAACAAGTTCATATAATACTCGTGCAATATTTATATATTTACAAGTGTATAAAACAAAAGACACAAAAACAAGTTCATACAACACATGGTTCATTTTCAAATAAGACATTTACATATTTACATAAGTTAAAGGAGCGCCCAAGTTATGTTAGTTAAATGGATGTCCTTGGACTTCATTTATATATTTATTTTTGCAAAAAAAAAGATTGCAACCTGAGCACGAGTATCTGCAGATCCACACGTTCCTATTTAGATTGTAACGTGAGTACCATTTTTTTTTGCCCAATCAACATATAGTTACTATTGGGCCTGGATACGTACATTTTGGCATGGCTAAGTTATATTTGGGCCTGGCCTTTTTCAATCCTCGTCAATTGTTTTTTTACTTTTCAACCCCTCCCCCTCCCCTGCACACGGGCGCCCCCTGCACACTGATAAAAGGAACACTGACGAAACTGACGAAACTGAAGAAACACTGATTTCGAAAACAGAGCAGCTCAAAATTAGCCCGAATTTGTGTTGCATTTTATTCAAGCCAAAGACATAGACCATTACATCCATTACAAAGCATCACTCGAACACTGACTGCGCTGTCTAATGACTAACGATGAGGAGATAAACTAATCCGAGAGAAATTACACAAAAATAAAAAAACCGGCCATCAGATTGTCCTGCTTCTTCAATTCGATGATTTGCCTTAGCTGCTTGTTCATCTTCTTTAGCTCGGCCTTCACTTCCGCATCCACCGTAGTACCAGCGGAAATGGGGTTGCCACATCCCAATTGCTCCACCACGGACGGGTTTTCGAGCTCCCGGGATGCTACCTCCACCCCAATTCGCTCGATGTACTCATCAAGCCACTCAAAATGCCCACATTTTGGCAGTTCCTGAAATCGCAGAGATGAACCCTAAATCCCAAATTCGATGAAATGCATGAAATTTCGAAAGAAAAGCGAGAAATTGGCGCTCGGAACACTCAGATCTCACCTTTCCCGGCTCGGGCTTGCTCTCACACTTCACAAATTCCCGACCAATGTTGCCGTTCTTGTCGGTGGATGTGACAAGCCGCTTCAGGGGCGCGGTACGGGGGCAATCGGGGCCTCCTCATCGGCACCGCACCATACCGAGGCCATGAGCGGTGGGAGGAAGCAGAGCTCGACATCCCTCGCCGGCGTTGCCGCACTTGCTCGCCGGAGAAGAAAACAGAAGGGGATGAGATGCTGGAACGGTGGCGGGAGTGCTCGGGTGCAGGGACAGAGCGGGTCCAACGGCTCTCTTCAACCACAGGGTGGGTCCCACGATATGAGGTGGACATCAGGTGAGTTCCGCCGTGACGTGGAGAGGCTGTGGGTCCTACTGTGCTCAGCTGATTCGAACTCATTGACGGTCTCGTGGGGTTAAGTGGAAGTGTCGCACGGGAGCTATTTGCCGCTTCAGAAGTGTCGCGTGCGAGCTATTATTTTCAACGACGTCGTGTTCCTTCCAATTCCATGTAAAGACGTCGCATAGGAGCTATAAGCCCTGCTAAAACGCAGCTAGCTAACCTAGAGGGCTACTCGTCGGATCTCCAATCCTCCGCCGAAGCGGGACTCACTAAAAAAAGCCTAGTTGAACACCACAACTCTCCCTCAAGCAGTACCTTTCTAAAAGGACTTTGCTACACGGCTGCGCCCGTTGGTTTGTTAAACCTGGCGGGCGTTTCGACAACCAGAGACGAGGCCCCACGCCGCGCCAGATTAGGCCACGAGACCGTGCGCCAAATTAGGCAGCTTTCAATTGTGAAGCTTTCATGCAAATCTAGAAAAACAAAGCGGCGATTATCTAGCTGAATTTGAATGTCAAACTTTAAAAATATTTATATATCAAACCGTTCATCTGATTTAGGATCAGTTTTTACTATTAGATTAGTCACGATGAGATATTCAAAACTAAATCTCAAATTAATATATTTTGAGAACTCTTTTTTCGAACCTAAAAGTCCACTTGTAACACGTGATTGATCCATGCTAGTGTATATAATCTATCCATGCTATGAACTTGTTGTATTAAGCTCTTTCACATGCATGCATAAATGACTAAAAATTGTCGATATCATCCGCATTTAATGCAGATCTGTCACATATGGAAAATCCTGGTGGACATTCAGAGACCACTGTGTCGACGTGTACTCGCCTTTGGACCAAGGTCGCGACATGAGAATACACGTGCTACTACCCATGTCATTGGAAGCTAGGAAGATGTGACCCGTGTTGTCGGAAGAAGTTGGCTTGAACCGGTTGAATCAACTCAACTGTCCCACAAGCGCGTGTGGTGAAAATTGTGCATGCGAATAAATGGAGAAATTGATGATGATAGCTATATGGCCAACACATGGGTAACTCTATCTTGAATATCTGGATAACTCTATTTGGAATCACTTGATAACTATAATCTGATCAGGTGGATAACACTATAAGAAATAGATGGATAACTCCATATGAAATCAATTGATAACTATAACCTGATCAAGTGGATCATCCTATATAAAGTGGGCGGATAACTTTTATCTAAAGGGTGCGTAACTATATCGAATTGATGATGATAG
Organism: Avena sativa; assembly: GCA_916181665.1. NCBI lineage: Eukaryota > Viridiplantae > Streptophyta > Magnoliopsida > Poales > Poaceae > Avena > Avena sativa. The sequence goes on along the minus strand of OV702279.1, from coordinate 370,679,853 downwards.
CCATGTTGTAACACAAACTAATTGGTGAAGATAGATATATTATAATAACCTGAATAACTACCTAGAGAGCATGATAAATACATCGATCTGATGATGATAGCTATATAGTAGGCCTATGGGTAACTCTACCCTAAACACCTAGATAACTCCATATGAAATCAGTGATAACTATAACATGATTAGGTGAATAACTCTATAAACAGTGGGTGGATAACTTTTACCTAAAGGCCGTGGTAAATACATCGAATTAGTGATGATAGCTATGTTGTAACACCTTGCCGGACAACTCTGTAAATAACAGGTGGATAACTATTATGTGGAGAGAATGAGAACTACATCGATCTAATGACACTAGCTATATGGTAAACACATGGATAATTGTACATACCCTCAACAGTTGGATAAGTCTATTTGGAATCAGTTGATAACTACAACCTAATCAGGTGGATAAGTCTATAAGAATTGGGTGGATAACTCTATAAGCAGTGAGTGGATAACTCCATTTGAAATCGGTTGATGACTATAATCTCATCACGTGGATAACTTTATAAACAGTGAGTGGATAACTTCATATGAAATCGGTTGATAACTATAACCTCATTAGGTGGATACCTCTATAAGAAGTGGATGAATAACTTTTATATAGAGGGTGGGTAACTAATACACTAATTGTAAGTATACCTTTCACACCTAGATAAGTTTATTAGTACTGGATTGGTAACAATTGGCTAGAGTGTAGGGTAAATACATCTACTTTGATGATGATAACACATCATAAACACCTGGATAACTCTAACCTGATCATCTGGATAACTTCATAAATAATATGTGGATAACTAATACCAAGAGAGTATAATAACTATATTGTCTTAGTGATGATAGCTACACGGTAAACACATGGGTCACTCTACCTTGAACATCCGGATAACTTCATTCGTAATCAGTTGGTAACTATACACTAAATGTAATTATACCTTACACACCTAGATACGTTTATCAGTATTGGGTTGGTAACAATTGGCTAGAGTGTAGGGTAACTACATCTACTTTGGTAATGACAATGCTTCGTAAACACCTGGATAACTCTAATCTGATCATCTAGATAACTTCATAAGTAATAGGTGGATAACTAATACCAAGAGACTATGACAACTATATTGTTTTAGTGATGATAGCTACACGCTAAGCACATGGGTCACTCTACCTTGAACACCCGAAAAACTTCATTCGTAATCAATTGGTAGGTATACACTAAATACTTTTTCTAGTATTCCCTCCGACACATATTAGTTGACTCAAATTTGTCTAGATACGAATATATCTAGCACTAAAACTTGACTAGATACATCTGTATATAGATGAATCTAAGTCAACTAATATCAGTCGGAGTGAGTATAATATTGCGGTTACAAATGGATGAATAAATAGATTTCACAAAGCAATAATGTCTAATTAATTAACGTTAATTAATGGACCACCTCTCAATCACTTATGGGAGGAAAGCATTTGTGCCTCCCTGAGAAGCAGCAAAATATTCACTTGGTTGACTGACGGGTTCGCTGAGGTTACGGCGAGGAAAGACACGGGATGTGGCAGAGAAGGAAATCACGAGCCGCAGCGGAGGCAGAGGGCACGAACGCCTGTCCATGATGACTAGAAGCTTGGACGACAGCAACAACGGCAAAGCGCACGAGCGCCCAGCTATGCAGAGAAGGAGCAGGAAGGGGGCATCGTCGAGCAGCACCGGAAAGGCAGCGGCGCCGTCGAAGCGCACAAGTGCCTGGTCGTGCGGAGCAGCAGCGGGAAGGCGACAACGGAGCATATCATGAAGCCGAGGTGAGGTTGGGGAGAGGAATTGCTTGCTCTCGATCAGGATTAGTTGAGATCCATTACGCGAAGAGTCCAGGACCGGTTGACTTAGGTGGCCGATCTCATCTGTTCGCTGGTGATCCAACGGTAGACGTGAGCCCGCCGGATTTAGCCCCCTAGCGACCGGTCTAAACGTAGAATTCGCCAAAAAAAAGGGAACTTTATGTACGACGTGCTTACCGTCTTCGAGCTGATGACGGAGAGATAATATATACTACTACATCACGAAGCAGAGATCCTCGAGGATTGCTAAAAGGAGCCCAAATCCAACACGATGGGGTTGCCTGCATGTAGTACGTGCTTAATTACCGCTTCCCAGCTGCTGACGGAGAGATAACACATAGTGTACGTATATGTATTCACGAAGCACACATCGTCGAGGATTGCTAAAATTAAAGGAGTTATTTTGACATATAATGAATGAGAACAACCTTAAATCCTGATCGAGAGCTAAAATTAGGGATTTTACCCCTCTAAAACCTTAACTTGACATAACGAATGAGAACAGCCTTGAATCTTGAGAGCTATTTTGGGCACGAGTTGCATCATATGGCCCATCCACCACATTGGCCACACACTAGTATCAAATCGAGAGAAGCCACTTTGGTGAGTTGTCTTCCTTTGCCTCATATATATATATGGCCTATCCACCACGTTGGCCATAATAAGCCTCTCTATCACATCCAGAACGCGTGCAGCACCTGGACACGCTCACCAGAATCAAATCTAGAGAAGCGGTAGGAGCGTTCGGACCTCGGCACGGTGACTGTAAGCTCGCCATTCTTGCCGTACTGGAGGCGGAAGGTGGACATGCGGAGTGTGCACTTGTTACCGGCGGCGAGCACAGACCGCTCTCTCATGAACGTCTGGCGTTCGACGACCTGGACGAGGCAGTAGTTCATGTCGCCAGTGTGCAGGAGGAGACTAGCGCTGAGGTGCCGCTCTGCGTCATCAGGGTCGAACAGCTTCTCGGTAGAGAGCTTCCAGTTCGGCTGCGTGGAGCACCCGTCGTCAGGAGGCACGACGTCGCAGGCACAGACGTAGCCATCTGGCATGTGGTGGAAGGGCGGCATGTGGAGCCCGACCCAGACGTCAAGCACGGCGTTGTAGTGGGCTCGGCCATAGAAAGGCAGCTCCCAGTCGCCGAGCCGCCTCCACTCGTCGCGCGCTGCGTTGTAGGAGAAGGTGTGGGGCGTGTAGGTAAAATGAAAACGACTGCCTAGTTTCAACAATTCACGGTTGCGGTCTGCTAGGTTCCGTTCCCATTGGCCGGCAGACACGAACAGGGCCTCATCGGAGTGCAGTGCGCTCGACTTTGCTCCGGAGATGTTGAGTGGAGGTTCTGCTGCCGGGATGATGCTGGTCCAAGACCAGTTTGTCTCGTGGTAACCAGGCTTCGGGGCATCATCGGATTGGTAGATGCTACTAGGTACAGTGCACCGTCCTGTCCATCGCGTGCTCAGCGTGCTGGGCTCGAACACGTAGAGGTTGTTCTCCATAGCGGCGACTAGCGTCCAAGGTCCGTGCAGCTCTACGGGGAGACGAGGGGCAATGGACACGCCCGCCGTCTTGGTGTCGTACACGATGGTGACGAAGTCGTCCTCGTAGTTTAGCGAGCCCGCCGCGACGATCTTGCTGCCCAGCGCGGCGAAGTTCCAGCAGATGCCATGCTGCTGCTTCTCCTGGCGGTGCACCGGAGGCCGCACGGCAAGGTCGCCGCCCATGTCCGACCGGTCGTCCAGGTCGAACTTGTGGATGCTGAACCCTTTGTTCCAGTCCTCTAGCACCACGTAGAGGTGATGTCGCCTGTGGTGGCCGGGGAACGCGCAGCCGTAGCGGTAAGCTGAAGCAGCAGGTGCCGCCGGCTGATCGACATCGGTGTCGTCCTCCGACGACGACGTGTAGCACCGTGACGGGATACGATCCACCGGAGGGCGCCACCGGTGGCGGCGGAGATGGGAGAGGAGAGCGTGTGGCCGAGCAAGATACGATCGCAACATCCGGATTGTTGGTGCAGGTGCAGGTGCAGGCGCCGGCTGGGAAAATTGGGAGCTACTAGTACAAAACTAGGGTTGACTAGATCGATCTTCCCGGCCGGTATATGTACGTGTGTACTTGCTTAATCTATTCATCCTCCGCTCGGTCGTTGCCCGTCCTCGTCCAAGATTACTTGCACCGCGAATGCGGCTCGTAGTGGGCCATTTTTTTCCCGGGCTTCTGGTTTACAGGCGGGACACACGGCCATGACTTCACGTTTTATCTATCTACTAGCAAAAGTGCCCGTGCGTTGCACCGAAAAAAATATAATTTATTTTTTGAATGAATTATTTGTGCTACCCAAATTTACCTTAGAGTTAAGCCCCATAACCCTGGTCTTAGTTTTCCCCTTCATCTTAATCTTTATTTTCTATTATCTTTTTATTTGATGTACTCTGTTATACTTTTAAATTTATGTTTATTTAATATACTATTTTAGACTGTTTTTAATTTGTTTCCAAATCTAATTAGCAAAAATACCGGTGCATTGCTATGGGACGAGACACCAAAGATGTGTACAAAGATAATGAGAGAGACATTCTACTGACATAAAACACATGTTAAGCACAACCATACCTAGTGATAGTTGTTTGAAACCTTGTTTTGTTTCATGAACATAATTGACCTGCGGTGTTGCCAACTCTTAGAAGACAATGATATCATCCTTTTGATGGCTGCATTCATCTCTTTTTGATGGGGTCGGTGAATCTACTCGAATGAAAGCCTAGCAAGTCAAAATAAGCTACTGAACAATCAGATAGTATTGTGCTAAAAAAGATGTATATATCGTCTTCTATTTTTTTACCCGACTTCATCTTACACATGAGGGATAGAGGAGACATATTTAGCTATGAATAATAGCTTAGTAAAATTCTACCATTCAGCTACTATTTACATCATTCCTTCTCCAGGATTTGGAATTTTTGTGATGTCTGAGTAGTGTGGTCATAAAGCTTTTTGGTGCAGTGAATTTAATTGCAGCCGTTCTGTTGCAAGATGGACGAAAAATAACAATATACTGAAATAAATTGGGAGTTTCGATAATAGAAATAGAAGTGGAACCGTACAAACCGTACTTTGTTGTTTTTATGATCTCCATCTCCCCATTTTCTCTTCTCATCGTTCTTCAGGCATGCATCTAAATTCATTCACCAAAAACAAAGCTAGTCAACTGGAAGATCTGCAACGTATAAAAAAAGGAAATTTTGATCGCGTATTTGTTCGTAAACTTGGTCTGATAAGAGTGCCAGGTCGCCGGCAGGCCGGCATGACCATATCTGAAGATCGGCCATGAGAGTGCTAAAAGCTGAACACATACCATCAAGTTCAGAGTGGTCCACGTGATTCATAGTGCTGAACTTCAGAGTGCTACACGCAGCAACGAAAGAACTCGAGGAGAGGCAGCAACCTGAGACTCGTGATTCATAGTGCTGAACTGTCTGGCGCCGGCCACGAAGAGAGCGCAATGCTGTTGGGCACGAGGGCCACGCGCATCCTGGACAGGGGGAGCTCATCCGAGAGGAGCACCGTGTCGAGCGTCCCGACCCTCTCCTTCCGTCGCACCATGGATGGATTGCCCCCGCCGTAGTCGCACAATCGATGGCTTGTCCCCGTTCAGATCCATCTGATTTGCAATGCTTCCTGTGGCAAATCGGCTCATCAAGGTCAGCGTTGATCGCCATCTCGTCGTGATGAAGCTAAAATTGGGCGGAGCACGCAGGAGCAGATCGGATCGGGGCAACGTGTTGTGGTGTGCAGTAGCGGCAATCCAAGGCGGCCAGGATATGCGGCAGATTAGACGAGACACGTACGTGCGGGCGGTGGAGACAGATCCGTGAAGCAGCTCTGCGGGAGGGCATGTTCCTGATTTCCTGTCAGACTCGGAGTCGCGGAGTGTGGTCGTGAGATGGTTCTGGCTTGAAACCTAATTAATCCCCTTGCCATCATGAACGTCTGATCACATTATATAGAGAGAGACACGATGCAAGGTTGCACCCAAGTCCTAGGTAGACACGTTCCACTTAACAAATCTTATTTTGATTTAACTCACCGGTGGAGACACGTACGTTGTGGAAACGGCCAGGAAGAAAAAAACGGCAGGTGGCGTTGGTGGTATGCGGAGGCTGGCTCGATGCGGGAGGAGTTCGGCGTGGGTCAACATTTTTTTTAAGTTACCGGTGGCGCTAGGGGTAATAGGTGGTTTAGTGGGAGGGTAAAAAGGTCTAAAAAAAATGTTGGACCGGGAGAAACACTTCGTATTTATTATTATTATTATTATATTATTATTATTATATTATTATTATTATTATTAGGTATAGATATAGATATAGATAAAAAAAAAGAAACTTCAATGACGAAAATACTCTTTACGACATCGTTTTCTCACCTCTATCTGCTGTGCGAGGCTGTAGCATATTTTTCCTTTGACTTCCGATAGTACGTGTGCTTCTATACTTCCAAGTAGTACTGGGCAAATCTTACTTAGACAAATTATTGCTACCACAAGTGTGGTACACAAAATGGTGTGACCACAAGTGTGAGAAGAAGAATTTGTATGATATTGTTAGATAGATCTCTCCCCGTTCGAGCCCAACGGCCGAACGGAGTCCCTTATCCGCGCCCTGATCGGGGGCGACCAAACCTCATCTGGTGGGTGGCCCCCTGTCGCCCCACTATATAAACCGGCAGCACGCAACACGAGGTTAGTCGCTGTGCCGTACGCCCCACCGATATCCCTACCGATCTAGGGTTAGCGCGAGCCGACGGGAAGCACCGCCACCACCGCACACCCACGCCGTCGCCCTTTCCCCATGGCCACCAGCTCCGGCTCAGGCATCCCCTCTGGCTCGTGTTCCTCGAGCCAAGGCGCAGGTAGTCTCACTCCGATCTCTCTCTTCTCCTCTCTCTACTCTCTCAGATCGAACCTAAAGTGTGCTACTGTAAACATCTAGACTAGAAGATCCAAAAGGCAAATCTTAAATTGGTATCAGAGCAAGGTTCTAGCCGAGAATCTAGATTTCTTTCAGTAGAAAAGCAAAGAAAAAGCAACCCTAGATCTATAGTGCGCCTGCCCTTACGGCCGCGCCATTCCGCTCGATCTAGATGCGCATCCTATGTGAGGCATCTAGACGAAGAACACACCCCTCTGGGGCAAAGAGAAAGAAAAGAAACCCCAAAAGAACCCCAGATCTCGCATGCAAAATCCCTAACCCTAGTTCTATCCCTAGATCCCACCCCGAATCAAAACAAACAAAGAAAGAAAACCCAATAGATAACCCAAACCCCGATTCAAAAAAAAATCGCACGGCCGCCGCTAGGCCCCGGCAAAGAGATCCGCCCCCTCCTCGGCCACTGACGGCAGCGCACCCACCCTCGGGTGGATGCGCGCATCGGCAAGGAGCCAAGGGGAGGCGCCGCCGCTGATCTCTCCTCTTTGCCTCATTGTTCGCGGGGTGAGGGGTGCTGGACAGAGGGAAAGAAGGGGAAGGAGAAAGGGATGGCGGCGTAGGAAAGGGAGGGGATCGTCGCCGGCGATGTCGCCGGGCGGACGGGCACCTCGCCTCTCCAGCGCCGCCAGGGAGAGAGGAACTAGGGGGTCGCGGGGTGGAAGGGGGAAAATGACCTAGGGTTTTGCGTGGGGGGGGGGGGGCGTTTTTATTCCGCCGATCTGCGCGCGCAACCGTCCGATCGGAACCCTAGGTATCATGCGGCTGCGATCGAGCGGCGCGGGCGGCTGCGAGCTGCTAGGCGGGGCGGGCCACGGTGTTGGGCCAGACCGTGGGGCGCTGGCGGGCTGCTGGCGGCATTCCAGCGAGTGCGCGGGCGGCAGCTAGCGGGGGCGCACGCTGGCAGGCTGAGCGGGCCGTGCTGGCGCACTGCTAACGGCGGCAGATAGCGGCAGCGCGCGAGGAGGCCGCTGGGCCACTGTTAGCCGCTCAGGGGAAAGGCCGAGTAGGGCATACTGTACATTTTTTTTCTGTTTTTTTATTTTTACAAAGCTGTTTTAGCTGTTTTAATTGTTTTGCTTAGTTATTTTAAGCATTTTTTCATATAGTTTTCTCTATTCAGCTTATTCTAATGAATATTTGTTTAGAGAATGCAATAGAGGCAGAATTTTTCTGTAAAGTTTAAAGTTTTATGAATGTTGTAATATTGTTTCCGCTGCAAATAGTTGTTTTAAATTGCTAGAATGCAATAAAGTGTATTAAATTTTGTTTTGAAAGATGTGATAAAGTGTTTTAAAGTTGATTATGCTCCATGTTATTAATTGACCAACGTTATTAATAAACATGATCATGGTCCCTTTTATTAAGTATTAAAAGTGCATTTAATTTTATCTTTACCCGGCGGTGATATAACTTTAAATGGCACAAACAATTGCATGCTTAATTTATACCAATGTTGGAGTAAGGCATACAGTTATTTTTTGTTGTCTCACATCTTTTATGGTTTTCAGGAGGTCTCAACCTCATGAGCTGCCTGAAGGACATTCCCCTGCTCAGAGGAGATAACTATTCTGAGTGAAGGAAAAAGGTAGAGCTGGCCTTTGTCTGCGCCGAGGTTGAGTGGGTGGTTGAAACCAAACAACCAGTCAAGCCAGCGGACCCAGTGAGGGATGATAATGAGGACAATGCTGCATGGGAAAAGAGAAAGAGAGACCATGCTCCATTGGAGCTGCCATACTCAATAGATAACCAAAAGTGGGTCAATGCAAACAAAAGTGCTTGGCTTTTGTCAAGAATACGATTGAGAACGCAATAGTGGGTTCAATCGAAGAGTGTGCCTCTGTCGGTGAGTACCTAGCAAAGATAAAGAGCCAGTAAACTGGCTCTTCAAAGATGTATGCAACCCAGCTACTAAAACAGCTGGTGACAGAAAAGTATATGAGAGGACCACATGGCATTAGAGAGCACATCTTGAGAATGTCCAACATGGCGGCTAAGTTAAAGCCCATGGATGCGGACCTCGAGCTCAAGCCTGCTCTACTGGTGTATCTTGTCATGGCCTCTCTTCCCCAACAGTTCGAGAACTTCCTCATCAACTATAACCATGTCCGAGTGGTCGTCCAGGTCGAACTTGTGGATGCTGAACCCTTTGTTCCAGTCCTCTAGCACCACGTACGTAGAGGTGATGTCGCCTGTGGTGGCCGGGGAACGCGCGGCCGTAGCGGTAAGCTGAAGCAGCAGGTGCCACCGGCTGATCGACATCGGTGTCGTCCTCCGACGACGACGTGTAGCACCGTGACGGGATACCAGCAGCGTGGGGGCGCAACTGATTAACCGGAGGGTGCCACCGGTGGCGACGGAGACGGGAGAGGAGAGGGTGAGGCCGAGCGAGATACGATCGCAACATCCTGATTGTTTTTGTGCAGGCGCCGGCTAGGAGCCACCGAGCCACAGATTAGCTCCGAGGAAAATTAGGAGCTACGACATGATCTAGGGTTGATTAGATCGATTTTCCCGGCCGGCCGGTATAGTACTTCCGTAATCTATTCATCCTCCGTTCGGTTCTCGTCCAATGCGGCCGGCTCGTAGTGGGCCATATTTTTTTCGGGCTTCTGGTTTACAGGCGGTGTGCAGATTTTGGCTCCCAGGTCCGCTGATCTTGTTATTTAAATTTTTCGAAAAACATACTTATTCGATCTGTTTGAAAAATAATATCGTAGATTTGTCTAGATACGTATGTATCCACTCGTTGTGGAATCATTAGGGGCTTAGCAACCTAGCGACGAGCTTGGATGGTTTTCTAACACACGGTCATACTACACAGTAAGTTCACAAACTCACGACAAAGATAGATATAATTTGAACATATATAAGGCTAGTTGTCAAAATTTAAGATGCGTATCGGTAGTATGATCCCATACGTGCTCTACCTGATGGATATGATATTTTGAAATATTGTGCTTATATTTGTTGGTCTCGAAATATTTATTTATTGAAATTTGGGATTATATTTCAAGTATATTCAAAAACCAACCGTGTTTTTTTTGTGTGTAAAAGCTGTCAGAGTTTAATGAAATTTGTTTGTAAGAATTCCAAAACAAACTCCGTAATGCATGAAATTTCAGACATTTCGACATGTAGGAAAACTTCCCTCTTTCCCAAAATATATACCTTGATCGCAATGGCGTAGCCATGTGTGGAGCAGGCATATATGGCTGCTAATGATATATAGCAATGTGATTTTAGTACTATTACATTTATCGACTTTTATAGATGCTGTATAAAAATGATTTGCAGCGAAGGAAGTCTGTTTAGCTTATAATTTTATTTTAGGAACGAGCCAGAACACAAGTGTTACATACCGTTAGAAAGAGTCATTCATCGTTCGAGGCCATTAGTTCAGTTCGGCCCGATAATACAGATTCAAGGCCCAGAAAGTATCGGACTTGCGCAGCATTCTCGTACGTCCTCTGGGATGCGATCCAACGGAGACCGAAAGAAGATCGACGTACAAGTACAACCCTAGTAGCAGTAGCTCATGATCATCCTTGGAGCTGATCATCCGATCCGCGCACAGCCGCCGCGTACGTACGATCAAGTCAAGATGCTGCGATCGTTCGTCGCTCCTTCTCGCCCTCTCCTCTCTCGTCTCCTCCGGCGCAACGATCGCCGTCTCGTGGCTCAGCTCGGCCACCGCGCGGGCGGGATCCAATCGCGCGGCTACTCGTACACCTCGTCGGAGGACGAGACCGACAGCGACGTCGATCGTCCAGAGGCTCGGAGCCACAGGCGGAAGCAGCATCTGTACATGGTTCTGGATGACTGGAACAAGGGGTTTAGCATCCATAAGCTGGACCTGGACGACGACCAAGGCTCGGACTCGGACCTGACCACGCGGCCACCTGTCCACCGCCAGGTGACGGGGAATCGGTGCTGGAACTTCGCCGCCGTGGGCAGCAAGATCGTCGCCGCCGGGAGGGTAATGCAATCCAACAAGGATGATTACGTCACGCTCGTCTACGACACCGAGGCGGCGGGGCTGTCCATTGTCCCTCGTCTCCCAGGGCCGCTGCGTGAAGGTTGGGCTCTCGCCACCGCTGTCGCCGGGAATAGGCTGTACACGTTCGACAAAATCTCGTATCTAGACGGAAAGTACAACGGAGGCATGCATATCTTGAAAGATGCGCCGGCACCCGCAGATGACAAGTACGGCAGGGCGTTCTGGTGGGGAAACACAGACCACTGGTCATGGCGCAGCATTTCCACTCCACCCCCTTTCCCCGTCGACACCGTGGAGTCTGTCGCCGTGCACCCTGCAGAGGGAGGAGGGCGCACCTTGTTCGTGTCTGTAGGCGAGTGGAACAACGTCCTTGACATAGATGGCAACATCCCAGCAGGCGACACGGAGGAGGAGGTCAATCAACGGAGAGATCGTGATGATGGACGACAGTTGATGCGCACACCCGAGACCTTCTCCTACGACACCAAGACCAGGGAGTGGAGGCGCCATGGCGACTGGGATCTACCTTTCCATGGCCAAGCCCATTACGATGTCGAGCTCGACGCTTGGGTTGGTCTCCGGAAGGTGTATGAGCCACACCACTACTGGACGGATGGCTACCTCTGCTCATGCGATGTCCCGTCCCCCGACGTGATCAGCGCCGAGCAGCCCGCCTGGAAACTCTGCGCCGAGGGGTTGTTCGACCCTTCTTACACGTGCCCCACCGATGTCGAGGCTACCCTCCTGTCCATGGGTGGTAGCAACTATTGCCTCGTCCAGGTCATGGCGTGCGAGAAGTTCAAGAGTAAGCACTACTGCATGAATGTGGGAAGGAAGTGTGTGATCCGCGTGACCACGTTCCGCCTCAAGTATGGCAAGAAAGGTGAGCTCATAGTTACGGCGCGCCGACCGGACCGCTCCTTCCACTTTTCTGGTTTCTATGAAATTCCTAAGACGCATGCATTTTGGATGTGATCGAGGCGTGGAATAAAACCTTTAGAAAATATTGCAACATTTATGAGGAACGTTTTGGTTCATTTGTAAAATCTTTGATTTCTTAGAATTATTAATTTGTCACTGCTTTGCTACTTATGTAAGTTTAAGTAACTAGCTATAGACTGAGGTTTTAGAAGAAACACGCCTCGATCATGTTGTACTTATGCTAATTTGTGTTTGTCCATAAAATGTGAATGTATCGGTGCCCTCTAACCGACTTTGCCAAGTGAGATTATTAGACTAGACTTAGTCCTATACTTATCTGTAATTATTCCTAGTGTCTATCCATGCACCGTATGTATATCGTGTGCCACTTCCTTTCTTCCTTATAGCTAGGACCAGTAGCTACCACCTCTACTCTTCATATATTCTGTAACCTCTCTGTAATCATTATCAATCAATACAGCTGTGTTGTTAGTGTGCGCATGCACACCAAGTACGTGTCGTCCACCTTTCATGGTATCAGCTTTCTCGATCCAATAATGACGGGAACCGCCGCTTCCCCCACCGTCACCGCCGCCACCAGTGCGAGCACCACCTCTGCCACCTCCTCCTCCACCCTCTCCGAGGCTTCTCCTCCTGGCGCCCTTCCCCCGCGTCACAACTCCTTCACCCTCTCTGGCTTCTCGCTCAAAGGCCAGATCCCGGAGCTCGATCTGCATCGCGGCTCCTACTCCCTCTGGCGCTCTCGGCTCGAGCGCAAACTCGCCATCTACCAGGTGCTGGATCACGTCCACACGGACATCACGCGCCCCGGCGACCCTGAGTGGCTCGCCGTCGATGCCATCGTCCAGTCGTGGCTCCTCGACGTTCTCTCCGTCGACCTCCAAGCCACGATTCACGCCGCCTCTGCATCGGCACGCTCGATCTGGCTTGCCGTGGAATCCATCTTCCGCAACAATGGGATGACACGGGCCATGATCCTCACCAAGGCGTTCCACCTCACCAAGCAGCTCGACCGGCCGCTCAGCGTCTACCTCGCCGAACTCAAGGCGATCTCGGACGAACTCCGTGACCTTGGGTACCCTCTCTCCACCCATGCCCTTCTCATTCAACTTGTCTCTGGTCTGCATCAGCGCCACGAGACCGTGGGCAAACTCATCCAGCAGGACGCCGAGATGCTCATGTTCGCAGCTGCCGTCGACAAATTGTCGATGGACGAGAAGATGTCCGGGAACACGTCCACCGGCCCGGCCACCGCCACCGCGCTCCTCTCCTACCGCCCACGGGCGCTGACCCCCCGGCCCCACCCACGGTGGCCAGGGCACCTTCGGCTCGCCTGGTTCCCCCTCCCCCAACCAAGGGAACCAGAAGCGCAAGCGCTTCTCCAACCACGGCGGCTACAACGGTGGGTCCACCTCGCAGTCGTCGCCAAATCCGCCGTCGCCGCGGCCACCTGGACTGGCATGGTTCAGGTCTGGCAAATGCCAATCCGCGGCATCCTTGGCCCGCGTCTTGCGCCCCTGCCGCAGGCCCACACTGCGTTCGCCCCTGCCCAGTTCGGTAGCGCACCCTACTACTACGCGCCACCCTTCGTCGCCAATGCACCTGGATACGGGCAGCCTCCACCGCCGCCTCCTTCGTACATGCTGCCCGCCCACTTCGGCCCTCTACCGACTGCACCTGCCCCTGCGCCACCGGACACGAGATTCCAGCAGCAGGCCCTGATCAACGCTCTCCACGAGATGTCGCTGCAGCCTCAAGGTGGATGGATTGCAGACTCCGGCGCCTCCTCCCACTTCACGTCCAACCAAGGTAACTTGCATGCCTCTACTCCGTCCAGCTCTTTTCCTCCGGTTATTGTTGGCAATGGCACTTCTATCCCCATTACTCATGTTGGCCACACCTCTTTTCCTCTTTCCCCAACCCGTCCCCTGCATCTTCAGAATGTACTCGTTGCACCCCACATTATGCATAATCTCTTATCTGTACGCCGATTCACTACTGGCAATTCTCTTTCCATGGAATTCGACCACTTCGGCGTCACCATCAAGGATCTTCAGACCAAGGAGGCTCTCATTAGATGCGACATCCACGGCGATCTGTACCCCATCTACCCACCGTCATCACCTGCACCTCGCTACGCTCTACCGGTAAACACTCCATCAACGGATCTGTGGCATCGCCGCCTCGGCCACCCAGGCGTCTCTTCTAGATTCAATAAACAGTTTCCTTGTAATAATGTTGATCATTTATGCCAAGCATGTCAACTTGGTAAACATGTTAGGCTCCCTTTTAAACCCTCTACTACACATTCTTCCGCTGCCTTCGAGCTCCTCCATTGTGATCTCTGGACTGCTCCCCTCTCTAGCAACTCTGATATGAAATATTATTTGCTTATTATCGATGATTTTACACAATTCATGTGGACCTTCCCTCTCCGTTTCAAATCTTATGTACATCACACAATTACTCATTTTCATGCATTCATTAGAACTCACTTTCGCCGTGTCATCGCTACAATCCAGTGTGACAATGGCAAAGAATTTGACAACCTTCTCAATCGCAATTTTTAACACCACATGGCAGTAAAATCTGTTTCTCTTGCCCATACACCTCCTCCCAAAATGGCAAAGCTGAACGCCCAATTCGTACAACAAATGATGTAATTCGCACATTACTCGTCCAAGCTTCTATGCCATCCCATCTTTGGGCCGAGGCTCTTCACACCGCCACTCTTCTTCTCAACATACGACCATCCAAACCGATCAATCTTTTAACCCCACACCAACTCCTATACGGCACACCTCCATCGTATGATCATCTCCGTGTCTATGGTTGCCTCTGTTTCCGAACCTTTCTTCTACTGCCCCTGACAAGCTCGCTCCCCGCTCTATCCCGTGTGTGTTCATTGGCTATGGTCACGAACACAAAGGCTACAGGTGCTATGATATTTCTTCCCGCCGCGTCCACATCTCTCGACACGTTACGTTCGATGAAACCATTTTCCCATTTGCATCTTCATCCTCTGCCCTCACCGCTCCTCTTGATCCTCCCTTATTTCCTCCTTCGGCGTCCCCTATCCCGCACGTCGCTCCTCATGCCGTGCCGCACGTCGATCTGCATGGCACCGCTCCTGCTCCACGCACCCCGCCCTCCACGGCCAACGCTCCGTCCACTCCGGCTTCCCCGCATTGCACCCCGCAATCTCCCCCGTCCGCTTCTCCTACCCCTGAGACGCCCACACCGTTTGTCTCCTCTTCCACCGAGCAACCCCAACCCCCTACACGCACTATGCGCACCCGTCTTCAGGATGGCATCATCAAACCTCGTCGATTGTTCGATCTGTCCGTCACATCCTCCTCTCTCCCTTGCTCCTACAAACAAGCCATGACTGATCCTAATTGGCTTGCTGCCATGCGTTCCGAATATGACGCTCTCGTCTATAACAACACCTGGACACTAGTCTCTCCTCCACCCGGCGCCAATATTGTTAGTGGAAAATGGGTCTTTCGCATAAAATACAATTCCGACGGCTCTCTCTCGCGCTATAAAGCTAGGTGGGTAGTACGGGGTTTTTCACAAGAATATGGCATCGACTATGACGAAACCTTTAGCCCCGTTGTCAAACCTAGCACTATCTGCATCGTGCTCTCTTTGGCTATCTCCTCTAACTGGCCCATTCACCAACTCGATGTCAAAAATGCGTTTCTTCACGGTACCATCTCAGAAACGGTATATTGTCAACAACCATCTGGTTTCCATGATCCCTCAAATCCCTCTCTTGTTTGTCTCCTAAATAAATTCCTATATGGCCTCAAACAGGCACCTAGAGCCTGGTTCACCCGATTTGCCACTTTTGCTACCTCCATCGGCTTTTCAGCATCAAAAAATGACACTTCTCTCTTTATCTATCACTCTTCCCAACACACTGCCTATATCCTTCTATACATTGACGATATTGTGCTTACTGCTTCTTCTCCAGCGTTTCTTTCCCATATAATCTCCACCCTCAGCTCTGAATTTTCAATGACCGACCTCGGCACACTCAGCCATTTTCTAGGTATCTCTGTCACTCGATCATCCTCTGGTATTTATCTTTCCCAACAGCAATACGCTCTTGATCTCATTCAACGAGCCGGCATGACCGATTGCAACCCGGCCTCCACACCCATTGACACCAACTCCAAATTATCTATTAATGATGGTGACCTTCTCGATAATCCCACTTCCTATCGCAGCCTCACAGGTGCTTTGCAATACCTAACTCTTACTCGTCCCAAAATTGCATATGCCGTTCATCAAGCCTCTCTGTCCATGCATGCTCCTCGCACCACTCACCTAAATCTTGTCAAACGCATCATTCGATATATTAAAGGAACTCTTGACCTTGGTACTCATATTGTTCCTTCTTCCCCTTCATCTCTTATTGCTTACTCTGACGCCGATTGGGCCGGTTGTCCTGATACACGTCGTTCCACGACCGGTTTTTGTGTCTATCTCGGTGATAATCTCATTTCCCGGTCTGCCAAACGCCAACTAACTGTGTCCAGGTCAAGCGCTGAAGCGGAGTACCGTGTTGTGCCCATGTTGTTGCCGAGACGTGCTGGATTCGTCAGATTCTGCAGGAACTCCACCGGCCCATCGACAGATCTATCGTGGTATATTGCGATAATGTTTCTGCAGTGTACTTGTCCGCCAACCCTGTCCAGCACCGTCGCACAAAGCACAGCGAAGTGGATATTCATTTTGTCAGGGACAAAGTGCAGCTCGGCAAAGTTCGTGTTCTTCATATACCTACCAGCTCACAATTTGCAGATGTTTTCACCAAGGGATTGCCATCCGGCCCTTTCAGAGATTTCTGATCCAGTCTCACCGTTCGACAGGCTATCGTCGACACTGCGGGGGATGTTGGACTAGACTTAGTCCTATACTTATCTGTAATTATTCCTAGTGTCTATCCATGCACTGCATGTATATCATGTGCCACTTCCTTCCTTCCTTATAGCTAGGACCAGTAGCTACCGCCTCTACTCTTCATATATTCTGTAACCTCTCTGTAATCATTATCAATCAATACAGCTGTATTGTTAGTGTGCGCATGCACACCAAGTACCTGTCCTCCACCTTTCAGAGATGACAATGTCAATTCTGACCAACATGCTCTGACGGGCGCAAGAGCGGTCACAACGGAGCGTCAGCGACATCGTATGTTATATATGGGGCTTATAGCTCCTATGCGACGTCTTTATGTGGAATTGGAAGGAAAGCGACATCGTTGTAAAGAATAGCTCGCATGCGACGGTTGTGAGGCAGCTAATATCCCAGGGCCACACGGGCCTTAAAACGGTCGTAAGGACACATTTAACTTTGTTCCAAGATTAGGGTTAAGCCAAACCGGTTGGTTGGGACAGCCAGTCAAACCAATCGCTTCCGACCAAGAGCGCGCGTCACACTGACTGTAGCTTCCCCGACGGCGGCGGCGGACCTTACCCATCGTTCTCGGCGGCGACACGGCAATTAATTTAGGCGGCGGCACTTTCGTTCGACGGCGAAGGTGGTGAGTGCCATTTGAAAGCTAATTCCTCTCCCATTCTTCTCAATTCGTGATCTAAGCGTGCCCACTGATGCTAGATTGTGGAGGCGAGGGTGTGCTGAACGGGGCGAGGGGGAACGATATGGAGCATGGAGAGGGGACTTCTAATCGGTAATATCCCGTATCTCTGCACTTAATTTCTCTAAGGTTGAGATCTTTGTTTGCTTCCGCTAGCTCACAGTGCCCGCCAAAAACAGGGGAGACGATGTTGCGCGCCAAACCTTCAAATTTCGCATCAATTTGTTTCCCTCTAGGGCTGTTTTAGTTAATGGCAGCACACAGATCATTGAGAGAGACACGGTTGTTAAATGGGAGGTGTAATTAGAACATGTTGATCCCCAAGAGCTAATAAACATGGGAGAGGAGGCGGTGAGGAAAATGGTGGAAAAAATTGGGGATAGTATGGTTTGGGGGCCAGAGCAAGAAGTTTCTTTGTTACGATTTGATGATTACAAATGTGACTATGTTAGGGTTGAGACAGGGGAACATATAGTTGATGAAATCGATGAGCAAAACGGTTGGACAAGCAAAACTGTTATGTTTTTAGGAGAGCTCATTGATCTCAAACCTAATTCGAGGGTTGGATATGTGGCCTCGAAGCTGGCTGCTCAGATGGTCAAGGATGATTGGGCTGCACAAAGGCAAGTAATGCCTATACTTACTGAGTTGGAAGTGTTAACAGTGGAGGATGATGCTAATGCACAAGAGGATGCTATATATGCTAATGCACAAAGGATAGTAAATGTTGACTGTAATTCAGTTGAGATACATGACCGGACTGATTTGGTCATTGCACCAATAGATGACATTGAAATGGAAAAGCCTTTTGACATTCCTATAGATGACAGAGACAAGGAGAAGAAGAGGGATGAAGCTGCAAATGATGGTGACAACCATTTAAGAGATGAAGAGGCAGATATAGATCTAGAGTTGTTGGAAAATGCTGCAGTTCATGTAGATGATGCACATGATGATGAGCTAGTAACATTTTATGACAAAGAGGACCCAGTTATTGAAGTTGGGAGATTGTTTCCAAGCATGGATGAATTCAGGATGTGTTTCAGGACATATGCAGTCAAACGTGAGTTTGCTACCAAGACTATGTGGACTGATAAAAAGAAGTTCTATGCAAAATGCATAGGTTATGATGGTGGTGCCAAGCCTTGCAAGTGGTATATATCTGCTAGACGCCAACCTGATGGAAGGACAATAAGAATGAATCAAATTCCAAAACCTCATACTTGCATTACAAGTTCTCAAACAGTTACAAAGATGACATCACAATTATGGGTTGCAGAAAAGATCAAGCCCATTTTAGCCACAACACCAAACAACACTACAAAGAGACTGAAAATAGACTTGGAAAAGCAGTACCCCATTAAGCTAAATTATACTACAGTGTGGAAGGCAAAGCAAAGGGCAATGAAAGAGCTATATGGTGATTGGGAAAATACCTTTCGAATGCTTTATAACTTCAAAGCAGAAGTAGAGAAGAGGTCACCTGGCAGTGTTGTGGAGATAGATACTGAGGTAACAGCTGATGGGAAAGTCTTATTCTCTAAATTCTTCATGGCTTTAAAGCCTTGCATCGATGGCTTCAAAGCAGGGTGCCGTCCATATTTGAGTATAGATTCATCTTTCTTGACTGGAAAGTGGAATGGTCAACTAGCAGCATGCAATACTTTAGATGGACACAATTGGATGTTCCCTGTAGCTATTGGCATGTTTCAGTCTGAGACAGAGGCATCATGGACATGGTTCATGATGCAGTTGAAAAGATGCATAGGGCCAGTCTCTCCATTGGCAGTGCACACAGATGCATGTAAAAGTTTAGAAAATGCAGTGAAGATTGTTTTCCCTCATGCTGAGCAGAGGGAGTGCTTCGGCCATATGTGGATGAATTTGATCAAAAAATTTAGAGGAGATGATTTTGGACGCATGTGGCCAGCAGCAAGATCTTACACTAGGCAGACACATTCATATCACCTTGAGAAGATTAAGGCGACATGCTCTGAGGAAGATAGGGTCAAGTTTTGTACATGGTTGGAAACCTACCATTCTCTTTTATGATACAGGTCTGGTTTTAACACTGCCATCAAATGTGATCATATCAACAATAATTTGGCAGAAAAGTTTCAACTACAAAGTGAAGGAGTTAAAATACTTGCCTGTCCATGACATGGTTGACCAGATCAGGATCATGATAATGAGGTTGTGGGAATTGAGAAGAAGGTTTGGTGATGTTCTTCAAGGAGATAAGCTTCCTGATGTTGTGCAGCAGGTGGTCAACAGGAGCAGAAATCTTGAACATTTGCGTGTTGAGAAATCCTCATTGTGGGGTGCTGAAGTCAAAGATACAAAGACTGGCAGGAGGCATGTTGTTGACACTCAATTGCATGAATGCACATGCCTTAAGTGGCAACACACTGGGAAGCCTTGTGGGCATGCCATACTTTTCTTGGCCTCCAAACACAAGCTAAATATGCACCCATATTTGCATGAGTATTATTCTATAGCAAAATTGAAGGCTGCATATGGAACAACAATTCCAGCACTTACAAATCAGTCTCAGTGGCCTGAAGTGGACATTCAGTTCTCCTTGTGTCCTCCTTTGATGAAAAGAAAGGTTGGCTGGCCCAAGTAGAGTAGATTCAAGGCTTGGTTTGAGAAAGGTGGGAGCAGCAAGAAGGGAAAGAAAGATGCCAAGCCAAAAAGGGCCCAAAAAGGTAACAAGAATAGATGCAAACTTTGTGAAGAACTTGGACACCGAGCTGGCTCTACCAAGTGCAGATACACTGCTGAAAAACCAAAGTATGTTCATCCAAAATCTATCCCATTTCTTGTTGATGATTTTTCTCCCCCAGCTAACTTGCTTGTTTTCAGGAGGAAGCGTGGATAAAAAGGCCCACCTCTTGTTGTTGACGAATGCTGGCCAGTGAAAAGGGCAAGAATCAATGGCCAAAGAAAGAAGAGAACTAACCAGATCATGTTTGGTGCTGCTGAGGTGCAATCTGAACTTGTTTTGGAGGATGATGTGCAAACTGTTGAAGCTTTAGGGCACACCGTTTCTGATTTGGAAGCTCTGGTGCAAAATGAGGGGCAAAATGAGCCTGTTGTTGAGGCTCTGGTGCAAAATGAGCCTGTTGTTGAGGCTCTGGTGCAAAATGAGCCTGTTGTTGAGGCTCTGGTGCAAACTGACCATGTTGTTGAGGCTCTGGTGCAAACTGACCATGTTGTTGAGGCTCTGGTGCAAAGTGACCATGTTGATGAGGCTTTGGATCATGATCATGAGGTTGTTGAGGAGGTGCAGGAGGTGAAGGATACTCTTGGACATGTTGTGGGGAGGCCAGATGGTAATGGTAAGAAAAAGAAGAGCATAAACCTGTTGTGTGGTGTGAAACTTGTGAAGGAGAAGAAAACGAGGGGTAAGAAGAGCCAAAAGAAATAGACTTTGAATTTGGCACTTGTTGTTGTAAACATTTGTTATTGTAATAATTTGGCAGTTGTTGTTGTTGTAAACATTTGTTATTATAATAATTTGTCACTTGTTGATAATTTGGACAAAATTCAAATATGATGGTAAATTTGAATTTCAACAAATGTAGCTATGTCACTTTTCTATGTTTGTATGAGCTTCCAACGTTTTTCTCATATGTACAATACAACTCATCCTCACCCTGATCCCTTTTGTGAAGTACAACTCACCCTCAACCAAAATGGGGTAGAAATTCCAAAGCTAGGGTAAACCACCCCATTTCTAAGCAAGTTTTTTTCGACCATTTCTAAAACCAAGTTTGATATTTTTTCCTCAGAACTATGTCACATAACATGACACCATGCGAAGGTTTTGTATTTTTTTTTTTGAATTAGTTATGCACATTTGAATGTCTGGTCAAACTTGAAGGGTTTTCATAAATATTCTTAGCTAGGGGCTGAGGCTCACAAAACTAGCATTGGATCTCTGATGAAATAACATCTTATGAACCTAAAAATGATTTTTACAAAAAAATATCAGCATGAAATCATGTACTTGTAGTTCATATCTTACCCACTTCCAACCGATTCAGCAGGATTTGTCTTTTTCACCAGGGATGGAATAAAAGGTTTGAGATACTCAAGTTGGGAAATTGTACATGCTAGGTGGTCTAGTATTTTTGAAAAATAGTATGTTACCATTTTGAAACTTCAATTTGGTGGTTGCTTCACAAATCCCCCCCTCTTTCGGCACTCAGAAAATAGAAAATGGATTTTCTGTGCGTCGAAAAGGAAAACTTTGTGCTACAACATTGTTAGTCATCCCATTATAGACATGCATGCCCAATATGGGCACATTATCACAAACTATGCCTTGATTCTAGCCATATCATTGGTCATTTGACCCGAAAGCCAGAAAACCTCGGAGGAGATAGTTCATTTTTTGAAGGGTTTTTTGAAATATGATCAATAGACCAAGTTTGATATTTTTCCTCACAACTATGTCACATAACATGACACCATGCGAAGGTTTTGTATTTTTTTATTTTTTTTAATTAGTTATGCACATTTGAATGTCTGGTCAAACTTGTGAAACCCCGTTGACTGCATTCTAAACCCAGCTAACCCTAAGGCCGAATGAGGAACGTAGATCTAACCCTAGCGCGACACTGTGGCCGTCCGATCGCGTCTTCTAGAAGGATTCTGCGGGTGGATCTAGGCGATCCGTGGAAGGGCTTGTTATGCAACCTAATTGGTTGGCGTCTCTTAGAAGGATTTCGCGGCTAGCTCTTGGCGATCCGTGGGATGGATGATTCTGGAATCTGATTGGCTTCATCATTTTTCCATGAACAGATAAGGTACAGCGTGGCACACTCCATTGACCGTTGGACCAAGCGTGGCATGCGAGGGCGCTGGGCGGGGCGGGCTGCACCATGCATGCAGCTGCCCCTAGCGTCCCAGTCTAGCTATTTTGCATGCAACAGCGCTGCAGCGTATTTACTCCCTTCGTCGCATTAAATAAGTGTATGTCTAACAACTTTCTTCAGTCAAAGTTACTCCCCTCAGGTTCATTGTAATAAATGAGACTTTGCATGATACCACATCTATGTTATTTTGCACTATGGAGTAGTAACTTAGACTATTAACATATGCATGATACCACATCTAAGTTACTCCCACATACTCCCTCTGTCCGCAAATAAATTGAAGAGACCATTTGCTAAACGTTATTGGACTTGATTTCCGTGAACCAATTTTGTGGACAGAGGGAGTATGCATGTCACTATGACCAGCCTAAAAAAAATGGACCGTTGGACCGAGTGTGGCATGCGAGGGCGCTGGGCGGGGCGGGCTGCACCATGCATGCATGCTATGCAGCTGCCTCTCGCGTCGCAGTCTAGCTATTTTGCGTGTAACAGTGCTGCAACGTATTTACTCCCTCCGTCGCATTAAATAAGTGTACCTCGAACAACTTTCTTCAGTCAAACTTACTCCCATCGGGTTCATGCGCCATACAAAAAGTCAATATTTATAAATCTAAAATATCTACTTTGACTACATATATAAGAAAAAAAATCAAAATCTAAAATATTATAAACTTAGTTTCATACTCCCTCTATTCCCTCCAATTGACATCCCTCTGATTACTCCCGCCGATTTTTCTTGCGTGTGTAAAAACGAACGAGTTTGTTGCATACGGTGTGTAAAAACGAATGAGTACCTTGGTACTAGATTCCTGCATTTATTACCGAGTAAATCAAGGCCAAATTCTATTTTCTCTTTTATTTTTCACTGCCAATGAACAACTACCTTGGACGTTTTTTTCTCTCTTTCGCATTGATCACGCACACGGCTACGCCCGCTGCCCACACGCAACGCAGCGCATGCGGCTGCGCCAACGTTGGATTCCCGCGCCGCCCTTCACGCCCCGCCCTCAATAAATAGGCAAAACGCCTTTGCCTCCTCATCTCATCTTGCCCCTCTCATCTTCAACCTCTCGAGCCCGTCCCTTTGCCTCCTCCTAGCCCCCAAACACTTGACCATGGCGACCTCCCCTCTTCGCTTCCCTTCCGACACCGAAGTGAGCGATGAGGACAACCACCCGGACCACAAGCAGGTCTGGGAGAAGGAGGCGCCCACGCGCCGCCCCAAGTGTGGCAAAAAGGGACGCAAAGCCCCGCCCTGCCCCTGGGCGGAGGGCCCTATCATCCACAACACCGTCCCCGGCGGCGACAACCTCCCCGACGATGGCCCCTCCGAAGCGTACTGGGCTGCGGCAGAGAAGGAGGAGGAGGCGGAGCTGGCTGCTTACGCCAAGTGGGAGGAGAAGCGGGCCAAGCGCGCCTTGAAGAAAAGGCGCAGACGGGAGGAGGAACGACGGGAGGCCAATCGCTGGGCCTTCCAGGAGGAGCAGCGGCGACGGGATCAACGGGAGAGGCTGGCGGACTGGAATGTCGCGGCGGCTCGGACGGCGGCGGCACCGGCACCGCCTCCACCGTCGATGGAGTAGGGTAGCTAGGGTTAGGGTTTAGGGGCTAGCCCAGGGTTTAGGCCCCTATATTATTGTACCCTTTTATTTTTATTGTAATGTTATCCCAATGTTATCGATCGGACTATCTAATATAAGGAATGTTATCCCAATATTATCTATCCCCTTGTTTTATTGCAATTTGTGTTTTATTGTATTTTCATTTGTCAAAACACCCAAAACAACAAGTGTATAAAACAAAAGACACAAAAAACAAGTTCTCATATAATACTCGTGCAATATTTATAAAATGAGTGAAATTAGAAAAGCTCAAAAGGAAGAATAAGTTAACGTAATGATGGTTGATTATTTTCAAACAACACATGGTTCATTTTCAAACAAGACATTTACATATTTACATAAGTTAAAAGAGCGCCCAAGTTATGTTAGTTAAATGGATGCCCTTGGACTTCATTTATATATTTACTTTCGCAAAAAAAAAGATTGCGACCTAAGCATGAGTATCTGCAGATACACACGTCCCTATTTAGATTGTATCGTGAGTACCTTTTTTTGCCCAAGCAACATATAGTTACTATTGGGCCTGGATACGACCATTTTGGCCTGACTAAGTTCTATTTGGGCCTGGCCTTTTTCAATCCTCGTCAATTGTTTTTTTTTACTTTTCAACCCCTCCCCCTCCCCTGCACACGGGCGCCCCCTGCACACTGATGAAAGGAACACTGACGAAACTGAAGGAACACTGATTTTGAAAACAGAGCAGCTTAAAATTAGCCCGAATTTGTGTTGCATTTTATTCAAGCCAAAGACACAGACCATTACATCCATTACAAAGCATCACCCGAACACTGACTACACTGTCTAATGACTAACGATCAGGAGATAAACTAATCCGAGAGAAATTGCACAAAAATAAAAAAAACGGCCATCAGATTGTCCTGCTTCTTCAATTCGATGATTTGCCATAGCTGCTTGTTCATCTTCTTCAGCTCGGCCTTCACTTCCGCATCCACCGTAGTACCAGCGGAAATGGGGTTGCCACATCCCAATTGCTCCACCACGGACGGGTTTTCGAGCTCCCGGGATGCTACCTCCACCCCAATTCGCTCGATGTACTCATCAAGCCACTCAAAATGCCCATATTTTGGCAGTTCCTGAAATCGCAGAGATGAACCCTAAATCCCAAATTCGATGAAATGCATGAAATTTCGAAAAAAAAGCGAGAAATCAGCGCTCGGAACACTCAGATCTCACCTTTCCCGACTCGGGCTTGCTCTCACACTTCACAAATTCCTGACCAATGTTGTCGTTCTTGTCGGTGGATGTGACAAGCCGCTTCAGGGGCGCGGTACGGGGGCAATCAGGACACCTCCTCATTGGCACCGCACCATACCGAGGCCATGAGCGGTGGGAGTAAGCAGAGCTCGACATCCCTCGCCGGCGTTGCCGCACTTGCTCGCTGGAGAAGAAAACGGAAGGGGATGAGATGCTGGAACGGTGGCGGGAGTGCTCGGGTGCGGGGACGGATCGGGGCCAACGGCTCTCTTCAACCACAGGGTGGGTCCCACGATATGAGGTGGACATCAGGTGAGTTCCGCCGTGACGTGGAGAGGCTGTGGGTCCTACTGTGCTCAGCTGATTCGAATCCGTTGACGGTCTCGTGGGGTTAAGTAGAAGTGTCGCACAGGAGCTATTTCCCGCTTCAGAAGTGTCGCATGCGAGCTATTCTTTGCAACGATGTCGCGTTCCTTCCGATTCCACGTAAAGACGTCGCATGGGAGCTATAAGCCAGTTGTATATGCTAGTGCCTTCTCTTCAGATGTCATTTCTCCCTGCACATTTTGGACATGCTCAAAGGATGACTCGGTTTGCATCAACTTGACATTGCGTCATGGGCGTGGGAGGCCAATGTCAGAAGTTGGTGGCTCCGGGTCAGCTCCATCTCCAAACTCCCTTAGAAAGGTCATTGCTTCTATTGTCATGTTGGTGTCTTTGACAGATTTGGAACGAGAGAAACCGGCAGCAGGTCTTCCGCGACAAACTCACGCCTCCAATCATCGATCATCTTGGCTCATATGTCAAGGAGATGGCGCCCCCCTCATCTTAGGCTAGTCATAGTGGGAGTAACTTGAGTAGTAACACATTCCTACATGTATTGCCAACTAAGCATTTAGATGATATGGCATGCAATTAAATGATGATAGAGAGGCTTGTGGTAACTAGCTATGTTACCATAACATCACACATTTCTAGACAAGATGAGTCTATATTGTAATAAATAAGGCTTTGTATGATACCATATCTATGTTATTTTACACTATGGAGATAGTAACTTAGACTAGTAACATACTTAGCAATATGACCAGCCTTATCTTGAGTTTAAGCCTTCTATAAATTATTAATTATTGCGTCCGCCGGTCTTGATGTGGACATCCCTACTATTGATACAACCGTTGTACCTACAGCAACACACATACAAGGACCCATCACAAGATCTCGTGCCAAACAACTTAACTATCAGGTACTTTCGTTTCTTGGAACTAATCCTCACATACATGAGAATATGATGCTGCCTAAATCAGATATATTTCTTACTCTTAGGAATGATGGACCAAGCATGGATGAGAGGGACAAGCATTGGAGCATGGCCATGCATGGAGATGGCAGCAAGCATGTGATGATCCAAGAGAAGGCCACGGATGAAGATTTCAGAACTTTGAGGCCACCATAATGAAGAAAGAAGGCTTGGACGAAATATTCAAGATCAATACTTTACGAATTCGTCCATAGCTTAATATGGTGCTGCGACACCTTTTATTTTGGGCCAGGCCCATGTAATTTTCGCAGGATTTTAATTAGCCACTTTTTAGAGTCCGTATTTGAGGGGAAAAGGACTTTTAGGGTTGGATTCGGCCACCACTTCCATGGCTGGCCGAAACCCCACTTTTTCGCCCTTAAATACTCCCCATAGCCGACCCCCTAGACTCGGATTTTGTTTAGACATTAAGTTAGCCATAGTCGCAACTTCGCCAAGGCTCGAGCGTCGCAGAGGCCTCTTGTACTTCGCACCTATTCAGGATCCCACCTCTTTCAATAAAGCTTTCCTCTTAATCCGCAATATCTTGATTGCAATATTGGTTCTTACTTGTTCTCGATTTCAGGTAGGAATTAAGACCCTCGCTGGTCAGGCTGATCGTGTTCACGCAGGATCGGTAACCTCCAGGAGATTGGCCTAGCGATTGCATTGGCGCTCGTGCTCGCACGTGTAGTCGGATCGTCAAGCCCGAACTCCACCAAATCGATTATCGTCATCTCATCGAAAGATCGGACACCTTTGCCCTATCAAGTGGTATCAGATTTCAGGTTGCTCGGTGAGATTTTACTGTTTTTCATAGATTAGATCTGTTTTTACCTATAACCCACGAAAAAGCCAAAAACACAGTTAGAGTTTAGATCCATCCCATAACCAATCTACGCCTCGCATTATCTTTTCAGTTTTTGCATTGTTGAATTTGTGTCTACATCGTCGCGTCGAGTTGCTGGTCTTAGTGTCTCGTCCCTTAGAGTTTCGAGTTCTGATCATAATAGTCACCGCCACACTCGCCGATCACCACCACCATATTCCGCCACCATATTCCGCCGCCATATACCCTGCCACCATAAACCCTAATACTCCGCCACCGCCTTCCTACCACGACACAGATCCGATCAGTTTTCCTGCCGCGGTACGAGTCCGAGTAGAGTTACTGTTTCCTAGTTATTTCTTTTGACTTTCCTTCTTTGTTGTTTCCGTGTTCAGATAAAGTCCGTGTCGCGCTAAGAGTCCGGCCGTAAGTCCAGAAGGAGAGCAAAAAAAAAAAAAAGTCTGGAACCGCCTCCGAAAAATTTTCTGGCTATACTAGTTTTCGGCTTTGGGGATCACTTTTCTCCATCGGCCGTTATAGCGATATTTTTTTGGCGCCTGCGCGCTTTCCGGAGCAAAATAAAAAATTTCGAAATTTTTTTTTGGGGCTAACCTCTTTTTAGACCCCATAGATCACTTCTAGACACTCGCCATCATAGTGATTTTCTGCATCTCGGTTCGCTTTTCAGGGTGCCATATCATCATACAGTGCTTGTTGTGTCGCGTCGTGACATCGTTGGTGATCTAGGCTCGCGTCTCTAGTACGGTCTAGCCTAGGACCAGCACAGTACCGTCGTTGAGCATTCTTTCAACTTTTACATTGCTGTTTTGATAATTGCTAACCCCCTTTGCTAAGCCTTCCCAGAGCTCCATAGATATTCTCCACGTGCGGCGTATCGACTCCTGGTAATCGCTTGGTTCAATCTCTGGACCCACTGATCCTCGTGGTTGCACATCGCCTTTTCCTGCTGTTTGGTAAGAACTTGTAAGAGCTTCGTATATTGCTTGACGGATTACGCGTGACTTCCACCATATTCCTATAAGTATATACCTGTGCCTTTTAAGGACTAACCATGACAGATCCTTCGCGGAACCCTGCCACCATGACGAACGAAGAACTACATGCCCACTTCTCCGCGCTCTTGGTCAGTCGCGCTGAAGACGTGGATACGCGCCTAGGGGAATTTGACACCAAGCTCACCAACATCGTGGATAAGATCGATGGACTTGAGAAATCCTTCAACGCCAAGCTTGACGTTCGGTTCAAGGAGCTTCTGAACCGATTGCCCGCACCCGCACAGGCACCCACACATGGCGCACGACGCATTCCGATCACGGGTCGGACTGCTGGTTCGGCTGCCGCCGCACCCCCGGCGGCTCCTGCTGTGACTGACGTTCCTCAGACTTCCGCCGCGGCTGCTGCTGCAACATTGGGGACAGACGACGGGTACTACTACGACCCCGACGACGACGATCTGTTTGACGAGGAGGTTGAACAACCTCCACAGGTACCTGCTGGTCGTCCCCGACATTACTACCGCAACGCTCGCCCACCGGTACGTAATGATGATGATCATGTTGCAAAACTTAAATTAAATATTCCATCTTTTGAGGGTAAATATAATCCTGATGCATATCTTACATGGGAGATGGAAGTAGAACAACGTTTTGCATGCTTAAAATATCCTGAGAATATGCGTGTTAGTGCTGCTACATGTGAATTTACTAAATTTGCTTCCCTTTGGTGGTCCGAGTATTGTCGTTTAAATCCTACTACTATTCCTAGTACTTGGACTGCTTTAAAAACTGCTATGCGTGTTCGTTTTGTACCTCCCACTTATCAACGTGATTTATTAAAGAATCTGACACGCTTAGAGCAAGGGAAAAATTCTGTAGAAGAGTATTATCAGGAATTGCAAACGGGGATGGTTAGGTGTGGTCTTGTTGAATCTAATGAACAAATGCTTGCACGTTTCTTTGGTGGATTAAACAAGGACATTCAGCACATATTAGATTATAAGGAATATAATTCTATCACTCGTTTGTTTCATCTTGCTTGCAAAGCTGAACGTGAAGTGCAGGATCGCCAAACACCATGGAGGAGGACTAATAATTCTGCAGGTCGCACATCCACTTGGACATCCCGACAATCAGCGCCTCCTCGTGATTCGCCTCCAGCTACTACCACATCCAAGGCCACCACAAGATTTCCAGCTGCTCCTCCACCATCATCCAATGCTCCTGCTCGTAGTGCATCTTCTATGGCTTCCACGGGTAAGACAAAGGATATACAATGCCGCAAGTGCTGGGGTTCTGGTCATATTGAGAGACAGTGCACAACACAACGTGTGATGATGGTGCGAGAAGATGGTGAATACGATTCAGCGAGTGACTTTGATGAAGATACACTAGCCCTTATTTCTGCTCGAGATGGAGACAATTCTGATGCTGATGAAGAGCCAGAGGTAATGGGAGCTGAAGCTGCTGATCAATACAAGAGCTTAATTACACAACGTGTGTTGAGTGTGCAATTGAGCAAATCTGAGCAAGATCAACGCCACAACCTGTTTCAAACACGTGGTGTTGTCAAGGAAAGAGCTATACGGATCATCATTGATGGAGGGAGTTGTAATAATCTGGCCAGTATTGACATGGTAGAGAAGCTTGCACTTCCTACAAGACAACGCCCACATTCATATTACATCCAATGGTTTGAGAGTTCTCGCAAGATCAAGGTAACAAGAACGGTACGCGTGCATTTTACTATTGGTACATATTCTGATTTTGTTGATTGTGATGTTGTACCTATGCAAGCATGTTCTTTGTTACTTGGTAGACCATGGCAATTTGATAGAGAATCTGTTCATAATGGCAAAACTAATCACTATTCTCTTATGCATGATGGAAAGAAAATTGGTCTAAAACCTATGACTCCTGAACAGATTTTAAAAGATGATCTTGCTAGAGCTAGTAGAGCTAAAGCTGAGGAGAAAAATAAAAGTGAGAATCAGATTGTTGCTGCAGATTTTATACCACCAAAGAACACTAAATCTGATTCTACACATGCTACTGAAATTCGTTTGAAGAATCCATGTATGCTTGCAAATAAAATTGATATTGCTGAACTAGATGTACACAATACTCAATGTTATGCAATTGTCTGCAAAGAGGTTCTGTTTTCATTTGAGGATATGCCTCCTTCTTTGCCACCCTCTATTGCTAACCTTTTGCAGGAATATGAGGACGTCTTTCCCGCTGAGCTGCCACCAGGACTACCTCCTATTAGAGGAATTGAGCACCAAATTGATCTAATTCCTGGTGCCACGTTGCCCAACCGCGCGCCTTATAGAACCAATCCAGAGGAGACAAAGGAGATACAACGCCAAATTCAGGAACTACTCGACAGAGATCATATTTGTGAGTCCCTTAGCCCTTGTGCTGTTCCTATTATTTTGGTACCTAAGAAAGATGGTTCTTCGCGCATGTGTACTGATTGTAGAGCTATCAATAATATTACTATTCGATATCGTCATCCTATTCCACGTTTAGATGACATGCTTGATGAATTGAGTGGCTCTACCATGTTTTCTAAAGTTGATTTGCGTAGTGGTTACCACCAGATTCGTATGAAATTAGGAGATGAATGGAAAACAGCATTTAAAACTAAGTTCGGTTTATATGAGTGGTTAGTAATGCCGTTTGGTTTAACTAATGCACCTAGCACTTTCATGAGATTACTGAACGAAGTTTTACGTGCTTTCATTGGACGTTTTGTGGTAGTCTACTTTGATGATATTCTGATTTATAGCAAATCTTTAGAGGATCATTTGGAACATTTACGTGCTGTTTTTAATGCTTTACGTGATGCACGTTTGTTTGGTAACCTTGAGAAGTGCACCTTTTGCACCAATCGAGTTGCGTTTCTTGGCTATGTTGTTACATCACAGGGTATTGAAGTGGATCCAGCCAAGATTGAAGCTATTGACAATTGGCCGCAGCCCAAGACGGTCACACAAGTGAGGAGTTTTCTTGGCCTCGCTGGTTTTTATAGGCGCTTTGTCAAAGACTTTGGATCAATTGCCGCGCCGCTGAATGAGCTTACCAAGAAGGATGTGCCCTTTGTTTGGGGCGATGCACAACAACAGGCCTTCGTCATATTGAAAGATAAGCTAACACATGCTCCCTTACTCCAACTTCCTGATTTTACTAAGACTTTTGAGCTTGAATGTGATGCTAGTGGAATTGGTTTGGGAGGGGTGTTATTACAAGAGGGAAAACCTGTTGCATATTTTAGTGAGAAATTGAGTGGGGCTAGTCTGAACTATTCTACTTATGATAAAGAATTATATGCGTTGGTTCGGGCATTAGAAACTTGGCAACATTATCTATGGCCTAAGGAATTTGTTATTCATTCTGATCATGAATCTTTGAAGCATATTCGTAGTCAAGCTAAGTTGAATCGTCGTCTTGCAAAGTGGGTTGAATTTATTGAGTCTTTTCCTTATGTTATCAAACACAAAAAGGGTAAAGATAATGTTATTGCTGATGCTTTGTCACGCCGTTATGCTTTGTTATCTCAACTTGACTTCAAAATATTTGGATTGGAAACTATTAAGGAACAATATGTGCATGATGCTGAGTTTCAAGATGTGTTGCAGAATTGTAGAGATGGTAGAACTTGGAACAAGTTCGTCTTCAATGATGGATTTGTGTTCCGTGCTAACAAACTATGCATTCCAGATAGCTCTGTTCGTCTTTTGTTGTTACAGGAGGCGCATGGAGGAGGATTGATGGGACACTTTGGTGTCAAGAAGACGGAGGATGTTCTTGCTGCACACTTCTTTTGGCCACGTATGCGTCGAGATGTTGAGAGATTTGTGGCACGCTGCACTACTTGTCAAAAAGCTAAGTCTCGCCTTAATCCACATGGTTTATATATGCCTCTTCCTGTTCCTAGTGTTCCTTGGGAGGATATTTCTATGGACTTTGTTTTGGGATTACCACGAACATAGAAGGGGAGGGATAGTATTTTTGTTGTTGTGGATCGGTTTTCTAAGATGGCACACTTTATTCCTTGTCATAAAACGGATGATGCTGCGCATATTGCTAATTTGTTCTTTCGTGAAATTGTTCGTTTGCATGGTGTGCCAAATACTATTGTCTCTGATCGTGATACTAAATTTCTTAGCCACTTTTGGAGATGTTTATGGGCTAAGTTGGGGACTAAATTGCTCTTTAGTACTACATGTCATCCCCAAACTGATGGTCAAACTGAAGTAGTAAATAGAACTTTGTCTACTATGTTACGGGCTGTTTTAAAGAAGAACTTAAAATTGTGGGAAGAGTGTTTACCTCATATAGAATTTGCTTATAATCGTTCGTTGCATTCTACCACAAAGATGTGCCCATTTGAGATTGTGTATGGTTTTGTTCCTCGTGCACCTATTGATTTATTGCCTTTACCTTCTTCGGTGCAACATAATTTGGATGCTACACAACGCGCTGAAATGATATTAAACTTGCATAAGACTACGAAAGATAACATTGAACACATGAATGCTAAGTATAAACTTGCTGGGGATAAAGGGAGAAAGCATGTTGTGTTTGATGTTGGCGATCTTGTTTGGTTACATTTGCGTAAAGATCGTTTTCCTGATTTACGCAAGTCTAAGTTAATGCCTCGTGCTGCTGGTCCCTTTAAGGTGTTAGAGAAAATCAATGATAATGCATATAAACTTGAGTTGCCTGCAGATTTTGGTACGGTTAGTCCTACATTTAACATTGCAGATTTGAAGCCTTATTTTGGTGAGGAAGATGAGATTGCGTCGAGGACGACTTCAATTCAAGAAGGGGAGCATGATGTGGACATCCCTACTATTGATACAACCGTTGTACCTACAGCAACACACATACAAGGACCCATCACAAGATCTCGTGCCAAACAACTTAACTATCAGGTACTTTCGTTTCTTGGAACTAATCCTCACATACATGAGAATATGATGCTGCCTAAATCAGATATATTTCTTACTCTTAGGAATGATGGACCAAGCATGGATGAGAGGGACAAGCATTGGAGCATGGCCATGCATGGAGATGGCAGCAAGCATGTGATGATCCAAGAGAAGGCCACGGATGAAGATTTCAGAACTTTGAGGCCACCATAATGAAAAAAGAAGGCTTGGACGAAATATTCAAGATCAATACTTTACGAATTCGTCCATAGCTTAATATGGTGCTGCGACACCTTTTATTTTGGGCCAGGCCCATGTAATTTTCGCAGGATTTTAATTAGCCACTTTTTAGAGTCCGTATTTGAGGGGAAAAGGACTTTTAGGGTTGGATTCGGCCACCACTTCCATGGCTGGC
Source organism: Avena sativa (assembly GCA_916181665.1). NCBI lineage: Eukaryota > Viridiplantae > Streptophyta > Magnoliopsida > Poales > Poaceae > Avena > Avena sativa. Next base: position 370,646,235 of record OV702279.1, on the reverse strand, counting down.
CGAAACCCCACCTTTTCGCCCTTAAATACTCCCCATAGCCGACCCCCTAGACTCGGATTTTGTTTAGACATTAAGTTAGCCATAGTCGCAACTTCGCCAAGGCTCGAGCGTCGCAGAGGCCTCTTGTACTTCGCACCTATTCAGGATCCCACCTCTTTCAATAAAGCTTTCCTCTTAATCCGCAATATCTTGATTGCAATATTGGTTCTTACTTGTTCTCGATTTCAGGTAGGAATTAAGACCCTCGCTGGTCAGGCTGATCGTGTTCACGCAGGATCGGTAACCTCCAGGAGATTGGCCTAGCGATTGCATTGGCGCTCGTGCTCGCACGTGTAGTCGGATCGTCAAGCCCGAACTCCACCAAATCGATTATCGTCATCTCATCGAAAGATCGGACACCTTTGCCCTATCAGGTCTGCATCCCACTTTCTACGCAATGAACAGGTGTAGCTTTTGCCCATTTAAAAAATGACACCGGAGTGGTAATTAATTAGAGAGCGGGTGGTGATAAAAATTGCAATGTGTTAGGGTTACGGGTAGTAAACACTGTCCAATTTCACTATAAGTTGACCAAAAGTAAACATGACATTAAACATAGCCAAAGAGGTAAAAAATATAGTAGTAGCAATCTGAAACTTGCGCAAATTTGACAAGCACCTATCCAACCAATCTAAAAAAAAATACTATTCTCTTCTGTCCGAAAATAAGTGACTTACATTTTGTCATATACCGTGTGGGCTGCTGCATCAGGTTGCACGGGCTACTGCAAGGAGGCTATGGGCCCAAGGCCCGAAGGGACGCAAGCGACTACTTAAAGAAGATGTAGGCGAATGGACACGACGACGGAGAACTAAAACCTGGAACAGAAGGACCCTGGCAAGGGCGGCGGCGGCTTTTTCTTCCTCCCTGAACTCTCTGTCTATTGTGTCATCTCCTCCAACCAGATCGCTGTAGCTAGAACCACCCCAAAATTCTGTGATCCGTTATCTAGTAGTGCCAATAATAAGTGGGATCGTAACACATTTTCCTAGATTCGTGTATGTATCTGTATATATTAAAACATGTCTACATATATCTATAAATTAAAACATGTCTAGAAGTACATGTAAATCTAGACAAATCTAAGTCATTTATTTTTGGATAGAGGAGCACTTATAGCAATTCACAAGGGCGCCTTTGTGGCAATCACACGCTTTGGCTAGTTGATCCATTAGCATGTTTTTGTCATAATAAGACCTCGAGTCGTCCTCGATCACATCCAGAATGCCTGCACCTGAAAATCGTTAGAGAATTTAGAAAAGCTGTAAGAGTGATCCTGCTGACGCGCCGTGATTGCGAGCTCGCCGTTCTTGTCATACTTGAGGCGGAACATGGACAAACAGATGGTGCACTTGTTTCCGGGTCCGACACAACGTCTACTCTTGAATGTCTCCAGCTCCACGACCTTGACCATGCAATAGGTATTTTCCCCCATGTACACAAGACGACTAGAACATTCTGTATTAGGATCAAACAACCTCTCCTTGCATACCTTCCAGGCCGGCGGCGGGGCGCTGCTCCCGTTGGGAGATATCGGATGAGCAGATGTAGCCATCCAGACTTGATTGCCCTTCGTATCCGTTGTGGAACCCGACCCAGGCGTCGAGGTCCATGTCGTAGTGGGCATGGCCATGAAACGGCAGAGCCCACTCGCCATGGTCTCTCCACTCGCGGGTCTCAACGTCGTAAGAGTAGGTTTGTCGTCCCGTGTGGGGGTCCGGGTGGTGATGTGTCCTCCTCCCTCCGGACACAAACACGGTGCGTCCTCCTCCCTCCGGGTGCACCGCGATTGACCTCAGCATCCTCATACCGGATGAGGTATTGAACGGGAGTTGCGACGGGATGATGCTTCTCCAAGACCAATGGTCGCTTGTCCCCAACCAGTACGTCCGAGGTGGCCCCTCTTCCAGGTGATGCATCGTTACATTGTACTCCTTCGACATAATCTCGAACACGTACAGGCTACTCCTGGCAGCCGCGGCCAGGAACCAAGAGACACGTACCGCCTCAGGGAGACGAGGCACAATGGACAGCCCCGCCGTCTCGGTGTCGTAGACGAGGGTGACGCCATTATCCTCCTTGTCGAGCTCTTCGAATTTTATCTCACCGGCGGCGACGATCTTGCTTCCAACGGCGGCGAAGTTCCAGTGGAGAAGACAATCTGCCGCTTGCCGGTAGGCCGGAGGCCGCAGGGTCAGATCCCTGCAGTCCGACCCGTCGTCGTCCAGGTCCAGCTTGTGGATGCTGAACCCCTTCTTCCAGTCATCCAGCACCAGGTAGAGATGCCTCTTCTTGTGGTTGAGGGACACGTGCCGCCGTGGCAGTTATTAGGCACCACTGGCGTGGCCACCGGGCGATCGGCATCGCTGTCCGTCTCGTCCTCGGACGACGTGTAGCTCCGCGAGATGATCCGATCCGCGCGGCGGCCCAGCTGAGCCACTGTTGGGCAGTCATGGCGACGACGGAGACGGGGGAGGAGAGGGTGAGGGCGAGCTAGCTGGACTAGTAAGGATCGAAACATTGGGACTGTGGTGGTGCACGCGCCGCCGCTGTTGGCGGCTATGTACGCGCGGAGGAAGATCAGTTGTACTACTAGGGTTGTGCAGCCCCTCGATGAGATCTACTAGGGTTTCACGCGCTGGGTTAGATCGGCTGATGCAAGGGAGTCTCTAGATCTTAGACGCACGAGAACTTGTTATATCTAATTTGCTGACATTATCCTATTTTTTGTGCTAATTCTCAGTTGCAACCTAGTTGTAACTTACATAATTTATACTAATTCTCAGTTGCAACCTAGTTGTAATAACTCATTAAAATTTCAGTTACAACCTAGTTGCAACTCATGTGGAAGTCTCATGTTACACGAATCGCGAGATAAATCCAATAACGAGAGAGGTGATTGAGAACTAAGAAGTTCTCATGCGCCTAAGAACTAGCAAATCCGCTGATTAAGAGCACCCCCACTAGTTAGGCGAACCCAGGCCAAAATCCAGAGCAAATTTTCGCCGGACAAAACTTGATTTCGGCCTGGGAACGCCGAATTTCCCACTCGCGTTTCCACGCCGAGTTCCCTCGTTCGGCTAAATTTCAGACGAGTTTGGCAAAATTCAGACAGATTTCACTAAAGACGGGCGAATATAGACGGATTACATCGAATTTAAACTACATTACTAGATAATAAACTAAAACATTAAAAAAGGCCACCGTCGTCGCCTTCGCCGATGCCTTCGCCGCTTCTACATGCCGAAGTTGTCGTAGAAGGACGTGTAGCCCGGATCGGCCAGGCCATCGTCCTCGCCGCCGTCGTCTCGGCGGCTATGGCGGGCGGGAGCTCCCCTGGCCGGCGTCGCCGCACCTCCACAACTGTTAGGAGGGGCCGGCTTCGTCGTCATCGCCGACAATGAGCGGCGTGCCCTGGTAGGCGAGAACGCGGCCAGACCAGGCATGGCGTTCAGCCAGGCGGTGGATGGGCTGCCGCTCCGTCTCCTCTCGGTCCGCCCTGGACCATTCCAGGATGTTCGGCGAGGACGGCTCCACCGGCGGTGGCGGCGCCGGGTCGCGGAGCGACTGCTCCATCGCCATCCTTATGGCACTATCCTCGACGGGCGGCGCCGACCAGTCCGCCGGCTCAGGCTTCGGCCGGCGAAGGCGAAGGTATCCAGTGGGAGCCGACTGCGCCGGCACGCGTTGCTCGCGGATTACGAAGCCCCGCGAGCAGTCCGCGACGGCGAGCGTACTGTCGAGACAACCTCGCGCTTGATTGGGTGCAGCGCCGGTGACGGCCTCGTCGGCGTACGGAGCGGCGTGGAGCCCGATGAGTGGGAGGCCAAGGCGGAGCAGGAGGAGCTCAGGCTGGCCATCCTCCTCGGCAGCCAGTTCGCCGGAGGACGCCGCCTCGACCTGGCTGCCGGCGTGGATGTGCGTGGAAAGCCGAGATGAGGAGTATTCCCGGCGTGGATGTGCTGTACCACCGCCGCGAACGTCCGGCCTGGCGTGCTCCAAAAATGCCGGCGACCCGCCGCATTATTGCGCTTCGGCGGCTCGTCAGGCGGACACTCGTGGCAGGCGAGCTCCTGGGCGCGGCGGTCGGCGTAGAAAGTCTCCCAGTAGAGGAGGTTGTCGGGGCTCTCGGCGTCGGAGGGATTGTCCATGGACGCGATGAAGGCCTCAATCACGTCGGGCAGTTCGTCCGGCGTCGGCACCGACGGGATTGTGATGCCACCGGCACTAAGCTTCCACCCCGGAGGGTTCAGTGTGTCCGACGGCGCCATGTAGCCGGCGTCGTAGAGCATGCGCGCCTTCCAAGGCTGGAGCGTGCGGCGACCGAAGCCGTTCGCCGCCGCACCGTCGCCGGGAAATCCCTTGGCCGTGGCTAAGTGGGGAAGGAGAGTTGTGTGTTCGCCGGAGTTGTGGGCTGGGGAGCTGTGAGAGTGTGTGTGAAACTCTGTTGAGGGGTACGACTTTTATTGCCGAGATGGACGGCGAGGGCAGGAGGGGTGTAGCGGCGAGGGCGGGAAAAGGGCAAACGGCGGAAAGTTAGTGCCCGCCAGTCCGTCGCGGAAGCCGAGACAACGACAGTGGCGCGGTACTTCGGCGACGCGTGGCCGAAGCGGCGGGCAGTTATTGCCCAACGGTCGCCGCGTGGTTTCGAGGAGGACGACGTCTCGGCTTCCGTCGGTGACTCGGCGGGTTCACACGCCGCTTCGTTTTTTTCGCCGAGTTCGCTTCATCCAGCGTTTTCAGGGCGTTCCCGGGATCCTAAGAATGGCCTGAAAGTTTGAACCAAAGTTAGCCCAAATCCAGACAAAAACAGGTTACTGAAAAGACGACTGGTCAATTTTCGATGTTCGTACCTAAATTCGACGTCCGAGTCAACACTGGATAGCCGAGTGGAGACGCTCCAGGCACCAATATACCTCCGGACTGCATGAAACTGCATTATGGGGCGAACTCAGTCAACTGATTTGGACCGAACTCAGTCAACTGATCCATGTTTTTCATAGAAAAGACCTCTTTAGTGCGAATGCTTGTGGGCCATCGAGCAAGAATGACATGCACCAATTAATTTGGTGGCTCGTGATGGGCCGGATGTACCCAGACGACGACTTCGTTCGTTGTCCTTGTCTCAGTTTTCACTTTGGTGTACGGACAAAAACGGAGCGAAAACTAACCGTAACCGAGTGATGTCATATTTGTTTTTATTTTTTTGCGGAAGCAAAAATGAATACAGAAATTCTGGAAATAAAACAGAATCAGATATTGTCGAAAACAGATACAGACCAGATACGGTGCAGACGTGAAACGATACAGATTTTACACAGAACCAAGAGAACCCTGAAATCGTTCAATAAATCAAAAAAATTATGCCCTAATTATAGCACCGTGCTAGATTTACAAGGGAATAAGTGAAGGATAAAATCGTGAAAGACTCCTCGTATGCATAAAGGGTTAGTTACATGGTCACTGATTCTGGGATAAGCAGCTTTGCAGGTTTGGCTTGACAAGGTCGTGTAATGGGTGAATTGAATTTGGCCATACACATCAACCCTAAAACGGAAACTCTATATTAGACGGAAACGGAAATTCCATTTTTGCTTCTGTTTCGCCAGAAAACGCTGTTCCGTTTTCGTTTCCATTTCCGTCAAAATAATTTCGTTTCCATTTATGTTTTGTAAAATTCCGTTTTCATATTTTCATTCTGGTTCCATTTTTCCGCGGAAAAGTCAGAAACTTTCCGCTCCACTTTCATCCCTACTTCGGAGTAGGTCTCCACTTTCATCCCTACTTTGGAGTAGGTCTTTATTTCAACTGCTGTGTCTTGACTTTTCATTATTTCTACTGCTAGATTTTGACTTATAGCACGGTGCTAGATTTATAAGGGAATAAGTGAAAGATAAAATCATGGAAGCCTCCTCGTATGCATAAAGGGTTACATGGTCACTGATTCTGAGATAAGCAGCTTTACAGATTTGGCTTGACAAGATCGTGTAATGGGTCAAATGGATTTGGCCATACACATCAACCCTGAAACTGAAACTCCATATTAGATGGAAACAGAAATTCCGTTTCCGCTTCTGTTTCGTCGGAAAACGTTGTTCCGGTTTTGTTTCCGTTTCTGTTAAAATAATTCCGTTTCCATTTTCGTTTTGCAAAATTCCGTTTCCATTTCCATATTTTCATTCCGGTTCCGTTTTTTGTGGAAAAGTCAGAAACTTTCCGCTCCACTTTCATTCCTACTTTGGAGTAGGCCTTTATTTCAACTGTTGTGTCTTGACTTTTTATTATTTCTGCTGCTACATTTTGACTTTTTTTTTCTTTTGAAAACAGACCCTTGAATAATATAAAATGAAGGGGATTGGAAGCACCATCAAGGTGAAACTTGATGCAGACAAAGTTCCTCCATGGATGAACAACATGTTCTAGCGGCCAAGCTAGAAGGCTTGAAAATGGAAGCTTGAGATGCTCAAGATAACGGAAATGTCACCTTGAAAATTCAAATGTCGATGAAACGTCTTTGGAAGAAGAAAAATTAATGGGACGCACGGAATACCCTTGCAGGTGACAATGGGATTAATTGGAATCAAAGAGAAACATATATGAATTTATCCGACCACCAAGCACAAGAACACCAATATAGAACTATGTTTTGCATGGCTTTGTGGAAAGAAGAAATGGTCTCTTCATCATGTTTGGTTATTTTGAATATGCTAACTGCAACACAACAGAAATTAATAACTTCCACATTTTATGGAACAACAAATTAGTAAAATCCAACTAAGGCTGTCTTTCTTTCAACAAAAAAAAATATCGATGCTGTGACAAAAATGGATTTTCGATAAAAGCTGAGAAACTAATGACGCTTTAAGAAAATGTAACACTTTTGGCAATGAACCGACGGCCTCATAAATTTCGTAAGGATGTTTGAGTCCATTTCTCACAACTAAGCCCGGGTCACATCCAGAATGAAATACGATGACGTGAGAAATTATTAGATATTCGATAAACTCTGAGAACAAATAAATAATGCTTTTAGAAAATGCAACACGTTTGGCAATGAACCAACGGACCTCTAAAATTTTGCATCAGTTTACAAGGATGCCTGATTTCATTATTTCTCCCAACTAAGCCTCCAGGTCACAACCAGAATGCTCGCACCTCGGAATTTTTATAAAACCTAGAGAAGAGGTATGAGCGATCGGGTCGGTGCTCTGTAAGTGTGAGCTCGCCTTTCTTGCCATACTTGAGGCGGAATGTGGCCACACGGATGACACACTTGTTACCGATGTCTACGCAATGCATATTCGAGAAACTCTCGAGCGCCATGACCTCAACAAGGCAGTAGTTGCTGCCACCCATGTGCACAAGACTAGCCCCGACGTGGCTCCACATGTCAGGGTCAAACAGCTTCCTGGAGCTGAGTTTCCAGGCCGGCTGGACGGCGCTCCCGTCAGGGGATGCGAGGTCGCACGAGCAGAGGTAGCCATCTGTCATGGGGGGGTCGTTGATATCTTTATATATCTTGTGTAGCCCGATCCAGGCGTCGAGTTGGTCGTCGTAGTGGGCGTGGCCGCAGAACGGCAGCTCCCAGTCGCCGTGCGGCCTCCACTCGCTGGTCTCCGTGTCGTAGGAGAAGGCCTGGGATGTGTGGACGTAGCCGTCGTGTATGACCACTGGACGGACTCGAGAATCCTCCTGGTCGTCTTGTGTGTCTAGTCTCCCACGGACTTTTCTGATCTTGTTCCACTCTCCCACGGAGATGAAGAAAGTGCGGCCTCCTCCCTCTGCCGGGTGCACCGCGCTTGACTCCATGTTGTGGACGCAGAAAGGGAGTGGCGTCGGTATGCTGCTCCAGGACCAGTGGTCGCTGCTGCTTCCCGACGGCCGGTACTTCTCCCTCTGAGTTTCAGGTCCGAAGAGATGCATGCTTCCGTGCCGCAGCCGTGGGGATTTGTTTGTATCGACCGTGTACAGCAGCCCGTTCCCGACAGCAGCGGCGAGGTACCAACGCTGTTCGTGCAGAGCCTGTGGGAGACATGGGACAATGGACAGCCCCGCCGTCTCGGTGTCGTAGATGAGCGTGGCATAACCATCCTCCTCGGATTTTCTTACCCTCCCGGCAGCGACGATCTTGCTGCCCACGGCGGCGAAGTTCCAGTAACGATCCCCGGTCGCCTGGCGGTGGACTGGAGCCTGCAGTAGGGTCTGCTCGCCGCGGTCCGAAGCATCATCCAGGTCTAGCTTGTGGATGCTGAACCCCTTCTTCCAGTCATCCAGCACCACGTACAGATGCTTCCGCCTGCTGTGCTGCTTGGCGTCCGGGCGACCGACGTTCTCGTCCTCCGACGACGTGTACGAGTAGCCGCGCGACTTGATCCAGTCATCAGTCCGGCGGCCGAGCTGAGCCACGAAACGGCGATCGTGGGGACGGAGATTGGAGAGGAGAGGGTGAGGACGAGAGAGGAACGATCGCAACATCCTGACTTGAGATGCTCGTGGCGGCTGTACGAGGAGATCAGGTGCTACTGCTATTAGGGTTGTGTTGTGATGTACGATATTCTCTTTGGGTCTCCGTTAGATAATTGCTCCGTTAATTCTGGGCCCTGATGAATGTGTATTATGGGTCTCCACTCGTTTGGGTAAATCCGGACCAAATTTTAGTTGGACGAAACTTGATTTCGGCCTGGCAACGCCGAGTTTCTCACTCGCGTTCCCAGACCGAGTTCCCCGTGTTCGGCTAAAATTCAGACGAGTTTGGCAAATTTAGGTGGATTTCATTAAGATGGGCGAATATAGGCGGATTACATTGAATTCAAACTAGATAATAAACTAAAACATTTAAAAAGGCCGCCGTAGCCTTCGCCGATGCTATCGCCGACGCCGTCGCCGCATCTACATGCGGAAGTTGCTGTAGAAAGACGTGTAGCCGGGATCGGCCCTGCCGTCATCCTGGCCGCCGTCTCGTCGTCGTCGCTCGGCGGCTGTGGCGGCCGGGAGCTCCCCTGACCGGCGTCGTCGTACCTGCAGGGCTGGTAAGAAGGGTTGTTGTCCTCGTCGTCGTCGAGGACGTAGAGCGGGGCGCCCTGGTAGGCGAGCGTGCGCCCGGACCACGTCTGCCTCCGAGATGCCTGTCCTCGGCCTGCTGCTGCAGGCGGTGGACGCGCTGCCGCTTCCTCTCATCCCAGCCCGTCCTGGACCATTCCAGGATGTCCGGCGAGGACGGCTCCACCAACGGGGCCGTGGCGCAGAGTCTCGGAGCGACTGCTCCAACGCCATCCTTAAGGCGCTATCTTCGGGCGGCGCCGAGCCGTCAGCCGGCTCAGGCTTCGGGCGGCGAAGGCGAAGGCGGCCAGTTGGAGCCGACACGCGTGGCTCGCCGATAACGATGCCGCGCGAGCGTGTCCGCGATGGCGAGCGCACATGCGAGACAACCTCGCGCTTGACTGGACGCAGCGCCGACGAAGGACCCGTCGGCGTACGGAGGGGCGTGGAGCCCGATGAGTGGGAGGCCGACGTGAAGGAGGATGTAACTACCTCGGTGAATTACGCTCCTAGTTTCAAGCCTGGATGAGCGGAAATGGTTGAAATAGTACGGTGGGGCCCAAATGCCACTCACAGGTAGACCTTTCGGCCGTCCCAACCATTTCCAAAAATCAGGACAAGAACGGGCGGCGTAATCGGCAGGCGAAGGGATCAACTACATACATAAATGAGTATGTATGCAAGCCACCATACAACAGTACATCAGAGCCATACCATCTAAAAAGAAAGGAAATATAGCAACGCCATACGGCAAGATTCGAATGTCCTAGATAGATATATAGTTTATGATATCTCCTCATACATCAAACATCAGAGTATCAGGCGGAAGCGGAAATCAAGATCCGAGTACGGATAAGAAGCAAATCGGCATAAGATGCTCCATAAATAAGCACATCCCGCCCACAGATCTCACGGATCCCCGTTCCCGGAATCTCTACACTGAATGATCGTTGCCCACATCGTCCGTCTCTTCCACCCAGTATCCATCTTGCGAGTTTACCTGTTCATCTGAATCAAACAATTTATCGTGTGAGACCCTAGGGGTACTCAGCAAGTCTTTATGCCTCTAAAGGGGACACAACCTGGGGTGACGCAATGGCAGCAAAAGATAAACCCTAACAATGCTATAGAAACTCGCTAACCATCCGCCTAACCAAAGATAGACGGATGTCCGTGAATTAATAACAACAGTTATAACAGTAATATCCACAGATCCATCCTCCTCCTCGCTTACCAACGAGGAAGCGGACGAACAACCCCCCATCCATTGGCAATTTTATTAACCATTCCATGAGTGTTGCACTATTTACTAGTCAGTTACTTAGTCAAATTAAAGCGGTACTTTAGTTATGCTTGTCTATGATCGAGAAACTGTGCTCCAAGTCATCCATAACCGCGGACACGGCTTTCAGAAAGTTTTACCCTGCAAGGGTGCACAAATAGCAACACACACTCGATCAACCTCGGAAAAACCAAATCAAAACCCAACGAGGCCTTCACGACAAAGCAATCACAAGATTCAGAAATATTTTAGGGGGCCACCCCATTAAGTATACCCGCAACGAAGTTAGCTGACTTCGAGACGGACTCAAGGTTTGTGGGGCCGGCTGTAAACGACTGGGAACCCGAAAGTGTGACTGGGCTTGTCGATACCGCGTAAACGGGTCACAATCCTAAACATTACAGGTGCTCCTCGCACAATCGTAATAAAGCAGTAAAGCATGGCATAAGTACAGGATAGTAAATAAAACCTCAAACTAGTTTGTGGCCCCAAGAAATAAGAATGAATCAAGCTCTGGCTCAGGGGGTCCCATAAGCCTCCCGGATGTGGATAGCGCGAATAATCAAGGAACATGAATCAAGTACTCGGGGTCCTACGGGACACAAGTGAGCATGAAAAACCAAATAGCAGATATTGCTCACCGGTGCCACTTTCATTAGTTATCCCATTACTACTCAGGTTAAGTTGTTTAGGTACCTCGTCGTCCATCAGACACTCACATACCCTACACATGTTGTTCTACGACTCGTATGGCTCAAACAACTCCTGTAGTAGTGGCTCATGGGATGGAGGAACAGGCTTCGGTGGGGTTTAAAAGTAAAGGCTATGCAATACTTGGGATTCAGTTTAATGCAATCGCGACTCAATGATGCAAGAATAAGATAGAGGCAATAGGTACTATATGTATGCAAGCATGTGGTAGTGCTTGCCTGGCAGCTCAGTTGTAGCGAGAGAAGGATCTGGGTAGTGCTCCTGGGTCTCTTGATATATCCCCTGCTCAGCGTCTATTCGAAGAAGAACCAAACAAACAAGGGCCAACATAAATATAGTGCACAAGCATATGAATTAAATGCGACAAGCAAACAATCATGCCATGATGAATGATGCACAATTTGCATGGCATTAAAGTAGCATGGCATGGGTGAGGTGTGGAATACAAGAATAAATCATTCTATTGAGTTTTGGCCGCATTTTATCCTCAAATAAGTTGCTGTTTACTTAATATTTACATGATGCATGTTGCAATTCAGAACATGGAATGCATAAACAGAAAGGTCTCGTCGAGCTGATCATTTTAGACATATCATTTGTTAAATTTGGAGTTATAAATCAAAAGTTATTAATTAATTAAGGGAGAAGGGCATTTTATTGTAATTTAAATAAACTTGGAATTTTAAATGTCCAAAATATATTTTGAAGGTCATATTTGAATTCCTCATATTTTTCTGATTTGAAAACATATATTATTTGCATTATTTGGATTTATATTTTAAAAGATATTTAAAAACAGAATTTAAATTTGAATTTGATTTAATTTGGAAAAGATTTGAATTAAAACAGAATAGACAGAAACTTTTGTTACTTAGATCAGATCTAGCCACAGACGCTGGCCAGTGGGGTCATGCTGACTGGACGACACGGGCGCACAGAAAACTTCTGTCACCGCGAGCTAAGCCAGCCACAGAGGCCGACAAGTGGGGCCAGCGGCCACGCGGTCCCATACGCCAGCGGACGAGTGCGGGTCTGCCACGCGGCGCAGCGGGGGACTGCGGGTTGAGGGTTCGAAGCTGCGGGAGCCTTTTTGCAAAAAGGCAACAGCCGCAGACAGGTGGGTCCGGAGGGATCGCGGCTAAGGAAACAAAAAGCTTGGGAGGTTTTCTGAAAAATCGGCAAGGGGGTACTGTGGATCTTCTCCTCTCTGCCTCGAGCGACAGAGCGGTGCGCGGCGCGGGCGGGGATTGATCCCGCGACGCGGGGCACACGCGCAGAGGGTGGAGCCACTGCGGTGGCTAGGGGTTGTTGCAGGGTTGCAGGGCGAGGCCTAGATAGGGCTAAGCGACGCTATGGCGAGGAGAAACGTACGCGACGCCGGCGCACGGAGGCCGTTCGTCGGATTGTCCGGCGCGACCAGGGCAAGGCTGCGACGACGAGGATGTCTGGGGGGTTGGGTGGCTCACCGAGAGTGCGTCGATGTATGTAACACCCTCAGAATCGGACCTATGCAAGTTTTAGCGATTCCCGCCAAACCCGCATAGAAACGATTCAAAGGTGCCCACCAGGCACTTTCGTGTGGGTGGAAAACGAAGTAATAACATTACACAACAGTCCTCGATGGGACCCACAGAACAGATATAAACAACAGCGACTAAAACAGTGAAGAATACAGATATAATATACAAAGATCCAAATCACCTTGAAAATGATAGAGCGTCCGACTACGGACAAGATGCAAATGGGGCTAAGAGCCCTGAAGAATAACCAATGGCGTCCATAACCCTGCCCAGGCCAAGCCGGAAGGGTAACCCTGCTAACGACGTCGATCTCAAAACCTGCTTAAACAAAAGGGGTGCCGACAAAGGGCAACGGAAAAAGAGGAGCGTCAGTACTGAGGCCAGTACACGGCGAGACTAGAATTCGGCGGTCCTCGCCTACAAAGGTATGGTGGACTGAAGCGGCAGCGGCAGCATGCACTAAACAACCTATAGAGACTCGATACAACTGTCGGCGATCAGAGAGGGATAAGAAAGACCTATTCAGAACCAACCTGACATTACCACCAAACAAACCCATCCTGGTGTTTCCCCCTCGAGACCACCCGAGGAAGTCAACCGAGGAACTCACACAGTTGGCAGTTTTATCTATTCAGTTATCGTTGCAGCAATTACTAGTCAATTATAGATAATCATCCTGATAAAATAAGCAGTGGGCACTTTTAGTTAACCTTTCCGTTATAGTTGCAACACTTACTAGTCAGATACAAATAGCATGAGATAACCCAAAACCCAGCAGTTGTTGGTACTTTTATTTAGCCATTCCGTTGTAGTTGCAGTACTTACTAGTCAGGTACAATGGTCGCAAGCGACAACCCAAACAAGCAATTGTGGGCAGTTTTATTTAGCCATTCCGTTATAGTGAAGCTGATTACTAGTCATTATAAAGTCAAGTTTATAGCACTACTTTAGTTATAGTTGTCTATGATCGAGATACTGTGCTCCAAGTCGTCCATAACCGTGGACACGGCTTTCAGAAAGTTTTAACCCCGCCGGGGTGCACAAATAGCAACACACACACGATCGACCTCGGAAAAACCAAATCAAAACCCAACGAGGCTTTCACGACAAAGCAATCACAGGATTCAGAAATATTTCAGGGGGCCACCCCTTGGAGTACACCCGCAACGAAGTAAGCTAGCTCCGAGACGGACCCGAGGTTTGGGTGGACGGCTGTGAACGACTGGGAACCCAAAACTGAGCTTGTCGACACCGCGAAAACGTGTCCCGATCCTAAACAGTACAGTGTGCTCCTCGCACAATCGTAAATAAAGCAGTAAAGCATGGCATAAGTACAGGATCGTAAATAAAACCTCAAACTAGTTTGTGGCCCCAAGAAATAAGACTGAATCAAGCTCTGGCTAAGGGGGGCCCATAATTCCCCGTATGTGGATAGCGCGATAAATCAAGGAACAGGTATCAAGTACTCGGGGTCCTACGGGACACAAGTGGGCGGTCGGAAACCAAATATTATCTATCACCCACCGATGCCTCTGCTTACTTACTTCAATTTTATTTGTTAAACAGGAATTAAAGTGAACGATAAGTAAAGCCATGATCATCTCCAATATCAACATGCGGCCATACACCAACAACTGTGGCACTTGACGACACGCAACAGCACTGGAGCAAGCGACTGCGACGCGCAAGTCCAACTATCTACCAAACAACAGGTAATAGGAGGTGTCCAAGGCAATATAGGGCTGCAAGAGATACACGGGTACGAATCTAGAGCATCGCAACACAGATAGCAATAGATCAACAAGAGGGAAATAAATACTATAAAAGTAAGATAGGTAGAAAGGGGGAGATGCTCGCCTGAAAACATTGCCGAAGGGTTCATCCGAAGATCGGGTCGACACTCGCAACAACTCAACGGCCTTATCCGCGAAGAAGCAAAACACTAGAATAAACACCGGATGCAATATTTAATACAACGGCAGAAGATCGGGCATGATGCATGTATGATGCATGACATGGCAAGGTGCGATGCAATTAGGCCATATTGAGCGAAACCGGGGTCCCGACATTTAATTAGGTGACTCATGTTATTTATCTATCCCGCAAATTAAATGTTGTTTGAACATGGCAAAATATATCACCGGTTCGCTATACAAATTTAAATGAGGCCAATATGAGACTAGATTTGCCCGCATATGGGCCCCATATTTAATTATGAGGTGAATCGGCATAAGGCCCCCCAAACCACATGACAATATGCATGCAAGATGAACAATTAATATGCGACAAGTTGTATTATATTATAAAATAGGGTTTCGGGAAGGGGTTCACACATTAGGGTTCGACGATCTTGGGGTTCTGGGGGTTCCGGGGCCGGTCTCGGGGTTCGGGGTTCGACAGGGTTTCAGGGTTCGACGGGATCGGCGAGGTTCGGATACCAGATGGAGAACTTGTGTGCCCAGCGGTCGATCTTGCCGATCTCGACGAACTTGAACGGATCGGGTACCGGGGGTCTTGGAGTCCGTGGAGTAGATCTTGTCGCACTGTGTCCGCTAAGCAGCTCTCGTCGCTCTGCGCGAATCTTGTCGTCACGAGGGTCTTGTCGGGTCCTCGAACCAGATCTGTCTTGGCGTTCGGTCGAAGATCTTGGCGTTCCTTGTCTTGCCGAAGGCCTTGTCGATCTACGACGAAGAACTTAGCGTCATCGGGGTCCGAGAGGAGATCTTGGTGCTCCGTGTGGAAGGCCTTGAGGGTTCGGCTCCGAAGGTCTTGGACGCGTGTAGCGAATCATGGCTCTTCAAATCGATTTCGGAGCATCACCGTCTTCTAAACATCAATGGGGGGGTACTCGGCGATCTTGGTTCGATGCAGTTCGGCTCGGTCTCGCCGGGATCTTCGGGTTGCATGATGACGAGCTTGTCGACCGTGATGAAGAAATTGGGGTATCGTGCCATCTTGTCATCCGTGTTCAGGGATTCTCTGGGTGGAAGTAGATCTCGGAGGCATCAAAACTTCATTGACTTGCCGCACCAACAACACCATACCCAGGCGATCAGCAAGCAGCTGGTTGGAGGAGGCGGAAGACAGCAGCGTGCCGGAGTCGTGAAACGCCCCTGCAGCTCCAGATTGACGATGACGCTCCTCATGGCGGGCCGGGACCTAGAGCGGCTAGGGCTCGACGAGGTGCAGGGGGTGAGCCTGTAGGGAGCACCGGGGCAGTTTTACCTTGCATCGAGCTCGGTTAAAAAGGCATGCGAGGCGGCCGGACCCCTGGCAGAGGCGCAGCAGGAAGGCGAGCAGAGGACCCTGGCGGCGGCGCAGCTCGGGGTCGGGTGGCGCCGTGGAGGAGGAGGAAGGCGGCGAGCGGGGGCAGACGAGGCCGGCGGGGAGGGGAGCCAGGCGGCGGCGGCGGGGAAGACCGACGCTGAGGAGGAAAGGCGGCGCGGCTGGTGGCCTCGAAGCCTGATGGAGGAGAGCCCGGGGAGGCCGGCGGCAGGGTGGCGGTGGGGCTCGCGGCCTGCGGCGGCGCGGGACCAGGGGAGGAGCGGGGTCGGCGGCGCGGTGAGGGAAACGAGCGGCAGAGGAGCCCTGGGGGGAGGGAGACCTTGGCGACGGCGGTGGAGGACCAGGAGAAGGGCGCCGAGGCGGACGCTTGGTGGCGGGGCCGGGAGAGAGATGGCCGGACGGGGGAGAGGGAGGGAGGAGCGGCGGCGTCGGTGGCAGAGAGGGGGAGGAGCGAGGAGGAAGGAGCGGCCGACGGGGGAGGTTCCAGGTGGGGGTGGGACGCGTGCGGGGACGGGGTGGGACCCGCGGGGGTTGCGTGCGTGGTGTGTGGCTGCGTGCGCGTGGAGTGGCCGGGTCGGGTAGGGGCAGGGAGTGGATTGGGGTGGAGGCGGCTGAGTGGAAGGAGGGAGTAGGTAGGCTAGGGGAATTAGGGTTTCCACCGGTTGGGCCTTTTGGGCCTGGCCGGTTTAGGGCTAGGTTTATTTATTTTGATAAGATATTTTGTTTTGTTTTGATTTGTTTTAAATATTTTTAGCAAATAGTTTAGCAGATAAATATAGGATTTTGTTTTGAAGCAAGAGGAGAGGTATTGCAGTAACCCAAAATAGCTTTAGTTAGAATATTTTGAGAGGAGAAAAAATGCATGATGCAAAGATGGTGCACAAAATATTATTTAACACGCGATTTTCTAATAGTGGTTTTAGCGGGATGCCACAATGTAGGTGGATCGGCTCGAGGCGCAGCAGGGCGACGATGATGCAGAGGCCGAACGGGCTAGGGTTTCGGGGTCGGAGCGCGTTGGTGTCCAGCGGCCTGGGGCTCCTCCTCCTCGCTGCTGTGTACCGAGGCGACGCCAGGGATCTCCTGTCCTTCCTCGACGTCCACAACACCACGCCCGCCTCCTCGTACTGCAGGTGGACGCCGAAGCCGACGGTGGGGTCGTCGGGGGTAGACGGTGGTATGGACGGGGTAGCTGGAGAGGAGAGGGGGAGAGGGCGAGGCCCTGGGTGGATCTGGGGGAGGCCAGAGGCGAGAGGGAGGGGTAGATAAGGACGGGGGAAAGGGTAGATGGCGTGGGGGAGGGGAAGGTGGCGTCGGCCACCTTTTGCTCCTCCTTCACGTGCTGGCAGGCTCGGGCTGGACCAGGGCAGGGCAGGTGGGAGGCTTCCAGGTGGGGTCGACGTGAGGGCAAGGAGGCAGGGACAGGCTCGGGCTAGAGGGGACCCTATGGCATAGAGAGAGAAAGAGAGAGGGAGGAGTAGCCTCGGGTTAGAGCTAGGGTAGGAGGGGAGAGGGGTATGGCTCGGGCTAGGGCTTGCTTGGGTGGGTAGCTAGGTGGCATGGTGGGGCCAGCTAGGTGAGAGAGAGAGGCCGAGAGAGGGGGTAGACTTAGGGTTTAGGTGAGAGGGGGATGTGAGGGTTAGGGTTAGATGGGGTATGGCTAGAGAGGATGGGGTATGGTTAGATGGGTAGGTGATAGGGAGGATCTTAGCTAGAGGGTAAGAGAGAGAGATAGATGGAGTGGTTCCTTTTGACTAGATCAAGCATGATCAACACAAGCTCAAACAAGATAGCCAAAAGAGAGAAAAGAAGAAAAGGTGGTGATGGGGTAGATAGAGATGGTGATGAGGTTTAAGCAAGATCAAAATAGATCAAGCCCAAAAGAAGGGATAGAGATAGAGATGAACCACTCAAGAATTCAAATAAAACCAAAAGATGACCAAAGTTGGTGGTGGTTGCATGGCCCATGCAAATGCATTAAATGCTAGGTTTCCTCTTGTGAGAACAAAAATGAATATCCATAGCACTTATACTTATGCATTCCAAAAATATGGAATAAGCCAAGCAAAAGAATTTAAAGGAAAGTTCCAGATGGAGTAGATGGAGATGACCACATTTGATTATAATTGGGACTTGCTAGTGTGTATATTCCACTAGATGTTTAATAGTCCCAAAAATATCCCCACATGATAATAACCCCAAAACAATCCATATGGAAGCTAGGGAAAGGTTCCACTCACAAGGCATGCAAAGGTGGCCATGTGACTCTCATAAACCAATAATGTGGAAACAATATGGTGCATATATGAGAGCATGTGGAGATAGAATTGGATCCATCCCAACCCACATGAGCTAGAGGTAAAACCAGCTAAAGTGCAAAGCTCATATTTAGTTGGATGGTGGAATTATAAGGTGGTGACAAGAAAGGGTGGTGGGGTTGAATAAAAGATATGCCCCCAACTCAACTTGGGCATTTAAACAATATATCAAGAACCAAATACAATATCAAGAGGCAAATACAATTTACAATGCATATGAGAGAAGAACTAAATCAAAAGGGTTTTATATGATGCTCAGATGCAAGGTGACATGATGACATGAGCATGATATAAGTATGATGCAACAATTATATATAGGAAGTAGCATTTATATAGACTAGGCTAGTAGCATTGCAATTGTTAGACAATTGGGATGCTACAACTCTCCCCCACTAAACAAGAATCTCGCCCCGAGATTCCTAGGAAAAAGAAAACAACACAAGGAGAGGCGGGTGTTCGAACGAAGGTGACCCTCACGTTCCCAAGTTGATGAACAACGGAATGGTGCGACCACTACACCTTGCAAAACTTGCTAGACTTGTTGCGAGTCTTGCGTTTTGCTTGAGAAACAACGGGTTAGAAGAGTTGAAGGATTGTCGTGAGACAAGAAGGATAGGATGGGCATAGCTCCGGTTTTCCCAAGAATCATGATAAAAGAATACAACCACTTGTGAAAGAAAAGGAGAGGATGATGTATCATGGATAAAGAAAGACACACCATTAAGATTAAAGATTTACCGATACTAGAGGGGATGAATCTTTGTCTCGCCGGAAGAAAGGAGCTAGATTGGAGAGGTTTTGAACCACTATGACAATAGCATCGTATCTTCTCTCGGATTTGAGACAAGAAGTTCAGAAACAATATTGCCTTCAAACAATAGAGTCCCTTGATAACATCAGAAAGATTTAGTTAGACATCGTCGGATTAGATTCTTGTTGCGCCGGTAAGAACCAAGGATCACGCAATTTAGGTGCGCAGATATAACTTCCAGAGATGGATGTGAAGCCAGATCATGGTGGAATCCCGAGAAGCAAAGGATATGGAGGATCTGGAGTTTATTGTAGAGATACTTATTGCTTTCTTTAGCCTTGAGGCTAACGCAATAGATTTGCGGCTGATGGCATCAACCATACTTGGCTTTACCACAGAAAAAGAATTGATGAAACAAAGAGAGAGATAGTTTCCTTTAATCTTGTTTGGGGATATCGAGCATCGGTAGAAAGACGAGGATAGAAAAAGGTTTGCGTTTGTTTCCACCATATAATTGAGGATTTTGCTCCGTGTAGAAAGGGTGATATCACCAACAAGAGATTATTGATTACTTTCTTCGAAAGAGCACTCCGGAAAAAAACAAGGACGGAAGTAAAAATATCAAGGGATAAAGGCCACTTCTAACTTCCGTGGAATGAGTGAAATCACATTAATTCACCAATTCAACGTACAAGAGCGAATGATAAGAGTAGTGGTATGGTAGCTACTCCATCCCGCACTCAAAGCATTACTCCGCACATGAATAAGAAAATCATGCAACCCAACTACCGAAACAGACTGAAGGTGTTGGCAAAAACTCATAGAACTCCGTTAGAAAACAAGGATAGATGCAAACGATTCGCCGGATTCATAGATAGATAAAGATGATGATGTTGTCGTCATGTCGGAAGTACCAAGCCACCGGAAAGATATAAAGGAAGATCACGGAGACAACTGCAAAATTTCACAGATATAGAAAAAGGTAGCACCACTTGAACTGAAGGAATACAAGATCTGGAAGGTCTTCATGGCCTCCGGTGGATTGAGCATAGACGATAGAGCGAGAGGGTTTCAAGAGATTACTTAACGAGATTGAGGTGAAAGAACTCCATGTTCTTCTTGAAATGATTGAGAGAGATTTAGCAGCCTTGAGGAAATCTTCAGCGGAACGACGATGATAACTTGCCAACAAGGAACAACTCCGGATTAGTTGAAGATGGAGGATGGAATTAACAATGGACTTGCTGATTCCAGAGTTGAAGTAATGTATTTAGCAGAAGGACGTGGTCGAGATATGTGACTTCAAAAAGTCAGAATTCTCACTTTGAGACTTTGCACAGAGGCAGTGCTCACGAAGCTCGAGAGAAAGATACACAGATGATCTTCCATGTCCTTCCATTGATATGGAATAGGCAAGCATATTATCAACATATACCACCATGGATTAACAAGATATTCCCAGAATACCAAGTTCGAAAAGGCGGGAGAAACGAACAAATGCTCGAAACACTTTCTGAGCTCAACGCTCTTTGAAAGATCAACGTTACGAGTAAGGATTCCTGTTGAAGAAGATGCGCTGACAGAATAGGTTAACTTGTCCTTCGGAAGAAAAAGAGATGTCACCTGGTTCACTTTGTCGATCGGATCACCGGTTACAAAGATAAAGAGATCTTGGATAAGAACCGATGATAGCTCATACCTTAAGCAAAGCTATCCGAGACAAAAAGATGCAATTCCCTCGTATCCAGGAGAATTGTGCAGATATGGGGTTCAAATGGATGTGCAGCATGATGGACAGATGATAGACCGCCGTAGTGCTTGGAGAAACTCTGGATTGCCAAAGATGCTTGAATATGCATAGATATGATCGCGGTGTACTCAAAATCATAGGAAATAACCGTCACCATTTGGAGGATAGTGGTGATTGCATTTTCCATATTCCACTCCATCATTCAGATCTATATGACACTTATCATGAGTGGAATATAGCTATGCCGTGAACCAAATTACAATCATCAGCATCGGATCGACACATGTTATGTAATTAGCCCAAGAGAATTGGAGATGAAATGAAACTCTAGGATTAAGCGCCGGTGACAAAAGAATGAGTTAGCATGGACATGCTGATAAAAGGGAGATAGATAATGTTTCACACACGACTGAAAAGGAGTGTGGAAGCACAGATGTATCAAAGAAATTTTTTCCGCATTTTTCGGCATTAAAATACCAATAGATGCGCAAAAACACTTATCAGGTAGCGGTATACCAATAGTTGCTAATCGCTACCTGATGGTTTCACAGAATGTGGAGTTACTAGAAGGAAGGACACCCTTAAGAAGATGGCACCGGTTAACAAGGAGTCAGATAGATCGCGCCGGTATTCAAAAGCCTGTCAGTATGGAATGTACCAACAGTTGATAACCAAAGACAAATAAAGATAACATGTTGGATACAACAGATAGACAAGGAATTACACACACACACACACACGCACACACACAACCTATGGTACTACGGAAACCCAGAACACGTGAATCCTAGTTTGAACTTTTAAGAAGAGGATTGAAAACGTTACACTTCCTTACCAGAAAAGGGTGGGTGGGTGGGTAAGAAGAAAAGTGGAAGCAATCCTACTCTCACGTTTTGTTTTTCCCTAGTATACATAACTACCAAAAATATTTGCTAGACTGACAATGACCATTTGGCTGAGACCCTGAAGGGCGGGATGGCTCTGATACCAATTGTAACTACCTCGGTAAATTACGCTCCTAGTTTCAAGCCTGGATGAGCGGAAATGGTTGAAATAGTACGGTGGGGCCCAAATGCCACTCACAGGTAGACCTTTCGGCCGTCCCAACCATTTCCAAACATCGGGACAAGAACGGGCGGCGTAATCGGCAGGCGAAGGGATCAACTACATACACAAATGAGTATGTATGCAAGCCACCATACAACAGTACATCAGAGCCATACCATCTAAAAAGAAAGGAAATATAGCAACGCCATACGGCAAGATTCGAATGTCCTAGATAGATATATAGTTTAGGATATCTCCTCATACATCAAACATCAGAGTATCAGGCGGAAGCGGAAATCAAGATCCGAGTACGGATAAGAAGCAAATCGGCATAAGATGCCCCATAAATAAGCACATCCCGCCCATAGATCTCACGGATCCCCGTTCCCGAAATCTCTACACCGAATGATTGTTGCCCACATCGTCCGTCTCTTCCACCCAGTATCCATCTTGCGAGTTTACCTGTTCATCTGAATCAAACAATTTATCATGTGAGACCCTAGGGGTACTCAGCAAGTCTTTATGACTCTAAAGGGGACACAACCTGGGGTGACGCAATGGCAGCAAAAGATAAACCCTAACAATGCTATAGAAACTCGCTAACCATCCGCCTAACCAAAGATAGACGGATGTCCGTGAATTAATAACAACAGTTATAACAGTAATATCCACAGATCCATCCTCCTCCTCGCTTACCAACGAGGAAGCGGACGAACAACCCCCCGTCCATTGGCAATTTTATTAACCATTCCATGAGTGTTGCACTATTTACTAGTCAGTTACTTAGTCAAATTAAAGCGGTACTTTAGTTATGCTTGTCTATGATCGAGAAACTGTGCTCCAAGTCGTCCATAACCGCGGACACGGCTTTCAGAAAGTTTTACCCTGCAGGGGTGCACAAATAGCAACACACACTCGATCAACCTCGGAAAAACCAAATCAAAACCCAACGAGGCCTTCACGACAAAGCAATCACAAGATTCAGAAATATTTCAGGGGGCCACCCCATTAAGTATACCCGCAACGAAGTTAGCTGACTTCGAGACGGACTCAAGGTTTGTGGGGCCGGCTGTAAACGACTGGGAACCCGAAAGTGTGACTGGGCTTGTCGATACCGCGTAAACGGGTCACAATCCTAAACATTACAGGTGCTCCTCGCACAATCGTAATAAAGCAGTAAAGCATGGCATAAGTACAAGATAGTAAATAAAACCTCAAACTAGTTTGTGGCCCCAAGAAATAAGAATGAATCAAGCTCTGGCTCAGGGGGGTCCCATAAGCCTCCCGGATGTGGATAGCGCGAATAATCAAGGAACAGGAATCAAGTACTCGGGGTCCTACGGGACACAAGTGAGCATGAAAAACCAAATAGCAGATATTGCTCACCGGTGCCACTTTCATTAGTTATCCCATTACTACTCAGGTTAAGTTGTTTAGGTACCTCGTCGTCCATCAGACACTCACATACCCTACACATGCTGTTCTACGACTCGTATGGCTCAAACAACTCCTGTAGTAGTGGCTCATGGGATGGAGGAACAAGCTTCGGTGGGGTTTAAAAGTAAAGGCTATGCAATACTTGGGATTCAGTTTAATGCAATCGCGACCCAATGATGCAAGAATAAGATAGAGGCAATAGGTACTATATGTATGCAAGCATGTGGTAGTGCTTGCCTGGCAGCTCAGTTGTAGCGAGAGAAGGATCTGGGTAGTGCTCCTGGGTCTCTTGATATATCCCCTGCTCAGCGTCTATTCGAAGAAGAACCAAACAAACAAGGGCCAACATAAATATAGTGCACAAGCATATGAATTAAATGCGACAAGCAAACAATCATGCCATGATGAATGATGCACAATTTGCATGGCATTAAAGTAGCATGGCATGGGTAAGGTGTGGAATACAAGAATAAATCATTTTATTGAGTTTTGGCCGCATTTTATCCTCAAATAAGTTGCTGTTTACTTAATATTTACATGATGCATGTTGCAATTCAGAACATGGAATGCATAAATAGAAAGGTCTCGTCGAGCTGATCATTTTAGACATATCATTTGTTAAATTTGGAGTTATAAATCAAAAGTTATTAATTAATTAAGGGAGAAGGGCATTTTATTGTAATTTAAATAAACTTGGAATTTTAAATGTCCAAAATATATTTTGAAGGTCATATTTGAATTCCTCATATTTTTCTGATTTGAAAACATATATTATTTGCATTATTTGGATTTCTATTTTAAAAGATATTTAAAAACAGAATTTAAATTTGAATTTGATTTAATTTGGAAAAGATTTGAATTAAAACAGAATAGACAGAAACTTTTGTTACTTAGCTCAGATCTAGCCACAGACGCTGGCCAGTGGGGTCATGCTGACTGGACGACACGGGCGCAAAGAAAACTTCTGTCACCGCGAGCTAAGCCAGCCACAGAGGCCGACAGGTGGGGCCAGCGGCCACGCGGTCCCATACGCCAGCGGACGAGTGCGGGTCTGCCACGCGGCGCAGTGGGGGACTGCGGGTTGAGGGTTCGAAGCTGCGGGAGCCTTTTTGCAAAAAGGCAACAGCCGCAGACAGGTGGGTCCGGAGGGATCGCGGCTAAGGAAACAAAAAGCTTGGGGGTTTTCTGAAAAATCGGCCAGGGGGTACTGTGGATCTTCTCCTCTCTGCCTCGAGCGACAGAGCGGTGCGCGGCGCGGGCGGGGATCGATCCCGCGACGCGGGGCACGCGCGCAGAGGGTGGAGCCACTGCGGTGGCTAGGGGTTGTTGCAGGGTTGCAGGGCGAGGCCTAGATAGGGCTAAGCGACGCTATGGCGAGGAGAAACGTACGCGACGCCGGCGCACGGAGGCCGTTCGTCGGATTGTCCGGCGCGACCAGGGCAAGGCTGCGACGACGAGGATGTCTGGGGGGTTGGGTGGCTCACCGAGAGTGCGTCGATGTAGGTGTATCGGCTCGAGGCGCAGCAGGGCGACGATGATGCAGAGGCCGAACGGGCTAGGGTTTCGGGGTCGGAGCGCGTCGATGTCCAGCGGCCTGGGGCTCCTCCTCCTCGCTGCTGTGTACCGAGGCGACGCCAGGGATCTCCTGTCCTTCCTCGACGTCCACAACACCACGCCCGCCTCCTCGTACTGCAGGTGGACGCCGAAGCCGACGGTGGGGTCGTTGGGGGTAGACGGTGGTATGGACGGGGTAGCTGGAGAGGAGAGGGGGAGAGGGCGAGGCCCTGGGTGGATCTGGGGGAGGCCAGAGGCGAGAGGGAGGGGTAGATAAGGACGGGGGAAAGGGTAGATGGCGTGGGGGAGGGGAAGGTGGCGTCGGCCACCTTTTGCTCCTCCTTCACGTGCTGGCAGTCTCGGGCTGGACCAGGGCAGGGCAGGTGGGAGGCTTCCAGGTGGGGTCGACGTGAGGGCAAGGAGGCAGGGACAGGCTCGGGCTAGAGGGGACCCTATGGCATAGAGAGAGAAAGAGAGAGGGAGGAGTAGCCTCGGGTTAGAGCTAGGGTAGGAGGGGAGAGGGGTATGGCTCGGGCTAGGGCTTGCTTGGGTGGGTAGCTAGGTGGCATGGTGGGGCCAGCTAGGTGAGAGAGAGAGGCCGAGAGAGGGGGTAGACTTAGGGTTTAGGTGAGAGGGGGATGTGAGGGTTAGGGTTAGATGGGGTATGGCTAGAGAGGATGGGGTATGGTTAGATGGGTAGGTGATAGGGAGGATCTTAGCTAGAGGGTAAGAGAGAGAGATAGATGGAGTGGTTCCTTTTGACTAGATCAAGCATGATCAACACAAGCTCAAACAAGATAGCCAAAAGAGAGAAAAGAAGAAAAGGTGGTGATGGGGTAGATAGAGATGGTGATGAGGTTTAAGCAAGATCAAAATAGATCAAGCCCAAAAGAAGGGATAGAGATAGAGATGAACCACTCAAGAATTCAAATAAAACCAAAAGATGACCAAAGTTGGTGGTGGTTGCATGGCCCATGCAAATGCATTAAATGCTAGGTTTCCTCTTGTGAGAACAAAAATGAATATCCATAGCACTTATACTTATGCATTCCAAAAATATGGAATAAGCCAAGCAAAAGAATTTAAAGGAAAGTTCCAGATGGAGTAGATGGAGATGACCACATTTGATTATAATTGGGACTTGCTAGTGTGTATATTCCACTAGATGTTTAATAGTCCCAAAAATATCCCCACATGATAATAACCCCAAAACAATCCATATGGAAGCTAGGGAAAGGTTCCACTCACAAGGCATGCAAAGGTGGCCATGTGACTCTCATAAACCAATAATGTGGAAACAATATGGTGCATATATGAGAGCATGTGGAGATAGAATTGGATCCATCCAACCCACATGAGCTAGAGGTAAAACCAGCTAAAGTGCAAAGCTCATATTTAGTTGGATGGTGGAATTATAAGGTGGTGACAAGAAAGGGTGGTGGGGTTGAATAAAAGATATGCCCCCAACTCAACTTGGGCATTTAAACAATATATCAAGAACCAAATACAATATCAAGAGGCAAATACAATTTACAATGCATATGAGAGAAGAACTAAATCAAAAGGGTTTTATATGATGCTCAGATGCAAGGTGGCATGATGACATGAGCATGATATAAGTATGATGCAACAATTATATATAGGAAGTAGCATTTATATAGACTAGGCTAGTAGCATTGCAATTGTTAGACAATTGGGATGCTACAGAGGAGGAGCTCAGGCTGGCCATCCAACTCGGCATCCAGTTCGCCGAAGGACGCCGCCCCAACCTAGGCGCCGGCGTGGGTGTGCGCGGGAAGCTGAGACGCGGTGTGTTCCCGGCGTTGATGTGCTCTAGCACCACCACGAGCGTCCAGCCTGGCGCGCTCCAAAAATGCCGGCGACCGGTCGCGTTGTTGCGCTTCGGCGGCGGCTCGTAGGGCGGCCCCTCGTGGCGGGCGAGCTCCTGGGCGTGGCGGTCGGCGAAGAACGTCTCCCAGTAAAGGAGGTTGTCGGGGTTCTCGGCATCGGAGGGATCATCCATGGCCGCGATGAAGGCCTGGATCTCGTAGGGCACTTCGTCGGGCATCGGCGCCGGTGGGATAGGGATGCCGCCGACACTAAGCTTCCACCTCGGAGGATTCCACGTGTCCGACGGCGCCATGTAGCCGGCTTCGTAGAGCATGCGCGCCTCCCAATCCTGGTGCGTGCGCCGGCCGAAGCCGTTCGTCACCGCACCGTCGCCGGGAAAGCATTCGGCCATGGCTAAGTAGGGAAGGAGAGTTGTGTGTTTGCCGGAGTTTTGGGCTGGTGTGCTGGGGAGCTGTGAGAGAGTGCGAGGAACTCCGGCGAGGGATACGGCTTTTATAGGCCGAGATGGGCGGGAAAAGGGAAAATGGCGGGAAGTTAGTGCCCGTCGGTCCGTCGAGGGAGACGAGGCGGCGGCGGTGGCGTGGCAATTCGGCGACGCGTGGCCGAAGCGACGGGCGGTTATTGTCCGGCGGTCGCCGGGTGGTTCCGAGAATGACGACGACTCGGCTTCCGTCGCTGACTCAGCGGGTACACGCGCCGCTTCTTTTTTTCACCGAGTTCGCTGCGTCCGGCCTTTCCAGGACGTACCCGGGATCCTGGAAACGTCCTGGGTAGTCCGGACCAAATTTGGCCCAAATCCGGACGAAAACAGGTTCCTGGCTACGCGACTGAGCCGATTTTCGGCGTCCGAACCTAAATTCAGCGTCCGGATCGGCGTCCTGGGTAGACGAGTGGAGATGCTCTAATTGATCCAACGGCGTGTGGCTCCTTTTGAACCAATAGTATTCATCTCGCTAAATGCACGTGCTTGGCTATATATAAGTCGAAATACAAAGTGTGACAGTGGCGCACTAAGTCAAAATGAATGTGCAGCGGCTATGCCTGCTTCACACAATTTCGGCGCAATTATAGTACGGTCAAGGTACTTTGGAAACATGAGATTTCGTCAATCACCGAATTGTTTAAATTTTTGTAGGTTTCAAAATTCTTTCGAAGATTTTCTATTTACCTTTGAATAATTTTGACATAGATTCACATGTGATTTGAATTTGTCTCAAGACAACCCAAAAACTGAAATTGCAAAAAAAATCATGACCTGTCAAAGGTAACAGAGTTTCGATATTTAGGTTAATGTTTTTTCTAGATTTTAAATCTTGGTTGGGACTAATCAAGTTAAACCAGGGCTATCTTCAGACCTCAGAGAGTTAGTGGACCTCAGAGTTCGTATAATTTGTGGATGTCTCCATTGTGTCCTGGCTATTTTCACATATTTCAGGAGAGAAAAAATATTGTACAAGCCTGCAAGGTGAGGAAAAGCAGTGTCTCACCAAATCACATTCATAAGATATACTACCGTACAAGCAATCTGGTGTGCTCTTTAAAATAGACTTCGAGAAAGCTTTCGATAAGGTTAATTGGTCGTCTCTTCTCAAAATTCTTCAAATGACAGGTATTCTAAATGAACTCATTGATTCAAATATGATTTCAGTCTGGGAGGAGTAGCTATCAAAGTTAACAATGAGTTGGGATCTTATTCATGCACACATCACGGTCTAAGGCAAAGAGACCCCATGTCTCATGTGCTCCTTCATCTGATTGTTGATGCAGAGCCATTAGGCTCGGGAGAGTGTGTAATGGTGATGACGACATCATCGACATCTCATCTGGTATCGAGGAGGCCGTGCAGTATATAGTCAATTATAGTTTTATTAGACCCTATATGTGTATGTAATGTGAAGTTTGTGATCTTTTTGTGACAGTAAGGACAACTATGTTTGACGGAGCCCTTCTGGCCGATCCTAAATATTATTAACGATCTTTTATAACAAGAAGGTCAACCATGTTTGGTTTGTGCCCTTTCGTCCTAAGCATAAATATATATAATGAACTATTCTTGAAGTTGCATCCTTTCTTGTGCAAATTAGTGCAAACGACGAAGACAATGGCAACAAGTTAATAGAGTATGTGCGATTGTGTGCACGTATTATAATAAGACACACATGTATATATTGCTAAAATATGTGCAATACCAACTATCGCACATGATTGCTAAACCATAACACGGGGTTTGTGGTACAAATCATGTGCTATGTAGGGCCCATTAGCACCCTGAAGATGCAACTCTACCCTTGTTCTCGTATTTATAAGGACCAGTAGGGACCCATCCGGTCTCACACCACTCGATTTCCGTCACCCTAGTTTAGGACCATGCAATACACTTTAGTCCCTCGGAAAACTCACCTAGTTAGCAAGGCAGAAGGTAGCATACTAATTTGTTGTTCCATTATATGTGGAAGTTATTCATTCTGTTGTGTTGCAGTTAGCATACTCAGATTGAATGGCTATTACGATTCTGTACTCCACAACTAGTTTCACGGAGTACAAGCTCAGAAAGTCACGGAGTACCTTCATCCAAAGGGTAAAACAGTAATTAGAGTAATCCGAAATATTTCTCGTGAGGACTCTAAAACAACCCGGTTGTCTAAATCAATTGGCTAAATGTAATATTTACTTGATCAAACCCTAGTTCATACTCCTCTAGCGGTAGCTCTAGGTCGGATTCCCCGCCGTGCGGAGGAGCCCGGACTAGCGAAGTTGTGACCGGCGGTGGCGATTATTTTGCAAAGTGGACTACTGGAGGACAGGCCGGCAGGGGTCGAGGGGCTGCGCCGCTGCGGCCTCGGCCTTCTGATAGTGGCCGCGAGGTACCAGCTCCCTGATGGTCAATGGACAGACGTTGTTTATGCATTGCAATAGAGTGCCGAAGGTTCTCGGTGCAATTGATGTACAAGGATGAGTCTAACTAGCGGCACTCATCTGTTCTGCATAGGCCTAATATAAATCAATCCAGCAATCAGAACCAAGTGATGAAACGAACCACAACCATGTCCGAAAGCATCGCCACTTATTGAATTAATCATTAGGGCGCCTGCGATGGGTGACTGGGCGAGGACAGAGGCGGCGCTGTGTTCTGTTCTGCGAGTCTGTGACGCCCGCTGCCGGAGGACGGGTGCGTCGTTACGTCAACTGCAAAGAGAGGCGGCAGTGTGTACAGATGGAGGCGGCGGGCGGCGGCGCTAGGGCTTGCCGTAGGACACGGCCCAGACCTCGATCGCCGGTTACTCTTGCGACCGCATTATATGGAGTACCAATCAAAGAGCCTAAATTGCCCTTACAAATAAACGGTTAGATTTTGTTGGTACTCCAGCTCTCGTTTGAGAGTACAAGGGTACCATAAAAATCATCTACTCAAATTAACCAAGCATGATGAAGAGAACATTTCTTCTTTCCACAAAGCCATGCAAAACATAGTTCTATATGTTGGTGTTCTTCTGCTTGGTGGTCGGATAAATTCATATATGTTTCTCTTTGATTCCAATTAATCCTGTTGTCACCTACAAGGGTATTATGTGCGTCCCATTTTTCTTCTTCCAAAGTCGTGTCATAGACATTAGAATTTTCAAGGTGACATTTTCGTTATCTTGAGCATCTCAAGCCTTCTAGCTTGGCCACTAGAACATGTTGTTCATCCATGCAGAGGAATTTCGTCTGCATCAAGTTTCACCTTGATGGTGCATCCAAAACCAAATTAAAGCATGAGATGGTCGGTTGGTCTAATTTCTGTTATATCACCCCTTCATTTTATATTATTCAAGGGTCTATTTTTTTAAAGTCAAAATATAGCAGTAGAAATAAAAAGTCAAGACACAACATGGGAAATAAATAAAGACCTACTCCAAAGTTAAAATTGAGACAAAAATAACCGAATGAAGTCTTCGTCTGGGTACATCATGCCCATCACGAGACATCAAATTAATTGGTGCATGTCATTCTTTGCTCATGGCCGAGAAGCATTCACACTATCAAGTAAAGAGATCTTTTCTAGGAAAATCAAAGTAATCCATCCGTCCTGAAACGAATGGCTCATGCTCGTCTAGATTCACATTTATCTATACAATAAACCAGGGGCGGAGCCAGGATTTGAACATGAGGGAGGCGAATATTTTTTTTAACGGGGATACTACATCACATATATCAAGTCAAGATACCCACATCAAATCCTATCAATATAAATGTTTGGCTTTGCCACCATACAAAAAAAATTCCACAAATCAAATTTAGAATGAAAGTGGCTTGTAAAAAATCTTCATTGAGTTAGTTTTTCTTCCAAAGATAATAGGTGCATAGAAGATTAGAGAAACATATACAACTAGTAAACAAATGCATTATCATATATGCAAGTAAAACAATTAACCAAACTAACAAGTTGTAAACTTGTAATCCATATGAGAGACGACAAAAGGCTACTAGTACTAGTCTGTGTATACCTACCTTAAGGTCTGAGTGTGCTACTCCATGGACTTATGCCGTGAAACCACGGCAAGAACTAATGTAGGATTAAGAGCGTCGGCACCGGGGCGGCATGCCGGCACCACATCGGCCGCGACCTTCGTCGTCTCATGGGTCATGGCGTCTAGAGGACATCAATGAGCATCGATGGAGACGTAGTTCCATCGTGAAAGAAGGAAGGAGTCCTAGGCTAATAGATCAATCAGTGACACTCTGTCCGGCAAACTAACGCACAGAAACATGAGAGTTTTCATTTTTTTAACTCTCCATGATAGCTTGATGGGCTATTTTTTGAGGTTCCATTGAATACCTAGCTAGATACACACATTAGACTTGGACCTCTCAAAATAATTAAGTTATCAGGTGAGATAATTAATACTCCCTCTGTCCTAAAATACCCTGCATTCTAGGTTTAGTCAATGTCAAACTTTATAAAGTTTGATAGAATATATAAAAAAACTATAAACATCTATAGCACCGAACGTATATATTATAAAAATATATTTTATGACGATTTTAATGGTACTTATGTTGTATTATAGGTGTACATAAATTTTTCAATATGGTTGGTCAAACTTTATAAAGTTTGACCTTGATTAAACCCAGAATGAAGCACTACAGGAATGGCCAGATGCGCCGACGGCCGTCCGCTACGCCGACGGCCAAACGTCGGGGCCGTCGGCGTAGCACCGCACTAGGCCAGCCCAACTGGATCCGTCGGCGTAGTATGCACTACACCGACGGTCACCCTCGGCGTAGCGGAGGCCCTCGGCGTAGCAAGCGGACGCGTGGCACATGCCTGCCAGCACGGACGGCGCGCTAACGGTGCCGTCGGTTAGGCCGACGGCGACCCTCGGCATAGCATACGCCGACGGCCACCCTCGGCGTACCAGCAAAGTACGCCGACGGTCACCCTCGGCGTAGCCTTATGTATTTTTCATTTATTTTGTATTTGTATCAATTATTTATATATTTTTTTATTAATTGGATAATTTCGTACCCTCTGAATAGCAGTCTACACGTCCACATAAAATGTCGTTGCGAATCTTCTCACACCCCGAGAAATTTCTATATGTTTGTAAGTGTTATTATCGCATGTGGTTCTCAATAGCACTCACCACGACCACATGAAGTGCTTGCATGTGTCCCCCCCGCATGCATGCGCTCTAACCTAGAGGCGAAGGTTCTGTACCCGTATAAGGGGGGAATCTCCCCGTTTAGGTGAAACCGGGTAGGATAGTGCCCCAACTTGTGAACCAACATGGTTTTACATCACCCTATGACCTAAACAAACACAAAACAAGAGAGAGCTACGCCGGGCTACCCCTGTCAGAGGAACGTCTAAGGGGGTAGACGATCCGAGTGTGCACAGAGATTAGGGTTTCGTCGGAGGAAGACCACGAGAACATCGGAATCAGACGAGAACTTGCATGTGTCCCTAGCATATGTGTGTGAGTGTGGTGAGAGGTTGGTATAGGTGCTTGCATGTGTTCCCCCTCGCATGCATGCGCTCTAACCTAGAGGCGAAGGTTCCGTACCCGTATAAGGGGGGAATCTCCCCGTTTAGGTGAAACCGGGTAGGATAGTGCCCCAACTTGTGAACCAACATGGTTTTACATCACCCTATGACCTAAACAAACACAAAACAAGAGAGAGCTACGCCGGGCTACCCCTGTCAGAGGAACGTCTAGGGGGGTAGACGATCCGAGTGTGCACAGAGATCAGGGTTTCGCCGGAGGAAGACCACGAGAACATCGGAATCAGACGAGAACTTGCATGTGTCCCTAGCATATGTGTGTGAGTGTGGTGAGAGGTTGGTATAGGTGCTTGCATGTGTCCCCCCTCGCATGCATGCGCTCTAACCTAGAGGCGAAGGTTCCGGACCCGTATAAGGGGGGAATCTCCCCGTTTAGGTGAAACCAGGTAGGATAGTGCCCCAACTTGTGAACCAACATGGTTTTACATCACCCTATGACCTAAACAAACACAAAAAAAGAGAGAGCTACGCCGGGCTACCCCTGTCAGAGGAACGTCTAGGGGGATAGACGATCCGAGTGTGCACAGAGATCAGGGTTTGGCCGGAGGAAGACCACGAGAACATCGGAATCAGACGAGAACTTGCATGTGTCCCTAGCATATGTGTGTGAGTGTGGTGAGAGGTTGGTATAGGTGCTTCCATGTGTCCCCCCTCGCATGCATGCGCTCTAACCTAGAGGCGAAGGTTCCGTACCCGTATAAGGGAGGAATCTCCCCGTTTAGGTGAAACCGGGTAGGATAGTGCCCCAACTTGTGAACCAACATGGTTTTACATCACCCTATGACCTAAACAAACACAAAACAAGAGAGAGCTACGCCGGGCTACCCCTGTCAGAGGAACGTCTAGGGGGGTAGACGATCCGAGTGTGCACAGAGATCAGGGTTTCGCCGGAGGAAGACCACGAGAACATCGGAATCAGCCGAGAACTTGCATGTGTCCCTAGCATATGTGTGTGAGTGTGGTGAGAGGTTGGTATAGGAGCTTGCATGTGTCCCCCCTCGCATGCATGCGCTCTAACCTAGAGGCGAAGGTTCCGTACCCGTATACGGGGGGAATCTCCCCGTTTAGGTGAAACCGGGTAGGATAGTGCCCCAACTTGTGAACCAACATGGTTTTACATCACCCTATGACCTAAACAAACACAAAACAAGAGAGAGCTACGCCGGGCTACCCCTGTCAGAGGAACGTCTAGGGGGTAGACGATCCGAGTGTGCACAGAGATCAGGGTTTCGCCGGAGGAAGACCACGAGAACATCGGCATCAGACGAGAACTTGCATGTGTCCCTAGCATATGTGTGTGAGTGTGGTGAGAGGTTGGTATAGGTGCTTGCATGTGTCCCCCCTCGCATGCATGCGCTCTAACCTAGAGGCGAAGGTTCCGTACCCGTATAAGGGGGGAATCTCCCCGTTTAGGTGAAACCGGGTAGGATAGTGCCCCAACTTGTGAACCAACATGGTTTTACATCACCCTATGACCTAAACAAACACAAAACAAGAGAGAGCTACGCCGGGCTACCCCTGTCAGAGGAACGTCTAAGGGGGTAGATGTAACTACCTCGGTGAATTACGCTCCTAGTTACAAGCCTGGATGAGCGGAAATGGTTGAAATAGTACGGTGGGGCCCAAATGCCACTCACAGGTAGACCTTTCGGCCGTCCCAACCATTTCCAAACATCGAGACAAGAACGGGCGGCGTAATCGGCAAGCGAAGGGATCAACTACATACACAAATGAGTATGTATGCAAGCCACCATACAACAGTACATCAGAGCCATTCCATCTAAAAAGAAAGGAAATATAGCAACGCCATACGGCAAGATTCAAATGTCCTAGATAGATATAATAGTTTAGGATATCTCCTCATACATCAAACATCAGAGTATCAGGCGGAAGCGGCAAACAAGAACCGAGTACGGATAAGAAGCAAATCGGCATAAGATGCCCCATAAATAAGCACATCCCGCCCACAGATCTCACGGATCCCCGTTTCCGGAATCTCTACACCGAACGATCGTTGCCCACATCGTCCGCCTCCTCCACCCGGTATCCATCTTGTGAGTGTACCTGTTCATCTGAATCAAACAATTTATCGTGTGAGACCCTAGGGGTACTCAGCAAGTCTTTATGCCTCTAAAGGGGACACAACCTGGGGTGACGCAATTGCGGAAAAAGATAAACCCTGACAATTCTATAGATACTCGCTAACCATCCGCCTAACCAATGATAGACGGATGTCCGTGAATTAATGACAACAGTTATAACAGTAATATCCACCGATCCATCCTCCTCCTCGCTTACCAACGAGGAAGCGGACGAACAACCCCCCATCCGTTGGCAGTTTTATTATCCATTCCATGAGTGTTGCACTATTTACTAGTCAGTTCTTTAGTCAAGTTAAAAGCGGTACTTTAGTTATGCTTGTCTATGATCGAGAAACTGTGCTCCAAGTCGTCCATAACCGCGGACACGGCTTTCAGAAAGTTTTACCCTGCAGGGGTGCACAAATAGCAACACACACTCGATCAACCTCGGAAAAACCAAATCAAAACCCAACGAGGCCTTCACGACAAAGCAATCACAAGATTCAGAAATATTTCAGGGGGGCACCCCATTAAGTATACCCGCAACGAAGTTACCTGACTTCGAGACGGACTCAAGGTTTGTGGGGCCGGCTGTAAACGACTGGGAACCCGAAAGTGTGACTGGGCTTGTCGATACCGCGAAAATGGGTCACGATCCTAAACAGTACAGGTGCTCCTCGCACAATCGTAAATGAAGCAGTAAAGCATGGCATAAGTACAGGATAGTAATAAAACCTCAAACTAGTTTGTGGCCCCAAGAAATAAGAATGAATCAAGCTCTGGCTCAGGGGGGTCCCATAAGCCTCCCGGATGTGGATAGCGCGAATAATCAAGGAACAGGAATCAAGTACTCGGGGTCCTACGGGACACAAGTGAGCATGAAAAACCAAATAGCAGATATTGCTCACCGGTGCCACTTTCATTAGTGATCCCATTACTACTCAGGTTAAGTTGTTTAGGTACCTCGTTATCCATCAGACACTCACATACCCTACACATGCTGTTCTACGACTCGCATGGCTCAAACAACTCCTGTAGTAATGGCTCATGGGATGTAGGGACAAGCTTCGGTGGGGTTTAAAAGTAAAGGCTATGCAATACTTGGGATTCAGTTTAATGCAATCGCGACTCAATGATGCAAGAATAAGATAGAGGCATTAGGTACTGTATGTATGCAAGCATGTGGTAGTGCTTGCCTGGCAGCTCAGTTGAAGCGAGAGAAGGATCTGGGTAGTGCTCCTGGTTCTCTTGATATATCCCCTGCTCAGCGTCTATTCGAAGAAGAACCAAACAAACAAGGGCCAACATAAATAAAGTGCACAAGCATATGAAATAAAATGCGACAAGCAAACAATCATGCCATGATGAATGATGCACAATTTGCATGGCAATAAAGTAGCATGGCATGGGTGAGGTGTGGTATACAAGAATGAAGCATTTTATTGAGTTTTAATCATGTTTTATACTCAATTAAGTTGCTGTAATCTTTATATTTATATGATGCATGCTGCAATTCAGAGCATGGAATGCATAAACAGAAAGGTCTCGTCGAGCTAATCATTTTAGACATATCATTTGTTAAATTTGGAGTTATAAAACAAAAGTTATTAATTAATTAAGGGGGAAGGGCATTTTCTTGTAATTTTAGTCAACTTGAATTTTAAAGTGTTCAAATTATATTTTGGATGGCATATTTTAAATCCTCACATTTTTCTGATTTGAAAACATATGTTATTTGTATTATTTGGAATTATGAATTTAAATTTATTTTAAAGTCAAAATTATTAAATAGGGTCAAAGTCAAAGGTTTGACTATATAGAGTCAAATCTGGTCAAATATGAAAATATGGTTGAGTTTATACTTGAAAAACATTCATATTTCATTTTATAACTTTTTCCAAATTCAAAACATTTCAAAAGATATGAATCATTTAAGTTATAAACATTTCCTAAATTTATTTGATTTCAGAAAAACTTTGGCGATTTTTCTCACTCAGGGACATTCTACCCACCATCGATGACATGTGGGGCAGAGGAAAGAGGGGCCACGGAAGCGCTAGCGAACGAGGTGGTGACAAGTGGCGAAGGGGAGGACGGCGGGTTGAGCTGCCAAAAAGTAGAGGGCCTATGTGCAAATCTGCCAGGAGTGCTCCGATTCAGACCCTGACGAAACTGAACGAGTGTTCGCAAAAATGGCTAGCTGACCCCGATCTTGCGATGAAGATGCCGACTAAACTGCTAGGAATTTCTCGATGCCGCAAAAATCAAAGTTCAAGAGGATACATATGCCTACAAGTTTCATGTTTGAAAGTTTTTGTAATTCGAACCGTAACGCAGAGATCTGGGGCTGTTCCTCTGAGTTGGCGCATAGACGAGCTCTGAACCTGACGCTACTGAGCCTGCACGCACGCACGCGATGGTGCCGAGGGAGGGGAACTATGGCTGCGGTGGCGAGCTCTCGTGCAGCAGGGAGGGCATAGGAAGGAGGGGAATGGAAAGGGGGGCTTACCACGAGGCCGGCGGTGGTCTCGGAGGGCTCGGGGGTGGTTGGGGATGGCGGTAAGGCGAGGACGAAGATGGCTGCGCCCGCAGGTCCACCCGAGAACGATGACTGGAGGACAGCGTACAGTTGCTCCCAGCTCCTCCTGGCCCTGCAGCTTGACGCGGTGGACGACGTAGACCGGCCTCCTGCGCTCACCGGATCCAGAAGAAGATCATGGAGGCGACGCGATGATGTTGCACTCGGGCAAGGGGAGGACAGACGGGAGCAGAGGTAGAGGGATGGGGATGGCGGCGTGGGAGGGGAGGAAGCTAGGGTTCTGGGGTAGAGGCTCCAGGGCATGAGGATAAGAAGGGGATGAGGGTTCGGGTGGTGACGAGGCTGACGGAAGACGACGGCCACCTGCCTCCTCCGTTGTCTGCTGCAGAGAGGAGGAAGGCGATGGACAACGACGGTGAACAGGACGGCGCGAAGGGGTATGGGGTCCAGGGGGTGTTGGGCTGGCTGGGAAAAGAACGTTGCACTGCTGGGCTGGGCCGGCTCCCCCTCTCTCTCTCCAGCCTTTTTGTTTATTAATTGTTTGTTTGTTTTTATTCTATTACAATTTCAAACCAGCTTCTAATTTCAAATTCTTTTGAACTTTTTCCCAGGGGATTTTGAACAGAGGGTTTGACCATGAGGAGAGGCAAGAGAGAACAAGAGGCATAAGGAGAGAGAATGCCCACATACATATTCATTTTGGGCATTTTACTAGAATTGGGATTTAGGGTTTAGAAAATGGAACAAAAACATTTGGAAAAATAATGGACCCTAGCAAGTGGATCCCATCTTGTAGGAACAAAAATAGTGAGAGATAAAAAGAGAGAAGAAGGTAATGGTGATAGCATTATACAATCAAGACAAAACATTGCAAGGTTTGATATGATGCTCAAATGCAAGGTGGCATGATGACATGAGCATGATATAATGATGATGCAACAATTATATATAAGAAGTAGTCATTATATTACTAGACCAAGTAGCATTACAGTTGTTAGACAAATGGGATGCTACAACTCTCCCCCACTAAACAGGAATCTCGCCCCGAGATTCTAGGAAGAAGAAGAAGACTCAAAGAGGGTAGGATAGTTGGCACGGAGCTCATCTTCACGCTCCCAAGTGGCTTCATCAACGGAGTGGTGCGACCACTGCACCTTGCAGAACTTGATGGACTTGTTGCGAGTCCTTCTTTCTGCGACTTCGAGGATTTTTGTGGGGTGTTCTTGATAAGACAGGTCTTCTTGGAGATTGATAAGCTCATGATCCACGGTCCTGCCGGGATCCTTGAAGCACTTCTTGAGTTGAGAGATGTGGAAAACATCATGAACCTTGAGTTTTTCCGGGAGCTCAAGAGCATAAGCAACTTCTCCTCTTCTTCCACGAATTTTGAAAGGACCGATGTATCTAGGAGCCAGCTTTCCTTTGATACCAAAACGGTGCGTGCCTTTCATGGGAGTGACACGAAGGTAAACGAGATCACCAGGGACATACACCATGTCCGTGTGCTTTCTGTCATAATTGCTCTTCTGGCGACTTTGAGCAATCTTCAGATTTTCAAGAATGATATGCACCTTCTCCTCCGCTTGAGTTACAATGTCAGGGCCAAACCAAATTCTTTCTCCTACACCCGACCAACCAATCGGAGTTCTGCATTTGCGACCATAGAGAGCCTCAAATGGTGCCATCTTCAGACTTTTCTGGAAGCTGTTGTTGTAAGAGAATTCAGCATAAGGAAGACATTCCTCCCACTTCATGCCAAAAGAGATGACGCAAGCACGAAGCATATCCTCCAGAATCTGATTGATCCTTTCAACTTGTCCTTGCGACTGAGGGTGGTAAGCTGTGCTGAAGTTCAATTTTGTTCCCAAAGCATTTTGGAAACTTTCCCAGAACTTGGAAGTGAAGATGCTCCCACGGTCTGAACTGATCTCAAGCGGAACCCCATACAGAGAGACAATTCTGTTGATATAGAGCTCAGCCAACTGAATTCCAGAAATTGTTTCCTTGACGGGGAAGAAGTGAGCCACTTTAGAAAGCCTGTCAATGACAACAAAGATTGCATTGTTGCCCTTCTGCGACCTTGGAAAACCAGTGATGAAATCCATCTCTACTTTCTCCCATTTCCATTCCGGTGGTTTCAATGGCTGTAGAAGACCGAAAGGTTTCTGATGGACAGCTTTCACTCTGCGGCAGACATCACACTCCAAGACATACTTGGCACAATATCGTTTCAAACCCGGCCACCAATATTGTGTTTTCAAGTCCATGTACATCTTTGTGCTGCCAGGGTGGATAGAAAGAACAGAATCATGCGCCTCCTTGAGAACTTGCTCTCTCAAACCCGGGTAGTTCGGAACAAACATCCGGTGTTCAAAGAAAAGCGTGCCTTGATCATCGACGTGGAAGGACTCATACTTCGGAAGCTGAAGTTTGGAGATGATCTTTCTGGTGTGCGGATCACCAAGCTGACGAGAGCGAACCTTTTCTTCCAAGAGGGGGGTTGCTAGAAGGTTCAGGAGATACCCTTGTTCCACGATTTCAAGGTTGAGCTGACGGAATTCCTCGCACAAGAGAGGTTGTTGTTCTTCCATCATGAGGTTGTTGACATAAGCTTTGCGGCTGAGAGCATCGGCCATGACATTAGCTTTGCCCGGAGTGTAGTTGATTGTCAAATCAAAATCGTTGATTGCTTCAATCCATCTCCTCTGCCGAAGGTTGAGATCAGGCTGAGTGAAGATATACTTCAGACTCTTGTGATCAAAGAAGATTTCACAACGGTTGCCAAGCAAGTAGTGCCTCCATAGTTTCAAAGCAAAGACAACTGCTGCGAGCTCGAGGTCATGTGTAGGATAGTTGATCTCATGCGTCTTCAACTGTCAAGAGGCATAAGCAACAACTTGTTTTTCTTGCATAAGGACCGCACCCAATCCTTGCAAAGAGGCGTCACAGAATATCTGGAAAGGCTTAGATGTATCCGGAGGAACCAAGACTGGTGTGGAAGTGAGCTTCTCTTTGAGTGTCTCAAAGCTTGCTTAACATGCAGGAGTCCAAAGGTATTTCTTGCCTTTCTTGAGAAGATCGGTAATAG
The DNA here is from genome assembly GCA_916181665.1 of Avena sativa. Lineage (NCBI taxonomy): Eukaryota > Viridiplantae > Streptophyta > Magnoliopsida > Poales > Poaceae > Avena > Avena sativa. Next base: position 370,605,897 of record OV702279.1, on the reverse strand, counting down.
GCTTCGCTATCTTAGAAAAGTTCTGAACGAAGCGACGGCAATAACTAGCCAAACCAAGGAAACTCCGCACTTCTTTGACATTAACAGGAGGAAGCCATTCAACAATTGTCTTTACAGTTTCCGGGTTGACTGCAATGCCCTTGGCAGAGATGACGTGGCCAAGATAGGTTACTTGAGGCAGCCAAAAATCACACTTGGAGAACTTTGCATACAAGCGGTTCTCACGAAGCTTGTTTAGGACACACCGAAGGTGTTCTTCATGTTCTTCCTTTGACTTAGAATAGACTAGGATGTCATCCAGATAGACCACAACGAACTTATCAAGATACTCCATGAAAACCGAGTTCATAAGCCTTGAGAAGGTAGCAGGTGCGTTGGTGAGACCGAAGGACATGACCGTGTACTCATACAGGCCATAGCGGGTGGTGAAAGCTGTTTTAGGCACATCTTCCTTGCGAATCTTGATTTGGTGATAGCCACTTCTCAAGTACAACTTAGAGAATACCACAGCTCCAGCTAGCTGATCGAAGAGATCATTAATCCGCGGAAGGGGATATTTATTCTTGATGGTTTTAGCATTGAGAGCCTGATAGTCAACACAAAGTCTATCAGTCCTGTCTCGCTTCTTCACAAAGATTGTTGGGCTACCCCAAGAAGAGGTACTGTGTTGAATGAAACCCAACTTCTCTTGTTCATCAAGTTGACGTTTGAGTTCAGCCAACTCAGCAGGACCCATTTTATAAGGCCGCTTGGAGATAGGAGCCGTTCCAGGTTCAAGCTCAATTACAAACTCAACCTCACGATCCGGAGGCATACCCGGCAAATCTTCAGGAAAGACATCTGGGAACTCGCAGACCACTGGAACACTCTGAATAGCTTTCATAGCATCATCATTCAGAGTCGCCAAAGAGAAAAGCTGGATAGCAGGAGTCAGACTTGGAGAAAAGACTATATGGCCTTCAGGAATCTTCAGAGAAACCGAGCGTTCAGCACAATCAATCACAGCTGCATTTTCTGTCAACCAATCCATGCCCAAGATGACATCAATGTCAGAATTGCCCAGAAGAATTAAGGACGCCGAGAACGAAGAGCCACCGATCTCAATTTGATTGCCATGGCTGATATGAGCAGCCCTCATGTTTGAACCAGGAGATAGTACCACCAGACGACGTGATAAAGGAACCATATCCAGATCATGCTCTTGTGCAAACTTATGCGAAACAAAAGAATGCGAAGCACCAGAATCAAACAAAACTCGTGCAGGGACTGAGTTAACGGGAAGCATACCCATCACAACTCCAGGTGCATGCTCAGCTTGAGCGGCGTTGACACAATTGGCACGAGCAATAGTAGACCCGGGCTTGGTGTTGATGTTGAGAGCCCGAGGTGGTGGTGCACGAACCAAAGGAGAGCTTGCCGCAGATCTTGGAGGGGGTGGAGGAAGAGCTTTGTTTTTCATCGGACAGTTCCAGTTTTGATGCCCAGTGTCTCCACACGTGAAACAAGCACCAGGTGGACGTGGAGCAACGTAGCCAGGGACTCCGCCAGGCGCTCCAGGGTAGTGGTGGTTGTAGCCCCTGGGAGCAGCAGTGAGGAAGTTTGGTGGCCTTGCCGCGTAGCTTGCAGGTCTTGGTGGAGCCGGGAGCGACGGTGGGGTGTTAGGAACCCAGACACGACGCTTAGAAGGAGCTGACATAGCTGAAGAGCTTGCTGCATCACGGTTGTGTTTCTTTGACTCCTCAAACACTTGCCTACTTGCTTCTTCCTGCAAGGCTGTATGCTGAAGTTCCAGAAAAGACGCCGGCCTTGCATGTGTGATTGCATATTTAATCGATGCATTGAGCCCTTGCCGGAACCTCTTTTGCTTCTTCTTGTCATCGGAGATCTCATCGCCACCATAACGAGAAAGGTTCATGAAGTTCCTGATGTAGGTATTGACATTGTCATTTCCCTGCTTGAGGTTGAGAAACACTTCCTTCATCCTTTCCATGACAATTTCTGACAGATACTGCTCTTTGAACGCTCCAGTGAACCGTTCCCAAGTAGGCTGAAAACCAATGCAGTTTGCCTTCAGGTAATTCTCCCACCAGAGAGCTGCATCTCCCTTCAGAAGGTGAGTAGCACATTTTACCCATTCTTGCTCAGGAATATCAGCAGTCTCCAGTAGCCTTGACATCTCACGCAACCAATCATCAGCATCAAGTGGTTGATCAGAAACATCAAATTGGCGTGGGTTGAACTTCAGGAAGCTTTTGATGTCTCCTCGCTTGGGAGGTGGAGGTAGCGGAGCAAACTCATTCCTCCTGACACTTTCCTCAAAACGCTGTTGGTTCTGCTGCATTGCTGCCAAGGCATTGGCGATGTTTGACAACACGGACCCCAGTTCAGGTGGTATGTCCTCATCAGAACGGCGTGGAGGAGCCATCCTGTGATTGATATAAAACGCAAGTCAGTACTATAATGGAGAATAATAATAATCCAAAATAGTACCAAGATGGAATTACTCAAGATTAAAGGATACAATTTACTGAGATGATATTAAAATATCAACAAAGTTCAAAGCACCTAGAAGATATTAAGCATATCGCACACGACTGAAAAGGAGTGTGGTACACAGATATATCAAAGAATTTTTTTTCGCAAATTTCGGCATTAAAATACCAATAGGTGCGCAAAATCACTTAACGAATCAAGATTAGTGACTCTACCAATTCAATATACAAAAGCGAATGATAAGAGTAGTGGTATGGTTGCGACTCCATCCCGCACTCAAAGCATTACTCCGCACATGAATAAGTAGAACACATATCCCAACACCTTCTTCTCACGATGAACCTAAAGATTAGTAACTACGGAAACGAACACCCCAAACAAGATAACGTCGGATAACAAAGAGTAAGACAGATCGCGGCGGTATACAACGAATCAGATAGATCGCGTCGGTTTGCAAAAGCCTGTCGGTATGGAATGTACCAACAGTTGATAACCAAAAGGCCGATTAGATAACAACTTGGATGCAACAGATAGACAAGGAATAACACACACATACACACACACACAACCTATGGTACTACGGAAACCCAGAACACGTGAATCCTAGTTTGAACTTTTAAGAAGAGGATTGAAAATGTTACACTTCCTTACCAGAAAAGGGTGGGTGGGTGGGTAAGAAGAAAAGTGGAAGCAGTCCTACTCTCGCGTTTGTTTTTTTCCTAATTGTTATCGCCATATTTTGGCCAAAGGAGGAGATGGGCCGTAATCAAGATGGGCTTGGAAGATACATATATGCAACGTGTTGTTGAATCGGCCTTGTGCGTGGAATTGGGCTAAATTTCCCGTGTATCTTATGTTGTAGTAGGTTACGTTTCGGTTTAAGTAAAGAGATAGGATTGCTAGGTTTATTCCAAAGATAGGAAGTCTCCGGACTATAAATATGTACCTAAGGTTATTGAGAAAAGGAGGACGATCACGTTCACAACAAACACAATCTCGGCGCATCGCCACCCCTTGTTTCTAGGGTTTCTTTCGGGTAAGTGTCATGCTGCCTAGATCGCATCTTGCGATCTAGGCAGTATCTACTTATGCGTTATTTGGTGTTACTCGTGCTGAAGCCTTGTTGATGGCGAGTAATACTTTTATCACAGATTTGTTTAGGCCAGCATCGGTACTTTCTGCTATGATTGCTTAGCTATGCCGCCTTTGCTTATCTCGCTGCCTTTACACCTTTTTGGGTATAAGGGTAGCATCTTGCTTGATCTTTATTCAGTCGATTTGATCCGTTATAGTTTTGCCTTGCTTTCCAAGGTTTAGTTTGATATCCACGTAGTCAGGCCTTGCAAACGGGTTGAACGATCCAGTAATACGCAAAGATATGGTTTGCTAATTCGAGAGGAGTTGTTCCGGGAATTGACTTTACGTCGGTTGTTAGGCCTTCTCTAGGGTTAGTTTTCTATGATCTTTCGTATTTACCAGGCTCAGTTACGTGTAGGATGTTCCAATTACGTGGTGAAAACGTTAAACTGTCGTAGATCGATTTAACTTGTATTGATGAAGCAAAACCCCATGTTATCATAGATCTAATGCAGAACCATGGGATAATCGGCTCCAAGAGCCGATTCACAGGGAAACCTGAAAGCCGGTCACGGCTTGAATTTTACGTATGTTTGTTTGCCATGCAGGAAACCAATCGAAGCAATCTTTCACCTTCCTGATCAGGTATAGGTCAGGTGGCACGCCCTCGAACCAGCCAGGACGTGTGCCGGAGTTTTGCGGGCCGTTGCCCGAGGGACCAGGGCCCACCAGCAGTCCTGGGAGCCTCCCGGCTCTCCGTGTTGCCCGTCGCTGCTCGCCGGTGGGTTTTGGCAGGCAACACATTCTGGCACGCCCGGTGGGACATTCAGCAACGTCTGCATCAACATCCGACGCTGCGATGGAGAACAGACCGGTCACGTACGACGATCTGCCTGAGGAGCACAAGGCGAAGTATGATGATATCAAAGTTCTCTTCGAAGCTGATCTCATCGGCTCTTTTGAGAGGACCCGTAAGCATGGCATCAGATGGAAAGGGTTCTCACCCGAAGGTGCTCTTGACGAGGTGGATCTGTCTGTTCCTTCAGAAGAGCGCACCAGAGCTCTGCGACAGGAAGTCAATTACATGGTAGTTCATTCTCTTCACCGTCATTCTGAGAGCCTAGTGAACGCTTTCGAGCGCGTCGCGGTTCGCGTAGTTCAGGAGATCATGAAACATCAGTACTCTCCGTCGGGGCCTACTCTAGGGACTCACCAGGGAGAAAGACCGCTCCAGACTAGGCCGCAGCTGCCATTCACGCTTGCAGCTCCGGAACCACCAGGTGCACCGGCGTACGTCGTCTACAAGGTTGGAGGTGACCCTGGCGATTACCAATTCCTGTTTGAACCACCTAAAGAGATCCCACATGGATATGTGTGCACCTACGTGCCGGACTGCAATAACCTGACGCGCACGAACCAGGTGGCAACTGCAGGGATTTCTGGAACAGGAGTTTTTGGAGCAGGGGCTTCGGGAGCAGGTATTTCCGGAGCAGGGATGTCTGGGATGGACGCTGATAAACAGGCATGGCTAGCCAAGTACGCCACCGGAGCGAGTTCTGAGAATTTAGCCCCTGCAGCTCAAACGGTGGAGCAAATTCGTACCATCTTGAGAGACCAGTTCGGCTTCGTGCCGAAGAGAAGGACAATCGGCTATTCTAAGCCGTACCCCAACGAGTTTGATCTGATTCCGCTGCCACCCAAGTATCGGCTCCCTGAGTTCTCAAGGTTTAGCGGATCAGAAGGGTCGAGCTCGATCGAGCATGTGAGCCGATACCTGGCACAGTTAGGCATGATTTCAGCATCGGATCAGTTACGCGTAAGGTTCTTTGCGCAATCTCTGACAGGACCAGCTTTTGGGTGGTACACCTCGTTGCCACCGGATTCTATCCAGACCTAGAAGCAACTGGAAGAGCAGTTCCACATCCAGTATCATTCAGAAGCTACCGAGGCTGGCATTGCAGATCTGGCGCATGTGCGGCAAAAGCGGGGAGAAACGGTAGCTGAGTACATTCAACGTTTCAGGACTATCAAGAACCAATGTTATTCGGCTCGTTTAACTGAGAAAGAAGCAGTCGAGCTGGCAGCGTTGGGTCTCTCGGAACCTATCAAAGATCTGGCTTTCCAAGTAGAGTACAATTCATTGGCGCACATGGCCCAGAAGCTGACAATGTATGAACAACGCCACCCTGAGTTGTACCAAGACAAGTTCAAACGTCCGATAGGCCTGGTCGATACAGAAGAAGAGGATCCTACGCAAGACCAGGAGGTGGCCGTGGCTGAATGGGCTCGGGGGGCAGATCCTGTGTCCTGCAAATGGGTAAAACAGCAAGGGCCTGCAAAAGGGTTCGACTTCGACGTAAGCAAAGCTGAGCAGATATTTGATTTACTGTTGAAGGAAAAACAGCTAAAGTTACCCGAAGGCCATAAAATCCCTACAGCTCAAGAGATGAACGGGAGACCTTACTGCAAGTGGCATCACTCGTTCACCCACACCACAAATGACTGCAAAGAGCTACGTCGCCAGATCCAAACGGCGATAGAACAGGGCCGTCTGATCCTTGGGCAGTTCGCCATGAAAGTAGACACAAACCCATTTCCCGGCGTCAACATGGTAGAACACAGCCAGTCCACGAGGCGTCAGTTGGATTTCTCGTTCGATGTTAATATGGCAGGACCTGTGTACCACCGTGGCGCATATAAGGAGGAAAACGGTCGCTCTCGGGGCAGAGAAAGAGAGGAGGCCGGTCCACGTGACCGGCGCCGTTATGATGACAGGCGATATTTGACCGAGGAGCAAGTGAGAAGCGTGCGATATCAGAAGCCACACTCCACACATCTCCTTAACAAGTATGAGCATCAGTATGACCGACGTCGCCGGCATGATAGAGATGATGAAGGATATGAGCACCTCGCTAGTAAAAAGCCAAAGGAAAAAGAAGGCGTGGACAAACATTGGGATTGTCCTTTCTTCAAATATTGCTGGGACGCGGGAATGAGCCGATTGCCTACAATCGACAACTGCCCAGAATGTGGGCAGCAGAAGGGTGACACGGGTCCAGTCTCGGTGTTCAAGCGCCTAGGGCCTCTTTCCCCTCGAGCAAAAGACCTCGAGGAGCCAATGGGTGGAAAAGAAGAAGACAGATATCACCGGCCAAGGTGGTGCCCCGATGGACTCAGGCACACCCAAAAGCGTCGAGTTCAGCGGTTGCGTAACTTGGAGGAAGCCGAAGCGCAGTACCTCCACGCTTTAAGGAAGGCACGGCCCGATCTGGCCGTGAAAGTGCAGCAAACCTTGGAGACGGAGGCTCGTCCGAAAAGAAAAGAATGGCGCCCCAAACCAGTAAAAGCCGATGCGAAGACATCGGCTGGCACAAACATGGTGTTCACACTTCCGTCAGAGTTCTGCGCTCCAAGAGCCAAAGAACTACCAGTGGCACAGTTTGACTGCGGCCCACAACCGGTTATCTTTGAAAAGCCACAAGAGAAGGGCTACAAACATCTGAAAGCTCTGTACCTGCGAGGTTATATCAATGGGCAGCCTGTCCGCAAGATGTTGGTTGACACCGGAGCAGCAGTGAATATAATGCCATACTCCATGCTACGGCGTTTGGGACGCTCCACTGCAGATCTGATCAAAACCAACGTAACGTTAAGCGACTTCAACGGCCAAACTTCAGAGACGCAAGGCGTTCTGAATGTGGATCTGACCGTGGGCAGAAAAACCATCCCTACGTCATTCTTCATCGTTGACAGCAAAAGCACCTATGCTGTCTTACTGGGGAGGGATTGGATTCACGCCAACTGCTGCATTCCATCCACGATGCACCAGTGCCTGATACAGTGGGATGGAGATGAAGTGGAGGTCATTCATGCAGATGATTCGATCGAGATCTCCATAGCTGGCATGAACATCTGGGAGGCAGGAGACCAAGAGCCGATCTCTGGAGTCAGTCTAGACGGCTGTGAGCGCATTGAAGCTACAAAAAACGGGGTGAGGCTGGTCTTATCCACTGGCCTGACAGAGTAGCAAAGTCCACGATCGTACGTGGAAAGGCCGATCCCTGCGATCGGCCACAAAAAATAAAAAGCAGCAATCTTACGACAAGCAGGCCATGCAGTCGTAGCAGGGAGGTTCCCCGCCATTGTAGAGCACAGATAAGTTGTAAACCTTCCTTGACTAATGCAATAAAAAAGGGGGCCGATTCCGGCAATCGGCCCAAACTATCTTTGTTATCCTCACCAGCTGTTTGCCCCGTGTTTAGCATCGATTTAACAGGTGACGGAAAGCTAGGGTATGGATTTACATCCGCTGATGAGCTAGAGGAGATTGACATCGGTCCTGGGGATAAGCCAAGACCAACATTTATCAGCAAGAAGTTAGATCCGAATCTGCGGGGTCCGATGATAGCTTTGTTGAAAGAATATCCAGATTGCTTTGCCTGGGACTATACATAGATGCCCGGGTTAGACAGGAGCATCATCGAGCATAGACTCCCGCTTAAAAAAGGGTTTCGGCCGTTCCAGCAGCGAGCGCGACAGATGAAGGCCGAAATTTTGAAAGAAGTCAAGAAGGAGATCGAGAAAATGTTGACAGCCAAGTTAATCAGGCCATGCAGGTATGCTGAGTGGATTTCTAGTATCGTACCTGTAGAGAAGAAGGATGGCCGCTGGCGGGTCGCCATAGATTTTCGGGATCTCAATAGAGCCACTCCGAAGGATGAATATCCGATGCCGGTAGCAGAGAAGTTAATCAACGCAGCTGCTGGTCATAAAATCTTGAGCTTCATGGATGGCAATGCCGGTTACAACCAAATTTTTATGGCTCCGGAAGATATACACAAGACTGCATTCAGAGTCCCAGGTTCGGTGGGGTTGTTTGAATATGTAGTCATGACGTTTGGATTGAAGAATGCCGGCGCCACATACCAAAGAGCCATGAATTACATCTTCCATGATCTGATTGGTAAGCTGGTGGAAATTTATATCGATGACGTGGTGGTCAAGTCAGCTTCAGTACAAGGACATTTGGACGATCTGCGACGGGTCCTGGACCGAACAAGGAAATTCGGGCTGCGGATGAATCCAAAGAAGTGTGCCTTCGGTGTGACGGCCGGTCAGTTCTTGGGTTTCTTGGTCCATGAACGAGGAATTGAGATCGGCCTGAAAAGTCAGGAGGCAATGCGAACAATGAAGCCACCTACCACGAAGAAAGAACTGCAGTCTCTCATCGGCAAGATCAACTCCGTCAGAAGATTCATCTCCAATCTATCAGGAAGAATAGAGCCGTTCATGGGACTGGTGAAAATTAAATCTGATAAAGAATTCCGCTGGGGGACAGAGCAACAACGAGCCTTCGACAAAATCAAAGAATATCTAACGAAGCCGCCAGTATTGGTTCCGCCCCAGCCGGATAGGCCGTTCTACATTTACTTATCAGTGGCTGACACGTCCATCGCCTCGGTGGTGGTGCAGGTTTATGATGGTCTGGAACGAGTTGTGTTTTACATCAGCAGAAGGATGCTCGAAGCAGAGACAAGGTACCCTGAGATCGATAAGTTGTGCCTCTGCCTGTTTTTCACCTGCACCAAGCTGCGCCACATCTTGCTCTCGGCAGAGATTATCATTATATGCAAATCAGATGTCATAAAGCACATGCTGTCGGCTCCTATGCTGAAAGGCCGACTCGGCAAATGGATGTTTGCATTATCGGAATTTGACATCCGGTACCAACCTGCGAAAGCGGTTAAGGGTCAGGCATTAGCCGACCTTATTGCTGAAAGGATCAACACTGATATAGCAGCACTGTCTATACGAGCGTGGGCTGTGTTTTTCGATGGATCGGTTTGTGATGATGGTTGCGGCATTGGCATTCTACTCGTGTCGCCCCGGGGGGCAACATATTCCTTCTCCATCAGGCTAGCTACCCCGTGCACCAACAACGTCGCCGAGTATGAGGCGATACGCAAGGGAATGGAGTTGCTCATAGAAGCTGGGGCAGAGGCAGTGGAAATTTTTGGAGACTCCAAATTGGTGATTTCCCAGCTCACGGAGGAATACAAGTGTGAGAGTGAGTCGCTCTTCCCATTATGGTTGCAATGCCGTGAGCTCATGGCACAGTTCCGGTACATAAACTTCACCTGGATCCCGCGATCGCAGAATACCGAGGCGAATGATCTTGCACAAATGGCTTCAGGCTACAAGGACGTAGCAGAGGGAGCCGATGTTCAGGTACAGTTCCTGGAAGCAGACGACTGGAGAGCCGATATCTTCAATTACTTGAAGGATTCGCTCGGGGGGCACCTAAACGGATAAGGTACAAGGCCATGAAGTACGTGCTTATCGGGGACGACATGTTCTACAGGACCCTGGAAGGGTTGTTGCTCAAATGTCTAGGGCCAACCGAGGCCAATCGGCTCCTGCACGAGGTACACAAAGGCGCATGTGGAACTCACCAATCGGCTCACAAGATGAAATGGTTGATCAGGCGATCAGGGTTTTATTGGCCCACCATGCTTGAGGACTGTTTTAAGTACTACAAAGGGTGTCAGGCATGTCAGAAATTTGGAAAAATTCAGATGGTGCCCGCGTCAACAATGAACCCCATCATCAAACCTTGGCCATTCCGAGGTTGGGGCATGGATATGATTGGCAAGATCAATCCTCCATCAAGCAAAGGCCACATGTGGATTTTGGCCATTACGGATTATTTCACTAAATGGGTTGAAGCCGTCCCTATGAAATCAGTGAGCTCAAAGGATGTTATCGATTTTGTGAAAGAACATGTTATTCATAGATTCGGGATCCCCCAAACGATCACGACCGATGGAGGTTCAGTCTTCACTTCTTACGAGTTTAGAGAGTTCTGTGAGGACACGGGAATTAAGCTGATCCGATCATCTCCGTACTATGCTCAAGCAAATGGGCAAGCTGAAGCGTCCAACCAGAGCCTTATCAAGCTGATCAAGAGGAAGATCGATGAGCACCCTAGGCGTTGGCACGAGGTTTTGTCAGAGGCTTTATGGGCTTATCGCATGTCATGTCATGGAGCGATAAAAACCTCGCCATACCATCTAGTCTATGGACAAGAAGCCGTATTGCCCTGGGAAATTACGGCTGGATCGAGGCGTGTCACCTTTCAGAACGATCTAACGACTGAAGAATATACGGCCCTGATGAGTGACAGTGTTGAGGATTTAACTGAGCTTAGGCTGTGGTCGCTTGAGAAAATCAAAGAGAACAAGGCCAAGGTAGATCGTGCATATAATAAGAAGGTGAGACCGAAGGAGTTCCACGTTGGCGATCTGGTATGGGAAGCTGTGTTGCCATTAGGGACTAAGGATGCAACATATGGTAAATGGTCTCCAAATTGGCACGGGCCATACAGGGTCGATCAGGTTTTAAGAGGGAACGCGTACATGCTTGAGGAGCTGGACGGCGTAAAATTCCCAGTGGCTGTCAACGGCCAACATCTCAAGAAATATTTCCCAAGCATGTGGGATGATGGACAGTGAAATGTGGGGGCCGATACATGAAATCGGCCAAATAAAAAAAAAGGGAAAATATATAGCCGATGCACAGTCATCGACTCTAGAGGTTCAAACTGTTACAAGCAGATGCCAGTTTACATAAACGAGCTACTGAAGAAATGCCTCGAAGGCGTGGAGGGCGTCAGCACGGACACGATCCACCTCGGCGATCTCGGCTTCGTCATCTTCGTCCTTGCCCGTCACTAGCTGCTTGTTCAGGGCACGTATTTCTGCCAGATCGGTCTTCAGTTGAGCTTTGAGGCTTTCTGCTTCGTCTTGGTAGCGGGCGATGGATTCTTCCTTGTCACGAATGAGTTGTTTAGTCGCCCGGACATTCTCTTCAAGATCTTCCAACTCCCTTTTCAAGGATGCGAGCTCGGCGGTACTGACAGAGGTGTCAGTTTTGGCATCCAGAGACGCCTTTTTCTCGTTGAGCTGCTGACATCTGTCTGCGATATTGGCCTTCAGTGGAAGTTGGGCGCGGCGCAGACTGATCCTCTCACGAGCTAACTTCACCCTTGACCCGAAGAAAGACAGAGTTACAACTGGCAAAGCTTCACCTGCAATGCTACTAGGAGTTGGTCTTTTATTTCAGCAAGAACGCTCTTCACCTCCTCAGAACCCTCGATCAACTCTTCGATCAGGGAGGACAGCAGGGTTTTAAGACGCTGGAATTGAGGTGGAACAGCCCTGGCTCGTGGTTCATCATCGGCAACAGAGGGAGTTGGTTCGATGGATTCAGGGTCGAACGTCAGCAAGCCTGAAATATCACAACTCTGGCAGCCCGAAAAAAGTGTCAGTACGCGTCCAACGTGTAAGGATGAGCCGAAAAAAGCTAACATACCTCTCCTAAGATCGAGGGGATAGCAGATGAGGAGACGATCGGTTTGTGTGTGGTTGCTGGGGGCTTGGCCAAAGTGGTAGCCGTTTCATCTGCACCTTCGGGGATTGCTGGATCCGGCTTGGCTAAAGGCATCGGCACTGCCCCAGCTTTCCCACTAGAAACGCCAGTCGTCTGCATTGAAGGTGTTTAGCCGATGTAAATGATGATGAATCGGCAGATAAAAAGAAGTAAGTAGTAAGAGCATGAAGGGTGATGATTTTCGAAACCTCCTGGCTCGACGAAGAAGCTTTCAGTCCTTTGCGAGCTCTCTTGGGACCCACAGCTGGCCCCGCCTCGACTGGTGCTCGGGGGGCAGTAGGTTCAGGAACCGACCTTTTCCTGGAAGCCGATGGTGGTGAATCTGGCTGGCTCGGTGTGATGGTCCTCTCAGAATCTGTGGGGCCTAGTTCTCCTCGATTGGTCTGAGTGTCCTCGCTAGAGGTGTCTTCGACGGAAGCCTGTAAAAAAGGAGAACCAGTAAGCACGAGCATGTCTGCAAGAATGGAAGAATGAGAAGGATCGACCAAGACATGGATCAGCCTACATGCGAGCTTTCTGGAGAAGGGCTCCGGCGCCTCAAGGTCTTCCTGGCAGCTACCTTCCTCACCATCGTTCTTGTCTTAGTTGGAACTCGAGGGGCAGCTGACTTAGGAGTTGCTTGGTTCTTGGAAGCCGATTGTGGTGTTATCGGCTGGTTCTGCATCATGACCTTTTTCAAAGGTGGCGAGTTTTTGCAGAAAAGAACCACAGGAGCTGCCGGAAAGAACTCGAAGGGGGAGCCATCACTGTGCGTAGGTTCAGGGCCATCTTGTTGCTGCAAAGAGAAAGAGTGGGTTAGTAGAAGAATCATTTGTGAGCTGCATCAAGAAAATTTACAAGTAGTGGTACCTGTTCCACGGGGATGTCATAGTCAGCATCGAGCTGCTTCAGCAACGGTCCCAGAGCTCTCCTGAAGGCATGAGTCTTCCACATCGACCACCAGTCTTCAAAGCCATCAGTTGATGAGGCGAAGGTGAGGTCATTAGGAATAGTGATGGTCAGAGCATCAAAGAAGGAATAACACCTTTGGCTGGTGAGAGGATCAGGCAGGTCGGCTCTGCTCTCTGTAAGGTGGTGGAGAAAGAAATGGGGAGGTACTTGTCCAAGGCCAAATTGCCGAGCCACTACGACCGGCTGGTAGAATTCATACCCAGGCTTGATTATTCTGTTGGATGTACTCATGCCAACTGGAAGGAAACAGGGACGGATCACAGTGGAAAAGAGCTGCCGAGTGCTGGTGTCATCGGCAAAATTGCCTAGCCTGAAGGAGATTGGATTTTCGAAGTGTTCCGATTCTTCCATGTAGGGAAAAAAGATAGGATTGTCCAGGCCTTGAAAGAAAATGCTGAACCATTTAGATGCTTCCTGAGGGGTCAATTTACTACCTGGCAGTCTATACAAAGCTTGGCCATAGCTGGTGCATCGGATCTGCTTCCCTTTGACATCTGGAAAGGTGCAACTCGCCAAAAGGGGGAAGTTTGGGACGTGGTTTTGAAAATACAGCTGAGCCCATAGCTGAATGAACCACCAAGGACCACCTGTTTTGACTGCTATGCCAGAGAACAGCTTGACAGACATCAACTGGAGATATCGATAGACCTCTCCAAGGAACAGTTTGCCGATGCCAAGTTGAGTGCCTTTGGCCAGTTCGTGGGATAAGGAGAGATAATTCTTGGTTAGAGCCAGGGAAGGGCCACAGAATATGAAATGTTCCAGCCAGAAGTTGAGAAAGGCTGTGTGTTCTTTCTCTGTGACAGGGCCCTTTGTTTTCATATGGCGTTGGAGGTAGGCACCCCAGTTCGTGCAGTCTGTTTTAGAAGACAGTTTGTAGGGGACTTTGGTCAGTTTAAAAGCAGAGGGGCTGGGTGATGTAACATCCAGACCAGTAATCATCACCACGTCTAACAGGGTTGGTGACATGGGGCCATGACCGAACATGAAGCAGCTCAGAGCGTCAGACCAGAAGTAGCCGATGGTCTTTAGAAGATTCTCATGTTTCTCAAGGGGAGACAATGACAAATGCAAGGCATCGGCTATTCCCGTGGTTTCCCATTGGGATTGGTAAGCTCTAGCTACCCTGCTGAACCAAGAGACCCAATGTTCAGGGGGATTAGGCTAGGCTCGCAAGTAGTCGGCCCAAGAGTTTAAATCTAGGTCTTGGCTTACGAAGGGGATTCTGTTTGCTTCGCAAGAGATCAGATGGGCAGGACTAGATTCTGTGCGAGGGCCAAGACAGAGAGAATTTGGGAGAGAAGGATGCGGCAGCAGGATGTCTGAAACCTAAAAAATTTAATGGTAGAATAAGGCATTAATTCAGGTGTTCGCCATTAATTCTAGCATCGCGTTCAGACTGCGAGGAGTAGACGTACCTTCAGACCGGAGACCCCTGGGTTGGTGTTGGACGATTCCGCCATCTGGTTTGCCGGCGGAGATGGATCTATGCAGTTGGGGATCGAGGGTTCTTGTCGCTGTGAGCTCGATCTGGTCGGTGGGCAGTTGGAGATCTGGGTCGCCCTTTTTTTGAAAAAGGTCGCAGTTTACCGTTTGAAACTGGAAAGTGGCCGCTCAGATTTGTCTAAGTATGCGACCAAGTTTTGACCTTGTCAACATTTTTTGGAAAGCCGATGTGTTGTCATCGGCTCTTTGAGCTTTGACTTGGTTGGCTGTATGAGTGCAGTGTGGTGAAAGCCGATACAGTATTATCGGCTTCTGGAGCATCGACCTATTTTGACTATCGGCGAAATTGGGTCGAAAAAAAGCAATCTTCGAGTTGGAAAAGCAATCTTCGTTCATTCAAAAGACGATTATTTACAGTGGAGCTGATTGCTTACAAAAGTAAATCTACTACTACTACTACTACTAGTTCCTAATCTAGAGGCCGAGGTCGTCGCCGCTGTCTTCGCCGTCGCCTTGTTCGCTATCATCAGCGCTGCTGCCGGCGTCGTCTTCGCTGCTGCTGCTAAAGATGCCAGCGGGGGCCTCCTCGTCCTCGTCGTCGTCTTCGGTGTCCTCGCTGGACCCGGCGCGGAAGCGCTTCACCGGTGGATACTCATCGGAGGAGGTGTCCTCCTCCGACTCCTCCTCCTCGTCGGAGGATTCGACGCCGTCCCAGGACCAGGCGTCGTCGCTGCTCTCCGCCTCTAGTTCCTCGTCGATGAGGAACTGCAGGCCCTCCTCGCCGTCAGTCAGGGACGCGTCGTCCTCCGACCAAGCGGCGAAATCCCAATCCCTCTCGTCCCACCATTGTGGGGCGAGAGTCTCGTACGCCACCGTGGGCGGGTGCTCCGGCGTCGGCTCCCGGTCGCTAATGGTGTTGGAAGACTGGGAAGAAAGGGCGGAAGAAGAGGAGGCCATGGCGGAGGAAGAGGGTTTTTTCGGCGGAGGAAGAGGGTTTTTTGGATAAGGGAGGAAGATGGGGGCTGCAAACTGCTTAGATGAATTTAAATAAGGGGAATAGTGGAAGACGGTTCAATGCCATAGCAGTTTCCATAATGTGGTGCCAAAACGGTCAAATCATACACTGCGGAGGAGTTGAGAAGACAGGGCATCATGATGAGGGGGTGGCGTGACGATTCTGCTCTGCAACGCGTAACCCGATACAAAAAAAAGAGGAAGAAGGGAAGAAGAAAAACATCAACAGAGTGGTTTTGGAATTATTATTGCCAAAACCAGGGGGGCATGTGTTATCGCCATATTTTGGCCAAAGGAGGAGATGGGCCGTAATCAAGATGGGCTTGGAAGATACATATATGCAACGTGTTGTTGAATCGGCCTTGTGCGTGGAATTGGGCTAAATTGCCCGTGTATCTTATGTTGTAGTAGGTTACGTTTCGGTTTAAGTAAAGAGATAGGATTGCTAGGTTTATTCCAAAGATAGGAAGTCTCCGGACTATAAATATGTATCTAAGGTTATTGAGAAAAGGAGGACGATCACGTTCACAACAAACACAATCTCGGCGCATCGCCACCCCTTGTTTCTAGGGTTTCTTGTGCGATCTAGGCAGTATCTACTTATGCGTTATTTGGTGTTACTCGTGCTGAAGCCTTGTTGATGGCGAGTAATACTTTTATCATAGATTTGTTTAGGCCAGCATCGGTACTTTCTGCTATGATTGCTTAGCTATGCCGCCTTTGCTTATCTCGCTGCCTTTACACCTTTTTGGGTATAAGGGTAGCATCTTGCTTGATCTTTATTCAGTCGATTTGATCCGTTATAGTTTTGCCTTGCTTTCCAAGGTTTAGTTTGATACCCACGTAGTCAGGCCTTGCAAACGGGTTGAACGATCCAGTAATACGCAAAGATATGGTTTGCTAATTCGAGAGGAGTTGTTCCGGGAATTGACTTTACGTCGGTTGTTAGGCCTTCTCTAGGGTTAGTTTTCTATGATCTTTCGTATTTACCAGGCTCAGTTACGTGTAGGATGTTCCAATTACGTGGTGAAAACGTTAAACTTTCGTAGATCGATTTAACTTGTATTGATGAAGCAAAACCCCATGTTATCATAGATCTAATGCAGAACCATGGGATAATCGGCTCCAAGAGCCGATTCACAGGGAAACCTGAAAGCCGGTCACGGCTTGAATTTTACGTATGTTTGTTTGCCATGCAGGAAACCAATCGAAGCAATCTTTCACCTTCCTGATCAGGTATAGGTCAGGTGGCACGCCCTCGAACCAGCCAGGACGTGTGCCGGAGTTTTGCGGGCCGTTGCCCGAGGGACCAGGGCCCACCAGCAGTCCTGGGAGCCTCCCGGCTCTCCGTGTTGCCCGTCGCTGCTCGCCGGTGGGTTTTGGCAGGCAACACTAATATACATAACTACCAAAAATATTTGCTAGACTGACAACGACCATTTGGCTGAGACCCTGAAGGGCGGGATGGCTCTGATACCAATTGTAACTACCTCGGTGAATTACGCTCCTAGTTACAAGCCTGGATGAGCGGAAATGGTTGAAATAGTACGGTGGGGCCCAAATGCCACTCACAGGTAGACCTTTCGGCCGTCCCAACCATTTCCAAACATCGAGACAAGAACGGGCGGCGTAATCGGCAGGCGAAGGGATCAACTACATACACAAATGAGTATGTATGCAAGCCACCATACAACAGTACATCAGAGCCATTCCATCTAAAAAGAAAGGAAATATAGCAACGCCATACGGCAAGATTCAAATGTCCTAGATAGATATAATAGTTTAGGATATCTCCTCATACATCAAACATCAGAGTATCAGGCGGAAGCGGCAAACAAGATCCGAGTACGGATAAGAAGCAAATCGGCATAAGATGCCCCATAAATAAGCACATCCCGCCCACAGATCTCACGGATCCCCGTTTCCGGAATCTCTACACCGAACGATCGTTGCCCACACCGTCCGCCTCCTCCACCCGGTATCCATCTTGTGAGTGTACCTGTTCATCTGAATCAAACAATTTATCGTGTGAGACCCTAGGGGTACTCAGCAAGTCTTTATGCCTCTAAAGGGGACACAACCTGGGGTGACGCAATTGCGGCAAAAGATAAACCCTGACAATTCTATAGATACTCGCTAACCATCCGCCTAATCAATGATAGACGGATGTCCGTGAATTAATGACAACAGTTATAACAGTAATATCCACCGATCCATCCTCCTCCTCGCTTACCATGAGTGTTGCACTATTTACTAGTCAGTTCTTTAGTCAAGTTAAAAGCGGTACTTTAGTTATGCTTGTCTATGATCGAGAAACTGTGCTCCAAGTCGTCCATAACTGCGGACACGGCCTTCAGAAAGTTTTACCCTGCAGGGGTGCACAAATAGCAACACACACTCGATCAACCTCGGAAAAACCAAATCAAAACCCAACGAGGCCTTCACGACAAAGCAATCACAAGATTCAGAAATATTTCAGGGGGCCACCCCATTAAGTATACCCGCAACAAAGTTACCTGACTTCGAGACGGACTCAAGGTTTGTGGGGCCGGCTGTAAACGACTGGGAACCCGAAAGTGTGACTAGGCTTGTCGATACCGCGAAAACGGGTCACGATCCTAAACAGTACAGGTGCTCCTCGCACAATCGTAAATGAAGCAGTAAAGCATGGCATAAGTACAGGATAGTAAATAAAACCTCAAACTAGTTTGTGGCCCCAAGAAATAAGAATGAATCAAGCTCTGGCTCAAGAGGGTCCCATAAGCCTCCCGGATGTGGATAGCGCGAATAATCAAGGAACAGGAATGAAGTACTCGGGGTCCTACGGGACACAAGTGAGCATGAAAAACCAAATAGCAGATATTGCTCACCGGTGCCACTTTCATTAGTGATCCCATTACTACTCAGGTTAAGTTGTTTAGGTACCTCGTTATCCATCAGACACTCACATACCCTACACATGCTGTTCTATGACTCGCATGGCTCAAACAACTCCTGTAGTAATGGCTCATGGGATGGAGGGACAAGCTTCGGTGGGGTTTAAAAGTAAAGGCTATGCAATACTTGGGATTCAGTTTAATGCAATCGCGACTCAATGATGCAAGAATAAGATAGATGCATTAGGTACTGTATGCATGCAAGCATGTGGTAGTGCTTGCCTGGCAGCTCAGTTGAAGCGAGAGAAGGATCTGGGTAGTGCTCCTGGTTCTCTTGATATATCCCCTGCTCAGCGTCTATTCGAAGAAGAACCAAACAAACAAGGGCCAACATAAATAAAGTGCACAAGCATATGAAATAAAATGCGACAAGCAAACAATCATGCCATGATTAATGATGCACAATTTGCATGGCAATAAAGTAGCATGGCATGGGTGAGGTGTGGTATACAAGAATGAAGCATTTTATTGAGTTTTAATCATGTTTTATACTGAATTAAGTTGCTGTAATCTTTATATTTATATGATGCATGCTGCAATTCAGAGCATGGAATGCATAAACAGAAAGTTCTCGTCGAGCTAATCATTTTAGACATATCATTTGTTAAATTTGGAGTTATAAAACAAAAGTTATTAATTAATTAAGGGGAAAGGGCATTTTCTTGTAATTTTAGTCAACTTGAATTTTAAAGTGTTCAAATTATATTTTGGATGGCATATTTGAAATCCTCACATTTTTCTGATTTGAAAACATATGTTATTTGTATTATTTGGAATTATGAATTTAAATTTATTTTAAAGTCAAAATTATTAAATAGGGTCAAAGTCAAAGGTTTGACTATATAGAGTCAAATCTGGTCAAATATGAAAATATGGTTGAGTTTATACTTGAAAAACATTCATATTTCATTTTATAACTTTTTCCAAATTCAAAACATTTCAAAAGATATGAATCATTTAAGTTATAAACATTTCCTAAATTTATTTGATTTCAGAAAAACTTTGGCGATTTTTCTCACTCAGGGACATTCTACCCACCATCGATGACATGTGGGGCAGAGGAAAGAGGGGCCACGGAAGCGCTAGCGAACGAGGTGGTGACAAGTGGCGAAGGGGAGGACGGCGGGTTGAGCTGCCAAAAAGTAGAGGGCCTATGTGCAAATCTGCCAGGAGTGCTCCGATTCAGACCCTGACGAAACTGAACGAGTGTTCGCAAAAATGGCTAGCTGACCCCGATCTTGCGATGAAGATGCCGACTAAACTGCTAGGAATTTCTCGATGCCGCAAAAATCAAAGTTCAAGAGGATACATATGCCTACAAGTTTCATGTTTGAAAGTTTTTGTAATTCAAACCGTAACGCAGAGATCTGGGGCTGTTCCTTTGAGTTGGCGCATAGACGAGCTCTGAACCTGACGCTACTGAGCCTGCACGCACGCACGCGATAGTGCCAAGGGAGGGGAACTATGGCTGCGGTGGCGAGCTCTCGTGCGGCAGGGAGGGCATAGGAAGGAGGGGAATGGAAAGGGGGGCTTACCACGAGGCCGGCGGTGGTCTCGGAGGGCTCGGGGGTGGTTGGGGATGGCGGTAAGGCGAGGACGAAGATGGCTGCGCCCGCAGGTCCACCCGAGAACGATGACTGGAGGACAGCGTACAGTTGCTCCCAGCTCCTCCTGGCCCTGCAGCTTGACGCGGTGGACGACGTAGACCGGCCTCCTGCGCTCACCGGCTCCAGAAGAAGATCATGGAGGCGACGCGATGATGTTGCACTCGGGCAAGGGGAGGACAGACGGGAGCAGAGGTAGAGGGATGGGGATGGCGGCGTGGGAGGGGAGGAAGCTAGGGTTCTGGGGTAGAGGCTCCAGGGCATGAGGATAAGAAGGGGATGAGGGTTCGGGTGGTGACGAGGCTGACGGAAGACGACGGCCACCTGCCTCCTCCGTTGTCTGCTGCAGAGAGGAGGAAGGCGATGGACAACGACGGTGAACAGGACGGCGTGAAGGGGTATGGGGTCCAGGGGGTGTTGGGCTGGCTGGGAAAAGAACGTTGCACTGCTGGGCTGGGCCGGCTCCCCCTCTCTCTCTCCAGCCTTTTTTTTTATTAATTGTTTGTTTGTTTTTATTCTATTACAATTTCAAACCAGCTTCTAATTTCAAATTCTTTTGAACTTTTTCCCAGGGGATTTTGAACAGAGGGTTTGACCATGAGGAGAGGCAAGAGAGAACAAGAGGCATAAGGAGAGAGAATGCCCACATACATATTCATTTTGGGCATTTTACTAGAATTGGGATTTAGTGTTTAGAAAATGGAACAAAAACATTTGGAAAAATAATGGACCCTAGCAAGTGGATCCCATCTTGTAGGAACAAAAATAGTGAGAGATAAAAAGAGAGAAGAAGGTAATGGTGATAGCATTATACAATCAAGACAAAACATTGCAAGGTTTGATATGATGCTCAAATGCAAGGTGGCATGATGACATGAGCATGATATAATGATGATGCAACAATTATATATAAGAAGTAGTCATTATATTACTAGACCAAGTAGCATTACAGTTGTTAGACAAATGGGATGCTACAACTCTCCCCCACTAAACAGGAATCTCGCCCCGAGATTCTAGGAAGAAGAAGAAGACTCAAAGAGGGTAGGATAGTTGGCACGGAGCTCATCTTCACGCTCCCAAGTGGCTTCATCAACGGAGTGGTGCGACCACTGCACCTTGCAGAACTTGATGGACTTGTTGCGAGTCCTTCTTTCTGCGACTTCGAGGATTTTTGTGGGGTGTTCTTGATAAGACAGGTCTTCTTGGAGATTGATAAGCTCATGATCCACGGTCCTGCCGGGATCCTTGAAGCACTTCTTGAGTTGAGAGATGTGGAAAACATCATGAACCTTGAGTTTTTCCGGGAGCTCAAGAGCATAAGCAACTTCTCCTCTTCTTCCACGAATTTTGAAAGGACCGATGTATCTAGGAGCCAGCTTTCCTTTGATACCAAAACGGTGCGTGCCTTTCATGGGAGTGACACGAAGGTAAACGAGATCACCAGGGACATACACCATGTCCGTGTGCTTTCTGTCATAATTGCTCTTCTGGCGACTTTGAGCAATCTTCAGATTTTCAAGAATGATATGCACCTTCTCCTCCGCTTGAGTTACAATGTCAGGGCCAAACCAAATTCTTTCTCCTACACCCGACCAACCAATCGGAGTTCTGCATTTGCGACCATAGAGAGCCTCAAATGGTGCCATCTTCAGACTTTTCTGGAAGCTGTTGTTGTAAGAGAATTCAGCATAAGGAAGACATTCCTCCCACTTCATGCCAAAAGAGATGACGCAAGCACGAAGCATATCCTCCAGAATCTGATTGATCCTTTCAACTTGTCCTTGCGACTGAGGGTGGTAAGCTGTGCTGAAGTTCAATTTTGTTCCCAAAGCATTTTGGAAACTTTCCCAGAACTTGGAAGTGAAGATGCTCCCACGGTCTGAACTGATCTCAAGCGGAACCCCATACAGAGAGACAATTCTGTTGATATAGAGCTCAGCCAACTGAATTCCAGAAATTGTTTCCTTGACGGGGAAGAAGTGAGCCACTTTAGAAAGCCTGTCGATGACAACAAAGATTGCATTGTTGCCCTTCTGCGACCTTGGAAAACCAGTGATGAAATCCATCTCTACTTTCTCCCATTTCCATTCCGGGGGTTTCAATGGCTGTAGAAGACCGAAAGGTTTCTGATGGACAGCTTTCACTCTGCGGCAGACATCACACTCCGAGACATACTTGGCACAATATCGTTTCAAACCCGGCCACCAATATTGTGTTTTCAAGTCCATGTACATCTTTGTGCTGCAGGGTGGATAGAAAGAACAGAATCATGCGCCCCCGCCGCCGTCGCGACCCCGCCGCCGATGTGACCCTGCCGGCCCCCGAGCCTGTCCTCGACCCTGCCTCCTCCCTCCGCCGTCTGCCTTTTCCTCCCTCCACCGTCTCCCTCCTCCTCCCCGAGCGCCGCCGCCGCCTCCCCTCCTCCCCGAGCACCGCCGCCTCCCCTTCCCCTCCCCGCCAGCCTCCTCCAGCCCCCTCCCCGCTGCCTCCCCTTCCCTCCACCAGCCCCTCCCCTCACACCCCCACTGCCCCGCCGCCTCCCCCCACCCCCCACTGCCCTGCCGCCTCCCTCCCACCCCCACTGCCCCTGCCGCCGCTTCCCCCATCCCCACTGCCCTGCCGCCCCCCCCGCTGCCTCCCCTTCCCTCCACCAGCCCCCTCCCCTCACACCCCCACTCCCCCACTGCCCCGCCGCCTCCCCCCACCCCCCACTGCCCTGCCGCCTCCCTCCTACCCCCACTGCCCCTGCCGCCGCTTCCCCCATCCCCACTGCCCCGCCTCCCCCACTGCACCGCCGCCACCCCCACCACCCCCGCCGCCTCCCTCCACCCCCGCTGCCCCGCCGCCTCCCCCATTGCCCCACCCCTCCACAGAGCTCACCATCCCCCTTGGTTAGTTTTTTAAAATTTGTTCTTTTTTATTTTAGTTTGTAGTTTGTAGTAGTTTCTAGTTTTATTTTTAGTTTGTACTAATTATAGTTTGTAATTTTAGTTTGAAGTAGTAGTTTGTAGTTTTAGTTTGTAGTTTTATTTTGTAGTAGTAGTTTATAGTTTGTAGTATGTAGTTTATCTTATGTACTAGTAGTTTGTAGTAGTAGGTTGTAGTTTGTAGTATCTAGAGGTAGTTTGTAGTTTGTACTATGCAAAACAATAGTTCATGTTTAGTAAAAAATGGATGAAATTTGCTAAATAGATGTTGCATATGGTATGTTGTTTGCAGTTACCGGAGGGTGAGCGGGGGGAGTGTTTTGACGGCGGGGTCCCGGATCATCTTTGACGATTTGATCACGCTTCGAGGGTGAGAATCCGTTCGCCTCTCTTGTACCTAGGTTTATTTTCGTGTCTAGATCACCAAGTCTGTCGCATCACCTAGGCGTCATCCCGACCGTAAGCGTTACGCGACTTAATATGCATTAGTGGTCTCGCATATTTTGGACCATAACGCTTATGGCTTTTATCGGGCAGTCAGCGGATTCGTAGTTGGGTTTGGTTCTCCCTGGCTCTACCTTGATTCGAGACAGGATTTCGGTGGCGCCTCCTCGTTGTTCTCCGGATGCACATCCTCTTGGCTTTTTGTCGAGACGTGTATCGGGAGAGCAGCGGGGAGGTGCTGCCAAAATTCTGCTTGGATCGGGGTAGAACCAGGGAGAACTTACCCAATCTACGGATCCGGCAGCTGGTTAGGACCCTCTTTTCCTATTGGACATGTAGGTTGATGAATGCGTAAAAATATGAAGCATTTAATCTCCTGTTTGATATAAAATGTTATATTTGTTGTTTGTCTCCCAATAAAGCAGAAGAGGATGGCTGATAATGGATGGATGTATAGTGGTCGTATTAGTGTGACTAATAAAACAGACGATTGGGTACGGAACACTCATTTGTTAGTGAATGAGTTAGCGCGTGGTTCGAAGGCAATGGTTCGGGCACTTTGTCCCTGCGCTCATTGCACTAAGCGTCATCGTCAGGGAAAGGATGACATGTACAAACACCTTCTGCAATATGGGTACATGTCTAACTATGGCATGCAAGTCGACTTTGCTCGGTACGAACGTGACAGAGGTGAGGTGATGCGTCAGCGGCTCAATGGCAATGAGCACGATGGGATTAGAAACATGCTAGATGATCTTATCGATGCCGACCAGCCGAATTAGCCACCTCCACGGGAGCAATCACCAGAACCGGAGGAACCGCTAGAACCGGAGGAACCGGAGCCAACCGCGAAGGCCTTCCTTGATATGATGGCCGCGGCTAAGAGGCCTCTGTACGAGGGTGCAAAGATTTCTCAGCTCGATGCCATCTCTCAGTGTCTAGCCGACAAGTTCCAGTACTCCGCCACCCATTCTCGCTTTGAAGCTAATCTGAGAACATGTGGTAACATGTTGCCCGAAGGGCATTGTCTGCCTAAAACCCTTCACGAAACGAAGAAACTCATGAAGGAGCTCAACATGGATTATGAAAAGATAGATTGTTGTCCAAAAGGCTGCCTTTTGTTTTGGAAATAGTTTGAGGGTGACAAGTACTGCTCCATTTGTAAGGCCTCTAGATATGAAGAGATAAAGGGGAAGGATGGTCAGGTGAGGCAGTCGAAGGTCGCTAAGAAGATACTTCGGTATCTCCCATTCATAAAAAGAATCCAGCGGCTTTACTTGAGCGAGGAGACTGCCAAACAGATGACGTGGCACAAGAAGGGGAAAATATACGAGGACGGGCACGGACGAAAGAAGATGGGACATCCATCTGATGGTAAGGCATGGAAGAACTTCGATGACAAATACCCCCGGTGGGCAGAAGAGGCTCCGAATGTTAGAATTGCGATAGCAACAGATGGCTTCAACCCATATGGTATGTCGACGGCCTCGTACAGCTGCTGGCCGGTGTATGTTATTCCGCTCAATCTCCCTCTCGGAGTATTAATGCAACGGAAGACCATGTTTTTGTCGCTGATAATTCCAGGACCTGAGTATCCGGGGAAGAACTTGAGTGTCTACATGCAGCCGATTGTGGATGATTTGAACCACTCTTGGATACACGGGACGTTGACATACAACCGAGCATCAAAGAGAAACTTTTTGATGAAAGTTTGGTTACAATATACTATGCATGACATGCCCGGGTACGCCCTAACGTGCGGATGGTGTACAGCTGGTAAGTGGCCATGCCCAGTGTGCAGGCACCGACTTGATTTCCTTTGGCTAAAGTCGGGTCACAAATATGTTGCGTTTGACACGAATCGATGGTACCTCAAAAGAAATCATTCGTTCAGAGAAGATAGAAAGAACTTCAAGAAGGGAAAAGTTGTGCATGAAGTAAAAGAGGTACCAAAGTTCGAGGGTGCAGCTGTTGATGCCGAGATACGTGCTCTCGTGCCCGCGGCACCGGGAACTGGCCATCAATTTGCGGGATATGGTGTAACGCATAATTGGACTCACGTGGCAGCCTTAACGAATCTCGTGTATTACAAGGACCTCGAACTTCCCCATAACATCGATGTGATGCACACCGAAAAGAATGTCGGGGAGTCCCTTTTTCACATAGTCCTGAACATTCCTGGGAAGTCAAAGGATAATGTCAAGGCTAGAATCGATGTTGAGAAGCTTTGTGATAGGAAGAGATTACACATGCAGCCTCCTACTGTCCGTCGAAAGAATTGGTTCAAGCCGCATGCCTACTACTGCCTTGATAATGTCCAAAAGAAGGAGTCATTTAGGTGGCTCAAATACGTCGTGATGTTCCCTGACGGTTATTGTTCAAATATAAGTAAGGGAGTCAATCTTTTGACGGGATAGGTCAACGGGCTCAAGAGTCACGACTATCATATATGGATTGAGCGGCTGATGCCGGTGATGGTTCGAGGGTATCTCCCCGAAAAAGTATGGCGAGTGCTTGCGGAGTTGAGCCATTTCTTCCGCACCCTCTGTGCTAAGCAGATATGTCCTCTGGTGATTGAGAAGCTGCAAGTTCAGGTGCCGGAGTTGCTATGCAATTTGGAGATGATCTTTCCGCCAGGCTTGTTTACTCCGATGGCACATCTCATTGTGCACCTCGCGAACGAGGCACTCTTGGGGGGGGGCGGTGCAATTTCGTTGGCAATTTTGTATTGAGAGAGAGTTTAAGTATATTCGAAAGATAACTGGAAACAAAGCCAAGATTAAAGCATGCATAGCTGAAGCAACATGCCTTCGGGAGATGGCAGACGCCACGACAACCTACTGGCCCGATGATGTTCCCACTATGCATAACCCGGTCTCTCGTTACAATGTCGACCTGCCCAAGAATGACCCCAATCTCGAACTATTCCAATTTCCCGGTGGCAAGGCCGGTAAAGGACTAAAATATAGGTTGCCGAAGGAAGAGAAGGATTGCATAATGCTCTATGTGCTTATGAACATGAAGGAAGTGGTCGATTTCATTAGGTAAAATGGTGAACACCCTATTTCTCTATGCAGCTAGTAAATCGGTCTCCGTCTAATGCTTATTTTCTCCTTCTTAGCGATTTCACGGATGAACAGTCGCCGGGACCGACGGATCCCTCTCCCATGGAGTTGGACACTCTACTGAAAGAGGGTGCTCCCAGAAATAAAAAAAACTTTGTGTCCTGGTTTATGGAAAAAGTAATTTCTAACCTGTCCCTCTTACCTTGCAATATGTGACTTGTCTCTCTTATTCCACGTAACTACTGAACGCAACAAATTCCTCTTGTACCTGTAGGGAGCTGATCCCAACGTTGAGATGTCAGATGAGCTGAAATGTGTTTCCCAAGGTTGTAACAGTGTCGTCATGAAGTATGAGAAGTATGATGTGAATAGGTTTCGCTTCCATACAGAGACGCACCAGAAAGGGCGACCGCATGCAAAAACGGTAAATACTGGGGTGTTCACCAAAGGAGCCGATTCCCTTGATTACTATGGAAGGTTAGAGAATGTATACGAGCTGACCTTCAATCGTACGAATGTCGAACTCAATCTTGTTGTGTTCAAGTGCCACTGGTTTGACCCAAGGGGTGGACTGAGAAGTACCCCTTCCATTGGGTTAGTTGAAGTTAGGCCTTCAACCACCTATAGCGGAGCCGACGTCTTTGTTGTAGCTCACCAAGCCAACCAAGTTTATTATTTGCCCTACCCATGCCAGAAAGCGGAACTCCAGGGCTGGGAAGTCGTGTTCCAGGTATCGCCACATGGTAACCTACCGATTCCCTCCGAGGACGATTACAACAACATTAACCATGTAACGTACGAGGGAATTTTCTATCAAGAGCAAGAGGACTTCAGACACTTTGATTTAGAACCGGTTGATCTTGAGGACCTTGGGAATGATGTAGAAACTCGGGGTAAGTCAGTGGTGAATCTACATGACATAAGTATGCTCGAGAAGCTCCATACCGAGAATGACAACGATGATGAGCCTACACCCTTCGATGAGAATCCAGATTTCTACTCAAAAGATAGTGATAGTGAGAATGAGAATGAGAATGAAAATGATAGTGAGTATTTATTTTTTTAATGCATTTTATTTTGTCTTTGTGCTTAACTGTTTTCTTAATTGCATTATGCCTTTATTCTTTGTGTATACATTTTATTATGTCTTTGTGCTTAATTGTTTTCTCTTACAGGTGATTGAACAATATGAGCAGCGGCAAGGCAACCAGTTCGTCCTTGCTTAATGCGCTGAAGCAGCGCAAGAAAAGAGCTACACGGAGTGGGAGACAGCCAAATCCCAATCCGCGTTACCCCGATCTTGCTCCTGCTGGCGGAGGACGGGGTCGAGGCCGAGGTCGAGGAGGAAGAGAACGAGGTGCCACGGGAGGAGGCGTGGACTTTGACCCACCACCCTCTGCTTCTGGCGACGTGGCTCCTGAGTTGTTCCTGACAGAGCAGCCTTTCAGGGCCGAGAGGGAGGCAGAGTCCGAGAGGGAGGCAGAGTCCGAGAGGGAGGCAAGGACCGAGAGGGAGACGGGGACCGATACGGAGGCGGACACTAGCCACGAGTTGGTGGGGCCGAAGAAATTGCGGAATCGTGGGGAATCGGGAGTCCCTGACGAGAAGTTTGAGCCTAGGACTCAGGAGGCGAAAGCCCTTATTATTCCAGATGGCCTTGAGTAAGTGTACTAATTTGGCAATTTAAAACATTTTATTTCATGTTGGTCATAAATAATTATTGTGTACTAATGTTTATTATTGTGCAGCAATTGGACATTTCCTCCGGGGACCAAGGCTCGCCTTCCTAACAGCCTCGTTGGAGCTCTGATTAGGAAGTTCTGGCCGGGCTATCACATTACCCACGAGGGTGACAGGAAGCTAGCTACTACTTGGGCGGACTACCAGACTACCCGTGTCCCGGGCTTTACGACAGCTGCTGATGCTGTCATCACCAAGTTTTGGGTAAGGCATATTTCTCGAGTTATGTTCATACTTGATGACCCCACCGTGCTAACTCATGACTCTTATGCATGATTGAAGTGCTTTTACCGTGTGGCCGAGGAGGACCAGGAGAAGGCGCAGAGGACTTTGCTTGGGGCTTGTGTGTTGACCCCCCATGTGTGGTACAACCAGAAGGTCACGGCCGCTAGCCACTTCTGGGCTGACAGGGGCGTGAGGGTCAGGAAGGAAGACATTGTCGGTAGGAACCCTAATCCTGAGTACTCGATGACGCCAGAAGAGTACATGTCGGTGAGTAAAATGTCAATAAGATTCTACATTGCTGCTAAGTTGCCATTGCATTGTCTGGAGTTGAGTATTGCATTTTCAGGTTATCCCCGATTGGGCCGAGCCGCATCGACTCGCATGGGAGGACCTGGTTAGGACGAGGTGGCTCAGAGAAGACGAGGAGTTTGCAGCCTTGTCGAGGCGGAACGCGGATAACCGAGGCGATGGTGGAAAGCACTGCGCGGGAAACCGCAACTTTGACCGCTTCAAGGGGAAGGTGGTACGTATATACATGGAACGACCTGCGTGTATTTCTCGTCATGTTTGTACTTCATATGCATAATATTTCTTTTCGCGATACAGGTGGCCGAGGCACAACCCGGGGAGGTGATTCATGATGTCGCCGTCTATGAGATGATGCGGCGAAAGAAGCCCAATTACTCGGAGCCTCAACCCTCGTTGCCCGTGTACTTCGGCACTTCCCAGAACGACTTGGGGAACTACAGCACGATGGTGAAGGCTCGTCACCCCCATGTGGATGACCCCATTCACGCGGAGATCGACGAGGAGTCGTTGGTCCTGTCGGGGCACGGATTGCAGCATGGACGCCTCAAGATTCTGAATAAGAAGGTCAAGCCTACCCTCAGCACGAGCTTCAGTCGTCTCAAGGCTACCTACCCCGCCGACGGCCCCCCCTATCCCGCCTCGTGGACAGCCTCGTCGCTCCGCCGAGGATGTAAGTTTTTCTCGTTCTCATCATCTTTATGACTTTTGTTCCTGCATGGCTAACCACTGACGAGATTCCTTGTATTTGAAATTGTAGCCTGAGTTAGACGCGGCCTACGATACCGTTTATGAGGAATATCAGGTGGCCTTTCGGCAGCATCAGGAGGCGCTTGCGATCTACATGCAATACGTAAATGTAAGTCCGAACCTTTATTTTTGCAAAAGATACAAGTCCCACTTCCCCCCGTTTGTTGTACTACGGCCTGACTTCTAAACTATCTTGCAGGACATGATGGTGAATATTCAAACTGGCCAGAATAGAGATTTAGGGCCCGTGCCTCCCATGCCAGGTCCGGCGCCATTTTTGCAATCGAAGGAAAGCTTCGCTAGGACCTACTACGCATCGACACCGGTAAGTTCTTTGCTAACCCACTGGTTATCGCTTTACTTTGCCTCGCAAGTTGCTAACATGTAGGCAACATGTAGGGAACGGGAGCTTCTGGGAACCGGCACTTTGGCCACGCCTCGCCGGATGGGCGTCAGATCACACCGCTTCATGACAATGGTCCATCTCCTGGCCATTCTGCAGGTGGTTCTCCCGAGCTTCACACTTCTCCTACTCCCTCGCCAGGTGGCTCTTCTGCTGTTTCTACTGGACGCAACCCTCGGTAGAGGTCGCCACTTTTCACCAGGGGAGATCTCGGGTACACCCCGTCTCCTCCAGAGTTGTAGGTTGTTATTGTCTATGCATGTGCGATGATGTTGATACCCCTGTATGAATGGTGTGGTCTTGTTTGATACATGTTTTGAATAATGTATGAATGATGTGATCTTTGTTTGATACATGTATGGCATATGTGATGTTGTTTGAATTGCTATGGAATATATTTCCACATATTGCTGTGAAAATTGGTACATATTGCTGTGAAACAAAACTGTGCCATTTGGTATATATCGCTGCGGAGCAGAAAAAAATTCTGGGCAGGTGATACACCGAGGGCCTTGCCGTCGGCGTAGGGCCTTGCTGTGTGCCATTTGGTCTGCGCTACGCCGAGGGCCTGGCCATTGGCGTATCAGTGGGCCATACGCCGAGGGCCGTGGCCGTCGGCCTAGCGTCGGCCTGGGAGGCCTAGGAGCCTGCCACGTGCTCCCGTACGCCGAGGGTTGGGGCCGTCGGCGTACGTCGCCTCCTGGGAAGGCCCAGCGCGCGCCACGTGTCGACCCTACGCCGAGGGCGCGGCCGTCGGCGTACGTGCCGCGCCGTTAGCCGGCCGTGTAACGGCGAGGATGCCGTGCACCGACGGCTAATACGCCGACGGGCCGCCAACGGCCGTCGGAAAACCTATACGCCGACGGTGAGTGGATACGCCGATGGCCAGTGTTGCTCCGCCGAGGGAGACCTCCGCCAAGGGAGCTAAGCCGACGGCAGCCCTCGGCGTAGCGTACGCCGACGGCGAAAGGGGCTACACGGCAAGATCCTGTAGTGAAGGGTATTTTAGGACAAAGAGAGTAATACATATTTATAGGGGGGCTGATGGTTAGGGGGGGTCTAGCCCCGGCTAGCCCCCTTGGCTCCGCCCCTGCAGTAAACTATATTTAGATACATATAAATATAGATAATTATTAGTCGGTTAATTTCGAACAGAGGGAGTACTTAAATGATTGAATAGAGTACGGGAAAATCTAGTCGCTTCGCCAAATCTGGCTTGGTTGGCCTTTCACATTATGGATCAGTTCAGTTGACTCATTTCGGCCCATAATGCACTTTCTTGGGCCATATGCAAGATCCGGAGATATTTGTGCTTAATCTTGGATGGCAGCGATCTAACCAGTGCGTGAAACAAAACAACCCTTCATGAACGTACGTAGTACAGCGATCTAATGGATGTACATCGAGGGGCTGCACAACCCTAGACCCTTCCTCCGCGTACACCTTATCTTCCTCCGCGTACGTAGTAGCTAATCAGCCGCCAACAGCGGCGGCGCGTGCACGACAGTCCCAATGTTGCGATCCTTCCTAGTCCAGCTAGCTCGCCCTCACCCTCTCCTCCCCCGTCTCCGTCGTCGCCATGACTGCCCACCAGTGGCTCAGCTGGGCCGCCGCGCGGATCAGATCATCTCGCGGAGCTACACGTCGTCCGAGGACGAGATGGACAGCGATGCCGATCGCCCGAAGGCCACGCCAGTGGTGCCTAATAACTGCCACGGCGGCACGTCGTCCCTCAACCACAAGAAGAGGCATCTCTACGTGGTGTTGGATGACTGGAAGAAGGGGTTCAGCATCCACAAGCTGGACCTGGACGACGACACAGACTGCAGGGATCTCACCCTGCGGCCTCCGGCCTACCGGCAAGCGGCAGAATTTCTTCTTCACTGGAACTTCGCCGCCGTCGGAAGCAAGATCGTCGCCGCCGGGGAGATAAAATTCGAAGAGCTCGACAAGGAGGATAATGGCGTCACCCTCGTCTACGACACCGAGACGGCGGGGCTGTCCATTGTGCCTCGTCTCCCTGCGGCGGTACGTGTCTCTTGGTTCCTGGCCGCGGCTGCCAGGAGTGGCCTGTACGCGTTGGAGGATATGTCGAAGGAGAATACGCAGGAGTACAATGTAACGATGCATCACCTGGAAGAAGGGCCACCGCGGACGTACTGGTTGGGGACAAGCGACTATTGGTCTTGGAGAAGCATCCCGTCGCAACCCCCGTTCAATACCTTCGGTATGAGGATGCTGGGGTCAATCGCGGTGCACCCGGAGGGAGGAGGACGCACCGTGTTTGTGTCCGTGGGCAGTCAGGCACATCACCCGCCGGACCCCCACACGGGGCAAACCTACTCTTATGACGTCGAGACTCGCGAGTGGAGAGACCATGGTGAGTGGGGTCTGCCGTTTCATGGCCATGCCGACTACAACATGGAGCTCAACGCCTGGGTCGGGCTCCACAATGGATACGAAAGGCACTCACATCAGGATGGCTACATCTGCTCGTGCGATGTAGTATCTCCCATTCCCAACGGGAGCTCCACGCGGCCGGCCTCGAAGCTATGCAAGGAAAGGTTGTTCGATCCTAATACAGAATGTTTTAGTAGTCTTGTGTACATGGGGGAAAATAGCTATTGCATGGTCAAGGTCATGGAGCTGGAGACATTCAAGAGTAGACGTTGCGTCGGACCCGGAAACAAGTGCACCATCTGTTTGTCCACGTTCCGCCTCAAGTATGACAAGAACGGCGAGCTCACAATCACGGCGCGTCAGCAGGATCGCTCTTACAGCTTCTCTAAATACTCTGACGTTTTTCAGGTCCAGGCATTGTGGGTGTGATCATCGAGGACGACTCGAGGTCTTATTATGACAAAACATGCTGATGGATCAACTAGCCAAAGCGTGTGATTGCCACAAAGGCGCCCTTGTGAATTGCTAT
Organism: Avena sativa; assembly: GCA_916181665.1. Taxonomy (NCBI): domain Eukaryota; kingdom Viridiplantae; phylum Streptophyta; class Magnoliopsida; order Poales; family Poaceae; genus Avena; species Avena sativa. The sequence goes on along the minus strand of OV702279.1, from coordinate 370,573,139 downwards.
AAGTACTTCTCTATCCAAAAATAAATGACTTGGATTTATCTAGATTTGCATGTACCTAGACATGTTTTAATATATAGATATATCTAGACATGTTTTATGGAATTATGACAAAACAACATGCTGATGGATCAAATAGCCAAAGCGTATGATTGCCATAAAGGCACCCTTGTGAATTGCTATAAGTGCTCCTCTATCCAAAAATAAATGACTTAGATTTGTCTAGATTTACATGTATCTAGACATGTTTTAATTTATAGATATATGTAGACATGTTTTAATATATAGATACATACACGAATCTAGGAAAATGCAAGTCACTTGTTTTCACACAGGAGAGAATAGTATTTTTTTTAGATTTGTTGGATCGGTGCTTGTCAAATTTGCGCAAGTTTCGGATTGCTACTACTAGATTTTTTACCTCTTTGGCTATGTTTACTGTCATGTTTACTTTTGGTCAACTCATAGTGAAATTGGACAATGTTTAGTACCCGTGACCCCAACACACATTGCAATATTTATCACCACCACCCGCTCTCTAATTAATTACCACTCTGGTGTCATTTTTAAAATGGGCAAAAGCTACACATGTTCATTGCATAAGGAGAAAGTGGGATGCAGACGTGACCAGCGACCGCAATTAATAATTTACAGAAGGCCTAATCTCCCGGTAATATGAGGGGACCGCTATCTCCTTGTTGTGTAATACCTGCCGGTTTCTCTCATACCAAATCTGCCAAGATACCAATATGACAATGGAGGCAATGACCTTTCTAAGGGAGTTTGAAGATGCAGGTGACCCGGAGCCACCAACTTTTGACATTTGCCTCCCACGCCCATGACCCAATATGTCAAGTTGATGCAAACCAAGTCATCCTTTGAGCATATACAACATACATGTCCACTAGTGGAAACGAGGCCTTTGGTTGAGGTTGGAAATGGGCTACGAACCGGTGTTAAAGGGGGTGCCCGTACCAGCGTGGTCCATAGAGCAAAAAGGAGCACCCCCTTTAACACTGATTCGTGCCACGAACCTGTGTTAAAGGCCCTACACCAGTGGCCCGCGCAGCCCCCCCTCCTTTAACACCGGTTCGTGGCTTGAACCGGTGTTAAAGGGAGGCTATATAACACACCGCAGCCCACACCCCTCTCTTCCATTTTTTACTCTCTCATTTTGGAGCCTAGCAAGAGGGTGAGAGGTGTTCTGGTTTGTGTTTTTTTCTATGCACAAGAGGTGTTCGGTGAAATGCCCGAGAGCTCGAAATAAGTTTTCTCGTTTCTCTTTCCTTCTCGGTCAAGGTCGGCAACTTAATCCTTTCATGTGTCATTGATGTACTATATATAAATGGTCATCTCCCTATTAATTTTTGATATGCTATATATTAATGCAGATGAACAAGCAATGGATGTACGGTGACCGACGCACTTCCAAGTACATTACGGGCCTCCAAAATTTCATCGTTGTGGCTAATGCAAACCGTGGTCACAATGGTTTTATGTGTTGTCCGTGTGTTCACTGTCAGAACAAGAAAGACTACTCAAATACCAGAACCATTCACGCCCACCTGCTTCGATCCGGTTTCATGTCCAGCTATAATTGTTGGACCAAGCACGGAGAAAAAGGGGTTATGATGAAAGACAACGAAGAAGAAGAGGATGATGACAACTATCATAATATGTATCCTAAATATGATGATACTGCAATGGGGGTAGATAATGAAGATCAAGAGGCAGCAGATGGGCCCGCTGATGACGATCTTGATCGGGCCATTACTGATGCAAAGGAAGAATGTGAAACTGAAAAGGAGAAGGAGAAGGAGAAGCTGGAGCAGATGTTAAAGGATCACAAAACATTATTGTACCCAACTTGCGAAGATGGCCATGAAAAACTAGGTACCACACTGGATTTGCTGCAATGGAAGGCAGAGAACGTTGCGACTGACAGCGCATTTTCAAAGTTGTTGGTAAAAATGAAGAATCTGCTTCCAAGAAATAATAAGTTGCCTGACAGTACATACCAAGCAAAAAAAGGTTGTATGCCCTCTAGGATTAGACATACAGAAGATACATGCCTGCATTAATGACTGCATCCTCTACCGCGGTGAGAAGTACGAGAATTTGGATGCATGATCGGTATGCATTGCACTGCGGTATAAGATCAGACGAGACGATCCTGGCGATGTTGAGGGTGAGGCCCCTAGGAAGAAGGTTCCTGCCAAGGTTATGTGGTATGCTCCTATAATATCACGGTTAAAACGTCTCTTCAGAAATAAAGAGCATGTCAAGTTGTTGCGATGACACATGGAAGACCGTAAGAAATACGCGATGTTGAGACACTCCGCTGATGGGTCACAGTGGAGAAAAGTCAAGCGAGAGTACCCGGACTTCGCACGTGACGCAAAGAACTTAAGGTTTGGTTTAAGTACAGATGGCATGAATCCTTTTGGTGAGCAGAGCTGCAGTCACAGCACCTGGCATGTGACTCTATGTATCTATAACCTTCCTCCTTGGTTGTGCATGAAGAGGAAGTTCATTATGATGCCAGTGCTCATCCAAGGCCCGAGGCAACCCGACAACGACATTGATGTGTACCTAAGGCCATTAGTTGAAGAACTTTTATAGCTGTGGGCCAAACTAGGTGTACGTATATGGGATGAGCACAAAGGGGAGCCATTTGATCTACGAGCGTTGCTTTTCGTAACCATCAATGATTGGCCTAATCTTAGCAACATTTCAGGACAGACAAACAAGGGATACAATGCATGCACACACTGTTTAGATGAGACTGAAAGTGTATATTTGGATAAATGTAAGAAGGTTGTGTACCTAGGATATCGTCGATTTCTTCCGAACCTGCATCCAGTAAGAAAGAAAGGCAAGCATTTCAAACGTCTGGCAGAACCCCGGAGGAAGCCCGTCCTCCGTACCGGTGAGGAGGTTATTGGTATGGTCAAGGACCTAGAAGTAATCTTTGGAAAAGGTCCTGGCAGTCTATTCCGAATGACGATGCCGGACACGCACCCATGTGGAAGAAGCAATCTATATTTTGGGACCTACCCTATTGGAAAGTCTTAGAGGTCCGCTCTTCAATCGACGTGATGCACGTGACGAAGAATGTTTGCGTGAACCTGCTAGGCTTCCTAGGAGTGTATGGGAAGACAAAAGATACACCGGAAGCACGGCAGGACCAGCAACGTATGAAAGATCCTGGAGAGCCTATGTATCCTGAGAACGAGAAGGGTAAACGACGCCACTTAACTCCTGTCAGCTACGCTCTTACCAAAGCAGAGAAGGAAATCTTTTTTGAATGCCTGAGCAGTATCAAGGTCCCGTCTGGCTTCTCGTTGAATATAAAGGGAACAATAAATATGGCAGAGAAAAAATTTCAAAACTTGAAGTCTCATGACTGCCACGTGATTATGACGCAATTGCTTTCGATTGCATTGAGGGGGCTTCTACCTGAAAATGTTCGAGTACCCATTGTGAAGCTATGTGCATTTCTCGATGCAATATCTCAGAAGGTAATCGATCTAGAAAGCCTACCAGGGTTACAAACAGATGTGGCCCAATGTCTTGTCAGCTTTGAGTTGGTGTTCCCGCCATCCTTGTTCAATATTATGACGCATCTCCTGGTTCACCTAGTAGAAGAGATTACCATTCTCGGTCCTGTATTTCTACACAATATGTTCCCCTTTGAGAGGTACATGGGAGTCTTAAAGAAATATGTTCATAACCGTGCTAGGTCAGAAGGAAGCATCTCCAAGGGCTATGTAACAGAGAAGGTCATTGAGTTCTGTGTTGATTTTATTCCTGACCTTAAGGAGATTGGTGTTCCAGAATCACGACATGAGGGGAGACTGCGTGGAAAAGGCACCCTAGGATGTAAAGCAATGATATATAGGGACGGGCATTCTATCAATCAAGCACACTACACGGTTTTACAAAGATCTATCTTGGTTGCCCCATATATCAATGAACACAATAATTTAATACGCCTCAAACACCCGGGGCAGTCTGATGAATGGATTATAAGTGAATACATGGCGAGTTTTGGCGGCTGGCTGCAAAGACTTCTCACGAATAACACCACTATTGGGGATCAGCTGTACTTGTTGGCCAGGACACCATCTTCGACTGTATGTACTTTCCAAGGGTACGAGATAAATGGGAATACATTTTATATGATAGGCCAATATAAAAAGAGCACCAACCAAAATAGTGGTGTCCGCTTCGATGCAGCAGAAGACAATGGGCAAAAGACCACGTATTATGGGTTCATAGAGGAGATATGGGAACTTGACTATGGACCTAATTTTAAGGTCCCCTTGTTTCGGTGCAAATGGGTCAAGCTAACAGGAGGAGGGGTTGAGGTAGACAAGAAGTACGGAATGACAACAGTGGATCTCAACAATCTTATGAAGGTAGACAAGAACTTAGACGAACCATTCGTCTTAGCCAATGATGTGACTCAGGTTTTCTATGTGAAGGACATGTCTATCAAACCGAAAAAAAAGAAAAAAAAAAGCAAACAGATACATCACACGATGAGCCAAAGCGTCATATAGTTCTTTCAGGCAAAAGAAACATCGTGGGAGTGGAGGACAAGACAGACATGTCAGAAGATTATAATAAGTTCGATAAAATTCTGCCCTTCAGAGTGAAGACTGACCCAACCATCCTATTAAACGGTGGTGATACTCCATGGTTACGGCCGGCGCGATCATAAGATTGACTATATGTATTAATTGAGTCATTTTTGGCACACATATGTATCTCAACATGGAAATCAATGTCATATTTCTTATGTTAATAGTATATGTATTAAATGAGCCATTTTTCTTCCCGCCATTTTTTCCCGCCAGTTCTTCCCGCCATTTCTTCCCGCCAGTTCTTCCCTCCAGTTATCTTCCTGTCATTATTTCTCACTATATATATATAGGGTTGGCCTCCATTGTCATTGCACATCTCTAGAATCATATCTGCAACCTCATCACTCTTTCCCATGGCTTCCACCATAGCATTAACCCCCGGGGAGGCGGAGGCGCTTTGCGCCTCGAACTACCCCTGCCCGCCGGGCTACTGTGTCCCCGTCGGCTAGATGCTAAGCGCCAGAGGCGTGCCGGTTCCTCCTGTCCCTCTAGGTGTGGCGCGTCGGATGGCCATCACGAACCACTACTACTTAGAGCTCACGCCGGAGCAGCGGAGGAATCCCAGATGGCATCCCGACTATTTCCCGACTTGGAAAGCCTTCTTTGGGGATCGACGTGAGAGGGTGCTCGCCAGGCACGAGGAGGATGGCCCACCTCCTCCGAACTTAAACGAGGCCGACCGTCGGATGTGGTGGCGCGGTCGGACTCTCCAGAGCGTCATGGCCTATGACACTGCCGCCGACTCTAACCCCCGTCTGCGCTACCCTCAAGTCCAGCCCACGCGTACTCAGCCTTCAAGGTTCAATTACGGCGACCCCGACAACGACAGCGACGACGGCCGCGGGGAGTACGACGACTACAATGGCGAGTATTATAGGTGTAGGCAGGAGCATGAATGAATCACTCCAACATTCCAAAACAAGTTCGGCCGATTGTGACTTAATCTGGCCATGTATCTTAGTTTTCAGTTCTTTTATGTATCTTAATTTTCAGTCGTGTTTTATGTAACTTACTGTTAGTTGCATTATGTACTTTAATTCCAGTTCTATCATAATAAATATATCAAACTTGGTATATTGATTATGTCTCAAAAAAACCTTCACAAAATGACCTATCTCATTCGAGGTTTCTTGGCTTTCGGGTCAAATGACCAATGTTATGGCTAGAATCAAGGCATAGTTTGTGATAATATGGCCATATTGTGCATACATGTGCATCATGGGATGGCAAACAATGTTGCAAGAGGAAGTTTTCCTTTTTGTCGCACCAAAAAGTCATTTTCCATTTTCCGAGCATAAAAAATGGACGGTTTTGTGAAGCAACCACCAAATGCCTAATTCAAAAAACTACCACCACATTTAAAAAAAATACTAGACCACCTTATATGGACAATGTACCAACAGGGGAATCTGAAACCTTTCCGTCCACCTCTGGTGAAAAATACAAATTCCTGCCGAATCGGTAGGAAGTGGGTCAGATATAAACTACAGGTACATGATACGATGCTCATGATTTTTTACAAAATCATTTTTAGGTTCACAATATGCTATTTTATCAAAAATCCAATGCAACTTTAGCGAGGCTTGGCCCCGAGCTAAGAATCTTTATGCTCGTTGTTCGACAAAGTTTGACGATAGTTTAAAACGGGGATAAAAAAATTAAAAAACGATCGAAACAATGCGAAACCTTCGCGTGGTGTTATATTATACGACATAGTTAGAAGGAAAAATATCAAACTTGGTATATTGATTATGTCTTAAAAAACCCTTCACAAAATGACCTATCTCATTTGAGGTTTCTTGGCTTCAGGTTAAATGACCAATGTTATGGCTAGAATCAAGGCATAGTTTGTGATAATATGGCCATATTACGCATACATGTGCATCATGGGATGGAAAACAATGTTGCAAGAGGAAGTTTTCCTTTTTGTCGCGCCAAAAAGGCATTTTCCATTTTCCGAGCATAAAAACGGACGGTTTTGTGGAGCAACCACCAAATGGCTAATTCAAAAAACTACCACCACATTTTACAAAAATACTATACCAACTTATATGGACAATGTACCAACAGGGGATCTGAAACCTTTCCGTCCACCTCTGGTGAAAAAGACAAATTTCTGCCGAATCGGTAGGAAGTGGATCTGATATGAACTACAGATACATGATACGATGCTCATGATTTTTTACAAAAATCATTTTTAGGTCCATAATATGCTATTTTATCAAAAATCCAATGCAAGTTAAGCGAGGTTTGGCCCCGAGCTAAGAATCTTCATGCCCGTTGTTCGACAAAGTTTGACGATAGTTTAAAATGGGGATAAAAATTAAAAAACGATCGAAACAATGCGAAACCTTCGCTTGGTGTTATATTATGTGACATAGTTAGAAGGGAAAATATCAAACTTGGTATATTGATTATTTCTCAAAAAACCTTCACAAAATGACCTATCTCATTCGAGGTTTCTTGACTTTCGGGACAAATGACCAATGTTATGGCTAGAATCAAGGCGTAGTTTGTGATAATATGGCCATATTGTGCATACATGTGCATCATGGGATGGCAAACAATGTTGCAAGAGGAAGTTTTCCTTTTGTCGCATCAAAAAGGCATTTTCCATTTTTCGAGCATAAAAAACGGACGGTTTTGTGAAGCAACCACCAAATGGCTAATTCAAAAAACTACCACCACATTTTACAAAAATACTAGACCACCTTATATGGAAAATGCAACAACAGGGGGATCTGAAACCTTTCCGTCCACCTCTGGTGAAAAAGACAAATTCCTGCTGAATCGATAGGAAGTCGGTCAGATATGAACTACAGGTACAAGATATGATGCTCATAATTTTTTACAAAAATCATTTTTAGGTTCACAATATGCTATTTTATCAAAAATCCAATGCACGTTTAGCGAGGTTTTGTCAGATTCCAAAGTATACGAAAGATGCGGCATTTAAATATCCAAACAATTCAAAAATGTTAATACCAAATAAAATATGATTTGCTCTAATAAAATAGGGTTGGATTCCTTTTTAGATGCTTAATATTTCTTATGTTCAAAGTTTTAGGGTTTGACTATTTTATTTTTGTTTTAATTGAATAATCAAAATTTATATGTAAGTGTTTTAATCATTTTGAAAATTTTCATCTACGGTAACAATAAAATGTTTTTATATGAATGGATAGATCTTATTTTTCTGAAAATTATGATATATTATTTATATTTTTCTGAGTTGAAATGAAAAAGATATGAATTTTCTAAATTCGATCCTATTTTTTGAATTAAAAAAGCCCCCAACCCTTTAATTTACGAAATAAATGCCTCCCTTTAACACCGGTTCCAGCCACGAACCGGTGTTAAAGGGGGGCGCATTTATTTTGTTTCGCGCGCGCACCCTCCTTTAACACCGGTTCCTGGCTGGCACCATGTGTTAAAGTGGGGTGCGGGCGCGAAACGAATCCCCTTTTAACATCGGTTCCAGCCACGAACCGGTGTTAAAGGGGGGTTAAAATGCACGCCTTCCTCTTCCTCTCTTCACCCAGCCAGAGATCGATCGAACAGAGCGAGGAAGGAAAGCAGAGCTCCATCGCGTCGTCGTCGTCGCCGCCCTGCCGTCTGCCGCTGCGTCCGCCATCGCCGTCCGTCCACGTCGTCGCGTCCATCCACGCCGGTCGCTGCCATCGTCGTCCGTCCTCACGCCGCGCCGACCCGTCGCTCATCGCCGCCACCGCCCGCGTCCGTGTAGAAGGAGAGAGAGGAGGGGAGCCCCGTCCTTGCCCCTTCTGCGCGCCGTCCTTGCCCCGTCTGCGCGCCGCCCGCGCCCCGCGCGCGCCTCCCTAGCCGCCGCCTTCCACCGGCGCCCCGGCCGCCAGCCGCGTTGCCCGCCCCGCAGGTGATCACCCACACTACTAAACTAATATTAGTAGTTAGTTTATTTTTGGTTAGTTTTGTGTTAATTAGTAGTTAGTTAGTATTTTATTTTGTTAATTAGTTAGTATTAGTTTAGGGTTATTAGTGTATTTTAGTGTTAGTTTATTTTAGTGTTAGTTTAGTATTAGTTTAGTGTTAGTTTAGTGTTAGTGTATTTTAGTTAGTATATTTTAGTTAGTGTTAGTGTATTTTAGTTAGTATATTTAGTTAGTGGAACCGGTGTTAAGGGGGGGGTCGCCTGTCGCCGCGTCCGTTCACGCCTGTCGGCGTCGCCGCCCTGCTGTCCGTCGCCGTGTCCGCCCTCGCCGCCTCACTGTCCTCGCCACCTCGTCCTCGCGCCACCCCGACCGCGCGCCACTGCCCTCCGACCACCTCGCTCTGTATATATGTATTGTATTGTGTATATATTGTGAACTAAATTATGTATTGTGTATTGTGAACTAAATTATGTATTGTGTATATATGTATGTATATATATATATATATGTGTGTGTGTATATGCATGTGAACTAAAGTATATATTGTGTATGTATTGTAAATATGCATGTGAACCAACGCATTCGCCGACATATATCGGACCAACAATATCTATGTGTTGTCATCTCATAGTTGCCACGACATGAATAGTGGCGGCCTACAATGGGCCGCAACATTAAACCCTTGTTTCCGCATATTAAGGTTTGGCCCTAGCGTCGCCAGCCGCACACATCCCCGCACACCCGACCATGCGATGATGTACCCTCTCATATGAATCCGGGGTTTCTCCGAATTAGGGTTTGGAATGACCAAGCATGTATTAGGGTTACATTTCAATACTTTTAGCATGTCATATCATCATCCTTGCTCGAGCATTTCAATAGATGTATTACTGATATTTGTGTAATAATATTATTGCTTCAGAAACTATGGATCCACTCAGTAGAAACCTTGAAGAGGAAGAAATAAAGGAGAACATGATCCACGAGGACACCTCACAATATCTGAACTTGGAGGGACATGATGACAGCTCAAGTAGTCATGGAGAAGATGACGACTCCGTTGAACACACTTTAGTGATTGCAAAGTCCGTCGAGGTATATGCATGGATTAAGTGTAGGGTTCGCAGCATAGAAAACAAAAAATTTCCTACGATGGGAACAACTATGTACCAAGATCTATCTACTAGATACAAACAACGGGAGGATGTATATCCGTAGAGAACATACCCTTGAAGACCGACAAAGCTTAACGAGTCCAAACTCGTGGTTGATGTAGACGATCTCTTGCCAATCTCAAGATCGAGAGGAAGTCCTAGCGCCGCAAAACAGCAGCGCATCCGTGCTCGCACACACGTTCGAGGCACCGAGCAACCTCCGCCTCCTCGCTCCAGCGAAACAGCGGAAGCACAACTCTTTCTTGCCGAAAAGCCACCGGGAACATGTATCTCGCTAGTCCTAGACCATGGGTATAAATACTAGAGGGGGAGAGAGATCCTTCACGAGGAGGTGTGAGTGAGAGAGAGGGAGGGGGCTCCTTTTATAGGGAGAGGGGGGCACCCAAGGGGCCATGCGCCCAGCCATGGGGCTTCCCCCACCTCTTCCACATTCATGTGGGTGGACACTCCACTCACTCAAAAACCTTTCAATTCCCTCCACTCAAAAACCCACTCAAATTCACATTAAATTTCCACTAAATTTAATGCAAACTCTCATTAAATAAAACTCCTTTTATTTATTCAGAATTTTGTCAATTACTTTAATGACAAACATTCACATATAACCCCTTGCTAGTATTTCATTTCACATGCAGAAACACTTTCTCCAATTTCACCCGAAAACTCGTTTTGGTATCTAGTGAAATAAATTCCTGCGCTTGTTATTCTTTTCGGCATGAAACTTTTGCTCCAAATGGATGTCGGTGTCTCTTAAGTGTGTCACCCTATGGTTCGTGAATAATGCGGACATGATCGAGACCCCTCTTAGATCAATAATCAGAAGCGGGATCTGGAGACCCATACTGACTCCCACACATTCAACGATGACTTTCTTGTGATCGTCAGAACCTTTTTACGCTAGTATCTTAATCCCTTTGTTTCGCGATATATTACATGTCCGAGATTCGATCATCGGTATCTCCATACCTAGTTTGATCTCGTTACTGACATGCACTCTTTTCTCGTTCCCGTGATATAACATTCTAGTGATCAAATCACTTGCTTGCAAGCTAATCAATGTGATATCACCGAGAGGGCCTAGAGCATATCTATCCGTCATCGGGATGAACAAATTCCACTCTCGATCCATGGGCCTCAACATAACACTTTAGTAGTTCTGAACCCATCTTTATAATCACCCTGTTACGGTGTGATGTTTGATGTTATCAAGAAACTTTTCCGGTGTTAGTGATTGACATGATCTCATGGTCTAAGGATTAGGATCACTTTGTTAAGTTGTTATAGCAATATAAACTCAATGACTTTGATCGTAATGCTATACTTCGGATGAATGTTCATCACACCATTACACTAATGTTGTGAGCTTGTTATTAACAACATCCAATGTCCATGATCAGGAAACCTATGATCGTCTTGTTAATCAACGACCTAGTTTATAAGAGAGGCATAACTAGGAACTACCTTTTGTTTATTAAACACACATGTATTAACATTTCCGTATTAATACAATTATAGCATGTAAAATAAACATTTATCATAAACAAGGAATACGATAATAACCACTTTATTATTGCCTCTCGGGCATATTCCCTTCAGTCTCCCACTTGCACTAGAGACAATAATCTAGTTTGAAAACTTTGCGTATTGAACACTTATGGCTTTCTGGTGTTCCATATACACGATTGCAAGTGGTTAACATAATCTACGGATCTGACGCTTTCAGGTCCGTGTGTATTTGCATGTCTTTGCGTCTTCATGCATCACTCATTCTCTAATGAGATGGCATTGTATAAATTTGGTCTTTCGGTGAGACCTTTAGTTCCTTGGGGTTAAAACACGTCGATACTATTGTCATACAATATATCTTTAGTGTTAGCCCGTTGCGAACCACACCTTAGTTTGATAACAAACTACTTGACACAAATTCCCTCCTTTGCTGCTACTATAGCATTCATATACTTAGCCTTTTTTGTTGTAGTATTCGTCACAATGTCTTAACTATGGATTTCATCCAAATCCATCATGGAATCTCCTTTCGATTGCATTGTGCCACCCATAGTTTAAATTGAGATAAACTTAATTTGTATCTTGTGACAAAACTAGTATCAATGTAACGCTTTACAATGAACTATTTGTAATTGTTTGTCACCTCTACACAAATATATTCTTAGTTCTTCCAAAAGATCATAAGAATATTCTCACTATCGTCCAATGATCATTTTATGATTCATTCTGGTATATGCTCATAATACTTAGAACATAGGACATATCTGGATGTGTACATATCATGGTATGATTGATCAAAACATTCTCGTGATTTTACTCATCAAGTGTCAAAGCACTTGAATCTTGTTTCACTTATCAAGTGTCGATACACTTGAATCTTGATTCACTTCCTTTCCATGCGACAAGAACCGTTTCTTGTCGTTTCTACATTGAACTCCTTCAATATCTCATATATGTACGTTTGGCACAACCATATTAGCGTCACAGTCTATCCATTATAGACATTCATGCTAAATATTCGGGTTTTGCCTAAGTCTTTCATCAAAATGAAATTCTTAACCTTTGTCAATAAAAGATACATCATTTCTAATCAACAAGATGTCCTCCACATAATGTATTAGAAATATGTCATAGCGCTCCCACTTAATTTCTTGCAAATGCAAGCATCTTCATCGTCTCCTGATGAAAACTCTTTTTCATCACGGTGAAGATTCCAACTCCGCGATGCTTACTTCAACCATTGAAGTTTGCATGCCCTTTTTTAGCATCCTTTGAATTAACAAAACCCTTTGGATCGTGTCATGTACACGTCCTAGCTAACCATTCTATTAGAAGAACTTTGTTTTGTTTATTCATCTACCATATACCAAATTATATGTAGTGGTTGCTACTTTAATCCGTCCAGACTAAATATCGCTATGAAAGATCAAATCTTGTCATAGTCAACTCCTTGAACATTGTCGTAAAATAATTTACGACATGTCGACTATTTCATAGATGTGAAACATCCATATCTATTTCTTTATAGATCCAAATACAACCGATAGGTTTTTACACCTTTCCAGAGGGTCTTGCAAGTTCAAAACTTGATTTCTCGTGTAGGGAACTATCACGGATTTTATGGCTTCAAGCCATTTGGCGGAGTCAAGGCCCATCATCGCTTATTTGCATATAGTCGGTTCATCATTGTCAAACAATAATGATTTACTCTCAAATCTTAGTATTTGATTGTTTATTCGACCGACTTGGTTCAATAAGAACTTAGATCTCCGTGACCACAACCTTTGAGGCATATAAGCTATGAGCATAATGGAAGCCTCCGGAATGATTTTCGGCGCTGCACAACTCAGCACATTTGGCTAAGGTTCGTTAACCTTATCAAAGTTCTATTGTCCTCCCACTTAACTTTTGCGAAAAAATCATTTTTCAAGAAACTTCACATTTCAAGCGATAAACCCTTTTGTCCTAGGTGTTATGGAGGAATAACCAATTGTTATTCGAAATAACCTACAAAGGCATGCTCATCCGACTTCGGTTGTAAACATCTTACTTATGTTTAGCATACCAAAATTTAAGAAATGACAATTTGGGTTTTACCCCAAATCATAACTTTCATGGTGTCATTTCAACGGATCAAGATGGAGCTCTTTTCAGTGTAAAAGCGGAAGTCCCTAAAGCTTTAATCTTTTAAAACATAACTGCAGTTTTATAAATAAAACCTTTGATCCAACCATGTCAAACAAGGTTTTATTACAAATCTCAAACACTTCATACTCCTATGGTGTTTCGGGAGATGTAACTCTAGGTGTTTTGCTAAACTTGCAACTCAAATAAATCCCTTTATGATAAAATCATAATTCATTTATTTTCTTGTTACACTTGTAACTCAAATAAATCCCTTATGATAAAATCATAAACCATTTATTTTCTTGTCACAATGATTTTCACTTCATCTTGAAAGTTTTTGAACGTTTTCAAATATTTCACACTTCTTTCTCATTAAGTGAACATTCACTCAAATTTCCGGAGAAAGCATATGAAGTTGAAACCCATCGCTTACGACTACACATAATGGACTACATACATCGATCTGTATAAATTCCAATATTTTAGTCGTTCGTTCTTCTTTGGCCTTTGAACGAAGTTTTAATTATCACGTGGAAAGTCTCACAAGCGTCACTTGATCAAATCAAAGACTCCAAAAATCCATTAATATGGAGATTCTTCATGTTTTCTTTCCAATATAATTTAAACAACGATGTCACTTCGTAAGTGATCTTTCAATCATTTGTCTTGCGACATTTTAGAATTAGGTTTTATGGATGTGATTTCTCCAACTAGATTTGTAAATCATCCATCTTATATGGAATACGGTAATTATTTGAACAACCTCTATTCTCATAATACCCGATTCAAATAACAATTATTAAAACAAATCTTGAAGTCAAGCTTTGATGTCAACGAGAAATACAAACAACGGTTTGTTTGTTTTCGATGAACATCATCACATATTATCTTGCTAGTTACTTAGGCCATTGTGGTTCATGAATTGCGTTGTTCCGTATGAAATTTCATACCAACCAATTCGGTATCCAATACCCAAGAACCACATTGTTTAACAAGCAAAGAATACAACCATAACCTGTATATCATCCATATACCAAAATTGGATATTTCCAATCTTTTCTTTTTAGCCAAATATATTTTATAGATTCTCTTTCAGCATTTTCTTTTCCTTTTTAAAAGAATCTATGAACATCAAAAGTGGCGCCATATACATGACACATAGTCCAAAGCATGTATATTCAAATAATAATACCTTTGGACTTGCACTTTGAAGTAGATCACCATCATCAAAATGATCGGTATTCTTTCAAAATCCATTCTTTAGTAATCTTTTAGTGTAGTAAACACTTTACATACATCTTGTATTCATCCTTATCATGACGACTTTCATGATCAAGCTACTGTAGCTTATAAAGGCGAATCATGAGTATAACATTACTTTCCAAAACCCTTTTGGATGATTAGGATGTCTAGCATCTCCAACCTTCGTAAATTCTCATCCAATATGAGAACATATATTATACTCTATCATATTGCAACCAAACCACTGTTTCAGATATCGTTATATCTGCCACATATGATGGTTTCTGAAACAATTCTTTCAGCTCCTAGATAAACTTGATATTAAAATAATCAAGAATCATGGAGGCAAACATGATACTTAAGATACTAACACTGGAATTGTTACTCTCGATTTAATACCAACTATTAAATTTCACAGAGTAAATAGAGTTTGCTGAAAGTTTGCAATAGGACTTTAAACTTTGATTGACACTCAACACAATACGATACCGGTTCGTAAAGTATATATCCAGAATTATATAGTTCTATTATCTCAATTACAACTATGCATAAGGTGGTGAACGAATGCCAATGACTAAAACAAATTATGCAAATTCACTTTGATTTAACTTATGATAAATTGAGTTCTACTAATCCAAATTATAAATGAACTCCCACTCAAAAACGACATCCCTCGTGTCTTTTTGGTGATTACATGAACCAAATCCACTACACCAAGTCCGATCATCACGTGAGTCAGTGTAGCTTCAAAGGCGAGCATACATATGGTCATCATATCAAAACATATGACTCATGCTTAACCCTTCGGTCCGTGTTCCGAGGCCATGTCTGTACATGCTAGGCTCGCCAAGTAAGAACCTTAGTATTCGCGTGTGTAACTGTCTTACACCCGAGACATGCTCATGGATTCAAGTACACCCGATCATCACGTGGTGTCTTGAAGCGACGAAACATTGTCGGTGCATACTTAAGGAAGAACACATTCTTATCTTGATATGTAAATGAGGGATCATCTTATTATGCTAATAAAACGCCAAACAAGCAATATAAGATGCAATCAAACATCACATGTTAATAAGTGAAATGATATGGTTCCCGCATATGATCTCCATCATGTGCACCGTGGTATGATCTCTATCATACCTCTATGTGTAAGGCCAAGGTCTATGGAACTTACACGCTATGTGTGTTGTAAGAGTGTCATCTCATACTTCTACTTACAACATGACCATATCATAACACTAGCACACCAACAATCTAAACTAGACGCCTCTAATTTATCCATTGCAAGTTTTACGTGGCTTAGGGATTTCGAAGATAGAACCGTTCTTACCTACGAACATGAACCACAACAAGGATAACCAAATTGTTGACAACTCGTTGCAAATTAGATATTGACTATAGTAGGAGAGACAGACACCCGCTAGCCACTTATGCAAAACTAGTTGCATGTCAAGCGTGGAACAGGTCTCATGTGCGAGGACATGTAAAGTTTGTCCGGGCCGCTTCATCCCACTATGCCACCAATATCCAAAGTACAACTAAGAAGCAATAAAATGATCATCATCGCCCACATACTCATATGTGTACTACCCGTGCAAAGTATCTACGCATAGATCCGACTCTGATACCACTGTAGGGTTCGCAGCATAGAAAACAAAAAATTTCCTACGATGGGAACAACTATGTACCAAGATCTATCTACTAGATACAAACAACGGGCGGATGTAACTTGAAGACCGACAAAGCTTAACGAGTCCAAACTCGTGGTTGATGTAGACGATCTCTTGCTGATCTCAAGATCGAGAGGAAGTCCTAGCGCCGCAAAACAACAGCGCATCCGTGCTCGCACACACGTTCGAGGCATCGAGCAACCTCCGCCTCCTCGCTCCAGTGATGCAGCGGAAGCACAACTCTTTCTTGCCGAAAAGCCACCGGGAACATGTATCTCTCTAGTCCGAGACCATGGGGATAAATACTAGAGGGGGAGAGAGATCCTTCACGAGGAGGTGTGAGTGAGAGAGAGGGAGGGGGGCTCCTTTTATAGGGAGAGGGGGCACCCAAGGGGCCATGCGCCCATCCATGGGGCTGCCCCCACCTCTTCAACATTCATGTGGGTGGACACTCCACTCACTCAAAAACCTTTCAATTCCCTCCACTCAAAAACCCACTCAAATTCCCATTAAATTTCCACCAAATTTAATACAAACTCTCATTAAATAAAACTCCTTTTATTTATTCAGAATTTTTTCAATTACTTTAATGACAAACATTCACATATAACCCCTTGCTAGTATTTCATTTCACATGCAGAAACACTTTCTGCAATTTCACCCGAAAACCCGTTTCGGTATCTAGTGAAATAAATTCCTGCGCTTGTTATTCTTTTCGGCATGAAACTTTTGCTCCAAATGGATGTCGGTGTCTCTTAAGTGTGTCACCATACGGTTCGTGAATAATGCGGACATGATCGAGGACCCTCTCAGATCAATAATCAGAAGCAGGATCTGGAGACCCATACTGACTCCCACACATTCAACGATGACTTTCTTGTGATCGTCGGAACCTTTTTACGCTAGTATCTTAATCCCTTTGTTTCGCGATATATTACATGTCCTAGATTCGATCATCGGTATCTCCATACCTAGTTTGATCTCGTTACTGACATGCACTCTTTTCTCGTTCCCGTGATATAACATTCTAGTGATCAAATCACTTGCTTGCAAGCTAATCAATGTGATATCACCGAGAGGGCCCAGAGCATATATATCCGTTATCGGGATGAACAAATTCCACTCTCGATCCATGGGCCTCAACATAACACTTTAGTAGTTCTGAACCCATCTTTATAATCACCCTGTTACGGTGCGACGTTTGATGTTATCAAGAAACTATTCCGGTGTTAGTGATTGACATGATCTCATGGTCTAAGGATTAGGATCACTTCGTAAGTTGTTATAGCAATATAAACTCAACGACTTTGATCGTAATACTATACTTCGGATGAATGTTTATCACACCATTACACTAATGTTGTGACCTCGTTGTTAACAACATCCAATATCCATGATCAGGAAACCTATGATCATCTTGTTAATCAACGAGCTAGTTTATAAGAGAGGCATAACTAGGAACTTTCTTTTGTTTATTAAACACACATGTATTAACGTTTCCGTATTAATACAATTATAGCATGTAAAATAAACATTTATCATAAACAAGGAATACGATAATAACCACTTTATTATTGCCTCTCAGGCATATTCCCTTCATTAAGCCTCTGCTGACTTGCACCGATTGATTTGTATATATATGTACATGTATTAATTAATGCTTCTTTCTACTTTTAGCCCTCCGGATCGACCAGCCAACAACAATCTTCTTCTACGAAAAAGAGCAAGCGAGGCGCGAGCCATCGGTTGAAAGATCGCGCAAAGTTCATGATCGAAGAAGTCCGTGTTGATGTGTAACACCCTCAGAATCGGCCCTATGCAAGTTTTAGCGAAACCCACCAAACCCGCATAGAAACGATTCAAAGGTGCCCACCAGGCACTTTCGTGCGGTGGAAAACGAAGTAATAACATTACACAACAGTCCTCGATGGGACCCACAGAACAGATATATATATACAACACGACTCCATGAGTCAAGAATTCAGATATACAGAACAAGGATCCAAATCACCTTTAAACGATAGAGCGTCCGACTACGGACAAGATGCAAAGGGGGCTAAGAGCCCTGAAGATTAACCAATGGCGTCCATAACCCTGCCCAGGCCAAGCCGGAAGGGTAACCCTGCTAACGACGTCGATCTCAAAACCTGCTTAAACAAAAGGGGTGCCGACAAAGGGCAAAGGAAAAAGAGAGAGCGGTCAGTACTGAGGCCAGTACACGGCGAGACTAGAATTCGGCGGTCCTCGCCTACATAGGTATGGTGGACTGAAGCGGCAGCGCAACATGCACTAAACACCCTATAGAGACTCGATACAACTGGCGGCTATCAGAGAGGGATAAGAAAAGACCTATTCGGAACCATCCTGATACTACCATCAAACAAACCCATCCTGGTATTTCCCCCTCGAGACCAAACGAGGAAGTCAACCGAGGAACTCACACAGTTGGCAGTTTTATTTATTCAGTTGTCGTTGCGGCAATTACTAGTCAAGTATAGATAGTCATCCTGATAAAATAAGCAGTGGGCACTTTTATTTAACCATTCCATTGTAGTTACAACACTTACTAGTCAGATACAATTAGCATGAGATAACCCAAAACCCAGCAGTTGTTGGTACTTTTATTTAGCCATTCCGTTATAGTTGCGATACTTACTAGTCAGATACAATGGTCGCAAGCGACAACCCAAACAAGCAATTGTTGGCAGTTTTATTTCGCCATTCCATTATAGTGAAGCTGATTACTAGTCATTATAAAGTCAAATTTATAGCACTACTTTAGTTATAGTTGTCTATGATCAAGATATTGTGCTCCAAGTCGTCCATAACCGCGGACACGGCTTTCAGAAAGTTTTACCCTGCAGGGGTGCACAAATAGCAACACACACTCGATCAACCTCGGAAAAACCAAATCAAAACCCAACGAGGCCTTCACGACAAAGCAATCACAGGATTCAGAAATATTTCAGGGGGCCACCCCATTGAGTACACCCGCAACGAAGTTAGCTGACTCCGAGACGGACCCAAGGTTTGCGCCAGTGGCTGTAAACGACTAGGAACCCAAAACTGGGCTTGTCGATACCGCGAAAACACTCCGCTTACCTAAACAGTACAGGTGCTCCTCGCACAATCGTAATAAAGCAGTAAAGCATGGCATAGGTACAGGATAGTAAATAAAACCTCAAACTAGTTTGTGGCCCCAAGAAATAAGACTGAATCAAGCTCTGGCTCAGGGGGGTCCCATAATTCCCCCGTATGTGGATAGCGCGAATATTCAAGGAACAGGTATCAAGTACTCAGGGTCCTACGGGACACAAGTGGACGGTTAACAACCAAATAACATCTATTGCCCACCTGTGCCTCTGCTTACCTACTTCAATTTTAGTTGTTAAGCAGTAATTAAAGTGAACGATAATTAAAGCCATGATCATCTCCAACATTAAACATGCGGCAACACTCCAACAACTGTGGTACTGGACGACACGCAACAGCACTTGAGCAAGCGACTACGACGCGCAAGTCCAACTATCTACCAAGCAACAGGTAATAGGATGTGTCCAAGGCAATATAAGGCTGCAAGGGATCTCACGGGTACGAAACTAGAGCAACGCAACACAGATAGCAATAGATCAACAGGAGGGAATAAAGACTATAAATGCCAAATAGGTAGAAGGGGAAGGGATGCTCGCCTGAAAACATTGTCGAAGGTTCAACCGAAGATCGGGGCGAAGCTCACATCAACTCGACGGCCTTATCCGCGAAGAACCAAAACACTAGAATAAACACCGGATGCAATATTTAATACTACGGCAAAAGATCGGGCATGATGCATGTATGTTGTATGACATGGCAAAGGTGCGATGCAATTAGGCCATATTAAGCGGAACCGGGGTCCCGACAATTAAATATATGGTTCTAGTTACTTAGAAACCCCCGCAATTTAAATGTTGGGTTAACAGGGAAAAACATGGCATCGGTTCGCTACACCAATTTAAATGGAGTCCGGAATAAGACAAAGGTATCCCGCATATAGACTCCTTATTTAATTATGAGATGAATCGGCATAATGCCCCCAACCCACAACATGTATGCAAGTATGACAATTTTATATGCAATAAGTTTTATATATAGCATTTAATAAAATAGGGGCTCAGGAAAAAGGTTCACACATCTGGGTTCGGAAGATCTTGGTTCCGGGGGGTTCGGGGTTCGACAGGGTTCAGGGTTCGGTCTCAGGGTTCAGGGTTCGACGGGATCGGTCTCGGACAACGGAAGTAGATCTTGGCATTCCGTGAAGGAGGACTTGGTTGGCGTCGGGGGCGCATCGGGCTCGCCTTGGTCGGTGCCGATCTTGTCGTCGATGGCGAACTTGAGTGGGTCGGGTACCGGGGTCTTCGGATCCGTGAAGAAGATCATGGCATCCGTGTTGAAAGCATCGGAGTTTCCATGAAGGAGAACATGGAGTTCCGAGGGGTTCAGTCCCGTGAGGCAGATCTTGGGGTTCGGTCTTCAAACACCGGGATCGGTCTTCGGACGCTAGGATCAGGGTCTGCGGATCCGCGAAGGAGATCTTGTCGCACGGTGTCCGGGGTAGAAGAACTTGGCGTATTTGCATCGGCGTTCTTGGCGTTCGGGTTCTCGACTCCGCATCCGGGTCGACGCGCTCGAGGTCTCGTCCTTCGGAAGATCTTGGGGTACCGGCGGGTTCGTTGTCGGTGGTCTTTGAGTCGCGCAACTTTCACTTGACAAAGTCGGAGCCGGAAGGGTCATGGCCACCACATCAGTACCATATGCGGCCGATACTGCGAAGAGGTCCATGTCATGTGTAGACGTTGTCTCGAACGCCTTATGGTCGGAAAGCAACAGGAGGTCGACGAGCGATTGACGAAGAGGGGCGAGCACGCGTGGGTAGAGAAGGCCCGAGCCATGACGAGGACATCAGCGGACAAGGCGGTGACCCCAGCGGGGAGAGGGGCCACCGGCGCCGGGCGAGATGAGGCCGGGCCGGGAGGAGGATGGTGACGGCGAGGCCAGCGGCGGCGCCGGCTAGAGGCCGACGTCGGCGGCTGCGCCGGAGGCGGCTGAGAGCGAGGCGGGAGAGGCTGGTGTGGCGAGGGCGGCTCCGGCGGGGCGACGTCGAGCGAGCAGAGCCACAGCGGCGGCCGGCGCGCGCGGGGTCCGAGCTCCGGCGGCGTCGCTGGCAAAGACCGGAGGGGCCGAGGCGCTGCAGAGGGGAGGTCGGGGGTTCCTGGGCGGCGGCGCTTGGAGGTTGGAGGGTATGCGGCGGCGCTCGCGGTTGCCGGGCGCAGAGCTTGCAGGCGGCGGCGGGGCTCGCTGCAGCGGAGGCGACGGCGGAAGGAGGAAGAAGGGGCGGGTTCGGTGACGCAGAGGAGGACCGCCGGGTAGGGCGCGTCGGCGAGGGCGGCTCCGGCGACGCCTGGCGAGGGGAGAGGAGGGCGGCGGGCGGAGGGGAGGAAGAGGACAGAGGAGAGGTGGCCGCGCCTGGGGCGGCGCTCGGGAAGAAGAGGGAGGGGGAGAGGAGCGGGAGGTGGGGGACGGGGGCCGCTAGCGGGTGGGGCCGGGATGGTTGTCCGGGGTGCGCAGGCGGGTGGTGTGCGTGTGGGGCAGAGGGAGACGGGGTGGGGCCAGGCTGGCAGAGGGAGTGGGGAGAGAGACGGCAGGTGGGCCAGGAGGGTGGGCCAGAGAGTGTGGTGGTGGCTGGTGGATTGGTGAGGTGGCTGTGGGTGTGATGAGGTGGTGGGAAGGATGATGTGGCAAGCTATGGTTGGTCGGTGTGAGGTGGAGGGGGTTGGGTAGACTAGGATTGGGTAGAATTAGGACTAGATATTTTAGACTAGGGTTTTCTTTTGGGCCGGGTTGACCGGTTGGACGGCCTTCTCGATAAAAATAGTTTTTTTATTATTTTTCAATTGTAAACGATTTTATAAATAGTTTTTAGTCAAAACAAAGATCCGGACAAACCGACTCGATACTTTGAAATAAGAAGGGCTAGTGGAAAACAAAATAGGCTTTTCGGAAATAGTTTTAGACAGACATATGCATGACGATATGACGATGCTCAAATGCAATGTGGCAAGATGACATGAGCATGCGGCCATGATGATGCAATGCACAAAAACAACGCGATTTTCTAGTAGTGGTTTTTTGCGGGATGCCACAATTCGACACCACTAACAATGGATCTCGCCCTCGAGATCCGCCTCATGGTACCGGGAAGAAGGGCGGCGATCTGAATCTTCTCGCATCGTGTAGATCCTCGCGACACCACTAACAAGAGGTCGTTGTCCGTGATCGTCGAGAGAACACTCCGGGAAACAAAGGCGAAGGTAGAGGTATCAACCAATAAAGCCACCTCTAGCTTCCGTGGACGGAGTAAAATTGCTGGATCCACTGATTCGACGTACAAGAGCGAATGATAAGAGTAGTCGGATGGTGATCAGTCCATCGCGCACCCAAACCATTACTCTGCACACGAATAGGCGAATTGTGCAACCAACTCTCGGAATTCAGATTGTAGATCTCGACAAGCGAGGTTCGGAAACAAAGGAGTGATGCAGACTCTGCATCGGATCTGGCGTAGATGATGTCGTCGCGTCGGAAAACACCGGAAGGCACAAACAAGGAACAAAGAATGGTACCACAGTAGACGGATTCCTCAGACAGCATGAACACCGGATGGTAGAACACCGTCATCAAAGGAGGAAGCGAAACCCTGAAGGCACGACGGAACCCAACCACGAGAAATCCTGGACTAGAAGAAGGTAAGAGAGCAGATTTCAAAACACGCAAAGATGAGAAGAGAGCAGCAGAGGGTAAGGAGTAAAATCAGACCTAATCAGAACTATCCAACCGATCTTGCAAAAATAGTTTTGACACTCTACTTCGGCCGTTAGCTAGGTTATCCTACAGGCTGGACTTGTGGGGTATCGCAACTGCTGAGCTCTGATACCACTCTGTAACACCCTCAGAATCGGCCCTATGCAAGTTTTAGCGAAACCCGCCAAACCCGCATAGAAACGATTCAAAGGTGCCCACCAGGCACTTTCGTGCGGGTGGAAAACGAAGTAATAACATTACACAACAGTCCTCGATGGGACCCACAGAACAGATATATATATACAACACGACTCCATGAGTCAAGAATTCAGATATACAGAACAAGGATCCAAATCACCTTTAAACGATAGAGCGTCCGACTACGGACAAGATGCAAAGGGGGCTAAGAGCCCTGAAGATTAACCAATGGCGTCCATAACCCTGCCCAGGCCAAGCCGGAAGGGTAACCCTGCTAACGACGTCGATCTCAAAACCTGCTTAAACAAAAGGGGTGCCGACAAAGGGCAAAGGAAAAAGAGAGAGCGGTCAGTACTGAGGCCAGTACACGGCGAGACTAGAATTCGGCGGTCCTCGCCTACATAGGTATGGTGGACTGAAGCGGCAGCGCAGCATGCACTAAACACCCTATAGAGACTCGATACAACTGGCGGCTATCAGAGAGGGATAAGAAAAGACCTATTCGGAACCATCCTGATACTACCATCAAACAAACCCATCCTGGTATTTCCCCCTCGAGACCAAACGAGGAAGTCAACCGAGGAACTCACACAGTTGGCAGTTTTATTTATTCAGTTGTCGTTGCGGCAATTACTAGTCAAGTATAGATAGTCATCCTGATAAAATAAGCAGTGGGCACTTTTATTTAACCATTCCATTGTAGTTACAACACTTACTAGTCAGATACAATTAGCATGAGATAACCCAAAACCCAGCAGTTGTTGGTACTTTTATTTAGCCATTCCGTTATAGTTGTGATACTTACTAGTCAGATACAATGGTCGCAAGCGACAACCCAAACAAGCAATTGTTGGCAGTTTTATTTCGCCATTCCATTATAGTGAAGCTGATTACTAGTCATTATAAAGTCAAATTTATAGCACTACTTTAGTTATAGTTGTCTATGATCAAGATACTGTGCTCCAAGTCGTCCATAACCGCGGACACGGCTTTCAGAAAGTTTTACCCTGCAGGGGTGCACAAATAGCAACACACACTCGATCAACCTCGGAAAAACCAAATCAAAACCCAACGAGGCCTTCACGACAAAGCAATCACAGGATTCAGAAATATTTCAGGGGGCCACCCCATTGAGTACACCCGCAACGAAGTTAGCTGACTCCGAGACGGACCCAAGGTTTGCGCCAGTGGCTGTAAACGACTAGGAACCCAAAACTGGGCTTGTCGATATCGCGAAAACACTCCGCTTACCTAAACAGTACAGGTGCTCCTCGCACAATCGTAATAAAGCAGTAAAGCATGGCATAGGTACAGGATAGTAAATAAAACCTCAAACTAGTTTGTGACCCCAAGAAATAAGACTGAATCAAGCTCTGGCTCGGGGGGTCCCATAATTCCCCCGTATGTGGATAGCGCGAATATTCAAGGAACAGGTATCAAGTACTCAGGGTCCTACGGGACACAAGTGGACGGTTAACAACCAAATAACATCTATTGCCCACCTGTGCCTCTGCTTACCTACTTCAATTTTAGTTGTTAAGCAGTAATTAAAGTGAACGATAATTAAAGCCATGATCATCTCCAACATTAAACATGCGGCAACACTCCAACAACTGTGGTACTGGACGACACGCAACAGCAGTTGAGCAAGCGACTACGACGCGCAAGTCCAACTATCTACCAAGCAACAGGTAATAGGATGTGTCCAAGGCAATATAAGGCTGCAAGGGATCTCACGGGTACGAAACTAGAGCAACACAACACAGATAGCAATAGATCAACAGGAGGGAATAAAGACTATAAATGCCAAATAGGTAGAAGGGGAAGGGATGCTCGCCTGAAAACATTGTCGAAGGTTCAACCGAAGATCGGGGCGAAGCTCACATCAACTCGACGGCCTTATCCGCGAAGAACCAAAACACTAGAATAAACACCGGATGCAATATTTAATACTATGGCAAAAGATCGGGCATGATGCATGTATGATGTATGACATGGCAAAGGTGCGATGCAATTAGGCCATATTAAGCGGAACCTGGGTCCCGACAATTAAATATATGGTTCTAGTTACTTAGAAACCCCCGCAATTTAAATGTTGGGTTAACAGGGCAAAACATGGCATCGGTTCGCTACACCAATTTAAATGGAGTCCGGAATAAGACAAAGGTATCCCGCATATAGACTCCTTATTTAATTATGAGTTGAATCGGCATAATGCCCCCAACCCACAACATGTATGCAAGTATGACAATTTTATATGCAATAAGTTTTATATATAGCATTTAATAAAATAGGGGCTCAGGAAAAAGGTTCACACATCTGGGTTCGGAAGATCTTGGTTCCGGGGGGTTCGGGGTTCGACAGGGTTCAGGGTTCGGTCTCAGGGTTCAGGGTTCGACGGGATCGGTCTCGGACAACGGAAGTAGATCTTGGCGTTCCGTGAAGGAGGACTTGGTTGGCGTCGGGGGCGCATCGGGCTCGCCCTGGTCGGTGCCGATCTTGTCGTCGATGGCGAACTTGAGTGGGTCGGGTACCGGGGTCTTCGGATCCATGAAGAAGATCATGGCATCCGTGTCGAAAGCATCGGAGTTTCCGTGAAGGAGAACATGGAGTTCCGAGGGGTTCAGTCCCGTGAGGCAGATCTTGGGGTTCGGTCTTCAAACACCGGGATCGGTCTTCGGACGCTAGGATCAGGGTCTGCGGATCCGCGAAGGAGATCTTGTCGCACGGTGTCCGGGGTAGACGAACTTGGCGTATTCGCATCGGCGTTCTTGGCGTTCGGGTTCTCGACTCCGCATCCGGGTCGACGCGCTCGAGGTCTCGGCCTTCGGAAGATCTTGGGGTACCGGCGGGTTCGTTGTCGGTGGTCTTTGAGTCGCGCAACTTTCACTTGACAAAGTCGGAGCCGGAAGGGTCATGGCCACCACATCAGTACCATATGCGGCCGATACTGCGAAGAGGCCCATGTCATGTGTAGACGTTGTCTCGAACGCCTTATGGTCGGAAAGCAACAGGAGGTCGACGAGCGGTTGACGAAGAGGGGCGAGCACGCGTGGGTAGAGAAGGCCCGAGCCATGACGAGGACATCAGCAGACAAGGCGGTGACCCCAGCGGGGCGAGGGGCCACCGGCGCCGGGCGAGATGAGGCCGGGCCGGGAGGAGGATGGCGACGGCGAGGCCAGCGGCGGCGCCGGCTAGAGGCCAACGTCGGCGGCTGCGCCGGAGGCGGCTGAGAGCGAGGCGGGCGAGGCCGGTGTGGCGAGGGCGGCTCCGGCGGGGCGACGTCGAGCGAGCAGAGCCACAGCGGCGGCCGGGGCGCGCGGGGTCCGAGCTCCGGCGGCGTCGCTGGCAAAGACCGGAGGGGCCGAGGCGCTGCAGAGGGGAGGTCGGGGGTTCCTGGGTGGCGGCGCTTGGAGGTCGGAGGGGATGCGGCGGCGCTCGTGGTTGCCGGGCGCAGAGCTTGCAGGCGGCGGCGGGGCTCGCTGCAGCGGAGGCGACGGCGGAAGGAGGAAGAAGGGGGCGGGTTCGGTGATGCAGAGGAGGACCGCCGGGTAGGGCGCGTCAGGGAGGGCGGCTCCGGCGACGCCTGGCGAGGGGAGAGGAGGGCGGCGGTCGGAGGGGAGGAAGAGGACAGAGGAGAGGTGGCCGCGCCTGGGGCGGCGCTCGGGAAGAAGAGGGAGGGGGAGAGGAGTGGGAGGTGGGGGACGGGGGCCGCTAGCGGGTGGGGCCGGGATGGTTGTCCGGGGTGGGCAGGCGGGTGGTGTGCGTGTGGGGCAGAGGGAGACGGGGTGGGGCCAGGCTGGCAGAGGGAGTGGGGAGAGAGAGGGGAGGTGGGCCCGGAGGGTGGGCCAGAGAGTGTGGTGGTGGCTGGTGGATTGGTGAGGTGGTTGTGGGTGTGATGAGGTGGTGGGAAGGATGATGTGGCAAGCTATGGTTGGTCGTGGTGAGGTGGAGGGGGTTGGGTAGACTAGGATTGGGTAGAATTAGGACTAGATATTTTAGACTAGGGTTTTCTTTTGGGCCGGGTTGACCGGTTGGACGACCTTCTCGACAAAAATAGTTTTTTTATTATTTTTCAATTGTAAACGATTTTATAAATAGTTTTTAGTCAAAACAAAGATCCGGACAAACCGACTCGATACTTTGAAATAAGAAGGGCTAGTGGAAAACAAAATAGGCTTTTCGGAAATAGTTTTAGACAGACATATGCATGACAATATGACGATGCTCAAATGCAATGTGGCAAGATGACATGAGCATGCGGCCATGATGATGCAATGCACAAAAACAACGCGATTTTCTAGTAGTGGTTTTTTGCGGGATGCCACATGATGGCAGGCCGATGGAGCCGAAGAAGGCCGCAGACAAATTTGTACGTCAGGTTGGAGTTCTTGTTAGGGACCAAATCCCAATCATAATTGAATATTGGAATAAGCTAAAGAAGGGCGACGGCACCTTTGTCGATGAAATATCTAAAGAAAAGCTTTGGAATTCGCTGTTGGTAAATTTCACCCTTCCGCCAGAGGAGGATGAAAATAAACCGGTTATAAAGGAAAAGGTCAAAGAGTGGACTCTAAAGAAGATGGCTGACGCTTTCCGCAACTGGAAGACAAAATTGAACAAATTTGTCAAAGCTCGCGAGACTCCAGATTTCGAAGATGCATATTATGCGAAGATAAGACCTCACTGGCCTGAATCTGTGGCATACAAGGAAGGTGTTATAGCTACAAAGAGTTCAGAAACCAATACGCTAAATGCCCAGAAGAAGGAATATCACCAGAGGACGGGGTTAGGTGGCTACATATCTCAGAGGCCTAAGTGGGAGGAAGCTGAGAAGGCCCTGCGCGATAGGGGGATCACACCCCAGACACATGGGTGGGACCTACGTGCAAAGATTTGGTTATACGGAATCAGGGCAAGGTTTGACCCAGAAACGGGAATGTGTATCTTCCCAACCCTCCTTGCCAAACCCATCACTGAACTCATCACGGCATTCGAGGAAACAGCCGCCAGGACCTTCCATCCCGACAGAGAGAATGACCAGCTCACACGCGCCATCGGTAAAAAAGAACACCCTAGACTTGCACGAGGCACAGGGGGTATGATGTGGAAGGATGGGTTTGCCGAGTGGGGCGACTCTTACAGATGGCACAGCAGATAAGAAAAAGAGCGTACAGAGCGGGTGACACAGATAGAATATGCACTTGTGGCGCTACAGGCGCAAGTGAATGCACAAAGGATCCAACAAGCTACCGACCCATCTCAGCGGCACGAAGAGCCTGCATTGGAAGCTGTCGGCGGCCCAGACTCTGCGCGGAAAAGCAGCATGGCTTCCACGGAGAACGTGCAGCCCACGCTTGAATTGGAGGGTCCTCGATACCCCGTGGATGAGATCACGGAGAGCGAACAAGCTGAGCAGCATGTGAGATTAATGGGCTTATCCATTAAGGTGGCGGTCGGCTATGCCTTACCTCCTGTAGCTGGTGGAACTTACCACTGCCGACCAATTCCAGATGGCTATGCTATTGTCGAGGTGAATGAGGTTGTAAAGGAATATGAGGAAGCACAGCCTGACCATGCTACAGGTGAAGGGGAAACTCAACTCAAATTTGCAGTGAAAACAACCATTCTTTGGAAGAAGGAACACATCGTGCTTCCAAATTGGAGCCCACTGGCACCCCCGCCGTCTCCGCAACGTCAGCAGTCTGAGCCGCCTCAGCCGTCTCCAAGTCATCAGAATACTCCCCTGTCGTCTCCGGCGCTTCAACCATCTCCTGCGCGGCAGCCATCTCCGGCGCTCCAGCCATCTCCTACGCGTCAGCCATCTTCGGCGCGCCATCCATCTCCTGCACATCAGCCATCTCCGGCGCTTCAGCCATCTCCTCAGCGTAAGCGGAAGAGCACTGCCACGAAGAGCATCACTAGCACTGCCACGAAAAAATCCGCAGGAAACCGTACGCCAAAGAGTTCAAGAAACTACGCCCCGCAGCCTTCCGCCAAGCCATTGTCGGTTTTACCATGGAATCGCAGCGACGAGGAGACCAATAGGATCTCGGAAGAAGAGGTCAAGAAATTCTTTGCACCTAGACGGGCCGAGCCAAAGGAGAAACTAGATCCGGCGGTGGTGGAGAAGTTTTACAATAATATTTTCAAACCTGAAACCCCACTTGTGCCGGACTACGAGCGCCAGATTTTGAAGGGGGATGCAAGGCGGAGGGAGACTGAAAGTAGCAGTTGTGCGGCACCCCAGAAAACAGTTCCCATGCTCGGAGAGCAGGAAAACCAATCATGCGTCCGCTCCAAGTGTTCGACACACGGAACGCTCCTCCTGTAAATGATTACGAGGTAGAGCTACAAAGAAAGGCCAATGATATGGGGATGACTTACATTGCATACTTGAACATCATTGGAGACAACTTGCCCACAGGCGATGTCAACCCCATACAGCCATGGAAGTATGGGAAGAATCTCATCAAGAAAGAGGAGCTCAAGAATCTACCAACAAAGATGCGAAGATTGCACAAGTGATACCTTGATTTCTGCAAGACGAGAAAGGAAGAATGGATCACAGCGCATATAAGAGATCAGATTTTCTTGTGCGGAGACGACGAGATCGCCTTCAACATTCAAGACTTGCATTTTCTATTCAATCAGAACTCGACAAAGCTGCCATCAGCCTTTATTGTGTGTAAGTACTATTTCTGTAATTTGTATCTCATCTCATTCAATTCATTAATTGCATGTATATATATATGCTCACCATATATGTATATATTATTATGCAGGAAAAAGGTTATGGAATGCATGAAAGGAGGCCCTTTTGACATTGGGTTCGTTGACCCAAATAGAGTTCATGAACAGGTGGTACAACACAGACCCGGGCAAACAGAAGATTTCTTGCTAAAGTCTTTACTGAGATAATAAACCAAACGGGAAATACTATTGCCTTACAACTTCTCGTGAGTACTGTTACCCTCTCTTGTACACATTCTGTTTCGGCTTACTCGATGTTAAGTGTAACTGATGATGAGTTATGCTTGCGCAGGTTCCACTTTATTCTGCTAGCCATTCAACCTGACTCAGGAAAAGTCCTTGTCATGGACTCGTTACGAAAAGACCAAGAGCTATGGGCAGACTTTAAAAAGATGCTCCAGAGGTAATTTCAATCATATTATCGCACTAGATCGGCAACTTTCATGACAACAAGTAATCAATTACTCCTTTATCCATTTTCTTTGCCGGACAGGGTTTGGAAAAGGTTCACGGGCAGGACCGTGGGTGAATGGCCAGAAGAACTAAAATTTGTAGACCAAAAGTAATACTAGCTAGCTAGGTCTGCGTATCTCTTTGATTCTGTTTCCAATTCCATTATATCATGCTTTATTGATTATTATTTTGATTGAACTCTCTATTCTCGTAAAGTGCGCACATCAGGGACCCGGGAATAACTTATGTAAATACTATGTTTGCGAGTTTATTCGCAACACGATATGTGCGACGGGCCAAGCTGCACTAGAACAACTTAGAGTAAGTAAACAAAGTACACAACATTATTTTATTATCATCAATTGTGTTGAGTTTTATTCTTATATATATTGACCTCATTCTTCATATATATTTAGATCGAATGGATGCAGGACCAACTCCTACCATTTGACCGCATACGAGCCATTCAAGAGGAATTTGCGGGGTTCATACTTGATGAGGTCGTCACGCCTGGCGGAGAACTCTTTAGATATCCACCAAAATGAACATTGTATATATGCTTGAACGTGCTTGTCTTGTACTTGATGCTTCAACGTTTTGACGATGTTTGTGTATAATAATAGTTGCTTAATTATTCATGTACTCGTATATACCGACGATGATGTATGTGTATACCGCTCCCGATCGATTCCCCCTCCCCCCTCCCCGTCCTCGCCGCGCCGCAGAAATACGCCCAGAACGGGGCGACGGCAGAACTCTGCCGCGGCAGATATTTATGCCGTTTTCCTGCCGCGCGCGGCAGAGTTTTATCTCTTTTTCCTGCAGCGGCAGAGAACCTTTAACACCGGTTCGTGTTACGAACCTATGTTAAAGGGAGGGCTGAGCGCTGCGACAGCCCCACGTGCGCCACCCTTTAACACCGGTTCGTATAAGAACCGCTGTTAAAGGGTGAGGCCTCTAACACCGAACCCCCAACAGCAGTTCCAAAACCGATGTTAGAGGCCTCTACAAACCGGTGTTAGAGGCCTTGTTTCCACCGGTGGCCGCTAACGGGGTGTTTAAACCTTTGTTGTGACCGCTCTTGCATCCGTCAGAGCGTGTTGGTCAGAATTGACATTGTCATCTCATTTGGCAGCCTTATTTGCTGACGGGTACTGATAACCAGCCACCCATCCGAGGTAGCTTCACGGTCAGAGTCTCCAATGAATTCCATTCACATTTTATGGACAAACACAAATTAGATAAGTCCAACCTGATCGAGGCGCGTTTCTTCTAAAACCTCAGTCTAGTTATTTAAACTTACTACATAAGTAGCAAAGCAGTGACAAATGAGAAATCAAAGATGGTTTTATTCCACGCCTCGATCACATCCAAAATGCATGCGTCTTAGGAATTTCATAGAAACTAGAAAAGTGGAAGGAGCGGTCCGGCCGGCGCGCCGTAACTATGAGCTCACCTTTCTTGCCATACTTGAGGCGGAACGTGGTCACGCGGATCACACACTTCCTTCCCACATTCATGCAGTAGTGCTTACTCTTGAACTTCTCGCACGCCATATGACCTGGACGAGGCAATAGTTGCTACCACCCATGGACAGGAGGGTAGCCTCGACATCGGTGGGGCACGTGTAAGAAGGGTCGAACAACCCCTCGGCACAGAGTTTCCAGGCGGGCTGCTGCTTGGCGCTCACGTCGGGGGACGGGACGTCGCATGAGCAGAGGTAGCCATCCGTCCAATAGTGGTGTGGCTCATACACCTTCCGTAGACCAACCCAAGCGTCGAGCTCGACATCGTAATGGGCTTGGCCTTGGAAAGGTAGATCCCAGTCGCCATGGCGCCTCCACTCCCTGGTCTTGGTGTCGTAGGAGAAGGTCTCGGGTGTGCGCATCAACTGTCGTCCATCATCACGATCTCTCCGTTGATTGACCTCCTCCTCCGTGTCGCCTGCTGGGATGTTGCCATCTATGTCAAGGACGTTGTTCCACTCGCCTACAGACACGAACAAGGTGCGCCCTCCTCCCTCTGCAGGGTGCACGGCGACAGACTCCACGGTGTCGACGGGGAAAGGGGGTGGAGTGGAAATGCTGCGCCATGACCAGTGGTCTGTGTTTCCCCACCAGAACGCCCTGCCGTACTTGTCATCTGCGGGTGCCGGCGCATCTTTCAAGATATGCATGCCTCCGTTGTACTTTCCGTCTAGATACGAGATTTTGTCGAACGTGTATAGCCTATTCCCGGCGACAGCGGTGGCGAGAGCCCAACCTTCACGCAGCGGCCCTGGGAGACGAGGGACAATGGACAGCCCCGCCGCCTCGGTGTCGTAGACGAGCGTGACGTAATCATCCTTGTTGGATTGCATTACCCTCCCGGCGGCGACGATCTTGCTGCCCACGGCGGCGAAGTTCCAGCACCGATTCCCCGTCACCTGGCGGTGGACAGGTGGCCGCGTGGTCAGGTCGCCGCCCACGTCCGAGTCCGAGCCTTGGTGGTCGCCCAGGTCCAGCTTATGGATGCTAAACCCCTTGTTCCAGTCATCCAGAACCATGTACAGATGCTGCTTCCGCCTGTGGCTCCGAGCCTCTGGACGATCGACGTCGCTGTCGGTCTCGTCCTCCGACGAGGTGTACGAGTAGCCGCGCGATTGGATCCCGTCCGCGCGGTGGCCGAGCTGAGCCACGAGACGGCGCTCGTCGCGCCGGAGGAGACGAGAGAGGAGAGGGCGAGAAGGAGCGACGAACGATCGCAGCATCTTGACTTGATCGTACGTACGCGGCGGCTGTGCGCGGATCGGATGATCAGCTCCAAGGATGATCATGAGCTACTGCTACTAGGGTTGTACTTGTACGTCGATCTTCTTTCGGTCTCCGTTGGATCGCATCCCAGATGACGTACGAGAATGCTGCGCAAGTCCGTTACTTTCTGGGCCTTGAATCTGTATTATCGGGCTGAACTGAACTAACGGCCTCGAACGTTCAATGACTCTTTGTAACAGCAACACTTGTGTTCTGTCTTGTTCCTAGAAAATAAAATTATATAAGCTAAACAGACCTCCTTTGCTGCAAATCATTTTTATACAGCATCTATATAAGTCGATAAATGTAATAGTACTAAAATCACATTGCTATATATCATTAGCAGCCATATATGCCTGCTCCACACATGGCTACGCCATTGCGATCAAGGTATATATTTGGGAAAGAGGGAAGTTTTCCTACATGTCTAAATGTCTGAAATTTCATGCATTACGGAGTTTGTTTTGGAATTCTTACAAACAAATTTCATTAAACTTTGACAGCTTTTACACACAAAAAAACACGGTTGGTTTTTGAATATACTTGAAATATAATCCCAAATTTCAATAAATAAATATTTCGAGACCAACAAATATAAGCACAATATTTCAAAATATCATATCCATCAGGTAGAGCACGTATGGGATCATACTACCGATACGCATCTTAAATTTTGACAAGTAGCCTTATGTATGTTCAAATTATATCTATCTTTGTCGTGAGTTTGTGAACTTACCGTGTAGTATGACCGTGTGTTAGAAAACCATCCAAGCTCCTCGCTAGGCTGCTAAGCCCCTAATGATTCCACAACGAGTGGATACATACGTATCTAGACAAATCTACAATATTATTTTTCAAACAGATCGAATAAGTATGTTTTTCGAAAAATTTAAATAACAAGATCAGCGGACCTGGGAGCCAAAATCTGCACACCGCCTGTAAACCAGAAGCCCGAAAAAAATATGGCCCACTACGAGCCGGCCGCATTGGACGAGAACCGAACGGAGGATGAATAGATTACGGAAGTACACATATACCGGTCGGGAAGATCGATCTAGTCAACCCTATAGTTTTGTAGTAGCTCCCAATTTTCCTCGGATCTAATATGTGGATCGGTGGCTCCCAGCCGGCGTCTGCACCAAGAATCAGGATGTTACGATCGTATCTTGCTCGGCCTCACGCTCTCCTATTCCATCTCCGCCGCCACTGGTGGCGCCCTCCGGTGGATCAGTTGCGCCCCCACGCTGATCGTATCTCACGTCACGGTGGTACACGTCGTCGGAGGAGGACGACACCGATGTCGATCAGCCGGCGGCACCTGCTGCTTCAGCTTACCGCTACGGCTGCGCGTTCCCCGGCCACCACATGCGACAGCACCTCTACGTGGTGCTAGAGGACTGGAACAAAGGGTTCAGCATCCACAAGTTCGACCTGGACGACCGGTCGGACATGGGCGGCGACCTTGCCGTGCGGCCTCCGGTGCACCGCCAGGAGAAGCAGCAGCATGGCATCTGCTGGAACTTCGCCGCGCTGGGCAGCAAGATCGTCGCGGCGGGCTCGCTAAACTACGAGGACGACTTCGTCACCATGGTGTACTGACACCAAGAGACGGCGGGCGTGTCTTGGTGTACGGACCTTGGACGCTAGCCGCCGCTATGGGGAACAGCCTCTACGTGTTCGAGCCCATCACGCAGAGCACGCGGTGGACAGGCCAGTGCACCGTGCCTAGTAGCATGTACCGATCCGATGATGCCCCGAGGCCTGGTTACCACGAGACAAACTGGTCTTGGACCGGCATCATCCCGGCAGAACCTCCACTCAACATCTCCGGAGGAAAGTCGAGCGCACTGCACCTAGAGACCTTGTTCGTGTCTGCCGGCCAATGGGAATGGAACCCAGCAAACCGCAACCGTGAGCTGTTGAAACTAGGCGATCGGGAGCCGCCAAGAAAGTTGTTCACACTAGGCAGTCGTTTTCATTTTAGTACCTACACGCCCCACACCTTCTCCTACAACGCAGGGCGTGACGAGTGGAGGCGGCTCGGCGACTGGGAGCTGCCTTTCTATGGCCGAGCCCACTACAACGCCGTGCTTGACGTCTGGGTCGGGCTCCACATGCCGCCCTCCCGCCACATGCCAGATGGCTACGTCTGCGCCTGCGACGTCGTGCCTCCTGACATGTGCTCCACACAGCCGAACTGGAAGCTCTCTACGGAGAAGGTGTTCGACCCTGACGCAGAGCGGCACCTCAGCGCTAGTCTCCTCCTGCACACTGGCGACATGAACTACTGCCTCGTCGAGGTCCTCGAACGCCAGACGACGTTCATGAGAGAGCGCTATGTGCTTGCCGCCGGTAACAAGTGCACACTCCGCATGTCCACCTTCCGCCTCCAATGCGACAACAATGGCGGCGAGCTTACAGTCACCGCGCCGAGGTCCGAACGCTCCTACCGCTTCTCTAGATTTGATTCTGGTGAGCGTGTCCAGGTGCTGCACGCCTTCTGGATGTGATAGAGGCTTAGGCTGGTTATAGTGGGAGTATCATAATATTAGTAGCATGCATATGATACTAGTGTATGATATTATATCTCTAGTGCATTGTACTTTTTCTGTTTTACACACGGTTAACTAAGTTGTTAATTTGACAAACAATATAAATAGAATAAAACAAAAATTATACCATTAAAAACTTTAAATGCTATATTTTTTAATGATATATTTTTTGTGCTATATATTTTATATTTTATTAGCCAAATTAGCGACCTATGTATACGCCTAAGACCTATAATCCCAAACAGAGGGAGTATTATATAGTAGTATCATAGTAGAGGTATATTTATTGATTTATAGAACCTCTATGTAAAATATGTGTATAAGATTTATTTGCCAGTATGATTTCTAGTTTTACGTGCTATGATACGGTATCTACCTATGATACTCTAACCACCTCTTTCTTTATTAATTATGACACTATGTCAGATTTTTGCCAAGTTAGCATGCATAATACACCTTATGATACTAGCAGTAGGACCAGCCTTACAACCAACATGGTGGATAGGCTATATATATATATATATATATATATATATATATATATATATATATATATATATATATATATATATATATATATATATATGAGGCAAAGTAAGATAAGTCACCAAAGTGGCTTCTCTCGATTTGATACTAGCGTGTGTGTCGTGGTGGTGCACGTAGGGATTCATAGGTGGGACAAGTGGGATACTACTTTTAGACTATTAGACTAATTTTAATTTAGGTGGGATAAGTGGGATAAACGGGATATGTCAAATCTTGATTATTCCACTTATTCCACTTAGTTTTGAGTTAGTCTAGTAGTCTAAAAGTGATATCCCACTTGTCCCAATTATTCCATTTCTGCATCCCTAGGCACGAGTTCTGAATGTGATAGAGGTGTGTGGCCAACGTGGTGGATGGGCCATATATATGATGCAACTAATGCATTGAAGATAACTTGTGCCCAAAATAGCTCTCAAGATTCAAGGTTGTTCTCATTTGTTATGACAAGGTAAGGTGGAGTTGTTTATGTACGCATTTAATCTTGTGTAGGTTGTCGCTAATTAAGCGTATTGCTCAGCCATTAAGTGCTACTCCCTCGTTAGAGATTATAAGGTCTAAGATTTTTTTTTAAAATGTTAGGAATTACAAGTCCTTTCTCATTTATTACTATCTTCCATCCAATGTATGGTCTTTTTTTTCTTTCTCTTCTCTCATACATGTATAACTATTGGTGCATGTAGTAATCAAGAGGATAAGTTATTGCTTTTCTTAATCCTATCAAAGTAATCTATAAGCCTTATAATTCCTAACAGAGTGAGTGCCGTTTTTAGTTTGATATAATATAAGTAGAAAACTATCGACCTTTCTTTCTTGCTTCCAACTTTGCATGAGTTGGCGTAAAGATAGTAGTTTCTAATGACCCCTGCTTTTGTTTGAAAAAACCTTATTAGTACAGATAATAAAGACTTGCGACAAATAGCTCATTAGACTATGGCGGTCACTAGCTACTGCCTCCGTTTTAAAATGTAAGATATTTTATCTTTGTGAAGCAAATGTATCTAGACTAGTTTTAATATATAGGTTCACTTAGATTGCTAGTGAATCTATATGCTAAAAATAGTCTAGGTACACTTCTTTATAAACCTAAAATATCTTATATTTTAAGTGAATCTGCATATTAAAACTAGTCTAAATACATTTTCTTCATGAAACTAAAATATTTTATATTTTGAAACAGAGGGAGTAACTCTTTGCTACAATAAAACTACCCAAGTGTAAGTTGCAAACACTTAATCCCGCTCTCTTGGCTGGTGTCTTGGTGACAACTTTGCATGTGTTTGTGTAAAGATCGTAGCTTCTAATGACCACAGCTTGTGTGTGTGATCGAACGGCAATCGCATCGTATTGGATTTGGACTCCTTTTAGCAATCCTCGACGGTGTCTGCTTCGTGAATACATATACTCTCTCCAATTTAAATTAGTTGATTTAGATTTTTGTCTAGATTTGATTGTATATGATTTAGTATTAAATTCATCTATATCTTAATAAGTTTGAGTCAAATAATTTGGATCAGAGAGAGTACATATATGTTATCTCTTTGTCAGCAGCTAGGAAACGGTAATTAAGCATGTAGTACATCCAGGCAACCGCATTCGTCAGCAGCTACGCGCCTGGCTTGCTGGGGGCGAGGGCCGTGGGCGGCAGCAGCGTGGAGGCGGTTCCCCGGCGCTAGTCGGCGGCAGGTCGGCTTCTCAACGGCGTCGGCTTGGGCTGCGGCGGCGACGTCCGCGTGGTTGCTGGTCCGTGGTGGTCGCCATGGCAGGGGGCTTGCTTGGCCAAGATCTGGGCAGGCGGACCTGACCCGGGCGCAGCGGGTCTCGGCAGGCGGCGATGATGGTCGGCCGGTGATACGTCAGAAACGTATCTATAATTTTTGATGCTCCATACTTGTTTAGTATCTACTTTGCTTTGCTTTGTCTACAATTTGAGGTGCTTTTAACATGTTTTCTGGTACTAACCTATTAACAAGTTTCCACAGAGTCAGTTGCCTGTTTTCTGCTGCTTTTGGTTCCAGAAAAACTAGTAAGAAAATATTATTGGAATTGGACGGGATAAACGTCAAAGTCAATAACTTTCCGTGGGGAACAAGAAGTCCAGAGGGAAGACGGAGAGACGTGACAGGGCAGCCACCCCCCTAGGAGCGGGCGGGCCCTGCCCCGCGCGTAGGCAGGGTGTAGGGCCCCTAGCCACCGCCTTGGCCTTCCCCTTCGCCTATAAGAATGTAACATCCCAGCATTAGAGCTTAGAAATAAGCTGAACACATGTGTGTGCATTGCATTCATGCATAGAAAATCCGAATATTTTTCGCGCTTTTAGATAAAAACAGGTCAAAGATATTGAAGCTTCTCTTAACTTGATGGAATTGAAGTAGATCATCAAGTTGACTGCGATAAGTTTCAATATGACCTTTGCTAAAACCTTATTTTGGGTAAACATGATTTGATCTAAGGGTAGATCAAATGTAATAAAATTAAACCCTAATACATTACCTAGTGATTTACATTTGATCCTTAACTAATCATATCCTAGTATTCATTACACAACTCATGAATACCAATTTATAAATATAACACATGTAATAGGAATGGTACAATTATATCTTAATCTCATCTACTTATACCATGACTATCATGGTAACACTTAACCTTAACTCTTTAGTGAATTTGAGTAGGAAAGAAGTCAAAGTCAAGATCATTCACTATATATCTTTCATTCCATATCAATCTTTATCATCCCTATTGAATCCTATCCTTATAATTGTTGTTCATCAATATTGAGTAATCAACTATTGATTCACCAATTCTTAACATATTAATTCTTGATCTATCAACTCTTATCCTGATTATAGCATCCACCTAAGGCTTATAAACAAAGAGTAAGAAGAGGTAAATAGTGATGCTAGTTTTAGATGTTATCTATAGGATGGGAGTGATTGGAGGAAATCAAATCAATATGGTAACCAAGAAGATTACAAGGATGAAGTCTGAAGATAAGTTACCAAGAGTAGTCCTATTGGATCAAGTAGGTATAGTCAATGAATTATATCTCTTAATCCAATAGAGCTAAACAGAAGATAATTAGAATACAACTGTAGTGTTGTATTGATGAAGCCTTGATTATCCAACTGGAAACCTAAACCATAAAGGATTAAAGGATCATAATGATCATGCCCTACTCACCAATATTGAATTCTTATACCAAGTATAAGTGACGTTGGTGGATAAAACATGATTGAACCTAGTATGGGTATATTATCCTAGATTAGTCATTACAAGTCACATTAATATAATGTGAGGTTGGAATGTTATATATTGGAGTCAAGTAGAGACAAGATAGTATGATTAAAATGATGTTAGAGCAACATTGGATTACAGGAGTAGTGTTTTCCTATTGGGAAATACTATTCACTAGAGGAGAGTGGAACTTGATATAAACCTCTACTAGAGTAGTATTTGTGATGGATGTTTTAGGAAGGTTATGAATGGAGTTAGATGTAACCATTAGTTGGGTTAGAGATTATTAATAGTAGAATAGTTGTTATAGCTCAGTATTAATAGGAGAATATTATGAAAGCTCTAATGTTAAGCACATTGCATTTATAAGTGGATTTAGAATAAGAAAGGGTGGATAAGAAGTTTATGTAAAGCAAAGTTCATCATGTTAGTACATGATGATGGACATAGAGAAGGAATATATCTAGGAAAGGAATTCCTTAATCAGAAGTTTAGAATTATGAAGTATAGAATATAGGAACCCTTGTTAAACACTAAACCCTAAATCTAAGACCAAACCTAGTATCCATTTACTATGGTTGATCTATCATCTTGTTTTCACAATGCTTCATAGGAATAATTTCATATATCAAAACACTTAAGCACATCTTTATCATTTTTAATTATCATCATCATATGTGCTTAAGAAATAACTTTAGCAATTCTTCCTCATAAGTTATTCTAAAAAACAATTCCCTTATTCTACCTTGAATGGTGATGTTATTAAAGATCACAAACATAAAGACAATGTGATTAACCATTAATCTATATTCACATCAATAAAATAATCTTGTAAATATTAAATCTTCTAAGAACTTATGCTAAAGCATTTTCAATTCAAACTTTAACTCATTAGTTAATAGTAATACATTCTATAATAAGTTTATGAATTTATGCCCAATTAAAATTGATATCAAAGGCTCACACAAATAATAATAGAAAAGGGATCTATATAATGAAAATAAAGAAACCCTAAACAATATATAATAAAAGTTCACCAATTGATTCTTAACAACTTCAATATTACTGCAATTATTCAGAAAATAAATTCCATAAAGAAATTTCCATCAAATGTGTAATATACAAACCTGAAAACAAAACAGAAAATGAAAAAGAATTAAACCAGGAAAAAATAGAGGGAAAACCCAATCTGGCCCATGGCCCATTTTCCCTTCTCCCTATCTGCTACTCGCGAGCAGACGATCCCAACCCAACTAGCCCAACTCCTCGGCCCATACCGCTTCGCCCCTTCTTTCTCTTTTCTTCTTCCCCTCGCCAGCCAGCACGCCGGCGAAGCAGCTGCGTGGCGTCGCCGGAGCCGTCCGCCGTCGTCGTGATGCTCGATGCGAAGAGATCCGCGCTACCGTCCTAGACGTCGTCTACAAAATCCCCTCCTGAACTGAGAACGAAACCTAATCCATTTCCCTCTCGTCTTCCCCTCTCACTGAAACCCTAGCCGCCGGAGTTGTTCATCGTCGTCAGAGCCCTCCCCGAGACCAACCGATGATGCAACAAGCTTCGCCAGGGTGGACACTGTCTAGGAGCGGAAGGAATCGAGCTAGAAGGACATAATCGCGCGCATCCACCTTCTCTGACCGCCGCTCGCCGTCGACCATGGCGACGTTGTCCGAGCTCGCCTCCCCTCGCCATAGCCTCCACAAGATTCCTGGTAAGCTTCTGAGTATGCTGGCATCTTTTGATTCGTCGCTCGCTCGTCGTAGTTACCTACCCGCGAGAGGCAGTGTCGCGCCGTCGCGCGAGCTCGTCGCCGACCAACCTCCGATGACCAAACTTGAGCGGCGCCGCCACCATTCGACTCAGCGTGCTCGTCCGCGTCCAGCAACCCACTTCCCGCGTGCCAGCATGCACCAAATCAATCGATCGAGCTTCGATCTGAGGGTGAGAGTTCGGGTGACGTCACGATGATGTCCTGCTGGCGTCATCCTTCACCAAGTCCACCTGTTGACTGGTCTTTGCCCACGTGGCAGGAGACGTGGCCTAGGGCCCATGGGTCAGTGTCTGTGGCTAGGTAGAGTTGTGGTATAAAAAGTCTGTGCATGTTTAGAACATAATTAAAACAATATGAATTCAAATTTCAAATATTCCAGAAATAAAATAAAATGATTAAATCTTGTAAATTTAATATCTTTTGTTTTATAAATCAGAAAAATACATATAATATATGAAAATGTTTAGAAAAATAAATTCTACAACTTAAAACTATTATTAAATATTATCATGATAATTATTTAAATAAATATTATTTAATAAATACTTTATAAAGTTCTAATACTTTGATAATTAATATTTTAATAATGGTAAATGTTAAAAATATAAATAAAATACCAAAAATCTTAGAAAAATAAGAATTAGAGTTTAAAACTTTAATTATACATTATTAATCCTCTTAATTAAATATTTATTATTTATTAAGTATTTATAAAGTAATAAACCTTATTAAAATCATATCTTATTATTTATAAACCACAAAAATAAATGTAATATACCAAAATAATCACAAAAATAATACCTACGTGTTAAAAATGTGATTCCACTTTTG
This sequence comes from Avena sativa, assembly GCA_916181665.1. Taxonomy (NCBI): domain Eukaryota; kingdom Viridiplantae; phylum Streptophyta; class Magnoliopsida; order Poales; family Poaceae; genus Avena; species Avena sativa. The sequence continues at coordinate 370,530,898 of OV702279.1, read as the reverse complement.
AGTTAAATAAAAAGTTAAAGACTTTCATAACTTGAATTTAAACCTATTTCCTTAATTAATAATTCCTATAAAGGTAAATAAAATTTGTTAGTAATTCTAAAAAAATTAATCAATTGAGTCTAGTAAATAATATTAGTCTTAAATATTGGTAGTGTGCATTCAAAATGAATTAACACACTTTAAATACAATTTTATTAAATTATCTCTCAACCATTAATGTAGATTATTTTATAAAAGGATTCTTAATTAATATAAAACCTCCAAGAATAATTATAATAAGATAAAACCATTCTTTATATTAACCACAAGTTTATAAACAAATCAAAACACTATAAGTGAGTTCATAAGTAATAAATAATATTGTTTACTTATTCACAAACATTAACCACACCCTTATAGGGAGATAAATCCCTTTATATCATTATAATGGAAAGAAACCACTACTCCAATAGAAGTAATGCCATTCTTGAGTAACTTTAAAGAAACAATATAAAGTGAACAAGATACAAGTATCATAAGTAATACACCCTAAGTCTATCTACATTCATAAATTTACTTATAGTTACCAAGCTTTAAGTAGAATGCTAAAAACTTTATTATATACTTTATAGTTAACTTTGGTCTGTTATAATTAAATTGTAAAGCATCTTAATACCAAACCAACCGAGTTAAGAACCAAGATAGATAAGTCTCAAATACTACTAATATCATTATTCTAGTAAAGGCAAATTCTTTATGACTTAAAGACTATAACTAGAAAGAACAGCTCATAAATTTAACTTAAAAGATTAAATGATTCTACTTAGTTGAGTAAGAGCTTATTCAAAAGTTATTCGTTTTTCCACTTCAATCAACATATGACAATTAATAGTAAACACCTTACTTTATACTTTACTTGTATAATAAGATTGTTAATACTTAAATTCTTTATGAGTGGCATTACTTATAAAGTAAAACTTGAAGATAAACAATTAAGATGTAAGCAACCTTGAGTAGCATTCCATACTGTGTATTTTGTTGTTGTATAAATACCTATTGTTTTCCACACACTCACAAGCCTTAATAAGAAGCACATGTGTGAAACCTAATCTAAAAGGGCAACACATTCCAAGGAAACCCTTTCCAGTATCTAAACCCTAGAACAACGTTATTCTCGGTATTCGCGTTTATCAACTTGCATTACATTACTTATGCATAAAAGCATCTTGCTTCTTTAAACATTAGTACTTATCGGACCAATGATGCAGATTTTAGCTATTGGATCTTTTATATTGTCTTGAAGACCGTGAGTGCATAATCTTGCAATCACAAAAGGCAAGTTCACACTTGCTCATGTCCTTTGATTATTTTATGTAAAGTATTTTACAAATCCAGTGTTGTCATCACCTGCATTTGAAAGATGTCAGAAAACATTACTTTCATAATAATGTGATTATATGTTATTTACCATGAGGTAATAACCTACTATAAGAGTTCCGGTGGTAAAGGAACATATTATCTAGGACTTAACAACCAATGTCGCCAGTGATTCTTGCGCCGTATATCACGCGTTGGCCATGTGATTTGGAATGGGACGAAGAAGTCAGCTGTATCTTTTCCCTCTCGCATGGAGCTGGATGTGCGGGTCGTGGTTGTTATCACTCGTAGCATGCATATTATTTACGGTAATTCTTAGAGGATATGCAGCATATGGGTGGGAGCCCTCAATGTCCCACGATAGTTCCGGCATCTGAACGGTCTGTACCGCCATTGCCATAATTCAATAGGTGGGCTGGCGTACACCATAGAGATATGCGGGGTCGCGGAGAAGGCAGTGATTGGCTTGGATCTTAGTCTGGGCCTCACACTAAGGAAGTGTGAACAAACCTGCAATTCGGATGTGCAACAAAGCTAAGATCTCTCATGGGTAAAGTGACGCACCTCTGCAGAGTGTAAGAACTGTAACTTGTTACTCCCTGTTCCGGGAAGGAGCTGCGAACGCGGCGGGAAAGGAACTCCATGAAAGTTCTAGTAAACCCGTGAAGGCTGACGGACATAGCTTTTCAGAATAAAAGCAACCTTTGAAGAAATGTTTATGAAAACTTGCAATGCCTACGACCTATGGTCTGTGGCTGTAGATATAGTGCATCAAACACTCCTTTTCTAGTGGACTTGCTGAGTACGCTCGTACTCAAAGTATCTTCTTAACCCTTGCTAGGTTCTAAAGCCAGTACAGACTGACTATATCAAGTTATGCTCCAGGAATCATCATCAAAAGCTAAAGCTCTTCAATGAAGTCAAGAAAGTCAACATATACATCAACTCAAGTGAAGACGAAGTTGTTGATTAGATAAGAATAGAATCTCTAGCCATAGAACCTATTTCTGTAGCGTATTGCAATAGAAGCAATGCTAGACCATTAGTTAAGATATTAGTCTTAATAGTATTATAATTTTAGAGTTGTTTATTTCTGATTCTTCTTTGTAAGAAGTTTCTTTCTCTCTCTTTAACCTAGAGTGTTCTCTGGATATTGTGTAAAGAGTTGAGTTGTAACCTATAGTCATGTCTTGGACATGCTATGTTTCTGTTGTACTACTCTGAGGGATGTAATACTAGTGAACGGTGTTTCATTGGTGTTATATCAACGACTATAGTGTACTACATCATGCAGTGGTATGCTGGGTCACCGCAAAGAAGCCCCCGATGCAGAAACCCTAAATACCCAATCAATATTCCACGAAACCTTCTGTAGCCGCCGCCACCGTCGTCCCTAGATCGGGGGGGGGATCTGAAGTTCTTCCCGGCATCCTGCTGGAGGGGAGATCGTCCCGGAGGTCTTATCTCCGGTATTGATGCGTGAGTAGTTTCACCTTGGACTATGGGTCCATGTAGTAGCTAGATGGCTGTATCTCCTCCTTGTGCTTTCATGTATAGATCTTGTGAGCTCCATTCATGATCAAGATCTAATCTATTTGTAATCATGCATGTTGTTTTTGCGGGGATCCGATGGATATTTAGATTATTATGTTGGTTTGATTAATGGTTTTGTCTTTATGATTCTATCATGTCTGTGTTGTTTGTGATCTTGATGCTCTCCGTAGTTAGTAGCTATCTTGTCCAAGTAGTTGCTAGTGACTCCAAGAGGGGTATTTATGCTCGATAGTGGGTTCATGCCTCTAGTTTCCAAGGGAAGTGACGGAAATCTCTTCGGTTGTAGATGTGTTGTTGCTACTAGGGAGAAAACAACGGTCTCTTGTTCATGGAACATGTGGACTGTTTACCTTACTGTTGGAATTATGCCCTAGAGGCAATAATAAAGATGTTATTATTATAATTCTTGTTCATGATAATGTTTATATTCCATGCTAGAATTGTATTAAGCGGAAACTTTAATACTTGTGTGGTTTGTGAACAACACTGTGTCCCTAGTACGCCTCTATGGACTAGCTCATTGATTAATGATGGTTAAGGTTTCCTAACCATGGACATGAGTTGTCGATTAATAATGAGATCATATCATTGGGAGAATGATATGGTGGACAGACCCAAACTAAGCGAAGCAATTAGATCGTGTCATCGTGTTCGTCTTTGCGAAGCTTTTCTTATGTCAAATATTGTATTCCTTAGACCATGAGATAATACAACTCCCTGGTATCGGAAGAAAGCTTTGAGGTCATCAAACGTCATCCTATGAGAGGGTGATCATAAAGGTGTCTCTCAGGTGATCGGAAAGTATCTGTTGGGTTGTATGTATCGAGATGGGATTTGTCCCTCCCAAGTCGGAGAGATATACTTCGGTCCCACTCCGTAATCGATATCAACACCGCTTGCAAGCATGTGGTTAAGGAGTTAATCACAAAGTGATATCGGATTACGGAACAAGTAAAGTACTTGCTGTGAACGAGATTGAACTAGGTATGACGGTACCGACAATCGAATCTCGGGCAAGTAAAATATCGCGATACGAAGGGAATATATATATGGGATTGATTGAATCCTGGCATCGTGGTTCATCCGATATGATCATCGATGAATGTGTGGGAGTCAATATGGGTGCCCAGACCCCGCTGTTGATTATTGATAGAAGATCATGTCTGCATATTCTCGAACCCGCAGGGTCACACACTTAACGTGTCTCGACGCTAGGATAGATTGGATAATTGGTTTATGAGTTTTTGTTCGGAGTCTCGGATGGGATCCGGGACATGACGAGAGGTTCCGGAGTGGTCCGGAGAATAAGATTCATATAAGGCAGTGCAGTTTTTGGAGTTCGGAATTGTTCCGGGCTAATCGGTATTGTACCGGAAGCTTCTAGAACCTTCCAGAAGGGGACCAACGTGGCCACACCTTCCGGGAGGGGGCATGGGCCTATGAGGGAGTGACCTGGCCGCATTGGGCCAGGGGCATAAGGCCCCATAGGTCCCAGCCGGCCAAGAGAGTTTAAACTCTAGATAGAGCTTCTAGAAGGGGGGGTTTCCTTGCCCCCCACTCCTCCTCCTTTGGGGCCGCCGGTTTGGCTTGAGGGAGGGGCTAGGGTTGCCGCCCCACCCCTCTATATAAAGAGGGCTGGGGGCGCACCACCCCATACACCTTCCCCTCCAAGAGCTAGCTGTCCTGCTGCCCTCCTCTCTCTCTCCCTCCCGACTGTTTGTAGGCGAAGCCCTGCTGCAGAAATTCTCGACCATATACACCACGCCGTCGTGTTGTAGATCCAATCCGTCTCTCCACCATACTTGCTGGACCGAGGAAGGAGGAGACGTCGAGGTGCTGCACGTGTGCATCTCACGGAGGCACCGCCACTTGTGGTGCTAGATCGGATCGGATCGCGAGGAGGAGAAGCGAGTACGACTACATCACCCACGTTCCGACGAACGTTCCGCTGTGCGAATCTTCAAGGGTATGAAGATCTAATCCAATCTCTCTCGTTGTTTGCATCTCCTAGATTAGATCTTGGCTTTCCCTCTGTTTGCATCCGTAGAAAATTTTGATTTACTATGTCGCGAAACCCTTCAGTGGTATCAGAGCTAGATCTATGCGTAGATGTGTTTCACGAGTAGAACGCAACATGGTTGTTGCGGGCGTTGATGTTTTCTGTTGCAAGCCTCTTGTTTGTGTTCTTCTTATGACGTGGGATAGTGAGATTGAAGCGGTCTAGGCCAACCTTACGCGACGTCGTTCGCGAGACCGGCTCCGCACTTGACGTGTGGCTTGTTCCACACATGCGGCTGGTGGATGTCAGTTTCTCTCACTATAGTTGTCATGGGATTAACACCGGAGTTTGGCAACCATAATATCACTGTTGTGGATTTCCGTAGGTAAGAAACTTTCTTAGCATCTACTCCCATAAGCCACGTAAAACATGCAACAACAAAGTAGAGGCGTCTAACTTGTTTTTGCAGGGAGTGTTTTTTGTGATATGGTATGGTCCAAGATGTGATGTGTATAATGTATGTGATGATCATGTTTTGTAATGTTTCACGACTTGCATGTCGATGAGTACACAACCGGAAGGAGCCATATGGTTGTCTTTATAATTGTGTATGACCTGTGTGTCAACTTCTTATACGCCATGTAATAGTTTCACTTTATCGCTAAGTAGTTAGCAATAGTTGTAGTTGCTATTCGTGGTGGAGGCAATCATGGTGGAGTGATGGAGATCATGCCGGAACGCACAATATGGAGATCATTGCGCGAAGATTGGCTATACCATGTCACATTAAAGTTATATGCATGTGATGTTTATCCTTTTATGTATCTTATCATGCTTAGATCGCGACGGTAGCATTATAAGATGATTCCTCACTTAAAGATCAAGATAAAAACTGTGTTCTCCCCGAGTATGCACCGTTGCGAAAGTTTGTCGTGTCCAAGCATCACGTGATGATCGGGTGCTATAGACTCTACGCTCACATACAACGGGTGCAAGCCAGTTTTGCACACGTGTAAATACTTGGGTCTAACTTGACGAGCCTAGCATGTACAGACATGGCCTCGGAACACATGAACCGAAAGGTTAAGCATGAGTCATATGAATGATATGATCGACACTTCGTTGTCCACCATTGAAACCACATCTCTTCTCGTGAAGATCGGATTAGGTGTGGTTTTGGATCGTGTTCACTAAACAACTTGAGGGATGTTGAATTTAGTGGGAGTTCATCTAGTAATTTGATTAAAAGTTGAACTAGTTATCATGAACATAGTCTAATTTGTACTTGCAAATATTGTAGATCAAATGGCTAAGTCCAACTTCAACTTCAACGTTTTTGCTGAGAAGGAAAAGCTTAAAAACAATGGGTCTAACTTCACCAATTGGTTCCGCAATCTAAGAATCATTCTCTCTGGCGGTCAAAAGGACTATGTCCTTGGGAAAGCGTTAGGTGACCCCCCTGCTGCAACTGCGCCGGCTGATGAGAAAGCTGTCTATCAGTCACGCAAAGATGATTATGGTGTGATTAAGAGCACCATGTTGTTTGCTATGGAACCGGAACTTCAAAATCGTTTTGAAGACTATCCCGGGCCCTTTGAGATTCTCGAAGAGCTGAAAACCATGTTTCAGACTCAGGCCCGTTCTGAGAGATATGAGATCTCTGAGAAGTTCTTTAACTGCAAGATGGAGGAAGGGAGTTCTGTTAGTGAGCACGCCATTAAGATGACGGGCTACACTCAACGCCTTGAGCAACTGGAATGCACGATTCCAGAGGAGCTCAAGATTGACAGGGTTCTGCAATCACTCCCTCCCAGCTACAAAAGTTTTGTAGTGACTCATAATCAGATTGGTTCCACTGATACGATCACCGAGCTCTTCGCAAAGCTGAAGGCCGCGGAAGTGGACATCAAAAAGGATAATCATGTGTTGATGGTCAACAAGCCCACCTTCAAGAAAGGTAAGGGTTCAAAGAAGCCCTTCAAGAAGGGCGGCGGCAAGCGCACTGCCCCTGCTGAGAAGAAGCTCAAGTCTGGTCCTAAGCCGGACACTGAGTGCTTCTATTGCAAGGACAAGGGTCACTGGAAGCGCAACTGTCCGAAGTACTTAGCGGACAAGAAGGCTGGCACCATCAAAGGTATATTTGATATACCTGTTATTGATGTTTTCCTTACTAGCCCTCGTTGTAGTGCCTGGGTATTTGATACCGGTTCAGTTGCTAATATTTGTAACTCGAAACAGGAGCTACGGAATAGACGACGGCTTGCGAGGGATGAGGTGACGATGCGCGTTGGCAACGGATCAAGAGTTGATGTGATGGCCGTCGGCACGCTCTCCTTAGTTTTACCTTCGGGATTAGTTTTAAACCTTAATAAATGTTATTATGTGCCTGCGTTGAGCATGAACATTATTTTTGGATCTTGTTCATTGCAAGACGGTTATTCATTTAAATCGGAGAATAATGGTTGTTCTATTTATATGAGTAACATCTTTTATGGTCATGCACCTATTGTGAATGGTTTATTTCTTCTAAATCTCGAAAGGGATGAAACACACATCCATAACATTGAGGCTAAGAGATGCAAAGTAGATAGTGATAATACTACTTATTTGTGGCACTGTCGTCTAGGTCATATTGGTGTAAAGCGCATGAAGAAACTCCATTCTGATGGACTTTTGGAGTCTCTTGATTTTGAATCATTTGACACATGCGAACCATGCCTCATGGGCAAGATGATCAAAACCCCGTTCTCCGGTATGATGGAGCGAGCAACGGACTTGTTGGAAATCATACATACCGATGTATGCAGACCGATGAGTGTTTCGACGCGCGGTGGATATCGCTATTTTCTCACTTTTACCGATGACTTAAGTAGATATGGGTATATATATTTAATGAAACATAAATCTGAAACATTTGAAAAGTTCAAAGAATTTCAGAATGATCAGTGGAGAACCATCGTAACAGAAAGATTAAATTTCCGCGATCCGATCGTGGAGGTGAATATTTGAGTTATGATTTTCTCACGCATCTTAAAGCAAGCGGAATCGTTTCGCAACTCACGCCACCCGGAACACCACAGCGCAATGGTGTGTCTGAACGCCGGAACCGAACCCTATTAGATATGGTCCGATCAATGATGTCTCTTACTGATTTGCCGTTATCATTTTGGGGTTATGCATTAGAAACCGCTGCATTCACTTTAAATAGGGCACCATCTAAATCCGTTGAGACGACACCGTATGAACTGTGGTTTGGTGCTAAACCTAAGTTGTCATTTCTCAAAGTTTGGGGATGCGAAGCTTACGTCAAGAAATTGATGCCAGATAAGCTCGAACCCAAAGCGGAGAAATGCATCTTCATAGGATACCCTAAGGAAACTATTGGGTATACCTTCTATCACAGAACCGAAGGCAAAGTGTTTGTCGCAAAGAACGGTTCCTTTCTTGAGAAGGAGTTTCTCTCGAAAGAAGTGAGTGGGAGGAAAGTAGAGCTGGACGAGGTTATTGAACCTTCTCTTGAATTGGAGAGTAGCGCAGCACCTGAAATTGTTCCAGTGCCGCCTGCACCAACAATAGAGGAAGCTAATGACAAGGATCATGAAGCTTCGGACGATGCTGCTACTGAACGTCGCAGGTCGACAAGGTCGCGTGCCCCTCCTGAGTGGTACGGTAACCCTGTCTTGACTGTCTTGTTAGTAGAATACAGTGAACCTATGAACTATGAGGAAGCGATGATGAGCCCAGACTCTGAGAAATGGCTAGAAGCCATGAAATCCGAATTGGGATCCATGAGCGAAAACCAAGTATGGACTTTGGTGGACCCTCCTAGCGACCGAAAGGCCATTGAGTGCAAGTGGATCTTCAAGAAGAAAACGGATGCGGATGGTAATGTTACCGTCTATAAAGCACGGCTTGTCGCGAAAGGTTTTCGACAAGTTCAAGGTGTTGACTACGATGAGACTTTCTCTCCCGTAGCGATGTTTAAGTCCATTCGGATTTTATTAGCAATTGCTGCGTTTCATGATTATGAAATATGGCAGATGGATGTCAAGACTGCGTTCCTCAATGGCAACATTGATGAAGAGTTGTATATGATGCAACCCGAAGGTTTTGTCGATCCTAAGGATGCTGATAAAGTATGCAAACTTCAGCGTTCCATTTATGGACTGAAGCAAGCATCTCGGAGTTGGAACCTTCGTTTTGATCAAGTGATCAAGAGCTTTGGATTTGTTCCAAATTGCTACGAAGCTTGTATCTACAAGAAAGTGAGTGGGAGCTCGGTGACGTTTCTGGTACTATATGTGGATGACATATTGATTATTGGAAATGACATCAACATGCTTAACGATGTGAAGAGTTATTTGAACAAGTGTTTTTCAATGAAAGACCTAGGTGAAGCTGCTTATATATTGGGCATCAAAATCTATAGAGATAGACAAAGACGCCTGATAGCTTTAAACCAGAGTACATACCTAGACAAAGTTCTGAAAAGGTTCAGAATGGATAAGGCAAAGAAAGGTTCAGTGCCTATGTTGTCAGGTAAGATATTGAGCAAGGCTCAGTGTCCAGCTACGGTAAATGATAGGGAAGCTATGAGCAAAGTGCCTTATGCCTCGGCCATAGGTTCTATCATGTATGCCATGCTGTGTACTAGACCGGATGTGTCCAATGCTCTTAGTTTGACGAGCAGGTATCAAAGTGATCCAGGAGTGGAACACTGGATAACCGTGAAGAACATCCTAAAGTACCTAAATAGGACTAAAGAAATGTTCTTAGTCTATGGGGGTGATGAACAGTTCGTCGTAAAAGGTTACGTCGACACTAGTTTCGACACCGACAAGGATGATTCTAAATCTCAGACAGGATACGTGTATATTTTGAATGGAGGAGCTGTGAGCTGGAGAAGCTGCAAGCAAAGCGTGATCGCGGGATCTACAGTAGAAGCGGAATACATGGCTGCTGCAGAAGCGTCAAGTGAAGGAGTTTGGATCAGAAACTTCATCACTGAGCTTGGCGTGGTTTCAAGTGCATTGGACCCACTGGAGATATTGTGTGACAACACTGGTGCCATAGCACTCGCTAAGGAACCAAGATATCATCCAAAGACCAAGCATATCAACCGCAAGTTTCATATAATCCGAGATTATATAGCAGATGGAGATCTGAAGATTAGCAAAGTACATACAGATCTGAATGTCGCAGATCCATTAACTAAACCTCTTCCACGTGTAAAACATGATCAGCACCTCAGTGCCATGGGTGTGAGATTGTTGCCAAATGTAAACTAGATTATTGACTCTAGTGCAAGTGGGAGACTGTTGGAATTATGCCCTAGAGGCAATAATAAAGATGTTATTATTATAATTCTTGTTCATGATAATGTTTATATTCCATGCTAGAATTGTATTAAGCGGAAACTTTAATAATTGTGTGGTTTGTGAACAACACCGTGTCCCTAGTACGCCTCTATGGACTAGCTCATTGATTAATGATGGTTAAGGTTTCCTAACCATGGACATGAGTTATCGATTAATAATGAGATCATATCATTGGGAGAATGATATGGTGGACAGACCCAAACTAAGCGAAGCAATTAGATCGTGTCATCGTGTTCGTCTTTGCGAAGCTTTTCTTATGTCAAATATTGTATTCCTTAGACCATGAGATAATACAACTCCCTGGTATCGGAAGAAGCTTTGAGGTCATCAAACGTCATCCTATGAGAGGGTGATCATAAAGGTGTCTCTCAGGTGATCGGAAAGTATCTGTTGGGTTGTATGTATCGAGATGGGATTTGTCCCTCCCAAGTCAGAGAGATATATTTCGGGCCCACTCGGTAATCGATATCAACACCGCTTGCAAGCATGTGGTTAAGGAGTTAATCACAAAGTGATATCGAATTACGGAACGACTAAAGTACTTGCTGTGAACGAGATTGAACTAGGTATGACGGTACCGACGATCGAATCTCAGGCAAGTAAAATATCGCGAGACGAAGGGAATATATATATATGGGATTGATTGAATCCTGGAATCGTGGTTCATCCGATATGATCATCGATGAATGTGTGGGAGTCAATATGGGTGCCCAGACCCCGCTGTTGATTATTGATAGAAGATCATGTCTGCATATTCTCGAACCCGCAGGGTCACACACTTAACGTGTCTCGACGCTAGGATAGATTGGATAATTGGTTTATGAGTTTTTGTTCGGAGTCTGGGATAGGATCCGCGACATCACGAGAGGTTCCGGAGTGGTCCGGAGAATAAGATTCATATGAGGCAGTGCAGTTTTTGGAGTTCGGAATTGTTCCGGGTTAATCGGTATTGTACCGGAAGCTTCTAGAACCTTCCGGAAGGGGACCAACGTGGCCACACCTTCCGGGAGGGGGCATGGGCCTATGAGGGAGTGCCCTGGACGCATTGGTCCAGGGGCACAAGGCCCCATAGGGCCCAGCCGGCCAAGAGAGTTTAAACTCTAGATAGAGCTTCTAGAAGGGGGGGTTTCCTTGCCCCCCACTCCTCCTCCTTTGGGGCCGCCAGTTTGGCTTGAGGGAGGGGCTAGGGTTGCCGCCCCACCCCTCTATATAAAGAGGGCTGGGGGCGCACCACCCCACACACCTTCCCCTCCAAGAGCTAGCCGTCCTGCTGCCCTCCTCTCTCTCTCCCTCCCGACTGTTTGTAGGCGAAGCCCTGCTGCAGAAATTCTCCACCATATACACCACGTCGTCGTGTTGTAGATCCAATCCGTCTCTCCACCATACTTGCTGGACCGAGGAAGGAGGAGACGTCGAGGTGCTGCACGTGTGCATCTCACGGAGGCACCGCCACTTGTGGTGCTAGATCGGATCGGATCGCGAGGAGAAGTGAGTACGACTACATCACCCACGTTCCGACGAACGTTCCGCTGTGCGAATCTTCAAGGGTATGAAGATCTAATCCAATCTCTCTCGTTGTTTGCATCTCCTAGATTAGATCTTGGCTTTCCCTCTGTTCGCATCCGTAGAAAATTTTGATTTACTATGTCGCGAAACCCTTCACTTACACACTTTGCTTAAAGTAGTTGTCTGTTGCTTGTAATTTAATACTGGAGGGGGTTCGGATGATAACCTGAAGGTGGACGTCTAGTCATAGATGCAGTTGGATGGCGGTCTATGTATCTTGTTGTATTGTCCAATCGAATCTCATAGGATCTTTCTGACTAGTAATTGCATTGTTATGCCTTGCTCAATTCCTGTTAATTGTCCTGATGTAATTTGTTTACTCTTCATGCCATGTTGTTTATATAAGAAGAGCACCTCTACTGAACTATGGACCCCGGTCCAATCTTTATCATTGATACATCTTCCATTGTTACTTATTTACTTGCTGCAAACCACCATTACCTTACACACCAAACCGGTGAGCTTGACAATCTCACTGATTCGTTGGGGAAAAGTCTTGAGTTTGTGTTGTGCAGGTCTTCGTGTTGCTTGCAACACCTATGTGACATTTCCTTCCTCCTACTGGTTCGATAACCTCGGTTTCTTACTGAGGGGAAACTTGTTGTTGTGTTGTTTCACACCTTGCTCTTGGGGTTCCCACGAAGCGCTCCTACATCAACTCAGCGATGCATCAAGCTTTTCTGGCGCCGTTGCCGGGAGGCTAAGGACGTCTTCACTAGAGGAGTCCTCCACTTCATATCTCTTTACTTTGTTTTTAGTTTGTTTTTTTCTTTTACTTGGTTTTATTTGCCTCTTTTCAGAAAACACAAAAAAATAGTTCCTGATCTAGCTGTTGCTGCTATTTTTGGCTTGCCCACCTTTGCCAAAATGAACTCTGCTGAGAACACCAAGTTGTGTGACTTCATTAGCACCAACAAAAATGATTTCCTTAGCACACCTATTGCTCCACCTGCTCCTGATGCTACCTTTTATGAAATTAAGCCTGCTTTGTTGAATCTTGTGATGAGAGAGCAATTTTCTAGTGCTAGTTCTGATGATCCTACTGCCCATCTCAATAGCTTTGTTAAACTTTGTGAGATGCAAAAGGATAAGGATGTAGATGGAGATATTATTAAGCTCAAGCTTTTTTCCTTTCTCTTTGAGAGAAAAAGCTAAATAATGGTTGCTATCCTTGCCTAAAAATAGTATTGATTCTTGGACTAAGTGTAAAGATGTTTTTATTGGAAAGTACTATCCTCCTGCTAAGATTATATCTATGAGAAGTGACATTATGAAATTTAAACAACTTGATAGTGAACATGTTGCTCCAGCTTGGGAAAGAATGAAATATTTGGTTAAGAATTGCCCCACTGAGCCCCGAGCCCTTATAACAAATCCCTTCGGCCCTCGCGCTTGGGCTGGCATAGCGCGGGACAAGGTGTATATCGAAAGATCATACAAGGTTTTACAAGATGGATCTCAACGGGTTTATAAATTAAAGTTACCCCACGAGAGCATATGAATCTAGGGTTTATGGCTTAGAACCTAAACCTACGGTGTGGGCGTAGATGACATGTCCTCTTTAGGTGAATGGTCTTTAGTATATATAGGCGTCATAGGCCTCCATCTTTCCTTGCTCATGAAGTTGATATTTGATCCCCCTTCAATGTGTGTCTGGTCTTCAGGATTCTGCAGGAAGTCCTCTTGAAGTACGACAGATCAGGGGCGTACGAGGGTTGCTGCCGGCGGCGGACGTGGTTGCTACCAGTGGCGGACTGGGTTGTTGCCAGCGACGTGTACGAGGTTGCTACCGGCGGTGTACGAGGTTGCTACCGGAGGTCGTACGGGGTTGCTGCCGGTGGCGGACGAGGTTACTGCCAGCGGCGTACGGGGTTGCTGTCGGAGGCGGACATGGTTGCTACCAATGTCGACTATCGATGCTGCTAGCGCCGACTGTCGGTTCTGCAAAGGACTACGGATATACTCTGCTGCTAATGAAGGCTACGTTGTTGCAAGCGCGGGGCCGTCGGCAGCCACCGCTGATGCAAGTTAGGGGCGGGAGCTGCCGTGGTTTTTGCAAGCCAGGAAGGCTCGTGTTGCGCTGGGGTCGGGGAGTATTTCCTCGTCGGCGGCGACGGTCACAGCCGTACGCGATGGGGACAGCCTCGAGCCATAGGAATTGGGCTAGTTTTTCTAAACCGACTTCTTTTTACTATTGTAGCAAAAGCGGGACCGGGGACTGTTTTGGCGACACGTGACGCACGCGGAAGCAGAACAATGAAATTCCCATCGTCCGGGGAACGCCTAGCGCTTGTCTATGATTTTTGCTTCAGTGTTACGTCTTCCAAACTAAAAACTTAAATCAAACAAATACAAGAAACTCCGATTTTATTTGTTGAGACCCATTAAACAAGGGAATGGAACTAACCATATGTTTCGTGTCTTCCTGACTAATCACCCAGGTAACTCCCAGGTCCAAACTTCATGGGTGGCTAATCTTGGTCCAGGGCAGCATGCAGATGTATCTCAATCAACATGCCACAATGATATGTGTCTCGCTGCTGCGTATAGTGTGTCTGTTCATCGACTCAATAAGTCAGGTTGATTATGATGTTTTTTTTTATCTTCTAATGATGAAGACTCGACGTCTTTTTCGGTGTGCGACTTGGCGGCACTAGAGTTTGGCTGTGGCCGCTGGCTTATGTGATTGCCAAAAACTCTAAGAACTGTTCTGTATTTCATTTTTTTTAGAATTTTCTATGTAAAGTTTTTTGAACAATTAATTCATCGTGTCTTTTAGTGTCTATACATGTGTTGTTTCATGTAACTTTATTTTTAATTAATAAAATATGTGATTGCTTAAAAAACTTTCATTCTCCTGCCTACTTGTGCCAAGCACGCTGTGGCGAATTCTCTTGCTCGTCATTCTCGATTTTTTTTATATATATGGCAGCACTTATTCTCAGAAAAACAAATCTCCCCGATCTCACTCTGTTCGCGACGCCCCATCTCTCGTCTCCCACCCCGACCAGCTACTCCGCGGTCCCGCCCTCGCCGGCCTGCTTCCCGCCGCCCCCTCAGTTCCTCATACCCCTCGAGAGCCCCTCGATCCATTGCGCTAGCCCGCTGATCCGCGGGGCCCTAAACGAGCAATTCTCGCCGCCATGGACGATCCCACGGCCGCCCTGCGCGCCTCCGCGCCGCCGCCATCTCCTCATTGGGACTGCCCTGCTGGGATCCTCGATGGAGAAGAGATTCCTCCACCGCCTACCTCACGTGCTGATGAAGAGATTCCTCGGTCGCTTCTCTCGCCAACTGCATCTACAAGTCGAAGAACCCAAGATCCTCTCCAAGGTACATACTTGGTTCTTCAGTTTCGAGTGAAAATCGTGATCATGTGGTGATGTTCCTCCAATATGTGATGTATCCCTGTATGGACTGCTGAACCTATGATGCACTGCTATCCTGCTACTAGATGATCTCATATGATGCGTTCCCTGCTCCTTTTAATTCTCAGCTTGGCCAATGCATGTCAGTCTCATGTTTCATGTATTTCCCTGCTTTTGGTTCTCAACGTGATGTCAATGCTCCTGTTATATTGAACAATGGAGTTTCTGCATGCATTATTGGCTTATTGCTGCTACCTTGTTGCTATGGGCTTGTATTTGTGTGTACTGCTCTGCTACTTCGATGCGCATGTTTCATCTCTCTGTCTCTGTTCACATTGGATCACAGGCTACCAACTCACACGAATACACACACGTACAAATGCCCCAGTAAAAGTAGGAGTTTGGTGCTGCTAATTGGAATAATTAAACTACTGTTTCTTCTACTTGTAGTATTCCAGTATACAATCAGTACTGTTTCTTCTACTTGTAGTATTCCAGTATACAATCAGTACTGTTTCTTCTACTTGTAGTATTCCAGTAGACAAGTAGTCTCAGTTGTCATTTCAATCGTACAGGCAGTACTAGCTCCCTCATCCATTTCCTTTTACTGTCAAAGGAATGCTTAGTGCTTGGTTTGGTCTTGCAATTTCTGGTGTATTAAGGCAGTATAGTATCTTGTTGTATAATTGTGATCACTCTGTGCAGGGTACTGGTGCTGACTGCTTGTTATATAAATATTGCTTTTCTTTTATGTTCTAATATAGAAGAAAAAATGAAGGTCTTTGGCCCCACAAAAGAAAACATACTTTTCAAGCTGAACTGTGCACACTGTTTCTGGATTGTATGAATGCACGGTTGTTCATGGAACAAATCTGGTCGTTTTTTTGTGTGTAAAAAGCTGCTATTATTCTGCACATGATAATAGTCTAGTTATTACACTTTTCAGTTTTGCTCAACCAATGAAACCATTAAATCTCTTGCAGGTATGGATCCATCGCTGTCGCCGTCGTCGCAGCCGGGTGTGGCGATGACGTGCGTGGTGGCGTCGGAGGTGGCCACGGTGCTGGCCGTCATGCGCCGCAACGTGCGCTGGGCGGGCATCCGCTACAGCGGGGACAGCGGTGGCTGGGGGGCCGATGACGAGCACCTCGACCACCCGCTCATTGTGGGGCTGAAGTCGCTCCGCCGCCGCGCCGCCTCCTGGGGCAGACGCTGGCCCGGCAGGGTCGACCCGCTCCTCTACCTCCGTCCCTTCCTCGACGTTGTGCGCTCCGATGAGACCGGCGCGCCCATCACGGGCTCCGCGCTCTCGTCCCTGCACAAGATCCTCTCCCTTGACCTCGTGGTGCCCGGCCCGGGCGCCGCGGAGGCCATGGGCGCCGTCGTGGAGGCGGTAACGGGCTTCCGCTTTGAGGTCACCGACTCGGCTTCCGAGGAGGCTGTCCTCGCCAGGGTCCTTCAGGTTCTGCTCGCTTGTGTGCGCAGCCGTGCCGCCCCGGCCCTTGCCAACCGCCACGTCTGCGCCATCGTCGGCACCTGCTTCCGCGTCATGCAGCAGGCCAGCACTAAGGGGGAGCTCCTGCAGCGAGTCTCCAGGCAGACCATGCAGGAGGTCATCCGCTGTGTCTTCTTCCTCCTCCCTGACATTGGTGCCACCGCGATCGCCAATGACGAGGTGGGTTTTGCCTCTGAAGGTCCCAGTCTGCTATTTACTTAGTAATATGATGATAATTTTGCAGTGAGGGTTTATGGCTTCTTAGTTCTAAATGTTATCCTCAACAATTTGAACTTGTGTACAGTAATACCGAGTCCATTCTTATTTGCCTTGAGTACTGGTACAATATGTATTGTGCTAGTTTGGAAAAAAAAAGTATTTCGGCTGCAACACCAAGCTTGATGTATTAATTTGGTCATAACATTTGTTCTACAGATTAGCAAGAACCAATATTTGGATGGTGGGGAGCAGAGGAATGGGAAGAGTGATTATGTTTGTTTGAATAGCTCCGGGGATGAGGTGGGAGATGGACTTGGTGTGGTGCAAGATAAGGACATGATGGAGCCGCTTGGGGTTCCTTGCATGGTTGAGATAATGCAGTTCTTGTGCTCCCTCTTGAACGTAGCTGAAGACATGGATGTGAGCCAAAGGATGAATCCTATTGATTTTGATGAGGACGTGCCGCTCTTTGCTCTTGGGCTGATCAATTCTGCCATTGAGTTGTCCGCTTCGTCCATCCATAGGCACTCGAACTTGCTGGCTTTTGTACAGGATGAGTTGTTCCGCAATCTAATGCAGTTTGGCTTGTCAATGAGCCCCTTGATTCTGTCGACAGTGTGCAACATTGTTTTTACTCTCTTCTACCACTTACGCCAGGAACTTAAGCTGCAAGTGGAGGCTTTTTTCTCATGTGTGATACTTAGATTAGCCCAGGATAGATATGGAGCTAGTTATCAGCAGCAGGAAGTCGCCCTGGAGGCTCTAGTGGATTTCTGTCGGCAGAAAGAGTTTATGGCCGAGATGTATGCCAACATGGACTGTGATCTACAATGTTTTAATGTTTTTGAAGACCTAGCTAATCTTCTGTCTAGAAGTGCATTCCCTGTAAACAGTCCATTGTCTGCCTTGAATGTGCTTGCATTGGATGGCTTGATTGCTGTCATTCAGGCAATAGCAGAGAGGACTGATTATGCACATCAGCATCATGAGCAAACAGTGCCAGAAATAAGTGAATATTTTCCTTTTTGGCAGTTGAAGTGTGAGAGCAGTGGTGATCCTGATCAGTGGTTTAGATTTGTTCACCAGCAAAAAAGTATCAAGAGAAAGCTAATGGTTGGTGTTGAACATTTCAATAGGGACAAAAAGAAGGGCTTTGAGTACCTGCAAGGTGTACACCTATTGCCTGAAAAACTTGATCCATGCAGTGTTGCTTTGTTCTTTCGGTACACACCTGGGTTGGACAAGAACCTTCTTGGGGACTATCTTGGGAATCATGATGAGTTCTCTATTTTGGTACTTCAGGAATTCGCTAAAACCTTTGACTTTGAGGAGATGAACTTGGACGCTGCCCTAAGGCTCTTCTTGGAAACTTTCCGGCTGCCTGGTGAGTCACAAAAGATACAGCGGGTTCTGGAGGCCTTCTCTGAGAGGTATTATGAACAGTCACCACACATGTTTGTTAACAGGGATGCAGCCCTGGTGCTGTCATATTCAGTAATCATTCTCAACACAGATCAACACAATGTAAGGGTTACAAAAAAGATGACTGAAGAAGACTTTATCAGGAATAATCGCGGTATCAATGGTGGGACTGATCTTCCACGGGAGTTTTTGTCGGAGCTGTTTTATTCTATATGTCGGAATGAAATCAAAACCATTCCTGAGCAAGGAGCTGGATGCTCAGAGATGTCTTATAGCCGCTGGGTTGATCTGATGTGGAAATCAAAGAGGACATCATCGTACATTGCTTTTGACTCCTACCCTTTTCTTGATAAGGACATGTTCCCTATCATGGCTGGACCATCAGTCGCTGCCATCTCCGTGGTTTTTGATAATGTTGAACATGATGAGGTTCTTACAGGATGTATTGATGGTTTCCTGTCAGTAGCAAAGCTGGCTGCATTCTATCATCTCGATGATGTACTGAATGATCTTGTTGTGGCACTATGTAAGTTCACCACTTTGTTGAACAATTCTTATGCTGATGATCCTGTAATAGCTTTTGGAGTGGATACCAAGGCTAGAATGGCAACAAAGGCTGTTTTCACTATTGCAACTACTTATGGTGATCACATACAGAGCGGATGGAGGAACATAGTAGATTGCATTTTAAGACTGCACAAGATAGGCCTTCTTCCACGTAGCCTCACTGGTGATGATGAGGATTCTTTAGATTCATTGTCTAGCAAGATTGGTTCATCTACAGTTGCACCTCACTTTTTACCAATCACCACACCTAAAAAAACATATGGGCTGATGGGGAGGTTTAGCCAACTACTTTACATGGATGCTGAAGAACCAAGGTCCCAGCCAACTGAGGAGCAACTGGCAGCTCAGAGGAATGCCTTGGAGACCGCAAGGAAATGCCAAATAGGTACCATATTTACTGAGAGCAAATTCTTACAAGCCGACTCGCTCTCAAATCTAGCAAGAGCCCTCATTCAGGCAGCAGGCCAACCTCGGAGAATTTCCAGCTCACTTGATGATGAAGGAACAGCAGTGTTCTGCTTAGAGCTACTAATTACTGTCACATTAAACAACAGGGACAGGATTGTGCTTTTGTGGCAGGGTGTTTATGAGCACATAACCCACATTGTTCAGTCCACGGTGATGCCCTGCAATCTGGTGGAGAAGGCCGTTTTTGGGCTCCTGCATATCTGCCAGAGGTTGCTTCCTTATAAGGAGAATCTGGTAGATGATTTACTGAGGTCACTGCAACTAATTTTGAAACTTGATGCCCGTGTAGCTGATGCTTACTGTGAGAACATCACGTTGGAGGTCACACGGCTTGTGAAGGCTAATGCAACCTATATCAAATCCCAGATGGGTTGGCGGACTATCATTTCCTTGCTATGCGCGACCGCTCACCATCCTGATGCTTCTGATGCCGGTTTCGAAGCTCTGGTTTTCATCATGTCTGAGGGAGCACACCTCTCACCTGCAAACTTTATTGTTTCAATGGAGGCCTCAAGGCAGTTTGCAGAATCTCGTCTGGGATCTGCAGAAAGGTCTGTCCATGCTTTGAACCTAATGGCTGACTCAGTAAATTGCCTTACAAGCTGGTCCGGTGAGGTCGAGGAAACTGGCGGCGAGGCAGACAGGATATTGGAAGGAATTTCTGAGATGTGGCTGCGGCTAGTGCAGGCATTGCGGAAGGTGTGCACGGATCAGAGGGAGGAAGTGAGGAACCATGCGCTGTTATGTTTGCAGAGATGCTTAGTAGTTGATGGAATATCAGTTTCATCTTCTGCATGGTTGATGTCCTTTGATATCATTTTCCAGTTGCTTGGCGAATTGTTGGAGATCGCTCAGAGTTACTCACCAAAGGACTTCAGGAATATGGAGGTGTCCCTCTTGCATGCCGTAAAACTGTTATGCAAGGTGTTCCTGCAGTCACTTAAAGACCTGTCTGCACAGAGCAGTTTCGCTAAGCTGTGGCTGGAAGTCCTCGACATGATAGAGAAGTTCATGAAAGTCAAGCTGAGAGGGCGGAGGACTGAGAAGCTACATGAGGCTATCCCCGAGCTACTGAAGAACATACTGCTGGTGATGAAAGCTAATGGTATCCTCTCAAAAACAAGCGCCAGTGGGGAGGACACTCTGTGGGAAGTGACATGGTTTCAAGTTAACAAGGTTGTGCCGTCGCTGCAGTCAGAAGTTTTCCCTGAGAATGAAAACGATGTTGCCATGAAAGGTGAGCAGAGTAGTCCAGGACAGGAGGGCCTGGCCACGATACAACCTGCCGCTGTCTGATCAAGTTACCCGAGCTGAAAATCGAATCTGACAACGTCATATGACCTGACCTTCAAGGTAAACAATAGCAGAATTCATCTTCACGTAGATTTCAAATATTTTGATTACACTTATTTTAAAATTATGACTTACTGTTCTTTCGAGAAAATTACATAACTGAACAGGCCTAAATAATAATTTTATCCTGTATAATTATTTTTTCACTAATTTTTTGTGAAACAACTGCAATATGTCTTTCTACATGCTTTTTCCTAGTTTTTTGCAGTAATTTTCAGTAATCTATCCTGAACATGTTGAGCAACTTCCCAGTTATTGTTGAATCACACATATTTCCCCAGATTTAACCAGGTTGGAATGTTTTCCTAGTTGAGTCAGCTGGCCTTTCTTTGTTCCTTTAGTAGAACAACTGGTCATCTTTTGCTAATAGTTCTCTGTTGGAGTCTAGGTTAGCATAGTAGTATTGTCCTAGGAGAGTCTAGAGTATTCCAGTGAGTGTTGGAGTCTGAGTTAGTGTAGGTAGTACTACTCTTGTAGAGTCTAGAGTATTCTAGGGAGTGTTAGTATAGTAGTAATATCCTACTAGAGTCTAGATCATTCCAGTGTACGAGTGAAGATGTAAGGCTAGATTGTGCTATATATATAAGAGGGTGTGGAGGTCCAAGGGACTAAGCCCATCCAGAAAATTTCCCCCAAAACACCAACATTCTCTACTTCTCATTATGAGCTTCCATGTGTTGCTTTGTAAATTAAATGGATTATATCACACAGCTCATTTGGTCCATTGATGCAACCCTGCATTACTCTGTGTGAAGCAAGTTATTCCCTCTGTAGTGGAACTATGCTGTAGATCTTTTACTCAACAATATGATAGATGTTCTCAATACATTCCTTTTATATCTGTTGTCTTATGTAGGTGTCGACTCAAACATTTGAACTTTGAGAACAGAATATAGTCATCTCAAAATCATAATGACTGTACGTAGTGAATTATAGAAGTTTTAAATCATCCAAAGTATTCGTCAGTGACCATCATGTCATCAAGTAAACCTTTGTTTGGTGATCCTACATGCAGAATTCAACTCCCTCGGAAGAGAGCCAAGAATGTACTTGGGCTCCAATTTCCGTGAGGCAGTCAAACTTCAAACTGTCTGCTGATCCTACAGTTCCGATTATAATGGTAGGCCCTGGGACTGGTCTGGCACCTTTCAGGGGTTTCTTTCAGGTTTGTTTTGTCTTTCCTTTCTTCTTTCTCACACATCGCTGTTCAAGCTATATTACTCTTTAGTATGTTAATATTCATGTCCAATTCATTTGGCGCTGGCAGGAAAGATTAGCTTTAAAAGAGACCAGGGTGGAACTAAGCCGTGCCATCCTGTTCTTTGGGTGCAGAAACCGGGAGATGGTATGGCCTGTATCTTTTTGTTATTCAGCTTCATCTACAGTTATTACTATCATCGTAGGCTGATAGCCAGCATATCATCTATAATTCCTTTGGCATAGCGAATTCTTACATATGTGCCACAGATATTATTCCATGCTGCTGTTTCCCTTATCAAAGCTGCTTGTCATCTGTCAGGAGCCTTTTCTGCATTTGCGTTTTACACATGTAGTAAAAGATGTCATGGGTGATTGAAAGCACTATCTTTAGAACTTTTCTTTCTCGAGAAACGCAAAGGATCTCTGTGTTTCATTTCATTGGAAAGATAGAGTTTCAGTTACAAGCCTCCTAGGAGGTGGGTTTTACATCATGGGAGCTTGAACTAATGGACATCCCTAGAAATTGCCTGATTAATATTGTGCTTCTTCATTCAGAACTTCCTATACGAGGATGAGCTCAACAACTTTGCTGATTCTGGAGCCCCGTCTGAGTTGATTGTTGCCTTCTCTCGTGAGGGTCCTACAAAAGAGTATGTTCAACACACAATGTCAGAGAAGGTAAATTAACGCTCACTGTTTATGCGTGTTCTGCTTATCAGGTACAATCCCTTTATTTATTTTTCTCGTTTTACTCACCGTTAATCTTCGCAGGGTGCCAATGTCTGGAGCATCATTTCTCAGGGCGGGCGGCCTATGTGTATGTCTGCGGCGACGCGAATGGCATGTCTAGAGATGTGCACGGTTCAGGAGCAGGTATTGCAAAAAATATGTGCTTGGCAGGGATCTTTGCACAAGTAGAAGATGGAGAGGTATGTGAAGAGCCTGCAGATGGAAGGGGTGGTGTACTTGGGAGACGTGTGGTGATCCCGAGAAATTAAGGATTATAAATAAGACAGAATGCACAAGCATGTGTTCTATGTAGGAATTTAGCGAAGCGGTTGAACATCTCCAGTCCTCGACTTGGAGTTCAAGAGGCCTATACGTGGACACAGAGGGGTCAGCAGCAATTTTAAGATAAATTATGAAAGCCAGGACTCGAACTCGAGACCTTAGACTCTGATACTATGTTAAGTTTTATGCACTAGCCAACGCAACCAAAAGTCCGAACTTATGGAAAGGGCTAGTGCAATTCACTTAGGGCATGCACAATGCGGTGATGTCAGCCTTCTCTTATGGTTGCCACGTTGGATTTTTGCTTAGTTGAATGAGAGAGAATGAGGAAAGAGAAGGTTGTCTTCCCTTAGCTAAGGGATGATCCCTTAAAAATAAGAGAAGACTATTTTTCTCCATTGTACCTTATGTCTTCTCTTATCAACACAATTTCTTACTATAATTAGTCAATTCATATTAATTCTTAGAGATGACAATAAGAGATGATCCATTGTACAACTTATTTTTATTACCTTCTCTAGATTACGTGGAGGGCTAAGAGAAGACCCGCCTTCTTTAGCATTGTACGTGCCCTACAATGCGGTGACTTTAGCCTTCCCTTATGCTTGCCACGTTGGATTTTTGCTTAGTTGGAGGAGAGAGAAACAAGAGAGAGAGTGTTGTCTTCCCTTAGCTAAGGGATGATCTCTTAGCAATAAGAGAAGACTATTTTTCTTCATTGTACCATATGCCTTCTCTTAGTCAACCATTTTTTTACTAAAAATAGTTAATTCTATTAATTGCTAGAGATAGTAATAAAAGATAATGCATTGTATAAGTTATATATCATGTCTTCTCTAAGTGATGTGGAGAGTCTCTAGCATTATACGTGTCCTTATACACTTCAACAAATTCAACGTAGACAAGCACCAACCAACTAACCTAAAAATACCTAACGATCATTCTCTTTTTTTTTTGAACAAGGAAGGGGTCTGAAAAGACCCCATGCTGCAGACATTCATTAAGCGGTGGGAACAATTACAAACAGGACCCTGAAAAAGGATGACAATGCAAAGCAGTCCTGAACAAGTGCACAAAGGACCTTGGGAAGAAACTGAAAAACGCAATCAAGTCCTTGGTAACGATTATTCTCGAGGGGAGTTCGTTTCAACACTTCCACACCTCGCTGCTTGATCCGTCCATCCAGCAAGCTGTGTAATATCACCCTCGATCCCCCGCAAAAAAAAATCACCCTCGATCATCATATCCAAAATGCCTGCACCGCAAAATGCTCGCCGTATCTAGAGAAGAGGTAGGAGCGATGAGCCCGGCGCGCAGTGATTGTGAGCTCGCCGCCGTGCTTGCCATACTTGAGGCCGAACGTGGTTAGACGGATCATGGACTTGTTGCCAGCACCGGCGCAACGCCTCCTCTTGAATTTCTGTCGCGCCACGACCTCGACAAGGCAGCAGTAGGCACTGCCACCCATGTACACGAGACTACCACCCTTTCGGTAAGCATCGGATCCTCTCCGTGCATAGCTTCCACGGTACGGTGGTCGGCACGAGATCGCATGAGCAGATGTGGCAGTCCGGCGAGTGTACTACTCCGTAGTGTCCATCTACCTTCTTGTGGAGCCCCACCCACGCGTCGAGCCCGCCGTCGTAGTGGGCATGGCCGTAGAACGGCAGGTCCCAGTCGCCATGGCCTCTCCACTCGCCAGGTCCCAGTTCCATTATCAATTCTGGGCCTCGAACGCATATTATGGGCCGAACTGAGCTAACATGGGACTGGCGTTAAATGGCTGGCTGGTGGTCCTTCTAATAATACTTTAAAGATAAAAAACTTCTATGAAAAAACAACTTCCCTGCAAAATATGTAACAACTCTTCTTTAGTCAATAACTATTTGAATATCCGTGTATTGCTATGGATTCAGAATTTTTTCCTATACTCATTGTGTTTGATACTCATCTCACTCCAACAATATCGTCAATTTATTCAATCTCGTATGGCACAGTTAGAGCATCCCAGCCACGTGCTCCAAGCGGCACCCAAACGGTCATTGGACGCACTAGACCAAACAACAAGCTTATCCACGTGTGTCCAAAAGTATCTTTCGGTCATGTGCATCTCAAAGCGTGTCTGGCGCCCGTAGGCCGTCCTTGCACCACAAGGTGCACTGCGGGCGTGTCAGGTACAAGAAGTGCACGACCCCATGTAGGATACAGACAAGCAGGCCAGCCCTATCATTTGGACAATAGGTGGTCATTTATGGCGGCGATCGGTTCCTTAAGGGGAGGCAAGCGAGATTTCCCGTCGTCGTTGGGGCTTCGCCACATGTCATTATCGCGCCTACCACATGCGACGGTGTTAATGTGCATCACCGCTCATTCCGCCATTTCTCACCACTTCTCACCTTCGTTTCCCTCCCATTGCTCTAGCTATAAAGCTGGAGCGCGCGACAAAATGTGCTCACAATCATTTCTCGCCATGCTCAATGATGTCGTGTCGCCTATCCACCACCCAAGCAATGCTAGGCCACTTGTCTTGTCGACAAAAGCAAACCCAAGCTCACTGCCTTCGAACGATGATGATGACTCGTTCATCTTCAGCGGTATGGGTTGGAGCAGTCCGACCTAGAGGAGAGGACCTCCGCTCGAACCGTGGAGACGAACATGGCCCTTGTGGCCCGCATCATAGAGACCTCCCACAAGAGGGTGGCACAAAGGAGAGTGGCCGCCTAGTCATGGAGACCAAGCAGCAGGCTGTTCTGTCCACAAAATTGTTCATTTGAGAATAATGTCGTTGTTGTCTAATGAACGTAAAATACTAAGTTTTGAAATTCTCACCCATTGCAGTTGCCAAGAAATTTACATATCCCCAACCCCTCTCTGTTTTGATCTGAATCGAACAAATAAGAGAGAGGGCAAATGGAGGACGAGACCAGGTCCATGCAAAAGTTCAATGTGAGTGAGTCTCTCTCTCATGTTATCACATTTTAATTTTTTTGCGCCTAGCTAGACATTCCCTGCCTACGGAAGATATACGCCATCGATGTAGTATGGCGGCGACACCACCATGTGCAGTGTGCGGCCAACATGATTCATGGTGTCACTCGCTGATAGATTGCAACTTGGCCCATTGTGTTTGGGCTTTGACGATAGCGGGCATCACTGATCATATCTCTATCAACAGAACCAGCGGTTAAGCAATGGCTCTTCTCTATGATTTAAACAATGGAGAAAGATGATCTCATCAGGATGTTGGTTACCCTATGGGCAGTATGGCACACGAAGAGGAAACGATTGCCTTTGTTGATCATTTTCTTACGGACTTGGGTGCAGCCAACGTTCCCAAACATGGTCAGGAAAGTCAACAACATGTTGCTGCGAGCGTTGGATTTCACCCCCAAATGGCAGCGACAAGGTTAATGTCGACGCCGCTGTTGGAAAATCGGAGGCCAAGGGTGCTATCGGTGTTGTGTGTCGGTCGGGTGATGACAATTTCCTAGGAGCTTCGGCCATGGTTTTCGATGGGATCACTCACCCAGGCTGTCGTGAAGCCCTGGATATCTCGAACGATCCACTACTAGGAAAAGGCCTATCAGTGGTGCATCATTTTTGGACTTCTGTGGCGCATATGGGATACGCCACTGTTATCTCGCCACTAAAGTGCAGTTCTGTGACGCATGTTGAAATGCACCATAGAAGTCTCAAAAACTTCTGTGGCGCATATTGCCAAAATGCGCCACAGAAGTCCCAAACCAGATCTCAAACTTCTGTGGCGCATAATATGCGCCACTAATGTTTTTTTCCAAAATTAAAAGATGTGGCCGAAGGTGGTGCTCGCCGGAGGTGGGGGTCACCGATGGAGGAGAGGAGGAGGTTGCTGGTGGAGGAGGTGGAGGTCGCCAATGGAGGAGAGGAGGAGGCCACCGGAGAAGGAGGAGGGGGAGGAGGCCGCCGGAGGAGGAGGAGGAGGAGGGAGGGAGGTGGGAGGAGGAGGAGGAACTCACCGGGGTGGAGGAGGGAGGGAGGGAGGAGGAGCTCACCGGGGTGGAGGAGGGAGGGAGGGAGGGAGGAGGAGGTCACCGGGGTGGAGGAGGGAGGAGCTCACCGGGGTGGTGGAGGAGGAGGAGGAGGAGGAGCTCACCGGTGTGGAGGAGGAGGAGAGGATCTCACCGAGGTGGAGGAGGAGGGAGGAGGAGGAGAAGGTGAGGAGAATGATCGAAGAAGGTGAGGAGGAAAGGGTGGAGGAGTGGAAGAGTATAAGAGAGGGAGAAGGGGTGGTACAGGATTCAAATAAGACTTCTGTGGCGCATATGGAAGAAATGCGCCACAAAAGTTTGTTCCTTTTTTATTTTTTTTGCAGGAAAAAACGATCTTTTGGCTATAATTTTTTATTCTTTTCAAATTTTGAGAATCTAAATAATCGCTAAACGATCGTAGGGAATGCGAAATCTCGTTCTCGTCATTTTGGTATATTATACGTATTTTTTTGACATCGTATGCAAAAGTTACGATCGTTTTACCGTGACATAAACTTACTTTTGCATAAAAAGTCGAAATGCATGTTTGTTATTTTTCCTATAAACTATACCACATTACCTATACTATATGAAAGAATTTTATTTTTTGAAGTGTTTTTTATTTTCTATTATTTTTTACAAGGCTAAAAAGGCGATCCAAGGAGGAGGGTGGAATCTGTGGACATATGCGTCACATAAGATGAACCCTTCTGTGCGCATATGGTCGTATGCGTCACAAAATGTTGGTCATAGTATAGTCAACGAGATTCCGTGGTAGGGTCCACCCGAGCTTTCTGTGGTGCATATGCCCATATGCGCCATAGAAGTATGAAGATTTCTGTGGCGCATTTCAGACAATATGCGCCACTAGACAACTTTTCTAGCGCATGGTCAGAACCATGCGTCACAGAAGATCTGTCTATCTATAGCTAGTTTCCTAGTAGTGATCTCCTGCTAGGTCATATACATGTTGTCTTGGACTGTCTAGAAGTGGTGAAAGACTTACATGGCGATAACTTGGTAAGCTTCGGAAGCATATTGATGGAGATTAGAGAACGCTCTCGGCAGCAGGGAAATTCGACGTTCGTCCATGAACGCAGAGAGACAAATGGTGAAGCCCATAGAATGTCAAGATTTGTTTTGACGTTGCCAGTAGGTAGGCATGTGTGGTTGCTAGAACCACCCCCTGGTTTAAACATACCTGTAAGTTTCAACATCATTTGAATAAAAGTGTGTGAGTCTAAAAAAAAATCGGGCGACGCTGTGACGTGGAGCAAAGAGCAGTGTGGAGGTCTACCATCGTGGTAAAACGCTGGGCAATCTCACTGTGCCCTGTCACGAAATAACCTCACTGAACACACGTGACAATAGCTAGTGAGAGAAGTAACTGCACTGCGCTCCGGTACAAATGCGCTCGGTCCCTCAAACGGCTAGTAGAAATAACGCGACAGACATTCAAATTTTCCTTCCAACACGAGGGAAGCCAGGTCACCACGATGGCTCTGTGTCGACCACGAGTCCACGACCACCCACCCACCCGGCGCCCCAACAGCACGCGCACCAGACATTTCAAAATCCAAAAAAATAAAACAGCACGCGCACCAGAACGCCCGGTGGGAGCCACATGCGGCCCCACGTTTCAAGTTTGCAAAAATTCAGATTCAGCGAGCTTGTAGCTGCATTTCGAGTTTGGACCGCTCGTGCTCAGAGGGAACTTGCTAGCCTGATATAACAAAAATGAAGAAACTCAAGATTTCATATAGCACGTAATTAATTTTAGGGAGTGCCTAGATCTCAGGCGCCCGAGAACTTCTTATGTTTAAGTCGCTGACATCATCTACTATTTGTGTTAGTTACAACCTAGTTGCAACTTATATAATTTATACTAATTCTCAGTTGCAACCTAGTTGCAACTCATTAAAATCTCAGTTACAACCTAGTTGCAACTCATGTAAAAGTCTCATGTTGCACGAATCGCGAGGTAAATCTAATGGCGAGAGAGGTGGTTCTCAGGCGTCTGAGAACTAGCAAATCCGTTAATTTTAAGCCCCGACTCAAATAGTATTGGATACATCTTTCTCTCTCTTATACTATATAGTAGCTTCGGAGATCTTCGTGCCGTCCCGGGTCGAACAAAGTCCTTGTCGTCGCTGAGTGGCCGAGGTGAGGCGCTGACCTAGTTCTTTGTAGAGTAGGTCTAGGTGTGTTTGGTCCTGTATGGCGACTGGGAGTAGAGTATCGGGTCTTCTCGGCCAGATCTGGTGCGCCTTGAGCGTCTTCTTCCTTACTACGGTGCGTTGATGGTGAGCATTGTCGACGGTAAAGAAGCTTACCTCATGGATCTTCGCATATAAGGTTGTGGAGTCAAGCTTCTTAGTCTTGGTGCCCTGGCGTGGACGGTCGTGGATGAGCCTCTCCGTTGTGCTTCCAAGGAGGGAGACGAAGGAGAGGGGTCTCAGCTCGGGCTCATCCAATAAGCACTGCCCATCGCCTAATCTGTGTTCGTGCTTGTGTTATTCTTCTTGGTTGGCCTTGGCGGCGAAGGAGAGGAAGGGGACAAATGCCCTACTACTGGATGCACGCAATGGAGAAGGGAGTTGCCGGAGTCCGCGTTCACTCCGACGATTCCCAAGCGACGTCATTGGGTGGTTGCCGCTATGTTCGGCCAAGAGATTGGCCTCGCCACGCTTGAGCAAGTTGGCTCGAGATCTTTCTTCCTCGACCAAAGGATTTTCTCCAGCCTCGGCACGACATTATGCGCTTGTGCCACCCCAAGTGGCCATGTTCCCGACGGCAACAGGGACGGCCATGCAAGGAGGCTGCTCATCGGCGGGAAGCTTGGACTAGATCCTGTTTTTGTGATCTTCTCTAGGTAATTTTATGTCAAATCACTTGACCATATTGTAAATTCCCTTCTTTTCGAGATCATATTTGTAATTATACACCCACTTTTGTGTTTATGCAGATTCCATGTCTTTCGAGACATTTTCCCTAATAAAAAAGTAGTATTGGATACCCTTTTTACGTGAAATTGGATCCACTTGATGTGACATTATCACTCAAGAGGACGTAAAGTTTTCATATCAAAAAAAAAAAAAAAGAGGACGTAAAGTTTTACACACAAAGGGCACTAAAAGAGTTATCCTCTCGAGACATAAAAAATATATCTCGTCAGAAAAGTATATCTCGTCACTCAATTCGTTCGAGTAAGTCATTATATACCAAATATATAAATATGTATGTAGCGCATCACAACTTTTAAGTAATCGCCACTAGTAGAAAACATGTCTGTAGTCCCGATTTGTAAGGGCCTTTAGTCCCGGTTGTCTAATCGAGACTACAAACTCGGGACTAAAGATCTCTTCTTTTAGTCTTGGTCGTGCCATAAACCGGGACTAAAGACCTTTCCAGGGTCGCGGTCGAGCGCGAGACCTACAAATCGGGTCTAGAGATTTTTTTTCCAAATCGCCTTTAGTCTCGAATTTTTTTAACTTTTAAACCGTTTGACTCGTTAATATCTCTCTCTCACTTTAAACATTTTTAACACTAACTATATTTAATCTTAGGTCAAATTACACTTGTGGTCAAACTTTCCGGTCAGTCACCCATGCTAGCACCACTCCACCCCCAGCACGCTTAACTTCTCTGTTCTATCAGGATATTCTTGCATGAAGACCATTTATATCATGTTGTTAATATTATCGTATCAATCCTATTAGTCCATATCAATATGTCATACATTTTTATGTTTCAAAATTATAAACAGCTATTTAAGTAAACATCAATAAATAAATAATAATAATATTTTAATCCAATGAAAGTAAAAATAAAAACAACAACTATTTGAAGAATCCAAATATGGCATAAATTTTTTTGCTAAAAAATTAATTTTTTAAATAACTTTTTTTCCTATTCGAATTTAAAAAATCTATAAAAAATCCCAAATGGCCTAAGAATGTCGAAATCGAACTCTAATTTTTTTCCGCCACCCATTTAGTCCCGGTTCGTATTACCAACCAGAACTAAAGGACCCGTTCGAACCATGACTAAAGGTTGTCGGTGTCCTAACTGTTGGAACCAGGACTAATGCTCACATTAGTCCCGGTTTCTAATACATACGGGACTAATGCTCCGGAGGGCTATGGACGAAAACCATGTTTTCTACTAGTGTGGTGCTAGACGCGCCATGAAAACGTTGAAAATGATTACAGGCACATAGGTTGGTACATGTGGCGCATCTCAACTTTCAAGTGATTGGTTTTCTACAAACCTTTTTGCATCATCATGTGTGCGAATGAAGGGTCTTAAGAGTCACAATGGACATACATGATTTGAAGTATTTTTTTTGAAAGGAATGTGGTAGGGGAAGCCCCTACAACGAGTTTATTTTTTAAATAATATAAGAACCCAAATCTGCATCTGTGAGAACTTGAACCTGGGTGGATGGGTTGTACATCCACTTCCCTAACCAAGTGTAACACCCTCAAAATCGGCCCTATGCAAGTTTAAGCGAAACCCGCCAAACCCGCATAGAAACGATTCAAAGGTGCCCACCAGGCACTTTCGTGCGGGTGGAAAACGAAGTAATATCATTACACAATAGTCCACGATGGAACCCACAGAACAGATATATACAACAGCGACTCAAAGAGTCAAAAATACAGATATACAATACAAAGATCCAAATCACCTTTAAAACGATATAGCGTCCGAGTACGGACAAGATGCAAATTGAGCTAAGAGCCCTGAAGAATAACCAATGGCGTCCATAACCCTGCCCAGGCCAAGCCGGAAGGGTAACCCTGCTAACGACGTCGATCTCAAACCTGCTTAAACAAAAGGGGTGCCGACAAAGGGCAAAGGAAAAAAGAGAGCGGTCAGTACTGAGGCCAGTACACGACGAGGCTAGAATTCGGCGGTCCTCGCCTACATAGGTATGGTGGACTGAAGCGGCAGCGCAGCATGCACTAAACAACCTATAGAGACTCGATATAACTGTCGGCTACCAGAGAGGGATAAGCAAGACCTATCCGGATCCAACCTGATACTACCACCAAACATACTCATCCTGGTATTTCCCTCTCGAGACCAAACGAGGAAGTCAACCAGGAACTCACACAGTTGGCAGTTTTATTTATACAGTTATCGTTGCAGCAATTACTAGTCAGGTATAGATAGTCATCCTGATATAATAAGCAGTGGGCAATTTTAGTTAACCATTCCGTTGTAGTTGCAACACTTACTAGTCAGATACAATAAGCATGAGATATCCCAAAACCCAGCAGTTGTTGGTACTTTTATTTAGCCATTCCGTTGCAGTGAAGCTGATTACTAGTCATATCGGATACAAGTCAAATTATAACAGTAAACTTTAGTTATAGTTGTCTATAATCGAGACCTGTGCTCCAAGTCGTCCATAACCGCGGACACGGCTTCTCGAAAAGATTTAACCCTGCAGAGGTGCACCAAAGTTTCCACACGCACCTACACCCTTGTTGTCGGATCAGGTAGGTACAAGATCACAAAACATACACCCAACGGTATGTCGACGGGGTTTCGGACACGACGTTTCCCAGACCCAAAGCAAGCACGGGGGGCCACCCCACTAAGCTACCCGCAACGAAGTCGGCCGGTCTCCGAGACGGACTCAGGGTTTGCGTCAATGGCTGTAAACGACTGGGAACCCGAAACTCTCGGGCTTGTCGATACCGCGAAAACACTCCGCTTACCTAAACAGTACAGGTGCTCCTCGCACAATCGTAAATAAAGCGGTAAAGCATGGCATAAGTACAGGATAGTAATAAAGCCCCAAACTAATTGTGGCCCCCAGTACAGTACTTGGAATCAGGTACTAAATCGATGGGGGTGCCCATACACCCCACCTGTGGTTAGCGCGCTCGATCTCGGAATAGGTGTCAAAAACTCGGGGTCCTACGGGAC
Organism: Avena sativa; assembly: GCA_916181665.1. Lineage (NCBI taxonomy): Eukaryota > Viridiplantae > Streptophyta > Magnoliopsida > Poales > Poaceae > Avena > Avena sativa. The sequence goes on along the minus strand of OV702279.1, from coordinate 370,497,995 downwards.
ACAAGTGGACGGTTAACAACCAAATAACATCTATTGCCCACCTGTGCCTCTGCATTTACCTACTTCAATTTTAGTTATTAAACAGTAATGAAAGTCTTGTTCCTCTCCAACAATAAACATGCGGCAATACTCCAACAACTGTGGTACTAGACGACACGCAACAGCACTTGAGCAAGCGACTACGACGCGCAAGTCCCACTATCTACCAAACAACAGGTAATAGGATGTGTCCAAGGCAATATAAGGCTGCAAGGGATATCACGGGTACGAAAACTAGAGCAACGCAACACATATAGCAATAGATCAACATGAGGGAATAAATACCATAAAAGTAAGATAGGTAGAAAGGGGGAGGTGCTCGCCTGAAAAACATTGCCGAAGGTTCATCCGAAGATCGGGTCGACACTCGCATCAACTCATCGGCCTAATCCGTGAAGAAGCAAAGCACTAGAGAAACACCGGATGGACTATTTAATACTACGGCAAAAGATCGGGCATGATGCATGTATGATGTATGGCATGGCAAAGATGCGATGCAATTAGGCAATATTAAGCGGAACCGGGGTCCCGACATTTATTTAAACGGTTCAAGTTATTTAGAACCCCCGCAATTTAAATGTTGTCTTAACATGGCAAAAGATAGCACCGGTTCGCTACACCAATTTAAATGAAGTCCGGAATAAGACAAAGATATCCCGCATGTAGACTCCATATTTAATTATGAGGTGAATCGACATAACGCCCCAAACCCACAGACAAGTATGCATGCATGAACAATTTAATATGCATCAGTTGATAATGTCATATTATAAAATAATGGGGTCTCGGATAGGGAATCACATTAGGGTTCGGCGGACTTGGGCTCCGAGGGGTTCGGGGTAGGTCTCAGGGTCCGGATCTGGGGTTCGGTCTCGGCGGGATCGTTCTCGGATAACGGGGTAGATCTCGGCGCATCCGAGAAGAAGAGCTTGGTTGGCGTCGGGGCACATCGGATCCGCCCTGGTCGGTGCCGATCTTGTCGTTGCGAAGATCTTGTCGGGTCCGCGCCATCGAGTCGGTCTTGGCATTCGGGGTGAAGAACTTGGCGTCCTCGAGGAAGTACTTGGCGTATCCGTGTCGGTGACCTTGGCATCCGGGTTCTCGGCGAACTTGGCGTCCGGGAAGGAGTACTTGTCGCCCCGGGGTCTCGGGTCGAAGAACTTGGCGCGCCCGGGTTCGGTCTTCGCATTCCGGTTCCCTGGGTGGTCGGCGAACTTGGATCTAAAGTCGAAGTTTCTCTCGAAGATCTTGGGGTTCCCTCTTGGTTTGCCGATGTCGATCTTGTATTGGACTTGGGTGTTTTGGGGAACATCGCACAAACACATATGGATGCATGTACACTAGCGCCACCATGGTACACGACTTGCCATCGGGGTTGTCCATCAGCTCTCTTCACATCACACCAGGATGCCCCCAGATTCCAGAGCACCGTGCGCGTGTCCACGTGAGGCAGCCATCGTACATGAAGTGGGCCTGCGGTGGCGACGAGGTGGTGCCTGGCGAGCTGGCAGCGGGCGTCGCCAGAGGGTGGGCGGTGGATCCGGCGTCGGGGACGAGCAGAGCCCCAGCGGCGGCTGGGAGGAGGACGGGAGGAGCTGGTCGGTGGCGAGAAGAGCTCACGCACGAGGGAGGATGGCGAGGTTGAGGGCCTGCAGGGGCTAACACAGAGGGGTGGCGGCCGGAAGGAGAGGGTGGCGAGGTCCCGGCAGCGGCGGCAGCCGATGAGGAAGGGGCACGTGCACGTCGTAGAGGATGCATGCGATGGGGACGCGAAGACGACTGGAGCAGGGCTCGGTGGTGGTGACGCAGAGAGAGGAGGGCGGCCCGCGGAGAGGCAAGGGCGGGGACGAGCACAGGGTCACGGCGAGGAGGACGCGCGCGACACCGGAGACAGCGCTCGCTGGGGGAAGGGAGGGCGACGGCGGGCACGAGGTCGGCCAGAGGAGGCGGGCGAGGTCGAGGCCTGCAGCAGTGCTCTAGCGGAGAGGAGGCGCGCGTTCGGCAGACGAAGGAGAGCAGGGAGGACGCGGTCGTCGGGGCTTGGCGGAGGAGATGGCGGGCGGCCGCAAGGGGGTCAGCGACGAGCAGTGGAGGGGCTGCTGCAGAGGAGGCCGGCCGGGCTCCCGCGGCGAGCTTGGGCGGAAACAGGCAGCGGCCAGGAGGTCGAGGGGGAGGCGGCAGGAGCCGGCGATGCAGGTGGCGAGCACTGGCCGGAGGTGGGGAACTCCGCGGGGTGCCTCGCGGCGGCGGGGATAGGATCCAGAGGCCACGCGGGGAGGAGATGAGAGAGGGGATCGTGGGGAAGCGGACAGGGGACTCGCGGCGGGTGCGTGCTTGGGTGGGGTCGCGGGGTTGGTGGGCCAGGGAGCAGCACGGGGTGTGGCGTGCGTGTGTTGTGTGTGTGTGTGTTAGGTACCAGGTGGGTGGGGTTGTCCGGCGGCTGGATGGAAACAGGGGTGGTGGCGGCGTGGTGAGGGAGTAGTGGCTGGTTTGCTGGGGATTGGGGTTAGGGTTTCTAGGGCTAGGGTTAGGGTTAGATAGTCTAGGGTTTAGTTGGGTAGTAGGTGGTCTAGCCGGTTGGGCCTTTGGGCCGGCCGGCTGGACTGCCTCCCCGATAAAATATTTTTTTTTTTATAAAACAAAACATTTTAAAATATAGTTTTAGATAAATACAAGATCCAGAAAAGACCGAGGTTTCGCATTTGAAGAAAGAGAGGGGCATTCGTAGAAAAAGAAATAGGGCTTTTAGTAAAATAGTTTTAGACTAATGTATGCATGCTGATGTTATGATGATGCACAAAACAAAAATACGGCGATTTTCTAGTAGTGGTTTTACCCGGGGTGCTACACCAAGTGAGTGAGGATTTGAAGTATTCATCAAAAGTATAGTGTTTGGTTAGGTTTTCTTCTTGTTGCGATAGAAAATCACTTTCTTTGGTACATAGAAGCCCTAGACGAAGTTAACATATTCTCATATACGGAAGACCCAATTTTTATCCGGATCTAATCAAAGATTGGCCAATATAAAGTTTGTGGGGTACTAAACCTTGTTTTAGTTTATTCGTCTGTTGGTTTGAAGAAAAAATGTTGACTAGAATCTTTTCAAAACGGAGGTCTCAAGCCCAAATCTATTAATCCAAGAGAAGAGTGTTTCCCGATTAACTAGCAGAAAACCGTGCGAAAACCATGAATATGCCATAGAATAAGTGCCAATATGCAACAGATAACTTGGCCAATTTTGAAAAACAAAGAATAGATCCATGCCCCTCTTTGTTTATCATTCGATCGCCGATTCCTTTTTCTTTACTCAATTTGTTTACCTCCCGACCAAATTATACCATAAAGAGTGAAATATGGCAAATTTCGCCCCCAAAAAAGAGAGTGAAGTATGACAAAAGTCTCAAAAAGAAAACTACTATAGTACTATGAGAATAAGGTGCTAGTTTGCCTAGACCGTTCTACGTATTTGTCAAATCGAACCACATTTTGAATTACAGTTCAGATATACCACAAGTTCAAATTCGAACCGAGGAAGCGGTGAAGACAAGAGGGGTCTATTCGGTATTTCGCGCAGCCCAACCAGAGTAGGGGGACGCTCCGTTTCTTCTCCACGAAGCACGCCCTCTCTAAATCCAAACCAACTCTCCACGCGCACACGTCCGAAACCACGACCATACAGCTCGAGCCCGACCGACGCACACACCTAGACGCGGCTCGGCAGTAGGCGTCGTCTCATCTCCCTCCTCCCCGCGTCTCCTCCCCACCTCGATCTCGCCCACCGCCTCTCGCCGCGCGATCTGATCCGGCCAGATCTCGCGCCGGCGGCCATGGAGAATCTGATCTCGCTCGTCAACAAGCTGCAGCGGGCCTGCACCGCCCTCGGCGACCACGGCGAGGAGAGCGCCCTGCCCACCCTCTGGGACTCGCTGCCGTCCATCGCCGTCGTCGGAGGCCAGGTGCGTTGCCCCATTCGCCCCGGCCGCTCTCGGTCGGATCTGGTGCTGGTGCCTCAGCTGCGCGGTGTGGATCTCGCGAGCTGCTGCTAGAACCGCGCGGTTTTAGCTGCGGGGATGCGGCTTAGCTATGCTTGGATCTGCTGTTACCGTAGCTAGAGCTGGGCCGTTTCTACTTGTTTGAATCTGTTAGTTCCATTGTGCCTAGCTTGCCCACATGTCCAGTAATTGGGTAGTTGGAAGCTAGATACCACTAGCCTGGGTTCAACTCGAGGTGTGGGGGTGTGATGTTCGCGAAATGAGAACCACAGAGTTTCAAGCAATTTTGTGTGGTCTCGTGCTGTCACGAGTAGTTTATGCTAGCTTATTTGAGTAGCGAGTGGGCATATGGTTCTGTGTTTTGCCATCTGAACTCTTCTGATCATTTGACAGAGTTCGGGTAAATCCTCGGTGCTGGAGAGCGTTGTTGGAAAGGATTTCCTACCCAGGGGTTCAGGTATGGTTATTCAAGCAAGGGACATGTAAAGGTTTTAGTGTTGTGTTTTTTTTGTAATTTTGATCGATACATTTATCTGTTTGTTTGATTCTGTTCTGCAGGCATTGTCACCCGTCGTCCCCTCGTTCTGCAGCTACATAGAATTGATGGAAATAGAGAGTATGCGGAGTTCTTGCATCAACCCAGGAAAAGATACACAGATTTCGGTAATTCACAAAAAATCCTCTAATTGCCTTCTTATTTTCAAGCGCTGTGATGCTGATATTAGGACTAAATGCATGATCAAGGATATATCATCGTAATATTAATCTATATATCGGTATATTTGGAATGTAGTTGAATTTGTGAGGCATATTTAAACACCCAATTTGATGTCACAACTTACTGTTATCCATTCTGTTACACTAATTTACTAAGCCCTGCAATTGTTGGCATAATTCTGTCAAGTGCTATTTTTTATTCATTTTATTTTAGTTTATCTCGATGCTACTCAGCACATGATGATGTTTGTATCGTTGCAGCCGAAGTGAGGCAGGAGATAGCTGATGAAACTGACAGAGAAACCGGTCGTTCAAAGGGAATATCATCTGTCCCCATCCATTTAAGTATATTTTCCCCAAATGGTAAGATATGCAGATCCCAACTCTGGACTGTTTCAGAGTGTTTAATGGATTTATACTTCGCTGCTTTATCAATATCAAACTGTCATGTACCACCATTCCTGAATTTCAAAAATTGTTGCTTGCTGATGGTATTGTGATTTACCTTAAGCTTATCTGTTGATTACGGACTCATCTCTTTCATTGATATGATAGCTATACACTGTATCTGTCCCTTGTTTTGAATTTTCTTGTATTTTGTTTGTTTACTTTATTTTTTGTCATGTTGTAACACTTTTAATCATTGCAGTTGTGAATCTGACTCTTATTGATCTTCCTGGGCTTACTAAAATTGCTATTGGTAAGTGACTAGAACTTATGACTTGTGAGGTTCAGTATGTTCATTCATTAATTTGCTGTTGGCTTTATGCTTCTCAGACGGTCAGTCGGACAGTATTGTTCAGGAAATTGAAAGCATGGTTCGAACATTCATCGAAAAGGTATTTTTCTGTAGCTTGCTTAAATGGTGCATGTTAATTTTTATTCATCATCATTGCGAACCCTCCTTGTTTAGCTGGATAAAACAGTGCTTTATTTGGTTATGTCAAATTTACAATTTACAAGTACTTTATAATGCATATTGGTCTAACATGCTCTGTTCTCAGTTATATAGTAGCAACGTTGAGCTAGAATTGTCATGTCATGAACTGTATAATGTTGCATTAACTTAATACAAACAGCAATGTTTTGGTGTTTTTTCAGCCCAATTGTATCATTCTTGCTGTTTCTCCAGCCAATCAGGATCTTGCAACTTCTGATGCAATTAAGATTTCACGGGAAGTTGACCCAAAAGGTATGCCTATGTTGCTGTTGATTCAATGAATGGCATGTCGGGTAACGTGGTTAATGTTTTTATGTTCCCTATCTCTAATGTTCTAAAGCTTATTCTTGTCCAAGGTACTTTATATTTAGTATGTTAGGAAGCTTCATAATGATATTATCTTGACCTTACTTATTGAGCAAAAAGGAGACATCAGGATTACTACTGCTAGTGCCTATACCTCCTAGTATATCTTTGTGGATGTCAACAATATTATATTGTCAATCACTATTTTGTTTGTTATGTCGGAATTTCTTGTATGATGCTATTGTGTGTTAACAATGAAAATGCAAACTCACAGATAATACCTGTTTTTAGTTTCATCTATCTTTGCTCTTTGCAATTTCATTCATTTAAGAGCTTGTACTTTTTGTTGATTCAGGTGAAAGAACCTTTGGTGTTCTCACAAAAATCGATCTAATGGACAAGGGTACCGACGCTGTTGATGTAAGTCCAGATCAGTTAAAATCAAGTGCTAAATACTTGCAACTTTTTTGTATAGTTACGCTATCTTCCTTACTGTGATGTTGCATAAGGTGTGGTATTCTACTGACAAACCAAGCTTGTTACTACTATCTGTCTTCGTTGAAAATTATGCCTCACTTTTCCGCACCTTTCTATATATGTTTTCCACTTGAGAACTGTATGGTCACCCATATCTGTATCACTACAGGCTAATACTATTATTCCCATGGATTTTGAAACTTATGTATGCCCCAACCTTGAGTTGATGTTTGGTCGAAAAAACTCAATTCTACTAACCCCAATATTATTCAGATCTTAACAGATAACATATGTTGAATAAAGATTGTAGATCATTGGTTTGCTAATCTGATGGTCTACCATCCTAGATTTTCACGAACCATATCTTACTGAGTTTAGTTGTGCAGATATTGGAAGGAAGATCTTACCGGCTCCAATTTCCATGGATTGGTGTTGTCAATCGATCCCAGCAAGATATCAACAAGAGCGTGGACATGATTGCTGCTAGGCGTAGAGAGCGTGACTATTTTGCCAACACACCAGAGTACAAGCATCTTGCTCATAGGATGGGCTCAGAACATTTAGCCAAGAGTCTCTCAAAGGTATGTCTTTCCTCTTTAATTAAAATATGTGTCATGCTGTTTCGCTCTTTGACTAACTTTTGGTGTGTGTGCAGCATTTGGAATCTGTTATTAAATCAAGAATCCCGGGTCTCCAGTCTCTTATAACAAAGACTATTGCTGAGCTGGAAACTGAACTTACTCGTCTTGGAAAACCCATTGCTAATGATGCTGGAGTAAGTCTGTACTTTGCTTATTCGTTAATGAGAACCCAGTCATTGACTAGAAGTAATCGTATTTCCGATGTATTCTTGTGCATTGTAATTGTACATACTTCTAAAGTTTTTAGTTCAATTTTGCACATACGGGGCTGTGTTTTACAGTTTATCCTGCTTTGGAGCAAAGTAATTATCTCATATCTTAATTTTCACCTACAATCCTACTGGTCATATTTCTGTGACATGCCTCTTTTAAATCTGTGTATCTTCTTTCCAGTTTTACAACTTATGCTGTATGAACTGGTATTTTTTTTCTTTTTTTTTGCGGGTATTTTTTTTGTTGTAACATGTGGGTTCTAATGGTCCTTCTGTCCTAGCATGAAGCAGTCTCATGCATTGTCTCTCGATAAACTTGCATACATTGTGATAACCATGTACTTCACGACATGCAGGGAAAGCTGTACACGATTATGGAAATATGCCGCATGTTTGACGGCATCTACAAAGAGCATCTGGATGGAGTGTACGTGTCAAATGGAATTTTCTGCTTTCTCACTATTTTAATGTCATGGTTGCTATATCTAGCATGCATTCTGTAACTATGTGTCAAATGGAATTTTCTGCTTTCTCAGTATTTTTAATGTCATGGTTTTCTATATCTAGCATGCATTCTGTAACTTTGAATTGTAACATTTTATCTTCTCTGATCTGCCTAGACATTCTAATACTACTCCCTCCGTATGGAGAAGGATGTTGCATATTTATCTACATTCACATGTATGTATACACGAAAACATGGTTAGATACATGCATATCTAGAGAAATCTGTGACATCCTTTTCTGGACGGAGGGAGTAGTAAAGTTCCTGATCCTGCAAGTTAAAAGAAGTTCCTGATCCTGTTGAATAATTTGGGGTGCTTCCATGTACCTGTATTGCAACGCAAGTCAAAAGTTAGTTTTTGAAATTATAGGGATGCTATTTTAGTCTCTTGGTCAGTAGATTGTCCTTGTTTCTTGGATGTTTGTTCAGAAAATAATTACTGTTCTGTTTCTCTTTAATAAACTTATTATTGTATAGCATATGTTGGTCAGGCTTAGATGTACAGCCTTTTTCTTTCATAGGAAATGATCCATTAATTAAGCTTGGAAAATACAAGACAGGTACCGTACTCACTACCGTGCATAGCTGGTCTAGCATGGTTATGTTACCAGCCAATTGTATGTTGTTTTGACCATCATTATTCTCACCAATGTTGAAATAACCAATATCTTGTTCACATGACCCTTAAACTGCTTTGCTAAATGAGCAACTGACTAATTTGCTGGTAGTGTGTGCAATTTCATGTAAAGTAGTATGATGCAAATTCTCATTCCTTTGCAACTTTGCTTGTGTGCTTGTGAGATTGCTGTACTGTTTGCTTTTCTAATCACAATCACCAATTGAATATTCTTGTACCCAGGCGACCTGGTGGTGAGAAAATTTACCATGTCTTCGACAATCAATTTCCTGTGGCAATTAAACGGTTGCAGTTTGATAAGCAACTGTCAATGGAAAATGTGAGGAAGCTTATAACAGAAGCTGATGGTTACCAGCCTCACTTGATAGCTCCAGAGCAAGGATATCGGCGCCTCATAGAATCTTGTCTTGTTAGTATCAGAGGTCCAGCTGAGGCAGCTGTTGACACGGTATGCTGACTACAGATTAATCTGCTCAATGAATTCCAGCAACATTTTTTATCACTGTGTCCACTGAACATTTAGCTTGTTACTTATTTCACGGTACTTCCTTATTGTTTCAGAATGTGAGTTGTTTTTTTGCCACGTTGGCAGGTTCACGGAATCCTCAAGGAACTAGTCCACAAGGCTATACATGAAACACATGTAAGTCTTCCTACTAATACCAAATAAGTTTTCCATTTGAGTGATGCAATTATAATGTCTTCTATAAACTAGAGCATATGTGCTCTTTGGTGGTGATGAGTAATTAACTGGTTGTATTAGGACGGAATACATTTTAAAATCAGAATAAAGTTATACTTAGAGATGGGGATAAAGAGCATAGGTCCACGGAGTAGTTTTTTATCTTATAAGAGTTGGGAATGGAATATGGACTGGCATCAGATAGGTCTTTCTTTAGTTGATATATATGGATTTAGATTTTTTCCACCTTTGATCATGCAAGATTGTAGATAGAGAGTGGATTTGAAAAGAAAAGGTAGTCTAATTAACTAATAATGATGTTCAAATGCTCATGAAAATGTTCAACTACCTTTGTACAGGAGCTCAAGCAGTTTCCCACTCTACGTGTGGAAGTTGGCAATGCAGCTTTTGAGTCGTTGGAAAGAATGAGGGACGAAAGCAAGAAGAACACATTAAAGCTAGTTGATATGGAAACGAGCTATTTAACTGTAGATTTCTTTAGGAAGCTTCCTCAGGACGTTGAGAAGGGTGGAAATCCAAGCCACTCTATTTTTGATAGATATAATGATTCTTATCTAAGGAGAATTGGTAAGGCATCTATCTTTTATTTGCTCAGCTGTACCCTACTATAACTGCTCGAAAGCAATTATATTTCTTAAGGTTATAAGATATTGCTTTATCAAATGTTGCAAACAACTATATCCGAATTATAGAAAAAATTATTTACAGTAAACTTGTCATGTTCATTTTCTAATCATTGTTTATGAGGTTATAAGTTATGCTATAAGATAGCCAATTTCTTACTGCTTTGAAAACAAAAATTAATAATTGTCAACCTAATGCTGATATTTTGAATCATAAATATGATTTAAATGATCCATCCGGTTCTGCTTGTCTACTGAACATATGCATAAATAGGCAAATCTAGCACATTGCATCGGCATGCATTGCATACAAGGTGCACTTGCAACGGCTACTATTGCATCTCGTGGAAGTTTTTCGTCTTATTTAGAGCTTGAACCAGCTAAAATTTCCATTTCCGTCCACAATAGTCTCAGCTAATATATTTTCCTCCACAATATAACCTGATATGGTTTCCTATTTAGCATATTCTGTGAATTGTTTGATAGCTTATATTTTTGTTTGTGTTTACTATCATTCTCAGGTTCAACTGTTCTGGCATATGTTAACATGGTATGTTCAACATTGAGGAACTCCATCCCGAAATCTATTGTCTACTGCCAAGTCCGTGAGGCGAAGCGCTCACTGCTTGACCACTTCTTTACTGAACTTGGAGCAAGAGAGGTAAGACTTCTGAAACACGCGGAATTCCTTTTCAGTCTGCATTTCTAGCATACCCGTGTGACTGGATTGATGATGTTACTGTAGATGTGTTCTACTCCCTCCGTTTCAGGGCTTAAGGCGTCCTCGTTTTGCGTGTTTTTTCTTTGACCAAGAATTACTCTAAATACGTAAAGAGTGTTGGTATAAAACTAATACCACTGGAAAGTATTTTTCAATACGAATCCAACGGTACTAATTATGTACAATATAATCAAGATTTTGTTGTTCAATTCTTTCGGTCAAACTTTGCTTTGGAAAGCGTGTGTGCCTTAAGCCCTGAAACGGAGGTAGTAGAGTTCTGCTACTGCTTAGTATTTTTTCAAGGAGTTATTTCCCTTTTTATCATCTGTAGACTTTAGCTTGTGGTAATATGGTATGTATGTCTTACCACATTCTAAGATGAAGATAATTCCTGTTTGTGCATTGTAGATTCAACGTCAGTTTTGACGTTTTTTTCATGCTAATGCATGTTACCCACGTTTCTGTCTATGTACTTCCACTAGTACTTAACAATGAACTAATCAAGTCATGGAGTTATTCATGTTAATGCCTGTTACTTGTTTCTGTCTATACCTTCCACTAGTATTTTGCCAACCAGGTAGGCAGTCTTTTAGGTGTCTAAAAGAGCCATCGGGTTTATTCATACTTTCCATAGTCTCATTGGAATGGCAATAATTAACATTCATCTGTATGCAGATTAGGCAACTTTCAAAGCTTCTCGACGAGGACCCCGCGGTCATGGAACGGAGGACGAACCTTGCAAAGAGGCTGGAGCTATACCGGAGCGCCCAAGCAGAGATCGACGCAGTTGCATGGTCCAAATAGTTTTGATCAAGACTTGTCTTGCTCTAATGTGTCGACCTTTACTCCTTGTTTGGTGACACCTCTCCCCTCCTTTGGGGGGCATATATAGCTCTGATTCTTTCTTCCGTTCTAGGTCATTATTAGATCGCAGCAGCTTGAAGGTGTGTCATGTGGGTTGTGATTTTGTTCCTTGTGCTTGAGGGATCTAGGGGACACCTTGATGCTGTACATTCCTTGTATCACGAACGAGTTGCATATTATTACCAGTTTAATTTTCCATAATGCAAGTCCGCTCGGTATGTTTGTTCCTGAGTCCTGACTGTCTACACAGCACATATGTTGATTATCTTGTCACATTTATCTGTAACTTAGTACTCATGGTGATGATTCACACACTTGTTTGGTTTGTCCTTTGGATTATCACTCCGGTTGAGTACAAATTAGGACGTTGTGTTCCTGTACGTGTGCTTGGATCACTTCCTTCGTCCTTTTCTCTGTTGAGAGGAGACTGACGCCTGTGCCTTTTTCTTCAGCTACCTCTACGGACGCTGGTTGACTCTCATTGCCTAGTCCGGAATCAGAACGCTAAATGGAAGAAGTAAATTTGCAGCCTGTAGACAATGACGTCCCCGGAGCTGCCACACCTCGATGCCACTGTACGCATTCGCTTAAGTATGAACAGTTAATTGCGTCGCTGAACGCAAAACTACCCGGCTGCAACCAGGAGAAAGTCGGCCGTTGTATGTGCCGCTCCGCTCATGGGCTCAGTGGTTGGCCAATCCTTCCACCGCAGTCCCAAGGCCGAGGCGACGCCACCAAAGCTATTGGAGCAATTGGTAAGGCAATGGTGGTCGAAGCCCATGATCAACATACCTCTCTGTCGCACAGGACAACCTTCTCGTCCGTCACTTCCAAAGTACGGCCAATCCTCCAAAGATTTCATCGCAGGCACACTCCTCCTCCCGACCTCCCCTCTCCTCCAGCGGATGGATTCGGCTAGAGCGATCTCTTCTTGGTAACATAAGTAAAACCTCCTTTGCTCGGATCAATCTGATGTTCATGTTGTCGTTCCTTTCCTTTGATGCAACCTAGAAAGATCTCTCTCGCTAAAGGTCGAACCGATTGACCCCATCAGTCATTGCGTTGCATTACATGGTGCGGTGCGGCATCTTCAAATTGTATTTTCATGTCTATATAACCCTAGAACTTTCGCTGCTATCAGCCCCCGTTTGGTAGCTAAGTATTTCCTAAGTATTTGAAAGATACTTCAGTTTTTAGAAATATCATAGTTTTTGATACGTTTGAAGTGTTTGGCTGTAATGAAAACTGCAGTTTTAAATACTGTATTATTGGGGAAACTGTGATATCTTCGCTGTTTCTCCAAAAAGAGCTCCCGAGCTCTTTTTTCTGAAACTGAGAAAGGCTTTCTTCTTCCGCTTCTTTCGCTAGTCACCGTGCCATCCTCTTCAGCAATCTTGAGATGCGATCCATTGCTTCTTTTGATCACTAGCTAACCCACCTGACGTCTCCTCCACGAACACTGCTAGCTGAAAATCAATCAAGAAAGCTAGCTCGTACGTGAATGTTTTGCTTCGACCAATTGGATAGGCTAGCAGCAGATATACTCGATGCTCTTTTATTAGCGTCCACTTGGCCAGCCCAGCATTCAGTCTACGTTCTGGATGTTCATGCGTTCACAGCTCAACAATAAGAAGAAACCCACTCCATTTCAAAAGCCCGGACTCAAAGGAGGAAGGAATCTCTCTTATAAGCTGGGTATGGCCTCCTCCCGTAGGCAAGATGGGACTAAACCAAGTAGCCTCCACTAATAAACAGGCTCCTAACATCCCATCTCTCTGAGAAGCCCCTTAGAAAAGCATGACGATGCTGGCTCTGATACCAGATGTTAGCGTTCACTTGGCCTACAGGAGGAGGCCACACCCAGCTTATAAGGGAGAGATTCCTTCCTCCTTTCAGTCCGGGCCTTTGAGATGGAGTGAGCTTTCTTATTGTTCGGCTGTGAGCGCATGAACGTCCAGAATGTAGGCTGAGTGCTGGGCTGACCAAGTGGACGTTAACATCTTTGTTCTGTTGAGCTGGTTCATCGACCAGTTCACCTCCATAGAACAGAGCAAGTAAATACCGCAGCGCATGCACATTTCCAAACACCTCAAATTTTTGGCAAAACAATTGAAAAATGTAGGTTGTGTTTGGTAGCAATATGAAAGGAAGTGTATCTAGCCCTTTTTTAATGTGTAGGTTCAATCCTAATGATTCCGAAGCTATACACTAAAAAAGATCAAGATGCATTTCTTCAACAAAGCTAAAACATCTTATATTATAAACGGAAGGAGCATGAAGTATCCATGGACAGAATTCAGCAACATGAGCAACAACAGCGCTTCTTTAAATAGCTCCATACACGAGGCATTCACGGCGCGCACTCGGCCGTTGGTGGCTTGTCAAAGACAGCCGGGAAGCTCTTCCCTCGAACCTGGAAGAAGTTCGCGAGCTGTGTATGTGTTGTGGGGAAGCAAGCCTCGGTGGACGCCGACCAGGATCGGGATCAGTGTTGTTGTTGACCGTCGAACAACGACGAGGCAAGGTCACAACTGATTGATCCAAAACATATTGAGAAGGCAAAAATCACTCCTGATCCCACCTCTAGTTTATTTTGTATTTTATATTTTACACTATAAATGTTAAAATAAGGGCATGTTTAACGCTAGGCGTTTACATGGCCGCTTAAGCGATGAAGAAAAAATACAAAATAAAAAATATCAGGTAAGCGTCCCAGCTTTTCAATGGTTGATGCTTATCCCGATTGCTATTCTAACACCATGGATAGAGACCTGTAGCAGTAAAACTGCCTATGGGGTGGAAACTGGAATCGCAAGCACCTGAATGTTCGCGTCGACGCTCCGCAAAATCTCGGAACCATTCCGATATGAACATAAAAAATCGACTAACGCCCGCTTATAATGTCCCGGTTACACGTGCCCTATACTAGAGGTGGGTGGGATCCGACTTAACACCCCGGCCTACCGTATGATTTCACGAGCAGTCCCACTTTACACAGTCCGAGTCCGAGAGACCCACCTCTTCTCAGCAGCGTTACAAAACGAACACGTGTCGGTTTCAGAACCGGTGTCTCGTCTCCTAAAAAGAATCCGGGCCGGTTTCCTCTCACAGGTTTGGTATTCCAATCTATAATCCCCATCTCCTCCTCGATATAACCAGGCGCCCTCACCGTCCCTCCAGCGAGAAAAATCCAGTCTTTCCGTGGCCGAGCCGCCCGTAACCCCAGGCTTTCGCCAATCCTCCAACCAGAGAAACTGTTGCTGCTCGTAGGCGTCCTCCTGCTCCTCCTCCTCTCTAGCGGATTAGCTTGGTAAGGAAGCCCTGGCTTGCTCGGATCTGTCTTCTTGTTGTTCATTTTGCTGCGTGTGCCAGTTAGATCTCTGTTTGCTCTCTCCTATTTCCTTTGGTCCTAATCAGCGAGATTTGTCTCTCTCAAGGTCGATCTGACCCCTTCAACACTTGTATCTTCAAATGGTCACACTAATTTGAGATAGTGTTACTAAGAGCAATCATTTTATCATTTCAAGGTAGTAGTAATACAAATTTGGTTGATCTTTGCCTGTTCGTTTCAAAAGAATATACAAATATAACATTGAAAACGATACAGTTATATGCTGTCCAAGATGCGGGTGAGTGATCCCTGCACCGTGTTTTGGTGCATATTGCCCCCAGCTAATAGTACTAACATCTGTCAGTTTATCATTTGAACATGAACAAAAACTGGGGCTAAGTCCAGCATATAAAGCTTTCCAAACTAAACTAAATAGTATATGTACCGAAAGATTCACTCTACTAATAACACCCAAACTATTCCACTGCAGACCATCTTGCTGAATTCTGTCGACGATGAGCGCAGCGGTCGTTGGCGGTGACATGATGGGTAGCAGCAACAGGAGGATTGTAATTCAGTACTGTGGCGGGACTGCGGAGGTGACCATGCGAGTGTTCCCAAGCAACAAGAGGAAGAGGACTGCCATGCAGTACTGTGGCGAGGCTGCGAAGATGGCCGTGCAAGTGTTCCCAAGCAACAAGAGGAAGAAGTCCGTTGTACCTGTATGCACCCTGTTGTTTCCCCACGACATGATGCTGGAGGTTCTACTTCGGCTCCCCGTCAAATCGATTCTCCGTTTCCGGGCCGTCTGCCGCTCGTGGGATGCGCTCTTCTCCTCCAAGGATTTCTGCAGCCTCCACATGGCGACCTATAAGGTGCCACCACCAGCACCAAAGCTACTGGTGGTCTCGCCTGCATCAAAACTGGGCTCCTGCGAAGTGTACTCATACTCGTCGTCAGGCCACAGAGATGATTTACTCTTCACCGTTTACTCTTCACCGTTGATGTTGTCGCTCGAGCTTACTATGTTTGCAATGCCGCCACACGGGCAGTCACGCGTCTGCCACCTTACCGTGACCCGGGACATGTTTCCACTGCTGGACTTGGATATGATGCCCGGACAAGGGAGTACAAGGTGGTGAGGCTGATCAATGGGTATTCCTATGAGACGGAGATGCTCAGGTGTGATGTGTACACGCCGGGAGCTGCTCGTTGGAGACCGGCAGTCGGAAGAGTACCGTTCAGGTGGTCCAAGTTTGCATATTCTGCGGTGGATCATGCGGTGATGAATAAAATACCACCTGTGTTTGCCAACGGATTCCTGCACTGGTTGATCAATCCTTCTCTTCTCATTAGAAGGCCAAGAGCTGCTATCATAACCTTCTCTCTCGCGGATGAGACCTTTGGATGCGTCCGTTCACCGCTGTTCTGGGGACCGGAAGAGAACCTGCGTCCTTGGTCCGAGTCAGAAGGAGAGCACCTGGTTGTGATGGATGACCAGGTGTGTATTGTCCGGAACCTTCGTAACAGAATCCCTCATGGTAAAGCCCTTGAGATTTGGGAACTGCTGGATTATGGATCTGGTGATTGGTCGCTGAAACACCGAATCGATTTGTTTGGGCATGTCGGAGGAGAATTAAGTGACCCACAGGTTGTGAGGATTATTGGTTCTGTTGGCAATTGCAGATCGGGGAAGAAGATCATCATTGCTACTAGCAAGCACCTTGTTTCAGAAAAAGGTTCACATCTATGACCCTCGATGTCAAGTTCTAGAAGGCCTGCTTTCAGTCACCGAGACACACACCACAGTTACACGGTTCATCCCTGGTTCAACATTCAGCTTACTTGAAGAGAGCATTGCTCCAGTGTATAAAACAGATCGAGAGTTTGCCCTGACATCTGCCCTGGCCAAAGGCAACTAATAAAGAAACTACAAATCCAAGCTAAATCAGGCATACAGCCCAAATTTATTTCGATCAGTGAGAGGCGCACCCTCTGTCACACGCTTGATCCCTGGTTCAAGATTCGGTTTATTTGAAGAGACTAGAGAGCCTTGCTGCAGTGCATAAATCCGCTGAAGAGCTTGCGCTGCCATCTGCCTTGGCTAGTGGACGACGAGACCCAACCAGTCCAGAGGAAGTCGTCGACCAAGAAGAGCCAACCATGGGGTACATTGTGCCCTAGAAAACTCATGCTTTGACCAGCCGCCAACGTTGACACCATCCGCCGTTTCGCCGTTTCGGGACTCCACGAGCAACCAAGGTGGCACCTTCAAGAAGGAAACGACGCCTGATTCGACAGCCGGATCTAGAGTGTCCCCATTTGCTTGAGGCGGGAAGAACAATCGGGGGCGTGAAGACGCCTCCAAGGAGGGAGGCGACACACGCGAGCATCACCGTCGTCAACAAAAACAAGGATTTCTCTTGGCTCGACCTTTGACCCCAATGTGCGGCTGAAACTACCCATATGAGCACAATGAACACAACAGATGGCCACACCACCGCCAAGGGGCAAAGTCCAAGACGTCGCTGGAACTAGGGAAGGCGCTGACCAAAGCCCCACCAAGACCACCATAGGACGGGACTGGATCGGGATCCAGCCCACCATTATTGTTAGCTCTTAGCTGAAAATGTAGATGAAGAAATCGGCATGTTCTGTACTTCCTTCCTCTATGAATAAGGCTACTTCTAGACTTGTCCCAAGTCAAACTCATTTACTTTTGACCAATTTTATAAGGAAACATTTATGACATTAAATTAATACCACTAGGTTGACCTTAAAATATAGTTCTACAATCTACCAGTTTAACATCATATATGCTGGTACTCATTTATATAAAATTAGTCAAATTTAAATAAAGTTGACTTAAGACAAAAGTAAAAATATGCTTATTTGCTGACGGATGGGTATATTAGAAGAGTCAGTTATTCTAAAGTGTTCGACAAGTGTCGAATTTAAATAAAGTTGACTTAAGACAAATGTTCGACTTTCAATTCTTGATACTCTTTCGACTTTCAATTCTTAAAGGAAAAGTGTAAGTAAAGTTGACACCTGCAATGCATTTCCTTTTTATTTGGGAAAAAATCTATAAATCGGTAAATGGAGCAATAACTATTTTTTTGAAGTTAAATGGAGCAATAATTAGAGCAGCTGTAGACTGGACACGAAAAACGCTTCGTGCACTCCGCGACCGGGGAGAAACCCTAGTTTCCGCCTCCCCCTTCTTCTTCTTGCTCCCCTTCCCCGCCGGCCGCCGTGGACGTGCCTCCTTGAAGCGCAGGAATCTTTCGTGTTGGCTATGCAGCCTTTCTCTGGTAAGGAAGCCCGTCAATTTGTAGTACTACTAGAGAGAGGATCCCTAGCTTTTCCTACCCCTGCGTAGCCGTCTCACTAAATTGACCCGATTATTGGCCGCAGGCATGATGCGTAGAAGAAGGAGGAAGGCATCCGGCGGCTCGGCGGCGAGGTCAGCGAACAAGAGAAGAAAGTCTACCACGGTGGTGCTTCCGGACGACATCATATTGGAGGAGGTGCTACCTCGCCTCCCCGTCAAGTCCATCCTCCGTTTCAAGGCCGTCTGCCGTTCCTGGGCTGCACTCTTGTCCTCCAAGGATTTCTGCAGCCTCCACATGGCGACCTCGAAGGCGCTGCCACGGGAACCAAAGCTACTGGTCGTCTCGCTCACATCAAGATTGGACACCACCGAAGTCTACTCATGCTCTCTGTTAGGTCCCAGAGCCGGAGATGATTTACTCTTGACGACCATCGATCGTATCCGCCGCAACTCTTTGGGCATGGTGACACCCTCACCATGCTATGGACTCACCCTGTTCTTTGATTCTGCTACCCGAGCTTACTATGTTTGCAATGCCGCCACACGGGCAATTACACGTCTACCAGACAAGGGAGTACAACGACGGGATATCACTACTGGACTGGGATTTGATGACCAGACAAGGGAGTACAAGGTGGTGAGGTTGATCAAAGGGTATAACGTCCATGGAAAGAAGCAGGCGGTCATGTGTGATGTGTACACTGCGGGAGCTGATTGTTGGAGGCCAGCGGCTAGAGAAGTACCCTTGGGGTTGTTTCAGTTTGCAATTTCTGCAATTACTCATGCATCGATGAACAAGGTACCGCCTATGTTTGCCAATGGATTCCTGCATTGGCTGATCTGTCCTAACCTTCTCGCCTGTGGAAGGCCAGGTGATGCTATCATATTGTTTTCGGTTGCGGACGAGACCTTTGGTTCAGTCCCTTCACCGCCGTTCTGGGGACCAAAAGAGCAGCAGCGCCCCTGGCACCACGCGAGAGATGAGCACCTGGTTGTGATGGATCACCAGGTCTGTATTGTCCGGTACCTTCATCACATAATCGCTCCTCTTAGCGACGCCTTGGAGATTTGGGGACTGCTAGACTATGGCTCTGGCGATTGGTCCATGAATCATAGAATCGATTTGTGCGGGCACATTGGAAGACAGTTAGGTTACCCACAATCTTTGAGGGTTATTGGTTCGGTTGGCAATTGTAGCTCTGGGAAGATAATTGTGATTGCTACTAGGGATCAGGAGTACATTAATTACACGTTTCAGGAAAACGTTTACACCTATGATCTTAGGTGTCAGGTTCTACAGCACATCCGCTGCTCTGCCGCAAGCTCTAACGCTGGCTCAAAATTCAGCTTATTTGACGAGAGTCTTGCTCCAGTGCATAAATCTGATAAAGAGCTTGAACTGCCATCTACCCTGACTAAGGCAACTAGAGAAACTGCTACTCCAAACTAAATCATCCATACGGCCCATCCGTCAATGTAATTGAAAACTGAGTATAATTTAAAGTACTGTTCGACTTTGAGTTTGTTCAAAAATAAAAGTGAAGTAAAAGTGCGTATTTTGCAGGGGATTGGCGGCAACTTCTAGCGGTGACAATGGGAAAGGCAGGCGTCTGTGGTGACCAGGGAATCATCCTCGACGATGTCACAACATTGTCGCCAAGGCGTGTAACATGTAATGACGTAGTGTGGACATTGTACTGCATTGAATTGCTGTTCTGCCAGAGGTTAACTACTCTGATAAAATACATGGTGTTGCTGACTATTTTATTTGGCTCGTTCTGGGATTAAGTCATTGAGTTTATAGTGTTATTCTGAAATAAATATGGATATTATTATCTGGAGCATGATCCGATAATGTGTACAGTTCGCATTTTTTTGGTTAACTCGTAGTAACACTTAGTCATTTTTCTTTAAGTTTAAAGTCCTGATTTTTAGTAGAATAATGGCCCTATAATGGTGTGCAAGAACTATTTGCAGCTGAAAATGTAGATGAAGAGATCGGCATGTTCTGGTGTACTAGAATAGTCAGTTACTCTATTTGACTTCCAATTCTTAAGGAAAAAGGTAAAAGTAAAATTAGTCTTCTGCTGATGCTATGACACCTGCAATGCAATTTTGGAAAAAATATCTCAGTAAATCGATAGAGGGCACAATAACTAGAACATATGTATATATAGCCAGGTATTAATGCTTTGAAAATGTCAAAAAAAAAATTACACCGATGGAACTTAACATCACAATATAGGTATTGAAGTATCCTTGTGTTTATTTGCCTATAAAATTATTGTTGTTCTTTAGGAAAACATTATAGTTGTTGTCAGACCGGTGTTGTTGTGGAAAGAAAATGGCATCAGGTCATTGGACCCCTAAGGTCTTTTTGCTGAAGAGAGGACTCTATATGGGTACATACATTGATAAGATATCATTATTTTTCGCTGCAATTGGATACCTTTTCCTGGTGCACTATATGTCCTGACTAGGATTTCTATAGTTATATGATGGCTCATAGTGGTAAGGTCATTCTGACCCTAGTGCTTCACCAAACGAACTTTCAATTATAATAAGAATGTGATTGATGGTACCATGCAGTTTTAGGTGTTGCTCAGTTCTCGTGTCCTGAAATATCATACCGGATAGTTTAGTCTGAATATGTGATACGAGGTTTTTAAAGACAGCTTTGGATAGTGATCTGTATTTTTAATAGGAGCAGCTCCCCGCGCTCTCCTCTGGCGACCGTGTGTCACCCGCAGTTGCCACCATTGCTTCCCTCAGGCGTTCCCTCCTTGCATACCTCTCGACGCTTTGTGTGATGCCGCTCCGCTGTCGGGGTGACTGTGGTGCGGCGCTGGAAGGCGCTGGCGGTTCCCAACCACCATGGCCCGGCTCGCAAGCGCAGCCTGCAGGAGGAGGTCCAGCATACCTCGCATACCTCTCGCCGACGCTGGTAGTGGCGGTGAAGTGTAGGCCCTTCTCCTTCTATGTGGTGGAGAGGATGGAGGCCGTGATGATGTGGCCTTTGAGGGTGGCGTCGACGATGTTGGCGGCGTGCTCGTCCCGCACCGTCTAGAAGGAAGCGAGAGAGCTCGCTAGTCCACGGGCTCCTCGCTGTCAGCGTCGTCGAGGAAGTCCAGCTCCTCCGTGGCCTCCTGCGCCGGCTGGTCCTCCTTGCCGTATGCGTCATTGAGGAACTCGAGCTCCTCCATAACCTCCACTGGTGGCGGGTTCTCCATTGGCTTGTCCTGTTTCACCGGTGGGTTCTTCGTCGGCACATCCGCCTCCTCCTCAGCGCCCGCCCTTGGCGGCGAGCTCGGGTGGCAGAGTACAACATTTCCCAGGTGGTAGGCAGGCGACGAGATTTTGGCTAGTGGCTACCATCAGAATCTAGATGGCTGGTGTTTGGAATAATGGTTCTTCTAAAGGTATCCAAAAGTAAATCAGAATTAGAAGAGTTACCTCCTATAAGTTGGTGGAGGATTTGAATGATGAAAAAACTATGTTGTCTACACATTTAATTATAATTTTGGATTTTTATAAATATATGGACCTTCAAGAAAGAATCATAATCAAAGAATAAATAGTACATAATGTTGCTTAGTTATTATTTTAAATATTAATGTAACTAATTATTATACATTTATGTGGTCATGTATTTTATGCGAGAGCATGCTCTCATCGTTGGACACAATACACATTTAAGTCGCTCCATAAAAACTAGATAAAAGATAAATAAGATTCAAGATGAGTGTTTTAATTATAAATTATGAAACATGTAAAGTAGAAACCGCGATATGTCACAAACCCTATTGACTAAAATTAAGCATGTCTACACTAATCGGACCTAATTGATCGCTGAAGTTAGGGCATCTCCATCGGTACGATCCAACCGGTCCGCTGGCGTCCGAACGGACGCGCGGGTCGGCCACTCCCCCTCCAGCAGGGCGACCCATCTAGACCGAATCGTCTGGCCTGACCCATCCGTAAACTAAATTTTTGCAACGGTTGCGTCGGGACAGACAACGATGTGTCCTCCCGTGGGGGCCGAGGGCCCGCATGGCAGCAACCCAACAACCTTTTTCCACTAGCCATCAATGGAGAGAGGTAGGCTGCTCCAAAGGCTGGCGACGCCACGGGCGCTTCCCCTCCACACATCAATATTGTCACTTTGGCCTCCGCGCCAGCATCCAATGTCGTCTTTTTTACAGGCCACCCACGACCATCTTCTTCCATACCACACTCTCCTCCCTCCCATCCTTCACTACTGGTAGCAAGCCATGGCCGATGCATTGGATCAAGGAGTGGGCGCTAGTACGACTGTCGGGCCCTAGTCTTGGCCGTCGAGGTAGGCATAGAGAGCGTGGCCAGAGCAGCACGCCATCACGGTCTCCCTCACCACCGGGGCCTAGCTGTGGCCATCGAGGAAGGTGTGGGGGACGTGGCCAAAGCAGCACGCTGCCATGATCTCCCTCACCACCGCCATCAACACCATCGTCGTTGTGCGAGCCCATGCCCATTGACATCAGGCTCACCAGCTTCGAATTCGCCGTGACCATCCACTCAGACATGTAGCGGGATAAGATGGTCCTTCCCTGCAAATTCGCGTTGCTGGTCGACGCGTAGAGCCCAAGCAGGTCATGGGGATTTCTTGTTGTATCTATCTTGCCCGGCATCCTCTTTTTATAGCTGCGCTGGACGCGGCGGGGAACATTCAGAACATGCGGAAAGCGGTGGAAAAAAGATAGAAAACAACGGGACGATGGAAACACACTGAAATACATCGGTGGCCGACGATCGGTGACCAGTGTAATGACATATTTGCCAAGCCCAAACAGTTGAGTCGCATCTAGCAACATAGTTGGCCGAAGAGATCGAACTACGGTCTAAATCTCTTCATGGCCCTGATCCATTCAGATATCCCTGCTTAGGTGGGTCTACGCCTGGGATTGTTGAGGGTGAGTCGTTTCTAGCCTCGGCGGGGAGAGAAATCCATTTCCGGCCTTGCTACGGAGAGGAATCCAATCCCGATACGGATAGGTTTAGCCGGAACATCTTCTCTTCTCCGTTTTCTGCTATACGTAGCAAAAGCGAGACTATTTATAGCAAAAGCGGATATGTTTACAGCAAAAGCGAGATTTTAAGGAGTTTTAAAGGACACGTGTCAGCAAGAGGATTTGGTAGATTTTGGAAAATTATCCTCGGGGGATGCGTAGTACGACCCATCTGGATATGCGTTGTTTAAGAACTAGGACCAAGTGAAATCACACAAAAATAATTAGAACCGCTGTTGTGGTATGCTCTTTTGTGGCGTGGTGGTCTTAGAACCGTCCACCCCTCCAACGTAGATGTACTTTCCTTAACAAGGAAGGAACTACGGTAAAACAAATCTCCGTGTCTCCGCGTGCTCCACTATGGTTTTCTCGCTCATCTTTTTACATGTTTAGTAGATAGGTTTGCATATAGGGAAATTCTCGTAGTTGCACATCTAGAGAATTTATTTTGTGTCAAGCCTAAAATTGAAAAAAAAACTAAAAATTAAATAGCACCTATTCACCCCCTCCTCTAGGTGCCCATACAATCTATTTCAGCGGTCTCATCCATCTAAATATAAATAGATGTTTTTGATCGAGTAAACCGCACCAGTGGTCCTAATTTTTTTCGCGTGCCTTCAGTTTGGTCCTATTTCTTCCAAAATGCATGTCTAGGCCCTAATTCTTTTGTAAGTGCACACGAGGTTCTAAATCGGTTTGGCCCATGTTGACCGGTGCCACGTCAAAAGTAAGACCCATGTGGCATACCAGCCACCCTTTATATTTGCGAATAGACCCCTAAGGTTTTATTTCTTCATCTCCAAATCCACTATCTTTGCACAGTAGACCGGTGGTGGAGTTGCAGATCCGGTGAGGCGATTGCCGTGAGGATGGATCCCATGAGTTTTGCCCCCTTGCTCACCCATGTACCCGTCCCATCCATTGCGCCCACACAAGCAACACTAGATCCCAGCAAATGTGCGCCGCGATCCTGCCTTTTCGGGCTGCACGCCACTCCCATGCGCGTGTTGCCGGCGGGTTGGACGTCGCTCCCCTGTCGACAGCCAGGCAGGTTGCGTCATTGAGTCGAACCTGGTGTTCTCTGCTGCGCGTACGACGGCAAGGTGCACGTCATGGCTCCGCTTATGCCACACTCATGTCTTGCCTCCGCTTACGCCACACGACGGCGAGTTTCTACGCGGGGAGGAGGGGGCACGCTCTCTGATTCCATGTTGCAGGCGGCGAGTTCCTACGCGGGGCGGAGGCGACGAGGACATCGATGAGTGCATGTGTAGCTGAACGGCATGAGGTGGTCCTGCGCATAAACATCGGCGGCAAAGAGCGGAGATGGAGAAGAACTAGGGGCCCAGGAATTAGAACCTCACATCTTATAAGAGGCCATCCGTAAATTTTTCCAACTGCTACATGTCTGATGTCGACGGTCAACGTAGATCAAACCGATTTAGAACCTTGCGTGCATCACTTACAAAACATTTAGAATCTGGATAGGAAAATGATACAGTTCCCCGGGGGATCGATCCCCCGGGTCCGTTCGCTCTCACCCACTTCGTTCGTCAGGAGTTCGTTCGTCAGGAGGGCCGACCGACGCGCTGCCGCCTCCGCCCCTGCCGCGAGGCACCGATCGACCGACGCGCTGCCGCCTTCTCCCCTGCCGCGAGCCGCCCTCCGCCGTGCCGCGCGCCGCCCTGCCGTGAGTCGGCGCCCTGCAGGAAATCAAGCAGATATGGCGGCACTAATTGATTTGCAATGTCTCTGATCTAAGATATTGACTGGACCCAGCTTCGATCTGAGAACAAGTAGATGTGGGAGGAGTTCTGTCGAGGCATGAGTGGTGCGTGCTGCCGTTGGTTTCGACGGCTCTAGCACGCATCGTGCGCGCGCGCTCACACTTACTGTCGAGTCGATCTCCACTGGCGTTCTGCGTGAATGAACTTGGAGGTACCTTCTACGTACATTCTACTTTGGCCGGCCGCGGTAGCCTCCTTCATCTGCGTACCTTCTGCTGTGCTCCTCCTATTCTCCATCGACATAGCTACGCAGCTGAGTGGTGGACACATCTCATCTTCTTTTTCAGTTCTTCTTTCCCACGATCCTGAAATCCCAATCCAGGCGAGCAGGTGGGGATTTGCTACATACATGTATTTGTTTTGCTAAAACTGTTCGATGTGTTCGCTACAATACTGTAAAAGATTTGCTATAAGATGTACAGCGAAGTAGATTTTGCTATGGTAGCACAATTTTTTGCTACAAAGTCCGTGCGATGTCTTCGGCGAAATGGATTTTTGCTACATTATATATATTTTTTTGCTACAATATTTTTGTGATTTTGCTACAGTAGCGCTACAAGGTCTCTGGCGAGATCTCCGGCGAGATCTTCGGCGAGTCTCCTGTGAGGTCGGTTTGCTACATTAACATAATTTTTTTGCTACACGGTTTGCCGACGAGGTCTCGGGCAAAATCTTCGACGAGATCCAGTCTATTTTTCTATTTTCTAAATCGAATCGTTTTCTGCTACACGTAGCAAAAGCGAGACTATTTGTAGCAAAAGCGGGTATGTTTACAACAAAAGCGAGATTATAAGGATTTTTGAAGGACACATATCAGCGGGAGGATCAGGGGGATTTTAGAAAATTATTTCGGAACACCCGTAGTACGACCCATATAGATATGCGTTGTTTAAGAACTAGGACCAAGTAAAATCACGCGAAAATAATTAGAACCGCTGCTGCCGTTTACTCTTTTTTCTCTGGCTGTTTAGGTTGGGCTACACCTGTCGAGGGTGAGTTGTTCTTGGCCTCGGCGGGGAGAGGAATCCATTTCTGGCCTTGCTACGGAGAGGAATCCAATCCCGATACGGATAACGCAACTGGAACCTTTGTGGTACGCCAGTGACCGCACGATTAGGGGGACTTTCCTTTCCCTGTCCCTTGACCCGCTCCTGTTGAGAGTCGACCCCCGCTTCCCCCCGCCGCCCCTGTCCCTCTCGCTCTCCGGCGGCTCTGCCGGCCGGCGAGATGATGGATCAGGTGGTCTGGCAACCCCTGGTAGGTGTAGATTAGGAGGTAGTTTTGTGTTTGCCGAGATGGCGTCTGCCGTGATGGCGACTGAGGGTAGGCGGGAGGCTGCTGGCAGTCAGATCCTCCCCGCCTTGTTCTTCCTCTGCTTCTTGGTTCCCTGCTGGTGGCAAGTGGTGGCGCCGGCGGTGGGGTGGAGGACAAGCATCCCTCTTAATAAGATCTGCCATGGGTGCTTCGAGAAGAACGAGATGGATCCCGTTCTGCCCGATGCGGTCCCTCCTGCTCCGGTGAAGATGCTCTCATGGGGAGAGCCGACGCTGGAGAGGACCACCGCACGCCTGCGTGATAAGATCCGGGCTCCCCTGGTGCGTCGCCGCCCCTATCTTCTTGGCTTGCCGTCCCGAGTCCTTGGCAGGTTCTCTGGTGATGGTAAGTGGCTTCTCCTGGTGTGGTGTCGGCGTGCTACTGCCGTTCTGGCTCTCTTCCTTGCTCTGCTTCTCTTCAGATCCTTGAGCTCCATGGTAGAGATAGGGATTGGAGGAGAAGACAAGCAGCTGGGTAGGCGTTGGAGTTCTAGAGACTTTTCTTCATGGAGCAATTCCTCCAGGTCTAATCCCAAATCTGGATTTATTTGGCCAAGATGGCCTGGTCAAAGCCGGTGTGCTCCGGTGTTAATTCAACCTCCTCTGAGAGGTCCTATTCGAGCTCGGGCACTGGGGGCTTCGCCGGGCCGGAGACAAGTGGTCTCGTCCCCGTCTCCGTCCATGGCTGCAGTGCTCTGCTCCCTCTGCTCCGCGGTGGGGAAGAGACTGGACTAGATTGTAATCTAAAATATTTTAGCAAGGTTCTTTCTACAAATGTTAAGGATCTATGTGTAATTTGCTATTTTATGGGGTCCTTTGTAATCACTGTGTACACCCATTGTAATATATTAATGAAAGGCTCTTGCCCCTTCTGAGGGCGCTCCGTTGTTTTTAAAAAAAAAATCCCGATACGGATAGGTTTAGCCGGCACATCTTCTCTTCTCCATATGTAGTACAGTGGCCGCGGGATTTCAGAAAAAAGATACAGTAGAAGGCGTCGCACAAGACTAAATCGCGGGGCTACTCTGTTCCTGCCAAAAAGGTTGTCTTTGCCTGGGCCGCCGGAACCCTGCTCTTCTTCGTCCCGGACGCCAAATCGCAAGCTGAGGAGGAACTCCGAGAGTGGGCGTTCGTACGTAATCGGCGATTCGATTCCTCCTGCTAGTAAGTAATCCCTTGTTTTCCTTTTTTCCCCCTCAAGCAGACCTTTCTCTTTTCCCGTGAACATCCAGATCTCCTAGATCCAAAGTGAAATTAAATTCATCGAGGAGGTTCACTAAAAATGACAATTTTACTGCAGACCAAAGCAATCCCAATCGACACACTGGGTGGTGGCATGATGCTTGGCAGCAACAGGAAGATGGCTGCCGTATCCGGCACAGTGGTGAGCAACAAGAGGAAGATGGCTGCTATATCAGGTTCCGCAGTGTCGCTCCCGGACGAGATGGTTGCAGAGGGTGAAGTGTAGCCAGGGGCAGGCGCAAGCGGAACAGCATGCTTTTGCAATCGGCGACAAGAATGTCGGCTTGGGCTTCAACCTTTTGACTCGTGAGCATTTTCTTGTGGAAACCTTCTATAACCTGAAGGACTTTGAATCTCGTCGATATAACTTGACATGCTGAGTTATGGTGGTGTAACTCTGGAGGTTATGCCAAAAATCTCTGGTCCCACCTCTACCTGTGAATGATATGCCGCCCGCCTATCTTGAAGGGATGTTGTACTGGATGAGTGAGCCAAGGTTGGGACAGAGGTATGAGCGGGCCATTATCTCTTTCGACATTGTTACAAATGCTTTTGGTGTCGTACCTTGCCCTCCATGCATTGCAATGTGGAATA
Source organism: Avena sativa (assembly GCA_916181665.1). Taxonomy (NCBI): domain Eukaryota; kingdom Viridiplantae; phylum Streptophyta; class Magnoliopsida; order Poales; family Poaceae; genus Avena; species Avena sativa. The sequence goes on along the minus strand of OV702279.1, from coordinate 370,469,972 downwards.
ATAGAAGTTATTGCCATGCATTTGTGGTAGAGCTGGAGGGAGTATTATGTGCTGTTCTAGCGGATCCAATTGGGAACAGTTTAGATATATGGAAGCTAAAGCATGGAGAGTGGGGTAGAGCATATATAGTTCACTTAGAAGCATGGCCTGACTATTCCCTTGGGACAAATGTTGTGGTGCCACTAGCTGTTGATCCTAACGATGGAAGGATGCTGCTGAACACGGGGAAGAAATTAGGTTTATATGACCCAGTCGGGCGAACAATTCAGAATTTGTGTTCACTTGATCAGCCTATTACATGCTCTAAAGGCCAACAATCAGCTGGGGAACCAAATAGAATGGACGGTGAAATTTGGCCTCTTGTTCCTATGTTATATGTGGAGAACTTAGGTTGTTATCCCCGTGTGGCCAAAACAAGATGGCTGTGATACATTGTGAAATACCAACCCTTCAGTCTCATGTTGGCCCGTTATCTTGGACATCTTCTTTCTAAAATTATTTACAAGATGGCTGTGATACATTGGGAGTAGTATGCTAGTGTATTGGGAAACTGTAACACTAGTTTTTGATAATGTAATAGTGTGATGTCTTCAGTGTACAAATTTTCATTATCTATATATTAAGCACATTTCTGATGTTTTCATTTTATATTTAATGGGTAGTCTGAACTGCTATTATGCTTTACGAAAGAGGCGCCATGTTCAGTAGTCATCGAGCTACTTGTCAAAACAGTGTGTATTCTTAACTGTATTGGTTCTTATACTCGAGTTGAAACAATGGTAAGGTACTCGTGCGCAGGAGCATTCATCTGGCTTGTTTCTTATGTTGTCTATCCCTGTAATTTAACTTTTCCATATGTTGTTAAGTTTTGATGGTGTCATTTTCATGGTGATCAGGCTTTAATTAATATTATGCACGATTGCATCGGGAGCTAATGATACGACCAGACCCTGGCATCCTACAATTGTAGGTGAGACCTGGAATTTATATATTTTTAATTTTGCCTGAAGTTTTATAAATCATTTTGCACTGGTTTTAGTATTGGACAGTGGTAAAATCTGAAACTGGAGCCATGTATGTTGCTTTCAGCGCAGACCTTGCTCACCGCTGAATTAGTATTGTCGATGGACGCAGCGGACCTTGCTCACCGCTGAATTAGTATTGTCGATGGACGCAGCGGACGCCCGGGGTGACATGATAGTGGTTAGCAGCAAAGAGGAAGAGTGCAATGCCATCCTGTGGTGTGGTGAGGCTGCGAAGATGACGGTGGATGGAGGCGTCCCAAAGCAACAAGAGGAACAAGTCCGTTGTATCTGTTTGCACGCTGTTGCTTCCCCATGATATGATGCTGGAGCACTAGTGGAAAAAGGGCTATCCGTTCGCGACCCTCAGAGCATTTGTCCCGGTTGCGTCACCAACCGGGACTAATGCTGGCACGCGTCCCGGTTGGAGCGGGCACGAGGCCAGGGGGCATGCGTCCCGGTTGGTAAGGAGGCATGCGTCCCGGTTGGAGCCAGCAACCGGGACTAAAGGTGCTGTGGCACGCACCTTTAGTCCCGGTTGAAAGACCCCCTGCCCTTTATAAATGCAACGCCCCAGCCCCCTCTGTCTCCACTCTGTTTTTTCGAATGGTGGAAGGTGTGAGGGGGTGTGCTAGTTTTTTCTCATGCATGCATTGAAGGTGTTTGTTGAAATGTTTGAGTGAATAATCCCGTTGAATTTTCATAGAACAAAAATATAGAAGGTGTCCGAGACGCACTTGAGCTTTCTCCTCTTTATTTCCCTCGATCGAGGTTAGCAATCTTATCTTTTCTAGGTCATTGATACAATTCATGTGTCGGTGTGAATTGGTTATTTCACTATTTATGATGTCCTGTTTTTTGATAAACTTACTTATATGATGCAGATGAACGGTCGGAAATGGATGTACGGTGACCGGCGCGTAGCCGGGTATATCAAAGGCGTGGATAAATTTATCGATGTGGCTACGGCAAACAAAGCGAATGGATTTATACGTTGTCCATGTGCTCAATGTCGGAACAACAAGGAGTACTCTTCCTCGAAAATCATTCGCGGCCACCTGATTATGAAAGGTTTCATGTCCAACTATAATTGCTGGACCAAGCACGGGGAAAGAGGGGTTATGATGGAAGATGGTGAAGAAGAAGATGATGATAACAACTATCATCATATGTTTCCTGAATACAGTGATACTGCAATGGAAGACAATGGAGAGGAAAGAGGTGAAGAACGGGCATCAGATGAGCCGGTTGATGAACTTGGTAGGGTCATTTCTGATGCAAAGCGAGACTGTGAAACAGAAAATGAGAAGTTGAAGTTAGAGGGCATGTTAGAAGATCACAAGAAATTGTTGTACCCAAATTGTGAAGATGACAGCACAAAGCTCGGTACCACACTGGAATTGTTGCGATGGAAGGCAGAGTGTGGTCTAACTGACTCCTCATTTGAAATGATGCTGAAAATAATGAAGCCAAAGTTTCCAAAACATAACGAACTTCCCGAGAGTACCTACGAAGCAAAGAAGACTCTCTGTCCTCTGGGATTAGATGTGCAAAAGATACATGCATGCATTAATGACTGCATCCTCTACCGCGGTAAGGAGTATGAGAATTTAGATAAATGCCCGGTATGCAACGCGTTGCGGTATAAGATCAGACGAGATGACCCTGGTGATGTTGAGGGAGAGCCCCTCCGGAAGAGGGTTCCTGCTAAGGTTATGTGGTATGCTCCTATAATACCAAGGTTGAAACGCATGTTCAGAAACAAAGAGCATGCCAGATTGTTGCGATGGCACAAAGAAGACCGTAAGAAAGACGGGAAGTTGAGACACCCTGCTGATGGGTCACAGTGGAGAAAAATCGAGAGAGACTTTCCAGACTTTGCAGGTGACGCAAGGAACTTATGGTTTGGTCTAAGTACGGATGGCATGAATCCTTTTGGGGAGCAGAGCTTCAGTCACAACACCTGGCCCGTGACTCTATGTATCTACAACCTGCCTCCTTGGTTGTGCATGAAGCGTAAGTTCATTATGATGCCAGTGCTCATCCAAGGCCCGAAGCAACCGGGCAACGACATTGATGTGTACCTTAGGCCATTAGTTGAAGAACTCTTACAGTTGTGGGGCAAACCAGGTATACGTGCGTGGGATGAGAACAAACAGGAGCCATTTGATCTACGAGGGTTGTTATTCGTAACCATCAATGATTGGCCTGCTCTTAGTAACCTTTCAGGACAGACAAACAAGGGATATAAGGCATGCACCCACTGTTTAGATAAGACCGAAGGTACATATTTGCACAAATGCAAGAAGGTTGTGTACCTGGCGAATCGACGATTTCTTCCGACCAATCATCCCGTAAGAAAGAAAGGCAAGCATTTCAAAGGTGAGGCAGATCACCGAAAGAAGCCTGAACTCCCTACTGGTGATGATGTATTTGGTATGGTCAAGGACATAGAAGTAATCTTTGGAAAGGGTCCCGGCGGTCAATCAGTTCCGAGCGACATCGCTACAGGACACGCACCCATGTGGAAGAAGAAATCTATATTTTGGGAGCTGCCATATTGGAAAGTCCTGCGTGTCCGCTCTTCAATCGACGTGATGCACGTGACGAAGAATCTCTGCGTGAACCTGCTAGGATTCCTAGGCGTGTATGGGAAGACAAAAGATACACCTGAAGCACGGGAGGACCAACAAATTATGAAAGACCCAAAGAACATGCATACACATAACAAGACGGATAAAGGGCGTCACTTAAGTCGTGCCAGCTATGCTCTTACCAAAGCAGAGAAGGAAATCTTTTTTGAAGTCCTTTACAGTATCAAGGTGCCGTCGGGCTTCTCATCTAATATAAAGGGGATAATAAATATGGCAGAGAAAAAGTTCCAAAACCTGATGTCTCATGACTGTCACGTGATTATGACGCAGTTGCTTCCGATTGCATAAAGGGGGCTTCTACCGGAAAATGTTCGAGTACCCATTGTGAAGCTGTGTGCATTCCTCAATGCAATATCTCAGAAGGTAATCAATCCAGATATTCTGCCAAGGTTACAGAAGGATGTGGTACAATGTCTTGTTAGTTTTGAATTGGTGTTCCCACCATCCTTCTTCAATATTATGACGCATCTCCTGGTTCATCTAGTGGAAGAGATTGCCATTCTCGGTCCGGTATTTCTGCACAATATGTTCCCCTTTGAGAGGTTCATGGGAGTCTTAAAGAAATATGTTCATAACCGTGCTAGACCAGAAGGAAGCATCTCCAAGGGATATGGAACAGAGGAGGTCATTGAGTTTTGTGTTGACTTTATTCCTGACCTTAAGCCGATTGGTGTTTTTGACTCGCGGCATGAGGGAAGACTAAGTGGAAAAGGCACGCTGGGAAAGAAAGCAATGATATGTAGGGACGGGGATTCTTTCACTAAAGCACACTACACAGTTCTACATAATTCCACCTTGGCAGCTCCGTATATCGAGGAACACAAGAATATTGTACGCTCCAAAAACCCGGGGAAGCCTGAATCATGGATTACAGATGAACACATGAAGTCTTTCAGTGGTTGGATGCGGACACATCTCTTGAATGACACCACTGTTGGAGATCAGCTATACTTGTTGGCCGCGTCACCATCTTCTACTGTATTGAATTTCCAAGGGTACGAAATAAATGGGAATACATTCTACACGATCGCCCAAGATAAAAAGAGCACCAACCAAAATAGTGGTGTCCGCTTTGATGCAATAGACGAGAATGGACAAAAGGACACATATTATGGTTACATAGAGGAGATATGGGAACTAGACTATGGAGTCTCTTTTAAGGTCCCTTTGTTTCGCTGCAAATGGGTCAACCTGAATGGGGAAGGGGTAAAGATAGACCAGTTGTACGGAATGACAACAGTGGATCTCAACAATCTTGGTTATAGAGATGAACCATTCGTCCTAGCCAATGATGTGTCTCAGGTTTTCTATGTGAAGGACATGTCCTCCAGACCGAAAAAAAGAAAAAATATGCAAACGAATACATCATATGATGAGCCAAAGCGTCACATAGTTCTTTCAGGGAAAAGAAACATCGTGGGAATCGAGGACAAGACAGACATGTCAGAAGATTATAATAAGTTTGATGAAATTCCGCCCTTCACAGTGAAAACTGACCCAAGCATTCCGTTAAGTAAAGAAGATGCTCCATGGTTACGTCTGAAGCGGTCATAAGGAATGACATATGCCAAGAAGTTCATGCTCATATTATGTAACTCTAGTTCATGTCTTTCGCGGTTTGTGGCTTGACCGAAGGATATCTTTCGCGGTTTGTGGCCTTTAGTCCCGGTTTTGTAGTCTCAGTTTTTAATATTAATAAATGTCTTGAGTGTTAGTCCCGTTTTGTGGCTGGACCGGGAGTGCCTCTATGACCAGTTTCTCGGAGATGCCGGAGGACTGGGCTCCGTCGGCATCTCCCTGAAACTGGCCGCAGTGGTTTCCCTGCTCTCGAAAACCATCTTGCAGCTTGTAACTTCACTAACTAGATCAATACGCCTCGGAGCTAACTAATTTCACATATTAGGGAGTGCCTCTATGACCAGTTTCTCGGAGATGCCGGAGGACTGGGCTCCGTCGGCATCTCCCTGAAACTGGCCGCAGTGGTTTCCCTGCTCTCGAAAACCATCTTGCAGCTTGTAACTTCACTAACTAGATCAATACGCCTCGGAGCTAACTAATTTCACATATTAGGGAGTGCCTCTATGACCAGTTTCTCGGAGATGCCGGAGGACTGGGCTCCGTCGGCATCTCCCTGAAACTGGCCGCAGTGGTGTCCCTGCTCTCGAAAACCATCTTGCAGCTTGTAACTTCACTAACTAGATCAATACGCCTCGGAGCTAACTAATTTCACATAGTAGGGAGTGCCTCTATGACCAGTTTCTCGGAGATGCCGGAGGACTGGGCTCCGTCGGCATCTCCCTGAAACTGGCCGTAGTGGTGTCCCTGCTCTCTAAAACCATCTTGGAGATGCCTCAAACTGGCTGGAGGACTGGACTCACAAGGTGTTGGAATTATGCCCTAGAGGCAATAATAAAGATGTTATTATTATAATTCTTGTTCATGATAAAGTTTATATTCCATGCTAGAATTGTATTAAGCGGAAACATTAATACTTGTGTGGTTTGTGAACAACACCGTGTCCCTGGTACGCCTCTAAGGACTAGCTCATTGATCAATGATGGTTAAGGTTTCCTAACCATAGACATGAGTTGTCAATTGATAATGAGATCATTTCATTGGAGAATGATATGATGGACAGACCCAAACTAAGCAAAGCAATTAGATCGTGTCATCGTGTTCGTCTTTGCGAAGCTTTTCTTATGTCAAATATTGTATTCCTTAGACCATGAGATAATACAACTCCCTGGTATCGGAAGAAAGCTTTGAGGTCATCAAACGTCATCCTATGATAGGGTGATCATAAAGGTGTCTCTCAGGTGATCGGAAAGTATCTGTTGGGTTGTATGTATCGAGATGGGATTTGTCCCTCCCAAGTCGGAGAGATATACTTCGGGCCCACTCGGTAATCGATATCAACACCGCTTGCAAGCATGTGGTTAAGGAGTTAATCACAAAGTGATATCGAATTACGGAACGAGTAAAGTACTTGCTGTGAACGAGATTGAACTAGGTATGACGGTACCGACGATCGAATCTCGGGCAAGTAAAATATCGCGAGATGAAGGGAATATATATATGGGATTGTTTGAATCCTGGCATCGTGGTTCATCCGATATGATCATCGATGAATGTGTGGGAGTCAATATGGGTGCCCAGACCCCGCTGTTGATTATTGATAGAAGATCATGTCTGCATATTCTCGAACCCGCAGGGTCACACACTTAACGTATCTCGACGCTAGGATAGATTGGATAATTGGTTTATGAGTTTTTGTTCGGAGTCTCGGATGGGATCCGGGATATCACGAGAGGTTCCGGAATGGTCCGGAGAATAAGATTCATATAAGGCAATGCAGTTTTTGGAGTTCGGAATTGTTCCGGGTTAATCGGTATTGTACCGAAAGCTTCTAGAACCTTCCGGAAGGGGACCAACGTGGACCTACCTTCCGGGAGGGGGCATGGGCCTATGAGGGAGTGTCCTGGCCGCATTGGGCCAGGGGCACAAGGCCCCATAGGGCCCAGCCGATCCTAGAGAGTTTAAATCGTTTAAACTAGAGATAGGGTTTCTAGAAGAGGGGAGAGTCCATGCCCCCCACTCCTTATCCTTTGGGCTTGGGGGAGGGGCTAGGGCTGCGCCCCCCCCTCTATATAAAGAGGGGTGGGGGCGCACCAACCCCCCACACCTCTCCTCCAAACCCTAGCCGCCTTGCTAGCTTTCCTCTCTCCCTCCCGACTGTTTGTAGGCGAAGCTCTGCTGCAGAAATTCTCCACCATATACACCACGCCGTCGTGTTGTAGATCCAATCTATCTCTCCACCATACTTGCTGGTCCGAGGAAGGAGGAGACGTCGAGGTGCTGCACGTGTGCATCTCACGGAGGCACCGCCACTTGTGGTGCTAGATCGGATCGGATCGCGAGGAGGAGAAGCGAGTACGACTACATCACCCACGTTCCGACGAACGTTCCGCTGTGCGAATCTTCAAGGGTATGAAGATCTAATCCAATCTCTCTCGTTGTTTGCATCTCCTAGATTAGATCTTGGCTTTCCCTCTGTTAGCTCCGTAGAAAATTTTGATTTACTATGCCGCGAAACCCTTCAGTGGTATCAGAGCTAGATCTATGCGTAGATGTGTTTCACGAGTAGAACGCAACATGGTTGTTGCGGGCGTTGATGTTTTTTGTTGCAAGCCTCTTGTTTGTGTTCTTCTTATGACGCGGGATAGTGAGATTGAAGCGGTCCAGGCCAGCCTTACGCGACGTCGTTCGCGAGACCGGCTCCGCACTTGACGTGTGTCTTGTTCCACACATGCGGCTGGTGGATGTCAGTTTCTCTCACTATAGTTGTCATGGGATTAACACCGGAGTTTGGCAACCATAATATCACCGTTGTGGCTTTCCGTAGGTAAGAATCGTTCTTAGCATCTACTCCCATAAGCCACGTAAAACATGCAACAACAAAGTAGAGGCGTCTAACTTGTTTTTGCAGGGAGTGTTTTCTGTGATATGGTATGGCCCAAGATGTGATGTGTATATTGTATGCGATGATCATGTTTTGTAATGTTTCACGACTTGCATGTCGATGAGTACACAACCGGCAGGAGCCATATGGTTGTCTTTATAATTGTGTATGACCTGCGAGTCAACTTCTTATACGCCATGTAATAGCTTTACTTTATCGCTAAGTAGTTAGCAATAGTTGTAGTTGCTATTCGTGGTGGAGGCAATCATGGTGGAGTGATGGAGATCATGCCGGAACGCACAAGATGGAGATCATTGCGCGAGGATTGGCTATACCATGTCACATAAAGTTATATGCATGTGATGTTTATCCCTTTATGTATCTTATTATGCTTAGATCGCGACGGTAGCATTATAAGATGATTCCTCACTTAAAGATCAAGATAAAAACTGTGTTCTCCCCAAGTATGCACCGTTGCGAAAGTTCGTCGTGTCCAAGCATCACGTGATGATCGGGTGCTATAGACTCTACGCTCACATACAACGGGTGCAAGCCAGTTTTGCACACGCAGAAATACTTGGGTCTAGCTTGACGAGCCTAGCATGTACAGACATGGCCTCGGAACACAAGAACCGAAAGGTTAAGCATGAGTCATATGAGTGATATGATCGACACTTTGTTGTCCACCATTGAAACCACATCTCTTCTCGTGATGATCGGATTAGGTGTGGTGAATTTGGATCGTGTTCACTAAACAACTTGAGGGATGTTGAATTTAGTGGGAGTTCATCTAGTAATTTGATTAAATTGAACTATTTATCATGAACATAGTCTAAATTGTACTTGCAAATACTGTAGATCACATGGCCAAGTCCAACTTCAACTTCAACGTTTTTGCTGAGAAGGAAAAGCTTAGAAACAATGGGTCTAACTTCACCAATTGGTTCCGCAATCTAAGAATCATTCTGTCTGGCGGACAAAAGGACTATGTCCTTGGGAAAGCGTTAGGTGACCCCCCTGCTGCAACTGCGCCGGCTGATGAGAAAGCTGTCTATCAGTCGCGCAAAGATGATTATGGTGTGATTAAGAGCACCATGTTGTTTGCTATGGAACCGGAGCTTCAAAATCGTTTTGAAGAGTATCCCGGGCCCTTCGAGATTCTCGAGGAGCTGAAAACCATGTTTCAGACTCAGGCCCGTTCTGAGAGATATGAGATCTCCGAGAAGTTCTTTAACTGCAAGATGGAGGAAGGGAGTTCCGTTAGTGAGCACGCCATAAAGATGTCGGGCTACACTCAACGTCTTGAGCAACTGGAATGCACGATTCCAGAGGAGCTCAAGATTGACAGGGTTCTGCAATCACTCCCTCCCAGCTACAAAAGTTTTGTAGTGACTCATAATCAGATTGGTTCCACTGATACGATCACCGAGCTCTTCGCAAAGCTGAAGGCTGCAGAGGTGGACATCAAGAAGGATAATCATGTGTTGATGGTCAACAAGCCCTCCTTTAAGAAAGGTAAGGGAGCAAAGAAACCCTTCAAGAAGGGCGGCGGCAAGCGCAATGCCCCTGCTGAGAAGAAGCTCAAGTCTGGTCCTAAGCCCGACACTGAGTGCTTCTATTGCAAGGACAAGGGTCACTGGAAGCGCAACTGTCCGAAGTACTTAGCGGACAAGAAGGCTGGCACCATCAAAGGTATATTTGATATACATGTTATTGATGTTTTCCTTACTAGCCCTCGTTGTAGTGCCTGGGTATTTGATACCGGTTCAGTTGCTAATATTTGTAACTCGAAACAGGAGCTACGGAATAGACGGCGGCTTGCGAGGGATGAGGTGACGATGCGCGTTGGCAACGGATCAAGAGTTGATGTGATGGCCGTCGGCACGCTCTCCTTAGTTTTACCTTCGGGATTAGTTTTAAACCTTAATAAGTGTTATTATGTGCCTGCGTTGAGCATGAACATTATTTCTAGATCGTGTTTATTGCAAGACGGTTATTCATTTAAATCGGAGAATAATGGTTGTTCTATTTATATGAGTAACATCTTTTATGGTCATGCACCTCTTGTAAATGGTTTATTTCTTCTAAATCTCGAAAGGGATGAAACACACATCCATAACATTGAGGCTAAGAGATGCAAAGTAGATGGTGATAATACTACTTATTTGTGGCACTGTCGTCTAGGTCATATTGGTGTAAAGCGCATGAAGAAACTCCATTCTGATGGACTTTTGGAGTCTCTTGATTTTGAATCATTTGACACATGTGAACCATGCCTCATGGGCAAGATGATCAAAACCCCGTTCTCCGGTATGATGGAGTGAGCAACGGACTTGTTGGAAATCATACATACCGATGTATGCGGACCGATGAGTGTTTCGACGCGCGGTGGATATCGCTATTTCCTCACTTTTACCGATGACTTAAGTAGATATGGGTATATCTATTTAATGAAACATAAATCTGAAACATTTGAAAAGTTCAAGGAGTTTCAGAATGAAGTGGAGAACCATCGTAACAGAAAGATTAAGTTTCTACGATCCGATCGTGGAGGTGAATATTTGAGTTATGATTTTCTCACGCATCTTAAAGCAAGTGGAATCGTTTCACAACTCACGCCACCCGGAACACCACAGCGCAATGGTGTGTCTGAACGCCGGAATCGAACCCTATTAGATATGGTTCGATCAATGATGTCTCTTACTGATTTGCCGTTATCATTTTGGGGTTATGCATTAGAAACCGCTGCATTCACTTTAAATAGGGCTCCATCTAAATCCGTTGAGACGACACCGTATGAACTGTGGTTTGGTGCTAAACCTAAGTTGTCGTTTCTTAAAGTTTGGGGATGCGAAGCTTACGTCAAGAAGTTGATGCCGGACAAGCTCGAACCCAAAGCGGAGAAATGCGTCTTCATAGGATACCCTAAGGAAACAATTGGGTATACCTTCTATCACAGAACCGAAGGCAAAGTGTTTGTCGCAAAGAACGGTTCCTTTCTTGAGAAGGAGTTTCTCTCGAAAGAAGTGAGTGGGAGGAAAGTAGAGCTTAACGAGGTTATTGAACCTTCTCTTGAATTGGAGAGTAGCGCAGCACCTGAAATTGTTCCAGTGCCGCCTGCACCAACAATAGAGGAAGCTAATGACAAGGATCATGAAGCTTCGGACGATGCTGCTACTGAACGTCGCAGGTTGACAAGGTCGCGTGCCCCTCCTGAGTGGTACGACAACCCTGTCTTGACTGTCTTGTTAGTAGAAGACAGTGAACCTACGAACTATGAGGAAGCGATGATGAGCCCAGACTCTGAGAAATGGCTAGAAGCCATGAAATCCGAATTGGGATCCATGAGCGAAAACCAAGTATGGACTTTGGTGGACCCTCCTAGCGACCGAAAGGCCGTTGAGTGCAAATGGATCTTCAAGAAGAAAACGGACGCGGATGGTAATGTTACCGTCTATAAAGCACGGCTTGTCGCGAAAGGTTTTCGACAAGTTCAAGGTGTTGACTACGATGAGACTTTCTCTCCCGTAGCGATGTTTAAGTCCATTCGGATTTGATTAGCAATTGCTGCGTTTCATGATTATGAAATATGGCAGATGGATGTCAAGACTGCGTTCCTCAATGGCAACATTGATGAAGAGTTGTATATGATGCAACCTGAAGGTTTTGTCGATCCTAAGGATGCTAGTAAAGTATGCAAACTTCAGCGTTCCATTTATGGACTGAAGCAAGCATCTCGGAGTTGGAACCTTCGTTTTGATCAAGTTATCAAGAGCTTTGGATTTGTTCCAAATTGCTACGAAGCTTGTATCTACAAGAAAGTGAGTGGGAGCTCGGTGACGTTTCTGGTACTATATGTGGATGACATATTGATTATCGAAAATGACATCAATATGCTTAACGATGTGAAGAGTTATTTGAACAAGTGTTTTTCAATGAAAGACCTAGGTGAAGCTGCTTATATATTGGGCATCAAAATCTATAGAGATAGACAAAGACGCCTGATAGCTTTAAGCCAGAGTACATACCTAGACAAAGTTCTGAAAAGGTTCAGAATGGATAAGGCAAAGAAAGGTTCAGTGCCTATGTTGTCAGGTAAGATATTGAGCAAGGCTCAGTGTCCAGCTACGGTAAATGATAGGGAAGCTATGATCAAAGTGCCTTATGCCTCGGCCATAGGTTCCATCATGTATGCCATGTTGTGTACTAGACCGGATGTGTCCAATGCTCTTAGTTTGACGAGCAGATATCAAAGTGATCCAGGAGTGGAACACTGGACAGCCGTGAAGAACATCCTAAAGTACCTAAATAGGACTAAAGAAATGTTCTTAGTCTATGGGGGTGATGAACAGCTTGTCGTAAAAGGTTACGTCGACGCTAGTTTTGACACCGACAAGGATGATTCCAAATCTCAGACAGGATACGTTTATATTTTGAATGGAGGAGCTGTGAGCTGGAGAAGCTGCAAGCAAAGCGTGATCGCGGGATCTACAGTGGAAGCGGAATACGTGGCTGCTGCAGAAGCGTCAAGTGAAGGAGTTTGGATCAGAAACTTCATCACTGAGCTTGGCGTGGTTCCAAGTGCATTGGACCCACTGGAGATATTGTGTGACAACACTGGCGCCATAGCACTCGCTAAGGAACCAAGATATCATCCAAAGACCAAGCATATCAACCGCAAGTTTCATATAATCCGAGATTATATTGCAGATGGAGATCTGAAGATTAGCAAAGTACATACAGATTTGAATGTCGCAGATCCATTGACTAAACCTCTTCCACGTGTAAAACATGATCAACACCTCAGTGCCATGGGTGTGAGATTGTTGCCAGATGTAAACTAGATTATTGACTCTAGTGCAAGTGGGAGACTGTTTGAATTATGCCCTAGAGGCAATAATAAAGATGTTATTATTATAATTCTTGTTCATGATAAAGTTTATATTCCATGCTAGAATTGTATTAAGCGGAAACATTAATACTTGTGTGGTTTGTGAACAACACCGTGTCCCTGGTACGCCTCTAAGGACTAGCTCATTGATCAATGATGGTTAAGGTTTCCTAACCATAGACATGAGTTGTCAATTGATAATGAGATCATTTCATTGGAGAATGATATGATGGACAGACCCAAACTAAGCAAAGCAATTAGATCGTGTCATCGTGTTCGTCTTTGCGAAGCTTTTCTTATGTCAAATATTGTATTCCTTAGACCATGAGATAATACAACTCCCTGGTATCGGAAGAAAGCTTTGAGGTCATCAAACGTCATCCTATGATAGGGTGATCATAAAGGTGTCTCTCAGGTGATCGGAAAGTATCTGTTGGGTTGTATGTATCGAGATGGGATTTGTCCCTCCCAAGTCGGAGAGATATACTTCGGGCCCACTCGGTAATCGATATCAACACCGCTTGCAAGCATGTGGTTAAGGAGTTAATCACAAAGTGATATCGGATTACGGAACGAGTAAAGTACTTGCTGTGAACGAGATTGAACTAGGTATGACGGTACCGACGATCGAATCTCGGGCAAGTAAAATATCGCGAGACGAAGGGAATATATATATGGGATTGTTTGAATCCTGGCATCGTGGTTCATCCGATATGATCATCGATGAATGTGTGGGAGTCAATATGGGTGCCCAGACCCTGCTGTTGATTATTGATAGAAGATCATGTCTGCATATTCTTGAACCCGCAGGGTCACACACTTAACGTATCTCGACGCTAGGATAGATTGGATAATTGGTTTATGAATTTTTGTTCGGAGTCTCGGATGGGATCCGGGATATCACGAGAGGTTCCGGAATGGTTCGGAGAATAAGATTCATATAAGGCAATGCAGTTTTTGGAGTTCGGAATTGTTCCGGGTTAATCGGTATTGTACCGGAAGCTTCTAGAACCTTCCGGAAGGGGACCAACGTGGCCCCACCTTCCGGGAGGGGGCATGGGCCTATGAGGGAGTGTCCTGGCCGCATTGGGCCAGGGGCACAAGGCCCCATAGGTCCCAGCCGATCCTAGAGAGTTTAAATCGTTTAAACTAGAGATAGGGTTTCTAGAAGAGGGGAGAGTCCATGCCCCCCACTCCTTATCCTTTGGGCTTGGGGGAGGGGCTAGGGCTGCGCCCCCCTCTATATAAAGAGGGGTGGGGGCGCACCAACCCCCCACACCTCTCCTCCAAACCCTAGCCGCCTTGCTAGCTTTCCTCTCTCCCTCCCGACTGTTTGTAGGCGTAGCCCTGCTGCAGAAATTCTCCACCATATACACCACGTCATCGTGTTGTAGATCCAATCTATCTCTCCACCATACTTGCTGGTCCGAGGAAGGAGGAGACGTCGAGGTGCGGCACGTGTGCATCTCACGGAGGCACCGCCACTTGTGGTGCTAGATCAGATCGGATCGCGAGGAGGAGAAGCGAGTACGACTACATCACCCACGTTCCGACGAACGTTCCGCTGTGCGAATCTTCAAGGGTATGAAGATCTAATCCAATCTCTCTCGTTGTTTGCATCTCCTAGATTAGATCTTGGCTTTCCCTCTGTTCGCTCCGTAGAAAATTTTGATTTACTATGTCGCGAAACCCTTCACAAGGATGCCTATTTAGTACAAGCAGCTCGGCATAATGTCGACACTCATGACATAATGTCGACACTCACGACATAATGTCGACACTCACCCTATTATTAGTGCTGACTCATCTTTAGTCCCGGTTGGTGTCTCCAACCGAGACTAAAGGTTCATCTTTAGTCCCGGTTGGTGACACCATCCGGGACAAGGTACAAGCCGCACGACATAATGTCGACACTCACCCCTATTATTAGTGTTGCCTGGCCCACTCTGCCGCAATCCCTTCAGTCGCGGTTGGTTTCTCCAACCGGGACTAAAGATGAACCCTCTCTTTATATAGGCATTTACCTCTATTTATTAGGTAACACTGAAGACATTTATTAATATTAAAAACCGGGACAAACTGGGACTAGCTAACACTCAGGACTAAAGCCGCCCCCTTTAGTCATAATCATGCCTAGTCCTATAGTACGCAGCTTCAGGGTCTTCATCGTCGTCGTCATCATCATCGTCATCGTCACCTGCCACTCCGGGGATCCTCAGCCCATCCATGGCATATACCAGGGGCCATTCCAGCCTCGGATTCACGGCGCGCGGGAGAGGGGTCTCCTGGAAGACGATGCCGCTACCGCCGGGACAGTGTGGGGCCTGTGGCGGGTGGACTCGTGGGCACCGTAGGCGAGGATGGTCTCCCTCAGCGATGTAGCGCATCACTTCGATGATAGTACGGTTCGCCCACCACAGACGACGACCGGCTTCGTTGTGGTTCACCGGTGGCGGGCCATCACCCTCGTACCTGGCGAGCTCCCTTTCCCGCCTATTAGTGAAGAAGGCATTCCAGGTGTCGTAGTTGTCGGGATCCCACCGGGGATCCATCCGCTGCTCCGGCGTGAGCTCGTGGTAGAAGTGGTTTGTGATGGCCGCCTGGCGTGCGGAACCTTGAGCATCCAGCCGGCGGGCGGCCGGTAGCCCGGCGGACAAGGGTAGTTGGAGGCGCACAGCGCCTCGGTCTCCTCGAGGGTCAGAATGGCCCAGTAGGCGTTGTCCATTGTTCTACGAGAGGAAGGTGTGGATGTGTGGATAGCTATGACACGATCACCCTAAATATATAGGGAAAGGGCGGGAAAACTTGGCGTGAAGCTTTGGGAAATGGCGGGAAATATCTTTAGTCCCGGTTAGTGACTACATCCGGGACTAAAAGCTCTAGTAGAAAGGAAAGGGCGGGAAAACTTGGCGGGAAGAGGTGGGAAATGGCGGAAAATATTTTTAGTCCCGGTTTGTGACTACATCCGGGACTAAATGTAAATCCTTCGCGTGTTCGACCATAGTTAGAAATTTAGATAATTCAAAACGGGCATAATAAATTCAAAAAGAAACCGAACAATGAAAATCCTTCGCGTGGTGTCATATGTTGTTACATAGTTGAAAGGAAAAATACCAGACTTGGTATATTGATCATGTTTTGAAAAAACCTTCACAAAATGACCTATCATGTTCGAGGTTTCATGGCTTTCGGTCCAAATGACCGATGTTATGTGCTGAATCACGGCATAGTTTGTGATGTTGTGCCCATATTATGCATGTGTGTGGACATTGGTATGGAGAACAATGTTGCAGGAGGAAGTTTTCCTTTTTGTCGCACGGAAAAGCCCTTTTCCATTTTCCGAGCGCAAAAAACGGGTCATTTTGTGAAGTAACCACCAAAATGCCGTTTCAGAATGCTACCGTCCCATTTTCCTAAAATACTAGACCACCTTACATGGACTATCTCCCAACCGGTACATCTCAAACCTTTTCGTCCATCCCGGGTAAAAAGGACAAATGTCTGTCGAATCGGTAGGAAATGG
Source organism: Avena sativa (assembly GCA_916181665.1). NCBI lineage: Eukaryota > Viridiplantae > Streptophyta > Magnoliopsida > Poales > Poaceae > Avena > Avena sativa. The sequence goes on along the minus strand of OV702279.1, from coordinate 370,453,423 downwards.
GTCCGATTTGTACTACAGGTACATGATTTATCGCCCGTGATTTTTTGAAAAAATCATTTTTAGACTCGCAATATGTGGTTTCTTCAGAGATCCAATGCAAGTTCTAACGATGCTCGTCCCCTATCTTCATGCACACCGGTTCGACCATAGTTAGAAATTCAGATAATTCAAAATAGGCATAATAAATTCAAAAAAAACCGAACAATGAAAATCCTTCGCGTGGTGTCATATTTTGTTACATAGTTGAAAGGAAAAATACCAGACTTGGTATATTGATCATGTTTCGAAAAAACCTTCACAAAATGACCTATCATGTTCGAGGTTTCATGGCTTTCGGTCCAAATGACCGATGTTATGTGTTGAATCACGGCATAGTTTGTGATGTTGTGCCCATATTATGCATGTGTGTGGACATTGGTATGGAGAACAATGTTGCAGGAGGAAGTTTTCCTTTTTGTCGCACGGAAAAGGCCTTTTCCATTTTCCGAGCGCAAAAAATGGGTCGTTTTGTGAAGTAACCACCAAAATGCCGTTTCAGAATGCTACCGTCCCATTTTACTAAAATACTAGACCACCTTACATGGACTATCTCCCAACTGGTACATCTCAAACCTTTTCGTCCATCCCGGGTAAAAAGGACAAATGTCTGCCGAATCGGTAGGAAGTGGGTCCGATTTGTACTACAGGTACATGATCTATCGCCCGTGATTTTTTGAAAAAATCATTTTTAGACTCGCAATATGTGGTTTCTTCAGAGATCCAATGCAAGTTCTAACGATGCTCGTCCCCTATCTTCATGCACACCGGTTCGACCATAGTTAGAAATTCAGATAATTCAAAACGGGCATAATAAATTCAAAAAAAAACCGAACAATGAAAATCCTTCGCGTGGTGTCATATTTTGTTACATAGTTGAAAGGAAAAATACCAGACTTGGTATATTGATCATGTTTCGAAAAAACCTTCACAAAATGACCTATCATGTTCGAGGTTTCATGGCTTTCGGTCCAAATGACTGATGTTATATGCTGAATCACGGCATAGTTTGTGATGTTGTGCCCATATTATGCATGTGTGTGGACATTGGTATAGAGAACAATGTTGCAGGAGGAAGTTTTCTTTTTGTCGCACGGAAAAGCCCTTTTCCATTTTTCGAGCGCAAAAAACGGGTTGTTCTGTGAAGTGACCACCAAAATGCCGTTTCAGAATGCTACCGTCCCATTTTCCTAAAATACTAGACCACCTTACATGGACTATCTCCCAACCGGTACATCTCAAACCTTTTCGTCCATCCCGGGTAAAAAGGACAAATGTCTGCCGAATCGGCAGGAAGTGGGTCCGGTTTGTACTACAGGTACATGATCTATCGCCCGTGGTTTTTTGAAAAAATCATTTTTAGACTCGCAATATGTGGTTTCTTCAGAGATCCAATGCAAGTTCTAACGAAAATGGTTTGTACTACAGGTACATTAATTATTTTTTAAAACAGAAAATGGTTTTGAATTATTTATTCAAATCCAAACACTTTTTATGTTTAAAGTTTTTCTAAATTCCAAATTAATATTCAAAAATATAAGTTAATTCATTTTAAAAGGTTACATTAATTATTTTTTTAAAAAAGAAAATGGTTTTGGATTATTTATTCAAATCCATACACTTCTTATGTTTAAAGTTTTTCTAAATTCCAAATTGATATTAAAAAAATATAAGTTAATTCATTTTTAATTGTAAATGGTTCATATTTTAAATGGTTACATTAATTATTTTTTAAAACAGAAAATGGTTTTTAATTATTTATTCAAATCCAAACACTTTTTATGTTTAAAGTTTTTCTAAATTCCAAATTAATATTCAAAAATGTAAGTTAATTCATTTTAAAAGGTTACATTAATTATTTTTTAAAAATAGAAAATGGTTTTGGATTATTTATTCAAATCCATACACTTCTTATGTTTAAAGTTTTTCTAAATTCCAAATCGATATTAAAAAAATATAAGTTAATTCATTTTTAATTGTAAATGGTTCATATTTTAAATGGTTACATTAATTATTTTTTAAAACAGAAAATGGTTTTGAATTATTTATTCAAATCCAAACACTTTTTATGTTTAAAGTTTTTCTAAATTCCAAATTAATATTCAAAAATATAAGTTAATTCATTTTAAAAGGTTACATTAATTATTTTTTAAAAATAGAAAATGGTTTTGGATTATTTATTCAAATCCATACACTTTTATGTTTAAAGTTTTTCTAAATTCCAAATTGATATTAAAAAAATATAAGTTAATTCATTTTTAATTGCAAATGGTTCATATTTTAAATGGTTACATTAATTATTTTTTAAAACAGAAAATGGTTTTGAATTATTTATTCAAATCCAAACACTTTTTATGTTTAAAGTTTTTCAACATTCCAAATTAATTATCATTTAAAAAACAATACAAATTTAAACCCCAAAATAAAAAATAAGGCGGGAACAGAGAGAAAATACCTGAAATTTTTTGAAAACAGGGGAATATGTCCCGGTTGGAACCACCAACCGGGACTAAAGACCCCCTACACGCCAACCCTTGGTCTGCTGAAAATATTGGAGTATACGTCCCGGTTGGTGGCTCCAACCGGGACGTATAACCCTTTAGTCCCGGTTGGAGCCACCAACCGGGACGTATTCTCCTTCCCCTTCATAACGACGCGCCTCTTCCTCTTCTTCCTTTCTCCAATCTCTGCAACTCCGACACGTGCACACAGAGCACAAGGAGACGCCTCCGCCCCGCCGCCAGGCTGCCCGCGCCGCCTCACCGTCAGCTGCCCGTGGTCGTCAGTGCCGTCGCTTCGTCAAGCTTCCTGCGCCGCCGCCCCGCCGTCAGGCTGCCCAACGACCGTCGCCACCACCTCCAACGACCGTCACCGCGCGTCGTCACCGGCCGCCAGAAGGTACGGCCTGCCTCCGTCCTCCCCCTCTCCATCATGCCTCTGTCCTCCCCCTCCTCCTCCTCCCCCTGCCGCCACGGGCAGGCACCGAAGGGCAAAGCCCGGGTGGGTGCGACAGCGGCGCGAGATGTGCGGCGGCGGCGGCGACAGCGACGCGAGATGTGCGGCGGCGGCTGCTCCCGCCGGCGAGCCCAACGTGGCGTCTAGGTGGCATCCACGTGGCCCTGGTCCCACCAGTCAGCCTCTAGGGCTAGCTCCTTCTCTGGTGACAGATGACCCTGTTTCCCCTTTGCTTGCGTGGCTGCTGAGGTGGCTCCGGGCCCCACCTGTCAGCCACTATGGCTAGTTGTTACTATGGTGCAAAAGGTTTAAACATTTGATTTAATAATTTCAGAATTTGAATAAAACTTGTAAATTCAATAACTTTTAATCTGTAATTCAGAAAAATACAAATAATATACCAAAATGTTCAGAAAAATGAGAACTATCTATCTATGCTATAATCATGCATTGTTCAACAACTTAAATGACAAGTTTAATTAGAACACCCTAGTAACCCTAACAGGTGATTCCGGAGTTCCTTGAGTTAGGGTTTGCGCCCCTCGGAACCCCAATTAACTTGTCGAGCATGCTTTAGGGTTACATTCCAATGCACATTAACTTGTCGTATCATCATCATTGCTTGAGCATTGCATCGATGCCATGTGTTGATTGTTTCCCTTTCTTTCCGGTGATTTGGTTCTTCTCAGTAGAATACGATATCGAGATCGATTCCAATATGGTATTTTGTTAGTATCTAGTGTTACCTATCTGCTGGATAGTTTCCCTTTTGTAGCCTTATACTCATGTTCCCCTCTCATATGCATCCGAGGTTTCTCCGAACTAGGTTTTACACCCCTCGGAACTCCGGAATATTGATTTTAGTTGATTTTAGCTAGAGTTACCTATCTACTACACGGTTTCCTTTTTGTAGCTAGGTTTAGGGTTTCTCTTCATTTTTATTATTGTGTATGTATATATTAGGGTTTCTCCTTAACTTTCTCCTTTAGCCGCTTTGACTTATTCGTTTTTCCACCTATGCAGAAAATATGGACCCACACGTCAGAGACGAAGAAAAGGAAGAGTTGATCCAAGGTGTGATCCGTGGGGAAGATAATTTAGACGTATCAACGTTTCTGAACAACTCCGGTGAGGGTGATCCTCTTTTTACCGGAATAGACAACTTGTTTGAGGTTGAAGGTGTTGCCTTCCGCGAGGGAGAAGGCGATGCCTTGTGTAATCGAGAAGACGACCGCTCCGGCGAGGTGCATGTAATATAAATCAATTCATTAATTAATCATCTGCTATCTATATAGAAATAGTAACGACGATCTTTCTTCTTTTAGCCCTCCGGATCGAAGGAATCTACTGAAAAGAGCAGACGAGGCCCAACCAAAAAGTTGCAAGACCATGAGAGGTTCAGGATCGAAGATGTCGCTGATGACGGCAAACCGACAGCTCCCGAAGTTGTCGCAACCAAATTTGTGGCACAATGCGGAGTAATCGTTAGGGACTTAATCCCGATCACCATTAGAAATTGGAATAGGCCTGCTAATGCGGATGAAGAGGGAACATGTTTATTTGTCCCTAACCACGCCAAAGATTTACTGTGGAAGAGGCTCATGGTTAATTTGAAACTACCGAAGATAGAGCTGGATCCAAATGCGGAGGATCCAGTTGAGGACGCCTTACAACATGGGAGAGCCATGGAGGCTAAGGTCAGGGAGTGGGCTTTGAAGAAGATGGCCCAGTGTTTCACCAACTGGAAGAAAAGACTGCACCTTGACTATGTCGTGAAAAACAATACTCCCGATTTAAAAAATATTCAGTTTGAGAAGATAAAACCATTCTGGGATGAGTTTGTGGAATACAAGAAATCAGAAAAAGCTAAGAAAATGTCTGAAACGAATAAGCTGAATGCTGCTAACAAGAAGTATCACCATACTATGGGGCAAGGTGTCTACAGGGCTGGCATTCCTAAGTGGGAGAAACTTGAGAATGAACTGCGTGCTAAAAAGATCACCCCAGAGACAGACGATTGGGTAGAACGTGCAAGGAATTGGTTTTACGGGCATGGGGGCACGTTGGACTCGGAAGGGAGGTGTATATATAACACACGACATAAAGAAGACCCCTTACCAATCAAGAGGATCAGAAAAGCAGTAAAGGCTGTTAAAGATGGGGACTTCATTCCCGATAGAGAGAATGATGAGCTCACACTCGCCCTTGGAAATAAGGAACATGATGGACGAACACGAGGCACAAGAGGCTCCCAACCATGGAGGACTGGGTTTCTCGAAGAGAGGAAGAAATATCCTGATAGAAGCCGTCAGAGGAGAAAGGACAGGGTGGAAGTTGAAGCAAATAGTCAGAAAGAGCGAATGCGTTTAATTGAAGAACGATTAAAGCAACAACAAGATGAAATTAACGCACTTAAAGAGCAAAGTACTACCGGCCCATCTCAGCAGCACACTGCATTCGATGCTACCGGCCTATCGAATAATCGAAAAAGCAGTGTGGCTTCCACCGAGGTCCCGGGTGATGACAATGGCGATGACGATGATGCACCGACGATGGCTCCTGTTGGCTACCCAGTGGATGATATCACAGAGATGACACACTGCGAGCTACATGTCAAAGTTGTGAACATATCAATGAAGGTGGCGGTCGGCTATGCCTTACCAATTGGACCCACACCAACTTACCACTGTCGTCCGGTTCCAGAGGGCTACGCTGTTGTCGGCGTGGATGAAATCATGCCCACCTTTAAAGTTTTGGATCTTCACTACCCTGCAGGTGAAGGGGATGTGACTGTGCTGGGAGACGCAAAAAACGTCACCATTCTATGGCCGAAGGAATGTATCGTGCTTCGAAATCACACGCCAAGGCCATCTTCGCCGCCGCCTCACCCGTCTCCAGCGAGGTCGTCGCCGCCGCGGCAGCCATCTTCGTCGCCTCACCCAGCTCCGTCGCCTCACCAATCTCCGGCGCAGCCATCGCCGCGGGAGCCATCACCGGCGCCTAAGGGTCAAAAGCGTAAGCGTACCGCTACTGTGCATCGTGGTAAGCGATCGCCGAAACGTAAACAAGAGCCTCTTCCAAAAGTACCAAAGGTTCCTCCCAAGAGAGCTTATGACTGTACTGAAGAGGAGACTGCGGCGATCGTTGATGCGGAAACGACAGCGTTTTTCGCTAAGCTGAGGCGGCCGAGAGAGCCAGAGTTCCCCAGCACCAAAGAAGAAAAAGCCAAAGTGTTGAAAATGCTAAAGAATCTTCATCAACCCGAGCCAAAGCTGTCATCAGACTATGAGCGTTCTATTCTCAAGTCACATGCGGCACAAAAAGCCTCGAAGAGCAGTACTGATGCAAGCGAGAAATCTGTTGCCCAGCTCGGAGAACAAGCAAAACAGACTTGCGCCCCTCACAAGGTGATTTCTCAAACCAATGTGGGGTCAAGCAAATATGGGGCCGAAGAGCAGTATGATCCAGAGGTAGTTGCACAATACGGAGAAGCTGCCGCTGCTCAAGGTATGAGTATTGCCCAGTACTTATCCCAGTTAGAGTTCTTCCCCGTGAGTGAAGTAGCATACAGATACCAGTACGACAAACCTCTCGTCAAACCTGAGGAGGTAAACAATCTTCCAACAAAAATGTGAAGATTGCATAACTGGTACATGCATGCCACAAGGGCCGGGGCTAACTGGATAGTGCTGAGGGTTACAAAAAAGCATCATGGGAAAGAAAAGGATGACATGATATCCATTGAATTTGATGAACTATTTCAATTATTCAATCAAGACGCCTTGGACAAATTGATCATCAGTGCCTATTGTCTGTAAGTACTAATTCTGTAATTAATTTAGTCTCCATCTATATTATTTTGTTTATTGCATGTATATAATCTTACTGTAATATGCAGAATGAAGATTCTCGAATGCAGCAGAGGACAAATCTATGACATTGGCTTCATTGACCCATATTGGGTTCATGAAGCTAATCTCAAAATAAGCCCCTAGGATACGGAGGATAATATAGTACACGCGTTAAGGTTTCAAGAAACCAAAAGGGAAATACTATTTCCTTACAACTTCGAGTGAGTGTTATTGTCTTGTATACACTTTCTATTTCGCTTACTCGATGTTAAGTATATAATTGATTAGTTATGCATTTGCAGCTTCCACTATATTCTGTTAATCATTCAGCTTGACAAAGGCATGTACTAGTCATGGACTCGAAACATAAACCCCTTGAGACGTGGAAGGACATGCAGATACTTCTCAAGTGGTAATTCTAATCATTACGACACTATATCGGCAACGTTCGTGAATTTTATGATATCAAGTACTTAATAACTTATTTTATTCGTTTTCTACGCAGGGCAGCGCTTGGAAGCGGTTCACCAACAAGGCTAGGGGTGTTTGGAAAGAGGAGCTTACATTTCAACCACTAGATGTAAGCACCACTAGCTATATCCGCGCATCTCTTTGATTCTAGTTTTGATACAGTTATTATCATGCTTGATTATTATTTTGATTGAACTCTGTTCTCGTAAAGTGCCTGACGCAGGGACCAGGTAACAATCTATGTGGATACTATGTATGCGAGTTCATCCGGCAGACGTGCGATGAGAAGGGCAGAAATTTAGAGCAACTCCACGTACGTAAACAATTTCTATAGTTTTTAATTACAATCAAATTGTGTTTAGTTTCATTCATATAGGCTGACTCCTTTTTTAAATCAGATCGAACGTCTACGGGACGGTCTTCTGCCAAAGGATCGCGTACGAGCAATTCAGGAGGAATTGGCGGGATTCTTGGATGCAGAAGTCCTAGACCCAAAAGGGGAATACTACTCGGCTGTGTATAGACAATAGGAATTGTAAAAATAGCAACTTTCAAGAAATTGGCCGGTAGCATCGAATAGCAACTTTTGTATGTAGTGCATGAACTCGATCCGTGTATTGAATATAATATTGTCATCATGATGTAATATAAGGTTCCTTCATTGATAAGTGCAAATCACAAAATAAACAATAAAACAACCCTAATGAATTCTCTGCCGCGGCACAAAAAGTGGCGAAAATGCTGCCGCGGCAACAAAATGTGCCAAAATGAATTCTCTGCCGCGGCAGAGAAATGGGCCAAATCTCTGCCGCGGCAGAAGGTTATTAGTCCCGGTTCGTGGGGCAGAGAACCGGGACTAATGCTCCACCCCCCCTCGCCCTTTGTCGCTGCCACGTGTGTAACATTTAGTCCCGGTTGATGGGGCAACCGGGACTAAAGGTTGGAGCTTTAGTCCCGATTGCCCCCGGTTGGGCAACCGGGACTAAAGCCCCGTACCAACCGGGACCTATAGGGCTGTTTCCACCAGTGGAGGTTCTACTTCGGCTCCCCGTCGAATCAATTCTCCGGTTCCGCGCCATCTGCTGCTCTTGGGCTGCACTCTTCTCCTCCAAGAATTTCTAGAGCCTCCACATGGTGACCTCTAAGGCGCAGCATAGCTAAATTAAGTAACTACAAGAAGAAATATATAAGATTAACTAGATATAAACATTTTACATGGAGCCACGAAAATCATACAACAAAATCATACAACGAAATAAATTAGGCACATAGCCTAGAAGAAAAGAACTATGGCCTAATGGGATACATATTTGGAGTTGGTAAAACGAGGGACTTGGAGGAGTATGTACAGCTCATCAAGATCTTCATTGGACATGTTCCACACAACGCAGTGTACAGTAAAAACTGAACAATTGATGATAAAAATTGATGAGATAAAATGAAAATTCAATTTACACATACCAATCCAGCCCCGTGAGAGAATGCATGGTCGCGGATATTTTTCGCAATCATCTGATAGAACCCTCAACCCCGAAATAAATCAGCAATACGCCTGGAGAAACAAACATGAGACATTTTAGTTCCGAGATGACCGAGCTAAGCCAGTTAGTGTTGGGAAATATGAATATATATAGAGGTAGTCATAACTTGTCAAGGTCAGTGAGTGTAAGCGTAGTATGGTCATTGCGGGATATGCAATTGCAAAGGGAAGGCATGCCTTTATCGATGCACTGAACCACCACTTGGTCAGGCATGCAGTTACTCAGGTGGTCAATCTCTAGAACAATTTCAACCCCAGGGGCGACATAGGCATGACAAACATAATATTACTTGCCTACAAAAGAAGATACCTCATATCAATATCTGTCTAAGTAGCTTCGATATTCTGTTATAGTATTACTTACAATTTTGGAATATTAAAATCATCTTGAAAGTGAGCGCTGGCAGAAAGGAAGTTTTAGCAACTGATGGCGGAACTATTTGTTTTTAACTACTACGATGAGTGTATAACTCGGTCCAACTGAAGAGACTAAATTTCTACATGCACATTTCGTCTGAAACTTTCCAAATTGATTTATTCTTTTTTCGTCCACACTGGGATTGATAACCTTTTTTGAGAACTTATTAAAAATCTGATCAAAGTTTGCCTAAAACTAACAAAAACTGACCAACATTGTTCCTCATGTAGTTTGATGTTTTTCCTCATCTAGTTGTGATGTTGTTCCTTGGGCATCGAAATTTTGTTCCAATTCATCCATATTTTTGTTACCCTTATTGGAAGTTTTACTCCATTACTAGCCATGATTTGTTGAATGAGCACTGATGCTTTGTTCCACTTTGTGTAGCTTTTTTCTTCCACTTGATTGATATTTGTTTTCACAAAAACTATATTGTATTTTGTTGGGTAACCATGATTTGTTTCACTAATCTTTACCTTTTTGTTCCAACAACATCCATAGTTTGTTCCTTGAGAAGTAGACTCCCGTTCTACTTAGTTTTTTGTTCCACTAGAACATTTTTCGTTTTGTCCACACCTGTTACTCCCTCCAACCCTTAGAGATGCCCTAACGGCGAGTGGCTGCGAGCGTTCTAGCCAGAATATAGCTGAGTGATATCCGCGCTCCTTGAAATAGACCGGTTCGATGGTTTAACCGGAAAAAACCTAAACCGATGGTCTCACTGGTTTTTTACGAGGCACATGTCCAAACAATAAATAACCGGGAAAAAAGATGTTGTGGGAGGAATCAAACTCACGATCCTATGCTAGGCAGAAATAGCACCACATAAAGCGCAATACCACTTGAATACGTTATGTTTTGTGACTACTTATTGAAATATACACTTATATATACCTTTTATATTCATTTTATTCTATAATTTACTTAAATTTCAAGTAAAAGGAACGATTTTTGTCGCCATCGAGTGGTCCAATCAGTAAACCAATAGGCTTATCGGTTGACTCACTCGTCTGGTTTTTAAAACTATGCACGAGACATCACGGCACGTGAGGTCGGCCCATCAGAGACAGCGGGCAAGCTCTTTCTCTCGAGTCAAAGCCTGGAAGAAGTCGAAGATGACCGACCACAAGCTGCATGCCCGACGGCGTTGCGGAGAGCTGGACGGCCCGATCGATTGAACGACGTCGCAATAGCAGTTGATTGATACTAAACCGAAAATATGGGAAAAGTCCATTTTCAACCCTAAACTCGTAGAGGTTCGGCGGTTTGAACCCCGAAATCGAAATCCTGGTCGTTCAAACCCTAAACTATTCAATCCTGGTCCGAATCAAACCCTGAAACTGTTTGGCACACTGGGAAATGAAAAATCCCGGTCGGGATTACAGGGTTCTCTCACTGACAGCGAGGCCCACATGTCATATTCATTTTCTTTCATTAGTTTCTTTCTCTCATTCATGCCTACACTAACTTTTGGCTTGATTTCTAAAAAAAATAGAAACACCGGCGAGGAGAGACCCGACCAACCCCTGCCCAAAGTGGCCAGTGGAGACGACGCCCCGGAAGCCAGACAAATCCGGTGGCGACAACTGACGGGAGCAACGCTTTTTGCCGGATCGCTGCGGCAGGTGGATCTCGGCAGGGGCACCAATGGCTGGGCCTCGCCGTCCAGGACCTAATCCACCTGCAATGTTCAAGGTCCGCGACTCGTTCCTGACATTGTTCGGCGGCGTGTTTCCATCCTCGCTGAAAGGATACGGATGTCGCCTAGAGGGGGGGGGTGAATAGGCGATTTAAAAACTCTTCCGAGAGTTGCTCAACAAAGGCGGAATTAAACTAGCGTTTACTTTGTCGAGCACAAAACCTAGAACAACTAGGGTTCACCTATATGCACCAACAACTTATGCTAAGCAATACAAGCAACAAAGTGATAGCAAGATATAGATTACTTCAAATACGAAGGCTATCACAATGTAAAGTGCATAATTAAAAGCTCGGGTATAGAGATAACCGAGGCACTCGGGGACGACGATATTTTACCGAGTTCCTCCCAACATGGAGTACATCTCGTTTGGAGAGGGGGTGGTATCAAACCACTAACGCCACAAAAGGCCTCCCTTATTCTCCTGTGAGTCTCACCCCAACATGATTGATCCACGCTTCCACTATCGGTGCACTTGTCAGTGGCAAACTGGAACCTCTCACAAGATTGGGGCACTTCTCCACAACTTAATTGGAGACTTCCAACAAATGCCACCAAGGCCACAACCTGCAATACCAACAAACCGTCTAGGGTTCCAAGAACCCAAGAATAAAAAGCTTCTCAACTTTCACTCACCAAATCCTCCGGGGAGAACTCAAACCGATGCACCAAATGCAATGACAAGAACACAAGTAGTGCTCAAATCCTTCTCTCCCAAATTCCACCAAAGCTACAAAAGCTTGGGGGGGAATAAGAGAGGAAGAACAATGGAGGAAATCCACAAAAGACTCCAAGATCTAGATCCCAAGATGTTCCCCTCACTTAGAGGAGAGATAGATTGGTGGGATTGTAGATCTAGATCTCCTCTTTCAAATCCCTAAATATATGCAAGAATCAAGGGAGGTATTGAAGGGGGAGCAAGATCAAGAGGGTCAAGAATGGAGGAGAAAGCTTGTAAAACTCGAGCAGATACATTGAGGAAGAAGGGCCCCTTTTTATAGGCCCACATATTTCTGACCATTTTCTGCCCGTTGGGGAAAAGTCAGACCGGAGACTCCGGCCCAACCTCCGGACTAGCCTCCGGACCACCTATCAGACTGACCCAGCGCCTCAGGGAACCAAGTGGACTGGAGACTCCGGTCCAGCCACACCGGAGACTCCGGTCTGAGGCATGGACCGGAGACTCCGGTCAGTCTCCGGACCTTCCTCCGGACCACCCATCAGACTGTCCCAGGCTGAATTCTGGAGCCACCTCCGGGGACTCCATGGGACACTCCGGACCACACCGGGGACTCTGGTCCACGCAGACCGGAGACTCCGTTCTGGACCAAAAAAGAGGCAAACTTCAAATGGCGATATCTAGAGTTTGGAAACTCCGATTGACCCGAAACCAATTTTGTTGGAAAGAGGACAACAAGAGTTATCCAACAAAAAGTGAAAATATTTGATACCACCAAGATAGAAAATTTCATGTATTATAATGTGAGATACCTTTCTTGGTGAAAAATCAGAAAAACCTCAAAGATCAAAAACGCAATATGATATAAAAGAGAAATCCGTTTTTGATGAACTAGAGCTTGTTATGAATATTACCACAAGCTCTAGAACCTCACATGGATAAGATCCAAATAACAACCAAGAAAGAATGATGCTAAGTATGCAAAGGTTTGAGCTTTCTCTGAAAGATATGATCGAGTTACTCACTTGAGAGCCCCTCTTGATAGTACAGTTGTCTATCCTATAAACCGGTCTTCCCAACTAACACCACGAGACCGGTAATAAAGAAACCCTATCAAGATCATACCTTTGCCTTGTGCATATTCCACTTGATCTTGATGTATGCGATCTTGTCCTTCTCAAGATGGAACCCCTTTCTAGATTCCTCTTACACGCACTCGCTTGATGAAGACTTGCAAGTTGCTTCCCCATATGTCATGGGGAAACCTTTACATTGACCTTGTCTTCATTGATCCATGATCACCGAGGATGGCAAGCTTCAAGCATCATATCTTATAGATATGGCACATCTTTAGCTTGCACAACATTACTTCTAACATCATTTGAATTATGTCTTGAAGATACATATGATGAACTTTATCTTCTTATTCAAGACACCCTTGCAAAAGGCTCAACTCTCACATGATCAATCTGCAGTGGCGAAGCCACGTTGTACCTGTGTAGTCGCTTGACTACACAGGAATTTTGCAAATCTAATACCCCCACCTAGGAGTACCATACTGTGTAACATGTAAGTTCTTAAATATGATCACACAGGCCCACTTGTCATTAGGTCTGGGTAACGTTTGGCTGTAGCAAAATGAAGGAAAGAAAGCCTTAACTAACTTGCCTGATTCCCACGATCGGTATTCCCTGAAATCCTCTCTTCCGTTTTATCTTCCTGTGTCCTCTTCGAAATCCCCAATTTTGGCCCTCCTAATTCCTAATGTCTAATTAAGTGTGATGCCATGGCGTATGAGGAGGAGCACACCAGGCTGCCGCTCTACTGATTCCTAATCAGATTATCTCCGGTCAGGCTCGGCCATTCCGGCTCACCGCTCACGGCCGTGAAAAACTAGGCGACGCCGTGAAGGCCTGCGGATTTGTGATCGGAGCAGCGGCAACACAGACCAGGTGCGCCGCCGCGGCATTTGTACGTGTTGCAGAGTAGCAGATTGAATTCAAGACAAGGTTATTTCCTTTGTACTTGTAAGTTCTATTTTGCTCCCCTAATCCCCTTCCCCTTTCCTGAATATTACGTTAGTTTAGATATATAGAACTTGTGTGAATGTGATCTATTCTCCACTGCTGATACGAGCAATAGGAAGTACACAATTGTTTTTCTAATTTTCTTTATACATTCCAGATTTCGTTTTTCTTATAGCATTATTATTTTGTCAGGACTTAAGTTTGGTAAATGGATAGATTTGTGAAGAAATGGCAGTCCGAGTCAAATAGTACAAATTCTTCAGAGAGATCAGCTGCAAATGTGGACGAACAGAATCCTGTTGATGCTAGAGCTGCTTTGGAAAGAGTTTTACTTAACAGCAATGCAAGGCCACACTCAGTCGAAGATAAAGAAGAAGTTGATATATCTAGACTTCTAGCAGATCCTGCAAAACGAAAGCCAATTTCCCAATACAAGACAGCAAAAGTTCGTGATGATGTGAGGCGAGCTTACCTCCGTAAGGGTCCATTCCAACCTGTAGGACATGATTTTCCTCAAACAGATTTTAGTGGAATTAAACGTCGTTTTAATGAAGATTGGTTCAAAACATACAAGCCATGGCTAGAGTATAGTATTAAGGAAGATGCAGCATTTTGTCTTTGTTGCTACTTGTTTCAAAATGAAAGCCTTGGCCGTGGTGGTGGAGATGTTTTTTCAACCAAGGGGTGGAAAAGTTGGAATAATCTTAAGAGATTGGATACTCATGTTGATGGTCCTTCAAGCTCTCATAATCAAAACATGAAGAGTTGTGATGATCTAATGAACCAGAAGCAATCCATTGCAGCCATTGTACGCAAACAAACACAGAAATCTAAGATAGAGTATAAAACCCGGCTAATTGCATCAATAGATATTGCAAGGCTGCTTCTTACTCTTGGCTTGCCATTTCGAGATCATGATGAAAGCGAGTCTTCTTTGAGGAAGGGAATTTTTCTCACTTTTTATGAGTGGTATGCTGCACGTTGTCCTGATGTGGATGCTGTTGCTTTAAAGAATGCTCCCAAGAATTTAAGGTTGGTTTCTTCTATACCATTCAGAAAGATATTGTGGAATCTTGTGCTATAGAAACAATTAGAATAATCATAGAAGATTTGGGAGATGAGTACTTTGCTATATTGGTTGATGAATCTCGTGATGTATCTCATAAGTAACAGATGGCTCTTGCTATAAGATATGTTGATAAAAGGGGGTTTGTAGTGGAGCGCATTATTGGACTTGCTCATGTTACCCAAACAACTTCGCTTGCCCTCCAACAAGCTATTTATTCAGTACTTGAAGATCATAACCTTAGCCCATCTCGAATCCGTGGCTAAGGATACGATGGAGCTAGCAATATGCAGGGGCATTTGAATGGATTGAAAACTTTAGTAATGGAAGACTCCAGGTCTGCTCATAGTATACACTGTTTTGCTCATCAACTTCAATTGACACTAGTTGCTGTTGCAAAAAATCATGAAGATGTGGTGTGGCTTTTTGAGTGGATGAGCGCTGTTCTGTCCATAGTAGGAAACTCTTTTAAGAACAGGGATATTCTTAGAGAAAAACTAGCCAAACAAGTGGAGAAAGCACTTCAGATGGGTGAACTTGAAACAGGGAGAGGTTTGAATCAAGAACTTGGACTTAAAAGGCCCGGCGATACTCGATGGGGTTCACATTTCAGTTCTCTTAAGAATATGATTGTTATGTTTCCCTCGGTGATTGAAGTTATTGATGATAATGCACAAAATTCCGGTAAAGCTCTTGATAGGATTAAAGCAAAAGGAGTTTTGGATGGTATTCAGACATTTGACTTTGTTTTTATGATCCACTTAATGAAGCTTATACTCGGTATTACTAATGAACTGAACATTTCCTTGCAAAGGAAGGATCAGGACATTGTGAATGTCGTGTCATTTCTAGGTACAACAAAAAGAAGGCTGCAAGAGATGAGAAACCAAGGTTGGGAAGATATATTTGCAAAGGTGAATGATTTCTGTCTTAAACATGGTATTCAACTTCCAGATATGAATGCGATGCATATTCCTCGTGGATCAATATCAAAGCGTAAAGTTCAGAAAGATGGTATGTCAAATAAGAGTTACTACCAAAGTGTCACGTATGCTGTTATTGATCTATTGCGTGTAGAGCTGAATGACCGCTTTAGCGAGAGTAGCACGACCTTGCTTCTTGGGATGGCTTGTTTGGATCCTTCTGATTCATTCTCTAACTTTGAAAAAGATAAGTTACTAGCAATGGCTCGGCTATATCCTGATGATTTTGAAAGTGAAAGCAAGATGGAAGATCTTAGTGTCCAACTTGACAACTTCCTTGAAAATGTCTGTGATGATTCAAGACTCTCCAATTTAAAAGGGGTTAGTGATGTTTGCAGAAAACTAGTTGAGACAAAGAAGCATACTAGTTTTCCGCTCGTATTTCTTTTGGTGAAGCTAGCACTGATTTTGCCGGTAGCAACAACAACAGTTGAGAGATCGTTTTCCGCAATGAAACTTATCAAGACCGATTTGCGCAATAGAATAGGCGATGATTTTTTGTATCATTGTTTAATTACGTATGTGGAAACTGATGTATTTCAGTCAATTACTACCGATGCTATTATGCATACCTATCAAGCTATGCATGATCGCAAAGGGATTCTATCATGAATATACAATAAAGGATGATCATTTGTGCTCCTATTAATTTTTTATATTGATGCGGTCTCAGTTTTTTATCATATTTTTAAAGCTTGACAACACAAGATTTTGATCCTGGCACCGCCACTGCCAATCTGTGAATCACTCTTTAAATACCTTGGTCACCACTTGATCCTCTTCACTTTCTTCTTCTCCAAACCTTGAAGCCAACATATGGTTGAAGCATTGCCTATGGACAATTCCTACAAGTATAACTTGATACACGCATTAGTCCATAGAGATTGTCATTAATTACCAAAACCACACATGGGGGCCCACATGTTCTTTCAATCGCGGCTCACGCTGGTTTCAACAGCCTCCTGGAGCGTCGGTGGATGTGGTGACCATGGATGCCGATGCCTCCTGCCTTACCTTTACCCACATAAATTGATTTGACTTTGTTTCTTTCCTTTTTCCCCAAGTCCCTAGATCTATTTTTGTGTTCGTATTTTGTTTCTTCTACTCCCTCCGTTTCAAAATATAAGATGTTTTAGGTTTGTGAAGAAAGTGTATCTAGACTTCTTTTAGTGTGTAGATTCACTCCAAACACGAGTGAACCTATATACTAAAAATAGTCTAGATACATTTGTTTCAGAAAGCTAAAACATCTTATATTTTGAAACAAAGAGAGTAGATGTGAACGTGTTGTGAATTCTGTAGATTTGTTCAGAAATTTTGGTTCCTAAAATCATGTCGTCGTTCTGGGAGACGGTGGCCCAGGGAGACCGGACGGTGATGGCGACAGCGACTCTGCTGCCTGTAATTTTGGCACTCGCAACCATGCCGATGGCTGCGACCCATACAGCTCGCGCCTCACGCTGGGTACGTTATGTACAGCTTGTAACTACTGAGTACTGGGATTAGGAGTATGACCTTCAGCTGGATGTGCGAGCAGCCTGAAATGCCATACTGGTTCGTCTATCAGAAGCAGAGCACGCTAAAAGAAAGCTTCCATAAAACACATGCACTAACAAGAAAGCATGGGAATACGTATCTTCATCGGTTTAGCAAATGCTCAGCGCAAAAGGAGACTTAAGCTTAATAAAAACCATGGAACATCTTTGGCTAATCGAGTCTGGGACCATGCAATTGAAATAAATAGTTTATTTAGGGTTTTTTTCATAAAAAGATGTCTACATGGCATTAGTCAACTTGGTCAAACAGTCTCAAGGTTCGAATTAGACCGGGATTGAATAAGTTCAGGGTTTGAACGACCAGGATTTTGATTTTAGGGTTCAAACTGCCAAACCTCCACGAGTTCAAGGTTGAAAATGAACTTTTCCCTCGAAAATATTGACAAGGCCGGACTGTTCATACCATTGATGATTTCGCGCTTGCAGACACGCGCGAGGCGTACGCGATCAGTCTCTCTTCACATCACACGCCCGGAGGCGGAGAGAGAGACTCACCTCCCTCCCAGCGTGCGTTACAAAACGAATACGTGTCGGTTTCCGAACCGGTGTCTCGGCTCGGCTAGGCTCGGCTCCTAAAATGAATCCGGGCCGGTTTCCTCCTCTCACAGGTTTGGTAATCCCCATCTCCTCCTCCTCGATATAACCAGGCGCCCTCGCCGTCCCTCCCTCCCTCCAGCCAGGAAAATCCACTCTTTCCGTGGCCGAGCCAATCATCCTCCAAGCAGAGAAACTGTTGCTGCTCGTAGGCGTCCTCCTGCTCCTCCCCTCCCCTCCAGCGGATTCGCTTGGTAAGGAATCCCTATCCTTGCTCGGATCTGTCTTGTTCATTCTGCTGTGTGTGCCAGTTAGATCTCGGTTTACTCTGCCTTTTCCCTTTGTTCTAAAATCAGCTATATTTGTCTCTCTCAAGGTCGATCTGACCCCTTCAACACTTGTATCTTCAAATGCTTGCTGCGCGGTAGTGTTACCACAGTTACAGTGTTAAACTAATTTAAGATAGTAGTGTTACTAAGAGCAGTCATTTTATCATTTCAAGGTAGTTGTAGTAATACAAATTTTCGCCTGTTCGTTTCAAAAGAATGTACAAATAAGTATAGCACTGAAAGCGATACAGCTATATGCTGTCCAAGACGCGGGTGCAGTGTGTTTTGGTGCCTATTGCCCTCAGCTAATGGTACAAACATCATTCTTCCAACAAATCTGGGGGGTTAAGTCCAGCATAAAGCTTTCGAAACTAAACCAAATATATGTCATCGAACACTCAACTCTACTAACACCAGAACTAACTATTCCCGTGGGTTGATTTCACTGCAGACCATCTTGCTGAATTCTGTCAGATGGATGCAGCGGGCACTGGGGGTGACATGATGGGTAGCCGCAAGAGGAAGACTGCCATGCAGTGCTGTGGCGATACCGTGAAGATGACGTTCCCAAGCAACAAGAGGAAGAAGCCCGTTGTATCTGTATGCACGCTGTTGCTTCCCCACGACATGATGCTGGAGGTTCTACTTCGGCTCCCCGTCAAATCGATTCTCCGTTTCCGGGCCGTCTGCCGCTCGTGGGATGCGCTCTTCTCCTCCAAGGATTTCTGCAGCCTCCACATGGCGACCTATAGGGTGCCACCATCAGCACCAAAGCTACTGCTGGTCTCGCCCACATCAAGATTGGACTCCAGCGCAGTCTACTCATACTCGCTGTCAGGCCATAGAGATGATTTACTCTTCACCTTTGACTCTGCCTGCCACGACTCCGTGGAAGTGGTGACGCCCTCACCATGCCGTGGACTCACCCTTCTATTTGATGCTGCTGCGCCAGCTTACTATGTTTGCAATGCCGCCACACGGGCAATTACAAGGCTGCCGCCTTACCGTTATCCTGGACGCAGTTACACTGCTGGACTGGGATTTGATGACCTGACAAGGGAGTTCAAGGTGGTGAGGTTGATCAATGGCTATAACCATGAAAAGGAGGCGGTTATGTGTGATGTGTACACACCGGGAGCTGATTGTTGGAGGCCAGCGGCTAGAGAAGTACCCTTCGGGCTGTTCCAGTTCGCGATTTCTGCAGTTGATCATGCAGTTCTGAATAGAATACCACCTGTGTTTGCCAATGGATTCCTGCACTGGCTGATCTGTCCTTCTTTTGTCATCAGAAGGCCAAGAGCTGCCATCATATTGTTTTCTGTTGCAGAGGAGACCTTTGGATCCATCCAGTCACCGCCGTTCTGGGGACCAGAAGAGAACCTGCGCCCCTGGTCCCAGTCAGAAGGGGAGCACCTGGTTGTGATGGATGACCAGGTGTGTATTGTCCGGAACCTTCGCAACGGAACCCCTCATGGAAGCGCCCTGGAGATTTGGGAACTGCTGGACTATGGCTCTGGTGATTGGTCGCTGAATCATCGGATCGATTTGTTCGGGCACATCAGAAGAGAATTAAGTGACCCACAGGTTGTGCGGGTTATTGGTTCTGTTGGCAATTGCAAGTCGGGGAAGAAGATTGTGATTACTACTAGCAAGCACTCTGTTTATGAAAAGTTTCAGAAAAAGGTTCACATCTATGACCCTAGGTGTCAAGTTCTACAGTGCATTCGTTCAGTCACGGAGACACACACCTCTGCTTCACACTTTATCCCTGGTTCAAGATTCAGCTTATTTGAAGAGAGTCTTGCTCCAGTGCATAAAACTGATGAAGACCTGGCCGCGCCATCTACCTTGGCTAAGGTAATTATAAAGAAACTACTACTCCAAACTAAATCTGCCATACTGCCCATTTTTCAGTGTAATTGAAAACTGAGTATAAATTAAATTATTGTTTGACTTTCAGTTTGTTCTCAAGGAAGAAATGGTAAAAGTAAGGATATGCCTTTTGCAGGTGATCGGCGGGAACTTGCTAGCAGTGGCGAGGGGAAAGGTAGGTGTCTGTGGTGACCAGTCACTGGTGAATTTTCCTCGATGGCGCCACATCATCGTCGCTAGGCCGTGTATGAAGGTTGGCGACCTCCACAATTTCTGAACTGGGGAGGTAATAATGTAGTGCGTACATTGTATGACACTGCGCGAGAAGCAGGCTGCCCAGGAGTCGGTCTCAGCATGGAGGCCATCCGGGACACGCATGCGCCACAAGCTAGCATCTTCATGGCACATGCCAACTAGACGCGGCAGAGAGGGGCGGTCGCCCCTGAAGGCGACGTTATTCCGATGCTTCCAGAGGTCGCCCCTGAAGGCGATGTTATTCCGATGCTTCTAGATGTTCCAGCAGCAAAGCACCGTGAGAGTTGATGCTGTCTCGCCTGCAGAGAGCTGGGGATACTCATGCAGATGGTGGACATCAGCATCGACGAGGTAGCGGGCACCTGAAGATGATGTGCAACACACTCTCGTCAGGCGCGGCGCAGATGGGGCAGACTGCCTCTTCAGGGGAGAGGATCTTCTTCTTAAGGAGGGCGGCGCGTGACTGAATCCTCGATTGCACCAAGAGCCAGCAGAAGAACTTTGCTTTGGAGGGGGCATAGTTGCGCCAAACAAAGTTGGCGAAGGGGACGCCGGCGTAGGCGTCGCCGGCGTGGCAGACCTTGTACAGGGCGGCGACGATCAGTTCGCCGTTCCTCTTGGCGCAGCAGGACAGGGAGCGGGTGTCAGGCTCGGCGGAGAGGTGGACGTCACTGAGGAGGGCCTCGATGAGCGCCAACTCCTGGGCCGCCACCGCCGTGAGCCGCGGAACCAAGGAGGCCCGGAGCCCACTCTGGAGCACGGTGGCCACCGAGGCGAGCGGATCGACGGCATGGGTGACAAGGGCCGGCACGCGCTGGTCCAGCGCGCCATCACCCAGCCAGTCATCCGCCCAGAAGCTGGTGCGAGCCCCGTCGCCGAGCTGGACCGTCGAGATGTCGCGGTAGAGCGGCATGAGGTCAACCAGCGCGCGCCAGTGGGGCCCGCCACCGAGCGCCTGCCAGCAGAGACGGGGCTGCCGATCGAGCCACAAGCCCAATTTGTCTCGTTCTGGGAATCAGTCAATGAGTTATTCTGAAATAAGTCTGGAGATTATGTTCCGGAGTGTGATCCTATATTATGTGTAGTTTGCATTTTGGTAACTTGAAACGGTTAGTCATCTTGCTTGAAGTGTAAGGGCACGTACATCGCTAGACTCTTAGATGGGAGCTTAAGCGATTTAAAATAATACATTTGAAAAGAAAAATTAGTTGAGCGACTCAATGCTCCAACGCCAGGCGCTAAACGAAGCGTTTAATTCAATTTATTTTCTACCGCATGGATAGTATCTGCCGTTAGGAAAACTGGGTTTGGTACCTACGAAAAAACTGGAGCGTAAAATCTCGATCTTTAGTAGGATTAAGAAGAATGGTCTTGCAATGCTGTGTGAGAACTATTGGTAGCTGAATATGTAGATGAAGAGATCGGCATGTTCCGTGTACCAGAAGAGTCTTTTACTCTGGTAAAAGCACTGTTTGACTTCCAATTCTCCAAGAAAAGGTAAAATTAAAGTTTTGTCTTCTGCTCATGCTATGACACCTGCAATGCATTTTCTACAAAACAAGCTTCTCGTAAACTGGTAGATGAAAACAGCAGCTAGAACAGAATTTAATATATTGCGAGGTATCAATGCTTTGAAAATGCCAAAAGGAACTTCATCAAAATATAGGTATTGAAGAATCCCTTGAGTGTATTTACATACTCCCTCCGTCTGAAAATAAAATAACTGAACTTTTGTAGATATCTACTCCCTCCGTTTTAAAATAAAAGATGTTTTAGCTTTGTGAAGCAAATGTATCTAGACTACTTTTAGTATATAGGTTCATTCATGTTTGAATTAAAACAAGTCTAGATACATTTTCTTCACAAATCTAAAACATTTTATATTTTAAAACGGAGGGAGTGTGTATCTATACATAAAATATGTTTAGATTCAAATGAATCTAGACAAAAGTAGAGTCACTTGTTTTGGGATGAAGGGAGTAAGACAATATAGTTGCTGTGAGATTGTTCTTGTGGAAAGAAAATATATAAGAGTGCTTGGCAACAGATTCGTTGGAAACCTAATGTCTTTGTTTGGATTATAAATGTATTTCCTCGTTCCATACTTCTTGTTGTAGCTTTCAGATCAAAATTTGAACTAAAACAGGACAAAAAACATGAGTAATAGACAAAGCAAATGATTTGAACTGTGTTCTTTATTGATTACACAAGTTGATGTGAACGCTGGAAACGTTGTTATGCAACTGCACACTAGGACTGATCTACGCTGTCTGCTGTATTGTATGTCGAGTCCTTGAGGTATTAAAAAATGGTTCTTCAAAAGTAAAGTACTCCCTCCGTTCAGGAATAACTGACTCGAGTTTGTCTAGATTATCTGTACACTAAAATGTGTATAGATACATTCAAATCTATCTATGAATTCATAGAAGATTAATTAGAAAATACTGGATTTGAATTGTTCTTCGCCGATGGTACCTTGTGCAGGATGAGATCATTTGCGTCTCTCATTGTTTTCTGCTTGCAAAATTTATCCGTACCAAAAAAATTAGATTGTCAGGAACAAAACTATGTGCTAGACACCAGGAATATTGCCTTGTCAGAGCATCTCCAGCCGCATCCCCAAAACAGCCCCAAAACAGTGCCCGACAACAATGTTGAATCGGTCGATTGGGTGACACCGGCGTATGTTGCCGCGTTTGGGCCATGTGTTTTCTTTTTGCAACTTCAACCATGTTTCATTAATCTAGTCAAGTTTCAAAGCATAAATAGATTAGTTTTACAGAAAAATGTAAATAAAATAATTCATTCAATTCAAATAAATTGAAGTTCAAATCGATCAAGCGGCTTCTCCTTTGAGCCTCCATAGATGCTCTATGAGATCATTTTGCAGTTACTCATGACCATCTAGATAGAGGATTTCTAAATGCACGACAAGGAAATCCACAAACTCGGCACCTTGTGATCGGCAACGGCAAGAGGACCCTTACACTCATAAGGAAGATCATCATTCACTGCATACTTGCACTCACTCTTAATGATCATATTGTGCATGATCACACAAGCATTTATCACCTCCCATATATGATCTTGAGAGCAGGTAAGAGCAAACAGCAAATAGAGATTAGAGCACACCGAATGATTGTTTGCCTAAATCCTCTCAGCAACTCTCCCGCCACGAAGTAAACTAAGACTTCATCTGACCTAAAGGGCCATGGCTTGTCTTCACAAAGGTTAATAGTTTGCTGCCAAGGGGGATAGTTGTCCCCCTTGTGGATGTCGTACGGTTTGTAGTCTTGAGATATACGCCAAGCTTGTTTAATAGTGCACCTTGTGATGATGAGTGGTTAACTATTTGTAATAAAACTGACTTCTGCTAGCACATCAGCTGCCAATAGCAGCAATACAAGTCAAGAACAAATTGTTATAGACTTATCCGTTAGCTTAGCTCAACATGCAGGGTGTGGTATTTAATATGGTGTACAAGGTTAGTAAGGTTATGATCAGATATGTTCTTATATGCAGGTTAAGTGAATTAGATACTCACATGCTACATATGATACGGCCGATATTTGACTTGCCCGGACAAACTTTATGCATGGCATAATAGCCGAAGCAACTTTTTGTTTATTTGTTTGTTAGTTTGTTCAAGGAGGCACATTAAGCCACTTGTGCACACAAGCGTATTATGAATAACTCATGTGCGGCAAAAATATCACAAGCTAGTTAGATATAGTCGGTGGCAATCTAAACGGCCATTTCCAATAGCAAAAAAGCAATGGTGTTAAACGACACTTATATGAGATTATAATATGCACAACTGATGACATCGTGCTAAGCACCCTACGGCTGCCAAAAATAGATACACTTGCAGTGTGTTGCATTGCACAACATGATATACGCTATGCATACAGATAAAAATCACACCCTTCGGTTCTAACACAAAAGCAGCCTGGCCTGGTGTGTCCTCACACCGAGTAGCATGATTTTTTGGCACACGTAAATATAAAGTTCACCGCTTTTTGTACTGCCCCCAAATAGTTGCCAGCACCTATCACGGATGCATGCATGCTAAGGCTCCTGGCACTGCAGGGCACGATAGTCAATACTTTCACTAATCGTTGATTACTATGTCACCGCTGGTAACAGATAGCGAGCAGCAATGCAGATCTTGACACACATCGTACGGTGTTGGCTTGGGGGCAGCCATCCTTCTTGGCAGCAAATCCACACTCCTTCACAAATGTTGATCATCTTGGTTAGATGCCATCGGCTAGGTAGTACCCCTCGATACACTACTAGTAAATCCGTCATTAGTGGCACACCTATTTTGGCTATCCGTGATGCATGACCGGTGCACCATTGACATCACGCCACTGATAATAGTTATCCATGGTGTACGGAGTGCAAGTACAAGTGCATACCACACAACGCGCCATAGGTTGGGGTAAACAGACTATAATGAAAATTTACTAAAAAAACTAATTTTGAACTTCAAAAGCAATTAAGTCCCGACGCTGCCGTCGCCTCGTTAGAGCTTGGGCGTGGATTCCGTGGCCGTTGCCGTGATCACAACCAACCACCGCAAGGAGTGATGTAAATATGCCCTAGAGAGAATAATAAATGGATTATTATTGTATTTCTGTTTCACACTTAAATTTATTGTTCTGTGCTACAATTGTATTAGTTTTGGATAATGTGTATTTGGAGAAAAAACCTAATACATACGTGGAATTATAACCAACCTTTGATATCCCTGGTCTCGTCTCTAAGTCTAGTTTGTATATCTTTGATAGTCTCGGTTTCCTGAATATGGGCAAAGTACAAAGTGTTGTAGAGATGCCAATGATATATGCGATCGGAGTTGTTGAGATTACAACAACGATGGATAGACCCAACGTGATATACCGTGAAATGCATCATCAATATTGTTATCGGCAATTTCTCATTAAGAAGCTAGGATCGCTTGGTGCACGTCTTCATTGACATCGGCGCCATCTTCCTCTTCCATCAATGCATGCATCATCACCTCAGCATTGATGCCAATGCACATGAATCGACCAACAACATCATCAATCAACCGAGCGACAACGAGAGAGGCAGAAATTACAAAAATGAAGCACACCAAAGCAAACCGAGAAACATCTTGTGTGCAAGAGAGGCGCACAAGGTCGTCTCCGCTTATGTGCTCGAGTTGACGAATGGCGGCAACAACCAAAATGACGGGAAAGACGAGAAGGGAGGCTGAGGTTGCGCTACGTGGCAGCGACTTGGGTGGCCTTCACCTTGGCCATAGATCATAGCGACGCTCATGTCGACCATGTGATGAGATCGACGGTGTAGTAGACGTTGGTCACCACACATCTATGAAGCCAGGAAGAAATACCTTGAAAGAACATGTGTGCCCCATGTGTGGTTTTGGTAATTAATTACAATGTTTTATGGACTTATGTTTGCATTGAGTTTTACTTGGAGGATTTGTCCATATACAATGCTTGAACCATATGGTGGCTTGAAGGTTGGAATAAGAATAAAGTGAAGAAGATCAAGTGTTGATCAAGGTTTCTTAAGATGATCTCAAGTGTATCGTGCCATCCTTATGGTGATCATGGATATGTGAAGATATGCCTAAAAGAGAGGCTCTTCCATAGTGGAGTATGGGTGAGCATCTTCACCAAGCTAGTGCAATCAAGAAAGGTGCTCCATCCTAAGGTGTGGAATATACAAGGCAAATGTTTGATTTTGATAGGGTTTCTTTCTAACTGGTCTCGTGGTGTTAGTTGGAGAGACCGGTTTATAGGATAGATAACCGTACTATCAAGAGGGGCTCTCAAGTGAGTAACTTGATCATATCCCTCAGTGAGAGATCAAACCTTTGCATACTTGGCATCATATTTCTTGGTTCTTATTTGGTTCTTATCCATGAGAGGATTTAGATATTGTGTCAATCTCTATGACAAGCTTAAGTCCATCGAAAACGGATTTCTTATGCATTCTCTATTGTGTTTTCGATATTGGAGGTTTTACCGGTTTGTCTTTTATAGATAGGTTAAACCTTTCATCATTTGGTTCTATCCTCCATTGCTGGACTATGATGGTTCCCTGCATGATCTTGTAGAGATCGTTACTATCTTCGAAACGAGCCCAAGATCATCAAAATCGGAGTCCGAATGAAAAAGTTATGATGGTTTCAGTTTTGCTGTTCCTGCCAGTTTTCAGGGGGGGAGGATTATCCGGCCATGGGGGCGGATTATCCGCCCCAAAAATCCGCCCCTATACCGAGGGTCGCTCCGCGAAGTCCTTAGCCATTTTTTTGGTCCGGGGAACCCGGAATATCCGGGGGAGGGGCGGATTATCCGGCCTGGAAGGTCCCAAACGGTCATATTTCGTTGGGGAGGGGTATAAATAGACCCCTTCTTCCTCCTTAGGCCTGTTATTTGCATTCTCTCTCTCCTCCATTTTTTTGACCTTCAAGAGCTTGCAAATACTCTCAATCCCTCCCATATTTCTTGAATCTTTTTGGGGGATTTGAAAGGGGAGATCTAGATCTACAACTCCACCAATCCATCTCTCCTCTATGTGAGGGGAACATATTGGGATCTAGATCTTGGGGTTTCTTTTGTGGATTTCCTCGTGTGTTCTTCCTCTCTTGTTCTCCCACTAGCTTTTGTAGCTTTTGTGGAATTTGGGAGAGAAGGACTTGAGCACTTCCTGTGTTCTTGCCATTGCATTTGGTGCATCGGTTTGAGTTCTCCTCGGAGGATTTGGTGAGTGAAAGTTGAGAAGCTTTTTACTCTTGGGTTCTTGGAACCCTAGACGGTTTGTTGGTGTTGCAGGTTGTGGCCTTGGTGGCGTTTGTTGGGAGCCTCCGATTAAGTTGTGGAGAAGTGCCCCAACCTTGTGAGAGGTTCCGGTTGCCACCGACAAGTGCACCGATAGTGGAAGTGTGGATCGATCCCGTTGGGGTGAGATTCACTGGAGAATAAGGGAGGCCTTTTGTGGCGTAGATGGTTTGATACCACCGCCTCTCCAACGAGATGTACTCTCTTTATGGGAGGAACTAGGTAATAAATCATCGTCTCCGCGTGCCTCGGTTATCTCTATACCGAGCTATTTACTTATGCACTTTACTTTGTGATAGCCTTCGTGCTTGAATTATTATATCTAGCTATCACATAGTTGCTTGTTTTGCTTAGCATAAGTTGTTGGTGCACATAGGTGAACCGTAGTTTATATAGGTTTTGTGCTTGACAAAGTAAACGCTAGTTTTATTCCGCCTTTGTTAAGCCCATCTCATAAAAGTTTTAAACCGCCTATTCACCCCCCCTCTAGGCGGCATCTGTATCCTTTTCATACCTGCTTCGCTTTCTCTCCTCGTGTCCACGGCCAGCCGGGGAAAGCATCATCGATCAGGATCCCACCCCATCGATGATAGCACCAACCAGGCGCTTATTGAAGGGACTCCCCTGCAGGGATCCCATCCATTTCTACCGCAGAAGACAGATGGAGATCGACACTGAGGCCCGCGTGATGCATCACAGATTCACAACAGGAAACCGTCCCAGTCACCCCTAAAACCACGCGCGAAGCAGATCTTCTCCGTCTCTCCCTCGCTGCCATGACTGTCCGAGATAACGAGAAGAGTAGTCGCCACGCGGAAGAGGAAGGTAACAGATAGATACATGTGGCCAACTTGGTGACATTGCATTAATGAAGCTTGCGAGCGTATGATTGGATCATGGAATGCAACGACATAGGAATGAGTAAACGAGCTCATCAGTAACGAGATCGAACACAAGTATGGAGATACTTGAGATCAAATCTCGGATGACCTAGGTATCGTATGGCAAAGGGAATATGACTACGCAGTTAAGATTCAAGCGATGAGATTTGTGAATGCACGGGTGGTTATTATGGGCATCCATGTCCCGTTGTTGATCATTGATGCAAGATGAGTCTTGGTCATGTCCGTCGCATCTCCGAGCCAAAGGGTAGCACACTTAAGGGTGGGGACGCATTGGGATCGAACCGGTACCGCAGGAGAAATAATACAGAGAGACCAGAAAGGTTCCGGGTAACATCCGATGTTGATCAGAAGTGGTCCTAAAGGAGTTCCGTAGTATGAAATATAGTAATATATATGTTTTATATTAATTATTTAAATTAATATTAAAACATATTTTATTTTATATTTGTGTGCTGCTATTTGCTATTGGGCCGCTTCCAGATGGAAGGGCCCATATGGCTAGGCGCCCAAGGGAAAGGGGGTCATCGGCCAAACCCTAGGGTTTCCCATCCGCGGGGTGGGGCCCAGGGCCGACGATAGCTGCTCCCCCTGGCGGCGGCGTCTTGGGGATCCCTCCCTCTTTCCCTAGGGTTTGACCCTACCCCCTCCCTACTATAAATAGAGGAGTCCCCCTCCCCTCTATTTTCACCACAACAACAAGTTCTCTCCTCTCCCTCTAAACCCTAGAGCTTTCTCCATTTGATTGGATCTAGATATTGGGATTAGATCTCCACCTCCACTATTGTCGTGCGCAGGATGATCCGACTTCCATCTTCTTACGCTGCTCGGCTGGATCGGAGCCCGAGAGACGTCCCTACACCAGACGTGTGTAGAGCTTCGAGGCGCAACACTTGGGGCGCTGTCTTCATCGCTATACACCTTCCTGCATAAGACGTGCCACAGTCTTTAAGGGTATGAACACCATTCTCCATCTTCGTTACTTATGTCTATATAGTATAGATCTTGGTTGTCGTGTTGTGTAGCTAGAATTTTTTTGTTTTCGGCTACGAACCCCAACAGAAGGACAAGCAGAGCACAAGTTCCTGATAGTGGCATGCAAGAAACCAGGGGAAGAGGCAAATGCGCAAGAAAAAGGAGGTCAGATGAAAGCACCATAACCAGTACAACAGTTGATGGACATGTAAACAGGGGTAGAGGGAGAGCAACAACAAGAGCAATTTATAACACATGAATAGGATCAGCTTATTACATGTTGTTTGGAGACGGTGAGCAGCAAATAGCGGCAATTCCTGATCTTAATGCAGTTGTATCGGACCTGAATGCATCAGATCAGAATGTACAAGAGGAAGAAGTGCTTGTCACCCAAAATGCACCAGATCAGGAAGATGTGGAGCAGTGAAGCTGGGTGTTGGTTATCTTAAGTAGCAATCCATTTTGCAGTTTCTATCTGAACTAGATGTTGTAATTTTGCACAATTTTCTCATTGTTTTGTGCTTTTGCTATTTTGTTATACAAACTAGATGTTGCCAGTTTGCACGAAGTTCTGAATATTTAGTTACTTAAACACTATGTTGTTAATTCTGGAAAATATTGCTCTATTTTGTGTGTTTCTATGTCAAAATTATGGTTAAATTATGGGAACAATGTTTTATTCTATCACAAACCAATGGTTCCAACCGTCAAATGAACAACCTGGGAATTTTTTCTAAAAACAATAATCTCGTATAGATTAAATCTGTAAAGTTGAGAACATTTCATCACAATACTACTGATATAGATCAATAATTCATGATTTTGGCAACAAATAGAACTGAATTTTATTCTTATATATGATCTTTTCAGTTTACACACACATGCACGTACGAACCTAGTCAAACAAACCCTCTGATCCACAATGCACACAGTGCATATACAAATGCATATGAAGCTACCAACAATATAAAATCTATCTACTTTTCTCTCTAACTCTAACCTATTCGCTGTGAGCTTTTTTCTTCGGCTCAATGCTTCTTTCTTCATAATCCTAATCACAGTTCAGATCAATGTTTTATCTTAACACATCTTCGGCTTGTCTTGTTCCAAATGAGTGATAACATTCAGCTCCTTCTTCAATCTAGCACCGTTGTTGTCATGTATCAATTCAGCAATGCAAACAGTGGTCACAACAGCCGCACGGAGCAATATGTCGAACACATTGTGTGCGTACAATCAAAGAGCAAAAAATCATCAAAGAATCGAGCCTTCACTCACCTTGGACTTTTCCTACGGGTTCCAGAATACCCACAAGCCATCTCCTTCAGCCACGGCTCGCCGTCGACAACCACCCCTCCGCTGCAACCACCGGTGCCTCCGCCACCGGTGACATCTCCTAGAAATTCAGAGATAGAGATGCTTTGATCGACGGAAGCCTTGCACATGCTGCTTCCTGGAGTCGAGGGGGCGCGGCGCCATGGTTCCCCGACCATTTGGTTCCTAGCGTTGGCACTACTGAGCTCCACATGAGATGGGTGGTGGAGGGAAGGCCGGGAAGGCGCGGCGGGCGGCTTGCGTGAGCCTCTGGGTGGCGCGCGAGCACCGTCGTGTTTCTCTGACGTTCGTGGTGTTGCTCGCGGCGGCCTTCGAGAAGCGACTGCCGCCGAGTGTGCTGAGCGGGTTTGCTTTGACTACCGCAGTCACCGTCCAGGTCGAGGAAGACTAGCAATTTGAGGATTACTGTCCCAACCGGCCAGCCCCACTTACTCTCTAATTTACCATGTTCTCAGGCTGCTCATAGTGGGGTTAACTTCACTAGTAACTAAGAGTCCAAGTCGGGAGATGGATTGAGTAACTAGTTATGTTACTGTAACATCACACATACCAAGACAAAGTGTGTCTATAACCTAATTAATGTGGCATTGCATGTTATCACACCTAAGTTATTTCCCACCATGAAGGTAGTAACTTAGACTAGTAACATATGCATGTTACTACTCTAAGTTACTTTCCACTATGACTAGCCTCAGGGTATCGGCAAACCAATATAACCATGACGTGTGCTCCTTAGCTACGTGGCATACACGTGTCGGCACCAGAGCGCTAGTGTACCTAAGCTGCACCCGAAAATCAAGTTAGTTTACCTCTGTACCACCTATTGGTAGATGGTGTATGAAAATGCATGTAGAAGACAAGTTTGTGTACTCCTCGTGTTATTAACTCTATATTTTTCTAAAGCTAGCTGTTGGGGGATTTTGAGTGTGTGTCGCAGCATAACATATGATGCAAACACCTCCGGTTGTACTACTCTCTTTGATCCATATTAGTTGATTTAAATTTGTCTAAATTTAAATGTATCTAGCACTAGAACTTGACTAGATACATCCAAATCTAGATAATCTGAATCAACTAATATGGGTTGGAGAAAGAATCGCTGGCCATTCAGCGTAGAAGAATCGCTGGCCATTCTGTGTTTTTGATTTAGCTGTGGGCTTTTAAAAAGAAGCAAATAAAGTGTCTAAAGTCTCTAACTCTGAAAGGAGGAAAAATTATGCGTATCCCTTTTCTAATACATTAGAAAATTTAAAAACAAATTTTTAAACATGGACACTGGTGGCAGAAACAATGTTACACGGGTTATCACACACCAATAGTCGAATAATCGAATGAGTAGAGAAAGGGTCCTTACGATCGCGACCACCACCCAAGCCATCCATCGCATGAGCGTCTCAGATTTGCAGCGGCACACCGGCTTCCACAAGCATGGAGAAGGCCACATCGTTGTTCGAAGTTGATCAGTTGCCATGTTGCCATGTTGCACAACCCCAAGAGCGCAAGCCTTTCACTGAGCTCCAAGATAATATGGACGGAATAAAGATGGGCAAGATAGGAGGGTAGGTGCGAAGATGTTCTCTCAGTGTGCGACGGTTGGTTGGTTGCGCAACTCTATCTCTTGGGGTGTTCGGGTTCGGAGTTTATACTATACGTGTTTTCCAAATTTAACTCTAAATCATCGCATTGCTTGCTTGCTTAGGGCTTATGTGGCATTTAATACCATTGGCAGAGTCATGTTTTGAACGCATTCTGTGTTGTGCGAGTTAATGGGAGCGCTAGTTGTACAGCCATAGTCTACGGGCCAGATGCACACTGTGCCATGCAGTGTACCTACCTACTCCACATCTATCCTTCCGCTCTCCCCATATTCCTCCCTCCTTTCCTTCCTTTCTTGGGGGAAATAGAAAGAAGCGGTTGCTTTATCTCGTGTCGCACCCGCCTACTGACCTGTTGCTCGGTGGGCCCGCTACAAGGAGCAACATTGCGTCGGATTGCGTGGACCAGGTGGGCCAGTTATGAGGAACAACGCGTCGCATCTTGTCCAGATAGATACAACAAACTCATACTCCTCCGTGGCCAGCACGAGATGGAGAGAGAGCAAAGCCAAGAGTTGGAAACCTGCCCATCCTCTCTTCACCCAAAAGGAAAGCCAAGCTATGTCCTCTCAACGCCCGTGCAGTACACGACATCATCCTCCACCTTCCGTGCCGCCACACTGTCGAGACGCCTGTTGTCGCCCGTCGTTGTTAGGACCGGTCTAAACAAAAATGGGCCTAGGGCAAATAAAAGTAATATATTTTATACTAAACTGTTATACTTATTTGAACTTATATTTTCTACACTAGCATTATCACGGTTTTATTTAGTTAGATGGGAAACATAACAATGCTTGTGAGTTAGTTATACTATTCTTTGTTATTAAGTTGTAATTTATCACTCAATAGTTTGATTGTTCTAAATTAAAATTACATGATGTAATAAAATTTATCATTTAATTAATTATCCATTATGGAATAAATAATGCAGTAATGCATAAGAGTTGCATGTGTATGTGTGTCGATGTATATATTTCAATATCATTAAATTTTATGATAAAGATTTTTAAAACATACTCTCGAAGAAATATCATAACTAAGGGTGGTTCTATTTGGGTGGTTCTAGTGTATATGTTCAATTCTCTTACCAAAAGTTTAAACCGTATTTTAGTTTTTTATAATTATTGTAAAACTCTCACAAACATAAAGGTTCCAAAATTTCAGAAAATCTCAGGTATCAAAGACAGAATTTAAAGATTACAACGTCATTATAAATTTAATTTTCAAACAACAGAATAGACTTGCTACCCACCATGGATATACAGTGATTTAAGCAACATGGATCACTTTTAGCATGTTTTCCTAGTTGAACATAGATTTCTGGTGTACAAAAGTGGCTTTAGGAATTTGGTTTGTCGAAAGTCAATGGTGGGGTTGACTTTTTGTCACATGAGTTGACTTTCACCAAAACAAATTCGTACAAAATTTCTAAAACCACTTGTGTACATAAAAAATTAGCGTTGCACTAGGGAAATAATCCAGAATAGTTTCATATTGCTTAAATCATCGTATACCCATGGGTAGTGAATTCACACTCATCTAATAGAGGAACTTTCTCAAATTTGAACTTTCAAAAAATAAAAACAGAATAATAGCATATGGGTACAAATGAAACGTACTTTTGAAAAAAAAATCACGTGTCTAGATATTTTGTAGAAACATACCACTTCGAAATTCTCAAAATGAGTTGCCATGCAAAATGCTAAATAATTACAAGGTTTATTTAAATTTTACATTTTTGTACAAACATTCATACTAATTAGTTCGTTCTGAAGCTTTTGATATTCACTCAATAGTCAAAATTTCGAGAAATACTTCCAAGCCAAGAATAAATAAGAAATAGTGTACTTACTTTGTAGGTGACATTTTCATGTGTGCTATTTATGTAGTATTAAGAAGTAAAAATACAAGTCATCCCCACATAAAGGCGCGCCGATCGAGTTGAAAAATTAAATACGAACAACTAAAAAATAATTGAATGGAGAAATATACACACTAGCCTACCACTCTAGCAATGTAGTACATGGGTCGAGGCTCCTGACGACTAGAGGCCTAGGGCCCCATGCTATGGTCTGGTCCTGGCCGTTGTTGAAGGAGATATGTCCTAGAGGCAAACAAATAAAGTGTTTTATTTGATATATCTCTTATATTCGTAATATGTTTCTTACCGTGCTATAACTGTGTTAATACGAAACGTTAATACACGTGTGGTATGTAAACAAACCGTGTCTCTAGTATTAACTAGGTCAATGGGTAGAGGATAAATCGTGAATGTGGCATTATGCAATTGGAAAGTGCTTGTGCATCATATTTGACACCATACTTCCAAATATAATGGTCTATTTATTCCATGCTTTTTGGGTAACTTCCCCAATTTTCTTGCTGACAGGTCCATTGAGAAAACTCTCGTACTAGGGTCTCTACACATTAGCTATCTACAAGAAATATACCTTTCTTGCTCATCGTTTCTTCAACGAACTAGCTAATTCCATGCAAGGATACGAGATCGGTGAAAAGTTTGTTACTGTCGGGCTTCATGGGCACGTAGTAGCGGGAGATTTAGATGAGGAGAAAGCACCGCGAGGAGGTTTGTAAAGTACATGTCAATCTCGTATAGTCACTTTCCACTTGTACCTTTTTGATGCTGCATCGGCTTCGTCACCCATGCGCTTGATAACTTCTTACCAAACAAACCATTGGCGAGGTGTGGGACTCGACGTGGGAGAATGTGTTAGGATTGACATCAACAACATTGCTCGACATGATAGAATGTGTCTTCCACGTACAGGTCATCCACTAAGTTTTCGTCTGATAGATCAAGATCTTGATCGATAGGTCAAATGTGAAGGATCTATTGTTAATGACCGCATCCGGAGAGGGAGAGAGTGAACAAACCATGGTGAGGTGGAGTTCAGCGAGAGATTTATTTTCTTGTGTAGTGGAGTGAGAGTTGTAGTGGGGAGAGGAGCGAGGTGAACAACCACAAGGGGGGAGGTGTGATGGATGCATAAACAATAGAATTAAGGAACATAGCATTCTTGATGGGACCTTCTCCCTCTTTTGGGTTATGCAGAGCAACATTATCGGACCAGACTCATGTTTTCGCGTGTTTTAATTCTTTATTTTTTATTGTGGAACGAGCAACATTTATAGTACAATCTTAACTATTAAATCTCAAGATATGGTGGTGTAACGCTTTGAGATGATTACTGGGAAATACCACCGTAACAACAAACCAGACATGTCCCTTCTTCTTAGCTCATATCTATTCTACCGTGTAACTAATTGCTAACAATTTTTTTATCCTAACAAACAATTGAAACCGCCTAGAAATACGCGTCGTCTATGGCTCCTAAAGGAGACGCCTCTTGAAAAGACGTATCCCAGTTCGCGGTCATGATACCACCAATCAAACAACGCGAGCATCTCGTGACACCAGTGGGGAACATTGTCCGCCCGTGGAACCGGCCTACCATAAATATGGAGAGAAGATCTAGGAAAACAAGTTGTCGAGAGAACACATCTGAGTAGGAGAGAAAACAATAGAAAATAGTATGGAGAAGTTTAGGGAAAAACCGGATTTAGGGAAGATGGAACAAACAAAAAACCTTATTGATTTCTTTTTTTGAACAAGACTTTAGTTGTTGCACGAGTTGTTTAAATTCTTTTGGGTTTTTATTATGGTTATCTGACGAGAACACTTATGTGGAATTACTTTTGATTTTGAACTTACAAGAGAAACATGTACACCTAGATTTTATTATCGCTTCGTGTCGTAGTTGCATTAGCATATCTTTTCGAATTGTTGTTGGAGTAGTTTAGATTTTCCAAATATTAGTCCATATCAAGGGCTACAAAGTTTATATGGGTCCTCTACTTACCACATTGTCTTATTCACCAGTTGAATGAATCCTCGGTGTATAGACTTTTGGTGAGGTAGGGCTCGACATGGGCTAAGTGGACAAATGAGTCCTCAACGTATAGACCATTGGTGAGGCTAGACTCAACATGGGCTAACGTGTCGCTCTTGAGGGTAGGCTCTAAGTTGGCCACAGATGTGTCAATCTCGAGGATTTGGTCGACATGTGAAAACATAGATCAAAGGTGGAGATGCTATCTTCCGTTAACGCGTAGAGAGGAAGAGAGTGAACCGTCCATGGGGAAATGAAATAGCGAGGGAGCGTATATAGACATGTGTCACCCTACGACTTGTGAACTAAGTGGACATGATCAAGACTCTCTGCGATCAATAATTATTAGCGGGATCTGGAGATCCATAATAACTCCCACTTACTCAATGATGAACTAGTGATCGTGTGAACCTTTCTCTCAGTAACCAATTCCTTTTGTATCACAATATTTTAATTGTTTGAGATCCGATCATTTGGTATTATCCATACCTAGTTCAATCTCGTTGCTAACAAGTACTCTTTTACTCGTTCTATAATATAACATTCCTTGTGATAAAATCACATGCTTGCAAACTATTATCAATGTGATAACAACGAGGGGGCCCTGAGTATATTTCTCCATCATATGGATGTACAAATCTCACTCTTGACCCATGACCCTCAACTAACACTTTCTAAGTATCCAACGTCATCTTTATAATCACCTTGTTACGGTGTGACATTTGATGGAATCAAAGTACTCTTC
The DNA here is from genome assembly GCA_916181665.1 of Avena sativa. Classification (NCBI taxonomy): domain Eukaryota; kingdom Viridiplantae; phylum Streptophyta; class Magnoliopsida; order Poales; family Poaceae; genus Avena; species Avena sativa. The sequence goes on along the minus strand of OV702279.1, from coordinate 370,416,850 downwards.
CACTGTAAGTGATTGACGTGATCTCATGGTCTAAGGATTAGTGTTACTTCGAGTGAGATAGCAATATAAAATTTCAAAGACATGATCGTATTGCTAAACCTACTGTGGGTGAATGTTCATCACATCATTCTCCAATAACATGACCTTGTTATTAACAACATCCAATGTTCATGATTAGGAAACCTTGATCATCTCTTAATCAACAAGCTAGTGTAATGAGAGACATTACTAGGAATCTTTTTCTTTGCTTATTAAACACACATATATTAACGTTTCCGGTTAACACAATTATACCATGATAAATAAACATCTATTATAAACTTGGAATAAGATAATAACCATTTATTATTTCCTTTAGGGCATATTTATTTCATATGTCACCAAACATCTAGATGTCGAAAGGCTGGTGTGTGTGTGCTTAGGGTGTGTTCGGTTTGTGTCACGAAGTGAATGGAATGGTTCTACACTTGAGAGCCGTTCTAGTGTTCTGTCGAGAAATGGAATGAAACGAGGTGGTTCCTCAAAAGAGAATATTCCCTCTAGATTCAGAATGCACTCATTCCACCAAATTGGGAATCTCCCCGTTCCTCTATGCTAAAGCCACCCAAACATTTTCACTCTCTCTATTCTCCCGCCATCCTTTTTGCTAAATGCACCCAAACATAGAATGGAACCATTCCATTCCACTTTTTTGGCCCAACCGAACATAGGATGAAACCATTCCATTATATATTTTTTGTCCTAACCAAACACAAAAATAGAACCAACCTATTCCAGTGGAATGGAACCATGACATTCCATTCCACTTCGTTCCCGAACTGAACACACCCTTAGGAAGCACTCCCTGGCAATGCACCTCACTGAAAGCGCCTGCGACGAGGAGGTATACTAGCCCCAATAGTTGGTGTCAGTGGAGGCAAGAGCACACCCACTCTACACCCCAAATAGAGATTTGGGGGACGCCATATCCAATGATAAGGGCCCCTCCCATCTACCATCGCGGCCCAACACACCGACGAGCGAAAGAAGTTATGCGCAATGCTCGGCCGCATGCCGACGAACTTCATCACCACAGCCCACCGCCGCCAAGATGGAAGGCTCGCCACCACCACAGGGCACACCGGCGCTTCGCATGCCCATGCCCAAGCCATGCTCGCCACCGTGGGGCGCGCTGGCCTTCCATATCCCAAGCCGTGGCCATATGATGTGTTGGCCGGCTACAACCTCCGCGATCTTGACGACCCGGTGGACACGTTGGCTTCTGGGGCTTCTCGCGCGAGTAGGAGTGCACGCTGATGTTTCCATATTGCCATCCCGTCGACCCGGATGACATGTCTCGAGGCTCACAAGGGTGAAGAGCTGATTCACGGAGGAGGCTATCATCTATGTGTCCAGTGACGACGAGGCCTACGGTTCGGGTTTCACTAGTCTTAAAGCTTAGCTCAATTTCCGTTCAAATCTATGAAATCTCAACAAATTTTAATGAAATTAGTGCTCTTTTTTTTTAAATTTGTGTGTTTATTTTTAAAAAGGCATATCCGGATAATCGAAATTATGCCGTCCGACTGACTTGAAAAATAGTAAGGGTGTGTTGCAGTCCGTCCGCTCGACGAAATTAGATATTGGAGAAATAATTAAAACTAGCGGAATGCCCGTGCGTTGCTACGGGATAATAAAATCTCTCTCCAATTTTTTTCTTTTAAATTAATTTAAAACTTCAATATATATATAAACGTGGCCTCACGCACCGGTGCATGCTAACGGTTAAGAAAATCCCAATTTGAAGCAATTGTTATGGTAATGGCTCGGACATAACGCTGACCATTACCATATTTTTAGTAAAGCATGGTTATGCATTTTGAACCTGCGTCGCCCTGAGACACGCTGTGCGGAACTGCAGGCCACAAGGAAGGAATTTTGTGTTTCTCATAGTCAATCTTCTCACTTGGTTAGGAGAGTAGATGTACAATTCAGCCACTCAGGTTCAAGTCCTCGCGGATGCAAATTTGGATCCTTATTATTTTCCAAAAAAAAAATCGGTGTAGGGAATTCCTCTACCGGCTACGGCATTCCTTTTAAAAAAATCTTCTCAGATTAGGAAAAAATCAACAGGGCTACCTGAAGGTTCGTCATGGTCACATAGCGCTGCAACGATACCTTGTACTGGCGAAGAACCTTCTCGTGACACTATTCAATTGGAGCATTGTTCTATAAATCACCCAATATCAGCATGTATTAGCTGTAACAACGATACTAAACAGTACATACCACATTGGCATTATGAGCAATTCCAAGTAATTACTTGTTTTAAATGTAAAGAGCAATGAGTTATGCGGTACAATGCAGAACTATCTTTTTTTTTGTTTTCCTAAAGTCAGTATATTTGGTATCTGTACTTGTTCTCGCTTATCAAGTAGAACAGTCCGTAGCAGTAGAGCACGCAGTGCTCTCAGCGAGTAGCCCTGTTCAGCTGTTCTCATCTAAATTCAGATAAACATGGGTGCATCTCCGCGTGGCTTGTCTCTGACACTCCCCTCCTTATCGGCCCTTTCTACATGCGGTGAGCAACCGCAACGAATAGGCGCCGGTGTCCACTGCAGCGTCCACGACCGGCTATGGCCGCCGCCTTTTTCCCTCCCCCACCTCTCGCTCTGTGCACATGGTGCTAGCCAATCTACCTTCTTACTTGTGGCCACGCCGACGTCGTCTTTCTTGAGATGGGCACCAAGGCCATACCGTTGCTGCCGCTCGACGACCTCAAGTGGACGGACCTTCAGCTCTCAGATCCTAGCGGCCACACGTTGGCGAAGGACTATTACTCTTCGCGCCGCCAGTGGCCGCCACTTCCGCCACCTCCTCCCCGGCGAGTTAAGAACTCTGACGCACCATGGCCATGACCTTGTGGTCGCTCCGGCGGCGACGTACAGGAGCAGACGGCCATCTAGTCTTGTGATTGTTCGGCCTACGGGGTTGAAGGCCAGCGCTCGCTGCGGGGCACGAGCAGCGTTCGCAAGATCTGATATTGCAGGGGATTCGTGGTCCTGGGAGACGCGTGCGGGGGATGGCGAGCCCATCTTAACCCAATCCCTCCATCGTCGTGTCAGGGGAGGGGAGGAACGAGCCATGGACGTGGGTGCTGGAGGCCGCGCGCACGGACCCTCCTCCTCACGAGATTGGCAGAGTCTCCTCTGCTTTCTCCGTTTTGGGGAGTAGCCGGTGGGAGCATTGGGGATGTAGCCGGCGAGGTAGAGGGGAGCGGAGCAGAGGCAGGAAGGTTGGGGGAGTTATGCCCTCTAGAGGTGGCTTGGACTTTCGGCAGCAGCGGCGACAGCGGTGATGTGGGGCAGTGATTCCGGCGTAGGTTGGAGAGGCGTGCCCCTCGGCAGCGCACGGGGCGGCTACAATTGACGGACGGAGAAGTTTCCTCGTCGGAGTTTGGGGAAAAAAAGGGACGAACCCTTTTACACTTCAGGATGGCAGGGGCGGGTAATTTCTAACAGAGGTTGAAAACGTATTTTTGGGTGAACGGAAACGTATTTGACTAACCTACCTCTAGAGAAATTAGTAGATAGATAGATAGATAGAAAAATACTCGTGCGTTGCATCGGCAGAAAAAAAAACGGCGTTCCAAAAGTATTTTTAGTGAATTATTTCTAGGCCCTAAGAATTTCACTATTGAAGCGAATTTATGATCTAAATTCACATAAAATTAATGATATGATAGAAGTTGATCAGCTCAGCATGCTTCTGGAGGCTTTAAAGTATATAAAATCAAACTCCACATCCATGTTGGTGCCTCGGTCCTATATCAGACCATCCAATACATCTTTGAGATTTGTCCAACGCTTCTGCATATTGTAAAAAATAAGACTAAAAAAACTATAGCAAGAATATTCTGCGCATATAAGTGCATGCTTTCTGGAGGGATTAATCACCTAAATTAAGCTAAGTAGATCAGCAGATGCATGCACGCATACCCATGTTAATCAATTGCAGGGTGTGATGCGAAGTAGTTCTGAAACACATGCGTGTCGCGTGGTCATGCTTGTCTCGGCTTATCAACGCCGACACACGCACTCAGCTCTGTACGTATATTTCTTCTCAGCGGCAATTGGTAGAGTAGGTACTACATTGTCTGTCGTGGCTGCGGCAAGCCACGATAGGCTTATCCATGTACGCTGATTTTCTTCTCAGCGGCAATTGGTAGAGTAGGTACTACATGGAGGCCACCATCTCTATCCCTATCTCTCCGTATATTTTCTGTTCTCCATGTACGCCTTATCCTGTACGATCCATCATCCTTCACAGGAGGTTTATTGAGCTCCAAAATCTAGCAAATTTCTTTCAATTTCGTCTTCAAAATCGGTAGCAAATCTAGGAAATCTTCAAATCCGAAGCCCAAATCAACCGATCCATCCATTTTCTTTGTTGTTTTTGCTTTTACCTTTGTATCACTTGGAGTCTGAGATCCCGTGAAGGCTAAGAGGTGACAGCACGAACCTGTACTACCTTCTTCCGGTCTGAATATCGCCCGCCGCCGTCCATGCGGCTTACGGCCGTGCCCGCCTGCGCCCTGGCCTCCGGCAGGGAAACCGTTGCGGTTGTGCCCACCTGCGCCCTGCCCTCTTCGGCCTCCAGAGAAGGGCACGCGGAAAGCCCACTGGATGGGATCAGGCAGCCGGATTCGGTGTGACCGGCGGCCGACGGGAACCGTTGCGGCTATGCCCACCTGCGCCCTGCCCTCTTCAGCTCAACAAATTGGCTATGAACGGAGGGGCGACAGAGGTCTGATTTGCGGAGGGGAATAGCGAGCCTCCGACGGCGGCGGACCTGGCCAGCAGAGGGAGCCCGTGATGGCGGCGAGGAGCAGGGGACGGGGATTGAGGGAGCAAGGTCGAACCGTTTTTTCTTCTTTAGATACAGTGGCACGAGTGCGTTATATGCGTTTTGGTGGGAGGGCAAAAGGGTCCAAAAAGGTTGAAAACGTATTTTTGGTGAACGGAAACATATTTGACCATAAATGCCCGTGCGTTGCTACGATGTATAAATTTAGAGAGATATGTGGATAATAAATTTAACCGACGTATCTAGTGGCTAAACTTCATTAGCAGAATCAACACAGGGCACATCTCCTATCTATCTTCATTAGCGGAATTTGATCACATAGCATACAAGTCACATATTGTCATCCTAACATTGACATTGATATATGTATAATACCATTTGAGTGTCGATCCATTCAAATTCAAATCCATATTAATTTCCTGCTGAGGTAAAGGTTAGGTGAGATTTTATGAAAGCTTAATCTTAGTTTGACCTAGTACCATTTGAGGGTCCATCCATTCAAATGATCAAATCTATAATAATTTCATGTTTTTCTTTGCCGTGGGTGTCTCTTCTTTTTGTCGTGACTTTTTTCTTTGATGTGTGTCCTTCTAGGTTTTGTCGTATATTCTGTTTTTGCCATGTGTACTCCTGGAGCATGCACGGCATACTATTATGTGACGTGTCTCGACGCATGATAAAGTCTCGATGCACGAAAACGTCAGTTTTTCCCGTGGTAGTACGTCTAATCTTATTTTGACCTTTCTTCATAAAATTTAATTTTTACTTGTAGTTTTATACTATAAAGTCCATATGTATATTTTCATTTAAACTACTATTCTACACCTCAATATATTTATATTTACATTTAAAAGATAGGCGATATGGACTTGTGAATTGCCAAGAATAGCAAATTTTTGCACAACACACACACGTGTGCTATCCTTATCCTCTTTCTCAGTTTCTCTTATCCTTTAACCATTGTCTGTTTCTATTCTTTTGCAAATAGTGCTTCATAAGGTGTACTGTGCCATGGCCGGTGTTGGCGCTCGCTTCGGAGAAACTACTCTCGCAAGTCGCATGTCTCGCCAGAGGAAGGAGACACAGCTATGTTGCCGCTAGTGCTGCTGGCCGTCGTGGCAGCTTTCGCGCAGCAACCTGGACGGGCTCACCATGGCTCATCCCCAAGGTGTGCACCATTGGGACAACTACAAGGCCATATAACAAGAACCTCTACACCTGTCTTTTCTCTGCTATATGTCAATAAGCAGAACATCTCTAGACAAACTCAGCTCCCGGTACAACCACGGTTGTAGTCTAGCTCGAGGAGCCAGTGGAGCACGTCTGGAAGAGGCATCCCCATCACCTGTTATAGCCTTATAGGAGTAAGAAAGCCAATCGAACATAATAGCTCGTGGGGGCCTTCCGGCGTCGCATGTGTCGATTCCGGCATCGGACCACGGCCGCAGCATGCACAGCCGCGCCCCCCACATGTCTCCGGCGAACCCATCAACTGCCGGCCTCGCCGCCTGGTCCGTCCTCATCTCATATCAAGGTGGGGGAAGCCTAGGATGTGGAAGATCTCCGGGGCGGTGGCGCGGTAGCTAGGGTGGCTGGTCGGCGTTCATCTGCAGTGTGGCTTCCGCGCAGTGCCAGGTCGGGAGGTCAGGCGAGGCGTACAAACAATGATGGATAGAGCTGCAGGGAGGAGGCGTTCGAGAGCTGCAGGGGGCGTGGTGACCGGCCGAGAACCAGGGAGTAGGCGTGGCCCAGCTGGGCATGGACTCGCTGGTAGCGTCGCTGTGCGTACGCCAGTTTGCTGTGCGGCAGTTGAGAGGGCGGACGGCGGCGCTCTGAGCTTTCGAGCGGTGGGCCAGGAAGGGAAAAATATCGGGTTTGATTCCTTTTAACTCTGCGGTGGCATGCCTATAATACGTTCAACCAGCTAGGGGCAAAACTGACCAGAAAAAGTCGGACGGAAAACTTTTATGGACGAACCTACCTCAGCCAAAATTATAGTATAGATAATATATAGATAGATTACAATAACTTGTTGCATGATAAAAACGTGCACAATTGGGTCTTAGGTCAAACAGTGGTCCCGGTGCCTGCAGCTCCTGCTATCTCTCTGCCAGTGCAAGCCCTCGTGTGGGCCCTTAGAACAACTGTCAGACCCATAGCGTAGAGATTCGGGTAGACCAGCATGGCGCGGTACACCGGCCAAACTACACGACAGTTCGTGCCGAATCCGGCGCCACTCACATGCATTCCGGTCGCGCGTAGCAACGTAATGCTCTATTTATTACCCATAACCATTAAGTAATTTCTTTCACAAAGAATCCTGATGCGAATCAGGAGTCATGCTTTGGATGCATTCCGTGCTGTGCGAGTTAATGGAAGCGCCAGCCCCAGAGACGTATTTTTTGATAAAACTGATCAATTTGACGAACTTCAACCGCGTCTGCCCTTCGGGCAAAACTAATTTGGAATCTGACCCCTCACGTCGGCGCCATTTCAAACGGCTCCAACCTAACATAGGTCAGCGATGGCGCCGAACTTGCCACTGGGGTGGGCGCCTGGCTGACGTGGCCGCTATGTCGGCGCCATTTCACCCTAGGGTTATAGCCAATCGAGCAGTTTTCCTTTCTCCCCGATCCAGTCTTACCACCGCAGCCGCCTCTGGCCGCCTCCGCCCTCCCTCGCGACGCCGTCCGGCCGCACCACCTCCCGCCGCTCCTCCTCCGCTCTCTCCACCTCCGCCCATTTCCGGCAGCAGAGGGAGCTCCTGCACCTGCCCGCACGCCGGCCGCCGCGTCCGCCCGCACGCAGGTCGCCGCCCGCACGCATACCGCCCGCACGCAGGCCGCCGGCCGCTCCGGCGGGTGGGCTGCCTCCCTCCGACGTGGAGGATCCCTCTCCGACCATCTCCTTGTCCCGCACCTCTCCCCTAAGGCCGCAGGTATCTATCCCCTTCCCTCTCCTCTCTCAAATCCCCTCCCCCTATTCTAAAATGTTATGAAAATGTTGTATGTAATTATATATGATTGTGTTAGTTAATTGTAATTGTTCAACTTAGATGAATCATACAATGTAATTATACAATGTTGTATGTAAACTAATGTTGTATGTAAACTTAGTTAATTGTAATCATACAATGTAATTATACAATGTAATTATGTTGTATGTGAAGCACATGTTCTAGTTAATTGTAATTATTCAAGTGTTGGTAATGTAGATATTTCAATTAGATGATATTGCTACAAGTTTGGCCAACATATGATGTAACATTATTGCTAATATAGATAGTAATGTCGATATTTCACTTAGTAATTATACATATGATGTAATTATTCCACCCGTAGGAGTTTTTTTTGTAGGAGTTGTTTGTAAGATACGGATACATGTGCGTAGATATTTCACTTAGATGATATTTTGTAGGAGTTGTTGGTAGTTGTCTGTAGGAGTTTTTTTATAGGAGTTGTTAGGAGTTGCTAGATTGATTGGTATTGGCTATTTTGTGTGTGTGTTGTAAGCATGTGCAACATATATGAATGATATTGGCTAGTTTGTGTAGGGTGATTGTAGCAAAATGAGTAGGTTAGAGCAATGGAGCAATGGTATTTTAGGGTGATTGTAGATGGCATGGTATTATTGGTTTAACATTGTCGCATTTTGTTGGGTATTGCATTCTCTAATGGATGCTTTGGTATTTGTTTTGGCTATTAATATAGATGGCTTATGCAAAAGTCCTTCATGTGCATCACGGTGGGCGTGTTATGCAATCGGACTGTGGTGTTGAGTTTGTGGATATGGCAAAGACTGTGATATTTTTTCCGACTAGTCCTAGTCTTAGTGATGTTGTTGTCAAGGTTAGAGCTGCCCTTGGATGGAGTGACAAAGGCGATGAAATTGTTTTGGAAGGAAGATATGATGCGGGTGGCTCTAGATCTTATACTGAGATGATCCTGATCAACGGTGACAACGAGTGGGATCTATACAAAGAGTTAGTGGAGAACTCGCAAATAAAATCTTTGGTCGTGTTTGCCGTCAAGGTCACCGGGCATGCCCATCTTCTCATCGACTTGAACAAGCGGCCCTCGGTTATCGAAAGAAGCAACGATGACCGTCCTGAGGATGTGTATGATGCGGGTCCAAGCCAACCGCCTGTGTGGGACACAAAAAATCAACAAGATGAAGATTACTTGGAGGAGATTGTGGAGGAACCCAGTTATGTTGAAAGAGAACGAGTAGAGATCATCGAGGAGAAAATGAATGTTGAAACCTTAGAGCCGATCGAGGAAGAGTTTGTAGCTGTCTCGCCAATCAACATTCCATCATCGCCTTGTGTACCTTTGGTGGCATCCTCGATGCTTGAGGGAGATCCATATACCTACGAAGATGACAATGAAGAGGACGAGGGGTATGAACATGCTTACGCTACAGACTCGGACGATGATCGTTCGGTTCCCAAGTTTTCGGAGAAGGAGACCGATGCATTTGTCAAGGTGTGGGGCAGAGATCCTAATGTTCATGAGTTCAAGGATGTTAGGCAGGCTCACCTAGCCGTGGCAGACTCGAACCTACGGGAGTATGGGTCGGAGCGGCCTAGACCCCTCACCGAAGACGAGGCACAGAGTCGACCTAGGGCACGACCTTTGATATACCCGGGGCTAAAATTCAAGGCTATGTTGGACATGCAAGTATGGTTCCAGGAGTACGCCGTAAGTCATCATCGACCCTACATAGTGTTCAAGTCCGACCAAAATGAAAGATATGTTTTGATAGGCGAGAATGAAGATTGTCCATGGAAGGTATGGGCAAGGAAGAAGAAACCTGAAGGTTGGTGGAAGATAAGTAAGTATGAAGGCCCGCACACATGTGGCAATGTCGTCCTGTATTGTTTTAATTTAGCCCGTGTGTAATATTTACTTATGTGCCATACTGTTATGTTCCGCAGAATTATGTTTCTCACTTTGTTTGCCGAAACACTTGTAACTTATTTATGAATTCTATGATCAATAAATTAGCGGGCTAATCTTTCTCTATATATCCCTATATTACTTTTAACTCTCGGCCGGTGTGTCTGTCTTCGTCATTCCTCCATAAATAGCACCCGGGTGGTTGTCTGTCTGTCTTCGTATTCACTCCAATCAACCTCTCTCTATCTCTCTCAGACAACTCCTCTCACTCTCTATCTCTCTCAGCCAACACCACTCATGGCCGGTGTAGGATCCTCTTCAAGGAAAGGGAAGGAGATAGCCTTTGAACTCGTAGGGCCTCGTAGTGGTACATTCCTCCCACCAGACATGCCACCGATGAATGAACTAGACGGCCATGTTCCGTGGATCATACAGTGTGATTGCATGGTGGGATGCTGCTACACAGCTGATGAAGCCAAGATGAAGAGCGGTGGGCTTGGCGGAAAAAGGGGATTTGTGTGCGGGCACGTCCGGGGTCCTGCACCCTATTTCGTAAGAACTCTCTCCTTGCTCAATTTTTTTACTAGGGTAGAACTCTCTTCTCGCTCAATGTTTAAGCTAAAAATCTATATTATTCAATAGGCGGGATCGCGATGCGACAAGGATTTCTGGTTTGAAGACCAAAGACAGTACGAAGTTTACCGGTATGGAGAAAAATATGTGCAGAAAAAAGAGGCCAAGGAACTAGAGGAGAAAAGAAAGAGAGAGCACAGACAGCACAACCAGAAAGCGTTCGAGGAATGGTGTGCTAAAAAGATGGCCAACAAACGAAACAATTAGGATGAGTACGAAAATTGCTACACTCGTATTTCCTTTTAATTTAGTTTCTATTTCAAAATGGTGCTCTTGTATCTTTGATTTAGAGGGGTCAATGGTTTCCATTCCCCGAGCACCAGCAGTAGCAACAAATAAATTGTACCGTATAGCAATTTATCATCATTTCGTGCTATGCAATGTACTTATCATCTAAGTAGAAAACAATTTGAGCTGCAAATATTTCATCCCAAGTACTCATTACAAACATAATGAAAACGGTGCCAAATTAGTTCCACAACTTACAACCAAGCCTGATACATGATGATATCAGAATGTGCCAAATTAGTTCCACAGCTTCCACTTTGTGTTTTCCTTATTCAACCAAGCCTTGCTATCTTCCCACTCTTTCCTTCTCTTCTCTTCCCTTTGTTCTTCTTTAATCCTTGCCTCTTCTTCTTTCTTCCTTTTAGCTTCTAACTGGTACTTCCTTGAGCGCTCCTTCTGTGCTTTTTCAATCTCTTGCAACTCCAAGTTTATTTCATCCTCGTGCTTTTTTTTCTCCTCATTGAAAACCTTCCAAGACTCATCTAAAGTGTCGGGGCCGTAAAGGGGACACCACCGTGTCATATCTTGACAGTGCTCACACCAAACAAGTGGAGGAGCCTTGGGTGTGGTCTCGTGTAATTTCCAATACTTAGGTGAAGATGGAGGAGGACGCATAATGTGTTTCCACCTCTCAGCTGGTTTTGGGCCCAAAAGAATGCTAATATCCCATGAAAGAAGATAGTCATCATAACACTCGGGGCCATCGATCCACTGGAAGAAATAGCATGTGCTATGTTCCTGTCAAATAAAATTTACCATATCAACAATCAACGATCAATCAAGTATGATAGATACCATGTCAGAAGACACCAAAACTCACGCGTGTATCGGGGCAATGGTAGAATGCGCGGCCAGCAGTAGTGTGGTAGTTAGATTGTTGTATATGACAAGTTTTACCACAACAACAATTTGGTACCGGATATCTTGGTAGCACCAGAGCATCTTTCGATGACATATTGGGATACTTGCCTTTGGTACTTTCTGCAAACTTCATCTGACGTGCAATCTCCGTCCACATGTCCGGAGAATCTAAAAACATTGGGACAATTAACATAGCAAACACTATCACTTATAATGTCCTAAGCTATATTATCATACAACGGGCTAATTTTCCATTGAAGTGCTTCCCAACTTAGTAAACACTATAGCAACCACTAAGACAAGCTCATATCCAATGCATACATACCCTAGCAAACTCTATGGAAATGAATCCCTACAAATATATTTCCACATGTGCATATTTTTGTTTTGTCATATGTAAACTAAATTAGCAAACACTAAGACAAATCTCCTATCAAATGCATGCATACACTAGCTACAATCTATTCAAACAAATATTATTTACAAAGATATCTAAATAACATATCTATGATCTTCTAGGGTTTCAACAAAAAAGAGATAAATGAGATCAAATTAGACATTCTAATAGGTGGAATCAAAGGGGATTTGAGAGAGATTACCTCTAAGAAGACTTGCCATGGTCCCAATCCAAGAAATCTTGGAGTTTCAACAAGATTTGAAGATAGGGGCGAAAAACAGGAGAGAGAGAGAGAGCTTGTGGCGGCTGGGAGGAGGAAATGGGAGGGCTGGGAAATAAAAACTGCTCGATTGGCTATAACCCTAGGGTGGCGCCGACATAGCGGCCACGTCAGCCAGGCGCCCACCCCAGTGGCAAGTTCGGCGCCATCGCCGACCTGTGTTAGGTCGGCGCCGTCTGAAATGGCGCCGACGTGAGGGGTCAGATTTCAAATTAGTTTCGCCCGGAGGGCAGACGCGGTTGAAGTTCGTCAAATTGGTCAGTTTTGTCAAAAAATACCCCCAGAGACCACCAACGAGGGGCAACATGGATCTCTAGTATAATAGTACTACACTACTCATTTATGGAGGGAGTACTACATAATTGGAGTACATGAGTTGCATGACTCATTTAAAAAAGAGTTGCATCCATTTTTAGAATTGGCCCGTCTACTCTTTGGGATAAAAACAAGTACTCCCTCCGACCCATATTAGTTGACAAAATTTGTTTAAATTTAAATAAATTTAGACACTATTTAGTATATAGGTTCATCCAAATTTTGATAAATCTAAGTCAAGTAATATGGGTAAGAGGGAGTACTTTTTTTTTAACAGTAAGAGTGCTACTAGTGGATGTGGTTTCTAAATGTTCAGTTTTTAAGGATGTACTACTAGCATTAACCCTTTTGTTAGTGTGTATAATTTTAAAAGACTCGAACCATCGTTTTCGATATAAGAAACATTTTGACCGGAGAGGACTGGAGAAGCCGCAGGAATGGGGCGTACAGCTTGCTTTGATACGTATTGATAAAGCAGGATGCATACCTCGGGATTCGGACATGGCTACACACATTATGCAAGGACCTTTTTTAATCACGCAGCAATTCCATGACCCATCCCACGCCAAGCTAACTGCATAGCCACAGCCTATGCGCAAGACGTCCACCTCCACCTCCACCTTCCGCGCCACCACATTGTTGTGACGCCTGCCGTTGTGCTGTGTTTTCGTTGGTGACTGCTTGTCTGTCCTCTTAGAGCATCTCTAGTCAAGCCCTTAAACGGACCGGATTGTAAACGAGTATAAAGTCCATTGAAATCCAAATTCACATTTCAAAATGACACGTCGTAGAATAGAATCCATAAATACGAACTGGAATTTGAAATTCAAACCACACGGGTAAATGCGACGACGAACTAGCGAGTGATCATGGTTCTTCACGACATATTTACACATAATTTACATAAAAGCAGCGGATCAAAAGCTGCATGATTTACTACTAAGGGGCGTCATCGCGCCCTAGACAAAAAATGAGCTCCTCGGCGTCGTCCGGAGCTGCAGGGCGCGACGGGGATGTGACGACCATACACCTCACGCGTTGGTAAGTTTGATTAGGTCGGCGAGCTCCAGCTTCACGACGGCTTCGCTGGTGGACGCACACGACTCCTTCCTCTCCCTGGCCTCGTAGAACCGGACGAGCGCAATGGCCCTGCGCTGCTCCTATCTCGAGCTCCGCCGTGACCGAGAGTTCGGACTCGCATGTCGCGATCTCGAGGGCCATCCCCTCCTCGTCGTTGTTGTAGGCGTAGTTGACCGAGCCGGCGACGCACGCACGCAAAGGAGACGCCGAGCTAAAGCCGTTGGAGGGAGGGGAGGAAGGAGCCCGCGAGGATCCCTTCCGGAGGCCGGCGTACCTACGAATCGACGTGGTGCGGTGGGCCGCCCTTTCCGCTCGCCACTTCGTCGACGCGTAGGGATGACGACGGGGACTCATCGCGGTTCACCCATTGAGGGTAGCCCTCTTCTTTGCCCCATCAGATGCACGAACTTGGCGCGCGTCGTCGGAGAGGCGGCGTGGAGGGCGGTCGCCGCCGTCCTCGCTTCCACACCTCCATCGGGCTCGATCCACTAGCGAGGCGCGCGTGATTGCTCACCGGAGTTGGAGGTGGCGGTAGTGGCCCTAGGGTTGGGTGCAGGGACGCGTGAGGGTTTCGACTCGCACCCGCCGGAACCGCCGGTATTTGTAGCGACCGCGTCTCGAGTAGAACGGGCCACTGTAAAAAAAATACGGGCCGGACATGTTCATGGGCTCGACTAGGCCGACGCATCACAACCTGACGCATATACTCGCCAGAATTTCACAGTTCCGGCCCATTTAAGGGCTCGACAAGAGATGCTCTTACCGAGTTGCATCAATTGGCACCGCCGAGTATCTTAGGAACAACTGTATAGTCCCCACCGTTGTGTCGTTTCTTTGTCACGGTCGCTGCCACCGTCCAATCCACGCCGTTGCCTGGATCATTGTGCTTCTCCGGCTTTGTTTTGGGGATAGGTCGGGACAGATCGATTCTATTTATTTGCGAGCTATGTTTCTTGTGAACTAATGTTGCTTATTAGTTTGTGAACATTTCAAATTTATTCGAGTGTGAACAACATTATTGTTTTGGGGTCTAAAATAGTTAAATTGTCTCCTGGTCTACGATTGTTATCATTGGTGATGGTTGCTGCTATGGTCCTTTCTGAACTTAGCACGATGACTTCCCGTTTGTTCTAACAAGTTCTACTATGACAAGTTTTGCCCCAACTCGGTCATGGAGGGGCGAGGACGGCGGCACGTCTTCGGCTCGCGCTAGTGTTTATAGTCATCGCTAGATGGTTGAATGATCTATTTGTAATTTTTATTACTTTTGGTGTTCTTTGTACCGCCGATGATTATTATTAATAGATTGGTGGAATTTGGAAAAGAAAGCTAGGGCGGACCAAATGGGTCACACAGCTGGGGCACCTTCGCCGAAAGCTGACCAATGCCGGCCCAAGTCCTCCGGCTCATTATCACTATCGGCAGCTTGGTGAAGGTTACCGGAGCATCGGGGGCTTCGATCAAGCTTTCAGTACCCATTTAGGGTTGACCTAGAAGAGGACATCCAAATATTCCTCCATTTGTAAATTTTCTAAATTTATGTTAGGTGTTGAACTCGACACATTATCACTATCGGCACCATGTTTTCCATTCAAGTTGTGGTTTGAGTTCCTAAGAGATCATAATGATATCATGATTTATGTTTTAGATTGTTCCAAAAAAATCGTCGAGGTTCTCTTGTTGTAGAGCACTTGGACAAACACATGTCACTGTGCAATCTAGGTGGAAGGGTGGTTTATCCCATTTAAGTAGGTCGCCATCTTGGCCTCATGGAAAATTGTTTGAGAAATTGAACGTACCCTACATGAAACATAAAAAAGTATGGGAAATCTAATTAAAGACATGGTCTGCGACAATTTAATAGAATCCATCCATCCATGGAGCGGAGGAAGCAAATCCAATCGCGGACTTTCACATTTCATTGTTAAGTCACAGTTCATGCTCAAGATTCGTCTGGTTGAGACGATTCATTTCATGGTTTGAGATTGATTGATGGCTCGGTACGGTCTCGCTCGCCTCTTGCCGAGGATTTTTTATACAAATACTAGTAAAATGCCCGTGCGTTGCAACGGGTGTGATTATACGTTATCTTTTATACATCTGTGTCGGTAACATTTTAGTAAGAGCTTCTACTTACCATGGTGCAATATGGAGATCAGAAGCACGAAGAAGAGAAAAGGAGGGCTTTCTCAAGTAGGAGAGAGCTAAATAATGTGCGTTATAGACAAAAAAAGATGGATTAAAATCTCATCTAATTTTGATACGAAAGCAAAACTTTGCTAAGCATTGTCATTGCATGTACTAAAACACTTAGATTTTATCTAGATTCGTATGTATCTACTATCTACACAGTAAAACACATCTAAACAAATCCAAATTAGATGGAGGAAGCATTAAGTTTAAACTGTGTTATGATAATTGACACTTCATATTCATCGACCCAACTCTCCATAGCAACTCCATGTTGCTTCGTCACTCCCTTAGTGACAAGCTAAGCTTTGCGACCATGTCAACCCACCATCGATGCAAAAACATTCGGAGCAGCTTGAATTTTATCTAGGGACTAAAATGTAGCGGAAACATACGAAACTAAGTGGTGCCACATTTGTTCTCATGTTTTTTTGGTAGCAGAAACAAATATAGAAACCCCAAAAACAAAATAGAAGCAGATATTGTCAAAAATAAATATGGACCAAATACGGTCCAAACGCGGAACGAACAGATTTTACGCAGAACCAAAAGAACCCTGGAATCATGCAACAGATCTCAAGCATTCAAGAACACCTCCACCGCCGACGACAAGGGGAGGCGCAGGAGAATGGAGGCCCTGGGGATAATGGTACATGAATTAGATCAACAAAATCATCACGTTTGTCCTCACGGATAGCTGCAGCATCCATGTAAGGAGAATGACAAATTCATTGGTCACAAGGAGACCTGAAGTCCTAAATCAAAACTCGGGCTAAAATTCTACAAGGCCGTTGATGCAATAGGTGCCCACAACAAACCATTCGGTCATGGTGGTGGTGAAAGGGAGCATTCTGGCCAATAACATCGTGTCGCCGAGGAGAGCCCGAACGGTGAGCACCACAGAAAACAGCGAGAAGTTCTTCGCCACACTCACCCAACGGCCTCGTAGGAACATCACAGGCAGCTCGGATGACCACGTTCCACTTGTCATGCTGGAGAAGAAGAGCCGATTGAGATTGTTCACGACAAAGGAGTGGCAGCTGCAGGTGAATAGGTTGTAGCTCCTGTCCTAGAACTCCTGCACGCCTTTATCCGGAGTGTTGTCCCATGTCACCTCTACATAACTGCCAAGAAGCTTGTAGCGCTGCATATGACACAAGAGTAATGTCTTGTGAGTAAATAGTATTTCATCGCGTTAGAAATTTGAGGTGAATTTTTAGTATAAAACACATAGTACAATCTTCATCGCCATCAACTTGGATGTAGCTGGCAATAGCTCTCTAAAAGCAAAGTTGTGAACTGATAAAAATTTGGGGCAGGGAAGTCCAAGATTACACCATCTTCTCTATAAATGCATATTTAATAGATAAACGGTACCAACCAAGAGATGAAGGATATGGGAGTCCATATTATGTAACTTGGATCGAATGGACTGAGCTGGCTTCTTTCAGCTTCCATCAACTTACGCGTAGGTCAAGCTACTGACCCATACCCATAGGCAAGGGAATGTTACCCAAAAATGCAATTTGCCAACATACATATTGAAATAATACACCATACATCATGAACACAGAACAATTGCAATAAATCTAAAAGTTACAGACTAACTTGACTATTGTTACTATTAGGCTGGTGCTAGAATGCAACTAAATGGCATAAGAAAATTACAGAAGGCCAAATTATTTCCCTTTTCTTCTTGTCGGTATACACAAGATAACACAAAGGACTCTTACTCTTCCAAGGAGCACGAGTTTATTCATAAGGGTTCCTTGCATTAAAATCTCAAGAGGTAATATTTATTGCAATTATTTTTATGATTGAACCAAATTTTATCATAGTAATATGGTCAAACATTGGTGTGTAACTCTCTAATTAGATTTTTACCAACTTGTTTTTGTCAAGAGTATCAGGAATGAGTAACAGTCTATAACTAAGTGCAAGCTACATAGGATCAATACATAGCACAAGGCCCTAATTTCAGTCGAAGCTACATCAAATGATCATCTCTGATAAGAGATACTACATTACCTCTGGTAAGAACAAGAAGCTCTTGGAAAAAAACCAATATAACATTGTTTTTTAATGACTCGGAACTTAAATCCTATTTGGATGTTATAGGTCTCCGGTTGAGGGAGGGGAATTCTTCATTCCATAACTGAACATACCTGTAGTAGTTGTGAATTTTTGTACTTGCACACGTCCTTCTTCAACAGCAGGTAATGTCCGCAAACAAATGCACCATAGTTAGCAATCATCCAGGTCTCTAAGGGAATCAATAAAAGTTGGATATCAGCAAACAATAACAAGGAAAAAAATATGGATCATGTTATGTACAGATAACATGGATTGGATAACCCCCAAAGAATCATCTTAAACTCACTCGGTACCATTGTACGTTGGTGGTCGATTCAATAGTCTGTCTGCAAGATCTTTGTTTCTCTTAGCAAAAGCTTTTTTTAACCTTCTTTGTGTGGAATTCCCTGCAATCAACCATGAAGGAAACAACATTCATGAATTCTCAAGATGTTCAGAATTACATGAATTCTCAAATGTATACAAAGAGTCAACATTTGTAAAATGCCATCTAGCAAAATACCTTCATGTACAATTACTACGAAGTTACATGAAAACTTTTAGCTTTAGAACAACCTCATACATGCCCTTACAAATAAAGAAGTCCCACAGAAATTAAGCAAGGCATATTTGTAATAGAAAAACATGCACAATCGAGCATATTGTCGCTTCAATTACGAGTTCAGCTTTTAATTTGTTATCCATCCAAAGTATCTGCAATTTTACAAGAACTATTTTTTCTGACCGCATTCGTCTAGCATAGCATAAATTATTTTTGTCCAAATGTACACATAATAATATTATTTATAAAACAAAGACTACATCTACCTTGTGGAGGTGAAGAGAAATAGTCTATTTTCTTAGGTAATTTAGCTTGTGCCAGCACCTGTAATAGTAATGAATACATTCCTTTACCAACAAACTCATTGTAACACTCCATTTAGTATATTACAATACAGTATGACCAAACTGGTTGTAAATACCTAGAGTGTCACCACTAACTTCCTAGGAGATGGACCCTCTAGTCATAAAATGGATGGTTGCAGGATCCATACAAAATCATCTATTACAAATACATAGCCATCGACTTGACATTGTCTTTTTTCCAATAAGATATAGAAGTGTAACTGAAACCACGTGCACTTCGATAACATAAATTATGCAAGAATTAACCTTAGTTTTCAACATAAACCTCCACATCAGCATGTATATTATAGATTATATATGAGCTCACAAGAAACACAGCAAAACACAAATCACAGTGGAATAGAGCTATGAGTCTACATTTACTTATGATCAGGAACAGGAAAAACTTACCACAAATAGAAAGCATGCATCATTTCAAGAAACGCTAGTTTCATCTCCAAGAGCACATAATGGTTCTGTTCTGCCAAGTAAATCAGTTCATGATATGAAATTGGGAACTCACAATAGAGCAATGCAGCCAATTGTCCAGTCCAATAGGCTAAAATCAAATGGAGTCGTACAATTTATATGAGTTTATATGCAAAGCGTTCAAAATCATATTAATATACTATATGTATATTGTTAGAAATCCATGACAACTTCCTGTCAAACGGCACACTTGGATCTGTTTATTCATGACAAAATGCTAGGCGTACGTGTGAGGAGGCGTGCATTCGACTGCTCATAGGGGCCTAACTGCTCACCATGGAGTTGTGAAGAAGAAATATCCTCCTAATTATCAGAGGAGGCTACATTACCTTGCGTGGAGGGCTGGCATTCCCCTTATTATCAATAAATAAAACACAATACATCTTACTTCAGTAGCCGCAGCCTGCACCATAAGGACCAAGGACCCTAAATTAATGAAAAAATTTAGCACCATGTCCATATTGAGAAGCTACTGACCTTTTGTATTCCAGCCTGACATCTCGACTAATCTGGAATGCAGTATTTCACCGATAAATGGATAAGATCAACCCAACTGAACCTGCCATCGGTATAAGTTCTACAAATTGCTTTATTTCCATAGCTCTAGGTCTGATTGTGGATAAAATCAGCAATAGTATATATCCGGTGTGATAATTCAGAAATAGAATGGAAGATTAGTTGTTGGAGTAGCCAGTAGTAGCTCGCTTGATAGACTCCACCTTCCTACTCTATAAGAACTTGTGCATAATACTTATGCATGTTTGGTTCATTTATGAAACTAAACCGGGGCTCCCACTAATAAGGCCCTATCAATGTATATTTGATTGCATGATTCAAGAAACATGCAGCTCACATAAGAGGTCATTCTTTGTGTACAATCTAATATACTCAATTAAACTTTCTTGTAAAGATAGATTGCTTTTTGTGAACTATGCTATGCAAGTAAGCTCCAAATTTAATTCAAGAAAAGGTGTAGGATAAAAATTTCAACAAGGGTTGAACTACAAAGCACTTTTAGTTTGAGCAGTGGATGGCATTGTCTGTCACCATGTCAACTTAATTAATTTGCCTCCAAACAAAATATCTAGAATTTTAGTTCCTGGTCTCTGTTCCCATTGTAATTGGCCAAACAAACTACAATCGCCTGAATTAATGTTTAACGAACTAAGCATCACAAACAACTAAACTGATTTTAACGCAACCTCTTCCAAAAAGATTTGTGATTGCCTGTTTAGGCTCCTGATTATCTAGTCTTTCTTCAAGTTGTCTCCATCTAAAGCTACACATCCATTACCTAAGACATTGTTCATGCATCGATCTCTGTCGGCGTCCATGCCAAGCTCCTCTGTCACCTCCTCTCTGTGGAGTGACATTGCACATGGTACCAGGGTAGTAGTTTCCGGACACAAGGTGTGGTGTTGTACATGCCCACTCTGAACCTAAATTGATTGTGTTTGATGGGCGTGTACTTACGGTTACAGGAAGGGATCAGACTGGGTGAGGCTCATCCGTAACCAAGCCCACTCGCCACAGAAGTCGTAAAAAATGCATGTGCTCTGTCTGGCCATTGTTGTAAAATGTCTTTGTGTGCATATACACCTTAGATTGGTAAAATAATGTTATTTCCATTTTCTAAAAACGACCTAGTAAGCATGCACGACAATTTATTTGAGCCTAGTAAGCATTACCTAGTAAGCCAATGTGCAATTTAGATGAGTTTTATGCAAAGCGTTCAAAATCCTATGCATATACTACTTGTATATTGTTAGAAATCCATGACAATTTCCTGTCAATAGACTTTCTATTCGATCTTTAGAAATCTGAGATAGCACACTGGAAAAAATGCTATGTGTACGTATGAGGAGGCGTGCATTCGACTGCTCACCATGGAATTGTCAAGAACAAATATCCTCCTAATTATCAGAGGGGGTAACATTACCTTGCGTGGAGAGCTGGCTTTTTTCCCTTATTTTGAATAAATAATATATAATAGATGTTACTTTCAGTAGCTGCAACTTGCGCCATAAGGACCAAGGACCCTAAATCAGTGGAACACTTTAGCACGATGAATTCACTATATATGGATTAAAGTATTCCATATAACTACCATGTTGTCCACGGATAACAATGCCCATATTGAGAAGCTACTAACCTTTTGTATTCCAACATGACATCTTGACTGATCTGGAATGTAGTCTTTCGCTGATACATAGATAAGATCAACCGGACTGAACCAGCCGTTGGTATAAGTTCTCCAAATTGCTTTCCTTCCATAGCTCTCGGGTCTGATTTTAGATAAGATCAACCATAGTAACTATCCAGTGTGATAACTCAGAAAGAGAATAACATATTAGTTGTTGGAGTAGCCAGCAGTAGCTCACTTGATATACTCCACCTTCTTACTCTAGAAGAACTTATGCATCAAACTGAATACTTATGCACGTCTGGTTTCATTGATGAAATTGAACTGGGAATACCACTAATAGGTGCCCTATAATCTATATTTCATTGCATGATTCAAGTAACATGCAGCTTACAAAGGAGGTCATTCTTCATGTACAATCTAAAGTGCTCAATTAAATTTTCTTGTAAAGATAGATTTCTTTTTGTGAACTACCCTATGCAAGTAAGCCACAAATTTAATTCAAGAAAACCTGTAGAATAAGTATTTCAAGCAAGGGTTGAACTACAAAGCACTTTTAGTTTCAGCAGTGTATGCTATTGTCTGTCATCATGTCGACTTAATACATTTGCCTCCAAACAAAATGTCTAGAATTTCAGTTTCCGGTCCATGTCCCCATTGTAATTCACCAAACAAACTACAATGGCATGAATTGATGCTTAATGTTTATAACGGACTAAGAATCACAAATAGCTAAACTGATTTGAAGTACACAACCTCTTCCAAAAAGATTTTGTGATTACCTAATTTGTTGAGGCTCCTAATTATCTAGTCTCTCTTCATGTTGTCTATATCTGAAGCTGCACATCCATTACCACATTCTTCACGCATTGATCTCTGTCAGCGTCCATGTCAATCTCCTCTGTCACCTCCTCTCCGAGGAAAGTGACATTACACATCATACCGGGGCAGTAGTTTCCGGACACAAGGCGTGGTGTTGTACGTGCCAACTCTGAAACTAAATTTCATTGTGTTTGATGAACGTGTATTTACCAGAGAGGATCAGACTGGGTAAATTGCATATGTAACCAAGCCCACTCGCTAGAGAAGTCGAGCACGAAGGTGCGTACCTCAGTCTTGGGGTGCTTATACCTGATATCCTCGGAGACGGCGGCGTGCTTGTTCGGGATGCGGCCGACGAGCATGAGGCCGATCCCGAAGGCGGCGAGGACGAAGGAGATGGCTCGGCCGATCCTATCTTGGGGCTTGTCGGGGCCGAGGAAAGCGGCGTAGAATCAGAGACGCGAGGCTCATGGAGGTGCGGCCGACGATGAGGAGGTAGACGGTAGGGAGGTCCAGCGCCCATTCCGGCATTGACGCGGAGGATCTCTTGATGTGGCCACGCACGGGCTATCCCGCGGACCTATAGGGTTCCTGCGCGAGGAGGATCTCGTGATGGGGGCCGTTGGCCTAGAGAGGAGGGCGCCGTCGGTGGCCGATCCAGGGGGAGTTGCGAACGTGGGGTTCGGGGGAGGAAGGGAGCAGGCGGACGAAGCGGTGATTGACTCGTGCTGGTAGTTTTTTTTCTTGTGGGAGGGTAGCGACAGGGGGATGCGCGACGAAGGAAGAGACGGAGTGGCAGAAAACGGAACACCTTCGTATTTTTTAGATAAAAAAATATATAAAGTAGAGATAGAGATAACCCTCTGCACAGTGCAATGGCTGAAAATACCCTCTTCCGAACAAAATTGGTAAAACTATCCTGATGGAATGTTAGCTAAGTGACACATCGCTCCTCCCGCCCGCGATTGGCGGAGCTTACATCCCGCCCGATTGTGGTGGTGGAAAGGCCTCCCGCCAAGTGATTAGACCGAATGTGGTGAGACCACCTGGTTTAACGAAAAAAGGGCGCTGATCCTGTTTACTGCCATGTTCGCTGGCCCACAGCATGCAGCTGCACTATCGTATATGATAATTAATTTAACGACAAAAGGTGTGGTGCATGCAGAGATAAAATATGGAAAACGATGCAATCCCCCGGGAGGAATTGCATCGCTCGCATCGTCCTGGTCCGTCTACGCGCCACGCGTCCCTCCGTGTGGGAGACATAGATGGGGTTGAGTCCCACCCATATGGACTTATCTTCTCGTCCGTCCTCTGCTCGTGAACTTCTCTCTGTCTCTCCCGTCCAATCTTCTTCCCATCTCCTCTGCGAACATAGGCCATGGCTGCCCAGCCACTACCCCGCTCCCCATCACGCCTACGCCGCCCCGCTACTCATCGCAGTCAGCCGAGGATCCCCACGGTGGAGCCGCAACCCAGCCAGTAGAAGGCATGTGGTGCCCGTGTTTGTGACGCGGCGGCCATGGAGAAGTCAGCGTTCGCGCTGCTCCTACACCCGGCTCGGCCCCGGGGCTACACAGGGCGCCTCTGTCTGTGAGGTCCCCTGGGCTTGCTACAAGGGGCGGGAGGGCTTGCTGCACGGGGCGACGACGGCTGCCATGGGCGGCGACGGCGGCTGCTACATACGCTGGTGGCTGTTGGTGGTTGTTGCTACAGGAGACAACGGTGGCTGCTGCACGAGGCGTCGGCGGCTGCTACATGCATTGGCGGACGTTGCTACATGCGGCGACGGAGGCCGCTACTAGCCAGCGTCGTGCTAAAAGTTGGCCGAAGATGCGACGAGCGGCTGCCATGGGTGCTACTGCTACCCAAGGCCACCGGTGATGCTACCACAGGTCACGAGTGATGGTACATAGGGCCAGCGGTGGTGCTACCACGGCGCCGGCTGGTTCTGCTACCGACGGAGGCTAGTTCTGCTATATACGGCGGCCGGCTCTGCTACCTTGGGCCACCGGCGTTGCTGCGAGGTTCGGCGTTATGATTTTATGATTTTGCTACATTCGTTTTGTGATTTTGCTACAATAGCGTTGAGTTTTTGCTACACGATCTCCGACGAGGTCGTCTCCGGCGAGGTCTAAGTCTCCGACGAGGTCGAATCTGCTACATTAACACAACTTTTTTGCTACCACCGTTTTGCGTTTTTGCTACAATAGCGTTGAGTTTTTGCTACACGATCTCTGGCGAGGTTTACCGGCGAAAGCCTCCGGCAAGGTCGAATATGCTACGTTAGCCCAACTTTTTTGCTACACGGTCTCCGACGAGGATTCCGGCGAAATCTCCGACGAGGTCCAATATGTTTTTCTATTTCTGGACCGAACCGTTTTTTGCTATAGTGTAGCAAAAGCGGGACACTATGTAGCAAAAGCGGGTCTGAGTGTAGCAAAAACGGGTTTAGGTGGACACGTGTCAGCACGAGGACCCGGAGGATCGGAGGCAAATATCCCCGGGGACGCGTAGTGCTCCCCATAAAATATTGTTAATTTATTTTGCCATGCATGACGCTGATATCACGCGAGCACTAATACGAGGGAGTTAATTACGTGCTAATTTTAGATTCCGTCCGCCCCTGACCTGGTCCTGCCATTTACCGCAAGCGGCAACGGCGGGGAAAACACCTTCCGCCAGTAGGGTTGGCGGGATATCTGCTCTGCCAGCTGTTGTGGCGGAATGTGACACGTGTCACTTATTTCACTCTCCGCCAGAGTAGATTTGTCAATTGCTTTTGGTAAGGGGTATTTTTAGCCATTATAAAATGTAGAGGTGTATATTTGTAAAAAAAACCTTGCCGAGCACGCAAGCTGTTGGCCCGACGGTTTGCCAGCTGCCCAGCTCTGGTCAGCGCACTAGGCTACTACTCGTCTTGTACCAGAGTATGGCTAAGAAATATGGACCATGTACATAAAAGTTGAAACGGGCAAGATCGGAGTACAAGACATGACGGAGAGAGGTCCCATTACAGATGCTCCAGCTACCGCCACAGGATACATCTGAACAGTGGCGGACCTAGGATTTTAGGAAAGGGTATGCCGCATCAAAAATTTAGCTTTCCTATTGACAAAGGTGGATTTTTCAATATAAAGAGGAAATAACAATTATGTAATATGATATAATAATTTGATAAAAATATATTTTGTATTAGAGGAAATCTACTCTTAGACCAGTCGATACCTTGCAAAAACTGGTAGGAAGTATGAATACATGCTGTCAGCATTATTTTAAAAATTCAAAATGTCTTGTAGATCAAACCGTTTGTCCAATTTAAGATTCGTTTTCACCGTTGGATTAGTCGCGACGAGATCTTCAAAACTAGATCTCATGTTGATATGTTTCGATGAAAAAAATTTCGGACCAAAAAGTTATCCACCCCAAACACATAAGTTATCTGTTCCATAATATGTAAGTTATCCATCCAGTAACACATAAGTTATCCACCATATAAAAGTGTTGGATAGAGACGTTCTCGTATACATGTTGAGCAAATTTAATTGGAACATAGTAGACTAGTTAGGGTACCGAGGCTTCATTCCCATCAATGTGTTAGCGTCGACGAGAGATGAAGCCTCGGTATCCTAAAATTCTTCGAGGCTTTATCACCCATACGCCACAGTAACGACGATGGACGACCAAGTCGAGCCGCTAGAATACTGGTTGCGCATCACGTTCACTATGACTTAGTGTGGTGGGTGGATGGGCATAAGACCCTTTTTATTTATATCGTATGCAAAAGAAGTTTAAATTTAGTTATTATGTTTGATGTTTGACATGGTTGACTTTCCAGGTTAAGTAGTCTGTACGCTGTGAGAGCGACGACGGGCGATGAGGCCGAGCCATTAAAATAACTTTTTTATATTCTATATGTGATTAATTTTTATAGTGATGGATAACTTATATGTTATTGGATGGGTAACTTACTTGATAAATGTAACTATCTCGGTGAATTACGCTCCTAGATACAAGCCTGGATGAACGGTAGTGGTTGAAATAGTACGGTGGGGCCCTAAAAGCCACTCACGGGTAGACCTTTCGGCCGTCCCAACCACTTCCAATCCATCGGGACCTGTACGGACGGCGTAATCGGCAGGCGAAGGGATCAACTACATACACAAATGGGTATGTATGCAAGCCACCATACAAGAGTACATCAGAGCCATTCCATCTAAAAAGAAAGGAAATATAGCAACGCCATACGGCAAGATTCAAATGACCTAGATAGATAAATATGTTAGGATAATTCCTCATACATCACACACATCAGAGTAACAAGCGGAAGCGGCGAAACAAGGTCCGAGTACGGATAAGAAGCAAATCGGCATAAGATGCCACAGAAATAAGCACATCCCGCCCACAGATCTCACGGATCCCCGTTCCCGGAATCTCTACACCGAACGATCGTTGCCCAGATCATCAGCCTCTTCCACCCAGTATCCGTCCTGCGAGGGTACCTGTTCATCTGAACCAATAATTTATCGTATGAGACCCTAAGGGTACTCAGCAAGTCTTAATGCCTCTAAAGGGGACACAACCTGGGGTGACGCAATTGCAGCGAAAGATAAACCCTAGCAGTGCTACAGATAAACGCTAACCATCCGCCTAACCAAACATAGACGGATGTCCGTGAATTAATAACAGCATTTATAACAGTAATTTCATCAGATCCATCCTCCTCCTCGCTTACCGACGAGGAAGCGGACGAACAACCCCCCATCCGTTGGCAATTTTATTATCCATTCCATGAGTGTTGCACTATTTACTAGTCAATTACTTAGTCAAATTAAAGGCGGTACTTTAGTTATGCTTGTCTATGGTCGAGAAACTGTGCCCCAAGTCGTCCATAACCGCGGACACGGCTTTCAGAAAGTTTTACCCTGCAGGGGTGCACAAATAGCAACACACACTCGATCAACCTCGGAAAAACCAAATCAAAACCCAACGAGGCCTTCACGACAAAGCAATCACAAGATTCAGAAATATTTCAGGGGGCCACCCCATTGAGTAGACCCGCAACGAAGCTAGCTGACTCCGAGACGGACTCAAGGTTTGCGACAATGGCTGTAAACGACCGGGAACCCGAAAGTGTGACTGGGCTTGTCGATACCGCGAAAACACTCCGCTTACCTAAACAGTACAGTGTGCTCCTCGCACAATCGTAAATAACCAGTAGCATGGCATAAGTACAGGATAGTAAATAAAACCTCAAACTAGTTTGTGGCCCCAAGAAATAAGACGGAATCAAGCTCTGGCTCAGGGGGGTCCCATATACCTCCCGGATGTGGATAGCGCGAATAATCTTGGAACAGGAATCAAGTACTCGGGGTCTTACGGGACACAAGTGAGCAGGAAAAACCAAATAGCAGATATTGCTCACCGGTGCCACTTTCATTAGTTGTCCCATTACTACTCAGGTCAAGTTGTTTAGGTACCTCGTTATCCATCAGACACTCACATACCCTACACATGCTGTTCTACGACTCGCATGGCTCAAACAACTCCTGTAGTAATGGCTCATGGGATGGAGGTACAGGCTTGGTGGGGTTTAAAAGTAAAGGCTATGCAATACTTGGGATTCAGTTTAATGCAATCGCGACTCAATGATGCAAGAATAAGATAGAGGCAATAGGTACTGTATGTATGCGAGCATGTGGTAGTGCTTGCCTGGCAACTCAGTGGAAGCGAGAGACGGATCTGAGTAGTGCTCCTGGTTCTCTTGATATATCCCCTGCTCAGAGTCTATCCGAAGAAGAACCAAACAAACAAGGGCCAACATAAATAAAGTGCACAAGCATAGGAATAAAATGCGTCAAGCAAACAATCATGCCATGATGAATGATGCACAAGTTGCATGGCAATAAAGTAGCATGACATGGGTGAGGTGTAGTATACAAGAATAAGTCATTTTATTAAGGTTTGGCCACATTTTATTGTCATAATAGCTGCTGTATTTTATATATTTACATGATGCATGCTGCAATGGAAGTCATGGATAGCATAAACAGAAAGGTCGCGTCGAGCTGATCATTTTAGACATATCATTTGTTAATTTTGGAATTATAAATCAAAAGTTATTAATTATTTAAGTTCCAGTGGCATTGGTTGTAATTTAATTCAACTTGGAATTTTAAATGTGCAAAAGGTAATTTGAATAGCATATTTGAAATCCTTACATTTTTCTGATTCATAAACATATAACATTTGCATTATTTGGATTTATAAATGAAAAGTTATTTAAAACAGAATTATATTTGAATTTGAATTAAATTTTAAATAGGTTTGAGTTAAACAGAATCTGGAAAACATTTTAGCACCCAGGCCAACCTAGCCCTAGTCACAGACATGTGGGGCCAGGCACACACGGACCCACACGCCAGCGGCTGAGAAGGAGGGGGACCGCGGGTTGAATAAACAAAACTAGGGGACCCTTTTTATAAAAATGCACACAGAGACTGACAGAGGGGTGTAAGGGGAGCGCGAGTTGAGGGAAAAGGAATGCCAGGGGGTTATCTGCGAAAAGCACACGCCACTGTGGATCTTCTGGGCTGTCTGACGAACTGAAAACAAACACCGCGCGACAGAGAAAAACAGGGCGCGTCGGACTCGATCCCGCGACCACGGGCGCGCCAGCGGGGGCGGCTACCGCTGCGGTGGCTGCGTGGTTATTGACAGGGAAGCGCACGGGGTCTAGATAGGTCGCTGCGCGACGCGGGAGCGAGCCAGCACAGCGGCCGACGGCGCGCGCAGAGCGTTCGACGAAAACAACCGGCGGAGCTAGAGCGGTACGGCGAGGCGGAGCGTGTCTAGGGGGTTCAGGGGCTTACCGCGGTGGTGGCTGCGTGGTTGGAACAGGTTGGGGCGGTCGCGATCAACGGCGAGGCAGACGCACTGGCGGAGCTAGGGTTCGTCGGTTCGCGTCGGTGTCCAGGCTCCTGGGGCTGCTCCTCCTCGCTGCTGGGTACGGGGACGACACAGACGATCTCCGGAGCTTCCTCGACACCCACAGCACCACGCCCGCCTCCTGGTTCGATGACGACGAGAGGGAGCCGACGGTGTAGCCGGCGTCGGGGTAGATGAGGGTGGAGAGGGAGAAGGAAGGGGAGGGAGGCTTCAGGATGGATCTGGGGAGAGGCCAGAGGGGTGTGGGGTGGATAAGAACGAGGGGGGTGAGGTTAGGCTTGCGTGGGGGAGTGTAGATCGGCTCGGCCACCTTTGCACCTCACGTGCATGGGTCGGCAGGCACATGGGGAGGGAGGAGGCTGCCAGGTGGGGTAGGGCGAGGTCAGGGAGGCAGGCAGGTTCGGTGTGGGACTGCTGAGTGGCCCAGGGAGGGGGAGCTCGTGGTGGGGCACGCCGGCAGGGAGAAAGAGAGCAAGAGAGAGGAGAAGAGGGTGGTCTCGGCTAGGAGCTAGGGTCGGGTTAGGGTTAGGTTTGGCTCGGGTACAGCTAGGGTTTGGGGAGGGGTAGCAGCTAGGTGGGCCAGGGAGAGAGGGGCCAGGTGGGGCCAGCTGGAAGAGGCTCGGCATGGATGGAAAGGAGGGGGTGGGGTAGGTTTAGGGTTTAGCTAGGATGGGGTATGGTAGATTAAGGTTTTAGAGAGAGAGAGAGATGCTCCATATTAAAATCCAAATACAAATCAAATGACAAGCTAAAGGGATACTTGCATGGGCCATGCATAATTAATTGATACCATGTTTATCTTTGTGGAAACAAGATTATTTATATGGCATTTTCTTATGCATTCCAAAGTGTGGAATAAGGCCCAAGCAAAAGAATATAGAAAGAATTCCAAGTGGAGTATGAGGAGATGATCACATTGGATTATATTTGGGACTTGCTAGTGTGTATATGCCACTAGATATTTATTAAGCCCACATAATATCCCAACATGATGATAACCCCAAAAGCAACACATATGGAAGCTAGGAAAAAGGGGTCCACTCACAAGGCATGCAAAGGTGGCCATGTGGCTCTCATGTATCAATAATGTGAAAACAAAATGATGCCAAGATGAGAACATGTGGAAAAGAATTGGATCCATCCCAACCCACATGAGCTAGAAGTAAACCCATAAATGCCAAGCTCATATTTAGTTGGATGGTGGAATTATAAGGTGGTGAAAGAAAGGTGGTGGAGTTAATAAGAGATATGCCCCCAAATCAACTTGGGCATTTAACAATATATCAAGAACCAAATACAATATCAAGAGGCAACTACAATTAATAATGCAAATGAGATAAGAACCAAACAAGAAGGGGTTTTATATGATGCTCAAATGCAAGGTGGCATGATGACATGAGCATGATATGATGATGATGCAACAATTATATGTAGAAAGTGGTCCTTTTATTACTAGAACAAGTAGCATTACAGGTGTTAGACAACTGGGATGCTACAACTCTCCCCCACTAAACAGGAATCTCGCCCCGAGATTCTAGGAAGAAGAAGACACAAAGAGGGTAGGATGGTTGGCACGGAGTTCATCTTCACGCTCCCATGTGGCTTCATCAACAGAATGGTGTGACCACTGCACCTTGCAGAACTTGATGGACTTGTTGCGAGTCCTTCTTTCTGCGGTCTCAAGGATTTTGGTGGGGTGTTCTTGATAAGACAGGTCTTCTTGGAGATCGATTAGCTCATGATCCACGGTCCTGCCGGGATCTTTGAAGCACTTCTTGAGCTGAGAGATGTGGAAAACATCATGGACTTTGAGTTTTTCCGGGAGCTCCAGGGCATAAGCAACTTCTCCTCTTCTACCACGAATCTTGAAAGGACCGATGTACCTAGGAGCCAGCTTTCCTTTGATACCGAAGCGATGTGTGCCTTTCATGGGAGTGACACGAAGGTACACGAGATCACCAGGGGCATACACCATGTCCGTGTGCTTCCTTGCATAGTTGCTCTTCTGACGACTCTGAGCAATCTTCAGGTTCTCAAGAATGATATGCACCTTCTCCTCTGCTTGAGTTACAATGTCAGGGCCAAACCAGATTCTTTCTCCTGCACCTGACCAACCAATCGGAGTTCTGCACTTGCGACCATAGAGAGCCTCAAATGGTGCCATCTTCAGACTCTTCTGGAAGCTGTTGTTGTACGAGAATTCAGCATAAGGAAGACATTCCTCCCACTTCATGCCAAAAGAGATGACGCAAGCACGAAGCATATCCTCCAGAATCTGATTGATCCTTTTC
Source organism: Avena sativa (assembly GCA_916181665.1). Lineage (NCBI taxonomy): Eukaryota > Viridiplantae > Streptophyta > Magnoliopsida > Poales > Poaceae > Avena > Avena sativa. Next base: position 370,385,391 of record OV702279.1, on the reverse strand, counting down.
ACTTGTCCTTGCGACTGAGGGTGGTAAGCAGTGCTGAAGTTCAACTTTGTTCCCAGAGCATTTTGAAAGCTTTCCCAGAACTTGGAAGTGAAGATGCTCCCACGGTCTGAACTGATCTCAAGCGGAACCCCATACAGAGAGACAATTTTGTTGATATAGAGCTCAGCCAACTGAATTCCAGAAATTGTTTCCTTGACGGGGAAGAAATGAGCCACTTTAGAAAGCCTGTCGATGACAACAAAGATTGCATTGTTGCCCTTCTGCGACCTTGGAAAGCCAGTGATGAAGTCCATCTCTACTTTCTCCCATTTCCATTCCGGAGGTTTCAATGGCTGTAGAAGACCGAATGGTTTCTGATGGACAGCTTTCACTCTGCGGCAGACATCACACTCCGAGACATACTTGGCACAATATCGTTTCAAACCAGGCCACCAATACTGTGTTTTCAAGTCCATGTACATCTTTGTGCTGCCAGGGTGGATAGAAAGAACCGAATCATGCGCCTCCTTGAGAACTTGCTCTCTCAAACCCGGGTAGTTTGGAACAAACATCCGGTGGTCGAAGAAAAGCGTGCCTTGATCATCTACGTGGAAGGACTCATACTTCGGAAGCTCAAGTTTAGAGATGATGTTTCTGGTGTGCGGATCACCCAGCTGACGAGAGCGAATCTTTTCTTCCAAGAGAGGAGTAGCCAGAAGGTTCAGGAGATGCCCTTGTTCCACAACTTCCAGGTTGAGCTGGCGGAATTCCTCGCACAAGAGGGGCTGCTGCTCTTCCATCATGAGGTTATTGACATAAGCTTTGCGGTTGAGAGCATCTGCCATGACATTAGCTTTGCCCGGTGTGTAGTTGATGGTCAAATCAAAGTCATTGATTGCTTCGATCCATCTCCTCTGCCGAAGGTTGAGATCAGGCTGAGTGAAGATATACTTCAAACTTTTGTGGTCAGAAAAGATCTCACATCGGTTGCCAAGCAAGTAGTGCCTCCATAGCTTTAAAGCAAAGACAACTGCTGCTAGCTCGAGGTCATGTGTGGGATAGTTGATCTCATGCGTCTTCAACTATCGAGAGGCATAAGCAACCACTTGTTTTTCTTGCATAAGGACCGCACCCAATCCTTGCAAAGAGGCGTCGCAGAATATCTGGAAAGGCTTAGATGTATCCGGAGGAACCAAGACTGGCGTGGAAGTGAGCTTCTCTTTGAGTGTCTCAAAGCTTGCTTGACACGCAGGAGTCCACAGGTATTTCTTGCCTTTCTTGAGGAGATCGGTAAGAGGCTTCGCTATCTTCGAGAAGTTCTGAACGAAGCGACGGCAATAACTAGCCAAACCAAGAAAACTCCGCACTTCTTTGACATTAACAGGAGGAAGCCATTCAACAATTGTCTTCACAGTTTCTGGGTTGACTGCAATGCCCTTGGCAGAGATAACATGGCCAAGATAAGTTACTTCAGGCAGCCAAAACTCGCACTTTGAGAACTTTGCATACAAGCGGTTCTCACGCAGTTTGCTTAGGACACACCGCAGGTGTTCTTCATGCTCTTCCTTGGACTTAGAATAGACCAGGATGTCATCCAGATAGACCACAACGAACTTATCCAGGTACTCCATGAAGACCGAGTTCATAAGCCTCGAGAAGGTAGCAGGAGCGTTGGTGAGACCGAAAGACATCACCGTGTACTCATACATGCCATAGCGGGTGGTGAAAGCTGTTTTAGGCACATCTTCCTTGCGAATCTTGATTTGGTGATAACCACTCCTCAAATCCAGCTTAGAGAATACTACAGCTCCAGCTAGCTGATCGAAGAGATCATTAATCCGCGGAAGGGGATATTTGTTCTTGATGGTTTTAGCATTGAGAGCCCGATAGTCAACACAAAGTCTATCAGTCCTGTCACGCTTCTTCACAAAGATTGTTGGGCCACCCCAAGAAGAAGTACTGTGTTGAATGAAACCCAACTTCTCTTGTTCATCAAGCTGTCGTTTGAGTTCAGCCAACTCAGCAGGACCCATTTTATAAGGCCGCTTGGAGATAGGAGCCGTTCCAGGTTCAAGCTCAATTACGAACTCAACCTCACGATCCGGAGGCATACCCGGCAACTCTTCAGGAAAAACATCCGGGAACTCACAGACCACTGGGACTCTCTGAATAGCTTCCATAGCATCATCATTCAGAGCCGCCAAAGAGAAAAGCTGGACAGCAGGCGTCAGACTTGGAGAAAAGACTATATGGCCTTCAGGAATCTTCAAAGAAACCGAGCGTTCAGCACAATCAATCACAGCTGCATTTGCCGTCAACCAATCCATGCCCAAGATGACATCAATGTCAGAATTGCCCAGAACAATTAAAGAAGCCGAGAACGAAGAGCCACCAATCTCAACTTGGTTGCCATGGCTGATCTTAGAAGCTGCCATTGTTGCTCCAGGAGAAAGAACCATTAACTTCTTAAGAAGAGGATCCGCCGCTAACCCATTATCACTTGCAAACTTGATAGAAACAAAAGAATGCGATGCACCAGAATCAAATAAAACTCGTGCAGGGACTGAGTTAACGGATAGCATACCCATCACCACTCCAGGTGCATGCTCAGCTTGAGCGGCGTTGACACAATTGGCACGAGCAACCGTAGACCCGGGCTTAGTGTTGATGTTGAGAGCCCGAGGTGGTGGTGCACGAACCATAGGAGAGCTTGCTGCAGATCTTGGAGGGGGTGGAGGGAGAGCTTTGTTCTTCAACGGACAGTTCCAGTTGAGATGTCCAGGATCTCCACACGTGAAGCAGGCACCAGGTGGACGTGGAGCAACGTAGCCAGGGACTCCGCCAGGCGCTCCAGGGTAGTTGTGGGTGTAGCCCCTGGGAGCCGCAGTGATGGAGTTTGGTGGCCTTGACGCGTAGCTTGCAGGTCTTGGTGAAGCCGGGAGCGACGGTGGGGTGTTAGGAACCCAGACACGCCGCTTAGAAGGAGCTGCCATAACCGAAGAGCTTGATGCATCCCTGTTGTGTTTCTTGGAGTCCTCGAACACTTGCCGACTTGCCTCCTCTTGCAAAGCTGTGTGTTGTAGTTCCAGGAAAGATGCCGGCCTTGCATGTGTGATTGCATACTTGATCGATGCATTGAGCCCTTGCCTGAACCTCTTCTGCTTCTTCTTGTCATCAGATACCTCATCGCCACCATAACGAGAAAGATTCATGAAGTTCCTGATGTAGGTGTTGACGTTATCATTTCCTTGCTTCAGGTTGAGAAACGCTTCCTTCATCCTTTCCATGACAATCTCTGACAGGAATTGCTCTTTGAACGCTCCAGAGAACTGTCCCCAGGTAGGCTGAAAACCAGTGCAACTTGCCTTCAAGTAATTCTCCCACCAGAGAGCTGCATCTCCCTTTAGAAGGTGAGTAGCACACTTTACCCACTCCTGCTCAGGAACATCAGCAGTCTCAAGAAGCCTTGACGTCTCACGTAACCAATCATCCGCATCCAGTGGGCGATCGGAAACATCAAACTGGCGAGGGTTGAATTTCAGGAAGCTCTTGATGTCTCCTCGCTTGGGAGGTGGAGGGAGTGGAGCAAACTCATTTCTTCTGACACTTTCTTCCAAGCGCTGCTGGTTCTGCTGCATTGCTGCCAAGGCATTAGCTATGTTTGACAATGCGGCCCCCAACTCCGGTGGTATGTCCTCATCAGAACGGCGTGGTGGAGCCATCCTGAGATTGATAAAAACACAAGTCAGTACTATAATGGAGAATAATAATAATCCAAAATAGTACCAAGATGGAACTAACCAAGATTAAAGGATACAAATTACTAAGATGATATTAAAATATCAACAAAGTTCAAAGCACCTAGAAGATATTAAGCATATCGCACACGACTGAAAAGGAGTGTGGTACACAAATATATCAAAGAAAAAATTTCCACAAATTTCGGCATTAAAATACCAATAGATGCGCAAAATTACTTAACGAATCAAGATTAGTGACTCTACCGATTCAATATACAAAAGCGAATGATAAGAGTAGTGGTATGGTCGCGACTCCATCCCGCACTCAAATCATTACTCCGCACATGAACAAGTGGAACACATATCCTAACCCCTTCTTCTCACGTTGAACCTAAGATTGGTAACTACGGAAACGAACACCCCAAACAAGATAGCGTCGGATACAAAGAGTAAGGCAGATTGCGTCGGTTTGCAAAAGCCTGTCGGTATGGAATGTACCAACAGTTGATAACCAAAAGGCCGATTAGATAACAACTTGGATGCAACAGGTAGACAAGGGATTACACACCACACACACACACACTCAACCTATGGTACTACGGAAACCCAGAACACGTGAATCCTATTTTGAATTTTAAGAAGAGGATTGAAAACGTTGCACTCCCTTACCAGAAAAGGGTGGGTGGGTGGGTAAGAAGAAAAGTGGAAGCAGTCCTACTCTCGCGTTTTGTTTTTCCCTAGTATACATAACTACCAAAATATTTGCTAGACTGACAACGACCGTTTGGCTGAGACCCTGAAGGTCGGGATGGCTCTGATACCAATTGTAACTACCTCAGTGAATTACGCTCCTAGATACAAGCCTGGATGAACGGTAGTGGTTGAAATAGTACGGTGGGGCCCTAAAAGCCACTCACGGGTAGACCTTTCGGCCGTCCCAACCACTTCCAATCCATCGGGACCTGTACGGGCGGCGTAATCGGCAAGCGAAGGGATCAACTACATACACAAATGGGTATGTATGCAAGCCACCATACAAGAGTACATCAGAGCCATTCCATCTAAAAAGAAAGGAAATATAGCAACGCCATACGGCAAGATTCAAATGACCTAGATAGATATAATATGTTAGGATAATTCCTCATACATCACACACATCAGAGTAACAAGCGGAAGCGGCGAAACAAGGTCCGAGTACGGATAAGAAGCAAATCGGCATAAGATGCCACAGAAATAAGCACATCCCGCCCACAGATCTCACGGATCCCCGTTCCCGGAATCTCTACACCGAACGATCGTTGCCCAGATCATCAGCCTCTTCCACCCAGTATCCGTCCTGCGAGGGTACCTGTTCATCTAAACCAATAATTTATCGTGTGAGACCCTAAGGGTACTCAGCAAGTCTTAATGCCTCTAAAGGGGACACAACCTGGGGTGACGCAATTGCAGCGAAAGATAAACCCTAGCAGTGCTACAGATAAACGCTAACCATCCGCCTAACCAAACATAGACGGATGTCCGTGAATTAATAACAGCATTTATAACAGTAATTTCATCAGATCCATCCTCCTCCTCGCTTACCGACGAGGAAGCGGACGAACAACCCCCCATCCGTTGGCAATTTTATTATCCATTCCATGAGTGTTGCACTATTTACTAGTCAATTACTTAGTCAAATTAAAGGCGGTACTTTAGTTATGCTTGTCTATGGTCGAGAAACTGTGCCCCAAGTCGTCCATAACCGCGGACACGGCTTTCAGAAAGTTTTACCCTGCAGGGGTGCACAAATAGCAACACACACTCGATCAACCTCGGAAAAACCAAATCAAAACCCAACGAGGCCTTCACGACAAAGCAATCACAAGATTCAGAAATATTTCAGGGGGCCACCCCATTGAGTAGACCCGCAACGAAGCTAGCTGACTCCGAGACGGACTCAAGGTTTGCGACAATGGCTGTAAACGACCGGGAACCCGAAAGTGTGACTGGGCTTGTCGATACCGCGAAAACACTCCGCTTACCTAAACAGTACAGTGTGCTCCTCGCACAATCGTAAATAACCAGTAGCATGGCATAAGTACAGGATAGTAAATAAAACCTCAAACTAGTTTGTGGCCCCAAGAAATAAGACGGAATCAAGCTCTGGCTCAGGGGGGTCCCATATACCTCCCGGATGTGGATAGCGCGAATAATCTTGGAACAGGAATCAAGTACTCGGGGTCTTACGGGACACAAGTGAGCAGGAAAAACCAAATAGCAGATATTGCTCACCGGTGCCACTTTCATTAGTTGTCCCATTACTACTCAGGTTAAGTTGTTTAGGTACCTCGTTATCCATCAGACACTCACATACCCTACACATGCTGTTCTACGACTCGCATGGCTCAAACAACTCCTGTAGTAATGGCTCATGGGATGGAGGTACATGCTTGGTGGGGTTTAAAAGTAAAGGCTATGCAATACTTGGGATTCAGTTTAATGCAATCGCGACTCAATGATGCAAGAATAAGATAGAGGCAATAGGTACTGTATGTATGCGAGCATGTGGTAGTGCTTGCCTGGCAACTCAGTGGAAGCGAGAGACGGATCTGAGTAGTGCTCCTGGTTCTCTTGATATATCCCCTGCTCAGAGTCTATCCGAAGAAGAACCAAACAAACAAGGGCCAACATAAATAAAGTGCACAAGCATAGGAATAAAATGCGTCAAGCAAACAATCATGCCATGATGAATGATGCACAAGTTGCATGGCAATAAAGTAGCATGACATGGGTGAGGTGTAGTATACAAGAATAAGTCATTTTATTAAGGTTTGGCCACATTTTATTGTCATAATAGCTGCTGTATTTTATATATTTACATGATGCATGCTGCAATGGAAGTCATGGATAGCATAAACAGAAAGGTCGCGTCGAGCTGATCATTTTAGACATATTATTTGTTAATTTTGGAATTATAAATCAAAAGTTATTAATTATTTAAGTTCCAGTGGCATTGGTTGTAATTTAATTCAACTTGGAATTTTAAATGTGCAAAAGGTAATTTGAATAGCATATTTGAAATCCTTACATTTTTCTGATTCAGAAACATATAACATTTGCATTATTTGGATTTATAAATGAAAAGTTATTTAAAACAGAATTATATTTGAATTTGAATTAAATTTTAAATAGGTTTGAGTTAAACAGAATCTGGAAAACATTTTAGCACCCAGGCCAACCTAGCCCTAGTCACAGACATGTGGGGCCAGGCACACACGGACCCACACGCCAGCGGCTGAGAAGGAGGGGGACCGCGGGTTGAATAAACAAAACTAGGGGACCCTTTTTATAAAAATGCACACAGAGACTGACAGAGGGGTGTAAGGGGAGCGCGGGTTGAGGGAAAAGGAATGCCAGGGGGTTATCTGCGAAAAGCACACGCCACTGTGGATCTTCTCGGCTGTCTGACGAACTGAAAACAAACACCGCGCGACAGAGAAAAACAGGGCGCGTCGGACTCGATCCCGCGACCACGGGCGCGCCAGCGGGGGCGGCTACCGCTGCGGTGGCTGCGTGGTTATTGACAGGGAAGCGCACGGGGTCTAGATAGGTCGCTGCGCGACGCGGGAGCGAGCCAGCGCAGCGGCCGACGGCGCGCGCAGAGCGTTCGACGAAAACAACCGGCGGAGCTAGAGCGGTACGGCGAGGCGGAGCGTGTCTAGGGGGTTCAGGGGCTTACCGCGGTGGTGGCTGCGTGGTTGGAACAGGTTGGGGCGGTCGCGATCAACGGCGAGGCAGACGCACTGGCGGAGCTAGGGTTCGTCGGTTCGCGTCGGTGTCCAGGCTCCTGGGGCTGCTCCTCCTCGCTGCTGGGTACGGGGACGACGCAGACGATCTCCGGAGCTTCCTCGACACCCACAGCACCACGCCCGCCTCCTGGTTCGATGACGACGAGAGGGAGCCGACGGTGTAGCCGGCGTCGGGGTAGATGAGGGTGGAGAGGGAGAAGGAAGGGGAGGGAGGCTTCATGATGGATCTGGGGAGAGGCCAGAGGGGTGTGGGGTGGATAAGAACGAGGGGGTGAGGTTAGGCTTGCGTGGGGGAGGGTAGATCGGCTCGGCCACCTTTGCACCTCACGTGCATGGGTCGGCAGGCACATGGGGAGGGAGGAGGCTGCCAGGTGGGGTAGGGCGAGGTCAGGGAGGCAGGCAGGTTCGATGTGGGACTGCTGAGTGGCCCAGGGAGGGGGAGCTCGTGGTGGGGCACGCCGGCAGGGAGAAAGAGAGCAAGAGAGAGGAGAAGAGGGTGGTCTCGGCTAGGAGCTAGGGTCGGGTTAGGGTTAGGTTTGGCTCGGGTACAGCTAGGGTTTGGGGAGGGGTAGCAGCTAGGTGGGCCAGGGAGAGAGGGGCCAGGTGGGGCCAGCTGGAAGAGGCTCGGCATGGATGGAAAGGAGGGGGTGGGGTAGGTTTAGGGTTTAGCTAGGATGGGGTATGGTAGATTAAGGTTTTAGAGAGAGAGAGATGCTCCATATTAAAATCCAAATACAAATCAAATGACAAGCTAAAGGGATACTTGCATGGGCCATGCATAATTAATTGATACCATGTTTATCTTTGTGGAAACAAGATTATTTATATGGCATTTTCTTATGCATTCCAAAGTGTGGAATAAGGCCCAAGCAAAAGAATATAGAAAGAATTCCAAGTGGAGTATGAGGAGATGATCACATTGGATTATATTTGGGACTTGCTAGTGTGTATATGCCACTAGATATTTATTAAGCCCACATAATATCCCAACATGATGATAACCCCAAAAGCAACACATATGGAAGCTAGGAAAAAGGGGTCCACTCACAAGGCATGCAAAGGTGGCTATGTGGCTCTCATGTATCAATAATGTAAAAAAAAAATGATGCCAAGATGAGAACATGTGGAAAAGAATTGGATCCATCCCAACCCACATGAGCTAGAAGTAAACCCATAAATGCCAAGCTCATATTTAGTTGGATGGTGGAATTATAAGGTGGTGAAAGAAAGGTGGTGGAGTTAATAAGAGATATGCCCCCAAATCAACTTGGACATTTAACAATATATCAAGAACCAAATACAATATCAAGAGACAACTACAATTAATAATGCACATGAGATAAGAACCAAACAAGAAGGGGTTTTATATGATGCTCAAATGCAAGGTGGCATGATGACATGAGCATGATATGATGATGATGCAACAATTATATGTAGAAAGTGGTCCTTTTATTACTAGAACAAGTAGCATTACAGGTGTTAGACAACTGGGATGCTACAATAAAGCATGGATAACTCTCGTGTTACTGATGGGTAACTTGTGGATAAACAAAAAAGTTACATGTCCCTAACATGTGATTTGTGGGTAATTTTATAATGGTGGATAACTTACATGTTATTGGGTGGGTAACTTACATGCTAAAGTCCGGATAACTCACGTGTTACGGATGGATAACTTTTGGTAAAAAAAAAAGTTGTCAGAACATACCAACATGGGATCTAGTTTCGAAGATATCGTTACGACTAGCCTAACGGTGAAAACGAATCTTAATTCGGACAAACGGTTTGATCTAGAAAACATTTTAAATTTTCGTACTTGAGTTGAGCTGGCTAATAAAAAATCCTGTCATTTAGTCCTAGAAAGATACCGTGCATGCAATTGCTTGACAAGCTCCTGCCGGATTTCTATTTTCTCAGACCGGTCGTTAGGTAGTAATGTTCTTGTATTATAATAAAAAAGTTAATATTTGGCCTATATGTGTTCTGCTGAGTAAGATCTTTGCCGAAAAGCCTACGTCGAGGGCAGCCGTCGGCGTAGTATACGCCGAGAATTTTTGGCCTACACCGACAGTGACAGTAGCTAGATGTTTTCTTTGTTTTTAAAACATACAGATATATTATTGTCCAAATCAACGCACTAATCAATCGGCTGGTACTAAGTAACTATCAAAGCTAATCAACATAGTGCACTGAATCGAGGCATGCATTGGCTGCATGCTTTACATGCATTAGCTTAGGTTTTTTTACTTGAACAAGATATGCATGGTGGGCTTGCATGTATTCTCTGGTTAATCTGACACGCTTGGCGATCTTGCATGCATCAGCTAGCTAGCTAACTAAGTGCTCGGTTAATCTGCCAAATCGGTTAAGCTTACATAGCTTGGCGCAGGACATGTCGATGCATATCCGTCCTACCTTGTAGATCCGCCACTGTATCTGGACACAGCGAATGGACGGCAGACTAGCATCAGTTATTTAATGTGTATATAGATGAAATTTTACCTTCTATGCTGAGGTGGCTATTTATAAAGTTTATAATTTCTTTTGTGAACTACGGAGTAGGATTACTTTTTTTTACGTGGGAGAGTAAGAGTACTTTAAATTAAACTGGAAAAACACCTTATAATTAGGAAAGGAGGGTGTGCTTGCTCAGCCATAATAGTTTAGAGAAAAATATTTGCTTCCGTTTATCATTTGATGCATGCATTCTATTTTTTCTAAAGCTATCTGTTGGGGGATTTTGAGAGAGAGAGAGAGAGAAGGACGTCGTCTATAATTCTGCATATGGTCTATAGCCCGTAAAAATCGATAGTTATCGACAGCTAAATCCCTTTGTATGCGCATGTGTCGGTAGTTTGAGCTTTCCCCGCTAACCGGCCCTCCACGATCCTAGTCCATTGAAATAACTAGGAAATGTGGTGCGGCGACACGCCGCACCCGTTGTAGTGATATTTTCCCGTTTGTTGTATATAGTTGCGGTGACTTTTTTATTGTTTGTCGTATATAGCCTGGTTCAACATTGGCATTGAATTTAATAACAGTAGATGCGAGAAAAGGATGGCAATATAGGAGATGATACTAAGAAAATTACAAATGGATATATTTAGACTGGATACATGGTGGATTGCATTGAAGAAATAGCACGTCAGAATGAAGAACTACTAAGGGGGACGGCAGTCTAGGTAAAATAATACTGTACTAATCTGCCAAAGGAAAAAAATGTGTTCTTGTTTCTCCCAAAAGGACAATCAAAATAATCGAATAGTAAGTTCAAAATAACAGGTTGTCGTACATCACTAATCACAGTATTAACTACTCCATTACCATTTATAGAAATCAAAGCTTTTGCGCTGCACTCTCGCCATGTCACCACTGGCATTTGTACACTCGGCATTTCTCCCTAGTATCCTAGACGATATAGTTAAGCAATCATGTTATATTTGCCATTTATGCTACTACTACTTGCAGTTCTGGCTGTTCCCGTACACCCAAATCCTCTCACAGACTACAAGACATAAAATTCAAAATTGATCATGCAAAAAAAGATCAGTTTACAACATCTGGTAATATTCATGTACATAGTTTCTAGTAAACTTCATTTTGATATTTGTACTGAGAGTAGAACTTATGCGGATGTGATCTTCTAGTACTGAAAAGGCAGAGCAGAATACCAAGCATTTTAAGACATTGAAGTTCAGGAAAATAATTCCTGTATGTGCCTAAGAAATATGTTAAGCATCAACTGAAACGCAGCACCGCTAGCATATATACATATGTTTTCTCATTCTCCATTATTTGTCCAAAAACATACATGCAATGCATTGACTAAGTGAAGCATTTTCTCACCAATTCAGCAGAAGCCTTGTAGATCCACTCTACTCGCTTGATATCCTTGCAGTAAAAGCAGATACTCTCCACTGTAAGCTAAGATAATAGACATGGTAATGTCCAGTCATAAATTTTCCACGTTGAGAACAACAACAGTAGTTGGGAAAGTACCATTGTTCCGTCTGAATTTGTGCGAACCTGAAAGTCAAGTTCACATCAGAAGAAAATTACACATATGGTTACCGTTGCACCCAGATCCAGAATGAAGCATAGAGAAGCCAGGCAAGCATTCTCCATGTTTAGCACCCGCTGATTTGTTGACGATGCATAGGCGTAATTCACACGAAAAACTCCCACCGGGAAGTAAGTGTTGTGCTTGCGATCGGACTTGAGTACCAAACCTTTGTACTGTCATTGGAAGAAAACCCAATTACTGAAGTACATTCCAGATTTTTTTTTCAAATGCATAATCAAAGTAGTGACGAAACCAATTAAATTTAACCATCTGCAGAAATTCTTCCAAAAAGGTGCACATAAATATAATATAATTTTTTATTATAATCTAACAGCTTGTACTTATTAACTTCTCGCCTGTGAGCTATGACACACCTGAATTTCCATTGTCGTAGGCACTGGCAGTCCTTTTCGTACATTATCAGTCACATATTCTGCTCCAAGACATGGGGCACTTGAAGCATCTCATCCAGCCAAGAAACCATGCCATCCATTCCTTTATATCTTCAAATTTTGGTACTACTTATTCTATCTTCAAAATTTGGTACTAAAACAATAGTCTGAATCTCAAACTATCGTTACTATGGTTTGTACCAAGTAAAAACCAAGTAAAAAATACTATTCAGAACGGTTCATGCTATTCATGAACTATGTATACCAAGTAAAAAAAATGCACAACCTGCAAAAAAGTCTTCTCTCAGTTTCTTCTTTCCGAACTGAAAAATAGAACATCTACTGAACCTCCTGTAATATACGCATATTTTTCTAGAATAGTAAAAATAAATAAATCACTTTGACATTTTTATATAGTAGTAAAAGAGAAGTACCTAGGCAAATAAAACATATATGCATACCACATATGATGTTACTCAGCTAAGAACCAGGGAAGGTTACCCAGTCTGGCATAATAATGTTCAATGTAATTTGCAAATATTACATTGGCTTTATAATAAAGGAAGAAAGAAGAACACAGAATGGGATGACAATAGGCTAGTAATATCCACCTGAGTTTTGGAAACGTAACTTCATATCTGCTAGTCAACTGCGTAGAGAAAATAACCAAACGATGTAAATTGCCGACAAATCTTACCCTATGAACGATGCAAAAAAACAATTGAAATCTCTTTAAAACGCAATTTAAAAGTTAAGTGAGAAAAATCCTAGGAAAGAGAAAAATAGAACTTTTTTTGGCTGGTGTTTCCGAGCTCTTTTTCCTGTTGTCACGTGTTTCGTTTGTTTCCTTGCATATGAAGAACAACAATACTTAAGATGATTTATCGATGGAAGTTTCCGCACAGCTAGCTAAAATTCATATGTGTTTACCTTCTCCAATTATGAATAGACCATCGCCATAATGTCTTCAGTAGATTTAGCCGCTGGAATCCTGCTATCTTCTGTGGTTTTGGAGTGTCGTTGCCTGGATCAGTCAATGCATCCATCCTGTAAAAAGATTTCATCACTCACTGGCTGAACAATCCGAGAGTTATAGACCTAAAAGGATATGGTCATATTACAATGCATCACAGGTGTACCATCTGTTCATATAGTTAAATCTGTACTGTATCTACTCATGGTATTGCTGAAAGGAAGACGCCAAAAAAATCAATATCAAATACAACCACCATGAACATAACAGAGTCTGATCGGACCAAGAAAGTAACCTTGAATCGAGACACGGGCAAGGAAGAAAATAAGATGGTGGATCCTGACGAAGTCGGTGTCCCATTTCTCGAGATCCTCGGCAGGAGCAGGCACGCCGTTTGAGCTATTGGCGACGCCGTCGTCCAGGCTGTTCCCCCATGGGCCTGCCTATCCTCCTGCTCGACGGCATCGACTAATGGCGGTGAACAGACGCCTGATGAAGTGGGCCTTCCTATCCTCCTGCTCGACGACATTGGCTAATGGTGGTGAACAGACAGCTAATGAAGTGGGCCTGCCAAACGCGGATGAAAGCGGAGCAGGAGAAGGCATGACTTGCATTTGTAAGATTTGGGCGAGATACCCTTGACCACTAAAGCTTGCATGTTGTCTCTCTCTTGACCTGCACATAACCTAAATTCTTCAGCATAGAACAATAAATTGAGCAGCAAAGATTAGGGACTGGATTGTGGCCTAAAGCCATTAATGAAGAAAAATCCAAATAAAGGAAGTGTAGCAAGAGTCACTTTATGGTAGCATGATTTCAGTATTAACTCCTGCAAATAAAGAAGTTGACTAACCATACCACAACTTTGAAATAAAATGGATATGAGTACAGCATATATCTTTGGCAAGAAATATATGATGTTTGAAATCCCATAGTCTGAAAACGTAAAATACAGTGAATCAGCTCATTAGTCGCCTCATGAAATTGGGACTTGATTTACCTTGCTCTAGCAGGACACCTCTTTGCAACAATAGATCAAGGTCCAAAAGAAGCTGAAACTAAATAATAAGAAAGAAATGCATAAGGAAATTCCACCTAATAAAATAGTAGCAGTTTCTAAAATGCAAAGGAAGGCTGTTGAGCACCTGGGAAAACCAATTATAGTAAGAAACTTATTAAGAAACAGTGCATGCCTACACCACTCATGGCTGGTCTGTTACGTTTTGCTGAAGTTGTAGGCTCATCAATTAAATCGCCATATTGGAAACATCACAAATTTGGAAGTTCTGCTGACAGTCTTCCTATTTCATCAGAATTTGAATGAGTAAACACATCTCCTGTCCAATAAAAAGTATGATTGATGAATAAAACTTTCAGAACCTGCAGCATCAAAATCTCTCAAATAAGCCTATGCCTGCACATTAATATCAAGCTGGGAGGATATGGTAGGTGGACCAACCAAGATGGTGCTGCTAAATAACTTGGCGAGAGATCCCAAGCGGGTGTGCCACCTTAATTCGAGCATGATTTAATTTCTAGAATAATCTGCTTATGCATATACACACGGGAGAAGATAGAGTGAATTTGAATATTGATCGATCTGCTTCCCAAACCATGACACCTTGGTAAGTCGGTATTTATTAATAAACAGAGAGATGCAACTTCATTTAATAGAAAACTGATGCACAACGGTGATTGATAAATCGATTTGGATCATCATATACACGTACCTCTGAAATCTCAAACCTAATAGGTACACATCTGTCTTGACCTGGACATCGATCTGTTGCACAAACTATCTGCACTCCAGGTACCACTGCAGCTGCCACCAGATTTCGTGGCACAACTTCTATGGCGAGGGCCATCCGGTTCCCCTCCGGCGTTTGGCCGACCTCCGTAGGTCCCTAGCCCCACTACTTCCCGGTGACCACGGGTGGTGGCACGGGACGGCGCAATGAAGGAGCAACCAGAGAGTTTGTGGACTGCCAACGTGTTTCCCTGTCCCCGGCCCTTTTGCCGCCGCGACGACGATGGTGGATCCACGGGGGATGGGGCGGCTGCAGAGAGGGGAGTGGAGGGAGCGGTTGAGGAGGAGGGAGCCGGAGAAGGCCTAGGTGGGGGCGGTGGCGAAAGAGGCGTTGGGGAGCAGGGGGCGGTGACGGAGGAGGTTGGGGCGATGGTAGATGGGGGAGAGGAGGACGGGGACGGTGGGGCGGTGCTTTCTCTGTGAACAAAAGCAGAGAATAAACTGGCCGAAAAAAAGGGACTACTGTAGACGTGAAGTTACTGCAGATGCGCGACATTCTACAGTAGAAATCGCTGATTTGGCTCCGTAATGGATCGCTGAAACGGTTGCCTTTCATATATGTAGTAATTTGCTTTTCTGTTGCTATCTCGTCGTCATCCTCCATGGGATCCTAACTTCCTAGGCAACTTCGGCGATGCATGCACAGCTGCGGCCGCCGCATTCCTTGGATGGAAGCCGAGCTGCCGAGCAACTACGAGTTGCTCTGAACTACTACACCTGCACATCCGGGAGGTTGACAAGCTAATCGATTCTCGATTGATCAGCTCCTGGTCTATGTACAAAGATGGCTACCGTCTCAAGTGGTATGGAAACCCGGAGATTCATATTTTTGGGCAGGTCTTATGGCCACCAAGAAACATTTCTTTCGTTTTGGTGTTTTTGAGATTAAGGATGGATCACAAATTAGGTTTTGGGAAGATAAATGGCTAGGCCAATCTACTCTTCGCGAACAGTACCCAGCTCTATATTCAATTGTTAGACATAAAGGGGATACAATCTCCACAGTGATGGAGGACTATCCTCCTAATGTGTCTTTCAGAAGAAGTCTTATCGGTCTTAGACTATTATCTTGGAACAATCTCCTATTATGGTTATCTAGGATACAATTGTCGGACGGTGTTGACGTGTTCAAATGAAAATTACTGGAAAGTGATAAATTTTCTGTTGGCTCACTATATAAAGCTTTGGTCCAACATGATTTCCTAGTCGATGATAATAGTAAAATTTGGAAAATGAAAATACCCCTTAAGACGAAGATATTTGCATGGTATCTATGGAAAGGGGTAATTCTAACAAAGGATAATCTTGTAAAGAGGAATTGGCATGGAAGTACACAATGTGTTTTTTGTCATCAAGATGAGACAATTCGACACTTATTCTTTCACTGCAAATTTGCTCGTTCTATATGGTCATTCATCCAAATATCTTCTGGCTTATCTCCCCCACGTTCAGTAACCAATGTTTTTGGTAATTGGTTGCATGGAATTGTTGATAAGTACAGAACCTTGTTTAGGGTGGGAGCGCTTGCCATTATATGGTCGCTATGGCTTTGTAAAAATGACAAGATTTTTAATAACATTGTGTCTTCCCCTCTGCAGGTTATTTATCGAGCCACGGCTATCCTTCGATCATGGAATATTCTCCAACGCATGGAGTTTCGGGACGTATTTCTGGACGGATGTACGAGATTGGAGGACACGGCGAGGAATATTTTCTCACGACATGGATGACCGCGTGATCTGAGGATTGAGCTATCTTAGTTTCCAGACTTTAATTTAGTGCCTTTTTGTAATGTTTTTTTCATTTTTGTCTTAGTCTGTCATTCGTGTGGCTGTGTGCATCTTAGTTATGCAGAGGCCAGGTGTAAGAATCAAATATTTGGTTATTTAATGCGCCCATTTCCAAAAAAAACAAAGATGGCTACCTTCATATAATCAATCTGATTGGCAATTCTGGAGGAGAAGCGCCGGCGGTGGTGGTGACAACCGAAGGTGGACAAGATTTAATCGACAAAATTTGCTGATTTATGGGCGCTACAGATAGCCAAAAAACAAACCATTCTACAGGGTGATTTACGGTTGTCTGCAAGTGACAACGGCAGCCGTCTAAACAAGTGTGCATACCTTAAGGAGTTGGTGTGCTATTCTGGTCAATCAAACATGCCAACCAACCCGTTACCCATGACATGCTAATCCAGCCACTAGACCACATCTTTATCTCCGCAACTAATCCTGGCACGACCAATAAACCGCTTTTGGAGTTTGACTTATCCCATAGAGTGATTTTTTCACCGCGCCCGTCCCGCCTCCTGACCTGCCGGCCAGTGGGCCCTCCAGGAGGAGCAACGACGGGTCAGGTGGGCCCACATCCGGCGGGAGAGAGAGAGAGACAGGCGCCAGCCTCCTTCCTCTGTCCTCCATGGCCAGCACGAGACCAGCGGGCGGTGGTGGTCTGTCGTACAACAAGACCCTACTCTTGTCCTTGCTCTCCAAGCTCGCCCCCACCGTAGCACGTGGCTGGGGGGCTCGGGATCCGGGCCAAAAAGGATTTAAAGCTTCCAAGGGTTGTTTGTTGTCTCCTTTTGTCGGAATTAAAAACTCTATCAGGCTCAAATAGAGCGAACTTATATTTTAAATTTCTTGTGCCGAAAAAGCCTCCAATCTATTGTTCCAAAACACTATTTAGACGTTCACCTAATATATTTTATTAGGGCAAATAAAAGTAATATATTTTATACTAAACTGTTATACTTATTTGAACTTATATTTTCTACACTAGCATTATCACGGTTATATTTAGTTAGATGTGACACATAACAATGCTTGTGAGTTAGTTATACTATTCTTTGTTATTAAGTTGTAATTTATCACTCAATAGTTTGATTGTTCTAAATTTAAATTACATGTTGTAATAAAATTTATCATTTAATTAATTATCCATTGTGGAATAAATTATACAATAATGCACAAGGGTTGTTTGTGTGTGTCGATGTATATATTTCAAAATCATTAAATGCTATGATAGAGATTTTTAAAACATACTCTCGAAGAAATATCCTAACTAAGGGTGATTCTATTTGGGTGGTTCTAGTGTATATGTTCAATTCTCTTACCAAAAGTTTAAACCGTATTTTAATTTTTTATAATTATTTTAAAACTCTCACAGACCTAAAGGTTCTAAAATTTCAGAAAATCTCAGGTATCAAAGACATAATTTAAAGATTACAACGCCATTATAAAATTAATTTTCTAACAACAAAATAGACTTGCTACCCACCCATGGATATACACTGATTTTAAGCAACATGGATCACTTTTAGCATGTTTTTCTAGTAGAACATGGATTTCTTGTGTACAAAAGTGGCTTTAGGAATTTGGTTTGAATTTGTTTTGTCCAAAGTCAATGGTGGGGTTGACTTTTTGCCACGTGAGTTGACTTTCACCAAAACAAATTCGTACAAATTTTTTGAAACCACTTGTGTACATCAGAAATTAGCGTTGCACTAGGGAAATAATCAAAAATAGCTTAATATTCCTTAAATCATTCTATACCCATGGGTAGTGAATTCACACACAATAAATGGAGGAACTTTCTCAAATTTGAAATTTCAAAAAATAAAATAACAGAATAATAGCATATGGGTACATATGAAACGTACTTTTGAAAAATAAATAAAAGAATCACGTGAAAAGATATTTTGTAGAAACATACCACTGCGAAATTCTCAAAATGAGTTGCCATACAAAATGCTAAATAATTACGAGGTTTATTTAAATTTTAGATTTTTGTACAAACATTCATGCTAATTAGTTCGTTCCTTAAAGCTTTTGATATTCACTCGATGGTCAAAATTTTGAGAAATACTTCCAAGCCAAGAATAAATAAGAAATAGTGTACTCATTTTGTAGGTGACATATTCATGTGTTCTATTTATGTAGTATTAAGAAGTAAAAGTACAAGTCATCCCCACATAAAAGCGTGCGGATCAAGTTGAAAAATTAAATATGAACAACTAAAAATTAATTAAATGGAGAAAGATACACACTAGCCTACCACTCTAGCAATGCAGTACATGGGTCGAGGCCCCTGATGACTAGAGGCCTAGGGCGGCCGCCTCTCTGCCCCATGCTATGGTCTGGTCCTGGCCGTTGTTGAAGGAGATATGCCCTAGAGGCAAACAAATAAAGTGTTTTATTTGATATATCTCTTATGTTCATAATATGTTTCTTACCGTGCTATAACTGTGTTAATACGAAATATTAATACACGTGTGGTATGTAAACAAACCGAGTCTCTAGTATTAACTAGGTCAATGGGTAGAGGATAAATCGTGAATGTGGCATTATGCAATTGGAAAGTACTTGTGTATCATATTTGACACCATATTTCCAAATATAATGTTCTATTTTTTCACGCTTTTCGGGTATCTTTCCCTATTTTCTCGCCGGTAGGTCTAATGAAAAAACTCTCGTGCTAGAGTCTCTACACACTAGCTATCTACAAGAAATATCCCTTTCTTGATCATCGTTTCTTCAACGAACTAGCTAATTCCATGCAAGGAGATGAGATCAGTGAAAAGTTTGTTACTATCGGGCTTCATGGGCACGTAGTAGCGGGAGATTCATAGGAAAGGGAAATATGCGGAGACCTCGCCGGTAGGCCACATAAAGCACTGCGAGGAGGTTTTGAAAGTACATGTCAATCTCGTACGGTCACTTGCCACTTGTACCTTTTTGACGCTGCATCGCCTTTGTCACCCTTGCGCTTGAAATAAGTTCTTACCAAACAAACCATTGGCGAGGTGTGGGACTCGACGTGGGAGAATATGTCAGGCCTGATATCAACAACAGTGCTCGACATGATAGAATGTGTCTTCCACGTACAGGTCATCTACTAAGTTGTTGTCCGATAGATCAAGATCTTGCTCGTTAGGTCAAATGTGAAGAATCTATTGTTAATGACCGCATCCGGAGAGGGAGAGAGTGAACCAACCATGGTGAGGTGGAGTTCGGCGAGAGATTTATTTTCTTGCCAAGTGGAGTAAGAGTTGTAGTGGGGAGAAGAGCGAGGTGTACAACCACAATGGGGGAGAGAGAGGAGTGGTGGCTGCATAAACAATTGAATTAAGGAACATAGCATTCTTGATGGGACCTTGTCCCTCTTTTGGGTTATGCAGAGCAACATTATCGGATGAGACAATCGTGTTTTCGGGTGTTTTTGATTCTTGATTTTTTTTATTGTGGAATGAGCAATATTTATAGTCCAATCTTTACTATTAAATCCAAAGATATGGTGGTGTGTGGTGTAACACTTTGAGATAATTACTGGAAAATTCCACCACAACAATAAACTAGCCGTGCCCCTACTTCTTAGCTCATATCTATTCTACCGTGTAATACTTGGCTAACAAACTTTTTTTTATCCTAACAAACAATTGAAACCTCCTAGAAATACACGTCATATATGGCTCCTAAAATATACACCTCTTGAAAAAACGTATCCCAGTTCGCGGTCATGATACCACCAATCAAACAACGCGAGCATCTCGTGACACCAGTGGGGAACATTGTTCGCCCGCGGAACCAGCCTACCATAAATATGGAGAGCAAATCCAGAAAAACAAGTTGTCGAGAGAACACATCTGAATAGGAGAGAAAACAATATAAAATAGTACGGACAAGTTTAGGGGAAAACGGGATTTAGGAAAGATGGAACAAGCTGAAAACCTTATTGATTTCTTTTTTTGAACAAGACTTTTGTTGTTGCACGAGTTGTTTAGATTCTTTTGGATTTTTATTATGGTTATTGGACGGGAACACTACTATGGAATTACTTTTGATTTTAACTTACAAGAGAAACATGTACACCTTGATTTTATTATCGCTTTGTGTCATAGTTGCATTAGCATATCTTTTCGAATTGTTGTTGGAGTAGTTTAGATTTTCCAAATATTAGTCCATATCAAGGGCTGCAAAGTTTAGATGGGTCCTCTACTTGTCACATTGTCTTATTCACCGGTCGAATGAATCATCGGTGTATAGACTTTTGGTGAGGTAGGGCTCGACATGGGCTAAGTGGACAAATGAGTCCTCAACGTATAGACCATTGGTGAGGTAGGACTCAACATGGGCTAACGTGTCACTCTTGAGGTTAGGCTCTAAGTTGGCCACAGTTGTTTCACTCTCGAGGATTTGGTCGACATGTGAAAATATATATCAAAGGGGGAGATGCTATCTTACGTGAACGCGTATAGAGGGAGAGAGTGAATCAGCCATGGGGAAATGAAATAGTGAGGGAGCGCATATAAACATGTATCACCCTATGGTTTGTGAACTAAGTGAACATGATCAATACTTTCTGCGATCAATAATTATTAGCGGGATCTGGAGATCCATAATAACTCCCACTTACTCAACGATGAACTAGTGGTCATATGAACCTTTCTCTCAATAACCAATTCCTTCTGTCTCGCGGTATTTTAATTGTTTGAGATCCGATCATTTGGTATCATCTATACCTAGTTCAATATCGTTGCCGACAAGTACTCTTTTACTCGTTCTATAATATAACATTCCTTGTAATCAAATCATATGCTTGCAAACTATTATTAATGTGATAACACCGAAAGAGCCCTGAGTATATCTCTCCGTCATACGAATGCACAAATCTCACTCTTGACCCACGAGGCTCAACTAACACTTTCTAAGTATCCAATGTCATCTTTATAATCACCTTGTTACAATGTGTCGTTTGATGAAAATAAAGTACTCTTTCAGTGTAAGTGATTGACATGATCTCATGATCTAAGGATTAGTGTTACTTCGAGTGAGGTAGAAATATAAAATTTCGAAGACATGATCGTATTGCTAAACCTACTGTGGGTAAATGTTCATCACATCATTCTCCAATGACATGACATTGTTATTAAGAACATCCAATATTCATGATCAGGAAACCTTAATCATCCGTTAATCAATAAACTAGTGTAATGAGAGGCATTACTAGGAACCTTTTTCTTTGCTTATTAAACACACATGTATTAACGTTCCGGTTAACACAATTATAGCATGAGAAATAAACATCTATTATAAACTTGGAATAAGATAATAACCATTTATTATTGGCTCTAGGGCATATTTCTTTCATATGCCACCAAACATTTAGATGTCGAAAGGCTGGTGTGTGTGTGCTTAGGCAACACTCCCTGGCAATGCACCTCGCTGAAAGCACCTGCGACGAGGAGGTATATTAGCCCCAATAGTTGGTGTCAGTGCAGGCAAGGGTACACCCACACTACACCCCAAATGGACATTTTGGGGACGCCATCTCCAAAGACAAGGGCCCCCTATCTACCATCGCTTCCCAACACACCGACGAGCGAAAGAAGTTATGCGCAATGCTCGGCCGCATGGCGACGACCTTCATCACCACAGCCCGCCGCCGCCAAGATGGAAGGCTCGCCACCACCACGGGGCACACTGGCGCTTCGCGTGCCCATGCCCGAGCCATGCTCGCCACCATGGGGCGCGCTGGCCTTCCATATCCCAAGCCGTAGCCACAGGATGTGTTGGCTGGCTAATATTTTTAATTAGTAGAATAAAAATTCTCCATCATGGTAGAGTATTTTTAGGGAAGGATATTTGAGGAGATTTGAGAGTATCGGGCGAACACCAATTCCCGCATATCCCAGCGTCTTTTGGGGATAAAATTACCCCGCGTCTTTTGGGATAAAATTACGGAAGAAGTAAACAAGGCCTCAATGATCTCGCCAGCATGTTTCCGGTAGCATGTGGGCCCACCGGGGGCCCAAACGGCCCAAAACTTGTCTTTGCACTACATTGGCAAAACAAAATATGGGCGTACGAGATCTGCAAACTCCAAATGTGAATTCCAGAACTGCCAAATGAGCAGCAAAAAAACACAATTAGAACAGCAGAAAATTTAAAAACATGCCAGACGAAGTTTCTCGCTTTCAGGAATCCAAGAACAGATTGGAGTTAACTATAGATAGCAGTAATTGTTGATAGTTCAGTACCATGGCAGTAGTCTAAATTTGTAGAATGCATTCCATGCATGCTTACAAATGGCTCAGCGGTATAAAGTAAATAGATAGCCTTGTTCTTTTAGAGGAAAGGGTTCGTCCCTCGGTTAGTAATATGAAACCAGACGTTCAGTTACAGTACTCGGAACTCACATGCAGCAGCTGTTCAGAAAATTAAAAGATAGACAACAAGAAATTTCACAGAGAACTTTGCAAGAACTAGTATCCCTATTACATCTCCCACGTGGGTTGAATGAACAGGAGCCTGTAGATATGCTTCACAGCATTCAACGTCATCTGATCCAACGTGGAACTGATGTCTGTGTTCTCTCAGTCGAAATCAACTCATTTGGTTAAGCATTAGACTGTAAATAATTTGACACGCATAGTCTACTTGCCTGACAAAAAAATACTTGCCTATCAAAATCTCTACAGAAAATTCAACCAAATATCCGTTCCTTGTAACAGTAATCAAATTACTACGCTAAAGAGACCCAAACAGATACAAAAAAGTTATTAAATCTGTCAACTTTCTTGTACTACCTTTTACGATGTGGTTGATATTTGATACTAAGATCCTCTTTTGCACGGAAAATGTTATGCACAAGTTACAAATGCGCACTAAATATGGACATATTCAGCAAGTAGTAGATACCTGCAAGAGAAAATCCCATCAGTAAAGTTTTGGAAGATTAACACACAATAGTACAAATATAATGCATGTATGTTTGGGAAGAAAAACAAACCAGGAACATTTTTTTAGCAAACTCGGGAGGGGAAGCCCCTACCTGAATTTCACTAAAAAGTGTAGAACCACAGGGACTCTTATAAAGTTGAAAACCACATAGTACAGGGGGGTAGGAGAGTAGAACAGCGAAGGAGAATGCAACAAGAAAGGAAACAACAACAGGTCTTCAGAACTGCGATTGGGCAATCCAAACTTTGTCCGCCTCTTTTTCTTTCTTCTTTGCTCTGAGAGTCCAAAGCTTCACCGTTTCAACACATTGTTGAGCAACCACTGCGGCGGGCATCTCAATGTCTTAAAGAACTTTCCTATTTCCCGCCAGCCAGATACTCCAATATACCGCAGTAATAACCATGTCCCAAGCATATATTTTGTTGTCTGAAATCAGCTCCTTCCCTGTCATGTACTCCCTCCGTTTCAAAATATAAGATGTTTTAGGTTTGTGAAGAAAATGAACCTAGACTTCTTTTAGTGTGTAGATTTATCCCAAAGTTGAGTGAATCTACGTACTAAAACAAGTCTAGATTCATTTGCTTCACAAAGTTAAAACATCTTATATTTTGAAACGGAGGGAGTATGTGTCTCCTACTCTGTGATACCGGTCAACTGAATTCCCAGATAGCCCAGGATTTACTTTGTACGTTGTCAATCTAATGCAAGGTGTTGTACTGTGTCCCTTTCCTTATACAATGCAAATGGGAAAAGCTCATTGTCCACAAACTGCTACTAGTATTTGAACAGCACTGAATTCACAGATACTGGTCAACTGAATAACCAGATAGCCTAGGATCTGCTTGGTACGATTGGCAGTCTATTGCAAGTTCTTGTACTGTCTCCCTTTCCTTACATCCAAATGGGCAAAGCTCATTGTCCACAATCTGTTGTTTGAAAGGAACTGTCCTAACCTTGATCCTCCCAATTATCATGAGCCAAGCAAAAACCTTCCCTTTATTCGGTGCTGCGATTGTCCAGACGGTATCGGCACTTATGTGTTCTGACACCTCTCCAGCTACATAGCTTGTACATGTTCTTGACTGAGAAAGATTCTGCAGTATTCGTCCGCCAACATTTTTTGTCTGGAGTTAAAGAGGGTCCATGGAGCAGGCATTAAGGAAGGTAATCAGGGCAACCTTTTCCAGTTCAGCACGGTCAGACGTGATGTGTTTCAAAGGAAGCACCCATTCCCCATTCTTCCAGCAGTTTGGCCTACCGCTTGTTGGGATACCGGTCTGGCTGTCGCGCCTCACCCTCTCCCGCTCCTTAGCTCCGGGTCTACTTGCTTTTGCTCTGCCTGATGCAATTGTCGCATGCATTTACGTCACCACTCGCTGGCTGCTCACAAGAACATCTTTGTCAGACTCCTCTGGCAGCAGCTCGATCTCATGTTGAGGCATTGGCCTTGCGCCTGCAGGCATCATTGACATTCAGCATTGCCTGCTTTCTTCCTCCTTCGACCCCTCTCCAGGATTAAGAAGCAACATGACTCCTGTTTCAGGTTTTACCACTGTCCAATTATCAATAAAAAATCGGTAAAAAAAAAGTACAGATCACCGGACTAAGCAACATTTTTAGGATACCAGGGTCTGTTCATATCATTAATTCCCAATGCAATCGTGCGTAAGATTAACTAAAGCCTGATCATCATGAAGATGGCATCCAACTATTCATCAAAACTTAGTAACAAGATATGGAAAAGCTAAATTACAGGGATAGACAACACTAGAATCAAGCCAGCTATATGCTCCTGCGCCAAGTACTTAACATTGTTTCCACTCAACTATAAGAATGAACACAGGTTCAGTACTCAATACAGTTAAGAACAAACACTGTATTGACAAGTAGTGCGATGATTATCGAATATGGTGCCTCTTTAGTAAAACAAAATAGCAGTTCAGACTACCCATTAAATATAACAAGACAGCATCAGAAATATGATTAATATATAGATAATGAAAATTTGTAAACTGAAGACGTCACACTATTACATTATCAAAAAACTACCGTTACAGTTTCCCAATACACTAGCATACTACTCCCAATGTATCACAACCATCTTGTAAATAATTTTAGAAAGAAGATGCCCAAGTTAACGGGCCAACATGAGACTGAAGGGTTGATATTTCACAATGTATCACAGCCATCTTGTTTTGGGCACATGGGGATAACAACCTAAGTTCTCCTCATATAACATTGGAACAAGAGGCCAAATTTCACCGTCCATTCTATTTAGTTCCCCGGCTGATTGTTGGCCTTTAGAGCATGTGATAGGCTGATCAAGTGAACACAAATTCTGAATTGTTCGCCTGACTGGGTCATATCTATCTACTAATTTACACAGAGGTAGGTTCGTCTACCAGAAATTTCGTTCCGATTTTTTGTTTCCCGTTTTGCCCCTGACTGTTTGGAGATTTTACAATCCCTGCCACCGCAGTCAAAATAACCCTTCCTTCTCTCTCCCCTTCGTTCCTCCCTACGCGACACTTCCCCTCGAGCGCAATCTCCTCCCCGGCGTCGGCGGCACCTCCGCCCTCACCCCCTCCCCACCCCATAGCTTCGCCTCTCAGCCCCCAGCACCGGAGAAATCTCCGAAGTTGTCTGGCATCAAGCTTTGGAAAATTCCTTGCAGCAGCGGCTCACGCGGGGCACGCGGATCTGCGGGAACGAGATGGTCGCAGGCGGCGCGGGAATGAGATGGTCCCAAGCGGCGCAAGTGACCTCCGCCGCGCCGCCGGCTCGACTGCGTGCCGGGTAGGAGCCATCGAGGAAGACTCCGCGCGGGAGATGGATTTATGCGGATGTGATCGCCCCTGAGATCCGGGTTATCCTGTGGTCGAGCCCCGGTCCCCGACGACTCCCGACTAGGGGGCTCCCTCCATCCTTGCGCGGGGTCTCGGCTCCCTCCGTCCATTTGTGATGCAGCGGAGGTTGTCTGTGCCCGACCATGACGAACGGCTGCCGTACGAGCTCAACTACGACCTGCCGCCGCAGGAGCTGATGGTCCAGGAAGACCCAGCCGTGCCCTGATGATCTCGGTTTGCTGTTTTTCTTTTCTTGAAGAAATTCTATGGATTTTAGTCTATCTCTTGGGAGGAATTTCTGTGTGGAGTTTTAAATCGAGCTGCAGTTCTCACGTGGGGTTTGATCCAAATGGCAGTTGACTCTTTTGACGTTTCCAGGAGAAACATCCTTAAACAATTCCACGATTTTCCCAATGTCTGCCCTGTCACCGTTGCTTAGACGCTTGTCTGTAGAATTCACCTTAATTATGCACAATCACAATGGGTATCAGATGCTCCCAAACTGCTAAAATCGTTGTATGTGTTCTACACAGTAGTGGGTTGCATGTATCTGCAGGAGAATTTGCTCCGCGCGCATCCAGCAGATCCTTGGCAGCGCCGTGGGGTGGGGGGGGGGGAGAGAGAGAGAGGGAGGGAGGGAGGGAGGGAGGGAGGGAGAGAGAGAGAGAGAGAGAGAGAGAGAGGTGAGGTCGGGCTGGTGGTTCGAGAGAGGGAGATGGATTGAGATGGATATCAGACCGTGAGCGCCTCCGCCCCTGTGTGCGCGCTTTGCTGCAACTACATCGTCATCTTCTTTAGTTTCATCCTCTCAACCATGAATGCAGATGATCCATAAATCCATGCTACTACCATTGACAGCCATGCCAAGGGCCACAGCGTCCACATATACCACTCGGAGTTGTCAGATGGTTTGGATGCGATGGAGGCACCACCACCTCTTAGCCAAGGCCATCTCCCACCTCACCTGGTACGTCCCCTCAAACACATATCTCTCGATTTTTAGATTTCGTCTTCCAATTTCCCTTGGCTACCTCGTCGCTTTCGTTGTTAATTGGCCAAGAAGATCATTGACGAATACCCAAATCAAGGCACTTCAAATCATAACTTTCTAAATTAGTGTCCAACAACTGTTGCTTAGATTGTTGCGATGGAGTGCTTTTTTGCCGTCAATGATGGCCAAGCAGACACATCTGAACAGCTAAAGTGTGGGCATCGGTATTTATTTCAAATTCCATTTAACAGGCTTCTTTTGGTCCATGGAAATATTTAGTAACTAATATTTCATTTATATTTCTTGCAAACAATAAGCTGCATTTGACTGCCTAATAATAATGGCATACAAAAAATAGGACGACTGTCAGGTGATGAGCAGAGCTGGTGGGAGTCAGAACTTATGGAGGTTACATAAGAGATATTGGTATTTGACAAATGACAATGCATCTCTACCTCTATTTTTCAGTTTCCAATTTTTCAGAAATCTTTTCATTTTTCTGCCAACGAGTCGTAGAACAAAGGGGTGGATCCTCTCGCGTGCAGATATCTAAAGACTGTTCACGGATAGCCAGTGCTACTGGCACACAGGGCATGTTGTTCGTATGTACAACATACCTTTTGCAAACAAATTATCCCAGCAAGTGATAACCGATCCAGGAGTTATCCAAGGATGGTGAACCAGTCAAGCATTATTGTGATGATAATGGAGTGTCGATAGGAGTGTAGTTGTTAGAAGAAAAAATGTGAAAGAAAGCGTGGTTTTTTCAGGGACATCTTAAATTGTACTCACTCCGTTCAGAAATAACTGACGTGAGTTTGTCTAAATTCGAATATATCTAAACATATTTTAGTGTATATATACATTCGAATCTATACAAACTCAAGTCGTTATCGATGTTTTCCTCCATTGCATGAGATGATTTAGCAACTGAGATGGCATCGTGTCCTTCAGTGTATTTGTGTTTGTAAGCACGCTCAGTTCTACTGATAAGACTAATTAGTACTAGGTGCACCGACCATCGGCGTAAAATATTCCATGTGCGTATCAATGCTAGCAAAAAGATAGTCCAGATTTCTATGCCTTTTATATGCAATTCTATTATTCTATTATTCACATAAGCACAAGTATGATTATTTTGTTACACGAGCTCTCATGATATCTGATTGTAGAATAAAATCTAGAAGTCTTTTTAAGGTAAGTTTGTGGATTTTGAGTGAATCAACTCTTCGTATCATGATATATAAACGTTTTTGTATATGCTTGATTGCTTGATGCCGTCGAGAATAAGAAAAGAGAAACTGTCATCATGGATCTTGGATTCATCTATGAGACAAATAAAATTTACCCGTAGCAACGCACGGGCATTCCGCTAGTAAACCTAATTTCTTCCCAGTGTTCAGCAGGATCATTCCATCGTTAGGATCAACAGCTAGTGGCAACACAACATTTGTCCCAAGGGAATATTCAGGCCATGCTTCTAAGTGAACTATATATGCTCTACCCCACTCTCCATGCTTTAGCTTCCATATATCTAAACTGTTCCCAACTGGATCCGCTAGAACAGCGCATAATACTCCCTCCAGCTCTACAACAAATGCATGGCAATGAATTTCTACTATTCCACATTGCAATGCATGGAGGGCAAGGTACGACAACAAAAGCATTTGTAGCAATGTCGAAAGAGATAATGGCCCGCTCATACCTCTGTCCCAACCTTGGCTCACTCATCCAGTACAATATCCCTTCAAGATAGGCGGGTGGCATATCATTCACAGGTAGAGGTGGGAACAGAGATTTTTGGGCATAACCTCCGGAGTTACACCACCATAACTCGCATGTCAAGTTATATTGACGAGATTCAAAGTCCTTCAGCTTATAGAAGATTTCCACAAGAAAATGCTCACGAGTCAAAAGGTTGAAGCCCAAGCCAACATTCTTGTTGCCGATTGCAAAAGCATGCTGTTCCGCTTGAGCCTGCCCTGGGTTACAGTTCACCCTGTGGAAACCTGTACATGGGTTGTAGAGATAGTCTTTTTCCTCGGTGCTTATCAGGTTCAGCCCATGGCAAGGCTTCGAGCAAACCACCTTTGTATCAAGCAGCGCAATGTGCCTATGATGTTCTGGAAGACATTTATTCAAGGGAGCAAAACTGAAGCCTGACTGTCCAGTGCCCTTGCCCACAAGCATGACCTTTGGTCTTTTGTCCATGTTCTTATGTTCAACGTATGACTGAATGAAGCTTTCACTCTCGGTCAAACTGAGCCACTGCTTGCAGACAAGTTTGGTCTGTATGACTGATTTAGCTGGGAGACGGAGTAGGATTTCTTTAGTTGCCTTAGCCATTGTAGATGATAACGACATCTCTTTATCTGTCTTATGCACCGGAGCCAGGCTCTCCTCGAATAAACCCAATGTTGAACTAGGGGCATTTATACGAGATGTGCGTGCCTCTGTGATTGAAAGAATGGTCTCTAGAACTTTGGACCTAGGGTCATAGGAGTGAACCTTTTTTTGGAACTTCTTATGAATCATGCGTTTGCTAGTAGCGATAATAATCTTCTTCCCTGACATGCAATTGCCAACAGAGCCAATAACTCTCGCAATCTGTGGCTCCCGCATATCTCTTGTTATGTGCCCTGACAAATCAATTTGATGGCTCAGTGACCAGTCACCAGAGCTATAATCAAGCAACTTCCAAATCTCCAAAGTATAAGGATTCTTGCGAGGGTCTCGGACCATACACAGTTGGTTATCCATCTCCACTAGGTGTTCTACTGAGACCCTTGTCCAGGGATCCTGGTGCACCTTCGATGCCCAGAACGGCGGTGATCTGGAACATTTGAAAGTCTCCTCTGTGACAGAAAAGGACACGACAGAAACTCTAGGCCTTCTGATGAAGGATGAAGGGTTGATCAGCCAGTGCAGGGATCCGTTTGCAAACACAGGTGGCAGTTTGTGCACGACAGCATTAGCGACAGCAGCTCGCACAAACTTGCACATCCCAAAGGGTACTCCTCTTGTAGCTGTCCTCCAGCAATGAGCAATCCCCGTACCCGCCTCCAGCTGTGTAAACCTCACACTTGATCATCTCCTTCTCCCGGGGAGTACCATTGATCAGCCTCACCACCTTGTACTTCCTTGTCTGGGCATCAAATCCCAGTCCAGTAGAGGTCCTGCGGCCCATAATATCAAGGAGAGGCGGCAGACGCGTGACTTCCCGTGTGGCCGCATTGCAAATGTAGTACGCCGGCGGAACAGCATCGTACAGAAGGGTTAGGCCATGGCACGGCACGGGAGTCACTACCTCCACAAAGTTGCCTCGGGCACAGTGGAGGGTAAACAATAGTAGATCATCTCTGTGGTCCGATGATGGCGAGCATGAGTACACGGCTGTGGAGTCAAATCCTGCTGTAGGTGACAAGTGCAGTAGCTTTGGTGTGGCCGTGGGTGCCGCCTTATTAGCCATCATCGCCCTGTGGAGGCAGCAGAATTCTTCAGAGGAGAACATTGCAGACCAGGAGCGGCAGACGGCCCGGAAGCGCATGATGGATTTGATGGGAAGTCGCAGCAGCACCTCTACAACCATCTCGTCCGGGAGCCACACTGCGGAAGAACCGGATACATCAGCCATCTTCCTGCTCTTGTTGCTCACCACCACTACTGTGCCGCATGTTGGCATTGGCGTCGCACTCTTCCCCTTGCTGACAGGCATCATGCCCACGATGCATTTCATTTCAAAAAATAAATAAAGATAATAAAGTACTGGCTGCTGTATGGTCAAAGATTCAGATCGATGTTCACAAAGAAACTCAGGTCCATATATATCGATCTAGGAGATGTGCTTGAGAAACAAAATAAAGGGGGCAGGAGGGATACCTTACTGCAAGAGATATCGATTCGCGTCCGTCCCGACAGACAACCATAATGGAGAATAAGAAAATGGATGAGCCGCCTAACCTATCCGTATTGAAATTGGATTTTCTCTCCCCGGCAAGACCGGAATTAGACTCCTCTTTCCTTCCTTTTTTTTTGCGAGAAAAGAAATATATTGTCAAGCTTCATGCACTAGCCAACGCAACCAAAAGTCCGAATTAATGGAGAGGGCTAGGCAATCCACTTATACACTTCAACACTCCCTCTCACGTGTGACGGAGAAAAGTCAGTACGTGCAACCGGAAGAGAGCGACGGCGCGCGAAACTCACGTATGACTCAAGGGACCTATACGTGGACACAGAGGGGTCTACAGCAATTTTAGGATGATTTGCGAAAGCCAGGACTCGAACTCGAGACCTTAGGCTCTGATACCATGTCAAGCTTCATGCACTAGCCAACGCAACCAAAAGTCCAAACTTATGGAAAAGGCTAGGCAATCCACTTATACACTTCAACATATATTACGTATAGCCCCTGAGAAGCCCCGCCAGTAGGAGACAGTTCTAAACTTTTCTAGTTTGTTAAGTACTCATTAGTTTTACAATGTATCTATCGCTCTTAGAATCATTTGCACTCACCGGTGGCATTACTGGTAGCACCTAATTTTCCCTAGTTGCTCATTAAGCCTTCTTAGAATCATACCAGGGGTACTCTAGGATGATGACTCGAGACACCATCAATCCCCTTTCATTGAAGATCTTTCCTTCCCCTTATTATCATACAAACATAGACGGTTTTTCATCAACCTCCAACGTGGAGTCACGCTCTATTGTTCCATGGGGATATTGGTCGTTTAGCGGTCTTAAAGGAGTGTTCGAGTTGCTAGGTTGCAAACCAAGGCAAACCTAGGAATTTTTTTTGAAGCTTGGGCATACCATAAGAAAACTAAACCTGTTATCAGACAAATATAAGCATCACATGGAGAAAATATAGTTTTCACAATAGTACTAATGCAGAAACAAAGATACAATATATTGCAAGTTCACAACAAATTCAAATAGTCTTAAGTCCAACCACAAGAAAAGATGGATATGATAACAATTAGTAAGAACTCACGGAAGACTAAAAAACTCCAACGGTCGAACAAAAAAGTTGAAATGTCCAAATCCACCCACAGAGAGACTATACAAGACAAAAAAAATAAAGATGGTTTAGTAGATCATATGACCATACTTCAAATTTATTCATCATGATTCATGAGGTAGCAAAATATAGCGAGAGTGCCTTAATGATGTGCTAAGCCCTAGGCCTACAAGGTATAATGTCTCATTCTCTTGTTCATGGCTTGAAAACATTGAGGAATAACATAACCATCAAGTTGTCTTAACAGCTCCCTCTCGATGTAACATATCATCAAGTCACTGAATCATTCATTGTTGAACTCGTTATGCAATTTGGACATGATGAACTTTATTTCAGAAAATCCCTTTCAACCGATGTCATTGACACCAATAGTACTAAAACCAACTCAATAATCTTACAGACCAATGGGAAGACCAAATGCTTCTCGGTTTCAACCATATTTATAGCCAAAATTTTAAGATTTATGATATTACAATTAGAGGAATGAATTCTCACATGCAGAATGTAATTTTCAAGCTGGCCTCTTGTGGTTGTACAATCACCATTAGAGAAATTTGTATGATAAATTTAAGATAGGCTGAGCAAGCTTGTCCACATAAAACACTGAGATAGAGTTCTATGAACTTAGTTATGAGAAGCTCTCTAATGCCTAGATGCTTCTCGAAAGCGATGACCCACCTCAACACACATCTTGTCAATGAAAACATAGAAGATCTTAGGTTAGTATAGATCCTCCCGTCAAGCCTCGAACAACCCTGATTCCGTATTGTTTTAATTCATGTGTGGCACTGGGATACCCTTCTCCATGCAAAATTGTTGGACCTCATCAAACAAGCCCTCCCAGCCACGCTCTCATATAGAGGCCAACTGATATCTCACATCATTAACTAATTTCATTGCACCCATGATATTTAGATCATTATTTTGCAAAGCATGTGAAAGCTCATTTGTGATGGCAAGCAAAAATTTCATAAGCTTTAAAATAAAAGAAAATATGTAATTCTCTATTTTCTCTATCAAACCCGCCACTTGGGTCGATCCATGTGCCCCACATGGTTGACCTCACGTAGAACATACAATGTCGCCAACCACATTTGGTTCGGACGAGGCAAGCTTTTATAATGTGAACTCCATCTAGTATAGTGGCCTAGTGAAACTTGTCTCTTGATTCAAGGCTCTCCCACAAGATATCTCACTGCTCTCAAGCATATCCGCCATAGCGTATTATTCATATCGAGCTCACTACCGCCGTGCGAGATATTGAGGCTATGAAGAAAATTTGTCGTC
Source organism: Avena sativa (assembly GCA_916181665.1). Taxonomy (NCBI): domain Eukaryota; kingdom Viridiplantae; phylum Streptophyta; class Magnoliopsida; order Poales; family Poaceae; genus Avena; species Avena sativa. The sequence continues at coordinate 370,351,767 of OV702279.1, read as the reverse complement.
ATCATCCCTCCATTCGCTAGTGTATTATTGATACTTGGATGCATATTATATTTTCTTGATCCGGTCTATAACTGTGATCGTCAATCTTAAGAACCTATTTTAAAGAGGGAGACATAGCGTCATTGAGAGTTTGGTCGAATAGTTAAGAGAGACAAAGGTTAATTTATACAAGCATGAAGTAAGAACCTCCTCGTGGATAAATAGCCCTAGGTTTAACACGCGGGGTTCTGGAACTTTGGACCATCCCCTCACGTACTTAGGGTAGTCTAGAATGGATCATTTAACCGTGTAGCTGAAAATACGCATTAGCGGTGATCAAGACACACGTAAAAATACGCATTAGCGGTGATCAAGACACACGTACTGCTATTTTTATTTACAAAATTTCTCTGATCTATTAATAGTTATCAACATGGACAGATTCCAAAAGATCTGTCGAATATGAGAACCATAGATCAAAAGAAACTGACCTTAAACGACATCGATGAATACGAAACACGAACAGATCCCAAGAGATCCACTGGAAATAAAACTCGACATGCTCTTCGTCGGTGCTGGACACACCACCGGGGCGAGGATAAAGCGGGAGGACTTTATTTTAACATCAAGATTTAGCTGGCCCCTCAATATTCTAAAAAAGCACTGAAAAACATCCTAAAAAACGAGAATCCTCTCGACGACAAGAGCACTTGGTCCGCCACGCCTCTAAAACCCCAAGGCTAGTGGAGATAAGGCGGACTGGCTGCGTCACCGACAAAGAAGACGGAACTCTAGATGGGTTTAGAGTAGTCACGGCCTGTCACCTATGTCTTTTCCACAATTTATAAGTTGGCTTCGGCATATCGTTTCTGCTTGGATCTAGCAAGCCTGGTCGATCAACCGTCTGTGTTTTTCCTTGGCAAATCACCGATCCTATTGTATCGTCCTCATGTGAGCACACCAATGCTAATCGAAGCAAACTAAGCTGAATAAAGAACGACCGCCTCTAACTAAATTAATTTTTAAATTTTCTTGCGACGTGAGGCCTATTAGCTCAGCTGGTTAGAGCGTCGTGCTAATAACGCGAAGGTCGCAGGTTCGAGACCTGCATGGGCCAAATTTTTATTGTATTTTTTAAACTCGCAGAAAAATGGATTAAAACGTATGGTTTCGCCCGGAATGGAGACCTTCAGCCTGTAGTCTGACGTGATCACCACCCGGAATGGAGACCTTCAGCCTGTAGACGTGATCACCGACTACAGCAAGAGACTTTTGAGCGATTGATGTGCAAAAATATAATGCTCCCTCCGTCTATGTCGGTTGCTTAATCCGGCTAGATAGACACACCTGTCAGCATGGCAGATTCACATTCTAAAACAAAATACAGCAACCGCATTGTATAATCAAAGGATATCACCTCTGCTGAGTGATTTTCTATTTTTATGTTGATCTCAACCATTCCTAATTTTTCTCTCTCTCTTGAGTGTTCAAAATATCATAGTGCTTATTCTCTCGAAGGTAGTACATAACTATCCTACTAGATCACCCAACTAAAAACGGGGTATAACAAGATCTCACATGCCTGAGATGTGTTTGGATGGTGGGATGTTGGTGGTACATCGATGTGTCATGACACTTAATCTTTTTTCTACTGTAATATGGACGCTTCATCTTTCCTATAGATTATATTGCTTTATGGCTCTATTCGCTCAGATAGTCTAGATATGGTTAATGTTTTTTTCTAGAATGTTTGGCAAATGTACCCAATAGGGTAACCTTGTTTTTGTATGCTGTCTAGACCCCGCATGCCTCGGCTCTTTTTGTCAAATGGTGAGAGTTGGTGAGTGATCATCTCTTTTAACACATTCCTCTTATTGGCCAGGTTATAAAAATACTTCACCAATAAAATACTTCACAATTTCTTATTTGTGATCTTTAGCAAATGATCATCGGTAATTAAGATATATATATTGTTAAGAAGTCATCTTGATTGAACAGTGACATTTATTTAGTGCCAATGTTTGTTTAGTAGTGAAATCGAGAGGCATAATTTAATTAATTAGGGTCCATTCTTCATTCCCATTCGCCCAACCAAACACAACATGAGATCATCACATTTACCCTGCCAAACAAGTAATGTTGGTATATCTATCCTCTCTCTATCTAAAAGTTCATATCAACCCTATGCTTGGTTTGCATGGAATTGAACCGATATCTGCTGTAATCATTTTTATTGATGTGGGCATGCTTAGTGTAGACTGTGCACATGTTTAACTTTCATTTTAGATCATGCCTTTCATCTCTAAGATTTTGGTGAACATCTCTCGAAATAGGCTTTCGCCCCGCTTTATATATAAAGCAAACGTCAACAACAAGCATCCAACGGTCACAGTCAAGCACATAACAAATGCTGGGGCCACAGCACAAACCAACCCAAAACGACTGAAAGTACGAAGACTAGGGTGAGGGGGCCATCTCGCCAGACGAGAGAGCACCAAAGAGGTGGAGCTACGCCGGGCTAGGGGAAGACGTCGGGCCGCCTCCAAGATTTTGGTGAACATACGATTGTTCTCTACTAAATTTTACATTCTTTAGGTCCATGTTAATTATCTTTGAATGAATATATATTTCTTCGAATTTAGGTGGATCAGTCTTTGAATTTAGATGCATCAACCTTTGAATTTAGATGGATATACAATGTATAAATTCTCTCTTATATAGGTTAATTAGGCTCTATTACTCAACTGGTAATAGATTATGAGGTTTATGATAAAGTTGCTCCCCATCCTATACCAAGTCTGCATGTAATTGAACTGATATCTACTATTAATCATGTTTATAGATGTGGGCATGCTTAGTATATATCATATACTTGTTTAGTTGTCATTCTAGATCATGTCTTTCATATATAAGATTATGGTGATCATTTCATTGTTTCTACTAATTTTTACTTTGTTTTGGTTTAATTGTTTGTTTTATAACTATTTAATAATGTACTCATCTGCCTTTAGGGTAAGGTGGAAGCTGTTTGTGACCATGTGGCGGCCATGAAGACGTCGTCCATGGTGCAGAGAAGAGATTGTCGTCGAGATCTTTCTTTTGTGTAGGTTGTGGTAGAAGACTACAATGATGAGATCGGCATGGAGACATAGGAGCATGGCTCCACCAGTAGTGCAATGAAGTAGGCAACACTAAGATCCTAATTTATAACAGTAGAGCATGGTGGAAGACAACGACGAAGTGCTAACATACAAAGTGGGGTTCCATCCACGGTGCAGAGAAGCACACATCAAGGAGTATTTTGTGTACACTAGACATCAATAATGTATATTTATGATTAGTTCACAACTAATGTTAGAAACCTAAGAATTAGCACAAATGGTAGGACTACCGAGACATCAGAAGTTCTCGATCGCCTGAGATCTAGGCGCTCCCATGGATTTTTACATCCTAGACTATTTTGAAGCGCCCTATCATGGATTTCGGGCAGTTGCGAAGGGGTCTTTTCACTATTCAACTAAAAAGGCGCATTAGTAAGGGAAATGCAAGAGGCATCATGCATGTTGATAGTTTCAAATATCATTAATCTGGTTACAGGGTGGTGGGATGAATAGTCGATACATGAGCATTTTTTGCACGTAGATGCTAATGCAATTATTTCAATCCATTTGCCTACAGATAGAGAAGACTCTTGGCATGCTTCAAAATATGACATCTTCTCTGTCCAAACAACTTATCATGGGGAGTGGAGGTACAATTTAGAAACATGGTTAATAATTTAGAAATACAGGGACATCGATAACTAACGAATTTGGAAAAATCAATGGAGAACTCTACATGGTGTTGTACCATCTCTTGGAGTCCTATTTAATCGTCATGTTAAAGTGGACAATTTCCTCTATGTCCATTAGGTGTTGAATATTTAAGGCATCTCATGTTTAAGTGTTCAAGAGTAGAACAAATATGGCAAGTACTATAGGTGGAAGCAAAGGTACAAAGGGCACTAGCAGTTGATCGGTCAGGTTTTATTATCCTTTGGGATTTGATAAACTCGAACTTGCATTCAAAAGCTATCCCCAAAGTCGGTACTAGAGATCTTGTACTTGCATCATGTTGGTATATTTGGCGGGAGACGACAACAATTGACTCATGGAGAGCATGTTCAAACTGTTTCTCGGTTTTTTATATCTATTGATTCCCTTGTGGTAAACTACTCAATAATCTACAAGAGACCTACAGCGAAACCTCGAGAGGGTTGGGTTTTAACATCGAAAGGTATGGTTAAGATTAATGTCGATGTTGCTCCAACCCCACAACTCGTGCAGGGGCTACCGATGCAATTATTTGAGACATGAGAGAATCGGAGTCTTTGTAGTTGTTCAAGATAAAATTATTAATATTTCATGTCATGTGCTTATGGTTGAGGCTTATGCAATTAGGAATGGATTTCAGCTAGCACAACGAATAGGTTGGCATCGACTGGTAGTTCATTCATATTGTCTAGAAGCGGTTCATATACTTGCGGCAGATTGGGGTTTTTTAGCTATTGCAAGCTCAAATAATTTTCAAGAATGTGCAATGATATCAAGTGGTTTTGTCCAAGGGAAGCCACCATGGTGGCACATGAGATAGCCATGGATATTTCTACAAGTTCTACTTCTTGTTCTGGGTCAATAAGCCACCTAGTTTCCTTATGCCATTTTTATTGAACTGTATCAATATTTGAAAAGCAATAAAAATACGGCAGGTGGCTTTCCCTAAAAAAAGGTCGATGGTTTTGAAATTGGCTTTGGAATATCATTTCTACTCTCCAAGATGGAACTAGCTAAACCTGGATCATATATCGTCTAATCCGACCATACCAAAACTAATCAACTCATGATCATGCATGCAAACCCATGTTTTACTTTTCGGGACAAAAGTAATCGAAACAGCTTTGGTCAATTCTCTTATTCCTCCTGCATTTTGGAAAACAAGATAAACCAAGAGCAAGTATCTTGCGAAAAACTAACTGTAGTTAATATGTTTTCCAGAATTGGCCTATTAGCTCAGCTGGTTAGAGCGTCGTGCTAATAACGCGAAGGTCGCAGGTTCGAGACCTGCATGGGCCATTTTCAAATTATTTTTGACACATTTTCGTGGTCTAAAAAAATGCAAAAAAAATTGGCTTCGCCCGGGTTCGAACCGGAGACCTTCAGTGTGTTAGACTGACGTGATAACCAACTACACCACAAAACCTTTGTGCAATGTCTGCACACATAGACTTAAATCAAAACGGCATGACAGATTAGTATTCTATAAAGCAAAACATAGACAATAAAACTTTAGATATCGGGAATAGACAGCATGTGCCCAACTCTGCTAGTGAGTTCTATCTTGTTGGTCTCGATCATGCCAAATGCCTTTTTCTCTTATGTTCAAGATATCATAGTGCTCGCTGTCTGGAATCAATGGAACTTGGTTTCTTACTATCACTTAACACATAGATATCCTAGACATCCCAAATAAAATTGGTAAACAAGTGAGTATCTAGATGGACTTTTCGCAACCAAAAAAGTGTCTAGATGGACGGATTAGTGGATGATGGTGAGCTTCAGTGGCGAACCTTGGAGAAAAATTAAGGGGGGGGAGGCAAACATGCTGATTAAACCATTTAATAGCTATAACTATTCCTAATTATCATTAATTTAGTCTTAATAACACTACTAATTAGAGAATTTGCACCAATGTTGGGGAGGGGGCATGGCCCAGTTTGGCCTCCATGAAGGTCCGCCACTGGTGAGCTTATCGCCATATTTGTTCAGAGAGATAGTCTTGATGTGGTCAACCAATATTGGGAAATGTTTAATAAGTATACTCAATAGAGTGATCTCGCTTTTGCATATATTTTTTTCTTAAGCAACTTGGGGAAACTAGGATGTCAAGTCTTTGCATGCCTCTGCTCTATTTGACAGGAGATGGGTGTTTTTTTACTATGACAAAAGATGGGTGTTGGTGAGAAATCATCCGCCTTAACACAATCCTCATTTTAGTCAAGTTATAAAAAAATACTTCACCAATGTAGGTTGGATGTGGTGAGTCTGTTTTTGTTGGACAAGGCCACCACCCTTTGGAGTTGTGACACTAGCAAATGTCCAGTGATAGTTCACATATCTATTGTTAATAAGTCATATATGGTGTGTTGATGATGTGGAAGTTAATATTATTTCATATAGAATTGGTCAAATTTTATAAATTTTGACTTTGGCAAAAACTAATAGGCATCCTAATTTGGGAAGAAGGGAGTATAATCTAGTTAGTTAATCATGATCCATCCATTCTCCTTTGTCCAATGGAAACAGAACACGAGATTCTCACATTTACTGCAGCAAACAATTAATCCCAATATATCTATCGTCTCTCCATCTAAAAGCATCCGCAAGTGGATAAGGTAATGTTTGACAAGTTTTTATCTATGGTATTTTACTTCTTAGCTAACCATTTTTTTATATTACAGCTCTTTCTTTATGGTAAATCATGGAATATGTTCAGAACCGCAAACTAACCAAAGTGTGAACGCCAGCAATGAACCAAACTAAATAAAAAGCAAAACAAACGTAATGAGTAAATAAGCTAAATATAGATAAACTAACACATCGGGGTGGTGGCGCAGTTGGCTAGCGCGTAGGTCTCATAGCTAAACTGAGTGATCCTGAGGTCGAGAGTTCGAGCCTCTCTCACCCCAAATTTTTGAACTTTTATACGTTGTTAATTTATTGCACGTGCTCTTTTATATATCCTGCAACTTACAGAATCAGGGATCAAGCTTTAACTGTTTTGCAGAAAAAGGAGATCGAATTCCTTCAATGGAAGCTCCACGCAGATTTCAATGGAATCAGAAAGCACCGGCTATTTCAAAGTTGCTCCTGAAAGTCGATATCAATGATCAAGCCCTCTAAGACCGTCATATCACTGATGTACACATGACCACCTAATTGGCAAAACAGCCAGGTAGAACATAATCCCAAAACCTCATGGTTGATACATAGCCAGTGACATTACTATCCAGTACAAAGCAGGAAAGCAACACGCCGACCGAACTGCAATGGCTTCCTGGTTAATACATAAGCTCAGTGTCATTACTATCCGGTACAATAGCAGAAAAGCCACGCGCTCAGGGAACTAAAATGGCTTCCAACTAGGAGACATACAGTGCATCACAACAAAGCAGGTACGCTTTCATTCAATAAAATTCACTTATATAGGCAGCAAACTATCTGCAAATACAAGTGGCAGCTATATGCGTATCTTGCCCTTCACCTGCGCCTGCGGTCTCTCTGCACAACTACGCTTTACCTGCGCCTTAGGTCTCTCTGCAAAAGAAAACAGGAAGGAGGAATTTGTTAAGTGCAATTTCTCCTGACAAAGCATACTATTAGCAGTTCATGGATTTTCGATATGTTATCAGAAGCAAGGATATCCTAGAAATCATATACATAGTGCTGATTCTTCTGTCTACTTGAAACACCCAAGGAAGTTGTTATGCATCATATTAGTTCACTGAGCTTGATGATGTAGACTAGATTTGTGGTAGGCAATCATTTCGTGAGCAACTAGCAGTTTGCAGTAAATCTGGTCAAGAAGGCTACTTCCTAAGGACATTAGAAATCATGTCTACAAAATAGAGAGGGCTTACTCTTGGACCACGGTCTGTGACTGGTGTTGATCTGCTTCCTGTATTATCTGCCTGCTGAATCATCTGTGGGCTATCATGCTTGTAGAACGCCTGCAGAGTTCTCACCATAAAAGGACGGACAATATTCACCTCCATTGCAGAGAGATTTTTGAGCTGTCGGAATGAAGAAAAAAAGAAGCATAAGGCAGTGAGCAAGAGATCAACCTCATTAACTAACAGAAATATGAGCCAATAAGTAAGTTCAGCTTGCTGTATCATAAGTAATAAACAATGTGGATAACGCCATAAACGGCGGGTACTCCCTCCATCTGGGTTTCTAAAGCCTATTTACCTTACATCAAGTCAAACCTTTTTTAGTTTGACCAAGTTAGTAGAAGAGGTGTTAACGTCTACAGTACCAAATCAATATCAGTAGATCAGTAATAAAATATGTTTTCATAATGTATTTACACTGTGGAGGTTTTTTTCATAAAGTTGGTTAAACAAGTTTAACTTAAGAAAAGATTATCTGGCATTATAAACCTGGGTGGAGGGAGTATGCCACAAGCAAAGCAGTATGCCCGGATCAATCAAAATTCAGAACCCCTCATATGGTTGTAACCCATAATCATATTATCAACATTTGTGTATTCATAGAACCCTCGATGTTTAAATTTTGTAGAAGTCCATTGTTAATTGAATCCATGCGAAATGAGATGGTTGCTATAAAATCACTTCAAGAGAAAACACTGGAATTGATAATGTAAGGAGAAAAGGACGACATATTACACACCTCCATATAACTTTAAAAGCAGAAATTTAGGAGCCAATGGTTGGAACTTGGAAGTGGAGGACAAATGATACCTTCACAGCATGAGTACGGCCAGATATTGTCTCTAATCCAGTCTCGACCTTATGGAACCTGACATCTCTGATATCCTCAATCAAAGATCTAACCTGTGTCAAAGCTACAAATAAGGATCTTTGAGAAAATAAAATGAAACTAGACAGTACAAATTTCCTTTAATAAAGTTCTTTATAACTCACCAAGTATGCATCTGAGATGTCATCACGAGCACTGCGCAGAAAAAGAAGAGAGTTAGGCTATGCATGCTGCTGCTTAAATGGAATTTTAAGGTTCATATTACAGAAGAAAAGCAGTCAGAAAGTCGCTTGGTATGCTTACTGGTCAAACAGAAGCTTAGATACTTCGATATAGTGGAATGGTAATGGCTGAAATTCTCTAGGTGACTCTCTTTCTGCCTCCAGCACCTGTGTTAAGCGGTCTGGCAAGAAAGGTAACAGACATTAAGGGGCAAATATAGGCAGTTAATTATATACTCATAACTTATATCGTTGCTTATAATTAACTGCTTATATCCAGGACATTAAGGGGAGTATAAGATATAAGCAGTCATCAATTTCCCCGGATGGTGCAGTTATAGAACAAATGAGCACGTCATACAAAAGTTCAGAAAAATGTGCAACAGCTATGGTCTTTGCCTTGTACTGGTTGCACAACACCACTAAATAAGTTATGGGGCACAGAGATCCTCCCATCCATGGTAGCTCATGTATGCACCGGCATGTAGCATATACAATCCTATAAGCTATGAAACAAGTATACCAGGAGACGAAGCTACTTAAACAAGCGAGTGAGAGAGCAAGCACTCACCAACAGTCATCCACTCTGGTGCGCGTACGGTGCACTTGCCACGCCTCTTGAGCGCCATGGCAAGCCACAGCGGGACCTTGCTTGCAATTTGCGGGAAGAAGGGTCCGAAGTCCCCCTACATGGTGGAGGTGAGTACAATGTCAGCAATAACTGACCAGATGAGTAGCACAACTTCACACTCCGGTTCTTGCTTGATTTGTTGAGATGGATCCTAAATCTCTGTATAGTGCATGTATGGTTTATGCCCACAAATCACCCTACAAAAAGAAACATTCGTGCTACTTCGGCTATTGCTTGGTTTGCTGCCGAAATTTTGGTTTGCCTATGGATCCTTTAATGTTCCCTCTCACAATTTGTGTCCAAAATGTCGGCCAATGCAGGGTGGACGAATCCCTCCCTGAATAATTAGCAGGTCAATGTTTGGCATTTGGCAAGGCAACCGTGGGCAGAAACAAAACGTACCCTAGACATGACTGGACTTCCCTAAAATTGCCCCAGCTCTCTCGAGAATTCCACTAGAAAGCAACAAGCAGTCATGGAACATCGAAGTTGGACCAATCACTAGACAGCATGTGAATAGCATGAATGTCTGTAGCAAACGACTGAATCCCCTAGAAATGGAGGCGTGGTGAACATAGCTAGCTAGCTAGCTAGCGGACTAGGAGAACGCTGATGAGCAGTAAAAATGAGTTGGTCGGGAGCACGCACGCAGATCATGTTGAGGGCCTCCATGCGGATGTTGGGGACGATCTCGACGATCTCGTCCTCCGCCACGAACTCCACCTGCACAAAACCAAATGGAGTCAGCGGCGAGGGAAGACGCCCTAGGTCGAGGAGGATGCAGGGTATGGGTGGAACGTGATTGAGTACCTCGGACGGCGAGAAGAGAGAGAGGTGCGGGTCGGACTGCCCGGCCATTGCGATTTGGGGGGCAGAGGCAGAGGTGGATCTAGCTAGATGGCGTGCCGGGTAACCTCGAAACTCAGTGGGGGGGGAAGACTGGGACGGGGGCGGAGACAGCAGTACCGGACGAGGAAGGACGGGAATGGCGATGGCGACGGCGGCGGCGCGCGTGAGAGGCGGGGGCGTGGAGGGCGGCGGCCGAAGGGAGAAGAAAGAGAGGCGCACGGAATACAGGAAGCAGGCGTCAGAGAAAGAGTTGGTCTGTGCACACTACAGGCTGCAAGGGGGGGCAAAGGGACCTCCTCCCTTCATCGCATCGCAGTCGCACACTTTCAGATTCAAAAAGGGCGTAGAAAAATAGAACTACGTACGTATATGCTTGCTGGATTTCAGACTAGCCACTGACATTTCAAGTTGCTACTAGATTCAAGCTCAAGCGTACTCCCTCCGTTTGGAAATATAAGATGTTTTAGGTTTGTGAATGAGATGTATCTAGACACCTTTTAGTGTCTAGATTTATTTGAACCTATACACTAAAAGGTGTCTAGATACATCTCATTCACAAACCTAAAACATCTTATATTTCTAAACGGAGGAAGTAGTACTTAGTGCTACTCCAAGTGAGACCGCTCGGTTTCGCCATGACTTGTGAGTTCAGGGAGGGGTTTTACAGTTCAGTGACCCAAACTGCACCCCAACGGTGACACCACCAGCAACTCGACGCCAACGTTGGGATAAACTCCATCAGATCAGAGAACAACAACAACACAGAAAGTACTAGCAACCTTCGACCAAAGATCGGCTAGGGTTTCGACAATTACAAAAGAATGTTTAGGCCATGCCATGAACAGTGGCGGCTAGGGTTGAACACACTCAACAAGGAAAATGCACGCTCCTTCACGGAACCATGCTTTTCGGCCATTATACAAAAAAAAGGAGCTAAACGTACCGAAGAAGAAAGAGATTTTGCGAGAAACCAAAGCCGTCAACTCAAGAACATCGTCAGCAATGGGTGGTAATTTGGCTCCAAGCAGTAAGTTCCTGGATTGACAGTTTGGATTCGAGATTACTGGTTTCTCAACTTAACTGAAGATCAGCACAAAAGCAGTGAGAGAATGCCCTGGTTACTGAACATCTCAACAGCGAGGTGTCAATGCTGCAGATATTTCAGTCTATGGTCCTGACACCACATATTTTCACGCACAAAATGAAAGAGACCTAGGACATCAGTTCAAAAACATGGACACGGTTTTATCTTATTTTGTACAGTTTTCAAGTCTGTCATATTTTTGCATTTCTTTTCTGCATGCGCACATGCTATAGTAATGATATACCCATACTGTACATCTATAATAAATCTTTATGTGCTTTCTGAGAACTTGGAAGCCTATTTTGGGAACAGTTGCAGGCACTACTAGTTGCAACTTTTCGTTTCCTGGCACCAAGTTAATTTGCCTGCGGCTTTTCCTCGAGGCCTCAAGGTAACCATTCACGTCTTTCCTTGGTAATACTTGTTCACCAGTCTCTCCGAATACTCCCCGAATGTAAGTTCTCCGTTCGGTGGAATCAACTGGTAGGAGTTTGAAGAACGCATTAGTGTAAACGGAAAAGGAACGAACCAGCAAAAAATGCAAGTTATGTTCATGGCGAAAAAGAAAAGAAGTGGAGCAGGTTTTTGAATAGGTTCAGCGACAAACCTCCTGGTGATAAGGAATTTCGCTTGGAAACTTGAGCGTCTCATTCCTGCAAAATAGGTTAAAGAATAATTTATTTTGTGAACAGATGACCGATGTTTAGGAACCCATCTTAACGGTTTCAGAAAGAAAACAGGAAAGCATTCGCTACGGAGTATAGAACTTTAGTGTTTGTGCAACACGGCTTACTGACTATAACATTATACTCCCTCCAATCCTAAATATAAAGATGTTTTTGCAAGCCAAATTGACTTGCCAAAACGTCTTATATTTAGTAACAGAGGACGTACTAACTATTAACACGGAACAAGCGAAGATAACATAGCCATCACATGAAAGCAAAAGCACAACGCCCTTACAATTCTGAGTAGTACAAAAATTTGCGCTTACCAATCTGGTTGCATGAACATTGCGAAAGTAGAGCGCTCCACATTTGAAGCATTCTCGCTGCTGGGTGCCTGAAAGTAACAGCAGCAGTATGAGAAGCTACAACTATGGGAAGTTGGAAACACTAGTAATTAACTTGTACACTACAAAAAAAACTATAAAAAAAGACACTACAAACCTAGTTGCTATTACACGCTCAACCGGTAAGCTTGTTGACATGATACCTGTACACAGTGTGGAGTTGCACATAGACGACCTCTTGATAGTATTTCAGTAGTTTCCCCAATTTGGTAAGCTAATTCATCCTCCCCAAATGTAACCTACAGTATCCAAAAAAAAAAGCAATTAAGCGCAGAGCTTGAGTTTAATGTTAACATAATTTCAGTGCAATTGTTTGACCAACGAGTGTCAACATAGTTTCTGTTCAACTATTTAACCAAAGAGTATAATGTTAGCATAATTTTAGTACACCAACGAGTATCGACATAGTTTCTGTGCAACTATTTATCCAGCGAGGAGCATAACTGATCCTGGTGTCAAGGGTGACTGCATAATTTACATTACATAGCTTATTATCTTTCTTTTTTGACCCTGGACTGTGAGGCATAAGCCCCACAGCATAGATTTATTTCACAAAAATAAAGTACATATATATACAGAAGAAGCTAGGAAAAGAAACTACCTATGTACAAAATAAATCACACACTAAGGAAGAGAATTTACCTTAACAACTTGGTTATCACGAGTCCGGATGTACAGCCCAGCTGCACTATCAGGACAGGGGATCTCCACTGAATTTCTCATAAACAGGCCACATGTAAGTCCTGCATGAACAGCCGAAACTCTTAGCTACAGAACATACATTTTCAAGACGAAACCATAGTGACAGCTGTATACTTGAAAAACATGAGATGAGATGTGAATTACCTGTTAAAGACCCATGGTCAGTATGCCATCCACACCACGATGAAACAGATCCACCTTCTTTTGGTGTGCTGTCACATGAGGTAAGTTAATATCAACTGCTACAACTAAAACACTGGTAAGCTTGGATCCAAAAAATATCTTGAATGTACAAGGGCAAGAAAGAACTTAAGTTTCTATCCAAATGTAGTATGCCTTTACAAGTGATAATAAGTTTGCTAGTGCTCTTATTCCTGATAGGCTATTTAGAGGAAGTGCAGAACCACCGAAACATGATAAACCTGTCTAAATACTCTCAAACTCCAACATAACTTACGGTTATAAGGGCATTCACTGTCTAGAGGAAGTTAGTTCTTTAACACGTTTCTTTTAAGGGTCATCTACATATGCTGGATGTACCTAAATTGTCTGGGGAAATAGTACAGCAGACGTCCCTTGTGACATCTTGAACGAGAAATTGTCTGCTCAAGACTTTCACCATCATATGGTTCCACTCCGTGCTGCATTACTGAAGAACAAACAGATGTTGATCCATTTGACTATTTGGTAAACCAAACTTCAGAAAAAAAAGCACAAATAGAAATCCATATTTAATATGGAGGTGTTTTTTTTTCAAATATAATTACGAATATCATATCCAATGATTCATATTTCTTATACCAATATGTTATATCGTTGTACAATGTGGTAGCAATCATCAGAACTAATTAGATGCACCAATTATTGGTATTGCTTCCATGTTGAGATAGATGAACAATCACAGTTCAGCAATAAAATAGTGGAGATTGTGCATAGACAAATGAATGTTTTTGTTTATCAATGAACAGCTTCAGAAAATTTGTAGTATCCCTAAAGTTATGTAGATACATCATTGCACTGGATCTCACTACATGCCATTTGTAACAGAATTTGCAACTGCTAATCAAAAATCATAATACGTTATAAAAAGTTGAGTATTCAGCTGATCATTTTATTTTCAATGTACAATATAATTACGATGTATCTCAATCCTGGTACCTTCTTGTTTGATAGCTTACTTTAGAACCAATATATGCCTCACATTAATTAAATTTACTATCCGGAAAATTTATTTTTCTCTACAGAACCATACTCAGTCACAGTAACATTTACACAGTACATACCATAGAGATCACAATGATGAGCCAACATCAGGCCAACTTCCAACATGAGCTTTCCAAGAGCTTTAAATGCTATAGATGAAGGAATAAGAGGAAAAAATTTAGTGCACCGTGAATAAATAGCGGTGAACTGTTGTAGGAAGCTTTCCAATGCGAGGAAAGTCAGTCAATTCAAACCTATCTCAAGCTCAGGGAGATGATCTGCTGGCCATATATTTGGTCGGCAGTAGGATGGGTACCTGCATATTAAAGCACCATTAGACATCATAAAGGGCAAACGTAAGTCAATATTTAGAGTGGACATGTAATATTGCAGCTCAAGATGCAGGGAGCAATGTTACATCTACAAAATTACAGTGAGGATTTATTTTGTATTTTCCCTGAGAATTTCTCAGAATAAGTAGCTAGCACGAGATAACATCACACAATGTTGAGAAAAACAAACAATAACCGACGTTCAGATAGTATTTTTCATGGACTGAGATCTCACAAAACATATTACTTGGGGAAACCTCATATAACTAAATATTATCAGTAAACAGAGGTGGTATTTTAAGTTAAGAGATATTATACCTACTTACAAGAACATCATCAGTAGTAGGGACATCCAAAATTGGGTTGGCATAGTAGGAGCCTTTGAATGTGTCTGCATGGATGATCAGGAATTAACTTGTGAGCTAAAATCGTGGCAAGATATACAAGTTCCTATAAAAAAGCAAACAATTCAGTATGCTACTGTTGCAGTCAGCTTACTTAAAAAGCAATAGAAAAGTTCATTTTAATAACACAAAACCAATAATGCAAAGCGTAAGTGGACATGCTTAAGAGTTGCACAATGAACTCGCAAATGAAATTCAGTAGTCCCCAAAGTCCAGTATCGCTTTCAGATATTCATTCAGCGTGTTGTAGGAATCATGACTAGTAAAACAGGGAGATGTTTACCGAGTTTCCCAGATTCAAGTTTCTCCTTCCCATGGCTCCAGCCAAAGTTATACCTGCACAGCAACGACAAATCGTGTGTAAATCATTTAAGCAAGTGAATCCTTGCAGAAGCACCAGCACAAGCATCCGCATTGAGTATATCAAATTTGGCATGAACTGAAGCACAGCGTTGGATATGAACCAAAACTAGGATCTCTGAAGTGCAGGAGTCAGTCATAAACTGAATTCTTGCTGACGAAACCATATCACCGGGTTACTACCTGCTGTCTGGGTCTTCAAGTCGTTTCTTCACATCTTCAGGAAGGTTTGCAACCCTGACAAACAGCGAGCAGGAGAAAGAAGTGGGTTAGCGAGAAACGTGGCCGCTCATACATTCTGATTTTGGCACTGAATATCCTGCACGGAAACGAGAGGCGAGAGAGAGGCGTGCACACCTCGGCGCCAGGCGCAGGAGCGTTCTCCTGAGAGCTGGGAACTCGGGCACCTAGATGAATGGATGCACAGAAAAAAGCAAACGCGCGCTTAAAATTCAGTTCGCTTTAGAGGAGTTTCAGTTAAGTTCAGTCGAGGAATGAACTCCGCGGCTTGTCGTTGCTCTGTCAGGAGTCAGAACAGGCGTACGCAATGGTAAGAGACGACCGTCCGAGATATACTCACGTCGGAAATGGAGATGATGCCGAGGCCGTTGGGGCCGAGCCCCTCCTCGATCTTGCCGCTCAGGTCCTTGCCCCGCTCCTGCACCCGCCGCGCCGCCGCCCAAATCGACATCAGAGAAGGGATTAAGGGAAACAATTCTGTACGGCACGCCGCTTATGGACCGGTGCTCACCTTGAGGTCGGCGAAGGGGATGGCGACCGTGCGCACTGACGGCGGCTGCTCCATGGCGACGGCGCGGCACCGGACCAGGCTGGGCGGTCGTGCTCGGCCTCGGGCGGATGGAGGGGTCCAAGTGGATCGCGTCCCCACGACACTGCCCGCGGTCTCCATCTATCTAATCAACCTCCCTCGTGCGCTGGCGCCGGTCGCTGTCTCCGTGAGTGACGGCTCGTGGGTGGCGCGCGGCCGCGGTGGTTTCGTCGTTGGCGCCCGTGGAGGGAGGGAGGGAGGGAGGGAGGGAGGTTGGGGGAGTAAGAAATTTCGGGCACAGTCCGCGGTGACACACTGGCACAGCCCCGGCACGCCACGGCACCCCCGGCATTTGTGCCGTGTGCGCCGCTTCCGCCGTCTTTATTATTTGCCGTTACCTTCTCTTTTTTCTATAATATATAAATCTTCCTCTACCTATTTGATTTTATTTGACCATGACGCATTTGAAACTTTTTTTTTGGAGGAAATGACGCATTTGAAACTTTGTACGTGACCCGGGTAATAAAGAGTAGTATAGTTTTTTTTAAAGCCATACGGCCATTTTATTTAGAAGCCAACAAAGTTACATCACCAATTACAAATGGGCATAATAAAGTTTGGTGGAGAATCATGCCAACTAACTACTACTCCCTTCGTTCAAAGATGTTTTAGCTTTGTAAATCGAATGTACCTAGACGTCTTTTAATATATAGGTTCGTAGAGGTTCGGAATGAACTTATACACTAAAAGGCTGATAGGGCAAAGGTGTCCGATCTTTCGATGAGACGGCGATAATCGATTTGGTGGAGTTCGGGCTTGACGATCCGACTACACGTGTGAGCACGAGCGCCAATGCAATCGCTAGGCCAATCTCCTGGAGGTTACCGATCCTGCGTGAACACGATCAGCCTGACCAACGAGGGTCTTAATTCCTACCTGAAATCGAGAACAAGTAAGAACTAATATTACAATCAAGATATTGCGGATTAAGAGGAAAGCTTTATTGAAAAGATGGGATCCTGAATAGGTGCGAAGTACAAGAGGCCTCTGCGACGCTCGAGCCTTGGCGAAGTTGCGACGATGGCTAACTTAATGTCTAAACAAAATCCGAGTCTAGAGGGTCGGCTATGGGGAGTATTTAAGGGCGAAAAGGTGGTGTTTCGGCCAGCCATGGAAGTGGTGGCCGAATCCAACCCTAAAAGTCTTTTTCCCCTCAAATACGGACTCTAAAAAGTGGCTAATTAAAATCCTGCGAAAATTACATGGGCCTGGCCCAAAATAAAAGGTGTCGCAGCACCATATTAAGCTATGGACGAATTCGTAAAGTATTGATTTTGAATATTTCGTCCAAGCCTTCTTTCTTCATTATGGTGGCCTCAAAGTTCTGAAATCTTTATCTGTGGCCTTCTCTTGGATCATCACATGCTTGCTGCCATCTCCATGCATGGCCATGCTCCAATGTTTGTCCCTCTCATCCATGCTTGGTCCATCATTCCTAAGAGTAAGAAATACATCTGATTTAGGCAGCATCATATTCTCATGTATGTGAGGAATAGTTCCAAGAAACGAAAGTACCTGATAGTTAAGTTGTTTGGCACGAGATCTTGTGATGGGTCCTTGTATGTGTGTTGCTGTAGGTACAACGGTTGTATCAATAGAAGGGATGTCCACATCATGCTCCCCTTCTTGAATTGAAGTCGTCCTCGACGCAATCTCATCTTCCTCACCAAAGTAAGGCTTCAAATCTGCAATGTTAAACATAGGACTAACCGTACCAAAATCTGCAGGCAACTCAAGTTTATATGCATTATCATTTATTTTCTCTAACACCTTAAAGGGACCAGCAGCACGTGTCATTAACTTAGACTTGCGTAAATCAGGAAAACGATCTTTACGCAAATGTAACCAAACAAGATCTTCAACATCAAACACAACATGCTTTCTCCCTTTATCCCAGCAAGTTTATACTTAGCATTCATGTGTTCAATGTTATCTTTAGTAGTCTTATGCAATTTTAATATCATTTCAGCGCGTTGTGTAGCATCCAAATTATGTTGCACCGAAGAAGGTAAAGGCAATAAATCAATAGGTGCACGAGGAACAAAACCATACACAATCTCAAATAGGCACATCTTTGTGGTAGAATGCAGTGAACGATTATAAGCAAATTCTATATGAGGTAAACACTCTTCCCACAATTTTAAGTTCTTCTTTAAAACAGCCCGTAACATAGTAGACAAAGTTCTATTTACTACTTCAGTTTGACCATCAGTTTGGGGATGACATGTAGTACTAAAGAGCAATTTAGTCCCCAACTTAGCCCATAAACATCTCCAAAAGTGGCTAAGAAATTTAGTATCACGATCAGAGACAATAGTATTTGGCACACCATGCAAACGAACAATTTCACGAAATAACAAATCAGCAATATGCGCAGCATCATCCGTTTTATGACAAGGAATAAAGTGTGCCATCTTAGAAAACCGATCCACAACAACAAAAATACTATCCCTCCCCTTCTGTGTTCGTGGCAATCCCAAAACAAAGTCCATAGAAATATCCTCCCAAGGAACACTAGGAACAGGAAGAGGCATATATAAACCATGTGGATTAAGACGAGACTTAGCTTTTTGACAAGTAGTGCAGCGTGCCACCAATCTCTCAACATCTCGACGCATACGTGGCCAAAAAAAGTGTGCAGCAAGAACATCCACCGTCTTCTTGACACCAAAGTGTCCCATTAATCCTCCTCCATGCGCCTCCTGTAACAACAAAAGGCGAACAGAACTATCTGGAATGCATAGTTTATTAGCACAAAACACAAATCCATCATTGAAGACGAACTTGTTCCAAGTTCTACCATCTCTACAATTCTGCAACACATCTTTAAATTCAGCATCATGCACATATTGTTCCTTAATAGTTTTCAATCCAAATATTTTGAAGTCAAGTTGAGATAACAAAGCATAACGGCGCGACAAAGCATCAGCAATAATATTATCTTTACCCTTTTTGTGTTTGATAACATAAGGAAAAGACTCAATAAATTCAACCCACTTTGCATGACGACGATTCAACTTAGCTTGACTACGAATATGCTTCAAAGATTCATGATCAGAATGAATAACAAATTCCTTAGGCCATAGATAATGTTGCCAAGTTTCTAATGTCCGAACCAACGCATATAATTCTTTATCATAAGTAGAATAGTTCAGACTAGCCCCACTCAATTTCTCACTAAAATATGCAACAGGTTTTCCCTCTTGTAATAACACCCCTCCCAAACCAATTCCACTAGCATCACATTCAAGCTCAAAAGTCTTAGTAAAATCAGGAAGTTGGAGTAAGGGAGCATGTGTTAACTTATCTTTCAATATGACGAAGGCCTGTTGTTGTGCATCGCCCCAAAAAAAGGGCACATCCTTCTTGGTAAGCTTATTCAGCGGCGCGACAATTGATCCAAAGTCTTTGACAAAGCGCCTATAAAAACCAGCGAGGCCAAGAAAACTCCTCACTTGTGTGACCGTCTTGGGCTGCGGCCAATTCTCAATAGCTTCAATCTTGGCTGGATCCACTTCAATACCCTGTGATGTAACAACATAGCCAAGAAACGCAACTCGATTGGTGCAAAAGGTGCACTTCTCAAGGTTACCAAACAAACGTGCATCACGTAAAGCATTGAAAACAGCACGTAAATGGTCCAAATGATCCTCTAAAGATTTACTATAAATCAGAATATCATCAAAGTAGACTACCACAAAACGTCCAATGAAAGCACGTAAAACTTTGTTCATTAATCTCATGAAAGTGCTAGGTGCATTAGTTAACCCAAACGGCATTACTAACCACTCATATAAACCGAACTTAGTTTTAAATGATGTTTTCCATTCATCTCCTAATTTCATACGTATCTGGTGGTAACCACTACGCAAATCAACTTTAGAAAACATGGTAGAGCCACTCAATTCATCAAGCATGTCATCTAAACATGGAATAGGATGACGATATCGAATAGTAATATTATTGATAGCTCTACAATCAGTACACATGCGCGAAGAACCATCTTTCTTAGGTACCAAAATAATAGGAACAACACAGGGGCTAAGGGACTCACGAATATGATCTCTGTCGAGTAGTTCCTGAATTTGGCGTTGTATCTCCTTTGTCTCCTCTGGATTGGTTCTATATGGCGCGCGGTTGGGCAACGTGGCACCAGGAATTAGATCAATTTGGTGCTCAATTCCTCTAATAGGAGGTAGTCCTGGTGGCAGCTCAGCGGGAAAGACGTCCTCATATTCCTTGATCTTGCGAGAACTCTCAAACCATTGGATGTAATATGAATGTGGGCGTTGTCTTGTTGGAAGCGCAAGCTTCTCTACCATGTCAACACTAGCCAGATTATTACAACTCCCTCCATCAATGATGATCCGTATAGCTCTTTCCTTGACAACACCACGTGTTTGGAACAGGTTGTGGCGTTGATCTTGCTCAGATTTGCTCAATTGCACACTCAACACACGTTGTGTAATTAAGCTCTTGTATTGATCAGCAGCTTCAGCTCCCATTACCTCTGTCTCTTTATCAGCATCAGAATTGTCTCCATCTCGAGCAGAAATAAGGGCGAGTGTATCTTCATCAAAGTCACTCGCTGAATCGTATTGACCATCTTCCCGCACCATCATGACACGTTGTGTTGTGCACTGTCTCTCAATATGACCAAAACCCCAGCACTTGCGGCATTGTATATCCTTTGTCTTACCCGTGGAAGCCATAGAAGATGCACTACGAGCAGGGGCATTGGATGATGGTGGAGGAGCAGCTGAAAATCTTGTGGTGGTCTTGGATGTGGTAGTAGCTGGTGGCGAATCACGAGGAGGCGCTGATTGTCGGGATGTCCAAGTGGATGTACGACCTGCAGAATTATTAGTCCTCCTCCATGGTGTTTGGCGATCCTGCACTTCACGTTCAGCTTTGCAAGCAAGATGAAACAAACGAGTGATAGAATTATATTCCTTATAATCTAAGATGTGCTGAATGTCCTTGTTTAATCCACCAAAGAAACGTGCAAGCATTTGTTCATTAGATTCAACAAGACCACACCGAACCATCCATGTTTGCAATTCCTGATAATACTCTTCTACAGAATTTTTTCCTTGCTCTAAACGTGTCAGATTCTTTAGTAAATCACATTGATAAGTGGGAGGTACAAAACGAACATGCATAGCAGTCTTTAAAGCAGTCCAAGTACTAGGAATAGTAGTAGGATTTAAACGACAATACTCAGACCACCAAAGGGAAGCAAATTTAGTAAATTCATATGTAGCAGCACTAACACGCATATTCTCAGGATATTTTAAGCATGCAAAACGTTGTTCTACTTCCATCTCCCATGTAAGATATGCATCAGGATTATATTTACCCTCAAAAGATGGAATATTTAATTTAAGCTTTGCAACATGATCATCATCACGTATCGGTGGTCGAGCGTTGCGGTAGTAATGTCGGGGACGGCCAGCAGGTACCTGTGGAGGTTGTTCAACCTCCTCGTCAAACAGATCGTCGTCGTCGGGGTCGTAGTAGTACCCGTCGTCCGTCCCCAATGTCGCAGCAGCAGCCACGGCGGAAGTCTGAGGTGCGTTAGCCGCACCGATAGCCGCCGGGGGTGCGGTGGCAGCCGAACCAGCAGTCCGACCCGTGATCGGAATGCGCCGTGCGCCACGTGTGGGTGCGGGTGCGGGCAATCTGTTCAAAAGCTCCTTGAACCGAACGTCAAGCTTGGCGTTGAAGGATTTCTCGAGTCCATCGATCTTGTCCACGGCGTTGGTGAGCTTGGTGTCAAACTCCCCTAGGCGCGTATCCACATCTTCAGCGCGACTGACCAAGAGCGCGGAGAAGTGGGCATGTAGTTCTTCGTTCGTCATTGTGGTAGGGTTCCGCGAAGTATCTGTCATGGTTAGTCCTTAAAAGGCACAGGTATATAGTACGGAAATATGGTGGAAGTCACGCGTAATCCGTCAAGCAATATACGAAGCTCTTACAAGTTCTTACCAAACAGCAGGAAAAGGTGATGTGCAACCGCGAGGATCAGTGGGTCCAGAGATTGAACCAAGCGATTACCAGGAGTCAATATCTGTGGAGATCTGGGAAGGCTTAGCAAAGGAGGTTAGCAATTATCAAAACAGCAATGCAAAAGTTGAAAGAATGCTCAACGACGGTACTGTGCTGGTCCTAGGCTAGACCGTACTAGAGACGCGAGCCTAGATTACCAACGATGTCACGACGCGACACAACAAGCAATGTATGATGATATGGCACCCTGAAAAGCGAACCGAGAGGTGGAAAATCACTATGATGGCGAGTGTCTAGAACTGATCTACGGGGTCTAAAAATACGTTAGCCCCCCAAAAAAATTCGAATTTTTTATTTTGCTCCGGAAAGCGCGCAGGCGCCCAAAAAATATCGCTATAACGGCGATGGAGAAAAGTGATCCCCGGGGTCGAAAAAGGGTATAGCCAGAAAAAAAATTCGGAGGCGGTTCCAGACTTTTTTTTTTTGCTCTCCTTCTGGACTTACGACCGGACTCTTAGCTCGAGACGGACTTTAGCTTAACACGAAAACAACAAAGAAGGAAAGTAAAAAAGAAATAACTAGGAAACAAGAACTCTACTCGGACTCGTACCGCGGCAGGAAAACTGATCGGATCTGTGTCGCGGTAGGAAGGCGGTGGCGGAGTATTAGGGTTTATGGTGGCTGGGAGTATGGCGGCGGAATATGGTGGCGGAATATGGTGGAGGTGATCGGCGAGTGTGGCGGTGACTAGTATGATCAGAACTCGAAACTCTAAGGGACGAGACACTAAGACCAGCAACTCGACGCGACGATGTAGACACAAATTCAACAATGCAAAAACTGAAAAGATAATGCGAGGCGTAGATTGGTTATGGGATGGATCTAAACTCTAACTGTGTTTTTGGCTTTTTCGTGGGTTATAGGTAAAAACAGATCTAATCTACGAAAAACAGTAAAATCTCACCGAGCAACCTGAACTCTAATACCACTTGATAGGGCAAAGGTGTTCGATCTTTCGATGAGATGGCGATAATCGATTTGGTGGAGTTCGGGCTTGACGATCCGACTACACATGCGAGCACGAGCGCCAATGCAATCGCTAGGCCAATCTTCTAGAGGTTACCGATCCTGCGTGAACACGATCAGCCTGACCAACGAGGGTC
This sequence comes from Avena sativa, assembly GCA_916181665.1. NCBI lineage: Eukaryota > Viridiplantae > Streptophyta > Magnoliopsida > Poales > Poaceae > Avena > Avena sativa. The sequence goes on along the minus strand of OV702279.1, from coordinate 370,328,392 downwards.
TTAATTCCTACCTGAAATCGAGAACAAGTAAGAACTAATATTGCAATCAAGATATTGCGGATTAAGAGGAAAGCTTTATTGAAAAGGTGGGATCCTGAATAGGTGCGAAGTACAAGAGGCCTCTGCGACGCTCGAGCCTTGGCGAAGTTGCGACGATGGCTAACTTAATGTCTAAACAAAATCCGAGTCTAGGGGTCGGCTATGGGGAGTATTTAAGGGCGAAAAGGTGGGGTTTCGGCCAGCCATGGAAGTGGTGGCCGAATCCAACCCTAAAAGTCCTTTTCCCCTCAAATACGGACTCTAAAAAGTGGCTAATTAAAATCCTGCGAAAATTACATGGGCCTGGCCCAAAATAAAAGGTGTCGCAGCACCATATTAAGCTATGGACGAATTCGTAAAGTATTGATCTTGAATATTTCGTCCAAGCCTTCTTTCTTCATTATGGTGGCCTCAAAGTTCTGAAATCTTCATCCGTGGCCTTCTCTTGGATCATCACATGCTTGCTGCCATCTCCATGCATGGCCATGCTCCAATGTTTGTACCTCTCATCCATGCTTGGTCCATCATTCCTAAGAGTAAGAAATACATCTGATTTAGGCAGCATCATATTCTCATGTATGTGAGGAATAGTTCCAAGAAACGAAAGTACCTGATAGTTAAGTTGTTTGGCACGAGATCTTGTGATGGGTCCTTGTATGTGTGTTGCTGTAGGTACAACAGTTGTATCAATAGAAGGGATGTCCACATCAAAGGCATAGATATATTCATTTCATAAAACTAAAATGTCTTATATTTCTGAACGGAGAGAGTATATAGTTAGAGACATAATAATGCCTAGCTGATTGATGCGCCACTTGGAGTCGTGCTAAAAGTTTACATCGACCAAGTTGAAAGGATGAGACAGTATGGTCATATCTTAAGATCAATCCGTCGAAATCCGTTGGGTATGATGATTCCTCCTATGTTTCACCATAAATCAACATAGCATAGAGATAGACCCTGTTAAAGTGTAAGCTAATCAAAAAGTACAAACTCCGCTTGCAAGAAGTAGATGCAGCAGTTCATAGGCAAAGCAAATTATCTCACAAGATTCATAGTTAACTTAGCTAGGAAAGTTGATGTACTCCTAACCTTCAGCTAAAGAAGGACGATGATGGAAAGCCGAGCACAGAATCCTACCACGACTGAAGACATGGGTGGCACACCTACGATGAGGCTCAGAACATGAAAAAGACGGCATGAGATTGACAGAAGACACTCAGGAGCAGGATGCTTGAAGATTATCAAAACCAATTCTATTGAGACAGTATACTGCCAATTGATGACATTGTTCAGGGGACAAGCATACCCAGCAAAGAGTAGTTTAGTACTGCATCTGTTCCACAATGTAAGCCAGAGGTAATACTACTGAGGCCCCGCTTGGAATGTCGAATTTGTTAGAAGAAATCAAGAGAGAGGGAGAGACAAATAGCAAATGATTCAACTGTTTCTTTCCATTTACGATTCTGAGTATTTATACAGGGGGAAGAGACATGAGCGAAGAGTCACGTCCGTACGAGGGGGTGCTAGATATGTCGGTTGCCACTGGCAAACCGACTTAGAGGATTGCATGGGAGGATTATCCTTTTAATTAATCTAATCTATTAATTAAATCCTAACACTCCCCCTAATCCTTCCATGTCCTTGCGGTTGATCATCTTTGGAATCATCTCCTCCAAAAACCCTGTGGGAAAAATGCGAGGAGTAGTGTGTATGATATGTTGCTAAAACCCCTTTAAACCCAGTGGGAAAATAAGGAGAAAATGGTGCAACATATAATGGTTAGATATGTTGTTAAAACTCCTTCAAACCCAATGGGAAAATAAGGAGAAAATGATACAACATATAATAATTATTGCCTCCATGTTAACTCCATATGAGAAAAACCTTGTAAAGGGGAAAACCCCATAGAGTTTAGAGGACAATATATATGTCGTGTATACTTTCCTAAAAAACCCGATGGAGAAAACAGAAAGTATGACATATGATCTTGTGTTGATATTACCTCATTAAAAACCTTGATGAGAACATGTATAGTAAACTCATAAAGGGAAAAAGAGTGTAATATGATGCTTTGAATAGGAGTAGTCTAGGGAGATACTCCCCCTGATTCTTGCAAATCTTGAAGCCGTCAAATACCAATTCCATGAAAATATTTATGGAATATGAAAGTTGGTAGAGACATCATGAATAGATCAGCGAGGTTATCGCATGGTTTGACTCGCAAGATGTTTATTCCCCGGCTCTTATGGAGCTCATGGAGATAAAACAACTTAGAGGCAATACGCTTAATGATATTGCTCTCGATGTATCCTATTTGCATCTATGCAACACAAGTAACATTATTTGTGTAGATAATGGTCGATGATTCAAGAGAACCAATACCACATGACTCATGTATGTGGTTTATCATTCTGTAAAGCTACATATGTCAATGTGACTTTGTATTTTAGAATGATCGGTAGGTGTAGTCACCGAAGTCTATATCAAAGACATCAATTGAGTGACACTTCTACCATGTAGGTACACATTATGGGGATCATTCAAGTAGCCAACATCAGTGTATTCTGATGATATTGGAGTTCATATTTCTCTGAAATTACAAGAACATGTCAAATAATGTGTGGTGCCTTGGAGATATCGAAAGATATTCTTGATTCCCAACCAATTGTGTTGGTGGGTCCAATGGCACCGGGATATGGAACTTCAAGTCCCAACATCCCTTCTACATCATCCCGTGGTTTGAGTGAATCTTTCTCTATGTCTAGAGATCGAACAACCGGTCATGGGAGATGGATATGACATGTATATTTTAGGTTTCTCCAATATTTATAATATAGGCAACTTGGTGTACCATAAAACTTGAGTTAGGTAGCTCGACTTGTAGTATCAAGCATTGTTTGGGTTTAACCAAATCCTTCATCTCAAATTCCGTTTTTTATATGGTCACGTGCTTCGTCATTGCAGGAGTAATCCTGTATGACAAACACGGATGGGTGATAATCATTGTAGGAGTAATCCTTGTGTACAAGGAACTCACTATGTCGGTTGTACCAGAATATACCGACAACAATAAGCCATGTAATGACTTATTGATTTTACACAATGCATGTTGCATTTACATTTCAATTCAGATAGAGATTCCATCGGGAACCATACATGTCCAAATCTAGTGATCCACATGAAATGTCATTACTACATCTATCAACTACATAGATAGATGATTTTGCCAATGATATAATTATCGGAAAATTTTGAGGATTCCAATCATGTCTAGAGAGTAGGTCTCGGATCTCTGCGAAAACCCGACCTTATGCTACAAGCCTTGCGTTCTCACCACCTTGTTGTTCTCATTCCATTTTTGGAAGAGAACATATGGAATCCCATGCATAGGGAATTCATTTGGAAGAGCGAGGCTAATTCTTCTTGGATTGCATCCTTTGTTTGTTTCAGTCCGAGCGAGTGGTTTACACTCTTCCATGGCCATGGTCTTTGGATCTGAATCATTTGAAGGATGTTTGTAATCATACAAGAGAATGTTTGTCGACAATTGTAGTCTTGGTTATATGATTCTCCATAATTAATATTGTTGGAGGAAATCTCATGCACCCATGATGACTCTTCGTGATTTCCCAATACGCGTGAGTCCGGGTGTTCCGATGTCCCAGCCAGTGTGTGCAAGCTGGAGCTGGGGTTGTGGAGGTTTTCCTTCCACTGGGTGTATACGACCCATAAGGTGTTTATCAACGCAAGGTTGACTTGCATTTACTGATTTAGAGGATATCTCCTCGATTTCCTTTGTTGCTTGCAGGAAGCTAGATTCTGGTTAGAGGCCATACTACTCACCCTCTTCTCGGGTACGGAGAGTTGAGTGATTTTTATTGGTACCTCCACTCTTTCGGGCGCATTTCTAGCCGGACTAAAGGATTTTGTAACACCTTTGAGATCAGTAAATGAATCTGGCAGGTTATTTACAATATGTTGCAAATATGTGAATTTCGGACGTAGTCCAAATTCTTGAATACGTGGATATAAGGTGGAACGTGGAGTCCCAATTGATTTCCTGGCATTTTGTGTGGTACATGATGTCTCCCCCTAATGCTTGAAAATAATCCATCATTTAATATAAGCAATCAACATACTGGCTATGAATGTATCCCTAATGAGGGGTTCAAGGTACATGTTGCTCGACGGAGATCTGTACCCCCACATAGATCCCAAGTATGTGGGCCCAATGATGTATGTTGTGGTGGTGAGATCGGTACGCGTGACACGCTTCCAAACTTACGCAGATGGGAAATGCTCGAAAGATTTCCACGTATCAATTACAGAGGAGGAGTACTACGATATGCAGTTAGTCATTGAGCAGTGTGTAAGCTCCATGACTCTAACGTCAAGTTGGTAGTGCATTTCATCGACAAAAGTCATGCAATGAGTTTGATCCTCTTATTCAGGGATTCAACCAAACCATTATGAGTTTGGATGTATGGGATAGAGTGCTGAACTTCAATCCGCATGGCCATGCAATATTCATTGAAGGCACATGAGGAGAATTCTGCAACATTTTCCTTGCGGATTTGTCAAATTCTACTTTTCTCGACAATGGGCCTGTAACTTGATTACTTTCCTCATTATCATGGTAAATGCATGGTTTCATGTGGACAAAAAACACATGTATGAGCATCGTATAGATGCATAATTGAGAACCATGAAGAATACCTTAAAATATCCACACAATGTTTGGAAAATAACAAATGTCTCCCTGGATGTGTTCAAGGAACTGAAGCGGTCCAACTTGTATTTTGAGGTGCGAATGCCTCAAAATTAGCTTCCCTTTGTGACACAATGTGCACACAAAGTCTGATGACCGAGGGAATTTGGACTCATGCAACTTGTGACCAATGGAATTTCTTTATATGTAACATTTGCTACGGGTTGGATGCACGTGTAGTACAATCCAAACAATAGAGAGGGTATTTTTTCAAATACTTGTTCCTCATCCATCGGATTGAGTCCCGTAGAAATCTATATATCGAGCTAGAGATCGCTATGGAAATATTTTCTCAAATATATAGAATACATACAATCTTATTTTATACCAGAGTGCTGATACAATGTACAATACTTATGTTCTGTTACAAAAACACAAATGGACATGACTAAAATTGATCATTAAGGAGATAGTGGGACTATTTTAAGTCTCCAAACATGTCGTTTGAGGTATACTCAACGATCATGTCCTCCGTGCTCATAGAGTCCTCAGACGGCTTGGAGAGTCATGGTGTTGGTAGGTCCAAGAGGAACATCTTGCGAACAACCAGCTCCATTGGTGCCATTCAGATGAAGGTTGAAGTTAGTATCAAACCTTTTCCCATGAGGTACTTTCTGTCCTTGGGATTGCTGGTAGAGAATTTCCAGATGCTTTGGGATCTTGCACTTGTTAGTAGGGTGCGTGTAACATCCACACTTGTCACAAAGCCTAGTTTTGTCATACTTTGGCTTTGCGGTGCCTTTCCCATGGTCCGAGTTTCGAGGCTTCCTGTTCCGGTTGTGCTTACGCTTACCCTTGAAGTTCGGTTGGTAACCGTTGAAGGCGCCACCAAACTTTCTTCCGTTCGCGACATTCATATGAACTTCCGGCAAAAGTTGGGAACCAACCGGGCTCTGAGAGTCATTCTTAGCAAGAAGCTCATCATGCTTTTCAGCCTGAAGTAGGATACGAATAAGGTATGAATAGACCTGGTAGTCGCGAGCGCGGTATTGCTGCTGGAGGAGCCTTTCAGATGGGAGCATAGTGGATAGAATTTTTTCTATCTTTTTTCGCATCTATAGGTTTCTTCTCGCAAAAGCGCAGCTTAGAACTTATCTTATGAACCTCATGATTGTAATCCTCGACGGACTTGAAGTCCTGAAATCGAAGATGAGTCCAATCATGAAGTGCTTCAGGCAGGACAACTGCCTTCTGCTTTTCATACCTCGTTTTGAGGTCCTGAAACAAAGTAAATGGGGATTCCTCCTCAAAATACTCGAACTTAAGATTTGGGTGGATATTTGTGCCTTATAATGTACAAGGCATCATATTACTTCTCTTCTCTCAGCGGTGCCACTCCAGCCGGAAGGGGGGCACCGGGTTCTGGATGGCACACACTATCCCACGGGACGCAAGGGCGATCTTGATGTCCATGGTCCAGGTAGGGTAGTTATGGCCATCGAGTTCGAGTACATCGAACTCTCTTCCAGCCATTAGTTATCTACTTGGGTAAACCATAGGTTATTGATTCACGCTTTGGTAAACCACAAATCATCATGGTTATGTTGTAACGAACTATGCAAAATTAATAGTAATTTCAAGCAGTGGGCTTGAAACCATTAGTGTGGACTTCAAGTTGTTAAGTATGACACATTGTAGATACTCCCTAAAAAGAATTTTAGGATCCATCTCTCAGTACTTAGAGAGTATAATCTGATAAAATCAGTAGATACTCATGTTTCTAGTACCTTATGTCATGACTTAATTAAAATGTATGAGAGATCACTTAATAAGTAATCATGGTAGCGGAGATAATCTGTGCACTACCTTTAATCCCAAACATCAACTTGAAGTAGTCACTTAGAATTTTGCATATTTGATTAAAATGAATAGATTTATTTGCAAGAAATTAAAATAAAATCAATTGCAAATAGTGGATGTAATCAATCTCAACGTGTACACACACGGAAATATATTACATCACATATTTTCTGGAATACACGTAGTACTCAACAAATAAACATTACTAAAAAAAATACTGAAATTTAACAGTCTAAGACAGAAAAAAAAATACTGCTAAAACTGTTGTTTATAAAATAAAACAACTTATTAATTAGCAAGATTAAATCATATTGGAAGGGTCACGGTTGGCAGGCTAGTAAATAGGCTTTCCCTATACCGTACTACTGGATAAGGAAACTACCGTACTAGCGGATAAGGAAACTGAAAACAATCGTTCCCAAATCCTCCACGAGCGGCGGCCACCATGCGACGGCGCGAGTTCCTCCAGGTTGCAGGAGCGGCTCTTACCGGCGGCGAGCGGCGCTCCGGCCACCCTCTTCCTCGTCGGAGGATCCTCTAGGGAGCCTGGTCCCCGGGGCGACGCCGTTTGCGAGCCCGAGCCAGGCCGGATTCGAGGTGCCGGCGCGGCGGCTGCGGCTGCTCGAAGGCGAGTTCGTCGGCGGGCTGCCCAGCGGGAGGCCGATGGCCAGGAGGCGGCGGAGAGCACCAGTCCACGGCGAAGGCAAAGGAGTTGCAGGGGAGCCCCCAGTGTTCGGGCCAAGCGCGGGCCCGTCCTCGTCCTCAACGGCCGGCGTCGGCGACGGGAGGCGCAAGTGCGTGAAAACGGGAGCCCCGGTCGGCGCCGACACGTAGGCGAGGGCGTCGATATCCGCCTCAACAACCGCAGGGATCGGAGACGGCGCGACGGCATCGACGGCGCAGCGCTCGACAAGCTTCTCACGCCGGAGCCGAAACCAAAGGCGAAGGCGGAGGCTCCCGACGGTGTTGATGACACAAGGGCCACATCGTCCATTAGCCGCCGCCGCCAGGACGGTTTCCGAGGGGCGCACGTCGAGCCGGGAGGCCACGGTCGTGGGCGCCGGCGCACCGCAAGGATGCAAGCCGTGCGACACCACGAGCATGGCCACCGCCTTTGGCCGCCTACGGTCTCGTGAGCAGCCGTCGCGTCCTGGGCTTCATCGAGAACTGCGTGGTTCCTGACATCGTGAAGAACTAGTGCTACCAAGTGCAAAAAGGTACTAGTTCCTGGTAGTTCGTTGGATCAACAAAATTGGAAAGAAGCACCTTGTTTCTTGTAGCACTCCAGCAACCGGATCGATTTTTCATCGGTCTATATGCGCTTTATGTTTCTTTTGTTCTTCTACGATTCCATCGCTCGATTTACAATGCTCTCGACAGAGCGTGCTGATAACGTGTTAGAAGAAATCAAGAGTGGGAGAGACAAATAGCAAATGATTCAACTGTTTCTTTCCATTGATGATTCTGAGTATTTATACAAGGGAAAGAGACATGAGCAGACATGAGCAAAGCCACTTGCAAACCAACTTAGAGGATTGCATGGGAGGATTATCCTTTTAATTAATCTAATCTATTAATTAAATCCTAACAGAATTTTAACCAAAACCATCAGATTATACAGACTTTTCCTACTTAACAACTTCACAAAATAAAAACTGACCGACTTTTCCTACTTAACAACTTCACAAAATAAAAACTGACCGGACTAAAAAACAACAATCCAAACGAGGCATGAGAGGTCGCGGAGTGGTTTACTTCGTGTCACGTGAATAATTCATGTGGCAATATAAGTGTGCTTTATGATAGGTTCTCAAATGATTGCAAGACGTTAGTTAGGCAAACTGTGTGGATTGCTATCTGAAAGCCAGCAGCAACACCACTTAACCCAAACGCAAGACAAAGACACGCCTCTTAGCCAGTATTATTATCTAGCATAGCCAGCGTCATTTCGCAGCACAAGCATTTGCCTCATCGTCGACTTGTCTGCCTCATCGTCGACTTGTCTACGGTCCTAACCAGTAATAACAGGTCATGCTGCGAAAAATAAAAGAACAGACTAGTGATAACGCATATGGTTTCAGAACAGAAAGACAGTCAAAGCTGCACAGATTGCTCCACCGAGAAATCAGAAGAAACCACGGTGACACGGGCTTGAGAAAACCTCATCTCAACAGATGTTACCACTCCACCAACACTGCATCACACGCTACCATCTCAAGGCAAATGAGGGATAAAAGTCACAGCTAACAGGCTGTCCAGTAAGAGGATGAAAAAACTACTCTTCCAAAAAATCGCCGAGAAAACTATTCTGCTTGGTCAACCGGGTGTCAGACTGGCGGTATCAACCTCCTCAAAGCTTGCTACAACTAAATGGAGAAGGCAAGGAACCCTGTTCAGATAAGAAGATGGAAAACTTTGTTAGTTCACAGTTTTGGATCTAAATTGCAAATAAGCTCAAGGACTGAATCTTGAGTTATACAAAAAGATTAGCTACGACATCACTGTAAAGGTATCAAGCAAAGAACAAGCGTGATGCGGTTTTAGTTACAGTGTACGTATATACCAAGGCTGCGATGCATGCCCTAGAATTTACTATTTCTGCATTCTACGCTCCAGGCAAACTAAAAGGAACCAAATGAGATTGCAAATATCCACTATGGAAAGAACATGACGGACTACATAGCAATATCCAAATGACATAGCCAGAAAACACTGATGGGGCAATCAATGGTCATCCAAATGAATAGAACGTCTAGAATACCTATTCAATACAGATAGACAACAGTGACAAGAAAAAACTCCCTGCACAATAGGATATACACAAACAAGAAATATCAAATATCAAGGTCATTGGAGGCAAGGCTGTGAGGGATTGTTTCATGAGGAACTCATCAACCAAAGCACATCTATGAGACAACTGCACCTTATCTAGGGCCCCAACTTCCGTGCACCCCACAGAGAACCTGTAGGGAATTCGAAGCTAGCAAAAAGCCATTCCCTCAAGTGCCATGGGGCCCTTGGATGTGCATAACAATGTGATGCAAGAAAACAGTTCAGGCCTAGGATTAGTAAGGATTAAACTAATTTCCCAGTGAACACTAACTCGTATGCCTTGAAACACTGATGTGGCAAGCAATACAGCTATCTGGTTCAGTATAAACATCAATTGCTCATGCAGAAGTAAAATAAGCCCCTATCAAACAATACCAGCATTTCAAAATATAAAATGTTTTGGTAGGCTAAACTAACCTACTAAACACTGATTTGCGTACAAGATGCTACAAATTAATATAACACAGTACACACTTGCCACAAGTTAACACACATACACATCTACATGGAGTGGACTATGTACCAACTATTGAGGTCATTGGAGGCAAGGCTGTGAAAAACTGGTCGGCGAGAAACTCATCGACCAAAGCACATCCTAGTACTATGAGACCACATTTTATCTAGGGCCCCAACTTCCGAGCACCCCACAGAGAACCTGTGGGTATTTCGAAGCTAGCAAAAGACCTTCCCTCAAGTGGCATGGGGCCCTTAGAATGCGGATAACAATGAGATGCAAACAAACAGTGCACGCCAATTCTTAAACTTATTTCCCAACATTCACCAAACTCTTATTCCTAGAAAACACTAATGGGGCACCCAATAAAGCTATCTGTTTCAGTATGTATGCATCAAGATCAAGATACATCAAAACCTAAAAAAGAACACTCATGGATCACCAACAGATACCTAAATAGCAAACAGAACATCAATTGGCATATAAGATGACACATACATTACTATACAACAGTACACACATGCTAACATGAACAAGACACAACCTGATGGAGCAGATGAGGTAACAAATATTGCAGTCATTGGAGGCAAGGCTGTGAAAAACTGGTCAGCGAGAAACCCATCGACCAAAGCACATCCTCGTACTATGAGACCACATTTTATCTAGGGCCCCAACTTCCGAGCACCCCGCAGAGAACCTGCGGGTATTTCGAAGCTAGCAAAAGACCTTCCCTCAAGTGGCATGGGGCCCTTAGAACGTGCATAACAATGAGATGCAAACAAACAGTGCACGCCAAGAATTGCTTAAGGCTTAAACTGATTTCCCAATATTCACCCAACTCTTATTCCTTGCAAACACTGATGGAGCACCCATTACAGCTATCTGTTTCAATATATGCATAAAGATCAAGACAAATCAGAACCTAAAGAACACTCATAGATCAAGAGTTACCAAAATAGAAAACAAAACATTAATTGGCATATAAGATGGTACATATACAACAATACACATGCAGTACATGTTAACATGAACAACCTAATGGATTAGATGATGTAACAAATATTGAGGTCATTGGAGGCAAGGCTGTGAAGAACTGGTCGGTGAGAAACTCATCGAACAAAGCACATCCTCGTACTATGAGACCACAGCATTTTATCTAGGGCCCCAAATTCCGAGCACCCCGCAGAGAACCTGCAGGTATTTCGAAGCTACCAAAAGAGCTTCCCCCAAAATGGCATGTGGCCCTTTAACACACACAGCAATCAATACACACATCATCTCTGAGTTATGAACTAGGCAATGATCGCTAGGTATGCATATAATCTAAACACTATTGCACTCATTCCTGACTCCTAAACAGTCAAGCTAAACACATTCACTGAGCAGAGAACACACTACACAACATACACAACTGAAGTGTTACTAATCAGTACAGCAACCTACCTTAGATGGAGCTGGGGCACATTTGGACGCGGACCTTCTTGCCCTGCACAACAAAAAGCGTCCAACAAAGCAAATCAGCAAAAGAGCACGACATGTCGTGATGCGGTGCGAGGCGCAAGCGAGCGAGGAACTTTATTACCATGGAGGTGGCCGGGAGGTTGGAGCGGAACTGCGCGCGCACGACGCCGGAGTTGCCGTGGGGGCGCGTGACCTTGCCCCAGATGCATCGGATGGTGCTGCCGTTGCTCTTGGTCTTGGCCTTGTAGACGTAGGCGATGCGCTTGCCGGCGTACCAGGACACGTCCTCCTTGGTGTTCACCCCCTCGATCTGGAGCAGCGACGTGCTCTCGTACTGGTTCGACTTGGACCTGCGCCGCCGCAAAGCCAGGTAAAAAACCTTGTAACCAATGCGCGGACAGAGAAACGGACGCGGAGAGGGATGGATGGTCACCTCTTGAAACCCAGGATGGTGCCCCGCACGTAGAGCCTGACGCGCCGGCCTTGGCGTCCCTGCACCATTGTCGCCGCCGCCGGTCGCCGAGGAGGGTGAGGGTGGTGGTGTTGGTAGTGGTGGGAAGGGGAACCGGGGAAGGAGGCAACGGCGCTGAGGAATGAACCCTAGGGCTTGTGGTTTTAAAAGATTCCGATCAGGGGTAGACGGTCGAGATTGCTTCGCTTGGTGTGAGTGATTTGTGTTACGATCCCCATCATAGCCCATGTAATCCATGGGCTTGTACACCTTTGTCTTTTAGGACCACCTGGGCTTTTATATGATAAAGGCTGGTCGCATACCTATAGGTAAGTGGGCCGGCCTCCCTCCCTGTGGGCTATACCATTATTATCCGTAAAAAAAAAGTTATAGCCTTGTAGTACCGTCCACTATTAACGCTACGTCCGCGGGCTACTTTTTACGGAAATGGACTTACGGATTCACATGGAATCACCTCCCACACTCACAACCCGCAAATCACTAAAGGAAACAAAAAATCAACCAACCGGTTGTTAGCACGTCCGTCCGTATGGTTTTCTGTAAGCAAAATTCCGTAAGTCTAGCTTTTCCGATATACAAAAAGTTAAACACTCCCGATGCTTGTAAGGTGCTAGGAACAGGGATCGACATCTTCCCTTTCCTCCCATGTCCTTCCCCTCACTCATTCCTATTACATCGACCCACGCTTTTTCTTCCTTGACACCCTCATTTGTACCACTCTCGGTCAGTAGCAAACTCGTCGTGTATCATATTCTTACAAACTCCCAAATCTAGCCGAATGTAACACTATTCCTACCACATGCCTAACATTTCTCTACGTTTTAGGGCCTGTTTGGTTGGGCTTAAATCTAGCTTTTAGAGTTTGGCTTATAAGTCACAAAATCACCAAAATAGGTGCTTTCGGCTTTGGCTTTTGGCTTTTAACTGAACATAGTAGTATGATGGTATACGCCAAAATTCAAAATAAAAAGCACCTATTTAGGTGCTTTTGTGGCTTATAAGCCAAAAGCGAAAAGCCATAAATAAGCACAACCAAACAGCCCCTTAGTAGTTGGCTGGATAGATGCAAATTACTTGTCCTTGTTGGATCTCTGATTAGGAGAGTTTGTAGTAGAGTGGAGAAGCACAATGAGCAAAGGAGCATGGAGAGAGAGAAAACAATTGGAGTCATGACAACATTTAAAATGTATACCTATGTCGTTATTACTTAATTAGCTCTTTGGCACAAAACAACCTTTGCTTCCCGTTCCCGGTTTAAACACGTGTTGATCAAGCGATCCTCCTTCTGTCATCTTTCTTTTTTCAACTTTGCAGAGACATCTTTTCTTTTTAGGGTAGAGACGTGTCTTCCATGTTGCGCTTTTATGATTATCTCAGTGACTAGCGTCGCTTATATTTTCAAGATATGATATTATTAGTATACACTTAGCCCTTTTTATTGTAGGCACATAGTCCATTTTTGCTTACGTTGCACGGTCCGTGAGTTGTCGTATAGTCCATATTTGCCCTTATTATATTTCTTATTGTCAATAATACATGTGACTTGACTCTTGTCTTGTAGTGTTTAATATTTTAGAATTAAAAGTGTGTATAATCACTTTTTTAGGGCTAGAAGAGATGCTTTCATTCAGATATCCCTTTGTGAGTTTTTTCGCAAAAAAAATCCAAACAAATGTTGGTGTGGAGCACCTTTTCATGTATGACGTGGAGCTCTGCCAAATGCCAACCAGGTGTGCAAACGATCCAATAAAAACTAGGTGTGCAAACTAGACTAACGAATGTCAGGTCTTTTCGCGAACATCCCATGCAATGCAACGTCAACCTCGTGTAAATTCCCAAACGACTGAAGGCGACTCAAGCAGAAAGATCGATGTAACCTGGTAATAACTGATCAAGCAAATTAACCATTGGCGTGGTACTCCTCCAATTCTAGCATAGGCACCATGTTAGCATATTCATGCATGGCTAAAGGAAAATAGTACCTATCCGTCTAGAAATAATTAACTTGCGCTTTGCGTAGATTCGTATATATCTAGACAAATCTTAGTCAGTTATTTCTAGACGGAAAGAGTCTAGTGTAAAACGTGTGAAAGCTTACGAGCACCCAAGCAATCGAGGCTGGCTATAATTTCCCAACAAATGTACAGCAACGCGCGGAACGTCCAGGCACGTGGTCAAACCATGCGTGTGCGCGGATGCAGGCTAGCTAGTTCTCCGGTATGGTCGCGAGACGAGGCCTCCACGCGTCCGGGCACGGGCTCATCACGCCGTTGCCGCCGCCGTCGAGCTTCCACACCATGTCTTTCCTCTCCGCGGCGGCCCTCTCCTCCAGCCCCGCCATGAACTCCGCCGCGTCCTTCCTCGTCATCACCACCTTCAGCCGCACCCCGCACTCCTCGCCCACGTCCAGCTCCTGCCCGCGGCACCCAGACCGCCACGGTGCGTTCTTCTTCACCGCCGCGCCGCCGTCCTGATCCGGCGTGTCGTTAACCGTGGTCGTCGCCACCGGCCTATTCCTCCTCTTCTTGGTTCCGGTGGCAGTGGCCGGCACCACCCAGGCCTCCTTGCACACGCATGGCAGCGGCAGGACGTTGCCCATGTATGCTAGCTAGGTCGAGTGCAAGAGTGAGCTAGCTAGGCCGGAGCTGAAGACGTTCGTGGGCTCGACAGGCATTTGTTTGTGGAGTTATATAGCGAGCTGCCGTGCCGAGGGGACTCGTTCAGAGGCGCAACACGGCATTCAGATTTATTTCAGTGGTCAACTTTCATCAGCACAACACCTGCGTGTACAGTGACGGGCTTGATTGCGAGAAAATGCTGCTGGTCAAGCACGGTACGTACCTGCGTAAGCTCGATCAAGAAAGAACGACACTGTCTCTGTTACGGTATTGCTACTAGTTTAGGACGGAGATAGATGCAGGGTTCCGGTCAAAATACTATGTTGTGGTCAGAATAAAAGAATGGACGGCACTGTCTCTGCATGAGATGAGACTCTTCTAGATATCAGTGGTGCTTGACTGGTTCCATTGCACCGTGCATATGACTTGTCAGTTGTCACGCAAACAGGTTAAGTTAATTTCTGGTACGGAGCGAGATAACACAAGACTGAATCTATGAAAAACCCTCGTGACCAGCAACAATACAAGAACATAGCGAAACACCACAAGATTGAGTACAAACTACACTACCCTATCTTTTATTACATACTTCATTTGTACCAAAATATAAGATTTTTTAGCTTTTGGGAAGCGAACGTATCTAGACATCTGATTCGGAATGAACTTACACACAAAAAAACGTCTAGATACATCTGTTTCGCAAAAGCTAAAATATCGTATATTATAAAACGGAGGGATTACATAATATATACGAGGGATGATGGCCACGCGTTGTTCAATTGTCGCAACAGTAGAGCAAAATCCGATGAGATTTTACGTTAGAATTGTAATTTTCGGTGGATATTACATGTATCGGTTGCTTGTACTTTCTGATGTGCCGGTCAACGATAGCATACAAATCTGGAAACTAAAGGTGCATCTAAAATTTTATTTTTCTATGTTGTGCTTTTGTAGGAGTGTGATCCTAGCTAAAGATAACCTTGTAATACACAAAATGATCGAGAGCACAAAGTGTTGCTTTTTCATCATGTGTGACAATAAGCATTTTTATCTCAATATGTTTTCGCTTGTTATATAGGGTGAGTTATATACATGTGGCTTCAAATTTGTACCCACCTCATACATACCGCTACAAATAATTTTGGCAATGTGGTTTCAAATTTGTACCTACCTTGTATATATTGTTGCAAATATTTTTGGGGATGTGGTACAACATATTGAACGAAATGTTTGGACCACCTTTCGTTTGGGAGTGAGAGCCTTGCTATGGCCGCTATGAATTTTTTAAAATTATATAGCGTTTAATAGTAAAATATATTCTCTTTTGCAGACTATTTACCAAATGTACACATTTGCTCTTTTCGTGGTATATTCTTCAACGACTGGAATACTGAGGGATATTTATATGGAGGTATGTACGCACCCGGAACAAGTGGTTAAAGAGTTCTACCTATTATAGATAACAATATAGTCTACGAACCGTCCATCCTTCCCATAGCTGTTAGTTTTGTCGTGTCGGCTATGCATTTTGTCTTCTTTAGCGTACATGTGTTCTATTATCACCGTGTAAACAAAGCAATTTTGATATAAGAAACTCTCATACAAGTTATGATTTGCGAAAATGAGAGAATATGCATAGTTATACTCTAGACCATTTGGACTGTTTAGGGAGCTAACATAAAACACATCTTCTCATACAGAACACTAATGTCATTAGCCAGTGTACATTGGTCTAGTGACATCGCTAACCCATTGTAGTCCGAGTATCAATGTGTCCATTGCTTGCATTTGTCATGTCTCGCCTATGGATAAGGAGAAATTCATAATCACCTGTTAAAAAAGCTCATTCCCCCTTCCCCACCTTCTTTCTCCTTCCTCCCCTTTGCCCTTGCGAGTCGAGTATCAAACCCGCTTCCGTCTCCCAATTCCCCGGCGGCACCGTTGTGTGGTGTGGGCATGGGAGACTGGAGTGAGATGTACATTGTAGCTGTAGGGACATCGACGATTTGACAGGAGTGGGCTTTATGCCTAGTATTTGGAGTAGGGCTCGAGATATTTGTGGCCAGATCTGGGGTGTTCTAGGGTTACTTTTTCTTGATGTCCTTCTCCTATGGTTGGATCAAACAGTGTGGGGAAGGAGCTCCATCTCCTTGAATAAAGTAGCGGTATGTGGCCATCTGGAGATGACGGGGTGTTATGCGATGGAGCATCTTATGGTCGGCCGTGGAGGCGACTAGAGGAGGCGAAGTGGTGAGTTATTCTCTGCACCCTCATGATGGTGGTTCCTACTGCATCGACGAACGAACCACGCGATGGCCATGGCCGCCTCCGCAATCTTGGCCGAAAGGGCGACCCTTTCAGACGCATATATATTAGGCGTTATTCTCAACCTCCAGTGCAAAGGCTTCCCTCTGAGCTTCGAGTCGAAATCTGCATCTTCACGCAGTCAAGTGGTGCGTCCCCAGCGGTGTCAAGGCGTCCAGCGTCAGAGGCTCAACGCCGCTTGGGAGGATCAGGGACTTGATTGCTTTTCCATCTATAGTTCAAAGGTCGTCTATGCTATAATCCAGGACCATATTTTAATTTTACTATTCTTTCAATGTCTCGGTGTATAATATACCTATCGGTAGATATATATAAATGCAGCTCTCGGGACACTGTACTTCATAACCCGTACCTTGTTCAAAAGAAAAGGAATCATCCGTTAAACAATGCATTGTACTTCTACCATGATTGCCCTTTTTATGTGTCTGATGTTTGATGATCGATAAAACCATGTTAAGAAATGCAGGATTTTTTACATCCGGTCTTCACCGTTATTTTCTTAATAACATAGAAATTCCAACTCGACGAGATCCACTCATATCGTCTAGGGCCATGAGCGGGTGTTTTCTACCATTTGCTCGCGAATGCGCGTATCCAGCGTGTGTCGTCGCCTCGGCTCGCACCACGCCTTCTTGTTTTGTCATGGTTTATTTTGTTTCAGAGTATCATATAAAGTTTGTCGACCTCTTTTTTTTAGTCTCATACAGTATATCGTATCACATCACATAATGCATCATGAATGCACGCATCATTTTAACACAAATAAACGGTGGAACTATGCACGCACGCCGTCTAGGGATCAAACAAACGGGACGTTTCCAACAGCTTCCACCCAACGCGACCACGGATGTGCGTGGCCCGTGATGGCGCGACGACCACACCTTTGGCGCCGCGACGGCGTAGCGATAAAACCCGTACGTGCGCTTTTTTTTCTTCTTTCAAAACGAACCCACGCGGCCACGTCCTCGACCAAGAGCGCGAGCGCGAGCATGGCGGCCACGAGCTCCGCGGCGCTCTTCTCCGTCCTCCCCCGTCCACTCTCCACCGCCACCACAGCCTCCGCACGGACTAGCAGAACCCGCTACCGGCCCACGCGCTCCGCCGTCAGATGCTCCAGCGCCTCGCCCGACCTCTCGTCCGGCGCTCCGGCGCCGGCGGCGCCCAAGCCCCAAATCGAGCTCGAGTTCCTCGGGGTAAGGCCTCGACCTCGATGGCCTCCGCTAGCTCCGGAATCCACAGGTGTAATCTATTTCCTGTGCTGTACTCACGGGCGGCTGATTTGTGTGCGAGCAGCCGAAGCCGGGCGCCGACGGGTCGTACCCGGTGGACCGGGCGTCGGCGGTCAGCGGCGATAAGCTCCTCCGGGACATCATGACCGAGAATAAGCTCGAGCTCTACGCGGCATACGTGAGCCCCCCTCCCCAACCTCCTCACCTTGCCTAGCTTAATTTCTCTTCAGACTTTCCTCTGCACTGCCCAGTGCCCACTGTCGGCTATAACGGTTCTTGGTGCGTGCATTCCAGGGGAAGCTGATGAACTGCGGCGGCGGGGGCAGCTGCGGCACCTGCATCGTCGAGGTACTCGCTCTCCTCCTGCCCAACTAATTCACCACGCGCAACTGGAAACAGGTCGATCCTCTGAAGCCTAAACTGTAATGTCTGAACCTTATGTGCAGATAATCGACGGAAAAGAGCTCTTGAACGAGAGGACGGACACCGAGAAGCGTTACCTGAAGAAGGTATGCCTTTGCTGTCCGGGCAATGCTAATTCTTGCCTCGATCTGTCTGAACTTGTGAAGTTTCTGCATTCGTAAGCAAAGGGGTTGCCCAGTTTAACTGTCTCTATTCTTTGCACCTCACTGTCGATTTCAGAAACCGGAGTCATGGAGGTTGACCTGCCAGACGATCGTAGGAAACAAGGAGAACTCCGGCAAGGCATGATTCCCCTGACCCTCAGGCACTACTTCAGACTACGTTGCTCAAAAACGCCCTTCTAAAACAAATGCTGTTGTTTTTCGCAGGTTGTCGTCCAACGGCTGCCCCAATGGAAGAAATAACTATACGATCTGCACATTTTGGTGTATTAACAGCATGTGATCCAGTTCCATGTACCTCCTGATACTGCAAGTGTTGATCATCACGGATGTCCTGCGGCCTTTGTTGCCATGTGCATAAGTTTCCTGATAAATTTTCTCGGTGTCTTCTCTTGCACTGTTGTCAGACTTCCGTTCACTCACAAACGTGACCACAGCGAGAACACCACCCACTACTACGACGGCATCTTGTAACCGTAGCAGCTTCCTGGCATCTATGTTACTACCTTGCATGCTAGCGCTTATTAGAAGAATTTTGTGTGTAATTTTGTACTACTATATGTGAAAACTATATCCTGAATTTTTTTTCCTTTCATGGACATTCCTGCAAAATTGTAAATTATGTTGTCTCAATTTTTTTGACACCGATTTCCATTAATAGAAATCAAAGCTACAAAGTTCACCACCTCACACAGGCACCACCAGAGTTTTTCGTAGCGAAACAAAGGCAACTGAAAGTAGCTGATTACATCACAGCAACTCAGCAAATACAGCTAAGCTGGGAAGACAGAAAAGAGAACTGTATCCAGCGATTTTTTTCAGTGATGACATCCTCCACCAAAACGCTCCGTCTTCGTCCTTCCTGATTTCTCTTCTTCAATTCCAGCTCTGATGAATACCTCATCCGCGACTCACGCCACCGTTCTTGCGCCCACCTCCGGCTCCATTCTTGCGTCCTGCTACACTTGTAGTTCACTCCAAAAAGGAGATTCAGTGAGTAATTTGCTAATGCTTATGACTGTTTTAATATTTGGCTGACTACTTTGACATGAAAGAAAAGAAAGTTGAGGACAGCATGTATAGCAACTATTTGCTGGAGCATCTGGAAAACGAGGAATAAAGCGTGCTTTCGGAATATATGGCCTGCTCATTCTAATTAGGGCATCTCTAACCGATTCTCAAAAAACGGTTACATGAGTAAAAATTGGTAAGACATGCACCTAAGTGATCCCAAAACAGTTAGAGGAGTAAATTTTTAGGAGTCGGAGGAGTAAAACTGGCCGTGGAGGAGTAAATTTAGGAGTCGCGCGCCACTCTACAGAAAAACTCCCGCCTCCACCCCGACGGTCCCCCCACCACCGTTCTTGCCCACACACCTCCCCGCCGGAGCCGATGTCGCCAACTCCGCCCGAAATCGACGCGCAACTCCTGGCCGCACCCTCGCCGGTCATCCCCGGCATCTCTGACGGCTCGACGACGCCGCAATCGACCATCTCCGCCGTGGCCGTGGGGAAGAAGAGATTGAGGGGCAAACAACGTCATCTGACCCGCTGCCACGACTGGGAAGCCCTTCGGGAAGGCAAGCGGCAAGTGCGTGGAGGCTCTGGAGGTGGCGCATCGTCCTTCGCTAGCTCCGGTGGCCGGTCGGCAGCAGAGCAAGCCTACGCCAGCGAAAATGACGCTCGCCGAGGCGGCGGCTAACAAGAAGAGGAAGAAGTCCGTGGCAGCGCTTCCGAAGGTAGCACAGACTCATCCGTCTCGCAAGGACTCGCCGGCAAACCATCTCCGAGGCCGGCCAGTCCGTTCGACCGTCGTCTCCGTCAATGACCATGAGGTGCTCGATGAAACGCCGACAAGGTAAAATATTCGTTTTCCTTTTTGGACTCTCATTCGGTGATGCTTGTATATATTCGGTGATGGTGTTGTGATGATTTGTAGTGCGGTGGAGGAGGATGTGGATGACTTCATGACACAATTGGAGGGTAGCCATGCCACCAGGATCAATGAATAAGTGGTTGAGGCCACCGAACAAGGAGAGGTGGAGGAGGAATAGGTTGAGGTCACCGAGCAAGTGGAGGTGGAGGAGACACAAGGGAGCACAAAGAAGACAAGAGCCACCAACTATAGCGGAAAAAAGGCGTTGCCTTGTGCTATGCTTGGATGAATGTGTCACTCGATGCATCGGTTGGCACCGACCAATCCTGAGGGGCAAAAGCTTGCAAAATAGAGGAAGAAGAGATGTGTCCAAGGAGGATACAAGGAAGAGATTTGTGCTATGGTTTAGACCAAGAAAGCTTTGGCGCCTGAGAGAAGAGATGAAAAGGCGACAAGGTGGGCCGATCTCAAGGCCATGGAGGAGGAGAAGTGGAAGAATAAGATGGCCACCAAAAAGAGGAACATCATTAAAGAGGAGAGGAGGATTGCACTTGAGGAGGAGAGGATAGCAAAAGATAAAGGTATGAATGAGTGTGATATCATGTTCATGGACCCAAGCAACATAGATGCCATGGCTAGGAAATAGTGGGATATCACTCGTGCAAAGATCCTTCAAAGATATTTTGGTGTTGGTGATGGAGTTGGCCGAGGCGGAGGATGTGGTGATGGTGGAGATGCTCATGGCCGAGGAGGAGGTGGATATGAGTTCTTCGGAGATGATGTTTGAGTTCTTCGGAGATGGCCCACAACATATGAGGTGATATTTTGGTGTTTTTTTTGGATCAAGAAGGTCGATTTGCTTCTTTTTGGGTGACCTTGATCGATGGTTTGATGGAGTGTACTTTTGGATGAACTCTATGCATGTTTTATTTCGACTTGTTTGATTTGATGAACTATATCTATGTCTATTGTTTAAGTGTTGTGTTTCTTGTGTTTGAATTGTCCGTATGTTTTAATTGCTTGTATGAACTCTATTTGAAATGTATGAAATGCATATGTGAAATGGTAGAAAGAAATTCGTCAAAAAAGTTTTACTCCTCTAAATACAGGGGTTCGGTTAGGAGCCGCCAAGCTTTAGAGGAGTACTTTTACTCCTCCGTTTACTCCTCTAATTTTTTGGGGTCGATTAGAGATGCCCTTAGTTCTGAGCTTTTTTATTATCCCAAATTTTTCGACGAACATGGGGAGTGCAATATTTAGTCTCCTACAATGTCGAGGGTGTCACACCTATTAGGAGCTATAATCTAGAGTGTTTAGCTATCACATATGCACTTCTATTTTCTCATGCTCATCCATGACATATCACCTTTAAACTCTGGCGCTACAAGATTTATTGGGTAAATGATATCCTTCTCCTTGTGTACTCCATCGCCCTGCTCACTTGCTACATGTCCTATAAAACCCCACATACCAGAAAAATCTGGCACCTTTTCATTTGTTTTTCAAGAACATGAAAGTGACAACATGTCTTCTCATTAGGATTGGAAAGGAGAGTTAAGTTACAAGAGTGTTGCGGTGTTAAGGCCACACCTCAACGTCTGCCAAGAAAGAAAGAAAGAAAGAAAGGACTACTCCTCGCCCTCTCCCACTAGATACCTAGCTAGCCACCAAAGATCGAACTCTGTTATAGCTAGGTTTACAATTGTGCTTTCATACTGAAAACAAAATAAACACTTCTTATTTTGTAAGGGACTCGTGCATATCGGGTGTATTTGGTTGCTCGCAACCATTTTGGGCATTTGGGGATCATAGGTCTGGCAAATATATGAGGACGCATGTGTAATGCCCGAAAATATTAAAAAATAGAAATTGATTGTTATTTTATTTTGTGCATCATCATGACATCATCATGCATATTTTATTCGCATTTTTGTCCGCAAACTATTTTGCTAAAAACCTATTTTCGTTTTTCTAAAATATCCCTGTGGTTTTGTTAAGCCCGTCCTTCTTTATTATTTTTAAATTAAAGTAAAATAATAATTTTGGTTTGTTACAAGATCGCAAAATGTTTCTCTTATTTTATAAATAAAACTAGGCCCAAAAGCCTGTCTAAAGTTTTGGCCCAAAACTAGTCTCATCTAGTCTACTTTGGACTAGATAAATAGCCCCAATCTATCCCTCCTTTTTTTCCCCAAACCTAGCCTCAAAACCTACCTAGATCTGGATCTCAAAAATTTCCAATCCTTCCTTCCAAAAATTCTACTCCAAATCAACCGCGGGCCTGCAGTCTTTTCCTAGGTGATCTTTCTGTCGTCGCTTTTGTCTCTTCAGTTTGATCCTGCTGATACGAGTAAGAACCAGAAGGGCACGAATGTCTCCTTGGCCTTTGTCGAATAGTACTTGGTTCATTGCATTATTGAAGCCGATGGCTTCTTTCCTTGCAGCGCCAAGACGCCCCCTGTCAAAAATTATAGCTCCGCTCCTCATCTCTGGGACAAACTCCCAAATCGATCCCCTCATATTCATCTACCCCATGCAACTAGCTCAGATTCTTGCCCCTTCGGCCAAGCCAGGAGCCACCATGTGCAGCAGCCTAGCGCCGCCCGCTTGATTCTTGTGCCGCATGTCAACAGCGGCAGACCGTCTGCAGCGCCCCGGTCTTCACGGCAGAGAGGCTTCAACCTCCACTGACCAGGTCTGTGCAGGTCAACCAGCACCAGTCCGCCGGGTCGTGTTCGGCTGATTGCCTTTTCTGATTCTCATCAACGCGCATGTACTGCTCTGTGTGTGCTGAACTGCAACCTGTTCTGCTCTTCGTCTGTTTCAGGTTTGCATAGTCCGTCATCTACAGCAGCGTGCATCCAACCCGTGTCGTTTCTCCGTCTGTGCGCTAGGTGTTCGACAAAATGTCCCACCAGAGTTTTGTCTCGAATTACTTCTATTTGGCGTGTTCAAGCCATTACCATTCTATATGTCAAGATCGGCACCAATTTGTCGCCCCATTGGATGGGACATCCGTCGCTTCTCCGACAAGATCTATTTCATGGTAGCCACCGCTTCGGCTACTTCGTCACTTCCACTACTTCAACTATAATTTGAGGACCTTCTCTTCGCCTCTCCAATCCAAACCGTGAGACCCAAATCCTTGTCCTATTTCAATAAGTACATCATTTAACTTGTTGCATATGAATTGGGCATCCTCGCATACATGTTTATTTGTTTGGGGGTATATTGTCGATTCACCTCATAATTAAATATGGAGCCCATATGCGGGAGAATCTAGTCTAATACTGGCCCCATTTAAATTTGCGTAGCGAATCGATGCCATGCTTTGCCATATTAATTCAACATTTAATATGTGGGGTAGTTAAATAACTTGAACCCAATAATAAATGTCGGGATCCCGATTCCGCTTAATATTGCTAAGTAGGACCGCATTTTTTCATGCCACGCATCGTATCATAAACATGCCGGATCTTCCGCCCTAGTATTGAATATTGCATCGGTTGCCCTTTCTAGTGTTTGCTTCTTCACCGGATAGGACGATGAATCGATGTGAGATACGACAAGCCTCCGGCTATCCCACATTGTTTATCAGGCGAACATTCTCCCCCTTCTACCTATTTTGTATTTATAGTCTTTACTTCCTCCAATTGATCTATTGCTATCCTTATTGTCGATGCTTTAGTATTGTCCCTTTAATCACCTGCTCCACAATATTGCCTTGGTTATCCTATTGCCTTGTTTGAGTAGCTAGTTTGTCCTTGCGAGTCGTAGGCATGCTTAGTACCGCTCTCATACAGGTGGAACATATTACTTGGATATGGTTGGTGATAAGATAATTAATCTGATGTTGTTGGTTATGGCCTCACCTAATGATAAGGCCCCGGCAGGGACCACCTTTGGGAACTGCTTGAGCCGACCTAGGACCCGTTCGTTCTACGATACCAGTTCTGAGTTGATCGCGCTAACCAAACGTGGGGCCTCTGGGATCCCCCCTCAACTACCGGCGCTATTCGTATATCCAGAGGGTTACAAAATTGGTTTTCCATTTGGTGCATACGCATAATATGTCCTCGGACATGGGTGAGTTGATATGTCTTCGACTCGATATTTTGGTGTATTGCCATGGCTTGCATACATAAATCGCGGTACACGGTGGCGGCACCCACGGTGTGTACAAGTTACCCCGCAGGGCCCGATCTACCAGTAGGCGCAAACGCTGTGCCTTCCTTGAGAATCGTCGTACCTCTTGGTTGGTTCCCCACAGTAGGTGATGCCTCTGGATGTGCGCGTAGTTAAGGGACAGTTCTTGTTGTGAGATTCAGATGGCACGCGTAATATGTTGCCTGATGGGTTGAGCATGCGTTTGGGTACAGTAGTGCACCCCTGCAGGGTAAATCTTTTCGAGAAGCCGTGTGTCCACGGTTATGGACGCCTCAGGAGTACAGTGTCATGATCATAGCCAACGCCACTAATGTTTTGCCTCTAATAATATGATTAGTAATTAGCCTTGTCAACTAAATACCTGATTAACTAAAATTGTCACCGTGTGTGTTCCGCAAGGGGACTTCCTCGACTGGTCTTCGAGGGGGAAATCTTCGGATGGGTTATGTTTGGTGTTATATTGTTGTTACCGCATAGCGCTCTCTTATCTCGCTCTATTAGTCGAAGTTGTAGCGTGTCTCTATAGGTTAGTCAGCTGCAAGCTTTGCTGCCGCTGAGCCCACCATACCTATGTAGGCGAGGACCGCCGAATTCTAGTCTCGCCGTGTACTGGCCTCAGTACTGACCGCTCTCTTTCTGTTTTCCTTTGCCCTTGTCGGCACCCTTTTGGCTTGACAGGTATGTGATTGACGACGTTAGCAAGGTTATCCTTCAGGCTTGGCCTGGGCAGGGTTGGACACCGCTTGGTTATTCATCAGGACTCTTAGTCCCATTTGGATCTTGTCCGTACTCGGATACTATTTTGCTTTATCCTTGAGTTGTACCTTTTGTATTCTCCACTCGTTGAGTCATTGTTGTATATATAAGTTCTTGTGGACTCTGTTGTAAACTACTATGATGTAACTACTTGTATTCAAATCCCACCCACACGAAAGTGTCTGGTGGGCGTCTTTGAATCGCTTCTATGCGGATTTCGGCGGGAAATGCTGAGATCTGCATAGACCCGATTCGGGGGCGTTATAAGTGGTATCAGAGCAAAGGTTTACGATACCCCACTGGTCCAGCCTGTAGGTTAACCTTGCCAATGGCCGATGTTTAGTGTCAAAACTATTTTTCTACAAATGTGTTGGATAGATCTGATTAGCTCTGACTTTACTCCTTATCTCTATTCTTTCTCCTCTTATCTTCGCGTGTTTTAATCTGGTCTCTTACCTTCTTCAAGTCTAGGATTCTTGTGGTTTGATCTTCCGTCGTACCTTTTGGGTTCCGCTTTCCTTCATTTGTAACGGTAGATCTACATCTGGATTTTATTCTACCTGATCCCTCTTCAAATGTTTCCCGGTGTCCTGCAACTTCTATGACAACATCATCTACCTGAATCTTTTGTTAATACCGAATGTTAAGATCTTTAGTCTAAATTCTGAGAATTGGTTGCATGATCCTTCTATTCATGTACAGAGTAATGCTTTGAGTGCGGGATGGAGTAGCTACCATACCACTACTCTTATCATTCGCCTTGTACACTAAGTGGTGGAACCATGCAATTTTACTCCTTCCATGGAAGTTAAAGGTGGCCTTATCTTTGATACCTCTACTTCTGTCTTTGCCTCTCCGGAGTGTTCTCCAGCAGAACGTGAACAACAACCCCTTGGTGGTGTCGACGATTTCAAGACGGAGCAAGAACTCTTGTTAGTGGTGTCGCGACCATCAATCTGATGCAAGAAGTTCCGATCATCAACCCCCTTCCCCCCGGTGTCTCTGCTTGGATCTCGGGACGAGATCCCTTGTTAGTGGTGTCGAGTTGTAATGCCCAAAAATATTAAAAAATAGAAATTGATTGTTATTTTATTTTGTGCATCATCATGACATCATCATGCATATTTTATCGCATTTTTGTCCGCAAACTATTTTGCTAAAAACCTATTTTCGTTTTTCTAAAATATCCCTGTGGTTTTGTTAAGCCCCTCCTTCTTTCTTATTTTTAAATTAAAGTAAAATAATAATTTTGGTTTGTTACAAGATCGCAAAATGTTTCTCTTATTTTATAAATAAAATTAGGCCCAAAAGCCTGTCTAAAGTTTTGGCCCAAAACTAGTCTCATCTAGTCTACTTTGGACTAGATAAATAGCCCCAATCTATCCCTCCTTTCTTCCCCCAACCCTAGCCTCAAAACCTACCTAGATCTGGATCTCAAAAATTTCCAATCCTTCCTTCCAAAAATTCTACTCCAAATCAACCGCGGGCCTGCAGTCTTTTCCTGGGTGATCTTTCTGTCGTCGCTTTTGTCTCTTCAGTTTGATCCTGCTGATACGAGTAAGAACCAGAAGGGCACGAATGTCTCCTTGGCCTTTGTCAAATAGTACTTGGTTCATTGCATTATTGAAGCCGATGGCTTCTTTCCTTGCAGCGCCAAGACGCCCCCTGTCAAAAATTATAGCTCCGCTCCTCATCTCTGGGACAAACTCCCAAATCGATCCCCTCATATTCATCTACCCCATGCAACTAGCTCAGATTCTTGCCCCTTCGGCCAAGCCAGGAGCCACCATGTGCAGCAGCCTAGCGCCGCCCGCTTGATTCTTGTGCCGCATGTCAACAGCGGCAGACCGTCTGCAGCGCCCCGGTCTTCACGGCAGAGAGGCTTCAACCTCCACTGACCAGGTCTGTGCAGGTCAACCAGCACCAGTCCGCCGGGTCGTGTTCGGCTGATTGCCTTTTCTGATTCTCATCAACGCGCATGTACTGCTCTGTGTGTGCTGAACTGCAACCTGTTCTGCTCTTCGTCTGTTTCAGGTTTGCATAGTCCGTCATCTACAGCAGCGTGCATCCAACCCGTGTCGTTTCTCCGTCTGTGCGCTAGGTGTTCGACAAAATGTCCCACCAGAGTTTTGTCTCGAATTACTTCTATTTGGCGTGTTCAAGCCATTACCATTCTATATGTCAAGATCGGCACCAATTTGTCGCCCCATTGGATGGGACATCCGTCGCTTCTCCGACAAGATCTATTTCATGGTAGCCACCGCTTCGGCTACTTCGTCACTTCCACTACTTCAACTATAATTTGAGGACCTTCTCTTCGCCTCTCCAATCCAAACCGTGAGACCCAAATCCTTGTCCTATTTCAATAAGTACATCATTTAACTTGTTGCATATGAATTGGGCATCCTCGCATACATGTTTATTTGTTTGGGGGTATATTGTCGATTCACCTCATAATTAAATATGGAGCCCATATGCGGGAGAATCTAGTCTAATACTAGCCCCATTTAAATTTGCGTAGCGAACCGATGTCATGCTTTGTCTTATTAATTCAACATTTAATATGTGGGGTAGTTAAATAACTTGAACCCAATAATAAATGTCGGGATCCCGATTCCGCTTAATATTGCTAAGTAGGACCGCATTTTTCCATGCCACGCATCGTATCATAAACATGCCGGATCTTCCGCCCTAGTATTGAATATTGCATCGGTTGCCCTTTCTAGTGTTTGCTTCTTCACCGGATAGGACGATGAGTCGATGTGAGATACGACAAGCCTCCGGCTATCCGACATTGTTTATCAGGCGAGCATTCTTCCCCTTCTACCTATTTTGCATTTATAGTCTTTACTTTCTCCAATTGATCTATTGCTATCCTTATTGTCGATGCTTTAGTATTGTCCCTTTAATCACCTGCTCCACAATATTGCCTTGATTATCCTATTGCCTTGTTTGAGTAGCTAGTTTGTCCTTGCGAGTCGTAGGCATGCTTAGTACCGCTCTCATACAGGTGGAACATATTACTTGGATATGGTTGGTGATAAGATAATTAATCTGATGTTGTTGGTTATGGCCTCACCTAATGATAAGGCCCCGGCAGGGACCACCTTTGGGAACTGCTTGAGCCGACCTAGGACCCGTTCGTTCTACGATACCAGTTCTGAGTTGATCGCGCTAACCAAACGTGGGGCCTCTGGGATCCCCCCTCAACTACCGGCGCTATTCGTATATCCAGAGGGTTACAAAATTGGTTTTCCATTTGGTGCATACGCATAATATGTCCTCGGACATGGGTGAGTTGATATGTCTTCGACTCGATATTTGGTGGATTGCCATGGCTTGCATACATAAATCGCGGTACACGGTGGCGGCACCCACGGTGTGTACAAGTTACCCCGCAGGGCCCGATCTACCAGTTGGCGCAAACGCTGTGCCTTCCTTGAGAATCGTCGTACCTCTTGGTTGGTTCCCCACAGTAGGTGATGCCTCTGGATATGCGCGTAGTTAAGGGACAGTTCTTGTTGTGAGATTCAGATGGCACGCGTAATATGTTGCCTGATGGGTTGAGCATGCGTTTGGGTACAGTAGTGCACCCCTGCAGGGTAAATCTTTTCGAGAAGCCGTGTGTCCACGGTTATGGAAGCCTCAGGAGTACAGTGTCATGATCATAGGCAACGCCACTAATGTTTTGCCTCTAATAATATGATTAGTAATTAGCCTTATCAACTAAATACCTGATTAACTAAAATTGTCACCGTGTGTGTTCCGCAAGGGGACTTCCTCGACTGGTCTTCGAGGGGGAAATCTTCGGATGGGTTATGTTTGGTGTTATATTGTTGTTACCGCATAGCGCTCTCTTATCTCGCTCTATTAGTCGAAGTTGTAGCGTGTCTCTATAGGTTAGTCAGCTGCAAGCTTTGCTGCCATTGAGCCCACCATACCTATGTAGGCGAGGACCGCCGAATTCTAGTCTCGCCGTGTACTGGCCTCAGTACTGACCGCTCTCTTTCTGTTTTCCTTTGCCCTTGTCGGCACCCTTTTGGCTTGACAGGTATGTGATTGACGACGTTAGCAAGGTTATCCTTCAGGCTTGGCCTGGGCAGGGTTGGACACCGCTTGGTTATTCATCAGGACTCTTAGTCCCATTTGGATCTTGTCCGTACTCGGATACTATTTTGCTTTATCCTTGAGTTGTACCTTTGTATTATACCTTTTGTATTCTCCACTCGTTGAGTCATTGTTGTATATATAAGTTCTTGTGGACTCTGTTGTAAACTACTATGATGTAACTACTTGTATTTAAATCCCACCCACACGAAAGTGTCTGGTGGGCGTCTTTGAATCGCTTCTATGCGGATTTCAGCGGGAAATGCTGAGATCTGCATAGACCCGATTCGGGGGCGTTACAGCATGCAATCTCTGAGTCATGTTCTGTCACTAGTTTGGTTGCCCATGCATTTTTTTTCATGCATCATAGCAGAAGGCAATCCCCTATATGGTTGCCTGCAGCTTGCGGCTTTGGCTACATGTTTTTTTTTGGTTATGTGCACTTTCCTTATATTGTTACTTCCTGGGATGAGTGGTGAACACAATAGAAAAAGTCCAAAGAGAGATAATCAATTCAGGCAACAACTAATTAAGTAGTACCACAATAGCTAAGCAGTTCACAATGTTACTACTACACCACGAGTTTACGAACACCTGCTCGTGATGCAACACAAGTTCATTAACCAAGGGGTTATAACTGAATACCACCTCACAAAATATACAGACGTGGCAACAAGTTCATCAATTCCTAGATACTCCAAAATATACATCATAATCGCATAATCACCACTAACACCACTAGTTGAGATGACGCCTCACATGTAGTGCTTGTTTAGGAAGGCCGTGAACTAGGTGTACCTATGATTAAGGGCATCGCAAGATAACTGGCGTGTTGTGCTTTGTTCGCCATGAGGTGGCTAAGAGTATGGTGTAAATCTGACGATGTGGAAATACGATCATCACAGATGATATTCATCTTATCATAGTTCTCAATGGGCCCATTGATGAACTCACGTCCTTGGGTGAGACTAAGTGAGAACATTGTTAGTTAACTATGTGTCATATGTGAGCTTATGAATAAGTGAATGCAATGAAACAGTGTGATGGCAAAAATCGTGGCCACTTTTCGTTGGGACTCCAAGTGCAGAGTATCGTAGCAAACTTCTTTTCCCCACAACTCGAGGGTTTATATCAAACTCTCGAGGAATTGTTTATGGAAGGGTATTTGTCTTCTCCTCTTCAAGCAACATGTAAAGTAAAATAGTTTGTCTTGTGTCCCCAACTACACAAAGTGGTTGTCAAACATATGGTTTCGTATTAGTAATATGAAATAAAATATAATACAAAATAAAGTAAAATAAAAGAATTAAATTAAAATAATGCAAACTAAATGGTACTCCCTCCGTTCCAAAATAGATGTCTCGGATTTTTCAAAATTTGAATGAACCTATATACTAAATTATGTCTAGATTCATCTAAATTTTGACAAATCCAAGACATCTATTTTCGGACGGAGGGAGTATGAAAGATAGTAGAGTTGGTTTTGGGTTTTTATGAGTGATTGCAAGTAGGGAAAGTATTTATATATTTTCTAAATAATAAATTTCTAAAATTATAAAGGATAGTAGATGCAATGAAAAGGTGTTTCTTATGATAAAAATTGGACCGGGGTTCATGGGTTGACTTGTCTACTCTTTTTTTAAGTTGTAGTGTGATCATAAAACAATTCATCAATGTAAAGATTCATCAAAATTCTATATGTGCTTGATAAAGGAATTAATATGGAAATCATGTTCTAACATAGATATGGAATACATCTCTCTTATACTCCTCAAGAAAGGGAAATCTCCATGCAATCTTGAATTAAGAACAAATCAGAGTATATCTTTAAGCAATATAACATGATGTTTGAAATACAAATATGCTACCTTGATTTAACAAGATTATCATATTGTCACATGATAACTATAGCACATAATTTCACTTTATCCCTAGTGAGGCAGCAAAGGAAAGGTAAAAACCAAAGTTGATCTTGAATATTGTTTGTCACAATTCAGTCTCTACCACCATGCTA
The DNA here is from genome assembly GCA_916181665.1 of Avena sativa. NCBI lineage: Eukaryota > Viridiplantae > Streptophyta > Magnoliopsida > Poales > Poaceae > Avena > Avena sativa. The sequence continues at coordinate 370,296,888 of OV702279.1, read as the reverse complement.
CTCCATCTAACACACACTTCTCCCCATACAAGTTCTTGCATATAAGTTGGATCAAAACAAGCAATTAAGAACGGGGTATGTGATATGCATCTATCAAAACATCCCACACAAAATAGATTCTAATCTCAAATATCAAATCATAGAACAAAGATCCACCACATAGGAATTACAAATATGACCATAATCATGTAGGGAAACTCATATGGTACTAGATCTATGAAAACAAGAGAGAAATAGATCAAGATACTGCCACAAACCTATAGCCTAGAGGTGGACTACTCCCTCTTCATCATGGTAATGATGCTGGAGATGTTGGGGAGGGTGGAGATCTCCCTAGAGGTGGCTCCGACAGAGTTTCCCCCACCAATTCGCTGGATCTGACTCTGTTTGGTGGTGTTTTCGTTTATAGTGTGTTATATCTCGAGGACTCCTGGGGGAGTCCTTATATAGGGATATTTAGGTCAAGAGAACTCCATGGGCAAAAAAATCGAGGCGATCGGACGGCCGATGAGGGAGATAGCATAGGTGGTGCGCCCACCTAGGCTGGGCGTGCCACCCAAGCTATCTTGGGCCTCCTGGCCCTCCTGGGTGGATTCTTGTGCTCCAGATGCTTCTCGTGGATAAATAATGGCATTCCCAAAAGTGCATGTCCATCTGACTTCGTATATGTCCTGAAACATCAAAAACGTTGAAAATAGGGTGTTTTTGTCCTGCCGGGTTATAGCCAAAATAAAGGGGATCATTGGTAAATCCCCAAAAATCAATATAAAATATGGATATGCCATTATATATGATGAAAATATGTGGGAGGTATGTTAACAAACTACAAAGTTCATGTATGCATTTTACATGCATCAACATCCGCAAGCTTAAACGATGCTCGTCCTCGAGCATGAAGGTGATAAAACTAAACATGGACTTTGGAGTTTGTTACCTTTGCTTCCTTCATTATCATGTAGAGTTCATAGGCTCAATTCCTTTCAATGAAACATAATATGCAAGTGTACTATCAAGTTGTATCTTTTACACATCTATAAATATATTGAACAATAAGTGATGGTGTGATAAAACAAATGATGAACAAAATAATCCTTCAAGCACATTTTGATGAACCTATAGAATAAGAGACTCTTTTCATGATTGGCATTGGTGTTTCATGCCTTTATTTTTGGGCTACTTCTTAGTTTCATGCCCTTGACTGGAAGACTCACTTATTAGTTTTATGTCTTCCCTTGAGATGTTTTGCATCCCGTACCTAAAGTAAGCATTGAATACATATGTTAATCCTCCATAAAGAATGTAAAATAAGATTTTGAGCTATGTAGTTCATGTCAACAATACTAATAAGGATGGGTTCCAAGTATCTTGTATTTCAAAGGTTCATATGGTTTATGTTCTAAACATCTTACAAGTTGATTGTTTTATGCACCATACCTATGACATTGCACTCCTCATGCTACTCAACTTAGGTGTAACACCCTCAGAATCGGCCCTATGCAAGTTTCAGCGATCCCCGCCAAACCCGCATAGAAACGATTCAAAGGTGCCCACCAGGCACTTTCATGCGGGTGGAAAACGAAGTAATATCATTACACAATAGTCCGCGATGGAACCCACAGAACAGTTATATACAACAGCGACTCAAAGAGTCAAGAATACAGATATACAATACAAAGATCCAAATCACCTTCAAAACGATACAGCGTCCGAGTACGGACAAGATGCAAATTGAGCTAAGAGCCCTGAAGAATAACCAATGGCGTCCATAACCCTGCCCAGGCCAAGCCGGAAGGGTAACCCTGCTAACGACGTCGATCTCAAAACCTGCTTAAACAAAAGGGGTGCCGACAAAGGGCAAAGGAAAAAGAGAGCGGTCAATACTGAGGCCAGTACACGGCGAGACTAGAATTCGGCGGTCCTCGCCTACATAGGTATGGTGGACTGAAGCGGCAGCGCAGCATGCACTAAACAAACCTATAGAGACTCAATACAACTGGCGGCTATCAGATAGGGATAAGAAATACCTACTCGGATCCAACCTGATTGTAACACCAAACACACCCATCCTGGTATTCCCCCTCGATACCAACCGAGGAAGTCAACCGAGGAACTCACACCGTTGGCAGTTTTATTCATTTCGTTATAGTTACGACAATTACTAGTCAGATATAGATAGCATGAGTCATCCTGATATAATAAGCAGTGGGAAGTTTTAAATAACCATTCCGTTGTAGTTGTAGTACTTACTAGTCAGATACATATAGCATGAGGCATCCCAAAACCCAGCAGTTCCTGGTACTTTTATTTAGCCATTCTGTTGTAGTTGCAATACTTACTAGTCAGATACAATGGCAACAGGTGACAATCCAAACCAGCAGTTGTTGGCACTTTTATTTAACCATTCCATTATAGTGAAGCTAATTACTAGTCATTATAAAGTCAAATTTATAGCACTACTTTAGTTATAGTTGTCTATGATCGAGATACTGTGCTCAAAGTCGTCCATAACCGCGAACACGGCTTTCAGAAAGTTTTACCCTGCAGGGGGGCACAAATAGCAACACACGCACGATCAACCTCGAGAAAAACCAATAAAAACCCAACGAGGCATCACGACAGAGCAATTGCAAGATTCATATAAATTTCAGGGGGCCACCCCACCAAGCTACCCGCGACGAAGTTGGCCGGCTCCGAGACGGACCCAGAGGTTTGTGCCAATGGCTGTAAATGACCGGGAACCCGAAAGTGTGACTGGGCTTGTCGATACCGCGAAAACATTCCACATTTGTTCCTAAACAGTACAGGCGCTCCACGCGCAATCGTAAATAAGCAGTAAAGCATGGCATAAGTACATGATAGTAATAAAGCCCCAAACTACTTTGTGGCCCCAAGAAATAAATATGACTCAAGCTCTGGCTAGGGGGATTCATGGTCCCACATGCGGATAGTGCGAATATTCAAAGAACAGGTATCAAGTACTCGGGGTCCTACGGGACACAAGTGGACGGTTAAAAACTAAATAACATCTATTGCCCACCTGTGCCTCTGCATATTTACTTACTTCAATTTTAGTTATTAAACGGTAATTAAAGTCATGATCAACTCCAACATAAAGCATATGACTCTTCCAATAACTGTGGTACTTGACGACACGCAACAACACTTGAGCAAGCGACTATGATACGCAAGTCCAACTATCTACCAAGCAACAGGTAATAGGATGTGTCCAAGGTAATATAAGGCTGCAAGGGATATCACGGGTACGAAAACTAGAGCATCGCAACACAGATAGCAATAGATCAACAGGAAGGAATAAAGACTATAAAGGTAAAATAGGTAGAAAGGGGGAGAATGCTCGCTTGAAAACATTGCCGAAGTTTCGTAACCGAAGAACCTGTCAAAGCTCACCACATCTCATCGTCCTATCCGGGAAGAAGCAAAACACTAAAAGAAACAAGCGATGCAACAATTACAACTAATGCGAAAGAATCGGCATGATCATGATATGATGCATGACATGGTAAGTTAATGATGCAAACTATGTCAGAGAAGTATTAAAGACATAGCACATTGATGATATAGCATTCGTGAGGCATTAATAATAAGAAACAATTAGTTCCCAATTTTATTTATCATGTTTTCCTTGCATAGACAGTACTGATTATAAAACTGCTCTTAATGCATGATACAAATGATAATATGGATATCATGGTTGGAGAGGTCTCGTCGCGCTGATCGATTTAGACATATCATTTGTTGAATTCGGAGTTACAGATTTAAAGTTATGCAATTATTAAGAAATGGACATTTATTAATTCGAAATTTTTAAATTGCTCAAATGATATTATGAATTGCATAAACAGATTCCTCACATTTTTTTGATTCAAAAACATATATTAATTGTTACATTTGGAATTGCCCAATAAAATTTATGATTTCCTCAAATTAAAAGCATGTTAAAACATTTATGAAATTTTAGTATATAGGAAAGTTTTCTGAAACTTTTATACCGAACAAAACTTAGCCAGATACACCAACCAGTGGGACAGTTGCTGACTGGGCGGTTGAGCTGGCTGGGCTGCGGGTTGAAGAGAGAAAAGGCCAGGGGCCTTGCCGCAAGATGGCCATGGACGGCCGGAAGTTCTGAAAAATGAACTGTGTTTGATCAGCGTGCGCAGCTAGCTGACCCAAAGTTTGCGAGACGATTACAAGCGCATACGAGCTCCAGAACAGATGAGGTTGAAGGCGTTTCAAAGCTGGATGTTCCGCTAAGATAAAAAAAAGTGAAGATATGCGTCGAAGAACTACCATATACGATGAGATAAAGCGGGGAACAGAGGCAGAAAACAGGGTGCAAACTATCGGACGAACTTCAGTTTCGGTAGGTAGATCGGGCTGACTTTGGCAGATGAGAGCGAGAGATATAGACCATGGTTTTCGAAGACGTTTGCTCCTGTGTGTTTCTGGGACATACTTGAAGCGATTCCATGTTTAAAGATTCGTCCGAGATGGTCTGTATCCCGTGGAAAATATGGAGAACGGAGAGGTGCTGAGCTGCTGCTGGCTGTCTGTCTACACGCTAGGCTGCTGCTGCTGTCTGGGTGGCGAGCGGTTGTTGCGGTGCGCGACAAGCGACGCAGCGGATGTAGCTCGTGCAGGCGATGCAGAGGCGAGCGAGATGGAGAATATGGTAGGGAGGCAGGGAGGAGGGTGCTCATCAGGAGGTGGTCGACGAGGACGAGGATGGCGACAGCGAAGGCAGCGAGCGCGAGCGACGCTGTGGCGCTCTCGGATATGTTCGGTTCGGCGACGGGGAGGCAGAACGCGGCGGCCCTGGCTCTTCCTGCGGCTCCCAAACAGACTGCGACGGCCCCACGAAGCGATTCCCGGCCTTGGAACGCGCCGGCACGAACCACGGGGACGATACATACAAGACCAAGCTTCCGCCATGGTGGCTGCTCACGGTAAGGTGGAGGAAGGGTGGGAAACAAGTGGCGGCGGCGCGATGGAGGAAGGGTGAGGCGGCTAGGGTTCCTGTGGGGCTCGGGGGTGGAGATAAAGGAAGGAGGAGGGGGTGGTTGGCGTTGTGGTAGTGGAGGATGACATAGGCAGTGAAGGTCACGGCTCGTGCGTGACTGCGTGAAGAAGACGACAACATTCAGGTTCATCATGCTAATCGATCAAAGAAGGGGCTCCAGATGGGCTGTGCAGTTTTGCTTGAGATGGAGATGGGCCAGAGAGAAAGTCTCGGAGGAAAAAAGAAACTGCCTCGGTTGGTCTTTTGGACTTGGTCAGCTAGACTATCTTCCTCAATTTTATAAATCATTTTTATTTTATTTCTTTTATAAAATCTTTTAGTAAATAGATTTAGACAAACAAAATATCCGAAAGAGACCAGGGTTTTATAAATTGAAATGAAGGCGGAGATATTTAGGAACAAAGGCAAGCTTTTGGAGAATAGTTTTAGAAAAATTATATACATGCAAAATAAAGATACTCAAATGCAATGTGACATGATGACATGTTCATGCAGTCATGATGATGCACAACAATGAGCGATTTTCTAGTAGTGTTTTTTCCCGGGGTGCTACAATTCGACACCATTAAGAATGGATATCGTCCTCGAGATCCGCCTCATGATACAGGGAAAAAGGCCGGCGATATGAATCTTCTCGCTCCGTGTAGATCCTTGCGACACCACTAACAAGGGTTCTTTATTCGTCTTGAAATCGGCGACACCACCAACAAGAGGTCGTTGCTCTCGTTCGTCGAGAGAACACTCCGTATAAACAAAGAAGAAGGTCGAGGTCCCGAAATGGGAAGGCCATCAACTTCTGTGAAATTAGTATAATTGCTTAATCCACTGATTCAATATACAAGAGCGAATGATAAGAGTAGTCGGATGGTGATCAGTCCATCGCGCACTCAAAGCATTACTCTGCACATGAATAGGGGAATTATGCAACCAACTCTCGGTCAGACTGAACATCTCGACAAGCGAGGTTTGGAAACAAAGGAGGGATGGAGATTCTCATCAGATCTGATGCAGATGACTTCGTCGTATCGGAAAACACCGGAGGATAGAAAGAAAAAAAATTAGTGAATTTTCGGTCCACTAAAAGGTATAATAGATGAAAGATTCATCCGATAGCATGAATGTCGAATGTGGAAGCACCGTTACAAGAGGATGGAAGCGAAACCCTAAAGGTACAATGGAAAACCCAACCACGAGAAACCCTGGACTCGAAGAAAAGATAAGAGAGCAGATTAAAAACACGTCGAGATAAGAGGAGAATAGCAGAGGGTAAGAAGTAAAAGCAGACCTAATCAGATCTATCAAACCGATTTTCCAAAATATTTTTGACACTCTACAACGTCCGTTAGCTAGGTTATCCTACAGGCTGGACCAGTGGGGTATCGTAACTGCTGAGCTCTGATACCACTCTGTAACACCCTCAGAATCGGCCCTATGCAAGTTTCAGCGATCCCCGCCAAACCCGCATAGAAACGATTCAAAGGTGCCCACCAGGCACTTTCGTGCGGGTGGAAAACGAAGTAATATCATTACACAATAGTCCGCGATGGAACCCACAGAACAGTTATATACAACAGCGACTCAAAGAGTCAAGAATACAGATATACAATACAAAGATCCAAATCACCTTCAAAACGATACAGCGTCCGAGTACGGACAAGATGCAAATTGAGCTAAGAGCCCTGAAGAATAACCAATGGCGTCCATAACCCTGCCCAGGCCTAGCCGGAAGGGTAACCCTGCTAACGACGTCGATCTCAAAACCTGCTTAAACAAAAGGGGTGCCGACAAAGGGCAAAGGAAAAAGAGAGCGGTCAGTACTGAGGCCAGTACACGGCGAGACTAGAATTCGGCGGTCCTCGCCTACATAGGTATGGTGGACTGAAGCAGCAGCGCAGCATGCACTAAACAAACCTATAGAGACTCAATACAACTAGCGGCTATCATATAGGGATAAGAAAGACCTACTCGGATCCAACCTGATTGTAACACCAAACACACCCATCCTGGTATTCCCCCTCGATACCAACCGAGGAAGTCAACCGAGGAACTCACACCGTTGGCAGTTTTATTCATTTCGTTATAGTTACGGCAATTACTAGTCAGATATAGATAGCATGAGTCATCCTGATATAATAAGCAGTGGGAAGTTTTAAATAACCATTCCGTTGTAGTTGTAGTACTTACTAGTCAGATACATATAGCATGAAGCATCCCAAAACCCAGCAGTTGCTGGTACTTTTATTTAGCCATTCCGTTGTAGTTGCAATACTTACTAGTCAGATACAATGGCAACAGGTGACAATCCAAACCAGCAGTTGTTGGCACTTTTATTTAACCATTCCATTATAGTGAAGCTAATTACTAGTCATTATAAAGTCAAATTTATAGCACTACTTTAGTTATAGTTGTCTATGATCGAGATACTGTGCTCAAAGTCGTCCATAACCGCGGACACGGCTTTCAGAAAGTTTTACCCTGCAGGGGGGCACAAATAGCAACACACGCACGATCAACCTCGAGAAAAACCAATAAAAACCCAACGAGGCATCACGACAGAGCAATTTCAAGATTCATATAAATTTCAGGGGGCCACCCCACCAAGCTACCCGCGACGAAGTTGGCCGGCTCCGAGACGGACCCAGAGGTTTGTGCCAATGGCTGTAAACGACCGGAAACCCGAAAGTGTGACTGGGCTTGTCGATACCGCGAAAACATTCCACATTTGTTCCTAAACAGTACAGGCGCTCCACGCGCAATCGTAAATAAGCAGTAAAGCATGGCATAAGTACAGGATAGTAATAAAGCCCCAAACTACTTTGTGGCCCCAAGAAATAAATATGACTCAAGCTCTGGCTAGGGGTATTCATGGTCCCACATGCGGATAGTGCGAATATTCAAAGAACAGGTATCAAGTACTAGTGGACGGTTAAAAACCAAATAACATCTATTGCCCACCTGTGCCTCTGCATTATTTACTTACTTCAATTTTAGTTATTAAACGGTATTTAAAGTCATGATCAACTCCAACATAAAGCATATGACTCTTCCAACAACTGTGTACTTGACGACACGCAACAACACTTGAGCAAGCGACTACGACACGCAAGTCCAACTATCTACCAAGCAACAGGTAATAGGATGTGTCCAAGGTAATATAAGGCTGCAAGGGATATCACGGGTACGAAAACTAGAGCATCGCAACACAGATAGCAATAGATCAACAGGAAGGAATAAAGACTATAAAGGTAAAATAGGTAGAAAGGGGGAGAATGCTCGCCTGAAAACATTGCCGAAGTTTCGTAACCGAAGAACCCGTCGAAGCTCACCACATCTCATCGTCCTATCCAGGAAGAAGCAAAACACTAAAAGAAACAAGCGATGCAACAATTACAACTAATGCGAAAGAATCGACATGATCATGATATGATGCATGACATGGTAAGTTAATGATGCAAACTATGTCGGAAAAGTATTAAAGACATAGCACATTGATGGTATAGCATTCGTGAGGCATTATTAATAAGAAACAATTAGTTCCCAATTTTATTTATCATGTTTTCCTTGCATAGAAAGTACTGATTATAAAACTGCTCTTAATGCATGATGCAAATGATAATATGGATATCATGGTTGGAGAGGTCTCGTCGCGCTGATCAATTTAGACATATCATTTGTTGAATTTGGAGTTACGGATTTAAAGTTATGCAATTATTAAGAAATGGGCATTTATTAGCATTTATTAATTCGAAATTTTTAAATTGCTCAAATGATATTATGAATTGCATAAACAGATTCCTCACATTTTTCTGATTCAAAAACATATATTAATTATTACATTTGGAACTGCCCAATAAAAGTTATGATTTCCTCAAATTAAAAGCATGTTAAAACATTTATGAAATTTTAGTATATAGGAAAGTTTTCTGAAACTTTTATACCGAACAAAACTTAGCCAGATACACCAACCAGTGGGACAGTTGCTGACTGGGCGGCTGAGCTGGCTGGGCTGTGGGTTGAAGAGAGAAAAGGCCAGGGGCCTTGCCGCAAGATGGCCATGGACAGCCGGAAGTTCTGAAAAATGAACTGTGTTTGATCAGCGTGCGCAGCTAGCTGACCCAAAGTTTGCGAGACGATTACGAGCGCATACGAGCTCCAGAACAGATGAGGTTGAAGGCGTTTCAAAGCTGGATGTTCCGCTAAGATAAAAAAAGTGAAGATATGCGTCGAAGAACTACCATATACGATGAGATAAAGCGGGGAACAGAGGCAGAAAACAGGGTGCAAACTGTCGGACGAACTTCAGTTTCGGTAGGTAGATCGGGCTGACTTTGGCAGATGAGAGCGAGAGATATAGACCATGGTTTTCGAAGACGTTTGCTCCTGTGTGTTTCTGGGACATACTTGAAGCGATTCCATGTTTAAAGATTCATCCGAGATGGTCTGTATCCCGTGGAAAAGATGGAGAACGGAGAGGTGCGGAGCTGCTGCTGGCTGTCTGTCTACACGCTAGGCTGCTGCTGCTGTCTGGGTGGCGAGCGGTTGTTGCGGTGCGCGACAAGCGACGCAGCGGATGTAGCGCGTGCAGGCGATGCAGAGGCGAGCGAGATGGAGAAGATGGTGGGGAGGCAGGGAGGAGGGTGCTCACCAGGAGGTGGTCGACGAGGACGAGGATGGCGACAGCGAAGGCAGCGAGTGCGAGCGACGCTGTGGCGCTCTCGGATATGTTCGGTTCGGCGACGGGGAGGCAGAACGTGGCGGCCCTGGCTCTTCCTGCGGCTCCCAAACAGACTGTGGCGGCTCCACGAAGTGATTCCCGGCCTTGGAACGCGCCGGCACGAACCACGGGGACGATACATACAAGACCAAGCTTCCGCCATGGTGGCTGCTCACGGTAAGGTGGAGGAAGGGTGGGAAACAAGTGGCGGCGGCGCGATGGAGGAAGGGTGAGGCGGCTAGGGTTCCTGTGGGGCTCGGGGGTGGAGATAAAGGGAGGAGGAGGGGGTGGTTGGCGTTGTGGTAGTGGAGGATGACATAGGCAGTGAAGGTCACGGCTCGTGCGTGACTGCGTGAAGAAGACGACAACATTCAGGTTCATCATGCTAATCGATCAAAGAAGGGGCTCCAGATGGGCTGTGCAGTTTTGCTTGAGATGGAGATGGGCCAGAGAGAAAGTCTCGGAGGAAAAAGGAAACTGCCTCGGTTGGTCTTTTGGACTTGGTCAGCTAGACTATCTTCCTCAATTTTATAAATCATTTTTATTTTATTTCTTTTATAAAATCTTTTCGTAAATAGATTTAGACAAACCAAATATCCGAAAGAGACCAGGGTTTTATAAATTTAAATGAAGGCGGAGATATTTAGGAACAAAGGCAGGCTTTTGGAGAATAGTTTTAGAAAAAATATATACATGCAAAATAAAGATACTCAAATGCAATGTGACATGATGACATGATCATGCAGTCATGATGATGCACAACAATGAGCGATTTTCTAGTAGTGTTTTTTCCCGGGGTGCTACAATTTGACACCATTAACAATGGATATCGTCCTCGAGATCCGCCTCATGATACGGGGAAAAAGGCCGGCGATATGAATCTTCTCGCTCCGTGTAGATCCTCGCGACACCACTAACAAGGGTTCTTTATTCGTCTTGAAATCGGCGACACCACCAACAAGAGGTCGTTGCTCTCGTTCGTCGAGAGAACACTCCGTATAAACAAAGAAGAAGGTCGAGGTCCCGAAATGGGAAGGCCATCAACTTCTGTGAAATGAGTATAATTGCTTAATCCACTGATTCAATATACAAGAGCAAATGATAAGAGTAGTCAGATGGTGATCAGTCCATCGCGCACTCAAAGCATTACTCTGCACATGAATAGGGGAATTATGCAACCAACTCTCGGTCAGACTGAACATCTCGACAAGCGAGGTTCGGAAACAAAGGAGGGATGGAGATTCTCATCAGATCTGATGCAGATGACTTCGTCGTATCAGAAAACACCGGAGGATAGAAAGAAAAAAATTAGTGAATTTTCGGTCCACTAAAAGGTATAATAGATGAAAGATTCATCCGATAGCATGAATGTCGAATGTGGAAGCACCGTTACAAGAGGATGGAAGCGAAACCCTAAAGGTACAACGGAAAACCCAACCACGAGAAACCCTGAACTCGAAGAAAAGATAAGAGAGCAGATTAAAAACACGTCGAGATAAGAGGAGAATAGCAGAGGGTAAGAAGTAAAAGCAGACCTAATCAGATCTATCAAACTGATTTTCCAAAATAGTTTTGACACTCTACAACGTCCGTTAGCTAGGTTATCCTACAGGCTGGACCAGTGGGGTATCGTAACTGCTGAGCTCTGATACCACTCTGTAACACCCTCAGAATCGGCCCTATGCAAGTTTCAGCGATCCCTGCCAAACCCGCATAGAAACGATTCAAAGGTGCCCACCAGGCACTTTCGTGCGGGTGGAAAACAAAGTAATATCATTACACAATAGTCCGCGATGGAACGCACAGAACAGTTATATACAATAGCGACTCAAAGAGTCAAGAATACAAATATACAATACAAAGATCCAAATCACCTTCAAAACGATACAACGTCCGAGTACGGACAAGATGCAAATTGAGCTAAGAGCCCTGAAGAATAACCAATGGCGTCCATAACCCTGCCCAGGCCAAGCCGGAAGGGTAACCTTGCTAACGACGTCGATCTCAAAACCTGCTTAAACAAAAGGGGTGCCGACAAAGGGCAAAGGAAAAAGAGAGCGGTCAGTACTGAGGCCAGTATACGGCGAGACTAGAATTCGGCGGTCCTCGCCTACATAGGTATGGTGGACTGAAGCGGCAGCGTAGCATGCACTAAACAAACCTATAGAGACTCAATACAACTGGCGGCTATCAGATAGGGATAAGAAAGACCTACTCGGATCCAACCTGATTGTAACACCAAACACACCCATCCTGGTATTCCCCCTCGATACCAACCGAGGAAGTCAACCGAGGAACTCACACCGTTGGCAGTTTTATTCATTTCGTTATAGTTACGGCAATTACTAGTCAGATATAGATAGCATGAGTCATCCTGATATAATAAGCAGTGGGAAGTTTTAAATAACCATTCCGTTGTAGTTGTAGTACTTACTAGTCAGATACATATAGCATGAGGCATCCCAAAACCCAGCAGTTGCTGGTACTTTTATTTAGCCATTCCATTGTAGTTGCAATACTTACTAGTCAGATACAATGACAACAGGTGACAATCCAAACCAGCAGTTGTTGGCACTTTTATTTAACCATTCCATTATAGTGAAGCTAATTACTAGTCATTATAAAGTCAAATTTATAGCACTACTTTAGTTATAGTTGTCTATGATCGAGATACTGTGCTCAAAGTCGTCCATAACCGTGGACACGGCTTTCAGAAAGTTTTACCCTGCAAGGGGGCACAAATAGCAACACACGCACGATCAACCTCGAGAAAAACCAATAAAAACCCAACGAGGCATCACGACAGAGCAATTGCAAGATTCATATAAATTTCAGGGGGCCACCCCACCAAGCTACCCGCGACGAAGTTGGCCGGCTCCGAGACGGACCCAGAGGTTTGTGCCAATGGCTGTAAACGACCGGAAACCCGAAAGTGTGACTGGGCTTGTCGATACCGCGAAAACATTCCACATTTGTTCCTAAACAGTACAGGCGCTCCACGCGCAATCGTAAATAAGCAGTAAAGCGTGGCATAAGTACAGGATAGTAATAAAACCCCAAACTACTTTGTGGCCCCAAGAAATAAATATGACTCAAGCTCTGGCTAGGGGGATTCATGGTCCCACATGCGGATAGTGCGAATATTCAAAGAACAGGTATCAAGTACTCGGGGTCCTATGGGACACAAGTGGACGGTTAAAAACCAAATAACATCTATTGCCCACCTGTGCCTCTGCATTATTTACTTACTTCAATTTTAGTTATTAAACGGTAATTAAAGTCATGATCAACTCCAACATAAAGCATATGACTCTTCCAACAACTGTGGTACTTGACGACACGCAACAACACTTGAGCAAGCGACTACGACACGCAAGTCCAACTATCTACCAAGCAACAGGTAATAGGATGTGTCCAAGGTAATATAAGGCTGCAAGGGATATCACGGGTACGAAAACTAGAGCATCGCAACACAGATAGCAATAGATCAACAGGAAGGAATAAAGACTATAAAGGTAAAATAGGTAGAAAGGGGGAGAATGCTCGCCTGAAAACATTGCCGAAGTTTCGTAACCGAAGAACCTGTCGAAGCTCACCACATCTCATCGTCCTATCCGGGAAGAAGCAAAACACTAAAAGAAACAAGCGATGCAACAATTACAACTAATGCGAAAGAATCGGCATGATCATGATATGATGCATGACATGGTAAGTTAATGATGCAAACTATGTCGGAAAAGTATTAAAGACATAGCACATTGATGGTATAGCATTCGTGAGGCATTATTAATAAGAAACAATTAGTTCCCAATTTTATTTATCATGTTTTCCTTGCATAGACAGTACTGATTATAAAACTGCTCTTAATGCATGATGCAAATGATAATATGGATAGCATGGTTGGAGAGGTCTCGTCGTGCTGATCGATTTAAACATATCATTTGTTGAATTCGGAGTTACGGATTTAAAGTTATGCAATTATTAAGAAATGGGTATTTATTAGCATTTATTAATTCGAAATTTTTAAATTGCTCAAATGATATTATGAATTGCATAAACAGATTCCTCACATTTTTCTGATTCAAAAACATATATTAATTGTTACATTTGGAATTGCCCAATAAAAGTTATGATTTCCTCAAATTAAAAGCATGTTAAAACATTTATGAAATTTTAGTATATAGGAAAGTTTTCTGAAACTTTTATACCGAACAAAACTTAGCCAGATACACCAACCAGTGGGACAGTTGCTGACTGGGCGGCTGAGCTGGCTGGGCTGCGGGTTGCAGAGAGAAAAGGCCAGGGGCCTTGCCGCAAGATGGCCATGGACGGCCGGAAGTTCTGAAAAATGAACTGTGCTTGATCAGCGTGCGCAGCTAGCTGACCCAAAGTTTGCGAGACGATTACGAGCGCATACGAGCTCCAGAACAGATGAGGTTGAAGGCGTTTCAAAGCTAGATGTTCCGCTAAGATAAAAAAAGTGAAGATATGCGTCGAAGAACTACCATATAGGATGAGATAAAGCGGGGAACAAACGCAGAAAACAGGGTGCAAACTGTCGGACGAACTTCAGTTTCGGTAGGTAGATCGGGCTGACTTTGGCAGATGAGAGCGAGAGATATAGACCATGGTTTTCGAAGACGTTTGCTCCTGTGTGTTTCTGGGACATACTTGAAGCGATTCCATGTTTAAAGATTCGTCCGAGATGGTCTGTATCCCGTGGAAAAGATGGAGAACGGAGAGGTGCGGAGCTGCTGCTGGCTGTCTGTCTACACGCTAGGCTGCTTCTGCTGTCTGGGTGGCGAGCGGTTGTTGCGGTGCGCGACAAGCGACGCAGCAGATGTAGCGCGTTCAAGCGATGCAGAGGCGAGCGAGATGGAGAAGATGGTGGGGAGGCAGGGAGGAGGGTGCTCACCAGGAGGTGGTCGACGAGGACGAGGATGGCGACAGCGAAGGCAGCGAGCGCGAGCGACGCTGTGGCGCTCTCGGATATGTTCGGTTCAGCGACGGGGAGGCAGAACGCGGCGGTCCTGGCTCTTCCTGTGGCTCCCAAACAGACTGCGGCGGCTCCACGAAGCGATTCCCGGCCTTGGAACGCGTCGGCACGAACCACGGGGACGATACATACAAGACCAAGCTTCCGCCATGGTGGCTGCTCACGGTAAGGTGGAGGAAGGGTGGGAAACAAGTGGCGGCGGCGCGATGGAGGAAGGGTGAGGCGGCTAGGGTTCCTGTGGGGCTCGGGGGTGGAGATAAAGGGAGGAGGAGGGGGTGGTTGGCGTTGTGGTAGTGGAGGATGACATAGGCAGTGAAGGTCACGGCTCGTGCGTGACTGCGTGAAGAAGACGACAACATTCAGGTTCATCATGCTAATCGATCAAAGAAGGGGCTCCAGATGGGCTGTGCAGTTTTGCTTGAGATGGAGATGGGCCAGAGAGAAAGTCTCGGAGGAAAAAGGAAACTGCCTCGGTTGGTCTTTTGGACTTGGTCAGCTAGACTATCTTCCTCAATTTTATAAATCATTTTTATTTTATTTCTTTTATAAAATCTTTTTGTAAATAGATTTAGACAAACAAAATATCCGAAAGAGACCAGGGTTTTATAAATTGAAATGAAGGCGGAGATATTTAGGAACAAAGGCAGGCTTTTGGAGAATAGTTTTAGAAAAATTATATACATGCAAAAATAAAGATACTCAAATGCAATGTGACATGATGACATGACCATACAGTCATGATGATGCACAACAATGAGCGATTTTCTAGTAGTGTTTTTTCCCGGGGTGCTACATTAGGCATGTAATTGTGTGCTCATGTTGGTCTCAGAAACCGCATCACTGAAGTACCTCTTGCTCCCTATGTAGCTATATGCCCCCCTTTTGTATTTATTTGTTTGTTTATTCATTTAGCATAAGAGGTAATATAATTCCTTGGTTATGTTCAAGGTGGGAGGGGCAGTATATCTACTCTAGAAGAACAAGAAAAATATACATATGAGTTGTGCATGGGTTTGATTAGCGCTTCAGGAGCGTTTTCTCTCAACATGCCTACTCCAGTGTGCACACTTTATTTCACATCGATGCAATCCATATGCAGAACTTAAACATGATTAATTATCAACATCCAACATTGAAAGCTTGTGCCATGCCAACATGGTTTAGCCAACAACAACTAATCAGATGTAAAGCACAAAAAATTCCATAGTGGTATCACCCCAAACCTTACTTTATTATGAGATTTAAAGTACATGAAAAAGGTGTTTTTAAGAATGTTTGAAGGATTAGCATATATATTATACTTGAAAGTAGCATTTTCCACAAATAGGTGGATATGCCTAGTCTAGTTTTAAGGGGCTTGGAACAAGTCTTAGCTTGTGTAGAGAAGGCTTAGCAAAAAGAGATCTAAAAAGTGTGTCATCTAGTTTATAATGTCAACATTTTATTTTATCACCTTGCTGAAGGGTTTCGCGGCATAGTAAATCAAAATTTTCTACGGATGCGAACAGAGGGAAGCCAAGATCTAATCTAGGAGATGCAAACAACGAGAGAGATTGGATTAGATCTTCATACCCTTGAAGATTCGCACAGCGGAACGTTCGTCGGAACGTGGGTGATGTAGTCGTACTCGCTTCTCCTCCTCGCGATCCGATCCGATCTAGCACCACAAGTGGCGATGCCTCCGTGAGATGCACACGTGAAGCACCTCGACGTCTCCTCCTTCCTTGGTCCAGCAAGTATGGTGGAGAGATGGGTTGGATCTACAACACGACGGCGCGGTGCAATTGGTGGAGAATTTCTGCAGCAGGGCTTCGCCTACACGCAGTCGGGAGGGAGAGAGAGAGGAGGGCAGCAGGGCGACTAGGCTTGAGGGGAAGGTGTGGGGGGGTGGTGCGCCCCCAGCCCTCTTTATATAGAGGGGTGGGCGGCAACCCTAGCCCCTCCCCCAAGCCAAGGCCAGCGGCCAAGGATGAAGAGTGGGGGCAAGTAATCCCCCCCCTTCTAGAAGCTCCAAACTAGGGTTTATCCCCTCTTGGCCGGATAGGCCCTATGGGTCCTTGTGCCCCTGGCCCAATGCGGCCAGGGCACTCCCTCATAGGCCCATGCCCCCTCTCGGAAGGTGGGGCCACGTTGGTCCCCTTCCGGAAGGTTCTAGAAGCTTCCGGTACAATACCGATTAACCCGGAACAATTCCGAACTCCAAAAACTGCACTGCCTTATATGAATCTTATTATCCGGAACCTCTCGTGATGTCCCGGATCCCATCCGAGACTCCGAACAAAAACTCATAAACCAATTATCCAATCTATCCTAGTGTCGAGACACGTTAAGTGTGTGACCCTGCGGGTTCGAGAATATGCAGACATGATCTTCTATCAATAATCAACAGCGGGGTCTAGAAACCCATATTGACTCCCACACATTCATCGATGATCATATCGGATGAACCACGATGCCAGGATTCAATCAATCCCATACATATATTCCCTTCGTCTCGCGATATTTTACTTGCCCGAGATTTGATCGTCGGTACCGTCATACCTAGTTCAATCTCGTTCACAGCAAGTACTTTACTCGTTCCGTAATCCGATATCACTTTGTGATTAACTCCTTAACCACATGCTTGCAAACGGTGTTGATATCGATTACCGAGTGGGCCCGAAGTATATCTCTCCGACTTGGGAGGGACAAATCCCATCTCGATACATACAACCCAACAGATACTTTCCGATCACCTGAGAGACACCTTTATGATCACCCTCTCATAGGATGACGTTTGATGACCTCAAAGCTTTCTTCCGATACCAGGGAGTTGTATTATCTCATGGTCTAAGGAATACAATATTTGACATAAGAAAAGCTTCGCAAAGATGAACACGATGACACGATCTAATTGCTTCGCTTAGTTTGGGTCTGTCCATCATATCATTCTCCCAATGATATGATCTCATTATTAATCGACAACTCATGTCCATGGTTAGGAAACCTTAACCATCATTAATCAATGAGCTAGTCCATAGAGGCGTACTAGGGACACGGTGTTGTTCACAAACCACACAAGTATTAAAGTTTCCGCTTAATACAATTCTAGCATGGAATATAAACATTATCATGAACAAGAATTATAATAATAACATCTTTATTATTGCCTCTAGGGCATAATTCCAACACTTGCACCTTAATGTTGATCATAAATATACACAGCAAAGGATACAAATTAAATGGCATTAAACATATCATGATTCATATAAAGTACTTGAGCTTAAGAACTAGACACAACATGAATTTCAGCTTTTTATTTTTATCTCCCCTTTTCTTTTATTCCATGGCATTCTTATTCAGATTTGATCTCATTAAGGTAAAGTTTATTTTCAGTAGCTGATCATAAAAATTTATAATAATGGTGGTGGGGGTCTTTTTAATACAAAACAAAATTAAAATGACAAAAAAGACGCTCCAAGTTTCTACGATAGTTCTATGTTGCTCAAAAAACAAAGTTTAGAGGTTTGCAAACATAGAGTTGAATACGTACAGTGGGGTGCCTTAGGTATCCCCAAGCTTATGGTTTTCACCATCCTTGGATTTTTCTTGGTGTGATGTTCCTCTATTCCCTGTCAAAAAACTTCAACACAAAACTTTTTTCCCATCTCTTTTCTGAGTGGTGACATTAGTGGCACAAGAGTATAATAGTTGTTGCATATATATCAAAGACAAAATTCTTTATAATTGTTCCAGAAATAATATAATGTTCCTACATATCCCTAGCATATAATATGACTCATACAAATCATTTAGGACACTTGGGAATGGTTAAAACAAAACATGGTAGAATCTGTCCAGATTTTTAGCAACAAAAAAACAAATTTTTTTGCCTACTTAGACATGTCAGAAATTTTAGCCAATTTTTGTGCATAAATAGAATGAAAAGTTGTAAATTATATACAAATGTGAGTGCAAGCGGAGTTACATAAAAAATTAGAAAATTCTTATACTGAAAACTGTTCTACAGAAATTTGCTACTCCATATGTTTAACAACTTTTTGACATCCAAAATAAGACCACTTGGTACTTTATTAAAAACTACAGAAATAAAACCAAAACAAAAACTCTTTTTATACAACAAGAGTTCAAAACAAAAATCAAAAATAAAATAACCGGGTTGCCTCCCGCAAAGCACTTTCTTTATAGCTATATTGCCAGGCTTTACTTACGTGGTTTAGGTGATATGGAATTCATGGGATAGCTTGTGCTTCTGTGCTACCTCCTTATTCCTTGGAATGTGTTCCATAAACTTCTTGTGAGGAAATTGAAACTTCACATTTCCTTCTTTTGTATCAATGAGTGCACCTATGGTTCTCAAAAAGGGTCTACCAAGTATTATAGGACTTGAAGTATTGCTCCCCATGTCCATGACAATAAATCAACATGTACAAATGTCATATGTAATTTAACCATAATATTTGAACTTTTCCTAAAGCATGTTTAGTTGAATCATCAGGAAGTAAAATATCTATAGAGCATTTTTCCATAGGTTTCAAATCAAGTAAATCATATCAATCTTTAGATAAAACTAAGACACTAGATCCTAAATCTAGAATAGCATGATGTGTCTCTTTTCCAATAGTGATTAATACCTTGTGGATCCATAATACCAAGATTAGATGGTATCATAGCTTCATTATTATATCTTTCAATCTTCTCTTTTATAACATAATTTGCTAGGTAGAAACCAAATCCTGCTTGATGACCATTAAAAGATGGATCATGGGCAAACTTTTGCAATAAGTTAATGATTTCGTGCAAGCTACATTTATCAAGATCAAGTAGAGGTTATTTTGTTTCACTTAGCATTTTGACTTCTTCTACTTGTTTATCATTTGTCATCATTAGTGTTTCATTTTCCTCCATCATATTAAGAACTTCCCATGATTTATTGATGACCCACAAGTATAGGGGATCGCAATAGTCTTCGCGGGTAGTATTACCCAATTTATTGATTCGACACAAGGGGAGCCAAAGAATACTTGCAAGCCTTAGCAACTGATTTGTCAGTTTAGCTGCACCTAGAAATAGTTCTTTCTCACAGAAGTTTATCAGTAGCAACAGTTTGTAGTAGCAACAACAAAGCAACAGTAACAGCAACAGTGAAACAGGAGCAATAGTAACAGTAATGGTAACAGTAGGATTCGAGTGCGGTAGGCATAGGGATGGATGGACGGGCATTGCATGGACGATTCTAAACATGTAACTTCAAGATCTAGGGCATTGCAGATAAATAAGAACAAGCATCCAAGTACTCCCTCCGTTTCAAAATATAAGATGTTTTAGATTTATGAAACAAATGTATCCAGACTACTTTTAGTATATAGGTTCACTCATGTTTGGAGTGAATCTACATACTAAAACAAGTCTAGATACATTCTCTTCACAAACCTAAAACATCTTATATTTTGAAACGGAAGGAGTACTAAACAATTCTAGGCACGTGCTCCAAATATAGTCATACATGCTCGCAATGAGAACTTGCACAACATCTTCTGTCCAGCCAGCCCATGGCAGCGGGGCCTCTAGGGAACTACTGGCAATTAAGGTGCTCCTTTTAATAGAGCACCAGAGCAAAGCATTAACACTACGTGAACACATGTGATCCTCACATCACAGCCATCCCCTCCGGTTGTCCCAATTATTGTCACTTTGGGGCCTTTGGATCCGGACAATGATATGTGTACACAACTTGCAGATAAGATCACAAACAATACTATCACAATGATTCAATAATAAGATCAGACCTGAGATCATGGAATTTGGGCCCTAGTGACAAGCATTAAGCACAACAAGTTGCAACAAAGTCAAATAGCACTAATAGAGATACTAGGCACTATGACCTAACAGATCTTATTCGATTACATGATAGAACTCATCCAATCACTACCATACCCAAGCCTACAGCGGGGGATTACTCACTCATGGATGAGGGAAACATCGGTGGTTGATGGAGGTGCGTTGGTGATGACGATGGCGATGATCCTCTCCAAATTCCCCATCCCGATAGGGTGCCAGAACGGAGTTTCTAGATCCGAATATTGGTTTCTCGTGGCGGCGGTGGAGCGAAACTCTTTTTGGAAAACTATCGAACCCCCCTGAGTTTTTAGGTTAGAAGGCAACTTATAGGCGCGGAGGGAGGCCAAGGAGCTGCTTGGGGTGGCCAGACCTCCCCCAGGCGCGGGGTCAGGTGGGCCCGCAACTGGGATGGGTCTGGGCCCCCATGCCTTCTCTCTGTCTCCCCTTCTGGCTCCATGGATCTTCTGGTGAGAAATAGTTTTTGGCATATTTTTCGGGATTTTTCCTGATAGTTGATTTTCTGCACAAAAACAAGACACCAAGGCAATTCTGCTAAAAACAACGTCAGTCCGTGTTAATTGTATCCAAATCACACAAGTTTAGAGGAGAAACAATCAGCAAAGTGTTCGAGAAAGTAGATACGTTTTAGACGTATCATGCGGTGACCCAGCATACCTATAATATCCTAGCATTAGAGCCTAGAAATAAGCTGAACACAGATGTGTGCATTGCATTCATGCATAGAAAATCTGAATAATTTTCGCGCTTTTAAATAAAAACCTATCAAAGTGATTGAATCATCTGTCAACTTGATGTAATTGAAGTAGATCATCAAGTTGACTGCGATAAGTTTCAATATGACCTTTGCTAAACCCTTATTTTGGGTAAACATGATTTGATCTAAGGGTAGATCAAATGTAATAAAAAGTTAAACCCTAATACATTACTTAATGATTTATATTTGATCCTTAAGTAATCATATCTTAGTATTCATTACACACTCATGCATACCGAGTTATAAAAATAACTTAAGTAATAGGAATTGAACAATTAAATCTTGATTTATCTTAATCTCATTTACTTATACCATGGGTATCATGGTAAAAACCTAACCTCAACTCTTCAATGAGATTGAGTAGGAAAGAAACCAAGTCAGGATCATTCACCATATATCTTTCTTTCCATATCAATCCTTATCATCTCTATTGAACTTTATTCTAGTATCTATTATTCATCAATGTTAAGTAATCAACCGTTGATTCACCAATTCTTGACCTATCAACTCTTGACCATATCATAGCATTCACTTAAGGCCTATAAAGAAATAAGTAAGAAGAGGTAAGTGCTAATGCTCGATTTTAATATCATCCATAGGATGGGAGTATTGGAAGTGAATAAGATCAATATGATAATTAAAGGAGTTAACTCAATCCTAAAATGATAGAAGAGTTGTTTAGAATATATAATTATATGGTAACAAATAGGATTATAAGGATGAACATTGAAGATAGATACCAAGGAGTAATCCTATGGGATTAAGCAAGCCTAGTCCAGGAATAACATCCCTTA
Organism: Avena sativa; assembly: GCA_916181665.1. Classification (NCBI taxonomy): domain Eukaryota; kingdom Viridiplantae; phylum Streptophyta; class Magnoliopsida; order Poales; family Poaceae; genus Avena; species Avena sativa. The sequence continues at coordinate 370,274,730 of OV702279.1, read as the reverse complement.
ATCCAATAAACATACTAAGAAGATAATTTTAATACAACTGTAATGTTGTATTGATGAGACTTTGATTAGCCAACTGAAACCTAAACCATAAAGGATCAAAGGATTATAGTGATCATGCCTTACTCACCAAGATTGAATGCTTATATCATGTATAAGTGACATTGGTGGATAAAACATGATTGAAACCTAGTATAGATATGTTATTCTAGGTAAACCATGACAAGTCACCATTATATGATGTGAAGTTTGAATATAAGATATTGGAAATAAGTAGATATAAGATAATATGACTAAGATGAAGTTAGAGTAGCATGAAGTTATTGAAGTAATAATATTCCTCTTAAAGAATAGTAAGCACTTGAGGTGAAGTAGTTTGTTATATACATCCATTGGAGTAATATTAGTGATGAATGATTAAGGAAGTGTATGAATGGAGTAGAAGTAACTACTTGTTGGATTGGAGATTATCAGCAGTAGAATAGTTGATATAACCAAGTATGAATATGAGAAGATTATGAAAAGCTTTATTGTCAAGCTCATTGGATTTATCAATGGATTTAGAAGGATAAATGGTGATAAGAATATTCTTGTGAAGTAAAGCTCATCATGTTAACACATGATGATGGATATAAAGAAGTAGTATATCTAGGAAAGGAATTCCTTAATTAGAAGTCCAAGAATTGTGATTTATGGAAGATAGGAATTCTTGGTAAACACTAAATCCTAAATCTTTAACCAAACATAAGATCCATTATCTGATTGATTTATCATCTTAATTTCACAATGCTTCATAGGAATATTTTCCTATAGCAAACCACTTAAGCACATCTTTGTCATATTCAATTATCATCACCATATGTGCTTAGGAGTTATCTTTATCAATTATTTACCTTAGGACATTCCAGAGAATAACCTTTCTATTTTAAGGGTGATAACATTAAAGATCACAATCATAAAGACAATATGTTTAGTCATCAATCTTTATTCCCACCAACAAAAGTATATAAGTGTATTAAGTACCCTAAACCCTAGGGTAAGCATTTTCAATTCAAACCTCTAAATCATATTTACCACATAAATGGAAATTACTATAAACCATTATGCCCAATATTATATCCATATATTAATCACACTTAAGCAAGTAGTGAATAAAAAATGGACTCAGACCAGAAACTGGCCCATTACCCCCTCTCACTTACTCGTCGCTCGCGTGCACCACACTGCAGCCCACTTCGGCCCGCGACCAGCCCACCAGCAGCCTGTACCGCTTCGGCCTTCTGTTTCTCGTCGTCTTCCTCGCTGGCAGAAGCAGCTGCATGGCGTCACGGCGGTCGTCGATCTCCGACGCGCTACGATTCGTGCCGCCGCCGATGAGGAGGGGGATAATAACGCCCACGTCCTCCTCTATCCATCCATACCCATATCAATCCCTCTCGTTCTCTCTATCTCTCTCGCGCACGGGACACCGAATCCTAGCTCACTGAAGGCTGTCGTCCTCGTCGTTTCAGGTCGCCCTAAGCTCCGCCGAGGCCACTGGCATGACCGTCACGGTCTCCTCATTCCTTCTAGCTGAGCCACGCTTATCCTCAAGCCTCCAATCGTCCGAATCGAAACCTCCATCTCCGACGTCGGCGACCGTTGTTGCCATCGATTCCGGTCGAGTCTCGACTCACCAACACCTCCTAGAGCTTCCTGGTAAGATTCTAAGCACGATAGTACTCTCCGTTTCCTCGATTCCTTCTAGTATTATGCGTCCATCGTTTATCTGCCACCGTCCCCGTCGTTCACCGTCATTAAAGCTACTCCGGCGACCAAAATAGAGCGGCGCCGCCACTATAGGGATCCTGGCGATGCCCTCTTTCCGATAAACACAACCACAACCCCATGTGTGCACCAAATCAGAGGATCAATCATTGATCTGTGGTGTTCATCTTTGGATGACATCACTATGACATCATGACTGCATCATCCCCAGCCACGTCAGCGTGTTGGACTTAGTCCACTGCTCGCGTGGAATGTGACGTGGTCACTGGCCCACTGGTCAGTGTCCTTGGGTAGGGCTAACTTAGGTACAAAACGTCTTTTCTGTTTAGGAATTAGATAGAACATTATAAAATCTAATATAAATATTTCCTGAAATATAACAAAATGATTAAATCTTGTTTAATTAATAACTTTTGTTTTATAATTCAGAAAAATATGTATTATATATGAATTTTTTTAGAAAAATAAAATCTATAACATTAAACCATTATCAAACATTATTATTCTAACAATTTAAATAATTATTATTTAATAAAGATTTTATAAGTATTAATACTCTAAAAATTCATATTTTAATATTGGTAAATGTTAAAAATGTAAATAAAATACCAAAAATCTTAGAAAAATAAGAACTATAATTTAAAACTATAATCATGTACTACTATTTCACTTAATTAAATATTTATTATTTATTAAGTATTTATAAAGTAATAAATCTTATAAAAATCATATCTTATTATTTATAAATCACAAAAATAGATGTAATATACCAAAATGATCACAAAAATAATACCTACATGTTAAAAATATAATATTCTACTTTTGAAGTAAATAAAAACTTAATACCCTAATAACTTGAATTTAAAACTAATTTCCTTAATTAATATTTAATATAAAGGTAAATAAAATTTGCTAATAATTCTAAAAATTAGCCAATTGAATCTAATAAATAGTATTAGATGATATGAAGTCAAAATGGTTTAACACACTTTAAATACAATTTTATTGAATTATCCTTGAACCATAAGTGTAGATTATTTTATAAAAGGATCATTATCCAATATAAAATCTCCAAGAATAATTTGTAGTTAAATAAAACCTATTTACTTACTTCAACAACAAGTTTATAAACATACCAAAACACTATAGTGAATCCATTAGTAGTTTAAGTGATATTAATTCCTTGTTTACAAACTATAACCATTCATTCACAAGAAGATAAATGATTCTATTCCATTATAAAATCAAGAAACCACTACACCAAATAAAAATATAACCATTCTTAAGTAACTTTAAGGAAACAATATAAAGTGAACAAGATACGAATAACATTAGCAATATACCTTAATTCCATCTATGTCTTTAAAGTTAACTTTAGTCTGCAATACTTTAAATATTATACTAAAAACTTTATTATGTGTTTTATTGTTAACTTTGGTCTGTTATAATTAAGTTAAAGCATCTCAAGTCCAAACTATTCAAGCAAGCACAAACAACATCGACCACATTTGATTAACCATAAAGATTGCTTAGACCTTAGAAAAGAAATCTTTTCTTCAAATGTTATTCTTTTTGCCACTTCAAACATCAAATGACAATTAATAATAATCACATTACATTAAGCTCTACTTATATACCTAGGATTGTTAACACTTAAGTTCCTTATAAATGTCATTACTTGCAAAGTAAAACTTGAAGATAAGATAATTCTGATATAAGCAGTCCTTGAGTAGCACATCTCATTAGTATATCTTATTGTTGTATGCCATTATGTTTACATGTTGTTTCACACATACTCACAAGCCTTAATAAGAAGCACAAGTGTGAAACTTAATCTAAAAGGGCAACACATTCCAAAGAAACTATTTCCAATATTCAAACCTTTGAACAACGTTATTCCCGGGATTCGCATTTATCAAGTGCATTACATTACTTATGCATGAAAGCATCTTGCTTCTTTAAACATTAGTCCTTACCAAACCAATGATGCTGATTTTAGATATTGGATCTTATATTGTCTTGAAGACCGTGAGTGCATAATCTTGCAATAAAAAATGGCAAGTTCACACTTGTTCATGTACTTTGATTATTTTCTGTAAAGTATTTTGCAAATCCAGTGTTGTCATCACCTGCATTTGAAAAAGGTCCGAAAACACTATTTTTCATAATAATGTGATTATAGGTTATTTACCATGAGGTAATAACCTACTATGAAAGTTCCGATGGTAAAGGAACATATTATATAGGACTTAACAACCAATGTCGCCAGTGATTCTTACGCCATATATCACGCGTTAACCATGAGATTTGGAATGGGACAGAGAAGTCAGTTGTATCTTCTTCCTCTCGCATGTAGCCGGATGTGTAGGTCATGGCTGTTATCACTCATAGCATGCATATTAATTGGTAATTCGTAGAGGATATGCAGCATATCCTCTACGAATTACCAATTAATATGCATGCTACGAGTGATACCCTCAACGTCCCACGATAGTTCTGGCATCTAACGGTTTGTACAAACTATTGCCGTAATTCAATATGTGGGAATGTGTACACCAAGGAGGCATGCAGGGTCGCGAAGGGGGCAGTGATTGGCTTGGATCTTAGACTGGGCCCCATACCATGGAAGTATGGACAAGGTCATGATTTGGTTGTGCAACAAGGCTAAGGTCTCTCATGGGTAAAGTAACGCACCTCTGCAAAGTGTAAGAATTGTAACTTGTTACTCCCTGTTCCAGGAAGGAGTTGCAAACGCGGCGGGAAAGGAACTCCATGAAAGTTCTGGTAAACCCGTGAAGGCGGACATACATAGCTTTTCAGAATAAAAGCAACCTTTGAAGAATTGTTTACGTAATTTGCATTGCCTACGACCTATGGTCTGTGGCTGTAGATATAGTGCATCAAACACTCCTTTTCTAGTGAACTTGCTGAGTACGCTCGTACTCAAAGTATCTTCTTAACCCTTGCTAGGTTCTAAAGCCAGTACATACGACGTCTGCATCAAGTTATGCTCCAGGAATAATCAGCAAAAGTTAAAGCTCTTCAATGAAGTCAAGAAAGTCAACATATACATCAACTCAAGTGAAGACGAAGTTACTGATTAGACAGGAATATAATCTCTAGCCATAGAACCTATTTCTGTACTGTATTGCGATAGCAGCAATGCCAGACCATTAGTTAAGATACTAGTCTTGATAGGATGATAGATTTTGAGTTATTTATTTCTGATTCTTCTTTGTAAGAAGTTTCTTTATCTCTCTTTAACCTAGAGTGTTCTCTGGATCTTGTGTAAAGAGTTGAGTTGTAACCTATAGTCATGTCTTGGACCTGCTGTGTTTCTGTTGTACCACTCTGAGGGATGTAATACTAGTGAACGGTGTTTCATTGGTGTTATATCAACGATTATAGTGTAATACATCATGCAGTGGTATGCTGGGTCACCGCAATATACCACTGCATGTGTAGTACACTATAGTCGTTGACATGACATCCACAGAACATCGTTCCGTAAATATCACATCCCTCAGAGTGGTACAACAGAAATATTGCGGGTCCATATTACAAACATACACACATTATTATTATTACAATACCCGAAGTTCAAGACTTCAAAAAGATTCAACTTACAAACCAAAATATAAGTGTTTCAGCGGAAGTTTCAAAGTGAAAACTTAAACTCCAAATTGAGCTCAACAACTTATTGCTATATATTGTTCATGTTACTCGGCTCAAGTGGTTCCTAGAACTATAGTAATTATTCGGACTCTTGGAACTCTCCTCCATAGACGATATCGTAGTCCTGCCCTTCTACGGCTCCATACAAGTTGGGCTCTTCATATAAGACCTCCTCTTGGCTCTCAGTTGCATACATTGGAGTATCTTTGGGATTCTCAGAGTCTAAGCAAGGATTCAAAGGAAAGGATGAGTAACAGCGTTACCCAGCAAGTTCATTATATGCAAGGTGGGAAGTTTGATGCTCTATCTACCACCTCAGACTATCAGTCCTTGGCACTATGTAGTTTTTGTAAATCTTTCTTCAAAGATTGATTTTATTATGAAAATCTATGACCATCAGCCTTCACAGGTTGACCAGAACTTTCATGGAGTTCCTTTCCTGCCGCGTTCGTAGCTCCTTCCTGGAACAGGGAGTAATAAGTTATAGTTCTCACACTCTCCATAGGTGCGTTACTTTACCCATGAGAGATCAACTTCCTTGTTGCACAACCAAGCGTACTTTCCCGTCCACAATTCCATGATGTGGGGCCCAGTAGTTAGTCCAAGCCAATCACTGCCCTCTCCGCGACCTCATATGTCTGCACGATCCTTCGGGGCCGGCTCACCTCCGTTAAGCCCCCTTCGGGCAGGATAAAACCCTGATGAGTTCCCGAAGACTCTATGACCTGGTGATGCCCGGACGAGTACCATTTAAATGGACTATATCCCTAAACACCATTCATTGATAATCTAGACACTAGAAGTGTGGGGCGTAAGGGTACCCACCCATATGTTGGATCCTCACAAGGAATCACAACGTCACATTAAGGTCGTCTTGCCTCCATACGAGAGTAAAAGGATACAGCTGACTTATCCGTCCCGTTCCAAATCTCATGGTTAACGCGTAATATACGGCACTAAAATCACTGATGTCATGGGTTATTAATCCCTAATTATTCATCATTATTGAAAATAGAAACCTAAGTTCTATTGCTCCAGCATATCATCACTTAGGACGATATCTAAGATTTATTTATTTTGAGAAAATAATATTTTCCTTTTTTGGAATATAGATGATAACACACAATTTGCAAATACTTGATAAAGACTCTTCAAAGGACATGAGCAAGTGATGAACTTGCCTTGTGATTGCAAGGTAGTGAAGTCGGATGCTTGCACTGGACCTTGAGCTTCTATGTCTACAAAACATCATTATTGCCCGGTAAGGACAATATTTAAAGAAGCAAAATGATTATGCAAAGTAATGTAATGCATTATTTATTTTTGTATGTTCTCCTCCATTATTTAAATTACAAGAATTCTTTGTAGTAATAAAGAATTATAAATATTTTTTTAATATTTATTGAATATTGTATTCTTTTATTTTATTTCATTTTATTTGTATTTTATTTATTTAATAATTCCTTTAAGAATTATCATTTACATACAATAATGATATTAAATATTTATTTAGTATTTTTCTAAAATACTACAATATCAACTTATAATAAAAGTGATTTTTATTTATTTTTATCATCTTTCATTAATTTTATAAAATTCCATAAGGAATATATATATTATAAAATTCTTAATAAAAGTCATATACCTAAAATTTTATTTCTTAATTTATTTAGATAGATTGAATTATTGTGAATCCAAAAATATTTTATTTATAATTTTTGGATTTTTATTGATTTTCTAGAATTTATTTCAATTCAAGGGCATTTTGGTCTTTTCTTAATTATTAAAATTTTCCTTGGATGATTGGCCTGGCCTTATTAGGCTTATTGGGCCATTCTGGCCCAAGTGGCTATGATCAAAAGGGATCCCTGAAGGGCTACTGGCCCTATCGGCCCACTCTCTCTCTCTCTCTCTCTCTCTCTCTCTCTCTCTCTCTCTCTCTCTCTCTCTCTCTCTCTCTCTCTCTCTCTCTTTCTCTCCCTTTCTTCTTCTCCTTCTCGACCCCGTGGGCGATGGCGCCGCTGCCGTGCGCTTCTCGTCGTCGTGGTCCTCCCTGGCACTGTCGTGGTGCAGGGCAAGGTTGTCGACCATGCTCTTCCATCTGGTCTAGTCCGATTTGATCCTAGGCCCTTCTATGGCCAGGCTAGCCCCCTTCCCGAACCCTAGGGTTTGGAAATGGTGCTGCTACCGCCGCCGCTGATCCTCCCGTGGTGATGTGCGGTGCTCGTGCGCTGTTGTGGCCGCCGCCGTGTCTGGTGCGGGTTGCAGCGCCCCCGGGGTGATCCCCGTGCCGCCGCGAGCACGTCGGCCCTTCTGCTTCCTATTCAATTCGTCAGCGAGGACCCCGGGTAAGTTGCGCCTCTGTGGATCCTAGTTCATCCTATCACCATGAATCTCTCTGTGTGTATCTAGTGGCTACCCCTGCCTAGTTCCTATGTTCTGATTAGGGTTCATATCCTAATTAGGGTTTTTGTTCTGATTAGGGTTCATATCCCTGTTGATCATATATATGATGATTTGGATCTAGTGGTGATAATCCTTGAGCATGATGAATGTCTGTTTGATGTGGATTATTGCTTATAGTTGACTTTGGTGATGCTAGTGGCTTATCAGACTTATTCTAGTGGTAATTTGATATGATCCAAATGATAGTGCTTCTGTGGAAGCATTACTTGTGAATGTTGTTAACCTAAGAGCTTTCTACTATCAAAATGTTAGTATTGACAGTAGTTCTGTCAGTGCTTGATTACTGTATCTGTAATTGTTAGCTTGTATGCTGGTATACAGACTGAATTTAATCATTACAGATTAGTGATATTTTGTAAATGTATAAATGAGCTTGATGTTTATTCCTAGCATTTGATTCCAGGAAAATGATATGTAGTGGCTTGCCCCTTTCTTATTTGTGAAAGCTAAGTAATGATTGTAATTGGCTTAATAGGAACTTGTCCTTGGGATACCATCATAGAATGGCACACAAGTAGTTGGGTCCTATTACTGAGCTTAGCTCTCAGTGCTTGAAATTAGTACTGGCAAAGTTAAGATGAAAGCTTCTTTTAATTCCCCTACCTATGATGTTGGTCTGAGGCATATGAACTAGTTTCCTAATGATTATCCCTGATAGAAATGTTCTGGTAATAATACCAGCTGCTAGTTCTTAAGTCATAGTTGGAAAAATAATGGGTGTGCTAGTGGTTTTGCATGGATCCATAAGATTTATGGATTCTGAGGTGCTACTCTTTTAAGAGATGTGCCCAGATTTCATAATACTGCCTTTGGCTACATTGAAATATAAGATTTGGCTTTTGTAACCAGGATCAATGATGTAGGTCTGAGATCCTGGTTATATTTGTATAGTTATCTTGTGGTTATGACTTTAATTTTCAAAACCTTCTAGGATGGATTTATCCCACTTGGATGAATACTGAGAAGTGAGATATAGAACAACACATGAATCTATTATATTGATATGATAAACAGATCATGTGATGGTTTTATATAACTTACCACAACAGTGGTTTGTTGTTGTGGTTGTAACTTGTTGATCTGGTGGTCTGATCTTGCTGGCTTGATCTGGTCCTTCCCCTGTTGCTATTTCTACTGTTTATAGCTCCTAGAACTTGTCCTTGATCTTGCTATCCACCTTCTGGTTCCTGGTAGCTTGGCATTTACCTTGCTATCCACCTGATCCACCCCTCCTTATGTCACCATCTTGGTGAGTTCTGAGAGGATCTGGTTTGTCGTTTAGTTTGGCTGGTTTGGCTATGGCTAAGCTGTTGGTGCTTGCTGTGTATGAACAAGAAAATGATGTTGTGGTGCTTGCCCACGGCTATGCTGAGTGGTTTTGTTTGTGTGGGCTGTTGTTGCTGTGCTGACAGCACACACCATGCATTTAGGTGTGTGTGCTGCTTGTGTGCCTGCTGCACCCTTGTGGATATGCTCAGGGAATGAAAGTTACCTTTTTATCTGTTTACCACTTAACTGCTTGGTGAAACTTGCCCCTCTCTCTGATTAAAATTATTTGACTTGTGGCTTATGGATTATGAAAGATTTATTTCTTTCCTATTGGTGAAACTTGCCCCTAAGATTTACTCAGTGATGCAAAGTTGAACAGTGCACCTCACTGTCACTACTGAGAGTAACATCTATCCTAATCTTTTATTTTCTTTCTTTTAGTTTGTGATTTGTTTTGCAGGTACAAGACTTGAAGATTTAGATTAGATTTTCTTTTTCTTTGTAGAATAGTCCCCTTGTAATATTTATTTTATTCTTTTGTAAATAAAACGTACTAGATGAATAAGAATGTAATTCTACTCTTGTAAAGATTCTTTAATGATTTTGTAATTTTCATTTTGTAACTTATTGATGAATTGATTTAAATGAAATGTATATTCATTTATTTAATTGTCAATCTTATATAGAGTTTCTGATTACTATTATTGTTTCTTTATAAGTTACATTTTGTAACTTATTCATTGAATAAATATATGAAATAAATATTCATTCACTCAATTATGTTATATTATTTCTTGATTAAATAATATTCTCAAACATAATCCTAATCCTTTTAAAAATATAAATCCAAATATCAAGTTTGAATTCAAATTCCTTTCCCCAAAACACAGTAATCCATAAAGATCATGTCAAAGTTTATAACGATCATTCTCCAAGGCTATTCCTAAACTTAAAGAGTGAAAGAAACTTTGATCACTTTAAGTTTTCATTTGGCAAAAAAATTTACCCATATTTTTACAGATGAATGCATGCATTTGCACAGATTCCTAAATCTACCCTTCGTTGGTTCCTAAATGTTGGGATGTTACATATCAACTCCCCCAAGCTTAGCTTATTGCTTGTCCTCAAGCAATTCAGTTGAAAACTGAGTGCGATAAAAGAACTTTCACGAACACTTTGCTTCATATGATGTAAATATTCTCAGCACAGGAGTAGATGCTTAGACAATTCATAATAAAGAGTATGCAACTAAGTCTACTCAATAATCATTGCAAGCTATGAAGAGAAACCAACTAAATAATAATAAGTAGCATGAAACATAAACATAAGCAACATTGCAATGCTCATAATAAGGTATGATAGAGTGGTATCTCGCTTGCCTTTGTGTACCTACCTCGGTGAATTATGCTCCTAGTTACAAGCCTGGATGAACGGAAATGGTTAAAATAGTACGGTGGGGCCCAAATGCCACTCACAGGTAGACCTTTCGGCCGTCCTAACCATTTCCAAACATCAGGACAAGAACGGGTGGCGTAATCGGCAGGCGAAGGGATCAACTACATACACAAATGAGTATGTATGCAAGCCACCATACAACAGTCCTCAGAGCCATTCCATCTAAAAGAAATAGAAATATTGCAACGCCATACGGCAAGTTCCAAATATCCTAGATAGATCTATAGTTTAGGATATCTCCTCATACATCAAACATCAGAGTATCAGGCGGAAGCGGAAAACAAGATCCGAGTACGGATAAGAAGCAAATCGGCATAAGATGCCCCATAAATAAACACATCCCGCCCACAGATCTCACGGATCCCCGTTCCCGGAATCTCTACACCGAATGATCGTTGCCCACATCGTCCGTCTCCTCCACCCAGTATCCATCTCGTGAGTGTACCTGTTCATCTGAATCAAATAATTTATCGTGTGAGACCCTAGGGGTACTCAGCAAGTCTTTATGCCTCTAAAGGGGACACAACCTGGGGTGACGCAATTGCAGCAAAAGATAAACCCTAACAATTCTATAGATACTCGCTAACCATCCGCCTAACCAAAGATAGACGGATGTCCGTGAATTAATAACAACAGTTGTAACAGTAATATTAACAGATCCATCCTCCTCCTCGCTTACCAACGAGGAAGCGGACGAACAACCCCCCATCCATTGGCAGTTTTATTATCCATTCCATGAGTGTTGCACTATTTACTAGTCAGTTATTTAGTCAAATTAAAAACGGTACTTTAGTTATACTTGTCTATGATCGAGAAACTGTGCTCCAAGTCGTCCATAACCGCGGACACGGCTTTCAGAAAGTTTTACCCTGCAGGGGTGCACAAATAGCAACACACACTCGTTCAACCTCGGAAAAACCAAATCAAAACCCAACGAGGCCTTCACGACAAAGCAATCACAAGATTCAGAAATATTTCAGGGGGCCACCCCATTGAGTAGACCCGCAACGAAGCTAGCTGACTCCGAGACGGACTCAAGGTTTGCGACAATGGCTGTAAACGACCGGGAACCCGAAAGTGTGACTGGGCTTGTCGATACCGCGAAAACACTCCGCTTACCTAAACAGTACAGTGTGCTCCTCGCACAATCGTAAATAACCAGTAGCATGGCATAAGTACAGGATAGTAAATAAAACCTCAAACTAGTTTGTGGCCCCAAGAAATAAGACGGAATCAAGCTCTGGCTCAGGGGGGTCCCATATACCTCCCGGATGTGGATAGCGCGAATAATCTTGGAACAGGAATCAAGTACTCGGGGTCTTACGGGACACAAGTGAGCAGGAAAAACCAAATAGCAGATATTGCTCACCGGTGCCACTTTCATTAGTTGTCCCATTACTACTCAGGTTAAGTTGTTTAGGTACCTCGTTATCCATCAGACACTCACATACCCTACACATGCTGTTCTACGACTCGCATGGCTCAAACAACTCCTGTAGTAATGGCTCATGGGATGGAGGTACATGCTTGGTGGGGTTTAAAAGTAAAGGCTATGCAATACTTGGGATTCAGTTTAATGCAATCGCGACTCAATGATGCAAGAATAAGATAGAGGCAATAGGTACTGTATGTATGCGAGCATGTGGTAGTGCTTGCCTGGCAACTCAGTGGAAGCGAGAGACGGATCTGAGTAGTGCTCCTGGTTCTCTTGATATATCCCCTGCTCAGAGTCTATCCGAAGAAGAACCAAACAAACAAGGGCCAACATAAATAAAGTGCACAAGCATAGGAATAAAATGCGTCAAGCAAACAATCATGCCATGATGAATGATGCACAAGTTGCATGGCAATAAAGTAGCATGACATGGGTGAGGTGTAGTATACAAGAATAAGTCATTTTATTAAGGTTTGGCCACATTTTATTGTCATAATAGCTGCTGTATTTTATATATTTACATGATGCATGCTGCAATGGAAGTCATGGATAGCATAAACAGAAAGGTCGCGTCGAGCTGATCATTTTAGACATATTATTTGTTAATTTTGGAATTATAAATCAAAAGTTATTAATTATTTAAGTTCCAGTGGCATTGGTTGTAATTTAATTCAACTTGGAATTTTAAATGTGCAAAAGGTAATTTGAATAGCATATTTGAAATCCTTACATTTTTCTGATTCAGAAACATATAACATTTGCATTATTTGGATTTATAAATGAAAAGTTATTTAAAACAGAATTATATTTGAATTTGAATTAAATTTTAAATAGGTTTGAGTTAAACAGAATCTGGAAAACATTTTAGCACCCAGGCCAACCTAGCCCTAGTCACAGACATGTGGGGCCAGGCACACACGGACCCACACGCCAGCGGCTGAGAAGGAGGGGGACCGCGGGTTGAATAAACAAAACTAGGGGACCCTTTTTATAAAAATGCACACAGAGACTGACAGAGGGGTGTAAGGGGAGCGCGGGTTGAGGGAAAAGGAATGCCAGGGGGTTATCTGCGAAAAGCACACGCCACTGTGGATACTCGCTAACCATCCGCCTAACCAAAGATAGACGGATGTCCGTGAATTAATAACAACAGTTGTAACAGTAATATTAACAGATCCATCCTCCTCCTCGCTTACCAACGAGGAAGCGGACGAACAACCCCCCATCCATTGGCAGTTTTATTATCCATTCCATGAGTGTTGCACTATTTACTAGTCAGTTATTTAGTCAAATTAAAAACGGTACTTTAGTTATACTTGTCTATGATCGAGAAACTGTGCTCCAAGTCGTCCATAACCGCGGACACGGCTTTCAGAAAGTTTTACCCTGCAGGGGTGCACAAATAGCAACACACACTCGTTCAACCTCGGAAAAACCAAATCAAAACCCAACGAGGCTTTCACGACAAAGCAATCACAAGATTCAGAAATATTTCAGGGGGCCACCCCATTAAGTATACCCGCAACGAAGCTGGCCGGCTCCGAGACGGACTCAAGGTTTGTGGGGACGGCTGTAAACGACTGGGAACCCGAAAATGTGACTGGGCTTGTCGATACAGCGAAAACGTGTCACGATCCTAAACAGTACAGGTGCTCCTCGCACAATCGTAAATAAAGCAGTAAAGCATGGCATAAGTACAGGATAGTAAATAAAACCTCAAACTAGTTTGTGGCCCCAAGAAATAAGAATGAATCAAGCTCTGGCTCAGGGGGGTCCCATAATCCTCCCGGATGTGGATAGCGCGAATATTCAAGGAACAGGAATCAAGTACTCGGGGTCCTACGGGACACAAGTGAGCATGAAAAACCAAATAGCAGATATTGCTCACCGGTGCCACTTTCATTAGTTATCCCATACTACTCAGGTTAAGTTGTTTAGGTACCTCGTTATCCATCAGACTCTCACATACCCTACACATGCTGTTCTACGACTCGCATGGCTCAAACAACTCCTGTAGTAATGGCTCATGGGATGGAGGAACAAGCTTCGGTGGGGTTTAAAAGTAAAGGCTATGCAATACTTGGGATTCAGTTTAATGCAATCGCGACTCAATGATGCAAGAATAAGATAGAGGCAATATGTACTATATGTATGCAAGCATGTGGTAGTGCTTGCCTGGCAGCTCAGTTGAAGCGAGAGAAGGATCTGGGTAGTGCTCCTGGGTTTCTTGATATATCCCCTGCTCAGCGTCTATTCGAAGAAGAACCAAACAAACAAGGGCCAACATAAATAAAGTGCACAAGCATATGAATAAAATGCGACAAGCAAACAATCATGCCATGATGAATGATGCACAATTTGCATGGAAATAAAGTAGCATGGCATGGGTGAGGTGTGGCATACAAGAATAAAGCATTTTATTGAGTTTTGGTCACATTTTATACTTCAATAAGTTGCTGTATACTTTATATTTATATGATGCATGCTGCAAAACAGAACATGGAATGCATAAACAGAAAGGTCTCGTCGAGCTGATCATTTTAGACATATTATTTGTTAAATTTGGAGTTATAAAACAAAAGTTATTAATTAATTAAGGCCAAGGGCATTTTATTGTAATTTTAATCAACTCGAAAATTAAAGTGTCCAAAATATATTTTAAAGGGCATATTTGAAATCCTCACATTTTTCTGATTTCAAAACATATATTATTTGTATTATTTGGATTTATATTTCAAAAGTTATTTAAATACAGATTTGAATTTGAATTTAAATAATTTCTGAAAAGGTTTATTTTAAAACAGAAAACAGAAACGTTTTGTCACACAGCTCAGACCTAGCCACAGTCATTGACAAGTGGGGCCAGGGCTGATTGGAACACAGCGCGCGGATAAACCCTTTTTCACCGCGGGCTCACCTAGCCACTGAGGCTGCGGGGTGGGCCATCTGGCGCAGGCCCACGTGACAGCGGCGAGGGAGACAGGGAATGACAGGTGGGGCTGAGGCTGGAGCGCGGGTTGCGAACGGGAAAGCTGGGGGGGTTTCTGTAAACGCGCTGGCGTGGCTGACTGGTGGGGCTAGCGAGGAGCGCGGGTTGAGCAGGTAAAAACTAGGGGGGGTAAGAGCAAAAGGGGCCGCGGGTACTGCTGTTCTTCTCTGCGGCGACCGATCGGTGCTCGCCAGGGAGCGGCGTACGGGGGATCGAACCCGCGACGCGAGGCGCGCGCGCAGGGGAGCGGAGCCGCTGCGGTAGGCTAGGGGAGGTGATAGGAGAGGGCAACGCAGCTAGGTGATGTGCTATGCGGCGCGAGAGCGTGCAGACGCCAGCGCACTCCGGCACGCAGAGACCGCTCGACGAAAAGACCGGCGATGCTAGGGCTGTACGGCGAGGCGGAACATGTCAGGAAGAAAGGGAGGCTCACCGCGGGGCTGTCGGTGGCGTTGGATCGGCTTGGGGAGCAGCGGATCGGCGAGGAAGCAGAGGCCGGGGCGGAGCTAGGGTTTCGGCGGGCGTCTCGGCGTGCAGGGGGTACAGGCCTCCTCCTCCTCGCTGGCGGGTACAGGGTGAAGCAGAGGAGCGTCCTCGTCCTCCTCGACCACCTCCACGCCGCGCTCGTCGGCTGGATCGAAGGATCGTCGGTGGAGTAAACGGTGGCCGGCGTTGGGGGTAGACGGTGGTGGAGATGAAGGGGAGGGGAGGGCAAGGCCCTGGGCGGATCTGGGAGAGGCAGAGGGGTTGTAGGACGGAGATAAAGCAGAGAGGGAGAGGAAGATGCCGTGGGGAGGTGGTGAAGGGAAAAAGGTGGCTCGGGTGCCACCTTTCCCTCTCCTCTTCACGTGCTCGAGCTGGGCTCGGGGCAGGAGCAGGGTAGGAAGCTGGCAGGTGTCCCAGGGAAGGAAGGAGAGGGTGGTGGGGCTAGGGTGGCAGAGAGAGCTAAAGAGAGGGGGAAGGTAGGCTCGGGTGGGAGCTAGGGTTGGAGGAGAGGCTCGGGCTAGGGTTGGATGGTAGCTAGGTGGCCAGGGTGGCCAGGTGGGGCCTGCTGGCAGGGAGAGGGAGGGGCTAGCTCGGTTGGGGTTAGAGGGTGGCCTCGGGTTAGGGTTAGAGAGAGGTGGTATGGTAGATGGTGATAGAGGTGTAGGTGATTAGGGTTAGGGTTTGGATAGAGAGGAGGGATTAGAGAGAGAGAGAGAGATGTGGTGGTAGCTATGGTTTGAAACATGACCAAAACAAGAGGTGTCAAAAGAGAGGAGAGAGGGGTAGGGAGAGGGATTAGGGTTTAGGAGAGAGGAGAGATGAGATGGTGGTGAGGGATGGAGATGAACCCAAAAAGAGAAAAACCTACTTAAACCAAGAGTAAAACAAATGGCTAAAGGTGATGGTACTCTTGCATGGCCCATGCAAATTAATAAATGCCATGTATTATCCTTGTGAAAACAATAATGATGCTATGGCATTATTCTTATGCATTACCCAAAATGTGGAGTATAGCCCAAGCAAAAGAAATTAAAAGGATGCCCCATGTGAAGTAGATGGAGATGACCATATTTGAATAGAAATGGGACTTGCTAGTGTGTATGTGCCACTAGGTATTTAGTAAGCCCAAAAATATCCCAACATGATAATAACCCCAAAACAACCCATATGGAAGCTAGGAAAAGGGTCCCACTCACAAGGCATGCAAAGGTGGCCATGTGGCTCTCATAAACCAATAATGTGGAAACAATATGGTGCATGTATGAGAGCATGTGGAGATAGAATTGGATCCATCCCAACCCACATGAGCTAGAGGTAAAACCAAATAAGTTGCAATGCTCATATATGGTGGAATGGTGGAATGATGGGGTGATGACAAGAAAGGTGGTGGAGTTAATAAAAGATATGCCCCCAACTCAACTTGGGCATTTAAACAATATATCAAGAACCAAATACAATATCAAGAGGCAAATACAATTTACAATGCATATGAGAGAAGAACCAACACAAAAAGGGTTTTATATGATGCTCAAATGCAAGGTGGCATGATGACATGAGCATGATATAATTATGATGCAACAATTATGTATAGGAAGTAGCAGTTATATAGACTAGGCTAGTAGCATTGCAATTGTTAGACAATTGGGATGCTACAACTCTCCCCCACTAAACAAGAATCTCGCCCCGAGATTCCTAGGAAAAAGAAAACAACACAAGGAGAGGCGGGTGTTCGAACGAAGGTGACCCTCACGTTCCCAAGTTGATGAACAACGGAATGGTGCGACCACTACACCTTGCAAAACTTGCTAGACTTGTTGCGAGTCTTGCATTTTGCTTGAGAAACAACGGGTTAGAAGAGTTGAAGGATTGTCGTGAGACAAGAAGGATAGGATGGGCATAGCTCCGGTTTTCCCGAGAAACATGATAAAGGAAAATAACCACTTGTGAAAGAAAAGGAGAAGATGATGTATCATGGATAAAGAAAGACACACCATTAAGATTAAAGATTTACCGATACGAGAGAGGATGAATCTTTGTCTCGCCGGAAGAAAGGAGCTAGATTGGAGAGGTTTTGAACCACTATTACAATAGCATCGTATCTTCTCTCGAATTTGAGAAAAGAAGTTCGGAAACAATATTGCCTTCAAACAATAGAGTCCCTTGATATCAACATAAAGATCTAGTTGGACATCGTCGGATTAGATTCTTCTTGCACCGGTAAGAACCAAAGGATCACGCAATTGAGGTGCGCGGATATAACTTCCAGAGACGGATGTGAAGCCAGATCATGGTGGAATCCCGAGAAGCAAAGAATATGGAGGATCTGGAGTTTATTGTAGAGATACTTATTGCTTTCTTTAGCCTTGAGGATAACGCAATAGATTTGCGGCTGATGGCATCAACCATAATTGGCTTTACCACAGAAAAAGAATTGATGAAACAAAGAGAGAGATAGTTTACTTTAATCTTGTTTGGGGATATCGAGCATCGGTAGAAAGACGAGGATAGAAAAAGGTTTGCGTTTGTTTCCACCAGATAATTGAGGATTTTGCTCCGTGTAGAAAGGGTGAGATCACCAACAAGAGATTATTGATTACTTTCTTCGAAAGAGCACTCCGGAAAAACAAAGGCGGAAGTAAAAGTATCAAGGGATAAAGGCCACTTCTAACTTCCGTGGAATGAGTGAAATCACATTAATTCACCAATTCAATGTACAAGAGCGAATGATAAGAGTAGTGGTATGGTAGCTACTCCATCCCGCACTCAAAGCATTACTCCGCACATGAATAAGAAAATCATGCAACCCAACTACCGAAACAGACTGAAGGTGTTGGCAAAAACTCATAGAACTCCGTTAGAAAACAAGGATAGATGCAAACGATTCGCCGGATTCCAAGATAGATAAGGGTGATGATGTTGTCGTCATGTCGGAAGTACCAAGCCACCGGAAAGATATAAAGGAAGATCACGGAGACAACTGCAAAATTTCACAGATATAGAAAAAGATAGCACCACTTGAACAGAAGGAATACAAGATCTGGAAGGTCTTCATGGCCTCCGGTGGATTGAGCATAGATGATAGAACGAGAGGGTTTCAAAAGATCACTTGGCGAGACAGAGGTGAAAGAACTCCATGTTCTTCTTGAAATGATTGAGAAAGATTTAGCAGCCTTGAGGAAATCTTCAGCGGAACGACGATGATAACTTGCCAACAAGGAACAACTCCGGATTGGTTGAAGATGGAGGAGGGAATTAACAATGGACTTGCTGATTCCAGAGTTGAAGTAATGTATTTAGCAGAAGGACGTGGTCGAGATATGTGACTTCAAAAAGTCAGAATTCTCACTTTGAGACTTTGCACACAGGCAGTGCTCACGAAGCTCGAGAGAAAGAGACACAGATGATCATCCATGTCCTTCCATAGATATCGAATAGGCAAGCATATTACCAACATATACCACCATGGATTAACAAGATATTCCCAGAATACCAAGTTCAAGAGGCGGGAGAACGAACAAATGCTCAAAACACTTTCTGAGCTCAACGCTCTTAGAAAGATCAACGCTACGAGTAAGGATTCCTGTTGAAGAAGATGCGCTGACAGATTAGGTTAACTGGTCCTTCGGAAGAAAAAGAGATGTCACCTGGTTCACATTGTCGATCGGATCACCAGTTACAAAGATAAAGAGATCTTGGATAAGAACCGATGATAGCTCATACCTCAAGCAAAGCTATCAGAGACGAAAAGATTCAATTCCCTCGTCTCAAAGAGAATTTTGCAGATATGGAGTTCAAAAAAGATGTGCAGCATGATGGGCAGATGATAGATCGCCGTAGTGCCTTGAGAAACTCCGGATTGCCAAAGATGCTTGAATATGCATAGATATGATCACGGTGTACTCAAAATCACAGGAGATAACCGTCACCATTTGGAGGATAGTGGTGATTGCATTTTCCATATTCCACTCAAGATAAGTGTCATATAGCTATGCCGAGAACCAAATTACAATCACCAGCATCGGATCGACACATGTTATGTAATTAGCCCAAGAGAATTGGAGATGAAATGAAACTCTAGGATTAAGCGCCGGTGACAAAAGAATGAGTTAGCATGGACATGCTGATAAAAGGGAGATAGATAATGTTTCACACACGACTGAAAAGGAGTGTGGAAGCACAGATGTATCAAAGAAAATTTTTCCGCATTTTTCGGCATTAAAATACCAATAGATGCGCAAAAACACTTATCAGGTAGCGATTAGCAACTGATGGTTTCACAGAATGTGGAGTTGCTAGAAGGAAGGACACCCTTAAGAAGATGGCACCGATTAACAAGGAGTCAGATAGATCGCGCCGGTATTCAAAAGCCTGTCAGTATGGAATGTACCAACAATTGATAACCAAAGGCAGATTGTGATAACAAATTGGATGCAACAGATAGACAAGGAATTACACACACACACACACACACACTTTCTATGGTACTACGGAAACCCAGAACACGTGAATCCTAGTTTGAATTTTAAGAAGAGGATTGAAAACGTTACACTTCCTTACCAGAAAAGGGTGGGTGGGTGGGTAAGAAGAAAAGTGGAAGCAGTCCTACTCTCACGTTTTGTTTTTCCCTAGTATACATAGCTACCAAAAATATTTGCTAGACTGACAACGACCATTTGGCTGAGACCCTGAAGGGCGGGATGGCTCTGATACCAATTGTAACTACCTCGGTGAATTACGCTCCTAGTTACAAGCCTGGATGAACGGAAATGGTTAAAATAGTACGGTGGGGCCCAAATGCCACTCACAGGTAGACCTTTCGGCCGTCCTAACCATTTCCAAACATCGGGACAAGAACGGGCGGCGTAATCGGCAGGCGAAGGGATCAACTACATACACAAATGAGTATGTATGCAAGCCACCATACAACAGTCCTCAGAGCCATTCCATCTAAAAGAAATAGAAATATTGCAACGCCATACGGCAAGTTCCAAATATCCTAGATAGATCTATAGTTTAGGATATCTCCTCATACATCAAACATCAGAGTATCAGGCGGAAGCGGAAAACAAGATCCGAGTACGGATAAGAAGCAAATCGGCATAAGATGCCCCATAAATAAACACATCCCGCCCACAGATCTTACGGATTCCCGTTCCCGGAATCTCTACACCGAATGATCGTTGCCCACATCGTCCGTCTCCTCCACCCAGTATCCATCTCGTGAGTGTACCTGTTCATCTGAATCAAATAATTTATCGTGTGAGACCCTAGGGGTACTCAGCAAGTCTTTATGCCTCTAAAGGGGACACAACCTGGGGTGACGCAATTGCAGCAAAAGATAAACCCTAACAATTTTATAGATATCGCTAACCATCCGCCTAACCCAAGATAGACGGATGTCCGTGAATTAATAACAACAGTTGTAACAGTAATATTAACAAATCCATCCACCTCCTCACTTACCAACGAGGAAGCGGACGAACAACCCCCCCATCCATTGGCAGTTTTATTATCCATTCCATGAGTGTTGCACTATTTACTAGTCAGTTATTTAGTCAAATTAAAAGCGGTACTTTAGTTATACCTGTCTATGATCGAGAAACTGTGCTCCAAGTCGTCCATAACCGCGGACACGGCTTTCAGAAAGTTTTACCCTGCAGGGGTGCAGAAATAGCAACACACACTCGTTCAACCTCGGAAAAACCAAATCAAAACCCAACGAGGCTTTCACGACAAAGCAATCACAAGATTCAGAAATATTTCAGGGGGCCACCCCATTAAGTATACCCGCAACGAAGCTGGCCGGCTCCGAGACGGACTCAAGGTTTGTGGGGACGGCTGTAAACGACTGGGAACCCGAAAATGTGACTGGGCTTGTCGATACAGCGAAAACGTGTCACGATCCTAAATAGTACAGGTGCTCCTCGCACAATCGTAAATAAAGCAGTAAAGCATGGCATAAGTACAGGATAGTAAATAAAACCTCAAACTAGTTTGTGGCCCCAAGAAATAAGAATGAATCAAGCTCTGGCTCAGGGTGGTCCCATAATCCTCCCGGATGTGGATAGCGCGAATATTCAAGGAACATGAATCAAGTACTCGGGGTCCTACGGGACACAAGTGAGCATGAAAAACCAAATAGCAGATATTGCTCACCGGTGCCACTTTCATTAGTTATCCCATACTACTCAGGTTAAGTTGTTTAGGTACCTCGTTATCCATCAGACTCTCACATACCCTACAGATGCTGTTCTACGACTCGCATGGCTCAAACAACTCCTGTAGTAATGGCTCATGGGATGGAGGAACAAGCTTCGGTGGGGTTTAAAAGTAAAGGCTATGCAATACTTGGGATTCAGTTTAATGCAATCGCGACTCAATGATGCAAGAATAAGATAGAGGCAATAGGTACTATATGTATGCAAGCATGTGGTAATGCTTGCCTGGCAGCTCAGTTGAAGCGAGAGAAGGATCTGGGTAGTGCTCCTGGGTTTCTTGATATATCCCCTGCTCAGCGTCTATTCGAAGAAGAACCAAACAAACAAGGGCCAACATAAATAAAGTGCACAAGCATATGAATAAAATGCGACAAGCAAACAATCATGCCATGATGAATGATGCACAATTTGCATGGAAATAAAGTAGCATGGCATGGGTGAGGTGTGGCATACAAGAATAAAGCATTTTATTGAGTTTTGGTCACATTTTATACTTCAATAAGTTGCTGTATACTTTATATTTATATGATGCATGCTGCAAAACAGAACATGGAATGCATAAACAGAAAGGTCTCGTCGAGCTGATCATTTTAGACATATTATTTGTTAAATTTGGAGTTATAAAACAAAAGTTATTAATTAATTAAGGCCAAGGGCATTTTATTGTAATTTTAATCAACTCGAAAATTAAAGTGTCCAAAATATATTTTAAAGGGCATATTTGAAATCCTCACATTTTTCTGATTTCAAAACATATATTATTTGTATTATTTGGATTTATATTTCAAAAGTTATTTAAATACAGATTTGAATTTGAATTTAAATAATTTCTGAAAAGGTTTATTTTAAAACAGAAAACAGAAACGTTTTGTCACACAGCTCAGACCTAGCCACAGTCATTGACAAGTGGGGCCAGGGCTGATTGGAACACAGCGCGCGGATAAACCCTTTTTCACCGCGGGCTCACCTAGCCACTGAGGCTGCGGGGTGGGCCATCTGGCGCAGGCCCACGTGACAGCGGCGAGGGAGACAGGGAATGACAGGTGGGGCTGAGGCTGGAGCGCGGGTTGCGAACAGGAAAGCCGGGGGGGTTTTCTGTAAACGCGCTGGCGTGGCTGACTGGTGGGGCTAGCGAGGAGCGCGGGTTGAGCAGGTAAAAACTAGGGGGGGTAAGAGCAAAAGGGGCCGCGGGTACTGCTGTTCTTCTCTGCGTCGACCGATCGGTGCTCGCCAGGGAGCCGCGTACGGGGGATCGAACCCGCGACGCAAGGCGCGCGCGCAGGGGAGCGGAGCCGCTGCGGTAGGCTAGGGGAGGTGATAGGAGAGGGCAACGCAGCTAGGTGAGGTGCTACGCGGCGCGAGAGCGTGCAGACGCCAGCGCACTCCGGTGCGCAGAGACCGCTCGACGAAAAGACCGGCGAGGCTAGGGCGGTACGGCGAGGCGGAACATGTCAGGAAGAAAGGGAGGCTCACCGCGGGGCTGTCGGTGGCGTTGGATCGGCTTGGGGAGCAGCGGATCAGCGAGGAAGCAGAGGCCGGGGCGGAGCTAGGGTTTCGGCGGGCGTCTCGGCGTGCAGGGGGTACAGGCCTCCTCCTCCTCGCTGGCGGGTACAGGGTGAAGCAGAGGAGCGTCCTCGTCCTCCTCGACCACCTCCACGCCGCGCTCGTCGGCTGGATCGAAGGATCGTCGGTGGAGTAAACGGTGGCCGGCGTTGGGGGTAGACGGTGGTGGAGAGGAAGGGGAGGGGAGGGCAAGGCCCTGGGCGGATCTGGGAGAGGCAGAGGGGTTGTGGGACGGAGATAAAGCAGAGAGGGAGAGGAAGATGCCGTGGGGAGGTGGTGAAGGGAAAAAGGTGGCTCTGGTGCCACCTTTCCCTCTCCTCTTCACGTGCTCGAGCTGGGCTCGGGGCAGGAGCAGGGTAGGAAGCTGGCAGGTAGCCCAGGGAAGGAAGGAGAGGGTGGTGGGGCTAGGGTGGCAGAGAGAGAGCTAAAGAGAGGGGGAAGGTAGGCTCGGGTGGGAGCTAGGGTTGGAGGAGAGGCTCGGGCTAGGGTTGGATGGTAGCTAGGTGGCCAGGGTGGCCAGGTGGGGCCTGCTGGCAGGGAGAGGGAGGGGCTAGCTCGGTTGGGGTTAGAGGGTGGCCTCGGGTTAGGGTTAGAGAGAGGTGGTATGGTAGATGGTGATAGAGGTGTAGGTGATTAGGGTTAGGGTTTGGATAGAGAGGAGGGATTAGAGAGAGAGAGAGAGATGTGGTGGTAGCTATGGTTTGAAACATGACCAAAATAAGAGGTGTCAAAAGAGAGGAGAGAGGGGTAGGGAGAGGGATTAGGGTTTAGGAGAGAGGAGAGATGAGATGGTGGTGAGGGATGGAGATGAACCCAAAAAGAGAAAAACCTACTTAAACCAAGAGTAAAACAAATGGCTAAAGGTGATGGTACTCTTGCATGGCCCATGCAAATTAATAAATGCCATGTATTATCCTTGTGAAAACAATAATGATGCTATGGCATTATTCTTATGCATTACCCAAAATGTGGAGTATAGCCCAAGCAAAAGAAATTAAAAGGATGCCCCATGTGAAGTAGATGGAGATGACCATATTTGAATAGAAATGGGACTTGCTAGTGTGTATGTGCCACTAGGTATTTAGTAAGCCCAAAAATATCCCAACATGATAATAACCCCAAAACAACCCATATGGTAGCTAGGAAAAGGGTCCCACTCACAAGGCATGCAAAGGTGGCCATGTGGATCTCATAAACCAATAATGTGGAAACAATATGGTGCATGTATGAGAGCATGTGGATATAGAATTGGATCCATCCCAACCCACATGAGCTAGAGGTAAAACCAAATAAGTTGCAATGCTCATATATGGTGGAATGGTGGAATGATGGGGTGATGACAAGAAAGGTGGTGGAGTTAGTAAAAGATATGCCCCCAACTCAACTTGGGCATTTAAACAATATATCAAGAACCAAATACAATATCAAGAGGCAAATACAATTTACAATGCATATGAGAGAAGAACCAACACAAAAAGGGTTTTATATGATGCTCAAATGCAAGGTGGCATGATGACATGAGCATGATATAATTATGATGCAACAATTATGTATAGGAAGTAGCAGTTATATAGACTAGGCTAGTAGCATTGCAATTGTTGGACAATTGGGATGCTACACTTTGTTTGAAGAGCACAATATAAATGCCAAGGCACCTCTGAAGTTCACATGAAGACTAGAAGTAAAGATATCAGAGATACAAGCATTAAAGTCATGACATAGTTAACCAAGTTTTGGAACAAACACAAAAATGACAACTATGCTCTCAAGAAGGTGCTCATAGAATAAGTAGTGACTCAACAAGGTTGTGAAAAACGGTTTTGTGAAGGTTTGAAAGGCTTCCCAATGCTGAAAGGGAGGTACTCATTAGCTTTGAGCTCTCATTGCCCCTATCATAGGCATCCTCATGTGGTTAAGGTGAAAGTGAGGTCCACTCTGAATCATATGCTTGACAGACCATAGACTGGAAATCCCAAGTCCCTTGAGTACGAGGGTCGCTCCGCATGCTACTAAACTTTGGTCCTGAAAGTTCTTATCATTGTAAATACATGCATATCATCGAGAACAGCCAACGGGGTACCCCTTGCACATGGTACAGGAGCTTTCTCATAACCAAAATGACAAGGCAAGCAGACAATGAGCATCTCAGCAATCTCTTTATTTACCATATGCATAGCTTTGTATTGACGACGCTTCATAGATGCTCATTATAGTGATGCTGCAAGTTTCCACCATGATTAGGCATGGCTTAGGCTAGCGGCCCAGGAGTTTCTCTAACACAATGTATAAACTCCATGAACTAACAACTTCCCCTTTTATTTCACATCTTCGACATCCGTAAACAAAAGAGCAAGGAATCAACTAGATGAGATATCCAAAAAGTGTTGAAAGCGTTCCCCGTGACAACACGGTTCTGCTGACTCCCAGCATATAATTAGAAAGCATATAACTTTCATGGACAAGTCACGATGGTTCAGAATTATTAAGCGCAAAGAATAAAGTGTGCCATCAATTTCGTGAGAGCTTTGCTAACTAACTTTCTCAAAACAGACAAACATTTTATTTTGGAAGAAAACACGGCATATGGAATATGCACTGAAAATAGCAAATGATGCTAAAAGGTAGGTATGGTGGACACAGCTGGCAATATTGGTCTTGGGGAGTTGGAAGAGGCTAGCAATAGAGAGGGAGCGACAAACGAGAGAGAAATAACTTTCATAATCATGCTTGCAACAAAACAAGACTAACTATGGCATGAAAGTGATACAAGAACTCTGAGGCAAAATAAATCATCGAGGCTTACTGACTATTTATTAGTCATATGCATGCGTGAGCATGTGCCAAGTCGATTCACATGAACAGTCAGAGGAGGATACCACAATTTCATACCAAAGTATGAATAAAACAATGCAAACAAACATTCATATGACATGCTACAAACTATTAGCAAGCTGGAGCTAATCATAGACAAGCAAGAACTACTAAGCATCCATAATGACATACACCTTACACAAATAGGCTAAGAATGCTCACAATGATGAGTATATGTATAAAAATGAAATAAATAGAGTTCGTTACCAGCCTCTTACCACACCTCGAGTTGTCTTAATCTTCATTATTTCCCTTCACTTGTGTGACTTGAATACTTAACATGAAACCAAAATCCACTGAGGTTGGCTGAACCCTACAAAGGACTCACAAAACCAGAGAAGAACAACAAATATTTTTGGTGTTTTCTGTCGTGGTATTGCACGGCAGATGCTACTGGGGGTAGCTTACGTAGAGGGAGCAAGGCGACGTAGGAGAATCCGGGAGCGAGATTGGCACACGATGTACCCAGGTTCACGTCCCCTCGGTGGAGGATCGCTACGTCCTGCTATCAATCCAGTATATGATCATAGATTGGTTTACAATGGAGTCACCGGAGGCGGTGGGGAAGACTAGATCTAATATGACGTACCCCTTGGGGGTGCCCCTGGTGGCTTTATATATGCAGTCACCTAGGGTTTACAAGTGCACTAATGGGCTTTGTATTGGAGTCACCGTCTTGGGCCTCCAGTCGGCACCGCTTGTCCGGGTCCAGCGTGCGCCAATCGCCGTATTGGGCGAGTCGACCCGCTCTGGGCTTGGCTTCAGTCGGCTCGATCCAGCTGGCGAATCCGCTTCGTGTGTATACCCCGATTGGTATTCCCCCATCAGTAGTCCCCGAGCGCGTTGTTGATTCGACGTGGGCTTGAGGCATGGCGCGGAGAGTCTTGACGATGGGTCGTGGCGAATCGGCGACGAGCTCCTGAACAAAGGAAAGAACCGTGAAGCGGGAGGCAGTCGGCGTGAGCCAGTCGGTGATGACCAGTTGGCGAAAGACGTAGGGTGTCGGTGAAGCCGCCAGTTGCGGCGATTCTCCGAACATGGAGCATGCCGAGTCCTCGAGCGCGGCGAGGGGCGAGGTCGAGTGACCGTAGAGTGCCGAGTTCCCAAGCGCGACGAGCGGAGAGGTCGAGCGACCGGCGGGCGCCGAGTCCCCGAGCGTGGCGAGGGGCGAGGTCGAGCGACCGGCAAGCGTCGAGACCCCGAGCACAGAGAGCGACTAGGTCGAGCGACCGGTGAGCATCGAGGACGAGCAACCGACGGGCACCGAGTCCCCGAGCACGGAGAGCGGCGAGGTCGATCGACCGGCGAGTGCCGCTGTCTGTAGCGCGCCGAGTCCCCGAGCGCGTCGAGTACGCGAGGGCGAGTCCTCGGCGACGAGTCTCCGAGCGCGGAGAGCAGCGAGGCCGAGCGACCGACGGGTGTCGAGTCCCCGAGCGCGGCGAGCGGCGAGGTCGATCGACCGACGGGCGCCGAGTCCCCGAGCGCGGAGAGCGGCGAGGTCGAACGACCGGCGAGTGCCGTTGTCTGTAGCGCGCCGAGTCCCCGAGCGCGTCGAGTACGCGAGGGAGAGTCCGCGGCGGCGAGTCCTCGAGCGTGTTGAGTACGCGAGGGCGAGTGCACGATGGCGAGTAGACGAGGGCGAGCCGCGGTCGTGGAACCACGCATACACACTGCATGCCTAGGAGTAGTCCCCGAGGCTCGAGTTGGCTTGTAGAGGCGACTTGAGGATCTTTAGAGATGCATATTTTGAAAATATTAGTGGTTGCTGCCGAGTGCGGCGAGTGGCAAGGTCGGGCGACCGGCGAGCGCCGAGCCCCCGAGCGCGGCGAGTGGCGAGGTCGAGCGACCGGCGAGAGGTGCTGTCTGTAGCGCGCCGAGTCCCCGAGCGCGGCGAATGCCGAGGTCGAGCGACTGGCGTGCGCCGCTGTCTGGAGCGCGTCGAGTACGGCGTGGCCGAGCGACCGGCGAGCGCCAAGCGACCGAGCGCGGCGAGTGCCGAGGCCGAGCGACCGGCGAGGTCGCAATGGCGAGGCCATGATGGCGTGGACACGGCGGGCGAGTCACCGATCGTGGCGTGTCATTGATGTTAGCGAGTCCGCGAGGGGAGAGTCCCCGAGTGTGGCGAGTCCGCGATGATTGCGAGTCCGCGAGGGGAGAGTCCCCGAGCGTGGCGAGTCCGCAAGGGGAGAGTCCCCGAGCGTGGCGAGTCCGCGATGATTGCGAGTCCGCGAGGGGAGAGTCCCCGAGCGTGGCGAGTCCGCGAGGGAAGAGTCCCCGAGCGTGACGAGTCCGCGATGATTGCGAGTCCGCGAGCCCCAAGCGTGGCGAGTCCGCAATGATTGCGAGTCCGCGAGGGGAGAGTCCCCGAGCGTGGCGAGTCCGCGATGATTGCGAGTCCGCGAGCCCCGAGCGTGGCGAGTCCGCGATGATTGCGAGTCCGCGAGGGGAGAGTCCCCGAGCGTGGCGAGTCCGCGATGATTGCGAGTCCGCGAGCGTGGCGAGTCCGCGACGATTGCGAGTCCGCGAGCGTGGCGAGTCCGCGATGATTGCGAGTCCGCGAGGGGAGAGTCCCCGATGATGTTGATTGCGCTGTTTCTGTTAGCGAGTCTCTCGTCTTGGCCCGGGGGGCCAGTCGCATGGCGACTCCAAAGATGGCTCTCGGCTTGGCGTTTTTCCTGGACGATCCGAGGCTCGGTTTGCGAGTCCTCGTCCGCAGTACTTCGCCGTGCGAGTCGCACTGTCTAAGGTTGAGGAGGACATGGTGCTGTTTGTGTAGCACTACCATTTGTCTTGGCCCGGAAGACCAGTCGAGCAAGGCGACTCCAATGATGGCTCTCGGTTAGCGTTTTTCGTGGACGATCTGAGTCTCGGTTTGCGAGTCCTCGTCTGCACTACTTGGCCATGCGAGTTGCTCTTTCAAAGGTTGACAAAGGTGAATAGATTTTTCCCGGGGGGAAGAGACACCCAGTGGTGAGTCCATGCAGCGTGGCATGCGACCCTCTCTGGCGACTCGGACGATGAAAGTCCCTTAGCAGGCGCGGCGTATGCGTTCGACCTAGCCGGAAGGGGCCGACACGGCGGACATGGGGTCGACGTGGCGGACAGAGGTCGTGCTATGGCGAAGTCGACGCGGCGGACACGGGGTCGACGCGGCGGACGGAGGTCGCGCTCTGGAGATGTCGACGCGGCGGACACGGGGTCGACGCGGCGGACGGAGGTCGCGCTCTGGAGATGTCGACGCGGCGGACGGAGATCGCGCTCTGGAGATGTCGACGCGGCGGACACGGGGTCGACGCGGCGGACGGAGGTCGCGCTCTGGAGATGTCGACGCGGCGGACACGTGGTCAACGCGGCGGACGGAGGTCGTGCTATGGCGATGTTGACGACGGCGGGGCCGCGAGGGCGAGGTCGTGATGGCGATCCCGCGACTGGCGAGTCTCCGAGCGTAGCGAGTCCGCGTTTATGCGTGTCCGCGTTTAAGCAAGTCCTCGTTCAGGCGAAGGTCTGGAGCATGGACGAGTCGCTGGACGTGGCGAGTCCGCGGAAGGAGGATCCACAAGCGGGATGAGTCCGCGGCGGGAGGACCCACGAGCGTGATGAGTCCGCGGCGGGAGGACCCACGAGCGTGGCGAGTCCGCAAGGGGCAAATCGCGAGAGGCGAGGCGAGTCTCCCGAGCTGGTCGGGTAGGCATCCCGCATGCATCCGGGTCGCGAGAGTGCAATTTGCTTCTTCTCCGTATATATGCATCAACACACATTTAATAAAGAGATTATCAGTATACAAATAAATATTTAAAATAATATCGAGTGGGAGAAATTATCGGCCATAGCCGAGTCATCGTTGGCGGAGTTGTAGGAGCCACGGTGGCGAAAAGTCGAAGAAGCTGGCGGTAGAGTGGTTGTTCGATCCTTCGGTCGAGGTCGCGACAGCGCATCCGACTAGACCTTCGCATGGCAGAGTTAGTTGGGCCTGCTTCATTCGCGTGTTGCCGTCGAGGTGCTCGTGTGCGCGCTTAGGTCGCCAAGCCTGATTTTTTATGTCGACTTGTGTAGACGTGCAGTGTCGATCGATTCGTTTCTCGTATATAGACCAAATAAAACAAGAGATTAGTACTCATGCCAAATTATATCTCATCTGATGTAAGAGAGAATAAAGTAAATCAAAAGAATACAAAATAGACAAATACTAGATATTTTAAACTGATCTGCATGCGCGTTGCCGATTGAACTAATCGCTGCATTGGACAGGACATACGTCATATGTACATATTAAAATTTATGATGGCTGCGTGCGCTGTCTGCTTGATAGGGCACTTTATTCTTTGCTAGGGATGTCACGATCGCTTCAACAGTCCCAATCCAATCGGTGATTGGTTTATCAATCCTCCAAGCGGTTCCGTCACTTGGCAGGCAGAAGGTTAGATCAAACAAAATAACTAATTGGCAGATTAATTAATAAAAGAGAGTCTGGAATAGAAAACTCATTGTTTATGAAGAACGGATCGATCGTATGTCCCTGTGCTTGAGTTTCCAAGTCGCTCTTTATGCGCGTATTCACGTCGAGATTTCGCCGCTGACGAAGATGAGGGATCTCGCCCGGATCTTCACCCTCCAAGCACCGCTTGCCCCACGGTGGGCGCCAACTGTCGTGGTATTACACGGCAGATGCCACTGGGGGTAGCTTACGTAGAGGGAGCAAGGCGACGTAGGAGAATCCGAGAGCGAGATTGGCACACGATGTACCCAGGTTCACGTCCCCCCGGTGGAGGATCGCTACGTCCTGCTATCAATCCAGTATATGATCATAGATTGGTTTACAATGGAGTCACCGGAGGCGGTGGGGAAGACTAGATCTAATATGACGTACCCCTTGGGGGTGCCCCTGGTGGCTTTATATATGCAGTCACCTAGGGTTTACAAGTGCACTAATGGGCTTTGTATTGGAGTCACCGTCTTGGGCCTCCAGTCGGCGCCGCTTGTCCGGGTCCAGCGTGCGCCAATCGCCGTATTGGGCGAGTCGACCCGCTCTGGGCTTGGCTTCAGTCGGCTCGATCCAGCTGGCGAATCCGCTTCGTGGGTATACCCCGATTGGTATTCCCCCATCATTTTCGATTTTTTTTAGGGCAGGCACACAAAACAAAAACAAACGAAGCAAAATAAAACCAAAAACAAAAACTAAGACGCTCCAAGAACAACACAACTATGCATGAAACATTAAAAACAAAGTGTCTAGAAAGACCTAAAATTTTTATTGATGAAGAAGGGGATGCCTTGGGCTCCCCCAAGCTTTGACGCTTGTACCTCTTAAATATTTCTTGGGGCGACACGGGGTGTCCCCCCAAGCTTGAGCTTTTGTCCATTCTTCATCTCATTACATCATTCTCTCTCTACACCTAAAATTTTTCCTTCATACAAAACTTCACACAATCTTCATTAGCAACATTAGTGTATTCAAAAGATAATAGACCTTTAGGTAAAGCTTTGGAACAGAAAGACTTTTCACTAAAAACACAAGATACTGTAGCAACTCCTTCAAAAATCTCAATTCCCCAAAAGAGAACTCAAAAAGGAATCAATAAGAAGCAAATGCAAATAATGGCAAAAATCTGTCAAAATAGACCAGTAGGTATAAACAAATTTTTTTGAAGACCTTCTGTTGCTCAAATCAAAAAAGTGTCGAACTAGCGAAAGTTATATAACATATTGGGAGATTTATTCGTAAATTTTCATCCCAATCAGACTTACAAAGACTCCTCACGAATTTTTATGGTGGAGGACAGAAATCTGTTTCGGGATAGCAACTCCCCAAATATTACTTCTCTCTCATTAGAGGTCATTCTTGAGCAAACAAAAAGGATAAGGAGAAGTCATTACTGAAGTAATAACTTCCAAGGCTCAAGGAAACTCTTGGGTTATCTCCCAACAAGTACTTTTTTTAATGCCTTTAAGTTAGGCACGGCGAAGAGCAAAGATTGGAAAGGAGAAAAATAAAAGTGAGCAAGTATAACCACTGTGAAAACATTATTTTGTTCATTAAAATCCTCTTGTTAACAAGGTTGATCAAGTCTTGTTACCAAAACAATATTATATGAATCAAAAATTTTGCATTCCACAAGGTGATTATGTTACCTCATACTTGATAGCAATGGTCCCAATCATAATAGTTTCAAAATTTTCTTGTGGAATGGGACAATATATTTCTCCAACCTTGATGCTCTCAACATTTTCAATGGAATTCAGGCAATAGCTTCTAACAACCTTCTTGGGGAAATAGACAGTGTGCTTTTTGTCATTAATATTGAAGGTTACTTTTCCTTGATTGCAATTGATGACAGCACCTGCAGTATTAAGAAAAGGTCTACCAAGAATAATAGACATATTATCATCTTCAGGCATTTCAAGCACAACAAAATCAGTTAAGACCATGCAATTATGAGCAAATTTAACAAGAACATCCTCACATATACCAACAGGAATAGTAGTTGACTTATCAGTCATTTGTAAAGAAATATCAGTTGGTATCAACTTTTCTAGCTGGAGTCTCTTGTAGAGAGAAAAAGGCATAACACCAACTCCAGCTCCCAAATCACATAAAGCAGTTCTAACATAATTATTCTTAATGGAGCAAGGAATACTTGGTATACCTGAAAAAAATAAAGCTTTCATCCACTCACAAAACTTGTTGTAGTGTTCTTCCTCCTTTGACTTGTGTTTCTTACCTGGAAAAGGCATAGGTTTCTGCACCCAAGGTTCTCTCTCTTTACCATGTTTATTAGCAATAAAATCTTCCTTAGTGTACCTAGTGTTCTTAGTGTGCTTCTCAGGTTCTTCCTCACCTTCCTCTTTATCAGGAGACTAATTTTGATCATTACCACTCTCAGTTTCAGCATCAGAGACAGATATACTATTATGATCTATAGCAGGTTCAAGTGGTTCCTCAACTATCTTATGTTTCTTTTTCTTTCTCTTACGAGGACTACCACTCTCCTCACCTTGTTGGGAATCCTGCTCAATTCTTTTTGGGTGTCCTTCAGGATATAAAGGATCTTGAGTAGCTATACCACTCCTAGTCCTAATTCCATAAGCATGTTTATCTCCTGAAGTATTAACTAGCATATCCTTTTGTACCTTAGCAAGTTGATCAAGTTGGGTTTGAACCATTTGAAAGTGTTTACAAAGAATTTTAATATCATTATAAGTTCTTTCCACAATATCTTTCAACTCATGGATAGCTCTAGAGTTTTCCAATAAATTATTTTGAACTTGTTTATTAAAATACCCTTGTTTAACAATAAATGTGTCAAGTTCCTCTAAACATTGATCAGGAGGCTTACCATAAGGAATATCACCTTCATCAAAGTGTTGGAGAGAGTGTACCTCAATAGTGGATGAGTGGGGAATTGGCTTACATAATTATTCTATAGGAGGTAGATTCTTCACATCTTCAACTCTAATACATTTCTCCTTTAGACACTTCTTAGCTTCCTTCACCACTTCATCATTTAATGCAATAACTCCCCTCGTCTTTGTTGTTGGTGTTGGAACTGGTTCAGGAACAACTAGTTCAGGAGTAATAGGATTAGGTGCATTCAGCTCAGTTGAAGTCCAATCATCATAATTCTTGATTATCTTAGTCATTAATTCTTCAGCATCTGTAGGAGTCCTTTTCCTGAAAACACAATCAACAAAGCTATCTAGGTAGGTCCTAGAATCATCAGTTAGTCCATTATAATAAATATCAAGAATCTCATTCTTAGGTAATGGACATCCAGGATGTGCATGAATCAAGGCACAGAACCTTGTCCATGACTCAGGAAATTTCTCTTCTTCTCCTTGTTTAAAATCAAAAAGTCTCTACAAAGCAGCATGTCTAGCACTGGGAGGAAAATATTTATGGAAGAAAGAAGCAATCAAGCAATCAGGGCTATCAATGGAACCAGTAGGTAATCTATTAAACCAAGTCCTAGCTTCTTTTAGTGAAAAGGGGAAGATCTTAGCAACAAAGTACTTACGCATCTTAAAATCATCAGAGAACAAAGCACTCATAGTATAAAGCTCATTCATATGAGCCACAACACTCATTTTCAGTACCACAAAAAGGTTCTTTCTCAACATTATCTAAATAAGATAAATCAAGAGAGAAATCATAATCTTCATCTTTAATATCTATGGGAGAAGTGGCAAACTTAGGATCAGAGGACATCTTAGGCATAATAGTACGTCTAGAAAGGAGACTCTTCATAGCACTAGTACCATGTGTGTTTCGACACTCTTCAACAAAATCATCAGTGAACTCAGTGTAACCATCATTAATATCATAACTCTCACTAGCCTCCGGTGAGCTAACAGGTGTAACAGTGTCTTCACTAGGAGTTTCGGTATTTCCTAGACTATCCGTAGTAGCATCTAGAAAAGGATCTAATGAACCACTCGCATCAATCACAGTAGAAGTAACATCATGAGTATCAAAAACAGTTTCAAACTCAGCAGTAGTAGCAGTGTGTGTAGCATGTGTATGTGGTGGTGGTGTAACAAGCTTACTTATAACAGACGGTGAATCAAGAGCAGCAGAGGTGTTTAGGAGTGTACCTATTCTAGCAGTGGATGGTAAAATAGGGAACTTTCCATCACGAGACTTCCCCATGATGAAAGGAGTAGCAGTGAACAATAATAGATCCAAGTGAACTTACAAATAAAGCTATGCTCCCCGGCAACGGCGCTAGAAAATAGTCTTGATGACCCACAAGTATAGGGGATCGCAACAGTCTTCACGGGTAATATTACCCAATTTATTGATTCGACACAAGGGGAGCCAAAGAATACTTGCAAGCCTGAACAACTGAGTTGTCAGTTTAGGTGCACCTGGAAATAGTTCTTGCTCACAGAAGTTTATCAGTAGCAACAGTTTGTAGTAGCAACAGCAAAGCAACAACAACAGCAACAGCAACAGTGAAACAGGAGCAATAGTAACAGTAACGGTAACAGTAGGATTCGAGTGCGGTAGGCATAGGGATGGATGGACGGGTGTTTCATGGACGAGTCTAAACATGTAACTTCATGATCTAGGGTATTGCGGATAAATAAGAACAAGCATCCAAGTACTAAACAATCCTAGGCATGTGCTCCAAATATAGTCATACATGCTCGCAATGAGAACTTGCACAACATCTTCTGTCCAGCCAGCCCGTGGCAACGGGGCATCTAGGGAACTACTGGCAATTAAGGTGCTCCTTTTAATAGAGCACCGGAGCAAAGCATTAACACTCTGTGAACACATGTGATCCTCACACCACAGCCATCCCCTCCGGTTGTCCCAATTATTGTCACTTTGGGGCCTTTGGATCCGGACAATGATATGTGTACACAACTTGCAGATAAGATCACAAACAATACTATCATAATGATTGAATAATAAGTTCAGATCTGAGATCATGGCACTCGGGCCCTAGTGACAAGCATTAAGCACAACAAGTTGCAACAAAGTCAAATAGCACTAATAGAGATAGTAGGCACTATGCCCTAACAGATCTTATTCGATTACATGATAGAACTCATCCAATCCCTACCATCCCCAAGACTACAGCGGGGGATTACTCACTCATGGATGAGGGAAACATCGGTGGTTGATGGAGGTGCGTTGGTCATGACGATGGCGGTGATCCTCTCCAAATTCCCCATCCCGGCAGGGTGCCAGAACGGAGTTTCTGGATCCGAATCTTGGTTTCTCGTGGCGGCGGTGGAGCGGAACTCTTTCTGGAAAACTATCGAACCCCCCTGAGTTTTTAGGTCAGAAGGCAACTTATAGGCGCGGAGGGAGGGCGAGGAGCTGCCTGGGGTGGCCAGACCTCCCCCAGGCGCGGGGTCAGGTGGGCCCGCGCCTGGGGTGGGTCTGGGCCCCCCAGGCCTCCTCTCTTTCTCCCCTTTTGGCTCCGTGGATCTTCTGGTGAGAAATAGTTTTTGGCACATTTTCTGGGATTTTTCCTGATAGTTGATTTTCTGCACAAAAACAAGACACCAAGGTAAATCTGCTGAAAACAGCGTCAGTCCATGTTAGTTGTATCCAAATCACACAAGATTAGAGGAGAAACAATCAGCAAAGTGTTCGAGAAAGTAGATACATTTTAGATATATCATTTATCTATCACTTCGTGCACATATTTAATACTTTCATCATGGTCCTTTTGAGCTTGAATAAGATTTTTAAATGATGTGACTTCTTGTGTTAGGAGATCTACCCTTTGATGATTGCAAGTGCACAAATCATTTGTAACTAGTTTCGAAATAAAGATATCGATCCCACAGGGAGCAGGAGTCTGAATTCTAATAAGTCTTGAAATAAATACTAAAATAGAAATGCTAAATAAATTTCTATGTGACAAGATAAAATATGAGTATTGTGTAAAAAGGTGTTTTTGTGTTTTTCATATAAGATAACAATGAGTAAAGTAAACAAAACTGAGTACAGCAAATAAGTATCGCGTAAGTAAGAGATTTGAAACTTCAGCGAGGAAAAGTGTTCTCAGGAATTAGCGGATACACCACTAGAATTATAAAGGGCTAAGGTAAAGATTATTATCATGAACATTATCAACTATGTATGTATGGGAGGAACTCCGTATTTGGACAATGAGGCAAGAACCACTGCTCAAATCATCTTCATAACCACAACAGACAACAATCAACATCAATTGAATTACTGCGCTATTAAGGGACATAATCCCACAGGACGTCTCCTATGGCATGGATAGTGTTTTGTGAGTTTCCTCGATTCCCAAGTTGATACGTAAGGGGTGCCAAAAAATTTATAGTCACTGTAAGTGCTAACACACCTCCTTCTACCAACAAGTAGTTCCGTCCATCAAGTCCTCACAAGAGGAAAATATTGAGAGGTCGACTTCTCCCAACATCAATATGTAGACAATCTAACACATGGTCATAGCGATGAATATCATAATAAACTTTATCTTATTCCAATCTCATACTAGGGTTTTCCATCTCCCTAAGAACTAATGATCTACTTAGACATGGATGCAATCAACATCATGGAAAAAGTAATGGAATCTATCATAGATGAATAGTACCTGTATAAATCCACAATGAGTACGGAAATTACAACATGATCTAGACAAGATCTAGATGAGATGGATGGAGATGGTAATGATGCAGCGGTTGATGATGAAGATGGATCCCCGGTGGATGAGTTCCTCCTCTAGATGCCTTCTGGAGGTTTGGTTTCGTCAATTTCTGGGTGTTCTGTATGTCGTCTCTCCGATCCAGTTGCACGGGTTGAAACTATTTGAGGAGGTGATGTCAGAGCCAACTATACGGCGGGAACTATACGGCCGGAATATTTCTTCCCTCGTATAGTTGGTCATTAAACCTTCTATATAATTTAATTACTTCGGATTTTCTTCTGGTGTTATTATTATTACCCAAATAAGCAATTCACGTAGTTTTTTGCTCCTTTTTACTTCAATGTAACTGGTCCAAGAATTGTGTCCATCATATCCATCATCTGTCCTGATCCTGGTGAAAATAAACATAAAAGGTGTGTGTGAACGCCGTAAAATACCAATATCCTACCACTACAATGCAAAATAATAATATAAAACATGATGCAAATATGCACTTATCAACTTCCCCAAGATTAGACTCTTGCTCGTCCCGAGCAAGTTTATATTAATGGATGTGATCCTCATATTCATGAAGCTGAGTCGATAAAATAAATGAGACAGTTGTAACATGTGTTTATCATAAAGGATACACATAAATAAGTTCATGAATAGTACCTTACCCGAACCATCCGAATAATATTAGGAGGCTTCCATACCTTAGCAATTAACAGTTCACAAAAGATTATTCTCAACATGATGTAAAAGTATTCGGTTCAACCGAATGAGTTAGTGAGGTAGTCCCAAGTGTTTTTAGGATTAACATATTCACTTGGGATTTAAAATCTCAAACGTCTCTTTGTCTTACCACAATATAGTAGTATATGCCTCTTTGCTCTTTGCACATTTGCTCTTTTTATTTCTCTTTCTTTTCTTCTTTCTATATATATTTATGCTCACCCTTTTGTTTAAGTGTTGTGCAAAGGAGTTAGCCATATATTATACTTCATGTAGGAATTCAAAATTTAACGATCTCAATTACCAAATTCCAAATATATATGAAGCATCTATACTATTAAAAAGATTAGGACCGTTCGTCGCACATCAAAATTTTCCGTCTGCCCGTAAAAGACGATTTTGCCCCTATGAGTTTAGAGAAATTAAGGCCAGTGCCACCGCCTAAGTCAAACTGGACGGTTCGCTTGAGAAAAGTCTGCCGTATCCCCTACTCCTGCAGCCCTACCTCCTCCTCCACCGGCGGACAGACATCGGCCTCCCCTGCCCTTCGTCATGCTGCACCGCCGAGCGCAACTGCCACCTGGACGAGGCTCGCGAGCTCAGGCGGCCGGAGATTGAGCAGCCCCCCCCTCCTACGAACACGGCTACTACCCCGATTTCGATGGAATCGACAGGTCGGGAGAGAGGATCTTTTTTTTTGGCTCTGCCCGAATTCAATCGAATCAGCAGGGTCGGGAGAGAGGATTTTTTTGCTTTACAACCAGGGAAAGGAGACACTGTCTCTTCGTTCTCGAGCCTTTTTTCCTGCTTGGTGTGGTGATCGGAGAGGCGGCAATGGGTTGCATCCATGGACTCAGATCTCCAATCTCGAGTCCCGGCAGCCGTCGCGGGCGTAGAGAGGAAGTGCTGGAAGTGGAGACGAGAGGCGTGCTGGCTGAGCGTGCTTTGGGAGAGGCCGGAGCTCGAAGAAAGGCACGGGCCGGTGGCACGCGCGCATCAAGCAGAAGGTAAGCGGGCGAAGCGGAGCTGGTGATCAAGGAGAAGGGAAGTTGGGCCTAGAAAAACGAATCTACGGGTGGACGCTCCACGTCAAAGCCGCCTGCGGAAGAACAACCCCGAATTGCGGCACCATGCGCCCAATGCGAGTGCACGGACGCGGCATCACTCCTACATTGGCGTTGTATTTGGGGCTGAAACCGACGGGACACAGGAAATCTTATCCACCGAGGCCATTTTCATTTTAGCTCTTCGTATTTCAAGCGCTATCACCTGGTGAAGACAAATTCGTTTTTATACACGTCTATGACTATGAGTGAGCTAATCACAGCTGAAATTTTTGTACGGCTCCAAGTGACATTGCATCAGTCTGCTGATAAGGTTATGTCTCTTTTTGTGGGATGCTGATAAGGTTCTATCTAATTATACGTATTTCTTTTTTCATAAATATCACTATACATGGCTTAGGTAACTAAATAAAGTTGTATAGGTACAAAAAAAGGTCGTACATACTTCGTGAATCTCTCGTGTAGTTGAGCGGGCTTCATTTATCCACAATAATTTATTCGCCGGACTCTTTGATTGAGCTTATTTTTTGATTTTCCAATTGGTTTAAGTTAAAAAAATCTAAATAGTTGATTCTGGCTTTATCTTTCTGTTTTTGATTGGATATTGTTTGATCATATTATAAACCAAATCACAAAGTCAAAAGCACCACCAACCTTGAGGGAGACGAAGGACTTCAGGGAGTGAGATGAGTCGGCACCATCGTCATATGTCTATTTGCCAACAACGCAAATGTATGGTTAGACTGGTTGAATCGATCAGGCGAGGAGACACTGGTTGGCACGCCTGATTATAAGTAACATCTCGATACGCTAAATCCAACTCAATGTCGTCTGTTATCTACAAGAATTTATTTTATACATCTGTATAGCATAATTTTTTTCATCCGTTGCAACGCACGGGTATTGTGCTAGTATTTATAATTTGAGTATTCTACCTCAACTTTTTATCACTCTATTTTATAGCACTTATAATTTCTCCTTTGTTTAAGGTTTTTCTTTTTCATCTTAATTATTAGATAATTTCTCCATTTTATAAGTAAAACCATTAACCTACAACATATTGATAAAATTATCCTTATATGTTCCGTTAATACCAATGGTGTGGAAGACTCCTATTGCTATCATCAAGTGCAAGTAAAATCATACTCAAGCCATTCATATATCCAATAAGACAAAATCACACTCAATAGTGCTCCATATATTATAATAAACTTAGAATTTCATAAGAGAGATCAACTATTCCTGAAGGGAATTCTAATAATGCAAATTTTATTTACGAGCTCGAACTAGTGCAAAACTAGAATAATAATAAAAACTTGTAAGATAGATTACAAGGTCTTAAAGATCTCCCCAAGCTTGGAATCAAGCCAGGCAGGATCAAATAATCCCTCATGATTATTTGATACCGTGTATTATTGTAGGTCACTGTGGCGCCATGGCGCATGGTATCTTTTATGCACGGGCCAACTTGAGACAGAGGGATTGATTGACATCTTTCAGTTCTTTGACACGCAACTTGTAGAAAAGATTGTTCCGCTCCAGCACTTTCACTTGTTCTTTAATGAGATCATTGTTGCTTTGAAGGGTTTGAATCGCCATAAGAATCATACAAAATCCTACTTTAGTGGTCTACTTGATATCATCATCGAGTTTATCAAGATAAAATCATAGCCACCGAAGATGCGTGGGTGTCCCTGGCGCCTCCTCCATTACTGTGATCTTCAACTCGAGATCTTTCAACTCCTTCTTTCGGCGTTCATGTTCGGCGTCAAAAAGCTCAATTGGGACGCCCTTGATCTCCTTTTACAGCTTGCTATTGCTCCCAACCTCCATAGGGACTTCTCTCCTCAGTTCCCTGGCTCTCGCCTCACGTGAGAACAAGAGGTGGATTGGTTCATGGTGATTATGATTAGAGAGAGAGGCACATTGGCAGTATATAAGAGGGGTCAGAGGCCGGTAAAGCTCGCGAGAAACACCAAATTCACGTCCAAGAAAAGAATCCAAATAGATTAGGTAAAGAAATCACGAATTTGGAGGAGTCATGCTCCGTGACGACCAACTATACGGTCGCGGCTCGTATAGTTCTGGACGTATAGTTGGTTCCAGGCAGATATTTCCAAATATCTCGAACTTAGGTCGGTTAGATTACCGACTAGGAACCGACAAAGAGTTGTTTAGAGGTAATATAAATAAGTACGAAAACGGGTCATGGTACAGAAGCTTTGACGACCTGGAGATTTTTCTCTGGACGTATAGTTGCGGTCGTATAGATACTGCACACCAAAATTTATTTCGCAAGGGGGTATAGAACTTTTAATAACCAACTATACGGCGGGAGAGTTTTCTCCATCCGTATATTTGCACCCGTATAGTTACAAAAACCCCTCAAAAGTTTCAGAAAAACAAGAGGAATTAAAAGGCAAAAAAATTAGAAGTAGAAACTGTGAAGACAAAGCATTTATTAGACTAAGAAAACTTACCTTCGACTTACCGTTTATCTAGTCGGGAGTGACAAGCTCCTCCTCCAACAAGGACTTCTTCTTCTTGGGAGGACTTGACCTTAGTTCATATAATAATTCTCGAAAACGAAAATCACCAGGACTAAATCTCCTCTCAATAAGATCGGTGTCTTGCTGGGCAAATATAGATGCTGCATCTACTACCTTTGCTTCTTGTCTGTACATAATATGTAATTCAAATTCTTGAAGTAAAGGGATCCAACGGATCAGTCTTGGCTTATGAATCTTCCTCTCGAGGAGTTCTTTTAAACCATCACGATCCGTATGAACTCTTACTTTTGCATCAACAATATAAGGATAAAACTTATCACAAGAGAACAATACATCAAAGAGTTCTCTTTCTTCCTTAGGATAATTCTTTTTAGCACTACTGAGAGTTATACTAGCATGATGTATAATATTAAATATGTAACCTGTGTGTTGTCCCAGAATTACTCCTATAGCATCATCACTAGCTTCACATATTAAATCAAAAGTCATATCCCATATACGTGGTTTAATAATAGGGGCATGAGATAAAGCATATCCCATATAGGTAAATTGCTTCTTATGTAGATACCAAGTAGTAGAGGATTTATTTCAAACTCCCTTGTCTTCTCGTTGGAGTTATCTCTTTTATAAACATCATAGGGCTTCCCAAAGTAGCCGAGTGGGTTAGCACTAGTCATATGCTCAAACTCCATCATGTTGGTGGAAACCTGTAACTCAAAACAAAACTTAACAAAACTAAAGTAAATAAACAAAAACTAAAAGACCTACAACACTTAGCTCCCCGACAACAGCGCCAGAAAATAGCTTGATGACTGCAAGTGCATAGGTTGTTTGTAGCTAGTTTGAAATAAAGATATCGATCCCACAGGGAGCATGAGTCTGAAGTCTAATAAGTCTTGAAATAAATACTAAATAAAGTTCTAAGTGACAAGATAAAATGCGAGTATTGTGTAAAAAGGTGTTTTGGGGGTTTTGGTATAGGAGAACAATGAGTAAAGTAAACAAAACTGAGTACAAAAAATAAGTATCGTGTAAGTAAAAGAGATTTGAAACTTCAATGGGGAAAAGCGTTCTCAGGGATTAGCGGATACACCACTAGCATTATAAAGGGCTAAGGTAAAGATTATTATCATGAACATTCTCAACTATGTATGTGTGGGAGGAACTCCGTATTTGGACAATGAGGCAACACCCACTGCTTAAATCATCCTCATAACCACAGCAGACATCAATCAACATCAATTGAATTACTGCGCTATTAAGGGACATAATCCCGCAGGACATATCCCATGGCATGGATAGTGTTTTGTGAGTTTCCTCGATTCCGAAGTTGATACGTAAGGGGTTCCAACAGCTTTATAGTCACTGTAAGTGCTAACACACCTCCGCCTATCAACAAATAGTTCCCTCCATCAAGTCCCTACAAGAGGAAAATATTGAGAGGTCGACTTCTCCCAACATCAAGATGTAGATAATCTAACACATGGTCATAGCGATGAATATCATAATAAACTTTATCTTATTATAATCTCATACTAGGGTTTATCCATATCCCCAAGAACTAATGATCTACTCAGACATGGAGGCAATCAACATCATGGCAAAAGTAATGGAATCTATCATAGATGAATATTACTTGTATAAATTCACAATGAGTACGGAAATTACAACAAGATCTAGACAAGATATAGATGGGATGGATGGAGATGGTGGTGATGCAGCGGTTGATGATGAAGATCAATGCCTTAGCCTCTTGGATCTATGCAGGGTGTAGATGGATCCTCGATGGATGAGTTCCCCATCCATATGCCTTCCGAAGGTTAGGTTTCGGCGATTTATGGGTGTTCTGTATGTTATCTCTCCGATCTAGTTGCACGGGGTGAAACTATTTGAGGAGGCGGTGTTGGCGCCAATTATACGGCGGGGACTATATGGCCGGAATATTTCTTCCCGCTGTATAGTTGGTCGTTAAACCTTCTGTATACTTAAATTACTTCAGGTTTTCTTCTAGTGTTATTATTATTCCCCAAATAAGCAATTTACGTATTTTTGGCTCCTTTTCGCTCCAATATAACTGGTGCAAGAATTGTGTCCATCAGATCCATCATATGTCCTGATCCTGGTGAAAATAAACATAAAAAGGTGCATGCTAATGATGACCCACAAGTATAGGGGATCGCAACAGTCTTCGCGGGTAGTATTACCCAATTTATTGATTCGACACAAGGAGAGCCAAAGAATACTTGCAAGCCTTAACAACTGAGTTGTCAATTCAGCTGCACCTAGAAATAGTTCTTGCTCACAGAAGTTTATCAGTAACAATAGTTTGATAGTAGAAACAACAAAGCAACAACAGTAGTAAAACAGGAGCAATAGTAACAGTAGCAGCAAACAGTAGGATATGAGTGCGGTAGGCATGGGAATGGATGGACGGGCGTTGCATGGACAAGTATAAACATGTAACTTCAAGATCTAGGGCATTGCAGATAAATAAGAATAAGCATCCAAGTACTAAACAATCATAGGCATGTGCTCCATATATAGTCATGCGTGCTCGCAATGAGAACTTGCACAACATCTTTTGTCCTACCAGCCCGTGGCAGCGGGGCCTCTAGGGAACTACTGGATATTAAGGTGCTCCTTTTAATAAAGCACCGGAGCAAAGCATTAACACTACGTGAACACATGTGATCCTCACACCACAACCATCCCCTCCGGTTGTCCCAATTTCTGTCACTTCGGGGCCTTTGGATCCGAACAATGATATGTGTATACAACTTGCAGATAAGATCACAAACAATACTATCATAATGATTGAATAATAAGTTCAGATCTGAGATCATGGCACTCGGGCCCTAGTGACAAGCATTAAGCACAACAAGTTGCAACAAAGTCAAATAGCATTAATAGAGATACTAGGCACTATGCCCTAACAATCTTATTCGATTACATGATTGAAATCATCCAATCCCTACCATCCCCATAGCCTACAGCGGGGGATTACTCACTCATGGATGAGGGAAACATTGATGGTTGATGGAGAGGCGTTGGTGATGACGATGACGATGATCCGCCTCAAATTCCCCATCCCGGCAGGGTGCCAGAACGGAGTTTCTGGATCCGAATCTTGGTTTCTGGTGGTGGCAGCGCAGCGGAACTCTTTCTAGAAAAACTTCGAACCCCCTCGGTTTTTAGGTCAAGAGGCTTCTTATAGGCGGAGAGGGAGCCCGAGGGAGTGCCTGGGGTGGCCGCATCCCCTAGGCGCCG
Source organism: Avena sativa (assembly GCA_916181665.1). NCBI lineage: Eukaryota > Viridiplantae > Streptophyta > Magnoliopsida > Poales > Poaceae > Avena > Avena sativa. Next base: position 370,229,849 of record OV702279.1, on the reverse strand, counting down.
CTAGGCCTGACCTGCGCCTGGCAGGGGTGTGGGCCCTAGGCCTCCACTTCGTCTCGTACGCTGGCTCCGTGGATCTTCTGGTAAAATAGAATTTTTGGCATATTTTCTGGGATTTTTCCTGATAGTTGATTTTGTGCACAAAAACTAGACACCAAGGTAATTCTGCTAAAAACAGCGTCAGTCCATGTTAGTTGTATCCAAATCACACAAGTTTAGAGGAGAAACAATAGGAAAAGTGTTCAGGAAAGTAGATACGTTTTGGACGTATTAACCCCCCAAGCTTAGCTTATTGCTTGTCCTCAAGCAATTCAGTTGAAAACTGAGTGCGATAAAAGAACTTTCACAAACACATTTGCTTCATATGATGTATATATTCTCAGCATATGAGTAGATACTTAAACCATTCATAATAAGAAGTATGCAACTAAGTCTACTCACTATTCATTGCAATGCTATGAAGAGAAACCAACTCAATATAATAAGTAGCATGAAACATAAACATAAGCAACATTGCAATGCTCATAATAAGGTATGATAGAGTGGTATCTCGCTTGCCTTTGTTTGTAGAGCACAATATAAATATCAAGGCACCTCCGAAGTTCACATGAAGACTAGAAGGAAAAATATCAGAGCTACAAGCATCAAAGTCATGACATAATTAACCAAGTTTTGAGACAAACACAAGAATGACAACTATGCTCTCAAGAGGGTGCTCATAGAATAAGTGATGACTCAACAAAGGAGTGAAAAGGTTTTGAAAAGTTTGAAAGGCTTCCTAATGCTGAAAGGAAGGTACTCATTAGCTTTGAGCTCTCATTGCCCGTATCATAGGCATCTTCATATGGTTAAGGTGAAAGTGAGGTCCAATATGATTTATATGCTTGACAGACCATAAACTGGAAATCCCATGTCCCTTGAGTACGAGGGCCGCTCCGCATGCTACTCAACTTTGGTTACCTGCAAGTTCTTTTCATTGTACATACATGCATATCATAGAGAACCGCCAACGGGGTACCCCTTGCACATGATACATGAGCTATCCCGTGATCAAAATGACAAGGCAAGCAGACAATGAGCGTCTCAGCGATCTTTTTATTTACTATGTGCATAGCTTTTTATTGACGATGCTTCACATAATGCTCATTATGGTAATGCTGCTAGTTTACATCATGATTAGGCATGGCTTAGGCTTGCGGCCCGGGCGTTTCTATAACACATATATATACTCCATGAACTCACAAACTTCCCTTTTATTTCACACCGACGACATCCACAAACAAAAGAGCAAGGTATCAACTGGATATGTATCCATCAGTGTTGAAAGTGTTCCCCGTTATAGCACGGTTCTGCTAACTCCCAGCCTATAATTTGCAAGCATATAACTTTCATGGACAGTCACAATGGTTCATGCTTATTAAGTGCAAGGAATAAAGTGTGCCGTCAAGTTCGTGTGAGCTTTACTAACTAACTTTCTCAAAACAGTCAAACATTTTATTTGGAAGAAAACAATGCATATAAAATATGCATTGAATAGCAAATGATTCTAATAGGTAGGTATGGTGGACACTATTGGCAATATTGGTTTTGGGGAGTTCGAAGCACAAGTAGAGCTCATACTCAGTGCAAGTGAAGGCTAGAAAGAGAGAGAGAGAGCGACAAATGAGGGAGCAATAATTGTCATAGTCATGCTTGCAACAAAACATGACTAATTATGGCATGAAAATGATACAAGAACTCTGAGGCAAAATAAATCACCAAGGCTTACTGACTATTGTTTAGTCATATTCATGCATGAGCATGTGCCAAGTCGATTCTCATGAAACTTTCAGAGGAGGATACCACCATATCATACCAAGTTATGAATAAAACAATGCAAGCAAACATTCATATGACATGCTACAAACTATTAGCAAGCTGGAACTAACCATAGACAAGCAAGAACTACTAACCATCCATCAGTAACATACACCTTACATGAACATACTAAGCATGCTCACTGTGATGAGTATATGTACAAAAATGAAAACAAATAGAGTTCATTACCAGCCTCTTACCACACCTCAAGTTGTCTTAATCTTCATTATTTCCCTTTACTTGTGTGACTTGAATAATAACATGAAACCAAAATCCACTAAGGACGGCTGGACCCTGCAAAGAACTCACAAAACCAAAGAAGAAGAACAAATATTTTTGGTGTTTTCAATTTTTCAAAGCAAGCGAACAAAGCAAAATCTTTTTGGATTTTTCTTTAAGGCAAACCAAAGCTAAAAAGCAAAGAAACAAACCAAGAGAAACAACAAAAATATTTTGGTATTTTTGTGTTTTAAGAAACCAGAAACAAAAACCAAAAAGAAAGTGAAACAATGGATATACAAAGAACCGACGAACATGATATATAGATGAGTGTGATGTCGGTATACCTCCCCCCAAGCTTAGGATTTTGGCCTAAGTGGGGCTCAATAGCGCGGGTAGTAACCCCAAGCTGGTGGGTCATCATAATAATGATCATAGTTCGGCGCTTGCGATGAGGAGGAAGAAGCACCCCAATCAAAGGAGGGTTGCTGGTATGAAGACTCTCCTATGTTTGAGGGCTGAACCTAATCATATTCGGCATCCTCTCCAACATTCTCCTCTTGCTGGGAGAGCTCTGCCACGTGTGTGTCAAACTCCTCCTCCGTGAGCGACCATCCTTGCCTGTTATGAAAATTAAACAAAGCAGGTGTAGGCAAATAAACTATTTTATCAGTCCTACCCCTCTCCAACCACGCTTGGAAAAAGATAGTTCATACGGTAAACTTACCGCAGTAGCCCCCAAAGAAACAAAACCATGCTGAATCATGGATTCAAGATCAAGCCTCTCTATGGGGAACCGATAATCTGAATGGTGAGGCTCTAAACCATGGAAAGCTAGCAACCTAGAAGCAATGAGACCTCCACAAATTCCACCCTTCTCGCGGTTGGTGGTGAGACGGTAAGCTATCAAAGCACCCAGGTTATAAGATATATTCCTATTCAAGGCATCTACGATAAAAGCTAGATCAAAAGAAGATAACTTTCTAGCAATCTTTCTAGCAAGAACACACTTGGTAATGAAGTAGGAAAAATATCTAATGGCTGGGAACTGGATGTTCCGAATTTTACCACTTTCCTTTGAGAAGTCGAAACCTTGGCAAATCATAGCATATAAATCCATAAGTGACTTGGGCCTCTCCTTGATTTTCTCACAAGATCCCCACTGAGGTATTCTAATTGCTGCACAAAAATCAACAAAAGGTAGGTCGAAGGCTATATTGTATATTTTATAATGGACCATGGGATTAGATGTAGACCAAGTAAACCGGAAGTCCTGCACAACATCCATGGTTAGATTAACATATTGAAGTGGTTCACCTTCAACATAGTGTTCCAACCCTGCATTGGTAATCATAGTTTGGAAATCCTGGAAGATTCCCGCAGTTCTCATAAATTCATGGCATGGATATATGGAAGGAAAGACTCCTTCCCCATGATGAACTTTCATTGGCTCAGGCACCGTCAAGTCATATTGATTCAGTGGGTATGCACTCATCTTCTTTTCTGAAATTTTTAGACAAACATCAAACCAAGTGATTTCCAAGTTGATCAATGATGAGAAACTACTATAGGAACTTGCTAGAGGGCTACACATGCATCAAAATGAAATCTCTAAGCATATAACAAGCATGAAAGCTCACACAACCTGTCACCTATAGCATCAAAATACTCAAAATACAATCTACCAATCACAAATCTAATTGGACAAGCGGAGGAGGCACATACCAAGGAGCAATACCTCCAAAAATCAGCAACAAAGATGGGCTAAGCAAGGAGATCGAAATTCGTGAGCAAGAACAACAGTAACTCGGGCTTGAGAAATTTTTCCGGTGTTTTTCAAGAGAGAGAAAGAAGATGGCTGGGAGGAGGCACCTTGGAGGGGCCTAGGTGGGCCACACCCCAGCCAGGCGCCACCTAGGAGCTGACCGCGCCCACCAGGGGTGTACTGGCCTGGGGTGGCCCCCTGGGTCACTCCAGGTGTCCCTCTGCCCCTTTTTTGAGGAAAAAATTATTTTGAATTTTCTGGGATTTTTCGAGAAACTTTATTTTTGGCCAATTTTCAGGGTATGAAAATTGATTTTCTCGCAGAAACAGTTTTTTGGAAGAAGCAAAAGCAAACCGAAAACCAAACTACAGAAGTTCTAAGACACTCTAACAAGCAAACAACTAGCAAAACCAAAGCTAACAAGAGAAAAGGCAAAGACTAGGAGGGAGAAAAGTAAAAGAAAGCAAGAATAACCATAGTGAAAGCATTGCTTTGTTCATTAAAATACTTCTGTTAACAAGGTTGATCAAGTCTTGTTACCAAAACAATCTTATATGAAACAAAACTTTGCATCCCACAAGGTGATTATGTTACCTCAAACTTGATAGCAATGGTCCCAATCATAATAGTTTCAAAATTTTCTCGTGGAATGGGACAATATATTTCTCCAACCTTGATGCTCTCAATATTTTCAATGGAATTCAGGGCAATAGCTTTTAGCAACCTTCTTGGTGAAATAAATAGTATGCTCCTTGTCATTAATATTGAAAGTTACTTTTCCTTGATTACAATTTATGACAGCACCTGCAGTATTAAGAAAAGGTCTCCCAAGAATAATAGACATATTATCATCTTCAGGCATCTCAAGCACAACTAAATCAGTCAAAACCCAGCAATTATGAGCTACTTAAACAGGAACATCCTCACATATACCAACAGGAATAGTAGTTGACTTATCAGCCATTTGAAAAGATATATCAGTTGGTATCAACTTTTCTAGCTGGAGTCTCTTGTAGAGAGAAAAAGGCATAACACTAACTCCATCTCCCAAATCACATAAAGCAGTTCTAACATAATTATTCTTAATAGAGCAAGGAATAGTTGGTATACCTGGATCACCAAGTTTCTTTGGAACCTTACCATTGAAGGAATAATTAGCAATCAAAGTAGAAATTTCCTCATTAGGAATCTTCCTTTTATTAGCACCAGTCAAAGGAATTTGCAAAAATAAAGGCTTCATCCACTCACAGAACTTGTTGTAGTGCTCTTCCTCCTTTGACTTGTGTTTCTTACCTGGAAAAGGCATAGGTTTTTGCACCCAAGGTTCTCTCTCACTACCATGTTTCTTAGCAATAAAATCTTCCTTAGTGTACCTGGTGTTCTTAGTGTGCTTCTCAGGTTCTTCCTCAACTTCCTCCTTATCAAGAGCATCATTTTTATCACCACTTTCGGTTTCAGCATCAGAGACATATATACTATTATGATCTATAGCAGGTTCAAGTGGTTCCTCAACTACCTTATGTTTCTTTTTTCTTTCTATTACGAGGACTACCACTACTTTCACCTTGTTGAGAATCCTGCTCAATTCTTTTAGGGCGTCCTATATGTAGATCTGTTGCACGAGTAGAACACGATGGTCATTGTGGGTGGTGGTGCTTTTATTATCAATTGCTTCTTGTGTACTTTGCATCTTGTGGTATGATGGGATGAAGCGGCCCGGGCTAACCTTACATGACATCGTTCATGAGACTTGCTCCACGCTCAACATGCAACTTGTATTGCATAAGTTTCTTTGCGGGTGTCTGTCTCTCCCATTATAGTATAGATCCAATTTACAACAGGCACTTGATAGTTCAAACATCAACGTTGTGGTTCTTGTTCGTAAGTTAGATCGACACTTATTGAAAGCCCCAAACCACGTAAAACATGCAAAGAAATTAGAGGCGTCTAACTTTGTTTTGCAGGGGTGTGCTGTGATGTGATATGGCCATGATTGTGATTATATTTGATGTATGCAATGTTCCTTATTGTAAGTTGGCAACCGGCAGGAGCCATATGGTTGTCTTTAATTTCTGTTAAGACCCGCGTGTCTATTCAAAGTAGTTGTAATAGTTGAAGCTGGTGGACGACAATCATGGAGCAGCTTCATTGACCTTGATGCAATGCCGGTGATGATGGAGATCATGTTCGTGCTTGAAGATGGAGATCGGAAGCACAAAGAAGAAAGGCCATATCATATCACATATTATGAATTGCATGTGATGTTAATCCTTTATGCATCTTGTATTGCTTAGTTAATGATGGTAGCATTATAAGATGATCCCTCATGCACATAAATTTCAAGTTCTAAAGTGTTCATCCTTAGTAAGCACCGTTGCTAAAGCTTGTTGTTTCGAAGAACCACGTGATGATCGGGTGTGTTAGATTCTGCAAGTGTATACAACATGAGCAAGCCAGATTTGCTCATGCGGAAGCTAAGGTTTGATCTTGACGAGCCTAGCATGTACAGACATGGTCTCGGAACACGGATCACCGAAAGGTAAAGCATGAATAATATAGTAGATATGATGAACATGTCGATTGTTCGTCATTGAAGCTACATCAACTCTCGTGATGATCGGTTTTGATGTGGTGGATTTGGTTCGTGTGATCACTAAAAAAATGTGAGGGATATTGTTTTGAGTGGGAGTTCACCTAGATTAATTTAACTATTAATTAGAACTCAATTTGTCATAACATAGTCTAAACTATTGCAAATATGTTGTAGATCAATGGCGGCCCCTACCATCAATTTTAATGCGTTCCTAGAGAAAGAAAAGTTGAAAAACAATGGAAGCAACTTTGCGGATTGGTTCCACAATTTGAGGATTGTCCTCAATTCTGGTAATTTGACCTATGTGCTGGATGCACCGCTGGGTGACCCGCCTGCAGCTACTGCTACCGATGAAGTAAAGAATGTTTACCTCACTCAGAAGAATCAGTACTCCACAGTTCAGTGTGCTATCTTGTATGGTTTGGAATCGGAGCTTCGGAAAAGGTTTGAGAATTCAGACCCACATGATATTGTCCGTGAACTCAAATTGATATTTGAGACTCACGCGGCAGTTGAGAGCTATGAGGCTTCTGAAAAGTTCTTTAACTGCAAGATGGAAGAGGGCAGCTCCATCAGTGAGCATGTGCTTAAGATGTCTGGGCACACAAACAAACTCCAAAGCTTGGGTATAGTGATTCCTAATGCTTTGGGATTTATCGTGTCCTCCAATCACTACCACCAAGTTACAAGAACTTTGTGATGAACTACAATATGCAAAGCATGAACAAGCAGTTGCCAGAACTCTTCTCCATGTTAAAATCTGCAGAAGTGGAGATCAAGAAAGAGCACCAAGTGTTGATGGTCAATAAGACCACCAAATTCAAGAAAGGCAAGTCTAAGCAAAAGGGACACTTCAAGAAGGGTGGTAAGAAAGTTACCGCACCGACGAAGAAGACCAAGGCTAGACCTAAGCCTGATACTGAGTTCTTTTACTGCAAGGGAGAAGGTCACTGGAAGCGGAATTGCCCAAAGTACTTGGCGGATTTGAAGAATGGCAAAATCAAGAAGAAAGGTATATCCGATATACATGTTATTGATGTGTATCTCACTAGTATGTTATCTCTCCGATCTAGTTGCACGGGGTGAAACTATTTGAGGAGGCGGTGTTGGCGCCAATTATACGGCGGGAACTATATGGCCAGAATATTTCTTCCCGCTGTATAGTTGGTCGTTAAACCTTCTGTATACTTAAATTACTTCAGGTTTTCTTCTGGTGTTATTATTATTCCCCAAATAAGAAATTTACGTATTTTTGGCTCCTTTTCACTCCAATATAACTGGTGCAAGAATTGTGTCCATCAGATCCATCATATGTCCTGATCCTGGTGAAAATAAACATAAAAAGGTGCATGCTAATGATGACCCACAAGTATAGGGGATCGCAACAGTCTTCGCGGGTAGTATTACCCAATTTATTGATTCGACACAAGGAGAGGCAAAGAATACTTGCAAGCCTTAACAACTGAGTTGTCAATTCAGCTGCACCTAGAAATAGTTCTTGCTCACAGAAGTTTATCAGTAGCAACAGTTTGATAGTAGCAACAACAGTAGTAAAACAGGAGCAACAGTAACAGTAGCAGCAAACAGTAGGATATGAGTGCGGTAGGCATTGGGATGGATGGACGGGCGTTGCATGGACAAGTCTAAACATGTAACTTCAAGATCTAGGGCATTACAGATAAATAAGAATAAGCATCCAAGTACTAAACAATCATAGGCATGTGCTCCATATATAGTCATGCGTGCTCGCAATGAGAACTTGCACACCATCTTTTGTCCTACCAGCCCATGGCAGCGGGGCCTCTAGGGAACTAGTGGCAATTAAGGTGCTCCTTTTAATAGAGCACCGGAGCAAAGCATTAACACTCCGTGAACACATATGATCCTTACACGACAGCCATCCCCTCCGGTTGTCCCAATTTCTGTCACTTCGGGGCCTTTGTATCTGGACAATGATATGTGTATACAACTTGCAGATAAGATCACAAACAATACTATCATAATGATTGAATAATAAGTTCAGATCTGAGATCATGGCACTCGGTCCCTACTAACAAGCATTAAGCACAACAAGTTGCAACAAAGTCAAATAGCACTAATAGAGATACTAGGCACTATGCCCTAACAATCTTATTCGATTACATGATATAACTCATCAAATCCCTACCATCCCCATAGCCTACAGCGGGGGATTACTTACTCATGGATGAGGGAAACATTGATGGTTGATGGAGAGGCATTGGTGATGACGGTGGCGACGATCCGCCCCAAATTCCCCATCCCGACAAGGTGCCAGAACGGAGTTTCTGGATCCGATCTTGGTTTCTGGTGGTGGCGGCACAACGGAACTCTTTCTAGAAAAACTTCGAACCCCCCTCGGTTTTTAGGTCAAGAGGCTTCTTATAGGCGTAGAGGGAGCCCGAGGGAGTGCCTGGGGTGGCCGCACCCCCCTAGGCGTTGCCAGGCCTGGCCCGTGCCTGGCAGGGGTGTGGGCCCCCCAGGCCTCCACTCCATCTCGTACTCTGGCTCCATGGATCTTCTGGTGAAATACAATTTTTGGCATATTTTTCGGGATTTTTCCTGATAGTTTATTTTGTGCACAAAAACTAGACAGCAAGGGAATTCTGCTGAAAGCAGCGTCAGTTCATGTTAGTTGTTTCCAAATCACACAAGTTTAGAGGAGAAACAATAGAAAAAGTGTTCGGGAAAGTAGATACATTTTGGACGTATCAGCTAACACCGTAAAATACCAAGATCCTACCATTGCAATGCAAAATAATAATCTAAAAAATAATGCAAATATGCAATCATCACCCTTTCAAACAAAGCATCTTGTTTTTCAAACTTAGCTATAAATTCCTTGTTAAGTTCCTTTTGAGTAGCTATAAAGGATCTCATGGTGCTTTATAAATCATTAGAGGTATTATTACCACTAGCATATTTATTGGGAACAAAAGGCGACCTACCATATGAGTTATTATAGTTGTTCCCATATCCATTACTACTGTAGTTAACATCTACACTTCAATTGGTGTTTGTTACTAGTTCTTGTAGAGGAATATTATCGGTATTTTGATTAGATATGTAGGCAAAGATAACATGAAGTTTAATTTTTGTGGAGTCTAGTTCTTCAATAGAGTTAACTTTCTTAGATGGGTATGGTGGTCTTTTAGTATACCATTGGCTATGGTTGTGGAGCATGCTTTCTAGGCTAGTTTTAGGTTCATACACAATTTTAATCATGTGATGGGCAAGATCTAAGAATGTTTTTAACTCTCTCCCAAGCTACTGCTACATGTTCATTATCATTTTGTCTAAATGATAGGATATTATTTCTGTTTTGTAGGATTTTAATAGGTGGGTAGTATTTCTTAATGAAAGCTTCTTTTAAGTCATCCCAAGAGTTTATACTAGCAGTAGGAAGTGATAATAACCATTCTTTAGCTCTACCTCTTAGTGAAAATGGGAATAGTTTAAGTTTGACAATGTCATTTTCCACATTTTTAAACTTTTGCATATCACTAATTTGATAGAAATCATGCAAATGCATAGAAGCATCCTCACTAGCACTCCCCCCAAATTGTTCTTTAGTTATAAGATTTAAAAGACCAGGACTTACTTCAAAACTTTCAGCGGTAATTTCAGGAGTGGTAACGGGTCTAGCTATGAATTGATCATTAGGAGTGTTTGTGTAGTCACAAAGTTTTATTCCTCTTTCTCCCATGTTTGCAAATAAAAAGTTAATACTGATTTTTATGTGTTTTTGTATTTTAAGGAAAAGTTAAAAAGACTAAAAACAAGAAAAAATAAAATACTTTCAAAATCTAAAAGGAGAAGAAAAATCTCACAGTGGTGCAACCTCCCCAAGCTTGGGTTGTTGCACAAGTTCATGAAGATGACGGCGCCAGAAAATGTCTGGCGGTTGCAATGGGAAATAACTTGTTGTTCAAACTTGATGAGGATGTAGTTGTGATGTACCTTCGCTAATTCCCTGACAACGACACCCAAAAATGGTCTTGATGGCAACAATCATGGAAGGGTATTTGTCTTCTCCTCTTCAAGCAACCTGTAAAGTAAAATAGTTCATCTTGTGTCCCCAACTCCACCAAGTGGTTGTCAAGCACAAGATTTCATATTACTAATATGAAATAAAATAAAATATAAATGAAAGTAAGTAAAGTAAAATAATACAAACTAAATGATATGGAAGATAGTAGAGTTGTTTTTGGGTTTTTATGAGTGATATCAATAGTAGGAAAAGTATTTTTGTATTTTCGAAATAATAAAATTTTGAAATTATAAAGGATAGTAGATGCAATGGAAAGGTGTTGCTTATGATAAAAATCGGACCGGGGTTCATGGGTTCACTTGTCTACTCTCTTTTTAAGTTGTAGTGATCACAAAACAATTCATCAATGATAAAGATTCATGGAAATTATATATGTGCTTGATAAATGATTTAATATGGGCATCACGTTCTAACATTGATATGGAATACAACTCTCTTTTACTCCTCAAGAAAGGGAAATCTCCATGCAATATTGAATTAAGAAAAAAAATCAGAGTATAGCTTTAAGCAATATAACATGATGTTGGAAATACAAATATGCTACCTTGATTTAACAAGATTATCACACTATCACATGATAACTATAGCACATGCTTTCACTTTATCCTTAGGCAGCAAAAGAAAGGTAAAAACCAAAGTAGATCTTGAATATTTTTTGTCACAATTCAATATCTACCACCATGCTACTCCATCTAACACACACTTCTCCCCATACAAGATCTTGCATACAAGTTGGATCAAAACAAGCAATTAAGAAAAGGGTATATGATATGCATCTATCAAAACATCTTACACAAAATAAATTCCAATCTCAAATATCAAATCATAGAACAAAGATCCACCACATAGGAATTACAAATATGACCATAATCATATAGGGCAGCTCATATGGTACTAGAACTATGAAGAACAAGAGGGAAATAGATCAAGACACTGCCACAAACCCATAGCCGGGAGGTGTACTACTCCCTCTTCATCATGGTGATGATGCTAGAGATGTTCGAGAGGGTGGAGATCTCCCTAGAGGTGCCTCTGGCAGAGTTTACCCCTCCAATCTTCACTGGATTTGACTCTTTTTGGTGGTGTTTTCGTTTCTAGTGTGTTCTGTCTTGAGGAATCCCCGAGGGGGTCCTTATATAGGGATTTTTAGGTTAAGAGAACTCTATGGAAAAAATAATCGAGGCGATCGGGCGACCGAGGAGGGAGATAGCATATGTGGCGCGACCACCTGGGTTGGGCGTGCCACCCAAGCTATCTTGGGCCTCCTGGATCTCCTGAGTGGATTCTTGTGCTTCAGATGCTTCTCGTGGATAAATAATGGCATTCCTAAAAGTGCAGGTCCATTTGACTTTTTATAGGTCCTAAAAGATCAAAAACATTGAAAACATGATTTTTATGCCATGTCGGGTTATAGCCAAAATAAAGGGATCATTAGTGAATCCCCAAAAATCATTATAAAACATGTATATAACATTATATATGATGCAAATATATGGGAAAACATGTTAACAAACTACAGTGTTCATGTATGTATGCATTTTACATGCATCACGGTGCAAATTAGCGTTCATCGTCCATCATAATTGATAATGTCTCCTCCTAGCAGACATCCTCAAATATTGTGATCTTAAGGTCTGAAGCCGCCTAGATCTCCAATGCCTCATATGGTCGAAGTTCAGACACCATGTGACTTGATGACAAAGAACTTGAAAACATCATCTGCAACAGCTTCAAGGTGCTCCTATCTAAAGCAAGTATCCAGATAGCCCCCATTGGTGATGATATCACACACCATGTTAATGATGAAGGTGGAGAGACTAGGGGTCCATTTCTTGCTAAGTACTTATCCGACGTCAACGCATTGCTTAAAGATGTTGCCGCTGCTCACCTAGGCATGCCGTCTACATTCGGTGTGGCACTATGGTTGCGCCTCACCGAGAATAAAGGGTAGCTCCATGTCGCACTGACACATCAACGGGGAAGGGACGTTGTAGTGATTTTGACAACCTATATGTATACAATATGAAAAACTGTATGGGTGCTAAGTGCAACTTGGGGGGGGGGGGCATTTGCCCCCCCTAAGTTTCATACTTTATGTTTAACTCATGTCGTGGGAATGGTCACGGCAGATGCTGCAATCGGCAGCGAGTAGTAGAACGAGGGGCAAGGGCGGCCAGCCATCTGCGGTGCGAGATGAGGGCAAAGACACAGGGTTTTACCCAGGTTCGCCCCCCCGGAGGGTAAAGACCTACTCCTGCTAGATTGTATTACGGAGGTGTTACAATGGGCGAGCTCGGCGGCTAGGCGGCGAGTCGCTTGAGTGTATGAGGGAACGTGTCTCTACTCGCCCCATAGGGAGGTTTATATAGGCTCACCTCCCCTAGGGTTTACATATCTCAACCGATTCGGTTACAGATTCAGTAGTCGTTTAACCTAGCCCGACTGGGCCTATCTACTCGCCTGGGCCTTCAGCTTCCAGTCGCGGCGGTAGCTCTTGGGCTCCGTCGCGGTGGTAGCTCTTGGGCTCGCGCTGTGCGTGCCCGGCGTTGGCGACGAAGTCGACTCGCCCGTCACTGCGGCGCTTGCCAGTGAGGCGAGTGCCGCTATAGCGTAGGTCGGTTCGGCGTCCGCTGTCGGTGCCGCCCGTGCGGCTTTGCCCTCCTGACTCGTCGTCAGTTTCCTGGTTTGGATCTTCCTCGGCGTACCGTTTGGCGATCTCGAGGAGGTCGGGGATGTTGTCGAGTGTGCGGGAGTGTCGCTTGAGCTTGGCGACTAGAGGCTCGTAGCGGCACGAGGTCTTGAAGCAATGGATCGCGGTGTCCGGGTGGATGCCGACCGCGTTGTACCAAAGCTCTTGCCATCGTTGGACCCAGTTGCGGGTCGACTCACGGGGTCCCTGGACGCATCGTTCCAGGTCCTCAATAGTGGTGGCGCGGGTGTAGGAGCACTCGAAGTGCCTGACGAAGGCGTCGCGCATTTCCTCCCAGGAGTCGATACTGTCCTGGGGGAGAGTGTTGATCCACTGCCTGCACGTCCCCTCCATCATCAGGGGGAGGTAACGGGCGGCGAGTAGGTCAGTGTGACCCGCGATCCCCATTGCCATGAGGTATGTGTCGAGCCAGACTGCGGGGTCGTACGAGGAGTCGTACTTTTCTATCTCTTTTGGTGCCTTGAAGTTTGGCGGGTATTTCTCGCCTCGGATCATTGGTCCAAAGCACTAGGGCCTGAGTCGACTGAGCGACCCCATAGGCTCGCCGTCGCGGCGATTAGTTAGGGTGTGCCGCAAGTCGTCGGGCTGGCGTGCGCGCCAGCTTTGGTTGTTAATGATGTGGGTGCGGGCGTCGATGGGTTGTCCGTTAGCGGCGACGAAGTTGGTCGCCGGCCTGGGGTCGTTGGTGGAGAGTGCCGCGTTCGCGGGTCGGTGTTGGAGCTGCAGTGGCTCTGGTGGCGGGCAATTGAGGGTGTTTGCCGCCGCTGGGCGGCCGCTGGAGGCCGCTCTGCTTCCCGAGGAACGCGAGTATACTCGACCTTGCGAGTCGGCGCCCGCTTTTTGCTGCTCCACGGCCTTCGCGAGCAGGGCCCTGACGTACTGGATCTGTAGGGCGCCGTCGCCAGTGGCCGTGATGCTGTCGGCTGCTGCTCAGCCTGCCACGAGGTTGTCCATCGGGGTGGAGAACAGTGGGAGGCCGTTTGCGTCTCGTTCCCGTGAGGAGACAACTATCCGCGGCTGGTCCCTGGGAGGGGTGCGGTTGGGTGGTGGTGGGGCACCCATCGCCGTCGATCCTGGTGGGGGCCGGGCGCTTCCTCCTGGGGGCGCGTTCTCGCAAATTGCGCGCTCGGCTATGCGGGCCGGGTCGTTTTCGTCGTCGAAGTTCAGGGCACGCCCTTGAACGGTGGGGTTCAAACGTGACCTGATCCGCTGCTGGTGGTAGCGCGACAGCTCCTGCGCCGTTACCTGCTCGAGGCGAAAATTTTCGCGCTCGGTCTGCTCCTTGCGCACCGCCTCCGCCAGTTTCAGGCGGAGTTCCTCGACCTCCGTCGCCGTGGCGTTAGGAGGGATTGGGGTGGAGAAAGGATCCTCGGGCGGATCGGTGCCGGTGGCCATGTAAGCCGCGGCGTGGCGACTGGTTCCATCGCGGGGGTCGGCGGAGTTCTCTGACCCGGAATCGAATTCGAAGATCCCGAGGATGGAGGGGTCCTCGAAGTCTCCCGTGTTGGAGACCTAGGCGATGGAGCCCGCGGACGAGGCCGCGGTGATGGATCCGGCGAGTGACGCCGGGGTCGCCGAGTCGGCGTCGTCGGTGAGGGCCGCATCTTCTGCGGCCGCTGAATTCCCGGCCACGTTGCTGTGGGCCGAGTTGTACTCGGAGGCGAGGCGGTGGATCGTGCGGACCTGGCTCTCTGAGAGCCGATCGCGTGGCGGCGACTCGCGGATGCGAGCCGAGTCCTCCGAGACGATGACGTCGGTGAGGCCGACGAAGAGGCTGATCGTGCCGACTGGCAGGATCACGCTGTGCGTGACGGGTCGCGCCGCCGGGACGTAGCTGCTCGGCAAGATCTGGAGCATCTCGCCGATCGCTATCATGCGGCCGGTGGCGACCGTCTCGTTGATGGGCAGATTGGATCTCGCCGCAGAACACCGGCCAGACCGGCCAGGCCCCACGGTGGGCGCCACTGTCGTGGGAATGGTCACGGCAGATGCTGCAATCGGCAGCGAGTAGTAGAACGAGGGGCAAGGGCGGCCAGCCATCTGCGGTGCGAGATGAGGGCAAAGACACAGGGTTTTACCCAGGTTCGGCCCCCCGGAGGGTAAAGACCTACTCCTGCTAGATTGTATTACGGAGGTGTTACAATGGGCGAGCTCGGCGGCTAGGCGGCGAGTCGCTTGAGTGTATGAGGGAACGTGTCTCTACTCGCCCCATAGGGAGGTTTATATAGGCTCACCTCCCCTAGGGTTTACATATCTCAACCGATTCGGTTACAGATTCAGTAGTCGTTTAACCTAGCCCGACTGGGCCTATCTACTCGCCTGGGCCTTCAGCTTCCAGTCGCTCGGTACCTTGCTGGGCTTCAATCCACTCGCCGTTCTGCAGGCCCACTCGCCAGCTCACGGGCCAGTCGGAAACGCCCTGCTGGGTATACCCCAGTAGGCATATCCCCATCAACTCACATGGCTTCCTCGACGAACTCCAAAACACAATACATAATATTATATAGTAGATAGAACCATTATTCGGAGTTGCCCAAGGCCCCACAAAACATAGAATCATCCTTGTGGTTCTAGTGGCCATGGCCCTCCTCGTGGAAGCACAAGTCGATGAAGCTATTGTCGCTGCCAGCCGGGCTTGACAGCACCGCCATGGCCAAGACATGGAGGGGGACTAGGGGCTATGTGGCAGGGCTGCAAGGACACCGCTCACATGGCCAGGATCGTGGTGGATGAGGCGACCTAGCTCCAGATGTGCCTAGGCAGGGAGGCCCACCATATGATGCCATGGCCGTGGCACATGACCTTGATGGCTTAGTTGATGTGGAGCCTATTGGGAACCCCAAGAGCAAGGTGTGAAGCAACACAGCAGCAAGTCTTCCCTCAGTAAGAAACCGAGGTTATCGAACCAGTAGGAGTAAGGAAACGTCACACATGTGTTGCAAGCAACGTGGAAACCTGCACAACACAAACTCAAGACTTTGCCCCAACTAACAGTGAGGTTGTCAATCTCACTGGTTGTTGTAACAAAGGATTAAACATATGGTGTGGAAGGTAATGGTTTGCAGCAAGTAAATAAGTAACAGTGGAAGATGTATCAATGGTAAAGATTGTACCGGGGCCCATAGTGCACTAGAGGTGCTCTCCTTAGATAAACGACATGGCATGAAGGGTAAACAAATTACAGCAGGGCAATTGAAAGGAACTGAGCATGGAATAACAATGCAATGCTAGACAAAAAGATCCTATGAGATTCGATTGGGAAATACAACAATATACATAGACCGCCATCCAACTGCATCTATGACTAGAAATCCACCTTCAGGTTATCATCCGAACCCCCTCCAGTATTAAGTTGCAAGCAACAGACAACTTCTTTAAGCAAAGTGTGTAAGGTAAACAATCCACTTGTTCTATGAACAAGAGACCATTGTTTTCTCCCTAGTGGCAACAACACATCTACAACTGAAGAGATTTTTGTCACTTCCCTTGGAAACTAGAGGCATGAACCCACTATCGAGCATAAATACCCCCTCTTGGAGTCACTAGCAACTACTTGGCCAAGATAGCTACTAACAACGGAGAGCATGCAAGATCACAAACAACACAGACATGATAGTATCAAAAAGACAAAACCATTAATCAACCTGACATAGTAATCTCAATATCCATCGGATCCCCGCAAACACAACATGCATGATTACAATAGATAAGATCTTGATCATGAACGGAGATCGCAAGGTCTATACATGAAAGCACAAGGAGGAGATACAATCATCTAGCTACTACATGGACCTGTAGTCCAAGGTGGAACTACTCATGCTTCATACAGGAGAAGAAGGCCTCCGGGATGATCTCCCCTCCGGCAGGGTGCCGGGAAGAACTTCAGATCCCCCCGATCCAGGGACGATGGTGGTGGCGGCTACAGAAGGTTTCGTGGAGTTTTGATCGGGTTCCTAGGGTTTCTGCATCGGGGGCTTCTTATAGGCGAAGAGGCGAGGCTGGGAGGCGACCAAAGGGCCCACACCCTACCTAGGCGCAGGGTGGGCCCACCCATGCCTAGGGGGTGTGGTGGCCCTGGCTCGCCCCTCCGTCTCCCCTCTGGACTTCGTGACGCCCACGGTAAAATATTGACTTTGGCTTTTGTCCCATCCAATTCCGAGAATATTGATTTTCTGCCTTTCTGGAACTAAAAACAGTAGAAAACAGGAAACTGGCACTGTGGCAACTTGTTAATAGGTTAGTTCCAGAAAAGATATAAAAACACCTCAAAGTGTAGACAAAGCAAAGCAAAGTAGATAGTAAACAAGCATGGAGCATCAAAAATTATAGATACATTTCCGACGTATCAGACCTCTGTGTCGACATGATCAAGGAAGTCCAAGGCGGCGATGAATCGACCTGGTCATCAACACGGTCGTGGCTCTCGAGCTCTAGGTTGTCGAGCTGGTCTGGAGGTAGCTGCTAGTAGGCGACAATGTGACGAGTAACGTGTCCACACTTAGCCTCGCCGGTAGCATGCTGGCGTTGCCTTTGGCTATGGCAGCGCTTGTAGAGGTAGTAGGAACAACAAGACACAAGTCCCACGAATCCTAGCATGCCACCAACGATCCTGGCCACCTTGTCGCCTACAACCCGATCGCTCATGTTGTGGACGATGAACGATGGATGCAAAATCCCGGTGGTTGGAAGAGGAGATCTAGGTAGCAGTAAGGGAGGAGAATAAGAAGCGCAGTGGAGGTGGGAGTGGGTCATTGCGTTCAATCATGGGAGAAGGGATAGAAAATTAAGTAGAGAGGATAAGTCATAGTTAGCAACTATTTTTTGGGAAGGTATCAACTGCTAGTAAAGGTGTGTAAGAAAGACGGAAGAATGTAGCAGAAGCAGGCCCGACCCATAGGGGAGGAAGGGGCCCCAACCCAGGTAGATACTTGTATAATAGTAGTACTCCCTTCGATTTTTAATCATTGTTGGGTTTTGTTCATTTCAATTTAAATTTGAACTAAAATGCCAACACTTATTATGGACTGAAGAAAGTAATATACATTTGATTTTCGCCTTTAGGCCCATTTTTGTTTAGAAAATAATTGGAGGACCTAAGATGCAAGGAAGCCCACCATGGCGAGCACCATTGGATTCTTATATTTTGCTCAGTACTATCTCTACTCTACCCATGTAAAAAGGTGTGTGACAGCACACTTACCCTAAATCCCCGGTCGCAAAAAGCAGAGAGTTTTAGTGAAAATCTTGTTTTTCTCATATTGCATTTGCATAAAGTTTTTAGTGGATCTCTCAACTTCTAGAATCCTCTCTTCACTAGGCATTCCAGATCTACCCTGATAAGCATTTCCACTAGGAGGATAAGGCCTATAATTGTTGTTGCTACCAAAATTGTTCCTATAGGCATTATTGTTGAAATTGTTGTTTCTAATGAAGTTCACATCAACGTGCTCTTCTTGAGCAACCAAAGAGGCTAAGGGAACACTATTATCATATAGAGGAGCTTTCCCATTAACAAGCATAGCCATAATAACATCAATATTTTCACTCAAAGAGGAAGTTTCCTCAACAGAATTTACCTTATTACCATGTGGAGCTCTCTCAACATGCCATTCAGAGTAGTTAACCATCATATTATCAAGGAGCCTCGTTGCAGCACCCAAAGTGAGGCCCATAAAGGTACCTCCAGCAGATGAATCTAATATATTTCTTGAGGAGAAGTTCAAACCTGCATAAAAAGTCTGGATAATCATCCAAGCAGTGAGTCCATGAGTAGGGCAATTTTTAACCAAAGATTTCATTCTTTCCCAAGCTGGAGCAAGATGTTCACTATCAAGTTGTTTAAATTTCATAATATCATTTCTCATGGATATAATCTTAGCAGGAGGATAGTACTTTCCAATAAAAGCATCTTTGCACTTATTCCAAGAACCAATACTATTTTTAGGCAAAGAAAGCAACCATTATTTAGCTTTTCCCCTCAAGGAGAAAGGAAAAAAGCTTGAGCTTAATAATATCTCCATCTACATCCTTATACTTTTGCATCTCACAGAGTTCAACAAAGCTATTAAGATGAGCAGCATGATCATCAGAACCAGCACCAGGAAATTGCTCTCTCATCACAAGATTCAACAAAGCAGGCTTAATTTCATAAAAGGTAGCATCAGGAGCAGGTGGAGCAATAGGGGTGCTTAGGAAATCATTGTTGTTGGTGCTAGTGAAGTCACACAACTTGGTGTTCTCAGCAGAGTTCATTTTGGCAAAGGTGGGCAAGCCAAAAACAGCAGTAGCAGCTAGAGCAGGAACTAATTTTTTTGTGTTTTTTTGAAAAGAGGCAAACAAAACCAGGCAAAAGAAACAAAGCAAACTAAAAACAAAGTAAAGAGAAAGGAAGTGAAGGACTCCCCTTGTGAATACGTCCTTACCCTCCCCGGCAACGGCGCCAGAAAACTTGTTGGTGACCCCTTGATGGCGCCAGAGAACTTGATGGGGAGGAAAGGGTTGAAGTTGTCCTGTAGGTCCCCGACAACGGCGGCAGAAAAGCTTGACGACTGTCTACGCATAGCCTATTGGGAACCCCAAGAGCAAGGTGTGAAGTAGCAAGCAACAAGTTTTCCCTCAGTTGAGACCGAGGTTATCGAACCAGAAGGAGGAAGGAAACGTCACACAGGTGTTGCAAGAAACGCGGAGACCTATACAACACAAACTCAAGACTTTTCCCCAACGAACAGTGAGGTTGTCAAGCTCACCAGTTTGCTATAACAAAGGATTAAACGTATGGTGTGGAAGGTAATGGTTTGCATCAAGTAAACAAGTAACAGTGGAAGATGTGTCAATGGTAAAGATTGGACCGGGGTCCATAGTTCACTAGAGGTGATCTCCTTAGATAAACAACATGGAATGAAGGGTAAACAAATTACAGCAGGGCAATTGACAGGAACTGAGCAAGGCATAACAATGCAATTACTAGTCAGAAAGATCCTATGAGATTCAATTGGGCAATACAACAAGATACATAGACCGCCATCCAACTGTATCTATGACTAGAAGTCCACCTTCAGGTTATCATCCAAACCCCCTCCAGTATTAAGTTGCAAGCAACAGACAACTACTTTAAGCAAAGTGTGTAAGGTAAAACAGTCCACATGTTCCATGAACAAGAGACCGTTGTTTTCTCCCTAGTAGCAACAGCACATCTACAACCGAAGAGATTTCTGTCACTTCCCTTGGAAACTAGAGGCATGAACCCACTATCGAGCATAAATACCCCCTCTTGGAGTCACTAGCAACTACTTGGCCAAGATAGCTACTAACAACGGAGAGCATGCAAGATCACAAACAACACAGACATGATAGAATCATAAATACAAAACCATTAATCAAACCAACATAATAATCTCAATCTCCTTCGGATCCCCACAAACACAACATGCATGATTACAAATAGATTAGATCTTGATCATGAACGGAGCTCACAAGATCTATACATGAAAGCACAAAGGAGGAGATACAACCATCTAGCTACTACATGGACCCATAGTACACGGTGGAACTACTCACACATCATACCGGAGAGAAGGCCTCCGGGATGATCTCCCCTCCGGCAGGATGCCGGGAAAAACTTCAGATCCCCCGATCTAGGGATGATGGTGGCGGCGGCTACAAACGGTTTCGTGGATATTTGATCGGGTTCTTAGGGTTTCTGCATCGGGGGCTTCTTATAGGCAAAGGGGGAGACCGAGGAGGCGGCCAGGGTGCCCAAACCCTAGCCAGGCACGAGGCTGGGCCCACCCGCGCCTGGGATGGGTCTGGCCCCCCTGGATGGCCCCTCCGTCTCTCCTCTGGACCTCTTGTTCCCCACGGAAAGTCATTAACTTTGACGTTTGTCCCGTCCAATTCCGAGAATATTTCTTTACTATCTTTTTTGAAACCAAAAACAACAGAAAATAGGCATCTAGCACTGTTGCAACTTGTTAATAGGTTAGTACCAGAAAACATGTAAAAAGCACCTCAAAGTGTAGACAAGCAAAGCAAAGTAAATACAAAACAAGCATGGAGCATCAAAAATTATAGATACGTTTCCAACGTATCAATCACCGTTGCTGATTCCCATGATGAGGAGGGAGTAGTTCTTCCTCGAGGATAAGGGCTCTACCGGTAGCTATGTGTTCATCTCTCTCTCTATGCATGATCTTGTTGTGGTCATGAGCTTTGTAATCAAGTAGATCTACCTTGCTACTCAAGTGCTTCAATAGATCTATGCTATCCCCATGTGTGTGAAAGTGACAGCGTGCACGCCATGGTCACACTTAGGCTTGAGTCTACATAAATACTCATTGTGCTTTAATAGATCTATGATTTTCCCCACGTGTGTGAAAGTGACAGCGTGCATACCATGTGTGGCACTTTGGCTAGATTGAATATTTGTTAATGAGTTATATTTGGAGTTGGATGTCTCTATGAAATTGTGGTGTTTGTTGGAACCATCTAGCGCTCAAGGTGACAGTGCGGGGTTATCTAGATTGGGGAAGGCGGACTTTGAGGAGTGTTGTTATAGCCCTACCGATGATTAGAGTGTCCAACCGGAGAGTAGTTAAGAGTAGTATCATGAAGAGAGGATATTTATATGAGAGAGTGTTCACTAGTGAAAGTATGATCCCTAGGCCTTGTTTATAAACATTGAAACACCGTTTGCATCTAGATCTGTTGCATGTTTGCTTGCTTTAGTCTTTACCTCACCGTCAAGCTATTTTCTGGCACCGTTACCACTTGTATTTCACTATCTCTTTGCCGACCTAGTGCACCTATACACCTGACAAGTGTATTGGGTGTGTTGGGGACACAAGAGACTTCTTGTATCTTGATTGCAGACCACATCCTCCCTGAGTTCGATAAAACTTAGGTAATCCACTTAAGGGAAACTTGCTACTGTTCTACAAACCTCTGCACTTGGAGGCCCAATAACTGTCTACAAGACTAGAAGTGCGTAGACATCAAGCTATTTTATGGCGCCCTTGCCGGGGAGGTAAGGTAAAAGGTACTCACATCCTTCGGTGTGAGTGCTCGAAGTTATTTCCTTTAGATTCTGCAATTTTGTTTTTTTGTTTCTTGTTTTCACTAGTTAGACTTAATGGAAAACAACAACAAAATTAGAGAGCTCTATAGTA
This sequence comes from Avena sativa, assembly GCA_916181665.1. NCBI lineage: Eukaryota > Viridiplantae > Streptophyta > Magnoliopsida > Poales > Poaceae > Avena > Avena sativa. Next base: position 370,207,475 of record OV702279.1, on the reverse strand, counting down.
TTTATCTTGAGTTAGGACATGAAGTGTTTGAAGAGAAAATTAAAAAACCTATGGAACTTTATTTACATGCTAATAGCAATATTATTAGTATCAATACTTTGAACACCATTGTTGCTAATGTTATGGGAACGTCTAAGCTTGGGGAAGCTAGTTTTTTTGAAAATGATCTTTTTAGTTCCCCAGCTTTGGAAGATAGCAATTCTATTGCTTATGATGATACCAAACCTCCAATATATGATGATTACAATGATGAGTATGATATTTTCAGTCCACCTACTATTGAGGAGAAACTTAATTGTGATTACAATCTTCCTCCTATATTTTATGATTATGGTGATGAGAATAATAATGATAGCTATTTTGCTGAATTTTCTCCCATTACAATTAATAAGAATGATTATGCTTATGTGGAGAGTAATAATTATTTTATGCATGTGGCTCATGATAAGAATGTTTCTTGTGATAGTTATATTGTTAATTTTGTTCATGTTGCTACTGAAAGTTATTATGAGAGAGGGAAACATGGTTTTATGCATCTCAATAATATTAAGTTTCCCCTCTTTATGTTGAAAGTCTTGAAGTTGCACTTGTTTTGCTTTCCTATGCTTGGTGCTTTGTGCTTTCATGACTTGTTTCTTTACAAAATTCCTATGCATAGGAAGTGGGTTTGACTTAAATGTGTTTTGAATTTGGTCCTTGATGCTCTCTTTTACTTCAGTTCATATTTCTTATGTGAGCATCTTCTCAAACTATCAAGCCTAACTTAAAGGCGTTAAAGAAAAGTACTTGTTGGGAGATAACCCAAGATTTTTCTTGAGTCTTGGAAGTTATTACTTATGTAATGACCTCTCCTTATCCTTTTTGTTTGTTTTTTGTGCCAAGAATGACCTCTAATGAGAGGGAAGTAAGATTTAGGGAGTTTCTGTCCCGAAACAGATTTCTGTCCTCCATCATAAAAATTCGTGAGGAGTTTATGTAAGTAGGATTGAGCTGAAAATTTATGAATAAATCTCCCTATATGTTATCTAACTTTAGTTAGTTCAACACTTTTTGATTTGAGCAACATAAGGTCTTCGAAAAAATAGGTTCCTATCTGTTGGTCTGTTTTGACAGATTTCTGTCATTATTTGCATTTGATTCTTATTAATTCCTTTTTGGGTTCTTTTTGGGAAATTGAGCTTTTTGAAGGAGTTGATACTGTAGCTTGTGTCTTTAGTGAAAGTTTTTCTGTTTTGAAACTAAACCCAAAGGTCTATTATCTTTTGAATATACTAATGTTGCTAATGAAGATTGTGTGAAGTTTTGTATGAAGGAAAATTTGCATGTGTAGAAAAAGAATGATGTAATGAGATGAAGAATGGACAAAAGCTCAAGATTGGGGATGCCACCCCATGTCACCCCAAGAAATATTCAAGAGGTACAAGCTTCAAAGCTTGGGGATGCCCAAGGCATAGGGCATCCCCTTTTTCATCAATAAAAATCTCAGGTCTTTCTAGACACTTCGTTTTTATCGTTTCATGCATTGTTGTGTTATTCTTGAAGCGTCTTAGTTTTCATGTTTGGTTTTCATTTGCTTAGTTTTCTTGAGTAAGTTGTTTGGTTACGCCACACTTCTTTTGGAGAGAGACACACTCTATTTTGATTGCCTAGAACACTCTAGTTTGCACTCTTATTGTTTTGTGAGTGTTCACTTTTGCTAGCACTGCGTTCAGCCTTAGTTTTCTTGTGCTTTCAGCTTAGAACTTTTTAGTTCTTCTTTGTGGATTTGTGAGACAAGATCACTGATCTTTATTGATTATTATCTTTGTGAGTTGTTTCAAATAAGTTGTTTGGTGTTGGAAAAGAGTAGACAGTTTCATGCTTATAGTGGTACAAAAGGGAGCTTGTTTTGACTGTGGATTAGACTTTATCATGTCATGATAGATGTTGTTTTTACCTTATGCTTAGTGATTATTGCTGTAGCATGACTTGTTCCAAACAATTAGAATTGCTTAATGTGCCTTGAAAGAATCATGCGTTGTTTTAGCATACAAAAGCATAGTATTGTGGTATTCTCCTTTGATGCTTTGTTTGGGTTGACTTGGCACATGATCACACCATGTTATGACTATGAACAAGTCACCATAGCCTCTATGATCATTTAGTCCTTGACTTGTAGTACCACTCTATGCTTTGATTAGTAATGTTTTGTTGCTCTGCATGATTATGACCATTATTGCTCTCTTAGTTTGTTGCTCCCAGTCTTTTGCTAGCCTCCACTTGTATGAGTAAGCTCTACTCATTCTTCCAACTCCCAAGAAACCAAGTTATTCCAAAGTTTCCACTATAAATTCCTATGCATGGTGTGTAACACCATTCCAAGTATATTCTTGTTTTCAGCTATCTTCCAATTAAAAACTATTTTGTTATATGAAAACTTAGTGATTAAAGCCCTCACAAACTTGATGGCACACTTTATATTCTTTGCCCCTAATAAACTTGAACCATTGTGTCATCTATGTTGTATATGCTTGCACTTATACGTTGGAATGAGCAGAACCGTGTTGGCACGGGGAACGTTTTCAAAATTGCACTTGTACTTTATACTCAGTTGATATCATGCTCTTTTGTCTATGGATGTCACCGATGTGAAATAAAGAGGGAACTTGTAAGTCCATGGAGTATGTATTTTGTGTTAGAGAAACGCCTGTGCCGCTAGCCTAAGCCATGCCTAATCATGGTGGAAACTTGCAGCATCACCATAGTGATCTATCTATGAAGCATCCTCAATAAAAAAGCTATGCATATAGTAAATAAAAAGATCACTGAGATGCTCATTGTCTGCATTTTGGTTATGGGATAGCTCCTATACCATGTGCAAGGGGTACCCCGTTGGCGATGCTCTATGATATGCATGTACTTATAATGACAAGAACTTATAGGTGACTGAAGTTGAGTAGCATGAAGTGTGGCCCTCGTATTCAAGGGACTTGAGATTGCCAACTTATACTTTGTCAAGCATATACTCCATCTTTCATGCTCATGTTTAGAGTTCTTTGATCCCAGCTTTCAATGTTTGCAAATGGTTTGATCTTGATTTTGATGGTGTATGTCACCTCAAAAATTGTTCTTTTTATCACTTACCTACTCGAGGACGAGCAGGAGTTAAGCTTGGGGATGCTTGATACGTTGGAAACGTATCTATAATTTTTGATGCTCCATGCTTGTTTAGTATCTACTTTGCTTTGCTTTGTCTACACTTTGAGGTGTTTTTATATCTTTTCTGGAACTAATCTATTAACAAGTTGCCGCAGAGCCAGTTGCCTGTTTTCTTCTGTTTTTGGTTCCAGAAAGGCAGAAAATCAACATTCTCGGAATTGGACGGGACAAAAGCCAAAGTCATTATTTTTCCCGGAGCAACACGGAACCACGAAGCAGAGTCGGAGGGGCGCCACAGGGTGGCCACACCCCCCAAGCGCGGCCTAGGGTGGGACCGCGCCTGGGCAGGGTGTGGGACCCCTGGCCCTCCATCGACCTTGCCTCCTGCACCTATAAGAAGCCCCCAGGGAGAAAACCCTAAATAATCCATCATACTTCCAGAAAAAGTTCCGCTGCGCCGCCGCCACCGAAGGGGAGATTCGGGGGACTCTCTGTTCCGGCACCCTGCCGGGACGGGGAAGTCCCCCCTAAGCCATCTCCATCGATCTCCATCTCCATCTTCATCACCGTTGCTGATTTGCATGATGAGAAGGGAGTAGTTCTTCCTCGAGGCTAAGGGCTCTACCAGTAGCTATGTGTTCATCTCTTTCTCTATGCATGATCTTGTTGTGGTCATGAGCTTTGTAATCAAGTAGATCTACCTTGATACTCAAGTGCTTTAATAGATCTCTGCTCTCCCCATGTGTGTGAAAGTGACAGTGTGCACGCCATGGTGGCACTTAGGCTTGAGTCTACATAAATACTCATAGTGCTTTAATAGATCTATGCTTTTCCCCACGTGTGTGAAAGTGACAGCGTGCATACCGTGTGTGGCACTTTGGCTAGATTGAATATTTGTTATGAGTTATATTTGGATTTGGATGTCTCTATGAAATTGTGGTGTTTGTTGGAACCATCTAGCGCTCAAGGTGACAGTGTGGGGTTATCTAGATTAGGGAAGGCGGACTTTGAGGAGTGCTGTTATAGCCCTACCGATGATTAGAGTGTCCAACCGGAGAGTAGTTAAGAGTAGTATCATGAAGAGAGGATATTTATATGAGAGAGTGTTCACTAGTGAAAGTATGATCCCTATGCCTTGTTTCTAAACATTGAAACATCGTTTGCATCTAGATGTGTTGCATGTTTTCTTGCTTTAGTCTTTACCTCACCGTCAAGCTATTTTCTGGCACCGTTACCACTTGTATTTCACTATCTCTTCGCCAAAATAGTGCACCTATACACCTGACAAGTGTATTGGGTGTGTTGGGGACACAAGAGACTTCTTGTATCTTGATTGCGGGATTGCTTGAGAGGGAATACCTTTGACCACTTCATCCCTGAGTTTGATAAACCTTGGGTAATCCACTTAAGGGAAACTTGCTGCTGTTCTACAAACCTCTGCACTTGGAGGCCCAGCAACTGTCTACAAGAATAGAAGTGCGTAGACATCAGTAGCATTTTGAATTAGCATTTTGGTGGTTGCTTCACAAAACGCCCCGTTTTTAGGGCTCAGAAAATAGAAAATGGCTTTTCTGTGCGACGAAAAGGAAAACTTCCTCCTGCAACATTGTTCGCCATCCCAAGATGCACATGCATGCACAATATGGACACAATATCACAAACTATGTCGTGATTCTGCTTATTATGGTCACACAATCACAAACTTTCTACTCTATCTTTAGTCCCGGTTGAATACACCAACCGGGACTTAAGGGTATTCAACCGGGACTTAAGGAGCTGCGGTAGGCTGGGACGAGCACAGACCATGTTTAGTCCCGGTTGGTGTCTCCAACCGGGACTAAAGGTTCATCTTTAGTCCCAGTTGGAGACACCAACCGATACTAAACAAGGGTGGCAGCAGTATTTTGGTGGGTGGCGACACTATGCCAGTGAGTGGAGACACTATGCCAGTGAGTGGAGACACTGTGCCAGTGAGTGGCGACACTATGCCAGTGAGTGATGACACTATTTCGGTGGGTGGCGGCACTATGACAGGGGCGAGTGTCAACATTATGTCGTGAGTGTCGATACTATGTTGTGCTACTTAATCTATAAATAGGCATCCTTGTGAAGTTATCAAACTGCAAGCAAGATGGTGTGCGAGAGGAGGGACACCACTACGGCGTAGCTCCTAGGAGATGTCTTAGGATCCAGTCCTCAGACATATTCTATGATCTCGCCATAGAGGCACTCCCTATATGTGAAATTAGTTAGCGCCCTAGAGTATTGATCTAGCTAGAGAAGTTATAAACTTCAATATGGTGTGCGAGAGCAGGGACACCACTACGGCGAAGCTTCTTGAAGATGGCATAGGATCCCATCCTCAGACATCTTCAAGGATCTCGCCATAGAGGAACTCCCTAATATGTGAAATTTGTTAGCTCCCTGGCGTGTTCATATTTTTGGTTCTTGCTTGTTGCAATGGATGATGATTAAAATGCTAATGCGCCACTATATATGCGTGCCTTCATTTTGGATGTGATCCTAGGCAGTGTGAACGATCATTGTGACTTGCACAAGGACACATATTGGGCATCCTACTTTGCTCGCTCATGCCGTCCCTGTGATTTTTGTGTCCAACATAAGTATGAGGCCCTATAGTACTTGATCTTCATAGTTTTGTTGCAATGGCCAATGATTAAAATGCTAGGGCCACTATACATGTGTGCCTTAATTTTGGATGTGATCCTGGGAGCGGTGTGAGCGAACCTTGTGATATGCATATGGAAATATATTGGGCATCCTACTTGGCTCGCTTATGCCGTCCCTGTGATTTTTGTGTCCAACATAAGTATGAGGCCCTATAGTACTTGATATTTATAGTTTCTATTCTTATTTTTGTTGCAATGGTGTTATCATGGGAAACTGGGACTAACACGCAAGACATTTGGCGAGGCTCGGACCTGAGCTAAGAATCGCCATGCCCGTCGTTCGACAAAGTTTAACGATAGTTTAAAACGGGCATAAGAAATTCAAAAATAATCCAAACAATGTGAAACCTTCGCTTGGTGTCATATTATGTGACATAGTTGGAAGGAAAATATCAAACTTGGTATATTGATTATGTCTCAAAAAAACCTTCACAAAATGACCTATCTCATTCGAGGTTTCTTGACTTTTGGGTCAAATGACCAATGTTATGGCTAGAATCAAGGCATAGTGTGTGATAATGTGTCCATATTGTGCATACATGTGTATCATGGGATGGTGAACAATGTTGCAGGAGGAAGTTTTCCTTTTTGTCGCACCAAAAAGCCATTTTCCATTTTCCGAGCGCAAAAAGGGGGGTTTGTGAAGCAACCACCAAATGGCTAATTCAAAATGCTACCACCCCATTTTTCAAAAATACTATATCACCTTGAATGGATAATATCCCAACAGGGGGATATCAAACATTTTCGTCTATCCCTGGTGAAAAAGACAAATTCCAGCCGAATCGATAGAGAGTGTGTCAGATATGAACTGTAGGTACATGATCTGATGCTCATGATTTTTTACAAAAAATAATTTTTAGGTTCACAATATGCTATTTCATCAGAGATCCACTTCAAGTTTAACGAGGATCGGCCCCGAGATAAGAATCGTCATGCCCGTCGTTCAACAAAGTTTAACGATAGTTTAAAACAGGCATAAGAAATTCAAAAACGATCCAAACAATGCGAAACCTTCTCATGGTGTCATATTATGTGACATAGTTGGAAGAAAAAATATCAAACTTATTATATTAATTATGTCTCAAAAAAACCTTCACAAAATGACCTATCTCATTCGAGGTTTTCTAGCTTTCGGGTCAAATGACCAATGTTATGGATAGAATCAAGTCATAATTTATGATAATGTGTCCATATTGTGCATACATGTGATTCATGGGATGGCGAACAATATTGCAGGAGAAAGTTTACCTTTGCGTCACACTAAAAAACTATTTTCCATTTTCCGAGCGCAAAAAACGGGGGGTTTTCTGAAGCAACCACCAAATGTATAATTCAAAATGCTACCACCATATTTTTTCAAAAATACTAGACCACATTACATGGACTATATCTCAAAAGGAGGATATCAAACCTTTCCGTCCATCCCTGGTGAAAAAAACAAATTCCTACTGAATCGGTAGGAAGTGGGTCAGATATGAACTACAAGTACATGATCTGATGCTCATGATTTTTTATAAAAATAATTTTTAGGTTCACAATATGCTATTTTATCAGAGATCCACTTCAAGTTTAGTGAGGTTCGTCCCCGAGCTAAGAATCGTCATGCCCGTCGTTCGACAAAGTTTAACGATAGTTTAAAACGGGCATAAGAAATTTAAAAACGATCGAAACAATACGAATCCTTCACATGGTGTCATATTATTTGAAATAGTTGGAAGGAAAAATATCAAACTTGGTATATTGATTATGTCTCAAAAAACTCTTCATAAAATGACCTATCTCATTCGAGGTTTCCTGACTTTCGGATCAAATGACCAATATTATGGCTAAAATCATGGCATAGTTTGTGATAATATGTCTATATTATGCATACATGTGCATCATGGGATGACGGACAATATTGCAGGAGAAAGGTGGATGTACAACCCAACCACCTAGGTTCAAGTCCTCACGGATGCGTATTTGTGTTCTTATTATTTAAAAAACAAACTCGATGTAGGGGTTTCCCCTACCGCATTCCTTTCAAAAAAAGACAATGTTGCAGGAGGAAGTTTTCCTTTTCGTCGCACCAAAAAGCCATTTTTCACTTTTCGAGCGCAAAAAACATGGGGTTTTGTGAAGCAACCACCAAATGGCTAATTGAAAATGTCACCGCCCCATTTTTCAAAAGTACTAGACCAAATTACATGGACAATATTCAACATAAGGATATCAAACCTTTTCGTCCATCCCTGATGAAAGGGACAAATCCCTGCCGAATCGGTAGGAAGTGGGTCAGATATGAACTACAGGTACATGATCTAATGCTCATGATTTTTTACAAAAATAATTTTTAGGTTCACAATATTCTATTTCATCAGAGATCCACTTCAAGTTTAGCGAGTCTCAACCCCGAGCTAAGAATCTTTATGCCTGCCATTTTAAACGGGCAAATGAAATTATGGCTAGAATCACGACATAGTTTGTGCTAATTTGATATGGATATAATATTTGGATTCCTCTCATTTTTCTGATCAATTTAGACATATTATTTGTCAAATCTTGATTTACGGATTTAAAGATATTAATTAATCCATATTAAATAAAAAAATACAAAAAATATTTTTTTGAATTCAATAATATTCTTACTTATTCATTGTTGTTTCCTTAAATAACTGTTTTTAATTTCAAAAAATAAAAACATGTAACGTGATGACATAAGAGTTAATATGATTGATATCATAGTATTGATAACAAGGTATGAATTGCTTCGTAGAAACTAATTCTAAAGGAACGGAGAAGTTAAACGTGCTGGGGCGGAGTAGTGAGAATGGATAACCGATCAAAAAGTTTGACTAAGACTATAATTTGATAAAAGATTAAGTATAATTAATGTTAAAAATGTTCCATGTGAAAGATTAACGAGTAAAACAATTCAAAGATTAAAAAAATTGAAAATAATTGATTATTTTTTTGAAAAAAAGTCAATTCCTTCCATTTGAAATTATTTTTTATAACCGGGCGTTAGGCTATGCCGACGGAAGCTACGCCGACAGCTTCCCTCGACGTAGCATATGCCGACAACTTTTGGATACGTCGAGGGCCTAGGTGGCTACGCCGAGAGGGACCTTTGCTGAGGGAGCTATGCTGAGGGCTGCCATTGGCGTAGGTTACGCCGAAAACTATATGACCCACGCCGACGGCTTTTAACCGCCGGCCTACCATGCGCATCTTGTAGTGTTTGGTCAACAAGACTGACGAAGATGTTCTGATCTGAAATTTATAAAAACATGGACGCAATTTGCAGGCGACGGCTGGGCTGAGAATTATAGGAGAGGGGCAAGCCGAGCAGATTGTTGAAGCAGTAATTTTCATCTCCTCGGCTTACTGTATATATATATTTCGATGGAAAAAAAACTATCTTGTAGCCATATCATATATGCATGCATGACCGACTGAAAGTGACTTCTTCACGTTACAGGTCAGGGACGGACGTTGTGCACACCAAGACCAATTTTCAGTACAATCCTAGTTGGATCAATGCTCTTGAGGGGTCTCATGAAGGATCTTACCTAGGGTAATTTCGTGCACATATACCTTATTTCTGCTCGCATATACTGAATGGTTTTACAGTGTATTAGTTGGCATATTGTGCTCGTAGGTTGCTCTGAATTATTTGCTGGACAATCTGGGAGGAGACGACACGAAAACGGTAGGTGTGATTGACCTTGGAGGTGCTTCCGTGCAGATGGCTTACGCCATTTCCCCGGATGCTGCTGCTATTACTCCCGCAGTGCCTCACGGGAAGGATCCGTATGTTACCAAAGAATAGTTTAAAGGAAGAGAGATTAAAACGTATATGCTCACAGGTTTGGAACTTTTTTTTTTTTTGAGAATCACACGCTGCGAATTAAATTATACAGAGAGATCCGGGCTAAGCCTCGTTACAATAGAATCTGGCACCATGCCAAGCCAAGTCTTAACACATTTATTCTCGCAGCTATACTTTGCTAACAAATGCGCAGCTTCATTCGCAGAGCGCCTCACCGTACGAATCGTGTAATCGTTGAAACTCCTGAGTATGGATTTGACCTCCTCCACGATGTGTCTGTGCACCGATCGATCCATTCTTTCGCCCAACAGCTTTCTTCCTACTTCCAGTGAGTCCGTTTCCAAGACCAACTTTTGCACCTGAATTTCCTTAGCCAGCATCACGGCACGACGGCATGCCTGCAGTTTGGCACCTTCGGCATCAGCAAGGTGGGGGAAAAAAATGGCCAGCCCCAGCTCTGAAGCCGCCATGGTGATCTCGGATGACCACTCCAGCACCACCACATCCTGAAGACGAATAAAAAGCACCATCCGCATTAGCCTTGCACCACCCGTCGTCCGTCGGAGCCAGTGCTCGTGGGGTCTTGAAGAATTTTTCAGCAGCGTTGGTCTGATATCATTCCATTCTTCAATACCCGCGACCGTTTTCCGAGCGACACTCCTAGGATCATCGATCTGCTTAAGTTCCCGAGCGTCATTTCTGGCGAGCCAGAGATTGTACATGAACAAAATCATCAAGGCATTATCCTCCTCCTTACTCTTCCCCAGCCAGTCCAACATCCACCACTTTAGCTCATTATGGCTTCTTACTTTAGTCGGTTGCTAATACTCTCATCCAATTAAATCCTGCAACTCATTCCATGCAGAAGCAGAATGAGGGCATGTCCAAAATCTGTGTTCCAGGTCCTCTACTCTGCCACAGGCAATACACCGTACGTTCTTCTTGATATTCCTTCTATGGAGTTCGGCACCGACCGCCAGTCCATTTTCCAAGAGGCGCCACACGTGAATTTTGGCTTTTCCATGTATCGGAGCTGCCCAAAGTGCAAGCCAGCCTTTGTGTTCTCTGCAAGACAGAGAAGATTCTACTTGACCCTCGCTGAGTCTTTTCAGCTTTACTCCTAGATGATAGGCTGACTTGACTGAGAACAGACCATTTTTAGTGTGGTTCCAGGCTAGGAAATCAGCTGAGCCTGCCTTTCCAACTGGTACCTGGAGAATATCAGCAACTTCAATCATGGGAAAGTGTTGCCTGAGCTTGTGTTCATCCCATCCACTGCCATTCGGATGGAGCAACTCTGCCACACGGTCAAGATCATCATCTGGTTGTTTTCCCAGTGGACATAACGAGCTAGACCTTGTTATCCAATTGTCAGACCACGCCGAGACTCTTGTACCATCCCCAATTCGCCATATCAGGCCGGCACGCAGCAGGCTTCTCCCATGGAGTATCGAGCGCCACGTGAAGGACGCTCGATTTGGGCACTTGGCATCCAAGAACTCGCTATAAGATAGCGGGCCTTTAGGACTCTTGCATAGAGTGTATTCGGTTCCGTCAGTAAGCGCCAAGCCTGTTTCGCTAACAGAGCTTGGTTGAACACCTCGTAATCGCGGAACCCCAACCCCCCGTCCCTTCTATTCCTGCATATTTTATCCCAACTTATCCAGTGCACCTTGCGTTGACCATCAGCTGCTCCCCACCAGAAACGTGACGAGATTGAGCTCAATTGCTTACAAAGCTTTTTTGAAAAATGAAAGCAGCTCATAGTATACGCTGGAACAGATTGTAGAATCGATTTAATCAGAACACCTCTGCCTTGCTTTGACATACCTTGCCCTTTTAAACCGAGGACCTTACCTTTTGTTAGTTTCAATTAATATTAGTGCAACTTTACAAGGCCCCTAAGTGATTGACGTGGTTTTGAGCCCGAGCTTTGGAGAGCTTGGTTTAAAAAATAAATCGAAAATGGTTTCTACAAATTTCAACAAACAATCTGAATTTGTTCAAGGATACATACAGCCGATATGTTCTATGAATATGTATTCTTTAATAACATTGTATTTTTGGAACCAAAATTACACATTTGTGACTCTTATAAGAAAAACAAAACTTGATATTGCCCCAAAATTTTTTGGGTGTTTAGATCGCAAATGGGAAGATATTTGATAAAAAAAGTGTATGTACATACTAGACATCTATTTGTACTTGTATATTTTATACGGATTTCTTTAGATATAAAATTATTATTATTTAATATATGAAAAATATACAATATGAAATCAATACCAATAGGTTCACCATAGAATAAATTTTTAACATTGTAGATATTCCTATTCATTTATATAAAATTGGTCAAAGTTACAAATATATACCTTGTCTTTTTGGAATGGAGTATATTGGTCAATTCTTTACTTGGATATGTCATTTAGGTATGACTCTATATATGGATGTGGATGACCGAGAATCTAGATAATAAGAGAATATAAAAAATAGTTTTAATTTTTAAAGAGAAAGCAATATTTAGATGCTCAATATAGTTCTTGCAACAATTAGTAAGCATTTTTTCGATCAGTTTTTCAGATGTTTGTTACCTTCTTTGTGACTACATAGTTCTTGGTTCATCCACGATTTATGTTCGTATTTTCTAATTTTTAATTAGATCCCCCCCCCCCCCCCCCCTAGCTAAATAGTGAATTGTTGAATGATGTTCGTACGTGTTGCAGCTACTTGCAGTACTACGGCTCGGATGCTTCTCGCGTGGAGATCTTCAAGGCAAGGAACGGATCATTCAGCAACTGCATGCTGCGCGGATTCACTGGTGACGTGAATTACATATATGTATACACATAAACTCATTGAGTAAACAAACTATATATAAAATTAATTAATTAAATATTTTCTTTCACATATATTTTTAAGGAAACTACATGTACAAAGGAGACCAGTACGACGCAACAGCGCCACCACAAGGAGAAGCCTACCATAGATGCAGAAAGGCCGTGGCCAAGGCGCTAAACCTAAGTGCGCCCTGGGAGACGGCGAAGTGCACCTTCAACGGCGCGTGGAACGGCGGCGGTGGAGCCGGACATGCCAACCTCTATGTCATGTCCAGCTTCTACTACATGGCCTCGCAGGTGCCGCTTCTTGCTCGGTTAACTGAATTTACAAATCGTTACTTAGGACTGTCTGATTTGTTCTATTCTTGTTGCTACATGACCAAAGATATTTAAATTCTCTAACACTCTTCGGCCTAAAAGGTTGGCCTGATCGATGGCGATGCCACCAGCGGAAAGACAATGCCGGCGGAGTTCAGGGCTGCCACAGAGGAGATCCGTGTACTAAGCTTTGAGGAGTCCAGGGCCGCGTACCCTAGGGTCCGGGCCTCGAATGCACCCTACATCTGCATGGACCTTGTCTACCAGTACACCTTGCTCGTGGACGGTTTTGGTTTGGACCCGACGAAGGAGGTCACGATGGTGCAGAAGGTGAAGCACGCGGAGTACTTCATCGAGGCCAAGTGGCCTCTCGGAGAAGCCATAGAGGCCGTATCGGACACAAAGCTGAGCCAAGATTCTTGATCTAAGCTTGTGCGTGGGTATAGCCATGGCCCATGGAGTGTCGTTGTTTCTCAAATTTCAAAACTACCTGGTCGGCCGGGTCGATGCTACCAAACCATGTTGGTTAAAGTTAAGGTCGTCGCACTGTTGGTGGCCGGTTACCTACCGCAATGTTAGTTCCCATATGACATTGTTTGCTGTCGCTTTGACGGTTTCAGCCTCGGCGTCATGAACTTGGCACAAATAAAACATGGTTCTAGACGAAAGGTCCTTCTATTGTCTACAAAATACAGAAATGTTCCATGGAGTTTTTTATTACTACTACTCAGCTACGACAAAATTCACCATCAAAAGAGGCCTTTCAAATCAAATTGCTCTAAGTTTCACACTTTCTGGTAGCATGTGTGCTTCGAAGTCATAGTTACCATAAAATTTATGGTATCACTATGATCGAGACTAATTCATGAAGTGGCTCGTGTTCTATATTCCATCAAGGTCATTCGAAATTTCTTGCATCCATTTTTGTTGTTGATCAATTACCACCAATCTTACGATTGTGAAGGGGAATGGAGACAGTAAAGATGGGACTAGGAGCCTAATACGATATGGTCCATCTCCTAATCAATAGAGGGAAAATATGGAATTCAACGAGAACCCACCTACTCCTACGAGATGGTAGTATACCTTTATGGAATTCAACTAGTGTATATCTTTATTCTTCTGTGATATCCGCGCCCTCTGTTCCACATCTATGTTACTCCACATGAATCTGAGCGTAATTTGAATACAGTATTAAAATCATATCCTTGTTTATCTCCGGGACATCCCTGGAAAATTGTAAATCACGCCGAACCATTTTCATTTTCTGACTGGTCTTTTGTTGCTCAGTGTTGCTCTCATTGACTAACTTGAGTGGAATTTTACAATCCGATAAACAAATTCCGTCGTAGTCTAGGTGGTTAGGATACTCGGCTCTCACCCGAGAGACCCGGGTTCAAGTCCCGGCGACGGAACTTTTTGCTGCCTGATGTTTTGTTTTTTGTTCAAAGTCCATCACTGGCTAACACCATGTTTCAGCCATCCATACAACTCTAGTTTGCTGGTTATGTTGACCAGAACTGAAAGACCAACTAATATTCTCTCCCAGAACTACGAAGAAATGTTCAACAGCCAAATAACTGCTGCCTGATATGTATATATTTTTTTTTTCTTATCAACAAAACTATGAGCCCTTTTTGTTGAAATCCAGAACATATTGAGCGGTACTGTGGTAGCTCAGCTTTCAACGATAATGTTTTGTTCTTTTGCCATGGATAAACCTATCAGGATGGCACGATCGTTCCAAAGAGTACATGCCACATAGTCCATCCAAAACCATATCCCCAATTTGCTCAAGAATTTACCTCTAAACATTGGATTTAGCTCTAGGAAATTGTTCATAAATAAACAGGCAAGTTTACACGCAAAGGAGTCAGTACTCGCTCTTACAGGTACGCTTGCCTCTAGAGCACAGACGTAGAGTGGAAATAGTTACAACTTACAAAATAAAAAGCAAAACAACGAACCCTGGAAGTACGCTCACTCGGGACAAGCTTCACCGAAAAGGGGAAGAACACCGTTTGGCACCTCCACCGACCGACTGAACATACATGCTAAATAAGTGTGGCGATCAGATTCGCCGACGGTTGGTGACCGACCAGGACGGCTGTGTGGCCGGTCACTGGCTGGAGGGCCGCAGCCGACTCTAGTCTCGCCCACATCAACCTCCGCTTCTCTTCTAACGACGCCTGGTTCTCTTCGTCCTCCTTGCACTTGGTCAGGCACGCCGAAAATAGCTCCTCGTCCACCTCGGAGAACATCTTCATCACGCTGGCGGTCAGGTTCAGGACCGCTTGGTTCCAGTGGGTCTGACTGTTCTGCTCTAATGCTGGGACGATTATGGGCATGATCACTTGGTGGTTCTGTGCTATCAGGCTGATGATGTGATCATTGTTCCACATGAAGAGTGCTCTTTCAGCAACCTGGAGAGGAAGTATATCTTTAGTAAGCCAACAACCGTTGCCATAGAAAAATTAGAGCACATGTGAGCCCAAGCAATAACTAACAGACCATAACACACAAATGTGTTTGACGCCTAGAACTCATTTCAAGGTATAATGCTGGCCCACATCATGTCTGTTATCCATCTATTAAAAGTATAGTAGAACCAAAAGCATGACTATAATATGATGTCCTACTTTGGAGTTTATTTGTTCAGATTAACTTCAGATCTCCAGACATCTGGTGTTCAATTGTCATGCCCACTGGCACATATTATAATCTACAAACATCAGACACAAGAAATGGGCTAAAATTATGGAGGGGACAAAAATGGCATCAGTGCTAGGGCCCTTGTTGGCAGCTGCAGTATCTTACTTTGTAATCATGAAACACTGAATGACGTTAACATCTTCACCACATTAACTTCTATATGATCAAGTGCCTAGTAGTTCAAGTGGTAGAAACAAGTAAGTGCATTTATGGATACAGCTACACATCAATGATGTCAGATTGCATCTACCTTCAGATGGCATGTGAATTTTTTCCCTTCGATGGTGAAAATGCATACCGTGAACAAAAGACTGAAGAACCAAGAATGACAAAATTATGTCATTTTGGGGCAAGTTACCTGGAGGTGAGAACTGTTTATGCAATGAGCGATCCGCCGGAACAAAGGAACCATGCATTTCTGGAACTCCACCGCGCTGGTAGCTTCGAGGATCTCTTCGATCTCGCTCAGAAACATCACTTCCTTCTGACTATTAGTAATAGGCCAATATCTTAGCAAACCGATAATTATCGAGCCCGCGAGCTTGGGATCCTTGTCTAGAAACTGTGTCACGCAGTAGGTGAGCTGCTGGAGATATACACCGACTGATTTAGGCTTGTGCAGAGGGATGAGTACTCTCCATAGGAAGATCTTGTGTTCTTCCTTGAGTGGCAGAGCAAAGCCACTGATAACGCTGCCAAACACCTCCAGCAGCTCGGCGATCCCGTTATGACGCTGCGTCTCAAACACGAAGTGGTAGAATATGTTGCTCACGGCTTTGCGGATGAAGGGGCGGTGGACCATGAATTTCCCGTAGATCCTGTGCAGGATTGTTTTCAGGGAGTCTCTTTCTCTGGGATCCTCGGAGTCGAGCAGGTTGAGCAGCCTGACGATGAAGGAGTGGTCGAAGTACTTCTTCCCGACCTTTGCATCCAGCGAGGTGGATCCGATGAACTTGAGCAGCAGCTCGTACACGAGCTGCAGGTGGCACCAGGCAGGGTCGAACATGGGCTCATCCTCGTCACCCTCGCCACTGCCAGAAGAGGAAGAACCGGACCTGTAGTTGGGAGGGAATACCCGGAAGAGGTTGAGGGCGAACATCCTGGAGCATGCGGCGATGACGGGCTCGGAGAAGCGGCTGGTGTTGGTGTCGACGAAGTCTACGAGATCCAGCAGCGCCTGCCTCTTGATGTCCTTCTCGGCTGCGGACTTGGCCGGGTCGGAGAAGTCGAAGATCGCGCAGCAGAGGCCGAGCTTGCTGACGAAGAGGTTGTGCCGCTCGGAGCCGGGCACGTCCTTGAAGGCGACGAGCGGCTCGATGCCGGCGACGACGCTGGAGGGGAAGACCGCGGAGGACATGCGCTTGATGGCGGACGCGGACCGGCCGCCGCCGCCGCCGCCGCCGGACGGGAGGCTGGTGGCGCGCTGTATCCCATTGGTGCTGTTCCTGCTGCACTGGCCCGCGTCGAAGCCGTCCCGGCCGGCGCCCGAGGACTTGGTGCGGGGCAGCTTGTCGAGGAACTGCTTCCACATCTTGGCCGGGCGAGCTACGCCGCCACCATGGCCGGAGCAGGGCAGAGCAGGGGCTTCGAAGTCTGGTAAAGAATGGCAGGAGAGATTATTAGCAGCTGAAAGTGGAGACGCGGAGGAAGCAGGGGAAGATCTAGCTTCTCTAGATGCAGCTACGCTACATGAGCGAATGGAGTTGGGAAACTGAATGCCCCCAAATCCTGGCGGGCCAATGCAGCTGAATCTGGACGCAGAAAGCGCAAACCAAGCCCTCAACAAACTCAGACCGAAGCTCGAAAGCCTTGAACGCGACAATGGCGGCAGCAGCAGGTAACCCACCACCCACCTACCTCGAGCACAGTCTCGGCAGAGCAGAGAGCGCCCCGGATCTGACGCCTCCGCCCGCGCGCTCGCCGGATCCGGGCGCCGGGGGAGGTCGCTAGCGAACTACGCAGAGGGCGGCTGGCTGGCTCGCGAGGCGAGGCGTCGGTGAGCGGATCGAAATCTGCGGCCTCGCTCTGTTCGTCCGCTTCTTCTCGGGAAGAGGAGCGGGAGTGAGGTGAGAACGGGAGAATTTTTTACAAATATACCCCTCTGTCATTTGACATCGTCAAAACTGCCCCCTTTTCAAATTGAATGGCAAAAATGCCCTGACGAAATGTGGAAAAGGTGTCACGTGACACCTCCCGCCACTGTGCATGGCGGAGCGGACAGTCCGTCACGGAGACAGGCGGAAGGGACTTCCCGCCTTCGGCAGGGACGGGATGTGGCTGGCCATGCAGGCGCATGGCGGAAGGGAGCTTCCCGCCGGCGGAAAGGATTCCTGCCTACTGTCGCTTGTGAGACAAGGACTGACTCGTGATGTCGCTTGTGAGACAAGGACCGACGTGACGTTGTACAAGTTGGTGCGCACGACATGCACTCGCATGCAGATTTTCGTGGTGTACTTTTTGTTGATTTGGGTACTAATTTTCCAGCTAATTTAAAGCTCTGTAAGTACGGTTAGACCTAATGGAACCTGGGCACCCTGTAGCGTTTAAATTTTTTCTATTCCCTCTGTCTCAAAATAGATGTCTAAAATTTATCAAAACTTAGATAAATTTAGACACTATTTAGTATATAGATTCATTCAAATTTTGATAAACTTCAACATCTATTTTAAGACTGAGGGGGTATTTTCAAACTTTAAAAGTTTGAATTTAATGCTTCAAAAATTCTTGTATGTTTTTTGAAACAAAACAAAAAATAAAACAGAAGTACATAACAAGTATCCTCGATGACCGTCATGGAACACGACGAGAAGCACTCGGCCATCCTAGCTAGCCACATACGCGCGCACACACACACACACACACGTGGCGAGGCAGCGGGTTCTGCCGCGGCAGCATTTTGGGGCAATCGGTTGTCGCGTCAGCAGACGATGGTTGTGTGTGCGTGTCGGTAACTTTCAGGTGTCGAACTCTAGTGGTTGTGCACGCCTGACTATTGGGAGCAACAGAAAATAGCGCTAAGCCATGTGTTCAAGGACTAATTTTGTCCGGAGCGGCTCAATAGCGTGCCCAGCATGTCGAGGTCAACCCCGTCACGACAAGGCTCCTTACGGGCACGTTGGACACAAGCCGCTGACGACTTTGGTGTGGGAAAGAACCAGGAAGGCACCTGCCGGGGCACATTCCATTCTTCTCACTTTCTCGACGCGTTTCCCTTGCTCAGCACCTCCACCCCTCCCAAATAGCCGTCGTCAGCGCTCATTTCGACATCGGTAAATCGCTTGCTTCTGCACTCACAATGTCTCCTCATGTGAGTGATGTCGAAATGAGCGCTGAAGGCGGCTATTTGGGAGGGGTGGCTTCCTGCCGCTAACCACCACGGCGCTCGTCATCAGAATCGGAGTTGCCGGCCTCCATGCGAGGAGTCATCTGGTTGGCGCTCGTACATAGATAGGCCGACTTGAGTTCGCGATGCGCTCCGGCGGTGGTGTGTGTGTGTGCGTATGTGGCTAGCTAGGATGGCCGAGTGCTTCTCGTGACGGTCGTGTTCCATGACTGTCACCGGGGATACTTGTGCCGGTTTCCTGCTAATAGACCTACCATTTATGTACTTCTGTTTTATTTATTTTTTGTTTCAAAAAACATATAAGAATTTTTGAAGCATTAAATTTAAACTTTTAAAGTTCGAAAATACCCCCTCCGTCTTAAAATAGATGTTCAAGTTTATGAAAATTTGGATGAATCTATATACTAAATAGTGTCTAAATTTATCTAAGTTTTGAAAATTTTAGACATCTATTTTGAGACTGAGGGAATAAAAAAAATTTAAACGCTACAGGGTGCCCAGGTTCCATTAGGTCTAACCGTACTTATAGAGCTTTAAATTAGGAAAATGATACCACTCCCCCGGGGGATCGCATCCTCCGGGTGGACGGTTCACGGAACGCGTGGTGGTCTGGTGTCCTTGCCTTGCACGCGCGGTGTTTTCTTATTTTGCTACAATAGCACAAACTTCTTGCTACGAGGTATCCAGCGTTGCTACAAGTCGTGTCAGTTCTTGCTACATGCGGTCTCGATGGCGATACTACAAGCGGGTGTTGGATTTGCTACATGCGGCTTCTGATATTGCTACCTACGGCCACAGTCGTTGCTACCTGCGATATCCTGACCTGCTACCTGTGGTGAGAGGCGTTGATACCTGCAGCGAGCGGTCATGTTACACACAGCGACCGGACCTGCTACATATGCTTTGTGGTGTTGCTACATGCGCGAGCGGTGCTGCTATAATGGCATATTTTTTTGCTACAATGTTTCCTCCGACAATGTCTCCGTCGAAGTTAGGCTTTTGCTACATTAGCATGATCATCTTGCTACATCTGTTTTCTGATTTTGCTACAAAAGCACAATTTTTTTGCTACGCGTTATTCGGCGAGGTCTCCGGCGAGATTCTCCGGCGAGTCTCCGGTGAAATCGGTTTTGCTACATTAGTATATATTTTTTGCTACACCGTCGCCGGCGAGGTCTCCGACGAACTCTCCGGCGAACTCTAGTCTGTTTTTCTATTTCTATGTTGAACCGTTTTTTGCGACATGTAGCAAAAACGGGATATTTTGTAGCAAAAACGGGATGTTTGTAGCAAAAGTGGGAGTTTGGCTGTTGTTTAGTGGACACGTGTCGTGAGGAGGACCCGGGGGATGGAAAGTTTTAATCCCCGGGGGACGCCTAGTATGACCCTTTAAATTAGCCGGAAAATTAGTACCCAAATCAACAAAAAGTACACCACAAAAATCTGCATGCGAGTGCATGCGTGCGCACCAACTTGTACGACGTCACGTCGGTCCTTGTCTCACAAGCGACAGCAGGCAGGAATCCTTTCCGCCGGCGGGAAGCTCCCTTCCACCATGCGTCGGCATGGCCAGCCACATCCCGTCGCTGCCGAAGGCGGGAAGTCCCTTCCGCTCGTCTCTGTGGCGGAATGTCTGCTCCGTCATGCACAGTGGCGGAAGGTGCTACGTGGCACCTTTTCCACATCCCGTCAAGGCATTTTTGCCATTCGATTTGGAAAGGGGACAGTTTTGGCTATGTCAAATGGTAGAGGGGTATATTTGTAAAAAAATCAGAACGGGAGGGGAGGAGACAGGAAGGGAAGGGCGCGCTTGTTCGCTTCCTGCGTGGACCGTTTTGTTAATACGGGCAAATGTACGGACGGACGTGCTCATTATTAAAAAAAAGCTTTCTTGTTACGAGCCACGATGTCGTGGCAGAAAAAGGGATCCAATTAGTAGCACCAAATCTGGAGCTTTCCGTAAAGCTGAGATCCCCGGTCGGTCCTACAGGGCAGGCAGATGATTCAGATTCAGTCATGGGATGATGATGATTAGTGAGTACTCTAGTAATAAGTAGAGGGGAGGGAATAGAAAGGACTTTAGGGGTGCATGTGTGAAGGGAGGGGGGTCCTCCTTTCAATCAGAGCCCCTGTGACGCTGTTCCGTCCGTCCTCGCGCACGGGCCCCGCCGGCCTTTAATTCGAACGGCACGGAGTCACGGGCCTGCGCCGTCGGACGGACGGCCGTGCGCCGCTGGACAACACGAGCGCGGTGGATGCGATGCGAGGGCCGCGCACGGGCTCGCCGGCCGGCTGGACGGAGCGGGAGGACCACCGTGCGGCGGCGTCGCTGTCTCGGCGCGGGGGACCGCGCTGAAACACTGGGTGAAGTCACCTAGTGCGTACTCATGTTGTTCGTTCAGTAAAAAAGAGGAGGAATACTGCTGCTTTTGCAGTGGGTTTTACAGCTCAGAACAGTAATGCTTGCTCCTTTTTTTTTTACATCACTTGCTCCGATGTTACTCTGACGACATAGATGGGGAGAGTCATGCAATGCATTACTGTAGTATTTTCCACTGGAGAACAAGCGCACGTGCAACACACGTTGCTACACAGAGCCAACATCTATAATCGTGTAAAATCAACTAACGAGTAGTCTTCGACGGTGTGAAAACAAAAACTAACGAGTAGTCCTTGACGATGTGAAGTGAAGAGCCACGGACCACGGGTAACTGGTTGTACACACGCTATGAGAATCTTACAATTGTCCCACAAAAAGTTGTACTTCCAAATACTACTCCGTCCGTTTCAAAATATATAATATGTTGTAGCTCTGTGAAGCAAATGTATCTAAACTTGTTTTAGTACGTAGGTTCACTCAACTTTGGGATAAATCTACACACTAAAAGAAGTCTAGATTTATTTTCTTCACAAACCTAAAACATCTTATATTTTGAAACGGAGGAAGTACAAGTAAACTGAACATAAAATAAGAGGATCTTCGCTCGTCCCCGTCGTCCCCCAATACGGTGTCCAGCCCTTGGTCTTAGGACATGCACAGCGTTTAGACTTGGTGCTAAGAAACTATGTTAGAAAAGGCTGGTCATGCAAGATGGTACTAGCGGAGAGCATGGTCGGTGGATCCAAACCAGGTAAAGACTAGTAGTTTCTTTACAATACTTTTCTTGCCATGCAGACACAACCTTCTCTGACTGGTGGCCCTGTCTCAGACTTTATTCTCTTAGCGTTGTGTCTAAACCTAGACTCGAGCCAAGAAATTGTGTTCTTAGACACAGGCTGTGCATCATTCTTAGACATAGCACTTTACCAACACTGCACACGCTCTTATAGGGACCCACCGGAGCAACTACTTCCTATCGGGAGAACCGACTCCCATCCGTCTCCCCTCAAATTTCGTCCCCAAATGGATTTTTGAAAATTCAAATATAAATATCGTCGGATCAAATATTTTTTGCCGCCATCAAACATGTAACACCCCCGGTCACTCCGGACCGACGGTTGTCACTTCTAGAAGCTCAATAGGATCTCTAGACTAGCCCCACAGACCAACACTAGTCTTTTCTGCGCACTTTGTCCTCGCTCATGCGCACCCGGTTACCCACTTTCCGGTCGGTCACCCATCCTAGAATTGCTCTAGGCCAAGCACGCTTAACCTTAGAGTTCTTTTCGAATGAGCTTCCAGAAAAGAAGTTGCAACTTGTTGGTATGGGTTTCCTATCAATCCTATTGAGCCATGCGTCAGGGTCTCACATACACCCACCCTTAGAAGATCGACGTCCTCGTCGATCAACCACAAGCCAGGAACGTCCCCTCTTGGCACACGTATGTGCGTCCAGTGCCAGCACATGTGCCATGCCGTGTCCACTCCGGGCCACACGCGCCATGCGCCACATGTCCGCCACTGACCCGCACACGCCCGTTTAACTGCGAGGGTCGGCTCTGATACCAATTTGTAACACCCCCGGTCACTCCGGACCGACGGCTGTCACTTCTGAAAGCTCAATAGGATCTCTAGACTAGCCCCACAGACCAACACTAATCTTTTTTGCGCACTTTGTCCTCACTCATGCGCACCCGGTTACCCACTTCTCGGTCGGTCACCCATCCTAGAATTGCTCTAGGCCAAGCATGCTTAATCTTAGAGTTCTTTTCGAATGAGCTTCCGGAAAAGAAGTTGCAACTTGTTGGTATGGGTTTCCTATCAATCCTATTGAGCCATGCGTCAGGGTCTCACAAAACACATCATAGTCTCGACGATCAAGTTGCCGCAAATTACTGCAGTTCAAATCTAGCGGTCAAAATAAGCGCATGTCGGCCTCACATTACATAGCTAATGGAAATCAAACGGCGAGACCATCTCCCCGCCATAGGAGGCGCCTCCGGGGTAGTCGATGGTGGAGTAGTGGTGTTGGCCTAGGTAGCAATCGGGGTTGGGGTCGGGGTTAGGGTCACCAGCAAATTCGAGGTCGCCAGTAGTGTAGTGGTGCTCGCCCATGTGGCATCGTGGTCGCCGGTGGCGCCCTGCTATCGGTCAGGATCATTGCGCGCTGATCAATGCATCACGCCCTCACCTCGTCGTCCATACCCGTTGTGTCGACCATCAAGATTGCTAAGTCATGTCTACTCTTCTTCGTCGCCACTTTGGCCTAGATGAGGCGAGCTTGATGTATTGCCTGTCGATGAGCGACGCCGACCTTGTTGCCTCTAGAGACTTCGTCGGCTAACATACAAACAAAGGGGACGCGAGTTTACCTAGGTTCAGTCTCCCGGAGAGAAAATCATACTCTTGCTTGTTTGTTCTTGATTTATGGAGAAACCAAAGGTTACAATATCACCGATATGGCTTGTGGGTGCGCAGATTAGATCTGGCGTGTTTGCGATGAGAGTTAAGGTGTTCTCCCCGATGACCCCTCCTAGCCCTTATATGGGGAGACTAGGTCTCGGGTACCATCCGGGTCGGTTATAGATTGCATTCTATCTCTAAGTTCTCTAGTTTAGGATCTTCTTCTTGCTTGTCACGCCAGGAGCCGGTGTCCGTATGGGCTTCGTGTCAATCGAATCTTGATGGTCTTCAGTGATCTCAGCAGATTATTGCATGGGTCTCTAGCTGGGCCGAACTAGATATGCCAAGCATGAGTACCCGTTAGGCATACCTATGTAATTGACTCTCATTCAATCCTCCTTGAGTAGTTTACTGATCTATCACATGTCTATTTACATGTTTTATTACTCTAATTTGGAGAAGTTTACAAAAAATATTAGAAGATTCTTCTAGACAGGTGGTAGTAAGACTAAGTATTACATGGTAAAATGGAGTTGTTGGAGATATGCCCTAGAGGCAATGATAAATGTAGTTATTATTATATCTTTGTTTTTATGATAAATGTTTACATTCATGCTATAACAGTATTAACCGGAAACATTAATACTTGTATGATTTGTAAACTAAAATAGTCCCTAGTAAAGCCTCTTTATAATACTAGCTTGTTGGTTAATAGATGATCGTGGTTTACCGATCATGAACATTGAGATATTGTTAACAACAAGATCATATCATTAGGAGAATGGTATGATGGACATACTCCTATAGATAAGCGTAGCATAAAGATCAAGTCATTTTAATAGTTCAATTGCTATAAGCTTTCTGATACATAGTAACCTAATTCCTTCGACCATGAGATCATGCTAATCACCATCACCGGAAGGATGCTTTGATGACATCAAACACCACACCGTAACTGGGTGGCTATAAAGGTGGAATTGAGTGTTCGGAAAGTATGGGTTGAGTCACATGGATCAAGAGTGGGATTTGTCCATCCATATGACGGATAGATATACTCTGGGCCCTCTCGGTGGAATGTCATCCAATTAGCTTGCAAGCATGTGACTGGCTCACAAGGGATCACATGCCACGGGAACGAGAAAAGAGTACTTATCGGTAACGAGGTTGAACTAGGTATGCAGAGATACCGACGATCAAAACCTCGGATAAGTAAACTATCGTGAGACAAAGGGAAATTGGTATCGTATGTAAGTGGTTCATTCGATTGCAAAGTAATCGTAGAAATATGTGGGAGCCATATGAATTTCCAGATTCCTCTATTGGTTATTGATCGGAGAAGTGTCTCGATCATGTCCGCATAATTCACGAACCGTAGGGAGACACACTTAAGGATTCGATGTTGTTGAGTAGTTATGGAATGATGAGTAAGAGACTGAATGTTGTTCGGAGTCTCGGATGGGATCCGGGATATCACGAGGAGATCCGGAATGGTCCGGAGAATAAGATTCATATAAGGAAAGTCCTTTTTCGGAGTTGGGGAATGATTCCGGTGTTTTCACCAGGAATGTTCTAGAAGGGTCCGGAAGGTCAGGCACTCCGGAGGGGAAGGGTACATGAATGTGTCATGACAATATGGAATGGTTGCATCATCTACTAGGTCACTTGGCTGGGCAAAATAAAGAGAGAAATCAAATCCAAGTTTGAAAGTCAAACGCCAATTTGAAAAAGTCAAACGACAAGTTTGCTTGGTGGGGGGAGAGTAGGAAACCTACTTGGGGAGGAAGTCCCCTCCCTCCACCCGCCGGCCAAGGAGGCTGAGTTGGGGAGGAATCCCTCCTCCCAACCGGCCACCCTCCACCTATATAAGGAGGGGTAGGGCGCCCCTACCCCTCACACCTCAAACCCTAGCCCCAAGCCGCCGACCTCCTCCAAGTCGCCGATGCCTAGGGCTTCCTCTAGCTCGGCGAGTTAGGGTTTCCCCAAACCCTAGCCGCTGGCCAAGCCCTCCCCTTGGTGCCCTCTAAACCCTAGATCACCAATGCCTCTCTCATACTCCACCATACTCGCTCCGGCTTAAGGCGAAGCCCTGCGAGATCTCCCCTCTACTTCCGACACCACGTCGTCGTGCTGCCGGAATCACGAGGAGAGTGCTACAACCTCCGCTGCCTGCTGGAACAAGGGAGAGGAAGTTCTTCATCGAGTACCAAACGTGTGACCGACTGCGGAAGCGCTGCCGGAACGCAGCGCCGGAAGGATCGTCTACGCGATCTTGAGATCGGCAAGAGTACGACTACATCACCCACGAGAATCTGCTCTCGTTAACCGCTTTGGAATCTTCGAGGGTGAGTTCCTCTATCGACTCGTTGCTACAATCTACTCTCTCTGTTTCAAAATATAAGATGTTTTAGGTTTGTGAAGAAAATGAATCTAGACTTGTTTTAGTATGTAGGTTCACTCAACTTTGGGATGAATCTACACATTAAAACAAGTCTAGATTCATTTTCTTCATAAACCTAAAACATCTTATATTTTGAAATGGAGGGAGTAGTAGATAGATCTTGGCTTGTTTGTTTGCATGCGGTAGAATTTTTTTGTTTTCCATGCTACGAACCCCTACAGGAGTATGATTTGTAGACCTCAACATAAAAGACGCTTAGGGATAAAAACTTGAAATTGTTTAACATCTGTCTTTTCTGTAAATGGTGGTGGAAACTAGAGAATTATCAAGGTCTCTGGTAAATTTTGGTCAAATCAAAATACAAGATACACCATGGAATCTACAGGGTTTGCATGAAACAAACTGATTCTTCAAATTGGAAAAATCTTCTAAAGGCTAAACAGGTATATCTAAATGGAAGAACAATGGTTGTCTGTGGGGAAAGGGAGACTGACTTCTAGCATGGTCAATGGTGTGGCATGTTCTTCCTCTTTGAGAAATTATCCTTGCTCTTTGATATTTGTAATCAACAAACATTGCACTGTGAGAGAAATGTCAGATTATGGGTGGAATTTATAATTTAGGAGATGGTGAAATTTTAGTGGTCAATTTTTGATTCTGTAGTAGAATTCGTACATGTCTATACACATGTTCTAGTGGTCAATTTTTTATTCTACATGCTGGAAATATAGTAAATTCAATCGGCATTTGCAGAAGTGAGTACTTATGCATTGAAACCATGAATTTCTTAGAAATAATACTGAAAACTATTTATTTATCTAGGTATGTATCGGGCTGTATTTGACATGGACACGGATCATCCTCGAAAAAACACATTTTATCAATATTTTTGAATATTTGCTTGCAAATTCCATACTCAATCGTTCTTTTTGTTTCTTATGCATGTTCAAATTGTTTTTGAATAAATTCATGATGCTTATACATAATTTCATGAGTTACCCCAAAAAAAGGTTGAAGTTTATGTTTTTTTATCATGCTCCATATGTTACTGATATGAATATTTCAAAAAGGAACCAATAATTGACACGGCAAGACAATTTTTCTTCGAAAAACATGAGAACTGCTTACTACTTCACCTAATTAAGCAGGACACACATTAAGTAGTACTACCTCTGTTCCAAAATGTAAGCCTTTCTACCAGTTTAAATTGAACTACTAAAAAGGCTTACATTTCGGAACGGAGGGAGTACCAAAGTGAAACTCAGACTTTGATCTGCCAAGCCTACATATCTTCTCCCATAGTTCCACCAAAGCCAAAGGACGGTTTGCTTTGAGCTCAGCGTACTCCTGGCTTTCCATAAGAAGATCAATTTGCACTCTACCCAAGCCGGCAATAAACTGCAGGCAGGCATCGTTTAGGCTACAGCAATGATGATGATCAGCCAAATCGAGCGTAGTCCACACGGTCTTGGCATCGATATTCTCGGAGAGGATGCCTTCACATGTACTCTTGAGCGTGTCTACGGCGTAGCGATCGGCGGCGACAAGCAGATGCCGGACAGTCTCGATGTAGTCGGTGCGGCCAAGATCATCCATGGCAGGCAGCGAGCCGTTGTAGATGAAATGAAGGAGGGCCTCGAAGACGACGGGCTGCATGTCAGCGATGGTGATAATCGGGGAGTTCGTGTCATTTTCTCTCATGGCGCCGTATAGCTCCGCCTTGAAGACCGGTGACCGCGCCGCGAGCACCCTCCTGTGGGCAGGGAAAGCCTCTCCGTCGACCTCGAAAACCACGTCGGCGTCCTCCTGCATCGGGTTCATCAGCAGGTGCTCGTCTGTAGTAGTGGTATCGGAGGACGAGGGTTTCACGTCCTCCTTGATGACGCACTCGATGGTGATGGCGCACTCGACGGTGAGGCGGTCGTCGTGAAGGTACGGCGACGCCTCGAGCTCGGTCTTTT
This sequence comes from Avena sativa, assembly GCA_916181665.1. Classification (NCBI taxonomy): domain Eukaryota; kingdom Viridiplantae; phylum Streptophyta; class Magnoliopsida; order Poales; family Poaceae; genus Avena; species Avena sativa. The sequence continues at coordinate 370,179,481 of OV702279.1, read as the reverse complement.
CCATGAAGCCGATGCAGCCGGAGCAGTGGCTTCTCTCGGGTTCAGGGTCGAACTCGTTCGTCCCTGCAATGGTGTGCGGCGGCGCGGATCCGGTGACGTCGACGAGGCTGATGTGGAAGGACGCCCTCACCCTGGTGCGCAGGTCCTCGTCGCTCTTTAACTCGAGGAACGCCCCCAGGTAGCCGAAACGGACGAGGAAGAAAATTACCCAGTCAAAGCCGCCGACATCGAACACGGCCGATGATATTGAGTGGTCTCTGAGTGGCTCCTCCTGGTGCAAGCTGTATCCAGAGATCTGGAAGACGTGAGAGCCATGCACCTTCTTCGCGGCAACCTGGCAGCCCTTGGTCGTCTTCGGGATCAGGCAGTCGTTGTAGCAGAAGTTCTCCGTCGGTATCTCGACGCGGCGCGTGGAGGTTATGCCTCCCATCGCTGCGCGCGACTTGTTTTTCTTCTTCCTGAGGTTTTGTTTGGGACAAGTCGTAGGAAGCGGAAGAGGGCGCGATCGAGGATTTTTGTACGAGGGGAACGGAGCCACTGGGTTGGACCCGGACTCGGACGGCACACAGACTAGGAGTGCAGTTCATCCCCGTCGGCGCGACCGGAAATCTAATCGGAATTCTTAGTTGTTTTTTTCTGCCTAGCCCATCTAAAATATAGATAGCCGGACGACTCGTCTCAGTCCGTTGTCCATCACCTACGCGGCGTGATTTGCATAGTCATGGATTTCATCATCAGAAACTAGCGGGAGTAAATCAAGTTCAGGCTTCCTGTCTTCTAAATTTGCAGAGTCCACTTCCTTCCGATAATCACATTCGGAGCCCCACCGCCATATTTTCAAGCCCAATAAAATAAGAGTCGTACTAGGTAAATTCTAAAAATCCCCCGGATCCTCCTGCTGATACGTGTTACTAAAAAACCCTCAAATCCCGCTTTTGCTATAAACATACCCGCTTTTGCTATAAATAGTCCCGCTTTTGCTACATGTAGCAGAAAACGGTTCGGCCTATAAATAGAAAAACAGACTTAACCTCGCCGGAGATTTTGCCAAAGACCTTGTCGGTGAACATGCAGCAAATAAGTTGTGCTAATGTAGCATATTCGACCTCGCCGGAGACTCGCCGGCGGATTTCACCGGTAGACCCCACCGGAGATCGTGTAGCAAAAACTTTACGCTACTGTAGCGAAACCACAATATGTATGTAGCAAATAAAATATCATATTGTAGCAAATCCGACCTCGCCGGAGACATTGTAGTAAAAAACAAGATACGTTTGTAGCACCACCGTCGATCGCACGTAGCAACGCCGTCAAACCCACGTAGCAAATCTCGACGCCGTAGGTAGCATAGTCGGTGGTGATAGGTAGCAGCGTCGCTGGCCTTCAATAGCAACACTGGTGGCCTTCGTGTAGCTAGGACGACAATGGCAACACCACCGGTACAAACACACCACCAGGACGGTGCTCCTGCGATGTGGGCTCTAGTGAGGCGCTCCGTCGAGGGGCAAGGAGGCGTTGCTCTGGCGAGGGGCAGTTTCGACGAGAGGACAGGGAGGCGCGCTGCGGCCTAGCGGCGCCCCGACGGCACACCTCACAGCTCCCGTCGCCTATTGAAGTCAGAGCCGGGTGGTGGCCTCCCGCGGCTCTCGCATGGGGTGCACTTGAAGGAGGCCGACCATGGATGTTGGGGGACGAGCAGAAGTCAGGGGCTGGTGGGCGCCGGGAGCATCCACCGACGACGTCGCCAGAGATGGGAGGGGTGGTGTGCGAGGGAGTGGACGGCGACAGAGATCTGACGGCGCCTCAATCTCAGACCGTGCTGTCGCCTAGGCTGAGCGAGGGGCAAGGAGGCGGCGGTCCGGCGAGAGGCAGTTCCGGCGAGAGGAAAGGGAGGCGCGCCGCAGCCTAGCGGCGCCCCGACGGCACACCTCACAGATGTAGCAGAGTCGTACGGCGGAGATGTGCTAGAGAGAGAACGCCTGAGGAAAAAAGGAAGGGAAACGATGCAATTAAGATCGTGGGTGGGCCCAGCCCTATCACCGCACGGAAGGAGGACCCGGAGGATGCGATCCCCGACGGCACACCTCACAGATGTAGCAGAGTCGTACGGCAGAGATGTGCTAGAGAGAGAACGCCTGAGGAAAAAGGGAAGGGAAACGATGCAATTAAGATCGTGGGTGGGCCTAGCCTTTCACCGCACGGAAGGAGGACCCGAAGGATGCGATCCCCGGAAGAGTCCTTTCATTTTCCATAAAATAACCGGTGCGTACGCCTGCCTCTACCCGCAAAAGTCATGTTGGGAGCGTCGGCACTCCAAACCACGTCGGATTTCACCGTGAGACCCTCATGGCAGCCAAGCATATACCCATTCCACCTCTCCCCATCTGCCTCCCGACCATATTCATCATTTGGGTACCTGTTTGGTGGCCTGTCGCCAACAGATGTAGGGTCTTGCACCACCGGAGAATTCGGAGGCTTTGGCTCTACGTAGAGCAGCCATGCTGGCCCAAGAGCATGACAAGGCCATCTTTGTGTCGGACTGCCTCTCCCTCGTCCAGCGCCTCAACTCTTCAATGATGGATCGCTCGTCGGTGGGTATTCTGGTCAGTGGCATCAAAGCCATGACAACCTCCTTCACTTCAGTCTCGTTTACGCATGTGAAGCGTAATCTGAATGAAGCAGCGCATATCTTAGCTAAATCGTGTTTTAATGTTCCCTCTAGTGAGGTTTTTTTTTCTGTTTCGGATTGCATCTGAGGAACTCTGTGTATCGATGTTATTTGATCAATAAAACGCTGTTTTCTGTAAAAAAAAAAAACGCCTCCCCGTCTTTCCTCCCTCCCGGCCACCTACAACCAGAATCACCACAGGCCAGGGCGCTGATCTTCGCGTGTATCTCGCGCTGAGTCTGAGGAGTCTGAGTTCAACCGTGATCTTTTAGGTTGTATAAACCTCTCTAATTTCGATATCAACAAAGTCGTTGTAGTATAGTGGTAAGTATTCCCGCCTGTCACGCGGGTGACCCGGGTTCGATCCCCGGCAACGGCGTATTATTTTTGCCAATATTTCTTTTTTGATGCATTAGCCTGGCAAATCAATTAGAGTACAATCCATATATGCATTAGCGAATTCAGCAATGTGGAAACTCAATCAAAATTCACCGTTTTAGCGGTCTAGTATAAGTCCCTCGTCTTCCTCTGCTACACTATGAACATAGTCCCCTTATTAGTGTTACAAAAGGTTGTTACCTACAAAGCTGTACAAACAAACTTGTACATGGCATATGGATGTCATCATCATCCTTCCAGTCAAGAGATCTGGCTACTCCGGTTCCGTATTGAAATATCAGACAGAGAACAAATCATCACTGAAATAACAGAGGTCCACCGAGACTCCATTCCACCCTCCAAGAACAAAGCTGTCATGAAGCCGCTATCTTGATCCGGTCTGCTAGGAACTTCAAAGTTACGACGTAGCCCTCTTATGTGACCGTGCCACTGTTGAGATCTGTAACATCCCAGCATTTAGGATTTAACGAAAGGTAAATTTAGGAATCTGTGTAATTACATGTATTTATCTGTTAAAAAAATGTGGGTAAATTTTTCGTCAAATAAATACTTAAAGTGATCAAAGTTTTTTTCACTCTTTAAGTTTAGGAATAGCCTTGGAGAATGATCGTTATAAACTTTGACATGATCTTTATGGATTAGTGTGTTTTGGGGAAAGGAATTTGAATTCAAACTTGAGATTTGGATTTATATTTTTAAAAAGATTAGAATTATGTTTGAGTAATCTTATTTAATCAAGAAATAATATTAGTAACTCAAACTTTAAATAATATAACACAATCAAGAAAATGAATATTTATTCCATATCTTTATTCAATGAATAAGTTACAAAATGTAACTTATGAAGTTAATCAAGAATCTTTACAATAGTAAATTATAAAAGGAGGAATATTTACATATTGAGGATTATTAAAATATTTCTTACAAAGGGATAAAGTAAAGATTACAAAAAAATAAAATAAAGATTACAAAGGAACTATTCTATCTAAAAGTACACCTATTCTAATCTTGAATCTTCAAGTCTTGTACCTGCAAAACAAAGAACAAACAAAAAAAGCGTTAAGTTATTTTTACTATCAGTAGTGAACAGTGAGATGCACTGTTCCACTTTACATCATTGAGTAAATCTTTAGGGGAAAGTTTCACCAATATGAATGAATTAAATCTTTCATAATTAATAAGCCACAAGTCAAATGATTCCAATCAATAAGAGGGGCAAGTTTCACCAGGCAGATAAATGGTAATCAGATAAAAGGATAGATCATCTCCCTGAGCATATCCACAAGGGTGCAGCAGGCACACAAGCAGCTCACTCACCTAAATGCATGGTGTGTGCTGTCAACACAACCGCAACTGTCTACACAAGCAAAAGAGCTCAACACAGACGTGGGAAAGCACAACAGCACCATTCCTTTGCTCATACACACCAAGCATCAGCAGTCTAGCCATAGCAAACCAAACCAACCATACACCAGATCATCCCAGTACTCACCAAGATGGTGACATAAGGAGGGGGTGGATCAGGTGGATAGCAAGGACAAGGCCAAGCTAACAGGAACCAGAAGGTGGATAGCAAGATCAAGAACAAGCTTCCAGGAGCTGGAAGTAGTAGGAGAAGCATCAGGAGAAGAACAAGATCAGGCCAGCAGCACAAGATAGCAAGATCAAGTCACCTGATCAACCAGCAACCACAATAATAACCAACTGTTGTGGTAAGTTATATAAAACCCTCACATGATATGTCTATCATATCTAAATAGAGATTCATGTGTTGTTTCATATTTAACTTCTCAGTATTCACCCAAGTGAGGTGAATCCATCATAGAAGATTTTGAATACAAAAGCTATAAGGAAACTTTACATATCAAATTAGGATCTCAGAACAACCTCATTGATCCTGGCTATAAAGCTATATCTCATACTCCAATAATAAATATAGCCAAGATTTGGAAGTCTAGGCACATCTCTTAAAAAGGAGTAACACCTTAGAATCCCTAGATCTTATGGATACATACAACTTAGGCAGCACACCACTCATTTTACCAACTAGGACTCAAGAATGAGTAACTAGTATTAGTACCAAAGCATTTCTATTAGGGACAACAAAATAGGAAACTAGTTCCTATGCCTCAGACCAACATCATAGGCAAAGAAGTTTAAAAGAGGATTTCCACTTATCTTTGGCATTTACCAATCTCAAGCATTGTCAGAATCAAGCGCAATAATAAAACCCAACCACTTGTGTGCCATTCTATGATGGTGTCACAAGGACAGGTTCTAAAAGCCAAGCAAAACCATTACTTAGCTTTCACAAATGAAAAGGCAAGCCACTAAATATCATTTTTCTGGAACCAAATTCCAGAAATCAGCATTAAGGTTATCTATACATCTTCAAAACCTCACTAGACTATAATGATTAATATCAGTCTGGATATAACCATACAAGCCAACAATTATAGATGCAGTGAACAATCACTGATAGAACTACTGCCAGTACCAACATTTTGACAGCAGAAAGTTCCAATCAATAGAGTCCACAAGTAATAGTCCCACAATAGCAGTATCAACTAAACCATATACAATTATCAATTCGAATCAGATCAATAAAGCCACTAGCATTATAAAAATTAGCTGTGGACAGTGATCAACATAATCACCATACTCAAAGATCATCACTACTAGTTCCAATTAATCATATATAACCACAACAGAGGGATGAACCCTAATCAGGACATGAACCCTAATCAAGACATGAACCCTAATCAGGGGTAGCCACTATAAACACACAAGATAGGGAGGAAGAGTACAAAGAGCACTAGTGGGAAGAGAAAACAAACTTACTGGAGGTTCTAGCTGTGGTCGAGAAGAGGAATCAGAAGGCCGACGAGTGCACGGCGGCACGGGGGACACCCAAGGGACGCTGCAACCCGCACCGAGCCGAGGCGGCAATCACAACAGCGCTTGAGGGCGAGCAGCACCACCACAACAACATAGGAACACCCACAGCACCACTGGCGCAGCGATGGCGGCATCACCAGCACCACCCCAAACCCTAGGTTTCGGGACGGAGCCGGCCTGGCCACAGGAGAGCCCCAAATCGAAATCAAAATGGACTAGATAAAGGAGCGGGATCAGCAACCATTCCATGCACCACGGCGGCGGACGGAGAGGACCACGGCGGCGTGAATCTCCCGGCGCTGGTATCAGCGACCACGGGGTCGAGGAAGAAGAAAAGATGAGGACGAGAGAGAAGGACTGGGAGAGTGGGCTGAGAGGGCCAACCCCTTCGGGGAGCCTTTTTTGTCTTGATCACTTGGGCTAAATCGTCCCAATAAGCCCAACAAAGCCAGCCCAACAACCTAAAGAAAGTTTTAATAATTAAGAAAAGACCAAAATATCCTTAAACTCAAATAAATTCTAATTTTTTTTAAAAAAATTATCAATAAAATATTTTTGGATTCGTAGTAATCCAATCTATCTAAACCAATTAAGAAATAAATTTTTAGGCATATAATTTTAAATCAAGAATTTTATAATATATGTATTCCTTATGGAATTTTATAAAAATAAAGAAAGAAGATAAAAATAAATAAAAATCACTTTTATTATATATTAATATTTTAGTATTTTAGAAAAATACTAAATAAATGTTGAATATCATAAAAATAAATTCTTGTATTTAAATGATAATTCTTAAAAGAATTATTAAATAAAGAAAAATAAAATAAAATAAAATAAAAATACAATATTCAATAAATATTAATAAATTAATATTTCTAAATCCTTTACTACTTAAAGGAATTTTTGTAACTAAAATAATGGGTAGAACACACAAAAATAAATAATGCATTATATTACTATGCATAATCATTTTGCCTCTTTAAATATTGTCCTTACCGGACAATAATGATGTTTTGTAGACATAGAAGCTCAAGGTCCAGTGCAAGCATCTCACTTCACTACCTTGCAATCACAAGGCAAGTTCATCACTTGCTCATGTCCTTTGAAGAATCTTTATCAAAGTATTTGCAAATTGTGTGTTATCATCTATATTCGAGAGTAAGAAAATATTATTTTCTCAAATAAATAAATCTTAGGTATCATCCTAAGTGATGAGATAATGGAGCAATAGAACTTAGGTTTCTATTTGCAAGAATGATGATTAATTAGGGACTTAATAACCCATGACATCAGTGATTCTAGCGCCGTATATTACGCGTTAACCATGAGATTTGGAATGGGACAGAGAAGTCAGCTGTATCTTCTTCCTCTCGCATGTAGCCGGATGTGAAGGTTGTGGCTGTTATCACTCGTAGCAAGCATATTAATTGGTAATTCATAGAGGATATGCAGCATATCGTCCCACGATAGTTCTGGCATTTAACGGTGTTACAAACCATTGCCGTAATTCAATGGGTGGGCATGGTGTACACCAAGGAGGCATGCAAGGTCGCGAAGGGGGCAATGATTGGCTTGGATCACCTACTGGGCCCCACATCATGGAATTGTGGACGGGAAAGTATGCCTGGTTGTGCAATAAGGAGTTGATCTCTCGTGGGTAAAGTAACGCATCTCTACAGAGTGTAAGAATTGTAACTTGTTACTTCCTGTTCCGGGAAGGATCTACGAACGCGGCAGGAAAGGAACTCCATGAAAGTTCTGGTCAACCTGTAAAGGCTGATGGTCATAGATTTTTATAATAAAATCAACCTTTGAAGAAAGATTTACAAAACTGCATAGTACCAAGGACTTATAGTCCAAGGTGGTAGATAGAGCATCAAACTTCCCACCTTGCATATAATGAACCTTCTGGGTAACGCTGTTACTCACCCTTTCCTTTGATCCTTTGCTTAGACTATGAAGATCCCGAAGACACGCCTATGTATGCAGCCGAATGCCAAGAAGATGTGTTTTACGAGGAGCCTGACCTGTCAGGAGGTGTTGAAGGAGTGGATTACGAAATCCGCTATGGAGTAGATGGCAACGAGTCAAACTAGTGCTCTAGTTAGTAGTAACCGACGAAGACGAGCAACATGAACCATATAGAATAAGTTGTTGAGCTCAACTCTTAGTTGGAGTTGTTACTTTTAAATTCCACTAAAACACTTTATATTTTGGTTTGTAAGTTGAATCTTTTCGAAGTCTTAAACTTCCGGTATTGTAATAATAATAATGTGTGTATGTTTGTAATATGGACCCACAATGTTTCTGTTGTACCACTCTGAGGGATGTGATATTTACAGAACGATGTTCTATGAATGTCATGTCAACGACTATAGTGTACTACACATGCAGTGGTATGCTGGATCACCGCAACATCTTCGCGACAGGCCTCAGTCACTTTGCCCTGGCTCCTCGATCGTTCAACAATGATAGGCCTCAGCACATCGGTGTGCAGTGATAGTTTGAACCTGCACCTGATAGGGCAATTTCACACAATGAACTTGTCCATCGGTAATACATCATCGAACACTTCTCGCGGTTCTTTGTCAAGCATCAACTTTTATTTTTCATCTTTCCTGTACATCTGGTACAGAACCTGGGTCAGCTTGCTTCTCAAGGGTGCTTTTAATGTCCATGTAAACAGGGCCAATCGTGATGTACAGCTGCTCCTCCATCCAGTTGGGAAAGATGCACCCCTAGATGTCTTGCATTAGGACTTTGGTGATGCACAGCTCCCTAGTCCCTCATCATCAGAGACTCGGTGAGAGTTAGAGCCACGGTTTTGGCACTCACCACTGCTCTAAGGCGGAAGAGAGGACCATAATCTGGCAACACTCCATAGTCTGATCCAGTTGCTGACTACCAGAACTTCGGATCCCCCTTTGATGGGTCGAAGAAGGCAAACAACTTCTTTCAACAAGCAACGAGGAGTGCCTTCCGCCTTCGGATGGATGACAACAGACATCTTTGTGAGGTTGCAACCAGTGTTCTCTCTGCCACCAGCCGCTGATACAAGTCGACATCGCACCCAGGACCCCGGCATCGCTGATTTGGAGGGGAGGCATAGTGGCTGACATACCAGCAGTCGAGGCAGTGCACCGATGAGGTAATGAGTAGCAAAAATAAACAAAGTAGTACATGTTGGGAGCTAATTTTGTTCCCTTCTTCACCCTTTTGTCTGGAGCGGTTCTTTTTCGTTCATTTTAAAAATTTATCATTTTTTATTTATTCCATAGTCTATAAAAAAGGTGTTAAAGGCCCCTTCTAGGAGGTACTTCTAGCCTATAATAACTGGACACATACTTCTTACCATCACTATTAATAATGAGTACATTGTCCATGGCTTTTGCTATTTGTAGTGGTGTTTTATTCAGTAACACAATTGATTCATCAAGCACTGCATCGTAGATGGTTCGTCGAAAAAGGCTTTCGTCCTGCTATATTGATATAACAACACACCATACAACCAACAAGTTCCGAGACGAATAAAATGATGGGCAGCAGCAAACACATGCCCAAAAGAAAAGAGAGAGGAAACAACTGGAGACTAAGGAGGATCAACTAAGCGATGGTGACTCGTAACTGTTGTGTCCTTCGAAGATGTTCCACCAGTCTCCTAGCAACGAAGCATCAAGTACAAAGCATCACCTTCAAGAAGGGAGGCGATGTCGACACTGATACTTCCCGGACCATCCAACGCACGGGTCCTAGGGTTTCCCCTAGCATACCAAAGGAAGTGGACCAAGGGTGGCCACGACGCCCTCCAAGAAGGAATGGTGTAACCTCAACACAATACCACACCGATGTCTGACAAGCCGACAAGGATTTATCCTCAAAAAATCCATCCTCACCGCCATAGAACTCGCCGCTCACTAGCACACACCACCACGATTAAGAAGTTACCATCGCCGTGTCCCCGATGCAACCATCATGAGGCATGCAAGACGAAGGCAATGTGCATAGCTTGAATCGGGGTCAGCAGCACCACGACCGCACGAAAGGGAACAACCTCCACAGCCGAAGATCGGACACGGCAGCAAGGCATACGAGTCCCAGATGAGTCTAGCCGGTCCTAGATGACCCGTAAAGCATCCGCAGAGTCACACAAGTCCCAAGAGCATCCGGTCAGGTCCGTAAAGGCCACTATCGCCATCCCTATCCATAAACTCACCATAGCCATCTTCTCCATGGATCTCCATGTTGAGCATGCAGGTCGGCTAGACACTCCTAAATGGATCCCGTAGGGCTAAGGATGGCCATTTTATCCGCGAATTCGGGTATCCACGGATATCTAACCAAGTGGACAAGGGTAAGGAGGACTAACTACACCCATGGATTTCGTGGGCTAGATACCCGCTAACTCACGGGGTAGGCACATGCAGAGGTTTTGCCCTATGGATATCCATGAAACATGGAGCCGACATCTTAGGGACATGGTTTGTTTTGTCCATTAGATGTGTCAGACTCATTTAAAGGCCTAACCTCCCCTTCCTAGCCCGAAAGACCCACCTAACTCTAACTTGCTAACCCTAACATGATTCACACGAGGCACCCTGCATGACCACACCCTAGTCACGTTCCGCCTCTCGTTCCCGCAGAAACGCTACAAAATGATGTTATACCATGCCGCTGTAAAACCATGGATGTCCATGGATACCCGAGTATCCGCTGGGTTTGGATTTGGGGTGGTATACAGGCCTATGGATACCTGAGTGCATGGACTATATGAGACTAATGGATCTGGATTTGGATATGGTTTTGGTCTATCCACCCAACCCGTCCCATTGCCGTCCTTACGTAGGGCCCATGTCTAGGGTGAGCGGGCACCGACCCACCACCTTTGCATCGCGTGGCCGCCATCAGAGCGCCGATACCTCCATGTCGTGTTGAATCTCATCCATAAGCCGAGCCGATCCTCTCGATCCACACTGTTGCGGGCCAAATGCACCGCGCCAACGCTCCACACGCGCGGGGAAGTCTGGTAGCCACCGCTGGCACCGCACAGGCAACACCCAGTCGCCGCCGACGGAGAGTAGGAGGAAAGAGGGAGAGAGGAGATGTGGCAGGCTTGGGTTGCCTTTGCTTGCCCGCGCACGGGCGAGACATGAGCGAGCATTACTTTACCTCTTGTTAATTTGGACATCTCCCGCTTCGCAGCTACTTATACTTATGGATAAATTCTAGTTATACTTGATGGAAACAGAACTAAACTCAAATCAGTAAAAGTTTTTTGATGTACACAACAATCAGTGCCTATTACTAGTTAATAAAACATAATTACTATTTGGCTAGTTTTCCATAAGTACCTGCATATTTCAAACAGGCACCCTCTTTGGTAGAAGCACGTAAGTCTACTTGTTTGGTAGAAGCACGTAACTCTGAATTTTACTCCCTCTGTTTTAAAATATAAGATGTTTTAGCGTTGTGAAACAAATGTATCTAAACTACTTTTAGTATATAGGTTCACTCATATTTGAAATGAATGTATATACTAAAATAAGTCTAGATGCATTGTCTTCACAAACCTAAAACATCTTATATTTTAAAACGGAGGGAGTACTTCTCTACTCATGTTTACTAGGACACATAATCCATAATTGTCACGTATCAAGAATGACTAAATAAGACCCGCAAAAAAAGAATGACTAAATAAGACCAGAACTAGATCATCGAGTTAATCCTAGAGTTCATGGTGCGTTCTACTCCGGTTTCGCTGGAAAAACGGAGGTCCAGTACAATTGTTACCTCAACTACTCAAGTAGTACTCCCAATCTGCCCCGGCCCACCCCCACCGCCGCCCGGGCTCCCTTTTGCGCCGGCGACACAGATCCCTCCGACAAACGCCGGAGCGCGCCGGTCGAGGCCTGCGGGCATCCAAGAATGCTCTCGATATGAGGGCCCCGCCGGAGCCCATCTCCCGCGACAGCTCCACCTTGTGCTGGCGGCCGCCGGCGATAGAGGGAGATTCGACAGAAGCGCAGCAACCAGATGGAGGCCGGGGTCACCAAAGGGCCGAGGAGGAGATACAGCGACGCCTACTGGAGCAATTCCCCTCTTATGAACCGTTTCAGGGTGATCCAGAGCTCCAGGAGTGGTGGCTCCCCCACCTCGCCGACCGTAAAAGCAAAGATTGGCGCCCGCCACGCTGCCACCACTTCAGGATCAAGCTGTCCGCCAGGAAATCGCAGGCCTCGTGGTCGCACAAGGAGACCCCTCGATTCTTCCCCGAGCGCGCGGGGGCAGCCCCCATCCGCGTCTCCCGCCTCGTCATGGATGAACACGGGCCACGATTGGAGCACGCCGGGGACTTGGGACGGCCGGGCGCCCTCTCCTTCATTCGCCTGCGGTCATGGCAGCCCAACACTGAGGAGTCCGGGCTGGCGGGGAGGGAGGTGGCAGTCATCAGACGGTATCCTGGTGTCAGCGGCTGCCTTGCCCCCACATCCAGTGTCAGACGGCTGGGGGTGCGCCTTCATGACAAGCTCTTTGTACTGCCCTGGCCTGCTGCAACGGTGACCCTCACCTTTTCTGAGGGATGGTTCTATGTCCCCTCGCAATGGACCGAGGAGCGGCTGTATGCCAGAGCTGGCCTTGATATCATCGACATTACAAGCACTCTGGAAAAGCTGATGGGAAATCTCTACCAGCTGTATGAGCAAGAGGAGCAAGTCAAGAAGATGGCACTTGAGTTAGAAGAGCAGGAGAGGAGGATACGTGAAGAGCAGACGGAGAAGCCGTTGGAATACATTCCGCTTGGCTGGGGTAAGGATTCGAGGTGGGAGTCGCCTGATCAGGTGATGCACCGCAGGTTTGAACTTTTGTTGGACACCCAGGGGCAACTTCGACGCAGCTATCTGGAACAAGAAAGCCCTCGAGACATGCGTCGAAGACTTACCTGTAATGTCAGATTTGTTCTGCCATTGACAACCACGTCCCATGAACCAGTGGGTTTTGTGGAAGGCTATTTGGACCCCAACACCGTGGGCTTCCCGGAACGAGGGGAGACAGCGTCGCTCAGGCCTGTGCTAATGGTGTCGGCGGCGCCGCAGTCACAGGGGATTCGTGTAGTAACTTTCAAGTTCCTAGCAGACCAGCTCGCGATACAGCTTGAAGACGGCATTGTTCTGACAGGGTGGTGTGGAATCTCTGTCGACATCCATTGCGGCAACGATGACATGTTCTCATCTCGCATTTCAACACAGAACTGGACCATCCAAATCTTGGAATGGAGGGCCGGTGATGACAGCCCTATACCATGTGCATCATTGCTTGTGCAGCTCAAAAGGAAGCTTTGGAAGGTGAATGAATCTGTGACAGTCAGAGCAGAGAAGGAGCTGGGACTTCATGCCATGTTTGCATTGCTGGAAAAAGAGGAATATGATGGACATGTATACCATCAGATGCAAGAACAGGAAGGCTCGAGGCTCGATACCTTGCGCCTATCTGAACCGCCACTGGAAGAAGGGGAAGGGGATGGTGAATACGAGTACAGCCAGCTGTTTACATCTCCTGGACAATCTGATTGGGTGAAGGTGTCAGAGCCATATGTACCCAAGTTTCCAACAGATGAGGAAATCCAAGAGAGGAAAGAGAGGCGCATGTGGCAGCTTAAGCAGGTCATGTCCCCGATAACACGACCATTGTGCGAACCTAGGCGGGGCTGGAATTTCTTTATGGATCAACCAGGCACTTCAGTCACTCATGATGCAAGGCTCCCAATGCATGCCGCACTGTGTAACAACTGGACATTTTCAGACGAATCAGAATGTAAGTAACCCAATTCTGAAGTACATATCCATCAGTATCTACACATGTCCTTCTATTGCGTTTTATACTCAGTAATAACTCTTGGTCAACAGGAATGAGACAATAATAACATTGAATTTACATATTGGCATCTTGTCTATAGGAAGATATTTTTCCTGTTAAACCTGCTATTGAAAACCCCTACCAATTCATATAGCACTGATAAATAGGCCTGTATTTTCCTTCAAATTATCAGTTACCATTTTGCCAAGTGGTAACTATTATTATTTTGTTATGGGGCCAACCTATCTACTCCTAGTGTGTGTTTGAGCCTTGCTCCGAATGTTGATTGCCTGTGTTATTCAGAAACTAAAATCTGATTCTGAACACATGATATGAAATATACACCTTTTCTTTTATAATTTTGTCGTTGTTGTGGTTATCACTGTATTCATTGCTCACTATTCAGATACACCGTAAGATTTTAGCTCCCGAAAATACATCTTAGATAGGGGTATGGTATCTTGATTGTTTGCTCTATTGTGATTTGACTTTTTCATTTTTATTTGTCGCTGATCATAACCTTACTACTTCCTTGAGTTCAGCAATGTGGCAATGTAAGAGCAATCCCGTGTGATTTTTGCAATGTAAGAGCAACCTTGAGTTCAGCAACCTCGTGTGATTTTAGCTCCCTAAAATACTTCTTAGTTAGGGGTCTGGTATCTTGATTGTTTGCTCTCGTGTTATTTGACTTTTTCATTTTTATTTGTCGCTGGTCATAACCTTACTGCTTCCTTTGATTTCAGCAACGTGGCAGTGTAAGAGCAATCTCTACCCCAGACTTGCATGCCTTGAGTGGTGCACTTGTGGCCCTTCCAAAATGTTGCAAGTTTACACCCTGGAGCTCATTGTTGATGATTCACTCCATTCATGCAAACTCGACATATCTGGTTTTGTTGCAATTAGAGACTTCCTTGATGGACGGCGGAATTATATTTTCAACCGTGGAATAGTAGACCCTTTGACTGCCGCTTCAGAGAACGTACCCACTCCCATCTTTTCTCGTGTGCTTTATTTCTCACAGCTCACAAAAATTAGAGAAAAACATGAGCTTATTTATTTATTTATTTATTTATTGTGCAGGGTGTTGTGCTGCTGCCGACGCTGAGCCCTCGGAGAGCCATCAGACCTGACATCTTGCTGGAGTTTGACCTGAAAGTGAAGAGAGAAGGTGATGGTATTGGTAATTACCAGCAGCTGATCCAAGGAGTATCAGAGCACCCTTCTGGAGGGCCCCTTTGGTCAAGAGTTAACAAGCTGTCCATTCGATCTGATGGCGACCGCCTGATCCCGATGATGCGTGTGAAGCTTGCTGTGATCATGGATGGTGTCGAGGCCACCATCGAGGTCCGGCCACTCACGCTACCTTCTCAGGGAATCGACCTACGCTGCGTGGCACGAACAGGCTATATAGGCGACGACATTGTGCTCTTCGACAGCAGGTTTGGTGCCGACGACACCCCGTTGCAGTTTGTGGTCGTGACTGAGCTGCAGGGCAGCATGGAGATCCACTTGGATGGGGTCTCCGATGGCGTGAGGAAGCAGTGGAGCATCGGGTTTGAGCCCAAGTTCCATGCGTTCTTCTCTGAAGCAGTGGATCTCTCGTTTGCCCAGGTGTCACTGTCTGTTGCTTGGTCCATGGTAAGCATGTCCCGTACCGATGGTCCACCTGACCTTGGCTAGCCAGGGCATTTGTTCAGTTTTGCCCGGGGAGAACTGTGTCGTCATTATCTAAAGACTTATTGTGGACTCAACTTTACTAATTCGGAGTGAAATGAACCGAATGAAGTATAGAGCTTTGTTGATCCCTTCCAAGGCGTCAGGTTACTTGCATCAGCTGTAAATATAAGCCTGTACCTGTACGTTCATATGTTACATATCACTTTTCGTTAGTTTATGGACATTAGTATGGTATACTCCCTCCGTCTCCCTCCGTCCGCAAATAAGTGTACTTCTAGTCTTGTCCTAAGTCAAACTTTAGTACGTTTGACTAACTTTTACAACATATCAACATTTATGATACTAAATTGATATCATTAGATTTATTTTTAAATTTAGTTTCATAATATGTCAATTTGATGTAATATATGTTTCTATATTTCTCTATAAAGTTGGTCAAATTTGATTATGTTTGACTTAGGCAAAAGCTAGATGTACACTTATTTGCGGACGGAGGGAGTATGGCAGTTGAATATTTTGAAGGTACCGATTCCTCCTGTAATTTTGTTGCTGGGCGAACAAATAGTCATGACGGAGTGTAGAGCATTTGCTGGACCTTCAGATTTGCTGAATGCGTCAGTGTTGGATTATAGGACTGAACAAAAGTATATTATCCAATTAGCGTGAATACACAACGAAGATAAGGTTATCGTCATGTAGATCACCAAAATATATTTCTTTTGTATACACCTGAAGTTGATATTATTTTGGGTATATCTCATTCAAATAATTTTGAACTTAAGTAGTCTATATCTAAATATTACTGTTAGGTAGCAAACACTCAGCAGCATCTTTCTTACTTCAGCAAACGCAAATCTGGAAGAATTGACCCTGAACTTGACCCTTGCTTCCATTAGTTTCTGATGAGATCCGTGACTATGTAACGTGGGCAGCGGAACTGAATTCCTAGTATGTGTGCCTTCTGAGTCCGGGTCCAACCGAACGGGCTCCGTTTCTTTCCTACACAAGAAGTCCTCGATCGCGCCCTCTCCCGCTTCTTTCGTTTTCTTCCCAAACAAACCACGAGAAGAGGAAAAACAAAACAGGCTGCTCCGGTCGACGCAAGACAAGTCGCGGCATCGGCATCCCCACAAGGAGCAGGGCGATGGGAGGCGTAACCTCCACGCGCTGCGTCGAGATGGTGGCGCAGAATGGCTGCTACCACGACGACCTGGTCGAAGACGGCGAAGGGCTGCTCGGTCATCGCCAAGAAGGTGACCCAGGGCTCGCCGCCAAGAAGCCACTGTTCCGGCCGTCTCGACTCCATCAAAAAGGGTGGGCTCGAGGCGCCGCCGTCTCCTCACAACGACCGCCTCACTGTCGCTCCATCAAAAAGGGCGGGCTCGAGGCGTCGCCGTCTCCTCACAACGACCGCCTCACTGTCATGTGCTCCATCACCATCGAGTGCATCATCAAGGACGTTAAACCGGCGTCCCATACCACCACGGAGGAGCACCTATTGAACCGTTGGAGGAGGACACCGACGTGGTGGCCTCATGGCCTCTTGATCATTTTCTTCTAGAAATTCTGGGACAAAGTACAGGGAGCCATTATGCCCATGCTTCAGGAGCTGTTCGTCCGGACCCTCGTGAACTTCAGCGTTATTACCCTGGTTCCCAAGGATATGGGGGCCATGGACATATGTTAGTTCAGGTCGATCACGACAATAAATGTGATCTAGAGGATCATATCCAAGGTATGCGCGCGCACGCTGGCTCCGGTGATAGAGCGTTTGACGCACTCGTACCAGTTTGTCTTCCTAAAAGGAAGATACATCCATGATAGGATTATGTCGCTTCATGAGATTATCCATAAAGTGAAGGTTAGGCGTCTAAGGGCGTCTTCCTGAAGCTAGAACTTTCAGAAGGCATATGACATGCTAGATTGAGCCTTTCTTCGCCAGGTCCTGCAGCGCCGGGGGCTGGATGATCGCATGATAGGGCGGATTATGCAGATTGTCATGAGTGGGAACACGACTGTAAACATAAATGGAGAGGCGGATCCCTACTTCAAACCTTGTGAGGTCAGACAAGGGGACCCGATTTCTCCTATCTTGTTTAATGCCACGGTGGATGTCCTTGCGGAAATCTTGGAGAATGCCAAGATTTCCGTCCACATCTCGGGTGTGGTAGGACATCTCATCCTTGGAGGGGTGTAACTCACCTCTAATATGCAGACAATACTATGATCATGGTGGAGGGATCTGAACAAGATATCATTAACCTGAAATTCCTGCTCCTCTGCTTTGAGGCTATGTCAGGCCTCAAGATCAATTTCGATAAGGGTGAAGTGATGGTGTTAGGATATTACTGTTGGAGATATGCCCAAGAGGCAATAATAAAGTGGTTATTATCATATCTTCATGCTTATGATAAATTTTTACATACCATGCTATAATTGTATTAACCGGAAACATTAATACTTGTGTGATTTGTAAACATAAAATAGTCCCTAGTAAAGCCTCTTGTTAAACTAGCTTGTTGGTTAATATATGATCATGGTTTCCTGATCATGAACACAGAAATGTTATTAACAACAAGGTCATATCATTAGGAGAATGATGTGATGGACATACTCCTATAGTTAAGCGTAGCATAAAGATCAAGTCATTTAATATAGTTCACTTGCTATAAGCTTTCCGATACATAGTAACCTAATTCCTTCGACCATGAGATCATGCTAATCACTATCACCGGAAGGATGCTTTGATGAAATCAAACACCACACCGTAACTGGGTGGCTATCAAGGTGGCATTGAGTGTTCAGAAAGTATGTGTTAAGGCACATGGATCAAGATTGGGATTTGTCCATCCATATGACGTATATATATACTCTAGGCCCTCTCGGTGGAATGTCATTCAATTAGCTTGCAAGCATGTGACTGGATCACAAGGGATCACATATCACGGGAACGATAAAAGAGTACTTATTGGTAACGAGGTTGAACTAGGTATGAAGAGATACCGACGATCAAACCTCGGATAAGTAAAGTATCGTGAGACAAAGGGAAATTGGTATCGTATGTAAATGGCTCATCCGATCACGAAGTAATCGTAGAAATATGTGGGAGCCATATGAATTTACAGATTCCTCTATTGGTTATTGATCGGAGAAGAGTCTCGATCATGTTTGCATAATTCACGAACCGTAGGGAGACACACTTAAGGATTCGATGTTGTTTAGTAGATATGGAATGTGAGTAAAGAGACCGCGGAGTCTCGGATGGGATCCGGGATATCACGAGGAGATCCGGAATGGTCCGGAGAATAAGATTCATATAAGGAAAGTCCAATTTCGGAGTTCGGGAATGATTCCGGTGTTTTCACCGGAATGTTCTAGAAGGGTCTAGAAGGTTCACCTATCCGGAAGGGGAAGGGTACATGGATGTGTCATGACAAAGTGTAATGGTTGCATCATGTCCTAGCTCACTTGGCTGGACACTTGGAAGAGGGAAATCAAACTCTAATTTGAAATTCAAAAAGGCAGTTTGAAAAAGTCAAATCCCAACATGGTTTCCGAGTTAGGGAGGGTTTCTGAGTTAGGGAGGGTTTCCACCTGGGTTGGGAACACCCTTGGACGCCCCCACCTATATAAGGAGGGGTAGGGGCGCACCCCAAGGTATGCCCCTTGCCCTAGGCGCCCAAGAAACCCTAGGTTGGCCGCCGCCCCCCTCTCTAGTTGCGACCAATCTAGATCTCCTCTAAACCACTACCGACTAGCTAAACTCTAGTTGCTAGCTACCTCTAAACCTTGTCCCTCTAAACCCTAGATCGCCGGAGCTCCCTCTACTCCACCATACTCGCTCTGGCTTAGGAGAAGCTCTGCGGGATCTCCCCTCTACTTCCCACACCACGCCGTCGTGCTGCCGGAATCGCGAGGAGAGAGCTACAACCTCCGCTGCCTGCTGGAACATGGGAGAGGAAGGTCTTCATCGAGTACCGTATGTGTGACCGATTGCGGGAGCGCTGCCGGAACGCGGCGCCGAAAGGATCGTCTACGCGATCTTGAGATCGGCAAGTGAACGGCTACATCACCCACGAGAATCTGCTCTCGTTAACCGCTTTGGATCTTGGAGGGTTAGTACTCTATCAACTTGTTGCACCGATCTAGTAGATAGATCTTGGCTTGATCATAGATTAGATCTTGATTGTGTGTTCATGCGGTAGAAATTTTTTGTTTTCCATGCTACGAACCCCTACAGTCGTATCAGAGCCGTGTCTATATGTAGATCTGTTGCACGAGTAGAACACAATGGTCATTGTGGGCGGTGGTGCTTTTATTATCAATTGCTTCTTGTGTACTTTGCATCTTGCGGTATGGTGGGATGAAGCGGTCCGGGCTAACCTTACATGACATCGTTCATGAGACTTGCTCCACGCTCGACATGCAACTTGTATTGCATAAGTGTCTTTTGCGGGTGTCTGTCTCTCCCATCATAGTAAAGATTCAATTTACAACGGGCACTTGATAGTTCAAGCATCAACGTTGTGGTTCTTGTTCGTAAGTTAGAACGACACTTATTGAAAGCCCCAAACCACGTAAAACATGCAAATAAAATTAGAGGTGTCTAACTTTGTTTTACAGAGGTGTGATGTGATGTGATATGGCCATGATTGTGATTATATATGATGTATGCAATGTTCCTTATTGTAAGTCGGCAACCGGCAGGAGCCATATGGTTGTCTTTTCATTTCATGTAGACCTGCGTGTCTATTATTCAAAGTAGTTGTAATAGTTGATGCTGGTGGATTACAACCATGGAGCGACGCCATTGACATTGACGCCACACCGGTGATGATGGAGATCATGTTCGTGATTGAAGATGGAGATCGAAAGCACAAGAAGAAAGGCCATATCATATCACATATTTTGAATTGCATGTGATGTTAATCCTTTTATGCATCTTGTATTGCTTAGTTCGCGACGGTAGCATTATAAGATGATCCCTCTCAAAAAATATCAAGTTATAGAGTGTTCATCCTTAGTAGGCACCATTGCCAAAGCTCGTTGTTTCGAAGCACCACGTGATGATCGAGTGTGTTAGATTATGTGAGTGTATACAATGGGAGCAAGCCAGATTTGCTCATGTGGAAGCTAAGGTTTGATCTTGACTAGCCTAGCATGTACATACATGGTCTCGGAACACGGAATACCGAAAGGTAAAGCATTGTAGGGTTTCGCGGCATAGTAACTCAAAATTTTCTACGGAGCGAACAGAGGGAAAGCCAAGATCTAATCTAGGAGATGCAAACAACGAGAGAGATTGGATTAGATCTTCATACTCTTGAAGATTCGCACAGCGGAACGTTCGTCGGAACGTGGGTGATGTAGTCGTACTCGCTTCTCCTCCTCGCGATCCGATCCGATCTAGCACCACAAGTGGCGGTGCCTCCGTGAGATGCACACGTGCATCACCTCGACGTCTCCTCCTTCCTCGGACCAGCAAGTATGGTGGAGAGATAGATTGGATCTACAACACGACGGCGTGATGTATATGGTGGAGAATTTCTGCAGCAGGGCTTTGCCTACAAACAGTCGGGAGGGAGAGAGGAAAGCTAGAAAGGCGGCTAGGGTTTGGAGGAGAGGTGTGGGGGGTTGGTGCGCCCCCACCCCTCTTTATATAGAGGGGGGGCGCAGACCTAGCCCCTCCCCCAAGCCCAAAGGATAAGGAGTGGGGGGCATGGACTCTCCCCTCTTCTAGAAACCCTATCTCTAGTTTAAACGATTTAAACTCTCTAGGATCGGCTGGGCCCTATGGGGCCTTGTGCCCCTGGCCCAATGCGGCCAGGACACTCCCTCATAGGCCCATGCCCCCTCCCGGAAGGTGGGGCCACGTTGGTCCCCTTCCGGAAGGTTCTAGAAGCTTCTGGTACAATACCGATTAACCCAGAACAATTCCGAACTCCAAAAACTGCACTGCCTTATATGAATCTTATTCTCCGGACCACTCCGGAACCTCTCGTGATGTCCTGGATCCCATCCGAGACTCCGAACAAAAATTCATAAACCAATTATCCAATCTATCCTAGCGTCGAGACACGTTAAGTGTGTGACCCTGCGGGTTCGAGAATATGCAGACATGATCTTCTATCAATAATCAACAGCGGTGTCTGGGCACCCATATTGACTCCCACACATTCATCGATGATCATATCGGATGAACCACGATGTCAGGATTCAAACAATCCCATATATATATTCCCTTCGTCTCGCGATATTTTACTTGCCCGAGATTCGATCGTCGGTACCGTCATACCTAGTTCAATCTCGTTCACAGCAAGTACTTTACTCGTTCCGTAATCCGATATCACTTTGTGATTAACTCCTCAACCACATGCTTGCAAGCGGTGTTGATATCGATTACCGAGTGGGCCCGAAGTATATCTCTCCAACTTGGGAGGGACAAATCCCATCTCGATACATACAACCCAACAGATACTTTCCGATCACCTGAGAGACACCTTTATGATCACCCTCTCATAGGATGACGTTTGATGACCTCAAAGCTTTCTTCCGATACCAGGGAGTTGTATTATCTCATGGTCTAAGGAATACAATATTTGACATAAGAAAAGCTTCGCAAAGACGAACACGATGACACGATCTAATTGCTTCGCTTAGTTTGGGTCTGTCCATCATATCATTCTCCAATGATATGATCTCATTATCAATTGACAACTCATGTCTATGGTTAGGAAACCTTAACCATCATTGATCAATGAGCTAGTCCATAGAGGCGTACTAGGGACACGGTGGTGCTCACAAACCACACAAGTATTAAAGTTTCCGCTTAATACAATTCTAGCATGGAATATAAACATTATCATGAACAAGAATTATAATAATAACATCTTTATTATTGCCTCTAGGGCATAATTCCAACAGTCTCCCACTTGCACTAGAGTCAATAATCTAGTTTACATTCGGCAACAATCTCACACCCATGGCACTGAGGTGCTGATCATGTTTTACACGTGGAAGAGGTTTAGTCAATGGATCTGTGACATTCAGATCTGTATGTACCTTGCTAATCTTCAGATCTCCATCTGCTATATAATCTCGGATTATATGAAACTTGCGGTTGATGTGCTTGGTCTTTGGATGATATCTTGGTTCCTTAGCGAGTGCTATGGCGCCAGTGTTGTCACACAATATCTCCAGTGGGTCCAATGCACTTGGAACCATGCCAAGCTCAGTGATGAAGTTTCTGATCCAAACTCCTTCACTTGACGCTTCTGCAGCAGCCATGTATTCCGCTTCCACTGTAGATCCCGCGATCACGCTTTGCTTGCAGCTTCTCCAGCTCACAGCTCCTCCATTCAAAATATAAACGTATCCTGTCTGAGATTTGGAATCATCCTTGTCGGTGTCGAAACTAGCGTCGACGTAACCTTTTACGACGAGCTGTTCATCACCCCCATAGACTAAGAACATTTCTTTAGTTCTATTTAGGTACTTTAGGATGTTCTTCACGGCTGTCCAGTGTTCCACTCCTGGATCACTTTGATATCTGCTCGTCAAACTAAGAGCATTGGACACATCCGGTCTAGTACACAGCATGGCATACATGATGGAACCTATGGCCGAGGCATAAGGCACTTTGCTCATAGCTTCTCTATCATTTACCGTAGCTGGACACTGAGCCTTGCTCAATATCTTACCTGACAACATAGGCACTGAACCTTTCTTTGCCTTATCCATTCTGAACCTTTTCAGAACTTTGTCTAGGTATGTACTCTGGCTTAAAGCTATCAGGCGTCTTTGTCTATCTCTATAGATTTTGATGCCCAATATATAAGCAGCTTCACCTAGGTCTTTCATTGAAAAACACTTGTTCAAATAACTCTTCACATCGTTAAGCATGTTGATGTCATTTCCAATAATCAATATGTCATCCACATATAGTACCAGAAACGTCACTGAGCTCCCACTCACTTTCTTGTAGATGCAAGCTTCGTAGCAATTTGGAACAAATCCAAAGCTCTTGATCACTTGATCAAAACGAAGGTTCCAACTCCGAGATGCTTGCTTCAGTCCATAAATGGAACGCTGAAGTTTGCATACTTTATTAGCATCCTTAGGATCGACAAAACCTTCGGGTTGCATCATATACAACTCTTCATCAATGTTGCCATTGAGGAAAGCAGTCTTGACATCCATCTGCCATATTTCATAATCATGAAACGCAGCAATTGCTAATAAAATCCGAATGGACTTAAACATCGCTACGGGAGAGAAAGTCTCATCGTAGTCAACACCTTGAACTTGTCGAAAACCTTTCGCGACAAGCCGTGCTTTATAGACGGTAACATTACCATCCGCGTCCGTTTTCTTCTTGAAGATCCATTTGCACTCAACGGCCTTTCGGTCGCTAGGAGGGTCCACCAAAGTCCATACTTGGTTTTCGCTCATGGATCCCAATTCGGATTTCATGGCTTCTAGCCATTTCTCAGAGTCTGGGCTCATCATCGCTTCCTCATAGTTCGTAGGTTCACTGTCTTCTACTAGCAAGACAGTCAAGACAGGGTTGCCGTACCACTCAGGAGGGGCACGTGACCTTGTCGACCTGCGACGTTCAGTAGCAGCATCGTCCGAAGCTTCATGATCCTTGTCATTAGCTTCCTCTATTGTTGGTGCAGGCGGCACTGGAACAATTTCAGGTGCTGCGCTACTCTCCAACTCAAGAGAAGGTTCAATAACCTCGTCTAGCTCTACTTTCCTCCCACTCACTTCTTTCGAGAGAAACTCCTTCTCAAGAAAGGAACCGTTCTTTGCGACAAACACTTTGCCTTCAGTTCTGTGATAGAAGGTATACCCAATAGTTTCCTTAGGGTATCCTATGAAGACGCATTTCTCCGCTTTGGGTTCGAGCTTGTCCGGCATCAACTTCTTGACGTAAGCTTCGCATCCCCAAACTTTAAGAAACGACAACTTAGGTTTAGCACCAAACCATAGTTCATACGGTGTCGTCTCAACGGATTTATATGGTGCCCTATTTAAAGTGAATGCAGCGGTTTCTAATGCATAACCCCAAAATGATAACGGCAAATCAGTAAGAGACATCATTGATCGGACCATATCTAATAGGGTTCGATTCCGGCGTTCAGACACACCATTGCGCTGTGGTGTTCCGGGTAGCGTGAGTTGTGAAACGATTCCACTTGCTTTAAGATGCGTGAGAAAATCATAACTCAAATATTCACCTCCACGATCGGATCGTAGAAACTTAATCTTTCTGTTACGATGGTTCTCCACTTCATTCTGAAATTCCTTGAACTTTTCAAATGTTTCAGATTTATGTTTCATTAAATAGATATACCCATATCTACTTAAGTCATCGGTAAAAGTGAGGAAATAGCGATATCCACCGCGCGTCGAAATACTCATCGGTCCGCATACATCGGTATGTATGATTTCCAACAAGTCCGTTGCTCGCTCCATCATACCGGAGAACGGTGTTTTGATCATCTTGCCCATGAGGCATGGTTCGCATGTGTCAAATGATTCAAAATCAAGAGACTCCAAAAGTCCATCAGAATGGAGTTTCTTCATGCGCTTTACTCCAATATGACCTAGACGACAGTGCCACAAATAAGTAGTATTATCACTATCTACTTTGCATCTCTTAGCCTTAATGTTATGGATGTGTGTTTCATCCCTTTCGAGATTTAGAAGAAATAAACCATTTACAAGAGGTGCATGACCATAAAAGATGTTACTCATATAAATAGAACAACCATTATTCTCCGATTTAAATGAATAACCGTCTTGCAATAAACACGATCCAGAAATAATGTTCATGCTCAACGCAGGCACATAATAACACTTATTAAGGTTTAAAACTAATCCCGAAGGTAAAACTAAGGAGAGCATGCCGACGGCCATCACATCAACTCTTGATCCGTTGCCAACGCGCATCGTCACCTCATCCCTCGCAAGCCGCCGTCTATTCCGTAGCTCCTGTTTCGAGTTACAAATATTAGCAACTGAACCGGTATCAAATACCCAGGCACTACAACGAGGGCTAGTAAGGAAAACATCAATAACATGTATATCAAATATACCTTTGATGGTGCCAGCCTTCTTGTCCGCTAAGTACTTCGGACAGTTACGCTTCCAGTGACCCTTGTCCTTGCAATAGAAGCACCCAGTGTCCGGCTTGGGACCAGACCTGAGCTTCTTCTCAGCAGGGGCATTGCGCTTGCCGACGCCCTTCTTTAAGGGCTTCTTTGCTCCCTTACCTTTCTTAAAGGAGGGCTTGTTGACCATCAACACATGATTATCCTTCTTGATGTCCACTTCCGCAGCCTTCAGCTTTGCGAAGAGCTCGGTGATCGTATCAGCGGAACCAATCTGATTATGAGTCACTACAAAACTTTTGTAGCTGGGAGGGAGTGATTGCAGAACCCTGTCAATCTTGAGCTCCTCTGGAATCGTGCATTCCAGTTGCTCAAGCCGTTGAGTGTAGCCCGACATCTTTATGGCGTGCTCACTAACGGAACTCCCTTCCTCCATCTTGCAGTTAAAGAACTTCTCAGAGATCTCATATCTCTTAGAACGGGCTTGAGTCTGAAACATGGTTTTCAGCTCCTCGAGAATCTCAAAGGGCCCGGGATACTCTTCAAAACGATTTTGAAGTTCCGGTTCCATAGCAAACAACATGGTGCTCTTAATCACACCATAATCATCTTTGCGCGACTGATAGACAGCTTTCTCATCAGCCGGCGCAGTTGCAGCAGGGGGGTCACCTAACGCTTTCCCAAGGACATAGTCCTTTTGTCCGCCAGACAGAATGATTCTTAGATTGCGGAACCAATTGGTGAAGTTAGACCCATTGTTTCTAAGCTTTTCCTTCTCAGCAAAAACATTGAAGTTGAAGTTGGACTTGGCCATGTGATCTACAGTATTGACAAGTACAATTTAGACTATGTTCATGATAAATAGTTCAACTTAATCAAATTACTAGATGAACTCCCACTAAATTCAACATCCCTCAAGTTGTTTAGTGAACACGATCCAAATTCACCACACCTAATCCGATCATCACGAGAAGAGATGTGGTTTCAATGGTGGACAACGAAGTGTCGATCATATCATTCATATGACTTATGCTTAACCTTTCGGTTCTTGTGTTCCGAGGCCATGTCTGTACATGCTAGGCTCGTCAAGTTAGACCCAAGTATTTCCGCGTGTGCAAAACTGGCTTGCACCCGTTGTATGTGAGCGTAGAGTCTATAGCACCCGATCATCACGTGATGCTTGGACACGACGAACTTTCGCAATGGTGCATACTCGGGGAGAACACAGTTTTATCTTGATCTTTAAGTGAGGAATCATCTTATAATGCTACCGTCGCGATCTAAGCATAATAAGATACATAAAGGGATAAACATCACATGCATATAACTTTATGTGACATGGTATAGCCATCTTCGC
Organism: Avena sativa; assembly: GCA_916181665.1. Classification (NCBI taxonomy): domain Eukaryota; kingdom Viridiplantae; phylum Streptophyta; class Magnoliopsida; order Poales; family Poaceae; genus Avena; species Avena sativa. The sequence goes on along the minus strand of OV702279.1, from coordinate 370,152,510 downwards.
GCAATGATCTCCATCTTGTGCGTTCCGGCATGATCTCCATCAATCCACCATGATTGCCTCCACCACGAATAGCAACTACAACTATTGCTAACTACTTAGCGATAAAGTAAAGCTATTACATGGCGTATAAGAAGTTGACTCGCAGGTCATACACAATTATAAAGACAACCATATGGCTCCTGCCGGTTGTGTACTCATCGACATGCAAGCCGTGAAACATTACAAAACATGATCATCGCATACAATATACACATCACATCTTGGGCCATACCATATCATAGAAAACACTCCCTGCAAAAACAAGTTAGACGCCTCTACTTTGTTGTTGCATGTTTTACGTGGCTTATGGGAGTAGATGCTAAGAACGATTCTTACCTACGGAAAGCCACAACGGTGATATTATGGTTGCCAAACTCCGGTGTTAATCCCATGACAACTATAGTGAGAGAAACTCACATCCACCAGCCGCATGTGTGGAACAAGCCACACGTCAAGTGCGGAGCCGGTCTCGCGAACGACGTCACGTAAGGTTGGCCTGGACCGCTTCAATCTCACTATCCCGCGTCATAAGAAGAACACAAACAAGAGGCTTGCAACAGAAAACATCAACGCCCGCAACAACCATGTTGCGTTCTACTCGTGAAACACATCTACGCATAGATCTAGCTCTGATACCACTGTAGGGTTTCGCGGCATAGTAAATCAAAATTTTCTACGGAGCGAACAGAGGGAAAGCCAAGATCTAATCTAGGAGATGCAAACAACGAGAGAGATTGGATTAGATCTTCATACCCTTGAAGATTCGCACAGCGGAACGTTCGTCGGAACGTGGGTGATGTAGTCGTACTCGCTTCTCCTCCTCGCGATCCGATCCGATCTAGCACCACAAGTGGCGGTGCCTCCGTGAGATGCACACGTGCAGCACCTCGACGTCTCCTCCTTCCTCGGACCAGCAAGTATGGTGGAGATATATATTGGATCTACAACACGACGGCGTGGTGTATATGGTGGAGAATTTCTGCAGCAGGGCTTTGCCTACAAACAGTCGGGAGGGAGAGAGGAAAGCTAGCAAGGCGGCTAGGGTTTGGAGGAGAGGTGTGGGGGGTTGGTGCGCCCCCACCCCTATTTATATAGAGGGGGGGCGCAGCCCTAGCCCCTCCCCCAAGCCCAAAGGATAAGGAGTGGGGGGCATGGACTCTCCCCTCTTCTAGAAACCCTATCTCTAGTTTAAACGATTTAAACTCTCTAGGATCGGCTGGGCCCTATGGGGCCTTGTGCCCCTGGCCCAATGCGGCCAGGACACTCCCTCATAGGCCCATGCCCCCTCCCGGAAGGTGGGGCCACGTTGGTCCCCTTCCGGAAGGTTCTAGAAGCTTCCGGTACAATACCGATTAACCCGGAACAATTCCGAACTCCAAAAACTGCACTGCCTTATATGAATCTTATTCTCCGTACCACTCCGGAACCTCTCGTGATGTCCCGGATCCCATCCGAGACTCCGAACAAAAATTCATAAACCAATTATCCAATCTATCCTAGCGTCGAGACACGTTAAGTGTGTGACCCTGCGGGTTCGAGAATATGCAGACATGATCTTCTATCAATAATCAACAGCGGGGTCTGGGCACCCATATTGACTCCCACACATTCATCGATGATCATATCGGATGAACCACGATGTCAGGATTCAAACAATCCCATATATATATTCCCTTCGTCTCGCGATATTTTACTTGCCCGAGATTCGATCGTCGGTACCGTCATACCTAGTTCAATCTCGTTCACAGCAAGTACTTTACTCGTTCCGTAATCCGATATCACTTTGTGATTAACTCCTCAACCACATGCTTGCAAGCGGTGTTGATATCGATTACCGAGTGGGCCCGAAGTATATCTCTCCAACTTGGGAGGGACAAATCCCATCTCGATACATACAACCCAACAGATACTTTCCGATCACCTGAGAGACACCTTTATGATCACCCTCTCATAGGATGATGTTTGATGACCTCAAAGCTTTCTTCCGATACCAGGGAGTTGTATTATCTCATGGTCTAAGGAATACAATATTTGACATAAGAAAAGCTTCGCAAAGACGAACACGATGACACGATCTAATTGCTTCGCTTAGTTTGGGTCTGTCCATCATATCATTCTCCAATGATATGATCTCATTATCAATTGACAACTCATGTCTATGGTTAGGAAACCTTAACCATCATTGATCAATGAGCTAGTCCATAGAGGCGTACTAGGGACACGGTGGTGTTCACAAACCACACAAGTATTAAAGTTTCCGCTTAATACAATTCTAGCATGGAATATAAACATTATCATGAACAAGAATTATAATAATAACATATTTATTATTGCCTCTAGGGCATAATTCCAACAAGCATGAGTCATATAGATGATATGATGAACATGATGATTGTTCGCCTTTGAAACTATATCATGTCACGTGATGATCGGACTTGGTGTAGTGAATTTGGTTCGTGTGATCACTAAAACAATGTGAGGTATATTGTTTTGAGTGGGAGTTCAATAGCAATATGATTAAAAGTTGAAAACTATTTATCATAAATTAAATCAAAGTAAATTTGCGTAGTTATTTTAGTCATTGGCATCCGTTTACCACCTTGCGCTTAGTTATAATTGAGATAATAGAACTATAGAATTCTGGTTAGTTACTTTACGAACTGGTATCGTATTGTTTTGAAGTGTTAATCTAAAGTTTAAAAGTCATATTGCAAACTTTCAGTAAGTTCCGGTTACTCCTTGAAGTTTAATAATTGGTATTAAATCAAGAGTGACAATTCCAGTGTTAGTATATAAGTATCATGTTTGTCTCCATGATTCTTGATATTCAAAAGATTGTTTTAATATCAAGGTTATCTAGGATCTGAAAGAGTTGTTTCAGAAACCATGATGTGTGGAAGATACTGTGATATCTGAAATGATGTTTTGGTTGCAACATTGTAACACCCTCAGAATCGGACCTATGCAAGTTTTAGCGAAACCCGCCAAACCCGCATAGAAACGATTCAAAGGTGCCCACCAGGCACTTTCGTGCGGGTGGAAAACGAAGTAATAACATTACACAACAGTCCTCGATGGGACCCACAGAACAGATATATATACAACAGCGACTCAATGAGTCAAGAATACAGATATAATATACAAAGATCCAAATCACCTTGAAAACAATCGAGCGTCCAGCTACGGACAAGATGCAAATGGGGCTAAGAGCCCTGAAGGATAACCAATGGCGTCCATAACCCTGCCCAGGCCAAGCCGGAAGGGTAACCCTGCTAACGACGTCGATCTCAAAACCTGCTTAAACAAAAGGGGTGCCGACAAAGGGCAAAGGAAAAAGAGGAGCGTCAGTACTGAGGCCAGTACACGGCGAGACTAGAATTCGGCGGTCCTCGCCTACATAGGTATGGTGGACTGAAGCGGCAGCGGCAGCATGCACTAAACAACCTATAGAGACTCGATACAACTGGCGACTATCAGAGAGGGGTAAGAAAGACCTATTCGGAACCAACCTGATACTAACACCAAACAAACCCATCCTGGTATTTCCCCCTCGAGACCAAACGAGGAAGTCAACCGAGGAACTCACACAGTTGGCAGTTTTATTTATTCAGTTATCGTTGCAGCAATTACTAGACAGGTATAGATAATCATCCTGATAAAATAAGCAGTGGGTAATTTTAGTTAACCATCCCGTTATAGTTGCAACACTTACTAATCAGATACAATTAGCATGAGATAACCCAAACCCAAAACCCAGCAGTTGTTGGTACTTTTATTCAGCCATTCCGTTGTAGTTGCAACACTTACTAGTCAGATACAATTGTCGCAAGCGACAAACCAAACAAGCAATTGTTGGCAGGTTTATTTAGCCATTCCATTATAGTGAAGCTGATTACTAGTCATTATAAAGTCAAATTTATAGCACTACTTTAGTTATAGTTGTCTATGATCGAGATACTGTGCTCCAAGTCGTCCATAACCGCGGACACGGCTTTCAGAAAGTTTTACCCGGCCGGGGTGCACCAATAGCAACACACACACGATCAACCTCGGAAAAACCAAATCAAAACCCAACGAGGCCTTCACGACAAAGCAATCACGGGATTCAGAAATATTTCAGGGGGCCACCCCATTGAGTAGACCCGCAACGAAGCTAGCTGACTCCGAGACGGACTCAAGGTTTGCGTCAATGGCTGTAAACGACTGGGAACCCCAAAACGGGGCTTGTCGATACCGCGAAAACACTCCGCTTACCTAAACAGTACAGTGTGCTCCTCGCACAATCGTAAATAAAGCAGTAAAGCATGGCATAAGTACAGGATCGTAAATAAAACCTCAAACTAGTTTGTGGCCCCAAGAAATAAGAATGAATCAAGCTCTGTCTCAGGGGGGGTCCCATAATTCCCCGTATGTGGATAGCGCGAATATTCAAGGAACAGGTATCAAGTACTCGGGGTCCTACGGGACACAAGTGGACGGTTAACAACCAAATAACATCTATTGCCCACATGTGCCTCTGCTTACCTACTTCAATTTTAGTTGTTAAACAGTAATTAAAGTGAACGAAAAGTAAAACCATGATCATCTCCAACATCAACATGCGGCAATACACCAACAATTGTGGCACTTGACGACACGCAACAGCACTTGAGCAAGCGACTACGACGCGCAAGTCCAACTATCTACCAACCAACAGGTAATAGGAGGTGTCCAAGGCAATATAAGGCTGCAAGGGATATCACGGGTACGAAAAACTAGAGCAACGCAACACAGATAGCAATAGGTCAACAGGAGGGAATAAATACTATAAAAGTAAGATAGGTAGAAAGGGGGAGATGCTCGCCTGAAACCATTGCCGAAGGTTCAACCGAAGATCGGGTCGACACTCGCATCAACTCAACGGCCTTATCCGCGAAGAACCAAAACGCTAGAATAAACACCGGATGCAATATTTAATACTACGGCAAAAGATCGGGCATGATGCATGTATGATGCATGGCATGGCCAAGATGCGATGCAATTGGGCAATAATAAGTGGAACCGGGGTCCCGACAATTAATTAGGTGTTTCATGCTGTTTAGCTACCCCGCCATTTAATGTTGTTTAACAAGGCAGAATATATCACCGGTTCGCTACACAAATTTAAATGAGGCCAATATAAGACTAGATTTGCCCGCATATGGCCCCATATTTAATTATAAGGTGAATCAGCATAGTGCCCCCAACCACACAAATATGCATGCAAGATGAATGATTAATATGCAACAGGTTTTATATTACATTTATAAAATAGGGGCTCGGGAAAAGGTTCACACATTAGGGGATCTCGACGAACTTGGGGTTCCGGGGTTCGGGGTTCGGTCTCAGGGTTCAGGGTTCGCCGGCCTCGGTCTCGGATAACGGAGGTAGGTCTTGTCGCATCCGTGGTCTTCGGCCCGTGTAGACGGTCATGGCGTTCGGGATGAAGTACTTGTCGCATCGGGGCCTCGATGTCCTCGGATCCGGTTGAAGATCTCGGCGTTCGGCAAACTTCGAAGTAGACCTTGGAGTTTCGCGATGACCTTGTCGATTCCCTGTCGAAGGCCTTGGCGCTTCGGATCGGTCTTCGGTTCGGGGCCTCCGGGTCTTGGGGTTCGCGTCCGTGTGGCGATCTTGTCGTTCCGTGTAGGCGTCCTCGGTGTCGGGGAAGATCTTGGGGTTCTAACTCGTTCATCGTTGGCGGACTTGGTTCGTCGTCGGGTCTCGGACAACGGCCTTCGGCCTCCGTGAAGAAGAGCTTGGCGTGTCAGGGTTCGGACTTCGCCTCCGGGAACGGGGTCTTCAACGTCTCGGCCCTCGGGTTCACGATGGCATCGTCGCCGTGTCGAAGGCATCGGGGTAAAGAACTCGGCGTATCCGGGATGGAGAGCTTGCCGTTCCGCGGCGATCTTGCCGGCCTTCGGGTCATCAACTCCGGGAATGGGATCTTGGAGCGGCGACGGGTTCGGTGAGGTCGTTCTTTGGGGTCTCGGCGTCCCGTGACGAAGGCCTTAAGGTACCACCGTATTCGCCGGTGGCGTACTTGGGGTCGGCACCAAGGTTCAGGTTCGGTCTTGGCGTCCGTGGCGACGATCTTCGGGGTTCATGTCTCCGAAAGTCTTCGGACGATCTTGTCGACATCATAGGGTGCATCTACCCGAAAACTGCAAGGACGCGCAGGACGGGGTCGGGGTGGTGGCTCGTGGCTCGCTGACGGCAAGACGACGCGGAGCAGGGCCGCCGGCGGCTCGGACTTGCAGGGGCGGCCGAGGGGAGGCTGACGGGGGGGCTCCCTGGCGGCGAGGCAGGTCCGCTCGGGGCGAGGCGAGCGCGGCGGAGGACGAGGTCCTGGCGGCGGCTGCTCGACGAGGACGGGGAGGCGCCGGAGACGGGCGGTCGACGAGAGGGGATGCGCTTGGGGCGAGCTCGCCGGCAGGGACGCGGGGGAAGGAAGGCGCCGCGGGTGGTGCGGCCGCGGGCTCGAGGAGGCGGGGAGGAACGCGGTGGGGCGGCGAGCTGGTGGGTCCGGGCGACGGAGGAGGCCGGCGCGGGCGACTCGTGCGCGGCCGGGCGCGGCGGAGCTTGGGGGGTCCGGCGAGGCGGAGGCGGGCGCCTGGCCGGCGGGGAGCAGAGGGCGCGGGGCGGAGGAGGGCGGCCCGCGGGACGACGCGGCCGGAGGAGGGGAGAAGGGGCTCGGGCCGGCGAACTGCGGAAGGGAGGAGGGCGCGGCGGCCGGCGGTGGAGGCGAGCGGAGGGTGCGGTGGTTGGGGCGGGGACCGGAGGTGAGGGCGCGGGGTGGGGCTCGGGTGAGGGAGGCGTCGGGGTCGGGGTGGGCCAGGGGGTCACGCGGGAGCGGGTCCAGGGGGTTGACCAGGTCGGTGGGGCCAGAGGAAAGGGAGGGGGCGGGGCGTGGTGTGGGTGGGTTGAGTGTGTTGCTGTGGTGTGGGGAGAGGAGGTGGGCCAGGACGGGGGAGGAGGGAGAGAGAGGGTTGGGCAGGTGGCGGCCCGGGATTGGGTAGAGGGGAGGGAGAGGGTGAGGTGGCAGCCAGGGATTGGTCCGGGTGATGTGGCTGGTTGGGTGGGTAGAATAGGACTGGTAGGTTTAGGAATTTAGGTGGACCGTTTTTGCACTGGGGGTGGCCGACTGGGTCGGTTCGGCCCGGTTTGGCTGCCCCCAATAAAATAATTTAATATTTTATTTGTTTAAAACAAGGCTTCTGCAAACCGATAGCAGACAAAATAAAATAATCCGGAGACCCGGGTTTTGCGTTTGGAACATAGACGGGGCGTTTAGAAATCAAGAACCGGTTTTTCCGCAATTAGTTTTATGCAAGCAAATGCAAGATGATGACAATGCTCAAATGCAATGTGGCATGATGACATGAGCATGCGGTCATGATGATGCAATGCACAAAATCAACGTGATTTTCTAGTAGTGGTTTTGCGGGATGCCACAAACATGAGAGAGTATAATATGACAAAGTTTATGTTCTCATATTTGATGAGAATTTGAAAAAGGTTGGAGACGCTTGTCGTCCTAATCCTCCAAAAAGTTTTGGAGAGCAACATTATACTCGCGATTCACCGTTATAAGCTAAAAGTAGATTGAGCATGAATAGTTCCATGATAAGGGTGAATATTTGATAAAATGTTTACTACACTAAAAGATTACTAAAGAATGGAATTTGAAAGAACACCAAGTATTTGATGTGGTGATCTACTTCAAAGTGCAAGTCCAAAGACATTGGTATTTAACTATACATGCTTTGGACTATGTGTCATGTGTATGGCTCTACTATTGATGTTGATAGATTCTTTCGAACATAAAAGAAAATACTGAAAGAGAATCTCAGAAATATATGGCAGAAAATAAAAGGCTAGAATTGTTCAGCTTAGGTATATAGAGGATATACATGTTATGGATATATTCTTTGCTTATTAAACAATGTGGTTCTTAAGTATTGGATACTGAATTTGTTGGTGTGAATAGTCATACGAAACAACACAATTCATGAACTACAATGTCCTAAGTAACTAGCAAAAGAATATGTAATGATGTTCATCGAGAACAAATAAAGGGTTGTTGTGTTGCTCGTTAACATCAAAGCTTGCCTTCAAGATTTGTTTTATCAGGTATTATGAGAACAAATGGGTTGTTCAAATAATTGCCGTAATCCATAAAAGATGGATGATTTACAAATCTCGTTGGATAAATCACATCCATAAAAATATTGCTAAATGTCAAAAGACAATTGATAAGAAAGATCACTTAGGAAGTGACATCGTCGTTTAAATTATATTGGAAAGAAAACATGAAGAAACTCCATGTGGATGGAATTTTGGAGTCTTTTGATTTTTGATCAAATGACGCTTGTGAAATTTTCCTAGAGATAATTAAAACTCCGCTCATAGGCCAAAGGGAACGGATGACTAGCTTATTGAAACTTGTACATATTGTTGTATGAAGTCCATTATGTGTAGTCAAGAGCAATAGATTTCAACTTCATATGCTTTCTCCGAAAATTTGAGTGAATATATGAATATTTACATAATAAGGATGAAGTGTGAAACATTTGAAAAGTTTAAAGACTTTCAAGATGAAGTGCAAAATCAATGTAACAAGAAAATGAAGAATTTATGATAGGATCATAAAGGAAGATATTTGAGTTATAAAGTTTAGCATAACACCTAAGATTTGAGGAATCGTTCCATGGATTTGCTTTTCCCAAAACACCATATGAGTATGGAATAATCAAGATATGCAATGAAACCTTGTTTGACATGGTAAGATAAAAGGTGTAATTGATAAAACTGCCATTATATTTTAAATATTAAAGCTTTAGAGACTACCGTTTTTCCACGGAAAAGAGCTCCATCATAATCCGTTGAAATGACACCATATAAAGTTATGGTTTGGGATAAAACCCAAGTTTTCCTTTCTTAAACATTGGTATGCTATGCATAAGAAAGATGTTTGCAACCAAAATCGGATGAACATATATTTGTATGTTATTTTGAATAATCGTTGAGTATTCCTCCATAACACCAAAGACAAAAATGTTTGTCGCTTAGAACGTTAAGTTTCTTTGAGAAAGGAATTTTCCGTGAAAAGTTTAGTGGGAGGACAATAGAACTTTGATAAGGTTAAAAGAACCTTAGATATATGTGCAAAGTTGCGTAGCACTGAAAAGTATTCCGGAGGCAACAACAATGCTCATGGCTCACGTGCCTCAAAGGTTGTGGTCACGGAGGCCTAAGTTCCTATTGAAACAAGTAGGTCGGGTAACCAATCAAATACCAAGATTTGAGAGTTAAATCATTATTTGACAATAATGATCCGACTACATGGAAAGAAGCGATGATGGGCCCTGACTCCGTCAAATGGTTTGAAGCCATAAAATCCGTGATAGTTCCATATACGAGAGATCAAGCTTTGAACTTGAAAGACCCTCTGAAAAGGTGCAAGACCTTACAGTCGTATTTGGATCTATAAAGAAATAGACATGGATGTTTCACATCTATGAAATTATCGACATGTCGGGAAATAGTTCATGACAATGTTCAAAGAGTTGACTATGACAAGATCTGATCTTTCATTAAGCGATACAAGTCTAGACGGATTAATGTAGCAACCACTACATATAATTTTGTTATGTGGTAGTTGAATAAACAAAACAAGTTCTTCTAATAGAATGGTTACCTAGGACGTGTGCATGACACGGTCCAAAGGGTTTTGTTAATTCAAAGGATGCTAAAAGCATATGCAAACTTCAATGGTTGAAGTAAGCATCGCGGAGTTAGAATCTTCACTATGATGAAACTGTTAAAAGAGTTTAATTTCATCGGAGACGATGAAGATGCTTGCATTTGCAAGAAATTAAGTGGGAGCGCCAAGACATGTTTCTAATACATTATGTGGAAGACATATTGTTGATTGGAAATGATGTATTTTTTATTGACACAGGTTAAGAATTTCATCTCGATGAAAGGTGTAGGCAGAACCCGAATATTTGGCATCAATGTCTATATGGATAAATTGAGACGCTAATATGGTTGTGCCAGAAGTACATATATGAGATATTGAATGAGTTCAATATAGAAACTACAAGAAAGGTTCTTGTTGCACAGGAAAGCTTGAATAAAGATTCAAGTATTTTTGATACTTGATATATAAAATCACAAGGAGTACTTTATCAATCATGATGTGATGTGTACAAATCCAGATATATCCTATGCTCTAAATGTTATGAGCGTATACCAGAATGATTCATAAGATGATTATTGGACGATAGTAAAGATATTCTTATGATCTTTTAGAAGAACTAAGAATATATTATTTTGTAGAAGTGACAAATAGATGGTTAGTTCATTGAAAAAGTATTACATTGATACTAGTTTTGTCACAAAGTACAAATTAAGTTTATCTCTATCTAAACTAAGGGTGGCACAATATGATGGAAAGTAAGTTCCATAATGGATTTGGATGAGTTCCAAAGTTAAGACATTGTGACAGATACTACAACAAAAGGCTAAGTATATGACTGCTATAATAGCAGCAAAAGAGGGCATTTGTGTCCAGTAGTTTGTTATCAAACTAGATGTGGTTCACAGCGGGATAGTACTATGAAGATATATTGTATGACAATATATCAACATGTTTTAACCCCAAGGAACTTAAGGTCTCACCAAAGGACCAAATTTATACAAAGCCATCTCATTAGAGAATGAGTGATGCGTAGAGACGCAAACACATGCAATTACACACGGACCTAAAAGTATCGGATCCGGAGATCAGTTGACCACCGGAAAGCCATAGGTGTTGAATGCACAAAGGTTTGGAACTAGATTATTGACTCTAGTGCAAGTGGGAGACTGTTGGAGATATGCCCAAGAGGCAATAATAAAGTGGTTATTATCATATCTTCATGCTTATGATAAATGTTTACATACCATGCTATAATTGTATTAACCAGAAACATTAATACTTGTGTGATTTGTAAACATAAAAGAGTCCCTAGTAAAGCATGTTGTTAAACTAGCTTGTTGGTTAATATACGATCATGGTTTCCTGATCATGAACATAGAGATGTTATTAACAACAGGGTCATATCATTAGGAGAATGATGTGATGGACATACTCCTATAATTGAGCGTAGCATAAAGGTCAAGTCATTTAATATAGTTCACTTGCTATAAGCTTTCTGATACATAGTAACCTAATTCCTTCGACCATGAGATCATGCTAATCACCATCACCGGAAGGATGCTTTGATGACATCAAACACCACACCGTAACTGGGTGGCTATAAAGGTGGCATTGAGTGTTCGGAAAGTATGTGTTGAGGCACATGGATCAAGATTGGGATTTGTCCATCCATATGACGGATAGATATACTCTGAGCCCTCTCAGTGGAATGTCATCCAATTATCTTGCAAGCATGTGACTGGATCACAAGGGATCACATATCACGGGAACGAGAAAAGAGTACTTATTGGTAACGAGGTTGAACTAGGTATGCAGAGATATCGATGATCAAACCTCGGATAAGTAAAGTATCGTGAGATAAAGGGAAATTGGTATCGTATGTAAATAGTTTATTCGATCATGAAGTAATCGTAGAAATATGTGGGAGACATATGAATTTCCATATTCCTCTATTGGTTATTGATCGGAGAAGAGTCTCGATCATGTCTGCATAATTCATGAAACGTAGGGAGACACACTTAAGGATTCGATGTTGTTTAGTAGATATGGAATGTGAGTAAAGAGAACGAATGTTGTTCGGAGTCTCGGATGGAATCCGGGATATCAGGAGGAGATCCGGAATGGTCCGGAGAATAAGATTCATATAAGGAAAGTCCAATTTCGGAGTTCGGGAATGATTCCGGTTTTTTCACCAGAATGTTCTAGAAGGGTCTAGAAGGTTCACCGACCGGAAGGGGAAGGGTACATGGATGTGTCATGACAAAGTGTAATGGTTGCATCATGTCCTAGCTCACTTGGCTGGACACTTGGAAGAGAGAAATCAAACTCTAATTTGAAAGTCAGAAAGGCAGTTTGAAAAAGTTAAATCCCAACATGGTTTCCGAGTTAGGAAGGGTTTCTGAGTTAGGGAGGGTTTCCACCTGGGTTGGGAACACCCTTGGACGCCCCGCACCTATATAAGGAGGGGTAGGGGCGCACCCCAAGGTATCCCCCTTGCCCTAGGCGCCCAAGAAACCCTAGGTTGGCCGCCGCCCCCCTCTCTAGTTGCGACCAATCTAGATCTCCTCTAAACCGCTACCGACTAGCTAAACTCTAGTTGATAGCTACCTCTAAACCTCTGCCCTCTAAACCCTAGATCGCCGGAGCTCCCTCTACTCCACCATACTCGCTCTGGCTTAGGATAAGCCCTGCGGGATCTCCCCTCTACTTCCGATACCACGCCGTCGTGCTGCCGGAATCGCGAGGAGAGAGCTACAACCTCTGCTGCCTGCTGGAACAAGGGAGAGGAAGGTCTTCATCGAGTATCGTACGTGTGACCGATTGTGGGAGTGCTGCCGGAACGCGGTGCCGAAGGATCATCTACGCGATCTTGAGATCGGCAAGTGAACGACTACATCACCCACGAGAATCTGCTCTCATTAACCGCTTTGGATCTTCGAGGGTTAGTACTCTATCAACTTGTTGCACCGATCTAGTAGATAGAACTTGGCTTGATCATAGATTAGATCTTGATTGTGTGTTCATGTGGTAGAATTTTTTTGTTTTCCATGCTACGAACCCCTACAATTACGTGGAAGATCAGCAGAGGATCGCGGATAACTTGAATTGCCGGCTAGCGGTGTTCCCTCTAAACTATCTAGGTATGATAGCCAGGGACACCAGGATTTCGACCAAGGATTTGGAGCCCCTTATGGGATGGACTAAGGCAAATTACGAGCCATGGCAAGGGAGGTTCACCTCCAAAGGGAACAAGACCATCCTTATCGATCCATGTCTCTCCATCCTCCCCATGTATATTATGGGGTTATACCTCCTGCTAACTTCGACAAGGAGCTCTTCCGGTTCTTTTGGATGGCCAATGATGGCCACCAAAAGTACCATATGGTCAAATGGGCTGACATTTGCGCCCAAAGACCCTAGGGGCACAGGTATCCTATCCTCCCGCCACATGAACATGTCATTGATGCTTAGATTGGTGTGGATTATTTTGAAAGATGATGGCGGCCTTTAGTTGCAGCTAATAAAAGCTAAGTATCTCCGGGGATTGCCGCTAATGGCTTGTGAATGCCGGGAGGGATCTCAGTTGTGGAGATCCATCCAGGATATCAAGCCAACAATACGGAATGGGATATTCATTTCCATGGGCGATGGAAGGGACACCCTATTCTAGTTGATCCTTGGTTTGGGGGCCGTCCCCTCGTCACGAGGCACCCGAGTTGTTCGCGATCTGCATGGAGCCTATGATATTGGTGGTTGAGGCTTGCCAAGGCGGGGCATGGCAGGTCTCTTCCGAAGGAACCTTGGTGCAGCAAAGATGGCTACCTAGGATGGGCTACGGGACAGCCTCCCGCTGACCCTCTCCCAATCCCCGGATAATGTATCTTGGCATCTGGTCCCCTCGGGGACCTATATAGTTAGATAGGCATACAAGTCCATGTTTAGTGGGCCCTATATTCCCTGGACCTCCCCCTATGGAAGGCCCCCTTGCCTATGAAAATCAAAATCTTCTTATGACATTTATTGTGTGATACGTCCAAAACGTATCTACTTTCCCAAACACTTTTTCTATTGTTTCTTCTCTAAACTTGTGTGATTTGGATACAACTAACACGGACTGACGCTGTTTTTAGCAGAATTACCTTGGTGTCTAGTTTTTGTGCAGAAAATCAACTATCAGGAAAAATCCAAAAAATATGCCAAAAATTATATTTCACCAGAAGACCCACGGAGCCAGAAGACGAAACAGAGTGGAGGCCCGGGGGTGGGGGCACACCCCTGCCAGGCGCGGGTGGGCCCTTCCCCACACCTAGGGGGTGCGGCCACCCCAGGCACACCCTCGGGTTCCCTCTTTGCCTATAAGTTACCCCTTGACCTAAAAAACCGAGGGGGGTTCGACGTTTTTCCAGAAAGAGTTCCGCTCCGCCGCCACCATCAGAAACCAAGATTCGGATCCATAAACTCCATTCTGGCACCCTGCCGGGACGGGGAATTTGGAGAGGATCATCGCCATCATCATCACCAACGCCTCTCCATCAACCATCGATGTTTCCTCCATCCATGAGTGATTAATCCCCCGCTGTAGGCTTGGGGATGGTAGGTATTGGATGAGTTCTATCATGTAATCGAATAAAATTGTTAGGTCATAATGCCTAGTATCTCTATTAGTGATATTTGACTTTGTTGCAACTTGTTATGCTTAATGCTTGTCACTAGGGCCCGAGTGCCATGATCTCAGATCTGAACTTATTATTGAATCATTATGATAGTATTGTTTATGATCTTATCTGCAAGTTGTGTACACATATCATTGTCCGGACCTAAAGGCCCCGAAGTGACATAAATTGGGACAACCAGAGGGGATGGTTGTGGTGTGAGGATCACATGTGTTCACGGAGTGTTAATGCTTTGATTCGGTGCTCTATTAAAAGGAGCACCTTAATTGCCAGTGGTTCCCTAGAGGCCCCGCTGCCACGGGTTGGCTAGACAGAAGATGTTGTGCAAGTTCTCATTGCGAGCACGTATGACTATATATGGAGCACATGCCTAGGATTGTTTAGTACTTGGATGCTTGTTATTATTTATCTGCAATGCCCTAGATCTTGAAGTTACATGTTTAGACTCGTCCATGCAATGCCCGTCCATCCATCCCTATGCCTACCGCGCTCATATCCTACTGTTTGCTGCTACTGTTACTATTGCTCCAGTTTTACTGTTGTTGCTACTACAAACTGTTGCTATTGATAAAATTCTGTGAGCAAGAACTATTTCCAGGTGAAGCTAAATTGACAACTCAGTTGTTAAGGCTTGCAAGTATTCTTTGGCTCCCCTTGTGTCGAATCAATAAATTGGGTAATGCTACCCGCGAAGACTATTGTGATCCCCTACACTTGTGGGTCATCAAGTCTATTTTCTGGCGCCGTTGCCGGGGAGCATAGCTTTATTTGTAAGTTCACTTGGATCTACTATTGTTCACTGCTACTCCGTTCATCATGGGTAAGTCTCGTGATGGAAAGTTTCCTATTTTACCATCCACTACAAGAAGAGGTACAGTCCTAAACACCTCTGTTGCTCTTGATTCACCGTCTGTTATAAGTAAGCTTGTCACACCACCACCACATACTCATGCTACACACACTGCTACTACTGCTGACTCTGAAACTGCTTTTGATGTTCATGATGTTACTTCTACTGTGTTTGATGCGAGTGGTTCATTAGGTCCTTTCCTAGATGCTACTATGGCTAGTCTAGGAAATACTGAAACTCCTAGTGAAGACACTGTTACACCTGTTAGCTCACCTGAGTCTAGAGAGAGTTATGATATTAATGATGGTTACATTGAGTTCACTGATGAATTTGTTGAAGAGTGCCAAAACACACATGGTACTAGTGCTATTAAGAGTCTCCTTGCTAGACGTACTATTATGCCCAAACTATCCTCTGATCCTAAGTTTGCCACCTATACCATAGATATTAAAGATAAAGATTATGATTTCTCTCTTGATTTATCCTACTTGCACATTATTGAGAAAGAACCTTTTTGTGGGACTGAAAATGAGAGTGTTTTGGCTCATATGAATGAGCTTTCTACTATGAGTGCTTTGTTCTCTGATGATTTTAAGATGCGTAAGTACTTTGTTACTAAGATCTTACCTTTTTCACTAAAAGGAGAAGTTAGGGCTTGGTTTAATAGATTACCTCCTGGTTCCATTGATAGCCCTGATTGCTTGATTGCTTCTTTCTTCCAGAAATATTTTCCTCCCAGTGCTAGACATGCTGCTTTGCAGAGACTTTTTGATTTTAAATAGGGAGAAGAAGAGAAATTGTCTGAGTCATGGACAAGGTTCTGTGCCTTGATTCATGCACATCCTGGATGTCCATTACCTAAAAATGAGCTTCTTTATATTTACTACAATGGACTAACTGATGATTCTAGGACATACCTAGATAGTTTTGCTGATTGTGTTTTCAGGAAAAGAACTCCTACAGATGCTGAAGAATTAATGGCTAAAATAAGCAAGAATTATGATGATTGCACTTCAACTGAGCTAAATTCACCTGAGCCTATTACTCCTGAACCAGTTGTGCCTAAACCAGTTCCAACACCAACACCAAGGAAGAGGGGAGTGATTGCATTAAATGATGAAGTGATGAAAGAAGCTAAGAAATGTCTTAAGGAGAAAGGTATTAGAGCTGAAGATGTGAAGAATCTTCCTCCCATAGAGGAATTATGTAAGCCAATTCCCCACTCATCTACTATTGAGGTACACTCTCTCCACTTTAATGAAGGTGATATTCCCTATGGTAAGCATCCTGATAAATGCTTAGAGGAACTTGACACATTTATTGTTAAACAAGGTAATTTTAATAAAAAAGTTTAGAATCATTTATTGGAAAACTCTAGAGCTATCAATGAGTTGAAAGATATTGTGGAAATAACTTCTAATGATATTAAAATGCTTTGTAAACACTTTCAAATGGTTCAAACCCAACTTGATCAACTTGCTAAGGTACAAAAAGATATGCTAGTTAATGCCTTAGGAGATAAACATGCTTATGGAATTAGAACTAGGAGTGGTATAGCTACTCAAGATCCTTTATATTCTGAAGGACACCCTAAAAGAATTGAGCATGATTCTCAACAAGGTGAATGTAGTGGTAGTCCTTGTAAGAGAAAGAAAAAGAAACATAAGGTAGTTGAGGAACCACTTGAACATGCTGTAGATCCTAATAGTATATCTGTCTCTGATGCTGAAATTGAGAGTGGGAATGATAATAATGATAAGGTGGAAGTTGAGGAAGAACCTGAGAAGCACACTAAGAACACTAGGTACACTAATGAAAATTTTATTGCTAGGAAGCATGGTAAAGAGAGAGAAACTTGGGTGCAGAAACCTATGCCTTTTCCAGGTAAGAAACACAAGTCAAAGGAGGAAGAACACTACAACAAGTTTTGTGAGTGGATGAAGCCTTTATTTTTGCAAATTCCTTTGACTGATGCTATTATGTTGACTCCTTATTCAAAGTATATGAAGGATATTGTCTCTAATAAAAGGAAGATTCCTAATGAGGAGATTTATACTTTGCTTGCTAATTATTCCTTCAATGGTAAGGTTCCAAAGAAACTTGGTGATACAGGTGTACCAACTATTCCTTGCTCTATTAAGAATAATTATGTTAGAACTGCTTTATGTGATTTGGGAGTTGGAGTTAGTGTTATGCCTTTTTCTCTCTACTAGAGACTCCAGCTAGAAAAATTGATACCAACTGATATATCTTTGCAAATGGCTGATAAGTCAACTACTATTCCTGTTGGTATATGTGAGTATGTTCATGTTCAAGTGGCTCATAATTGCTTGGTTTTGACTAATTTTGTTGTGCTTGAGATGCCTGAAGATGATAATATGTCTATTATTCTTGGGAGACCTTTTCTTAATACTGCAGGTGCTATCATTAATTGTAATCAAGGAAAAGTAACATTCAATATTGATGACAAAGAGCATACTGTTTATTTCCCCAAGAAGGTTGCTAGAAGCTATTGCCTGAATTCCATTGAAAATATTGAGAGCATCAAGGTTGGAGAGATATATTGTCCCATTCCGCAAGAAAATTTTGAAACTATTATGATTTGGACCATTGCTATCAAGTTTGAGGTAACATAATCACCTTGTGGAGTGCAAAGTTTTGTTTCATATAAGATTGTTTTGGTAACAAGACTTGATCAAACTTGTTAACAAAAGGATTTTAATGAACAAAATAATGTTTTCACTATGGTTATACTTGCTTTCTTTTACTTTTTCTCCTTCCTAGTCTTTGCCTTTTCTTTCGCTAGCTTTGGTTTTGTTAGTGGTTTGCTTGTTAGAGTGTCTTAGAACTTCTGTAGTTTGGTTTTTTGGTTTGGTTTTGCTTCTTCTAAATAAGCTGTTTCTGCGAGAAAATCAATTTTCATACCCTGAAAATTGGCCAAAAATAAATTTTTCCGAAAAATCCCAAAAAAATCAAAATAAATTTTTCCTTGAAAAAAGGGGCAGAGGGGTACCTGGAGTGACCCAGGGGCCACCCCAGGCGCCCACACCCCAGGTAGGCGCGGCCTGCCTATGGGTGGCGCCTAGGGGGGTCTGGCCCACCTAGGCCCCTTCAAGGTGCCCCCTCACAGCCATCTTCTTTCTCTCTCCCAAAAAACACCGGAAAAATTGATCAAGCTCGAGTTCTTGCTGTTCTTGCTCGCGATTTTCGATCTCCTTGCTCAGCCCATCTTTGCTGCTGATTTTTTGAGGGATTTCTCCTTGGTATGTGTCTCCTCCACTTCTCCAATTAAATTTGTGATTGGTAGATTGTATCTTGAGTATTTTGCTGCTATAGGTGACAGGTTGTGTGAGCTTCCATGCTTGTTCTATGCTTTGAGATTTCATTTTGATGCATGTGTAGCCCTCTGGCAAGTTCCTATAGTAGTTTCTCATCATTTATCAACTTGGAAATCACTTGGTTTGATGTTTGTCTAAAAATTTGAGAAAAGAGTGGTCATGGACAAACACACATTTGGAGAGATATTTGAGGGTGATGCACCTAGGAGGGAAAGGCCTTTAAGATCATCCTCCCGAGCCATGCCCTCATACAATGAGGATCCCATCACTCCGTGATTCGGCGACGAGGGAGATGAGGGGATGCTCATCCTTCCACCTTTCCTTGCCCAATCTTTTTGGAGTCTGCTGGGATTCTTGATGATTTTACAACCTTGGTTCAAAGGGATGGACTAACAAGCCTTATGCAGGATGAGAGCATGCAATATGCTACGTTCACTAAAACATTTGTGGAGATATTCTCCTTTACTAACAGCATGTTCAAGCCAAATGTTTCTTTCAAAATTTATGGCAGGTCTTACAATATGACGTTGAAAAAATTTTGTGAGGCTCTGGGACTTGGTACAGCTGGGTCAGCAAAGAAGATTCCAGCTCAACCCGGCTGATTTGTTGGAGCTCTACCGCGGGATAACTAATGATGATA
Source organism: Avena sativa (assembly GCA_916181665.1). Classification (NCBI taxonomy): domain Eukaryota; kingdom Viridiplantae; phylum Streptophyta; class Magnoliopsida; order Poales; family Poaceae; genus Avena; species Avena sativa. The sequence continues at coordinate 370,133,246 of OV702279.1, read as the reverse complement.
ACCGTAGAGCTCAACGTGGAAAGATGAGAAATATTCAGCTTCCAGCCATCAGGTACTTTGCTTACTATCTTGCCACTAGTGTTCTTGGTAGGGAGAACACTTGTAATATTTCCAGCTATCATTTGGCTTTCTTACCTTCTGCGCTCAACAATGATACCAAGTACAATCTTGGTTCTCTCATTGCTTGTCGCTTAACTGCTAAGGGACCCATTTATGGGGGAATTATTGCTACATGTGTTGCTACCGCCTTGGACATTGTTGTTGATCCAAATGATACAGTTTTGGCTCCTCAGAGACTTGATCTTGCTGCCATGAAGGCGCACCACTTTTTCACTAATGGCTCTACCCTTGAGAACTTGGTCTATAAAATGTTGTTTATTGACGAGGAAGAGAGAGAGATCCCTCTACCCCAAACCACTTTTTTCAGTATTTCTCAGGGACCTTTGTCACACTCCAAGGAGGGGATGGATGACGAGATGCGCTCTCTTATCTTCTATGGACACTATCAGGAGGAAGCACCCGCATATGACCCCGTTGTACACTACACTGGGGAGTCCTCGAGCTCGTACCAAGACGAGGGAGCCTCCTCGTCGTACTATGGAGGTGCACCTACTTGGGCACCATGGGATTGAGCCCCACTTAGGCCAAAAGCCTAAGCTTGAGGGGAGGTATACCGACATCACACCCATCTATATATCATGTTCGGTCAGTTCTTTGTATATCCATTGTTCGCTTTATTTTTGGTTCTTGTTGCTTCTTTCTCAAAAACACAAAAATACCAAAAATATTTTTGTTGTTTCTCTTGCTTTGTTTGCTTCTTGTTTGGTTTGCCTTTTCTTTGTTTGGTTTTGCTTTGTTTGCTTTCTTTAAAAAATCGAAAACAACAAAAATATTTGTTGTTCTTCTTTGGTTTTGTGAGTTCTTTGTAGGGTTCAGCCGTCCTCAGTGGATTTTGGTTTCATGTTATTATTCAAGTCACACAAGTGAAGGGAAATAATGAATATTAAGACAACTCGAGGTGTGGTAAGAGGCTGGTAACGAACTCTATCTGTTTTCATTTTTGTACATATACTCAACATGGTGAGCATGCTTAGCCTGTTCATGTAAGGTGTATGTTACTAATGGATGCTTAGTAGTTCTTGCTTGTCTATGATTAGCTCCAGCTTGCTAATAGTTTGTAGCATGTCATATGAATGTTTGCTTGCATTGTTTTATTCATAATTTTGGTATGATATTGTGGTATCCTCCTTTGAAAGTTTCATGTGAATCGACTTGGCACATGCTCACGCATGCATATGACTAAACAATAGTTAGTAAGCCTTGATGATTTATTTTGCCTCGGAGTTCTTGTATCACTTCCATGCCATAATTAGTCCAGTTTTGTTGCAAGCATGATTATGACAATTATTGCTCTCTCGTTTGTTGCTCCCTCTCTATTGCTAGCCTTCACTTGCACTGAGTATGATCTCTACTTGTGCTTCCAACTCCCCAAAACCAATATTGCCAATTGTTTCCACCATACCTACCTGTTAGCATTGTTTGCTATTTTAGTGCATATTCAATATGCCTTGTTTTGTTCCAAATAATATGTTTGTCTATTTTGAGAAAGTTAGATAGTAAAGCTCTCACGAACTTTATGGCACACTTTATTTCTTGCACTTAATAATCCTGAACCATTGTGAACTGTCCATGAAAGTTATATGCTTGCAAATTATATGTTGGGAGAGCAGAACCGTGTTGTCACGGGGAACGCTTTCAACACTTTTTGGATACATATCCAGTTGATACCTTGATTTTTTGTTTGCGGATATCATCGGTGTGAAATAAAAGACGAGCTTGTGAGTTCATGGAGTCTATACATTGTGTTAGAGAAACGCCTGGGCCGCTAGCCTAAGCCATGCCTAATCATGGTGGAAACTTGCAGCACCACCATAATGAGCATTCTATGAAGCATCCTCAATAAAAAAGTATGCACATAGTAAATAAAAAGATCGCTGAGATGCTCATTGTCTGCTTGCCTTGTCATTTTGATCACGGGATAACTCCTGTGTCATGTGCAAGGGGTACCCCGTTGGTGGTTCTCTATGATATGCATATATGTACAGTGACAAGAACTTGCAGGTAACCAAAGTTGAGTAGCATGCGGAGCGGCCCTCGTACTCAAGGGACATGTGATTTCCAGTTTATGGTCTGTCAAGCATATAACTCATATTTGGACCTCACTTTCACCTTAACCACATAAAGATGCCTATGATAGGGGTAATGAGAGCTCAAAGCTAATGAGTACCTTCCTTTTAGCATTAGGAAGCCTTTCAAACTTTTCAAAACCTTTTTCACTCCCTTGTTGAGTCACCACTTATTCTATGAGCACCTGCTTGAGAGCATAGTTGTCATTCTTGTGTTTGTTCCAAAACTTGGTTAATTATGTCATGACTTTGATGCTTGTATCTCTGATATCTTTACTTCTAGTCTTCACTTGAACTTCAAAGGTGCCTTGGCATTTATATTGTGCTCTACAAACAAAGGCAAGCAATATACCACTCTATCATACCTTACTATGAGCATTGCAATGTTGCTTATGTTTATGTTCCATGCTACTTATTATTATTGAGTTGGTTTCTCTTCATAGCTTGCAATGACTATTGAGTAGACTTGGTTGTATACTTCTTATTATGAATGGTTTAAGCATCTACTCCTGTGCTGAGAATATATACATCATATGAAGCAAATGTGTTTGTGAAAGTTCTTTTATCGCACTTAGTTTTCAACTAAATTGCTTGAGGACAAGCAATAAGCTAAGCTTGTGGGAGTTGATATGTCCAAAACGTATCTACTTTCCCGAACACTTTTGCTATTGTTTCTCCTCTAAACTTGTGTGATTTGGATACAACTAACATGGCCTGACGTTGTTTTCAGTAGAATTACCTTGGTGTCTAGTTTTTGTGCAGAAAATCAACTATCAGGAAAAATCCCGGAAAAAATGCCAAAAATTATATTTCACCAGAAGGCCCACGGAGCCAGAAGACGAAACGGAGTGGAGGCCCGGGGGGCCCACATCCCTGCCAGACGCGGGTGGGCCCTTCCCCGTTCCTAGGGGTGCGGCCACCCCAGTGTAACTACCTCGGTGAATTACGCTCCTAGTTACAAGCCTGGATGAGCGGAAATGGTTGAAATAGTACGGTGGGGCCCAAATGCCACTGACAGGTAGACCTTTTGGCCGTCCCAACCACTTCCAAACATCGGGACAAGAACGGGCGGCGTAATCGGCAGGCGAAGGGATCAACTACATACACAAATGAGTATGTATGCAAGCCACCATACAACAGTACATCAGAGCCATTCCATCTAAAAGAAATAGAAATATTGCAACGCCATACGGCAAGATCCAAATATCCTAGATAGATATAATAGTTTAGGATAGCTCCTCATACATCAAACATCAGAGCATCAGGCGGAAGCGACAAACAAGATCCGAGTACGGATAAGAAGCAAATCGGCATAAGATGCCCCGTAAATAAACACATCCCGCCCACAGATCTCACGGATCCCCGTTCCCGGAATCTCTACACCGAATGATCGTTGCCCACATCGTCCGCCTCCTCCACCCAGTATCCATCTTGTGAGTGTACCTGTTCATCTGAATCAAATAATTTATCGTGTGAGACCCTAGGGGTACTCAGCAAGTCTTTATGCCTCTAAAGGGGACACAACCTGGGGTGACGCAATTGCAACAAAAGATAAACCCTAACAATTCTATAGATACTCGCTAACCATCCGCCTAACCAAAGATAGACGGATGTCCGTGAATTAATAACAACAGTTATAACAGTAATATCAACAGATCCATCCTCCTCCTCGCTTACCAACGAGGAAGCGGACGAACAACCCCCCCATCCGTTGGCATTTTTATTATCCATTCCATGAGGATTGCACTATTTACTAGTCAGTTACTTAGTCAAATTAAAAGTGGTACTTTAGTTATACTTGTCTATGATCAAGAAACTGTGCTCCAAGTCGTCCATAACCGCGGACACGGCTTTCAGAAAGTTTTACCCTGCAGGGGTGCACAAATAGCAACACACACTCGATCAACCTCGGAAAAACCAAATCAAAACCCAACGAGGCATTCAAGACAAAGCAATCACCAGATTCAGAAATATTTCAGGGGGCCACCCCATTAAGCTACCCGCAACGAAGTTAGCTGACTCCGAGACGGACTCAAGGTTTGCGTCAGTGGCTGTAAACGACTGGGAACCCGAAAATGTGACTGGGCTTGTCGATACCACGGAAACACTCCGCTTCCCTAAACAGTACAGGTGCAGTACCTCGCACAATTTAAATAAAACAGTAAAGCATGGCATAAGTACATGATAGTAAATAAAACCTCAAACTAGTTTGTGGCCCCAAGAAATAAGAATGAATCAAGCTCTGGCTCAGGGGGGTCCCATAATCCTCCCGGATGTGGATAGCGCGAATATTCAAGGAACAGGAATCAAATACTCGGGGTCCTACGGGACACAAGTGAGCATGAAAAACCAAATAGCAGATATTGCTCACCGGTGCCACTTTCATTAGTTATCCCATTACTACTCAGGTTAAGTTGTTTAGGTACCTCGTTATCCATCAGACACTCATACACCCTACACATGTTGTTCTACGACTCGCATGGCTCAAACAACTCCTGTAGTAATGGCTCAGGGGATGGAGGAACAAGCTTCTCAGTGGGGTTTAAAAGTAAAGGCTATGCAATACTTGGGATTCAATTTAATGCAATCGCGACTCAATAATGCAAGAATAAGATAGAGGCAATAGGTACTATATGTATGCAAGCATGTGGTAGTGCTTGCCTGGCAGCTCAGTTGAAGCGAGAGAAGGATCTGGGTAGTGCTCCTGGGTTTCTTGATATATCCCCTGCTCAGCGTCTATTCGAAGAAGAACCAAACAAAGAAGGGCCAACATAAATAAAGTGCACCAGCATATGAATTAAATGCGACAAGCAAACAATCATGCCATGATGAATGATGCAAAATTTGCATGGCATTAAAGTAGCATGGCATGGGTGAGGTGAGAAAACAATAATAAAACACTTGGTTAAAGTATTTAGGCATGTTTTACTCCCATAAACAGTTCTGATTATTCAATACTTATATGATGCATGCCTCAATTCATATCATGGAATGCATAAACAGAAAGGTCTCGTCGAGCTAATCATTTTAGACATATCATTTGTTAAATTTGGAGTTATAAAACAAAAGTTATTAATTTATTAAGAAAAGGGCATTTTATTGTAATTTTAATCAACTTGGAAAATAAAGTGTTCAAAATATATTTTGGAGGGCATATTTGAAATCCTCACATTTTTCTGATTTCAAAACATATATTACATGTTTAATTTGGATTTATAGTTTAAAAGTTATTTAAATACAGATTTGAATTTGAATTTGAAATAAATTTGAAAAGGTTTGAATTAAAACAGATAACAGAAAACATTTTGTCACTCAGTCCAGACCTAGCCACAGTCACAGACAGGTGGGGCCAGGCTGACTCAGCAGCAGCTGACACGGCGGGGTCTGGGCCGGCTTTTCTCACTAGGGTCCTTCCTAACCGCACCCATGACAGGTGGGTCCGGGGGCAGCGGGGCCACGCGCGCGCGTCGCCCAGCCGGGGCGCGACACGTGGTGGATCCGGGGGACCACGGGCTGAGGCTGTGGAAAACCCAGGGACTTATTCGTTAAAAATCCAAGGTGACCGACGGGTGGGGCCTCTAGGAGCGCGGGTTAAGATAAAAAGCTAGGGGGGTTTTCTGCAAAACGCACAGTGGCACTGTGCTTCTTCTACACGTCGGACGGATCTGTCTGGCGCGCGGCGCGGCGAGGCGGGGCTCGAACTCGGGTCGCGGGCGTGCGCGCTGAGGGGGCTAGCCAGTGCGGTGGCTTGGGGTTGTTGATAGGAGGAAGCTAGGCGGCTAGATAGGGCTTACGCGACGCCGTGGCGGGGGAAACGCTCGTGCACGCCGGCGCACAGAGCGTGCTCGGCACAACGACCGGCGCGTCCAGGAAACGACGGTGGTCGTGAGGATGTCTAGGAGGAAGGTTGGCTCACCGCGAGGTGGTCGGCGGTGTTGGATCGGGTCGGCGAGCAGCAGGACGACGGTGATGCATAGGCCCAGCGGAGCTAGGGTTTCGGGGGCGTCTCGGCGTGCAGCGGTGGTGCAGGACTCCTTCTCCTCGCTGGCGGGTTCGGGGCGATGCAGGGGCAGGTCCTTGGTCTCCACGATCACCACCACGTCGAGCTTGACGGCCGGATCGACGAGGGCGACGATATACGGGCGGTGGCCGGCGAGAGAGGGTGGCGTCGGTGCAGAAGAAGGGAGGAAGGCCAGGGCGCCTCGGCCAGATCTGGAGAGGCCAGAGGAGAGCCGTGTGGGTAAAGAGAAAGGAGGGAGGGGAGGAAGATGCCGTGGGGGAGGTGGTGAAGATAAAGGTGGCTTCGGCCACCTTTTCTGCCTCTCCTCACGTGATCGAGCTGGGAGGCAGGGCAGGGGCAGGTAGGCAGCTGGCAGGTGGGGCAAGGTGAGGCCAGGGAGGGTAGTGAGGCTGCGGGGTGGGGCCGGCGTGAGGAAGAGAGGAGAGGGAGAGCTAGCTCGGTTGAGGTTATAGGGTGGCCTCGGTTTAGGGTTAGATGGGGCTCGGGTTAGGTTTGGCTTAGGGTTAGAGAGAGGTGGTCTCGATTTTAGCTAGGTAGGGTGGATGGTGATAGAGGGTAGGTGATTAGGGTTAGGGTTTTGGATAGAGAGGAGGGTTTAGAGAGAGAGGGTGATGGGGTAGATCATGGTGGTGGTAGGGTTTAGAGATAGAAATAGAGAGAGGGGGGTTTAGGATAGGGCTTAGCTATGATCACCAAAGATTATGCTTGGAAGGAGGTGGAAAAGAGAGGAAGGTGAGGTCAAAAGCAAAAGACTAGGGCCAACATGATAAAAATCTCAAAGATCCATGTTCCACTTGCAAAAATACATGAAAAACCCAAAGGAGGGAAAGATGGTGAGATTTGCATGGCCCATGCATAAACATTAATGCTAGGTTTTATCTTGTGAAAACAAAATAAATATCCATGGCATTTAGACATATGCATTCCAAAAATATGGAATAAACCAAGCTAAAAGAATTAAAAGGATGCCCCATGTGGAGTAGATGGAGATGACCATATTTGAATAAAAATGGGACATGCTAGTGTGTATGTGCCACTAGGTATTTAGTAAGCCCAAAAATATCCCAACATGATATTGACCCCCAAAACAACACATATGGAAGCTAGGAAAAGATTCCACTCACAAGGCATGCAAAGGTGGCCATGTGGCTCTCATAAACCAATAATGTGGAAACAATATGGTGCATATATGAGAGCATGTGGAGATAGAATAGGATCCATCCCAACCCACATGAGCTAGAGGTAAAACCAAATAAGTTGCAATGCTCATATATGGTGGAATGGTGGAATGATGGGGTGATGACAACTCAGGTGGTGGAGTTAGTAAAAGATATGCCCCCAACTCAACTTGGGCATTTAAACAATATATCAAGAACCAAATACAATATCAAGAGGCAAATACAATTTACAATGCATATGAGAGAAGAACCAACACAAAAAGGGTTTTATATGATGCTCAAATGCAAGGTGGCATGATGACATGAGCATGATATAATTATGATGCAACAATTATATGTAGGAAGTAGCATTATATTACTAAACCAAGTAGCATTACAATTGTTAGACAATTGGGATGCTACAACTCTCCCCCACTAAACAAGAATCTCGCCCCGAGATTCCTAGGAAAAAGAAAACACCACAAGGAGAGGCGGGTGTTCGAACGAAGGTGACCCTCACGTTCCCAAGTTGATGAACAACGGAATGGTGCGACCACTACACCTTGCAAAACTTGCTAGCCTTGTTGCGAGTCTTGCGTTTTGCTTGAGAAACAACGGGTTAGAAGAGTTGAAGGATTGTCGTTAGACAAGAAGGATAGGAGGGGCATAGCTCCGGTTTTCCCAAGAATCATGATAAAAGAATATAACCACTTGTGAAAGATAAGGAGAAGATGATGTATCATGGATACAGAAAGACACACCGTTAGGATTTAAAGATTTACCGATACGAGAGAGGATGAATCTTGGTCTCGCCGGAAGAAAGGAGCTAGATTGGAGAGGTTTTGAACCACTATTACAATAGCATCGTATCTTCTCTCGGATTTGAGAAATGAAGTTCGGAAACAATATTGCCTTCAAACAATAGAGTCCCTTGATATCAACAGAAAGATTTAGTTAGACATCGTCGGATTAGATTCTTCTTGCGCCGGTAAGAACCAAAGGATCACGCAATTTAGGTGCGCAGATATAACTTCCAGAGATGGATGTGAAGCCAGATCATGGTGGAATCCCGAGAAGCAAAGAATATGGAGGATCTGGATTTTATTGTAGAGATACTTATTGCTTTCTTTAGCCTTGAGGCTAACGCAATAGATTTGCGGCTGATGGCATCAACCATAATTGGCTGTACCACAAAAAAAGAATTGATGAAACAAAGAGAGAGATAGTTTCCTTTAATCTTGTTTGGGATATCGAGCATCGGTAGAAAGACGAGGATAGAAAAAGGTTTGCGTTTGTTTCCACCAGATAATTGAGGATTTTGCTCCGTGTAGAAAGGGTGAGATCACCAACAAGAGATTATTGATTACTTTCTTCGAAAGAGCACTCCGGAAAAACAAGGACGGAAGTAAAAGTATCAAGGGATAAAGGCCACTTCTAACTTCCGTGGAATGAGTGAAATCACATTAATTCACCAATTCAATGTACAAGAGCGAATGATAAGAGTAGTGGTATGGTAGCTACTCCATCCCGCACTCAAAGCATTACTCCGCACATGAATAAGAAAATCATGCGACCCAACTACCGAAACAGACTGAAGGTATTGACAAGAAGAGCTCGTGGAACTCCGTAAGAAAACAAAGATTGATGCAAACGATTCACCGGATCCAAGATAGATAAGGGTGATGATGTTGTCGTCATATCATAAGTAACCAGCCACCGGAAAGATATGAAAGAAGATTACGGAGACAACTGCAAGGTTCCACAGACAAAGAAAAAGATAGCACCACTTGAACCAAAGGAATACAAGATCGGGAAGGTCTTCATGGCCTCCGGTGGATTGAGCATAGACGATAGAGCGAGAGGGTTTCAAGAGATTACTTAACGAGATTGAGGTGAAAGAACTCCATGTTCTTCTTGAAATGATTGAGAGAGATTTAGCAGCCTTGAGGAAATCTTCAGCGGAACGACGATGATAACTTGCCAACAAGGAACAACTCCGGATTGGTTGAAGATGGAGGATGGAATTAACAATGGACTTGCTGATTCCAGAGTTGAAGTAATGTATTTAGCAGAAGGACGTGGTCGAGATATGTGACTTCAAAAAGTCAGAATTCTCACTTTGAGACTTTGCACACAGGCAGTGCTCACGAAGCTCGAGAGAAAGGGACACAGATGATCTTCCATGTCCTTCCATAGATATCGAATAGGCAAGCATATTAACAACATATACCACCATGGATTAACAAGATATTCCCAGAATACCAAGTTCAAGAGGCGGGAGAACGAACAAATGCTCGAAACACTTTCTGAGCTCAACGCTCTTTGAAAGATCAATATTAAGAGCACGGGTTCGTGTTGAAGAAGATGCACTGGAAGAATAGATTAACTGGTCCTTCGGAAGAAAAAGAGATGTCACCTGGTTCACATTGTCGATCGGATCACCGGTTACAAAGATAAAGAGATCTTGGATAAGAACCGATGATAGCTCATACCTTAAGCAAAGCTATCAGAGACGAAAAGATGCAATTCCCTCGTATCCAGGAGAATTGTGCAGATATGGGGTTCAAAAGGATGTGCAGCATGATGGACAGATGATAGACCGCCGTAGTGCTTGGAGAAACTCTGGATTGCCAAAGATGCTTGAATATGCATAGATATGATCGCGATGTACTCAAAATCGCAGGAGATAACCGTCACCATTTGGAGGATAGTGTTGATAGCATTTTCCATATTCCACTCATGATAAGTGTCATATAGCTATGCCGAGAACCAAATTACAATCACCAGCATCGGATCGACACATGTTATGTAATTAGCCCAAGGGAATTGGAGATGAAATGAAACTCTAGGATTAAGCGCCGGTGACAAAAGAATGAGTTAGCATGGACATGCTGATAAAAGGGAGATAGATAATGTTTCACACACGACTGAAAAGGAGTGTGGAAGCACAGATGTATCAAAGAAATTTTTTCCGCATTTTTCGGCATTAAAATACCAATAGATGCGCAAAAACACTTATCAGGTAGCGATTAGCAACTGATGGTTTCACAGAATGTGGAGTTGCTAGAAGGAAGGACACCCTTAAGAAGATGGCACCGGTTAACAAGGAGTCAGATAGATCGCGCCGGTATTCAAAAGCCTGTCAGTATGGAATGTACCAACAGTTGATAACCAAAGGCAGATAAGATAACATGTTGGATGCAACAGATAGACAAGGAATTACACACACACACACATTCTATGGTACTACGGAAACCCAGAACACGTGAATCCTAGTTTGAATTTAAGAAGAGGATAGAAAACGTTACACTTCCTTACCAGAAAAGGGTGGGTGGGTAGGTAAGAAGAAAAGTGGAAGCAGTCCTACTCTCGCGTTTTGTTTTTCCCTAGTATACATAGCTACCAAAAATATTTGCTAGACTGACAACGACCATTTGGCTGAGACCCTGAAGGGCGGGATGGCTCTGATACCAATTGTAACTACCTCGGTGAATTACGCTCCTAGTTACAAGCCTGGATGAGCGGAAATGGTTGAAATAGTACGGTGGGGCCCAAATGCCACTCACAGGTAGACCTTTCGGCCATCCCAACCACTTCCAAACATCGGGACAAGAACGGGCGGCGTAATCGGCAGGCGAAGGGATCAACTACATACACAAATGAGTATGTATGCAAGCCACCATACAACAGTACATCAGAGCCATTCCATCTAAAAGAAATAGAAATATTGCAACGCCATACGGCAAGATCCAAATATCCTAGATAGATATAATAGTTTAGGATAGCTCCTCATACATCAAACATCAGAGCATCAGGCGGAAGCGGCAAACAAGATCCGAGTACGGATAAGAAGCAAATCGGCATAAGATGCCCCGTAAATAAACACATCCCGCCCACAGATCTCACGGATCCCCGTTCCCAGAATCTCTACACCGAATGATCGTTGCCCACATCGTCCGTCTCCTCCACCCAGTATCCATCTTGTGAGTGTACCTGTTCATCTGAATCAAATAATTTATCGTGTGAGACCTTAGGGGTACTCAGCAAGTCTTTCTGCCTCTAAAGGGGACACAACCTGGGGTGACGCAATTGCAGCAAAAGATAAACCCTAACAATTCTATAGATACTCGCTAACCATCCGCCTAACCAAAGATAGACGGATGTCCGTGAATTAATAACAACAGTTATAACAGTAATATCAACAGATCCATCCTCCTCCTCGCTTACCAACGAGGAAGCGGACGAACAACCCCCCCCCATCCGTTGGCATTTTTATTATCCATTCCATGAGGATTGCACTATTTACTAGTCAGTTACTTAGTCAAATTAAAAGCGGTACTTTAGTTATACTTGTCTATGATCAAGAAACTGTGCTCCAAGTCGTCCATAACCGCGGACACGGCTTTCAGAAAGTTTTACCCTGCAGGGGTGCACAAATAGCAACACACACTCGATCAACCTCGGAAAAACCAAATCAAAACCCAACGAGACATTCACGACAAAGCAATCACCAGATTCAGAAATATTTCAGGGGGGCACCCCATTAAGCTACCCGCAACGAAGTTAGCTGACTCCGAGACGGACTCAAGGTTTGCGTCAGTGGCTGTAAACGACTGGGAACCCGAAAATGTGACTGGGCTTGTCGATACCATGGAAACACTCCGCTTCCCTAAACAGTACAGGTGCAGTACCTCGCACAATTTAAATAAAACAGTAAAGCATGGCATAAGTACATGATAGTAAATAAAACCTCAAACTAGTTTGTGGCCCCAAGAAATAAGAATGAATCAAGCTCTGGCTTAGGGGGGTCCCATAATCCTCCCGGATGTGGATAGCGCGAATATTCAAGGAACAGGAATCAAATACTCGGGGTCCTACGGGACACAAGTGAGCATGAAAAACCAAATAGCAGATATTGCTCACCGGTGCCACTTTCATTAGTTATCCCATTACTACTCAGGTTAAGTTGTTTAGGTACCTCGTTATCCATCAGACACTCACACACCCTACACATGTTGTTCTACGACTCGCATGGCTCAAACAACTCCTGTAGTAATGGCTCAGGGGATGGAGGAACAAGCTTCTCAGTGGGGTTTAAAAGTAAAGGCTATGCAATACTTGGGATTCAATTTAATGCAATCGCGACTCAATAATGCAAGAATAAGATAGAGGCAATAGGTACTATATGTATGCAAGCATGTGGTAGTGCTTGCCTGGCAGCTCAGTTGAAGCGAGAGAAGGATCTGGGTAGTGCTCCTGGGTTTCTTGATATATCCCCTGCTCAGCGTCTATTCGAAGAAGAACCAAACAAAGAAGGGCCAACATAAATAAAGTGCACCAGCATATGAATTAAATGCGACAAGCAAACAATCATGCCATGATGAATGATGCAAAATTTGCATGGCATTAAAGTAGCATGGCATGGGTGAGGTGAGAAAACAATAATAAAACACTTGGTTAAAGTATTTAGGCATGTTTTACTCCCATAAACAGTTCTGATTATTCAATACTTATATGATGCATGCCTCAATTCATATCATGGAATGCATAAACAGAAAGGTCTCGTCGAGCTAATCATTTTAGACATATATTTGTTAAATTTGGAGTTATAAAACAAAAGTTATTAATTTATTAAGAAAAGGGCATTTTATTGTAATTTTAATCAACTTGGAAAATAAAGTGTTCAAAATATATTTTGGAGGGCATATTTGAAATCCTCACATTTTTCTGATTTCAAAACATATATTACATGTTTAATTTGGATTTATAGTTTAAAAGTTATTTAAATACAGATTTGAATTTGAATTTGAAATAAATTTGAAAAGGTTTGAATTAAAACAGATAACAGAAAACATTTTGTCACTCAGTCCAGACCTAGCCACAATCACAGACAGGTGGGGCCAGGCTGACTCAGCAGCAGCTGACACGGCGGGGTCTGGGCCGGCTTTTCTCACTAGGGTCCTTCCTAACCGCACCCATGACAGGTGGGTCCGGGGGCAGCGGGGCCACGCGCGCGCGTCGCCCAGCCGGGGCGCGACACGTGGTGGATCCGGGGGACCACGGGCTGAGGCTGTGGAAAACCCAGGGACTTATTCGTTAAAAAGCCAAGGTGACCGACGGGTGGGGCCTCTAGGAGCGCGGGTTAAGATAAAAAGCTAGGGGGGTTTTCTGCAAAACGCACAGTGGCACTGTGCTTCTTCTACACGTCAGACGGATCTGTCTGGCGTGCGGCGCGGCGAGGCGGGGCTCGAACTCGGGTCGCGGGCGTGCGCGCTGAGGGGGCTAGCCAGTGCGGTGGCTTGGGGTTGTTGATAGGAGGAAGCTAGGCGGCTAGATAGGGCTTACGCGACGCCGTGGCGGGGGAAACGCTCGTGCACGCCGGCGCACAGAGCGTGCTCGGCACAACGACCGGCGTGTCCAGGAAACGACGGTGGTCGTGAGGATGTCTAGGAGTAAGGTTGGCTCACCGCGAGGTGGTCGGCGGTGTTGGATCGGGTCGGCGAGCAGCAGGACGACGGTGATGCAGAGGCCCAGCGGAGCTAGGGTTTCGGGGGCGTCTCGGCGTGCAGCGGCGGTGCAGGACTCCTTCTCCTCGCTGGTGGGTTCGGGGCGATGCAGGGGCAGGTCCTTGGTCTCCACGATCACCACCACGTCGAGCTTGACGGCCGGATCTACGAGGGCGACGATATACGGGCGGTGGCCGGCGAGAGAGGGTGGCGTCGGTGCAGAAGAAGGGAGGAAGGCCAGGGCGCCTCGGCCAGATCTGGAGAGGCCAGAGGAGAGCCGTGTGGGTAAAGAGAAAGGAGGGAGGGGAGGAAGATGCCGTGGGGGAGGTGGTGAAGATAAAGGTGGCTTTGGCCACCTTTTCTGCCTCTCCTCACGTGATCGAGCTGGGAGGCAGGGCAGGGGCAGGTAGGCAGCTGGCAGGTGGGGCAAGGTGAGGCCAGGGAGGGTAGTGAGGCTGCGGGGTGGGGCCGGCGTGAGGAAGAGAGGAGAGGGAGAGCTAGCTCGGTTGAGGTTAGAGGGTGGCCTCAGTTTAGGGTTAGATGGGGCTCGGGTTAGGTTTGGCTTAGGGTTAGAGAGAGGTGGTCTCGGTTTTAGCTAGGTAGGGTGGATGGTGATAGAGGGTAGGTGATTAGGGTTAGGGTTTTGGATAGAGAGGAGGGTTTAGAGAGAGAGGGTGATGGGGTAGATCATGGTGGTGGTAGGGTTTAGAGATAGAAATAGAGAGAGGGGGGTTTAGGATAGGGCTTAGCTATGATCACCAAAGATTATGCTTGGAAGGAGGTGGAAAAGAGAGGAAGGTGAGGTCAAAAGCAAAAGACTAGGGCCAACATGATAAAACTCTCAAAGATCCATGTTCCACTTGCAAAAATACATGAAAAACCCAAAGGAGGGAAAGATGGTGAGATTTGCATGGCCCATGCATAAACATTAATGCTAGGTTTTATCTTGTGAAAACAAAATAAATATCCATGGCATTTAGACATATGCATTCCAAAAATATGGAATAAACCAAGCTAAAAGAATTAAAAGGATGCCCCATGTGGAGTAGATGGAGATGACCATATTTGAATAAAAATGGGACATGCTAGTGTGTATGTGCCACTAGGTATTTAGTAAGCCCAAAAATATCCCAACATGATATTGACCCCCAAAACAACACATATGGAAGCTAGGAAAAGATTCCACTCACAAGGCATGCAAAGGTGGCCATGTGGCTCTCATAAACCAATAATGTGGAAACAATATGGTGCATATATGAGAGCATGTGGAGATAGAATAGGATCCATCCCAACCCACATGAGCTAGAGGTAAAACCAAATAAGTTGCAATGCTCATATATGGTGGAATGGTGGAATGATGGGGTGATGACAACTCAGGTGGTGGAGTTAGTAAAAGATATGCCCCCAACTCAACTTGGGCATTTAAACAATATATCAAGAACCAAATACAATATCAAGAGGCAAATACAATTTACAATGCATATGAGAGAAGAACCAACACAAAAAGGGTTTTATATGATGCTCAAATGCAAGGTGGCATGATGACATGAGCATGATATAATTATGATGCAACAATTATATGTAGGAAGTAGCATTATATTACTAAACCAAGTAGCATTACAATTGTTAGACAATTGGGATGCTACACCCAGGCACCCCCTCAGGTTCCCTCTTCGCCTATAAGTTACCCCTTGACCTAAAAACCGAGGGGGTTTCGACGTTTTTTCCAGAAAGAGTTATGCTCCGCTGCCACCATCAAAAACCAAGATTCGGATCCAGAAACTCCGTTCTGGCACCCTACCGGGACGGGGAATTTGGAGAGGATCATCGCCATCGTCATCACCAATGCCTCTCCATCAACCATCGATGTTTCCCTCATCCATGAGTGAGTAATCCCCCGTTGTAGGCTTGGGGATGGTAGGGATTGGATGAGTTCAATCATGTAATCGAATAAGATTGTTAGGGCATAGTGCCTAGTATCTCTATTAGTGCTATTTGACTTTGTTGCAACTTGTTGTGCTTAATGCTTGTCCCTAGGGCCCGAGTGCCATGATCTCAAATCTGAACTTATTATTGAATCATTATGATAGTATTGTTTGTGATCTTATCTGCAAGTTGTGTACACATATCATTGTCCCGATCCAAAGGCCCCGAAGTGACAGAAATTGGGACAACCGGAGGGGATGGCTATGGTGTGAGGATCACATGTGTTCATGGAGTGTTAATGTTTTGCTCCGGTGCTTGATGACCCAAAAGTGTAGGGGATCGCAACAGTCTTCGCGGGTAGTATTACCCAATTTATTGAATCGACACAAGGGGAGCCAAAGAATACTTGCAATCCTTAAAAACTGAGTTGTCAGTTCAGCTACACCTGGAAATAGTTCTTGCTCACAGAAGTTTATCACTAGTAATAGTTTCTAGTAGCAACAGCAATAGTGAAACAAGAGCAATAGTAACAGTAATGGTAACAGTAGGATTCGAGTGCGGTAGGCATAGGGATGGATGGACGGGCGTTGCATGGACGAGTCTAAACATGTAACTTCAAGATCTAGGGCATTGCAGATAAATAATAATAAGCATCCAAGTACTAAACAATCCTAGGCATGTGCTCCAAATATAGTCATACGTGCTCGCAATGAGAACTTGCACAGCATCTTTTGTCCAGCCAGCCCGTGGCAACGAGTCCTCTAGGGAACTACTGGCAAATAAGGTGCTCCTTTTAATAGAGCATCAGAGCAAAGCATTAACACTCCGTGAATACATGTGATCCTCACACCACAGCCATCCCCTCCGGTTATCCCAATTATTGTCACTTTGGGGCCTTTGGATCCTGACAATGATATGTGTACACAACTTGCAGATAAGATCACAAACAATACTATCATAATGATTCAATAATAAGTTTAGATCTGAGATCATGGCACTCGGGCCCTAGTGACAAGCATTAAGCACAACAAGTTGCAACAAAGTCAAATAGCACTAATAGAGATACTAGGAACTATGCCCTAACAGATCTTATTCGATTACATGATAGAACTCATCCAATCCCTACCATCCCCAAGCCTACAGCGGGGGATTACTCACTCATGGATGAGGGAAACATCGATGGTTGATGGAGATGCGTTGGTGATGACGATGGCGATGATCCTCTCCAAATTCCCCGTCCTGGCAGGGTGCCAAAACGGAGTTTCTGGATCTGAATCTTGGTTTCTGGTGGCGGCGGCGGAGCGTAACTCTTTCTCGAAAACTATCGAACCCCCCTCATTTTTTAGGTCAAAAGGCAACTTATAGGCGCAGAGGGAGGCTGAGGGGGTGCCTGGGGTGGCTGCACCCCCTCCAGGCGTGGCCAGTGGTGGGCCCGCGCCTGGGATGGGTGTGGGCCCCCCAGGCCTCCTCTCCGTCTCGTCTTCTGGATCCGTGGATCTTCTGGTGAAATATAATTTTTGGCATATTTTCGAGGATTTTTCCTGATAGTTGATTTTCTGCACAAATCCAAGACACCAAGGTAATTCTGCTGAAAACAGCGTCAGTCCGTGTTAGTTGTATCCAAGTCACACAAGTTTATAGAAGAAACAATAGCAAAGTGTTCGAGAAAGTAGATAAGTTTTGGACGTATCAACTCCCCCCAAGCTTAGCTTATTGCTTGTCCTCAAGCAATTCAGTTGAAAACTAAGTGCGATAAAAGAACTTTCACGAACACTTTGCTTCATATGATGTATATATTCTCAGCACAGTAGTAGATTCTTAGACAATTCATAATAAGAAGTATGCAACTAAGTCTACTTAATAGTCGTTGCAAGCTATGAAGAGAAACCAACTCAATAATAATAAGTAGCATGGAACATAAACATAAGCAACATTATGCTCATAGTAAGGTATGATAGAGTGGTATCTCACTTGCCTTTGTTTAAAGAGCACGATATAAATGCCAAGGCACCTCTGAAGTTCAAGTGAATACTAGAGATAAAGATATCAGAGATACAAGCATCAAAGTCATGACATAATTAACCAAGTTTTGGAACAAACACAAGAATGACAACTATGCTCTCAAGAAGGTGCTCATAGAATAAGTGGTGACTCAACAAAATTGTGAAAACGGTTTTGTAAAGTTTGGCAGACTTCCAAATGCTGAAAGGAAGGTACTCATTAGCTTTGAGCTCTCATTGCCCCTATCATAGGCATCTTCATGTGGTTAAGGTGAAAGTGAGGTCCACTCTGAATCATATGCTTGACAGACCATGGACTGGAAATACCAAGTCCCTTGAGTACGAGGGCCGCTCTGCATGCTACTCAACTTTGGTCACCTGAAAGTTCTTGTCATTGTAAATACATGCATATCATCGAGAACCGCCAATGGGGTACCCCTTGAACATGGTACAGGAGCTTTCCCATAACCAAAATGACAAGGCAAGCAGACAATGAGCATCTCAACAAACTTTTTATTTACCATATGCATAGATTTTTATTGAGGATGCTTCATAGATGCTCATTATGGTGATGCTGCAAGTTTCCACCATGATTAGGCTTGGCTTAGGCTAGCGGCCCAGGCGTTTCTATAACACAATGTATAAACTCCATGAACTCACAACCTTCCCTTTTATTTCACATCGTCGACATCCGTAAACAAAAGAACAAGGAATCAACTGGATAAGATATCCAAAAAATGTTGAAAGCGTTCCCCGTGACAACACGGTTCTGCTGACTCCCAGCATATAATTAGCAAGCATATAACTTTCATGGACAAGTCACAATGGTTCAGGATTATTAAGTGCAAGGAAAAAGTGTTCCATCGAGTTTGTGAGAGCTTTACTAACTAACTTTCTCAAAACAGACAAACATTTTATTTGAAATAAAACAAGGCATATTGAATATGCACTGAAATAGCAAACGATGCTAATAGGTAGGTATGGTGGACACAGCTGGCAAAATTGGTTTTGGGGAGTTGGAAGCACAGGTGGAACACATACTCAGTGCACGTGAAGGCTAGCAATAGAGAGGGAGCGATAAACGAGAGAGCAATAACTGTCATAATCATGCTTGTAATAAAACGGGACTAATTATGGCATGAAAGTGATACAAGAACTCTGAGGCAAAATAAATCATCGAGGCTTACTGACTATTGATTAGTCATATGCATGCGTGAGCATGTGCCAAGTCGATTCATATGAACAGTCATTGGAGGATACCACAATGTCATACCAAAGTATGAATAAAACAATGCAAGCAAACATTCATATGTCATGCTACAAACTATTAGCAAGCTGGAGCTAATCATAGACAAGCAAGAACTACTAAGCATCCATAATGACATACACCTTACACAAACAGGCTAAGCATGCTCACAATGATGAGTATATGTACAAAAATGAAATAAATAGAGTTTGTTATCAGCCTCTTACCACACCTCGAGTTGTCTTAATCTTCATTATTGCCCTTCACTTGTGTGACTCGAATATTAACATGAAACCCAAAATCCACTGAGGACGGCTGAACCCTGCAAAGAACTCACAAAACCAAAGAAGAAGAACAAATATTTTTGGTGTTTTTGGTTTTTTAGAAACAAGCAAACAAAGAAAAACCAAACAAAAACAAAGCAAACCAAACAAAGCAAAATCTTTTTGGATTTTTTCTTTTAAAGCAGACCAAAGCAAAGAAACAAAGAAACAAACCAAGAGAAGCAACAAAAATATTTTTGGTATTTTTTGTTTTTGAGAAAGAAGCAACAAGAACAAAAAAAGCGAAACAATGGATATACAAAGAACCGACCGACATGATATATATAAATATATATATATATATGAGTGTGATGTCGGTATACCTCCCTCCAAGCTTAGGCTTTTGGCCTAAGTGGGGCTCCATCCCATGGTGCCCAAGTAGATGCACCTCCGTAGTATGACGAGAAGGCTCCCTCGTCCTGGTACAAGCTCGAGGACTCCCCTGTGTAGTGTACCGCAGGGTCATATGAGGGCGCTCCCTCCTGATAGTGCCCGTGGAAGTTGAGAGAGCGTAGCTTGTCATCCATCTCCGCCTTCGAGCGTGACCAAGGTCCCTGAGAAATACTGAACAAAGTGGTTTGGGGTAGAGGGATCTCTCTCTTCCCCGTCAATAAACAGCATTCTATAAACCAAGTTCTCAAGACTAGAGCTAGTGGTGACAAAGTGGTGCATATTCATGGCAGCAAGATCAAGCCTCTGAGGAGCCAAAATTATATCATGAGGATCAACAACAATGTTCAAGGCAGCAGCAATACGAGTAGAAATAATTCCCCCATAAATGGGTCCCTTAGCAGCTAAGCGACGAGCAATGAGGGAACCAAGATTATACTTATCCTCACTGTTGAGCGCAACAACTAAGAAGGCCAATTGATAGTTGGAAATATTACTAGTGTTCTCCCTACCAAGAACACTGGTGGCAAGATAGTAGGCAAAGTACATGATGGCTGGAAGTTGAATATTCTTTATCTTCCCTCGTTGAGCTCTGTGGTCATCATCATTGGTTATTCCTCGGTAAAGCTCCAACAAATCAGCTAGAAGAGCTCGAATCTTCTTTGATGACCCAGCTGTACCAAGTCCCAAGGCCTTGCAAAATTTCTTCAAAGTCATAAAATGAGCCCTGCCATAAAGTTTGAAAGACACAGAGGGCTTGAACATGTTGTTAGTAAAGGAGAAACTCTCCACAAATGTTTTAGTAAGCAAAGCATATTGTGCACTCTCATCCTGCATGTAACTTATTAAACCAGCCCTTTGAATCAATGTCATAAAATCGTTAAGAATCCCAGTAGCTTGCAAGAAAGTTTGGCAAGTAAAGGTGGAGGGGTGCACATCCCCTTCATCTCCCTCATCACCAAATCGTGGAGTGATGAGATCCTCATTGTATGAGGGTCTAGTACTGGTAGATGACCTTGAAAGAGTTTCCCTCTTGGGTGCATTGCTCTCAAATATATCACCAAATGTGTGATGGTCCATGACTTCACTTTTCTGAAATTTTAAACAACCATCAAACCAAGTGATTTCTAGGTTGATAGATGATGAGAAACTACTAAAGGAACTTGCTATAGGACTACACATGCATCAAAACAAAGTTTCTAAGCATAGAACAAGCATGCAAGCTCAAACAACCTGTCACCTATAGCAGCAAAATACTCAAGATACAATCTACCAATCACAAATCTAATTGGACAAGTGGAGGAGGCACATACCAAAGAGCAATCCCTCCAAAAATCATCAGCAAATATGGGCTAAGCAAGGATATCAAAAATCACAAGCAATAACAGCAAGAACTCGAGCTTGAGCAAGTTTTCTGGTGTTTTTGGGAGAGAGAAAGAAGATGGCTTTGAGGAGGCAGCCTAGAGGGGCCTAGGTGGGCTAAACCCCCCTAGGCGCCACCCCCTGGAAGGCCGCGCCTACCATAGGTGTGGTGGCCCCTGGGTCACTTCAGGTGCCTCTCTGCCCCTTTTTCGAGGAAAAAATTATTTTGAATTTTTTGGGAATTTTCGGGAAACTTTATTTTTGGCCAATTTTCAGGGTATGAAAATTGATTTTCTCGCAGAAATAGTTTTTTCAGAGGAAGCAAAAGCAAACCAAAAGCCAAACTACAGGAGCTCTAAGAAACTCAAACAAGCAAACAACTAGCAAAACTAAAACTGAAGCAAAGACTAGGAAGGAGAAAAGTAAAAGAAAGCAAGTATAACCATAGTGGAAAAATTATTTTGTTCATTAAAATCCTTTTGTTAACAAGGTTGATCAAGTCTTGTTACCAAAACAATATTATATGAAACAAAACTTTGCATTCCACAAGGTGATTATGTTACCTCATACTTGATAGCAATGGTCCCAATCATAACAGTTTCAAAATTTTCTTGTGGAATGGGACAATATATTTCTCCAACCTTGATGCTCTTAATATTTTCAATGGAATTCAGGCAATAGCTCTTAACAACATTCTTGGGGAAATAGACAGTGTGCTCTTTGTCATTAATATTAAATGTTACTTTTCCTTGATTGCAATTGATGATAGCACCTGTAGTATTAAGAAAAGATCTCCCAAGAATAATAGACATGTTATCATCTTCAGGCATTTCAAGCACAACGAAATCAGTTAAAACCATGCAATTATGAGCAACTTTAATAGGAACATCCTCACATATACCAACAGGAATAGTAGTTGACTTATCAGCCATTTGCAAAGATATATCAGTTGGTATCAACTTTTCTAGCTGGAGTCTCTTATAGAGAGAAAAAGGCATAACACTAACTCGAGCTCCCAAATCACATAAAGCAGTTCTAACATAATTGTTCTTAATAGAGCAGGGAATAGTTGGTATACCTGGATCACCAAGTTTCGTTGGAACCTTACCATTGAAGGAATAATTAGCAAGTAGGGTAGAAATCTCCTCATTAGGAATCTTCCATTTATTAGAGACAATATCCTTCATATACTTTGAATAAGGAGGCAACTTAATAACATCAGTCAAAGGAATTTGCAATAATAAAGGTTTCATCCATTCACAAAACTTGTTGTAGTGTTCTTCCTCCTTTGACTTGTGTTTCTTACCTGGAAAAGGCATATGTTTCTGCACCCAAGGTTCTCTCTCTTTACCATGTTTATTATCAATAAAATCTTCCTTTGTGTACCTAGTGTTCTTAGTGTGCTTCTCAGGTTCTTCCTCGCCTTCCTCCTTATCAGGAGACTCATTTTTATCATTACCACTCTCAGTTTCAGCATCAGAGACAGATATACTATTAGGATCCACAGCAGGTTCAAGTGGTTCCTCAACTACTTTATGTTTCTTTTTATTTCTCTTACGAGGACTACCACTACTCTCACCTTGCTAATGGTTCTGCTCAATTCTTTGAAGGTGTCCTTTAGGATATAAGGGATCTTGAGTAGCTATACCACTCCTATTTCTAATTCCATAAGCATGTTTATTTCCTGAGGCATTAACTAGCATATCCTTTTGTACCTTAGCAAGATGATCAAGTTGGGTTTGAACCATTTGAAAGTGTTTACAAAGCATTTTAATATCATTAGAAGTTCTTTCCACAATATCTTTCAACTCATGGATAGCTCTAGAGTTTTCCAATAAATGATTCTGAACTTGTTTATTAAAATTACCTTGTTTAACAATAAATGTGTCAAGTTCCTCTAAGCATTGATCAGGAGGCTTACCATAAGGAATATCACCTTCATTAAAGTAGAGAGAGTGTACCTCAATAGTAGATGATTGGGACTTACATAATTCTTCTATAGGAGGTAGATTCTTCACATCTTCAGCTCTAATACCTTTCTCCTTTAGACACTTCTTAGGTTCCTTCCTCACTTCATCATTTAATGCAATAATTCCTCTCTTCTTTGGTGTTGGTGTTGGAACTGGTTCAGGCACAATTGTTTTAGGAGTAATAGGCTCAGGTGTATTAAGCTCAGTTGAAGTCCAATCATCATAATTCTTGCTTATCTTAGCCATTAATTCTTTAGCATCTGTAGGAGTTCTTTTCCTGAAAACACAGTCAGCAAAGCTATCTAGGTATATCCTAGAATCACCAGTTAGTCAATTATAATAAATATCAAAAAGCTCATTCTTAGGCAATGGACATCCAGGATGTGCATGAATCAAGGCACAGAACCTTGTCCATGACTCAGGCAATTTCTCTTCTTCTCCCTGTTTAAAATCAAAAAGTCTCTGCAAAGCAGCATGTCTAGCACTGAGAGGAAAATATTTCTGGAAGAAAGAAGCAATCAAGTATTCAGGGCTATCAATGGAACCAGGAGGTAATCTATTAAACCAAGCCCTAGCTTCTCCTTTTAATGAAAAAGGGAAGATCTTAGTAACAAAGTACTTGCGCATTTTAAAATCATCAGAGAACAAAGCACTCATAGTAGAAAGCTCATTCATATGAGCCACAACACTCTCATTTTCAGTCCCACAAAAAGGTTCTTTCTCAACAATATCTAAGTAGGATAAATCAAGAGAGAAATCATAATCTTCATCTTTAATATATATGGGAGAGGTTGCAAACTTAGGATCAGAGGACAACTTAGGCATGATAGTACGTCTAGCAAGGAGACTCTTAATAGCACTAGTACCATGTGTGTTTCGGTACTCTTCAACAAATTCATCAGTGAACTCAATGTAATCATCATTAATATCATAAGTCTCACTAGACTCAGGTGAGCTAACAGGTGTAACAGTGGCTTCACTAGGAGTTTCGATATTTCCTAGACTAGCCATAGTAGCATCTAGAAAAGGACCTAATGAACCACTCGCATCAAGCACACTAGAAGTAACATCATGAGCCTCAAAAGCGGTTTCAGACTCAGCAGTAGTAGTAGTGTGTGTAGCATGTGTATGTGGTGGTGGTGTAACAAGCTTACTTATAACAGACATCGAATCAAGAGCAATAGAGGTGTTTAGGACTGTACCTCTTCTTTTAGTGGATGGTAAAATAGGGAACTTTCCATCACGAGACTTCCCCATGATGAAAGGAGTAGCAGTGAACAATAATAGATCCAAGTGAACTTACAAATAAAGTTATGCTCCCCGGCAACGGCGCCAGAAAATAGTATTGATGTCCCACAAGTATAGGGGATCGCAACAGTCTTTGCGGGTAGTATTACCCAATTTATTGGTTCGACACAAGGGGAGCCAAAGAATACTTGCAAGCCTTAACAACTGAGTTGTCAGTTCAGCTGCACCTGAAAATAGTTCTTGCTCACAGAAGTTTATCAGTAGTAACAGTTTGTAGTAGCAACAGCAACAGTGAAACATGAGCAATAGTAACAGTAACGGTAACAGTAGGATTCAAGTGCGGTAGGCATAGGGATGGATTGACGGACGTTGCATGGACGAGTCTAAACATGTAACTTCAAGATCTAGGGCATTGCAGATAAATAATAACAAGCATCCAAGTACTAAACAATCTTAGGCATGTGCTCCAAATATAGTCATATGTGCTCGTAATGAGAACTTGCACAATATCTTCTTTCCAGCCAGCCCGTGGCAGCGGAGCCTCTAGGGAACTACTGGCAATTAAGGTGCTCCTTTTAATAGAGCACCGGAGCAAAGAATTAACACTCCGTGAACACATGTGATCCTCACACCACAGCCATCCCCTCGTGTTGTCCCAATTATTGTCACTTTGGGGCCTTTGGATCCGGACAATGATATGTGTACACAAATTGCAGATAATATCACAAACAATACTATCATATTGATTCAATAATAAGTTTAGATCTGAGAACATGGCACTCGGGCCCTAGTGACGAGCATTAAGCACACCAAGTTGTAGCAAAGTCAAATAACACTAATAGAGATACTAGGCACTATGCCCTAACAGATCTTATTCGATTATATGATAGAAATCATCCAATCCCTACCATCCCCAAGCCTACAGCGGGGGATTACTCACTCATGGATGAGGGAAACATCGTTGGTTGATGGAGATGCGTTGGTGATGACGATGGCGATGATCCTCTCAAAATTCCCCGTCCCCGCAGGGTGCCAAAACGGAGTTTCTGGATCCGAATCTTGGTTTCTGGTGTCGGTGGCAGAGCGGAACTTTTTCTGGAAAACTATCGAACCCTCCTCGATTTTTAGGTCAAAAGGCATCTTATAGGCGCAGAGGGAGACCGATGGGGTGCCTGGGGTGGCTGCACCCCCTCCAGGCGCGGCCCCGCGCTTGGGGTGGGTGTGGGCCCCCCAGGCCTCCTCTCCGTCTCGTCTTCTGGCTCCGTGGATCTTCTGGTGAAATATAATTTTTGGCATATTTTCCGGGTTTTTTCCTGATAGTTGATTTTCTGCACAAAAACAAGACACCAAGGTAATTCTGCTGAAAACAGCGTCAGTCCGTGTTAGTTGTATCCAAATCACACAAATTTATAGAAGAAACAATAGCAAAGTATTCAAGAAAGTAGATACGTTTTGGACGTATCAGTGCTCTATTAAAAGGAGCACCTTAATTGGCAGTAGTTCCCTAGAGGCCCCGCTGTCACGGGCAGGCTGGACAGAAGATGTTGTGCAAGTTATCATTGCACGTATGACTATATATGGAGCACATGCCTAGGATTGTTTAGTACTTGGATGCTTGTTATTATTTATCTTCAAGGCCATAGATCTTAAAGTTATATGTTTAGACTCGTCCATGCAACGCCCGTCCATCCATCCCTATGCCTACCGCGCTCATATCCTACTGTTTGCTGCTACTGTTACTATTGCTCCTATTTTACTGCTGCTGTTGCTACTACAAACTGTTGCTACTGATAAACTTCTGTGAGCAAGAACTATTTCCAGGTGCAGCTGAATTGACAACTCAGTTATTAAGGCTTGCAAGTATTCTTTAGCTCCCCTTGTGTCGAATCAATAAATTGGGTAATACTACCCGCGAATACTGTTGCGATCCCCTACACTTGTGGGTCATCACTGCGCGATCGGCTTCCCTCTGGTGTGGAGGTGGCCAAGTGACACGACCCTGGGAATGGCTTGTGCCCACTTTCTATGGTCCTGGAGTCGGGCATGCACATTTTGTTTACCTGTCCCATGGCTCGCTTGCCATGGAACTTCGCTCATGAGGATTTGGGGCCTGACTGGCAGGTCTCAGACCTAGGGGAATTACTGGAAGCCAACACAAACCATATCGGCAGGAGGAGGCAGCTCTTCTGGTTAGTGTTTGCGGCGATGACCTGGACCCTATGGAATATCCTTAATAATATGGTCATAGAGTGTGTCTTCTTGCACCGTGCCTCTAACGCGATCTTCAAATTTTTGGATTTTTTACAACCGTGGTATCCACTATATAGACAGCGAGACATGGAGCGGTTGTACGTGATGCTGGAACAGCTGATAGCGGCAGTCCACCGATTAGCTGCACCGTCTGGCCGCTAAGTGCTACTCCTAGAGGGAGTTGTTTCATGTATCTCTGTATTTGTACCTTTTAACTTGTGCTGGACGTGGGCATGTGGATTCGCCTTTTAACTATTTTTTATTGGCATGTACTGGATATTGTATGGATGTTGCTTTATTTAAAGGCTAGGGAAGCCTGTTTCCAGGAGGACATCGACATGGTTTTTGAGGCCGAGGGAGAGGTTTTTCCTACCCACATGACGATGCTCGCGATGCGGTCACCTGTCTTCAAAGAGGAGTTGTATGGTGGTCACATTTCTTCAAAGCGGAGCTATACGGCGTGATGAGAGAAACTGACATGAAACAGATCACCATCTGTGACATGCATCCCGTCGTCTATGAGGAACTCCTTCATTTCATCTACAACGGTTCACTGCCTGCCATGGATGATCTTGGCCGCAAAGACTACGTCGGTACTATCCGGCATCTGCTTGTCGCTGCGAATCAGTACAAAGAGTATATGTGAAGGCATCCTCTCCGATAATATCGATGCCGAGATCGTGCTTAATACACTCGCTCCAGCTGATCAACATCTTTGCTATACGCTAAACAACGCTTTCCTTCAGTTTATTGCCACTTTGGGTAGAGTGAAAATTTATGATGTTATGGCAAGCAACACAGGAGTTCCCAGCATTACCATGTAGGGTGAAAATCTAAGGTCTGGTCTTAATTGGTTGTGTCTGCCAATGACCTTGTTGAAGATATTGTTTTGTGAGCAAAGACTTTCTTCAGGGTGAAAACCTATGGTCGTCGACGATGACTCTTGTGCATTGTTTACCTTTTGAAGACGTTGCTATTGGAGTGGTTGGACTACTGGTGTTGTTCTGTTGGTGTTAGTGTCGTTGCTTTAAGGAATTGTTCTATGTAGCCGGACTTTTCTTTTTATAATTCTTCTTTTTTTTTATGGACTACGTGCATCCGTAATACTGTTAGGGCATATGCTTTATTGCAAAGACTTGGTGTAATTGATATCTCCATGATATTAATATATACTCCTTTCCAAAAAAATGGCGAGCCAAGAGTATGTTGAGCTCAAAGCAAACACTCCTTTATATTTAGTGGAGCTATGGGAGATGATATGTAGCCTTGGCAGATCAAAGTCTTCTTTTCACTTTGGTACTTTATAGTCGCATAGCTACTTTGTAATTTATTTCATGTTTTTTGGAGAAAAATAGCCTTGACATGCCAATCATCTCAGTATAGAACATTTTGATACTAGCATAAAAGTTATCCTTTTGATTCCCTTTTGAATTATTCATATCACTAACATAACGGAGCCTCATAAAAAAGAAACTTCAATCTTTTAAATAGAAAAATCATGAAATTTTGTATAAGAATCAAAATAATTATTCAAATGATTTTGACCATGCTAAAGTTAAAATAAAATAAATTAGTATGGAATTTGCAAGTAGATATTTAGAAAATATTAAAATATGTTATTTGGACGATGATTTGTGTCCATGTAAAATGCAACCCGATATTTACATACCTAAAATAAATAGTTTTAGTATTATTTCTAAGAAATGAATAGTTTCAATACATAAGAATACTCATTTGTGCATATGCCAATTGAAAATACTAGATTTATAATATGTAGGTTCGAAAATTGACCACTAGCACATGTGTATAGACATGTGCCATGTGCGCCTTCTACTGCAAAATGCATAATCTACCTTGTGGTTGTAGGATAAAAAAATGTCAAGCCTATAATTTGGTACATTGTGGGTTGGAAAACTCAAATCCCCATTTTATCTTTTTTATCGTTGTCAAGTAATAAGTACATATCATTTACAATACCTTAATGATACAATTATTCTACAACCATTAACGATTCATCAACGATTTCCACCGGAGCCGCTTCCACCGGCGGTCAACGCTTGAGTAAATTAATTAATTTCTGCTCATCCAAGTGCAACGTGACAACTAAGAGTTTTAATTAATTTATCTAAACATTATATGTTTAATTTTGTCTTACCTAAGTTTTTTGTATTGCCTAAGAATTTGAAACACACTCTCATTTATCAAAAAAATTGTAGTGATTTTTTGACTGTGGATTTAATGTTTAGAGAGACCAAACTGATAGGGAAAATGAAGAATGATATTTCATATATATGTTTTACGTTCAAATTAGTTTAGCTTAACATATAACAAAACCACATGTTGTCCATTTATTTTAATGATTTTTTAGATGTATTTCATCTTAATAGCATAATTTCTGACTTGGAAAGAGATGATAGTGAGTACTAAGAGTGTAGTATTTCGCCATGAACATAGATGCGGATATATAATTTGAAATAACATATGATAGTTATTATTATAATAATTATTTACGTGTATTTGTTCAGCGAGATATTTTTGGTGATAATATTCTAAACACAATTTTTATGGACATCGAAACATATAAAATTGATTAAGTCAAAATTTTATAACACATGTTTAGATCTAAAAGTTTACTATTTTTAAATACATTGCCTTGTGTAACAAAGATAGCGACCCGCCAGAAATCCACCTTGGCTTCTAGATGTATATGCACCCATTGTTTAAAAACACATTTTAAAAAGATAATTCCTTTTTTAGAAACAAACTGCGTGCATATTCTGATATTTTATGTTCACACACAAAGTTTCGGGAACAAAATACTCTTTGTGGTTTGTATAAAGAAAACAATTTCTAGATCCTCCAATATGACTATTCACGAGACTTTTTTTGTCTTCTGCACAAGGCAAAAGAAAAATTCACAAAACTTCGTGTGTGAAAATAGAATGTTTAGATGTACACACGAGTTTTATTTCATATTTTTGATATTTGAAAATATGTTTTACACATTTATTATTTGTTATAATTGGTGCATCTTAATCTTAAAAGCCAAAACACCGCCACCATAAACCCGCACATTTACATGTATATGTTTTCGTGCAAATAGCGATGTGTAACCACATGCACTCCAACTCCACACGAAACTATGGGAGAAGATATGTAGGCTTGGCAGATCAAAATCTTCATTTCACTTTGGTAGTTTATAGTCGCATAATGTATAGCTTGATACTTTGTGAATGGCTGTATTATTTTGGTAAATATGTGCCATGCTTTGCGGAGAAAAATAGTCTTGCCGCGCCAATTATCTCATGATACAACATTTGATACTAGCATAAACATTATCCTTTTGAATTATTCATATCAGTAACATATGGAGCAAAATACAAAATAGAACCTTCAATCTTTTTATAGAAGAAATTATGTATAGGGATCTTAAATAATTTGAAAACAATTTTTACCCTTGGAAAATAGAAAATAGGACAATCGAGTATGGAATCTACAAAGAGATAATCAAATAAAATACTAGAATATGTTTTTTCGGTGATGATCTATGTGCATGTCAAATGCATCTCGATCCATGTCGGATGTATCTAGCACTAAAACTTGACCAGATACATTTGTATCTAGATGAATCTAAGTCAACTAATATGGTTTCGATGCATAAGAATAGTCACTTGTGCATATAGCGTACCAACTGAACATAATAGATTTGCATATTGTAGATTCAAAAATTGACAACTAGCACATGTGTATAGACATATACATCTTCTACTATTGCATGCATATATTCTGCTTTGTGAGCCAAAAATTGTCTAGCCCAAGATTGTTGTTTTGAAACAAAGAAAAATCTTTGCCTACTAATTAGTTGCCCGTGCTACACAGTGGAATCAAAAATTTGACGCTGAACATAGCTTACTCAGGTATAGGGACGGAGCTTCACCGTCACTATTGAAGCGGCCCAAATGAAAATAGAACAATTTAGTATGGAATTTGCAAGAAAATATTCAAAACATTACTAACATATGTTATTCGGACTATGATTTTTGTCCATGTCAACTGTAGATACCTACGTATTGATGTAGCCAACCTATGGTCGTCACCACATTAAGTACCATGTCATGTTCTTTAACTCAAGCCAAGTCTTTATGGACTTGAAAGATTCGCGTCGACAAGTATGGAGACAAGGGAGTAAGCCCGGAGACTCAAGCCCGATAAGACGGTGGCTTGAAAATGGAGAAGGAAGAAACCTACATGAGCAGTATTACCGCTGCCAACTAGTGGTACTACTGCTTCTACCGGGAAAGCAACCTGGTACTACCAGGCCCAACTTCCTCGAGCTGGAGACACGCCTCTCCTAGAGCCCCTGGACACCCCGGTACCAGAAATCCGGTAATACCACTCCGTGCTACCGTGACGTCGGTACTACCGCTCTAAAGAGGCGATACTATCGGACCTGAAACTGCTACCCGGAGCCTACAAGATAGGGAGCCCGGTACTCCTGGACCCATCAGGGCCTACGCACCTAAGAGCTGGGCCACAACCCATGTATCCCCTTTCACACTTACCTTATCTTTCCCTACCTACCCTTTAGCCTTTGTACTATAAATAGCCCCTATGATTCACCCTTATTGCTTAGACGTAGATGATAACACTAGAACCCTAAATTAGATCTTTTTGTTATGTATCATCTCCCTTCCAAGCTAGCCTTTATCTATGTGATATCAATAGATTTGTATCTTAGAGTTGCACAAGTCCCAATCTTACGTGATCGTGAGTTGGTGTTCAAGGCCTTCTCCAAGGTGTTCTTCTCTCTCTGATTGGAATCTGAGGTATCATGTTGCCCCACCTTTTCGTGCAAGGATCCGGTTGGATCGGTGGCCACCGACGGAAGCAATTGGACAAGTATCGTGTTGTGTTTTGTGTAGAGTTCATCATGTTCTTCGCACGGTGTGTATTCATTTCTGCTAACCGCCCTTTTTCTGCTAACCAGTGAAGATCACGCCAACCCTAGAGGCCTTATCACATATGCATGCATGTGTGTATGTGAATATCTGCGCCTATATTATGTTTCTCAACGTGACCCAACAATAATGTTTAAAGACAGGTCCTAGAGGCTAGTCCTTATCTTGTCTGAGCATCTTCGTCTATGTTGTGTTTCACAATGTGACACAACAATACTGTTAAAAGACAGACCGAATTGTTGTGTCACCGAGACCTTGACGAAAAATGAAATGAGCAATGAATAGTGATAAAAATATTAGTACCATCACTATTCATGTAGAGTACTATTATTTTTTCTTACTTATGAGTTTGAACTTGAAACTTTAATTTGCCATGTTTTTTTTGAAGGGGTAAGGCCCGGAAGGGCCTAGAGTTGCTTCATTAAAAAACTGTCGGTGGGATACAGATAGGCAACATGGCCCTGCAAGAAAGAAAATTACAAAAAGCCCCGGCATTTTGCACAAAGGACCTTGGGGGAAAGATGAAAAAGCAATCGGACCCTTCGTCTTCTTCTCCACCTTCTCGAGCAGGAGACCACCGACGACCACCATCCCTCTCGCCATGGACGTACCACTTGGGAGAGAGAAGGCACACCTCGCCGTCGAAGCTCCTGAGAAAGGCCTCCACCTAGGAGGTTGAAAGGATGCCCTCATCGGCATCAATATTGGCTGCCTTCTTAGCTAGAAATCGCATCGGTAAGCAACGGCCTTTGCGTGATGAAGACCCTCGTCATGCAGCAAATATGCCCAACCACATCTCCTACTGTGGCATCCCGCAAAACCACTACTAGAAAATCGCGTTGTTTTTGTGCATTGCATCATCATGACCGCATGCTCATGTCATCATGCCACATTGCATTTGAGCATCGTCATCATCTTGCATTTGCTTGTATAAAACTATTTGCAGATAAACCTAGTTTTGTTTTCTAAACGCCCCGTCTTTTATTCAAACGCCAAACCCGGGTCTCCGGATTAGTTTGTTTTGGCTGCTATCGGTTTGCAAACGGCCCGTTTAAAACAAATAAAATGTTTGTTATTTTTAGTGGGGCAGTCGAACGGGCCGGATAGACCCGAACGACCGCCCCAGGATTTAAATCGGTCCACCTAACCCGCCCTTCTAAATCCTACAGCTACCCACCTATCTACCCACACCCCCCTCCACATCACCCCCCCCCAATAGCAACCTGCCACCTCACCCTCTCCCCTCCCCCTATCCAACCAGAAGCTGCCACTTGGCCCTCTCTCCCTCCACTCCCCACTTCCCACACACACCCCCACCACGCGGTCCACCCCTCAGCCACACTCCCTCCCAAAACCGACCCCTCTCCCTGCCCTGTGGGTCCCGCCACCCAGGCCACGCGCCCCCCACGCGCCAGCCCCGCCCCGGACCCGGTCCACCTCCTGCCACGCGACCCACTCCCCCTCCACTCCCTGTCACCCGGGCCCCATCCCGCGGACCCACCTGCCCAACCCCACCCGCTCGGCCCGTGCCCTCCTCTCTCCTCTTCCTCCCTCCTCCAACCTCTCCCAACCCCCCCGCAGCGACCACCGCCACCGCCCGCCGCCGGCGCACCCTCGCTTCCCCCGCAGCCTTCGCGCCTCCCTCTCCTCCCGCAAGCGCCTCGCCGGCCACCCGCCTTCGCCGCGACCGCCCTCCTCCTTCCTCGCTCGCACCGCCGCCTGCACCGGCCCCGCCTCCCCTGGCGCCCGCCACCGACCCTCGCCGACCCCCGAGCCGCGTCGCCCGGCGCTCCTCCCACCTCCGGCCACCGCGCGCTCGCCGTCCACCTCGCCTTCTTCCAAGCCCCGCCGCCAGGCCGCTCCGGCGCGCGGCCGCCCCCTCCTCTGCCGCGACCCCGCTGCTCGCCTCAGCCCGCCCCAGGCTCCGCCTCTGCCGCCGTCGCCGGCGAGCCGCGTCGAGCTCGCCCGCTCCCCGTTCCCCCTCCCCCCGCTCGGCCCCCTCCGCTCTCTGCCTCGTCGCCGGGCACCGCCGTGCGCCCCCGCCACACCCTCTCCTCGCCGACGCCCTCGCCTCTGCCCCGACGGACCCCGCCCTCCGAACCGCCGTGGCCTCCTCTAGCTCGCCGTCACCGGCGACCGAGGCCGCCCCTCCACCTCTCTGCGCGCCCGCCTCCTCTGCTACCCCGAAGGCGCAGCACCCCGCACCTCCCCGCCGTTGAGCCACCGCCGGTCCGCCTCTGTCGCGTAAGCAGCGCCGTCGTGCCCTCTCTGCGCGCGTGCGTCGCCGTGTACATCCGTCCCTGTTCCGGCCGTCCCCATGGCCGTTGGTGGTTCGGTTGCTGCTACCGGTTCGAGTACATGACGACATGGCCACGCCTCCTGTGCAGTGTTGTTGCAAGACCCAGCTCACGCCAACCTCTACCAGATCTACCCTTCGAGAACCTGCTGTACCCGAAGATCGACACCGGACCCCGAAGACTGAACCCCGAACTCGCCGGTTCCACAAGATCTTCCCCACGGAGACGAAGACCCCGGTCTCGAGGATCCGATGTCCGGAACGCCAAGACCTTCCTCTCGGATCCGAAGACGCCGAGAACCGGGACACCAAGATCTCCGTCGTGAAACGACAAGACCGACTTGATGGCGCGGGCCCGACAAGACCTTCGCAACGGCAAGATCGATCCCGTGGGACCCGACAAGATCTGCACGACGACAAGAACGGCACCGACCCGGAAGATCCGATGCGCCCCGACACCGAACCAAGTCCGGCTTCCCGGAACGCCAAGATCTACCCCAGAAACCCGAGAACGCTTCCGCCGAGACCGTTTCCGTCGAGCCCTGGACCCTGAGACCGACCCCGAACCCCGGAACACCAAGACCGTCGAGACCCTAATGTGTGACCCCTTTTCTCGAGCCCTATTTTATAAAAGTAATAACAACTTGATGCATATTAATTGCCATACTTGCATGCATATTTGTGTGGTTTGGGGGCCTTATGCCGATTCACCTAATAATTAAATATGGGGCCCATATGCGGGCAAATCTAGTCTCATATCGGCCTCATTTAAACTTGTGTAGCGAACCGGTGCTATCTCTTGCCTTGTTAACATAACATTTAAATTGCGGGGTATCTAAATAACTTGAACCATCTAATTAAATTGTCGGGACCCCGGTTCCACTTAACATTGACCTAATTGCATCGCATCTTTGCCATGCCATACATCATACATGCATCATGCCGATCTTCTGCCGTTGTATTAAATATTGCATCCGGTGTTCCTTCTAGTGTTTTGCTTCTTCGCGGATAAGGTCGTTGAGTTGATGCGAGTGTCGACCCGATCTTCGAATGAACCTTCGACAATGTTTTTCAGGCGAGCATCTCCCCCTTTCTACCTATCTTACTTTTATAGTATTTACTTCCCTCCTGTTGATCTATTGCTATCTGTGTTGCGATGCTCTAGTTTCCGTACCCGTGATATCCCCTTGCAGCCATATATTGCCTCGGACACATCCTATTACCTGTTGTTTGGTAGATAGTTGGACTTGCGCGTCGTAGTCGCTTGCTCAAATGTTGTTGTGTGTTGTCAAGTTCCACAGTTGTTGGAGTATTGACGCATGTTGATGTTGAAGATGATCATGGCTTTACTTATCGTTCACTTTAATTCCTGTTTAACAACTAAAATTGAAGTAAGCAGAGGCATCGGTGGGTGATAGATAATATTTGGTTTCCGAACGCCCACTTGTGTCCCGTAGGACCCCGAGTACTTGATACCTGTTCCTTGATTTATCGCGCTATCCACATCCGGGAGGTATATGGGACCCCCCTTAGCCAGAGCTTGATTCAGTCTTATTTCTTGGGGCCACAACTAGTTTGAGGTTTTATTTACTATCCTGTACCTATGCCATGCTTTACTGCTTTATTTACGATTGTGTGAGGAGCACACTGTACTGTTTTGGAAGCGGAGTGTTTTCGCGGTATCGACAGTCCCCGTTTGGGGATCTGCTGTCGTTTATAGCCACTGACGCAAACCTTGAGTCCGTCTCGGAGCTTGCTTACTTCGTTGCGGGTGTACTCCAAGGGATGGCCCCCTGAAATAATTCTGAATCCTGTGATTGCTTTGTCGTGAAAGCCTCGTTGGGTTTTTTTTTGGTTTTTCCGAGGTTGATCGAGTGTGTGTTGCTATTGGTGCACCCCGGCCGGGTAAGACTTTCTGAAAGCCGTGTCCGCGGTTATGGACGACTTGGAGCACAGTATCTCGATCATAGACAACTATAACTAAAGTTTACCGTTATAATTTGACTTCATCATGACTAGTAATCAGCTCCACTATAACGGAATGGCTAAATAAAACTGCCAACAATTGCTTGTTTGGTTTGTCGCTTGCGACAATTGTATCTGACTAGTAAATATTGCAACTACAATGGAATGGCTGAATAAAAGTATCAACAACTGCTGGGTTTGGGATATCTCATGCTATTTGTATCTGACTAGTAAGTGTCGCAACTACAATGGAATGGGTAAATAAAAGTGCCCACTGCTTATTTTATCAGGACGATTATCTATACCTGACTAGTAATTACTGTAACGATAACTGAATAAATAAAACTGCCAACTGTGTGAGTTCCTCGGTTGACTTCCTCGTTTGGTCTCGAGGGGGAAACGCCAGGATGGGTTTGTTTGATGGTAGCATCAGGTTGGATCCGGATAGGTCTTTCTTACCCCTCTCTGATTGCCGCTAGTTGTATCGAGTCTCTATAGGTTGTTTAGTGCATGCTGCCGCTGCCGCTTCAGTCCACCATACCTATGTAGGCGAGGACCGCCGAATTCTAGTCTCGCCGTGTACTGGCCTCAGTACTGACGCTCCTTATTTTTCCTTTGCCCTTTGTCGGCACCCCCTTTTGTTAAGCAGGTTTGAGATCGACGTCGTTAGCAGGGTTACCCTTCCGGCTTGGCCTGGGCAGGGTTATGGACGCCACTGATTATTCTTCAGGGCTCTTAGCCCCATTTGCATCTTGTCCGTAGTCGGACGCTCTACCATTTTCAAGGTGATTTGGATCTTTGTATATTACATCTGTATTCTTGACTCATGGAGTCGTGTTGTATATATATCTGTTCTGTGCGTCCCATCGAGGACTGTTGTGTAATGTTATTACTTCGTTTTCCACCCGCACGAAAGTGCCTGGTGGGCACCTTTGAATCGTTTCTATGCGGGTTTGGCGAATTTCGCTAAAACTTGCATAGGGTCGATTCTGAGGGTGTTACAGAGTGGTATCAGAGCTCAGCAGTTGCGATACCCCACAAGTCCAGCCTGTAGGATAACCTAGCTAA
The DNA here is from genome assembly GCA_916181665.1 of Avena sativa. Lineage (NCBI taxonomy): Eukaryota > Viridiplantae > Streptophyta > Magnoliopsida > Poales > Poaceae > Avena > Avena sativa. Next base: position 370,096,374 of record OV702279.1, on the reverse strand, counting down.
TGGCCGAAGTAGAGTGTCAAAACTATTTTTGAAAAATCGGCTGGATAGTTCTGGTTAGGTCTGATTTTACTCCTTACCCCTCTGCTGTTCTCCTCTTACCTCTACGTGTTTTGAATCCGCTCTCTTCTCTCTCTTCGAGTCCAGGATTTCTCGTGGTTGGGTTTTCCGTCGTACCTTCAGGGTTTCGCTTCCTCCGCTGATAACGGTGTTCTACCGTCCGGTGTTCAAGCTGCCCGATGAATCCGTCTACGGTGTTACCATTCTTTGTGCCTTGTTTGTGCCTTCCGGTGTTTTCCGACGCGACGACATCATCTACGCCAGCTCCGATGCACAGTCTGCACCACTCCTTTGTTCCGAACCTCGCTTGTCGAGATCTTCAGTCTGATTCCGAGAATGGTTGCACGCTTTTCCACTGATTGTGCGGAGTAATAGTTTGGGTGCGTGATGGATTGGCCCCCATGCCGACTACCCCTTCTATCCAATTTGTACGTTGAAGTGGATGAGAATGCATCGGTCCTCTCTTTCTACCGGAGTTAGAGGTGGCTTTATTTGTTGGTACCTCTACCTTCGACCTTTTGTTCCGGAGTGTTCTCTCGACGATCACGGACAACGACCTCTTGTTAGTGGTGTCGCGAAGATCTACATGAAGCGAGAAGATTCAGACCGCCGGCCTTCCTTTCGGTACCATGAGGCGGATCTCGAGGGCGAGATCCTTTGTTAGTGGTGTCGAATTGTGGCATCCCGCAAAACCACTACTAGAAAATCGCGTTGTTTTTGTGCATTGCATCATCATGACCGCATGCTCATGTCATCATGCCACATTGCATTTGAGCATCGTCATCATCTTGCATTTGCTTGTATAAAACTATTTGCAGATAAACCTAGTTTTGTTTTCTAAACGCCCTGTCTTTTATGCAAACACCAAACCCGGGTCTCCGGATTAGTTTGTTTTGGCTGCTATCGGTTTGCAAACGGCCCGTTTAAAACAAATAAAATGTTTGTTATTTTTAGTGGGGCAGTCGAACGGGCCGGATAGACCCGAACGACCGCCCCAGGATTTAAATCGGTCCACCTAACCCGCCCTTCTAAATCCTACAGCTACCCACCTATCTACCCACACCCCCCTCCACATCACCCCCCCCAATAGCAACCTGCCACCTCACCCTCTCCCCTCCCCCTATCCAACCAGAAGCTGCCACTTGGCCCTCTCTCCCTCCACTCCCCACTCCCCACACACACCCCCACCACGCGGTCCACCCCTCAGCCACACTCCCTCCCAAAACCGACCCCTCTCCCTGCCCTGTGGGTCCCGCCACCCAGGCCACGCGCCCCCCACGCGCCAGCCCCGCCCCGGACCCGGTCCACCTCCTGCCACGCGACCCACTCCCCCTCCACTCCCTGTCACCCGGGCCCCATCCCGCGGACCCACCTGCCCAACCCCACCCGCTCGGCCCGTGCCCTCCTCTCTCCTCTTCCTCCCTCCTCCAACCTCTCCTAACCCCCCCGCAGCGACCACCGCCACCGCCCGCCGCCAGCGCACCCTCGCTTCCCCCGTAGCCTCCGCGCCTCCCTCTCCTCCCGCAAGCGCCTCGCCGGCCACCCGCCTTCGCCGCGACCGCCCTCCTCCTTCCTCGCTCGCACCGCCGCCTGCACCGGCCCCGCCTCCCCTGGCGCCCGCCACCGACCCTCGCCGACCCCCGAGCCGCGTCGCCCGGCGCTCCTCCCACCTCCGGCCACCGCGCGCTCGCCGTCCACCTCGCCTTCTTCCAAGCCCCGCCGCCAGGCCGCTCCGGCGCGCGGCCGCCCCCTCCTCCGCCGCGACCCAGCTGCTCGCCTCAACCCGCCCCAGGCTCCGCCTCTGCCGCCGTCGCCGGCGAGCCGCGTCGAGCTCGCCCGCGCCCCGTTCCCCCCCCCCCCGCTCGGCCCCCTCCGCTCTCTGCCTCGTCGCCGGGCACCGCCGTGCGCCCCCGCCACACCCTCTCCTCGCTGACGCCCTCGCCTCTGCCCCGACGGACCCCGCCCTCCGAACCGCCGTGGCCTCCTCTAGCTCGCCGTCTCCGGCGACCGAGGCCGCCCCTCCACCTCTCTGCGCGCCCGCCTCCTCTGCTACCCCGAAGGCGCAGCACCCCGCACCTCCCCGCCGTTGAGCCACCGCCGGTCCGCCTCTGTCGCGTAAGCAGCGCCGTCGTGCCCTCTCTGCGCGCGTGCGTCGCCGTGTACATCCGTCCCTGTTCCGGCTGTCCCCATGGCCGTTGGTGGTTCGGTTGCTGCTACCGGTTCGAGTACATGACGACATGGCCACGCCTCCTGTGCAGTGTTGTTGCAAGACCCAGCTCACGCCAACCTCTACCAGATATACCCTTCGAGAACCTGCTGTACCCGAAGATCGACACCGGACCCCGAAGACTGAACCCTGAACTCGCCGGTTCCACAAGATCTTCCCCACGGAGACGAAGACCCCGGTCTCGAGGATCCGATGTCCGCCGAGACCCTCGAGACCGGGGTCTTCGTCTCCGTGGGGAAGATCTTGTGGAACCGGCGAGTTCGGGGTTCAGTCTTCGGGGTCCGGTGTCGATCTTCGGGTACAGCAGGTTCTCGAAGGGTAGATCTGGTAGAGGTTGGCGTGAGCTGGGTCTTGCAACAACACTGCACAGGAGGCGTGGCCATGTCGTCATGTACTCGAACCGGTAGCAGCAACCGAACCACCAACGACCATGGGGACGGCCGGAACAGGGACGGATGTACACGGCGACGCACGCGCGCAGAGAGGGCACGACGGCGCTGCTTACGCGACAGAGGCGGACCGGCGGTGGCTCAACGGCGGGGAGGTGCGGGGTGCTGCGCCTTCGGGGTAGCAGAGGAGGCGGGCGCGCAGAGAGGTGGAGGGGCGGCCTCGGTCGCCGGCGACGGCGAGCTAGAGGAGGCCACGGCGGTTCGGAGGGCGGGGTCCGTCGGGGCAGAGGCGAGGGCGTCAGCGAGGAGAGGGTGTGGCGGGGGCGCACGGCGGTGCCCGGCGATGAGGCAGAGAGGGGAGGGGGCCGAGCGGGGGGGGGGGGAACGGGGCGCGGGCGAGCTTGACGCGGCTCACCGGCGACGGCGGCAGAGGCGGAGCCTGGGGCGGGTTGAGGCGAGCAGCGGGGTCGCGACGGAGGAGGGGGCGGCCGCGCGCCGGACCGGCCTGGCGGCGGGGCTTGGAAGAAGGCGAGGTGGACGGCGAGCGCGCGGTGGCCGGAGGTGGGAGGAGCGCCGGGCGACGCGGCTCGGGGGTCGGCGAGGGTCGGTGGCGGGCGCCAGGGGAGGCGGGGCCGGTGCAGGCGGCGGTGCGAGCGAGGAAGGAGGAGGGCGGTCGCGGCGAAGGCGGGTGGCCGGCGAGGCGCTTGCGGGAGGAGAGGGAGGCGCGGAGGCTGCGGGGGAAGCGAGGGTGCGCCGGCGGCGGGCGGTGGCGGTGGTCGCTGCGGGGGGGTTGGGAGAGGTTGGAGGAGGGAGGAAGAGGAGAGAGGAGGGCACGGGCCGAGCGGGTGGGGTTGGGCAGGTGGGTCCGCGGGATGGGGCCCGGGTGACAGGGAGTGGAGGGGGAGTGGGTCGCGTGGCAGGAGGTGGACCGGGTCCGGGGCGGGGCTGGCGCGTGGGGGCGCGTGGCCTGGGTGGCGGGACCCACAGGGCAGGGAGAGGGGTCGGTTTTGGGAGGGAGTGTGGCTGAGGGGTGGACCGCGTGGTGGGGGTGTGTGTGGGGAGTGGGGAGTGGAGGGAGAGAGGGCCAAGTGGCAGCTTCTGGTTGGATAGGGGGAGGGGAGAGGGTGAGGTGGCAGGTTGCTATTGGGGGGGGTGATGTGGAGGGGGGTGTGGGTAGATAGGTGGGTAGCTGTAGGATTTAGAAGGGCGGGTTAGGTGGACCGATTTAAATCCTGGGGCGGTCGTTCGGGTCTATCCGGCCCGTTCGACTGCCCCACTAAAAATAACAAACATTTTATTTGTTTTAAACGGGCCGTTTGCAAACCGATAGCAGCCAAAACAAACTAATCCGGAGACCCGGGTTTGGCGTTTGAATAAAAGACGGGGCGTTTAGAAAACAAAACTAGGTTTATCTGCAAATAGTTTTATACAAGCAAATGCAAGATGATGACGATGCTCAAATGCAATGTGGCATGATGACATGAGCATGCGGTCATGATGATGCAATGCACAAAAACAACGCGATTTTCTAGTAGTGGTTTTGCGGGATGACACAATTCGACACCACTAACAAAGGATCTCGCCCTCGAGATCCGCCTCATGGTACCGGAAGGAAGGTCGGCGGTCTGAATCTTCTCGCTTCATGTAGATCTTCGCGACACCACTAACAAGAGGTCGTTGTCCGTGATCGTCGAGAGAACACTCCGGAACAAAAGGTCGAAGGTAGAGGTACCAACAAATAAAGCCACCTCTAACTCCGGTAGAAAGAGAGGACCGATGCATTCTCATCCACTTCAACGTACAAAAGCGAATAGAAGGGGTAGTCGGCATGGGGGCCAATCCATCACGCATCCAAACTATTACTCCGCACAATCAGTGGAAAAGCGTGCAACCATTCTCGGAATCAGACTGAAGATCTCGACAAGCGAGGTTCGGAACAAAGGAGTGGTGCAGACTCTGCATCGGAGCTGGCGTAGATGATGTCGTCGCGTCGGAAAACACCGGAAGGCACAAACAAGGCACAAAGAATGGTAACACCGTAGACGGATTCATCGGGCAGCTTGAACACCGGACGGTAGAACACCGTTATCAGCGGAGGAAGCGAAACCCTGAAGGTACGACGGAAAACCCAACCACGAGAAATCCTGGACTCGAAGAGAGAGAAGAGAGCGGATTCAAAACACGTAGAGGTAAGAGGAGAACAGCAGAGGGGTAAGGAGTAAAATCAGACCTAACCAGAACTATCCAACCGATTTTTCAAAAATAGTTTTGACACTCTACTTCGGCCGTTAGCTAGGTTATCCTACAGGCTGGACTTGTGGGGTATCGCAACTGCTGTGCTCTGATACCACTCTGTAACACCCTCAGAATCGACCCTATGCAAGTTTTAGCGAAATTCGCCAAACCCGCATAGAAACGATTCAAAGGTGCCCACCAGGCACTTTCGTGCGGGTGGAAAACGAAGTAATAACATTACACAACAGTCCTCGATGGGACCCACAGAACAGATATATATACAACACGACTCCATGAGTCAAGAATACAGATGTAATATACAAAGATCCAAATCACCTTGAAAATGGTAGAGCGTCCGACTACGGACAAGATGCAAATGGGGCTAAGAGCCCTGAAGAATAATCAGTGGCGTCCATAACCCTGCCCAGGCCAAGCCGGAAGGGTAACCCTGCTAACGACGTCGATCTCAAACCTGCTTAACAAAAGGGGGTGCCGACAAAGGGCAAAGGAAAAATAAGGAGCGTCAGTACTGAGGCCAGTACACGGCGAGACTAGAATTCGGCGGTCCTCGCCTACATAGGTATGGTGGACTGAAGCGGCAGCGGCAACATGCACTAAATAACCTATAGAGACTCGATACAACTAGCGGCAATCAGAGAGGGGTAAGAAAGACCTATCCGGATCCAACCTGATGCTACCATCAAACAAACCCATCCTGGCGTTTCCCCCTCGAGACCAAACGAGGAAGTCAACCGAGGAACTCACACAGTTGGCAGTTTTATTTATTCAGTTATCGTTGCAGTAATTACTAGTCAGGTATAGATAATCGTCCTGATAAAATAAGCAGTGGGCACTTTTATTTACCCATTCCATTGTAGTTGCGACACTTACTAGTCAGATACAAATAGCATGAGATATCCCAAACCCAGCAGTTGTTGATACTTTTATTCAGCCATTCCATTGTAGTTGCAATATTTACTAGTCAGATACAATTGTCGCAAGCGACAAACCAAACAAGCAATTGTTGGCAGTTTTATTTAGCCATTCCGTTATAGTGGAGCTGATTACTAGTCATGATGAAGTCAAATTATAACGGTAAACTTTAGTTATAGTTGTCTATGATCGAGATACTGTGCTCCAAGTCGTCCATAACCGCGGACACGGCTTTCAGAAAGTTTTACCCGGTCGGGGTGCACCAATAGCAACACACACTCGATCAACCTCGGAAAAACCAAAACAAAACCCAACGAGGCTTTCACGACAAAGCAATCACAGGATTCAGAATTATTTCAGGGGGCCACCCCTTGGAGTACACCCGCAACAAAGTAAGCAAGCTCCGAGACGGACTCAAGGTTTGCGTCAGTGGCTGTAAACGACAGCAGATCCCCAAACAGGGACTGTCGATACCGCGAAAACACTCCGCTTCCAAAACAGTACAGCGTGCTCCTCACACAATCGTAAATAAAGCAGTAAAGCATGGCATAGGTACAGGATAGTAAATAAAACCTCAAACTAGTTGTGGCCCCAAGAAATAAGACTGAATCAAGCTCTGGCTAAGGGGGGTCCCATATACCTCCCGGATGTGGATAGCGCGATAAATCAAGGAACAGGTATCAAGTACTCGGGGTCCTATGGGACACAAGTGGGCGTTCGGAAACCAAATATTATCTATCACCCACCGATGCCTCTGCTTACTTCAATTTTAGTTGTTAAACAGGAATTAAAGTGAACGATAAGTAAAGCCATGATCATCTTCAACATCAACATGCGGCAATACTCCAACAACTGTGGAACTTGACAACACACAACAACATTTGAGCAAGCGACTACGACGCGCAAGTCCAACTATCTACCAAACAACAGGTAATAGGATGTGTCCGAGGCAATATATGGCTGCAAGGGGATATCACGGGTACGGAAACTAGAGCATCGCAACACAGATAGCAATAGATCAACAGGAGGGAAGTAAATACTATAAAAGTAAGATAGGTAGAAAGGGGGAGATGCTCGCCTGAAAAACATTGTCGAAGGTTCATTCGAAGATCGGGTCGACACTCGCATCAACTCAACGGCCTTATCCGCGAAGAAGCAAAACACTAGAAGGAACACCGGATGCAATATTTAATACAACGGCAGAAGATCGGCATGATGCATGTATGATGTATGGCATGGCAAAGATGCGATGCAATTAGGTCAATGTTAAGTGGAACCGGGGTCCCGACAATTTAATTAGATGGTTCAAGTTATTTAGATACCCCGCAATTTAAATGTTATGTTAACAAGGCAAGAGATAGCACCGGTTCGCTACACAAGTTTAAATGAGGCCGATATGAGACTAGATTTGCCCGCATATGGGCCCCATATTTAATTATTAGGTGAATCGGCATAAGGCCCCCAAACCACACAAATATGCATGCAAGTATGGCAATTAATATGCATCAAGTTGTTATTACTTTTATAAAATAGGGCTCGAGAAAAGGGGTCACACATTAGGGTCTCGACGGTCTTGGTGTTCCGGGGTTCGGGGTCGGTCTCAGGGTCCAGGGCTCGACGGAAACGGTCTCGGCGGAAGCGTTCTCGGGTTTCTGGGGTAGATCTTGGCGTTCCGGGAAGCCGGACTTGGTTCGGTGTCGGGGCGCATCGGATCTTCCGGGTCGGTGCCGTTCTTGTCGTCGTGCAGATCTTGTCGGGTCCCATGGGATCGATCTTGCCATTGCGAAGGTCTTGTCGGGCCCGCGCCATCAAGTCGGTCTTGTCGTTTCACGACGGAGATCTTGGTGTCCCGGTTCTCGGCGTCTTCGGATCCGAGAGGAAGGTCTTGGCGTTCCGGACATCGGATCCTCGAGACCGGGGTCTTCGTCTCCGTGGGGAAGATCTTGTGGAACCGGCGAGTTCGGGGTTCAGTCTTCGGGGTCCGGTGTCGATCTTCGGGTACAGCAGGTTCTCGAAGGGTAGATCTGGTAGAGGTTGGCGTGAGCTGGGTCTTGCAACAACACTGCACAGGAGGCGTGGCCATGTCGTCATGTACTCGAACCGGTAGCAGCAACCGAACCACCAACGGCCATGGGGACGGCCGGAACAGGGACGGATGTACACGGCGACGCACGCGCGCAGAGAGGGCACGACGGCGCTGCTTACGCGACAGAGGCGGACCGGCGGTGGCTCAACGGCGGGGAGGTGCGGGGTGCTGCGCCTTCGGGGTAGCAGAGGAGGCGGGCGCGCAGAGAGGTGGAGGGGCGGCCTCGGTCGCCGGCGACGGCGAGCTAGAGGAGGCCACGGCGGTTCGGAGGGCGGGGTCCGTCGGGGCAGAGGCGAGGGCGTCGGCGAGGAGAGGGTGTGGCGGGGGCGCACGGCGGTGCCCGGCGACGAGGCAGAGAGCGGAGGGGGCCGAGCGGGGGGAGGGAACGGGGCGCGGGCGAGCTCGACGCGGCTCGCCGGCGACGGGCGGCAGAGGCGGAGCCTGGGGCGGGTTGAGGCGAGCAGCGGGGTCGCGGCGGAGGAGGGGGCGGCCGCGCGCCGGAGCGGCCTGGCGGCGGGGCTTGGAAGAAGGCGAGGTGGACGGCGAGCGCGCGGTAGCCGGAGGTGGGAGGAGCGCCGGGCGACGCGGCTCGGGGGTCGGCGAGGGTCGGTGGCGGGCGCCAGGGGAGGCGGGGCCGGTGCAGGCGGCGGTGCGAGCGAGGAAGGAGGAGGGCGGTCGCGGCGAAGGCGGGTGGCCGGCGAGGCGCTTGCAGGAGGAGAGGGAGGCGCGGAGGCTGCGGGGGAAGCGAGGGTGCGCCGGCGGCGGGCGGTGGCGGTGGTCGCTGCGGGGGGGGGGTTGGGAGAGGTTGGAGGAGGGAGGAAGAGGAGAGAGGAGGGCACGGGCCGAGCGGGTGTGGTTGGGCAGGTGGGTCCGCGGGATGGGGCCCGGGTGACAGGGAGTGGAGGGGGAGTGGGTCGCGTGGCAGGAGGTGGACCGGGTCCGGGGCAGGGCTGGCGCGGGGGGGGCGCGTGGCCTGGGTGTTGGGACCCACAGGGCAGGGAGAGGGGTCGGTTTTGGGAGGGAGTGTGGCTGAGGGGTGGACCGCGTGGTGGGGGTGTGTGTGGGGAGTGGGGAGTGGAGGGAGAGAGGGCCAAGTGGCAGCTTCTGGTTGGATAGGGGGAGGGGAGAGGGTGAGGTGGCAGGTTGCTATTGGGGGGGTGATGTGGAGGGGGGTGTGGGTAGATAGGTGGGTAGCTGTAGGATTTAGAAGGGCGGGTTAGGTGGACCGATTTAAATCCTGGGGCGGTCGTTCGGTCTATCCGGCCCGTTCGACTGCCCCACTAAAAATAACAAACATTTTATTTGTTTTAAACGGGCCGTTTGCAAACCGATAGCAGCCAAAACAAACTAATCCGGAGACCCGGGTTTGGCGTTTGAATAAAAGACGGGGCGTTTAGAAAACAAAACTAGGTTTATCTGCAAATAGTTTTATACAAGCAAATGCAAGATGATGACGATGCTCAAATGCAATGTGGCATGATGACATGAGCATGCGGTCATGATGATGCAATGCTCAAAAACAACGCGACTTTCTAGTAGTGGTTTTGCGGGATGCCACACCTACCCACCGCAGTTGTTGCTCCAAAAACCACCACTTCCCCGTCACCAAGGTCTGCCAAGTGGGGATGCAGAACCGAGAGCCCGCAAGAAAGGAGATGTCGGCGCTTATTTTGAAGGAGGTTCACCGTCTCACGGAAAATCGCCGCCCTCCACCACGGACGCCCAACAATTTCCACCAACGGCAATTGGTCAACACCGCGCCACCACCTCAACCCAGAGCACCTCCGCTCCTCTCTGCAATCCACAACACAACCTCCTTCCATCTCCGTCCCCCCCGCCACCACGACCGGCCGGATCAAGAGAAATGAGGAGGAGGAGGAGGCAATAGATCAAAGGGGAACCGTACACCAGAGCCCTTATTGCGGAGATTCCGGTAGTAAACAAACTCGTCACCTGCTCCAACCATCGGAGCACCACGCCGCCACCGTCCAACCTCCGGATGCACCAGATCTAGGACAAAAAACCCGGCACCCTACTCCAAACTACTGGCATACCGCCAAAAAAAACTACACCTACATCTACAAGCCGAGCATCTCTCTCAATCCCTTTCCTAGCGACGGCGACGAGGGGGAAGAAGAAGACTCTCGAAACGGTTGCCTCTCCTTTCATGAGGTTCGTCTTGGGGGGCGCCTGTCAGCGTGGTGTTAATTTGCCATGTTGGCGAGCGAGCCCAGGCCCAGCTCTCTCTATTTCTCCACTCTGCTGCCGCTGGCGGCCTAGATCGGAAACCAATCGCCGCCCTGCCTCGTCTCCCTTTCTCAAATCGCCGCCGCCCCGCTCCGACTCCCTCCGAAACGGCGGCCATCCATCAAAGGAGAAAAAGGGTATCCATCCCTCCGTCGACTCGTCAGAGGGGCCCAGAGCTCCGGCAGCCAGCCATCCCCATCAGCTTCGCCTTCGCCCGCCTCGTCCGCGACCGCAATTAGATCAGGCTATAGAGGGTGGCCGGGCCAGGGGCTCTCAGTCTCTCACCCTTGCTCCCCAGAGTCTCAGACCAGGGGCGGGTTCCAAGATCGATCTCACGGTGTCACCGAGACCATGACGGTGGGGGACTAGGGAGTTGGCCGTCACCAGAGTCCTAATGTCATACGGTTACAGGTGTATCTTCCCCAATTAGTTAGACAGAGGAACAAGGCTGGCCTGATTACATCCACGTTACAAGATCCTCTGAGAAGCTGACCGGCATATCTGATCTCTACCAGATGCGCTAGGAAGAGTGGAGGACGAAAGTGAAAATATGTGTATGAAAAGGGGGCAATTGAAGGTGACGCGTGGGGAATCGCCCGATCAGGTCGAGCGCTGCAGGTTCGAACTGCCGCTGGACGCCGGTGGCGGTGGGCTAGTTCAGGCCAGCTTTGTGGAACAGGGAAAGGAGTTGGAGCTCGATGCTACGGTTGCAGAGGAAGATGATGGAGCTGCATACCATCAGAAACAAGAACATGAAGGCTCAAGCCCCCCATCTGAGCCACCATTCGAAGAAGATTGTGAGTTAAGCCTTCTGTTTGCACCTCCTCAAGAACATGATTGGGCGAGCGTGCCGGAGCCATACGTTCCCAAGTTTCCGACAGAGGAGGAGATCCGGGAGAGGAAAGAGAGGCGCAAGGAGCAGCTCAAGCAGGTCATGGAACCGATAACACGACTAGTGAGCGAGCCGGCGCGGGGGCGCAGCTATTCCATGGATCGACCAGGCAGAGCAGTCACTCGTGACGCGATGCTCCCAAACCGTGCCGCGCTGTTTAACTACTGGATTCTGTCAGACAAATCGGAATGTAAGCACCTTTTACATGCCTTGCTCGCATGGCCCTTCCTAAATTGCATCTCCATCATTCAGTACTTACTTATTTATATGCATCTGGCTTATATTCTTTGACATTGAATTCAACTATATAGGAAAATGATTTGTGTCCATATAGAAACTCTTACCAATTTCTCTAGCACGGATAAATAGGCTTTGCATCTTCTTTGGAAGCAGGAGTTGCCAGTTCACTAAGTTGGTAAAAAACATTTTTCTTTTGTTACGAGGACAGCCTCTCTATTCCCGTTGTGTGTGAGTGCCTTTGTTGAGTGCCCCAATATTGTGTAGAATATACACATACTGACGCCTGCAAAATCTACTATCAAGTATCTGATCGTGTTGTTATCTTTGAGGAATTTAGTTATTGTCTTGAGCTTGCAATTCAAATGACTAGATAGATAGTACATCATATCTTAGAGTATAGCTCTAGAAAACACATTTAGTATATATGGGTTCGGTCGTTACTTAATGTTAATTTTCTCAGTCCCGATTTGACTTTTCGATGTTATTTACCCTACACTCACAATCCCTTTTATTCAGCGATGTGGCAGCCTAAGAGCAATGTTTACCCTACACTTGCCTGTTTGGAGTGGTGCAATTGTGCCCCTTCCACCATGTTGCAAGTTTACACCCTTGAGCTCATCGTAGCTGATTCTCATAATTCCTGCAAACTCGACGTATCTGGTTTCGTTGCAATTAGAGACTGCAAAGATGGAAAACGGAATTACATTTTCAACCGGGAGATGGCGGACCCTTTGACTACTGTATCACACGATGTACGCACTCCATTTCTTCTCTAGTGTTTTCATTCACATAGCAAGCAAAGAAGGGTGCAAACTATAAGCACATTGATTTCTTTTGCAGGGTGTTTTGCTGCTGCAAACGCTGAGCCCTCGTAGAGCCATCAGTTGTACTATCTTGCTCGAGTTTGACCTGAAGATGAAGAGAACGGGTGACGGCATCGATGGCTACCAGCAGCTGATCCAAGGAGTATCAGAGTACCCAACGGGCGGGCCCTATTGGTCCAGAGTTAACGAGCTGTCCATTCGATCGGCTGACAGCCACGCTATCCCGATGATGCGCGTGAAGCTGGCCATGATCAGGGATGGCGTCGAGGCCACCATCGAGCTCCGGCCACTCACGCTACCTTCCCAGGGCATCGACCTGCGTTGCGTGGCACGGACTGGCCGGATAGGCGACGATATCGTGCTCTTCGACGGCATATACGGTGGCGGCGATTGGCCGTTGCAGTTTGTCGTCGCGGCAGAGCTGCACCGCAGCATGGAGATCCACCTGCAAGGTGTCTATGGTGGTGTCATGAAGCGGTGGAGCATCGGGTTTTTGCCCAAGTTCCATGCGGTGTTCTCTGAAGCGGTGGATCTCGAGTTTGCGCAGGTCTCGCTGAGTGTTGCCTGGTCCCAGACAAGCATCCACCGTACCGACGGTCCACCTGAACTTTGACTAGAGTGTTTAGTTCTGCCAGCAATTTATTAGAATCTAGTACTCCCTCCGACCCAACTTGGGCAACTAATATGGGTCGGAGGGAGTAGATGTAATTAACCTACTCATCCAAATCAAAAGAACCAAATTAGGAAGCGTTGCTTCTTTTCAAGTCCCATCATGTCAGGTTAGCATATAATGCATCAGGTCTGTAGTTAGGCTGTTGTGGTGGACAATCAATTTTTTATAAATGTGGAGCTTGACAGTGCACAGGTTACTTCTTCATGAATGACTTTATCTGTTTTGGCATGTTATATATTGTTCTTGCTACAAGTGATCATGATGTATAAAAGCAGAATTTTATATGATTCTGAATGATAACATGCTTGGGTTAGATGGATGAAAATGGCAGAGTGTGCTGGGTTTGCTGAATTTGCAAAATGGCAAAATGTGAATTGTGATTGATTTTGCCAGTTTGCTGAATGATAACTCAGCACAATCGTGTGAATTGTGATTGATTTTGCCAGTTTGCTGAATTCGCAAAATGTGTATCTTCTCTGTGAATTGCGGTTGAAAAATGAAGTTGTTGGTGGAACAAAAAACGCCGTTGCCGGGGATCGAACCCGGGTCACCCGCGTGACAGGCGGGAATACTTACCACTATACTACAACGACTTTGTTGGAATTATAATTAATTTTACCTTTGACAAACTTACAGCCCGATTCGACAGGACACAAGTCGAACTGAATCCCTTTCGGAGAAAACATAAGTCGACATGATCGAACTTTCAGGTACCACGCCGAGATCGCTATGTCCCACCCCACCCGAACTTAAATATTTCTACAGTGGTTTGTTGTGCACCAAAGTTTCTACGTTTCCTTGATTAAGTGGCCATCTCGTTCTTGAGAATTCTAGCTAACCCCTCTCGTGTAATGCAAAGTTCTACTCCCTCCGTTCCGATATATAAGACGTTTAAGGTTTTTCAGACAACACCAAAATTAGCGACAATGTACAAAAATACCCCTGCAAGCTGTCTGAACGAGCCATCCACAAATTGATCTCGCAGCTGGAACCCTTGCGCCTCGTCCACCCTCGCGCGAGCAGAATTAATCATAGATGAACTTGTGCCCTTGCTTGCGGCCGAAAATGCGCTCGCTGTCTCCTGCAATCAATTGCCCAGATCGACAACAGCTCACCTAGATCACCGGCCACCCGCCAGCCCCACCCAGCAGCTCACCGGAATCGATCTTCGGCAGCCCGCCCCCACCCAGCAGCTCGCCGACAGCTCGCCCAGGTCTCCGGCAGTGCACCCCCACCCAGTAGCTCGCCGGAATCGGTCGCCCGTAGCTCGCCCAGGTCGCCGGCAGCCCGTCCCACCCAGCAGCTTGCCGGAATCGATGGCCGGCAGCTTGCCCAGATCGACAACAGCTCACCTAGATCACCGGCCACCCGCCAGCCCCACCCAGCAGCTCACCGGAATCGATCTTCGGCAGCCCGCCCCCACCCAGCAGCTCGCCGACAGCTCGCCCAGGTCTCCGGCAGTGCACCCCCACCCAGTAGCTCGCCGGAATCGGTCGCCCGTAGCTCGCCCAGGTCGCCGGCAGCCCGTCCCACCCAGCAGCTTGCCGGAATCGATGGCCGGTAGCTTGCACAGGTCGCCAAAATCGACCACTGGCAGGTCGCCCAGGTCGCGACCAGCCCACCTGCACCCAACAGCTCGCCGGAATTGATCGCCGGCAGCTCGCCGAGCTACCGCCCCCGCCGAGCAGGAGCAGAGCGCGGACCATGGGAGAAGGCCATCGAGAGTGCTTCAGACTAGGGGCACCTCCATGCACAGTCTAGGCAACCTCCAGGCTTCTCATCACTTGCTCCTTTGCTCCCCAGCAGCAGCAGATCGCTGGGATCAAGATGGTTCTCCTAGACCTGTACCTGGCTGCAACCGGCGAAAAAGACAAAATTATCATCCATGAAGAAGAATAAGAAGGACAAGATGCTACCGGTGAATGGAGTACTCCCATCTTATGCAATTTATAGTTTGCATACAGTAAAACTGATTGTTTACATACAGTATGAACAATAGGCAAACAAGAAGACAAGATCAAATACAATATGTACAATAGTAAAACTGATTGTTTACATACAGTATGAATAATAGGCAAATAAGAAGGACAAAATCAAATACAGTATATGCAGGGCCACAATTAATCCAAATGAATATACTCCAATGAATATATGCAAGAAGTATTTAAATGAATATACTGTCAAATTTGACATTGGCCATAATATGGGAGTAGATAATCAGAATATATATGCAGGGCCATAAAACAGGCTTATATGGAGCACTGTCATTACGAATTAAAGGTCCAACATTTCATAACAGATCTTATTCAGATAGCATATACAGTTTGCCATGTGAAACTTTCTGACATCATATTAAGAGAGACTAATCATAGGCACAAGCTGAGCACTAGACGGATACGTGAAAGAGTACACGAAAAGAAATGTAAGACAGGAGCTTCAGTTACAAGCTTTGAACTGTACCACAAATTTTTACTTAAGCTAGAAGTAAAAGTAATCCAAACCAGGCCAGAAACCATTTTAAGCTATAGTACAAGCTTTGAACCATGCCACACAGAATGTAGTCAGTCTGATGAGACTGAAATTCGGTGTTCTGATACTGACATCATAGAATGGGATGTGGATTTTAGTGCTAACTTCTTTTTCGAGATTGATTTTAGTGCTATTTTTTTTGTGATTGATTTTAGTGCTAACTCGAGTGAGTCCTAGATGAATTTTAGTCACACACAATCATCGTCGGACGTTCCACGGTCAAAAGCACCAGCATGACAGTGCTACAACCGACACATGCTGACAATGTGAAGCCTTATCACACTAAAATTCAGTACTCAGAAACTATAAGCACAGAAGGGGCAGACAGAGTTCACTCTGTGTCACACGCAATCAACATGTCACCACAGTTCAAATCCACAAGGCTACTACTCGAACAAATCACACAAGGAGTATGATCTAACAACAAGCGTCGAACATAAAGTAACTACAGGCAAAGGATTCATAGGCCATTCCGAGAAGACGAGCACCAAATGTACATTCCGCCCTCAGTCTTGAGATACTGCTATGGTCCTATGCGGCACAAATTGGTGAAATTGCTCTGGTCCGATGCAGCAGAATCACAACATCATCCAGATTGGGCAGTCCTCAGAATCGAAGAAACAGATAAGTAGAGAGGGAGAGATACGTTGTACCTCTGGTCTTCCTGCTGCTGTTGGTGTAGATTCCGGGAGCCATGGCGGCGGAGACAAAAGAGGATGACCTGGAGGTGGTGAGGATAGAGCAGGAGGGATATCGCTCCTTCCTCGCAGCTTGTATGTATTCTGCACATCCGGACGGGCTGGCTCATGCAGATTGAACCATGCCGGCGGCGCTGGTGCTTCAGTTGGCGCAGTTTCCTTGGCCAGAAACTCGAAATCCGCGGCGGCACAAACCTTGGCAGGATCAGGGCGGAGCGTGGACTCCCGTACTAGAGGGCGGGCATGCTGCGACCGCGAGGAAAAATGCCACCTTTGACCGTGGAGGGGATCTTTGCAGGGAGAAATCCGGCGTTGGGGAGAAAGATGGGGCTCATGTGGGGGAAGGAGGGATGACGGTGCGCAAGCTCGTGTGAGGAAAGGAGGGGCGGCGGTGCGCTGCCCTCGGGCGGTGGGGAGCGAGATGCGGAGATACATCGCTTGGGAGGAAGAGAGAGTCGAGGGGAAAGAGAAAGTGACGACAACACCTGACCACACACCAAAAAGTGAGGGGCAAATGTGGAAACTCCGGAAATTTCGTTGCCTAAAAAAATTTGGCCGTGACATCGTTAAACGTCTTATATATCGGAACGGAGGGAGTAGTTTCATGAGCAAAGCTGAGACCTCACTGTACGAGCTCCGCTGCATTGCAGACAGTTGACCATCAAAGGCTTCATTAGCTGAAAAAAAAACTGCGCATCCAGCCGACAGCAAGGCGGTATTTCTCAAGTGGAGAGACAACACCTTGTCTTGAGAATAATAAACTAGTGACCATAGCTAACTGAAACGGATGGCATGGTTCTGCAGGACACCCTACACTGAATATACAGACACCCTCCTCCTGCTGGTGCTCCCCGTACTCAACAACCATACATGATACGTTTGGTTTGACTCACAAGAAACTCGAGGAGCGAGAAACGTAAGATCATAAAAAAAAAAGAGTTAACGAAATTCTTGAAAACCATAACGGCAGTGGGGTTTAGGTGGACATATAAGTTAAACTTCAACTTGACTCTTTCAGCGACACCAAACCTCCTGCCCGTACTAAGGTGCCTCTGAATAACAGTCAAAACTGATGAGCAGGCTGAATGTTCCAAACTCCTTGATTGAACTGGGACTGGATCAGAACATAATTTGTCAACTGCGAAGGAGTAAAGAGTCTCGAATACAGATGTAAACCTGATGCCGAGGGAGGTCCATGAGTAGTGCCAGAATTAACGAGATGGTAGGACTAGGTGAAGTGGAACAGATTGTGGAGGTGTATCTGCATGCGCAGGTGTTATGGGCATATTTACTTGGAGCTTGGAGGTTACCAAGTGAAGCAGGTGCCATTTCTTCAGAAAAAGCATGAGGCCTTGTTCGGTTGGCAGGGGTTCATTCCCCACATGGAACCAACCCCTGCGGGGATTGGGTTGATCCCCTCACGTCACCCAGACCCCACCCATCCCTTCCACACCAATCCCCAGAAATCCTGCATCTTAAACTACGTTCGGTTACTCCCGGTCATAAGCTGGCCATCAACACAGGAAAATAATAAAACAAGATACAAAGCACTGAAAGCTGAAACACTTTGGGAAGTTAAAGTTGAAACGCTGGCGCATGCTCACAAAACAAAATATAGAACGAAATACAATGTTAAAGATAGGAGATAGATGGAACATAACTATCTCAAAAAAATCTCAATTAATTCGTCCTAGATTCGGATTCGGTTTCAGGAAAACAGTGACGCGACAACTAACATCCATTGAATCAATATGCAAGTATTTCTTCTTCCGGAGCTTCCTCATGTAGAACTTCAGTTCTTTGCCCTCTGAGTTCATGCGCTACATCTTCAGGTTGCCGTCAAGCATATGTCACCCCCTCCACTTCACCTCGGGGTCGTCGTCAAGCGCATGTCACCCCTTCACTTCACCTCGAGGTCGCCTCCGACTAGCAGGGTTTGGAAGGAAGGAACACGTCACTGTCCAAGGCCTCTGCAGACGACGTAGATAAGAGCCCAAGAACAGAAGCTGGAGGAGGCAGACATAGATAATAATATCCATCATGGTACACCTCCGCAGCAAGGATACATGAATAGAATAGCTAGAGCAAACAACAGTATCCCTTCATCTTCATCCATGGCCACTTGGCATACGAGAACCTCAACACCTCAACCCAGAGAAAAAAAAGAACGAGATTTGTAGCGATCCATCCTGTACCTAGAAAATTGTAACCACAAAGCTCAGCTAGCTAGAAAAATGGTATCAATGTTGAGCAGGAGATCACAAGATGAAAGCATATAGAAACTCGATCACTTAACTCCATCCCCGTAAATTTCTCAAGGAGTACAAAAATTTAGAAGCTAAAGCACATCATACATTGAACTATAAAATAGGCAAAGCCACTGAAAGCAGTGTACCCCTATGAATAGGTTATCAATTACCACTCGCTGGTAGCAAAACTGAACTGAGACCTCCATCACAATTGATAACTAAAGATCTAGCTAAATAAACACAAGTGCTAGATGACTTGTTTATTTTTGCACAAGTGCACATATGATTGAAGATTATATGAGCATTAATGGACAACACGTTAGAAACTGAAGTTTTCTATCCATACATTTACACCTGTGTTTCCTGGTTATATTTTATTATCAGTTAATTAATTGAAGAAAATAATTTTATCAACCAATCGTCATCACAGCTATTAACCATGCACAAGGTGGACTTCAGATTAAAAGACTATACTTATTCAAACAGACAACTTTATGTTAGTCACACCATATATTAGTTTAAGGTACATAGATCTTAATCAATAGATGATGGAATTGAGTGTTGTCTCTTAACTAAATTGCCTTACGCTAAAAATAGATGTAGTAGATTGTTAGTATACTGACTATAAACTATTGCAAGAATAAGATCTATTGTAGAGTGTTACGACTTACAAGAACCTATAGTCTACTAAAACACATGGTGGAGCTGTAGTTAAACATCCTTCACCAAAAGCAAAAAAGAAAGAGGAGAAGGTAGCGGTGTTACGGTAATAGGAGATAGAGTACATTGTGATTCTTTAGCCTCTCATTCTCCTCTTCTATCACTAGTGTAAGCCTGCCAGGCATAATGCATTCGAAGGTAAGGGTTCATTTTCATCGAAAACAAAGAAAATTTCAGAAATTCCAAACTTTAAACAGCATGCGAACAATCTTGCCCTGGTTCAAACTCACAGTAGAAAATATTGAAAGGCAAAACAAAGCTCCATGTTCATCAATCGGGTTTGTAATTGGTAATTGCTGGGAATTGCAGTAAGCTAACAAGTTCACAATTTTCAGAGTTCAAACCTCGCACTTTACGCCGTTGAATTTCTCTTACACAAATCGATAAGATAAGTCAACAAAATTGAAAACAAACACCAACTAGAGTACCGGGCTTTGGTAGGTCCTAGTCCTAGAACGAAATCAAAAGTATTACAACCTGATTGCTAACTACTAGACCATGCACGAGTGCAGGGATCCAAAAAGCACATGATGTGCCTAGGATAACAATGGTCGACCGCCTGCCCGCACCCCACAACAGAGAGAGGCTCCAAAATCTAGTGTACCAAGAATCACATGCCCTAACCAGGGACAAGTAGAGGGGAATGGATAGGAGGAGGAGATTAGGATACTGCTGATACCGTAGTTGGAAGAGACGCTGTTTTTGAGGCGCTGTGGACACGTAGTCTGCGCCGCCGCTGTGCACCTCCGGCCGATTTGCCTTCGTGTTATCTCCAGATCGGGGATAACCACGGAAGGCTCGATCCGGATGGGGTGAGGGAGGGAGGAGGGAGGAGATGAGGAAGACAAGGACGGCTTCATGGTGGAGGAGATGAGGGGACGGGGAGCGTCAGAGGGTAGGGGAGGCGACGGCGGAGGAATCGCGAGAGGAACAGAGAGTGGTCGAGGCGAGAGAGAGAAGGCGCGTTTCGATTTGGGGAATTGTTCCACGGGTTATGACTCGATTATTTTTATCCCTGCCAAATGAGCGGGATTGAAGTGGAATAGGCCGGGGTGGGATCCCGACGGGGTTTAACCGAAGACGTCTTCCAGAGTGTGCCGGGATTAAATCCAGGTCGAGCTGATCCCGGCTGATCCACGTGGTTTCCATCCCGATCCCGGCCGGGTGGGGATAAACCGAACAAGGCCTGAATTGGGCAAGTAGATACAGACCATGGAAAAGGTTGGCATGGGTGATAAGACGGCATGAAAACCTTGTACGCTGCGCGCGCAGCTCCATTTCCTCATATTAGACATTGCACGAGGCGGCAGGCGGAAGAACGAAGATTGATTTGTCATGCATGCTTGATGCTCCCCTCTGACTCTGATGGACAGACCACCTCTGGCTTCCCATCGGTCGCACTCGCACCAATGGACAGTTCTTCTGTCCGCGACTAGCTGCTTGCTTTGATTTGATCAAGGTCGAATAAAAAAACAGAGTGACTGCAGCAATGATAATTAAAATTTAAATTAGCAAAAAAAACGCCGTTGCCGGGGATCGAACCCGGGTCACCCGCGTGACAGGCGGGAATACTTACCACTATACTACAACGACTTTGATGCTTTAAATTAAAATGAGTCTTCACTAATACTATAGCTTAGACACGAGATCAGTCAATCGTGATAGACAATATTACCCAATCTTGCGAAAACGAACTATCAATTATTCACGCGGGTTAGGCTGAAAATACGGCAAAACATGGGCCTTCCTCCATGTCTGGACAATGCCAGGACGTTTGCGGAAACAGTTGGAGTTGCCCTAACCAATTGAGTCAAACTCATTTGTTTATAGATACTTGTGTGAATATACTCTTCATCCTTGAGTTAGACAGTGCTGTGGTGCGTCTAGGACATCTCCACCTCGCTGGCGTGGCCTGCCGCAGGTCGAGTCGCCCACCCATGGGTGCTCCCTGTGCCACCGTCGCCACTGTTACTTTCTTCCTCCTCTCCGGCCACGGGTGAGCTCAACTCACATTCGACCAAAGGTAAGTACTCCTTTTCTCTCCCTCCTACAAATTTATCGTTGGCTCTCCTAAATTTCTAGGTTTAGGTTCTGTCACTGCGTCGGTTTTTATTATAGGATTTGTTTTAGAGAGTTATAGATGTTCTTATAGTCCATCATGAACTCCGAGGCCGTTCAACTTACAACCAACTCTAAAAAGATTTATTTCATTATACATGGAATCATGTTGTAAGCCACTAGTTCTTTCCACTTATTTCTATTTGAATTCAAACTATAAACTACTACAAAAGAACCTTGACTTTGTTTATTTTTTGTGAACTATGATGTCTAAATTTCATTCTCAATATTTTGTGTATGCAAAACTAAGCAAAAAATAGACCACGGATGGACAAACTAGGGCGTTTGTGTTGCAGTGGCCACCCCAAACTTGCACAACGAGGACATTGGCCTCTCGACTGTCCGTCGGCCACCGCAAACAGACCGACTTTCGAACAGAATGGGTGTCTGAAATGGGAAGCGCTGTTGGAGTTGCCCTTATGGTAGTGGATGTATGACCCGGCCACCTAGGTTCAAATTCAAGATTCATAGTGTTCAATAAAATACTCTTCATTATTTGCCAAACAAAATCATAGAGATAGTGCAGATGCATGTCTATGATATTTCAGGTATTCAGTAAACGTAGCCCAGAAAATCTAGTAGTTTTATCACTTAATTTTGGCACATAGCATCTCCACCAAAGGTATAGAGAAATAAAAGTCTCCATCGATGGTTCATTTCGTTTAAGACGTACTCCCTCTGTTCTAA
The DNA here is from genome assembly GCA_916181665.1 of Avena sativa. Taxonomy (NCBI): domain Eukaryota; kingdom Viridiplantae; phylum Streptophyta; class Magnoliopsida; order Poales; family Poaceae; genus Avena; species Avena sativa. The sequence continues at coordinate 370,074,570 of OV702279.1, read as the reverse complement.
AATATAAGATGTTTTAGTTTTGTGAAGCAAATGTATCTAGACTTGTTTTAGTATATAGGTTCACTCAACTTTAAGGTGAATCTAAACATTAAAAGAAGTCTAGATTTATTTTGTTCACAAACCTAAAACATCTTATATTTTAAAACGGAGGAAGTACGTTGCACTCGGAAGAAGTTCGTACAAACTGTGAAAAGGAGATCGACAGGAGACCCGGTAGGCTAGCTCTAGCTATTTTAAGTGCATTTCTCTGCCCTGCGACCGTCCATTTTGTTCACGATCACGAGCCACGGAGAAGACCGTCGTCCATGCCGGTCGCTCCGTCGAGCAGGCTGCATGCGTACGCAGGCACGCCCAGCTAGCTGCAGCTGCGGCAGGGCAGCGCAGCAGACCGCACGCAGCTGAGCTGAGCTGAGGCGCGGCAGTCCAAAGGGCCAGACAAGATAACGACGTCAGGCATGCAGGACGTTCGGCCCCGCCGGCCGCTGCTGCGGTTTTTCGCCCATCTCCATGCATGCGCCCATCCATCCACGAACGGGCGCCAGCGACGACGCGAGGACTGGCCACTGGACATGCGCGACGAGCGAGGCAGCCGGGGCGGAGCAGAGCGAGCACGACGCAGTCATGGCATGGCATGCATGGCCGCCCCTGCGCAGCCGCTGAATATTCCCTGCGCCAGCCAAATAAATCCCTTCCTGATTCCAGAGTAGGGCCGCCGGGAGAAGCCACGGAGATCGGAGGGACAAGATGAGGCAGCACGACTAGCCAACCCACATCCACGGCGCAGCCTCCACTGCATAGCTAGCCTGACCCTCCCTATCCCTTCTGTCGACTCTGTTCTAGTACAACGCTCGCTCGTGCACGCGAGAGCCGAGCAGGGAGGAGTCCGTACTCGGCACTTCGGCAGGGACGGACGACAGAGCACCCAGACACAGAGCACTGCAGCATGCATCAGCTGCTGGATTGCGTCGCACGCATTGCTTGCTGCATCGATGCTGCAGTGCTGCTGCAAGGTTCTGAACGGCTCTGACTCACACCTCGCCGTGGCTGTGCGTGAATTACTTTGGCAGGCACCCACAGAAAAATCAACCAAAAATTCTGAGAGACGATGAGCGCTTCCACGCGATCCGAGAGAGCGAGCACGTCTGGTTCCACGATTCAACCAAGCTTCACTACTCCTACCGAGTGAAATCAAAACCATGTGTTGGAAATTTCTGAGCTTGTCCGAAATCCGCGACCGCTTCTCCTACGTCTTCTGGTTCTAAATCGACGGAATGTGCGCACATTTGTGTGTCTGACACCCCAAAAATGTGGTAAATAAACATGTGTCGTGATTCGGGCGTGTTTCATGCAGAACCGAAAGCGTATAGTATTGGAGATTGCAAGTACCCCATATAGACATATAGTCAATGCAGAAGCCGAGGAAACTTCCCCGCAAAAAAAAAACCAAAGGAAACTATAAACTCGACATCTACCGCTAACGGCCTAGGTTTCATCACATTTTTCGAATATCCCAGCTGCTATATATATGGTCTACTCTTAATAGGATTTTTATGGGCTAATCATACGCGACGGTTCACGTTCGTGGTAGAGTAACCACCGCATTGGATAGAAAATATGTCTATGTGGTGCCACATCATATTGTTTAGGTGCTGCCATGTCGGGTAATGCGGTGATGTCGGCATTTTTGGATTTGGTGCTAAGCTATATGCAATGGAACCAATTTTTTTTTTTGGAAATGTGAAATTGGATCTACCACCGAATCCATTTCCATGGTAAATGTGCGCGTGTATAACATGGATTTTCGTGAACCGTTGTATATTAATCCACTATGCTTGTTCGAACATTGTGTGGATTTTTTCTACTTCTCATGGTAAAAGTCATTTGGAGATTTCAAAAGGTCCATCTCTACCAGAAAACACTTTGGGGTAGAACATCATTTTTGTTCTTGTGTGTTGAGAAATAACAAATCCAAGTGCTTTTTGGCCATAGGATCAACACCTTGGGTAAAAGGACATCAACATTGGGAAGCAAAACTGAACAAATAAAACCCTCAAACAAGGAGGGAGCTTATCATGCATAACATATCATGCCATCTTATATGAAAAATCTTGGCCTAACAAACTGATCTATGTTGGTTGATCACTGTAGTTGAACTTTGTATTATGTAAAGGCATATGGTGTTCGGTTTTTTGCCAAACAAGCCCTTAAACTTTATAGCTTGAAGAGTGGTCCAAAATAGAATTGTAAGTGATCACAATCTTACCTTACTCATTTCAGCTTAATTTTCCCTTCAAAACCTTTTTTGGGTATGTTGTAGCAAATATTAACTAAGAGGCCCATAGATGTTGTAGATTTATCTTTGAGGATATGGCGACATGTGTGCTTGAGAAGCACTCTTGCAACAACAAAGCATAAAAACCCTCATCACATACTTTGTAAGATATATTGGCACCATATAAGAAAAATCTTAGTTGAACTTACTAGTCTATGCTTGGTGTTCCGTGTGGTACAACTTACTTTCTTATATAAATAAATATGATGCCTTTTTGTTGCCAAATTAGGGCTCATGTTTTCTAGCTTGAATAGTGATCAAAGTTAGAGTTCATTGTGTGCAACCTTACCTCACCCACTTAGCTCAAAATACTGCAGGTTAAACTCTAGCAAAAAACTAAGTGACCACTTTCTCAAATGTTAATTTTAGCTTAAGCGGAAAACAACCATATAATGTTCGAGTAAATTGTGAAAAATGTGATGTATTGAACATGGAGTGCATAGTAACTAGGGATGGTCTTCCATGATTTGTATTTTTCATAGTTACTACACGCCCAAAGAATGATGACACTAGAAGTTTTGACATCATGATTGCTAAATATTTGTACTTATAAGTTCAATATTTTTGTCATTCTATGGACATATTTCTGTAACTAAATAGCTCAGTCCAATGTTGAAAGATTGAAAATCATAGGTACAAAAAAGCAACTTTGTTATATGAATAGAATCATTGACCTGACAATTATAAAACTACATTTCGAATATATTGTATGAAAGGTTTTTGTTAAATATAAATCGATTTATGTATGTGGCTTTGCACAAACCAATGTATTAAGGAGGTGATTATTACGATGGTAGCATGTGCATCAATGGAGTATGTGCTATCCTTTTATTGTGTAGAGAATTTTTAGGCCACTATGACCGGTGAAAGGAACCGTAGAAATCCTTGTGGTGAGATCTAGTGATTGTTGTGATGAATGATAAATTTAGGATCGCTCCTAGTAGGACAATTTGAGCAGCTGATGATGATAGTTATTTCGATGGTATCTTTATCTATCATGAAAAATATGTGTTGGATAGCAAGCATACCATACAATTATTTTTTTTGTGTATTTTTATCTTAACGAACATACATATGATTGTCATGATCTCATCATACAATTTTTGTTTGCATTTATCTGCCATCAACAAAACCAATACGAGGTTAAGGACAAATGCTTGATTAAAAGTACTTGAAAAAGACATGGATGTTGCTTAGAGGGGATGAATAGGCGATTTAAATCAATTGTGATTTTGACTCAATAAATACGGAATAAAACTAGCGTTCAATTTATCAAGCACAAAATCTCCTATGTGCACCAATGACTTTTGCTAAGCAAGAAAAACAACAATGTGATGGCAATGGCATTATAGATAACATCAAGCACAGAGGCTATCACAAAATAAAGTACATAAACGAGCAAATAGAGACGAATTTATCCTAAAGTCTAGTTCCAAAAAATCTAATCTCTGTTGGAGAGGTGCGACAGCATAATTCACCGAATGCCAAAGCTGGATCAATTTTGTTGCATGTAAATTCATAGTAAAAAGTTGAATCTTTCAAAACTCTATTGGTTTTGATATATTGACTGCCCGTGTACCGTGAAAAGAATTTTGTAAAATTTTAAATGTAGTCTACCTTTCCAGATAGATCAAAATTGATCTAATTTTGTTAAATTGGTATAATATTATTTAAGTGGGTAAAACTAGATAGATAATTTCATAAAACTTGGGATTTATAAGGGTCAAAATTAATCTTATTTTTCTTTGATTAGTTTTGAAAAATGGGTCAAAATTTGTCGGCATGCAACTCCATAGCAAGAAGTTGTATTTTTCAAAAGTCTCTGATATATTGACTATTTGGGTACCTTCAATTTAATTTGTTAACTTGTAGTTCAAAATTGATCTAATTTTGATTAATCGACATAAATTAATTAAGTGGACGAAGTTAGCTAGAAAGTTTGAACACATCCCAAAACTTTGGAATTTTAAGTAAAACATGGTCTACTTTGTCTAAAAATTAGGGTGGTGATATTTTCTTTATTGATCTGGGGTAAGTCCTGAAGGACCAAGACGTTTCAATCAACAGGGTTGGTCGGTTATATCAAGGACCAAAAAAACAAAAAATACATCTAAGTCCAGTTAGCACAAATAACCCTAAAATTAAGTAAGAAAATCCTTTCCCCAAAGCAGCCGAGTCATACTCTTCATATTACTTGCTTCCCAGAAAGACATCATGTTGCTCACTTTCACACCAGTTTATTACGGGTGTGTTTTCTCTCTCCTTTTTTTGATGAATGCAAACGTGCTTGGTACTTCCTCTTCACAAGGTGTGAAATAGATAACATGGAGTACGAAGTAGTATAAAATATACGAAGACTAGGCAGATCTTGATGAAGTGCATCGAATCCGATGGGATGTACCATTTAATAGTACTGTGAATGACGATCTTTTAAATATCCACCCTCAAGATGTTTGGGATGGAAGTAAAAAAAATTAAAAAAAAAGTTTGAACATTTGAATTGCTTACTTTGCCGCCAAAATGCATGATTTATACGCACACCAACATAGCTGACAAATACGTTTGAGACATAGACACAGAGCCGGCCTATGAAGACAGGTCGATACACATGCACAACTCCACTTTTCGTGGACGAGAGAGAGATCCGTCGGCCGATGTAGGGTTGTAGACTGTAGTGGAGAGAGGGATAATTGATGGTGGGAGACAATGAAGGAGAGAGATAACACAATTTATTTTATATCCGAGAGACTAGATTTTTCCAGTCCTAAACTTTACCCGTAATGTCCGAGAGACCAGATTTGACAGTAAGGATATCTCCACCGGGCCGACCCAAACAGGCGACCTAAAACGTCTATTTCTATCCGTTTGGGTCATACCGCAGGGGGATTTGGGTCATGGTCTGGCTTGTCTGGCCAACAACATTTGGTCACGATTTCGGGAAGCTTTGCTACTCCAGTATACTACCGAGAGAAAAAGAAAACCATGTGTTGGAAATTTCCGGGCTTGTCCAAAATTCTCGACCCTTCTTCGTTCTATGTTTACCAATGGATTATAAAAATGGCAAGAAAATAGCAAAGAGATTATTGAGCTGGTGTTTTGGATCATATGTGTGTAGATGCATGATGCATTTATTATGAAAAATGCAGAAACAAATATTTTAAAATGTCAAAAAAACTGAAAGAATATTTCACGTGTACATCCGGATATTTTATGTTTGCAGACAAAGTTCTATAAAAAGAGAATACCTTTCGTGACCTAACTCAAGATTGTACTATATAGAAAAATAGTGTGTAAGTACTCTGAAATTTGTTGTTGATATAGTACTGAAATTAAAAGAGCATATAGGATGAGATTAAAATCAATCGTCAAATACAATATGATATTGATGAGGCCAAGAAGATTATAGCAAGCTCTCCCAAAGTGATCTCGTAAGATGCATATCTTGTTATTTACCTGTTATAGAGAACTTTTAGTGTAAACCAGGTTATTTTTGTGCTTGATGAACCATCGACGTTATGTACTCTCTCCGTTTCAAAATATAAGATGTTTTAGGTTCGTGAAGAAAACGTATCTAGACTTGTTTTAGTGTGTAGATTCACTCCAAATCTGAGTGAACCTAGTCTTGATATATTTGTTTCACAAAACTAAAACATCTTATATTTTAAAACGGAGAGACTAATAAGTAATTTAAAATCCAAATTTTAATTTAATTAACCCACATGTACGATAGCACTTAGCCGCATTAGGTTGGAACAAAAGGCAAGTTGTGGTCCCCATCGCAGATAGACGCACAACTCTGTGAAATATTGTGTCGTCAAATAGCATTCATAATGGGCCTAATAAAAGGGTAGAAAATGGGTAAGGCATATATAGGCCACACAGATAAAAAATGTATCATACATAACGTCTTAATAGGATTTTTTATTGGCTAACCAACCACATTGGTTTAGGTTCTTGGTAGAGTAACCGCCACATGGGACAGAAGAAAGACACTTAGGTGGATGTATGCAAATTTTGGTGGGGAAGTAAGAAGGGACAGAGGAAGACTGCTTGGGTCTCCTGGAATGATATGACATAGACAAAAAACAATGGGGGTATGGGTTTCCGAGATATTGAGCTGTTTAACTTGGCATTACCGACAAAACAAGCATGGCGGATAATCCAGGACCCCTCTTTGTTGTGTGCCCGTATTTTAAAAGCGGTGTTCCCTGAGGTGTCTTTCTTGGAGGCCGACCTGGGTTCCGCTCCATCGCAGATTTGGAGGTCGATCTATGAAGGAAGGGGCACACTCACTCTTGGACTAATCAAGCGCATTGGGACGGGAGGCGACACGAGAATCTGGCAGGATAACTGGATCCCTAGAGATTTTATGCTAAAGCCGATATGTTCGAGAGGGGAAGAGCTTCCTTCTCGGGTTAGGACCTGATTGATCACGCTTCAGGTCAATGGAAGGTACCTATGCTTGAGAAACACTTCAATGATATGGACATAGAAGCGATCATGGCTATCCCTATCAGCACGCGTGTGCAAGGGGATTTCTGGTCTTGGCATTATGAGAAGTAGGATATCTTCACCGTCAGGTCGTCCTATCGTATGCTTGTTGCTATCAAGAAGCAAAGAGAGGACTGGTTAGAGCAACGACCAAGTAGGTCTAAGAGTAAAGAGGATAAAAAGTATTGGACAAAGATGTGGAATGTCAAGATCCCATCCAAGGTGAAGGTTTTTGTATGGAGATTAGCACGCATGTCATTGCCCACTGGAGATGTATGGTTTAGGCGGAATATGACGACTGATAATGTTTGCGCAGTGTGTAAGGGTGCTGAGGATTCATGGAGAAATTCATTGTTGAATTGTAACATGGCTCACAGTGTCTTGGCATTGGCGGATGAGGAGCTTACACAACATCTGATCTCAAACACTACTGAAGACCCAAGTATTTGGATCTTCTGGCTGCTTGACACTCTAAATCAATCAGATCTTGCTAAGACATTGGTGATGATGTGGGCTATTTGGTGGGCTCGACGCAAGGCAAGACATGATAATGAGTTTCAAAACCCAATGTCCACTATTATGTTTGTTAATAAATATCTAGAGGATCTGGAAATTGTGGCGATGAGGAATCCATCATCGCATGTGCTAAGGGAAATAGGCGCTCGAGTGCCAAAGAAATGAGTTCCACCGTCGATTGGCCAGTTCAAAATCCAAGTTGATGGCGGACTATCGAGGGACGGGACAAAGGGTGCGGCGGCTGCGGTGTGACGGGACCATACGGACAAATATGTTGGAGCATCTGCGGTTGATTATCCGGGTATGAACGATCCTGCCAACTTGGAAGCCCTTGCATGCAATGAAGCACTTTCTTTGGCCCTTGACCTTCATCTCTCAGAGATCAGTGTCATGTCTGATTGTTTGGAGGTGATCTCCAACTTGAAGATTAAGGCCCCGTGAAGCTATGTGATGATCTTGAATGAAATCGAGTCCAAGAGAGCTTCGTTTAACGCTGTCTCGTTCAGGCACGAGCTTCGGGAATCTAATGGGGATGCCCATTCTCTTGCAAAAGTTGTAGTTTCTTTACCTGTTGGCCGCTATGTTTGGCCTTTACTCCTGATATTACTTGCATCCCTATGAATTTGGTGATTGAATAAAGATAAAAGTTTACCATAAAAAAGGTGGATGTATGGAAAATACGTGCTGACACATCGCCTTGTTCGATGTAGGTGTTGTCGCATCAGATAACAAGGTTACTTCGGTAGATTTGGACCTGGCATTGAGCTACATACGATGGAAATATTTCCATGGAAAATGTGAAATGAGATCTACCACGAAAGCCATCTCCATGGTAAACATGAGCTCGTCTACACCGAATTTTGGTGAACCATATTAGATCAATCTGCTCTGCTCTTGTATGGCCACAATCTGTACTTTGCCTACTTTTAGTGGTAAAAATAGTTTAGCGATTGAAAAAACACCCCTTCTACATGAAAACCGGTAGAAGACCAGACTTCTTGTAGTGGGTTGAGTAGTAGCAAAACCCAAGTATTTATGATCATCGGATCAACACCTTTGGGTAAAAAAGATCAGCATGAACGAATCCTCCAATAAGGAGGGCACACATCCTCTATAAAATATCGGCATCATGCAAGAAAAATCTTTGCCGAACCAACTGGTTGATGGTAGTTGATCGGTATAGTGAAGCATTATATACTATATAAAGTTATATGGTGTTTTGTTAGTTGCTAAGCAAGCCCAAATATTTATAGCTTGAACATTTCTCAAATTAGAATTTTAAGTGAGCACGACCTTTACCCTACCCACTTTAACTTAAATTACTTGCCAAGATATTTTTTGGCTAAACTATAAAAAAATATAACTAACCACGTTCTCAGGGGTAGGGTGGGTATCATGATTTTGTCCTTCTCCATAGTTACTTTACACCAAAAACTAGAATTTAGGGATCTTGATTGTTGTTTATTTGTACTCCTAAGTTCAATATTTTAATTGATTTACAAACATATTTATGTGACTAAAATTACTTATTTCAATGCTGGATTTTGGAGATATTATAGATACAAAAGAGCAAAGATGTTACACAAATAGAGTTGTTAGCTAACAAAAATTTTTTTTGGAATAAGTTGTATAAAAGTTTTATGTTAAATCCATGTAAAATTAGTTAATGTCGGTTATTTTCACGAACCAAGATGTAATACAAATTATCTTCACAATTGTAGTGAATGAGATGTTTATTTAATTGCGAAAAATATTTTCAGTCCATCATGACCGATAAAATGGGATGAGATGTCTACAAAAACAGTACGTTAACCGGGCGTTGGGGCGTTGGAAGTTCTGGTTGTTCGTCCAACAACCATTGTTGGAGTTGCTTTGGATATAGTGGATGTTGGTCTGAATGCCTATGAAGAACTGAAAGCACCAGGCACTTTCCGGAAGCATATTCACACTATCTAATATCATCATCGCTCGAGGATCCAATGGGAATGAGGAAGTTCTTGAAGAGGCTAAGGCCACGTGATTTGGCTTGTGTTAGCTGTGTAACCAAAATCAAGTGTGATCGCAATTTCTTCACTTCACTTGCCACTGAATGTGACTTGAAAGTTCAAAATCACTTAAAAAACAAACTAGAAATGTTTATTGCATCTCCTTTAAATAATGGATTACCTGGATCGGATCATTAGTGTGCTTTACAAAGTTAATGTGGTGAGTGCTATTGCTATGTGTATAGATGGTTTAAGTCTGTATTCTGCACGTTCTGCTAAAAAAGATGAGCATGAACGAATCCTCTAATAAGAAGGGCACACATCCTATATAAAATATCATGGCATCGTGTAATTAAGAAAAATCTTTGCCGAACCAACTCGTTCATGGTAGTTGATTGGTGTAGTAAAAAATTATATACTATATAAAGTTATATGGTGGTTTGTTAGTTGCTAAGCATGGCCAAATATTTTATAGCTTGAACATTTCTCAAAGTTAGAATTTTAAGTTAGCACGACCTCTCAAAGTTAGAATTTTAAGTTAGCACGACCTTTACCTTACCCACTTTAACTTAAATTACTTGCCAAAATATTTTTGGTTAAACTGTAACAAAAGATAACTAACCATGTTCTCACGCGTAGGGGTGGGTATCATGATTTTGTCCTTCTCCATAGTTACTTCACACCACAAACTAGAATTTTAGAGATCTTGATTGTTGTATATTTGTACTCCTAAGTTCAATATTTTAATTGGTCTACGGACATATTTATGTGACTAAAATTACTTGTATCAATACTGGATTTTGGAGATATCATAGATACAAAAGAGCAAATATGTTATATAAATATAGTTGTTAGCCAACATTTTTTTTGGAATAAGTTGTATAAAAGTTTTCTATTAAATCCATATAAAATTAGTTAATGTCGTTTATTTTCACGAACCAATATGTAATACAAATCATCATCATAATTGTAAGATGTGTGGTAGTAGTGAATGGGATGTTTATTTAATTGCGAAAAATATTTCTAGTCCACCATGACTGATAAAATGGGCTTTGGAGAATTGACCGGGAGCAATAAATTAAGTTAATGATAAAACTATAGTCGCTCATGATATGAAAATTAGGTCTACTAGCGACCAAATTATAGAATGACACGAACTCTGAAAATAGCCACAGGAAGATCCACCTCCGCATGCAGAAGAAAATGTAAAGCATGCATATATATAAATGTAGTGCATATGATTTCTTAGGAAGTTCAAATTTTTTTACACTACATGATTAATTTTAGAGATCGTACAAGTCTACCACTTTTGCTTTGGTGTTTCCCCCTCCTTCAAACTCACCAAACTGTAAACATAGGTGAGCCGGGATTTGCCTTTACCTCGTCAATCCTGGTCCTTGTATTTTCATTTTCATGAGTTTAAAGGAAACAATCTGAAATCCTAAAAAAAAATTAGCCTTTGTACTAGTATCAAAAGAAAGCCGAAACATCAAGCGAAGCCGGGATTTTGACGGGCAGACAGCATGAAGCGCGCAGCTGAGCTTAGGTGCAGACAAGATGTGGCAACAACAGCAGGACGACCGACCGGAGATGAGAAAGAGGGCACGCCCCGTCGTTTCCTACCGCTGGCCGGCCGGCCATGCGCGACATGTAGCACGCACGACGCAGGGGCGTTGCATGCATGGATGCTGCGCAGCCTCTGAATATTCCCTGCACCAACCAATAGCATCCATCCAGATTCATTCCAGAGTAGGGCCGTCCGGAGGAGAGGAGCCACGGACAGGACAAGACGGGCACCACTAGCCATGGCCAGCCAACCCGCAGCGCTGCCAAAGCTAGACGAGCCAGCTCTCTCCCTTGTGTCTCTACTCTGTTCTGCCCAACGCTCGCTCGTGCACGCGCGAGGGCAGAGTATAGAGCAGGGAGGAACCGATGGAGACACGAAGGCACGAGATGGGAGCGAGAAGGGTTCTCTGCCCTTCAATGCGCCTGCACCCGCATCGTGCCGTGGTCCGCACCCAGACACAGACCACAGCACAGCGGCATGCAACTGATGGATTGCGTTGCACGCATTCTGCATCGACGCAGTGCTGCTGCCTGCCTGCCTGCACGGCTGCAAGGTTCACAACGGCTCTGACTGACTGACTGACTGACGCCTCCTAGCGGTGGCTACTGGCTGCAACCGCGAATTACTTGGGCAGGCATCCATCCAGCAAATAAAAATAAAAACAAATCCAGAGAGATGCCGATCGAGTGCCCGCGGCGGATCGCAGAGAGCAGTCACGTTTGAATCCACAGGTGCGCGCGCTTAATGCCGAGATGGTTGGGTCGACTGCTACTGCTACTATCGAGCGAAAGAAAACCACGTTTGGATATTTCCAGGCTTGTCCAAAATTCGGCGGCACCTATATTTATCTGTCGGCTGTACACAAGAAAAAAAATGCGCGGACAAAATTCGGACGGACCTCATGCCAACAACCTGCAGATATATCAAACCGAGAATAACTAGCATTGCAGGTCGCAGGTCATCAGGAGAAGATGGAGATCACAAGCACAGCCGGGTGTAATTGATATCTTTTTAATATTACTCCCTCCGATCCAAATTGGTTGACTTATATTTATCTTGATTCGATCGTATCTAGACATGATTTAGTATTAGATTCATCCATATATTGATAAATTTGAGTTAACTAATTTGGGTCGGAGGGAGTAATAGCCTAGACGTCTCTCTCCCACTCCCGTCCGCAGCAGAGGCGGCGACGAGGAGGTGGTGGAGTCGCCGGTGTGGTTTTTGTTGCAGATGCGCGTCCCCTTCGACTCCGGCGCTCGATGTAGCTCCGTGGTGGTGCGCATGCTTCCCCAGCACTCGCGAATCGACAGATTTGTGTTGTGCTTCCATCCCCTGCCAGATCCCGCGGGGCGGCGGATCTGGGATGTGAAGATCTCGAAGATGACGACATGGTAGTTCGCGGCGGAGACGATGATCCTGGGCGTTATCTCTCTGGAGGCGGTGAGTGAGGACTTCCCGGTTGCCACGGGGATGCTTTCGTCGATCCAAGGCACATGGACGAGCACAGGCGGCGGCGTGTCTTCCTCTCGTTCGGGTTGCCGGTGATGCTGGAGCTCAGAAGGACTCCGTTGTAATATCCTTTATTTTCTGGACTTTTCTGTAAGACCGAATTATCTATGAAAGTGTTATCTTCTCGCAAAAAAAATATAAATATATTTTCTTTATAGAAAAATAAATACATACTAGGAAGCAGACCGCATCCAGCACGCAGCAGAGCCGGGACAGCCGAAAGCAAAGGGCCACACAAGATAGCAACAGCACGACGACCATAGACGACAAGCCCCCCTACCCACAGCAGGAGCCTGTCACAACACGGGAATTCAGAAGGCGTCGGGACGACGAGTCGACGATGGCTGGCTACTACTGACCATGCGCGACGAGCAAGGCCGGGCACAGAGCACGCACGACGCAGGCGTCGCATCGCATGCATGCATGCTGCCTGCCTGCGCAGCCGCTGAATATTCTCTGCGCCAACCAGAGAACTCTGCGTCCGGAGGAGGCACGGACAGGACAGGACAAGGCACCGCACCACTTGCCAGCCCTGCCTCCCCGCCTCCCGCCCCGGCCGTGCCTTTTGTTTTGCCCACTCCGTTCCTACCCGACACTAGCTCCTCGCTCACGAACAGAGCCGTGCAATGGAGGAAGAAGAAGGGGGCCGGGCTCGATCGATCAGGCATGCGGATGCGGCGGCGTCGCCTTGAACGCGCCTGGCCTGGGCCGTGACCCGTGAGCATCTACGCGCGCAGACGGAGCACACCTACCATCTGATGGATTGCGTTGCACGCGTTGCTGCATCGATGCAGTGCTTGCTGCAGTATTCAGAGCGGGTCTGAGACTGACGCCTCAACACGCAGGCGCGTTCCAAGTTTCCTTGGCATTCACAGAGAAATTAAGCACGCACGTCTGCGTTTCCAGAGATGATTAATGCCCCCAGCATTTATTTAACAAATAATAATAATAAGCGAAAAACGGTACGCATGCTTTGATTTTCTTTTCCCCCCAAAATCTGGATAAACGATTCTGCATTCCCCGCTCGACAACTGCAGTTCAAACGACTCTGCTGCTCGATCAGGTATGCCATTTCTCCCCAAATGTGCAACCAAAAAACACGGGTCTGTCGTTCAGATACGAAATGGGGATGAACTCCATGCATGCAGAGACTGAAACAGAGAGATCTAGCAACAGGGACACGATGTGCCAAAAATAACAGAGAGAGATGGGACGCATTATACAAGGTGTGCCAAAAACAGAGGAGAGAGATGAGATGCATTGCAGGCTCGAGGATACCTCCAGCCAGCATCAACTGTCATTAGGTTACCCATAACACCATCGAGATCTCTCAGAAAAGAAAAGAACAGAAAAATTGATATACTAATACTAGCTAGCAAGGAACACTTAATCTGCTACTACTACGGTAATAATTTCAGATACCTAGTAGAAAACGAGAGAGATATACATATATATATCTCGGACCATGACGCCTCAATTCCCCACAAGCTCGCACCATCTGCATCGACCCCGCGCGCTCAGCTCATCTTCCTCCTCGCGGAAGAGATGGACCTCGCCGGCCGGCGGCAGTGGGAGCCCAACACCCGCCCACCTCGCCTACCCTTCCGGCGGCTTCCATTTCCACCGCTCCTCGGCCCCGTATCCGACAACGCGCGCCGGCCAGCCGGCATTGCTTCTCCTATAGCTCGCGGCAAACTCCATCTGGACGAGAACGAAGAGGATGAGCGGGGAAGAACTGGAGGAGCAGGGGAGGGAGCAAGCGAGCAGAGCGGGACAGTGAGTGTGAAGAGTGGTGCTTAGTTATAGACAGAGCTGGCCTGTGGCCTGGACGCTCACATGGGGGGCACAGGAAAGCGAGGGTGGTTTAACAATGGTTGTGGCCATTGAGGAGCGGGAGTGACTGGGGCTGGGGGGCATGTTTGTGGGGGAACGCAGAACGCACTTGCACGGCTCCCGAGGCAGCTTTAATTTGGGGTGAGGTGACGAGCAATGCTTAATTTGATAAGCTGTGGTCATATCGATGACATGATTTTTACAGGAAATTTATTTGGAAACGAAAGGTGAAATTTGCTCGTCGTTATACAGCTGTAACTCTTATGAAACATAATCTAGCTAAACGTAGATAACAATGGAGTATATTATTTATCTTTTGTTCGTGGCTTCCTCGAACCAACCTTTCGTCCCGTTTATAAATAAAGCAACCACCAAGTAGAGAGTTTGTTTGTGGTTTTACACATTTACTGTTGTGTATACTAGTATTTGTTGCATTATGTTTTCCTATGCCGACCAGCTTGAGAAATTCCCTTGGTGAGGAACTAAGGATCTCCTGCTCGAGATCTTTTTCGTCTTCCATCCCCCGCGACACACGTCTGTGCCTCCCTCACCAGCGCGGGGGCGGGGAGACGCGCGATGGCCTCCTCGCCATAACTTGTTGAACACCGAATGGTTTTTTACTTGGCGGTGGCAGTTCAAACTTGTAGGGGCAAAATCCAAAAAAAATATAAGAACGACATGAAACTCCGTTCTTTATTAGTATTATATATAGATTATGGCGGTTTTGGTCTTAGTGAAGCGCAAAGATTGTATTCAATGACAGTATGGCACTTTGCCATAAAGAATATGTGTTCACCGGCCGCTTAGTGCAGGGACCTGAGTTTTTTCTCCCTTTGGAAGAAATAACTGGTCATACAACTATTCCCAACCTCAAACTTGAGGCTGTTTAGATATTGGGAAGGTGTTCAAATTAGCACTTCAAAAAATAATTTTACTAGGCCCAGGAGAAGCATGCCCTGTCTTGGGGCAGGGGGAGAAATGGGCACGGAGGTCGACAGGGAAAAGGGGATGGAATGAATGGGCTTTCAGTTTGACTACCTTGTCGAGCTGCCCCCTCTTTTGCTTTTGTAAATCCAGGAGGGGAATAATACTACTTTTCTGACCATCCCTTCTGCTGCACCACACCACCATAGGAGAGGGGGAAGGGAGGGCTGCATGATCAGAATGATTGATCGATGAATGAGGAAACGAAATTATTGCAGCCAGAAAAGCTAGCATGATTTCTCAAACTAGCTAGTCAAAGAACTGTACATATTAATAATTTTTTGAACTTGTCTAAAAGGGAATAGGATTAGAATTGAATTGAATAATAGTAGTAGTACAGTAGTACTCCCTCCGTCGCAAAATATAAGTTGTCTAAGGTTTAGTTAAAAGTCAGCGTTTTCTAAGTTTGACCAACATTATATACAAAAATATAAATATTTACAATATCAAATTAATATCAATATTATAAAGTATATTTTCTTAATGTATGTATTCCATAATGTAGATGTACATATTTTTCCTAAATATTTGGTCAAAGTTAGTAAGATTTGACTTTTGACAAAACCTTAAGCGTCTAATATTTTGGGAGAGAGTGAGTACTATACAAGAGTTGGAACTTTGCACATTGACTATTTTGTTTACTGATACTAAGTAGCTTGACAGGTACTACGAGTTTGCTCAAACTGTTCAGCTTTTTTTCTTTAAGTTTTGGCCATTAAAGTAATAACATGCCCTAAGGAATAGCAATGGGGCATCCATAAGAGGATGCCTATCCTTTTTGATAATCAGACGGATGATTAATAAAAAATAAATTTTATTTTCAAAATGGAGGATGAGACCCCAACCTCGAGATGCAAACGGTCTTCTTTACTATCTTATTTAATAAATGTCTAACAAAGAGCGTACATCAAAAAATACGAAACCACCACACAATACCTACAAGCCCGACAACGCATGAAGAACGTGCCAGTAGGGCATTATGCCATGGAGACACGAAAAACGCCATCAACAAGGAACCGGGTACTTCGCACACTCTTAGCGAGCACTGCAAGCACATGCTACGGTAGTTGTCGCTGTCGTCGAACCCCTGAGTAACCATCAGGGCAGAGATATGTAACCCTCGTCAGGCTTGTCATTAACGGAGCGCCTCCGCCCTGTGCGGGTACATCATGTCACGTCCAACACGGAGACCCCAAAGTGGTAGATGCACACTGTCCCACCTCTTGCCCCCTCCATTGAGCACTTGCTTAAAAAACGATGCCCCTGTGAGAGGGAGAGCGACACCTAAACAGTTGCCAACGTTCGATTGTAGCTATAGCGATGATGCCTTCAACAATGTAACAGTGCAAAGACATTGTCATCGCCCACCATAATCAGAATTAGATCATGGCTTTCACCGGTAACCGCGCCTCCCCACTCACCGCCAGTCCAAATGCGGGATCATGGATCCACGACAAGTCCACAACCGGTGTGCCAACCAACTCCAGCGAAGGAGGAGGCCACCCACCGCCATGCCCTGGGTTGATGCCCTAAAGGTCCTCGTGCTGCGAACCATCGACGTATACGACAAGATGGAGTAGGTGCTTCCACTGTGGCCCGCCCATACCAAACCTAGATCGGACCCGCCTGGCCTGGTGCCACCTGCTGCCGCGATCCGCCAAGGCCCGCTGGCCGCCGCCAGGCCACGACGCCGATGTTGACAAGATTGGTGTGGGCGCCGTCGTCGCGCCACACGGGTGTTGCCCGGCGACAACCTCGACGAATGGAGAGGAGGGGGCGGCTATAGGGGTGAGGAGCGTGATGTTAATCGAAGACAAGGAAAGTATAAAGTGGCGGTTGCTTCAGATTTACATGTGTAAACTTTACGTGTAACTTTTGTGTACCGTGCATGGTCCATGAATTGGTCGTTCCCTCACCCAAACCTGCACTAGCTCGGGATAACAAACTTGCTTAGCTAGCTGGCTGCATGTATGAAGGCAAACGGTAATTAATCTATGATTCACTTAATTAACTGAGGATAAGATCATTGGCTTGTTAAGCACGTAGCATAGCTTTGCTTTGCCTAGTTAGTGGATATTAGGGATGTTAAAGCATGCCTAGGTCTAAACGGAACAAATAGTCGTTCCATGCATGTGCATGTGCATGTCACTTATCATCAGCTTACTTCGGCATGAACTTAATTTTTTTCTCTCTCCAGTCTCCCCCATACTTTACCCTGCAAAGTGGAGGTTTACATACGTGTTCAGAGAAAGAGTCCCTACGTTTTTACTAGCGTGAAACACTTTTTGTATTGTTTATGTTCTCTCCAAAAGTGGCCGTCTGGCCGGTATATAATAGGATACTCACCACGACAAAAGGGAACTTGATTAAGGAGATGATTGTTTGTTTATGGATATTTCGTTGATGACTTTCATGCGGTGCACTGCCCAGAGAGATGCACAAAGCGCGCGCCTCATGTGTTCAAGTAAAATACGTTCTTGGACTCCGGCCTATTGCATTGGAGTGGTGCTTAACTATGTGATGCATGTCCCGACGAAACACCGAAAAAGTTGAATAGTCCACTTTTTTCCTTCAAAAAAATGGATACGTGTACGGTACAAGACAGACCGAGATGGAATATTCTTGCAAAACAAGAAAGTGGTACTCTTGTTTTGCACAAATTTGCCAGGCCTATACTATACTCTCGAGGAAGCAACGGGCTCGTTTATACTGGCCGGGCCAGTAATTAAGCCATTATTAAGTAAAGTAGGTCGTCAGAGTAATATTATACCCAATCAGCATGTGGCTTTACCATTTCTATCACCAAGCAGTCGTGCTCATTTTTTTTTGAAAATGAGCATATATTAATATCAGATATTAGAGGATATCAATTACACCTAGCCTCTGTAACGACGCATTGTCCTAGCGACCACACGGATGTACACAGTCAAAAAAAAGAATTATAAAAAAGAAAAGTCCCGCTACAGTGACTCATTCATTGAAACAGTAGTACTACCATCACCAAGATGGCACCAGAAATCTAGCTTCTCCAAAAAGGACGCCTCCAAAAAGGGAACAGTGCATAAACACCGTCATCGCCAGATCAAAGATCTAGGTTTTCACCCTAAAGAAAGTCCACGCTCTCAAAACAATACCTTTAACATGGCCATTGCTAGGCACAACCAATTAAGGCTAGACCATGGGTTTTCACCCTGAGAGGTAGGACCATAAACCTCTCCTGCGCATAAAGTATATTTTCATGGGATGCTTGGAAGCATAGACCGCATGCATTGGCACTAGAAGAACTGTCCATTTGCTTGAGAACGAATGTACAACGGCCACAAAGGAGGTTGCACTGTGATACGCGAGGCAGTTGCTACACATGATCTTTGGATTTGACACTCTTTTTTTGGCATGGCAGGATCGAACAACGACATCAATGTCCTCTAGTTCTCAAATGTCTTTGCCAAGCTTGTTAAGGGTCATGCTCCCCCTGTTAACTTTGAGATCAACAGACACCACCACAACAAGGGACACTATATTGTAAATGGCATCTCCAAGGTGGTCAACATTTTTGAAGACTATCTCAAGCCAGATGCTCCCAATCATGCTCAGTTTGCCAAGGAACAGGAAGCTTGCAGAAAGAACATGGAGCGTGCATTTGGTGTGCTCCAATAGAGATTTGTTGTTGTTCGGTTCCCTGCTATGACCTAGTCGAAAGATCAGATGTGGAAAATGATGAACTGTTGTGTGACCTTGCACAACATGATCATTGAGTATGAGCGGAAACATCCAGTGGATTTGGTCAAGCAGGACGAGCCATACTACAAACAGGGACCTCTTGCAGAGCCTGATCGCGAGGTGCCGCCATCGTGGACTGCCATCATCGCCATGTGTCAGGATATCTGAGACCCGATAGTGCATAAACAGTTGCAAGATGATTTGGTTGAGCACATATGGATACACAAGGGCAACATATAGATAACGAGCATGATCTAGCCGAATTAGTCCGAACTATGTTGTATTTCAGTCTATGGTGAACTATGACGAACTCTGTTGTGTTTAATTTCATGCCGAACTATGTCGAACTCTATTAAATTTAATTTCATGCCAAACTATGCTGAACTCTGTTGTGTTTAATGTCATGCCGAACATTGCTCTGTATTCATATTTATGCCAAATTGTTTGAATTTAATCCGAATTTGAACGAAAACTCGCCGATTTTGCCTCGCTTGAAAATGCGAGTGGGAAACGGCTATTCTCAGACCGAAAGTTAAATCCATCTGGCAGATTTCGAAAAATCCGAGTGGAGGTGCTCTAACCAGCTGGTTTCATTTGGGGTTGAAGAAGAGACGTCCTCGTCGATCCATCATGGGACAGAAAGCTTGGAGCAGATTCTGCTCCTCTTGCTTTCCAGGAAGCCGCTGCCGGCCGGCCGCTCCGACCTGACCGGCGTGTTCTCTCGTCAATCTGCTCGCAGCTCCGTGGACGATCGGCGATCGCTTTAGGCTTTAGGACGCATGCATGAGCATGACCGTGACAGGAGGAGGGAAAACTCCCACGCTTTTCCAGCTTAAAGCTCGTCTTGTCCAACATCTTTTTTCCTTTGCCAGTGTCAGTGTGTCCATGGTCCGTGCATGCATGCAGTTTGCTGTTATTTTGTTGCCGTTCATATTCTCATTCTGTTGCTTTATTCTTGTTCCTTCTTGGGAGAATCATGTGGCCTGCAGGGTATATCGTACTACTACGTGTACTGTCGAGATGCATGCGCGCAATAGCAAAGATTTATAGACGTCCGGCTAAATGTGTTGGTTGTGAAGAGTAGACAAGGAATCGGGCGCCGAAAAGGAGTGAATCATGATTTGGCCAGTGCTTTCCCTCGGTCTATGTGCATAGGACAATGGTCCAGAGGAATGAGCAGTGTGAGGGTCAGAGAGGGCAGATTGTGACATGCATACTGGAGTTGCTGCGTGTGCATGCTGCATGCATGATGGTCAAAATCTATCCACCCAAAGGAGTTGATCATACTTGTCTGCCACGCCCAGTTAACCTCAACTCCCCGGCCTACCACCACCGTTCTGAGTACTCCACAACCGAAAATATGTATGCTTCTATCCTAAGCCAGTGTTTTTAAAGTTTGATCCATTTTATAGGAAATCATAGTAACATTTATGGCGTTAAATTAGTCTCAGTAGATCATTTTTTTGAAAAAAAGATCCATAATATTACCAATTTGATAAAACCATTTTTTTTAACAAAGATGGTCAAATCTAAAAATATTTGAACTGAAAAACCTATAAATACACTTATTTGAGGATGAGGAGTACTAATTAATCATATGATTTGCTAATTCTTGGTCGTCCACTGACTTAGATCTCTCAGTAAATTCTACAACTATCATATTTGCATTACGATGAGTGCATCCTATGAGTTGAAAAGTGCGGTTGCAACTGTGATGTTTGAGTTTCATATGGGTTGCAACTAATATTATTTTAATTGCAGGTGAGTTACAACTGACATTTTTTAGGGTTGCAACTGATAAACTGTTCACATGGTAAAAATTATGTTGTTTTAATTTTTAATTTGCAAGTCAGGTTGAAATTATAATTATTCATTATATGCTCAGTCCTACCAAATTGATATTTACCATCCCTACCTCCCGCTCCCGTGTATCGGCGTCGCGCCGCACGAGATGCCCTGGCCTCCTCTCCTCCAGCCCCTCCCCGCCTCCCCTCGCCCTTCTGGCCCGTCGCCCGCGACGACGCCAGGCAAAGTCCGGGCTGCACGGCAGCGACGGTCTTCCTAGCGCATCGGGTGCTCAGAGGTTGCGGTGGTTCCGATCTCTGATGCATCTTCGACAGTGGTGATGACAGAGCCGAGTGGCGGGCCTCAACCTGGGAGCTAGCCCGGCGTGCTATGGCCACTCAGCCCTCATGCACCTTCTAATCTAGTCGGCTTCGGAGGTGGTATCTCACGGAGGCGCTCCTGGTCTTGCACCGCATCACGAGGCTGCCCATTGCGGCGACCCTGGGCTTGGCGGTTATGGTCATCTCATCCGTTGGAGGTGGTCGGCCTGAGACTCGTTTGGCCAATCTAGAGATCCGTCATCTAGTATCGGCAATGAGTTGGGGAGACATAGTCGCCGGTGAAAACTGAGCCAACTTCAATCATGGCGGGCGATGGTGGTGTCTTACATTGTTAATTTGTTGAAGGCATCATCATGCAAATATGGTCGACCCACTCGTGCTACTCTAGCGTAAACCCTAGGATCATATTTTCTGGGTCGGACGATGGTGGCACCATGGTGTTTGTTCCTTCCCGGGGGCACCATTTGTGGAGCAGCGCTGGATGGAAGACACAAGAGAGATGAAGCGGGGTCGCATCTAACACATCGACGACAGTAGGAATCAATTTCATGGCGCAACGGGGACTCAGTGACGCAAGTGTCGTGATGGACTCATGCAAAGTAGAGGCGCTTTCTGGCGTCGACAACAGGCCTGGCATGGTCAATGCCTAAATCTCTGTCTCGAAGATGGTTGCTGGAAGATGGTTGTGGCGAATTCCGGAGCTCGTGTGCTGGTGCGCGCTGAGGATTTGCTAGACCGGTTTATGACCCAGTTAGCCATTGGATGGTCTGATAGGGCCTCCGGCTTTATGATGATGTCTGTAGCTGTTGGTCATAGTGCTAGCTTCGACATGTCCATGCCCTTCATCTAGGTAGTAGGAGTGCGACTGTTGTTGTTAGAGGTGTGGCTTCGGGTTGATCTATATGTACTCCCTCTGACCCATATTAGTTGACTTGGATTTTTCAAAATTTGGATAAACCTATATACTAAATAGTGTCTAGATTCATTTAAATCTAGGCAAATCAAGTCAACTAATATGGGTCAGAGGGAGTATATTTTTTGCGGGTATATGAAGGTGCGTAAACCATTCGCAAAAAAAGGCGCGTAAATCATCTGTTCACACAAATTCAATCAGGAACCCGCGCAGGATCTGATGCATGGTGCTGACCAGTCACGTAACATGCAGCGCATGCACCTGTACAACGAACGGTAGCCTTTCCTTGTCCCATTGCATTGTCTTGCAAGCAAAGCGATTAAAGCTAAGAGAGCGAGCGCGCGCGCGTGCGTGCATGGAGCGTGGTGGGCGCAATCTGGACTGGAATACTCCAATGACAACACAGTTGATCGGAACACCCCGGAGAGAAATGGAAAAGTGGCACAGTCGCCACGCCACGCTGCTCCGGCCGGTCACTTTCCGGCAGCGGCGAGCGAGAGATGGAAAGCTGGGATCTTGGGGAAGTTTAATACTCGCAATCATTGGGCACTCAACTCCGTCCCCGTCCCGACACGCTGCCTGCCTGCCCGCCGCGCGACACGGCAGCGGCGGGAGCACGTTCGTCGCGCGAACGTAGAGGCAGAGCGAGCCTATAGCCCCACGGCGTTGCAGCTCTTTCGGTCAGTGTGGC
This sequence comes from Avena sativa, assembly GCA_916181665.1. Taxonomy (NCBI): domain Eukaryota; kingdom Viridiplantae; phylum Streptophyta; class Magnoliopsida; order Poales; family Poaceae; genus Avena; species Avena sativa. Next base: position 370,051,900 of record OV702279.1, on the reverse strand, counting down.
CGCACGGCACGACGGACGGCGTGCCCGCCGCCGCAGCAGCAGCTTTTGTTTACGCGAAACTGTCTTCTGCTTGGACCTCTGCGCGCCTCCGGCAGTCCGGCACGCGCGCGCGTCCACGACGGCGCCCACCTCGGCATGCATGCATGCATGGGGACGCGCCGTGCCGCGGTGGCCACACCGACCGGTGCAGGCGACTGCCAGCTGCGCATAGGTGCACGGCCACCACGACCTCGACGACCTGGATATGCATGAGACCAGTCACCGAATTTGAGACTTCTTTCCTCAAAAACGCCGATCCATCCACATTCTTTATCGACATCAGGATTCATGACATGTCCAATTAGGCTCCATACAAAGCAAAGCATGCCCAGCTTCTCGTACTTATGTAAACACTGTGGAAATATTGAATTTCTAATATTTTAGTATATTAATTTGACCCTCACGGGGAGTATATATAGACGTATACGGGGTAGGAGAAGACTTGGAGTACAAGATGTAGAATAGGAGACTTGGAGTACAAGATGTAGAGTCCTAGTCTATCTCTAGTTGTGTACGTATTCTAACATCCCCTCAGTCGGAGCGGGAGTGAAGCGGACGCTTGCGACTGGATTTGGAGTCTTGCGCTTCCGTCGTCTTCACCTCCTTGTCATCATCACCTGCGTGGACGTGATCATGGCTGACACGTAGGGGCAGTGACTGCGTCCCCTTCTAGTGCCTCTCTTTCCTCCGATCCCGCAGTCACAGCGGGAGTGGCATATATGCAAGTGACGACGCGAACGCTGTTGACTGGAGTTCTTGAGTTGATGTAGACGTTGTTCTTGATGTTGATGTCGAGATAGCCGATCGTAATGTAGCCGTAGTCGATGTAGGTGTGGTCAATGTCGTAGTCATCGTAGTGGTGTGGCCGCCATTGCCGGAGGCGCAAAAAATTGCGTGGTTTTTTTATTGTTGTTGACGAAGCTGCAGTTGTAGACGTTTTGCACCTTGTAGAGGTATCGTCGGGGCGTCTCTTGGACGCGGTCATAAGTGAGACCACCGGTTTTGCCAGGACCGGAGGAACCCACCAAGCACACAAGGTTTTGCCAGAACCATATGCGCGGTCGTAGGGACGTCACAATTGTGATGCCGGTTTGTTGTTGCAGTCGTCGGGGTCGTGGACGCGGCGATGCCATCGTCGTGCCTTGCAGTTGTACTGTCAGAGGGTGTTGTAGTTGTATGTTCATCATGTGAACGGGTATAGCGGCGGCGGCGATGTGTCGACGAAGATGTTGATGAAGACCACGTAGATGTAGACCTTGGCGATGATGAGTCGGCGATGAAGGAGTAGGCTTGTCAGCGATGATCGTCACTCGAAGGCGTCCCTTGTGGCGGCGATGATGTCGAAACCTTGATGTCGGAGAAGTCGGCGTAGTAGTGTCCCACACCGGCCTGGCGTGTGGACGATGTTGATGTGGCTTCTCCGTGGATGTGCTCGACGAAGATCTTGGCTTATAGCCTGGCGTAGTCGTACAACTTGACGTAGATGTTCGGGTCGACGTAGTCCGGCTCGATGCAGCGCAGATTGATGGCACGTGGAAGGTCGATGGAGATCTTGGCTAGACAAGGCATCGTGTGTCGAAGTAGAAGCTTGGCTGTTGCATATAACAAACGGAGAAAGTGCAGTAATTTTGCAACCTGGTTTGTCTCTGCATGGCGTTGGTGTGATCCTTTCATGGAGTTGTCTTGGGACATGATCATTGGTCCTGGTTGTGGAGTCTCGTCTTAGACGGCGAGGGTAACACCCGTGCGTGGCCGTATCCGCGTGTGGAGCACTCAAAACAGGAGCGCTGCCGCCTGATCGAACCAAGACGAAGCAGCGTGATCTGATCTGACCATGCACATACGCATGCATGCGTTGAAGCTGATGAGATCGGCCAAAATTGCGGGGCGCGAGAGCGTGGTGCCACGCTCGTATCCATGCGCTCGTCTTGATCTGGATCGATTCCTTCAATTGATTTGCGCCGGACGAGAGTAGAAGATTGAGGGATTTTATTTGCCTAATTGGATCTAAACTAGAATTGAAATTGGATCTAATCTAGAATTGAAATTGGATCTAATCTAAAATTAAAATTGGATCTAATCTAGTCTAAAGAACCGATCTGATCTTTGATCGAGACCGGGTGCCGCGTCCCTGAGGAGTAATCTCCTCGGGGGCGGCGCGTTGCGGAAGTGGTGGAAAAACCTAGGATCGGCGCCGTGAGGCTAACCGCTCTGATACCATGTGAAAATATTGAATCCCTAATATTTCGGTGTATTGATTTAGACCTTCACGGAGAATATATATAGACGTACACGGGGTAGGAGGAGACTTGGAGTACAAGATGTAGAGTAGGAGACTTGGAGTATAAGATGTAGAGTCCTAGTCTATCTCTAGTTGTGTACGCATTCTAACAAACACCAGATCGCTTCCCACCAAGAGAAATCGAGACAAACCGAGTTTTTTTAAAAAACCATTATATATTAAGTTTGTAAGCCGTCTCGTTAAAAACTTTCAGTCCCGTTAGTTACTCTGGTAAAAAAAATAGTGCGTCTGAAACTTGTAGCACCTAAAAACAAGTTTACATCGTTCATTGCAGAAGAATTAATAAAACTAGGGGATCACCATCCCAAAAAACAGGAATATTGAAATCAAAGACAAATCTTGCTAGGGTATGGGCCACCACATTTGCTTTCCGAGGACAATGTTTGACTGAAACTCTTTCAATTCTTCTAGCAATTTGGAAGCAATCAACAAGAATGGCAGTGTAAGGACTCTAAATATCAATCTCCCCATTGTGTGCATTGACGAGCTCAAGTAAATCGGTTTCAATTATAACCGGAGAACAACCCAAATTCTCAATATAATGAAGACCATTGTGAAGTGGCAGAGCTTCTGCAGTAGTAGCATCAAGGATATGATCAAAGATCTAGCTTTCTTTTGAATTACGAAGCACAGCCCCTGTAGCTCCAGTACCATTTGGAAAGAAGCATGCATCAATGTTCAGCTTGTAGGAATTGGGGAGGCCGAACCCAGTACACCTCACGTGGCACAATATTTTCTATAACACCTTTATAGTTAAGATCAATGCACTACTAGGAAAACGGCTATAGGTAATCAGCACATCCGTGGCTCACATGGTTGAAGTGCCCCACGGCTAAAACAGGCGTGGCTCACCTGTGGGCAGTGCCCTACTAGTACCTAGAACAACCGTGGCGCACATGACTATAGTGCGCCACAGATGTGTGTGGGCCAGGGGCCTGTTGGCCGCACGCCAAACATCTGTAGCGCACTAGGGTCATGTGCGCCACGGTTGTTAGTCTCTTCTGTGGCGCACATGGGGGGGGGTGCGCTACGCCTAAGCGCACGCCCCCCTCTGCTGTGAAACGGCCACAAACTTCTGTGGCGCACTATGGCATGTGCGCCACAGATGTGTAAACTTAGTAGTAGGGCACCTTGCCCTAGTGCCCTACGCCTAACTATCCTGCACCAACTCCACACACCCCCCCCCCCCCCCCCCCCCCGTGGGTTGCCTTTTTAGGTTTTGCAAAAAATAAAAGAAAATGATAAACACTTCAAAAAATTAAATCCTTTCATATTTAGGTAGGTAATGTGGTATAGCTTCTACTAAAATTAACAAACATGAGTTTTGACTTTATTTGCAAAAAAAAGTCATGCCACGATAAAAAGGCCGTAACTTTTGCATACGATATCGAAAAAATCGTATAATATACCAAAATGACGAGAACGAGATTTCGCATCCGCTCGCAACGACCGTCGTTTAGCGATTTTTTAGATTTTCAAAATTCGAAAAGAGTAAAAAGTTACGGTCAAAAGACCGTTTTTTCCTGCAGAAAAAAAAATAGAGGACGGCTTACCCGTAGCGCACCACCACCTAGTGCGCCACGGATAAGCTTGGGCGGGATTCAAATTTCGAATCCCCACCCCGCCCACCTTCCCTCCCCTTCTCTTCTTTTCCTTTTCCTCCCTTCTCATTTCCTTCTTCTTCTCCTCCTCCTCCTTCTCCTTCTCCTTTCTCCTCCTCTTCCTCCTCCTTGCAGTGAACATGGTGATGGCGGTGGCGGCGGCGGCCTCCTCCTTGCAGTTCCGACGACGAGACGGCGGGCTCCTTCTTCTCCTCCTCTTCCTCCTCCTCCTTGTAGTTCCGACGATGACGAGGCCTCCTCTTCTTCTTCTCCTCCTCTTCCTCCTTTTCTTCTTCTCCTCCTCCTCTTCCTCTCCTTCTCCTCCTCCTCTTCCTCCTCTTCTCCTCCTCCTCCTCCTCATCTTCTCCTCCTCTTCCTCCTATTCTCCTCCTCCTCCTTGCAGTTCCGACGACGACGACGACGACGAGGTGAAGACGAGGAGGCGACGACGGCGACCTGCACCGACGCGCGACGGCACTGACGACGAGATCCAGATCTGCTTCTTTTTTTTTGAATTTTGAAATTTATATCCGTGGCGCACAGCACCTAGTGCGCCACGGTTATCGTTTCATACGCGTGGCGCACCTGCCCAAACTTCTGTGGCGCACTGGCATGTGCGCCACGCCTGTATCTAAACTTCTGTGGCGCACCATGTAGTGCGCCACGACTACGAGATAGCCGTAGCGCGAGGCCCGTGGCGCACTGCTAGTGCGCCACAGAAGGCCTTTTCATGTGCGCCACGAATAGGCGTTTTTCTAGTAGTATGACATGGATAGAGAAGGTTGTTTGATCAGTCAGAGCAACCCTTTTGCCATTAACTTGATCCCTTCGTTGCCACCAGATGCACCAAGCCCCCACAAGAAGTGGCTCCTTCAGACCTACATTCTTGATATCATGTCGATCTGCAAAATTTGTTTCACTCTGCAGGAGTTCTTCCAGGACAAAGGAACCTGATCTGTCAACAAGAGCGGAATTAATTAGATTAGCAATGTCGATAGACTTCCATACTTCATGTGCTCTTACACAAGTAAACATTACGTGTCGAACATCTTCAGCTCCTTGTAAGCACACGGGACATTATACAGACACCGGTATATTTTTTTTGGAAAAGAGTATATATTAATATCACGAGGATATCAATTACACCCAGCCTCTGCAACAACGCATGCCCTAACGGCCCTACGGATGCACATAGCTCGGAGAAAAGAAAGAACAATTACAAAAAAGAAAAGTCCCGCTACAGAGAACTAATCCTCAAAGTAACGACACTGACACCATCAGAACAACACCAGTAGTCCTCCACTCCAATAACAACGCCTTCAAAAAGGAAACAGTGCCCAAGCGTCATCGTTGCCCGATCAAAGATCATAGGTTTCATCCTGGAGAAAGTCCTTGCTCACAAAACAATGCCTTTAACAAGGTCATTGACAGACAAACCAGTTAAGGCCAGACCTTAAATTTTCACCATGCAAGATAAGATTGGGAACTCCCCCTGTGTTGTCTTTTCACACCAACAGTCACTGCGACGAGTCCCAGATGACGCAACCAGTTCTCCGTCACCACAAGAACAAAAATCACCATCGCCACCCTCATATTTCCGCTTTCCTGACATTCTCCGCATCTGACTTCACCATGGCTCTAAGAATGGCACTTGGTGGGAACAAACATAGGGGTATATGTGTGTTAGCAAGGATAGACATCCCTGGAATAATCCCATAAAGAGCTTGAGACAAACCGAGTTAATGGCTTACGAACATGTTTCATCCGAAAACGAAGAAAATCTCCACTGAACCCGCGGAACGGCAGAAGGGTGCATAGTAACCACCTCTCTAGTCACTAAAAAAAGTAACCACCTCTCATGTAGTCCTTCTTGGATGCTAACAAGTTGTTTTTCCACTTCTTCCTTCCTATAGGCCTCTGGTGGAAAATAATTTTATGGGACTTAGTCCACAAATTCATCCCCGTGTATCAACCTTTGCAATTGACATGTGGCGTTCATGACAGTTTAGATCTAAAAATAGACAACCAAATGTTGTGATTTTTCTCTCTCCTGGATACGTGTCAATTGCAGGAGTTGGTCCACGGGGTTGAATTTGTGGACTAGGTCCGATAGAATTATTTGGTATCATGTTGATTTGGATCCATATAAGCATAAACTCAAGTTCAATTACTTCTGGATTATAGAGTACATCATATGGAGGTATGATCATAGCCTATTCCCGTAAAAGCCGAGGACCTCTCCCCGGGCAGAAGCAGTGGACCATAAACCGATTAACGCCAATTGGTCGGATTGAGATTTCTCTTTTCGGGTTCCATGCCGCACGCATTTGCTGGAACAAAGGATCATGGCTAAAATTAAACCCTTCGACAATTCACTCGGGCTACTGCTAGCCAATGGTGCTATTAGGAATGTTCCCATCAACCTTCTCAGTGACCAGATCATTGAGTTCCTCTTCGCCGATATCCATGCAATCAAAGAGTAAATTTATACCCCCTCCATCGGGTACCTTAGAGCTTGTTGCGGCTTCTTCTGATCCATCAATCGGGTGGTGTATCTTTGTTCCGCATCGTTTCTTTTGGATCAACACTAGCGTTCGTCGCCGTTTTGGTATCCCAAACTTTCCATTACGAGTGAACTCGAGCCAGGCGACAAGACCTAGATCGAGTCTTAAGCCTGTAGGAGGAAGAACATCAGGAAGGCGGTTGGAAACGTACTTAGATGTGGGATTTGACCGGAGAAGTGATTGGAGTCGTGGACTAACCGTTTGATCGCCAGACGGGAGGAGAAAACCCTAGAAAATGGGTAGAATGATATCACCCTCATACGTGGTTACGTTTGTTCAGTATTATTTCTTACTATTACTTTCCATAACCTCCATTATCTTACAAAATCAAATGTTCTAGTAAAAATGGAGCCCTATTTTCAGTACAACTTATTTAATTAAGCACGTGTGGCTTATAGCATGGCATGTCTTTGGGCAGGGAGAAATGGACATCTCATTGCATGGACTTCGACATGGGGGGAAAGGGTGATGGAATTTATGGGCTTTCACTTTGACTACCTTGTCGAGCTGCCCACTCTTCAGCTGACCATTCCTTCTGCTGAACCACCAGAGGGGGAAGGGAGAGCTGCATGATGAGAATGATTGATCGATGGATGAGGAAACGAAATAATCGCAGCCAGAAAGACACCATGATCTCTCAAACTGTCCGGTTCAAAGAAATTGGCTTATCAAATGGTTTCTCAAACTGGTCAAAAAGGGACTAGGATTAGAATTGAATTGACTATTTACTGTAGTAGTACTGCTACACAAAGAGTGGGAACTCTGCGCATTGCCTGCTGATCCTGTTGTTTACTGATACTAAGCACCCGGACAGATACTAATAGTTTACTCAATCGGCGTAACTCTTCAGGGTTCTTTTAACTTTTGGTGTTAGAAGCGTGGCATGCACTAAGAAATTAAAAGCAATGGCAAATTTGTAATAGCGTGCGGCGTGCCTATCCTTTTTGATAAACAAGACGGATGGCTAACCGAAGACAGTGAAAGGATAAAGTCACTAGTACAAAGAGCTCCATGCATCCCGGTTCGTATGGGCCTTTAGTCCCGGTTGCCCAACCGGGACGGGGCAATCGGGACTAAAGCCCTAACCTTTAGTCCCGGTTGTCCCACCAACCGGGGCAAAAGGGTGCACACGTGGCCTGCCAGGGGGAAGGACCTTTAAACCGGGACTAAAAGTTTTTTCTAATTTTTTTTTAAAAAAATTATTTTTTTTTCAATTTTTTGAAAAAAGTTTTTTTTGATTTTTTGAATTATTTGGCTCGTTAATCTCCCACATCTCTCATTTTTAACACTAATTATACTTAATCTTAGTTTAAATTGTACTTATAGTCAAACTTCCCATCCGGTCACCCATCCTAGCACTACTCCACCCCCAGCACGCTTAACTTCTTCATTCCATCTCTCCCACCTGTGCGAAGGACCAATATATCTTGTTGTCAAGACTAGTATATCAATCTTATTAACTCATATCGATATGTGACACGTTTTTATTTTTTGAAATTAAGAACAACTATTTTTAGTAAACAACAATAAATAATTAATAATAACATTTTATTCTAATGAAAGTAAAAACTAATTAAATTAATATTTTATTCATTTTTTCCATTTATTCATTTAATATGACATAAACAATATCTTCAAATCTGTAAATCGAAATTTAACAAATAATATATCCATTATTATCAGAAAAATGCGAGGAATTCAAATATGACATAAAAAATACTAAAATAATTTTTTTCTGAAATAATTTTTTTTCTTTTCGAATTTTAAGAATTCAAAACGGCCTAAGTATGTTGAAATCAAAGAGCTAATTTTTTCTGCACGTTTTGATAGGTTGAGCGCTTCGTCTAATTTTTCCTGCGGCGGACTGTACGGACGCGAAAAACAAACTCTATTTAGCGCCCGGGTTTAACGCCACGCGATGAGGAACAAGGGCGCTTGCCTAATTTTCTTTTTTGTACGTATTGTTTTTAATCAGTTAAACGTCTATCTAAACGTCTGGCAGTGTACATGGCCTAACTACAGAGTTCCTAAAATCACAAACACGTGGATATTTGTATGAAAATCCTAGTTTCTTTAATTCCTCCAAGATTGATCATGCTGTTGCGATGATTTTTTAAGAGATTTTACTTTTAGAATTTTTTACTTTTAGAGAAAAGGGCACCCACAATCAGCACAGGGATTTTACTTTTAGAATTTTTTATAACCTTTAGTCCCGGTTCGTATCACCAACCGGGACTAAAAGGGGTGCCCCGGTGCCAATCCCTTTAGTCCGGGTTGGTAATACGAACCGGGACTAAATGTAACACCTTTAGTCCCGGTTGGTGATACGAACCGGGACTAAAGGGATTGGCACCGGGGCACCCCTTTTAGTCCCGGTTGGTGATACGAACCGGAACTAAAGGTCCCATTTGACCCGAGACTAAAGACGTATGGCGTTCTAGCCGTTGGAACCGGGACTAATGTTCACATTAGTCCCGGGTCCAACCATAACCGGGATTAATGCTCCAAGCTAGGGTGGACGTATGGCTCTTTTTCTACTGGTGAGTGACGGTTGCTTCTGATTTACATGTGTAAACTTTACGTGTGTAACTTATGGAGTACTACCGTGGATGGTCCATGAATGGGTCGGTCGCTCACCCTAACCTCCACTAACTCGGGATAACAAACTTGCCTAGCTAGCTGCATGCATATGAAGGCAACGGTAACTAATTTATGATTCACATTATTAACTGAAGATAAGATCATTGGCTTGTTGAGCACGTAGCAGTAGCTTGGCTTTGCAGGGCTAGTGGAGGTTAGGGTTGTTAATTTGTTAAAGCATGTGTTGGTCTAAGCAGAACAAATGTGTTGAAATTTTTGCATAAATAGGTCAGCCCATTTATTATATGCCAATAAATTCCTGAAATCGTAGAGACCCATTTGGCCCATCCATGCAAGGCAAGAGCTGAGACAAATGTTTAGTCCCATATTGCTAGTTGACTGGAAGTTAGACCAGCTTATAAGGTGAGCTCTTCCACCACTTGTACGAGCTTGAGAACAGAAGACATATATACACGCGCTCCTCCTCCTCCTCGCTCGCCTCGCCTCGTCACGACGCGCGCGCGCCGCAGGTTGCGGGAATCTCGTCGAGCCAAGCTTTATTTTGCCACGCATGAATGGTATATAAACAGTGGTACAGAAGCTGAAACGTTTTGCTCGAGTGGACTTTTAATACGAGCTAAATAAATACGATCTGAGTGAAGGCTGTCTGGTGGGATGCCGCCTGTTCGCTTCAACTTTTGTCCGTTTATTTCATCTCCTGTGCAGCCTGTCTGCCTTCCCCTCTGTTCCTATATAAGAGAGAGGTCGCGCCTCCTCTTAGATGCACTGCCACGCATCCTTTGAGCCTCCAGTTCCAGAGCACTGCGCTACCTAGATCTTTCCATCCCGTCTTGCGGCGTGCACCGTGAGCCGGGACAGTAGGCCTCCGAGACCTCGCTGCTTCGAGTCTTGTACGGGAGAAGGACGATAAGGTTTTTGGGGAGCGCTATCGACACGACTACTGGCATCATCACGGACTCCCTCTTGGATAGCGATTGCGCCGACGTCTTCCCCAATGAGGACTTCTTCCCCGACATCAACACCCTCTTCCTCGACGACGTGTCTAACGACGGTGCCAACACGAACACCGGCGGTTCCTCTTCTGTTGCCGCTGTCGTGTATGTTTTCTTTATTAATCTTGTTCTGATCGCATCTCAAGACCTATGTCTTGCAGTCTGTTTGGTTACCTGTCTTAATATGTTTTTGCTATTTCACATGATTAGTATTTTGTCTATTATTCTAATCATGTTTTATCTAGCGTTTATTATGGGTAATTCGCTTGGTAAATTGCTCTATTTCTCAACAATCCAAAAACCTTATTTCAGGCAATTTGCCCCAGGTGGCTTTGTTGCTTCTTTGAAGCCACCTGTGTTCGAAGGTGTCAATTACAAATGATGGCGTGCGAGAGCAGTGCTCTGGTTTCAGACCATGAGTTGCTATAACGCCATCTATGGCGCACCTGAGGGAGAACTTAATCCCGCTCAGGAAGAGGCGCTCCAAAAACTTGTTACCACTTCAAGGCTGCCTTGATCAGCATCCTTGGGGAAAATATTGTCGATTCATATCTGTCATTTAGCAATGGAAAGGATATGTGGGATACGCTCGAGAGAAAATTTAGAGTCTCCGATGCTGGTAGTGAACTGTATGTCATGGAACAATTCTATGACTATAAGATGGTTGAGGACCGCCCCATTGTGGAGCAGGCTCATGAGATACAGTCACTTTCCAGGGAGCTTGAGCACTTCACTTGTGTGTTACCGGACAAGTTTGTTGCCGGAGGCATTATTGCCAAACTTCCCCAGTCATGTAGGAATTTTGCTACTTCTCTGAAGCACAAGAGACAAGAGTTCTCCGTGACGGATCTCATTGGGACTCTTGATGTGGAAGAGAAGGCGAGAGCAAAATACACACGTGCTCGAGGTATCGAGGGAGGTTCTAATGCCAATCTGGTACAGAAAAGGAACTTCTAGCCTCACAAGTTCAAGAACAAAGGCAAGTTTGACGGCAAAGGAAAGTTCGATGGAAAGAACAAGGCCTCACAGTCCACCAGCTTCAAGAAGAAGATTGATAAGAGGAAAGGTGCTTGTCATGTGTGCGGTAATCCTGATCATTGGGCTCCTGCTTCTCCCAACCGCTTTGACAAGCTCCAGCATGGGAAGGGAAGCAAGACTGCTACTGTTGTCATGGGCGACGTTGAGATGAAAGATGTTGGGTATGGTATATTACCTACTGTTCTTTCATTATGTCATTCTCCTGATTGGTGGATTGACACAGGCGCTAATGTGCATGTCTATTATGATATTTCCATATTTTCTTCATATCAGGTCAGAGGGCCTCAAACCGTGCTGATGGGGAACGGCTCACATGCTTCTGTTCATGGTGTTGGTACGGTCGATCTGAAGTTCACTTCGGGAAAGACCGTGTGCCTGAAGAACGTGCAGCATGTTCCCTCAATAAATAAAAATCTTGTTAGCGGATCTCTTCTGTGTCGAGATAGCTACAAGATTGTATTCGAGTCCAAAAAAATTGGTAATTTCGAAGTATGAAACCTTTGTTGGTAAAGGCTATGAGTGCGGAGGCTTGTTCCGCTTATCTCTGTCAGACATTTGTAATAAAGTTGTTAATCATATTTAAACGAATTTTAAATCAAATGTCTGGCACTCTCGTCTTTGTCATATTAATTTTGGTTGTATGACGCGGCTAGACAAAATGAATTTAATCCCTGATTTCACAACTGTTAAGGGATCTAAATGCCAAGTCTGCGTGCAAGCTAAACAACCTCGCAAGTCACATACGACTGCAGAAGTGAGAAATTTAACACCACTAGAGCTCATACATTCTGATCTTTGTGAGATGAATGGTGTGTTGACAAAAGGTGGAAAGAAATATTTCATGACTTTGATCGATGACTCTACGAGATATTGTCATGTGAATCTTCTGAAATCAAAAGATGAGGCTTTGAGTTTCTTCAAAATCTATAAAGCTGAGGCAGAAAATCAACTTGATCGAAAGATTAAGAGGCTTAGGTCTGATCGTGGTGGAGAGTATTTTTCCAACGAGTTTGATTTCTTTTGTGTGGAACATGGCATAATTCATGAGAGGGCACCTCCATACTCACCCAGTCAAATGGAGTAGCCGAAAGAAAGAACCGTACTCTAACAGATTTGGTTAACACCATGTTAGACATATCGGGTCTCTCTAAGGAATGGTGGGGGAGGCACTATTGACTGCGTGTCATGCCCTAAACCGAGTTCCCACAAAGAACAAAGAAATTACTCCATTCGAAGAATGGGAGAAGAAAGGTTAAAACTCTCTTACTTACGTACTTGGAGTTGTTTGGCAAAGGTTAATGTACCAATCCCCAAGAAGTGCAAGCTTGGACCAAAAACCATTCATTGTGTTTTTCTGGGCTATGCTTTTCATAGCATTGGTTATAGATTCTTGATAGTAAAATCTGAAGTGCCTGACATTCATGTCGGTACAATCATGGAGTCGACTGATGCGACTTTCTTTGAGGACATCTTTCCAATGAAAGATAAACCCAACTCACCAAATCCGGAGATACCTAGTTCATCTAATCAGGATTTCGCTACATTCTCTGAACCTACCATTCCAATTGAACACTCTGAAAGTCCTAAGGAGGATGATAATGAAATTCCTAAAAGGAGCAAGAGACAGAGGACTGCAAAGTCCTTTGGTGATGATTTCATTGTGTACCTTGTGGATGACACTCCTACTTCCATTTCAGAAGCATATGCATCTCCTGATGCTGACTACTGGAAGGAAGCCGTCCATAGTGAGATGAATTCCATCTTAGATAATGGAACATGGGAGATCACTGATCGCCCTGATGGGTGCAAACCTGTAGGGTGCAAGTGGGTGTTAAAGAAAAAGCTTAGACCTGATGGTACTATTGAGAAGTACAAGGAACGTCTTGTGGCCAAGGGATATACTCAAAAAGAAGGTGAAGACTTCTTTGCAACTTACTCACCCATTGTCAGATTGACCACCATTCGAGTATTACTCTCATTGGCTACCTCTCATGGTCTTCCCGTTCATCAAATGGACGTTAAGACAACTTTCCTTAATGGAGAGTTGGATGAGGAAATTTACATGGATCAGCCAGATGGCTTTGGGGTAAATGGTCAAGAAGGAAAGGTGTGCAAGTTGTTGAAGTCTTTATATGGCCTAAAACAAGCCCCTAAGCAATGGCATGAGAAGTTCGAAAGAACTTTAACTGCTGCAGGCTTTGTTGTAAATGAAGCTGATAAATGTGTGTATCATTTCCATGGTGGGGGTGAGGGAGTCATCCTTTGTTTGTATGTTGATGACATACTGATTTTTGGAACCAACCTTAATGCAATTAAGGAGGTCAAAGATTTCTTATCTCGTTCCTTTGAGATGAAGGATCTAGGAGTAGCTGATGTCATCCTAAACATCAAGCTATTGAGAGATGATGACGGTGGGATTACATTGCTTCAGTCCCACTATGTGGAAAAGGTCTTGAGTCGTTTTGGGTATAACGACTTCAAGTTTTCTCCTACACCGTATGATCCTAGTGTATTGCTTCGAAAGAATCGAGGAAATGCTAGAGACATACTGAGATACTCTCAAATTATTGGCTCGCTTATGTATTTAGCTAGTGCCACGAGGCCTGACATCACCTTTGCTGTAACAAACTCAGTCGATTTGTTTCAAATCCAGGAGATGATCACTGGCATGCTTTTGAGAGAGTTATGCGCTATCTAAAAGGCACTGCGAGCTATGGCATACACTATACCTGGTATCCGAGGGTACTAGAGGGTTATAGTGATTCAAATTGAATATCTGATGCCGACGAGATAAAGGCCACAAGTGGATATGTATTCACACTTGCCGGTGGCGCTGTTTCTTGGAAGTCTTGCAAGCAAACCATCTTAACGAGGTCAACTATGGAAGCAGAAATTACAGCATTAGACATAGCCACTGTTGAAGCAGAGTGGCTTCGTGAACTCTTGATGAACTTGCCTGTGGTTGAAAAACCAATACCCGCAATCCTTATGAACTGCGATAATCAAACTATGATTTTCAAGGTAAATAGTTCTAAGGATAATATAAAGTCATCAAGGCATGTGAAGAGGAGACTGAAATCTGTCAGGAAAATGAGAAACTCCGGAGTTATTGCATTGGATTATATCCAAACATCTAAAAACTTGGCAGATCCCTTCACAAAGGGTCTATCACGCAATGTGATAGAAAATGCATCGAAGGAGATGAGTATGAGACCCAAAATTTGAGCTTTCCATGGTGCTAAACCACTCTATGTGATCAGAGATCCCGTGAATTAGAATTGGGAGACAAGCTGTTGGTTAGCTGAGAGGAAAGTATCCCTACTTTAATAAAAACCACTCTGTAAAGATGAAATACTTCCCTATTCTGCACGGCAGGTTGATTTATTATCTTAATGTGTTCTAAGTGGCTTATCCTAAGCAAAGATGTTGTCCTGCAGAACATCTTTTGAAGAACACACCTATATGAGTCTGACTGTTAAAACATCGCAGTCTATGAGAGTAGAGTTCTCTCTAATAAACTCATGAAAGGTCATGGAGTATGACGTATAAGCTCCACCCATGGGGAAGTCCCATGGTGGCCTAGTATCGGTCAAGACTCTTTGTGAAGCTAGGTTCATAGCAAACTTGCAGTTCAAGGCCTAGTCCACTGTACAAGTTGCATCCTAGTATAACATAAAGCTCTAGGTGGAAGTTCAACTTAACAGTCTCCACTACAGTACCGGTATATAAACAATGTTTTGGAACCAAAGGCAAACTTCATGTGCCTCTAGGATCTGGTGGGGGATTGTTGGAATTTTTGCTTAAATAGGCCTAGCCCATTTATTATATGCCAATAAATTCATGAAATCCTAGAGTCCTATTTGGTCCATTCATGCAAGGCAAGAGCTGGGACAAATGTTTAGTCCCACATTGCTAGTTGAGTGGAAGTTGGACCAGCTTATAAGGTGAGCTCTTCCACCACTTGTACGAGCTTGAGAAGAGAAGACATATACACGCGCGCTCCTCCTCCTCCTCGCTCGCCTCGCCATGCCTCGCCTTGCCTCATCACGTCACGACGCGCGCGTGCCGCGGGTTGCGGGAATCGAGCCGAGCTTTATTTTGCCACGCATAAATGGTATATGAACAGTGGTACAGAAGCTGAAACATTTTGCTCGAGTAGAATTTTAATACGAGCTAAATGAATACGAACTGAGTGAAGGCTGTCCGGTGGGCTGCCGCCTATTCACTTCAACTTCTGTCCGTTTGTTTCATCTTCTGTGCAGCTTGTCTGCCTTCCCCTCTGTGCCTATGTAAGAGAGAGGTCGCGCCTCCTCTCATACGCACTGCCACACATCCTTTGAGCCTCCAGTTCCAGAGCACTGCGCTACCTAGATCTTCCCC
The DNA here is from genome assembly GCA_916181665.1 of Avena sativa. NCBI lineage: Eukaryota > Viridiplantae > Streptophyta > Magnoliopsida > Poales > Poaceae > Avena > Avena sativa. The sequence goes on along the minus strand of OV702279.1, from coordinate 370,036,383 downwards.
ATCCCGTCTTGCGGCGTGCACCGCGAGCGGGGACAGTAGGCCTCCGAGACCTCGCTGCTTCGAGTCTTGTACGGGAGAAGGGTGATAAGGTTTTTGGGGAGCGCTATCGGCGCGACTACTGGCTTCATCACGGACTCCCTCTCGGATAGCGATTGCGCCAACATCTTCCCCAACGAGGACTTCTTCCCCGACATCAGCACCCTCTTCCTTGACGACATGGCTAACGACGGTGCCAACACGAACACCAGCGGTTCCTCTTCTGCTGCCGCTGTCATGTATGTTTTCTTTATTAATCTTGTTCTGATCGCATCTCAAGACCTATGTCTTGTAGTCTGTTTGGTTACCTGTCTTAATATGTTTTCACTATTTCACATGATTAGTATTTTGTATATTATTCTAATCATGTTTTATCTAGCTTTTATTATGGATAATTCGCTTGGTAAATTGCTCTATTTCTCAACAAAATGGTCGTTCCATGTGCACGTCACTTATCATCAGCTCACCTCGGCATGGAAGCTTCACCTTAGTTTCTTCTCCCTCTCTCCATATTATCCCTTTCTTTTTTGAGGTAAAATCACGATATATTAAGTCAGCAAGCCGGCTCATTAAAAACCTTCCAGTCCCCTTAGGTATCCTGAAAGGAAAAGAGTGCTTATGGAACTTGTTGCTTTCAAATCATACAATAGTTACATCGTTTACGAGAGAGTCTAATAAGAAGCTAGGAGGCTCATCGATCCAATTACATGAATTTTTATTCTCAAATCATGACCTAGCTACCTCGTGCGCCGTTTTGTTCGCTTCCCTCCTGCAGTGTTGGAACATTGTATTTCCAATAGAAGAAGTAGTGTCTATGCAGTTAGAATATATTGTCACTGACTCTGTCCACCACTGCTCCTGTCCCGAACAAGCATCAATAGTATTGGTAGAGTCTCCTTCAGCAATCACATTGTTACAGCCTATCCTTTCAGCAAGTTTAAGTCCGTCTAGCATTGCAATAGCCTCTGCCATGGTAGCAGAAGAGACATGTGGAATAAACTTACATTCTCCTGCAATAAAGTGGCCTTGGTAGTCTCTTAAAATCATCCCCACCGCTTCAGACTGTGACTCCTTATGAAAAGAAGCATCGACGTTCAATTTCACCTGTCGGGAGTTGGGCTTCTTCCACTACATATCTGAATCAATCGGTGGTTTTGTCAGTTTCGCGAAATTAGCTACGATGGCCAGAATATCCCTTTCTATCAGCGTGAAAAGTAGAGATAACATATGCGAGTTCACAGAAATGGTCACTACATTTTTGCTAGCGTGAAGCACTTCGTATAGTATAGACTATTAACCCCCCTCCCCCTGGTTTGTTTATGTTCTAGATCTCTCCAAAAGTGGCCGCCTGGATTGTATAGAATAGGATACTCGCTTTGGAAATTATTGAATCCCTAATATTTCGATGTATTGATTTGAACCTCATCAGGAGTATATATACGTACAAATTTGGAGGGCAAGAAGCCTATGACTTGGAATACAAGATGATCTCTAAAGTCCTAGTCTATCTCTAGTTGTGTATGTATCCTAACATCCCCCTCAGTCGGAGCGGGAGTGAAGCAGACGCTTGTGACTAGACTTGAAGTCTTGCGCTTCCGTCGCCTTCACCTCCATGTTATCATCACCTGCATGGACATGATCATGGATGGCACATTGGGGCGGTGACCGCGTCCCCTTCTACTGCCTCTCTTCTCTCCCGCAGTCACAGCGGGAGTGACGTGGACGCAAGTGCCGACACAGAAGCTATTGACTGGAGTTGTTGTAGACGTTGTTGTGGATGTCTATGTCGAGGTAGCCGATCGTGATGTATCCTTAGTCTATGTAGGTGTGGTCGATGTTGTAATCATCGAAGTGGTGTGTCCACCATTGCCAGAGGCGCAAAAAATTGCGTATTTTTATTGTTGTTGTTGTTGTTGTTTTTGTTGACGAAGCTGCAGTTGCGGATATTTTGCACCTTATAGAGGTACCGCCGCAGGCGTCTCTTGGACGCGGTCATAAGTGAGACCACCGGTTTTGACAGGACCGGAGGAACCCACCAAGCACACAGAGTTTTAACATAACCATATGTGCGGTCGTAGGAGCGTCATAATTGTGATGCCGGTTTGTTGATGTAGTCGTCGGGGTCGTGGACGCGGTGATGCCGTCGTCATGCCTTGTTGTTGTATTGTCAGAGGGCGTCGTAGTTGTATGTCCATCATGTGTACGGGTATGGCGATAGCGGCGATGTGTCAACGAAGATGTTGATGAAGACCACGTTGATGTAGACCTTGACGATGATGTGTCGGTAATGACCAGAAACTCGTTGTTTTCGCGTTTTTTGGCCATTTTTATGAGCTATTTCCCACAGTTTTATGGTTCTATGGCGATTTACAACAACCTTGAGACGCGACACATGTTTGAGAGTTATGACCAAAAACTCATCGTTGTCGTGTTTATGACCATTTTCATGAGTTATTGCCCAACGTTTTTGGGTTACAGGTGGATTTGCATGCCTCATAAGAACCCTTGCATGTTTGAGAGATATGACCAAAAACTCGTCGTTTTCGCATTTATGGCCGTTTTCATGAGCTATTTCCCACAGTTTTGGGATTCCAGGGCGATTTACAATGACCTTACGACCCGATACATGCTTGAGAGTTATGACCAAAAACTCTTCATTTTCGTGTTTATGGCCATTTTAATGAGTTATTACCCACCATTTTTGGGTTCAAGTTGTATTTGCACGGCCTGTAAGACCCGCTACATCTTTGAGATATATGACCAAAAACTCGTCGTTTTCGTGTTTATGGCCGCTTTCATGAGCTATTGACCATAATTTTGGGGGTCCAGGGCGATTTACATCGACCTTAAGACCCGATACATGTTTGAGAGTTATGACCAAAAACTCGTTGTTTGCGTGTTTATGGCCATTTTTATGAATTATGGCCCACGGTTTTTTTGTTCAAGTTGTATTTTCAATGCCTGTAAGACCCATTACATGTTTGTGATATATGACTAAAAACTCGTAGTTTTCTTGTTTTATGACCGTGTTCATGATCTATTCCCCATAGTTTTAGGGTTCTCGGGCGTTTTACAGCAACGTTAAGACGCGATATATGTTTGAGAGTTATGACCAAAAACTTGTCGTTTTCGTGTTTTATGGTTATTCTCATGAGTTATTGCCCACAGTTTTCGGGTTCAGGCACATTTGCATGCCTCGTTAGAACCCTTACATAATTGAGAGATATCACCAGAAACTCATCATTTTCGCGTTTTATGGACGTTTTCATGAGCTATTGCCCTTAGTTTTGGGGTTCTAGGGCGATTTACAACGACCTTAAGACCCGATACATGCTTGAGAGTTATGATCAAAAGCTCGTCGTTGTCGTGTTTATGGCCATTTTCATGAGTTATTTTCCACGATTTTTTCTTCAAGTTGTATTTGCAAGGCCTGTAAGACTCGTTACATGTTTGAGATATATGACTAAAAACTCGTAGTTTTCGTGTTTTATGGCCGTTTTCATGAGCTATTGCCATTGTTTAGGGGTTCTAGGGCGATTTACAACGACCTTATGACCTGCTACATGTTTGAGAGATATGACCCAAAAACTCGCAGTTTTCGAGTTTTATGGCCGTTTTTATGAGCTATTGCACACAATTTTAGGGTTCTCGGGCGTTTTACTACAACCTTAAGACGCGATACATGCTTGAGAGTTATGACCAAAAACTCGTCGTTTTCGTATTTTATGGTCATTTTCATGAGTTATTGCCCACGGTTTTTGGGTTCCAGGCGGATTTGCATGCCTCGTTAGAACCCTTACATGTTTGAGAGATATGATCAGAAACTCATCGTTTTCGTGTTTTATGGCCATTTTCATGAGCTATTTACCATAGTTTTATGGTTCTATGGCGATTTACAATAACCTTGAGACGCGATACATGTTTGAGAGTTATGACCAAAAACTCATCGTTGTCGTGTTTATGGCCGTTTTCATGAGTTATTGACCATAGTTTTTAGGTTACAGGCGGATTTGCATGCCTCGTAAGAACCCTTACATGATTGAGATATATGACCAGAAACTCGTCTTTTCGCGTTTTATGGCCGTTTTCATGAGATATTTCCCACAGTTTTGGGGTTCCAGGGAGATTTACAACGACCTTAAGACCCGATACATTCTTGAGAGTTATGATCAAAAACTCGGCGTTGTCGTGTTTATGGCCATTTTCATAAGTTATTTCCCACGATTTTTTTCTTCAAGTTGTATTTGCAAGGCCTGTAAGACCAGTTACATGTTTGAGATGTATGACTAAAAACTCGTAGTTTTCGTGTTTTATGGACGTTTTCATGAGCTATTGCCCATTGTTTAGGGGTTCTACGAAGATTTACAACGACCTTATGACCTGCTACATGTTGGAGAGATATGACCCAAAAAACTCGTAGTTTTCGAGTTTTATGCCTGTTTTCATGAGCTATTGCCCACATTTTTAGGGTTCTCGGGCATTTTAAAGCAACCTTAAGACGCGATACATTTTTGAGAGTTATGACCAAAAACTTGTCGTTTTCGTGTTTTATGGTCATTTTCATGAGTTATTGCCCACCGTTTTCGGGTTCCAGGCGGATTTGCATGCCTCGTTAGAACCCTTACATGTTGGAGAGACATGACTCAAAAACTCGCAGTTTTCGTGTTTTATGGTTGTTTTTATGAGATATTGCCCACAATTTTAGGGTTCTCGGGTGTTTTCCAGCAACCTTAAGACGCGATACATGTTTGAGAGTTATGACCAAAAACTCGTCGTTTTCGTGTTTTATGGTCATTTTTATGAGTTATTGCCCACGGTTTTTGGGTTCCAGGCTGATTTGTATACCTCGTTAGAACCCTTACATGTTTGAGAGATATGACCAGAAATCGTCGTTTTCGCGTTTTATGGCCATTTTCATGAGCTATTTCCCACAGTTTTATGGTTCTATGGCGATTTACAACAACCTTGAGACGCGATACATGTTTGAGAGTTATGACCAAAAACTCATTGTTGTCGTGTTTATGGCCATTTTCATCAGTTATTGCCCAACGTTTTTGGGTTAGAGGCGGATTTGCATGCCTCATAAGAGCCCTTGCATGTTTGGGAGATATGACCAGAAACTCGTCGTTTTCGCATTTATGGCCGTTTTAATGAGCTATTGCCCACAATTTTGAGATTCCATGGTGATTTACAACGACCTTACGACCTGATACATGCTTGAGAGTTATGACCAAAAACTCGTCATTTTCGTGTTTATCGCCATTTTAATGAGTTATTGCCCACCGTTTTTGGGTTTAAGTTGTATTTGCATGGCCTATAAGACCCGTTACATCTTTGAGATATATGACCAAAAACTCGTCGTTTTCGTGTTTATGGCCGCTTTCATGAGCTATTGACCATGTTTTGGGGTTCCAGGGCGATTTACATCCACCTTAAGACCCGATACATGTTTGAGAGTTATGACCAAAAACTCGTCGTTTGCGTGTTTATGGCCATTTTTATGAATTATGGCCCACGGTTTTTTTGTTCAAGTTGTATTTTCACCCGTTACATGTTTGAGATATATGACTAAAAACTCATAGTTTTCTTGTTTTATGGCCGTGTTCATGATCTATTCCCCATAGTTTTAGGGTTCTCGGGCGTTTTACAACAACCTTAAGACGCGATACATGTTTGAGAGTTATGACCAAAAACTTGTCGTTTTCGTGTTTTATGGTCATTTTCATAAGTTATTGCCCACAGTTTTCGGGTTCCAGTCGGATTTGCATGCCTGGTAAGAACCCTTACATGATTGAGACATATGACCAGAAACTCGCCGTTTTCGCGTTTTATAGACGTTTTCATGAGCTATTGCCCTTAGTTTTGGGGTTCTAGGGCGATTTACAACGACCTTAAGACCCGTTACATGTTTGAGAGTTATGATAAAAAAATCGTCGTTGTCGTGTTTATGGCCATTTTCATAAGTTATTTTCCATGGTTTTTTCTTCAAGTTGTATTTGCAAGGCCTGTAAGACCCGTTACATGTTTGAGATATATGACTAAAAAATCGTAGTTTTCGTGTTTTATGGTCATTTTCATGAGCTATTGCCCATTGTTTAGGGGTCCTAGGGCAATTTACAACGACCTTATGACCTGCTACATGTTGGAGAGATATGACCCAAAAACTCGCATTTTTCGAGTTTTATGGCTGTTTTCATGAGCTATTGCCCATAGTTTTAGGGTTCTCGGGCGTTTTACAGCAACCTTAAGACGCGATACATGTTTGAGAGTTATGACCGAAAACTTGTCGTTTTCGTGTTTTATGGTCATTTTCATGAGTTATTGCCCACGATTTTTGGGTTCTAGGCGGATTTGCATGCCTCGTAAGAACCCTTACATGTTTCAGAGGTATGACCAGAAACTCGTCCTTTTCGTGTTTTATGGCCATTTGAATGAGCTATTTCCCATAGTTTTATGGTTCTAGGGAAATTTACAACAACCTTAAGACATGATACATGTTTGAGAGTTATGACCAAAAACTCATCGTTTTCGTGATTTATGGTCATTTTATGAGTTATTGCCCATAGTTTTTGGGTTACATGCGGATTTGCATGCCTCGTAAGAACCCTTACATGATTGAGATATATGACCAGAAACTCGTCGTTTTCACGTTTTGTGGCCGCTTTCATGAGCTATTGCCCAAGTTTTGGGGTTCCAGGGCGATTTAAAACGTCCTTAAGACCCGATACATTCTTGAGAGTTATGATCAAAAACTCGGCGTTGTCGTGTTTATGGCCATTTTCATGAGTTATTTCCCACGGGTTTTTTCTTCAAGTTGTATTTGCAAGGCCTGTAAGACCCGTTACATGTTTGAGATGTATGACTAAAAACTCGTAGTTTTCGTGTTTTATGGACATTTTCATGAGCTATTGCCCATTGTTTAGGGGTTCTACGAATATTTACAACAACCTTATGACCTGCTACATGTTGGAGAGATATGACCCAAAAAAACTCGCAGTTTTCGAGTTCTATGGCTGTTTTCATGAGCTATTGCCCACATTTTTAGGGTTCTCAGGCATTTTAAAGCAACCTTAAGACGCGATACATTTTTGAGAGTTATGACCAAAAACTTGTCGTTTTCGTGTTTTATGGTCATTTTCATGAGTTATTGCCCACCGTTTTCGGGTTTCAGGCGGATTTGCATGCCTCGTTAGAACCCTTACATGTTTGAGAGATATGATCAGAAACTCGTCATTTTCTCGTTTTGTGGCCATTTTCATGAGCTATTTCCCATAGTTTTATGGTTCTATGGTGATTTACAACAACCTTGAGACGCGATACATGTTTGAGAGTTATGACCAAAAACTCATCGTTGTCGTGTTTATGGCCATTTTCATGAGTTATTGACCATAGTTTTTGGGTTACAGGCAGATTTGCATGCCTCGTAAGAACCCTTACATGATTGAGATATATGACCAGAAACTCGTCTTTCGCGTTTTATGGCCGTTTTCATGAGATATTTCCCACAGTTTTGGGGTTCCAGGGAGATTTACAATGACCTTTAGACCGATACATTCTTGAGAGTTATGATCAAAAACTCGGTGTTGTCGTGTTTATGGCCATTTTCATGAGTTATTTCCCACGATTTTTTCTTCAAGTTGTATATGCAAGGCCTGTAAGACCCATTACATGTTTGAGATGTATGACTAAAAACTCGTAGTTTTCGTGTTTTTGGACGTTTTCATGAGCTATTGCCATTGTTTAGGGGTTCTACGAAGATTTACAACAACCTTATGACCTGCTACATGTTGGAGAGATATGACCCAATAAACTCGTAGTTTTCGAGTATTATGGCTGTTTTAATGAGATATTGCCCACATTTTATGGTTCTCGGGCGTTTTACAGCAACCTTAAGACGCGTTACATTTTTGAGAGTTATGACCAAAAACTTGTCGTTTTCGTGTTTTATGGTCATTTTCATGAGTTATTGCCCACAGTTCTCGGGTTCTAGGAGGATTTGCGTGCCTCGTTACAACCCTTACATGTTGGAGAGATATGACCCAAAAACTCGCAGTTTTCGCGTCTTATGGTTGCTTTCATGAGATATTGCCCACAATTTTAGGGTTCTCGGGTGTTTTATAGCAACCTTAAGACGCGATACATGTTTGAGAGTTATGACCAAAAACTCGTCGTTTTCGTGTTTTATGGTCATTTTCATGAGTTATTGCCCACAATTTTTGGGTTTCAGGCGGATTTGCATGCCTCGTTGGACCCTTACATGTTTGAGAGATATGACCAGAAACTCGCCGTTTTGCGTTTTATGGCCATTTTCATGAGCTATTTCCCACAGTTTTATGGTTCTATGGCGATTTACAACAACCTTGAGACGCGATACATGTTTGAGAGTTATGACCAAAAACTCATCGTTTTCATGTTTATGGCCATTTTCATGAGTTATTGCCCAACGTTTTTGGGTTACCGGCGTATTTGCATGCCTCGTAAGAACCCTTGCATGTTTGAGAGATATGACCTGAAACTCGTCGTTTTCACTTTTATGGCCGTTTTCATGAGCTATTGCCCACAGTTTTGGGATTCCAGGGCGATTTACAACGACCTTACGACCCGATACATGCTTGAGAGTTCTGACCAAAAACTCGTCATTCTCGTGTTTATGGCCATTTCATGAGTTATTGCCCACCGTTTTTGGGTTCAAGTTATATTTGCACGGACTATAAGACCCGTTACATCTTTGAGATATATGACCAAAACTCGTCGTTTTTGTGTTTATGGCCGCTTTCATGAGCTATTGACCATAGTTTTGGGGTTCCAAGGCGATTACATCGACCTTAAGACCCAACACATGTTTGAGAGTTATGACCACAAACTCGTCGTTTGCGTGTTTATGGCCATTTTTATGAATTATGGCCCACCGTTTTTTTGTTCAAGTTGTATTTTCAATGCTGTAAGACCCGTTACATGTTTGAGATATATGACTAAAAACTCGGTTTATGGCCATGTTCATGAGCTATTCCCCACATTTTTAGGGTTCTCGGGCGTTTTACAGCAACCTTAAGACGCGATACATGTTTGAGAGTTATGAACCAAAAACTTGTCGCTTTCGTATTTTATGGTCATTTTCATGAGTTATTGCCCACAGTTTTCGTGTTCCAGGCGGATTTGCATGCCTCATTAGAACCCTTACATGATTGACAGATATGACAGAAACTCGTCATTTTCGCGTTTTATGGACATTTTCATGAGCTATTACCCATAGTTTTGGGGTTCTAGGGCAATTTACTACGACCTTAAGACCCGATACATGCTTGAGAGTTATGATCAAAAACTCGTCGTTGTCATGTTGATGGCCATTTTCATGAGTTATTTTCCATGGTTTTTTCTTCAAGTTGTATTTGCAAGGCCTGTAAGAGCCGTTACATGTTTGAGATATATGACTAAAAACTCGTAGTTTTCGTGTTTTATGGCCGTTTGCATGAGTCATTTACCATTGTTTAGGGGGCTCTAGGGCGATTTACAACGACCTTATGATCCTGCTACATGGTGGAGAGATATGACCCAAAAACTCGCAGTTTTCGAGTTTTATGGCTGTTTTTATGAGCTGTTGACCATAGTTTTGGGGTTCCAGGGCGATTTACATCGACCTTAAGACCTGATACATGTTTGAGAGTTATGACCAAAAACTCGTCGTTTGCGTGTTTATGGCCATTTTTATGAATTATGGCCCACGGATTTTTTTGTTCAAGTTGTATTTTCAATGCCTGTAAGACCGTTACATGTTGGAGAGATATGACCCAAAAACTCACAGGTTTCGAGTTTTATTGCTGTTTTTATGAGCTATTTCCCACAGTTTTAGGGTTCTCAGGCGTTTACCGCAACCTTAAGACGCGATACATGCTGAGAGTTATGACCACAAACTCGTCGTTTTTGGGTTCCAAGCGGATTTGCATGCCTCGTAAGAACCCTTACATGTTTGAGAGATATGACCAGAAACTCGTCCTTTTCGTGTTTTATGGACATTTTCACGAGCTATTTCCCATAGTTTTATGGTTCTAGGCTATTTACAACAACCTTAAGACATGATACATGTTTGAGAGTTATGACCAAAAACTAGTCGTTTTCGTGATTTATGGTCATTTTCATGAGTTATTGTCCATAGTTTTTGGGTTACAAGCGGATTTGCATACCTCGTAAGAACCCTTACATGATTGAGATATGACGAGAAACTCGTCTTTTTCACGTTATATGGCCGTTTTCATGAGCTATTGCCCACAGTTTTGGGGTTCCAGGGCGATTTAAACGACCTTAAGACCCGATACATTCTTGAGAGTTATGATCAAAAACTCGGCGTTGTCGTGTTTATGGCCATTTTCATGAGTCATTTCCCACGGTTTTTTTCTTCAAGTTGTATTTGCAAGGCCTGTAAGACCCGTTACAGGTTTGAGGTGTATGACTAAAAACTCGTAGTTTTCGTGTTTTATGGACGTTTTCATGATCTATTGCCCATTGTTTAGGGGTTCTACGAAGATTTACGACGACCTTATGACCTGCTACATGTTGGAGAGATATGACCCAATAAACTCGCAGTTTTCGAGTTTTATGGCTGTTTTCATGAGCTATTCGCTACATTTTTAGGGTTCTCGGCGTTTTACAGCAACTTAAGACGCGATACATGTTGAGAGTTATGACCAAAAACTCGTCGTTTTCGTGTTTTATGGCCATTTTCATGAGTTATTTCCCATGGTTTTTGGGTCTAGGCGATTTGCATGCCTCGTTAGAACCCTTACATGTTTGAGAGATATGACCAGAAACTCGTCGTTTCCATGAGCTATTTCCCACAGTTTTATGGTTCTAGGGCAATTTACAACAATCTTAAGACATGATACATGTTTGAGAGTTATGACGAAAAACTCATCGTTGTCATGTTTATGGTTTTCATGAGTTATTGCCCAACGTTTTTGGGTTACAGGCGGATTTGCATGCCTCGTAAGAACCCTTGCATGTTTGAGAGATATGACCAGAAACTCGTCGTTTTCGCATTTTATGGCCGTTTTGATGAGCTATTGCCCACTGTTTTGGGATTCAGGGCGATTTACAATGACCTTACGACCCGATACATGCTTGAGAGTTATGACCAAAAACTCGTCATTTTCGTGTTTACGGCCTTTTTAATGAGTTATTGACCACCGTTTTTGGGTTCAAGTTGTATCTGCACGGCCTGTAAGACCCGTTACATGTTTGAGATATATGACCAAAAACTCGTCGTTTTCGTGTTTATGGCCGCTTTCATGAGCTATTGACCATAGTTTTGGGTGTCCAGGGCGATTTTACATCGACCTTAAGACACGATACATGTTTGAGAGTTATGACCAAAAACTCGTCGTTTCGGTGTTTATGGCCATTTTTATGAATTATGGCCCACAGTTTTTTTGTTCAAGTTGTATTTTCAATGCCTGTAAGACCCGTTACATGTTTGAGATATATGACTAAAAACTCGTAGTTTTCTTGTTTTATGGCCGTGTTCATGAGCTATTCCCCACAGTTTTAGGGTTCTCACGCGATACATGTTTGAGAGTTTTGACCAAAAACTTGTCGTTTTCGTGTTTTATGGTCATTTCAATGAGTTATTGCCCGCAATTTTCGGGTTCCAGGCGGATTTGCATTCCTCGTTAGAACCTCTTACATGATTGAGAGATATGACCAGAAACTCATCGTTTTCGCGTTTTATGGTCGTTTTCATGAGCTATTGCCCGTAGTTTTGGGGTTCTAGGGCGATTTACAACGACCTTAAGACCCGATACATGATTGAGAGTTATGATCAAAAACTCGTCGTTGTCGTGTTTATGGCCATTTTCATGAGTATTTTTCCACGGGTTTTTTTCAAGTTGTATTTGCAAGGCCTGTAAGACTCGTTAAATGTTTGAGATATATGACTAAAAACTCGTAGTTTTCATGTTTTATGGCCGTTTTCATGATCTATTGCCATTGTTTAGGGGTTCTAGGGCTATTTACAACGACCTTATGACCTGCTACATGTTGGAGAGATATGGCCCAAAAACTCCCAGTTTTCTCGTTTATGGCCTGTTTTCATGAGAAATTGCCCACAATTTTAGGGTTCTCAGGTGTTTTATAGAAAGCTTAAGACGCGATACATGTTTGAGAGTTATGACTAAAAACTCCTCGTATTCGGTTTTATGGTCATTTTCATGAGTTATTGCCCACGGTTTTTGGGTTCCAGGCAGATTTGCATGCCTCGTTAGAACCCTTACATGTTTGAGAGATATGACCTGAAACTCGTCGTTTTCGCGTTTTATGGCCATTTTCATGAGCTATTTCCCACAGTTTTATGGTTCTAGGGCAATTTACAACAACCTTAAGACATGATACATGTTTCAGAGTTATGACCAAAAACTCATCGTTGTCATGTTTATGGCCATTTTCATGAGTTATTGCCCAACGTTTTTGGGTTACAGGAGGATTTGCATGCCTCGTAAGAACCCTTGCATGTTTGAGAGATATGACCAGAAACTCGTCGTTTTCGCATTTATGGCCGTTTTTATGAGCTCTTGCCCACGGTTTTGGGATTCTAGGGCGATTTACAACGACCCTTACGACCCGATAAATGCTTGAGAGTTATGACCAAACACTCATCATTTTCGTGTTTATGGCCATTTTAATGAGTTATTGACCACCGTTTTTGGGTTTAAGTTGTAATTTGCACGGCCTATAAGACCCGTTATATCCTTGAGATATATCACCAAAAACTCGTCGTTTTCGTGTTTATGGCCGCTTTCATGAGCTATTGACCATAGTTTTGGGGTTCCAGGGCGATTTACATCGACCTTAAGACCCGATACATGTTTGAGAGTTATGACCAAAAACTCGTCGTTTGCGTGTTTATGGCCATTTTTATGAATATGGCCCACGGTTTTTTTGTTCAAGTTGTATTTTCAATGCCTATAAGACCCATTACATGTTTGAGATATATGACTAAAAAATCGTAGTTTTCTTGTTTTATGGCCGTGTTCATGAGCTATTCCCACAGTTTTAGGGGTTCTCCGGCGTTTTACGACAACCTTAAGACGCGATACATGTTTGAGAGTTATGACCAAAAACTTGTCATTTTCGTGTTTTATGGACATTTTCATGAGTTATTGCCACAGTTTGGGGTTACATGCGGATTTGCATGCCTGGTAAGAACCTTACATGATTGAGACATATGACCAGAAACTCGTCGTTTATCGCGTTTTATGGTCGTTTTCATGAGCTATTGCCCATAGTTTTGGGGTTCCAGGGCGATTTTAAAACGACCTTAAGACCCGATACATTCTTGAGAGTTATGATCAAAAACTTGGCGTTGTCGTGTTTATGGCCATTTTCATGAGTCATTTCCCACGGTTTTTTTATTCAAGTTGTATTTGCAAGGCCTGTAAGACCCGTTACATGTTTGAGATGTATGACTAAAAACTCGTAGTTTTCGTGTTTTATGGACGTTTTTCATGAGCTATTGCCCATTGTTTAGGGGTTCTACGAAGATTTACAACAACCTTATGATCTGCTACATGTTTGACAGATATGACCCAAAAAACTCGCAGTTTTCGAGTTTATGGCTAGTTTCATGAGCTATTGCCCACAGTTTTAGGGTTCTCAGGCGTTTTACAGCAACCTTAAGACGTGATACATGCTTGAGAGTTATGACCACAAACTCGTCGTTTTCGTGTTTTATGGTCATTTTCATGAGTTATTGCCCACGATTTTTCGGATTCCACGCGGATTTGCATGCCTAGTTAGAACCCTTACATGATTGAGAGGTATCACCAGAAACTCGTCGTTTTCGCGTTTTATGGACGTTTTCATGAGCTATTGCCCTTAGTTTTGGGGTTCTAGGGCGATTTACCACGACCTTAAGACCCATTACATGCTTGAGAGTTATGATAAAAAACTCGTCGTTGTCTTGTTTATGGCCATTTTCAAGAGTTATTTTTCCACGGTTTTTTCTTCAAGTTGTATTTGCAAGGCCTGTAAGACCCTTTACATGTTTGAGATATATGACTAAAAACTCGTAGTTTTCGTGTTTTATGGTCGTTTTCATGAGCTATTGCCCATGATTTAGGGGATCTAGGGCAATTTACAACGACCTTATGACCTGCTACATGTTGGAGAGATATAACCCAAAAACTCGCACTTTTCGAGTTTTATGGCTGTTTTCATGAGCAGCCATAGTTTTAGGGTTCTCAGGCGTTTTACAGCAACCTTAAGACGCGATACATGTTTGAGAGTTATGACCGAAAACTTGTCGTTTTGTCGTTTTATGGTCATTTTCATGAGTTATTGCCCACGATTTTTGGGTTCTAGGCGGATTTGCATGCCTCGTAAGAACCCTTACATGTTTGAGAGATATGACCAGAAACTCGTCCTTTTCGTGTTTTATGGCCATTTGAATGATCTATTTCCCATAGTTTTATGGTCTAGGGCAATTTACAACAACCTTAAGACATGATACATGTTTGAGAGTTATGACCAAAAACTCAACGTTTTCGTGATTTATGGTCATTTTCATGAGTTATTGCCCATGTTTTTTGGGTTACATGCGGGATTTGCATGCCTCGTAAGAACCCTTACATGATTGAGACATATGACCAGAAACTCGTCGTTTTCATGTTTTATGGCGCTTTCATGAGTTATTGCCCAAACGTTTTGGGCTTCCAGGGCGATTTAAAACGACCTTAAGACCCGATACATTCTGAGAGTTATGATCAAAAACTCGGCGTTGTCGTGTTTATGGCCATTTTCATGAGTTATTTCCCACGGTTTTTTTCTTCAAGTTGTATTTGCAAGGCCTGTAAGACCCGTTACATGTTTGAGATGTATGACTAAAAACTCGTAGTTTTCGTGTTTTATGGACGTTTTCATCAGCTATTGCCCGTTGTTTAGGGGTTCTACGAAGATTTACAACAACCTTATGACCTGCTACATGTTGGAGAGAGATATGACCCAAATAAACTCGCAGTTTTCGAGTTTTATGGCTGTTTTTAGGAGCTACTGCCCACATTTTTAGGGTTCTCAGGCGTTTTAAAGGAACCTTAAGACGCGATACATTTTTGAGAGTTATGATCAAAAACTTGTCGTTTTCATGTTTTATGGTCATTTTCATGAGTTATTGCCCACGATTTTTGGGGTTCTAGGCGATTTGCATGCCTTGTAAGAACCCTTACATGTTGAGAGATATGACCAGAAACTTCGCTCCTTTTCGTGTTTTATGGCCATTTGAATGATCTATTTCCCATAGTTTTATGGTTCTAGGGGCAATTTACAACAACCTTAAGACATGATACATGTTGAGAGTTATGACCAAAAACTCAAGTTTTTGTGATTTATGGTCATTTTCATGAGTTATTGCCCATAGTTTTTGGGTTATGCGGATTTGCATGCCTCGTAAGAACCCTTACATGATTGAGATATTTGACCAGAAACTCGTCGTTTTCGTGTTTTATGGCCGCTTTCATGAGTTATTGCCCAAAGTTTGGGCTTCCAGGGCGATTTAAAACGACCTTAAGACCCGATACATTGAGAGTTATGATCAAAAACTCGGCGTTGTCGTGTTTATGGCCATTTTCATGAGTTATTTTCCCACGGTTTTTTTCTTCAAGTTGTATTTGCAAGGCCTGTAAGACCCGTTACATGTTTGAGATGTATGACTAAAAACTCGTAGTTTTCGTGTTTTATGGACGTTTTCATCAGCTATTGCCTATTGTTTAGGGGTTCTACGAAGATTTACAACAACCTTATGACCTGCTACATGTTGGAGATATATGACCCAAAAAAACTCGCAGTTTTCGAGTTTTGTGGCTGTTTTCAGGAGCTATTGCCCACATTTTTAGGGTTCTCAGGCGTTTTAAAGCAACCTTAAGACGCGATACATTTTTGAGAGTTATGACCAAAAACTTGTCGTTTTCGTGTTTTATGGTCATTTTCATGAGTTATTGCCCACCGTTTTCGGGGTTCCAGGCGGATTTGCATGCCTTGTTAGAACCCTTACATGTTTGAGAGATATGATCAGAAACTCATCGTTTTTGTGTTTTATGGCCATTTTCATGAGCTATTTCCCATAGTTTTATGGTTCTATGGTGATTTACAACAACCTTGAGACGCGATACATGTTTGAGAGTTATGACCAAAAACTCATCGTTGTCGTGTTTATGGCCGTTTTCATTAGTTATTGACCATAGTTTTTGGGTTACAGGCGGATTTGCATGCCTCGTAAGAACCCTTACATGATTGAGATATATGACCAGAAACTCGTCTTTTCGCGTTTTATGGCCGTTTTCATGAGATATTTCCCACAGTTTTGGGGTTCCAGGGAGATTTACAACAACCTTAAGACCCGATACATTCTTGAGAGTTATGATCAAAGACTCGGCGTTGTCGTGTTTATGGCCATTTTCATGAGTTATTTCCCACGATTTTTTTCTTCAAGTTGTATTTGCAAGGCCTGTAAGACCCGATACATGTTTGAGATGTATGACTAAAAACTCGTAGTTTTCGTGTTTTATGGACGTTTTCATGAGCTATTGCCCATTGTTTAGGGGTTCTACGAAGATTTACAACAACCTTATGATCTGCTACATGTTGGAGAGATATGACCCAAAAAACTCGCAGTTTTCGAGTTTTATAGCTGTTTTCATGAGATATTGCCCACATTTTCAGGGTTCTCGGGCGTTTTACAGCAACCTTAAGACCCGTTAAATGTTTGAGATATATGACTAAAAACTCGTAGTTTTCGTGTTTTATGGCCGTTTTCATGAGCTCTTGCCATTGTTTAGGGGTTCTAGGGCTATTTACAACGACCTTATGACCTGCTACATGTTGGAGAGATATGACCCAAAAACTCCCAGTTTTCGCGTTTTATGGCTGTTTTCATGAGATATTGCCCACATTTTTAGGGTTCTCAGGTGTTTTATAGAAACCTTAAGACGTGATACATGTTTGAGAGTTATGACCAAAAACTCGTCGTATTCGTGTTTTATGGTCATTTTCATGAGTTATTGCCCACGGTTTTTGGGTTCCAGGCGGATTTGCATGCCTCGTTAGAACCCTTACATGTTTGAGAGATATGACCTAAAACTCGTCGTTTTCGCGTTTTATGGCCATTTTCATCAGCTATTTCCCATAGTTTTATGGTTCTAGGGCAATTTACAACAACCTTAAGACATGATACATGTTTGAGAGTTATGACCAAAAACTCATCGTTGTCATTTTTATGGCCATTTTCATGAGTTATTGCCCAACGTTTTTGGGTTACAGGAGGATTTGCATGCCTCGTAAGAACCCTTGCATGTTTGAGAGATATGACCAGAAACTCGTCGTTTTCGCATTTTATGGCCGTTTTTATGAGCTCTTGCCCACGGTTTTGGGATTCTAGGGCGATTTACAGCGACCTTATGCCCCGATAAATGCTTGAGAGTTATGACCAAAAACTCGTCATTTTCGTGTTTATGACCATTTTAATTAGATTGCCCACCGTTTTTGGGTTCAAGTTGTATTTGCACGGCCTATAAGACCCGTTACATCCTTGAGATATATGACCAAAAACTCGTCGTTTTCGTGTTTATGGCCTCTTTCATGAGCTATTGACCATAGTTTTGGGGTTCCAGGGCGATTTACATCGACCTTAAGACCCGATACATGTTTGAGAGTTATGACCAAAAACTCGTCGTTTGCGTGTTTATGGCCATTTTTATGAATTATGGCCCACGGTTTTTTTGTTCAAGTTGTATTTTCAATGCCTGTAAGACCCATTACATGTTTGAGATATATGACTAAAAAATCGTAGTTTTCTTGTTTTATGGCTGTGTTCATGAGCTATTCCCCACATTTTTAGGGTTCTCGGGCGTTTTACGACAACCTTAAGACGCGATACATGTTTGAGAGTTATGACCAAAAACTTGTCGTTGTCTTGTTTATGGCCGTTTTCATGAGTTATTGACCATAGTTTTTGGGTTACAGGCGGATTTGCATGCCTCGTAAGAACCCTTACATGATTGAGATATATGACCAGAAACTCGTCTTTTCGCGTTTTATGGCCGTTTTCATGAGATATTTCCCACAGTTTTGGGGTTCCAGGGAGATTTACAACGACCTTAAGACCCGATACATTCTTGAGAGTTATGATCAAAAACTCGGCGTTGTCGTGTTTATGGCCATTTTCATGAGTTATTTCCCACGATTTTTTTCTTCAAGTTGTATTTGCAAGGCCTGTAAGACCCGTTACATGTTTGAGATGTATGACTAAAAACTCGTAGTTTTCGTGTTTTATGGACGTTTTCATGAGCTATTGCCCATTGTTTAGCGGTTCTACGAAGATTTACAACAACCTTATGATCTGCTACATGTTGGAGAGATATGACCCAAAAAACTCGCAGTTTTCGAGTTTTATGGCTGTTTTCATGAGATATTGCCCACATTTTCAGGGTTCTCGGGCGTTTTACAGCAACCTTAAGACGTGATACATTTTTGAGAGTTATGACTAAAAACTCGTAGTTTTCGTGTTATATGGCCGTTTTCATGAGCTATTGCCATTGTTTAGGGGTTCTAGGGATATTTACAACGACCTTATGACCTGCTACATGTTGGAGAGATATGACCCAAAAACTCCCAGTTTTCGCGTTTTATGGCTGTTTTCATGAGATATTGCCCACAATTTTAGGGTTCTCACGTGTTTTATAGAAACCTTAAGACGCGATACATGTTTGAGAGTTATGACCAAAAACTCGTCGTATTCGTGTTTTATGGTCATTTTCATGAGTTATTGCCCACGGTTTTTGGGTTCCAGGCGGATTTGCATGCCTCGTTAGAACCCTTACATGTTTGAGAGAGATGACCAAAAACTCGTCGTTTTCGCGTTTTATGGCCATTTTCATGAGCTATTTCCCACAGTTTTATGGTTCTAGGGCAATTTACAACAACCTTAAGACATGATACATGTTTGAGAGTTATGACCAAAAACTCATCGTTGTCATGTTTATGGCCATTTTAATGAGTTATTGCCCAACATTTTTGGGTTACAGGAGAATTTGCATGCCTCGTAAGAACCCTTGCATGTTTCAGAGATATGACCAGAAACTCGTCGTTTTCGCATTTTATGGCCGTTTTTATGAGCTCTTGTCCACGGTTTTGGGATTCTAGGGCGATTTACAGCGACCTTACGACCAGATAAATGCTTGAGAGTTTTGACCAAAAACTCGTCATTTTCGTGTTTATGGCCATTTTAATGAGTTATTGACCACCGTTTTTGGGTTCAAGTTGTATTTACACGGCCTGTAAGACCCGTTACATCCTTGAGATATATGACCAAAAACTCGTCGTTTTCGCGTTTTATGGTCGTTTTCATGAGCTATTGCCATAGTTTTGGGGTTCCAGGGCGATTTAAAACGACCTTAAGACCCGATACATTCTTGAGAGTTATGATCAAAAACTCGGCGTTGTCGTGTTTATGGCCATTTTCATGAGTCATTTCCCACGGTTTTTATTCAAGTTGTATTTGCAACGCCTGTAAGACCCGTTACATGTTTGAGATGTATGACTAAAAGCTCGTAGTTTTCGTGTATTATGGGACGTTTTCATGAGCTATAGCCCATTGTTTAGGGGTTCTACGAAGATTTACAACAACCTTATGATCTGCTACTTGTTGGAGAGATATGACCCAAAAAACTCGCAGTTTTCGAGTTTTATGGCTGTTTTCATGAGATATTGCCCACATTTTCAGGGTTATCGGGCGTTTGACAGCAACCTTAAGACGCGATACATTTTTGAGAGTTATGACTAAAAACTCGTAGTTTTCGTGTTATATGGCCGTTTTCATGAGCTATTGCCATTGTTTAGGGGTTCTAGGGCTATTTACAACGACCTTATGACGTGCTACATGTTGGAGAGATATGACCCAAAAACTCCAGTTTTCGCGTTTTATGGCTGTTTTCATGAGATATTGATCACAATTTTAGGGTTCTCACGTGTTTTATAGAAACCTTAAGACGCGATACATGTTTGAGAGTTATGACCAAAAACTCGTCATATTCGTGTTTTATGGTCATTTTCATGAGTTATTGCCCACGGTTTTTGGGTTCCAGGCGGATTTGCATGCCTCGTTAGAACACCTACATGTTTGAGAGATATGACCAAAAACTCGTCATTTTCGTGTTTATGGCCATTTTAATGAGTTATTGACCACCGTTTTTGGGTTCAAGTTGTATTTCCACGGCCTGTAAGACCCGTTACATCCTTGAGATATATGACCAAAAACACGTCGTTTTCGTGTTTATTGCCGCTTTCATGAGCTATTGACCATAGTTTTGGGGTTCCAGGGCGATTTACATCGACCTTAAGACCCGATACATGTTTGAGAGTTATGACCAAAAACTCGTCGTTTGCGTGTTTATGGCCATTTTTATGAATTATGGCCCACGGTTTTTTTGTTCAAGTTGTATTTTCAATGCCTGTAAGACCCATTACATGTTTGAGATATATGACTAAAAAATCGTAGTTTTCTTGTTTTATGGCCGTGTTCATGAGCTATTCCCCACAGTTTTAGGGTTCTCGGGCGTTTTACGACAACCTTAAGACGCGATACATGTTTGACAGTTATGACCAAAAACTTGTCATTTTCGTGTTTTATGGTCATTTTCATGAGTTATTGCCCACAGTTTGGGGTTACATGCGGATTTGCATGCCTGGTAAGAACCCTTACATGATTGAGACATATGACCAGAAACTCGTCGTTTTCGCGTTTTATGGTCGTTTTAATGAGCTATTGCCCATAGATTTGGGGTTCCAGGGCGATTTAAAACGACCTTAAGACCCGATACATTCTTGAGAGTTATGATAAAAACTCGGCGTTGTCGTGTTTATGGCCATTTTCATGAGTCATATCCCACGGTTTTTTATTCAAGTTGTATTTGCAAGGCCTGTAAGACCCGTTACATGTTTGAGATGTATGACTAAAAACTCGTAGTTTTCGTGTTTTATGGACGTTTTCATGAGCTATTTCCCATTGTTTAGGGGTTCTACGAAGATTTACAACAACCTTATGATCTGCTACATGTTGGACAGATATGACCCAAAAAACTTGCGGTTTTCGAGTTTTATGGCTATTTTCATGAGCTATTGCCCACAGTTTTAGGGTTCTCAGGCGTTTTACAGCAACCTTAAGACGTGATACATGCTTGAGAGTTATGATCACAAACTCGTCGTTTTCGTGTTTTATGGTCATTTTCATGAGTTATTGCCCACGATTTTCGGATTCCAGGCGGATTTGCATGCCTCGTTAGAACCCTTACATTATTAAGAGATATCACCAGAAACTCGTCGTTTTCGTGTTTTATGGACGTTTTCATGAGCTATTGCCCTTAGTTTTGGGGTTCTAGGGAGATTTACAACGACTTTAAGACCCGTTACATGCTTGAGAGTTATGATAAAAAAACTCGTCGTTGTCGTGTTTATGGCCATTTTCATGAGTTATTTTCCACGGTTTTTTCTTCAAGTTGTATTTGCAAGGCCTGTAAGACCCGTTACATGTTTGAGATATATGACTAAAAACTCGTAGTTTTCGTGTTTTATGGCCGTTTTCATGAGCTATTGCCCATTGTTTAGGGGTTCTAGGGCAATTTACAACGACCTTATGACCTGCTACATGTTGGAGAGATATGACCCAAAAACTCGCACTTTTCGAGTTTTATGGCTGTTTTCATGAGCAATTGCCCATAGTTTTAGGGTTCTCGGGCGTTTTACAGCAACCTTAAGACGAGGTACATGTTTGAGAGTTATGACCGAAAACTTGTCATTTTCGTGTTTTATGGTCATTTTCATGAGTTATTGCCCACGATTTTTGGGTTCTAGGCGGATTTGCATGCCTCGTAAGAACCCTTACATGTTTGAGAGATATGACCAGAAACTCGTCCTTTTCGTGTTTTATGGCCATTTGAATGATCTATTTCCCATAGTTTTATGGTTCTAGGGCAATTTACAACAACCTTAAGACATGATACATGTTTGAGAGTTATGACCAAAAACTCGTCGTTTTCGTGATTTATGGTCATTTTCATGAGTTATTGCCCATAGTTTTTGGGTTACATGCGGATTTGCATGCCTCGTAAGAACCCTTACATGATTGAGATATATGACCAGAAACTCGTCGTTTTCGCATTTTATGGCCGCTTTCACGAGTTATTGCCCAAAGTTTTGGGCTTCCAGGGCGATTTAAAACGACCTTAAGACCCGATACATTCTTGAGAGTTATGATCAAAAACTCGGCATTGTCGTGTTTATGGCCATTTTCATGAGTATTTCCCATGGTTTTTTTCTTCAAGTTGTATTTGCAAGGCCTGTAAGACCCGTTACATGTTTGAGATGTATGACTAAAAACTCGTAGTTTTCGTGTTTTATGGACGTTTTCATCAGCTATTGCCCATTGTTTAAGGGTTCTACGAAGATTTACAACAACCTTATGACCTGCTACATGTTGGAGAGATATGACCCAAAAAACTCGCAGTTTTCGAGTTTTATGGCTGTTTTCACGAGCTATTGCCCACATTTTTAGGGTTCTCGGGCGTTTTACAGCAACCTTAAGACGCGATACATGTTTGAGAGTTATGACCAAAAACTTGTCATTTTCGTGTTTTATGGTCATTTTCATGAGTTATTGCCCCACAGTTTTCGGGTTCTAGGCGGATTTGCATTCCTCGTAAGAACCCTTACATGTTGGAGAGATATGACCCAAAAACTCCTAGTTTTCGCGTTTTATGGATGTTTTCATGAGATATTTACCACAATTTTAGGGTTCTCGGGTGTTTTATAGAGACCTTAAGACGCGATACATGTTTGACAGTTATGACCAAAAACTCGTCGTGTTCGTGTTTTATGGTCATTTTCATGAGTTATTGCCCACGGTTTTTGGGTTCTAGGCGGATTTGCATGCCTCGTTAGAACCCTTACATGTTTGAGAGATATGACCAGAAACTCGTCGTTTTCGCGTTTTATGGCCATTTTCATGAGTTGTTTCCCACAGTTTTATGGTTCTAGGGCAATTTCCAACAACCTTAAGACATGATACATGTTTGAGAGTTATGACCAAAGACTCATCGTTGTCATGTTTATGGCCATTTTCATGAGTTATTGCCCAATGTTTTTGGATTACAGGAGGATTTGCATGCCTCGTAAGAACCCTTGCATGTTTGAGAGTTATGACCAGAAACTCGTCGTTTTCGCATTTTATGGCCGTTTTCATGAGTTGTTGCCCACAGTTATGGGATTCTAGGGCGATTTACAACGACCTTACGACCCGATACATGCTTGTGAGTTATGACCAAAAACTCGTCATTTTCGTGTTTATGGCCATTTTAATGAGTTATTGACCATTGTTTTTGGTTTCAAGTTGTATTTGCACGGCCTATAAGACTCGTTACATCTTTGAGATATATGACCAAAAACTCGTCATTTTGGTGTTTATGGCCGCTTTCATGAGCTATTGACCATAGTTTTGGGGTCCTGGGCGATTTACATCAACCTTAAGACCCGATACATGTGTGTTTATGGCCATTTTTATGAATAATGGCCTACGGTTTTTTTGTTCAAGTTGTATTTTCAATGCCTGTAAGACCCGTTACATGTTTGAGATATATGACTAAAAACTCGTAGTTTTCTTGTTTTATGGCCGTGTTCATGAGCTATTCCCCACAGTTTTAGGTTTCTCGGGCGTTTTGCGACAACCTTAAGACGCGATACATGTTTGAGAGTTATGACCAAAAACTTGTCATTTTCGTGTTTTATGGTCATTTTCATGAGTTATTGCCCACAGTTTTCGGGTTCCAGGCGGATTTGCATGCCTCGTTACAACCCTTACATGATTGAGAGATAAGACCAGAAACTCGTCGTTTTCGCGTTTTATGGACGTTTTCATGAGCTATTTCCCACAGTTTTATGGTTCTAAGGCAATTTACAACAACCTTAAGTCATGATACATCTTTGAGAGTTATGACCAAAAACTTGTCGTTTTCGTGTTTTATGGTCATTTTCATGAGTTATTGCCCACAGTTTTCGGGTTCTAGGCGGATTTGCATGCCTCGTTATAACCCTTACATGTTGGAGAGATATGACCCAAAAACTCCCAGTTTTCGCGTTTTATGGTTGTTTTCGTGAGATATTGCCCACAATTTTAGGGTTCACGGTTTTTTTATAGAAACCTTAAGACGCGATACATGTCTGAGAGTTATGACCAAAAACTCGTCGTATTCGTGTTTTATGGTCATTTTCATGAGTTATTGCCCACGGTTTTTCGGTTCCAGGTGGATTTGCATGCCTCGTTAGAACCCTTACATGTTTGAGAGATATGACCAAAACTCGTCGTTTTCGTGTTTTATGGCCATTTTCATGAGCTATTTCCCACGGTTTTATGGTTCTAGGGCAATTTACAACAACCTTAAGACATGATACATGTTTGAGAGTTATGACCAAAAACTCATCGTTGTCATGTTTATGGCCATTTTCATGAGTTATTGCCCAACGTTTTTGGGTTACAGGAGGATTTGCATGCCTCGTAAGAACCCTTGCATGTTTGAGAGATATGACCAGAAACTCGTCGTTTTCGCATTTTATGGCCGTTTTCATGAGTTGTTGCCCACAGTTTTGGGATTCTAGGGCGATTTACAACGACCTTACGACCCAATACATGCTTAAGAGTTATGACCAAAAACTCGTCATTTTCGTGTTTATGGCCATTTTAATGAGTTATTGACCACCGTTTTTGGGTTCAAGTTGTATTTGCACGGCCTGTAAGACCCGTTACATATTTGAGATATATGACCAAAAACTCGTCGTTTTGGTGTTTATGGCCGCTTTCATGAGCTATTGACCATAGTTTTGGGGGTCCAGGGCGATTTACATCAACCTTAAGACACGATACATGTTTGAGAGTGATGACCAAAAACTCGTCGTCTGCGTGTTTATGGCCATTTTTATGAATTATGGCCCACGGTTTTTTTGTTCAAGTTGTATTTTCAATGCCTGTAAGACCCGTTACATGTTTGAGATATATGACTAAAAACTCGGCGTTGTCGTGTTTATGGCCATTTTCATGAGTCATTTCCCACGGTTTTTTATTCAAGTTGTATTTGCAAGGCCTGTAAGACCCGTTACATGTTTGAGATGTATGACTAAAAACTCGTAGTTTTCGTGTTTTATGGACGTTTTCATGAGTATTGCTCGTTGTTTAGGGGTTCTACGAAGATTTACAACAACCTTATGATCTGCTACATGTTGGAGAGATATGACCCAAAAAACTCGCAGTTTTAGAGTTTTATGGTTGTTTTCATGAGATATTACCCACATTTTTAGGGTTCTCGGGCGTTTTACAGCAACCTTAAGATGCAATACATGTTTGAGAGTTATGACCGAAAACTTGTCGTTTTCGTGTTTTATGGTCATTTTCATGAGTTATTGCCCACGATTTTTGGGTTCGAGGCGGATTTGCATGCCTTGTAACAACCCTTACATGTTTGAGAGATATGACCAGAAACTCGTGATTTTCGTGTTTTATGGCCATTTTCATGACCTATTTCCCATAGTTTTATGGTTCTAGGGCAATTTACAACAACCTTAAGACATGATACATGTTTGAGAGTTTTGACCAAAAACTCGTCGTTTTCGTGATTTATGGTCATTTTCATGAGTTATTGTCCATAGTTTTTGGGTTACAAGCAGATTTGCATACCTCGTAAGAACCCTTACATGATTGAGATATATGACCAGAAACTCGTCGTTTTCGCGTTATATGGCCATTTTCATGAGCTATTTCCCACAGTTTTATGGTTCTCGGGCGATTTACAACAACCTTAAGACATGATACATGTTTGAGACTTATGACCAAAAACTCATCGTTGTCATGTTTATGGCCATTTTCATAAGTTATTGCCCACGATTTTTGGGTTCGAGGCGGATTTGCATGCCTCGTAACAACCCTTACATGTTTGAGAGATATGACCAGAAACTCGTGATATTCGTGTTTTATGGCCATTTTCATGAGCTATTTCCCATAGTTTTATGGTTCTAGGGCAATTTACAACAACCTTAAGACATGATACATGTTTGAGAGTTTTGACCAAAAACTCGTCGTTTTCGTGATTTATGGTCATTTTCATGAGTTATTGTCCATAGTTTTTGGGTTACAAGCAGATTTTCATACCTCGTAATAACCCTTACATGATTGAGATATATGATCAGAAACTCGTCGTTTTCGCGTTATATGGCCATTTTCATGAGCTATTTCCCACAGTTTTATGGTTCTAGGGCAATTTACAACAGCCTTAAGACATGATACATGTTTGAGAGTTATGACCAAAAACTCATCGTTGTCATGTTTATGGCCATTTTCATGAGTTATTGCCCAACGTTTTTGGGTTACAGGAGGATTTGCATGCCTCACAAGAACCCTTGCATGTTTGAGAGATATGACCAGAAACTCGTCGTTTTCGCATTTTATGGCCGTTTTTATGAGCTCGTGCCCACGGTTTTGGGATTCTAGGGTGATTTACAACGACCTTACGACCCGATAAATGCTTGAGAGTTATGACCAAAAACTCGTCATTTTCGTGTTTATGGCCATTTTAATGAGTTATTGACCATCGTTTTTGGGTTCAAGTTGTATTTACACGGCCTGTAAGACCCGTTACATCTTTGAGATATATGACCAAAAACTCGTCTTTTTGGTGTTTATGGCCGCTTTCATGAGCTATTGACCATAGTTTTGGGGTTCCAGGGCGATTTACATCAACCTTAAGACCCGATACATGTTTGAGAGTTATGACCAAAAACTCGTCGTTTGCGTGTTTAATGCCATTTTTATGAATTATGGCCCACGGTTTTTTTGTTCAAGTTGTATTTTCAATGCCTGTAAGAACCATTACATGTTTGAGATATATGACTAAAAAATCGTAGTTTTCTTGTTTTATGGCCGTGTTCATGAGCTATTCCCCACAGTTTTAGGGTTCTGAGGCGTTTTACGACAACCTTAAGACGCGATACATGTTTGAGAGTTATGACCAAAAACTTGTCATTTTCGTGTTTTATGGTCATTTTCATGAGTTATTGCCCACAGTTTGGGGTTACATGCGGATTTGCATGCCTGGTAAGAACCCTTACATGATTGAGAGATAAGACCAGAAACTCGTCGTTTTCGCGTTTTATGGACGTTTTCATGAGCTATTTCCCACAGTTTTATGGTTCTAAGGCAATTTACAACGACCTTAAGTCATGATACATCTTTGAGAGTTATGACCAAAAACTTGTCGTTTTCGTGTTTTATGGTCATTTTCATGAGTTATTGCCCACAGTTTTCGGGTTCTAGGCGGATTTGCATGCCTCGTTATAACCCTTACATGTTGGAGAGATATGACCCAAAAACTCCCAGCTTTCGCGTTTTATGGTTGTTTTCATGAGATATTGCCCACAATTTTAGGGTTCACGGTTATTTTATAGAAACCTTAAGACGCGATACATGTCTGAGAGTTATGACCAAAAACTCGTCGTATTCGTGTTTTATGGTCATTTTCATGGGTTATTGCCCACGGTTTTTCGGTTCCAGGTGGATTTGCATGCCTCGTTAGAACCCTTACATGTTTGAGAGATATGACCAGAAACTCGTCGTTTTCGTGTTTTATGGCCATTTTCATGAGCTATTTCCCACGGTTTTATGGTTCTAGGGCAATTTACAACAACCTTAAGACATGATACATGTTTGAGAGTTATGACCAAAAACTCATCGTTGTCATGTTTATGGCCATTTTCATGAGTTATTGCCCAACGTTTTTGGGTTACAGGAGGATTTGCATGCCTCGTAAGAACCCTTGCATGTTTGAGAGATATGACCAGAAACTCGTCGTTTTCGCATTTTATGGCCGTTTTCATGAGTTGTTGCCCACAGTTTTGGGATTCTAGGGCGATTTACAACGACCTTACGACCCAATACATGCTTAAGAGTTATGACCAAAAACTCGTCATTTTCGTGTTTATGGCCATTTTAATGAGTTATTGACCACCGTTTTTGGGTTCAAGTTGTATTTGCACGGCCTGTAAGACCCGTTACATATTTGAGATATATGACCAAAAACTCGTCGTTTTGGTGTTTATGGCCGCTTTCATGAGATATTGACCATAGTTTTGGGGGTCCAGGGCGATTTACATCAACCTTAAGACACGATACATGTTTGAGAGTGATGACCAAAAACTCGTCGTCTGCGTGTTTATGGCCATTTTTATGAATTATGGCCCACGGTTTTTTTGTTCAAGTTGTATTTTCAATGCCTGTAAGACCCGTTACATGTTTGAGATATATGACTAAAAACTCGGCGTTGTCGTGTTTATGGCCATTTTCATGAGTCATTTCCCACGGTTTTTTATTCAAGTTGTATTTGCAAGGCCTGTAAGACCCGTTACATGTTTGAGATGTATGACTAAAAACTCGTAGTTTTCGTGTTTTATGGACGTTTTCATGAGTATTGCTCGTTGTTTAGGGGTTCTACAAAGATTTACAACAACCTTATGATCTGCTACATGTTGGAGAGATATGACCCAAAAAACTCGCAGTTTTAGAGTTTTATGGTTGTTTTCATGAGATATTACCCACATTTTTAGGGTTCTCGGGCGTTTAACAGCAACCTTAAGATGCAATACATGTTTGAGAGTTATGACCGAAAACTTGTCGTTTTCGTGTTTTATGGTCATTTTCATGAGTTATTGCCCACGATTTTTGGGTTCGAGGCGGATTTGCATGCCTTGTAACAACCCTTACATGTTTGAGAGATATGACCAGAAACTCGTGATTTTCGTGTTTTATGGCCATTTTCATGAGCTATTTCCCATAGATTTATGGTTCTAGGGCAATTTACAACAACCTTAAGACATGATACATGTTTGAGAGTTTTGACCAAAAACTCGTCGTTTTCGTGATTTATGGTCATTTTCATGAGTTATTGTCCATAGTTTTTGGGTTACAAGCAGATTTGCATACCTCGTAAGAACCCTTACATGATTGAGATATATGACCAGAAACTCGTCGTTTTCGCGTTATATGGCCATTTTCATGAGCTATTTCCCACAGTTTTATGGTTCTCGGGGAATTTACAACAACCTTAAGACATGATACATGTTTGAGACTTATGACCAAAAACTCATCGTTGTCATGTTTATGGCCATTTTCATAAGTTATTGCCCACGATTTTTGGGTTCGAGGCGGATTTGCATGCCTCGTAACAACCCTTACATGTTTGAGAGATATGACCAGAAACTCGTGATTTTCGTGTTTTATGGCCATTTTCATGAGCTATTTCCCATAGTTTTATGGTTCTAGGGCAATTTACAACAACCTTAAGACATGATACATGTTTGAGAGTTTTGACCAAAAACTCGTCGTTTTCGTGATTTATGGTCATTTTCATGAGTTATTGTCCATAGTTTTTGGGTTACAAGCAGATTTTCATACCTCGTAAGAACCCTTAGATGATTGAGATATATGATTAGAAACTCGTCGTTTTCGCGTTATATGGCCATTTTCATGAGCTATTTCCCACGGTTTTATGGTTCTAGGGCAATTTACAACAGCCTTAAGACATGATACAGGTTTGAGAGTTATGACCAAAAACTCATCGTTGTCATGTTTATGGCCATTTTCATGAGTTATTGCCCAACGTTTTTGGGTTACAGGAGGATTTGCATGCCTCACAAGAACCCTTGCATGTTTGAGAGATATGACCAGAAACTCGTCGTTTTCGCATTTTATGGCCGTTTTTATGAGCTCGTGCCCACGGTTTTGGGATTCTAGGGCGATTTACAACGACCTTACGACCCGATAAATGCTTGAGAGTTATGACCAAAAACTCGTCATTTTCGTGTTTATGGCCATTTTAATGAGTTATTGACCACCGTTTTTGGGTTCAAGTTGTATTTACACGGCCTGTAAGACCCGTTACATCTTTGAGATATATGACCAAAAACTCGTCTTTTTCGTGTTTATGGCCGCTTTCATGAGCTATTGAGCATAGTTTTGGGGTTCCAAGGCGATTTACATTGACCTTAAGACCCGATACATGTTTGAGAGTTATGACCAAAAACTCGTCGTTTGCGTGTTTATGGCCATTTTTATGAATTATGGCCCACGGTTTTTTTGTTCAAGTTGTATTTTCAATGCCTGTAAGAACCATTACATGTTTGAGATATATGACTAAAAAATCGTAGTTTTCTTGTTCTATGGCCGTGTTCATGAGCTATTCCCCACAGTTTTAGGGTTCTGAGGCGTTTTACGACAACCTTAAGACGCGATACATGTTTGAGAGTTATGACCAAAAACTTGTCATTTTCGTGTTTTATGGTCATTTTCATGAGTTATTGCCCACAGTTTGGGGTTACATGCGGATTTGCATGCCTGGTAAGAACCCTTACATGATTGAGACATATGACCAGAAACTCGTCGTTTTAGCGTTTTATGGTCGTTTTCATGAGTTATTGCCCATAGTTTTGGGGTTCCAGGGCGATTTAAAACGACCTTAAGACCCGATACATTCTTGAGAGTTATGATCAAAAACTCGGCGTTGTCGTGTTTATGGCCATTTTCATGAGTCATTTCCCACGGTTTTTTATTCAAGTTGTATTTGCAAGGCCTGTAAGACCCGTTACATGTTTGAGATGTATGACTAAAAACTCGTAGTTTTCGTGTTTTATGGACGTTTTCATGAGTATTGCTCGTTGTTTAGGGGTTCTACGAAGATTTACAACAACCTTATGATCTTGTACATATTGGAGAGATATGCCCCAAAAAAACTCGCTGTTTTCGAGTTTAATGGTTGTTTTCATGAGATATTACTCACATTTTTAGGGTTCTCGGGCGTTTTACAGCAACCTTAAGATGCAATACATGTTTGAGAGTTATGACCGAAAACTTGTCTTTTTCGTGTTTTATGGTCATTTTCATGAGTTATTGCCCACGATTTTTGGGTTCGAGGCGGATTTGCATGCCTCGTAACAACCCTTACATGTTTGAGAGATATGACCAGAAACTCGTGATTTTCGTGTTTTATGGCCATTTTCATGAGCTATTTCCCATAGTTTTATGGTTCTAGGGCAATTTAAAACAACCTTAAGACATGATACATGTTTGAGAGTTTTGACCAAAAACTCGTCGTTTTCGTGATTTATGGTCATTTTCATGAGTTATTGTCCATAGTTTTTGGGTTACAAGCAGATTTGCATACCTCGTAAGAACCCTTACATGATTGAGATATATGACCAGAAACTCGTCGTTTTCGCGTTATATGGCCATTTTCATGAGCTATTTCCCACAGTTTTATGGTTCTCGGGCAATTTACAACAACCTTAAGACATGATACATGTCTGAGAGTTATGACCAAAAACTCATCGTTGTCATGTTTATGGCCATTTTCATGAGTTATTGCCCGACGTTTTTGGGTTACAGGCGGATTTGCATGCCTCGTAAGAACCCTTGCATGTTTGAGAGATATGACCAGAAACTCGTCGTTTTCGCATTTTATGGCCGTTTTCATGAGATATTGCCCACAGTTTTGGGATTCTAGGGCGATTTACAATGACCTTACGACCCGATACATGCTTGAGAGTTATGACCAAAAACTCTTCATTTTCGTGTTTATGGCCATTTTAATGAGTTATTGACCACCGTTTTTGGGTTCAAGTTGTATTTACACGGCCTGTAAGACCCCTTACATATTTGAGATATATGACCAAAAACTCGTCGTTTTCGTGTTTATGGCCGCTTTCATGAGCTATTGACCATTGTTTTGGGGTTCCAGGGCGATTTACATCGACCTTAAGACCCGATACATGTTTGAGAGTTATGACCAAAAACTCGTCGTTTGCGTGTTTATGGCCATTTTTATGAATTATGGCCCACGGTTTTTTTGTTCAAGTTGTATTTTCATTGCCTGTAAGACCCGTTACATGTTTGAGATATATGACTCAAAACTCGTAGTTTTCTTGTTTTATGGCCATGTTCATGAGCTATTCCCCACAGTTTTAGGGTTCTCGGGCGTTTTACGACAACCTTACGTGATACATGTTTGAGAGTTATGACCAAAAACTTGTCGTTTTCGTGTTTTATGGTCATTTTCATGAGTTATTGCCCATAGTTTTCGGGTTCCAGGCGGATTTGCATGCCTCGTTAGAACCCTTACATGATTGAGAGATATGACCAGAAACTCATCGTTTTCGCGTTTTATGGACGTTTTCATGAGCTATTGCCCGTAGTTTTGGGGTTCCAGGGCAATTTACAACGACCTTAAGACCCGATACATGCTTGAGAGTTATGATCAAAAGCTCGTCGTTGTCGTGTTTATGGCCATTTTCATGAGTTATTTTCCACGGTTTTTTCTTCAAGTTGTATTTGCAAGGCCTGTAAGACCCGTTAAATGTTTGAGATATATGACTAAAAACTCGTAGTTTTCGTGTTTTATGGCCGTTTTCATGAGCTATTGCCATTGTTTAGGGGTTCTAGGGCTATTTACAACGACCTTATGACCTGCTACATGTTGGAGAGATATGACCCAAAAACTCCCAGTTTTCGCGTTTTATGGCTGTTTTCATGAGCTATTGCCCACAATTTTAGGGTTCTCGGGTGTTTTACAGCAACCTTAAGACGCGATACATGTTTGAGAGTTATGACCAAAGACTCGTCGTATTCGTGTTTTATGGTCATTTTCATGAGTTATTGCCCACGGTTTTTGGGTTCTAGGCGGATTTGCATGCCTCGTTAGAACCCTTACATGTTTGAGAGATATGACAAGAAACTCGTCCTTTTCGTGTTTTATGGACATTTTCATGAGCTATTTCCCATAGTTTTATGGTTCTAGGGCAATTTACAACAACCTTAAGACATGATACATGTTTGAGAGTTATGACCAAAAACTCGTCGTTTTCGTGATTTATGGTCATTTTCATGAGTTATTGTCCATAGTTTTTGGGTTACATGCGGATTTGCATGCCTCGTAAGAACCCTTACATGATTAAGACATATGACCAGAAACTCGTCGTTTTCGCGTTTTATGGCCGTTTTCATGAGCTATTGCCCACAGTTTGGGGGTTCCAAGGCGATTTAAAACGACCTTAAGACCCGATACATTCTTGAGAGTTATGATCAAAAACTCGGCGTTGTCGTGTTTATGGCCATTTTCATGAGTCATTTCCCACGGTTTCTTTCTTCCAGTTGTATTTGCAAGGCCTGTAAGACCCGTTACATGTTTGAGATGTATGACTAAAACTCGTAGTTTTCGTGTTTTATGGACGTTTTCATGGGCTATTGCCCATTGTTTAGGGGTTCTACGAAGATTTACAACGACCTTATGACCTGCTACATGTTGGAGAGATATGACCCAAAAAAACTCGCAGTTTTCGAGTTTTATGGCTGTTTTCATGAGCTATTGCCCACATTTTTAGGGTTCTCGGGCGCTTTACAGCAACCTTAAGACGCGATACATGTTTGAGAGTTATGACCAAAAACTTGTCATTTTCATGAGTTATTGCCCACAGTTTTCGGGTTCTAGGCGGATTTGCATGCCTCGTAAGAACCCTTACATGTTGGAGAGATATGACCCAAAAACTCCTAGTTTTCGCGTTTTATGGATGTTTTCATGAGATATTTACCACAATTTTAGGGTTCTCGGGTGTTTTATAGAGACCTTAAGACGTGATACATGTTTGACAGTTATGACCAAAAACTCGTCGTGTTCGTGTTTTATGGTCATTTTGATGAGTTATTGCCCACGGTTTTTGGGTTCTAGGCGGATTTGCATGCCTCGTTAGAA
Source organism: Avena sativa (assembly GCA_916181665.1). Classification (NCBI taxonomy): domain Eukaryota; kingdom Viridiplantae; phylum Streptophyta; class Magnoliopsida; order Poales; family Poaceae; genus Avena; species Avena sativa. Next base: position 370,002,484 of record OV702279.1, on the reverse strand, counting down.
CCCTTACATGTTTGAGAGATATGACCAGAAACTCGTCGTTTTCGCGTTTTATTGCCATTTTCATGAGCTGTTTCCCATAGTTTTATGGTTCTAGGGCAATTTCCAACAACCTTAAGACATGATACATGTTTGAGAGTTATGACCAAAGACTCATCGTTGTCATGTTTATGGCCATTTTCATGAGTTATTGCCCAATGTTTTTGGATTACAGGAGGATTTGCATGCCTCGTAAGAACCCTTGCATGTTTGAGAGATATGACCAGAAACTCGTCGTTTTCGCATTTTATGGCCGTTTTCATGAGTTGTTGCCCACAGTTATGGGATTCTAGGGCGATTTACAACGACCTTACGACCCGATACATGCTTGTGAGTTATGACCAAAAACTCGTCATTTTCGTGTTTATGGACATTTTAATGAGTTATTGACCATTGTTTTTGGTTTCAAGTTGTATTTGCACGGCCTATAAGACTCGTTACATCTTTGAGATATATGACCAAAAACTGTCATTTTGGTGTTTATGGCCGCTTTCATGAGCTATTGACCATAGTTTTGGGGTCCAGGGTGATTTACATCAACCTTAAGACCCGATACATGTTTGAGAGTTATGACCAAAAACTCGTCGTTTGTGTGTTTATGGCCATTTTTATGAATAATGGCCTACGGTTTTTTTGTTCAAGTTGTATTTTCAATGCCTGTAAGACCCGTTACATGTTTGAGATATATGACTAAAAACTCGTAGTTTTCTTGTTTTATGGCCGTGTTCATGAACTATTCCCCACAGTTTTAGGTTTCTCGGGCGTTTTACGACATCCTTAAGACGCGATACATGTTTGAGAGTTATGACCAAAAACTTGTCATTTTCGTGTTTTATGGTCATTTTCATGAGTTATTGCCCACAGTTTTCGGGTTCCAGGCGGATTTGCATGCCTCGTTACAACCCTTACATGATTGAGAGATATGACCAGAAACTCGTAGTTTTCGCGTTTTATGGACGTTTTCATGAGCTATTTCCCACAGTTTTATGGTTCTAAGGCAATTTACAACAACCTTAAGTCATGATACATCTTTGAGAGTTATGACCAAAAACTTGTCGTTTTCGTGTTTTATGGTCATTTTCATGAGTTATTGCCCACAGTTTTCGGGTTCTAGGCGAATTTTCATGCCTCGTTATAACCCTTACATGTTGGAGAGATATGACCCAAAAACTCCCAGTTTTCGCGTTTTATGGTTGTTTTCATGAGATATTGCCCACAATTTTAGGGTTCACGGTTTTTTTATAGAAACCTTAAGACGCGATACATGTCTGAGAGTTATGACCAAAAACTCGTCGTATTCGTGTTTTATGGTCATTTTCATGGGTTATTGCCCACGGTTTTTCGGTTCCAGGTGGATTTGCATGCCTCGTTAGAACCCTTACATGTTTGAGAGATATGACCAGAAACTCGTCGTTTTCGTGTTTTATGGCCATTTTCATGAGCTATTTCCCACGGTTTTATGGTTCTAGGGCAATTTACAACAACCTTAAGACATGATACATGTTTGAGAGTTATGACCAAAAACTCATCGTTGTCATGTTTATGGCCATTTTCATGAGTTATTGCCCAACGTTTTTGGGTTACAGGAGGATTTGCATGCCTCGTAAGAACCCTTGCATGTTTGAGAGATATGACCAGAAACTCGTCGTTTTCGCATTTTATGGCCGTTTTCATGAGTTGTTGCCCACAGTTTTGGGATTCTAGGGCGATTTACAACGACCTTACGACCCGATACATGCTTAAGAGTTATGACCAAAAACTCGTCATTTTCGTGTTTATGGCCATTTTAATGAGTTATTGACCACCGTTTTTGGGTTCAAGTTGTATTTGCACGGCCTGTAAGACCCGTTACATATTTGAGATATATGACCAAAAGCTCGTCGTTTTGGTGTTTATGGCCGCTTTCATGAGCTATTGACCATAGTTTTGGGGGTCCAGGGCGATTTACATCAACCTTAAGACACGATACATGTTTGAGAGTTATGACCAAAAACTCGTCGTCTGCGTGTTTATGGCCATTTTTATGAATTATGGCCCACGGTTTTTTTGTTCAAGTTGTATTTTCAATGCCTGTAAGACCCGTTACATGTTTGAGATATATGACTAAAAACTCGTAGTTTTCTTGTTTTATGGCCGTGTTCATGAGCTATTCCCCACAGTTTTAGGTTTCTGGGGCGTTTTACGACAACCTCAAGACGCGATACATGTTTGAGAGTTATGACCAAAAACTTGTCCTTTTCGTGTTTTATGTTCATTTTTATGAGTTATTGCCCACAGTTTTCAGGTTCCAGGCGGATTTGCATGCCTCGTTACAACCCTTACATGATTGAGAGATATGACCAGAAACTCATCGTTTTCGCGTTTTATGGACGTTTTCATGAGCTATTTCCCATAGTTTTATGGTAAGGCAATTTACAACAACCTTAAGTCATGATACATATTTGAGAGTTATGACCAAAAAATTGTCGTTTTCGTGTTTTACGGTCATTTTCATGAGTTATTGCCCACAGTTTTCGGGTTCTAGGCGGATTTGCATGCCTCGTTAGAACCCTTACATGTTGGAGAGATATGACCCAAAAACTCCCAGTTTTCGCGTTGTATGGCTGTTTTCATGAGATATTGCCCACAATTTTAGGGTTCACGGTTTTTTATAGAAACCTTAAGACGCGATACATGACTGAGAGTTATGACCAAAAACTCGTCGTATTCGTGTTTTATGGTCATTTTCATGAGTTATTGCCCATGGTTTTTCGGTTCCAGGTGGATTTGCATGCCTCGTTAGAACCCTTACATGTTTGAGAGATATGACCAGAAACTCGTCGTTTTCATGTTTTATGGCCATTTTCATGAGCTATTTCCCACGATTTTATGGTTCTAGGGCAATTTACAACAACCTTAAGACATGATACATGTTTGAGAGTTATGACCAAAAACTCATCGTTGTCATGTTTATGGCCATTTTCATGAGTTATTGCCCAACGTTTTTGGGTTACAGGAGGATTTGCATGCCTCGTAAGAACCCTTGCATGTTTGAGAGATATGATCAGAAACTCGTCTTTTTCGCATTTTATGGCCGTTATCATGAGTTGTTGCCCACAGTTTTGGGATTCCAGGGCGATTTACAACGACCTTACGACCCGATACATGCTTGAGAGTTATGACCAAAAACTCGTCATTTTCGTGTTTATGGCCATTTTAATGAGTTATTGACCACCGTTTAGGGGTTCAAGTTGTATTTGCACGGCCTGTAAGACCCATTACATCTTTGAGATATATGACCAAAAACTGTTCGTTTTCGTGTTTATGGCCCCTTTCATGAACTATTGACCATAGTTTTGAGGTTCTAGGGCGATTTACATCGACCTTTAGACCTGATACATGTTTGAGAGTTATGACCAAAAACTCGTCGTTTGCGTGTTTATGGCCATTTTTATGAATTATGGTCCACAGTTTTTTTTGTTCAAGTTGTATTTTCAAAGCCTGTAAGACCCGTTACATGTTTGAGATATATGACTAAAAACTCGTAGTTTTCTTGTTTTATGGCCGTGTTCATGAGCTATTCCCCACAGCTTTAGGTTCTCGGGCGTTTTACGGCAACCTTAAGACGCGATACATGTTTGAGAGTTATGACCAAAAACTTGTAGTTTTCGTGTTTTATGGTCATTTTCATGAGTTATTGCCCACGATTTTCGGTTTCCAGGCGGATTTGCATGCCTCGTTAGAAACCTTACATGATTGAGAGATATGACCAAAAACTCGTCGTTTTCGTGTTTTATGGACGTTTTCATGAGCTATTGCCCATAGTTTTGGGGTTCCAGGGCGATTTACAACGACCTTAAGACCCGATACATGCTTGAGAGTTATGATCAAAAACTCGTCGTTGTCGCGTTTATGGCCATTTTCATGAGTTATTTTCCACGGTTTTTTTATTCAAGTTGTATTTGCAAGTCCTGTAAGACCCGTTACATGTTTGAGATATATGACTGAAAACTCGTAGTTTTCGTGTTTTATGGCCGTTTTCATGAGCTATTGCCCATTGTTTAGAGGTTCTAGGGCGATTTACAACGACCTTATGACCTGCTACATGTTGGAGAGATATGACCCAAAAACTCGCAGTCTTCGAGTTTTATGGCTGTTTTCATGAGCTATTGCCCATAGTTTTAGGGTTCTTGTGCGTTTTACAGCAACCTTAAGACGCGATACATGTTTCAGAGTTATGACCGAAAACTTGTTTTTTCGTGTTTTATGGTCATTTTCATGAGTTATTGCCCACGATTTTTGGGTTCTAGGAGGATTTGCATGCCTCTTAAGAACCCTTACATGTTTGAGAGATATGACCAGAAACTCGTCCTTTTCGTGTTTGATGGCCATTTTCATGAGCTATTTCCCATAGTTTTATGGTTCTAGGGCAATTTACAACAACCTTAAGTCATGATACATCTTTGAGAGTTATGACCAAAAACTTGTCGTTTTCGTGTTTTATGGTCACTTTCATGAGTTATTGCCCACAGTTTTCGGGTTCTAGGCGGATTTGCATGCCTCGTTAGAACCCTTACATGTTGGAGAGATATGACCCAAAAACTCCCAGTTTTCGCGTTTTATGGTTGTTTTCATAAGATATTGCCCACAATTTTAGGGTTCACGGTTTTTTTATAGAAACCTTAAGACGCGATACATGTCTGAGAGTTATGACCAAAAACTCGTTGTATTCGTGTTTTATGGTCATTTTCATGAGTTATTGCCCACGGTTTTTTGGTTCCAGCTGGATTTGCATGCCTCGTTAGAACCCTTACATGTTTGAGAGATATGACCAGAAACTCGTCGTTTTCGCGTTTTATGGCCATTTTCATGAGCTATTTCCCACGGTTTTATGATTCTACGGCAATTTACAACAACCTTAAGACATGATACATATTTGAGAGTTATGACCAAAAACTCATCGTTGTCATGTTTATGGCCATTTTCATGAGTTATTGCCCAATGTTTTTGGGTTACAGGCGGATTTGCATGACTCGTAAGAACCCTTGCATGTTTGAGAGATATGACCAGAAACTCGTCGTTTTCGCATTTTATGGCCGTTTTCATGAGCTATTGCCCACAGTTTTGGGATTCCAAAGGGATTTACAACGACCTTACGACCTGATACATGCTTGAGAGTTATGACCAAAAACTCGTCATTTTCGTGTTTATGGCCATTTTAATGAGTTATTGACCGCCGTTTTGGGGTTCAAGTTGTATTTGCACGGCCTGTAAGACCCGTTACAACTTCGAGATATATGACCAAAAACTCGTCGTTTTCGTGTTTATGGCCGCTTTAATGAACTATTGACCATAGTTTTGGGGTTCTAGGGCGATTTACATCGACCTTAAGACCCGATACATTTTTGAGAGTTATGACCAAAAACTCGTCGTTTGCGTGTTTATGGCCATTTTTATGAATTATGGCCCACGGTTTTTTTGTTCAAGTTGTATTTTCAATGCTTGTAAGACCCGTTACATGTTTGAGATATATGACTAAAAACTCGAAGTTTTCTTGTTTTATGGCTGTGTTCATGAGCTATTCCCCACATTTTTAGGGTTCTCGGGCGTTTTACGGCAACCTTAAGACGCGATACATGTTTGAGAGTTATGACCAAAAACTTGTTGTTTTCGTGTTTTATGGTCATTTTCATCAGTTATTGCCTAGAGTTTTCGGGTTCCAGGCAGATTTGCACGCCTCGTTAGAACCCTTGCATGATTGAGAGATATGACCAGAAACTCGTCGTTTTCGTGTTTTATGGACGTTTTGATGAGCTATTGCCCATAGTTTTGGGGTTCTTGGGCGGTTTACAACGACCTTAAGACCCGATACATGCTTGAGAGTTATGATCAAAAACTCGTCGTTGTCGTGTTTATGCCCATTTTCATGAGTTATTTTCCACGGTTTTTTCTTCAAGTTGTATTTGCAAGGCCTGTAAGACCCGTTACATGTTTGAGATGACTAAAAACTCGTAGTTTTCGTGTTTTATGGCCGTTTTTATGAGCTATTGCCCATTGTTTAGGGGTTCTAGGGCGATTTACAACGACCTTATGACCTGCTACATGTTGGAGAGATATGACCCAAAAACTCACAGTTTTCGAGTTTTATGGCTGTTTTCATGAGCTATTGGCCACATTTTTTGGGTTCTTGGGCGTTTTACAGCAACCTTAAGACGCGAAACATGTTTGAGAGTTATGACCAAAAACTTGTCGTTTTCGTGTTTTATTGTCATTTTCATGAGTTATTGTCCAAAGTTTTCGGTTTCTAGGCGGATTTGCCCGCGTTTGTCCGCCGCCTCTGCTGTAGTTTGTGGGTCTCACACGTACATTGACGATTGTCATGCGCTGCTTTGAGTAGATTGATTTGGACCGATTTTGGTATTGATCTGCACCGGACGAGAATCCTATGTCTAGGGATTTATTGTGTAGCTAAATTGGATCTAATCTAAGAGATTGGAAATTCGAAAATTGATCTAATCTATGAACTAAGAATTGAAATTGGATCTAATTTAGTCTAAAAAACTGATCCGATCTTTGATGAAACTGGGTGTCGCGACTCCGAGGAGATTGATCTCCCCGGGAGCGCGAAGCTACGAAAGTGGTGGACGAACCTAGGATCGGCGTCGTGAGGCTATGCGCCCTAATACCATGTGGAAAATATTAAATCCCTAATATTTCGATGTATTTATTTGATCCTTATGGAAAAAATATATATATATACTAGCCGAATGCCCGTGCATTGCTACGGGATGGTGAAAAATTATATAGAAAAATAAAACAATTTTTCTAATTTCGAACAAGATGTTAGATGATATATGGTCTATAGTAACACATAAAAAAATACTAATTCTTTTTCTAACCTCTTTCGTCTTTCGCATTGTTTTTATATTTTAGAATACCTACTAACATGCCTTACATAAAACCGCTGCAAGTTAGGTGGTTAAAAAAGTTTAAAAGTTGATGTAGTTATAATCATTTGAAAGATTCCTTTTAAATTCGTCAGGAGGCGCGCCTGCCAGCCATATACCACGGCAGAGGAAAGCGTGATGTTTTCTTCCACAAGGATCAGCACCACGTCGGGATTTCCCGGTTGCTGGCGCCGGTCCACGGCAAAGATGCGAGACCGACAACGCTGCGGGCAACGCCACAGCCGGGACAAGGCGAATGCGGGTGTTGCAGTGATTCTCGAGGGTTCGAACACCGCGGAAATGCTTCTCCCACTAGGGGACGACTTGGATGCTCACGCCCTTGCTTCTCTTTCCCGGTCCTGAACCTTGACTGCAAGAGATCGGGCTAGAGTGCATGCACAGATGTGCCCAATGTAATGCCCGGAAAATATTCTAAAATAAAAAATTGCTTGTTATTTATTTCGCATCATATAAGTTTCTCATGCATATTTTTGCCTCTCAAAATATTTTCGTTAAAATCCCATTTTATTTTATAATTATTCCTCTTTCTTATTTCAAATTAAAATTTCAGTTATTTTGTTTATTTAAAAAACTATTTTCAAAAGACTTTTAGATTGTATCTTAACCACACGCACATAAAACTCCACCCTGCCGCCACTCACCCATGTCAGCACGCACGCACTCACACCACAACCCAGTCCAACCCCGGCGGTACACAACACCCACACGCACTCTAAGACACGCACACCTACCGTACACTTAATGACCGAACGCATCAACACGGTCACGTCCCACACCACCGAATGCTGTAGGCACCACCACAACGCACGCACGCAACCCGCTCCCGGACCCCGTCTCCTTCCTCGCATGACCCCGTGTCGCCTCCTCCCTCCTCTCGATTCGGCGTCGCCGCCTTGATCCCGTCCTCCACGCTGCAGGCCTCACCCTCTCTCTCTTGCCATGAACCACTGCCGCCAGCGCCGCCGGGTGCTCGCTCGCGTCCTTCCCGAGCTCGTCGTCCCTCCTCTCCAGTTCTTCCGTTGTTCCCCGTGCCCATGTTCGTCACTGGGCCTCCTCTTCAACCTCCGCACGACCGCTGCCTCAACTCCGGCGCTCGCCCGCGACCTCACCGTGTGCCGCCATCGCCTACGCCTCCTGGCCCACTGCTCTCTCTCTCTCTCTCTCAGCTCACTTCCCTGAGCAGCAAGTCCAACTTCGTCCATGTTCTCAACGCCACCGTCTTCGACCACGTCGGCTTCGCCTGCTGAACTGCAAGTCGCCGCCGGCCATGTCTCCTTGAGGCGGTCTTCCTCCCTAGCGCTCATGCTCTACCTTCGCCGCCATCTCTACGTCGACAGGCTCCTACGACTCCACTAACCAACAAAATCTCCTAGCCTATCGCCTGCAGCGCCTCATCTTGTCGATATTGGGCCGGCGTCGAACATGAGGAAGGACGCGGGAAGTCCTTCGGGGTCACCGGAGCGTGGCCATAGCACGCACGCGTTCAGGAGGTGCGTGGCCGGCCACTGTATTGCAGCGTCCAGGAGATGTGGCCGGAGGCAGCGAGTAGGGAACAGCGGGGGCGGGCTTCCTCGATCCCTCGGGCAAGGCGTTGGCACGTAGTAGGAGAGCAACGGATGTTACCTCGCCGGAGGAGGAGGAGGAGGCGGTTACCAACAACGGCGAAGACTTTGTAAACGAATCGTTCAGTTTTTGTATGCGGTGGCAGGGCAGGTAATTCGGTCAAACAGGCAGGGACAAAACCGAAAAAATAATATTCCTCGGGCAGGGCGTGGGCACGTAGGAGGAGAGCAACAGATGTTACCTCACCGGAGGAGGAGGAGGAGGCGGTTACCAGCGGCGGCGAAGACTTTGTAAACGAATTGTTCGGTTTTTGACTGCGGTGGCAGGGCAGGTAATTCGGTCAAACAGGCAGGGGCAAAACCGAAAAAATAATGTCGGACAAAAAAGTTTGAAAACGTATTTTTAGTGGATGGAAACGTATTTAACTAACCTACTTCAAGAAAAATTGGTAGATAGATAGATAGATATACATATAAACTTTGAGGGCAAAAAAAACCTATGACTTGGAATACAAGATGGGTTCTGGCTACACACTGCGCGGGCACGATTTTGACTTCCGCAGTGCCGCTCCTCAAAATAGAAAGAAGCAAGCCGTCCAGTCCGGGTGTTCCGAAAATAGAAATGCATTGTGCCCCACGTTTACTGTCCCTCCATCCCCAGAGTTTGCGTGCAGCATTTTTTTCGTCACTTGAAAAGATACCACTATCCTAGTCCTAGTCACGTTCAGATATAAATGCATCTATATCCTTTTTTCGTACACCTTTTTCTTTTCTCCATTCGGGCCGAGTCTCAATCCTATAAAAATATGCATTCGCATATGAAATCGTCAAACCACGAGAAAAAAAGTACTCCCTAATACTCCCTCTGACCCACAGTTGACACTAATTTGTCTAGATATAAATATATCTACCACTAAAACTTGACTAGATACATCCATATTTCGATGAATCTACGTTAACTAATATGGGTCGGAGGTAGATGGCATGAATTTGTCTATATTTAAATGCATCTGTATACTAAATAGTGTCTAGATACGTTCAAATTTAGACAAATTTACGCCATCTATTTTGAGATGAAGGAAGTGCTTGTGAATGCTTCTATATCCTCTTTCTTTTCCAAACTACGTCCCAGTTTGAAAGACAGAAACATGACAGCGTTACAGATTGAGCCTTCCATCATCCTTGATGCAAGTTCAGAGATAAAACTTACATCCTACATCCAAAAGAGAGGATATGTTACTAGAATTACATCCTTCTATCGTTCTAGATGTAAAAATCAAGACAAAGTCACATCCAGAAGTATAATAATTTTAGAAGTTTCATAAGAGATAGAATCTTGCATTGAATCTTTCGAAAGTTTCAAACAGATAAATTTACATCAAGTCAAAAAAAAGTTACCTCAAGGGAACCATTGAGTCAAAAAAATGTTACATCCAAGGAACAAAATTATTGAGAAGTTCAATAAATAAAGAAGGAAAATATTACATCGAGTCGAAAAAAGTTACCTCCCATGAACCATTGAGTCAAAAAAGTTACATCCCGGGAACAAAAATTATTGAGAAGTTCCATAAAAAGGGAAAATATTACATCAAGTCAAAAAAAGTTACATCCAGGAAACCATTGAGTCAAAAAAAGTTACATCCAGGAACAAAATTATTGAGAAGTTCCATAAAAACAGAAAAATATTACATCGCGTCATAAAAAGTTACATGTAAGGAGCAGAACATTTACGGGACAATTAACAAACGAACTTGTATCTCCAATATGAAGTGGACCTAGAAATCTTACCCTTCTTCATCAAGTACAGTTGTGGAGCCAAAAAAGACACAAAACAACAAATAGTTCCACGCCTCCACTTGTTGGGATAAAAGATGAGAGCTTGCCAACGGCAAGCAAGACCATGTTAACTAAGCCTCAAAAATCACTCATTATTACCGTGATGCCGGTGTGGATTTACATAAGAAACTGCAAAATCAAAACGACAACACTACAGTTTATGTACGAGCAAGAATCAAACCACAATCACCATTGATCTCTCCATTTTCAACCCAAACACTGCGTAGGATCACTTCAGCTAAGCTATGAACAAAACCGAACACAGAATCTCCATCTAACGACAAACTCATGCCTCATGTGAAGCTGAAGTCGTTGGCTTTTAAGATCAGAAACGGGAGATACGGCGGCACTCCGTAAAGCTGCATCGCACGGCCGGTTGGTCATGTACAGTAGCTTCTTCTTCTCCCATAGCCTCTCCACCATAGACGACACAGCCGCCGCCGCTACCGCACCAACTCCAGGACCCCGCGCCGCCGCCCCTCCTCGGTTGAGCAGATGTTGTGTGGCGTCGGACACCGGCCTCGCTGCTCCGCTCCGCTTGAGGCTAGGCAGGAGGATGGGCAGCTGGGGAAGAGGATAAGGGGGAAGACTTAGGCATGGAACTAGCTCGGCAAATCGAGCGGCCAATGATGCCGATGAAGCACGCGAAGCTAGCGCTCTTCCAAGATCTGGAGTTAGAGCCAGAGCTGGGGGGTCTTGAGCGGATGGGGAAAATCTGATGTGACGAGAACTTTCGCTGGTTACAGTAAAAAAACTTTCACTGGCCCGCACGACATGACGTCCGCTCAATTTTAATCGGACGGGAGGAGCAAGTGAGCACGCGGTAAGACAGGACGAAGCCCAGCAAGAATTAGATTTTACGTATAAAATGATCTCTAGAATTTTAGTCTATGTACGTATCCTAACACTTACCACGACAAAAAAGAAATAGTAAGATGATTGTTTATGGATATACGGTACGGTTGATGACTTTCATGTGATGCATTGGCCGGAGAGAAGCGCAGAGCGCGCCTCATGTGTACAAGTAAAATATGATGTAGCACTCCTATTGGTATTAGAGTGGAGCTTAATTATGTGCATGTCCCAACAAAACCATGGGCATGAAGTACTACCAAAACAGTTGAATAATCCACACTCTACTTCAGAAAATCGATGCATGTACGGTGCAAGACGAACCGAGACGGAATATTCTTGCGAAACAAGAAAGTGATACTCTTGTTTTGCACAGCCTTGCCAGGCCTATACTCGAGTCAGCAACGGTGGCGAGGTGTAGTACTAATTAAGCGATTAAGTAGGTTGGTCACTGCAATTGTACTACGGCTAGCCAATGAGCACGCGGCTTTACCATTTCTACTATCACCAAAGCAAGTCACGCTGCCTTTGCACCAGCCATGAACTCACTTCTGCAGTTTACCATTGCATAAGCTTAATCATGTAGTGCACGGATCCATCATGCATGAGACGTCCTCATTCAGATACTTTTGGGGTGAATGAGACGTCCTCATGCATGGATCCATCATGGGAGAGAAAGCTTGGAGCAAGCAGTCAAAATTGACAGAAAGATAACCAGCCGCTGCCGGTCGGCGATGCCAGGGTTGGCCTGACCGGGCGTGTTCTCTCTTCGATCTGCTTGCTGCCGAGTCATTTGCCCTAAATGGTTGTTTCAGAAATTAATCCGACTTGTGACTAGTGACAAAACTCATTTCTTCTTTTGGTCCGTTGGGCTCATGCCATTTGGCCTGGCGTTACCGATGTCTATCAAACGATCTATTGGGCTGGCGTTACCAGACCTCTGAATGCTAAAAAATTGTAAGCCATTTGAGTCCCGCCAAGGTAAATGACGTCATTTAGCTATTTTTCTTGACCCGGAGGGTCCGAGATCATCTCAAATGCTCTGGAATTAATGGAGTCACCCCAAGAATAATGCCATCACCTACCGGGTTTGGGCCAAAATCTGCTAAGTCATTTCTATGCAGCCAGCCAACTGGCGTTTCTTGGGATTCAGTCACGCCAGCCCAAATGGCATGAGCTCAAGGGGGCAGAAGAAAAAAATAAGTTTTATCACGGACCAGAAGGCGAATTAAGTTCTGAAATAGGCCATTTAGGTAAAAAAAAAAACTCCTTGCTGCCGGTACCCGTGGACGATTGCCGATCGCTTTAGAACGCATGAGCATGACGGTGACGGGAGGAGGGAAAACCCCGATGCTTTTCCGGCTTATAGCTCGTCTTGTCAAACATCCTTTCCCTTTGCATGCATGCATACTACTCCCTCCGTTTTAAAAGATAAGATGTTTTAGCTTTATAAAACAAATGTATTTAGACTAATTTTAGTATATAGGTTTACTCATGTTTAAAGTGAATCTACACACTAAAACAAGTCTAGATACATTCTCTTCACAAACCTAAAACATTTTATATTTTGAAACGGAGGGAGTAGTACTATTCTCATTTCATTGCTTTATTTTTGTTCCTTCTCAGGAGAATCATGTGTGGGCAGGGTATATTTATAGTACTCACAAAGATGTATGCGCGCAATGGCAAAGATCGATTAAGAGGTCCGGCTGATCATACGTTGTTGGTGAATCGTAGACAAGGAATCCAGTGCGGAAAGGAGCGAATCATGATCTGCCCAGTACGTGCTCCTCCTCGATCGATATTCGATGGGTCTACGTGGGGAGGACAATGCTGGTCCAGATGAATGAGCAGGACAGTGAGATGAAGATCGACAGGGCGGACTGTGTTACATGCATAGGTGCTGGAGTTGCTGCGTACGTACGCGTGATGATATAGTGGAAATCTATCCACACCTAGCTAAAGGAGCTGATCATAGGAGCTGTCTGCCACGCCCAGTACCGTCAGCACAAGCGCGCGCGTTCTGTTGGAAGCAGATGCTACTGTACGATGGTAGTAGCTTTTCCTAGTATAGAAAAGAAACTAGGCTTTTGTTCCATGCATTGTCTTCCAAGCAAAGCGATTAAAGCGACAAGATAACCGGGCCGTGCGAACGCGCGTGCGTGCATGGGACGTACGTGGTGGGAGCAAGGTACGTAGCCGATCGGAACCCGACGACGGCGCACCCCGGAGATAAACCCAAAAGGTACCGTATCTTTACCGGATCGACCCAATCGTCCGAGCGCGTCCGCGTGGACGCACGAGATGTACACGGCGCTCGAATAGTCCGATTTATCCGGACAAACATGTCCGTCTTGACTCATCCGTGCATCAAATCTGGATCTCACTTAGATCGGCTCGGACAGCGCGCTTGTCCGAACGCGTGCTCCCAATAATGTCCGGGCCCTCTCGCCAGTGGCACAACAGACACTCTCCTTCCCTAAACCCTCGTCCTTCATATCCCGCGATCAGAGCAGGCGCAATCTTTGCCGCTGCCAACGCCCCCATGATATCGAGCGCCGCAGACAATCCCGCCGCCCCGGCCTCCGCCCGTGGACTGGACGCGCGACACTCTCTGCGTGGCGCACAACCTGCTCGATTATTTGCCTGAGTTACGTTAGCTGGTCCTTTCTAGGTTATCCGCCCCGCTGCGGGAGTTGGCATCGCCATTGACGGCCATATACTTTATAAATGGATAGCAGCCGAAGGGCGATGGAGTTCTTTTATAAGAATTTTGTGGAGTGATCGTCCGAGGAAGACTTCGACGGTGAGACAGAGATTCTGCTGACAGCTGCACAGATGGCTCGTACAAGCCGCGCAAAGGCAACCATGAGCACGACCAAGAAGAATGCCATATACGCCTTTACAAGGACTATTTTCTTGATTCGATCTTCAAAGAAAAGGCATTTCGGTAATTTGAATAACGGTTTAGTTGTTTTCTATCAAACCATGTGTGTCTGAACTATTTATATGTAAGAACTATTTTTATTTGATTACCTAGTCTAGTTTATCTGCTTGTTAAAATTTATTTATAATAAAACATAAAAACATATAAAATGTCTGACCAGCGTTAGACAAACACGGACAAATGGATCGCGCCTCTAGATGCGGGAAGAAACAAGATCATTTGAGATAATCGGATGTAGAGATGCCTTTAGCTCCGGTCAATCTCCACCACCGGAGGGAGGGAAAGCGGCCAGGGTCGTGAGGGGGAGTTTAATATGTGCAATCATTGGGCACTCAACTCGTTCCCGTCCCGGCCCGTCCGTCCTCGAAGACGTATGCCCCGTCCCGACACGCTTGCCCGCCCGCCGCGAGACACGGTACCGGCGGGAGCACGTTCGTCGCGCGACGTACGAGGCCGCACGCGCGGCGGTAGTGGGCGCCGGAGCGGCTTTCGTGGGCGTCTTTGGGTGCTGGTGCGTGTCGCGCCATCAGACGTTGCCGCTTTTCTCGACGGACGGCCAGCATGCGCGCCGCTGCCGCAGCTTGAGTTGACGGGAACGAAGCCCGTCCTGTCTGGACCGAGCTACGCGTGGAGACCAGCATCGGCACGCGCGCGACGCCACGACTCACGACGGTGCCCACCTCGGCTCGGCATGGGGACGCGGTGACCACCGACCGGCGGCAGCTGCCAGCGCGAGGGCCTCACGGACCATTTCCCCCGGCCACAACATTCGAGACGCGTCCCCCGTTTGTTGGGCCGACCCGCCGTGGCCGGGCAAGCTAACAACAGCCCACCATGATTGCAGCAGCAAGACCCGGAAGCGCGCAGCAGTTTGATGAGAGATTTTGATTAGTACCACACCGCCTAGCTATGAAGAATGGATCTGCTGGCGAGGTATACAAGAGGGAGGGCAGCTGCTGTGTTCAAGATCACGGAGCTGCGTGGTGAGCACAGAGCGAACTATTCTTTCGCCTTTTACTAAAGAATACCGTGTGCGCGCCACAAATTGCAGCATACTAATATTTTTTAGCTAAGCTATAAGTCGAATCTGTCATTAGATCCCAACGTATCAATGCAACCAACAAAACTTAGGCAATTTCACAGAACTTAGCCAGCTAGTACAGAAGAAACTGAAATCCTTCAGTGTCGCCAAACAAGCCATCTAAATTACAGAGAAACGGAAGAAGAGATCTGAGCATTATACAAACGAGATATTGTTATGTCCGACAGTCTTAGCTATTTCTGGAAACGGGACAGGAGACTTATCTTAGTGCAGCTTATTTAATTAAGCACATGCAGCACATAGCATGGAATGTCTTTGGGCAGGGCGAAACGGACATCTCGTTGCACAGACGTCGACAGGGGGGAGAGGGTGGTGGACTGAATGGGCTTTCTGTTTGACTGCCTTGTCGAGTCGAGCTGCCCCGTCTTCTGCTTTCGTAAATGCAAGAGTACTACTTTCCTAACCATTCTTTATGCACCACCACCATATAGGAGCAATGGAGCTGCATGATCAGAATGATTGATGAATGAGGAAACCAAATAATTGCAGCCACAAAATCCACCACGTTTTTCAGCCGGAGCGTCTTTGAGCTAGTGGTGGCGAGGGCGTGCTTCTGGACGACAGCGATGGGTGGTGCTGGCCAGGGACGACGAGGGCCTCGACTCGATCTAGGCCCATTTGAGCCTGATCTAGGTGGGGCAGGCCCTGCTGTCCCACCGGTTTCAAGGGGCCCTAGTGCAGTTGGGAACCCACCCCCTAGCCATGGTGTGGCTGGGGTGCTAGATCCGGCCAGAGGGCAAGATCCGGCGACTACGCCTAATAGTCCCGATTCGGACACTGTGAGTTCGACCGGCGGGTGATGCATGCTAGTCCTGCATCGCTGTTCGGGGGCTGTGTTGGCCTTGTCCTCACCCATCCACTCAAGAAGTCTTGCCTTGATCATGTCGGCCATCCATCAGGTGCGAGATCTTGGATGTCGGGGCGACGACCCCGAAAGGTGGACGGGACGACGGCGGCGCAGTGTGTCGTTACCTTCTTGGGGGCGTCTTCATGGAGCTCTGATCTTCTCGGCCCCGAAAGGAATTGCATCGGAACTGAATGCTAACACTGTAACTGTTCAAGGTTGCACATTTGGATGTGATCATGTGAAAAACAATGGTGGGCCCTAACTAACAAAAGTGACTACACGTTTGTAAGAGCACACCTATTATATTCTTTTTTACAAACTAAATGTTTGATGGCCACTCGAAGAACATGAGTTGAAAAGTGTTAGGGTTGCTTCTGGTTTACTTCTGTAAACTTTTTTTTTTGGAAGGAAAACGGCCGTTGTTCTGCCAAGCAGTCTTGGCATAAAGGGCAATCCAAAATATGGTGCTTAGCCGATTCTGCCTCCTGATCACAAAGTACACATTTATCTCCATGCTCCATTTCTCTAAACTCGAGCACACCATCCGTCAAAATCCGCTGCCGCAGCCAAAGCCACATAAAGGATTTACACTTCTGTAAACTTTACGTGTAACTTTTGAGTATCACGAAGCATAACCTCCATTAACTCGGGATAACTAACGTATCTACAGTACTATAAGTACTAGCAAGGTTCTGCGTGTATGAAGGCTAGAGTAACGAGTAAGTTTGCGTACGTGTGAGTAGTTTTACTTTGTCGGATTAGTAGAGAGGTTAGGGTTGTTTGAAGCGTATGTAGGTCTAAACAGAGCAAATAGTCGTTCCATGTGCATATCTCTTATCATCAGCTCAATTAGGCATGGAAGCTTCACCCCATTAATTTCTCCATTTTCATCTTCATACTTTTCCCTTTGACAACTATGTGCAAAAGTGGAGGTAACATGCGTGTTCAGAGAGAGAGTCCCCACTTTTACTAGGGTAGTTTAGATTATTATAATTAACTTTCTTTTGGATACTTTATATGGCAGTACCCCCTCCATCTAGAAATATATGATTTTTTAGCTTTGTAAAACGAATACATCTAGACGATATTGTGTATAGATTCGGAGTGAACCTATACATTAAAAGACATCCAATTACATTAATTTTATAAATCTAAAATGCCTTATATTTATGGGCTGTCTTGCTAGCTGGTATAGAACAAAACAGTACTCAGCACAACAAAAGGAGACTAAAGAAGATGATTGTTTATGGATATTTCGTTGATGACTTTCATGCGGTGCATTGGCCAGAGAGAGGCGCAAAGCGCGCCTCATGTGTTCAAGTAAAATAGTATGATCTAGGACTCCAGCCTTATTTGAGTGGTGCTTAATTATGTGCATATCCCGACGAAACCATAGGCATATAGTAGTAGTACTACCAAAACAGTTGAATAATCCACAATTCACTTCAAAAGATCGATCGATACGTGTACGGTACAAGACAGGCCGAGAAGGAATATTCTTGCGAAACAAGAAAGTGATACTCTCTTGTTTTGCACAAACTTGTCTGGCCAATACTCGAGGAAGCAACGGGCTTGTGCTGTAGACAAGCAGCATGTGGCTTTACCATTTCTATCACCAAGTAATCGTGCCTTGCATGCACCAGCCATTAATTAACTCACTTATATGCATTGCTAATCCGTAAGCCTAACCATGTACTCCCTCCGTTTTATAATATTAGCTGTTTTATCTTTTGTGAAACGTTTTATCTAGACAACCTACACAGAAAAGATGTCTGTGAACCTACCCACTAAAAGATTTTTAGATACGTTTGATTTCACAAAAGGTAAAACATCTTATAACTTGAAACTGAGGAAGTACTACTAACTAGTGTAGTAATCAACAGTATGCAGCTAATCAACTGGTTTAATTTGGAGTTGAGTGAGACGTCCTCACCGATCCATCATGGGGCAGAAAGCTTGGAGGAAGCGCGCGGTCAAAATTGACAGATTTTCCTACCCACCTTTTCTGGGAAGCCGCTGCCGGTCGGCGGTGCCAGCTCTCTGGCCTGATCGGCGTGTTCTGCCGTCAATCTGCCTGCTGCTTCTGTTGGACGATGGACGACGATCGCTTCATGACGCATGAGCATGAGCATGACGGTGACTGGAGATGGGAAAAAAACCAGGCTTTTCCGGCTTAAAGCTCGTCTTGTCGCCCATCTTTTCCCCTTTGCCAGCGTGTGTAGGGCGTTGCATGAAGTTGGATCGTTGCTTGCATATATATTCTCAATATTCTTATCGTACATTGTACTGTCGTTAGTTAGCTTTATTTCTTCTTTCTTAGACAATGAATCCAGTGCTGGAAAGGAGTAAATCATGATCTTCCCAGTGCTTCTCGGTCTACGTATGTTGAGGACAATGGGCCAGAGGAATAATAACAGAGGTAATGACTGCATGACAGATTGGTCTATATATATGCATGTGTACCGGCATGCATGATGGTCAAAATCTATCCACGGAAAGGAGCTGATCATACTTGTCTGCCACGCCAGGTTACCTCAAGTCGCCAGCCTACCACAAAGTCTCAAACGGGCCGTCCATACGGACAAGGGAACAGGCCGCAACACGCTCTAGCGGCAAGATCAAATGGAGCGACTCACGCGGACCGATTCATGTATACACAAAATTTGGGATACCGATAGGTTAGCCGAGACAATGGCATGCGACTTGGGTCTCTTGGTTATCCGTCTATGGCAGCAGACTAGCCCATTTACTGCCACACAAATCCTCTTTTCTAGAAGACTGACAACAGACGGGATCGCGGCCCGCTAGAGATGCTCTAAGGGCTTCTCCACCGGGCGGACTTATCCGGTCCGAGCGTGTCCGAACTTGTCTGCGCGGACGTTCGGGACGTGCGCAACGCTCCAGCGGGTGATCCATCCGGACAAACGCGTCCGACTTGACCTACATGCATCTAATCTGTGGCTTGGTTGCGTCGGTCCGGACGCACGCGGACAGCGCGGACATCGTTTCCGCGCGTGCTACTGGACACCCGTCAGCCACCGCTAACCCGCGACATTGATTCAGACGCGGTCAGCGGCACCGATTCAGATGCAACCGCTGCACCGATTCAGAGGGATGGCTGACCGGCGGCAACCTGCGCCATAAATGGCGAAGATGCGGGAAGTTGCACGCTTTCACGGACGGCTGGGCTATTTAACCCTGCGCCCGCCGGTGCCGCACTCCTTACCTCTCGCCATCGCAAACCCTAGCTGCCGCCACCACCACCGCCGCCGACGATGAAGACGCTGTCGTGGCTGAAGAAGGGGAAAGGCAAGAATGACCACAAGCCGTCTGGCTCCGGCCAGCTGCCGTCTTTCCTCCGCGGCACATCCCTGCCGCCTCCGCCAGAGGATTTCAGGAGCCGCCGTGTGGA
Organism: Avena sativa; assembly: GCA_916181665.1. Lineage (NCBI taxonomy): Eukaryota > Viridiplantae > Streptophyta > Magnoliopsida > Poales > Poaceae > Avena > Avena sativa. The sequence continues at coordinate 369,982,943 of OV702279.1, read as the reverse complement.
GGCTCGCCCGCCACCGCGGCAGGAGAGAGAGCGCCGCGAGCGGCAGTACTTCCGCATCACGGAGTGCGAGCACCGCTGGAGGGACTGCGAGGGCATCCAGCCTTAGTTTCACACCGATTTAATCTGGCCAGGATCTCATGCATGCATGGCGCGGACTCGGGCTACGCATGCACCTATACGACGCTGTCTTTTTATAAGAAAGAATTAAGCTAGCCTTTTGTTCCATGCATGCATTGTCTTCCAAGCAAAGCGATTAAAGCGACGAGGAGATATATAGCAGGGCCGAGCGAGCGCGCGCGTGCGTGCATGGGACGTGGTGTGGGAGCCATAGCAATGGACTAGTCCATCGGTACTGACGGTCCACCGTGACACGCTGGCTCGCCTGCAGCCTGCTCCGGTCACTCTCCGGTGCGCGAGCGAGAGACGGAAAGCTAGCTGTGATCGTCCGGGGAGTTCAGTTCAATATGCGCGCAATCAAATCAAATCATTGGGTACTCAACTCCTTCCCGTCCGGGTCAGGCCTACGTGAGCGGGTGACCCCGTCCCGACACGCTTGTCTCGCCTGCCCGCCGCGCGACACGGGAGCGGCGGGAGCACGTTCGTCGGTCGCGCGACGTACGAGGGCACACGCACGCACGCGCGGCGGTGGTGGGCGCCGGAGCGGCTTTCGTGGGTTGCCTTTTGAGCGCGATCGAGTGCGTGTCGCGCCATCAACCGTACGCATAGCGAGCCTAGCCCCACGACGTTGCGGCTCCTCCGGTCAATCCGCCGCACGACGGACGGACGGACGGCGTGCGGGCCGCTGCAGCAGCTTTGGTGGATTCTGGCGTGGAGACCAGCGTCGGCACGCGTGCGCGTCGACGGCGGGCATGGGGACGCGCTGCCGCGGTGACCACACCGACCGACCGATGCCAGCTACCAGCGCGACCCTCACGGACCATTTTATCGGCCCGAACACTAATAACGACCCAGCCCCAACCCTGGTTTGCTGGGCCGAGGCCTACGCAAGGTAACAGAGCCCCACCGCAATTGCAGCAGCAGCGGAGGTGCTTTTCATTAGTACCACACTGCTTAGCTATGAATGACGGGTTTGCAGGGGAGAGGTATAAGTTGGAGGGCAGCTGCTCTCTTTCGATCACGGAGCTGCGTGGTGAGCACAGACCGAACTATTCTTTCGCCTTTTACTAAAGAATACCGTGTGCACGCCACAACCTGCAGCATACGCTAATTTTTTTGAGGGTGTTCTTCCTTTATTAGGAAAGGACCCCAACAAATCCGAAACTTAATTTTCAGCAAAGGTTAAGCAAATCTGGAAAGCCTTTCAATATATAAATGGTTCCATTAGTTAGAATGATGAAACTACCAAACTATCCGAGGCAGAAAATGTTGGCAGCCAGCCAGCCTATTACGGCACCGAATGCAGACATTTACAGTCTTACCAACCTTGTATAGACATTTACAACTAATGATAGTGCTGACCCAACACACCAAGAATAAGCACAAAGCATTTCTTTGTTAAAACATAATGAAATGGAGATTTGAGCATTCTCCAAACAGGACATGTTATGACATTGTTTTGTCAGACGGTCTTAGACATTTCACATTTAGCATGACGGGATTCATAAGGCAACCAACCAACTTTATCTAGCATTTAACCATGCATATTACAGCACCAAGATCTACCTTGCATCAATCTTGTATGTTACAACAAGTTAATATACTACTGCCTCAATACACCAGAAATTGCAAGACCCAAAACTCCTCATTTGGTAGACCAACAAAAAGCTTCATAACTCAGAACCAGAAGATACATTCGAAACATTGCTACCAACTAGAAGACCTATCAAAACATTCTAATAAAGAGCCGTTTTCAGCAATCAGGACTGGCTGATGGTAAGATTTTTCATTTCGTTCGCTACATCCTTCGCGATCTCTTCCTCGAGAGCTCCCAGCGACTTCTCAAACCCTCCAAACGCTGCAAAGGCGTTCTCGGGAGAGCCACCGAGGTCTCCCATTTCCTTGCACATCCCATTGATGCCATTGTACAGTCTTTTTATGGCGGACTTCATTTCAGATGGGTCCTGTGCATACACGCAGGCGCCAAGCTCGTTCACCTGGTCAGCAATGTCATTGCAGCAGCTAAGCAGATTCTCCATTGACTCGACCTTATCCTCGTTAGCGCCTCTTTGGTTGCCAGAGCTCTTAAGCAAGCTAGTTATGAAGCGAACTGTTTCTTTCACCGCGACAAGAGAGTCTGATGTCACGGCGATAATCAACCTGGCAATAGCAATCTCCTCCTCAGTGAAGTCGTCATCAACCTCAATATCGGATGACGATTCATCATTATCTGAAACGGCCATGTCAACTTCTCCACTGGATGATTTTTCAGGTGGGTCATCACCAATTGGGAGTTCTTTCATCTCCCGGAGGACATCCTTCAGACAGACACATATCTGGGTCATAGCTCGCCCTATAGCAATACAGTTGGTTGTAGGCACCTTTTTAAGAGCAAGACACGCTTCCCATACAGTTCCTGTCACCGGAGGTATAATTGTTTTCCGGTCAGGGTTCACAGATTCTGCATACCACACACACACAAAAAGGTGTTAACCCTGATTCTGACCATTTTAAACATCAAAAGATATAGATTTGAAACATTGTCTCAAACTATACTCAAAGTCTCAAAACTGTCTAAATATGTTAGCAACATTCTCTTTCTTTCTTTTAAGGCAACAACATATTCTTTTATGCCTTATTTCAGATGTCCTTTACTAATGATTGCAATACTAGTTACCCACTCATGAACTAGAATAAGAACAGAAGTAGAGACAAAATTAGACAAGGAAATTGCGCCTCTTTACTTTATATGTACGAAAATTAGATCAGGAAGTTCAACCATGTGAGTTACACATCATCCAAATTGCTTAACGGGATGTTGGGTGTTACATACCGTAGGCGGAAACAGCTAACTTGAACAACGAGAAGCTGGAATCCGCCACACCCTTTGCAGAGTTGGTAATATACTTGTGAAGAGTGGGACCAGCACCCACCGTGCTTCCATGGCAAGCCAAAAGGAAACCCTGTAGGACGTTGAAATACGCAGCAATGTTCTCCTTGAGTGTCTCTACACCAGGCAAATCTCCGCTCCAGACCATCCCGGCTACATCAAAAACAGTCATAACAAAACAATAACTCGACAAAGCCATTGATAAATCATGGACAAAAACTATATCGAACAACCCTATTGACTGCACGAATTACAGACTACAGAGCGCTCTAGCTAGAAAAAAAGTGCAAGCAACTTAGCTATGCTGCATACAGGAACCAAAGCATGTGAACTGCAGCTGCTTGGATTCTTAAGCAAAGCACAAATTCAGAGAAAACCCTATTTCTTCCTAAAACTGTGATCTTACAAGCAACTGAAACTATGTTCACCTAGAGAAATTTGAAGAATTTTAACTACACGCGTGTGACTGTCAACCCAGCGCACACAATCCGTCGAAGGAATCGCTGGATTTTAGACTCACCGACGGTGGCCTGCCTGGAGACCACATCGCCGAGCGCGACGACCTCGGACCACTCCGTCCGCTCCAATCCCGCGGGAGCCGCCTCCTTCATCATCTGCGAAACCAAAGAACCATCAAGCTTAGAGTCGATCAAACGAGATGTTCCCGGCAGGATTAGGGCCGCGCCGTGGCGGGGGATTCGTCGGGGACCTACTTGTAGGGTGTCCGTGATGGTCTGGAGATGCGACTGCAGGAACCGGGATAGATCGCCGCCGCCCGCCGCCTTCTGTCCTCCTTTCTTCGACATGGCGGTAGTAGCGGCCGTGGCGTGGCGTCGAGTCGTGGGGCGGGGTTGCGAAGACGGCGAGGAAGAGAGGGGCGGCGGTCGGAAGCGCAGGGTTTATTCGGGTAGGGCTTGGGCTTCGATTTGTGCTGCTTTCTCTCACAATTCTAGCCCAAACCGGTAAGAAACCCGTATTACGCTACCCAAAAAAAAGTAGTTTACTCAAGTTATATGCCGAAGGTGATCGTCTATAAAAAAAATTATGTGTTAATTAATTTATTCTGCTGACACGTGCCAAAAAAGCCCAAATCCCAGTTTTGCTACAAACATACCCGCTTTTGGTATAAACTTAGTAGAAAACGGTTCGTTCAGAAAAGGAACAAATAGACTGGACCTCGCCGGCGGTCTTGTAGCAAAAAAAAAATATCCATGTCGCGAAACTGACATCGTCGGAGACTCTCACCGGAAAAAACGTCGCCAGAGACCTCGTCGCAAAAAAATTTACGCTATTATAGCAAAATCACAAAACGATTGTAACAAAATATTTTTTCTAATATAGCAAATGGGACATCGCCAGAGACATCGCCGAGACTCCCCGTCGGAGATCTCATAGCAAACCATACAGATTGGTTGTAGCAAAAAAGTTGTGCAAAAGTAGCAAAACAAATATGAATTTATGCAAAAATATATATTAAGGTAGCAAAACGCTCGTAGCAAAGACATACACAAAATAGCGACACTGGACAACGAAAATAGCAACCGCTCTAAACTATGATAGCAACACCAGACGCAGTATGTAGCAAAGCCATCTGCCAGCTGTCATCTCGATCTTCGAGCAGGTGGAGGTGTGCATGTGGAGAGCAAGGGACCTGCAGGAGCTCCTGAGCGGTCGGGCGACGAGGGGGCACGGCCAGGCCAGGGGATCTACGACGGGAAGGACATCGTCGCCGGAAGCCTTGCGTCGCTGCAAGGCACCCGGACGAGGAGGAGGCAGGGATGAGGACGATGAGGCAATGGCCGGTGAGGTCGAGGGGGGTCACGGCTACTGTCGCGACATCACCTGCAGGTGGAGGGCGAGGTGGAGGGCACTCTCGACGATGTGGCTAACAGAGGCGGGGCGAGGTTGCGGCAGCGTGGGGTGAGTAGGGACGAGCGGCGGCACGACGAGGCGAGTTGCGACGGCGCTCAGCGCGGGGAGCGTATGGAGGAGCGGCGACTCACGATGGCGGCACGGGGCGCCTACAAACGAGCGGCAACGCGAAGCGAGCCGAGCAGCCACGACGCGTTGAAAAAGGGAGGAGATAAGGCAACCACGAGGAGGATACGTTTGGTTCGATCCCCCGGTGATACATATCGTTTGCCATTTGGATTGGAGGAAGGACATTTTGGCAACCACGAGGAGGATTATCCTTGCGATTTTTGTCCCGACTGCTATGTACTTGACAACGGTGGTTCATACTTTTGGTTTGCCAGCAATATCGACCAGGTTGTTTGATTGCTTTTGATACTCTTGTCGATGTTGGTTGATTATCCAAATGGTTCCATGCGTGCATGTATTCATGGCACTGTAGCTCAAATTAAAATTAGGGAGAACCCTTGTTGGTTATTGGTATTCACAGATATATAATTTCATATCTATGTCATTTTCTTCAGCTGCCTTCAGAAGAATACAAGATTGTGTGACGAAAGAAAAAGTTCAAAGATCTTCAAGATTTACTTGATTTTTTAGATTTTATTTTGTAATTGCTAGGGACAAGTTATGTATCTCTACCATATACTATTCACAACTAGGAATAAATCTTGGTATTGATTGTAAAAATAGACATTTTTCTCCTTTTGTGCAAAATGCTTTATCTTAGTCGCACGATAGTCATCGTGGCAAAATTATAGGAGCATGCAAACATTAATTAATACTTCCTTCAATCCATATTAGTTGAAATTTAAATAAATCTAAACACTATTTAGTATATAGATTTATCTAAATTTTAATAAATCCAAGACAACTAATATGGATCAGAGGGAGTACATACAACACTAGAGATAATCTCTAACATGTTTTTTTATTCTCTAGACAACATGCAAACCATAAGATAAGACTGTCATTATATTCAGGGCATGTAGAGTGGTGGTATCAGGAAATCTCTTTTGGCTCACGGTTGTATTTGCACCCCTTGTGGAAAAAAATATTTTAAAATATCAAAAAAAAAAAATCTACATGTATATTCAATTTTTTATGTTTTTTCATAAGTTTTTAGGATGAAAGAATATTTTTTATGTCATGTATAAAAAAGACAAAAAATATCACGTGATTATGACTATTCACGGTACATTTTTTGTCTTCTTTGCACGAGACACGTAGAATGTTATTTTATCCCAAAAACTTGTGAACAAACATAAAATGTTCGGATGTATATGTAGACACCTTTTTTGAATTTTTTGACATTTTAAAATATGTTTTCCCGTGAGCCGAATAGCCACCTTCTATCATATAGCAATATAATTGTACATATCATTATATGCAGGGTAAATAGAAACGACGTTTGTAGACATGATCATTGAATACGCTTTAGGCATGAACATGATTAACGATCAAGGGAGGGAATTGAGGACGGGAGCGTAGACGCCCAGGGTTTGGGAGAACACTGCTTACTGTTATATATGTTCACAAACTCGCACAACTCCACCTTTTTTTCCGAAGAAGTCAAAGGCAAATCAAACGGCTCTTACATGACCATCCTTCAATAAATAAATATACAAATATACATACAATCCTATTAGGGCTTGTTTGATTTGTAGGATTTTCATAGGATTCTCATAGGATTGAGTTCCTATGGATTTTTTCCTATCACCATCGTTTGATTCATAGGAATAGAACCCATGGTATTATTTCCTATAGAACTTTGCCTAGTCTATTTTATAGAAAAATTTCTATTAGGTCTGAGCTCTTGGAAAAATTCCTATGGCTAGCTTTGTGAGTAAGACTACTTGTTTTACCTCTCAAACTTCAACCAAATTCATGTGGCTTTCCTACATTGCCATTAAACACCGTACCCTCTTATGCCAATTCCTATGGTTCTCATTTTCATAGGATTCAATGGGGCAATGCCACACCAATCCTTCATTTTTTATATCCCTCCATTTTTCCTACCCTATGAATCAAACAAGCCTTTAGAAGGCAAGCGAAGCTCGATGCTGCCTAGACCTCTGAATCACGTCGGAGCCAAACATTGATGACTCCCCTAAAAAAAATGTTATGACGCTGCAACTGGGATGTCAGCGGCCACAGCCAAAAGATGTCACCCTAAAGAAGAAGACAGAGATCTAGATGATCACTCAGCTAAATTGTAACTCAACGCATAGATTGTATTGAACGGGAGTTTGGTACATATACAACCAGTACAAGTCGTGGACTTAGAAGTGCCGCACGTTTAGGGAGAGAGATCCTAGCGATCAGGGGAAGAGCCTAAGACTAGGAGAGTTTGGTACCCACACGTTACAACGGTATAGTTACAGGAAAATATTGTTCAACACCCCCCGCAGTCGGAACCACGCTTGCTGTGACGTTCAGGCCTTGTTCGGTTACGTGGGGATTGGACGGGATCGATGTGGATTGACAGGTATTAAATCCTTTACAAGTCAAAATCCCGCTAATTCCCCTCCAATACACTCCAATCCACATGAGAAGTGGATTAAACGAACAAGTCCTCAGTCAGAAGGAGGGGTAGTGGCTAGGAACCCTAGATCGCTTCTTTCTGTCAGGAGACTTGGGGACTGGAGTGGAAAAAATTAGGACCGTTGCATGACCCTACTTGTGAAGACCTCAAGGATAAAAGTCAGGAAACGAGTGAACACCGACTACCAAGTCAAACCTTTATAAGTAGCTGGTGTGTGTGCCTGTCCAAAACAATTTCAAATTTATAAAAAGCCTGACTCTCTTCTACCAATTTTAGGTAACAACACAAACTTGGAGCCAAGGAAAAACCCCCTTGAACAGATTTAATATGTTGAGAGCAAAAAAATATCCAAGGATTTTCGGTCGAACCCAATCAGTGTCACAAATCTTGATTTATTAGCTTACAACATGCCTTGATACATTATTATTGATCACAAATTATTTGAACTTGTGATGCTGGCAACAATGAGCTATAATGTTAAACCTGGTTCATGTTAGGAGCAGCATGAAATTGGCTACACCTAAGGTTTAAGTTCCATCATATATGTACAGCCTACGGTATACAAATGGAAAAAAAGAGCAGCTTTTAATTGATTTGGGTATAAATCATTCTTGATCAATCATCAAAGATTCTTTCTCCGGAATTTTTGGTGGTTTCTCCACGACCACGCGAGCAAGAAAATCAAGAACGCTGTCCCCACCGAGCTCCAAAATAAGATCAGCCAAGTAGGCATCGGATCATGAAACAGCCCTGCCAAAATTTCGGTTCATGTATGTTTAGACTCCATCTGCCAAATGTGTAGCACAAGAAATCCCAAGCATCAGTAGGTGAAAAAGGGAGAGCTCACCATGCCCAAACTTCATGCAGATAAGAAGCTCCACTATGCATATGGCTACAGAGAGCCAGCAGAAGGCCCCAACCTTCTTCACCGGTTTGCTGAGGTGATAAGAATCGTGGCCAGATGTTAAAATCCCATCAAGAAGCTAAGAGATGGCACACTGTTCATGTGTGCTTAATGTGCTAATAGCAAGTTTGAACAGAAGAACTGAGAGGTACCTGTCTTGCAAGTAGGAGTTGTACTCGCGGATTGTCGGAATCGCAATCACCCACCAGAGGACCAATCTATACACAACCAGAGGATTCCTAGGAGGTATCCAGAGGCAGAATTTAAGGAAAAATGTGTTGAGCTCCACCATCATGAAAACGACGCAGAGAAACAGCACTTGGATGAACCGCAACGGCCCCATGAATGGCTGCCATTGATCCTTATCCCACTGTGCAGGAGTGAACTGGCTCAACGATCTTTTCACCTGCAAATCGAAAGAGAATAACTAAGTAGTCTGCTGTTCAGAAAAAAAAGAGCTTCAAGATTCGACCCAAATGTACATACATAACACTGACGATGGCTTATGTTGAAACTATTTTGAAATGTTTAGCTAGCTAATATACAGTCAGGTAACAGCTCCTATGGATAAACTGTAAAAGGATGATAAGAATGATTCTTCTGAGTACCATTTCCTTTTCCTTGGACTCTAGCAAACTTTGTTCCGTCCAAAACAATGTTTTATCAGGCCATATCATTATATCAGTTACTTAGCTGGACAAAGACTGATTAACAAGTTTGGCTGTCTATAGCCTCTAACTGTTTACATGTGACATGTGGGTCAAGTACCAGATAAGTGCATAGATAATTGACATGCAGCTGATAAATAATGAAGAAAAAAACAGGATCAATAATGACAAATGACAGATTTGAACAGCACGACAACACAGCCCCACTGGGATGGCCTTGCATGTTGCCTGGTATCTCACATACAAGAAGTCAAAGCAATTCACTTTTTCTGATAACTGGCTGACAGCAATGTTTCATGGAGTTACTCGTCAGAGACTGTCATAACTCAAAACATTATTCATGCTTAATAATTTTTGGAACGCAAAGGAGACCGTAGGAATCTGGCAAGTACAGGATATTGGTCACACATTGTGGCAAAAGTGCACTGACATTCTAATTACGAACTGTAACTGAATCATGAGACGAGGCAACCATTGGCCTGTTAATGTATTTTTCCAGTGAACATACCTTACCCATGATGCTGGGCTGCCGGCTCAGTCCAACCCATTCATATGTTTTACCGTCAAAGTAACGGACCGTGTGCATTCCCGCCCAAATACCTGAACCAGAATACCAGAGTTTCAGTAGAAGGATATCATGTGTTCCTGCAACTCTTGTTTTTACTGTATTAATCTGCTGAAGCAAAAGCTGAACTGGCAACAGGAAGTCTAGTTTCTGAAGCAAAAGAACAGAATAAGTAAAATTTCCACAGTAGAGAATCCTATGTAGCATTCAGCAATATGCCGATCTGGCACTACAGTTTATGCCTTCATTGGATACATCACGTCAAATTTTAAATGTTATCTCGTTACAGTTGATAAAGTCAGACTCAAAGAAACTGCATTAAATCATGCAAGCTGAGAACAGGAGAAGCTAAAATTTCATCGTCCAGTAGCAACTAGCAAGTACCCTACACATTCAGCAGTATGTCGATCAGTTCCTTGGGTACATCGCATCAATATTTTTAATATTATCATGTTAAAGTTGATAAGGTCAGGTTCAGAGAAACTGGACCAAATCATGCAAACAGAGAAGCACATGGAAGATGATTCTAAATGCACAGATGTATTGCAGAAGAGTTTTATATATCACAAACATATCAGGAAGGTAATACAAGGTACAAAGATGGATGAATGCTAAGCTGTTTACTGCGTCAGGATGTCTCACCAAACCAATTGCAGATCAGGATGTCCAAGATAATACTATCCCACCAACACTCATTAAAGTTTGGCAACATATGTCGGAACGTTAGCTGCAGAAGAAGGCCATAGCAAGCACACTTCACTGTCAAAGACAGCAATAAGATGACAAAAAGCATAAAACAAGACGACCAAATCTAACCTCCATCAGCTCGAAGCCGATCGACAAAACCCAGAGGAGAGACTGATTCCGTATCATTACAGCCTTGCCCCACCAGCCCAAGACGTGGGCAACAACAAACTCATCAAACAGTGTCTCCTACACATTGATCACCAGACCGTCAAATTTGGTGGAGCTTAATGAACAGCAACAATTATAACTAGGCCGTGCTCATGAAAATAGGAAGGTTCACATGGAAATCATACATAAATATTTATGAACTTGTTTTTAGGGTTTTCTGGAACATACAGGCGGCAATCGGCTCCATAGGACCTCTCCGGCAGTTCTGCATTCGGGGTGAGAAAATGAGGGGTTTATTAGCATCTATCTATGCCTGTACGTTTTAATTCAGTGTCCCTTGTGGAAATAGTTCATACAAGGACATTACCAACTCCAAGATCAGGAGAAAGGTGCTTCATGAGCTGTCGAGCATCATCGCGATTCTGGAGAATGAGCGAGACGTTAGGATCACATGAGAAGACAGTATAAACATCCAAGCTTTAACAAACATGCGTGGATATGACATTTACTCTGAAGCGTCAAAATCAACTAAGTAGATTGGGTAAACAGAGTAACAAATCAATAGTGCAAATAGATAACCTGGAAAAGAAGAAATGTAAGAGCAACGAGGTAAACAACAGCGAGCCCGTGCACCAGACGCCAGACAGCAGGATGTGGCCGAATAAGTATCCTGTCACAACAAATGGCTGGAATTATTGTCTAAATTATGAAGAACTCAACCTAGCTACTTAGCATGATGATGAAGCACTAATGCGTTCGGTTAACATGAAAAAGATTCCAACAGACAAACTCACGTCGATGGTGCCTGGAGTGTGCAGTAGGCTAGGAAGACCGCAATCATCGCCAGAACACCCCTGGAAAGCAGAACAAAAAAACCATGTCAGCGTCGCGTCACTCGCTCTCTCCAAATCATTGTCCGAAATCATGTCAGCGCGTGTCATCGGAACGCATTTTCCCAGTTGTGATAAACATGACAGTAAGAGAAAATTCAGTCAGTACCTCTTGATGGATGTCACGCTGCTGTGGGAGGCAGCGCCCTCCGGATCCAGAGCTCCGCTCGCCCAGCTGAAAGGGGAAAGAAATCGAAGTCAGCGTGCAGCACGAGGAAGGGGAACAGAAGACCACGTTGCTTCGGTGCAAGTTACTGCTGAATTAATTCGTTGCTTGGCCCGTTTGGGCTGTGACACTGACACATCTTTTCAGGATAACTTGGCAATCGGGTTACTCAAAACATGGATTTGCCTCTGGAGATTTTACTTAGCTCTAAGCCTTAAGCAACAGTGACGGTGTTCTAGAACGAGGTGAAATGCAGGGGTAGGGAAAATAGAATAATTTGGGACCAAATTATGCCATGAGATATTCGAAGGAGATAGTATTGATTCTCCTCACCCACTACTAGTCCTATCCTCCCACTGAATCATTCTCCAGTCATTCAAAAAAGTTCAATCCTTTCGCACAAAACCATTGAATTTGGACCCAAGGAGTTCTTTCTCTGAAAAAGAAACCAACCAAAAGAAGAAGTAGTACACGATTGACGATTGCCTTTCGACTCTGACACCGCTGCAGCAACTGAATATTTAGCTCTAGGCTTGAAGCAACAGTGACGGCGTTCTAGAACGAGGTGAAATGCAGCCGTGGGGAAATGTAGAATAGTAGTACTATATTTGGGACCAAATTATGCCACGAGATATTCGGAGGAGATATTGATTCTCCTCACCCACTCCTAGTCCTAGCCTCCTCACCCAGGTTCTACTACTCCTATCTTGCTCATGATGCTTCAATCATTCAAAAGGTTCAATCTTTTCGGACGAAACCACTGATGAATTTGGACGGAAGGAATTATATTCTCTGAAAAAGAAAGCAACCGAAAAAGAAGTAGCGGTAGTACACGATTGATTGACGATTGCCTTTGGGCTCTGACACCGCTGCAGCACCTGAATATTTCCCTGGACGCTTCTTGTACTTTCGCCCCCCAGCGCACGGTTTTTACCTTTTCACATTTGGTTGACGCGTGCACGGAAACAGCGGATTTTGTTTTTTTTACAGACACACGGAAACAGAGGAAAGAAGAAGTCGAAACTTGCCACGAACACACGGGAGGAATCAATGGGGAAGCAGGGTGCTCGGTTGACTTACATGAGAAGGCAGGCGCCGACGAGGAGCACGGAGATTGTGCGCGGCCTGTACAGCCAGGCCGTCCACGGGTCGTACTCCTCTGCCGCGACGCCGGCGCCGCCATCGTCCGACGCCGGTGGGGGCTTCGTCTTCTCGTCGCCGTGTCTCGCCCTCTGCCTCGCCGCCTCCATGCCTGCCACTGACGGCTGAGCCGCCCGAGAACGGCAGCACGGGCGCCGCAGTCGCAGCCTATCGGTGTAGAGGACGGACAGAGCCCGCCGTGCCGCGACCAAACGCCGCCCGGCAGACAGAGAGTCAGGAGTCAGGGCTAGGCAAAACGCCAAGCCGGTCGCCGCCCGTTTCCCGACGTATATACAGGCAGTAGTAGTTTAGGTTGCCGCCCAGGATAAGAAAAAACGCTCGAGAAATCGAGGAAATTCCAGGGGTTTGGGCGCGTGGGCCTATCCGTAGCCCGAAAAGAGAGGATAATTTGACTGATCGGAAGAGAAGCGGCGGCGCGAGAGGTTTGGGCGGGAGAGCGATCGGAAGGAGACGGGAGGACGATGACGACGCGGGGTCGGAGAGGTGGTGGTGGTGGTTGGCGGCTTCGTCGTCTTCTTTTAAGGGAGAGAAGGGAGACACGGGGGAGGTCAGAGGAGGAGCCGGTGCGTGGGCGATGGTGGATTCGGTTCGGCGTCTCCACGTAGCCTCTGTCTCTGACGCGGCGGCGCCACGGAAACCACGGAACCACCGTTCCGTTTGCCCCCTCGGGGTGGAGTCCGTCGGGGACTCGGGGGTGGCCCATGTGTGTACTGGCAGGCAGGTCCCCGCCCGGCTTCCTGGGCTCGGCTGGCACCTACGACAAGGTACCATTATTCCTCGCCCGGTACACCACCCAAATTTTGTAGCACGTGAATGTTTTTTCTCTTCCATAATTACGCGATACATACGAAAACATCTTTTACAAAACGCAATTGGATCCATATATGTCCCCTCTTTAAAATCTGTCGGGACAAAGTTATTTATCACTCTCCACCGGAAGGATCTGATCTACTAGGTGACATTTGTAAGTTTCAAAAGAATTTCCCAGCCACGGTTAACGTTATCACCCAAACTTGATACTGGATCAAAGCCATGGTTTATCGCCACCACTAACTATAACATGCTACAACCGTGTCAATTCTGCAAAGATCGAGAGAGCCTGGACCTCTCATCCTTTCCCCATCTACACTGAAAGGAGGCGACTTTTGGCCCAACCCGTGCGAACCAGCTCGCCGCCGGGGATTCGTCGGATTCCTCGCCCTCCGGCGGCCGCTCCAGCGGCGGGAGGACGGGGAATCAACGAATACCGGTGTGTACATAGCCTAGGTGTGTGTGGGGTGCTTGTCGGCGGCACTGTGGAGGTGGCGGCGTGGCTAGAGAGGCTTTTGTCAACGGCGGTCCTCTCCTCTGCTCTGGGTGCTCCGGTGGAGGCTCATGGCAGATCTGCCGTTCACTGCGCGTGCGTCGCTCCTCGGAGCCGCGGCGCGCTTTCCCTCAAGCCGGCGTTCGTGATGGCGGAGCCGGATCTTGAAGATCTCCGTGAAGATGGTGTTGACCGAGTTGGCGCTGATCGTGGTGCGGGATGGAGGCGCTTTGGTGCCAAGTGCCGTCGACTTCCTGGTCGCCGGAGGGCTCCTCCCAGTCCAAGGTCTAATGGAGGAGAAGGTGGCGGGTTCCGCCGGCGGAACGTGTTGCGCGACGAAGGAGGCGCCGGAGCTCAGAAGGACCTAGTTCTAATTTTCTTTGTTTCTGGGCTTTTCAGTAAGATGCTTGGTTGATGTAATCTTCACCCGCAAAAAAAAACATGCTACAACGGTAAAATTTTCATTCTTCTTCTTCGATCATGCCTAAGGGGTGGGCAAAAACGGTTTGGTTAGTTTAACCGGTTTGGGCCAGTTCATTTTTTTAAACAAGATTGGAAATCTGAAATGGGCTTGTGAAGCAAAATGAACTAGCACGAGTTTGAACGGTTTCACGTTTTGCCCACCACTAATCATGCCCATGTATCCTAGATGCAATGGTTGATCGGAATAGAGCAGAAAGTCAAGATATTAGCAGAAATAAAATTGGTGATTGCCGTTTCTTCATTCCAGCACACATTCTCTTCATCAACCAATTTTATAACCATGCATTTTGAGTCCACTTGGGCAAAGCTATTCTGGGAGGAGCAACATAAAGTAACTTCTATCAAGAATTCAAGATACCTATGTTACACTCAGTCTACTGGGCAACTGATTTGATGTATGGGCAAATAGTATCCAAAGCTAATGCTTGTGTTATTCTATGTGGTTGTCGGTCCGTCCGGACAAAAAGAAATGTGTTATGACACGGTGAGTCATGAAGATGAGTACGTGCATATGTCTGTTGTGCTATTGATATACGACCTATGATTTTACTCAGTTGGCAAGGAGGAAGAAAGAAAACCGGTCAAAGTCAAACTGTTGTGGAAGATGCTAAGTCAAGGTATCTACTCCCTCCGTTTATAAATATAAGATGTTTTCGGTCTATAAAGTAAATGTATCTAGACATTTTTTAGTATGTAGATTCATTTGAACCTATACACTAAAAGATGTCTAGATAGATTAGCTTTACTAACCTAAAACATCTTATATTTCCAAACAGAGGGAGTAGAAAACAACGTCGATGCAAGTTTTGTTGAAGTCGAGGGTGTTGGAGCGATGGGGCTTGTGGTTCGTGATTCAACGGGATCCCTGAGCACGGTGCGGGCGCCGTGGCATGAGAATGTGGTAGTCCACTCATCATGTAAGTGCTGGCTATTAGAGATGCTATTCGCCTAGCTATTGAACATGGATTTCAAGATTTTGAGATACAAACTGACGCACAAGAGGTCATAAAGTTGAATGAAGACCCAAATGGTGGAAGATCAATTATTGCCAGTATTCGTTAGGAAATCATCGAGCTTAAAGGGTTTTTTCTAGCCTAAAATTACTGTTAGTAGGTAGGCTTGCCAATGAGGCTGCTCATTGATGTGTTAGGAGATCTAGTAGTGCTAGAAGAAGGTGTTTGTGGGTGAACTATATTCCACTGTCTTTAGTCAATATCCTCTTGATGGATTGTAACCCCATCACTTGAGAAATAAATCTCCATATAATTCACACAAAAAAGGAATAGAAACAATTTCATTTCACCTACTTAAGAAACCAGTTACGCTAGTACTAGGGGTATGTTTCGTTTGGAGTCACAGGTAGCCCCGCTAAATAATTGGCCGCCTATCAAATTCTGGTCATTGTTTGGTTTGTAGAGGGGAAGGGATGTTAGCCAGTGAGGCGACAACGACAAGGTGAATCACATGGCTGCAGAATGCGTAACGAACTTCTCTTTGGTGTTAGAAGGCAGTAAAGTGCCAACGACCCCGTCGCTGTTACCTCACGAAGCCCCTAACACCACGGTCCACGCGACTACTCAATCCCAATCTATGTTACTCCATTTGATCCATATTACTTGCCACATAAATGGATGTATCTAGACATGTTTTAGTGCTAGATACATCCGATCAAATGACAATTAATATGGATCGGAGGGAGTACTTAGGATCCAGCTGCGAGAGTGATGCAACATGTCTACGATGGCACACACATAATTCATTGATCTCGATATCAAAAGGATCAAGATAAAAAAATGGTGTTGGTGATGGTTCTATTTCTTGGACTTGTATATATCTCTTAGAATTGAATATTTGTAAGATGTAGCCATGATAAGCAATATCGCAAGCTAAGACCCTAACACAACACTTTATCAAAGCATGAGGCTGGGCAGCTAAGTAGTAGAGATGACAAAGGATGAGGGAGAGGACAACATCGACAAATGAGAAGGAATGATCTATATATGATGAAAAAAGTGTAGAGAGTGATAATGCTCGACATAATTTCTACTCTCCAGGCCTACAACTCTAGGATTGCACTACGAGGTAGGATACTACTTGAGGATGTATCTGCGGTCATAAGGCATTTGAGTGCTACCATGCTATTGTTATATGATAGGTTCTTAAAAATGTGATTTGAGCCAACATATGACTGCAATTATAGAAATTTCAAACTCAAATGCGAATTTAAGAAATAAACTTGTGATAGTCCTAAAAAATATGTTGGCTCTGGAGTAGCGCATCTCCCTAATGGGTACACAATTTGCGCAAGTTACCTAAGCCTTTTAGAATCAAAGCATACATCAAGTGAATAAAAATTACAACTTATGAAGTTTGAATTCTATATATTTATACAATTAATTTGACTAGGAAATGAACATAACCAACAAACATCTACGAAAGAGGATATCCAAGAACGAATGTTTACACTTCATACAATCTAGAATTATCTATTCAGTTACAAATAAATTTGATTCTCTTGTACCTTAAAAATATTACCAAAATATTTGCCAGATTCATACACTCTAAAATACTCCACAAACAGTTTTTTAGATACTTAAGGATTCCATGAAACGGATACACACAACGACAATATAGTGCATCCACGTATTATGTTGTCGGGTAGTGTAACAATATAAGTTTGATATGATGGAAAATCAATTAACAAAACATTCCAATCTAAAGCAAAAAACATTTCTTATGATACAATACATTTTACCTTTAGTGTGACAAAATGTATTTTAACCATAAAATACTAATGTACAAACATATTTATCTTAAGATAATAGTAATATGCATGTTTTTGTTACCATTATTCTATCCAATACCTGAAAAGACATTATCAATAATGTTCATGTGTGGATATATCAATAAAACATAAAACATTTGGATTAAGACTGAAAAAACAAACTAAAAAAGTTTGGTATAAATACTTTAATTCCGTACATTTTCATAAACTAGTTGATACTAAACCTAGAGCAGCTCATTGAGACCCAAAGTTGTCATAGTTTGTCGGCCCAATTTAGAGCACGTTCATCTCGGGTCGAGGCCTGCATGATAATTTCGTCAAGTTCTTCCATTGGCTTACCAACTTGGACTATTGGATGGTAGACAAACTCAAGAGATGACACCTGTAGCACCACCCTCAATGCATGCCAGGTTCCTGAGACCATGCACCACATGATCATCAACAACCCCTTATCCGAGAAGATCTGGCATGAAACTCTATCTTGGCTGCACATGATTTGCTCACCACCATCATATTAACCCACTTTCTTGTTGGATATATGCCCAAGAGGCAATAATAAAATGGTTATTATCATATATTTATGTTTATGATAAATGTTTACATTCCATGCTATAATTGTATTAACCGTAAACATTAATACTTGTGTATTTTGTAAACATAAAAGAGTCTCTAGTAAAGCCTCTTGTTAGATTTGCTAAGTATTTACAGAGATTTCCTGCTCCATACCACTAGTCAACACCTTCTGCTCCTCGTTGTGATCGACACTTCTATTTATCGAAAGTACTACGATACACCCCTATACTTGTGGGTCATCATCCACCACCTTGAAGGGATGGGTACTTGGAATGTGCCATGACAATGTAGAATGGTTGCATCATACCCTAGATCACTTGGCTGGACAATGGGAAGCGGTAAATCAAACTCTAGTTTGAATAGTCAAACTCCAAATTTGAAAAGTCAAATCCCAACATTGAAAGTCAAACCAAGTGGAGGGAGAGGAGGAAACTTAGAGGAGGAAGGTTTCCCCTACATCCCTTGCCGCTGGCCATAGAATGGGAGTTTGGGGAGGACTCCTCCTTCCCTAGTCGCCCCTCCCACCTATAAACGGAGGGGGTGGGGCGTCCCCTTGGCCTTCACCCCAGAACCCTAGGTCGGATGCCCCTCTAAACCGCAGCCACCCTAGAGCTTCGCCTAAACCGCCGCCTAGCCCTGTCCTAGCCGACGGCCACCTCCACCCCTCGTCCGCTAAACCCTAGTTGTCGAGGCTCTCTCTAATCCACCATACCCGCTCCAGCTTAGGAGAAGCCCTGCGGGATCTCAAATCTACTTCCACCTCCACACCGTCGTGTTATTGGAATCACGAGGAGATATACAACCTCTAATACCTGCTAGAACAAGGGAGAGGAAGGACTTCATCGAGTACCGTACGTATGATCAACTGTGGAAGCACTGTCGGAACATGGCGCTAGAAGGATGGTCTACGCGATCTTGAGATCGGCAAGTGAATGACTACATCAACCACAAGAATTCGATCTTGTTAAATGCCTTGGATCTACGAGGGTTAGTACTCTACAAACTCGTTGCACCGATCTCATAGATTAGATCTTGGCTTGTGTGTGTTCATGCGATAGAATTTTTTTGTTATCAATCCTACAAACCCCTACATCTCTATGATTGGTGGTCTAAGTAAGATCAAATCACACCAAAACCCATATGCAAGGGCTAGCCTCGACAACGCTGATTGTTCCATGGTTGATCTGGAAGTTATCTAGAAGCAACGCAATGATTGTGTGTTTGAGTGCGGCCAGGCATTTTTCCATAACCTAATGAACAAAATCAAAAAAGAGGCATTAGCTTGGATTCAGGCGGGACCAAAGGACTCAGAGTGGTAGTGCCAACAACCTGGGGTGTACACAAAGTCCTTGTTTTTTGTTTTTTGTTTTGTTGTTTCCTCCTAGGAGGCTTGTATCAAACTCTACCTATGCAACGAAATGAAACACAAATACCTCTTTGCGTTATCTCAAAAATAAATAAATAGAAAATTGCAATGAATAAGGATGGTAAGTGACGAAGATGGACAAATGTTTAGTCACACGTTGCTAAATTGAAACGAACATGATTGTCTTATATGTTACTTGGTTGCTATATGTCTCGTCGAGCTCAATGGCAAGAGAAACAGTGGAACTTGATAGGCCAGTGTTGAGGCTGGCCATATAATCAAATATCCAAGCACGTGAATATGTGGGGAATCTAGCTTAGAATCGGTTTCTGGTGGAGCTATTTTGGTTGTTGTCGCACTGGCAGGTGATTGATTAGATCCAAGCACATGAATATCTGGTGACGGTTGTTTGGAACCGAGATTTATTTTGTTAACTAATTCTGTTTTGTCTTCTATTTTACTTAATTTTAGATGTAAAATTTGTCTAAAGTTGATTATCGTCGCTTCCTTCATAACCGGGTTGACCAGTTTTGGTTTTCAACTTGTTTATTCCTCTATGCCTATGAGCGGCACTAAGTTCGAGCTTGTTCGCTTCATTGCGTAGCAAATCATAGACGCTCTGTGTGATCTACGTGGTTTACTAGCGGTGTTGAAGAGGTCATACATGTTCAGCGATATATGCCTTTCGAAAGTTCTTTATATTATTTTCTATGTTTCTAGTAAGCATGTTTATAGGTTGTGCTTTGTCATAGATAATGAATAAAACATCATAGAGACAATATTCAACTAATTGAGTTTTGTATTTTTCATCATCTACGCTAGTTAGCGGGTTGTCGGGGGACCAACATCGTCCCACTATCATCGTTGTCATTCACCTTCTCCATCCGCCTCCTCTCACCATAGTTTTCATGGCCTCCTTCCTCGCAACACCTGGCGACCTGTTGAGTCCAGTGACGAGCCCGATGTGCCGGTGGCAGATCCTCCAGCGTCGTCGTTTGAAGAAATTAGAGGTACCAGCCACACACTACTAATGAAAATTTGACCAAGAGCACCAAAAACTATAACAAGCATAGTAACCTAGCAAAAAAGAAAAAAGATAAAGCAGATGCATGTACATTTGTCGGCAGGAAAAAACGTAGGAATAAGACAGCGAAGCTCCGGAACATGAAATTTGTAACAATACAAACTGAACTGACTGTAACATAGTGACTTTCCAAGATGATTTTGAATATTTCCAATAGTCACATTCATCATTTTCACCTTTTTTATGCAACATACATTTCCTGTAAGCTTTCAGAATTATGTCCCATGCAATGATGAACTATTTGTCACTGGTAATTCAGATTATAAGTTTAATGACTCACTAGTGCAGAGAGGCCCATTGGTCCCGGTTGGTAAGGGGATTTAGTTCCGGTTACCTAACCGGGACGGGGCAATCGGGACTAAAGCCCCAACCTTTAGTCCCGGTTGCCCCACCAACCGGGACAAATGGGGGTACACGTTGCGGCGTCAGAGGGCGGGGGGGTGGAGCATTAGTCCCGGTTCGTGTTAACCTTCTGCCGCAGCAGAGATTTGGCCCATTTCTATGCCGCGGCAGATAATTCATTTTGGCACATTTTGTTGCCGCGGCAGCATTTTCGCCACTTTTTGTGCCACGGCAGAGAATTCATTTAGGTTGTTTTATTGTTTATTTAGTGTTTTGCACTTATCAATGAAGGAACCGTTATATTACACAAGATCATCATGACGATATTACATTCAATACACGGATCGAGTTCATGCACTACATACAAAAGTTGTTATTTTTACAATCCCTATTGTCTATACACAGCCGAATAGTATTTCCCTTTTGGGTTTAGGACTTCTGCATCCAAGAATCCCGCCAATTCCTTCTAAATTGCTCGTACGCGATCCTTTGGCAGAAGACCGTCCCGTAGACGTTCGATCTGATTTAAAAAAGGAGTCAGCCTATATGAATGAAACTAAACACAATTTGATTGTAATTAAAAACTATAGAATTGTTTACGTACGTGGAGTTGCTCTAAATTTCTGCCCTTCTCATCGCACGTCTGTCGGATGAACTCGCAAACATAGTATCCACATAGATTGTTACCTGGTCCCTGCGTCAGGCCTTTACGAGAACAGAGTTCAATCAAAATAATAATCAAGCATGATAATAACTGTATCAAAGCTAGAATCAAAGAGATGCGCGGATATAGCTAGTGGTGCTTACATCTAGTGGTTGAAATGTAAGCTCCTTTTTCCAAACATCCCTAGCCTTGTTGGTGAACCGTTTCCAAGCGCTGCCCGGCGAAGAAAACGAATAAAAGAAGTTATTAATTACTTGATATCATAAAATTCACGAACGTTGCCGATATAGTGTCGTAATGATTAGAATTACCGCTGGAGAAGCATCTGTATGTCCTTCCACGTCTTAAGGGGTTTATGTTTCGAGTCCATGACTAGTACACGCCCTTTTTCAAGTTGAATGATTAACAGAATATAGTGGAAGCTGCGAATGCATAACTAATTAATTATATACTTAACATCGAGTAAGCGAAATAGAAAGTGTATAGAAGACAATAACACTCACTCGAAGTTGTAAGGAAAAAGTATTTCCCTTCTGGTTTCTTGAAACCTTAACGCGTGTACTATATTATCCTCCGTATCCTGGGGGCTTGTTTTGAGATTAGCTTCATGAACCCAATATGGGTCAATGAAACCAATGTCATAGATTTGTCCTCTGCTGCATTCGAGAATCTTCATTCTGCATATTACAGTATGATTATATACATGCAATAAACAAGGTGAGATAGCTGGAGACTAAATTAATTACAGAATAGGTACTTACAGACAATAGGCACTGATGATCGATTTGTTCAAGGCGTCTTGATTGAATAATTGAAATAGTTCATCAAATTCAATGGATATCATGTCATCCTTTTCTTTCCCATGATGCTTTTTTGTAACCCTCAGCACTATCCAGTTAGCCCCGGCCTTTGTGGCATGCATGTACCAGTTATGCAATCTTCGCATTTTTGTTGCAAGATTGTTTACCTCCTCAGGTTTGATGAGAGGTTTGTCGTACTGGTATTTGTATGCTACTTCACTCACGGGGAAGTACTCTAACTGGGATAAGTACTAGGCAATACTCATACCTTGAGCAGCGGCAACTTCTCCGTATTGTGCAACTACCTCTGGATCATACTGCTCTTCGGCCCCATATTTGCTCGACCCCACATTGGTTTGGGAAATCACCTTAAGAGAGGCGCAAGACTGTTTTGCTTGTTCTCCGAGCTGGGCAACAGATTTCTCGCTTGCATCAGTACTACTCTTCGAGGCTTTTTGTGTCGCATGTGACTTGAGAATAGAACGCTCATAGTTTGATGACAGCTTTGGCTCGGGTTGATGAAGAGTCTTTAGCATTTTCAACACTTTGGCTTTTTCGTCTTTGGTGCTGGGGAACTCTGGCTCTTTCGGCCGCCTCAGCTTAGCGAAAAACGCTGTCGTTTCCGCATCAACGATCGCCGCAGTCTCCTCTTCAGTACAGTCATAAGCTCTCTTGGGAGGAACCTTTGGTACTTTTGGAAGAGGCTCTTGTTTACGTTTCGGCGATCGCTTACCACAACGTAGAGTAGCGGTACGCTTACGCTTTTTATCCTGAGGCGCCGGCGATGGCCCCCGCGGCGATGGCTGCGCCGGAGATTGGCGAGGCGACGGAGCCGGGTGAGGCGACGAAGACGGTTGCCGCGGCGGCGACAACCTCGCTGGAGACGGGTGAGGCGACGGCGAAGATGGCCTTGGCGTGTGATTTCGAAGAACGATACATTCCTTCGGCCATAGAATGGTGATGTTTGTTGCGTCTACCAGTACAGTCACATCCCCTTCACCTGCAGGGTAGTCAAGATCCAAAACTTCAAAGGTGGCCATGATTTCATCCACCCCGACAACAGCATAGCCCTCTGGAACCGGACGACAGTGGTAAGTTGGTGCGGGTCCAATTGGTAAGGCATAGCCGACCGCCACCTTCATTGATATGTTCACAACTTTGACATGTAGCTCGCAGTGTGTCATCTCTGTGATATCATCCACTGGGTAGCCAAAAGGAGCCATCGTCGGTGCACCATCGTCATCGCCATTGTCATCACCCGGGACCTCGGTGGAAGCCACACTGCTTTTTCGATTATTCGATAGGCCGGTAGCATCGAATGCAGTGTGCTGCTGAGATGGGCCGGTAGTACTTTGCTCTTTAAGTGCGTTAATTTCATCTTGTTGTTGCTTTATTCGTTCTTCAATTATACGCATTTGCTCTTTCTGACTATCTGCTTCAACTTCCGCCCTGTCCTTTCTCCTCTGACGACTTCTATCAGGATATTTCTTCCTCTCTTCGGGAAACCCAGTCCTCCATGGTTGGGAGCCTCTTGTGCCTCGTGTTCGTCCATCATGTTCCTTATTTCCAAGGGCGAGTGTGAGCTCATCATTCTCTCTATCGGGAATGAAGTCCCCATCTTTAACAGCCTTTACTGCTTTTCTCATCCTCTCGATTGGCAAGGGGTCTTCTTTATGTCGTATGTTATATATACACATCCCTTCCGAGTCCAACATGCCCCCATGCCCGTAAAACTAATTCCTTGCACGTTCTACCCAATCGTCTGTCTCTGGGGTGATCTGTTTAGCACGCAGTTCATTCTCAAGTTTCTCCCACTTAGGAATGCCAGCCATGTAGCCACCTTGCCCCATAGTATGGTGATACTTCTTGTTAGCAGCATTCAGCTTATTAGTTGCAGACATTTTCTTAGCTTTTTCTGATGTCTTGTATTCCACAAACTCAGCCCATAATGGTTTTATCTTCTCAAACTGAATATTCTTGAAATCGGGAGTCTTCTCTTTCACGACATAGTCAAGGCGCAATATTTTCTTCCAGTTGGTGAAACACTGGGCCATCTTCTTCAAAGACCACTCCCTGACCTTAGCCTCCATGGCTCTCCCATGTTCTAAGGCGTCCTCAACTGGATCCTCCGCATTTGGATCCAGCTCCATCTTCGGTAGTTTGAAATTAACCATGAGCCTCTTCCACAGTAAATCTTTGGCGTGGTTAGGGACAAATAAACATGTTCCCTCTTCATCCGCATTAGCAGGCCTATTCCAATTTCTAATGGTGATCGGGATTAAGTCCCTAACGATTACTCCGCATTGTGCCACAAATTTGTTTGCGACAACTTCGGGAGCCGTCGGTTTGCCGTCTTCAGCGACATCTTTGATCCTGAACCTCTCATGGTCTTGCAACTTTTTGGTTGGGCCTCGTCTGCTCTTTTCAGTAGATTTGTTCGATCCGGCGGGCTAAAAGAAGAAAGATCGTCGTAACTATTTCTATATAGATAGAAGATGATTAATTAATGAATTAATTATATTACATGCACCTCGCCGGAGCGGTCGTCTTCTCGATTACACAAGGCATCGCCTTCTCCCTCGCGGAAGGCAACACCTTCAACCTCAAACAAGTCGTCTATTCCGGTAAAAAGAGGATCACCCTCACGGGAGTTGTTCAGAAACGTTGATACATCTAAATTTTCTTCCCCGCGGATCACACCTTGGATCACCTCTTCCTTTTCTTCGTCTCTGACGTGTGGGTCCATATTTTCTGCATAGGTGGAAAAACGAATAAGTCAAAGCGGCTAAGGGAGAAAGTTAGGTACGGTGTTGAGAGATATAAACCCTAATTAAGAGAAACCCTAATATATACATACACAATAATAAAAATGAAGAGAAACCCTAAACCCTAAACCTAGCTAAAAAAGAAAATTGTGTAGTAGATAGGTAACTCTAGATAAAATCAACTAAAATCAATATTCCGGAGTTCCGAGGGGTGTAAAACCTAGTTCGGAGAAACCTCGGATGCATATGAGAGGGGAACATGAGTATAAGGCTACAAAAGGGAAACTATCCAGCAGATAGGTAACACTAGATACTAACAAAATACCATATTGGAATCAATTTAAGAGGGTTCGGAATGTTGGAGATATGCCCTAGAGGCAATAATAAATATAGTTATTATTATATCTTTGTGTTTATGATAAATGCTTATATTCATGCTATAATAGTATTAACAAGGAAACATTAATACTTGTGTGAATTGTAAACTTAAATTGAAGTCCCTAGTATAGCCTCTATACTTCACTAGCTTGTTGGTTGATTAAATGATTGTGGTTTCCATATCATGAACATTGAGATGTTATCAACAACAAGATCATATCGTTAGGAGAATGATATGGTGGACATACTCCTATTGATAAGCGTAGCATAAAAGATCAAAGTCATTTCAATAGTTCAAATTGCTATATGCTTTCTGATACATAGTAACCTAATTCCTTCGACCATGAGATCATGCATATCACCTTTACCGGATGGATGCTTTGATGACATCAAACACCACATCGTAACTGGGTGGCTATAAAGGTGGCATTAAGTGTTCGGAAAGTATTGGTTGAAACACATGGATCAAGAGTGGGATTTGTCCATCCACATGACGGATAGATATACTCTGGGCCCTCTCGGTGGAATGTCATCCAATTGGCTTGCAAGCATGTGACTTGGTCACAAGGGATCACATATCACGAGAACGAGAAAAGAGTACTTATCAGTAACGAGGTTGAACTAGGTATGCAGAGATACCGACGATCATAACCTCGGATAAGTAACATATCGTGAGACAAAGGGAAATTGGTATCGTATGTAAGTGGTTCATTCGATCGCAAAGTAATCGTAGAAATATGTGGGAGCCATATGAATTTCCAGATTCCTCTATTGGTTATTGTTCGGAGAAGTGTCTCGATCATGTCCGCATAATTCACGAACCGTAGGGAGACACACTTAAGGATTCGACGTTGTTTGAGTAGTTATGGTATTATGAGAAAGAGACCGAATGTTGTTCGGAGTCTCGGATGGGATCCGGGATATCACGAGGTGATCCGGAATGGTCCGGAGAATAAGATTCATATAAGGAAAGTCCCGTTTCGGAGTTCGGGAATGATTCCGGTGTTTTCATCGGGAATGTTCTAGAAGGTTCCGGATTGTCCGGCACTCCGGGGGGGAGGGTACATGAGTGTGTCATTGAATGATTGCATCATGTACTAAGTGTTCTTGCTGTTCCAAAAACATGAAAGTCAAATTGCCAGTTTGAAAGTCAAACGGCTAAAACAGGAAACTGTGGGAAACAGGAAACTGTGGGAAACAAGCAAGAGGAGTTGGAACCAACTTGGAGGAGGAGTCCCACTCCTCCAAGCCGGCGCCCAGCCCAAGGCCGACTTGGGGAGGGACTCCCCTCCCCTGGCCGCGCCTCCCCACCTATAAAAGGAGGGGCAGGGCTCCCTCCTAGAACACACAAGTTCCTATCTTCTACCTCCGGTTTAGAGCCGTTTTGGTTTAGAGCTTCTAATTGCTTTAGCCAGCGGTTTAGAGCCTTATAATTGGTTTAGAGCCTTCTAATTGGTGTGTCTAATTACTAGACCACTAATAGCCTCTCTCATAAGCTCCACCATACTCGCACCGGCTTAAGGCGAAGCCCTGCGGGATTTCCCCTCTACTTCCGGTACCACGCCGTTGTGCTGCCGGAATGGCGAGGAGAGTGCTACAACCTCCGCTGCCTGCTGGAACAAGGGAGAGGAAGGTCTTCGTCGAGTACCGAACGTGTGACCGACTGCGGGAGCGCTGCCGGAACGTGGCGCCGGAAGGATCGTCTACACGATCTTGAGATCGGAAAGAGTACGACTACATCACCCACGAGAATCCGCTCTCGTTAAACACTTTGGAATCTTCGAGGGTAAGTTATTCCATCGACTCGTTCTACAATCTAGTAGATAGATCTTGGCTTGTTTGTTTGTATGCGATAGAAAATTTTTGTTTTCCATGCTACGAACCCCTACAGTGGTATCAGAGCCGTGTCTATATGTAGATCTGTTGCACGAGTAGAACACAATGGTCATTGTGGGCGTTGATGCTTTTATTGTAGATTGCTTTTTGTGTACTTTGCATCTTGCGGTATGTTGGGATGAAGCGGCCCGGGCTAACCTTACATGACATCGTTCATGAGACTTGCTCCACGCTTGACATGCAACTTGTATTGCATAAGTGGCTTTGCGGGTGCCTGTTTCTCCTAGCATAGTTAAGATCCAATTTACAACGGGTAATCAACAATGCTAGTATCAATGTTGTGGTTCTTGTTCGTAAGTTAGAACGACACTTATTGAAAGCCCCAAACCACGTAAAATATGCAAAGAAAGTAGAAGCGTCTAACTTTGTTTTGCAGGGGTGTGCAGTGATGTGATATGGCCATGATTGTGATTATATTTGATGTATGCAATGTTCCTTATTGTAAGTTGGCAACCGGCAGGAGCCATATGGTTGTCTTTAATTTATGTTAAGACCCGCGTGTCTATTCAAAGTAGTTGTAATAGTTGAAGCCGGTGGACGACAACCATGGTGAAGCGTCATTGACCTTGATGCAATGCCGGTGATGATGGAGATCATGTTCGTGTTTGAAGATGGAGATCGGAAGCACAAAGAAGAAAGGACATATCATATCACATATTATGAATTGCATGTGATGTTAATCCTTTATGCATCTTGTATTGCTTAGTAGACGACGGTAGCATTATAAGATGATCCCTCATGCACATGAATTTCAAATCATAAAGTGTTCGCCCTTAGTTAGCACCGTTGCTAAAGCTTGTTGTTTCGAAGCACCACGTGATGATCGGGTGTGTTAGATTCCGCAAGTGTATACAACATAAGCAAGCCAGATTTGCTTATGCGGTGGCTAAGGTTTGATCTTGACGAGCCTAGCATGTACAGACATGGTCTCAGGAACACGGATTACCGAAAGGTAAAGCATGAATCATATAGTAGATATGATGAACATGATGATTGTTCGCCATTGAAACTATATCAACTCTCGTGATGATCGGTGTTAATGTAGTGGATTTGGTTCGTGTGATCACTAAAACAATGTGAGGGATGTTGTTTTGAGTGGGAGTTCACCTAGTTTAATTTCATTAATTAATTTGAACTCAATTTGTCATAAACTTAGTCTAAACTATTGCAAATATGTTGTAGATCAATGGCAGCCCCTACCATCAATTTTAATGCGTTCCTAGAGAAAGAAAAGTTGAAAAACAATGGAAGCAACTTCGCGGATTGGTTCCGCAATTTGAGGATTGTCCTCACAGCTGGTAATTTGACCTATGTGCTGGATGCACCGCTGGGTGACCCACCTGCAGCTGATGCTCCCGATGAAGTAAAGAATGTTTACCTCGCTCGGAAGAATCAGTACTCCATAGTTCAGTGTGCTATCTTGTATGGTTTAGAATCGGAGCTTCAGAAAAGGTTTGAAGAGTCAGACCCATATGATATTGTCGAGGATCTCAAATTAATTTTTGAGACTCATGCGGCAATTGAAAGTTATGAAGCTTCTGAAAAGTTCTTTAACTGCAAGATGGAAGAGGGCAGCTCCATCAGTGAGCATGTGCTTAAGATGTCTGGGCACGCAAACAAACTTCAAAGCTTGGGTATAGTGATTCCTAATGCTTTGGGGGTTTACCGCGTCCTCCAGTCATTGCCACCAAGTTACAGGAACTTTGTGATGAACTACAACATGCAGAACATGAACAAAGAGTTGCCAGAACTATTTGCTATGTTAAAATCTGCAGAAGTGGAGATCAAGAAAGAGCACCAAGTGTTGATGGTCAATAAGACCACCAAATTCAAGAAGGGCAAGTCTAAGCAAAAGGGACACTTCAAGAAGGGTGGTAAGAAAGTTACCACGCCGACGAAGAAAACCAAGGCTGGACCAAAGCCTGAAACTGAGTGCTTTTACTGCAAGAGAGTAGGTCACTGGAAGCGGAATTGCCCAAAGTACTTGGCGGATTTGAAGAACGGCAACATCAAGAAGAAAGGTATATCTGATATACATGTTATTGATGTGTATCTCACTAGTATTCGTAGTAGTGCCTGGGTATTTGATACTGGTTCGGTTGCTCATATTTGTAACTCGAAACAGGTGCTGCAGAATAAACGGAAGCTAGTGAAGAACGAGGTGACGATGTGCGTGGGAAACGGATCAAAGGTTGATGTGATCGCGGTCGGCACGCTACCTCTTCATCTACCATCGGGATTAGTTTTATACTTAAATAATTGTTATTTGGTGCCTGCGTTGAGCATGAACATTATATCGGGATCTTGTTTATTGCGAGACGGTTACTTGTTTAAATCTGAGAATAATGGTTGTTCTATTTATATGAGTAATATGTTTTATGCACATGCACCTTTGATAGATGGTCTATTCTTATTGAATCTTGATAGTGGAAATACACATATCAACAACATTGAGGCTAAACGTTTGAAATCAAGCGATAATTCGACCTATATGTGGCACTGTCGTCTTGGTCACATCGGAGTGAAACGTATGAAGAAACTCCATTCCAATGGACTTCTTGAATCACTTGATTTTGAATCACTTGAAAGATGCGAAGCATGTCTGATGGGTAAAATGACTAAGACTCCATTTTCTGGTATGATGGAGCGAGCTACGGACTTATTGGAAATCATACATACCGATGTGTGTGGTCCAATGAGTGTAGCATCGCGCGGTGGTTATCGTTATGTTCTTACCTTCACGGATGACTTGAGTAGATATGGGTATATCTATTTCATGAAACATAAGTCCGAAACTTTTGAGAAGTTTAAGGAGTTTCAAAGTGAGGTAGAGAATCAACGTAACAAGAAGATTAAATTTCTACGTTCTGATCGTGGAGGTGAATATCTAAGTTACGAGTTTGGCGAGCATTTAAAGAAGTGCGGAATACTTTCACAATTGACACCGCCGGGAACACCACAGCGTAATGGTGTGTCCGAACGTCGTAATCGAACTCTCTTAGATATGGTTCGTTCTATGATGTCACTTACAGATTTACCGCTATCATTTTGGGGTTATGCATTAGAAACAGCCGCATTCACTTTAAATAGGGCACCGTCTAAATCCGTTGAAACGACACCGTATGAATTATGGTTTGGGAAGAAACCTAAATTGTCGTTCTAAAGTTTGGGGATGCGAAGCCTATGTAAAGAAGTTACAGCCGGACAAGCTTGAACCCAAAGCGGAAAAATGCATCTTCATAGGATACCCGAAGGAAACTATTGGGTATACCTTCTATCATAGATCCGAAGGCAAAATCTTCGTTGCCAAGAATGGATCCTTTTTAGAGAAGGAATTTCTCTCGAAAGAAGTGACTGGAAGGAAAGTAGAACTCGACGAGGTTGTCGAACTTTCTCTCGAAATTGCGAGTAGCACAACACCGGAAGAAGTTCCTGTGGTGCCTGCACCAATAAGAGAGGAAGCTAATGATGGTGATCATGAAACTTCGGTTGAAGTTACTACAGAGCCTCGGAGGTCAACGAGAACTCGTACCACTCCAGATTGGTATGATTCCGTTATGAATGTCATGGTGGTGGACAACACCGATGACCCCGAGACATATGAGGAAGCGATGATGAGCCCAGATTCCAATAAATGGCAAGAAGCCATGAAATCCGAGATTGGATCCATGTACGAAAACCAAGTATGGACTTTGGTGGACTTACCGGATGGCCGGAAGGCTGTCGAGAACAAATGGATTTTCAAGAAGAAAACAGATGCTGATGGTAATGTTACTGTCTATAAAGCTCGACTTGTCGCAAAAGGGTTTCGACAAATTCAAGGAGTTGACTACGATGAGACTTTCTCACCGGTAGCGAAGCTAAAGTCTGTGAGGATTATGTTAGCAATCGCTGCATATTATGATTATGAGATATGGCAGATGGATGTCAAAACAGCATTCCTCAATGGAGACATTGATGAAGAGTTGTATATGATGCAACCCAAAGGTTTTGTCGATCCTAAAGATGCTAACAAGGTATGCAAGCTTCAACGGTCCATCTATGGATTGAAGCAAGCATCCGGAAGTTGGAATCAACGTTTTGATAAGGTAATCAAAAGTTTTGGTTTTATACAAACTTATGGAGAAGCTTGTATTTACAAGAAAGTGAGTGGGAGCTCTGTAGCATTCTTAATACTGTATGTGGATGACATATTGTTGATTGGGAATGATGTAGACCTTCTTAATAGTGTCAAGGAATATTTGAATAATAGTTTTTCAATGAAGGATCTTGGCGAAGCAGCTTACATATTAGGCATAAAGATTTATAGAGATAGATCGAAACGCCAAATATCATTGTCACAGAGTACATATTTGGACAAAGTTCTAAAGAAGTTTGGAATGGAAGAAAGCAAGAAAGGGTTCTTGCCCATGTTGCCCAATACGACCTTGAGTAAAACTCAAAGTCCGACATCGGCAGAAGATAGAGAAAGGATGAGTAAAACTCCCTATGCCTCAGCCATAGGATCTCTAATGTATGCCATGCTATGTACTAGACCCGACATCGCATATGTTGTTAGTCTAACTAGCAGATATCAAAGTGATCCAGGAGTGGATCATTGGACAGCGGTCAAAAACATCCTTAAGTACTTGAGAAGAACTAAGGATATGGTTCTTTCTTATGGAGGTGATGAACAGCTCGTTGTTAATGGTTACACCGATGCTAGTTGGAACACCGATCCGGATGATTCTAAATCACAATCTGGATACGTATTTATTTTGAATGGTGCAGCAGTTAGCTGGAGGAGTGCAAAGCAAAGCGTTGTGGCGAGATCTTCAACTGAATCGGAATACATGGCTGCTTCGGAGGCTTCACAAGAAGCGATATGGATGAAAGAGTTCATTACAAAGCTGGGTGTGGTTCCAAGTGCGCTGGACCCAATGTCTATCTACTGTGATAACATGGGCGCCATAGCCAATGCGCAAGAACCAAGGTCACACAAGAAGCTGAAGCATATCAAGCTGCGTTTTCACGCTATTCGAGAACATATCCAGGATGGGGATGTAAAGATTTGCAAAGTACACACAGATCTGAATGTGGCGGATCCGTTGACTAAACCTCTCCCGAGGGCAAAACATGACCAACACCAAACTGCCATGGGTGTTCGGTATATTACCATGTAATCTAGATTAGATGACTCTAGTGCAAGTGGGAGACTGTTGGAGATATGCCCTAGAGGCAATAATAAATATAGTTATTATTATATCTTTGTGTTTATGATAAATGTTTATATTCATGCTATAATAGTATTAACAAGGAAACATTAATACTTGTGTGAATTGTAAACTTAAATTGAAGTCCCTAGTATAGCCTCTATACTTCACTAGCTTGTTGGTTGATTAAATGATTGTGGTTTCCATATCATGAACATTGAGATGTTATCAACAACAAGATCATATCGTTAGGAGAATGATATGGTGGACATACTCCTATTGATAAGCGTAGCATAAAAGATCAAAGTCATTTCAATAGTTCAAATTGCTATATGCTTTCTGATACATAGTAACCTAATTCCTTCGACCATGAGATCATGCATATCACCTTTACCGGATGGATGCTTTGATGACATCAAACACCACACCGTAACTGGGTGGCTATAAAGGTGGCATTAAGTGTTCGGAAAGTATTGGTTGAAACACATGGATCAAGAGTGGGATTTGTCCATCCACATGACGGATAGATATACTCTGGGCCCTCTCGGTGGAATGTCATCCAATTGGCTTGCAAGCATGTGACTTGGTCACAAGGGATCACATATCACGGGAACGAGAAAAGAGTACTTATCAGTAACGAGGTTGAACTAGGTATGCAGAGATACCGACGATCATAACCTCGGATAAGTAACATATCGTGAGACAAAGGGAAATTGGTATCGTATGTAAGTGGTTCATTCGATCGCAAAGTAATCATAGAAATATGTGGGAGCCATATGAATTTCCAGATTCCTCTATTGGTTATTGTTCGGAGAAGTGTCTCGATCATGTCCGCATAATTCACGAACCGTAGGGAGACACACTTAAGGATTCGACGTTGTTTGAGTAGTTATGGTATTATGAGAAAGAGACCGAATGTTGTTCGGAGTCTCGGATGGGATCCGGGATATCACGAGGTGATCCGGAATGGTCCGGAGAATAAGATTCATATAAGGAAAGTCCCGTTTCGGAGTTCGGGAATGATTCCGGTGTTTTCAATCGGGAATGTTCTAGAAGGTTCTAGATTGTCCGGCACTCCGGGGGGGAGGGTACATGAGTGTGTCATTGAATGATTGCATCATGTACTAAGTGTTCTTGCTGTTCCAAAAACATGAAAGTCAAATTGCCTGTTTGAAAGTCAAACGGCTAAAACAGGAAACTGTGGGAAACAGGAAACTGTGGGAAACAAGCAAGAGGAGTTGGAACCAACTTGGAGGAGGAGTCCCACTCCTCCAAGCCGGCGCCCAGCCCAAGGCCGACTTGGGGAGGGACTCCCCTCCCCTGGCCGCGCCTCCCCACCTATAAAAGGAGGGGCAGGGCTCCCTCCTAGAACACACAAGTTCCTATCTTCTACCTCCGGTTTAGAGCCGTTTTGGTTTAGAGCTTCTAATTGCTTTAGCCAGCGGTTTAGAGCCTTATAATTGGTTTAGAGCCTTCTAATTGGTGTGTCTAATTACTAGACCACTAATAGCCTCTCTCATAAGCTCCACCATACTCGCACCGGCTTAAGGCGAAGCCCTGCGGGATTTCCCCTCTACTTCCGGTACCACGCCGTTGTGCTGCCGGAATCGCGAGGAGAGTGCTACAACCTCCGCTGCCTGCTGGAACAAGGGAGAGGAAGGTCTTCGTCGAGTACCGAACGTGTGACCGACTGCGGGAGCGCTGCCGGAACGTGGCGCCGGAAGGATCGTCTACACGATCTTGAGATCGGAAAGAGTACGACTACATCACCCACGAGAATCCGCTCTCGTTAAACACTTTGGAATCTTCGAGGGTAAGTTATTCCATCGACTCGTTCTACAATCTAGTAGATAGATCTTGGCTTGTTTGTTTGTATGCGATAGAAAATTTTTGTTTTCCATGCTACGAACCCCTACACGGAATGCCCTGGCGAAGGCACATCGTTGAACCCACATGCACCTAAGGGGTATTAATGATTCCTTATCTAAGATAGGGCTTTTAAGTTGCTTGACAATGTGAATCGGGTCTGGGGCTACTCACAGTGGCTGACCAGTGGGGCCGAAGACCAATAATACCAAACTAATTAATAAACCTAATAATACCTAACTAATAATAAACCTAATAATCCAAACACCAAAAAGAAAGGGAAACAATCAACACATGGCATCGATGCAATGCTCAAGCAAGTATGATGATATGACAAGTTAATTTGCATTGGAATGTAACCCTAAGACATGCTCGACGATTTAATCGGGGTTCCGAGGGGTGAAAACCCTAACTCGGGGAAACTCCGGAACATATGAGAGGGGTGCATTTGTTCTTCTAATTATACTTGTCATTTAAGTTGTTGAACAATGCATTATTATAGGTTAAATAGATAGGTTTCATTTTTCTGAACAATTTGATATATTATTTGTATTTTTCTGACTTATAAACAATAAGTTATTGATTTTACAATATTAAATCATTTTCTGGAATTAAAAACAAAAAGGCAAATAGTTTTTACACCGGGGCGACCCCTAGCCAGTGAGACTGACAGAAGGGCCCCAGTGCCAACTCAGCCTCCACGCAAGCAAGCAGGACCCACCGAACCCTGGTTATTTTTCACCAGTGCACGGTCTACCCACTGGGACTAGCCGGCGGACCAGGGGCAAGGCTGACCTGTGGGCCAGGGCCATGGCCACCTCGGCGCCCGCTCGGCTCGTCGGTGAGCACTGTGCGGTGGCCGGCGACGTCGCTAGCGGGCTCGGGAGGGGGTGTGCGCGGGTTTGTTCGAAAGAGGGCGTCGAGGCGAACCTAACTATGATGGCACTGCCCGGATTTGGTCACCGGAATAGGGCACGCGACGACATGCAGCGGCGGCGGACGGCGGCACGCGACGCAGGAGAAGGACAGAGCGCGAGGGGAGGAGAGAAGGGGTCCCGGAGAGTTACAATCTCACCCTCGACGCGTGTATAGCCTTGGCGGGGACGGAGGAGATCAGAAGCAACGGTGATGGTGATGGCGGAAGTCGTCGGTGACGGGGAAGACGCGGTCGATTCCAGTCGCGCGACTTCGATTCCTTCGGCAAGGAGGATAAGCACAGCGAGGCGACGCGTGGAGGCTGACGGCGATACGATGGTTGGGCAGCCTGATGGCGTCCGAGCGGTTGTCCTCGCGGCGGCGGCGGTCTTTGTTGCGGGTGACTGATAAAGAGGAATGGGGAAGAAGGAGAAGGGGCATGGTTAACTAGTAGGGCATCTTTTGTCCCGGTTGGTGGCTCCAACCGGGACTAAAGGGTCATACGTCCCGGTTGGAGCCACCAACCGGGACTTATACTCCATTTTTTTCAGCAGACCAAGGGTTGGCGCGCGCAGGGGTCTTTAGTCCCGGTTGGTGGCTCCAACTGGGACATATGACCCTGTTTTCAAAAAAAATTCAGGAATGTTCTCTCTGTTCCCGCCTTATTTTTTATTTTGGGGTTTAAATTTGTAATGTTTTTTAAATGATAATTACTTTGGAATTTAGAAAAACTTTAAACATAAAAAGTGTTTGAATTTGAATAACTAATTCGAAACCATTTTCTGTTTTTAAAAATAATTAATGTAACCATTTAAACTATGAACCATTTAAAATTAAAAATGAAATAACTTATATTTTTTGAATATTAATTTGGAATTTAGAAAAACTTTAAACATAAAAAGTGTTTGGATTTGAATAACTAATTCAAAACCATTTTCTATTTTAAAAAGAAATAATTAATGTAACCATTTAAAATATGAACCATTTAAAATTAAAAATTAATTAACTTATATTTTTTGAATATTAATTTGGAATTTAGAAAAACTTTAAACATAAAAAGTGTTTGAATTTGAATAATAATTCAAAACCATTTTCTGTTTTTAAAAATAATTAATGTAACCATTTAAACTATGAACCATTTAAAATTAAAAATGAATTAACTTATATTTTTTGAATATTAATTTGGAATTTAGAAAAACTTTAAACATAAAAAGTGTTTGGATTTGAATAAATAATTCAAAACCATTTTCTGTTGTAAAAAATAATTAATGTAACCATTTAAAATATGAACCATTTACAATTAAAAATGAATTAACTTATATTTTTTAATATTAATTTGGAATTTAGAAAAACTTTAAACCTAAAAAGTGTTTGGATTTATATAAGTAATTCAAAACCATTTTCAGTTTTTAATTTGGATTTGAATTAACTTATATTTTTTATATATTAATGGGCGGAAAAAAAGGACGGAAAATAATGGGCGGAAAGAAAATTTGATTAGGATAGAACTGGAATTAAAGTACATAACGCAACTAACACAAAGTTACATAGAAGAGCTGAAAATTAAGATACATGGCCAGATTAAGCCACAATCGGCCGAACTTGTTTTGCAATGTTGGAATAATTCAGTCATGCTCCTGCCTATACTTGTAATACTCGCCACTTTAGTCGTCGTACTCGCCGCGACCGTCGTCGCTGTCATCGTCGGGGTCGCCGTAGTTGAACCTTGAAGGCTGAGTACGAGTGGGCTGGACTTGAGGGTAGCGCAGGCGGGGGCTAGAGTCGACGGCCGTGTCGTAGGCCATGACGCTCTGGAGAGTCCAGCCGCGCCACCACAGCCGACGACCGGCCTCGTTGAAGTTCGGAGGAGGTGGGCCGTCCTCCTCGTGCCAGGCGAGCGCCCTCTCACGCCGATTCATGAAGAAGGCTTCCCAAGTCGGTAAATAGTCGGGATGCCATCTGGGATTCCTCCGCTGCTCCGGCGTGAGCTCGAAGTAGTAGTGGTTCGTGATGGCCATCCGACGCGCCACACCTAGAGGGACAAGAGGAACCGGCATGCCTCCGGCGCTCAGCATCCAGCCAACGGGGACACAGTAGCCCGGCGGGCAGGGGTAGTTCGAGGCGCAAAGCGCCTCCGCCTCCCTAGGATTTAGTGCTACGGTGGAAGTCATGGGAAAGAGTGATGAGGTTGCAGATATGAGTCTAGAGATGTGCAATGACAATGGAGGCCAACCCTACATATATATATAGTGAGAAATGGCAGGAAGATAACTGGAGGGAAGAACTGGCGGTAAGAACCGGCGGGAAAAACTGGCGGGAAGAAATGGCGGGAAAAAATGGCGGGAAAAACCGGACCCACTTCCTGCTGATTCGGCAGACATTTGTCCTTTTTACCCGGGATGGACGAAAAGGTTTGAGATGTCCCGGTTGGGAGATAGTCCATGTAAGGTGGTCTAGTATTTTAGGAAAATGGGACGGTAGCATTCTGAAACGGCATTTTGGTGGTTACTTTACAAAACGACCCGTTTTTTGCGCCCGGAAAATGGAAAAGGGCTTTTCCGTGCGACAAAAAGGAAAACTTCCTCCTGCAACATTGTTCTCCATACCAATGTACACAAACATGCATAATATGGGCACAACATCACAAACTATGCCGTGATTCAGCACATAACATCGGTCATTTGGACCGAAAGCCATGAAACCTCGAACATGATAGGTCTTGGGAAGGGTTTTTCGAAACATAATCAATATACCAAGTCTAGTATTTTTCCTTTCAACTATGTAAACGAATATGACATCACGCGAAGGATTTTCATTGTTCGGATTTTTTTTGAATTTATTATGCCCGTTTTGAATTATCTGAATTTCTAACTATGGTCGAACCGGTGTGCATGAAGATAGGGGACGAGCATCGTTAGAACTTGCATTGGATCTCTGAAGAAACCACATATTGCGAGTCTAAAAATGATTTTTTCAAAAAATCACGGGCGATAGATCATGTACCTGTAGTACAAACCGGACCCACTTCCTACCGATTCGGCAGACATTTGTCCTTTTTACCCAGGATGGACGAAAAGGTTTGATATGTCCCGGTTGGGAGATAGTCCATGTAAGATGGTCTAGTATTTTAGGAAAATGGGACGGTAGCATTCTGAAACGGCATTTTGGTGGTTACTTCACAAAACGACCCGTTTTTTGCGCTCGGAAAATGGAAAAGGGATTTTCCGTGTGACAAAAAGGAAAACTTCCTCCTGCAACATTGTTATCCATACCAATGTCCACACACATGCATAATATGGGCACAACATCACAAACTATGCCGTGATTCAGCACATAACATCGGTCATTTGGACCGAAAGCCATGAAACCTCGAACATGATAGGTCATTTTGTGAAGGTTTTTTCGAAACATAATCAATATACCAAGTCTGGTATTTTCCTTTCAACTATGTAACATAATATGACACCACGCGAAGGATTTTCATTTTTCGGATTTTTTTTAAAATTTATTATGCCCGTTTTGAATTATCTGAATTTCTAACTATGGTCAAACCGGTGTGCATGAAGATAGGGGACGAGCATCGTTAGAACTTGGATTGGATCTCTGAAGAAACCACATATTGCGAGTCTAAAAATGATTTTTAAAAAAAATCACGGGCGATAGATCATGTACCTGTAGTACAAACTGGACCCACTTCCTACCGATTCGGCAGACATTTGTCCTTTTTACCCGTGATGGACGAAAAGGTTTGAGATGTCCCGGTTGGGAGATAGTCCATGTAAGGTGGTCTAGTATTTTAGGAAAATGGGACGGTAGCATTCTGAAACGGCATTTTGGTGGTTACTTCACAAAACGACCCGGTTTTTGCGCTCATAAAATGGAAAAGGGCTTTTCCGTGCGACAAAAAGGAAAACTTCCTCCTGCAATATTGTTCTCCATACCAATGTCCACACACATGCATAATATGGGCACAACATCACAAACTATGCCGTGATTCAGCACATAACATCGGTCATTTGGACCGAAAGCCATGAAACCTCGAACATGATAGGTCATTTTGTGAAGGTTTTTTCGAAACATAATCAATATACCAAGTCTGGTATTTTTCCTTTCAACTATGTAACATAATATGACACCACGCGAAGGATTTTCATTTTTCGGATTTTTTTGAATTTATTATGCCCGTTTTGAATTATCTGAATTTCTAACTATGGTCAAACCGGTGTGCATGAAGATAGGGGACGAGCATCGTTAGAACTTGCATTGGATCTCTGAAGAAACCACATATTGCGAGTCTAAAAATGATTTTTTCAAAAAATCACGGGCGATAGATCATGTACCTGTAGTACAAACCGGACCCACTTCCTGCCGATTCGGCAGACATTTGTCCTTTTTACCCGGGATGGACGAAAAGGTTTGAGATGTCCCGGCTGGGAGATAGTCCATGTAAGGTGGTCTAGTATTTTAGGAAAATGGGACGGTAGCATTCTGAAACGACATTTTGGTGGTTACTTCACAAAACGGCCCATTTTTTGAAACAAGATCAATATACCAAGTCTGGTATTTTCCCTTCCAACTATGTAACATAATATGACACCACGCGAAGGATTTTCATTGTTCGGATTGTTCTAAAAATGGGACGGTAGCATTCTAAAATAGGATTTTCATTGTCGACACCACGCGGAGGGATTTCGGCAGGCTGGGCCAGGCAGCACTAATGATAGGGGTGAGTGTCAACATTATGTCGTGCGACGTGTACCTTGTCCCGGATGGTGTCACCAACCGGGACTAAAGATGAACCTGTAGTCCAGGTTGGAGACACCAACCGGGACAAAACACGAGTCAGCACTAATAAGAGGGGTAAGTGTCGACATTATTTCGTAAGTGTCGACACTATGCCGAGCTGCTTGTACTATAAATAGGCAACCTTGTGAAAGGATACGGGTAGGCTATACTAGCGCAAATCAAAAAAATTCTACCACGTATACCAGGATTACTGTTGTCATAGATCACGGGATTACCACTAGACGCGCAGTTGCGGAATTGATGAAGCGCGTCGAGGCAGTGCAGACGATCTACGTCTCCTCCTTGTCCTCGTCCCACGAGCAGCTCCCTTGCGCGGCTCGTCCAAGCGCTACAGATGCAGCGCCTCAGAGGTATCCACACATACAGGGTGGAAGCGTCAGACGTCGGACTGCTAGGTCCGCGCGTGCAACACAGGCATGAGGAGTGGCGGCTGGGAATGATCTGATGTCTCAGGTCTAGCCCTGGTTAGCTCGCCCCACCCTCTCTTATATAGGCGTCCCTAGTGGGCTTCTACATTAGCAGCCCATTAGTACCCTAAGCCTGGTCTAAGTCGGATCCAATCCTCCTTAGGCTTCCAGCCCCTTAAGTGTGTGACCCTATAGGTTCATATGCGTATAGACATGACACGAATACACTTATTCTGTCAATAGTTGGTAGCGGCCTCTAGCAAGACGTGCCAACTCCTAAACGCATACAAAGATCATATCGGACGAACCATCACAAGGTTTAGTACATGTCTTTCCCTTTGCCTCACGATATTTGGTCTAGCTCCAAGCTGACCTCCCTTTCTCGATACCGTGATTCGGAATCCCTTTAGGTTAACTCTTAACCATATGTAGCATGGCCATGCATTTCTGGATCCGATCACTCGAGGGACCCAGAGATATCTCTCTCAAGTAGAGAGGGGCAAATCCCATCTTGATTGACCATGCCTTGCAGCATGCTTCAGGACAAACCCGAAAACTACCTTTATAACTACCCAGTTACGGTGCAGCGTTTGATAGCCCCAAAGTAGGTCGATCCACATCTCAAGTACATGCGACAATCTCAAGTCTAAGGACAAAACGTACACGATGTGTAGAGAGAGAGCTGCAACTAATTGCTAGTCTCAGGTTGGGTCAGTCCAACCCCATGTTCATAACATGTGTCCACGTCATTGGTTTGACATCTCCATGCCTATGACTTGCGAAACATAGTCATCAACCAATCGATGTGCTAGTCTAATACTCACGTGTGTCCTCACATGAACTTCGACTAGGGACAACTCTTAAATAACCATACAAGTATAGAGTTTCACAAACAATTCACGTAATTGCCAATCAATACAAGTTGCCTGATATGGATATTTAAGGAACATTACAATAACTCATGGATATATATGAAATATCATCATCTCTATGATTGCCTCTAGGGCATATTTCCTTTAGTCTCCCACTTGCACTAGAGTCAATCTAAAATGTATCTAATACCAATTGCTCTTGTGTGCGCTTCATGCGCGGGCTGCGGGAGAGGCTTAATCAAGGGATCAGGAACATTTGAGTCTGTATGTATTTTGCATATCATGACACTACCATCCTCAACGAACTCTCGAATCTGATGGTAACGCATGCGAATATGTTTGTTCTTCTGGTGCTGTCTAGGTTCCTTGGCCTGTGCAATAGCACCATTGTTATCACAATAAACGTCCAAGGGATTGGACGCGCCCTGAACCACACCGAGAGCGATCAGGAAATTCCTAATCCAAACAACTTCCTTTATGGCCTCCGAGGCAGCAATATATTCAGCTTCTGTTGAAGAGGAAGTCACCGTATCTTGCTTGGAACTTTTCTAGCTCACAACACCACCATTCATGACAAACACATAACCTGATTGCGATTTCTAATTATCCGAGTCGTTAAGGTAACTCGCATCTATGTAACCCTTTACACTGAGTTCATCCTCACCTCCATAAACTAGGAACACATCCTTAGTCCTTTTTAAGTACTTAAGGATGTTCTTTACCGTTGTCCGGTGACCTTCACCTGGATCAGCCTGGTATCTGCTCGTAACACTTAGAGCATAGGAAATATCTAGGCGAGTACATATCATTGCATACATGATGGATCCAATAGCCGAAGCATATGGAACCCTACTCATGCGCTCACGCTCATCAGTAGTCGAAGGACACTGAGTCTTGATGAGTTTTATGCCATGAGACATGGCAAGAACCCCTTCTTAGCCTCTTCCATGCTGAACCGTTTCAACACTTTGTCAATGTATGTACTCTGGCTTAATCCAATTAGCCTCCTTGATCTATCTCTATAGATCTTAATGCCCAGAATATATGCCGCTTCTCCTAAGTCCTTCATTGAAAAACTATTTTTCAATGAGGTCTTAACAGACTCGAGCATAGGAATGTCATTTCCAATCAGCAATATGTCATCTACATATAAGATTAGAAATACCAGCGCTCTCCCACTTTCCTTCTTGTAAACACAAGGTTCTTGTTCGTTTTTGATGAAGCCACACTCCTTTACAACTTCATCAAATCGAATGTTCCAACTCCGAGATGCTTGCTTCAGCCCATAAATGGACTTCAGAAGTTTGCATACCTTTCCAGCATTGTTTGGATCGACAAAACCTTCGGGCTGCATCATATACACGTCCTCAGTTAGGATTCTATTTAGGAAAGCCGTCTGGACATCCATCTGCCATATTTCATAGTCGAAATGTGCAGCAATAGCTAGAATTATCCGTATAGATTTAAGCATCACTACGGGCGAGAAAGTCTCGTCGTAGTCAACTCCTTGAACTTGTCGAAAACCTTTCGCAACAAGTCGAGCTTTATGGATGTGAACATTTCCATCCATACCAATCTTCTTCTTATAGATCCATTTGCACTCGATGGCTTTAAAACCATCAGGCAGGTCAACCAAGTTCCAAACTTGATTGTCTCCCATGGACTCTATCTCGGATCTCATGGCGATCAGCCATTTCTCAGAGTCTAGGTCCACCATCGCTTCTGCATAGGTCGCAGGCTCATCATTGTCTAACAATAATAATTCCCGCGCTTCGCGAAGCCTCGCCGACCTTCGTGGTTGAGGTGCTTCTGTTGCCACGGGTTCCTCAACTTGTTCTGCTACAATAGCATCACTCGTAGAAGCATCCCCAACTGGCTCATCTTGAACTTCTTCAAGTCGCACCGACCTTCCACTTGTTCCCTTTGTGAGAAACTCTTTCTCTAGGAAAACACCGCTACGAGCGATAAACACTTTGCCCTCCTCTCGGTTGTAGAAGTAATACCCTAAGGTTTCCCTCGGATATCCCACGAAAATGCACTTATCCGATTTGGGTGTTAGCTTGTCCAACTGAAGTCTCTTTACAAATGCATCACAACCCCAAATCTTTAGAAAAGACAAACTGCGATTCTTTCCAGTCCACATCTCATATGGTGTATTAACTACGGATTTAGATGGTACCCTATTAATGTGAAAGCTGCCGTTTCTAGAGCGTAACCCCAAAATGATAATGGTAAATCCGACTGGCTCATCATAGATCGAACCATGTCCAACAAAGTTTGATTACGCCGTTCGAATACCCTGTTCCTTTGAGGTGTTCCGGGCGGCGTAAGTTGTGGAACAATTCCGCAACTCTTAAGATGATCGCTAAATTCGTGACTCAAATATTCACCTCCACGATCAGATTGCAAGGCCTTTATTTTCTTGCCACGTTGATTCTCTACTTCACTCTAAAACTCCTTGAACTTTTCAAAAGTTTCAGACTGATGCCTCATCAAGTAGACATAACCATATCTACTGAAATCATCAGTGAAAGTAATGAAGTAGTGATATCCTCCTCTGGCTGTCGTGCTCATTGGCCCACATACATCAGTATGTATGAGTTCCAACAAGTCTGTCGCTCTCTCGGGTAAACCCGAAAAAGGTGACTTGGTCATATTTCCAAGTAAACAAGCCTGACATGTCTCGTATGATTCAAAATCAAACGAAGTTAGAAGACCATCACCATGGAGCTTCTTCATGCGCTTTTCACTTATATGCCCCAAACGACAATGCCATAAATAGGTAGGACTCAAATCATTAGGCCAAAGCCTTTTAGCACTAACATTGTAAACAAATGCATCATCAAGATTTAAAATAAATAACCCATTCACAATGGGAGCATTAGCCATAAACATATCATTCTTAGAGATTACACAACCATTGTTTGTACTCGCGAATGAATAACCATCCCTCATCAAACATGAAGGTGATAAAATGTTTCGACCCATACTTGGAATGTAATAACAATTATTCAACTCCATAATAAATCCTGAAGGAAGGTGAAGTTGCATGACGCCGACGAACAATGCAGCAACCCTTGCTTTATTTCCGACGCGAAAATCCACTTCGCCTTTCTACACTTCTCTAGTCCTTATTAGCCCCTGCATCGAATTGCAAATATGAGAAACCGATCCGGTATCAAATACCCAAGAGTTAACATAGGATTCAGCGAGAAGAATGTCCACAACATTTACAACAAGCGTACCTGAGTTGGAAGTACTCTTACTTCCACTCTTCTTCAAAGAAGCCTGGTACTTGCTGCAGTTTCTCTTCGAGTGGCCATGTTCATGACAAAAGAAGCACTCAGTGTCTTCTACAGGTCCAGCCTTTTGCTTGGGTGCAAACTTAGGGATCGTATCCTTAGCCTTGCCCTTCTTCTTCCAAGAAGTACCCTTTTTCTTGAAGCTAGGCTTGTTCTGCACAGCCATCACATGGCTATGCCCTGCACACTTCTTCATGTCACTTTCTGCTATTTTAAGCATCCCACATAATTCATTAAGGCCCTTCTCCACCCCATGCATATGGTAGTTCGAAATTAACTGCCCATAGCTGGATGGAAGAGACGCCAAAATGAAGTCAGTGGCTAACTCTTGGCCTAGTGGAAAACCAAGCTTTTCCAAAGTCTGACTGTAACCAACCATTTTGATCACATGGGGGCCTACAGCTGCTCCCTCTGCTAGCTTGCATTCGACAAAGGACTTGGCAACATTGTACCTCTCAGTCCTTGCCTGATCTTGGAACATGTCCTTAAGCGCAACGATCATATCGTAGGCATCCTGATCCTCA
The DNA here is from genome assembly GCA_916181665.1 of Avena sativa. Classification (NCBI taxonomy): domain Eukaryota; kingdom Viridiplantae; phylum Streptophyta; class Magnoliopsida; order Poales; family Poaceae; genus Avena; species Avena sativa. The sequence goes on along the minus strand of OV702279.1, from coordinate 369,937,948 downwards.
AACTTCTTTTGGAGTTCAGGTTCCATGCATGCAAGCATAAGGCAGCTAACCTCAAGAGAATCATCACATGCTCTCTTGTAGGCGTTCTTTAGGGCAGCAGATGCATTATCAGCAGGTTCATCGGGGATTGGGGTATCCAGAACCGTTTCCTTTTTATCAGACCTGAGAACGATTCTCAGGTTACGGACCCAGTCCGAATAGTTTGTTCCATTTAATTTATCTTTGTCAAGAATCAAACGCAAAGAGAAAGGTGATGCAGTGTTCGGTGCCATTGATCTACAACAGAAAACATGCAAAATACTAAGCAATGTAACCATGAAAGAGTAAAACATATTAAACAATTTAATAGCATATACTCCCACTTAAATCAATATCCCTCTATTGATACTAAGTGATTCAAGATCCACAATTAACAAGTCAACTAGTGAGCTTTAGCATCACTGCTAGAAGACAAGGTAAATCGGTAAGCAACACTTGCTAATCATATCACATATGACTCTTGTTTTTGGGTGACATCTCTATGTCAAAACTAGGCGCCCAACCTTTATGCCCCAAGGTCCTTAACTGTTAAGATGACCTTGTCAAGTTCACCAACCCTTATGCGTGTAGGTATCCGATACAAACCCATCCAGCCAAGGAAAACCGCGGCACCCTAATTTCATAGGCCCACCAACGATTGTACAGGGCATAGGATGGTGCAAGGTTTGGTTGGGAGGGCATGGTTTAACTTAAACTTTGTGAGGGATCGTTCTACTTCTATCATCTAAGCATGCATAGTAGTAAAACGCATAAGAATAACATTCACATAGATGTGACACAGTATGGCCCATTTTCTCATGGTGATCTCCATCGCCATAGAACCTGTCCACCATGATGATCTCCATCTTCATGTTCCATGTGAGCCATCCTCCAAGTGATGAGTCCTCCAAGAACTAATACAAGCTATTACTCCTGTAACACCCTCAGAATCGGACCTATGCAAGTTTTAGCGAAACCTGCCAAACCCGCATAGAAACGATTCAAAGGTGCCCACCAGGCACTTTCGTGCGGGTGGAAAACGAAGTAATAACATTACACAACAGTCCTCGATGGGACCCACAGAACAGATATATACAACAGCGACTCAAAGAGCCAAGAATACAGATATAATATACAAGATCCAAAACACCTTGAAAATGATAGAGCGTCTGACTACGGACAAGATGCAAATGGGGCTAAGAGCCCTGAAGAATAACCAATGGCGTCCATAACCCTGCCCAGGCCAAGCCGGAAGGGTAACCCTGCTAACGACGTCGATCTCAAAACCTGCTTAAACAAAAGGGGTGCCGACAAAGGGCAAAGGAAAAAGAGGAGCGTCAGTACTGAGGCCAGTACACGGCGAGACTAGAATTCGGCGGTCCTCGCCTACATAGGTATGGTGGAATGAGCGGCAGCGGCAGCATGCACTAAACAACCTATAGAGACTCGATACAACTGGCGGTTATCAGAGAGGGATAAGAAAGACCTATCTGGATCCGACCTGAATCTTACGCCAAACAAACCCTTCCTGGTATTTCCCCCTCGAGACCAGTCGAGGAAGTCCACCGAGGAACTCACACAGTTGGCAGTTTTATTTATTCAGTTATCATTGCACCAATTACTAGTCAGGTATAGATAAACATCCTGATAAAATAAGCAGTGGGCACTTTTAGTTAACCATTCCGTTGTAGTGGCGACACTTACTAGTCAAATTCAATTAGCATGAGATAACCCAAAACCCAGCAGTTGTTGGTACTTTTATTTATCCATTCCATTATAGTTGCAATACTTACTAGTCAGATACAATTGTCGCAAGCGACAAACCAAACAAGCAATTGTGGGCAGTTTTAGTTAGCCATTCCGTTATAGTGAAGCTGATTACTAGTCATTATAAAGTCAAACTTATAGCACTACTTTAGTTATGCTTGTCTATGATCGAGATACTGTGCTCCAAGTCGTCCATAACCGCGGACACGGCTTTCAGAAAGTTTTAACCCGACCGGGGTGCACAAATAGCAACACACACACGATCAACCTCGGAAAAACCAAATCAAAACCCAACGAGGCTTTCACGACAAAGCAATCACAGGATTCAGAAATAGTTCAGGGGGCCACCCCTTGGAGTACATCCGCAACGAAGTAAGCTAGCTCCGAGACGGACCCGAGGTTTGGGTGGACGGCTGTGAACGACTGGGAACCCAAAACTGAGCTTGTCGACACCGCGAAAACGTGTCCCGATCCTAAACAGTACAGTGTGCTCCTCGCACAATCGTAAATAAAGTAGTAAAGCATGGCATAAGTACAGGATCGTAAATAAAACCTCAAACTAGCTTGTGGCCCCAAGAAATAAGACTGAATCAAGCTCTGGCTAAGGGGGGCCCATAATTCCCCGTATGTGGATAGCGCGATAAATCAAGGAACAGGTATCAAGTACTCGGGGTCCTACGGGACACAAGTGGGCGGTCGGAAACCAAATATTATCTATCACCCACCGATGCCTCTGCTTACTTACTTCAATTTTAGTTGTTAAACAGGAATTAAGGTGAACGAAAAGTAAAACCATGATCATATCCAACATCAAACATGCGGCATTACTCCAACAACTGTGGCACTTGACAACACGCAACAGCACTTGAGCAAGCGACTACGACGCGCAAGTCCAACTAACTACCACAAAACAGGTAATAGGAGGTGTCCAAGGCAATATACGGCTGCAAGGGATATCACGGGTACGAAACTAGAGCATCGCAACACAGATAGCAATAGATCAACAGGAGGGAATAAATACTATAAAAGTAAGATAGGTAGAAAGGGGGAGATGCTCGCCTGAAAACATTGTCGAAGGTTCATCCGAAGATCGGGGTGAAGCTCACATCAACTCAACGGCCTTATCCGCGAAGAAGCAAAACACTAGAATAAACACCGGATGCAATATTTAATACAACGGCAGAAGATCGGCATGATGCATGTATGATGCATGACATGGCAAAGATGCGATGCGATTAGGTCAATATTAAGCGGAACCGGGGTCCCGACAATTAATTAAACGGTTCAAGTTATTTAGAACTCCCGCAATTTAAATGTTGTATTAACATGGCAAGGTAAGTTACCGGTTCGCTACACAAATTTAAATGAGGCCAATATTAGACTAGATTTGCCCGCATATGGGTCCCATATTTAATTATAAGGTGAATCGGCGTAAGGCCCCCAAACCACATGCCAAGGATGCATGCATGAACAATTAATATGCGACAAGTTGTATTATATTATAAAATAGGGTTTCGGGAAGGGGTTCACACATTAGAGGGTCTCGACGAACTTGAGGTTCCGGGGTTCGGGGTTCGGTCTCAGGGTCCAGGGTTCGACGGGTTCGGTCTCGTCGTGTCCACGTGGCGGGTCGGTCTTAGCGTTCGGGAGAACTTGGCGTTCCGCGGCGAAGGTCTTGGTGGTTCTGACTTCACTTGTCGGTGCCGGACTCGGTCGTGGTAGATCTTGGCCATGTCGAAGATCTTGCCAGGGTTCGTCGAGTGTCACCGGTCCGGTACGGTCTTCGCCTTGCATGAGGGAGATCTTGATGTTCCGGGTTCTACGGTCGATGGGGGTCTTGGCATGAACATTGGGGTTGCGGCACCGGATCGGGCTTCAGATCATCGAGGGTTCGGGCTTCCGAATCTAGGAGGAGAGCTTCGCGCCATCGAATCCATGAGGTAGTGCTTGATGTCCCATGATGAAGATCTTGACATCCAGACGGCCACATCGGGGATTCTTCGTGTTCCTTCGAGAACTTGTTCACACCAACATACAAGCAGATAACATGCCTACAGCAGGAAAACGCCAGGACAGGGGCGAAGCAGTGGCCTGGGGTGGCGGTTGACAGCGACCGAGGAGACGCGGCCTGCAGGGGCGCTCCAGCGCAGACGAGAGGGAGGCGACGGCCGCCGGCGGGGTTGAGCTCGTCGGGGAGGGGCGGTGGAGCTTCGCGACGGAGGCCGGAGGTCGCAGGCAGAGACGCGCAGGACGGCGGAAGAGGAGCACCCGCGGGGCGCTGGGGGGGTCACCGGCGACGGAGGCGGACGGGGAAAAACTGGCGGACGCGGGCCGGCGGCGTGCAGCGGGGCCGCGCCGGCAGCGGGACGGAGGGGAGGTTGGCGGCGGGACGAGCGGATGAGGGAGGCGCGGTCGGCTCGAGGCTGGGGGGTGGAGCGGCGCGTCGGACGCGAGGCAGAGGAGGGGCAGGGGGCACGCGAGCGGGAGGTGGGAGAGGCAGGCGGCGCGGCCGCGGGCGGAGGAAGAGGAGGCGGGTCCAGAGGAGGGGACGGCCGCGGGGAGGTGAGGTGAGGGGGCGCCGGCGGCGTGCGGTCGCCGGGGTGGAGGGAGGAGGAGAGGAGGGAGGCGAGGTGGAGGAGGACGGCGGCGGGAGGAGGCGGGGCGAGGTGACGGGGAAGCGGCGAGGGTCGCCGGCGGCGGCGCCTGGAGAAGGAGGGATGGAGGAGGTCGGCCAACGGAGGGAGAGGCAGAGAGGAGGGAGGTGGAGGAGAGGAGAGCGCGCAGGTGAGGGAGGAAGACGAGAGAGGGAGCGGGGCGTCGGGGCAGGGGCTGTCGGGTGGGACCCAGGGCGAAGTGGGGAGGGAGGTGGCGTGTGGGGGGTTAGTGGTGGGGCTGCTGCGGGTCCAGGTTGGTGAGAGAGGGAGTGGGGGTGGGCTAGGTGGCAGATGGTGGTTGGTGGGGATTTGGGGAGGGGCGACGTGGCGGCGTGGGACTGGTCCGGGTGAGGTGGCCGGAGGGTGTGGGTAGATAGGTTGGTAGAAAAGGGTTATGGGTGGACCGTTTTGCAAATGGGGGTGGTCGTTCGGGTCGAAGCGGCCCGTTCGACTGCCCCCACTAAAAAAATTTCAATAATTTTATTTGTTGCAAACCGACTTTTGCAAGCCGATAGCAAACAAAACAAAATAATCCGGTGACTCGGGGTTTGCATTTGAATTAAGATGGGGCGTTTGGAAAACAAATTAGGTTTTTCTGCAAATAGTTTTATGCGAGCAAGTGCAAGATGATGACGATGCTCAAATGCAATGCGGCATGATGACATGAGCATGCGGTCATGATGATGCAATGCACAAAAACAACGCGATTTTCTAGTAGTGGTTTTGCGGGATGCCACAACTCCTAACAGCTATTAATCAAAATTACATAGTATTAGGATCATCACAAGTTGGCACGCAGGCCATTACAATAAATGACTGAAGGGTTTCGCGGCATAGTAAATCAAAATTTTCTACGGATGCGAACAGAGGGAAGCCAAGATCTAATCTAGGAGATGCAAACAACGAGAGAGATTGGATTAGATCTTCATACCCTTGAAGATTCTCACAGTGGAACGTTCGTCAGAACGTGGGTGATGTAGTCGTACTCGCTTCTCCTTGCGATCCGATCCGATCTAGCACCACAAGTGGCGATGCCTCCGTGAGATGCACACGTGCAGCACCTCGACGTCTCCTCCTTCCTTGGTCCAGCAAGTATGGTGGAGAGATGGATTGGATCTACAACGCAACGGCGCGGTGCAATTGGTGGAGAGTTTCTGCAGCAGGGCTTCGCCTACACGCAGTCGGGAGGGAGAGAGAGAGAGGAGGGCAGCAGGGCGGCTAGGGTTGAGGAGGAGGTGTGGGGGGGTGGTGCGCCCCAGCCCTCTATATATAGAGGGGTGGGCGCCTGCCCTAACCCCTCCCCCAAGCCCTAGGCCGGCGGCCAAGGAGGAAGGAGTGGGGGGCAAGGAAACCCCCCCCTTCTAGAAGGTCCAATTAGGGTTTTACCCTTGCTGGCCGGTTGGGCCCTATGGGGCCTTGTGCCCCTGGCCCAATGCGGCCAGGGCACTCCCTCATAGGCCCATGCCCCCTCCCGACAGGTGGGACCACGTTGGTCCCCTTCCAGAAGGTTCTAGAAGCTTCCGGTACAATAATGATTAACCCGGAACAATTCCGAACTCCAAAAACTGCACTGCCTTATATGAATCTTATTCTCCGGACCATTCTGGAACCTCTCGTGATGTCCCGGATCCCATCCGAGACTCCAAACAAAAACTCATAAACCAATTATCCAATCTATCCTAGCGTCGAGACACGTTAAGTGTGTGACCCTTCGGGTTCGAGAATATGCAGACATGATCTTCTATCAATAATCAACAGCGGGGTCTGGAAACCCATATTGACTCCCACACATTCATCGATGATCATATCGGATGAACCACGATGCCAGGATTAAATCAATCCCATATATATTCCCTTCGTCTCGCGATATTTTACTTGCCCGAGATTTGATCGTCGGTGCCGTCATACCTAGTTCAATCTCGTTCACAGCAAGTACTTTACTCGTTCCGTAATCCGATATCACTTTGTGATTAACTCCTAACCACATGCTTGCAAGCGGTGTTGATATCGATTACCGAGTGGGCCCGAAGTATATCTCTCCGACTTGGGAGGGACAAATCCCATCTCGATACATACAACCCAACAGATACTTTCCGATCACCTGAGAGACACCTTTATGATCACCCTCTCATAGGATGACGTTTGATAACCTCAAAGATTTCTTCCGATACCAGGGAGTTGTATTATCTCATGGTCTAAGGAATACAATATTTGACATAAGAAAAGCTTCGCAAAGATGAACACGATGACACGATCTAATTGCTTCGCTTAGTTTGGGTCTGTCCATCATATCATTCTCCCAATGATATGATCTCATTATCAATTGACAACTCATGTCTATGGTTAGGAAACCTTAACCATCATTAATCAATGAGCTAGTCCATAGAGGCGTACTAGGGACACGGTGTTGTTCACAAACCACACAAGTATTAAAGTTTCCGTTTAATACAATTCTAGCATGGAATATAAACTTTATCATGAACAAGAATTATAATAATAACATCTTTATTATTGCCTCTAGGGCATAATTCCAACAGTCTCCCACTTGCACTAGAGTCAATAATCTAGTTTACATTTGGCAACAATCTCACACCCATGGCACTAAGGTGCTGATCATGTTTTGCACGTGGAAGAGGTTTAGTCAAAGGATCTGCGACGTTCAGATCTGTATGTACTTTTCTAATCTTCAGATCTCCATCTGCTATATAATCTCGGATTATATGAAACTTGCGGTTGATATGCTTGGTCTTTGGATGATATCTTGGTTCCTTAGCGAGTGCTATGGCGCCAGTGTTGTCACACAATATCTCCAGTGGGTCCAATGCACTTGGAACCACGCCAAGCTCAGTGATGAAGTTTCTGATCCAAACTCCTTCACTTGACGCTTTTGCAGCAGCCATGTATTCCGCTTCTACTGTAGATCCCGCGATCACGCTTTGCTTGCAGCTTCTCCAGATCACAGCTCCTCCATTCAAAATATAAACGTATCCTGTCTGAGATTTAGAATCATCCTTATCGTGTCGAAACTAGCGTCGACGTAACCTTTTACGACAAGCTGTTCATCACCTCCATAGACTAAGAACATTTCTTTGGTCCTATTTAGGTACTTTAGGATGTTCTTCACGGCTGTCCAGTGTTCCACTCCTGGATCACTTTGGTACCTGCTCGTCAAACTAAGAGCATTGGACACATCCGGTCTAGTACACAGCATGGAATACATGATAGAACCTATGGCCGAGGCATAAGGCACTTTGCTCATAGCTTCCCTATCATTTACCGTAGCTAGACACTGAGCCTTGCTCGCACTGAACCTTTCTTCGCCTTATCCATTCTGAACCTTTTCAGAACTTTGTCTAGGTATGTACTCTAGCTTAAAGCTATCAGGCGTCTTTGTCTATCTCTATATATTTTGATGCCCAATATATAAGCAGCTTCACCTAGGTCTTTTATTGAAAAACACTTGTTCAAATAACTCTTCACATTGTTAAGCATGTTAATGTCATTTCCAATAATCAATATGTCATCCACATATAGTACCAGAAATGTCACCGAGCTCCCACTCACTTTCTTGTAGATGCAAGCTTCGTAGAAATTTGGAACAAATCCAAAGCTCTTGATCACTTGATAAAAACGAAGATTCCAACTCCGAGATGCTTGCTTCAGTCCATAAATGGAACGCTGAAGTTTGCATACTTTATCAGCATCCTTAGGATCGACAAAACCTTCGGGTTGCATCATATACAACTCTTCATCAATGTTGCCATTGAGGAACGCGGTCTTGACATCCATCTGCCATATTTCATAATCATGAAATGCAGCAATTGCTAATAAAATCCGAATGGACTTAAACATCGCTACGGGAGAGAAAGTCTCATCGTAGTCAACTCCTTGAACTTGTCGAAAACCTTTTGCGACAAGTCGTGCTTTATAGACGGTAACATTACCATCCGCGTCCGTTTTCTTCTTGAAGATCCATTTGCACTCAACGGCCTTTCGGTCGCTAGGAGGGTCCACCAAAGTCCATACTTGGTTTTCGCTCATGGATACCAATTCGGATTTCATGGCTTCTAGCCATTTCTCAGAGTCTGGGCTCATCATCGCTTCCTCATAGTTCGTAGGTTCACTGTCTTCTACTAACAAGACAGTCAAGACAGGGTTGCCGTACCACTCAGGAGGGGTACGCGACCTTGTCGACCTACGACGTTCAGTAGCAGCATCGTCCGAAGCTTCACGATCCTTGTCATTAGCTTCCTCTATCGTTGGTGCAGGCGGCACTGGAACCATTTCAGGTGCTGCGCTACTCTCCAATTCAAGAGAAGGTTCAACAACCTAGTCTAGCTCTACTTTCCTCCCACTCACTTCTTTCGAGAGAAACTCCTTCTCAAGAAAGGAACCGTTCTTTGCGACAAACACTTTGCCTTTGGTTCTGTGATAGAAGGTATACCCAATAGTTTCCTTAGGGTATCCTATGAAGACGCATTTCTCCGCTTTGGGTTCGAGCTTGTCCGGCATCAACTTCTTGACGTAAGCTTCGCATCCCCAAACTTTAAGAAACGACAACTTAGGTTTAGCACCAAACCACGGTTCATACGGTGTCGTCTCAACGGATTTAGATGGTGCCCTATTTAAAGTGAATGCAGCGGTTTCTAATGCATAACCCCAAAATGATAACGGCAAATCAGTAAGAGACATCATCGATCGGACCATATCTAATAGGGTTTGGTTCTGGCGTTCAGACACACCATTGCGCTGTGGTGTTCCGGGTGGCGTGAGTTGCGAAACGATTCCGCTTGCTTTAGGATGCGTGAGAAAATCACAACTCAAATATTCACCTCCACGATCGGATCGTAGAAACTTAATCTTTCTGTTACGATGGTTCTCCACTTCATTCTGAAATTCTTTGAACTTTTCAAATGTTTTAGATTTATGTTTCATTAAATAGATATACCCATATCTACTTAAGTCATCGGTAAAAGTGAGAAAATAGCGATATCCACCGCGCGTCAAAACACTCATCGGTCCGCATACATCGGTATGTATGATTTCCAACAAGTCCGTTGCTCGCTCCATCATACCGGTGAACGGGGTTTTGATCATCTTGCCCATGAGGCATGGTTCGCATGTGTCAAATGATTCAAAATCAAGAGACTCCAAAAGTCCATCGGAATGGAGTTTCTTCATGCGTTTTACACCAATATGACCTAGACGACAGTGCCACAAATAAGTAGTATTATCACTATCTACTTTGCATCTCTTAGCCTCAATGTTATGGATGTGTGTTTCATCCCTTTCGAGATTCAGAAGGAATAAAGCATTCACAATAGGTGCATGACCATAAAAGATGTTACTCATATAAATAGAACAACCATTATTCTCCGATTTAAATGAATAACCATCTTGCAATAAACACGATCCAGAAATAATTTTCATGCTCAACGCAGGCACATAATAACATTTATTAAGGTTTAAGACTAATCCCGAAGGTAAAACTAAGGAGAGTGTGCCGACGGCCATCACATCAACTCTTGATCCGTTGCCAACGCGCATCGTCATCTCATCCCTCGCAAGCCGCCGTCTATTTCGTAGCTCCTGTTTCGAGTTACAAATATTAGCAACTGAACCAGTATCAAATACCCAGGCACTACAACGAGGGCTAGTAAGGAAAACATCAATAACATGTATATCAAATATACCTTTGATGGTGCCAGACTTCTTGTCCGCTAAGTACTTCGGAAAGTTGCGCTGCTAGTGACCCTTGTCCTTGCAATAGAAGCACTCAGTGTCCGGCTTGGGTCCAGACTTGAGCTTCTTCTTAGCAGGGGCAACGCGCTTGCCGCCGCCTTTCTTGAAGGGCTTCTTTGCACCCTTACCTTTCTTGAAGGTGGGGGGCTTGTTGACCATCAACACATGATTATCCTTTTTGATGTCCACCTCCGCTACTTTCATCTTAGCAAAGAGCTCAGTGATCATATCAGTGGAACCAATCTGATTGTGAGCAACTACAAAACTTTTGTAGCTAGGAGGGAGTGACTGCAGAACTCTGTCAATCTTGAGCTCCTCTGGAATCTGGCAGTACAGTTGCTCAAGGCGTTGAGTGTAGCCCGACATCTTAATGGCGTGCTCACTAACGGAACTCCCTTCCTCCATCTTGCAGTTAAAGAATTTCTTAGAGATCTCATATCTCTCAGAACGGGCCTGAGTCTGAAACATAGTTTTCAGCTCCTCAAGAATCTCAAAGGGCCCGGCGAACTCCTCAAAACGATTTTGAAGATCCGATTCCATAGCAAACAATATGGCGATCTTAATCAAACCATAATCATCCTTGCGCGACTGATAAACACCTTTCTCATCAGCCGACGCATCTATAGCAGGGGCGTCACCTAGCGCTTTCTCAAGGACATAGTCCTTTTGTCCGCCAGCGAGAATGATTCTCAGATTGTGGAACCATTTGGTGAAATTAGACCCATTGTTTCTAAGATTTTCTATCTCAGCAAAAACGTTGAAGTTGAAGTTGGACTTAGCCATTTGATCTACAGTATTTGCAAGTACAATTTAGACTATGTTCATGATAAATAGTTCAACTTAATCAAATTACTAGATGAACTCCCACTAAATTCAACATCCCTCAAGTTGTTTAGTGAACATGATCCAAATTCACCACACCTAATCCGATCATCCTGAGAAGAGATGTGGTTTCAATGGTGGACAACGTGTCGATCATATCATTCATATGACTCATGCTTAACCTTTCGGTTCATGTGTTCCGAGGCCATGTCTGTACATGCTAGGCTCGTCAAGTCAAACCCAAGTATTTCCGCGTGTGCAAAAACTGGCTTGCACCCGTTGTATGTGAATGTAGAGTCTATAGCACCCGATCATCACGTGATGCTTGGACACGACGAACTTTCACAACGGTGCATACATGGGGAGAACACCGTTTTATCTTGATCTTTAAGTGAGGAATCATCTTATAATGCTACCGTCGCGATCTAAGCATAATAAGATACATAAAAGGATAAACATCACATGCATATAACTTTATGTGACATGGTATAGCCAATCTTCGCGCAATGATCTCCATCTTGTGTGTTCCGGCATGATCTCCATCACTCCACCATGATTGCCTCCACCACGAATAGCAACTACAACTATTGCTAACTACTTAGCGATGAAGTGAAACTATTACATGGCGTATAAGAAGTTGACACACAGGTCATACACAATTATAAAGACAACCATATGGCTCCTGCCGGTTGTGTACTCATCGACATGCAAGTCGTGAAACATTACAAAACATGATCATTGCATACAACATACACATCACATCTTGGGCCATACCATATCACAGAAAACACTCCCTGCAAAAACAAGTTAGACACCTCTACTTTGTTGTTGCATGTTTTACGTGGCTTATGGGAGTAGCAAGCTAAAAACGATTCTTACCTACGGAAATCCACAACGGTGATATTATGGTTGCCAAACTCCGGTGTTAATCCCATGACAACTATAGTGAGAGAAACAGGCATCCACCAGCCGCATGTGTGGAACAAGCCACACGTCAAGTGCGGAGCCGGTCTCGCGAACGACGTCGCGTAAGGTTGGCCTGGACCGCTTCAATCTCACTATCCCGCGTCATAATAAGAACACAAACAAGAGGCTTGCAACAGAAAACATCAACGCCCGCAACAACCATGTTGCGTTCTACTCGTGAAACACATCTACGCATAGATCTAGCTCTAATACCACTGAAGGGTTTCGCGGCATAGTAAATCAAAATTTTCTACGGATGCGAACAGAGGGAAGCCAAGATCTAATCTAGGAGATGCAAAAAAGAGAGAGATTGGATTAGATCTTCATACCCTTGAAGATTCGCACAGCGGAATGTTCGTCGGAACGTGGGTGATGTAGTCGTACTCGCTTCTCCTCCTCGCGATCCGATCCGATCTAGCACCACAAGTGGCGATGCCTCCGTGAGATGCGCACGTGCAGCACCTCGACGTCTCCTCTTCCTTGGTCCAGCAAGTATGGTGGAGAGATGGATTGGATCTACAACGCGACAGCGCAGTGCAATTGGTGGAGAGTTTCTGCAGCAGGGCTTCGCCTACACGTAGTCGGGAGGGAGAGAGAGAGGAGGGCAGCAGGGCGGCTAGGGTTGAGGAGGAGGTGTGTGTGGGGGGGTGCGCCCCAGCCCTCTATATATAGAGGGGTGGGAGCCTGCCCTAACCCCTCCCCCAAGCCCTAGGCCAGCGTCCAAGGAGGGAGGAGTGGGGGGCAAGGAACCCCCCCTTCTAGAAGGTCCAATTAGGGTTTTACCATTGCTGGCCGGTTGGGCCCTATGGGGCCTTGTGCCCCTGGCCCAATGCGGCCAGGGCACTCCCTCATAGGCCCATGCCCCCTCCCGACAGGTGGGACCACGTTGGTCCCCTTCCGGAAGGTTCTAGAAGCTTCCGGTACAATACCGATTAACCCGGAACAATTCCGAACTCCAAAAACTGCACTGCCTTATATGAATCTTATTCTCCGGACCATTTCAGAACCTCTCGTGATGTCCCGGATCCCATCCGAGACTCCGAACAAAAACTCATAAACCAATTATCCAATCTATCCTAGCGTCGAGACACGTTAAGTGTGTGACCCTTCGGGTTCGAGAATATGCAGACATGATCTTCTATCAATAATCAACAGCGGGGTCTGGGCACCCATATTGACTCCCACACATTCATCGATGATCATATCGGATGAACCACAATGCCAGGATTCAATCAATCCCATATATATATATATTCCCTTCGTCTCGCGATATTTTACTTGCCCGAGATTCGATCGTCGGTACCGTCATACCTAGTTCAATCTCGTTCACAGCAAGTACTTTACTCGTTCCGTAATCCGATATCACTTTGTGATTAACTCCTTAACCACATGCTTGCAAGCGGTGTTGATATCGATTACCGAGTGGGCCCGAAGTATATCTCTCCGACTTGGGAGGGACAAATCCCATGTCGATACATACAACCCAACAGATACTTTCCGATCACCTGAGAGACACCTTTATGATCATCCTCTCATAGGATGACGTTTGATGACCTCAAAGATTTCTTCCGATACCAGGGAGTTGTATTATCTCATGGTCTAAGGAATACAATATTTGACATAAGAAAAGCTTCGCAAAGATGAACACGATGACACGATCTAATTGCTTCGCTTAGTTTGGGTCTGTCCATCATATCATTCTCCCAATGATATGATCTCATTATCAATTAACAACTCATGTCTATGGTTAGGAAACCTTAACCATCGTTAATCAATGAGCTAGTCCATAGAGGCATACTAGGGACACGGTGTTGTTCACAAACCACACAAGTATTAAAGTTTCCGTTTAATACAATTCTAGCATGGATTATAAACTTTATCATGAACAAGAATTATAATAATAACATCTTTATTATTGCCTCTAGGGCATAAATCCAACAATTACAACACACATGGCTCCAGCCGTGTTGCCCTACTCACGACACGCAGGTCATGCTAATTTTCATACATGCATCACATACATATATGGGCCATACTGATCACATACATCCTGCAAAAACAAGTTATGCATAGAATCGCATTCTACCGGATCATGTGACATCACAGCACCTAGTTACCTTAACGAGATACAAAAGGGTCTACGATTAAGGGGGGTCTAGGGGGTCTCCCCCTGCGGAGTTCGAAGGGGCAGTGCCCCTCGCCGTGAAAAATGAGAGATCGAATCTTCACAATTTTCTTTAAGGATTTTTATCGGCAAATCAAATTTACCATAAACCGACTCCTGTACCGATTCAATCAAACTCCTTTGATCACGGTACATCGATTTTAGATCTAGGTTCCGATTCGATCAATCATATTGATCTTCGTGTGATTCAACAGGATTTATGTGTCACTGTCTACCCCGATGGCGGAAGCCGACCGGTAGGGGTAAGTCGTTTGACAACCTCAGATCACGAACACGGAAAGCAAGATCATAGATCAATCCTAAACCACCGCCATATAAACGATCACATCATTCATATCAATCTGCATATCACCATATGCAACCATCCCGAACCTATAACTGAACAGCATCGGCTCTGATACCACTGAAAGGATACGGGTAGGCTACACTAGCGCAAATCAAAAATTTTCTACCACGTATACCAGGATTACTGTTGTCATAGATCACGGGATTACCACTAGACGCGCAGTTGCGGAATTGATGACGCGCGTTGAGGCAGTGCAGACGATCTACGTCTCCTCCTTGTCCTCGTCCCACGAGCAGCTCCCTTGCGCGGCTCGTCCAAGCGCTACAGATGCAGCGCCTCCGAGGTATCCACACATACAGGGTGGAAGCGTCAGACGCCGGACTGCTAGGTCCGCACGTGCAACACAGGCGTGAGGAGTGGCGGCTGGGAATGATCTGATGTCTCAGGTCTAGCCCTGGTCAGCTCGCCCCACCCTCTCTTATATAGGCGTCCCTAGTGGGCTTCTACATTAGCAGCCCATTAGTACCCTAAGCCTGGTCTAATTCGGATCCAATCCTCATTAGGCTTCCAGCCCCTTAAGTGTGTGACCCTATAGGTTCATATGCGTATAGACATGACACGAATACACTTATTCTGTCAATAGTTGGTAGCGGCCTCTAGCAAGACGTGCCAACTCCTAAACGCATACAAAGATCATATCGGACGAACCATCACAAGGTTTAGTACATGTCTTTCCCTTTGCCTCATGATATTTGGTCTAGCTCCAAGCTGACCTCCCTTTCTCAATACCGTGATTCGGAATCCCTTTACTAGGTTAACTCTTAACCATATGTAGCACGACCATGCATTTCTGGATCCGATCACTCGAGGGGCCCAGAGATATCTCTCTCAAGTAGAGAGGGGCAAATCCCATCTTGATTGACCATGCCTTGCAGCATGCTTCAGGATAAACCCGAAAACTACCTTTATAACTACCCAGTTATGGTGCAGCGTTTGATAGCCCCGAAGTAGGTCGATCCACATCTCAAGTACATGCGACAATCTCAGGTCTAAGGACAAAACGTACATGGTGTGTAGAGAGAGAGCTGCAACTAATTGCTAGTCTCAAGTCGGGTCAGTCTAACCCCATGTTCATAACATGTGTCCACGTCATTGGTTTGACATCTCCATGTCTATGACTTGCGAAACATAGTCATCAACCAATCGATGTGCTAGTCTAATACTCACGTGTGTCCTCACATGAACTCCGACTAGGGACAACTCTTAAATAACCATACAAGTATAGAGTTTCACAAACAATTTACGTAATTGCCAATCAATACAAGTTGCCTGATATGGATATTCAAGGAACATTACAATAACTCATGGATACATATGAAATATCATCATCTCTATGATTGCCTCTAGGGCATATTTCCTTCACCTTGCGAGTCCAATCCTCCAGCCAGTTTGAGGCATCTCTAGGATGGTTTTCGAGAGCAGGGACACCACTACGGCCAGTTTCAGGGAGATGCCGACGGAGCCCAGTCCTCCGGCATCTCCGAGAAACTGGTCATAGAGGCACTCCCTAATATGTGAAATTAGTTAGCTCCGAGGCGTATTGATCTAGTTAGAGAAGTTACAAGCTGCAAGATGGTTTTCGAGTGCAGGGACACCACTACGGCCAGTTTCAGGGAGATGCCGACGGAGCCCAGTCCTCCGGCATCTCCGAGAAACTGGTCATAGAGGCACTCCCTAATATGTGGAATTAGTTAGCTCCCAGGTGTATTGATCTAGTTAGAGAAGTTACAAGCTGCAAGATGGTTTTCTATAGCAGGGACACCACTACGACCAGTTTCAGGGAGATGCCGCCGGATCCCAGTCCTCCGGCATCTCCAAGAAACTCGTCATAGAGGCACTCCCTAATATGTGACCGCGCGTGTTTGGAGATCAGATCTTAATGGTAAGTACGAATCGGGACAACTTCTTCATAGTCCCGGTCCAGCCACAAAACAGGACTAACACTCAAGACATTTATTAATATTAAAAACTGAGACTACAAAACCGGGACTAAAGGCCCCCCTATGTATAGTCCCGGTCAAGCCACAAACCGCGAAAGATATCCTTCGGTCAAGCCACAAACCGCGAAAAACATGAACTAGAGTTACATAATATGAGCATGAACTTATTGGCATATGTCCTTCCTTATGATCGCTTCAGACGTAACCATGGAGCATCTTCTTTACTTAACGGAATGCTTGGATCAGTTTTCACTGTGAAGGGCGGAATTTCATCAAACTTATTATAATCTTCTGACATGTCTGTCTTGTCCTCGATTCCCACGATGTTTCTTTTTCCTGAAAGAACTATGTGACGCTTTGGCTCATCATATGATGTATTCGTTTGCATATTTTTTCTTTTTTTCGGTCTGGAGGACATGTCCTTCACATAGAAAACCTGAGACACATCATTGGCTAGGATGAATGGTTCATCTCTATAACCAAGATTGTTGAGATCCACTGTTGTCATTCCGTACAACTGGTCTATTTTTACCCCTTCCCCATTCAGGTTGACCCATTTGCAGCGAAACAAAGGGACCTTAAAAGAGACTCCATAGTCTAGTTCCCATATCTCCTCTATGTAACCATAGTATGTGTCCTTTTGTCCATTATCGTCTATTGCATCAAAGCGGACACCACTATTTTGGTTGGTGCTCTTTTTATCTTGGGCGATCGTGTAGAATGTATTCCCATTTATTTCGTACCCTTGGAAATTCAATACAGTAGAAGATGGTGACGCGGCCAACAAGTATAGCTGATCTCCAAAGTGGTGTCATTCAAGAGATGTGTCCGCATCCAACCACCAAAAGACTTCATGTGTTCATCTGTAATCCATGATTCAGGCTTCCCCGGGTTTTTGGAGCGTACAATATTCTTGTGTTCCTCGATATACGGAGCTGCCAAGGTGGAATTATGTAGAACTGTGTAGTGTGCTTTAGTGAAAGAATCCCCGTCCCTACATATCATTGCTTTCTTTCCCGGTGTGCCTTTTCCACTTAGTCTTCCCTCATGCCGCGAGTCACAAACACCAATCGTCTTAAGGTCAGGAATAAAGTCAACACAAAACTCAATGACCTCCTCTGTTCCATATCCCTTGGAGATGCTTCCTTCTGGTCTAGCACGGTTATGAACATATTTCTTTAAGACTCCCATGAACCTCTCAAAGGGGAACTTGTGCAGAAATACCGGACCGAGAATGGCAATCTCTTCCACTAGGTGAACCAGGAGATGCGTCATAATATTGAAGAAGGATGGTGGGAACACCAATTCAAAACTAACAAGACATTGTACCACATCCTTCTGTAACCTTGGCAGAATATCTGGATTGATTACCTTCTGAGATATTGCATTGAGGAATACACACAGCTTCACAATGGATACTCGAACATTTTCCGGTAGAATCCCCCTCAATGCAATCGGAAGCAACTGCATCATAATCATGTGACAGTCATGAGACTTCAGGTTTTGGAACTTTTTCTCTGCCATATTTATTATCCCCTTTATATTAGATGAGAAGCCCGACGGCACCTTGATACTGTAAAGGACTTCAAAAAAGATTTCCTTCTCTGCTTTGGTAAGAGTAGGGGTGGGCGTTCGGTCATGACCGACAATTCGGTCTTTGTATTTCGGTCTATTTTAAATTCGTTCCTTACAAAAATAAAGACCGAATTATACTTGATAGTTTTACTACCCGAAAAATTCGGGTACCTACTAATTCGGGTTCGGGTTCGGTCATGACCGAATAACATTGTCAATATTGTCAACACAAAAGATATACATTACTTATTAAAAATATGACAATATTTCAACTATATTTTAAATATTTTAATACATATGTTATCATTTAGTGGAAGAAATAAACGTACAACAATCCTAATAAAATGTAGCAACTCTACAATAACACTTTGATGACCATTCAACAATGCCATAATTCATGCACATCACACAAATTTAGAGTTTCAGATAGTCTCATGTAAAATTCGGTCAGTTCGGTCTATTCGGTTACTTAGGAACTAAAGACCGAATAAACCAAACTAAATTCGGTCTATAAAATTCACTACCCAATTTTTTTGTCGGTCTTTTCGGTTTTGGTCTATTCGGGTTCGGTTTCGGTCTTTTCGGTTTCGGTCTTCAGTTATCGGTTTTTATGCCCACCCCTAGGTAAGAGCATAGCTGGCACGACTTAAGTGACGCCCTTTATCCGTCTTGTTATGTGTATGCATGTTCTTTGGGTCTTTCATAATTTGTTGGTCCTCCCGTGCTTCTGGTGTATGTTTTGTCTTCCCATACACGCCTAGGAATCCTAGCAGGTTCACGCAAAGATTCTTCGTCACGTGCATCACGTCGATTGAAGAGCGGACACGCAGGACTTTCCAATATGGCAGCTCCCAAAATATAGATTTCTTCTTCCACATGGGTGCGTGTCCTGTAGTGACGTCGTTCGGAACTGATTGACCGCCGGGACCCTTTCCAAAGATTACTTCTATGCCCTTGACCATGCCAAATACATCATCAGCAGCAGGGAGTTCAGGCTTCTTCTGGTGATCTGCCTCACCTTTGAAATGCTTGCCTTTCTTTCTTACGGGATGATTGGTCAGAAGAAATCGTCGATTCGCCAGGTACACAACCTTCTTGCATTTATGCAAATATGTACCTTCAGTCTTATCTAAACACTGTGTGCATGCCTTATATCCCTTGTTTGTCTGTCCTGAAAGGTTACTAAGAGCAGGCTAATCATTGATGGTTACGAATAACAACCCTCGTAGATCAAATGGCTCCTTAGACCAAACCATAAGTTCCTTGCGTCACCTGCAAAGTCTGGGAAGTCTCTCTCGATTTTCCTCCACTGTGACCCATCAGCAGGGTGTCTCAAATTTCCGTCTTTCTTACGGTCTTCTTTGTGCCATCGCAATAACCTGGCATGCTCTTTGTTTCTGAACATGCGTTTCAACCTTGGTATTATAGGAGCATACCACATAACCTTAGCAGGAACCCTCTTCCGGAGGGGCTCTCCCTCAACATCACCAGGGTCATCTCGTCTGATCTTATACCGCAACGCATTGCATACCGGGCATTTATCTAAATTCTCATACTCCTTACCGCGGTAGAGGATGCAGTCATTAATGCATGCATGTATCTTTTGCACATCTAATCCTAGAGAACAGAGAGTCTTCTTTGCTTCGTAGGTACTCTCAGGAAGTTCGTTATGTTTTGGAAACTTCGGCTTCATTATTTTCAGCATCTTTTCAAATGAGGAGTCAGTTAGACCACACTCTGCCTTCCATCGCAACAATTCCAGTGTGGTACCGAGCTTTGTGCTGCCATCTTTACAATTTGGGTACAACAATTTCTTGTGATCTTCTAACATGCCCTCTAACTTCAACTTCTCATTTTCTGTTTCACAGTCTCGCTTTGCATCAGAAATGACCCTACCAAGTTCATCAGCCGGCTATCTGATGCCCGTTCTTCACCTCTTTCCTCTCCATTGTCTTCCATTGCAGTATCACTGTATTCAGGAAACATATGATGATAGTTGTTATCATCATCTTCTTCTTCACCATCTTCCATCATAACCCCTCTTTCCCCGTGCTTGGTCCAGCAATTATAGTTGGGCATGGAACCTTTCATAATCAGGTGGCCGCGAATGATTTTCGAGGAAGATTACTCCTTGTTGTTCCGACATTGAACACATGGACAACGTATAAAACCATTCTCTTTGTTTGCCGTAGCCACATCGATAAATTTATCCACGCCTTTCATATACCTGGCTATGCGCCGGTCACCATACATCCATTCCCGACCGTTCATCTGCATCATATAAGTAAGTTTATCAAAAAACAGGACATCATAAATAGTGAAATGACCAATTCACATCGACACATGCATTGTATCAATGACAGAGAAAAGATAAGATTGCTAACCTCGATCGAGGGAAATAAAGAGGAGAAATCTCAAGTGCGTCTCTGACACCTTCTATATTTTTGTTCTGTGAGAAATTGAACGGGATTATTCACTCAAACATTTCATCAAACACCTTGAATGCATGCACAGGGGAGAAAAAACTAGCACACCCCTCACACCTTCCACCAAGAGAAAAAACAGAGTGGAGGCAGAGGGGGCTGGGGCGTTGCATTTATAGAGGGCGAGAGCATACGTCCCGGTTGGAGCCACCAACCGGGACTAAAGGTGTGTGCCACGCCACGTGACTGTGGTCAAACCTTTAGTCCCGGTTGCTGGCTCCAACCGAGACGTATGCCCCGTTACCAACCGGGACGCATGCCTTCGGGCCCCGTGCCCGCTCGAACCGGGACGCGTGCCAGCATTAGTCCCGATTGGTGGCGCAACCGGAACTAATGCTCTGAGGGGGCGCGAACGGATGACCTGTTTTCTACTAGTGACTACTACGTGACAATTGGTAAAAAAAGCTCATTGACAATTTCTGGTAATTCAGAAATCCCATTGCCGCCGGGCTTAGAGCATGATGTGATTGGTATATATTGTCTTCATCGTCAGAGTCTACTATTGAATACATCATTAGATATACTGTACTTTGGAAAAGACGCACTGTATCAGTAACAACTGAATCAGGCATCACACGTTAACATCACCATCTAATTAACATGAACACATAGTTGAAATTAACGTTTTTGCAGGGAAAAGCGTGAAACATTGCACTGCTCCAGGCGGCGTGGTTTGTCCCAGCCTGTAGGATCATGCAGTCCGGCCGATACAGCGACATGACGACACGGCCCCACGCCGGGAATAAAAACGACGACCACGCTCGCGCTCAAAGGCGACGACGATGACCTACACAATTGGTGTGAGGAAGGAAGATGACATCTCTTTCAACCGTGGTGTGGATAAGCACAACTCTAGTAGCTCTTGCTGAGGGACGTCCAACATGCACTCTTTTGATTACTACTCCAGTATAAAGGGTGACATCATGAACCTGTTAGGCATGTAATACATATGTATTGGTTATAGTAACTATATGCATCCATGCCACCACGAGGACTGTTCAATGGGAACGATCTATGTCATCGGTGATGGATCTGGATGGCGTGGTGATGGCGACATCCTTCTAGTGGACTTGTGTCCTCCGGTTCCGCCATTGCGATGGCGCTCGCCTCCTGCGTCGGAGCGGAGCTCGGGAAGTTCTTCAGGAGTGTACAGAAGGCAGTCTGTTTTGGTAACAGATGAAAGATGGTGAATCTTGTGCTGGGTTTGTGGTTGAAGGTTGTCAGATTTGGTTTTCTCCTCAGACGCCGTCGTGCGGAAGTGCTAGATTTGAAGTTTGATGGTGTGTTTGGGGTGTTGCACGGACTGGTTCTTTAACAGTAATGGTTTTGCCTTAGACAAGCTATTGTTGGAGATGTGAAAAGTGGCCGATCACCGACGTACCATGTCGAGCTCGGGTGAAGAGGTGACCCCTCTATTTTTCTTGGGTGTCTGCAACGGTGGTGCTGGCGTGAGTGATAGGCATTGATTTTCTGTTCAGGGTTTCTTGTCAGGGTTGTAATATTTTTTTTAGGACTTCTTTTGTGAAAGCTAGGGTTTTTCTATTTTTTCAGTTTGCTATGTGGATGTCGATGTGTACCTAACTTGTAGTAAGTTGATATTTATTATATAAAAATATGACACGTATTACCTGAACAAAAAAAAATAGTATGCGTGTCTAGAATCCAGGTAGGCACATTTTCGTCATTGTAAACTGCGGCTGTATGATACCTCCCGGTGTACTACAATCCAGACCCAGACGGGGGCCTTCCGTTTGTACCCGCCCTTGGCGAAGGGGGAAGGCGACACGTACGACATCCAGTCCCGAGCGAGGCCATCGCGCGCGGTCAAACACGCACGCGATCGAGACGCCTTCCTTCGCTCCCGGCCGCGCACGCACGCACGCTTGTCCCGCTGGGACGTCGCGCCACGCGGCGACCGATGCCGCTCGCGTCGCGTCGTCACGCCCGGCCGCGCATGCGGACGCGGGCCTGCGCGTGTTCCTGTCTGCCGTATGCCGTGGCGCTGCAGTGCAGGCAGGACACAAAGGCCAGCGGGGGCGGGGGCCGGGTCGAGGAGCGGGCTGCCAAGCCGGCCGTGCGGCCGTGCTGCGTTTGACCGGCACGAGTGGCGAGGCGGCCGTGGACGGCGACATCCACCTCGCTTCCCGTAGACAGGACGTACGCTGGCCGCTGGCGCGATCTTTTGTCGTGACGCCGTCCCGTTGCCGTCCTGGCTCTGGTAGATATGACGTCATCTATCGTTGGCGGTTTTAGGCCTTTGACAATGGCCGTATTTTGACACCCTATCCTAGGCCATGCGCTGATGTGGCATAGTAGTTAAAAAAGAGAGAGAGGAAAGTTGTATGTTAGTGAAGAAACGGCTCTTAGCCCTTCTCCCTAAACAGCGCAATCAATTTGGCGATCCCGCGTGGCTCTTTCCTTCTATTCCCTTTCCTCTTCTACCGTGAGCAGCCGAGCGACCAGCGAGCTCAGGCCGTCGCGGGCGTGCCCTGCTCTCCGCCGGCGGCGCTGCCCTACTCTCCACCACCATCCCTACGTCGTGCTACCCTCTATCGGCCTCCTTCATCGCCTCTCTTCTGCGGCCGGCCCGACGGCCCCCTTCCCTATGCCGCCGCCCCCTCCATCTGAATCAGGGAAGAAGCCCGCTGCAAGTGCAGCCATGGACGGAAGCAGGGAGAAAGCCCCAAGGCCGTCAGTTTGGATGCCGGCACCGGCGCATTTCAGCTCCGCCGCTGCTGGTAGCTCCTCCACCAGCAGACCAACAAATCAATGGTATTAATCTATTTGATTTGCTTAATGTTGCATGTTGATATTCAGTCCTTTACGTGATAGAGCAACCTGGTATTTTTCATCCCTGCTCAAGTGCGATTGTCACTGCAAAAACATCAAACTGAATCTGCATTGTGCTTCACTAGTGTTAGTATTTACTAGATTCATATGCCATCTGCACATATCCTGTCAGGGGTAAGATTTTAATTAATATTGCCTGATTTTACTAGCTTCATATGCCATCTGCACATATCCTGTTAGGGGTAATATTTTAATTAATATTGCCTGATTTTACTAGATTCATATGCCATATGCAGATATCCTGATTCATATGCAGACTTGTTGTCTTACTACATTGTCACATATTACAGGATGATGTATACTCAACCACCTGATGCTCTGCTAAGTTTCTTACATACTCCACAAACCCCGTCATTCCGACCAATGAATCATCCATCAAATTTTAACTCTCCCCAACAAGGACAACCTAGCATGGAAAATTTTCATTTTGTTGGTTTCCCACCCCAACTGGGGTCATTTTCGACACCTCCACCACCACCACCACAACATGCTAAAGGGATTCCATCATCTTCTCGGTCGGCTTCGGCCAAAGTGGCTCCATCATCTAAAGGTTCTTCCAAAAAGAAAAAACTTGTTGTTAATCTTGAAGAGGATCCAGAGCCAGCCCGGACCGCACAACGTTTGCCTTGGATATCAGAGGAAGAGACGAGATTGGTAATGAGATATCTTGCCTCAATGCTCAAAATATGATACAATTTTCTTTAAACTTATTTGTATTTGGGTACAACTAATTAATCTACTTCGTAATGTAGGCAAACGCTTGGTTGGAGAACTCATATGATCCAATCGATGGGAATAACAAGAAGAGCGAGCGGTATTGGGATGATGTAGCCGCCGACTACAATAGTAACACGCCAAGTCATCGGAAGAGAGATGCCATACAGCTGAAGCAACATTTTTATAAGGTGAAGACAAAGATCAATGCTTTTCATGGGGAATACTCTAATGTCACTAAAGTGTACACTAGTGGCTTTTCTGATGACCAACTTCAAGCAATGGCCCTAGAGAAATATGAGAAAAACAGAGGCACAAGTTTCACACATCTGCTTATGTGGAGAAGACTCAAGGATGATGGAAAATGGTTGGCGTTGATGGCAGCAATGAAGGAGGAGCAAAATAAGAAACCATCTGCCGGGATCAATCTCGCATCACATGTTATCAATGTGGATGATGAGAAGCGGCCGTCAGCTGGCCGCAACAAAGCTAAGGCTGAACGCGATGGTAAACGCAAGGCACCGGAGGCTGTGATGGTGATCGGGGAGAAATTGGACAAGTTGATTGAGGTTCAGGCCGCGTCTAAGAAGGAGCGCCAAAAGGTCATAGAAAGCCAGCAGCGATTATCAAGTGAGAAGCTTCAAACGGCAAAGCTCGCGAAAGAGACAAAAATGCTTGATCTTTACGAAAAGTTGTTGTTAGCCGACACAAGTGTGATGGACGATGTTGCAAAGGCCGCGCGTGCAAGGGCTATGGCGAGCATGGAATCGAACTTATTTCGTCAAAGAAATGAGGTATAGAAGTATAATTTTACCCGTGTCCACAACCTACTGTTCTCTTTTATTTCTAAATATTGTACTTTGCTATGCTGGACAGGCTGAGAAAGAGTATGAAAGCTGATTTAAACCTGGAGCATGTCCATCTGGTATTTTGCTGGACCGGTTGAGAAAGACATTGTGGCGTTGTCTACCTGGTATTTTGTATGATTTTCTAAGCGATGGATCGAGGTGTGTTTCTAGAATGCCTGAATTAGATAATCAATCGTGTCATGTATACCTGAACTATGTTACTTAATGGATGAATCTGAATGGGCATGCTTAACTGGAAACTGAAAGCATGCACGTATGTAACTGATTTTGATATGAATGAATCTATATGTGAGTGCGTTACATGACTGCATGTATCGTCCTATGTGACTAAACCGATTCCTCTCCAAGTAGACTATATATATATATATATATATATATATATATATATATACAGGGACCGTCAGCCGGACTCCTTCCTCTACATCTCATAAAGCATCCTGACTCCTTCCTCTCCAATTAGTATTTTCAAGCAACATGTCCCATCAGCCGGATGATCCTGATGGCACACATCAGAACGAAGATGGCGATACCACAAGCAGTGTTGATCCAGCGGATGTATATACTCTTGAAGAATTCATTGCCGAGGAGGACATCTTGGACTCCTTCGTCGACGAGGTCGCAGTAGGTCTAAAAGGAAGTCTTGAAGATCTCGAGCGGAGCTCTCTTAGCAAGAGTGGTCCGAGAGAATACAAGAATCGGCCTCGTGAAGAATCTGATCAGCAGCTAGTGAATGATTACTTCTCCGAAAATCCTCTCTACAACGACAAAGATTTCCGTAGAAGATTCCGGATGAGGAAATCTCTGTTTCTACGTATTGTCCATGCACTAGGTGAGTGGGATCCCTATTTCACCCAACGAGTAGATGCCACTCAACGCCAAGGGCTCTCTCCGCTGCAGAAATGTACAGCAGCTATTCGCCAATTGGCATATGGTACTCCTGCGGACTTGCTCGACGAGTACATCAAAATTGGTCGGACCACTTCAATGGAGTGCTTGAAGAACTTTGCGGCGGGTGTGATTGCGGTGTTTGGTGCAGAGTATTTGCGAAGTCCCAACACTGAAGATGTGGAGCACATACTTCGTGTCAATGAGAGGCGTGGGTTTCCTGGTATGTTGGGTAGTCTTGATTGTATGCATTGGCATTGGGAAAAATGTCCTATTGCTTGGAGAGGTCAATTTGTTCGAGGCGATAAAGGGGTGCCTACACTTATTCTAGAAGCAGTTGCCTCCCAGGATTTTCGGATATGGCATGCCTATTTCGGTATCCCTAGATCGAATAATGATATCAACGTGCTTAATCAATCATCATTGTTTATTAACCAGCTGAAAGGGCAATCTCCTCGGGTGGACTATTATGTAAACGACAAACAATACAAGCATGGTTATTATCTTGTAGATGACATATATCCAGAGTGGGCTGCGTTTGTGAAGACAGTATCCCTCCCGCAAAATCCAAAGCACAAGTTGTTTGTCCAACAACAGGAAGGAGCAAGGAAGGATGTTGAATGTGCGTTTGGAGTTTTGCAGGGTCGTTTCTCTATCATACGACGTCCAGCTCGTTTGCATAATCGAAATTGTCTCCATGATATTATGTTAGCCTGCATAATTCTTCACAATATGATAGTTGTTGATGAAGGGGAGAATGCGGCCGATATTCTTGATTTGAATGAGAGCGCAAGCACGTCGACCATTCTACCACCAGTATTCTCTCACGGTGTGCCAGAATTCGCGGATATACTGCGAAGAGATTCTGACATCAGGGATCGCTCGACACATAAGGCACTTAAAAATGACTTGATTGAGCACATTTGGGCAAAGTTTGGCCCAAAATAGTTTATTTTCATGAATTGGTGCATGCGGACGGAATTATATTTTCCTATATATTTATATGTAATGCATCGGAACTTTCGTATGACCGGAATTATATTTTGCTATGTATTTATATGTAATGCATCGCTATTTTGGTATGGAGATTGTTAAGTTCAAAACTATATATCCTTGTGTGTATCAAAGATAGACATGTACCACAAACAAGCTACACTATTGACATGCAATTGTGATCCCAATTGCTAATAAATGCAACATCTCTAAGAGACACCACCTAAGAAACAATCCATTGAAGAGGTTGTCTCTTAAGCATTTATTTTGTCTATGAAAATATGCTAAAAGACCCTCCATTGTGAAAGGCCTTAGTTTCATCTCTCTCTCAGCTCCGCCGAGATGTCCAGCACGGGATTATCACCTTGTCTTGGAAAACCATGACCAAAATACATGCGTGATCCTACCAGACATCAAAGTGTGAGAGAGCTTCGGACGTTGCAGAGAGGACCTCCAGTTCCTTGATGCTGGTACAAAGGCTAATGAGATATTCTTCTTTGCTGCTTTTAGCCTCATGTTCTAGAACATTCTTCTTTTCTTCATTGCAGTTAGTAATGCAGTTCTAATAACATCTCTAACTATACCTGTAAATGCACAAACTATTAAACACGTTTACACTCCATGAAAACCCGGTTTTATTGTCTGAAACGTAGTTAAAAAGACGACACTATAAATTGGACTGTATTCATGGGGTCTACCTTTGGCCCACCGCTTTTTTTTTCTTCTCTTTTCCCATTTCTTCTTCCTCCGATGGGCGAGGTCGTCAAAAAGCGCACAATAGACCGGATCGGTGCGGTAGGTGAGTAGAGCTCTGGTGATAGTGGCGGCTGCCTAAAAACCCATCTAGGGTTTTTCTTTCCTCTCACCGGTGTCGTTGTCGGTCCGCTTCGCCTCTGGCCCTTGAGGCCTCGGATGTGTGGCGGACCGCAACCTCTTGTCAGCGGGAGGGATTTTTTTTTTGCTTAGACTATTTTCCGTGCCTTGTTCGGGATGCTAAGGCGACGGCTACATCCTAGAGGTAGAATAAAGTCCTCTCCGCCCTATCCTCGCTCCGTTGGTGCGTCTAGTGCTAACGGAGGGCGCTGAAGTCATTTGTCAAGAGATCTAAATCTTTTTTTTGTGTTCATTGGTGTGGTTTTAGACCAGTCTTTTCCGATCTACGATTGTCATCATTGGCGATGCGCTGGTTATTTCGAACCTTAGCACGACGAATTTTTGTCCATCTACTATAACAACCTCTACTACGACAAGCTTTGCCCATTTTGGTGATGGAAGGGTGAAGACGATGGTGCGATGGCTCGTGTTACTGTTTGTAACCGTCGCTAGATGATCCCTGAACCTATTTGTAAATTTTATTATTTTTAGGTCTCTTTGTGCTGTTGTCGATGATTATTAATAGATCGGTGAAATTTTCGCAACAAAAAACTGCGCAAGCTCACCATCGGCCGCTCCGCGTGTCGCCTGCGCCCGCCTGTTGCCGCCCACGCGCCCGCCCCTTGTGCCGACCGTCGTCCCTGCCTTGCGAACTCGTCATGGCCGTTGTGCGAGCTCGCTTTATTGTTGTGTGTGAGCAAAGGGGCGCCGCACGACTTCCCTTCATCGCCCCACCTGTCTTCGGAAACATGACGCCCTTCTTCGGCCCCGCCCCGCCTACTCCGCTCAGCTCGCCGGTATTGGCCCGAGTTCGCCGGAAATTTCACAGACTTGGTCAGAATCGAAGCATGGTGCTAGGATCTTCGATCAGCGGTGCACGATTTTGCCAAAGCAGCAAGGAATCCACGGCTAGAGGTTGTTGTACGGACGGCGGCACGGAAGATGTGAGCAGTGGAGAAAGTAAGGTTCCAAACTGTAACCGCGCCTCGGAGCGCAACATGTACCGACCGCAGGATTCGGTTCTCAAGCCCATGTATAAAGATATACAAGCCGAGCCCTTTTATAATCTCCGCTAGCTGGAAGAAATTATGATAAACTATAAACTTGCCGGATTTTTAAGGGTTTAGGACTTTTACAGGTATGGTAAAGATGCTCTAACAAGTAAACAAAACACAACGGTGGGGTGCTTCTCATAATCTCATATGCAGAATACTTTTGGCTGCGCCAAGGTCAAACTTGGTACCTATCTGATCGAACGCTAAACTAGAAATAATCTGCCTTCCAATTCTAGAAGCACTGCCACAACTTCTTTTTGCATGAATATATTAAGTGACAAAGTATACAATGCATTGATTCGAAAAAAAGTAGACTATGCAGTGCATATCGGTCAGGTCACGAGGCCAAATGGCCATAGTGGCGTCTATAACGGTGTGCCAGAATTGGAGTCACATTTCTCAAAATATGGTAATTGCAGAGGTATTTTCCGAAATCGCATGAATTAAAGTGGAATTTATACAATTAACCCCAAAATTAGGTCTGTTTTACGGTACCTTTTACGGGTCACAGAAGTGTCGAAAGTATGATTTGTACTGACGGCTGAGATTAACCGGTATAGATTAGGCCCAACTGGCCCAAAATTGAGTTTGCCTAAATATAATCTGAGAAAAAAAAACTTTGAAATCAATCCGGTCATAGTCCTCCCCGACCTCCTCGCATACACCGCCGCCGCGACCTCCACGCCGGCAGCGCGACCCGCGGCCAGCTCTTCCAGGCCGCTGTCGTCGCCATCACCACCACGCCGCTGCGACCTCCTGCCAGACGCACTCGCCGCGACCTCCTGCCAGACGCACTCGCCGCGACCTCCACGCCGGTTGCGCCGGACAGACGCCATCGTCGCGACGTCCATCGGACCTGCGGCAGCACTTCCACGCCACCCGCCGTCTCCACCTCAGACTGGGAGATCCCAGCTCTTCCAGGCCGCCTCCGTCGCCATTACCTCCACGCCGTCTGCCCCGGACAGACGCCGCCGTCGCGACCTCCATCGGACCCGCGGCAGCGCTTCCACGCCCCAATCGCCGACAGTAGCTATCGGTACGTGTTGCCCTCGATCCTCCTTGCTCTCTCTCCATATAACACATAGGAATTTAAAATCATGTTCATATAGAACATCTTTGGAGGTGCCGATAGAACTGGGCAGTCACTTTACCTGGCACTA
This sequence comes from Avena sativa, assembly GCA_916181665.1. Taxonomy (NCBI): domain Eukaryota; kingdom Viridiplantae; phylum Streptophyta; class Magnoliopsida; order Poales; family Poaceae; genus Avena; species Avena sativa. Next base: position 369,908,051 of record OV702279.1, on the reverse strand, counting down.
CTTTGTCAGTCGTCCCTACAGCCGGTCCAACACAAGTTCTGGAGCTTCAATTACCATGCGCCGAGAGTTTTGCTTGTGGTGCTCCGCTGGGACATCATGGCTTAATTGATAGGGATGGAAATCTTTATAATTACTTTAGGACTGTGCTATGTAAAGACATATATTTTTCTGTTTTGTCTGCTGATTTTACATGATTTGTGACTAACTTTTAACAAAGAAGCAAACAAAACTCCAATGTGGTTGATATAGTATACATGTATATGTCTACAGAAGTTCCAAGAATTGCATAACAAATTAGTAAACAAAGTTTGATTGACAGCTCAGGGGTTTGGCTAGCCTCTTAAACTGGGGACACTTGTAGAATTGCATACATTGTAATTGGTGACAATGAATAAGCTGTAAATATCCCAAATTATTTGGTGCTTGCTTTGCAAACTGCCAACAAGTTAGTTATATCTCATCATTGTTCCTAGTGGCGGACCTTGACCATCATTACAGGAGGGGATAAAAGACATTAGATAATAGTTGAGGGGGCTAACTTGAAGTATTTTGTGTTTTCTATGGTCAAAATGATAAATACTAAATAGTATAGTGCAAATTGCAATTGAGTAGGGGGGCTATGGCCCTTTTGGCCTCCAAGAAGGTCGGTCAGTGATTGCTCCATATATGTTTGGCTAAACAATTCTGAATGTTATCGATAAAGTAGTAATAGGTTCTTGAATAATTTACGACCATTTGCTAGTACTCGTAATAAATGATCGCAAATGAGCATAAGGTTGCATTGATGATTGTGAAGTATATTTTGAAGTTGTTTTTGTAGACATGATTTACTGGGGTGGTAACATCAATTTTTTCTTTGATGGTTGCAGTTCGCATACACGGAGCATGAGGAGCATGATGAGTACCTTTGCGTGGTCAACAAGACCTTCAGAAGTGAGGAGGAAGGATATGAGTTTTATAACGAGTATGCTAAGATCAAAGGGTTCAGTATTAGAAAGGAGAAGGTGAAGTATTTGCCATGCAGCAAAACGCGGTTCAGACGGCTGACACATGCTTTAAAGAAGGACACCGTACGTTGGCGAACTTCAAAAGACCTGACCCGAAAAGAACCCCAAAAGATCTTACTCGTTGCGGATGCAAAGATCGTTTAGAGATCGAGCTTATTCCGGCTACTGGCGAATGGCTCGTGAAGGATTTTGTGGACAACCATAACCATCAACTCCCTAAGGAAGGCGATGCTGCTTAATTTTATTCGCATCGCCGGATGACAGATGGTCAAAAGGTTGATGTAGTTGGGTATGGGATTGGTGGCCTCCGCACACATCAGATAATAAATGTTATGGAACATGCAACAGGTGGTCTTGACAAGGTTGGGTTCATACCCCGAGATTTGTATAACTTTGTGGCGGAGTACAAGAAGAAAAAGATAGAAGGTAGAGATGCTGAATACGTGCTGAACTAGATGGCGGCACAGAAAGATAAGGATGCAGACTTTTACTACAGATTGACTGAATAGTGAATGTAATTGTACCTTTTGCATATTCAGGCTGAAATGGCATTGGAAGATTAGTTGAAAATGAAATTTATGAAACTAACTTCGCTCTCATATTACACGTACAGTTCTTATATTTGGAGTGGTTAAAGAGTCATTTCTATGTAGCCTGAAGTTCCATGTTTTGCTTTGCTGTCATAATGTTTTTTCTGCTAAATCTGTTGTGTTATCACTATGCAAAATATTAAATGTCTCCTTTTCACTTTAAACTAGGTGCTTGGCGATCTGGGGAAGCATTGCTAAATTTGCGAGAGTCAAAGAATGGCTATATTCATAACAAACAATTTAGCCATAATGTGCCAGGGTCAGCTTTCTCCCTTCAATTACAAATACTCCATAAATGAGTGAACTCAATTAAGAAATTACAGTGGCGTACTCGATAGAAAGACTTAACCAACAGAGTACATTCATTACAACACTAAGGGGAACAAATTTAACAAACATCTCAACGGGTTCTTATGCCGATCACTCGGCCTATTGCCTTATGAGCAAAGTACTCGTTGAAGAAGTTGCAGATAAATGCTCCGGAGTCCTTTTCAGACAGCTCTATCAGATAGGAAGCATGCATAACTCCAGGTTCAGGAATCATGGCGTGACCTGAACCATTCCAAATGTAACTTTAGTTGCTAAATTTCTGTAACTAGGTATCTGAAACTTCAAATCTGCAAGGCAAACATAACAATATTGTCATTTAACAGCATCTCACTAACAATGATGAAATAAACAAGATCGATAGCCCGTTCTTTTACGGAACCACTATGAAATCCAAATAACAACATCGTTTGTTATTCTGAATAGAATAAACAAAGTACAGTCTACCCTGTTAAACCATGTCAGTTCCATCTGAGCATCCACAGGGTTATGCATTAAACTCTGCGGCTAAAAGTGCCGTCTACATGGCTGCCGCCGTGCACACTATAAAAGTGCAAAATCTAAGCAAGCTAGCTATCCTACAGTGGAGAAGAATACACTGTCAAAATCTTTACATATATACCGAACAATCAACTCGACTATTTGTCAAAATTTAACCATAAATACGTCCAGAACTATCAAGTTTGGTGGATTGCTATATTCCATTGCCTATGTACTGTTGAGAGCTTTTTGATTTTTAAATCAATTCTATGCATGCTCTACTTGATCTGCCGTACATATTGAACCGTACCATAACAACACAACACGCACCACTCTGAATTTTTTAGAGATCCATGGACACGATCAAATATCGATGTTCTGTTTTGACCTGTATGTACATGAACTATCATTTGAATTTTTCAGTACAAACTAAGCTAAAATTTTCAGTACAAGCTAAGCTAAGCAATATTATTTGAAACCTGGACTCAAAAGTACTTGACTGCAGACACGATGAAGAAGGATGGAGCGAAAAGGCCACAGCTAGGATCCAACTATAATTGTTATTTTGACAAATAAGGAGCAGACTTGCAATAAAGTACATGCCAGAATATGATCGGTAATAATATCATCTGTATATTTTGCAGCATATACTACTACTACTACTACTACCATCTGTAGCAGTTGAAGGTGAACTACCTGGTCCAGGAAGTGGTCTGCATTCCTTGATTGGACCGAGCAGGTAGAAAGGGGGGCATGTACGTACCGATGCTGAGATCTTTGCCGATGAGGAGCACCGGGAAGGATCAACGCCGGATACCCGGAGGAGGCGACGTGCCAGTGACACCTTGGACCACCGGAACACGTGCGGGGAGCCGCCAACCTCATCGAGGAAACTGTCCCCTGCGCCAACGCCTCGCTGACCTCCTCCCTGTCCACAACAGATCCACCCCGCAGTCGACGGCAAGGGAGGCGCACCGCGATGAGCTACTGCCCCTCCTCTGAAAACGCGTGACGAGCGAGGAGGGTGGCGCCGTGGGGTCGTGGATCGGGTCTGGGGCCGGGAGAGGGAACCACGGGAAAAATGTGGCTGGGTTGGGATAGGAGGGGGCGGCGCGTCGGGATGGTGGTCTCGGCGGCGGCACCCACGCAGCCGGGGAAGAAGATCCTTTTTTTTGCTAACGATACTGCAGCGGCAGAGCAAGTTGGACTCTGTTTGGGCCGGGGTCCATCTTGGAGATTTTTCGGTGCGGTGTCAGTTTTGCCCACGCGAGGTCACTAGTATGAATCATACCGATCATCTATTTGGTATCAGTATGAATTGTTGTGAGCCTTTAGATGAACAAAAATAGATGGCTGGTATTCATTTTGGGGTACCACAAAACATCTCAAAAATTAACGATGGATATGATGGTGTTGATGATGTAAATCGGTATCATGGCCTCCAAGATCCGAGCTATGGTGGATTCGGGTGCCCTCCTTCGGATCCATTCCAAATGTGAGGTTTCTGGTGTTGTTCCATGAGTTGTGGTTTCTCATGTGTCTAACTTCTGATCGATTGCATGGGGTGAAAGTATTTGACTAGACGGAGCCGTTGGTGGATGGTATGGCGATGTGGTCAACCCCGATTGTACCATGACTTGTTATCTTATGTGTGAATGCGGTCTGTGAATTCTCCTATTGACTTGATTCTTAGGTGCGTGAATATTTTATGAAAGACATTTATAACTTCAAATTGACATTATGTACTAAAAAGTATCCACTTCAATTGATGTGGCTCTCCACCTCATTATATTTGGGATCCTGTGATATCAACAAAATAGGCATGCCCAAGCGTGGTAAAATAATAAAATCCAATCACTACTAATTCAAAAACATAAGATAAAGCATGGTACAAAATGTACTCATGAATAAATCAAATGAACAAAAGATACAATATAAAAATCTTAAAATTTTGAATATTCATAAAATCTGACCAATGAAAGAATACCACCAACAACCCTGTCCGAGAATGAATGTTGTCGCTTCATATCTCTAGATTTATCTATTTTGTTACACATCAACTTGATGATTTTGAACCTTACATACATCTACCTGATTATTTCCACATTCGCACTCTCTAAAACACTCCGACAACCTTTAAGAGGATACCATGAAAACGATATGCAACCGCACTATGATGCAGCCACATATTATATATACTGGCGAGTAATGTAACAATATTAGTTTCAGATCATAGGAAGTCTATTAACCAAATATTCCAAACTAAAGAGAAAATATTTCTTATTATGTAATAAATATTCTGTTTAGTGTTACAAAATGTATTTTAACAATAAAAAATAGTATGGTACAAAACATATGAATGTAAATATATAATGAGCAAAGTATTTTAGTTATATTAGTTAGTACCTAAAAGGTAGTATTCAAGATCACGATTATACCTAAAAGTTAGTAAAAAAGTTTGGTATAAATACTTTAAGGCCTCGCCAAGCTCAATGGAAAGAGTAACAATGATCAAAATGACAGGCATATCAATTGTTAGCTAGGTGCTAAATCTGGCAAAAATCTTGGTGAATATTCAAAATAAATGTGTATGGTTTAGAAAAAAACTCGAGCGAACTATCACCTACTCATTAGAATTTTACCCACATTTTGCTAAATTGGTAGCCGTATAAATAATGAAACATGGCTACAAATCTTTGAGATGCAGATACATATTGAATTGTCTGTAAAATATGGTCTATTATTTTTTTAAAATAGGTTGCTCTAGTTTGCAATAGGGTTTTGGTAGGTGCTTTTTTCAAAAATATTTTTAGCAATTAGAAAATGAAAATAAAATCTTTTATGTAAAGAAAATGGACCAATTTAATCCTTTTTAAAAATATCAACACAAGATGAATTGCTTTTGAGAAAAAAATCACAAACTAATATTTTCTGCATGACGCCTATTGAATTCAGTTTCGTACTCTTTGTCTAGAAATAAGTGACTTATATTTGTTTAAATTCACTTATTTTTAGACGGAGAGTGTACCACAACGCCTTACGCCATGCCGCCATGCAAGAGATTGTTCAAAGGGATAGTTTATGAATTTTTTCCAGATCTGTTTTTATGTGCCGAAGTTTTAGAGAGGGGTCTATCGATTTTTACCTGGCCGTGCGTCCGTGCGGTGTACACACGAGTGGTGAGGCGATCGGGGACGGCGATGCTAATCAGGACAATGGTGATGTCGCGTGATGATTCGACGTCCCTTCTATCCTCGAAAATTATCTACCCCTCCGTTCTAAAATAGATGTCTCAGATTTTTTAAAATTTAAATGAATCTATATACTAAATAGTATCTAGATTCATCCAAATTTTGACAAATCTACGAAGGAGGGAGTAATTACCTGTTTGCAATGTTCAGCTCATGATTACGAGCTCATGATTACGAGCCTGTCCAGTAAAGTTAGAACGGAAAACAAAGGACGCCACCATGTCGCGAACATCACTCCTCCGGATCCGGCTCCGGCTCCGGTCCTCGGTCGACACACAGTTGTTCCTTGATGCTGGTAAAGGCTAATCGGATATTCTTCTCAGCTGCTTTTAGCACCAGGTCGACACCATTGGCCTAATCTCTTGGACCACGGCGAGCAGTGGCCCGTGGGTATAGTCTAGGCAAGATCGGGGGCCGAGTGACCAAGGCCGTGAGCTTGGTCGATTTTACGTAGCAGATCATAGAACAAGCTAGGTGTACGCTGGTTCTTTGGCGTATTGCTTTTGCTCACGACCTCCATCTGAGATCCGCGTTAATTATAAGGACCAATGGCCTAATGTGGACCACCTTTTGTAGTGGGTATAGCCGTATAGGCATGATCGGAGATCGAGGACCATCTGCAACTTACTTGTTATTAGTCCGGAGACTTAATTATTCCTAAATATCTGTGCATGCAACCTCCTTAATACCCTCCCAGCCACTGCATGCGCCCCCTAGTTGCGGTGTGTTATTCTTGATTAATGAGTGAGAGTCCAACGAACCAATACATGCACGGCAAAATTAAAATCCTAGCAATTAAATAGGAGACGAGAGGGAGAATTTATAGGCGCCTTAATCCACGAGCTTTTGTCCTCCGGCCTTCTATACCCGAACAGAGGGAGTACTAAAAAGGATATTGCAAGTTTATCTAAATTTAAATGAATCTATATATAAATCTAAGACATCTTTTTTAGGACGGAGGAAGTATTAGATAAAAAGACGAGCGGCGATCGAATCCTCGGCGTCGGCCCGGGAAACAGCAAAAAAACAAGGCCATGAACTTGTTCGTTTTTACGTGGCAGATCATGTAAGTTCGTAAGGAGTATGAGCTAGGAGAATAGCCGAATAGGGGTGCGATGTTTTATTTGGCAGATTGCTTTTGCTCGTACACGAGAGGGGGAAATATCAAACTTGCTTGTTTACTCTAGTCCATCAAATTGTAACGGCACTCTAAACTTGCCTTTTGTGTTTTGTTTAACCTGTCTGTTAATAAGTGGCACCCGAGTTGCTCACGTTACCTTACATATAGTGTCGTGGTTTGTGACCTCGACTTTTAACAAATCCGCACAAGCTTAACTTTGAAACAATTAGTCGAATATATTGTGTAGTGATGAAAGCAACATAAAGGATGGGTGTGCTTATGTTGTGTCGCATGTCATCGTATACTTGCCAGAGTCGGACAACGATGACTTTTAACCGAGTTCAACCATGACATGAGAGAAGAACCGCTTAATCTCGGTAAGGGGTGTGGTCCTAGGCTATATGCCGCACCTAAGGACGACGACATAAACTTCATCTTGAGGACACCCATTGGAAACATCACCAAACACGTCGAATCATGTCTCCGTAAATATCAAACTAAATTTGTACAAAAATGGCAGGGTGATAGGACAAGGGTCGGTCGTCATCTCCTCCTACATCCAATATGCCATTTTCTTCGTTTCGCTTCTCCGCCGCCTATGCGATCACCGCTCAACCATCTCGTGTTTGTGGTTACTTTCTAATCTCGAAGCTCCGCAACTCCGGTCTATTGTAGACGTTGTGTGCATAAGTTGTCCTCGGCGTTTCTTAAGAAAGTGTTGACCTTGAGGGGCCTAGTTGGTTATGACTAAGGAAACGCAGGGTCCTATTCAGAAAGTTCTATAGAGGAGTTTTTGTGTCCACCTCTTTTTTTTTCACTTTTTGGCGAATTGTGTGCACGCTCGCCAACTCCGCATTCACGGTGACAGATTTCCTAGGGAGTACACGTCGTTTTCGACCAAAAAAGTGATGTGCCAAAATCCAATTTAAAAGCTACTCTCTCCGTTTAGAAATATAAGATATTTTAGGTTTGTGAAAAAGATATATCTAAACATGTTTTACTGTATAGGTTTAAATAAATATAGACACTAAAAGGTGTCTAAATACTTCTCATTCACAAAGCTAAAACATCTTATATTTCTAAAGGGAGGAGTATATGAAAGTGTCAAGTTTATGAATCCGCACTTCCACGGTTGTCTTTTCCTCAACAAGAAAATTAGAAACGAACTCGAGGACAAACACGGAAAATACCCCTAGACCAGCTGGGTCCACCGCCAAGTCACCCCAACACATCTCCGCGGACGTGGAGTCGAGCCGCCCAGATCGCTGCCGCCCCACACACAGACTCCGCCTCCAAATCTCGCCCGAAGAGAAGAGATTTCACGGCGGCGATGGCGGCGACCGGCGGCACCTCCTCCGGCGATGTCCCCATCATCCAGGCGGAGAATCTCACCAGCAACGTCAGGTCCATCCTCTACAGGTACGCGCCCCTCTCTCTCCCTCCCTCCCCCCGCGCACCCCTCCTCTTTCCGATGGGTTCGATGGTTCGATCTGATCTGGAGGTGTGCTCAGTTTCACGGTAGCTCGTTAAGCTTTGATCTGAGTGTATCTTATGTATAGCTAGCTTAATTACGGGTCGCTAGATGTTTCACTGCAAGTATTGGTAGGAAAGGAACATGGGAGTGGAATTTTGTCGGACGAAGGGGGCAACGGGTGTGGAGATTAGTGGTTTCTCATGGAACTATGATGCGCTACGACACAACAATCTTACACTGTGAATTTGAACTGTTGGTAGCTGCCTGGTGGATCCGCTGAACTGAGTTAAAAGGATTTACTTAATGTTTCCCTGCTACGTTGAGATATATCGTATACTTGGCAGTCTGGAATTGGGGGAACCCTTGATGATTGGTATTTAGCAAAGCTGAACTGCTGAAGCTATATGATCTTGGGGCACGCCTCTTAGATCCACTAGGTACTAGTTTTTGAGTGGAAGGGGGGTATAGAAGTAACGCTATCATTGATTCTCTCTATGCTTCAGAGTTGAGACCAATATGAACTGATGCTTAGGTAATGTAATTACACTTCAGTAACTAGTTTTAATGTGTGCGATTGGTAATGTACATGCATAATACTGCACAGTATATAATTCATGTTACCATTGATTCTCTATGCTTTAGACTCATATGGACAGCTATTTAGATGATGTAACTACACTCCAGTAGCTATTTTAATGTGTTCATTGGTAGTGGACATACGTAATACTGCAGTAAACAGGCTTCAAGCACTGATTGTTTTTTGCTTATAGGCAAATATCATAGACATTTCACTGATTTTTCTTTTTAACCAAATATGAGTTGTCCTAAACATGATGATCTCTTTGTGTTACAGTCGGACATTCTTGTCGATCATTGCTGGAGTTGTTGCCGGTATCTGGGGATTCACGGGGCTGACCGGTTTCATCTTCTACTTCCTGATAATGATGGTAGCATCCCTGGGGCTCTTGGCAAAGTCAAAGTTTTCAGTCCACACATACTTCGATAGTTGGAGCAGGATTTTAGTCGAAGGAGTTTTTGGCGGCCTCATGGTAAGCATTATTGCCATGCTGATGTATTCTGTGGTTTATCGTTGTAGCCTAACTTCCTAAACGTTTTGACCCTGAGATGCTATTTTATATACTGTCGAGACATGTCCTATACAGACAGTGCTGTTTATAATTGGTGTGGCCTTCTTATCGATAATGCCATCTTAGTTGACTTGTTCGTCACTTCATCTAGGAAAATATTGAACATTGAGTTGTATCCAAATGAGTTCTTATTTGGCACAGCTATAAAAAATCTTGATGTTTGGACTTAGGAGTTATACAAGAATGTGCAACTCTAGTTTTCCACTGTCTGTTAAAGATTACCTGTAGCTTTAGATAATCTAGTAGGACCAAATACTATTGAAACATGGCTGGATTAATTATCTACTAAGTTATCTATATAAAAATATCTTGATGTTTGGACTTAGGAGTTATACAAGAATGTGCAACTCTAGTTTTCCACTATCTGTTAAAGATTACCTGTAGCTTTAGGTAATCTAGTAGGACCAAATACTATTGAAACATGTGAGGATTAATTATCTACTAAGTTATCTATGCTTATAGTTAATGGTCAGTTCTATCTTTCATAGACGTTGTAAAATTATCCAAACACAAACAGTTGGTTATACTAAATAGCCATATGCACTCTTTATGTTCTTGTTTTGAGTTCCTCTTTGAAGATTTGCTCATTACAATGAGCCTTACTTTATTTCATGACGTTCTAACATCGTTATTTTTCATTTGCAGTCCTTCGTGCTGTTCTGGACGTATCCTTGATAAATCGATATTTGCACTTCCTTTAATACGTTAAACCCTTTTATGTCATTATAAGTTGGACCGGTACTAAATTTGTACCTGTGTTCCACCATCCTCTTTTACTGCTAAAGTGCCAGTATATTCTTTCTTGAGTTCATCCTTGACACTTAATCAGATTTGCATACGATATTGTCCACATCTTCTGATGGAAGGAGGAGCTGAAGTCAGAAGAACACAGCATATCACATCTTCTGATGGAAGGAGCTGAACTCAGAAGAACAAAGCTTATGCGAGATTTTCCCTGACATGATGAAACAACAGTCTTCGGTTTTCCCTTTTTGGTGCTAGTTATTATTACTGTCTAGTTTGATGATCTGCAACAATGTATATGCCAACTTGATGGCTAGTGTATCAGTTATCACTGTGTAAACCTGCAAGTCAGAAAATGTGCAACCTTCTTTCCCTGATGATCTGGAACAACTACGTTGCTCATTTCCTGGATACGTGTTGCGTGACTCGCAATGAAAACATTATTCCATTTACAGGTTAGACTGAAAGTAATATCCCTTTTATATCTCATGGTCTGTGGCATGTTTCTAGCATCTATGTCTGTGAAATATATTGGATTTGGTGGCGTATTTTATATGATATATCTCTGTTTTTCCCTATTCTGAGCATCAAATGTGGTTACCTTGTCATTCCAGTTTGAGTCAATTTGTTGTGCCAAAGTTGCTCATGGTTGTGAACTTTCAAAGATCTTAAGAAGTTAGCTTCAGGTTACAAAGCAGTTGCATCATACAGATGCACCGCAAGCTACTTCTAGACTACTGACATTGAGTTCAGTTCCTGGTGACCCGTCTATACACAGTGCAGATAGAACGAGTCTGCACATTACATGGGACTTTCGCGGCAGCACTGACCTAGCCCACCAGAACAAACCGGCCATCACTGACCTTCCGAACGACATGAACTGTCATCGCCACCTTCCTCGCGCCTTTCATCAGCTCGAAGATGCAGACGTCGCCCTCGCGCAGCTTGTTGTCGCGGACAAACTTGGCCCAGCGCCCGCCGTTGAAGCCCCGGGTGACGCTTGCGTGGTAGTAGTTGAGATGCCACTGCTCTTTTCGGTTCGGCCTCAGAAGCAGCATCTCATGTGACTTCCTCTCAAGGTGATCAGCCGCAAACTTGCTTGGGATGATCTGCAGGCAGAGCATTAACTGGTTCAGCATTGGTACAAGTCACAGAGTCTAGTATCAGCATGGAGTTACATATATTTATAAGATTTATTATGGGTAAAAAGCTCAAAGCTAACAGATGAAAAAGTTATATGGATGTAATCATCCATTCATGCTATGGCAGAACAATTGAACTGACCAGGATGTTGTTGGCACGACGAACATGAGCTTTCTGCAGGACAACCACATAAGCCGGGTTTCCTGGTTGAACCGATGCCAGCCTGAATATCTGCTCCCGTTCGTCTGCAGTTAGGTAACTTGCAAACCTTGAGTAGTAGTAGTTGTCAGAGTCAGTGTGCTCATCGACACTCTGCTCTTCTTCCTCGGTCATCCCAAGCTTAACTTGAGAGTCCCTATTGTTTGGAGATTCGTCCTCTTTCCCTGTTGGAAAATGCACATTATGTTTATGTGATTATGAGGACATTCCCAATGGCGCCACAAAAGTGCAGGTTATGAGGAGACGCTGCAGAGTTATTTTTGAACTTCAATCACCTGGTTTCTCTGAAGCAGAGGCCCTGTGAGGAGACCCGACCGGCGGCGACAGCGGCACGATAGCGTTGCCGGGATCCTTCAAGAGACGGCGGCGTCCTTCAGCTTGATGGCCCGCAATGTCGTCGAACTGTCTGCCCATGTTGGCGCGCTCTCTGTCGGCGAAGAAGCAGGGCACTTTCTCGGTGCCGCTCGAGTCGAAGATGAGCACGTCAAAGGAGCCACCGCCGCCGCTGCATTTGAAGACCAGCAGGTCGTTCTCCCGCAGCTCGTGGGCCTTGGCGAACTCCTCCCATCCCGACGTGAAGGAGAGCTCGCCGGCGATCTCCCCGACGCCGACGCGCCATGTGTCGCCGCTCGGCGCTTTGAGGGTGAATGCTGGTGTCTTGGCGGTCTGCGCGGTGAACTTGTTGGCGACGTTCTCCGGAATGCTCTGATTCAAGAATGGACAACGTAATTAAGCTTGCATCATTCGATGAGAATATGCAACATACCTCATTTTGGATGACATGAAAATGTAACTAACCAAACGACCGATGATAGAAAAGAGAAGGGAGAGGTGTCTAACAGTGAAAATGTAACTAACCAAACGACAGATGATAGAAAAGAGAAGGGAGATTCTCATTAGCAGGGATACTTATCTGACTGCATTTTATGGAATCTGTAGTCTAACCCCAACATAACAATTTTTTTTTCCAGAAACCGCAAGCAAAGACTCAGACAGGGAGCAGTTGATTACTTACAATGCGCTGCTGATAGTCTGCTGTCATGATCTTGAAGAACCTGATGTTGCTCACATCCATGTGCTCCCAGTAGTAGTGCTCCTGCCACTCCCTGCACCTCACACACCTCCCCTTCTCGCCCACCGTCTCACCGTCCTCCGCCATTGCAGACACGCATGGAGCTTCGTCAGTTGCCACACCTCAAATCAATGGATGCAGTGCATTACATGCAGCTGACCACCTGATCGAGGGAGGAGAAGAAGGGAGGAGTTCTTGGCTTCTCCGATGAGGTTTTCTCTGTTCTCCTTGATATCAACGAGAAGAGATTGTTTTGATGAGGTTTTCTCTGGTCTCCGTGAGTGAGTGGGTTTTGACAGGTGCTGTAACCCCAGAAGTTTAGCTGACGCGTGGAGACACGTGTTGGAGTGAGTTGGTGCCCAGTGGCGGTGAACAGTGACGCGCAACAAAGAAACTGAAAACAAATGAATAGTGTGCGCAACAAACAAACTGAAAACAAAGAAATGCCATGAAGTACCTCGCACATGTACTTATATATGAATGAGAGTTTAAAATGCAAAATGTAGTAGCACTCAACATCGAAATAATTGTGTTAGACAACTAACCATGATGATGTCTCATGAAATGCTACAGATAGACCCACTTTAGTTATATTTCCTCCGTTTTAAAATAGTAAAAATTGGATGAATCTAAATACTATTTAGTTTATCTAAATTTTGATAAATCTAAGACATCTATTTTGAAAAGGAGAAAGTATTATTATTGGATAACACGCCTCACCTAAGTTAAGCACTTCTGGTTTTGAAGTGGTAGCATACTCCAGGAATGAAGATACATCAAAGATGGTGTTCTTTGACATCCATTAAAGGACACAACACACTATATTCAAATTTATAACTGTACATATAGATAATGTAAAGAACAATTTATCTAGATGAAAATATCATGGTATTATATAACCTACAATTTTTTTGCGCGTAACCTATTTATAAACTGTAGTATTAAATGGCACCAAACATCTCAAAGTATTTGAAACCGTAGTATTTTTAGAATCCATGGTATCTCTAAGATATTGAGAAAAAACTCAAAATTTATTCAAATATTTAAAATTCATATTTATGGATTAAAAAAAGTTCTAAAAGAAATTCTAAATGAAATCGATGATGTACTATCCTATAAGCATGCAAAATTGTAACGCTAAATTCTTTAAATTCTAGGCTACACAAAAAAGGTAAATTTATATGTTTTGGAGTTTTAAATAGTCACAAATCTCGTTTGCTTTTTTAAAGGTGTGTTTTCTCTTGGTTTGTCTCCCTAGGGGCATCAGCGAGATGGACATCACGATGATGTGTTGGAATAAAGTCTCTCTGGCATCTTCCTACCTCATGGGCATCCGATTTGGAGTTGACGAAGGGCATGTTAGGGTTAGCGTCACCAAATCTGTTGATTCTTTTCGGATCTTGGCACTTGGTGTGCCTATCAAGGAAACTTCTTCTAGCCGTGGGATCTATGGATCGCCATGGAGTTTTATTGATGGTTAATTCTTTCTCTTCATCTCAGGGATAGATGACCAGTTCGACGACTTTCCGTCTGCAACCAACAACGTTAGGCTGGCTCAGGGAGGAGCGACAGCGGCGACACGCTGTCGATACGGTCTAGAGGTTAACGACAAAGAGCATTTCAAGGATTTCGTTGTAATTTTTGGTTTTCGTTAATGCTAGGGTCCTTTCCAAAAAAAATACTTAGATCTATAATGTTTTTTGTGTGTATCTCTAAATACAAATTATTTCAAATTGAGATTTTGGAGTTTTGTAGGCTGCATCACTGGGCCATACAAGTTTTATTTATCATCTTTTAACTTACAAAAAATAAAGGGAGCATCGGAGATCGGGAACCGGAATTCTGTTTTTTTAGAGTACTAGGTAAATGCCCGTGCTTTGCCACGGGTTATTAACTTTTTTGGTCGCACAAATTTTACATGCCTCTTTTATGAAAGTTGGTCCACACAAACAACAGATCATTCTATTGGCCATTGTTTTTTCCATTCATTCTCCTTTCTTACCTATCGATCGGCTTCGCCTCTTTCATTTAAGCAATGTTATGCTTCATAGTCACTCACTTTGATCAAAGAACGTCCTCTCTCTCTCTCTCTCTCTCTCTCTCTCTCTCTCTCTCTCTCTCTCTCTCTCTCTCTCTCTCTCTCTCTCTCTCTCGAATGGCAAGGAATGCAGCTATCGGTCATTCTTTGACCGGCCCCTCGGTTTCACATCTTCCAGCATTGTGTCGTTGTTGTGCTAAGTTGTCACCCCACTCCAACAACTTCATTGTCACCCCTGTGTTGAAATTGATTTTGTATGTGTTTAACAAGTTAAATGAGTAACTAACTTAGTGTGTTAAACGATCTCATATTAGGCTTGGCTAGTTAGCCATCAAGTCACAAGTTACCCACTTAGCTCGTGAGTTTCGCCCTTTATTTCCAACCCTAGTTGCAGCAATTATCATCCCACTTTTGAGATGAGTAATCGTGGTTCCTCAGATTTTTGAAATATATATTAGCAATTTTACATTTGTTAAAAACCCAATTCCTATCTTCCTCTCCTTTCCCTATTGGAAACATATTCATTCAAATATCTGAAAGACTGAAAGTATATAAAACATTTCATTCATGGCCTCATTTTATAGTGACAAGTCGTTTATGTTCATTACAAATGTAACAAAGACCATTAGTAAGGACGTTTTATGCTCTGCCAATTAGAAAATTACTGTTTCTTCAATTAATATGATACCTCCACAAAAGTCTATAGAAATTATCGACATGAAGGGGAAAACAGTATAGAAGCGTTGAGGCCACTCTCGAACAGGTAAAAGCAAACGGGTCACTACTTGGCAACCTCATGACGATCTTCCTTCACTTTGTCAGCCACTCACCCTTAGCGTCGCCTCCATTGACAGCAGATTCGCTTTGACACCACACCGGCCCACCCTTTGTGCCATTTCCAAACACTTTAACACCCTACAAAGCAAAACAGGAAGGTTTCAAAAGAAAGCCAAAAGTTTTAACACCCTACAAAATAAAACAGGAAAGTTTCAAAAGAAAAGGTAAAACACTGGAAGTAATATTCATCTCATTTTCCCATATTTGTTAACCTTACTTATATCAGATCTCAACCTATATATGAATGAATATCTACCGATGTCCCACTTTATTGCCTCACTCCTTGAATAAATACAGCTAGTATGGTAATTACATGATCTATCACGAAACACACCTGGCCAGTGGACACCACCATTCTATATATATGCACCAGGGGCGGACCCAAGTGTAGCTAGGCCCCCACTCGAAATTTCAAATTCTTTCACTATTTGTTCATATTTGGAAGATTTTTTTTTAGATTTTACAATTTTATGGAAGAAAGGCCCCTAGTCAATTCATTTACCCCACTCGTAAGTTCTTATCTGTCAAAAAAAAGTTCTTATGGGTCCGCCCCTGATGCGCATTGCAGCTACAGTTACCATCCCAACCCACTTTTCAAATGCAAACAATCTGGATAGTTCAATAGAAATACATGAAAGTCAACCAAACGCACGCAACTTGCTACAACAACACGACCATATTCTCTAACATGACCATATTATAGAACCATATTTAGATGGAATTCACCTTTTATTTCCCACAAGTGTTGAGTTAAAATTTGTGAGCTTTAAATACTATTAGTTAGAACTTTTACACTGTTCATGTAAAATGTAGCTAGTTGATTTCCACATAATTAAAGAATAAAAGCATGCCATCTTAACCTGCCAAACTTTGTATTAATGTGTACAAAAAGATAAGCAATAGTAGAGATAAGCTAACATCATTAATACTAAAGTACATGTATCAAATTAAAGGATTTGAGATTTAACATATAATCCTTCACAAAGAACAAGCTTGATAGTTGATATAACTATTAAAGAATGTACTCCCTCCGTTTCAAAATATAAGATGTTTTAGCTTTGTAAAACAAATGTATCTAGACTTTTTTTAGTATGGAGGTTCACTTAGGTTTGGAGTGAATCTACACACTAAAAGAAATCTAGATACATTTTTTTCACAAACCTAAAACATCTTATATTTTGAAACGAAGGGAATACAAATTAATGGATTCGAGATTTTGTTCGAAACAAATATTCAATACCATATTTTTTACAAGGACAATCAACTATTGTAATTAACAATCGCAGACCTTACGTTGCAATACTACACCCAAAACTTTAGAAGATTAGTTTGGTAGCTGACATTAAGCACATATCTCCACTTCTAAAGGAAGTACATGTGTAAATAATTTGCTAGCCAAACATATGGAAGTGATGAGACATGCTTATTTGCATTACGAAGGAACCTTGTCGGTGGAGATGATTTGGGACCTAAGGTGCATGCGGAGGTCCGTGCAGCTGACGGGGGAGAAATTGTTGGGCCACTCCCCGAACAGCACGCCTTACTGTCTCTTGTCGGTGGCCAGACACGGATAAAGAAAATGGTAAATCCAGTTCAAATTGTTGAGTAACACTTCGTGATGTAACCTTGAATAGGACACCAAACATACATGTTGTTATGATTGCATATGAAAACGAATTATGTCACCTTGGAATGGTTCTCCATAGTATGCTTCAGCATATTCTGCAGAAAGACGCACAAAACGTTATCTCGTGAATATTTTATGTTGTATTGTACTCCGATAATATTACACATAGGCATCTTATCACATAAGATCTACTTCATCTAGTATAGTAATGCATCATGGATAAGCACTAAATTCAATAGATAAAAACAAGTAATTTAGAAGTTAGGAACAAATTATCCCCCAAATAGAAGTTCATATTTCAGCTCCACAAAGTAAACATCAAGAAATCAACTCTTATATTAATTCAAGAATTACATATTAGCTCCAACTTTCAGGTGAGAAAATGAAGAAAGTTTCTGTAACATTGGCATGTTCTTGGAGTGTCATGGATAAGCACTAAATTCAATAGATAAAAAACAGGTAATTTAGAAGTTAGGAACAAATTATCCGCCAAATAGAAGTTCATATTTCAGCTCCACAAAGTAAACATCAAGAAATCAACTCTTATATTAATTCAAGAACTACATATTAGCTCCAACTTTTAGGTGAGAAAATGAAAAAAGTTCCTGTAACATTGGCATGTTCTTGGAGTGTCAGGATAGAGTACCACGGTACGTCTTTTGGTAGGCAAACTGCGGCACCATCCTTACATTGTTTCCAGTGTAGAAATCAGATAAGAATACCCGATTGACTGTTAAAAAGAAATGCGGAGCATGAACCTTGACATCACCGTTTTTTGGCTAGTTTGATCGATGAGATTAATATGATGGGATAATGGAAAGCTGCAGAGAATAATCCGGCCCTGGCCACCGGCCGGTCCTGCACCTGCATCTCATGTAGGCAAAAAATCAAAGAGAGATATAGGAGAGCAGAGAGAAGATGGAAGAAGGAAAGGCGTGTCAACCAACCACCGCATGCCGACCACCTCGGACAACACCGACTCGTGTGTTCAGGCCCGTGCGTCCTCCTCAGCGTCGGAGTTGCCAAGCAGAGGAAGAGGAGCGAGAGGGTTGCCGGATGAGTGAGATCTAGAGGCGTGGGGTGGTCCTCGTCCTGATCCCAACGAGCCGCCGTCTTCCCCAGCCTCCTTCAACATGACGTCCCTCGGAAGATCCGGCATAGGGAGCTCGAGCAGGCGATGCAAGGCGGCATGTGGGTGGCGCTGTGGACAGGATCGTGAGACGTTGAAGCTGAGCTTGATTCTGGCGGTCTGGCTGCCTTGGCCGCGGGTTCTGGGACAAGGAGAACAGCCATCAGGCGCAGGTTGAGGCTAGATTGGTGGCGTTCCAATGGGAGTGGGCGGTGGGGTGTTGTGTGGGTGTGGGTGTGGGTGGTTGACTAAGAGGATGGCTTTGATAACGTCTTTTTCTCGCAAGGCGCGGTTTGCGGGTCAGATGAAGGACAAAAGAACGCCAGTTTGACCAAACTCGACGAAACACCCGACGTAGTGCGAAAGAGACAGAAAACGGAACGGCTTTGTACTTTTTAGATAGTAGAGATAGAGATAGAGAAGTATAGACTATAGTACGCAGTACTTTTTTTTTTGCTACAATGGTAAAGCATAACCACGCGAAACTAGTGGCTGGGTATATGGGCCTAAATCCAGATCCAAAGTCGCAGGCCATGGTTTCTCTTCGAAAACCCAAATCCCAAACAGCATCACTCCTCCCACTGGCCCCAGAACCCTAACCTCCTTCTCCGCCATGGCCTCCTCCCTCCTCCGCTCCGGCCACCGCCTCCTCCTCCGCCCCTGCAGCCGTCTCCCCGCGGCCTTCTCCACGGCCGCCGCCGAGGATCTCATCGACGTCCGCAAGCTCCCCACCGATTACGACCCCTCCACCTTCGACCCGTCGGCCCCGCCGTCACGCCCGCCCCCCTCCGACCGCGTCTGGCGCCTCGTCG
Organism: Avena sativa; assembly: GCA_916181665.1. Classification (NCBI taxonomy): domain Eukaryota; kingdom Viridiplantae; phylum Streptophyta; class Magnoliopsida; order Poales; family Poaceae; genus Avena; species Avena sativa. The sequence goes on along the minus strand of OV702279.1, from coordinate 369,889,033 downwards.
ACGACGTGTCCTCCCTCACCCTGGCCGAGGCCACCGAGCTCTCGTCCCTCCTACTCCGCCGACTGGACATCCCACCACCACCCATCGCCATCCTCAACTCCGGCGCGGGCCTCGGCGGCGGCGGGGCGGCTGCCGCCGGCACGGCCGGAGACAAGCCGGCCGCGGCGGCCGAGAAGACCGTGTTCGAGCTGCGGCTGGAGGGCTTCGAAGCGGCGAGCAAGATCAAGGTGATCAAGGAGATCCGGACGTTCACGGACCTCGGGCTGAAGGAGGCCAAGGAGCTCGTGGAGAAGGCGCCCGCGGTAATCAAGGGCGGCTTGTCCAAGGAGGAGGCCCAGGCGATCGTCGAGCGGATGAAGGCCATTGGTGCCAAGGTCGTCATGGACTGATGATCGGCATGAGCATTCCTAGGTGAGATCCTGCTGAATTGTATCTCAGATTTAGCTTGAGCGAGTACATGGATGGTTGCTGTAGTGAAATTCTCAAGAAATTGATGTCGTCTCGTCCATGTGGTAGTATGTGCATCAATCACATATCATTAAAGGACATAAATCACTGCCATAGTATGTAGCTTGAAGCCGTTACATGGATGGTTGCCATAGTGAAATCGTAGAGAAACTGTCAAATTGATTCCCTGTCACCCGTGTGGTTGTTGTATGCTTTGATCACATTTCATTATAATGTGATATTTGATTACATCGATTGTTTTAAAAAAATGATCCTAGCACACTCTTGATTAATCCCTATGATGCTTTTGTGAACCTACAGTTCTCCATTTGTCAGCAAGTTGAGCTACTAATTTTAGACTTGTGCAGTGCTCTGCTTTGCTCTCTGTGAATGATATAACAAATGCTATTCCCGTGTGTTGTATTCAAGTAATTGTTGTGATATGTATATGTATGCAAATTCAAATATGCTGCTCTTCCTGTGTGCAGGTTGAATGTCTTGACCATATGTTTTACAAGGTTGATGTGGCCAGCAGCTTGGGACTGCCACTGTGAACTGAAAACCTCCAAGGCTCAAAGGTCGTCAAAATGCTGGATGCTCTCCATCGATGCCATGATGCCTCTCCTCCTATTTTGTTGATGGATTTTCTGTCTCTAATACGAAATGTGGAATAAATTATTTGTTGAAAATGAGATAAGCATGCAGAGCTGAACTGTGACTTTTAGTTGATTTATAACTGCAGCTTGACTGTTTTTTTGTGTGCTTGTCAAACTCAGTTCGACCTGTGATGTACTTCACATACATTCATTTTATGATAGTTGGAGCGAATGATTCCTTCGCAACATGAACTATGGCGTGTTGTGCCACAGGAATTTTGTTGTTACGAAAATTGTGGTACCTATCTGACAATGTGGTATAGTTAGATTCATTCTTGTATTCATGCGATTACAAGATAAGTAATGACATGGGCTGAAGATGGGATATGGTTTGACAGTTCATACAGAAATAAATGATCGGCGCCCTAGTGAACCTTACTTTTTTTCCTTGCCGTGAAACTCGAGAAGGCTTCAGAAATTATTACTAACCGAAAAAATTACTCCAGAGTATGAGTTTTGTTCTCCACACCAGTCTTGAATCGCCAACTTGCAGCTACTCCAGAGTCCAGATGCATCAAGCCAAGGTAACAAATTGGAGGAGCCATGCAAATTCGTAATAAAACCATAAACTATTTGGAAAATTTGACAACGCTTATTTTCTGTCATTTGCTGAAACATACCATACGATTATGTCTTTGCTAGATATTATTACAATTTTGTGACACATTTGCTAGAACACACCACGTGGCTAAAAATAGAAAGTTTTGACACTTTTTCCTAGTGACCATGTTATGTCCGGGTTTGAATAAAATGTGTCAAACTTTACTTTTTTGGTCATGCGGTGTCAAACTTTACTTTTTTGGTCATGCGGTGTGTTCTAGCAAATGGTACCTGGCAAAGACATAATTGTGCATTGTTTTTTGGCAAATGCCGAAAAATAATGGTGTCTTGTAGCCAATTTTCCCAAAACTATTAGTAATGTATCAAAAAAACCAATGTCTGAATCCATGTCCAAAACTCAATCTTATTCAATTTCTGAGTATGTACAGATTTATCAAGATTGTACTAAGATTTGATCGTGTTTTATTTTGCCAGACGACCACAGAAGCTGCACTATTTTTTTAGTTTCATACATTAAAGATTGCGTGATATCTCCCAGTTTCAACTTTCGACAAAATTGCAACAGTACAACCAGTTGGTTATTTTCTTCAGTTCTTCAGCAAACTCGTATCTCTATACATTCAAACCTCTCAAAACAAAAAACCGAATTAGCCTTAGATCGGAGACTCTTATCTAGAACGCCACGAGATCAAATCGCCGTTAGCTTCAAGTTCAGATCAATGGATCAGAAGAATCATCAGACTGCAAAAGTCCCTTCTCCGCCAGGCTTTCACCGAAAGCTCTTTCCCTTGCTTTGTCAGACTGCAAAAACCAACAACAGCTTAGTAGTATATAAATCAGTTTTTCTCTTTCGCATACGACAATGACTTCAGTAGAGAAATTGCAAAGTTTGAGATAAAAGAACGAACCATCTTTTGCCAGTTGCTGAAGAATGTTATGAAGGCAAGGAGTAAGAATTGCATTATGGAACCGCATGAAATGCCCATCCAAAGTCCTTTCCCTCCCAACTTCAGAACAAACCCAAGAAGGAGAGACATTGGAATTCCAAACAGATAGAACGAACCGAGGTTAACATAGGCTCCTAGGTGCTGCCACCCACACCCTCGAGCGATACCTGAATGATTACCATACAATATGCATTAGTATTATACATCAAAGCATATGGCCCTAAACCTATGGAGAAAACAGAAAAGACAGATTCTTCTCTGTGTAGTGATATGATGCAATCATACATGAGGATATTGTCAGTGTCTAATTAAGCTTATGTTGGAAATGCCAAGAAAAAGCAAATGTTTGGGACAGTACAGTTCATCATATTGTCCTATCCAGAACTGTCTACAAGCACAGTTGCACAAACAATGAAGTATAGACCTATGGACCAAACAACAGTTCCACTAGCTAGAAGAAAGGTGCAATAGCATACTTAGTGAGGTGGCGCCAACTTAAGTTTACATCCCAGCCAGATGTGTGTGGATGTAAACACCGGCATCCATGTTCACATAAGAGCACATGTTTGAAAGAACAAACAAGTAACTTCCCAAGTAACATTGTCGGCTTCCACAACACAAAATAGCATTAGTATATTGAAACATAAAAACTATTAATAAGTGACACCTTACCTGATAATGTCTTTGCAAAATCAGCATGACTCACAAATAACAATATCACTTGCTATCTAGCAGGGCTTATTACCGAATTGGATAAAGCTCAAGGACTGAAATATGGAAATTACAGGCTGAAGATATTATAGTACGCTGTCATGGCTGAAACAAGTATATCATATGGCTAAATCAAATGTTTAAAACATCACAGGTATAGCTAGAAGCTCCCTATCGGTTCACTCTTTCAAAGTGAAGGTAAAATTGACAGATCAATTAGAAGATAGAAAATTTTAACCTGAGAGAACTCCTTGTAGGCTATCAGCAGCAACTGAGATGCAGATAAAGGGAACCATTGCGTTGACATACTCAACTACCTCCTTATCACTGCTATATGCATAGCCCAAGATGCGCTTGGATGCTAACAGAGCCCCAGTGATGAGAACTGCCTCAGTCACAGCAATAAACATCACAACACGGACAGCCAATCGAGCACCTTCAGGATTCCCGGCACCTAATTCATTTGATACTCGAGTGCTGCCCATTAAACAACATACAAAATGGAGTTATCAAATAATAATTCCGTCCAAGAACCTGTTCCATGTCCAAGTATATTAAGCTTCCACTTACCTTGCAGCAGCACCAATCCCATACGCTATAGTATACATCAATGTAATTGTTGTCATGCTACACAGGAAGATGAGTGTAAATATAATGCAAATATTACCATAAGTGGAAATTACTTAGATGGGACCTTCTTACCATGTTGAAAGAACTGAAGTTTGCAGCTCTGGATTGGGTAGAAGTCCCGAGAGAAGAATAATGACCTCAAATGACCACCACTCAAAACTGGAAGATGCACAAGAAAACTCATTAGCCAGAGGAAAAAACATGACACACAAACATTCTGAATCACAATGCTGGGATTACCATAACATTAGTGCAGAAGGCAGAGCTAGGCGCATAAACACGCCGACTCCACTGAAGGCATCCTTTGTAGGAGGTGAGAATGTCTCCTTGCAGGAATTTGAGAATCCAATGTATGCCACAAGCATGAATACGTTCAACCAGTACGATATGCTTATTGCCAAAGCGGCCCCAAAATATCCCAGGCTGGTCTTGAACACCAATAACCAACAAAGAGGAATGTGCAAGAGCAATGTTGTAACGGAGGACCAAAGCATAGGAATTATTAGACTCTGAGACTGCAGAAACTTTGTTAGCGGCTGGCTGACTGCGTATGCAAAGAGCCCTGGAATCAGCCAGACTATGTATCTTCCAGCTTCCCGCGAGATCACGGGGTCTTGTCCTATGAGGGTCAGGAGTTTTCCCATGAACACCCATAGAAGTGAGATTGGGATGCTCACAGCTGTCAGCGTGACCATGGCTCTGTAGGTTTGCACTCCCAATCTGCCATACTGTTCAGCCCCGTAAGCTTGACCGCATAGAGTTTCTAAACCGCTTGCCATTCCAATCTGTTTTACAAAGTAGGATATTCAGGTTACTGGTGGAAAATATATGCAACTCAAAGAAAAACAGTTTCCTAAAACTGTTCAGGATATATTTAACAAAGATGTACAGTAATAGTGCATTGCCTAAAGCCCACGCATCACAAGATTGTTGCATCGATATCTTTTTTTGAACTTTGAACACACCAAATGACAAAGTAATGTCTGCAAGTTTAATTGAACATTGGTAGTTCCATTCCTGGATTGTTGACCACTCAGTTGATGAAACCATGACAAAAGAATGAACTCCTCATGATTCCCTTAAAACATATTTATAGCAATATATGCTTGGCAGACTTAATAATGGCTACAACTTGTACCTTTCCACCACACTTTCACCAAAGAAGTTAAAACATATTGAACATATGTGAGAATTAAACAATTTCAACGCACCATGCTAATACAGTGATGTTACCACTAGTAACATCTTCTTAGTGGCAGAAGGCACACATGTTTGTTATGATACTACTACTCCCTCCGGTCCATATTAATGGCCTCAACTTTGTATAGATACGAATGCATCTAGTCTAAATACTTAACTAGATACATACGAATCTAGATAAAGTTAAGGCCATTAATATGAACCGGAGGAAGTAATATAAAGAAACGGACATAGTAGTTGACTAGAGAAAAGAAAACAAATTTCTTTTTTGCTACTGAGGTCGGTTGCACTTTACAGTTTACACTGAAGTGGTAGTGTTTCTCACGAAAGGTACTCTACATTAAAGATTTCTTGAAACTGAATTTCCAGCACTGACACCTATATACACTGAACAACTGAACTTAACATCGCACCACTGACCAAACTAAATCTACAGACTCCAGTCGATCTAATTTTTCAGATTCTGAAAACGCCCCTGTCGTGTGTGTCTGACAGAAGAATCTATCCAGGAAACGCATGTTCCAACAGGGCAATGCCGCGAGTATATCAATTTAAGCTGTGATCAAGGACGCGTAGGTAAACTGAGAGGGGTGATGACGTACGAGGAGGCTGAAGCCTGAGACGGATGCGAGGGATGTGGCGATGGCGGAGGCGGAGAGCGGCAGCACCCCCGGGAGGTGGCCGACCATCATGTTGGAGGTGACCTGCACGGCATACTGCGCCACGCTCACCGCGGCCATCGGCAGCGCCACGTGCGCCACCTTCCTGGCCTCCTCCGCCGCCGCCGACCCGATCCACCGCCACTTGGCCGCCGCCGTGTCTCCTCCCCGCTGTGGCAGCAGCGGCGCTCTCTCCTCCATGGCGGGCGGTTGTCGTCACCGTCGTCGCGCTTCTCCAGCCGCCGCCGCCTTGGCCCGGTGGTGCCTCCGCGATTCTGAGCGCGGTTTGGGGGAGGGTCGGGGGTTTTAATGGGAGAGGACTCTCGCTATCAGCGGCGCGGCGGCGGGTGGAAACTGGATTCTGTGGCGAATATCGTTGTCACGAGTCTACATGGTCTCTCACCGGGTCCCGCTCCCGCATATAGCGCCTTACCTTTTTAGTTTTTTTTTGGGTACCCACTTTCGAACGCCAAAGGATTTCGAAAAGCAGAGTGCACGTCTCAAGTGCCCTAGCATTTTTTTTTGAACGGTCAACGGGTGGAACCCACCCGACAGAAAGCTGCTATTAAAAATATCTGGAGTACAAGGGAACCCAAAAGAACAGAAAAATTACACAGGGGTCCAAAAATAAGCACAAAGAACCTTGGGGTAAAACTTGAAAAGCAATCAAGTCCCCGGTCCTCTTCCTCCTCCAGAACCAAGAGCTCCGGCGTCGGCTGCAAACGGCGACTCCAATGCCACTTGGAGACGGGAGCAGAAGAATACCGACGGACGAAGCAGAGCAGCGGCGGAGCGGCAGCCCTACTGCCATTCGGTCCGGCGCAAAGACGGGAAAAAGCCGCCACGATACACCGGAGAGGAGCTCCAAAGAAACCGCCGCCGCAGACTCCCCGACTGCACACTCGAAGCGACCACCCTGGGCACTGCAGCAGATAGGAGAGAAGCCCACCGCGACATGGACAGCACCAGCGCCTGGACGAAAAGAAAAGCGCGACGTAGCCACTCGACCCCCCTCGCCACCACGGCCGGCCGGGAATCGGGCAAAACCACGTAGCCACCTCCAAGCCCACCTCCCTCGCCACCAAGGTCGGCCAAGGAGAGCTAAGAGGCCACAGATCACACGCCAAGCACCAGCTCCTAGGCGCCTTATGAAAGGGCTTGCCACCAGTAGGTCTCCGGCTTGGATCCACCATTGATCTAAGTGGAGGTCGACTGGGGCGAATCCTTGGCGCCGCGCCAACGCACCAAGAGGAGCCCCTGCCACCACCAGATCAAGCTGAGGAGGGCACTCTCTTCCAATCCCCCTCACCACCACGGCCGCCCGGGAGCGGGAGAGCAGAGCCACCACAAGCTTGAAGCGGAGCGGCGGGTCTTATTACGGATATCCCGGATCTAGAGACGAGGCACACCAACTCCAGCCACCGGAGCACACCGCGCCCAATCTCCTCCACCGGATGTGCCAAGCTCGACCCCAGCTTCAGCACCCTACTCCACAACTACAGGCACAACGGCCACAACCCTAGAACTACTCCGGCGCCTCCCCTCCGCCGCCTCCGGCCACCATGGACGCCGGAGGGGCTCGGGATCGGCCCGGTCTCGCGAGATCTGGGAGGGTTACTGTAGCAGGCTCTCAGGGGGGGGGCTCTCACTCAAGTGCCCTAGCATGTTCATGCATTTTTATTTGAAAGGACCCTGGCATTAAAAAAAATACAACAATACAAACACTACAATAAAAACGAAATCCATAAGATACCCTTCGTCTTCAACCTCTAGACAGTGTCGACGACTGTAGCATCCCAGTTGTCTAACACCTGTAATGCTACTTGTTCTAGTAATAAAAGGGCCACTTCCTACATATAATTGTTGCATCATCATCATATCATGCTCATGTCATCATGCCACCTTGCATTTGAGCATCATATAAAACCCCTTCTTGTTTGGTTCTTATCTCATGTGCATTATTAATTGGGTTTGCCTCTTGATATTGTATTTGGTTCTTGATATATTGTTAAATGCCCAAGTTGATTTGGGGGCATATCTCTTATTAACTCCACCACTTTTCTTTCACCACCTTATAATTCCACCATCCAACCAAATACGAGCTTGGCATTTATGGGTTTTACTTCTAGCTCATGTGGGTTGGGATGGATCCAATTCTTTTCCACATGTTCTCATCTTGGCATCATTTTGTTTTCACATTATTGATACATGAGAGCCACATGGCCACCTTTGCATGCCTTGTGAGTGTGACCCTAATTCTAGCTCCCACATGTGTTGTTTAGGTGTTATCATCATGTTGGGATATTTTGTGGGCTTAAGCAATATCTAGTGGCATATACACACTAGCAAGCCCCATTGTATCTCAGATATGGTCATCTCCATCTATTCCACATGGGGCATCCTTTTTAATTCTTTTGCTTGGTCTTATTCCAATTTTTGGGAATGCAAAATAATAATGCCATGTGATAACATTGTTTTCACAAGAATCATCAGGGCAATAAATATTCTGCATGGGCCATGCAAGTACCATCTTGTGCTTGTCATTGGAATTTATTTGGTTTTGAGTGGATCATCTCCATCTCTTTTGGCTTGTTACATGTTGATCTTGCTTAAGCCCTAAACCCCCCTACCTCTCTCTCCCTCCTTTTCTCTTGATCTTGCTTGGTATTTGTTTGGAGCATGCATGCTTCTACACCCTAGCCCCACCCCTCTCTCAACTTTCTCCCTAAACCTATCTCTATCACTCTACCCATCTAACCCGAGCCACCACCTTTCCAACTAACCCTAGTCCCCATCAAACCCTAGCCCTGCCCCTCTCACCCACCCAGCTCGGACCCAACCTGACCACCACCCTCCCATGTGCTACCCCTGGTCCCTCTCTCCCTCCTAAACCCTAGCCACCCGAGCCACCCCTCTCTTTGGCATAAAGTAGCCCCATGTGCTTCTCCCCTCTCCTCCCTTATCCCCCAGCCACCCAGCTCGCCACCACCCCAGATCCTCCCAGGAGGCACCCTGAACCTCCTCTTCCTCCCCCTGCCTCCCTTCTTCCTCCCCAAGCGAGCATCCTCTCCACCAGCCCCCTCAACCCTAGATCGGCCCTCTCTGCTCTCCTTCGCTCCCGAGCACTCCAAGGCAAGCCAGGAGCACCAGGAGCCTCGCCTGCTTCCCCTGCATCGCCTAGAACCGCCGGAAGCCACGGGACCTCGCCGGAGGATCGTCGCCGCCGCCGTGGCCGCGAGCACCGAAGCACTCCTGCCGCCAGCCTCCTCGACGATCACCTGCCCCTCTGCCCGCACCAACCCCACCAACAAGCCCCTGGTGAGCCCCTCTTCCTCCCCGACATGTCCCCCGTCCCCCTAGTGCACCGTAGCGTCGCCGGCCGTCGTCGAGCACTCTGCGTGCGCGCGCACCGCCGCAGTCACCGCCTCCATGCGCAGCAACGTGTCTGCCGCCGTCGTACCGCCTCTGTACCTCGACGGATACCGGCCAGCACAGCCCTCCCCCGTAGTTGCGCTCTAAATGAAACTTGTAGACCGTACTGCCCCCTCCAGTTTTTGTTTTGGCGTCAACGTCTGAGACTCGCCGGATGCGTCGCCATCGTCCACCAAAGTCCGGCCAGATCCGCCGCCGCGGCGCCATGGTCAGCAGCAGACAGCGACAGCCTGCGCGTTTTGCAAAGAAGCCCTCCCCCTTTCTCCCGCCTAAACCGCAGCCCCCGCGACCCCACCTGCCAGCGTCTGCTGGATCTTTGCAAAAAGGATCCTCAGTTTCTTTTGTTTTCCGCCCGCAGCCCCTGGATCGCCCACGTGTCGCCACTGGATGGCTGCGCACGCGCGTGGCCCCGTTAGACCCCTGGACCCACACGTCAGTGCCTCGGGCTAGGCTAACCTGAGTGCAAAAAGGTTTTATGCGTGCGTGGCAGCCCAGTCAGATTCGACCCCACCTGTCACTGGCTGTGAGTAGATCCGCCTGAGTAGAAAAAGCCCAGAAATCTGTCTGTTTCAAATTCAAAATCTTTGCAAATGAATTCAATTCAAATTCAAATACAAATCTGTTCAAATTTAAATAATTCCTAACTTATTCCTGGTTTGGAATTTGAATTCAAACCTTATATGAAAAATGTTTAGTTTTTGAATGTTAATTCAAATCTATATTCAAATATTTTCAAAACTAATTTTAAATAGTCAAACTTTGACTTTGACTTAGTATGACTAATTTTGACTTAAAAATAAAAATTTAAATTCATATTTTCAAATAATACAAATGATATATGTTTTTGAATTAGAAAAATGTGAGGAATTCAGATATGCCATCCAAAATATTATTTGAACACTTTAAATTCCAAGTTGGGTAAAATTACAACCAATGCCACTTGAACTAAATAATTTAATAACTTTTGATTTATAACTCCGAATTTAACAAATGATATGTCTAAAATGATCAGCTCGACGAGACCTTTCTGTTTATGCTATCCATGACTTCAATTGCAGCATGCATCATATAAATATAAAGTTTACAGCAACTATTATGACAATAAAATGTGACCAAACCTTAATAAAATGACTTATTCTTGTATACCACACCTCACCCATGCCAGGCTACTTTATTGCCATGCAACTTGTGCATCATTCATCATGGCATGATTGTTTGCTTGACGCATTTTATTCCTATGCTTGTGCACTTTATTTATGTTGGCCCTTGTTTGTTTGGTTCTTCTTCGGATAGACTCTGAGCAGGGGATATATCAAGAGAACCAGGAGCACTACCCAGATCCGTCTCTCGCTTCCACCGAGCTGCCAGGCAAGCACTACCACATGCTTGCATACATACAGTACCTATTGCCTCTATCTTATTCTTGCATCATTGAGTCGCGATTGCATTAAATTGAATCCCAAGTATTGCATAGCCTTTACTTTTAAACCCCACCAAGCTTGTTCCTCCATCCCATGAGCCATTACTACAGGAGTTGTTTGAGCCATGTGAGTCGTAGAACAGCATGTGTAGGGTTTGTGAGTGTCTGATGGATAATGAGGTACCTAAACAACTTAATCTGAGTAGTAATGGGATAACTAATGAAAGTGGCACCGGTGGGCAATATCTGCTATTTGGTTTTTCCTGCTCACTTGTGTCCCGTAAGACCCCGAGTACTTGATTCCTGTTCCAAGATTTATTCGCGCTATCCACATCCGGGAGGCTTATGGGACCCCCCTGAGCTAGAGCTTGATTCCGTCTTATTTCTTGGGGCCACAAACTAGTTTGAGGTTTTATTTACTATCCTGTACTTATGCCATGCTTTACTGCTTAATTACGATTGTGCGAGGAGCACCTGTACTGTTTAGGATGGTGACCCGTTTTCGCGGTATCGACACCCCGAGTTTTCGGGTTCCCAGTCGTTTACAGCCGGCCCCACAAACCTTGAGTCCGTCTCGGAGCCGGCCAGTTTCGTTGCGGGTGTACTCCAAGGGGTGGCCCCCTAAAATATTTCTGAATCTTGTGATTGCTTTGTCGTGAAGGCCTCGTTGGGTTTTGTTTTGGTTTTTCGAGGCTGATCGAGTGTGTGTTGCTATTTGTGCACCCCGGCCGGGTTAAAACTTTCTGAAAGCCGTGTCCGCGGTTATGGACGACTTGGAGCACAGTTTCTCGATCATAGACAAGCATAACTAAAGTACCGTTTTAATCTGACTAAGTAATTGACTAGTAAGTAGTGCAACACTCTTGGAATGGTTAATAAAATTGCCAACGGATGGGGGGTTGTTCGTCCGCTTCCTCGTTGGTAAGCGAGGAGGAGGATGGATCTGATGAAATTACTGTTATAACTGTTGTCATTAATTCACGGACATCCGTCTATCACTGGTTAAGCGGATGGTTAGCGTTTATCTATAGAACTGTTAGGGTTTATCTTTTGCTACAATTGCGTCACCCCAGGTTGTGTCCCCTTTAGAGGCATTAAGACTTGCTGAGTACCCTTAGGGTCTCACACGATAAATTATTGGTTCAGATGAACAGGTACCCTCGCAGGATGGATACTGGGTGGAAGAGGCTGATGATGTGGGCAACGATCGTTCGGTGTAGAGATTCCGGGAACGGGGATCCGTGAGATCTATGGGCGGGATGTGCTTATTTCTATGGCATCTTATGCCGATTTGCTTCTTATCCGTACTCGGACTTTGTTTTGCCGCTTCCGCTTGATACTCTGATGTGTGATGTATGAGGAATTATCCTGAAATATTATATCTATCTAGGTCCTTCTAATCTTGCCGTATGGCGTTGCTATGTTTCCTTTCTTTCTAGATGGAATGGCTCTGATGTACTTTTGTATGGTGGCTTGCATACATACTCATTTGTGTATGTAGTTGATCCCTTCGCCTGCCGATTACGCCGCCCGTACAGGTCCCGATGAATTGGAAGTGGTTGGGATGGCCGAAAGGTCTACCCGTGAGTGGCTTTTGGGGCCCCACCGTACTATTTCAACCACTACCGTTCATCCAGGCTCGTATCTAGGAGCGTAATTCACCGAGGTAGTTACAATTGGTATCAGAGCCATCCCGACCTTCAGGGTCTCAGCCAAACGGTCGTTGTCAGTCTAGCAAATATTTTGGTAGTTATGTATACTAGGGAAAAACAAAACGCGAGAGTAGGACTGCTTCCACTTTTCTTCTTACCCACCCACCCACCCTTTTCTGGTAAGGAAGTGCAACGTTTGCAATCCTCTTCTTAAAATTCAAACTAGGATTCACGTGTTCTGGGTTTCCGTAGTACCATAGTGTGTGTGTGTGTGTGTGTATGTGTAATCCCTTGTCTATCTGTTGCATTAAAGTTGTTATCTAATCAGCCTTTGGTTATCAACTGTTGGTACATTCCATACCGACAGGCTTTTGCAAACCGACGCAATCTGTCTTACTCTTTGTATCCGACGCTATCTTGTTTGGGGTGTTCGTTTCCGTAGTACCAATCTTTAGGTTCAACGTGAGAAGAAGGGGTTAGGATATGTGTTCCACTTGTTCATGTGCGGAGTAATGATTTGAGTGCGGGATGGAGTCGCGACCATACCACTACTTTTATCATTCGCTTTTGTATATTGAATCGGTAGAGTCACTAATCTTGATTCGTTAAGTAATTTTGCGCATCTATTGGTATTTTAATGCCGAAATTTGTGGAAAATTTTTCTTTGATATATTTGTGTACCACACTCCTTTTCAGTCGTGTGCGATATGCTTAATATCTTCTAGGTGCTTTGAACTTTGTTGATATTTTAATATCATCTCAGTAAATTGTATCCTTTAATCTTGGTTAATTCCATCTTGGTACTATTTTGGATTATTATTATTCTCCATTATAGTGCTGACTTGTGTTTTATATCAATCTCAGGATGGCTCCACCACGCCGTTCAGATGAGGACATACCACCGGAGTTGGGGGCCGCGTTGTCAAACATAGCCAATGCCTTGGCAGCAATGCAGCAGAACCAGCAGCGTCTGGAGGAAAGCGTCAGGAGAAATGAGTTTGCTCCACTCCCTCCACCTCCCAAGCGGGGCGACATCAAAAGCTTCCTGAAGTTCAACCCTCGCCAATTTGATGTTTCCGATCGACCACTGGACGCGGATGATTGGCTGCGTGAGATGTCAAGGTTGCTTGAGACTGCTGATGTTCCTGAGCAGGAGTGGGTCAAGTGTGCTACTCACCTTCTGAAGGGAGATGCAGCTCTCTGGTGGGAAAATTACTTGAAGGCAAGCTGCACTGGTTTTCAGCCTACTTGGGAAAGGTTCACTGCAGCTTTCAAAGAGCAGTTCCTCTCAGAGATTGTCATGGAAAGGATGAAAGAAGCTTTTCTCAACCTCAAGCAAGGAAATGATAACGTCAACACCTACATCAGGAACTTCATGAATCTATCTCGTTATGGTGGCGATGAGGTATCTGATGACAAGAAGAAGCAGAAGAGGTTCAGGCAAGGGCTCAATGCATCGATCAAGTATGCAATCACACATGCAAGGCCGGCATCTTTCCTGGAACTCCAACACACAGCTCTGCAAGAGGAAGCAAGTCGACAAGTGTTTGAGGAGTCCAAGAAACACAACCGGGATGCATCAAGCTCTTCAGCTATGGCAGCTCCTTCTAAGCGGCGTGTCTGGGTTCCTAACACCCCACCGTCGCTCCCGGCTTCACCAAGACCTGCAAGCTACGCGTCAAGGCCACTAAACTCCATCACTGCGGCTCCCAGGGGATACACCCACAACTACCCTGGAGCGCCTGGCGGAGTCCCTGGCTACGTTGCTCCACGTCCACCTGGTGCCTGCTTCACGTGTGGAGATCCGGGACATCTCAACTGGAACTGTCCGTTGAAGAACAAAGCTCTTCCTCCACCCCCTCCAAGATCTGCGGCAAGCTCTCCTATGGTTCGTGCACCACCACCTCGGGCTCTCAACATCAACATCAAGCCCGGGTCTACTGTTGCTCGTGCCAATTGTGTCAACGCCGCTCAAGCTGAGCATGCACCTGGAGTGGTGATGGGTACGCTATCCGTTAACTCAGTCCCTGCACGAGTTTTGTTCGATTCTGGTGCATCGCATTCTTTTGTTTCGCATAAGTTTGCACAAGAGCAGGATCTGGATAGGGTTCCTTTAGCACGTCGTCTGGTGGTTCTATCTCCTGGTTCAAACATGAGGGCTGCTCATATCAGCCATGGCAATCAAATTGAGATTGGTGGCTCTTCGTTCTCGGCTTCCTTAATTCTCCTGGGCAATTCTGACATTGATGTCATCTTGGGCATGGATTGGTTGACGGCAAATGCAGTTGTGATTGATTGTGCTGAACGCTCGGTTTCTCTGAAGATTCCTGAAGGCCATATAGTCTTTTCTCCAAGTCTGACTCCTGCTGTCCAGCTTTTCTCTTTGGCGGCTCTAAATGATGATGCTATGGAAGCTATTCAGAGAGTCCCAGTGGTCTGTGAGTTTCCGGATGTTTTTCCTGAAGAGTTGCCGGGTATGCCTCCGGATCGTGAGGTTGAGTTTGTAATTGAGCTTGAACCTGGAACGGCTCCTATCTCCAAGCGGCCTTATAAAATGGGTCCTGCTGAGTTGGCTGAACTCAAACGTCAACTTGATGAACAAGAGAAGTTGGGTTTCATTCAACATAGTACTTCTTCTTGGGGTAGCCCAACAATCTTTGTGAAGAAGCGTGACAGGACTGATAGACTTTGTGTTGACTATCGGGCTCTCAATGCTAAAACCATCAAGAATAAATATCCCCTTCCGCGGATTAATGATCTCTTTGACCAGCTAGCTGGAGCTGTGGTATTCTCTAAGCTGGACTTGAGAAGTGGTTATCACCAAATCAAAATTCGCAAGGAAGATGTGCCCAAAACAGCTTTCACCACCCGCTATGGCCTGTATGAGTACACAGTTATGTCTTTCGGTCTCACCAACGCACCTGCTATCTTCTCGAGGCTTATGAACTCGGTCTTCATGGAGTACCTGGATAAGTTCGTTGTGGTCTATCTGGATGACATCCTGGTCTATTCTAAGTCCAAGGAAGAGCATGAAGAACACCTTCGTTGTGTCCTCAACAAGCTTCGCGAGAACCGCTTGTATGCAAAGTTCTCAAAGTGTGAGTTTTGGCTGCCTGAAGTAACCTATCTTGGTCATGTCATCTCTGCCAAGGGCATTGCAGTCAACCCGGAAACGGTAAAGACAATTGTTGAATGGCTTCCTCCTGTTAATGTCAAAGAAGTGCGGAGTTTCCTCGGTTTGGCTAGTTATTGCCGTCGCTTCGTTCAGAACTTCTCGAAGATAGCGAAGCCTCTTACCGATCTCCTCAAGAAAGGCAAGAAATACCTTTGGATTCCTGCATGTCAAGAAAGCTTTGAGACACTCAAAGAGAAGCTCACCTCCACACCAGTCTTGGTTCCTCCGGATACATCCAAGCCGTTCCAGATATTCTGTGACGCCTCTTTGCAAGGATTGGGTGCGGTCCTTATGCAAGAGAAGCAGGTGGTTGCTTATGCCTCTCGTTAGTTGAAGACGCATGAGATCAACTATCCCACACATGACCTCGAGCTAGCAGCAGTTGTCTTTGCTTTGAAGCTATGGAGGCACTACTTGCTTGGTAACCGTTGTGAGATCTTTTCTGACCACAAGAGTTTGAAGTATATCTTCACTCAGCCTGATCTCAACCTTCGGCAGAGGAGATGGATTGAAGCAATCAATGATTTTGATTTGACCATCAACTACACACCGGGCAAAGCTAATGTCATGGCCGATGCTCTCAGCCGCAAAGCTTATGTCAACAATCTCTTGATGGAAGAACAGCAACCTCTTTTGTGCAAGGAATTCCGTCAGCTCAACCTGGAAGTTGTGGAACAAGGGCATCTCCTGAACCTTCTGGCTACCCCTCTCTTGGAAGAAAAGATTCGTTTTCGTCAGCGTGGTGATCCGCACACCAGAAAGATCACCTCCCAGCTTCAGCTTCCGAAGTATGAGTCCTTCCACGTATATGATCAAGGCACGCTTTTCTTCGACCACCGGATGTTTGTTCCAAACTACACGGGTTTGAGAGAGCAAGTTCTCAAGGAGGCGCACGATTCTGTTCTATCTATCCATCCTGGCAGCACAAAGATGTACATGGACTTGAAAACACAATATTGGTGGCCTGGTCTGAAACGATATTGTGCAAAGTATGTCTCGGAGTGTGATGTCTGCCGCAGAGTGAAAGCTGTCCATCAGAAACCTTTCGGTCTTCTACAGCCATTGAAACCTCCGAAATGGAAATGGGAGAAAGTAGAGATGGATTTCATCACTGGTTTTCCAAGGTCGCAGAAGGGCAACAATGCAATCTTTGTTGTCATCGACAGGCTTTCTAAAGTGGCTCATTTCTTCCCCGTCAAGGAAACAATTTCTGGAATTCAGTTGGCTGAGCTCTATATCAACAGAATTGTCTCTCTGTATGGGGTTCCGCTTGAGATAAGTTCAGACCGTGGAAGCATCTTCACTTCCAAGTTCTGGGAAAGTTTCCAAAATGCTTTGGGAACAAAGTTGAACTTCAGCACAGCTTACCACCCTCAGTCGCAAGGACAAGTTGAAAGGATCAATCAGATTCTGGAGGATATGCTTCGTGCTTGCGTCATCTCTTTTGGCATGAAGTGGGAGGAATGTCTTCCTTATGCTGAATTCTCCTACAACAACAGCTTCCAGAAGAGTCTGAAGATGGCACCATTTGAGGCTCTCTATGGTCGCAAGTGCAGAACTCCGATTGGTTGGTCAGGTGCAGGAGAAAGAATCTGGTTTGGCCCTGACATTGTAACTCAAGCAGAGGAGAAGGTGCATATCATTCTTGAGAACCTGAAGATTGCTCAAAGTCGTCAGAAGAGCAATTATGACAGGAAGCACACGGACATGGTGTATGTTCCTGGTGATCTCGTGTACCTTCGTGTCACTCCCATGAGAGGAACACACCGCTTTGGTATCAAAGGAAAGTTGGCTCCTAGATACATCGGTCCATTCAAGATTCGTGGTAGAAGAGGAGAAGTTGCTTATGCACTTGAGCTTCCAGAAAAACTCAAAGTCCATGATGTTTTCCACATCTCTCAGCTCAAGAAGTGCTTCAAAGATCCCGGCAGGACCGTGGATCATGAGCTAATCGATCTCAAAGAAGACCTGTCTTATCAAGAACACCCCACCAAAATCCTTGAGACCGCAGAAAGAAGGACTCGTAACAAGTCCATCAAGTTCTGCAAGGTGCAGTGGTCACACCATTCTGTTGATGAAGCCACTTGGGAGCGTGAAGATGAACTCCGTGCCAACTATCCTACCCTCTTTGTGTCTTCTTCTTCTTCCTAGAATCTCGGGGCGAGATTCCTGTTTAGTGGGGGAGAGTTGTAGCATCCCAGTTGTCTAACACCTGTAATGCTACTTGTTCTAGTAATAAAAGGGCCACTTCCTACATATAATTGTTGCATCATCATCATATCATGCTCATGTCATCATGCCACCTTGCATTTGAGCATCATATAAAACCCCTTCTTGTTTGGTTCTTATCTCATGTGCATTATTAATTGGGTTTGCCTCTTGATATTGTATTTGGTTCTTGATATATTGTTAAATGCCCAAGTTGATTTGGGGGCATATCTCTTATTAACTCCACCACTTTTCTTTCACCACCTTATAATTCCACCATCCAACCAAATACGAGCTTGGCATTTATGGGTTTTACTTCTAGCTCATGTGGGTTGGGATGGATCCAATTCTTTTCCACATGTTCTCATCTTGGCATCATTTTGTTTTCACATTATTGATACATGAGAGCCACATGGCCACCTTTGCATGCCTTGTGAGTGTGACCCTAATTCTAGCTCCCACATGTGTTGTTTAGGGGTTATCATCATGTTGGGATATTTTGTGGGCTTAAGCAATATCTAGTGGCATATACACACTAGCAAGCCCCATTGTATCTCAGATATGGTCATCTCCATCTATTCCACATGGGGCATCCTTTTTAATTCTTTTGCTTGGTCTTATTCCAATTTTTGGGAATGCAAAATAATAATGCCATGTGATAACATTGTTTTCACAAGAATCATCAGGGCAATAAATATTCTGCATGGGCCATGCAAGTACCATCTTGTGCTTGTCATTGGAATTTATTTGGTTTTGAGTGGATCATCTCCATCTCTTTTGGCTTGTTACATGTTGATCTTGCTTAAGCCCTAAACCCCCCTACCTCTCTCTCCCTCCTTTTCTCTTGATCTTGCTTGGTATTTGTTTGGAGCATGCATGCTTCTACACCCTAGCCCCACCCCTCTCTCAACTTTCTCCCTAAACCTATCTCTATCACTCTACCCATCTAACCCGAGCCACCACCTTTCCAACTAACCCTAGTCCCCATCAAACCCTAGCCCTGCCCCTCTCACCCACCCAGCTCGGACCCAACCTGACCACCACCCTCCCATGTGCTACCCCTGGTCCCTCTCTCCCTCCTAAACCCTAGCCACCCGAGCCACCCCTCTCTTTGGCATAAAGTAGCCCCATGTGCTTCTCCCCTCTCCTCCCTTATCCCCCAGCCACCCAGCTCGCCACCACCCTAGATCCTCCCAGGAGGCACCCTGAACCTCCTCTTCCTCCCCCTGCCTCCCTTCTTCCTCCCCAAGCGAGCATCCTCTCCACCAGCCCCCTCAACCCTAGATCGGCCCTCTCTGCTCTCCTTCGCTCCCGAGCACTCCAAGGCAAGCCAGGAGCACCAGGAGCCTCGCCTGCTTCCCCTGCATCGCCTAGAGCCGCCGGAAGCCACGAGACCTCGCCGGAGGATCGTCGCCGCCGCCGTGGCCGCGAGCACCGAAGCACTCCTGCCGCCAGCCTCCTCGACGATCACCTGCCCCTCTGCCCGCACCAACCCCACCAACAAGCCCCTGGTGAGCCCCTCTTCCTCCCCGACATGTCCCCCGTCCCCCTAGTGCACCGTAGCGTCGCCGGCCGTCGTCGAGCACTCTGCGTGCGCGCGCACCGCCGCAGTCACCGCCTCCATGCGCAGCAACGTGTCTGCCGCCGTCGTACCGCCTCTGTACCTCGACGAATACCGGCCAGCACAGCCCTCCCCCGTAGTTGCGCTCTAAATGAAACTTGTAGACCGTACTGCCCCCTCCAGTTTTTGTTTTGGCGTCAACGTCTGAGACTCGCCGGATGCGTCGCCATCGTCCACCAAAGTCCGGCCAGATCCGCCGCCGCGGCGCCATGGTCAGCAGCAGACAGCGACAACCTGCGCGTTTTGCAAAGAAGCCCTCCCCCTTTCTCCCGCCTAAACCGCAGCCCCCGCGACCCCACCTGCCAGCGTCTGCTGGATCTTTGCAAAAAGGATCCTCAGTTTCTTTTGTTTTCCGCCCGCAGCCCCTGGATCGCCCACGTGTCGCCACTGGATGGCTGCGCACGCGCGTGGCCCCGTTAGACCCCTGGACCCACACGTCAGTGCCTCGGGCTAGGCTAACCTGAGTGCAAAAAGGTTTTATGCGTGCGTGGCAGCCCAGTCAGATTCGACCCCACCTGTCACTGGCTGTGAGTAGATCCGCCTGAGTAGAAAAAGCCCAGAAATCTGTCTGTTTCAAATTCAAAATCTTTGCAAATGAATTCAATTCAAATTCAAATACAAATCTGTTCAAATTTAAATAATTCCTAACTTATTCCTGGTTTGGAATTTGAATTCAAACCTTATATGAAAAATGTTTAGTTTTTGAATGTTAATTCAAATCTATATTCAAATATTTTCAAAACTAATTTTAAATAGTCAAACTTTGACTTAGTATGACTAATTTTGACTTAAAAATAAAAATTTAAATTCATATTTTCAAATAATACAAATGATATATGTTTTTGAATTAGAAAAATGTGAGGAATTCAGATATGCCATCCAAAATATTATTTGAACACTTTAAATTCCAAGTTGGGTAAAATTACAACCAATGCCACTTGAACTAAATAATTTAATAACTTTTGATTTATAACTCCGAATTTAACAAATGATATGTCTAAAATGATCAGCTCGACGAGACCTTTCTGTTTATGCTATCCATGACTTCAATTGCAGCATGCATCATATAAATATAAAGTTTACAGCAACTATTATGACAATAAAATGTGACCAAACCTTAATAAAATGACTTATTCTTGTATACCACACCTCACCCATGCCAGGCTACTTTATTGCCATGCAACTTGTGCATAATTCATCATGGCATGATTGTTTGTTTGACGCATTTTATTCCTATGCTTGTGCACTTTATTTATGTTGGCCCTTGTTTGTTTGGTTCTTCTTCGGATAGACTCTGAGCAGGGGATATATCAAGAGAACCAGGAGCACTACCCAGATCCGTCTCTCGCTTCCACCGAGCTGCCAGGCAAGCACTACCACATGCTTGCATACATACAGTACCTATTGCCTCTATCTTATTCTTGCATCATTGATTCGCGATTGCATTAAATTGAATCCCAAGTATTGCATAGCCTTTACTTTTAAACCCCACCAAGCTTGTTCCTCCATCCCATGAGCCATTACTACAGGAGTTGTTTGAGCCATGCGAGTCGTAGAACAGCATGTGTAGGGTTTGTGAGTGTCTGATGGATAATGAGGTACCTAAACAACTTAATCTGAGTAGTAATGGGATAACTAATGAAAGTGGCACCGGTGGGCAATATCTGCTATTTGGTTTTTCCTGCTCACTTGTGTCCCGTAAGACCCCGAGTACTTGATTCCTGTTCCAAGATTTATTCGCGCTATCCACATCCGGGAGGCTTATGGGACCCCCCTGAGCTAGAGCTTGATTCCGTCTTATTTCTTGGGGCCACAAACTAGTTTGAGGTTTTATTTACTATCCTGTACTTATGCCATGCTTTACTGCTTAATTACGATTGTGCGAGGAGCACCTGTACTGTTTAGGATGGTGACCCGTTTTCGCGGTATCGACACCCCGAGTTTTCGGGTTCCCAGTCGTTTACAGCCGGTCCCACAAACCTTGAGTCCGTCTCGGAGCCGGCAAGTTTCGTTGCGGGTGTACTCCAAGGGGTGGCCCCCTGAAATATTTCTGAATCTTGTGATTGCTTTGTCGTGAAGGCCTCGTTGGTTTTTGTTTTGGTTTTTCCGAGGCTGATCGAGTGTGTGTTGCTATTTGTGCACCCCGGCCGGGTTAAAACTTTCTGAAAGCCGTGTCCGCGGTTATGGACGACTTGGAGCACAGTTTCTCGATCATAGACGAGCATAACTAAAGTACCGTTTTAATCTGACTAAGTAATTGACTAGTAAGTAGTGCAACACTCTTGGAATGGTTAATAAAATTGCCAACGGATGGGGGGTTGTTCGTCCGCTTCCTCGTTGGTAAGCGAGGAGGAGGATGGATCTGATGAAATTACTGTTATAACTGTTGTCATTAATTCACGGACATCCGTCTATCATTGGTTAAGCGGATGGTTAGCGTTTATCTATAGAACTATTAGGGTTTATCTTTTGCTGCAATTGCGTCACCCCAGGTTGTGTCCCCTTTAGAGGCATTAAGACTTGCTGAGTACCCTTAGGGTCTCACACGATAAATTATTGGTTCAGATGAACAGGTACCCTCGTAGGATGGATACTGGGTGGAAGAGGCTGATGATGTGGGCAACGATCGTTCGGTGTAGAGATTCCGGGAACGGGGATCCGTGAGATCTATGGGCGGGATGTGCTTATTTCTATGGCATCTTATGCCGATTTGCTTCTTATCCGTACTCGGACTTTGTTTTGCCGCTTCCGCTTGATACTCTGATGTGTGATGTATGAGGAATTATCCTGAAATATTATATCTATCTAGGTCCTTCGAATCTTGCCGTATGGCGTTGCTATGTTTCCTTTCTTTCTAGATGGAATGGCTCTGATGTACTTTTGTATGGTGGCTTGCATACATACTCATTTGTGTATGTAGTTGATCCCTTCGCCTGCCGATTACGCCGCCCGTACAGGTCCCGATGAATTGGAAGTGGTTGGGACGGCCGAAAGGTCTACCCGTGAGTGGCTTTTGGGGCCCCACCGTACTATTTCAACCACTACCGTTCATCCAGGCTCGTATCTAGGAGCGTAATTCACCGAGGTAGTTACAACGACATATACCGCCGCTGCCGCTTCTCCCTAAGCCGGCCTGAGGTTGTTGGTTGCGGACAGTAAGTCGTCGAACGGGTCTAGAAGATCACATGCATCCCTGAGACGAACGATGGAACTCCTTGATGATCCATATATCCCTACGGATAGAAGAAGTCCCCTTGAGAGACACACCAATTACCAAGATCCGAGGAGAATCAACAGATCCGGCGACACTAACCCTTTGTTGACTACGAATCGGACGCCCATGAGGTAGCAAGAGGCCAGAGAGACCTTATCCGAACACATCATCGCCACCTCCACCTCGTCGATGCCGCTAGGAAGACAACGTGGCCACTGAACGGAGGGGAGGGAGGGGTCGGAATGGCCGGATCTAAGGGCAGCATCGGCTCTTATGAGAGGAGGAGTAGAGGGTTCGTAGACTTTGAGCTTCAGAAAAAATAACAAATTTCAATGCTCTAGAAAGAAAATATTTTATAGAAAACATCACACAATCCAGAATAACAATTTAGCTATCTTTCTTTTTTTTTCAAAAAGGAGGATAGTCTCCGCATCTGAGTCAATTGATGTGCACAACCATATTCATTACGAGGTTATCGTGCAGTCTTACATACTAACACGAGTGAATACAAAGGTAAGCCAAAAAATAGAAAATACATGACACAGTTATAGATCACCAAATTGGTTGAATATATTGTGAGCTACCATCTCTTAGTGGTTGCATCCATAATCTAGAGGCGACCGTGCATACGCCGGGTGCAGACAAAATCCGATCCAAATTCACAAACAACGTGACGACAAAAGTTGGATAATGAATAGTGCCATCACAATATTATTGCATATAAATACATGACACTATTCACAACCTGATTTATCTATTTTGTTATCAGGTTGTGAACTTTATTTGGAGTTGAAGTTATGTTGCATGGGAGAAGTGTATATGTTTTTGTTATTACGATTTTTCTAATTTTTGCACGCCAGTGCCCTAGTACACCTCAAAAGTGTTAGTGCACCATATAAGCCTATACTGAAATACTGCCTTTGTTTCTAAATATAGGAGTATGTTTTAGTACACTGTTAGTATATTTTGGTAGACTAATTTTTAGCCTACACTTTTGAGATAATATATTTGTATTCTGATTTGTGTGTCTTCTTTGACCCACTTTCTGATTTTCAAACGTCAAATGATTCCCACATTCAAGTGCCTAGTTGTAACTACCTCGGTGAATTACGCTCCTAGTTACAAGCCTGGATGAGCGGAAATGGTTGAAATAGTACGGTGGGGCCCAAATGCCACTCACAGGTAGACCTTTCGGCCGTCCCAACCATTTCCAAACATCGGGACAAGTACGGGCGGCGTAATCGGCAGGCGAAAGGATCAACTACATACACAAATGAGTATGTATGCAAGCCACCATACAACAGTACATCAGAGCCATTCCATCTAAAAAGAAAGGAAATATAGCAACGCCATACGGCAAGATTCAAATGTCCTAGATAGATATAATAGTTTAGGATATCTCCTCATACATCACACATCAGAGTATCAGGCGGAAGCGGCAAACAAGATCCGAGTACGGATAAGAAGCAAATCGGCATAAGATGCCCCATAAATAAGCACATCCCGCCCACAGATCTCACGGATCCCCGTTCCCGGAATCTCTACACCGAACGATCGTTGCCCACATCATCCGCCTCCTCCACCCAGTATCCATCTTGTGAGTGTACCTGCTCATCTGAATCAAACAATTTATCGTGTGAGACCCTAGGGGTACTCAGCAAGTCTTTATGCCTCTAAAGGGGACACAACCTGGGGTGACGCAATTGCAGCAAAAGATAAACCCTAGCAGTCCTATAGAAACTCGCTAACCATCCGCCTAACCAAAGATAGACGGATGTCCGTGAATTAATGACAACAGTTATAACAGTAATATCACCAGATCCATCCTCATCCTCGCTTACCAACGAGGAAGCGGACGAACAACCCCCCATCCGTTGGCAGTTTTATTATCCATTCCATGAGTGTTGCACTATTTACTAGTCAGTTACTTAGTCAAATTAAAAGCGGTACTTTAGTTATGCTTGTCTATGATCGAGAACATGTGCTCCAAGTCGTCCATAACCGCGGACACGGCTTTCAGAAAGTTTTACCCTGCAGGGGTGCACAAATAGCAACACACACTCGATCAACCTCGGAAAAACCAAATCAAAACCCAACGAGGCCTTCACGACAAAGCAATCACAGGATTCAGAAATATTTCAGGGGGCCACCCCATTGAGTACACCCGCAACGAAGTTAGCTGACTCCGAGACGGACCCAAGGTTTGGGTGGACGGCTGTAAACGACTGGGAACCCTAAAGTGTGACTGGGCTTGTCGATACCGCGAAATCGTGTCCCGATCCTAAACAGTACAGGTGCTCCTCGCACAATCGTAGATAAAGCAGTAAAGCATGGCATAAGTACAGGATAGTAAATAAAACCTCAAACTAGCTTGTGGCCCCAAGAAATAAGAATGAATCAAGCTCTAGCTCAGGGGGGTCCCATAAGCCTCCCGGATGTGGATAGCGCGAATAATCAAGGAACAGGAATCAATTACTCGGGGTCCTACGGGACACAAGTGAGCAGGAAAAACCAAATAGCAGATATTGCTCACCGGTGCCACTTTCATTAGTTATCCCATTACTACTCAGGTTAAGTTGTTTAGGTACCTCGTTATCCATCAGACACTCACATACCCTACACATGCTGTTCTACGACTCGCGTGGCTCAAACAACTCCTGTAGTAATGGCTCATGGGATGGAGGAACAAGCTTCGGTGGGGTTTAAAAGTAAAGGCTATGCAATACTTGGGATTCAGTTTAATGCAATCGCGACTCAATGATGCAAAAGTAAGATAGAGGCAATAGGTACTATATATATGCAAGCATGTGGTAGTGCTTGCCTGGCAGCTCAGTTGAAGCGAGAGAAGGATCTGGGTAGTGCTTCTGGTTCTCTTGATATATCCCCTGCTCAGCGTCTATTCGAAGAAGAACCAAACAAACAAGGCCAACATAAATAAAGTGCACAAGCATAAGAATAAAATGCGACAAGCAAACAATCATGTCATGATGAATGATGCACAAGTTGCATGGCAATAATGTAGCATGGCATGGGTGAGGTGTAGAATACAGGAAATAAACATTTTATTGAGTTTTAATCATGTTTTATCCCCATATAAGTTGCTGGTTGCATTATATTTATATGATCCATGCTGCAAAACAGAACATAGAATGCATAAACAGAAAGGTCTCGTCGAGCTGATCATTTTAGACATATCATTTGTTAAATTTGGAGTTATAAAGTAAAAGTTATTAATTTATTAAGAAAAGGGCATTTTATTGTAATTTTAATCAACTTGAAAATTAAAGTATCCAAAATATGTTTTGGATGGCATATTTGAAATCCTCACATTTTTCTGATCTAAAAACATATATCATTTGTATTATTTGGATTTGTATATTAAAAGTTATTATAAACAGATTTGAATTTTGAATTTCAAAACAATTTGAAAAGATTTAGTTTAAAACAGATAACAGAAAAGCCCCTTTTTACTCAGGCAGACCTAGCCACTGCCGCTGACGGGTGGGGCCAGGTTGACTGGGCCCAACACGCGCACAGGAAAAAGGGGGGACTGCGGGTTGATTGAAACAATTGCCGGGATCCTTTTTGCAAAAAGGCAATAGCCGCAGACAGGTGGGTCCGGAGGGATCGCGGGTTGCGCAGGCAAAAAGGTGGGGGGGGGGGGGTTTATGGAAAAGTACCACGCGGTACTGTTTCTCTTCTTTTCTCTGCCTCGAGCGACAGAGCGGTGCGCGGCGCGGGTGGGGATCGAACCCAGGTCGCTGGCGCGCGCGCTGAGGGGGCTGGCCGGCGCGGCTGGCTGCGGGATGGTGATAGGAGGGCGGACGGGGCCTAGGTGAGGTGCTACGCGGAGCGTGAGCGTGCAGACGGCAGCGAGCGGCGGTGCACCGAGGGCGTTCGACCAAACGAACCACGGATCTAGACGACGGTGGTGAGGCGGAGCATGTCAGAGAGGTCGAGGCGCTCACCGGGAGTGGGTCGGTGCGGTTGGATCGGGCGGGGAGGTACTGGAGCGGCGAGGACGCAGGCGCTTCCCGGAGCTAGGGTTTTCGTCGGAGCGCGTCGGTGTTCAGCGGCCTGGGGCTCCTCCTCCTTGCTGCTGTGTACCGAGGCGACGCCGGGGATCTCCTGTCCTTCCTCGACGTCCACAACACCACGCCCGCCTCCTCGTACTGCAGGTGGACGCCGAAGCCGACGGTGGCCGGCGATGGTTAGCTGGCGGCGATGGAGAAGAGAGGGGAGCGGGCAGGGCGCCTCGGCCAGATCTGGAGATGCAGGAGGACCGTGAGGTGGTGGTAAAGTAGAGGGGGAGAGGGGGTGTCGTGGGGAGATGGGGTAGCTGGGAAAAGGTGGCCTCGGTGCCACCTTTCTCTCCTCCCCTCCTCACGTGCTTGGGTCGGCCAGGACAGGTGCATGGGGGCTTCCAGGTGGACCAGAGGGCGAGGCCAAGGAGGCAGGGGCAGGCTCGGGCTAGGGGGCCACAAGGCAGGGAGAGAAGAGAGGGAGAGAGGGTAGGCTCGGGTTTAGGGTTTGGGGGAGCCTCAGTTTAGGTTGGTACCAGGGTTGGGGTAGCTAGGTGGGGTGGAGCTAGGGTTTGGTTGGGGTGGCCAGATGGTGAGAGAGGAGAGAGGCCGAGAGAGAGAGAGGGGTAGCCTTGGGTTAGGGTTTTATCTAGGGGTGGCTCGGGTTGGTGAGAGGTGAGGTGAGAGAGGGGTGGCATGGAGCTAGAGAGATGAGGGGTGAGGTGATCAAGCACATGATCAAGGACACACATGGTCAAGCACATGGGTTTGGTGTATGGCAAGACCACACAAACAAGCAAAAAGGAAAAGTTGGAGGAGAGGGTGAGAAGAGGGGGCTTAGGGTTTTTGGCAAAATCAAACAAGATCAAGCAAAGGGAAAGAGAGAGAAGAGAGATGATCCACCCAAAAACCAAAGAAAAACAAAGGGGATCAAAGGACGATGATGGTTGCATGGCCCATGCAAGCATTTAATGCCATGTGTCATCCTTGTGAAAACAATGTAATAGACATGGCATTATTCTCATGCACCCCAAAATGTGGAGTAAAGGCCAAGCAAAAGAATTAGAGTTGGATCCACCCAACCCACATGAGCTAGAATAAAAACCAAAGAAAAGAATTACAAGCTCATGGGTTATTGGAATGGTGGAAGAATAAGGTGGTGACAAGAAAGGTGGTGGAGTGTAACAAAAGATATGCCCCCAACTCAACTTGGGCATTTAACCAATATATCAAGAACCAAATACAATATCAAGAGGCAAATACAATTAATAATGCATGTGAGATAAGAACCAAAACAAAAAGGGTTTTTGTATGATGCTCAAATGCAAGGTGGCATGATGACATGAGCATGATATGATGATGATGCAACAATTATGACTAGGAAGTAGCCATTATATTACTAAACCAAGTAGCATTACAAATGTTAGACAATTGGGATGCTACACTAGTGATAGTTTGAAAGAATAATAACTTGTATTGATTTCAACCACGGTGGGTTGTTTATATAGATTACAACTGACTTGGACTCCAAGACTAATAGAGATAGAGTTACAATCCAAATAGGGAGAGGAGAGGCGGCCGGTGCCCTAGCTGACCTATACTCTAATATCCCCCCGCAGTCTCAACGTCAGGGGTAACGATGTTGAGACTGGAGCGAATGTCTGTAAATGACGAAGTGGGGAGTCATTTAGTAAAAATATCAGCAAATTGTGCACTGGTAGGAACATGAAGAACTCGAACGTCGCCAAGAGCCACCTTCTCACGAACAAAGTGAATGTCAATCTCAATATGCTTCGTGCGCCGAAGCTGAACGGGATTGGAAGCCATGTAGACTACAGAAATATTATCACAATAAACAATGGTGGCTCTCTCCAGGGGACGATGAAGCTCGACGAGTAGCTGACGCAGCCACACCGCCTCCGCCACGACATGGGCAACCGACCTATACTCAGCCTCAGCAGAAGACCTGGAAACTGTTACCTGCCTTTTAGAACACCAAGAAACAAGATTATCTCCTAAATAAACGCAAAATCCGGATATGAACCATTGAGTATCTGGACAATCTGCCCAGTCTGCATCAGAATAACTGTCAAGCTTGTAGGAGAAGAAGAGTTTAGAAGAAGACCGTGATCAAGAGTGCCTTTTAAATATCGAAGAATATGTTTTACATGAGCAAGGTGAGGAGCACGAGGATCATGCATGAAAAGACAGGCTTGCTGAACTGAATAAGAAATGTCAGGACGAGTGAGAGTGGCGTACTGAAGAGCACCAGTGATGCTACGGTAAAATGTGGGATATGAAAAGGGATCACCATCGGCCAATAATTTGGCACCTATATCGGTTGGAGTGCGAGAGGGTTAACAATCGGATATCCAGCCCGTGAAAGCAAATCCAAAAGATATTGTCGTTGAGAAAGAAAAAGAGAGGACTTTGTGCGAGAAAGATTAATACCAAGAAAGTGATGAAGAGGTCCTAAATCAGTCGTGGAAAATTCACGATGAAGTGAAGAAATAATATGTTGAAGAAAAGAGTCAGAGCTAGCAGTAAGAATAATGTCATCAACATAAAGGAGAAGATATGCAGTATGTTCGGAGGAACGAAAAATGAATAGGGAAGAATCGGATTTAGAAGTGATAAAGCCAATTGTTTGAATGAAAGTAGCAAAACGTTAAAACCAGGCACGAGGAGCCTGTTTGAGACCATAAAGAGATTTTTTAGTAAACAAACAAGATTGGGAGAAGAGAGATGCTCAAAACCAGAGAGTTGCTGACAGTAGACAGTTTTATTAAGAGTACCATGGAGAAAGAATTTTTAATATCAAGTTGATGAATCAGCCATGAAGAAGAAACGATAAGACTAAGTACGACGCGAATAGTGCTTGGTTTGACAACAGGGGAAAGGTCTCATCGAAATCAATGCCATATTGTTGGGAAAAACCGCGACAAACCCAACGAGCTTTGTAACGAGCAAGAGAGCCATCAGAGTTAAATTTGTGTCGAAAGACCAATTTACTAAAAACAACATTAACACCGGAAGGTTTTGGAACGAGAACCCATGTATTGTTTTGTTGAAGAGCATCAAATTAATCACGCATAGCTGAAAACCAAAGAGGATCAGGAAGAGCACGTTTGTAGGACGTGGGTATAGGGGAAATTGTGGTTGTGGCTGTGAGATTGAGATGTTTAGAAGGGAGAAGAAAGCCACGTTTGCCACGAGTGGACATGACGTGATCATCTGTAGGTGGTTGAATAGGAACGGCATTAGGTGGTAAGGTGGGTCTGGAGGAAGACTCGACAGTAGGTGTTGGTGGATCGGGTGATGGGGTAGATGGTTCGGTGGTAGGGGTAGGAGAAGTGGTGCTACGAGGGGTGGTCACGACAGTGGTGGGGGTGGTGACAGGTTCCTGCCGGGGCAAAGAATTGGGTGAAAGTTCTGCCGTGGCAGGCTACCGCGGCAGAGAAACAGGCGAAAGGTCTGCCGAGCGAAAAAACTGCCACGGTAGGCTGCCGGGCAGAGAAACGGGGCAAAAATCTGCCGCGACAGGGGCGATAGTGGGTTGAACGAAGGGTGTTTTGGTAGTGCTAGGGACTGGTGGTTCGGTTTGGGGAGTGAGTTTGGTGGCAGCATAAGGAAAATTATTTCCATCAAAGGTAACATCGCGAGAAACAATAACACGACCAGAAGAAGGATCAAAACAACGATATCCTTTGTGATCATCAGAAAGGCCAAGATGAATGCAAGGTAGGGAACGTGGTTCGAGTTTATTGGATGTTGTAGAGGCAATGTTTGGAAAACAAAGACAACCAAAAACACGCAAGAAAGAGTAGTCTGGGTGAGATAAAAATAAAGATTGAAAGGGTGAATAAAGAGGACACGTTTTGGTGGGGCGAACATTGATGAGGAAAGTGGCAGTGCGAAGAGCTTCAGCCCAGAAACGAGAAGGAAGAGAGGCTTGCAAGAGTAAAGTGCGTAGAATGTTATTTATAGAACAAAGAGAACGTTCGGCTTTACCGTTTTGGGGAGAAGTATAAGGACAGGAGAAACGAAGAAGGATTCCTTGAGAAAGGAAGAAACTATGGTCTGTAGTGTTGTCAAATTCTTGTCCATTATCACACTGAATAAATCGAATAGGCAAGCTAAAGTGAGTAAGAACATACTACCGAAAATTTATGAAAATTTTATGCACATTAGATTTTGCACGAAGAGGAAAAGTCCAAATATAGTGAGAGTAGTCATCCAGGATCACAAGATAATATTTATAACCAGAAACACTAGGGACTGGAGATGTCCATAAATCACAATGAAGAAGCTCAAATGGAAAGGTATTAACAGTAGTTGAGTTGCCAAAAGGTAATCTAACATGTTTGCCGCATTGAGAGGCATTACAAAGAGAGGGATTGTGATAGGAACTAGAGCTAGGTATACAAAAATCTTGAAGCAAAGATGACAGAGTAGTTTTATTTGGGTGACCTATACGACGATGCCATGAATCAACAGATGCAAGAATGGCGCGAGGGGTGTATATGGGTGCGCCATGAAGTGGATAAAGATCGTCCGTGCTATTGTACCGAGCGAGAACTTCCCCTGTTTTCAGATCCTTCATAGACAAACCAAAAGGGTCAAAAGCCAGAATAACTTTGTTGTCAATACAAAATTGTCGAACAGAAATAAGATTTTTGATTAGGGAAGGAACAACAAGAATATTACGTAGAAGAAAATTAGCATAAGATGAAGAGATGTGAGAGTTTCCGGCACAAGAGACAGGAATTGTGAGCCATCGCCAATAGTGATTGGGGAAAAGGGAGAGGGAAAACAAGATGACAGCAAATTCATATTTGAAGACATATGCGAGGATGCACCGAAATCGAAAATCCAATCCGTACCTTCGTTATTTAGTGTAAAGTTGTTCATGGTGTTGATGAAGGCGGCTTGGTCCCAGTTCGGCTGCACGGGAGGAGCAGAGGAGCCGGGAGCTTGCATGTTGACGTAGGGGAGGGGTGGTAGCTGGTTGTACGCGTACAGAGCTTGCATGGTGCCGTAGGAGCCCGGGATTTGGTAGTAGGGCATGCCGGATGGTGGTGTAGCAGTCGTTGTATAGACGTGAGCCAGCGGCCGAGGGCCGAGGAGGCCGGGAGAGCCCGTGGCTGGAAAAAGACCGGGACTCCATACGCTTGTGTATGCAGGAGGGGCGCCATATGGAGACGGGGCCGACCATGGCATCGACCAAGCCTGCACAAGGCCAGTCCAAGGGTCATGAGGAGGCCCAAACGGTGGCGCAAACGACGAAGAGGCAGTCGATGACGAAGCAGGTGCAGGGCCGTAGGAGCGCTCCATGGGAGGTCTGTAGGTCGGGTTCTTGCCCCTGTAATTATGGCTCGGTTGCCATCCAGAAGGCGGGGTCGGGGCCGCAGCTGGCGTGGCAGGAGACGGGTGCGCGGGCGGATGCCGCGACAGCCCAGAGGGTGGATTTCCTGCTGTGGCGGGAGAGGTGGCGTGGAAGACGTGTGGCGCTCGTTGTGCCTTGCGAGTTTGATTCTTTTCTTCTTGCTGGAGAAAGGAACGCACCTCCTTGAAGGTGGGGTAGGGCTTCAGCATGGGGATGAAGGACTGTTGTTTCTCGAACTGATCTCCGAGGCCGACGAGGAGAGCGTTGATGAGGGTACGGTCGTCGACGTGATTACCAAGCTCACGGAGCTCGTCGCCGATGGCCTTGATCCGCTGACAGAAGACAGTGACTGGGGCATCTCCCTGGGTGGTCGTGCGAAGCTCCGTGTGGAGCGCGTTGATGCGCGCGTCGGAGTTGTCCTGAAACAGCTGCTGGAGAGAGGTCCATAGATCGGCGGCAGTGGCGTCATCGGAGGAGACCGGGTTGAAGAGCTCTGTGGACATGCGGGTGTAGATCCACTGGATGATGGCGAGGTCATCTTTGATCCAGCGGGGATCGGCAGGCTGCAGAGGGTAGGAGGGATCTATATGATGACGGAGGCCGCAGCGGCCGAGGTAGATGGTGAAGAGGTGGCGCCAGTGGTAGTAGTAGTGGGCGTCGAGGTCGAGCGAGATCGGTATGAAGGGGGAGACATCGGCGATGGTGTCGGATAGAGAGATCATCGGAATTTGGGGAGGTGGTGGTTGGGTAGATGTAGGTGTGGAGGAGGAAAAGGAGGAGGTAGGAACGCCGACAGCATGGAACTCGGCCATGGAGAAGAGGGGCCGAGTTGGGGGCGGCGGCGGCCTTGGCGGCGCAGGTGGAGGCGCCATCCCAGGTACGGAAAAACTAGGCGTCTGATACCATGATAGTTTGAGAGAATAATAACTTGTATTGATTTCAACCACAGTGCGCTGTTTATATAGATTACAACTGACTTGGACTCCAAGACTAATAGAGATAGAGTTACAATCCAAATAGGAAAAGGAGAGACGGCCGATGCCCTAGCCGACCTATACTATAATACCTAGTACCTTAATGCATTGCTGTAAGTTTTCATGGAAAAGTATTATCTAAAGACTTAAGCGTGAGCAGCAGGGAGCTCTGTCAGCGCGTATCGCTCGATATGGACCTTTCAACATGTCTTTGTTGTGCGCGTTGGGCTTAAACATGTGTTCAGCTGGGAATGCGCAAGACGTTTCCAGTTCCACCACGTGGTGTTCGGCCTGTGATATGAGGCCATCAGCCGCGCGTGTTTCGCTGACCGTGGGCCTGCTTTGCGCGTGGGACCCAGCTGGCGCTCGCAAGTCGTGGCCTCATGGGCGGTGGCCGGTTTCCTTTCCACACGCGTTCTACTTTTCCCCTCGCATCCCTTCCCCCGCGAGAGACCGTGGGCGCCGCCACCGCCATGGTCACCACCTTGGCATGCTTCGCTCCGCTGCCGCCGTCGTCGCCAAGGACCGAGAGGTAGCAGAGCAGCTTCCCCTTCGTTACCCGCGTCGAACGTGCCACGGAGGGAGGAGCCGGAGCAGCCCATGACTGCTTTCCATCGGCAACGTCTTTCGTGCCGAGCACCTCGCCGCAGTAGCGCCGCCCCCAACCTCTTTCGGGCACACCGTCGTCTCCAATCGGCTCACGGTGAGCTCCTCTCCTGACTCCCTGTCTTGCCCGTCCTAGACCGACCCAGCTCGCCGTCGCCTGCGTTTGTCCGTCGTCGCCTCATGCGTGTGCAAGCAGTTGACATATCAGCCTTTTTCTTTCAGTTTCGACAGTAACCTATACCCGACCTTGATTATTGTAAAACGGAGCCTGTGCTACCTTCAGTACACAACCACATCAAGGTATCTTCATTGGTTCATCCGTTTGTGTGCTTCCCGGAGCCTGGAGTTCCAAATTCCGTCGATTTCGTCTTTTATTCTCTGAACCCTGACGAAGGATCAAGGGTATCTTCATTGGTTCATCCGTTTGTTAGATATGCTCAGTTTGTTAATTATGAATTCCAGTCAACCCACCTTAAAGAAGTACCGATCTATATATCATGCAACAATGGATGCATAGCATAGTGTTGTCCATTGAGAGTTCAACCTAGAGATCTAGGGATCAAATCCCCATCCCCTTTATTTTTATTTTTTCTCTATTCTGAACTTGGGTTTGGATCTCTGAACCTCAGCTGGTCGAACAAAGTATTCTTCAGATTCAGTTAACACGAAGGCCCTCATGCTTACATGTATAATCGCGTAAATAATTCCCTGGCAGTAGAATGTTTTATAGACGCCCCTCCCCCTCCCTACATTCAACATGATAGGTAGTTTTAAATAACAATTTTCTCTTAGTTTTCTTGAATTTACCTAACTGAAAGAGGATCCTCTAATATTCCATTACCTGAGTTGTTGTCATGGCTATTGTTTTGAGGCTTAATTTTTCTTTAAATATGTCGAGCTGCAATTGTTTGGGCAACTTGGGATCTCATTGCATTAGTTGAAAATGGAAAACATGATGGTACTCCTACACATTCAGTGTGCTTTGTTTGGAACAGTGGTCGGGAGGTAAGCTCTATTCATAGCAGAATGTATCATTTAGCCATGTTTTCGATGACTTAAATTTTATGTTGATCTTTCTAATCACTAACCTGACGGAGTTGAATGCTACACATTTTCTCGATGTGGAATTGGTGGGAGACTTTACAAATAACTAGAAAAACAAATTGAAGTGTAACCACCGGGGTGGTTCTAGATATGAAGCTGAAGTACGACTTTGACATGAAAAGTAAGTTGTCAATCTTTTTATTCTGAAAAATTCAGTGACAAGATCCCTTTGTACCATGGAGTTCATTATTGCATGAAGATAATACATAATACATCTTTATTTATCATTTCAACTTCTGATCAATTTTCATCTCATACTCATAGAGTTTTCTGCAACTTACCTGTTCAGGTATTTATCTTATTCATCAATCCTTACTTTTTTTGAATTTATTGATTCTGAAGGTGATTGTATTTATTGCATGCCTCTTCGCTTGATCGGGATTTTCTGACCATCTCAGATTTGGTCTGAACGACAGGTGCTACTGCATTTCTTTTTGTGCGGGCTTTCTATTTTGATTAAGCTGTTTTATGGTAGTCTAAGCAGTTTGCAAGTGTGAATGAATATACATGATTTTTTGCTTCGGTCAATTTGTTTTCTGTGATTTTGCTCCATGTGTTAAAAGAAAATTAGCGTTATTAACATTTAGTAATTTGGAAATAAAGGAGACAGGAAATAAGTGCAGTCAATCATACCAGGAAAAAAGTGTGTCAGACGCTGCATCTCATAAGATTCACTTTCATTGTTTATTGTGGGTTTCAACATCAAAGATTTTATCTCTTAGATAATAACATTGTTTGGTTAAAAAATATTAAATGTAGAAAGGCATGTTCATAATATAGCTGGTATTTTCATAGATAGAGAACATGTAGATGTCATAAGGTGATCTCTCTGTATTTCCCTACTTCAGGTTAGTGGCTCAGAAATGATGATATATACCTTCTTTGTATAACAGTGGAGTCCTGAATGTGTATATATTTTAAATTATTAGCAGCTTAATGTTCTTTTGTTCCTTGATAGATATGTCCATTATTTCACTGTTTGTTCCACAAATTTTGTTGTGATGAACAATGGCATCATTGAGTTTTTACCGGTATAATAGTACAATGGATAGAACTATTGAATATAAGTATGTCAATCGTGACGGTGCAATACAAAAGAATGAACTCAAGGTGTGCCACTTACGACCCGTGCAGGCCATTCCGTCGGATGTTGCTCCGCACTGATAAGTCTTATAGTTAACATTGTCCCTATTTAACACAACAAAGTTCTGGTTTATTATTATTCTGTATATTTGATAAATTGATAATGCATATAAGAATCTTACAAGTTCTATCTCATGTGGTTGCGATCATACTTAGAGCTCCAATAGTTATGACATTACTAATATTTGTCTATTGTGTGATTATAATAGCATTCATTTTTCGATCTTGGGTTGTTAATTTGTTTCCTCTAAAAAATGTGGAAGTCAATTTCAGAATACTGAAAGTTTGCATGTCCTATGTTTATTACTTCACAAACAGGTTAATCTTAAGAAGAACCACAACTTTGAGAAATATCCCATGTATCTTCACAACAAGTAGGTATGATTAGCTCTCACATCCACGATGGCAGAAATTTTATAGGTTTTAGCCTATTTTTTTGGTATTACATCATGTGTTGTGTCAGTAAGTTATGTTATATGAGGCATGGTCTAATCAATTAGGTAGTCATACATGTGTTGATGTTACAGATTTTAAGCCATCCAGTTTGTAACGATAGTGAATTCCGTATGCTTCATAGGAATAACTTCACAGGTCAAATATGTAACCTCACTCTGAAATTTATTTGCACGTATTTAAGAGAAAATATATCAGGAGAAACATCTATGTCTTAGAGATGGAGTCAAAATTACTAAAGTGTACCGTCTAAAATGTATAATCTTACTCCACAAATCGGCAGCCGATTAAGGTTAATCTTTTTTTATTTATGTGCATACATATATCCATTAATTATATGATTATTGTCTACGATATATCAGAAAGTTAAGTGTTCAATGTAAATCACATAGTGTTTTTATAGAAAAGTAGATCATGTAGTGTTGTGTTGCCATCTTGGCTTAGTACATGAATTTACTTATTTTGATTTTCATGAACACATGTGTGAATTAAGTGATCCTAATTTTCATATTTTTTAACTTCTGCTTGCCTTGTGCTTCCTATTGGCGTGGCAAGATGCCTTGATGACCATCCATGTGCAGTCATACTCATATATGCGGTATTTCTTGGGCTTTCTCCTTTCTCATAGTTTCTGCCTTAAAGAAATTGAATAATCAAGAACTCTATTGCTCTCTTATTTTGTTCCTTTCTAGAATAGCTGTATGAAACTTCAAGTGAGTGAACTCTTTTCTGTTTATAATCCTCCGCAGTGTTGCTTGCTACTCCGTTTCAAAATAACGGCCTAGGATGTTCATTGTTATAACCTTTGTTTAGTTCCATGTGACCTCTTCTGGAGGCGTTTGTACTCTGACTCTTCTACCTTTTCAATGGAATGAAACGCAACAGACAACAGTCTCTTCCGTTTTCGTGGAAAAAAAGTGTTTTGGTTTTAGTTCCATGATACTTATTTTGGAAACGGAGGGTTTACTTTGGTGACAAAAGCAAGTTATGCTTTTTTTTGAATCTAAAGCAAGTTATGCTTGGTAACCTATTTGCATGATCTATTTTATTATTCACCGAATCTTCATTTCATAATTGTGATTACTTATCGTGTGCTATTTTTTCATATAAGATCTCAGGTTTAGAGTAGACATACAGGAAACCAGACCATTAGCACACGTGGTGATAAGAAACAAAAAAAAAGTGCACCGTGAAAGCGAACGGGAGTCACATACGATCAAGTTTTGCAATGCATCTCACTAAGACTCATGTAGGATAGTTACTTAGCTACCAGTGCACAATATAGGTGCATCCAAATGACAATGTAGTATTTTGTTATAAACTAAAAGGACTAGGCATGCCCTCTGAGAATTGACATGTTGTGTTCTGTCTCAGTTATGGGTTTGTCCGTGATATATTCTTTTGCACGACTGAGTATGCCGGCAGAGCGATACGCTCTATGTAATAGACCATATCTTAGTTATGGCTGTTAACAGAGTGAATGTTTTGGTTTTCTAGAACCGTAGCCCTAAACCCTAGCACTAAACCCTGATGTACTAAATTCCTTTCTAACAACATTGAACTCCATCTTTGTTGTGTCCTAAATTTTGCTGTCAAATTAGCTATGATCATACCGATGCTTGCTGATTATTGTTGTTGCTAAGTCCACTTCATCGTTTGTATTTGCTTGCTTTCTGCTAATGATCGCCATTGTTAACTCAAAATATCTAGATGATCTAATTGCATGGTTCACCCATCTGATTAGCATAGTTAATCGAAATAACCACACGACGCCACAATACAAGTAAAAAATTCAAACAAAGTTGAAATGTTTATCGTCGTCAAATGCATTGTGACACCGCCATGTAGGTGGTGAGGCGAAGCTCGCATGTCCGTCTAGTATATTTTAACTTGCAGTGGAAGAGAACTCGCCGTGTCTTGGAAGAAAAACGCACGTACTCACAAATCTAACAATAAGAATGGTTTATGGCAAATTTAGGGATAGTTAGAAACCCCATGATTCATACAGTACTATTTCTTGATACAGATCTAATATTAATTTTGTGTCGCATAGCAGAAATATTAGTTTGGCTTTAGCACTAGCAGTGAGCATTCTGGCTATAGCACCACCAAGAATCGTGAGCATGGGCTTAATTGGTTAAAAATTCGAGAAGCTAATCGAAGCTGTATCACTCGTGTGCGATCACGTCACGGAGGGGCTTGTCCGTCCACTTGTGGTGCTTTCCAAAAGCGGAGCAGATCAGATCGCATATGGGCAGCGGCAGGTACTGCATGCCGGCCGGCGGCTGCCGTGGCCTTGTCTGCATTTGGCACCTCGCTGGATTATTCCTTCTTCAGGAAAACATGCCGTTTTCTGATATGTTTTCCCTCCTCACGCGTCACACGTTTTGTTGATCTGTGTGACTATGTGCAGCACAAAACACATGTAGTATATATAAGTACTCCCCCGTCCATAATAAGTGTTGCGTAGTACTAAGCTAGTATAAACTTTATATTATGGATTTTTTTTATTTTTTTTGAATAGGATAAGGGCCCGAAGACCCCGGAAGCTTCATTCAACTCGGTGGGAATAAATTACAGCAAAACCCCTAAGAGCTAGGTATTTTGCATGTAAGGCTATGCCTTTCTAAGATTCCAGGGATAAAAAATACTAAGCAATCAGATCCCTGGCCTTCTTCACCGTCGACGAACAACCTCTCGACGCCGGTGCCGCCGCTGCTACCGGGCAACCAGCTACTTGGAGCAGCTACCGCCATGGATCCAGCGCCGTGGTCAAGGAAGATCCTCCCATAAGGCTTGTGGCCAGGAGGAATGAGCAAGGCCAATTCATGGCCATGGAGGGCCGCCATACGGCCATTAGAGGCAGAGGCAAGACGGCCGCCGCCGTCGCATGAAGTCCTCTGCTTGTAAACTCCAGAAATCGAAGCTTCACCTAATCCTTCTCCCCGACCAGATCCGAGCAGCCCACCGCCTAGATCCCACTCCCCCTCGCCGCCACGGCCGGCCAGGAGGGAGATCCACTCCGGAGCTTCACAGATCCGTCGGGGCTCGCGATTATTGGAGGGGCTTGAACCCGAGCAAGCCAGCGGCTCCCACCACGGGAACCACCAGAGCATGCCCGTTGAGGCCCTCGCTGCAGCTCGCGCAACTACCAGCGAGGAGAGGCTCCAGAGAACGGCTTTATTGGCGAAGATCTCTGGCTTCGTCTTCTCCAGCGACGGGCGCCCCCACCGGAGCACCAGCAGCCAGGGGAGACTCGCCAGCACGCATCGAAGCCAGCCGAAGAGCTTCAAAACTCTACTCCCAAACTACACATAGGCAAAGCAAACCCTAACTACTAACCTATCTACCTCGGCACCTCCCCTCGGCCTCTCACCGGCGGCAGCGCCGCCGGGAGAGGCCTCGGTTTGGGCCGGACTGCAAGGGATGACCCTCAAGCAAACAGGAGAGAGACGAGAGCGGTGGGAGAGACGAGAGGAGCGTGCCCTTTTCGTTTGCAACTTTATACTATGGATGGGAGGAAGTATTGTTTTGCCAGTACAAAAGAACTAAACATGGCACTACACTAGAAGTTGAGAACTATCCATGTGACCAAAACAATGGAAGTTGAGAATTGTAGCAGCTGCTTGCTTTGAGAGTAGTGCGCATATGCTGTAGATGTTGTTAGAGAACTTTGTGGTTGTAGGTGTTCTTGTAACAATTTAGCCTGATTTTTTGTTAATTAACCAGAAAATTATTTTCTTCGTTTCAGAAAGCATTAGTAGTAGTTATTGACGACCACGAGACAAAAGAAGAGATTTGTATACGGGGACACAACACATCGCTAACCCAAGGGTGTAGTGGGTCCAGAGTGAACACATCTAGTCTAGTTATATAAGTCAATGTCGGTAGTTTGTATGATAGACACCCAAACTAGATGTAGTTTTCAAGTGTTTGAATTTGGCTGTGTACCAATTTGCACATACCGCGCAAGTTGTTGTATGTCCATAGTTATTACCTCTTAGAGAAAGTATAAAAATCGTGCATTGACACATGTTTTATTTGATCTATGTGCAATAGTGATGGAATTCTTCTTCCCGGCAAGAGAAATAAACATGCAACTATGTCGGGTTGATCGCGTGTAGAAGGGGGGCGATCGTATGTACAGTTTTCTCACAACTCTAATGTGCGTCCAAATCAGAATTAAAGGCTACTTCTAACTAAATCGAAACTTGATAGATCTTGATCAAATGTTTTAATCGACGGTTAGAAAATAATAGAGCCAGCGGCACCAATAGTACCCAACGGTATAAAAAGTGCCATCCCAATCACCGTAAAAGAGCTCTGAGATCTATGCTCATACTAGTGATTGTGTGATCAAGTATATATGGTGAGGAGATGTTGCATGTTAATTTTCATACGAAAAGATGCTTCTCAAAATTAATCATGTGCACACATGTTTTATTTAAGGACTGGCCTTATGTTACCCGGGACTGGCGAACATTCCCCGCTGAAAGGGCATGCATGCCCCCATGTGTAGTTTTGGTAATTAATGACAATCTCTATGGACTAATCTGTAAATTGAGTTTCACTTGTAGGTTTGTCCATTGGCATCTCTTGGGCCATGTGTTGGTCTCAAGGTTGGAAGATGAAGAAATGTCCAAAAGCTTTGTGCCCATTGGAATCATGAAGAAAGAAGGAGCTTTAAGGTCGATCAAGGCATGTGCAAAGAGTTGCATCAAGATGGATCAACCTCAAGTAAGGATGAAGAAGGACGAGCTCAAGATGCGCCATCTCTAGAAGATCTCATGCTTGAAGCTTGCCATTCTCGTGCTCATGAAATGATGAAGACAAGTTCAAAGAAGAGGTTTTCCCATGGAGTATGGGGGAGCATTTTGCAAGTCTTCATCAAGCAAGAGCGAGAAAGAGCAAACAAGAAAGGTGTTCCCACTATAGAAGAACAAGACGGTCTACATCAAGTTCAAGTGGGACGCTCAAGGCAAAGGTATGTTGATAGGGCTTCTCTTTTGCCGGTCTCGTGTTGTTAGTTGGGAGACCGGGTTTAGGATATATATAGCCGTACTATCAAGAGGGGCTCTCAAGCGGGTGTCTCGTTTGCATTGTTCGGAGAGAGCTCAAACCTTTGCATTCATATCATCATCTTTCTTGGTTATTATTTGGTTCTTGTCCATGAGAGAATCTAGATCTTGTGGTCACCATCATAACAAGCTCTAGCTCATCATCTAAGGATTTCACTTGCATATCTTATTGCGGTTTTTGATCTTGCGAGTTTTCCGGCTCCACACCTTGGGGGATAGATCACATATATATTCATGATATATTCTATTCGTCGTTATCTTTCCAACAAAATTGGTTTCATCCCGTTTGGAGTTCGGATGCAAAAGTTATTGCGTTTCTGGTTTTCTGGTTTCTGGAATTTCCCTGACCGGAAGTTCCGGCTTCCCACCGGAAGTTCCGCTAGGGCATCTTTGCCTCCGAAAGTTCCGGTGGAAGTTCCAGATCTTATTCTGCTCACGCTCAGTAACCTTCTGTTTTGAAGCGTTCTATTTGCCGGAACTTTGTCGGAACTTGCATCGGAAGTTCACCGGAACTTCCGGTCTGTCTTGACCGGAACTTCTGGTTGCGCTTCTGGAGCGGGCGTCAAAGGTCTGATGACCGTCGGAGCCAGGCTGGGCGGAACTTCCGCCCAGAGCCGGAAGTTCCGGCCATGATTCGTTTTTTCAGTTTCTCGCTCCGCAGTTTTCGACCGTTGGCTGGGTGCCACCGGAACTTCCGGCCTCCCACCGGAAGTTTCGGCCAGGTGTCGCGAATGCCCACAATGGGCAGATCTGGGAGCCTTTAAAAGGGGCTCCTCTTCCCCTTCGTGGGCACTAGCTTTCCTTCTTGGTTCTTGGCTTTCTCTCTCTCCTCCATTGTCAACCTTGAAGAAGCTTTCCCTCTCCCTTACCCCTCCTATGATTCTTGCATCTTTTTGAGGGATTTGAGAGAGGAGATCTAGATCTACAATCCCCCAAGTCAAATCCCTTCTTTGTGAAGGAATCATTGGTATCTAGATCTTGGAGAGTCTTGTGTTCTTCCTCCCTTATTCCCCCAATAGCTTTTGTAGCTTTGTTGGAATTTGGGAGAGAAGGACTTGCCCTTGCATTTGGTGCATAGGTTTGAGTACTCCTCTTGTGTTCTTCCTCCCTTATTCCCCCAATAGCTTTTGTAGCTTTGTTGGAATTTGGGAGAGAAGGACTTGCCCTTGCATTTGGTGCATAGGTTTGAGTTCTCCTCGGAGTTTCGACGAGTTCAAGCTTGTGAGCTTGTTTCTCTATGGTTCCTTGGAACCCTAGACGGTTGTGTGGTTGGATTGTTGACCTTTTGTGGTCTTGTTGACCTTTTGTGGTCTTGTTGACCTTTTGTGGTCTTGTAGCCTTTTGTGGCGTTGTTGGCCTTTTGTGGCATTGTTGGCCTTTTGTGGCTTTGTTGTTGGGAGCCTCCAATTGAGTTGTGGAGTTAGCCCCAATCTTGTACGGGTTCGGTGACCGCCCTCAAGCGTCCCATAGTGGAGCAAGTGCCCGCCTTTTGTGGTGCGCACTTGGGAGAATAGGGTGAGCCTTTTGTGGCGTCGGTGAGTTGCGTGCTTCCGCATCCGGGGTGAGGCCTTGTGTGGCGTTGGGTGAGCATCGAGCCACCACACCTCGAGGTGAGTGATTTGTGGCGTTCGGAGAGCATTGCGCCATCGCACCTCTCCAACGGAGACGTAGCTTCTTTGGAAGTGAACTTCGGGAAACAAATCTTCGTCTCCGCGTCCATCGGTTATCTCTCAACCGAACCCTTTACTTATGCACTTTACATTGTGATAGCCATCGTGCTTGAAGTATTTATATCTTGCTATCACCTTGTTGCTTGTATTGCTTAGCATAGGTTGTTGGTGCACCTAGGTGAACTTAGTGGCTAGGTTTTGTGCTCAATAAATTAAACGTTAGTTTTATTCCGCATTTAGTTGAGCCTAAACCGTAATATTTTTAAAAGCCTATTCACCCCCCTCTAGGCGACTTCCTTTGTACTTTCACCCGCAAAAAGAAAAAAGGTGTAGCGTACAAGGAGCTAGCCACATGCAATCAGTCCAGCGGCACGGTAGGGCATACAACCCATTTCCGATGGTCAATGTGTTTAAAACACACTAAGGGCACGTACAATGCAATGACGTCAGCCTTCCCTTATGACTGCCACGTTAGATATTTGCTTAGTTGGAGGAGAGAGAAATAAGAAAGATGAGGTTGTCTTCCCTTAGGGCATGGTAGAGAAGGCATGATTTCTCTTAGCTCTCCACGTCATTTAGAGAAGACACAATATATAACTTATACAATGCATTATCTCTTATTGCTATCTCTAGCAATAAATAAGAATTAACTATTTTTAGTAAAAAATTGGTTGACTAAGGGAAGACATATAATAAAATGGAGAAAAATAGTCTTCTCTTATTGCTAAGAGATCATCTCTTAGCTAAGGGAAGACAACCCTCTTTCTCTTGTTTCTCTCTCCTCCAACTAAGCAAAAATCCAACGTGGCGAGCATAAGGGAGGGCTGACGTCACCGTATTGTACGTGCCTTAGCTAAGGGATGATCTCTTAGAAATAAGGGAAGGCTAATTTCTTGGTAGTACCATATGTCTTTACTTAGCAAATTAATTTCTTACTAAAAATAGACAATTCTTATTAACTGGTAGAGATGGCCATAAGGGATAATACATTGTATGATTTATCTCTAATAACTTCTCTAGATGATGTGGATGACTAAGAGAAGACATACCCTCTCTAGCATTGTACATGCCCTAATATGTATGAAAAGGTCCGTTTCAGATAAAAATATGGGTCACTATTCAGCCGCCATGCCAGTGCCTCTAGCGGCATGACCTATTTGGTCCAAGATGAACATTTTGGCCACGGGCGATATTTTCTTCTCAATAAACTCAAACATAATTGAACCATAAATTTTCACACATTCTTTATTAAAATTCAAACATAATTTAC
This sequence comes from Avena sativa, assembly GCA_916181665.1. Taxonomy (NCBI): domain Eukaryota; kingdom Viridiplantae; phylum Streptophyta; class Magnoliopsida; order Poales; family Poaceae; genus Avena; species Avena sativa. The sequence continues at coordinate 369,844,794 of OV702279.1, read as the reverse complement.
ATATATACGAAAAAAGAAAAATAATAAACCCTACGATGGCTATGGCTCCCGTCCAAGGCATGTTCATGCAGAGCTTGTGCAAAAGACGGTGATCCGTACTTCTAGTGAAGTAGTGCGCATCATCAGCGAGTACTCCCTCCGTGTCAAAATATAATATGTTTTAGGTTTGTGAAAAAAAATATTTAGACATGTTTTAGTGTGTAGATTTACTCTAAACCTGAATAAACCTATACACTAAAAGAAGTTTAAATACATTTGCTTCACAAAGTTAAAACATCTTATATTTTAAAACAGATGGAGTATGTTCTAAGCCACTGTCACTATGTTAAGCAGTTAGCTTATAAACCCCTACAAATTCCATTGAAACCCGAGGTGGGACTAAACTGGAAGCCAGCAGTGGAAGGCTCTTGTTTCCGCTTCTCTTGGTGGGCCGCAAGCATAGCAATAATCTTAATCTTGTTTCCTCTTCTCCTGGTGTGCCAAGCATAGTACTACCTCCGATCCTAAATAAGTGTCGTCATTTTGAACTAGAGTTAGTTCAAAACCGTGACACTTATTTAGGATCGGAAGGAGTAATTGTTTTGGATTTGGATTTGCCACCTCTCTGCCATTGGGTTTAGGGTTATTTTTCTTTTTTTCCTTGTCTCGTTGTTTTTTCAGTTTCTGTTTCCTTTTACTTTCACTCCTTATTTGTCGTTTCACTTTTGTTTTTTACCACTATTTTAAACTCATTTTCTTATTTTATTTACAAACTCATACTGTACTTGTTCAAAATATAAGCTGAAACGAGCCAGCGCGCATTCTATTACTCCTAGCTAGCCATTTTAGTCTCACATTGGTTTGCTCTCGGAATTCAGATGGTATATAACAGCAACCTCTTGCCTAGAAACAGCTGGTAGACAGCCAACATAAAGAGACTGAAGTACTCTTGCCTGGAAACAGCTCGTAGACAGCCAACATTCGCAACATAGCAGATTGTGAAACGTTTAACACATCAAGAACCAATCATCACAATGCAAAACCACCACCATCAATTTGTAGCATTACAAGGCACCCGGGAAAGGCATGGGCAACAAACGTCAGCATTACAGATCCGATCATAGGTCGGCGGCGTTGGGCTTGCTTTCTTCACCGGTGTGGGTTTCTAGCAGAGCCGTCTGTGGTTCTAGTGGAGCCGTCTGCGGTTCGGGTGAAGCTGGCTGCTGCGCTTCCTGCTGCGGCTGTTCTGCGCTGGTGCCGGGTTCAGGGTGGAAGTTGATAGGGAACTTGGTGACCCGGGGCTTGTCAGCCAGAATGTTCCTCTGTACCCGATCGAGCAACAGCTTCGCAGGAGGCTCTTCTCTCAGCTGCTCGTCGTCATAGTCGTTGTTAACATAGTAACCCACTCGCATGAACTCCTGCCCCACGTAGGAGCATGTCAATAGCAGCACCGTGACGCCGATGATGTCCTCTTCACGGATCTTTGAAGGGTCCGGTGGGTCAGCCTGAAAGGAAAATGAACATTAGTTTATACATGCATATTTAGTATTCTGAATTCTGAACTATGAGGATTAGGTAACAAACAAAACACAGTTCAAGGAACAGAAGACTTCAAACGTTAATAATTTCTGGACTGTGTATCATGAAGATATTGGACTCAGCTGATAGTATGACAGGTCTACTTTACCTGAAACACAAAACGGTAGGTCCCAACATTGACAGGTCCAACAAGCACACTCTCAAGTTGCTGATCATAGGTTTCGTCTTCAGCAGATCCAACATATGTGAGTTTCCACTCCAAATCTAAATGGTCAAAGAGCATTTCATCAATATTTTAGCTAGTCTGAACCCTCAAGAAATGAACATATATAATTTAAACACATTAGAAACTATCTTAGGTAAGAAAGTAGCAGTATATGTTTTCTTTTGGAATAACAGCTGTGTCTGTATATGCAGTTGTAAAGGTTGTACAAAAAATAAAACTAGCTCAACTTTGGTAAAAAAAAGGAATGTTTTATGGCATAAATCATATCATAAGACATTACTTTGGTTGGAAAGCATTTGTAGAATCTGTAGTTAGCATACGTTTATTTCGCTATGGTTATGCTAGTTTGTGTCATTGTGTAGAAACTATAAGTCTACTGAAGCGATAGCAAATAAACTACCAGCTAGTCCGCTGACAAAATACTGTGCCTCCCTTTTTTTAAGATAATTCGGCAATTAGCATAGTAGAAGTATTTTTTTATCAGAACTAGCAGCAATAGAATTGTAGATACGGGAAACTGACATCTCAACAGAAAAGTAGAAACTAAGACATGCCAGAATGGCATAAAAGACTGACTGACTACTCTCATTCCCCTTAACAAGAGAAGGCATAATGTCCACATTACTACACTGGTTCTTTTCTGCTAACTTGTACTATTTTTCAGTCAGATGGCCTTTCCAGAGGCTACACAAGAATAGTGGCACATACATTTGATGCCTTAGTTAAGGATAAAGCTCAGTGATCCAGTCAGTGTGATTATGCCGCTGTCTACTAGTATCCAGTCTTAATTTGGATGTCATGTACTTCATGATACAGGTGGGGACTGAGTCAACTGTCGTAACAGTTCATCAGCAGATTTTGTCAGCGGACTAGGCAGCTTATTGGTACTAGCTGCCTTAGTCATGTGCGTTGCAGTTACTTGAGGAATTAAAAAAGGGAGGCAGCCTAGAGCATCCATGTTCACTGCAATTTCAGCAAAAACAGCCAGGCTCAGGTAGCTTATGTCTATCTAAACAAATAGAGCAACACTTGAGGTTTCGCTCAAGGAAATCCCCTCTCATCAGGTTCTCTTTGTCACGGATCAAGGTCGAGCGATATGCAAACGAGCAAAGGAAAGGATGATTCATCCGGCTCGTCGACTGGCCTCTGAATCCAGACGCGGAAGTGGGCACAGACGAAAAGCTCGCGCCGGTGCCGGGCCGGTGCTCCATTCCTGATTTCCTACACGCCCCACCTACTATCACGGCCTCTAGGGTGAGCAGGCGGAACAGAACCGGACGCCGCCCGACCGGGTTCGGCTGACGCTGATCCTAACACGGCACCCCCTACTGACGGGCCGCGACGCGACGAAACCCTAGGAATGACGCCGCCGCCACGCACGCAGCAAGCAACCAAATCGGGAGAAGGGGTTAGAGAGGGAGGGGAAGAGCGGAGGGGGGCGTTACCGTCGTCGAGGGGTACGAGGCACTCGTAGGAGATCTCGAACTGGAAGGGGTTGAGGAAGGCGGTGGGGTTGTCCAGCACCGCCACGTTCGTGATGTTCACCGCGCTCATCCTCGCCGCCGCCGCCGCCTTCGCCTTCCACCGACCGCGTCAAATCGACACGGGGGAGGAACAAAAGGGGGACGCGGCGGTTTGGGTTTGTTCCGGGCCCGGGTGGAGGAGTGGACAAGCTGAGGAAGAGAAGAGCGCGGCGCCGCACGGCCCTTTTGGTGGGAGGAATGGAGGGAGGGAGCGGCCGGGGGCGGGAAGGGGGATTTGGGGTTGGCGGGAGACGGTTTCGAGGTTTGGAGAGGGGGAGCAGGAGAGCGAGCCTTTCCCTGCTACCAGTAAGAACCTGCCAACCGGGCCAAAACGCAGCTCGAGTTGTGCAAACGCGGCGCACTGAATCTGGCACGACGAATATTATGTATGTTTTACGTGCAGTACTTCCTTCCAGAGATGTATGTCCTGGATGCATTCATGTTTGCCTCGTAAACCCTAACAAGACTTGAACACTTTATACGACAAATATCTCTGGAAGTATTGATCCGTTTGCAAACTGTCACGCGATCAATACTTGCATCCGTTTGCAAACTGTCACATAATATCTGGAAGGAAGTATCTCTGGAAACATGAATGCAAACTGTCACATAATATCTGGACAAATATCTCTGCAGAAGGGATATTTGTTCAAGTATTGATCGCGTGACAGTTTGCAAACGGATGGAAGGGAACGGAAATACACGGGCAGATTTAGAACAAAAGAATGATGACATTGTTACTCTTTGCTACGAAATTTACTCCCGAATATACATACAGCAGACGTCATCAGGTCACCACATCCACACACACACAATGTCCACCGCGTCAACAAGCATAATAATAACCTAACAATACCATGATATTACACAGATGGGACGAACGGAATAACTCGTGGCACACCAGGGCTGAAACCCATCATGAGAAGACGTAGCACGTAGAGGGGAGGAGCCAATGCGAGACCACAACCACAGCATGGTCGCAGGGCACAGCTGCAGCGGCTCGCTCACTTCTTTAGCACACTGTGATACCGATAAAAGGCAGTTAGTGAAACCATCAGCCCGAGCCCCAGACACGATAGCAGCAGCAAGTAAAGAATGTGAGATGCCAACAAGCACGCTAGCTAGTTAAAAGCGGGAAGAGAATGTCCACTGCAGTGGTTTACTTCAGTCTCTTGGCAAAGGAGGTTACTTACTTGTAGAGGTAGGCAGCAATACCAAGTATGACGCAGAGCAGGACAATGTCGATGCAGAAGTTGCGACTAGATCTCATCTGATAGCAAGCCAAAGTGGGAGAACAGGTACACACATGAGCTCACCAGTCAACCGAAGCATCAGTCAAGGAAACTAGTGTGTAAACTATACCTGAAGAATAGTCTGCTTTAGTCTCACGTTGGTGTTCTTCAGATCCGCATTGGCTCTATCCACCTGCATCCATCATTCTCTCAGAAACTAAGCATTCCCGGAACAATTTTTCAGACGACAGAAGCAAAGAGTAATGGTTGCTAGAGAACAAACCTTGTCATCCATTTCATCCATCAAGGGAACTTGCCTATCCAATTCCTGATGATCACAGCAATTTAGTACAGCACGCATAATCATGGTATAACTAGAAAAGAGGAGGAACACGACACAACCTCGTTCATATCAGCTGCCATGTTTTTCAGCGTGGCCAGCCCTTCGCCGATAATATCCAAACCTTCATCCTGCACAACATCATTGCCAAAGAGAGGTCTGGTTAGACGTAAGGTCTCACGTGCAGTGGAAGCTCGGAATGAAACCGATGAAGAACATTAGTTCAGTGAATCAAAGTTTTACCTGCTTCATTCTGCGCATCTCATATTCCTGGCGGAACTTATTTGATTCTTCTGTTCCCTTGAAGTACTCGTCATCAAAGTTCCCATCTGTATGTGTCACATTGTAAGAGGAGACAAAGGGGCTCAGCTTGTGACCCTCAAAAGGATGAAGGAAATTTTAAGATGGGCATGTAGGATCTAACTGGCTCATGCCAGAGGTGATGGAAAAACAGTCACAGCATCTATTGGTCAAACAACCTAAGGCATGGTGACATGCAAGCTCAATCCAAATTTAACACTAACATATTTCGTCAATCTAATGCTAACATAGAAATTAGAGGTCAGTGCTGAAACAATAGACGGACATGTGCACACGGAAATTTGAAACTGACTGAAGTTTGAACAGAATAATGTCAAGCTTACGATGAGGATGCGCGCTCAAGCAAAACAGACCCACATGTATTTGAATACCCAAGCTCGGCATTACGGCACTTTGAAGACTTGGAGAGCTAACTTTTACACCGGCATCAGTTATGAATTAAACTAATATGTATAAAAAGAATCGAAGTTGCTTAGTGTCGGTCTGAACAGATAAAGCGTGAGGGGAAGACAACGGAGTTTTGTCAGATCTTTCCAATGTCAATACGTAACAGATGACTCGGGTGATAGTATGAATGTAGCTCACTAACCAGAAGTAGAATCAAACTTAATGCCTCCACCGGGACGGGATCCTGAGGCCCCCCATCCATTATTCTTTGTCGCGGTAGCAGTACCATCTGGTATTGCCTGAATTCTATCAGGTAAGGCGGAAACCAGTTCACTCCGGGTCGTAAGTTCCTCCTTTGTGAGCCCTTTGACCTGTCACAACATGAAAATCTTCAGATTTTTTCTCTCGGGAGAACACATAAACTTAGGGTCTCAATGAATATCTTCGAAACTAATGCTGCCAAATTCTATATGGCTTGTTAACCCTGAAAAAATCATACTAGCAATGTTTTACCTTATCCAAAATATGCAGAACATAAAACTAAATCATATGGATGCATGTGCTAAAAGAAACAGAAAATAGAACAGAACACATAAGTATACAAGTAAAACCGACCAGGTAGTTCCTTGCTCAGTGCTCATGCATAACCTCCCAAATCTTAGTACAGACATATGCATGACCAAGAAACCATGTGAGCAATCTTACAAATGTGGGTGATATAAATAGCAAGTAAATAGTACTGGCATGTCAAGTTGAACAAAAAGAAGGGATGGAACAGAGAAGGAGCACATAGACTCCAAAATCAACAGCAACACAAGATTGAATTGCTTGGTGTCAACCATACCGCAATACCTCCTTTATCTAATTTGATTCGAATAAATAGCTACGCATTTGAAAAATGGCAAGCGTCCAGCTGGTGGCGAGGCCCAATATGGTTTATACTGGTCATATGCAGATGATGACTGAATTGGGCATTGGTTTACATAAGCCTAGATATCAACTATACCAACAAACAAATGAAAGTACATTGCAACATACAAGACCGTGAATTTCTCCTATGTATGCTTAGAATTGCAGCTGTACAATCAGCATGCAAACATCGTCCAGACGAAAATCCCTATATTCCTCAACGCAGTCTATTAACACTCAAAAACCACACGTCCTAAGTTTAGGCAGTCTCGTTCAAGGTAAGCGGGCAGCAGCAGCTGCTGCTGTTGCTAGTGAACATGGATAGCGGATCCTAGCGTCACAAAACTAGCAGATCCACTGGGGCACCGTAAGAGATCGGCGAACCTTCTTCACCGCGAGGCGCAGCAGCTTGGGCATGTCCTCCTCGATGAGCTTGGCCTTGGTGCGCCGGATCTCGGCGTTGATCGCGACCACTGCGGCCCGGCTTTTCTCCTGCTTTGCCGCCTCCGCTTTCTGCAACCACCAGACAAACGACCCGTCAGATTCAGATCGAGAGGACCTGGTCTCCAGCCACCACGGGCAGCGGCGAGCCACGGGGGCTGAGAGCAAAGCAGAGCGGAGCGCCTACCTCTTCGCACTGGGAGATCTCGGCGTCTACGGAGCCGTAGAGGCGGGCGAAGGGGTCCTCGCCGGCGACGTTGGCGCCGTTGAGCTTCTCGACGTCGTACTTGTCATACTTCTGGCAGATGGCATCAACCCGCGTGAGGATGTCGATCACCGTCATCCTCGCGCCCCGATCTCGCCGGCGGGAGTAGAATTGGAGAGGAAGGCAGGAAGGGAGGGGGGCGCAACCGCTAGCTGCCGGCCGCTGGTGAGCAGGTGGAAGGAAAACCAAACTGGACGGGGAAAGGGAGGAGACGAGACCGAGGGAGAGCCTGCCCTGGTCAGAGACTGGGGCGCACAGCCTGGCCGTGGCCGGCCGGTGGCGCCTGGCTGGCTCGGTTTGGATTTGGGCCTGGTTTGGGCCGAAGTATCTGATGTATTATTCGTGGGTTTCTTAGAGCAAGTCCAGCAGTTTCCGATACCCTCCCCCGATAGCGTTTTTAGGGGGGGGGGGGGGGGGGAAAGCAAAAACATCGTTCCAGCAGTTTCCCGATACCTTTCCCGAAAAATCGGCATCCCCGACCCAGCCCCTCCTTCTCCCCTACAGATCGGGGCGGCAGAGGCTTCCCCTATCCTTCGACTCGAGCAACCGCTGGCCCGTGAAGAATCCTCCCGCCACGAACTCAACCACTGGTACGTCTCCTCTTCTCCGTTTCCTTTCTTTCCTCTCCAAATAGAGCGCCGATTCAAGGTCAAAATCGAGATGGGAGGTTGATTTCCAACCCCAAATCGAGTTGTAGATTGATTTCCTTCCCAAATCGAGCTTCAGATTCTAGGGAGGGGAAGAGGAGAGGGGATGGGATGTGTGTGGGCGCTGGGCTTGGCGATAGGCAGGGCGACGGGAGGGGCACTCGGGCGCGCGGCACTGGACGGGAGGGGCTCGCAGGCGCGCGGCACGGGAGGGGCATGCAGGCGCGCAGTGCGATGGCGGAGCGGGCTGCGCTATGTGAGCGATTGGCGGCGCTGGGCATAGCATGTTCGTGCTATAACTTGAGGTTCTGGGAGTGGATTACCTGGAGGAGCTGCTTAGTGTATGCGATGGATGATCGATCATGTACATATATATCTCCACTTCTGACTTGCCATCTGCTAACTAGCCTCCACATCTTGACTCCAATTATAGATATCGATATGATGCCAGGTCTTCCTCAAGAAATATCGCTTGTTGTGCTGCTGTTTGTCTCAAAAATTCAGAGATTTCTTTGTTTTTGTTTCAGATTTCAGAGATTTCTTTATTTTTGTTTCAGAAATTTGTTGTGCAGGCTTGTTGTGCTTCTGTTTGTTTCAGAAATTTAAGATTGCTTTGTTTTTTTTAGATTTCAGCAATGGACAGTTATACCAATCTTTTGAATGGTGATGCCGGATTGAATGATTTGTGGCCTGGAGGGCATGGGGAACAACACATCAATCTTGAAGGTTATGAAGAACAACACATCGATCTCGAAGATTGTCAAGAAGCTACCCCTCCTGTAAAAGCAAGCGGTAAAAAAGCAAGGGTTTCGAAAGGTAGCACTCTGAAATCAAGTGCTTCGAAGAGGCAAAAAAAATTTAGCAAGGCTGAAGACTTGACTTTGTGTGATGCATACCTCGAGATAACTCAAGATCCCATCATAGGAGTCGACCAATATCGTGATTGTTATTGGAAAAGAATAAATGCTTACTTCCATGCCAACAAGACTGAAGACTCGGATAGAACACAAGGTTCTCTTCAGCATCGTTGGGCCGTTATTCAAGAATAAGTGAATAAGTTTTCTGCATGTTATGATCAGGTTCTGAATAGAAACCAAAGTGGGATGACACATGACAATAAGGTAACACATATGCTTGTACTAATGCTTATGTATTGGTGCATATGTTCATATGTTTGTTGTACTAATGCTTATGTATCACTGCAGCTATCTCAAGCACTTGCTAAGTATGCTAGTGATGTCAATAAATCATTTGGATTGATGCATTGCTTTGAGAAGTTGAAAGACATCGAGAAGTGGAAATCTCGGCCGAAACTGAAAAAACAGAAGATATCCTCCCTTGATACTCCAGGTTCGTCATCTGCTAGTGTGTTCGAGGATGAAGCTACATCTCCCTCCAAAGATGTGCCCACGAAAAGGCCAATTGGTGTCAAGATGGCTAAAGAAGCACTACGACGAGGTAATAATTCTTCCAATAGTACTGCCATGGATTCGTTTGGTGAGATCTTGGAGACTAGGGAGTCAAAGAGACAAGAGAGATTTGAGCTCATGATTGCAATGGACAAGAAGAGAGAAGAAGAAAGGTTGGTAGAAGAAAAGGGTAAACTTGCAATAAAGGAAAAAAAGATTGCATTAGAAGAAGAAAAGATACAAATCATGAGAATGGCAGAAGAACGCATGACGGCGGCGGAAGATGGCAGAATAATGAGCATGGACATTAGTGGCATGGGGGAGGAAGAACAAGAATTCTACAAAATAAGGAAGAGCCAGATCATGAAACGGCATCGTAACTTGTTGTAATATGTGCTCAGTATTATATTTCCACCATTTGGATTTGAAACTACGCATTGTAATATGTATTCAGTATTATCTTCCCACCATTTGGATTTGAAACTACCTATTGTAATATATGCTCAGTATTAAACCTGTAGTTTAAAATTATTACTGGCATTAAGTAGAAAATGGTACATGCATCGCTTACATAATCTAAACCTTACATAGGCTACATTATTACTACCACAAATTGAAGCTACATCTGTCCGCAGAGCTGCCATAGATGCTCAGCTAGATCAACTTGACGCTGACAATGAACTTGTTTGTTTCGAATTTCAGTGTGAGCTTCAAGAAATTGAGTCAATGTAGCTTCCTATTGGTGAGAATGTGTCACTAGTTCTCCCATGTTCTCAAACCGAAGAATGAATGCCATATCCAAAGATCTGGTGAAGCAACGGCTTCAAGAATGATTGTGTGCATTCGAACAATTTTTCCACTGCCAATGCATGCAGTCGATGCTTCCAAGCATACCAGGAAACCCCATTTGCTCTTCAATTGCAAGTAATCTAGCCGTATCTTCAGCATTTGGAGATCTCAAGTATAGATCACCAAATACATTGATCACAACACGCACAAATCTTTTAAGGTTATCTAAAGCGGTGGATTTTGCTAGCCGACAATACTCATCAGTAAGATCAGCTGATATCCCATAAGCTAGGATTCTGAATGCTGAGGTTAACTTTTGATATGGATGTAAACCAGGAACACCAACACAATTTCTTCTCATGGAAAAATAGTTATCATGTGCCTCTAGAGCTCTTGCTATTCTCAGAAAAAGTGGACGATGCATTCTAAACTTGCGATAAAAAACTTAAATGAGACATGAAGGGCGACTAGTATGCCTGAAAATTAAAAACTACACCGGTTGCATACCTTCTGCGAAACATCCTTGCGTTGAAGGTACAATTCTCTGCAAAATAATTCTTGTGGAGACACTGAAAGCGTTCCGCAAATTCACGCTGAAGTGATTGACGTCCTGGAAGTGAACCTCGATGGCGTGGAGCATCTAACCGCGCTTGTTCTTCCCCGGTTATCACTATAACCATCATGAGTTCCTCGTCTTCAGATGAGGAATCTTCACAAAACTGTCGTGCCAAGCTTTTGCGGTGACTCATTTTCGTGTTCGAGAGATGCAAGAGAGATGGTGAAAGTGAAGTAGAAGAGGAGGCAGAACCAAGAATGTTGTGAGAGATATGCGAGATGGTAAGTATATATAAATCTGAAAACTAGCCGTTGGAAATCGAGTCGTTGAAAAACTAGCCGTTAAAAAGATAGCCGTTGGGTTTCAAATAGTAGTTATAGAAAATTCTTAAAATATAGAATAGGGGAGATGTTTTAGGGGAACTGCTGGAGTTGGGAAACTTTTAGGGGAGAATAATTTTAGGGGAGTCTAAAATTTTGAGATATAGGGGGCATATTTTAGGGGAACTGCTGGACTTGCCCTTACTAGTACCACGAACTCCGCTAAAAAAAACTAGTAGTACCATGAACTCGCTTTAAATGTCCTTCTAATTTTTTTTTCAAAAAATAATGTCCTCCAAAAACATAGCCTCCAGCGAGCTAGGATCTGATACCGGCCAATAGGAGATGGGAAGGAATACAAATCACGTTTAGAGTGTTCTTTTGTGTTAGACAACAACGGTGTCCGTGGAGTCAAATGTATCCATATTAGTTGACTCGAATTTGTCTAGATTTGGATGAATCTAGACACTATTTAGTACTCCCTTTGTTTGGACATATAAGATGTTTTAGATTCGTGAATGAGATATATCTAGACACCTTTTAGTGTCTAGATTCATTTGAACCTATATACTAAAAGATGTCTAGATACATCTCCTTCACAAACCTAAAACATCTTATATTTCTAAACGAAGGGAGTATATAGGTTCAACCAAATTTTGAAATATCCAAGTCAACTAATATGGGTCGGAGGAAGTATTAAATACTACGACAATATCTCTATCTTGGCACCGTCGCGAGCACGTTGAGTTTGATCTGGCCAATCGGTGACTCGGTATCATATGCAATGTAGCACGCAGCTTTAGTCTGACTTGAGTTTATTTTGTTCGATGGTGGTCATGTTCTCGTTATTTTGTGATTCTGGTCATTTTTCTTCATTATATGGTGAGGGAAACATTGTTCAAAAGCATGAGTTAGAAAGGGTAGGTATCGTCTTTCCAAAACATTCGACTTAGTACAACTTATGCAGCATTGGTCTCGCAGGGTTTTTACTAGAAGGCACGGAGGAGCATCAAGATGCATAAAGTGAAGCTACAGACAAAGACCCTATAACGCTAGATATTGCTTTATGAGAACATCTTCCTTGATCGGAGCTACTGCAATGTACTCGTTTGAACCCGCCTGTGAACAAAAGCAGCAACGATGAGGAGCTAGTGGGCCATGAACCTACGAGGAAATCTCCATATTCCGTGGATCACATCTGGTTGCTTTCTGATTGAACTTTTTTTCATCCCTTATATGATAAAGTAAGATTTCTTCAAGGGATTGAAGATTTTTGTGTCATGATCCGCATGACAAATTCACAATTTAGTGTCTAGATTCATCCAAACTTGGGACGGAGGGAGTATTATTTAGCTTTGCCAATGTCGGTGGCCATAGTTCATGTTTTTCTCAAGATCCTATTTATACCAGCCCTGAAGGATGTATTTTTTATAGCTGATTAAATGGTTTGTTTTGCCAGAATATATTGATTACAGATTCCAACATATTGCAAAGGTTATTTTCATGTTAACATGCTCTCTTTTTTTACTTAAGGGAGCAACGACAACAATAACACAAGGGGGTTCCCAGTTTGATGCTAAGCATCAATAGGTTATGAGTCTTATGACAGCATGATGACTCAACTGATGTAAGTTATTTCTCAAATATGTTAGCCTTTGGAGGCTATCTGAAGCTTTCTTCTTGCTCTATGGATTTCCTGTATTTCATATCATGAATTTATGACAGTTTAATATGCATGAACCAAGTTGAAAATGAGATTCTAACTTCGCATAATGAAGTGTAGGATATTTTGATGCCATGAGCCTGTAAGAGAGCCTTCCCACAGGCATCTACACTTACAACATGACTCATGATCATTCTGTGAGGTATCTAGTTGCTCATTTCTATGTGACGATTTATATCTTAGGCATCTTATAGAAATACAAATATTTTCATCAATCAATTTTAGTAGGAGAGACTACTATGATGGAATTAGCAAAGAGGCTATCAAAGAGAAACATACTTTCACAGAAGGTGAAATCAGCTAATGTGGTAATACACTACCTACACCAATAATACAAGAAAGGCAATATATTTCACAATGCCCATTTCAATGACAAGTACTATGAATCGGAAGGAATATGGAACATAGAGAGTAGTATGTTTTGGCGAACCAGCATCCCTAAATTGCATGCCATCTAGAAAAACAATGCTCGTTGAGAAAAATCTAGAGAAGCAATGAGGATGAGCACGACTGAGTCCAAAGTACAGAAAGACCATAATCATACAGACTGTTAGTTGAACTTTTTTCCTCAAGACGTAACCAGCAATACATCGGACTTTCCTTAAGACGTGACTCATCGAGCCTTTCATCTACTCCCTCCGTTTTAAAATATAAGATGTTTTAGGTTTGTGAAAAAGATGTATCTAGACATATTTTAGTGTCTAGATTCATTTAAACCTATACAGTAAAAGGTGTCTAGATACATCTTATTCATAAACCTAAAACATCTTATATTTCTAAACTGAGGGAGTACGTAACAGAAAAAGAGACTCGCCGGATGAATGTGTTTTGCCCTCTGCAAAAAATGCAATGAGCATGGCATGTTCGGAAGAAGTCCGTAGCACAGAAAAAACACAATCAAGCTTTCAAAAAAAAAAAAAAACCACAATCGAACAACCACGTTCTGAACTTTGGTGAAGATGACACGTTCCGGGTCCCGATCGATGCACCTGGGGAGCGAGTAGACTCGGTCGATCGATCGGCCAGTCGCGTAGCCGCGAAACAAAGTCTGTCTGTCTGTCTGTCTGGCCCCCAGCTGCGCACGTCGATCTATCTATCGGACCCCGCCAAAACAGCCGAGAAGTCAGAGGACAATCATCCCCGCCCGCCATGATTCTCTCCCGCAGGAATCAGAAAGCGTAGGACGAAACAGAAAGCATCGGGCGAGCTAACCTAACCCCTCATCATGCATCATGCATGTGCGCGCGCGATGCTCCGGCTGTAGCAGCGTCCAGAATAATACGACCCCCAGCAACGCGACGACGCCCGATCGACGCGCTGGCGGAGCGCGCGGCGACCCATCGGTGTCGAAGAGGTTGACGAAACCGGGCAAAGCTGGGTGGCTGGCCGATGGCGACCGCTACCGTTCCGGCAAGGCTTTTGCCCGTGCTTTGGCCTGACAGGGACGGCGCTTGGGCTCGGCACTTGGGTTTTGGGAGTTGCTAGCGTTTGGACGCACGCTCCGGGGACGAATCTGGGCAGCGAAACTTGGAGTGCAAATGCGCAATGGTTGTTGCCCCCTTCCTTCTTTTTCTTCGCTCTCTTTTGGGAGTACTGTACTGTTAATGGATGGTCATTCTTCCGCGTACTTGGCTCCAAAGGGAAGCGAGCGAGCGAGCGATGATCATCATACCATAGCAGTAAAAAAAGTCTAGGAGCAGCGAAGGTCGTATTGACCGCGTGCGTGGACGACCGAGCTAGACCAAGCCGTAAAAGTCTTCGATCGTTCATGTGAACCCACGGCGAGCTCGGCTGTTTCGTCAAAAGGCATAGGCCGACAGCGACTGGGAAGTAAACTACGGTCGGTACGAGTACGACCAGGGAGAGGTTCAAGTGTACGACCGCGACGGCTCGACGGGAGAGGCGAGGATGAGGATGAGATGGTGGAGGCCGTACCGTACCGGCCCGGCCCGCGAGAAGGACGCTATAAGAACCTGCAGCACCCACTCAGTGTCTGTCAGCCAATATCCCTTCTGTGCTTGAGTGTTCCTTGGACGTGGCGTGAGCGCGAGCGAGACTGACTCCGACAGTACTCCGTACGTTCAGATAAGAAGCAGCAGACCACGACGACGACGACCACTGGTTCCTCCGCCGCGTGGCTTGTCTGGCCGATCGAGGAGACGTGTGTGAAGTTTGATCAAGATATATAGGAGATCGTCAATGGGGCGCGCGCCGTGCTGCGACAAGGAGAGGGTGAAGCGGGGGCCGTGGGCGCCGGAGGAGGACGACCAGCTGCGGACCTACGTCCGGGCGCACGGCATCGGCGGCAACTGGATCGCCCTCCCGCAAAAAGCAGGTACGCTCGTCCTACTTTCGCTCGCCCTCGTCTCGATTTCTCATCGTATGATCGATGTCTTCTGCTGCTGATCATGTCTGTCGATCTCGATTGCGTGCGTTTCCCAGGGCTGAACCGGTGCGGCAAGAGCTGCCGCCTGCGGTGGCTCAACTACCTGCGCCCGGACATCAGGCACGGCGGCTACACCGACCACGAGGACCGCCTCATCTGCTCCCTCTACGCATCCATCGGAAGCAGGTGGTCCGTCATCGCTTCCAAGCTACCCGGACGCACAGACAACGACGTCAAGAACTACTGGAACACCAAGCTCAAGAAGAAGCCCATCGCGCGCGCCCTGCGCCAGCACCAGCACCACGGCCAAGACGCCGCATGTCTCGGAGCCTACTCCGCGCCCGCGACGCCGCAGACCGGAACTGCCCGGTCCTGGACCCAATGCGCGACGCCGTCCCTGCACCCTGCGGCGCTCTCGCCCGCCGTGTCCGGCTCTTCCTCCGTCGACACCGGCTCGTCTAGCGGCGACATGTCCTTCGCCAGCGCCGCCATGTACCAGCCGCCCATGCAGGAAATCGTACGCTTGGCCGTGCCCGTGCCGCCGCACACCGAGCTCGCGCCCGTGCCGACCGCCACGCTGCTCGACGACGCGTTCCTCGCCGACCTCGGCGCGTACGGCGACCTGCTGTTCGGCGGGATGATCCAGGATGACAAGGCCGCCGCCATGGAGCTCTCGCCGGCGGCGTGCTACTTCCCCAACATGGCGGAGATGTGGGCCAGCGATCACGCCCACGCCAAGACGCCGCAGGGCGCTCTCTGCAACACCTTCACGTAAAGTTCATGAAAAGATTTGCATCATGAGTTATTGGAGAAAGGCCGGCGGGAGATCCATCGTTGCTGGAGTATCATCTTCTTGCTCTTTCAGTGTCTGTAGCTAGACTATCTTTGCTGTGTATAAGAGAGACCGATCACATGTGGATTATGCTGCACTTATCTGACAGATGTTCTAAATTTTAGGTGTGGATCATACCTGTGTGCTCAATTTTACTTCATAAAAGAAATTGAATAACACGAATTATATAGGGATGGCGAGTTGGGGACTGGGCACGTGGGATAGATGACGATCGATCTTATTACTAGCATATTAGCATTCGTACATATAAAATGCACAAGAAGAGCATTCTATATTTTAGGCGCATTCTTCTCAAGGAGAGCATGTGTAACTATGGGAAGTGATCCGAGCTAGGGGGAATGTGTAAATGTTAATGCGCGTGCATGAAAATCGTGCATAAAATGCGTAAATGCTAATATGTGCACATATTAAGATTGACTTTTATTTTGTTTTAGAAAGAATTATGCAAGTTACTTGATGTCAAGTTCATCTTCAGTATAGTAGATCAAATTGCCGAGACCTTATGTTCGAAGAAACTAGATGAGTTTAAACAAATCTAAATCTTTTCAAGGTTTAGAATAAGGGGAGTGTTTCTGGCGGACCTCCTAGGATTCGGTCGGTTTTCGTGTTTATTGGTGTGATTTCAGCTCAGTCTCTTCCAATCTACGGTTGTCATTCATTGCCGATGATTGCTGCTCTATACACTGGTCCTTTGAGACTTAACATGACTACTTCCCGTTTATCTGCTATAACAAACTCTACTACAACAAACTTTGCTGACTCTAGTTATGGAGGGGGAGGACGGCGACACGCCTCCGGTTCGCACTAGTGTATGTAGTCGTCGCTTGGTGGTCCAATGACAAATTTATAAATTTTGTTATTTTTAGTTATTTTTTTACTGCTATTGATGATTATAAATAGATTGGTGAAATTTTCGCAAAAAGAAATTAAGTGTTAGAAAAAAATTGCATTGCACCCGTAAAGGTACATAGTGGTACTCTAACCTATACAGACTCCTTGTGTACGCTACCACGGGGCTTTTCACGTGCCCTATAGCACGCACCATACACTCCCATCAAGGGCATCGTTCTACCAACGCAAGCATATACTATATTTTCTTCGTTTAGAAAGAAGTGAGTTGGACCTGTCTAGATTTACGTCTATCTAAACGTGTTTTAGTGTATAGATACATGTGAATTTAAACAAATCTAAATCAGTTATTTTCGGACAAAAAGAGTAGTAATAGTCTCGGTACACATGTTATTATTAGTATGCTAATCTAGCTTACTTAATTAAGCATGCATGAGTCTATTGTCGTCGCCACTAAAGTGATTGGAGACTTTGAGTAGCTCGTGACAAAACAAAAAAAAGAAGGAAAAGAGAGAGCGAGCCAAGTCCTAGAAAAAAAGAGAGCATTCGTTTCGAGGAAGCTCCCACCTGCCATGACTTGAGGCTGGTGTTTCACCTACGGAAGGATTTTTTCGTTGACTTACTTCTCGCCCGTGGGCTTTCTCTCGCATTCCCTGTTGTCTTATTAGTTTGTCGCGTAGCTTGAGAGTCATCTAAGGAATTCATTATTGCGGCTGATCACATCACGGGGTCAAACTACGACTTTACATGAATTACACTCGAAGAGGGCTTCTATATGATTTCTACCAGCGCCAGTAGAATATAGACATACGGTATACCCGGACACAAACAACTTCTACTTACACTTGCACACGTTGTACTAAGACTGAAGCTATCAAGTACTCCCTCTGTTCTAAAAAAGCATGTCTTAAATTTGTTAAAGTTTGAATGTATCTAGACACATTTTAGTGTCTAGATTTATTTAAATTTAGATAAATTTAAGATATCTTTTTTAGGAGGAATTTACGCAGCCACAAAAGTCATTAGAACCAACCTCGCAGGCCAATAGGATGGGGAAGGAGGTCGGTAGTTATTTTTACGACACAAGATTTCCAAGAAGTTATTTCTTACGACACAAAATTGTGGAAAACACACACATTTAGATTAAAAAAGAAGTTATTTCTGATAATTATCTTACTCCCTAGTAGGCAATAAGATGTTTGATGGAAAGCTATCCCTGCTGTTGGCTCCGCTGGAGGCATAGTGGCTAGAGTAGATTTAGATTTTTTTGATGTTCTTGTCTAGAAAGTTAAAGATTTCTCTGTCTCTCTTGTTGTCAGGCTGAAGCCCATTGGCAATGTGATTAGGATAATTACTGTCTATGGCGGTCCTTCTTATGAAGACAAAAAAGAGACTTTCATTTCTGAGTTGCACAACCTCTTTGTAGATTTTCAAGGTCACACCCTCATTGGGGGTGACTTTAACCTAGTTAGGTTCCAAATTGATAAAATTAATGGAGTTACTGATCATAAATGGAATACAAGTTCAATCCTTGGGTAGAAATTTGGAGTCTTCTTGAGGTCAAGCTAAGTAATAGGAAATTTACCTGGGGCAATAATAGAGAAAACCTAATCCTGTCAAACATTGACAGGTTTTTTTCTAATGTTGTGCTTGATCAGGTTTTCCCTCTTGCCTCTATTAGAGCTCTGCCAAGACTTGGGAGTGATCATACACTTTCTTTAGTTCAAATCTTTGATGTTTTGCGTTGCTGCTATGTCTTTTTTCTCTAGTTCAAATCACTTTCTTTAGTGCCTGTAAACTCTCGGACCTGCTCCGTCTAAGGCTCCGTTTGGCAGCTCAGTATTTTTGGAGCATTCTCTAAATACCGTGGTTTCTAGAAAAAAAACATGGTTTCCAATAATGAGCGGCGTTTGGATGCAGCGATACCACGGTTTAAAATACCGAGCTATATCCCCAATACATTGTTTTTTTGTAGTACTGTAAAATCTGCCCTGGACCTCTTTTTTCTCTAAAACCGAGAAACGTTCGCTTCAAGGACTCTATCCATCTACCTCTTCCCGTCTTCTTCTCTACCGGTAGCGACGTTCGGGGCCATGGAGAAACCAAGATAATCAAGCGGAAAAGGCTCATCAACCGAAAAAGGTTAGTCCACTTCTGTTTGGATTTGTTATGCGCCACTCCGTCGATGATTTCTTGTTCTCAGTTGATTCCACGGTCGCTGCCATCTAGGGCATGTATTCTTCCGCCCTCCCATGCCAACACAGGTTCCTGATCAGTTTAGGCCCTTGGCTGGGATCCAACAGTGTTGCCTTGGTCTTGCATGTTATCCCTCCAAGTTGCATCAATCAATTTCAAACATATAGATCTGTTTAGATCCATCGATTGTGTGGTGTATGTTGGAAGCGCAGTTGTAGGAAAATATGTATGAGGCTACCGAGACTAGTCGGGTACTCCGGCGCCAAGGCGGCCGCTCCGTTGTTTTTAGTACGGACAGGACCGATTCTAGCCCTTGCATAGGGATTCTGAACTTATGCAAGTGCATGCATGTTGGCAACTATACCTGCATAGAGAAAAATGCAGAGTATGTAGTCAGACTAACAACACTTTTGTGTTACACAAACCCATTGTTAAATATTTTCTATTTTTCCAAATACTACTAGGTGATGTTCATAGCTGACAAAAATCGTTAGACATTCTATCTAGCTAGCAGTTAGATTCATGCATTATACTATGTTTGAACATATGCTGACCTGAGGGAGGCTACATCCTATTTATGAGCCTGCGATAGTCTACTGGATGATATCCATATCTTCATTTTTATTGTGACTGATGTTAAATAATACTTATTGCAGATAAAAAAGCAGAGCAACATGGACGAATGCTCAAACAACTTTTCTAGTATTTATGATGAAAGAGTATGCAAATGCCGAAAAGTTCCGTGGCCAAAACGGGTGGGCAAAGGAAGGATGGAATGCTCTGACACAACGTTTAAATTTGAAGCACCCGGGAGCTGATTTCACCAAGCAGCAAGTGAAAGATAGAGAACAAAAACTCAAGCAAGATCACAACGTGGTCAGGTCCATTTTAGAGAAGAGTGGTTTTGGTTGGGATCCCGAGAAGGGAGTGCCAACAGCACCAGACGAAAAATGGGATGAGTTGTCCAAAGCTCAGCGAAAGTGGAGATTCAAAGCATTCCCACACTATGATGTTTTATATAAAATTTATGAAGGTTTATTTTCTAAATATTATAAATATAAATATGTTCTTCTATGATGGTACTTATAATTTAATTTCTACTCAGGAAAAATAGCATTAGGGAGGCGTTGCAAAAGGACAACAAATAATATTGACGAGAAGTACAATATTCCTGATTACCCAGAACATGAAAGCTATACAAATGAAGTTCTAAGAGAATCTGGGTTGGATTCACCTCAGCCAACACTATCAGCTCCAGGATCATCCATGCCTGCATATGATTGGAACAACAATATATATGGGGATGATGTTGATTTGACATATGGTGGATATACAGAACCTGTAAGTAATGGACCACAGTCTTCAGCAGTAGAAGATCACAGTTGTGTGGATTCACCTCGGAAGAAGAGGCTTCGGGATTCAAAAGGATTTGATGGAGGAAGTGAGAAAACGAAGGCTAAAAAAGGAAAGGACGCTATGCTAGAAAACTTGGTTTCTGTGAGAGAAGAGGAACTTAAGACTTATAAAGAAATGCAGACGAAGCAAATTGATAGCTACAAGGACATCAAGATGGCGCAGATAGAAAGGAATGATCCTAAAAATGACCCCTATGGCATGCCTAACTGCATCCAGAAATTAAAAACGTTGGGTCTCCCACCTAGTGAACAATATAAGGTGATCAACCATCTCAAAGAAGACATGCTAAGCCGTCAAACATTCATGGAAGTAGATGCTGATGTTCTTGACGAGATTATCAAAGTAGTGGTACAAGAGAAGGTCTAAAGGTGCCCAAAATATGACTTCATGTTTTGTTTTTTAAATAACAGTACCGTTTGTCAAGTAGCTACTCAAGTTTGTTTCCTAGTCTACGTTTTGCTTCTGTGCACGTACTGCTAGCACTCTGAAATTATAATATTTATCTTATTCATTATTCTTCTGAAATACAAATAAGATTATGAAAACAAGTGAAAGTATAAATAAAAAGAAAAAATATGGAAAAATCATGCGGTATTTCTTCTATTATGTGTGAGATAGTTTTGATAGTCTTCCCACATTGCTGCGGCTATTTCATCTCTTTTTGTCCTACCTAGTGCTCGCCGCTCATTGAGAGAATGTATATCACTTGTATACTGCTTATCTCCACTAGGAACATCAATTATTTTTGTTGGGTCAATATCTGATTCAACTTGATCTAGCCATGCTTCACCGCCCTCGTTATTGCAAATAAAATTATGAAGCACACAACATGCTATTGCAATTTCTGCCCGTGAGTCTATGGGATATTGTGTAGCACACTTCAGCATTGGAAAACGCTTCTTCAAAACACCAATGATACGCTCAACATGGTTACGAAGTTGTGCATGCCTCAAATTGAATAGTTCTTCAGGATTTTGTGGTTGTTCATGGCTTCTTCCCTGCTCTTGTAAATGGTATCTCACATTGCGATAAGGTGCGATGAAGTTAGGTGTGTTTGCATAACCCGCATCCACCAAATAAAACTTCCCTTCAGGCACATAGAAATTGTTTTGAAGTGCATCTTGTAGCACTCGAGCATCGGAAGCTGAACCTTTCCATCCGGCACTGGCATGAACAAAATGATTTTTAAAATCGCATGCAACCATGACATTTTGTGACAGTGTTCCTTTTCTATTACGGTAAGTATCTTGCTCTTTTGGAGATAGACTAATCGGAATATGTGTCCCATCTATGGCTCCAGTACAATCCTAGAGACAAAAAAAGTATGGTGAGTAATGTGTATGAATCAAATGTATATATTAATATTATAATTAAAGGGATACAGTACGAATAATACCTTGAAATATGGCATAAATTTTGGGTTGTTCGCTACTTTGAAAGGAACATTAATTGGAGGTAGCCGTATTACACTTGATGACAGTTTCATGAGTGCATGCAACACAATATTGAAATAACGACTTATGGTCTCACCACTATGCTGAAATTGTCCTTGAAGTGTACAATTGCTTGCATTCTTCGATACAACATATAAAAATAGTGCTACTTGCTCTTCCACATAGACAAAATCTGTATCTCTTAGACAACATCTCTCTCAAAGACAGTCGACTAGATTATGAAAGATATGCTTCTCCATCCGAAAATCTCTTTGGCATCTCAACTCATGACCATCTAGCACTTCTTTGACATACAGATCTCCCGTAAGGATGGAAGTATGAATACGAGCACGATGGGATGAACTTCTATCGACATACACATTTTTTATGATGGCGAATTCTTCATCTTCTCTTTGTTTACGCATCAAAAAGTTTCCCCGCATTGTTGAAAATATGTGACTGATAATAGAACACACCTGCTTCTTGTTAACATGTTGCGTATTATATATCTATTGCCTAGCATGTCAACCTTCTGATCCCAACTAAGGAATGACAGGAAAGAACAAAAATATCCAAGATACATATGTATATAATCAGCTACTCCCTCCGACCTATATTGGTTGACTCAACTTTGTCTAGATTCATATGTATCTAGTTAAGTATCTATTCTAAATTCATCCGTATCTAGACAAAGTTGAGTCAACTAATATGGACAGAGAAAGTACTATAAGATATATCTCATGATATCAGATCAATCATAAGTAAGATCGACGGCATATACCTGCTCCGATTGGCGGCCATGCAACAGCCATGCTCGTAAGTATCGGTCAAATTGCATCTGCATGCGCCAGAATAATCGGTCAAAATCTGCTACCAAACAACACCGGGCAAACACCTTCCTATTTTACCAAAAACTGAGAAAAAGCTCGGTTTAAGGAAACTGTGGCATTCTGTAGCCGGGCATCTAAATACTCTAGTTTTAGAATACTAAGGTTTAGGAAAACTGAGCTGCCAAACAAAGTCTAAGTTTCGTTGATCTAACCAATGGAACTGGGGATGGTGATCATGTGAGTTAAAAAATAGACATGTAGATAATGGGTGTAGACAAAGGTTGGTTGTTAAGTTGCTATTATTGTGCTTAAAAAAAACTTGCTATTATTGCCAGCACACATGTCCAGACCTTTGTGGATTGGGGTCAACGACATGGGAAAACACTAGCAAAATCCAACAGGAACATTCCAAATAGTAGTAGCTACCAAAAGCAAACGTGATCCTTGCTTACGCGCGATTAGCTGGAAATCCGGCAAGATACGTGCGACGAAGCTTTTCTCCAGAAAGCAGGCTATGCACAGCTTTCTCGATCCCTTTCTGCAAACGGCCAACCAAATACTGAAATAACTCGTTTAGGCTATGTTTGGTTAATCCACCTCTAGATTGAACTGGACTGGATTGGGTTGAATTAGAGGATATTTTAACTTAGATAGAATTTAAACCACATCAATCCATGTCAAACTAGGACAATCCAAGGTAAACCGAACGGCCCCTTAGGGCATGGCCAACAGGTAGCTCTAGACCTGCTGTCCTGCATCCCATTTAGGCTCTCGAATGCTGGCTTGTAAGCCAAATCATGGTCCTCATGTGATGGACGCTGCATGCAGAGGAGACTACTGCTCCATGGCAAAAGGCAGGAGAAAGAGAGAAGAAAAAAAATAAAAAAAATCGCAAATGATCACATCGTCATATGAAGTTGGCCAAATCAAACCTACAACCTCATTTTCTAAGGCTACGTGATGTAGTGAGCCTATGCCACCATAGCTGGTGCCCTTAGGACATTTTCACCGGGTCTATCCAAACGGTCTGAACGCGTCCGAATTTGTTCGCGCAGACGTATAAGACGTGCGCGGCGCTCGGTAAGATCCATCTGGACTGACGCACCCTGAACCGACCCATCCAGGCATCAAATTTGGGTCACTAATGCGCCTGTTTGGTAGATGCAGTTACAGACTGGCCCAAATGCAGTCACACAATGAGTCTTCTTCTCTTGGACCGGTATATCCGTTTTGTCTGTTTGAGTCAAATTGTTATACACGACTAGCCGAACAGACCGAACCATGACCAAGCGAACTAAAACGGGCTGTTTAAGTTCGTTTGTTTGGGTCTCGTTGGTTGGTGGAGATAGCCTTAGGCCGGTGGTAAAGGTGCAGTGCATCCGTACGTGGGCTTCTACGGCTGTGCGTACGTACGTAGCCGTGACACGCTGCTGATGCAGTCCACACACGACCTGATGCATTCGTCCATTGACGCGACCCATAAAATTATTTGAGGATTTTCTATAATTTTCTGTTCCCACGCGACTGCATGGACTTAATCAAAGTCTGACCTTACGTAAGCTGAGCACAGTTCGACGTCTTAACTCACAAGTCGCCAGTAGCTTCATTTTAGAAAATTGCAATTATTAGCTCTTGAGACAAATAAAATATGCAGGATGTTCGAGTTATATAGTACTCCCCTGATCCATATTAGTTGACTTTCTAGATTTAGATAAATATAGACATTATTTAGATATAGGTTCATCCAATTTTTGACAAATTCAAGTCAACTAATATGGATCGGAGGGAGTACTTTTTTTGTCCAGAAATAACTGATTTAGTTTTGTCTAGATTCGAATGTATCTAAACGTACTAGTGTATAGATACGTTCAAATACATTAAATTTAAACAAGGTCAAATTAGTTATTTTTAAATGAAAGAAGTACTAGGTTGTACTTCTCTGTTTCAACTTGCCGGTTTGTTAAGGTCTCTATAACCTCTTCGATTTGACGGAATGAAAATCATAAAAAAAGTTGCTATGGTCAGGTCAGTGGTCACTACACTACACTATGAGCCAGTGATTTCACTGCCGATCATCGTCATCTACGACCGGCTAGATATATAAATTAGTCTCGTCTGAGAACGGCGAGAAGTCGGCTCAAAACAGTGCCAGGACGTACGGAGCATCCGAAGTTAGTTCTGACGTATTGCGTTGGCTATGAGCTGATGAGGTCTCTTTCTCGACTCGTACGTGTGTACTGGCCCGGAGCGAACAGAAGGTCGCTCGCCAAGTCGATCTCGCGGCACTACCCGCTGTCGGAAAAGGAAACAAAGCTCTACAACTTCAAGGACTTTTGAGTTGGAATCTCTCAGGCCTTTTCGCACCGTGAGATGATAAACACCGCCGGTGTTGCGGCGTCAGCTGCTCGCCAAACGGCAACATGCGGTGATCTCTCGCAATCATGTGCCATGTATCTTCGCGATATTAATATAATCTTTTTATCGAAAAATATTACTAACAGCAAGTAGCTAGCGCTCTTGTCTTTGAGCCGTCGCTTTCGCCTGCCACGAAGATTCTGCGTGCGAAACGGCCTGTCTAACTCACGCAGGTCAAATGAACGCTGACAAGGATGACTACCGTGACGACTAATCCAGATAGCCTAGGCACCTATGCAGGTCAGATATGAATGTCCCAGAAATCGTCGAACAAACCTCAAACCGATCTCCTCCTCACGGAAGTCAAAAGGTCTCAATTACATGATGACGTTTTAAGCACTAGCAGACTTGCAGTAGTCTTTTGATCACTCTGTTGGAGACACACGGGAACTACGAGCTCGATCTCTGTGTTCGGGAACACTAGACGGAATCTATCACGGTTGGGGCGCCATTTACACATATGGGGTATGTGCAACGGTGCAATCAGAGCGTCTCTACCGCATCCCCACGGTGTCTCAAAGGCGTTTAGGAGACAACGGACAAAAATACAGTCCGGTCGTAGTGCTCGAACCTCAACGGGCAAAAATGCAGTCCAGTCGTAATGCCTCAACGCGTTTTTATCTGGCGCGGCTCCAAACCGTGCCCCGCGCGCCAAATCCGTTCCTGTGTATATCGCTCGGCGGGGGACGTCGGACAGCAAAATTTATTTTCCCCATAGGTCCACACGTTTTACTCCTATTTTACACGTACGAAAAACTTGATCGCATGCTTATAGATACTGAATGGGAATCTAAATTTCCTATGATAACCGTACGCGCTAGAAAGTATTGAAATATTAATATATTATGAGACCATGTTCCTATTCTGCTATCCATTGTGTCGCTGGTTCCTTAGTGTAAACGCAAATTCAAGTTTGAACTTGGTTGTTACACAGGAATGGCTTCCTTGGGATGGTTAAGAATGTGTGGGATAAACCAATAAGGGATCCAACTCCTATCCAGAGTTTCTAACTTGATGGGCTAGACACATGGCTGATATTATCAAGGAGAAGCTTCGACTGTCACCAATCATTGATGAGCCAGAAGCTTAATTTTGCGGAAGTTAGGCCACCGTCTGTACAAGAAATTGAGCTCGAAAGCCAATCAAATGCGGAGATAGCAAAACTTCTGCGGGAAGAAGAGCTTAAGTGGCACCAGCTATCCAAAGCTATATTTTTTTAGAAGGAGATTCAAATATAAGATACTTTCATGATGTAGCCAACCGTAGACACCGGAAGAAATTTATTCATTTTCTTGTACAAGATAAGAGTACGATCAAAAGGCATGCGCAGCTTAAATCTTACATTACTAATTATCATAAAGGTTTATTCAGTAATTCATAGGAAGGTGATTTCTCGTTGGATGAATCCCAAACAGATGACATACTTCAAGTTTCTGTTGAGAAAAATAACTTTCAAACTCCAAAGGCCTGTTTAGAAGGATGGGATGTCAGCACTCGAACGGGTGGCACGGTTGGGGATGGTCAGGTGGAACGCGCTCGGGGTTTAGTCCCACCCTTCAGTCGTGGCTTTTGGGATGAGAGAGGCCTTGGTCCTCCAAATACACTGGTTGAGCCTGGGCTTGCCTTTGGGTCGCTAACACAAACTATCCCTTACACCGAGGTGGAAGTTAAGAAAGTGGTTTTTCAAATGGAACACAACTAAGCCTCAGGACCGGATGGCTTCCCAACTGAGTTCTTCCAAAACTTCTGGGATGCAATCAAAACAAACCTTCTAGAGCTGTTCGGCTATCTTCAATTTTTTTCTTCAAAAAGTGGTGTACCCGGCTTCTGCATCAATAGATGCATAAGGCCTAGTTTGGCTATCTTCACGCTGGACAACTAGACCTGTTTCGCGTGAATTTTAGTGAGATAATTTTCCTTCCTAAGATTAATGACTAATTTTACTTCCTAAGATTAATGACACAAAGGATACATCAGTATATACCTATTTTCCTTTTTAATATTAGTTTTAAAATCTTCACTAAAACCGTAACGATAAGGTTAAGGTCGATCATGTAGTTCGGCCTTCTCAATCTACTTTTATGTCGGCCTTGTCGTGAGCCTCGCCAAAATAAAACAATTCAGATTTAATGATAATTAATATTTAGACTAGAAAGTTGCCTCGAATGCTGATAAACCTTAAAGATCGAGAAATACAAATCGATCCCTAAGGTTTCCTATAACCACAAAAGTCAACGGCCACCACCCAACTCTAGCGCAGTCGAGACATAGAAGAAACGTCGAGGCTCCACCATTGCTAGATCGAAGAAAGCACCATTGTCAACGAGGTTTTGTGAGTCGATGAACAACCCCCCGCGTGTTGTCTTGGACCAAGATCCACCACCTCCCATCGACGAAGTCGAAGAAGAATGGCAGATCCACCACCTTCGGACCAGCATCTTTGCTCTAGAGAAACCATCTCGTCTTGGCCGCCAGCGTCATCGAGGATAACGACGAACTCCAGCGACACACCGAGAAACAGATCTCGCAAATATGAAGAACAATGAGAAGACCAAGTTGTCGATCTGAAGCACTAAAAAACACACGTTGCCATCACCCCAGAGGCCCCACTGTGAAGGTTGCCGCTTGTGTTGGAGTAGAGTCGAAGCAGATTTATTCGTCTGGGCGTTGCTCCTGCCACCCCAACGACGCACTACAGTAAAAAGACCTTGCCCCTAACTACTAGGCGGAGGAACAAGGCCCCCCTCCCTCCTACCACCGGTGCAGCAAGCGGAGGAACAATGAACCAGCGCTCTCGCCGGCCCCCCTCCCTCCTACCACCGGTGCAGCAAGCGGAGGAACAATGAACCAGCGCTCTCGCCGGCCCCCCTCCCTCCTACCACCAGTGCAGCAAGCGGAGGAACAATGAACCAGCGCTCTCGCCGGCTGAGATCGGGAGAGGGAGTTGGGGTCGCCGCTGCATTAGAGAGAGAGGGAGACGCGGCTTGTTGTTTGACGTGGACGTCTCAGCTGCGAGTGTACTGAGGTTTACTCTCCGATTTGAGGGAACAAAGAACAACATATAGAAGCTGTTTGTTGTCAGTGATTGCAGTGACGACGATCATTACCGACCGGATAACTTTTGCTCCAGTTTTTCAGAATGGTGAAACATCTTAGCGCAGTCAGCTCAGAGAACCGTTAGACAGAGCATAGAGGTTCCCACGTACGGATTGCGTCCGCGCGCACTTTTATCACTTCGGAATCGTACTGGATGAACATCGTGAGAGTAATCAAAATGGCCATATAGAAGCAACATGTGCATATGCTCTCGTTCTCCTGCTGTCTTTTTCTCGACTCGTACATACGGCCCGATGATCGATCGATCAATCGGTATAACCAAGGAAAAGGTCGTCTTTTCGATCTCGCATGCAGCACTACTGGATGTTCTCTAGCTAGCTGTCGGAAAAGGAAACAGGCTTTTCCTAATCGACGAAAGCAAGAACAACTGCAAGGGCTTTCCAGTTCTGAAACCTTGGAAACTTTGGCACCGAGTGATGATAAAGACCTGGTGACCTCCGCTTGACAATGGCAGGTCGGCAATGGAGGGCGATCTATCGCAATCAGACGCTACCTTAACGGCAACTGCCACATGTATTTCCATCTGCCCCTTCGATTTCCCGCCACGAATATTCGGCGTGCAAAACGGCCTCTCTACCTAAATCGGTGCAGCTAACAAGGATAACTACCGTGACTGGTCCTATATATTTCGGGGCCGAATGCCACTTTCAGATAACCTGCACGTACGGGTCAAACGAATGTCTCAGCTACCATCCAAGGAACCTCAAATGAATTCCTCCCTACACACGCACAAAGTCAAAAGCTCTCTCCATAGCTCCGTTAACTAATGATCTTGCTAGTGTGCATGTACCTACTCTCTTTGTTGAACACAAGAAGTCAACAGAGAGATACAGCTGCAAATTCAGGTCTGGGAGTGGCAGGGGCTAGTTCCATGCATGGAGGACAAGCAGGTGGCAGCCGCCGAGGACGGGGCATATTTTTATTTCTTAGTGTGCAGCATGGGACAGAGTGGAGGATCTGAGGATGAACACTTGCTCCATGTTGATGTTGTGTCCTAGGTTTGCCTCGCACAAATGACGCTCGGCTGGGCTTAGCTGATGGACAAATCTTTAACGTACGTGTAGGAATATGATCATACAGCCAACTCTCATAGTACATATATAAATACCATCCTTTAGCACACCTTCAAGCTATACAAAAAAAAAACATGCAAGTGAAATACATTGCATAAACGAAAATTACATACCTTCAATATGGAAACGGCTGTGTAAATACATCTACTCCCTCCATCCAGAAATAACTGACTTGAGTTTGTCTAGAGTCAAATGTATCTAGACGCATTTTAATGCCATGTATATATACGTTTAAATCTAAATAAAATCAAGTCAGTTATTTCTGGATGGAGGGAGTATCATTTCTGATCCCATTTGTGCTACAGGAAATATCTATGGTACCACTGGCAATATCTATTTTATGGGGCAACGAGATTGAACACGCGGCCGTATTGACAAAATTCCCTCGGAGTCTAGAGAAAGGTAAACGAACCTGACGTTACTGATCTATTGGTTGCCAGTATGGCATCGACTACAGGGCCCCAGGACCTCAAACTGAACTCCCAAGGGAACTCTCCTCGTTATGTACCTACCAGCAGTCTTCACAGCTCTATGAGCTTCCTCAACAGCACTCTTGCTCATCGGCCAGCATCGGCCAATCTTTCTTGCGGTCGGACATTTGTCAGTGGTATCATAGATCCTCCTATCGTAGCCCCAGGTTGTGTCCAGCGTCAGGCGCTTGAGCGAGCGTGTGCTCTCGAGGATGTGAACCGTGAGCTCAACCAGGCTCTTGGCTGAACAGAAGCCCGTGATTGTCACCTGACTGAGGCGGTTATGCCACAAGTCCACCTTCCGCCTTGGGCATTCTTCATCATCTCCAACTACAGGATAGTGTGCCCAGTCATTCTGGTTTACCTGCATATACATGTACGTGTAGGGATCAACATCAAATGTCAATCTTCTCATAACCAACTGTCGATGATCAATATTAATTCCGTATAGATAGATCCGAGAGATATCACTCACACGCAGGATGAAAGACTCCAAGGCTGGAGAAGCATCAAGAAAAGAGACCAGAGAAAAGATGTCATAGCTCAGGGGGAAGCCCGCTACTGATGTGAGTTTAATTTCCAAGTACTTGAGGCAGGGTAGCTTTGACTGTAACAACGGAGTGTTGGCATTCTGAAAAAAAAACAAATTCAAGGATTAATCGACAGTTCTCTACATACTTGAATGGTCCCCATAATTTGATCATCATAAGATGCTAAAACCAACACATACCTCATCACAACTACCCAAAATAAGGCTCTCAACATTTCGTGCGATGGATGGAAGACTAGTGCGAGCATAAGAAAGAACACCAGACGGACATGAAGATGCTAAATTTACATGCTTAAGTTGCGAGCAATTTCTGACATAGATTTCTGACAGAGCGCTGTCATGGGGAAAAGGAGTGTTGTCATAGCGAAAAGAGCAGAGGTTTGGAGCATTAATCTCTACCACCCGCAGCATCTTGCTTCTGTTAACAGAGAGTAACTTGAGCTGCTGCAATGTAGAGGGTATTTTCAAGCAAATTATCCCACTACATGAGAAGATACTCAGCTCCACTAAGGCAGAACATTTTGAAAACAAGTGCTCCAATCCTTCCTCGGTGATATGGACAAGAGACAGCCTTAAAATTTTCAATCTTCTCAAGCAGCCAAGTGTTGATGTGGGATGAAAGGCGCAATTAAACACGAGGTGAAGAGACTGAATTGAACTTGCAGCTCCCTCATCAGACAAAATCGAACATGGGAAGTTGTAAATTTTCTTCATTTCTAAAGGCATCTCCAAATAAAGTTCTTTGAACCCAGACTTAACTGTTCTTCGGAGCCACCTGTCCAGGTAGGAGGCTTTGATATTGCTGCAAAAGGTAAGAATAAGGTTGAGTGACTCCACCTCCACCCCATTGTGATGATGGTTTTTAAGAATTTTGTCAACTTTGTCGATGAGAGGGATTTTTCTCTCCTCAAATTCTATGTGAGCCAACCCAACCGCATGGTCGTTGAGTATGAGTTTGGAATAGCATCTCCATGAACGTAGAAACGCACGAGACACACAGGCAACACAAGCAGCGTCTTGTATGGGCAAGAGATAATGTATATGACGTATGATGTCCTGCAGAACCAAGATTGACATGTTTGTCAGTTAGATTGTATCTAGTAGCTGACTGCAATAATCAAGAATCAACATAATCCTAGATATATAGCTTGTTCACAAATGCATGTACTACTTGGTCTAAAAAACCAGTAATTGAATGAATGAAAACAGTGCATCAGTAGAGCCAAGTATATGTAAATGTTGTTGGGGGATTTACGAACCACTGATTTCTTATGCAAACATGCATGGTTACAGTTTAGACGTCATCATGTTGAGATATGATCTAGGTACAAAGCGGGCTTGCTCTTTTTCTTCTTTTCGCCGACCGAAGTCCTAGTCTCCTATGTCCAGATGCAACTCATATTCCCGTGCGAACAGTTGTGATAAAGGATTACTGAATACTTGGTTGCCAGCAAAATTAACATACCTCTGGGAGTTTCTCAAAAATATCTTGTTGTCTCATATTGTCGGCACCTTGAGAAATACCACCTTGGTGGCCATTTGTTTGCGCTGATGAATCCTTTTGCCCACTACTACCTGCAATGCAGCAGAGTTGGCACCTTAAGCAACTCAAATTTTGCAAGAGAGAAGTATGAATTCCAGCAATGCTTGAACAAGGAAAGAAAAAATGTGGTGCACAACATAGAAGTCGAAGTAGTCAGTCCGGTTATGAAGAGGCAATAATCTGAAATTTGCTGAAATTGAGCTCTTAGAGCACTATCTTTCTTTTTCACAGAAAACAGTAGAGTCCCCAGTACTAGCCTCGTATCTAGGATTTCCAAGCTGAACTGAGATCCCTCCCGCAATTTAATTTGGCGCGCAGCGGGAAACCCAAGTGGTGTATAGATCTAGGATCCTTCGGCAGGCCACGCCGTCCGGAGGCGGCGAGGAGAGGGAGGGGCTGAGAGGAGGGAGGCGGCTAGGGAGAGGACGGGAGGGAGAAGGGGGGATGGGTTACACGATCACCATCTGCCTCGAAGCTTATCGATGCTTGAAAGTTGAAACTGGCAGAGACGGAGGTGAGAGATACTTAGGCGTAATGGAAATGACGGCGGTGTTTTTTTGGACACGAACACGATTTAAGAGTTCGCCGGAGGGGGCGCCGGAGCCGGCAGGACGAGGTGGTGGGAACAGAGAGGGGAACTGTTTTGGGGATCGAAGAAATAATAACAGTATATACATACTTGCAGCAGCTGTATGGAGTTTCCGCACCCGATGCCGACGCCGATGCCTTTGTGTCCTGCGCACTGCGTCGAGGATCGCCGCAGATCGGGATCGAAAAGACCATGGGTGCCGACGAGGGGGCGACATGGCGGATTGACGATGCTGCGTGTTATCAGCACACTAGTCTCCTTCAAATACGCTTTGGCTCAGATATATTAATATAGCAACCGATTGAGATCGTTGTTGGACCAGACAGCACAATGTCTAAAGGATAACAAAAAAACCCGACAACAGCGGCTCGATGAAAACAAGGATGACCCTCCACCGTTGCGCCCTCCGGAGAATTCCACCATGCTCCTAGCGCTCCGAAGCGTCGCGTACCAAGCAAGCACCCCCAAGAGGGAAGACGACGACAACGACGCTGCTGGCCGGACTAATCCTAGGGTTTCCCCCGATAAGCTCCGAGATGTGGGGAAGAGATACACCCGACGCCCTTCAAGAAGGACGATGGCACCCATCACCGTGTCGGTGTCAAAACGACAAGGATTTCTCCCGACCCCTCAAAACACCACACTCTCGGACGCTTCGAATTGCTCCGCCAAGCTCGCCACCCACCAGCACACGCCACCCCGGTCTTGAGTCACCATTGTCGTCTCACCGTGATCCATGATGTAAGGCTAATACGACCGAAAAGCAGACACTTCGGCAGGTTCGACGGTACAGTAGCACGCGGGAGGGAACTACCTCCACCGCCGGAGGGCGATAGGCGATCGGATGTAACAACAGGGCAAACCAGGCCCCCTCTGGCCCGGCCGAGCCAAGATAGGCTCGTGAAGCCCCGCGGCCACACTGCAGCAGGGGTGTCACCGTCGCCACCAACCCTAACCTTAGTCCCTACTCCTCCGTCTACTAGTGGATCCGTGTAACACCCTCAGAATCGACCCTATGCAAGTTTCAGCGCTTCTCACCAAAACCCGCATAGAAACGATTCAAAGGTGCCCACCAGGCACTTTCGTGCGGGTGGAAAACGAAGTAATAACATTACACAACAGTCCTCGATGGGACCCACAGAACAGATATATAACAGCGACTCAATGAGTCAAGAATACAGATATAATATACAAAGATCCAAATCACCTTGGAAATGGTAGGGCGTTCGACTACGGACAAGATGCAAATGGGGCTAAGAGCCCTGAAGAATAACCAATGGCGTCCATAACCCTGCCCAGGCCAAGCCGGAAGGGTTACCCTGCTAACGACGTCGATCTCAAAACCTGCTTAAACAAAAGGGGTGCCGACAAAGGGCAAAGGAAAAAGAGGAGCGTCAGTACTGAGGTCAGTACACGGCGAGACTAGAATTCGACGGTCCTCGCCTACACAGGTATGGTGGACTGAAGCGGCAGCGGCAGCATGCACTAAACAATCTATAGAGACTCGATACAACTGTCGGCTATCAGAGAGGGGTAAGAAAGACCTATTCGGAACCAACCTGATTCTACCATCAGACAAACCCATCCTGGCGTTTCCCCCTCGAGACCAAACGAGAAAGTCAACCGAGGAACGCACACAGTTGGCAGTTTTATTTATTCAGTTATCGTTGCAGCAATTACTAGTCAAATATAGATAGTCATCCTGATAAAATAAACAGTGGGCAATTTTAGTTAACCATTCCGTTATGGTTGCACCACTTACTAATCAGATACAAATAGCATGAGATAACCCAAAAACCCAGCAGTTGTTGGTACTTTTATTTAGCCATTCCGTTGTAGTTGTAATACTTACTAGTCAGATACAATGGTCGCAAGCGACAACCCAAACAAGCAATTGTGGTCAGTTTTATGTAGCCATTCCATTATAGTGAAGCTGATTACTAGTCATTATAAAGTCAAATTTATAGCACTACTTTAGTTATAGTTGTATATGATCGAGATACTGTGCTCCAAGTCGTCCATAACCGCGGACACGGCTTTCAGAAAGTTTTAACCCGGCCGGGGTGCACAAATAGCAACACACACTCGATCAACCTCGGAAAAACCAAATCAAAACCCAACGAGGCTTTCACGACAAAGCAATCACAGGATTCAGAAATATTTCAGGGGGCCACCCCTTGGAGTACACCCGCAACGAAACTGGCCGACTCCGAGACGGACTCAAGGTTTGTGGGGCCGGCTGTAAACGACTGGGAACCCGAAAACTCGGGGTGTCGATACCGCGAAAACGGGTCACAATTCCTAAACAGTACAGTGTGCTCCTCGCACAATCGTAATAAAGCAGTAAAGCATGGCATAAGTACAGGATCGTAAATAAAACCTCAAACTAGTTTGTGGCCCCAAGAAATAAGACAGAATCAAGCTCTGGCTCAGGGGGGTCCCATAAGCCTCCCGGATGTGGATAGCGCGAATATTCAAGGAACAGGTATCAAGTACTCGGGGTCCTACGGGACACAAGTGGGCGGTCGGAAACCAAATATTATCTATCACCCACCGATGCCTCTGCTTACTTACTTCAATTTTAGTTGTTAAACAGGAATTAAAGTGAACAATAAGTAAAGCCATGATCATCTCCAACATCAAACATGCGGCCATACACCAACAACTGTGGCACTGGACTACACGCAACAGCACTTGTGCAAGCGACTACGACGCGCAAGTCCAACTATCTACCAAACAACAGGTAATAGGATGTGTCCAAGGCAATATAAGGCTGCAAGGAATATCACGGTACGAAAACTAGAGCATCGCAACACAGATAGCAATAGATCAATAGGAGGGAATAAATACTATAAAAGTAAGATAGGTAGAAAGGGGGAGATGCTCGCCTGAAAACATTGTCGAAGGTTCAACCGGAGATCGGGTCGACACTCGCATCAACTCAACGGCCTTATCCGCGAAGAAGCAAAACACTAGAAGAAACACCGGATGCAATATTTAATACTACGGCAAAAGATTGGGCATGATGCATGTATGATGCATGGCATGGCAAAGATGCGATGCAATTAGGTCATATTAAGTGGAACCGGGGTTCCGACAATTGTTTATATGATTCAAGTTATTTAACTACCCCGCAATTTAAATGTTGTTTTAACATGGCAGAAGATAGCACCGGTTCGCTACGCAAATTTAAATGAGGCCAATATAAGGCTAGATTTGCCCGCATATGGGCCCCATATTTAATTATGAGGTGAATCGGCGTAAGGCCCCCAAACCACATGAGATGTATGCGAGCATGCTCAATTAAATATGCAACAATTAATATTATATAGCATTTATAAAAATAGTGCTCGGGAAAGGTTCACACATTAGGGTTCGGCGATCTTGGTTCCGGGGGTTCGGGGTCGGTCTCAGGGTTCGGGGTTCGACGGGATCAGCGGGATCGGGTACGAGATGGAGAACTTGTCATAACGTGCTGGAGATCTTGGTTCCACGCGGTCGATCTTGTTGTCGCGAAGACCTTGTCGGGTCCTCGGATCGGGTCGGGCTTGGCGTCCGGGATGAAGAGCTTGGCGTTCTGCGTCAGTGTCCTTACCGTTCGTATTCTCGAGTATCGCATCCGGGAAGGAGTACTTGTAGCTTCCGGGGAGATCTTGATTCGGTTTCGGTCGAAGTGCTCGGAAGCAGATCTTGGTTGTCGGCGATTCTTCGGGTTCGTCACCGGGGTCTTCCGGTTCCATGTCGAAGTGCTTGCCGTCCTTATTTTGTGAGTGGCGAGATTCTTGAACAACTTGGTGTCCCTGGTCTTCAGCTCCAAGTAGATCTTGCACCCGACGCTAACGATCGTTGGCAGATTTGGGCCCGATATCAATGCAGCATCGGCAGCAGAAGAACTTGATGTATCTTGTCATTGGTTGAACTTGACGGTCCCAAGACGAACTTCTTGGAGGTTCTAGCGGTGCGGTGCTCTTGGTCTCGGCCAGGGAACAGAGGAAACTCGCGAAGGGCGGTACTAGGTG
This sequence comes from Avena sativa, assembly GCA_916181665.1. NCBI lineage: Eukaryota > Viridiplantae > Streptophyta > Magnoliopsida > Poales > Poaceae > Avena > Avena sativa. The sequence goes on along the minus strand of OV702279.1, from coordinate 369,808,449 downwards.
CGGCCCGGGGACTTCAGCGGTACGGACGACGGCGGCCCGCGCGGCACGGCGGCGAGGGAGAGAGCGGGGCGGAGGACGGCGGTGCAGGCAGAGGGTACGTCGCGGCGGCGGAGGGGGTGGAGGCGTCGCGTGGAGGGTCGCCGGCGGCGGAGATGCACGGGGCGGCGCCGGGCGCGGAACGGGCCGAGCGGGGCGGAGGGTGGGGCGGCGTGCAGACGAGGGGGAGGAAGCGGGGCGCCGGCGGGGCGCGCGGAGAGGACGCCGGCGACGCGGCGGATGCAGGGCGGCCGGAGGCGAGCGGGAGAAGGGGTAGGGGAGACGCGGGCGGCGCGGCGAGGTGGTAGCCGCGGGCGCGAGCGGGACTGGCGGGAGCGCCGGAGAGAGGGAGGGAGAGGCGTTGGCCGGCGAGGATGGTACGGCGGGAGGGGCGGCGCGGCTCGGCCGGGGAAGGGGAGGCGGAGCGGCGCCGGGGGAGAGAGGAAGCAGGCCGTGAGGGAGAGGGGACCGAGGGAGGAGGAGGGAAGGAGGAAGACGAGCGCGTGGGGGGGGAGAGCGCGTGCGGGAGGAGCTGGGTGGGGCCCAGGCGGCCAGGCGTGCGTGGGTTTCGTGTGTGGCGGTGTGGGGTTGGTGGGAGTGTGAGAGTGGGGCCAGGTGGCCAGGGGAGAGAGGGAGTGTGGGTAGGGAGGTGGGGACGCGCCCAGGTGGGCCTGGTCGGTTTGGGGGAAGTGGGGTGTGGGTTGAAGTGGCAGGATCTGGTTGGAGGGAGGATAGGGCCAGGTGAGGTGGCGACTAGGGATTGGAGGGGGTGAGGTGGAGGAGGGGTGGGTAGATTAGGATGGGGTGAACTAGGGATTTTGGGGTGAACCGATTTTATTTCTGGGGGTGGTCGTTCGGGTCGAACCGGCCCGTTCGACTGCCCCACTAAAAAAATAATTAAATACTTTATTTATTTCAAACAAACTTTTGCAAACCGATATCAGACAAAACAAAATAATCCGGAGACCCGGGTTTTGCGTTTGAACAAAGACGGGGCGTTTTAGAAAACAAGTTAGGTTTTTCCGAAAATAGTTTTATGCAAGCAAATGCAAGATGATGACGATGCTCAAATGCAATGTGGCATGATGACATGAGCATGCGGTCACGATGATGCAATGCACAAAAACAACGCAATTTTCTAGTAGTGGTTTTGCGGGATGCCACAATCCGCCGCCACCGCAGATCCCCGCCACCAAGCAGCAGCGCCAACGCCACCAAGGTCACCCGAGACAACCGGACTGTTGCCGGTCTGAGGAGAGACCAGACCCCCGTGGAGCAGATTAGGATTTGTCCAGCTCGGGTTCGCTAGAAAAGAGGCCTCCGGCGCCGAATCCAAGCCCACCCGGCTCATCTTCAGGACACATAGTCGAGGCAAAGGGTCGGGCCTTTCAGCAGGAACAAAATAGTCACCACACTCAGCTCGCAGACCCACATGTCCTGCAAGGCGCGCGCCTGACCTAGGCCCGCCTGGCCTAGGTCATGCCGCAACTGTCGTGTCACCCTAGGAAGACCAACCGACCCAGATCTGGACCGCGCGGGCCCAAATATAGCCTGCACAGGCCTAGATCTAGCCTGCGCAGGCCCAGATCTAGCCCGCGCAGGCCCGGATCTAGCCCGCACAGGCCTAGATCGGGCCAGCCCCTCCGCCACCACGGCGTCACAGGTCGCCGACACCTCCCAAGCGCGCCACCGCCGACCCGTTGTACGCCGCGCCACCACAGCGTGGCCCGCCCGCACGTCATCACGCCATGGCACCCGACGTCGTGCCACACTTCGGCCCGGAGGGGATTCGCTGCAGCCACCCCCACGCGCAGGAGGGCGAGGAGACCTGTCACCGTCGGCCCCAACCGAGCTTCGCTCGACCGTGCCCTTCTGGTGGCGGTGGGAGGAGAGGAGAAGGGGAGGGGGATGCGAGCGGGGGCGAAGGAGGGGATCCCCTCGGCCACCACGCGAGGGCGGCACAGGAGGGGGAGAGCAGCCCGCAGCAGTCTCCCCGCCTTGGTATTGGATTCTATGTTTCGAGGCAATCATTGTCGCAGCACACTAGTCTCACATATAGATTACTCAGCAATTGAAAGTACAAGCCATTAATTCACTAGGATCCAGCCATTAATGAGGAGAGATCACCAAGAGAAAGGAGAGATACAAGCAGAGGAAGACGAGAGACACCCAAGCTGAGGAGGACGAAGCCATCCAGTTCCAAGCCACCTGTTCGTATCCCTTATGTCGGTATATGTAGTCGCTGCCTTGCTGTCTTCCCAGCAGGCCAAGCCCAGTAGTGGCAGCCCAAGCCCGACCTAGTAGTGATAGTAGGTGAGGTCGCTAACATTGCGACCCAAGAAGAGCCAAGGAATCCGCCGTGGATGTCTATCCGGCTTAGCCCCCCTCTAGACCTCTAGCCCTCTGCTCTGCCCTGTTCGGATGTACTTCGACTCCACCAAATCCTGCGCTCCCGCTTTGTCCTAGCACACACCGTAAAAAGGCGGAACCAAAAAAATAACCGTCACTTTTCAATTTCGCATGAGAAAAGTGGCCAGTACAGACGTCTTAAAATTGATCGAACCAAAAAAAATTAGAGCCTACGAGAAAACACCCTTGCAGAACAAAAAAACCAGTTTTCGAGCCCGACCTATACGCGAACCATATCCTCCATTTCCGTTGGCAGGAGGGAATCCTTCCGCCACCACGCTCGATCTCCAGTCCCCGCCCCTCCCACCTCCGTCGAGCCCCACGAAAGGCCGCCATGGACGTCCAGCAGCCGCTGCTGAGCTCCGGCGAGGTCGTGCCGGTGCAGGCGACCCCTCCGACGGGTCTGCCAGATCTGAGAGCCATCATTGTCTCCGTCCCCGTCGCCGGTCCCCGCGCCATTTGTGATGGTTGCCAATAAGGCAAAAGTCACCGGTTGCCATTTTCTTTATCTAGTAGAGTTACTACATCACCACTTGAGATTATCTATTCTGATGTATGGGGTCCTGCCCAAGTTTCTGTAAGTGGTCGTGAATATTATGTTAGTTTTGTAGATACCTATAGTCGTTTTACATGGCTTTATCTTCTTAAACACAAATCTGAAGTGTATCAAATTTTTCTGCAATTCCAGCAACATGTAGAACGTCTACTAAATAAGAAATTGTGCATGTACAAATTGACTGGAGAGGCGAGTATCATAAACCGAACAAATTCTTTTATGATATTGGTGTATCTCATCGAGTTTCATGTCCTCACACACACCAACAAAATGGCACAACTGAGAGGAAACATAGACATATTGTTGAAACAGGGCTAACATTACTTGCACATGCCTCGGTTCCTCTTTGGTTTTGGAGTGATGCGTTTTCTACTGCGTGTTTATTGATGACTCACAAGTATAGGGGATCACAACAGTCTTCGAGGGTAGTATAACCTAATTTATTGATTCGACACAAGGGAAGCCAAAGAATACTTATAAGCCTTAACAACTGAGTTGTTAATTCAGCTGCACCTGAAAATAATCTTGCTTACAGTAGTTTATCAGTAGCAACAGTTTTATAGTAACAATAGCAAAGTAACAACAGCAGTAAAACAAAGGCAGCAGTAACAATAGTAGTAAACTGTAGCATTTGAGTGCGGTAGGCATAGGGATGGATGGATGGACGTTGCATGGACAAGACTATTCATGTAACTTCAAGATCTAGGGAATTTGCAGATAAATAAGATAAAGCATCCAAGTACTAAACAATTATAGGCATGTGTTCATATATAGTCATACGTGCTTGCAATGAGAACTTGTACAACATATTTTGTCCTGCTAGTCCGTTGCAGCGAGGCCTTAAGAGAATCTACTGGCAATTAAGGTACTCCTTTTAATAGAGCATCGGAGCAAAGCATTAACACTCCATGAACAAATGTGATCATCATATCACAGCCATCCCCTCCGGTTGTCCCAATTTCTGTCACTTCGGGGCCTTTGGTTCCGGACAATGATATGTGTACACAACTTGCAGATAAGATCACAAACAATACTATCATCATGAATCAATAATAAGTTCAGATATGAGATCATGGCACTCGGGTCCTAGTGACAAGCATTAAGCACAACAAGTTGCAACAATGTCAAAAAGCACTAACAAAGATACTAGGCACCATGCCCTAACAATCTTATTCGATTACATGATAGATCTCATCCAATCCCTACCATCCCCATAGCCTACAGTAGGGGATTACTCACTCATGGATGGGGGAAACATGGATGGTTGATGGAGAGGCGTCGGTGATGATGATGGCGATGATATCCTCCAAATCCCCGTCCCAGCAGGGTGCTAGAATGGAGTTTCTGGTTCTGAATCACGGTTTCTGGTGGTGGCGCAGCGGAACTCTTTCTGGAAAAACGTCGAACCCCTCGGAGTTTTTAGGTCAGAAGGCTTTAAGTAGGCGAAGAGGGAGGCCGAGGGGGTGCCCGAGGTGGCCACACCCCTCCAGGCGTGGCCTTGCCTGGCCTGCGTGGCCAGGGGGTGTGGTTCCCTCGTGGCCCTCCTCCGTCTCAGCTTCTGGCTCCGTGAGTCTTCTGGTAAAATAGGAGTTTTGACATATTTTCCGGGATTTTTCCTGAAAGTTGATTTTCTGCACAAAAACTAGACACCAAAGCAATTCTGCTGAAAACAGCGTCAGTCCAGGTAGTTGTATCCAAATCACACAAGTTTAGAGGAGAAACAATAGCAAAAGTGTTCGGGAAATTTGATACGTTTTGGGCGTATCAACTCCCCCAAGCTTAGCTTATTGCTTGTCCTCAAGAAATTCAGTTGAAAACTGAGTGCGATAAAAGAAACTTTTAAGAACACATTTGCTTCATGTAATGTATATATTCTCACCATATGATCAGTACTTAGACAATTCATAATAAGTGTTAGACGTATTCGAGTAGGGTTGTAATTCTAGATAGCTTGGCAACCAAGTCTCCTTGTACTATATATACTCCCACCATGGGACAAATCAATTAGGCGCAACAAATCATATTTTCCTTCATGGTATCAGATTAGGGTTTATGATCCCCTCTCTCCATGGCGCCGCAAGATTCCGCCGCCACTGCTACTCTCGTGGCGGAGGCCGAAGCTGTCGCCAAGGCCTCTCTCTGGGCTCTCGCGGCCGCCCTCCCTAGCATCCACGCCGTGTTCCGATCACCCTCGAGATCTCCACCGACAACTACCTCCAATGGCACAGCATGTTTTTCAATGCTTCTCAAAAGTACGCGCTCAAGGATCATCTTCTCGAGGACAAGTACCCCGCCGATACCACGCCGCAGTGGAGTCGGAACGACACCATCGTCCGATCATGGCTCAACACCACTGTCGCGCCCGGACTTCTTGCCATGGTTGTTGACACCACCACGCCGATGCCTGCACACGCCCTCTGGACGCGTCTCTCCAACATCTACCATGACAATGCGGACACGCGGTCCTCCTACCTCGAGCAAGAATTCCACGGTCTCAAACATGGCTCCATGACCGTGGTAGATTATTGCCGCAAGTAAAAGTCTCTCTCCAACGCGTTGGGCACGATTATCACCGACAAGCGTCTCGTCCAGAACACGCTCCGCGGCCTCGGATATAAACTTGGCTACATGAGCACGTTGACCCTCAAGCAGCGCCCCCTACCGTCGTTCCTCGATGTTCGCTCGCCGCTTCTTCTCGAGGAGCTAACACTGCAACAGTGTGACGAGTCATCATCCTTGAGCCCTCCGCCTTCGTCGCTCGAGGTGCTCCCCTACCTTCACCACCGCGTGGTCCAACAGACAACATTGCACCTCCACGCCGCCCTGAGGCGTGTCATAATTTCCAGCGCAGAAGCTGTAGCTTTGGCGCACGGTGCCGCTACCTCCACTTCGTGCCTCCCTAGCAACGCGGCGGCATCAACCCCAACATACCCAGGAAGGGTTCACAGGCTCATTGGCCCTCTATGCAGAACCCCTGGGCAGGCTCCATCCAGATGTGGCCCGGTCCGCCACCGCTCCTTGGTCCACCTCGGGACTATCATGCCATGATGTTGCCCCTTCTCCATGGCCATATGGTGCTTCCTCGCCCATGCCATGGCCACCAGGAGAACCCACGCTTCTCTCGTCGTGGTCATCAAGAGCGCCAGGTTCATCACATATAGCTCTACCACCTACAATGACATACACCACTCCGTCTCTGTTCTTCAACCAAGGCCAACTCATGCAGGCTTTCAACACCACGTCTCTGACGCCATCTCCCTCGAATGTGTGGTACATGGATTCCGGAGCCTCCGCTCACATGATTGGTAACCAGGGTAATCTCTCGCACCTACTACCCTCTCCCTCCCCTCACCCACATGTCATCGTCGGCAATGGCCATGCCCTTCCCATCACCCGTGTCGGTCACACCACTCTCTCTACTCCTAATCATATGTTTCAGCTTAACAATGTCTTAGTTACACCTAACCTCATCAAAGATCTTCTCTGTGTTTGCAAATTCACCACTAATAATCTTGTTTCTATAAAGTTTGATCCCTTTGGTCTCTCTGTGAAGGACCTTCGTACCAAGAACGAGATCATCAGGTGCAATATTTCTAGTGACCTCTACCCCTTCTGGTGGCCGTCTTCCCCTGCGCATGCTCACTCCACCACTACATCGTCATCAACATTGTGGCATCGTCGTCTAGGACATCTTAGTAGTCAAGCTTTGTCACACCTTGTGAGTGCTTTTTTTCTTTTCCATGTAATAAAGATCCTTCGGATGATCATTTGTGTCATGATTGTCAATTAGGTAAACATGTTCGTCTACCTTTTGATACTTCTTCTACTCAAACAAGTCGTCCATTTCAATTAATTCATTGTGAATTATGGACCTCCCCTCTGTCTAGTGTGTCTGGTTACAAATACTACCTAGTTGTGTTAGATGATTTTTCTCATTATCTTTGGACCTTTCCTTTGCACGTCAAATATGACACTTTTCCTACCCTAAAAATTTCTTCGCTTATGTCTCTATGCAATTTAATACAACCATTCAGTCTTTGCAAAGTGACAATGGTCTTGAATTTGACAACAGTGCAGCCCGTCTTTTTCTTTCATCCCTAGGCACCACGCTGCGTTTGTCTTGCCCATACACATCTCCCCAGAATGGCAAAGCTGAACGTGTCATTCGTTCTACGCACAACATGGTGTGTTCCCTTCTATTCCAAGCAAGCATGCCTCCGGTCTATTGGGTCAAAGCTCTTCACACTGCCACTTTTCTGTTTAACATTCACCCCACTAAAACCGTTTAGCAGCGCACACCACATGTAGTTCTCCTAGGTCTCCCACTTCCTTTAGATCAACTCCGTGTTTTCGGTTGTCTTTGCTATCCTAACCTATCCGCCACGGCACCTCACAAACTCGCTCCTCGCACAACCGCATGTGTCTTCCTAGGGTACCCCTCTAATCACCGTGGTTATCGATGTCTTGACCTAACCACTCACAAAATTATCATCTCCCGTTATGTCGTCTTCGATGAAAATTCAATCCCTTTCTCCAAACCTACAACACAACCTCCTACCGCCACCGACCTATCTCTGCTCGATCATCTTCCACCCATACTTCTGGTTCCTGCTACCCCTCCTATACCTCCACCGCATGCTCCTCAACCTGAGCCGCCCACACCACCTCCACCTCCTACTACAACCACACAACCTGTGGCCTTGGTTCCGGTTGGTCCTCCTCTTATAGATAACACGCATTCGATGTACACTCATGGCAAATGTGGCGTGATGTCTAAGCCAGCTGATCGCCTTAATATGCTTGCTGATGTTCCCAGTCCCCTTCCCAAAATCTACCGCAGTGCACTCAAGGATACTAACTGGCATTCTGCCATGGTCGATGAATTTACTGCCTAGAAAACAATCGAACATGGGATCTTGTGTCGTGTCCTCCTGGAGCTAATGTTGTTTCTGGCAAATGGATATTTCGGCATAAGCTTAGGCCGGATGGTTCTTTAGATAGGTACAAAGCACGCTGGGTCCTCCGTGGCTTCACTCGGCGTGCCGACGTCGACTACGGAGAGACTTTCAGCCCGGTTGTCAAACCGGCTACTATTCAGATAGTCCTCTCCATTGCCATATCTCAAAACTGTCCGGTTCATCAGCTCGACATCAACAATGCTTTTTTACATGGTACTCTCGCTGAGATAGTCTATTGTACGCAGCCGTCGGGTTTCATCAAGATCTCACAGCCCGACCATGTGTGCCACCTAAATAAGTCTCTCGATGGGCTTAAACAGGCGACACGTGCATGGTATAGCCGTTTCGCTGATCATCTTCTTCGACTCGGCTTCGTTGGTTCGTGCGTGGATCCATCCCTTTTCATATACACTCGCACCACGGAGACTGTCTACCTGCTTCAATATGTTGATGATATAGTCCTCACGGCTTCATCCGAGCAACTACTTCGGCAAACCATCACAGCTCTTGAGCGCGAGTTCTCCCTCAAGGATATTGGTGCACTACACTATTTTTTGGGAGTTGCAGTTACTCGCTCCTCTGATGGCATATTCCTCTCACAGCGACAATACATCCATGATGTCCTTGAGCGTGCAGGTATGAGCGAGTGTAACCCTTGCTCTACTCATGTCAATACACAGTCCAAGCTCGGTGCTGGTGGCGCTGCCATTGCTGATCCATCCACCTATCGGAGCTTGGTGGGTGCCCTCCAGTACTTGTTGTTCAGCAGACCAGACGTCGCATATGCTGTTCAGCAGGTCTGTTTGTATATGCATAATCCCCGTGAGCCGCACCTCAACGCGGTGAAGAGGATTCTCCGGTATCTTCGCGGCACCATCCACTATGGCCTACAACTACATCGATCGCCGCCGACATCACTTACTGCATACATTGATGCTGACTGGGCTGGCTGCCCTGACACACGCAAGTCCACCTCAGGCTATGGAGTATTCCTCGGTGACAATCTGGTCACTTTGTCATCTAAACGCCAGCAAACTGTGTCCCGGTCAAGTGCAGAAGCAGAATACCGAGGTGTCGCCAACGCTGTTGCTGAGGCATGCTGGTTACGCCAGCTCCTCTCTGAGCTTCACTAATTGCCTGTCAGAGAGGCCTTTGTTGGGAATCCCAAGAGCAAGGTATGATGAGCACAACAGCAAGCTTTCCCTCAGTAGAGACCAAGGTTATCGAACCAGAAGGAGGAAGGAAACATCACATAGGTGTTGCAAGCAACGCGGATACCTGCACAAAACAAACTCAAGACTTTCCCCAACGAATCAGTGAGGTTGTCAAGCTCACCGGTTTACTATAACAAAGGATTTAACGTATGGTGTGGAAGGTAATGGTTTGCAGCAAGTAAACAAGTAACAATGGAAGATGTATCAATGGTAAAGATTGGACCGGGGTCCATAGTTCACTATAGGTGCTCTCCTTAGATAAACAACATGGCATGAAGGGTAAACAAATTACAGCAGGGCAATTGACAGGAACTGAGCAAGGCATAACAATGCAATTACTTGTCAGAAAGATCCTATGAGATTCGATTGGGCAATACAACAAGATACATAGACCGCCATCCAAATTCATCTATGATTAGAAATCCACCTTCAGGTTATCATCCAAACCCCCTCCAGTATTAAGTTGCAAGCAACAGACAACTGCTTTAAGCAAAGTGTGTAAGGTAAACAGTCCACATGTTCCATGAACAAGATATGATTGTTTTCTCCCTAGTAGCAACAGCACATCTACAACCGAAGAGATCATTGTCACTTCCCTTGGAAACTAGAGGCATGAACCCACTATCGAGCAGAGTCACTAGCAACTACTTGGCCAAGATAGCTACTAACAACGGAGAGCATGCAAGATCACAAACAACACAGACATGATAGAATCATAAAGACAAAACCATTAATCAAACCAACATAATAATCTCAATATCCATCGGATCCCCGCAAACACAACATGCATGATTACAAATAGATTAGATCTTGATCATGAACGGAGCTCACAAGATCTATACATGAAAGCACAAGGATGAGATACAACCATCTAGCTACTACATGGACCCATAGTCCAAGGTGGAACTACTCACGCATCATACCGGAGACAAAGCCTCCGGGATGATCTCCCCTCCTGCGGGATGCTGGGAAGAACTTCAGATCCCCCCGATCTAGGGACGATGGTGGCGGCGGCTACAGAAGGTTTCATGGAGATTTGATTGGGTACTTAGGGTTTCTGCATCGGAGGCTTCTTATAGGCGAAGGGGGAGGCCGAGGAGGCGGCCAGAGGGGACAAACCCTACCCAGGCGCGGGGCAGGGCCCACCCGCGCCTAGGGGGGTTTGGTCGCCCTGGCCCGCTTCTTCGTCTCCCCTCTGGACTTCTTGTTCCCCACGGAAAGTAATTTACTTTGACGTTTGTCCCATCCAATTCCGAGAATATTTCTTTACTAGCTTTTCTGAAACCAAAAACAGCAGAAAACAGGCAACTGGGACTGTGGCAACTTGTTAATAGGTTAGTACCAGAAAACATGTAAAAAGTACCTCAAAGTGTAGACAAAGCAAAGCAAAGTAGATACTAAACAAGCATGGAGCATCAAAAATTATATATACGTTTCCGACGTATCAAGCATCCCCAAGCTTAACTCCTACTCGTCCTCGAGTAGGTAAGTGATAAAAAGAATAGTTTTTGAGGTGACATGCACCCTCACAATAAAGATCCAACCATTTGCAAGCATTGAAAGCTGGGATCAAAGAACTCTAAACATGTGCATGAAAGATGGAGTTCTAATAATAGGACTAAGTAACTATGAATGCAACATGACAAGCTACAAACAAAGATCATGAATAACATGCATTGAAAAATGTTTGTTTGTTTCACATACAGAAAACATAGCATAGTGGCAATGAGCTTGTCCCTAATAGAGTATAAAATAGATGCATAGGACACCTTCAAAGTTCACAAGGGTGACTAGAAACAAGTATCACAAGAACAAGTAATATCACAATATTCATCAATCAATAAGCTTTGGAACACTGCACACAGAATGACAACTCTGCTCTCTTAATGGTGCCTAAAGGTAGAAGGTGGAGACTCAATAGTGGTGGAAGAAAAGCCTTTTATAAAGGAAGCAGGGATTTCAAGTTTCAAAAAAAGCTTCCAAAAATTATGGTACTTGTTAGCTTTCAGCACTCATTGCCCCTATCATAAGCATCTTGAAGTGATTAAGGTTAAAGTGACAAAGATGGAATATATGCTTGACGAAGTATAAGTTGGCAATCTCAAGTCCCTTGAATACGAGGGCCACACCTCATGCTACTCATCTTTGGTCACCTGTAAGTTCTTGTCATTGTAAGTATTTGCATATCATTGAGAACCGCCAACGGGGTACCCCTTGCACATGGTACATGAGCTTTCCCATAACCAAAATGACAAGGCAAGCAGACAATGAGCATCTCAGCAATATTCTTATTTACCATGGGAATATGGTGCTTTTTTTCTCTTTCCTCTTTCTCAATGTGTCTCTTTTTTATAAGAAGAATGCTTTGATGTCACTATGGTGATGCTGCAACTTTCCACCACGATTAGGCATGGCTTAGGCTAGCGGCCCAGGCGTTTCTATAACACAAGATACAAACTCTATGGACTTACAAGTTCCCTCTTTATTTCACACTGGTGACATCCATAGACAATAGAGCATGATATCAACTGAGTACAAAGTACAAGTGTAATGTTGAAAACGTTCCCCGTGACAACACATTTATGCTAATTCCAACATATAAGTGCAAGCATATACAACATAGATGACACAATGGTTCAAGTTTATTAGGGGAAAATAATATAAAGTGTGCCATCAAGTTTGTGAGGGATTTAATCTCTAAGTTTTCACATAACAAAATAGTTTTTAATTGGAAGATAGCTGAAAACAAGAATATACTTGGAATGGTGTAACACGCCATGCATAGGAATTTATAGTGGACACTTTGGAATAACTTGGTTTCTTGGGAGTTGGAAGAATGAGCAGAGCTTACTCATACAAGTGAAGGCTAGCAAAAGACTGGGAGCAACCAACTAAGAGAGCAATAATGGCCATAATAATGCAGTGCAAGAAAGCATTACTAATCAAAGCAAAGAGTGGTACTACAAGTCAAGGACTAAATGATCATAGAGGCTATGGTGACTTGTCATAGTCATAACATGGTGTGAGCATGTGCCAAGTCAACCCAAGCAAAGCATCAAAGGAGAATACCACAATACTATGCTTTTGCATGCTAAAACAACGCATAATTTCTTCAAGGCACACTAAGCAATCCCAATTGTTTAGAACAAGACATGATACAGCAATAATCACTAAGCATAAGGTCAAAACAACACCTAGCATGCCATGCTAAAGTCTAAGTCACAATCAATGCAAGCTCCTCTTGCACTTACAAGCAAGAACTTACTACTCCTTACCAACACCAAGAAACTTATTTGCAAAACAACACAGCGAGAACGGGGGTCCAAACTAATCAAGCAAACTAAACAAACTAAGCAAAGCAAATGAAAACTAAGACGCTCCAAGAACAACACAACTGTGCATGAAACAATAAAAACGAAGTGTCTAAACAGACCTGAGCTTTTTATTGATGAAGAAGGGGATGCCTTGGGCATCCCCAAGCTTTGACGCTTGTACCTCTTGGATATTTCTTGGGGTGACACCATGGTGGCATCCCCAAGGTTTATCTTTTGTCCATTCTTCGTCTCATTGCATCATTCTCTCTCTACACCTGAAATTTTTCCTTCATACAAAACTTCACACAATCTTCATTAGCAAGATTAGCTTATTCAAAAGATATTAGACCTCTGGCAAAGCTTTGGAACAACAAGGCTTTTTAAAAAAACACAAGCTACTGTAGTAACTCCTTCAAAAATCTCAATTTACCTAAAGAGAACTCAAAAAGGAATCAATAAGAAGCAAATGCAAATAATGGCAGAAATCTGTCAAAACAGACCAGCAGGTAGAAACCGATTTTTTTCGAACATCTTCTATTTCTCAAATCAAAAAGTGTTGAACTAACTAAAGTTATATAACATACTGGGGGATTTATTCGTTAATTTTCAGTTCAATCGGAGTTACAGAGACTCCTCAAGAATATTTTTGGTGGAGGATAGAAATCTGTTTCGGAACAGCAACTCTCTAAATCTTACTTCCCTCTCATTAGAGGTCATTCTTGGCACAAAAAGCAAAAAAAAGGATAAGGAGAGGTCATTACTGAATTAATAACTTCCAAGACTCAAGGAAACTCTTGGGTTATCTCCCAACTAGTACTTTTCTTTAACGCCTTTAAGTTAGGCTTGAAAGATTGAGAAGATGCTCACATAAGAATTATGAATTGAAGTCAAAGAGAGCATCAAGAAGAAGATTCAAAACACATTTAAGTCTAACCCACTTCCTATGCATAGGAATCTTGTATGCAAATAAATTCACATAGAACAAAGTGACAGGCATAGGAAGATGAAACAAGAGCAACTTCAAAACTTTCAGCACATAGAGAGGTGTTTCAGTACCATGAAAACTTATACAACCATACTTTCCTCGATCATAATAATTTTCAGTAGCATCATGAATAAACTCAACAATATAGCTATCACATAAAGCATGATTTTCATGATCTACAAACACATAATTTCTATCAAGCTAAAAAACAGTGGGATTAAAACCTCCACAGGTTTTACCCAAAGTAGATATTTCAAAAGGATCCACAGGAACATAACATTCATCCTCCTTTGGTAAGCATGGGGGAGAATCAAATAATGTAAGGGATAAAGAGTTACTCTCATTAGAAGGTAGGCATGGGTAGATCCATTCTTCCTCCTTTTGTTCATCACTCTCCTCCTCTTTTTCATCTAATGAGCTTTCAGTTTCAATAATTTCTTCTTCCATAGGCTCGTGCAAGGCATTAGTCTCTTCCATTTGTGGAAAGCATCTATTAAAATATTCAAGAATATAGCCATTTGCTTCCTTGTAATTACCAAAGCAAAATTTGAGTATCTAATAAACCTCACATTCATAAGGTGCATCATTAGTATTTTCAAGCAAACAAGCAAGTTCAAATGCACCTTTGAAGACAATAAATTCTTCAATTTGTTCCACATCATAAAAGTCATAATTTCCATTAACATAAGAAGATATGGTAACATTATCATTATACTCACATTGAAAAGGCAAGTGTTTATACCTCCTATAGCAGCAGGACTTATCAAAGCAATAAGTAACATTATAAGTAGAGCACACGTCTCTAGCAATAGTATTCAACTTATCAATTTGTTCCCATAAGTGTTTCCCTTTTTGTGACAAACGGTGCTCCTTATAATAATACTTTTGTTTTTCCGTGAACCCACCTTGCCAATAAGAACTAGTTTCAAAGAAACAATCCATTGATAGAAAGCATGACCAAGCAAGGTAATAACAGACCGACAACTAGAGTAGGAACTATTTTTTTTTGTGTTTTTGAATAAGGCAAGCAAAACCAAGAAAAAGAAAAAAAGCAAACTAAAAACAAAGTAAAGAGAAAGGAAGTGGAAGACTTCCCTAGTGAAGACGTCCTTAGCCTCCCCGGCAACAGCGCCAGAAAGCTTGTTGATGGCGCCTAGTTGACGTGGGGGATCCTTTCTTTATTCCCCGGCAACGGCGCCAAAAAGCTTGATTGCCTGTCAGAGAGGCCTTTGTTGGGAACCCCAAGAGCAAGGTATGATGAGCACAACAGCAAGCTTTCCCTCAGTAGATACCAAGGTTATCGAACCAGAAGGAGGAAGGAAACGTCACACAGGTGTTGCAAGCAACGCGGAGACCTGCACAACACAAACTCAAGACTTTTCCCCAACGAATCAGTGAGGTTATCAAGCTCAGCGGTTTGCTATAACAAAGGATTAAACGTATGGTGTGGAAAGTAATGGTTTGCAGCAAGTAGACAAGTAACAGTGGAAGATGTATCAATGGTAAAGATTGGACCGGGGTCCATTGTCACATCCCAAGATTTTCCAAATCTTGTAATGTGAAAATAAATCAATAAAATAAAACTTTGTTTGATTTTTAGGGCCAGAAGAAACTTTTTGAATCCAATTGGAAACTTTCAAACCTATTTTGATCAAATAAAATCCTAAAGGGATTTAAAAATTTAAATAAACAATAAACTTCAAAATATTTAAACTTACTATTTTGGATCTTTTAATAAAAGGATTGGGTTTTCAAAAGAAAAGGTGGATTTATAAATGAAGATATTTTATAAAGCCAAACTAAACCTTGGCCAATGTTTTGAAATAAAGTGTTTTGTTTTAATAAAAATAGTAAAGGTTTATTTAAATAAAATAATAAGGATTTAATATCTAAATTTTATTAAAGTAAAGGCTTTTCCCATTTTAAATAAAACACTAAAACTTATTTATTTATTTTAAATAAGTTTTCCAAATATATATATTCTCAAATAAAACCTACTGAAGTGTTTTAGTTTTATATTAGATTTCAAAATAAATATTTTAATAAAACAAATCCTATTTGATTTAATAACTAAGGTCCATTCTATTTAATTATTAATGGACCCTAAAATAAAAGGTTATTTTGTTTTAAACAAGTTCCAAGTATTCTTTATTTCCAAATAAAACCTACTGATTTGGTTTTGAAAATATTTGGTTTTTAAATGGAGATTTTATTAATTAAATCAAACCCTAGTTTATTAAATAACTAAAGATCCATTTTATTTAATTAAAGAATGGATCCTAAAAAGAATAAAAAAATATTATTTTATTATGGAATTTTGGATTATGCTACTGAACAGAACCAAAAACTTAATTGCAAGTATGGTGATTGTTTGAATGTTTGAATGTTGTTTGATTGTTTGAATTTCAAAAACAAAAATTGAAATTGGAAAAAGAAAAAGGTTTCAGACAGAAAAAAATAGAGCAAACGACCCACCCCAGCTAAAGCCCAACTAACCTAGCAACAGCCCACCTCTCTCCTCCCGAAGCATTCTTTTCTCACTCAAAAACTTACCCGCACAGAGAGTGACAACTGGACCCCACACTCGCGCTCTCTCTCTCACAGATAGCCAGGACCCACCCCTCCTGTTCATCGTTCTCACCCGCATCGACCGTTCTTCCCCGTTTCTGGCAGTGATTTCGCGTCGTCAATTCGCCTTAATGCCGCGATTAAACCTCGCAGTGATCATGCGTGATAAATCCCCTCTTACTCCTCTTCCATTCCCCCCAAACCCCACGCCTCGAGAGCCACCAGGCTGTCGCAAATTCCTTCTGCACCGCCGCCGTCTCCGACGAGGTTCTCGACCGATTCCGGCAAGCACGAATCGCCCCACTGCCCCTCGACCACCCGAGCGTGACCCTCATCTCCCTACGCATCTCCCAGCACCAACCACTCGTCCGCGCGTGCTCTAGAACGCCGACAACAAACACGACAGAGCGCCGCCATCTTCTGCCTTTCTCCAACGAGCCCCACAGGTAGATTCCGACCGCGCCTCTCCTCCTCCTTCACGCTCGCATCACCGCTGTAACTTTGCGCGTCTTACAGTGCTTTCCGTTTGTCTCCTCGAGGACCACAGCCTCGCCTCCAACGACGTCCGTGCGTACCCGTGCCAGACAGCAACTCCGGCGAGGAATTAACGCCACCCTCGTACGCCCCCTGCTTCCCCGAGAGCACGTTGAGCATCAGCAACGTTCAGCGAACCAGGTGAGCATCCTCTCCCTCCTTCTCGCTTCCTGTAACGCCGGCGACGCCACTGACAAGCCGCCGCCTCCGCGCGTCAGAGTCCAGCGCCGTCATCTTATGATCGGGGCACTGAGAGCCGTCCGATCTTGATCCGGTGGATAGGATAGAAAGTAGAACGAAGCGGTAAGAGCACGCCTGCGCCGCACGATTTAACTTAAATCCAACGGCTGTCGTCGTGTGATCCGGCCGAACCGGTACCACCCAACCAGAACGTGACGCGTGGCCATGTTTTTGTTTTAAAAACAGATTTGAATCTGTTATAGATTCAATTTTCAAACCCTTGTAACTTTGGATTCACACGTCCAAAAATTACAAATTTTATGTCGTTGGATTCAGGAGAGCAAGCCCTAGCGAACCATACCCTTGGTTTAGTAAATAGTATCTGTTAGCTTGTTGGTTTTTGCAGAAACTTTTGAATGCTTGTTAAGACTAGAAAAATAATTCAAAAATGTTTTTGAGTTTGAAACCTTGGCAAAATGGTTTCTGGTGAACTTACTGACCCTAGGAACCAACCCATGGAATTAAAAATGAATTTGGTGAAATTTAGGATAAGTTAATTGATTTAGCCCATTTCTAGCCAAATGGAAATAAAGATTTTGGTTATGAAAATACTTTTATAAAGAAAACTTTGGGAAAATATTTTGGACCAAACCTACTGACCCTAGGAAACACTTTGTGGACTCAAAAATATATTTGGTGAAATAAAATAATGATTCTTTGATTTAAAACCATTTCTAGTCAAATAGAAATGTGGTTTATTTTTTAAAAATGATTTTGGAAGAAAACCTTTGGAAAATGTTTTGTTTTAAAACTCTCTGACCCTAAACAACAAGTTTTATGGTTTGAAAACATATTTGGCGAACCCTATAGGTTAATGCCTTAGTAAAAATATTTCTACACCACATAAAATGACACTTTGTTTTGAAAATGGTTTATAAAATGAAACCTTTTGCAAATGACTTTGCCACTTTACAAAATGACCATTAGGTGCTTTCAAATGTTTATGACCCATTAGGAACCACTTTTCAAACAAAACAAAGCTTGGCATGCTTGCATGCATTACTTTGACTTTGTTATTTTATGTGTGTTGTTTTGCTTGATTGGTAGATTGAGTATGTGCCTTGCTTGGTTGATTTGTAGTGACTTGAAGAGTGTGATTGTTGCAAGGACAAGGAGTGAACCCATACTCTACCAAAAAGGCAAGTGATGCTTCATACTTTTTGTCCCATTACTTTCTCTATGCATTAGTGATTTTCTCTAAGTAAAACTTGCATGGATTTTGCTAAGTATAGACCTTGCTATAGGAAAACCTAGTAGATGAAACCTTAGTGGAAATCTTCCTAAGTTAAGATTCCTATTACTATCAAGCTTAGCCTAGCTAGTAGAAAACAAGGGTGGAAATATATTCACACTATGGAAAAATATTCTAAGTCTGAGGACTTGTGTTTTGTATAATAAAACAACTAAGTTAATGAACCACCTGGGTGGAATGGGACTTGCTTGGTGGTTTTTGGTTGAGTGGTTCACAAGGCCCATGTTTATGGTTGACCCGTTGTATCTCACTTGTGGATGGCCACCCAGGAACAGAGAGATCTGAGATGTCAAATGTTGAGAAGCTTCAAGTGCAACCACTTGGCAATATGGGCTCTGCCATGATCATATAGGTTGCAAGAACTTAGCCATATGGACAGTTGGTGGTAGTGTTTGATAGGTTGGAACGCGTCCATTTTGGTCTAAGGGAAGGCTTCTGAAAGATCTTGTCTTGGGAAACCAAGTCTTGTGGGGAAAGTGCACCACCTCTGCAGAGTGTAAAATATAAGTACTTAGCCATGTCCCTGGTAAAGGACAATTTGAGCATCAAGACATGGAAGCAATCAAGAATCTCATCATTCAAATTTCTAAGTTAAAACTTGTGGTTTGAACAAGGGTTGTTTGAAATCTTCAATCTTTGATTGAGAGATGCCTTGGTTAAAGGATCTTCAATCTTTGATTGAGAAAAATGATTTTGTCAAAGCAAAAACTTAGTATTTTCAAATGTTAAGGAAAAATCTATTTTGAGCAATGCAAGCCTCAACTCCACTTAGCCAAATGCATATAGATGATAGACTCCACTATACTAAAATAGTATCACTTGCCAATACAATTCAAATGTATTGACCCTTTGTGGCTGTAACTTGTATGTTGCAGGTTTGATTGTTTTAGTGAAGATTGATTGATTAGGATTACAAAGTCTACAACCAACATCTGCCTGTGGCACTTTGAAGATGAAGGACCCCATGACTATAGTTATTCCGCTGCAATGTAATGTAATAGCCAAATGAGCTATGTTTGATGTAATAAACTTATGTTATTCCTGGTTATAAAAGTTATATTATGACCTCTGTATCTTGATATTACATCTTAACTGTGGATGCTAGCTATTGATCCAGGGACTAGCATTGTAAACACAGGGGGCTCTATCTTATTAAAGATTGGAACCTCTACAAATGGTATCAGAGCATTGTGTTGCCTGTAGGATTTCTAAACCTAGGATTGGACAAAAACCCTTAGAAAAATAGGAGTTGTCTTATTCCAAAAACTTATTTACAAAAACACTTGTAAACTCTTTCCTCAACCATTTTGGTTTCAACTCTACATCTCTTCTACTTCAACTTGATGGAAAAACCTACCCCATGGCCAAAGACTACACCATGTGCAAAGGATGACTTCAACATCTTCAACTCTAATGACTCCAACTTCTTCAACTCTAATGACTTCAACATCTTCAGCATGTTCACCAAGGACTTCCAACTTGGATACCACTAAGGACTACAAGTGAGACAAGGAAATCTTGCTCAAGATTAGAGACTAAGGGAATGCAAAATAAGAAGGAACCATCAACAACCTTGAAGTATTGTGACCAAGAGTTTTTCTCAAGGAAACCATGATCTCATACAAGAAGAATCAAGAAGGAAGGAAAGATCACAAGTGAACCATATAAATGGACCACCATATTTTAGTTAAAACAAAACCACCAACTTATGTGGTGTAACAAGAATATTTTGTTGCCTAAGTATGTGCTTGAACTTTGATTGTTTGAGTGAAATGTTTGGCTTGTGATTGCTTGCACATTGCTTGAGTGAATTGTGATGTGTGTGGTTAGAATTGATTCTTTAGAACTATTTTTCCTATTCTAACCCAAATCCAACCCAAACAGATGACTTCTCCAAGAAATTCCAACATCAAGGTTGATGACAACAACAACAACCAAGAGGACAACATGAGAGAACTTATAGCAACCCAAAACCAGTTGAACCAAGAGACAACTCAGCTTTTAGCTAACAACAATGGACTAGACCCAGCCATACAAAGGATTTTGAAACTTCAATCCCACTTGTTGCAAGGAATGGTTACTCAAATGATCAACATGGGAGAAAACTTTTCCCAAAGAGCTAATGACAACAAGGATGACAACGATGCTAATCTAGAAGTAACCAAAGCTAACAATATTTTTAGAGACAAGGATCATGCATCCAAGGAGCATGAAGATCAATGCCCCAAGAAGAGAGAAAGATCTCCCACCTATGAAGAACATGAACTGGAAGAACTTCTAGCTTTGGAGAGACCCAAGAAGAAGAAGAAGAAGAAATGCCCCAACCCTAACAAGGAGGATATTACTTAAGTGCAATGTTACAATTGCAAAGGGATGGTACACTATGCCAATGAATGCCCAGAAAAGGAGAAGAGCCAAGAAGACAAACAAAGGCTAGTGAAACCCAAGATGAGGAAGGATATTAGCCAAGTGATGTGCAAACACTGCAAGGAGTTAGGACATTATGCATCATACTGTCTAGAGAAGCCACCTCAAGACCTCAAACTTATAACATGTTTCAAATGCAAGGAACTAGGCCACTATGCAAACAATTGTCCAGAAAAGATGAAGAACAAGTTAAACAAGTCTATGAAGGATCTCAACCTTGGCCCATGAGTCAAGCATGGAAACAAAGGACTCAATGCAAATGTTTGCTTAGAGAAGTTTCCCCAGGATCCCAAGAAGGCCAATATGTAATTTTTGTTTGAAAATTTTTAAGGGTGGTAGTACCCTAGTTGTTTTGAGCCTACTTGTAACCCTAGCCTCCCCAAATCTCGGGACGAGATTTATTTTAAGGGTGGTAGCCTGTCACATCCCAAGATTTTCCAAATCTTGTAATGTGAAAATAAATGAATAAAATAAAACTTTGTTTGATTTTCAGGGCCAGAAGAAACTTTTTGAATCCAATTGGAAACTTTCAAACCTATTTTGATCAAATAAAATCCTAAAGGGATTTAAAAATTTAAATAAACAATAAACTTCAAAATATTTAAACTTACTATTTTGGATCTTTTAATAAAAGGATTGGGTTTTCAAAAGAAAAGGTGGATTTATAAATGAAGATATTTTATAAAGCCAAACTAAACTTTGGCCAATGTTTTGAAATAAAGTGTTTTGTTTTAATAAAAATAGTAAAGGTTTATTTAAATAAAATAATAAGGATTTAATATCTAAATTTTATTAAAGTAAAGGCTTTTCCCATTTTAAATAAAACACTAAAACTTATTTATTTATTTTAAATAAGTTTTCCAATTATATATATTCTCAAATAAAACCTACTGAAGTGTTTTGGTTTTATATTAGATTTCAAAATAAATATTTTAATAAAACAAATCCTATTTGATTTAATAACTAAGGTCCATTCTATTTAATTATTAATGGACCCTAAAATAAAAGGTTATTTTGTTTTAAACAAGTTCCAAGTATTCTTTATTTCCAAATAAAACCTACTGATTTGGTTTTGAAAATATTTGGTTTTTAAATGGAGATTTTATTAATTAAATCAAACCCTAGTTTATTAAATAACTAAAGATCCATTTTATTTAATTAAAGAATGGATCCTAAAAAGAATAAAAAAATATTATTTTATTATGGAATTTTGGATTATGCTACTGAACAGAACCAAAAACTTAATTGCAAGTATGGTGATTGTTTGAATGTTTGAATGTTGTTTGATTGTTTGAATTTCAAAAACAGAAATTGAAATTGTAAAAAGAAAAAGGTTTCAGACAGAAAAAAATAGAGCAAACGACCCAGCCCAGCTAAAGCCCAACTAACCTAGCAACAGCCCACCTCTCTCCTCCCGAAGCATTCTTTTCTCACTCAAAAACTTACCCGCACAGAGAGTGACAACTGGACCCCACACTCGCGCTCTCTCTCTCACAGACAGCTAGGACCCACCCCTCCTGTTCATCGTTCTCACCCGCATCGACCGTTCTTCCCCGTTTCTGGCAGTGATTTCGCGTCGTCAATTCGCCTTAATGCCGCGATTAAACCTCGCAGTGATCACGCGTGATAAATCCCCTCTTACTCCTCTTCCATTCCCCCCAAACCCCACGCCTCGAGAGCCACCAGGCTGTCGCAAATTCCTTCTGCACCGCCGCCGTCTCCGACGAGGTTCTCGACCAATTCCGGCAAGCACGAATCGCCCCACTGCCCCTCGACCACCCGAGCGTGACCCTCATCTCCCTACGCATCTCCCAGCACCAACCACTCGTCCGCGCGTGCTCTAGAACGCCGACAACAAACACGACAGAGCGCCGCCGTCTTCTGCCGTTCTCCAACGAGCCCCACAGGTAGATTCCGACCGCGCCTCTCCTCCTCCTTCATGCTCGCATCACCGCTGTACCTTTGCGCGTCTTATAGTGCTTTCCGTTTGTCTCCTCGAGGACCACAGCCTCGCCTCCAACGACGTCCGTGCGTACCCGTGCCAGATAGCAACTCCGGCGAGGAATTAACGCCACCCTCGTACGCCCCCTGCTTCCCCGAGAGCACGTTGAGCATCAGCAACGTTCAGCGAACCAGGTGAGCATCCTCTCCCTCCTTCTCGCTTCCTGTAACGCCGGCGACGCCACTAACAAGCCGCCGCCGCCGCGCGTCAGAGTCCAGCGCCGCCAGCTTATGGTTGGGGCACTGAGAGCCGTCCGATCTTGATCCGGTGGATAGGATAGAAAGTAGAACGAAGCGGTAAGAGCACGCCTGCGCCGCACGATTTAACTTAAATCCAACGGCTGTCGTCGCGTGATCCGGCCGAACCGGTACCACCCAACCAGAACGTGACGCGTGGCCATGTTTTTGTTTTAAAAACAGATTTGAATCTGTTATAGATTCAATTTTCAAACCCTTGTAACTTTGGATTCACACGTCCAAAAATTACAAATTTTATGTCGTTGGATTCAGGAGAGCAAGCCCTATCCAACCATACCCTTGGTTTAGTAAATAGTATCTGTTAGCTTGTTGGTTTTTGCAGAAACTTTTGAATGCTTGTTAAGACTAGAAAAATAATTCAAAAATGTTTTTGAGTTTGAAACCTTGGCAAAATGGTTTCTGGTGAACTTACTGACCCTAGGAACCAACCCATGGAATTAAAAATGAATTTGGTGAAATTTAGGATAAGTTAATTGATTTAGCCCATTTCTAGCCAAATGGAAATAAAGATTTTGGTTATGAAAATACTTTTATAAAGAAAACTTTGGGAAAATATTTTGGACCAAACCTACTGACCCTAGGAAACACTTTGTGGACTCAAAAATATATTTGGTGAAATAAAATAATGATTCTTTGATTTAAAACCATTTCTAGTCAAATAGAAATGTGGTTTATTTTTTAAAAATGATTTTGGAAGAAAACCTTTGGAAAATGTTTTGTTTTAAAACTCTCTGACCCTAAACAACAAGTTTTATGGTTTGAAAACATATTTGGCAAACCCTATAGGTTAATGCCTTAGTAAAAATATTTCTACACCACATAAAATGACACTTTGTTTTGAAAATGGTTTATAAAATGAAACCTTTTGCAAATGACTTTGCCACTTTACAAAATGACCATTAGGTGCTTTCAAATGTTTATGACCCATTAGGAACCACTTTTCAAACAAAACAAAGCTTGGCATGCTTGCATGCATTACTTTGACTTTGTTATTTTATGTGTGTTGTTTTGCTTGATTGGTAGATTGAGTATGTGCCTTGCTTGGTTGATTTGTAGTGACTTGAAGAGTGTGATTGTTGCAAGGACAAGGAGTGAACCCATACTCTACCAAAAAGGCAAGTGATGCTTCATACTTTTTGTCCCATTACTTTCTCTATGCATTAGTGATTTTCTCTAAGTAAAACTTGCATGGATTTTGCTAAGTATAGACCTTGCTATAGGAAAACCTAGTAGATGAAACCTTAGTGGAAATCTTCCTAAGTTAAGATTCCTATTACTATCAAGCTTAGCCTAGCTAGTAGAAAACAAGGGTGGAAATATATTCACACTATGGAAAAATATTCTAAGTCTGAGGACTTGTGTTTTGTATAATAAAACAACTAAGTTAATGAACCACCTAGGTGGAATGGGACTTGCTTGGTGGTTTTTGGTTGAGTGGTTCACAAGGCCCATGTTTATGGTTGACCTTGTGTATCTCACTTGTGTATGGCCACCCAAGAACAAAGAGATTTGAGATGTCAAATGTTGAGAAGCTTCAAGTGCAACCACTTGGCAATATGGGCTCTGCCATGATCATATAGGTTGCAAGAACTTAGCCATATGGACAGTTGGTGGTAGTGTTTGATAGGTTGGAACGCGTCCATTTTGGTCTAAGGGAAGGCTTCTGAAAGATCTTGTCTTGGGAAACCAAGTCTTGTGGGGAAAGTGCACCACCTCTGCAGAGTGTAAAATCTAAGTACTTAGCCATGTCCCTGGTAAAGGACAATTTGAGCATCAAGACATGGAAGCAATCAAGAATCTCATCATTCAAATTTCTAAGTTAAAACTTGTGGTTTGAACAAGGGTTGTTTGAAATCTTCAATCTTTGATTGAGAGATGCCTTGGTTAAAGGATCTTCAATCTTTGATTGAGAAAAATGATTTTGTCAAAGCAAAAACTTAGTATTTTCAAATGTTCAGGAAAAAATCTATTTTGAGAAATGCAAGCCTCAACTCCACTTAGCCAAATGCATATAGATGATAGACTCCACTATACTAAAATAGTATCACTTTCCAATACAATTCAAATGTGTTGACCCTTTGTGGCTGTAACTTGTATGTTGCAGGTTTGATTGTTTTAGTGAAGATTGATTGATTAGGATTACAAAGTCTACAACCAACATCTGCCTGTGGCACTTTGAAGATGAAGGACCCCATGACTATAGTTATTCCGCTGCAATGTAATGTAATAGCCAAATGAGCTATGTTTGATGTAATAAACTTATGTTATTCCTGGTTATAAAAGTTATATTATGACCTTTGAATCTTGATATTACATCTTAACTGTGGATGCTAGCTATTGATCCAGGGACTAGCATTGTAAACACAGGGGGCTCTATCTTATTAAAGATTGGAACCTCTACATCCATAGTTCACTAGAGGTGCTCTCCTTAGATAAACAACATGGCATGAAGGGTACAAAAAATACAGCGGGGCAATTGACAGTAATTAAGCAAGGCATAACAATGCAATTACTAGTTAGAAAGATCCTATGAGATTCGATTGGGCAATACAACAAGATACATAGACCGTCATCCAACTGCATCTATGACTAGAAGTCCACCTTCAGGTTATCATCCGAATCGCCTCCAGTATTTAGTTGCAAGCAACAGATAACTGCTTTAAGCAAAGTGTGTAAGGTAAACAGTCCACATGTTGCATGAACAAGAGACCGTTGTTTTCTCCCTAGTAGCAATAACACATCTACAACCGAAGCGATTATTGTCACTTCCCTTGGAAACTAGAGGAATGGACCCACTATCGAGCATAAATACCCCCTCTTGGAGTCACTAGCAACTACTTGGCCAAGATAGCTACTAACAACGGAGAGCATGCAAGATCACAAACAACACAGACATGATAGAATCATAAAGACAAAACCATTAATCAAACCAACATAATAATCTCAATATCCATCGGATCCCCACAAACACAATATGCATGATTACAAATATATTATATCTTGATCATGAACGAAGCTCACAAGATCTATACATGAAAGCACAAGGAGGAGATATAACCATCTAGCTACTACATGGACCCATAGTACAAGGTGGAACTACTAACGCATCATACCGGAGAGAAGGCCTCCGGGATGATCTCCCCTCCGGCAGGGTGCGGGGAAGAACTTCAGATCCCCCCGATCTAGGGACGATGGTGGCGGCGGCTACAGAAGGTTTCGTGGAGATTTGATCGGGTACTTAGGGTTTATGCATCGGGGGCTTCTTATAGGCGAAGGGGGAGGCCGAGGAGGCGGCCAGAGGGGCCAAACCCTACCCAGGCACGGGATAGGGCCCACCCGCGCCTAGGGGGGTTTGGTCGCCCTGGCCCGCTTCTTCGTCTCCCCTCTGGACTTCTTGTTCCCCACGGAAAGTAATTGACTTTGACGTTTGTCCCGTCCAATTCCAAGAATATTTATTTACTAGCTTTTCTGCAACCAAAAACAGCAGAAAATAGGCAACTGGCACTGTGGCAACTTGTTAATAGGTTAGTACCAAAAAACATGTAAAAAGTACCTCAAAGTGTATACAAAGCAAATCAAAGTAGATACTAAACAAACATGGAGCATCAAAAATTATAGATACGTTTCCGATGTATCATTCACCGCCCTCTTCATAGAGCTACTGTGGTCTACTGTGACAACATCTCTGCGGTCTACCTTTCAACGAACCCGGTTCAACATCAGCGTACCAAGCATGTGGAGACTGATCTTCATTTTGTTCGCGAGCGAGTTGCTTTTGGCGATGTTCGTGTTCTCCATGTCCCAACATCTTCACAGTATGCAGATATCTTCACAAAAGGGTTGCCATCGACGGTCTTCACCGTAGGGTTGTAATTCTAGGTAGCTTGGCAACCAAGTCTCCTTGTACTATATATACTCCCACCGTGGGACAAATCAATTAAGCGTAACAAATCATATTTGCCTTCAATGAGGAGTATGCAACTAAGTCTACTCAATAGTCATTGCAAGCTATGAAGAGATTCCAACACAATAATAATAAGTAGCATGAAACATAAACATAAGCAACATTGCAATGCTCATAAGATGGTATGATAGAGTGGTATCTCGCTTGCCTTTGATTGTGGAGCAAAACATAAATTCCAAGGCACCTCGGAAGTTCAAGTGAAGACTAGAAGTAAAGATATCAAAGATACAAGCATCAAAGTCATGACATAATTAACCAAGTTTTGAGACAAGAACATTACACTAAGAATGACAAATATGCTCTTAAGAAGGTGCTCATAGAATAAGTGGTGACTCAACAAAGAAGTGAAAAGGTTTTGCAAAGTTTGAAAGGCTTCCAAATGCTGAAAGTATGGTACTCATTAGCTTTGAGCTCTCATTGCCCCTATCATAGGCATCTTTAGATGGTTAAGGTGAAAGTGAGGTCCAATATGAGTTATATGCTTGACAGATCATAAACTGGAAATCTCATGTCCCTTGAGTACGAGGGCCGCTCCTCATGCTACTCAACTTTAGTTACTGGTAAGTTCTTGTCATCGTAAATACATGTGTATCATAGAGAACCGCCAACGGGGTACCCCTTGAACATGATACAGGAGCTATCCCATATCAAAATGACAAGGCAAGCAGACAATGAGCATCTCAACAATCTTCTTATTTACCATGGGAAAATGGTGCTTTTTTCTCTTCTTTCCTCTTTTCTAAATCTCTCTCTTTTTTATAAGAAGAATGCTTCATAGATTGCTCACTATGGTTATGCTACAAGTTTCCACCATGATTAGGCATGGCTTAGGCTAGCGACCCAGACGTTGAGTTTCCACCATGATTAGGCATGGCTTAGGCTAGCGACCCAGACGTTTCTCTAATACATATACATAACTCCGTGGACTTACAAGCTCCCCTTTTATTTCACACCGACGACATCCGTAAAAAAAGAGCATGATATCAACTGGGTATATATTTATAGGTGTTGAAAGCATTCCCCGTGACATCACGGTTCTGCTAACTCCCAGCCTATAATTTGCAAGCATATAACTTTCATGGACAATCACAATGGTTCAGGTTTATTAAGTGCAAGAAATAAAGTCTGCCATTAAGTTCGTGAGAGATTTACTAACTAACTTTCTCATAACAAGCCAACATTTTATTTAAAAAACGAGGCATAATGTATATGCACGGAATAGCAAATGATGCTAGTAGGTAGATGATGACTCCTTGATGGCGCCAGAAAACTTGTTGGCTGATGTGGAGTCTTGTTGGGAACCCCAAGAGCAAGGTGTGAATAGTAAAACAACAAGTCTTCTTGGGACCGAGGTTATCGAACCAGTAGGAGGAAGGAAATGTCACACAGGTGTTGCAAGCAACACGGAGACCTGCACAACACAAACTCAAGACTTTTCCCCAACGAATCAGTGAGGTTGTCAAGCTCACTGGTTTGCTATAACAAAGGATTAAACATGTGGTGTGGAAGGTAATGGTTTGCAACAAGTAAACAAGTAACAGTGGAAGATGTATCAATGATAAAGATTGTACCAGGGTCCATAGTTCACTAGAGGTGCTCTCCTTAGATAAACAACATGGCATGAAGGGTAAACAAATTACAGGGGGGCAATTGACAGGAACTGAGCAAGGCATAACAATGCAATTACTAGCTAGAAAGATCCTATGAAGTTGATTGGGAAATACAACAATATACATAGACCGTAATCCAACTACATCTATGACTAGAAGTCTGTAACATCCCAAAAATATTAAACTTGGATCATCAAACTCTAATCATCAATATTAGGGTTAACAAAAACTTTTCCAATTAAAAACATAAAGGCATTCATATGTGTGTGCATTCAAAATTTAGATTCTTTTGAATTGCCATGATTATGTGTTTCTTTGCTTGTAAAAGGATTCTTAGGTGAAATAAACATCATCTAAACAATCCCCAAACTTTTCCCAAAGACAAACAAGTCAAAACAAATAAATTAAGTGAATGGTCACTTTGGCCAAATTAACTCCCATGCCTACTTTGGCTATCCCTAACTTTCAGAACTTAACAGAAACTTGTATGGATCTTTGGACCCCTTGATAGTACTCATAATAAGGTACCAAGGCCCACTTTGTGATCATACAAAAACATTTAAATGCTTAGTTTAAATGACAGTTCAAAATTGAATCTATTTCATATGGGAAGATCCCACTTTTTCAAAAAACCACTCAAACAAGCTCAATTTTCAAAACCCAAGCATCCACAGAACCATCAACACATGCCTAGCACACCCACCAAAAATCTTTTCAAAATTCAAAACTCAAGTTCATGCGTCCATTTCATCAAACAAGTTGCAGATCCAAATCAACAAAATCAAAAACACTATGTTAAGCAGTGTTTTGGGCCAACCTTGTTCCCTCTCTAGATGGAACTAGCCTTAATAGATCATCTAGCACCCTTGACTAACCTCTAGCACCACTGTGACCTTGCCATTGTCATCAGTGGTGAGCAGGCCGAGCGTCACCATGTCACCCTAGTGTGGACAACAAGCTAGGAGAAGAACTAGCCGTGCCCACCTTGTCTAGCATGCCGCCCATGCCTCACCGCCCCCTCTCGACCAGCCCTAGCTCAAGAACAACGACCAGAACCGCCAGGAACGCCGCGCCCGTGCCGCTGTCGACCATGCCGACGTGCACCCCAGTGCACGTGCCGTTCCCACTCAACCCGACCACCTCGAGCCCTCGCCGCCCGCCAGCATGCACCCCACCGTCCCCAGACCACCAGACATGTTCGTTTCACCGCCCGTACCCCGTAGCCGCCGCTCGCCGCAGAGTTTGCCGCCTCTTCCTCGCAGAGCACCGCACGTTCCCGACCGATTTCCACTGCCCCTACACGTGCATTTAAGCTCTAGAGCATCGCCAGGAGACCGCCCGTCGATCGCCAACCCCAGCCATGTCTCTAGCCGCCCGTAGCCGTGTCGCCACTGTCGCCTGCCCATCCCTCTCGATCTCGCCGTCGAGCCTATAAAAGGAGGCCACCCCCGCTCAATTTCTTCACACCATCTCACTCCCCACCTCTCAATGAGACTTACCACTTCTTCCCGGAGCAAGGCGAGCAACGCGTCGCCGGAATTTGGCCGGAGTTCGCCGCTGCAGAGGAGGAGAGGAGCCATCGATTGGAGTCGCCCCAGGAGGAGCTGTTGGTACTAGGAGGATCGTCGTCGTCGACTCGTTCGTTTGCCCGCATCGTCAACCCTCGCCTGACCCCCGGTGAGCCTCCCACGACCCCCACTGAGCCGCTAGGGTTCGAGCTCGCCGGTGACCTGTTCATCGTCGATGATGACCCTCAGTCGTTGATCTCACTTCTAATCCAACGCACCACATTGCCCCGTACCGCTTCGCGTGTTATGATCCACTGACGGGTGGAAACCCCCTGTCAGCTGTGCCCCGCGCTGCGGAGTGACACTGGGCCGGCCCATTAACCCTTCCCGCACAGCCCAAGCGTTTGAATTTAGATTTTTCTATTTTAATTCAAACACAATTCTGTACTTAGTTTCAAAAATCAACCCAGCTCGATTCAGTGAACCAAATTACATGAAACCAATTTTGTTAGAAAGGTACTGAAATGCTTAATCCAATCCCGTTGGATTAAAATCATTTGGATCTGTAGATCACCCTTGGTAAAAATAATAATTCAGAAGCTTTTCTGCATTCAAACATTTTTCAAATTTCAACCATAATAGCTTTTGAGTTGATTCCAACTCTCAAAAATCACATTTGATCATACCTTTCAGAATATATAAAAATATATGGGTTTACTTACAGAAATAATGTTCAAGTAATAAAAGAATGCCATATAGGCATTTCTAGTCACTTTATATATTTAAAATAAAAGGTTAAACCTTATTAAATTGTGACACCACTTTAAATCACATTCCCATGTACTGAAATATGTGGTGATGACATGTGTCAACATGATCCCATGTTTGAGTTGGAGAATATTAAATCTTAAGTAGTTTTTCAATGAGTAGAAATTACTTTTCTAAAAATAAATAAATAATGCAAATGCTTTATTCTTGTAAGGTTAGTGATGATGCTAGATCATCTATAGAACACCTTTGTGTGATGATTGAAAATAGGTAAAACATAACAAGATCATGGTGATATTAGCTCCGAAACCATGATATAAGTGTAAGTATGACAAACACTTAGTGAATTATCTTGAGGTAGAAGTAAGAAAATACCATGGTAGAGCTATGATAAAAGTTTTAGATGCTAAAGGTTTCTAATAATGTTTGGTTTAAGTTATTTAATAGAATCTAAATAGTCATTCGGAGTTATCATGTGAGGATAGTTTACTAAATAATGATAGGTTGGTTATAATATCCATTTCAAAAGTAAGACCAAAGGTTAGTTGAAACCAAATTTGAGACTACTTTGCTTAAGATTATCCTATTGCAATTGAGCAATTTGGGTAAATGTTGAGATAAAGAATATTCTGACCCTATGTGCTAAGTATCACAATGTAAACCTATATGAGGAGGTATCATATACTACACAACTAAGCCTGAATTCTAGAGATATTATACTCAACTACTATATTTTGGGTTTATAAAAGTGTGTTATATGTACCACATTTGGATTTATTTGTTTTTCTTGGATCTTCTTGATTGACTAGATTTGTACATGAAGTTTGACTTGATGTGAAAATGCATGTTGCAACATCCAGTTACTACTTGATGTTATAGACCTAGTTAGGAATGGGAATTCGTGTAAGGGAGCGACGAGTTCCAAAGATCAAGATGAAGACCTACATGAAGAATGAGGCAAGTATAAGGAGTATCAATCCAATTTGAAGGATGGATTAAATTCAGATCATTAATAGCCAGCAATAAGAAGGAAGATTAGTATAGAAAATATATGGAGCAATAAGAAGTGATGAATTTAAATTCACCCCAAAGTAGGTAATATTGCTAAGAAGATAATGGAGTAATTGTACCAAGTTCATGGTAGTACCGTGAATAAGTACAAAGAAGAAGTTTTGGAATCTAAAATGGTATTCAAGCTCTGACAATTCATAGAGAATGCTAGAAGTATGTCGGAAACCGTAGGGTAATAATCACAACCTAGGATGATCTGCAACTGGTATTTGATCCACAGTTGGTATCTTGACCGTAGCTGGTGTTGGTTGACATAGTTAATCAGATTATCTTAATGGTTGCATAAAGAGCATAAAACTTGGCCTAAACTAAGTAAGACCTAAAGGAGTATAAAATATTAAGCGAAAGATTTCTAAAACGCTTCACGAAGTCAGGTGCATCAAAGTGAAAATGTCCAAATAGTAAGTAAGACAAATAATGCTGAAAGATTCACTTCGGAGATCCACAATTGTGTGGATACACCGTACAATCTTTCATAAGACCCTAACTAGGCAGAGTAAAAGCTGGATAGGGACCAATATTCTATTTATAAAATCAAGAAATACTTTATAAGGCAGTTTAGAGACCATTAGTAAAACCCTAAGGGGGAGAGTAAACAATAAGTGGAAGTATTGTTATCTGACTTTCCAAGTAAAGGTTGGAGAGTAAATACTTACCTATGACAACATTAAGCCTTATTTTTATAAGGTTAAAAGAAAGTCATAATTATAGAAGTACTTAAGATAGTAACAAAAGATTGTCCAAAAGCCTGATAAGGTAAAAGCTTGAAGTAATAAAATGGAATAGTCCTAAGAGACTGATTTTAAAGGAAACAACTCTTAAGTGATCCTTAAGAGGAAATAGAGCACATCCAATTGGACATGTGTAGAGAACAAGAAATTCCAATGGGTATGGACTAAATGCATTCAAATCCAATCTTGGAAGGATCACCAGTACAACTCATATAGTGATAAATCAAATTTTAGTCTTTTGACCACAACTATTGGTTATTAGAAATTTAAAACCATCTTAGTGAGACTTCCTAGACTTTGCATAATATAATAAGGAAGTTCGGTGATCAATTAAGGGAATTGAATTAGGATACCTAATTAGGGAAATGAACTAGATAAGGGACATCAATTAAAGAATTGTAAAATAAGGAAATATTCCTAAGGGAGTAAAGAAAAAGGAATTTTGGAGTATTGGAGACAACAAGATTAAAATTGCCAAGTATTTGAGGATTCAAGGAAAAGATCTGGATATGGGATATTACAATTATTCCCATTGAGGTTACCATGGAGTTGAGACATATCGTAATCATTGCAAGACAATTCCTTACTCCGAAACATGAGAGTTTACGAACTTCGAGGATGAAGTTTATTTTAAGGGGGAGAGTCTGTAACATCCCAGCATTAGAGCTTAGAAATAAGCTAAACACAGATGTGTGCATTGCATTCATGCATAGAAAATTTGAATAATTTTCGCGCTTTTATATAAAAACTTGTCAAAGTGATTGAAGCTTCTCTTAACTTGATGGAATTGAAGTAGATCATCAAGTTGATTGCGATAAGTTTCAATAGGACATTTGCTAACACCTTATTTTGGGTAAACATGGTTTGATCTAAGGGTAGATCAAATGTAATAATATTCAAACCTAATACATTACTTAATGATTTATATTTGATCCTTACGTGATCATATCATAGTATTCATTATAATCACTCATGAATAACAAATTATAAATATAACACAAATAATAAGAATGTAACAATTGTATCTTAATCTCATCTACTTATACCATGAGTATCATGGAAATACCTAACTTTAACTCTCTAGTGAGATTGAGTAGGAAAGAAACCAAAGTTAAGATCATTCATCATATATCTTTCTTTCCATATCAATCCTTATCCTCTCTATCGAATCCTATCCTTATATTTTTTGTTCATCAATGTTGAGTAATCAACTATTGATTCACCAATTCTTAACCTATCAATTCTTGACCTATCAACTCTTGTCTTTATTATAACATTCACTTAAGGCTTATATAGAAAGAAGTAAGAAGAGGTAAATAGTGATGCTAGATGTCATCTATAGGATGGGAGTGATTGGAGGAAATCAAATCAATATGGTAACAAAGAATATTACAAGGATGAAGTCTAAAGATAGTTACCAAGAGTAGTCCTAATGGATCAAGTAGGTATAGTCAATGAATCATATCTCTTAATCCAATAGAGCTAAACAAAAGATAATTAGAATACAACTATAAGTTGTATTTATGAAGCCTTGTTTAGTCAACTGGAAACCTGGACCATAAAGGACCAAAGGATTATAATGATCATGCCCTAATCACCAATATTGAATGCTTATACCATGTATAAGTGACATTGGTGGATAAAACATGATTGAACCATAGTACAGATATATTATCCTAGATTAGTCATTACAAGTCACATTAATATAATGTGAGGTTAGAATGTTAAATATTGGAGTCAAGTAGAGACAAGATAGTATGATTAAAATGATGTTAGATCAACATTGGATTAAAGAAGTAGTATTTTCCTCTTTGGAAATACTAAGCACTTGAGGAGAAGTAGGATTTGATGTCTACATCTATTGAAGTGATATTAGTGAAGGATGATTGAGGAAGAGTATGATTGGAGTTAGAAGTAACCACTTGTTGGATTGGGGATTATCAATAGCAGAGTAGTGGATGTAACCAAGTATGGATATGAAAAGATTATGAAAGTCTTTAATGACAAGCTCATTGGATTTATAAATTGCTTTAGAAGCATAAATGGTGGATAAGAATATTCTTGTGAAGCAAAGCTCATCATGTTAACACATGATGATGGATATGAAGGAGTAGTATATCTAGGAAAGGAATTCCTCAATCAGAAGTCCAGAATTATGAAGTATGGAATATAGGAATCCTTGCTAAACACTAAACCCTAAATTTAAGACCAAACCTAATATCCACTTTCTATGGTGATCTATCCTCTTGTTTCCACAATGCTTTATAGGAATATTTTCCTATAACAAATCAATTAAGCACATCTTTATCATTTCTAATTATCATCACCATATGTGCTTAGGAGTTATCTTTATCAAATCCTTTTCATGAGACATTCCAGATAACACCATTCCGATCTCAAACATAAAGACAATATGATTAACCATTAATCTTTATTCACATCAACAAAAGAAAATAAGTATAGTAAGTACCTTAAACCCTAGGGTGAGTAATTACAATTCAGAATTCTAAACTTATTAATAAGTGTTCTCATCAAAATTTCCTAAATATTCTATCTATAATCATTAGACAAAATCTTTAATTCATTTCTCTAACCACTTATCCCATATGAGCATGGAATAAGTGGGGATCCAATATTATAAACCATCCTATCCTATACTATGTGATTAAATACATATAAATAAACCCTATGAATATTATTAAACATTTTAAAACATAATTACTCCTAATAAAAGTGAAAACAATGTTATAGAAAAGAATATATATAAAGGAAATAAAGAAAATATCACAATACATAATAAAAGTTCACAAATTGATTCTTAATAACTTTATTGTTGCTGCAAGTATTCAGCAAATAAAATTCTAAAAAGAAAAGTTCAAACCAGATATAAAAATACAAACCTGAAAACAAAATAGAAAATGAAAGAGGAATAAAACCAGGAAAAACAGAGGAAACACCAAATCTGGCCCACGGCCCATTTCCTCTTCTCTCTATTCGTCGCCCGCAGGTCACAGCCAAATCCCTCCGCCTGCTCCGCAGTAGCCCATGGAGGCCCAACAGCAGCCCGCGTACCCCTTTGCCCTCTTTTTTCCTTTCTTCTACCTCGCGACAGTAGGACGCCGCTGAGGAGCAGTTGCGTGTCGACGTCGCCGCCGTCCCCGTCTCGCCGTGATGCCCGCTGCGAGGAGATACGCGCTACCATCCTAGACGTCATCTACAAGTAGCCCTGGACGCCACCGGAGAACCCTAATTCCCTTCTCCCTCTCAAAATTCCTCTCTGCTCGAAACCCTAGCTTCGAATCCCCACCGTTCTACGCTCCACCGTGATCCGTTGATCAAGCACACGGCTTCGCCGTGCTCCCCTGATCCTCCTTACTGAAGGAATTGAAGTAGGACCCCTTGATTCGACGCGGCGACCTCGTCTTCCCGAAGTCTGGCCGCCGTCCACCGCGATTCCGGCTACCCCGAGTCTTCTAAAGCCCATCAACGGCATGCTGGTGAGCTCGTGGTACTTTGTCACCCCTCCGTTGCCTTTATATTTTCCTCTACCAAGCCCGCATCGTGTAACTGTCGTCGCCGTTGCCATTCGCCGTCACTGGCCGCGCTCCGGTGACCAAAAAATGGCGGCGCCGCCACTGCTGGGTTCGCCGTCACACCCTCTTTCCGTTAAGCCCAAGCACAACCCCGCGCACGCAGCCGATTCACGAATCCAAGCATGATCTGAGGATGATCCAGGATTAATGTCAGCGGGACATCACGCTGATGTCATGTTCCTATTTTTCTTTTATTATTTTAGAAATTGTAAATAAGATTTCTGTAATAAATAAAAACTAATAGAAATGACATGGCTAAGGTCCCACCAGTCAGTGACTAGGGGTAGGATAGGCTCTGGTAAGAAAACCCTTTCGTTTCATGCTGACATCAGCATTACCTAATAAACACATTTAGTTATTTAATTAAAAAAATTCATAAAATGATTCAATCTTATAAAATCAATAACTTTTGATTTATAAATCAGAAAAATACATATAATATATGAAAATGTTTAGAAAAATAAAATCTACAACTTAAAACTATTATAAAAAATTATTATGATGATTATTTAAATAAATATTATTTAATAAAAGTTTTATAAGTAATAAAACTTTGATAATTAATATTTTAATAATGGTAAATGTTAAAAATCTAAATAAAATACCAAAAATCTTAGAAAAATAAGAATTAGAGTTTAAAACTATAATCATTCATTATTATTCCTCTTAATTAAATATTTATTATTTATTAAGTATTTATATAGTAATAAACCTTATTAAAATCATATCTTGTTATTTATAAATCACAAAAATAAATGTAATATACCAAAATAATCACAAAAATAATAACCACATGTTAAAAATGTGATATTCCACTTTTGAGTTAAATAAAAAGTTAAACACTTTCATAACTTGAATTTAAACCTATTTCTTTAGTTAATAATTCATAATATGACAAATAAAATTTGTTAATATTTATTAAATTAACCAATTAAATTTAATAACTAGTATTAATTTGAAATACTATCATTATGAAGTCAAAATTATTTAACACCATTTAAATGCAATTTTATTGAATGATCCATCAACCATAAATATAAATTATGTTATAAATGAATTCTTATCTAATATAAAATTTCCAAGAATAATTTGTAAAGAAATAAAACCTATCCCTTTACTTTAACCACAAATTTATAAAACAAATCAAAACCCTATAAGTGAATCCATAGTAGTAAATAATATTGTTTACTTATTCATCAACCTTAACCACACCCTTATAGGAAGATAAATCCCTTTATACCATTATAATGTAAAGAAATCACTACCCCAATACAAGTAATGCCATTCTTAAGTTAGTCTAAGGAAATAATATAAAGTGAACAAGATACAAATATCATAAGTAATACACCCTAAGTCTATCTAGATCCTTAAAGTTACCTTTACTTTGCAAAGCTTTAAGTATAATGCTAAAAACTTTATTATATACTTTATAGTTAACTTTGGTCTGTTATAATTAAGTTATAAAGTATCTTAATACCAAACCAACCAAATTAAAAACCAAGATAGATAAGTCTCAAATACTAATGTTGCCATTATTCAAATGGAGTAATTCTTTCTTACTTAAAGACTATAACTAGAAAGAACACCTCATAAGGTTAACTTAAAAGCTTAAATACTTCTTCTTAGTTGAGTAAGATTTTCTTAAAATGTTATTCTTTGTGTCACTTCAATCAACATATGGCAATTAATAATAAACACCTTACTTTATACTTTACTTGTATAATAAGGTTGTTCATACTTAAATTATTTACAAGTGACATTACTTGTAAAGTAAAACTTGAAGATAAACAATTAATATGTAAGCAACCTTGAGTAGCATTCCATACTGTGTATTTTGTTGTTGTATAAATACAGGTTGTTTTCAATAAGAAGCAAATGTATGCAACTTAATCTAAAAGGGCAACACATTTCAAGGAAAACCTTTCCAGTATCCAAACCTTAGAACAACGTTATCCTCGGGATTCGTGTTTATCAACCTGCATTACATTACCTATGCATAAAACCATCTTGCTTCTTTAAACATTAGTCCTTACCGGACCAATGATGCAGATTTCAGCTATTAGATCTTATATTGTCTTGAAGACCGTGAGTGCATAATCTTGCAATCACAAAAGGCAAGTTCACACTTGCTCATGTCCTTTGATTATTTTCTGTAAAGTATTTTGAAAATCCAGTGTTGTCATCACCTGCATTTGAAAAAGGTCAGAAAACACTATTTTCATAATAATGTGATTATAGGTTATTTACCATGAGGTAATAATCTACTATAAGAGTTCCGGTGGTAAAGGAACATATTATCTAGGACTTAACAACCAATGTCGCTAGTGATTCTTGCGCCGTATATTACGCGTTGACCATGAGATTTGGAATGGGACGGAGAAGTCAGCTGTATCTTTTCCCTCTCGCATGGAGCTGGATGTGTGGGTCGTGGCTGTTATCACTCGTAGCGTGCATATTATATGGTAATTCTTAGAGGATATGAAGCATATGGGTGGGAGCCCTCAACGTCCCACGATAGTTCCGGCATCTGAACGGTCTGTACTGCCAATTGCCGTAATTCAATATGTGGGCTGGCCTCACACCAAGGAAGTGTGAACGAACCTACAATTCGGATGTGCAACAAAGATAAGGTCTCTCATGGGTAAAGTAACGCACCTCTGCAGAGTGTAAGAACTGTAACTTGTTACTCCCTGTTCCGGGAAGGAGCTGCGAACACGGCGGGAAAGGAACTCCATGAAAGTTCTGGTAAACCCGTGAAGGCTGACGAACATAGCTTTTCAGAATAAAAGCAACCTTTGAAGAAATGTTTACGAAAACTTGCATTGCCTACGACCTATGGTCTGTGGCTGTAGATATAGTGCATCAAACACTCCTTTTCTAGTGAACTTGCTGGGTACGCTCGTACTCAACGTATCTTCTTAACCCTTGCTAGGTTCTAAAGCCAGTACAGACGATGTCTACATCAAGTTATGCTCCAGGAATCATCATCAAAAGCTAAAGCTCTTCAGTGAAGTCAAGGAAGTCAACATATATATCAACTCAAGTGAAGACGAAGTTGCGGATTAGATAAGAATAGAATTTCTAGCCATAGAACCTACTTCAGTAGAGTATTGCAATAGTAGCAATGCAAGCCTCAATAGTTTAGATACCAGTCTATTAGTATAATAGATTTGAGTTGTTTATTTCTGATTCTTCTTTGTAAGAAGTTTATTTCTCTCTCTTTAACCTAGAGTGTTCTCTGGATCTTGTGTAAAGAGTTGAGTTGTAACCTATAGTCATGTCTTGGACCTGCTATGTTTCTGTTGTACTACTCTGAGGGATGTAATACTAGTGAAAGGTGTTTCATTGGTGTTATGTCAACGACTATAGTGTACTACATCATACAGTGGTATGCTGGGTCACCGTAGTAGTGCACAGAGTGGTCATAAGAGGGTGCATGCCCCTGGTAGTGTCCGTGGAAACCATGAATGCGCAGCTGATCGTCCATCTCTTCCTTGGAGCATGACCAAGGCCCGCTGCAGATACTGAACAAAGTAGCCCGTGGCAAAGGAATTTCCCTCTCGTCCCCATCAATAAACATCATCCTGTATGCTAAACTCTCAAGGCTAGAGCTAGCAGTAACAAAGTGATGCTCTTTCATGGCAGCAAAATCAAGCCTCTATGGATCCAAAATTGTACCATTTGGATCAACAGAAAGTTCTAAGGCAGCAACTACACGTGCATCAATAATACCCCCATAAATGGGTCCTCTAGCAGCTAGGCGACGAGCAATGAGAGAACCAAGATTATACCTGGTTTCATTGTTGAGTGCAGCAGCTAGAAAGGCCAAATGATAGTTGGAAATATTGCTAGTGTACTCCCTACCAAGAATACTAGTGGCAAGATAATAAGCAAAATATCTGATAGCTGGGAGTTGAATATTTCTTATCTTCCCGCGCTGGGCTGTGCGGTCATCATCACCCCGCGGTAGAACTCCAACAGATCAGCGGGTCGAGCTTGAATCTCCTTCACTATCTCAGCCATGCCAACACCTATAATGCTGCAAAATTTCTTCGATGTCATGGTGACAAGCCTATCATAGATTGAATGAAACATTTGTCCTGAAAGGGGTGTTAGTGACAGAGAAACTCTCCACAAAAGTTTTAGTGAGCATAGCATATTGCTCACTCTCATCCTGCATATAATCGGTTAGTCCAACCCTCTGAACAAGAGTTAGGAAATCATCGAGAATCCCTGCAGCTTGCAAAAAGGTAAAACAATGGAAGGTAGAAGGGTGCGCATCCCCTCATCTCCCTCGTTGCCAAAGCACAGCGCAATAATATCCTCATTGTATGATGGCCTAGCTCAAGAGCATGATCTCGAAGGCCTTATCCTCCTAGGTGCATCACTTTCAAACACCTCTCCAAAGGTATGGTTGTCCATGACCCTTTTTCTAAAAAATTTAGACAAACATCAAACCAAGTGATTTCCAAGTTAATGAATGATGAGGAACTACTATAGTAACCTGCTAGAGGGATAAACATGCATCAAAATGAAATCTCTAAGCATACAACAAGCATGCAAGATCACACAACCTGTCACCTACAGTAGCAAAATACTCAAGATACAATCCACCAATCAAAAATCTAATTGGACAAGCGGAGGAGGCACATACCGGAGAGAAATCCCTCCAAAAATCAGCAACAAAAATGGGCTGAGCAAGGAGATCGAAATTAGGGAGCAATAACAACAGGAACTCGAGCTTGAGAATGTTTTTCGGTGTTTTTTGGGAGAGAGAAAGAAGTGGCTGGAAGGAGGCATCTTGGAGGGCCAGGGGTGGGCCACACCCAGGCCAGGTGCCACCTGGGGCTAGCCGTGCCACCAGGGGGTGTGCTGGCCTGGTGGGTCCCCTGGGCCAATCCATATGCCCCTCTACCCCTTTTTTCATGAAAACATTTAATAAGTGTTTTTTGGAATTTTTCAGGAAACTTTTTTTTTGTCCAATTTTCAGGTTATGAAAATTGATTTTCTCATAGAAAAAGATTTTTGAAAGACACAAAAATCAAACCAAAACCAAAACTACAGAAGTTCTAAGACACTCTAACAAGCAAGAAACTAGCAAAACTAAGACTAACAAGACGAAAAGCAAAGATTGGAATGGAGAAACATAAAAGTGAGCAAGGACAATCATTGTGAAAGCATTGTTTTTGTCCATTAAAATCCCTTTGTTAACAAGGTTGATCAAGTCTTGTTACCAAAACAATTTTATATGAAACAAAACTTTGCATTTCACAAATTGATTATGTTACCTCAATCTTGATAGAAAGTCCCAATCATAATAGTTTCAAAACTTTCTTGTGGAATGGGACAATATATTTCTCCAACTTTGATGCCCTCAATATTTTCAATTGAATTCAGGCCATAGCTCTTATCAATCTTCTTGGGGAAATAGATAGTATGCTCTTTTTCATTAATGTTAAAAGTTAATTTTCCTTTATTACAATTGATGACAACACTTGTAGTATTAAGAAAAGGTCTCCAAAGAATAATAGATATATTATCATCTTCGGGCATCTCAAGCACAACAAAATCAGTTAAAACCAAGCAATTATGATCCACTTGAACAGGAACATCCTCACATATACCAACAGGGATAGTAGTGGACTTGTCATACATTTGCAAAGATATATCAGTTGGTATCAATTTCTCTAGTTGAAGTCTCTTATAGAGAGAAAAAAGCATAACACTAACTCCAGCTCCCAAATCACACAAAGCAGTTCTAACATAATTATTTTTAATAGAGCAAGAAATAGTTGGAATTCCTGGATCGCCAAGTTTCTTTAGAACCTTACCATTGAAGGAATAATTATCAAGCAAAGTAGAAATTTCCTCATTAGAAATCTTCCTTTTATTAGAGACAATATCCTTCATATACTTTAAATAAGGGGGAAACTTAATAGCATCAGTTAAAGGAATTTGCAAGAATAAAGGTTTCATCCACTCACAAAACTTGTTATAGTGTTCTTCCTCCTTTGACTTGTGTTTATTATTAGGAAAAGGCATTTGTTTCTGCACCCAAGGTCCTCTTTCACTACCATGTTTATTAGCAATAAAATATTCCTTAGTGTACCTAGGGTTCTTAGTGAGATTCTCAGGTTCTTCCTCAATTTCTTCCTTATCATAGCATCATTGTTATCATTACCACTTTCAGTTTCAGCATCAGAGACAGATATACTATTAGGATCTACAGCAGGTTCAGAAGGTTTCTAAACTATTTTATGTTTCTTTTTCTTTCTCTTAGAAGGACTACCACTATTTTCAGCTTATTGAGAGTCCTGCTCAATTCTTTTAGGATGTCCCTCAGGATATAAAGGATCTTGAGTGGTTGCACCACTCCTAGTTCTAATTCCATAAGCATGTTTATCTCCAGAAGCATTGCCTAGCATATCTTTTTGTACTTTAGCAAGTTGATCAATTTGAGTTTGAACCATTTGAAAGTGTTTCACAAGCATTTTAACATCATTAGCAGTTCTTTCCACAATATCTTTCAACTCATTAATAGCTCTAGAGTTTTCCAATAAATGATTCTAAACTTGTTTATTAAAATTACCTTGTTTAACAATAAAAGTATCAAGTTCCTCTAAGCATTGATCAGGAGGTTTACCATAGGGAATATCACCTTCATCAAAGTGTTGGAGACAGTGTACCTCAATAGTAGATGAGTGGGGAATTGGCTTACATAATTCTTCTATAGGAGGTAAATTCTTCACTTCTTCAGATCTAATACCCTTGTCCTTAAGACATTTCTTAGCTTCTTTCATCACTTCGTCATTTAATTCAATCACTCCCCTCTTTCTTGGTGTTGGTGTTTGTTCAGGCACAATTGTTTTAGGTGTAATTGGCTCAGTCGTAGCCCAGTCATCATAATTCTTGCTTATTTTAGCCATTAATTCTTCAACTTCTGCAGGAGTTCTTTTCCTGAAAACACAATCAGCAAAACTATCCAGGTATGTCCTAGATTCATCAGTTATTCCATTATAATAGATATCAAGAAGCTCATTTTTAGGTAATGGACATCCAGGATGTGCATGAATCAAGGCTGTGGCATCCCGCAAAAACCACTACTAGAAAATCGCGTTGAATTTGTACATTGCATCGTCATCATCATGCATTGTTTGCATAAAACTATTTTCGCAACGCCCGATTTGTTTTCCGAACGCCCCATCTTAATTCAAACGCAAGCCCGGTTCTCCGGATTAATTATTTTTGGCCGCTAATGGTTTGCACACGGCCCGTTTAAAACAAATAAAAAGTTAAATTATTTTAGCGGGGGCAGTCGAACGGGCCGACCCGACCCGAACGACCACCCCCAGAATTTTAAATCGGTCCAA
Source organism: Avena sativa (assembly GCA_916181665.1). Lineage (NCBI taxonomy): Eukaryota > Viridiplantae > Streptophyta > Magnoliopsida > Poales > Poaceae > Avena > Avena sativa. The sequence continues at coordinate 369,765,082 of OV702279.1, read as the reverse complement.
CCAGTCCCACCCATAATCCTAAACCTACCAAACTACCTACCCAACCCTCCTCTCCACATCACCCCAGCCAGTAGCAGCACGCCACCTCACCTCCTCCCTCTCCCTCACCCACTCCCACGCTGCCACCTAGTCTAACCCACCCCCACCAAACACACCCAGCCTTCCTCCCTCATCCCTCTCTTCTCCCCCTGACAGCGGGTCCCACCCGACCTGCCTGTCCCCAACCAAACCCAGCCCCACCCACCTGCCCAGATCCCCACGCCCCGACCCCACCACGCACCCGACGCGCTCCCTGCCCGACGCCTCCTTCCCCAACCCCCCCGCACGCAACCTCCCTCACCGCTCAGCGCCCCGCGCGCCGGCGAGCCCCGCTGCCGCCTGCTCCGGCGCCCTCTGCCTCTCTCCCAGGGCGCGCGCCGCCCGCCGCCGCGACCACCTCCCCGTCCACCTCGTCCCTCGCCTGCGCCGGCGCCGCACCTCCGCGCCGTTCCCAAGCTCGCCGCCTTGCTCCCCTTCTCCTAGGCCGCCCTCCTCCCTCGCCCGTAGCCGCTCCGCCGGCGTGCCGCTCATCCCCTCCCCCGGCAGCCTGCAAGCCGCCGCTCGCCAGCAGGGCCCTGCGCCGCCGCCGACGGAGTCCCCCGACCCTCTGCCCCGCCGTCGACGCCTGCGAGCTTCCTCGCCGTCTCCCCAGGGCCGCACCCACCCGTCGCCGGCCCCGCCCGTCGACCCCGAGCCGCGCGGCCGTCTCCGCCTCGCCGTCCTCCCTCCGGTCCACCTCCGGCTGGCGCCCGCCCTGCCGTCCGCCTCCGCGCCGGCGAGCCCCGCCTCTGCCTCACCCCCTCGTCGCCGAGCCCGCCAAGACCCCCTCCTCGCCGGCGACCGCGCACCCCGCCCCCGAGCCGCGGCCGGCCCCTTCTGCAGCAGCCCGCCGGCCACCCGCCACCAGCCGCCTCGCCGGCCCGTTCCCCATCGCCGCTGCCTTCCTCGCCCCTTCGGCCTCTCCTGTCCTCTGCCTCCGCGTGGAGCCCGCTGCCATGTGGGCTGCCTTCTGCCGTGGCTGCATGTACTGCAGATGGCCCCACCTTTGTGCTGTTTGGTGGAAGCTGATCCTGACGTTGCACTTTGAAGTGGTGTTGTGGTGGTGGCATGCTGCTTATGTGGTGATGTTGCCGACCTGTTCAAGATCTTCCCGAGACCACGAACCTAGGCCCCTGTCCTAGAGACCGAAGACCGCAGAACCCCAAGGTCGTCGACATGGAACTGACAAGATCGCTACATGGATTCGAAGACCGAACCCGACACGCCAAGTTCTTCCTCCCGGACCCGAAGACCGATCCCGTACCGGTGCCGCGACAAGAGATCCTTCTCGGACCCGATGAAGCTAAGTTCTTCGCCGTAGATCAACAAGGCCTTCGACAAGACAAGGAACGCCAAGAACTTCACTCCGAAGGCCAAGACCGACCCCCGAGACCGAACCCTCGGAACGACATGAACTCCCCTCGGACGCCATGACCTCCTTCAAGGACCCGATGGCCGAGACCCTGAAGGCCGATCTAGAGCGCCAACGCCTTCGCATGGAGTCGGCAAGATCATCCGGAAACGCCAAGATCTACTACGCGGGCCCGACAAGATCGACACCAATCGGGGCGAATCCGATGCCCCGACGCCAGAACAAGTACTCCCTTCCAGAATGCCAAGGACTCCGCATGAGACGTCAAGACCGACAACATGGCCCGACCACCGCGGATGCGACAAGATCTCCCCCGATATCCGAGAACGTCGTCGTCGAACCCTGAACCCAGAGACCGACCCCGAACCCCGGAACCCAAGATCGGCCGAACCCTAATGTGTGACCCTTTTCCTCGATACCCTATTTTTATAAATGATATCAACTTGTTGCATGAAATCATTCATCTCGCATGCATATCTGTGGTTTGGGGGCCTTATGCCGATTCACCTTATAATTAATATGGGGCCCATATGCGGGCAAATCTAGTCTCATATCGGCCTCATTTAAATTGTGTAGCGAACCGGTGCTATCTTTTGCCATGCTAAAACAACATTTAAATTGCGGGGTTCTAAATAACTTGAACCACCTAATTATTGTCGGGACCCCGGTTCCGCTTAATATGACCTAAGTGCATCGCATCTTTGCCATGTCATTCATCATACATGCATCATGCCGATCTTCTGCCGTAATCTTAAATAGTGCACCCGGTGTTTATTCTAGTGTTTTGCTTCTTCGCGGATAAGGCCGTTGAGTTGATGTGAGCTTCGCCCCGATCCTCGGATGAACCTTTCGACAATGTTTTCAGGCGAGCATCTTCCCCTTTCTACCTATCTTACTTTTATAGTCTTTATTCCCTCCTGTTGATCTATTGCTATCTGTGTTGCGATGCTCTAGATTCCGTACCCTTGATATCCCTTGCAGCCATCTATTGCCTTGGACACATCCTATTACCTGTTGTTTGGTAGATAGTTGGACTTGCGCGTCGTAGTCGCTTGCTCAAGTGTTGTTGCGTGTTGTCAAGTGCCACAGTTGTTGATGAATGGCCGCATGTTGATGTTGGAGATGATCATAGTTTTACTTATCATTCACTTTAATTCCTGTTTAACAACTAAAATTGGAATAAGCAGAGGCATCGGTGGGTGACAGAAAATATTTGGTTTCCGAACGCCCACTTGTGTCCCGTAAGACCCCGAGTACTTGATACCTGTTCCTTGATTTATCGCGCTATCCACATCCGGGAGGTATATGGGACCCCCCTGAGCCAGAGCTTGATTCAGTCTTATTTCTTGGGGCCACAACTAGTTTGAGGTTTTATTACGATCCTGTACTTATGCCATGCTTTACTGCTTTATTTACGATTGTGCGAGGAGCACACTGTACTGTTTAGGTATGCAGAGTGATTACGCGGTATCGACAAGCCCAGCCACACTTTCGGGTTCCCAGTCGCTTACAGCCATTGGTGCAACCTTGAGTCCGTCTCGGAGCTTGCTTACTCCGTTGCGGGATCTACTCAAAGGGGTGGCCCCCTGAAATATTTCTGAATCCTGTGATTGTTCAGTCGTGAAAGCCTCGTTGGGTTTTGTTTTGGTTTTTCCGAGGTTGATCGAGCGTGTGTTGCTATTGGTGCACCCCGGCCGGGTAAAACTTTCTGAAAGCCGTGTCCGCGGATATGGACGACTTGGAGCACAGTATCTCGATCATAGACAAGCATAACTAAAGTTTATTGCTATAAATTTGACTTTATAATGACTAGTAATCAGCTTCACTATAATGGAATGGCTAAATAATACTGCCCACAAATGCTTGCTTGGAGTGTCGCTTGCGACCATTGTACCTGTCTAGTAAGTATTGCAACTACAACGAAATGGCTGAATAAAAGTACCAACAACTGCTGGGTTTTGGGGTTATCTCATGCTAATTGTATCTGACTAGTAAGTGCTGCAACTACAATGGAATGGTAATTAAAAGTGCCCACTGCTTATTTTATCAGGACGACTATCTTTAACCTGACTAGTAATTGCTGCAACGATAACCGAATAAATAAAACTGCCAACTGTGTGAGTTCCTCGGTTGACTTCCTCGATCGGTGTCGAGGGGGAAACACCAGGATGGGTTTTGTTTGGTGTTAGCTTCAGGTTGGATCCGGATAGGTCATTCTTATCCCTCTCTGATAACCGCCAGTTGTATCGAGTCTCTATAGGTTGTTTAGTGCTTGCTGCCGCTGCCGCTTCAGTCCACCATACCTGTGTAGGCGAGGACCGCCGAATTCTAGCCTCGCCGTGTACTGGCCTCAGTACTGACGCTCCTTCTTTTTCCTTTGCCCTTTGCCGGCACCCCTTTTGTTTAAGCAGGTTTGAGATCGACGTCGTTAGCAGGGTTACCCTTCCGGCTTGGCCTGGGCAGGGTTATGGACGCCATTGGTTATTCTTCAGGGCTCTTAGCCCCATTTGCATCTTGTCCGTAGCTGGACGCTCTATCGTTTTCAAGGTGATTTGGATCTTTGTATATTATATCTGTATTCTTGACTCTTTGAGTCGCTGTTATATATATCTGTTCTGTGGGACCCATCGAGGATTGTTGTGTAATGTTATTACTTCGTTTTCCACCCGCACGAAAGTGCCTGGTGGGCACCTTTGAATCGTTTCTATGCGGGTTTGGCGAATTTTGCTCAAACTTGCATAGGTCCGATTCTGAGGGTGTTACAAAGGCACAGAACCTTGTCCATGACTCAGGCAATTTCTCTTCTTCTCCCTGTTTAAAATCAAAAAGTTTCTACAAAGTAGCATGTCTAGCACTAGGAGGGAAATATTTCTAAAATAAAGTAGCAATCAAGCAATCAGGACTATCAATGGATCCAGGAGGTAAACTAGTAAACCAAGCTTTAGCTTTCCCTTTTAGTGAAAAAGGGAAAATATTAGCAACAAAGTAGATACGCATCTTAACATCATCAGAAAATAAGGCACTCATAGTGGAAAGCTCATTCATATGTGCCACAACCCTCCCACAAAAAGGTTCTTTCTCAACAATGTTTATATAGGATAAATCAAGAGAGAAATCATATTCTTTATCTTTAATGTCTATGGGAGAAGTAGCAAACTTAACATCAGGACATAGTTTAGGTATAATACTACGTTTCTCAAGGAGACTCCTAATAGCACTAGCACCATGTGTGTTTCAATATTCTTCAATAAATTAATCAGTCATTTCAATGTAACCATCATTAATATCATAGCTTTCTCTAGACTCAGGTGAGCTAACAGGTGTAATAGTGTCTTCACTAGGAGTTTTAGTGTTTCCCAATATAGTTCTAGCAATAGTAGCATCTAGGAAAGGACCTAATGAACCACTCTCATCAAGCACAGTAGAAGTAACATCATGAGCATCATAAGCAATTTTAGATTCAGCAGTAGTAGCAGTGTTTGTAGCATGTGTATGTGGTGGTGGTGTAACAAACTTACTTAGAACCGACGGTGAATCAAGAGCAGCAGAGGTATTTAGGAATGTACCTCTTCTTGTAGTGGATGGTAAAATAGGAAACTTTCCATCACGATACTTCCCCATGATGAAAAGGATAGCAGCGAACAATAGTAGATCCAAGTGAACTTACAAATAAATATATGCTCCCCGGCAACGGCGCCAGAAAATAGTCTTGATGACCCACAAGTATAGCGGATCGCAACAGTCTTCGAGGGTAGTATAACCCAATTTATTGATTCGACACAAGGGGAGCCAAAGAATACTTATAATCCTTAACAACTGAGTTGTCAATTCAGCTGCACCTAGAAATAATCTTGCTCACAGTACTTTATTAGTAGCAACAGTTTTGTATTAGCAATAGCAAAGTAACAGCAACAGTAAAACAAAGGCAGCAGTAACAATAGTAGCAAACTGTAGGATTTGAGTGCGGTAGGCATAAGGATGGATGGGCGTTGCATGGACAAGACTATTCATGTAACTTTAAGATTTAGGGCATTTGCAGATAAATAAGATAAAGCATCCAAGTACTAAACAATCATAGGCATGTGTTCCATATATAGTCCTACGTGCTCGCAATGAGTACTTGCACAACAACTTTTGTCCGGCCAGCCCATTGCAGCGGGGCCTCAAGTGAATCTACTAGCAATTAAGGTACTCATTTTAATAGAGCACCAGAGCAAAGCATTAACACTCCGTGAACACATGTGATCCTCATATCACAGCCATCCCCTCCGACTATCCCAATTTCTGTCACTTCGGGGCCTTTGGTTCCAGACAATGATATGTGTACACAACTTGCTGATAAGATCACAAACAATACTATCATCATGAATCAATAATAAGTTCAGATCCGATATCATGGCACTCCGGCCATAGTGACAAGCATTAAGCACAACAAGTTGCAACAATGTCAAAAAGCACTAAAAAAGATACTAGGCACCATGCCCTAACAATCCTATTCGATTACATGATAGATCTCATCCAATCCATACCATCCCCATAGCCTACAACGGGGGATTACTCACTCATGGATGGGGGAAACATGGATGGTTGATGGAGAGGTGTCGGTGATGATGATGGCGATGATATCCTCCAAATCCCCGTCCCGGTAGGGTGTCGGAACGGAGTTTATGGTTCCGAATCACGGTTTCTGGTGGTGGCGGTGCAGCGGAACTCTCTCTAGAAAAACGTCACCCCCTCAAAGTTTTTAGGTCAGAAGGCTTTATGTAGGCAAATAGGGATGCTGAGGGGGTGCCCGAGGTGGCCACACCCCTCCCAGGCGCGGCTTTGCCTGGCCTGCGCGGCTAGGGGGTGTGGGCCTATTGGGGAGGTGACCTCGGATAGGGTAAGGACGGGGAAAGACGAAAGGATGTCCTCCGTCTAGTCTTCGAGTTACAGTCTGAGTCGGCCGAATCCTGTAGAGGTCGGCCGATATAAGAAAGGGCAGGACCCTTATGGTAATGGCAAGGCATTACCCGGCCGAGGTACCGCGTATGTCGGCCGAGTTAGCCCGAATAATCTTAATGCAGGTGAAGGACGAGCCAAGTTACGCGAGGCGGAGCCGAATGGTGCGAAGCTTGCAGGAGAAGGAGAAGCCTAAAGTCAAACTCTAGCCGCGGGCTAGGGAGAATATGAGCGGAGCCAAGCGCAAGGGACAAATGCGCAGAGTGACACAGGGGCAGAAGGAGGTCACGGAGGTGACAGTCCTGAAGCCCGAGGCACGCGGGAGGGGCCCTATGGAACCTTGCCGTCGTTAGAAGGGCGACAGGGAAAGGAGGCCACCGAACTACTATTTCGGGACAAGCATATTCCTCGAATATTCTTGCCACGGCAGCCCTAAAGGAACCCAAGGCTCTCCTTTATAAGGGGAGGCTTGGACCGTGAAGAGGGATTGGCTCATTTAGTACCGTTAGGCTGGTAAAGTTCTATTTTTCTCCTTGTACACAGCTCAAGGAGCACTTGTAGCCCAAGGAAGGAGAAATAAAGATCTTTGCCTCAGTCTTTTGTGTGTAGAATCAACTGCATCTTCCCTCCCCAGATCCCACTAGCATCCATTGGCCCCTTACTTTAGCCTACCCATGGCATCTGCCGTGTCACAACCACGATAGTTGGCGCCCACCGTGGGGCCAGCAGCGATGCTAGCTGGAGTCATGATCCGGACGGAAAACTTCATCAACACTAGCGAGCGCATTGTCTCTGGCTTGGTCCGGAGGCTTGATCTCTGTGACTACGTCAGCGACAACGCAGACAGCTTCAAGGGAAAAACTCCCCCACGCAACGGCGTCTTCATCAGCTTGGGCATGCACCAGGTCTACATCGGCGTCGACGTGTCCGGCGTTTATCCTCACCAGGTTGTTGTTGCAGGAGAACCTCCCCTTAGCGCAGCGAGCCGTCCGCACGGAGCGCGCCCAGTCGGTAGCGTCGAGGTGATGGTCGCGGCCGGGGCGCAGGCGGGAGCAGCAGGCGCCGGATCAGACCCAGCGGCGGGTGTGCAGGTCACGCCCAGGCAGACAGCTCCACAACCCACCGACGTAATCCCCTCAGTGGCCAACCAGACCGAGGTGCAGGAAACAACCCCAAAGGCACCAAGGGTAAGAGGGCCACCTCTGGAAAGACCAGAAAACATTCTTCAGGCAACTATAGATAACTTGACTACACCTGTAGCGCCGATACTTGATCCGGCAAATGCCCAGGCAGAGTTGGAAGAAACCAGGCAAAAGGTGCTGGTAGAGGTAAAAAAGGTGTCAGCCTTGCGGGAGTCCTTAAACAGGACCCTGCGAGAGTATGCCAAAGCAAACAAGCTTGACGTCGCTCCCGAACGGGTTGACGAGTTGAGATTAAGAGTAAAGAACCTCATAGATGATATCAACAAGGAGCATGATGCTCATAAGGCGGAATCAGTTGATCTAGGCTTGCCGAGGTACAGTACCCCGGCAAAGAATCTGAGAGCAGCAAATGCCGCAGCATTAGAGTTAGAGGGGTTGACCGGCGAAGCCCGGCAGAAACAGCAAGAAAGAGTGAATGAGCTAGTACGCATTGCAAACCAGCAGAATGAAGAGATGCTCAGGGCAGATCCGGCGAGGCCAGGGGCTTCACGGATGGTTCACTCGGCTGGAGCAGCACCTGCCTTATCTGTGGCGACAGCATCTTCACCCGGAAACAATGCACGAAAAGACAGAGTGGTAACTTCGGGAAAGAGAAACAAGCAAATTGTTCCATATGATCCGGCGATAGCCGGGAAAGCAAACGAGAACAGAGGCAATGGAAGCCGAGGTAACAGTGGTGAGAGGAATCCCGGTCGTGCTGAGAAAGGCGGCGGAAGCCGAGGCAATGGAGATCTCGGCAGAAGAGAACTCGGAAGAGGAAATCATGAGAACAATATCCCGGTCGAAGGAAGGAGAGAACCGCCACCCAACCCGCAGCCGAGCCATGAACCTCGGCAAGAAAGAGAAGCAAGACCAGCTCGCCATAACCAAGTGAATGAAAGGTACAATGATGGTTATTCCGAGATGGAATATGCGATTCATGGTGGAAATAACCACTATGGAATGCAGGAGAGAATTCTGTACAAATATTTGCCGTCAAATGATGCCAGAGTAAAACTAGACCGGCTATACCGGTCCGAGTTGCTAGAAGAACAGGGTCCACCGGGTCCGACATGCTTCGGACCACAGATCATGGGCGAACCACCTGTGCCGAACTTTCAGCTGGCAAGAGGCACAAAAACATATAATGGGAGCACCAAACCACAAGATTGGTTGATCGATTATGCCACTGCAGTAAAAATAGCAGGCGGAAACTTGTGATGGGCGGTGCGATATGTCCCGCAAATGTTGGAAGGACCAGCTAGAGTATGGCTGAATAATCTGCCAGCAGGCAGCATCAACTGTTGGTTAGATTTTGAAGAAATGTTCGTTAGCAACTTCACCAGTACTTACAAGAGGCCAAACAGGCCGCAACAGCTAGCCATGTGCAAGCAAAGGCCGAATGAGACAGACAAAGAGTTTTTAACTCGGTGGTGTAACCTGAGAAATTCATGTGAGGGCGTTATAGAATCACAAGCAATAGCTTGGTTTGCTCAAGGATGCCGCTATGCCAGTGTATTATGGCAGCGACTGCAAAGAGATATGCCAACCACATTGGCAGAAACCATCAGAATAGCGGATTCCTATGCACTGGGGGATCCGACGCAACCAGAATTAATGTCGGCAGATCATCGGGAACATCAAGATCAATATGCAAGAGATGTGGCCGGGTCATCCAAACACAATGACTTCAGAGGAAGAAGAAGAGAAGAAAGACCGGATTATAGATATGGTTCAACTCAGGTGGCAGCAGTAGTGCAAGAGCAGCCGAGTCATGGAAATAGTCAGCGGCAAAAGAATGTTCCTCAGTAATGGACACCAAGGAATGAAGGGAAAAGACAGTGGACACTAGAGCAAAAGAAGCAATGGAAGGAGAGGCCAAAGTACACGTTTGAGTCTATGTTAGATCAGCCATGTAAATTTCACACGTCAAACTCGGCCAGGCCAGCCAACCATACAACTCGCCAATGTGCATGGATGAAAAATGCAATGGGTAACCCCGCAGGCATACAGGCAACGCCTCTCCAGGCACATCAGCAGCATCAGCCACAGTTGGCTGGAGCTAATGCACAGCAACTGATGTTACCACCTCCTCCCCCGAGGTATGAAACCTCGGACCAGAGAGGTGCGGTGCATCAAGTGATAAACCAAGGTCCGGATGGAAGGACGAATCCAGGAAGTAATGCCGCAATGATTACAGAGAACATCATCAATCATATTGCGTGTTCACAACAGAACAACAAGACAAGCAGAGTATACAGCGCCGGCATATGGAAGTAAATGCAGTTATGCCGGCAGTACCAAGATATGTGCCTTGGTCAGATCAAGAAATAACTTGGAGCATAAAGGATCACCCCAAGATAATGCCGAGTCCGGGGTCGTATGCACTCGTGTTAGATCCGACATTTGTCGGACCAAGCATTAATGTGAAGTTTTCAAAGGTACTCATTGATAATGGGAGCAATATCAATATCATGTACAAAGATACAATGCATAAGCTCGGAATATCGCAGAACATGCTGCAGTCCAAAAGGACCACATTCCATGGGATAGTTCTAGAACTTTCATGCGAACCCATTGGAAAGGTTCGAGTGGACGTGTTATTCGGCACAAGAGATAACTGCAGAGCATAAAATTTGGAGTTTGAGGTGGTGGATCTAGAGAGTTGCTATCATGCTCTACTCGGACGGCCAGCATTAGCCAAATTCATGAGCAGCTGCCACGTAACTTACCTGAAAATGAAATTACCCGGACCACAAGGGGTGATAACAGTAACAGGGGATTACAGGAAGTCAATGGAATGTGCTTCAGCCGGGTCAAATCTGGCCGAATCATTGGTAATAGCAAGAGAGAAAAGAAGGATTCAGGAGGTAGCAGCCCTCGCTCAGTCGACATAGCTGAATATGCCGGCGTTAGCCAACCCACATGGAAGCGTCTCCTTTCAGCCGACTAAAGAAACAAAAAAGTTCCAGATAGATGAGCAATTCCCAGAGCGCACCGTCACTATTGGTGCCGGCCTAGATGCCAAATAGGAAAGCGAGCTCACCAACTTCCTCCGTGAGAATCGGGATATCTTTGCATGGTCAACTCAGGATCTGCAAGGTGTGCCGAGGGAGTTGGCTGAGCACTCTCTGAATGTAAGGCCAAGAAAAAGGCCGGTGAAGCAACCTCTCCGCCTCTTCGCCGAGGACAGGAGAAAAATAATAGGAGATGAAATAGCTCGGCTCCTTGCGGCCGGGTTCATCATGGAGGTATTGTATCCGGATTGGCTATCAAACCCGGTGCTAGTAGAAAATAAGAAGGATGATCCAAATGTAGCCATTGTATGGCGAATGTGTATCGATTACACGAACTTGAACAAGGCGTGTCCAAAAGATCCTTTTCCTTTACCTAGAATAGACCAAGTCATTGATTCGACCGCTGGTTGTGAACTATTATCATTTGTAGACGCGTATTCTGGTTTTCACCAGATACCGTTAAATCCGGCTGATCAAATAAAGACTGCGTTTATTACCCTGTACGGGGCTTATTGCTATCGTACCATGCCATTCGGCCTGCGCAACGCAGGAGCAACGTATCAAAGATGCATGCAAAAATGTCTACATGACCAGATAGGGAAAAATGTACAAGTATATGTGGATGATGTGGTTATCAAAACCAAAGAAAGCAAAACGCTACTGGATGATATCCGGCAGACTTTCGCGAACCTGAGAAGGTTCCGAATGAAGCTTAACCCGGAAAAATGCACATTTGGTGTACCAGCCGGAAAATTGCTCGGTTTTCTCGTATCTAGCCGAGGTATAGAGACCAACCCAACTAAGATAAAAGCAGTGGAAAGGATGGAATTACCAAAGTGTCTGAATGACGTACAAAAGTTCACAGGTTGTTTAGCCTCGCTCAGCCGATTTGTATGTCGGTTGGGAGAAAAATCATTACCACATTATCAACTGATGAAAAAATCGGATAAGTTCATTTGGACTCCACAAGCAGACAATGCATTTTATGAATTGAAAAAGATGTTAGTCACAGCGCCAGTCTTGGCTTCTCCATTATCGAAAGAGCCTATGTTACTCTACATAGCGTCCACTAACCGAGTAGTGAGCGCTGTGATAGTGGTGGAACGAATTGAAAATGATAAATCAGTACAAAGGCCGGTGTATTACCTAAGCGAGGTACTATCAGCCTCAAAACAAAATTACCCACATTATCAGAAGATGGCATATGGGGTGTACATGTCAGCAAAGAAACTTAAACATTACTTCGAAGAGCACCCCATCAAGGTGATTTGTGAGCACCCATAGCCGACATATTGAGCAACAAAGATGCAAGTGGCCGAATAGCAAAATGGGCAATTGAATTGTCACCTTATGCTCCGCAATTCGATAGGCGAGATGCAATCAAATCTCAAGTTGTGGCCGACTTCTTCGCAGATTGGGCCGAGGTACAATATGAGCCACCATTACCAGATCTGAATTATTCGACGATGCACTTTGACGGTTCTAAACTAAGAAATGGTTTGGGGGCAGGAATAGTGTTAACCTCGCCAAAAAGAGACCAGCTGAGGTATGTGCTGCAAATACATTTTGCCGCGTCAAACAATGTTGCCGAATATGAAGCGCTGGTCCATGGATTGAAGGTGGCGAAAGAGATTGGCATACGCCGAATCTTGTGCTATGGAGATTCAGATCTAGTAGTACAGCAAGTCTCAGGCAATTGGGATGCATTAGATGATAATATGGCCTTGTATAGATTTCATGTGCAAAAACTCAGTGGGTACTTCGATGGATGTGAGTTTCATCATATACCTCGGGCAGAATACGACGCCGTAGATACATTGTCGAAACTTGGATCAACCAGACAGTCAATTCCCCCAGGTATCGCCCTAGAGCACCTGAGGAAGCCATCAATAACACCATACCCAGAGTCCGAATCCATTTTTATTCCGGCAAAATCAAGAGAGGGTAATGTGCCGATGGAAATTGACAAGCAATGTGACCCAGAATTTCCGAAGATAAAGCCAGCCGATGCAAGGATAAGTATGGAGACATCCGAGGTAGTCATGTCGGCAGAAAATATGGAAATAGATAGTGAGACTCCACCAGAGAAAATCACACCTACATGGGCGCAACCCATATTCTCTTTCCTTAGAGATGCGGTTTTGCCGAATAACGAGATATTGGCAAGACAAACAGTGAGAAGAGCTAAAGCCTATACAATCATAAACAATGAGCTATACAAAAGGAGTGTCACAAGTGTGTTACAAAGATGCGTGAGCTCGGCAGAAGGTCAGGAGATCCTCCTAGATATACATCAAGGAGAATGCGGACATCACGCCTCATCCCGAGCTTTAGTGGCCAAAGCATTCAGGCATGGGTTTTATTGGCCAACGGCGTTGAAAGAAGCCAAAGAACTGGTCGAAAAATGTAATGGTTGCCAAAGATATGCCAGCAAAATACATATGCCTTCGTCCGAGTTAAAAACAATACCAATTACTTGGCCATTTTCTTTATGGTGCTTAGATATGGTGGGACCATTTAAGCCGGCCCGAGGCGGGATGACCCACATATTAGTCATGGTGGACAAGTTCACAAAATGGATTGAAGTGAAACCCATAAAGAAATGTGATGGGCCCACAGCGGTGAAATTCCTCAAAGATATTATCTTAAGATATGGGTACCCACACAGTGTTATTATGGACAACGGTACAAACTTTGCAGAAGGAGCTTTCGCTAGATTCTGTCAAGAAAAGCACATAAGACTAGATGTCGCCTCTGTGGCTCACCCAGCGTCCAATGGGCAAGTAGAAAGATCTAATGGACTAGTACTGTCCGGAATAAAACCACGACTTGTCGAACCCCTGCAAAGGTCAGCGGGATGTTGGATTGAGGAACTTCCAGCAGTACTATGGAGCCTTAGAACCACACCGAACAGATCAACAGGTTATACACCATTCTTTTTAGTCTATGGGGCAGAAGCTGTGCTTCCAGCCGACATAATACATGACTCGCCAAGGGTTACCCAGTATACAACCTCAGAGGTAAATGAGGTAGCTCGGTAAGATACTGTCGATCTGCTAGAAGAAGCCAGAGAGCTGGCGCTATCAAGATCAGCTATCTATCAGCAGAACTTGCGACGATATCACAGCAAGAAGGTGAATCCAAGAGTGTTCAAAGAAGGAGATTTGGTTCTCCGGCTGGTGCAACGCACGGCCGGCATGCACAAGTTGTCGCCTCCATGGGAAGGACCATTCATCGTGAGCAAAGAATTGCACAGTGATGCGTATTACCTAATCTATGCTCAATCACCAGGAAAGAATAGGGTAGAAAAGCCGGCGAAGAATCGAAAAGACCATGGAACGTGGCTTTACTTCGTCCATTTTACTCGTAGTTGTCATCTATGACACATTGTAATGTAATGTCTCAGGAGGGAGCACCAACTATGTATTGAACCTCGGCGTCCAGAGCAGTGACTCGGGGACTGCCATATGTTGTTTTAAATTTCATGTTATGTATTAAACCTCGGCACCTCGAGCAGTGGCTCGGGGACTGCACTATATTGTTTTTAAGATTGATTTATGTATTAAACCCCAGCACCCTGAGCAATGGATCGGGGACTACCCCATACTGTTTCTAAGCTTGATTCATGTATTAAACTTCGGCGCTTGAGCAGTGACTCGGGGACTGAGATATATCGTTTTTGATTTTTTGTTGCATATTAAACCTCGGCACCTTGAGCAGTGACTCGGGGACTGTCATATATTATCTCTAGATTTGAGTTGTATATCAAACCTCAGCACCTTGAGCAGTGACTCGGTGACTGTCTTATATTATTTCTAAATTTGATTCATATATTAAACCTCGGCACCATAGGCAGTGACTCGGGGACTGTTCTATATTGTTTCTAAGTAGGAGTAATCCTTTGTTACAAGAGCGGATATCAAACTTCGACACCCAGAGTAAGAGTATTTCGCTCTCGTATGATCTTCGAGATCTACACCCAGATTAACAGTCCAAACCACAGTGGTCAAATGGCAAAGTTTATCAAAGTCATGAGATGTTGTACGCCGAACTACGGGAGCACAAAGGCAAATATATACCCCAAACTCAAGAAGTTGAAGGCCGCCAAAGCAAGGATTTGGACAAACAAGACCAGTTAAACAAAATAATAACGATTACAACCATATATGTCTCAGCGGCACACGGCAAAATAAATTCATACCGTACAAAAGATGGACAAATATTCCACGTACGTCATATGCCCGGCATACCAGGGATAAGAAATGACTTAGAGGTTTTTAGCTAGAGAGGCAATAACTTGCTCGGGGGCTGGGCACTCCGAGGTAGGTGGAACTTCGGCCGAGGTTGCCTCGCCCTCCACAGACCCAGGAGCGACTTCGGAGGAAGCCCGAGGCTGCTGAGGAGCGTCAGCTTGCGCAGTAGAATGCCCAGTACCTTTGGAGGAGGATCGCGCGTCGCCGTTACCATCTGAGCTCGAACTGGAATCACCAGAAGTAGCCGAGTCACCCTCATCTTCTCCTTGTTCAGCTGAGTTGTTATCTGAGGCATCCTCAACTACGACCTCGTCCTCTGGGTTAGGAAGGAAACTCGGACCTTCGATCCAGGTATGCACATCAGCATACTCAACGAGCTGGAAGGCACGAGCTTGCCGAAGAGCGACAAAGTCTGGGTCCTCTACCCAACGGGAACCAGTGCGCAAATTTCTCAGAATATCAAGAGAAATATCTTCATACCATGACATGATGACAGTAAGAGCCATATCAGCGCCAGCTCGTCCGGCCGATTCCCTCCAAAGACTTAACTGCCTCTCAAACGCCATTAACCTTTCCACCAACAATTTGACCTCATCAATATTAGGGGTCCCAGAAGTATTCGGCCAGAGAACATGGTAAGCTCGGATAGCTGCCTGCACCAAATCTCTGCCCATAATCTTCATCGGACCAACTGCAGCGCCAACAGCAACCAGGAAATCTTCCATCGAGTACTCCGAGTCCGCGTCAACAGGAACACCTCGGCGCACACGAGCACTAATGACCGCTTTAGAGCTCACGGGCTTAGCTTCTGGAAAATGGTCTGCGCAAAACACGACTACATCAGTCAGCAGTAAGAAAAGGAAAAAAGATAACCCGGCCGCGGTCAGAAGCTTACGATGAATATAACTCAGCATTATCTGAAGGTCTTTAGCCCAGTCAATCTTGCTCTTCTCAAAGCGAGTGATCTCCTCGCTCATCCCCCGTGTCTTCAGTTCGGCAGCCTCGAGGAGCTAGCCGATTTTTCTCCTCGGAGAACTCCTGATCGGCCTTTTCTAATTCGGACTTCTGAGAGAGCTTAAGGGCCTCCACCTTGGCACGCAAGCGAGCTATCTCGTCATCTTTATCCTTCAGCTGCGTCGAGTGAGTAGCGCTTTGTTCTAAAAAATGCAGCATCACATCATGCATGGACGTGCAATCTTGATGAGATGCTGCAAAGGTTTGTAACTCGGCTTTACCAAAGCCAAAAGAGTTAAAAGAAACTTAGTGCACATTTCAAAGGGGAATATATAAAGTAAAAGAGTAACTAACCTTCCAGGGCCTTGACTTTCTTTTCAAGACGGATGTTAAGATTATTGATGTTCCCTGTTTACCAACAGAGTGAGCCAACATCTCATGTACAAAACAATAAGAGCGTCGGAGATGACGAAAAAGTTTGTCAACTTACCAGCTTTTTTCACCACAGGAATAAATTTCTCATACTTTTCTTGCAATTTTCTATGCGCAAAAAGCAGCCTTTGAAATTCGGCGGTCCATCGGTCATGCACAACCTAAGCAATAGAGCAAATAGTAAATAGGTATTCAAGCCTAAGACAAATCCGAGTCAAGCAAAACTTAACCCGGATCTAGGTGGCTGGATATTCGAAGCTAAAACAGATCCGAGTCAAGCAAAACTTAACCCGGATCTAGGTGGCTGGATATTCGAAGCTAAAACAGATCCGAGTCAAGCAAAACTTAACCCGGATCTAGGTGGCTGGATATTCGAAGCTAAAACAGATCTGAGTCAAGCAAAACTTAACCCGGATCTAGGTGGTTGGATATTCGAAGCTAAAACAGATCCGAGTCAAGCGAAACTTAACCCGGATCTAGATGGCTGGATATTCGAAGCCGAAACAGATCCAAGTCAAGCGAAACTTAACTCGGACCTAGGTGGCTGGATAGTCAAAGTTCAGATAAACCCAAATCAAGCAAAATTTAATGCAGATCTAGTTGGATGGAGGTTCGACCTCTAAGATAAAACTGAACTAAGTAAAGCATCATAAAACTTCCAAACGAATAACAAGTTATTCGCTTGCAAGCTTCGGGGACTACAGTATATATAATAGTATCCGGAGAACTAAACAAAATTCCATAAAAAACAATTACCTCATTCATCTTGTCACTTTCAAGAACGATCTTGGCAGCCTGATGCAAGCGGCTGCTGATGTCGGAGAGTTGAAACGGCTGGCTGCTTGGATTACCCTCGAATTGATCGGCAGCATTCCAATTATTGGCATACTCAACCAGCGAGCCGAGGCTGTTCCCACTCTCCGTGCGAGTTAGGACTTTACCTCGGACATGCTGTGTAACCACCGCTGCCGCAGGGCTTTTATGAAGAGCAAGCTGGGTGCTGGCGGCCGGGGTAACTGAGGCTTTGGCAGAAGCAACCCCTTTGCGCAGCGCATCGGCAATACTAGGCTGAGAAGAGCCAGCAAGGCCTTTCTGAGAGGAGGAAGCCTTGATGACGACAACCTTTCTTGTTTTAGAAGAGGCATTAGTAGGAGCTGATACCTCGGCACTAGGAGCGGCGTCTTTAGGAGCCGGAGGAATCACGGTTGCAGAGGGCGCCGAGATATTGACGTCCACGGCCGGAGTGGGAGTCACTATAGAGACCGCGGGGGTCAAAAGAGGCTCAGTGGAGACATTAGGGTTCACAGAGGAGGCAGCAGGTTCGGTAGAAATATCAGTTGGCGGAGTGGAATCGGCATCAAAGGGAGGAATCTCAGGCGCATCATGGCGAGGTGGCGTCTGATTCGGAGCTGGAGGAGATGCAGCGCGAGCAGGACTCGGAATCCTGGTATCGGCTGCCGAGTCATACGACTCGTCATGCTAGGACCGCTGGGCTTAACAGAGAGTGGAGCACTGCGTAAACAAAAAAAAGGTCAAGTCAAAAAGCAGAAAGAGAAAAACAAGAAATACAAGCAAAAGAAACTCACCCAGTGACCCCGGGCATGGTCTTGCGCCTGGGAGGATGCGGAGCTGACTTCTTCATTCGCTTCTTGGGGGCCGTTTCTGAGGCACCAGCGGGAGAACCACGTTTCCCCGAGGTAACAGGAGGCTGGGAGGCAAGAGGCTTAGCGTCGTGAACCTGACCGGCCGGATTAGCTGAGAAAGTAGAAGCCGGAAATGCATAAGAAATTGGCATTGCGGCAACTACCTCTAGAACTTGGACCTCGTCCGAATAACCTTCCTCTTCGTGGGCCGGGGTCTTGCCACGAGCGCGAGCCGGAGCGAGATCTAACTTGGGGACGAACTCTTCTGAGTCCGGCTCCCCACTATCCGGAGTATTCCGATCCGCAGACCACGGGAGTGACAAAACCTCGGCGTCCTCATTCTTCTGCTCCTCAAACCTCTGCAGGACAAGAAGGAGAAAAATTAGCAAAGAGAGTTACGAACGCAATTAAGGAGCAAAACACTAATGAGTAAGCTTACTTCGGGTGGGGGATGCTCGCGGGTGAACGGCTTCAGTCCCCAAGCCCAATCCTCCGGCATCTCCGTTTTAAAGATAGCCCGGACCCGCTTGAAGATGAGGTAGTTGTCCAGCTCCACCGTCGAGACTCGGTTGGGGTCGAGGGGACCGCTCATATAGCAGAGTTTGTGCGTGCGTTTCTGGAATGGGCAGATTCGGCTGCTGACGAAGGTAGTCATCAGATCCTCGCCACGTAGCCCGGAGCGGATCAGTTCCTTCAGCCGAATCTCAAAAGCCTCGGCCAAAGCATGACTCTTCCTCGGATTATAGGTCCAGTTCTGCTTGGAAGGAGGGCCAATGGAGAAGGCAGGGAGCCGAATCTTATCCTCATTCCCCGTATTCTTGACATAAAAGAAGGACTTGTGCCACTTCTTACATGATTCTAGCCCCGCGACACGAGGAAATTCGGATTTCCTCCGAGGTGTGATGGACGCTGCTCCACATTGGGTGAGCAACTTCTCGGAGGGGTGCAGAGATTTGTCTGGGACGACGTTGGAACGAATCTGGAAGAACTTTGACCAGACATGCACGAACGGCCATAGGCCGAAGTATCCCTCCGAGGCAGAGATGAAGGCAGAGAGAGAGGCAATGGCGTTGGCCGGAAGATGATGCGGCTGAAGGCCGAAATAATCGAGAAACTCCCTAGCAAAGTCGCTGAGAGGGATACCAAAGCCGCGTGCAAAATGTGACATGAAAACTACATACTCGCCTTCCCTAAGGTCAGGAGAGGACTCGCTGCCGGGTAAGCGACAAGCTACCTCGGCAGGAATACGGCGAGTCCGGATTAGCCACTCGACCTCGCGGCGAGTGACGGACCAGCCCTGCCACGAGCCCCGCTCGGGCCCGGATGCAGTATCGTCATCCTCAACAAGCGCTCCGCTGACAGAGCTCGACATGAGATCGCCGGAGAAATTTACGGAGGAGGAGATAGCGGCGGAGGAAAATCTAGAACTGCAAGGCCCCGTCGTGGTTCTACCCAAAAATGGCGGCGGAACAGAGAAAGAACTGCCGCGCGAGTACAGAAGAAAAATAGAGATCTCAAGAGGAAAATCTAGGCGATTGGACCAGTGGAACTCACCGGCGACGGTGCCGGAGCGAGCGAGCAGGGACGAAGGCGACAGAGCAGTACGGCGAAATCCCTGCCGTCAGGGACTCAGACGAGCGCACGGCGGCGGAAGCACGAACAAGCGCAGAGGTGAGAGGTAGAAGAAGGGCGCATGGGAGCGAAGGGGGAAAGTGAATCCCCCAGCGCCGCGCCCCTCTTTGTAACCAAGCCGCCAGCGAGGTAGTGGGATCGTGGCTGTGGCGGTTGACCGTGTAGATTGTGTGCGCCGCATGAACGCACGCTTCTAAGTGGAACCGCATCCAGGACCACACCATGGAAGAAAAGATCACGATCCCCGACGTAAACGGCTCACGAGGCGTTGCAGCGCCGACGCGACAGGCGCAGCAGTAACTGTAGCCTGTCAGTAATTACTGTAGAAGAACAAAAAACTAGAGAAACAATGATGAGTATGACACGTAGGACGAGGCGTACACAAGAAGAAACGATAATACCTCGAGCGAGAAAAGTATGACTCGGAGACAATGCAGAACGAATATCATGAAACTGATACGACCCGGTTGAAGTTATCAGCGGGGCCGCACCAGCTTCGGGGACTAATGTTGGGGAGGTGACCTCAGATAGGGTAAGGACGGGGAAAGACGAAAGGATGTCCTCCGTCCAGTCTCCGAGTTACAGTCTGAGTCGGCCGAATCCTGTAGAGGTCGGCCGATATAAGAAAGGGCGGGACCCTTATGGTAATGGCAAGGCATTACCCGGCCGAGGTACTACGTATGTCGGCCGACTTAGCCCGAATAATCTTAATGCAGGTGAAGGACGAGCCAAGTTACGCGAGGCGGAGCCGAATGGTGCGAAGCTTGCAGGAGAAGGAGAAGCCTAAATTCAAACTCTAGCCGCAGGCTAGGGAGAATCTGAGCGGAGCCAAGCGCAAGGGACAAATGCACAGAGTGACAGAGGGGCAGAAGGAGGTCACGGAGGTGACAGTCCTGAAGCCTGAGGCACACGGGAGGGGCCCTCTGGAACCTTGCCGTCGTTAAAAGGGCGACAGGGAAAGGAGGCCACCGAACTACTATTTCGGGACAAGCATATTCCTCGAATATGCTTGCCATGGCAGCCCTAAAGGAACCCAAGGCTCTCCTTTATAAGGGGAGGCTTGGACCGTGAAGAGGGATCGGCTCATTTAGTACCGTTAGGCTGGTAAAGTTCTATTTTTCTCCTTGTACACAGCTCAAGGAGCACTTGTAGACCAAGGAAGGAGAAATAAAGATCTTTGCCTCAGTCTTTTTGTGTGTAGAATCAACTGCATCTTCCCTCCCCAGATCCCACTAGCATCCATTGGCCCCTTACTTTAGCCTACCCATGGCATCTGCCGTGTCACAACCACGATAGGGCCCCTCATGGCCCTCCTCCGTCTCAGCTTCTGGCTCCGTGAGTCTTCTGGTAAAATAGGAGTTTTGGCATATTTTCCGAGATTTTTCCTGAAAGTTGATTTTCTGCATAAAAACTAGACACCAAAGAAATTCTATTGAAAACAGCGTCAGTCAGTGTTAGTTGTATCCAAATCACACAAGTTTAGAGGATAAACAATAGCAAAAGTGTTCGGGAAAGTAGATATGTTTTGGACGTATCTGTTATCTCATCAATTGTCTCCCTAGTCGTGTCATATAGATGCAAACTCCAGTTAAACGCTTACTTGGTGAAGCCCCTGATTATACATTCTTAAAAGTCTTTGGATGCGCTTGTTGTCCACATCTCCGTCCATACAATAACAAGAAACTTGAATTTTGATCCAAAAATGTGTATTCCTTGGCTATAGCTCCCTTAATAAGGGCTAGAAGTGTCTCCATATCGCCACAAAATCAAGTATATATCTCCCGTGATGTTGTGTTTGATGAAAATGTATTCCCATTCTCTCAAAACTCGTCTACCTCCACTCCTCCAACTTCTGAAACCTGCTTGCTACGGTCTGATCAATTTGTTGATGCTGCATATACCCTTGCGCTTCTTGCTGACCATGGTGCAGGTACGGGACGCGGTGCACGACTTGAACTCCTAGACGAGGAGTCCTCCACGCCGTTGTCCCATGTGGACGTCGATCACGTCAATCGATAGTGTCCAATGCATGGCCTCAGGGATCCGCCCATGCAGCCGAGTCGAGCGGCCCGTCGATGCCGTCTCGGTCTCCTACTGCCTTGGCCCAGCTCTCCTCCTGGCCGACCTTTCCCATGGCCTCGCCTGGCTCGGCCTCGTCGGCTACTGGGCCGGTCCACTCTATAGCGTCGCATGCTCCTGCTGAGGATCCATCTCCTGCTGCGACGTCGACACCGTCGCCTTCTCCTGAACCTGCTCGTCCAGGTGTTACCACAAGGCTGCAAAAAGGGATTTGCAATCCCAAGTCTCGGACTAATGGCACAATGGCTTGGGCTGCTGCACGTTTGCCAAGAGATCTTATGTGGTTGGAGCCACGTGATCACCATGAGGCCTTGACGTCTCCGCACTGGTGTGATGCCATGGAAGCGGAATTTTCAGCCTTACAAACCAAAAAAACATGGAGGTTGGTTCCCCATGTACCCGGTGCAAATATAATTGACTGCAAGGGGGTTTTTAAGGTCAAACAAAAATCAGATGGGTGTATGGAGTGTTACAAAGCTCGTCTGGTCACCAAAGGATTTAAACAGCAGTATGGTCTCGACTATGAGGACACATTCAGTCCTGTAGTTAAGCCAACTACTATTCGGTTGATGTTATCCATGGTTGTGACTAAAGGGTGGCATCTTCGGCAATTGGATATTCAAAATGCCTTCTTGAATGGAGTTCTTAAGGAAGAAGTTTTCATGCGACGGTGCGGTGACCTAGCATACCACTGCATGTGTAGTACACTATAGTCGTTGACATGACATCCACATAACACCGTTCCGTAAATATCACACCCCTAAGAGCGGTACAACCGAAACATTGTGGGTCCATATTACAAACATACACACATTATTATTATTACAATACCAGAAGTTGAAGACTTCAAAAGATTCAACTTACAACCCCAATATAAAGTGTTTCAGTGGAAGTTTAAAGTAACAACTTCATCTCAGAGTTGAGCTCAACATCTTATTATATAAGGTTCATGCTGCTCGATTCAGTTGGTTACTAATAACTAAGGCAACTAATCTGACTCGTTGCCGTCCACTCCATATCGGATCTCGTAGTACACCCCTTCAACACCTCCTGACATATCAGGCTCCTCATAGAAGACATCATCTTGACATTCTGCTGCATACATTGGAGTATCTTCTGGATCCTCAGAGTCTAAGCAGGGGATCAAAGGAAAGGGTGAGTAATAGCGTTACCCAGCAAGTTCATTATATGCAAGGTAGGAAGTTTGATGCTCTATCTACCACCTCGGACTATAAGTCCTCGGCACTATGCAGTTTTCGTAAATCTTTCTTCAAAGATTGGTTTTATTGTGAAAATCTATGCCCATCAGTCTTCACAGGTTTACCAGAACTTTCATGGAGTTCCTTTCCTGCCACGTTCATAATTCCTTCCCGGAACAGGGAGTAACAAGTTACAGTTATTACACTTTGCAGAGATGCGTCACTTTAACCATGAGAGATCAACTCCTTGTTGCACAATCGAGCGTACTTTCTCGTCCAGAATTCCATGATGTAGGGCCCAGTAGGTGATCCAAGCCAATCACTGCCCCCTTCGTGACCCCGTATGCCTTCTTGGTGTACACCATGCCCACCCATTGAATTACGGCAATGGTTTGTACAGACCATTAGATACTAGAACTATCATGGGACGATGAGGGTTCCCACCCATATGTTGCATATCCTCTATGAATTACCAATTAATGCACGCTACGAGGATAACAGCCACGACTTGCACATCCGGCTACATGCGAGAGGAAGAAGATACAACCGACTTCTCTGTCCCATTCCAAATCTCATGGCTAACGCGTAATATACGGCTAGAATCACTGATGTCAGGGGTTGTTAAATTCCTAGATTATTATCACCGTTGCTAATAGAACCCTAAGTTCTATTGCTTCTCTATATCATCACTCAGGATGATATCATCATTTTATTTATTTCAGAAAATACTATTTTCTTTCCTTGAAACATAGATGATAACACACAATTTATAAATACTTTGGTAAAGACTCTTCAAAAGGACATGAGCAAGTGATGAACTTGCCTTGTGATTGCAAGGTAGTGAAGTCGGATGCTTGCACTAGACCTTGAGCTTCTATGTCTACAAAACATCATTATTGTCCGGTAAGGACAATATTTAAATGTAATGCATTATTTATTAGTTATCTTCTTTGTGTGTTTTACCCAATATTTTAGCTTCTGGAATTTCTTTAAATAATAAAGAAAAATATTTTAAAGAATAATCTTTAATATTTTATAATTATTACATTCACTATTTTTATAATGTAATATACTATTAATAGAGTTAGAGTTAAAAATCTTTATTTAATATAAAATCTTGTATTTATTTGTTTAATAGTTATTTTAAGAATTAGCATTTAAATAAAAGAGAATTTATTTTGGTAACTCTAAATATTTATTTTACTATTTTTCTAAAATACTACAATAACAAAATATAATAAAAGTGATTTTATTTATTTTTATCCTTTTTCTTTAATTTTATAAAATTCCACAAGGAATATATAAATTATAAGATTCTTAATCAATTTTTTTGTTTATTAAAAATAGTTTCTTAATTAAATTAAATAGGTTGGTTTATTATGAATCTAAAAATATCTTATTTGTATTTTTCAGACCTCTATTTTATTTTCTAGAATTTATTGAGTTCTAGGGGTATTTTGGTATTTTATTAATTAGTAAAATTTCCTTTTAGGATTTTTGGGCCAACCATTAGGCTTATTGTGCCAAACTGGGCCCAAGTGGCCTAGTCAAAAGCCCTCCCCGAAGGGGTTCTAACCCTATCGGCCCAATTCTCTGCCTCTCCCTCTCTCGACCTTATCTCTTCTCCTCCTCGAACCCGTGGTCGCTGGCGCCGCCGCCGTACGATGCCTGCCGCCGTGGTCCTCCCTGGCCGCCGTCGTGGTGCATGGCGAGATTGTTGACCATGCTCCTTCGTCTCCTCCAACTCGATTTGGCTTCGGGGCACTCCTGCGGCTAGGCTAGCCTCATCCCGAACCCTAGGGTTTGGAATGGTGCTGATGACGCCGCCGCTGATGCTCCAGTGGTGCTGTGAGGTGCTCGTGCATCCTCGCATGTTGTTGTAGCTACCGCCGCGGCTAGGTGCGCGTTGCAGCGCCCTCTAGGGTGTTCCTCGTGCTGCCGTGCGCTCGTCGGCCCCTCTGCTTCCTCTTCAATTCTCCAGCGAGGACCACAGGTGAGTTGGTTCTTGGTTATCACCCGTGCCTCTATCTTCTTTGAGTACATCTGTGTGTAACTAGTGTCCATCCTTCATTAGGGTTCATACTGGTTCTAGGATTCATACATGGTTCTAGGGTTCATCCCTCTATGTGCTTGTAAGATGATGATTTGATCTGGTAGTGATGATTAGTACAAATTGTGCTCATTGTACTTTAGGGCTTACTGTCTTTATTTCATTGTCTGATGCCATTGTTGATCTGATGCTAATGGTTCTATAGTGTTGACTCTAACTAGTAATTAAGCTTGGTTAATCTGATGGCATAACTGTGAAAGCTGGGTGGTTATGTTACTGCTTAGTGTGTTCATCTACTGTCAGTATTTTTGTACTGACAGTAGCACTGTCGGTGGTGATTCATTGCATCAGTAGATGTTGGCTTGTGGATTCATGTGCAGATTGATATTAATTTCTTTCTTACAGTGATGCTCTGTATACATGAACTTGATTATGATTCCTCGTGATTGTTTCTAGGAAAATGTTAGTTATTGGATTGCTGGTTTATTTATGAAACTCAGTAATTGTTTGGCTTGGTTTTAGGATGTGTTCTTGTGACACCATCTTAGAATGGCACACAAGTTGATTCTACTAATGGGCTTTACTATGGTCAGTGCTCAAGATTGAATAGATGCCAAAAATAAGTTGAAAGCTTCTCTTAATAATTATGCCTATGATGTTGGTCTGAGGCTTAGGAACTAGGTTCCTATATTGCTGTCCCTTATAATTATGCTTAAGTATCATGGTTGCTCACTCGATCTTGTATTCTAGTTGGTTAATATGATTGGTTTGTTTGTAGCTTAATGTTGATGCATATAGTTTATGAAATCTGAGGTGCTACTCCATTAGGCGGTGTGCCCAGATTTTATAAGCTATATAAGAACACATTGGATTATATGAGTTGTTTGTTATCACCAGGATCTATGATGTTGGACTGAGATCCTGGTTGCTTTGGTAGATTTACTGTTGGCTTTTATATTATCAAAACCTCTAGGATAGATTCACCCCACTTAATTGTAGGGGTTCGTAGCATGGAAAACAAAAAAATTCTACCGCATACAAACAAACAAGCCAAGATCTATCTACTAGATTGTAGCAACTAGTCGATAGAATAACTCACCCTCGAAGATTCCAAAGTGTTTAACGAGAGCAGATTCTCGTGGGTGATGTAGTCGTACTCTTGCCGATCTCAAGGTCGCGTAGATGATCCTTCCGGCGCTGTGTTCCGGCAGCGCTTCCGCAGTCGGTCACACGTTCGGTACTCGACGAAGACCTTCCTCTCCCTTGTTCCAGTAGGCAGCGGAGGTTGTAGCACTCTCCTCGCGATTCCGGCAGCACGACGGCATGGTACCGGAAGTAGAGGGGAGATCTCGCAGGGCTTCGCCTTAAGCCGGAGCGAGTATGGTGGACTATGAGAGAGCCTCGATGATCTAGGGTTTAGACGCACCAAGTAGAAGGGGCTAGGCCGGCGGCTAGGGCAACTAGAAGCCCCAACTCGGTGGCTTGGGAGAAACCCTAGGGCGGCGGCGGCTATGGTGGGCGGCGGCTAGGGTTAGGGTTTAGAGGGGCAAGGTGTAGGTCTAGGAGGGGCAGCCCTGCCCCTCCTTATATAGGTGGGAGGGCGCGGCCAAGGGGATTGGAGTCCCTCCCCAACTCGGCCTCCTTGGCCGGCGGTGGAGGGAGAGGGACTTCCTCCCCAAATAGGTTTCCTACTCTCCCTCCACCAAACAAAATAGCCGTTTGACTTTTCAAATTGGCATTTGACTTTTCAAACTAGGATTTGATTTATCCCTTTATTTTGTTCAGCGATGTCACCTAGTACATGATGCAACCATTCCAACTTGTTATGACACATTCATGTACCCTTCCCCTCCGGAGTGCCGGACATTCCGGAACCTTCTAGAACATTCCCGATGAAAACACCGAAACCATTCTCCAACCCCGAAACAGGACTTTCCTTATATGAATTTTATTCTCCGGACTATTCCGGATCTCCTCGTGATATCCCGGATCCCATCCGAGACTCCGAACAACATTCAGTCTCTTATTCATCATTTCATAACTACTCAGCAACATCGAATCCTTAAGTGTGTCTCCCTACGGTTCGTGAATTATGCGGACATGATCGAGACACTTCTCCGAACAATAACCAATAGAGGAATCTGGAAATTCATATGGCTCCCACATATTTCTACGATTAATTTGCGATCGAATGAACCACTTACATACGATACCAATTTCCCTTTGTCTCATGATAGTTTACTTATCCGAGGTTTTGATCGTCGGTATCTCTGCATACCTAGTTCAACCTCGTTACTGATAAGTACTCTTTTCTCGTTCCCGTGATATGTGATCCCTTGTGAGCCAGTCACATGCTTGCAAGCTAATTGGATGACATTCCACCGAGAGGGCCCAGAGTATATCTATCCGCCATATGGATGGATAAATCCCACTCTTGATCCATGTGTCTCAACCAATACTTTCCGAACACTCAATGCCACCTTTATAGCCACCCAGTTACGGTGTGGTGTTTGATGTCATCAAAGAATCCTTCCGGTAATGGTGATATGCATGATCTCATGGTCGAAGGAATTAGGTTACTATGTATCAGAAAGCATATAGCAATTGAACTATTTAAAATGACTTGATCTTTATGCTACGCTTATCTATAGGAGTATGTCCACCATATCATTCTCCTAACGATATGATCTTGTTGTTAATAACATCTCAATGTTCATGATAGGGAAACCACAATCATTCATTAACCAACAAGCTAGTATTATAAAGAGGATTTACTAGGGACTCTATTTTAGTTTACAAATCACACAAGTATTAATGTTTCCTTGTTAATACTATTATAGCATGAATGTAAACATTTATCATAAACACAAAGATATAATAATAACCACATTTATTATTGCCTCTAGGGCATATCTCCAACAGTCTCCCACTTGCACTAGAGTCAACTAATCTAGATTACATGGTAATATACCGAACACCCATGGCAGTTTGGTGTTGGTCATGTTTTGCCCTCGGGAGAGGTTTAGTCAACGGATCCGCCACATTCAGATCTGTGTGTACTTTGCAAATCTTTATGTCACCATCTTGGACATGTTCTCGAATAGCGTGGAAACGTAGCTTAATGTGCTTCAGCTTCTTGTGTGACCTTGGTTCTTGCGCATTGGCTATGGCGCCCATGTTATCACAGTAGATAGACATTGGGTCCAGCGCACTTGGAACCACACCGAGCTCTGTAATGAACTCTTTCATCCATATCGCTTCTTGTGAAGCCTCCGAAGCAGCCATGTATTCCGATTCAGTTGAAGATCTCGCCACAACGCTTTGCTTTGCACTCCTCCAGCTAACTGCTGCACCATTCAAAATAAATACGTATCCAGATTGTGATTTAGAATCATCCGGATCGGTGTTCCAACTAGCATCGGTGTAACCATTAACAACGAGTTGTTCATCACCTCCATAAGAAAGAACCATATCCTTAGTTCTTCTCAAGTACTTAAGGATGTTTTTGACCATTGTCCAATGATCCACTCCTGGATCACTTTGATATCTGCTAGTTAAACTAACAGCATATGCAATGTCGGGTCTAGTACATAGCATGGCATACATTAGAGATCCTATGGCTGAGGCATAGGGAGTTTTACTCATCCTTTCTCTATCTTCTGTCGTTGTCGGACTTTGAGTTTTACTCAAGGTCGTATTGGGCAACATGGGCAAGAATCCTTTCTTGCTATCTTCCATTCCAAACCTCTTTAGAACTTTGTCCAAATACGTACTTTGTGACAATGATATTAGACGTCTCGATCTATCTCTATAAATCTTTATGCCCAATATGTAAGCTGCTTCGCCAAGATCTTTCATTGAAAAACTATTATTCAAATATTCCTTGACACTGTTAAGAAGGTCTACATCATTCCCAATCAACAATATGTCATCTACATATAGTATTAAGAATGCTACAGAGCTCCCACTCACTTTCTTGTAAATACAAGCTTCTCCATAAGTTTGTATAAAACCAAAACTTTTGATCACCTTTTCAAAACGTTGATTCCAACTTTGGGATGCTTGCTTCAATCCATAAATGGAACGTTGAAGTTTGCATACCTTGTTAGCATCTTTAGGATCGACAAAACCTTTGGGTTGCATCATATACAACTCTTCATCAATGTCCCCATTGAGGAACGCCGTTTTGACATCCATCTACCATATCTCATAATCATAATATGTAGCGATTGCTAACATAATCCTCACAGACTTTAGCTTCGCTACAGGTGAGAAAGTCTCATCGTAGTCAACTCCTTGAATTTGTTGAAACCCCTTTGCGACAAGTCGAGCTTTATAGACAGTAACATTACCATCAGCATCTGTTTTCTTCTTGAAAATCCATTTGTTCTCGACAGCCTTCCGGCCATCCGGTAAGTCCACCAAAGTCCATACTTGGTTTTCGTACATGGATCCAATTTCGGATTTCATGGCTTCTTGACATTTATTGGAATCTGGGCTCATCATCGCTTCCTCATATGTCGTAGGGTCATCGGTGTTGTCCACCAACATGACATTCATAACGGGATCATACCAATCAGGAGTGGTACGAATTCTCGTTGACATGCGAGGCTCTGTAGCAACTACAACTGAAGTTTCATGATCATCATCATTAGCTTCCTCTCTTATTGGTGCAGGCACCACAGGAACTTCTTCCGGTGCTGCGCTACTCGCAAGTTCGAGAGAAGGTTCGACAACCTCGTCGAGTTCTACTTTCCTTCCAGTCACTTCTTTCGAGAGAAATTCCTTCTCTAGAAAGGATCCATTCTTGGCAACGAAGATTTTGCCTTCGGATCTATGATATAAGGTATACCCAATAGTTTCCTTCGAGTATCCTATGAAGAAGCATTTTTCCGCTTTGGGTTCAAGCTTGTCCGGCTGTAACTTCTTTACATAGGCTTCGCAACCCCAAACTTTAAGGAACGACAATTTAGGTTTCTTCCCAAACCATAATTCATACGGTGTCGTTTCAACGGATTTAGATGGTGCCCTATTTAAAGTGAATGCGGCTGTTTCTAATGCATAACCCCAAAATGATAGCGGTAAATCTGTAAGTGACATCATAGAACGAACCATATCTAAGAGAGTTCGATTACGACGTTCGGACACACCATTACGCTCTGGTGTTCCCGGCGGTGTCAATTGTGAAAGTATTCCGCATTTCTTCAAATGCTCGCCAAACTCGTAACTTAGATATTCACCTCCATGATCAGAACGTAGAAATTTAATCTTCTTGTTACGTTGATTCTCAACCTCACTTTGAAATTCCTTAAACTTCTCGAAAGTTTCGGACTTATGTTTCATGAAATAGATATACCCATATCTACTCAAGTCATCCGTGAAGGTAAGAACATAGCGATAACCACCGCGCGATGCTATACTCATTGGACCACACACATCGGTATGTATGATTTCCAATAAGTCCGTAGCTTCCTCCATCATACCAGAAAATGGAGTCTTAGTCATTTTTCCCATCAGACATGCTTCGCATCTTTCAAGTGATTCAAAATCAAGTGATTCAAGAAGTCCATCGGAATGGAGTTTCTTCATACGCTTCACTCCAATGTGACCAAGACGACAGTGCCACATATAGGTCGAGTTATCGCTCGATTTCAAACGTTTAGCCTCAATGTTATTAATATGTGTATTTCCACTATCGAGATTCAATAAGAATAGACCATCTATCAAAGGTGCATGTGCATAAAACATATTACTCATATAAATCGAACAACCATTATTCTCGGACTTAAACAAGTAACCGTCTCGCAATAAACAAGATCCTAATATAATGTTCATGCTTAACGCAGGCACCAAATAACAATTATTTAAGTATAAAACTAATCCCGATGGTAGACGAAGAGGTAGCGTGCCGATCGCGATCACATCAACCTTTGATCCATTTCCCACGCGCATCATCACCTCGTTCTTCGCTAGCTTCCATTTATTCTGCAGCACCTGTTTCGAGTTACAAATATGAGCAACCGAACCAGTATCAAATACCCAGGCACTACTACGAGTACTAGTGAGATACACATCAATAACATGTATATCGGATATACCTTTCTTCTTGATGTTGTCGTTCTTCAAATCTGCCAAGTACTTTGGGCAATTCCGCTTCCAGTGACCTTCTCCCTTGCAGTAAAAGCACTCTGTATCAGGCTTAGGTCCAGCCTTGGTCTTCTTCGTCGGTGCGGTAACTTTCTTACCACCCTTCTTGAAGTGTCCCTTCCGCTTGAACTTGCCTTTCTTGAATTTGGTGGTCTTATTGACCATCAACACTTGGTGCTCTTTCTTGATCTCCACTTCTGTAGATTTTAACATGGAGAAGAGTTCTGGCAACTGCTTGTTCATGCTTTGCATATTGTAGTTCATCACAAAGTTCTTGTAACTTGGTGGTAGTGATTGGAGGACACGGTAAATCCCCAAAGCATTAGGAATCACTATACCCAAGCTTTGAAGTTTGTTTGCGTGCCCAGACATCTTAAGCACATGCTCACTGACGGAGCTGCCCTCTTCCATCTTGCAGTTAAAGAACTTTTCAGAAGCCTCATAGCTCTCAACTGTCACGTGAGTCTCAAAGATCAATTTAAGTTCACGGACAATATCATGTGGGTCTGAATTCTCAAACCTTTTCTGAAGCTCCGATTCTAAACCATATAAGATAGCACACTGAACTGTGGAGTACTGATTCTTTCGAGCGAGGTAAACATTCTTTACTTCATTGGTAGCATCATCTACAGGCGGGTCACCCAGCGGTGCATCCAGCACATAGGTCAAATTACCAGCATTGAGGACAATCCTCAAATTGCGGAACCAATCCGCGAAGTTGCTTCCATTGTTTTTCAACTTTTCTTTCTCTAGGAACGCATTAAAATTGATGGTAGGGGCCACCATTGATCTACAACATATTTGCAATAGTTTAGACTAATTTTATGACAAATTGAGTTCTAATTAATAGTTAAATTAATCTAGGTGAACTCCCACTCAAAACAATATCCCTCACATTGTTTTAGTGATCACACGAACCAGATCCACCACATCAAAACCGATCATCACGAGCGTTGATGTAGCTTCAATGGCGAACAATCGACATGTTCATCATATCTACTATATGATTCATGCTTTACCTTTCGGTGATCCGTGTTTCGAGACCATGTCTGTACATGCTAGGCTCGTCAAGATCAAACCTTAGCTTCCGCATGAGCAAATCTGGCTTGCTCACGTTGTATACACTTGCAGAATCTAACACACCCAATCATCACGTGGTGCTTCAAAACAACAAGCTTTAGCAACGGTGCTAACTAAGGATGAACACTTTAGAACTTGAAATTCATGTGCATGAGGGATCATCTTATAATGATACCGTCGTTAACTAAGCAATACAAGATGCATAAAGGATTAACATCACATGCAATTCATAATATGTGATATGATATGGCCTTTCTTCTTTGTGCTTACGATCTCCATCTTCAAGCACGAACATGATCTCCATCATCACCGGCATTGCATCAAGGTCAATGACGCTGCTCCATGGTTGTCGTCCACCGGCTTCAACTATTACAACTACTTTGAATAGACACGCGGGTCTTAACATAAATTAAAGACAACCATATGGATCCTGTCGGTTGCCAACTTACAATAAGGAACATTGCATACATCAAATATAATCACAATCATGGCCATATCACATCACAGCACACCCCTGCAAAACAAAGTTAGACGCCTCTAATTTCTTTGCATGTTTTATGTGGTTTGGGGCTTTCAATAAGTGTCGATCTAACTTACGAACAAGAACCACAACGTTGATGTTTGAATTATCAAGTGCCCGTTGTAAATTGGATCTATACTATAATGGGAGAGACAGACACCCGCAAAGCCACTTATGCAATACAAGTTGCATGTTGAGCGTGGAGCAAGTCTCATGAACGATGTCATGTAAGGTTAGCTCGGGCCGCTTCATCCCATCATACCGCAAGATGCAAAGTACACAAGAAGCAATTGATAATAAAAGCACCACCGCCCACAATGACCATTGTGTTCTACTCGTGCAACAGATCTACATATAGACACGGCTCTGATACCACTGTAGGGGTTCGTAGCATGGAAAACAAAAAATTTCTACCGCATACAAACAAACAAGCCAAGATCTATCTACTAGATTGTAGCAACGAGTCGATAGAATAACTCACCCTCGAAGATTCCAAAGTGTTTAA
This sequence comes from Avena sativa, assembly GCA_916181665.1. Classification (NCBI taxonomy): domain Eukaryota; kingdom Viridiplantae; phylum Streptophyta; class Magnoliopsida; order Poales; family Poaceae; genus Avena; species Avena sativa. Next base: position 369,731,999 of record OV702279.1, on the reverse strand, counting down.
CAAGAGCGAATTCTCGTGGGTGATGTATTCGTACTCTTGCCGATCTCAAGATCGCGTAGACGATCCTTCCGGCGCTGCGTTCCGGCAGCGCTTCCGCAGTCGGTCACACGTTCGATACTCGACAAAGAAGCTTTTCGAACTACCCGAACCAGAAGCATCAAGTTTCTCGAGGTTCAGTGGAGTAACCACACAGAAGAGGAAGCTACCTGGGAGCGCGAAGATCACATCAGGGCGGAGTTTCCCGATCTCTTCAAATCCTAGGTAATCTTTTCGTCCTTTTTCAAATCTCGGGACGAGATTTTGTTTAAGGGGGGAAGGTTTGTAACATCCCAAAAATACTAAGCTTGGATCATCAAACTCTAATCATCAAAATTAGGGTTAACAAAAAACTTTTCTAAATAAAATTATGAATGCATGCATATGTGTATGCATTGATTTGGAATTCTTTTGAAACCACCTTGTTTGTTTGTTTGTTTCTCTGCTTGTAAAATGTTTCTTAGGTGAAATAAACATCATCTAAAACATTTCCCACACTTTTCCTAAAGACAAGTAAATCAAAACACATATATGAAATGAATGGTCATTTTGGCCAATTTAACTCCCATGCCTACTTTGGCTGTCTCAAACTTTCAGAACCTAACAAAAACTTTTCTGGATCTTTGCACCCCTTGAATGTACTCATAACAAAGTATCAAGGCCCACCTTGTGATCATCCAGAAACTTTCAAATGCATAGTTTAATTGACATTTCAAAATTGAATCTTTATCATATGGGAAGATCCCACTTTTTTAAAAACCACTCAAACAAGCTCAACTTTCAAAACCCAAGCATCTGCAGACTCACCATCACCAATCTAGCAAACCCACCAAAAATCTTTTCAAAATTCAAAACTTGATTTCATGCGGCCATTTCATCAAACATGTTGCAGACACAAATCAAACAAACATCAAACACTATAATGTGCAGTAAAATTGGCCTAACTTGTTCCCTAGTTAGCTCACAACCAGCTCAGTAGATCATCTAGGAAGATTAGCCAAGCACTAGCACCACTGTGAGCTTGCCATTGCCATCAATGGTGAACAGCCGAGCACACCCTTGCCACCCCATAGCCGACAGCAAGCTAGGAGCAGCAGCAAGCCTAGCCAGCATGTCTGGGAAGCATCCCACCAACCACCGCCACTCACTGTCCCAGCCGCGAGCATTGCCAAGCCTTGGACCACGCGCACAAGCCGCGCCCAGACCGCCAGAGACCATGCCGAGCGTGCGCCGGAGCACCACCCTCGACCAGCACCCACAGACCGCGCGCGGCCCTCGCCGCGTGCACACACAATCCCCACCGACCCAGGAGACCGCCAGACATCCCCGTTTGCCGCCCCGTGCCGCACAGCCACCGCCCGTCGTAGAAGACGTCGCCTCTGCCGCGCAGAGCATCGCCCGTTCCAGACCAAGCCACACCGCCCCATGCCTCGAAACCATGTCATTGAGCATCGCCAGGAGACACCGCACCGTCCCCTACCTTCGCCCATGCCATTAGCCGCCTGTAACATCGCCCCCGACGAGCTCACCGTGTGCCCCGACGGTCCCCTCGCTCGGCTATAAATAGAGGCCACCCCCGCACGATTTCTTCACACCATCTCACTCCCCTCTTCTCACTGATCGTGCCACACCGTTCCCGGAGCAAGGCGAGCACCACCCCGCCGGAATTTCACCGGAGCCCGCCACCTCTGGAGGAGAAGGGAGCCATCGATTTCGTCCACCCCAGGAGCTGCTGCGACCACCCCTGAGTTCGCCGTCGTCGACTTCGTCGTTCGCCCGCCTCGCCGACCCTCGCCCGTACCCCGGTGAGCCCCCAGCACACCTCACTGACCGCGCTAGGTTTCGTTCTCGCTGGCGTTGTCTCGCATCGATGATGACTCTCAGCCGTTGGATTAGAACTAGATCGAACGACCCACGTTGCCCCATACCGCTTCGCCCAGCCCCGTGTCACTGACGAGTGGGGACACCCACTTAAGCAGCCCGCGGGAGCACTGCGCTTAGCAGGCCGGCCCGTTTACTTTTCCCGCGCAGCCCAGTTATTTCAAATTAAACTTTTTCCATTTCAATTCAAAACACTTCTGTACCCAACTTCAAAAATCAACCCAGATCGATTCAGTGCACCAAATTGAATGAAACCAATTTTGTTAGGAAGGTCTGCGAATGCTGAATCCAAGCCCGTTGGATTCAAGTCATTTGGAGCTATAGATCACCCGTAGTAAAAATAACAAGGCAGAAGCTTTTCTGCATTCAAACATTTTTCAAATTTAAACCATAATAGCTTTTGAGTTGATTCCAACTCTCAAAAATCACATTTAACCATACCTTTCAGAATATATAAAAATATATAGGTTTACTTGCAGAAATAATTTTCAAGTAATAAAAGAATGCCCCATAGGCATTTCTAGCCACTTTAATTAATTAAAATAAAAGGGTAAACTTTATTAAATCGTGACACCACTTTAAATCACATTCCCATGGACTACAATATGTGGTGATGACATGTTTCAACATGATCCCATGTTTGGTTTGGAGAATATTAAATCTTAAGTAGTTTTTCAAGGAGTAGAAATTACTTTCCTAACAAAAAAAAGGAATTAAATCAAGCCTTAACCTTGTAATGTTAGAGATGATGCTATATCATCTATAGGACCCTTGTGTGTGATGATTGCAAGTAGTTAAGTATTGTTTGGTGATTGTGTACCTCGTATTTATTCATAGACGCTAGTACCGACCAAGGATACGAGGAGGAAGGAGGATTCTACGAAGAAGAAGCCGAGGAGAACTTCAACCACTGCTCTGCACAAGGCAATCCTAATACTACTAGTGAATGTGCAAGCTAACACTTGCAATTTAGCAAGCTAATGCTATACCTATGCAAGCCTTATTAATCAAGTTGACCCATGCAAGTTAACACTTGCAATTTAGCAAGCTTATATTGACACTAATGCAAGCTTTACTAACTAAGTGGACCAATGCAAGCTAACCCTTGCAAGATACCCTACTGATGCAACAAACCCCCACTTGCTACTCTGCCTATTATATGCTTTAAGCATATGAGATCATACCCACTTGATAAACCAATCCTAGTTTTATTTGCAAGCTTCTTACTTTATTTATTTATCAAAGCTTCAACTTAGAGTGGACTTAAGTGACTTGTAGATACTGGAAGAATTCTGAAGGTTGCATAAAGAGCATTAAATTTGGCCTAAGCTAGAAACCTTGATATCAGCCTAAGATATAAGGTTGGACTTAGTTGAAACTCCACTAGTTTACCACCCCTCATCAGTACTACCCCCCCCCCCCACCTTAGATGCTAGTGCTAAGCATAAAACTTGATCAACTTTAGATGTGAATACTTGGTGGAAAATGGTTATGAAAACGTTGGAATGATGGATCATTCTACTGAAATTTTTTGGACATATGTTTCCAAACACTTGAGGATTTTGGTGATAAAAATGTTGAGGCATGAGCCTTAGCCCTTTATAAAACTGATGGTTGTCTGGATGCGATACCATTCCAATTTTATCGTACAACCACAATACCCGAATATTGGGTAGGGCTTGACTAGAAACTTATATACCTTACTATTAGTTCCCTCACGGCCAAGGTCTGAGCTGAGGCTACCTTGTGAAGATTGTCCACCTGTGCAGTACCCAAGATGACAGTTGGTCATGGTTGGGAGGCCAAACTCACAGGAGAGGTGCTTATACTAGGGCGTGTAATTGAAAGGTTAGGATTGATTATCCGCATACTGAGTATGGTGAGTTCAGGATTTGTTCCTAACGGATGTATCGAATGTTGTGGTGAAAGTGTACAATCTTTGCAGAGTGTCAAACTATTCGAATAGCCGCGTCCGCAGTTATAGACAGTTGGAGTGGCCATACTGTTCCCCCGTCAGACTTTTCAAATGACTTGTGAAATGAATTGAGACTTTGACTTGACCACAATAGAGTTGTGATATGAAAGACAAGTTCCCATTTAGGAGTTATAAAATCGTGACTAGCTTTGGAACCTAGTAGAGATAAATCTGGCTTTTGCAAAACAACCCTAGAGCCTAGTGTCCTATTATCCAAAAACCCCTTTACCTGTTAGTATTAGTTTGCGAGTACTTAAAGAGTACTCATGGCTTTGTCCCTGGCTATTCCCATGGCCAGACTATGAAGAGGAGTACCTGGAAGATGGACCCCAGGAAGGTTACGACAACTAGGATCATCTCCCATCGTCAGCATTGCCTGTGACCCCGAAGATGGAGCTTCGCCTACGCTACCGTTATTATTACGTATTCCGCTGCATGAAGTTGTATTAAGAACTGGATCATGAGATCCCTATTTGTGTAAGAACTTATGTATCGTTTGTAATGGATGATGTACTATGGTATCCAATTCTGTTATGTCTCGCAAAAATGGTAATCCTGGGATTGCGATGTATGGCATAACAGGCATCTAGGATTGAAAAATCCGGGTGTTGACAAGTTGGTATCAGAGCCATCCTGACCATAGGAGACCCTAGTTAGATTGGACGTTGAACCAAAAACTTAGTTTCAAAACCAAAGAAAACAAATATTTATGAAAAATTATTCTCATTCTTACCTCTTTAATTCTTTCATAAAAATTCATGTTCCTCAAAAACTCTTGCAAAATATATAAAATTTTGACACACTTTATCACCCTTCTAATCTACTCATCCTCTATTTTTATAGATGGACGTGAAGTACAGCAAGTTTTACCAACTTGGGAATGGAGGAGACCTTATATTTGAGAGGGATTTGGACCAGCTTTTGGAACTTCTGGAGCGTCCGCACCTCGAGTTCTTCGGAGCTCAGCTCAATGATCAAGGAGGAGAAGATCTGCAGCGGCTAATTGTTGCAAGTCTCCGAGGAAAGATTGAACCTCCCACTGTGGAGGGAATTCAGTTTACCTTGAGGGAAAACAACTGGCTCGATGGACTTGCTAGAGCAATGCAAGAAGCTCTTTCCCGTCTGTGTGGGCAGAGCATCAATCAGATCAAGGGTACTCGCTTCGAGTTTTTCCCAAGGCGTGACGCAAATGGACAACCCCTGGAAGCCCCATACCACCCCGAGCTGAAGACTCAATTGGACCACCTTAGCTTCATGATGTATGATCGTCAGCAGGAGTTGGACAACTGCCGTGACTACTGCAACCACAAGTCTGCCATCATCAAGACAAAGGACCAGACCATAGCCATCCTAGCAAGGGATCACAAGTCTCGCCGCCGTCAGCTCGACAAGGAGCGCATTATTGCCCGTCTTCACCACCGCATCTCATCTTTCGAGGAGACCATCCACGAGAGAGACATGCAGTTGGAGGAAAGGGAGAATGCCGGAGAGGATCTTCGTGGAGACCCTTACTCCTATCTCAGCGATGACGATGATTTTCTGGAGGATCAGGCCATGGACTTCTTCACCGATGAGGATGATTTCGCCTTCATCGATGATGATGAAGATGATGAAGCCACAGATTCCAAGGAGTAGTAGCACTTGAGCACTAGCGTAGTGAGTAGTATTCGGTCCCAGTGTATCCTAGTTCTCAAAATGGTTCTTAAAACCATCTGTTTTTCTTTGTTGTGGTGTGTGTTGTACTGTGTGCTATGAATGAATGAATGAAAAAGCAAGTTGCTAGAAAAATTAGAGTCAAACCTTTAAAACTCTTTCAAAGTCCCCGAAACCTTAGAAATTTCCCTCTTTTCTCATGATCTACCTAAATCTTCAGATGCCACGTGGAGGAAGTGGTTCAGCCCCGGACCCGATGTTGCAGATCCTGCAACTGTTGACTTCTGACCGCGAAGCTGAAAGAGCGGAACGTCAAGCCAACCTAGCTACTCTGCAACAGATAGCCCAGCTAGCCCATAACAACCAAGGCCACAGAAATCAGGACAACCATGGATCTAAGCTCAAGAATTTCCAGAATACCAACCCACCTGTTTTCACTAAGTCAGAAGAACCCTTAGACGCCGATTATTGGCTGCAAACCATGGAAAATAACTTAGAAGTAGCAGGAGTGGAAGCCAACGAGAAAGTCTTGTTCGCCACCCATTATCTAGCCGGAGATGCCAGGGCATGGTGGAACAGTGTTCGCGCAATGACCGGAGGCCAGATGATGACCTGGGAGGAATTTAAGGTCAAGTTCAGAAGAACCCATGTACCACCAGGTTTGATCAAGAGAATGAGAGACGAGTTCAGAGAGCTGAAGCAAGGAAGGATGACTGTAGTGGAATACCGTGACAAATTTTTGTCATTAGCTAGGTATGCCCCGGACGAGATAGACACTGAAGCCAAGAAGAAAGAAAGATTCCTGAATGGTCTGCATGATGAGATGCAGACGGTGTTAATCAATATTCCCTTTGCGGATATTGAAGCCCTTGTCGAGTCTGCTATCCAAATGGAAGGAAAGATCAACCAAGCCAATGAGAACCGCAAGCGTCGTATGATGCATCAACCAGGAACCCATCAGACCCCAAAGTATCGCCCCAACCCATCTCCAGGATTTTCCCCAAGAACCAACAGACCCCCGATGAACCGTCCGACCTATCCCAACCGTGGAAACCCTAGACCCGGAGGAAATCACAACAACCCCGGCAACTCTAGCAATTTCAATCGTGCCCCACCCAAGTTCAACACCAACCTACCGCCAACACCAACACTGCCCCGAGGACTGGAAGTAATGTTGTGCCTGTCGCAACCAAGGACAAGTCGCAAGTGACTTGTTATGACTGTGGAAATAAAGGCCACTATTCTAATGAGTGCCCCAACAAGAAGAATGCTACAACCCCCAATGCCAATGCCCCAGCTCAGCAACAGCGTCGTGTTCAGCCCGGAAGAAAATTTGCCCCAGGGAATTCACTCAACCGCAATGGCCGTCTTTTTCTCATGCATACTGAAGAAGCTCAGGAAGCGCCAGACGTCGTGCTGGGTATGTTTTCTGTTAATTCAGTACTTGCAAGAGTGTTGTTTGACTCTGGTGCATCGCATTCATTTGTCACCGAAGAATTTGCATGCACTAGTAAAATTCAACCAACCAAATTGAAGCATGTGATGATTGTACAAATTCCCGGATCAACCACCAAAGCTAGGCAAATTTGCAAAGCCGTCCCTATCCGAATCCATGGCATAGATTTTTATGCTAATCTAATAGTACTCGGAACTAAAGGTTTGGAAGTAGTACTAGGAATGGATTGGATGTCCAAACATAAAGGATTGATTGACTGTGCCAAGAAAGCCATCACTATGACCAGTACAGCCGGAATATCAGTCGAGCATATATCTGAAACATTACCTCGTCAATTCAAATGCAACAAGAGTATAGCCCAACCTACCATTGACCAAGTCCGGATAGTCTGTGAATACCCCGATGTATTTCCAGATGTTTTGCCCGGTATGCCCCCAGATCAGGATATCGAGTTTATCATCGAACTAATCCCCGGAACCGGACCCATAGCCCAGAGACCCTATAGTATGAACCCGTCAGAGCTCGCAGAACTGAAGAAACAACTGGATTCTATGTTGGAAATTGGATTGATTCAACCAAGTGCGTCCCCATGGAGATCACCTGTCTTGTTTGTGGACAAGAAGGATGGAGGTAACCGTTTGTGTACGGATTATCGGAAGTTGAATGATGTCACCATCAAGAACAAGTACCCCTTGCCCAAGATAGAAGATTTGTTTGATCAGTTGACCGGTGCCAAAGTGTTTTCTAAGATTGATCTTAGAACTGGCTATCATCAACTCAAGATTCGTGCAGAGGATATTCCAAAGACTGCCTTTACCACCAGATATGGATTGTATGAGTATACGGTCATGTCTTTCGGATTAACCAATGCCCCCGCTTATTTCATGAACCTCATGAATAAGATTTTTATGGACTTCCTGGATAAGTTTGTCGTTGTTTTCATCGATGACATTCTGATTTATTCCAAATCAGAAGAAGAACATGAGCTACACCTAAGGACCATTCTTGGAACCCTTAGAGAGCATCAGTTGTATGCCAAGTTTAGCAAATGTGAATTCTGGTTACAGGAGGTAGGATTCCTCGGTCACATTGTATCAGCCGGAGGAATTGCCGTTGACCCTGCCAAAGTGAAAGATGTAGAAGATTGGCAAGCCCCAACCACTCAAACCCAAGTTCGTGCTTTTCTCGAATTGGCGGGATATTACCGCAAATTCGTAGAAGGATTCTCGAGTATCGCCAGACCCATGACCCAATTGCTGAAAAAGGATAAGAAGTGTGAATGGACCGACAAATGTGAAGCGAGTTTTCAAGAACTCAAAAGGAGATTGATTTCAGCCCCAATCTTGATCATGTCGGATATCACGAAGCCCTTCGACGTGTATTGTGACGCATCCAAGATTGGTCTCGGATGTGTGCTAATGCAAGAAGGCAAAGTGATATCTTATCTATCCCGACAATTGAAACAACATGAGCAAAACTACCCAACCCATGACCTCGAACTCGCAGCAGTAGTTCTAGCCCTGAAGACATGGAGACATTACCTGATGGGAAATCGTTGTGAGATTTATTCGGACCACAAGATCCTAAAGTATATATTCACTCAGAAGGAGTTGAATATGAGGCAGAGAATATGGATTGAGCTAATCAAGAATTATGACCTGGACATTCACTATCACCCTGGTAAAGCCAACGTGGTAGCCGATGCCCTTAGCAGATTGTCGTGCCGCTTGAACTCCATGATTTTGAAGGAGCAACCAAGTTTGCACAAAGAGATGGAAGATTTTCGAATGGAATTAGTAAGTGAAGGATTTTTGGATAGCATAGAACTCCAGCCCACTTTGATTAGTCAGATTAAGGAGGCGCAGAAGGAAAATGCTAGTATCGACGGAATCAAGCGTATCGGTACAGGCAAGGTACCCGGATTCACCGAAGACGAAGAAGGAGTGTTGGTACAAAGGACGCCTTTGTGTACCAGCAGATTCTAAGTTGAAAGAAGTTATTTTGACGGAGGCTCATGATACTCTTTATTCTATCCATCCTGGAGGAACTAAGATGTATCAAGATTTGAAAGAGCAATTTTGGTGGCATAAGATGAAGAGAGAAATAGGAAGCTATATCGCCAAGTGTGATATATGTCAGCGAGTCAAGGCAGGACATCAAAGACCCGCTGGATTGTTGCAACCCTTGCAGATTCCGGAATGGAAATGGGATTCTGTAGGAATGGACTTTATCACTGGACTACCTACTTCTAGTAGGGGAAATGACTCTATCTGGGTCATAGTGGACAGATTGTCCAAAGTCGCCCATTTCTTACCCGTCAAGACCACATATAAGAGTTCGAAGCTAGCGGAGTTGTACATCACTAGAATCGTTAGTTTGCATGGAGTCCCCAAGAACATAGTATCGGATCGAGGAACTCGGTTTACCTCGAGATTCTGGAAGAAAGTTCAAGAAGGTTTAGGAACCCGGCTAGATTTCAGTACCGCGTATCACCCTCAAACCGATGGACAAACGGAGCAAGTGAATCAAATACTCGAAGATATGCTGAGAGCGTGCGTGTTAGAATATGGATCCAAGTGGGAAGACTGTCTGCCGTTTGCAGAATTTTCATACAACAACAGTTATCAAGCCAGTTTGCAAATGGCCCCATTTGAATTTATGTACGGAAGAAAGTGTCGTACCCCTTTGAACTGGTCGGAAGTACGAGAGAGTCAGATTTTCGGACCCGACATCCTACGAGAAGCAGAAGAGAAGGTTCACAAGATTCGTGAGCACCTCAAGACCGCCCAATCCCGACAGAAGAGTTACGCCGACAAGAGACGTAGAGACCTCGCCTTCAACATAGGAGATTTTGTTTATTTGAAAGTGTCGCCATTGAAGGGAATGCAGCGTTTCCAACTTAAAGGAAAGTTAGCCCCCATATATATCGGACCTTTCAAGATTCTGAACCGTCGAGGAGAAGTATCATACCAATTGGAGCTACCTGAAGAGATGTCAGCCGTGCACAATGTGTTCAATATCTCATTACTTCGCAAGTGTCTCGAAGTCCCCGAGAAGACCGAAGTATTCAACAATATCGACCATCGGACCATAGAGATCAACGATGACCTGACCTATCCTGAAGTATCCATCCGCATTTTGGAAGAAGCTTTTCGAACTACCCGAACCAGAAGCATCAAGTTTCTCAAGATTCAGTGGAGTAACCACACAGAAGAGGAAGCTACCTGGGAGCGCGAAGATCACATCAGGACGGAGTTTCCCGGTCTCTTCAAATCCTAGGTAATCTTTTCGTCCTTTTTCAAATCTCGGGACGAGATTTTGTTTAAGGGGGGAAGGTTTGTAACATCCCAAAAATACTAAGCTTGGATCATCAAACTCTAATCATCAAAATTAGGGTTAACAAAAAACTTTTCTAAATAAAATTATGAATGCATGCATATGTGTATGCATTGATTTGGAATTCTTTTGAAACCACCTTGTTTGTTTGTTTGTTTGTTTCTTTGCTTGTAAAATGTTTCTTAGGTGAAATAAACATCATCTAAAACATTTCCCACACTTTTCCTAAAGACAAGTAAATCAAAACACATATATGAAATGAATGGTCATTTTGTCCAATTTAACTCCCACGCCTACTTTGGCTGTCTCAAACTTTCAGAACCTAACAGAAACTTTTCTGGATCTTTGCACCCCTTGAATGTACTCATAACAAAGTATCAAGGCCCACCTTGTGATCATCCAGAAACTTTCAAATGCATAGTTTAATTGACATTTCAAAATTGAATCTTTATCATATGGGAAGATCCCACTTTTTTAAAAACCACTCAAACAAGCTCAACTTTCAAAACCCAAGCATCTGCAGACTCACCATCACCAATCTAGCAAACCCACCAAAAATCTTTTCAAAATTCAAAACTTGATTTCATGCGGCCATTTCATCAAACAGGTTGCAGACACAAATCAAACAAACATCGAACACTATAGTGTGCAGTAAAATTGGCCTAACTTGTTCCCTAGTTAGCTCACAACCAGCTCAGTAGATCATCTAGGAAGATTAGCCAAGCACTAGCACCCCTGTGAGCTTGCCATGGCCATCAATGGTGAACAGCCGAGCACACCCTTGCCACCCCATAGCCGACAGCAAGCTAGGAGCAGCAGCAAGCCTAGCCAGCATGTCTGGGAGGTAGCCCACCGTCCACCGCCACTCACTGTCCCAGCTGCGAGCGTTTCCAAGCCCTGGACCACGCGCACAAGCTGCGCCCAGACCGCCAGAGACCATGCCGAGCGTGCGCCAGAGCACCACCCTCGACCAGCACCCACAGACCGCGCGCCGCCCTCGCCGCGTGCACACACAATCCCCACCGACCCAGGAGACCGCCAGACATCCCCGTTTGCCGCCCCGTGCCGCACAGCCACCGCCCGCCGTCGAAGACGCCGCCTCTGCCGCGCAGAGCATCGCCCGTTCCAGACCAAGCCACACCGCCCCATGCCTCGAAACCATGTCGTTGAGCATCGCCAGGAGACACCGCACCGTCCCCTACCTTCGCTCATGCCATTAGCCGCCTGTAACATCACCCCCGACGAGCTCACCGTGCGCCCCGACGGTCCCCTCGCTCGACTATAAATAGAGGCCACCCCCGCACGATTTCTTCACACCATCTCACTCCCCTCTTCTCACTGATCGTGCCACACCGTTCCCGGAGCAAGGCGAGCACCACCCCGCCGGAATTTCACCGGAGCCCGCCGCCTCTGGAGGAGAAGGGAGCCATCGATTTCGTCCACCCCAGGAGCTGCTGCGACCACCCCTGAGTTCGCCGTCGTCGACTTCGTCATTCGCCCGCCTCGCCGACCCTCGCCCGTACCCCGGTGAGCCCCCAGCACACCTCACTGGCCGCGCTAGGTTTCGTTCTCGCCGGTGTTGTCTCGCGTCGACGATGACTCTCAGCCGTTGGATTAGAACTAGATCGAACGACCCACGTTGCCCCATACCGCTTCGCCCAGCCCCGTGTCACTGACGAGTGGGGACACCCACTTAAGCAGCTCGCGGGAGCACTGCGCTTAGCAGGCCGGCCCGTTTACTTTTCCCGCGCAGCCCAGTTATTTCAAATTAAACTTTTTCCATTTCAATTCAAAAACACTTCTGTACCCAACTTCAAAAATCAACCCAGATCGATTCAGTGCACCAAATTGAATGAAACCAATTTTGTTAGAAAGGTCTGTGAATGCTGAATCCAAGCCCGTTGGATTCAAGTCATTTGGAGCTATAGATCACCCATAGAAAAAATAACAAAGCAGAAGCTTTTCTGTATTCAAACATTTTTCAAATTTAAATCATAATAGCTTTTGAGTTGATTCCAACTCTCAAAAATCACATTTAACCATACCTTTCAGAATATATAAAAATATATAGGTTTACTTGCAGAAATAATGTTCAAGTAATAAAAGAATGCCCCATAGGCATTTCTAGCCACTTTAATTAATTAAAATAAAAGGGTAAAACCTTATTAAATTGTGACACCACTTTAAATCACATTCCCATGGACTACAATATGTGGTGATGACATGTGTCAACATGATCCCATTTTTGGTTTGGAGAATATTAAATCTTAAGTAGTTTTTCAAGGAGTAGAAATTACTTTCCTAACAAAAAAAAGGAATTAAATCAAGCCTTAACCTTGTAATGTTAGAGATGATGCTAGATCATCTATAGGACCCTTGTGTGTGATGATTGCAAGTAGTTAAGTATTGTTTGGTGATTGTGTACCTCGTATTTATTCATAGACGCTAGTACCGACCAAGGATACGAGGAGGAAGGAGGATTCTACGAAGAAGAAGCCGAGGAGAACTTCAACCACTGCTCTGCACAAGGCAAGCCTAATACTACTAGTGAATGTGCAAGCTAACACTTGCAATTTAGCAAGCTAATGCTATACCTATGCAAGCCTTACTAATCAAGTTGACCCATGCAAGTTAACACTTGCAATTTAGCAAACTTATATTGACACTAATACAAGCTTTACTAACTAAGTGGACCAATGCAAGCTAACCCTTGCAAGATACCCTACTGATGCAACAAACCCCTACTTGCTACTCTGCCTATTATATGCTTTAAGCATATGAGATCATACCCACTTGATAAACCAATCCTAGTTTTATTTGCAAGCTTCTTACTTTATTTCTTTATCAAAGCTTCAACTTAGAGTGGACTTAAGTGACTTGTAGATACTGGAAGAATTCTGAAGGTTGCATAAAGAGCATTAAATTTGGCCTAAGCTAGAAACCTTGATATCAGCCTAAGATATAAGGTTGGACTTAGTTGAAACTCCACTAGTTTACCACCCCTCATCAGTACTACCCCCCCCCCTCCCCCACCTTAGATGCTAGTGCTAAGCATAAAACTTGATCAACTTTAGATGTGAATACTTGGTGGAAAATGGTTATGAAAACGTTGGAATGATGGATCATTCTACTGAAATTTTTTGGACATATGTTTCCAAACACTTGAGGATTTTGGTGATAAAAATGTTGAGGCATGAGCCTTAGCCCTTTATAAAACTGATGGTTGTCTGGATGCGATACCATTCCAATTTTATCGTACAACCACAATACCCGAATATTGGGTAGGGCTTGACTAGAAACTTATATACCTTAGTATTAGTTCCCTCACGGCCAAGGTCTGAGGTGAGGCTACCTTGTGAAGATTGTCCACCTGTGCAGTATCCAAGATGACAGTTGGTCATGGTGGGAGGCCAAACTCACAGGAGAGGTGCTTATACTAGGGCGTGTAATTGAAAGGTTAGGATTGATTATCCGCATACTGAGTATGGTGAGTTCAGGATTTGTTCCTGACGGATGTATCGAATGTTGTGGTGAAAGTGTACAATCTCTACAGAGTGTCAAACTATTCGAATAGCCGCGTCCGCGGTTATGGACAGTTAGAGTGGCCATACTGTTCCCCCTTCAGACTTTTCAAAATGACTTGTGAAATGAATTGAGACTTTGACTTGGCCACAATAGAGTTGTGATATGAAATACAAGTTCCCATTTAGGAGTTATAAAATCGTGACTAGCTTTGGAACCTAGTAGAGATAAATCTGGCTTTTGCAAAACAACCCTAGTGCCTTGTAACACCCTCAGAATCGGACCTATGCAAGTTTTAGCGAAACCCGCCAAACCCGCATAGAAACGATTCAAAGGTGCCCACCAGGCACTTTCGTGCGGGTGGAAAACGAAGTAATAACATTACACAACAGTCCTCGATGGGACCCACAGAACAGATATATATAAAACACGACTTCATGAGTCAAGAATACAGATATACGGTACAGAGATCCAAATCACCTTGAAAAGATGGAGCGTCCGACTACGGACAAGATGCAAATGGGGCTAAGAGCCCTGGAGAATAACCAATGGCGTCCATAACCCTGCCCAGGCCAAGCCGGAAGGGTAACCCTGCTAACGACGTCGATCTCAAAACCTGCTTAAACAAAAGGGGTGCCGACAAAGGGCAAAGGAAAAAGAGGAGCGTCAGTACTGAGGCCAGTACACGGCGAGACTAGAATTCGGCGGTCCTCGCCTACACAGGTATGGTGGACTGAAGCGGCAGCGGTAGCATGCACTAAACAACCTATAGAGACTCGATACAACTGGCGGTTATCAGAGAGGGATAAGAATGACCTATCCGGATCCAACCTGAAGCTAACACCAAACAAACCCATCCTGGTGTTTCCCTCTCGAGACCAAACGAGGAAGTCAACCGAGGAACGCACACAGTTGGCAGTTTTATTTATTCAGTTATCGTTGCAGCAATTACTAGTCAAATATAGGTAGTCATCCTGATAAAATAAACAGTGGGCAATTTTAGTTAACCATTCCGTTGTAGTTGCGACACTTTCTAGTCAGATACAAATAGCATGAGATATCCCAAAAACCCAGCAGTTGTTGGTACTTTTATTCAGCCATTCCGTTATAGTTGCAATACTTACTAGTCAGATACAATTGTCGCGAGCGACAACCAAACAAGCAATTGTGGGCAGTTTTAGTTAGCCATTCCGTTATGGTGGAGCTGATTACTGGTCATTATAAAGTCAAATTTATAGCACTACTTTAGTTATGCTTGTCTATGATCGAGATACTGTGCTCCAAGTCGTCCATAACCGCGGACACGGCTTTCAGAAAGTTTTAACCCGGCCGGGGTGCACAAATAGCAACACACACTCGATCAGCCTCGGAAAAACCAAATCAAAACCCAACGAGGCCTTCACGACAAAGCAATCACAGGATTCAGAATTATTTCAGGGGGCCACCCCATTAAGCTACCCGCAACGAAGTTAGCTGACTCCGAAACGGACTCAAGGTTTGGGTATACGGCTGTGAACGACTGGGAACCCAAAACTGGGCTTGTCGACACCGCGGAATCGTGTCCCGATCCTAAACAGTACAGGTGCTATCTGTCGCACAATTTAAATAAAGCAGTAAAGCATGGCATAAGTACAGGATCGTAAATAAAACCTCAAACTAGTTTGTGGCCCCAAGAAATAAGACTGAATCAAGCTCTGGCTCAGGGGGGTCCCATATACCTCCCGGATGTGGATAGCGCGATAAAATAAAGGAACAGGTATCAAGTACTCGGGGTCCTACGGGACACAAGTGGGCGTTCGGAAACCAAATATTATCTATCACCCACCGATGCCTCTGCTTACTTCAATTTTAGTTGTTAAAGAGGAATTAAAGTGAACGATAGTAAAGCCATGATCATCTCCAACATCAACATGCGGCATTGCTCCAACAACTGTGGCACTTGACGACACGCAGCAGCAATTGAGCAAGCGACTACAACGCGCAAGTCCAACTATCTACCAAACAACAGGTAATAGGATGTGTCCAAGGCAATATAAGGCTGGAAGGGATATCTCGGGTACGAAAACTAGAGCAACGCGACACAGATAGCAATAGATCAACAGGAGGGAATAAATACTATAAAAGTAAGATAGGTAGAAAAGGGGGGAGATGCTCGCCTGAAAACATTGTCGAAGGTTCACCGAAGATCGGGTCGACACTCGCATCAACTCAACGGCCTTATCCGCGAAGAAGCAAAACACTAGAATAAACACCGGATGCAATATTTAATACTACGGCAAAAGATCGGTCATGATGCATGTATGATGTATGGCCTGGCAAAGGTGCGATGCAATTAGATCATATTAAGTGGAACCGGGGTCCCGACAATTAATTAAACGGTTCAAGTTATTTATCTACCCCGCAAATTAAATGTTGCATTATCAAGACAACGATGGCACCGGTTCGCTACACAAATTTAAATGAGGTCAATATAAGGCTAGATTTGCCCGCATATGGGCCCCATATTTAATTATAAGGTGAATCGGCATAAGGCCCCCAAACCACACAAATATGCATGCAAGTATGGCAATTTAATATGCAACAAGTTTATATATAGCATTTATAAAATAGGGCTCGGGAAAAGGTTCACACATTAGAGGGTCTCGACGAACTTGGGGTTCCGGGATTCGGGGTTCGGTCTCAGGGTCCAGGGTCCGACGGGTTCGGTCTCGACGGAAGCGTTCTCGGATTTACTGGGGTAGATCTTGTCGCATCCGCGGTGGTCGGGCCATGTTGTCGGTCTTGTCGTCTCACGCGGAGATCTTGGCGTTCCGGGAGGTAGTGCTTGGTCTGGCGTCGGGGCTTCGGACTCGCCCTGGTTGCTGTCGTTCTTGTCGGGCCCGCGCATCAGGTCGGTCTTGGCGTCCGGGTTCTCGACTTCGCATCCGGGACGAAGGTCTTGTCACATGTGTGATCTTCAGGTCCGGGGCCTCAGGTTCGCGGAACGGTCTCGCGATGAAGTGCTTGCCGTGATTGTGGCGAGCTTGGCGGTCATCGGGTTTGGTCGGGTCGGGTGGATCTTGAGTGTGGCGCTCGAATTGCATCGACACCTCCACGCAATGCTCCGCGGGTGGCCATCCACAAAGGGGCCAACACCGGAACGCTGCACGGAGGATGTCCCACCTGGTCATCACCACAAACGCCCTTTGGCAAAAACCGAAGCTGCCAAGATGACCAGCGGCGCGGACGAGGCGGGTCAGAGCAGGCCCACTGGGTGGGGTCCGCGGTGGCGCTCGGGGCTCGCTGCAGGGGAGCAGAGGGGTGAGGCCGAGGAGGCGGAGAGGAGGGTCGCCGGCGCGGGACTGCACGGTTGAGGAGGAGGACGCGGGCGCTGGCTGGTCCGGAGGAAGAAGGGCGGCTCGGGCCGGCGACGAAGGCGAGCGGAGGGAGGCGCGGCCGGTGGCGCTCGGGGCCGGCGGCGGAAGGAGGAGGCCCTGGGCGGCGCGGGAAGGCGGGCCCGCGCGGGGTCCGGCCGACGGCGGACACGGAGAAGGTCGCCGGAGGGAGGTTGCGGGGTCGGGGCGCGCTGGACCGGGCTCGACGGGGACGCGGCGGCGGCGGGGCTCGCGGTCGCTGCGGAGGGGAGGAGGGTCGCGGTGGCGGCCTGGACGCGGAGGAGCCCGCGACGGAAGGCGCCGGGCGGGGCGGAACTCGGTCGGCGGGGTGGAGGCGGCCGCTGGAGGGGGCACATCGACGACGGAGGCGGCGCTGGCGTGGTCGGGGACGGAGGGGCCGAAGCGGTGCCGGGGCGGGGAGGACGGACGGCGACGCCGGAGGGAGGAGCTCGCGGTGGGAGAAGAGGAGCGGGGCGACGGGGCGGCGGGTGGAGACCATCGGCGGGGCGCCGGCGAGGCGGGGGTGACCGGAGGAGGGGCGAGCGCGGAACCGGCGAGGTGCAGAGGCGGGGTGCGGTGAGGAGAGGGCGAGGACGGTGCGGGGCGAGCGGGGGGGAAGGGAGGATGGGGACGACGGGGTGGGCCAGGTGGGGTCCCGCGGGTGTGCTGTGCGTCGGTGTGGGTTGTGTGTGGCATGTGGTGCCGGGTGGGCCCAGGCGGTCAGGGAGTGGGGGCTGAGAGGTGAGGTGGCTGTGTGAGGGAGTAGGCGGTTGTGTGGGGTGACGTGGCAGCGTGTGAGTGGTGGGGGAAGGGAGAGAGGTGAGGTGTCGAGAGGGGGTTGGTTGGGGTGAGGTGGAGGGGGGCTGGGTAGGTTAGGTTGGGTAGCTTTAGGATTATGGGTGGACCGTTTTGAACATGGGGGTGGTCGTTCGGGTCGATTCGGCCCGTTCGACTGCCCCCACTAAAATAATATAATTTTTATTTAATTTTTGCAATAAGCTTGTATAAATAGATTTTAGACAAACAAAAATATCCGGAAGCATCCGGGGGTTTAATTTGAAATAGAAGGAGGGTTAATTTTAGAAAACGATTGTCTTTTGCAAATAGTTTTTAGGCAAATTAATATGCATCAAGATGACGATGCTCAAATGCAATGTGGCATGATGACATGAGCATGCGGTCATGACGATGCAATGCACAAAAACAACGCGATTTTCTAGTAGTGGTAATTGCGGGATGCCACAATTTGACACCACTAACAATGGATCTCGCCCTCGAGATCCGCCTCATGGTACCGGAAGGAAGGTCGGCGGTCTGATCCTTCGCGCTTCGTGTAGATCCTCGCGACACCACTAACAATGATCGTTGTCCGTGATCGTTGCGGGAAACACTCCGGAAACAAAAGGTCGAAGGTAGAGGTATCAACAGATAAAGCCACCTCTAACTCCGGTAGAAAGAGAGGACCGTTGCATTCTCATCCACTTCAATGTACAAAAGCGAATAGAAGGGGTAGTCGGCATGGGGGCCAATCCATCATGCACCCAAACTATTACTCCGCACAATCAGTGGAAAAGCATGCAACCATTCTCGGAATTAGACTGAAGATCTCGACAATCGAGGTTCAGGAACAAAGGAGTGATGCAGACTCTGCATCGGATCTGGCGTAGATGATGTCGTCACGTCAGGAGAACACCGGAAAGCACAAACAAGGAATAAAGAATGGTAACACTGCAGACGGATTCCTCAAGCAGCATGAACACCGGATGGTAGAACTCCGTTATCAAAGGAGGAAGCGAAACCCTGAAGGTACGACGGAAAACCCAGCCACGAGAGATCCTGGACTCGAAGAAAAAGACGAGACCGGATTCAAAACACGTAGAGATAAGAGGAGAATAGCAGAAGGGCAAGGAGTAAAATTAGACCTAATCAGAACTATCCAACCGATTTTGCAAAAATAGTTTTGACACTCTACTTCGGCCGTTAGCTAGGTTATCCTACAGGCTGGACTTGTGGGGTATCGTAACTGCTGAGCTCTGATACCACTCTGTAACACCCTCAGAATCGGACCTATGCAAGTTTTAGCGAAACCCGCCAAACCCGCATAGAAACGATTCAAAGGTGCCCACCAGGCACTTTCGTGCGGGTGGAAAGCGAAGTAATAACATTACACAACAGTCCTTGATGGGACCCACAGAACAGATATATATATATATATAAAACACGACTTCATGAGTCAAGAATACAGATATACGGTACAGAGATCCAAATCACCTTGAAAAGATGGAGCGTCCGACTACGGACAAGATGCAAATGGGGCTAAGAGCCCTGAAGAATAACCAATGGCGTCCATAACCCTGCCCAGGCCAAGCCGGAAGGGTAACCCTGCTAACGACGTCGATCTCAAAACCTGCTTAAACAAAAGGGGT
This sequence comes from Avena sativa, assembly GCA_916181665.1. Taxonomy (NCBI): domain Eukaryota; kingdom Viridiplantae; phylum Streptophyta; class Magnoliopsida; order Poales; family Poaceae; genus Avena; species Avena sativa. The sequence goes on along the minus strand of OV702279.1, from coordinate 369,712,340 downwards.
GCCGACAAAGGGCAAAGGAAAAAGAGGAGCGTCAGTACTGAGGCCAGTACACGGCGAGACTAGAATTTGGCGGTCCTCGCCTACACAGGTATGGTGGACTGAAGCGGCAGCGGTAGCATGCACTAAACAACCTATAGAGACTCGATACAACTGGCGGTTATCAGAGAGGGATAAGAATGACCTATCCGGATCCAACCTGAAGCTAACACCAAACAAACCCATCCTGGTGTTTCCCCCTCGAGACCAAACGGGGAAGTCAACCGAGGAACGCACACAGTTGGCAGTTTTATTTATTCAGTTATCGTTGCAGCAATTACTAGTAAAATATAGGTAGTCATCCTGATAAAATAAACAGTGGGCAATTTTAGTTAACCATTCCGTTGTAGTTGCAGCACTTTCTAGTCAGATACAAATAGCATGAGATATCCCAAAAACCCAACAGTTGTTGGTACTTTTATTCAGCCATTCCGTTATAGTTGCAATACTTACTAGTCAGATACAATTGTCGCGAGCGACAACCAAACAAGCAATTGTGGGCAGTTTTAGTTAGCCATTCCGTTATGGTGGAGCTGATTACTGGTCATTATAAAGTCAAATTTATAGCACTACTTTAGTTATGCTTGTCTATGATCGAGATACTGTGCTCCAAGTCGTCCATAACCGCGGACACGACTTTCAGAAAGTTTTAACCCGGCCGGGGTGCACAAATAGCAACACACACTCGATCAGCCTCGGAAAAACCAAATCAAAACCCAACGAGGCCTTCACGACAAAGAAATCACAGGATTCAGAATTATTTCAGGGGGCCACCCCATTAAGCTACCCGCAACGAAGTTAGCTGACTCCGAAACGGACTCAAGGTTTGGGTATACGGCTGTGAACGACTGGGAACCCAAAACTGGGCTTGTCGACACCGCGGAATCGTGTCCCGATCCTAAACAGTACAGGTGCTATCTGTCGCACAATTTAAATAAAGCAGTAAAGCATGGCATAAGTACAGGATCGTAAATAAAACCTCAAACTAGTTTGTGGCCCCAAGAAATAAGACTGAATCAAGCTCTGGCTCAGGGGGGTCCCATATACCTCCCGGATGTGGATAGCGCGATAAAATCAAGGAACAGGTATCAAGTACTCGGGGTCCTACGGGACACAAGTGGGCGTTCGGAAACCAAATATTATCTATCACCCACCGATGCCTCTGCTTACTTCAATTTTAGTTGTTAAACAGGAATTAAAGTGAACGATAGTAAAGCCATGATCATCTCCAACATCAACATGCGGCATTGCTCCAACAACTGTGGCACTTGACGACACGCAGCAGCAATTGAGCAAGCGACTACAACGCGCAAGTCCAACTATCTACCAAACAACAGGTAATAGGATGTGTCCAAGGCAATATAAGGCTGCAAGGGATATCTCGGGTACGAAAACTAGAGCAACGCGACACAGATAGCAATAGATCAACAGGAGGGAATAAATACTATAAAAGTAAGATAGGTAGAAAAGGGGGGGAGATGCTCGCCTGAAAACATTGTCGAAGGTTCAACCAAAGATCGGGTCGACACTCGCATCAACTCAACGGCCTTATCCGCGAAGAAGCAAAACACTAGAATAAACACCGGATGCAATATTTAATACTACGGCAAAAGATCGGGCATGATGCATGTATGATGTATGGCCTGGCAAAGGTGCGATGCAATTAGATCATATTAAGTGGAACCGGGGTCCCGACAATTAATTAAACGGTTCAAGTTATTTATCTACCCCGCAAATTAAATGTTGCATTATCAAGACAACGATGGCACCGATTCGCTACACAAATTTAAATGAGGTCAATATAAGGCTAGATTTGCCCGCATATGGGCCCCATATTTAATTATAAGGTGAATCGGCATAAGGCCCCCAAACCACACAAATATGCATGCAAGTATGGCAATTTAATATGCAACAAGTTTATATATAGCATTTATAAAATAGGGCTCGGGAAAAGGTTCACACATTAGAGGGTCTCGACGAACTTGGGGTTCCGGGATTCGGGGTTCGGTCTCAGGGTCCAGGGTCTGACGGGTTCGGTCTCGACGGAAGCGTTCTCGGATTTACTGGGGTAGATCTTGTCGCATCCGCGGTGGTCGGGCCATGTTGTCGGTCTTGTCGTCTCACGCGGAGATCTTGGCGTTCCGGGAGGTAGTGCTTGGTCTGGCGTCGGGGCTTCGGACTCGCCCTGGTTGCTGTCGTTCTTGTCGGGCCCGCGCATCAGGTCGGTCTTGGCGTCCGGGTTCTCGACTTCGCATCCGGGACGAAGGTCTTGTCGCATGTGTGATCTTCAGGTCCGGGGCCTCAGGTTCGCGGAACGGTCTCGCGATGAAGTGCTTGCCGTGATTGTGGCGAGCTTGGCTGTCATCGGGTTTGGTCGGGTCGGGTGGATCTTGAGTGTGGCGCTCGAATTGCATCGACACCTCCACGCAATGCTCCGCGGGTGGCCATCCGCAAAGGGGCCAACACCGAAACGCTGCACGGAGGATGTCCCACCTGGTCATCACCACAAACGCCCTTTGGCCAAAACCGAAGCTGCCAAGATGACCAGCGGCGCGGACGAGGCGGGTCAGAGCAGGCCCACTGGGTGGGGTTCGCGGTGGCGCTCGGGGCTCGCTGCAGGGGAGCAGAGGGGTGAGGCCGAGGAGGCGGAGAGGAGGGTCGCCGGCGCGGGACTGCACGGTTGAGGAGGAGGACGCGGGCGCTGGCTGGTCCGGAGGAAGAAGGGCGGCTCGGGCCGGCGACGAAGGCGAGCGGAGGGAGGCGCGGCCGGTGGCGCTCGGGGCCGGCGGCGGAAGGAGGAGGCCCTGGGCGGCGCGGGAAGGCAGGCCCGCGCGGGGTCCGGCCGGCGGCGGACACGGAGAAGGTCGCCGGAGGGAGGTTGCGGGGTCGGGGCGCGCTGGACCGGGCTCGACGGGGACGCGGCGGCGGCGGGGCTCGCGGTCGCTGTGGAGGGGAGGAGGGTCGCGGTGGCGGCCTGGACGCGGAGGAGCCCGCGACGGAAGGCGCCGGGCGGGGCGGAACTCGGCCGGCGGGGTGGAGGCGGCCGCTGGAGGGGGCACATCGGCGACGGAGGCGGCGCTGGCGTGGTCGGGGACGGAGGGGCCGAAGCGGTGCCGGGGCGGGGAGGACGGACGGCGACGCCGGAGGGAGGAGCTCGCGGTGGGAGAAGAGGAGTGGGGCGACGGGGCGGCGGGTGGAGACCGTCGGCGGGGCGCCGGCGAGGCGGGGGTGACCGGAGGCGGGGCGAGCGCGGAACCGGCGAGGTGCAGAGGCGGGGTGCGGTGAGGAGAGGGCGAGGACGGTGCGGGGCGAGCGGGGGGGAAGGGAGGATGGGGACGACGGGATGGGCCAGGTGGGGTCCCGCGGGTGTGCTGTGCGTCGGTGTGGGTTGTGTGTGGCATGTGGTGCCGGGTGGGCCCAGGCGGTCAGGGAGTGGGGGCTGAGAGGTGAGGTGGCTGTGTGAGGGAGTAGGCGGTGGTGCGGGGTGACGTGGCAGCGTGTGAGTGGTGGGGGAAGGGAGAGAGGTGAGGTGTCGAGAGGGGGTTGGTTGGGGTGAGGTGGAGGGGGGCTGGGTAGGTTAGGTTGGGTAGCTTTAGGATTATGGGTGGACCGTTTTGAACATGGGGGTGGTCGTTCGGGTCGATTCGGCCCGTTCGACTGCCCCCACTAAAATAATATAATTTTTATTTAATTTTTTGCAATAAGCTTGTATAAATAGATTTTAGACAAACAAAAATATCCGGAAGCATCCGGGGGTTTAATTTGAAATAGAAGGAGGGTTAATTTTAGAAAACGATTGTCTTTCGCAAATAGTTTTTAGGCAAATTAATATGCATGAAGATGACGATGCTCAAATGCAATGTGGCATGATGACATGAGCATGCGGTCATGACGATGCAATGCACAAAAACAACGCGATTTTCTAGTAGTGGTAATTGCGGGATGCCACAAGCCTAGTGTCCTATTATCCAAAAAACCCTTTACCTGTTAGTATTAGTTTGCGAGTACTTAAAGAGTACTCATGGCTTTGTCCCTGGCTATTCCCATGGCCAGACTATGAAGAGGAGTACCTGGAAGATGGACCCCAGGAAGGTTACGACAACTAGGATCATCTCCCATCGTCAGCATTGCCTGTGACCCCGAAGATGGAGCTTCGCCTACGCTACTGTTATTATTACGTATTCCGCTGCTTGAAGTTGTATTAAGAACTGGATCATGAGATCCCTATTTGTGTAAGAACTTATGTATCGTTTGTAATGGATGATGTACTATGGTATCCAATTCTGTTATGTCTCGCAAAAATGGTAATCCTGAGATTGCGGTGTATGGCATAACAGGCATCTAGGATTGAAAAATCCGGGTGTTGACACTTACTATGACGTGGCATGACCTCTCCTTTGCGATGAACAAGGTGTGTCAATTTAATTATGCTCCTACGAGTACTCACTGGTCAGCAGTGAAACGCATTCTTTGGTATGTCAAGGGGACGCTGTCATATGGTCTGTTGATTTGGCCATCTACTCGTTCGTACTCCGATCTTCTTTCGGCATTTTTTGATGCTGACTTGGCTGGAGATGCTGATGATCGGTGATCCAAGGGGGGATTTGCTATATTCTTTGGTGGAAACTTGCTTTTTTGGAGTGCTTGAGAACATGCTACTTTCTCTCGGTCCAGCACAGAGTCTGAATACAAGGCACTGGCCAATGCCACAGCTAAGCTTATTTGGGTACAGATTCTTGGAGAGCTTGGAGTGCCATCGACTACCTCACCAATACTATGGTGTGATAATATTGGGGCAACTACTTGTCTGCCAATCCAGTATTTCATGCTCGCTTAGACACGTTGAGGTGGTCTTCCATTTTGTGCGAGAACGAGTTGCTTGGAAGCAACTTCAAGTTCGGTTTATCTTCTCCAAGGACCAGCTTGCTAATATCTTCATCAAGCCGCTACCACTACCATTATTTCAGTTGTAGAAGCAATCTCAGTAGACCTGTTAAGATTGAGAGAGGGTGATAAACTGTATATGTAGATGTGTTGTATTATATCCCACGTGTAACTATACTTGTACTCTACCCTTTATATAAAGGAAAAACCACCCAATGCGAGAGGTGTGCAATACCCCACTACAGGAAATAAATGCTACGCCGACGGCCGGCTGCCGTCGGCACAGCGCCAAATTGTCGTCGGCACAGGCTGTGCCGACGGTGGCCGTCGGCGTAGCCCCCTCGGCGTACGTCCTCGTCGGCACAGCCCCTTCCCCTCGGCACAGCGTCTTCCAGCGGGCCCCGCGTGTCAGTCAACGACCGTTTTGGCTAACGGTTCAGCCTGAAACTACGCAGACGGCCAAGCCGTCGGCACAGGAATGGAGCTACGCCGACGGCCAGGACGTCGGCATAGCCTAAAATATATTTTTTTAATCTTTGAATTATTTGACTCCTTAATCTCCCGCTTTAATCATTTTAACACTATTTATAGTTAATAATTGATTAAATTGTAGTCTTAGTCAAAGTTCCCATTCGGTCACCCATCCTAACACTACTCCAGCTCTAGCACGCTTAACTTTCTCGTTCCTTCAGAATCTCTTCCCGCAAAGCAATTTACTCATTGTTGTCAATACTAGGATATCATTCCTATTAACTCTTATATCATCATGTCATATGGTTGTATTTTTTGAAATTACAAGCAATTATTTAAGTAAACAACAATGAATAAGTAAAAATATTATTGAATTCAAATAAAAATATAATGATTTTTTTTGTATTTTTTATTTAATATGGAATAATTAATATCTTTAAATCTGTAAATCGGAATTCGGCAAATAATATGTCTAAATTGATTAGAAAAATGAGAGGAATCCAAATATGATATCAATATCAACTTATCACAAACTATGTCGTGATTCTTATCATAATTTCATTTGCCCGTTTAAAACGGCACGTATAAAGATTCTTAGCTCGGGACTAAGACTCGCTAAACTTGAAGTGAATCTATGATGAAACAACATATTTTGAATCTAAAAATGATTTTTATAAAAAATCATGAGCATCCGATCATGTACCTATAGTTCATATCTGACCCACTTCCTACCGATTCGGCAGAAATTTGTCTTTTTCACCAGGGATAGACGGAAATGTTTGAGATCCCCGTGTTATGAAATTATCCATGTAAGGTGGTCTAGTATTTTTGAAAAATGTGACGGTAGAATTTTGAATTAGCCATTTGGTGGTTGCTTCACAAAACCGTCCGTTTTTTGCACTCGGTAAATGGAAAACGGTTTTTTGGTGCGACGAAAAGGAAAACTTCTTTCTGAAACATTGTTCGTCATCCCATGATACATACTTATGCATAATATGGACACATTATCATAAACTATGCCTTCATTATATCCATAACATTGGTCATTTGACCCAAAAGTCAAGAAACCTCGAACGAGATAGGTCATTTTGTGAAGTTTTTTTTGAGACATAATCAATATACCAAGTTTGATATTTTCCTTCTAACTATGTCACATAATATGACACCACGAGAAGGTTTCACGTTGTTTGGATCGTTTTTGAATTTATAATGCCCGTTTTAAACCATCGTTATACTTTGTCGAAGGGCGGGCATAAAGATTCTTAGCTCGGGGCTGAGACTCGCTAAACTTGAAGTGGATCTATGATGAAACAACAAATTTTGAACCTAAAAATGATTTTTGTGAAAAATCATGAGCATCCGATCATGTACCTGTAGTTCATACCTGACCCACTTCCTACCGATTCGGCAGGAATTTGTCTTTTTCACCAGGGATAGACGGAAATGTTTGAGATCCCCCTGTTATGACATTAACCATGTAAGGTGGTCTAGTATTTTTGAAAAATGTGACGGTAGCATTTTGAATTAGCCATTTGGTGGTTGCTTCACAAAACCGTCCGTTTTTTGCACTCGGTAAATGGAAAACGGCTTTTTGGTGCGACGAAAAGGAAAACTTCCTCCTGAAACATTGTTCGCCATCCCATGATGCATACATATGCATAATATGGACACATTATCACAAACTATGCCTTCATTCTAGCCATAACATTGGTCATTTGACCCAAAAGTCAAGAAACCTCGAACAAGATAGGTCATTTTGTGAAGGTTTTTTTGAGACATAATCAATACACCAAGTTTGATATTTTCCTTCTAACTATGTCACATAATATGACACCACGCGAAGGTTTCACGTTGTTTGGATCGTTTTTGAATTTATAATGCCCGTTTTAAACCATCGTTATACTTTGTCGAAGGGCGGGCATGAAGATTCTTAGCTCGGGGTTGAGACTCGCTAAACTTGAAGTGGATCTATGATGAAACAACATATTTTGAACCTAAAAATTATTTTTGTAAAAAATCATGAGCATCCGATCATGTACATGTAGTTCATATCTGACCCACTTCCTACCGATTTGGCAGGAATTTGTCTTTTTTACCAGGGATAGACGAAAATGTTTGAGATCCCCCTATTATGACATTATCCATGTAAGTTGGTCTAGTATTTTTGAAAAATGTGACCGTAGCATTTTGAATTAGCCATTTGGTGGTTGCTTCACAAAACCGTCCGTTTTTTGCACTCGGTAAATGGAAAACGGCTTTTTGGTGCGACGAAAAGGAAAACTTCCTCCTGAAACATTATTCGCCATCCCATGATGCATGCTTATGCATAATATGGACACATTATCACAAACTATGCCTTCATTCTAGCCATAACATTGGTCATTTGACCCAAAAGTCAAGAAACCTCGAACGAGATAGGTCATTTTGTGAAGTTTTTTTTTGAGACATAATCAATATACCAAGTTTGATATTTTTCCTTCTAACTATGTCACATAATATGACACCACGTGAAGGTTTCACGTTGTTTGGATCGTTTTTGAATTTATAATGCCCGTTTTAAACCATCGTTATACTTTGTCGAAGGGCGGGCATGAAGATTCTTAGCTTGGGGCTGAGACTCTCTAAACTTGAAGTGGATCTATGATGAAACAACATATTTTGAACCTAAAAATTATTTTTGTAAAAAATCATGAGCATCCGATCATGTACCTGTAGTTCATATCTGACCCACTTCCTACCGATTCGGCAGGAATTTGTCCTTTTCACCAGGGATAGACGGAAATGTTTGAGATCCCCCTGTTATGACATTATCCATGTAAGGTGGTCTAGTATTTTTAAAAAATATGACGGTAGCATTTTGAATTAGCCATTTTGTGGTTGCTTCACAAAACCGTCCGTTTTTTCACTCGGAAAATGGAAAACGGCTTTTTGGTGCGACGAAAAGGAAAATTTCCTCCTAAAACATTGTTCGCCATCACATGATGCACAATTATGCACAATATCGACACATTATCACAAACTATGCCTTCATTCTAGCCATAACATTGGTCATTTGACCCGAAAACCAAGAAACCTCGAACGAGATAGATCATTTTGTGAAGGTTTTTTTGAGACATAATCAATATACCAAGTTTAATATTTTTCCTTCTAACTATGTCACATAATATAACACCACGCGAAGGTTTCGCATTGTTTGGATCGTTTTTGAATTTATAATGCCCGTTTTAAACTATGTATAATATTTTATATTTTACTTAATTTTTGTTTTTAAATGTGTAATATTTGAGTGTAGATAGATAGATTATTTTTCTGCAAATTTTGATATATTATTTGTATTTTTCTAAATTAGAATGATTTAGTTATGATTTTCAAAAAATAATGAAAAAGGAAAAAAAATCTGGAGGCCTATGCCGACGGCCTGGCCGTCGGCACAGACCAAACAAAAAAATTTAAAGAGCTGGGTCAACGGCCAGGCCGTCGGCACAGCTTGGCTGCCTAACGCCGTTTCCGTCATCGTGTCTGAAGTGGGGCTACGCCGAGGGCTATATCTACGCCGAGGGCCACCGTCGGCACAGACCTTGCTACTACGCCAACGGCCACACTACGCCGAGGGCTACCCTCGGCACCGTCATCTACGCCGACGGCCGTATCTACGCCGACGGCCGGGCTGGTCGGCTGGCCAGGGAAGGCAGCTACACCGACGGCCCCGACCTTTGGCCGTCGGCGCCGACGGCCGGCCATCGGCGTCTTAGTTCTTTCTTGTAGTGCCCTGTCCAAATATTTTTTAAGATTTGTACTACGTACCTCCGTTTTATAATATAAGATTTTTCTATATTAAACTAAAACAGTTAGCTAAAAAGTCTATATTGTATGTAAAACGGAGAGAGTATCATCGTATCTTGGGTCGAGCACGAATGGACAGAGTTCCGGAAAGGCCGGCAGACCACCGACACGACATACGGCAGCGGACTCATGGTGAGACGGCGGGTTTCCGGCGAAGCCAGATAGTGACGTGCTCACGGTTAGACGGGCACGGCCTTGGAGATTGCGGAGGTCCGCAGAACGGCGAGTCGGGGGATGGCTCGTACAGCTTGAGTTCTACTCGGCTGCACTGCATATACAGCATTGGTCGTACCTATACAGTGGTACGGAGAGTTCTTCGTGTCAGAGTAGGATATAGAGAGGCACGCGGTAGGCTCGTACCGGAGCAGAGTTTGATTTGATTCTGCTGCACTACCAGACCGGTTTATACTTTCTATTTATAGCGATCGTGCTGACGTTTCTTCTCCCTATTTCTACAGGGATCGTGCTGACGTGGGGCGTTTGCTAAAATAGGAGCGGCGGTCCCAGGCGGCTACTCGAAATCCCTCACCCTCTCCCACCACCGCAAAATTTCCGCCGTCGCCGCGCCGCGCCAGATCCCACCCTCGACTGCCTCGTGCGACCTCCTTCCCTCCTACCTAGCCGCCACTCGCCGCCGTTTCCCTCTCCTCGAGCCGAGCAGCCGTCGCCTCCAGCCATGTCGCCCCCTCGTCGGCACCTATCGTCTTTTCGATCCCGATCCGCGGCGATCCTCGACGCAGTGCGCAGGACTCGGCGTCGGCTGCGGAAAGGCCAAACTGCTGCAAGTACGTATACTCTCCTCGCTTCTTCCGTTTCACCTAGGCCAAAATCGATGTCCCAGGTTATTTCTTCGATCCTCCAAACAGTCTCAACCATCGGTAAGCTTACGGACTAAATCTATCTATACCACTTGGGTTTCCGCAAATTTGCCCTGTTAGATTCCGCAAATATAGTGCTCTAAGAGCTCAGGTGAACAATTTTTCAGATAAATATGGTCGATAAATATTGACTCTTCCTTCATAGCCAGACTGACTATTTCGGCTTTTTGTGCACCAACGTTTTTACCTTTATTACTTCTTCGGATGGTTCGATTTCAGTTGCTCGAGCAAAATTGTTATGTTACATAATCACCTTCTCTGCCCTACTGCAGATAGTAGTGGGTCAAAGGCTTCGTCAGCTCAAATAAATGGGTACCGAGGTGTTAGTATTTCTCAAGGTGCCGACAACTTGAGGCAACAGCCTCTTTTTGAGGAACTCCCAGAGGTATGTTTTCCCAGGAGTAGTAGTAGTAGTAGTATTCAATAATCCTTTATTGCCGCTGCTGCCACGGGATTACCTGTTGCATATGGGCTTAGGACTTTGGCGACCAAAAAACATGAAAGAACAAACATGCTTGCAATTAGCTTATTTCTCAAGAGGATGTCGTCTAAATTGTAACCATGCATGTTTACCTAAGAAATCAGTGTTTCCGTGCATTGTAAAGCCCCCCAACAATATTTTCATATACTTATCTATTGAATGCGCCATCTTCATTGATTTCATTATTCGTCTTTGATTATGTTAATTATTGCAGCCTGCTAATATATATGCAATCGAATTGGTGAACCTTGTTTTTGCAGGACATCATACATCGTATACATTCTCTCTTGCCAATACAAGACGCTGCTTGTGCTGCCTGTGTGTCTCGTGCATTTTTACGTTCCTGGAGATGCTATTCCAAACTTACACTCGACGACTATGCGCTTCGGTTGACTCACATAGAATTTGAGGAAAGAAGAATCTATCTCATCGACAAAGTTGACAAAATTCTTAAAAACCATTATCACAACGGGGTGAAGGTGGAGACACTTAACCTTATTCTTACCCATCATAGGAAAATCAAAGCCTCCTACTTGGACAGGTGGCTACGGACCACCGTTAAGTCTGGGATCAAAGAACTTCGCTTGTTGATGCCTTTATTCAAGAAGAAAAGTTACAACTTCCCATGTTCGGTTTTTTCTGATGAGAGAACTGCAAATTCAGTTCAGTTTCTTCACCTCGGGTCTTGCGCTTTCCATCCCACATCAACACTTGGTTGCTTGAGAGGATTGAAAATTTTAATTTTGTCTATTGTTCATATTACCGAGGAAGGGTTGGGGCACTTGCTTTCAAAATCTTCTAAATTGGAGAAGCTGAAAATCTTTGCATGCAGTGGGATAATTTGCTTGAAAATACCTTGTACGATGCAGCATCTCAAGTTCCTTTATGTTCGAAGTTGCGATATGCTGCGGGTGGTAGAGATCGATGCTCCAAATCTCCATTCTTTTCACTATGACAATGTTTTGCTAGAAATCTATGCCAGAAGTTGTCCGCAACTTAAGAATGTACAGTTATCATCTTCACGCTCATCTGATGTTCTTTATTATGCTCGCGCCAGTCTTCCATCCATCGCACGAAATGTTGAGAGCCTTATTTTGGTTGCTTATAGCGAGGTATGTGCATTTAGCATCTTATATTAAATTATTCGGACCATTCAAGTATATAGGTAATAGTGATATATGTATATAAGATTTTTTTTTCATAACGCATAATTTTTCTTTGGATTTATCGTTTTTCAGAATGCCAACACTCCGACACTGGCGGAGCTTCGTTGGGGCCAAGCTGGGCCATGGCCCGCCCAGGTTTTTCCAAGAAAAACCTTTCTACTCATACCTATCTAAGCCCAGCCGATCAGCACGCTTTGCTGTCTTGTTCGCTCGACTCTCCCAGCATCACTCTATCGGAACAGAAACCACGGCTACGGGGGATGGGGCGCCTCGCTGCAGCTAGATTTGGATAGAAGATACATGAGGGAATCGGGGAGAATCCGTGGAGAACACACGAGGCGGTAGGGCTGCATCGCCGCCCGCAGCAGGGGCTGGCCAGGGGACCTCCGCATGTGCATCCTGCAGTTACGGGCGCACCGGCCGGAGATCGAGCAGCCGACGAGTTATGCTCCGACCGAATCTAGCCCTTCTTTTCTCCAGTTTCCCTGCCCATCTCATTCTTACCCAAATTTCCTGATTAGCAATTTGGTAGCATGGCGGATTGCTTACTAAATTTGTTCTTCAAATTTGCAAATACCACTTAAAAGAATAATTATTTTGTTTTGAAAAGAGTGAAGCTGAAGGGATGAATTTGAGATTTGCCAGATTTTATTTTGCAATTTGATCATTTGCCACTAAGAACATCTCTAGTAGAAACCAGAAAACCGTCGTACCCATATAATTCCTCCACTGTAAGCAGAATAGTTATTTGCGCACCACGAACTCCTCTGCCGCCGGTGAAGAAGGGGGGAGAGGAGGAGCAGCTCCCAAAGGGCCGTGTCGTCACCAGCGTCAACTACGCCACCGACGAGGCCTCTTTCGAGCGTTTTATGGAGGTCATCCAATAGCGGAGTGTCGCCGAGGCCGAGGTCGACGCCGCTCGAGCTCGTCGCGATGAGGACATCGACAACATCTTGCTCGAGCAGGGACTTGCCCGCGACCGCGAAGACCGCGGGAAGAAGCTCCAGGGCGCAAGACGACAAGGACATCGACCTCGGCTCCGACACCACCTCCGGCCTCTCCGACCTCGACCTCTCTGACGATGAGCTCTAAATCTGCCGACGAAAGCGTCGCCGCCGCTCCATGAGGCTCCGGTGAGCCCGATTTTGCGTGCGGATTAGGGTTTAGCGGCGGTGACGGTAGATCCTCCTTTAATTTGGTCTAATTTGTGCCTTTTGTATCTACGATCACGGCTATGTACGTATGAACATCTGAAATCTTCCATGAATGTTTAAAATTCAAGTTTTTATGGTTTTAGTTCTGGCCACGAGCAAACCCAAGTAAAACCGAGCAAAAACACGACCCTTAAACGCCTTTTTATGGTTTAGCGGATACGATGTCTGCTAGATTTAACAATTGATTATTTGCCCTTGTTGAATTGGAATAACCGCAACAGAACAGTGACGAATTACTTCAGTCAAATTTGATTTATGATAAATGTCAGTGAAGTGGTGTGTTTTAAAACAATCTTTTTGTGTTTCTTCTAGCCTGGCCCGCCCTTGAATTGTTTTCAAGCTCCGCCACTGCACTCCGATGCTAAACTCCAAGCTACCCCACCTCAAGAACTTGGAAATTGAACTCAAATCAGGAGGAGGCTTCCCCCCAAGCTATGACATCTTTTCTCTAGTTTCTTTTCTTGATGCTTCTCCTGCCTTGGAGTCCTTCATCCTTCGTGTAATTTACTATCCATATCTCTCGGATCTATCCGTGGTATTAATTATGTTAAGAAGATTGACATTTGATGTTGATCCTACATATGTATATGCAGGTAAACCAGGATGACTGGGCGCACTATCCTGTAGTTGGAGATGATGATGAATGCCCGAGGAGGAAGGTGGACTTGTGGCATAACCGCCTGAGGCATGTCACGATCACGGGCTTCTGTTCAGCCAAGAGCCTTGTTGAGCTCACGGTTCACATCCTCGGGAGCACACACTCGCTCGAGCGCCTGACGCTGGACACAACCCGGGGCTACGATAGGAGGATCTATGGTACCACTGGCAAATGTCCGGCTGCAAGAAAGATTGGCAATGCTGGCCGATGAGCAAGAGAGCTGTTGAGGAAGCTCATAGAGCTGTGAAGACTGCTGGTAGATACATAACGGGGAGGGTTCCCTTGGCTGTTCAATTTGAGGTCCTGGAGCCCTGTTGTCGATGCCATACTGACAACCAATAGATCAATGCCAGAGTGGTTATATTTTTCTATACTATAGAGGGAATTCCGTCAATATCGCATGTTTAATATCGGTGCCAACAAATCGAACTTTCTTTATGCATCCCACTATGTCACACTAGTTGAATGCCCGTGCGTTGCCACGGTCCAGCACAGCTGAAGAGATGGTTGAGTCTTTCAATGTAGGGGAAAACTTTTGTTTCCATAACCATAGAAGCTTATCTCCTCCACCCCCCTAGCTCGATAAGGTATCTCCTCCACCCTAAAAGCTCAAGAAGATTATGTCGTGTTTTGTGGTACATGTGCACCCTTTTTGTCTTTCATGGGCTATACCGTTCAATGCATCTCCGCTTCCCTCCATAGGAGAAGCAATTTGTCTTTACTTTAAATCGTCATACTAAATGTATGATCTATATTCTCGTACACATTCACGGTTCAACCACAACTTAGATACATATGAGTATGAGAAGTCTGATAAATAATGGTATAAAAACACATTTTGTACAATACATCTTTCATATTGACAGGCACACCAATACATATGTGATATCCATACTAATACAACAAAGATGATCAAAACAACCACAACTGAGCTTTCACAATTGCAAAATTTAATCAGTCCAACCATATAGCAGAAGCCACAAAGCCTTATGACGCTGAACTAAAAAGGATGTGAAAGGGTACAACTTCAACACATAGTCTACTCTTACAATACCATTAAGAAAAAATGAAAATGCTTTTTAGTGCAGCAAGCAAGACCCCAATCTTTTCTTATAGTACCATTAAGAAATTTTGTCTTCATTTCTAACTACTGAGTCATTTGTATCATGCAAATTCAAACCACAGCTCAAACTGTGAAGAGTTTTGAAATGCCTCAATATATTCCTAATAGAGGATAATAGGATGATTATGATGCTTGGTTTAACTGAATCATCTCACCTTCATGGAGTTTAATAGCCTCTTACAACTTCTATTCAATCGGCCCAATAGAAGAAAAACAATGCAAAATAATGAATTCATGTCAATATCCCAAACAATACTTACTCATACAAATCAAAATAAAACACGCGCAAAATTCAAGCATTATCCAGAAGCAGTAGCATATCTCACCTTCATCTCTTGCCTTTGTCCATCTGCTCTATTGTTTCCCTTTTCTAGAAGCTTTGCAACTTCCTCATCGGGATCATCACAATTCTAGTACAAATCAACACGTGTAGGATTAAAAAAAACTCCATCAAAAACTTCCCCCAAGAAATCAAATAATAAAAAAAATTGATTAGAGGAAGCAAATAACTCCCACCCTCTACCTCTGCCTCCTGCACCTTGACCTCCTATAGTCCTCTTCCTGGTCCACATCTCGATCTTACAACCTTCCTAGTCGATATATGTTGTGGACACCTCGACCTCCACTATGTCTTGCTCTTCTGAACTGTCAACCTCTGGTCTCCTCTGCAGAGTGCCAGACGCCTAGAGTGAGGATAGGTGGGGCGTTTGAGCATACTGGTCGATGAGTTTCAGAATTACAGGTTATACATGAATAGTGAAGTTGCGTAATCACAATATCATATAATTTACAACGAACATAAAAAAAGATACTCCCTCCGACCCATATTAATTGACTTGGATTTGTCAAAATTTGAATGAACCTATATACTAAAGTATCCAGATTCATCCAAATCTAGACAAATGTGAGTCAATTAATATGGGCCAGAGGGAGTACATATTTACATCACTTTTATTAAGTATCACACATCTCACTAAATCTCTTCCCGTGAAAAAATAGTAGACCTAGATCATCACATGATGCTTGAGATCCCCTTATACTCCATTTTGCCAAACATGTATTGAAGCAAATCCTCCCTTTCAATCATCTTGAGGGAATCCTCTTTGGTGACAAAGTGCACTACTGGTCACAGTAATGATAAATCTCTTACTGCTCCTCTTGCAGCCTCCGGTAGCCTTGCTGCCACTCAATCTAGAAATTTTAAAGCCAAGCATGCAACCAAACAAACACAAACACCGCATGATGGTAAATCAGTGGTTGCACGGTATTAGTATTACCTTGATAAATACATCCTAGCCAACATCGGTTGGACCACTCACAACAAATATCGCCAACTCTAGAAATCAATGGGGTTCATAGTGCACGTTGGACAAAAGGTACTGCATGCAGGCAAAGTTCTTGGTTTCGCCTGATTCAGGTACTCAAATTTGTATTTTAGACAAGTCTAAAGAAATCCGCAACCTGTCAACATAAAATAGAAAATAAGAGAAAAGAAGCCTGAAATCATGAAAAAAACTCATACAAAGGGAGTGTCTAGTTTGACTGATTTTAAATTCATCCTAAGTCAATTTATTCCAATCATAGGAGGACAAGTGGCATGAATAGGAAGAGAGTGAAAACTTATATACAATGAAAATGATCCCTACCAAGCGTAGTATTTAGCATATCAATGACTGGTCTCTTAGCCAGATTTCTAACCAGACCAAACTCTCTTATACATTAATTGACCATGACTTGTAATGCTTCATAAACGCATGTAAATGACCTCAAAATTAAAATAACCGAGTTGGGAAGAAAATCGATGTCTTTCACTACTCAAGGCTGAATATTTTCCACAAGCGTTTCAAGTCACATTCACATAGAGCAGATACTAAGTGCAGGTTTCCAAACATTACAATAGAAAAACAAGATATCATTTTACAAGTCACCGGGAGCGGTAGCAGACACTAATACACACTTATTCAAACAACAAAACATCCAAAACTAACGCACCTGAAAATGTCCTCTAACCACCCAATTTAAGAACACACTCAAACTTCAATATTGTACCACAGAACCTTTAGATGTTGTATACATCATACAATTTTGAGTAACAAATAGCACTCAACTTGCATCCTCTTGCTACATTACAAAGCATGGTTTCGAATCTATCTTTTTTATGACTTAACTACTAATAATAGATATGATATATTCACCCTTGGACTAAGCATCATTTTCTCTGCTATACAAAGTAGGCATCAAATGAATCCAAAGCTCATAAAAATTATATACATAGCTATTCAAATTGCGCAAACATTCAGACATGCAATTAGTCTAGATCTGCACGCCACCTTCGTCCTCTCTCAACTTCCCAGAGTCCAGTCGACCCTTGCCACCAGAATCCTAGATCTACTGATGGCGTCCTCGTCGTTCTTCCTGCTAGCCAGGAGCTTTCCTCTCCACCTCTCCCCACCAACCTGCTCACTTTCATAGTGCTTTGCTCAATTGATACATAGACCATTGGACGAATCAATAATATGAATTTATTCCAACCCCAAATCAAACATTTCTTCAATTCAGAAGGCTCAAACAAACCATTATTACGGTTGGTTTTTGTTAATATCAGAGACATTGTTGTTTTGCTCAACCAAACTATGAAACAAATGAAATAATAAATTCAAAATTGTAATTATCTAACATCATAATGGACCTATTTGATGAAGTGCTTCAACTAAAACGTGATTTTGACTGGGTCATGTACCACGCGGACATGCGCAGTGGCAGCCTCCCGGTGGCGATCTGAGCAAAAATGTTGTAACATACTATCCTAAGATATTATTAGTATAAATGTTGAGTTAGACCATTTGATTAAATGAAACCAATAGATGTAACCTACAAGTATGTACATAGATGACGGACATGACTTTTCTTAAATATTTGGCACCAAAGCAACCATAATAACACAATGGGCTGGCAAGACAACCATATAATTATGCAGCAGCTAAACTTCTTTGGTCTTGAGTGAGGTTGCCAAGAAGAATATAGCTGATGCAAGTGTATGCTCAAAAAATTAATAAACCTACAAAGATGTGCAGGTACAAGGCTCGGGTGTATCTCTGCTTTATCAGTCATGAATTCTTAGAAGTTGAACATGCATGTAAGATGAAGGTTTGAATCATCAATCCAATGAAAACATTTGTCCGTGAAAAGGTAGATAGTTGAGATGTTCATGCACCACTCAATCACAAGATGTTAATGAACAAGAAACAATGCAACATATGGATTATAACATGACAATGTACAATTGGTCATTATGACCATTTAGTGCGCCAGGCAAATGCTAATTGATCGACATGATGATGTTGTTGGTTTGTTGCGATGAAATGCTAGAGGAGTGCAACCGAGAAGATTTGGGCAGGAACTTCACGTACCAGGTTGATGGTCGTTGTCCACAGACGTTTGCAGGGTGAGCCATTCGGCCCATATCGGTCGCATCCATTGTGTCGCCAGCCGAAGAATTCATCATTGGTATCAGTGATGACTTTGATCTCACCAACGAGTGGGCCTATGGTACTGTGGCCGAAGCTCATGGCGGAGGTGGTTGGATCCAGCAATGTATGACGCTCAGGCAATAATATACAATGAAAGGCGTATCTGCTGCATCAAAGAGGTAAAGTTTATTTTCCTGAAATGCTGAAAATACAAACTTCTATAGCTCAGAGCCTCAGACTTAAGAAGACCTTTTATGATTCAACTCTATTATTTTTCTTGTACAAAATTCTTTACATGCTATCTAGTTTCATGCCAAGATAAATATTGATCACAAAATATAATAAATTTGCTAGATAAACCAAAGACCAAACTCGCCCCCTCAAACATATTTCCTACATAAAGGCAACATGATGTGATAGATGTATCTTTTCAACCATTGTAACAAATTTTCAGGGCTTCCTAAGTTACTCTTGATATACAAAAAATAAGGCAACCAGTTGCTTGATCAGCATATAAATGATGGCACTAAGACGATTTGTTTACCAAGCAAACTAAAAGTAGACCACAATATAGCGTGCACTATAATAAGAAAGTAAGAATGGCCAAGAAATAGCTCAGTTTAAGACAGTTACTACTAAATTCAGTGAAATGAGTTGGCGTGGACATCACATGTAATCATCTATCTGGGAAGTATGGAGAGGTAATGATCTTACTCCATCAGAAATGGGAAAGTGAATTGGATAGTGTACACAAGAGGATCTTCTTTATATAATGTAGACAAGAGGATTTGTCTGTCCGTGCAAATTGTAATTTTCTTACACAATGAGATTATTTTTAGATGTATTTGTGTTGTCCCGGTCTGTACATTTACTTCTATATGGAAACATCAAACATTGACAAGCTTGGATGGCAGTAGCAACATTAGTTAATTAATCTATAAAGTCCCAATTTGATTTCATTCTGTAGGATGCCATAAACATACTACTGTGTACCGTTGTAGGTGGTGTGAGAAAATAAATGGGAAGACACTTGCTAACAATTTTGAAAGCAACCACCAGTCTGGTGAGATGAAGGTCAATCGGCCATCATCAACTTGCCCAGTAGAAATCTGTGTAATAGCTAGTGTGTATAAGCTTCCTGAATAATTTTTCTAGAGAAAAACCCATGAGTAGTTTGGATAAATAGTTTGAATCCTGAGCCCAATCTTGTATTCCTAATGGTGCAATAATTCAGGGTCGTGTGCATCATTGATGCAAAGAATGGGAGCAATAAAAAACAATGTAACAAAAATGGAAAGGATTTAGGTAATGTCCAATAAGCAAAATGTGATGTGATGCATCTCATGGATAGTAGCAGACTTAAAGAAAATTATGTGTGCAGGTAATAGACTAATATATAAAATGCCATTTCAATTATGAGATAGACAAATAAGTTCTACAGTTCTTTATTGTTATGAATACTCGAAGGATAAATCAAAAACTTAACAGTTACTTTTTTAACACAACATTATACCGAGATAGGTTCGCAAATATCTGAATATGCAATTTAACACACTCAATAATATTGTGAAGACGTCCAACTTTTAAGTCAATAGCTTGCTGCCACTTATTCTTTCAGCGCTCAATTTTTGACTCATTGGTGAAACAAAGTGCACAAATAGACGAGAAAACTACAGTCATGAGAACAAAAAAAGAACACAACTAACCAACTTCTAACCATTGTACAGGCTTTGCAGCTTGTGAGGAATTAATTTATGATGTAGAGACCACTTGTCTGCACCAATGTTGCAGTTACAGTAGTTCCAAAGTTATCTACTGTCTTCGAAGTATAACAACAACACAAAGAAGAAAAGCATTCAGATCAGAAGCTCCATTTTAAAATCTCATAATCTCAAGAGATTGCTTTCCTCTTATTCTTCCATAGATTCAGAAAAAGAAAGCCAATAAACAATTCCCAGCCAGCTGTGAAGTGGAGGCTTAACCGCAAAACATGGAAGACCATACAAATTGGGTGGTCTTCTAGCTACACATTGGGTGGTCTTCTAGCTGGCGCTCTTCTACATGTCGCTCTAACTATGTTCCCTCCTATCTGATGCGCTCGGCCTCACCTCCTACATGCCCCAATACTACATCCTCCTCCATTCCTTCACGTTCACTGCTGGCAACCCATATACCACCTATCATGCCCATATTTTCCATTAATTAACTCTTCCATCATCTCACTTAATAACTCTAAACTCTATAAACTCACAAGCTATATAATCTCTATTATCAATTCCAAATATTACACTTCCACGGGGAATTACCAAGTATCTAGCGCAAAAAAAGAATGAGCAAAGTATTAAAAATTGAAACAATTTCTAGGACTTGAGATAAAATTTAATGCCCAGGAGAAATTTTTGTTAAGAACTATGTATGCATCATCCATGGATGCTTGATAACAAAGGCTTGTAGCAACACAAGTGAAGGTGGACAGTGAACTGCTGAAGATAACTGGCTAGAACACAATATGACATAGTACTATTTTTTCTATGTATGTGTATAAGCCTCCTCCAATTTCCATGTACCTAACTCGACATTATCAGATTACTATGTTTATGCCAGCACAAGCATGATTCTGATCAAATAACTTCCTCTATTGACTATTGCTTAATGAAGGCTCTCCATGGCTGAAGTTAAGTTCAAATAAATCACTGTTGCTTTACTCAAAACTCATCAGGTGGAACATAAACACTTGATCCTTGAACCTGAAGGCACTCATCTATCTACTATTTTTTTACTCGCATACTATTCTCACAAACAACAATGGACTGAAGCATCACAAAAAAAGAAATGGTCTAAAGTGCAAACAATTGACACTGCATGACCTACTGAATTCGTAGATGCATCACGCTCCATTGGTAGGTACCTGACTTTCACCCATATATAGCTTTGAGCATCTGATCAAACTCAATCTTTCTATCCAGTTAGAGCAAGATCAAATGAGCAACATAGTTGAATGATCATATGTCTCACTGTATAGATAAGCCCCAAATATTGTGTGCACACCTGAACTCATTCCATGATTTCATCACAACAATATCCATGAAGGGGTCCGAAGGGAACTGTTCGGTCAGAAAGCTCGGCAGTAGGCAGTCTCGTCCTGCTGGACTGGTGTATTTTGACTCCATCCATCTCAGCATGGAATCGCTCAACCTGATGATATTTAGCAAATAGTTGCAAGTCAGAGCATTGAGGGATTCAGTTCAGATAGCTAGACAAACTCCAAAGAAGGTACATTCAGTAATGGATGCAGATGTGAAATCAGACAAAACAAGAACAAGAAATTGAAGGAAAGGAATCCTTATGTCTCACACAAGCCTTGAGCCAAAACACCATTGTCGATTACAAGGCTACAATCCTAGTCCTCGTATATCTAAACTCCAAGGCTGATACGTAAACTCAAACCATGACCATGCCTAGCCGCTGGGCATAACAAGGAGCAATTGCATCGCTGAGGTACCACCGCCACCACCAGGGCACCAGCTACTTCCCACGTGACGTCAACTACAGATTGCCGCTTTTAGGTGGATCTGGCTAATTTTTTTAAAGCCCACACAAATGTTTTTGAGCTTTTCTTATTGAGCTTATGAGAAGCATTCATCTGCCATCTTTTACCGATCAAAATACAATATCAACCATTTTGTAGAAACAAAATTTTCTAAACAAGTACATGCATGTGTAAGAATCTCAGAGGAACAAGATGTAATATACGACCACTTGGAAAAAGAAGATGGAATAAGCAATAGTATAGCAGAAATAGATCACATAACTAACTTACGTCTAGGACGGAAAGGAGCCTCACACCGGTCCTTTGGACACCTTGTCGACCTGCACAAATCACTCCAGCACCGCCACACCTACATGTCGTCATCCTTGTAGTCGTCGCCATCCTCGTTGAAGCCTAACTCGCTGGGAAAACCAGGAATTCCAGTAGTCTCTTCCGGTCGTCGAAGGTTTCCACGAACCCCTCGTCGACGTCCACCCGCCCCCTGCGCGACCTCGAAGTGGTTCTTGACACGATGAGGAAGGCCATCAACCTAACCCACGCCGGCCTGGCGCCAATCTCGCCGATTTAGAGAGGACGCGACCAGTCCGCCGTGCCGGCGAACGACGCCGTCTGCTTCTGCGGCTACGGATGAGCGTGGACTTACGTGGTCTGCTGTGGTGGCGGTAGAGACATCTTGGACGGGGATGAGATTGGGCGGAAGGATCTTGGCGGCGGGGGATTTCGGGTAGCGAGGAACCGGCGATAGGAAGTTTTTTTCACGGGAGCGAGGGAATCGCCAGGACGTGTGGGCGAGACGGCCAAACCTCTCTACGGTGGCATTGCCCAGTAATTTGTGTCAAAGTTGAGGGGCAGTTTTATAGCGACGTACCACCATATTGTCGTCCTCTGCTTTAAGAATAGTAGAGAAATGGAACCAATAATGATATACTCCCTCCGTTTCAAAATATAAGATGCTCTAAGTTTGTGAAAGAAGTGTATCTAGACTTATTTTAGTATGTAGATTCATTCTAAATCAGAGTGAACCTACTTACTCTCTCCGCCCTAACAAGTATGTCTCAAGTTTGTTTAAATTTGGATGTATTTATATACTAAATAGTGTCTAGATATATTTAAGTTTAGACAAACTTGAGACATTCTTTTTAGGACTGAGGGAGTACTAAAAATACTCTAGATACATTTGCTTTGTAAAACTAAAACAAATTACATATTAATGGTTATATAATCTACATTTCTGCAATGCAGTTCAGTGGCATAGTTATTTTTATTATATCTTGAAGGTTTGCTAAACGAATTGTAGTATTATATGTGGAGAGTTGACAATCCCTGTCGGAGCGTTCCTGCATTGTAAGATTTGCCCATCCCGGCGCCTCCCAACCCGGCCGCCAATCGTGTTTGGGGTGGAGGCCGACAAACGTCCCTCACTGGGAGCACCCAATTCAGAGCCCAAGGAAATTGTTCGGCATTCCCGCTCCACCCCTGGCAAGGCAGTTGGGAGTGCAGGTAATCAATTCCACATCGAATTGGGCCATTATCAATTCCATGTAGGTTTGGGCCTGTATCTCGGGAAAACTTAAGTGGAGACTAGACTCGCACGGGAGGCCATCACGCCCGAGCATCTCTAACACACCTTAAAAGGCGAAATTATAAAAATAACCGCTATTTTTCAGTTTCGCGTGATAAAAGTGGCCAGAACAGATGCCCCAAAATCAACCGAACCAAAAAAAATCTAGGCTCCCCGAGAAAACACCCCAGCGAAACCAGAAAAACCCATGCTTCGAGCCCGACCTGGGGCGCGAACCATATCCTCCATTTCCGTTGGCGGGAGAGAAAATTCAGCTTCCACTGCCACGCTCGATCTCCGGTCCCCGCCCCTCCCACCTCCGCCGAGACCCACGAAAGGCCGCCATGGACGTCCAGCAGCCGCCGCTGAGCTCCGGCGAGGTCACACCGGCGCAGGCGACCCCGTCGTCATTTCCGTTGTTCCTCACCTTTGCCAGATCTGACAGCCACCATCGTCTCCGTCCCCGTCGCTGGTTCCCCAATAGGCGTCTGCGAAAGCTGCTGTTGCGACAAAGTGGAAGTGGCAGGGCTCCGTCCTCATCCGGATGGCAGCGTGGGCGCTCCGGCCTCTCCCGCCGGTCCCGCTGCTCCTCACGCTCCAGCGAGTGCCGCCGCCTCCAAGTCGAAGCCGCCGCCGGGCAAGGTGAGGAACGCGGTCGCGAAGCAGAAGGCAGGCCCCGGGAAACCACCCGCCGCCGCGAAATCCACCAAAACGGCCTCGGCTAGCCGATCTAGGTATGAACAATTCCCCTCCCCCCTTTCGCCGCAGCCGCCGCCAATTGTGTATACAATTGATTCGAATTGGCGCTTTGTACACAGCGATTTGCACGAGGTTCCGACCTCCTACGTCGATTTGTTGAATAACAATACAGTGGACATCGACACGGCTCCGCTCGACGGCTACGCAGATGAGTTGGATGGGTAACAAATTTACAACGAGGCAGATGGTTGTGTCGAGGGTACAGGTGAAAACGGTGCAGGTGAAGACGAGGAGGTGGAGGAGGTCGATGGACCGGAAGTGCCTACCCGGACCCGAGCGAAGAATTTCACACAAGTTGAAGACGTGACTTTGATCAAGGCTTGGGAGGTTGTCTCTCTCAATGTTGTGACCGACACTGACCAAACCGGAAAGCGTTATTGGCAGAGGATCGAGGACGAGTTCTACCATTTCTTGCCTTCCCTTCCAAGAACGATTTCACGAACTTATCGATGCAGACATGTAGACCATATTTTGATTTTAATTTCCTAAGAGGCAGAATCAACAGGAAAACCAGAAGCAAGCAGGCAGTCAAGGAAACCATAAGAATGATTCTAGGGACAAAAAGAATGCACATCATCATGGGTATAATTGTTTTACACACTGCAAAGGACCGTCGAAACACATATTCAATGAATTGGTGTTGTACTCAAAATAATCTAAGCTATCAATAAGAAACAAAAAAGTCTAGCAAACATATTATGCAGATAAACAAAAGCACTATAAGCGCTTTAAAGCCAATCTCAAGCCAATGAATACATACATGCTGACAGATCAAATATTCATTTTCACAGTGCTGACACACCCGTTGGCACCCTCCCGACTTGTCCATGCGAGGCACTGCACCATCGACCCACTGACAGAACATCACTGCACTAGCACCTCAAATCCAAACAGCCACTATTTCTTAATAGCAACTAACACAACTTACAATATCTCTAGAAAAAATAATATAAGCAGTAACTCAATAGAGCAAATAGTCCCACTCATAGAACTGAACACAAACTTGGGAAAACAACCTCTTATTGACCACAGCCACAAATTGGAACCAAATAATAAATAATAACTAATCTTAGAGAAAATTCTACCAAATCGAGTAAGTTTTACCTTGGTAGCAATAAGCAGTACAATTTTATGTACTCCCAATCTAAAGCACAAATGAATTCGCATTTTCAAATCATAGCACTTCCATCCAGTTAGGTTACCTTGTTCCATTATTTTTTATTTTTTACTTCAGAATATTGTTTTGTGAAAGTCTTACCCCTGATCCACTAAACAAAAACAATTTGATGTGTTCCCTACCCCTCCCCATATCGCATGCAGAATTTTTTTTTTGAATGACAGCAGGAGAGCTGCTGTGTTTCATTGCGATAGTGGTCAAGATTACAAAGCCAAAAAGGACAGGCCCAAAGAAGGCCCGCCTAAAAAAGAAGAATTTACAAAATCTCAGCCTAGGTCAAACGGGGTACCACCAGCTTGCTCGACAAGGGGAATAAGAGCACCAGCATGTCTCCATATGTCGGCTTCTTCCCTTATTTGAGTGATGAGTGCCGTCATAGACAACTCTTTTTTCTCAAAAATGTGTCTATTTCTTTCCTTCCATATCTCCCAGCATATGAGGTGAGCGACAGGCGGAATTTCTTTCCTTTGCGCCTTAGGTTGTTTGCAGAAGATGAGCGCTGCAACCCAACTCGTCACAAATTTGTCTAGATTGCATGCAGAAGTGAGCGCTCACTTCTGCATGCGATCTAGACATGCATGTGAAAATCTAGGTGAGCGACCAGTTGTTGTGAAAATGGAGTGGCAAAACTAGTACTCACTCCGACCTAAAAAGGATGTCACAAATTTGTCTAAATTTGAATGAATCTATACATGTTTTAGTGTGCAGATACATCTAAATTTTAACAAATCTAAGACATCCTTTTTAGGATGGAGGGAGTACATGGATTTATCAATTTGCAATTTATATTCCTATGCATCGTAATGGTTATTTAAGGCAAAATGTGCTAGCAATCTTCATATGCATGTGTTATGCCAACAAAAAAAATTAAAAAAGTGCATTTTTTTCCAAGAAGCAATGCAGGAGTTAGCTATGCAGAAGTAGCTAGACGAAAGTGGCAGCAGCAAACCAACCAGTAGGAAGGCTAAATGGGCCAATAACTGTTAGCTTTATTTGGGTGTAAATGCTATGATTAAATATTATTGGTTCCATTTGTGCTATAGTTGAGGTGCATAAAGCTGATCTATTTATTGCCACCAAGATTAAACATGCGATATTGACGGAGTTCTCTCAAAACTAGCGAAAGATAAACCACCCTGACATTGATCTATTGGTTGCCAGTATGGCATCGACTACAGGGCTCCAGAACCTCAGATTGAACAGCCAAGGGAACTCTCCCTGTTATGTATCTACCAGGAGTCTTCACAGCTCTATGAGCTTCCTCAACAGCTCTCTTGCTCATCGGCCAGCATTGGCCAATCTTTCTTGCGGCCGGACATTTGCCAATGAAACCAACCCTGTTATCATAACCATGGGTTGTGTCGAGCGTGAGGCGGTCGAGTAAATGCATGCTCTCGAGGATGTGAACCGTGAGCTCGACCAGGCTCTTTGAGGAACAGAAACACGTTATCTCCACCAGCTTGAGGCAGTTATACTGGCAGCCCAGTTTCTGCCTCAAGTACTCGTCGTCGTCTCCAACAACAGGATCGTGTGTCATGGCATCCAGCTCTACCTGCATATACATATGTAGGGTCAACATTAATGATATTTGTATGATAACCAAGTGTAATAGGGTTAACATTAATTATAACATAGATAGCTCCGAGGGTATAGATAGTGACTTACATGCAGGATAAAAGACTCCAAGGCAGGGGAAGCATCAAGAAAAGAAACCAGAGAGAATGCATCATAGCTTGGGGAGAAGCCCACTACTGGTGCTAGGAGTCTAATTTCCAAGTTCTTGAGATGGGGTAGCTTTGAAGGCAGCATTGGAGTGTTGTCATTCTAAAGAAGAACAAATCGCAAGATTAATCATGTGTTCTTGCAACATACAAGTCTTATAGACATGTCACTGCTCCCTATATACTTGTTGGCATTCTGAAGAAGAACAAATCGCAAGATTAATACTAACACGTACCTCGCTACGACCCAGCAGGGTAAGGCTCTCAACATATCGTGCAATGGAGGGCAATGCAATTCCCCTCGTAGGAGGGGCCCCCGGCACCATCTCTGCTCTTCATTTGTTGGAGATTCGTGCTATGCATTTTACAAAATAACCCTCCCACCTCATCTCTTATACCTGCTGTAGTTTTTCTATCTAACCCCTAACGTTTTCGAATATTCTAAAAAAAATCGCTTGTTTGTCTCCTTACAGTTTCTCGTACAATTTCAGGAATATTCAACAATTTTTTATGTACATTTTTAATTCTGAAAATGAAACATGCATAATTTTATTTTTCAACAATCTCTTTTGGTAATTTTTATTTTTCTACTTTTCATTTAACAATCTTTAGACACTCTTACTTTGTTTCATCCTAGATTCAGAAGTTTCATACAAGATTCACACGTTTTACAAACTTGTTTCTGTCAAGAGATATTCATATAATTTTTTCACAGAATACATGCATAATCTCTGTTTCTTTTTCACCTCATTTTTTCACGGAATACATATTTTATTGCTATATGAAACCCTACACATGTTATACCGAGAACATGTTTTTTCAAACAATCTGCATAATGCGTGTTTCTTTTTCACCTCATTTTTTATTGTAAAATTTCAGGAATATTCAACTTTTTATGTACATTTTTTATTCTGAAAATGAAATATCCATAATTTATTTTTTCAACAATTTCATTTGATAATATTTATTTTTGTACTTTTTATTTAACAATTTTTAGACACTCTTAATTTGTTTTATCCTAGATTTAGAAGTTTCATACAAGATTCACACGTTTTACAAACTTGTTTCTGCCAATAGATATTCATATAATTTAATCAATAATTTCTTACATAATTAATTTTTTCAATAATATTTCATAGATTTTTTTTTAAGAATTTTTCTAGAAATATCCGTACAAGTTTCATACTTTTTCAAGATAATGTTTTTAAGATACATGGGCAACACCGAAACTCAAATGAATCTTCAATAGAACTTTTTTGAAACTACTAACAACAATTAAACTTGATTATTATTTTTTGTAACAAATTCCAAGCTACATATGTTTCTGTTTGAATCAAGCTAATACATCAGATCAGATATAATCCATAGATTCAACATGGTTTCATATAGGATTCATCAAATAATCATACACAAATATTAAGAGAACTAATCATACATACAAGATCCAACAAAACTTCAAAGATTCATACAACTTTTG
This sequence comes from Avena sativa, assembly GCA_916181665.1. NCBI lineage: Eukaryota > Viridiplantae > Streptophyta > Magnoliopsida > Poales > Poaceae > Avena > Avena sativa. Next base: position 369,683,871 of record OV702279.1, on the reverse strand, counting down.
GTAGATTATTACACACATGATTTAGTCAAGATACAAGCAAGATCAAACAACAGTTTCCTACATGTGTCACCTGTCAAGACACAATCTTAAACAACAGTTTCCTACATGATGTTTGAAAAATAAAAAGATTCAAAGAGGTTTCATACACAATCTCATCTAGAAAATAAGAAACTACATATTTCATAGATCTGCACTGAAAATTGAACAATTATTTTATGGAAGATTGGTCTATGATTCAAAAAAATAACAGAAGATCTCATAGGTTCCATATACCTGAAGATTCATACAAGTTCCATACATTCATGTAAGAATCATTAACGATTCTTCCAACATAGGGGGAAAATTCATATACATTGGTGGGGCTAAGAAGATTGATGATCCAACATAACGATTCTTCCAACATAGGGGGAAAATTCATATTAGCAAATCCATTCAAGTTCCATAGAAATATTGATGATCCAAACAAGATTCATAGAGCTTCATACACACTATCTGATCCAACATATTTCATATAACCATGGATCCATATTTTTTTATGATGCATACAAGATTCATAAAGTTTCACACAAAATTTGGTAAAAAATAGATCTTGATTAACACGATTCATGCATAATTCACGAGGGGATTCATACACAATTCACAGTTAGTTTAATGCTTCATACATATATCCATCAAAGATTCATACAAAACTCAATGGGAATTCATACAGTTCCATATCCAGATCCATTTTTATTAGAATTGAAGCAAATGCACAAATCGGTTTTGGGAAAGAATTGATACCAAGCGTAAAATCCAAAAAAATAACATGGAGGATGCCACGGATCCAAGGCATGCGTGCCTAGATTCACCCCAATCAATCCTAAAACCAATGGCTCTTTGTACATACCGAGCTCACCATGTGCGCCTGGCCATTGAAGATCTGTGGCCACGCGGTGAAGGAGGTCGCGATGAGGAGGACTCGTGGTGGAGCCACAGAGGTGTAGGAGGAGGCGCATCTGGAGGGGTGCGAGCTCAGGATGGCATCGATCTGCAGCCTCCATGGCTGTCGGCGCTGGATCCCGATCTGCATCCTCCATGGTTGCATGGTCGATACCTTCATGGTTGTTCTCCATGGGTCAAGGAGGAGACGATGAGACAAGCAGGAGAGGTGGCGGCGCATGCACGTGGGAGGGGGGGAGCTCGGGAGGAGGAGGCGCGGTGGGGAGGGCAGGGGAGGCATGGCGTGGCAGCGCTGGGGAGGGAGGCAGGTCGTGGCGGCGCTGGGAGGGGTGGGCGTGGGCAGAGCGTGGGGATAGGAGGGTCGGGGGCTGCGCCGTTGCAGATTGAGTGGTCATCCTCTTCCCTAGACTACTGATTAAATCAAAAATAGCAGGAGGGCTTAAATGCAAATGTGCCACTGGTGATGACTGCGTTGACCATGCACGAATCTCCAACAAACGTGCTGCACAGATGGTGGGGGGGGGGGCCAACTTACGCTGGGGAAATCCTCTCTCTGCAATGGATGGAATCCTAGTGCGAGCATGAGAGAGAATACCAGACAGGTAGAAAGATGACAAATTTACATGCTTAAGTTCCAAAGGATTTTTTACGGAGACTCCTAACAGGCTCCCGCCAAAATGAAAAGAGTTGAGCTTTGGAGCACCAATCTCTATGACCTGCAGCATCTTGCATTTAGTAACGGTGAGGAACTTGAGCTGCTGAGCGTACAAGGTATTTTCAAGAAAACTATCCCATCGCATCCAACGATCTCCAGACGCTCCAGGGCGGAAGATTTCGACAACAAGTGCCCTAATCCTTCCTCAGTAATGTGGACAAGCGCCAGATTCAAAAATTTCAATCTTCGCAAGAGGCCAAGTGTTGATGTAGGCTGAAAAGCGCAAGCCAAGAGGCGAAGAGACTGAATTGTACTTGCAGCTGCCTCATCAGATAAAAGCGAACACGGGAAGCTATAGTTCTTCTCCATGTTTAAAGGCATCTCCAAGTTAAGTTCTTCGATCCCAGACTTAAAGGTCATTCGGAGCCACTTGTCCAGGTAGGAGCCTTTGATATTGCTGCAAGAGGCAATATATCAAGTTTAAGTGTCTTCACCTTCACCCCATTGTCATAATGGTTTTTAAGAATTTTGTCAACTTTGTCAATGACATGGATTTTTCTTTCCTCAAATTTTCTGTCACTCAACCGAAGTATGCTGTCGTTGAGTATGAGGTTTGAATAGTGTCAAGCTTCATGCACTAGCCAACGTAACCAAAAATCCGAACTGATGGAAAGGGCTAGTGCAATCCACTTATACACTTCAACACCCCCTCTCACGTGTGACGGAGAGAAGTCAGCACGTGCAACCGGAAGAGAGCGACGGCGCGCGAAACTCACGTATGACTCAAGAGGCCTATACGTGGACACAGAGGGGTCAACATCAATTTTAGAATAAATTGCGAAAGCCAGGACTCGAACTCGAGACCTTAGGCTCCGATACCATGTCAAGCTTCATGCACTAGTCAACGCAACCAAAAATCCGAACTGATGGAAAGGGCTAGTGCAATCCACTTATACACTTCAACAAATAGCATCTCCAGGAATGCAGAAATCCACGAGACACGCAGGCAGCACAAGTAGCGTCTTGTACTGGCAGGAGGGAATGTATAAGATGTAAGATATCCGGCAGAACCAAGGTTGACAAGTTCAGCAGTTAGCAGCTGACTGCAATAAACAAAACAATGCACATAAACCACCGATTTCTTATGGAAACATGCAAGGTTACAGCTTACACGACTTCTCATTGAGAGCAAAGTGCAAGCCATCTGTTTTTTTTTAATTCGAGCGTACACGGATTCATCACCAAATTTCTACACCCAGATGCATCATGTATTCCTGTACTGGCAATTCTGATAAAAAAAACTGCTTGCAACTAGTAGAATACTTCACTCCTAGCAACACATACCTCCGGTAGTTTCTCAAAACCAAGTTCCTGTGTCATATTTCGGACACCTTGAGAAATATCGCCATGTTGGCAAGTTGCACTATTTGTTTCAGCTGATGAAGCCTTTGATGCACTATCTGCAATGCAGAATAGCTCGTAAGTATGTCTCGTTTTTTCTTATGCAAGAGACAACTATGAATTATCACGAATGCTTCTCTGTCAGAAAAATAAACAAACCAGAGATGGGTGAAAAAAATCCTAAGCAGTTTATCAGAATGGATTGACAGCTTGCTGTAATTGGCCTTTTGTACATTTGTAAACAGTCCTTTTTTACTCTAAATAAATAAATTGCTGTGGGTCTCAAGCCTTACAGTCCTTTAGTTAAAAAAAAGGAAGGATAGTCTGAATTTTTGTATCTGAGATCTTATAGGGGAATTGTTTTGAAGGAGGAATTTTGGGATTCTTTTGAGGGAGGAATTTAGAACGAACCTTCCAAAACAACAGGCAGGGTGCAATGGGATCGATTTTGGTCTAAAACAGAAGAACCGGTTTGCGTCGGAGAGCATACGTACTTGCAGGACGACGGAGTTTCCGCAGCCGATGCCGCCGCGGCCTGCCCACTGCGTCGTGGATCGCCGCTGGACGGGATCGTGATCTGGATCGAGGAGACCCTGGGTGCCGACGACGGGGGGACATGGCGAATTAACGATCTCGGCGGTGCGAGTCTAAGTGAGGAAGAGCGGAGAAATCCGCCGTGAAGCCGCGTCGGAGTCCGCGGGCCAAAATCGAGGCCTTCTCGAATCCACTCCCGGTCAGCTTCTACCCGGCGCGCTCGGCTCATCTACAGTTGTAGTACAACCGTAGGTGTGCTGTATCAACCGTCCAATTCAATCCTATGGGACACCTTCCATCAACCGGCATCGCTTCTCTGGTCGGAACTCGGAGCTGCAGCTAGAGCAATGGCGGAGGGGATAAAATTGATTTTGATGCCCTCCATGGTTACCCCGTTCATCCCATCCTCTTTCTGTCTCACGTGCAGATCGCCAGTTCCGCCCCCTTGGTCGCCTTCTTCTCTCGTACGGGAAGCTGGTCACCAGCTCAAGCGTGACAACACGTAGCTCGAGGCTGCAGATTCCGCGGTGGCGCAACCATTTCTACCAGCTCGAGCGCGACAGCTCCGAGCTGGAGATGGCAGACCCGAAGACGGTTGGCGCGTGGTGCCTCTATCCATCTGCAAGGCACCGGTGAATTTTTTATATTTACAGGGAAATAATTTCATTAATTGATAGAAATATTTGGGTCGGCGGCGATTACGTGATCATCGATAGAAATAAAAGCACTCGAATTCAAAATACTTTATTGCTCAAACCATCAATCTAATTAAAATTTCGTTTTCACTGTTAGATTAATCATGACGAGATCTTCGACACTAGATCCCATATCGATATATTTTGATAACTTTTTTCGGACCCAAAAATTACCCACACTATTGTATGTAAGTTCTCCACCATGTTGGAGGACCCCAGGTAGGGTCAAGCTAAGGTAAAAGGGGGAAAGCCCTTAAGGATCTAGACAGGGTCAAAGGATGACCCAGTCGAGTTATATAGAGGTCGGTCGAATAAGGTCCGTCTTAGCCCGAGTAAGGCAACTAAGACCTGACTCGGCCGACATATGGGTTATATCGGCCTACAGTTATTACGCTTTGTATATGCAGGTTAGGGCTTGGCCGAGTCATACAAGGCGAGGCCGAGTCATGGGAAAGCTTACTCGAGAAGGAGAGGGCGAACCCAAAGTCAACACTGCGCGCTATCTCTCCCTCAGGAATCTGTATAGTGCCAAGCGCTACGGACAAGAGCCAGAGGGACATAGAAGCAGAAGAAGGTCACGGAGGTGACAGTCCCCGAGCCCGAGGCTCACATGTCGTGGGCTCTAGGTTATTGCAACCGATAGAAAGGGGACATGGAAAGGCTCCCGCTGAGTTACTATTTTGGAACAAGCATATTCCACGAATATGATGTCCACATCAGCCCTAGCTGTAACCTGGCACCCCATTATAAGGTGAGCCAGGGCCCCCTGAGAAAGGGATCGATTCATTCTTACTTAGAACTAGCAGTGCTCTTCTCCTTCCTCTCGCTCATACAGCTCAAGGAGCCATTGTAGCATCTGTTAAGCTGAGTAAAGATCTACTTCTTGTGTTCTGTGTGTAGAAACCATTACATCTTCCCTCCCTGGATCCCACTAGTGCACATTGGCTCCAACTTAAGCCTACACATGGCATCTGCCGTGCAATCACCACGATACATCATATAACAAGTAAATAATCAATCCCTTTTGAAGAGCTGTGTGAATGTACTTTTTGCATGTAATACAAAACTACCACTGACATCTCCACGCCACCCACCCCAAACGACTGTCGGAAATATGTCTGGCCGCCACCACCTCGCAGCACCACAGTGGAGGGGGAGAAGATGGACGCCACTGTCTCCTCGAGTTTCAACTAAAATAGAACAGTGCTGACACCGTCGTATCCTCCTCACCTCACGAGCTTAGCCCGTTGGCGTCCTCAGCGGTGTCAACACCATAGTAGGGAGGTGCGAGGGGGGTCAAGGTTGGCAGGAAGGGACTCCTAGGGGCGGCGCGGCGCTGCAGCACGGGAGGAGGGTTATAGGGAAGGGGCGGCTACAGTATTTACATACCTCAGTATTTAAGAGTTGCCCACATGAATATATTGTAGGGGTTCGTAGCATGGAAAACAAAATTTTCTATCGCATACAAACAAACAAGCCAAGATCTATCTACTAGATTGTAGCAACGAGTCGATGGAATAACTTACCCTCGAAGATTCCAAAGCGGTTAACGAGAGCAGATTCTCGTGGGTGATGTAGTCGTACTCTTTCCGATCCCAAGATCGCGTAGACGATCCTTCCGGCGCCACGTTCCGGCAGCGCTCCCGCAGTCGGTCACACGTTCGGTACTCGATGAAGACCTTCCTCTCCCTTGTTCCAGCAGGCAGCGGAGGTTGTAGCACTCTCCTCGCGATTCCGGCAGCACAACGGCGTGGTACCGGAAGTAGAGGGGAGATCTCGCAGGGCTTCGCCTTAAGCCGGAGCGAGTATGGTGGAGTATGAGAGAGCTATTAGTGGTCTAGAGTTTAGACACACCAATTAGAAGGCTCTAAACCGAAGGCTAGTGCAATTAGAAGCTCTAAACCAAAACGGCTCTAAACCGGAGGCTTTGGCTAGGGTTTAGATTAGAGGATAGGAACTTGTGTGTCTAGAGGAGGAGGCCCTGCCCCTCCTTTTATGGGTGGAGAGGGCCGGCGGCCAAGGGGAGGGAGGGGAGTCCCTCCCCAACTCGGCCTAGGTGGTTCGCCGGCTTGGAGAGGAGGGACTCCTCCCCCAAGTCGGTTTCAACCTCCTCTTGCTTGTTTCCCACAGTTTCCTGTTTTAGCCGTTTGACTTTCAAACTGGCCATTTGACTTTTCAGTTTTAGGATTCAATTTAATCCTTTATTTGGAACAGCGAGAACACTTAGTACATGATGCAATCATTCCAATATGAAATGACACATTCATGTACCCCTTCCCCCCCGGAGTGCCGGACATTCCGGAACCTTCTAGAACATTCCCGATGAAAACACCGGAAACATTTCCGAACTCCGAAACGGGACTTTCCTTATATGAATCTTATTCTCCGGACCATTCCGGATCACCTCGTGATATCCCGGATCCCATCCGAGACTCCGAACAACATTCGGTCTCTTTCTCATAATACCATAACTACTCAAACAACGTCGAATCCTTAAGTGTGTCTCCCTACGGTTCGTGAATTATGCGGACATGATCGAGACACTTCTCCGAACAATAACCAATAGAGGAATCTGGAAATTCATATGGCTCCCACATATTTCTACGGTTACTTTGCGATCGAATGAACCACTTACATACGATACCAATTTCCCTTTGTCTCACGATAGTTTACTTATCCGAGGTCATGATCGTCGGTATCTCTGCATACCTAGTTCAACCTCGTTACCGATAAGTACTCTTTTCTCGTTCCCGTGATATGTGATCCCTTGTGAGCCAGTCACATGCTTGCAAGCTAATTGGATGACATTCCACCGAGAGGGCCCAGAGTATATCTATCCGTCATATGGATGGACAAATCCCACTCTTGATCCATGTGTTTCAACCAATACTTTCCGAACACTCAATGCCACCTTTATAGCCACCCAGTTACGGTGTGGTGTTTGATATCATCAAAGCATCCATCCGGCAAAGGTGATATGCATGATCTCATGGTCGAAGGAATTAGGTTACTATGTATCAGAAAGCATATAGCAATTGAACTATTTAAAATGACTTGATCTTTATGCTACGCTTATCTATAGGAGTATGTCCATCACATCATTCTCCTAATGATATGATCCTGTTGTTAATAACATCTCTATGTTCATGATCAGGAAACCATGATCATATATTAACCAACAAGCTAGTTTAACAAGAGGCTTTACTAGGGACTCTTATTTTAGTTTACAAATCACACAAGTATTAATGTTTCCGGTTAATACAATTATAGCATGGTATGTAAACATTTATCATAAGTGTGAAGATATGATAATAACCACTTTATTATTGCCTCTTGGGCATATCTCCAACAGTCTCCCACTTGCACTAGAGTCAATAATCTAGTTTCAAACCTTTGTGTATTCAACACCTATGGCTTTCCGGTGTTGTATGTACACGATTGCTAGTGGTCAATTGATCTCCGGATCTGACACTTCTAGGTCCGTGTGTAATTGCATGTCTTTGCGTCTCTACGCATCACTCATTCTCTAATGAGATGGCTTTGTATAAATTTGGTCTTTCGGTGTGACCTTTAGCTCTTTGGGGTTAAGACATGTTGATAATATTGTCGCACAATATATCTTCATAGTATTATCCCACTGTGAACTACACCTAGTTTGATATCAAACTACTTGACACAAATGCCCTCTTTTGCTGCTAAAATAGCAGTCATATACTTAGCCTTTTGTTGTAGTATCTGTCACAATGTCTTAACTTTGGAACTCATCCAAATCCATTATGGAACTCACTTTCCATTATATTGTGCCACCCTTAGTTTAGATTGAGATAAACTTAATTTGTACTTTGTGACAAAACTAGTATCAATGTAGTACTTTTACAATGAACTAACCATGTATTTGTCACTTCTACAAATATTATACTCTTAGTTCTTCCAAAAGATCATAAGAATATCCTTACTATTGTCCAATGATCATCTTACGAATCATTCTGGTATATGCTCACAACATTTAGAGCTTAGGACATATCTGGATTTGTACATATCACAGTATGATTGATATAATACTCTTTGTGATTTCATACATCAAGTATCAATCTATACTTGATTATTTGTTTCACTTTACCAAATGTCAATACACTTGAACATATCATCAACATTGAACTCATTCAATCCTTTCTGTGCGACAAGAACCTCTCTTGTAGTTTCTATATCGAACTCATTCAATATCTTGTCTATGTACTTCTGGCACAACCATATTAGCGTCTATTGATGCCAAATATTTGGGTTTTGCCTAAGTCTTTCATCGGGATGAAATTCTTAATATGTGTTAATAAAAGATACATTATTTCCAATCAACAATATGTCTTCCACATAATGTATTAGAAACATGTCTTAGCGCTCCCACTTAATTTCTTGCAAATGCAAGCATCTTCATCGTCTCTAATGAACTTTTAAACTCCTTTAACAGTTTCATCACAGTGAAGATTCCAACTCCGCGATGCTCACTTTAACCATTGAAGTTTGCATATGCTTTTAGCATCCTTTGAATTAACAAAACCCTATGGACCGTGTTATGTACATGTCCTAGGTAACGATTCTTTTAGAAGAACTTGTTTTGTTTATTCAACTACCATATAACAAATTATATGTAGTGGTTGCTACATTAATCCGTCTAGACTAAATATCACTATGAAAGATCAAATCTTGTCATAGTCAACCTTTGAACATTGTTGTGAACTCTTTCCCAATATGTCGACTACTTCATAGATGTGAAACATCCATGTCTATTTCTTTATAGATCCAAACACAACTGTAAGGTCTTACACCTTTCTCGAGGGTCCTTCAAGTTCAAAACTTGATTTCTCCTGCATGGAACTATCACGGATTTTATGGCTTCAAGCCATTTGACGGAGTCAGGGCTCATCATCGCTTCTTTGCATGTAGTCGGATCATTATTGTTAAATAATGATTTAACTCTCAAATCTTGGTATTTGATTGTTCATCCGACCTACTTGTTTCAATAGGAACTTAGATCTCCGTGACCACAACCTTTGAAGTACGCGAGCCATGAGCATTGTTTGCTAACTCCAGAACACTTTTCGGTGCTGCGCAACTTTGCACATATAGCTAAGGTTCTTTTAACCTTATCAAAATTCTATTGTCCTCCCACTTAACTTTTCACGAAAAATTCCTTCTCAAAGAAACTTAATGTTCTAAGCAACAAACACTTTTGTCTCCGGTGTTTATGGAGGAATACTTAACAGTTATACAAAGACAGGTTCATCCGACTTTGGTTGCACACATCTTTCTTATGCATAGCATACCAATGTTTTAAGAAAGGACTACTTGGGTTTTATCCCAAACCATAACTTGATATGGTGTCATTTCAACGGATTATGATGGAGCTCTTTTCAGTGGAAAAACGGTAATCTCTAAAGCTTTTAATCTTTAAAATATAATGGCAGTTTTATGAATTATACCTTTGATCTAACCATGTCAAACAAGGTTTAATTACATATCTCGAACGTTCCATACTCTTATGGTGTTTCGGAAATGCAAATCCACGGAACGATTCCTTAAATCTTAGGTATTATGCTAAACTTGTAACTTAAATATCTTCCTTTATGATCTTATCATACACTATTCATATTCTTGTTACAATGATTTTGCACTTCATCTTGAAAGTCTTTGAACTTTTCAAATGTTTCATACTTTATCCTTATTAAGTAAATATTCATATATTCACTCAAATTTTCGGAGAAAGCATATGAAGTTGAAATTTATCGCTCTTGACTACACATAATGGACTTTGTACAACAATATGTACAAGTTCAAATAAGCTAGTCATTCGTTCCCTTTTGGCCTATGAACGAAGTTTTAATTATCTCTAGGAAAGTTTCACAAGCGTTATTTGATCAAAATCAAAAGACTCCAAAATTCCATCCACATGGAGTTTCTTCATGTTTTCTTTCCAATATAATTTAAACGGCGATATCACTTCCTAAGTGATATTTCAATCAATTTGTCTTTCGACATTTTTAGCACTAGTTTTATGGATGTGATTTCTCCAACGAGATTTGTGAATCATCCATCTTTTATGAATTACGGAAATTATTTGAACAACCCTTTTGTTCTCATAATACCTGATAAAACAAATCTTGAAGGCAAGCTTTGATGTTTAATGAGCAACACAATAACCCTTTATTTGTTCTCGATGAACATCATCACATATTCTTTTGCTAGTTACTTAGGCCATTGTAGTTCATGAATTGTGTTGTTTCGTATGACGATTCACACCAACAAATTCAGTATCAAATACTTGAGAACCACATTGTTTAATAAGCAAAGAATATAAACATAACATGTATATCATCTATATACTTAAGCTGAACAATTCTAGTCTTTTCCTTTCTGCCATATACTTATGAGATTTTCTTTCAATATTTCCTTTTCTGTTTGAAAGAATCTATCAACATCAATAGTGGAGTCATACATATGACACATAGTCCAAAACATGTATAGTTAAATACCAATGTCTTTGGACTTGCACTTTGAAGTAGATCACCATCATCAAATGTTTGGTGTTCTTTCAAATTCCTTTATTTAGTAATCTCTTGGTGTAGTAAACATTTTACCTACATCAAATATTCATCCTTATCATGGAATCGTCCATGATCAAACTACCTTTATCTTATAACGATGAATTACGAGTATAATGTTGCTATCCAAAACCTTTTGGAGGATTAGGACAACAAGTGTCTGCAACCCTTTGCAAATTCTCATCAAAATATGAGAACATGAACTTTGCCATATTATATACTCTATCATGTTGCAACCAAAACTTCGTTTCAGATATCACAATATCTTCCACACATCATGGTTTCTGAAACAACTCTTTCAGATCCTAGATAACCTTGATATTAAGACAATCCTTTGAATATCAAGAATCATGGATACAAACATGATACTCATACACTAACTCTTGGAATTGTCACTCTTGTTTTAATACCAATTATTAAAATTTCATGGAGTAACCGGAACTTACTGAAAGTTTGCAATAGGACTTTTATACTTTAGATTAACACTTCAAAACAATACGATACTAGTTCGTAAAGTAACTAACCAGAATTCTATAGTTCTATCATCTCAATTATAACTAAGCGCAAGGTGGTAAACGGATACCAATGACTACAACAACTATGCAAATTCACTTTGATTTAGTTTATGATAAATTGAGTTCTAATTAATAATTAAATTAATCTAGGTGAACTCCCACTCAAAACAATATCCCTCACATTGTTTTAGTGATCACACGAACCAAATTCACCACATCAAAACCGATCATCACGAGAGTTGACATAGCTTCAATGGCGAACAATCAACATGTTCATCATATCTCCTATATGACTCATGCTTTACCTTTCGGTGATCCGTGTTCCTGAGACCATGTCTGTACATGCTAGGCTCGTCAAGATCAAACCTTAGTTTCCGCATGAGCAAATCTGGCTTGCCCACGTTGTATACACTTGCGGAATCTAACACACCCGATCATCACGTGGTGCTTCGAAACAACAAGCTTTAGCAACGGTGCTAACTAAGGGTGAACACTTTATGACTTGAAATTCATGTGCATGAGGGATCATCTTATAATGCTACCGTCGTCTACTAAGCAATACAAGATGCATAAAGGATTAACATCACATGCAATTCATAATATGTGATATGATATGGCCTTTCTTCTTTGTGCTTCCGATCTCCATCTTCTAGCACGAACATGATCTCCATCATCACCGACATTGCATCAAGGTCAATGATGCTTCTCCATGGTTGTCGTCCACCGGCTTCAACTATTACAACTACTTTGAATAGACACGCGGGTCTTAACAGAAATTAAAGACAACCATATGGCTCCTGCCGGTTGCCGACTTACAATAAGGAACATTGCATACATCATATATAATCACAATCATGGCCATATCACATCACTGCACACCCCTGCAAAACAAAGTTAGACGCCTCTACTTTCTTTGCATATTTTACGTGGTGTGGGGCTTTCAATAAGTGTCGTTCTAACTTACGAACAAGAACCACAACATTGATACTAGTATTGTTAATCACCCGTTGTAAATTGGATCTTAACTATGCTAGGAGAAACAGGCACCCGCAAAGCCACTTATGCAATACAAGTTGCATGTCAAGCGTGGAGCAAGTCTCATGAACGATGTCATGTAAGGTTAGCCCGGGCCGCTTCATCCCAACATACCGCAAGATGCAAAGTACACAAGAAGCAATCGACAATAAAAGCATCAACGCCCACAATGACCATTGTGTTCTACTCGTGCAACAGATCTACATATAGACACGGCTCTGATACCACTGTAGGGGTTCGTAGCATGGAAAACAAAATTTTCTATCGCATACAAACAAACAAGCCAAGATCTATCTACTAGATTGTAGCAACGAGTCGATGGAATAACTTACCCTCGAAGATTCCAAAGCGGTTAACGAGAGCAGATTCTCGTGGGTGATGTAGTCGTACTCTTTCCGATCTCAAGATCGCGTAGACGATCCTTCCGGCGCCACGTTCCGGCAGCGCTCCCGCAGTCGGTCACACGTTCGGTACTCGATGAAGACCTTCCTCTCCCTTGTTCCAGCAGGCAGCGGAGGTTGTAGCACTCTCCTCGCGATTCCGGCAGCACAACGGCGTGGTACCGAAAGTAGAGGGGAGATCTCGCAGGGCTTCGCCTTAAGCCGGAGCGAGTATGGTGGAGTATGAGAGAGCTATTAGTGGTCTAGGGTTTAGACACACCAATTAGAAGGCTCTAAACCGAAGGCTAGTGCAATTATAAGCTCTAAACCAAAACGGCTCTAAACCGGAGGCTTTGGCTAGGGTTTAGATTAGAGGATAGGAACTTGTGTGTCTAGAGGAGGAGGCCCTGCCCCTCCTTTTATGGGTGGAGAGGGCCGGCGGCCAAGGGTAGGGAGGGGAGTCCCTCCCCAACTCGGCCTAGGTGGTTCGCCGGCTTGGAGAGGAGGGACTCCTCCCCCAAGTCGGTTTCAACCTCCTCTTGCTTGTTTCCCACAGTTTCCTGTTTTAGCCGTTTGACTTTCAAACTGGCCATTTGACTTTTCAGTTTTAGGATTCAATTTAATCCTTTATTTGGAACAGCGAGAACACTTAGTACATGATGCAATCATTCCAATATGAAATGACACATTCATGTACCCCTTCCCCCCCGGAGTGCCGGACATTCCGGAACCTTCTAGAACATTCCCGATGAAAACACCGGAAACATTTCCGAACTCCGAAACGGGACTTTCCTTATATGAATCTTATTCTCCGGACCATTCCGGATCACCTCGTGATATCCCGGATCCCATCAGAGACTCCGAACAACATTTGGTCTCTTTCTCATAATACCATAACTACTCAAACAACGTCGAATCCTTAAGTGTGTCTCCCTACGGTTCGTGAATTATGCGGACATGATCGAGACACTTCTCCGAACAATAACCAATAGAGGAATCTGGAAATTCATATGGCTCCCACATATTTCTACGGTTACTTTGCGATCGAATGAACCACTTACATACGATACCAATTTCCCTTTGTCTCACGATAGTTTACTTATCCGAGGTCATGATCGTCGGTATCTCTGCATACCTAGTTCAACCTCGTTACCGATAAGTACTCTTTTCTCGTTCCCGTGATATGTGATCCCTTGTGAGCCAGTCACATGCTTGCAAGCTAATTGGATGACATTCCACCGAGAGGGCCCAGAGTATATCTATCTGTCATATGGATGGACAAATCCCACTCTTGATCCATGTGTTTCAACCAATACTTTCCGAACACTCAATGCCACCTTTATAGCCACCCAGTTACGGTGTGGTGTTTGATGTCATCAAAGCATCCATCCAGCAAAGGTGATATGCATGACCTCATGGTCGAAGGAATTAGGTTACTATGTATCAGAAAGCATATAGCAATTGAACTATTTAAAATGACTTGATCTTTATGCTACGCTTATCTATAGGAGTATGTCCATCACATCATTCTCCTAATGATATGATCCTGTTGTTAATAACATCTCTATGTTCATGATCAGGAAACCATGATCATATATTAACCAACAAGCTAGTTTAACAAGAGGCTTTACTAGGGACTCTTATTTTAGTTTACAAATCACACAAGTATTAATGTTTCTGGTTAATACAATTATAGCATGGTATGTAAACATTTATCATAAGTGTGAAGATATGATAATAACCACTTTATTATTGCCTCTTGGGCATATCTCCAACATATATTAGATAGCTATTCCATATACTCTATTTACATACCACACTATGTAAAAGTTACCCACCTATTAACACTAAAATTATCCAACTACTGGTCCGAAACTTATCCATTCTAGTATAAGTTATCCACATGTTATCCCTAAACTTTATCCATTTGTTAGCATTAAAGTTACCAATATCTTAGCACTGAACTCATCCCATGCTATAGCAAAAGTAACATATACTAATATGTATAGGTTACCCATCTATTAGCACTAAAGTTATCCACCCGTTAGCACTAAAAGCTACCCCTGTTAACACCAAACAAGTGACCCGCCTATTAACATTGAAGTCATCCATAAGCTATTACACATGCTCTATTTACATACAGTAGTATGTAAAAAGTACTCACATGTTAACACTAAAGTTATCCAATTACTGGCCCTAAACTTATCCATTCTAGTATAAGTTATCCACATGTTATTTCTAAAAGTTATCCATCTGTTAGCACTAAAGTTACACATATCTTAACACTAAACTCACACCATGCTATAGCAAAAGTAACACATACTAATATGTATAGGTTACCCACCTATTAACACTAAAGTTACCCACTTGTTAACATTAAATCTACCCACATATTGGCGCTGAACTTACCCCATGCTATATAACAAAAAAAAAGGGTACATCCTAGTGTGTACTCCCTCCGTTCCAAAATATAAGATGTTTTAGGTTTGTAAAGAAAATGAATCTAGACTTTTTTTAGTGTATATATTCATTCCAAAGTTGAATGAACTACATACTAAAATAAGTCTAGATTCGTTTTCTTCACAAACCTAAAACGTCTTATATTTTGGAACGGAGGGAGTATTAGTTAACCATCTAGTAGTACTAAAGTTATCCACATGTTAACACTAAAGCTAACCGGATAGATGGCTGCCGGGCTCAGAGGCCTCGTCGAGAGATGGCACAGAGCTCCCCTTTATTTTCCGAATAATGCTCACGCAACAACTCCAACGCCGGGAGATGACGCATAGGTTGGGAGGAAGAGCCGGCAGCGACACAGGCACGGGAGAAACTGGATCGAGCTGAGGGGCGAGGTTGGGAGGGAGCGTCGGTGATGGGTGTTGGCGGCGCAGGCGGGACGGGCGTCAGCGGCGCGGGCAGGGGTTGGGAGAGAGGAAGTGCATAGAGGGGGTGCTCCGCCGAGGAAAGGAGTAAATCATGGGCGTAACCAGCTATGTACCATAGGAAGTGCTCGCGAGTGTATACTTTTTGTATGGGCCATTCGATCCATATCGAACACGCCGCCTTGTAAGACGCCCGCCGCGCAGCAAGTTACTAATGACATCAGTAGTTTCATACTAAATGAAAAAATGCATCTACGCATCTCTATTTAAAAACGAATGTTATTTACCCGTTACATCGTGGGTAACATACATATACTGGATGGGTAACTTTTGTGTCTGAAAAAAAGGTTAAAAAGGTTATTGAAATATATCAGTATGGAATCTAGTTTCGAAGATCTCGTCACGAGTAGTTTAACGGTGGAAACAGATTTTTAATCGAATAAATAGTTTGAGCTACAAAATTGTTTGAATTTGAAATTTTGTATTGAGCTGGCTGCTGATGGGACCGATCAGTACGTGCGTACACCCCGCGTTGCCTCGCTGGCTGCCGCCGCATGTATAACCCGTCGAGAAAAGAAAACTAGCATGCGCCTGTTATGTAGAAAAACCGAACACCTAATCCACCCCGCCACTTAGAGCATTCCCACTTGTTGGACGTTCCCAGGAAAAAATCCGGACCAAACTTTGGTCGGACTAAACACGTTTTCGGCCTGGAAACGCCAAGTTCCCTACTCGTGTTCCCGGGTTCCCGGGACGCCCTTTTCCGCACAAATTTGGCTCAAATTCGTCCAGATTTGGGCATAGTTCGGCATAATACGAATACAGAACATTGTTCGACCTAGTTCGGCATACATTCGACCACAGTTTGGCGAAATTTTAAAAATAGTTCGGCGTAAATTTAAACGGAGTTCGGCCTACAGTGAAAATACAACATATTTCAGCCTAGTTCGGCCAGTTCATGATCGACATGTACGTGTTGCCCCTGCGTATCCATAGGTGCTCAACAAGATCATATTGCAGCTGTTGATGCACTGCCGAATCTCGGATCTCATGACGCATGGCGATGAAGGCAGCCCAGGTTGGAGGCACCTGATGATCAGGATCGGCAAGAGGTCTATGTCTGTAGTATGACTTGCTCTGCTCGAGCAAACTCACTGGATCGTTCCCCTCATCCTCAATGATCATGTTGTGCAAGACCACACAACAGTTCATCACGTCTCACATCTGATCTTTCGACCAGGTTATAGCAGGGAACCAGACAACGGCAAACCTCTGCTTCACGTCCTTTCTGCAAGCTTCCTGTTCCTTGGCAAACTAAGAATGCTTGCGAAGCATTGTGCTTCATATAGTCTTCACAAATGTTGGCCATCTTAGATAGATGTCACCTGCTAGATAGTATCCCTTGTTGTAGTGGTGTCCGTTGATCTCAAATTCCACAGGGGGAGCATGAACATCAACAAGATTGGCAAAGACATTTGAGGAGTTGAGGACGTTGATGTCGTTGTTCGATCCTGCCATGCCAAAGGAGTGCCAGATCCAAAGATCATGTGACACCCCCGGGATCAGGGCTAAACAAATCCCAGACCTTCGTCTGACATAAGCTTAACCTTGAGCTCGAGAATATCCAGTGAAGAATCGGTAACACGGCAGTGACCCTACGACACAAAATTTATTACAGCAAGCTCATAACTGAGCAAAGAACCAAATTATTACAAGCAGAGGTCACTGACCACAAACATCAAACAACGGAAGGAAAATTATGCTATTAAGTATAGCAAAATTAACAAATGGCCTAAGAGGCCTGAAGCATAACGATGACGTCCCAACCCATAGATTCCAGGCTACCGTCCGGAAATCCCAAGCTACTCGTCGATGTCGATGTAGTACCAAACTGATCTTCAGGAAACACTTACTATGCTACAAAAATATCAACAAAGCAAGGATGAGTACAGGGTGTACTCCGCAAGACTTATGGCTGGTGGAGTTGTTTTGCATGAAGCCATCTTTGTTTATAAAATAAGAGGGAGAGGAAGCTCGTCTAATCAGAGTATTTTAAAAGGAGAGAAGAGAGTGACATCTCTGAAATATTGATCATCATCTTTTGATATCCACCAAATTATCATCATCACCTACACTAGGATCACCTCCTCGTACCCATGAGGAAGCATCCTTAAGCGCACGTTGATCTACCAAGTTTTATGATTAGGTTCAAGTTCTCTATGATCTCACATCCGTTCCCACGTCGTCCATAACCATGGACACGGATTTTCAAAAGATTATTACCCTGCAGGGGTGTACAACTTTACCCACACGTACTAACCTTCTCTTAATGCCACTTAAGATTAGCCCTCTTCCTTGGAAGGCCGGCAGAGGGTGGTTAGACACGACCTTTACCTTGCTTTCGTCGATACCATGAGTCACGCAATAAGTATGGTTCCGCAGTAACGGGTCAAATCCCGAAGTCGGTACTTAAAGATGTGAGACGAGGTTGGTTTACCAGGGGCGCCATCAACCCCAAGCAACCCGGTCCACGCTTCCCTACCTGCTATGAATGCACCTCCTTCACCTCCTCGTTTGAAACATTTTCAATGCGTATGTCGAATGAAACGCCCGAACTATGTGACTCATGGAATCTACTAGGCAAGTTAGTCAATCAGGGGGTCCCCATAAACCCCGTGTGGTTGTATGCTCGTCTTGGTTCAAGAGGCAAGAACCCAGGTCCTAGTGATGGCGAGCATGGGACTACAAAAACCACATCCCACCGTGGTCTCCCATACAAGCCTTAGCATGTTTAATCTCATATCACCTCTGATATCATCACGTTCTCCTGTCATACTAGATTATCTGCATCTGATACATCATCTGGATGAATCAGACTTAACAGCTATGCATGGCTAAGCAGGACACATACATTAACTCTAGCAGTGCACACAAGCCAAACCTAGTTATGCTAGGAGTAGTGGATCAAGTAATATAAGCTCAAAGGGAGTAATGCAACAGAGAGGATACTCTATCTATCGATAAAATACCACAGTAGAATCGTATGCAACATGGCAAGAATAGAAATACTTTCTAAATCATAGGATTATATCATGGTGGGGCTATGCTTGCCTTTGCCAGTTGATAACCGATAAGCAGATCTTCGGGAATCTTGTACTTGACTTGATTACAATTGTTCAAGTATTGGTCTTCGAGCTTCGGACTTCAACGATGTTGATCTCTAACTTCGATCTCGATCTCATATTCTACCGGGAAGAACCAAACACCGAAAAGAGAGGGAAACAATCAACACATGGCATCGATGCAATGCTCAAACAAGTATGATGATACGACAATTTGAATTGTATCGAAATGTAACCCTAAAGCATGCTCGACAATTTAATCAGGGTTCCGAGGGGTATAAAGCCCTAATTCGGAAGAACTCCGGAATCACATGTGAGGGGTTACTATGTTCTTCTAATTATACTTGTCATTTAAGTTGTTGAACAATGCATGATTATGGCTTAAAGAGATAGAGCTCATTTTTTGAACATTTTGATATATTATTTGTATTTTTCTTATTTAAAATGAATTACTTATGATTTTTCTCAATTTAAATCCATTTTAAATCATTTTAGGAAACTATAAAACATTTTTGGATTATATTAAATATTTATCCACTTGGTCCCACCTGTCAGATTTTTATTATTTTTTGAAAATAATTATCGAAATTATTAAAACCCTGACAGCATGGGCCCACATAGGTCATTTATTTTCCAGAAAACAATTTAAATAAAACAAAATAAAAGTGTTTGACACGAGAAAAACGTTCTGGAAAAGTCGAACGTAGGCTACTCGAGGGAAGAAGGATGGTAGCGTGTTTTTCTCATGCGCTGGGGTAAAGAAAATAAGTGCGGGCGTGCCAGTGTACCGTAGTACACAAGAAAAAGGTAGGGAAGATGCATTTCATTAATCTCTCATGGAGAAACAAAGTACATATTCCCAATACAGTGCGCTTCGTGGCCTGCTTGCGCGGCCAGCCTGACTATGGCGATTGCGATCTCATGGTTCCCGGGGCCTCGGAAGGCACCCGGTTAATTACTCCCGCGGGTTACGCCGCAAGACACCTCCGATTAAGCCGTGTGGTCGTCTTCGTCGTCTTCGCTTCGCGTTCTCCATGCATGATGTGGTGGTGGTGGTGTGTGTGTGGGCGGCGGCAGAGCCCGTGTCCTTGTCGGTACACGCGCCGCGAGTAGCGTGGCCTTTACTCCGTCCACGCCCGCCCTCGCCGTCCTGCCTCGTCGGTCTTGACGGCGTCGATGTAGTTGGACTTGGAGTATCATGGGTCCGCTCAGCTGGGACTTCTCGACGACCAGCAGCCTCGTCGGGGTGCGCAAGGGGTATGCCTCGCAGGAGTAAGTGTTGGCGGAGATCGGCATCAGTGCAAAACCGACGTGCGCCACAAGTGGTGCAGCTAGCGTGGTCGACACCTCGTCTCGGTCCGACGCCGAGTTCACGGCTGTCGTCCTAGACAAGAGCGTCGTCTCACGGGCTCGTGAAGATGGAGGTGGGGTATGCCGCCGGATTGCAAGTCGGCGGCGCTTTCGCCTATGCCCGACGGCTTCAAGGAGAGCTAGCACCGGGCTTTCCGATGGACACCCCGACGCTATCGCCTATGGCTCGCGGAGATGGAGATGGCGCCGGCTTGCATACTAGCAGCCCGTCATCACTCGTCTTCGGCACGCCTCGCCGGAGTGAAGAAGGCACCGGGCTCGATGGGAGAAGAGATGGCGCCAGGCTGCGCGCCAAGCCGCCGTGCGCCCTCGGGCCTTCGTCTGTGGGGTTGGAGATAGCGTCGGGCTGTACGCCGGTAGCCGCATGCCCTCGGAGCCGTCGTCTTGTTGGCGTTCATAGGAGGTGAAGAAAGGTTGGGCTGCACGCCGGCAGCCCCGCCGCAGTCTTGGGCAGCATGGTTCGTCGAGATGGACGTGGCGCCGAATGCACGCCGGCCGCCTTATCGTCGTCGTCTTCGGCACGCTTCTCCGGTGTGATGAGGTACCGGGCTCCACGCCTCCATCGTCTTCGGCGCCGCCGTAAAGCATGGCTCGATGGGGGAAGAGATGGCGCCGCTACGGCCCGCCGGCAGTCCTGAGGCTGCCAACTTTGGCGCGCCACACCAGAGCGGAGATGGCGATGGCGCCGGGCTGCACACCGGCAGCCTCGCGTCCTCGAGGCCGTGCTCTTGGTGGCGGCGAAGATGGAGGTGGCGCCGGGCTGTACGCCGGCAGCCGCGCGCCCCCGGTCCGTCGTCTTGGTGGCGGCGGAGATGGAGATGGCGCCGGACTGCACGACGGCGGCCGCGTGCCCACGGGGCCATCGTCTTGGTGGCGGCGAAGATGGAGGCGGCACCGGGCTGCACGCCGGCAGCCGTGCGCGCCGTCGGGGCCATCGTCTTGGTGGCGTTGGAGATGGCGCTGGTCTGCACGCCGGCGGCCGGGCCGTCGAGGCCGTCCTCTTGGTGGCGTTGGAGATGGCGCCAGGCTACACGCCGGCAGCCGCGCCATCGAGGCCGTCCTCTTGGTGGCGTTGGAGATGGCGCCAGCTTGCACGCCGGCAGCCGCGTGCCCACGGGTCCGTCGTCTTCGTCGCCGCTGTTCATGGCGGAGATGGCATCCAGCGTTCCGGTCGCCCGAGGCCCGTCATGACGCGGCTGCGAGAGTGGAGGAGGCGCCGAGCTACACGCCGGCAACCCCGCCACCGCCGTCTTCAGAGTGGTTTAGAGTGACGAAGAAGGCCACGAGCTGCACGCCCGCGCCCCGGCTGCGTCGCGCGTCCGGCTGAGAGACGTCGGCCGGTCTGGCACGCTCCGGTCTTGCCACCGTTTCCGGCGCCACGGGCTCCAAGTGTCACGGCCCCAACAGCATGCGTGCGTGCGTGTGCGAGAGAGAGGGTTAGGGAAAGAGAAGGTAGCAGTCAACCTTGCTTCTTACCATTAGAGATCATCGGCTGGTCTCCCATGGCGTCTCCTCTTTGCTGATAAACAACGTGCGCGTGAATGGTATTCTGAGGTTAGCCGTGTACTTGTGTGTGGAGAATTGGTGCTGGGATGGGTGTTGTGTGCGTGTATATGGTTTGAAGTGGATACGAGCTCTTCCTCTGGCTGTGTGCACTACGCCTCCGGCCGGATGGTTCCGTCTCCTTCCGTGAGCTAGCTGGAGTGTGCCTGTGCCTCCAGGTACGCGAGCTCGCTCGCACAGCGTGAGTCCTCCCTCTCTTCGTCTCCCCTCGAGTTGTTGTGCGTATGTGCTTTTATAGGCAGCAGATGTGAGCGGGAGGGCAGTAGATAGAGATGATCGCGTGATATTCGGCGTTCCCGAACGGCCGCCGCGTGATCTTTCGAGAGAATCTCACGCGATGTTAATCTGATCGCTTCAATGGATATAGATATATATTGTACCTACAGCCAGCCAAATCTTGTTAGTTGCGGGTACGTGCATGGATCAGCAAATCTGGCTGTGCGCGCGTACACGAAATGCTACGCCTCTGAACCAGCCGGGGTGTATGTACGAGCCTGTACATGTACGGCTTGATGTCTACTATGCACGGCATCCATCGATGTATCAATCTTGAGCAGTTTATTCAGCCATGCACAAGTGTTTCTATCCGTATATATATGCACACCGGCTCGTGTCATGCTTGTACAAAATGAGCATGTCGATCACACGTGTATAAAATTTGACCCGTGTGATATACAGTACGTGTGGCTTTCCTTTGCTTTCAGTGACGAGATTGTAGTACAAAATCTCATCAAACAAAAAGGAATCATGCTGATGTCAGGATGACATCAGCAATGGAGATGCTCACAGTTAACGCGGGATTGGACGATTGGGCGCGCGAGAGGGAGCGGGTTGGGCTTGCTCGAAAGAGCAGAGGATGGGGAACAAGCTAGTGCTAGTGCCGCTCTGTTTTGGTCGCCGGAGACGGTGGCTCGACGACGGCAGTGGCGGTGGCGGCAGGTGGTCACGTGGACGGCGATACAGAGAGGGAGAGACCAAACGAAGGGCACTGGGAGGTGCAGAGGCTCACCGCGAGTGCGGAAGAGGGATCAGCGAGGTCGGGCGAGCACGGACACAGCCGAAATCGACGGCGACAACAACGGAGACCGACGGTGAAGTTGAGCTTGGGTGGCTCGCTTCCGAGCGTGCGCGGCCGATTCCTTCGGTGGGGAGACGTAGTCCGGCACGGCGGTTCTCCAGAGCTTCACGGCGTGGTACAGCGAGGTGAGGGACGGCGAGGATCGGCGGTGACAATCGGGTTAGGGTTTCGGCAGAAGGGGAAAACCAGCATAGGGAGCGAGAGGAGGAGAAACGGGCATGGGGAGAGGCAGCTTGGGGAGGGCGTTCTTATCCTGGCGTCCAACGGCGGTGGCGGGCATCATAACGCGACGACGATCGACGGCGATGGCGCTGACACGGAGCAGCTTCGGCTCACGCGAGGAATAAGAAAGGCAAAAGACGGCAGAGGGGTACCGGGCCAGGTGGGCTGGTTTGGGCCTAGGGTGGGCTGCTGGTTTGCTGCGCAGGGTGACAGGGAAAGAAGAGATGGAAGCTGGGCTATGGCCTAGAGTGGTTTGGATCCAGTTTTTTTAGCAGAACATTTTTCTATTTTCTGTAATCATTTTCTCTTTGTATTTCCAATTCTAAAATTGTTTGGGTATTTCAAAAATACCAGAGGTTTTATAAAACATAGTAAAATAATATGGATCCCTTTTTATTCAATTTGGGCTCTAATTATTTTTGTACTTTTCAAATTCAAACCATTTTGAATGGATTTTAAGAGAGGGAAAAACTAGGGTTTTAAGGTTTGATTTATTTTTATTTGCATGCATTTTAAGGAATGATGCTCATGATGCACAAACAACCCTAAATACAGATTAATTAAAACTGGGGTGTTACAGATCATGTGTAGCAACTGCCTCGAGTCTCACAGTGCAACCTCCTTTGTGGCCTTTGTACATTCCCTGCCATGCAAATGGACAATTTTTCCACTACCAATGCATTCCACTACCAATGCATGCAGTCTATGCTTCCAAGCATCCCAGCAAATCCTCTATTTTTATTGACTGCGAGGATCCGAGCAGTGGGTGTTCTTAAGTACTGTTTCTCAAACACTGCAATCACTGCCCTGCAGAACTTGTACGAGCAATCGATGGCGGTGGACTCAGCCATGCGGAGATAGTCATCAGCACTGTCACCCAGCGCTCAATATGCAAACAACCTCATCGCCACTGTGCACTTCTACAGTGAGGAAAACCCAACCATGCTGATGCAGTCTTTCTTGCAAACGAAATAGGGGTCGAATTCACGGATGGCATACACGATCTTAAGGAAGAGCTTCCGGCTCATCCTGAATCGGTGCCGAAACATGGCCTCTTCGTGGAGCGGTTCGTCGGCGAAGCAGTCGGCGTACAACAGACAGTAGCCCTCTATCCTTAGCCTCGCCTTGCACTTCCGATGACCCGGCGCCGAACCACCGCGCTTCGGCTTCGCCATCTGCAGGTACAGCTGGGCGAGGAAGGCGAGGATCTCCATGTGTTATGCATCTTCGACGACCTCGGCGTTCTCTTCCTCCAGCAATACGATGAGTATCTCCTCATCGTCGGAGTCCATGTCCGAACCGGCCAAATGCCGAACAATTGGGGGACGTGGTGGTGGGAGCTCGCAGCGAAGCCGAGCTACGACGAAGTTCGGACGGCGAAAGCGGCGGCGGAGTAGGCGGCGACTACGGCGAGCATATCTAGAGGTGTGGGCATGTCTAGGCGTGGAGGAGCTCCGCCGGCGAAGTCATGGCGACAAAGGGGCTCGGAGTTCTTCGCCGCAGTCTGGGCGAGTGGAGTGGGGGAAATGAGACTGTCTCGCCAACAGAGCTGGCCCACGCTCGTTTTCGTTTCGTCCGGCGTTTTCAGTCGTTCCTGAGATCCTAGGAATGGTCTGGAAAACATGGGCCAAAGTTCGTCCGAATCAGAACGAAAAACTGTTTCTGAAACGTGGCTGGCCGATTTTCGGTTTTCGGATCTAATTTGGGAATGCTAGTGGAGATGCTTTAGGGGGTTACAGAGAGAGGGGCAGGGCGGTCATGGGATACAGCGAGATTGGAGGTGAGAGATGTGCAGGCTGTCCCGCCGTCGCTCGAGCGTCGAACTCTCTTCGCGCCGTCGCCATCGAAGCCTCCATATGAGGCTAGAGTGGTGCTTTAGAGTGGGCACACAAATAAGCAGCTCCTTTTCGAGCTGCAATGCAATCCGGAACCGAAGCAGCTCTTTTCGATCTTTCGATCTGCAATCAAGCCTCTTTCCGAGCTGCAGTCCGACCGACATAGGCTCCTTGCTCTAATCCGAATCGACCCCCTTTCAGATGTAGATTACGGCCTCGCTTGGATAGTTGTATTTTAGTCCGGTCGTTTTTATTTTGTGAAGAGGTTAAGCATGAGAGGTCCGTGTGATCTGGTCTTTGGTTAAAAACAACATTCCAAACGGGGACAGAAGAAGGTTGAATCTGTCTCGTTTTCTGTCTCCAACAAGGTGCAGTCGGAGGCGGAAACGAAGCCAATATAAAGTGGTCAGTTGGTCAGCCAGGAAGCCATCAGATCTCAGTCGTGGCCAGGAATCCACCGAGGTCTCCCATCTCCGGCGACCAGCAGCCAGCCCCTCATCCTTCCCGGACATCGGCAGATCTACCCGGAGCCATGGGGAAAGGAAACCGGGACGATAGGCTCAGCAACTTGTCTGACGACATTTTGCTCACTGTTCTTGACAGACTCAATGTCCCCAACGCTGTCAGAACAAGCGTTCTCTCCAGACGGTGGAGTCTGCTCCCTTCCATGCTTTCTCAACTTATAGTAAGTGTTCTTGATTTTCTGCCTCACAATGGCCCAATATTCGAGACTAATGAAGTGGTTCAGAGCAATAGAGCTGTGGTTGAAGCAACCACGAGCATCCTAGCACGCAGGGATTCAATCCGAAACAGCATCAATCTACTGTCCATCACTTTCTTCTTAAAAGATGGTGACCCCATATCCATTGGACGTGCTTTGCCCAGACCATGGCGACACACAAGGTTGAGATGGCTGAATTCACCATAATGACAGAGAGGGATGCCACCCAGTGCGATGATGGTAATATAGCCAGCTATGGGAAACAATTCATCTTATTCTTTGATGCTTGCCGAGATTCTTTCAGTGGTCTCACACGCTTGCACCTTGAAAATTTGAGATTTGGTGAATCAGACATCACTAACATTCTCATCCTCTGCAAGCGATTAAAGGATCTACGTCTGTTCAATTGTGACTCGGGAGATATGACAACGCTGCAAGTAGATCATTCCCAAACCAGTGTCCTCAGTATCGTTGATTGTATTTTTGCAAAAGTTATTCTGAACTGGCTCCCGAAACTCACACGGATGACTTTTGAGGGTTGCATCGCTTACCATTATCCACTTTCTGTTTGCTATGCCCCATTGCTTGAGGCCATCAACCTCACTAATACTGGTCTCAGTTGGCACGAGATGATCGAGTTAAGTAAGTTTCTTCATGGTACCTCCGTGCGAGAACTGAAGCTAGGATTTAAAGGTGAAAAGATCTGGGTTCAACCAGAGTGCCTGACGAAAAAACTGGCATCAGTTTTTAACCAACTAAGGTTTGTGAATCTAGATGAAATTCCTTAAGGGTATGAACTCACCTGGACATTGTTCATCCTTAAAGCTGCACCCCTCCTAAAGGAGCTATACATGACGGTGTGGGATCATTTGTGTAAAATGGAAACAGATAACGAGAAGAGGAAAGCACTCTCGTATAGCGAGAATAAGGGTGTAGAGTGGGAATCACCTGCATCTAATTTCCAGCACAAAAGTCTGGTCACGCTCACCATATTTGGCTTCCAGTCTGAAGAGTACATGGTTAAGTTTATCAGGCATGTCATGGAAGCAGCAGTAAGTCTGGAGGATGTGTTCCTGTATAGTAAGCTGGCTTGTAGGAAGTGCCGGGGTAATCCTCGAAAGCCGTCCAAGTACCCATGGACCAAGCGGCAGAGGACGTCAGTGAAGAAGAGAATCACTGCTGGTGGGATCGATTCGTTTGCCTTAATTCACTTCCCAGCCTCTGCCGGAATAAGGGCTGAACATCTTGCAAAACTGAAGTACCCGTAGTGTTTTCAGTTTAAGTTGTGGTGGGCTTCATTGTTTCCCTGAAATGTTCGGTTGTACTAGAAGGCTTTGATGCCTGTCCGTGCTTCTGAAGGAATAATTGAGTCGCTACTTATATATTCTAAAGAAAAAAAGAATTGAGTTTTATCCAAAGATCTATCCCAAGTGGGCTAAACTATGGGCTAAAAAGAATTGATTGTGGCTGCGCTGAAATCAGCTATTGATATGTATTGTGAGGCTTCTGGACAGAAAGTTAATCTACAGAAATCTTCACTGTTTTTCGGCAACAAATGCTCGGATGATGTTAAGCTTGAGGTTAAAGCAAAGCTGGGGGTGTCTTCTGAAGTGCTTCAAGATACATATCTTGGTATGCCGATGGAGATTGGGAGGGCTGTTACGTCCTCTTTCAAGTTCCTACCGGAGAGGGTATGGAAATGTGTCAATGGGTGCTCGGGACACCCTCTTTCACGTGCTGGGAAAGAGACATGGCTGAAGGCAGTGGCTCAGTCTATCTCTAACTATGTGATGAGTTGCTTTCAAGTCCCTGTGACAACATGTGACAAGATGCGAGCTTGTATTGCTAATCATTGGTGGGGCTTTGAAGAGGGCAGGAAAAAGATGCACTGGCGCTCTTGGGAGTGGTTGTCATCATCGAAATCCTTAGGTGGATTGGGTTTCAGGGATTTTGTTCTCTTTAATCAAGCTATGCTAGGCAAACAGGGGTGGCGTCTCATCACGGAGCCAACATCTTTGTGTGCCAGAGTGCTCAAGGGAAGATACTACCCAGGTTCAGATTTTCTGTCCGCTACCAAACCTAGAGCCGCTTCTTTCACCCGGCGCTCTATTTTGTTTGGCCGAGACTTGTTGTTGAAAGGACTCAGATGGGGCATTGGTGACGGAAAAACAGTAAGTATCAGGGATGAACACTGGATACCAGGCTTCCCTGTTGGTACGTTCAAACCTCTTATCCTTTTACCAGATAATGCAAAAGTCAGTTTCTTGTTGAACGACACTGCTCAAAGCTGGGATTTGGAGAAAGTTAATCTGTTCTTCCATGAAGACTTGGCCAAGGCAATAGATGATATTCCGATTAGTCGACATGGGGGGGAGGATTTTGTTTCGTGGCCGCATGACAAGCATGGTCTCTATTCGGTCAGGTCTGCATACAATCTGATCCGAACTGAGGCTTTCTTCTCACGTCGCCGTGATGCTGTACATGGTGCTTCATCTGACCGTGAGTTGGAGACAAAACAGTGGAAGTCGCTTTGGACGATTGTGGCCCCGAACAAGATGAAGATTGTCCTTTGGAGATTAGTTCACGACTGCTTGCCAACAGGATATCAACTGCGACACCGGCGCATACCTGCTGATGATCGCTGTACTTTCTGCCATAAAATAGAGAGGGTTGAGCACCTATTCTTACTCTGTCCTTTCGCTCGCTCAGTTTGGAGAGAAGTGAAGGCTCAATTTCCACTCCAGCTCTGCAGGAAAGAATTGGTGAATGCTAGACAATGGGTTTTTGACTTTCTAACAAGAGTGGACAATGTGAGCGCCACTGTTCTAGCAGTTACTTGTTGGCATATTTGGGATGCCCGCAACGATTCAAGGAACAATGACGTTTGCCTCCATCCCTCACGAGTGGCGGCCAAAATTATCGCATACGTTGAGATGATCGTTCTTCACTGCTACAAGGAGAGGCCTGCTATCAGGGGTGATTCCAAGTCTCATGCTTCATCTTGGACTCCTCCGCCTGCAGGTTCAGTTTGTATAAGTGTTGATGCAGCCCTGTTTCCCGCTGAGCTGAGAATGGGATGGGGTGCAGTTCTTCGCGATCATAACGGTGCTTTTATCCTCTCAGTGTCAGAAGGTTTGGATGGATTCCCTGCTCCTAAACTTGCCGAGGGTCTGGCCATCAGGCGCGCGTTGTCAGTGCTCCGGGAGAAAGGATACCAGGACTGTGTCCTGGAATCAGACTGCCTGTTGATGATTCAGCGCATCAGGTCGTCGGCCCAGGATCGCTCCCCCTGATGGGCATTGTTATCGAGGATATCAAGGTTCTTGCTAGGAGCTTCACTTCATGTTCGTTTAGGCATGTTTCTCGTAATCTGAATGTCGCGCACACTTATTAGCTCGCGCCTCTGTGCGCTTTTCTTGTAATTTTTCTTTTGGTGTTGCCCCGGAATTTATTCGGGCTGAACTTTGTATTGGTGTTATTTAATCAATAAAGTGCGATATTCTCTAAAAAAAAAATATGACTAGCACCATTCTGGCCTCTGTCAATTTTCGTGATCGCTACATCTCTCTTCAAAGCAGTGTTTTATACTGATGACCGAGTGCACTAGACTTTCCTTTAACGTGATCATGGCAATAGCGATCGAGCTGTCCATCTCAATATCGATTGGTTCATCAGACCAGTTCACGGCCAGCGTTAAACCTTCCTCACATGCTCAAGTTCAACTTCCATTGCCGACGAGCAGTTCGACAATGATCTGTACGCACTGAACCACACCTCTCCTTCCTGGTTGTGCAGTATCGTTCCAGTGCTCGCTGCCATTTTCTTCGGTTTGAAGCAACCGTCCACGTTCAGCTTCATTCTTCCCGATTCTTCCTTCTTCCAACTTACCTTTTTATCTTAGTCTCAGTTTCGATCCGCTTCCCAGGCTTCGTGCTCGACATAGCTTCTAGGACCCGCTTGTCTTTGATAAGGTCCACCTGTGGAAAGAGTTTAAAAGACATGAGAGTTTCAACAAAGCTACACAGGAAACGTCCAGAGGCCTCTACAGGCGACGCTGACTTTTTATGGGTTAGCTCATTGTGGACCTTCAGTCTGCAGCTCTCATTTAGGCCAGCAAGAAGTGTAATATCCAATCAGTACCGGTCCTTTTAATTTTAGTTTCACTAGAGAGATCCCAACATGTTCTCATTTCTTGCCATAATCCTCGTGCATGTGGACATGTGATCAAAGTATGATAAGAATCCACATCTTCCCGTCCGCAGATCGGACATATGCCATCTGTGAGCATCTTCCTCCTCTCCATGTTTGATCTTGCGGCCAGTCCATTTCTAGCGACTATGCCAGATTAGTTTCCACTCATTATTCTCTCTGTAAGGTCTAGCACTAGTAGTAACTTTATCTTGTTCACGTACCCTCTCCTCTATTTCCAGTCTGTACACACTGCCGACCGAGAAAAGTCTTTTGCTATTTGGGTTCCATGCGATAAGATCTTCATTATTTCTTGGTGACGGTTTGCAGGATGATCTTCTCAATATCGATTGGGAGAAACCACCTTTGAAGCGATTGCACATTCCATGTGTCGTCCGAGTTCAGTAGCTCTCAAACCCATTTTAGCCTGCAACATTTCTTTGTAGAAATTAACATGAGCTGATGATTCTGAGGTATCCACGGATCTCACTATATTCTCACCTTTGTACCATTCCCAATCCTTCAGATGGCGCCTTCTTTACTAGTTCCAGTCCGTACTCAATGGCATGCCATGTAGACGACTCATTTACTGTAAATACAGTGTCCAATAAGTTCCCATTAGGATAGTACTTTGCACGGAGGAGTTGGGCACAAAGAGACTTTGGAAACTGAATTAGGCGTCAGGCTTGTCTAGCTAAAAGGGATCGGTTAAATAATCTCATATCCTTAAACCCCATCCCTCCTTGTTTCTTGGATCTCAGCAGCATGTCCAATGCTACCCAATGCGTTTTGCGCTTGTCTTTTTCAGTCCCCTACCAGAAATCCCTTATTATATTTTCTAGATCATCACAAAGCCCAAATGGTAGCTTGTATATGCCCATAACATATGTAGCCAAGGCTTGGCCAACGGCCTTTATCGTCACTTCTCTTCCCCCTTGCGCCATATGGTTAAATTCCTCCACATGTATAAAGTGTTTTGCCAATTTTCCTTGTAAGCTTTGAAACTTTCCTTTCATCATTCTTCCTTCCGGGATGGGAAGACCTAAGTATTTAGTTTTGAAATTTTCTTGCACCACCTGCAGCGCTACCATTACCGGTCTCTTGATTTGTTCACCACATGAGGGTCCAAAGTATATGGAGCACTTTGCTGGGTTAATTAGTTGCCTCATACTTTGACTATACTGTTTCAGGACTTGCATTACATTAGTTTCTTGTATTGGATTCGCTTTGAAAAGAATAAGATTGTCATCTGCGAATAGAAGATGTGAAATTCCTGGTGCACGGCGACATATCTTAACCGGTGTAATTTGATTCTCCTGCACTCCTTTGTTTAACAAGGCAGATAGACCATCAGCTATAAAAAGGAATATAAATGGCGATAGGGGGTCACCTTGGCGGAGACCGCGCGAAGGTGAAAAAGATTCCAGCAAAGCTCCATTAAATTTAACTTTTTATCTTACCGTGGTCACACACTCCATTACCGAGTCGATCCAGCGGCAAGAGAAGCCAAGCCGTTCCATATCTCTCCATAAAAAGCCCCAATCCACCATGTCATATGCCTTAGAGAGGTCTAACTTGTACGCACAAAAGTTTGCGTCCTCCTTTGAATTTTTCTTGATGAAGTGAAGACACTCAAAGGCAATCAACACGTTATCCGTTATTAGGCGTCTCGGAACAAAGAGGCTTTGATTTTGCTTGATTAGTTCCCCTAGTAGAGGTCTAATACGATTCACGAGACATTTGGCCACTATTTTGTACAACACCGTGCATAGGTTGATAGGACAAAAAAATTCAACTCTGATGTGTGGTCTACCTTAGGGATTATCACAATAGTCGCCTCGTTTACACCCTCTGACATATGTCTTGTGTGAAATAAGAGTTTTACCGTAGAGATTATTTCTTCCTTTATTTAGTTCCAGTTCTTTTGATAGAAGCATACCGAAAATCCATCTGAGCCTAGTGCCTTCAGTGGTCCAATCTAAAATAAAGCATTAGAGATTTCCTCAATAGTAAAAATTTAGTTAGTGAACTATTCATATCCTCATTTACCCTTCCTTCCATCACATGGTGAAATTCTGTCTTCTTTATAAATAAAGCAACATATAGGTATCAGCAAGGCCTACAATAGCCGTAACTGCGCCAAAATGAGAAATAAAAAGGTGGTACCGCTGGGGCCTCATCACATCATAACCCAAGAAAACCGAAAAAGGAACAGCCACCACAGAGGTCGGGACAAAACACTCGCCATCAAGGAGGATCAGGGGCCTCGAAGAGACTGGCATGTCCACGTAGCGACTGGAGAGTGCTATCCAGATGCTTCTGGTCCTTCCACCTAACTAGCGGGGACCACTTCTAAAGAAATCCAACAAAAGAAAAAACAAAGTCAGAAACCCGTCGCGGGTACACGTTCTCAATCACCATATTATTGTAGATGTTCCACATGGTATAGGTCAGGCCCACAAACACTAGCCGGAAGAGGCGTCGCCTTCTTTTGCCACGGTTTGCCTCCTCTTTCAGGAACTCCCCTAGGTCCTCGACATGCCAAGAGAGCCCCAAGGCATCCTAGATGAAGATCCATAGAAACTGGGTCGCGAGGTAAGTAAACATAATATGGGCGCAGGTTTCTGGCGTCCCACATAGGGGACACAGGCCATTGCCTGGTCCATTTCTCTTAGAAACCTCCACCCTGAAGGGAGGCGGTCATGGAGAAGTTGCCAGACGAAATTATTCTGACTAAGGGGGCAAGGGGCTTTCTAGAGTGGAGTCGTCCATCCCAGCTCCGGTCCCTGGAACATGGACCGATACGCCAAGCCCATAGTAACGAGGGGCATAAAGACCTCAACCAAATAGCTCTCTGTGGGTTCGATACTCTTATTTAAAAACTAACTATAATTAACCTATGCTCTTGCAGCCATCAGGCAGCTCCCCTTTTATAGTGGCGATGGGACTCTTCCCCGAATCTTTGGGCGAGAAGGGATACCACATTGCCACCCAAGAGGAGCGAGTCTACGAGACTGCTTTACATGGACTAGGTCTAGGGTCTTCGGGAGGCATCGGTCTACCATAAAGCCGGAGTTGTCGGTGATATCTCCCCGTTCTTGAGGAGTATAAGAGAGAGATGTATTCCATCTCAATATTAGAATGTTATGCACATATTAATTCTTTTATCAAACACATATAGAAAATTCCATGAGTCTTTATCATTGATAAATTGTTTTGTGATCACTACAACCTAAAAAGAGAGTATACAAGTGAACCCATGAACCCCAGTCCGATTTTTATCATAAGAAACATCTATCTATTGCATCTACTATCCTTTTTATTTTTATAAATTAATTATTTTGAAATACAAAAATACTTTCTCTATTTGTAATCACTCATAAAAATCCAAAAACAACTTGCTGCAACACTCTGCACTTGTGGAGAAAAGACGCTTGCTGCAACACTCTGCACTTGGAGTCCCAACAAAAAGTGGCAGCCTTTGTTGCCATCACCTAATTACACAAATAAGTGGAACAGAAAATTATACCAAGTGGAACAAAAAATTAACCATGTGGTACTAATCATGATTGGGGCTACATGGTTGAGTCTCCACATTTTTTGGATTATGAGTCATCTCACACCAACTGAACGAAACTAATAAGAGAAATGAAAATCCAGACCAAATCAAACACAATTTTACCGCATGTGGAAAAATCATAATTACAAGTGGAATCAAATTTAAAACTTGTTATAGCCTGTGCATGGTCGTGGACGATACTCAGCGACCGGTACGGAATAAGAGAGAGGAGCTCATGCGTGGCGGCTACCCCAAAACACATCTAGGGTTTCATATCCTTCGTCGACGACGCCGATGATCCACTTCACCTCCAGCAACCTTGGGACTTGGAGGTGTGGCGGACCAAGGCCCCTCATTGGTGGAAGGGTTTTCATACTTTGTTTAAGTTGTTTTTCAGTGTCTTGTTGATGATGTGGGGCCTATATCCCGAAGTCAGAATAAGGTCCTGATGCATGTAAAATGCATACATAAACTTTGTAGTTTGTTGAAAGATCACGGTTGTCACCTAGAGGGGGTGAATAGACGGTTCAAAACTTTTACGAGATGGGATTAACAATGGCGGAATAAAACTAGCATTTTCTTTTGTTAAGCACAAAGCCTATATATACTAAGGCTCACCTATGTGCACCAACAACTTATGCTAAGCAAGACAAGCAACAATGAGATAGCAAGATATAGATTACTTCAAGCATGAAGGCTATCACAATGTAAAGTGCATAATTAAAGAGATCGGATATAGAGATAACCGAGACACGCGGGGATGACGATATTTTACCGAGTTCCTTACACAATGGAAGTACGTCTTGTTGGGGGGTGGGCGGTACTAAGACCACCAACGCCACAAGAGGCCTCACCTATTCTCCCGAGCACCCGCCGCACGGCAAGCACCCGACCCACTATGGGAAACTTGAGGGCGGTCACCAAACCCGTACAAAGATGGGGGAAATCTCCACAACTTAATTGGAGGCTCCCAATAAACACCACCAAGGACACTAGCTTGAGGAAGGCTCCACAACTTAATTGGAGGCCCCAAGAACACACCACAAAGGCCACACAACCGTCTAGGATTCCAAGAACCCAAGAGGGACAAGCTTCTCTGATTTCACCGAACCAATCCTCCGAGGAGAACTCAAACCGATGCACCAAATGCAAATGGAAAGAACACCACAAAGATGCTCTAATCCTTCACTCTCAAGTTCCAACAAATCTACTAAAGCAATTGGAGGAACAAGAGAGGAAGAACCAAAGGGGAACACAAAATCCCCCGAGATCTAGATCCCAAAGATCCACTCACAAAGAGGTGATTTGGTTTGGTCAAATTGTAGATCTAGATCTTTTCTAACTTCTCCTCAAATATTGGCAAGAATCATGGAGGGGGAGGAAGAAATCAAGCTCAAAAGATTTAGGTAAATGGGGGAAAAGGCTTGAGAAAGAATGAGAGGAAGAAGCAATTTGACAAAAAGGATAAAGGGGGCTATTTAGAGAGGCCCCGAAAAACTGCCCGTTGGGGCCATAAAATGGCCTAGGCCGGTACTACCGCCGATGGGCCGGTACTACCAGTTCCCGCCCTAGAGCAATGAAGAGGCAAGCAAGAGAGAGAGAGTCATAGGGAGAGCAGCGCGCGTGGGCGATCGAACAGAAGGGGATCGGGGCACGCTAGCGAGGCAAGCGAGGCGGGAGCACGCGCGCGAGGAGAGTGGGTGGGCTAGCGAGCGGCGACGGGCAGCGGAGCAAGCTAGGCGGCAGGAAGCAAGGCGGCCAGGGCGGGGCAGCTGGGCCAACCCGATAGTACCAGCCCACCCGGGAGGTACTACCACGCTGGGCCGATACTATCGGTCCGCGCAACCGGGCCGAGAAGAGGCCGGTAGGAATGGTTCTGTACCGCGCGGTACTGACCCCTGTAGTAACGGTTGGCCCAGAAAAACCTTTTTCATTTTCTTTTTCAAACCAAATATGCAAATATTCAAAATGCAATAACTCGAGATAGGAACCTCCGATTGACCCGAATACAATTTTGTTGGAAAGAGGATGACAAGAGCTACCCAATAAAAGAGGACGACAAGAGCTAACAAATTGATCTAGGAAACTCCGATTGACCCCGAACCAATTTTGTTGGAAAGAGGACAACAAGAGCAACCTCTTGATAGTACCACCAATTTTGTTGGAAAGAGGACGATAAAATATTGGTTACCACCAAGTGAGAATATTTGATGTATTATAATGTGAGATACCTTCCTTGGTGAGAAACCGAAAAACCTCCAACATCAAAAACGCGATAAGATACAAAAGGGAAATCCGTTTTTAATGAACTAGAGCTTGTCCTGAATATTACCACAAGCTCTGGAGCCTCACAAGGATAAGATCCAAATAACAACAAAATACGATGATGCTAAGTATGCAAAGTTTTGAGCTCTCTTCGAGCGATATGATCAAGTTACTCACTCGAGATCCCCTCTTGATAGTATGACTATCTATCCTAAACTCGGTCTCCCAACTAACAACATGAGATCGGCAAAAGGGAAAACCTATCAAGATAATACCTTTGCCTTGAGCATTCCACTTGAGATCGATGTAGATGATCTTTCCCTTCTCAAGATGGAACGCCTTTCTTGATTTCTCTTCATCGATCCATCACCACCGAGGATGGCAAGCAACAAACATGAGATCTTCTAGTGATGGCGCATTTTGATCTTGCAAAACACTTCTTATTCTTCTTCTTCATATCATCTATCTTGAAGCCAACACATGCTTCAAGCGATGCCAATGGACAATTCCTATAAGTGCAACTTAATACACACATTAGTCCATAAAGATTGTCATTAATTACCAAAACCATACATGGGAGCCCACATGCTCTTTCATTTGTTGCTATGAATTCCCACATATTTGCTACATATATGATGTTATATTCGTGTTTTACATTGATTTATCAGGATTTACCAATGATCCCTTTTATTTTGTTTACAACTCTGTAGGATAGGAAAACCATGTTTTGTGTATTTTTCCTTTCAGGGACCTAAACAAATTCAAATGAAGCTGGGCTTTTGGGAGCTTCAATATTTCATCAAGATAAGCATCTGGAGCACTTGGACCTCACGAGAAGAGTCAGGGCCCAAAAGAGCCCTTTTCCTCCTCGATAGTCGATTCGCTTCGATCTTTCGCCCACTGCCTTCGTATGACCTAAAACCACTATAAAAAGGGCCCATGGGGAGTTCTTCGAGAGAAATGCCGCAGAAACACTGAAACACCAAAATAGATCCAGAACCAGTGAAGATTGGAGGGGTAAACTCCATTAGAGCCGCCGCCGGAGGGACCTCTACCTTCTCCAACGTGTCCACCATCATCACCATGATGAAGAGGTAGTAGTCCACCTATGGACTATGGGTTTATGGCAGTAGATCTCTCTCTCTCTCCCCTCTCTCTCTGTCTCTCTCTCTTGTTCTTCATATATCTAATACCATATGAGCTGCCCAACATGACTATGGTACTAATTGTAATTCATGTATGGTGGATCTTTATTCTATAATTTGATATATGAGATCAAAATCTATTATGTGTAAGATGTATTGATAGATGCATATCATGTATCCCGTTCTTAAGTACTTGTTCTGATCCAACTTGAATGCAAGAGCATGTATGGGGAGAAGTGTGTATTAGATGGAGTAGCATGGTGGTAGTGATTGAATAGTGACAACAAATTCGAGATCTACTATGGTATTTTCTTTTCTTTTGCTGCCTCACTTGGGCTAAAGTGAATCCATGTGCTATAATTATCTTGTGATAGTTAGATAATTTTGTTTGGTCAAGGTATCATATTTGTGATTGAAACATCATGTCAAAATACCTAAGGCTATACTCTTTTGATTCTTAATTCAAGATTGATTGGAGTTTTCCCTTTCTTGGGGAGTATAAGAGAGATGTGTTGCATCATCTCTATGTTAGGACGTGATGCCCATATGAATGCTTATAAAAACATGTAGAAGTTCTACCAATATTATGTCTTTGATGAATTTTTTGTGTCCATTGCAACACCAAAAGAGAGTAGACAAGTGAACCCATGAACTTCGGTCCATTTTAAACCATAAGAAACACCTTTCCAACAGCACTATCACACTTTATATTTTATGCTATTTATTATTTTTAAAATGCAAAAATACTTTCTTCACTTGCACACACACAAAACCCCCAAACAACTATATTTTTTTGCTATTGTCTTGTTTGCCTAGTTTTTTTACTTTATTTTACTTATTATTGTTATTTCATATTACTAATATGAAACCTTGTGCTTGACAACCACATGGTGGAGTTGGGGACACAAGACAAAACTTTGCTTTGTAAGTTGCTTGAAGAGGAGAGGAAGAATAAGTCTCTAAGCCAATTCCCTAATAGTTCGATATAAATTTTCTTTGTAGATTGCTTGAAGTGGAGAGGAAGAATAAGTCTCTAGGCCAATTCCCCGAGAGTTCGATATAAACCCTTGAGTCATCCTTGTGGGAAAAAGACGCTTGCTACAACACTCTATACTTGGAGTCCCAAACAGATTGGTACACGGAGTTGTTGCCATCAAGAATATTTTATGGTGCCGTTGCCGGGGAATTGCAAGAGACAAATCACAGCAACACTGATATGCCCAATTTGCATCACCATTCTATATCAAAATCTACCTCTATTCATTCATATTTGTCTTATTATGAGGTATTACTTATGTCTTGTCCACTGTTTTTTGCATGTTGGATGATTCTTGGAGGATCGACTACCGGAGTCTGGATTCTGATGGAAAAGAGGGCGTTTTGATGCAATTTCGCGAAGATCAAAAAAATACCAGAAAAATATGGGAAAATATTATTTTTCCAGAAGATTGAGGAAGCCAGAAGGAGGGACGAAGAAGGTCCACAGGGGTCCCACACCCCCTAGGCGCGGGACCACCCTAGGTCGCGCCTAGGGCAGGTGTGGCCCACCTAACCGGCTCCTGACTCCGTCCCTTTGCCTATATCTTCCCTACATAACCCTAAGGCTAGGGGAGCGACCACTGATAGATTTCTGCCGCCTCTGCGGGCGGAAAACACCGAGAGAGAAAGATCTCTCCGACAGTCAGATTTCTGCCGGGGAATTCCTTCCCGGAGAGGGGAGATCGTCACCATCAACACCATCATCAAGCTAGGCTTCATCGGGATCATCATCATCCACACCATCATCTCCACCAGCACCATCATCATCACTCCGTCCCGCTGTAACAATTGTGTTGGATATTGCTTTAGTTCTTAGGGGCAACTTTCCTGGTGTTGGTTACTATTGTAGTTGATGCTTGTGAGTGGAACAATTGGATTATTGTTTATGTTCAGATTGTTATCCATTATCATATCATCTTTGATCTTGATACATATGATGTCTTGTGAGTAGTTTGTTTAGTTCTTGAAGACATGGGAAGTCATGTTGTTATTAGTGGATTTGTGTTGAGTTATTATTCAATGGTTTAGTATTTAAGTTGTGGTGCTATTCTTCTAGTGCTATCTGTGAATGTCGACTACATGATACTTCACCATTTATGGGCCTAGGGGAATGCATTGTGTATTTGGCTACTAATTGTGGGGTTGCTGGAGTGACAGAAACCTGACCCCCCGTTAGGACACCTTTGCACAAGGGAGTGTAGGATCTCAGAGTTTAAGGCCGTGGATAGATTTATATCTTAATTACTTTCCTGTAGTTACGGATGTTTGTAGGGGGTTTAATCACAAGTATGTATTAGTCCAAGTAAGATCGGTACATTAGCACAGGTTCACCCACACAACACTTAGAAAACAAGAGAAGAGTACTCAGCTATATGAAGCAAAAGTACTTGACAGAATTTCCATGTTTCCTCGAGAACGTTTGGTCCTTATAAGTATTTCCACCGACTTGTCCTTTGCTAAGAAAGGATTGGGCCACTTGCTGCATTTGTTCTTTGTTACTTGCACTTTGTTTTGTTGCTTTATCAAAAAACCACTAAAAATCTATTTGCTAAGTATTCACAGGGATTTCCTGCTCCATACCACTGTTCAGCACCTTCTGGTCCTCGTTGGGATTGACACTCCTATTTATCGAAAGTACTGCGATATACCCCCTATACTTATGGGTCATCAAGACTATTTTTTGGCGCCGTTGCCGGGGAGTGAAGCGCTATTGAAGAGTGGAACTGGTAAAGGAAACTTCTATTATGAGTATTGCTTTTGTTACTTTGTTTCCAATATGGATAACCCACTTGGTTTTCTGTTTGGGAAAACGACTACCACAGCTAGGGTAGTAGATGAACCACCACCTGTTGAGATAGATCCTTTTAATATACCTACAAGTATTGTAGATCATGTTATGAATAATTATTATTTTGGGGATGGAACTGTCCATCCTGGTGATCATTTGCTTTTTATCCATGAATTATGCGGGTTTTTTAAGTGTGCAGGTATCACAACTGAACATGTGAAGAAGAAGTTACTCTCCATATCCTTGAAAGGGAGAGCTGAAGAATGGTATAAGCTGCTAAAGAATGGGCAATCCATGGAATGAGAGGAAATGTCATCTCTCTTTTATTCTAAATTCTATCCTCCCAGTGAGATTCATGAGGATAGAAATCAGATATATAACTTTTGGCCTCGTGATGGAGATATTACATCTCAAGCTTGGGGAGATTAAAATTACTAATGCTTAAATGTCCTATTCATGAACTCCCTAACAATATTATTATCAATAACTTTTATGCTAGGCTTTCTCTTTATGATAAAGATTTACTAGATGCTTCTTGTGTTGGATCATTCACACGTATGAAGGAAGAAGCTAAATGGGATCTACTAGACCGTATTCAAGAGAACACTGAAGCTTGGGAAAATGACAAAGGAAGGAAGTCAGGTATAAACTATGATTATGAATGCATTAAATCTTTTATGGGAACTGATGACTTCCGTGATATTAGAAATGAGTTTGGTCTTGATTCCCAAAGTATTGTCAACTGTTTTAAGGCCTTTGCCTCTTACATAGAAATTTCCCAAAAGAAGTGGAATAAGTAGCATGCTCCTTATAAAGATGTTGTTAATCATGTTCTTGTTAGAAGTACTGAAGTTTGTATTACTAATCATATTGTGCTTGAACCTCATGTTGAGAAAGTTACTTTCCCAGCTAAGGTAAAGGAGTATTATATGATCATTAGTGCAAATAATAAAGGTACAAAGAAAATTGTGGAGCCTGATGGGAAATTGAATATTGAACCTGTGGTAACTATTGTGAAAGATCTTGACGCTAGAAATATAGAGGATGAGCACATTGTCTTCTGTGAAGACACTTCTGATATTATCTCTCATCCTAGTAAGGCTAGAAAAGCTAGTGTTCGTGTGCTTTCTGTTAAAATTGGTGATCATTGCTACTATGGTTTATGTGATATTGGTGCTAGTTATAGTGTTATTCCTTATGAGATTTACAGGGAAATTATGCATGAAATTGGTCCTTGTGAGCTTGAGGACATTGATGTGGTTATTCACCTTGCAAATAAGGAAACCATATGCTATATTGGTATTGTAAGAGATGTGGAGGTTCTTTGTGGTAAGATTAAGTATCCTGCTGATTTCCTA
Source organism: Avena sativa (assembly GCA_916181665.1). Taxonomy (NCBI): domain Eukaryota; kingdom Viridiplantae; phylum Streptophyta; class Magnoliopsida; order Poales; family Poaceae; genus Avena; species Avena sativa. The sequence continues at coordinate 369,642,985 of OV702279.1, read as the reverse complement.
GTGCTTAATTCAGCAGCTAGCAAAACTTATCCTATCATTTTTGGTAGACCTTTCTTGAACACTTGTGGAGCTATTATAGATTGTAAGAAGGAATTTTTTTGACTAAGTTTGATGGAGATTCTTATGAGTTTAACTTTTCCAAATTTGCTAAAGCTCCTTGTGAAAATAGCTTCGCTAATAAAGATTTCAGGATGGAACAACTTGCTTCTATTGATCCAGTTTCTGACCTTGGACCAGTTTTTGGTGACTGTAAGTATGCTTATTCTGACGATAAAGTTGTTTCTTGTGACAGTTATATTGTCAACTTTATTCAAAGTGCTACTGAAAGTTATTATGAGAGAGGGAAACGTGGTTTTATGCTTCTCAATAATGTTAAGTTTCCCCGTTTTATGTTGAAAGCTTTTAAGTTACATTTGTTTTCTCTTCCTATGCTTGTGGATTTCTGTTTCAACAATTCGTTTTATCATGATACCCCCATGCATAGGAAGTGGGTTAGAATCAAATGTGTTGGTTATTTGCTTCTTGATGCTCTCTTTCACTCCAGATATATATCTCCTACGCGAGCATCTTTGAAAGTTTCAAGCCTAGCATAAAGGCATTAAAGAAAAGTACTTTTTGGGAGATAACCCAAGAGTTTGGTTGAGTCTTGGAAGTTATTACTTTAGTAATAACCGCTCCTTATCCTTTTTTTTGGTTTTTGTGTCAAGTCCAACTACTTTTGTGAAGTAGAGGAGTTGTGAAAAGTGGCTGTCTTGGGATAGATTTTTGTGATGCATTATAAAAAATTGTGAGGGAGATCTGTACGTCGGATGGAGTTGTATTTTTCTGAGCTTGTTCTCCAAGTTGTTACCCAACTTTCATTAGTTCTGCACTTTTTGATTTGAGCAACAAAAGGTTTTTGAAAAAATCAATCTTTACCTCCTGGTCTGTTTTGACAGATTTTTGTTATCATTTGCATTTGCCTCTTATAGAAGGCTTTGTTTTGATAGATTTTAGTTGAAGTGTGAACCTAAAGGATATTGTTTTTGCTGATACTAATGTTGCCATTGAAGTTTGTGTAGGGTTCGCAGCATAGAAAACAAAAAATTTCCTACGATGTGAACTATATACCAAGATCTATCTACTAGATACAAACAACGGGCGGATGTATATCCGTAGAGAACATACCCTTGAAGACTGACAAAGCTTAACGAGTTCAACTCGTGGTTGATTTAGACGATCTCTTGCCGATCTCAAGATCGAGAGGAAGTCCTAGCGCCGCAAATCAGCAGCGCATCCGTGCTCGCACACACGTTCGAGGCACCGAGCAACCTCCGCCTCCTCGCTCCAGCGATGCAGCGGAAGCACAACTCTTTCTTGCCGAATAGCCACCGGGAACATGTATCTCGCTAGTCCGAGACCATGGGGGATAAATTCTAGAGGGGGAGAGAGATCCTTCACGAGGAGGTGTGAGAGACAAGTGAGGAGGGGGGCTCCTTTTATAGGAGGAGGGGGGCACCCAAGGGGGTGGCCGCCGGCCATGGGGGCTGCCCCCTCCCCTCCTTCATTCATGTGGGTGGACACTCCACTCACAAAATGCCCTTTAAATTTTCTCCACTCAAAAGTCCACTCAAATTCCCATTAAATTTCCACCAAATTTAATGCAAACTCTCATTAAATAAAACTCTTTTATTTTATTTAGAATTTTGTCAATTACTTTAATGACAAACATTCACAAATATCCCCTTGCTAGAATTCTATTTCACATGCATAACCACTTTATGCAATTTCACCCGAAAACCTGTTTCGGTATCTAGTGAAATAAATTCCCGCGCTTGTTCATTCTTTCGGCATGAAACATTTGCTCCAATTGGATGTCGGTGTCTCTTAAGTGTGTCACCCTACGGTTCGTGAATAATGCGGACATGATCGAGACCCCTCTCGGATCAATAATCAGAAGCGGGATCTGGAGACCCATACTGACTCCCACACATTCAACGATGACTTTCTTGTGATCGTCGAAACCTTTTATGCTAGTATCTTAATCCCTTTGTTTCACGATATATTACATGTCCGAGATTCGATCATCGGTATCTCCATACCTAGTTTGATCTCGTTACAGACATGCACTCTTTTCTCGTTCCCGTGATATAACATTCTAGTGATCAAATCACTTGCTTGCAAGCTAATCAATGTGATATCACCGAGAGGGCCCAGAGTATATCTATCCGTCATCGGGATGAACAAATTCCACTCTCGATCCATGAGCCTCAACATAACACTTTATTAGTTCTGAATCCATCTTTATAATCACCCTGTTATGGTGTGACGTTTGATGTTATCAAGAAACTCTTCCGGTGTTAGTGATTGACATGATCTCATGGTCTAAGGATTAGGATCACTTCGTAAGTTGATATAGCAATATAAACTCAATGACTTTGATCGTAATGCTATACTTCGGATGAATGTTCATCACACCATTACACTAATGTTGTGATCCCGTTATTAACAACATCCAATGTCCATGATCAGGAAACCTTGATCATCTTGTTAATCAACGAGCTAGTTTATGAGAGAGGCATAACTAGGAACTTTCTGTTTGTTTATTAAACACACATGTATTAACGTTTCTGTATTAATACAATTATAGCATGCAAAATAAACATCTATCATATACTTGGAATACACATAATAAACACTTTATTATTGCCTCTCAGGGCATATTCCCTTCAGTTTGTGTATTGCCTTGTGAGGAAAGGAAAATTCTAGGAGAAGGAGAAAAGTAGTCCGCAGAGTTCATCTTTGACTAGGTAAAAGTGGTGAAAACAGAAGGTTTGTGAAACCCCAATCTTTTTATATTTTTGATTTTTTAATACATAAGGAAAGTTACAAGACGGAACATAAGAGGAAACGGAGTCCGGGTGGACAAATCCACCCCAGGCATGGGCCCCTGCCTGGCCGCACCTGGAGAGGGTGTGCCACCCCCGAACTCCGTATTCGCCTCGTTTCCGTGTTAAAACATTCCTTATGCTTTGAAACTTCATAATATATAACCCCCGGATCCCCCGAGGTTCGTGCATCGTGTTCTCATCGTGTTTTCGTTTTGATTTGTTTCTGTCAGGAAAACTTCTCAAGTTTAGAGCACCATGGTCTCCGCCAACGACAAAGGCAAGAAGCCCGAGGAAGACAATCCTCACAAACCCAAGGAGGGGGAGATTTTGGTAGGTTATGAAGGAGACATGGAGGAGGACAAACAACCGGACACCCGCACTACCGTCGCGAGCATTGGAGTGGTGGCAAAACCTATCAAGCTCAAGAGGACAGCACAGATGTCTACAGGAGGGAAATCTCGATGTCATGCCCTCTCTCCACAGTCACCTCCTCCAAGTACCAAGAAACCCTTCCACACTCTTATACATGAGCGTCAATTTCAACATGTGCCCTAAGTGAATTTACCCTCGATGTGGGATATGCCTCGTTCTAACCATGCAGGGGAGGAACACACTAAGAAGGAAGAGTGGGGAAAGAATAATAAGGACTGGACCTCTCGGTCCGATATGATCATGAACCGCTGATGACCCACAAGTATAGGGGGTGTATCGTAGTACTTTCGATAAATAGGAGAGTCGATCCCAACGAGGAGCAGAAGGTGCTGAACAATGGTATGGAGCACGGAATCCCTGTGAATACTTAGCAAACGAATTTTTAGTGGTTTTCTAACAAGGCAACAAAACAAGGAGCAAGTAACAAGAGTAACAAACAAACGGAGAAAGTGGACCAATCCTTTCTTAGCAAAGGACAAGCCGGTGGAAGTACTTATAAGGACCAAACGTTCTCGAGGACACATGTGAATTCTGTCAAGTGCTTTCGCTTCAAAAAGCTGAGTACTCTTCTCTGGTGTTCGTAAGTATTGTGTGGGTGAACCTGTGCTAACATACTGCCCTTCCTAGGACTAATACATACTTGTGATTAAAGCCCCTGCAAACATCCATAACTATAGGAAAGTAATTAAGATATAAATCTAACCACAGCCTTAAACTCTGAGATCCTACGCTCTCTTATGCAAAGGTGTCCTAACGGGGGTTCAGGTTTCTGTCACTCCGGCAACCCCACAATTTGTAGCCAAATACACAATGCATTCACCTAGGCCCATAAATGGTGAAGTATCATGTAGTCGACGTTCACATGACACCACTAGAAGAATAGCACCACAACTTAAATACTAAACCATTGAATAATAACTCATCACAGATTCACTACTAACAACATGACTTCTCCCATGTTCTCAAGAACTAAACGAACTACTCACAAGACATCATATGGATCAAGATCAAAGATGATATGGTAATGTATAACAATCTGAACATAAACAATAATCCAATGGTTCCACTCACAAGCATCAACTACAATAGTAATCAACACCGGAAAATTTTCCCCTAAGAACTAAAGCAATATCCAACACAATTGTTACAGCGGTACGAAGTGGCTGGTGGAAATGATGGTGTGGATGATGATGATGATCCCGATGAAGCCTAGCTTGATGACGGTCTCCCCTCTCCGGGAAGGAATTCCCCCGGCAAAAATCTGTCTGCCGGAGAGATCTTTCTCTCTCAATTTTTCCGCCCCCCAGAGGCGGCGGAAATCTATCTATGGTCGCTCCCCGAGCCTAAGGGTTTCGAAGGGAAGATATAGGCGAAGGGGCAGAGTCGGAGGCCGGGAAGGTGGGCCACACCTGCCCTAGGCGCGGGGTCAGGTCAGCCCGCGCCTAGGGGGTGTGGGCCCCCTGAGGCCCCTCTTCGTCCCTCCTTCTGGCTTCCTTCGTCTTCTGGTAAAATAATATGTTTCCATATTTTTCTGGTATTTTTCTGATCTTTGCGAAATTGCACCGAAACGCCTTCTTTTCCATCAGAATCCAGAATCAGGCAGTCCATCCTCCAAGAATCATCCGACATGCATAAACAGATGAAAAGACATAATTAATACCTCATAATAAGACACATATCAATGAATAGAGGTAAATTATGATATAGAATGGTGATGAAAATTGGGCGTATCAACTCCCCCAAGCTTAGACTTCGCTTGTCCCCAAGCAAAAACTGAGCTCAGTAAACATGTCCACAGGTTTATGGAGTGAAGTGTCGATAAAAGAATACGAACAAGAAGCATCACACTTACCATTGCACAACTCATAGAAGAAAGCAACTCACCATTATATAACTTAGCTTGCAACCAAGTACAACAGTCACAATAGAGATACATAAAGATAAATCATAATTGGAATCGGCAAACTTGTTCTTGGTTAGAGAACACTTGGTAAACAATTCCACAAAAGCTTTTTGTAGAAGTTTCAAAACAGGAACACTCTTTGCTCAAAAAGGTTTTTCACAAGTGAAGGCTTTCAAAGTAATACTCAATAGATAAGAGTTTTGTGCAAACAAGGGAGATAGATAACATGATTGAATAAATCACCATATGAATGCTTGAAACACAAGAACTCAAAAGCTTGCTGGAGATAGAGAGGAAGTAGGTTTACTGACTCAACTTGGAAGTGAGAGAAAGGTCCCTTCTTAGAGGGTAGTAGGGATTACAAGTCATAAAGAGTTTCCAAAAGATTATGTTACTTACTAGCTTTGAGCCCTCATTGCCCCTATTATAAACATCTTGAGATGATTAAGGTTAAAGTGAACAAAGATGGAGTATATGATTGACGAAATATAAGTTGGCAATCTTATGTCCCTTGAATATGAGGGCCACTCCTCATGCATACTCAACTTTGGGCCCAGGTAAGTTCTTGTCATTGTAAGTACATGCGTATCATAAAGAACCGCCAACGGGGTACCCCTTGCACATGGTACATGAGCTTTCCCATAACCAAAATGACAAGGCAAACAGACAACGAGCATCTCAGTGATCTTTTTATTTACTATGTGTATAGATTTTTTTATTGAGGATGCTTCATAGATGACTCGCTATGGTGATGTTGCAAGTTTCCACAATGATTAAGCATGGCTTAGGCTAGCGTCCCAGGCGTTTCTCTAACACATGATACAAACTCCATGGACTTACAAGTTCCCTCTTTATTTTACACTGTTGACATCCATAGACAAAAGAGCACGATATCAACTGTGTACAGAGTACAAATGCAATGTTGAAAACATTCCCCATGACAGCACGGTTCTGCTAATTCCAACATATAGATGCAAGCTTATACAACTTCGATGTTCACAATGGTTCAAGTCTATTAGGGGCAAGGAAATAAGGTGTGCCATCAAGTTCGTGAGAGCTTTACTAACTAGTTTTCTCATCACAAAATACTTTTTAATTCTAAAGGTAGACGAAGCTTGAGAATTTGCCTTGAATAGCAAAAGCTACTAGTTAGATATGGTGGACACAAGTGGCAAAAGTTTTGGGTTCAAAGGATTTTGGAAACATGAGAAGTATGCCTTCTCAAAACAGGTTTTTGGCTAGCAAGGCTGGGTAGTAAGCAAGAGAGTTGAAAGAAACAAGCAAACATACAAGTAATAAATCCAAACATGCAATCTTCCTTGAAGACACAAAAGATCTTAAATAAAGAATACTAAGCTTATGAGCCAACAAGAAAGAAAACAAATGATACCAAATACCTGTAAGCTTTTTATTTATTTCTTTTTCTTTCAAACTAAAGCCACTGACCAGAACTTGGTTTGCCAAAACCAATTTAGATCCACTTGATGATCCCAAAGTGGTGTCAATACTGATCAACAAGGTCAATCATATAATAGAGATTGCAAACTAAAATAAGAAGTGCAAAAGTAAAAGATGAGACTTCTCATTAATATTCAATAAAGGCACTCACACCAAGGGATAAATAGATAATCAACTAAAGGAGAGATACTTCCACATGCAAACCAAACTATAAGATATCCTCTCTACCACATATATGAATCCACTAAAAAGGTAAAAGATAAAAGATAATGGTGGCGATACCGCGACACTCCCCCAAGCTTGGAACAAGCCAAGGGGATGCCAAACCTGATGAAGAATTACTCCTTCGGTGGTGGTGGTGTTCTCTTGATATGGGTTAGGAAATCTTCCAGCATCTTACGAAGCCTATTATTTTCCTCTTGAAGCATATCCACCTTCATCCTCAAAGCACGGTACTTATCACAAAACTCGTTGGTGGTTCGAAAGGTTTCCGCTGCCTCAGGACAGTATATGAGTTCTGGACCGAAGGCTATGATTCCCTGCATGTGACGAGAAAAAGCATTCGCAGTGTTAATTGCTCCTACAAAAGTAGGTTTCCTTCCCCTTGTTCCTGCGGTGGTTTGTTCTTTCAACTCTATCTCCACGGGCTTCTTGCCTTTGTCGTTGGCGGAGGCCATGGTGCTCTAAACTTGAGAAGATTTCCTGACAGAAATAGATTGAAACGAAAACACGATGAGAACACGATGCATGAACCTCGGGGGATCCGGGGGGTTATATATTACGAAGTTTCAATGCATAAGGAAGGTTTTGACACGGAAACGAGGCAGAGACGGAGTTCGAGGGGGGAACACCCCCCCTCGGGCGCGGCCAGGCTAGGCCCACGCCTTGGGTGGGTGTGTCCACCCCGGGCTCCGTTTCCTCTTCAGTTTCGTCTCGTAACTTCCCTTATGTATTAAAAACATAAAAAATATAAAAAGATTGGTGTTTTACGAACCTTCTGTTTTCACCACTTTTACCTATTCAAAGACGAACTCTGCAGATTCCTTCTCTCTTTCTCCTGAGAAATTCCTTCATACAAAACTTTTGCACAAACTCAATGACAACATTAGTGTAAGCAAAAAACAATAACCCTTTGGGTACACACTTCAACTAAAAACCCATCAAAACAAAAGCTTCTGTAAGAGGCAAATGCAAATGATGGCAGAAATCTGTCAAAACAGACCAGCAGGTAAAGATTGATTTTTTCGAAGACCTTTTGTTGCTCAAATAAAAAAGTGCAGAACCGATGAAAGTTTGGTAACAACTTGGAGAACAAGCTCAAAAAAATGCAGCTACATCTGAAATACGGAGCTTCCTCACGAATTTTTACAACGCAGCACAAAAATCTGTCCCATGACAGCCACTTTTCACAACTCCTCTACTTCACAAAAGTAGTTGAACTTGACACAAAAACCAAAACAAAAAAGGATAAGGAGCGGTTATTACTAAGGTAATAACTTCCAAGACTCGACAAAACTCCTGGGTTATCTCCAAACAAGTACTTCTCTTTAATGCCTTTAAGTTAGGCTTGAAACTTCCCAAGATGCTCACAAAGGAGATATATATCTGAAATGAAAGAGAGCATCAAGAAGCAAATAACCAACACACTTGAGCCTAACCCACTTCCTATGCATGGGTATCTTGAGAAAACGAATTGTTGAAGCAAAAGGCCACAAGCATAGGAAGACAAAACAGATGCAACTTTAAAGCTTTCAACATAAAACAGGGAAACTTAACATCATTGAGATGCATAAAACCATGTTTCCCTCTCTCATAATAACTTTCAGTAGCACTTTGAATAAAGTTGACAGTACAAATGTCACTGGAAACAAATTTATCGTCAGAATAAGCATACTTACAGTCACCAAAAATAGGTCCAAGGTCAGAGACTCGATCAATAGAAGCAAGTTGTTCCATCCTAAACTCTTTATTAGGCAAGCTATTTTCACAAGGAGCTTTAGAAAATTTGGAAAAGTTAAACTCATAAGAATCTTTATCAAACTTAGTTAAAACTTTTTCCTTCTTACAATCAATAATAGCTCCACAAGTATTCAAGAAAGGTCTGCCAAAAATGATAGGACAAGTTTTGCTAGCTGCTGAATTAAGCACTAAAAATCAGCAGGATATTTAATCTTACCACAGAGAACCTCCACATCTCTTATAATGCCAATGGGGCAAATGGTACCCTTGTTAGCAAGGTGAATGACCACATCAATGTCCTCAAGCTCACAAGGACCTATCTCATGCATAATTTCCCTGTAAAGCTCATAAGGAATAGCACTAGAACTAGCACTAGAACTAGCACCAACATCACATAAACTATAGTAGCAATGATCACCAATTTTAACAGAAAGCACAGGAACACTAGCTTTTCTAGCCTTACTAGGATGAGAGATAATATTAGAAGCGTCTTCACAGAAGACAATGTGCTCATCCTCTATATTCTAGTGACAATGTCTTTCACAATAGCTACCACAGGTTCATCACTCAAATGCTTACAAGGCTCCACAGTTTTCATTGTACCTTTGTTATTTGCACTAATAATCATAGAATACTCCTTTACCTTAGCTGGGAAAGACATTTTCTCAACATGAGGTTTAGGCACAATATGATTAGTAGTACAAACTTGAGTACTTCTAACAGGAACATGTCTAACAACATCTTTATACAGAGTATGGTACTTATTCCACTTATTTTTGGGAATTTCAATGTAAGAGGCAAAGGCCTTAAAACAGTTGGCAATACTTTGGGAATCAAGACCAAACTCATTGCTAATATCACGGAAGTCATCAGTTCCCATAAAAGATTTAATACATTCATAATCATAGTTTATACCTGACTTTCTTCCTTTGTCATTCTCCCAAGCTTTAGTGTTCTCTTGAATACGGTCTAGAAGATCCCATTTAGCTTCTTCCTTCATACGTGTGAATGATCCAGCATAAGAAGCATCTAGTAAACCTTTAAAATGAAGAGAAAGCCTAGCATAAAAGTTATTGAGAATAATATTGTTAGGGAGTTCATGAATAGGACATTTAAGCATTAGTAACTTCAATCTCCCCCAAGGTTGAGTTGTACTCTCTCCATCAAGAGGCCAAAATTTATATATAAGATTTATATCCTTATGAATCTCACCGGGAGGATAAAATTTAGAGTAAAAGAGAGATGCCATCTCCTCCCATTCCATGGATTGTCCATTCTTCAACAGCTTATACCATTCTTCAGCTCTCCCTTTCAAGGATATGGAGAGTAACTTCTTCTTCACATGTTCAGTTGTGATACCTGCACACTTAAACGACCCACATAATTCATGGATAAAAAGCAAGTGATCACCGGGATGGACAGTTCCATCCCCAAAATAATAATTATCCACAACACGATTAACAATACTTGTAGGTATCTTAAAAGGATCTATCTCAACATGAGGTGGTTCATCTACTACCCTAGCAGTGGTAGTAGTTTTCCCAAACAGAAAACCAAGTGGGTTATCCATATTGGAAACAAAGTAACAAGCAGTAACAAAAGCAATACTCACAGTAAAAGTTTCCCTTACCAGTTCCACTCTTCAATAGCGCTTCACTACCCGGCAACAGCGCCAGAAAATAGTCTTGATGACCCACAAGTATAGGGGGTGTCTCGTAGTACTTTCGATAAATAGGAGTGTCGATCCCAATGAGGAGCAGAAGGTGCTGAACAATGGTATGGAGCAGGAAATCCCTGTGAATACTTAGCAAACAGATTTTTAGTGGTTTTTTGACAAGGCAACAAAACAAGGAGCAAGTAACAAGAGTAACAAACAAAAGGATCAAGTGGCCCAATCCTTTGTTAGCAAAGGACAAGCCGGTGGAAGTACTTGTAGGGGTTCGTAGCATGGAAAACAAAAAAATTCTACCGCTACAAACAAACAAGCCAAGATCTATGTACTAGATTGTAGCAACGAGTCGATAGAATAACTCACCTTCGAAGATTCCAAAGTGTTTAACGAGAGCGGATTCTCGTGGGTGATGTAGTCGTACTCTTCCCGATCTCAAGATCGCGTAGACGATCCTTCCGGCGCTGCGTTCCGGCAGCGCTCCCGCAGTCGGTCACACGTTCGGTACTCGACGAAGACCTTCATATCCCTTGTTCCAGCAGGCAGCGGAGGTTGTAGCACTCTCCTCGTGATTCCGGCAGCACGACGACATGGTACCGGAAGTAGAGGGGAGATCTCGCAGGACTTCGCCTTAAGCCGGAGCGAGTATGGTGGACTATGAGAGAGCCCTCGGTGATATAGGGTTTAGACGCACCAAGGAGAGGGGCTAGGCCGGCGGCTAGGGCAAGTAGAAGGCCCCAACTCGGCAGCTTGGGAGAAACCCTAGGGCGACGGCGGCGGTTTGGTGGCCGGCGGCTAGGGTTAGGGTTTAGAGGGGTGGAGTTGTGTGCTTGGAGGGGCAGCCCTGCCCCTCCTTATATAGGTGGAGGGTGCGGACAAGGGGAGGGGAGTCCCTCCCCAACTCGGCCTCCTTGGCCGGCGGTGGAGGGAGAGGGACTTCCTCCCCAAGTAGGTTTCCTACTCTCCCTCCACCAAGCAAAATAGCTGTTTGACTTTTCAAATTGGCGTTTGACTTTTTCAAAATAGGATTTGATTTATCCCTTTATTTTGCTCAGCGATGACACCTAGTACATGATGCAACAATTCCAACTTGTTATGACACATTCATGTACCCTTCCCCTCCGGAGTGCCGGACATTCCAGAACCTTCTAGAACATTCCCGATGAAAACACCGGAACCATTCTCCAACCCCGAAACAGGACTTTCCTTATATGAATCTTATTCTCCGGACCATTTCGGATCTCCTCGTGATATCCCGGATCCCATCCGAGACTCCGAACAACATTCGGTCTCTTACTCATCATTCCATAACTACTCAACAACGTCGAATCCTTAAGTGTGTCTCCCTACGGTTCGTGAATTATGCGGACATGATCGAGACACTTCTCCGAACAATAACCAATAGAGGAATCTAGAAATTCATATGGCTCCCATATATTTCTACGATTACTTTTGCGATCGAATGAACCACTTACATACGATACCAATTTCCCTTTATCTCACGATAGTTTACTTATCCGAGGTTTTGATCGTCGGTATCTCTGCATACCTAGTTCAACCTCGTTACTGATAAGTACTCTTTTCTCGTTCCCATGATATGTGATCCCTTGTGATCCAGTCACATGCTTGCAAGCTAATTGGATGACATTCTACCGAGAGGGCCCAGAGTATATCTATCCGTCATATGGATGGACAAATCCCACTCTTGATCCATGTGTCTCAACCAATACTTTCCGAACACTCAATGCCACCTTTAAAGCCACCCAGTTACGGTGTGGTGTTTGATGTCATCAAAGCATCCTTCCGGTGATGGTGATAAGCATGATCTCATGGTCGAAGGAATTAGGTTACTATGTATCAGAAAGCATATAGCAATTGAACTATTAAAATGACTTGATCTTTATGCTACGCTTATCTATAGGAGTATGTCCATCATATCATTCTCCTAACGATATGATCTTGTTGTTAATAACATCTCAATGTTCATGATAGGGAAACCAAAATCATTTATTAACCAACAAGCTAGTATTATGAAGAGGCTTTACTAGGGACTTCAATTTAAGTTTACAAATCACACAAGTATTAATGTTTCCTTGTTAATACTATTATAGCATGAATGTAAACATTTATCATAAACACAAAGATATAATAATAACTACATTTATTATTGCCTCTAGGGCATATCTCCAATAGTCTCCCACTTGCACTAGAGTCAACTAATCTAGATTACATGGTAATATACTGAACACCCATGGCAGTTTGGTGTTGGTCATGTTTTGCCCTTGGGAGAGGTTTAGTCAACGGATCCGCCACATTCAGATCTGTGTGTACTTTGCAAATCTTTATGTCCCCATCTTGGACATGTTCTCGAATAGCGTGAAAACGTAGCTTGATGTGCTTCAGCTTCTTGTGTGACCTTGGTTCTTGCGCATTGGCTATGGCACCCATGTTATCACAGTAGATAGACATTGGGTCCAGCGCACTTGGAACCACACCGAGCTCTGTAATGAACTCTTTCATCCATATCGCTTCTTGTGAAGCCTCCGAAGCAGCCATGTATTCCGATTCAGTTGAAGATCTTGCCACAACACTTTGCTTTGCACTCCTCTAGCTAACTGCTGCACCATTCAAAGTAAATATGTATCCAAATTGTGATTTAGAATCATCCGGATCGGTGTTCCAACTAGCATCGGTGTAACCATTAACAACGAGTTGTTCATCACCTCCATAAGAAAGAACCATATCCTTAGTTCTTCTCAAGTACTTAAGGATGTTTTTGACCGCTGTCCAATGATCCACTCCTGGATCACTTTGATATCTGCTAGTCAAACTAACAGCATATGCAATGTCGGGTCTAGTACATAGCATGGCATACATTAGAGATCCTATGGCTGAGGCATAGGGAGTTTTACTCATCCTTTCTCTATCTTCTGCCGTTGTTGGACTTTGAGTTTTACTCAAGGTCATATTGGGAAACATGGGCAAGAACCCTTTCTTGCTATCTTCCATTCCAAATCTCTTTAGAACTTTGTCCAAATATGTACTTTGTGACAATGATATTAGACGTCTCGATCTATCTCTATAAATCTTTATGCCCAATATGTAAGCTGCTTCGCCAAGATCTTTCATTGAAAAACTATTATTCAAATATTCCTTGACACTATTAAGAAGGTCTACATCATTCCCAATCAACAATATGTCATCTACATATAGTATTAAGAACGCTACAGATCTCCCACTCACTTTCTTGTAAATACAAGCTTCTCCATAAGTTTGTATAAAACCAAAACTTTTGATCACCTTATCAAAACGTTGATTCCAACTTCGGGATGCTTGCTTCAATCCATAAATGGACCGTTGAAGTTTGCATACCTTGTTAGCATCCTTAGGATCGACAAAACCTTTGGGTTGCATCATATACAACTCTTCATCAATGTCTCCATTGAGGAACACTGTTTTGACATCCATCTGCCATATCTCATAATCATAATATGCAGCAATTGCTAACATAATCCTCACAGACTTTATCTTCGCTACAGGTGAGAAAGTCTCATCGTTGTCAACTCCTTGAATTTGTCGAAACCCTTTTGCAACAAGTCGAGCTTTATAGACAGTAACATTACCATCAACATCTGTTTTCTTCTTGAAAATCCATTTGTTCTCGACAGCCTTTCGGCCATCCGGTAAGTCCACCAAAGTCCATACTTGGTTTTCGTACATGGATCCAATCTCGGATTTCATGGCTTCTTGCCATTTATTGGAATCTGGGCTCATCATCGCTTCCTCATATGTCACAGGGTCATCGGTGTTGTCCACCAACATGACACTCATAACGGGATCATACCAATCAGGAGTGGTACGAGTTCTCGTTGACCTGCGAGGCTCTGTAGCAACTACAACCGAAGTTTCATGATCATCATCATTAGCTTCCTCTCTTATTGGTGCAGGCACCACAGGAACTTCTTCCGGTGCTGCGCTACTCGCAAGTTCGAGATAAGGTTCGACAACCTCGTCGAGTTCTACTTTCCTTCCAGTCATTTCTTTCGAGAGAAATTCTTTCTCTAGAAAGGATCCATTCTTGGCAACGAAGATTTTGCCTTCGGATCTATGATAGAAGGTATACCCAATAGTTTCCTTTGGGTATCCTATGAAGACGCATTTTTCCGCTTTGGGTTCAAGCTTGTCCGGCTGTAACTTCTTTACATAGGCTTCGCAACCCCAAACTTTAAGGAACGACAATTTAGGTTTCTTCCCAAACCATAATTCATACGGTGTCATTTCAACGGATTTAGATGGTGCCCTATTTAAAGTGAATGCGGTTGTTTCTAATGCATAACCCCAAAATGATAGCGGTAAATCTGTAAGTGACATCATAGAACGAACCATATCTAAGAGAGTTCGATTACAACGTTCGGACACACCATTACGCTGTGGTGTTCCCGGCGGTGTCAATTGTGAAAGTATTCCGCATTTCTTCAAATGCTCGCCAAACTCGTAACTTAGATATTCACCTCCACGATCAGAACGCAGAAATTTAATCTTCTTGTTACGTTGATTCTCAACCTCACTTTGAAATTCCTTAAACTTCTCGAAAGTTTCGGACTTATGTTTCATGAAATAGGTATACCCATATCTACTCAAGTCATCCGTGAAGGTAAGAACATAACGATAACCACCGCGCGATGCTACACTCATTGGTCCACACACATCGGTATGTATGATTTCCAATAAGTCCGTAGCTCGCTCCATCATACCAGAAAATGGAGTCTTAGTCATTTTTCCCATCAGACATGCTTCGCATCTTTCAAGTGATTCGAAATAAAGTGATTCAAGAAGTCCATCGGAATGGAGTTTCTTCATACGCTTCACTCCAATGTGACCAAGACGACAGTGCCACATATAGGTCGACTTATCGCTCGATTTCAAACGTTTAGCTTCAATGTTATTAATATGTGTATTTCCACTATCGAGATTCAATAAGAATAGACCATCTATCAAAGGTGCATGTGCATAAAACATATTACTCATATAAATCGAACAACCATTATTCTCGGACTTAAACAAGTAACCGTCTCGCAATAAACAAGATCCCGATATAATGTTCATGCTTAACGCAGGCACCAAATAACAATTATTTAAGTATAAAACTAATCCCGATGGTAGATGAAGAGGTAGTGTGCCGACCGCGATCACATCAACCTTTGATCCATTTCCCACGCGCATCGTCACCTCGTTCTTCGCTAGCTTCCGTTTATTCTGCAGCACCTGTTTCGAGTTACAAATATGAGCAACCGAACCAGTATCAAATACTCAGGCACTACTACGAGTACTAGTGAGATACACATCAATAACATGTATATCGGATATACCTTTCTTCTTGATGTTGCCGTTCTTCAAATCCGCCAAGTACTTTGGGCAATTCCGCGTCCAGTGACCTTCTCCCTTGCAGTAAAAGCCCTCAGTATCAGGCTTAGGTCCAGCCTTGGTCTTCTTCGTCGGTGCGGTAACTTTCTTACCACCCTTCTTGAAGTGTCCCTTTTGCTTAGACTTGCCTTTCTTGAATTTGGTGGTCTTATTGACCATCAACACTTGGTGCTCTTTCTTGATCTCCACTTCTGCAGATTTTAACATGGAGAAGAGTTTTGGCAACTGCTTGTTCATGCTTTGCATATTGTAGTTCATCACAAAGTTCTTGTAACTTGGTGGTAGTGATTGGAGGACACGGTAAATCCCCAAAGCATTAGGAATCACTATACCCAAGCTTTGAAGTTTGTTTGCGTGCCCAGACATCTTAAGCACATGCTCACTGACGGAGCTGCTTCCATCTTGCAGTTAAAGAACTTTTCAGAAGCCTCATAGCTCTCAACTGTCGCGTGAGTCTCAAAAATCAATTTGAGTTCACGGACAATATCATGTGGGTCTGAATTCCCAAACCTTTTCTGAAGCTCCGATTCTAAACCATACAAGATAGCACAATGAACTGTGGAGTACTGAGTCTTCCGAGCGAGGTAAACATTCTTTACTTCATCGGTAGCATCAACTGCAGGCGGGTCACCCAGCGGTGCATCCAGCACATAGGTCAAATTACCAGCATTGAGGACAATCCTCAAATTGTGGAACCAATCCGCGAAGTTGCTTCCATTGTTTTTCAATTTTTCTTTCTCTAGGAACGCATTAAAATTGATGGTAGGGTCCGCCATTGATCTACAACATATTTGCAATAGTTTAGACTAAGTTTATGACAAATTGAGTTCTAATTAATAGTTAAATTAATCTAGGTGAACTCCCACTCAAAACAATATCCCTCACATTGTTTTAGTGATCACACGAACCAAAACCACCACATCAAAACCGATCATCACGAGAGTTGATGTAGCTTCAATGGCGAACAATCGACATGTTCATCATATTTACTATATGATTCATGCTTTACCTTTCGGTGATCCGTGTTCCGAGACCATGTCTGTACATGCTAGGCTCGTCAAGATCAAACCTTAGCTTCCGCATGAGCAAATCTGGCTTGCTCACGTTGTATACACTTGTAGAATCTAACACACCCGATCATCACGTGGTGCTTCGAAACAACAAGCTTTAGCGATGGTGCTTACTAAGGATGAACACTATAGAACTTGAAATTCATGGGCATGAGGGATCATCTTATAATGCTACCGTCGTTAACTAAGCAATACAAGATGCATAAAGGATTAACATCACATGCAATTCATAATATGTGATATGATATGGCCTTTCTTCTTTGTGCTTCCGATCTCCATCTTCAAGCACGAACATGATCTCCATCATCACCGGCATTGCATCAAGGTCAATGACGCTGCTCCATGGTTGTCGTCCACCAGCTTCAACTATTACAACTACTTTGAATAGACACGCGGGTCTTAACAGAATTTAAAGAAACAACCATATGGCTCATGCCGGTGCCAACTTACAATAAGGAACATTGCATACATCAAATATAATCACAATCATGGCCATATCACATCACAGCACACCCCTCCAAAACAAAGTTAGACGCCTCTAATTCCTTTGCATATTTTACGTGGTTTGGGGCTTTCAATAAGTGTCGATCTAACTTACGAACAAGAACCACAACGTTGATGTTTGAACTATCAAGTGCTCGTTGTAAATTGGATCTATACTATAATGGGAGAGACAGACACCCGCAAAGCCACTTATGCAATACAAGTTGCATGTTGAGCGTGGAGCAAGTCTAATGAACGATCTCATGTAAGGTTAGCCCGGGCCGCTTCATCCCATCATACCGCAAGATGCAAAGTACACAAGAAGCAATTGATAATAAAAGCACCACTGCCCATAATGACCATTGTGTTCTAATCGTGCAACAGATCTACATATAGACACGGCTCTGATACCACTGTAGGGGTTCGTAGCATGGAAAACAAAAATTTCTACCGCATACAAACAAACAAGCCAAGATCTATCTACTAGATTGTAGCAACGAGTCGATAGAATAACTCACCCTCGAAGATTCCAAAATGTTTAACAAGAGCGGATGCTCGTGGGTGATGTAGTCGTACTCTTCCCGATCTCAAGATCGCGTAGACGATCCTTCCGGCGCTGTGTTCCGGCAGCGCTCCCGCAGTCGGTCACACGTTCGGTACTCAACGAAGACCTTCCTCTCCCTTGTTCCAGCAGGCAGCGGAGGTTGTAGCACTCTCCTCGTGATTCCAGCAGCACGACGGTGTGGTACCGGAAGTAGAGGGGAGATCTCGCAGGGCTTCGCCTTAAGCCGGAGCGAGTATGGTGGACTATGAGAGAGCCCTCGGTGATCTAGGGTTTAGACGCACCAAGGAGAGGGGCTAGGCCGGTGGCTAGGGCAAGTAGAAGGCCCCAACTCGGCAGCTTGGGAGAAACCCTAGGGCGGCGGCGGCGATTTGGTGGCCGGCGGCTAGGGTTAGGGTTTAGAGGGGTGGAGTTGTGTGCTTGGAGGGGCAGCCCTGCCCCTCCTTATATAGGTGGAGGGTGCGGCCAAGGGGAGGTGAGTCCCTCCCCAACTCGGCCTCCTTGGCCGGCGGTGGAGGGAGAGGGACTTCCTCCCCAAGTAGGTTTCCTACTCTCCCTCCACCAAGCAAAATAGCCGTTTGACTTTTCAAATTGGCGTTTGACCTTTTCAAACTAGGATTTGATTTATCCCTTTATTTTGCTCAGCGATGACACCTAGTACATGATGCAACCATTCCAACTTGTTATGAAACATTCATGTACCCTTCCCCTCCGGAGTGCCGGACATTCCGGAACCTTCTAGAACATTCCCGATGAAAACACCGGAACCATTCTCCAACCCCGAAACAGGACTTTCCTTATATGAATCTTATTCTCCGGACCATTCCAGATCTCCTCGTGATATCCCGGATCCCATCCGAGACTCCGAACAACATTCGGTCTCTTACTCATCATTCCATAACTACTCAACAACGTCGAATCCTTAAGTGTGTCTCCCTACGGTTCGTGAATTATGCGGACATGATCGAGACACTTCTCCGAACAATAACCAATAGAGGAATCTGGAAATTCATATGGCTCCCACATATTTCTAGGATTACTTTTGCGATCGAATAAACCACTTACATACGATACCGATTTCCCTTTGTCTCATGATAGTTTACTTATCCGAGGTTTTGATCGTCGGTATCTCTTCATACCTTGTTCAACCTCGTTACTGATAAGTACTCTTTTCTCGTTCCCGTGATATGTGATCCCTTGTGAGCCAGTCACATGCTTGCAATCTAATTGGATGACATTCCACCGAGAGGGCCCAGAGTATATCTATCCGTAATATGGATGGACAAATCCCACTCTTGATCCATGTGTCTCAACCAATACTTTCCGAACACTCAATGCCACCTTTACAGCCACCCAGTTACGGTGTGGTGTTTGATGTCATAAAAGCATCCTTCCGGTGATGGTGATAAGCATGATCTCATGGTCGAAGAAATTAGGTTACTATGTATCAGAAAGCATATAGCAATTGAACTATTAAAATGACTTGATCTTTATGCTACGCTTATCTATAGGAGTATGTCCATCATATCATTCTCCTAACGATATGATCTTGTTGTTAATAACATCTCAATGTTCATGATAGGAAAACCACAATCATTTATTAACCAACAAGCTAGTATTATGAAGAGGCTTTACTAGGGACTTCAGTTTAAGTTTACAAATCACACAAGTATTAATGTTTCCTTGTTAATACTATTATAGCATGAATGTAAACATTTATTATAAACACAAAGATATAATAATAACTACATTTATTATTGCCTCTAGAGCATATCTCCAACAGTACTTATAAGGACCAAACGTTCTCGGAGACGCATGGGAATTCTGTCAAGTGCTTTCGCTTCAAATAGCTGAGTACTCTTCTCTGGTGTTTGTAAGTGTTGTGTGGGTGAACCTGTGCTAACATACCGCCCTTCCTAGGACTAATACATACTTGTGATTAAACCCCATGCAAACATCCGTAACTACAGGAAAGTAATTAAGATATAAATCTAACCACAACCTTAAACTCTGAGATCCTACGCTCCCTTGTGCAAAGGTGTCCTAACGGGGGTTCAGGTTTCTGCCACTCCGGAAACCCCACAATTAGTAGCCAAATACACAATGCATTCCCCTAGGCCCATAAACGATGAAGTATCATGTAGTCGACGTTCACATGACACCACTAGAAGAATAGCACCACAACTTAAATACTGATCATTGAATAATAATTCATCATAGATTCACTACTAACAACATGACTTATCCCATGTCCTCAAGAACTAAACGAACTACTCGCAAGACATCATATGGATCAAGATCAAAGATGATATGGTAATGGATAACAATCTGAACATAAACAATAATCCAATGGTTCCACTCACAAGCATCAACTACAATAGTAATCAACACTAGGAAAGTTTCCCCTAAGAACTAAAGCAATATCCAACACAATTGTTATAGCGGGACGGAGTGGTGATGATGGTGCTAGTGGAGATGATGGTGTGGATGATGATTATGATGATCCTGATGAAGCCTAGCTTGATGACGGTGTTGATGACGACGGTCTCCCCTCTCCGGGAAGGAATTCCCCTGGCAGAAATCTAACTGCCAGAGAGATCTTTCTTTCTCGGTGTTTTCTGCCCCCCAGAGGCGGCGGAAATCTATCTGTGGTCGCTCCCCGAGCCTAAGGGTTTCGAAGGGAAGATATAGGCGAAGGGGCGGAGTCGGAGGCCGGGTAGGTGGGCCACACCTGCCCTAGGCACGGGGTCAGGTCGGCCTGCACCTAGGGGGTGTGGGCCCCCTGAGGCCCCTCTTCGTCCCTCCTTCTAGTTTCCTTCGTCTTCTGGTAAACTAATATGTTTCCATAATTTTCTGGTATTTTTCTGATCTTTGCGAAATTGCACCGAAACGCCTTCTTTTCCATCAGAATCCAGACTCCGGCAGTCCATCCTCCAAGAATCATCCAACATGCATAAACAGATGAAAAGCCATAAGTAATACCTCATAATAAGATAAATATCAATGAATAGAGGTAAATTATGATATAGAATGGTGATACAAATTGGACGTATCAACCGCATTGAGCAAAACTCGGAGTTGATTCGTACTCTAACCTTTGAGACTGAGGAGTTAAGGAAGCTTATTAAGGAGCTTATCAAGAGAACACCACCACTACCGAAGGAGTAATTCGTCATCAGGTTTGGTATCCCCTTGGCTTTTTCCAATCAGATTTAAACTTTTGCCACTTGTGTCCACCATATCTACCTAGTAGCTTTTGCTATTCCAAGCAAATTCTCAAGCTTCATCTACCTTTCGAATTATAAAGTATTTTGTTATGTGAAAACTAGTTAGTAAAGCTCTCACAAACTTGATGGCACACCTTATTTCTTTGCCCCTAATAGACTTGAACCATTGTGCCATCGAAGTTGTATATGCTTGCATCTATACGTTGGAATTAGCACAACCGTGTTGTCACCATAGTTTAAAAAACCAGAACGGTGATCGAACTAGTGAAGCTGTCGGTTTAGGTTTTTACCGATCGGACCACTGGTTCACCGGTTCATCGTCTGGTTTTTTAAGATTTATAAAGTAATATGTTTCTACTTACAAATGATATAATAATTAAATAAAATTATATACAAAAAATATTTTAAACTTACAGCTTAATATAATAATTCATATAAGAACATAACAAAGTAGTTAGGAGCTAAGCAACAACTTACAGTCGAGGAGCGTATTATCACATACTAAAACAAGACTCCCAGCCAGCAGCAAGGCAGCAATAACAACCAAGTAGTTACATGCATTTTGCATGCAACGTAAAGCTACGAGCAGCAGTTCCCTCAGTTGAATTTTCATTGATATCGTGTGGATAAGGAACAAAAAGGACCTGTCTCTATTTTAAGCACCAAACGTCTGTAGCCTAGCTGGTCACGTGCATGTCGCTCCGCGCTCGTAGGTGGTAAGTTTGAACCCTGTTTGCTGCATATTTATTTTACTAATTGCTCATTTAATTGAACCGGTTGGGCCGGAATCCCGGTTTAGTGCGTAAAGTCGGCGGTCGGACCACGGTTTGACCGGTTTATTCCAGCTCACTAGCGCGAACGGTCCTGCGCGCTTATCAAACCTGTAGAGGCTCTGGTTTCGGTTTTTTCCGGTTAAACCGGCGGTCCGGTCCGTTTTTAAAACTATGGCCGTCACGGGGAACATTTTTGAAAAGATAGAGATGTCGCCTAGAGGGGGGGTGAATAGGCAATTTCAAAACTATTACGGTTTTGGCTTGATAGAATGCGGAATTAAACTAACGTTTATTTTACAAGCACAAAACCTAAATACACTAGGCTCAACTAAGTGCACCAACAACAAATTAAGCTAAGCAAGATAGCACAAGATAAATATACCACAAGTGATAAGCAAGATATAAGTACTTCAAGCTCGATGGCTATCACAAGGAAAGTAAGCTCGGATATAGAGATAACCGAGGCACGCGGAGACGAAGATGTATTCCCGTGTTCACCACCTTTGGGAAGGGGGCTACGTCACGTTGGAGAGGTGTGAGGTTCCACGAAGGATTCCTCACGCGCCACAAAGGCTCACCTTCTTCTCCGAGTCTATCCCACGAAGGAATAGGCCCTTTCCTTATGGCTAGCTTTTCCTCCACTCCGGAGATGGCCAGCTCCACAACCACTTCACAAGCTCCACGAAGGAGAATCCCGGGTCTCTTCACAATCTTCCACGAAGAGAACACCGTGGCACCAACCGCCAAGCCAACTAGGAGGTCACCCTCCAAGAGTAACAAGCTCACGGTCTCTCACTCGAACAAATCGTAATAGAGAGCTCAACACTTATGCAAGAATGCAAAGCAAGACCACCAAGGGTGCTCAAATCCTTCACTCTCAAATCCCACCAAAGCAACAAGTGCTAGGGAGGAATTAGAGAGGAAGAACAATGGTGGAAGTCAACCAATGACTCCAAGATCTAGATCCAATGGGTTCCCCTCACTTAGAGGAGGAATTGATTGGTGGGGATTGTAGATCTAGATCTCCTCTTCCAAAGCCCTCAAAAAGATGCAAGAATCATAGGAGGGAAGGGGGAGGAAGCAAGCTCAAGAGGTTCAATAATGGAGGTCAATTTCGTGGTCAAGAACACCCTAAAACATTGGGGAAAGAACCCCCTTTTATAGTGGAAAGCAAATATGGCCGTTGGAAGAAATCTGTGCGAACTCGGTTGAAAGTTCGGTTGAACCGGCTCCAGAACCGGACGGTCCGGTTCCTGGACCGGAAAACCGAACTTAAAACCGGAATTAGGGTCAGTACACAGTCTCGGATAGACTCGGTATAGCAAAACCGAAAATCCCGGTTTCAGATCCGGTTTTCCGGTCCTGGCACCGGACCACCCGGTCTGGGAGCCGGTTGAACCGAACTCACAACCGGGATGAAACAGGCTTCACGAAAAACGCAATAACTTTTGCATCCGGACTCCGATTTCGATGATCTTGGGCTTGTTTTGACGAGGACAACAAGCTCTAAAAGATTGTGCAGAGAAACATCATAGCCCAACAAAGGAGGATAGAACCAAATGAAGAAAGGTAAGAAGCCTCCCTAAATAAGAACCGATAAAACCGTCAAACTCGAAAACGCCATAGAAGATGCATACGAATTCTGTTTTCGATGAACTTGGGCTTGTTGAAGAGCTAGCAACAAGCTCAAGAACCTCACATGGGTAAACACCAAGAAGCAACAAAATAGGAAGATGCAAAGTATGCAAAGGATTGAGCTCCCTATGACGATGTGATCAAGTTACACAACCGAAAGCCCCTCTTGATAGTGCGGCTATCTATCCTATAACCCGGTCTCCCAACAACCACCTTGAGACCGGTAAAAGGAAAACCTAGCAAGGCCATACCTTTGCCTTGCGCATACCGCTTGATCTTGATGACAACGCTTCAAGCTCCACCCAAGCCGGAATGCAACACTTGATCATTGTTGCTTCGTGAAGACTCCTAATTTGCTCCCCCATACACCACTATGGGATAGCTTCATTAATAGATGTCTTCACATGTCCATTATCACCAATATGGATGTCAAGCTTCAAGCAAATGATCTTCTTGAGATGCTTATCTTGAACTTGCCCTTCTCAACCTTGATGACGATCACCACTTGATGTCATCCTCTCATGGTCTATATAAAGTCTTCATTTTGAAGCATGCCCATGGAAAGATACCTGTCCCATATAGAAAACACAAAGGCAAATATATAATGGGTTAGTTCATGATGCATAATTGATAAGGCTTACCATACCACAAGACCATGTGGTACATTCTTTATGCTTCATGTGTTGACCAACTTGAAATCAATCTTCACTCTTTGTTATTGGTCAACCAAGTATCTTCTCGTGCTCCATCTTAATATCTCGAGGTACATAAGGAACTATTCATTTGATTACATGCTCTAAATCTTAGTCAACCATATCTCAACTAATGAGGCTATCATGACACCGACTTAGAGCCATATCTTGAATTCTTCTATTGAGATCACACTCTCAAGATCTTGATCATATCATATTATTCTCTTAATCTCGATGATTTTGATGCCAATACTCAAGGTATATCTTTATCTTCATGGCATCCATACTTGAATCCAACACATGGACTACAAGCATGACCTATGGAACATACCTTCATATAAAACTCAGTGAAAACGTTAGTCCATAGGGATTGTCATTAATCACCAAAACCACGCATAGGGGAAATTACCCTTTCAATCTCCCCCATTTTGGTAATTGATGACAATCACAACAAGAGGGTTTATATAATGAATATTAGAAACAAGTACACAACTTATCCAAGAATAAGTTGTATACAAGAGGTTGTATTTGATATGGTTAAGTAACACAGAGATCCTAGCCCATATCAAAACCGATTCCACTCACATAAACTACTACTAATTCAAGAGATGTGAGTAGATCCAACATATATAGAGCAAACTCCCCCACAATATATGCACGTGTGATGATCTTGAATTTCATTGCATACATTGTCAAGCACAACCTTTGGGAGAGTTTCCACTATATATACAACCATGCAAAACATAATAAAGATGAGATGCATGAAAGGCAAACACTTAAGAACAAACCAATCTTAAGTAGAAAACCATTTCCCTTAAAACCCTCTAAACTTCTCCCCCATTGACAACAAGTGCCAAAATGGATAACAAGGTTAGAAGGACAATATAGTATGAGTTCCTACACAAGGTGTGCATTACTTGTAATATGAGTGAAATCACATGCACATAACCAATGATGAACACTTGGAGGAAATCAAACTATATTGAGGATCAAGGATTGCTAAAAGGATAACAAGGTGAAGGAACTTCAACGGATGAAGCAAGCAATCAAAAGATCCAAATAATCAAATGTACAAATAGTGCTCTAAGTGAAATAAGGAAGCTCCCAAAGGTTCGTGCATAAATTAGTTGTTTCATTTGAATACAATATGCACAAACATGGAATCCTCAATCCCTCTATATTATTTAGAACACAACCAAGATACAAGGATTAGATATAAACTAATACACTTGTCAAGACAAGCTTAAGTCCAAAAGAAACCAAATATGAGATATGAGTGTGTGAATATGCAATAAAAGTAAACCAAGCACTCATAAATCAAGACCTTACCAAAACCATTAAAAATCAAGAGGATAAGAGTGATGGTCGAAAAAGAGCGAGTATATCAAGGCGAGAGATTAACACTCTAGTGTATATAAGTTTCTAAGGAAAAAAACATGAGAATAATCCACAAAGAAACATCCACACATAAGAGGTTAATAAAAAGAATACATGATATCCAAGCAGAAGTCATAAGATATACCAAAAAGGATATTTTGCTTAAGTGCATATATAGCCCATGGCTCTATTTTATCTTATGGTATATCAATGAACTTCACCAAAGAAAAACAAAAAATCTCAAAACCATCACAAATAACACTAAGGGAACTAATGCTAGTTGGGATACTTTGAGAAAGGCAACAAGTATCAAAAGGAATGATTCAATGCAATTTAAACAATATTGCACATGAGAGTACCTTGAGGAGTTGATATGCAATAAATTGCTAGAAGACATATTTGGAATTGGTGAATCATGAAAATGATTTTATATACTCCCAATTATATGCATCATCTCAAATTACTCACATAAGAAATAAGGATACAAAGTCTTTCAAAGATAATTGCAAGAATCGAACATTGACAAACAAATAAATTCATGCCAAGATGCAACCTACAAGAGATTGGATGGAAGAATAGTATGCATGAATAAGATACTTGTTACCGAGATAGCAATGGTATGATGTAGTAGATAAGAATTTTTAGATCATCCTAGCTTGGCTCCAATTAACATGTGGTGACAACACTTTCCTTATAGAAGAGACAAGCATCCATTGCATCTTCAATGTACCTAAAACAACATTCAAGTACATCTTGGTCCCCAAACTTATTGGGTCCAAAGTGGTTAGAATAACCACAACACATAGGATACACTCCATAAAAATATGTGCATATTCAGAGATGAAATTTGAATTTCATGCATATCTTAGCCGTTTAAGGATTTGATGGAGTATACCCTATATATTGGATCAAAGAAAGCAAAACATGATATAAGATATACATTTAGTAAACATGCATGCGCGATACTTTCAAGATCCAACGAAGATATACTTTGGACAAATCACCAAAAATATTCAAGAAGGCATACAAGGTGTGACAAAACACATTTGTTGTCCAAACTATATCAAAGAATCAAATCAACACAAGATTTGTTAAACAAAGTTCAACAAATGAACCGAGCAAAAACTATTAAGCATGAAAGATAAAATAAGAACACAAGTGCTCAAAGATTTATCTCATTCAAGAAAATAAAGTAGAGAATAAATAATGAGATAACAAACTCCCAAAAGAGCAAGGTTTCAACAAATAAACCAAACCCTTAACACTTTTCACAATGGCACAAGGTTCCGAGAAGAAAATGTTTGTCTTCCACTAAAACACATTTGATAATAATCAAAAACATCATCAAAGAGATGTTCAAAAGCCAAGGAAGACAATGGGAGCCACACCAAAATTTTGGAAATAAAGTAAGGCAATAAGAGGTTAACTCCAAAGTGAAGGTGATCCACAAATGCTACCACACACAAGTATATCAATTGTCGAAGACAATGAGTGTATTGGAATATATTTCCGGTGGTATATTGCACGGATATTAAATATAAATCTTCACAATAAAAAACGTAGGATAGAAATAAAAAGATTAAGCACTATGCAAAGATAGAGGTTCTTGATAGCTTCAACTAGTCACACAATCATGCAAAGCAATGATTAGAATAACTTGAAGCAAATGGTATCCCAAATAAGATATATAGATATGTATTTGAGAAAGACCGCACCAAGAATTTCTTACTCAAACAAAGACCAAAAAGACGAGCAATAAAAGCTTCTAACAAAAATAGGACCTTGTTTGAGCCAACATGCCACCTAGAAACAAGATAATCAACAATATCAACTCTAAGTGGCACTACCTCATATGTTCACATTTCCTAGGATTGTGATATGCAAAAGAAGCATATTACTCCCCCATAATGTGATATTCGTTTTTTTATAAGAGGAAAAACAACCTCAACTAGAGATAATTAATGGACATTTAGAATTTGAATTTCTCATGAGTATGATACACCACATAGTGACTAGATAATCTTGCAATATCAATACTAAGTGGTAGTACTCAGGTACACATATTTTAAGGTTTGAGAGATGCGCGAGGCATGTCACTCACCCAAAATGGGATGTTCCATTAACCACTCTAAAAGAGCCAAATAAGATATCATCAAGATGGATTAGAGGCTCAAAATAAAACACACGAGTAAATGATGTGCCAAACACCTAGACATACTTGAATACACAAAATAATCAAGCATTAGGCACACCAAATACAAACACATACTTGGTACAAAACCAAAACATGTAAAGGGGGAAAGTAACTTACAATATAAATGAGTTAAGTACAAGTTACCGCAAAGAGGCACATTGGATAAGATAGGGAAATAATAATCCTTAGGACTTGGCTTGATCAAATATAAAATATGAATATCCCTTAATTCTTCATGAGTTAGCCAAGTCTCCAGTGCCCTCCATAAACACCTATTGATCAAGTTTGAGCTAGTTGGTACCCAACCAAGTTGGGTCCTAAGAGGTTAGTCACAATAGGCTTGGCAACCCAAATGGTTCTTTTCTTGACACCACTTTGAGTTCCAACAAACTTGGCAAACACATTGCCATCCTTATCCTTCCTAAGATAATAATCATCATCAACAATGATAGGGTTAGATAAGGTACCGTTTGAACATGAAGAGGCAAAGTGCCCCTTCACACGACATATGTAGCAACAAGTGCTCCCCTTTCTCTTCTTCATTGATTTCTTGGCTTGGGGAGCATTATCTTGATTTTTCTTCGGAAGTGGCCTAACTTCAACTTGGGCTTGAACATGAACTTGTGGCCGCTTCCCTTGTTGCTTCTCACTCAAGTGCTTTTTCTTCAATGGACAAGATCTTACATGATGTCCTTCAACCTTGCACTTGAAGCAAATAATCTTGGCCGAATTCTTGACTTGGGTTTGGCCCTTCTTCTTGTTTATATTGGACTTGTTCTTGTTATTGGAGTTGAATCCAAGTCCACTTGTATCATTAGGGGATTTTTGCACACTCAAGATATTATCAATTGTGGATTTCCCTTCATGACTCTTTTCCAAGTCATTCCTCAAGGAAGTGACTTGAGCCTTGAGCTCTTTGATTTCCTCTACATGGTTAGTATAAATACAAGTACTGGAGGAAGTAGAAGCTTCATTATTAGAGCAACAAGGCAAATCAATTAATCCAACACAAGGTTTATCAATAGTATGGCTAGATGAATTACTAGGACTAGCACATGGCAAAATAGCATTTTGAGTAGAAGTTGTGCTAATGTCCAAAAGAGGCTCACAAGATGCTGCCTTAGTAATACTTGCCTCATGATCTAACTTTATCCCATCATAAGAGATTAGAAGATCATTATGAGAGCCCGAGAGCTTTTCGTGACTTTCTTCTAATTTCCTATACTTGTTAGTTAGCAACTCAAGTTGAGCCCTTAGCTCAACATTCTCCTTTAGGATAGATGCTTCACAAGAAGTAGAGTTAGTAGCACAAGCATCATTAATGGAATTTTCCTTTTCAAGATCATAAGATTCAATTTTTTGTGTGAGGAGACAATTAGTGTGCTTCTCCTCGTCAAGCTCTTTCTTAAGGAGATTGAATCTCTGACTCACATCATCAAGTTGGAAATCCAAATCCTCTATGGTTCCCGTTTGTTTAGTTATGGTGTCCATAACGTGTTTGAGACAAGTAACGGCCTTATTATTACCACAAAGAGAGGTACACAAAAAAGTCAACTCAAGCAAGAGAGCACTAGTATCCTCATCAATGTCATCATCACTATCATCATTATCATTGCGATTATATTTACAAGATATATTGGGATCCAAAGTAGGAGATACCTTTGATCCTCTTGCCATAAGGCACATGTGAGCATGGGAGAATGAAGATGAGGATATTCTTGAATCTTCATTCATGATATTGTCTTGCTTCATAGAATGTTTGATTTCCTCTACATTGTTAGATAACCAACTAGAGGAAATATAAGCATTTTGTTCATGGTAACAAGGCGAATCAAGCGTATCATCTACACTAGTACTCAAATAATTTCTAGATGATATACAAGGACTGGCAACACAAGGGGATATAGCATTATTGTTGCAAGAAGTGCTTAAGTCCAAAGAAGAAACATTGAAATGGGATAGAGATGAAGGATCATCATTAGCGAGCACAATATCAACATTGCAATTCCCAACACCACTCACCATATCTTTACCTTGTGTCTTGCCACACATTGGTGAAGTGGGTGAAGATGAGAACTCATCGCGGCCGGAGGTGGAAGCAACTTGGAGCTCTTCATGATGTGAAGGAAAAGAGATCTCCTCGGAGAAACCACCGACAATATTAGAAATGGAACCACCAAATATTTCTTTAAGCTTGGTCCACTTCTCATGAGACGACTTGCGCTTTACAATCGTCAAGAACAAATTAACTGTGGGGCTCAAAGAGAAAATAAGCTCATTAGATACTTGAGCTTCGAGATGTAAATTTTTCTCATCCTCTAAAGATAGATTTTGAGGATCCATAGGAGGAGAAAAACCTACATCTAGAAATCGCTCAATATTTGGACACAAGGTCCGAAGATTACAAAGCAAGCAATTTCTCCACAAAGCATAATTTGTGCCATCAAAGATAATTGTGTCATTGTGCACTATACTACTAGCCGACATCTTTACACTCTAGGCGGTGAAGCCTAAACAAGGAGAGACCTTGCTCTGATACCAATTGAAAGGATAGAGATGTCGCCTAGAGGGGGGGGGGTGAATAGGCAATTTCAAAACTATTACGGTTTTGGCTTGATAGAATGCGGAATTAAACTAACGTTTATTTTACAAGCACAAAACCTAAATACACTAGGCTCAACTAAGTGCACCAACAACAAATTAAGCTAAGCAAGATAGCACAAGATAAATATACCACAAGTGATAAGCAAGATATAAGTACTTCAAGCTCGATGGCTATCACAAGGAAAGTAAGCTCGGATATAGAGATAACCGAGGCACGCGGAGACGAAGATGTATTCTCGTGTTCACCACCTTTGGGAAGGGGGCTACGTCACGTTGGAAAGGTGTGAGGTTCCACGAAGGATTCCTCACGCGCCACAAAGGCTCACCTTCTTCTCCGAGTCTATCCCACGAAGGAATAGGCCCTTTCCTTATGGCTAGCTTTTCCTCCACTCCGGAGATGGCAAGCTCCACAACCACTTCACAAGCTCCACGAAGGAGAATCCCGGGTCTCTTCACAATCTTCCACGAAGAGAACACCGTGGCACCAACCGCCAAGCCAACTAGGAGGTCACCCTCCAAGAGTAACAAGCTCACGGTCTCTCACTCGAACAAATCGTAATAAAGAGCTCAACACTTATGCAAGAATGCAAAGCAAGACCACCAAGGGTGCTCAAATCCTTCACTCTCAAATCCCACCAAAGCAACAAGTGCTAGGGAGGAATTAGAGAGGAAGAACAATGGTGGAAGTCAACCAATGACTCCAAGATCTAGATCCAATGGGTTCCCCTCACTTAGAGGAGGAATTGATTGGTGGGGATTGTAGATCTAGATCTCCTCTTCCAAAGCCCTCAAAAAGATGCAAGAATCATAGGAGGGAAGGGGGAGGAAGCAAGCTCAAGAGGTTCAATAATGGAGGTCAATTTCGTGGTCAAGAACACCCTAAAACATTGGGGAAAGAACCCCCTTTTATAGTGGAAAGCAAATATGGCCGTTGGAAGAAATCTGTGCGAACTCGGTTGAAAGTTCGGTTGAACCGGCTCCAGAACCGGACGGTCCGGTTCCTGGACCGGAAAACCGAACTTAAAACCGGAATTAGGGTCAGTACACAGTCTCGGATAGACTCGGTATAGCAAAACCGAAAATCCCGGTTTCAGATCCGGTTTTCCGGTCCTGGCACCGGACCACCCGGTCTGGGAGCCGGTTGAACCGAACTCACAACCGGGATGAAACAGGCTTCACGAAAAACGCAATAACTTTTGCATCCGGACTCCGATTTCGATGATCTTGGGCTTGTTTTGACGAGGACAACAAGCTCTAAAAGATTGTGCAGAGAAACATCATAGCCCAACAAAGGAGGATAGAACCAAATGAAGAAAGGTAAGAAGCCTACCTAAATAAGAACCGATAAAACCGTCAAACTCGAAAACGCCATAGAAGATGCATACGAATTCCGTTTTCGATGAACTTGGGCTTATTGAAGAGCTAGCAACAAGCTCAAGAACCTCACATGGGTAAACACCAAGAAGCACCAAAATAGGACGATGCAAAGTATGCAAAGGATTGAGCTCCCTATGACGATGTGATCAAGTTACACAACCGAAAGCCCCTCTTGATAGTGCGGCTATCTATCCTATAACCCGGTCTCCCAACAACCACCTTGAGACCGGTAAAAGGAAAACCTAGCAAGGCCATACCTTTGCCTTGCGCATACCGCTTGATCTTGATGACAACGCTTCAAGCTCCACCCAATCCGGAATGCAACACTTGATCATTGTTGCTTCGTGGAGACTCCTAATTTGCTCCCCCATACACCACTATGGGAGAGCTTCATTAATATATGTCTTCACATGTCCATTATCACCAATATGGATGTCAAGCTTCAAGCAAATGATCTTCTTGAGATGCTTATCTTGAACTTGCCCTTCTCAACCTTGATGACGATCACCACTTGATGTCATCCTCTCATGGTCTATATAAAGTCTTCATTTTGAAGCATGCCCATGGAAAGATACCTGTCCCATATAGAAAACACAAAGGCAAATATATAATGGGTTAGTTCATGATGCATAATTGATAAGGCTTACCATACCACAAGACCATGTGGTACATTCTTTATGCTTCATGTGTTGACCAACTTGAAATCAATCTTCACTCTTTGTTATTGGTCAACCAAGTATCTTCTCGTGCTCCATCTTAATATCTCGAGGTACATAAGGAACTATTCATTTGATTACATGCTCTAAATCTTAGTCAACCATATCTCAACTAATGAGGCTATCATGACACCGACTTAGAGCCATATCTTGAATTCTTCTATTGAGATCACACTCTCAAGATCTTGATCATATCATATTATTCTCTTAATCTCGATGATTTTGATGCCAATACTCAAGGTATATCTTTATCTTCATGTCATCCATACTTGAATCCAACACATGGACTACAAGCATGACCTATGGAACATACCTTCATATAAAACTCAGTGAAAACGTTAGTCCATAGGGATTGTCATTAATCACCAAAACCACACATAGGGGCAATTACCCTTTCAATTTTCAACATTGCACTTGTACTTTATACTCAGTTGATATCGTGCTCTTTTGTCTATGGATATCAACGGTGTGAAATAAAGAGGGAACTTGTAAGTCCATGGAGTTTGTATTTTGTGTTAGAGAAACGTCTGGGCCGCTAGCCTAAGCCATGCCTAATCATGGTGGAAACTTGCAGCATCACCATAGTGAGCTATCTATGAAGCATCCTTAATAAAAAGTTATACACATAGTAAATAAAAAGATCACTGAGATGCTCATTGTCTGCTTGCCTTGTCATTTTGGTTATGGGAAAGCTCCTGTACCATGTGCAAGGGGTACCCCGTTGGTGGTTCTCTATGATACGCATGTACTTACAATGATAAGAACTTACCGGTGACCAAAGTTGAGTAGCATGAGGAGTGGCCCTCATATTCAAGGGACATGAGATTGCCAAATTATAATTCGTCAAGCATATACTCCATATTTGTGCACTTTAACCTTAATCATCTCAAGATGCCTATGATAGGGGCAATGAGGGCTCAAAGCTAGTAAGTGCCATAATCTTTTGGAAGCTCTTAATGACTTGAAATCCCTGCTACCCTCTATGAAGGGACCTTTCTCCTAGTTACCAGTTTGAGTCAGTAAACCTACTTCCTTTCTATCTCCAACAAGCATTTGAGTTGTTATGTTTCAAGCATTCATATGGTGATTTATTCAATCATGTTTTTTATCTTTCTTGTTTGCACAAACTCTTATCTATTGAGTATTACATTGAAAGCCTTCACTTGTGAAAAACCTTTTTGAGCAAAGAGTGCTCCTGTTGAAAAACTTCTACAAAAAGCTTTTTGTGAAACTGTTTGCCAGGTTTTCTATGACCAAGAACAAGTTTGCCATTTCCAATTATGATTTATCTTTATGCATATCTATTGTGACTCATGTACTTGGTTGCAAGCTAAGTTATATAATGGTGAGTTGCTTTCTACTATGAGTTGTGTAATGGCAAGTGTGATGCTTCTTGTTCGTATTCTTTTATCGATACTTCACTCCATAAACCTGTGGACATGTTTACTAAGCTCAGTTTTCAATTGGGGACAAGCGAAGGTCTAAGCTTGGGGGAGTTGATACACCCAATTTGCATCACCATTCTATATCATAATCTACCTCTATTCATTTATATTTGTCCTATTATGATGTATTACTTATGGCTTTTCATCTGTTTATGCATGTTGGATGATTCTTGGAGGATGAACTGCCGGAGTCTGGATTCTGATGGAAAAGACGGCGTTTTGATGCAATTTCGCGAAGATCAAAAAAATACCAGAAAAATATGGGAAAATATTACTTTTCCAGAAGATTTAGGAAGCCATAAGGAGGGACGAAGAAGGGCCGAAGGGGGCCCACACCCCCTAGGCATGGGCCCACCCTGGGGCCGCGCCTAGGTCAGGTGTGGCCCACCTGCTGGGCTCTTGACTCCGCCCCTTCGCATATATCTTCCCTACAGAACCGTAGGGCTAGAGGAGCGACCACAAATAGATTTCCCCCGCCTTTGGGGGGCGGAAAACACCGAGAGAGAAAGATCTCTCTGGAAGACAGATTTCTACCGGGGGAATTCCTTCCCGGAGAGGGGAGATCATCGCCATCAACACCATCGTCAAGCTAGGCTTCATCGGGATCATCATCATCATCCACACCATCATCTCCACCAGCACCATCATCATCACTCCGTACCGCTATAACAATTGTGTTGGATATTGCTTTAGTTCTTAGGGGAAACTTTCTCGGTGTTGATTACTATTATAGTTGATGCTTGTGAGTGAAACCATTGAATTATTGTTTATGTTCAGATTGTTATCCATTATCATAACATCTTTGATCTTGATACATATGATGTCTTGTGAGTAGTTCGTTTAGTTCTTGAGGACATGGGAGAAGTCATGTTGTTATTAGTGGATTTGTGTTGAGTTATTATTCAATGGTTTAGTATTTAAGTTGTGGTGCTTTTCTTCTAGTGCTGTCATGTGAACGTCGACTACATGATACTTCACCATTTATGGGCCTAGGGGAATGCGTTGTGTATTTGGCTACTAATTGTGGGGTTGCCGGAGTGACCGAAACCTGAACCCCCGTTAGGACACCTTTGCACAAGGGAGTGTAGGATCTCAGAGTTTAAGACTGTGGTTATATTTATATCTTAATTACTTTCCTGTAGTTACGGATGTTTGCAGGGGGTTTAATCACAAGTCTGTATTAGTCTAAGTAAGGTCGGTACATCAGCACAGGTTCACCCACACAACACTTACAAAACTAGAGAAGAGTACTCAACTATATGAAGCGAAAGCACTTGATAGCATTCCCATGTGTCCTCAAGAACGTTTGGTCCTTATGAGTATTTCCACCGTCTTGTCCTTTGGTAAGAAAGGATTGGGACACTTGCTACGTTTGTTCTTTGTTACTTGCACTTTGTTTTGTTGCTTTATCAGAAAACCACTAAAAACTGTTTGCTAAGTATTCACAGGGATTTCCTGCTCCATACCACTATTCAGCACCTTCTGCTCCTTGTTGGGATCGACACTCCTATTTATCGAAAGTACTGCGATACACCCCCTATACTTGTGGGTCATCAAACACCTTCATCAATTTTGGGAGCACAAGAAATTTTTTGCTGCAACCGCTAGAACATTTTCTGGCACCGTCAACATGAACTTTGTGCAAAAACTAAACTTGGAGAGGTTGCACCACTGTTTTGGCTTCTTTATAGAAAACTATCTCATAAAAAATAGAAATATATAAAATTAAACCATGACACCACCAAATCTTGGGGATGCTTGGTTCCCCAAGATATTAATCACTATTGGCAACGAGACCCATCATACTATTCTAGATCTAGGATCTAGTGTCTCTGTGTTATCGAAAGAACTATATGATCAATTAGAACTCAAGACCATGGAAACATGCTCAATGGATCTTTTGCTTGCCAATGACTCAAATAAACATACTTTTAAAAAAGTAAATGATATAAAGGTTGAGTTATATATTACTTTTGTGCCTGTTGATTTTATTATAGTGGACATGGAGAGAAAATCTTCTAGTCCTATATTTTTTGGAAGACCTTTTTTGAGAACTACATGTGCAGTCATTGATTCAAAGGAAAGGAATGTGAAGTTTCAGTTCCCACATAAGAAATGCACGGAACACTTTCCAAGGAAGAAGGAGGTAGCACCAAGGTACAAGTGAAAGTGCAATGGACGTCGCCTAGAGGGGGGGTTGAATAGGTGAAAGAGCATGTGGCCCCCATGTGTGGTTTTGGTAATTAATGACAATCTTTATGGACTAATGTGTGTATTAAGTTGCACTTGTAGGATTTATCCATTGTCATCACTTGGAGCATGTGTTGGCTTCAAGGTAGAAGAAATGAAGAAGTGTTGTGCAAGCTCAAAATGCGCCATCTCTAGAAGATCTCATGTTTGATGCTTGACATCCTCGGTGGTCATGGATCGATGAAGAGGAATCAATAAAGGTGTCCATCTTGAGAAGGACAAGATCGTCTACATCGCGCTTAAGTGGATTGCTCAAGGCAAATGTATAATCTTGATAGGTTTTCTCTTTTACCGGTCTCATGTTGTTAGTTGAGAGACGGGGTTTAGGATAGATAGCCGTACTATCAAGAGGGACTCTCGAGTGGGTAACTCGATCATATCTTTCGATGAGGGCTCAAACCTTTGCATTATTAGCATCATCCTTCTTGGTTGTTATTTGGATATTATCCTTATGAGGTTCTAGAGCTTGTGGTAATATTCATGACAAGCTCTAGTTAATAAAAAACGGATTTCTCTTTTGTATCTTATCGCGTTTTTGATGTTGGAGGTTTTCCGGTTTCTCATCAAGGGAGGTATCTGTAGCACCCCGGGTAAAACCACTACTAGAAAATCGCTGTTGTTTATACTTTGTGCATCATCATGCATCTATCTGTCTAAAACTATTTCCGAAAAGCCATATTTTGTTTTCTAAATATCCTCCTTCCTATTTCAAAATTCAAACCCCGGTCCGTTCGGATCTTTATTTGTCTAAACATATTTGCAACTGTTTTGTTCTAAACAAAATAAAATAAATATAGTATAATAAAGACCTATTTTATCCCCGGGGAAGGCAGACACCGGTCAGGCCCAATCGGCCCAACCAGAGTCCACCTACTACCCCATATAAAACCTACACCTAGACCTACCCTTTCTAAACCCTAATCCCCAAACCACCCAACTCCCTGCCGCCGCCAACCACCAAATCGACCCACCCACACACACGCGGCGCGCCCCACCCCACGTTACCGCCATGCACGCACACCCCGTCCCCGACCCCGCAAACCGCTCGCGTCCCCACTCCCGGGACCCACCCACGCGTGCCCCCCCGCTTCGCTCCGCTCCTTCCTCCCAAGACCGCCGCCTCTGCTCGATCTCCCTCGACCCTGCTCCTCCTCCCGATCGATCCCCCTCGCTCGCTCACAGGGCAGCCTGACCCCGCCGCCTCGGGTCCTCCTCAGCCTTGGCCACCTTGGCCCCGCCCTCCACGCAGCCAGGCGTCACCGTCACCCCCTCACAGACGCGCGCCTTCCTCCTCTCTGCGTGCCAGCGTCCCCCGGTCCCTGATCCTCTCGGCCGCCACCAGAGCGACGTCAGCAGCCGCGCGCCTCCTCCATCGACCTCCGCTGGTCCTCCTCCGACCTGCCCTGGCGCCGCTGGCCTCAACTCACCATCGTCCGCGCATAGGGTTCGCAGCATAGAAAACAAAAAATTTCCTACGATGTGAACTATATACCAAGATCTATCTACTAGATACAAACAACGGGCGGATGTATATCCGTAGAGAACATACCCTTGAAGACCGACAAAGCTTAACGAGTTCAACTCGTGGTTGATGTAGACGATCTCTTGCCGATCTCAAGATCGAGAGGAAGTCCTAGCGCCGCAAATCAGCAGCGCATCTGTGCTCGCACACACGTTCGAGGCACCGAGCAACCTCCGCCTCCTCGCTCTAGCGATGCAGCGGAAGCACAACTCTTTCTTGCCGAATAGCCACCGGGAACATGTATCTCGCTAGTACGAGACCATGGGGGATAAATTGTAGAGGGGCAGAGAGATCCTTCACGAGGAGGTGTGAGAGACAAGTGAGGAGGGGGGCTCCTTTTATAGGAGGAGGGGGGCACCCAAGGGGGTGGCCGCCGGCCATGGGGGCTGCCCCCTCCCCTCCTTCATTCATGTGGGTGGACACTCCACTCACAAAATGCCCTTTAAATTTCCTCCACTCAAAAGTCCACTCAAATTCCCATTAAATTTCCACCAAATTTAATGCAAACTCTCATTAAATAAAACTCTTTTATTTTATTCAGAATTTTGTCAATTACTTTAATGACAAACATTCACAAATAACCCCTTGCTATAATTCTATTTCACATGCATAACCACTTTATGCAATTTCACCCGAAAACCTGTTTCGGTATCTAGTGAAATAAATTCCTGCGCTTGTTCATTCTTTCGGCATGAAACATTTGCTCCAATTGGATGTCTGTGTCTCTTAAGTGTGTCACCCTACTGTTCGTGAATAATGCGGACATGATCGAGACCCCTCTCGGATCAATAATCAGAAGCGGGATCTGGAGACCCATACTGACTCCCACACATTCAACGATGACTTTCTTGTGATCGTCGGAACCTTTTACGCTAGTATCTTAATCCCTTTGTTTCACAATATATTACATGTCCGAGATTCGATCATCGGTATCTCCATACCTAGTTTGATCTCGTTACCGACATGCACTCTTTTCTCGTTCCCGTGATATAACATTCTAGTGATCAAATCACTTGCTTGCAAGCTAATCAATGTGATATCACCAAGAGGGCCCAGAGTATATCTATCCATCATCGGGATGAACAAATTCCACTCTCGATCCATGAGCCTCAACATAACACTTTATTAGTTCTGAATCCATCTTTATAATCACCCTGTTACGGTGTGACGTTTGATGTTATCAAGAAACTCTTCCGGTGTTAGTGATTGACATGATCTCATGGTCTAAGGATTAGGATCATTTCGTAAGTTGTTATAGCAATATAAACTCAATGACTTTGATCGTAATGCTATATTTCGGATGAATGTTCATCACACCATTACACTAATATTGTGATCCCGTTATTAACAACATCCAATGTCCATGATCAGGAAACCTTGATCATCTTGTTAATCAACGAGCTAGTTTATGAGAGAGGCATAACTAGGAACTTTCTGTTTGTTTATTGAACACACATGTATTAACGTTTCCGTATCAATATAATTATAGCATGCAAAATAAACATCTATCATATACTTGGAATACACATAATAAACACTTTATTATTGCCTCTCAGGGCATATTCCCTTCAGTCTCCCACTTGCACTAGAGACAATAATCTAGTTACATAGTGATAAATCTAACACCCATTGAGTTCTGGTGTTGATCATGTTTTGCTCTAGGGAGAGTTTTAGTCAACATATCTGCTACATTGAGATCCGTATGTACTTTACAAATCTTTATATCTCCATCCTTGACATGCTCGCGGATGGAGTGAAAACGGCGCTTAATAT
This sequence comes from Avena sativa, assembly GCA_916181665.1. Classification (NCBI taxonomy): domain Eukaryota; kingdom Viridiplantae; phylum Streptophyta; class Magnoliopsida; order Poales; family Poaceae; genus Avena; species Avena sativa. Next base: position 369,603,570 of record OV702279.1, on the reverse strand, counting down.
GCTTGGAATGCTTGTGAGACCTTGGCTCTTTGGCATTGGCAATGGCACCATTGTTGTCACAATAGATCACCATTGGGTCCAACACATTTGCCACCACTCCTAGTTCGGATATGAACTCCTTCATCCGAACTGCTTCCTGAGCCGCTTCTGAAGCAGCAACATATTCGGCCTCCGTTGTTGATCCCGCTACCACAGGTTGTTTGGAGCTCCTCCAACTAACCGCTCCGCCATTCATGAGAAATACGTATCCGGATTGAGACTTAGAGTCATCCGGATCGGTGTCAAAGCTAGCGTCGACATAACACTTAGCGACGAGCTCTTCTTCACCTCCGTATACAAGAAACATATCCTTAGTTCTTCGTAAGGACTTAAGGATATTCTTGACCGCTATCCAGTGTTCCGAACCTGGATTCGATTGGTACCTACTAGTCAAACTAATAGCATGTGCCACATCCGGTCTTGTACATAGCATGGCGTACATTATAGAGCCTATGGCTGAAGCATAGGGGACTTTGTCCATTATCTCTCTTTCTTCCGCCGAAGCCGGACTTTGAGTCTTACTCAATGTCTTGCCTTGCAACATAGGTAAGAACCCCTTCTTACTTCCGTCCATTTTAAACTTCTTTAAAATCTTATCAAGGTATGTACTTTGCGATAGCCCTATTAGGCGCCTAGATCTATCTCTATAGATCTTTATGCCTAATATGTATGACGCTTCACCTAGGTCCTTCATTGAAAATTTGCTGTTTAGATAACTTTTAACACTGTTTAAAAGATCTATATCATTTCCGATCAATAATATGTCATCCACATATAATATCAGAAATGCCACATTGCTCCCACTCACTTTCTTGTAAATACAAGCTTCTCCATAAGTTTGGACAAATCCAAACTCTTTGATCACCTCATCAAAGCGGAGATTCCAACTTCGTGATGCTTGCTTCAATCCATAGATGGATCGCTGAAGCTTGCACACCTTGTTAGCATCCTTAGGATCGACAAAACCCTTTGGTTGTATCATATACAACTCTTCTTCAATATTACCATTGAGAAACGCAGTTTTGACATCCATCTGTCATATCTCATAATCGAAATATGCAGCAATTGCTAACATAATCCTAACTGACTTTAGCATCGCTACGGGAGAGAAAGTCTCATCGTAGTCAACTCCTTGAATTTGTCGAAACCCCTTTGCGACAAGTCGAGCTTTATAGATGGTCACATTACCATCAGCATCAGTTTTCCTTTTGAAAATCCATTTGTTCTCCACGGCCTTTCGGTCGTGAGGTAATTCCACCAAGTTCCAAACTTGATTTTCATACATGGATTCCATCTCGGATTTCATGGCTTCTAACCATTTGTTGGGATCTGGGCTCATCATCGCTTCTTCATACGTCGCAGGGTCATCATTTTCATCAACCATGAAATTCATGACAGGATTTCCGTACAGCTCGGGAGCTGCACGCGTCCTGTTTGACCTGCGAGGTTCGGTAGTACTCTCTTTCTGAGTTTCATGATCATTATCATTAGTTCCCTCTTCAACAGGTGGAGCCAACTCCGGAACAACTTCCGGCGCTGCGCTACTCGCCATACTTTGAAGAGAAGGTTCCACAACCTCTTCGAGTTCTACCTTCCGACTGCTCACACCTTTCGCGAGAAACTCTTTCTCTAGAAAGGATCCATTCTTAGCAACAAAAACCTTGCCCTCGGATCTGTGATAGAAGGAATACCCAATAGTTTCTTTAGGGTATCCTATGAAGACGCATTTTTCCGCTTTGGGTTCGAGTTTATCCGGTTGAAGTTTCTTCACATAAACATCGCATCCCCAAACTTTAAGAAATGACAGCTTAGGTTTGTTTCCAAACCACAATTCATACGGTGTCTTTTCAACGGATTTAGATGGTGCCCGATTTAAAGTGAATGCAGCAGTTTCTAGTGCATAACCCCAAAATGACAACGGCAAGTCCGTCAGAGACATCATAGATCGAACCATATCTAATAAAGTACGATTACGACGTTCCGACACACCATTTCGCTGTGGTGTTCCGGCAGGTGTGAGTTGTGAAACAATTCCACACTCTTTCATGTGAGTGCTAAACTCGTAACTTAGATACTCACCTCCACGGTCGGACCGTAGAAATTTGATCTTTCTATTACGATGATTTTCCACTTCATTCTGAAATTCCTTGAACTTTTCAAAGGTTTCAGACTTGTGTTTCATCAAGTAGATATAACCGTATCTACTCATCTGTGAAAGTAACAAAATAACGATATCCACCTCGCGCCGACACACTCATTGGACCACATACATCAGAATGTATGATTTCCAATAAATCTGTCGCCCGTTCCATTGAACCGGAAAACGGCGTTCTAGTCATCTTGCCCATAAGGCATGGCTCACATGTATCAAATGATTCATAATCAAGTGATTTCAAAAGTCCATCCGAATGGAGCTTCTTCATGCGTTTAACGCCAATATGACCTAGACGGCAGTGCCACATATATGCGGATATATCATCATTAAGTTTAATCCTTTTAGCATCAACATTATGAATATGTGTAACATTATCATCGAGATCTAATAGAAATAAACCATTCATCATCGGTGCATGACCATAAAAGATTTCATTCATATAAATGGAACAACCATTGTTCTCGGATTTAAATGAATAACCACTTTGCATCAAACACGATCCAGATACAATGTTCATGCTCAGTGCAGGCACCAGATAACATTTATTCAAGTTTATAACTAATCCCGACGGCAAGTGGAGAGGCAGCGTTCCGACGGCGATCACATCAACGCTTGATCCATTGCCGGCACGCATCTTGACCTCGCCCCTTGCTAGCGGTCGCTTGTTCCGCAGCCCCTGATTCGAGTTACAAATATTAGCAACTGAACCGGTATCAAATACCCAGGTGCTACTGCGAGCACCAGTCAAGTACACATCAATAACATGTATATCATATATACCTTTGTTTGCCTTGCCGGCCTTCTTGTCTGCCAGATACTTGGGGCAGTTGCGCTTCCAGTGGCCAGTCCCCTTACAATAGTAGCACTCGGAATCAGACTTAGGTCCAACTCGGGGTTTCTTTTCAGGCGCGGCAACAGGCTTGCCACCCTTACTTCCCTTCCGTTTTCCCTTCTTGTCTTTCTTGAAACCAGTGTTCCTATTGATCATCAACACTTGATGTTCCTTTTTGATCTCCACTTCTGCAGTTTTAAGCATTGACAGAAGCTCGGGGAGAGACTTCTTCATGCCTTGCATATTATAGTTCATCACGAAGCTCTTATAGCTAGGTGGCAGAGACTGCAGAACACGATGGATGCCTAAATCAATGGGAATCGATATTCCCAAGGACACAAGCTTATCGGCGTAACCCGACATCTTGAGTACATGCTCACTAACGAAGCTGTGCTCTTCCATCATGCAGCTAAAGAACTTTTCTGAAGCGTTGTAGCTCTCTACAGCAGCATGTGTGTCGAAAATCATTTTCAACTCACCCATTGTATCAAATGCATTGCCGTTTTCGAAACGCTTTCGAAGTTCCGGCTCTAGCCCATACAATATGCCGCAATGAACTAAGTTGTGGTCCTCCTGACGAGTCTGATAGACATTCTTCTCCTCGTCAGGGGCATCATCTAAAGGTGGGGGGCCTAACGACGCTTCTAGCACATATTGCTTTTGTGCAGCAGAGAGGAGAATCCTCAAATTCATGGCCCATTCGGTAAAGTTGCTACCGTTCGTTGTTAGTTTCTCTTTCTCCATGAACACATTGAAATTAAAAGCAGGTGGTGCCATCTACAACAGAATTTGTAAAGTTTAGACTAAGTGTATGATAGATTGAGTTCAACTAATCTATATTACGACTGAACTCCCACTCAAAAACGACATCCCTCGTGCCTTTTTGGTGATTACATGAACCAAATCCACTACACCAAGTCCGATCATCACGTGAGTCGGTATAGCTTCAAAGGCGAGCATCAAATGGGCATCATATCAACTATATGACTCATGCTTAACCTTTTGGTCCGTGTTCCGAGGCCATGTCTGTACATGCTAGGCTCGCCAAGTTAGAACCTTAGTATTCGCGTGTGTAACAGTTTTACACCCGAAATATGGTCGTGGATCCAAGAACACCCGATCATCACGTGATGTCTTGGAGCGACGAAAACATAATCGGTGCATACTAAAGGAAGAACACATTCTTATCTTGATATTTAAATGAGGGATCATCTTATTATGCTAACAAAGCGCTAAACAAGCAATATAAGATGCTATCAAACATCATATGTTTATTAGTGAAATGATATGGTTCCCGCAGATGATCTCTATCATGTGCATCGTGGTATGATCACTATCATACCTATATGTGTAAATCCAAGGTCTATGGATTTTACACGCTATGTGTGTTGTAAGAGTATCATCTCATACTTCTACTTACAACACTACCATATCATAACACTAGCCCAGCAACAATCTAAACTAGACGCCTCTAATTTATCCATTGCAAGTTTTACGTGGCTTAAGGCTTTCGAGATAGAACCGTTCTTACCTACGAACATGAACCACAACGAGGATAATCAAATTGTTGACAACTCGCTTGCAAAATAGATATTGACTATAGTAGGAGAGACAGACACCCGCTAGCCACTTATGCAAACTAGTTGCATGTCAAGCGTGGAACAGGTCTCATGTGCGAGGACATGTAAAGTTTGTCCGGGCCGCTTCATCCCACTATGCCACCAATATCCAAAATTACAACAAAGGAGCAACAACATGATCATATCGCCCACATACTCATATGTGTACTACCCGTGTAAAGTATCTACGCATAGATCCGGCTCTGATACCACTGTAGGGTTCGCAGCATAGAAAACAAAAATTTTCCTACGATGTGAACTATATACCAAGATCTATCTACTAGATACAAACAACGGGCGGATGTATATCCGTAGAGAACATACCCTTGAAGACCGACAAAGCTTAACGAGTTCAACTCGTGGTTGATGTAGACGATCTCTTGCCGATCTCAAGATCGAGAGGAAGTCCTAGCGCCGCAAATCAGCAGCGCATCCGTGCTCGCACACACGTTCGAGGCACCGAGCAACCTCCACCTCCTCGCTCCAGCGATGCAGCGGAAGCACAACTCTTTCTTGCCGAATAGCCACCGGCAACATGTATCTCGCTAGTCCGAGACCATGGGGGATAAATTCTAGAGGGGGAGAGAGATCCTTCACGAGGAGGTGTGAGAGACAAGTGAGGAGGGGGGCTCCTTTTATAGGAGGAGGGGGCACCTAAGGGGGTGGCCGCCGGCCATGGGGGCTGCCCCTCCCCTCCTTCATTCATGTGGGTGGACACTCCACTCACAAAATGCCCTTTAAATTTCCTCCACTCAAAAGTCCACTCAAATTCCCATTAAATTTCCACCAAATTTAATGCAATCTCTCATTAAATAAAACTCTTTTATTTTATTCAGAATTTTGTCAATTACTTTAATGACAAACATTCACAAATAACCCCTTGCTAGAATTCTATTTCACATGCATAACCACTTTATGCAATTTCACCCGAAAACCTGTTTCGGTATCTAGTGAAATAAATTCCTGCGCTTGTTCATTCTTTCGGCATGAAACATTTGCTCCAATTGGATGTCGGTGTCTCTTAAGTGTGTCACCCTACGGTTCGTGAATAATGCGGACATGATCGAGACCCCTCTCGGATCAATAATCAGAAGCGGGATCTGGAGACCCATACTGACTCCCACACATTCAACGATGACTTTCTTGTGATCGTCGGAACCTTTTACGCTAGTATCTTAATCCCTTTGTTTCACGATATATTACATGTCCGAGATTCAATCATCGGTATCTCCATACCTAGTTTGATCTCGTTACCGACATGCACTCTTTTCTCGTTCCCGTGATATAACATTCTAGTGATCAAATCACTTGCTTGCAAGCTAATCAATGTGATATCACCGAGAGGGCCCAGAGTATATCTATCCGTCATCGGGATGAACAAATTCCACTCTCGATCCATGAGCCTCAACATAACACTTTATTAGTTCTGAATCCATCTTTATAATCACCCTGTTACGGTGTGACGTTTGATGTTATCAAGAAACTCTTCCGGTGTTAGTGATTGACATGATCTCATGGTCTAAGGATTAAGATCACTTCGTAAGTTGTTATAGCAATATAAACTCAATGACTTTGATCGTAATGCTATACTTCGGATGAATGTTCATCACACCATTACACTAATGTTGTGATCCCGTTATTAACAACATCCAATGTCCATGATCAGGAAACCTTGATCATCTTGTTAATCAACGAGCTAGTTTATGAGAGAGGCATAACTAGGAACTTTCTGTTTGTTTATTAAACACACATGTATTAACGTTTCCGTATTAATACAATTATAGCATGCAAAATAAACATCTATCATATACTTGGAATACACATAATAAACACTTTATTATTGCCTCTCAGGGCATATTCCCTTCAAACTTCCCACTGCTTATTATATCAGGATGACTCATGCTATCTATATCTGACTAGTAATTGTCGCAACTATAACGGAATGAATAAAACTGCCAACTGTGTGAGTTCCTCGGTTGACTTCCTCGTTTGGTCTCGAGGGGGAAATACCAGGATGGGTATGCTTGGTAATAGTTTTAGGTTGGATCCGAATAGGTCTTTCTTATCCCTATCTGATAGCCGCCAGTTGTACTGAGTCTCTATAGGTTATTTAGTGCATGCTGCGCTGCCGCTTCAGTCCACCATACCTATGTAGGCGAGGACCGCCGAATTCTAGTCTCGCCGTGTACTGGCCTCAGTACTGACCGCTCTCTTTTTCCTTTGCCCTTTGCCGGCACCCCTTTTGTTTTTTAGCAGGTTTGAGATCAACGCCGTTAGCAGGGTTACCCTTCCGGCTTGGCCTGGGCAGGGTTATGGACGTCATTGGTTATTCTTCAGGGCTCTTAGCCCCATTTGCATCTTGTCCGTAGCCGGACGCTGTATCGTTTTCAAGGTGATTTGGATCTTTGTACTGTATATCTGTATTCTTGACTCTTGGAGTCGTTGTTGTATATATCTGTTCTGTGGGTTCCATCGAGGACTATTGTGTAATGATATTACTTTGTTTACCACCCGCACGAAAGTGCCTGGTGGGCACCTTTGAATCGTTTCTATGCGGGTTTGGCGGGGATCGCTAAAACTTGCATAGGGCCGATTATGAGGGTGTTACAGTATCTCACATTATAATACATCAAATATTCTCACTTGGTGGTAACCAATATTTTATCGTCCTCTTTCCAACAAAATTGGTGGTACTATCAAGAGGTTGCTCTTGTTGTCCTCTTTCCAACAAAATTGGTCCGGGGTCAATCGGAGTTTTCTAGCTCAATTGGTTTGGTACTATCAAGAGGATGCTCCTGCAGCCTCTCTCGCTCCCGACGCTCGCTCCCCCGCGCGCTCCTGCTCTCGCTCGCCCGCGTGACCCCCCGCTCGCTAGCGCTCCCGATCCCCTGCGTGCTGGCTGCCTCTCTCTCGCGCGCGCTCGCTAGCTCGCTCGCTTGCTCGTGTTGGCTGGTTGGCCTAGGTTCGGTACTACCGGGCCTTAGCGGTACTACCAGCCGGCCTAGGTCGTTTTTGCCCCAACGGGCAGATATTTGGCCCCCTATATTTAAGCTTTCCCCCTCTCCTTTTTTAGTACTTCTTCTTCCCCTTTTGCTCAAGCTTTGCCTCATTGTTTCAATCCCTTTTGAGCTTGATTTCTCTCCCTCCCTCCAATGATTCTTGCTCATATTTGAGAGGTAGAGAGAGGATATCTAGATCTATATTTTGACCTAACCAATTCATCTATTTTGACCACCTCAACACCGAACCGGTACACACACAGGGTAGGAGAGAGGCGACGGCTCTTGTAAAACCAATCTAGGGTTTCTCCCTCCCGCCAACGACGTCGCCGGTCCGCTCTATCTCAGGTGGCCTTGGTGCATTAGAGGCGTGATGGACCATGGCCTCTCGTCGGCGGGAAGGTTTATATTCTTCGTTTAGACTTTTTTCAGAAGTTAGAATAAGGTAGTCTCCGCTCTATCCTCGCTCCGATGGTGCGCCTGGCGCTGCCGGAGGAAGCGTAGAGTCGTGTGTCCGACCAATCTCTCGGGATATGGTCGTTTTTGTATCCTTTCGTGTGGTTTGAGGTTAGTCTCTTCCGATTTACGATTGTCATCTTTGACGATGGTTGCTACTCTGGTGCGCTGGTCCTTTGGGACTTTAGCACGGCGACTTTCCATCCGTCTACTACAAGAAGCTCTACTATGACAAGTTTTGCCCGGCTTCGTAGTGTATGTAGTTATCGCTAGGTGGTCCAATGATCTATTTATAATTTTATTATTTTTAGACTCCTTTATACTAATGTTGATTGTTGATGTTTATTAATAGATCAGTGGAATTTTGCCAGAATAAAAATAAAAATAAGCATCAACAAAGAAATAGTTGCAACAATAACGTTGCAAATAACGGTTTACCAACCGGCAGCAAAGACAAAATAGGAACATATTCCACCATCCCAGCTGCAAAATCAAGCTAGGATGAATCCATTCCGAAAGAAACACCCACCAGTTCACTGGACCAGCGCCAATGCGCCACACACCAGCGAGCGAGCCCAGCGAGCGACCAGCGGGCCGTTCCGCCACACTTCCCGGCCCCCGTAGACCAGGTCTAGCTCCCCACACCCCATTCCGCCCTTCGATATCACCACCCCCACTTTATTCCCCACGCCCTCTCCACACCTCACTCCTCTCCCCTCCCCTCCTCCCACCCAGCGGTGCCGCCGCAACCTCCCGCAGAAAGTCCAACCCTAGATCCAGACCGCGTCTCCGGCGATCTCGGGCCATGGCGACGCGCCGGGCCCTCTCGTCCCTCCTCCGATCGGCCTCCCGCGTCCGCGGGGCCTCCCCGTCGCCGCGGCCCCGCGCGCCCCCGCTCCACCGCCCGTCCCCGGCCGGGTACCTCTTCAACCGGGCCGCCTCCTACGCCACCTCCGCCGCGGTCGCCGACGCTCCGGCCGACAAGTTGCCGCCCACCTCCGACAAGTACGTCGGCGGGAAGATCACCGACGAGTTCACCGGCGCCGGCTCCGTCGGCCAGGTCTGCCAGGTCATCGGCGCCGTCGTCGACGTGCGGTTCGATGAGGGCCTCCCGCCTATCCTCACGGCGCTCGAGGTGCTCGACAACAGCATCCGCCTCGTGCTCGAGGTGGCCCAGCACCTGGGAGAGAACGTCGTGCGCACCATCGCTATGGACGGTACCGAGGGGCTCGTCCGCGGCCAGAAAGTCCTCAACACCGGCTCACCCATCACTGTAATCACAAATCTCACTTTGGCTCCTCATTTCTGATGGTACATTTCATACCGTGCTCGATCTGACGAAATGTAGATCTGGCGGCGTTAGATTTGATCTGGGTGTACGAATCCGTCTAGTACCTGTTGAGATGTAACTCTCCTTTATGTTCCATTTCCCGATATGCTGATTGCTTGCTGGTTGCATCCCGTAGGATGAGTATATGAATTGTTAAACATTGATTTTTTTAATCATGCATGCATCCTGGTGTTGTAACTAGGATCAGTTGTGATGCCTCTATATACCTGTAGCCACTAGTTGCTTAATTGTTAAGGCTGCTTGTCACAGTGATCTGTATGCCAGGTATTGCTTAGTTGATATTACAAAATTTGTTCAAGTGTCCTTAGTGGGATCAATTTACAGTCTGTTGTAGGAGCCTCTGTTTGTATATGCTTGATGTATGTGCTCAGTTTCAGATGCTTTACATAGGTGCTGTTTTTTTATCCGGATCATACTCATATATATGTTGTGCTTCATGGGCTGAACTGGAATTCCCTTTTTCTTTCTTAGGTTCCTGTTGGGAGGGCCACGCTTGGACGCATCATTAACGTTATTGGCGAGCCAATTGACCACAAGGGTGACATAAGTAAGTGACATTCTTGATACGAGTTTCTTCCAAATATTTATGGAGGTTGTGCAGCAATATACTAATTTATTCACATTTCTATCTTGTAGCAACAAACCACTTCCTTCCCATTCATCGTGAGGCACCTGCTTTTGTTGAGCAAGCCACAGAGCAGCAAATTCTTGTTACTGGAATTAAGGTAAAATATCTCATGATCTCCTTGAGCATCCTACAATATTTCATGTAATCTTTGAATGCAGTATATGAGTATATCTGCCATAAAGTAATGGGTGTTAAACTATATTGAGATGGTTTTATATCTGACAGGTCGTGGATTTGCTTGCACCTTACCAAAGGGGTGGGAAAATTGGTCTTTTCGGTGGTGCAGGAGTGGGTAAAACTGTCCTTATCATGGAGCTGATCAACAATGTTGCCAAGGCCCATGGTAGGTATCCTACAGCGTTCATTGCTGATATCATGTACCTGTTTCTTAAGGTTTACTGATTGTAACTGTCTTATTTGTTAAACTTAGGTGGTTTCTCTGTGTTCGCTGGTGTTGGAGAACGCACCCGTGAAGGTAATGACCTGTACAGGGAAATGATTGAAAGTGGTGTCATTAAGCTTGGTGACAAGCAGGTAATTGTTATGGGTTTTGAAATTTTAGTTGCGAAGTTCATATATGCAAGATATCTGGTCTTACAGTGATTTCTGTGGCAGAGTGAAAGCAAGTGCGCTCTTGTTTACGGGCAAATGAACGAGCCCCCGGGTGCCCGTGCTCGTGTTGGTCTGACTGGTCTGACCGTTGCGGAACACTTCCGTGATGCTGAGGGGCAAGATGTGCTTCTGTTTATTGACAACATTTTCCGCTTCACCCAGGTAATTTCCACATAACACTTCTTGTACCAACGCAGCATGCTATGTTTGGTGCATGAAAGGCATTAGCTATTAACCCTGGAGGATATTACTCGTGTTAAAATAGTCCTTTTGATCTACTAATGGTATCCACATTGCTACTTTATCTCACTGCTGCCTGTTTTGTCATTCTTCATGCAGGCCAACTCTGAGGTGTCTGCTCTTCTGGGACGTATTCCATCTGCCGTGGGATACCAACCAACTCTTGCTACTGATCTTGGAGGACTGCAAGAGAGGATTACGACGACAAAGAAGGGTTCTATTACATCTGTCCAGGCTATTTATGTGCCTGCTGATGACTTGACGGATCCTGCACCTGCTACCACGTTTGCCCATCTTGACGCTACTACTGTGTTGTCACGACAGGTCTGTTCCATGGTCCACCTGTCCTAACACAATGTAAATGTATCTCACATAATATGCGCCTTGACTGTATTGAGCTACCTGTGTAGATTTCTGAGCTTGGTATTTATCCTGCCGTCGATCCTTTGGACTCCACATCCAGAATGCTCTCTCCCCATGTGCTGGGTACGGAGCACTACAACACTGCTCGTGGTGTTCAGAAGGTTCTGCAGAACTACAAGAATCTCCAGGATATTATTGCCATTTTGGGTATGGATGAGCTCAGTGAGGATGACAAGTTGACGGTTGCTCGCGCAAGGAAGATCCAGCGGTTCCTGAGCCAGCCTTTCCATGTTGCTGAAGTTTTCACTGGTGCTCCAGGGAAGTACGTGGAGCTGAAGGAGGGTGTTGAAAGTTTCCAGGTAAGAGATTTGAATCAATGTAGTTCTTCTAGAACAATAATGCCATTATCCTACTATGGTCTGTTCCCTACAATTGATTGATAAATCATGGACAATCCATGCAGTAAGCACATACTGCACAAACTTAGACCTGGTATAGCTTCCCGCATAACCTCTGTTGTGCTTGTGCTAGAGCCATAGTCACTTCTGTATGCCTTCTCATTTGTTCCCCATATGATTGTTGCTTAGTAATTTGTAGCTGTTTATTTTGTGTGCTTAGCTAACAGGCTTTGGTAATGTGCAGGGTGTTTTGGATGGCAAGTTCGATGACCTCTCCGAGCAGGCGTTCTACATGGTTGGAGGCATCGAGGAAGTCATCGCCAAGGCCGAGAAGATCGCCAAGGAGAATGCTTCATAATGAGATGCACCTTCCATTGTTACACCCTGTACAAGTTAAATTTTTGGATTTCAGCTGTTGGCTCGGGTCAGACGTGCTCACAAGCAGGAGTGCCATCTTCTGCTGAGGGATCCTTGTTTTTGTTCTTTCTTACTCCACTTTACTCGTAATAAGCAACTGCAGTGACATTGATTTTGTCTGCATAGCAAAAAGTACTCGGCTTTGAAAAATTGTGCCCTCTGTAATGCAGAAATCCAACATGAGTTTATGGTTTAGTTATGCTTGGTCAAGTTTTGTGTTCTTATTCCAGTACAGTTTATTTGTTCTCTGAACGTAGAAAATTCATCCGAAGCAATGTCAAACATCGTTTGTCCTAGTATGGTTTACTTGTTCAATTGTGTCTCATGGTATTGTTTATTTGTTTTGCCAAGATTGAAAGTTCATCACAAGCAATGTCAAACATCGAAGTTGTTTAAGTTAAGCTTAGTCGTAGCCCACAAACTGATGAGCTCAAGAAAGTTACAATTTCCCAAACGTCGCCTACTACTGAAATCAAAAAAAGGAAAATCCCCCACAAACTGATGTGCTCAAGAAAGTTGCAATTTCCCAAGGTCCTACCCTACTGGCACCCAAGGCTATTTTTTTTAAATAATACATTTTTAAAAAATAAATTTCAGAAATATCAGAAATAATGGGTTCTAGCACGGTTGTTACGATTAGTACATATCGATAAGTTGTATTTCCTTGCTTAGACATGTGTGATACATATCGACAAGTTGTATTTCCTTGCTTAGACATGTGTGATTTTATGCGTGTCGGTGTATCGTAAACCGATTAGTACCTATCGGTGTACCGCAGCCGTGCTAGAATCCGAAATTTGAATTTTATATTTTTTAGAATTGATTTAAAAATATTATTTTTTTTAAAATTAGCGGCGCCTAAGGTCATGTCCCTTACTGTGAGTTTACAGACGAAGCTCGTCCATGGTCATGCTCGCCATCGTGTCCCTTGCCAACATTGTTTGACCCCTCGCCGCCCTCAACGCGGCCCTTGATCCTTCTCCTCCATGAGAAATCATAGCCATGGTCATGGTGAAACTTCAAAATCGAAGGTCTGAAACAGTGTCGAGCCCATGGAGCGGTTCGAATGTGCCCGAGGTCACCGGATCTAGCACCAACGGGGCTCAAACGAACTGTATTCATGATTGGCGACGGCAAATCGACGAAATTAGCGTCGCCACAGATGATGTTATGAGGTTAGGTTTCTATGGATTTTTTATGTCACGTGCGTGTGTCACAACAGTTACGAACTCGAATGCGTTTAGTTGTTGTGAATGCACACACGCCATGAGGCGACGATTCTAGGTGTCTGCTACACGTTTTTTCCGCACACACGTTGCATAATCATGTGTTCAAAATGTTGCTAAGCACGACCAACAAAATGTTGCAATGCTTTCTAGGCACATGCTACATAAGGGATTTCTCTAATGCCACAAACATGTTTATCTGGTGTTGGCTTCGCTTGGGCACGGTGGATGTTGGATGCATTGATTTCTTTGTTGCAAATGGCGACATGCTTTTTTAGTTTTTCCACGAACAAATGGGGTGTGCTGCATAAATTTTTCTTTTGCTAGAAGGGCGTGCTCGAAATGTTACACACTTTTGTTCACAAGTTTTATATATTCACGAAAAATTGTGGCATTCCGAACAAATGCTGCATGAAATCCATGAGTTCAACATCTTCCTGAAAATGTTGCAACAATCTATTGCAATAGTATTTTTTTGCTACTCTGGTATTTTTGTTTTGTTTTTTGCAAACGATAAACAAGTTAGAGCATGTCTAGTGGAACCCTTAAACCCTTAAAAGTTTAAGGGTCGAGAATTGGCACATTCGAGCACTTGTGGGGTGTGAAAAACAGGGGTCATTTACTGGAACCCTCAAGCCCTTAAATATGAGGGTCGAGGTCAAAAACTGGAACCCTCAAACCCTTAAAACTGAGGGTTCGAGGGTTCTAGTATTTGCCTCAACCCTCAAACCCTCAAACCCTTATCACAGTTTCATATGACAAATATAACTAGAACAACACAATTCATCACAATTGTTACTCCAAACAAACAAGGAAATGAAGATCATAGATGCATGGTTCAATAGTTTACATCACAAAATCATCATCTTCCCACTCTCGCCGGCACCATCACCAAAAAGTTGCAACATGGCGCCATCTTCCCCCTCCACCACGGCGCCATCAAGCACCTCCATAGGCGCCGGTGGTGGAGTCCTCCACACCGCCATCGCCACCACCACTCATCGGAGTGTCACCTCGAAGAGAAGAGGAGGCACTACGGAACATCCTCTTCCTCGCCGCGATGTCCTCCTTGTAGTCCTTCCACCACGCCAATTGTTCTTCATCCATGTCCTTTTTGGACATCATCATGTGCTCCCTCTCTTCCACCATGAGTTCTTTCCATGCCTTTGCTTCTTTCATCGCAAGCATCCTCTCCTCCAAGTCGGCCTTGCAAGCCCTATCTTCGGCCTTGCGCTTGGATTCTTCACGCCTTGCTTCAACTTGTGCAAGCTTCACCTCTTTCTTCTTCTCGGTGATAAGAAGCTTTGTCTCCAAAGTCTTCATTATCAATGTCTCCTTTGCCTTCATCATGTTCTCCATCTTCTCCCTAATGCTTGAAGCCTCTCCTTCCATCTTCTTCCTAAGCTTTGCCTTCTTGTTTCCCTCGGGCTTGCCGGCGTTCCTTTCCTCCTCATCACTATCATCCATGCTAAGCATTGCCGCCTTTTTGGGTGCGGTCTCTTGATCCCTCAACTTCCACTTGTCGAAGTCCTTAAGATGGTCCCAAGCATGCTTGAATGGAAACGGTTTTCCCTTGGAAGCGGCCATCTCCTTATACCTCTTTTTGGCAATATCCTCCTAGCACACATATAGCATAATAAACACACATATAGCATAGAAGGATCATAGCAAAGTAGATGTAAAAACATGCATATGTACTCACGTAGTCACTCTCAACGGTGCCACTAGGCGGTGCATCAATCACATTGGCCATTGCTACACTCCAACGAGCACATGCGGGCTTCATCAACTCCCACCGGCCTTGAAGCGACCGGTACGTGCGAGGGGCGAACCCACCGGTCTTTGGCTTGATCTTGCAATATGCATCCTCTATGCGTTGCCAATACCGTTTGCCGGTTTGGTCGGTACCGGTGCAAGCATCCATCCCCACCGAGGCCCAAGCACGAACCAAGAGAATATCTTCGGCCTCGCTATAGTTTGTTGCGCGGACGGTGGGGCGGGCGGCGGCGGCAAAGGCATCCTTCTCTATCTCGGTCACCTCCTCCTCCTCTTCTTTCCCTTCCTCCTCCTCCTCCTCCTCACCTACCAAATCATCGGCAAAATCAAAGGGGTCGAGAGGAGGAGCCCCAATGTCCACCGCGGCATCTTGGAGGAGCCCCATGAACGACGTCGCCGCTCTGGGCATTTCGTCGACCACCTCGTGCACGACGGGCGGCGGCGGCGGCGCGACGGGCACGGGGGCGGGCTTCTTCCGGGAGACCAACTTCTTCCCGGGCGCGGACGGAGCCAAGGCGCGCTTCGCGGCCGCGGCGTTCTTCGGCCCGTCCACCATGGGCTTCTTGGCGCGACCACGGGGCGGCGACGTGACGGGGGCCGGGGCGGGTGCGACGACGGGCGCGGGGGCGGGTGCAACGACGACGACGGCGGGGATGACGTGCTGCCCCGCGCGCCTCGGCTTGGCGCCGACGTGGGTCGCCGCCACCGTGGCCGCCACGTCCGCCGAGCTCAGGGCGGGGGCCGGGGCGGAGGAGGCCGGAACCGGAGAGGGAGAGGAAGCCGCGACGGGCGCGGGGGCAGGGGAGTCCGACGAGGCGTCGACGGCGGCGCTGGAGGCCGAGGAGGTGCAGGCCGACGCGGGCAGCTCCATGGCGGGAGGCGGGGGGCGTCGGGAGGGGATGCGGCGGGAGGGGACATGGCGGGAGGCGGGCGGGGAGGAAGGGAGGAGTCTGGGGAGGGAGGAGGCGGACGAGGGCGGCCGGAGAGGGAGGAGGCCGGGCCGAGCGGCGGCGGCGCGGGTGGGGAGGGAGGAGCGGCTCGGGCGGGGCTGTGACTTCCTTGGCGCGCTCGCACGGAAGGGGGCCGGGTCGTGCAAGGGGTTGGGGTAGTCAACCCTACTTCTACAGGTTGGAGGCCGGGTTGGAGCCTCGGCCTCTAATTTTTTTTAAAGGGTTTACGGGTTTAGGGGTTCCACTATTTAATATTTAGACCCCCAAACCTGCAAAAAAGCAGTTATTTTAGGGTTAAGGGTTCCATTAAACTTGCTCTTAGACCTGCCTTAAAGTCGATCGGACGGCCAGGTCCTTCAGTGAATTTTCCCCATGATTAAGTAATCCAGGACACCACCCTTCCTCAAACAAATTTCCCAGTCTCATCTTCGTCCATATTTCCCTGTCTCATCTTCCTCCATATGTCTATGCTTGGTACTCCCTCTGTTTCAAATTACTCCGCCGACGCGCTTATGCAGGTAAACTAGTACTCTCTTATTTTTCATTCAAAAAAATCCTTGAATTTTTGAAATAGATAGTATGAAATATGTACTACGTATACCAAAAATTCTAAGAATTTTTTGATGAAAAATGAGAGAATACTAGGCCACCTAGGTAAGCGTGCGCGCGGAGTAATTTGAAACAGAGGGAGTATCTTGGCAGGCACCCCGACCAGAAAAGGACAGGAGCTGTTTCCAAGCGAAGATTTTTTACTTTAGCCGGCTGCTTATACCACTTCCAAATTTTCATCCCATAGTGTGATACTGGACTCGGTCCGGCAGATCCCAAGTCGTCAAACCTCCCAAGATTCAAAACGAGGGGCCAGCAGCGGTTTCTTCTTCCTCCGCCGAAAATCCCGAAAAACGGAAACGCCAACCCCGTGTTCCGGGATCGTCTCCCTCCCCAGTCCCCCCACTTCAAACCATTTCAAACCATCCGTCCGCCCTCCAATCGCGCCGCCGTCTCCGGCGATTCCCCCGCCCGCCACCGTCCAGCATATGGGCACGCCAGGTCGCTACACACTGGTGAGTGAGCTCGCTCGCGTCGCGCATACCCTAAGCCGCGCCCTAACCCCCCACGGATTTGCCCCCCCCCCCCCCTTTGCAGGCCGCGGCGCCCTCGCCGGGATGAGCGCCCACCAGCTCCTCCAGGTGGACACGGCCTGCGGAGCCCTCATGGGCGAGCTCCAGGTGCGCGCGCGCGTCGCTCCCCGCCCCCGCTCGCCGCCGATTCCACGCGCGTTTCTCGGGTCTGACCGCTCGTGGTCGATTTGTGCTCAGGTCATCTGGGACGAGGTCGGGGAGCAGGGCGCCGCGAGAGACAGGGCGCTGCTCGAGCTCAGGCAGGAGTGCCTGGATGCCTGCATGAGGAAGGTGGACCAGGCCAACCGCTGCCGGGCGCAGCTGCGGCAGACCATCGCCGACGCCGAGGCCGAGCTCGCCGCCATCTGCTCCGCCTTGGGCGAGCCGCCCGTCCACGTCAGGCAGGTTGGTCACTGACGCGCTGTTCTAGCTGCTATTTTTTCAGGTACCCAATACTTGTTTTGTGGGAGAAAGCTTCTGTTGAACTGTTGATGTGTTGAAACTAAGGCATACAACTTATTGTGTTATTGTGTACAGTATACCCAGGATTTTATCACCCAGTTCTCACTGTGTTATGATTATGCCGCAAGAGTAAACTCTGTCCTTCAACATGGTTGGCAGCATTTAGTTTCACAAACTAAGGCAGGTTAGCTGCGCTGAATGTTTGGGTGATGATTAGGGATACTAGCTTGTCATTTGTTCCTGTTACTTCTGTCATTTTATTCATCTAATCTGAATCCTTAGTCGATAATAAACCTTGAGGTTGTTGAAGTGTATAAGTGGATTGCACTAGCCCTTTCCATCAGTTCGGACTTTTGGTTGCGTTGGCTAGTGCATGAAGCTTGACATGGTATCAGAGCCTAAGGTCTCGAGTTCGAGTCCTGACTTTGCAATCTCAACTGATCCTTGCAGAGGAAGAAGAAAACCAAGTTTCATATGAATTTGATCGGAGTCATACCATTTTGATTCCATCCAGAGTATCTTAGTTATTAACCGAGACCATTTCCACTGTAAAATACAGCTTGAGATAATGATGTAACGAGTTCACTCCGCGAGTATTGTTAATGTAGCTAATTCAGTTGCTTGAAGCTTCCCATCAGTACTGCACATGTAATGTTTATTTTCCATTATATTTTTCTTCAGTCGGACAAGAAAACATGTGGCTTACGTGAGGAAATGAGTGCAATCGTCTCATATCTGGAAGAGATGAGGAAGAGAAAGGTCAAAAGATGGAACCAGATTCTTGATGCTGTTGCCAAGATAAAGAAGATATCATCTGAGATAAGGCCTGCAGATTTCGTCCCGTTTAAAGTACCTGTGGATCAATCTGATCTATCCTGCAGAAAGCTAGAAGAGTTGAGAACGGAGCTACAGTCCCTAGAAAAGGAGAAGGTCTATCTATGTTCATGCCTTTTGCACTTTCTTCCTCACTAACTACCTTTTAGATTTACCACATCTGCTGATTCTATTATCTTTTGAATATGTCGCAGAGTGAGCGGCTAAAGCAAGTAATGGAATACCTGAATACTTTGCATTCCTTATGTAAAGTACTTGGTGTTGACTTCAAGCAAACAGTGTCTGATGTACACCCCAGTCTGGATGAAGATGAAGTACCAAGAAACATAAGCAACACCACAATTGAGAGGCTGGCGTTGGCAATACAGAGACTACGTGAAATAAAAATCGAAAGGATGCAGAAGGTTAGCATCTTACAGTTCC
Source organism: Avena sativa (assembly GCA_916181665.1). Classification (NCBI taxonomy): domain Eukaryota; kingdom Viridiplantae; phylum Streptophyta; class Magnoliopsida; order Poales; family Poaceae; genus Avena; species Avena sativa. The sequence continues at coordinate 369,584,669 of OV702279.1, read as the reverse complement.
AATGTGGAAATTTCATTATGTGTCTCATTTCAGGCATTAACTCTGTTAGCTCTGGCAGCTTCAAGATCTTTCATCAGCAATGCTAGAACTATGGAACCTTATGGATACACCCATTGAAGAGCAGCAGGTGTTCCAGAATGTAACATGCAATATTGCTGCCTCAGAATCTGAAGTAACAGAGGCTAACACCCTTTCCATTGACTTCCTGAACTATGTGAGTCAGTGAGTTGGTTGCAGAACTTGATTTAAATTAATGTTATTTTTCTATTCTCTACCGTTCTATTCTCTTTTGAGAAAGTAAAGTTATTTGACATGGTATGCTTTGATGCAGGTGGAAGCTGAGGTATTGAGGCTCGAACAGCTGAAAACAAGCAAAATGAAGGAATTAGTTCTGAAGAAGCAGACTGAACTAGAAGAGCTTCGCCGACAGGCACATTTAGCAGGAGAGGAATGTTATGCTACTCAGTTCAGCATTGAGGCCATTGAAGCAGGTACCTTTTTAGCTTTCTATTTACTTGGCGCATAGGGTGTAATAACTATCCTATTTTCCTGTAATATTGTTTATTCAGTCAAATGTTGCAATATCCAAAGTAATTTGGATTTCTGTTTCATCGCAGGTGCCATTGATCCCTCATTATTGCTAGAACAAATCGAGGCATATGTCGCAACAGTTAAAGAAGAAGCTTTTAGCAGGAAGGATATACTTGAGCGAGTTGAAAGGTGGCAAAATGCTTGTGAGGAGGAAGCTTGGTTAGAGGATTACAGCAAGGTATGGTTCTGTTTTTATGACTTGATCGAGGTTATATGACAAATTTTCTATAGGAACTGCTGGTAATTTCTCTATCTTTATGCCGTGTTAGGATGATAACCGATACAATGCTGGGAGGGGTGGACATGTTATGCTTAAGAGAGCTGAGAAAGCCCGTGTTCTGGTTAACAAGATACCAGGTGAAACACCAGTACAGCTCTTTTCTGCTTGCTTGTTTTAATTGCTGCTACTGATTTGCTGCATGAAACAGGAATTGTGGACGCTCTAACAAGTAAAATCACAGCTTGGGAGAAAGAAAGGGACAACAAGTTCATTTACGATGGTGTATGTCTCGGCATTTGCATCTGTTATACTTGTGAATCAATAGATTATTTGATTCTATATTATCAGAGGTTCAATGCGTGCAACCTTTCAGGTTAGCCTTTTGTCGATGGTTGAAGAATATATGATAGTTCGCGAAGAGAAGGAGCAGGAAAAGAAGAGGCAAAGGGTATTAATATCTTGCTAAACATTTGTCCACTTTCTATTGTGGTACCTATCTTCATCGGCGGATGTAATCTGATGAATAAGTAACTGCAGGATCAAAAGAAGCTTCAGGATCAATTCAAAGCTGAGCAGGAGACACTATATGGATCAAAGCCAAGCCCTTCAAGGTCTCACAGTGCGAAGAAGGTGACCAGAAACTCAGCGGGCGGTGCAAACCGGAGGGTGTCCCTCGGTGGAGGTCCAGTTCAACCTCCAAAATCAGTGACGCCTCACTCAAAGAAGACTAAAGATGCTGGCACTCAGTCCCCTGGCAAGTTTTACTTAACTCTATAGCTGATACGATTGTTCAAAAGTCTACTTTGTAAACTAACTCTCTGTCCCTAATGAAACAAAAATACACTTTCAGGCAGTAGAGGCTTGCACACTCCCGTCAAGAAGTTATCTTTCAAAGCAAGTACTCCCGCTGAGACTGAAACTCCTCGCAAACCCTTCACGCAGATCATGCCCGTAAATAGCATCCCATCCACACCCGTGGCGCCTATCTCCTGTGGTAGCGAAGGGGAGAAACGGACCCCCAAGATGTTTGCAGCACCATCAGCTCCGAAGACGCCGATGACCGTGATCGCTCCCATGCAAGTGGCCACGACGCCTGCTCTGACTGCCACGGGAGGAGCTGTTCCTGCCTGCCTTGCTTATGACAAGCCGGAGCCGATTTCGCTAGAGGGCACTGAGTACTCTTTCGAAGAGATGCGTCTGGCCTATCTCGCTGCACAAGCCGCCTGACTGACTCATGAAGAATGCTAGTGTGTAGGTAGCTGAAAGAAATTCTGAAATTAATTTTGGCAGGATGTCTCGTGTGAGACACTTGACTTAGGTCAAATACAAGCTTACATTTTTCTGACTGAATCACAGCGACATGGTATGGTTTCATTGTTTTTTGGCATGAAGCTTATCTCCAGAAGCCTGAAGGTAGCTGCGTTGCATGCGACATAAACTCGTGAAAATTAAACATGATTACTGCTAGCGGTACTGGATTTTTCATGACGTAGCTGAGATGTTGCCTGATCGCCGGGTGCTCGCAGAAACCAGTATTATATGATGAACTAAAGCTTGATCTGCCACACAAGGGTGACACTAGTCTGAGTATTTCCTAACAAAGCAGTGTTGTGCTCGCCGTAAGAACTGTACGTCTTGACAACACCAAGACACCGCTAAATAATAGATCTTCTGTCAGAAAAAACTACCACTCAACAGATAACCATCATTATCAAAAAATGAAAAGGTGTCAACCCAAGAACGACTGAGCTATATTTCAACCTGGAGGCCATGCCCAACTGAAATATATTTAGAGACGGCTGAGAACAGAACTTCGGTGCATCTTTTTCTACGGCGAAGATGCCTTGCATGTAGGGTATCAAGCGGGACGGGTTGCGGCACTACCTTTTTACTAATCCTTCTTTAATTTTACCAGCTTTTGGAATATTTTTTTGCCTATATTTTACTTTCCGGGCTGCTATGCAGGTACCGCTTGCCACCCTACTTGCGTGGGAAACGGTTCATACGGTAGCGAGCACCATTTGCCCAGCTACATGGACACTACAACGGCACACACTCACTACTCAAGACCCAATGGCCGCAGCTTGCCGGCATGTGGAGCTAGCAGGGACGGCAGTGCTGGGATGAGGGAGGATGGGTGTCGGCGGCCGGCGGAGGGATTTATAGGCCTCGGCGGTGCCGCCGCGGCAGCTTGGTTAGGGCTCTTGGTGTTTTTTCCCCCCAAAGGATGGGCTCTCGGTGGGAACCGAAGCTAAAAGGCCGCGCAGGCGCCAGCCGGTCCAAATATAGCGACGCGTTGGCCCAGATATTGGCCCGGTTAAGTTGGGCTCACGCCTTGCTCTTATAGCGGAAGCCGAACCACCGCCTGAAGACCAGAAGCAAATTAAGGAAACCAACAAACCACCGCGTCGTCGCCAGCCTCCCCGGAGGCGTTCATCTCATCTCGTCTCCCCGCCGCTGCCGCTGCCGCCGTCGATAACCTGCCATGGCGTACTTCTGGGGTATGTAGCACCTCCTCGATCTCGATCGCTTCCTGTCATGGCGCGTCGAGAAAAGCTTCGTCCTCTAGTAGGGCAATCGAGGAAGTTGAAATCGACACACCACTTGTACTCTCTAGCCTCTAGGGCCTTGGGGTAGGTGATTGCATCCATCGTTGTGCATGCCAAGTCTCATATAATCTTTATTTAAATTTAGATAAACCTATATATTAAATAGTGTCTAAATTTATCTAATTTTAAACAAATTTGAGTCAACTAATATGGATCGAAACACGTAGAGGCAATCGAGGAAGTTGAAATCGACACACCACTTGTTCTTTCTACTTTTCTAGCCTCTAGGCATCCATCCTTGTGCATGCATGATCAGACACGATGCATGCATGAGACTCTTCTACTCGCGACGTTGTAAATCCAAATTAAAGAGATTTTTACTTATATAGTACTAGTAGGAGCAGTGTTGACCTTCCATTGACCGATCAATCAATCTGTTGTGTGCAGGCATCGAAGTCTTGCCTGGACAGACGGTCAGGTGTCTCCCTGGATTCCATTACCACTTGCATATTTCTCAGGTTTGGTTCGCCCTATATATATATCCATACATGATACATATATGCCTCCTCTTTTGCTCTGTTTTGTATATATACACGTATCACTTATTAGTTCCTGAAATATGCTGTTCTCGGGGAATCACACGGAGGAACTGACGACGCGGCCAGAATTTATGTTCAAGTTGATGGCAATGTCGTTGGAGTTCTCTCGGCGGACAAGTTCCCTCAGATCCACTTGGATCTACGGCTCGGGGAAAGCTTTCATCTGTCGCATACTTCCAAGACCACCCGCGTGTTCTTTTCCGGATACAAGGTTCTCCGATTTAAGACGTAAAGATTGGGGCGAGAGAGAACCTTTCTAATACTCATATATACTAGCAATATAAAGATTGATTAGAGTCTCCCGGTCGATTCTCCATTAACCTAGCTTGTCTACCTTTCGTGTCCTTTCGTGTCTTTCTTTTCAATTACTCCCTTCCATTTGAAAATATAAGATATTTTAGATTTGTGAAGAAAATATATCTAGCCTTTTTTTAGTGTGTACATTCACTTCAAACCTAGGTGAACCTACGTACTAAAAGAAGTCTAGATACATTTGCTTCACAATGCTAAAATATCTTATATTTTGAAAGATAGGGAGTATATATTTGATGTGTGCTTGTAAAGGTAGTCTTCACCTCATTATGCAGTCTTTTTTTTTTGCAACAATTGAGTTGATAAAAGTATATTTTATGAGAGTGGATTGTGTATTAGGGCTCGCTCGTCATAGATTGAGATATGTGCCATGATATCAAGGTTTTCTATGTACCGTGCATTATGTCACGTTTGTTCGATGGAAAAATTGTCCCATCATCTTGTACTTTCCACGGCATCCTGCTGGATAGCACAATGGTGTTTTCGGCAAATCATTGAGCCAAGTTCGTGGGCCATGACACCTTAGAGCATTCCCACTCGTTGGACGATTCCATGTCGAAATCTGAATTAATTTTGGATTGGACGAAACTTGTTTTCGGTCTAGTAACGTCGAGTTTTCAATTCGTGTTTTCAGGCCGAATTCCGGTGTCCGGCTAAAATTTAATAAATTTTGGCAAAGTTTAGGCGGATTTTAATTGATTATGAGCGGCGGGCGGGAGCTCCCCTGGCCGGTGTCGCCGCACCTCCAGGGCTGGTGGGAGGGGCCAGCTTCGTCATCGTCGAGGACGACGAGGGGGCGCCCTGGTAGGCGAGGACACGGCCAGACCACGCCTGGCGCTCGGCCTGCTCCTGCTGGCGCTGGACACGGAGGCGCTCCTCCTCCTCCCAGTCCGTCCTGGACCAGGCGAGTATGTCCGGCGAGGACGGCTCCACCGGCGGCTATGGTGCCGACTCCCGCAGGGACTGCTCCATCGCCATCTTCATGGCAAAGGCGTCCTCGTCGATGGGCACCGCCCAATCGGCTGGCTCTGGCTTCGGTTGGCGAAGCCGGAGATGCCCAGTGGGCGGCACGGGCGCGCGCGGCTCTTTGATGACGATGCCACGCTCCCTTGTCCTCGGCGGCAAGCGGACCAGCGTCCCCGACTCGCGCTTGATCAGCCGCATAGGCGGCGACATCGCTGGCATGGACCCGGAGGAGCACGACGCCGAGGCTGCGGAGGAGGAGGAGAGGCTGGTCATCCTCCTCGGCAACCAGTTGGCCGGAGGATGGGCCCTTGCCCTTGACGCCGGCGTCGCTATGCGAGGGAAGCCGAGGCGGGTAGTGTTGCCGGCGTGGATGTGCTCCAGCACGGCGACGGGAGTTCGCCCGGGGGCGCTCCACCAGCGGCGGCGCGACGCCGTGTTATTCCACTTCGGCAGCGACCCCGGCGGCCCCTCGCAGCGGGCTAGCTCCTAGAGCCGCCGGTCCGTGAAAAACTGCTCCCAGTAGAGCAGATTGCCCGGATCCTCGACGAGATCCGGGTCTTCCATGCCGGCGATGGCCGCCTAGATCTCCTCGACGATTTCTTCGTGTAACATCCCAACATTAGAGCTTAGAAATAAGCTGAACCCAGGTGTGTGCATTTTATTCATGCATATAAAATCTGGAAAATTTTCGCGCAAAAGTAAAGAAGCTATAGAGGGATCGAGATCTCTATCATTAGGGTGGAAAGGTTAGGGACGGTGCTCTGGATTTTGACATGACCTTGGTTGAATCCTTTGCATTAGGGTAGAAGCAATTCAAATTTAAAGATTCAAATCATATATTTTAATTCAAGAGAAATTTAAAATTGAATTATAAATGAACAAATGAATCACAATAACAAATAGAAAAGAATGTTAATACAGAACAATACAAGAAAAGGATAAAACAATGAAAAATAAAGGAAAAGAAATAATAGTTAATACAACAATAAATAAGAATTGAATTCACCTTTATAAACAAGATATAAATATTACAAGAAGGTAGATTACAAATACAAATACAAGTTAAGCTTTATTAATATTATACAATATTACATTGTCCTTACAAACAAATTATAAAACAAGTAATTTTATTGAATGAGATACAACCATACAATGTTCCTACAATAAATCAAACAAAAAATGAAATTACAATAGCTGATAAAAAGAAAACCTAAAATATTTCCTATGCTATTCCTTGTAACTTCTTCTCTGCTTATTATTCTTACTCATGATCTTATACCTGCAAAACAAACAAGAAAGGAAACAAAACAGAAATAAAATAAGATCATGTTGATTAGTTTTGCTCTTAGTTCTAAACAATGAGATGCACTGTTTAATCATCATAGAGCAGCAATTAGGGGCCTAAGTAGAATCTGTGCTTATCAGAATATTAGCCTCAGACTAGGTGCATCATAGGCTGGTACAGGGGCAAGTTTCACCAAGGTCAGGTAAGTGGCAAAGGGATAATACTCAAACCAGCCGAGCACATCCACAAAGTATCAGCTTCCAGGCTAGGAAATATCTGGCAATGGGACAAAATACCTGAAACATGCAGGCAGCTTACACACACAGCTGCATGTGATGTGTTGTCGATCAAGCAAGGGAAGTGACCAATATAGAAAAAGCAACTGCAGCCACTGCTGGGAGAGGTGCTGCTCACACATTCATTCTCTCCTAGGACAACACAAGCTAAATCAACCCAAAACACAAGACCACATCACATATAACTCTAGCATTGGATCTCAGCTAAACAAACCAACCACACCACTAGCCAGATTCCATCACATCCTTAGCTCTGGTTGCTCCATGGAGCCATCCAAGAGTTAGGTTAAGGAGGAAATCAAGGCAAGACAGCAGCTCTAGGAAAAAAAATCCAGACCACAGCCGTAGAAGAAGATGGACATGGGAATAAGGAGGAGGAGGTCAGCTGTACCAGGAGCAACATCCACAAGATTGGATATCAAGTAATCAAGTACCAACTACAGCAGGTAGGAAAATTCTCAATAACAACAACCAGATCTAGTGTTATATATGTGCATAACATCATATAAGAGAATCTGAAAACAAGCACACATAGCAAGTTTATGATTTATCCTTCCTTACATAAAATGGATCTTAGCCTTTTGCATCACAGGCCAAAGCATCTGTTCTTAACAGTTCTATCTTGAAACAGAAATTGGGAGAGAAGTAGAGCTCTCAGGCTTCCATAGTATTGCTATGGGAAGTTCATCATAGAGATGTTTGACCTGCAGATCTAGTGAAAGAACATGTGGGCCCCCATGTGTGGCTTTGGTAATTAATGACAATATTTATGGACTAATGTGTGTATTAAGTTATACTTGTAGGATTTGTCCATTGGCATCACTTGGAGCATGTGTTGGCTTCAAGGTCGATGAAATGAGAAGAAGATGTGATGCGCAAGCTCAAAATGCGCCATCTATAGAAGATCTCAACATTGATGCTTGCCATCCCCGGTGATCATGGCTCGATGATGAGAAATCAAGAAAGGCGTTGCATCTTGAGAAGGTCAAGTTCGTCTACATCGAGCTTAAGTGGAACGCTCAAGGCAAAGGTATAGTCTTGATAGGTTTTCCCTTTTGCCGGTCTCATGTTGTGTGTGAGAGACCGGGTTTAGGATAGATAACCGTACTATCAAGAGGGGCTCTCGAATGAGTAACTCGATCATATCGTTCGGAGAGAGCTCAAACCTTTGCATACTTGCATCATCGTATTTGGTTGTTATTTGGTCTTATACATGTGAGGATATAGAGCTTGTGGTAATCTCCATAACAAGATCTTGGTCATCAAAATCGGATCTTCCATTTGCATCTTGTTGCGATTTTGATCTTGGCGGCTTTTCGGTTTCTCACCAAGTGAGGCATCTCACATTATAATACATGATACTTTATCACTTGGTGATAACCAATATTTTCACTTTTTATAAGGTAGCTTTTGTCGTCCTCTTTTCAACGCAATTGGAATCGGGTCAACCGGAGCTACCAATCAAAAGTTATCGTCGTTTGAATATTCGCCGATTTGATTCTAAAAAGAAAAAAAAGAAAAATAATATTTTCTGAGCCGTCCGGTACTACCGGGCCCAGTACCAGACGCGCCTGATCTAGTCCGCTCGCTCTCAGTCTGGCCCGGTTGTTGCGTCCGGACCGGGGTAGTACCGCCCCGGGTGGGCCGGTACTATCGGCTGGCCAGGTAGGTCTGTCGTGCCTTGCAGCCCATCTGACCGCTTCCGCCATGTTGCCTCGCGCGTGCGGCCTGCCGCGCTCGCTCGCCTCGCGCCGCCCGCCGCGCTCGCTCGCCTCGCGCCGCGTTGACCGCCGCTGCTGCGCTGCGGCTCGCTCGCCCTGCCTGGCCCCGCAGCTGCCGCTTGCCGCGCGCTGGGCCCAGCTGGCGCTGCTCGCATGCTGCCGCAGCCGTGTCTGCTCTGCCTAAATCGACCGCGCGCGCGCAGAGCCGCTGCTGCTTGCTGGCCCCATGCTGGCCCCGCTGGCTACTGCCTGCGCTCGCATGCGCTGCTGCATGCACGCAGCTGCTACTGTTGCGGCCCGCGCTAGCACACGCTGATGCTCGCATGCGCTGGCCCCTCTTGCGTCCCCAGATTCCCTGCCTGCCTTGATTTTTTGCTCGGCCTGGACTAGTGCGGTACTACCGGTACGTTGTGAAAAATCCCCCAAACGGGCTAGTTTTCCTAGGCCACTTTTTATACTCTTTGCCCGTTTTGAGTTTAAGTTGCTTCTCTCTTATCTATTAGGCTAAGCTTGTCCACACTTGCTCTAGATCTTAAATCTTGCCTAATCTTTTCCCTCTGATGATTCTTGCCCATATTTGAGTGGAAGAGAGAGGAGATCTAGACTCACGTTTTGACCTAACCGATTCATCTCTTTGTGAGTGCATCTTTGGGATCTAGATTTTGGGGGATTTTGTGTCTCTCTTTGATTCCTCCTCTCTTGTTCCCCCAATAGCTTTAGTAGCTTTGTTGGAACTTGAGAGTGAGGGATTTGAGCACCTTTATGGTGTTCTTGCCATTTGCATTTGGTGCATCAGTTTGAGTTCTCCTCGAAGGATTTGGTTTGAGTTACTCATTGGAGCTTGTCCCTCTTGGGTTCTTAGAACTCTAGACGGTTTTGTGGCCTTGGTGGCATTGTGGCCTTTTGTGACATTTGTTGGAAGCCTCCAATTAAGTTGTGGAGAAGTGCCCCAACCTTGTGAGAGGTTTCGGTTGCCACCGACAGGTGCACCGATAGTGGAAGCGTGGATCGATCCCATTGGGGTGAGATTCACCGGAGAATAAGGGAGACCTTTTGTGGCGTTGGTGGTTTGATACCACCTCCTCTCCAAACAAGACGTACTCCATGTTGGGAGGAACTCGGTAAAATATCGTTGTCCCCGCGTGCCTCGGTTATTTCTATACCCGAGCTCTTTACTTATGCAATTTACACTGTGATAGCCTTCGTGCTTGAAGTACTATATATATCTTGCTATCACTTTGTTGCTTGTATTGCTTAGCATAAGTTGTTGGTGCACATAGGTGAACCTTAGTTGTTCTAGGTTGTGCTTAACAAAGTAAACACTAGTTTTATTCCGCCTTTGTTGAGCCACTCTAGGAAAAGTTTTAATCGCCTATTCACCCCCCTCCTAGGCGACATCCGTATCCTTTCATCTAGTATCAGCTATGTGTCCAAAATGATATAGCCTCAGCTTGAGCATCATAGGCAGGTGTAATCTCCACTCAGTTTCAGTCATTGTTCATTTAACATGGTGATGGATTCCAGCAAGCAATTACTCAATACCAGCTAATCATGCTAAACCACTCTGTGTTGTGAACACTCCAATAGGAGGCACCACAACAACAAAAGCAGTTAACAGAAGCCACTTGAGTACTAGAATTTCCATCATCATATAAAATTCAGAAGCTTTGTAAACCTGAATATGGATTGTGCAAATCATTTTCTAGCTAATAACAGCTAGAAATCATCCAAAGATGTACTGTGACATAATAACAGTACTAATGCTAGCATTCCAACTTTAAATTCAAAATGAACTTATCCTAATTCACCAAAGCTTCAGACCAGCATCATAAGCATTAATTATCTATGGATTTTATCCCAACTGTATAAGCAACAATTCATCCTGCCTGAAGTACTATTGTGCTCACTCCCATAGGGAGGCACCACAAAAATAATCAAGTCAAGATAAAACCTCAGCTTTAACCTCATTGGTATCCAATTAAGGTTCCCTGATAACTTAACCCAAATCCAACAGCCAACTATAAGGGATAGCTATCATTGTGTACACTCAAAAGAGAGTACATCACTACTGTGCACACTCAGTTGAGGCACCACAGTAGGGTTCTATAGCAAACGGAAGTCACCAAAATCCCTCTTTAGAACCATTGAATCATTTATTTCGAACCAAAGGTTTAAAAAGTTGTACAAATGATTCACTGTCATGTTGTCATCCCATATTCAGTAAGCAATACTAGAGAAAAAAATCATTCCAGACAGAATTACATCATATTCCTAGGTAGTATTCCTAAGAATCAGTATTTACCCATTATAATCATTTTACTGAATCAAAGATTCAGACAAGCATAGAAGAATCACACTAGGGCCTGGAGTTATCATCTTGAGCCATAGTTTAGTACTCACCAACACTAGCAGCACAATCATTAACCAAATTAGTACCACTGAGCACTTGCTCATCCAAATCTAGGAATTCTAGCTAGTAATCAATCAGCCACAAACAAACATAGCAGAATCATGGATTAGGGCCATCAGCACTAAAGCTGGTCACATGGAATCAAAATTCACCGAGGGTGCCGAGCACCTGGAGCGTTGGCTTGATGAAGACATGGAATAGGTCCTGAACACCACCACCATAGAATCAGAGGAAGCCCCGATACCTGGGTTGCGCTGACAGCGCCGTCCCGCAGGCATCAGAAAAAGGAGACGCCAGGGTTGCGCCTGCGCACCTTTCCGCTGGCGTCGAGCTGAGTCCAGGCCGACGAAGAGAACCACAAGACCACCGGCACATGGCGACCCCAACACCGAACCTGTGGCATCCCGCAAAACCACTACTAGAAAATCGCGTTGTTTTTGTGCATTGCATCATCATGACAGCATGCTCATGTCATCATGCCACATTGCATTTGAGCATCGTCATCGTCTTGCATCTGTTCGCATAAAACTAATTTCGAGAAAACCCAAATTGTTTTCGAAAACGCCCCGTCTTTTATTCAAACGCCAAACCCGGGTCTCCGGATTATTTTGTTTTGTTGCTATCGGTTTGCAAATGGTCCAATTAAAGTAAATAAAATATTAAGTTATTTTTAGTGGGGCAGTCGAACGGGCCGAATGACCCGAACGACCACCCCCGTACAAAACAGATCGGTCCACCCCGTTTTCTTTTCCTACCAACCTATCTACCCATCCCTCTGGCCACATCACCCCGGCCAACCCCGTCGCGCCACCTCACCCCTCCCCAAAACCCCACCACTAAGAAGCTGCCACCTAACCAGCCCTTTTCCCTCTCCCTCTCTCTCTCCCTGGGACCCACCTGCCAACCCACACACGCTCACCACGCGACACCGAACCCACCACCCGACACGCCCCGCGTCCCCTGGGTCCCACCCCGCGCCCACGCATCCCACGCGGCGCGGCCGGCCCTCTCTCTCTTCCTGCTCGCCTCGCCGCTCAGACCCCCCGCTCAACCTCCCCCTCTCCCCTCCGGTGTCCAGCTCCTCTCAGCGCGGCCCCTCCCTACCCCGTCACCCTCGCCCCGACTCGAGCGACGCCCGTCTCCCTCTTCCTTCCCCTCTGCCGGCCCCTTCTTCCTTCCCCGGTGCTCGCCCGAGCTCCGCCGCGCGCTGCCCTCCTCCTCCCAGCGTCTGTGCGCCTCCTCTCGCCCTGCTCCGGCCGAGCTCCGTCGCCGGCGACCGCCCCGCCTCCGCGCCTTCGCTCGTCACCGCGGCCGCCCCCTCTTCATCTGGCCGGAGCCGCGCCCCGCGCTCGCCCGTTCTCCGCGCCTCCCCGCCTCCGCTTTCCGTCGCTCGCCGCCGGCCGCCGCGTCCTCCGCGCTTCCCCGGAGCCCCGCACCGCCTCCGGCCGCCCCCTCGTCGTGCTTCGCCCCGCCGCCGTGCTCCTCCCCCTCGCCCCGCCCCTGCGCACCTCCGGCCGGCCGCGCGTCGTCGGCCCCCCTCCGCCGCCTCGCCCTGCGGGCCCCGCCTTCCTCGCCACCGCGGCCGAGCTTGCCCCCTCGAGCCTTCCCCTGCAGAGCCTCGCCCCGCGTCCCCCGTCGTCTCCGGTCGCCTGCGGGTTCTCCGCCGCGTCTGCGCCCGCCGGCAGACGCTCCCTCGGCCTCTCCTGCTTTCGCGAGCCTTCCGGCGCCCTCGTTCCTGCCGCCGTTCGGGTCCGCGACCTCCGCGTCGCCAAGCGCCTCACCGACCTCCGCGGCATCTGCTGCTCCCAGTTCGTCTGCGCCATCAGTAGCGCCTCAACCAACTGAAGATGGTCCCAGTTCGATGTGTTGCCAACTCGTTGGTGTGGTGTGAAGGGGCTCTACACAAGTGGTGGTAGTCGTGTGGTACTGCTACAGGCCTCCATGCGCTGACCAGTTTTCAGCCGCGTCTTGATCGAGACCAAGAGGTGTTCCAATGCGTCCCTGGTCCCTGATGAGATGTGCCATGTGACAAGTGTGACCCGCAAGTAGTTGCGAGGCTCTCAAGATCTACTGACGCCCGGCGCCAAGATCTTCCGATGGTGATGCGAGGAGCCCAAACCCGAGGGGCCCTATTGAACTCGGTGTCATCTATTCAAGTACTTCATCGACGTCAAGATCGTCCACGCAGACCACAAGACCGTTTCCAGAGCGAAACATCGAACCCCGGTACTGTCGCCTTCCTCTTCGGATGCCGAACCCCAAGATCTTCCCCGACACCGAGGACGCCTACACGGAACGACAAGATCTCCACACGGACGCGAACCCAAGACCCCGATGCCCCGATCCGCAGACCGATCCGAAGCGCCAAGGCCTCCGACATGGAATCAACAAGATCATCACGAAACGCCGAGTACTTCTTCCCGAACGCCATGATCGTCGACATGACCCGAAGACCCCAGATGCGCCAAGACCTACCCCGTTGTCCGAGAACGATCCCGTCGAGACCGACCCCGAACCCTCGGACCAAGATCGTCGAACCCTAACGTGTGAACCTTTTCCGACCCCCTATTTTTATAAATGCTATATAACCACTTGTTGCATATTAAATCATTCATCTTGCATGCATATTGTCGTGTGGTTTGGGGGCCTTATGCCGATTCACCTAATAATTAAATATGGGGCCCATATGCAGGCAAATCTAGCCTTATATTGGCCTCATTTAAATTTGTGTAGCGAACCCGGTGCTATCTTTTTCCATGTTAATACAACATTTAATTTGCGGGGTAGCTAAATAACTTGAACATTTAATTAATGTCGGGACCCCGGTTCCGCTTAATATGACCTAATTGCATCGCACCTGTGCCATGTCATACATCATACATGCATCATGCCGATCTTCTGCCGTTGTATTAAATAGTGCATCCGGTGTTTCTTCTAGCGATTTGCTTCTTCGCGGATTGGGCCGTTGAGTTGATGCGAGTGTCGACCCGATCTTCGGTTGAACCTTCGTCAATGTTTTCAGGCGAGCATCTCCCCCTTTCTACCTATCTTACTTTTATAGTATTTATTCCCTCCTGTTGATCTATTGCTATCTGTGTTGCGATGCTTTAGTTTCCGTACCTGTGATATACCGTGCAGCCCTATATTGCCTTGGACACATCCTATTACCTGTTGTTTGGTAGATAGTTGGACTTGCGCGTCGTAGTCGCTTGCTCAAGTGCTGTTGCGTGTCGTCCAGTGCCACGATTGTTGATGTATTGCCGCATGTTGATGTTGGAGATGATCATAGTTTTACTTATCGTACACTTTAATTCCTGTTTAACAACTAAAATTGAAGTAAGCAGAGGCATCGGTGGGTGATAGATAATATTTGGTTTCCGAACGCCCACTTGTGTCCCGTAGGACCCCGAGTACTTGATACCTGTTCCTTGTTTTATCGCGCTATCCACATCCGGGAGGTATATGGGACCCCCCCTGAGCCAGAGCTTGATTCAGTCTTATTTCTTGGGGCCACAAACTAGTTTGAGGTTTTATTTACGATCCTGTACTTATGCCATGCTTTACTGCTTTATTTAAATTGTGCGACAGATAGCACCTGTACTGTTTAGGATCGGGACACGATTCCGCGGTGTCGACAAGCCCAGTTTTGGGTTCCCAGTCGTTCACAGCCGTCTACCCAAACCTTGAGTCCGTCTCGGAGCTTGCTTACTTCGTTGCAGGTCTACTCCAAGGGGTGGCCCCTGAAATATTTCTGAATCCTGTGATTGCTTTGTCGTGAAAGCCTCGTTGGGTTTTGATTTGGTTTTTCCGAGGTTGATCGAGTGTGTGTTGCTATTGGTGCACCCCGGCCGGGTAAAACTTTCTGAAAGCCATGTCCGCGGTTATGGACGACTTGGAGCACAGTATCTCGACCATAGACAAGCATAACTAAAGTTTATTGCTATAAATTTGACTTATAATGACTAGTAATCAGCTTCACTATAATGGAATGGCTCACTAATATTGCCCACAACTGCTTGCTTTGAGTGTCGCTTGCGACCATTGTACCTGACTAGTAAGTATTGCAACTACAACGGAATGGCTGAATAAAAGTACCAACAACTGCTGGGTTTTGGGTTATCTCATGCTATTTGTATCTGACTAGTAAGTGTTGCAACTATAACCGAATGGTTAACTAAAATGGCCCACTGCTTATTTTATCAGGACGATTATCTACACCTGACTAGTAATTGCTGCAACGATAACTGAATAAATAAAACTGCCAACGGTGTGAGTTCCTCGGTTGACTTCCTCGTTTGGTCTCGAGGGGGAAACACCAGGATGGGTTTGTTTGATGTTAGAATCAGGTTGGATCCGAATAGGTCTTTCTTACCCCTCTCTGATTGCCGCTAGTTGTACCGAGTCTCTATAGGATGTTTAGTGCATGCTGCCGCTGCCGCTTCAGTCCACCATACCTATGTAGGCGAGGACCGCCGAACTCTAGTCTCGCCGTGTACTGGCCTCAGTACTGACGCTCCTCTTTTTCCTTTGCCCTTTGTCGGCACCCCTTTTGTTTAAGCAGGTTTTGAGATCAACGTCGTTAGCAGGGTTACCCTTCCGGCTTGGCCTGGGCAGGGTTATGGACGCCATTGGTTATTCTTCAGGGCTCTTAGCTCAATTTGCATCTTGTCCGTAGTCGGACGCTCTATCCTTTCAAGGTGATTTGGATCTTTGTATATTATATCTGTATTCTTGACTCTTTGAGTCGCTGTTGTATATATATCTGTTCTGTGGGTCCCATCGAGGACTGTTGTGTAATGTTATTACTTCGTTTTCCACCCGCAGGAAAGTGCCCGGTGGGCACCTTTGAATCGTTTCTATGCGGGTTTGGCGGTTTTCGCTAGAACTTGCATAGGTCCGATTCTGAGGGTGTTACAGAGTGGTATCAGAGCTCAGCAGTTGCGATACCCCACAAGTCCAGCCTGTAGGATAACCTAGCTAACGGCCGAAGTAGGGTGTCAAAACTATTTTTGCAAAATCGGTTGGATAGTTCTGATTAGGTCTGATTTTACTCCTTACCCCTTTGCTATTCTCCTCTTATCTCTACGCGTTTTAAATCCACTCTCTTACCTTTCTTCAAGTCCAGGATTTCTCGTGGTTGGGTTCCGTCGTACCTTCAGGGTTTCGCTTCCTCCTTTGATAACGGTGTTGCTACATCTGGTGTTCAAGCTGCCTGATGAATCCGTCCACGGTGTCACCATTCTTTATTCCTTGTTTGTGCCTTCCGGTGTTTTCCGACGCGACGACATCATCTACGCCAGATCCGATGTAGAGTCTGCATCACTCCTTTGATCCGAACCTCGCTTGTCGAGATCTTCAGTCTGAATCTTGAGGGTTGGTTGCATAATCTATCTGTTCGTGTACAGAGTAATGCTTTGAGTGCGGGATGGAGTCGCGACCATACCACTACTCTTATCATTTGCTTTGTATATTGAATGGTGGATCGATGCAATTCTTACTCCGTCCATGAAAGTTAGAGGTGGCCTTACCTTTAACTTCGTCCATTGTTTATCCGGAGTGTTCTCTTGACGAACGGGATCAACGACGTCTTGTTGGTGGTGTCACCGTTTTCAAGACGAGGAAAGCATCATTGTTAGTGGTGTCGCGAAGATCTACACGAAGCGAGAAGACGCAGATCGCCGACCTTTCCTTCCGGTACCATGAGGCGGATCTCGAGGGCGAGATCCATTGTTAGTGGTGTCGAATTGTGGCATCCCGCAAAACCACTACTAGAAAATCACGTTGTTTTTGTGCATTGCATCATCATGACAGCATGCTCATGTCATCATGCCACATTGCATTTGAGCATCGTCATCGTCTTGCATCTGTTCGCATAAAACTAATTTCGAGAAAACCCAAATTGTTTTCGAAAACACCCCGTCTTTTATTCAAACGCCAAACCCGGGTCTCCGGATTATTTTGTTTTGTTGCTATCGGTTTGCAAACGGTCCAATTAAAGTAAATAAAATATTAAGTTATTTTTAGTGGGGCAGTCGAACGGGCCGAATGACCCGAACGACCACCCCCGTACAAAACAGATCGGTCCACCCGTTTTCTTTTCCTACCAACCTATCTACCCATCCCTCTGGCCACATCACCCTGGCCAACCCCGTCGCGCCACCTCACCCCTCCCCAAAACCCCACCACTAAGAAGCTGCCTCCTAACCAGCCCTTTTCCCTCTCCCTCTCTCTCTCCCTGGGACCCACCTGCCAACCCACACACGCTCACCACGCGACACCGAACCCACCACCCGACACGCCCCGCGTCCCCTGGGTCCCACCCCGCGCCCACGCATCCCACGCGGCGCGGCCGGCCCTCTCTCTCTTCCTGCTCGCCTCGCCGCTCAGACCCCCCGCTCAACCTCCCCCTCTCCCCTCCGGTGTCCAGCTCCTCTCAGCGCGGCCCCTCCCTACCCCGTCACCCTCGCCCCGACTCGAGCGACGCCCGTCTCCCTCTTCCTTCCCCTCTGCCGGCCCCTTCTTCCTTCCCCGGTGCTCGCCCGAGCTCCGCCGCGCGCTGCCCTCCTCCTCCCCGCGTCTGTGCGCCTCCTCTCGCCCTGCTCCGGCCGAGCTCCGTCGCCGGCGACCGCCCCGCCTCCGCGCCTTCGCTCGTCACCGCGGCCGCCCCCTCTTCATCTGGCCGGAGCCGCGCCCCGCGCTCGCCCGTTCTCCGCGCCTCCCCGCCTCCGCTTTCCGTCGCTCGCCGCCGGCCGCCGCGTCCTCCGCGCTTCGCGGAGCCCCGCACCGCCTCCGGCCGCCCCCTCGTCGTGCTTCGCCCCGCCGCCGTGCTCCTCCCCCTCGCCCCGCCCCTGCGCACCTCCGGCCGGCCGCGCGTCGTCGGCCCCCCTCCGCCGCCTCGCCCTGCGGGCCCCGCCTTCCTCGCCACCGCGGCCGAGCTTGCCCCCTCGAGCCTTCCCCTGCAGAGCCTCGCCCCGCGTCCCCCGTCGTCTTCGGTCGCCTGCGGGTTCTCCGCCGCGTCTGCGCCCGCCGGCAGACGCTCCCTCGGCCTCTCCTGCTTTCGCGAGCCTTCCGGCGCCCTCGTTCCTGCCGCCGTTCGGGTCCGCGACCTCCGCGTCGCCAAGCGCCTCACCGACCTCCGCGGCATCTGCTGCTCCCAGTTCGTCTGCGCCATCAGTAGCGCCTCAACCAACTGAAGATGGTCCCAGTTCGATGTGTTGCCAACTCGTTGGTGTGGTGTGAAGGGGCTCTACACAAGTGGTGGTAGTCGTGTGGTACTGCTACAGGCCTCCATGCGCTGACCAGTTTTCAGCCGCGTCTTGATCGAGACCAAGAGGTGTTCCAATGCGTCCCTGGTCCCTGATGAGATGTGCCATGTGACAAGTGTGACCCGCAAGTAGTTGCGAGGCTCTCAAGATCTACTGACGCCCGGCGCCAAGATCTTCCGATGGTGATGCGAGGAGCCCAAACCCGAGGGGCCCTATTGAACTCGGTGTCATCTATTCAAGTACTTCATCGACGTCAAGATCGTCCACGCAGACCACAAGACCGTTTCCAGAGCGAAACATCGAACCCCGGTACTGTCGCCTTCCTCTTCGGATGCCGAACCCCAAGATCTTCCCCGACACCGAGGACGCCTACACGGAACGACAAGATCTCCACACGGACGCGAACCCAAGACCCCGATGCCCCGATCCGCAGACCGATCCGAAGCGCCAAGGCCTCCGACATGGAATCAACAAGATCATCACGAAACGCCGAGTACTTCTTCCCGAACGCCATGATCGTCGACATGACCCGAAGACCCCAGATGCGCCAAGACCTACCCCGTTGTCCGAGAACGATCCCGTCGAGACCGACCCCGAACCCTCGGACCAAGATCGTCGAACCCTAACGTGTGAACCTTTTCCGACCCCCTATTTTTATAAATGCTATATAACCACTTGTTGCATATTAAATCATTCATCTTGCATGCATATTGTCGTGTGGTTTGGGGGCCTTATGCCGATTCACCTAATAATTAAATATGGGGCCCATATGCAGGCAAATCTAGCCTTATATTGGCCTCATTTAAATTTGTGTAGCGAACCCGGTGCTATCTTTTTCCATGTTAATACAACATTTAATTTGCGGGGTAGCTAAATAACTTGAACATTTAATTAATGTCGGGACCCCGGTTCCGCTTAATATGACCTAATTGCATCGCACCTGTGCCATGTCATACATCATACATGCATCATGCCGATCTTCTGCCGTTGTATTAAATAGTGCATCCGGTGTTTCTTCTAGCGATTTGCTTCTTCGCGGATTGGGCCGTTGAGTTGATGCGAGTGTCGACCCGATCTTCGGTTGAACCTTCGTCAATGTTTTCAGGCGAGCATCTCCCCCTTTCTACCTATCTTACTTTTATAGTATTTATTCCCTCCTGTTGATCTATTGCTATCTGTGTTGCGATGCTTTAGTTTCCGTACCTGTGATATACCGTGCAGCCCTATATTGCCTTGGACACATCCTATTACCTGTTGTTTGGTAGATAGTTGGACTTGCGCGTCGTAGTCGCTTGCTCAAGTGCTGTTGCGTGTCGTCCAGTGCCACGGTTGTTGATGTATTGCCGCATGTTGATGTTGGAGATGATCATAGTTTTACTTATCGTACACTTTAATTCCTGTTTAACAACTAAAATTGAAGTAAGCAGAGGCATCGGTGGGTGATAGATAATATTTGGTTTCCGAACGCCCACTTGTGTCCCGTAGGACCCCGAGTACTTGATACCTGTTCCTTGTTTTATCGCGCTATCCACATCCGGGAGGTATATGGGACCCCCCCTGAGCCAGAGCTTGATTCAGTCTTATTTCTTGGGGCCACAAACTAGTTTGAGGTTTTATTTACGATCCTGTACTTATGCCATGCTTTACTGCTTTATTTAAATTGTGCGACAGATAGCACCTGTACTGTTTAGGATCGGGACACGCCGCGGTGTCGACAAGCCCAGTTTTGGGTTCCCAGTCGTTCACAGCCGTCTACCCAAACCTTGAGTCCGTCTCGGAGCTTGCTTACTTCGTTGCGGGTCTACTCCAAGGGGTGGCCCCCTGAAATATTTCTGAATCCTGTGATTGCTTTGTCGTGAAAGCCTCGTTGGGTTTTGATTTGGTTTTTCCGAGGTTGATCGAGTGTGTGTTGCTATTGGTGCACCCCGGCCGGGTAAAACTTTCTGAAAGCCGTGTCCGTGGTTATGGACGACTTGGAGCACAGTATCTCGACCATAGACAAGCATAACTAAAGTTTATTGCTATAAATTTGACTTATAATGACTAGTAATCAGCTTCACTATAATGGAATGGCTAACTAATATTGCCCACAACTGCTTGCTTTGAGTGTCGCTTGCGACCATTGTACCTGACTAGTAAGTATTGCAACTACAACGGAATGGCTGAATAAAAGTACCAACAACTGCTGGGTTTTGGGTTATCTCATGCTATTTGTATCTGACTAGTAAGTGTTGCAACTATAACCGAATGGTTAACTAAAATGGCCCACTGCTTATTTTATCAGGACGATTATCTACACCTGACTAGTAATTGCTGCAACGATAACTGAATAAATAAAACTGCCAACGGTGTGAGTTCCTCGGTTGACTTCCTCGTTTGGTCTCGAGGGGGAAACACCAGGATGGGTTTGTTTGATGTTAGAATCAGGTTGGATCCGAATAGGTCTTTCTTACCCCTCTCTGATTGCCGCTAGTTGTACCGAGTCTCTATAGGATGTTTAGTGCATGCTGCCGCTGCCGCTTCAGTCCACCATACCTATGTAGGCGAGGACCGCCGAACTCTAGTCTTGCCGTGTACTGGCCTCAGTACTGACGCTCCTCTTTTTTCCTTTGCCCTTTGTCGGCACCCCTTTTGTTTAAGCAGGTTTTGAGATCGACGTCGTTAGCAGGGTTACTCTTCCGGCTTGGCCTGGGTAGGGTTATGGACGCCATTGGTTATTCTTCAGGGCTCTTAGCTCAATTTGCATCTTGTCCGTAGTCGGACGCTCTATCCTTTCAAGGTGATTTGGATCTTTGTATATTATATCTGTATTCTTGACTCTTTGAGTCGCTGTTGTATATATATCTGTTCTGTGGGTCCCATCGAGGACTGTTGTGTAATGTTATTACTTCGTTTTCCACCCGCACGAAAGTGCCTGGTGGGCACCTTTGAATCGTTTCTATGCGGGTTTGGCGGTTTTCGCTAGAACTTGCATAGGTCCAATTCTGAGGGTGTTACAGAACCCTAGCACCAGGAAATGAGAGGGGGCGAGCTCGGTAAGGCCTTAGGGCTAAATCAAATCGGAGGACCCGATTGCCCAGGCAGCGACAGAGCTTCAATGGCCGGCAGCGGTAGCCGAAATGGCTGGCGTTCGCCGGAATCGAGCCAGAGAGGGAAGGCGACATCTACATCGCCTGGGAGAGGACGAGCAACGAAGAAGAAGATAGGGTCGGGGTCGGGGTAAACCGACCCAAAGAACCAGGCCAAGTGGTCTAGCCCAACCCAGTGGGATGGGCTACCTAATGGGCCCAGATTTATGAAGTAAAACAGATCTTGCAAATAAATAATAAGAGGTAAAATGGAAATTTACCAAAATATCATCTAAACCTTTTGAGCTCTATAAAATTATAAAAATCCTAACAATATATAAATAATATATTTAAATCATCATAAAAATAATATCTACTTAATAAAAATATAATTTTAATTGTTTTAAATAAATATAAAGTAAATAATTATTAACACCATTAAATCCTAAATTAAATTTTATAAAATAAGAAAAAACCTTAAAAATAAATAAAAATCATTTTTGTGTATCAAAATAACTCTACTATTTTATAAAAAATACTAACTTAGCGTTTTACAAATAAAACATAAAGCAAATATTTAAAGACAGTTAATTCTTTGATGAATTTTATAAAAATTAAGATAATACTTAAAAATAAATAAAATTCATTTTTAAGATCTTTAATAAGTATATTCCACTAGAAATATACTATATATTATTTAAAAACATTTTAATAACCTAAGATAAATAAAATCCATTACTTATCTTATTAAAATGAAATAACCACTTTATTGATTCTTAAGATTGTTTCTTAAGTAAGAAATAATCACATTTAATTATAAAACACTAAATCCTTTAAAGTTTAATTACTAAGTCTAACTCCATAATTATAATAAAACTTAAATATATATTATCCTCTAAATATTTTTTTATCTTTAATTCAAATTAAACTCTTTTTAAGAAATATTATATATAACTCATGAATAAGATGGTGAGTAATCTTCATATCTTAGCCACTCTTAAAATGACTCTAAACTCTAATAAATTTATAAGATCAGCTAATTATGCTTCCATTAAATAAGCTGCATGTTATTAAATTCAACCTTCACTTAAATTAAAAGGGATCATCCTAAATCATATTAGTCAAAACCCTAAAAACTAAATGATATTCTAAAAACTCACTATATCTTAAAAATTTACCTCTATTTTTTATAATTAACTCTGGTCTAAACAATCATAGACATCTCACTTTAAGTTTATTTACCATTTTAAAGTTAACTTTAGTCTCAAGGCTTATAAACATCCTGTCTAATAAATTACTTATGCTTTTATAGTTAACTTTGGATTATTTCAATTAAGACATAAAGCATCTCAAATTCAAACTAATAAATCAAACACCAAAAGACATTAATCATATTCTATTAACAATAATGATTGTTTAAACCTTAAAAAGGAAATCTTTTCTTCAAATGTTATTCTTTTTGCCACTTCAAGCAACAACTCTAGAATAGTTCTTTCAAACCTTAATAATCCAATACATAGACTTCCATCCTAATCACCAAATAGCAACTAATCTAAATCTTAAATTAAAATTGCACCCTACTTTTATATCTTGTATATCAAAACCTAAAATCCCTATAGATGCACTTCATGTGAAGTAAAAATTTGAAAATAAACCAACTCTTAAAGGAATCACCTAAGTTAATTTCACTTACAATATTGGGAATTCACTTTGTTTTTTTTACAAAATGCATAACATTACTTATGCACAATAGCATATTGCTTCTTTAAACATTAGTCCTTACCGGACCAATGATGCAGATTTCAACTATTGGATCTTATGTCGTCTCGAAGACCGTGAGTGCATAATCTTGCAATCACAAAAGGCAAGTTCACACTTGCTCATGTCCTTTGATTATTTTTTGTAAAGTATTTTGCAAATCCAGTATCGTCATCACCTGCATTTGAAAAGGGTCAGAAAACACTATTTTCATAATAATGTGATTATAGGTTATTTACCATGAGGTAATAACCTACTATAAGAGTTCAGGTGGTAAAGTAACATATTATCTAGGACTTAACAACCAATGTCGCCAGTGATTCTTGCACCGTATATTACGCGTTGACCATGAGATTTGGAATGGGACGAAGAAGTCAGCTGTATATTTTCCCTCTCGCATGGAGCCGGATGTGCGGGTCATGGCTGTTATCACTCGTAGCGTGCATATTATATATGGTAATTCGTAGAGGATATGCAGCATATGGGTGGAAGCCCTCAACGTCCCATGATAGTTCCGGCATCGGAACGGTCTGTACTGCCAATTGCCGTAATTCAATAGGTGGGCTGGCGTACACCAAGGAGACATGCGGGGTCGCGAAGAAGACAGTGATTGGCTTGGGTCTTAGTCTGGGCCTCACACCAAGGAAGTGTGAACGGGTTCGCGTCCCGGATGTGCAACAAAGCTAAGATCTCTCATGGGTAAAGTGACGCTCCTCTGTAGAGTGTAAGAACTGTAACTTGTTACCCCCTGTTCTGGGAAGAAGCTGCGAACGCGGTGGGAAAGGAACTCCATGAAAGTTCTGGTAAACCCGTGAAGGCTGACGGACATAGTTTTTCAGAATAAAAGCAACATTTGAAGAAATGTTTACGAAAACTTGCATTGCCTACGACCTATGGTCTGTGGCTGTAGATATAGTGCATCAAACACTTCTTTTCTAGTGAACTTGCTGAGTATGCTCGTACTCAAATTATCTTCTTAACCCTTGCTAGATTCTGAAGCCATTAAGACGATGTCTACATCAAGAATGCTCCAGAAATCATCATCAAAAGCTCAAGATCTTCAATGAAGTAAAGGAAGTCAACATATACATCAACTCAAGTGAAGACGAAGTTGCTGATTAGATAAGAATAGAATTTCTAACAATAGAACCTACTTCTGTAGAGTATTGCAATAGCAGCAATGCAAGCCTAGTAGTTCAGTTACTAGTTTTATAAGTATGGTAGCTATGAGTTATTTATTCCTGATTCTTCTTTGTAAGAAGTTTCTTTCTCTCTCTTTAACCTAGAGTGTTCACTGGATCTTGTGTAAAGAGTTGAGTTGTAACCTATAGTCATGTCTTAGACCTGCTGTATTTCTATTGTACCACTCTGAGGGATATAATACTAGTGAACGGTGTTTCATTGGTATTACGTCAACGACTATAGTGAAGGGTTTCGCAGCATAGTAAATCAAAAAAATTCTACGGATGCGAACGGGAAAGCCAAGATCTAATCTAGGAGATGAAAACAACGAGGGGGTATAGATGAGATTTTCATACCCTTGAAGATTCGCACAACGGAATGTTCAACGGAACGTGGTTGATGTAGTCGTACTAGCTTCTCCTCCTCAAGATCCGATCCGATCCAACACCGCAAGTAGCGATGCCTCCGAGAGATGCACATGTACGGCACCTCGACGTCTCCTCCTTCCTCGGTCCAGCAAGTGGGGTGGAGAGATAGATTGGATCTACAACACGACGGTGTGGTGCAAAGGTGGAGAGTTTCTGTGGCAGGGCTTCGCCTACGCGCAGTTGGGAGAGAGAGAGATCTGGAGGGCAGCAGTATGTCGGCTAGGGTTGAAGGAGTGGGGGAGGAGGGCTGCGCCCCTGCCCTCTATATATAGGGGGCTGGCCGGCCCCCTTGGCCCCTCCTCCAAGCCCTAGGGCGGCGTCCCCAAGGGTTGGAGTGGGGGGGGGGGAGTTTTCCCCTGCTTCTAGAAGGTTTCCCTAGGGTTTCCCTAGGGTTTTGGTCGGCTGGGCCTATGGGGCCTTGTGCCCTTGGCCCAATACGGCCAGGGCACTCCCTCGTAGGCCCACGCCCCTCCCGACAAGTGGGGCCACGTTGGTCCCACTCCGGAAGGTTCTAGAAGCTTCCGGTACAATACCGAACAATCCGAAACAATTCCAAAATCCAAAAACTGCTTTCCCTTATATGAATCTTATTCTCCGAAACCTCTCGTGACGTCCTGGATCTCATCCGATACTCCGAACAAAAACTCATAAACCAATTATCCATTCTATCCTAGCGTCGAGGCACGTTAAGTGTGTGACCCTACGAGTTCGAGAATATGCAAACATGATCTTCTATCAATAATCAACAGCGGGGTCTGGAAACCCATATTGACTCCCACATACTCATCAATGATCATATCGGATGAACCACGATGCCAGGATTCAATTAATCCCATATATATATTCCCTTCGTCACGCGATATTTTACTTGCCCGAGATTAATCGTCGGTATCGGCATACCTAGTTCAATCTCGTTCACAGCAAGTACTTTACTCGTTCCGTAATCCGATATCACTTTGTGATTAACTCCTTAACCACATGCTTGTAAGCGGTGTTGATATCGATTATCGAGTGGGCCCGAAGTATATCTCTCCGACTTGGGAGGGACAAATCCCATCTCGATACATACAACCCAACAAGTACTTTCCGATCACCTGAGAGACACCTTTATGATCACCGTCTCATAGGATGACATTTGATGACCTCAAAGCTTTCTTCCGATACTAGGGAGTTGCATTATCTCATGGTCTAAGGAATACAATATTTGACATAAGAAAAAGCTTCGCAAAGATGAACACGAAGACACGATCTAATTGCTCTGCTTGATTTGGGTCTGTCCATCATATCATTCTCCTAATGACATGATCTCATTATTAATTGACAACTCATGTCTATGGTTAGGAAACCTTAACCATCATTAATCAATGAGCTAGTCCATAGAGGCATACTAGGGACACAGCGTTGTTCACAAATCACACAAGTATCAAAGTCTCCGCTTAATACAATTCTAGCATGGAATATAAACTTTATCATGAACAAGAATTATAATAATAACATCTTTATTATTGCCTCTAGGGCATAATTCCAACAGTCTCCCACTTGCACTAGAGTCAATAATCTAGTTAACATCTGGCAACAATCTAACACCCATGGCACTAAGGTACTGACCATGTTTTGCTCGTGGAAGAGGTTTAGTCAACGGATCCGTGACATTCAGATCCGTATGTACTTTGCTAATCTTCAGATCTCTATCTATTATATAATCTCGAATTATATGAAACTTGCGGTTGATATGCTTGGTCTTTGGATGATATCTTGGTTCCTTAGCCAGTGCTATGGCGCCAGTGTTGTCACACAATATCTCCAGTGGGTCCAAGGCACTTGGAACCACACCAAGATCAGTGATGAAGTTCCTGATCCAAACTCCTTCACTTGACGCTTCTGCAGCAGCCATGTATTCCGCTTCTACTGTAGATCCCGCGATCACGCTTTGCTTGCAGCTTCTCCAGCTCACAGCTCCTCCATTCAAAATATAAACGTATCCTGTCTGAGATTTAGAATCATCCTTGTCGGTGTCGAAACTAGCATCGACGTAACCTTTTACGACGAGTTGTTCATCACCTCCATAGACTAAGAACATTTCTTTAGTTCTATTTAAATACTTTAGGATGTTCTTCACGGCTGTCCAGTGTTCCACTCCTGGATCACTTTGGTATCTTCTCGTCAAACTAAGAGCATTGGACACATCCGGTCTAGTACATAGCATGGCATACATGATAGATCCTATGGCCGAGGCATAAGGCACTTTGCTCATAGCTTCTCTATCGTTTACCGTAGCTGGACACTAAGCCCTACTCAATATCTTACCTGAAAACATAGGCACTGGACCTTTCTTTGCCTTATCCATTCTGAATCTTTTCAGAACTTTGTCTAGGTATGTACTTTGGCTTAAAGCTATCAAGCGTCTTTGTCTATCTCTATAGATTTTGATGCCCAATATATAAGCAGCTTCCCCTAGGTCTTTCATTGAAAAACATTTGTTCAAATAACTCTTCACATCGTTAAGCATATCAATGTCATTTCCAATAATCAATATGTCATCCACATATAGTACCAGAAATGTCACTGAGCTCCCACTCACTTTCTTGTAGATACAAGCTTCGTAGCAATTTGGAACAAATCCAAAGCTCTTGATCACTTGATCAAAACGAAGGTTCCAACTCCGATATGCTTGCTTCAGTCCATAAATGGAACGCTGAAGTTTGCACACCTTATCAGCATCCTTAGGATCGACAAAACCTTCAGGTTGCATTATATACAACTCTTCATCAATGTTGCCATTGAGGAACGCAGTCTTGACATCCATCTGCCATATTTCATAATCATGAAACACAACAATTGCTAATAAAATCCGAATGGACTTAAACATCGCTACGGGAGAGAAAGTCTCATCGTAGTCAACACCTTGAACTTGTCGAAAACCTTTCGCGACAAGTCGTGCTTTATAGACAGTAACATTACCATCCGCGTCCGTTTTCTTCTTGAAAATCCATTTGCACTCAACGACCTTTCGGTCGCTAGGAGGGTCCACCAAAGTCCATACTTGGTTTTCGCTCATGGATCCCAATTCGGATTTCATGGCCTCTAGCCATTTCTCAGTGTCTGGGCTCATCATTGCTTCCTCATAGTTCGCAGGTTCACTGTTGTCTACTAACAAGATAGTTAAGACAGGGTTGCCGTACCACTCAGGAGGGGCACGCGACCTTGTCGACCTGCGACGTTCAGTAGTAGCATCGTACGAAGCTTCATGATCCTTGTCATTAGCTTCCTCTATTGTTGGTGCAGACGACACTGGAACAATTTCAGGTGCTGCGCTACTCTCCAACTCAAGAGAAGGTTCAATAACCTCGTCTAGATCTACTTTCCTCCCACTCACTTCTTTCGAGAGAAACTCCTTCTCAAGAAAGGATCCGTTCTTTGCGACAAACAGTTTGCCTTCGGATCTGTGGTAGAAGGTATACCCAATCGTTTCCTTAGGGTATCCTATGAAGACACATTTCTCCGCTTTGGGTTCGAGCTTGTACGGCATCAACTTCTTGACGTAAGCTTCGCATCCCCAAACTTTAAGAAACGACAACTTAGGTTTAGCACCAAACCACAGTTCATACGGTGTTGTCTCAACGGATTTAGATGGTGCTCTATTTAAAGTGAATGCAGCGGTTTCTAATGCATAACCCCAAAATGATAACGACAAATCTGTAAGAGACATCATTATCGCACCATATCCAATAAAGTTCGATTCCGGCGTTCAGACACACCATTGCGCTGTGGTGTTCCGGGTGGCGTGAGTTGTGAAACGATTCCGCTTGCTTTAAGATGCGTGAGAAAATCATAACTCAAATATTCACCTCCACGATCGGATCGTAGAAATTTAATTTTCCTGTTACGATGGTTTTCCACTTCGTTCTGAAATTCTTTGAACTTTTCAAATATTTCAGATTTATGTTTATTAAATAGATATACCCATATCTACTTAAGTCATCAGTAAAAGTGAGAAAATAGCGATAACCACCGCGCGTCGAAACACTCATTGGTCCGCATACATCGGTATGTATGATTTCCAACAAGTCCGTTGCTCGCTCCATTATTCCGGAGAACGGGGTTTTGATCATCTTGCCCATGAGGCATGGTTCGCATGTGTCAAATGATTCAAAATCAAGAGACTCCAAAAGTCCATCAGAATGGAGTTTCTTCATGCGTTTTACACCAATATGACCTAGAAGACAGTGCCACAAATAAGTAGAATTATCACTATCTACTTTGCATCTCTTAGCCTCAATGTTATGGATGTGTGTTTCATTGCTTTCGAGATTCAGAAGAAATAAACCATTCATAGGAGGTGCATGACCATAAAATATGTTACTCATATAAATAGAACAACCATTATTCTCCGATTTAAATGAATAACCGTCTTGCAATAAACATGATCCAGATATGATGTTCACGCTCAACGCAGGCACATAATAACATTTATTGAGGTTTAAAACTAATCCCGAAGGTAAAACTAAGGAGAGCGTGCCAATGGCCATCACATCAACTCTTGATCCGTTGCCAACGCGCATCGTCACCTCATCCCTCGCTAGCCGCCGTCTATTCCGTAGCTCCTGTTTCGAGTTACAAATATTAGCAACTGAACCAGTATCAAATACCCTACAACAAGGGATAGTAAGGAAAACATCAATAACATGTATATCAAATATACCTTTGATGGTGCCAACCTTCTTGTCCGCTAAGTACTTCGGATAGTTGCGCTTCCAGTGACCCTTGTCCTTGCAATAGAAGCACTCAGTGTCTAGCTTAGGTCCAGACTTGAGCTTCTTCTCTGCAGGGGCAACGCGCTTGCCGCTGCCCTTCTTGAAGGGCTTCTTTGCACCCTTACCTTTCTTAAAGCTAGGGAGCTTGTTGACCATCAACACATGATTATATTTCTTGATGTCCACCTCCACAACTTTCAGCTTAGTGAAGAGCTCAGTGATCGTATCAGTGGAACCAATCTGATTATGAGTAACTACAAAACCTTTGTAGCTAGGAGGGAGTGATTGCAAAACTCTGTCAATCTTGAGCTCCTCTGGAATCTTGCAGTCCAGTTGCTCAAGGCGTTGAGTGTAGCCCGACATCTTAATGGCGTGCTCACTAACGGAACTCCCTTCCTCCATCTTGTAGTTAAAGAATTTCTCAGAGATCTCATATCTCTCAGAACGGGCCTGAGTCTGAAACATAGTTTTTAGTTCCTCAAGAATCTCAAAGGGCTCGGGGAACTCCTCAAAACGATTTTGAAGGTACGATTCCATAGAAGACAACATGGTGCTCTTAATCACACCATAATCATCCTCGCGCGACTGATAAACAGCTTTCTCATCAGCCGGCGCATCTACAGCAGGGGCGTCACCTAGCGCTTTCTCAAGGACATAGTCCTTTTGTCCGCCAGAGAGAATGATTCTAAGATTGCGGAACCAGTTGGTGAAGTTAGACCCATTGTTCTTAAGCTTTTCTTTCTCAGCAAAAACGTTGAAGTTGAAGTTGGACTTAGCCATTTGATCTACAAAATTTGCAAGTACAATTTAGACTATGTTCATGATAACTAGTTCAACTTAATCAAATTACTAGATGAACTCCCACTAAATTCAACATCCCTCAAGTTGTTTAGTGAACATGATCCAAATTCACCACACCTAATCCGTTCTTCACGAGAAGAGATGTGGTTTCAATGGTGGACAACAAAGTGTCGATCATATCATTCATATGACTCATGCTTAACCTTTCGGTTCGTGTGTTCGAGGCCATGTCTGTACATGCTAGGCTCGTCAAGTCAAACCCAAGTATTTCCGCGTGTGCAAAACTGGCTTGCACCCGCTGTATGTGAACGTAGAGTTTATAGCACCCGATCATCACGTGATGCTGAACACGACGAACTTTCGCAATGGTGCATACATGGGGAGAACACAGATTTATCTTGATCTTTAAGTGAGGAATCATCTTATAATGCTACCATCGCGATCTAAGCATAATAAGATACATAAAAGGATAAACATCACATGCATATAATTTTATGTGACATGGTATAGCCAATCTCCGCGCAATGATCTCCATCTTGTGCGTGCCAACATGATCTCCATCACTCCACCATGATTGCCTCCACCACGAATAGCAACTACAACTATTGCTAAGCGGTGATTAACTCCTTAATCCGATATCACTTTGTGATTAACTCCTTAACCACGTGCTTGTAAGCGGTGTTGATATCAATTACCGAGTGGGCCCAAAGTATATCTCTCCGACTTGGGAGGGAAAAATCCCATCTCGATACATACAACCCAACAAGTACTTTCCGATCACCTGATAGACACCTTTATGATCACCCTCTCATAGGATGACGTTTGATGACCTCAAAGCTTTCTTCCGATACCAGAGAGTTGCATTATCTCATGGTCTAAGGAATACAATATTTGACATAAGAAAAAGCTTCGCAAATATGAACACGATGACACGATCTAATTGCTCTGCTTGATTTGGGTCTGTCCATCATATCATTCTCCCAATGACATGATCTCATTATTAATTAACAACTCATGTCTATGGTTAGGAATCCTTAACCATCATTAATCAATGAGCTAGTCCATAGAGGCATACTAGGGACACGACATTGTTCACAAACCACACAAGTATCAAAGTTTCCGCTTAATACAATTCTAGCATGGAATATAAACTTTATCATGAACAAGAATTATAATAATAACATCTTTATTATTGCCTCTAGGGAATAATTCCAACATATAGTGTCCTACATCATGGAGTGGTATGTTGGGTCACCGCACTTCGTCCTTGGGCATCAGCGGAATCGTTATCCTGTCGGCGTTGAGCTTCGAGTCGAGGGGAAGGCGAAGATCGGGCGGCGCCATGTAGCCGGTGTCGTACAGAATGCGCGCCTCCCACGGCTGAAGCGTGCGGCGACCGAAGCCGTTCACCGCCGTGAGATCACCGGGAAAGCGCTTGGCCATGGGGGAGTAGGGAGAGAGTGGTGAGTTCGCAGGAGTTTGGGGTTCGCGGGAGTTGGGAGAGCTGGGGGGCTGTGAGCGAGGGGTACGAATTTTATAGGGTGAGGCGAGTGGCAAGGGTGGGAGGGGTGTAGCGGCGATGGTGGGAAAAGGGGGAACAACGGGAAGTTATTGCCCGCCGGTACCTCGCGGGAGCCGAGCAGGCGGCGGTGGCGCGACATTATGGCGATGTGTCGCCGAAGCGACGCGCAGTTATTGTCCGGCGGTCCTCCACGGGGTTCCGCGGAAGGATGACAACGACTCGGCTTCCGCCCCTGACTGGGCGGATCTACTCGTCGTCTCCTCTTTTTTCATCGAATTCACTTCGTCCGGCGTTCCCGGAATCCTGGGAAATAAGTTTCGATCCGGAGGCAGTAGCTTGGGAGATGTCATCATCAGTGGTAGATGCTTTCCCCGCACCATCATCAGCTTGGGAGATGTTCACCCGATGAAGCTCGTGTCATTCAGCTCTTCTTCTTCTTCTTCTTCTTCTTCTTCTTCTTCTTCTTCTTCTTCTTCTCTCTCTCGGCTCTTGATATCTTGAATTGCTGCCGCTATCTTGAGCCGATTTACTCTGCTTTTCCGCTTAACACAATATGTTGAAATGGACAATTGAACATAGACATATATATCGAAATATTTCTTGCTTGATGCCTGAATAATGGACCTGGCATTTTGCTATCGGTTCTGAAAAAGCTTGGTGGAGTTCCCAGCCAGCATACATATTGCTATCAGCATCAGCTAGCTAATGATCCATCCAAGCCAAGGACAGGTCGCGCGCGCCAGAAAAAAAAGACAGGTCGCGCGCGCCAGAAAAAAAAGACAGGTCGTGCGCTGTTTAAGAGCATCTCCACTCGTCTACCCATGACGCCGATCCGGATGCCTAATTTCGGTCCGGATGCCGAAAATCGGCCCAGTCGTGTAGCCAGGGACCTGTTTTCGTCCGGATTTCGGCGTGTTTTGGTCCAGCCTACCCAGGCCATACCCAGGATCCCGGGTACGCCCTGGGAACGCCGGACTCGGTGAAAACGGGCGTGGGCCAGCTCTATCGGCGAGAGAAGGCGCCACTCCTGCCACTTCGCCGAGCTCCCACCCTTTTCTTCCCCCTCCCGCCTTTCTTCCCCATTCCCCCACCCTGCCACTCCGCCAAGCTCCCCGCCCGACATGCCGCCCAAGAGCTTCGTCCAACCCAGATCGACCCTCGGCGAGGGTCCGGCGGAGAAGAAGGCGAGGAAGCCGAGAGCACCATCGACCAAGCCGGAGGGCATGTCCTTGGCCGAGTGGGAGAAGAAGGAGCACGCCAGGCAGATCTCGTCCGCCGAGCGGAAGGACATGAAGGAGAGGGCGAAGCTCCGGCAACAGCAAGCAGAGGAGGAGAAGGCGATGGTGAAGGCGGCGACGGAAGAGCAGGCGATGGTGAAGGCGAAGCAAGCGGCGGCGACGCGTTCGGCGTTGATGGCCGCGCCGTACCCACCATACTGGGGAAACCAGGCGAGCGTCGGCTCACCCGCCGGATTCTCGCCGATCTCTTCGGCCAGCTTCCAGGAGAGCTAGGCGGCTGCTCGGCAGAGGTACTCCTTGTCGCCCGACGGCGGCGTCAACCCCAATGTGATCTTCCCCTGCCCGGCGCCGCGCCCTTCTTCGGCCTTTGGCATGGACATCAACCTCCCCTACTCCGCCTCTCTGGCGTACACAAGCCCCACTCTGCGCCGCGGACTGCTGCCTTTCGGCGGAAGCTCGGCGCCCTTCGGCGAGGCCGACGCCCGCAACCTGTTCGGCGGAATGCCGGGTGCCCTTCCGGCCGGCATGATGGCCGAGGCGTACATGGAGGACCTGATCGCAACAGGCTCGGCGACGAACCACCCCTCCTTCTTCACGGAAGAGAAGATCCGGGCCGACGCCGAGCACGACATCGAGTCGCAGGACCTCGCCAACACCAACACCGAGGAGACGCAGGCCGAGCACACGCAGCCAGAGGACGCCGAGGCTGAGGCGAAAGGCAAGAAGGGGAAGAAAAAGCTGGGCACTTCGGCGGACGCTCGGATCAAGTGGATCGTGGCCGAGGACACCTGCC
Organism: Avena sativa; assembly: GCA_916181665.1. Lineage (NCBI taxonomy): Eukaryota > Viridiplantae > Streptophyta > Magnoliopsida > Poales > Poaceae > Avena > Avena sativa. The sequence continues at coordinate 369,550,911 of OV702279.1, read as the reverse complement.
TCGCCGAAGCTTGGAAAATGATGAGCATGGATCCGATCACCGGTGCTAACGAGAATTCAGACAACTATTAGCGACGCATGAAGGCAGCATTCGATCGAGGCCCTGACCCCGAGGCCCTGGCCGCTGCTGCCAGCGAAGGAAGACCTAAGCTCGGCCAGAAGAAGACGAAGATGTTCAAGGCCGCCGGACCTCCCGCCGAGCGTCTCCAGGCTTCGATCGAGAAATGCCTCGCCGACACGAGGGCGCAGGACGAGAAGAGGGCTGAGAAGAGAGAGAAGCGCTGGAAGAAGCCGACCGAGACACAAGGGGAAAAGGTGGCCCTCATCAAGGCCAAACTCGTCGAGAAGAAGGCCAACTACGTCGCCAAGAAGCGCAACAGGGACCTCAAGTTCCTCATGGGCGGCGAGGACACGTCGAAGATGAGCTCGTCGGTCAAGGTCTGGTACATGGCGCAACGTCAGGCCATCCTACAGGGCATGATCACGGCTTCCCCTTCCTCTGCGCCGAACGTGCCTGCGCCGAACGCTCCCACGCCGAGCTCTGCTTCGACTTCCTCCAACCCGGCGGCCTTCACCGGCGAGATGGACGAAAACGCCGCTTCGGCCACTGCTTGAGCCCATCCCCATCGACGACTGAGAGTTGTTTCCCCTGTTATGTAATAAAAATCTGTCGCCGAACTTGTGAGCGTACCTGTCGAACACCTTGTGGCCAAGCACTCGCCGGGGGAACGATAAAGATTCAAATATATCGCCGTTTTGTGTTCGTCTGGGTACTCGGCCTGGATACACGAGTGGGAAACTGGGCGTACCCAGGCCGAAAACGTGCGCCGTCCGGCCAGAAAAATATCCGGATTTCGGCCTCGGTTCGGCCAACGAGTAGAGATGCTCTAATTGCCCTACTACGTGATAGCCCCGGCCGGGCCCGCGATATGACCGGATCGATGATGACATCAAACCAGGGGCGAAGCTCCCAGTAGGGCAAGGTAGGACAGCCACCCTACCTTGATTTTTGGCAAGAAGCTTTAGATGCGTATGTGTTTTCTGAATATTTTGAGTGGTCATACGCTAAAAACGGACTGCGTATAAAAAAATTATACTTGTTTTAGTGAACACTGCGCAAAACTGATTCCGGATTGAAATAAGGTCTAGATATAGTCTAGTTTTAAACCAACTCTTTCTCTTTGCAACATCTAATTCTCAATCTAATAAAATTAGACTCTAAACAATATCCTAGATGGGGTATCTAAGGAGGACCTGAGAGTTATTTGGCCACCTTATGGCATGTGGCTAGAACTAACTCTAATTATATGATGGTTTATATTCTATGTTTCTATTTTGGCTTGTACATACTATTGATCTAAAATTCTAGTTGACATTCTGGTTCAATTGGAGAAATGATGGTTTAGATCCCTCCTGAAAGATGTGAATTCATGCAAAAATGATATTACAATCCTAAGTATGGATGAAATGCTAACAAAATGAGTAAAAAGTAATTAAAAAAGAGAGTACGCTAGGTCACTATTGATTATTTTGGAGTATGCACACTTTCTATTATTCTATAGAATCTATTACAACTGATTTTGATTGTTGCTTTGATGAGTTGTCGTTAGAGTTTCTTTAGAACTTTTTATCTTGACTCAAGTAACTAATTTTATAGTTTCAATGTGAATGAGATTTCTTAGTTTACGGAGATTTATCTTATTATGAACATGAGCCTATATAAAATAACTTAAATATATCTGTTATGCATATGCGAAGAATTAAACATTTCGGAGATTATGTTAATATTTGAATGATACATCATGCTTCATATCCTTTATCGCCTTGTTGATTTGGCATTGCTTTTACTCGTAGCAACAACAGTTGAAAGGGTTTTGTCAATGGCAAAAAATCATCAAAAACGAGTTGGTGCTTATTTTTGTTGGAGTTCGTCCTATCTTAAATTTTTTCCGTCATCCGCCACTGCATCAAACATTGCGACGGACGCGTTGCAATTCTCGGCTACGTATGCGCCAGCCATGCAAACCTTTTCAGGTTCGACTTTTTTTCTTCTCCCGAGCGACGATGGGCTCGCGGTGGGAACCAAAGCTAAAGGCCGTCCAAGATAGCGACGCGTTGGCCCGGTTAATTTTGGGCTCACGGCTTTGGTCTTCACTCGTGCAGCCTACCAAATCACTCCCGTATTTCAGTGTACATCGAGTTCGAATTCGAAACAGACTTTGATAACCCAGCACAAGACGGACACGTTCTGTTGGTGTACGTAAACCAGGTACGTACCCTTCCGCTGGAAGGCGAAACAAAACAGAAGGCAGCAAACCAAAATCCAGAGCACCCTTTTATTTCGCCAGCCTCGCCGGAATTAAACGTTCTTCTCGCCGGCCAGCCGCCGATCACAATGAAGTTCTGGGGTACGTTTTATTTGGCCTCCTCTCCACCGCTTTTCTGTCCCGGCAATGTCAAAAAGCATCGTGATGTACCTACCTGTAATAGGGCAATCGAGGAAGTGGAAATAGGCAGAGCGCACATGCAGCTGCCATGTAGTATATGTTTCGCGCTGTATTACTTCCTAGCGATTTCAGCGTTTAGCAAGGGAGCACGGGTTTTCTGGCATCGACTGCCGCAATGTTTTCAAATTCAGCATGCACATACATGATCACGGTCTAGACTGGGAAAAAAAAAGACGGTTGATAATGCGCCAATGCGCAACCCTGCTTATATATGTGTAGAAGTCAGATATAATCGGACAAGACCGATGTTCCTCTTCGTAATTTGCTTATGTAGTACTCCCTCCGTTTCAAAATATAAGATGTTTTAGCTTTGTGAAATAAATGAATCTAGACTTGTTTTAGTGCTTAGATTCACTCCAAACATGAGTGAACCTATGTACTAAAATAAGTCTAGATATATTTTCTTTACAAACCTAAAACATCTTATATTTTAAAACGGAGGGAGTACTCCGTAGAAGTAGATCGAGTTCCCACTGATCAGAACATCTACGGTGTGTAGGCATCCAAGTCAAGCCTGGACAGACGGTCAGGTGTGAGCCCCCGGATGATCACTTTCTTCACCTCTCTCAGGTTCGCTTCTGTACACACCATGCATGCATCCCCTGATCGTTCCTTCTTTTTCTATATATACAATAGTCGCTGATCCGCGTTCGTGCGTGCGTGCGTTGTTCTATATATAGGGTGCTCTAGGGGAATCGGAGGGAGATCGAAGCAACGTCGAGGCGACCACGCTGTACGTCAAACTCGACGGCGGCGAGAAGATGGCCATTGGGACCCTCTCGGCGGACAAGTTCCCTCAGGTCCAGCTCGACCTCAACATCGAGAAAGGGTTTGAGCTGTCGCACACTTCCAAGACCGACACCGTCTTCTTCTGCGGATACAAGTTCCTCCGGTCGTATGTAGGAGTTTGATTGACGAGAGTTCCTCAAATGCACAAGTGCAGTTTTTTTTAAAGTTTATTTCTGCTTTAACATTATATTCGTGCGACGTTGCATCGGAATTTTGAACTCATGTGGTGAAGTTGGCATGGATGACGGTTTCATCTTGTGATCGGTCCTCCCATTAGGTTAGGTTGTCTTCCTTTTGTGTCAAATTATAACGACTTTCTTTCCGAGTATTAATTTGATATGTGCTTATAAGGGTGGTATGTGCATATCGGTTTGCGAGGACGACCGAGTGTAAACTTTTTTGGAGTTATATATCATATATGATGTGGTGGTTGAGTTACTAAATATTCCTTTTGTTGGAAAAATATGGTGAGAACAATTGGGAACGCGTTGGAGGGGTCGGGAGAAATCCTTGTCTGTTGACACTGGCACGGTGACGCCCGCGGGTATCACCTTCCTTCTTAAAGGGTGTCGGGAACCTCCCTTCTCCACCCCCCGCTGTGTACCTTCATATATGATGTGGCAGTTGAGTTAGTAAATATACATTAACTTACCGTTTTGGCGAGCCGTCTAAGCAATGCAGTCAAAATGTTATATTGGCATTTATTATATTTGAGGGCAAAGTAAAGTTCAGTTGACTTTGTGTGGTGACAAAATATGGACCCTCTAATTAACAAGCAAGTGACATTTTTGATAGGGCTTGGACTACAACCCAACTTATCACGCCCAAGTTATCGCTCGACTGAACAAATTAGGGGGATGTGAATTCATATGCCTTCACGACTCTCAAAAATTTCTTAAAATGACCCTCTGACACTGCAGTCATACAGTCCTCATATAAGCCACCTTCCTCACTCCATACATCGCCAACATTATTAGGAGGAAAAAATAACTACACTTAGAAGGAAAAAAATTGAGCCACACTTAAGCTAGGTCACACTCATCTAACAACTTGGACGCACGTGTCATATTGACATGGTGATCGACCTGGCCATGACATGCCACATCACTCCTCAGAGAGGAGAAAACTCTCATCCTCCTCCCACCAAGCAGGTTGGGCCATGGTGTTGGCAAGTAGGGGAGTGGAAACCCAATGTCCAAAGCTTGCGGGCGGTAGGGGAGAATATGCGCCGTGCCGTGATGAGCTAGAACATTGAATGGGGACAACGATTGGGATAGTGCCGTTCATGAGAGGCGGTAGCGGAGCGTCGAGGGGTTTAGGTGTCCGGCGATGACATCACGACAACTCTAGCTAGGTCTCACAATGTTTTCTTTTCTGGTGAGCAATTGGGCATGTGGTGGTAGGCATATCTAATGCAGGCAAAGACCGTATGCATTGATTGATGCAGAGGCTAGGCACGCCCCTTTCAAAAAAATATCTAATGTAGGCGTGAGCCATCCAAGATACCGACTCAAGGGACCCGACTAATACCGCCTCATGACCCTGTTTAGGCGCCTCTTTACTTCGAAAATCCCCACAACCTGTTTTCCATTTTTGTTTGCTTGTACGCACATCATATTTTTTTCTAAAAATATACGCACAACACTATCTATTTTTTTAGGGGGCAATACTATCTTATTAATCCCTCCGTTCCAAAATATAAGATGTCTAGACTTTTCCTGAAATACATGTATCCAATGAAAAAATAGCGCGCTAAAAGAAATAGCACTGGCCTCCTCCAAACGCTATGCATGCTATAGTATGCTAATAGCGTGCTATATTTCAAAATAGCGTTTTGTATATATACAAGATATATCCTAAAAATAAAATATTTTGGCAAAAATAAAAGATATACTTCAATTTTTTTAGAATAGTACATACATAACCACATACAAAAATAGTTTTATAACCTTATAGAAGGCTAATACCAATATCCTATGAGGTAACAACATAATATTGCCGTATAGAAGCATAACATCATTTCAACATGTTCAAAAAAATAGCGTGCTATTTTTTGCTAACGCTTTGACGTTTTAGCGCGATATAGCAATGCTATTTCGCAAGTAGCGCTATAGTGAGCAAAATTGCTAAAATTTAGCATGATCTCTACAGATATGCTATAGCGCACTATTTCTTCCATGATCCAGACCCTTATAGTGTGCAAGTTCGCTTACTTTTCTCCGAATCTACACGGTAAAAAACTTCCAGATACATATATTTTAGAAAAGACTAAAGCATCTTATAGTTGGAAACCGAGGGAGTATCCTTTATATTCGCATATGTGGTGGCAGTCGATTAAATATGGACCTTTTTTTTGCAGTGAGGTGAACGTTGTTTGTGCACATGTCAAAGTACACCTAGTCGCGCCTTCGGCTCGTGCTAATGCTTGTAGTCGTCGCTAGGTGGTCCATCGACCTATTTGTAATTTTTATTATTTTTTATACTACTTATTGATTATTATTAATAGATCGTAGAATTACGCAAAAACACTTTGTAGATAAAGTATACCAGGGTCGAAATACTAGTAGAAATAAACTTTGTAGATACGCACACAATAGGTATGTCTCTTTTTTTAGAACTACACAACAGGTAAGTGTGTTGTGTTGGGATCGGGAGCTAATAGGAGTCTACCCAAAGCCCGGCACAGTGAGTACGTACCCAACACGGACAGAGACAAGGACACGGACTCATCTAGCCTCCATCTTAAAACCCAAGGCGCGCAGACCCAAAGGAAGCCGACCAAACCACAACGTCGTCGCCAAGCCTCCCCGGAAGCCGCCTTCTTCTTCTTCCCGCCGACACCACTGCCGCCGGGTCACAATGCACTTCTGGGGTAAGTATAGCGCCTCCTCGATCTCGATCTCGATCTCCTGTACTAGTGCTGGGCTGTCTCAGATAAATCTATGTCGTGCAGGCATCCAAGTCAAGCCTGGACAGACTGTCAAGTGTTTTCGTGAACACTATTTCGTGTTGCATATCACTCAGGTTAGGTTCTATGCACACACACACATATATATATATATCACTCAGGTTAGGTTCTATGCATATATACGCGTTATTTTCTTTACACATTCATTGACCAGCTTGTGTCGTCGTTGTTCGATATATAGGCTGTTCTTGTCGAATCAGATGTAGAAAGTAAAGCCGATAAGGCCACACTGTATGTCAAACTTGGTAGCGACCCTGAAGAGATAGCCATGGGAGTCCGCCGTGAACAGATAGCCATCGGAGTCCTCTCGGCGGACAAGTTCCCTCAAGTCCACCTCGATTTGTTCTTCGAGCAACCCTTTGAACTATCGCACACTTCCAAGACCGCCAACGTGTTCTTTAGCGGATACTACAAGCCACGTGTGTAAAGTCTGATGAGAGAGTCCTTCATATTTACATGCTGTGCAAATTTTTGTTTTTGTGTTTATTCCCGTCTGAACAAGCAGTATTTATGTGCACTTGTGAGAGGTTTGCGCCAAAATTTAGAAAATTGGACTAATGGGGTGATTGTGTTTGTTCTTCGGACCGTTCATGTTATCTTTCTTTCTTGCGCCAAACTATGATGACTTTTCTCTTCGAGCGTTTGACGCGTGCCGGTAAGGATAGTGTGCATCGGTGTTATGCACAGGAATCGGGTGTAAACTCTCTGCGGTTGTATCATCGTGATCAATGTTTTAGTCAATAAAAACTCAAAATTCGGGAGAATACCGACGGATACATTGGAATCTAATTTGTCCGCCACGCATTCGTTTTGTTTTCTGTCACATACAAACTAATTTACTAGTTGAAAATGTTAACTTAAAAATAGGATCTCCCTATATTTTTTTTTTCAAATGTAACCGACGGCGGTCCTTGGCGTAGCTATTTTTTATTACCTCATTAAACTTTGAAAAATCATAACTAAATTATTCTAATTCATAAAAATACAAATAATATATCAAAATTTGCTGAAAAATAAGATCTATCTATCTGCACTTAAATATTACACATTTGTAAATAAAAATTAAGTGAAACATAAAACATTATATATAGTTTAAAATGGGCATAAAAAATTCAAATACGATCGAAACAATGCGAAACCTTCGCGTCGTGTCATATTATGTGACATAGTTAGAAGGAAAAAAATCAAACATGGTATATTGATTATGTCTCAAAAAACCCTTCACAAAATGACATATCTTATTCGAGGTTTCTTGGCTTTCGGGTCAAATGACCAATGTTATGGCTAGAATCAAGACATAGTTTGTGATAATGTACCCATATTATACATACATCTGCATCATGGGATGACTAACAATATTGCAGGAGGAAGTTTTTATTTTCGTCGCACCAAAAAACCATTCTCCATTTTCTGAGCACAAAAAACGAACGGTTTTGTGAAGCAACCATCAAATGGCTAATTCAAAATGCTATCACCACATTTTTACAAAATACTATACCACCTTACATGTACAATGTCCAAACAGGGAGATCACAAACCTTTCCGTCTACCCCTGGTGAAAAAGATAAATTTCTGCCAAATCGGTAGGAAGTGGGTCAAATATGAACTATAGGTACATGATCCAATGCTCATGATTTTTTGTAAAAATCATTTTTAGCTTCAAAATATGATATTTCATCAGAGATCCACTTCAAGTTTATCAAATATCAGCCCCGAGCTATCTCATTCGAGGTTGCCAAAAAGCCATTTTCAATTTTAAACGGGCAAATAAAATTATGGCTAGAATCGCCGCATAGTTTGTGATAAGTTGATATTGATATCATATTTGAATTCCTCTCATTTTTCTGATCAATTTAGACATATTATTTGTCGAATTCTGATTTACGAATTTAAAGATATTAATTATTCCATATTAAATAAAAAATACAAAAAAATCATTATATTTTTATTTGAATTCAATAATATTTTTACTTATTTATTATTGTTTACTTAAATAATTGTTTGTAGTTTCAAAAAATACAAACATGTGATATGATGATATAAGAGTTAATAGGATTGATATCATAGTATTGACAACAATGTAGGGATTTTTTTACGAAAACAAATTCTGAAGGAACGAGGAAGTTAAGCGTGCTAGAGCAAGAGTAGTATTAGGATGGGTGACCAGCCGGGAAGTTTGACCAAGACCGCAATTTAATCAAATATTAAATATAATTAGTGTTAAAAATGTACAAAGTGAGAGATTAACGAGTCAAACAATTCAAAGATTAAAAAATATTTTTTAAAAATATTTTTGCAACCGGCCGATAGGCTACGCCGAGGGCAAAGCCGTCGACGTAGCGTCTACGCCGACGGCCTTTTTGTGCTCCGCCGAGGGACTTTTTTATGCTCCGTCGAGGAAGACCTTTGCCGAGGAGGCTACGCCGAGGACAGCCGCATATACCGACGACTTTTTGCCTCGGCGTAGCGTGCCGTTCCTGTAATGGCTTGACCTAGGATTATGTACATAAATAAAAATATACAGTGATAGCTAATCCATCACAGGTCAACCACCATTTCTCTTTTTTTTGAACAGGATTAACCACCATTTCAGTTAAGCCAAACGGGTCTCCAAGCTAGCCACGTTTGTCGGTGCCGTCAAGCTACGAGCGTCGAAAAGTTTGCCGGCCGAGTACCGAACGAAGGGATCCAGCTCGGGAGATCAAAGAACAACGTGGTCGATGAACTGCCAAGTCAACGCACGCCCATAGATCGCTAGCCAGTGCTCATCCTTGGTGCCATTGATTCAGGCTAATTTCGAGGCAGCTTCCCGGCGACCTTTGTTAATTCTGCTAAGTAAATAGCTAGCTGGACCAAGACCTCTACACGTGTCAGCCCTTAAGCGATACGGAAATTTTCGTCCTGTTTCTCGGGTCAATCCAACTTTTCTTTTACCAAAAAGGGGTAAAAAACTATCCATTTTCGAAAAGGGGTCAATCCAACTTGAAACTATCCATTTTCAGAGTTTTAGCCAGTGTTATTATGTTTTTTCTGCACATAGTGTCAGTTTAGTCGGTTCAGACCTAAGAAGAGTCTTCGTTTCCTCTGAAATGACAATATACTATTATGCTTTGCTTACTTCTCTCGTATTCAATGGTGTATTCGTCGGAATCGAGGATTATACCAATTTTTGCAAAATCCCCGTAGTCCCTTTACCAAGCCAGACTTGGCCCGGATAATCTTGGAATACCCCATAAATTCTTTTGTTTTGTCTAGATTAAAAACTCTCCTCCATCGTCATGTATTTTTAGGAAAGACTATTTAAGGGGAATGGAGAGGATTGAGTGAACACCAGATCCCTGCTTATCTCCAAAATTGTAGGGGATAAAAATACAAGAGAAATAAACAAGGCATTAATGTACCTACGAAGAATTCCTCTCGGGAAGACTTTGTTCTGCGAATTACTGTATGCACTATAATAGTGTATACTAGTACATTGTTTAATGAGTATGGAGTCTAGACACTGAACTCGGACAGCTGCTGCAATCAATGCTAAAAAGTCTCCTTCAGAGAAGATGGAGAAATTCACAACGACAAAGTTTCATCTAAATTAGCAGGTAATTTACCCTTAGTGGGCGCCATGGTGACTATTATATTACTTCTTAGCTTTGCGAGGAGAACAAGTATGACTAAAGCATGATTATCTTAGTATGCCACAGATTGATCAGTGTAAACTTGTCCATTGCCGCGTGCCTAAAGAAGGCCACCAAGAGTTCAAGACATAAGAACACTCACTAGTGCATCGGCTCCATCACACATCCACAAACAACATGTACAGCCATGGACACGCACAAAAATCCAACACCTACTTCTACCTTTCCCCGGGGTAAAGCTAATTAGTAAATAAGTGACAACGAAGAACATCAAGCACCCTTAACACGAGTGGCACTTGGCACACCAAACCCCATGAAACAGACATCTTTTCTAGAACAAAGACATAGTCTTGAGTTGTTAAGTCATCAGTCCATAAAGAAGATAGACAAGACATGGAACTCAATCACATCAACTATACACCTAAAAACAAAATTGATAACCAAATAATGGCCAGAGCGACGAAACTAACCCCTTTGACATGAGTTTAAGATGAAATAACCCATTTTCAAAATTTTAACACGACATGAGTCTTTTGTGTACCGCCAAACTTAGGCTAAATAGGCTACGACCATGATTAGACAGTTAATAGTTTTGAGGGCACTTAAGCGTGCAATAATTAGGGGATGCATAGTAGTTAGCCTGCTGTAACACCCTCAAAATCGGACCTATGCAAGTTCTAGCGAAAACCGCCAAACCCGCATAGAAACGATTCAAAGGTGCCCACCAGGCACTTTCATGCGGGTGGAAAACGAAGTAATAACATTACACAACAGTCCTCGATGGGACCCACAGAACAGATATATATACAACAGCGACTCAAAGAGTCAAGAATACAGATATAATATACAAAGATCCAAATCACCTTGAGAATGATAGAGCGTCCGACTATGGACAAGATGCAAATGGGGCTAAGAGCCCTGAAGAATAACCAATGGCGTCCATAACCCTGCCCAGGCCAAGCCGGAAGGGTAACCCTGCTAACGACGTCGATCTCAAAACCTGCTTAAACAAAAGGGGTGCCGACAAAGGGCAAAGGAAAAAGAGGAGCGTCAGTACTGAGGCCAGTACACGGCGAGACTAGAATTCGGCGGTCCTCGCCTACATAGGTATGGTGGACTGAGCGGCAGCGGCAGCATGCACTAAACAACCTATAGAGACTCGAAACAACTGGCGGTTATCAGAGAGGGATAAGAATGACCTATCCGGAACCAACCTGAAGCTAACACCAAACAAACCCATCCTGGTGTTTCCCCCTCGAGACCATACGAGGAAGTATACCGAGGAACTCACACCGTTGGCAGTTTTATTCATTCAGTTATAGTTGCGGCACTTTACTAGTCAGGTTTAGATAATCGTCCTGATAAAAGAAGCAGTGGGCCCTTTTAGTTATTCATTCCGTTGTAGTTGCAACAATTACTAATCAGATACAGATAGCATGAGATAAACCCAAAACCCAGCAGTTGTTGGTACTTTTATTTAGCCATTCCGTTGTAGTTGCAGTACTTACTAGTCAGATACAATGGTCGCAAGCGACATCTCAAACAAGCAATTGTGGGCAGTATTATTTAGCCATTCCATTATAGTGAAGCTGATTACTAGTCATTATAAAGTCAAATTTATAGCAATAAACTTTAGTTATGCTTGTCTATGGTCGAGATACTGTGCTCCAAGTCGTCCATAACCGCGGACACGGCTTTCAGAAAGTTTTACCCGGCCGGGGTGCACCAATAGCAACACACACTCGATCAACCTCGGAAAAACCAAATCAAAACCCAACGAGGCTTTCACGACAAAGCAATCACAGGATTCAGAAATATTTCAGGGGGCCACCCCTTAAAGTAGACCCGCAACGAAGCCGGCCGGCTCCGAGACGGACTTAAGGTTGTGGGGACGGCTGTGAACGACTGGGAACCCGAAAGTGTGGCTGGGCTTGTCGACACCGCGGAATCGTGCCACGATCCTAAACAGTACAGTGTGCTCCTCGCACAAACGTAAATAAAGCAGTAGCATGGCATAAGTACAGGATCGTAAATAAAACCTCAAACTAGTTTGTGGCCCCAAGAAATAAGACTGAATCAAGCTCTGGCTCAGGGGGGTCCCATATACCTCCCGGATGTGGATAGCGCGATAATTCAAGGAACAGGTATCAAGTACTCGGGGTCCTACGGGACACAAGTGGGCGTTCGGAAACCAAATATTATCTATCACCCACCGATGCCTCTGCTTACTTCAATTTTTGTTGTTAAACAGGAATTAAAGTGAACGATAAGTAAAACCATGATCATATCCAACATCAACATGCGGCAATACATCAACAACTGTGGCACTTGACGACACGCAACAGCACTTGAGCAAGCGACTACGACGCGCAAGTCCAACTATCTACCAAACAACAGGTAATAGGATGTGTCCAAGGCAATATAGGGCTGCACGGTATATCACGGGTACGGAAACTAAAGCATCGCAACACAGATAGCAATAGATCAACAGGAGGGAAATAAATACTATAAAAGTAAGATAGGTAGAAAGGGGGAGATGCTCGCCTGAAAACATTGCCGAAGGTTCAACCGAGGATCGGGTCGACACTCGCATCAACTCAACGGCCTTATCCGCGAAGAAGCAAAACACTAGAAGAAACACCGGATGCAATATTTAATACAACGGCAGAATATCGGGCATGATGCATGTATGATGCATGGCATGGTGAAGGTGCGATGCACTTAGGTCATATTAAGTGGAACCGGGGTCCCGACAATTAATTGGATGGTTCAAGTTGTTTAGATCCCCCGCAATTAAATGTTGTTTTAGCATGGCAGAAGATAGCACCAGTTCGCTACACAAATTTAAATGAGGCCAATATAAGGCTAGATTTGCCCGCATATGGGCCCCATATTTAATTATTAGGTGAATCGGCATAAGGCCCCCAAACCACACAAATATGCATGCGAGTATGACAATTTAATATGCAACAGGTTTTATGTTTAGCATTTATAAAAATAGGGGTTCGGATAAGGGTCACACAGTAGGGTTCGGCAGATCTTGGGGTTCCGGGGTTCGGTCTCAGGGTCCAGGGTTCGACGGAAGCGTTCTCGGACTCCGGGATTTAGGGTCTTCGGATCGGGGAAGTAGATCTTGTCGCAACCGGGTCTTCGGGTTCGGTCTTCGGAGGTTGTCGAAGGACTTGGTTCGGTGTCGGCGGCTCATCGGTTTCGCCCTGGTCGGTGTCGACCTTGTTGTCGCGAAGATCTTGTCGAATCCGCGGTCGTCGGGCCATGTCATCGGTCTTGTCGTTCGGGATGAAGACCTTAGCGTTCTCGAGGAAGTACTTGGCGTATCCGTGTCGACGTCCTTGGCATCCGGGTTCTCGGGCATCGCATCCGGGAAGGAGGACCTGTCGCATCCGGGGAGATCTTGATTCGGCTTCGGTCGAAGCGTTTGGAAGCAGATCTTGGTGTTTCGGGCATCCTCCGGTCGGGGTCTTGGCGTCCATGCAGAAGATCAAGATAAACTAGGAAGGAGATCTTGTCGGTCCCATGTCGAAGGCCTTGGCGCTCCGGATCGGTCTTCGGGTCCATGAAGGCGATGTTCGGTACATGTCGTCGACACCTCTTGATCCTTCGATTTCGGACTTCGGCGGCCACATGACACAGTCGGGGTAGCCGAGCCGTGTCTTCGTCTCATCTATCTTGACCATCTCGAGGTCTCGAAACAAACGTCCCTACATCACCAGATTGACATCCACCTGACCACACCGGGTAGCCCAGCTTGTAGCACTTGAGGTTGTGGCGGGGGTGACTATTCTCAAGCTTCAGCAACACAAACGGCAGAGCACAACTGGTGTTGGGCAGCAACACCGTGCGGGATCATCAACAGCGCTACACGAGGACAGACAGAGAAAACTGACGGCAGCGAGCAGAGCGAGGAGGACAGAGAGGGGCCGGGGTCGCGCTAAGGGAGGGGGCTCGTGAGGCGGGAACGAACGGAGACGGGGAGCTCGATGGCGGTACTGGCCTAAGACGAGGACGCAAGGGAAGGCAGCCGAGGTGCTGCAGGGGATCTCTGCTCGGACGGGGAACAGCGGCCGCGCGCGGGCGCACCTGGTGGCAGAGAGAGGCGCCAATGGGGATGAGCACGCCGAGGAGGCGGTGGAGGCAAGGCTAGGGGGCAGCACGAGCAGCGGCGGACGGGGCGGCCAGAGGATGAGGGAGAACGAGCGGCGGCCGGAAAAGGGGGGGGTGGAGGCGCGCGGTGCTGGCGAGCTTGCGGACGAACGGCGGCGAGACGGAGTGAGCAGAGGCGCAGGTGGGGACGGCGCGGCCTCGGGTGGGGCGGCGGATGGCCGGCGACGCGGGGAAGAGGAGGGACGGTGGCGGCCGGGAAGGGGAGGACGACGAGGTCCAGGCAGAGAGGATCCCACGGCGGCGGCGCTGGCAGGGTGATCTACGACGAGGGAAAGGGCCCCTGGGCGGCGGCGGCGGTTGCATCGGCACCGAGCAGGGCCGCGAGGGGGAGAGAGGGAGTTGGTGGCGCGATGGGGTCGCGGGGCGCGGTCGTGGTGGGCCAGGGGGAGGCGTGCGTGGTGGCTGTGTGCGTGGTGGGGGCTGGGTGAGTGGGTGTGTTGTGTGGGGTGTGCTGGCAAGGTGGGGGTGGGTTTAGGAGAGAGAGAGAGGCCAAGTGGCAGCATCTGATTGGGTGTGGGGAGAGGAGAGGTGAGGTGGCGCGAGATGATAGGCTGGGGTGAGGTGGAGGGGAGGGCTGGGTAGGTTAGTTGGTAGCTGTAGGATTAATGGGGTGGGCCGTTTGTATTTTCTGGGGTGGTCGTTCGGGTCATTCGGCCCGTTCGACTGCCCCACTAAAATAGTATAATCTTTTATTTACTTTAAATGCACCGTTGGCAAACCGATAGTAGACAAATAAAAATATTCCGGCGACCCGGGTTTGAATTTGAAAGCAAGACGGGGCGTTTTAGAAAACAAAACCGGCTTTGCAAAAATAGTTTTAGACAAACAATGCATGATGATGACGATGCAATGCACAAAAACAACGCGATTTTCTAGTAGTGGTTTTGCGGGATGCCACACCTGCCTACTTCTTAGGTTTGGAGGTCGAACCCCACGCATTTTTGGTTTTGAGCAAGTTAGGTCTAATGAGAATTTGGACATAATGCAAATTTAAATAAATACAATTTATACTAAACTTTTATATCTATTTATAGATTTTTAGCATACATTATACATTCTTAACTAGTATATTTTCGTTTTTTACTTATTTGGCAAAGTTATTTAATATTAATTTTTGTGTTTTACTTATAACCACATGACAAGGTTCTTTACGAGTATATTTATTTATAACAGAGTTGTTTTGTTTAAATTATATAATTTTAGTATCTATACAAGGTTCTTTATGAGTATATTTATTTATAAAAAAGTTGTTTTGTTTAAATTATATAGTTTTAGTGTATTGTTGAAGATACACTGTTGTACTAGATTAAATTTTCGTCTATAACATAGTTTTCTTCGTGAATTAATTTTTTACAACTATATAAACTAGTTAGTGTACATATATTTATGATAGTGATCTCTCGAGCAGATATCTTAATGCTGCCGTTTTGTGTAGGCAAACATATTTATAAGAACTTTTAGGAGTATAAATTGAACTCTCAGAATGATTTTTTAGAAATTTTTGGTGGCCAAGTGTGTACCACGAGATACTTTCAGTAACAAGTTGGCAACCGAGAAGATTTATACTTAGTAGTGAACTAACATCATTAACATTATCACCAATAACTAGAAATATATAATAGATTCTACTACTTTTTGCATACCTTTGATTTAACTATTTGATATTCCCCCACTACAATGAGCTTGGTATCAAGTGTTGACTACAAGTGTTGCATGTCAATTTTTCTTTTTGCAATTGATGAAATTTCCGTCCCTCTTCGTGTGTCAATTCAACATGCAACCATCCATTTCTCACAGGCCTAGTCAGTGACACTCCTTTTTTATACACGGGATTGTCTCTGTCGGTTTAGTTTGACCCGAGAGGAGTCTTCATCTCCTCTGTAACGATAATGTATACTACTCCATCTGTTTTATAATATAAGATGATTTAACTTTGTGAAGGATATGTATCTGAACCTACACACTAAAAGTAGTCTAAATATATTTTATTCATAAAGCTAAAACAACTTCTATAATAAAACGGAGTGAGTAGTACAGTGTAGTCCACGGAGAATTTTGTTTAGAACAATTCTGGCAAGACTTTATTTTATTAATTATGCACAATAATAATGTATACTAGTACATTGTTTAATGGATATGGAATCTAGACACTGAACTTAGACAGCCCAGCTCAAAAGTCTCCTTCACGAAAGATGGATAAATTTACACCGATCAAGTTTAGGCCATCACAATCTTGGTTGGTACTTTATGATATATATACTGATTTGTTTACTACTTAGTGAGACGAGCTTTGTGAGGAGAACAGGTACTACTATGATTGTCTTAGTACAACAGATCAACAAGAAAAACATAGTATAAATTTGTCTATTGCAGCATGCCTGAAAAAGGTCATCGAAACACAGGACACTCGCTAGTGCAGCAGCTCCACCGCACAGCCGCAAACATCCTGTATGTAGCCATGTACACGCACAAAAATCCAGCACCTACTTCTACCTTTTCCTGGACCAAAGCTAACTGGTCAGGTGGAAAGCAACTACGAATGTCTAACACGTGGAGAATGGACGTGTTAAACTGAACGGCTGAGTGACTAGAGTCCTCTCTTCATCCTCCCAACTCCCACCTGGCATTTGGCGTTAGGGTGTCAGGTGGGATCCCGCCTAAATTCCACTTCTAGTTCATTTCTCAAAATCTAGTGTAAATTTTTGCTCAAAATTTACACTAGAATTTGGCAAATAAACTACAAGTGGGATTTAGGTGGTATCCCACTTGACACCCTATCTGGCGTGAAGATTGTCGGAAAGGATGAGAACAAGCGCACGCGTGGCCTCTCCTGAAGCACCAGCAGCAGGCAATAGTGACAAAACACTAGTGTTGTCCGATTGCCAAACCACTTCACCGTTTGACCTGCGATTATGTGCAGAAATAAAAATATTTACTATTAAATTGTTTGTGGTATGTTTGTCTTACCAAATTTTCGTTTCAACAGTTTTTGGATGATTTTTTTCCTTCCACCAAACCATCATATTACCCACCACGCTACGCGTAAGTGGAAACAACGGTTCATGTTTTTTTATCTCTCATCGGGTACCACTGGAGGGTGTCATGGCTTGATTGGGGCAGGGTCGTCGTGGTGCTGGTCAAGCGCGTGTAGCAGAGGAGGCTAACAACGTTGCAAGGGCGAGGACAAGCAGTGCGGCCACTGGCCAAGAGGGGGCTAGCTCGGTCATGAGCGAGATAGCCGGAGAGAGGCGCGCTCGGTGACCCGAATCCGAGCGTCGAGCTGGAGGCGGAGGGAAGGCGAGGACGAGAGGCCGACAGAGAAGCTCGCACACGAGGCGGAGCGTCAGCAAGCGAGGGTACGCGCGTCGAATCTTGGCGGCGGGGTCGGCAATGTAGATGGGTGCGGGGTTGAAGTTGGCGACTACGACCGGCTCGACGAGAGAGAGAGAGAGAGAGAGAGAGAGAGAGAGAGAGAGAGAGAGAGAGAGAGAGAGAGAGAGAGAGAGAGAGAGAGAGAGAGAGAGAGAGAGAGAGAGCTAAGTGAGGAGGAAGGTGACGAGGACGTCAGGATCGAGCGAGGAGGAAGGCACTTGGGTTCTCCTCGTGTGCGGATGGGGACAACGGGAGGAGTGGGGTAGTGGGACCTGATCGCTTTTCGGAAAAAGGAGCATGGCGGCTACAAAAATGGCTAGGGTGTTACAATTGCGACAAGAAGATAACGAAGAACGAAAACGAAAAACACAGCAAGGGGACACCGATTTAACGTAAAAAAACCTCTCCAACAAAGAGAGGAAAAAATCACGGGCGCCAGCCAGCGAAACTTCACTATATCGAGGAGTGTACAAACGCCGGGGATTTCACAGATGCAACTCATCCCAACCGGCGGCTTACAAGGGGTTTATATATCGGTGGAAACCTAGGTCTTCGACGATCCGTACAAGGGGTTTATACACTCGGCCCAAGCCTCCGGCGACGGGCCTCGCTCCACTCGTCAGAAGTTGGCCTATACTTTGTAGAATTTGGATCAACATATAACATAGGGGAACTCCTCTCCCCTAGGGTTTCGGCTTGGGAGCACGTGGTGGCTTAGGTTAGGCCTTTGGTTGGGCTGCGAGGGAAAGGAGACGACGCTCGAGCGTGTGATGGCTAGGGCATAGGGGAGGGGGGCAGGATGGCTGGCCAACTAGGCATGGCTAGGATGGCCCTGTGCTAAACTGTCTGGTCCACAGGATTTACTATTTTAAACCCGTATGTCCCTTTTGTTTAGAATACGGGACAAATGACTTGAAAAGGAGCGAACGTACTAGACCTCGCGGATTCAATACCAAAAGACTTCACTTCACATACCGACATGCTAATTTCAGGATTTGTTATTCTCAATGACTGGTGGATGGCTCTTTTCTATCTTAGGTCGATCTGCAGTTCATATCGTAAAGAACCGGCTCATGTACGAAACCGGATTTAGAATTGTTTTAGAGAACGACTTAATTTTTGACACTCTCGAGTTTGGACTTTATCGACAATCATGCTCTATTGGAGGAGAAAATGAAAAAGAAATACAAACTAAGGCTAGGGTTATATAGGTCGAATATCGATATTGTGCAAAATTTAGTCATACCAAAACTTTTTCATTTAGAAAGTGAGTTTTTTATTGTATCGTAGCAGCACAGGTATTTTGCTAGTAAGTACTATCTTTATTTCGGTTTATTAGGCTAATGCGTACTCCAAGAAAATAATTTAATCATAAATTTAGTCAACAATATATGAATCATATGTCACAAAAATTATATCATTGAAAGTGTACTTTGAATATGAATCTAATGGTATAATTTTTGTTAAATTTAGTTTATATTTTATTGATCAAATTTAGGATCATTTTTTCCCTCAAAGTACGTATTTGACGATAGTAGAGCTAATCCATCACAGGCCAACCATTTCCAGTTAACCAAACGCGAGTCCAAGCTACACACGGTTGCGCTTTAAAAAAAAAAAAGCTACACACGGTTGCCGGCGACGTGGCGTCAAGCTACGAGCATCGAAAAATATGCCGACCGAGTACTGAACCAAAGGGATCTAGCTCGAGAGAACAACAACGTGATCGATGGACTCCAAAGTCAACACGCCCATAGATCAGATCGCTAGCCAGCGCTCTGCCTGGGTCTTTATTCTGTTGATGCCATTAATTCAGGCTAATTTTCCAGGAATTTTCCCTCGGCGAGACGTCGGCAACCTTGTCTAGCTGGATCAAGATCTCGGTACGTGTCAGCCGCCAAGCAATGCCGAAAATTTCGGCATGTTTTCGTGGATCAAGTTTAGTAAGTGTTGTTACGTTTTTTTCTTTCACACATGACCGCGTCTGTCAGTTTAGTCAGTTCAGACCTGAGCACAAACTTAGCTCGATGGCGCGTCGCGTGGCCTCCTCCTTGCCATAGATAGACATCAGACATGCGGAGGCTGCTGGGTCGCTGCCACGCGGGCCTTGTGTGAGAGAGGAAGCACGCGTGCAGTCCGTGCTGACGCATTCATGTCCTAAATTTGGTGGAAAGATGGGTCGCGCCGGATACGTTGGTTCATTTGGGTTACACCGCTGGAACGTCTGTGACATGTCCTCCTGTCGGCATGGATGGGTTTGAACCGGCCCGGACCCGTTTGGTCGTGCCGCTGGAGATGCCCTTAGCTCTTATCTGACCGGTAATTTATCCTCAGTGGGTCCCATATTTCTTTGTTTATTACTACTAAGTGAGATCAACCTAGCTTTGAGAGGACAATAAATACTACCAGTAGGCATGATTCTCTTAGTATTCTATAAATAGATCAACATAAATTTGTCTATTGCCGCGTGCTTAAAGAAAACCACCAAGACTCCACGACATATGAAACACTCACTAGTGCAGCGGCTCCATCACACCGCCGCAAACAACATGTATAACCATGAATACTCACAAAAATACAGCAACTACTTCTACCTTCTACCAGGTTAAGGCTAATTGGTAAAAGTGGGGAGCAACTAAGAACACATAAAGCACGCTAAACTTGTACAAAATGGACATGTTAAACTAAACGGTAGGCACTTGACACACAGTCTTGGGTCCCTCACTCATCTCTCCATAAAAAAGTTAAAGAAGACATGGAAGTCAATCACTTGAGTCTACAACGAGAAATATAATTGATAACCAGATCAGTGCTGGAGTTAGGAGGGACCAGCAAGAGCCCTGGCCCCCCTACAGCGTTCATTAGTATGCAGATTTTTTTGCTTAAGGCTAGCTAAGGAAGAATTTTTAGAGGAATTAGCTTATTTGCCCCCCCCCCCCAATAACTGAAAATTATCAGGTTTGGACCCCTCTAAACTACAATCCTGCCTCCGCCGCTGAACCAGATGCTAACAAAGCAACAAAAGTTTAAGCCGAACTAAACTAAACCGTTTTTGAAAATTTAACACGTAATAACATTTTTTCGTCATCCAAATTTATGATGAATAGGGTTCGAGCGGCCTCCTTGGAAGTATGATCTTGATTATACATTTAATAGTTTTTTGCAGGCACTTAGTAGTGCATGAATCGGAGGATGCGACACAGGGGCGGGCCCACTTCAATTCAAAGGTATTCAGATGAATACCCAAATATTTTGAAAAATATATAAGTATGTAAATTCTCTATGGAAAATATAATATAAGTAAACTATTCAATGATGACATTTAGTATGTTATAGCTCAACTGGTTTAGAAATAACTGTTGAATCGTGTGATTCAAGGTTTGAGCCCCATTTTTGCGACTTTTGTTGTTTTTCAAAATAATCATTTTGCATGTATTTTTTTTGTAGAAAGCCCATCTGATGTTTGTTCTACTTTTAAGTTTTCATAGTTAGAAATTTGTATGTAGTTACATAGTCAATACTGCTTTGGTAAATTCATATGTTCCTCAAGCAGAAATACCATTGAGAGGATTTCTCAAAATATACCATACATGTAAACAGTTGCTCAGGTCTCATTCTTGTTTAAAATTTATTTTATACAATAATAAATTATTATTATAATTTTGAATACCGGTACCAAAAATTCTAGGCCCGCCCCTGATGCCATAATGACTAGTCTGACTACTTCTTACGTCAGATATAGCTTTCTTGAATCAGCGCATCCTTTGTTTTGAGCAGGGTCGGTCTCACCATAATTTAGACACGACGCACATAAAAATAAATAAAATTTATACTAAAATTTTATATTTATTTATAACTTATTTTAGCATGCATGGCATTCTTAATGAGTATATTAGTTTATTACTTATTTGGGAAGTTGTTTAATATTAGTTGTTGTGTTCTTATAACCACATGACAAGGTTTTTTATGAGTATATTTATTATAACCACATTACAGAGTTGTTGCTATTTAATTATATATTCTTTATGTATATTGTTGGAAATGCACTTGCGTTGTGCTAATTTATATTTTCTTAATTTGGAAAGTCTAATTAATCTTTGACAATTGTATAAACTAGTTAGTTTATGCTATGGTAGAGATCTCTACTACATATGGTCTAAAAAATATCTTAATATTGTTTTTTTTGTGTGTAGGCAAACATATTTATAAAAACTTTTGGATTTTAAATTGAACTCCCGGAATGATTTTTTAGACTTTTTCGTGGCCAAATGTGTAACCGGATACTTTAAGTAATAAGTTGGCAACACGTACATGCTTTCTACTTAGTACTGAAGTAACATCGTTAAAATTATCACCGACTAAAACTATATAATATATTCTACCACTTTTTCATACCTATGATTTAACTATTTGATATTGCACCACTACAATGAGTTTGGTAACATTTGTTCAATACAAGTGTTATATGTCAAAAAAAATTGCACTATGTGACGAAAATTTTGCCCCATTTCTTGGGTCAATTTGACGTGCAACCATCCAATTATCAGAGGCCTAGCTAGTGATACTCATTTTTTTTGTTGTCTCTGTCAGTTCAGTTAGTTCAGACCTGAGCGGAGTTTTGGTCTCTTCCGTAACAAAACGTACACTAGTACATTGTACTCTGCAGCGAATTTTGTTTAGACAATCTTGGCAAGACTTTGTTTTATGATCGGGGAATTTACTAGGTATGCAGTACATTGTTTAATGGGTATGGAGTCTAGACATTGAATTTGGACAGCTTTGCCACTCAGTGCTCAAAAGTCTCCTTCCGAAAATATCGTAAATTTACACCGATCAAGTTCTAGCTCATCTCGATCTGGGTTGATACTTTATTACATACTGATTTATGCAGCTCCACCGCACAGCCGCAAACAGCCTGTATGTAGCCATGTACACGACAGAAAAATCCAGCACCTACTTCTACCTCTCTCCGGACAAAGGCTAACTGTTAAGTGGAAAGCAACTAAGAACGTCTAACACGTGGAGAATGGACATGTTAAACCAAACGGCTGATTGACTAGAGCCCTCTCTTCGATCATCCTCCCAAGTCCCACCTGGCATCTGGCGTGAAGATTGTCGGAAAGGATGAGAACAAGCGCACGTGCAGCCTCTCCTGAAGCACCAGCAGCAGGCAGTAGTGACAAAATACCAAAACATCTCGACACACAAGGTGTTGTCCGATGGCCAAACCACTTCACGGTTTGACCTGCGATTATGTGGAGAAATAAAAATATTTACTATTAAATTGCTTGTGGTAGGTTTGTCTTAGCAAATTTCCGTTTCAACAGTTTTTGGATGTTTTTTTCTTCCACCAAACCATCCTATTACCCACAACCGCCACACGTAAGTGAAAAAAGGTTCATGTTTTTATCACTCGTCGGGTTCCACTGGAGGACGTCGTTGCTTGATGGGGGCGTGGTCGTCGCGGTGCTAGTCGAGCGCGTGCAGCAGAGGAGGTTGATAGCATTGCAAGGGTGAGAACGAGCAACGTGGCCACGAGCCAAGAAGGGGCTAGCTCGGCCGTGAGCAAGATAGCCGGAGAGAGGCGCGCTTGGGGACCCGAAGCCGAGCGTCGAGCTGGAGGCGGCGAGAAGACGAGGACGAGCCATGACAAAGAGGCCGACGAAGGAGCTCGCGCGCGGGGCGGAGCGTCGGCGAGCGAGGATACGCGTGTCAAGATGTTGGCGACGGGGTCGGCGATGCAGATAGGGCCAGGGTTGAAGTTGGCGACGACGACCGGCTCGATGGGAGAGAGCTGAGTGAGGAGGAAGGCGATGAGGACATCAGGATCGAACGGAGGGCAAGGAGCGAGCGAGGAGGAAGGCACTTGGGTTCTCCTCCGCGTGCTGACGGGAACATAAGGAGGAGTGGGGTAGCGGGACCTGGTCGCTTTTCGGAAAAAGGAGTAGGGACGGATACAAAATGGCCAAGGAAACTCCTCTCCCCTAAAGTTTCGGCTAGGAAGCCCGTGGTGGCTCTGGCTAGGCCTTTGGTTGGGTTGTGGGGCGCGAGGAGACGACGCTCGAGCGTGTGAGGGGGCGTAGGGGGCAAGATGGCTGGGCAGCTGGGCCTGGCTAGGATGGGCCTGTGTGACTGGTCCATAGGATTTACCTTTTTTTAACTTGTTTGTCCTTTTGTTTAGGATAGGGGACAAATGTAGAAAACTAGACCCTGAAAAAAGGGAACCTACTAAATCTCACGGATGGAATATCGAAAAAATTCTCTCCACACCGACCTGCTAATTTCGGGATTTGTTGTTCTCAATGACTGGTAGATGCCTCATTTCTACGTTAGCTCGATCTGAGTTCATATCTGAAAAGAAGCGGCTCATGTCCGAAACAAGCGCACATTTTTTAATAATCCGAATATAATACCTAATCGTACTTAGCTGGACGGTCCTAATCTTATTTTCTACTTCCGTTAGTGCAAAGTAGAAAACAGAATTAGGACCTAATGTTTCACACTTTGGTTGGACTTTATCGACTTAATGTTCACACACACTTGCTATTTTCTTATTATAAATACATATTTATAGAACTTGAAAGTGCATCATAATGTAAGTGCAAACCCAATTTATAATTGTTTTAGAGAACAACTTAATGTTTGACACTTTAGGTTGGACTTTATAGACACAATCGTGCTCTATTGGAGGAGAAAATGAAAATAAAAATACAAACTAAGGCTAGGGCTATAAAGGTCAAAAATCGATTTTGACCAAAATTTGGTCATACCAAAGCTTTTCACTTATAAAGTGAGTTTTCTATTCTATCGTAGCAGCACGCTAGTAAGTACCCTTTATTTTTCTAAATATAAGATGTTTTATCTTTATGAAAAGAGTGTATTTAGACCCTTTCTAATGTATAGGTTTACTCCAAATCTACACACTAAAAAATATTTAGATACACTTCTTTCACAAAGATAAAACATCATTTTGAAGAGGGAGTAGAAGCTAATCCATCGTAGGTCAACATTTCCAATTAACCAAACGCGGGTCCAAGCTACTACACAGGGTTGCCGGTGGCGACGTGGCGTCAAGCTACGAGCATCGAAAAGTATGCCGACCGAGTACTGAACCAAGGGATCCAGCTCGATCGAGAAAACAACAACGTGATCGATGAACTCCAAAGTCAACACGCCCATAGATTCAGGCTAATTTTCCAGGAATTTTCCCTCGGCGACGTCGGCGACCTTTTTAGTTCTGCTAAATAGCTAGCTGGATCGAGATCTAGGTACGTGTCGGCCGCCAAGCGATGCTGCAAATTTCTCCTCGTTTCCTCGCTCAATCCAACATGCAACTATCCATTTATCAGAGGCCTATTACGTCAGTTCAGACCTCAGTAGAGTCGTGTTTCTTCTGAAAGACAATGTACACTATTTAATGTACTTGCGGAGGATTATGTTTATAACAATCCTGGCAAGACTTTGTTCTACGCATTGTTTGATGGTATGGAGTCTAGACACTGAACTTGGACAGTTGCTGCAGTCGGTGCTGAAAAGTCTCTTTGAGAAAAGATGGAGAAATTCCCAGCGACAAGTTCACAAAAAAAAAAAAAGTTTCAGCTCACCCTCAGTGGGGCCCACAGTGACTAACATATTACTGCTTTGTTTGTTACTCCTAAGTGAGATTAGCCGAGCTTTGAGAGGAGAATGTGTGTGTACGACTAGTAGGCATGATTCTCTTAGTACGCCACAGTAGATCGGCTTCAATTTATCGGTGCTGCATGCCTAAAGAAAGTCATCAAGACATGAGAACACTCACTAGTGCAACGACTCCATTGCACAACCACAAACATCATATATAGCCATGTATAGGCACAAAAATCAGCACATACTTCTAGGGCCTATATATACTTCTATCTTTTACCGGGGTAACACTAATTGGTAAGAGTGGAGAGCAACTAAGCACACATCAAGCACTCCAAACACGTGTAGAATGGACATGTTAAACTGAACGGCTTGCCTCTTGACACACCAACAACTCCATGAAAACACGTCATTATCAAAAAAAGACAGAGTCCCGGTTCCTCACTAGTTGGTCCACAAATAAAAAAAAAACAATGAACTCAATCACTTTGAATCTACACCGAGAAACATAATTGATAACCACAAAGCGATGAAATTAACCATTTGGAATAAATTTAAGCTAAAATAAACCATTTTCAAAATTTTAATCCGAAATAACCCTTTTGTCTATCGGAAAACTTAGAATGAATAGTGTAAGCCCGTCTCCATGGCAATACGGTCTGATTAGACAGTTATAAATTTTGAGGGCATTTAGCACTGCATGAATAAGTGGATTCCACAGTGGATAGCCTACCTAATTTTAGTTGAGAGGTTGCTCACTTGGATCCAGCGTAATCTTTGAGTAAGGTAGGTCTACCCATAATTTTGATTGATGCAAATTTAATTTAATACAATTTATACTAAACTTCTTTATTTATTATTAGCTTATTTTTAGTATTCATGATACATTCTTAATGACTGTTTTTGTTTATTACTTATTGTAGGGGTTCGTAGCACGGAAAACAAAAAATTTCTATCGCATACAAACAAACAAGCCAAGATCTATCTACTAGATTGTAGCAACGAGTTGATGGTATAACTTACCCTCGAAGATTCCAAAGCGTTTAACGAGAGCGGATTCTCGTGGGTGATGTAGTCGTACTCTTTCCGATCTCAAGATCGTGTAGACGATCCTTCCGGCGCCACGTTCCGGCAGCGCTCCCGCAGCCGGCCACACGTTCGGTACTCGACGAAGACCTTCCTCTCCCTTGTTCCAGCAGGCAGCGGAGGTTGTAGCACTCTCCTCGCGATTCCGGCAGCACAACGGCGTGGTACCGGAAGTAGAGGGGAAATCCCGCAGGGCTTCGCCTTAAGCCGGTGCGAGTATGGTGGAGCTTATGAGAGAGGCTATTAGTGGTCTAGTAATTAGACACACCAATTAGAAGGCTCTAAACCAATTAGAAGGCTCTAAACCGCTGGCTAAAGCAATTAGAAGCTCTAAACCAAAACGGCTCTAAACCGGAGGTAGAAGATAGGAACTTGTGTGTTCTAGGAGGGGAGCCCTGCCCCTCCTTTTATGGGTGGGGAGGCGCGGCCAGGGGAGGGGAGTCCCTCCCCAAGTCGGCCTTGGGCTGGGCGCCGGCTTGGAGGAGTGGGACTCCTCCTCCAAGTTGGTTCCAACTCCTCTTGCTTGTTTCCCACAGTTTCCTGTTTCCCACAGTTTCCTGTTTTAGCCGTTTGACTTTCAAACTGGCAATTTGACTTTCATGTTTTTGGAACAGCAAGAACACTTAGTACATGATGCAATCATTCAATGACACACTCATGTACCCTCCCCCCCGGAGTGCCGGACAATCCGGAACCTTCTAGAACATTCCCGATGAAAACACCGGAATCATTCCCGAACTCCGAAACGGGACTTTCCTTATATGAATCTTATTCTCCGGACCATTCTGGATCACCTCGTGATATCCCGGATCCCATCCGAGACTCCGAACAACATTCGGTCTCTTTCTCATAATACCATAACTACTCAAACAACGTCGAATCCTTAAGTGTGTCTCCCTACGGTTCGTGAATTATGCGGACATGACCGAGACACTTCTCCGAACAATAACCAATAGAGGAATCTGGAAATTCATATGGCTCCCACATATTTCTACGATTACTTTGCGATCGAATGAACCACTTACATACGATACCAATTTCCCTTTGTCTCACGATATGTTACTTATCCGAGGTTATGATCGTCGGTATCTCTGCATACCTAGTTCAACCTCGTTACTGATAAGTACTCTTTTCTCGTTCCCGTGATATGTGATCCCTTGTGACCAAGTCACATGCTTGCAATCTAATTGGATGACATTCCACCGAGAGAGCCCAGAGTATATCTATCCGTCATGTGGATGGACAAATCCCACTCTTGATCCATGTGTCTCAACCAATACTTTTCGAACACTCAATGCCACCTTTATAACCACCCAGTTACGGTGTGGTGTTTGATGACATCAAAGCATCCATCCGGTAAAAGTGATATGCATGATCTCATGGTCGAAGGAATTAGGTTACTATGTATCAGAAAGCATATAGCAATTGAACTATTGAAATGACTTGATCTTTTATGCTACGCTTATCAATAGGAGTATGTCCACCATATCATTCTCCTAATGATATGATCTTGTTGTTGATAACATCTCAATGTTCATGATATGGAAACCACAATCATTTAATCAACCAACAAGCTAGTGAAGTATAGAGGCTATACTAGTGACTTCAATTTAAGTTTACAATTACACAAGTATTAATGGTTTCCTTGTTAATACTATTATAGCATGAATGTAAACATTTATCATAAACACAAAGATATAATAATAACTACATTTATTATTGCCTCTAGGGCATATCTCCAACAGTCTCCCACTTGCACTAGAGTCATCTAATCTAGATTACATGGTAATATACCGAACACCCATGGCAGTTTGGTGTTGGTCATGTTTTGCCCTCGGGAGAGGTTTAGTCAACGGATCCGCCACATTCAGATCTGTGTGTACTTTGCAAATCTTTATATCCCCATCCTGGATATGTTCTCGAATAGCATGAAAAAGTAGCTTGATATGCTTCAACTTCTTGTGTGACCTTGGTTCTTGCGCATTGGCTATGGCGCCCATGTTATCACAGTAGATAGACATTGGGTCCAGCGCACTAGGAACCACACCCAGCTCTGTAATGAACTCTTTCATCCATATCGCTTCTTGTGAAGCCTCCGAAGCAGCCATGTATTCCGATTCAGTTGAAGATCTCGCCACAACGCTTTGCTTTGCACTCCTCCAGCTAACTGCTGCACCATTCAAAATAAATACGTATCCAGATTGTGATTTAGAATCATCCGGATCGGTGTTCCAATCAGCATCGGTGTAACCATTAACAACGAGCTGTTCATCACCTCCATAAGAAAGAACCATATCCTTAGTTCTTCTCAAGTACTTAAGGATGTTTTTGACCGCTGTCCAATGATCCACTCCTGGATCACTTTGATATCTGCTAGTTAGACCAACAGCATATGCAATGTCGGGTCTAGTACATAGCATGGCATACATTAGAGATCCTATGGCTGATGCATAGGGAGTCTTACTCATCCTTTCTCTATCTTCTGCCGATGTCGGACTTTGAGTTTTACTCAAGGTCGTATTGGGCAACATGGGCAAGAACCCTTTCTTGCTTTCTTCCATTCCAAACCTCTTTAGAACTTTGTCCAAATATGTACTCTGTGACAATGATATTTGGCGTTTCGATCTATCTCTATAAATCTTTATGCCTAATATGTAAGCTGCTTCGCCAAGATCCTTCATTGAAAAACTATTATTCAAATATTCCTTGACACTATTAAGAAGGTCTACATCATTCCCAATCAACAATATGTCATCCACATACAGTATTAAGAATGCTACAGAGCTCCCACTCACTTTCTTGTAAATACAAGCTTCTCCATAAGTTTGTATAAAACCAAAACTTTTGATTACCTTATCAAAACGTTGATTCCAACTTCGGGATGCTTGCTTCAATCCATAGATGGACCGTTGAAGTTTGCATACCTTGTTAGCATCTTTAGGATCGACAAAACCTTTGGGTTGCATCATATACAACTCTTCATCAATGTCTCCATTGAGGAATGCTGTTTTGACATCCATCTGCCATATCTCATAATCATAATATGCAGCGATTGCTAACATAATCCTCACAGACTTTAGTTTCGCTACCGGTGAGAAAGTCTCATCGTAGTCAACTCCTTGAATTTGTCGAAACCCTTTTGCGACAAGTCGAGCTTTATAGACAGTAACATTACCATCAGCATCTGTTTTCTTCTTGAAAATCCATTTGTTCTCGACAGCCTTCCGGCCATCCGGTAAGTCCACCAAAGTCCATACTTGGTTTTCGTACATGGATCCAATCTCGGATTTCATGGCTTCTTGCCATTTATTGGAATCTGGGCTCATCATCGCTTCCTCATATGTCTCGGGGTCATCGGTGTTGTCCACCACCATGACATTCATAACGGAATCATACCAATCTGGAGTGGTACGAGTTCTCGTTGACCTCCGAGGCTCTGTAGCAACTTCAACCGAAGTTTCATGATCACCATCATTAGCTTCCTCTCTTATTGGTGCAGGCACCACAGGAACTTCTTCCGGTGCTGCGCTACTCGCAATTTCGAGAGAAGGTTCGACAACCTCGTCGAGTTCTACTTTCCTTCCAGTCAATTCTTTCGAGAGAAATTCCTTCTCTAGAAAGGATCCATTCTTGGCAACGAATGTTTTGCCTTCGGATCTATGATAGAAGGTATACCCAATAGTTTCCTTCGGGTATCCTATGCAGACGCATTTTTCCGCTTTGGGTTCAAGCTTGTCCGGCTGTAACTTCTTTACATAGGCTTCGCATCCCCAAACTTTAAGGAACGACAATTTAGGTTTCTTCCCAAACCATAATTCATACGGTGTCGTTTCAACGGATTTAGACGGTGCCCTATTTAAAGTGAATGCGGCTGTTTCTAATGCATAACCCCAAAATGATAGCGGTAAATCTGTAAGTGACATCATAGAACGAACCATATCTAAGAGAGTTCGATTACGACGTTCGGACACACCATTACGCTGTGGTGTTCCCGGCGGTGTCAATTGTGAAAGTATTCCGCATTTCTTCAAATGCTCGCCAAACTCGTAACTTAGATATTCACCTCCACGATCAGAACGTAGAAATTTAATCTTCTTGTTACGTTGATTCTCTACCTCACTTTGAAACTCCTTAAACTTCTCGAAAGTTTCGGACTTATGTTTCATGAAATAGATATACCCATATCTACTCAAGTCATCCGTGAAGGTAAGAACATAACGATAACCACCGTGCGATGCTACACTCATTGGACCAAACACATCGGTATGTATGATTTCCAATAAGTCCGTAGCTCGCTCCATCATACCAGAAAATGGAGTCTTAGTCATTTTACCCATCAGACATGCTTCGCATCTTTCAAGTGATTCAAAATCAAGTGATTCAAGAAGTCCATCGGAATGGAGTTTCTTCATGCGTTTCACTCCGATGTGACCAAGACGACAGTGCCACATATAGGTCGAATTATCGCTTGATTTCAAACGTTTAGCCTCAATGTTGTTGATATGTGTATTTCCACTATCGAGATTCAATAAGAATAGACCATCTATCAAAGGTGCATGTGCGTAAAACATATTACTCATATAAATAGAACAACCATTATTCTCAGATTTAAACAAGTAACCGTCTCGCAATAAACAAGATCCTGATATAATGTTCATGCTCAACGCAGGCACCAAATAACAATTATTTAAGTATAAAACTAATCCCGATGGTAGATGAAGGGGTAGCGTGCCGACCGCGATCACATCAACCTTTGATCCGTTTCCCACGCGCATCGTCACCTCGTTCTTCGCTAGCTTCCGTTTATTCTGCAGCACCTGTTTCGAGTTACAAATATGAGCAACCGAACCAGTATCAAATACCCAGGCACTACTACGAGTACTAGTGAGATACACATCAATAACATGTATATCAGATATACCTTTCTTCTTGATGTTGCCGTTCTTCAAATCCGCCAAGTACTTTGGGCAATTCCGCTTCCAGTGACCTTCTCTCTTGCAGTAAAAGCACTCAGTATCAGGCTTAGGTCCAGCCCTGGTCTTCTTCGTCGGCGTGGTAGCTTTCTTACCACCCTTCTTGAAGTGTCCCTTTTGCTTAGACTTGCCTTTCTTGAATTTGGTGGTCTTATTGACCAACAACACTTGGTGCTCTTTCTTGATCTCCACTTCTGCAGATTTCAACATGGCAAAGAGTTCTGGCAACGTCTTGTTCATGTTCTGCATGTTGTAGTTCATCACAAAGTTCTTGTAACTTGGTGGTAGTGATTGGAGGACACGGTAAATCCCCAAAGCATTAGGAATCACTATACCCAAGCTTTGAAGTTTGTTTGCGTGCCCAGACATCTTAAGCACATGCTCACTGACGGTGCTGCCCTCTTCCATCTTGCAGTTAAAGAACTTTTCAGAAGCCTCATAGCTTTCAATTGCCGCATGAGTCTCAAAAATCAATTTGAGATCTTCGACAATATCATATGGGTCTGAATCCTCAAACCTTTTCTGAAGCTCCGGTTCCAAACCATACAAGATAGCACACTGAACTATGGAGTACTGATTCTTCCGAGCGAGGTAAACATTCTTTACTTCATCGGGAGCATCAGCTGCAGGTGGGTCACCCAGCGGTGCATCCAGCACATAGGTCAAATTACCAGCTGTGAGGACAATCCTCAAATTGCGGAACCAATCCGCGAAGTTGCTTCCATTGTTTTTCAACTTTTCTTTCTCTAGGAACGCATTAAAATTGATGGTAGGGGCTGCCATTGATCTACAACATATTTGCAATAGTTTAGACTAAGTTTATGACAAATTGAGTTCAAATTAATAATAAAATTAAACTAGGTGAACTCCCACTCAAAACAATATCCCTCACATTGTTTTAGTGATCACACGAACCAAATCCACCATATCAACACCGATCATCACGAGAGTTGACATAGTTTCAATGGCGAACAATCGACATGTTCATCACATCTACTATATGATTCATGCTTTACCTTTCGGTGATCCGTGTTCCGAGACCATGTCTGTACATGCTAGGCTCGTCAAGATCAAACCTTAGTTTCTGCATGAGCAAATCTGGCTTGCTCATGTTGTATACACTTGCAGAATCTAACACACCCGATCATCACGTGGTGCTTCGAAACAACAAGCTTTAGCAACGGTGCTAACTAAGGGTGAACACTTTATGATTTGAAATTGATGTGCATGAGGGATCATCTTATAATGCTACCGTCGTCTACTAAGCAATACAAGATGCATAAAGGATTAACATCACATGCAATTCAATATATATGTGATATGATATGGCCTTTCTTCTTTGTGCTTCCGATCTCCATCTTCAAGCACGAACATGATCTCCATCATCACCGGCATTGCATCAAGGTCAATGACGCTTCTCCATGGTTGTCGTCCACCGGCTTCAACTATTACAACTACTTTGAATAGACACGCGGGTCTTAACATAAATTAAAGACAACCATATGGCTCCTGCCGGTTGCCAACTTACAATAAGGAACATTGCATACATCAAATATAATCACAATCATGGCCATATCACATCACTGCACACCCCTGCAAAACAAAGTTAGACGCCTCTACTTTCTTTGCATATTTTACGTGGTTTGGGGCTTTCAATAAGTGTCGTTCTAACTTACGAACAAGAACCACAACATTGATACTAGCATTGTTGATCACCCGTTGTAAATTGGATCTTAACTATGCTAGGAGAAACAGGCACCCGCAAAGCCACTTATGCAATACAAGTTGCATGTCAAGCGTGGAGCAAGTCTCATGAACGATGTCATGTAAAGTTAGCCCGGGCCGCTTCATTCCAACATACCGCAAGATGCAAAGTACACAAGAAGTAATCGACAATAAAATCATCAACGCCCACAATGACCATTGTGTTCTACTCGTGCAACAGATCTACATATAGACACGGCTCTGATACCACTGTAGGGGTT
The DNA here is from genome assembly GCA_916181665.1 of Avena sativa. Taxonomy (NCBI): domain Eukaryota; kingdom Viridiplantae; phylum Streptophyta; class Magnoliopsida; order Poales; family Poaceae; genus Avena; species Avena sativa. The sequence goes on along the minus strand of OV702279.1, from coordinate 369,517,795 downwards.
CGTAGCATGGAAAACAAAAAATTTCTATCGCATACAAACAAACAAGCCAAGATCTATCTACTAGATTGTAGCAACGAGTTGATGGTATAACTTACCCTCGAAGATTCCAAAGCGTTTAACGAGAGCGGATTCTCGTGGGTGATGTAGTCGTACTCTTTCCGATCTCAAGATCGTGTAGACGATCCTTCCGGCGCCACGTTCCAGCAGCGCTCCCGCAGTCGGTCACACGTTCGGTACTCGACGAAGACCTTCCTCTCCCTTGTTCCAGCAGGCAGCGGAGGTTGTAGCACTCTCCTCGCGATTCCGGCAGCACAACGGCATGGTACCGGAAGTAGAGGGGAAATCCCGCAGGGCTTCGCCTTAAGCCGGTGCGAGTATGGTGGATCTTATGAGAGAGGCTATTAGTGGTCTAGTAATTAGACACACCAATTAGAAGGCTCTAAACCAATTAGAAGGCTCTAAACCGCTGGCTAAAGCAATTAGAAGCTCTAAACCAAAACGGCTCTAAACCGGAGGTAGAAGATAGGAACTTGTGTGTTCTAGGAGGGGAGCCCTGCCCCTCCTTTTATGGGTGGGGAGGCGCGGCCAGGGGAGGGGAGTCCCTCCCCAAGTCGGCCTTGGGCTGGGCGCCGGCTTGGAGGAGTGGGACTCCTCCTCCAAGTTGGTTCCAACTCCTCTTGCTTGTTTTCCACAGTTTCCTGTTTCCCACAGTTTCCTGTTTTAGCCGTTTGACTTTCAAACTGGCAATTTGACTTTCATGTTTTTGGAACAGCAAGAACACTTAGTACATGATGCAATCATTCAATGACACACTCATGTACCCTCCCCCCCGGAGTGCCGGACAATCCGGAACCTTCTAGAACATTCCCGATGAAAACACCAGAATCATTCCCGAACTCCGAAACGGGACTTTCCTTATATGAATCTTATTCTCCGGACCATTCCGGATCACCTCGTGATATCCCGGATCCCATCCGAGACTCCGAACAACATTCGGTCTCTTTCTCATAATACCATAACTACTCAAACAACGTCGAATCCTTAAGTGTGTCTCCCTACGGTTCGTGAATTATGCGGACATGATCGAGACACTTCTCCGAACAATAACCAATAGAGGAATCTGGAAATTCATATGGCTCCCACATATTTCTACGATTACTTTGCGATCGAATGAACCACTTACATACGATACCAATTTCCCTTTGTCTCACGATATGTTACTTATCCGAGGTTATGATCGTCGGTATCTCTGCATACCTAGTTCAACCTCGTTACTGATAAGTACTCTTTTCTCGTTCCCGTGATATGTGATCCCTTGTGACCAAGTCACATGCTTGCAAGCTAATTGGATGACATTCCACCGAGAGGGCCCAGAGTATATCTATCTGTCATGTGGATGGACAAATCCCACTCTTGATCCATGTGTCTCAACCAATACTTTCCGAACACTCAATGCCACCTTTATAACCACCCAGTTACGGTGTGGTGTTTGATGTCATCAAAGCATCCATCCGGTAAAAGTGATATGCATGATCTCATGGTCGAAGGAATTAGGTTACTATGTATCAGAAAGCATATAGCAATTGAACTATTGAAATGACTTGATCTTTTATGCTACGCTTATCAATAGGAGTATGTCCACCATATCATTCTCCTAATGATATGATCTTGTTGTTGATAACATCTCAATGTTCATGATATGGAAACCACAATCATTTAATCAACCAACAAGCTAGTGAAGTATAGAGGCTATACTAGGGACTTCAATTTAAGTTTACAATTACACAAGTATTAATGGTTTCCTTGTTAATACTATTATAGCATGAATGTAAACATTTATCATAAACACAAAGATATAATAATAACTACATTTATTATTGCCTCTAGGGCATATCTCCAACACTTATTTGGCAAAGTTTTTCAATATTAGTTGTTGTGTTTTACTTATAACCAGATGACAAGGTTATTTCCAGGTATATTTATTTATAACCACATTATAGAGTTGTCGTGTTTAAATTATATTGTTTTAATGTATATTGTTTCCGAAGGGAAATTTAATGTATATTTTTGAAAATATACTTGTGTTATACTAATTTAAAATTTTCTTCTATAACATAATTTTCTTCATGAATTAATTTTTAACAACTATATAAACTAGTTATGTATACATATTTATGGCAGAGATCTCAATGACATATGGTCTAACAGATATCTTTTAGCTTATTTGTGTAGGCAAACATATTTATAAAAACTTCCGGATTATAAATTGAACTCCATAATGATTCTTTAGACATTTTTGGTGGCCAAATGAGATGCTTTCAGTAATAAGTTGGCAAGACTTACATGATTTCTACTTAGTACTGAAGTAACATCGTTAACATTATCACCGATAACTAAAAATATATAATAGATTCTACCATTTTATGCATACCTATAATTTAACTATTTGATACCCCCACCCCTCCCAACTACAATGGGCTTGGTATCATCTGTTGATACAAGTGTTGTATGTCAAAAACAAAATTTGTGTGTGTTGGTTGTTTTTTGTTAGATATGACACACATGATACGTCGATGTGGCGCGGCAAAATGTGTAAATTTTGAGGGCTAAACAGATTCCAAAACCATCCCAACAGTAGGTCCTTTGGTAGACTGCGGGGATAATTATTGAGAGCTCCCCAGTTGCCATATTTAGCTTTGTTGGCACCCTCAGATCTTCCACCCATAAGGAAAAAAATTAATCAAAGTTCAAAAAAGTAGGTTAACAATGTGCTAGGACTCGAGTCATGCATAACCCGTGCAAACGCCAGATTTAGAAAGTTGGTTCCCAGTCCTTTGCTGTTCCTTCGGAAGCCACAAAAGGTATATCCACTCCCACCTTGGCGCCTAAAGATAGCCCCAGCGCCCACGGATAAAAGGTTGCTGCTAGCGAAGCGCGCACGCCACCATTTTCTATCCAACCTTCCAACCCCAGGCCCCACCCTCGCCGCACGCGCAGATCTCCGATCCGCGGCAACGCCAATTTACCAGGGCCCCGCCCGACGACCAAGACCCGCGCGGGCTCACACCCCGCGGAGGGACACGGCACCCACCACCTCCTCCCTCTCTCCCCGCTGACTTGAGGTCGCCGTCACCTTCCTCCGCACGCGTCTCCAAAGCTACCCCGCGTCGCGTCGCGCCGAGCCGAGGCGAGGCGAGACGCGCGACCCATATAAAACCGCCCCCGTCACTGGCAAGCCGCAAAACCAAACTACTTCCACCACCACCACCTCCCTCGCAGCACTCCAATAGCCTGCTTCTTGTGATCTCCCGTTTGGCTTCTTGCGCTAGCTAGCCTGGTGGTTCTTGCTCCGAAGACATGGGCAACTACCTCTCGTGCACGCTGGCGAAGACGCCAGGCAAGAAGGGCGCGCGGGTGATCCTCCCCGACGGGCGGGTGCGGAATGTCACGCTGCCGGCCACGGCGGCCGAGCTGATGCTGGACGCGCCGGGCCACTTCCTCGCCGAGACGCGCGGGGCCCGCGTCGGGGCGCGCCTCGAGGCGCTCTCCGCCGACGAGGACCTCGAGATGGGCGTCGTCTACGCCACGTTCCCGATGAAGCGCCTCGGCACGCCCCTCGCCGCCACCGACATGGCGCGCCTCGCCGCCGCGGCCACCCGGGAGGCCCGGCGCTCCGCCAAGGTCTCCGCCATGGTGTCCGCCGTCGTCGCCCCGCCGCCCGAGGCAGCCACGGCGGCCGTGTCCGTCGTGGTGCCCGCGGAGGAGCCGCCGTCGCCCAGGGCGCGGCTCGACGAGATGGTGGACGACGCGGTGGCGGCCGAGATCGGCGTGCTCAAGCACCGCCTCAGCAGCGCGCGGTCCAGGCGGCCCACGCTCGAGACCATACACGAAGAGAACTACCTCTCGAGAAAATGAAATCGTACTACTAGCCAAGTTGTTTTATTTTCTTCTCTCTGGTGTAAATTTTTTGGTATCGAATTCAACATTAAGTTGAAAAAAAAAGATATGCGATGGAAACAGGGGACTGATTTGTACAGACTATTTTTGTGTGAAGGAATTCAAGTATACGTGGATCAGACATTTGTGTGTTCATACTATTTGCTCTCTCATAATAAGAATGTTGCAACTCGAAATGGTGAACATTCTCATCAAAATGGGGAAACAAATTCACATCTTCAAATTTAGACCAAAGAAAACTTGTCTATTGTTCTTTCAAAGAGAATTAGAACTATTAATAATGTTACAAATATATATTCTCACAAATATAATTGCAATAATTCAGTTAATCAAATTATTTTCCTTACTGTATAATTGCAATATACTTTTTTTTGAACAGGGAATTGGCCCGAAGGCTCGAGAAGTTGTATTAATCGACAGGTATAATTACATAAAGAACCCTGCTCCAAACAGGAAATACAAGAAAACCCATGAATTTCGCAAGAAAGACCTAAAGTAACAAACAAAAAATGCAATTGGGTCCTCCTTTTTCTCCATCTGCACTGCCGCAATATCTAAAGCAGTGGCCGCCATCAACGATGTCGGGGAGTACGCCCCTTGGGTCGCCGATAGGGTGGAACGGCATGCTTAATTAGATCAGAGATCCTCTGAAAACGGCTCTATGGCTCGGAGAGGCCTCTTCTGGCTTTGGATCACGTTGGTAGTCATGTCCTTCGTGGATAATTCTGCGGGATGCCAGTTTCCGACTTGTGCCAGAGCACGCATAGGTCTTTTCTTTCCCGTCTTGCTGCGATGAAGCACTCCAGGTCGAGCCGAACCTCTCCCTCGCCTCCACGGCCGACCAAGAGGAACAACTGAAATTGGCTCTCCGTACTCCCTCCATCCACAATTAAGTGTAATTTTAGGTTTGACTTAAGAACTTTCTTAAGTCAAACCTAAAATTTGACCAATTTTACATAAAACTATGAACATATATGGCATCATACTACTAATATTAAACTATATTATGGAACTGTATTTCAAGATGGATAAATTTAGTGTGATAAATGTTATTTTGTTTTTCTATATAGTTAGTTAAATTTTAATAAAGTTGACTTAAGACAAAAACTGGACGAAGAGAACTACATAACAGCAATACATTGTGAAGGTTATCTCTTAAGATACAAACATGCTAAGACACAGTGCACTGTGAAATGCCTAACTCCTTGCGTGGAGTTTGTTTTAGACATACTATTGTGTGGAATATTTTGTTGTCACGCACAAAATTTCAACGAGATCCACACGAGATATGCAATATTGGTCAGTTTGATGATAATTTTGCTATCACGTACGTCTTTTCAACACAATTACTGGCGTACATTCATGATGTCTACATGTAGTCAATACATTTTTAGTTTTTTTGGAGACCTAGAAATTCGGTTTCCCATTTTTATTTTTTTGAAAACCAGGTACACACTAGTGCTCAGGTGCATCTAGAAGTTCTTGTACTTTACTATACTTGGCTATGACAATACCGATCGTTGCTTACAAGTTCAATAGAAAATGGACATTCAAGCAGAATGATGTGAAAAGTCCAATAGACAGCTAGCAGGAACTACCGAAGTACCAGTATGCTGTCGTTTACAATTATCTTAGCTAGGAGGGTATATAGCCGCACCCGATGAAATCGATTTAACCGTCGCTGTTTTGTTCAGATCCAATCAATGCGACGGAGTAAAAGAGAGACCAATCGCTGTCGAATTCCCTAGGTAACATGGAGTAATTTGTCAAATAATCTGGTAGCTAGAGTAGTGGGAGGTGGTATTTTGGGTCGTAGGACATATGTATGTATTTTGAAAATGCATAAAAATTAAATTTTAAAATGTCAAAAATCTTTTTCGCAAAAAAAGTCAAAAATCTGAAATACACAATTTCACATGTATATCCAGACATTCTCAAAAAAAATATTGTATATGGTTTATGTAAAAAGACAAAAAAAATATTCATTAATAGTCCGTTGAAACATCGAAATTTTTTCTTTTTTGCATTCGACACAAACAATGTTCATTTTTCCTAAAAACTAGTGCTCGAACATAGTAATATTTTTTCTTACTTTTTTAGTATTTTAAAATGTGTTTTCAAACAATGAGATTATATACATCCTTAGCCGAATTGAATTTGTATCGGACTATCGCTTTGCTGAGAAATATATGACGTTGTCCCTCAAAACGGGGTAGAGAGGTGAGTAAACTGATTGATGGAAGCAAAGGAGAACAAGCTGAACGACCCGTGGAAAAAAAAAGAGAAAAAGAATAGTGTGCATGAACAAGAAGAAAAACCCCGTTTATAACAATCAAAAGCTTTGATACTGAGACTCTGTGTTTCTAGTGGGTTTTGCAAAAAAAAAGACCTAAGGATAACCTATCGTATAGATAGTCCAAAAAAAATATCTTTGCATTCCAATATAGAAAACCCAACAACTAATATACATATTTAAATCTTATATATAATCTCATGAGCTATCTTCTTGTAGTCTTCTAGGCTCCCTAGAAATAGAGAGTACAGAGCTGAGCTTCACCGGAGGACTTCTCTTGCTGGTGGCTTGTGTTCTAGGTGTGGAGCCAAATCCACCCTCTTCCAAACCTCGAGTTCCAACCCCTCTCCTCAGCGGCGCTACCACCTTCGGTGTGGGACACTTTTCAGCAACCCACTTCTGCAGCCTCTAGCTGCAAGTGTTCAACCCTCCAGCCATCGTTGTTTGGACACCGGAGTTAATCGGGCCTTTTAAGCCAACACCATCGTAGGAGGAGGATGTCTCATGCCTTCGTCTTGCTCGTCATTGCTGCTCCAACACCGCCATCACCGGAGGATGTCCCTTGCATGCAGCTGTGCTCTTGGATCCAGCTAGTGCAGCTTGATTTTAGTGGCCGTTGGCTCGAACACGGACATGAACTTTGCCGCCCACGACCTATTCGACCATTTGCCCGGCCATGACCAATTTAGGTATGCAAGAAGAAGAAAAACATATACTAGATAATAAGGACCTAGTCCTCTTGTGATTGCTGTGGCGGCCGCCGACCTAGTCCGTGTCGATGACGATGAAGACCTGCGGCGATGGCCAGAATCCTTTGGCCGATAGTGGAATCATGAGTGGAACAATCCTTCGGCCATCATTGTGGAGTCCTCCATGTCTTTGTGGTGGCCCGTCCACTTGCCTCCTCATCTAACCAGCAGAGCTCGATGGTGGCCCTGGACTGCCTCCTCCTCCTTCATCATGTGGTCCTCCAGCGGGTAGTCCTCCGGATGGTCCTCCATTGGCTCCTCCTTGATGACATAGCGGACTTCGGGCAGCAACAGTGGCACTAGCCCGGCCACCCGCGCTCTAGTATGCCCACCCCGCCCACTCCTTCGTCTGCTGCTCGAAGCCCAAGTAGTCCTCCACTAACAACGGCGGCAAGTCCTCTACTAACTGGAAGGCCTCGTAGTCCTCGTCGTCGTCGAGGCCCTCCATGTGGGCCTCCATAGACACGCGGACATAAATGCGGCATCCGTCCGTTTTTGTGGTGGACCGTTGTGTCGTGCCCTCTGTCTGGTCTGGCAAAATCGGACAGGCCCGGTCCATATGCTGGACAACACCGGAGTTGCCCTTACTATCTCTGACGAGGTTTAATCTCGTCAATGCCCATTGTTATGGACTTGGGTTTTGGAGAAGATGGGGATGCTGGAGATCGTGGAACGGTTAACAGACAAGCAACCAGGGGACAAGAGATTTACCCAGGTTCAGGCCCCCGGAGGGAAAACCCTACCCCTGCTTGTCTGCTCTTGATTACGGCGGAACCGAAGGTTACAGGGTGCGCAGATTCGATCTGGCGTGGAGGTGTGTGCGAAAGTATGAGTCGAGAGATCTAGGACGTGCCCTCCTGGCCTTTATATAGACTTAGGCAGGTCTCGGGCATAGTCCTAGTCGGTTACAGGTTCTAGGGTTTACCCCTTTGAATTTCCTATCTATGCTAGTCTTGCTCTCCAAAGATCCGAAGGCGTCATGGGCCTTGGCCACCCGAAAATCTTCATGGGCCAGCGTATGTCTGCTGTGGGCCTTCCTTGGGCTAGACCAGGTATGTTGAAATCACGTACCCGTAGGGTATAACCTTGTCAGTAGCCCCCGAGTGATCAGTTGAATCGTATATTCGGCTGAGGACTCTTCAATCCTTCGGGTGCAACTATGTATAAACAGTATATGTGTGTAGGGATTTGTTGATACATGTGCCTGACTCACCCGACGGATGAGGGTCAGTTAACTGTCTTAGGACGAAACAACACGATCTTCCTCAGGTTCGAGTCCCTCAACTCGGACCTGGAACGTATGCTGGCGTAATTCGACTCAGGCCGCGGAGGACTTACAGGAGTGGAATTCCAGTGATTTTATTTAATGTACCCAACGCGTCCATCGGGATTTTTCATCACGCCTGTTGACATGGATTTGTACTAGCAGAGCGTAGTCATGTACGTTGTCAGGTCGTCAGATGATATTTGCAGGTCTTATCTTTGCGTCGCGGACGCAGCATCCGAACATTTGTCACCACGGAGGTGTTTCGGGTGGCTAAGGAGATTGTCGCTCACTCAGTGCTTGTTGGGGCAGAGATGCCAAAAAGTTTTTGCGTGCTGATCTGAAAGATCACAGTCGAAGAATTCATAGGGTGCGTGACCAGCGCTCCCTATGGGAGTAGCCCCCGAGTGTCTGTTCGAGTCGTAGACTCGAGCAGAGACTTTTGTTCAATCATTGTTCAGTTGTTAAGTCCGTAAGACTCAAAAAATTTCGGATGCTTAAATCCACCCTCCCTATGGGAGTAGCCCCCGAGTCCGTAGTGGAGTCGTAGACTCGACGTAGGACTCGAAGAAAATACTTTGTCGTTATTCATCTTCCGGGTGTGCGGTCGGCGCTCCTGATAGGAGTAGCCCCCGAGCATTTAGTCGAATCGAAGATTCGAGTGAGTACTCTTAGCTGTGGAGTCGAAGAATTGTAGTTGGTGCTAGTATAGCTTTTGATGACATCAGTGCTGACGATCGATGACCTCAAGCGTCTGCTACGCCAGAGATGACTTGACTGGACGAACGTGGGTCTCACTTGCTGACTTTGAATTGACCGGTCACGCGCGGCGTGGAGATAATTACGGCGTCTCCTCGATTTCCGCGCGTAGTGGACGGCGTGGTAACGACGGTTCGTTGTGATGCTGACACGTGTACGGTCAGATCTGCCGTTGGCGTTAGGTCTTCTGGATGGACGGCTGCCGTTCGTCGTCTTCGCTGTTATAATCATTGGGGGAAACCGTGGTTTGTTTTCACCGCACCAGTTCTTGTGTTCACTGCCTCCTTGTGCTCGAGCGATTCTTGCTTCGCGCTGGGATTTCCTTCCACATTTCCATCGTTCTTTCTGCGTTTTCACCGCCGGCGCCGCCGTAGCGCAATGGGGAAACCAAAGAAATCTTCATCTGCGGTCGGGACCAGCGCTGCCGGAGGAAAAAAGGGCACCGCCGCTACTCGTGTCACCGATGGTGGCTGGCGGCGATCAGAGACGCGAGAGAGCGATCTTCGCAAGCTTCGCGAGCGGGGCCTGATCCCGCAAGATAGGGAGGCCGTCAAACTCCCCGGCAATGAGGTAATCCCCCGTCCCCCATCTGGGTATCGGGTTATGTTTCTCGCCTTCGTTTTGTGTGGGTTTTCTTTTCCGGTCCACGACTTCCTCCGTGGACTGCTCTTCTTCTATGGGATTCAACTTCATCATCTGTCTCCCAATTCTCTTCTCCACATTGCGTGTTTTATCACTTTTTGCGAGTGTTGGCTTGGCATTGAGCCGCACTTTGGCCTCTTACGGAAGCTCTATTCCATGAAGAGGCAATCTGGTTCGGATGGTGTGTATCCCATTGGGGGTTTCATCATCTCCCTTAGTCCCAATCTGCTCTTATTTTCCTTTTCCATGTCCGAATCTGTCCAGTACTGGCAGAGGCGATGGTTTTATATCCGCGACTTCGTAGTGCCTGGGCAAGATTTTGGTCTTGTGCCCTTTGACCCCTCCCAAATGATTGAGCGAAAAAGGTCTTGGAAAAACCAAATCTTGGACGGTGAGGTGAAGGAGATAGAGGGCCTTTACCGTCGGGTGGAGGATCTCCAGCTGATTTCAGAGAAGGAGGTGAACGGCGTGGACATCATCCGGACTTTTCTTTAGCGTCGGGTGCAGCCTCTCCAAGCGAGGGTGCACCCGATGTTTCTTTATTCTGGGCGCCGTGATCCGACGAGGGTTTCGGCTGAGAAAATGTCCGAGGGGGATCTTGACAGGGCCCTTCGCGTGCTGCTGAAGTTCAAAGCCGGAGAAGAAATCCCGGGGAAGTCGCTGACTCCTCCATTTTCTTCGTCGTTGGCTGTACCACAGGTGTAGATTTGTGCACGTAGTGCTTTTTGTTGGCTGTGTTTTTATTTCCTTTGTTTGCTAACAAAGTTCCTTCTGATTTTGCAGAGTTTCAAAGTGTCGGGCATGGCACCACCATTGCCCGAAAGGTATCCGAATGCCCCGGATAATGAAGTGGTTGATTCCGTGTCCGAGCTACCGTCGGCGCGATCTCCGGCAGAGGATGCCGACGAGTCGAGTGAGGATCATACGCGAAAACGATCACGGAGCTCCAGCGAGTCTTTGGATGCCTCGACTCCTCCGACTCCCAGAAACCCTCTGGGCCTTGAGCGTCATAGTGACGGTCATGGGGGTTCTACTTCTCCCATTCCTGCCATTCCTGTGCGGGCTGTAGCGCCGCACCCGCCAGCGAAGCGGAAGAAGGAAGAGAAAAAGGAGGAGAAGAAGGAAGAAAAGGAGGAGAAGAGAGCCCGAAGGACTCCTCCTGTCTTCGACCTGAGCTCATTGGGCTCGTAAGTTTCTTTTTGTACTATTGTCCTTTTTCCTTCATGATTGTTGTGCTTGTGTTGATTGGTTCGTATGCAGGCATTCCTCCCATGATTCCTCCAGTGGTGGTGCGCGGGAGATGATGGGGGAGTCGAAAATTGCGTCTCCTCCTCCTCAGACGGTGGCGACTTCGGGTGGCGCGGCGACGGATCCTCCGTTGCAGGAGGTGCAGGTGGTTGCGCCTCAGAATTTCGCAGGTGGTTCTTCAGAATCGCCATCAGAGCGTGTAAGTTTTTCTGCTTCATGTCACAGGGGGAGCCCCCGAGTGTCTTCGTGTGCGAATTTTGTTTTTACTCCTTTGTGTTGGGCGTAGCCCCCAAGTCCTTTTCTTACTGCTATTTCTGTTTCTTCAGCCTTTTGTGCAGGAGGCCAAGCGGCTGGTGCAGGAGCGCTTGGCGTTGGAAGCGAAACTTCGGCAGCTTCAAGGTACCTGTCTGCCTTTTGATGCCTCTCTTATGTATCCTGGTCCTGTTGTTTGACACTTCCTTGTTTTAAATGCAGAGGAGCATAACGATTCCCACCGTGAGGTCGACGCTCTCAAAAAGAGCCTTGATCAATCGGAGCAGAAGGCCGAAGCCGCCATTGGCGCGAAAGAGCGCCTCGAACTAGAGCTGACTAAGGCAGCCGAAGCGAAGGAGCGTCTGCAGCAGGAGGCCGCAGATCGTGAGGAGCAGCTGGCCACCGTTGCGGCTGCTCGTGAAAGAGAGGTGGCGGCGAAGCTCATGGCTGCTGCCAAGGCTATTTTGGGTGAGTGCTAGTTTTGTACTTGTTTCTTTTTCTTCGGGTCTTCTTCTATGCTGCTTTTCTTCATGCTTTTCTTTTTTTTTGTCTCAGATGCCGCAGGCATCGAGTTCGACCGTGGTGCTCTGGAGCACGGGAGTGCTCTATATGATGCCACTGTGGCGGTCGAAGACCGCTGCAGCACCATCATCAACTCCCTTGCCAAGGCGAAAGAGGTCCTTGGTCGCTTCTACAAGGAGCTTGTCCCGAAGGGCGCAGCCCTTGATGATGTGGATGCTCTGGCGGAGGCTCTGTCAGCCGAAGCGCTTGCGGCGTACAAGCGCAAGCAGAAGGGCATCGGTGCGTCCGTCGGGCTGGCGATGGCCTTGGCGGCTGGAGCGGAGCTGGATCTGCCCCAGATCACCTCTCGGATGCCGACGGTTGCGGATGGATCCGAGGTAGCCTTTGCTGCCTATTCTGCTCGCTGCAAGCGATATGGGCCCAAGCTCATTGATTTTCTGTCTGAGTATGCACTGCGGCAGCAGGGCGGGGCCAAAGCTAGGCAGTCTGGCTCCGAGGCGACTCAGGGTCCTGCATCTTAGGCGTAGTAGACGTAGGGTAGTTTGTAGTCTACTTTTGTTGTAAATATCTTGAAGAATACCATCCTTGTGCCACGTAGTGGCCTTATATATTTAATGAATTCCTCTGAGTTGTGCTCTATCCTTGGCTGAATGTATGTGTTCCTTTCTTTTTGCTGCTGCTCTAGGTTCCTTCGGGTGCTGATCCTGTTGACGCCCCATCCGCAATGCCCTTGCGACCATCCTTGGATGATTCCTCGCAGCTCACTTTCCTTCGGGATCGTGTGCGCAGTCTGGAGAGGGAGTTGCTCGGGTTACGCGGTCATGCCGACGTTTGGAAATCCAAGGCGGATCGTGGTGCAGCCAGAGAGGAGTACTTGATGGCGGAGCTGGTTCGGCTGTCCGAGCAGCTGCAATGTAAGTTGTTCTTTGGTTCGAGCTGTAGCTCGGTTCTTCGGATGAGCCTGCTGGCCTTACTCTTATTTTGTGCGATTGTTGCAGGTGCTAATCTTGCTCCGAGGGAAGAAAAGGAGCGTGTCGCTGTTCGGGTCAATTGCTTGACTCAACAGGACATGGAGGCCGGCGGCTTCTTCTGGATGGATCGTGATCGCGCCATAGCCCTGGCGACGGTGCAGGATCGTGTTCATCAAGTTTCGCGGGTACTCCGCCAAGTGCAGACATCGCTTGCCTCGGTGCTGCACGTCATGTTCCCTTTGTATGCCGTACCGACAAGCCTTGCGGGTCTTCTGTCGAAGTTTCGGAACGTAAGCGATGTCAAGGAGTTGGTGCGGCAGCAGCTTGTCACAGGAGTGAAGGCTGCGTTGTCTCTTGTGAGGCTGCACCGGCCTGACGTGGATTTGGCTGCTGTGGCCGCTGGGCCACCTCTTCGCCCTGATGGTGGCGAGTGGGACATGCGTCCGCATTACACGGCTCTAAGGCAGTATGCCGAACAGATTGTAGATTTGTTTGAGCAGCGTGCCCAGGTTATTCTTCAACATATGTAGTACCTGTAAAAAGAGAGAGATGTAAAATTTGTATATTTCGGCTGGGCGTATTGTGCCCTTTGTTGTAAAGTTTTGTTTGTTTGTGAGCACGCAGTGCTTTGATTGAGTGCGTGTCCTTTTCGTTTGCCTGACGTTGTCAGCTACTCAGGTGTACACGTTTGGTCCTCAGTCGATTAAATCGTGAGGTGGGGGGAGCCCCCGAGTGCGTTTGTAGCATGTAGTAAAGTTGCAGAAAGTAGTGAACCGAAGTTTTGGGGCGAGACACTTAGCTTTATTTATATCGTAAAGGAGGAGGTACATTGTTCGGCTGAATGGCCTTGGCTGAAAGCCTTATTGAAAGTAAAAGGGGGTAGGTTGCTACGGATAGAATCGTCGCAGGTGCGAGATATTCCATGGGTTGGAGTATGCGACTCTAGACTCCACGTGCTTGAGGCGATAGCGCCACCTGGGATGACTTCGGTGATGACGTAGGGTCCTTCCCATGGTGACTCGAATTTATTCGGTCGCTTTTGCTTGAGTCGCAAGACGAGGTCTCCTTCGACGAAGGACCTTGGGCGCATCCGACGGCTGTGGTAGTTGCGGAGACTCTGCTGGTACACCGCTGATCGAGCTGCTGCTATATCCCGTGCTTCGTCGAGTGTGTCGACATCGTCTTCAAGTGCAATCGTGGATTCGGCTTCGCTATAAGCAACGACCCGCGGGGCCTGGTGCCGTACTTCGGCTGGTAGCACGGCCTCGGCTCCATGTACCATGAAGAACGGTGTGTAGCCGGTGGAGCTGTTTGGCGTAGTCCGTAAGCTCCACATGACGGATGGTAGCTCTTTCGTCCAGTTTCCAGCTTTTTGTTCGAGTGAGCTCATGAGGCGCTTCTTGATGCCGGTGCCGATTAGGCCGTTGGCCTTTTCCACTTGCTCGTTCGTTTGCGGGTATGCCACTGAGGCGTACATGATGTTGATCCCAAGGCCTTCGCAGAAGTCCTGGAATTCTTTGGAGATGAAGTTCGATCCGTTGTCGGTGATGATGCTGTGTGGTACGCCGAACCTGTAGACAATGGACTCGAAGAACTTGACGGCAGTTTTGCCTTTCTGGTTGGTGACCGGCATGGCCTCGATCCACTTGGTGAATTTGTCAACTGCAACCAGGAGGAAGACGTGTCCCCCTTTCGAGGATTTTGGCAGTTTGCCGATCATGTCGAGGCCCCATTGAGCGAAAGGCCAAGCTATAGGTATGGGTCTGATCTCGGACCCAGGTGCGTGCGGTTTGTCGGCGAATCGTTGGCATCCGTTGCATCTTCGGACGATGTCCTTTGCGTCGCTCATGGCCGTTGGCCAGTAGAATCCTGCTCGTAGAGCTTTGGCGACAAGGGAGCGGCTGCCTGCGTGGTGGCCGCAGATGCCTTCATGGATGTCTTGGAGTATGGCCTTGCCGTCGTCGATGGTGACGCACCGTTGAAGTATACCCGTGATGCTGCGCTTGTACAGCTCGCCGTTGATTATGGTGAAGGCTTTTGACCGGCGAGATATGCGCCGGGCGTCTGTTGGGCTGTCAGGCAATTCTCCGGTTATCAAGAACTGGAGATATGGTCGCGTCCAAGTTTCCTCGACTGCCATGACCTGCATTAGGTTGATCATGGCTACCTCTGTGTCCAGCTTTTCGGGTCCTGCGTGTCCTTCGGGTAGCGTAGCTCCCGAGTGTTCTGCTTCTTCGGGTGATCCCTTGGGGAACTTTCGCTTGATGGATGGTACGCAGATCTGTTCGAGGAACACTCCTGGTGGCACCTTTGCGCAAGTGGAGCCGATGTTGGCGAGTCTATCGGCTTCCTCGTTGCTTTCTCTTCCAACGTGTCGAAGTTCGCAGCCGTCGAATTCACCTTCGAGTGTGTTGTAGAGCACGCGGTACGCGATCATGTTTTCGGTATGTGCGTCGCACTCATTCATCGTCTGCTGGACGACGAGGTTGGAGTCACCGTAGATGACCAGGCGCGTTGTGCCGCATATCTTTGCCATCCTCATGCCATGGATGAGGGCTTCGTATTCGGCCTCGTTGTTGGAGGCTCTGAATTTCATCCGAAGAACGTACTTCATCTTGTCGCCTTGCGGGGAGGTCAGTATGACCCCTGCCCCTGCTCCGGCTTCACGCTTGGAGCCGTCGAAGTGCATTGTCCACGACTGCGACATGTCTGGGGTGTCTGGCAGCTGCAGCTCCATCCAATGTACCAGGAAGTCCGGAAGGACTTGAGATTTGATTGCGTGTCGCTTCTCGTAGACGATGTCCAAGGGTGATAGTTCGATGCCCCACAGGGCCACCCGTCCTGTGGCCTCTGGATTATTCAGGATGCTATTCAGGGGTGCCTCGTTGACGACCATCACTTGGTGCTCCTGGAAGTAATAGCTCAGCCGTCGAGCCGTCATGAACACGCCGTAGGCTAGCTTCTGGTAGTGAGGGTACCTCTGCTTTGTTGGTGTCAGTACCTCGCTGAGGTAGTAAATTGGGCGCTGGACCCCGTGGGTCTTGCCTTCTTTGGGTCGTTCGAGCACGAGTACGGTGCTGACCA
Organism: Avena sativa; assembly: GCA_916181665.1. NCBI lineage: Eukaryota > Viridiplantae > Streptophyta > Magnoliopsida > Poales > Poaceae > Avena > Avena sativa. The sequence continues at coordinate 369,502,054 of OV702279.1, read as the reverse complement.
CTTGATGTGTGGCTGCTATGTACAGCAGCAAGGGGTCACGCTCTTTTGGCGTGACCAAAACGGGCGAGGTGGAGAGGAGCCGCTTGAGGCTTTCGAATGCGTCGTTGGCTTCTGGTGTCCACTCGAACTTGTCTGCTTTGCGCAGCAGCTGGTAGAATGGTAGGGCCTTCTCGCCCATGCGGCTGATGAACCTGCTTAGCGCCGCTACTCGTCCTGCGAGCTGCTGGACGCCCTTGAGGTTTTTCGGCTTCTCCATCGTCATGATGGCTCTGATTTTCTTCGGGTTCGCCTCGATCCCTCGTTGAGAGATGAAGTACCCGAGCAGCTGACCTGATGGGACGCCGAAAGCGCACTTTTCGGGATTGAGCTTGATCCTGTAGCGATCAAGGTTGTCGAACGTCTCGCGGAGATCGTCGATAAGTGTCCTTGCCTCCTTAGTTTTTATTACTATGTCGTCGACATAGACTTGGACATTGCGACCGATCTGGTCCTTGAGGCAGGCCTGCATGCATCGCTGGTACGTAGCACCCGCGTTCTTTAGCCCGAAGGGCATTGTGTTGTAACAGAATACTCCGAACGGTGTGATAAACGCCGTTTTCTCCTGATCTTCGACCTTGAGCCGAATCTGGTTATAGCCTGAGTAGGCGTCGAGGAAGGAGAGTTTCTCGCAACCTGCAGTCGAATCGATGATCTGGTCGATCCGTGGAAGAGGGAAGTGGTCCTTTGGGAAATGCTTGTTTAGTGACGTGAAGTCCACGCACATCCGCAGGATGTCCGTGTCCTTCTTTGGGACCATCACCGTGTTTGCGAGCCACTCGCTTTCTTTGATTTCCCTGATGAAGTCTGCAGCGAGTAGTCTGTTGATTTCCTTGCCGATAGCTTCGGCTCGTGGCTCCGACAGTCTTCGGATGGACTGCTTGACTGGCTTGGTGTCTGGAAAGACATTGAGTGCGTGCTCGGCGAATTCCCTGGGAACTCCTGGCATGTCCGCTGGACACCAGGCGAAGATTTCCCAGCGCTCACGGAGGAATTCGACGAGCGTGCCTTCCTATGCGGTGCTGAGGTCGTTGGCGATCAAGGCCGTCTTGGAGGCATCCGTCGGATGGACCTGTACTTTCTTGGTGTTGACGGTGGAGTCGAAGGACATGTCAGGTGCATTCTGCCTTGTGACTGGGGGTACCCCATTGTCCGTTACCTCACGGAGTCTTACAAGCTCGTCTTGCATACCGAATGACTGGGAGATTTTGTTGAAGTCCCTGTCGCATTGGTCTGATCGGGTGAAGCTCCCGTGGACTGTGATGACGCCCCTTGGTCCTGGCATCTTGAGTAGTAGGTATGCGTAGTGTGGGACTGCCAGGAACCTTGCGAATGCTACACGCCCCAGGATGGCGTGGTATTGCGACGGCCAGTCCACCACTTCGAATTCTAGGCGCTCCTGCCGAAAGTTGTCCGGCTTCCCGAAGATAACGTCGAGCCCTATTTTGCCCAGGGGGAATATGCCCTTTCCTGGGACAATGTCGTGGAACGTTGTGTCTGATTGTTCCAGGCTGCATTGCGGGATCCGCATAGCTGCTAGAGTGCTTGCAAACATTAGATTGATGCCGCTGCCGCCGTCCATGAAGACGCGACTCATCTCGAAGCCTCCGATCTGCGCCTCCAGCACCAGGCTAGCATGGCCTGGGCGAGGGATCTGGCAAGGGTGATCCGTGCGAGTGAATGTGATGCAGGACTCCGATCCGCTGAGGTACTCAGGGATTGCAGGCGGAGTTGCCACGGCCAAGTTGATTTGTCGGGTGATTTTCTTCTGCACCCTGTTTGTGGGGCGTCCCTTCTGGATCATATTTAGTGATCCCTTTGGTGGGGGGGTACCCGACCCCGGCGTTGTTTTGCGCTGGTGCGACTGGTTGGTTTGGGCCTCCAATAGGTGGCGGTGGAGGAGCTCCATGTGCTATTTCTCCTGGCGCGGGTGCGTTTCCGAACGCAGGGGTTGGGGCTTGTTGCCTCATCTGCACCATGCTTTCGCTGAGTTTCTGGAACTCGCGGCAGTCCTTGAGCATGTGGCTAGCTTTCTTTTTGCCATCTTGTTTGTCGATGTAGAAGTGGATGGTGCATGGACCCGAAAGTTTGTCGAATGCTGAGGGTCCGTTGTCGCGGTCGCGGCGTTGCCACGACTGTGCTGGTCGCCCGCTGTCGCGGAAATTTCCTCCGCGATATCCTCCGCTGTTGCGGCTGTTGTCGTTGCGGCGGTCGGCGTAGCCAGCCGCGACCATGTCGGGTCCGTCGCGGTCCTCGTAGACACGCGATCTCCTTTTGCTGCGGCGTTCTCGCCTTCGGCCGTAGTCGTCCTCTTCGTCTGATTGCGCTCGCTGAATGCAATCTTCGCCGTCCGCCCAACTGTTGGCAATTTCCATGAGGTGGTCGACTGTCTTGGGCTTGACGCGCCCAAGTTCCTCCTTGAAATCTTGGCGTTTGACGCCGTCTCTGAAGGCGTTGATGGCCCTCTCCTCGGAGATATGTGCTGCGGAGTTCTTGGTGGTAGACCAGCGTAATATGTACGAGCGAATAGATTCCCCCGTTCTCTGAGTGCAGGCTCGCAACTCTTCGATTGAGGCGGGCCTCTTGCTGGTGCCCTTGAAATTTCGGATGAAGCTATAAGCTAGCTCCTCCCAACTTCGGATGGATCCTGATGATAGGCTGCTGAGCCAGACCCGCGCCGCGCCTGTCAGCTGTAGCTAGAGGCATTGCATGGCGGTTTCTTTGTTATCGTCGTGCAGCTTGACGGATGATAGATGATCGTTGAGCCAAGATTTTGGATCTTGCGTGCCGTTGAACTTCGGAGTATCCGAAGGAAGCTTGAAATTGCGTGGCATCTGTGTTCGCCAAACAGATCTGCTGAAGCATCGAGCTCCACAGAGTTCTCCTTCATCTTCATCCATCTCGGACTCGGACGAGCATGCGCGTTTGGCTCGTGCTTTGTCGATTTTGCGCTGTGTAAGCGCGTCTCTGGCGTCGTAGTCGCGTTTATGGCGATGTGAGCTCTTCTTCCTTCGAAGAAGGTCGTGCTCCTCCTCCTCTTCGGATGAAGGGGTGGGGCTCCGGTCGCGCCTGATCGGAGCTTTCTTCTTTGGCTCCGCAGGAGCGTCTTCGTGGAGCGCAGCTCCGACGAGTCCGAGTCCGGTGAGTGCGGACTTATGCATGGCTCTTTTCGGGTCCCCTTCCGGAGGTTGGTGGGTCGCGAGATACGTAGTGGCTGCCATGATCGCAGCTTGCGGTGTCTTTGGGATGATGTTGCCGTCGGCATCGATATCCATAAACGATGTGTGGAGAGTTCGGGTCACATCACGGCATTCCTTGGGATCCATGTTCTCCACCCGCGAGCGGTGCTTGTTTCCCTGGTTTCCGTTCGTGCTAGAGCCGGGTGCCATGGCGGAGAGCGCAGCTCGTCGCGCGCTGGACTCGGAGGCTGCTTGCTTGCGTTTGTCAAGCGTCTCCTGCATATTGACTTGCTTCTTGTGCTCCTCGATGAGGAGGTAGTGGTATGCCATCAGTAGGTCACGTGGGGAGTCCACAGGTAGGACTATGTCGCCTGCGACGGCACGGCGTGCCTGGGCCCATCCTTCTTTGCTAAGTTGGATGACGTGGCCGTTGTTTTCCCCTTCGGGTGGGGGGGACTGGCTTCTTCTGTTCCCGCCGTTTCCGTCGTTTCTGTCCTGCGGTTTCGGGTTCGTGTTGGGCGGCGGGTTAGGCGTTTGTTGCTCCTGGATGATTGCGGCGCATTGGTAGCGCTCGTAGATCGGTTCGCTGCTGCCGCAGCTTTCGGATCCGGAACCGTAGGTCCCATCATCCGAAGGTGGATCGCACATATCGGAGTTGCAGCTGCTGCTGTTGTAGAACACATCTGTCGATGGTGATGTGCGTAGCACGGGATGTGGAGCCCACGAGGCGGGCCTGATTGATGGCACGGGCACCCACTCAGGAAGGCGGAGGGTGCCAGTTTGTCCCACCTGAAAGCAGAAGCTCCCGAACAAAATTTCGAGTCCGTCGCCTACGGGCTCGAAATCCTTCATGGTGGCCGGCGAGTGGGCGGTGAAGTCGAAAGTGCCGAAGAGGAGGTGGTTCTCCGTCGCCGCGGAGTTGTAGATCGATCGGGTCGGGACCGTCACGATCGCACAATCAGCAGCCCCGATCCCCACGGTCGGCGCCAATTGACGAGGTTTAATCTCGTCAATGCCCATTGTTATGGACTTGAGTTTTGGAGAAGATGGGGATGCTGGAGATCGTGAAACGGTTAACAGACAAGCAACCAGGGAACACGAGATTTACCCAGGTTCAGGCCCCCGGAGGGAAAACCCTACTCCTGCTTGTCTGCTCTTGATTACGGCGGAACCGAAGGTTACAGGGTGCGCAGATTCGATCTAGCGTGGAGGTGTGTGCGAAAGTATGAGTCGAGAGATCTAGGACGTGCCCTCCTGGCCTTTATATAGACTTAGGCAGGTCTCGGGCATAGTCCTAATCGGTTACAGGTTCTAGGGTTTTATCCCTTTGAATTTCCTATCTATGCTAGTCTTGCTCTCCAAGGATCCGAAGACGTCATGGGCCTTGGCCACCCAAAAATCTTCATGGGCCAGCGTATGTCTGCTGTGGGTCTTCCTTGGGCTGGACCAGGTATGCTGAAATCGCGTAACCGTAGGGTATAACCTTGTCAATCTCTGTTCTGAATATTCGTTGGATATTTGAATATGGATTACAAACGAACGGAAAAGTGAACAAACACACGAGCACTCATCTACATACATGGATTCATAAAAACTCGGAACGTACTACTCCCTCCGTCCCAAAATATAAGGCGTCTAAGTACCTGCCAAAAGTCAAAATTTACTAACTTTGACCAAATATTTAGGAAAAAAATATATACATCTATATTGTAGAATAGACACATTAAGAAAATATATTTTATAATAAATCTATTGATATTTATTTTGTATTATAAATATTTATACTTTTATGTAAACTTAGAAAACTTTGAGTTTTGACTAAACCTTAGATGCCTTATATTTCGGATGGAGGGAGTACTTCTTATAAATTGGAACGGGTGGTGTAGCTAGGAAGGAAAAGAACGCCAGGAGAGAGAGAGAGGAGAATGTATTAAACCGTCAATCTTTCCGTTTTCTTCAGACCAAAACAATGCGGCCGATATCACGTTCCCTCGGTAACAGGGTAACTAATAGACCAAGTAATATGATAGGAGTATCGCTGTGCAGGGAAGCCACGAATATGCTGCTCCTCAAAACAGGGTAAAGAGGTGAGTGAACTGATTGACGGAAGCAAAGCTAGTCTAGCAGGTGTACCTCTCGAAGCAAAATCAAATACTACTGGCAAAGCAAAAAAAAACATATAAAGAAGAAAAATTCTGTGTCAAGACAAAGAGTGTTTGAAACTTACTCATTTCATGAGGTGAAGAAAAGAATTCTTCTCTGCAAGAAACTAGTCGAGTCGAGCACACACCATTTGCCACAGCTTAGGCCGGCTCATGAGCGGCCCATGATGACCATAGACGGCAATGTGTCACGGACTCGGCTCGTGATCTCTTCGGCCCGAGGGCAGTAACGCCACAAGTCCACAATACTACCGCGCGCCCTGGTTTTACCCAAATCGATCAGGATTCGATTCGTTAAGCCGGCGGCAAATCACCGTGCTGCTAGGGTGCGATCGGCTTTCGCGGCACAGACGGAGACTGCTGATCCGTCACAGACGGACTCCATGGCCAACGCGGCGGCGACGTGGCTGGACGACGTCCCAGACAAGCTGCTGGAACAAATCCTCGAGGGTCTCTGTTAGAGTCCACTTGGCTAGTCCAGTATTTGGTCCACGTTTTGGACGTTTATGCGCTCACAGCCCAACAATAAGAAGAGAGCCCACTCTATCCCAAAAGCCCGGACTGATAGGAGGAAGGAATCTCTCCCTTATAAGCTGGGTGTGGCCTCCTCCCGTAGGCGAGGTGGGACTAAACTTCGTGTAGCCTCACCGGTCAACAGCAGCCTAATATTGGCCGTGCCAGGGCATGCATCTTCTCACGGAACACCAGGACCCGGCCGGCTCAGAGAGGGCCGCACACGTGGTACGCCGAGCCGACGCATCGCCTCTGGTACTATAACACTGTCCTCCATGGCGCCGACTCGCTGCATTTTCTAGGGAAGGCCGGAGACTTCATGTTCTGGAGCATCAACGAGGACAATAAACGAATGGTGAACTTGATAGCTCTAGATCATGCTCGGTAGATGCTATAGGGTTGGATCTAGTAGATCAGAGAGAGAGAGAGAGAGAGAGAGAGAGAGATCTGAGAGGGGAGGTACTACTTACGCCTTGTCTCAACGAGCACGAGCCGGAGGGGATACCGGTGCTAGTAGCCATGGGGAAAGAGGGCGACGGCGTGGGTGTGCGGTGGTGGCGGCACTTCCCGTCGGCGCAGCGCTTAGCCTAGATCGGATGGGCTTGTAGGTGGGGCGACTAGGGCACGACTAACCTCATTAGGCGTGCTGCCGGCCCCACCTCTTTTATATAGCGCTGGCGACAGGGGCCCACCAACCAGATGAGGTTGGGAGCCCTCGATCGGGGCGCGGATAGGGATCCCGTTCGAGTCGTTGGACTCACGCGGTAGAGATCAATCTAACATTCTCCCCCTTGATCTCAACTTTACTTTTAACTTTATACTTTATACTTTACTCGTTTCATCACGGATCGGTACATAGAGCATGTTTCATCGTCTCAGCTCAATTGCCGATAGAATCAAACAGCCACTACATACTTTTCTATTTTGAAATAAATCCTGTTATTTTTTGGGCCTCTGTAGTCCAGGAATCAAAGGCTTTCAATTAATCCTATGCAGGCTATGTGTTCCTTGAACACAATGGGTGGTAAGCCCTTGTTAGCGGATCCGCAAACATATCCTTTGTCTTTATATGCTCGAGACTTATAGTTTGATCCTGGACTTTGTCCTTCACAACATAATACTTTATATCTATTGACTTTGTAGCATTACTCGACTTGTTGTTGTAAGCATAGAATATTGCGGGCTCGTTGTCACAATACATCTTTAGTGGCCTGCTAATGCAGTCTGCCACTCTCAAGTCGGGTAGAAATTTCTTTAACCATAACGCCTGCCCCATGGCCTCATAACATGCTATAAATTCTGCATACATCGCAGATGATGCAACTATTGACTGTTTGGCGCTTCTTCATGAAATAGCACCTCCTGCAAGAGTAAAGACATATCCTGTCGTGGACTTTCTATCATATTTATCTCCCGCAAAATCTGCATCTGAATACCCTCTTATTTCTAGGGAATCAGATCTTTTATATGTTAGCATGAGGCCTTTTGTGCCTTTGCACATAACGCAAAGCTTTCTTTACCATCTTCTAGTGCTCTATGCCTGGATTCTCTTGATATCTACCGAGTACCCCGGTGATAAAAGCTAAGTCAGGGCGAGTGCACACTTGTGCATACTGTAAGCTTCCAACGGCCGAAGCATATGGTACTGACTTCATTTGATCGATCTCATATTGGTTCTTTGAACATTGAAATTTTCCAAAACTGTCGCCCTTGACTATGGGAGCAGGTGTGGCATTACTCGCATGCATATTGTATTTCTTTAGAATCTTTTCACAATATGCCTTGTGCGACAGTCCTAACATTCTATTCTTTCTATCTCGGTGAATTTATATGCCCAAAACATAAGAAGCTTCACGAAGATCTTTCATATCAAAATTTGAGGACAAGAACTTCTTTGTTTCTAGTAGTAGACTGACATCACTGCTAGCAAGATATCATCCACATACAGAATTAGGAAAATGTATTTCCCACTTTTAAACTTTGCATAAATGCAGGTGTCCTCAACATTCTCTTTAAATCCAAATCTTTTAATTGTATCATTGAACTTTAAATACCACTGTTTAGAGGCTTCCTTTAACCCATAAATGGATTTATTTAGGCGGCATCCCATATGTTCCTTCCCCTCCATGAAAAAACCTTGGGTGTTTCATGTAAACATTCTCTTCTAAATCTCCATTTAGAAATGTCGTCTTTACATCCATTTGATGCAACTCTAAATCAAAATGTGCAACTAGTGCCATTATGATTCTAAAGGAATCCTTACATGAGACCGGAGAAAAAGTATCATTGTAATCTACCCATTATATTTGCGTAAAGCCTTTTTCCACAAATATTGCTTCGTACTTTTCTACATTTTCATTGAAGTCATATTTTGTTTTGTAGACCCATTTGCAGCCTACTGTTTTGGCTCCTTTAAGAATTTTCTCTAAGTCCCAAACATTGTTGGAACTCATTGATTTCATTTCATCTTCCATTGCCTCCACCCACTTGGCTGAGTGAGGGCTTCTCATGGCTTCTTCATATGAGGTGGGATCACCTTCCATATGAACTGTTTCTATGTTATAAACTTTGTAAATTTCTTTAGAAATAGCTGGTCTAATTTCTCGTTTTGACCTTCTGAGGTCGTCAGACTCTTGCTCATTTCGTGCCTCAGGTTCTAGCACATTTTCTGTGTGTGGATGTTCCGGCTCCCTTTCGTGCTCAATAGTGGGTTCAGGCGGCTCCTAACGGAGAGGTTCTGAACCTTCTCCCATTGTTGTCACGTGTGGAGTCACAACAGGTGCCGGCACCATAACCTCAGGGGTTGTCGATGGTGGCACAACAGGTAGCGAGAAAAATGGCTCCTGGGTCATTGGATTAGGTGCATGCACCCTCTTCTCCTCAAGATCGATTTTCCAAGCTACCGTACCCCCCCTCATTAATTCGTCCTCCAAGAAGACTGCATGTCTTATTTTTACAAACATTGTGTATTTGTTAGGACACTAGAAACGATAACCTTTTGATCTGTCGGGATAGCCAATGAAGTGGCAACACACTGTTTTGGGGTCTAACTTTGCAATGTTTGGATTAAAAACTTTTGCCTCAACTGGGCTCCCCAAGACCATCAAGTGGCGCAGAGAGGGGACTCTGCCTGTCCACAACTCGTACGGTGTTTTGGGCACCGACTTGCTTGGTACTCTGTTGAGAATGTGAATGGCGATTTTAAACGCCTTCATCCATAATCCCAATGGGAGGGTGGAATAGCTTATCATATTGCGCACCATATCCATAAGGGTACAATTACGTCTTTCAGCTACTCCAATTTGCTGAGGTTCGCCCATCATAGAATACTGGGCGACTATTCCATTTTCCTGTAGGAACCTTGCAAAAGGTCCAGGTACTTGTCCATATGGAGTGTGCCGACTGTAGTACTCCCCCACCGTTGGACTGGACTATTTTAATTCTTTTATCATGCTGATTTTCAACATCAGCCTTGAAAATCTTAAATTTATCCAATGCCTCGGATCTTTCTTTAATTGGATAAATATAACCATATCGGGAGTGATCATCTGTGAATCTTCTATATCTAAATAGGAGTCCCCCAATACTTATTTTCCTGCACTCTCGTGCGTCCACGTCACTCTTTATTTGGCCGCTAGCAGTTTTTCGCGAGCAAATGCGATGCGTATTTTTTTTGGCAAGACAGCGCATGTGATGATTTGATGCATCGTTCCTCTGCCCGCTCATCCCTCTCTAGCATTTTCTCTAAACGGGCTGGATTCCCTTATTGGTATGTGGGCTTGGCATCCCTACATGGGCTGGATGAGGATTTGTACGATGCATATCCCACTCCCTTTCCATCCGTGTAAAAAAGAAAAAACGTCGGCCTCCATTCATCTTCCCTGTCGCCGTTTCATAGGCACAAATGTCTTGTGATTAAGGTACCCTAAATTATTCTCTTCCAGTAACGCATTCTCCACTCACAGCCTTGAGGATCGCAGCAGTGGCCAGCAAGGATGGCAGGCTGGATATTGGGGTTGTCACCGCCGTTGCCACCGCCGTTGCCACCGCCCACCGGAAGTTGGGGGTGCTCTCGCCTTGCTCGCCCCAGTCTTTCCTCACAACTCTATATGTTCTGGTGTTTTCGTTCTATCAAATTCGTTTTGCAGACTGACATAAACTTTGCACGCAGGAATCCATCCCATGGTATCTTCCTGAGGACACGTTTGCGCTCACTTTTCCAAAAACCCTTCGGATAATCAGAGGTCAGATGCTCCCTGCTACAATCATCTTGACAAGCTTCAGTCTTATTAGTACTAGTAGTATTAAAAATTACAAACTATGTATGACATCAGTCTATTGTAGACTCGAGGGATGGGTTCATCTCGAGTATCATTGCTACACATTATTAGGCGACGAAACATACATGGCCCAGTTAACCGGCATCATCTCGAGCGTCATGTATTGACAGGAGGTATGCAGGTTCACATCTAACAGTCAAATGTATATATGAATTCTTGGTTCACTGTCTGTTTTTCAACTGCAGATCAAATTTCAGTGGTGGCAACTTTTACCTCAACGAGAATTAACACTACCATGTAGTACAATTCAAATTTTTACAGAATATGCAGTTAGTTTCAGCTGTCTTATGGTAATCAGGCCATCCACACAGTTGAGCACCTCTCAATCATCAGTGTCTATTTTCCACTGTTCAGCACATCTGGAGTCTATTTATTTAGGTGGAGTTATTTATTGTATCCGATTGTGTTACAAGAGTTTATAGAACTTCGATGGTTCACTATATTTTGGTTACAATTATGATGTCTATAGACAACATGACTATTTCTATTATTTTTCAGAATCACATCTCACATCCAACTTTATATTTCTTTCAGTGTGTTATTACTTTCAAGGCCTTTTTAAAAATCCCGCGGCAACGCGCGGGGTATCATCTAGTGTTATGAACGAATCATAACCATCCACACTTTTCACAAGAAATGGTCCACAAATATCAGTGTGAATGATTTCTAGTGTTGCTATACTTCGGTTTGCACCCTTTTTGATTTGCTTTACATATTTTCCTTTTATGCAATCTATGCATTATTCGATATCTAGAACTCTAACGGAGGAAGAATGTCATTTTTAACGAGGCTTTCTATTCTTCCCCTCGAAATATGGCCTAATCTACAGTGCCATAACTTCGATGAGTCATGGGTTTGCTTTCTTTTCTTTTGTTCTTTGTTCGACAAGGAAACTTGCTCACTCACATTACACACAGAAAGCACTTTTTCATGCAAGGATAACAAATAAAGCTTATCGTGAAGTAAAGCAGTACCCACACAAGCATCATTAAACCATATCGCACACTTGCCATGTCCAAAATAACATTCAAAACTGTCTTTATCCAAGCATGACACACTTATTAAGTTTCTATGAAGCGAGGGAACAAATAAAACATCTTTGAGCAGAATAATGAAACCATCAGCTAGCTCCAAAGGGATGTCGACAATAGCTTCAACTTCTGCTTGCACTCCATTCACGACCTCAATGCATCGTTCGCTTCTTTGCAAAGTCCTTATCGAATGGAATCCCTGTAAAGAATTCGTAACATGAATAGTTGCACCAGAGTCAATCCACCAAGTAGATTTAGAAAAATGTTCATACAAGGATTCATTTACAAAAGAAACTATGTCTTTACTGTTCTTTTCCATTATGGACTTGAGCCATATTAGGCAATCTTTCTTGAAGTGACCAGGCTTCTTGCAATGGTGACACTGGTCCTTGTCCCCTGGAGACTCTACTGATGCTGATACTGTAGGGGGCCTTTGCCATGTGGCTTGGAGGGGGAACCACCATGGTTGCTGTTGTTGAAGGTTCTCTTCTTGTTGTCCTTCACGTAGTTTAGAGAACCACCATAAAAGGACTTGATCCTTTCTTCCTCTTGAGAACACATCCCAATGGTATTTTCAATATCCCATTTTTCAGGAGACATGTTTGATACGTTGGAAACGTATCTATAATTTTTGATGCTCCATGCTTGTTTGTATCTACTTTGCTTTACTTGTCTACACTTTGAGGTGTTTTTTACATGTTTTCTGGTACTAACCTATTAACAAGTTGCAATAGTGCCAGATGACTATTTTCTGCTGTTTTTGGTTTCAGAAAAGTTAGTAAAGAAATATTCTCGGAATTGGACGGGACGAAGGAATAAAGTTAATAACTTTCCGTGGGGAACAAGAAGTCTAGAGGAGAGACGAGGAGGCATGCCAGGGAGGCTACCCCCCCCCCTAGGCGTGGGTGGGCCCTACCCCGCGCCTGGGTAGGGTTTGCCCCCTCTGGCCGCCGCCTCGGTCTCCCCCTTCGCCTATAATAAGCCCCCGATGCAAAAACTCTCAGGACCCGATGAATATTCCACGAAACCGTCTGTATCCGCCGCCACCATCGTCCCTAGATCAGGGGGGATCCGAAGCTCTTCCCGGCACCCTACTGGAGGGGAGATCATCCCGGAGGCCTTCTCTCCGGTATGATTTGTGAGTAGTTCCACCTTGGACTATGGGTCCATGTAGTAGATAGATGGTTGTATCTCATCCTTTGTGCTTTCATGTATAGATGTTGTGAGATCCGTTCATGATCAAGATCTAATCTATTTGTAATCATGCATGTTGTATTTGCGGGGATCCGATGGATATTGAGATTATTATGTTGGTTTGATTAATGGTTCTATCTTTATTATTCTATCATGTCTGTGTTGTTTGTGATCTTGCATGCTCTTTGTTGCTAGTGGTTATCTTGGCCAAGTAGTTGCTAGTGACTCCAAGAGGGAGTATTTATGCTCGATAATGGGTTCATGCCTCTAGTTTCCAAGGGAAGTGACAGAAATCTCTTCGGTTGTAGATGTGATGTTCCTACTAGGGAGAAAACAACGGCCTCTTGTTCATGGAACATGTGGACTGTTTAGCTTACACACTTTGCTTAAAGCAGTTGTCTGTTGCTTGCAACTTAATACTGGAGGAGGTTCAGATGATAACCTGAAGGTGGACTTCTAGTCATAGATACAGTTGGATTACGGTCTATGTATATTGTTTTATTGACCAACCAACCTCATAGGATCTTTCTGGCTAGTAATTGCATTGTTATGTCTTGCTCAGTTCCTGCCAATTGTCCCGCTGTAATTTGTTTACCCTTCATGCTATGTTGTTTATCTAAGGAGAGCACCTCTAGTGAACTATGGACCCCGGTCCAATCTTTACCATTGATACATTTTCCACTATTACTTGTTTACTTGCTGCAAACTATTACCTTCCACACCATACGTTTAATCCTTTGTTAAAGCAAACCGGTGATGTTGACAATCTCACTGATTCGTTGGGACAGAGTCTTGAGTTTGTGTTGTGCAGGTCTCCACATTGCTTTCAACACCTGTGTGACGTTTCCTTCCTCCTTCTGGTTTGATAACCTCGGTTTCTATTAAGGGAAATCTTTCTGATGTACTCTTTATACCCTGCTCTTGGGGTTTCCAACGAAGCACTCTTCCTCCCTGTTGAGTGTAGCATCAATGTTGTAGTTGATCACAAAGTTCTCAAACTGTTGGGGGAGAGAGGCCATGACAAGGTGAAATAGTAGAGCAGGCTTGAGCTCGAGGTCAGCATCCATGGGCTTTAATTTAGCAGCCATGTTGCTCATCCTCAAGATGTGCTCCCTTATGCCATGTGCCCCTCCAGTATACTTTTATGTGACCAGCTGTTTGAGCAGATGGGTGGCATACATCTTTGAAGAGTCAGTAAACTGACTCTTTATCTTTGGTAGATACTCTCCAACGGAAGCACACTCTTCGATTGATCCCACAATGGCGTTCTCAATCATATTCTTTACAAAAGCTAGGCACTTTTTATTGGCATTTACCCACTTTTGGTTGTCAATGGAGTAAGCCAAAAGAAGTGAGCCTAGCTCACTTGGTTAGGGAAGTGGATGTACAACCCAGCCACCCAGGTTCAAGTCCTCACGGATGCATATTTGGGTTTTTATTATTTAAAAAACTCAGTGTAGGGGCTTCTCCTACCGCATTCCTTTCAAAAAAATGGAGTAAGCCAACTCTACCGGAGCATGGTCCATTTTCCTCTTTTCCCAAGAAACATTGTCATCAGCAGGGTCTCTTTCTGGGTCTGTAGGCTTGACTGGCTGTTTGGTGTCCACAACCCAGTTAACCTTGGCACACACAAATGCCAGGTCTACTTTCTTCCTCCACTCAGTGTAGTTGTCCCCCCTGAGCATCGGAATATCCTTGAGGCAACTCATGAGGTTGAGACCTCCTGAAAACCACAAAATATGTGAGATAATAAAAAGCAATTGTATGCATTAATCCAACGTTGGTATAGATTAAACATGCAACTGTTTGTGCAATTAAAATTATATCACCGTTGGGCAAAAATAAAGATAAATGCACCTTTCATTTCATTAACAAACAAATCATGATCATGCTATTAATAACATTGGTCATTTAATAATAGGAGCATAATTAACTTTAATATCACTTTATCACATCTTTAAATAATTTTAATTATCACTTTATTGCATTTAAGCAATTTCTATCAACAATTTGCAGCGGAAAAAATAAACGATATTCATAAACTTTAAAACTTTACAGAAAAAATCTGTCACCTTTTGAATTATCTAAACAAACAATTCATTGGAATATTTTGAATAGAAAAACTATACAAAAAAACTGCTCAAAAACTGAACCAAAACAATAAAAACAGTCTTTATAAAAATAAATAAACAGAAAACTGTTTGTTGCCAACGGCCCACGGCCTGCTAGCTACGCGCCGCGCAGCGCGACGCGCAGCAGCTCCACAGTGGCCCAAATGCCTTCTAACGCGCCCAGCACCCGCGCCTAGCTAGCTGCGGCCTGCGCGCTGCGGCGCCTGGCCCGCGACGGTCCATGGCCCAGTCACGACCTCTTTTCCTATCCGACGCGCTCCTGCCTTTTCCCTTCAGCCCCGCGGCCCATGTCTACGGCCCAAAAGCAGCCCACGGCCTCTGCGGCGCCGAATCGCCACCATCGGATTGCTAGGGTTTCAATCTGATGGTGGTCTGCGCCGATCGCTTGATCAACCCTCCCCCCCGCGCCCCCCCTGAAACCTTAAGTTCATTTCCTCCCACTCCCCCCGCGTTTCTCTCTGTCTCTGGCTGCGCCGCTTGGTCCGAGGCGAGGCGGCGCCGCCCGGCACCACCGGCGGTCCCCTTCCTCTCCCAGCGCGCTAGCTCCTCCCTCCCCTCTTATTTTCCTCTCTCTCGACCACCCCCTCACCTCGCTGGGAGACGAGGAGACTAGCGGTCGGAGCCATGGCGCCCCTGCCCCCCTTGCCGGCGGTGCGTCCACCCGAGGGTGGGCACATGGCCGTCAAGAGGTGCAGCGGCGGTGCCCCTTGCCGGCGCGCGGCAGCGGCCGGTGGTGCTTTCGAATTGGGGTTTTGGGGATTTGTTTGGCTTTTCTTTTGGATTCTTCTTGCGGGATCTGGGGAGGATCTAGGGTTAGGGATTTTCTTTGGGGCTTTTGTTTGCGGGATCTGGGAGGAAAAAGGGTTTTCTTTTCTTTCTCTTTGCCCCAGATGGGGTGTGCCCTTCTTCCCTATGCCTCAACTTGCTGATGCGCATAGGCATCGAGGGGGACGGTGCGGCCGTAGGGCAGGCACACTTTTAGATCTAGGATTATTTCTTCTTTGCTTTGATTTCTGTTTCTACCAAAAGGATCTAGGACTAGATGCGCTGATACCATTGATAGCTCTAGATCATACTCGGTAGATGCTATAGGGTTGGATCTAGTAGATGAGAGAGAGAGAGAGATCTGAGAGAGGAGGTACTACCTGCGCCTTGGCTCGACGAGCACAAGCCGGAGGGGATACCGGTGCTAGTAGCCATGGGGAAAGAGGGCGACGGCGTGGGTGTGCGGTGGTGGCGGCGCTTCCCATCGGCGCATCGCTTAGCCTAGATCAGATGGACTTGTGGGTGGGGTGGTTATGGCACGACTAACCTCGTGAGGCGTGCTGTCGGCCCCCACCTCTTTTATATAGCGCTGGCGACAGGAGCCCACCAACCAGATGAGGTTGGGCGCCCCCGATCAGGGCGTGGATAGGTATCCCGTTCGAGTCGTTGGACTCGTGCGGTAGAGATCAATCTAACGAAACTCGGCAGACATCCAGTCGTTGCCGGACCAGTTTCAAGGGACGATCCTGCGAGTCATTGATGACGGTGCACGCGACAAGATTCAATGTGTTTGCTTGCAGCGCAGCTGCCTCCACATCTTTGTGTTGGAAGAGGACGGGTGGGAGCTCAGCAAGAGCGTCGTCGAGTTGATGGAGGCTACATGTGGGCTGGGAGGGTACAAAGAAGAGTACTTTGGCGGTGGTGATTCTTTGAAGGTTGTTATGACCAGCCCGAGGTCTGTCGTTTTTGCTCCCACAGACCAAATGTGGTCTTTCACCGTCCATCTTGACACCTTGGAGGTGGCAGGACACAACCATAAGACGAATAATGGTCATTCAGGCCTGCGGGACTATCCATGTGAGCTGCCATGGCCACCTACTTTGCACGCGTGCATAGGGCTTTGTGTAAGGAAAGGGCAAGGCCCATGTTCTCCTATTTGTATCTGCTAAATGTGCAGACCTTATTTTTCATATCATGATATTTTTGTGCGAGGATATAATGATAGAGTTAACAACCGTTTGACTACATTTTCGAATTAGGTCGTGCATTTTTATTATTGCATTAGCAGAAATAACATTATGTTACAAAAGCAAAATGATCGGTAAAAAGATAAAGTAAATTCGAGCTTAATTGGTGAAACAGTCGAGCATGGATACAAGTTGACACTCCATAATATCTAGAAGTTTAGACTACTAATTAGTTCCATCCTAAGATTGATAGTCTTGTACTGCTTAGATCTTTGCCAGTTTACTTGCCTGTACAATCTACCATAATTTCTAGATATATCCAAAAATACTGTAAAATGGTACATATAGTCATGTGCGTTTAGTGGGAAATTATTGGGTTTCTTGATTTCTAATTTAATTCGTCCTAACAAGATATAATCTTAAACACCCCATACTAAATACAAAATAACTTTCGCGAAAAAAACAACTTTTTTTAGCCCTAGAAAATATATTTGTAATGAGAAATATTGGAATGATATGACAAATGTGTACCTTAATAAACATGAGTTTTGACATTGTTTATTATTCTAATAGCATCTAAATATAGTATTAAAAATTGTATAACAAATTTTATACATAAATAATAATGGTATACCTTTAAGTAAAAAAGTAACCCCGGAGTAAAAAAGTTCAGTGTAAATAGATGAGAACGTTTTAATTCGCATCAAGCCCACAAATAAGCTGACTGGCATTTCTCTTGAGTAGTATGAATTTAATTTATATGGTAAGATTGCACATCTTGTTTACAAACAAAATGAGCTTCGCCCTATCTAAATGGGAATTTATCGATAAAAAGTTTATGTTGATGAATTTATCAAAACAAATATGTTGTCATTTAACTCGCCATTCTTATCGCTGGCCTAGAATTTAATTGCAGAATTGTTTTCTCATCAAAACGGAGTTCATGACAGATCTTGGAAAACATATGTGCATGATGGACGCGAAGGTATTTGTTAGACAATCAATTTTTGTGAACCAATTTATGTATAGCTAATGAGGCTTCCCATTTGTTCACCTTAATTTGGTCATCCATAAAATATGCTAAAACTCGAAATAGTGAACATTCTCTTAGAAAACAAAGATATTTTACATACAAAATTTTAGGTCAAATAACATTTATTTGTTGTTTCTTTCAAAGAGGATTGCCGAATAATTAAGTTACAAAAATGTTTTCTAAAAAATACAACTTATTATTTTCATTAAATCATTCTTGTATCATCCGAGTCGATATTAAAAAATGTTAGCCATCTAGCATGTTGTAACACCCTCGCCTGATAAGGCTGAGTTCATGTGTATAGTGCCAATCCTATATCGGTTCACGGGCACACACACAGTACAATATGATACCAAATATAACTGTACATCATAAATACAACGAATAAGAACCAGAATTTACATTATATCACAGCGGAAAGCAATACAGGGTAGATCTCCATCCTTTAAATATTCCACAAGCGAACAATCGTTGAGTGGAGTCTCGCGACCTATAACGATCACTCATAAACGATAGAACCTGCAACATGAAAGGTTACAGCCACGAATGGTCAATACTTTGAATGTATTGGCAAGTGTCACTAGTATGTGGATATAAATGGAACCTATCAATTACATGCATATTTGGCTAAGTGGAGTTTCAGGCTCATTTGCATAAAGCAATAGTTTTATCCTAATATTTCCAAATAGTTTTAATCCTTTCTGAAAATTGTTTGAACACATTGGCCAACACCAAGTGCTCCTAATCCCTTGTCTTGAACGGCGTCATGGATATCCCCGGCCTACTATACTCCGAGTGCCAGGGGAAACCCTAGGGCCAGTGGTCTAGCCCGGGCAGCAACACCGTGTCAACGGTGTTCCCTTCTTGAAGGTGTTGTCTTGGTACTAGGCGTGTCGGTGTCTCTGAAGCGTGGTGGAACTATTCCGGATGGCGCAGCGGTGGCGGGTCACCCTAGTCTCGTCATATTGCCGTTTCTTCCATTTCTTTTCTTCTTGGGCGTGTTTTTGCTGATGCCCCAGCATTCTCGGTTGGTCGAACTCTTGTATCGGTGTGGTTGCTTTATTTATAAAGCGGGGCGAAAGCCTATTTCGAGAGTTCGAAATACTCTATAAGTAGTTTTTAACTCAATCGGAGCATCATATTAACTTTGCAAGGTATCTGAAAAATACAGTACGTTCAACAGATACAAGTAATAGAACATGAGCCTTGCCCTTCCCTGGCACAATACCCTACCGAAGCTCGCAGAATAGGCGGCTATGGCAGCTCACATGGAAAATCTTGCACGCCTAGAAGATTCCTGGCCTTGATGTGGATACATTCAGCCACCTGTATAGTGTCAAGATCGACGGAGAATATCCATGTCGTCCCGCGTGTCGTCGGAGCAAGAACGATAGACCTGGCCGAGGTCGTAACCACCTCCAAAGAGCCGGCCGCAAAGTATTCTTCTTTGTACCCTACGAGCCCACGGGTTGCTTCCATCAGTTCGAGGCTCTTGTGGAGCTCCCACTCGTTCAAGTACGAAAATGCCTCAAACATTAGGAGGTTGCTGCCCTGCAAGCAGATGAACATAATGTAACCTTGGCGACCACTGTCAACAACTCGCAAGACTTTCCCTTGGAAGTCGTCCGGTAGCGATCGGACGAAGCCGCCCACTGTCACCGGTCGTGTATCTCTGATGCTCCAGAGCAGAGTGCCTCTAGCGTACCCGACGAAACGCAGCGAGTTGTCGGTCCCATGCTTGTAGTTGTAGCCGAGGCTATTGCTCTTCTCAGCGTACCAGGTGTGCGGCCCCAGCTGGGTAAGGGTGTTCCTGGAGAAGAAGAAGGCCCTAGCACAACCAATGTTGTCGGACACCCCGTCGTATTCTTGGTAGATCACACAGACCACCCTGAACTTTGTCATGATGATGCAGCCCGACCTACGGTCGTTACTACATCAAGGTCTCCAACTTACGTCAAGTCGTCATGGACTCCAAAGGTGAATCTGTTCCTCTATGTGAGCCCACTTCCTACCCTATGGAATGGTATGCTACTTCATACTCCATCACATATGCATGATAGGTTCACACCGACCAGTACGGAGGCAAGGGAGAAAGCCCGGAACATCAAGCCCGACAAGACGGAGGCTTGGAAGAGGAGGCGGAAGAAGACAGATCGGCAGCTGCCAGGTCCCGGCGGTACTACCGGTCGGCGGAACCGGTACTACCGGTCAGCGGTACTACCGGTCGGCGGAACCGGTACTACCGGTCAGCGGTACTACCGGTCGGCGGAACCGGTACTACCGGTCAGCGGTACTACCGGTCGGCAGAACCGGTACTACCGGTCAGCGGTACTACCGCCCCTGATACCGATCGCTACTGACGGCTCCAACTAACGCTCCAGGACCGCAAGCGGTACTACCGGTCCCAGAGCGGTACTACCGGTGATGACCGGTACTACCGGTCATGTCAGTGCCTGCGCGCACTAGTTGGGCCACCGCCCATGTATTCCCCTTTACTTGCCTATTCGCCTAGTTTTTCCCCAAACTATCCTTGTTTAGTGGCTGGCCTATAAATAGAGCCCCCACCCCTCATGTATCCCTTAGGCATAGATGATAGACTAAAGACAACCCCCATTGTGGAATCTCTAGTTTTGCCTCCTCCCCTTTACCAAGGGGACCGACTATCGTCACCAACCTCGATTGGACTTTGCATCACGCATCCATCATTGAACAAGGCCTTGGAGTTCGATGTCTCGTCTCCAAGTTGTCAAGACCCTCCCCAAGGTGTTCTTCCCTCTCCGATGTGGATTTGAGGGAGCACGTTGACCGATCTTTCCTTGCGAGGATTCTATCAGACCGGTGGCCGCCCTTCGGGAGCAATCGGCCTTGTATCGTGTGAGTTTTGCGTGTGTTCATCGTGTTCTTCGCGAGGTGTGTGTTCGCTTCCGCTACCTTCTCCCTTTCCCCTCGCTTTCCCATCGATTTGACCACGAGATCCGTGAAGATCGGGCCACCCAAGTGGTTAGACCCTCCATCATCTGGTATCAGCATTTTTGGTTGCCACGGATTTCTCATCGATTTGGTCTTTTCCCCATAAATTCGAAAATTCCACCAAAAATAGCCCCAATTCGTGTTTTGGATCGATCTGTGATTTGAGTGCGTTTTGGTAGGTTTTGATCCGTGGATTACTTGCTAAACTGGTTGATCTACCTTCCTTTGCGTTCCCATAGCCTAATTCCTTGATTTCCCCCGTCGATTTGGTGTTTTTCTTGAAGATTTTCCGCCCAAATCGCCCCAAAATCGCGAAAACGCGTCAAATCTGGGCGTCCCTGGACCAAGCGGTACTACCGGTCCAAATATCCGGTACTACCACTCACCGGTACTACCGCTCACAATATCCGGTACTACCGCTCACTGGTACTACCGCTCCTAATATCCGGTACTACCGCCCAGTACAGAAAGAAAACACAGGTTCCCAGATTTCAGCGGCTCACCGTTTTGAGCTTAACTTTTGCATTCGAACTTGGATTTTGGTGTTCTTTAGCTCATTTCGAAGAGGTGAAGGAGCTCTACATCATCATCCATGTTTTTCATGCTATCTACTCCATCCAAATTCCGTGAGCAAGGCGGAATCCAACAATAAAGGGTGAAGATCGTCGACGAAAGGTATAAACATTTCGCGACTTCTCCCCACTTGCATTCCTTTGTGAACCCCACTATCTTTGCGAGCAACAAACACCTATTGAGACTAGTTCCTCTTATGATTGCTTGGGCTATGCACATTTGATACCTTGTAGATTCCGATCAAATGTTGTGAGCGCTATCTCATATAGTTATCTTGTATAGTTGTTGGCACAAGGAAGAGGCAAGTAAAAAAGAAAAAGAAAAATAGAAAGAAAAAAAAGAGAAAAAAAATAGAAAAAGGAAAAAAAGAAAAGAAATAAATATACATGTGCCTCATAGAATAGGAAGCGCAAGCTCGATGAACATCATATAGGTGGTACTTATTGTGCACATCTTGTAGCCCACCAATTTTGTGCAATCGAACTAGCGTCTCTCCTTGTACTTGTGTGACATGAGCTTTTAGTCTTCGTTAGGTAATCATTTGGTTCTTAGCTAACTTTTTCCGTCGCACAAGTCCCATTTATCCCACCGTGTGTGTTTCCTTGTACATATTTCCTATCTTGTGGATTGACTTGTTTTGCTTTGTGATCATTGTGACGAGGTTGGATCTCGTCAATGCCCATTGTTATGGACTTGGGTTTTGGAGAAGATGAGGATGCTGGAGATCGTGGAACGGTTAACAGACAAGCAACCAGGGGACACGAGATTTACCCAGGTTCAGGCCCCCGGAGGGAAAACCCTACTCCTGCTTGTCTGCTCTTGATTACGGCGGAACCGAAGGTTACAGGGTGCGCAGATTCGATCTGGCGTGAGGTGCGTATGCGAGAGTATGAGTCGAGAGATCTAGGACGTGCCCTCCTGGCCTTTATATAGACTTAGGCAGGTCCCGGGCATAGTCCTAGTCGGTTACAAGTTCTAGGGTTTCACCCCTTTGAATTTCCTATTTACGCTAGTCTTGCTCTCCAAGGATCCGAAGGCGTCATGGGCCTTGGCCACCCGAAAATCTTCATGGGCCAGCGTATGTCTACTGTGGGCCTTTCTTGGGCTGGACCAGGTATGCTGAAGTCACGTACTCGTAGGGTATAACCATGTCAGTAGCCCCCGAGTGATCAGTCGAATCGTAGATTCGGCTGAGGACTCTTCGATCCTTCGGGTGCAACTAGGTGTTAACAATATATGTATGTTGGGATTGTTGATACATGTGCCTGACTCGCCTGACGGATCAGGGTCAGTTAATTGTCTTAGGACGAAACAACATGATCTTCATCAGGTCCGAGTCCCTTAACTTGAACCCGGAACATATGCTGGCGTAATTCGACTCAGGCCGTGAAGGACTTACAGGAGCGGAATTCCAGTGTTTTTAATTGATGTAACCAACGCGTCCGTCGAGATTTTTCATCACGCCTGTTGGCATGGATTTATACTAGCAGAGCGCAGTCGTGTACGTTGCCAGACCATCAGATGATATCTGCAGGTCTTATCTTTGCGTCGCAGACGCATCATCCGAACATTTGTCACCACGGAGGTGCTTCGGGTGGCCAAGGAGACTGTCGCTCACTCAGCGTTTTATTGGGGCAGAGTTGCCAAAAAGTTTTTGCGTGCTGATCCGAAAGATCGCAGTCGAAGATTTCATAGGGTGCGCGACCAGCGCTCCCTATGGGAGTAGCCCCCGAGTGTCTGTTCGAGTCGTAGACTCGAGTAGAGACTTTAGTTCAAGCATTGTTCAGTCGTTAAGTCCGTAGGACACGAAAATTTTCGGATGCTTAAATTCATCCTCCCTATGGGAGTAGCCCCCGAGTCCGTAGTGGAGTCGTAGACTCGACGTAGGACTCGAAGAAATACTTTGTCTGTATTCATCTTCCGGGTGCGCGGCCAGCGCTCCTGTTAGGAGTAGCCCCCGAGTATTTAGTCGAATCGAAGATTCGAGTGAGTACTCTTAGCTGTGGAGCCGAAGAATTGTAGTTGGTGCTAGTATAGCTTTTGATGACATCAGTGCTGACGATCAATGACCTCAAGCATCTGCTACGCCAGAGATGACTTGACTGGACGAACGTGGGTCCCACTTGATGACTTTGAATTGACCGGTCACGCGCGGCGTGGAGATAATTACGGCGTCTCCTCGATTTCCGCGCGTAGTGGACGGCGTGGTAACGACGGTTCGTTGTGATGTTGACACGTGTATGGTCAGATCTGCCGTTGGCGTTAGGTATTCTGGATGGACGGCTGCCGTGCATCGTCTTCGCTGTTATAATCATTGGGGGAAGCCGCGGTTTGTTTTCACCGCATCAGTTCTTGTTTTCACTGCCTCCTTGTGCTCTAACAATTCTTGCTGCGCGCTGGGATTTCCTTCCACATTTCCGTTGTTGTTTCTGCGTTTTCACCGCCGGCGCCGCCGTAGCACCATGGGGAAGCCAAAGAAATCGTCATCTGCAGTTGGGACCAGCGCCGCCGGAGGAAAGAAGGGCACCACCGCTACTCGTGTCACCGATGGTGGCTGGCGGCGATCAGAGACGCGAGAGAGCGATCTCCGCAAGCTTCGCGAGCGGGGCCTGATCCCGCAAGATAGGGAGGCCGTCAAACTCCCCGGCAATGAGGTAATCCCCCGTCCCCCATCTGGGTATCGGGTTATGTTTCTCGCCTTCGTTTTGCGTGGGTTTTCTTTTCCAGTCCACGAATTCCTCTGTGGACTGCTCTTCTTCTATGGGATTCAGCTTCATCATCTGTCTCCCAATTCTCTTCTCCACATTGCTTGTTTTATCACTTTTTGCGAGTGCTGGCTTGGCATTGAGCCGCACTTTGGCCTCTTCCGGAAGCTCTATTCCGTGAAGAGGCAATCTGGTTCGGATGGTGTGTATCCCATTGGGGGTTGCATCATCTCCCTTAGTCCCAATCTTCTCTTCTTTTCTTTTTCCATGTCCGAATCTGTCCAGTACTGGCGGAGGCGATGGTTTTATATCCGCGACTCCGTAGTGCCCGGGCAAGATTTTGGTCTTGTTCCCTTTGACCCCTCCCAAATGATTGAGAAGAAAAGGTCTTGGAAGAACCAAATCTTGGACGGTGAGGTGGCGGAGATAGAGGCCCTTTACCGTCGGGTGGAGGATCTCCAGCTGATTCCGGAGAAGGAAGTGAACGATGTGGACATCATCCGATCGTTTCTTGAGCGTCGGGTGCAGCCTCTCCAAGCGAGGGCGCACCCGATGTTTCTTTATTCTGGGCGCCGTGATCCGACGAGGGTTTCGGCTGAGAAAATCTCCGAGGGGGATCTTGACAGGGCCCTTCGCGCGCTGTTGAAGTTCAAGGCCGGAGAAAAAATCCCGGGGAAGTCGCTAACTCCTCCATTTTCTTCGACGTTGGCCGTACCGCAGGTGTAGATTTGTGCACGTAGTGCTTTTTTGTCGGCTGTGTATTTATTTCCTTTGTTTGCTAACAAAGTTCCTTCTGATTTTGTAGAGCTTCAAAGTGCCGGGCATGGTACCGCCATTGCCCGAAAAGTATCCGAATGCCCCGGATAATGAAGTGGTTGAGTACGTGTCCGAGCTGCCGTCGGCGCGATCTCCGGTGGAGGATGCGGACGAGTCGAGTGAGGACCATACGCGCAAGCGATCACGGAGCTCTAGCGAGTCTTCGGATGCCTCGACTCCTCCGACTCCCAGAAACCCTCTGGGCCTTGAGCGTCATAGTGACGGTCATGGAGGTTCTTCCTCTCCCCTTCCTGCCATTCCTGTGCAGGCTGTAGCGCCGCACCCGCCAGCGAAACGGAAGAAGGAAGAAAAGAAAGAGGAGAAGAAGGAAGAGAAGAAAGAGGAGAAGAGAGCCCGAAGGACTCCTCATGTCTTTGACCTAAGCTCATTGGGCTCGTAAGTTTCTTGTTGCACTATTGTCCTTGTTCCTTCATGATTTTTGCACTTGTGCTGATTGGTTCGTATGCAGGCATTCCTCCCACGATTCCTCCAATGATGGTGCGCGGGAGATGATGGAGGAGTCGAAAATTGCGTCTCCTCCTCCTCAGACGGTGGCGACTTCGGGTGGCGCGGCTCCGGATCCTTCGTTGCAGGAGGTGCAGGTGGTTGCGCCTCAGAATTTCGCAGGCGGTCCTTCGGAGTCGCCATCAGAGCATGTAAGTTTCTCTACTTCATGTCACGGGGGGAGCCCCCGAGTGTCTTCGTGTGCGAGTGTTGTTTTTACTCCTTTCTGTTGGGCGTAGCCCCCAAGTCCTTTTCTTACTGTTATTTCTTTTTCTGCAGCCTTTTGTGCAGGAGGCCAAGCGGCTGGTGCAGGAGCTCTTGGCGCTGGAGGCGAACCTTCGGCAGCTTCAAGGTACCTATCTGCCTTTTAGTGCCTCTCTTATTTATCTTGGTCCTGTTCTTTGACACTTGCTTGTCTTGAATGCAGAGGAGCATAACAATTCTCTCCGTGAGGTCGACGCTCTCAAGAAGAGCCTTGGTCAATCGGAGCAGAAGGCCGAAGCCGCCGTTGGCGTGAAAGAACGTCTCGAGCTAGTGCTGACTAAGGCAGCCGAAGCGAGAGAGCGTCTGCAGCAGGAGGTCGCGGACCGTGAGGAGCAGCTGGCCACCGTTGCGGCTGCTCATGAAAGAGAGGTGGCGGCGAAGGTCATGGCTGCTGCCAAGGCTATTTCAGGTGAGTGCTAGATTTTGTGTATGTTTCTTCATGCCTCTTTTCTTCTGCTGTGTTGCTTTTCTTCATGTCTTCCTTCTTATCTTTTGTCTCAGATGCCGCAGGCATTGAGTTTGATCGCAGTGCTCTAGAGCACGGGAGTGCTCTAGATGATGCTACTATGGCGGTCGAAGACCGCTGCAGCACCGTCGTCAGCTCCCTTGCCAAGGCGAAAGAGGTCCTTGGTCGCTTCTACAAGGAGCTTGTCCCGAAGGGCGCAGCCCTTGATGATGTGGATGCTCTGGCGGAGGCTCTGTCAGCCGAAGCGCCTGCGGCGTACAAGCGCAAGCAGAAGGGCATCGGCGCGTCCGTCGGGGTGGCGATGGCCCTGGTGGCTGGAGCGGAGCTTGATCTGCCCCAGATCACCTCTCGGATGCCGACGACTGCGGATGGATCCGAGGTAGCCTTTGCTGCCTACTCTGCTCGCTGCAAGCGATATGGGCCCAAGCTCATTGATTTGCTGTCTGAGTATGCACTGCGGCAGCAGGGCGGGGCCAAAGCTAGGCAGTCTGGCTCCGAGGCGACTCAGGGTGCCGCATCTTAGGCGTTGTAGACGTAGGGTAGTTTGTAGTCTACTTTTGTTGTAAATATCTTGAAGGACACCATCCTTTTGCCACGTAGTGGCCTTTAATGAATTATTCTGGGTTGTGCTCTATCATTTGTCTGAATGTCTGTGTTCCTTGCTTTTTCTGCTGCTATAGGTTCCTTCGGGTGCTAACCCTGTTGTTACCCCATCCGCAACGCCGCTGCGACCATCTTTGGATGATTCCTCGCAACTCACTTTTCTGCGGGATCGTGTGCGTAGTCTGGAGAGGGAGTTGCTCGGGTTACGCGGTCATGCCGACGTTTGGAAGTCCAAGGCGGATCGTGGTGCAGCCAGGGAGGAGTACTTGATGGCGGAGCTGGTTCGGCTGTCCGAGCAGCTTCAATGTAAGTTGCACTTTGGTTCGAGCTGTAGCCCAGTTCTTCGGATGGGCCTGCTGGCCTTACTCTTATTTTGTGCGATTATCGCAGGTGCCAACCTTGCTCCGAGGGAAGAAAAGGAGCGTGTCGCTGTTCGGGTCAATTGCTTGACTCAACAGGACATGGAGGCTGGCGGCTTCTTCTGGATGGATCGTGACCGCGCCATGGCTCTGGCGACGGTGCAGGATCGTGTTCATCAATTTTCGCGGGTGCTCCGCCAAGTGCAGACATCGCTTTCCTCGGTGCTGCACGTCATGTTTCCCTTGGATGCCGCGCCGACGAGCCTTGCAGGTCTTCTGTCGAAGTTTCGGAACGTGAGCAATGTCAAGGAGTTGGTGCGGCAACAGCTCGTCGCAGGAGTGAAGGCTGCTTTGTCTCTTGTGAGGCTGCACCGGCCTGACGTGGATTTGGCTACTGTGGCCGCTGGGCCACCTCTTCGCCCTGATGGTGGTGAGTGGGACATGCGTCCGCATTACGCAGCTGTAAGGCAGTATGCCAAACAGGTCGTAGATTTGTTTGAGCAGCGTGCCCAGGTTATTCTTCAACATAGGTAGTACCTGTAAAAAGAGATAGATGTAAAATTTGTATATTTCGGCTGGGCGTGTTGTGCCCTTTGTTGTAAAGGTTTGTTTGTTGTGAGCACGCAGTGCTTTTGATTGAGTACGTGTCCTTTTCGTTTGCCTGACGTTGTCAGCTACTCAGGTGTACACGTTTGATCCTCAGTCGATGAAATCGTGAGGTGGGGGGAGACCCCGAGTGCGTTTGTAGCATGTAGTAAAGTTGCAAAAATAGTGAACTGAAGATTTGGGGCGAGACACTTAGCTTTATTTATATCGTAATGGAGGAGGTACATTGTTCGGCTGAATAGCCTTGGCTGAAAGCCTTATTGAAAGTAAAGGGGGTAGTTTGCTACGGATAGAATCGTCGCAGGTGCGCGATGTTCCATGGGTTGGAGTATGCGACTCCAGACTCCACGTGCTTGAGGCGATAGGCGCCACCTGGGATGACTTCGTTGATGACGTAGGGTCCTTCCCATGGTGACTCGAATTTATTCGGTCGCTTTTGCTTGAGTCGCAAGACGAGGTCTCCTTCGACGAAGGACCTTGGGCGCAGCCGGCAGCTGTGGTAGTTGCGGAGACTCTGCTGGTACACCGCTGATCGAGCTGCTGCTATGTCCCGTGCTTCATCGAGTGTGTCGACGGCATCTTCGAGTGCAGCCATGGATTCGGCTTCACTGTAAGCGACGACCCGTGGGGCCTGGTGGCGTACTTCGGCTGGTAGCACGGCCTCGGCTCCGTGTACCATGAAGAATGGTGTGTAGCCGGTGGAGCTGTTTGGCGTAGTCCGTAAGCTCCACAGGACGGATGGTAGCTCTTTCGTCTAGTTTCCAGCTTTTTGTTCGAGTGAACTCATGAGGCGCTTCTTGATGCCGGTGCCGATTAGGCCGTTGGCCTTTTCCACTTGCTCGTTCGTTTGCGGGTGTGCCACTGAGGCATACGTTATGTTGATCCCAAGGCCTTCGCAGAAGTCCTGGAATTCTTCGGAGATGAAGTTCGATCCGTTGTCGGTGATGATGATGTGCGGTACGCCGAACCTGTAGACAATGGACTCGAAGAACTTGACGGCAGTTTTGCCTTTCTGGTTGGTGACCGGCATGGCCTCGATCCACTTGGTGAATTTGTCGACTGCAACCAGGAGGAAGACGTGTCCCCCTTTTGAGGATTTTGGCAGTTTGCCGATCATGTCGAGGCCCCATTGAGCAAAAGGCCAGGCTATGGGTATGGGTCTGAGCTCGGGCCCAGGTGCGTGCGGTTTGTCGTCAAACCGTTGGCATCCGTTGCATCTTCGGACGATGTCCTTTGCGTCGCTCATGGCCGTTGGCCAGTAGAATCCTGCTCGTAGAGCTTTGGCGACAAGGGAGCGGCTGCCTGCGTGATGGCCGCAGATGCCCTCGTGGATGTCTTGGAGGATTGCTTTCCCATCGCCGATGGTGACGCACCTTTGTAGTACACCGGTAATACTACGCTTGTACAACTCGCCGTTTATGATGGTGAAGGCTTTTGACCGACGAGATATGCGCCGGGCGTCTGTCGGGCTATCAGGAAGTTCTCCATTTAACAAGAACTGGAGGTATAGTCGCGTCCAAGTTTCTTCGACTGCCATGACCTGCATTAGGTTGACCATGGCTACCTCTGTGTCCAATTTTTCGGGTCCTTCATGTCCTTCGGGTAGCGTAGCTCCCGAGTGTTCTGCTTCTTCGGGTGATCCCTTGGGGAATTTCCGCTTGATGGATGGCACGCAGATCTATTCGAGGAACACACCTGGTGGCACCTTTGCGCAGGTGGAGCCGATGTTGGCGAGTCTGTCGGCTTCCTCGTTGCTTTCTCTTCCAACGTGTC
Source organism: Avena sativa (assembly GCA_916181665.1). Lineage (NCBI taxonomy): Eukaryota > Viridiplantae > Streptophyta > Magnoliopsida > Poales > Poaceae > Avena > Avena sativa. The sequence continues at coordinate 369,472,843 of OV702279.1, read as the reverse complement.
GAAGCTCGCAGCCGTCGAATTCTCCTTCGAGTGCGTTGTAGAGCGCGTGGTACGCGATCATGTTTTCGGCGTGTGCGTCGCACTCATTCATCGTCTGCTGGACGACGAGGTTGGAGTCACCGTAGATGACCAGGCGCGTTGCGCCGCATATCTTTGCCATCCTCATGCCATGGATGAGGGCTTCGTATCCGGCCTCTTTGTTGGAGGCTCGGAATTTCATCCGGAGGACGTATTTCATCTTGTCGCCTTGCGGGGAGGTCAGTATGACCCCTGCTCCCGCTCCGGCTTCACGCTTGGAGCCGTCAAAGTGCATCGTCCATGACTGCGACATATCTGGGGTGTCTGGCAGCTGCAGCTCCATCCAATGTACCAGGAAGTCCGGAAGGACTTGAGATTTGATTGCGTGTCGCTTCTCGTAGACGATGTCCAAGGGTGATAGTTCGATGCCCCACAGGGCCACCCGTCCTGTGGCCTCTGGATTATTCAGGATGCTATTCAGGGGTGCCTCGTTGACGACCATCACTTGGTGCTCCTGGAAGTAATAGCTCAGCCGTCGAGCCGTCATGAACACGCCGTAGGCTAGCTTCTGGTAGTGAGGGTACCTCTGCTTTGTTGGTGTCAGTACCTCGCTGAGGTAGTAAATTGGGCGCTGGACCCCGTGGGTCTTGCCTTCTTTGGGTCGTTCGAGCATGAGTACGGTGCTGACCACTTGATGTGTGGCTGCTATGTACAGCAGCAAGGGGTCACGCTCTTTTGGCGTGACCAAAACGGGCGAGGTGGAGAGGAGCCGCTTGAGGCTTTCGAATGCGTCGTTGGCTTCTGGTGTCCACTCGAACTTGTCTACTTTGCGCAGCAGCTGGTAGAATGGTAGGGCCTTCTCGCCCATGCGGCTGATGAACCTGCTTAGCGCCGCTACTCGTCCTGCGAGCTGCTGGACGCCCTTGAGGTTTTTCGGCTTCTCCATCGTCATGATGGCTCTGATTTTCTTCGGGTTCGCCTCGATCCCTCGTCGAGAGATGAAGTACCCGAGCAGCTGACCCGATGGGACGCCGAAAGCGCACTTTTCGGGATTGAGCTTGATCCTGTAGCGATCAAGGTTGTCGAACGTCTCGCGGAGATCGTCGATAAGTGTCCTTGCCTCTTTGGTTTTTATTACTATGTCGTCGACATAGACTTGGACGTTGCGACCGATCTGGTCCTTGAGGCAGGCCTGCATGCATCTCTGGTACGTGGCACCCGCGTTCTTTAGCCCGAAGGGCATTGTGTTGTAATAGAATACTCCGAACGGTGTGATAAACGCCGTTTTCTCCTGATCTTCGACCTTGAGTCGAATCTGGTTATAGCCTGAGTAGGCGTCGAGGAAGGAGAGTTTCTCGCAACCTGCAGTTGAATCGATGATCTGGTCGATCCGAGGAAGAGGGAAGTGGTCCTTTGGGCAGTGCTTGTTTAGTGACGTGAAGTCCACGCACATCCGCAGGATGTCCGTGTCCTTTTTTGGGACCATCACTGTGTTTGCAAGCCACTCGCTTTCCTTGATTTCCCTGATGAAGTCTGCAGCGAGTAGTCTGTTGATTTCCTTGCCGATAGCTTCGGCTCGTGGCTCCGACAGTCTCCGGATGGACTGCTTGACTGGCTTGGTGTCTGGAAAGACATTGAGTGCGTGCTCGGCGAATTCCCTGGGAACTCCTGGCATGTCCGCAGGACACCAGGCGAAGATTTCCCAGCGCTCACGGAGGAATTCGACGAGCGCGCCTTCCTATGCGGTGCTGAGGTCGTTGGCGATCAGGGCCGTCTTGGAGGCATCCGTCGGATGGACCTGCACTTTCTTGGTGTTGACGGTGGAGTCGAAAGACATGTCAGGTGCATTCTGCCTTGTGACTGGGGGTGCCCCATTGTCCGTCACCTCACGGAGCCTTACAAGCTCGTCTTGCATGCCGAAAGACTGGGAGATTTTGTTGAAATCCCTATCGCATGGTCCGATCGGGTGAAGCTCCCGTGGACTGTGATGACGCCCCTTGGTCCTGGCATCTTGAGTAGTAGGTATGCGTAGTGTGGGACGGCCAGGAACCTTGCGAATGCTACACGCCCCAGGATGGCGTGGTATTGCGACGGCCAGTCCACCAATTCAAATTCGAGTCGCTCCTGCCGAAAGTTGTCCAGCTTCCCGAAGATGACGTCGAGCCCTATTTTGCCTAGGGGGAATATGCCCTTCCCTGGGACAATGCCGTGGAACGTTGTGTCTGACTGTTCCAGGCTGCATTGTGGGATCCGCATTGCTGCTAGAGTGCTTGCGAACATTAGGTTGATGCCACTGCTGCCGTCCATGAAGACGCGACTCATCTCGAAGCCTCCGATCTGCGCCTCCAGCACCAGGGCAGCATGGCCTGGGCGAGGGATCTGACAAGGGTGATCTGCGCGAGTGAATGTGATGCAGGACTCCGATCCGCTGAGGTACTCAGGGATTGCAGGCGGAGTTGCCACAGCCAAGTTGATTTGTCGGGTGGTTTTCTTCTGCACCCTATTCGTGGGGCGTCCCTTCTGGATCATATTTAGTGCTCCTTTCGGCGGGGGGTACCCGACCCCGGCGTTGTTCTGCGCTGGTGCGACTGGTTGATTTGGGCCTCCAATAGGCGGTGGTGGAGGAGCTCCGTGTGCTACTTCACCTGGCGTAGGCGCGTTTCCGAACGCAGGGATTGGGGCTTGTTGCCTCATCTGCATCATGCTTTCGCTGAGTTTCTGGAACTCGCGGCAGTCCTTGAGCATGTGGCTGGCTTTCTTTTTGCCATCTTGTTTGTCGATGTAGAAGTGGATGGTGCATGGACCCGAAAGTTTGTCGAATGCTGAGGGTCCGTTGTCGCGGTCGCAGCGTTGCCACGACTGTGTTGGTCGTCCGCTGTTGCGGCTGTTGTCGTTGCGGCGGTCGGCGTAGCTGGCCACGACCGTGTTGGGTCTGTCGCGGTCCTCGTAGACGCGCGATCTCCGCTTGCTGCGGCGTTCACGTCTTCGGCCATAGTCGTCCTCTTCATCCGATTGTGCTTGGTGAATGCAATCTTCGCCGTCAGCCCACCTGTTGGCGATGTCCATGAGGTGGTCAAGTGTTTTGGGCTTGACGCGCCCAAATTCCTCCTTGAAATCTTGGCGTTTAACGCCGTCTCTGAAGGCGTCGATGGCCCTCTCTTCGGAGATGTGTGCTGCGGAGTTCTTGGTGGTAGACCAGCGTAGTATGTACGAGCGAATAGATTCACCCGTTCTCTGAGTGCAGGCTCGCAACTCTTCGATTGAGGCGGGCCTCTTGCTGGTGCCCTTGAAATTTCGGATGAAGCTATAAGCTAGCTCCTCCCAACTTCGGATGGACCCTGATGATAAGCTGCTGAGCCAAACCCGCGATGCGCCTGTCAACTGCAGCTGAAGGCATTGCATGGCGGTTTCTTTGTTACCGCCGTGAAGCTTGACGGATGACAGATGGTCACTGAGCCAGGATTTTGGATCTTGCGTGCCGTTGAACTTCGGAGTATCCGAAGGAAGCTTGAAATTGCGTGGCATCTGTGTTCGCCGAACAGATCTGCTGAAGCATCGAGCTTCGCAGAGTTCTCCTTCATCTTCATCCATCTCGGATTCGGACGAGCATGCGCGTTTGGCGCGTGCTTTGTCGATTTTGCGCTGTGTAAGCGCGTCTCTGGCGTCGTAGTCGCGTTTATGGCGATGCGAGCTCTTCTTCCTTCGAGGAAGTCGTGTTCCTCTTCCTCTTCGGATGAAGTGGTGGGGCTCCGGTCGCGCCTGGCCGGAGCTTTCTTCTTTGGCTCCGCAGGAGCGTCTTCGTGGAGCGCAGCTCCGACGAGTCCGAGTCTGGTGAGTGCGGACTTATGCATGGCTCTTTTCGGGTCCACCTCCGGAGGTGGGTGGGCCGCGAGATATGCAGTGGCTGCCATGATCGCAGCTTGCGGTGTCTTCGGGGTGATGTTGTCGTCAGCATCCATATCCATGAACGATGTGTGGAGAGTTTGGGTCACATCACGGCGCTCCTTGGGATCCATGTTCTCCACCCGCGAGCGGTGCTTGTTTCCCTGGTTTCCGTTTGTGCTAGAGCCGGGTGCCATGGCGGAGAGCGCAGCTCGTCGCGCGCTGGACTCAGAGGCTGCCTGCTTGCGTTTGTTGAGCGTCTCCTGCATATTGACTTGCTTCTTGTGCTCCTCGATGAGGAGGTAGTGGTATGCCATCAGTAGATCACGTGGGGAGTCCACATGCAGGACTATGTCGCCTGCGACGGCACGACGTGCCTGGACCCATCCTTCTTTGCTAAGTTGGATGACGTGGCCATTGTTTTCCCCTTCGGGTGGGGGGGACTGGCTTCTTCTGTTCCCGTCGTTTCCGCCGTTTCTGTACTGCGGGTTGGGGTTCGTGTTGGGCGGCGGGTTAGGCGTTTGCTGCTCCTGGATGACTGCGGCGCATTGGTAGCGCTCGTAGATTGGTCCGCTGCTGCCGCAGCTTTCGGATCCGGAACCATAGGTCCCTTCATCCGAAGGTGGATCGCACAGATCGGAGTTGCAGTTGCTGCTGTCGTAGAACTCATCTGTCGATGGTGATGTGCGCAGCACGGGGTGTGGAGCCCACGAGGCGGGCCTGATTGATGGCACGGGCACCCGCTCAGGAAGGCGGAGGGTGCCAGTTTGTCCCACTTGGAAGCAGAAGCTCCCGAACAAAATTTCGAGTCCGTCGCCTACGGGCTCGAAATCGTTCATGGTGGCCGGCGAGTGGGCGGTGAAGTCGAAAGCTCCGAAGAGGAGGTGATTCTCCGGCGCTGCAGAGTTGTAGATCGATCGGGTCGGGACCGTCACGATCGCACAATCAGCAGCCCCGATTCCCACAGACGGCGCCAATTGACGAGGTTGGATCTCGTCAATGCCCATTGTTATGGACTTGGGTTTTGGAGAAGATGGGGATGCTGGAGATCGTGGAACGGTTAACAGACAAGCAACCAGGGGACACGAGATTTACCCAGGTTCAGGCCCCCGGAGGGAAAATCCTACTCCTGCTTGTCTGCTCTTGATTATGGCGGAACCGAAGGTTACAGGGTGCGCAGATTCGATCTGGCGTGAGGTGCGTATGCGAGAGTATGAGTCGAGAGATCTAGGACGTGCCCTCCTGGCCTTTATATAGACTTAGGCAGGTCCCGGGCATAGTCCTAGTCGGTTACAAGTTCTAGGGTTTCACCCCTTTGAATTTCCTATTTACGCTAGTCTTGCTCTCCAAGGATCCGAAGGCGTCATGGGCCTTGGCCACCCGAAAATCTTCATGGGCCAGCGTATGTCTACTATGGGCCTTCCTTGGGCTGGACCAGGTATGCTGAAGTCACATACTCGTAGGGTATAACCATGTCACATTGTGGTTCTTTACTTGTCATTACAACATCTTGATTTCGGATTGGTTCTTGACATGCCACTTTCCATACCTATCCACCATAGGCCTTGTGTGTGTTTGTTTTTTTGTTGGTAGTTGGTTTTGGTGTTCCACGTGAACTTCACTTTGCTTGGTTTATTGCTCTCAAGTGTGGCCACTTGCACGATACGATCTTCCAAGGTAAAGTAAGGTTCGACGTTGTATCCCTAACACCCTCTACCACTTCCATATACAACACTTGGTCTTGTGAAGCATGTCTAGGGACTCCGGGACCGAGGATGATTTCTATGAAGAATCCACGATGAGCCACCATGCCTATGTCTCCACAAGCATGGATAACATGATGGAACACTACACCAACAATGGCTCCACATGCTTGGGTGACATGGAGTGCTACAACAACAACGACTCCCCAAGCATGGGCGACTTCAAGAACGACAACGACAAGCTCCTCAAGTCGCACCGGCCAAGACGGAGCCTACACCTCGAGTGCGCCAAGGTCCACCATGAAATGGACAAGTTCGAGAGCGACCTCCACAACTTCAAGAAGGACATGGACAACGAGTTCGACAAAACAATGAGCAGGGTCGCCAAGATTAACGATGCTTTGCACTCATTACAACAACTCACCAAGAAGAGTGCCAAGGACAAGGGTCATCGTCGCGAGCGTCATGTGGATGACCAAGTGCGCCACCTACACCAACCATCGGCAAGGCACGCCAATGACCTCCGTCGACACCGTCACAAGGCACCTTCAACTTCTTGTGCCACCACCAAAATGGCACCAAGAGCAAGGCTTCCTCCACGCCATCAAGCTTCAACGCCTACGCTTGACTTCCACGACCTCGCGAACGAGGAAAATGTAAACCTCTACTTCGCCAAGTTGCATAGCATGAGCCTACCTCCACCGCTACTACGAGATGGCCACAAGACGGTCGAGCATGGGATTTTCCCTTCGACCATGGAGGCGAGCAATGATGCCCATCTTATGGCATCCAACCTTGAAGGCGACAAGGTCAAGAATGGTGAGCATGGGATTTTCCCTTCACCAAAGGAGGCGCATGGAGTTGAGGAAACCGAGCCTATCCCCATATGCTTGAGTGATGATGTGGTACCAATCCCATGTGAGTATGAGAGCCACTTAGCCCACTTGAGTGAGAACAAGAGTGAGATGAGTGACTCCACCTTATGTGAGATTGAGTGCTTCCACTTGGAGGGCATGAGTGATACACCTAGTGAGTTGAGAGTGGTAGTTGATAGGTCAAGTGAGACCATTTCTATTTCTAATGACTTACCCTCTACCTCTAGTGTGTTCTCTTATGTTGTGCTAGGTTCCATGGATGAAGAAGCGCCAAGCCATGAAGCAATGATGCCTCAATTGGAGAAGATGTACATGGTGCACGAAGATGATGCTATGTCATGGCTACATCAAGAAGACGAAGTCGTCCACAAGGAGGCCACTACTTCCACAACACCCACTTCATATGAGAGGTATGACCAAGGTAACAATAAGGGTGTTGATGATGCCATGATCCCACTAGTGGACATGATGAATTGTGAGGATATGCATGTTTTGGATGATACTTGTGACATTACATATGCTTCACTCATATTCCCATGTGATGTGCCTTTGCATAATATTGATCATGTGGAATTGTTTGATTGCGAAATCATTGCCATAAACATGCCATGCTATGCATCTTGTGTGTATCCTCCAATTGCTTTCGACTTGCCTTGTCATGCTAGTCATTCAATTTCTCCCGTTGCTTGCGATAAGATGAATACTTGCTATTTCACTGGTTTTGCTTGCAACAATATTGATCATATGCGTTATAATGAGATGGCCCCCATAGATTTCTCAATTTTTGGAGATTTTGATGATTGCCATGATACGTCATGATGGATGATGTGTATCTCTACCATGCACACACGTTCTTCCTTTTACATATGATGTGTGTAGGTACCCGCACGAGAATGTCAACCTTGGTTGAGCACGAGTTGACAAAAAGAGCTCTAGAGAGCATCCCACAAGTGAGTTCAAGATCGAACCCAGCTCTGATACCTTTTGCATGCTTTGCATCTTTCATGTTGGCAAATTGCTCTTTCCTATGGTTTGATTGCAAGCATGTTAATGGTATTATCTCCCCTTGTGACATTCATGTTTCTTCGCTTTTAGATAATGATGTTTTGTGTGTTGTAACAAAGTTGTTGAACAATTTCTCTCTCCGATTTTTTGTGTGCAACCACAATTCCATTAAGAGCATGTATTGTCATGAGAGCTTCCAAGAATCTCATCTTGTTGTTGCAACAAACATAAGGACCACTAGCTCTTTCATTTGGTTTGTTTGCAAACGTGTTGTTTTTTGCTTCCGTTTGGGATACTCATATTCCCATGATATTTGCTTTTGATGATTTGTGTATGACATCCAACATGTCGAACAATTTCTCTTTCCAATGGTTGGTTTGCACACATAATGATGTTGCTTTGGACATTCTTCCTTGCGTGTTTTTGCCGAATTCTCCTATTCTTGCATCAAGGACGTTGATCGAAATTCTAGTCAATTGCCTTGAGTGCCCTACTACTACGTTATATGGAGTTTTTGAGTTTCCACATTTGGATGATGTTCAAACCATTTCCATGCACTTTGACCTTGCATATGCATCCCATTTTCTATACATGCATTATGCTAATAGTGTTGTGAAGAAGAATGGACATGCCACATTTGACATGCTCCTCTATCACGCACGAAAATATTTTGCTTGGTCTTTGTTGTGTGAAGGTACAAGTGCATACACGTCAACCTCTACCAACTACGTGTTGACAAGAAGAACTGAAGAGAGTTACCTATGGCTACACTTCTTTGAGCTATATCTACAAGCTAAGGTGACTTCCTTCTACTTGAGGACTCATGCTATAATCTTCATGCATTGGCTACGCTTTGAGTGTTGCTTCGCTTTTGTCGTGAGCTTTGTAGGCTTCATGGAAGGTGAAAGAACATTGAAGTGTTGTCAAGTCAATCTTCCCGAGGACGACTATATGGTGAACCCCAGGATCAAGGATGTCCTTCGACCTCTTCTACTTCATGATGAACATGGAGAGTCGAGGACGACTCTTTTTGAAGGGGGAAGGAGATGATGCAGCCCGACCTACGGTCGTTACTACATCAAGGTCTCCAACTTACGCCAAGTCGTCATGGACTCCAAAGGTGAATCCGTTCCTATATGCGAGCCCACTTCCTACCCTATGGAATGGTATGCTACTTCATACTCCGTCACATATGCATGATAGGTTCACACCGACCAGTACGGAGGCAAGGGAGGAAGCCCGGAACATCAAGCCCGACAAGACGGAGGATTGGAAGAGGAGGCGGAAGAAGACAGATCGGCAGCTGCCAGGTCCCGGCGGTACTACCGGTCGGCGGAACCGGTACTACCGGTCAGCGGTACTACCGCCCCTGATACCGATCGCTACTGACGGCTCCAACTGACGCTCCAGGACCGCAAGCGGTACTACCGGTGATGACCGGTACTACCGGTCCTAAGTCCGGTACTACCGGTCATGTCAGTGCCTGCGCGCACTAGTTGGGCCACCGCCCATGTATTCCCCTTTACTTACCTATTCGCCTAGTTTTTCCCCAAACTACCCTTGTTTAGTGGTTGGCCTATAAATACAGCCCCCACCCCTCATGTATCCCTTAGGCATAGATGATAGACTAAAGACAACCCCCATTGTGGAATCTCTAGTTTTGCCTCCTCCCCTTTACCAAGGGGACCGACTATCGTCACCAACCTCGATTGGACTTTGCATCACGCATCCATCGTTGAACAAGGCCTTGGAGTTCGATGTCTCGTCTCCAAGTTGTCAAGACCCTCCCCAAGGTGTTCTTCCCTCTCCGATGTGGATTTGAGGGAGCACGTTGACCGATCTTTTCTTGCGAGGATTCTATCGGACCGGTGGTCGCCGTTCGTGAGCAATCGGCCTTGTATCGTGTGAGTTTTGCGTGTGTTCATCGTGTTCTTCGCGAGATGTGTGTTCGCTTCCGCTACCTTCTCCCTTTCCCCTCGCTTTCCCATCGATTTGACCACGAGATCCGTGAAGATCGGGCCACCAAGAGGTTAACCCCTCCATCACATGATGTCGACGGCGTGCGGACCGAGGTACCCGTGCGGTTTGAATTCGTTGCTTCTCTCGTTGTCGACCAGGCATGTGCCGAGGCAGCGGTGGTGCTTCATCTCCTCCATGCGCGGGACCAGCTTGTAGCGCCGCGTGGCCCGGCTCACAGACTATGAGGTCGGGAAAGCAATGGCGCATCCACCCGCTTTTCTTCTTCTTGGCGAGCAGGACGAGGCTACGGCTACTGTCGACGACCTCCCACGACCCGGCGCCGCCGGGGAGGAAGTCCAGGGAGAATTTGTGTCTGGCGATGGCGCGCTGCTGCTGCGGCAGCGAGGTGGGACTGGGAACGAAGACGATGTCCAGCGGGGACGTGCGGTTGTAGTAGTTACCGGCGACGGGGCGCGGGTGCGGGCCGCGGACCATGTCGGCGAAGAAATTAGGGCGGGCCATGATCCGGCGCCACCACTTGCACGTGGCGGCGGCGTGGGCGAGGCAGAGAGGCGAGGCCGCGAGGCGCGCGAGGATGAGCCCGAGGAGCTTGTCCGGGACTTCGTGCAGCGTCGTCGTCGCCGCAAGTGGAGGGTTCACGGTGGCGGCCATGGAGTCGATGGCTGCCGGATCCATATTGCAGTGTCCGGCGTGCAGATTTACTTGTACTCGCGCACATCATCTCGGGTACAGGAGGCGTGAGCCCATTATTCGTCGTGGGCCGCGCGCAAGCCGGACTAAGAGCAACTCGGAGACCCCCAAACCCCGGAAACTGCTAGGTGGCGCGCGCGTTGCGATGTTACCGTTACGCTAAAGGATTTTATAGTTGGGCTCAGCCCATCGATAACTTCAGCGTTTAATTACGTCTGCGTTGACCTAGGACAACGGGACGTCATGTGCATGCAGGGTAAGTACATACGCTGCTCTTTTCATGTCATCAATTCGAACGTTGATTCTCAACCAATCAGGTTACTGTGTTTCTCCAGTATTTTTTATCAAATCTGCCTAAATCTGGAAAATTCAACCAAATTTGACCCTTCTCCAAAACTAATTCGGAATCTAACCACTAAGGTCGGCGCCATTTTAGAAGTTGTACAGCTCGGCGCCAAACTAGGGAGATCGGCGTCATTTTAAACGGAGCCGACCTCCTTCAGTTCGGTTTTCTGACGTGTGCGCGCTGATCTGTACAACTTCGGCGCCATTTTAAATGGCGCCGATCCAAGGGTCAGATTCCGAATTAGTTTTGAGAGGGGGCCAGATTCAGTTAAACTTTTTAGATTTGGGCAGATTTGGCAAAACACTTTCAAGGAAATGTTCTGAGAGTCTTCGGCGATCGCTCGAGCCTCCGTATGCTATCTTGCAGGGCAGCAGCCTGCAGATCTTTGTGACGCCGGTGGACAGGCACGCCAAGTGGGTGCTGGAGAGGAGCCTCAAGCTAACGGAGGCTGCAAGGAGACTTGCAGGGCACAAAGAGGAGCACTTTCATGGCGAAGGTGGTCCTTTGAGACTTGTTAATGCTGACAAGGCTTCAATTGTGCTTCCTCCGGCTGCAGGGACATGGCGGTTCACCGTCGGAAAAACTCTAACCTAGCCCGTGTGAACTGCCTTGGCCACCGGCTTTTGCACACTTGCATACTGCGGTGTACAAGATGGGGGCGGGTCCGGCCGGTGCTCTCATACTTGTATGTGCTGAGTCGTAGCCTTTTACTGTTGCTTTTTCAACCATATCACAAATCATATATAATGAAATTCATAGATATATCACATCATAATGAAATAGGATGGACTCAACACGAATCACCAGGCACCATATTCGTAGATATACCTGGGCAGAATTTAAAAAAAAAATAGATATACCTGGGCATTTCTTGGGCCAGACAGGGCTTCGGGCCTTGCAAAAAAACGATGTTAAATACCCAGGCCCGGTCCTGGCCAAGACCTCCATGTGTGTTTTCAGAGATTTCGCTTAGATCAAAAACTAGTCCAAGTATAAGAGGACAATTTGGAGAGAATTAATATTATTATAAAATGTTTTTCAATATAAATCAAACGATGTTGATTTTGTACTTTTTAATTGGTTCGAGTCGACAACCTGACCACACAATAATGATGCGAACAAAAGACGAGCTGATGGTTCTAGCAAACTACACAAAAGGGTCCTCACAAAGACGCAAATGTTGCCATACGGATTGGATTTTTTTTTTCAGTTGAGCGGTATAAAATATGTTTGATTATATCATTGGTTAGTTTTATTATCTGGCCATTGTTCAGTTTTATGAGCACATAATTTGGTTTGATTACCTTAGCAACTCTCTAGTTACATAATATTGATTCACGATTCACGATTCCACGGTATGTTTTGGTTGCATCGTCGCGGTCGCCCCAGCTCGATTGATCTACAGCTACAGCCCGCGACTGCGGTTTGGCCATTTGTGTCAGCCCTGCTGCCTAGCGGCAGACAGCTAGATCCAATGTCAGCAGCTCCTATTAATAAAGAGAGGATTGCAGACATGTGTACATTTGTGGCCAACCCAGCGGGCAGCAGAGGTGACCGGAGTTCAAGTACGCACAGTCGAAGTGATCAATAGCAGGTCGACCAGTCCACATGGCATGAATCACATGACCATACAATATGTAATACAAGTAGTACGAGCTGTACAGGCTCCGACAGATGAACAAATCGCGAGCTGCAATACTGCATGCATGGGCCATGCACGGCTGGAGCGTCCACATTGCACATACAGAGTTTATTTTCGCTTCAGCTTTAGATTTAGGGTCTTTTAGGGTTCAGAATCTGTACAAGAAACAAGCATGTAAATTTCCAACCGCGCTGGCGAGAAGCGGGACCAAAAATCACACTACGGAGCGCGGTCGGCCAAAAGCGGAGCGAGGGCCGCTTCCCGGGCTTCCTCGTCCGCTTCTCAGGTTGATATTGCCCTTTACAGTTCAGAATAATTACAATGTAACTGTCACTGAGACCAAACTCGAGTCCTGACCATAGCCTCCGTCCCTGACCCATCGATTTGTCCCCTCCCATCACCATGGAGGTTGAGAATGCGCAGCTGGTGAAGCAACTGTCTGATGAGAAGAACAAGCTTGACAAAAAAAATACTCAAGTCTGCTGGTTGATGTGAAGAAGTTCATCGAAGAAACATAGAAGAAGGTGTTGGAGGAGAACTTATCTCGGATGAATAAAAACAATTAAGCGTTGATGAATAAGGTTGAGATGCTGAAGAACGTGTAGAAATCCCAGGTCGATGTAATCAAAGAGAAGCAGAAGCAATGGGATGTGAACCGAACGATCTTGAAGGAGGAAAGGAGGAAACTAGAGTACGCGCTCTATGAATTGTTCAAAGCCAATGACACTAACTAGGATAAACTAGAGAAGATCAAGGAAATTTGTGATGGTTGACTGTTTACTTGCACCTTGTTGTACTGCTGACGGTGAACTGTTGGTGGTGGTAGGATGACACCCACTTTTGATATGGTGGTATATTAAACTGTGATCCCCTTTTGGCGATGATCATTCTTGTTAAGACTAATTCGTACGTGTGTTGTTTCTGCTAAGGGTGTTCATTTGTTTATGGTCAACTATGAACCCCTTTTGCTTGTGTTGTCCATGCTTATGTTGTTCATTCTTTGTGGGGATCATGGTTGTGGGGATCATGGTTGTTGTTCTGGATTGTGTGATTCCAGATTATGTGTTCATGTGTATGGTGATGGTAACCTCACTAGCAAGGGTTAGACTCGTCAATGCCCACTGTTATGGACTTGTGCTTTGAAGAAGGAGGGGATGCGGGAGATCGCGGAATGGCTAACAGACAAGCAACATGGGGACACGAGGTTTACCTAGGTTCAGGCCCCCGGAGGGAAAAACCCTACTCCTGCTTGCTACTCTTTGTTAATGGCGATGTCGAAGGTTATAGGGGTGCATAGATTGGATCTGGCGATGTGTGTGCTAAGTTATGAGGTAAGTCCTCCTTGACGTGTCCTCCTGGCCTTTATATAGATAGGCCAGGTCTTGGGGATAGGCAGAGTCGGTTACAATTTTAGGGTTTCTCCCTTCAAGTTTTTACCCGGAGAAGACGTATGCGCCAAGGAGTCGAATCTTCACTAGGTCTGGACCACCTGAAATCCTCTTGGGCTTTATGATTGAGGTAAGCCTCCTTCGTGGGCTTCTGTCGGGTTGAACCGGGTAGGCTAACATCGGACACCCGTAGGACATACCCATGTCACTCACTATATGGAAGTGCAAGGTGACCACAGTCAGTCTTGCATGCGAACCAAATAAGAAGAAAATGTATGACAAGGATCAAAAGTGCAATGTGCATGCAACCAAACAACATGCATTTGTTACTGTACTAATGCAACAAATTTTCATGTAGGCTACCAAATAGAACGTCAGAGGTGGCTCATCGCCTTTTTTTGGAAATGGGCGCTTTATTACTTAACAGTAAGTTTACACCCGGCCTCTGCATAGCTAGGATGCCCACAACCGATCAATCACACAGTCTCGGACCAAAGCAATAAAAACAGGATTACAAAATAATGTAAATCAAAACACAGTTCTCCAAACTATCTAAGGAAGATCTATCCGCGGCGCTTGCTGCCATCCATGCCGGGAGAAGATATCCCGCGCCGTATCCTCCAACCGTCTACATCACTCCGCAAACAAGTCACGAAACTCTATACGTTGTAGAGAAGTCCATGATCGGAGGACAGCCGTGGCTCGATAGATAACCTGCAAGGGAGAAGATACAACATTATTAAAAATCTTGTCATTTCTACATAGCCAAAGCGACCAAATAATGGCAAGCGCTCCCACCCTAAATAAAGTCTCATATTTATCCTCAATCCCAGTCATCCAGTTGCCAAATACATTGACTACCGATCGAGGAGGAGATAAACCAGAGGCTATTTGGATGATTGACCATATAGCACGAGCAAATTTACAACAGAAGATTAAATGGCGTATTGTCCATTATGGTGACAAAATACGCATTCAGTGCTACCATGCCAATTCCTCCTAACAAGATTGTCTTTTGTGAGAATCACCCCTTTACGGAGATACCAAGCGAATATCTTCGTTTTAAGGGGTATCCTCGTCTTCCAAATTTTACTATTGTCATCGACTGGAATATTAGGTTGGATCAAAGCTCTATAAAATGAATCAACGGAAAATTTACCACTATGTAGTAAATTCCATTTGAATTCATCCATGCCCTTACATAGCTGTATCCTGGATAATCTTACTAAAAGATTATTCCAAGACACCAGTCTAGGACCTAAGAGACTTCTTCTGAAAGACACATTAGGAGGATTGGTTTCCATTACCTCAGCGATAGTATCCCCTTTGTGCCTAACTATCGAATATAGAGCTGGATATTGTTCACGAAGAGAATTTTGGCCAAGCCATTTATCTTCCCAGAACCTAATCTGTGAACCATCCTTAATATTAAAATTGCCAAACCGGAAGAAATGCTTTTTGGAAGCCATTATCCCAGCCCAAAAGTGTGAATCACCTGGTTTCCAAACCAGTTTAGACACCGCTTTTGAGCCAACATATTTCCTCCATAGAATTGTTTGCCAGACCCCTTCTTCGTTAAGAAGTTTGAATAACCATTTACCCAATAATGTGGTGTTTTTGACTTTTAAATCATGTATGCCCAATCCACCATATTCTTTGGGTCGTCAAACGATATTCCATTTGGCCAGTCGATATTTGTTTTTCTCACTATCCCCCTGCCAAAAGAATCTTGAGCGGAAATAGTCCACTTTTGACAAGACACCTTTTGGTAACTGGAAGAGTGAGATCATATACAGTATCATGTTGGTGAGTACTGAATTAATGAGTACCAGTCTTCCACCGAGGGATAGCAATTTACCTTTCCAACTATTAAGACGTTTCTGGAGTCTTTCCTTAATGAGTTTCCATTCAGCAATCGTGAGACGCCGATAATGTATCGGTATTCCCAGATAATTGATTGGAAATTGCCCCTGACCATAGCCAAAGAGATCGGCATACAGGTGGGCCTCGTCTTTAGCCTCGCCAAAACAATACAAGTCACTCTTATGAAAGTTTATTTTCAATCCAGAGAGCTGTTCAAATGCTGATAGTATTAATTTCAGATTCTTGGCTTTCTCCAGATCATGTTTCATAAATAGTATTGTATCATCGGCGTATTGAAGAATAGATAGTCCACCATCAACAAGATGTGAAACCAATACTTCAATTTGGCCATCAGCCTTTGCTCTCTCAATAAGGATAGCCAGCATATCTGCCACTATATTAAATAGTATAGGCGATAGTGGATCCCCTTGTCGCAGCCCTTTTTTGTTCTGGAAGTAATTACCTGTGTCATCATTAAAATTTATGGCAACACTTCCACCAGACACAAAAGACTGTATGAGAGCACACCACTCTTCTGAAAAACCTTTCATACGAAGTGTTTGCTGTAGGAAAAACCAATTAACTTTATCATATGTCTTTTCAAAATCAATCTTGAATAATACACCATTTAGTTTTTTTGAGTGCAGTTCATGTATCGTTTCATGCAGGATTACAAATCCATCTAAGATGTTTCTCCCTTGCATGAAAGCAGTTTGAGAAGGGCGAACAACATGATCAGCCACTGAATTCAGTCTAATTGTAGCAACCTTTGTAAAAAAAAATTAAAACTAACGTTAAGGAGGCAGATTGGACGATACTGTTGTATACGTTCTGCGTTGTTAACCTTAGGTAGTAAAATTATGTTGCGAAAATTTAACCTGAAGAGGTCCAGCTGGCCAACTTGCAAAAACTCAAACAAGCGCATCAAATCCACCTTGATAACTTCCCAGAATTTTTGATAAAACTCTTCTGGAAACCATCAGGCCCTGGCGCTTTGTTATGTTCCATTTGGAAGACAACCTTCTTAACCTCCTCCTCAGTATAAGGAGCAGTCAGAAAATTGTTTTTCTCAATAGAAACCTGAGGAATATCCTCCGTCCGGGACTCATCCAACAAAAAGGAATTTTCTGGTGGTGCCCCAAACAAGGATTTATAGTAGTTGGTAATATAAGATTTAAGATGTTGATGTCCTTCAATCGTCCCTTCATCCTGAATTAGAGAGTGAATAAGTTTCTTCTTATGCTTGTCATTTGCAACAGCATGCAAGTATCTTGTATTCGCGTCTCCTTCAAGGATGAATTTAGCTTTACAACGTTGGTACCACTTGAGTTCTTCCTCACGCAGAAGTCTGGCAATTTCTGCATTTGATTGGTTTTTAAGCTCAATCTCTTGTGCAGTCAATAACCTAACCTCCGTTGAAGCCTCCAAGTCATTAATAATAGCAGAAAGGCGTACTTTTTTCCTTTTTAAGAATACCAGCAGTATGTCTAGCCCAAACACGGAGGAATTTGCGTAAGGCGCGCATTTTGTTGTTCCAACGTTGAATAGGTGTGCGAACACTAACTGGTTTTCCCCAAATAGCCTTCACCAGGTCATAAAAACCATCACGATCAATCCATCTCAGTTCAAACTTGAAACTGTTTTTGGATTTTCGTGGTGGTGTTCCGACAGATAACAGTAATGGAGCATGATCCGACAAAGCCTCGATATGCTCTAGAGCGCGAACAGTTACCATAGGAAATTTATCTTCCCATTCGGTATCCATAAGCACTCTATCTAATTTTTCGTATGTAGGCTCCGGAAGACTATTAGCCCAAGTAAATTGTCTTCCTAATATTTTAACCTCTCTTAAGTCCAAGCTGTCAATGACAGCATTAAACATGAAAGGCCAATGTTCATTAAACCGGCCCCGACTTTTCTCATGAGGGAATCTTAGCAAATTAAAATCCCCACCTATAAGGATAGGATAGGGATTATCCTTAGCTAGATTTACCAACTCACATAAAAAGTCATCTTTATAAACATCCTGGGCAGCCCCGTACACGGCGACTAGAGACCAAACGAAATCATTAGTCTTTTTCCAGATACGGAGTTTAATAAAAAATTCTCCAACCGAACTGGCTAAGATTTCCATAGTCTCATATCTGACACCTAATAGGATTCCCCCAGATCTCCCCCGCGGCGGACGTGATACCCATGTAAAATCCACTCCACCAGAAAGGCGATTGAGTTGGCTTTGTGATAAATCACGTCTACCAGTCTCAGAAATACCCAAAAAATCCAACTTATAATCTCTCACACAATCGGCAAAGAACAAATGTTTAGCCAAGTCACGAAGACCTCTGCTATTTGAGAACATGCCATTCATTGAGAAACAATTGGAGATTTGGATACACGCGACCTCTTACGGGACCTTTGGATCTTTGATTTCCCACTAGAAGCTGTAAGATCATATAATGAATCCAGCCCAGTCTCATCAAAGCCCACTTATGATACTTCACCAACTAAGTGAGATAAGAGTTGACCATCTAATGTGGCGTGCAACTCCTCCTCCTCCATTGGTGAAGAGTCAGGAACAACAGAGATTTTAGGAGTAACCATTAGACGGTCAACCTCCATATGTCTAAAAATAGAACTAGAAAGATTAACTTCACTTACAGATCTCCCCAAACTAACACCAACGTTAGCCAGCTTATCCATAATAGAGTTGTTGGAGAAAGAAAGAAATGATTTAGAAGATATACCTGGGGTGTCCAAATTCTTTTTCGCGTTCCTCCGCATGGCCTTGCCCAAGGAGTCCTCATCCGTGGCTGAGCCCCCCAGAGCGTCGACACCATGACGATAACTCCTGCGAGCTGGGGTCCCGGCTACGAAGTTAGGACCATCTGCGGCTGAGGATAAACCCAACCCCTCCTGGGTCAGGTCAATCCTCCCGGTCACAGGTCCACCATCCGAGCTAGAGCGCCCCTCCATGTCCGCCGGACAAGCACCATGGGAGGGGCCTCCAGTATCCCGCGTCAGAGTCAAAGGGAGTTATACCTCCAGGGGCATAGGTGAAGCACCTTGTGCCCCAGCAGCGAACCCAACATCCCCGCGGTCGGCGAGCCCCACCTGGGCCCGCCTCCGCGTCAAAGATCCAGAGACGACCTCCTGCATGATCGGTACCACCTCCTGTAGCACTGGATCTGCTCACGTGGGAATAGAACGACCCATCATGTTAGGTCTCCCACGCGTGGGAGAAGCCGGAAGCAAAGAAACACAAGTCGTCTCAAAAGAACGACAAGCCACATGCAAAGCCTCCTGAAGCTATGAAGGAGAGACACGAGGAGAGCACAACACCGGTCCAGAACCGCGCAGGGGAGAGTCCAGCGGAAGCGCCTCCAAAAGTTCCTTACCGCGAGGAGGGGCAGGGTTAGCATTAAAAGGAGTAACAACAAACAGTAGCATAGGATCCGAAGGCACTGAACAGTCCAGCTGAGCACCCTTCCTGGTAGGCGGCTGCGTCGAGCCACCCTGCCTAGTAGTGGTTGAGGAAGAGCTAGCCCCAATCGCCTGTGAGCTACCCCCAGTGTCAGATGTATCCATAGCATCATCAGAAGGCTTCTCATTCGCATCATCATCCTGATCATAATCCCTCTTCCTCCATAAGTAAGGTGCAAACTCAGACTCTGGTACATAACCCTCCGGCTCCAAACGAAAACGAAGCTCATAAGCCTTGAGACCCACCACACCATCAGTCACAATGTAATGTCCTAGCGAATCCTGCAGCCTCAAGAAAACACTGGTATCCGTCATAGCAACAAGAATCCGAACGACACCACGCCTCCTCAAACTGAAAAGGTCCACATCCAAAGTAGTGCCCATGAGACCACCGACCGCCCATAGACCCAAGAAAGACCGCAAACAATGTGGCACCCCCTAGACATGCAGCCAAACTGTAGGGTTTCGCGGCATAGTAAATCAAAATTTTCTACGGATGCGAACAGAGGGAAAGCCAAGATCTAATCTAGGAGATGCAAACAACGAGAGAGATTGGATTAGATCTTCATACCCTTGAAGATTCGCACAGCGGAACGTTCGTCGGAACGTGGGTGATGTAGTCGTACTCGCTTCTCCTCCTCGCGATCCGATCCGATCTAGCACCACAAGTGGCGGTGCCTCCGTGAGATGCACACGTGCAGCACCTCGACGTCTCCTCCTTCCTTGGTCCAGCAAGTATGGTGGAGAGATGGGTTGGATCTACAACGCGACGGCGCGGTGCAATTGGTGGAGAATTTCTGCAGCAGGGCTTCGCCTACAAGCAGTCGGGAGGGAGAGAGGAGGGCAGCAGGGCGGCTAGGGTTGGAGGCGAAGGTGTGAGGGGTTGGTGCGCCCCCACCCCTCTTTATATAGAGGGGGGGCGCAGCCCTAGCCCCTCCCCCAAGCCCAAACCGGTGGCCCCAAAGGATAAGGAGTGGGGGGCAAGGAAACCCCCCCTTCTAGAAGGTCTATCTCAAGTTTAAACCTCTCTTGGCCGGCTGGGCCCTATGGGGCCTTGTGCCCCTGGCCCAATGCGGCCAGGGCACTCCCTCATAGGCCCATGACCCCTCCCGGAAGGTGGGGCCACGTTGGTCCCCTTCCGGAAGGTTCTAGAAGCTTCCGGTACAATACCGATTAACCCGGAACAATTCCGAACTCCAAAAACTGCACTGCCTTATATGAATCTTATTCTCCGGACCACTCCGGAACCTCTCATGATGTCCCGGATCCCATCTGAGACTCCGAACAAAAACTCATAAACCAATTATCCAATCTATCCTAGCGTCGAGACACGTTAAGTGTGTGACCCTGCGGGTTCGAGAATATGCAGACATGATCTTCTATCAATAATCAACAGCGGGGTCTGGAAACCCATATTGACTCCCACACATTCATCTATGATCATATCGGATGAACCACGATGCCAGGATTCAATCAATCCCATATATATATTCCCTTCGTCTCGCGATATTTTTACTTGCCCGAGATTTGATCGTCGGTACCGTCATACCTAGTTCAATCTCGTTCACAGCAAGTACTTTACTCGTTCCGTAATCCGATATCACTTTGTGATTAACTCCTTAACCACATGCTTGCAAGCGGTGTTGATATCGATTACCGAGTGGGCCTGAAGTATATCTCTCCGACTTGGGAGGGACAAATCCCATCTCGATACATACAACCCAACAGATACTTTCCGATCACCTGAGAGACACCTTTATGATCACCCTCTCATAGGATGACGTTTGATGACCTCAAAGCTTTCTTCCGATACCAGGGAGTTGTATTATCTCATGGTCTAAGGAATACAATATTTGACATAAGAAAAGCTTCGCAAAGACGAACACGATGACACGATCTAATTGCTTCGCTTAGTTTGGGTTTGTCCATCATATCATTCTCCCAATGATATGATCTCATTATCAATTGACAACTCATGTCTATGGTTAGGAAACCTTAACCATCATTGATCAATGAGCTAGTCCATAGAGGCGTACTAGGGACACGGTGTTGTTCACAAACCACACAAGTATTAAAGTTTCCGCTTAATACAATTCTAGCATGGAATATAAACATTATCATGAACAAGAATTATAATAATAACATCTTTATTATTGCCTCTAGGGTATAATTCCAACAGTATCCCACTTGCACTAGAGTCAATAATCTAGTTTACATTTGGCAACAATCTCACACCCATGGCACTGAGGTGCTGATCATGTTTTCACGCGGAAGAGGTTTAGTCAACGGATCTGCGACATTCAGATCTGCATGTACTTTGCTAATCTTCAGATCTCCATCTGCTATATAATCTCGGATTATATGAAACTTGCGGTTGATATGCTTGGTCTTTGGATGATATCTTGGTTCCTTAGCGAGTGCTATGGCGCCAGTGTTGTCACACAATATCTCTAGTGGGTCCAATGCACTTGGAATCACGCCAAGCTCAGTGATGAAGTTTCTGATCCAAACTCCTTCACTTGACGCTTCTGCAGCAGCCATGTATTCCGCTTCTACTGTAGATCCCGCGATCACGCTTTGCTTGCAGCTTCTCCAGCTCATAGCTCCTCCATTCAAAATATAAACGTATCATGTCTGAGATTTGGAATCATCCTTGTCGGTGTCGAAACTAGCGTCGACGTAACCTTTTACGACGAGCTGTTCATCACCCCCATAGACTAAGAACATTTCTTTAGTCCTATTTAGGTACTTTAGGATGTTCTTCACGGCTGTCCAGTGTTCCACTCCTGGATCACTTTGATACCTGCTCGTCAAACTAAGAGCATTGGACACATCCGGTCTAGTACATAGCATGGCATACATGATAGAACCTATGGCCGAGGCATAAGGCACTTTGCTCATAGCTTCCCTATCATTTACCGTAGCTGGACACTGAGCCTTGCTCAATATCTTACCTGACAACATAGGCACTGAACCTTTCTTTGCCTTATCCATTCTGAACCTTTTCAGAACTTTGTCTAGATATGTACTCTGGCTTAAAGCTATCAGGCGTCTTTGTCTATCTCTATAGATTTTGATGCCCAATATACAAGCAACTTCACCTAGGTCTTTCATTGAAAAACACTTGTTCAAATAACTCTTCACATCGTTAAGCATGTTAATGTCATTTCCAATAATCAATATGTCATCCACATATAGTACCAGAAATGTCACCGAGCTCCCACTCACTTTCTTGTAGATACAAGCTTCGTAGCAATTTGGAACAAATCCAAAGCTCTTGATCACTTGATCAAAACGAAGGTTCCAACTCCGAGATGCTTGCTTTAGTCCATAAATGGAACGCTCAAGCTTGCATACTTTATCAGCATCCTTAGAATCGACAAAACCTTCGTGTTGCATCATATACAACTCTTCATCAATGTTGCCATTGAGGAACACAGTCTTGACATCCATCTGCCATATTTCATAATCATGAAAAACACAGCAATTGCTAATAAAATCCGAATGGACTTAAACATCGCTACGGGAGAGAAAGTCTCATCGTAGTCAACACCTTGAACTTGTCGAAAACCTTTCGCGACAAGCCGTGCTTTATAGACGGTAACATTACCATCCGCGTCCGTTTTCTTCTTGAAGATCCATTTGCACTCAACGGCCTTTCGGTCGCTAGGAGGGTCCACCAAAGTCCATACTTGGTTTTCGCTCATGGATCCCAATTCGGATTTCATGGCCTCTAGCCATTTCTCAGAGTCTGGGCTCATCATCACTTCCTCATAGTTCGAAGGCTCACTGTCATCTACTAACAAGACAGTTAAGACAGGGTTGCCGTACCACTCAGGAGGGGCACGCGACCTTATCGACCTGCGACGTTCAGTAGCAGCATCGTCCGAAGCTTCATGATCCTTATCATTAGCTTCCTCTATTGTTGGTGCAGGCGGCACTGGAACAATTTCAGGTGCTGCGCTACTCTCCAACTCAAGAGAAGGTTCAACAACCTCGTCTAGCTCTACTTTCCTCCCACTCACTTCTTTCGAGAGAAACTCCTTCTCAAGAAAGGAACCGTTCTTTGCGACAAACACTTTGCCTTCGGTTCTGTGATAGAAGGTATACCCAATAGTTTCCTTAGGGTATCCTATGAAGACGCATTTCTCCGCTTTGGGTTCGAGCTTGTCCGGCATCAACTTCTTGACGTAAGCCTCGCATCCCCAAACTTTAAGAAACGACAACTTAGGTTTAGCACCAAACCACAGTTCATACGGTGTCGTCTCAACGGATTTAGATGGTGCCCTATTTAAAGTGAATGCAGCGGTTTCTAATGCATAACCCCAAAATGATAATGGCAAATCAGTAAGAGACATCATCGATCGGACCATATCTAATAAGGTTCGATTCCGGCGTTCAGACACACCATTGCGCTGTGGTGTTCCGGGTGGCGTGAGTTGCGAAACAATTCCGCTTGCTTTAAGATGCGTGAGAAAATCATAACTCAAATATTCACCTCCACGATCGGATCGTAGAAACTTAATCTTTCTGTTACGATGGTTCTCCACTTCATTCTGAAATTCTTTGAACTTTTCAAACGTTTCAGATTTATGTTTCATTAAATAGATATACCCATATCTACTTAAGTCATCGGTAAAAGTGAGAAAATAACGATATCCACCGCGCGTCGAAACACTCATCGGTCCGCATACATCGGTATGTATGATTTCCAACAAGTCCGTTGCTCGCTCCATCATACCGGAGAACGGGGTTTTGATCATCTTGCCCATGAGGCATGGTTCGCATGTGTCAAATGATTCAAAATCAAGAGACTCCAAAAGTCCATAAGAATGGAGTTTCTTCATGCGCTTTACACCAATATGACCTAGACGACAGTGCCACAAATAAGTAGTATTATCACTATCTACTTTGCATCTCTTAGCCTCAATGTTATGGATGTTTGTTTCATCCCTTTCGAGATTTAGAAGAAATAAACCATTCAAAATAGGTGCATGACCATAAAAGATGTTACTCATATAAATAGAACAACCATTATTCTCCGATTTAAATGAATAACCGTCTTGCAATAAACAAGATCCAGAAATAATGTTCATGCTCAACGCAGGCACATAATAACACTTATTAAGGTTTAAAACTAATCCCAAAGGTAAAACTAAGGAGAGCGTGCCAACGGCCATCACATCAACTCTTGATCCGTTGCCAACGCGCATCGTCACCTCATCCCTCGCAAGCCGCCGTCTATTCCGTAGCTCCTGTTTCGAGTTACAAATATTAGCAACTGAACCGGTATCAAATACCCAGGCACTACAACGAGGGCTAGTAAGGAAAACATCAATAACATGTATATCAAATATACCTTTGATGGTGCCAGCCTTCTTGTCCGCTAAGTACTTCGGACAGTTGCGCTTATAGTGACCCTTGTCCTTGCAATAGAAGCACTCAGTGTCCGGTTTAGGACCAGACTTGAGCTTCTTCTCAGCAGGGGCAACGCGCTTGCCGCTGCCTTTCTTGAAGGGCTTCCTTGCACCCTTACCTTTCTTGAAGGTGGGGGGCTTGTTGACCATCAACACATGATTATTCTTTTTGATGTTCACCTCCGCTACTTTCATCTTAGCAAAGAGCTCAGTGATCATATCAGTGGAACCAATCTGATTGTGATCAACTACAAAACTTTTGCAGGTAGGAGTGTCAATCTTGAGCTCCTCTGGAATCTTGCAGTCCAGTTGCTCAAGGTGTTGAGTGTAGCCCGTCATCTCAATGGCGTGCTCACTAACGGAACTCCCTTCCTCCATCTTGTAGTTAAAGAATTTCTTAGAGATCTCATATCTCAGAACGGGCTTGAGTCTGAAACATGTTTTTCAGCTCCTCGAGAATCTCAAAGGGCCCGGCGAACTCCTCAAAATGATTTTGAAGATCCGATTCCATAGCATACAACATGGCGATCTTAATCAAATCATAATCATCCTTGCGCGACTGATAAACAACTTTTTCATCAGCCGGCGCATCTATAGCAGGGGCGTCACCTAGCGCTTTCTCAAGGACATGCTCCTTTTGTCCGCCAGCGAGAATGATTCTCAAAATGCGGAACCATTTGGTGAAGTTAGACCCATTGTTTCTAAGCTTTTCTATCTCAGCAAAAACGTTGAAGTTGAAGTTGGACTTGGCCATGTGATCTACAGTATTTGCAAGTACAATTTAGACTATGTTCATGATAAATAGTTCAACTTAATCAAATTACTAGATGAACTCCCACTAAATTCAACATCCCTCAAGTTGTTTAGTGAACACGATCCAAATTCACCACACCTAATCCGATCATCATGAGAAGAGATGTGGTTTCAATGGTGGACAACGAAGTGTCGATCATATCATTCATATGACTCATGCTTAACCTTTCGGTTCTTGTGTTCCGAGGCCATGTATGTACATGCTAGGCTCGTCAAGTTAGACCCAAGTATTTCCGCGTGTGCAAAACTGGCTTGCACCCGTTGTATGTGAGCGTAGAGTCTATAGCACCCGATCATCACGTGATGCTTGGACACGACGAACTTTCGCAACGGTGAATACTTGGGGAGAACACAGTTTTTTATCTTGATCTTTAAGTGAGGAATCATCTTATAATGCTACCGTCGCGATCTAAGCATAATAAGATACATAAAAGGATAAACATCACATGCATATAACTTTATGTGACATGGTATAGCCAATCTTCGTGCAATGATCTCCATCTTGTGCATTCCGGCGTGATCTCCATCACTCCACCATGATTGCCTCCACCACGAATAGCAACTACAACTATTGCTAACTACTTAGCGATAAAGTAAAGCTATTACATGGCGTATAAGAAGTTGACTCGCAGGTCATACACAATTATAAAGACAACCATATGGCTCCTGCCGGTTGTGTACTCATCGACATGCAAGTCGTGAAACATTACAAAACATGATCATCGCATACAATATACACATCACATCTTGGGCCATACCATATCACAAAAAACACTCCCTGCAAAAACAAGTTAGACGCCTCTACTTTGTTGTTGCATGTTTTACGTGGCTTATGGGAGTAGATGCTAAGAACGATTCTTACCTACGTAAAGCCACAACGGTGATATTATGGTTGCCAAACTCCGGTGTTAATCCCATGACAACTATAGTGAGAGAAACTGACATCCACCAGCCGCATGTGTGGAACAAGCCACACATCAAGTGCGGAGCCGGTCTCGCGAACGACGTCGCGTAAGGTTGGCCTGGACCGCTTCAATCTCACTATCCCGCGTCATAAGAAGAACACAAACAAGAGGCTTGCAACAGAAAACATCAACGCCCGCAACAACCATGTTGCGTTCTACTCGTGAAACACATCTACGCATAGATCTAGCTCTGATACCACTGTAGGGTTTCGCGGCATAGTAAATCAAAATTTTCTACGGATGCGAACAGAGGGAAATGTAGGGGTTCGTAGCATGGAAAACAAAAAATTTCTATCGCATACAAACAAACAAGCCAAGATCTATCTACTAGATTGTAGCAACGAGTCGATGGAATAACTTACCCTCGAAGATTCCAAAGTGTTTAACGAGAGCGGATTCTCGCGGGTGATGTAGTCGTACTCTTCCCGATCTCAAGATCGTGTAGACGATCCTTCCGGCGCTGCGTTCCGGCAGCGCTCCTGCAGTCGGTCACACGTTCGGTACTCGACGAAGACCTTCCTCTCCCTTGTTCCAGCAGGCAGCGGAGGTTGTAGCACTCTCCTCGCGATTCCGGCAGCACAACGGCGTGGTACCGAAAGTAGAGGGGAGATCCCGCAGGGCTTCGCCTTAAGCCGGAGCGAGTATGGTGGAGTATGAGAGAGAACTATTAGTGGTCTAGGGTTTAGACACACCAATTAGAAGGCTCTAAACCGAAGGCTAGGGCAATTAGAAGCTCTAAACCAAAACGGCTCTAAACCGGAGATTAGAGGATAGGAACTTGTGTGTCTAGAGGAGGAGGCCCTGCCCCTCCTCTTATAGGTGGGAGGCGCGGCCAAGGGGAGGGGAGTCCCTCCCCAAGTCGGCCTTGGTTGGCGCGCCGGCTTGGGGAGGAGACTCCTCCCCAAAGTCGGTTTCAACCACCTCTTGCTTGTTTCCCACAGTTTCCTGTTTTAGCCGTTTGACTTTCAAACTGGTCATTTGACTTTTCTGTTTTAGGATTCAATTTAATCCTTTATTTGGAATAGCAAGAACACTTAGTACATGATGCAATCATTCCAATATGTAATGACACATTCATGTACCCCTTCCCCCCCGGAGTGCCGGACATTCCGGAACCTTCTAGAACATTCCCGATGAAAACACCGGAATCATTTCCGAACTCCGAAACGGGACTTTCCTTATATGAATATTATTCTCCGGACCATTCCGCATCACCTCGTGATATCCCGGATCCCATCCGAGACTCCGAACAACATTCGGTCTCTTTCTCATAATACCATAACTACTCAAACAACGTCGAATCCTTAAGTGTGTCTCCCTACGGTTCGTGAATTATGCGGACATGATCGAGACACTTCTCCGAACAATAACCAATAGAGGAATCTGGAAATTCATATGGCTCCCACATATTTCTACGATTACTTTGCGATCGAATGAACCACTTACATACGATACCAATTTCCCTTTGTCTCACGATATGTTACTTATCCGAGGTTATGATCGTCGGTATCTCTGCATACCTAGTTCAACCTCGTTACCGATAAGTACTCTTTTCTCGTTCCCGTGATATGTGATCCCTTGTGATCCAGTCACATGCTTGCAAGCTAATTGGATGACATTCCACCGAGAGGGCCCAGAGTATATCTATCCGTCATATGGATGGACAAATCCCACTCTTGATCCATGTGTCTCAACCAATACTTTCCGAACACTCAATGCCACCTTTATAGCCACCCAGTTACGGTGTGGTGTTTGATGTCATCAAAGCATCCATCCGGTAAAGGTGATATGCATGATCTCATGGTCGAAGGAATTAGGTTACTATGTATCAGAAAGCATATAGCAATTGAACTATTGAAATGACTTGATCTTTATGCTACGCTTATCTATAGGAGTATGTCCACCATATCATTCTCCTAACGATATGATCTTGTTGTTGATAACATCTCAATGTTCATGATAGGGAAACCACAATCATTTATCAACCAACAAGCTAGTGATGTATAGAGGCTATACTAGGGACTTCAAATTAAGTTTACAAATCACACAAGTATCAATGTTTCCTTGTTAATACTATTATAGCATGAATGTAAACATTTATCATAAACACAAAGATATAATAATAACTACATTTATTATTGCCTCTAGGGCATATCTCCAACAGTCTCCCACTTGCACTAGAGTCATCTAATCTAGATTACATGGTAATATACCGAACACCCATGGCAGTTTGGTGTTGGTCATGTTTTGCCCTCGGGAGAGGTTTAGTCAACGGATCCGCCACATTCAGATCTGTGTGTACTTTGCAAATCTTTATATCCCCATCCTGGATATGTTCTCGAATAGCGTGAAAACGTAGCTTGATATGCTTCAGCTTCTTGTGTGACCTTGGTTCTTGCGCATTGGCTATGGCGCCCATGTTATCACAGTAGATAGACATTGGGTCCAGCGCACTAGGAACCACACCCATCTCTGTAATGAACTCTTTCATCCATATCGCTTCTTGTGAAGCCTCCGAAGCAGCCATGTATTCCGATTCAGTTGAAGATCTCGCCACAACGCTTTGCTTTGCACTCCTCCAGCTAACTGCTGCACCATTCAAAATAAATACGTATCCAGATTGTGATTTAGAATCATTCGGATCGGTGTTCCAACTAGCATCGGTGTAACCATTAACAACGAGCTGTTCATCACCTCTATAAGAAAGAACCATATCCTTAGTTCTTCTCAAGTACTTAAGGATGTTTTTGACCGCTGTCCAATGATCCACTCCTGGATCACTTTGATATCTGCTAGTTAAACTAACAGCATATGCAATGTCGGGTCTAGTACATAGCATGGCATACATTAGAGATCCTATGGCTGAGGCATAGGGAGTCTTACTCATCCTTTCTCTATCTTCTGCCGATGTCGGACTTTGAGTTTTACTCAAGGTCGTATTGGGCAACATGGGCAAGAACCCTTTCTTGCTATCTTCCATTCCAAACCTCTTTAGAACTTTTTCCAAATATGTACTCTGTGACAATGATATTTGGCGTCTCGATCTATCTCTATAAATCTTTATGCCTAATATGTAAGCTGCTTCGCCAAGATCCTTCATTGAAAAACTATTACTCAAATATTCCTTGACACTATTAAGAAGGTCTACATCATTCCCAATCAACAATATGTCATCCACATATAGTATTAAGAATGCTACAGAGCTCCCACTCACTTTCTTGTAAATACAAGCTTCTCCATAAGTTTGTATAAAACCAAAACTTTTGATTACCTTATCAAAACGTTGATTCCAACTTCGGGATGCTTGCTTCAATCCATAGATGGACCATTGAAGTTTGCATACCTTGTTAGCATCTTTAGGATCGACAAAACCTTTGGGTTGCATCATATACAACTCTTCATCAATATCTCCATTGAGGAATGATGTTTTGACATCCATCTGCCATATCTCATAATCATAATATGCAGCGATTGCTAACATAATCCTGACAGACTTTAGCTTCGCTACCGGTGAGAAAGTCTCATCATAGTCAACTCCTTGAATTTGTCGAAACCCTTTTGGGACAAGTCGAGCTTTATAGACAGTAACATTACCATCAGCATCTGTTTTCTTCTTGAAAATCCATTTGTTCTCGACAGCCTTCCGGCCATCCGGTAAGTCCACCAAAGTCCATACTTGGTTTTCGTACATGGATCCAATCTCGGATTTCATGGCTTCTTGCCATTTATTGGAATCTGGGCTCATCATTGCTTCCTCATATGTCTCGGGGTCATCGGTGTTATCCACCAACATGATACTCATAACGGGATCATACCAATCTGGAGTGGTACGAGTTCTCGTTGACCTCCGAGGCTCTGTAGCAACTTCAACCGAAGTTTCATGATCACCATCATTAGCTCCCTCTCTTATTGGTGCAGGCACCACATGAACTTCTTCCGGTGCTGCGCTACTCGCAATTTCGAGAGAAGGTTCGACAACCTCGTCGAGTTCTACTTTCCTTCCAGTCACTTCTTTCGAGAGAAATTCCTTCTCTAGAAAGGATCCATTCTTAGCAACGAAGATTTTTCCTTCGGATCTATGATAGAAGGTATACCCAATAGTTTCCTTCGGGTATCCTATGAAGACGCATTTTTCCGCTTTGGGTTCAAGCTTGTCCGGCTGTAACTTCTTTACATAGGCTTCGCATCCCCAAACTTTAAGGAACGACAATTTAGGTTTCTTTCCAAACCATAATTCATACGGTGTCGTTTCAATGGATTTAGACGGTGCCCTATTTAAAGTGAATGCGGCTGTTTCTAATGCATAACCCCAAAATGATAGCGGTAAATCTGTAAGTGACATCATAGAACGAACCATATCTAAGAGAGTTCGATTACGACGTTCGGACACACCATTACGCTGTGGTGTTCCCGGCGGTGTCAATTGTGAAAGTATTCCGCATTTCTTCAAATGCTCGCCAAACTCGTAACTTAGATATTCACCTCCACGATCAGAACGTAGAAATTTAATCTTCTTGTTACGTTGATTCTCTACCTCACTTTGAAACTCCTTAAACTTCTCGAAAGTTTCGGACTTATGTTTCATGAAATAGATATACCCATATCTACTCAAGTCATCCGTGAAGGTAAGAACATAACGATAACCACCGCGCGAAGCTACACTCATTGGACCACACACATCGGTATGTATGATTTCCAATAAGTCCGTAGCTCGCTCCATCATACCAGAAAATGGAGTCTTAGTCATTTTTCCCATCAGACATGCTTCGCATCTTTCAAGTGATTCAAAATCAAGTGATTCAAGAAGTCCATCGGAATGGAGTTTCTTCATACGTTTCACTCCAATGTGACCAAGACGACAGTGCCACATATAGGTCGAATTATCGCTTGATTTCAAACGTTTAGCCTCAATATTGTTGATATGTGTATTTCCACTATCGAGATTCAATAAGAATAGACCATCTATCAAAGATGCATGTGCATAAAACATATTACTCATATAAATCGAACAACCATTATTCTCTGACTTAAACAAGTAACCGTCTCGCAATAAACAAGATCCCGATATAATGTTCATGCTCAACGCAGGCACCAAATAACAATTATTTAAGTATAAAACTAATCCCGATGGTAGATGAAGAGGTAGCGTGCCGACCGCGATCACATCAACCTTTGATCCGTTTCCCACGCGCATCGTCACCTCGTTCTTTGCTAGCTTCCGTTTATTCTGCAGCACCTGTTTCGAGTTACAAATATGAGCAACCGAACCAGTATCAAATACCCAGGCACTACTACGAGTACTAGTGAGATACACATCAATAACATGTATATCAGATATACCTTTCTTCTTGATGTTGCCGTTCTTCAAATCCGCCAAGTACTTTGGGCAATTCCGCTTCCAGTGACCTTCTCCCTTGCAGTAAAAGCACTCAGTATCAGGCTTGGGTCCAGCCTTGGTCTTCTTCGCCGGCGTGGTAACTTTCTTACCACCCTTCTTGAAGTGTCCCTTTTGCTTAGACTTTCCTTTCTTGAATTTGGTAGTCTTATTGACCAACAACACTTAGTGCTCTTTCTTGATCTCCACTTCTGCAGATTTCAACATGGCAAAGAGTTCTGGCAACGTCTTGTTCATGTTCTGCATGTTGTAGTTCATCACAAAGTTCTTGTAACTTGGTGGTAGTGATTGGAGGACACGGTAAATCCCCAAAGCATTAGGAATCACTATACCCAAGCTTTGAAGTTTGTTTGCGTGCCCAGACATCTTAAGCACATGCTCACTGACGGAGCTGCCCTCTTCCATCTTGCAGTTAAAGAACTTTTCAGAAGCCTCATAGCTTTCAATTGCCGCATGAGTCTCAAAAATTAATTTGAGATCCTCGACAATATCATATGGGTCTGAATCCTCAAACCTTTTCTGAAGCTCCGATTCCAAACCATACAAGATAGCACACTGAACTATGGAGTACTGATTCTTCCGAGCGAGGTAAACATTCTTTACTTCATCGGGAGCATCATCTGCAGGTGGGTCACCCAGCGGTGCATCCAGCACATAGGTCAAATTACCAGCTGTGAGGACAATCCTCAAATTGCGGAACCAATCCGCGAAGTTGCTTCCATTGTTTTTCAACTTTTCTTTCTCTAGGAACGCATTAAAATTGATGGTAGGGGCTGTCATTGATCTACAACATATTTGCAATAGTTTAGACTAAGTTTATGACAAATTGAGTTCAAATTAATTAATGTAATTAAACTAGGTGAACTCCCACTCAAAACAATATCCCTCACATTGTTTTAGTGATCACACGAACCAAATCCACCATATCAACACCGATCATCACGAGAGTTGATATAGTTTCAATGGCGAACAATCATCATGTTCATCATATCTACTATATGATTCATGCTTTACCTTTCGGTGATCCGTGTTCCGAGACCATGTCTGTACATGCTAGGCTCGTCAAGATCAAACCTTAGTTTCTGCATGAGCAAATCTGGCTTGCTCACGTTGTATACACTTGCAGAATCTAACACACCCGATCATCACGTGGTGCTTCGAAACAACAAGCTTTAGCAACGGTGCTAACTAAGGGTGAACACTTTATGACTTGAAATTCATGTGCATGAGGGATCATCTTATAATGCTACCGTCGTCTACTAAGCAATACAAGATGCATAAAGGATTAACATCACATGCAATTCAATATATGTGTGATATGATATGGCCTTTCTTATTCGTGCCTCCGATCTCCATCTTCAACCACGAACATGATCTCCATCATCACCGGCATTGCATCAAGGTCAATGACGCCTCTCCATGGTTGTCGTCCACCGGCTTCAACTATTACAACTACTTTGAATAGACACGCGGGTCTTAACATAAATTAAAGACAACCATATGGCTCCTGCCGGTTGCCAACTTACAATAAGGAACATTGCATACATCAAATATAATCACAATCATGGCCATATCACATCACTGCACACCCCTGCAAAACAAAGTTAGACGCCTCTACTTTCTTTGCATATTTTACGTGGTTTGGGGCTTTCAATAAGTGTCGTTCTAACTTACGAACAAGAACCACAACATTGATACTAGCATTGTTGATCACCCGTTGTAAATTGGATCTTAACTATGCTAGGAGAAACAGGCACCCGCAAAGCCACTTATGCAATACAAGTTGCATGTCAATTGTGGAGCAAGTCTCATGAACGATGTCATGTAAGGTTAGCCCGGGCCGCTTCATCCCAACATACCGCAAGATGCAAAGTACACAAGAAGCAATCGACAATAAAAGCATCAACGCCCACAATGACCATTGTGTTCTACTCATGCAACAGATCTACATATAGACACGGCTCTGATACCACT
This sequence comes from Avena sativa, assembly GCA_916181665.1. Taxonomy (NCBI): domain Eukaryota; kingdom Viridiplantae; phylum Streptophyta; class Magnoliopsida; order Poales; family Poaceae; genus Avena; species Avena sativa. The sequence goes on along the minus strand of OV702279.1, from coordinate 369,439,407 downwards.
GTAGGGGTTCGTAGCATGGAAAACAAAAAATTTCTATCGCATACAAACAAACAAGCCAAGATCTATCTACTAGATTGTAGCAACGAGTCGATGGAATAACTTATCCTCGAAGATTCCAAAGTGTTTAACGAGAGCGGATTCTCGTGGGTGATGTAGTCGTACTCTTCCCGATCTCAAGATCGTGTAGACGATCCTTCCGGCGCTGCGTTCCGGCAGCGCTCCCGCAGTCGGTCACACGTTCGGTACTCGACGAAGACCTTCCTCTCCCTTGTTCCAGCAGGCAGCGGAGGTTGTAGCACTCTCCTCGCGATTCCGGCAGCACAACGACGTGGTACCGAAAGTAGAGGGGAGATCCCGCAGGGCTTCGCCTTAAGCCGGAGCGAGTATGGTGGAGTATGAGAGAGAACTATTAGTGGTCTAGGGTTTAGACACACCAATTAGAAGGCTCTAAACCGAAGGCTAGGGCAATTAGAAGCTCTAAACCAAAACGGCTCTAAACCGGAGATTAGAGGATAGGAACTTGTGTGTCTAGAGGAGGAGGCCTTGCCCCTCCTCTTATAGGTGGGAGGCGCGGCCAAGGGGAGGGGAGTACCTCCCCAAGTCGGCCTTGGTTGGCGCGCCGGCTTGGGGAGGAGACTCCTCCCCAAAGTCGGTTTCAACCACCTCTTGCTTGTTTCCCACAGTTTCCTGTTTTAGCCGTTTGACTTTCAAACTGGTCATTTGACTTTTCTGTTTTAGGATTCAATTTAATCCTTTATTTGGAACAGCAAGAACACTTAGTACATGATGCAATCATTCCAATATGTAATGACACATTCATGTACCCCTTCCCCCCCGGAGTGCCGGACATTCCGGAACCTTCTAGAACATTCCCGATGAAAACACCGGAATCATTTCCTAACTCCGAAACGGGACTTTCCTTATATGAATCTTATTCTCCGGACCATTCCGGATCACCTCGTGATATCCCGGATCCCATCCGAGACTCCGAACAACATTCGGTCTCTTTCTCATAATACCATAACTACTCAAACAACGTCGAATCCTTAAGTGTGTCTCCCTACGGTTCGTGAATTATGCGGACATGATCGAGACACTTCTCCGAACAATAACCAATAGAGGAATCTGGAAATTCATATGGCTCCCACATATTTCTACGATTACTTTGCGATCGAATGAACCACTTACATACGATACCAATTTCCCTTTGTCTCACGATATGTTACTTATCCGAGGTTATGATCGTCGGTATCTCTGCATACCTAGTTCAACCTCGTTACCGATAAGTACTCTTTTCTCGTTCCCGTGATATGTGATCCCTTGTGATCCAGTCACATGCTTGCAAGCTAATTGGATGACATTCCACCGAGAGGGCCCAGAGTATATCTATCCGTCATATGGATGGACAAATACCACTCTTGATCCATGTGTCTCAACCAATACTTTCCGAACACTCAATGCCACCTTTATAGCCACCTAGTTACGGTGTGGTGTTTGATGTCATCAAAGCATCCATCCGGTAAAGGTGATATGCATGATCTCATGGTCGAAGGAATTAGGTTACTATGTATCAGAAAGCATATGGCAATTGAACTATTGAAATGACTTGATCTTTATGCTACACTTATCTATAGGAGTATGTCCACCATATCATTCTCCTAACGATATGATCTTGTTGTTGATAACATCTCAATGTTCATGATAGGGAAACCACAATCATTTATCAACCAACAAGCTAGTGATGTATAGAGGCTATACTAGGGACTTCAAATTAAGTTTACAAATCACACAAGTATCAATGTTTCCTTGTTAATACTATTATAGCATGAATGTAAACATTTATCATAAACACAAAGATATAATAATAACTACATTTATTATTGCCTCTAGGGCATATCTCCAACAAGAAAGCCAAGATCTAATCTAGGAGATGCAAACAACGAGAGAGATTGGATTAGATCTTCATACCCTTGAAGATTCGCACAGCGGAACGTTCGTCGGAACGTGGGTGATGTAGTCGTACTCGCTTCTCCTCCTCGCGATCCGATCCGATCTAGCACCACAAGTGGCGGTGCCTCCGTGAGATGCACACGTGCAACACCTCGACGTCTCCTCCTTCCTTGGTCCAGCAAGTATGGTGGAGAGATGGGTTGGATCTACAACGCGACGGCGCGGTGCAATTGGTGGAGAATTTCTGCAGCAGGGCTTCGCCTACAAGCAGTCGGGAGGGAGAGAGGAGGGCAGCAGGGCGGCTAGGGTTGGAGGGGAAGGTGTGAGGGGTTGGTGCGCCCCCACCCCTCTTTATATAGAGGGGGGCGCAGCCCTAGCCCCTCCCCCAAGCCCAAACCGGTGGCCCCAAAGGATAAGGAGTGGGGGGCAAGGAAACCCCCCCTTCTAGAAGGTCTATCTCGAGTTTAAACCTCTCTTGGCCGGCTGGGCCCTATGGGGCCTTGTGCCCCTGGCCCAATGCGGCCAGGGCACTCCCTCATAGGCCCATGCCCCCTCCCGGAAGGTGGGGCCACGTTGGTCCCCTTCCAGAAGGTTCTAGAAGCTTCCGGTACAATACCGATTAACCCGGAACAATTCCGAACTCCAAAAACTGCACTGCCTTATATGAATCTTATTCTCCGGACCACTCCGGAACCTCTCATGATGTCCCGGATCCCATCCGAGACTCCGAACAAAAACTCATAAACCAATTATCCAATCTATCCTAGCGTCGAGACACGTTAAGTGTGTGACCCTGCGGGTTCGAGAATATGCAGACATGATCTTCTATCAATAATCAACAGCGGGGTCTGGAAACCCATATTGACTCCCACACATTCATCGATGATCATATCGGATGAACCACGATGCCAGGATTCAATCAATCTCATATATATATATTCCCTTCGTCTCGCGATATTTTTACTTGCCCGAGATTTGATCGTCGGTACCGTCATACCTAGTTCAATCTCGTTCACAGCAAGTACTTTACTCGTTCCGTAATCCGATATCACTTTGTGATTAACTCCTTAACCACATACTTGCAAGCGGTGTTGATATCGATTACCGAGTGGGCCCGAAGTATATCTCTCCGACTTGGGAGGGACAAATCCCATCTCGATTCATATAACCCAACAGATACTTTCCGATCACCTGAGAGACACCTTTATGATCACCCTCTCATAGGATGATGTTTGATGACCTCAAAGCTTTCTTCCGATACCAGGGAGTTGTATTATCTCATGGTCTAAGGAATACAATATTTGACATAAGAAAAGCTTCGCAAAGACGAACACGATGACACGATCTAATTGCTTCGCTTAGTTTGGGTCTATCCATCATATCATTCTCCCAATGATATGATCTCATTATCAATTGACAACTCATGTCTATGGTTAGGAAACCTTAACCATCATTGATCAAGGAGCTAGTCCATAAAGGCGTACTAGGGACACGGTGTTGTTCACAAACCACACAAGTATTAAAGTTTCCGCTTAATACAATTCTAGCATGGAATATAAACATTATCATGAACAAGAATTATAATAATAACATCTTTATTATTGCCTCTAGGGTATAATTCCAACACAAACCTGCTGCAGCTCAAGCTTGTGGGGCACCTCCTGTGTCCGGTAAACAGAAAACGAGAGCTGAGAGGTGCATAGCGGCACCGGCACCTGGATCCCATCCACCCTGTCCAAATCCTCCATCGATGGAAAAATCACAAGAAAGGCAGATTCTCCATAGAGCATCGCATCCCACTTCCACTGACTACGAACCGGGCATCTCCTGGCAATTTGTCACTTAACCACATCTGCAGGGACCATCGGCCCATTGTCCTGAACAAGAGCTATGGGGGTCAAGTTGGCCCCAAGATGATCATGCACCACAGAATCAGGAATCTGAGAAAAAAAGTCAACTCATTGCCAATACCAGACATCACCGGGGTAGGCCTTGGCTGCTTAAGAACGGGACATCTCAAAGTGGGATGAGAAGAATTGTCACAAATATAGCAATTATGAACCGCCTTACAATCTTTAGTTGCATGCGTATTGACCGCACACTTCCAGCAACGAACGGCCTTCTGGTTCTTCTTACCCGCTGCAGTAGGCACCGGTGCAGCAACAACAGTCTCCAAAACTGGCGCAGCCTGAGAAACATTGTCCACGGTTCCCTGTGCCCCATACTGATACTGTGGCTGCTGTCCCAAAACCTGAGAAGACGCCCCCGCCTGACCAGCGGAATACCCATATTGCTGAAACTGAGGTTGCTGCTGGTGGGACTTCATACTCGGCTCAAGACCCATCTGCAAATGATTCTGCTTCTTCTTCTTCTTTCGCTTCAGCACCGGTGCACCCACATTACCGACCCCGACCGCAAACTGCTGCGGTAGCACCCCCCCGCTGGATCAGAGGTACACCACCCGATGAATGGCCACGGTACGGCGGCTGGAGTGGCTGCACTACGAATTGAAGCTGCGGCGCCGGGAAGTAAGCACCATGGGGCGACTGAAACGGCAACGCCATCCCATGACTGTATCGAGTCGGTGGTGGCATCCCGGGCGGCCCGGAGAACGGCGATGGCCCATGGCCAAAGGTAGGCGCCGACGAAGGCGGCACAATATGCGACGGTCGTGGTCCAGATCCCTGTCCTGGGAGAGTGCCGGCGGAGGGGTGCGCCGGAGCCGTCCCGTGCCCGACAGCCTGCTGCGGCGCCATCATCTGACCGCACGGGAGGGCAGACGAGCCCGCCGGCTGAGAAGGGGCGCGGGGAGTCGGAGCATGAGGGGCCGCAGCTCCAGGCGGCGGAGCAGCAGCACGCTGCGGCGGCACGGCCATGTAGTCCGAGCTGAGCAAAACCTGGGCGAAAGAACGCGAAGTAGAGGGCGGCGGCGTTGACAACCGCGAGCCTGCAGACGAAGGCGAGCCCGAATTGGTGGAAAATACCAGGCTACGTCCGATCCCCAGTTTCCTAGCAATCAAACTCCAGCCCGTGCCTGACACGGAAACCACATCTGTAGGCCCACCCGCAGGAGCCAGCTCAGACCGATCCTCTGCCCGTGTAACCGATCGCTGAGAGACCGGATCGCGCTCCGCCCTCCACATCCGATCCCCAGATTCCCCGCGGAACCGATCGCGAACTGCGGCCTCCACGAACGAAGCCAGGACTGGCGGCTTCGACGCCCTCCTCGCGGGAAGGGGGCCTCTCCATGGCCGAACCAGGGGACCCGGCGCACCAGCAGTCCTATCGGCGACGACACAGCACCCCTACAGCGTACCGGCGGCGAGGTAGAGCGGCAGGGTTGCAGCGAACTCCGTGGGGGCGACGAAGGCGAACCACGCTCCCAGAACCGGGACGCTGGCGTCGGGAATCCCATCTCCTCCCAAAATTCCTGTTTCAACTCTGCATCGGTCCTCCTCCGCCGGCGACAAACAATTGTCCACCCCAATTCGCCGGTAGGATCCTCCAGGGCGTCAAGCTTTTCCCGTGCAGCTAGGGCCTCGCCTCTGTCGAAGTCAGAATCTGAGCCCAGGCATTGGAACCTCGACCCCAAGCTCGACGCCGGCGAAGCTGCAGCCGCCTCCTGCGACCCGAGCGCCCTAGGCGCCATCGTGAGCCGCCTTCCACGACCCATCTTCACAATCCGCGTGGTGTTATTCAGTGGCTAGAGCTCCGATGATGATAGCCTAAGTCAGCAGGTCCTCCTGCATTTCAAAAGTCACTGGCGGCCGTTTTCAGGTGGCTCGTCGTCTATATATGCGTGACAGTGCTGGCCGTGGACATACCTGATGAGCTCCAAAATCTATACAGGCTACTAAACACCCTTTTATATTCATATTCACGTAGCAAAATGTGATCACGGTTGTGCCAATTTTTTTGCAACGTACACTAAAACCAAAATTAACACGAAGTGACTGCAAAACTAACATTGGGACCCACTCTCCAGGCTGACGTGACCCTGTGTGCCGTTTTTTTTTATATTAACTCGTACGATGTGAACGACGATGTGAAAAGAAAACGAGCTGCCACGAGCCTCGTGATCATTATAAAATTGCACAGCTCGTGGTAACAGTGCACTGATGCAGCGTGATGTCCTGTCTCGCGGCGCCGATAACTGCACAGGACGGCGTCCGACTGTATGGCAGTAGTACGAGTCGTCAATTCGTCACTGGTGATCGATCGATCGATATATTCCGGCGCCTCCCGGCCGGCTCAATATATAACACGCAACCATGAACCTCAAGAATGCACCAAAGTCTCAAACAAACTAGCACGATCCTGCGGCCACCGAGCAAACACCACTCAGGATTCCCATTCCCATCGCCTCGCCACGCCATGGGCTGCCAAGAAGAAGGCGCCACGCCGGCGGCGGCGCAGCCTCACGTCCTCCTAGTCTCCTGCCCGCTCCAGGGCCACGTCAACCCGCTCCTCCGCCTCGGCCGGAGCCTCGCCGCCAGGGGCCTCCTCGTCACCTTCACCACATTCCACCACGCCGGCCTTCGCGGCATCCACCCCGACGGCGCCTGCGCACACGGCGTCCGCTACCAATACCTCCTGCATGAGCGCGACGCCGCCGTCCCGGACAACGACGACGCCGAACAGATGACCCCGGACGACATGTTACGGCACGCCGTGGACGCTGGACCGGCGGCACTGGCCGAGCTTATCGGTCGCCAGGCCTACGCCGGCCGGCCGGTCACCTGTGTCGTGAACACCACCTTCGTGCCATGGGCGCTCGACGTGGCCAGGGAGCTGGGCGTCCCTTGCCGTGCCACGCTCTGGACACAGTCGTGCACGGTGCTCTCGCTGTACTACCACTTCTACAACAACACCTTCCCGGATGCGTCATTCCCGAGCGCGGCAGACGACGCGCCCGTGACGCTGCCAGGCCTGCCGGCGATGGCCATGGACGAGCTGCCACTGATGGTCCGTCCCGAGTTCGCGCACAACCTCTGGGGCCAGGCGCTCCGGGATGAGCTGGCGGGCCATCTGCGGGAGGAGAAGGCGCCACCGTCGTTGGTGCTCGTCAACACCTTCCACGCGCTGGAACGCGCCGCCATCGACGCGCTCCCCATCGCCGTCGTGCCCGTCGGCCCGCTCCTGGAAGATGATGATCAGACGTGCGACGACGGCGGCGTGATGGCGTGGCTAGACGCGCAGGCGCCACGCTCTGTGGTGTACGTGGCGTTCGGCAGCCTGGTGGACATCGGCACGGACGAGACGGCGGAACTGGCGGAGGGGCTGGCCGGCGCAGGCAGGCCGTTTCTGTGGGTGGTGCGCGACGGTAAGCGCCTTGACCTCCTTCCGGAGGCCGTTCTCGCGGCCTGCGACCACGACAAAGGCAAGATCGTGGCATGGTGCCCGCAAGGGCGCGTGCTCGGCCACGTCGCCGTCGGGTGTTTCGTGACGCACTGCGGGTGGAACTCCGTCACGGAGGCGCTGTCGGCGGGCGTGCCTGTGGTCGGGTACCCGTGGTGGTCGGACCAGTTCACCAATGCCAAGCTTCTCGTGGAGTACGGGGTCGGTGTTCGGCTGCCGGCGCCGGTGACGAGGGACGCGCTCCGCATGTGTGTCGACGAGGTGATGGACGGGACGGAGGCGGCGACGATGCGGGCGAGGGCAGCAGCATGGAAGGAGGAAGCGACGACGGCGGTGGCCCACGGCGGCTCCTCGGACCGGAGCCTACAGGATTTCGTTGACTTGATACTGATACGGATGCCCGTTGGATCTTGTGCAGTTTAAATGGTTTAGCTCGGCTAGTGATTCGTAGTCAAAGCAGAATCGGTCAGTTAGTTCTATTTTACCGTCGGCGAGACAAAGTCAAATTCAGGCGCCACCACAACACTACGGTCACGTGCATACATGTGCCGTTGGTTGAATGCTTTACGGTTAATGTTGCCAAGTTTTATTATGTTTTGGAAATCTATATCCAATTTATAGGCAATGAGAAGTACTGAAACAGTGCACCTGAGATTTATATGCATGTTAGAATCACATTTTTTTTATCTCACTACCTTCGTCACATGTTACCGTCTCTACATGAGCCATAACCTTGTCGTCGTCACTGATCGTCGATATGGCCTTATGCGGAGTACAAATGAGACGAAGAAAAATTGAATGCCTAAAAGTTCATGCGTAGTCTTATGCCGACCACAAACGAAACCAAGAAACAATTTTGTGTCTAAAAGTTTGAGTAAATTACATTTTAGTATCATAATTGGGGCCAGGATAACAGATTAGTGCTATTTTTGCATTTTTTTTGCGGATACGATTGGGGCAAGCGGTTACAAATAGGTCATTTTTTGGCTAATCGTCTTCTAACAGCTAAACTAACATAATGAGCCCGCAATTAAACAATGACATGGACCTAGGACCCACCTGTCATCCCTCTCATCTTCGTCCCCTCCTCCCTCTCTCTTCTCTCGTATCCTTCTTCTTCTCGCAACCGCTCTCACACGTCTCTTCTTCATCTACCTCCTCTCTCATCAAACAATCAGCGCCGTTGACAACCCCTCCTGCTACCTTCTGCCAGTGGCACCCCCTCCTCCTACCTCCCGTCGTCACCCATCTTTCTACCTCCCGCCACCCCTCCTACTATCTCCCCGGGTCCCGAGGGCCCGACCACGTCCAAAGTTGCCGTGGAAGGGAGCGTGCATGGCTATGCTGGCAGGCGCGTTTGACACTCGGAGTTTAAGGGGAACCAAAAGCATGCAGCGCCACTAGTAAAAGGTCACTGAAACCTTGCTGGTGACACGGTCGCGCGACAGACGATGATGATCGATGACAAGTGATTCCGGCAGGCAGCGGAGGTTGTAGCTCTCTCCTCGCGATTCCGGCAGCACAACGGCGTGGTACCGGAAGTAGAGGGGAGATCTCGCAGGGCTTCGCCTTAAGCCGGAGCGAGTATGGTGGAGTATGAGAGAGTCCCTCGACGATCTAGGGTTTAGACACGCCGAGGAGGGGCAAGCCGGCGGCTAGGGTTTAGCTAGGCGGCGGCGGTTTGCCCTAGGGCTGGCGGCTATGGAGGCGGCGGCGGCTTGGGGCTAGGGTTTGGAGGAGAGGATCTTGTGTGTCTCTAGGAGGGAGCCCTGCCCCTCCTTATATAGGTGGAGGGGCCGGCCGGCCAAGGGGAGGGAGGGGAGTCCCTCCCCAACTCGGCTTGGGTGGTGCGCCGGCAGTGGGGAGGAGTCCCTCCTCCCCAACTCGGTTTCCTCCTTTTCCTCTTTCCAAAATTAGCCGTTTGACTTTCAAACTAGCCGTTTGACTTTTCAAACTAGGATTTGATTTAATCCTTTATTTTGTTCAGCGATGACACTTAGTACATGATGCAATCATACCAACTTGATATAACACATTCATGTACCCTTCCCCTACGGAGTGACGGACATTCCGGAACCTTCTAGAACATTCCCGATGAAAACACCGGAACCATTCTCCAACTCCGAAACGGGACTTTCCTTATATGAATCTTATTCTCCGGACCATTCCGGATCTCCTCGTGATATCCCGAATCCCATTCGAGACTCCGAACAACATTCGAACTCTTTCTCATCATTCCATAACTACTCAAACAACGTCGAATCCTTAAGTGTGTCTCCCTACGGTTCGTGAATTATGCGGACATGATCGAGACACTTCTCCGAACAATAACCAATAGAGGAATCTGGAAATTCATATGGCTCCCACATATTTCTACGATTACTTTGCGATCGAATGAACCACTTACATACGATATCAATTTCCCTTTGTCTCACGATAGTTTACTTATCCGAGGTTATGATCGTCGGTATCTCTGCATACCTAGTTCAACCTCGTTACCGATAAGTACTCTTTTCTTGTTCCCGTGATATGTGATCCCTTGTGAACCAGTCACATGCTTGCAAGCTAATTGGATGACATTTCACCGAGAGGGCCCAGAGTATATCTATCCGTCATATGGATGGACAAATCCCACTCTTGATCCATGTGTTTCAACCAATACTTTCCGAACACTCAATGCCACCTTTATAGCCACCCAGTTACGGTGTGGTGTTTGATGTCATCAAAGCATCCATCCGGTAAAGGTGATATGCATGATCTCATGGTCGAAGGAATTAGATTACTATGTATCAGAAAGCATATAGCAATTGAACTATTAAAATGACTTGATCTTTATGCTACGCTTATCTATAGGAGTATGTCCACCATATCATTCTCCTAACGATATGATCTTGTTGTTAATAACATCTCAATGTTCATGATAGGGAAACCATATCATCTATTCACCAACAAGCTAGTATTATATAGAGGCCTTACTAGGGACTTCAAATTAAGTTTACAAATCACACAAGTATCAATGTTTCCTTGTTAATACTATTATAGCATGAATGTAAACATTTATCATAAACACAAAGATACAATAATAACTATATTTATTATTGCCTCTAGGGCATATCTCCAACAGTCTCCCACTTGCACTAGAGTCATGTTTGGTGTTGGTCATGTTTTGCCCTCGGGAGAGGTAATATACCGAACACCCATGGCAGTTTGGTGCTGGTCATGGTTTGCCCTCGGGAGAGGTTTAGTCAACGGATCCGCCACATTCAGATCTGTGTGTACTTTGCAAATCTTTATATCCCCATCTTGGATATGTTATCGAATAGCGTGAAAACGTAGCTTGATGTGCTTCAGCTTCTTGTGTGACCTTGGTTCTTGCGCATTGGCTATGGCGCCCATGTTATCACAGTAGATAGACATTGGGTCCAGCGCACTAGGAACCACACCCAGCTCTGTAATGAACTCTTTCATCCATATCGCTTCTTGTGAAGCCTCTGAAGTAGCCATGTATTCCGATTCAGTTGAAGATCTCGCCACAACGCTTTGCTTTGCACTCCTCCAGCTAATTGATGCACCATTCAAAATAAATACGTATCCATATTATGATTTAGAATCATCCGGATCGGTGTTCCAACTAGCATCGGTGTAACCATTAACAACGAGTTGTTCATCACCTCCATAAGAAAGAACTATGTCCTTAGTTCTTCTCAAGTACTTAAGGATGTTTTTGACTGCTGTCCAATGATCCACTCCTGGATCACTTTGATATCTGCTAGTTAAACTAACAGCATATGCAATGTCGGGTCTAGTACATAGCATGGCATACATTAGAGATCCTATGGCTGAGGCATAGGGAGTCTTACTCATCCTTTCTCTATCTTCTGCCGATGTCGGACTTTGAGTTTTACTCAAGGTCGTATTGGGCAACATGGGCAAGAACCCTCTCTTGCTATCTTCCATTCCAAACCTCTTTAGAACTTTGTCCAAATATGTACTTTGTGACAATGATATTTGGCGTCTTGATCTATCTCTATAAATCTTTATGCCTAATATGTAAGCTGCTTCGCCAAGATCCTTCATTGAAAAACTATTATTCAAATATTCCTTGACACTATTAAGAAGGTCTACATCATTCCCAATCAACAATATGTCATCTACATATAGTATTAAGAATGCTACAGAGCTCCCACTCACTTTCTTGTAAATACAAGCTTCTCCATAAGTTTGTATAAAACCAAAACTTTTGATTACCTTATCAAAACGTTGATTCCAACTTCGGGATGCTTGCTTCAATCCATAAATGGACCGTTGAAGTTTGCATACCTTGTTAGCATCTTTAGGATCGACAAAACCTTTGTGTTGCATCATATACAACTCTTCACCAATGTCTCCATTGAGGAATGTTGTTTTGACATCCATCTGCCATATCTCATAATCATAATATGCAGCGATTGCTAACATAATCCTCACAGACTTTAGCTTCGCTACTGGTGAGAAAGTCTCATCATAGTCAACTCCTTGAATTTGTCGAAACCCCTTTGCGACAAGTCGAGCTTTATAGACAGTTACCATCAGCATCTGTTTTCTTCTTGAAAATCCATTTGTTCTCGACAGCCTTCCGGCCATCTGGTAAGTCCACCAAAGTCCATACTTGGTTTTCGTACATGGATCCAATCTCGGATTTCATGGCTTCTTGCCATTAATTAGAATCTGGGCTCATCATCGCTTCCTCATATGTCTCAGGGTCATCGGTATTGTCCACCAACATGACACTCATAACGGGATCATACCAATATGGAGTGGTACGAGTTCTCGTTGACCTGTGAGGCTCTGTAGCAACTTCAACCGAAGTTTCATGATCATCATCATTAGCTTCCTCTCTAACTGGTGCAGGTACCACAGGAACTTCTTCCGGTGCTGCGCTACTCGCAATTTCGAGAGAAGGTTCGACAACCTCGTCGAGTTCTACTTTCCTTCCAGTCACTTCTTTCGAGAGAAATTCCTTCTCTAGAAAGGATCCATTCTTGGCAACGAAGATTTTGCCTTCGGATCTATGATAGAAGGTATACCCAATAGTTTCCTTCGGGTATCCTATGAAGACGCATTTTTCCGCTTTGGGTTCAAGCTTGTCCGGCTGTAACTTCTTTACATAGGCTTCGCAACCCCAAACTTTAAGGAACGACAATCTAGGTTTCTTCCCAAACCATAATTCATACGGTGTCGTTTCAACGGATTTAGATGGTGCCCTATTTAAAGTGAATGCGGCTGTTTCTAATGCATAACCCCAAAATGATAGCGGTAAATCTGTAAGTGACATCATAGAACGAACCATATCTAAGAGAGTTCGATTACGACGTTCGGACACACCATTACGCTGTGGTGTTCCCGGCGGTGTCAATTGTGAAAGTATTCCGCATTTCTTCAAATGCTCGCCAAACTCGTAACTTAGATATTCACCTCCACGATCAGAACGTAGAAATTTAATCTTCTTGTTACGTTGATTCTCTACCTCACTTTGAAATTCCTTAAACTTCTCGAAAGTTTCGGACTTATGTTTCATGAAATAGATATACCCATATCTACTCAAGTCATCCGTGAAGGTAAGAACATAACGATAACCACCGCGCGATGCTACACTCATTAGACCACACACATCGGTATGTATAATTTCCAATAAGTCCGTAGCTCGCTCCATCATACCAGAAAATGGAGTCTTAGTCATTTTACCCATCAGACATGCTTCGCATCTTTCAAGTGATTCGAAATCAAGTGATTCAAGAAGTCCATCGGAATGGAGTTTCTTCATACGCTTCACTCCAATGTGACCAAGACGACAGTGCCACATATAGGTCGAGTTATCGCTCGATTTCAAACGTTTAGCCTCAATGTTATTAATATGTGTATTTCCACTATCGAGATTCAACAAGAATAGACCATCTATCAAAGGTGCATGTGCATAAAACATATTACTCATATAAATCGAACAACCATTATTCTCTGACTTAAACAAGTAACCTTCTCGCAATAAACAAGATCCCGATATAATGTTCATGCTCAACGCAGGCACCAAATAACAATTATTTAAGTATAAAACTAATCCCGATGGTAGATGAAGGGGTAGCATGCCGACCGCGATCACATCAACCTTTGATTCGTTTCCCACGCGCATCGTCACCTCGTTCTTCGCTAGCTTCTGTTTATTCTGCAGCACCTGTTTCGAGTTACAAATATGAGCAACCGAACCAGTATCAAATACCCAGGCACTACTACGAGTACTAGTGAGATACACATCAATAACATGTATATCAGATATACCTTTCTTCTTGATGTTGCCGTTCTTCAAATCCGCCAAGTACTTTGGGTAATTCCGCTTCCAGTGACCTTCTCCCTTGCAGTAAAAGCACTCAGTATCAGGCTTAGGTCCAGCCTTGGTCTTCTTTGTCGGCGTGGCAACTTTCTTACCACCCTTCTTGAAGTGTCCCTTCTGCTTAGACTTGCCTTTCTTGAATTTGGTGGTCTTATTGACCAACAACACTTGGTGCTCTTTATTTATCTCCACTTCTGCAGATTTCAACATGGCAAAGAGTTCTGGCAACGTCTTGTTCATGTTTTGCATGTTGTAGTTCATCACAAAGTTCTTGTAACTTGGTGGTAGTGATTGGAGGACACGGTAAATCCTCAAAGCATTAGGAATCACAATACCCAAGCTTTGAAGTTTGTTTGCGTGCCCAGACATCTTAAGCACATGCTCACTGACGGAGATGCCCTCTTCCATCTTGCAGTTAAAGAACTTTTTAGAAGCCTCATAGCTTTCAATTGCCGCATGAGTCTCAAAGATCAATTTGAGATCCTCGACAATATCATATGGGTATGAATTCTCAAAACTTTTCTGAAGCTCCGATTCTAAACCATACAAGATAGCACACTGAACTGTGGAGTACTGAGTCTTCCGAGTGAGGTAAACATTCTTTACTTCATCGGCAGCATCAGCTGCAGGTGGGTCACCCAGCGGTGCATCCAGCACATAGGTCAAATTACCAGCTGTCAGGACAATCCTCAAATTGCGGAACCAATCCGCGAAGTTGCTTCCATTGTTTTTCAACTTTTCTTTCTCTAGGAACGCATTAAAATTGATGGTAGGGGTTGCCATTGATCTACAACATATTTGCAATATTTTAGACTAAGTTTATGACAAATTGAGTTCTAATTAATAATAAAATTAATCTAGGTGAACTCCCACTCAAAACAATATCCCTCACATTGTTTTAGTGATCACATGAACCAAATCCACCACATCAACACCGATCATCACGAGAGCTGATATAGTTTCAATGGCGAACAATCGACATGTTCATCATATCTACTATATGATTCATGCTTTACCTTTCGGTGATCCGTGTTCCGAGACCATGTTTGTACATGCTAGGCTCGTCAAGATCAAACCTTAGTTTCCGCATGAGCAAATCTGTCTTGCTCACGTTGTATACACTTGCGGAATCTAACACACCCGATCATCACGTGGTGCTTCGAAACAACAAGCTTTAGCAACGGTGCTACCTAAGGGTGAACACTTTATGACTTGAAATTCATGTGCATGAGGGATCATCTTATAATGCTACCGTCGTCTACTAAGCAATACAAGATGCATAAAGGATTAACATCACATGCAATTCATAATATGTGATATGATATGACCTTTCTTCTTTGTGCTTCCGATCTCCATCTTCTAGCACGAACATGATCTCCATCATCACCGGCATTGCATCAAGGTCAATGACGCTTCTCCATGGTTGTCGTCCACCGGCTTCAACTATTACAACTACTTTGAATAGACACGCGGGTCTTAACATAAATTAAAGACAACCATATGGCTCCTGCCGGTTGCCAATTTACAATAAGGAACATTGCATACATCAAATATAATCACAATCATGGCCATATCACATCACTGCACACCCCTGCAAAACAAAGTTAGACGCCTCTAATTTTTTTTGCATATTTTACGTGGTTTGGGGCTTTCAATAAGTGTCGTTCTAACTTACGAACATGAACCACAACATTGATACTAGTATTGTTAATCACCCGTTGTAAATTGGATCTTAACTATGCTAGGAGAAACAGGCACCCGCAAAGCCACTTATGCAATACAAGTTGCATGTCAAGCGTGGAGCAAGTCTCATGAATGATATCATGTAAGGTTAGCCCGGGCCGCTTCATCCCAACATACCGCAAGATGCAAAGTACACAAGAAGCAATCGACAATAAAAGCATCAACGCCCACAATGACCATTGTGTTCTACTCATGCAACAGATCTACATATAGACACGACTCTGATACCACTGTAGGGTTTCGTAGCATGGAAAACAAAAAATTTCTATCGCATACAAACAAACAAGCCAAGATCTATCTACTAGATTGAAGCAACGAGTCGATGGAATAACTCACCCTCGAAGATTCCAAAGTGTTTAACGAGAGCGGATTCTCGTGGGTGATGTAGTCGTACTCTTCCCGATCTCAAGATCGCGTAGACGATCCTTCCGGCGCTGCGTTCCGGCAGCGCTCCCGCAGTCGGTCACACGTTCGGTACTCGACGAAGACCTTCCTCTCCCTTGTTCCAGCAGGCAACAGAGGTTGTAGCACTCTCCTCGCGATTCCGGCAGCACAACGGCGTGGTACCGGAAGTAGAGGGGAGATCTCGCAGGGCTTCTCCTTAAGCCGGAGCGAGTATGGTGGAGTATGAGAGAGTCCCTCGACGATCTAGGGTTTAGACACGCCGAGGAGGGGCAAGCCAGCGGCTAGGGTTTAGCTAGGCGGCGGCGGCGGTTTGCCCTAGGGCCGGTGGCGGCTATGGAGGCGGCGACGGCTTGGGGCTAGGGTTTGGAGGAGAGGATCTTGTGTGTCTCTAGGAGGGAGCCCTGCCCCTCCTTATATAGGTGGAG
This sequence comes from Avena sativa, assembly GCA_916181665.1. Classification (NCBI taxonomy): domain Eukaryota; kingdom Viridiplantae; phylum Streptophyta; class Magnoliopsida; order Poales; family Poaceae; genus Avena; species Avena sativa. The sequence continues at coordinate 369,423,162 of OV702279.1, read as the reverse complement.
GGGCCGGCCGGCCAAGGGGAGGGAGGGGAGTCCCTCCCCAACTCGGCTTGGGTGGTGCGCCGGCGGTGGGGAGGAGGGACTCCTCCCCAACTCGGTTTCCTCCTCCTTTTCCTCTTTCCAAAATTAGCCGTTTGACTTTCAAACTAGTCGTTTGACTTTTCAAACTAGGATTTGATTTAATCCTTTATTTTGTTCAGCGATGACACTTAGTACATGATGCAATCATACCAACTTGATATAACACATTCATGTACCCTTCCCCTCCGGAGTGCCGGACATTCCGGAACCTTCTAGAACATTCCCGATGAAAACACTGGAACCATTCTCCAACTCCGAAACGGGACTTTCCTTATATGAATCTTATTCTCCGGACCATTCCGGATCTCCTCGTGATATCCCGAATCCCATTCGAGACTCCGAACAACATTCGGACTCTTTCTCATCATTCCATAACTACTCAAACAACGTCGAATCCTTAAGTGTGTCTCCCTACGGTTCGTGAATTATGCGGACATGATCGAGACACTTCTCCGAACAATAACCAATAGAGGAATCTGGAAATTCATATGGCTCCCACATATTTCTACGATTACTTTGCGATTGAATGAACCACTTACATACGATATCAATTTCCCTTTGTCTCACGATAGTTTACTTATCCGAGGTTATGATCGTCGGTATCTCTGCATACCTAGTTCAACCTCGTTACCGATAAGTACTCTTTTCTCGTTCCCGTGATATGTGATCCCTTGTGAACCAGCCACATGCTTGCAAGCTAATTGGATGACATTTCACCGAGAGGGCCCAGAGTATATCTATCCGTCATATGGATGGACAAATCCCACTCTTGATCCATGTGTTTCAACCAATACTTTCCGAACACTCAATGCCACCTTTATAGCCACCCAGTTACGGTGTGGTGTTTGATGTCATCAAAGCATCCATCCGGTAAAGGTGATATGCATGATCTCATGGTCGAAGGAATTAGATTACTATGTATCAGAAAGCATATAGCAATTGAACTATTAAAATGACTTGATCTTTATGCTACGCTTATCTATAGGAGTATGTCTACCATATCATTCTCCTAACGATATGATCTTGTTGTTAATAACATCTCAATGTTCATGATAGGGAAACCACAATCATCTATTAACCAACAAGCTAGTATTATATAGAGGCTTTACTAGGGACTTCAAATTAAGTTTACAAATCACACAAGTATCAATGTTTCCTTGTTAATACTATTATAGCATGAATGTAAACATTTATCATAAACACAAAGATATAATAATAACTATATTTATTATTGCCTCTAGGGCATATCTTCAACAACATGGAGTACCAGGAAGAGCACGATCCAACCAGAAATGCAAGGGGAAAGGCCAGCGAGCTTAGGAAAGGTCGGAGGCGATATCAACGACGACTACCACGCGATGTAGAGGGCATGGATGGTGGCATCGATTAGGGAAGCTTGTCTTCAATTCCATCTAGAGGGGAGATGCGGGCAACAAGGCGGAGGTCGTCGGCTTAACGACGGACTCAGGAAGGTCAGGGGGGGTAGGGAGAGTAGTTGCCAAAGGAAAAAAGAAGGATACGATAAAAGAGAGAGAGGAGTGTGAAGTAGATGAGAGAGATGAAAGGTAGACCCTAGGTCCATGTCATCACTTAATTGTGAGCCTATTATGTTAGTGTTGTTGTTAAACACAATTAGCAAAAAATGACCTATTTAGAACAGCCCGCCCTAAAAGTGGTATGTATCCGCAAAAAATTGCAAAAGTGGCACTAAGTTGTTATCATAACCCCAATTGTGGTACTAAAATATAATTTACTCCTAAAAGTTTCATGCATAAACATTGCAAGCCATGCTATTTTACAAATACAAAGCACACATATAATGAGCGAGCTCGATTGACCTACAATAAATTAATAATCATGGGATGTCGGTTAATGTTGAAGCTATGAACTTGAAAGATAATATGTCGCCATAAAAAAACAATTTAAATACCGTTGATATGAGAACAAACCCCTTATAGAAACCTTGTACACTCTAGAATGATCTAACATTCAAGATAGAAAACTAGTGCACTCGACAAATCGATATTGAGATATTTGTTAGACTACACACATTTGACCTATCTGATAAAAAATATAAGCATACAAAAATAGACATAAACATATATACCTAAAATTCATGTAAGTAGCACAATTCATATAATGTGAATTGGAATTTTCATGTATTTTATCTAAAGGATTTTTGGTTTAACTATATATTTGAAAGCACATACGATCAACCTAAATTTTATTCACAAATATGGTTTACGATTAGTCGGGTGTATTTGCAAAAAAGACATTAATTTGTAAATAAAAGTAATAAACATTGAATCTTAATGTTTAGCTGGATTGTTATCTGATTATTTTCCAAGTATATGAAACTTTCCATACCCATACATTGCATAATAATTAGTAAAATTATTAAATAATAGGCAAGTAAAAAAGTTTTTTGTAAATATAAACTTTTGCCACTAGTATTCATGCACCTGCAACAAGTCTCTTTAGAGTTAAAAAATTTAGCAATGTGTCACTCGGACAACCCCTGCATGGAATAGTCCTACTAGTATTGGCGATCGCTAGAGCATTCACATGGTTGAACAGTCCTACTAGTCTTGGACGTGTCGCTGGAGCATTTACATAGTTTGTTTGCATTGCATCATCCCATGAGTAGAGCTTAGTCCAGATACACATGTATCAGGGTAAAATAAAAATTAGGCATACATACTATCTAAAAAATATAGTGTTGGGCTAGAGATAGTGCAACAGGTGCCTAGTCTGGACATCCCTTAAGGCTGCAACACAGAATTAGTTGCCGCTACTCTGATCCTCTTGAGTGCAACATAGAATTAGTTGCCGCTACTCTGATCCTCTTGAGTGCATGATCTACCGATTTTCCCATTTACAATGATAGACCACGCATACTCCTTGGACACTTGGCTCAATCAATCAAAGGGGGAAACAGGAGATAGTCGGGCGTGTCGTCGTCATATAAGAACTCTAGATGTGCCATACATGCAGATGCAAGGGCAATAGGCAAGGCACGCAAGTAGGAGATCGTCGATGATCCCCGATGCGCGGACACATGCGTGTAGCTCGACAGATCCTCCCATCCGGCGGTCTCTTCTCTAACTCTTCTCTCCGCCGCCTAGTCTCCTTTCCGACAATTGGTGCGTCAACCTTGATCTATCAAACATTCTATAGATTAAACTCCTCTTGACAACAATTCCCCAAATTTTCTCTATTCTATTTATGAAAATCGTATCTAGTATGTAAAACCTTATGTGAATTGTGCGTACGATTTATCCAAGGTAAACGAATATGTATCATGTTCCTAAGTTGTTAGGCAAAATTTCGAGTCTAATGTGTACATTTATTTATCAAAGGCATGTGTATTGTGGACAAGTTTTTATTCACAAAAGAAAATCCCCATCACAAGATGCCCCAGTAGCCAAACTATTCCACTATAGCTAGTTCATTACTGTAATTATTTCATTCAACAATTCCACTTGAAAATACAAACTATTATTTATTTTATAGGTTATTGATCCCTAGTATTTTATGATGATTATTTAGAATTTGAAAATCCAAGAAATCTTTGGCAATTAACTTTATCCTTTGTTTCATCAATGAAGTAGGCATTTTGATATTGAAAGAACATGTGGGCCCCCATGTGTGGTTTTGGTAATTAATGACAATCTCTATGGACTAATGCTTGTATCAAGTTATACTTATAGGACTTGTCCATAGGCAATACTTGAACCATATGTTGGCTTCTAGGTTTGGAAAAGAAGAAAGTGAAGAGGATCAAGTGATGACAAAGATGTTATAAAATTAAGTGATCTTAAAAGAATTATGTGTGTTTTGAAAGGGGTTTGAATTTAAAAACTTTGACATGATTGTTATAAAATTTGACAAAGAGGTTTAGACTTAAAGTAGGATTGTTATAAACTTTGATGTGACTTTAAAAGAATTATGTGTGTTTTGAAAGGGGTTTGAATTTAAAAACTTAAGTGTTTGATTAATAATTTAAATGATTTAGATATAAGATTTGAATCTTAAATTAATTAAGTTATAGGTAGTATAACTTAAATCTCAAACAATAGAAATTATGAAATTCATTTTCATATTATAAAGACATAAACAAGATACAATAGAATAAAGAATAAGAATCTTATTTATTAATAATAACATAATCTTTATTACAATGGAATAAAATAAAGATCACATGAACTATAAAAAAATTACAAAGGATTAAGAAAATGACATCTACTAACTATCCTATATCTAAAACCTAAACTAAATCTGCATCTTTATCTTTGAACCTGCAAAACAAGGATTTAACAGAAATAAAACAAGATTAGTGTTAATATGTATTTCTCTCAGATATGTCAGTGAGGTGCACTTGACAATCTCATCATTGAGAAATGTTAAAGAGGGGCAAGTTTCACCAATATGAAAGATTTCATCTTTCATAAATTCACAGACAGAATGCAAAGGGCAGCCAAAAGGGATCAATTCACTAGCCAAGGTAAAAGTAGATTGGTAACAGTAAGGTCAAATCTTCTGAACCTATCCATATGTGCATAGCAGGCACACAGGCTGCACACACACAAGCATGCAGGGGTGTGCTGTCAACTGCACAAGCACAACCAAATCAAACAAAACCAGAGCACAGCCGTGGGGAAGCACCCCAGTGCAACACCACACCACACCACGGCACAGCCTGGGTAAACAACAAGTAACCAAGAACAGCAGCCAAACCAACCACCAGATTAACCCAAACATCACCAGGATGGTGACATAAGGAGGGGGATGAACAAGGTGGACAGCAAGGCCAAGACCAGGAGCTAGGAGGAGCAGGCTAGCTCCAGATCAAGCACAAGAGTCCAGCAAAACCAGATGAAGATCATCACCAACTTACTCCACAAATATCAGCTTTTGTGGTGAGTTTCATAAAACCTTCACATGATCTAATCATCTTATTTAGAGATAGGCATGTGTTGTTTTACAAAACAAACCCTCAGAAGACACCCAAGTGGGGTGAATCCATCATAGGGATTTATGAAAATCTAAAGGCAAACAGCAAAGCACCAGAATCCAACCAGAGCTCAGAGCAACATCCTTGCTCTGGTTGTCAGATCATATTCTACAATTCAATCATACATATACCTATGATCTATTTCTAGGCACATCTCTAAAAGAAGAGTAGCCCTTAGAAACAAATCTTTGGAATCCATAGACTGATCAAGCTCACTATCATTTTGCCAAGCTATGATTCAATAAAGAATAGCTGGTACCACTACCAGGACTATCTAGATGAAAAAACTAGATAAGATCTGAATCCCTAAGCCTCAGACCAACATCATTGGTCATAGGGAATTCAGATATGAGCATCTCTAGTTTTCAAAGCCAAGATTGTCTCAAGCATAAACTAACCAAATCCATGATTTAGAATTAAATCTGTGTGCCATACATGATGGTGTCACAAGAACAATTCAATATGAATCAGGAATAGCAGTAAATCATCCTGGATTCAGAAAATCAACTAACTAATCATTTTCCTGTTAAAAACAGGAATCATAACTAGAATATTTCTATAATACACTTCACTGTTTGAGATCATGAGTATCTCAATCCACATACTAATTTCCAAGCTTACAGCACTAGGACATCAACTGTATCTTATCATAATCATGACCATGAATCAAATAAACAGTGAAAAGCTATAAGATCATTAGCTTTACCAAGCATGGTTCCCATACAACCATATCATCTAAATCAGATGCAATCCAAGCATCAAATCATCAAGTAAGCCACCAGAAACACCATACATCAGATCAACCAACAAGCCCCAGGCCAATAAGCATTCAGTATGGGTACAGACCATCTAAACCTGAACCAGTTCCTCCAGTACATGAATAAGCACATCACAGGAACCCTAAAAGGGATAATCATCCTAATCTAAATCAGTCTATAGCCAGATAGGACACTGCTAACATCTAGCATCAAATCAGCAAGCACAGAGAGCACCAGGAGAGGGGAATCAAACTCACCATAGGTCCTCGCTGAAGGATAGAAGAGGAAGCAGAGGGGCCGACGGCCATGGCGGCACGGGGAGCACCCCAGAGGGGGCGCTGCAACCCGCACGACGCCACGGCAATGACCCAGATCACGCCTGGAGGTGCAGAGCATCACCACAACACACGACGACCACATCTGCACTTGAATCCATGCAAATCCCCAAACCCTAGGGTTCGGGACGGCATCGATCTATCGCAGGTGAGCCCTAGGCTCGAATCCAATTGGATAGAATGAACATGCATCGTTGACAACCCCTTACCACACCACAGCGGCGACCAGAACGGTCGATGGCGGCATCGCCGGCCACAGGGTCGGGTCAGAGGAGGAGAAGATGAACTCGCGAGAGAGAAAGAGAGAGACAGTGAGGAATGGGCCGAGCTGGGCCAGACCCTTCGGGGTGGCTCTTTTGTCTAGTACTAGTGGGCCAACAGGGCCCAATAAGAATAACCAGCCCAGAAACAATCTCAGGCCTGTTTTAGTAAAAAGAAAATACCAAAATACCCCTAAACCTAATAAAATTATCGAAAATAAAATAATAGTCCAAAAATTATAAATAAAATATTTTTGGATTCACAATAATCCATTCTATACAAATAAAATAAGATATCAAATTTTAGATATTCAAAATTTTATAAGAATTTTGTAATTTAAATATTCCATATGGAATTTTACTAAATTATTGAAAGGTGATAAAAATAAATAAAAATCACCTTCATTATCTATTAATATTATAGTATTTTCGAAAAATACTAAATAAATAGTTAGTAATAAAATTAAGGTATAATTAATAATTCCTAAAGGAATTATTAAATCAATAAAAAACAAATACAGGGAAATAAAATAGAATAATGCAATATATGTTATTAAATATTAAAAAAAATATTTATAAGCCTTTATTACTCAAAAAGAAACTTTTTGGGATAAATGCATACAAATTCAAATAATGCATTACATTATTTGCATAATCATTTTGCTTCTTTAAATATTGTCCTTATCGGGCAATAATGATGTTTTTGTAGAACTAGAAGCTCAAGGTCCAGTGCAAGCATCAGACTTCACTACCTTGCCATCACAAGGCAAGTTCATCACTTGCTCATATCCTTTGAAGAGTCTTTATCAAAGTATTTGCAAATTGTGTGTTATAATATATGCTATAAAAGAAAGAAAATATTATTTTCCCAAATAAAGAAATTATAGATATCATCATAAGTGGTGATATGATGGAGCAATAGAACTTAGAGTTCTAATTGCAACAATAATGATCAAGTAGGAACTTAATAACCCCTGACATCAGTGATTCTAGCGCCATATATTACGCGTTAGCCATAAGATTTGGAATGGGACAGAGAAGTCAGCTGTATCTTCCTCCTCTCGCATGAAGCCGGATGTGCAGGTCGTGGCTGTTATCCTCGTAACATGCATATTAATTGGTAATTCATAGAGGATATGCAGCATATGGGTGGGAACCCTCAACATCCCACGATAGTTCTGGCATCTAACGGTTTGTACAAACCATTGCCGTAATTCATTATGTGGGCATGGTGTACACCAAGGAGGCATGCGGGGTCCGAAGGGGGCAGCGATTGGCTTGGACCAACTACTGGGCCCCACATCATGGAATTGTGGACGGGAAAGTACGCCCGGTTGTGCAACAAGGAGTTGATCTCTCATGGGTAAAGTAAACGCACCTCTGTAGAGTGTAAGAACTGTAACTTGTTACTCCCTGTTCCGGGAAGGATCTACGAACGCAGCAGGAAAGGAACTCCATGAAATTTCTAGTAAACCTGTGAAGGCTGATTGTCATAGTTTTTCAGAATAAAATCAATCTTTGAAGAAAGATTTACAAAAACTGCATAGTGCCAAGGATTTATAATCCGAGGTGGTAGATAGAGCATCAAACTTCCCACCTTGCATATAATGAACTTGTTGGGTAACGCTGTTACTCATTCTTTCCTTTGATCCCTTGCTTAGACTCTGAGGATTCCGAAGACGTGCCAATGTATGCAGCTGAATGCCAAGAAGACGTGTTCTACGAGGAACCGGACCTATCCGGAGGAGTTGAAGGCGTGGACTACGAGATTCGCTATGGTGTCGATGAGAACGAGTCCACTTAAGTGTCTAGTTAGTAGTCACTAACGGAGCCGAGCAGCATGAACTCTATAGAATAAGCTGTTGAGCCCCACTCCTAGTCGGAGTTGCTACTTTTAAATTTCCGCTGAACACTTTATATTTTGGTTTGTAAGTTGGATCTTTTGGAAGTCTTTAACTTCCATATTGTAATAATAATAATGTGTGTACTTTTGTAATATGGACCCGCAATGTTTCTGTTGTACCACTCTGAGGGATGTGATATTTACGGAACGGTGCTCTGTGGATGTCATGTCAACGACTATAGTGTACTACACATGCAGTGGTATGCTGGGTCACCGCACCGGTCGACATGGTTCCCAAAGGCGCTGGGACAATCTGATAGGTGGTCCGGAGGCTGGTCCGGAGATTTGGTAGAATCTCCGGTGTAGCCCGGAGTCTCCAGCCCGCACACCGGAGTCTCCGGTCTGACAGGTCCACAACAGGCAGAAAACGGTCAGAAGTCTGTGGGCCTATAAAAAGGGTCCTTCTTCCCCAATGGACACTGCTCGAGTTTTACAAGCTTTCTCCTCCATTCTTGACCCTCTTGAGCTTGCTCCCCTTCAATCCCCCCTTTGATTCTTGCATATACTTTAGGGATTTGAAAGAGGAGATCTAGATCTACAATCCCACCAATCAATCTCTCCTCTAAGTGAGGGGAACATCTTGGGATCTAGATCTTGGAGTCTTTTGTGGATTTCCTCCATTGTTCTTCCTCTCTTATTCCCCCACAAGCTTTTGTAGCTTTGGTGGAATTTGGGAGAGAAAGATTTGAGCACTTCTTGTGTTCTTGCCATTGCATTTGGTGCATCGGTTTGAGTTCTTGGTGAGGATTCAATTGAGTGAAAGGTGAGAAGCTTTTTACTCTTGGGTTCTTGGAACCCTAGACGGTTTGGTGGTTTTGCGGGTTCTTGGATTACTTGGGCCTCCAATTAAGTTGTGGATCTTTCCCCAAGCTTGTTTGTTGGGAGCCTCCCATTGAGTTGTGGAGAAGTGCCCCAACCTTGTGAGAGGTTCCAGATTGCCACCGACAAGTGCACCGATAGTGGAAGCATGGATCGATCCTATTGGGGTGAGATTCACAGGAGAATAAGGGAGGCCTTTTGTGGAATAGGTGGTTTGATACCACCCCCTCTCCAAACGAGACGTACTCCATGTTGGGAGGAACTCGGTAAAATATCGTCATCTTCGCGTGTCTCGGTTATCTTTATATCCGAGCTCTTACTTATATACTTTACTTTGTGATAGCCTTCGTGCTTAAAGTATATACCTTGCTATCACATAGTTACTTGTCTTGCTTAGCATGAGTTGTTGGTGCAAATAGGTGAACCCTAGTTGTTCTAGGTTTTGTTCTTAACAAAGTAAACTCTAGTTTAATTCCGCCTTTGTTGAGCAACCCTTAGAAAAGTTTTTAACCGCCTATTCATTCCCTCCCTCTAGGCGGCATGTGTATCCTTTCAGATATTTCATTACACATTTCTTTGTACTACACATTGTCTCTTTATTATGCGATATCATCTATGTTAGGAAATCTATCCCAACTAGCCACTCCTCTTGCCATGAATGGGCCCTTAGGGATTTTCCTTAAATTGTTAGATGGGCCTAAAGCCTATCCTATATTTCAACAGTAAAGTGGTGCATCTGGGTGACTCAAGCTCCGGGTCCGCTCCTGCATCAGCACGCATATCTTCATGATGATGGCGGACATGCTTGATGATTGGGCGTTGGAGAGAATGCTTGAGCTAGCGGAGGCTACGATAAGGCTAGCAGGGCACAAAGAGGACTAATTCGATGAAGGCGACCTTCTGATACTTGTTAAGATTAACGAGGAATAATTCTTCCTTGCTTCGACATTCGGGACGTGGTGGTTTGGCATCAATCTTGGCAGCATGGAGGTGGCAGAATGGATCCATGGGATCAAGGATCAGGTCAGACTGTGCGCTTATCCGTGTGAGCTATCATGGTCGCCGGTGTTGAGACATGGGTAAGAGGACAGTGTTCTCTTACTTGTATCTGTTGAATATGCTGGTTTTTTATAGCTTTTTCAGTCATATCACGAATCTTAAATATTGATCCACAAATCCGTAGTTTGAAGGTGTGGTTTTTATTCAAGTAGTTAATCGACTTTCATAGTTGTGTGATTGTACCTTTTGCCTCTATGACCTTTCTTTCCAAAAATCCAGGAAGCACCTGAGCACCATGGCACCACCAAATATTTAAAATTTTAGAAAAACACATTTCTAGGGCCCAAAAAACTGCAAACATGTACGCGCATACAAATGCACATTGCGAAGGCGCATGATGTCGGCAGCCGGCGGGGAACGAGGTCATGGCGGAACTTGCAGGTGGGGGTGGCGGCGGAGCTCACAGGTAGAGTGGTGGCGAAGATGCGCCCGATCCTAGAAGACCCCCTCGACGGCGAATCAGAGCTGGTTGTGCTGAAAGAACATTTCTTAATCCCTAGTGTTTTGTGTGTTAGATAACAATACCAAGGATCATTTAATGTGTGTTGAAGTGTTGCAGATCTATTTGAGAATAAAGGGAAAAGAAATCTGCCTTTGGGGGCGGATAATCCGGCCCCACCAGGGGCGGATAATCCGCCCCTCCCTTTGCCCAAGCAGGCGCAAGCCCCAGAAGGGGCGCGGAATTTTGGCCGTATTTTCCGGCCCCGCCGGATAATCCGCCCCCCTGCTCATCGCCAAGGCGCAATCCCCAGAGAGGGGGCAGAGTTTTGGCCGGACTTTCCGGCTTGGCCGGATAATCCGCCCCTCAGGAGGGCCGGATTATCCGCCCCCAAGATCTTCACCAAGCTTCACCAAGGCGCAAGCCCTAGAGAGGGGGCGGAGTTTCCCCCGGAGAATCCGCCCTTGGGGCGGAGTTTTTCCAGGGGGCGGATAATCCGCCCCCAAAGTTGTGCAACGGCCAGATCCGGGGAGGGGGTATTTAAGCCAGCCTTCCCCCTCCTGCCAGAACTCTTGATTCATCTCGAAAAAGACCAGATCAGATCTGAAAGCTTCATCCAAGAGTGCTCCACCTAGATCCACCCAAAGGCCCCATCCCTTTGGGAATCGAAGTAGGAGGACTCGATCTTCATCATCAGCAATCAAGCGCTTCATCTCCTCTCCATTCATTTGGAGAACCTCCGATCTAGTATTTCTTGCAAATATCTAGATCCTCGTTTTTGTTTATATTGATAAACCTTGTTCTTGTGGCAGCTTGTTGTCATCTCGGGAGCCCCCAATTCGGTTGTGGGTGTGTGCCTCGATAGTGTTGTAAAAGGCACCGGTTCCCGCCTCGAAGGGATCCAATAGTGGAGAAGGTGGATCAGGCCTCTCGTGGCGAGATCCATCGGAGAATAGGGTGAGGCCTATTGTGGCGTGGTGGTCTTAGAACCGCCCACCCCTACAACGCAGATGTACTTCCCTTAACAAGGAAGGAACTGCGGTAAAACAAATCCCTGTGTCTCCGTGTGCTCCACTACGGTTTCCTCACTCCTCTTTTACGTGCTTAGTAGTTAGGGTTACATATAGGGAAATTCTCGTAGTTGCATATCTAGAGAATTTACTTTGTGTCAAGCCTAAAATTGAAAAAGTACTAAAAAATTGGTTAGCACCTATTCACCCTCCCTCTAGGTGCCCATACGATCCATTTCAATTGGTATCAGAGCCTCGGCTCTTATTTCGGGCTTAACCGCCTAAGAGAAGTATGGGTTCCAAGGGAGATGGGAGTGATGCTCCGGAGGTAGTCACCATGAACGATATCAAGACGTTGGAAACAACCTTGGTGAGTTCAATGGAGGCTAATATGGAAGAGATGCGTCAATTGATAATGCATCTCTCCACATCCGCAGCATCACCTCCATCTAACTCTGAGGATACCACTCCGCAATCCAAGGAAACGGGTAAACTTGTTTCCAAAGATAACGAAGTGGTAGGTGATGATACTAGCAAGAGCTCCTCCTCGAAAAAGGATAGCGGTAAGGATGGATACAATGAGGTTTCTCATGTGTATTCCCCTGATCCGCCTATCCCTCACCCACATATACATAATAGGGGTGATCCACCCAAACTTTCAGCATCTACTTTCTCTCAATGGCAATTTTTGATGAAATCTCATGTGTGCAGTTCCTCCATAGAGTTGTGGAAGATCATCGAAAATGGTCATCATGTTGGAAACCCCAACAATCTCACAAGAAGAGAAGTGGTCGATAGCCAACTCAACGCTATAGCTCTACACATGATACATCTTGGTGTGGGTGACAAAGACATGCCACACATTCAGCATCTTAGCACAGCTAAAGAAGCTTGGGATGCCCTCACCGAGCTCTTCATCGGAAATGAAAGTATGAGAAGGAATAGATATGATGCCTTGAGCAATGAAGCTGAAGGATTTTATATGATGGATGGAGAAGACCACGAGGACATGTATAGGAGGCTCAAGGCAATAGCTACAACCTTCAGAAACCACGGTGCAGCTCATGTTGATGATGCTTGGATCAAGCGCAAGTATGTCAGTGCTCTTATGCCATTTGAGCCCACAGATTTGAAAAGTCTCCAAGGTAGGCATAACTATCACCTCATGTCATCCAATGACGTAATGCAAGAAATGGCCGCTTTCAAAGTGGCTACCAAGAATGCCGAAGATGCTCGTGCTCGAGCTATGGGGATGCAAAAGGGGGTCAACATGGCCGTGAAGACTAGTGTGATTGATCATGATGAATATGCGGTTGAAGGTCTGGACTGTCCCGAGGATATAAAAAGGATCCACGGACAATACTTGGCTCTTTATGCAAGAAACTTTTGGAAAGATCCAGCCAAGGCTAAAGCTGAACTAGATCGCAAGAGTGGAGCCTATGGAAGAAAAGAAAATGGTCCCAAGCTGAGAACATGCTTCAATTGTGGTGACCGGCTGCACTTCGTAGCTGAGTGTCCATATCAAAGTAGGGAGGATAATGGAGGAAGACTCATTTTCAAGGACAAATCAAAAGCTCCACGTAAGAAACAGTTTGTAAAGAAGAATGCTCCTTTCAAGAAGCAACCAAAGATTGTTCTAGTGGCTCAAGAAGAATATTCATCGGGGAGTGAAGATGAGGACGAGGACGATAGCTCTCAAGAGGTGGATGCTATAGCCACCACATCTACATCAACATCTCTCTTCGACTCTCCGAACGAAAACATCATCAACAAGAATGCTACTTGCCTCATGGCAAGAAGCTCCGAGGTAACTTCTTCTAACTCTTCTTTTCCCAAGGCTATGATAGACATGGATGATCCTGCTAGTCTTAAGGTTAAAGAAGAGATTATTGCTTTGGATTATTTCTATACTAACTTGCAAGGTGAGCACAAAGTTCGTTTTGAGGCTCTTATGGATCAGCTGGCCCAAAACGAAGCACTCCTCGAAGAAAAGGGCAGAATTGAAAGGGAGGATGCAATGGAAATTGCATCCCTAAAAAATGCTCTTGAAGAAGAAGAAGAAGCTCGGGTCTCTCTTGAAGAGAGGCTTGAGTCTATGGAAGAGTCACATGAAGAAATTGTGACTAAACTCGTTAAGGAACGTGACAATGTTATCACCAAGGCAAAGAAGTTAAAGAAGGAAAGGATTGACTTTGGGGCTGCTCATGATAGACTCTCCGAGGAATTGGAGAAACTTGACAATGCTCACAAGGCGTTGAAAAACGAGTTCTCTATTCTCAATGAGTCACATGATCAGCTTCAAAGTCGATTGGCCAAATATGATACCCCTAGCTCGTCAAACTCAACATATAGTAACAAGGAAAATGCTAATGTGGAAAAAGAAGTGATCAAGGACATCACTACCAAGGACAAAGGTGTGCTTGATGAAGTCCTTGGCAAGCAAAGGTCAAATCATAGTAAATAGGGACTTGGGTATGTCACCAAGTCCAAGAAGAAGAAGACCAAGAAGAACAAGACCAAGAATGTGGAATTAAAGACAAGCACTGCTGAGAAGATTGTCACAAAAGACAAGACTAATAATATTGGTTTTGCAGGGTCTCACAATTCGAATTATGAACTCTTTTGTGATGACTATGGCGATGTTTATGCTTATTATGTTGGTCCTTTTGATGAATATATTGCTTGGTCTATTTGGGTCCCAAAGACCCTTGTTACTAACATGAAAGGACCCATTGAAAAATGGGTACCTAAAACCAAGAAGTAATTCTCTTGCAGGGTTATGCTTCCGGTGGGTCAAAATGGGTGCTGGATAGTGGCTGCACTAGTCATATGACCAGAAGCAAGGAGATCATCACGGAGATGCGTCCAAATCATGATAATATCACAATCTCCTATGGTGATAAGTCTAAATCTCAGGTACTGGGTCTTGGCAAGGTTGTGGTTGCCCACGATATCTCTCTCGTGGACGTCATGCTTGTTGAGACCCTTGGTTACAACCTTCTTTCTGTTCGTGCCCTTGGCAAGATGGGTTTTGCTGTTTTTATCGATGATGATTTGGTGGTACTCTTGTGGAGCAAGTCTCTAAAGGTCGCTTTCGTTGGATACGTCGAAAATGACCTGTATGTGGTGGACTTCTCCGGGAAAACCACTTCGGGTCCGATGTGTCTATTCGGAAAGGCCGACGTGGGCTGGCTGTGGCATCGCCGTTTAGCCCATGTCAACATGAGAACTTTGCAAAGTCTCCAAAAGGGTGGCCACATCCTTGGACTAAAAGACAATGTTTGTTTTGCCAAAGATCGTGTTTGCAGGGCTTGTGTTGAAGGAAAAAGGCATGACTCTCACCACAAGAGGGAGACTATTGTGTCATCAAAGAGGATCTTGGAATAACTTCATGTGGATTTATTTGGTACTCCTTCTCATGCAAGTCTTGGTGGGAAGAAATATTGCTTGGTCATTGTCGATGATTACTCAAGATATACATGGGTATATTTCTTCAAGCTGAAAAGTGAGACGCAACAAACTGTCATCGACTTTGCCAATGAAGTTCAACGTCAACACAATGTTCCCATCTTGGCAATTAGAAGTGACAACGGCTCAGAATTCAAGAACTACACTTTAAACGAGTTTCTTAGCGAAGAGGGGATTAGACACCAATATTCCGCTGCGTACACCCCTCAACAAAATGGTGTAGCCGAGAGGAAGAACCGGACTTTGATGGATATGGCAAGATCTATGCTAGCTGAATTCAAGTCTCCTTATAATTTTTGGGCTGAAGCCATATCCACTGCTTGTCACTCATCAAACCGGCTCTACCTTCGGAAGATCTTGGACAAGACCCCATATGAAATATTTACCGGTAACAAGCCCAACATCTCATACTTCAGGGTATTCGGGTGTAAGTGTTTCTTTCTTATTAAAGGGGTCCGTTTGTCAAAAATTGAGTCCAAGGCTTTAGAAGGTATTTTTGTTGGTTACGGTGCCGAATCCCACACTTATAGAGTCTACAACAAGCTCACTGGGATTGTTGTAGAATCTTGTAGTGTGGAGTTCGATGAAAATAACGGCTCCTTTGTAGGGCAAGTTGATGTTTGTGATGCAGATGTTGAAATACCCCAAGATTCCATAAGAAGAATGGGCGTGGGATTTTTCGCCCCATTGAGGAACCCCTTGTGGCGGATCGGGAAGGACAATGCTCCACACATGTGGAGCCCTCATCTACACAAGATCAACAAGCTCCTACTGTTGGAGACAATCCTGCACCAACACCGCAATCTGCTGAAGATAATCTGTCCCCTAGACAAGTTGGTAGTCCCAGGCCGGACTATCCGCCCCCTCCAAGGGGCGGACAATCCGCCCCTGGCACTCCAACTCATTCCAGAGGATCCGAAGGAGAAGTTAGCAACTCTGAAGCTCCCAGGCCGGATTCTCTGGCCGCCGAGGGCGGATTATCCGGCCCTTGGTCTCCAACTCTCATCAGGCATTCTCAAGAAGATGGCTCGGGTTCTTCACCTCCCAGGCCGGATAGTCCGGCCCCTCTAAGGGGCGGATTATCCGGGCCTGAAGAAAATGTTCAGCAACAATCTTCTGGCAGAAACGATGACCAAGATCAAGGGCAAGGCAGTAATCAAGACAAGGATACACATATTGAATCAACTCCTTCTAGAAACAATAAGGACATTGAGGCTCGTCGCAAGGATCGTGCTAATTGGAACCTTGAACTAAGAGGTCACACTCTTGACAAGGTTGTTTGTGATCTACGACGAAGGGTATCCACTAGAAGAGAACTTGCAAGCTTCTATGATCATCAAGCTCACATTTCCATGGTTGAACCGAAGAAGGTTTTTGATGCTCTTGAAGATCCCGATTGGGTTGTTGCAATGCATGAAGAATTAAATAACTTCGAACGCAACAAAGTTTGGAAGCTCGTAGAAAAGCCAAAGGATTGCCGCAATGTTATCGGCACCAAGTGGATCTTCAAGAAAAAACAGGATGAAAATGGCATTGTTGTGAGGAATAAAGCACGACTCGTGGCTCAAGGATTCTCTCAAGTGGAAGGAATTGATTTTGGCGAGACTTACGCTCCTGTGGCTCGTCTTGAGTCCATCCGTATCCTTCTTGCATATGCAGCCCATCATAATTTTAAATTACAACAAATGGATGTTAAGAGCGCTTTCCTTAATGGTCCTCTACATGAGTTAGTATACGTCAAGCAGCCCCCGGGGTTTGAGGACCCCAAATTTCCGAACCATGTCTACAAACTCGATAAGGCGCTCTATGGCCTTAAACAAGCCCCACGTGCGTGGTATGAGCACCTTAAAGAGCTTTTGCTAGACCGTGGATTCGAAGTTGGGCAAATCGATCCCACTCTTTTTACTAAGAAGGTTAATGGGGAGCTTCTTGTATGCCAACTTTATGTAGATGACATTATTTTTGGCTCTACTAACCAAGCTTTTAACGATGAATTTTTGAAGCTTATGACTGACAGGTTTGATATGTCCATGATGGGTGAGCTCAGGTTCTTTCTTGGATTGGAGATCAAACAACTTAGAGAGGGAACCTTTATTAATCAAGCTAAGTACATCCAAGACATGCTCAAAAGGTTCAAGATGACGGATCTCAATGGCGTTGCTACCCCAATGCAAACAAAGTGTCATCTTGAGCTCAATCCCAAGGGTAAAGACGTGGATCAAAAGGTATACTGATCCATGATCGGCTCTCTCCTTTACCTTTGCGCATCTAGGCCCGATATCGTGTTAAGTGTAGGAGTGTGTGCAAGGTACCAAGCCGCTCCTAAAGAAAGCCACTTAGTGGCAGTCAAGCGAATCTTCCGATATTGGTTCATTTCCCAAATTTTGGGTTATGGTATCCCAAGGGTTCAAGTTTCTCTCTATGTGGTTACACTGATTCAGATTGGGCTGGTGACAAAGATGATAGGAAATCAACCTCTGGTGCATGCCAATTCTTGGGCAGGTCTCTAGTGTGTTGGTCATCAAAGAAACAGAATTGTATTTCACTCTCAACCGCCGAAGCTGAATATGTTGCTACTGCAAGTGCTTGTACTCAATTGTTATGGATGAGGCAAACTTTAAAGGAATATGGTGTCAATTGTGACAAAGTTCCTCTTTTATGCAACAATGAAAGTGCTATCAAAATTGCTTACAATCCCGTGCAACATACAAGAACAAAACATATAGAGATTCGCAACCACTTTATTCGGGATCATGTTGCTCGTGGAGATATTTCTCTATCCTTTGTGAGCACGAAGAACCAACTTGCTGATATTTTCACGAAGCCTCTTGATAAAGCAAGATTTTGTTATTTGAGGAATGAGCTAAATATCATAGATTCAAGGAGCTTGGCTTGACTACCCTTGCACACTCACTTGCTCTTATTCATGTATTTGGTTTAGATGTGGGCATAGACATAGGGGGAGTGTGGTCCTAATTGATTGGGCCAACCCTCCCCCCGTAATGCCGAAAGCAAGTAAAATCATTTCCCTTAATATCATTTTGTGATATGTGGGTCATCGATGAGCATTGGTTTTGAACTTAAGATACATCTTCGCGGTGTCATGTCATGCGCTCCAACATGGTGGCTTCGGCCACCGCCCTCTTCCTTGAGAAGAGTTGGTTTTTCATGGGTCCCGTTGGATCTTCTTGCATATCTCTTGTTCTTATGGAAAACACACTCAAATTTGGCTTTTGATTGATTTGATTCTTGCAAATTTGGGTGTGTAGTACCATCTCAGTTTGATGCTCTCAACCCAAGCCTTTCTCTCCCTCCTTGAACCATCTATTCTTTCACACAAGTCCTCTAAAACACCATCGAGAGGTTTGCTAGGTTGCTTTGGCCTGATTCTGCATTTTACAGAATTTCTGGGGGGGGGGAGGCGGATTATCCGCCTTAAGTGGGGGCGGATTATCCGCCCCGGGCGAAATCAGCCCCTTATAGGCTGGGTCGGGGAGGGCAGGCTCAAAGAGAGCAGCCAGTCCTCCCCCAACCCTACCTCTGCCCCCCAGCCGCCGCCGGAGCATCCGCCTCTCCCGGAGTTGATTCGACCACCGGATTCTCCGGTCTCTCCCCGGATCTTCTTCACCTCGCCTTCGGGTATCTTCTCCTCCGCGATTTTCCTCCAATGAGTGAGGGTAACTCCCTCATCTCTCTCCTTTTGTATGGGATGTATTTTATTTGGTGGAAATCTCGTTGTAGAAGGTTCTTGGTGTTGTTCCTTACATGCTAGAATCAGTAGACTTGCAACCCGAGTACCCGATCTGCTTTGCCATGGTAGATCTGAGCCAATCCAGAAATTTTCTGCGGGGGCGGATTATCCGCCCCTGCCAGGGCCGGATAATCCGGTCTGGAGAGCAAAATCTGGTCTGTTTTGGCTCTGCTTCTGCAAATGCACTTCATTGGTTATGGGGTTGCATTGCTACTCTTTCTTCGTGTTTTTCTCCTGGACTTGTGTGTATACTTATCTCCATGCTATCCCCCTAATGCTTTTCACAGGTGGTTCCAAGCCGACCAAGACCTTCGCCCGTCGTCCCCGTCCCCGTTATCTCAAGCCCACTGCAGACGGGAAATTCATTGACGAGACCGAGGTCAGCAGAGCAGCAAGAGAGGCTGAACGGATGGCAGAGGCAAGTAAGAAAACTAAGAGGACCGCATCTCGAAAGGGCAAACAGTCTTGGCCCAATTACAAGGCTATGGACACTCTTCAGTACGCCACCATTCGTCAGACTGATTATTATGATGAGGCTGACAGCGATGGTCCCCCCGAGGATGAAATGTTTTGGAATGCTCACTTTCGGGCTATTCATGATGATGTCTATGCTACTCTCAAGATTCGCCCATGCGTCCCATCAATTTGACTGAGGCTCAATCCAAGACAAGGCTCATTGAGGCACTAGATGTGACCAACAAGATGGGGCTGCACCACCTCATGACTATCCAATGCAACCATGATTCCTCTGTGGTGCGGCAGTTCTTCTCAACTCTGGTGATTTGCGGTGATGAGCGCCGCACTATGAAGTGGATGACAGGGACAACCATGATTCAGTCGGA
This sequence comes from Avena sativa, assembly GCA_916181665.1. Taxonomy (NCBI): domain Eukaryota; kingdom Viridiplantae; phylum Streptophyta; class Magnoliopsida; order Poales; family Poaceae; genus Avena; species Avena sativa. The sequence goes on along the minus strand of OV702279.1, from coordinate 369,403,426 downwards.
CTTTCGCACCTTTGGGCAGGTTCTTGGTTATGCTTTCCATGGCCGCGACACTCCTTCGGGCCACCGTATCATTTCTCCTCTGAAGCCCTCCAAGGATACTGCACTTGCTCCTTGCCTTTCCTCTGATGGAGTCGCTGGTACTTTCGCTGGTCTCTCTCCCTTGTATGCAGCTCTTGTTGGCATTTTTAGGGACTGCATCGCTCCTAGTGGTGGCAACAATGACAGGATCCGTGGCCACCTGGTTCCACTTCTTGCGTTTGCTCACAAGTGTGCCACTAACTCTGGATCAGCCACAGGTTACAAACTGGATGTCATGGACTATATTTATCATGAGATGACGGATGCTATGATCAACAGGATCTCTATTCCTTATGCTCCGTTCATAATGATGCTCGTCAAGCATATGTTGCCACATGAGGATTTTGGCACTGCTCTGGATGGACTTCACAAGCCCAAGAAAATCTACAACAAGGCTCAGAAGATCCATCACCCTTCCACTGCCCCGGAGTCCTTCATGCGTGATGCTCGGGCTAGTGGTCGTCGTTCCACGGTGTCCCCAATGGCACGCGAGGTCAAGCAGCTTACTTGGTTCCAGCGGAACGTTCTTTGCATGGGTATTGACATTCACAAGGGCCAATATGAGGCGTACCGCAGGGATCATGAGAGGGATCACACGCAGCAGCTTATCCTTCACCATGTCTCAGGTGCCACTGGCCATCCACCTCCTCCCACTGCTCCGGATCCGTATGCTTAGTGGAACACCTCAGGGATCAACTATGGCGAGCTCGAGAGTTGTCTCTTTCCTCCTCCACCGAGGGCACCCACTCCTCCAGCTGATGACGATGATGATGAGTATGATGAAGAGGAAGGGGACGGGAATGACTACGACGAGGATGAGGAGGAGTGATCTCCAGGGGCGTTAGCATCGCTCTTCTTCCTTTTTGGCGTTCCGATGCAAAAGGGGGAGAAGTAGTTCTATTAGGTCTCGTGGATTTGCAAGGGTCGAGCACAAGCTTTTCGATTTTAGTCGTTTTTATTTGCTTGCTTGTGCCTTTTCTAGCGTGAACTCAGTTGCTATTTGTGTTTGTTTATGTAAGACTATGTCGTACTCCACAGTTTGGTACTATGTTTGGTATTCATGGAATTCTGGATTTATCTATCATGGACCCCATGGAATTCTGGAATTATGGAGCATATTTGATGGCATATGGATTCATGGGATTATCTATGTATGCTTTGGCTATATTCTCATCCCGGTGGTATGACCTTATTTCGCAAACCTTAAAGTAGTGTTCTCCCTAGTGTGTGTATTTGTATTCAAATGCAAATCTTAAATATGCACACATCTAGGGGGAGCGTCTTTCATTATTTAAGGTGGCATTTGCCGGTTTTATTGCAAATCCTAGTATTGTCATCTAACACCAAAAAGGGGGAGATTGAAAGAATATTTCTTAATCCCTAGTGTTTTGTGTGTTAGATAACAATACCAAGGATCATTTAATGTGTGTTGAAGTGTTGTAGCTCTATTTGAGAATAAAGGGAAAAGAACTCTGCCTTTGGGGGCGGATAATCCGGCCCCACCAGGGGCGGATAATCCGCCCCTCCCTTTGCCCAAGCAGGCGCAAGCCCCAGAAGGGGGCGGAATTTTGGCCGGATTTTCCGGCCCTGCCGGATAATCCGCCCCTCAGGGGGCCCGGATAATCCGCCCCCCTGCTCATCGCCAAGGCGCAAGCCCCAGAGAGGGGGCGGAGTTTTGGCTGGACTTTCTGGCTTGGCCGGATAATCCGCCCCTCAGGGGGGCCGGATTATCCGCCCCAAGATCTTCACCAAGCTTCACCAAGGCGCAAGCCCCAGAGAGGGGGCGGAGTTTCCCCCGGAGAATCCGCCCTTGGGGCGGAGTTTTTCCAGGGGACGGATAATCCGTCCCAAGTGGGGGGCGGATAATCCGCCCCCAAAGTTGTGCAACGTCCAGATCCGGGGAGGGGGTATTTAAGCCAGCCTTCCTCCTCCTGCCAGAACTCTTGATTCATCTCGAAAAAGACCAGATCAGATCTGAAAGCTTCATCCAAGAGTGCTCCACCTAGATCCACCCAAAGGCCCCATCCCTTTGGGAATCGAAGGAGGAGGACTCGATCTTCATCATCAGCAATCAAGCGCTTCATCTCCTCTCCATTCATTTGGAGAACCTCCGATCTAGTATTTCTTGCAAATATCTAGATCCTCGTTTTTGTTTATATTGATAAAAACCTTGTTCTTGTGGCAGCTTGTTGTCATCTCGGGAGTCCCCAATTCGGTTGTGGGTGTGTGCCCCGATAGTGTTGTAAAAGGCACCGGTTCCCGCCTCGAAGGGATCCAATAGTGGAGAAGGTGGATCAGGCCTCTCGTGGCGAGATCCATCGGAGAATAGGGTGAGGCCTATTGTGGCGTGGTGGTCTTAGAACCGCCCACCCCTCCAACGCAGATGTACTTCCCTTAACAAGGAAGGAACTGCGGTAAGACAAATCCCTGTGTCTCCGTGTGCTCCACTACGGTTTCCTCACTCCTCTTTTACGTGCTTAGTAGTTAGGGTTACATATAGGGAAATTCTCGTAGTTGCATATCTAGAGAATTTACTTTGTGTCAAGCCTAAAATTGAAAAAGTATTAAAAAATTGGTTAGCACCTATTCACCCCCCCTCTAGGTGCCCATACGATCCATTTCAGGTGCGCCAACTGAGGCGACCGTTGTGGCTCGATTCCGGCCAATAAAAGAGGCATGCGGGGCCGGAGGAGGCCAGCGGGTGGCTCATAGGTGGATGGCCACAAAGTGGCGACATGCGGGGCTCTTGCCAATGGCCGAAGGGATGGCGGCGAGCGACGCCGCCGTCGGGCGGGTCGGGGCGAGCGGTTGGTAGCTTCTCGCCTTCGTTTTCGTTGACGTGGCAACATATGGGTAAAAGTTGCCTCTTACCCAAAATTTGGGTCCATCTACCCATATATGGGTAAGAGGTGCCAAAAAATGGGTGATCACCAAAAAAATTTGGTGGGGACCACTTATAGGTAAGCTGTTGGAGCTAGTTTTATGATAATCTTACCTATAAAATTCTTATCTATATATGGGTAAGTTTACCTATAAAAGCCTTCTTACCTGTATATGGGTAAGCTGTTGGAGTTGCTCCAAGATCACGTGCAGTTCTCTCGGTGCAATGTTAGAGAAGAGAAACGATCTAATCCGCAGTTTCGTTTCTTGTTCGCGTCGTCGCGCTGTCCCAGCTGGACCTGGACTGATGTGCATGCGCCGTCTGCGTGCACGCGACCCATTGGCCATTTGTGTTAGCAGCTCCTATGGATGAGGGGACATCTGCACATTTGTGGCCAACCCAGTAGCAACAACACCGGCGACAGGAATTCCACGCCGGTTGCAGTGATGGCGTGGTCGACCAGGCGACATGCATGCTGGCACGATCACGTGACCACACAAGTACAGACCTCCTACAGCGGCGACAGGTAAACAGGCCGCAAACTGCGTGCATGCAGAGATACTACGTAAGTTCACATCGTATTGGGTATACATAGCCGCATCGTAGGTCACAGAACACAGACTCACGGTGCCATGGAGGCGTGGAGCATTAGCGCCTCGCTCGTGCTCATCTTTAAAACAGACAATGGCGTCGTGCCGCCGCCGGCGCAGCCGCACGTCCTCCTCGTCTCTTGCCCGCTGCAGGGCCACGTCAACCCGCTCCTCCGCCTCGGCCGGCGCCTCGCCGCCAGGGGCCTCCTCCTCACCTTCACCACCTTCCGCCACGCCGGCCTCCGCGGCATCCACGCAGACGGTGCGTGCGCCCACGGCGTCCGCTTTTCCGGTACTTGCTGCGGGAGCGCGATGAGCCGATGACGCCGTCCCGGACAACGCCGCTAGTGATTCCTGGAGCCAAAGCAAAATCGGCCTGTTAGTTCTACACTTCTACTTTAGCAGTGACACCCAAATAAACCATCTAATCTAATGTATTTTTTTTATAATAACCACCTAAGCTAGTGTTTTTCTCCATGTACTTCTACTATTGCGCACATCTATTTGTTTTACTGTTTTTTTTTTACACAAAGTTGAGAACTTTTAAGACAAATGATTTTCTCACGGGAGCCACGACATGTGGGTCACCATCTGACCGATAGCGGTGTTTGTGATTCGTGTTGAGTTCATTCGCAATATGTTTCAATCAGATGTGATAAATCTCTGAAATCTATAGTCAATACTTGTTATTTCAAAAATAGCATGCATAGATTTCACATATATTTAGAGTATTTCCGTTATTTTTCATTCAAATTGCGGTGAATCTTGGTCTCTGCAAAAAAAATACAAGATTTCATTTCGATTTCATTTGGAGTTAGAAGATACTATATCACATCGACATGAACACAAGGAAAATCTTTGGAGGCAAACAACACGAATTACAAGGCATCGCTACCGCTCGGTTGGTGGCCGGTAGGGCATGGCTCTGTTAGAAAGATCGTTTCCAAACTTTGGTAGCTACCCCCGCCTACAAGGTCAACCTCTATCCCTCACGCCTAATCCTACTCCTTCACGCCTACAGGGTTGTGACCACGATTCCATGGTATAACAATCTTAAGTCACGCAAGATTTTTTACGGAGCCAGGCCCCGGGTATCTATCCGATAAAAACTATAGGGTTAATTATTGGTTTGTCACTAGAGACCGTCGTATGCTTAGTTTTGCCAGTAGGGCGGAATGGTGCTCAGTTTTGCCACTACTTTGGTGCAGCTGCTATGGCGAGGCCAATCGGCCTGTTTAAATGAACATAATAAATTTAAAAAAAAAATGCACACATAGTCTTATTATGTCTTATACTAACGATTCAAGTTGATAAACATGGTCTACATACATTTAAACGAAAAATTCATGTATTTATGTATGTAGACCTTGTTTATCACGTATTCATGAATTTTTCGTTTTAATGTATGTAGACCTTGTTTATTAACTGAATACATGATTTTTTGTTTAAATGTATGTAGACCATGTTTATCAACTTGAATCATTAGTATAAGACATAAGAAGACTATGTGCGTAATTTTTTTATTTTCTTTTTGATTTTTCTTTAATTTGTTATGCTCATTTTAGACTGGTCGGTTGACCTCGTCATATCAGTTGCGGATACCCACCCTCATTCAATAAACCAATAGGATTGTAGCATTGGAATTAGAGTTGGCCAGGTTCTCTAAAAAGAAAAGAAGAAACTACTTAGACTAGATAAATGCCATTGGTTCTCTCCTACTACGATATTTTTTGGCCATGATTGTGCTGCTCCTGTGAAGGCTGCCCAAAGCAGTGGCAAAACTGAGCATCATTTAGCATTAGTGGCAAAATTGAGCATATGGCGGTCTTTAGTGGCGAACCAATAATTAACCCCGAAATCATATGTCATATGTCGGCTTTATTATCTTGAGCGTGTGAGATATTTGAAAAGTTACAGATGGGTGTACCGGTTAGAGGTTTAGCTGGTAGGTGAGATGGATGTCAGCTAGGAGTCTAGGCGGCGCACGTGTCATAGTGTCTTCTTTCCTGAGAGAACGACTCTAGGTGGACAAAACAAATAAATATCAATACTGTTGATTTGAGGACAAACCCCTCACCGAAACCTTGTATACTCTAGAATAGTTTACTTCCCAACACCGAAGATAGAAAGACCATGCATTCCTCAAAGGGATATTGAGATATTTGTTTGATTTACATTTGTTAGAGTACACGCATTTGACCTATCTGACAATAAAATATATAAGGATACTAAAATAGAGATAAATACCATGTACATATGTACCTTAAATTAATGTAACCGGCATAATTTATATAATGTGACTCTCAAGTGTTCATGTATCTAATCTAAAGGACTGTGATTTATCCATATATCTTTTAGTGCACATATTCTGGAAGATTGAAAGAACCGGCATAAATTTTCTTGACAAATATTGTTTAGGTTAGGTCAGATGTATTTTCAATATAATACAAACATCAAATTTCTACATAAGTAATAAAATATTGTATCTTAATATTTAGCTAGATTGATAGAATGTTATCTAACTATTTTCTCAATAAATCAACAATATGATATTAATGCATAGCATAATAAATAAGAAAAAAGAAAGAACAATAAGTAAGTAAAAATGTTTGATATAAATATAAACTTTACCCAGTATTATTATGCAACACTGGTTTATTATGCAAAAATGTACGTTATAAATATGACTATTGTTAGAACTTACCCCAACTTATTATGCAACTCAGGTTTATTTTGATACTTTACTTTTTCCAACATAATCCTTTATTGCTACAGGAAACTTGGTATCTATCGTTGATTAGTGCATTTTGCATCATGTTTTATCATATATTATTGCATTAGTAGTGTTAAATTTTTGGTATTTTACCACACTCGCGTGCACCTTGTCAAAAAATGTGAAGGCGGGTAGCAATATCCTTATCTAATGTCTAGAGGATACATTTCTCTCGGTTTTTTTTTAGCAAGACATGCTTGCATGATGCTGTTTGGGTTAAGATCTCCAAACACTCTAAAGGTGGAGTATATGGAGAATGTGTAGCACGGGAATGGTCATATGACTAAGGGCATCTTCACTGGGTCGATGTATCTCGTTCGAGCGTGTCTGAACTTGTCCATACAGACGCGCGGGGCGTACACGGCGCCCCAGCGGGCAGACCCATCCAGGCAAACACGTCCGACTTGATCCATCCATGCATCAAATCTGAGACTCGGTTGCGTCGCCCGGACGCGCGCGGACAGAGGTCATGTCCTCCCAATAATTCGTCCGGGCCTTCTCGCCCGTGGCACAACAAACGCCCTTCTTTCCCAAACCCTCGCACTCCATATCCCATGCCTCGAGCGGGCGCAATCTTTGCCGCCGCCGATGCCCTCGCGATGTCGAACGCCACCATGCGTGTTGCCGGAGTTGTCTGGACGCGCCACGGGCAATCTTGCCGCCCTCGGCCTTCGCCTGTAGACTGGACACGCGACACCCTCTGCGTGACGCACAACCTGCGCGATCATTTGCCTGAGGTACGTTCGCCGGTCCTTTTTTGGTATCCGGACCGCTACGGGAGTTGACATCGCAATTGACAACTGTATACTTTGTAGATGGGCAACAGCCGAAGGACAATGGAGTTTTTCTACAAGAATTCCATAGAGTCATCGTCCGAGGAGGAGTCCGACGGTGAGACTGAGATTCTGCTTGCGGCTGCACAGATGGTGCACGACCACTATCTCCTGCCGCCGCGCAGAGGTGGCTCGTCCAAGCGGCGCGAAGCTAACCAGGAGCGCGACCGAGAAGCAGGCCACATACGCCTTTACAAGGACTACTTCCATCCAACTGACCCACTCTGTTGGCGACGAGAAACTTCAATGTTTAATCTTTTATTTATTTTATATAATTTGAATGACGATTTTAGTTGTTTTCTATCGAACCATGTGAGCCTGGATTATTTATATGTAAGCACTATTTCAATTTGATTACCTAAATATGGTTTATTTGCTTTCAAAAAATTAATTTGGTAACATAGTTTGCAAACATACGAAATTCCTGACCAGCGCGTACGAATGGGTCGCGCCGCTGGACGCGGCTGGCCGGACATGCCGGACCTCGTCCCTAAATCGACCGGGGTCCGACCAAACTGTAGAATAATATTTGTATTATAATTGATTAATTGTTTGGAGATTACAAGGATTATATATAGGGGGCGGCCGCCACCCTTACTTGAATTACAAGCAGACTCTAAAACAAAACGTATCAAACTCATATTCTAACACGAACAGAGAAGGACTGTTTGGATCTGTTGAAGTGTATACGTGAATTGCACTAGCCCTTTCCATCAGTTCGGACTTTTGGTTGCGTTGGCTAGTGCATGAAGCTTGACATGGTATCAGAGCCTAAGGTCTTGAGTTCGAGTCCTGGCTTTCGTAATTTATTCTAAAATTGTTGTTGATCCCTCTGTGTCCACGTATAGGCCTCTTAAGTTATACGTGAGTTTCGCGCGCCGTCGCTCTCTTCCGGTTGCACGTGATGACTTCTCCCCGTCACACGTGAGAGGGGGTGTTGAAGTGTATAAGTGAATTGCACTAGCCCTTTCCATCAGTTCGGACTTTTGGTTGCGTTGGCTAGTGCATGAAGCTTGACAGGATCATTCGGATAGGTTGGCCCGGTGAAGTTGTCCTAAGGGCCCGTTCAAAACTTAGAAATTTTGCACATACAGCACCACAACGAAGTATCTCAACGGAGTTGAAAAACTTGGAAGTTTCAAACAAAACGAAGGTTCTGCTTCCTTTTGACCTGAAAAACGTGTGACCTTATCGTGCGTATAGGTATAAGCAGATCCACCCAAGCCACGTGCGGGCACACTCATGTCGGAATAAGGAATTTTTTTAAAATTAACTTCATGTGAAGTATTGTTGATGTTAGCATGAGCATGACATCAGCCACGTGATGCTCAGAAAAACTGAAATATCTACGAAACTTTTAAAACTTATAAAATATTATTGAAACAATGGAACATTTTTTTACTACTCACAGACTGTTTTAATGTTTAAATAAAATATTTCAATATTTTCGTCTATTTCAATTAATGATGTTGGCATGACATCATCCATGTGTAGGCTCTAAAAAAACTAGACAAACACACCAATTTTAAAACGAAGGATGATGTCTTGATCGTGAAGGTTTAGAAATGACTTTCCGCGTGTCCATCCCACAAGTCCACTACCAGCCGGGGTGTAACTCGTCAGCGGTCAGCGAGCCAATGACAGCAACGGACACTGCTCTCTCCCATTTCTAATCGCAAACGTACGTCCCTAAACCCAGGCGGAGGTTACTAGTCTGTCCAGTCCAATCCGGCCGGCCACCAGACTACCACAGCCTCGTCTCCTCTGCAGGTGGCGTCCCAAACGGATCACCGAACCAGAGCCCACTACGGGGGGAGATCCGTCCAGCCGCGATCCATGGCTCCCGCGGCGCCCCTCCTCGTCCTGGGCGCCGTCGCCGTCCTCGTCCTCGTTGTCGCGCGAGGGGTGAACGCCCTCCGCTCGCTCGGCGTCGGCGACGGCGTGAGCGCCGCCATAGCGCAGGGGGACGCAGCCGTGAAGCTCAACGCCACCGTCTTCGACGCCTTCCTCGCGGCCGCAAGGGAGCCCTTCGCCGTGGTCGAGTTCTTCGCCCACTGGTCTGTCCCCTCTCGCACTTGATTCGCGTGCTTTATCTATCTGTTTCCGCTGCCCGATTCGCCTCGGCTCGATTGGGACGTTTGATCCAGCGCCGCGAAAAATTATTACTAAGAGCATGTCTAATATACTCTTATTTTTTTGCCCCGTAAAACACGAGTAAATGATCCTGTATTTACTTTTGACCGGCCGAAAACTCGTTCGAGCTAGCAGACCCCGTATCCTCACCCGTAAAACAGAATCTTATCTGTGATCAAACATAGCACATCCAAAACATATATTTCCAAACGGAGGGAGTAGTTTTTATATCACAACGCGATCAACGCGATCATAGCCAATGTTCAAACCACCATCAATGCGATCAACCATCAACGAGGCCATCGCCAGCGCCGTCACCACTCGTCGGAGACTCACCTCGAGGAGTCGACGCACCAACAGCACTTGCAACACGAGCTTGACGCGCGAGCATATTCCTCTCCATGATGTCCTCCTTGGTCTCCTTCCACCACGCCAGCTGATCCTCGTCCATGTCGTCAGTGCGCATCATCATGATCTCCTCTCCTCGGCCAAGAGCTCCTTCATGGCCTTGGATTCTTTGAGTGCGATCATCCTCGAGTCCAGCTCGGCCTTCACCTTGGCATCTTCCCGCCTTGCTTCCACCTTGGCAAGCTTCATCTCCTTCTTCTTCTCGGTGATGAGGAGCTTGGTCTCCAATGTCTTCATCGCCAATGCCTCCTTGGACTTCATGAGTTGATCCAACTTCTCCCTGAAGCTAGATGCTTCGCCTTCAACCTTCACCCTCTCCTTGGCTTTCTTGGTGCGCTCGGGCTTGCCGACGTTTCTCGCACTCATGTCCTCCGCTTCATCATCCATGGTGAGCAGTGCTTCCTTCTTGCACTTTTGGTTCACTGTCCCTCAACTTCCACTTAGGAAGATGTTGAAGAAGGGTAAAGCAATGTTGGAACTGAAATTCCTTGTTCTTGGAGCCGGCCATGTCTTTGTATCTCTGTTGAGCATACTTGGGCTGCACAACAACAATATTAATGTGATGTTTGCACATCATCAACACATAGTATGGATAGCAACAAACTTGGAGAACTTACATAGTCCTTCGGCACGGATCCACTAGGGGGGTTGTCGGCCACTTGGTCCATGGCAGCACTCCAACGAGAACAAGCTGGTTTGATGATGTTCCACCGGCCTTCAAGAGAGCGGTAGGATCTGTCGGCCATACTCTTGGTGCGAGGCTTCAGCTGGTGGTAGAGATCCTCGATGCGCTGCCAATAGCGCTTGCCGCCTTGGTCCACTCCGGTGCACACATCCATCCCCATCCTACTCCAAGCACGGACCAAGATCGCGTCTTCAATCTCGGTGTAGTTCGAGGTGCGTGGCTTCAGCCTCGCGAAAGAACCGACGGTAACCGGATCAACCTCAACCACCTCCTCGTCATCGACCGCTTCGTCACCGTCATCCTCCTCCTCCTCCTCCTAATCATCATCATCATCAATCCCTTCGACATAGTCCTCCCGATCGAACGCACTGATGCCGGTGTGCAAGTCCACCGCGGATTCGTTGAGCATGTCCATGTATGATGTTGTGGACTCAACATCGAACACCTTGTCTACGTCAATGGAGGGTGGCGGCGGCGCGGGCGTCAACGCGGACGGAACGGAGGGAGGACGGGTCGTGGCCTTGGAGGGCGATGGAGGCGCGAGGCCAATACGGCTGACTGCCTTTGTCTTCACCTTGGCCGACGGGGCACCCCTCAGCCCGGACGCCTTCGTCTTCGTCCTGCCCCCCTTCTTGGCAGCTGCAGCAGTCACAGCCGGTGGAGCTGTGGCCGCCGCAGGGGCTTCGAAGAACTGCTTCGGAAACCTCTTCCTCTTCAACGGGATGGTGGTGGAGATCATGGGCGACACGTCGCCGGTGTTTGGCGGACCTCCGACGGGGACATCAACCACCGCGGCGAAGGTGGTGCACCGCCGGCGGTCCATGGGCCTTGCGGAGGATCCATGGCAGCGAGATCCGACCGTGTCGTTGCCGGGAAGGGCGGGGCGGAGGAGATCGGGCGGCGGCAGCGGTTGGGTTTTGCTGAAACCCTTCGCGCACAGTGGAACGGAGAATAGTGGTTTGGCCCTATATTCCTGTAACTACCTCGGTGAATTACGCTCCTAGTAACAAGCCTGGATGAGCGGAAATGGTTGAAATAGTACGGTGGGGCCCAAATGCCACTCACAGGTAGACCTTTCGGCCGTCCCAACCATTTCCAATCATCGGGACAAGAACGGGCGGCGTAATCGGCAGGCGAAGGGATCAACTACATACACAAATGAGTATGTATGCAAGCCACCATACAACAGTACATCAGAGCCATTCCATCTAAAAAGAAAGGAAATATAGCAACGCCATACGGCAAGATTCAAATGTCCTAGATAGATATAATAGTTTAGGATATCTCCTCATACATCAAACATCAGAGTATCAGGCGGAAACGGCAAACAAGATCCGAGTACGGATAAGAAGCAGATCGGCATAAGATGCCCCATAAATAAACACATCCCGCCCACAGATCTCACGGATCCCCGTTCCCGGAATCTCTACACCGAATGATCGTTGCCCACATCGTCCGTCTCCTCCACCCAGTATCCCTCTTGTGAGTGTACCTGTCCATCTGAATCAAACAATTTATCGTGTGAGACCCTAGGGGTACTCAGCAAGTCTTTATGCCTCTAAAGGGGACACAACCTGGGTGACGCAATTGCAGCAAAAGATAAACCCTAACAATTCTATAGATACTCGCTAACCATCCGCCTAACCAAAGATAGACGGATGTCCGTGAATTAGTGACAACAGTTATAACAGTAATATCAACAGATCCATCCTCCTCCTCGCTTACCAACGAGGAAGCGGACGAACACCCTCTTCCGTTGGCAGTTTTATTAACCATTCCATGAGTGTTGCACTATTTACTAGTCAGTTACTTAGTCAAATTAAACGGTACTTTAGTTATGCTTGTCTATGATCGAGAAACTGTGCTCCAAGTCGTCCATAACCGCGGACACGGCTTTCAGAAAGTTTTACCCTGCAGGGGTGCACAAATAGCAACACACACTCGATCAACCTCGGAAAAACCAAATCAAAACCCAACGAGGCCTTCACGACAAAGCAATCACAGGATTCAGAAATATTTCAGGGGGCCACCCCATTAAGTATACCCGCAACGAAGTTAGCTGACTCCGAGACGGACTCAAGGTTTGGGTGGACGGCTGTAAACGACTGGGAACCCGAAAGTGTGACTGGGCTTGTCGATACCGCGAAAACGTGTCCCGATCCTAAACAGTACAGGTGCTCCTCGCACAATCGTAAATAAAGCAGTAAAGCATGGCATAAGTACAGGATAGTAAATAAAACCTCAAACTAGTTTGTGGCCCCAAGAAATAAGACTGAATCAAGCTCTGGCTCAGGGGGGTCCCATAAGCCTCCCGGATGTGGATAGCGCGAATATTCAAGGAACAGGAATCAAGTACTCGGGGTCCTACGGGACACAAGTGAGCATGAAAAACCAAATAGCAGATATTGCTCACCGGTGCCACTTTCATTAGTTATCCCATTACTACTCAGGTTAAGTTGTTTAGGTACCTCGTTATCCATCAGACACTCACATACCCTACACATGCTGTTCTACGACTCGCATGGCTCAAACAACTCCTGTAGTAATGTCTCATGGGATGAAGGAACAAGCTTCGGTGGGGTTTAAAAGTAAAGGCTATGCAGTACTTGGGATTCAGTTTAATGCAATCGTGACTCAATGATGCAAGAATAAGATAGAGGCAATAGATACTATATGTATGCAAGCATGTGGTAGTGCTTGCCTGGCAGCTCAGTTGAAGCGAGAGAAGGATCTGGGTAGTGCTCCTGGTTTTCTTGATATATCCCCTGCTCAGCGTCTATTCGAAGAAGAACCAAACAAACAAGGGCCAACATAAATATAGTGCACAAGCATATGAATTAAATGCGACAAGCAAACCATCATGCCATGATGAATGATGCACAATTTGCATGGCATTAAAGTAGCATGGCATGGGTGAGGTGTGGAATACAAGAATAAATCATTTTTATTGAGTTTTAGTCACATTTTATACCCAAATAAGTTGCTGTTTACATTATATTTATATGATGCATGCTGCAATTCAGATCATGGAATGCATAAACAGAAAGGTCCCATCGAGCTAAACATTTTAGACATATCATTTGTTAAATTTGGAGTTATAAAACAAAAGTTATTAATTAATTAAGGGGGAAGGGCATTTTCTTGTAATTTTAGTCAACTTGAATTTTAAAGTGTTCAAATTATATTTTGGATGGCATATTTCAAATCCTCACATTTTTCTGATTTGAAAACATATATTATTTGTATTATTTGGAATTATGAATTTAAATTTATTTTAAAGTCAAAATTATTAAATAGGGTCAAAGTCAAAGGTTTGACTATATAGAGTCAAATCTGGTCAAATATGAAAATATGGTTGAGTTTATACTTGAAAAACATTCATATTTCATTTTATAACTTTTTCCAAATTCAAAACATTTCAAAAGATATGAATCATTTAAGTTATAAACATTTCCTAAATTTATTTGATTTCAGAAAAAATTTGGCGATTTTTCTCACTCAGGGACATTCTACCCACCATCAATGACATGTGGGGCAGAGGAAAGAGGGGCCACGGAAGCGCTAGCGAACGAGGTGGTGACAAGTGGCGAAGGGGAGGACGGCGGGTTGAGCTGCCAAAAAGTAGAGGGTCTATGTGCAAATCTGCCAGGTGTGCTCCGATTCAGACCCTGACGAAACTGAACGAGTGTTCGCAAAAATGGCTAGCTGACCCCGATCTTGCGATGAAGATGCCGACTAAACTGCTAGGAATTTCTCGATGCCGCAAAAATCAAAGTTCAAGAGGATACATATGCCTACAATTTTCGTGTTTAGGTTTTCTCCAGCGGAGGACTCTACGAGCCGGGAATCAATGAAGAACAGAGGCCGACCTGAGGACAAAAAGGACAGGACTTTGCTGACAGAACACCGGGTTTTTCCCTGATCTCGCGAGGTCAGTGGCGATTGATACAAAGCGAAAAAGGGGATGATGTAAAAACGAAAAACGTAGAGGATACACAGGCCTACAAGTTTCATGTTTGAAAGTTTTTGTAATTCGAACCGTGACGCAGAGATCTGGGGCTGTTCCTCTGAGTTGGCGCATAGACGAGCTCTGAACCTGACGCTACTGAACCTGCACGCACGCACGCGATGGTGCCGATCTCGAGCGTCGGGGCGGCTAACTGGGCGATGGAGACAAATGGGGAGAGCGGGGTTGGGGAGAGATGCCTCACCTCGAACGATTCCCGCCGGAGAGGAGGTTAGGGGTAGCGAGGGACTCCGGGAAGAAGGCGGAAGCTCGACGGAGCTTCTGGCTCCACCAGGAAGAAGAGGAAGGCGGCTAACTGGTTAAGGTGGCTGCTTCCTCCAAGTGCACCCGACGCGGGGATCCGCGGAGGAGCATCAGCTCGCCTCGCCTGGACCCAGGACAGCACAGGGCTCCGGAACGACAAGGATCAGAGGAGACTAGGTGGCGGTCTACAGGAGAGGGAAGGGAGCTGCGGCGCAAGGAGGGAGATAGCTAGGGTTTGCGGCTGCGGGGCTGGGAGATAAGAAGGAGGCGTGGCCCGGTGGTGGTGGAGGGTGACGAGGACAACGACGGGAACGACGGCCACCTGCTCCTCCGTTTGGTAGCTACAGAGAGGAGGAGGCCAACGGAAAGAGATGCACAGGAGACGGCGTCGAAGGGGTACGGCCACTGGTGGCATGATACGGGCCGGCCCAAGAGGGAGGAAGAGGGATCGGGCCAGGAGGGAGATAGTGTTGGAGATATGCCCAAGAGGCAATAATAAAGTGGTTATTATCATATCTTCACACTTATGATAAATGTTTACATACCATGCTATAATTGTATTAACCGGAAACATTAATACTTGTGTGATTTGTAAACTAAAATAAGAGTCCCTAGTAAAGCCTCTTGTTAAACTAGCTTGTTGGTTAATATATGATCATGATTTCCTAATCATGAACATAGAGATGTTATTAACAACAGGATCATATCATTAGGAGAATGATGTGATGGA
Source organism: Avena sativa (assembly GCA_916181665.1). Classification (NCBI taxonomy): domain Eukaryota; kingdom Viridiplantae; phylum Streptophyta; class Magnoliopsida; order Poales; family Poaceae; genus Avena; species Avena sativa. The sequence goes on along the minus strand of OV702279.1, from coordinate 369,388,045 downwards.
CATACTCCTATAGATAAGCGTAGCATAAAGATCAAGTCATTTCAATAGTTCAATTGCTATATGCTTTCTGATACATAGTAACCTAATTCCTTCGACCATGAGATCATGCATATCACCTTTACCGGATGGATGCTTTGATGACATCAAACACCACACCGTAACTGGGTGGCTATAAAGGTGGCATTGAGTGTTCGGAAAGTATTGGTTGAAACACATGGATCAAGAGTGGGATTTGTCCATCCATATGACGGATAGATATACTCTGGGCCCTCTCGGTGGAATGTCATCCAATTAGCTTGCAAGCATGTGACTGGGTCACAAGGGATCACATATCACGGGAACGAGAAAATAGTACTTATCGGTAACGAGGTTGAACTAGGTATGCAGAGATACCGACGATCATAACCTCGGATAAGTAAACTATCGTGAGACAAAGAGAAATTGGTATCGTATGTAAGTGGTTCATTCGATCGCAAAGTAATCGTAGAAATATGTGGGATCCATATGAATTTCCAGATTCCTCTATTGGTTATTGTTCGGAGAAGTGTCTCGATCATGTCCGCATAATTCACGAACCGTAGGGAGACACACTTAAGGATTCGACGTTGTTTGAGTAGTTATGGTATTATGAGAAAGAGACCGAATGTTGTTCGGAGTCTCGGATGGGATCCGGGATATCACGAGGTGATCCGGAATGGTCCGGAGAATAAGATTCATATAAGGAAAGTCCCGTTTCGGAGTTCGGGAATGATTCCGGTGTTTTCATCGGGAATGTTCTAGAAGGTTCCGGAATGTCCGGCACTCCGGGGGGGAAGGGGTACATGAATGTGTCATTACATATTGGAATGATTGCATCATGTACTAAGTGTTCTCGCTGTTCCAAATAAAGGATTAAATTGAATCCTAAAACTGAAAAGTCAAATGGCCAGTTTGAAAGTCAAACGGCTAAAACAGGAAACTGTGGGAAACAAGCAAGAGGAGGTTGAAACCGACTTGGGGGAGGAGTCCCTCCTCTCCAAGCCGGCGCGCCACCCAAGGCCGACTTGGGGAGGGACTCCCTCCCCTTGGCCGCCCCTCCCACCTATAAAAGGAGGGGCAGGGCCTCCTCCTCTAGACACACAAGTTCCTATCCTCTAAATCTAAACCCTAGCCACAGCCTCCGGTTTAGAGCCGTTTTGGTTTAGAGCTTCTAATTGCCCTAGCCTTCGGTTTAGAGCCTTCTAATTGGTGTGTCTAAATCCCTAGACCACTAAAGCCTATCTCATACTCCACCATACTCGCTCCGGCTTAAGGCGAAGCCCTGCGGGATCTCCCCTCTACTTCCGGTACCACGCTGTTGTGCTGCCGGAATCGCGAGGAGAGTGCTACAACCTCCGCTGCCTGCTGGAACAAGGGAGAGGAAGGTCTTCGTCGAGTACCGAACGTGTGACCGACTGCGGGAGCGCTGCCGGAACGCAGCGCCGGAAGGATCGTCTACGCGATCTTGAGATCGGCAAGTGTACGACTACATCACCCACGAGAATCTGCTCTCGTTAACCGCTTTGGAATCTTCGAGGGTGAGTTCCTCTATCGACTCGTTGCTATAATCTAGTAGATAGATCTTGGCTTGTTTGTTTGTATGCGATAGAAATTTTTTGTTTTCCATGCTACGAACCCCTACAGTGGTATCAGAGCCGTGTCTATATGTAGATCTGTTGCACGAGTAGAACACAATGGTCATTGTGGGCATTGATGCTTTTATTGTCGATTGCTTCTTGTGTACTTTGCATCTTGCGATATGTTGGGATGAAGCGGCCCGGGCTAACCTTACATGACATCGTTCATGAGACTTGCTCCACACTTGACATGCAACTTGTATTGCATAAGTGGCTTTGCGGGTGCCTGTTTCTCCTAGCATAGTTAAGATCCAGTTTACAACGGGTGATTAACAATACTAGTATCAATGTTGTGGTTCTTGTTCGTAAGTTAGAACGACACTTATTGAAATCCCCAAAACCACGTAAAATATGCAAAGAAAGTAGAGGCGTCTAACTTTGTTTTGCAGGGGTGTGCAGTGATGTGATATGGCCATGATTGTGATTATATATGATGTATGCAATGTTCCTTATTGTAAGTCGGCAACCGGCAGGAGCCATATGGTTGTCTTTAATTTCTGTTAAGACCCGCGTGTCTATTCAAAGTAGTTGTAATAGTTGAAGCCGGTGGAAGACAATCATGGAGCAGCGTCATTGACCTTGATGCAATAATGATGAAGATCATGTTCGTGCTTGAAGATGGAGATCGGAAGCACAAAGAAGAAATGCCATATCATATCACATATTATGAATTGCATGTGATGTTAATCCTTTATGCATCTTGTATTGCTTAGTAGACAACGGTAGCATTATAAGATGATCCCTCAAGCACACAATTTCAAGTTCTTAAGTGTTCACCCTTAGTTAGCACCGTTGCTAAAGATTGTTGTTTCGAAGCACCACGTGATGATCGGGTGTGTTAGATTCTGCGAGTGTATACAACGTAAGCAAGCCAGATTTGCTTATGCGGAAGCTAAGGTTGATCTTGACGAGCCTAGCATGTACATACATGGTCTCGGAACACGGATCACCGAAAGGTAAAGCATGAGTCATATAGTAGATATGATGAACATGTTGATTGTTTGCCATTAAAGTTGCATCAACTCTCGTGATGATCGGTTTTGATGTAGTGGATTTGGTTCGTGTGATCACTAAAACAATGTGAGGGATATTGTTTTGAGTGGGAGTTCACCTAGATTAATTTAATTATTAATTAGAACTCAATTTATCATAAACTAAATCAAAGTGAATTTGCATAGTTGTTGTAGTCATTGGCATCCGTTTACCACCTTGCGCTTAGTTTTAATTGAGAACTATAGAATTCTGGTTAGTTACTTTACGAACTGGTATCGTATTGTTTTGAAGTGTTAATCTAAAGTTTAAAAGTCCTATTGCAAACTTTCAGTAAGTTCCGGTCACTCCATGAAGTTTAATAATTAGTATTAAAATAAGAGTGACAATTCCAAGTGTTAGAGTATCATGTTTGTCTCCATAATTCTTGATATTCAAAGGATTGTCTTAATATCAAGGTTATCTAGGATCTGAAAGAGTTGTTTCAGAAACCATGATGTGTGGAAGATATTGTGATATCTGAAACAAAGTTTTGGTTGCAACATGATAGAGTATAATATGGCAAAAGTCATGTTCTCATGTTTGATGAGAATTTGCAAAAGGTTGGAGACACTAGTTGTCCTAATCGTCCAAAAGGATTTGGAGAGCAACATTATACTCATGATTCACCGTTATAAGCTAAAAGTAGCTTGATCATGGATAATTCCATGATAAGGGTGAATATTTGATGTAGGTAAAATATTTACTACACCAAGAGATTACTAAAGAAAGGAATTTGGAAGAACACCAAACATTTGATGATGGTGATCTACTTCAAAGTGCAAGTCCAAAAACATTGGTATTTAATTATACATGCTTTGGATTATGTGTCATATGTATGACTCCACTATTGATGTTGATAGATTCTTTCAAACAGAAAAGGAAATACTGAAAGAGAATCTCATAAATATATGGCAGAAAAGAAAAGACTAGAATTGTTCAGTTTAAGTATATAGATGATATACATGTTATGGCTATATTCTTTGCTTATTAAACAATGTGGTTCTTAAGTATTTGATACTGAATTTGTTGGTGTGAATCGTCATACGAAACAACAGAATTCATGAACTACAATGGCCTAAGTAACTAGCAAAAGAATATGTGATGATGTTCATCGAGAACAAATAAAGGGTTATTGTGTTGCTCGTTAAAACATCAAAGCTTGCCTTCAAGATTTGTTTTATCAGGTATTATGAGAACAAAAGGGTTGTTCAAATAATTGCCGTAATCCATAAAAGATGGATGATTCACAAATCTCGTTGGAGAAATCACATCCATAAAACTAGTGCTAAAAATGTCGAAAGACAAATTGATTGAAAGATCAGTTAGGAAGTGACATCGCAGTTTAAATTATATTGGAAAGAAAACATGAAGAAACTCCATATGGATGGAATTTTGGAGTCTATTTGATTTTGATCAAATGACGCTTGTGAAACTTTCCTAGAGATAATTAAAACTTCGTTCATAGGCCAAAAGGGAACGAATGACTAGCTTATTGGAACTTGTACATATTGTTGTACGAAATCCATTATGTGTAGTCAAGAGCGATGGATTTCAACTTCATGTGCTTTCTCCGAAAATTTGAGTGAATATATGAATATTTACTTAATAAGGATGAAGTGTGAAATATTTGAAAAGTTCAAAGATTTTCAAGATGAAGTGCAAAATCATTGTAACAAGAATATAAATAGTTTATGATAAGATTATAAAGGAAGATATTTGAGTTACAAGTTTAGCATAATACCTAAGATTTAAGGAATCGTTCCGTGGATTTGCATTTTCCCGAAACACCATAAGAGTATGGAGCGTTCGAGATATGTAATTAAACCTTGTTTGACATGGTAAGATCGAAGGTATAATTCATAAAACTGCCATTGTATTTTAAAGATTAAAAGCTTTAGAGATTACCTTTTTCCACTGAAAAGAGCTTCATCATAATCCGTTGAAATGACACCATATAAAGTTATGGTTTGGGATAAAACCCAAGTTGCCCTTTCTTAAACATTGGCATGCTATGCATAAAAAGGATGTTTGCAACCAAAGTCGGATGAACCTGTCTTTGTATGTTATTTCGAATAACTGTTAAGTATTCCTCCATAAAACACCGGAGACAAAAGTGTTTGTCGCTTAGAACGTCAAGTTTCTTTGAGAAGGAATTTTTCGTGAAAAGATAAGTGGGAGGACAATAGAACGTTGATAAGGTTAAAGGAACCTTAGCTATATGTGCAAAGTTGTGCAGCGCCGAAAAGTGTTCCGGAGGCAGCAACAATGCTCATGGCTCACGTGCCTCAAAGGTTGTGGTTACGAAGGTCAAAGTTTCTATTGAACCAAGTAGGTCGAGTAAACAATCAAATACCAAGATTTGAGGGTTGAATCATTATTTGAGAATAATGAACGGACTACATGCAAAGAAGCGATGATGGGCCCTGACTCCATCAAATGGCTTGAAGCCATAGAATCCGTGATAGTTCCATACACGAGAAATCAAGTTTTGAACTTGAAGGACCCTCGAGAAAGGTGTAAGACCTTACAGTTGTGTTTGGATCTATAAAGAAATAGACATGGATGTTTTACATCTATGAAATAGTCGACATGTTGGGAAAGAGTTCACAAAATGTTCAAAGGTTGACTATGACAAGATTTGATATTTCATAGCGATATTTAGTCTAGACGGATTAATGTAGCAACCACTACATATAATTTTGTTATATGATAGTTGGATAAACAAAACAAATTCTTCTAATAGAAGGGTTACCTAGGACGTGTGCATAACACGGTCCATAGGGTTTTGTTAATTCAAAGGATGCTAAAAGCATATGCAAACTTCAATGGTTAAAGTGAGCATCGCGGAGTTGGAATCTTCACTGTGATGAAACTGTTAAAGGAGTTTAAAAGTTCATTAGAGACGATGAAGATGCTTGCATTTGCAAGAAATTAAGTGGGAGCGCTAAGACATGTTTCTAATACATTATGTGGAAGACATATTGTTGATTGGAAATAATGTATCTTTTATTAACACATATTAAGAATTTCATCCCGATGAAAGACTTAGGCAAAACCCAAATATTTGGCATCAATAGACGCTAATATGGTTGTGCCAGAAGTACATAGACAAGATATTGAATAAGTTCAATATAGAAACTACAAGAGAGGTTCTTGTCGCACAGAAAGGATTGAATGAGTTCAATGTTGATGATATATTCAAGTGTATTGACATTTGGTAAAGTGAAACAAATAATCAAGTATAGATTGATACTTGATGTATGAAATCACAAAGAGTATTTATATCAATCATACTGTGATATGTACAAATTCAGATATGTCCTATGCTCTAAATGTTGTGAGCATATACCAGAATGATTCGCAAGATGATCATTAGACAATAGTAAGGATATTCTTATGATCTTTTGGAAGAACTAAGAGTATAATATTTTTACAAGTGACAAATAGATGGTTAGTTCATTGTAAAAGTACTACATTGATACTAGTTTTGTCACAAAGTACAAATTAAGTTTATCTCAATCTAAACTAAGGGTGGCAGAATAAAATGGAAAGTGAGTTACATAATAGATTTGGATGAGTTCCAAAGTTAAGACATTGTGACAGATACTACAACAAAAGGCTAAGTATATGACTGCTATTTTAGCAGCAAAAGAGGGCATTTGTGTCAAGTAGTTTGTTATCAAACTAGGTGTAGTTCACAGTGGGATAATACTATGAAGATATATTGTGCGACAATATTATCAACATGTTTTAACCCCAAAGAGCTAAAGGTCACACCGAAAGACCAAATTTGTACAAAGCCATCTCATTAGAGAATGAGTGATGCGTAGAGACGCAAAGACATGCAATTACACACGGACCTGGAAGTGTCAGATCTGGAGATCAGTTGACCACTAGCAATCGTGTACATACAACACCGGAAAGCCATAGGTGCTGAATACACAAAGGTTTGAAACTAGATTATTGACTCTAGTGCAAGTGGGAGACTGTTGGAGATATGCCCAAGAGGCAATAATAAAGTGGTTATTATCATATCTTCACACTTATGATAAATGTTTACATACCATGCTATAATTGTATTAACCGGAAACATTAATACTTGTGTGATTTGTAAACTAAAATAAGAGTCCCTAGTAAAGCCTCTTGTTAAACTAGCTTGTTGGTTAATATATGATCATGGTTTCCTGATCATGAACATAGAGATGTTATTAACAACAGGATCATATCATTAGGAGAATGATGTGATGGACATACTCCTATAGATAAGCGTAGCATAAAGATCAAGTCATTTCAATAGTTCAATTGCTATATGCTTTCTGATACATAGTAACCTAATTCCTTCGACCATGAGATCATGCATATCACCTTTACCGGATGGATGCTTTGATGACATCAAACACCACACCGTAACTGGGTGGCTATAAAGGTGGCATTGAGTGTTCGGAAAGTATTGGTTGAAACACATGGATCAAGAGTGGGATTTGTCCATCCATATGACGGATAGATATACTCTGGGCCCTCTCGGTGGAATGTCATCCAATTAGCTTGCAAGCATGTGACTGGGTCACAAGGGATCACATATCACGGGAACGAGAAAAGAGTACTTATCGGTAACGAGGTTGAACTAGGTATGCAGAGATACCGACGATCATAACCTCGGATAAGTAAACTATCGTGAGACAAAGGGAAATTGGTATCGTATGTAAGTGGTTCATTCGATCGCAAAGTAATCGTAGAAATATGTGGGAGCCATATGAATTTCCAGATTCCTCTATTGGTTATTGTTCGGAGAAGTGTCTCGATCATGTCCGCATAATTCACGAACCGTAGGGAGACACACTTAAGGATTCGACGTTGTTTGAGTAGTTATGGTATTATGAGAAAGAGACCGAATGTTGTTCGGAGTCTCGGATGGGATCCGGGATATCATTTGGTGATCCGGAATGGTCCGGAGAATAAGATTCATATAAGGAAAGTCCCGTTTCGGAGTTCGGGAATGATTCCGGTGTTTTCATCGGGAATGTTCTAGAAGGTTCCGGAATGTCCGGCACTCCGGGGGGAAGGGGTACATGAATGTGTCATTACATATTGGAATGATTGCATCATGTACTAAGTGTTCTCGCTGTTCCAAATAAAGGATTAAATTGAATCCTAAAACTGAAAAGTCAAATGGCCAGTTTGAAAGTCAAACGGCTAAAACAGGAAACTGTGGGAAACAAGCAAGAGGAGGTTGAAACCGACTTGGGGGAGGAGTCCCTCCTCTCCAAGCCGGCGCGCCACCCAAGGCCGACTTGGGGAGGGACTCCCTCCCCTTGGCCGCCCCTCCCACCTATAAAAGGAGGGGCAGGGCCTCCTCCTCTAGACACACAAGTTCCTATCCTCTAAATCTAAACCCTAGCCACAGCCTCCGGTTTAGAGCCGTTTTGGTTTAGAGCTTCTAATTGCCCTAGACTTCGGTTTAGAACCTTCTAATTGGTGTTTCTAAATCCCTAGACCACTAAAGCCTCTCTCATACTCCACCATACTCGCTCCGGCTTAAGGCGAAGCCCTGCGGGATCTCCCCTCTACTTCCGGTACCACGCCGTTGTGCTGCCGGAATCGCAAGGAGAGTGCTACAACCTCCGCTGCCTGCTGGAACAAGGGATAGGAAGGTCTTCGTCGAGTACCGAACGTGTGACCGACTGCGGGAGCGCTGCCGGAACGCAGCGCCAGAAGGATCGTCTACGCGATCTTGAGATCGGCAAGTGTACGACTACATCACCCACGAGAATCTGCTCTCGTTAACCGCTTTGGAATCTTCGAGGGTGAGTTCCTCTATCGACTCGTTGCTACAATCTAGTAGATAGATCTTGGCTTGTTTGTTTGTATGCGATAGAAATTTTTTGTTTTCCATGCTACGAACCCCTACAGATAGCTGCGGGCTGCGGCGGCTGGGCCCAAGGTGGCTGCTGCCAGGTTTGATTCTCTCCTTTTATTTATTTCCTATTTCATTTTTGTTAGTTCAAATGTTTTGTTTTATGTTTATATTTAGCCAATTTTAAGGAAGCAACTTATTCAAACTATTTGAATCTTTGCAGGGATTTTGAACAAAGGTGTCTAGGCAACAAAATAGACTAGAGGAAAATAGCATATTTGAAAGAGAGGATGCCCACATACATAATGTGTATGTGTCAAATTTGGGGCACTTTAGCAGATTAGAGGATGTAGGGATTTAGAAAAAGAATAAAAGCATTTGATAAAATATGGAGCCCTAGCGATGGTTCCCACATTAAAGAATACAAAATAGAGGTACCAAAAAGGAAGATAGAGGTAGGGGTGATGGTGGGGTAGGTGATTAGGGAGGATCTTAGATAGGGGATAAGAGAGAGAGGGTGATGGCTTAGGGTTCTAGATAGAAAAAGGAAAGAGGGGTTTAGGGTAGGGTTAAAAGCAAGATCATCAAGATCAAGCAAAAGAAGGAGGGGGAGATAAAGGGTGATCCACTCAAAGAATTCCAATAAAATCCAAATGACTTAGATGTGATGGTTCTTGCATGGCCCATGCAAGTTAATAAATGCCTTGGTTAAATTCTTGTGAAAACAAAAATAATAGCATGGCATTATTCTTATGCATTCCCAAGAAGTGGAATAAAGGCCAAGCAAAAGAATTTATAGATTTGGATCCATCCTATCTCCCATGAGCTAGATTAAATACCAAAGAAAATGAAATACAAGCTCATGGATAATGGAATGGTGGAATTATAAAGTGGTGAAAAGGAAGGTTGGTGGAGTCAATAAAAGATATGCCCCCAACTCAACTTGGGCATTTAAACAATATATCAAGAACCAAATACAATATCAAGAGGCAAATACAATTAACAATGCTCATGAGAGAAGGACCAAAACACAAAGGGTTTTACATGATGCTCAAATGCAAGGTGGCATGTTGACATGAGCATGAGATAATGATGATGCAACAATTAGATGTAGGAAGTAGTCATTATATTACTAGACCAAGTAGCATTACAATTGTTAGACAAATGGGATGCTACAATTCCCCTTCCCACCCTGCACAAGTAGGGGGCGAAGAGCCGCCTCGTAACCAAAACTGGGAAAAATCGATACGGGAGGCTGATTTACGGGGTCTGCTAGATGGCCGGGTAGAGCCCAACCCCGTATTTCGGAGGTTATTTTACGGGTTTGGCCATTTTAAGGGGTTTGTTAGACATGCTCTAACATTTCAATAACCTGCAGCGGTATGTTATATTTTGTTCCGAAGCCGTCCTCTCGTTGCCAAGCTTATTTTGTTCTTACTACTATATTGGTAATTCTAGTGTGTGATGATGTATTTATCGCTATTCATCTGCTTAACAGACATGAGTAATTGATATGGACCGCAGAGTGATACATCGAACTGTCCTTGAGCTCGAGAATTTTCACTTGACTACAATTAATGTAAACCAGTGCTTGCCGAAATTGAATTCTCTTTTACCTACGGTAGAGTGACCATCGAATCGAAATATAGTAGTAGTAAAATATATCATCCACTAGTCTAGCCATTGAGGCATTGACCGTCAAAATTTGAAGCATTATTTCCTCAAAATAAAAATAAAATTGAAGCATTGATTTGCTTGCTTTCGTGTAAATAAAATAGTATGTCCCTCTTGGTACTCCATTTCTTTCCAACTTAATGTCTCAGCTTGTTCCTATCTTCTTTAATTTCTGCTAACTAAAATGCTTATCATGCCTGCCCAGGTGTCCATCTTGCAGAAACTACAAGGTATGGAGCCGTATTATTCATATGATCGGAAATGCTACTCTTGCTAATCCTGATTTGTACCTTATCTACAACATCACTATGAGAAAGTTGTGAAGCTTTTCAATGGTCCAGATGCTGCACATCCTGGGAGAGTACTGATGACTAGGATTGATTGTGCATTTAAGGTACAGTATGTCTAATGAAGAGTGATACTTTTCCCATGTTTTCTGAGGTTAAACAACTAAATTCTATCTCCTTGGAAGAGTGATACTTTTGAAAGATTTGTCTTGTTTGATTTAATTTTATCTCCTTTTTCTGTCAGAAACCCAATAATTACTGAATTGTACTGCTAACCTATTAGTTCTCGAACAGTGGTGTGAGTGATGCCTTACTTCTTTTGAATGTTTGACACCACAGATGAACATAGAGCTTTGCAGCAGATTTTCTGTTGACCATTATCCTTTCCTGCTTTGCCCCCCCCCCCCCCCCGCCCCGACAAAATTTGTTAAAGCTAAGTGGGACCGGAGGCAAGAGAAAAGTGAAATAAAATTTATTGGTGATGGAAGAACAGCAGAGCGTTTACTTAAGTGGGTAAATAAGCAAATGGAAAGGCAAGTTCTCTTAACTATTTCACTATCACTAAAGTTTAGGTGATATATCATTCACAGAACTAGCAATTGTCCGCACACTTATTTTACATCTCCTTATATTACCTCTTTTTCTGAAGTAAGTATATTGGTGCATGAGTCTGGGGATGACATTTATTCTGTTACTCAAATGCTTTTATGTTTAGGTTCAGCTCAACCATTATAGGCATACTAGATTTTACTAATATACTCCTCTTTGTGGTATGTGCAGCTCGTTCACTCTGGATGACCAAAAATTTGAGAATGAAATTATGCTTCTGAAGAATGCTTCAGATCCTGAACAGGTACAACCAAATACTTCATTTGCTGAATCAAAATACACAAAATCTTACTTCATGCACTAACAAACAGTATGATTAATTCCTCCAAGAACCTTTTTGACTTAATGTGTTCTATTAGGTTCGAGCAACTGAAAATGTCGAGGAATAGCGCAATCTGGTTTCCCTTCGTTTACCAACCTACAAAATGATGTATACAATGTTCAGAAGATAGCAGTGCAGCTCACTGTATTGTAGCTAAATAAAGAAAGGAGAATGTATCAAAAGAGCATCATACCGAGAACATCAATATGTTTGTTTAAGCATTTGAATCATCAAACTAAAGAATTTCTCATAAATATAATTCAGCAGTGTACATTATGAATGATTGCACGTGTATACAACAAATCCTATTTCAGCGGACCAGTATTTTCATTAGTTGTCTCGGCGGCCATCAAAGGTTAACTAACAGTGTGACACTGTCACACAAAAGAAAGTTTTATGTGGTAGCAATTCCATGATCCGCTGAAAGTTTTATCTAGTAGTAAGATTGGCCAGCCATAAGGCTCTCAAGAGTAACACACAATAAGCAAGGCTTAAAGCATATTGGCAGCTTATATGTGGAATATTTCAAAGGACTCTAGTTTATGAATTGGAAAACTATTTAAAACATGATGTGCAAATAAGCATGTACTCCCTCCACAAAAAATAAGATGTTTTAGCTTTGTGAAGCAAATGTATCTATACTTCTTTTAAAGTGAATCTACCGGATATTCACTTCGGCTCGCAGGTGCAAATGTACCTATTATAAGAAAATATATTTCAAAATGTCAATTTTTTTTAAAAAATTCTGCATATACATTAGAACATTTGATGTTGGTTCACAAGTTTTTGGGACGAAAAAAAATATCTGTCATGTATAAAAAAGACAAAATGTGTCACAGGAATACGACTATTCACATGACATTTTTTTGTCTTTTTTATACATAACACATAAAATGTTCTTTTATCCTGAAAACTTGTGAACCAACATAAAATGTTCAAATATATATGTAGATTTTTTTTTCGAATTTTTTGACATTTTAAAATATGTTTTCTCATAATAGGTGTATTTGCACCTATGAGCCGAATTGCCGTCTCCCTGAATCTACACGCTAAAAAAAGTCTAGATACATTTTCTTCACAAACCTAAAATATCTTATATTTCAAAACAGAGAGAATATTTGAAAATATTAAGGCCAACAATCAACAACATCTATCAAAAATACATAAAACACTTGTGTTGCATACTTCTGATCCAAATGTAACAAACGTCGTCGGTAACAAAGCATAGTGGGTAATTCAAGGAAAAAAAATTAAATAACAATAATATAATGCAACAGAGCTTGTCCTTGCGACCTCATTTCCAAAAAAAACAACAGCGCTTGTCCTTACGACCTATCTGCACTATCCTGGGACTACTATCATACCCAATTGTCTGGAGCTTGGTAAACATGATCAATCATGAAAGGGAACGGGAAGTCGGAGCGGAGGTGGGAGAAAAGAGGCAACTGTGCCGTTTGCCTGGTCCTTATGGACCGATGATCCTTTTGTTACCTCTTATGGTGCATAAGTAGCAACACTAGAGGCTGGGCTCGACCCATCAGTGTCGACGCGTCATATTAAGCCGGTTCAGGGATGGTACTCCCTCTCGACCCATTTGGGCCAGATCTAGGCTTCGGCGGGCTGACATGTCCACACCGGCGGCGCCTCCTGGAGATGGCGGCGATGACGAAGCACTTGTAGGCGATGGTGGTGCAGCAGCCTGCCCGTTGCAGCAAGGCGGGGGCTTTACGGGCCTGATCAGGCCCTTCTAGGCCTACTATGCCCCTGCTACTTTGTCTTGTCGGCGACCGCCTCCCACGTGGTTGTAGTGTTGTTGTCCCTAGCTCGAACAATGTCGTCTTTCTCTGTATTGTGGGTTGCTCGCGGGCGCACACAATGAGATCGTGGCAGCGCATTCTAGGCCCCCTTCTTTTCAGCTTATGATTCTAGAGAAGCTGGATTTTAGAAGATTGTTGGAATAATCTGTGGCGGGGAGAAGCTCACACAATCTACAATCTTCCCTTCTTTTTGGCTTATGGAATTTGGGATTCCAAACATGTTGAACAGTGAAATATCTACAATGCCCCTAAACTGCAGCTAGGAGGACGACATGGGCAGGCCAGGAGCTCGAGGTCGGTCGGCGGAGGCGGCGGTCCTTGGCGTTCGGTCAGGGGCAGGCGGCGTTGGGGCGGTAGAATCGCAGGGAGGAAGATGTGGGGAGGTCAAGGTCGAGCTCGAACTCGAGCTTGCCGGTGGGGAAGAGGGAGGCGAGCTCGCGTGGTTTGCCGGTGGGCGGCTGTTGGCGGCGGAGGTTCTTCGCGTCAACCGCGGGCGGCTCGCGTGACTCTGGTCGGGTGCTGGGCCGGGTGATGGCAGCGGCGGCGGCGGATGATGGCGGCGGTGGACAAGAGGAACCCTAGCTAGGTTCTCTCTTGTCACTGGGAGGGGTACGTGGGGTGGAGGCAGCTAGGCAGGAGCAAACCGGTCGTTTTGTTCTGTCTATTCCTCGCGGTGGCAATCTTTGTAAATAGAGGCAACCATGGGGCTAGGTCTAGATACCGTTTCAGTTTAGATTGTGGAATCCCGGGAATCTGTCCAGAATCGAGCCCAGACCCGATTCTCGGTTTGTGAAGGAAACGAGATTCGCGGTGGAAAAAGGCTGGCTAGAATCAAACCCCTTCTTTTGGGCTTTTGCGATTCTAGGCCTAGAATCTGTTCCAGAAGCTGAAAAGAAGTCATCCCTAGTGGGTGCTGAGGTTGGTGTTGGTGCTTCGACTCACCCAGGGTTTTTTTGTGGGCGGGGATAGGGAAAAGTCCTTGTCGGTCTGTCCAACTCCGACACGATGCTGCCTTCGAGTGGCACCATTCCTTTCTAGAGGACGTCGCAGATATCTCGAGTCCACTCTACTCTGAATGATAGGGAAAATCCTAGGCCGAGTACGCTGGTCCGAGCAGCAACGTTGTGTCGACAACGCTTACCTTCCTAAAGACAATGCTTGGTACTAGGCACTTCAGGATGTTACTTTTGTTTCTTTTCTTTTTTTAGCATGTTTTTATTGTTGCCGTAACATTTTCGTTCGATTGAACTCCTGTATTGTGTTGTTGATTTATTTATAAAAGGGGACAAAAGCCGAGGAGATTGTAAACCGGGTTAGCAGGGCTCTATGATTGTACTCCTAGCCGGTTAAAAACTTTATTAATTTAATAAAATCGGACAGCTGGTGAGCCTAGTGTATAAAAAAAGTATCGTAGACAAAGCAAAGAGTGATGATGGGAACATTGTTTGGTTAGAACTTGCAGAATTTTGGCCTAGACTAGACGAACGGAGGATGAACCGTACTCCCACTTGACAAGCCACGACAACGAAGGATCTGAATTGGGAAAAACACGAAGTTTCAAACGAAAGGTGCTGCTCAATTTGACCTGCAAAAAGCATAACATAACGTAGCACGACACCCGATCCACCACAGCCACAGACACACTCATGTCCAACCCACTACAAGTGGGCCACACGACCCCCAGCCACCCGTCTGGACCCACTTCCCAGCGAACCAACCAACGTCAGCTACAGATAAGCGCCCATCTTCCTAGTTCCTACCCAAAGTCCACCTTCCACGGTACGGCGTAATAATTTTTCTAATCTCAGACGTAATTGCCCAATAAGCTTTTCCCTAAACCCAGGCGGAGGCTACTAGTCTCTAGTCTAATCCGGCCAGTGGAAAGAGCTTCCGCCTGCGCAGGTGGTGTCCGAAACGGATCGCCGGATCCCCCCGCGCGGCGGCACAGAGATCCAGCGCGGGCCAGGCCGATCCGCATGGCGGCGCCGGCGCGCCTCCTCGCCCTCGCCGCCCTCGTCCTCGTCCTCGTTCTCACCGCCGCGCCAGGGGCCGACGCCCTCCGCTCGCTCGGCGTCGGCGACGACGCGGGCGCTGCCATAGCGCAGGGGGACGCCGCGGTGGACCTCAACGCCACCGCCTTCGACGCCTTCCTCGGGGCCGCGCGGGAGCCCTTCGCCGTCGTCGAGTTCTTCGCCCACTGGTCAGCTCCCCCCTCTGCCCCTCCTCGCACCCGATTCGCGTGTCTTCTCTCTCTCAACGTGTGCCCGCGCGCGATTCGGTGCTGCCCGATTCGATTGGGTTGGCGTCTGATCTAGAAATGGACGGGGGAGTCGAGGATTGGGGAAGTGCCTGATGGCGCGAGAGTGACGCGGGGTTTCATGCTTGTCGTATGCCGATCTGTCAGACGGAAATTCAGAATGATTAGTCCGCCTCGCGTTCCAGCCACCTAATACCACGACATGGCTCCTCGAACTTGTTCGCGCGCGGTTTTGATGGCCCCGACGAGTGCCAGTCAATGATTTTTTCACCTGTACTCTGAGATGTCACGTGACACTAGTAAAACCTTGAGATATCATTGCTACCTATGTATAGCGGTTGTCCTGCTGTGGGGGGGAGATATTGTTGCCATGTAATATAGCTGTTGTCTGCGAGAGGGAAGCTCACGTGTAGTTTCTGCTGCTGTGAAGCTTATGTCTGTTTTCCATTTGTACCAGAATAGTGCATTCTGCTTTCATCCATTGTCTTATTATGTGTTGCGTTGCTACTGAATGGGACATGATGATTTTGTTGGCTCGTAGGAACTTGCAGAAGATTTTGTAACATTTCAATGGTCTGCAACAATATGCTATGTTTCGTTCCAAAAACTGTCCTCTCGCTGACAAGCTTATTGTGGTCTTATTAGGTTGGTTGTTCTAGCGTGTATTTTGATGTATTAATGTATTATAATCGTTATATTCAACTGCTTACTATGCATGAGTGACTATAGGGTGATGTCGATTAAAGTAAATCGCGGCCTGCTGAAATTGAATTCAGTTTTCCGACCAAAGAGTGAAAGATATCATCCGCTAGCTTGACCATTGACCGTAGAAAATTTGAAGCATTATTTCCTCAAAATAAAAATATAATCAAAGCATTGATTTTCATTACTGCCGTTTAAAAAAATATTAATACCCTGTTGCTACTCCTTCCCTTTCCAGCTTAATGTCATTTGTTTCTATCTTGTTTAATTTCTGCTAACTATATTACCTATCATGCCTGCCCAGGTGTCCAGCTTGCAGAAACTACAAGGTATAGAGCCTGTTGTAGTGGACTGTATCATATTATTCATATATGATCTGAATTCTGAAATGTTGTACTTGCTAAACGTGATTTGTTCCTTATGTAGCCTCATTATGAGAAAGTTGTGAAACTTTTCAATGGTCCAGATGCTGCACATCCGGGGAGAGTACTGATGGCCAGGGTTGATTGTGCATTAAAGGTACAGTACTTCTAGTGAAGGGTGATACCTTTCATCAGTTTATCGAACAACTATAATAACTTAATAGGCAATATCTTTGTGATTCTATTACTGTGATGAGATAACCTAGATAAGTATCGCTGTGTATCTTCAGTTCATAGCTGTCCTCTTTGTTATTGCCAACCTGAAGGCTAGAAATATAGTAATTTCACTTGTGAAAGACTAGTCTTTCGTATTTATTCATATTTCCTTTTCTGTCTGGAAAAAAATAATATACTGAATTGTCCTGCTAAGATAATAGTTTCTCAAGCAGTGGTATGCATTGGCATGCAGTGATGTTTTATTTCTTTTGAATATTTGACAGCACAGGCGAACGTAGATCTTTGCAGTAGGTTTTCTGTTGACCATTATCCTTTCCTACTCTGGGGACCCCCAACAAAATTTGTTAATATTAAGTGGGATCGGAAGCAAGAGAAGAGTGAAATTAAATTGATTGATGATGGAAGAACAGCAGAGCGTTTACTTAAGTGGATAAATAAGCAAATAGAAAGGCAAGTTCTTCTCCTAATTATTTCACTATCTCCAGAAGTTCAGTTGATATATCATTTACAGTACTAGCAATTGTCTGTGCACCTATTTTTTACCACCCTATGTTACCTCGTTTTTCTGAAGTAAGCATGTTGGGGCATGGGTTTGGACCTAACCTTTTATTCTGTTACTCAGATCCTTTTATTTTATTTTGGTTTGGTTCATCCATTATAGCCATGATGGATTGTATTAATACACCCATCTTTATGGTATGTGCAGCTCGTTCACTTTGGATGACAAAAAATATGAAAATGAAAGTATGCTTCCGAAGAATGCTTCAGATCCTGAACAGGTACAAACTACGTACTTTATTTGTTGAATCAAATGCATAAAATCTTACTTCACACACTAATAAGCATTATGTTTGAGTGCTTAAGAACCTTTGTTGACTTAATGTGTTCTATTAGATTGTTCGAGCAATTTACGATGTTGAGGAAGCAACAGCTCATGCATTGCAGATAATTTTGGAGCACAAGGTTCTATTTAAATTATCAAAGTTCACAACTGATGTGCTGTTTGTTGCACTTGTTCTGACTGTTTCTACTGTTACTCACAAACTGTAGATGATCAAACCAGAGACTCGTGACTCACTTGTAAGGTTTTTACAAATTTTGGTGGCTCATCATCCATCCAAGAGGTATGGCGGTATTCCTTTGAACCTATAGTGATGGAGTATAACCATTCTGTGTTATGCATTTTATATTTATTTTTTGTTGATTTTATAGGTGTCGAAGAGGATCTGCTGAGCTACTTATTAACTTTGATGATCGCTGGCCTTCAAACATCTCGTTAAGTTCACAAGACAGTTCTAGAATGTTGGAAAGTGTTGAAACAGATGATCACAAGATCTGTGGAAAGGAGGTGCCACATGGTTACTGGGTATGTCCTCTGCTAGGCCTAATTAGGATTTTTTTTAAAGGAGTTGTCTTATCTAGTACCTTATAGATATGCCATGCACAAATAATATACTGAACTACAAATTGTGATTTACCAGTATATATGGACATTTCTTCTGCAATTGCATAGAAGTGTGCATGATATGGTATCTGAGAGATACGATTAGGAGCTAGTGACATATCATATCTTCTCACATAATATACAACAGTTGCTATATTTAGATATAGAATTCAAGTCCTTATTTACTCTAGTATATGATGTAGGACATAGTTTTTGAGCATACCATCAGCTTGCTCTAAACATGTGATGCCTACCTTCTAGAACCTCTTTTCATTGCCAATCTCTGTTTAACTTAAATGATACAAGGAATATATTATGTATGTGCCTTTCAGTCTTTTTTAATGATAAGCTTGGTTCTCATTTTTGTTTTAAAATGTTGCAGATGTTCTGCCGTGGAAGTAAAAGTGAAACAAGGGGATTTAGGTGATTTTTACTCCACATATGTTTTAAACATTGTCAGTGGGTGCAAAATTTATTTTTATTATTGGGGCTCTTGCTAATACATCTTTGCAATCGAAGTAGGCTGTGGGTACAGGAAGATGAAAATTATTGTTACTGAAATATCACATGAAACTAATACTTTTTACTCTATCAGCTGTGGACTTTGGGTTTTGCTTCATTCACTGACTGTCCAAATTGGGGATGGCGAGAGCCAATCAACCTTTACATCAATATGTGACTTCATACACAATTTCTTCATCTGTGAGGAATGTCGCAAGCACTTCTATGAAATGTGTTCAAGGTTTGCAAAACACACACTAAGTTACATTGCTGCTTTAAAACATTCTACTGCATGCCTAACTGTGACCTTTACCTGTAGTGTATCAGTTCCCTTCAAGTCTGCCCGTGATCTCAGCCTCTGGCTATGGAGCACACATAACAAAGTCAACGAGAGATTAATGAAAGACGAAAAAGATTTAGGAACTGGCGATCCATCATTTCCTAAGGTTGTCTGGCCTCCAAAGGCACTTTGCCCGTCTTGCTATCGTTCTTCAAGCAAGACTGGTGATGAAGCTGTGCAGGTTGACTGGAATGAGGATGAAGTATTTTCTTTCTTGGTTAACTACTACGGGAAGACGCTCGTATCATCCTACAAAGAGACCTACATGGAGTCGCAAGAGAAGAAGCTTGTAGGCCATGTGGGGCCACTATCTGATGATGCGTCCTTGAGTGCTGCAAGAGTCCCAATTGGAGCTGCCCTAGGCGTTGCCATTGCTAGCTGTACATTTGGGGCACTGGCTTGCTTCTGGAGAGCCCAGCAGAAGAACAGAAAGTACTCGTACCGTTTACATTCTTTAAAGAAAATATGATTAGACAATTTTAGGTTGGTAGGATATCATTTTTGCTGTATGTGTGCGTATATGGAGTACAAATCATAGAGAAGTGATTAGGTTCTACTTGTCGATTTTACAGGCAAAGAAAGAACTGGAACTGAAAAACAGCCCACCAGTTGCCCACCCTTCACTTCACCACAGGTGGCCTCCGTGAATGTATATTTTCTGGGCAGGTTAAAACTCTTGGTAAGTAGTCCAGAGAGAGTGCGCAAAATCTAATGTTCAAGCTGTCATTTAGACATTTACAGATGAAAAACTTACAGAAGCATCATCATGGTCTAACTCATGTGATTGTTTTTTGTTTTGTGCAACGATATGAATTGTGTTGCACCTTGTCGTAGGCTCAATATGTAGCAATGTTTACCGTATAGTTGTGATTCTGACTGGTGGATACGGATGAGATGTTATTGTCCATTTGATCAGTGAAATTTTGAACTCAATGCATGCACCTTTTCATAGGCCCAATATGTAGCTCTGTTTACCGTATAGTTGTGATTCTGACTGGTGGGTACGGATGAGATGTTATTGTCCATTTTATCAGTGAAATTTTGAACTCGATGCGTGATGGTGTAACTTTGTGTGAAGTCTTGCATTGTCTGCTTGGGATGTCCTCTATCTATGTGGGCGCCATCTATTGATCTAAATACACACTGTTCACGGCCGCATGGTATCAAATGAGCCCGCCTAGAGGCTAATGTACTTTGCACAAATACATCATCTGGAACTTAAGAATTTCCAGTTGCAGACAACGAGCAATGCCGGCATCTTTCTCTGCATCAACTGTGCATTTTACAACTTGCTTCCTACATCATCTTGTACTCTTCTCTCTCGTCATGTACAGCAGGGGCACTCCGTCTTCACTGCTTCTGATGCGAGTGTCCATGTACATGCATATGCGTTCTTGTTCCGTGTATTTTATACGTAGTCGCAACTTGCCGTAATCCTATATACAGTACATATTCTCCATGTCTTGTGCGAACGTATGGCACATCGGAAGCTCAAAGCCGTGTTCAGGTGCCATACTTGACGACTTCCTTGGTGTGCTACTGGATGCTGATGACAACAAGCTGTTGCTGCGGCGGAACTGGCACCGGCTGTGTGCTCCTCCCTGCTTCTGAAACCTGGCCCATGCAATTCCAAGTTGCGGTGCTTCATGTCAGCAAAAAAAACTTCACGAAATGTTTCAGCGATATGATCAAAAGGGTTTACAAACCTGCCACTGGTTGCGCCGATGAAGCAGCTCGGTCACGGCGACCATGATGATGTAGAGCGGTATCACAACCCCGGCTGTTCTGAGCATCAGCAGCTGAGTCCACAAACAAAAAAATTGCTTCGGGTTAATATTATCCAAGTTCATACTAATCTAGGTTAGGAAAAACGTGTGAATTCTCTCCAGACTTTTCGGAGCCTTACGGTGATCATTGCGACAGTGTAGTCATCGTGGTCGCCTAGGAACACCGAGATGGCGTCATGGAGCACCAGGAGAAGCATCAGCTGAGGTTGGAAGAATCATGTTTCAGTTCAGGGTGTTATACTTTTCAGGTCGATGAACGCCTGAGCGAGATTTAAGTCTGTAAATTTTCCCAAACACTTACGGTTATAGCGATTATGCGGCAACAGATCACGCTTTTCGGGGTGGGAGCTTGGCGATCATATTGGTAGCTTGTGGAGGTGGAAGAACTCTGGTATGCAGCCTCTGCTTGGATGTATGCGGGAGTCCTGACAATGAGAAGAGCATTAGGTTATCCATTTGTGTGATATATGATTACAGGTGAAACATTAGAAAGCTGGTACCTGAAGAAAATCGAGTTTCTCCCATGCTGAAACAACTTGGAAGGGGCAGTGTAGTTTGGTGTGAATTGCTGCTTCCAACACAAGCACAAGTATAAATCAGTGCATAACAGCATACATTTATCCAGATTGATTCCCTCATGCTGTGTAAAACTGGTTCCAGATGATCCTTACTCATTTGTACAACTAGCTGGAAAAGAGAAACCAGATTTCACCTGCAAGCAAATCTCACATATGGTGTCCCCCTTCTCGTCGCACCACCGCTGAACGCACGTCCGATGAGCATACTGAAAGAGACAACGGACGATACAATTCAGTCATTGCTCCGGACAAGCTGGAAGATTAACATAAGAACAGAGAAGGATCAGTAGGATGATGCAAAGTAATTCTTTCACCTTCAGGCTGCCCTTGCAGGAGCAAGGGGCCTCCATGCAGGTCTCATCGCCCTCTTCCTGGCAGATCCTGCATTCCACCAGGACACCGCTCTTGGGCCCGCCACCACCCTGGACGGCAGACTCATGATCACCTGGCACGGAAGAAGGCGCAGCGTCGGAGGCCTCGTCGATGGCGGACTGGACCGTCGACGGCGTGAGCAGCCGCCCCGCCATCACCGCGAAATGGTCTGCCATCCCTGAGGAAGAAGATTGTCTCAGAACAGAGCACATAAATATGAGTCGTGTGCGTCTGCCTCGTATCCTTGAAGTAAAATATCGAGTCGGAAACCGATGGTCACCTGGAGAACTGAAGCATCCAAGTAAGGCACGAAGTAGAGGGAATGGGGGAGGATAGGCAAGGTCAGGAGGTAAGGGGAAGCTGACGGAGGAAGAAGAGGAGGAGGAGGCTTGCGAGCTGGGGCTTTGGGCATCTGAAGAGAAACGAGGGAGGTAGCATGGAGAAGCAAGAGATGGAGTAGGCGCCGTCGCTGTTGCTGCGTTGGCTTTCGTTTGCTTCTGCTCCCACAACATCTTATTCCGGAATTGCTTTCTCCTCCATGCACAGAGACTCTCTTAAGAAATTCTGTCAAAAAAAATCTTACTTAAGAAATTTGGATTGTTTTCTCGAGCAGAATTAGCTGGCAAAAAACTTTGCATAATTGCATTCTGAGGTCATAGTATATTGCTGTAACTAGCCTCTTTAGCTACCACCTTTTTTTTGTTGAAGAAAGCTAGCATTATGATCGTATCATGCTGAATGAGGAATTATTCTTTTTTTAAAGGAGGGAATTATTCCTCTCTTTCAACTGCCCTGCGGTCTATGGCGATCTTCTTGTTCACATCGATTTGTGATGCTGCTTTGGAGTTGGAGGGAGGTTGACAGGTGGAGCTGTTGGGATTAAGCTTTGGGTTAGACCTTCCATGGATGGCTGCTAGGGATAGGTCAACGAATCTCTGCTTCCTACACGTTTCCATGTCCTGTTGCTGATGAGAGGAATCTCTTGGCGGCTTGGCGCGACGGCCTGTAGCAAAAAAGAAAGGGCGGACGGAGATTGGAATTGCAAAAGCGCATATGAAATGAGGCCACGACAGTGTTTGATCAGCCTGTCCTTCACCAGTCTGGCCCATACCATAAGCCCGTCCCAAAGAACAACCTTCCAGGGCCCATTTATATTTACTAGCACAAAATCCGTGCGTTGCTACGGTAGCACATTAAATCAAATGGACATTCTTTCATATTATGTTTAAACCAGTGAGTGGATTGAACCCAAATGGCGTGGATGCTTTAATTGACCTGTCTTTTCTACAGCGTTTGAAAATGACAAAACATTATTCTAAACATGTAATACTTTTAAATTTCATACAAAGTGTTGTTGGTTGAAGAACTTATTTTTCGAGCAACCCATGCGTCTAAGGTAGAATCAAATAATTCAAACTATGTATTCAATAAAGGAAAAAGTCCAAAAGAAACCTTAAATTTCATAGTCAAAAGTTAAATAAAATCCTGAATTTGCAATCCTCGAAATCAGCACACCGAACATTTGTTCATATTCATCGTCTCATGGATTCTAACGAGCACCCTCTGCGCACCTCCAAGCGTGAAGCGTTCGTAAGTTGCGGCTAGGAGTGTCTAGCGTGACCTGGAGTTGCAGCGTCGGCGAGGAGGATGGGTTGGAACACGATGCTCGGCAGCACGACACCGTGCAATGACATCGTCTCGACAAGCCGACAGGGGCACGCGCTAGAGAACGAGGCGGCTGATGCACCATGGCAGCGAGGCGTGGGTCGACGACCTCGTCGTGCACGATGCACAACTGTTTTCGCTTGATGACGGCGTCGATATCCTTCCGTCCAAGCCTGGCCAGGTTCAGCAGGGCTGTGCGGCGCCATGCCCGAAGCGCCGTTGATGGTGCCGGCCACGCCCATGCCCACGGGCACAACAGCCTCATCGCACCGCGAGGTGCTGGAGTACATATAGCGCATGACGGCGTGCGCGGGAAGGTGCAACACAGCGCGCTTCTAGAGATCCTCGCGTAGAACGCGCCGGCCGAGTACCCTGCGTCGCATAGGCGTCTCGGGCACCTCGCCTGGCAGCGACGACGTGCTCCGCCGCCTGGCGCCGCTGACCACCTACGAGGACATCCTCCCCGAGGTCATCCACATCGCCAACGGCGAAACCTCACCCATCCTCTCCAGCAAGCCACCCCAAGAGTTCCTCACAAAGTCACAAGGTTTGTACGTGCGTACATCGACCCATGACTACACAAGCCTGTCCATGTTGACACGCATGAAATTAAGTTTGCGATTACAGTGTAGCTCGGGCAAGTCCGGAGAGGAGAGGAATCTGATGCCCGCGATCGTGGCGGAGATGGACCGATGGTCGCAGGCTCGCAGCTCTACAACCTGCTGATGCCGGTGATGGCCAGGCGGTGCCGGGGCTGAAATTGTAAGATGGTTAACCTAGAGGGGGGTGAATAGGTTTCTATAAAATTCTCTATAATCTTTTGCAAGTTTTAGGCTTTGCGGAATATAAGTGAGCCTAAATGCAAACTAACTGAGGCAACCTAGATGATACACAAGATAATTCAAGCTCGAAGGCTATCACAAGGTAAACAACACAAGTAAGAGATCGGTTAAGGAATAACCAAAGCACGCGGAGACGAAGATGTATTCCCGTGTTCACCACCTTTTGGAAGGGGGCTACGTCACGTTGGAGAGGTGTGAGGTTCCACGAAGGATTCCTCCGCGCCATAAAGGCTCACATTCTTCTCCGAGCCTATCCCACGAAGGAATAGCTCACTTACTCGTGGTAGACTTTAAGGTAGTCTCCAAACCCTCACAAACTTTCCACAGAGCAAATCACAAGCTGAATGCCTCCAGGCGACCCTAGCCGCCTAGGGTTTCCCATAAACCCAAGAGTAACAAGATAACTCGATGAACTCAAGGGGGAATGAACTTTTGCTTGGAGGAAACGTAGATCGGGACCTCCTATTCCTTTCTACCAAAGGGATTTGGATTTGGTTGGGTAGAACAGGAGATCCTCAAGCTTTTGTGTTTCAACAATGGGGGGAGAGAGAGCTTCAAGAAGGATATAAACTGAATGCCTAAACTACTCAAGCTGGAAGAAGGGATATTTATACTCAAGGAGAAAAACTAGCCTTTTTAAGCCAAAAACGCAAGGTTCGGTTTTAAGTTCGGTTGGACCGGTTCACACACCGGACAGTCCGGTCCTCAGCCTGGAAAACCGGACTAAAACCGAATCTGCTCTCAGTACCCAGACCCGGATAGATTCGGAGTGAGTAAACCAGAAAACCCGGTTTGAGTTCGGATTTCCGATCCTAACACCGGACGGTCCGGTCTGGGAGCCGGTCCAACCGGTCTAAAAACCGGATCTGCAGAAAAGGGCTTGATGGATAGGATTTCTTCTCTTCTCTCTTTGGTGATGGATTAGGTAGGAGAATGGGATGTGTATATGGCTTAGGTGATCATCCCCAACAAGCTCATCGAGAGAACCCCTTCGTTATCAAAATGGGGGGGGGGGTCTCCGATAACCTTTAATCACAACATCGGACTAGAACCTATGTAAGACACTAGAAGTAGCATTAGTCCACTCTAACCACGGTGTCATTGTCAACCAAAAATAGTATAGGGTAAAATACCCTTTCAATCTCCCCCTTTTTGGTTGGCGATGACAAACCGAGCTAGTGTTCTCAAGGATATTATAAACAACAATAGACATAGTCATAACATAATATAAATATCCATGGTTCACACACATAGCACAAACTTGTCCAAAGGACGGAAAGAAAGCAGATAGTTCATACACAAAGCGAAGGGGAAAGCACAATGCCATAAGAAGCAATGAGAAAGCAAGGGGCATTGTGCTAACGACGAACCCCGGAAATAACCCCGGCAAGGAACCCGTAGATAACTAATAGAACTCTACTCTTCTCCCCCATTGGCATCGAGACACCAAAAAGGAAGAGGAGTAGAGCGATGCTAACGCAGCCCAACTAGAAGAACGGCGGAGGAGGCCGAACTGGGACATCTTCCTCTTCAGAGTACTTGTCACTATCAGCAGCAACATCATTGTCCTCATCATCAACGTTACCCTGAGCAGAGGGACCACTGGGACCACTGGGAGCAAACTGACCAGGGAAGTAGCCATAGAACATAGCATCATCAAGAGGCGGCATCTCATAGTTGACATAGGGGCAGGGGCAATCTCAGGACCATCGGGTGGAGGAGTGACATTGTGGGTCGCAAGAAACTCATTGTGGCGGCGCCTAGTCTCCTGGCTCATCTCCAAAGCCTTGTGACTCACATCATAGGTAGAACGGCACATCTGGAAGAGCCTCTTGAAAAACTTGGCAGCACCACCCTTAGGCCTTGGGTGAGAGGAGGACTCACCAACAGGACGACGAGAACCAGCCCGAGTAGAAAAAAAAGGCCGAGGATCATGAGCAGCTTTGGTGCGGTGCTCAGGAAGCCGCATCCCAGGAACATCAGGAGTGTGGGCACGGAGACAAAGATTAAGCATTTCTTGTTCCTCTCGCTCGCCCACCATCACACCAGGTGGCACCACCCGATTGAGCAGCTTCTGAACATACACGCAGAAAGTGGGAGTCATCCTATCCAAAGCAGCCCGCCGCGGCTCATAGTACACAAAGTCACATCCATCAATCTTCCTCAGCCGATCAGGGTGACAGTAGTACAGCAGGTTGGAAAAATACCCACGGCAGTTAGTGGAATCTCCAACACGGGGAACAAGGGACTGACAGAAGATACTGGCCAAGGTATGATAGTAGTAATACATGCCAGTCATGCACGGAGGACTCCACTGAGAATCACTGGGATAGCAGAAAGCAAGAGTCTCAACATGCTTGACCTTCTCACTGTGAATAGAGAAGCCTCCTCCTCTACCGGTGTAGCCCATGACATCGACCAAATCAGCATAAGTAGCCTGAGAATGCCGCGTGCCAGTCATAGTGCGATCCTCATCATCATGAAAATATACTGTGCAAAAGAACTGACGAATGAAGTCAGGGAAGTAGTCCTCCTTGAGACAGACGAGGTCGAACAGATCCATTTTCCTCAAAGCTTCATCAACATAAAAGTAATCAGAGGTTGTATACATGTTGAACCACTCCAGATTGAGAGCTTGAATGTGGCCACAAGGAGTGACCCGAAACTGGGTGTAAATGTGATCCCACATCATAGCCTGAGTCTCAGTTCAAAATTTCTTGTCAGATCCTCTATAGGTGCGTTGCTTGAAGAGA
Organism: Avena sativa; assembly: GCA_916181665.1. Classification (NCBI taxonomy): domain Eukaryota; kingdom Viridiplantae; phylum Streptophyta; class Magnoliopsida; order Poales; family Poaceae; genus Avena; species Avena sativa. Next base: position 369,360,955 of record OV702279.1, on the reverse strand, counting down.
TAGGGATTCTGCTTGCGGAGAGCCCGGTACTGACCAATCTCCATACCCTTCAGATTTTGACAAGGCACATCCTCAGCCTCGGCCTGAGAAGCTTGCTGCTTACCCCTGTTAGCCTTGAGTTTGATGCGCCCAGAGCGAGCGCTACCCTCAGGCTCATGCTGCATAGACTGAGTGTTGCGACGAGCACGCTTAATCCTGTTAGCTACCTCGGGCACATACTCACTATCAGGCACATACTCATCACCAGCAGAATCAACATCTTCACCTATGAAAAAGAGAGAGAGGTTAGGGAGCACATAGATAAGTACACATGCCAGAGGGAAAGATGGGAGAAAAAACTTGGATTTGGGCAAGTGCATGGTAAGAGAGAAGACATTGCAGAGAGGTCCGGTGCCAAGGCCGGAAAAACCGGTTCCAGAACCGGATGGTCCGGTGCCAGGGTCGGTTGAACCGAATCCAAAACCAGACGGTCCGGTGTCAGAGCCGGAAAACCGAACTCAGACCGAATGGTCTGGTGCTACAGCCGGATCAACCGGATGGCAAACCAAGATCCACGAAGGCCAACTATGCAATGTAAAAAATCTTACCAATGACTCAAGTACTTGCGCAAATACAGTTCTAAGCAGAGCGGGTAGGACATGGAGGAACGAGGGTGGAAAACAAGAACAAGGTGGACCCCTAACTTGTCAAATCCAACAAAATGTATAGCAAAACATAGGGATTTTAGAAGGACAAGAGGAGAGGGAGCAAAGGGAGTACCCGATGACATGGTTATACCCCGCGGGTGCATGATCTCAGCATACCTAGTCCAGCCCAAGGAGGGCCCACGGCAAATGTAAGTCGGCCCATGAAGACTTTCGGGTGGCCCAGGCCCATGATGCCTTCGGATCCTTGGAGAGCAAGACTAGAGTAGATAGGAAATTCAAAGGGGTAAAACCCTAGAACCTGTAACCGACTAGGTCTATGCCCGGGACCTGCCTAAGTCTATATAAAGGCCAGGAGGGCACGACCTAGATCTCTCGACTCATACTTTCGCATACACACCTTCACGCCAGATTGCATCTGCGCACCCCTGTAACCTTCGGTTCCGTCGTAATCAAGAGCAGACAAGCAGGAGTAGGGTTTTCCCTCCGGGGGCCTGAACCTGGGTAAACTTTGTGTCCCCGCGTTGCTTGTTTGCTAACCGTGCCACGATCTCCAGCATCCCCATCTTATCCAAAACCCAAGTCCATAACAATGGGCATTGACGAGATCAAACCTTGTCAATTGGCGCCGTCTATGGGAATTGGGGGCGCTGATTGTGCGATCGTGACGGTCCCAACCCGATCGATCTACAACTCTGCAGCAACGGAGAGTCATCTCCTCTTCGGCGCTTTTGACTTCACCGCCCACTCGCCGGCCACCATGAAGGACTTCGAGCCCGTAGGCGACGGACTCGAAATCCTGTTCGGGAGCTTCTGCTTCCAGGTGGGGCAAACTGGCACCCTCCGCCTCCCTGAGCGGGTGCCCCTACCATCAATCAGGCCCGCTTCATGGGCCCCACACCCCGTGCTACGCACAACATCATCAGCAGATGATTCCTACGACAGCAGCAGCTGCAACTCCGATCTGTGCGATCCGCCATCGTATGCAGGGACCTACGGTTCCGGATCTGAAAGCTGCGGCAGCAGCGGGCCAATCTACGAGCGCTACCAATGCGCCGCAGTCATCCAAAGCGACGTGGATCAGCAAACACCCAACCCGCCGCCTAATCCGCCAGAATGAAACGGTGGGAACAGAAGAAGCCAATCTCCCCCACCCGAAGGGGAAAACAACGGCGGTCACGTCATCCGCCTTAGCAAAGAAGGATGGACCCAGGTCCGTGAAGCCGTGGCAGGCAACATAGTACTGCCCGCAGACGCCTCGCGGGATATGCTGATGGCCTACCACCTGCTCCTGATCGAGGAGCACAAGAAGCAGGTCAAGATGCAGGAGGTGCTTGACAAACTCAAGCAAGCAGCCTCAGAGTCCAGCGCACGACGAGCCGCGCTCTCCGCCATGGGCATCGGCTCCAGCTCGAACGCCAACCCAGGCAACAAGCACCGCTCTCGGATGGAGAACATGGATCCCAAGGAGCGCCGCGAGTTGACGCGAACTCTCCACACATCCTTCATGGAGATGGACGCCGACGGCAACGTCATCCCGAAAACGCCGCAGGCTGCAATCATGGCAGCCACTGCATACCTCGCGGCCCACCCACCTCCCGAGGGGGACCCGAAGAGGGCCATGCACAAGTCCGCACTTACCGGACTCGGACTCGTCGGAGCCGCGCTCCACCAGGAAGCTCCCAAGGAGCCGAAGAAGAAAGCTCCGGTCAGGTTCGACCGCAGCCCCACCCCTTCATCCGAAGAGGAGGAACATGACCTTCCCCGAAGGAAGAAGAGTTCGCGACGCCGCGACCGCGACTACGACGCCAGAGATGCGCTCACACAGCGCAAAATCGACAAAGCGCGAGCTAAGCGCGCATGCTCGTTTGAATCCGAGATGGACAAAGACGAAGGAGAACTCTGCGGAGCCCGATGCTTCAGCAGATCCGTCCGGTGAACACGGATGCCGCGAAATTTCAAGCTTCCTTCGGATACTCCGAAGTTCGACGACACTCAAGACCCAAAGGCTTGGCTCAGCGATCACTTATCATCCGTCAAACTGCACGGTGGAAACAAGGAGACCGCCATGCAATGCCTTCAGCTGCAGCTGACAGGCGCAGCCCGGATCTGGCTCAGCAGCCTATCCTCAGGGTCCATCCAAAGCTGGGATGAGATAGCTTACAGCTTCATCTGAAACTTCAAGGGTACCAGCAAAAGGCCTGCCTCAATCGAAGAATTGCGAGCCTGCACTCAGCGAACGGGCGAATCCATTCGCTCGTACATACTACGCTGGTCCAACACAAAGAACTCTGCAGCCCGCATCTCCGAAGAGAGGGCCATCGACGCCTTCAGGGACGGCGTCAAGCGCCAAGACTTCAAGGAGGAACTTGGGCGCGTCAAACCCAAAACGCTCGATCACCTCATGGACATCGCCAACAGGTGGGCTGACGGAGAAGACTCCATTCACCGAGCACAATCGGAAGAAGAGGACGACTATGGTCGACGGCGAGAGCGCCGTAGCAAGAGAAGATCGCGCGTCTACGACGATCGCGACGGACCCGACATGGTCGCGGCTGGCTACGCCGATCGCCGCAACGACGCCAACCGCAACAGCGGAGGATACCGCGGAGGAAACTTCCGCGATGGAGGACGTCCAGCGCAGTCGTGGCAACGCCGCGACCGCGATAACGGACCCTCAGCATACGAAAAGCTTTCGGGTCCATGCACCATCCACTTCTACATCGACAAGCAGGATGGCAAAAAGAAGGCGAGCCACATGCTCAAGGATTGCCGCGAGTTCCAGAAGCTCAGCGAAAGCATGGTGCAGATGAGGCAGCAAGCTCCAATCCCTGCATTCGGAAATGCACCCGCGCCAGGTGAGATAGCGCATGGAGCTCCTCCACCGCCACCTGTAGGAGGCCCGAACCAACCGGTCGCACCAGCACAGAACAACGCTGGGAACGGGTATCCCCTGTCGAAAGGAGCACTGATGATCCAGAAGGGGCGCCCTACGAATAGGGTGCAGAAGAAAATCACCCGACAGATCAACCTGGCCGTGGCAACTCCACCCGCCATCCCTGAGTACCTCAGCGGATCGGAGTCCTGCATCACATTCACTCGTTCGGATCACCCTTGCCAGATCCCTCGCCCAGGTCATGCTGCCCTGGTGCTGGAGGCGCAGATCGGAGGTTTCGAGATGAGTCGCGTCTTCATGGACGGCGGCAGCGGCATCAACCTGATGTTCGCAAGCACTTTGGCAGCAATGCGGATCCCGCAGTGCAGCCTGGAACAGTCAGACACAACGTTCCACGGCATCGTTCCAGGGAAGGGCATATTCCCCCTGGGCAAAATATGGCTCGACGTCATCTTCGGCAAGCCGGGCAACTTCCGACTAGAACGGCTCGAATTCGAAGTGGTGGACTGGCCATCACAGTACGACGCCATCCTCGGGCGTGTAGCATTCGCAAGGTTCCTGGTTGTCCCACACTATGCATACCTGCTACTCAAGATGCCAGGACCGAAGGGCGTCATCACAGTCCACGGGAGATTCACCCGATCGGACCAATGCGACAGAGATTTCAACAGAATCTCCCAATCATTCGGTATGCAGGAGGAGCTCCTTAGGCTCCGCGAGGTGACGGACAATGGGGCACCCCCAGTCGCACGACAAAACGCACCTGACATGTCTTTCGAACCCACGGTCAACACAAAGAAGGTGCAGGTCCACCCGACGGATGCCTCCAAGACGGCGCTGATCGCCAACGACCTCAGTCCCGCATAGGAAGGCGCGCTCGTCGAATTCCTCCGTGAGCGCTGGGAAATCTTCGCCTGGTGTCCTGCGGACATGCCAGGAGTTCCTAGGGAATTCGCCGAGCACGCACTCAACTTATTTCCAGACACCAAGCCCGTCAAGCAGTCCATCCGAAGACTGTCCGAGCCACGAGCCGAAGCTATCGGCAAGGAAATCAACAGACTACTCGCTGCAGACTTCATCAGGGAAATCAAAGAAAGCGAGTGGCTTGCAAACACAGTCATGGTCCCAAAGAAGGACACGGACATCCTGCAGATGTGCGTGGATTTCACGTCGCTAAACAAGCACTGCCCAAAGGACCACTTCCCCCTTCCTCGGATCGATCAGATCATCGATTCGACTGCAGGTTGCGAGAAGCTCTCCTTCCTCGACGCCTACTCAGGCTACAACCAGATTCGACTCAAGGTTGAAGATCAGGAGAAAACGACGTTTATCACACCGTTCGGAGTATTCTGCTACAACACAATGCCCTTCGGGCTAAAGAACGCAGGTGCCACGTACCAGCGATGCATGCAGGCCTGCCTCAAGGACCAAATCGGTCGCAACGTTCAAGTCTATGTTGATGACATAGTCATAAAAACCAGGGAGGCAAGGACACTTATCGACGATCTCCGCGAGACGTTCGACAACCTTGATCGCTACAGGATCAAGCTCAACCCCGAAAAGTGCGCCTTCGGCGTCCCATCGGGTCAGCTGCTTGGGTACTTCATCTCTCAGCGAGGGATCGAGGCGAACCCGAAGAAAATCAGAGCCATCATGGCGATGGAGAAGCCGAAAAACATCAAGGGTGTCCAGCAGCTCGCAGGACGAATAGCGGCATTGAGCAGATTCATCATCCGCATGGGCGAGAAGGCATTGCCATTCTACCAACTGCTACGCAAGGCAGATAAATTCGAGTGGACGCCCGAAGCCAACGATGTATTCGAAAGCCTCAAGCGACTCCTCTCCACCTCGCCCGTCTTGGTCACGCCAAAGGAGCGCGAGCCTCTGCTGCTGTACATAGCAGCCACACACCAGGTGGTCAGCACCAAACTAGTGGTCGAACGACCCGAAGAAGGCAAGACCCACGGGGTCCAGCGCCCAATCTACTACCTCAGCGAGGTACTGACACCAACAAAGCAGAGGTACCCTCACTACCAGATGCTCGCCTACGGCGTGTTCATGACGGCTCGACGGCTGAGCCATTACTTCCAGGAGCACCAGGTGATGGTCATAACGAGGCACCCCTGAACAGCATCCTGAATAACCCAGAAGCCACAGGACGCGTGGCCCTATGAGGCATCGAGCTGTCACCCCTGGACATCATCTACGAGAAGCGACTCGCAATCAAGTCCCAAGTCCTCCCGGACTTCCTCGTACATTGGATGGAGCTGCAGCTACCAGACACCCCAGACATGTCGCAGTGATGGACCATGCACTTCGACGGCTCCAAGCGCGAAGCTGGAGCAGGAGCCGGGGTCATACTGACCTCCCCGCAGGGCGACCAGATGAAGTACGTCCTCCGGATGAAATTCCGAGCCTCCAACAATGAGGCCGAATACGAAGCCCTCATCCACGGCATGAGAATGGCAAAGATCTGCGGCGCAATGCGCTGGTCATCTACGGTGACTCCAACCTCGTCGTCCAGCAGACGATGAACGAGTGCGACACACACGCCGAAAACATGATCGCGTACCGCGCACTCTACAACGCACTCGAAGGAGAATTCGACGGCTGCGAGCTTCGGCACGTTGGAAGAGAAAGAAACGAGGAGGCCGACAGACTCGCCAACATCGGCTCCACCTGCGCAAAGGTGCCACCGGGTGTTTTCCTCGAACAGATCTGCGTACCATCCATCAAGCGGAAATTCCCCAAGGGATCACCTGAAGAAGCAGAACACTCGGGGGCTACGCTGCCCGAAGGACATGAAGGACCCGAGCAACTGGACACAGAGGTCGCCATGGTCAACCTAATGCAGGTCATGGCAGTCGAAGAAACTTGGACGCGGCCATACCTCTAGTTCTTGATAAACGGAGAACTGCCTGACAGCCCGACAGATGCCTGGCGCGTATCTCGTCGGTCAAAAGCCTTCACCATCATCAATGGCGAGCTATAGAAGCGCAGTATTACGGGTGTACTACAAAGGTGCGTCACCATCGGTGACGGGAAAGCCATCCTCCAAGACATCCACGAGGGCATCTGTGGCCATCACGCAGGCAGCTGCTCCCATGTCGCCAAAGCTCTACGAGCCGGATTCTACTGGCCAACGGCCATGAGCGACGCAAAGGACATCGTCCGAAGATGCAACGGGTGCCAACGGTTCGCCGACAAACCGCATGCACCCGGGTCAGAGCTCAGACCCATACCTATAGCTTGGCCCTTTGCTCAATGGGGCCTCGACATGATAGGCAAACTGCCAAAGTCCTCGAAAGGGGGACACATTTACCTCCTGGTCGCAGTCGACAAATTCACCAAGTGGATCGAGGCCATGCCCGTCACCAACCAAAAAGGCAAAACCACCGTCAAGTTCTTCGAGTCCATTGTCTATAGGTTCGGCGTACCGCACAGCATCATCACCGACAATGGATCGAACTTTATCTCCAAGGAGTTCCAGGACTTCTGCGAAGGCCTCGGGATCAACATCACGTATGCCTCAGTGGCACACCCGCAAACAAACGGGCAAGTGGAAAAGGCCAACGGCCTAATCGGCGCTGGTCTCAAGAAGCGCCTCATGAGTCCACTCGAACGGAAAGCTGGAGCCTGGACGAAAGAGCTACCATTCGTACTGTGGAGCTTACGGACTATGCCAAACAGCTCCACCGGCTACACGCCGTTCTTCATGGTACACAGAGCCGAGGCCGTGCTACCAGCCGAAGTACGCCACCAGGCCCTCCGGGTCGTCGCTTACAGCGAAGCAAAATCCACGGCTGCACTCGAAGATGCCGTCGACACACTCGACGAAGCAAGAGACGTAGCAACAGCTCGATCGACGGTGTACCAGCAGAGTCTCCGCAACTACCACAGCCGCCGGCTACGCCCAAGGTCCTTCGTCGAAGGAGACCTCGTCTTGCGACTCAAGCAAGAGCGACCGAAGAAATTCGAGTCACCATGGGAAGGACCCTACATCATCACCGAAGTCATCCCAGGTGGTGCCTATCGCCTCAAGCACGTGGAGTCTGGAGTCGCATACTCCAACCCATGGAACATCGCACACTTACGGCGATTCTACCCATAGTTACCTACCCCTTTACTTTCAATAAGGCTTTTTAGCCAAGGCTATTCAGCCGAACAATGTACCTCCCCCATTACGATATAAATAAAGCTAAGTGCCTTGACCCAAAATTTCATTTCGTTATTTGCAACTTTACTTTATGCTACAAACGCACTCGGGGGCTCCCCCCACCTCACGATTCCATCGACTGAGAATCACACGTGTACACCCTGAGTAGCTGACAACGTTAGGCAAACGAAAAGGACATGTACTCAAACAAAGCACTGCATGCTCATAATAAACATAAACCTTTATAACACAGGGCACAACACGCCCAGTCGAAATATACAAATTTTACATCTACCTCTTTTACAGGTACTACCTATTCTGAAGAATCACTTGAGCACGCTGCTCAAACAAATCCACTACCTGCTCGGCATACTGCCTTACAGCCGCGTAATGCGGACGCATATCCCACTCGCCACCATCCGGCCGAAGAGGTGGCCCAGCGGCTACAACAGACAAATCTACTTCAGGACGGTGCAGCCTTATAAGGGACAAAGCAGCCTTCACGCCCGCGACGAGTTGTTGCCGCACCAACTCCTTGACATTGCTCACGCTTCGAAACTTCGACAGAAGACCCGCAAGGCTTGTTGGCACAACATCCAATGGAAACATGACATGCAACACCGAGGCAAGCGACGTCTGCACCTGACGAAGCACCCGCGAAACCTGGTGCACACGATCCTGCACCGTCGCCAGAGCCATGGCGTGGTCACGATCCATCCAGAAGAAGCCACCAGCCTCCATGTCCTGTTGAGTCAAGCAATTGACCCGAACAGCGACATACTCCTTCTCTTCCCTCGGGGCAAGGTTAGCACCTACGACAATTGCACAAAATAAGAGGCAGGGCCAGCAGGCTCATTCGAAGAACTGAGTTGCAGCTCGAAACAAAGAACAACTTACATTGAAGCTGCTCAGACAGCCAAAGCAGTTCCGCCATCAAGTACTCCTCTCTGGCTGCACCGCGATCCGCTTTGGACTTCCAAACATCGGCATGACCTCGCAACCCAAGCAACTCCCTCTCAAGACTACGAACACGGTCCCGAAGAAAAGCGAGTTGCGAGGAATCATCCAAAGATGGACGCAGCTGCGCTGCAGGCGAGGTGTCAACGGGGTCAGCACCCGAAGGAACCTAGCATAGCAGAAAAGCAAAGGACATAAACATTCAGACAGAGAAGAGCACAACTCAGAAGAGTTCATTAAGCATATAAAAGCCACTACGTGGCACAAAGATTGCGTTCCTCACAAATATTTACAACAAAAGAAGACTACAAACTATCCTACATCTACAACGCCTAAGACGCGGCACCCTGAGTAGCCTCGGAGCCGGATTGCCTCGTCTTGGCCTTCCCCTGTTGCCGCAGCGCATACTCAGACAGCAAATCAATGAGCTTTGGCCCATATCACTTGCAGCGAGCAGAATAGGCAGCAAAAGCTACCTCGGATCCATCCGCGGTCGTCGGCATCCGGGAGGTGATCTGGGGAAGGTCCAGCTCCGCTCAGCCGCCAAAGCCATCGCCAGCCCGACGGACGCGCCGATGCCCTTCTGCTTGCGCTTGTACGCCGTAGGCGCTTCGGCTGACAAAGCCTCTGCCAGGGCGTCAACATCATCAAGGGCCGCGCCCTTAGGGACAAGCTCCTTGTAGAAGCGGCCAAGGATTTCCTTCGCCTTGGCAAGGGAGCCGACGACGGTGCTGCAACGATCTTCGACCGCTGCAGTAGCATCATCTAGAGCACTCCCGTGCTCCAGAGCGCCACGGTCAAACTCGATGCCTGCGGCATCTGAGGCAAAACAAAAGAGAAGACTGAGGACAGTAACACAGAAGAAAGGCAAGAACACGAAATTACAGAAGCGAAAATAAGGCACTCACCCGAAACAGCCTTGGCAGCAGCCATGAGCTTGTCGGCCACCTCTCTTTCACGCGTAGTCGCAGCCATGGTAAGCTGCTCCTCGCGGTCCGTAGCCTCCTGCTGCAGACGCTCCTTAGCTTCGGCTGCCTTGGCCAGCTCCAGCTCAAGGCGCTCCTTCGCATCAGCGGCGTCCTCAGCCTTTTTCTCCGATTGACCAAGACTCTTCTTGAGAGCGTCGATCTCACGGAGAGAAGTATTATGCTCCTCTACATTCAAAACAACCAATCATTAGAAAGCAGGACAGAAATAATGGAAAGAAGAACCCAAAGTATACGGGTACCTTGAAGCTGTTGGAGGTTGGCCTCCAGCACCAGGCGCTCTTGCACCAGCCGCTTGGCTTCCTGCACAAAAGGCTGCAGGAAGAAGAACAACCATTCAGAAAAAGGACTCAGGGCTACGCCCAACAGGAGAAAGTAGAAGAAAACGACTCACACGAAAACACTTGGGGGCTCCCCCCGAGACTCGAAGAACAAACTAAGAGAACTCTTTTACACACGCTCGGGGGCTCCCCCAGTGATAGACGACTTACATGATCCAACGGTGATGCTGAAGGCCCGCTGGCGAAATTCTGAGGCGCAACCACCTGCACCTCCTGCAGATGAGGGTTCGGAGCAGCGCCCCCCAAAGTTGCCACCGTCTGAGGAGGAGGAGACGCAACCTTCGACTCTCCCATCATCTCCCAAGCACCATCGCTGGAGGAGTCGTGGGAGGAGTGCTTGCACACGAAATATTTAGCACAAGAACAAAAAGTCAACAGCAGAAAGACAGCAGTATAAAGGAAACTTACGAGTCCAGCGAGCTCAGGTCGAAGATAGGAGGAGTCCTCCGGGCTCTCTTCTCCCCCTTCTTCTCTTCCTTCTTCTCTTCCTTCTTTTCTTCCTTCTTCCGCTTCGCTGGCGGGTGCGACGCTACAGCCCGCACAGGAATGGCAGGAATGGGAGAGGAAGAGCCTCCATGCCCGTCACTGTGACGCTCAAGGCACAGAGGGTTTCTGGGAGTCGGAGGAGTCGAGGCATCCGAAGATTGCTGGAGCTCCGTGATCGTTTGCGCGTATGGTCCTCGCTCGACTCGTCGGCATCTTCCGCCGGAGATCGCGCCGACAGCAGCTCGGACACGGAATCCACCATGTCATTATCCAGGGCATTCGGATATTTTTCAGGCAATGGCGGTACCATGCCTGGCACCTTGAAGCTCTGCAAAACCAGAAGGGACTTTGTTAGCAAACAAAGGAAAATAAATACGCAGTCGACGAAAAGCGCTACGCGCACAAATCTACACCTGTGGAATAGCCAACGCCGAATAAAACGGCGGAGTCAGCGACTTCCCCGGGATTTTCTCTCCGGCCTTGAACTTCAACAGCGAGCGAAGGGTCCTGTCAAGATCCCCCTCGAAGATTTTCTCAGCCGAAACCCTCGTCGGATCACGGCGCCCAGAATAAAGAAACATCGGGTGCGCCCTAGCCTGGAGAGGCTGCACCCGACGCTCGAGAAACGTGCGGATGATATCCACGCCGTTCACTTCCTTCTCCGGAATCAACTGGAGATCCTCCACCCGACGGTAAAGGGCCTCTATTGCCGCCTCCTCGCCATCCAAGATCTTGTTTTTCCAAGACCTTTTTGGCTCAATCTTTTGGGAGGGGTCAAAAGGAACAAGACCAAAATCTTGCCCAGGCACTACGGAGTCGCGGATATAAAACCATCGCCTCCGCCAGTACTGGACAGATTCGGACATGGAAAAGGAAAAGAAAAGCAGATTGGGACTGAGGGAGATGATGCAACCCCCAATGGGATAAACACCATCCGAACCAGACTGCCTCTTCACGGAATAAAGTTTCCGGAAGAGGCCAAAGTACGGCTCAATGCCGAGCCAGCACTCGCAGAAAGTGATGAAACAAGCAATGTGAAGAAGAGAATTGGGCGAAAGATGATGAAGCTGGATGCCATAGAGAAAGAGCAGTCCACGGAGGAAGTTGTGGACTGGAAAGGAAAACCCACGCATAACGAAGGCGAGAAACATAACCCGATACCCAGTTGGGGGATGGGGGATTACCTCGTTGCCGGAGAGTCTGACGGCCTCCCTATCCTGTGGGATCAAGCCCCGCTCGCGAAGTTTGCGGAGATCACTCTCCCGCGTCTCTGATCGCCGCCAACCACCGTCGGTGACACGGGTAGCGGTGGCGCTTTTATTTCCTCCGGCGGCGCTGGTACCAACCGCAGATGATGACTTCTTTGATTTCCCCATCGCGCTACGGCGACGCCGGCGGTGAGAGCGCAGAAGGAAAGATGGAAATGTAGAAGGAAACTCTAGTGCGCAGCAAGAATCGATGGAGCACAAGGAGGCAGTGAAAACAAGAACTGATGCGGTGAAAACAAACTGCAACTTTCCCTAATGATTATAATGACGAGGACGATGCACGGCAGCCGTCCATCCAGAAGACCTAACGCCAACGGCAGATCTGGACATACACGTGTCAGCATCACAACGAACCGTCGTTACCACGCCATCCACTATGCACGGAAATCGAGGAGACGCCGTAATTATCTCCACGCCGCGCGTGACCGGTCAATTCAAGGTCAGCAAGTGGGACCCATGTTCGTCCAGTCAAGTCATCTCTGGCGCAGCAGACACTTGAGGTCATTGATCGTCAGCACTGATGTCATAAAAAGCTATACTAGCAACAACTACAAGTTCTTCGGCTTTCAAAGCTAAGAGTACTCACTCGAATCTACGATTCGACTAAATACTCGGAGGCTACTCCTATTAGGAGCGCTGGCCGCGCACCCGAAGGATGAATACGAACTATTTCTTCGAGTCCTACGTCGAGTCTGCGACTCCACTACGGACTCAGGGGCTACTCCCATAGGGAGAACGGATTTAAGCATCCGATTTTTTTTTTGTGTTCTACGGACTTAACAACTGAACAATGTTTGAACTAAAGTCTCCGCTCGAGTCTACGACTCGAACAGACACTCGGGAACTACTCCCATAGGGAGCGCTGGTCGCGCACCCTATGAATTCTTCGACTGTGATCCTTCGGATCAGCATGCAAAACTTTTCGGCAACTCTGCCCCAACTAAAAGTTAAGTGAGTGACGTCCTCCTTGGCCACCCGAAACACCTCCGCAGTGACAAACATTCGGATGCTGTGTCTGCGACACAAAGATAAGACCTACAGATATCATCTGATGGCCTGGCAACGCACACGACTGCGCTCTGCTAAGTATGAACCCGTGCCAACAGGCGCGATGAAAAATCCCGATGGACGCGTTGGGTACATCAATTAAATTCACTGGAATTCCACTCCTGTAAGTCCTCCGCGGCCTGAGTCGAATTACGCCAGCATATGTTACAGTTTCGAGTTGAGGGACTCGAACCTAAGGAAGATCGTGTTGTTTCGTCCTAAGACAGTTAACTGACCCTGATCCGTCGGGTGAGTCATCAACAATCCCTACACATGAACTATTGAAATACATAGTTGCACCCGAAAGATTGAAGAGTCCTCAGCCGAACCTATGATTCGGCTGATCACTCGGGGGCTACTGACATGGTTATACCCCGCGGGTGCATGATCTCAGCATACCTAGTCCAACCCAAGGAGGGCCCACGGCAAATGTACGTCGGCCCATGAAGACTTTCGGGTGGCCCAGGCCCATGATGCCTTCGGATCCTTGGAGAGCAAGACTAGAGTAGATAGGAAATTCAAAGGAGTAAAACCCTAGAACCTCTAACCGACTAGGTCTATGCCCGGGACCTGCCTAAGTCTATATAAAGGCCAGGAGGGCACGACCTAGATATCTCGACTCATACTTTCGCATACACACCTTCACGCCAGATTGCATCTGCGCACCCCTGTAACCTTCGGTTCCGTCGTAATCAAGAGCAGACAAGTAGGAGTAGGGTTTTCCCTCCGGGGGCCTGAACCTGGGTAAACTTTGTGTCCCCGTGTTGCTTGTTTGCTAACCGTGCCACGATCTCCAACATCCCCATCTTCTCCAAAACCCAAGTCCATAACAATGGGCATTGACGAGATCAAACCTCGTCACCCGAGGACATGGCTTCCCGTGAAGGAAAGCACCAAAGAGCCCTTGAGTAAGAGGAACACCAAAAAGCTCCCGAACCACCGCGAGATGAAGAAATTCCTTTGGTGAAAATCCTCCAAAAGTCCTTCCTCACGAAATGGTGGCCCGATCTATGGATCCTAGGGGTGGAATCACCCTAGGAGAGGAGGGGAGGGTGGGGAGGGGCGACAATGGAGGAGGAAGGGTCGGGGGAAGTGAAAGGGAACTGTGGGAGGGAGGGGTACCAGGGAGAAGAGGGAGAAAAGAGAAAAAAACTGATCTGAACTTCGGTTTTAAGTCCGGTTCAACCGAGATCCAAACCGGACGGTCCGGTCCTCAGGTCGGAAAACCGGAACCCAACCGGAAAGTGGTACTGACACGAGCTTCGGATAGACTCGGTTTAGTATAACCGGATTTTCCGGTTCAAGTCTGGTTTTCCGATGCTGGCACCGGGCGGTCCGGTTTGGGAGCCGGTTCAACCGGGCCAAAAACCGAACAACAAAAAAGACACTGAAAAAAATTTAGAATTTTTTTTCGAGGATGTCATGTGCATGTAGAGGAAGATAGTAGACTCCAAAAGGGTAGAGGAAGCAGGTGATCTAGGCATGCCTATTGGAAAGAACCAATTTCATCCTCACAGGCATGATTCGAGGATATCAAGAGCTAGAGGGAAGATCAAACTCAGAAAGCCTCATGATGGAAACCATTGAGATGCAAAGGAGGCTAGGAGATTGCGGGGGATTTCTCCCCCTATGTTTAAGCACATGTGTCATGGCGCCTCAAAGATAGATGCTTGGACTCATATCATGACACGAGATCAATTTATGTTGCACACATAGGTATGCATCAAACCAGGACATGGTAAGATGGCTATCCCTACATGTGCTGCACAACTAGGCTACATAGCACGTTAAGAGCAAGAATATAGTGCAAGAAGCAAATCAATCCAAGTTTTGGGGATCTAGGATACCGAGTTCTCGCCTCAACATGACAAACCGGGCTTCATCCAAGGGCTTCGTGAAGATATCGGCCAATTGGAACATCGTACCCACATGAGTGAGATTGATATCACCATTTGCGACATGGTCACGTAGGAAGTGGTGGCGGATGTCAATATGTTTGGTGCGGCAATGTTGGACGGGTTTGTTGGCGATCTTTATTGCGCTTTCATTGTCACATAGAAGAGGCACCGTACCAAGAGACACACCATAGTCTTTCAAGGTTTGCCTCATCCATAACAATTGAACACAACAAGATGTCGCGGATATGTATTCGGCTTCGGCGGTGGATAGGGCTATGGAGTTTTGTTTCTTGGAAGAGCAACTTACCAACGACCGACCAATAAATTGGCAAGCCCCGGAGGTTGATTTCTGGTCAACCTTATCACCTGCCCAATCGGCATCTGAATAGCCAACAAGCTCAAAGGTTTACCCCTTTGGATACCAAAGCCCGAGAGTAGGAGTGAGAACAAGGTACCTAAAAATCCGTTTGACCGCCATCAAGTGGCACTCCTTGGGAGCGGATTGAAAACGAGCACACATTCCAACACTTAACATGATATCCGGCCTAGAAGCACAAAGGTAGAGCAAGGAACCAATCAAAGAACAATATACCTTTTGATCCACGTCCTTCTCACCTACTCCAAGGCCAAGTTGTCCATTTAGTGGCATGGGTGTCTTCATGGGATTAGCCTTGGCCATCTCGAACTTATTGAGCATATCCTTAATGTACTTCTCTTGAGAGATGAAAGTGCCATGAGGAAGTTGCTTTATGATGAAGCCTAGAAAGAACTTCAACTCCCCCATCATGGACATCCTAAATTTCATAGTCATCAACTCGGCAAAAGCTTTGTTATGAGATTCGTTAGTTCCACCAAAGATAATATCATCAACATAGATTTGAACAATAAATAAGCCACCCCCTTTAACCCGTTTGGTGAAAAGGGTGGAATCGACCTTACCCACACTAAACCCATCCATGAGTAGAAAATCCCTAAGGTGCTCATACCAAGAACGAGGAGCTTGCTTTAGTCCGTAGAGAGCCTTATGGAGTAGATACACATGGTTGGGATAGCGTGTGTTTTCGAAACCCGGGGGTTGAGCTACATATGCAACCTCTTTCAAGGGACCATTAAGAAATGCACTTTTCACATCCATTTGATAAAGCTTGAAGTTATGGAAAGATGCATAATCAAGCAAGAGACGAATAGCTTCAAGACGAGCAACGGGTGCAAAGGTGTCCTCATAGTCAATACCTTCTATTTGGGCATACCCTTGCGCCACTAACCTTGCTTTGTTTCTTGTGACGACCCTGTTCTCATCTTGCTTGTTCTTGAACACCCACTTGGTCCCAATGACATTTATGCGATGATCTTTAGGCCTCTCCACTAGAGACCATACTTCATTGCGGGTGAAACACTCGAGTTCTTCTTGCATGGCAATGACCCAATCCGGATCCTCCAAAGCCTCATGAACCTTAAGGGGCTCAAAGTTGGACACAAAAGCATGATGCCCACAAAAGGTTGTGAGGTTCTTCTTCTTGGCACGGGTCTCGATCCCTCTTGATATGCTTCCAAGGATATTGTTGACTTGAAGTCTACTTGCAATGGAGACGGATTTAATCTTCCGAATTGTGCCTTCATGATCAACAAATTCATATTTTGAGGGGCTTTGATCATTGACACCATATTGATCTTGGACTTGAGATGGAGGTTGATCTTCTACTTGGTCTTGCTCAAGGGTTCGAGGGCTTGGTTCTTGTTCTTCGGTTTGCATGGCATCTTGAGTGAGATGTTGATCTTGTGATGCATTTGATGGCTCAAATTGGGTAGAGCTTGGCTCTTCTTGAGTTGAGCTTGATTCTCCCCCATCATCTTGTTGAACATGAATGTGAGACTAAGTGGGCAAGATGTTCCCAATACCCATCAACTTGATGACTTGAGAAGAATCACCATGTCCTACATCACGAGAAGAAACTTACCCCTCACGGGGGCCATTATTCTCCAAAAACTCCACATCACAAGATACTTCAACACTACCATTGGTCTTGTTGTAGTATCTATAGGCATGAGAGTTTTCCGCATAACCAACAAAAATACCCTCTATAGTTCTAGATTCGAATTTACCGAGCTTTTCCTTTTTGTTCTTGACGAGGTACTTGCATCCAAAGACACGGAAGTAGTTGACATTGGGATTCTTACTTATGAGAATCTCGTATGGAGTCATGTCAAAGGGAGCACGGAGGAAGAGCCAGTTCGTGTAGTGGACCGCGGTAGCAATAGCTTCTCCCCCAAATCTGTGAGGGGACTTGAATTCACTCAACATTGTTATTGCCATCTCAATGATTGTCCGGTTCTTGCTTTCAATAACACCATTTTGTTGAGGGGTATAAGGAGCCGAGAATTCATGCTTGATCCCCTCATCTTCAACAAATTATTGCATGGTGTAGTTCTTGAACTCGGTGCCGTTGTCGGTTCTAATGGTCTTGATCTCCACTCCATGAGTGCGTTGAGCTTGCTTGGCAAAGATCATGAATTCCTTGAAGGTCTCATCCTTTGTCTTGAGAAGAAACACCCAAGTGTACCTTGAGTAATCATCAACAATCACAAGACCATATCTTCTTCCACCAAGGGAGTCATATGTTGATGGCCCGAAGAGATCCAAATGGAGAAGCTCCAATGGTCTTGACGTGGCCACCTTGGTAATAGAAGGATGATGCTTCCCAATTTTCTTTCCTGAAATGCAAGCACACACACACACACGATCTTTCTCAAAGGAGATACCGGTTAGTCCAATAATATGCTCACCCTTTAGAAGTAGATTGAGATTTCTCATGTTGACATGACCTAGGCGAAGATGCCAAAGCCATCCCTTGTCAGCCTTGGCCATTAGACATGTAGGAAGAGATTGGCTCTCTTTCGAGAGGTCGACCACATAAAGGTCGTCTTCCACGTGTCCAATGAGAACCAAGCTGAGATCATCACCCCTAAAGACCTTCACAAAAGTTCTAGAGAAATAGGAGTCATAGCCGGCATCCGCAAGATGTTTAATTGAAAGCAAGTTGTAACCAAGGTTTTCAACATGTAAGACGGTCTCTAGAGTCAAAACCTTGGAGATTACCAACTTACCATAACCTAGTACCTTTCCTTTAGAGTTATCTTCAAAAGTGATGCTTGACGTTGAGTTGACATCGTGAATGAATTGGTCAAGCCCACTTCTACCTCCGGTCATGTGATTGGTGCATCCACTACCAAACACCCATTTTGATCCACCGGAGGCATAACCCTACAAAATTAATTCTTTGATTTAGGAACCCATTGAGTAATGGGTCCCCTAGCATTAGCAACAAGATCCTTAGGTACCCAAATTGAGTACCACCTATAAGCATAACCATTTCGAGGGCCAACATATTTGGTATATATATCTCCTTGAGTGCCCTTACATAGCACATATGAAGGATTAGACTTTCCCGCATACTTGTGATTGGGATTGCCCCTCATGGCTCCCCCATTCACCACATTCCTTCTGACTTGGTCAACCACCTTGTCACATTCTTTTACAAAGGTTATATTCTTTGGTGGAATGACATTGCTCGTGTTTTTCTTTGGATCAAAACCGACACCTTCCTTGGAAATTCTCGTCTTTTGACGGATAAGATCTCATATAGGATATTTCCCTTGGAGGTAGGTGCACGACGCTCTTTCTCAAGTTGCTCTTTCAACTTCTTATTCTCTTCAATGAGGTGAGATTGATCAAAGGTAGAGTTAGAGGTACAAGAATCATTTTCAACAATAATTGGATCCTTCAATGTACCAAGAGCCTTCTCATAGGACACCCGAAGTTGATCATGGTTCTCTCCAAGTTTTATGAGCTCATGCTTGAAAAGCAAACTAGCCTTCTCAATGTGCTCAAGGTCCTTGGTAAGATAAGCATGATCAACTTCAAGCTCTTTCTTTGAGGCATCAAGCTCTTGGGACAATGAGTTGGCCCTATCAATAGTGTCCATGTCTTTTGCTTTATCAATTTCAAAAATTTCAATTTGTAATTTGAGAAAAGAATTGGTATTCTTTTCCTCACAAAGCTCTTGCTCAAGAAGATTGAATCTTTGTTTCTCATCATCAATATGAGATTCCAAGCTACCAATGGCCTCATCACGTGAGCTAACAAGTTCCATTAATTGCTTGACTCTAGCACGAGCAATGGGAGGAAGATACTTCATGATAGCATACATTTCTTTTATATATTCTTCACCAAATTCATCACTATCACTATCACTATCATGATCACTCTCAAGATCATCCAAGACACTAGATAGGGATGGAGGAGAGACAATTACCTTGGAGCTTCTTGCCATAAGACAAGAACCGATGATCTTGAAAATAGGAGAACTCTCGATGTAGTCCTTGGAGTAGTAGTAGGTGAGAGGTGAACCGGGTTCGACATATGCCAAACCGGTCACACCCACCAATTTCTCCTTATCCCCACACTCCACGTCAGACTCGTCCTTGGAGCTCCTTGCCATGAGGCAAGTGGCGGTGACCTTGGGAGTAGGAGAGTCGTCGGTGTAGTCCTTGGTGTAGTCATAGGTGAAGAGAGACCCGGGTTTGGCAAAGGCCAAACCGACCAATCCAACCACCTTCTCTTCATCCTCTTCCTCCTTGTCGGATATGTATTCTTGACCTAGGAAGCCCTTGCCATCACGCCTATTATTCCTCTTGTATCTTTCATTGATGGGGTTGGGATTCAATCTTGATTTGGCACCTTCTTCATACTTCGGCTTGTCAAGCCTCTTCTCATATGGACACTTGTCGGAAAAATGGGTCGACTCATCACAATTGTAGCACGTCCTCTTTTTCTCACTTGATCCCATTGAACTTCTCCTTCTTCAGAACTTCATGTTCTTGGTGAAGAGAGCAAGTTGAGAAGCATATCATCAACTCCATCAACATCACTTTTTTCATCACTAGCAACATCTTCTTGCACATGCTTGGCCTTTAATGCTAGAGAGTGGGAAGACCCAATAGCACGGTTGATCTCCTTGATATTTTGCCCTTCATCCGCCAAGTTACCCGTGGCAACTAGATAAGAGACTAGATCATCAGGAGTGAATTAATTAGCCCTATCAAGGAGTTGCAAGTTCAAGGCAAGCTTATTATCGGTGACCGCGATCATGGAGACAATTTTGGACTTGATAAGTTCATCATTCAAATTGAATCCATCATCATACTTCTCACACCCTAGGCCACCAATCTTCACGCGGAGGGCAACAAGTCTCTTGTATGCTTCAACGATAGTCTCACCATCATGTTTCATGAACATGTTCATCTCTGACTTGGCGGCTTCATACTTGGATTTTTGGATAAGAGAGGTTCCCTCTTGGAGAATGACAATCCTATCCCAAAGATCCTTTGCAGTGGGGATGTCGCTGACTTGATCATGGAGAGTGCGGTGAATGGAACTCCTTATCTTGTCACAAACTGTTGCATTTAGTTGACGGTCGTAGTACTCTCCCGGGGTCAGGTTGTTGGGATCATGAGGGTGGAAACCGGTGCATACAATCTCCCAAAGCTCAATGCTGCAGCTGCGAAGATGAGATTCCATAGAAGCTTTCCAATGAGAGAAATGAGTTCCATCATAATGAGGTGCAGGACCCGAACCATTAATATGCGGCATGATGTTCTTTTGCTTAGGATAAACATAAGGGAATTGATTAGGGGGCGTGGATGTTTTTGACGAGCCGCCCTCATGAGCGGACTCGGCATCCTTATCCTTTTCGGTGTCCATTGGTCTCCCTTGAGGTACTACCAATGGGTTACCAAGAAAAGCCCCATCGCCAATGGCCTTAAGTTGTCCTTCTAGGTAACTCATTCGAACAAGGAGATTGGAATCCGCCTTGGCCTTTTCAAGGGAACCCTTGGCTAGGATTTCGCGAAGCTCCTTGACCGAATAAGTCTTTTCCTCCTCATTATCAGAGAAAACCATCTTTTCTCTTAGGCGGTAAAGCCCTTAAAAGAGCCCTAGGCTCTGATACCAATTGAAAGTGTAAGATGGTTAACCTAGAGGGGGGTGAATAGGTTTCTACAAAATTCTTTATAATCTTTTGCAAGTTTTAGGCTTTGCGGAATATAAGTGAGCCTAAATGCAAACTAGGTGAGGCAACCTAGATGATACACAAGATACTTCAAGATCGAAGGCTATCACAAGGTAAACAACACAAGTAAGAGATCGGTTAAGGAATAACCGAAGCACGCGGAGACGAAGATGTATTCCCGTGTTCACCACCTTTGGGAAGGGGGCTACGTCACGTTGGAGAGGTGTGAGGTTCCACGAAGGATTCCTCACGCACCACAAAGGCTCACCTTCTTCTCCGAGCCTATCCCACGAAGGAATAGCTCACTTACTCGTGGTAGACTTTAAGGTAGTCTCCAAACCCTCACAAACTTTCCACGGAGCAAATCACAAGCCGAATGCCTCCGGGCGACCCTAGCCGCCTAGGGTTTCCCACAAACCCAAGAGTAACAAGATAACTCGATGAACTCAAGGGGGAATGAACTTTGGCTTGGTGGAAACGTAGATCAGGACCTCCTCTTCCTTTCTACCAAAGGGATTTGGATTTGGTTGGGTAGAATGGGAGATCCTCAAGCTTTTGTGTTTCAACAATGGGGGAGAGAGAGCTTCAAGAAGGATATAAACTGAATGCCTAAACTACTCAAGCTGGAAGAAGGGATATTTATACTCAAGGAGAAAACAAGCCGTTTTAAGCCAAAAACACAAGGTCCGGTTTTAAGTTCGGTTGGACCGGTTCACACACCGAACAGTCCGGTCCTTAGCCCGGAAAACCGGACTAAAACCGAATCTGCTCTCAGTACCCAGACCTGGATAGATTTGGAGTGAGTAAACCGGAAAACCCGGTTTGAGTTCGGATTTCCGATCCTGACACCGGACGGTTCGGTCTGGGAGCTGGTCCAACTGGTCTGAAAACCGGATCTGCAGAAAAGGGCTGGATGGACAGGATTTCTTATCTTCTCTCTTTGGTGATGGATTAGGTAGGAGAATGGGATGTGTATATGGCTTAGGTGATCATCCCCAACAAGCTCATCGAGAGAACCCCTCTTAATAGTGCGGAGCTCCTAACCGAACTCAAATTACATAAAAAGGGAAAACTCCGGTGCGAAGCTTCGTTATCAAAATGGGGGGGGTCTCCGATAACCTTTCATCACAGCATTGGACCAGAACCTGTGTAAGACACTAGAAGTAGCATTACTCCACTCTAACCACGGTGTCATTGTCAACCAAAAATAGTATAGGGTAAAATACCCTTTCAGGGGCTCGACAAGGGCAAGGCCATGTACCTATACTTCGTCAAGGCAGAGTCGTGCGCATGCCCGGCGGCCGTCCGGCGCGGCCCGTGCTCACCAGCTGCTACAAGAGCCGACATTTCCTGGAATGGCCCCACGACCCCTACAGCGTGTACACCAGCCCCGACGAGGCCATCTTGTGCGTCGACGCGTACCAGAGCATGTACGCGCAGCCTCTCTGCAGGCTCGTGCACCACGCCGACGTGCTCCGAGTCGGCGCTGTCTTCGTGCACCACACCGACGTGCTCCGAGTCGGTGCCATCTTCGCCTCCGGGTTCCTCTGCACCATCCACTTCCTTGAGGAGCACTGGCGCCGGCTGTGCAGCGACATCTGCACCGGCGAGTTGGACGCCGAGATCATGGAACCCGCCCTGCGGGCTGCCGTCGAGATCCCCTGCTCGCTCCCGTCTTGGTTCCCTGTATATGGGCAGCGCGCATTGCTGTTTGCGTGTGGGGTGGCCGGAAAGCCGGCAGGTTACTTGCCAACAAGGGAAGGAGGAAAGCTGGCATGGGCGGCCAGCCGCCGCGCATTACCGCACCCGCCTACTTCGCTCGGCCAATTTGCTCTCTGCCTCTTCTTCACATCAGACGAACAACGAGTGATCGATTCCCTCTCCTCCCTCACTTCCCTGCATGCGCATGTCGCTACCGCCCTGGCCTCTTCCAGGACACGTGCATGCATTCCTTCCCGAGCGGCCGGCCCTTCTACGGACGAAAATACATAACGAACCGGTTTTTTACTTATAGGTGGCGTTGCTTATAATACGTGATTTAGTGGAAGGATAAACTGATCCAAAAAAGTGTTGGACCAGAAGAAACATTGTACAGAGGTAGGTTTTATTCTCCCCATAAAAAAAACGTTCAGAATCTGAAGTTCAACAAAAAGGTCAGAAGAAATGAAAAGAAAAGATAAAAGAACGAGAAATCTATGTGGTCTACTTCTACAGTGATTTAACAAGATTTGGTCCTCTGCATGGCCTTTGCGGGTACTTGAGTGGCTAAAGTTGTAGAAGTCGTCCGTTTCGAGGCAGAGAGGATTCAGTGAGCTCGATTTTTCAAAAATTCAAAAACCATACCTTTTTGTTTCAAGAAAATAAAAAATTATTTTGAGAATACATATTTGCGGGCGGAATGACCGTGGCAAGTTTCGGTAAAAAAACTCGTTTTGGGCTATAGAAAAAAATAAAAAAAACACGTATTTCTGCTAGAGATTTGTCTTTTTGTATTTCAAAAATTAAAACATATTTTTGTCTGAATTCTTGCGTACCTTCGGAATCTATAAACGTTTGTGTCTGATTTCTTTCATATTTTTTGGAGTCCAAAGAAATACCTTTTTTTTTCTTCAAAAAACGAGCTATAGTGAGCTCGGGAGCCACCGGAGGTTTTCGGTTTTGAGGCCAACTCATGGTTTGTCGAGAGCTCCCTCAGACCCTCACTCCTTAGGCCATCAGGGTCGGTAGCTAGAATGTTTCATCGCTCTTTTCCAGATCAGAATCTGTTTATACAAGTGCTCGCTTTTCTTTCAACATCTGCAACGTCCATAGCTGTGTTGGCAACAAAGTATAAAATGGCCATTAAAAAACCTAAAGCTAAACCAAGAACGAGAGTTCCTGAAGATCTTCGAAAATGGGGAAAATCAAATGCTTTCTAGGTTCAAGACCAAAAATGTCATAAGTAGATAAACCTTGATGATGCATATGATGAAGAAGTCTCACTACTAACGTTTATAAGAGACGCCATGTCAGGGACAAACCGTCACATGTGCGCGTCGCTGCAACAACTTGTGCATTGACGGCGTGGCGCTGTGGAGGCAACGCCACCACCTGCGTGGAACCCGCTCGTTTGACTGGCGACAACTACTAAGGGCGTGGTCGTTCGTCGGCGTTCCTCCAGTGATTTATTATCGAGGGCGTTGCATCTGCTCATGCCAATGGTAATTATGTGTGGTCGCGTGTTCTCTCGTTGCCAATCAACGATGCACGCGTCATCGACTGACACGTCTCATTAGTTACTCGGTGTTGTAAATTATAATCAACTTTGTTTATGAAGCAGTACTTATTACCAGTTTCCTACGCAACTGCACAACTTTTCTGTTGGTGGTCGGCTACTTAAGTCGCTCGCCGTGGGTAGTGATATTCTCAGACCCACCACCGCATCACCATAGACATTGAGGCTCCGGACAATTGGGAGGCAAGGGAGTTAGCCCGCTACATCATTTTTGCCCCATAGAGAGCGACAATGTCAACGAGCTTCGACATCAGCGCCATTGGGGTGCCCGCTGGGCCGGTGCCAGGAGGCAGGGCGATGATGGAGAAGATTTCCCGCTATCGCCATGCCATGCCTCAATGGATGAGAGAGGATACTCGGTATGCACCCAATAGTGCATATGCACTGGCCGACGCGCTTCGCCAAGGAACAATGGGACAAGCTAGCCATGTGCAGTCGGCACATGCAGGAAGTCCTGCTGGAGCAGCGAAACATCGAGGAGCGGCATCGCTTTTGGGGAAAATATAAAACGGCACCTTAGCAATCAAATTCCACTTTAAAGATATGTATAAAACATTATGTATTTTTCCAATATGTCATATTATTTGGAGAAAAAAAGAGAGAGAGAATACATATCATTTGACTCTTCCATCGCATCCAACGGCCCTGATTTTCTGTCAAACCTCCAATCGCCACACCTCTAATCTCGCAAAACCCTAGCCGCAGCATCTCCAGACTATAAAATCCTCCACGTTCCGCCTGCGGCCTCTTCTCTCCTAGCCCTCCCCACTTGCCGCCGCCGCCGCCTCCACCTCCCGCCGAGAGCTCCCGCTCCCAATCTCCCTTGGCGACCATGGCGAACGCGCAGGAGTCGCTCGCCCTGGTGGGCACGATGCGCGGCCACAACGATGTGGTGACCGCGATCGCCGCGCCGATCGACAACTCGCCGTACATCGTCTCCGCCTCCCGCGACAAGTCGGTGCTGGTCTGGGACCTCACCAACCCGGCCCCTTCCCCCGCCGACGATGCCGTCGCCAACGAGTACGCCGTCCCCTTCCGCCGTCTCACCGGACACGGCCACTTCGTCCAGGACGTCGTCCTCAGCTCCGACGGCCAGTTCGCGCTCTCTGGATCCTGGGACGGCGAGCTCCGTCTGTGGGACCTCTCCACCGGCCTCACCACCCGCCGCTTCGTCGGCCACACCAAGGACGTCATCTCCGTCGCCTTCTCCGTCGACAACCGCCAGATCGTCTCCGCGTCCAGGGACAACACCATCAAGCTGTGGAACACCCTCGGTGAGTGCAAGTACACCATCGGCGGCGACCTCGGTGGCGGTGAGGGCCACACTGGGTGGGTCTCCTGCGTCAGGTTCTCCCCCAACACCTTCCAGCCCACCATTGTCTCCGGCTCCTGGGATAAAACCGTCAAGGTCTGGAACCTTACCAACTGCAAGCTGCGCTCAACTCTCGCCGGCCACGGTGGCTATGTCAATGCCGTCGCCGTCAGCCCAGATGGCTCGCTGTGCGCATCAGGAGGGAAGGACGGCGTCACTCTGCTCTGGGACCTGGCCGAGGGGAAGAGGCTGTACCAGCTCGAAGCTGGCTCCATCATCCACTCGCTCTGCTTCTCGCCCAACCGCTACTGGCTCTGCGCTGCGACAGAGGACTCTGTCAAGATCTGGGACCTGGAGTCCAAGCACGTCGTGCAGGACCTCAAGCCCGAGGTCCCGGTCTCCAAGAAGCAGGTACATTTCCACCCTTTGCCTGATTGGTTATCCTGCTTGTTAGATCGTTGTGGTGTCTGATTATGGTTATGTTGTTGGATATGTAATGCATTGTGGATTATTGTTGTGCTAGCGATATTGTTCATGGTGATAAAATGTAGCATAGCTGAGTGCATCTTAGTTAATACTTAATAGTTCAATAATAATTCATGATTGATTGATCCACACTCGTTAAATATTGTTACATAACTCTTGTTAATGTATCAGCTTTATACCATCATTTGTTTGTAATATTCTGGCTTGTGTTGTGTAATGTATTATAAGGTGATCTTGTTGGGTATATAACAATGTGTGGGTTCAGTGACTTGATGACTTTGCACCTACATGAATCTAGTTGGTCAATCCTTCACAAGCGTTGAACACTCATCAGTAGAACTTTAATCTGTTGTGTATATATTGATTGATCTTTGTGATCACTTTTTTGTTCATTTTAACTGCCTATTGTTTTACTCGAATAATGTAATAGATTTTCAACTGTCTACCTAATAGATATCGTCATATTCATATTTCGTTGGTCAAATTTGTAGTCAAACATATTTCTTGGACTGCATGTTAGCCTAATAAACCCGGACAGAGGGAGTAGTATGTTTTAGCCTCTTGTCATCGTTTGTATGTTTTAGCTCCATTATCTCCAAGATAGGAAATCTTGTTATAGTACTAGCCAGGGGTGCAAATGGGAATAACATAGTTTCTATGTTTTAGCTCCATCATAGATGTGGATTGTCCAAGGATAGATATCTACATTTGGTATATATTTTGCACTTTTGAATATTTTTAGTGTTGACGCCGTTGATTGATGTTGCGTGATGGTAATCCTGTTTTACTGCTATGGTGAATATACATAGTTTTCAGTTGACCTCTGATGTTATCTAGTCTGCTCTATTTTATAATCCGTTCATCATTTGGAGCTGTATTGTTGAGTCTTGTCCTCTTCCACACTGTTATTTTGTATTTAGTACTGTGGTACATTTGTACAGTTGCTCAACTATTTTCTGAGTCTATGTTGCTTCTTTATAACTTGTGGTTAATTTGTATTGACTACCGCTGCTATATTTGTACAGTTGCTTTACTGCACAAGCTTGAGCTGGAGCGCTGACGGAAGCACCCTCTACACCGGATACACTGATGGAACCATCAGGGTCTTCAAGATCCAACCTGGATACGGCGGCTACAACTAGATAACAGGAAACCTGTCGATGGGTATGCTTATTAGGAGCCTTGGTGGCCAAATGGTTGAAATGCCCGTCAAGTTTTTGGCTCTTCTAGGGCAGCAGATTATCTGCCTGGTACTTTGAGTCACTTGTTTTGTTTCTTTTATTATGCTTAGGTTTGTTGATGAGCACATTATTCATCAGTACTATTGAAGAGAATCTGTCATCGCACCATTGTTTTTTTTTTGAACTACTACTCCAATATACTCCCGACTATTTAGCATCCCCATTCCACTCTTGGTGCATGAATCCTGATTGCGAGCACCTAATGTTGTTTCTGCTATGTGCTTATGGATTGTTCGTTATTATGTTCCTTTGTTCTCTGCTTTCTGTGAGCTAATTCACATGCGTGAAAAGCGCTAAGGCACTCTTTTTACTCCCTCCGTTCAGAAATAACTGACATGTGTTTGTCTAGATTCGAATGTATCTATATATTAAAATATGTCTAGATACATTTGAATTTAGACAAACCCAACTCAGGTTATTTCTAGACGAGGGAGTACATGACTTATCCATGCTTGGGCATAGGATAGAAAGGAAACATCACTCTGCTTTTATGGCCTGGAATACGACCAGAGCTAGATTTGCTATCGAGAATAACATTATTGCCACTATGAATCTGCGATAGAAATCAAGCCTAGAGCATTCTGAAGCTGCTACCTGCCAGTGGACAGTTCAATTGCGTCCTGGTTGTAGATGGGATCCTCGCCCGAGTGAAATCGCTGCTTCATCCCCCCTTGTCACCGCAAGGGCACCAGTTGGTACCTTGATGTCGTCGTGGAGTCCTGTGGCGAGTGGGAGGATGCCAATGCATGATTCTCTTGATCTTGACTATCAGGTTGGGGGGCACCGAGGGGGGAGAGTCAGGGAGGCCGATTCCTACGTTTTGATGGTTTGGTAGGTCTGGTTTAGAAAGTAAGATTGTAAGTTTTAATTCTCTAACTGGTTATTGGGTATCAGCTAGAGATGCCCTAAGATCACAAATGCTAATATTTTCACCTGACTTGTTATATTATTACTCCAAAACTTTCCCTCAAATGTGGGGAACTTACTAAGAATTTTCTTTGATGATCTCTTTCGGCTTTACCCTTGCTTTTTCAAATAGATTGTATTTTTTAGATCGAAAGGGACTCTGTCCCCTGTTCCATTAACAGGAATGAAACAAACCAGTTCTAAGTGTCATCAAAAGTAGAAAAACGACAGAAAATGAGCCTAGCGCTCAGAAACTAATCTAGAAAGTTTCACCTCAGCTTAAACCACAGCTGACAGACTAAATAAAATTGGAAAAGACAAGATAGACTAGGCTAGTACACCATATGGACGTTGTCCTCCTCTTCACGATGAGTCTAGAGGTATTCCAGCGATGCCCTCCCCCCATAGCTCGACGATGCAGTAGTTTTCCAAGTGGAGATCCACTCGAAGCCAGCGCAAATCATCTTGCCGTGAGCGCCAGAGGATTTTTCAGTCTGTCGATCATCTTTTCCATGAAGAGGGCGATCTTCCCTCCCTCCAGGTCCTTGAACGGCTTCTGCCATAGATTGAGGAAGGAGAGGACCAGGCGCTAAACCTGTTTCATATTAATCCAAGATGTCTTATTAAAGAAAATGCTATTCCTATTGTTCCAAATGCTCCAAAGAACAGCAGAAGAAACAACATTTAAATATAGATGTTTCTTATTAGCAAGCCATTTTGAAGCAAGAGACTCATAATCTACTATACGAACACCAAAGGTATCCTACACATCTTTCCATAATAAACTAGAGACTACACATTCAAAAAATAGATGATGAACTGATTCTATTTCCTTATAGAGATTACATTACAGGGGTTTTGGAATCCCTCTGGCTCTAAGATTGTCCCTAGTCAGAATTTTATTTTGAGAAAGCAACCAAAGGAAAATCTGGACTCTGGGGGGAATAAGTAATTTCCACACAGCAGGGAGATAAACCTGAGTGATGCCTCTAAAATTGATCAGAGAATACATAGAACTAGAGGAGTAACTACCCTTAGATACTGCCAAATTAATTGGTCATCTTCATGAGAGAATCTAATCGACTGAACAATCCCTAAAAGCTCATGCCATTGCAACATCAAGTTCTCATTAAAGGTTCTTTCTAAAATCACATTTAAGATGTGTTCCATCCCAAAATTCAGCTATTGTTTTAGTCCGTTAATTAGAAATCAAATAAATTTCCCAAAATTGAGTAGCCAAAGTAGAATTACCCAAACCAAATATCCTCCCAGAATCTAATAGACTTGCCATTTCCTACATGCCATTTATATCCTATCTCAACCGCCCTAGAGGCCCACATGATCCCTTTCCAAAAAGTAGAGGGATGAACATCATGAAAACAGAGAATATTAGGAGAATTAGTCTTATATTTAGCATCTATCACTTTTTTTTCCATAAAGTCCCCTCTCCTTGAATGTATCTTTTCACCCAGGAGCCAAGGAGGCATAAATTTAAATCATGAAGGTTTGGAATTCCTAAACCCCCCAATTTTTTTTCATGCAAACTGAAGACCAATTAGCTAAGTGCAACTTATGGTTACCTTCTTCATCATTCCAGAAGAAGTTAGCTAAATGAGAGTCTAAAAGTTTCAGGGCCCACTTGGGAAATTTGAAAAAAGACAACAGATATACAGGAATACTAGATAGACAGGCCTGAATTAAAACTCTTTTAGCAGCATAAGAAAGGAGTTTACCCCTCCAACCTGTAATCCTACTCAACAGGTTTTCTATCAGAGGTTGCAAGTCCTCTTTCTTCAGTTTTTCAAAATGTAGGGGAATTCCCAAATACTTAATAGGGAAACAGCCCATGATACATTCAAAGATGTCTAGGAAGGGCCTAATATCTGTCTCAGTCATATTAATGGGAATAAGCTCACTTTTATGGTAGTTAATGCGCATCCCAGAAATCTGATCAAATAGGTAAGAATCCACTTCAAATTAATGGCTATTGACTCATTAGGTTCTAAGAAGAGGAGTGTGTCATCTGCATATTGCAGACAAACAATCCCTCCTGGAATGAAATTAGGACAAAGCCCCCTAATGGCTCCACAAATAGGTCCCTTAATTAACATCCTAGAAAACACATCAATTATAAGATTAAATAGTAGGGGGGCAATAGGGTCCCCCTGTCTGAGACCTTTACCAGATAAGAAAAAATCACTCTCAAAATCATTGATTTTTACTCCTACAGAGCCTCCTAAAGTAATCTGCTTAATAAACCTAATAAAGATAGGACAGAAGCCTCTAATTTCTAAAATCCCAAACAGAAAATCTAAGTTAACTCTATCATAAGCTTTCTCATAGTCTATTTTAAGGACTAAGCCTTGCTTTTTGCTCCTATGCACCTCATGAACAACCTCATGAGCAGTGACCACACTTTCAAAAATGAATCTACCTCTAATGAAAGCAGATTGACTAGGGGAAATTAGCCTTCCAATAATAGTAGCAAGTCTGTTAGTCAGAACTTTAGTAAAGATTTTAAAGGAACAGTTCAAAAGACTAATTGGTCTAAACTTTTTCAGTACTCTAGCATCATTTTCCTTAGGGATCAAAGTTATCATGGCAAAGTTAAGTCTAAAAATTCTTAGATGGTCTTCATGCCAAGCTTGAAACGTAGCAATAAGATCTTCTTTAACGATATCCCAAAAGGACTGATAAAACATAAAAGAAAGGCCATCAGGACCAGGAGCCCCATCAGCATAAGAAGTAAAAATAGCTATTTTCATTTCCTCCTCAGTAAAAATCACTCCTAGACCCAAATTCTCAGAATCACTCACTTTTTCCTCCTCAGAGAAAAAGTCTTGTTTCAACTGAATATTAGTCCTAGGTTCCCAAGCAAAAAGGTCTCTATAATAGTCAGTTGCCACTTTAAGCATATCCTTAATATCTGTAACAGGACCATTAGGACCATCTAGTACATTGATTAATTTTTTCCTCCTGTGCTGGTTGGCAACTGCATGAAAGTAAGCAGTGTTCCTATCCCGTTCCAGCATCTTTCTATCTCTAGACCTTTGCCTAGCTTTAGTCTCCTCTAAAATCCAGTACTTATGGATTTCAGCATAGACAAAATCTAACCTACCTCTTTCCTCATCAGATACGGGTTGAGTTTCAGATTTAATGTCCAAAACATCATACTCCTCCATAAGTTCTCTTCTATTTTTCCTAACAGCCACCTCTATATTATATTCCAACCTTTAGCTAGTTTTCTAAAAAATCTAACTCTACCTTGCCAAACCTCTACTGGATCATCACTATTCACTTTCAAGGACCAAGCTTTAATGACAATCTGTCTAAAATCAGGCCTACTAAGCCACCATTTCTCAAATTTAAACCTAGTAGGTTTCAGTAGAATTTTTTCTCCTGAATCCCAGACAATTGGAGTATGATCACTCCTAATTCTAGTCAAAGCTCTAGCACTAGCTAAAGAGAAATGATTATCGAAACTAGTAGTATAGAAAGCCCTATCTAACTTACACATAATAGGATCAACCTGGTTATTCCCCCCAAGTGTAAGATCTACCGGATAAACCAATCTCCATAAGGGCCCAGAGATCAACCCAAACATTAAACTTATCAACCCACTTATAATCTACATTCCTAGAAGATTTTTCATCAGGGGATCTAACAAGATTAAAGTCACCCCCAATCATAGCAGGACCATCCCAGCCTATAAAAAGATCATGTAGCCTAGAGATGAAATCTTGTTTTTTCTCTTCATAAGCTGACCCATAGACAGTATTGATTCTACAAGTAAAAGCAGTAACTTTATTCTTAATAATGACACTAACTGAAAAGGATCTAATATCCCAAGAAATAACATAAAAAAGATCTAAATTAACACCAACTAAAATACCACCCGCAGTTCCCTGAGAAGGGAGAAAATTCCAGGCAAAGTTTCTATTCTAAGAAGATTCTTCAAAAAAGAATTACTAAAACTATCTTTCTTAGTTTCCTGAAAACCAATATAATCTACCTTAAAAAGAAATATATTATCAGAAATAAATTTCTATCTACCAGGAGCACTAATACTCCTACTATTCCAGAATAAACTAATCATAATTTCTTCTTCCTGGGGTGCTTGCCCTGAGACTTATTTATGACTTCTATCCACCCTTCTGCTACATCCTCTTCAGAAGAAGGACTAGGGTACAGGGGGAGCTATGTAGAGCAGAATTAGAACTAGAAGACTCATCAAAAGTAATATCTACTCCTATATTATCAGATAAATTTTCTATAGCAGTAACAGAGAGCACAGAGAAAGGATTTGTAGACATTATACCTTTCATGCTCTTAGGAACCTCCAGATGGTTAACCTTTTTCAAATTCATAGCTTTTTCTAAGATAGTCCTGGACCTATCCACTCTGGAACTCTGTCTAGTTGGTTGCATAGGGCCCCATTGCTTTTGTTTTTTTGCAGCTTTCTGGAAAGTAGTTGAGTCCTCTCTTTCCCTCACCACCAATTCCTTAAATCTTGGCATTATGTCATCAAGGAGGGCACCAATATGATCAGTCACCATCTGTGAAGATTCAACAGCTTTTTTCCCGAGAGAATTCCAATTCTTCAGACTATCCATCTACCTAGAATCTCTGAGCTTCTGCCTCAGCCCTAGGAGCCACAGGGGGTTTATCCCAGATGAAATTTCCTTCAGCATCCAATAGTCCCCTTTGCACTAGCAACTGGAAAATAGCACTGGAGCCACTTGGGGAATCAGTAGCCATTCTGACCCTATTAGAGGACTGTCCACCATCCCTAGCAGGAATGCTTCCACTTGCATGTGAAGAAGCACCATTCACAGGAAAACCCACTTGTTCATTACTTCCATTCTGTCCAGCTGAGTCATCCTCATTGCCTTTATCTTGTCTACCTTGATCATCAGCTACCAAGTTTCCAGCCTCCTCAATCACTAGAACAGAAGAATCTAAAGTAAATCCCAACTAGAAAAGCTGATCTTGGAAATTGAAGAGCCTACCAGCAGGGAGTTTGGTAGGATCTTTACATTTGATGCACACCCTCACTTCTTTATCATTGTTCCTGAAGATACTCAGCCAATCTACCTATTCTAAGATACCACAGGTGGAAACAGCCCGATCCAAGGTGTTCCACTCACACCACTTAGTCTGCAAGCCAGTGATTATCACCCAGATATTTTTCAAAACTTCAACTGGCTCAGGATCATTACTCCAAGCTTCCACATTAACCCATACTCCTGGTTTAGAAACACCAAATTTTGGGTATCCAATCACTTGTTCCACCACAATATGTGGGGAAACTTGACCAGGAAAGTATTGTCAGAGCCTAATTCTCTAATCTGCCAGAGCCAATTGGTCTTGTAAATCTTGGAAAATTCAGCAGCTAATTCTTGTTTAGTCAGTGAGCCTTCTTCCAGCAGAACAATCTCACAGTTCTTAGTAGAGGCAATGGGATTTATCACATTTTCAGGCATTTCAATGTGGTAAAAGCCCAAGCCTGGAGCACCACTGCCTATGTACTTTGCTACCTGATGTGGCCTCTTTCTAACAGGACACTTATCCACAGTATGAGCAGAGCTTTTGCAGATGAAGTAGACCAGAGTCTTCTCACAACTAGCTTGCACATGACCAGGTTCTCCACAACACAAACATATAGCATCAACATAGTTCCACTGAGCACTAGCATTCTGGGACAAAGCAGTTTCTTTCTGACCAACAGGCTTCATCTTCATCTTGCTTTTCTGCTGACCTGAGATTTTGCTTTCTCACCCTGCTCGGCACTTTGAAAATTTTGTTGCTGAGGAGGAGCAATCCATTGATTGGACTGCAAACCAAAATGCTGCTGGAGTGGGAAAGGGGGAAAGGGGCTACTGAATCCCCAAGGAGGTGGCATGTTACCTGGAGGGAACCCAAAAGGTGATTGGTTGGGAAAGAACTGTGGGTTGAATTGCCCAAACTTATAGGGGTTCTAAGTAGGGTGCTGTTGCTGCTGCATCTGAGGCTGCCCACCTTGCTGCATCTGCCAATTCTCCTAGCCACTGTTACCTCCCCTCCCTCTCCCTTTACCTCCTCTGCCTCAATCTCCCATATCTAAATCTCCTGAAGCTTCAACACCAAGAGGATCCTCCAGGCCTAGACACTGCAGCCCCGAGGTGAGCTCAACCACCACCGCCACAAGGAGGGGGGAGGAATAATCTCTAGGGTTTACATCCCCCTGTTTTTTATATGTGGGGGAAGGTGTCCTCCCGTGGGTTGGTGGAGGCTGTTGGCACATGGGCTGCAAGGGGAGAACCCAAAGCTGAGAAAGGAAGCCCTCCGTGCCTCCATCTATAAAGCATTCCTCCAGCCCAGTCACATCAACCTCATGACTTTTCCACAACCTGAATTTCCTACGCTGTCCCCATCTGAAACTGGAAGTTTCAGGCTCCCGTCAACCTCCAGACTCCATTAACCTCACTGAGCTTGCTGCAGCGAGTTTAGAACCTTGCTGAAGAGGATTAATTGCAAATTGAGGTCCAGTAATCCTACGGCTGCTCCCAGTTCCTTCCTCGAAAACTCCTGTACCATCGAAACCGGGTTGCAGAGCTTTAGGAGAGGACTGCACATTCTCTGTTCCAACCTCGAGAAGGGAGAAGATGCTCTTCTCGGTCTCCCTCGTTTTGCCTTCCTCACCACCACTCTCCTCAATTGCCCATCATCGGTGACTTGGACTCGTTGCTCAAACTAAGGCTGTTCAGAGATTTGGTTTTCCGCTTCGATCTGGTGCGCCGACAAATAGATTGTATTTCGGCCGTTCTAAGGAACATTTGTCTGCCAGTACTTTGAGCTTGAGTGACTGTATTCTTATCTATGCTTAGATTTGTTGATGAGCACATTGTTCATCTGTAAGAATCACTTTCTCATCATTGTTTTGTTTTGACTACCCCAATTTACTACCACAGTATACCACTCATCGAATTCTGATTTTTGGATAAGGTACGTTTAGTTGCCCTGATGCTATTGTCCCCCGTTGAACCTTTGCCTACTGTGTTCCTGTCAAGGCATGTAGTATCGCTATGCCTGCTGGTCTGATCTTTTGGTACTTGGCCTGAACAGTCACAATCCTCCATCACATCAACAATCCGTCGCCGTCGTTTCGAACCTAACCTCTACCATTTTAATTACTGTAGATTATATAGTCCAATGACGCAAATTCCACGACGCTTAATTCAATCTCTCAGTATATAATCCATCACGCAACCTTTGACGTCAGACCAAAAACGTGTCACGACCAATTCGTCACCCAAGCCTGTTCAATTAGACAGAGCAGTAGTAGAAGCAAGCAGCCTTGCTCTAAGCATTGCACCGGTGCACCTAATCCTTGCTACCTTTTCCTGGTAAGTTAGTTTGCTGCCGCCATGTCGTCGCCGTTGTACAAGCAACTGGGCATGGGCGGCGCCGGCTCCCCGGTGACCGCTAACCACCTCCTGCTGCTCGTCCTCGGCGCCGGCTTCCTCGCGTTCACTGTCTTCGTCGTCCACCCCAACGACTTCCGCCTCCAGTCCTTCTTCTCTGGCGGCGGCACCGGCTGCCCCGGCTCCCAGACGGACCCTCTTGCCGCGGCGCCGAACACGGTACTCAACCACGCCGAGGCCACAACGCCGGCGCCGGAAGAGCAGCCCGGCGGCGCGCGCGTGCTGATCGGCATCCAGACGATGCCGGCCAAGTACGAGCGGCGCAACCTGCTCCGAACCGTCTACTCCCTCCAGCTCCGCGACCACCCCTCCCTCGCCACCGCCGTGGACATCCGCTTCGTCCTCTGCAACGTCACCAACCCGGTCGACGCGGTGCTCGTCTCCCTGGAGGCCATCCGCTACAACGACGTCCTGGTCCTCGACTGCGCCGAGAACATGGACGGCGGCAAGACGTACGACTTCTTCTCCACGGCCGCGCGCGCCTTCCCCAACGGCACCTACGACTACGTCATGAAGGCCGACGACGACACCTACCTGCTTCTCCCGGCGCTCGCCGCCTGGCTGTCCGGCGCGGCCCGGGAGGACGCGTACCTGGGCCTGGAGATGCCGTGTGACGCCGAGAACTTCTACCCGTTCCCGCCGTTCATGTCCGGGATGGGGTACGCGCTGTCGTGGGACCTGGTGGCGTGGGTGGCCACGTCGGAGACCAGCCGCCGCGACCGCGTGGGGCCCGAGGACATGTGGACGGGCCGGTGGCTCAACTTCGCCGGCAAGGCCAAGAACCGGTACGACGGCGCCCCCAGGATGTACAACTACAGGGGCGACTCCCCGGTTAACTGCTTCCGCCGCGACTTCCACCCGGATACCATCGCCGTGCACATGCTCAAGGACGACAAGCGGTGGGCCGAGACGCTGCAGTACTTCAACGCCACCGCCGCGCTCCCGCCCTCCGGCCTCTACCACCTGCCGTGACTGAATTAATCCTTGAAACGGTCTCCGTGGTAGCTATGGTAGCGACGTAGCGTGCGTTGATTTGTTTTGTTTTGTCGGGGTTGGTTTGACGAACGAGCACGAGGGTAATTAAATTGACCTGTCCATACACCGTGTACACAATGCATACATATTTGTCCAGTTGATATGTTTCAAGTTGCAACGGACTTTAGTTGCAATTTATTGATTCTTATGTCGGACTGATCGGGATTGTACTCCCTCCCTCTCGTAGATGTCGTAAATTTGTTTAAATTTAGATGTATCTAAACACTTAGACACCAGATACATCTAAATTTAGAAAACATTACTAGGCCCCATCATGTTAGATCGTCGTATCCTCTTCCCCACATGCACAGCTAGGACGAGCAACACTGGAAGCCACTGCCGTCCCTATATCCTTCACCCCATGTGTGCGAAATCTCGTGCTGCTGGAAGTGGGATGGCCCTGGACGGCGCTGCCACCACGACAAGGCTCCACCGCTAGTGCGGCAAGTCGACGCGCTAGAGATGGTGTTGTGTCATAGTCGTCGCCGTAGCGAATGACACATCGTGGTGTTGTAGTCATGGGTATCGATGATACGAGCATGAGGCTGTGTTGCTGCAGGAACATAGCTCCCAGCTTCATTCAAGAAGCTGATAAACATCAAAGCAAAACAAATATTCACTAGCTTTTGTGTTAGACAAAAACACACCCTTCCCATGTCTCCAAACTCTAGGTCTTACATCTAAAAAGGTAGACACTCTCAAATAAATCAAAGTATCCCCATAAAAGAACTATGAAACTATAACTTTCTCCATAACAGACTCTTGTCTATGATGAGCTAACTATAACAGCCAAGACCAAAGAACTATCAGCTCAACAAACCATCTCACTCGCCATCCTCCTTGCCAACGGTGCTTAGCCTAGATTCACCCCAAAGTTGTGTGAACCTACATACTAAAAGAAGTTTAGATACATTTGTTTAACAAAGCCAAAACATCTTATATTTTGAAACGGAGGGAGTATCTACTAATTAGTGATCCTTGCACATGGTATTGTCACACTGAGATATATTCTTTTCTCATATCTTCTGAAGGTCCCCGTTCAGGTTCGTTGCAAGGAAAAAGCTTTACTGGTTATCAAAATGATTGGAGGGCAAATTGTCATCCGATTTGACATCTCTGTCCCCAATACATCCAAAGGTCACTACCTTCCTACTTCAACCTCTAGATTACCGTATGGTGTCAATGGGGGCCTAGCCAAGTAGGAGATGCTTTGTTCTTGATTGCAGGGTAAATTGAACTATTATATTTGTGAAACAGGCGGTACAGTTATATGGTGTATCAATTAGTCACAACTAATGTTGCAAATTTTCCATTCCGCTTTCTAAAGAAATACCCTAAAGAATCTTATAATTTGTTCAGAATTATTCTTCTTGCATCCCTCGATGACTGATTTTCTTATGGGGGTGATCACAATAATGTCAAAATCGATCTCCTTAGTAAGTTTACTTGGAACTGATATATATGTGTAGACGGGTTTGTTAAGGTGGAAATGCAGGATTTAAAAGTATCAAGTGTTGAATTCTACTAAATGCTTGAACGCTTTCTGCCTTTTGATGATTTCATTTTCTTCCTTTTAGGAGGATGGTGTTTTCATACAGTTTTCTGCACGCCACCTGGGTTTCACATGCAGTGGCTGCCGGATTTAAAATAGCGTCTGACATGATGCAGTATAGACCACTCCAACAGCGACACTCCTCATGTTGTTAGACATCTGTATGAGTCTTTGTGCCTACATCGGCAACTTGGTATGGTGGAGACTGCCGAAACTGGGAGAATAAGCTTCTGGAGTAGGTGACCTCCCCTTCCTTCCTATTTACACTATTTCAAGTACCGACATGATGCAAGCTGATGTTCCCATAAGGTTGATTCTACCTCTTCAACATATAAGATGTTATAAATGTTCTCGTTGTTACAATTTTAAGTACACCATTCAAACTCAGGGTGCAAATGTTACCTTGCTTTTGTTAACTACTTTCTTTGGATTTGAGAATACTCGGCACAGATTCAACAATTTTCCACGAAGATGGCCAATGTTTACTGTATGCGCTGTTGGAGCCGCTTATCTGCTTGAATGATGATATATACTCCCTCCGACCCATATTAATTGACTTGGACTTTTCTAGATTCGAATATATCTAGCACTAAAACATGTCTAGATATATTCGAATTTAGACAAATTTAAGTCAACTAATATGGGCCGGAGAAAGTATAAATAAGTTATTGTATTTAGCAGCTCCTTAGTTCAGACTGTGCTAGCATAAATATATGCAAAACCCAATTGCTATGTAATTGCCTAAGACCTTCGAAACAAGTACTCTCAGTACCATAAAACATACTTTTGGATGTGGTGGTATGGATGTTATCTATCCGCTAGCACTATGAATGTTATCCATCTACTACATATAAATTTCTGTTTTTACTTCCTACTTTTTGATATGTAGAGAGCTTCTATATCATACTAATTATGTGATTTCGGCATGTTGATGCCATATATATTAAGGACCGATAATTAGGCCTTTGTACCTTTGTACCTTTTGCGTCTATTTCTTCTGCTGTAAGTCCATATGTTATTGTATGTGAGCATTTTCAGATTAAAACCCCAGTATGCTATGTATCAACTAAAAGCCTATGAAACCAAGCATGTTGGCATCATAGAGCGTATTAACTAGCTCTGCCAGATGGTGGTTGTAAGAGCTTCCACATTTGACTAAGGAAGCCAATCCTTAGGAAATGAAAATATAGGCTCACCGGGTCATCTTATGTAGTTTTCTTAGGAGGAAAACATAGATACTTGAGTACTTAGATGTAATTGGTCTTTCACCCGAACAAGCTTTACCGAACAACTCTGCGACCGCTATTCCAATAACACCTGCCACCTGCGATATGTGATCTTCTAATTTTACTTGATGTGTTCTAATATACTACATGCTAATAATGTGATTTACGCATCTTTACGCCATATAAACTAATCTATGCTCCACATCTAACCATATGGCTAAAATATATGTCTCCCTAATGGACTCGGCGCCGGTGGCGCACCGGGTCATCTAGTTTATACAAAGCTTCAAGCGATGCCATATAGGCACACACATTCATCATTCCGTAGCAAAAGAATACGATGCTCATAATCATGTTCAAGCTTACAAAAGTAGACAGCCGCAAGGGGCAGAAGGCTATCTAAACATCAATATCCGAAGTACGGATGGCAATGAGTACCCATCACCCTTTTACCCGGCGGATAAAAACCCTATTAGGATAAGGGTTTGGGAAAAAATACCCATGGGTATATAAATGGGTAAATTCTAAACCCATCGGGTGTGACGGGTACGGGTACGGGATCATACAACCCATACCCGTGTACCCATCTATATATTTGACAAGTGTACCTCCGATATAAAATTCTTACTTAGATAATCTATTTTATCTCATTAATCTCGGCAGATCAAAACAACATATAGATTTCACGCCTAGTATTTCCATTTACCGGGTATATTAATGATTGTTGATGGCGCACATCTTTTTTTCCTCTATTGCCGTAGTCCATTCCCCCAACTCTATCCTAGTATCTCTAGGACTAATTGAGCTAACGTAACATACTTTATTGTGATGCTTATTTTTTGTAACATAACATACTTTATTGTGATGCTTATTTTTTGGTCTTATATATCGTTAAATTACCTCTTTTGCGATGTGAGTTTGTGAACTTAATTTATTGTGTTGATGCTCACAAAATTGTTAAATGTTATTTTCTATAATTCGTTTGTTCATTTGATGTGCCGTATATGTGGGTATTTTAACCCGCGGGTACCCACTAACCCTATCGGGTGACGAGTATGGGAAAAACTTGCACTCGTTGATGGGTATGGGTGCAGGTGTGTTGGAGATATGGCCAAGAGGCAATAATAAAGAGGTTATTATCATATATTCATGTTTATGATAAATGTTTACATACCATGCTATAATTATATTAACCGGAAACATTAATACTTGTGTGATTTGTAAACATAAAAGAGTTCCTAGTAAAGCCTCTTGTTAAACTAGCTTGTTGGCTAATACATGATCATGGTTTTCTGATCATGAACATTGAGATGTTATTAACAACAAGATCGTATCATTAGAAGAATGGTGTGATGGACATACTCCTATAGTTAAGCATAGCATAAAGATCAAGTCATTTAATATAGTTCAGTTGCTATAAGCTTTCAGATACATAGTAACCTAAATCCTTCGACCATGAGATCATGCTAATCACCATCACCGGATGGATGCTTTCATGACATCAAACACCACACGTAACTGGGTGACTATAAAGGTGGCATTGAGTGTTCAGAAAGTATGTGTTGAGGCACATGGATCAAGAGTGGGATTTGTCCATCCATATGACGATAGATATACTCTGGGCCCTCTCGGTGGAATGTCATCCAATTAGCTTGCAAGCATGTGACTGGCTCACAAGGGATCACATATCATAGGAATGAGAAAAGAGTACTTATCGGTAACACGGTTGAACTAGGTATGCAGAGATACCGACGATGAAATCTTGGATAAGTAAACTATCGCGAGACAAAGGGAAATTGCTATCGTATATAAGTGGTTCATTCGATCGCAAAGTAATCGTAGAAATATATGGGAGCCATATGAATTTCCAGATTCCTCTATTAGTTATTGATCAGAGAAGTGTCTCGGCCATGTCCGCGTAATTCACGAACCGTAGGGAGACACACTTAAGGATTCAATGTTGTTTAGTAGATATGTAATGTAAGTAGGGAGACCAAATGTTGTTCGGAGTCTCAGAGGAGATCCGGGATATCACGAGGAGATCTGGAATGGTCCAGAGAATAAGATTCATATAAGGAAAGTCCAATTCCGGAGTTCGGGAATGATTCCGATGATTTTATCGGAGAGGTTCTAGAAGGGTCTAGAAGGTTCACCGGACCGGAAGAGGAAGGGAACATGAATGTGTCATGGATAAGTGGAATGATAGGATCATGTCCTAGGTCACTTGGTTGGGCATAGCAAGAAAGAAATCAAGCTCCAAATTGAAAGTAAAAAGGCAAGTTTGAAGAGTCAAACTGGGACAATGTGTCCTAGTGGAGGAAGGAAAGAATACTTCTTTCCCTCCACCACAAGCCAACAAGGAGAGGGAGTTGGGGAAGGATTCAAACTCCCCTCTACCAAGCTGCCCTCCCTCTCATAAATAGAGGGGAAGGGGTGCCCCAAGGCTACACAACACCAGCCCCTCCCCACCTAGCCGCGCCGCCGCCCCCCAGTGCCGCCGCCGTGCCGCCGCCGGCTCGCCGTCGCTGCCCTTAGCCACCGCTGGCCACGCATCCTCCTCTATGTCCCTCTAAAACCTAGATCGTCGGAAACCCTAGATCCACCATAACCTGCTCCGGCTTAGGCGAAGCCCTGCAGGATTTTCCCTCTACTTCCGACACCACGCCGTCGTGCTGCCGGAATCACGAGGGGAGAACTACAACCTCTGCTGCCTGCTGGAACAAGGGAGAGGAAGGTCTTCATCGAGTACCGAACATGTGACCGACTACGGAAGCGCTTCCGGAACGCAACGCCGGAAGGATCGTCTACGCGATCTTGAGATCGGCAAGTGTACGACTACATCACCCACGAGAATCTGCTCTCGTTAACCGCTTTGAAATCTTCGAGGGTGAGTACTCTAATCGACTCGTTGCTACAATCTAGTAGATAGATCTTGGCTTGTTTGTGTGCATGCGGTAGAATTTTTTTGTTTTCCATGCTACGAACCCCTACAGTGGTATCAGAGCCGTGTCTATATGTAGATTTGTTGCACGAGTAGAACATAATGGTCATTGTAGGCGTTGATGCTTTTATTTTCAATTGCTTCTTGTGTACTTTGCATCTTGCGAGATGGTGGGATGAAGTGGCC
The DNA here is from genome assembly GCA_916181665.1 of Avena sativa. Classification (NCBI taxonomy): domain Eukaryota; kingdom Viridiplantae; phylum Streptophyta; class Magnoliopsida; order Poales; family Poaceae; genus Avena; species Avena sativa. Next base: position 369,318,586 of record OV702279.1, on the reverse strand, counting down.
CGGGCTAACCTTACATGAAATCATTCATGATACTTGCTCCATGCTTGACATGCAACTTGTATTGCATAAGTGGCTTTGCGGGTGCCTGTTTCTCCCAACATAGTGAAGATTCAATTTACAACGGGTGATTGACAATACTAGTATCAATGTTGTGGTTCTTGTTCGTAAGTTGGAACGAAACTTTATGAAAGCCCCAAACCACGTAAAACATGCAAAGAAAATTAGAGGCGTCTAACTTTGTTTTGCAGGGGTGTGCTGTGATGTGATATGACCATGATTGTGATTATATATGATGTATGCAATGTTCCTTATTATAAGTCGGCAACTGGCAGGAGCCATATGGTTGTCTTTTAATTTCGTCTAGACCCGCGTGTCTATTATTCAAAGTAGTTGTAATAGTTGATGCTGGTGGACGACAACCATGGAGCGACACCATTGACCTTGACGCCACGCCGGTGATGATGGAGATCATGTTCGTGCTTGAAGATGGAGATCGGAAGCACAAGAAGAAAGGCCATATCATATCACATCTTTTGAATTGCATGTGATGTTAATCCTTGTATGCATATTGTATTGCTTAGTTCGCGACGGTAGCATTATAAGATGATCCATGTTACAAAATATCAACTTATAGAGTGTTCGTCCTTAGTAGGTACCGTTGCCAAAGCTCATTGTTTCGAAGCACCACGTGATGATCGGGTGTGTTAGATTCTGCAAGTGTATACAATGGGAGCAAGCCAAATTTGCTCATGCGGAAGCTAAGGGTTGATCTTGACGAGCCGAGCATGTACAGACATGGTCTCGGAACACGGAATACCGAAAGGTAAAGTATGAGTCATATAGATGATATGATGAACATGATGATTTTTCGCCTTTGAAACTATATCATGTCACGTGATGATCGAACTTGGTGTAGTGAATTTGGTTCGTGTGATCACTAAAACAATGTGAGAGATATTGTTTTGAGTGGGAGTTCAATAGCAATATGATTAAAAGTTGAACACCATTTATCATAAATTAAATCAAAGTAAATTTGCATAGTTGTTGTAGTCATTGGCATCCGTTTACCACCTTGCGCTTAGTTATAATTGAGATAATAGAACTATAGAATTCTGTTTAATTACTTTACGAACTGGTATTGTATTGTTTGAAGTGTTAATCTAAAGTTTAAAAGTCCTATTGCAAACTTTGAGTAAGTTCCGGTTACTCCGTGAAGTTTAATAATTGGTATTAAATCAAGAGTAACAATTCCAGTGTTAGTATATAAGTATCATGTTTATCTGCATGATTCTTGATATTCAAAAGATTGTTTTAATATCAAGGTTATCTAGGAACATCATATGTGGAAGATATTGCGATATCTGAATCGACGTTTTTGATTATAACATGATAGAGTATAATATGACAAAGTTTATGTTCTCATATTTGATGGGAATTTTCAAAAGGTTGGAGACGCTAGTCGTTCTAATCCTCCAAAAGGTTTTGGAGAACAACATTATACTCGCGATTCACCGTTATAAGCTAAAGCATCTTGATCATGAATAATTCCATGATAAGGATGGATATTTGATATAGGTAAAATGTTTACTACACCAAGAGATTACTAAAGAATGGAATTTGAAAAAATACCAAACATTTGATGATGGTGATCTACTTCAAAGTGCAAGTCCAAAGACATTGGTATTTAACTATACATGCTTTGGACTATGTGTCATGTGTATGGCTCCACTATTGATGTTGATAGATTCTTTCAAACAAAAAAGGAAATACTGAGAGAGAATCTCATAAATATATGGCAGAAAAGAAAAGACCAAAATTGTTCAGCTTAGGTATATAGAGGATATACATGTTATGGCTATATTCTTTGCTTGTTAAATAATGTGATTCTTAAGTATTAGATACTGAATTTGTTGGTGTGAATCGTCATACGAAACAACACAATTCATGAACTACAATGGCCTAAGTAACCAGCAAAAGAATATGTGATGATGTTCATCGAGAACAAATAAAGAGTTATTGTGTTGCTCGTTGAAATCAAAGTTTGCCTTCAAGATTTGTTTTATCAGGTATGAGAACAAAAGGGTTGTTCAAATAATTGTCATAATCCATAAAAGATGGATGATTTACAAATCTTGTTGGAGAAATCACATCCATAAAACTAGTGCTAAAAATATCGAAAGGCAAATTGATTGAAAGTTCACTTAGAAAGTGACATCGCCATTTAAATTATATTGGAAAGAAAACATGAAGAAACTCCATGTGGATGGAATTTTGGAGTCTTTTGATTTTTAATCAAATGACGCTTGTGAAACTTTCCTCGAGATAATTAAAACTCCGTTCATAGGCCAAAAGGGAACGAATGACTAGATTATTGGAATTTGTACATATTTGATGTATGAAGTCCATTACGTGTAGTCAAGAGCGATATATTTCAACTTCATATGCTTTCTCCGAAAATTTGAGTGAATATATGAATATTTACTTAATGATGATGAAGTGTGAAACATTTGAAAAGTTCAAAAACTTTCAAGATGAAGTACAAAATCAATATAACAAGAAAATAAAGAATTTATGATAGGATCATAAAGGAAGATATTTGAGTTACAAGTTTAGCATAATACCTTAGATTTGAGGAATCATTCCGTGGATTTGCATTTCCTGAAAAACCATAAGAGTATGGAGCATTCGAGATATGTAATGAAACCTTTTTTTGGCATGGTAAGATCAAATGTGTAATTTATAAAACTGCCATTATATTTTAAAGATTAAAGCTTTAGAGACTACCGTTTTTCCACTGAAAAGAGCTCCATCATAATCCGTTGAAATGACACCATATAAAGTTATGGTTTGGGATAAAACCCAAGTTGTCCTTTCTTAAACATTGGTATGCTATGCATAAGAAAGATATTTGCAACCAAAATCAGATGAACATATCTTTGGATGTTATTTCGAATAATCGTTGAGTATTCCTCCATAACACCAAAGACAAAAATGTTTATCTCTTAGAACGTCAAGTTTCTTTGAGAAAGGAATTTTCCGTGAAAAGTTAAGTGGGAGGACAATAGAACTTTGATAAGGTTAAAAGAACCTTAGCTATATGTGCAAAGTTGTGCAGCGCCGAAAAGTGTTCCGGAGGCAACAACAATGCTCATTGCTCACGTGCCTCAAAGGTTGTGGTCACGGAAGTCTAAGTTACTATTGAACCAAGTAGGTCGGATAAACAATCAAATACCAAGATTTGAGGGTTTAATCATTATTTGACAATAATGAACCGACTACATGCAAAGAAGCGATGATGGGCCCTGACTTCGTCAAATGGCTTGGAGCCATAAAATCCATGATAGTTCCATACATGAGAAATCAAGCTTTGAACTTGAAAGACCCTCTGAAAAGGTGTAAAACCTTATAGTCGTGTTTGGATCTATAAAGAAATAGACATGGATGTTTCACATCTATGAAATAGTCGACATGTTGGGAAAGAGTTCACAACAATATTCAAAGGTTGACAATGACAAGATTTGATCTTTCATAACAATGTTTAGTTTATAAGGATTAATGTAGCAACCACTACATATAATTTTGTTATGTGGTAGTTGAATAAACAAAGCAAGTTTTTCTGATAGAATTGTTACCTAGGACGTGTGCATAACATGGTCCATAGGGTTTTGTTAATTCAGAGGATGTTAAAAGCGTATGCAAACTACCATGGTTGAAGTGAACATCACGAAGTTGGAATCTTCACCATGATGAAACTGTTAAAAGAGTTTAATTTCATCAGAGGCGATGAAGATGCTTGCATTTGCAAGAAATTAAGTGGGAGCGCTAAGACATATTTCTAATACATTATGTGGAAGAAATATTGGTGATTTGAAATGATGTATCTTTTATTAACACATGTTAAGAATTTCATCTCGATGAAAGACTTAGGAAAAACACGAATATTTGGTTATGCCAAATGTACATAGATGATATATTGAATGAGTTCAATATGGAAATGAAAAGAAAGGTTCTTGCCACACAGAAATAATTAAATCAAAATTTCAAGTGTATCAACACTTGGTAAGTGAAACAAAGATTCAAGTATAGATTGATACTTGATGTATGAAATCACAAAGAGTATTTATATCAATCATATTGTGATATGTACAAATCCAGATATGTATTATGCTCTAAATGTTATGAGCATATACCAGAATGATTCATAAGATGATCATTGGGCGATAGTAAGGATATTCTTATGATCCTTTGGAAGAACTAAGAATATATTATTTTTGTAATTTGTGACAAATAGATGATTAGTTCATTGTAAAAGTACTACATTGATGCTAGTTTTGTCACAAAGTACAAATTAAGTTTATCTCAATCTAAACTAAGGGTGGCACAATATAATGGAAAGTAAGTTCCATAATGGATTTGGATGAGTTCCAAAGTTAAGACATTGTGACAGATACTACAACAAAAGACTAAGTATATGACTGCTATTATAGCATTAAAAGAGGGCATTTATGTTACGTAGTTTGTTATCAAACTAGGTGTGGTTCACATCGGGATAGTACCATGAAGATATATTGTATGACAATATTATCAACATGTTTTAACCCCAAGAAACCAAAGGTCTCACCAAAGGACCAAATTTATACAAAGCCATCTCATTAGAGAATGAGTGATGCATAGAGACGCAAAGACATGCAATTACAAACGGACCTGAAAGAGTCGGATCCGAAGATCAGTTGACCACTAGCAATCGTGTAAATACAACACCAGAAAGCCATAGGTGTTGAATACACAAAGATTTTAAACTAGATTATTGTCTCTAGTGCAAGTGAGAGACTGTTGGAGATATGCCCAAGAGGCAATAATAAAGAGGTTATTATCATATCTTCATGCTTATGATAAATGTTTACATACCATGCTATAATTGTATTAACCGGAAACATTAATACTTGTGTGATTTGTAAACATAAAAGAGTCCCTAATAAAGCCTCTTGTTAAACTAGCTTGTTGGTTAATACATGATCATGGTTTCCTGATCATGAACATTGATATGTTATTAACAACAAGATCGTATCATTAGGAGAATGGTGTGATGGACATACTCCTATAGTTAAGCATAGCATAAAGATCAAGTCATTTAATATAGTTCAGTTGCTATAAGCTTTCAGATACATAGTAACCTAAATCCTTCGACCATGACAGCATGCTAATCACCATCACCGGATGGATGCTTTGATGACACCAAACACCACACATAACTGGGTGGCTATAAAGGTGGCATTGAGTGTTCGGGAAGTATGTGTTAAGGCACATGGCTCAAGAGTGGGATTTGTCCATCCATATGACAGATAGATATACTCTGGGACCTCTCGGTGGAATTTCATCCAATTAGCTTGCAAGCATGTGACTGGCTCACAAGGGATCATATATCACAGGAACGAGAAAAGAGTACTTATCAGTAACGAGGTTGAACTAGGTATGCAGAGATATCGACGATCAAACCTCGGATAAGTAAACTATCGCGAGACAAAGGGAAATTGGTATCGTATGTAAGTGGTTCATTCGATCGCAAAGTAATCGTAGAAATATGTGAGATCCATATGAATTTCCAGATTCCTCTATTGGTTATTGATCAGAGAAGTGTCTCGATCATGTTCGCGTAATTCACGAACCGTAGGGAGACACACTTAAGGATTCGATGTTGTTTAGTGGATATGAAATGTAAGTAGGGAGACCGAATGTTGTTCGGAGTCTCGGATGGGATCCGAGATATCACGAGGAGATCCGGAATGGTCTGGAGAATTAGATTCATATAAATAAAGTCCAATTCTGGAGTTCGGGAATGATTCTGATGATTTCATCGGAGAGGTTCTAGAAGGGTCTAGAAGGTTCACCGGACTAGAAGGGGAAGGGAACATGAATGTGTCATGGATAAGTGGAATGATTAGATCATGTACTAGGTCACTTGGTTGGGCATTAGCAAGAAAGAAATCAAGCTCCAAATTGAAAGTAAAAAGGCAAGTTTGAAGAGTCAAACTGGGACAATGTGTCCTGGTGGAGGAAGGAAAGAATACTTCTTTCCCTCCACCACAAGCCAACAAGGAGAGGGAGTTGGGGAAGGATTCAAACTCTCCTCTCCCAAGCTGCCCTCCCTCTCATAAATAGAGGGGAGGGGGTGCCCCAAGGCTACACAACACCAGCCCCTCCCCACCTAGCCACGCCGCCGCCACCCCTAGCACCGCCGGCTCGCCGTCGCCGCCCTTAGTCGCCGCCGGCCACGCCTCCTCCTCTCTGGCCCTCTAAAACCTAGATCACCGGAAACCCTAGATCCACCATAACCTGCTCCGGCTTAGGCGAAGTCCTGCAGGATTTTCCCTCTATTTCCGACACCGCTCCGTCGTGCTGCCGGAATCACGAGGGGAGAACTACAACCTCCGCTGCCTGCTGGAACAAGGGAGAGGAAGGTCTTCATCGAGTACCGAATGTGTGACCGACTGCGGAAGCGCTGCCGAAACACAGCGCCGGAAGGATCGTCTACGCGATCTTGAGATCGGCAAGTGTACGACTACATCACCCACGAGAATCTGCTCTCGTTAACCGCTTTAGAATCTTTGAGGTTGAGTACTCTAATCGACTCGTTGCTACAATCTAGTAGATAGATCTTGGCTTGTTTGTGTGCATGCGGTAGAAATTTTTGTTTTCCATGCTACGAACCCCTACAGGGTGATGGTTAGACTCGGGGAGAGCGGGTACGGGTATGGGGTGGCTCCACCCGCACCCATACCCGGCGGGTGCCATCCCTAATCCGAAGGCTTTGTAGGGTATGTGGCAGCTTATGCCGCGGCCAGATGCTTCTACTCTTCGGAATACTTCGCAAGCAATTTAATCATCCGAGGGACGTATTTCTTGCAACCTTTGGCGAAAGGACGGAAGTCTATCTCCTTGTCATCAACGGGCATTGAGTAGGTCACCTTGCTGACATCCAGTTCGGAGCCACACGCCTGCGCCACAGCAAGCACTAGGGAGGCACCTACAGCCTTCTGCATCTGCTTATACTCCTTATGCGTGTCGCCCAAGAAGGCATCTGCAAGGCCACCAACGTCGTGGAGGAGGCGGGCCTCCCAGGGCTGCAGAGATCGACGATCGAAACTGTTCGCCGCCACCAGATCGCCGTGGTAGCACTGCGCCATTGCTGCCGCCGAGCTCTTCTTCTCGTCACCGAAAGTGAAGCTTATAGTTTGGGGAATGGGGGAGGGGTGAGAGTGTGTGCTCTGGAGACAGCGAGAGCGGTCGACATTTATAGCAGAAAGAGGAAATGGCAGCAACGACGTGAGGGGTGTAACAGCATGGGAGGGAAAATGGGAAACGACGGGAAGGTGGACGGACGGTGCCATGCCATTACAGTGACATGTGGGTGAGTGGAAAGGCCCGATGGTCCATGACGGGAGCCGAGACGTCGAGACGTCGAGATGAGGATGACTCGGTTCACACGCCGACATGACAGGGCCACCAGCGTGATTTTTTTCTTTCCGCCGATTCCCGTTCATCCGGTGTTCCCAGGCGACTACCGATGCCCCGAGTTCGGACTAGGAAGTTCGGATGTAATTTTGGCCGAATCCGGCGAAAATTAGATGCTGGAAACGTGGCTGGGAGAATTTTCGCTATGCGGATAAAAATACCGCTAGAGAGACACTCTTGAGACTGGTCGGAGATGTCAGTAAGTATCCAGATTCCAAAGCCAGGCCGGATAGAAACATGCAAACCTGGCCGGCCCGGCACAGGCCTGACACTGGCTTGCCGTGTGATGAGGGTTGATTTCGTCAATGCCCATTGTTATGGACTTGGATTTTGGAGAAGATGGGGATGCTGGAGATCGCGGAACGGTTAACAGACAAGCAACACGGGACACGAGATTTACCCAGGTTCAGGCCCCCGGAGGGAAAACCCTACTCCTGCTTGTCTGCTCTTGATTACGGTGGAACCAAAGATTGCAGGGGTGCTGTAACACCCTCAGAATCGGACCTATGCAAGTTTGAGCGAAACCCGCCAAACCCGCATAGAAACGATTCAAAGGTGCCCACCAGGCACTTTCGTGCGGGTGGAAAACGAAGTAATAACATTACACAACAGTCCTCGATGGGGCCCACAGAACAGATATATATAACAGCGACTCCATGAGTCAAGAATACAGATATACAGTACAAAGATCCAAATCACCTTGAGAACGATATAGCGTCCAGCTACGGACAAGATGCAAATGGGGCTAAGAGCCCTGAAGAATAACCAATGGCGTCCATAACCCTGCCCAGGCCAAGCCGGAAGGGTAACCCTGCTAACGACGTCGATCTCAAAACCTGCTTAAACAAAGGGGGTGCCGACAAAGGGCAAAGGAAAAAGAGGAGCGTCAGTACTGAGGCCAGTACACGGCGAGGCTAGAATTCGGCGGTCCTCGCCTACATAGGTATGGTGGACTGAAGCGGCGGCGGCAGCATGCACTAGACAACCTATAGAGACTCGATACAACTGGCGACTATCAGAGAGGGGTAAGAAAGACCTATTCGGAACCAACTGATTCTATCACCAAACAAACCCATCCTGGTGTTTCCCCCTCGAGACCAAACGAGGAAGTCAACCGAGGAACTCACCCAGTTGGCAGTTTTATTTATTCAGTTATCGTTGTAGTGATTACTAGTCAGATGTAGATAGTCATCCTGATAAAATAAGCAGTGGGCCGTTTTAGTTAACCATTCCGTTGTAGTTGCAACACTTATTAGTCAAGTACAATTAGCATGAGATATCCCAAAACCCAGCAGTTGTTGGTACTTTTATTTAGCCATTCCGTTATAGTTACAATACTTACTAGTCAGATACAATGGTCGCAAGCGACAACCCAAATAAGCAATTGTTGGCAGTTTTATTTAGCCATTCCATTATAGTGAAGCTGATTACTAGTCATTATAAAGTCAAATTCATAGCACTACTTTAGTTATAGTTGTCTATGATCGAGATACTGTGCTCCAAGTCGTCCATAACCGCGGACACGGCTTTCAGAAAGTTTTACCCGGCCGGGGTGCACCAATAGCAACACACACTCGATCAACCTCGGAAAAACCAAATCAAAACCCAACGAGGCTTTCACGACAAAGCAATCACAGGATTCAGAAATATTTCAGGGGGCCACCCCTTGGAGTACACCCGCAACAAAGTTAGCTGACTTCGAGACGGACCCGAGGTTTGTGGGGCCGGCTGTAAGCGACTGGAAACCCAAAACTGGGCTTGTCGATACCGCGTAAACGGGTCACAATTCCTAAACAGTACAGTGTGCTCCTCGCACAATCGTAATAAAGAAGTAGCATGGCATAAGTACAGGATAGTAAATAAAACCTCAAACTAGTTTGTGGCCCCAAGAAATAAGACTGAATCAGGCTCTGACTCAGGGGGGTCCCAAAATCCTCCCGGATGTGGATAGCGCGATAAATCAAGGAACAGGTATCAAGCACTCGGGGTCCTACGGGACACAAGTGGACGGTTAACAACCAAATAACATCTATTGCCCACCTGTGCCTCTGCTTACTTACTTCAATTTTAGTTGTTAAACAGGAATTAAAGTGGACGAAAAAATAAAGCCATGATCATCTCCAACATCAAATATGCGGCAATACACCAACAACTGTGGCATTTGACGCCACGCAACAGCACTTGAGCAAGCGACTACGACACGCAAGTCCAACTATCTACCAAACAACAGGTAATAGGATGTGTCCAAGGCAATATAAGGCTGCAAGGGATATCACGGGTACGAAAAACTAGAGCAACGCAACACAGATAGCAATAGATCAACAGGAGGGAAATAAATACTATAAAAGTAAGATAGGAAGAAAGGGGGAGATGCTCGCCTGAAAACATTGTCGAAGGTTCAACCGAAGATCGGGGCGAAGCTCACATCAACTCATCGGCCTTATCCGCAAAGAAGCAAAACACTAGAAGAAACACCGGATGCACTATTTAATACTACGGCAAAGATCGGCATGATGCATGTATGATGCATGACATGGCAAAGATGCGATGCAACTAGGTCATATTAAGCGGAACCGGGGTCCCGACAATTAATTAAACGGTTCAAGTTATTTAGATACCCCGCAATTTAAATGTTGTATTAACATGGCAAAAGATAGCACCGGTTCGCTACACAAATTTTGAATGAGGCCAATATAAGACTAGATTTGCTCGCATATGGGCCCCATATTTAATTATATGGTGAATCGGCATAAGGCCCCCAAACCACACAAATATGCATGCGAGTATGACAATTTAATATGCAACAAGTTGGATTATATTATAAAATAGGGTTTCGGGAAGGGGTTCACACATTAGGGTTCGGCGATCTTGGGGTTCCGGGGGGTTCGGGGTCCGGTCTCAGGGTTCAGGGTTCGACGGGCTCGGTCTCGGATAACGGAGGTAGGTCTTGCCGCATCCGCGGTGGTCGGGCCATGTTGTCGGTCTTGTCGTCTCACGCGGAGATCTTGGCGTTCCGGGAGGAAGTACTTGGTCTGGCGTCGGGGGCGCATCGGACTTGCCCTGGTCGGTGTCGCTCTTGTCGGGCCCGCGCCATCGAGTCGGTCTTGGCATCCAGGCGAGGAACTTGGCGTACCCGCGGTCGTCCGGTCTCGGGGAGCGGTCTTCGAAAGGAAGGAGAACGTGCCGGAGTTTGTTCTTTGGCTCCGAGAACGATCTTGCGGTCCATGTGGGCGATCATGCCGTCGTTGGCGAACTTGGATTCCGATAAGAGGGTCTTGTCCACCGATAGGGTTTGGAGATCTTGTCGCAGTGTTGTTGAACTTTAGTCCACTCGCAGCAACAAAATGGCATCACCACACCGCCAACACGTAACGCCATCTCACTTGGCGGAATACTTGTGCCTGCAGGGGTCGATGAGTTGGCACCCACGACAGGGGGAACACGGCCAGAGGCAGCGCCCTTGTTCTAGGAAGGCGCAGCCCGAGGTGGGGACGACCTGTAGGAGCGTGGCCGACCCGGACGGAGGTCAACGGGGCGGCAGGCAGCAAGCTCGGACGGATGACCGGCAGAGAGAGGCGACGGGCTCGAGCGGTGGCTGGGCGCGAGCGAGGGAGGTCGGCTGGGCGTCGAGGGCAGCGCGCGACTGGCAGCGGTGGCGGGCCGAACGCGGCGAGGAGGAGGGTGGCGCCGCTCGGGGCACGCAGACGACGGCGAGGGCGGCGGCCCGAGAGGCGGCCCGGCGGCGGCGAGGAAGGGGCGAGGCGAGCTTGCACCGGCGGCCGGAGCAGGGCGGATCGAGGAGGTGCGGGCGCGGAGGTGCGGGCGCGGCCGGCGGACGCGGAGGGGAGGATGGCGCGCCGGAGGGGCGAGGCAGGGCCGGCGGGGCTCTGCTTGGCGGCAGGGCGGGCGCCTGAGGGGGAGGAGACGGGCCCGCGGGGCGAGGGCGGCTCGGGGTCGCCGGCGAGGAGGGGGAGACGCGGGCGGTTGGAGGGAGCCTGGCGGCGGCGCCATGGGAGGAAGCTGCGGGGCGAGGCGGTTGGACGGCGAGGTGGAGGCCGGCGCAGCGAACGGCGGATGCGGGTGCGGACGCGAGGGAGGGCGACGGGAGGCCGAGCGGGGTCGTCGGCGTGGCCGCTGGCGGCGAGCCCGAGCGGGAGCGGGGCGAGGTGGGGGAAGAGCGGCCGGAGTAGGGGCCGCGGCGGCGGGGAAGAGGTGAGGCAGCCGGCGGTGGCGGGCGCGGCGCCGGAGCGGAGGAAGAAGGAGGAGGGAGATGCGCGGGCGTGAGAGGAGGAGGGAGGAGAGATGGGGTGGGGCCGGGGCGAGTGGGGCCTGGGGAACAGGGAGAGGGGGTCGGGGAGGTGTGGTGGGCAGGTGAGGGCCCAGGTGTAAGTGAGGGTGGGGGTAGAAAAACTGTGTGTGAAAGAGAGGGAGGGGAAAAGTGATGGATTGATGATGTGGCGTGGTGGGTAGGAAGTTGGGGGAGGGGTGAGGTGGCGAGCTGTGAGAGGTGGGTAGGATAGATTCGGGTGGGAATATGATTTAGAGTGTAGGTTTTGCAAATATGTGTTTGTTTGGTTTTGTTTATTTTAAAACAAGGCCACTTTGCAATTAGTTTTTAGGGAAATAAAATATCCGATACGATCGGGGTTTTGCCTTAGAAATAAAGAGGGGTATTTGTACAAAGCAAAACTAGGTTTTTCGAAATAGTTCAGACAAACAATGCAAGATGAAGGCGATGCAATGCACAAAAACAACGCGATTTACTAGTAGTGGTTTTGCGGGATGCCACAATTCGACACCATTAACAATGGATCTCGCCCTCGAGATCCGCCTCATGGTACCAGAAGGAAGGTCGGCGTTCTGCGTCTTCTCGCTTCGTGTAGATCCTCGCGACACCACTAACGAGGGTTCCTTCTTCATCTTGAAATTGGCGAAACCACCAACAATGGTCGGGGCTCACGTCCATTGAGAGAACACTCCGGAGAAACAAAGGACGGAGGTAGAGGTATCAAAAGATAAAGGCCACTTCTAACTTCTGTGGAATGAGTGAAATCACATTAATTCACCAATTCAATGTACAAGAGCGAATGAGAAGAGTAGTGGTATGGTAGCTACTCCATCCCGCACTCAAACCATTACTCGGCACACGAATAGGCGGATTATGCAACCAACTCTCAGGATTCAGACTGAAGATCTCGACAGTCGAGGTTCAGAAACAAAGGAGTGATGCAGACTCTGCATCAGATCTGGCGTAGATGATGTCGTCGCGTCGGAAAAACACCGGGAGGCACAAGCAAGGAACAAAGAGAAGTCCACCAGACGAAGGCTTCCTCGGATAGCATGAAGACCAGATGTAGCAACACCGTTACCAAGGAGGAAGCGAAACCCTGAAGGTACGACGGAACCCAACCACGAGAAATCCTGGACTCGAAGGGAGAGAAGAGAGCGGATTCAAAACACGCAGAGGTGAGAGGAGAGCAGCAGAGGGGTAAGGAGTAAAAGCAGACCTAATCTGAACTATCCAACCGATTTTCAAAAATAGTTTTGACACTCTACTACGGCCGTTAGCTAGGTTATCCTACAGGCTGGACTTGTGGGGTATCGTAACTGCTGAGATCTGATACCACTCTGTAACACCCTCAGAATCGGACCTATGCAAGTTTGAGCGAAACCCGCCAAACCCGCATAGAAACGATTCAAAGGTGCCCACCAGGCACTTTCGTGCGGGTGGAAAACGAAGTAGTAACATTACACAACAGTCCTCGATGGGGCCCACAGAACAGATATATATATATATAACAGCGACTCCATGAGTCAAGAATACAGATATACAGTACAAAGATCCAAATCACCTTGAGAACGATATAGCGTCCAGCTACGGACAAGATGCAAATGGGGCTAAGAGCCCTGAAGAATAACCAATGGCGTCCATAACCCTGCCCAGGCCAAGCCGGACGGGTAACCCTGCTAACGACGTCGATCTCAAAACCTGCTTAAACAAAAGGGGTGCCGACAAAGGGCAAAGGAAAAAGAGGAGCGTCAGTACTGAGGCCAGTACACGGCGAGGCTAGAATTCGGCGGTCCTCGCCTACATAGGTATGGTGGACTGAAGCGGCGGCAGCAGCATGCACTAGACAACCTATAGAGACTCGATACAACTGGCGACTATTAGAGAGGGGTAAGAAAGACCTATTCGGAACCAACTGATTCTATCACCAAACAAACCCATCCTGGTGTTTCCCCCTCGAGACCAAACGAGGAAGTCAACCGAGGAACTCACCCAGTTGGCAGTTTTATTTATTCAGTTATCGTTGTAGTGATTACTAGTCAGATGTAGATAGTCATCCTGATAAAATAAGCAGTGGGCCGTTTTAGTTAACCATTCCGTTGTAGTTGCAACACTTACTAGTCAAGTACAATTAGCATGAGATATCCCAAAACCCAGTAGTTGTTGGTACTTTTATTTAGCCATTCCGTTATAGTTACAATACTTACTAGTCAGATACAATGGTCGCAAGCGACAACCCAAACAAGCAATTGTTGGCAGTTTTATTTAGCCATTCCATTATAGTGAAGCTGATTACTAGTCATTATAAAGTCAAATTTATAGCACTACTTTAGTTATAGTTGTCTATGATCGAGATACTGTGCTCCAAGTCGTCCATAACCGCGGACACGGCTTTCAGAAAGTTTTACCCGGCCGGGGTGCACCAATAGCAACACACACTCGATCAACCTCAGAAAAACCAAATCAAAACCCAACGAGGCTTTCACGACAAAGCAATCACAGGATTCAGAAATATTTCAGGGGGCCACCCCTTGGAGTACACCCGCAACAAAGTTAGCTGACTTCGAGACGGACCCGAGGTTTGTGGGGCCGGCTGTAAGCGACTGGAAACCCAAAACTGGGCTTGTCGATACCGCGTAAACGGGTCACAATTCCTAAACAGTACAGTGTGCTCCTCGCACAATCGTAATAAAGAAGTAGCATGGCATAAGTACAGGATAGTAAATAAAACCTCAAACTAGTTTGTGACCCCAAGAAATAAGACTGAATCAGGCTCTGGCTCAGGGGGGGTCCCATAATCCTCCCGGATGTGGATAGAGCGATAAATCAAGGAACAGGTATCAAGCACTCGGGGTCCTACGGGACACAAGTGGACGGTTAACAACCAAATAACATCTATTGCCCACCTGTGCCTCTGCTTACTTACTTCAATTTTAGTTGTTAAACAGGAATTAAAGTGGACGAAAAAATAAAGCCATGATCATCTCCAACATCAAATATGGGGCAATACACCAACAACTGTGGCATTTGACGACACGCAACAGCACTTGAGCAAGCGACTACGACACGCAAGTCCAACTATCTACCAAACAACAGGTAATAGGATGTGTCCAAGGCAATATAAGGCTGCAAGGGATATCACGGGTACGAAAAACTAGAGCAACGCAACACAGATAGCAATAGATCAACAGGAGGGAAATAAATACTATAAAAGTAAGATAGGAAGAAAGGGGGAGATGCTCGCCTGAAAACATTGTCGAAGGTTCAACCGAAGATCGGGGCGAAGGTCACATCAACTCATCGGCCTTATCCGCAAAGAAGCAAAACACTAGAAGAAACACCGGATGCACTATTTAATACTACTGCAAAGATCGGCATGATGCATGTATGATGCATGACATGGCAAAGATGCGATGCAACTAGGTCATATTAAGCGGAACCGGGGTCCCGACAATTAATTAAACGGTTCAAGTTATTTAGATACCCCGCAATTTAAATGTTGTATTAACATGGCAAAAGATAGCACCGGTTCGCTACACAAATTTTGAATGAGGCCAATATAAGACTAGATTTGCCCGCATATGGGCCCCATATTTAATTATATGGTGAATCGGCATAAGGCCCCCAAACCACACAAATATGCATGCGAGTATGACAATTTAATATGCAACAAGTTGGATTATATTATAAAATAGGGTTTCGGGAAGGGGTTCACACATTAGGGTTCGGCGATCTTGGGGTTCCGGGGGGTTCGGGGTCCGGTCTCAGGGTTCAGGGTTCGACGGGCTCGGTCTCGGATAACGGAGGTAGGTCTTGCCGCATCCGCGGTGGTCGGGCCATGTTGTCGGTCTTGTCGTCTCACGCGGAGATCTTGGCGTTCCGGGAGGAAGTACTTGGTCTGGCGTCGGGGCGCATCGGACTTGCCCTGTTCGGTGTCGCTCTTGTCGGGCCCGCGCCATCGAGTCGGTCTTGGCATCCAGGCGAGGAACTTGGCGTATCCGCGGTCGTCGGTTCGGTCTCGGGGAGCGGTCTTCGAAAGGAAGGAGAACATGCCGGAGATTGTTCTTTGGCTCCGAGAACGATCTTGCGGTCCATGTGGGCGATCATGCCGTCGTTGGCGAACTTGGATTCCGATAAGAGGGTCTTGTCCACCGATAGGGTTTGGAGATCTTGTCGCAGTGTTGTTGAACTTTAGTCCACTCGCAGCAACAAAATGGCATCACCACACCGCCAACACGTAACGCCATCTCACTTGGCGGAATACTTGTGCCTGCAGGGGTCGATGAGTTGGCACCCACGACAGGGGGAACACGGCCAGAGGCAGCGCCCTCGTTCTAGGAAGGCGCAGCCCGAGGTGGGGACGACCTGTAGGAGCGTGGCCGACCCGGACGGAGGTCAGCGGGGCGGCAGGCAGCAAGCTCGGACGGATGACCGGCAGAGAGAGGCGACGGGCTCGAGCGGTGGCTGGGCGCGAGCGAGGGAGGCCGGCTGGGCGTCGAGGGCAGCGCGCGACTGGCAGCGGTGGCGGGCCGAACGCGGCGAGGAGGAGGGTGGCGCCGCTCGGGGCACGCAGACGACGGCGAGGGCGGCGGCCCGAGAGGCGGACCGGAGGCGGCGAGGAAGGGGCGAGGCGAGCTTGCGCCGGCGGCCGGAGCAGGGCGGCTCGAGGAGGTGCGGGCGCGGCCGGCGGACGCGGAGGGGAGGATGGCGCGCCGAAGGGGCGAGGCAGGGCCGGCGGGGCTCTGCTTGGCGGCGGGGCGGGCGCCTGAGGGGGAGGAGACGGGCCCGCGGGGCGAGGGCGGCTCGGGGTCGCCGGCGAGGAGGGGGAGACGCGGGCGGTTGGAGGGAGCCTGGCGGCGGCGCCATGGGAGGAAGCTGCGGGGCGAGGCGGTTGGACGGCGAGGTGGAGGCCGGCGCAGCGAACGGCGGATGCGGGTGCGGACGCGAGGGAGGGCGACGGGAGGCCGAGCGGGGTCGTCGGCGTGGCCGCTGGCGGCGAGCCCGAGCGGGAGCGGGGCGAGGTGGGGGAAGAGCGGCCGGAGTAGGGGCCGCGGCGGCGGGGAAGAGGTGAGGCAGCCGGCGGTGGCGGGCGCGGCGCCGGAGCGGAGGAAGAAGGAGGAGGGAGACGCGCGCGCGTGAGAGGAGGAGGGAGGAGAGATGGGGTGGGGCCGGGGCGAGTGGGGCCTGGGGAACAGGGAGAGGGGGTCGGGGAGGTGTGGTGGGCAGGTGAGGGCCCAGGTGTAAGTGAGGGTGGGGGTAGAAAAACTGTGTGTGAAAGAGAGGGAGGGGAAAAGTGATGGATTGATGATGTGGCGGGGTGGGTAGGAAGTTGGGGGAGGGGTGAGGTGGCGAGCTGTGAGAGGTGGGTAGGATAGATTCGGGTGGGAATAGGATTTAGAGTGTAGGTTTTGCAAATATGTGTTTGTTTGGTTTTGTTTATTTTAAAACAAGGCCACTTTGCAATTAGTTTTTAGGGAAATAAAATATCCGATACGATCGGGGTTTTGCCTTTGAAATAAAGAGGGGTATTTGTACAAAGCAAAACTAGGTTTTTCAAAATAGTTCAGACAAACAATGCAAGATGAAGGCGATGCAATGCACAAAAACAACACGATTTTCTAGTAGTGGTTTTGCGGGATGCCACAGGTGCGCAGATGCAATATGATGTGGAGGTGTGTATACGATGGTGGAAGAGATCCTTCTTGCCGTACCCTTCTGGCCTTTATATAGATAGGTAGGTCCCGGGCTTAGGTCGAGTTGGTTACAAATTAGGGTTTGTTTCTTTGAATTTCTATCTATTCTAGACTTGTCCTTCAAGGAGTCGAAAACGTCATGGGCTTGGGTCACCCGAAGTCTTCATGGGCGACGTGTCTTGACGTGAGCCTTCCTTAGACTGGACCAGGTATACCAAGGTTGTGTACCCGTGGGGTATATCCATGTCAGCGTGCCTGATCCGGCACGACACACAACGCCCTGTCAAGCTCGGGCCAGGTCGGCACAGGTGCCTCGCCCACGACCCGGGACGACACGGAGGCTAGACGGGCCGGCCCGTGGCACGTGAAGCACGTCGGCCCGTTATTCATTTCTGCTGGCCCGTGAAATAACCCTTAACTAGAGTCCGAATTTGTAGTATATCACAAGCAGTTCGGTGGTCTCTTGGTCGAGAGGACGGCGGTAGCTGCCCGCGTGCTTGAGATCGAGGCCCGACATGACCCTGTCATTTCACGGGTCGACATAGGCACGTCACGCCACGTGGCCCCGTGTCGTGCTTTTTTTCGGGCCACGGGTCCGCCCGCTAAAGCCCGACCCCCGATGGCTAGGTTTGGAAATAGGATAAACTAGAGGCTCTCTCCTAACCCGTCTAATCCTTTCCCCTCCATCGTCTTTGATCAAACATCCAATCTGAATTGAAACCCTAAAAACTGACAGCGCCATGGACTTCTCCCAGATCCGCGAGCTCACCGTCACCAACGCCTCTCTGGCCCCTCGCGAGCGCCCCCGACCAGCCCAAAGCGTACACCCAGGCCCCGCGAAGGCGACACCTACGACGCGCTCCTCGACTACGACTCCGACTCCCGTCTGGGACTTCTTTTGCCTATTATTTGTAAAAGTCTCGGTGTACAAATGCAAAAGGGGCCATGCTGGGCTGGCCCGCGATCTTGAGATTGAGGCCTCGACCTGGCCCTGTCATTTCACTTGCCGGGGGTGGCCCCGTGCCGTATTTTTTCGCGGGGCACGGGTCAGCCCGCTAAGAGCATATCCACTCGGCTTCCCAGGACGCCAATCCCAGAGCGAAATTTAGGTCTGGACGCCGAAAATTGGCTTAGTCGCGTTCACAGGACCCTGATTTCGTCCGGATTTGGGCGAACTTTGGTCCGGACTTCCGAGGCCATTACCAGCATCCCGGGAACACCCTAGGAATGCCGGACGAAGCAAAAACAGGGCGTGGGCCAGCTCTGTCGGCGAGACAGTCCCATTTTCCCCACGTCCACTCGCCCAGACTGCGGCGAAGTGCACCCCAGCAGCCTCTGTCGCCATGACTTCGTCAGCGGAGCTCCTCCATGCCGAGACATATCCACGACTCTAGATAGGCTCGCCGTAGTTGCCGCCGCTTTCGCAGCCCAAACTTCGTCGTAGTTCGGCTTCGCTGCGAGCTCCAACCACCTCGCCCACCAAGTATTCGACCATGGACTCCGATGATGAGGAGATGCCGAACTAGGCCGTTAAACTATGACGAAATTTTGTGGCCCAACCATGGACTCCAACCACTTCGCTGGATGCGCCACAGAAGTTTGGTGGCCCAACCCCGGATGGGGGTCCCACCATACTTCTGTGGCGCACTGTTAAACTGCATGCGCCACAGAAGTTTGAAGGTTCTATGGCGCATTGCATGGTATGCACCACTGGACAACTTTTGTGGCGCATGGTCAGCACCATGTGCCACAGATGTTCTGTCTATCTATAGTTGTTTTCCTATTAGTGTAGACTAGAGAGGGAGTGATTTCAGAACAGCTTTGGTCGCCACGCACTGCCTTGCCTCCGTGTCTCTTGCATCATGGACCATCACGCGCATGTGCATGCTTTGCAACCATGTACGATCAAGAATCTTGCATCCCTCTCCCGCTCCCTAGTAGCCGGCTGCCACGAGAATAGCCAGAGAGACAAAGAGAAGACAGATGACAACACTCCCCCAAGTTCCCCCAGGCTACTAGTCACCTAGCCGTGTAGCTCACCACCATGCGCTTAATTGTTGGCCCCACATCCCATCCCTGTGGACTCCATGGTGACTCCATGGTGCATGAGAAAGAAACGAGATAGGGAAGGAATACCAATGTATTCATAAAGTTATTAAGTTATCTATGTATGAACATCTAATATGTATCATTGAATATGTGATTCAGTTGTGGAACTATATATTCATGTTGTTCATACTACATGTCCTTAGTCGTTGAGCTTGTGCTGGACACACGACTTAGACTAATGTGAAAGTTGGCTGATGACTCGATTCCACTTATCATGGGCATGGTGATGCTATTCCAACTTACACGGATTCGACAAAAGAGTTTAGTGAGTCAGACTGACTCATATTGAGATGCAAAGAACATGTTGTCATTTATATGTTTCAATCAATGTAATCCTTAGACCTGAGGTTGTCGCACAATCCGATTTGAGAATCACGTTGTTTCGTAACTGGGCAGTTATAAAGGCATAGTTTGGGTTGATTGAGAATCAAGCTGCCTGATGTGGATAACCAAGCTGCATGATTCAGAAAGCATGGCCATGCACAACTCGGTTAAGTGTTAACCGTCGTGATCGACTAAGAGTTAGTCAGATGAACCACATATCACAGATCGAGAAGAGAATTGAGCTATTTAAGGGATGAGGATGATTCGCCTATAGCTCGACAATATATATCTCGAGGCAAAAGGGACTTGGATGTAAGTCATATTGGAAGGTATGTCGCCATGACTCTTTGGTACTTGGGAGTTAGCACGCTATGGTAGGAGCCGCTACCGATTAATCAATTGCGAGTCACACTCCAATCGTGTCCAAATAGCCATGAGCCTGCGGGGTCACACACTTAAGAGTAGGAGTAAGTCATTTGGGTTGGACCCGAACCGGACATGGACTAAGCGAGTGAGTTGGACTCGTAGTGACTAGTATAGGCTTTAGTGGATGGGCCACAAGTGAGTGAAGCCCACTTTCACTCCCTATATATACTGGGGCCAAGATGCTCAAAGGGCACGGTTAGACCACTCCATGTGTTAGAAACCATAGCCCATTCACTCCAGCCGCCGCACTGGTCCTAGCAGTTCGTCGTCGGAGCTCCTCCTCGTATGTGTGGATACTGACAGAGGTGTTGTACGTCCAGCACTTCGACGGTCGTGGAATTGGATCGGATCGTGAGGAGTGCACTTTATTAACTGACGTGCTTTACCAGTAATCCGCAACCACACGTCTAGTGGTAATCCTCATGGATTTCTACCTCGACTAGATATGGGATCTCCGCGTAGGAAAAAAAGTATTGTCTATCTCTACATGGCCCAATAGGGGTGAGCGAGGAAAGAAGGATGCACGTGTGACGACAACGACTCGTTTCTAGGTTGTTGGCCTCAGCCACCACTTTTTTAGTGGTTGAGCTCAACCGATTTTTGATGAACTATGCTTGGAACATGGCTACCCACGACCACCCAAGACTAGTGATGGGAGTGAGCCAACAATAAGATACCCTCTATCCTCTTTAGTAGTTTAATAGAATGAATTAACTTTTGTGATGACATCATCATTTTAAAAAGGTTAGTTTATTTTTTAAAACTAAAGAGGGTAAAAGATATCCTAATAGTGACCCACTTTCGTCTATATCCGAGACCACGAACCAAGCATAGAACAGCCACTTAAAAAATGGCTACCCAAACCACCGAAACAAATGCATCCGTAGTCTTTGTACATTTTCCTAGCGAGGCCAATGCGGTGGTGGCACATACTTTAGCTAGCGAAGCAGTGATCCTGATTTGGTTGTTTTAAAGGATGATCCTCCATGGTTTTTGGTTGGTGTAATCACAAATTCGATGTATCCTTTTTCCGCTGTGCTGGTTTTCCTAAAAAGAAATACTTCATCCGTCCAGAATTAACCGACGCGTGGAGAAAACGTTTGAACTGAATTAAGTGAAACTTACCTGGAATTTTTATAATTATTAAGTGAAATTTACAAAGGTTGGATTGGTCTGACCGATGCCAAATCCACCAACGGGGTCCGATGTCGGTAAGTATCCAGAGCCAGGCCCAGGCCGGATAGAAACAGGATAAAACCAGAGGCTCTCTCCTGGCCCGTCTAACCCTTTCCCCTCCTCCGTCTTCGATCAAACATCCAATCTGAATTGAAACCCTAAAACCCGGCGGCGCCATGGACTTTTCCCAGATCCGCCGCGAGCTCACCGTCGTCAGCGCCTCCCTGACCCCACGCGAGCGCCCCCCAACCAGCCCGAAGCGTACACCCAAGCCCCGCGAAGGCGACACCTACGACCCGCTCCTCGACTACGACTCCGACACCTACGAGTACCGCCGGAAGCGCGGCCCAGGTGCGTACAAGCCCATCCAGTTCGTCTACGCCGGAAAGTTCAAGTTCTCCGCGCCGTCGGACGAGGAGGTGGAGAGGAATTGGGAGCTCATGATGGCCAAGCGCCGGCGCTGGGCGTCTGCGGAGGGACCGCTGGTGTTCAGCGAAGACCGCCCCCGTTTCGCCGGGCTCGGCAGCGTCAAGGAGTTCCAGCCCTATCCACAGGCCACCTCTAATGAATCAAGTGCTGTCTGAATTGCCTGTGTACTGTCTGAATCAAGTGCTGTCTGAATTGCTTGCGTGGGTAGAAAGTTTGCAATTAGTATCTCCAAGGAGGATGTTGTTGTGGATCCTGTCGTTTATCAATTAGTACTATCTATCTGGGAACTTTGTTGAATCTACCATGTCATGTGATGTGATATATAATTGTTGTTGGCTGGTGAAAGTATGTATTGTTGAGTTTCTGCATTTTGAAGTGCATGCATGCCATCGATGTTTGCGCCATCGAACAATGGTAAGTGCTTTGTGTCCACCTATTTACATGTCATGGAATCATGTTAAGTGCGCTATTTGTAGTCTATCTGTCTCTGTTCTCTAGGATATGTTATTCTGTTGTGCACTAATGCTCTGTAGCTTGTTTATGTCTCATCGTTTAGTTTAGTAAAATGGTTAGATGCCATATAGTATCAGGTAAGCCAACTTCTTTATTGGCTTGTCAATTAATGGAAGGAGTGTGTACTAGCATATGCTGTATTCAGTTCAGTCATCAATCAAATATTAAAAGAATCCATTGAGCTTTATCGTATATAATATACTCCCTCCGTTCAAAAAAAAAAAAAAAGACAGAACCGCACGTACGCCGTGATCCTCGCGCCTCCAGATCCTTCCCCTCCCCGCCTCCATACCGTCCCTGCCACTCCTCTGCTCTGACGCCACTGACCTGGCTGGGATTCCCGGAGACTGCCGCCACCCCATCATGTGAAGGTCATTGATAGTTGTGGAATCAACATAGTACCACTCCAAATCATCTGCGCCATGCTCAATCAGATGATGCACCTGATAGAACATGGAGGAGTCAGGCATCGGCGACGGTTCCTGCTCTGCGCCATAGAGATGGCTCAGATGGGTACGTCCTCCTCCGATCTGATGTTGGCAGGCAGATCAAGGCAAATAGACGAGAAGGAGGAGGAGGAGTACCACATCTAGCGTCTCCCGGCTACGCGGGCCAGCCGGTTTGTGTCTGTCGTGGCTGCATCCTCTTTGTTCATGACGAATGCTGAATCCCCAAGGTAAAATCCACTAATTCGTTGAGAAATACTTCAATCTCTCAATGCATAGCATGGAGGCACGAGGTCTTCCATGTCGTGGCCATCCTAATCGATATCTCTGACCCATCGTGCACAGCGACACACAGGGTTCCGCCTCCGCTGTGTCATCCTGCCTGCTTCTGAGCCATTGACTCGTTCCTCGGCCCTACCTCCAGGAAACCGAGATTTGGTGGGAGCACACCACTGGCAATCATCGAGGGTGAACCTCCTTGGCCTCTTTAGTACAACTCGTGATTTTATTTCTCTGTGAACTTCACACAGCATCCCCGCATGATCTGGATTCACCGTCTACAATATTTGCATAACATTCACCATTTACTACAGGAGAGTAGAAGGGAAGTGATGGAGAATGACAGAGGGATGCTAAGCTTGATACTTGTGGTATCAGATATTTGAATGCCAAAAGAATACTGAAGAGCAAGAATCCACACAAAAAGAGTATGAGCGTGTCATGTATGTGCCTGCCAATTTTTGTGAACCAATACTGGATTTATGTTTGACATGGCTCACATACACCCATATATGTTATATGTCTAAAAATGAAGTGTTGTTGTTAAACATATTTTAGTCATGCTTGCCCAATCCTTATGTAGTGATCATTTTCTCAAATAAGGTGGTCCTAATACTTACACAGATAACTTATGTCTCGTATACCATATTTAGTTGATTTGTGCTTGTATTTGTAAGATGTCTGTTTGAATTTTATTTTATTTTTTGCCGTCGAGCCAAATATAGCTGTGTCAATAATTATTGACCCTATATAAAGTCTGTTACTCCCTCCGAACCATATTAGTTGACTTCACTTTGTCTAGATACGGATACATCTAGACTAGATACTTAACTAGATACATATGAATCTAGACAAGCAGAGTCAACTAATATGGGTCGGAGGGAGTATTACAAGAGAATGTGAAAATATAGTTGATGCAGAAAATAGTGCCCTTCATCGATGAAAATAAGCAAAGGGCTATTTCAGTTCAATTCAAGTATGCTCATCATATTACCACTGAATATTAACATGCCAATGTTGCCTGATGTTGTTTGTCAGTCATACTTAACAGTCTTTGGATGTTGTATTTTGAAATGGGTGATGGCCTACTTTTCCTTTTGTTTTGAAACTGGGTGGCCTACTTTTGTTACTGCATAAAAAATGACACATGAGTAGTGGTTGATGCCCAGGTAAGAGATTCTGCACACTAAAGCTTAATCATCCATTATGTTTTTTACCTTTTACACTTGTAGCCCAAGAACTATGATTCACTCCAAAAGAAGCATCACGAGCCATGTACAGACATCGATATTTCACTATTCTTGAAAATTAGACACTGGTTACCTGTGTAAAATTCTATCATGTATAAAGTTCTTGCCTATTTATAAGCACAGGGTCGCTTGTAGTAGCTTTTCTCTTATATATGGAATGTTGACCGCTTTGCTTTGTGCAAGTAGGACTTTAGATGATCTTGTAATCATCTAATTACCTTTCCCATTTATGGATTCGACTAACTGTCCTGTACTTTTCAGAGTTTGCAATAATTTTGAGCATAATATATTATATTTGTAAAAACAATTTATTTGATTATTCACAGGTGTTATAAGTCATTCTTTTATGGTACTTAGGTCGCTTGGTCCTGACTGTGAAATTGACTACGATGGCGATGATCATACAGTGCCTGGGAGGTTGCTCTCCTAAGAAACCAAGCCCACCATGGTCCAAACTATGTTGAACCTAACTTACCTCCCATGATTGATTCATGTACCGAGTGAATCTTAGATGAGGTGAGATGCTTCCTAATAATTAGTTCTTCCTTCTTCACACTGGTTTACTTTCAATCTACGCACTGTTCATAAAGCCTTGCAATTGTTGTTTTTCAGGTTCATAAATAGAGTAAGTTTTTTTTCTTTCTGAGTTCTTACAGCAGGCAGCCAGGCACAGACTAACCAGTCCTACTTTTCAAATAACCAATTTACTAAGTCGTAGTATAGAGAATGGACATGGTTTTGAAAGTATCTAGACTCTTTTGTTAGCAACAAGGCCTGCAATCCAACGCTTCTTATAACCACTTTTGAATCTAGAGACAATGTCACA
Organism: Avena sativa; assembly: GCA_916181665.1. Taxonomy (NCBI): domain Eukaryota; kingdom Viridiplantae; phylum Streptophyta; class Magnoliopsida; order Poales; family Poaceae; genus Avena; species Avena sativa. Next base: position 369,293,315 of record OV702279.1, on the reverse strand, counting down.
TATGGAGAAAGAACCAATTATCCTGCATTACGTAGTTGTTTTAAGCAGTGGCACGCCTGATGGCTGGGTCAAGGAAATGTCATACTTTTTTCACCATTCAGTAGAGAAGTGTGAAGGGCTTGCATGCATAGAAGAACCGTGTTGTTGATTGGTAGGTACAATTAGCTTAATTATGACTTTTTTCTTTTGTTTCATTTTCTCTACATTTGACTTGTGTAGATTTCCATCTTATGGGTTCACGTAAGTAACTTTTTATGATGTATTTAGCATCATTAGGCAAATAGTTGATTTAATGCTTCAACAATGACGCTGAGTAATGACATTCTCATTGCAGTATACATACAACAAGTGCAAGCCTGCTAACCCTTCTTAAATAAGAAAACAAGTGTGATGGTGTCAAGTTCATTTCGCTCTGCAATCAATATATGTTGATTGCTTTCTTATTCACATAAATTTCATTAGTTGAAACCTCTTATCTAAATCAAGTGTAGATTAGACATATGTTCTAGACAGTAAATGGTCCATTGCCATCTTCATCAAGATTTTAAGGTAACCATCTGAACCGTTTACTTTCATTGTCAAAATAAATATGTTTGGCCACTATGATAGAAATGCCTTTGTTTCTGCTGGCTTCTGGTAGCATGGTTAATCCGATTGTGTGTTCTCCAATTGTTTGCTTGACACTTAATTAGATTGCTTATGAGATCTTTATGTTTGTGATTCTGCATCACTGTGGATCTAAGCGAAGCCGAGGGTGAAGTTAACCATCCCTCGAAATTCTGAAAGCAATTTATGCAATGTGGTATTCCCGTTTCACTTTTTAGATTGTGAAAACTTCATGTTGTTCCTTATCTTGTGCATTGATTCAGGTTTGTAGGGTTTCAAAATAAGGAGGTTCAAGGATGATGTTCAATAAGATACATTTGGGAAGTCAAATAAAGCATTCATGAGATCGCGCAAAGTAGGTTTCAGAATTACTGTCGGCTCCCCTGGATTACCATCCCCTGGATTACAGTCGGCTCCCATGGATGACCACCTCCTCCCTAAGCGCCTCCTGGTCTCCTCCATTGGCTGCAGCACTGGCTTTCTCACCAATTCGTGAGCACACGCCCTGACCTCTGTTGTAGAAACAGATTAGGCGACTGTTGTTGGCGAGTCTGGGAGTGGACAAACTACAATTATGCCTCCACTACTCAGGCATGTAACCCCTCATCCTTAAAACATCATGTTTTATTTTTACAGGTCGTTGGATCCATCGACATAGCCCCACATATCAGCTTATGTATGATGTAGAACAAGTAAGTTTTTTTTGTAGTTCTAGCAGCAATAATTCCTTGACCGCATTGAGCCAAAGGAAGGAGATCTGGTCTGCATTGCATCAAGGGGCATCAGCAAGTCAAACACCGGATAAGTTCTTAACTTTGGTGCTAACTGACTTATGCGTCCGGTTTGTGCGGATATAAACCTACAATTAACTGTTTTCAAAATAATTTGTGGTCATTTAGTAAAAGTACTACTAACAGAATATGTGTTACATGTCAGTGGTAGTTTAAATTTCATATACTTTATTTTGAATGATAAATATTTAATTTAAATCCTCTCAAGTTTGATATTAGAAAGATTTGCAGTCATTCATAGCAAAAGCATTGTGCATGATGAAAGTCATATTGCTTTGTAGGATCAGCTAGCTTCTTATCCATACCTTAAATTTTTGAACTATGTTGGTTGTGTTAACTCAAAATTAGTGTTGTTGATAGTTCAAATTTTGAAATGGCGTCAAAACAAAATCCATGGAAGCGAGCCCCTGTTGCTGGTACCACCTATTCTCTGCCACAATCCAAAAAGGAAACAAGTTCTGTAGGCCTACTTGGGAGTCCCTCTACATCAAACTATGTCTACAGTAATGACCCATGAAAGTTTAGATCATACTTCAATCTTTCATTTAGGACGGAGACTGCTAAAGATATTAACAATTAGCTTCCATTGAGTTCGAGTAACATATCTTTAGATCTAGCAGAGAAGTATTTCAACTTGCACCTACAAGAATACATGCGCTATATACTTGCATCTAAGTTAGATTTCCCTCTCAAACCATGCTTGTACATAGAAAAATAAGTTTTGACGTGCAGTTTCAAATTAGTACCTTTCGTCTCCTTAGAAAAAAGTATTTTTGTGTGACCTGGTGGACTGAGCTATGCTATTAATTTGTCAATCAGCTACTCGAGGCAAACTGAAACTGAAGTTTGAGATGAATTATAGGTTAGCTCACATTGATTGTGTGAGAAATCTATACTTGTTTATGACACTGAATATTCAATTTTCTATTCCGCATTGCCTCATTGTCTGTTATGTTTTCATATTTAAATCCTTATTGAACTCGCAATAACATTATGCTTTCTCTTTTGCTAAAAAAACTACGGCTTTGGTTAGTCCCTTGTGTTAATGATACTTGCTCTGCTTTGTACTTCGAATCATTAGTGTGGAAAGTCCAAGTAGTATGCATCTCAAGCCTCCACCGAATATTCTGAATTGTATGTATCATGTTCTTGATGATTAGGTTATATAATTTGATGTTGTGATATACACATCTTGGCAAATTGATATTGAAAAGAAGAACTATGGTATTTTAGGTTCATGAAATTAACGGCGAAACAAATTGGTTGTTCTTATAGAACCTAATATACGTGAATGCATGTTTTGTTAGACTTTGATCAAGTTGTCCATCCATGGTCAAGTCACTTTAGAACCTATAATTTGCAAGATTTTATGGTTGGATTTTCCTTACGAGTTTGTCAAGCGTGTTTCGATCATAGCTGACATATTTGTTTGCTTTCTTGCTCAGGACTGGTGATGAGACTCCTCACTTCCTGACGCTGACCTTTTGGTTGTTGCCCCACATTTTTCCTCAATATTCCTCACCCCCGTACATTTAGCAACTTACTATATTTAGCAAGTCTGTAAGAACTAACTTTTACGAGGATAATGGGGTGTCCAAAATTTGTATTTACCCGTAAAGAGAAAATGGTGATTTGTCGTGGTATTGCTGACGAGTACGCCATGGAGGGGTCCTCACAATGCGTGTTTAGAGACGTGGGGTAAGGCGGACGGTTGACGGGTACGAGGTAACACAGCTTACCCAGGTTCAGATCCCACAACGGTGACGGAATCCTACTCCTGCTATAAATCACTATAAGGGCAATACGCCGAGTTACAGAGATAGGTTCGCTGTGCGAGGTTGTGTGAAGTTATCTATGATCGTGTCCTAAAGGCTTCCATAGGCCCGACTTATATAGTTGCCAAGTCCTAAGGTTACAGGGAAAAGTCCTAGTCGGACAGGTTACAGAGTCCTACACCGTCTATTACTAGTCTTGTGTATCTTGCACTCCAAGGCTCCGGGTACGTTGGTGACTCCACCGTAGCCTTCCTTTATCCGGCATGGACCTCCCTTCTGGATCCACCTAACTGGGCCGCCTAGCAGGCCATAGGCCATGCTACCGACTATGGGCCACCCGGGTTAGTCGGATAAGAGACATGCTATAAGGATACCCATATAGCATATCCCCAACATGATTCCAAAGAGAAAAAGGAAGAGAGACATAGGTGTTGACTGAACAATGTTGTGACAAAATATTCAAAATTTGTATTTTACCTTTATGATGTTGTAGTATCTTATAGAATCTTAATTCTACTAATATGTGATTAATTACTCCAATCCCTCCTTCTGAATTGTTTGTGTTTGATCTTATTGGTACTAATAGTTTTGTTTCACAATTTTCTAAGGCATTGCCACTGGAGTATTTGTTATTATGTGATGTTCATTTGAGTAAATAGCTTAATGATTTCTCTTCTTTTTGGATAAAATTGGATATCTATTTTTTTCGTGGCGTTCATTTGCGAATTGCATTAGTGGATATAGGCATTGTACTTCAACTTCTGGAATTGTTATTTTTGGTTGTTATTGACATTAGTGGATACATGTATTATATGTACACAATAACTATCAGCATGGAATCGCACGAGCTGTTCATAACACATGTTCACAAATTCCAATGATCATTTGTCATAGTTTTAATAGATTTTACATTTCTGTAACAAAATGCAAGTGCTATGTAACTCTTATGTTTACACATGTGGCGACCAAATTAATTTTGTGAACTGGGCAAAAAAATTGAGAACCCGTAGCAACGCACGGACATTCAACTAGTATAATTATAGGTGCTTTTATCTATGGCAGTTGCGTCATATTACATGTTTAGTTTTTTCTTTAACGTTTTGGTTTAATGGCACATCGCAACCTCTTTTCCACCACCACCGGCGCCAACTTCGCATAGGGCTTCCGTCGATAGTACCAGATCATCGAGCATTAAAATACCGAACACCAAATCATAACCAGTTAGCGTATATCACAAACTTTGTAACATGAAGCTCACATATATTTCTTGTAAACAGTGAGCCTGAGACTTTAAACAGCCGTGGAGAAAACCGCCCATCAAGAGACTAACTTGGAGATCCAATCACCATCTGGAAGAATCCAGTCTCAGGAGGTGGAGGACTTACATGAGGACCCTACTCCATAGTATATGCTTACGATGTTATCCCCGGCTCTCCATTCACAACACTACATTACTGGCTCCATGACCTATAGCGCATATAGAGGAAGCACAAGAACAGGTGCCTTGGGCCAGCACGATGCGGTGGGACTCCATGTTCAGTGGCAGCGAGGGAAGAAGAGAGGAAATAGATAAGAGCCGCCAGAGAAAGGAGCACATGTTAGAGATGCCTGGCATGGAAAAGAAAATACAATAAAAAAGGAAAACCCTATTACTCCCCCGGGGGATTTGGCTCGATCCATCCCCCGCCTGCGCTCGCGCGTGCGTGCCGTGGACCCTGCCTCGCGTGATACATGCCCGCTGGCCCCACCTCTCTCTCTTATCCTCTCTCTGAACGCGTGACTCTGCTACCTTCTCTTGATTTTTCGATCTCCATGGCCAAGCTTCCTTGGAAAGCGCCGGCGCTCACCTCCGGCCGGTGCCGCCGCGCTACATCTGCTCTGTCCTCCGCTATCTGCACCGACCGCTTCCACCTCCTCCGCGCTGGAGGGCCACCTGCACCGACAGCGGCCGCTGCTCTGGCCGACTGCCGCAAGGACGACGGGCCGGTGCCGCCATGTCCTCGTCCGTCCCGCGCGCGAGCTTCTCCATGCCTCATATGCCGCTTCGTCTAGCGCCCCCCTGTGTACGGCCTCCGCCATGGCTTATGTTGTGGCGCCGCCGCGCAGCCGCCATGGCCGGACCAGGCCGTCGGAGCCTGGCCTCCACCACCACGCGCCCTGAAACATGTCTCCTGCGACATCAATGCTACATACGGTGTCCGGCGTTGCGGTCACAGTTTAGAGTGTTTGCTACCTTAGTTGACCTGTGTTGCTAATTTTATCTATCGTTGCTACTAGCGTTTTGCTACTTTAGAATATCTTTTTTGCTAAGTATTCATATTTTGTTGCTACTTTCACACAATTGATTTGCTACAATCGATTTCTATGATTTTGCTACGAGGTAAAGTTTTCGGTGATGTCTCCGGCGAAGTCGATTTTGCTATATTAGAAAAAAAATTGCTACAACAGTTTTATGGTTTCGCTATAATAGTGTAAATTTTTAGCTATGAGGTCTCCGGCCATGTTTTTTCCAGCGAGTCTCCGGTAAAGTCAGTTTTGCTACATTAGAAAAAAATATTTTGCTACAATAGCGTTGAGTTTATGCTACAATAGCATTGAGTTTGTGCTACACGATCTCCGGCGAGGTTTACCGGCGAAAGCCTCCGGCGAGTCTCCGGCGAGGTCGAATATGGTACGTTAGCCCAACTTTTTTGCTACACGATCTCCGGCGAGGATTCCGGCGAAATTTCCGACGAGGTCCAATCTGTTTTTCTATTTTTGGGCCGAACCGTTTTCTGCTACAGTGTAGCAAAAGCGGGGCAAATGTAGCAAAAGCGGGATTTTAAATCCAAAAAAGGACACGTGGTTGGCTGGAACCCGGGGATGAAAACCACAAATCCCCCGTGGGACGCCTAGCACTGTCCGTAAAAAAACTATACCGACGACCAGCAAGTGGAAGGGTCCAATGTTTCCAGGCGAGCATCCCTTCCCCTTCTACCTATTTTGCATTTATAGTCTTTATTTCCTCCTGTTGATCTATTGCTATCTGTGTTGTGATGCTCTAGTTTCCGTACCCGTGATATCCCTTGCGGCCTTATATTGTCTTGGACACATCCTATTACCTGTTGTTTGGTAGATAGTTGGACCTGCGCGTCGTAGTCGCTTGCTCAAGTGCTGTTGCGTGTCGTCAAGTACCACAGTTGTTGGAGTATTGTCGCATGTTTAATGTTGGAGATGATCATGGCTTTAATTATTGTTTAATAACTAAAATTGAAGTCGGTAAATAATGCAGAGGCACAGGTGGGCAATAGATGTTATTTAGTTGTTAACCGTCCACTTGTGTCCCGTAGGACCCCGAGTTCTTGACACCTGTTCCGAGATCGAGCGCGCTAACCACAGGTGGGGTGTATGGGCACCCCCATCGATTTAGTACCTGATTCCAAGTACTGTACTGGGGGCCACAAGTAGTTTGGGGCTTTATTACTATTCTGTACTTATGTCATGCTTTACTGCTTAATTTAAAATTGTGCGAAGTACTGCACCTGTACTGTTTTGGAAGCGGAGTATTTTCGCGGTATCGACAAGCCCAGTCACATTTTCGGGTTTCCAGTCGTTTACAACAACTGCTGGGTTTGGGATGTCTCATGCTAATTGTATCTGACTAGTAAGTGTTGCAACTACAACGGAATGTTTAACTAAAACTGCCCACTGCTTATTATATCAGGATGACTCATGCTATCTATATTTGACTAGTAATTGCCGCCACTATAACTGAATAAATAAAACTGCCAACGGTGTGAGTTCCTCGGTTGACTTCCTCGTCTGGTCTCGAGGGGGAAATACCAGGATGAGTATGTTTGGGTGGTAGTATCAGGTTGGTTCCGAATAGGTCTTTCTTATCCCTCTCTGATAGCCAACAGTTATCTCGAGTCTCTATAGGTTGTTTAGTGCATGCCGCGCTGCCGTTCAGTCCACCATACCTATGTAGACGAGGACCGCCGAATTCTAGCCTCGCCGTGTACTGGCCTCAGTACTGACCGCTCTCTTTTTTTCCTTTGCCCTTTGTCGGCACCCCTTTTGTTTAAGCAGGTTTTGAGATCGACGTCGTTAGCAGGGTTACCCTTCCGGCTTGGCCTGGGCAGGGTTATGGACGTCAGTGGTTATTCTTCAGGGCTCTTAGCTCAATTTGCATCTTGTCCGTACTCGGACGCTATATCGTTTTCAAGGTGATTTGGACCTTTGTATTGTACCTCTGTATTCTTGACTCATTGAGTCGTTGTTGGATATATGTTTTGTGGGTTCCATCGAGGACTATTGTGTAATGATATTACTTCGTTTTCCACCCGCACGAAAGTGCCTGGTGGGCACCTTTGAATCATTTCTATGCGGGTTTGGCGGGAAGCGCTGAAACTTGCATAGAGTCGATTCTGAGGGTGTTACAGAGTGGTATCAGAGCTCAGCAGTTGCGATACCCCACAAGTCCAGCCTGTAGGATAACCTAGCTAACGGCCGAAGTAGAGTGTCAAAACTATTTTTGCAAAATCGGTTGGATAGTTCTGATTAGGTCTGCTTTTACTCCTTACCCTTCTGATGTTCTCCTCTTACCTCTGCGTGTTTTGGATCTGTTCTCTTTCCTTCTTCTAGTCCAGGATTTCTCGTGGTTGGGTTCCATCGTACCTTCAGGGTTTCGCTTCCTCCTGTGGTAACGGTGTTGCTACATCTGGTCTTCATGCTATCCGAGGAACCCTTCTTCTGGTGGACTTCTCTTTGTTCCTTCTCGTGCCTTCCGGTGTTTTCCGACACGACGTCATCCTCTACGCCAGGTCCGATGCAGAGCCTGCATCACTCCTTTGCTCCGAACCTCGATTGTCAAGATCTTCAGTCTGATTCCGAGAATGGCTGCACGCTTTTCTACTGATTGTGCAGAGTAATAGTTTGGGTGCGTGATGGATTGGCCCCCATGCCGACTACTCACTCTATTCGCTTGTGTACATTGAAGTGGATGAGAATGCATCGGTTCCCTCTTTCCATCGAAGCTAGAGGTGGCTTTATTTGTTGATACCTCTACCTTCGACCTTTTGTTCCCGGAGTGTTCTCTCGACGATCACGGACAACGACCTCTTGTTAGTGGTGTCGCGAGGATCTACACGATGCGAGAAGATTCAGGTCGCCGCCCTTCTTCCCGGTACCATGAGGCGGATCTCGAGGGCGAGATCCATTGTTAGTGGTGTCGAATTGTGGCGCCCCGCAAAAGCCACTGCTAGAAAATCGCATGTCTTGTCTCTGTGCATCATCATAACATCAGCATGCATCTATATGTTTAAAACTATTTTGCTAAAAACCCTATTTTTTGTTTTCTATATTAATCCCCTCGTCTTATTTCAAATCAAACCCTGGTCGTCCGGATATTTTGTTTTGTCTAAAAACTATTTGCAGAAAGTTTTATAAAATAAAATGAATTAAAATGTTTACCGGGGGGAGGCCGCTGTCGGCCAGGCCCAAAGGCCCAACTGGCAGCGGCCTACTACCTCTTTGAATCCTGGCCCTTGATCAAACCTGGATCTATCTAGAAACCCTAATCCCCGCCCAAACCCTAGACCTACCCCAAATCCCACCCAGCACTCACACCCCGCCGCCGCTGGGCACGCACAGTAACCACACACGCGCGCCTACCATGGACCCACTCCCATCCCACGCGCCCCTCCCGAACCGCCCTGGCCCACCCCGACACGCTCCTCTCCTCCCTTCGTTCCCCAACCCGACAACCCCCGCCGCCTCCCTCTGCTAGCGAGCGCCATCGCCTCCCTCTGCCCCGTACCAGGATCCGCCGCCGCCAGGGCTCCTCCCTTCCCAAGCGCCCGCCACCTCCTGCGCCCCTCGTCAGCCTCCTGCCGAGCTCCACCGAGCCCGCTCCTCTGCGAGCCTCCATCGTCGGCAGCCTCCGCCGCCTCCCCGCTCGTCCGGGACCCACGCCGGCCTCTCTCGTTCCTCCCGCTGGCGCGCCTCGCCGAGCCCTCGCCGCCGTCCTCGTCGTGCCCGCCGCCAGTACCTCGCCTTCCTCCCGCGTCGCCTGCCGCGCATCCGGCCGCCCTTTGACGCCAACAAGCTCGCCGGACCGCCGCCCTCCTCCGTTTCGTCCCCGACCCCACGAGCCCCGCCGCCATCGCGGGACCCTGTCGGCCTGCACCTCGCCCGCCTCCTCTCTGCCCACCGGAGCCTCGCGCGCTCGCCCCCCCCTCACTGTCTCACCGTCATCGGGCCCTACTCTGCTCGCCTTCCTCTGCACCTGTTCCGTGCGACCTCGCCGTGACGCGGCCGTTCTGCCTCGACCTTCGGTCGCCTCCATGGTCGTGGATGCATCCCTCTTGCTCGACGCCGTCATCGCTTTGTCTCCGTTCGTGCCGTCCTGCCCGACCAACAGGCGCTCGACCCAGACTTGTCTTCCCTCCTGCTCGAGTGAATGGTGCTCCTGATGCTGCATACAGTAAAGGGGAGTTGGGATCTTGAAGCATAATGCTTGTGTGTGTGCGAGCGAAGATGGTGTATTTTTGTTTGGCTTTGATTGCATCGGTTACGATCGACACCGACTAAGACAAGCTCGATGAACCATCGGCGCCGCACCCGAGTCCGACACCGGCATGTCATTGAACCGAAGATTGGCGGAACCCAAGATCTCCTTCATGGAATGCGAAGGCCCCGATCCCGGAGTCCAAAGACGGAACCTGAACCTGTCGGAACGACAAGTTCTTCTACCCGGACCCGAAGACCGAACCCGGACATGCCGAATTCTTCGACCCAAAGGCCACAGATACGACAAGTACTTCTTCCCGGAACTGATGTCCGAGAACCCGGACGCCCAGGTCGTCGACACGGATACGCCAAGTACTTCCTCGAGGACGCCAAGTTCTGCATCCCGAACGCCAAGACCGACCCGATACACGGACCCGACAAGATCTTCGCGACGGCAAGATCGACCGCTTGGACCCAAGTTCTCCATCTTGAATCTGAACCTCGATCCCTGTTGAACCCTGAGTCCGGCCCCGAACCCCCGGAACCAAGATCTCCCGAGCCCAGATGTGTGAACCTTTCCCGAGCCCCTATTTTATAAATGCTAGATATAAAACTGTCGCATATTAATTTGTTCATGCATGCATACATGTTTGTGGGAGTTTAGGGCTATTTGTAAGATTCACCTAAATTAAATATGGAGGCCATATGCGGGCTATTCTAGTCTTAGTTTATCTCCATTTAAATCTGTGTAGCGAACCGATGCCATGTTTTGCCATGTTAATACCACATTTAAAATTGCGGGGTATCTAGAACAACTATAACCATATACTTAATTGTCGGGACCCCGGTTCCGCTTAATGTGGCCTAAATGCATCGCACCTTTGCCATGTCATACATCATACATGCATCATGCCCGATATTTTGCCGTAGTATTAAATAGTGCATCCGGTGTTTATTCTAGTGTTTTGCTTCTTCGCGGATAAGGCCGTTGAGTTGATGTGAGCTTCGCCCCGACCTTTGGATGAACCTTCGGCAATGTTTCCAGGCGAGCATCCCTTCCCCTTCTACCTATTTTGCATTTATAGTCTTTATTTCCTCCTGTTGATCTATTGCTATCTGTGTTGCGATGCTCTAGTTTCCGTACCCGTGATATCCCTTGCGGCCTTATATTGCCTTGGACACATCCTATTACCTGTTGTTTGGTAGATAGTTGGACCTGCGCGTCGTAGTCGCTTGCTCAAGTGCTGTTGCGTGTCGTCAAGTACCACAGTTGTTGGAGTATTGCCGCATGTTTAATGTTGGAGATGATCATGGCTTTAATTATTGTTTAATAACTAAAATTGAAGTAGGTAAATAATGCAGAGGCACAGGTGGGCAATAGATGTTATTTGGTTGTTAACCGTCCACTTGTGTCCCGTAGGACCCCGAGTTCTTGACACCTGTTCCGAGATCGAGCGCGCTAACCACAGGTGGGGTGTATGGGCACCCCCATCGATTTAGTACCTGATTCCAAGTACTGTACTGGGGGCCACAAGTAGTTTGGGGCTTTATTACTATTCTGTACTTATGCCATGCTTTACTGCTTAATTTAAAATTGTGTGAAGTACTGCACCTGTACTGTTTTGGAAGCGGAGTGTTTTTGCGGTATCGACAAGCCCAGTCACATTTTCGGGTTCCCAGTCGTTTACAGCCACTGACGCAAACCCTGAGTCCGTCTCGGAGACCGGCCGACTTCGTTGCGGGTAGCTTAGTGGGGTGGCCCCCATGTACTTGCTTTGGGTCTGGGAAACGTCATGACTTAGGCCCCGCCGACATACCGATGGGTGTATGTTAACTAATCTGGCAAAAAGGGTCGAAGTGCGTGTGGATACTTTGGTGCACCCCTGCAGGGTTAAATCTTTTCGAAAAGCCGTGTCCGCGGTTATGGACGACTTGGAGCACAGTTCTCGATCATAGACAACTATAACTAAAGTTTACTGCTATAATTTGACTTGTATCCGATATGACTAGTGGTCAGCTTCACTACAACGGAATGGCTAAATAAAAGTACCAACAACTGCTGGGTTCGGGATGTCTCATGCTAATCGTATCTGACTAGTAAGTGTTGCAACTACAACGGAATGTTTAACTAAAACTGCCCACTGCTTATTATATCAGGATGACTCATGCTATAACTGAATATAACTGAATAACCGAATGTTTAACCAACAACTGCTGGGTTTGGAATGACTCATGCTAATCGTATCTGACTAGTAATTGCCGCCACTATAACTGAATAAATAAAACTGCCAACGGTGTGAGTTCCTCGGTTGACTTCCTCGTCTGGTCTCGAGGGGGAAATACCAGGATGGGTATGTTTGGGTGGTAGTATCAGGTTGGTTCCGAATAGGTCTTTCTTATTCCTCTCTGATAGCCGACAGTTATCTCGAGTCTCTATAGGTTGTTTAGTGCATGCCGCGCTGCCGCTCAGTCCACCATACCTATGTAGGCGAGGACCGCCGAATTCTAGCCTCGCCGTGTACTGGCCTCAGTACTGACCGCTCTCTCTTTTTCCGTCGTTGTTGGATATATGTTTCACGAAAGTGCCTGGTGGGCACCTTTGAATCGTTTCTATGCGGGTTTGGCGGGACGGGAAGCGCTGAAACTTGCATAGGGTCGATTCTGAGGGTGTTACAGAGTCTTGTAACGACGTGTAGAAGGTAGACATTTGGTGCTGAATAATCTATTATTCGATAATTAAGACGTGTGGAAGGTAGACATTTGGTACGTGATCCCCTCCCCGGCTCACTCATAGCCCAGATGCATATGTAATTAGGCAACCATTATATCCAAACCAATCAACGGTGGGCTGCTTGGTGATTATCAATTCGGTTTGCCGATACTCTGGGTTATTTGCCAATCTATATAAACCGGTGGGGCACGGTTTAAGGAAGCAGTATGGGACTAAACGTCGTACGTGTAACCTTGAATTCACCTGAAGATCCTCGTTTGTTGCTGGTGCACTTGGCCTATACGCACGTGTTGGCTGGACACGCATGATATGCTGGGCTGGGCCTTACAATCATGCTGTAGATGGTTGACGGGAAAATTTTGGTGATTACGAATAGAACAACAAACTGAATTATGGGTGGCACGGTGGGTAATACATTCAAACTATCAGGGGCAAAATTGTTCAAAAAGTATTGGACCGGGAGAAACACTTCGTGCTTTATTATTAGATATAGATATAGGCAGAACATAGTCGAAGTAGTTTTTGTGAAAATGTCAAAAGATCTGGAAAACTAATTTAGCATTATGCACTAACGTTTGTATTATACACAAAAATGATCTTATTTTGCATTTGGACATCTACATCTTTTTGGGGAGGGGGAAATCATTGATCACACTCTGTTCAACCATACCTCCTAGCCAAAGAAGCTAGGTTGTGCGACCCATCGACATTCCTCCCCATATTTGAAACCTGACATAGAGGAAACAACTACTAAAGGTCTCAATGTTCATGTAGATCGCCTAGGACCTGGAAGTACTACCTGACTTGCTGTTGGCAATTGGTACATCACTTGCAGTCCAACTCTAGGGCATCCATGGCTAGCATCATGCCTGTTTCAAGGAGCCATCGACAGCATCAGGCCTTCCAGGATTGCGCAAACCTCTGCTTCCTCTGCGTCTTGGCACCTGCCGCCACTGTGGCTCGCCACCACACACAGCAGCAGCTTTACCCGAACCGTGGTAGAAAGCGACATCAATGTTTACCTTCGGAACCCCAAGCGGAGGAGGCTGCCAACTAATGGATCCATCTGCTAAAAACCGTCAAAATCAACAATAATAGAATCATTAGTACTGAAAAAGGACCTGTCTTGTTGGACACCTTTCTCCTTATCCTACTTATTTAGGCTATAACATTTTCTTAACCATGCTCAATTTCCACACTAAGAAGTGAAAACAAAATTGGAGTGTCAAAAAGTTATCAATAAAGATATTAAAACAAATCTAGAGCTCAATATGCATATATATAGATGTATTTATATATGGTTAGGTACTTAGGCTGAGGAGGGCGTGGTTGAGAGTAGTATTCCCGGTCTTCATGTAACTTTTGGTCATTCGTGTGCTCCTCTCCTACTCTTTGTCATTGGCATCCCAGCTTCTTTTCTAATTCTCGTACTCCGTATGATCTTTGCAGGTTCTTGTCCATCAATGTTCTTCTGCCATAGGGTACAGAATTTGAGCATATGCTCTTCGGTAAGTAGCTGTTCTAGAGACGTGGTTGAGTACAATGAGATACATTCATGAATAAGCCGTGGAGAAAACCGTTCATGAAAAATACCATTTATATTGATCTCTTTTATTTGATCTGAAAGTAAAAAAAGAATTTATCAATAAGAGGAATACCTTTGGAGCTTTGCACCAGGAAAAGTTTTCAGCTCATTCATGTAGAGACACAACCTGAAAAACTTTGCACATCCATGTGTCCTGGTAAGGAGCAAAGGTTACATTACATGAATCATACTCTGTAAGAAACTGAGGATACTGCCTATGATGAACTAAATGAAATATCACGATACTGATTTTAAGCAAGAGACTAATTTCATACATCTCAAATGCAAATGTCTTCTATTACCTTGCAAATATTCACTACATGCTAAGGCAAGAGTTTCAACTAGTGGAATCTACTGGATATTTTACCGTAGCTTCAGATTGAGATAAACATCAAAGGATCAACTCACTTCCTCAATATCTAAGATTGAGTGGTCTGCTATCAATACATCACAAAACTACATGTTTGCGTGCACCAAAATACTCAACCAATATGACCACCTAATCAAGCCAAACTGAATATAGCAAGTTTATCCTGCACAATATTTTTTTGGCTTCTAAAGAATATTACATTCAAAGAGTTAAAACTCACTCGATAAAAAGATAAAAAGAAACAACTAAATCTAAATCTAGGTCGATTTCATGATCGCCCTGGGAGGTGTTTGGTCCAGGAGCATGAAAATTGATAATGCAGAGACAACATTATAATGCTGAAACCACATGTTTTCAGACTTATGTAACCTCTTGTGTAGATGTGTCAAAGGGCACATGGAACTTGGCTAATGATGACATAAGAAACTGTACAGATTCAGAATTGAATATCAACAAATTTACGTTTAAGAGCAAAGTATATAATCACGATTTTGTTTCGGTTTCTCTCAGTTCTGCTGGATTTTCACATGAGGTCAAATGGTTTGGCACATCACCAGCACAGACCTGTCAGTGTAGGGGATATTTGGGACCTCAATCCTTATGAATACTTGGTGAGTGCGTATACTATTTGAGTAGGTTGCTACTTGTTAGCATATATGTTACAGTTAATAATTCCTTCTTCATGGACTGTCATGGTTTATGTTCCTTTACAATAACAGGGGAATGCATATGATGTCGACATTGCCATCATAAGTCTTGTTCCTGATGAATCCTGGTGGTACGTAGGATGCAATGGTTGCAAGAGAATGATCTTTCAATCTGGCAATGGATACAAATGTTTTAACTGTGGCGGAACAGTCGAAGAAATAAGGTTTGCTTATCCATCCCATGGCTATATTAAGTGATACACCACATCCTAATGTTGCAACGTTTTGCTTATGGTCTCCACTCTAACCTACAATTACCGTTTGGCACTTCTTGGTCTTGACCCACTCTATCTACGTGACAAAAAACAAAGGCTGCTGAACTTGTTTTCTTTGGAGATATTGGCGAACAACTCACTGGAGCCTCACCTTGGATGGTCTACTTGGTGAGGCTACGCGTGTCAGACCCTCCTTGACGAAAAGCGCGCACACCAAAGATGTAGTAGTTGATTTGCCTCCTTCTTGTTACATCAAGTGGGGAGGAAATTCGCCTATGGATACCGGGAGATCGAAGCAACAGCCCGCATCGTAGCTCCACCTAATCACCAATGTGGATGAGCCCCGGGCCAATCAAGAAGATTGACATCGTCTTCCTTCCCCTCATCCATCTCCAACACCATGACAGTAGCGGCAAGAAGGGGAAACAAGAGGCCTAGCCTCAAGAACTCTAGGGCCTGGTACTCGACCATAAGAATTCATGTCGTGGTCAATGGGAATGGCAGCGCTGCAGCGTCGACCAGTAGAGCAGATGCTCCCAGGATTGCACTGACCTCTGGCTGAGTCCAACCACCGAACTCCACCAAAATGATAGACATTGCCTCGATATGGCCCTCGCCACCAACCAGTCCCAAGGTTTCGGCCGCCCCCCATGGCAGCAGGGAAGAAGAGAAGAGAAACATGGAAATAACTGCAGATTAAGCACCATAAATATAGGGCCAAGAACCATACCAAAGATCCGGCGATACAGACTCCTCCAACGACCTCCACGTAAGCAATCATGGAGAATAATAAAGGAGGAAGAAGACCCTAGCAACACAAATTAGGATTATTTTAGAAAAGTGACATAAGTGCCATCTAAAAAGCTAAAAGAAAATAACATGTACATATCCGTCCTCCCCCTCACCACTGGCCACCTTGACCGTCGGTGATTCCCGTGGAGGAGGGAGGCTGGGATCTGGATCGGGAGGGGAGGAAAAAAGGGGAGAGTCCAGGGGAGAGAGAGGAACGATTCCACCGAGTCACCGACACGACACAGCGTACTAATTTTTCCGGTGTATGAGTAGTACTCGGTCGCTGTATCCTGGGCCAGTATCATAGATAGGGCCCAGTTGCTTGACCGAAGATGCTCGCGGTAAAATAAGTCCAGTCTACCAACTTAAGTTGACGATCCAGATTGCTTTGATCCAAGATTCAACGGTTATGAATGCACCCGCCAGGAGGTGCTCAGCTCGCTGGGTCATGACCACGCTTAAGTCTAAAGAGAATAAATGCACCCGCCATGAGGTGCTCAGCTCGCTGGGTCATGACCACGCTTAAGTCTAAAGAGAATAAATGCACCCGCCAGGAGGTGCTCAGCTCGCTGGGTCATGACCACGCTTAAGTCTAAAGAGAATATGTTGAGTTTCTGCATTTTGAAGTGCATGCATATGCCATCGATGGTTGCGCTATCGAACAATGGTGAAGTGCTTTGTGTCCTCCTATTTACATGCCATGACATCATGTTGAGTGTGCTATTTGTAGTCTAGTTGATGCTTTATTTGTCTGACTGACACCTGATCAACGATATCGTCATGTCGGGTTCAATCTTATTACTTCCTCCGATTCAAATTAATTGACTTGGATTTTTTTATTACTTCCTCCGATCTAAATTAATTGACTTGGATTTGTCTAGATTCAGATGTATCTAGCACTAAAACATATCTAGATGCATTCGAATCTATACAAACCCGAGTCAATTAATTTAGATCGGAGTAAATACCAACAAATACAACTTTACTCGTTTCGAGCTATGCCATCCCCAAGACCTAGTCAGTCACATGATACAGCTTTATGGATGTCATGTCTCTAAGTGGGTTCAAAGTATCTCTCCATCACGCGGAAGAACAAATCCTGCTCTTGACACATACGTCTCTACATGTCCAATATTTAAAGACATATTTATGATCACCTATAGCACCTCGGGTAAAACCAGTCTCTACATGTTCAATATTTAAAGACATATTTATGATCACCTATAGCACCTCGGGTAAAACCAGAGTCTACATGTTCAATATTTAAAGACATATTTATGATCACTTATAGCACCTCGGGTAAAACCACTACCAAAAAATTGCTTGTTGTTGTGCATCATTATGACCGCATGCTCATGTTATCATGCCATATTGTATTTGAGCATTGTCATGTTATCATGCAGTCTAAAACTATTTTCGAAAAACCTATTTTGATTTCGATATTAGCCCTTCTTATTACAAAGTATAAAGCCCGCTCTTGTCTGGATCTTTTAGTTGTCTAAAAACTATCTATAAAATATTCTACAAATTAAATAAAAATAATCTTTTTGCTCGGGGAGGCAGCCTAGCCGACCAGGCTAGAGGCCGAACCGGCCAAAACACCTACTACTCGGCCCATCTAAAATAAAATCTAAAACTAGTCCCACAAAACCCTAAACCCCACCCCACATGCAGCCGCCGCCACCCATCGCACGCAGCAAACCTACACGCCCCGCTCCACTCAACACACGCATGCACTACCTACACGCCACACACCCGTGTACGCCTAATACCAACCGACACGCTCTGTGGCCCGTTCCTTTGTACCCGGCCCCACATCCCCCGCGTGGACACCACCCCGCGTCGGCCCCTTCCTCTCTCTCCTCCGAATTCCTCTCCCATGGCCCCGCACTCGACGCCCTCCCGCACGAACCCACGCCCTCCCTCTCGCTTGAACCCACCCCGATTCACCTCCTACCGCGTATGGGCACGTGCCCACCTGACCCTGGGACGACCTATAGCCCCACCACGACACCTCCCCGCTCCCTCCCACGCTCCCCATCTTTCCCACGCGACGCCCTCCCCGCGTCTCCCTCCTCCCTCGTTTCTCCCACCGAACCCGCCGCCGCCCTCTCCTCTCCTCTTCCCCTGCCTATGCACCTCGCCTCTCCTCCTTCCCAGCGCGCGTCGTCACCGCCTATGGCCCTGATCCCCTCCATCGGTCCCCGTGGCGCCTTCTGCAACCCCCACGTCGAATGCCGCCTCCTTTGTTCGCGATCACCAACCGTCGTCGACCCGACCTCCGCCTTCCTGCGACCACCGCCGTTCCCTGCACTCCGGCTCCGCTGCCTTCCTCTACGCCGCTTTGTTCCTGCCGCCCTGGCGTCGGCCCCCTTTCGGCCGCATATCTGCCTTCGCCAGGACCCGTCGTCGCCTCCCCGCCGCCCGTCCTCATGCGTCAACCACTGCCAGCTCGGCCCCGTCGCTCACTGCGCTCCAGCGCGCGCGCCGTCGCGAGCAAGCCCCTTGCGCCTCAAGCCCTCCTACGGCCGGCCTCTGCCTTCGCCGCCTCGCCGGCCGACCCGTCGCTGCCGCGCCTACACCTCGCTGCCCAACTTCGTCTCTGGTTGCACAACGCTGGCCATCTGGCGCCTTGCACGCTCGCCGCCTCTGGTCGTGTTTGCCTAACTCTTTTGTTTCAGCGCAGTACACCGTCGGGCCATCTTTGTTCTTTGTTGCCAACATGTGACCCCGTTGGAGCTCCATCACGACTTGGTGATATGGTGAACCGATGATGGTTCACGTTTCGTTCTCGAGATCCCGTGCCTTTTCCTAGAGCCCTTGTGCCTCTTGTCTTCCTAAGAACCTTCGCCGAGACCTCCCGTCGACAAGATCTTCACCAAGGCCATGTCGTGTGACATCAAATCACCGAACCCCAAGTTCACCACCTTCGCCGAGACCGACAACCAAAGACCGCCGAATGCCGAGGACATGGAACCGAATACCACAGGACCCTGAGTCCTCCTTCACGGAACGTCATGTTCTACTTCACAAATCGGAAGGAGGAACCTCGAAGACCGATCTCGGCGAGCCGAACCACGTCGAACCCCTGAACCAAGATCGTCAGAACCATGCGTGACCCTTTCCGATACCACATTTTTTATAATATATGGCATCTATCCTTGTTGCATTGATTGTTCATGTTTGCACACATATCATGTTGTTTTGGGGGCATTATGCCGATTCACCTCATAATTAATATGGAGACCATATGCGGGATTTTCTAGTCTTATATTGGCTCCATTTAAATTTATGTACCGAACCGCCATGTTTTTCCTTATTAAAACAACATTGCGGGGTATTTAAATAACATGCACCATATAATTAATTGTCTTGACTCCAGTTCCGCATAATATTGCCTAATTGCATTGCATCTTTAACATGTCATGCATCATACATGCATCATGCCCGATCTTCAATCGTAGTATTAAATAGTGCATCCGGTGTTTCTTTTAATGTTTGCTTCTTTACGAATTAGTCCGATGAGTTGATGCGAGTGTCGACCTGATATTGGTAGTTTTCCCCCAGGTGAGAATCTTCCCCTTTCTACCTATCTTATTTTTATAGTATTTATTTCCTTTTGTTGATCTAATGATATATGTGTTGTGATGCTTTAAATTTCATACCCATGATATCCCTTGCAGCCTCTATGTTGCCTTGGACACCTCCTATTACCTGTTATTTGGTAGATAGTCGGTCTTGCGCGTCGTAGTTGCTTGCTCAGGTGATGATTTGTGTCGTCAAGTACCACATTTGTTGGAAGGTTGCCATATGATTTATGTTGGAGACGATCATGACTTTAATTACAACTTGATATTAAAATGTTGGAAATAGATATAACTAATGCATAGACACCAGTGGGCAATAGATGTCATTTGGTTTGTAACCGCTCACTGGTGTCCCGTATGACCTCGAGTGCTTGATACATGTTCCTTGACTATCGCACTATCCGCATGTGGGACCATGAATCCCCTTAGCTAAACCTTGAGTCATAACTTATTTCTTGCGGCCACAAACTAGTTTGGTATTTTATTACTATCATGTACTTATGTCATGTTTACTGCTTTATTTACTAATGTTGCTCGTGGAGATCGTTTACTACTGTACTATTTAGTAATGTGGAATGTTTTCACGGTATCGATAAGCCTAGTCACATTTTCGGGTTTCCAGTCATTTACAGCCATTGGCACAAACCTCTGGATTTGTTTCAGAGCCGGCCAACTTCGTCACGGGTAGCTTAGTGGGGTGGCCCCTAAAATATTTTATGAATCTTGTGATTGCTTTGTCGTGATGCCTCGTTGGATTTTTATTTGGTTTTTCTGAGGTTGATCGTGCGTGTGTTGCTATTTGTGCCCCCTACAGAGTAAATATTTCTGAAAGCTGTGTCCGCAATTATGGACGACTTGGAGCACAGTATCTCGATCATAAACAACTATAACTAAAGTAGTGCTATAAATATGACTTTGACCTATCTAGTAATCAGATTCACTACAATGGAATGAGTAAATAAAAGTGCCAACAGCTACTGGATTTGGGATGTCTCATGCTATCTATATCTGACTAGTAAGTATTGCAACTATAACAAAATGGTAAAATAAAACTGCCCACTGCTTATGATATCAGGATGACTCATGCTATCTATATCTGACTAGTAAGTAGTGAAACTACAACAGAATGGTAAACTAAAACTGCACACCTCTTATGATATCATGATGACTCATGCTATCTATATCTGACTAGTAATTGCTGTAACTATCCTTTTTTCGCTGTGCTGGTTTCTCAAAAAAAAAAATACTTCATTCGTCTAGAATTAACCGACGCGTGGAGAAAACGTTTGACTGAGTTAATGCTTTGTTTGGATGAACGGAATTGAATTCAGGAATTGAATTAAGTGGGAATTCTAAATCTTGTTTGAAAAGGAAATGGCTGCCAAATCGAATTCTATTGTTTGGGTGGATTGGAATTTGGGGCTTGAATCATAGGGTGCTATCCAATTCCAATTCATGTTTGGATATACAAACCATGAAATTGGATTTTTTTTTTGCTTTTGGCTAATATATACTTATTATACATCAAAGTATAGTCAAATGTAAACATCACATGTGTAGAATTTCTATACTTCAAATTGTCCTCCGCTGCTGCTGCTACTTCTCAATGTAACCTTCAACTAGAAATAAATAAAAATCAGTCTAAAATAGATTTCTAGGCTGTTGCAAACATAGGTTTCACTGTTTTTCTGAAAGAAAGAAATTGAAAGATCAATGCAGTATGATGCACATCTAAAGAGAAAATGGAGTAATCGACATGATCCATGATTGCTGAATTTACTCTTTCGAGAGTCACAATGGGCCATGGCTCACAAAGTGCATCTAAGCTTTTGGTCCCATCACATGGTAATTGGTAATACTAGTGTTTGTCAAAGTACTAGGCAACCTCCGTTGTACCAAAAACTTTGTAGGATCACGTGTGCTTCAGAAAATAAGCATCAACTGAGCTTTCTTTATCTTCTGGATCACGTGTGCTTCAGAAAGTAAGCATAAATGGAAACATATAATTGAATGAGTCTTCGCTGTTATTATTCATCTTGCAATATTTTCACACATCATCAATTTGAGGATCACGGACTCTATTTTCAGGCTTGGAATGTACGGAAAGCTCATGACAATAACGGGTTACTTGATTCATCTGTGCTAAGAAAGTAAATTAATGTCATAGTACTAGTACATAGGAAAGCATTAGAAATCCTTTGACCATCCCGCACTGCCCTGTCCTTGCAGGCATGTTCCGGTAATGGACCAATCCACAGCTAGCTTCGTTCTAATGCAATGATGCCTTGTCTCACTCGGACGCGCCGGCAAAAAGCATGCTGGCCAGGAGCACGGCGGCAAGGCAGTGCGCTCTTCGAATAACGCCATCACCCAGTGCGCCTCCTTCCGGGACGAAGCGGCCGCTCTTGACGCTCCTGCCGCCGGTCTAGTCGTGCCCACGACTAGGGTTCGGCCCGGGCAGGGAGGGGGCGGCCAGGGCAAGGCGAAGAACGGAGACAGTCTGCGGGGAGAGGGAGGCCGTAGGAAGAGGGAGGGAAAGGGTCGGAGCCATACCTGCGGCGCCGCCGCCGGGTGCTCCCTGAGACCAAGACGCGAGGTCGCCAGGTCGGGGAAGAAGGAGCACTAATTCTGTTTTCATTGAGCGTACCGCTTCGGGCTGTGATTTCCGGATGATTTTCGAGCGCTGGAGGTCCGAATCGGTGTGGGCTGTTCTTCCCGGCGTGGAATTAGCCCCAGATTCCGCGATCTAATTTCTAGCCTATCCAAACGCCAGAATTAGAGGCCCCAATTTCAATTCCAATTTCATAATTCCAGGTCCAATTATGTGCAGCCAAACACAGTATAAGTGAAATTTACCCGGGATCTTATCTACTAAATTAGAGGTAGGTTCGTCAGCCTAGATTTTTCGTCCGAATTTTAGTTTCCGATTTTACCCCTGTTGTTTTGACTAAATTACCCACCACTGTCATGCGCTAAGTCATACCGATTGGTGTTTTTTCGTTCTCGCTCGTCCACCGACCGGACCCGCACAGGCTTAAAATTCCCCTTCTCCCCCGTGTCTCCTCCCGCAAGCAGCAACCGCCGCCGCCGGGCATCTCCGTTCGATTCAGGCGACCCCTTCCACCGCGGCTCGATCCCGTGGCCCTAGGGGATTGAAATAACGAGGACAACCAGTTCAGGTGACAAGGAACTCGAGCCAACTACTGCATCGCGTGAATATCGCACCCTTTGTATGATGCAATGATGCGGGACGGCAGCCTTCAGGACGAGAGGTAGGCTACCTTTGTTGCCGGCCTGCCTATCTTTGGCCACAGACTCGCGGGATCACTCAAGGAGTCGGTGCTGTCACAAACTAGACACCATGTTGGTCCTACTACCGCCGCAACGTCCCCTGGCGAGTCGCGGGCAGACGCCGAGTGGAGGAGACACGGACAGGCGCGGGAGCGACCACATCACCCACGAGAGCGAGATGGTCCTAGATGGGCCTGGCCATGCTTGGCGGTCATCAGCTGAGACTTCGTGTTTCTCCGCTGATCCGTGACCACCTGCCGCAGTTTGAGAGGACGCTGCAGTGATATTTTTTGAGTGAAGGAGAGTATATGATGGCGAGTTCGAGCGGGACGTCGATTCCACCCGCATCTAGGAAAAAGGCTCCTCCCGAAGGAAGCACCGACAGGTTTGGCTACATGCCGTTATCTCATTTTGGTTGGAAGTTTCTTGCTTCAGTTTGCATTCTTGCTTAGATTAGATATAGCCGTGTAGATGCAGATGGACATTGGGCGAACGCAGCAATTCTTCAATGGCGTGGGTGTCCCCCTCTCATCCAACGGCCACCATTGTTCTGAGATTGGTGTCTACAATTTTACACCAACAACCTTGACAATGTACACTTCTTGTCCCTATAGCAACAAAGTTGTACACGCACACCTTGACCTCTCCTCACCCCTATCCTCTGTCTCTCTCCTGCGTGCTGTTCTCTTGCGTGTTCGTCGGCGCCGGAGATCTCGGCCACCGGGAGCTCGGCCGATCTATGGCGACACCCCGCAGAGAGGAGTCATGGGGCAGCCGACCTCGCCGGCGACGGAAAGAATGGAGCTTGACGCCGCCCCTGCCACCCAGGATCCGTCGCATGACTAGCCTCTCCTCATGACGACGGAAGGTCCTCCCCGATCTGGATCCCTCACCACCATACCGCTCATCGGCTTCCCCAATCTCTCACGATGCAACCATAGTGTTCTGGGTTGTACATGAATAATCCAAGATCTGTTATTTTTTTTTGCTAGCTTAACGGTTCTTGATCTCAACGATTTACCGGTGCATGTATGCCAGAATCTTGTGTTCAAGATCTCAACGATTTTGTTGGTGCATGTGTTTTCTCCTGGGAAAGTTTTGTTCATGGTCAAGAATTTTGGGACAAAATCGGTTGTTGAATGGACAGGACTTGAGACACACAAAATCTTTGGTCGGATTTATTTAGTTCCATATTTTCCCCAGAATTTCTGATACGAAATTGGTCCAATATCTGATACCGAAATGCATGTAATTTTCGGTCAGATTTTCCAGCATTCAATGTTGAACCGGAAAAACACGAATAAGCAAACATAGAAGGCTTCTCTTGGAAATAGAGGGGCCCGTGCAAATGAAATATGAGGCTAACTCCAAGGTGTTTTGTCTAAAAAACATGCACGAATCTTGAAGCAATGGATGGTAGGAAACTAGGGATAAGCCCGGGACCCCCTCCTGTATGTAGAGTTGTATTTTCGACATTGGGCGGACGGAGTGGCAATGACGACTTGGACAAAAATATTTTTGTATACACTCTGAGTGGGTCATTCTATATGCACTTCAATTTCCACATTCAGTTTCCTTCGGTAAGATACTAGCAAGAAAAAATTGCTCATATTGTAAGTTATTCCTTCTGGGCGAAATTCTTAGGAGCGCTGCTTGATCAAATCGATTGTATTTTGGCCGTCCTAAGGAACATTTGTCTGCCCAGTACTTTGAGCTTGAGTGACTGTATTTTCCCCAGGGCAGAGGCGGCGCTTGCCACGCGGTGACGACGTGTTCTCCTGACAGCACGCAGCGCGCCGACCTGCAGGGGAGACTAGGCGATGGCTAGGCGGCGGGGCAGGGACTCTTAAAAATTTCACCCTAAATGTTTTTATGGTTTTGCTAGGTCCGGTTTAGTTACTTCTCTAACCGGTTATTGGGGATTGCTAGAGATGCCCTAAGATTGCACACATGCTAATATTTTTACCTTATTACTTTCCTTGATGCCTTTTACAGTGTGTTGATACTTTTTCCAAAACTTTTCCCTCAATTATGTGGAAATTACTGAGAATTTTCGTTGACGATCTTTTTTGACTTTGCCCCTGCTGTGTATCGTCCTTCATTTGCTTGATTATCATTGTCAATCTCTTTCAAGTTTGCTCACTCGGAATGCTTTCTGGTGTATTTTTCTTGGTGAAATTCTTAGGAGTGTCAAATTGATTGTATTTTGGCCGTTCTAAGGAACATTTGTATGCCCAGTACTTTGTTCTTTAGTCATTGTTTTCTTTCGATTTGTTGATGAGTACATTTTTATCAGTAAGAATCACTTTCTCATCATTGTTTTGTTTTGAACCCCAATTTACTACCCCCACTCATCGAATTCTGATTTTTGGACAAGGTACGTTTAGTTGCCCTGCTGCTATTGTCCTCCCGTTGAATCTTCGCCCGTTGTGCTCCTGTCAAAGCATGTAGCATCGCTTTGCCTGGTCTGATCTTTTGGAACGGCCGAAATACAAATAGATTGTATTTCGGCCGTTCTAAGGAACATTTGTCTGCCCAGTACTTTGAGCTTGAGTGACTGTATTCTTATCTATGCTTAGATTTGTTGATGAGCACATTGTTCATCTGTAAGAATCACTTTCTCATCATTGTTTTGTTTTGACTACCCCAATTTACTACCACAGTACACCACCCATCGAATCTGATTTTTGGATAAGGTACGTTTAGTTGCCCTGCTGCTATTGTGCTGCTATTGTCCTCCGTTGAACCTTTGCCTACTGCGTTCCTGTCAAGGCATGTAGCATCGCTCTGCCTCGTCTGAACTTTTGGTACTTGGCCTGGTCTGTCACAATCCTCCATCACATCACAATCCTCCATCACATCAACCATTTTAATTACTGTAGATTATATAGTCCAATGACGCAAATTCCACGACGCTTAATTCAATCTCTCAGTATATAATCCATCACGCAACCTTTGACGTCAGACCAAAAACGTGTCACGACCAATTCGTCACCCAAGCCTGTTCAATTAGACAGAGCAGTAGTAGAAGCAAGCAGCCTTGCTCTAAGCGTTGCACCGGTGCACCTAATCCTTGCTACCTTTTCCTGGTAAGTTAGTTTGCTGCCGCCACAGCCGCCAGCATGTCGTCGCCGTTGTACAAGCAGCTGGGCCTGGGTGGCGCCGGCTCGCCCGTCTCAGCCAACCACCTCCTGCTGCTCGTCCTGGGCGCCGGCTTCCTCGCGCTCACCGTCTTCG
This sequence comes from Avena sativa, assembly GCA_916181665.1. NCBI lineage: Eukaryota > Viridiplantae > Streptophyta > Magnoliopsida > Poales > Poaceae > Avena > Avena sativa. The sequence goes on along the minus strand of OV702279.1, from coordinate 369,267,139 downwards.
TCGTCCACCCAAACGACTTCCGCCTCCAGTCCTTCTTCTCTGGCGACGCCGGCTGCACCGACTCCCCGACGGACCTTCACGCCGTGGAGCCGGTTACGATGCACAAGCACGACGACGCCACGACGCCGGCGCCGGACGAGCACCCGGGCGCCGCGCGCGTGCTGATAGGCATCCAGACGATGCCGGCCAAGTACGAGCGCCGCAACCTGCTCCGAACCGTCTACTCCCTCCAGCTCCGGGACCACCCCTCCCTCGCCACCGCCGTCGACGTCCGCTTCGTCCTCTGCAACGTCACCAACCCGGTCGACGCGGTGCTCGTCTCCCTGGAGGCCATGCGCTACGACGACGTCCTCGTCCTCGACTGCGCCGAGAACATGGACGGCGGCAAGACGTACGACTTCTTCTCCACCGCCACGCGCGCCTTCCCCAACGGCACCTACGACTACGTCATGAAGGCCGACGACGACACCTACCTGCTTCTCCCTGCGCTCGCCGCCTGGCTGTCCGGCGCGGCCCGGGAGGACGCGTACCTGGGCCTGCAGATGCCGTGCGACACCGAGAACTTCTACCCGTTCCCGCCGTTCATGTCCGGGATGGGGTACGCGCTGTCGTGGGACCTGGTGGCGTGGGTGGCCACGTCGGAGACCAGCCGCCGCGACCGCGTCGGGCCCGAGGACATGTGGACGGGCCGGTGGCTCAACTTCGCCGGCAAGGCCAAGAACCGGTACGACGGCGCCCCCAGGATGTACAACTACAGGGGCGACTCCCCGGCCAACTGCTTCCGCCGCGACTTCCACCCGGACACCATCGCCGTGCACATGCTCAAGGACGACAAGCGGTGGGCCGACACGCTGCAGTACTTCAACGCCACCGCCGCGCTCCCGCCCTCCGGCCTCTACCACCTGCCGTGACTGAATTAATCCTTGAAACGGTCTCCGTGGTAGCTATGGTAGAGACGTAGCGTGCGTTGATTTGTTTTGTTTTGTCGGGGTTGGTTTGACGAACGAGCACGAGGGTAATTAAATTGACCTGTCCATACATATTTGTTCAGTTGATATGTTTCAAGTTGCAACGGACTTTAGTTGCAATTTATTGATTCTTATGTCGGACTGATCGGGATTGTACTCCCTCCGTCTCGTAGATGTCGTAAATTGTTTAAATTTAGATGTATCTAAACACTTAGACACTAGATACATTTAAATTTAGAAAATATTATGACATCTTATTTCGAGACGAAGGGAGTACTTCCGCTATCCTAAATTCAAAGCCAATAAAATTAAAGTTTGACGAACTATATAGAAAAATTATAAACGTCTATGATATTAAATGCACACCATACCAATATATATTTTATAATAGTTCTAAAAAATGGAAATTATAAATATTAACATTTTCTATATAGTTGGTCAATGTTTGAAAGTTTTACTTCGACCAAAACAATATGCATCCTATTTTAGGATATAGGGAGTATTATATTCGAAAAATCGCTCCATACCATCCCGATTCCCGAGGGTTTGTGGCTCCAGTCGTCCTCCCTAGGGGTGGCCTAGCAACGCATGGGTCCCACCATGTTAGATCACCATATCCTCTTCCCCACATGCACGGCTAGGACGAGTAACAATGGAAGGCACTGGCCGTCCCCATATCCTTCACCCCCTGTGTGTGAAATCTCGTGCTGCTGGAAGTGGGATGGCCTTGGACGGCGCTGCCACGACGACAAGGCTCCACCGCTAGTGCGGCAAGTCGACGCGCTAGAGATGGTGTTGTCTCATAGTCCTCACTGTAGTGAACGACACACAGTGGTGTTGTAGTCATGGGTATCGATGATACGAGCATGAGGCGGTGTTGCTGCAGGAGGAGTTGCTACCAACCATGGCTAGAGGTGCCTTTCTCGACTTAAGGAGCATAGCTCCCGACTTCATTCAAGAAGCTGATAAACATCAAAACAAAACAAATATTCACTAGCTTTTGTGTTAGACAAAAACACATCCTTCCCATGTCTCCATACTCTAGGTCTTACATCTAAAAAGGTAGACACTCTCAAATAAATCAAAGTATCCCCACAAAAAAAACTATGAAAATATAACTTTCTCCATAACGTACTCTTGTCTATGACGAGCTAACTATAACAACCAAGACCAAAGAACTATCAACTCAACAAACCATATCACTCCATCCTCCTTGCCAATGGTGCTTAGCCCTTGCTCGTGTGCTAGAATTAATAAGCAACCACTAGTAGCAACCTGGCTCTGAAGCACTAGTAATCTCAAACATTTCTCTTCCACATGATCGACAAGATAACCAAAACTCAGGTATAAATGGTATGTAACTAAATGTATCAGTTGGTAATACATTCTGGAAGCAAGATTTGTTGTGTATTTTCCAAATACCCCACAAAATCATAATTAACCCAAAAGCCACAACATGTCTAATCCGATTTCCCTTAAAAGAGAGAGCCCGGTCACATAGATCATCTACTTTTCTAGGTAAAACTGCACAATCTAGACAACAACATTCCAAATATATTTATAGATAACACAATGGTAAAAAGTGATCAGATTACTCTTTATACAAACAAAAACGACATCTCTCATCCCCTTTTCCATCCTCTATGCGATAACAAATCCTTAGTCAAAATGCTACCGTTAAAAGTCAATCAAAGAAAAACTTCACTCTCAAATGGGTCCTAATCTTCCATATACCTTTAAAAGGACAAGGAACTTGTTGAGTCTTAACAAGAATATAAAAAGATTTAACTAAGAATTTACTATTTTGTTGTGAGAATCCATCTAGAACTATCCTTACTATCAGATAATGATACATTTTCACATATATATTTCAGTTCCAACCACATTTTAGCTGTATCTCCAAACAAACTCTCCTAAATATAATGCAAGCCAACACTCTTCAAAGACTTTAGCTACTAAAATATCAACACTAAAAGTAAGCAAATAGATTCGAGGAAAATGCTCTATAAGAGCTTTATCACCTAGCCAAAGATCTACCCAAAACAATGTAGTTTTCCCATTATCAATCACCTCTCTACAATAGCGAAAAATACAACAGAAGTCGTCATAACACTTCTTACTAAAATTAATTTTCAACCTAGTTATTTGTTCAAAAAATACACAAAATAAACTTATTTTGTAGAACATTCCAAATAGTCTTCAAGATGAAGACTATGTCATCTACATATTGCAGCAAAACCACACCTTCTAACAAATCAGAAACTACTACATTAATTGAACCATGTTCCCAAGACCTTCTAATTAAATATTAAACGAAGCAGTTTGGACTAAAGAAATGCACTTATCTTCCACTAAACTAGATGTATTATTTAAAACCTTAGTGAAAATTTGAAAAATAATATATAAAAGAAATATAAGCCTATAGGGTTGAAGCTTATCAACACCTTTACATTTGGGCAACAAAGTAAGTAAGCCACAATTCAACCTCGAATTATCCAATCTACCATGATAGAATTAATTAAATAGAACAAGCAAATCATCACTAATAACATCCAATATATTTGGTAGAATTAAATAGGAAAACCATCCGGGCCTAGAGATTTATTATTTCCATATAGAAAATTACAATTTTAATCTCTTTAATACTAAAATTCTCACTAGGAATACATCTGTGAAAATCATATAAATTAATAAGAGTAGGAAGTTCCAAATGTATATTAGGAACACCACTACTTGGACCAAGGAGGTTCTTATATAAGTTAGTAGTAAAAAGTAGTGGCCATTTATCCCTTGAATCATCATATCCTCCTCTTTCAGAGAAATAATTATATTCCTATGTTTACTACCACTAGCTTTGGCCATAAAATAAGAAGTTAACGAATCACCTTCTAATAGTGATTTTTTGTTTGGATCACAATTGCAATCTAAATTCATCCACTTTATAAATAGAAGAAATTTGAACTTCAATATCTTGTTTAAAATTATAATAAAAATAGGTAAACCATTAACTTCACTATTTATATCTATATATTCTATAAGATATTTCTTAAGTGTTTTTATTAAAACTCTCCCACTTCAAATTCCAACCTTTGAGCTTAGTTCTAACATTCTTCATCCTATTATTTGAAAGGAATGCGGTAGGGGAAGCCCCTACAGCGAGTTTTTTTGAAATAATAAGACCCCAAATCTATGTCCGTGAGGACTTGAACCTAGGTGGCTGGGTTGTACATCCACTTTCCTAACCAAGTGAGCTAGACTCACTTCTTTTCTTCATCCTATTATGCCAAATATAAAAACTTTTTCCCAAATAAGGACCAAACTAAGATTTCACCGGTACATATTTAATGTCTGCTCTAAGAAACCAAGAATCTCGAATTTAAAAGGTCTATATACTTCAGAAATATCAAAACCAAAGTCAATTATCAAAGCAACATGATCTGATTCCAATCCAGGCCGAGTTCTAAAAAAAGGCTAGAGGCACATAAAAACTCCTAGAAGTAATATCTAAATCTTTTTGTTCTCAATGTTCAGTTATATCATTAAAAATAGTAGTCCATCTAGAACATTTCCATTTTTTGTTACTCTCACTGGCTTTTCTAATAATATCAAAATCACAACCTGACAAAAGGGTTGATCACTGCAATTCAAAACTTGATAAAATTCAATCAGAAATCAATCTTTCTTGCTATTATGAGGAGCCCCATAAGTAGACACCAAATTCCAACTAAAACTAGTCACCTTATTCTTAACTAGCATTCTAATATGAAACTCACCTTCAGTAAATTCTACAACATCATATATATCTTCATTCACTCCTAAAGCCATACACCTGATAAACCCCTAGTAGGAACAACATGCCAAATAAATAAAAATCTACCGGAAATTCCACTTAATCAAGATAAGGGAATCACCTCTCTTTTTGTTTCAGAAAGTCCAAGGAAATCTGAGTTTTTGTCTTCCAGTGCAGCACCAACCCTACACTTTTTATCATAATTACTAATGCCTCTAATGTTCCAAAAGCAATAGAATTTAATTAAAATTTAATTTCATAACTAAGCTATTATGATGATTAAATATATATGCATAATGTTCCCTCTACATATACACCCTCCATTCACAATTACCTTATACCCTAGGTTTAGTCAAAGTCAAACTTTGTAAACTTTGACCATATATTTAGAAACAAGTATCAATATCAATTATCTAAAACCTATTGTATTAGAATTGTCATAAACTATTTTTTCCTATTATATTCATTCGGAACTATAGATGTTTGTATTTTTTATTATATTCTTGGTAAAACTTTGCAAAGTTTGACTTATATAAACCCAAAAACACGAGATAATCGTATACAAGGGAGTACCTCTTCCTCACCAATAGATTTTCTATTTCTGTTTGATCTACTAAGAGATGCAAGTCCTCTAATACATGAATCTAAAGCTTAATCATCACTCTCTGATCCACTACTATCTCTTCTACTTGCTATAACATCATGAATGGACTTAGGATAAAAAATGTCCATGTTTTAAGCACCCATCTAGAGTTACTCTATCATGACCCCTTTTATTATTAGTCATAAAAGATTAAATTTGGCCTCATTAAGTTCCTTGAAATCATTGATACAATTCTCTAACTCTAGAGCATTTCTACCCATACTAATACCAATGGAAGAAGCATTAATACTACTAAGATCAGAACTACTAGAACTATGAACAAGAGGCAAAGCTAGTACAATATCTAGCTTCATATTTTTGCTAAGTCCATGACTTTGTCCATGGTATGAGTGTCAATGTTGACTCTCACACTTCTGTTTAATCCAAAACATCATAGGCTAACTTGTCCTTGGATTTATCTTTTATGGCGGCTCCAAGCGATGGTGCTACCAACCATCGAGGCGGTGCTTCCGGCTCCAAGCGACAGAGCTACCAACCCCCACAGCGGTGCTGCCAATGGTAGAAGGAATTGCTAACAACTATGTCAAGCGGTTCTCTAGCTCCAAGCGACGGTGTTGCAAGCGGTGTTGCTGCTAGCAGTAGGCAGATTCTCTACCTGCCAGTGTCGTCATTGCAGCAACAGATCATGGTGGTGCTGCCGACGATGGGCGGCGGATCGCTCATCAATGGGCTGCTAGTGGTGCTCAACGAATGGCCGTTCGATAGGATGAGCAGGAGATACGAGCAATGGGAATTTGGGATTATTTTGTTGGTAGATAGATCTTACGGTGGGGGAGGCAGGGGCAAGGCTTCTGATCCCCTAGGGCATGCTCAACACGAGACTTTATATGTGGTTTGTTTCTAAAGGGATGGGTTTGTAGACAGCTAGCAATGGCGGTAGTTAAGAAAGCAGCATCGCAAGGGTTCTATAAGGTAAAAATGCGTTTTTGTTATATGATGACGTTCGGGTCCATAGCTATGAAGTTAATGCAAAACTTCGTCTACCGATATTTTGTACATAGACCATTCTAATTTTCACAAATCAACCCGGACTTCTCCCCTGGTAAGTTTCATAAGTATTTCATTGGTTTCACATAGATTCTTGTTTCATGAAGAATCACAAAAATGCTTCAGGAATGTACGCACATTCAACACAGTTTCATATATGTTTTCGTGAAAGAACATATATCCAAGCATGGTTTCATATATATGTTTCACTTTTGATGAATCCTTTTATGATCTTTTTGTACCTTTAATCATTAAAATCTACACCGCTAGAACGATCCATAAATATTTTACACATTTTCAAGAAGAAACACATATGTGATAGTACTTCTCTCTCTCTCTCTCTCTCTCTCTCTCTCATTTTATGTTTTTTTTGTGAAAATTTAATTGAAGTCGGGGTGAAACCTCTATGAAACCAGCGAGAGGTGGAGTACGTTGATTTCCGTAAAACAAAAGGGTTTATATATGAATATGCGATGAATAGATCTGAGGTGGAGCGAAGAGTTGTTTTCATTGCACGAATCAGACAACTTTGAACGGCGAGAATAGTACCATAATGAAAACATACATGTGGGAAACATGCATTGTCGTAGAAGTAGGAACGGAACTAGTGGGGTGCAAGCAAGAGCCATGCCCCTCCCCCCTCCCTAATGATGAATTTTTTGCTGAAATCCCTCTAGGTATTATGTAGAAAAATATAGAAAATCTCCAAATATACTCATATGGTCCTTTCTAAGTAAAAATACGTTGTATTTCCCCCCTTGTATATGATTCCTCGTTCCGTCCCTGCGTAAAAGGACTATCTATTTAGGGCTAAACCATAGCTTCACTACGCAACGTCTGGATACAGGGTCTAGTTGCACACAATAGAACATGCTCCAAGTTGACGCTACACTCATACTACCATTTTTACTTATACAGTATAACATAGAATGTATACCAATGTCAACGAAATCAGTCCAAAGATTGGATATCCATATATAGCTAAATTATCCAGAGAATTTTTTTGTAAATGAAGTCGGTCCAAGTTAAAAACTAAGATTAGTCTTTATTTATTTATTTTCTATATGAGTTGCAATGGCATAAATAATGAAGTCGGTCCCGGAACTACTCGATCGGATGGAGTAAATAATTCTTGTTTGTTACAATGGCATCTCGCAAACAGGTGCCCATCATCATCGACTGTTGTTGTACGCAGTAAGCTTAAGCACCTCTGGTTCTCGACTTGAATATATGCCTCGCTGCACCAGCAGGTTATCACGAAGAGCTAGCATAGCATTATGGGCCACCCTTCAAACGAACGTCTTGGTCTTTGCTCGATCGGGCGTGTAATAACGTTTTCTAACTGTCAGGACTTGCAGTTGGAGCTGTCGTCAGTCGATGCAGAGGAGATGTTAAAAGCGGCAGCAAAGTGTGAGATCTGCAGAGACGAGTGACAGAATGATGATCTCTTTGTTTGGCAGATTAATCGACGGACGAGTCCAACCCAATTCCCCCCTGCAGTGCTGGAGTTTGTTCTTCTTTGGAACCATTCAGGCCGATTATGCAAGGGCGCTTTGGAAGAGCAATCGATCACCTCACATGGTGCAACGTCCCTTCTCCCAAGGAATTCTGGTTCAAGTTCAGTCAAGAGCGACTGAGGTATTGAGGTACGCAGGACTCGGTGAGGGACGTATTACTGTGTGTTTCAGATTAGTGCTATGATGACTGCAACCATTTGTTGCATCGTTTTCTATACTTTCTCCAATCCATATTACTTGTCGTAGAAATAGATGTATTATTTTTTTGCAACAAGAAATAGATATATCTACACATGTTTTAGTGCTAGATATATTTAATCCAGTAGTAACAATTAATATGGATCGAAGGGGGTATAAAAAAAAAGAGATGAGTTTTTTGTGTTTTCTCAAGGAAAAAATGTTCCTGCATCACCGAATGCCCAAACTGCTACGGCATTTGGAAGGATTGTATAAGCGCAGTCATGTCAAAATGTCTCCATGCTCAATTACTTCATTATCGACCCTTAGCCTCACTCTACCTTTTTGTATTTCTTCCAACCCATATTAGTAGTCAAATTTGTCTAGATATGGATGTATCTAGTACTAAAACTAAACTAATATGGATCGGAGGGAGTATTTATTTAACCGATACTCCTACTTCACTATCAATAATTCAACTTTGTTTTGTTGCGGGCGCACCAAGAGACCCACTGACCTTGTAAATAACAAACCTGGCCCTCTCTCTCTCTCTCTCTCTCTCTCTCTCTCTCTCTCTCCTTTTATTTTAAAGATTCAAAAAATCATATATTTGTGTTTAAGATAAGAAAATCTGATTCTCTGGATGTAGTCAATGAAGTAACCTAAAAGTACTCAAAATCACAATGCAAATTCTAGGCTACACAAAAGTGACAATACTACAATTTTGTTAAAAATATCAGACTTAAAAATATGCACAATTCACTATACCGAGATCCACATTTTTGTTATTTTTATGTAGCTTGGAATACAAAGTATTTCAAAATGAGATTTTGCATGTTACACTAGTACATTATTATTTCAAAACTTGTAAATATGATTCTTCGATTTGTTTAAATAAAGGAATCATTGGAGCTTGGGAGCCAAAAATCTTTAGTCATGAATCATGATTACCGTCGTACTCCCCCGACCCCCCCCCCCCCCCCCCACCTACCCCCGCGGAGCCGACACCTCCTACATGCCTCTATCCTCAAATCACGACCTTCCTCTATCGAACCGCCCAGCCAGCTCAGCAAAACTTTTCACAGTTTTTGGTGGTTGCCTAACTAATTTCTTCTTGTAATATGCATAAAAGTAAGATATGTAAAATAAGGAAATTTAGACCACAATATTCGACGATACTATTATTTCATATTGTCTCAATGCATATACTCTTACACTCGTACCTCTACTCCCTCTATTCACTAATATAAGATGTTTTAGCAAACTAGCTTAGTTTGCATAGTTTGCTAAATCATCTTATAAGCTAGTTTGCTAAATCATCTTATATTAGTGAATGGATGAAGTAGTTCTGAACTTCCGATCATAGTTTTTAAACAAATAAACCAAAGCTTGTACCACGTCTTAATAGTTTTGGACTAATAGAGAGTATACTAATCTTAAACCATTGCAGCTAGCCGGAGAGTAGTACTAGATAGCGAGCATGGGATTCCCATGAATCGGAACGTCACCTTCTTTCCACTGAGAATCCTTGACTCCTGCCTGGTAGCCGGCCAGCCACGCTTCATAGTGGTTGGAGTTCCCCCAGAGGCCTAGATTGTATCCGTCTGTCCATGCCGTGTCGTGGTCGAGGTCGTCGTTGGCCTCCTCCTCCACCTCCACTTCCTCCTTGCTGCACTGCTCGATGAGCAGCTGCTTCATGGTGCCGAAGTGCCTCTCCAGGCCGGCGATAGCGTTGCCCATCTCCTGGTTCACGAAGGCGTTGTCCTCTAGGGCGGCGATGGAGTCCCGGATTGATTCGATCGTCTCCCGGTCGACGATCACGGCGGGCGGCGCAGTGGCAGAAGCCTTGTCCGGACTGGTCTTGGTCTCGGGCGCGGCGGCCTCGGTTGGCGCCGCCGTCGCCGCGGTCTCGATCTGAGCGATCTTTGTCTCGGGCGCAGCGGGCTTGGATGGTGGAGCAGTTGCAGCAGCCTCGATGACCACCGGAGTAGTATCCGGCGACGCCGACTTCTTCTTCTCGAAGTCGTCGAGGAAGCTGACGGTCTTCATGGACGACACGAGCAGCGCGTGGACGGCGGAGCCCTCGTTCTTGAAGCCGACGACTGCAGGAGGACCGATGGAGGCGAACTGGATGGGGCCAAAAGCAGAGAAGGCGCTGACGAGGTCGGCAATCCCGGTGCCCGCCGGGACTTCCTCGATCACGATCGCCCGCCGGCCGCCCTCCAGGTTCTGCGGCAGATCAGCCATGGTCGTCTAGGTATGCGTGCGTCTTGCTCTATATATGTGGTATATGTGGATCCTAAGCGAGAACGGATAGGGCCGGCCAGTGCGGCAAACTAGTCGACCGGCCTGGGCCGTGAGAGTAGAAACCTGGTGCCTCCCGGACTCCACCGCCCATTTTTCGGAAATTTTTTAAAAATATACTCCCTCCGAAACCATATTATTTGACTTGGATTTGTCAAAATTTGGATAAACCTATATACTAAATAGTGTCTAGATTTATTCAAATCTAGTCAAATCCAAGTCAACTAATATGGGTCGGAAGGAGTATTTGAAAATCTCGAAACAATTAAAAAAATACATGGGTGTAGCATACTGTATGTTCTATTAGACCAGCCACACTGCTGCGTCGATTCAATACAATTTGTGTCAGATTTAGGAACCAATGTGAGAGTGTTGTAGTGTATGGAATCGATAGTTGGACCCACCATTTACATCATTCATGATGTCTTTGCCTCACAATTCTTCTACTAGGCCCCACACCTGCAGCAAAAAAGCAAATCAAAGTCTTGAACTGCTTCTCATTTTAGATTCTAGGAACCGATGTTGAGCGATGTATGCAACCGATTCAATAGGAGATGAGAGAAGGCTAAGAATCGCTGCACACACTGTGGGTGGTCTTATTGTCGTAAAAGTTCAGCTCTAAATACTTCATATTTTAGGCTTAGTAAAAACAACAAATCGAGTATTTGTCCTCGGTGAACAATGTTAAACAGTAGACTAAACTGAAGATTATGTCATTCTGTACTCCCTTTGGTCCATATTAGACTAGAGATGTATTCATATTTAGATAAAGTTGAGAACATTAATATAAACCGGAGGAAGTACAATTTTATCATATTTGATCCTAAAATACGAAAGATTTTAAGCTGAAAATCTACACATTGATAGAATACATGGTTTGGCTATATCCCGTATTTTATGTCCCTTATTTTCTGAAAACTTTAAGTCCAAAATTTTAAAAGTTTGAGAAATAAAGAAACAAAAAGCTACGTGGGGTCCAGGTTCCAATAGCCTTATTCGGCCTCTCCCAATGTTAATCGAGCGATGACTGTTGTTTCAACACGTCCCTCTTCAGGGTTCTTTGCATGATAAAATTATGGGAGTCGTGTCCGCATTTTTTAGAGAAAAAGGATATAACGCCCCCGAATCGGGTCTATGTAGATCTCGGCATTTCCCGCCAAAACCCGCATAGAAGCGATTCAAAGATGCCCACCAGACACTTTCGTGTGGGTGGGATTTGAGTACAAGTAGTTACATCACAGTAGTTTACAACAGAGTCCACAAGAACTTATATATACAACAACGACTCGATGAGTCAAGAATACAAATGATACAAATCAAAGAGAAAGCGAAATAGTATCCGAGTACGGATAAGAACCAAATGAGACTAAGAGTCCTGAAGAATAACCAAGCGGTGTCCAACCCTGCCCAGACCAAGCCGGAAGGGTAACCTTGCTAACGTCGTCAATCACATACCTGTCAAACCAAAGGGTGCCGACAAAGGACAAAGGAAAACATAAAGAGAGCGGTCAGTACTGAGGCCAGTACACGGCGAGACTAGAATTCGGCGGTCCTCGCCTACATAGGTATGGTGGGCTCAGCGACAGCAAAGCTTGCACTATCTATAGAGACACGCTACAACTTCGGCTATTAGAGAGAGATAAGAGAGCGCTACACGATAACCATATATAACACCAAACATAACCCATCCGAAGATTTCCCCCTCGAAGACCAGTCGAGGAAGTCCCCTTACGGAACGCACACGGTGGGAATTTTAATTAAGAAGGTGTTTAGTTGATAAGGCTAATTACTAATCATATTATTAGAGGCAAAACATTAGTGGCGTTGTCTATGAGCATGACACTGTACTCCTGAGGCGTCCATAACCGTGGACACACGGCTTCTCGAAAAGATTTACCCTGCAGGGGTGCACTACTGTACCCAAACGCATGCTCAACCCTTCATGCAACATATCACGCGTGCCTTCCGAATCTCACAACAAGAACTGTCCCATAATTACGCGCATATCCAGAGGCATCATCTACTGTATTTTACCGACACAACAGATACAGCTGATTCTCCAGGTGGCACAGTGTTTGAGTCTACGGCCGAGCGATGATCGGAAGATAACTTGTAGAGCTCCATCCCACCTCCGACACGATATCCCAGATTTATGCAATGCAAGCCATGGCAGTCCACCAAAATATCAAGTCCGAAGACATATCAACTCACCCATATCCGAGGACATATAATGCGTATGCACCAAATGGAAAACCAATTTTGTAACCCTCTGGATATACGAATAGCGCCGGTAGTTGAGGGGGGGGATCCCAGAGGCCCCCACGTTTGGTTAGCGCGATCAACTCAGAACTGGTATCGTAGAACGAACGGGTCCTAGGTCGGCTCAAGCAGTTCCCAAATGTGGTCCCTGCCGGGGCCTTATCATTAGGTGAAACCATAACCATTTCCAACATCACCAGATTAATTATCTTATCACCAACAATATTCAAATATCGTGTTCCACCTGTATGAGAGCGGTACTAAGCATGCCTACGACTCGCAAGGACAAAGCTAGCTAATCAAACAAGGCAATAGGATAACCAAGGCAATATAGTGGAGCAGGTAAATAAAGGAACGGTACTATAGCATCGACAATAAGGATAGCAGTAGATCAAAGGAAGGAAGTAAAGACTATAAACGCAAAATAGGTAGAAGGGGGAGAATGCTCGCCTGTGAAACAAAGTCGGAGACCGAAGGCTTGTCGTATCTCATATCGACTCATCGTACTATCCGGTGAAGAACCAAACACTAGAAAGAGCAACCGGCGCAATATTTAATACTAGGCAAAAGATCCGGCATGTTTATGATATGATGCATGATATGGCAATATGCGTCCTAACTTAGCAATATTAAGCGGAATCGAGATCCCGACAAATAAATATTATGGTTCAAGTTGTTTATCTACCCTGCAATTTAATGTTGTATTAACAAGGCAAAATTATGTCATCGGTTCGCTACACAAATTTAAATAGAGTAGAGATAAAACAAGATTATCCCACATATAGACTCCATATTTAATTACAAGGTGAATCGACAAAGTACCCCTAACAAATAGATATGTATGCGAGTATGAATGATTTAATATGCACAAGTTATATTATATTTATCAAAATAGGGGTCTCGGATAGGGGTCGCACATTGGGTTGCGAAGATCTTGGGGTTCGGAGGGGTTCGGTTCGGTCTCGACGCCGGGATCGGTCTTCGGGTTCGACCATCGAATCCATGTCAATGATCTTGCGGTTCCATCCAATCCATGAAGGAGATCTTGTCGGTCCGATTCATGGCAGTCCATGAGCATGCAAACAATTGACGAGGAATAGCGGAGCACTGGAACAGTGGATCCAAACCTGAGACAAACCAAAGCTCGATATGATTCTATTGTTCAAAAACACACAAGGATATAACGCCACGCCACATAACAAGGAGGGGCTTCACATGACGGTCGCGGGACGGCAGAGCGATGACTCGGCACACTGCCGCAAACACGGGAGCCACAAGGGCATCCTCGGCAGCGAGGGTTGCAGGCGGTGCTCCAGGGTGGCCGGGCGACAATGGACGACATTGGCGGCTCTGCAGCAAGGACCGGGCCGGCCAGAGGGCGGACGAGATCGGGGGCGGCCGTGGCTTCACGCGTGCGGGTGACGACGAGGAGGACAAGACCGAGTCCAGCGAGGAGGCACGAGGCCGCGGCCGGGCAGGAGGGACCTGCGGGCGCCAGTAGGGGATGGCGGAGCTCACAACTCGAGCAGGCGATGTCGGCCGCTGGGCTTCCTAGAGGGGAGCGAGAGGAGGAACGAGTGGGAGGTGCCTGGCAGTGGCGGGCGGTGTCTGCAGAAGGAGGCGCGGGCGAGGTCGACGGAGAGGAAGCCTGGCGGCGGCGAGGATATTCCTGGCGACGAGAACAGAGAGCGAGGAAAGGGGATCGCGAGGAGGAGATGGGTTCGGAGGTAGGTGGAGACGTGGGGGCGTTGGGGTCCAACGCGTCCAAGACGCGTGCGTGGCGTGAGTGTTAGGTGCGCATGGTGTGTGTCATGTTGTGTTCCTGTGTGGTGTGTGTGCTTGCGGTGTGTGAGTGCTGGTGTGAGTCGTGTTGGGTGCAGCGTGCGTGGCGTGTGTCCTGCGGCCGGCGGCACCGAGTGTGGTGTGCGTGTGGCTAGGGTTAGGTTTTAGATTAGGTGGGGTAGTAGGTGGCCGGCTGGGCTATTGGGCCTGGCTGGTTGCCTCCCCAAAAAGCACTTTTATTTATTTATTTTATTTTTAAATAGACTTTTATAAATAGTTTTTGGACAAATAAAAGATCTGAAAAAGGTTTTGATTTGAAATTGAAGGAGGGACTAATTAGAAAACAAAATAGGCTTTTGGTTAAAATATTTTAGGGCAAAAGTATGCATGATGATGTCATTATGATGCAAAATAGAAAATAACACGCAATTTTATTTCGAAATATTTTTCCAGGGCATTACAACTCGACACCACTAACAAGGATCACGTCCTGAGATCCTAGCAAAGACACCGGTGAAGGGGGTTGATGATCGGACATTCTTGAGTAGGGTTGATGGTCGTGACACCTCTAACAAGAATTCTTGTTCCGTCTTGAAATCATCGACACCACCAACAAGGGTTGGTTGCTCATGTTCTTCGAAAGAACACTCCGGAGAGGGCAAAGGAGGAAGTAAAGGTCTCAAAGATAAGGCCACCTTTAACTTTCGAGGAAGGAGTAGAATTGCATGGATCCACCAATCAATGTATAAGAGCGAATGATAAGAGTAGTGGTATGGTCATGACTCCATCCCGCACTCAAAGCATTACTCGGTACATGAATAGGAGGATCATGCAACTAAACTCTCGGAATCTAGATGGAAGATCTTGGCAAACAGTATTTGGAAAGCTTCAGAGAAAGATCTAGATAGGGGCAGATCGTTATATTAGAAGACACAACACCGAAAACATATGAAGAAAGCTCAGGTAGAGCGAAAACCAGATGTAGCGCCACCGTTGCAAAAGGAAGGAAGTGGAACCCTAAAGGTACGGCAGAAAACCCATCCACGAGAATCCTACACTTGAACAAGGTAAGTGAGAAGATTATAACACGCAAAGGTAAGAAGAGAAAGAAAGGAGGTAAGGAGTAATATTAGAGCTAATCAGATCTATCCAACGCATTTGTAGCAAAATAATTTTGACACTAGACATCGAACATTAGCTAGGTTATCCTACAGGCTGGACCAGTGGGGTATCGTAAACCTTTGCTCTGATACCACTTGTAACGCCCCCGAATCGGGTCTATGCAGATCTCGGTATTTCCCGCCAAAACCCGCATAGAAGCGATTCAAAGACGCCCACCAGACACTTTCGTGTGGGTGGGATTTGAGTACAGGTAGTTACATCACAGTAGTTTACAACAGAGTCCACAAGAACTTATATATACAACAACGACTCGATGAGTCAAGAATACAAATGATACAATTCAAAGAGAAAGCGAAATAGTATCCGAGTACGGATAAGAATCAAATGGGACTAAGAGTCATGAAGAATAACCAAGCGGTGTCCAACCCTGCCCAGACCAAGCCGGAAGGGTAACCTTGCTAACGTCGTCAATCACATGCCTGTCAAACCAAAGGGTGCCGACAAAGGGCAAAGGAAAACAGAAAGAGAGCGGTCAGTACTGAGGCCAGTACACGGCGAGACTAGAATTCGGCGGTCCTCGCCTACATAGGTATGGTGGGCTCAGCGGCAGCAAAGCTTGCACTATCTATAGAGACACGCTACAACTTCGGCTATTAGAGCGAGATAAGAGAGCGCTACACGATAACCATATATAACACCAAACATAACCCATCCGAAGATTTCCCCCTCGAAGACCAGTCGAGGAAGTCCCCTTGCGGAACGCACACGGTGGCAATTTTAATTAAGCAGGTGTTTAGTTGATAAGGCTAATTACTAATCATATTATTAGAGGCAAAACATTAGTGGCATTGTCTATGATCATGACACTGTACTCCTAAGGCGTCCATAACCGTGGACACACGGCTTCTCGAAAAGATTTACCCTGCAGGGGTGCACTACTGTACCCAAACGCATGCTCAACCCTTCAGGCAACATATCACGCGTGCCTTCCGAATCTCACAACAAGAACTGTCCCATAACTACGCGCATATCCAGAGGCATCACCTACTGTGTTTTACCCACACAAGAGATACAGCTGATTCTCCAGGTGGCACAGTGTTTGAGTCTACGGCCGGGCGATGATCGGAAGATAACTTGTAGAGCTCCATCCCACCTCCGACACGATATCCCATATTTATGCAATGCAAGCCATGGCAGTCCACCAAAACATCAAGTCCGAAGACATATCAACTCACCCATATCCGAGGACATATAATGCGTATGCACCAAATGGAAAACCAATTTTGTAACCCTCTAGATATACGAATAGCGCCGGTAGTTGAGGGGGGGGGATCCCAGAGGCCCCCACGTTTGGTTAGCGCAATCAACTCAGAACTGGTATCGTAGAACGAATGGGTCCTAGGTCGGCTCAAACAGTTTCCAAAGGTGGTCCCTGTCGGGGCCTTATCATTAGGTGAAACCATAACCATTTCCAACATCACCAGATTAATTATCTTATCACCAACAATATTCAAATATCGTGTTCCACCTGTATGAGAGCGGTACTAAGCATGCCTACGACTCGCAAGGACAAAGCTAGCTAATCAAACAAGGCAATAGGATAACCAAGCCAATATAGTGGAGCAGGTAAATAAAGGAACGGTACTATAGCATCGACAATAAGGATAGCAGTAGATCAAAGGAAGGAAGTAAAGACTATAAACGCAAAATAGGTAGAAGGGGGAGAATGCTCGCCTGTGAGACAAAGTCGGAGACCGAAGGCTTGTCGTATCTCATATCGACTCATCGTACTATCCGGTGAAGAACCAAACACTAGAAAGAGCAACCGGCGCAATATTTAATACTAGGCAAAAGATCCGGCATGTTTATGATATGATGCATGATATGGCAATATGCGTCCTAACTTAGCAATATTAAGCGGAATCGAGATTCCGACAAATAAATATTATGGTTCGAGTTGTTTATCTACCCTGCAATTTAATGTTGTATTAACAAGGCAAAATTATGTCATCGGTTCGCTACATAAATTTAAGTAGAGTAGAGATAAAACAAGATTATCCCACATATAGACTCCATATTTAATTACAAGGTGAATCGACAAAGTACCCCAAACAAATAGATATGTATGCGAGTATGAATGATTTAATATGCACAAGTTATATTATATTTATCAAAATAGGGGTCTCGGATAGGGGTCGCACATTGGGTTGCGAAGATCTTGTGGTTCGAAGGGGTTCGGTTCGGTCTCGACGTCGGGATCGGTCTTCGGGTTCGACCATCGAATCCATGTCAATGATCTTGCGGTTCCATCCAATCCATGAAGGAGATCTTGTCGGTCCGATTCATGGCAGTCCATGAGCATGCAAACAATTGACGAGGAATAGCGGAGCACTGGAACAGTGGATCCGAACCTCAGACAAACCAAAGCTTGATCTGATTCTATTGTTCAAAAACACACAAGGATATAACGCCACGCCACATAACAAGGAGGGGCTTCACGTGACGAGTGCGGGACGGCAGAGCGACGGCTCGGCACACTGCCGCAAGCACGGGAGCCACAAGGGAATCCTCGGCGGCGAGGGTTGCAGGCGGTGCTCCAGGGTGGCCGGGCAACAATGGACGACATTGGCGGCTCTACAGCAAGGACCGGGCCGGCCAGAGGGCGGGTGAGATCGGGGGCGGCCGTGGCTTCACGCGTGCGGGTGACGACGAGGAGGACAAGACCGAGTCCAGCGAGGAGGCACGATGCCGCGGCCGGGCAGGAGGGACCTGCGGGCGCCAGCAGGGGATGGCGGAGCTCACAGCTCGAGCAGGCGATGTCGGCCGCTGGGCTTCCTAGAGGCGAGCGAGAGGAGGAACGAGTGGGAGGTGCCTGGCAGTGGCGGGCGGTGTCTGCAGAAGGAGGCGCGGGCGAGGTCGACGGAGAGGAAGCCTGGCGGCGGCGAGGATGTTCCTGGCGACGAGAACAGAGAGCGAGGAACGGGGATTGCGAGAAGGAGATGGGTTCGGAGGTAGGTGGAGACGTGGGGGCGTTGGGGTCCAACGCGTCCAAGACGCGTGCGTGGCGTGAGTGTTAGGTGTGCATGGTGTGTGTCGTGTTGTGTTTGCGGTGTGTGTGCTTGCGGTGTGTGAGTGCTGGTGTGAGTCGTGTTGGGTGCAGCGTGCGTGGCGTGTGTCCTGCGGCCGGCGGCACCGGGTGTGGTGTGCGTGTGGCTTGGGTTAGGTTTTAGATTAGGTGGGGTAGTAGGTGGCCGGTTGGGCTATTAGGCCTAGCTGGTTGCCTCCCCATAAAGCACTTTTATTTATTTATTTTATTTTTAAATAGACTTTTATAAATAGTTTTTAGACAAATAAAAGATCTGGAAAAGACTAGGGTTTTGATTTGAAATTGAAGGAGGGACTAATTAGAAAACAAAATAGGCTTTTGGTTAAAATATTTTAGGGCAAAAGTATGCATGATGATGTCATTATGATGCAAAATAGAAAATAACACGCAATTTTATTTCGAAATATTTTCCGGGGCATTACAAAGGACATCACCTCGGTTCCATTTTAATGAAACCACCAAGTTCGTTACACCGTTCACAGCTCCTAGGGCTGAGAACCCCAGCAAAAAAGCACTCACTGCTCATCTACATCGAAACAGAAACAAGTTTAGCTACTCTCACAACTCGAAACTCTACGCACATTTCTCAGATATCCACACGCCACGGCGATCTTCTTCGGCATCACCACAAATCTCACCATCGCCCACCAGCATGAGTGCATTGGCCCCCATCGTGCTTGAAAGATTAACTGAGGATCTAGTCTTCATTCTTCTTACGCATCAGATCCCCCGCATCCCAATCTTTGATTGAGCTCTTGGCTTCTTATCAGATGTCACCCAGGATCCGGCCACATCAACATTGGTGGAGAACACACTAAGCTTTCCACCTGGGCCACTAAAGTGTCCACATTTACTCTTGCAACTTTCTTTTGTAGAATGCTCCACTGAGCAAGGTTGTAGGCAGTATTGCGCCACAATTCCTGCATACTCGTCCAAGGGGAACGATAAAACATATATCATTCCTTCTGAGCCAAATAGCCCACAACACAGCGACATTTAAAACATTAAGAGTTACATTCGTTTTTCCTCATGCCACATATTGGCAATAGTGTCATAATTGACATCGGAAGCATCTATCTTAGCTAACACCCTAATGTCAGCCCACATTTTCTTAGCAACCACACATTCAAATAATAGATGGTTACAAGTTTCCAGGTCATTACAGAACGTACATATTAAATCATCTACATTTTGCCTCTTAACTAGGTTTTCTCTAGTGAGGATCCTTTTATGGGAAATTAACCACATAAAGAAATGAATCTTTGGGGAAACTTTCACACTCCAGACATCATATATGGAAAATGCCCTTAAAACTAAAGACTGCATATAAGAATTTCACACTATAAACTCCACTAGGCTCCAACCTCCAAACCATTGCATCACTAACATTAGTATATTGTAAACCTTGGACAATAAGGAGTAGGTGTTTGTTATCAAAACACCTCCTAAAAGTTAGTTTGAGTTCATCTCCATCCCACACATCAGCCACCCAACATTTCTGCTCATTCACGATAATATATAAATCCTAGAACTGTATGGCCAGACTACAGGTCCCAAACCACTGGTCATCCTAGAATTTAACTTTTTTCCCATCTTCCACTTTCCACTTGTATCCTAATTTTGTAGCCCTAGCATCCCAAAAGACTCCTTTCCAAAATGGAGAGGCACCAGTTTCAACACAGGAGAAAATATTCCCAATTGGCGTGTCCGCGTGTGGGAGTACTCTCCCGATTTTGCCCGCTAGTAGCATTTGAGAGTCATTTTTTCTGCTAAATCTTTTGAACTATTTGATTTAGTTACTAACCAAGTTATCTAAGACACATGTCCTAGGAAGTATTCCTGTGTGGCGCCTAAACTTTGTAATTGAGGGCTGACTGGGCTAATCCTAGAAAAAACTAAAATAGAAAGATGCAGAACAAATAGCTCCCAGCCCAAAGACACATCTCGCGCTAGGTGCTCCCTAGGTGATACATTTCACCGCGCCTAGGAGCACTGGCCTGATCTAGGACTAGTTCTTTTGATAGCTTAAATAATTAGTTGCCCCTTCTAGCTTCTCTCATAAACCACATGGTTTATTAGTGGAGGCTTCTAAATTAGTTAGAGGGCAGCAAGTTTGAAAGATCTAACTAATAAGCCAGATGGCTTAATGGAGAAGCTGATAAATGATTTAGAAGCCTTCACTAATAAGCCATGTGGCTTATAAGAGAAGCTGGAAAAGAGACAACTTATTTTTAAGCCATCAAAAGAATTATGGCCTAATCTTCTTAAGGTTCTCCTTTCCCTAGACACAAACGAGATTCCAGATAATCCAGACTCTTCTAACTTTGAAGACCATCCTCTTAATTAGAGGTGATAACACTATCTAGATAGCTATTAAGTTAATTTGATTCAATAATGCGTTGGAACAAAAGATGTTTTAGCTAGCAACTACATGTTACCGGTATGACCGATGTTACATCCTTGTGTTCTATTATTTAATATTGCTGATATATTCAAGAATTGCTGCAGATTTTTTTAACTTTAGAAATTACATTAGTGGCATTGCAATTTTGTTAAATGTCATCAATATATCTTTTATTGGTGGCATGGCAATGCATGTCACCAGTAAATTTTACCATCTGCGCTCTACTAGTGGCGTGCCGCCTCATTGTCACTAGTAGAATATTTCACACGCACTTAGTATGATTTTTCTACTATTGTGTGCATGCTGATAAATATCTAATATTTGTGCGAAGAAAGAACTCATCGTATCACTATTTATTGTACAACCATTGGATTCATATCGCTCGTAGTTGGTTACCTTACGCTAGGAATCAATGTCTACTTCTAGCATTTTTTTACCATTTGTGTTGTACATCTCATTGTGTATTATGTTTCAAACCTCAGTTTTCTCCTTTTACTTGTATAATGTGTTATTGTTAAATGTCTTAGCACTTTTGGTCCACTCATATCTTTGCCAAAGTTGAGAGATTTTAACATTACAAAGTGCACATGAGCCAATGAGCGTAAGGTTTAGACTCATGGAAAGGAAGTTATATCGGAAAACTATGAATAAAGTATCTCAGAGGTAACGTGCTTGTAAATAAAATTGGTAATAAAGTACTTTTGGTCTTGATCTATTTGATTTTTGTCTCGGGTGTGGCAGACTCAGTTATTGGCACAATCTAAGAATCGATCAGAACGACCGTCGTCTTGTGCACGACGACCCTGATGATCAGGCTCTCAAGTGATGATTTCTTCTTCTCCTTGAAGGGGTCGATGCAGCTGGCCCTCTTAATGGAAGACATGAACAATTTGTATGTTGAGGACGCATTAACTCTCGAAGTCTTCGTTCACCCGTGCCTCTGGCGTCCCATTCATCTCTCTGCAGTTACAAGCCGTGGTTCATCTAAGCCTATGGCATCTGGCATGGGTACGGCGGCACCGCCCTCCCCCTCCCATGTCTTACTGACTAGCTGTCGGCTCCTATCCATGTCCTCTCTCTGTTCTTTGTATATTTTGAATCCATTTTTTCATCATTTGGAAGATATAAATGAATAATAAATAAATGTATTCACACTTTTTATATGGAAAAAAATTTAAATGATGTAGACACAAATATAATGATTACACTCTTCAACACTTTGATCATCCAAACATGGATATTGGCATGCAATCTCATGGCCCGTTTGGATATTGGTATTGAAGGGTGGAATTGGACATTGCCATTCGGTTAGGCCCGAACACCTGAGTCACATGCGTTCAGATATGTACAATAATGAGTCATGATTTTCGGCCTAAATATTGAGATGTCCATCCATAAGGCTCCGTTTGGTTGTGAACATTCACAGGCTTGGCATTGCATTGGCTTCAATGGTAACATCACATGATATTTAATTATATTGAATAGAGTTACATCGGTAGTGCAACCAGTGCATATAGCGTCTATATTGTACCTTTCCTAGATTATGTTTTCTAACAATGAACAAAAACCGCTACATATAGTAGTACCATAGCAACACATAGACATTTAATTAGCTAGTAAGTTTAGTATACAACACTTTACTTTTTTATATACTCTATCTGGGTTCTATAACTTTTTTCGTGGTTTTAGTTCGAATGTAAATTATAGCGTCAAGAATTATGGAATGGAAGTAGTTGTAAATACCGAGCAACAAAACCATAGCCGCAGACAGAGTGGTGGAGCAACTCGGCGAGCTCCCACCTTCATTCCACCCGCCCATTAATCCAACACACCTTGTTAGCAGTCGAACACACGATTTTTCCTGTTGTTGACTTGTCAGGTTCATTTTGCTGAGTTTTGCGGTTGAAGTGTGACTTGGGGAAATAGAACATGCGTAATCTCAAGTCACTGCCTGAATTTTTCTTAAACTACCGTCAACATTTCTACTCCCTCTGTTTGGAAATATAAGATGTTTTAGCTTTGTAAAACAAATATATGTAGACATCGTTTAGTATCAGTGGCGGAGGGGCCCATAGGGCGGACTATATGGCGATCGCCCGACCTATGTCATGTCCCGTATACCCAGTAGTGTATGCAATATCCAGCTAGCTGCAATGGATCAATCGGTATAACACTAAGTAATCTGGGCTTATGATTAAATAATTAAAGACACCGACACGTTAAGATAGTATTGGGCCTATATGTCCGCTAATTTTCCTGGACTTAAACTAGACCAAGTAACGCGTACGCAATACCTGTACATGTATGTGCCACCAAGGATCAATTGATCGATCAGAAAACCTGGAAAGGAGAGGCGCGGTGGTCGTGGTAACAGACGAGACGACTACGGCGCTGAGCAAAACCTGTAGGGAGATCGACGCGGCACAAGAGCTTGCCAAGATATTCCGGCCGTCCGGCGAAGGACGCGCCCCGCATCGTCAGTACTATCCCGTCTGAACTCTCATTGACAGAAACGAGAGATGGCACCCCCTAAGCACATGCCAAATCTCAAAATTAAAGGTAATATAATACTGTTATTACTCCTTTCGAGCCATATTAGAGCAAGTACAATAAGGTGACATCAGCTGGCTGTAAGACATTAAATAGTATATTTGTGCTGAGTTGGAAGAGAGAAAAGAGTAGAGAGGAGAGTGGGCTCTTATGCAAGAGCCAGCTCTAGCACATGCTCCTAGGCACTTTGTAAGAGTGAATGGTGGGCCTATTATTGATAAAGTAGTACATTTTTATAGCTTGTTATTGTATATATTGGCTATTTGGTTGACTATAGATGACATGGCACTATCTTATAGTCAGCAGCTGACTATACTATTGTTCTTGCTCTTAAATGACTTAGATTTGTCTAGAAACAAATATATCTAGACAAGTTTTAGTGCTAGTTATATCCATATTTAGAAAAATCCAAGTCAACTAATACGAATTCATGTCATGTTGATTACATTTTTTTCCATTTCAATGATTATATAATATTTGGTCTTTTAATTTTTATTCGTTCAATTTCGCCACACCAAAAATTTAGTCCGTCCTCCGCGCCACTGTTTAGTCTAAATTTATTTGAACCTAGACACTAAAAGATGTCTAGATACATTAGCTTTATAAATCTAAAACATCTTTTTTAGATTAATCTAAAACATCTTATATTTCTAAACGGAGAGAGGAATCTTTTTGTCCAAACTAAAATCTGCGCTAAATTAAATTTCACACGTTACACAACTTCAAAACTTGGCTTAGTTGTACGCAATTTTCAGATAATCGGAAACTTCCATGTAAATGAAAAGCAGCAAAAACGATAGGGTTCCAAAGTGCATACGAAAACAAACACCATAACACAAATAAAAACTGGTGTTCCTGCAGCTACATTATTTCAGAGTTTCAGACCGACGGGAGGAGCGCCGCCGTACTGTTTATTCCCGTTTTGAATTCTTCCACCGGCTTCGGCGACGTAGGCTGCAATTCATGATCGACGGCATGTTTGGCTGGACCGTGGCCGACTGTCCAAGTCTTGTGTCAGGTGCTTGGCTAGCTGATCCTGTATCTTCAGGATGTCGTCCATGTACCTCTCCAGTTTCTTGCACCTGAGGACCACCTCGTCGCGAATCGAAACCAGGATCGCCTTCGTCGCAGCATCGTCCGGACTGGACTTGGTCTCGGTCACGGCGGCCTCTGTTTCGGGCGATGCTCGGAGCAGCGGCGCGCTGCCGGAGCGGTGGTTGCAGAAGGTGGCGGCCTGCGCCGCTGGCGGCACCTGCAGCTTCTTCTCCCTGGATGCGCCGAGGAGGCCGACGGACTTCATGGACGTGACGAGCAGCGCGTGCGTGGCCGAGGCTTCGCTTTCGAAGGCGACGACGGCGGGAGGACCCACGGAGGCGAACCGGATGACGCCGAAAGGGGAGAAGGCGCCGATGAGGTCCCCGATCCCCGTGCCCGGCGGGATGTCCTCGATCACGATGGCACGGCCGCCGTCCAACTTCTCCGGCAACGGCAGCGCCATGGCTAGCTAGCTGATGTACTCTTGCTAGGAGGCTTGGAGTCTTGGATATATGATTCCTGCGCTTCGGGGTTGCGCTCTATATGTACAGGGATTCGTGCCTGCACCTGAATCTGACTCGATCGGGGAGCACTGCAAATATGGTAAACACGGGCCGCACTGATCCTTGCCAGCTGAAAAATTTCCATGTTGAGCACTAGCCACGGGAATCTACCAAACATACATAGAATATATATAAATTCCTTTATGAGCTACAATCTTATTCAGGAACACTTTTGCATCGGTGTGTCCCTCCTCCTTTTCAAACTTTGACAAAAATAACTTCCAAAAGATTAAGACCGTCCAGTACTTGCTTGCAATTTCTTTGAACCAAAGATGCCTTTCATGTCGGGCAAGAGACCCATCCTAGTAAAACGCAGGCAATTGAACACCATGGTTAGCGAGGAAGGAGAGAGAGGCCGTGATTCAGCCAAACACGGCGTGAATAATTAGGTTTGAGTTCAAAAGTTTTGCCGGCATTATTACGGGCTTATAGCTCCTATGCGATCTCTTTATGCGGAATTGGAAGGAACATGCCATCGTTGAAAAGAATAGCTCGCATGCGACGGTTGTGAGGCAGCTAATATCTCAGGACCACACGGGCCATAAAACGGTCGTTAAGGACACATTTAACTTTGTTCCAATATTAGGGTTAAGCCAAACCGGTCGGTTGTGACAGCCAGTCAAGCCAATCAAACCAACCGCTTCCGACCGAGAGCGCGTGTCACACTGACTGTAGCTTCTCCGACGGCGGCGGCAAACCTCACCCATCGTTCTCGGCGCCGGCGGCGGTGACACGGCAATTAATTTAGGCGGCGGCGCTTTCGTTCGACGGCGAAGGTGGTGAGTGCCATTTGAAAGCTAATTTCTCTCCCATTCTTCTCAATTCGAGATCTGAGCGTGCCCATTGATGCTAGATTGTGGAGGCGAGGGTGTGCTGAACGAGGCGAGGGGGAACGGGATGGAGCATGGAGAGGGGACTTCTAAACGGTATATCCCGTATCTCTGCACTTAATTTCTCTAAGGTTGAGCTCTTTGTTCGCTTCCGCTAGCTCACAGTGCCCGCCAAAAACAGAGGAGACGATGTTGCGCGCCAAACCTTCCAATTTCGCATCAATTTCTTTCCCTCTAGGACTGTTTTAGTTGATGGCAGCACACAGCTCATTGAGAGAGACACAGTTGTTAAATGGGAGGTGAAATTAGAACATGTTGATCCCCAAGAGCTAATAAACATGGGAGAGGAGGCGGTGAGGAAAATGGTGGAAAAAATTGGGGATAGTGTGGTTTGGGGGCCAGAGCAAGAAGTTTCTTTGTTACGATTTGATGATTGCAAATGTGACTATGTTAGGGTTGAGACAGGGGAACATATAGTTGATGAAATCGATGAGCAAAACGGTTTGACAAGCAAAACTGTTCTGTTTTTAGCAGAGCTCATTGATCTGAAACCTGATTCGAGGGTTGGATATGTGGCCTCGAAGCTGGCTGCTCAGATGGTCGAGGATGATTGGGCTGCACAAAGGCAAGTAATGCCTATACTTACTGAGTTGGAAGTGTTAACAATGGAGGATGATGCTAATGCACAAGGGGATGCTGCAGATGCTAATGCACAAAGGATTGTAACTGTTGACTAGAATCCAGTTGAGATACATGACCGGACTGATTTGGTCATTGCACCAATAGATGACATTGAAATGGCAAAGCTTTTTGGCATTCCTATAGATGACAGAGACAATGAGAAGAAGAGGGATGAAGCTGCAAATGATGGTGAAAACCATTTAAGAGATGAAGAGGCAGATATAGATCTAGAGTTGTTGGAAAATGCTGCAGTTCATGTAGATGATGCACATGATGATGAGCTAGTAACAGTTTATGACAAAGAGGACCCAGTTATTGAAGTTGGGAGATTGTTTCCAAGCATTGATGAATCCAGGATGTGTTTCAGGATATATGCAGTCAAACGTGAGTTTGCTACCAAGACTATGTGGACTGATAAAAAGAAGTTCTATGCAAAATGCGTAGGTTATGATGGTGGTGCCAAGCCTTGCAAGTGGTATATATCTTCTAGACGCCAACCTGATGGAAGGACAATAAGAGTGAATCAAATTCCAAAACCTCATACTTGCATTACAGGTTCTCAAACAGTTACAAAGACGACATCACAATTATGGGTTGCAGAAAAGATCAAGCCCATTTTAGCCACAACACTAAACAACACTGCAAAGAGACTGAAAATAGACTTGGAAAAGCAGTACCCCATTAAGCTGAATTATACTACAGTGTGGAAGGCAAAGCAAAGGGCAATGAAAGAGCTATATGGTGATTGTGCAAATACTTTTCGAATTCTTTATAACTTCAAAGAAGAAGTAGAGAAGAGGTCACCTGGCAGTGTTGTGGAGATAGATACTGAGGTAACAGCTGATGGGAAAGTCTTCTTCTCTAAATTCCTCATGGCTTTAAATCCTTGCATCGATGGCTTCAAAGCAGGGTGCCGTCCATATTTGAGTCTAGACTCATCTTTCTTGACTGGAAAGTGGAATGGTCAACTAGCAGTATGCAATGCTTTAGATGGACACAATTGGATGTTCCCTGTAGCTATTGGCATGTTTCAGTCTGAGACAGAGGCATCATGAACATGGTTCATGATGCAGTTGAAAAGATGCATAGGGCCAGTCTCTCCATTGGCAGTGCACACAGATGCATGTAAAGGTTTAGAAAATGCAGTGAAGATTGTTTTCCCTCGTGCTGAGCAGAGGGAGTGCTTTGGCCATATGTGGATGAATTTGATCAAAAAATTCAGAGGAGATGATTTTGGACGCATGTGACCAGCAGCAAGATCTTACACCAGGCAGACACATTCATATCACGTTGAGAAGATTAAGGTGGCATGCTCTGAGGAGGATAGGGTCAAGTTTTGTACATGGTTGGAAACCTACCATTCTCTTTTATGGTACAGGTCTGGTTTTAACACTGCCATCAAATGTGATCATATCAACAATAATTTGGCAGAAAGTTTCAACAACAAAGTGAAGGAGTTAAAAGACTTGCCTGTCCATGACATGGTTGACCAGATCAGGATCATTATCATGAGGTTGTGGGAATTGAGAAGAAGGCTTGGTGATGTTCTTCAAGGAGATAAGCTTCCTGATGTTGTGCAGCAGGTGGTCAACAGGAGCAGAAATCTTGCACATTTGCGTGTTGAGAAATCCTCATTGTGGGGTGCTGAAGTCAGAGATACAAAGACTGGCAGGAGGCATGTTGTTGACACTCAATTGCATGAATGCACATGCCTTGAGTGGCAACACACTGGGAAGCCTTGTGAGCATGCCATACTTTTCTTGGCCTCCAAACACAAGCTAAATATGCACCCATATTTGCACGAGTATTATTCTGTAGCAAAATTCAAGGCTGCATATGGAACACCAATTCCAGCACTTACAGATCAGTCTCAGTGGCCTGAAGTGGACATTCAGTTCTCCTTATGTCCTCCTTTGATGAAAAGAAAGGCCGGCAGGCCCAAGCAGAGTAGATTCAAGGCTTGGTTTGAGAAAGGTGGGAGCAGCAAGAAGGGAAAGAAAGATGCCAAGCCAAAAAGGGCCCAAAAAGGTAACAAGAATAGATGCAAACTCTGTGAAGAACTTGGACACCGAGCTGGCTCTACCAAGTGCAGATACACTGCTGAAAAGCCAAAGTATGTTCATCCAAAATCTATCCCATTTCTTGTTGATGATTTTTCTCCCCTAGCTAACTTGCTTGTTTTCAGGAGGAAGCGTGGAGAAAAAGGCCCACCTCTTGTTGTTGACGAATGCTGGCCAGTGAAAAGGGCAAGAATCAATGGCCAAAGAAAGAAGAGAACTAACCAGATCATGTTTGGTGCTGCTGAGGTGCAATCTGAACTTGTTTTGGAGGATGATGTGCAAACTGTTGAGACTTTAGGGCACACCGTTTCTGATTTGGAAGCTATGGTGCAAAATGAGGGGCAAAATGAGCCTATTGTTGAGGCTCTAGTGCAAAATGAGCATGTTGTTGAGGCTCTGGTGCAAAATGAGCCTGTTGTTGAGGCTCTGGTGCAAAATAAGCCTGTTGTTGAGGCTCTGGTGCAAACTGACCATGTTGTTGAGGCTCTGGTGCAAAGTGACCATGTTGATGAGGCTCTGGTGCCAGATTGTGTTGTTGAGGAGGTGCAGGAGGTGAAGGAGACTCTTGGACGTGCTGTGGGGAGGCCAGATGGTAATGGTAAGAAAAAGAAGAGCATAAACCTGTTGTGTGGTGTGAAACTTGTGAAGGAGAAGAAAACGAGGGGTAAGAAGAGCAAAAAGAAATAGACTTTGAATTTGGCACTTGTTGTTGTAAACATTTGTTATTGTAATAATTTGGCAGTTGTTGTTGTTGTAAACATTTGTTATTATAATAATTTGTCACTTGTTGATAATTTGGACAAAATTCAAATATGATGGTAAATTTGAATTTCAACAAATGTAGCTATGTCACTTTTCTATGTTTGTATGAGCTTCCAACGTTTTTCTCATATGTACAATACAACTCATCCTCACCCTGATCCCTTTTGTGAAGTACAACTCACCCTCACCCAAAATGTGGTAGAAATGGGCTCCAAAGCTAGGGTAAACCACCCCATTTCTAAGCAAGTTTTTTTTCGACCATTTCTAAAACCAAGTTTGATATTTTTCCTCAGAACTATGTCACATAAAATAACACCATGCGAAGGTTTTGTATTTCTTTGATTTTTTTTGAATTAGTTATGCACATTTGAATGTCTGGTCAAACGTTATGAAGGGTTTTCATAAATATTCTTAGCTAGGGGCCGAGGCTCACAAAACTAGCATTGGATCTCTGATGAAATAGCATGTTGTGAACCTAAAAATGATTTTTACAAAAAATCATCAGCATGAAATCATGTACATGTAGTTCATATCTTACCCACTTCCAGCCGATTCGGCAGGATTTGTCTTTTTCACCAGGGATGGAATAAAAGGTTTGAGATACTCAAGTTGGGATATTGTACATGCTAGGTGTTCTAGTATTTTTGAAAAATAGGATGTTACCATTTTGAAACTTCATTTTGGTGGTTGCTTCACAAATCCCCCCTCTTTCGGCACTCAAAAAATAGAAAATGGATTTTCTGTGCCTCGAAAAGGAAAACTTTGTGCTACAACATTGTTAGTCATCCCATTATACACATGCATGCCTAATATGGGCACATTATCACAAACTATGCCTTGATTCTAGCCATATCATTGGTCATTTGACCCGAAAGCCAGAAAACCTCGGAGGAGATAGGTCATTTTGTGAAGGGTTTTTTGAAATATGATCAATGGACCAAGTTTGATATTTTTCCTCACAACTATGTCACATAACATGACACCATGCGAAGGTTTTGCATTTTTTTGTTTTTTTGAATTAGTTATGCACATTTGAATGTCTGGTCAAACTTGTGAAGCCCCGTTGACTGCATCCTAAACCCAGCTAACCCTAAGGCCGAATGAGGAACGTAGTGTTGGAGATATGCCCTAGAGGCAATAATAAATGTAGTTATTATTATATCTTTCTGTTTATGATAAATGTTTACATTCATGCTATAATTGTATTAACAAGGAAACATTAATACTTGTGTGATTTGTAAACTAAAATAGAGTCCCTAGTAAAGCCTCTTTATAATACTAGCTTGTTGGTTAATAAATGATTGTGGTTTCCCTATCATGAACATTGAGATGTTATTAACAACAAGATCATATCGTTAGGAGAATGATATGGTGGACATACTCCTATAGATAAGCGTAGCATAAAGATCAAGTCATTTTAATAGTTCAATTGCTATATGCTTTCTGATACATAGTAACCTAATTCCTTCGACCATGAGATCATGCATATCACCTTCACCGGAAGGATACTTTGATGACATCAAACACCACACCGTAACTGGGTGGCTATAAAGGTGGCATTGAGTGTTCGGAAAGTATTGTTTGAGACACATGGATCAAGAGTGGGATTTGTCCATCCATATGACGGATAGATATACTCTGGGCCCTCTCGGTGGAATGTCATCCAATTAGCTTGCAATCTTTTTTAAGCATGTGACTGGCTCAAAAGGGATCACATATCACGGGAACGAGAAAAGAGTACTTATCAGTAACGAGGTTGAACTAGGTATGCAGAGATACCGACGATCATAACCTCGGATAAGTAAACTATCGTGAGACAAAGGGAAATTGGTATCGTATGTAAGTGGTTCATTCGATCGCAAAGTAATCGTAGAAATATGTGGGAGCCATATGAATTTCCAGATTCCTCTATTGGTTATTGTTCGGAGAAGTGTCTCGATCATGTCCGCATAATTCACGAACCGTAGGGAGACACACTTAAGGATTCGACGTTGTTTGAGTAGTTATGGAATGATGAGTAAGAGACCGAATGTTATTCGGAGTCTCGGATGGGATCCGGGATATCACGAGGAGATCCGGAATGGTCCGGAGAATAAGATTCATATAAGGAAAGTCATGTTTCGGGGTTGGTGAATGGTTCCGGTGTTTTCATCGGGAATGTTCTAGAAGGTTCCGGAATGTCTGGCACTCCGAAGGGGAAGGGTACATGAATGTGTCATACCAAGTTGGAATGATTGCATCATGTACTAGGTGTCATCGCTGAACAAAATAAAGGGTTTAATCAAATCCTAGTTTGAAAAGTCAAACGCCAATTTGAATAGTCAAACGACTATTTTGGGAAGTGGAGGGGAAGGTGGAAACCGAGTTGGGGAGGAGTTCCTCCCCTCCACCGCCGGCCCCCTTGGGAAACCGAGTTGGGGAGGGACTCCCCTCCCCTGGCGCGGCCCCTCCACCTATATAAGGAGGGGCAGGGCTGCCCCTCCTAGTACCCAACACCTCCACCCGCAAACCCTAGCCCTAAGCCGCCGGCCCTCCTGCAGCCGCCGCCGCCCTAGGGCAAGCCGCCGCCGCCTAGCTAACCCTAGCCGCCGGCCAAGCCTCCTCTTTGGTGTGTCTAAACCCTAGATCGCCGAGGAGCTCTCTCATAGTCCACCATACTCGCTCCGGCTTAAGGCGAAGCCCTGCGAGATCTCCCCTCTACTTCCGGTACCACGCCGTTGTGCTGCCGGAATCGCGAGGAGAGTGCTACAACCTCCGCTGCCTGCTGGAACAAGGGAGAGGAAGGTCTTCGTCGAGTACCGAACGTGTGACCGACTGCCGGGAGCGCTGCCGAAACGCAGCGCGGGAAGGATCGTCTACGCGATCTTGAGATCGGGAAGAGTACGACTACATCACCCATGAGAATTCGCTCTCGTTAAACACTTTGGAATCTTCGAGGGTGAGTTATTCCATCGACTCGTTGCTACAATCTAGTAGATAGATCTTGGCTTGTTTGTTTGTATGCGATAGAAATTTTTTGTTTTCCATGCTACGACCTACACGTAGATCTAACCCTAGCGCGACACTGTGGCCGTCCGATCGCGTCTTCTAGAAGGATTCCGCGGGCGATCCGTGGAAGGGCTTGTTCTGCAACCTGATTGGTTGGCGTCTCTTACAAGGATTTAGCGGCTAGCTCTTGGCGATCCGTGGGATGGATGATTCTGGAATCTGATTGGCTTCATCGTTTTTCCATGAACAGATAAGGTACAACGTGGCACACTCCATTGACCGTTGGACCGAGCGTGGCATGCGAGGGCGCTGGGCAGGGCGGGCTGCACCATGCATGCAGTTGCCCATAGCATTGCAGTCTAGCTATTTTGCGTGCAACAGCGCTGCAGCGTATTTACTCCCTCCGTCGCATTAAATAAGTATACGTCTAACAACTTTTTTCAGTCAAACCTACTCCCCTCAGGTTCATGCGCCATAGAAAAAGTCAATATTTATAAACTTTGACTATGTATATAAGGCTAGTCATAGTGGGAGTAACTTGGATAGTAACATAGTACTACATGTATTGTCAACTAGCAATGTTACCATAAACATCACAAATTTCAAGACAGAATGAGTCTACATTGTAATAAATGAGACTTTGCATGATACCACATTTATGTTATTTTGCACTATGGAGTAGTAACTTAGACTAGTAACATATGCATGTTACTACTCTAAGTTACTTCCACATACTCCCCCCGTCCGCAAATAAATGGATGTTTAGTCATGTTCTCTCATCTTTAATTCTCCCACCTCCAATGAGGTAAGTGCATGTATAAATTGAAGAGACCATTTGCTAAATGTTATTGGACTTGATTTCCGTGAAGCAATCTTTTCTACTTTAAAGTGCATTGGAAAGGTAGAAGTATACTTTTTATAGACAAATTTTGAAGCCAAACGTACACTTATTTGTGGACAGAGGAAGTATGCATGTCACTATGACCAGCCTAAAAAAAAATATCAAAATCTAAAATATGTAATAAATATAACGTACAACGTGGCACACTCCATTGACCGTTGGACCGAGCGTGGCATGCGAGGGCGCTGGGCGGGACGGGCTGCACCATGCATGCATGCTATGTAGCTGCCTCTCGCGTCGCAGTCTACCTATTTTGTGTGCACAGCGCTGCAGCGTATTTAGTCCCTCCGTCGCATTAAATAAGTGTACGTCGAACAACTTTCTTCAGTTAAACTTACTCCCATCCGGTTTATACGCCATACAAAAGTCAATATTTATAAATCTAAAATATCAATTTTGATTACGTATATAAGAAAAAAAATCAAAATCTAAAATATTATAAACTTAGTTTCATACTCCCTCCATTCCCTCCAATTGACATCCCTCTGATTACTCCCACCGATTTTTCTTGCGTGTGTAAAAACGAACGAGTTTGTTGCATGCGGTGTGTAAAAACGAACGAGTACTTTGGTATTAGATTCCTGCATTTATTACCGAGTAAATCAAGGCCAAATTCTATTATCTCTTTTATTTTTCACTGCAAATGAACAACTATCTTGGACGTTTTTTCTCTCTTTCGCAATTATACATGCATGCATGCAGGGACGGGGGTGACGGTGCAGGGGTCACGTCGCATCCTAGCAATTTTTTTTGCACTGACCGCATTGATCACGCACCCGGTTACGCCTGCTGCCTACACGCAACGCAGCGCATGCGGCTACGCCAACGCTGGATTCCCACGCCGCCCTTCACGCCCTGCCCTTAATAAATAGGCAAAACGCCTTTGCCTCCTCATCTCATCTTGCCCCTCATCTTCAACCTCGAGCCCGTCCCTTTGCCTCCTCCCAGCCCCAAAACACTCCGGTGACCATGGCGACCTCCCCCTCCGCTTCCCTTCCGATACCGAAGTTAGCGACGAGGACAACCACCCGGACCACAAGCAGGTCTGGGAGCAGGAGGCGCCCACGCGCCCCAAGCATGGCAAAAAGGGACGCAAAGCCCCGCCCTGCCCCTGGGCGGAGGGCCCCTTCGTCCACAACCCCGTCCCCGACGATGGCCCCTCCAAAGAGTACTAGAAGGCGGCGGAGAAGGAGGAGGAGGCGGAGCTGTCTGCTTACGCCAAGTGGGAGGAGAAGCAGGCCAAGCGCTCCTTGAATAAAAGGCGCAGACGGGAGGAGGAACGACGGAAGGCTAATCGCTAGGCCTTCCAGGAGGAGCAGCGGTGGCGGGAGCAGCGGGAGAGGCTGGCGGATTGGAATGCTGCGGCGGCTCGGAGGGCGGCGGCACCGGCACCGCCTCCACCGCCGATGGAGTAGGGTAGCTAGGGTTAGGGTTTAGGGGCTAGCCCAGGGTTTAGGTGCCTATTCCCTTCTATATTATTGTACCCTTTTCTTTTTATTGTAATGTTATCTCAATGTCATCGATCGGGCTATTTAATATAAATGTTATCTAATATATTATCTATCCCCTTGTTTTATTGTAATCTGTGTTTTATTGTATTGTCAATTGTCAAAACACCCAAAACAACAAGTGCATAAAATAAAAGACACAAAAACAAGTTCTCGTATAATACTCGTGCGATATTTATAAAATGAGTGAAATTAGAAAAGCTCAAAAGGAAGAATAAGTTAACGTTATGATGGTTGATTATTTTCAAACAACACATGGTTCATTTTCAAACAAGACATTTACATATTTACATAAGTGAAAGGAGCGCTCAAGTTATGTTAGTTAAATGGATGCCCTTGGACTTTATTTATATATTTACTTTCGCAAAAAATAAAAGATTGCGACCTGAGCACGAGTATCTGCAGATCCACACGGTTCTATTTAGGTTGTAACGTGAGTACCATTTTTTTTGCCCAATCAACATTTAGTTACTATTGGGCCTGGATATACGACCATTTTGGCCTGGCTAAGTTCTATTTGGGCCTGGCCTTTTTCAATCCTCGTCAATTGTTTTTTTAACTTTTCAACCCATCCCCCTCCCCTGCACACGGGCGCCCCCTGCACACTGATAAAACTAAAGGAACACTGACGAAAGTGAAGGAACACTGATTTCGAAAACAGAGCAGCTCAAAATTAGCCCGATTTTGTGTTGCATTTTATTCAAGCCAAAGACATAGACCATTACATCCATTACAAAGCATCACTCGAACACTGATTGCGCTGTCTAATGACTAACGATCAGGAGATAAACTAATCCGAGAGAAATTATACAAAAATAAAAAATCCGGCCATCAGATTGTCCTGCTTCTTCAATTCGATGATTTGCCTTAGCTGCTTGTTCATCTTCTTCAGCTCGGCCTTCACTTCTGCATCCACCATAGTACCAGCGGAAATGGGGTTGCCACATCCCAATTGCTCCACCACGGACGGGTTTTTGAGCTCCCGGGAGGCTACCTCCACCCCGATTCGCTCGATGTACTCATCAAGCCACTCAAAATGCCCACATTTTGGCAGTTCCTGAAATCGCAGAGATGAACCCTAAATCCCAAATTCGATGAAATGCATGAAATTTCGAAAGAAAAGCGAGAAATTGGCGCTCGGAACACTCAGATCTCACCTTTTCCGGCTCGGGCTTGCTCTCACACTTCACAAATTTCCGGCCAATGTTGTCGTTCTTGTCGGTGGATGTGAAGCCGCTTCAGGGGCGCGGTACGGGGGCAATCGGGTCACCTCCTCATCAGCACCGCACCATACCGAGGCCATGAGCGGTGGGAGGAAGCAGAGCTCGACATTCCTCGCCGACGTTGCCGCACTTGCTTGCCGAAGAAGAAAACGGAAGGGGATGAGATGCTAGAACGGTGGCGGGAGTGCTCGGGTGCGGGGACGGATCGGGGCCAACGACTCTCTTCAACCACAGCGTGGGTCCCACGATATAAGGTGGACATCAGGTGAGTTCCGCCGTGACATGGAGAGGCTGTGGGTCCTACTGTGCTCAGCTGATTCGAATTCGTTGACGGTCTCGTGGGGTTAAATGGAAGTGTCGCACGGGAGCTATTTGCCGCTTCAGAAGTGTCGCCTGTGAGCTATTCTTTGCAACGATGTTGCATTCCTTCCAATTCCGTGTAAAGACGTCGCATGAGAGCTATAAGCCCCATTATTACTGCTTCACCGCCACCATTCAAAGTTACTGGCAAAACCTAAGGAAAGGTCTCATTGGGTTCAAGTGCCACTTGTGCGAGAGACGGCATTCCAATGGTGCGGGGAGGCCGGTGGCAGCATGTCGAAGTGTCGCTGTCTCGGTCAGCCGCGTCAAGATCCTTGGGGCAGTGCGCAAAATAAGCCTCGGAGCGGCACGTGGGCCAGACCAGTCAGTGGGTGTGATCGATGCCAGTTATCGATTAGTGTGGTGTCATCGTTGCCGGCAATGCCTGCTCGAGTATTGCCACCATCTTGGCAGCTTCCGGTGTGGCGCTGGGCGATCTACACGATGGTAGCACTGGCATGAGCCGTGACTGCGCGAGAGGTGGACGTGGAGGAACGAGTGTAGAAGAGAAAAGTGGTAGGGGAGTTCCCCAAACGCGCTGCGCATGCGGATAAAAATATGACCTAGAGGGTGAAAGGTGGGCCTAGTGCGACGCACAACTGAAATGGAGGCGAATAGGGCCATGTGTGGATAGTGTCCATTTGGCCTCATATGGACCCCAAAATCGGACAATGTGTTCGTCTAGGAGATGTCATTGGAACGTGCACCAACTAGCCCAAACGAACACATGGAGACGGTCTGGGCTGAGGGCGCCATTGCGGTGCCATAATTTTGCTTGGAGGCACAAACATATTGCTTATTATGACAAACCTTGTGGGTGGCCTGTTTGCCTCATGTTTCAAGCCCAGTTTCACCAAATATCCCGGTTTCTAGTTGATTTGGAAATTTCTAGTTCAAAATTTACCCTCAAAAATCGTGGTCCACTGTTTGAGCTTTCTTGTCGCCCATAACACGGTAATGTTGCTCCCCTGTCACTGCCATATATAGGCTTCTATAATGGCACCCTTGTAGAAAAATGCAACTCTTTTTTTTGAGGTAACACTTAATGGTTTAGTTGGAGATTCGTGACACACTTTACAGAGTGCCCCTTCCACATATTCTTTACCTAGTTGCACAACGCCCCTTATGTTTCCTGTATATTCCATGTGTTTATTTTCTTTGTTCACACGTTTTTACCTAGATTCGAATTTGGTTTACACAGAAAATGTATTAGAGAATAGCACATTTCATAGAGTTTTTACGTAGAGTATTTTTCTCAAAGTTATTGTTGTCCACACATTTTTCACTTAAAAGTATATCGCAGATTGACACATCTCATAGAGGATTTTACTCACTATTTTTCACTCAAAGTTATATTTATCCACACATTTTTCACTCAAAATATATTTATCTACACATTCCATAGAGTTATTCACTCAAAGTTATATTTTTGTCCACACAATTTTTACATAGATTCAAATTCAGTTTACATAGAAATTTATTCAGTTTGCAAAGTATCAAAACACAGATTGGCACATTTCATATACTCAAAAAGGATGTCACAAATTCGTCTAACATACAAATCTAGATAAATCTATGATATTTTCTTGGGAGAAAGAAAGTAGTTTTTTTTCAAGTTTCAACATTCAAAAGAGATGCTTATATTTTTCAATCAAAGTTTCATATAAGATTAAGAAGTTTTTTTTTTTTTGGCTCACCATAGATATGTATCCAGAACCAAATATCCATACACATAAGTTTTCTTACGTGGTTCATACAATACAAGTAACATGTACCCAAATATTCGGCTATGTTTCATTCTTGGACCAGATTCAAAAGATCCAGAAGATTATGAACCAGATTCAAAAGATCCACACAAGAAATATCAAAGAAAATTTGTAAGAAAAAGGAGGGGAGGTCAGGTCTTCACGTTGTGTCTAGTTGGGGACCGGCGGTGGTCGGGAAGGACGGCGACGATCGACTACCCCGAGAGGGCAGCAACGCCTATGACGAGGGGGACGGAGGGCCACATATCTGATTCCTCCTGCTGTGATGCTCGACCACCATGTCAGGGCACCGTGGCGGAGGAGGGGCTCATTTCCGTCAAGCCGGCGTGAACCATATGGGAGGGGCACCACAGATCCATCCAAAATTTCCTGATATCATTGTTATAGAGACTGACATATACTCCCTCCATTCAGAAATATAAGACATTTTGGCTTTGTGAAATAAATGTATCTAGACTTTTTTTAGTGTATAAGTTCACTTCGAACCTTTACGAATCTATAGACTAAAAGACGTCTAGATACATCCAATTCACAAAGATAAAACGTCTTATATTTCTAAACAGAGAGAGTATCCTTGAAGATCTTCATTGTTCTGTTTCAATCCAAAGAGAAAAACAAATATACTAGTAATGATAATAGAGATAACTAGACAACTAAGAGAAAACTACTCCAACAATGCATTTATTCCCACGATGAAGGTTAAACGCCTTCAATCATATCCGCTTATTAGTTTCCTCGAAATGATCGCAGGTGGCCAAATGCTACGGAAATAATACTCCAAAGGATTCTGCTAATGCTGTCCTCATTTCCGGGTATGATCAAAGGAAGGAGGAACGTGAAGAAGTACGCCCTGATAATCTTGTAGTAGTACTCATCTCCGATGAGTTCACCAAGAGATGAGCGGAGCAGTGGAAGACGCTGTTCTTCACGGGCTGCTAGTGCTGGATTTATTCCACCGGGGTAGATCTCTTATCTGAGAAACAGGAAAAAAAAACGCCTCACGTCGCCCCCCGCTAGGGCGACCGAGGCGGCTCCCTCGTCCCCGCCGCCACCCATCTCTACCCCTCCTCCTCCCTCCGCCGCCGCCGGCGAACGCTGCCCGGCAAAGTCCGAGCGGTACCGGCGGCGGAGGGCCCTCTTTCGCCCGGCGCTGCGGTTTCCTGGCGGGGGGAGCGACCGGGGCGGTGACAGCTGACGGGATCGGGCAGCTCGACCAGCGGCGGCATGTGCGGAGCGTGGCCCCTGGGCGGCACGGGCGGGGCTTCCTCTGGCGGCGGTGCTCGGGCGTCGCTGCGTTGGGGGCTCTGTTGCAGCGACAGGGCAGAGGGTGTCTGGCGGCAGGGCGTTGCGGCGTGGCTCCTGCGGTCGAGGCGGTGGCAGGTCACTCGGAAAGCAGCTCGCCGGCAGCATGGTAGCCTGGCTACAGCAGCGCGCGGCGGCGATTCTGACGGGTCTCGATCTGGGCCTGATCTCGGACTTGTTGGCGCTGCTGCTCGCCTGGACGGCTCTCACCGTAAGGTGATGGAGGGCAGATCCCCTCCCCTAGGCTACGGTGCGGCTCGATGACTGCATGTCGGAGTCATGACCTCCACTGTCCTTCGCGTGCAGTTGTGCGTTGTGGCGGTGGCCAGAGCTCTGCCTCGAGTGCGTGGAAGCCGGGGCGGCGGCCCCGGAGGGTGGTCTGCGCGGGCGTCCCTTCGCCCATGGGTGGCGAGGAACGGTCGCTGCTTCTCAGTCGGATGGCGGTCAGGCAGGCCCGGGTGACCTCGGTGGCGGTGGTGCTGCTGATTGGTAGCAGGGATTGGCCGCTTGGCGGATCCCCTGGTGGGGGAGGAGTAGCGCCTAGTGCTAGGGCTGGCATCTACGACGGCACCCTTTGTGCAGTGCGGCGGCGGGACTTCACGAGCCTAGTCAGGCTCGGCCGGGCCATGAAGGCCTGGTATGTCTTGCTGCTGCATCCGGTAGGCTATCGCCTCCTGGCGGTGGAGGTAGTTCTCTCCCGCGTGTTGTTGTCATGCCTACCCTCGCCGAAGTCTCCGCTCTCTCGGCCTACCGGCCTCGCTCCGTGGCTCTTGGTGTGACGGCGGTGGCGAACTCAAGACCGGTGGCGCGTGCGTGTGGGTGACGAGATTGGTGGAGCTTTTCATAGTGCTCGGGGGTGTGGTTCTGGAGGGGTCGGGAGAAATCCTTGTCTGCTTGACACCGGCATGGTGACGCCCGCGGGTATCCCTCCCCCACCCCCCGCTGCGTACCGGGGGAAACCATAGGCTTATGCCGAATAGCAGTGTCGTCGTCGTCACTCCCCTTCTTAGAGGTGTTGTTTGGTACGCATGCGCTATGGACTGCGAGACGCGTGGTGGTATCTCTGGAGGGTGCCTCGGTTGCGAGTTATTTCCGTTTTCGGCACACCGCCGTTATCGGCTTTCGTTTTCTTTTATTTTTTCTTGTTTTTCGTCTTGGGCTTGTGTTCTTCCAAGCTTCTTGTATCATGTGGTGTTGTCTTTCTTTGGGCGTTATGCTGTCTGGCCTAGCAGCGGTCTCACCTGTGTGGTTTATTTATAAAGCGGGGCGAAAGCCTGTTTCGAGAGAGATTTATTCCACCGATGACTACGGAACCGCCGGTGTTTTCTGTTGCGGATGCCATCGAAGCGCGGGACGACAGGTGGTTGCCGCAGGTGATGGCCTGCACCGGCGCCGGCGCCGGCACCTGCAGCCTCCCTACGAGTGGTTGCGCCTCATTCGGACTGGTCTTCGTCTCGGGCGCGGCCGCCTCGATCGGGCTCATCTTCGTCTGGGACACCGCGAGCTCAGCTGGCGACGCCTCGTACTTCCAACCGATCTCTGATTCGGGCGACGCTCCCAGAGGCGGCGCCAGCGCGGTGCTGGGCGATGGGTGGTTGCGGTTGCCGGAGGCGGCGGGCTGCGCCGGCGCCGGAAGACCGTTCTTCACGGGGTGCCGGATTCGATCTGCCGGCGATGTAACTGACGTTGTTCTCCCTTGCGGATCCAAACGAAGCGCCGGATGACGGGTAGTTGCAGCAGGTGGCGGGCTGCGTCGTCGCCGGCGCAGGCGCCAGGGTACTCCCGTTTTTAATTTGACCGTGGCCTTCATCCTCGACACGACCTAGGCCGTGCAAGGTTGACTCTAGCCGGCTAAGTCGTTCCTGCATAATCATGTTGCTGTGCACCATCTTGACCATGAGCCTTTGTGTGGTCGGGCTCATCATCTCCGTGTGAGGTGCGACAACCGCAGCTGGCGACGCCTCATTCCACCTGATCTCGGTTCCGGTCGAATCACCTATCGGCGGCGGTGGCGGCGCGCTGCTGGGTGATGTGTGGTTGCGGGAGGCGGCGGGCAGCCCCTGCGCCA
This sequence comes from Avena sativa, assembly GCA_916181665.1. Lineage (NCBI taxonomy): Eukaryota > Viridiplantae > Streptophyta > Magnoliopsida > Poales > Poaceae > Avena > Avena sativa. The sequence continues at coordinate 369,225,462 of OV702279.1, read as the reverse complement.
GAACCGGCACCTGCAGCTTCTTCTCCCTGAAGGCGCCGAGAAGGCTGACGCTCTTCATGGACGCCACGAGCAGCGCGTGCGCGGCGGCGGCCTCGGTTTCGAAGCCGACGACGGCGGGCGGACCCAGGGAGGCGAATCGGATGGGGCCGTAAGAAGAGAAGGCACCGATGAGATCTGCGATCCCGGTGCCCGGTGGGACGTCCTCGATCACGATGGCACGGCCGCCGTCCAACTTCTCCGGCAGCGCCATGGGCCCCATGGCTAGGCTAGGTAGGTGTGATATGCTTTTGCTTGGAGAGTTGGAGATGCGAATCCTGCGCTTGGGTCTGGCGCTGTACATGTAAAGAGATCGTGCCTCCACTACCTGACTCGAGTAGATCGCGGAAGTACTGCATGCAAATAAGGTAAACACGGAGAGAACAAAAAACAAATTCCATCTTACTACGATGAGCGATATGACTAGTTCCAAAAGATTGAAATATTCCAAGACTCCTTTTGCCAAGACCGCGCAGAAATTGTACTCAAGGTATTGGGGGTTAAAAATGATATGGAAAAGACACGCTGTTTTTTACAAAACAAAAGTGCAAAGTGAGCAGGGTGCTTATGTTTTGATTTAATTTCTCACATATTATATAAATGGTCTAATTTAATTTCTCACGCATAGGACCCACATGTCAATGGCTTATTTTTATATTGGTTTTCCTTTTCTTTACTTTCTATTTTTCCCTTGGCATGTACTATCGTCGGTGGCGTGCCACACGCCATCCTTCCCGTGGCTTGTTCCTGACTCCCTCTGCATCACCACGGGACTGTGGATGAGCCATAAGAGGGGCAGAGGCGCCCTGACTTCCTCTTTGGGAGGGGAGTTGTGCCATGACGAAGGTGTTGCTCGATGGTACAGGGGGGAGAGGGAGCTACGTGGGGTGCCAAGATAGTCGGGAGAATGTGTGGCCGTGCTTGGCAACATGGGGCGATAGCTTTGGGAAGCGCAAGGACCCACTATTAGCGGAAGGACATGTCAAGAGGAGTAGGGTTGCAGAGGAGACCAACAAATGTTCGGCGTGGCGACCAAGTGGATTAGTGATGCACATGAGAGAAGAGAGGGCAGGCACATGCAGAAAATTCATCTCACCTCATCCAACTATAAATTGGGGCTTGACTCATGAGATAGGGGTAGGTATTTTGGGGGCCTCCCTATTTTGAGGCTTTGGTGGGGGGGGGGTGGGGGGGTGGGTAAATGTTGGACACTTTTGCCTTGGGCCCCAATAACTCATTTAGGGGTCCCTGTTAGAGATACTCTTTGCCACGATTACAACTGCATAGGGAAGACATATATAGAGGAAAGTGTTATTGAGGTCGCCAATGAAAGGATACAACAACTTGATCGGTGGTGTGTGATGTTGCGAATACATACTTGGATGAGAAGGGGATATTAAGAATCATGAACACGAGGGAACGTAAGAGACAATATTTATGGAATTAGGCGACACTCTACGAAAAAAACCTCGCGTCGTTCCCCAGGGTGACGCCAGGGTGACACTTGCGCCGCCGCCAGAGACCCCTGTTGCTCGATCCAATTGTCGTCGCTGCCACCGGCCCTTGCCGCGGTGGCGGCGGGCCTAGCTGCCGAAGGTGGCTGGGAGGGCGGTGTGTCGGAGGCGGAAGCCGGAGCTGCTGGGGCGGTGGCGGCAGAGGCTAAAGCGCTGCGACATGGAAGACGTCCTTGGTCGGGGTGGAGGCGGCGGTTCCCCGTGGTGGCGATCTGGTGGAGGAGGCACTGGTCTTCGGATTCCGTTGGAAGACCTAGATCGGCCCTCTGACCCTAATTTCTGGCGGAATCCAGGCGAGGCCATGGAACTTCTGGCCATGGTGGGCGCGAGCCGGAGCGGCAAAGTGTGGTTGCGGGGCGCGCTGAGAGTTGGGTTCGATCTGGACCTATAGATCCGATATGGCACTTGTCTCTGTAATGGAGGCGGTCCTAGGGTTCCTCCCACGCTAAGATGAAGATCTGCTTGATGCTTGCCCTCGTGTATCTGGCTGGAGTGTCGAGTTCCGGAAGGCTACGCCGGCAAACTCACATGGAAGCATCAGGCCTAAAGATTGCTGGATCGGAAGGTATTCGGTCGTGCGTACGCATGTTTTACTGGTCGTTTGGTTTCAGCGGGAGCGTTGTGAAGCTCTGCTACTTGTTACCATCATGTGCCATTCAACGAGCCATGGTGAAGTCAGATGTGGAGAATCTCAGGAAAGCGGAAACATGAGAGCAGAGATCATGATTTGAGTCTTTGTGGCGACGACGAACTGGCTGCGAGATCTGTGACTCGTAGCAGCGACTGTTTGTGGGGGGAGACAACACAGGAGGAGTTCATAGTTTTACCTTGTAGAGTGAAATCCAGGGTCTGGCCTTAATTGGTTGTGTTTGTCAACGGTATTATTGAAGGCATTGTTTTGCGAGCGAGGACTTTCTTCAGAGTGAAAACATATGAGCTTTGGTCAGGCAACGACGGCGTTTGTGCAATGTTTCCTTTTTGAATGTGTTGTTATTGGAGTGGAGGACTACTGGTGTTGGGTGGTGTCAGTATCGTTGCTTTGAGGAATAGTTCTTTGTAGCAGGACTTTTTTTAATTCTTTTTTCTTTTTCTAGGTTGTGTGCATCTGTAAGGCCGCTAGAACATGCGTTGTTGCAGAGGCTGAGTGTAATTGGTATCTCCGCTATATTAATATATGCTCTTTTCAAAAAAAATGGAATTGAAGTGTGGAGTTTGTCTATATATTCCCTTCTATGCCAAGTGAAATGGGTATTAGTTTTAGTTCAAGTCAAGCTTTGTAATGTTTGACCTAGTGTACATATTAAATCATAATATATCAATATCTACAATACCAAACATGTAGAATAAAATAAAATTTTGCATGATAGTTAAAATAATATTGATTTGATTATTTATACGTTCGATATGTTTTGTACACTTATTCAGCCTCGAATTAGATGTGGGGAAATAGTCTAGACTCGTATGTATATATACGTATCTAGATAAATCTCCGATATCTAATTTAAGACGGAGAGAGGTGAGTATAATATTTTGTCAAAAGTTTTTCAAGTTTCGTTTTGACCAAAACAAATATCGTGCTACATCTTGGCATGCATGGAGTATATAAATCTCTAGCACAGGGACAACTAAGATGAAGAAAAATCATATATAGTTCCTTGACTTCCTTTCTTATAGAGTAAGAAACAGAATGAAATTAAGCACTACACATCTCAACTCAACCATATGAATATTACGGAGACCAAATTAGTTCCTCCGACCCATATTAGTTGACTCAAATTTGTCTAGATTTAGATAAATCTAAACACTATTTAGATATAGGTTCATAATTTTTTGACAAATCAAAATCAACTAATATGGAGCGGAGAGAGTATATAAATCGAGAATAAAGTTTTCGTTCTGTATATGCGAGATCATGAATTAGTATAATAGCACCTGAAAATTCAGGATAAATAAACCGTATTACTACTACCTACCCCTATATGTATACATATATCTATAGCAATCGCATTACCCGTCGACTTCCTTTCTTATTTCTTCCATCAGTTCATCCTTGTAATCCTCAAACGTGCCATCATACTTCAACACGGCGCCATCGTTGACGACCCATATCTGGCTGCTCTCCTCGTCGTCGCAGACTCGAGATATGAGCCGCGAGTCGTGGCTAACCAAGACCACGCCTCCTCCTTGGAACTCATCCAGAGCGTCTGCCAGGGCATCGATGCTCTGCATGTCCAGGTGATTCGTCGGCTCGTCCAGCAGGAGGAGATGAGGACGCGACATGGATATCGACGTGAAGACGACGCGAGCTTTCTGACCACCAGACAGTTTAGCAATGGGAGTAAGGTGGCTGTGCCCCGGCAAGCCGAACTTCCTGAGCTTCGCACGGACGGCCTCCGCTTTGCTCATCCCCTCCTGGTCAGGGTGGAGCCTGAGCAGATACTGAACCGCGTTCTCCTCCATCGTCAGCAGGTCGACGAAGTGCTGCGAGTAGCGCCCGATCCTCAGCTTCTGGCTCCTCCTCGCCTCTCCTTCGGTCGGGGTGAGATCGCCGGCGAGTAGGTTCAGAAGAGTGGACTTCCCTGCTCCGTTGGGCCCGACAATGGCGACACGCGTTCCCATGTCGATGCCGACGTCGACACCGGACAGCTTGAAGTCTGGCCGCCCGGGGTAGCTGAATCCGGCGTCGACGAGCTGGAGAAGTGGCGGCGCGAGGGACGTAGGCTCCGGGAAGTGGAACTCGACGCTGTAGTCGACCCACTTGCGCGGCAGATCCACCGCCGGCGTCACGTCGTCATCCGCCGCAGCGTTCTTTTTCCCCTTCCCCTTGCTCTTGGCAGCTTCTTTGCTAGCCTTGGACAGAGCCTGGCCTTTCACCTTGTCTTGGGCAGCCTTGCTCCCGACCTTCCTGGCTGCTCTTATCTGCTTATCGTACACCTCCGCCTTCCTGTTGGCCTCCTTCCTCCTCTGCTCGTACCCGCTCTCGAACTCGTCGAAGTTGCCACGGTAGAGGTGGAGGCTCCTGTCGTGCAGATGTATGATGGAACCGCAGACGGCGTTGAGGAAGTCCCGGTCGTGGGACACGACGACCAGCGTCTTCTTCCACTGCGAGCACAGGTACTGCTCGAGCCAGAGCACGGCGCGGAGGTCCAGGTGGTTGGTGGGCTCGTCGAGCAGCAGCAGCGTCGGCTGCAGGAACAGCGCGCGGGCGAGCGAGATGCGCATCCTCCAGCCGCCGCTGAAGGACCTCGTGGGCCTGGCCTGCATCGCCTGGTCGAACCCTAGCCCCGCCAGGATCTTGGCCGCGCGCGGGGCGGCGTCCGGGCCGTCCAGGTCATTGATCCTCTCGTAAATCTCGGCGAGCCTCTCGCCGTTGTCGTCGGATTCGGAGGCCTCGAGACTCGCCTTGTCGGCGAGCTTCTGGCTGTCGTCTTTGTCGGGATCGGGGATAGCGGCCTGGAGCCTCGCCTCTTCGGCGCGGAGGGCGGCAAGCTCTTCGTTCGCGGCGAGCACGGCATCGATCGCCGGACGGTCGTCGGCGGCGATCTCCTGCTCCACGAGCAGGACGTCGATGCTCTTGGGCACGGGGACCTGCCGCCAGGCGATCAGCTTGAGCAGGGTGGACTTGCCGGTACCGTTGGGCCCCACGAGGCCGTAGTGCTGGCCGTGGGAGATCCGGAGGGAGGCGCCCCTGAGCAGCTCCTTCCCGCGCGCGGACACGGAGAAGTCGTCGAGCACGATGTCCTTGATGTTGCCGGCGGCGCCGGGCTCTTCGTCGTCCGTGGATTCGGGGAGGCGCGCGCCCATGACGACGGAGAAGGCGTCGCGGTCGTCCCGGAGGGCCTCCCGCCTGGCGGCCTCGGCGTCCGCGGCCGCCATCGCCTCGCGCCTCTCCTTCTTCTTGGTTTCCTTATACGAGGGAGCGATGGCGTTGAGGTCGACGGTGGGTCGTGCGGCTCTCGGCTTGCGCTGTGGAAGGTTGACCTCGTCGTCCTCCTCGTCGGACGGGGGGAGGTCGATCTCGCCATACGGCGACGTGGCGGCGGCGGCCTTGGTGTTTTTGCGGCCCATTGCGGCGGCAGCCCTGCATGCACCGGCGGAGGCTAGCTTGGGTTTACCGGCAAACTGACGAGGCGGGGCTGGAATTAATCAGGAGTTAGGGTTGGATTAGGAGAAGACCCAGGCCGTGTCCAATAATAATACGTGAAAAACCTACTCCGGCGTGGTACAGTCCGGCGTGGCCACGATTTCCGCTCGCGTGAATTTAGAAAGGAACAGCCAGGAAAAAAAAAAGTAGCCCAGCGATACGGAAGGAAAGACAGAAAATTACGGCGGTTGCTCTGCTTTCGATTGACCGACCAGGACACCAAAGAGGGCACGTGGCAGCTCGCGGCGCCAATCTGTACGACCCGCAGCGTTTACTAATACTCTCCGTGTCAAATTAGATGTCTTAGATTTTTTAAAATTTATATAAATTTCTACAACGTCTATTTGGGAACGGAGGGAGTAGTATATACGTTCCTCTGTTCTCATAGATCAAACTTTTTTTGCAGGGATCTCATGGATCAAACTGTCCATGCCCATATGTGTTAGTGTAAATACGGGGGTAATATCCAGCATATAAATAGTGCTTCTTCTATTTTAAATTAGACGTCTTAAATTTGTCAAAATTTGGATAAATCTAGTCATTATGTAGTACTGTTTTAAAATATAATATGTTTTATCTTTGTTAAGCAAATCCATCTAGATTTCTTTTAGTATATAGGTTTCTTCATGTTTTAAAATAAATCCACACACTAAAAGAAGTCTAGATATATATTTTCTTTATAAACCTAAAACATCTTATATTTTAAAATGAATGAAGTATATAGGTTTATCTAAAATTTGATAAATTCAAGACGAGGAAGGAGTAGTATATACATAGATCGATTGTAGGCCTTGTGGCCATCTGCCCTCTACACTGTTTCCACTCTTGGTACCGAGCAAAGTCATCCTTTTCAGCAGGGTACACGGCCGGCGAGAGTATTTGGTCTTGACCATCCAAAGACAGATACACATATTGACAGCCGCCCCCAGTATCTTCATAGTCGTATTCTGAGGAATACTCATATATCCATCAAGTATGCGACTGATCCGTAAGAACTGTTACTGTATTAAGGAGGTGGCGTGGAAACCCGAAAGACACAACGAGTTACATCACAGATCCAAAGAAAAGGCAACAAAAACACGAATACATGCATACATATACATAGGAAATGCAAGTATGCAACTGATCCGTAAGAACTTATTTTGAGAATGACGGTAGAAAAAAACATATTAGGGCATGCACGCTACACCGGGAGAGGCTAGCGGGGATGCTAGGAATAGATTCCCAGCCAAAGTGACGGTTTGCTTTGGAATCTCAGGATGAGACGTAGCGTCGCGAGATCTTGCGCCGACCGCTTAAACTTTTTTTTCCTCTATGCGCTGAGTGCGGAGCAAAGCGGGCACCATCTTAGGGCATGTATAATCAAAGGCGCTAGTGTGGCCGCTTGTGCAGGAAAAAAATTAGGACTATAATCCTAGCGTCTCACCTAAGAGTCCCATGCTGCAACGCCAGAAAACCTCACACTGGCTTAGGGAGCCAAAGAACTAAATGAGAAATGACAATATCTAGCGTGGAGACGCTCCGTAGTTCATACCATTCATGGCACGTGATGAGAGAAACTCTAGCAGACCCCCATTCCGTCGTACCGCAAAACACGGATGAAGTTAACCGGATTGACATTCTTCGCAGAGAAATCTGTCGCGGCAGAACAGATCCCGCATAACTTATTATGCGGGGTATGTTCTGCCGCGACACAGATCTCCCGCAAATCAGGGTTTTAATGTCGATCACAATTAAGCCGTGTTCATCCTAGATATGCGAAATTAAAGTACAAATAGTTTGAAATACCGGTTATTCCAGCATCATCTATGATATGCTACCTATTCGTGACACATCCAAATCACTTATTTCAGACAGAAAGAGTATGATTCTATGATTATGAGACCTCCGTGGCACTTCTCCCAATTTATACTCCTCCCAGTTCTGCCTATTCTCATACCAGGTCATTGCAAAATCATATGCTAGCACCAGAGATCGCAATAGGCATAGATATTCTCTATATGTTGCAAAACAAGAAGAAATAATACTTAGCTAGTACTAACATGGCCAGAAAACTGAGTGAATCTTTGATGCTTAAGATGCTACAGAGCACTAGTGCACAACAAAACAACCTATATATCACAGAATAGAGACGGTTAGCCACATGATAAACAAGAGGATACAATGCACGGGAGCAATTAGAAAACACAGAACATATTAAATTGATCAAATTTCTGATAAAGAGTACAGTACTGATAAGACAGAATCCACTGCAATGTTTGCTCTCTCGACATACAAATTTATGAAGAGTCATAAGATGCAAAAAAAAAAAACGAGAAAACAGATGCTGGCATCCTCTGAGAAAGTGACAAATTGGGCACTTGTTTCAGTTGGCAAATCTACTTAAAAGGGAAGCGCCTGGGCAGCTGGCCTCCTTTGAGAGGCGGAGCCCCGACGTTGGCGCGGCGCAAGGTGACCTTGGGCAGCTTGACGCTCAAATCCCCGTTGGCCACGGCCACCCGGCGCCTGCGGCGGCGCTCGTCCCTCGCGTCCTCCCTCTCTCGCGCCGCAACGGCCGGCCTCCGCGTACTCGGTCTCTGGCGTGGTCCGCCTGACGGGGTCGACGAACTGGACTGGCTTGGAGTAGTCGAACTTGGGGCGGGGCTCGTCGGACTCGGACACGGGGTCGGAGAACGCGCAGTAGATGACGAGCTCGTCTTCGTCTTCGCTGGACTCGGGCGCCTGCTCGCCGGCGGGCTGGCTCGAGTCGTCGCCTTTCTCCATGTCGCAGCCGGTTAGGGTTTGGGGGTGGTCGCCCGTGTCCATAGCACAGCTGGTTAGGGTTTGGAGGTGCAGCCGCCGGTTAGGGTTCGGGGTTGGGAAATTTCGGTGCAGAAAGAGAGGATGGGGATAGACGTTAGACGGGCAAAAGCTTAAGGGTTTTCCCGGCCGGCCGTATGTATCGTCGAAATATCCTTTACACAACCGACCAAGGATTTTCCCATGTCCGTGTTCTGTTACAGCCTGGAGTCCTATTGTCCACGGTTGATTTGGCGTGGCCCAAATCCAACCGTACCATAAGAAGAGGTCTCGGTGACGTTTGTAGGATCACGTTTCGGATTCAATGTCGTCTCACTTGACGACGTGACAAGTGACATTTAATTAAGGGAAATGATTGGGTTCCCCGGGGGATCGGTAACTTCTATCCCCGGTCGCACCGAGCCGTTTTCGCGAGTACATACAGCCAGGGTGGACTCTGCCTTATCTCTTCTCTTTCCTCTACCTTCTTCCATATTCTCCGCAACACAGAGCTCCGCCTCCTTTTCAAGCCACGACCCTGCCGTCGTCCCTCCCGTGTAGCCGCCGCTGTGCCGCCTCACAGCACCGCCGTCGTGTCGCTGCTCGTCTCAGCATGCGCTGCAGCGTGCCCCGCCCTCACCATGGGGGCTCGACCTCATGCTGTGAGCTGCGTAGCAGATCAGTAGCCAGGGGAGGGCTCGCCGGTGCCCGAGCTCGTCCTCAGGCAAAGGGCCAGGGACACGAGTCTCCCGCCGCACGCGCTCCGACGGTGCTCCCGAGATGCTCCGACGAGCTCCTTCCCCGAGCGTCGTCCATGCCTATCCCCACCACGTCGCCCGTGCTCCTTACGTGCTCCTTCCCAGCTCCCAGCATGCCGCCCTTCTCCCCAGATAGCGCCGCTCATGCTCCTTCCCATCACGTCGCCCTTCAAGATGTCCCCATCTCTCGCAGCCTCCGTGAGCACCATGTCCGCTTCCTGCTCCGGGGGTTGCCCTGCTGCAAGCGGCATCAAGCGGGTGCTACAAGCGGCGGCGGCGTATGCTACGAGTGGTTGTGTCGTCTGCTATGAGTGGCTGCGGCGTCTGGTGATCGGGGCGGCTTCTGCTATATGTGCCGGCAAAGTCTGCTACGAGTGATGGCTGCTTCTGCTACATGCGGCGGCGGCGTCTGCTACCGGTGGCGACGGAATCTGCTACATGTGATGGCGGCGGCTTTTGCTACATGGGCGACAACATCCTCTACATGTGGTGGTGGCCTTTGCTACCACCGTCAGCGGCTTCTACTACATGCGGCGCCGGAGTCGGCTACATGCGGTGGCGTCATGTGCTACCACCGTCGTTGGCCTATGCTACATGTGTTGGTGGCCTCTGCTACCACCGTCAGCGGCTTCTACTACATGCGGCGCCGGAGTCTGCTATATGCGGTGGCATCGTCTGCTACCACCATCGGTGGCCTCTGCTACATGTGTTGGTGGCCTCTGCTACCACCGTCAGTGACTTCTACTACATGCGGCGGCGGAATCTACTACATGCGGTGGCGTCGAGAGCGTCATCGGCATATGCTACGAGTGGTGGTGATTTCTGCTAGGGGCGGCGACATGCGGGGGCGGCCTCTTCTCCGAGAAGCCTTCGACGGTGCTATCAGCTTGGTCAAGGCCGGCGAGATATCTCACCAGAGCTGATTTGATGGCGTTTGCTGCCACCACACGAGTCGTTTGTTGCGAGGGGTTCAAGGACGCTAACCTTTCCGGAGTTGGTCGCTACTCCGCCGGAGCTGAGCTGCTGGACGCTATCAGCCTGTCCTCGTGGGAGCTGATGTGCTCATGGCTTGTGCCTATCCTGGAGGACGCGCGGGATTGCTTTTTTTCTTCCTGGAACCGTGAGGGGCAGTTTCCGTGTACTGGGGCAGTTTCCGCGTGCTGGTCCCGGGACACGTGTTGATCGCTCGATCCGGGGGATCCGAAGCCCCGATCCCCCGGGATACGCGTAGTACGCTCCTTTAATTAAGGTTGGCTGCTCGATATTAGAAAGTTGGCTTAGGGCCTCCAACCATTGAACTGAACGGCGAGACTTAGTTAGACAGCTTGTTGAGAGCATTAGTGCACAACAAAACCACATATCCTAGAGAATAGAGACACAGATAGACTATGCATGGTGAGGCGAACTTATAACATAAGTTCATGACATGTGTGTAAATAGGAGGATAAAAGCACTTGGCCACCATTGTTGGCATGTGAATATATACATAGCATAAAACCACCACTTTTCTGCACAAAATTCGAAAAACCACCACACTTTATGTTTCGATCAGAAAAAGTCACCATGTTGCGGCAAGTTTGTTGCAATATGCACTAAAACGAGATTGACAACGATTCTGACCACGGGGGCACCTGTCATGGCCAAATTGATGAAGGTGGACTAGGCCCAGCTTATCGGTCCAATTAAAAAGTTAAAAAAATAATCAAACAAAGAAAAAAATGATTAATTGATGTTTTAGTTGTGCTTGTGCCTTTCCAAGATTGTTGGTACCACGTGTATGGAATACAGTGAAACATCAACATATTATTTAATTGCACATATTAGCTAACCTATGCAAATTATAGAAGATATATGCTTCCTACACAAAGTGATGTGAGAATTGAACTTATATGAATGTTTTGAAACCAAAATACAAACACAAAATAAGAAGTGCAAGGACAACCAAGGCTAGGAAGTGACGGCCAACCAAGGCTAGTACTTCCTCCGTTTGGGATTATAAGTCCCGCGCGGATAACTAGGTTGCTAATTTGAACAACAAAATATAAATAATATAGTATAAAAATTATACAATTAAATACTTTAGAGGTTATATTTTCCAATGATATAACTTTTCTAATATATAAGTTATATTTTGTTGGTCAAATTAACAACCTAGATATGCGCGTAGGACCTATAATTCTAAACAGAGGGAGTATATCACATACTCCGGATTATAGGGCTAACACGTACTTTGAAAAAATAATTTAACCATAAATTTGGTGAACAATATATGAATTATATGTCACAAAAATTATACCATCGAAAGCGTATTTCAATTATGAATCTAATAGTATAAATTTTATTCAATATAGTTTGTATTTTATTGACCAAATTTACGGTCAAACTATTTTTTCAAACTACATATTTGTCTTATAAACCGGAGTAACCTAACATAGTAGATTCAACAAAGTTCGCAGATGTAGATAGTACTAATTGATAAACGACACGATCCACAACAACATCCGCCTTGGAGATACTAATTGCACACTTTCTACGCACACAATCAATTCAGACAGCACTTGATTCATTAGAGGTGGCATGTGGATAGGGCTGGAACTCCTTGACGCTGCCGAGCCCGGCGAAACGGGGGCGGTCTTCGCTGAACACCAGCGGTCCCTCCGCAGACGCCCAGCGCCGGCGCTTGGCCATCATGAGCTCCCAATTCCTCTCCACCTCCTCGTCCGACGGCGCGATGAACTTGAACTTTCCGGCGTAGACGAACTGGATGGGCTTGTACGCACCCGCGCCGCGCTTCCGGCGGTACTCGTAGGTGTCGGAGTCGTAGTCGAGGAGCTCGTCGTAGGTGTTGCCTTCGCGGGGCTCGGGTGGACGCTTCGAGCTGGTCGGGGCTGCGCGAGCGACGGCGCACTCGGGGCGGATCTGGGTGTTGTCGGCCTCCTCCATCGCGCCGCCGATTAGGGCCGGCTTGGGCTTCAGTTCAGACGGGAAGATTGAAGACGGAACGGTAGAGAGCTTCGGCCTTTTTCCTGTGTTATTATTATTATTACTTTTTACTTATCCGCATGACTCTGTATACGTACCGGTATAGGAGTAGGACCCTTTATTTAGGTCGGTTTCGCATCGGCCAAATCCAACCTTTGTAAATTTCAGTAAAAAAATACGTTTCCTCCTTCTAGATTAATTGATGTTTTAGATATGTTCTAAGTTATATTGATGCGTCAGGGACGATGCCCTCTGTCTAGGCTCGGTTGCCTGTTTATATTGGTCTGCGTGTTTTTTTTTTTGCGTAATTGTCATGCGTGTTTAGAGCATCACTAGCAGGATCCTTAAAAGGACAAAATTCGTGAAATTTTGACGACTATAGGGGTTGTGGCTTGCTAGTGCGAGCTAGCACGACCCTTACTCGGCCTGGCCCGTAATTTTTTTTACGGACCCCTCTACTCGGTCCAGCCAAACCCTTACAAATAGGGGCAGCGAGACGTTTGCAAGTCGCAACCCTTACTCCCTCCGTCGCAATAACCCTAGCGCGACCGCCATCCACAGCTCTGGCGAGCCATTCCACAGCGCCCGTACGTAGGTCGAAGCCATCGACGCGGCCATGTCGTCGAGGAGTGGAGGATCTGGCCGTGGGGGAGGTCGCAGTGGCGGGCGGCGCCGGAGCTCGTGCGGGGAGCTCGACAAGGACATGCGCCGTCGTCGGATTGCGTCTCTATAGGGGAGGCGAGGCGCGCGAGCCTCCACTACATCAAGCACCACAAGCCGATGACACGCAAGCTCCTCCGCTACTACGAGGCGGACGTCTTCGACTCGATGGACTCGGACACGTAAGCTGTCCGTGCTCCGCGGACTCCGGCGACGCCGCCTCAAGAGCGCAGGTACGCCGGCGAGAACTCGCAGGGCTCGAGCTCGCAGACACGCGCCCTCTCCGATGAGGATTTCCTGCACGACGAGCTTGAGGAGCGCTCGCTGCTAGAGCGCGCCATGGCGGTGTCGGCGGAGGCTCGCATGGCCGAGCTTCGGTGGGACGAGGAGGAGCTGCATCAGGTGCTGGCCTAGCTCCGCGCGATGGAGGAGGGCGCACTCCGTGTCGTCGTCCTCGACAACGATTAGCCGACACCGTCGCGTGCCCGTAGAGCTATGGCGGGGCCGATTTTGGTCCTAGTGCGTCCCGCGGTCGCAAGATATGTAAATTTGCAATGATTGTGTTGATCTGTGAACAATCAAACCTAAATTTGCAATCCGCAATTTATGATCGTTTCTGTAATTTTTCCGCGGGGTTTTGATTTTGAAAATAGGGGTCAAAATAGGGTGCTTCTCCTGCGCGAATGGACTCTAACCCGTAAACACATAGTACAGGGCCCTATACTCATCTTTTTACAGGTCGGAGTTTAGGGGGGCCTTGTTAGTGATGCTCTTACATTCGCCAGGAATAGCCCATGGCGTGGCGTGGCATATAAAGCGATGTACCTATTTATACTGATATTATATTGTCTAATATCCTTCTTATTTTTAACCTTTGGAAATGTACGCTTAAACGCATCTAAACTCTTAAAGAGAAGATTCTTGGTAATCCGTCCTAAACTTAATTTTTGCTTGAGATAGTCTAATGTCTAGACTATTATTTGCCACTCTTTTTCTCGCATAATGGCAATCGATCTTAATATGCTTTGTGCTGCATTAAACAGCGAATATAGCACCCAAGTTATGCATGGTAATGATTTTTTTAGCAAATTTGCGCTCAACAAGCTGTTGGAAATTATGAAAAACTTGATAAGCATCAGCACGTTTCTTAAGCAAGTAAATCCAAGTAAATTTACTAAAATTATCAATGAATCTTATATATTATAAATGTTTGCCAACAGAGACATGTGCTAGACCCATACATCAGAGAACACTTGTTCCACGAAAACGGTGAAAACACTAGTGAATATGGGGTATGGTAAAAGGTGGCTCTTAGCTAATGGGCAGGAATCACATACATAAAGATTTATTTCAGGGATGTATGACATATTGTTTTTTCTAAGAACTTGCTAAACCACAAACGAAGATGAATGTTCTAGACGAACGATACCATGTAGAGGAGGACAACTTTATTATATAGAAAGCATGTTTGGATGACCCAATAAAGAAAGGCACAAGTGGATAGAGCCCATCATAACATGGACCTTTCAACAGAATTCTTCGAGTGGCTTGGTCCTTTATCAAAAAGAAAAATGGGGAAAACTCAAGGAATACATGGTTGTCAAGGGAAAATTTGTGAACATATAAGATATTTCTAGAGGCATTAGGAACATGTAAGATTTTATTAAGATGCACTAAAGTATGTGGGGTGCAAAAAATGAATGACCAATGTTATTAATGTGCATACCATTACCATATGCAGTGTGGACTCGATCACACCATTGGTACTTGTCTTGGATGGCAAGCTTGTTCAACTCGCCAGTGACATGGCCATGCTCTAGTTTCCTCCGCCCCAAAAGTTTGTCGGAATGGGATGTTCTAAGTCCCGTTCAAGATAGCAGAGGAAACTAGAAGCATCAGGTTCAATAAAATCATGGAGATATCAGAAAATTTCTACTGAGGGGGTTACTACTACACCATGTATTCAAGTCAGAATAGGGTACCTTCTCCCTCATCTATGTAGAAGGAAATACCCAGGCGGATCTTATGTTTTATGGTCTGGAGGGATCTCCAAAATAGAGATCTCTTCTTACTATCGCAAACCATAAGGAGTGGTCCCGCATGTATTTGCCTTGGATAAGCTGGAGCTAAAGCCCCCACCCTTCATTAGAAGGTATCCTCCACACCCATCTCAGTATATAAGAGGCACCTTCATGTGTCAAGACGCCAAGATACCTATGCCCCCGAATTCTTTGGCGGCGCAACCATCCGGCCACTTAACCATGTGACACTTTTGGCGCCCGTCACAAGCCTACCAGAAAACCGGGATAGTTACTTGTCAAAGGCACTATGCGTCCCCTCTGGCAGGATGTAAAGCCCCATAATATTACACGGGGAAGCTAGATAGGCAAGATTAAATGAGCACGGACTTGATCCTCTTGGAGGTGAGACATTCCCGCCATGGCTCTACCTTCGACTTAACCCGCCCTACTAGCGGGGTCCAAGTCTCTAAAAAGGATCCTAGAGTCACGTACATGCATCCCCGGGTAGGTGATAGGAAAAGATAAAAACTTGTAGTTTGTTCCTTCGGGGGCACCCCATGACTATCACTTCACTTTTTTCAATGTTGATCTTAAGCCAGTCTCAAACCAGAGTCGAAGGAACTTGTGGTTTACAAAGTGAAGTTCCGACTCTTCATCAGGATCATGGTGTCATCCTCATACTGGAGACTAGACACTATAAAAACGCGCGTTGTCGCGTCCGTCCATTTTAGAAAATAAACAATTGAAATGTTTGAGGAATTTCGAACTAAAACAATTTGGACTGCTTATGAGCTGGCAATTATGTGTGATATCTAGGATGTATTATGAACCATCTAATAGTTCGCCATGTTAAGACAAGGTCAAGTAAAAGGTACAAACATAATGCTTGTTGTACCATGAGCATGAAAAATATGGGCTTAGATTACAATAACGAACAAGGTCTCTATAATAGTCTACACGGGCATATTACAATGGGTAAAAACTGATAAAATTCAGCCTACTTGAACCAGAATTTTCTACTCCAATACAGCGATAAACACTGTGTTCATTAAGATGAATTGTCAGAAGCCATCTTGGGTGATAAAATTTGAAAGGATAAAATAAAAAATTGGAGAATACCCATCGCCCATGCAGTGCAGAGTCTATTCAGAGAGCTTACTTAAATTGTCCATGCACTTTCTGTCAGGGCCGGCTCTATATTTTACAGGACCCTAGGCAAAAGTGATGGCATGGGCCCCTACAGCTAATATGTATGTACTTATGTTTAGAAATATAGGCATAAATGAATCTACTCCCTCCGTCTCAAAATAGATGTCTCAAATTTATCAAAATTTGGATGAATCTAGACACTATTTAGTATATACATTTATTTAAATTTTAAAAAACCTAAGACATCTAGTTTGAGACCGAGGGAGTACTTTCACTTGTGAAATATTGAAAGTTAACATTCAACCACAACTTTTTAGTCGGAGATTTCTATAAATAATTATTTAACAATTAAACAATGTCATATTAATTCAATCTAAAACACTGGAATTATATGTCGTCATTGTAGCACCTAAAATTATGAATGAACTAAATACATTACATAAGGAATTTAAAGATAGAACTCTAATCATAGATTCATGGATGATTGAACATTTGGAACGTACCAGGGACATAATGGGAACAGGCGAACAAGGCCAAGCAGCAAATCAGTTCATCCGTTGATTCAATTTCTAGTTCACAAATCCCAAACAGGAAAACCCAATCAGGGTCAAGGGCAGAGGGACTCGGGCCAATCTACCGATCTCTAGGCCTAGATGGCCAGAGGAAAATCGATTGCCCGGAGGAGCGGCTGACGAAGACGGACATGTAGAGAAGTCGAGGAGATCAGCCGATTAGGAGATCAATTGACCTATATCGATTGCGTCATGGGTGCTGCGTCATGCGGTTTCCTCGGACTGGGGTGGCTGAGCTGGGCCTTCCTTTCTTCAATTCATTTTTCAGGCAGCTCTGTAGTGTGTAGAGTATAGAGGAGGCTGTAGTCATGGGCCCCCTGGAGGCATGGGCCCTAGGCCGCCGCACAGGGTCGCGGGGGGTCAGAGCCGGGCCTGCTTTCTGTCCATACCTGCTATCTTCATTTATCGGCCAAACGAGAACATAGTTATTCTCGTATCTTATTTACTATCTTTGTTTATAATATAAAATGCTTTAGCTTTTTTTCTTCTAAAACACACGTATATTTTAGTGTATAGGTTCACCCATTTTGTTCCGTATATAGTCCATATTAAAATACTTAAAATATCTTATAATTATGAGCAGAGGTTGCACTTTGTTGATGACTTCTGAACATGCAAGAGAAGTTAACTTTGATTTAGTGACAACTTCAGATATTCCACATAGAGTACAAGCTCAAGGACATCTAATGTGGCGCCGTTTTTTCCTTCAAACTAGTTAATTGCCCGTGCGATTGCTACGGGATCCTCAAATTATTTTCTTAGCACCCATGTAAAATTAATGTACATTAAATTCCGGTGTTTGTTTGATGTGTGAAGGAAGATAGCTTATTAATCACCACTTCAACATCAACAACAATTTTGCCAAGGAAAAGAGCATGCAATCTATGTTACCAAAACTGGCATGTCATACTCTTAGATATGTTTTACAACACACTTTTATTTGACAACAATTCGTATAATAGGTAACACAACATCGATAATTGGGTCAAAGCCTCCCATTTTAAGTCAATGGACAAGATCTACACTCAGTATTATGTTTTTTCCAACACAAAGGCACTTTTCACACCCCATGTCATCCTTCCCCTCTCCATCCAACCACTTAGCTTCACCTCTTGCGTCGTTCCACCACCATTGTACATCGTAGTCACCCCCTCCAACAGCACCACTACTGTGTTTTGTAGTCAACCATGTCACTCGCTGCTATCTATCGGTGTTCTCTGCAAGTCTAACAAATCGACGTAGTCAGTCATTCCCATATCCATGACTTCAGAGAGATTATGAGATTATGCTTTCACCTTAGAGTTGTGAAAAGGCTAGCAAGTTCCCACTATAATTTCGCAAGGTTCGGAAACACCAAAGCACGCTCACCTTTCATAAATTAAGGAATAGATAGAAAATTTAAAGTATAGTACCACACAATTACAAAAATAATGTAGGGCAGAAAGTTAAAACAAAGAAATACAGAACTATAATATACCCATATGTTAGTTTGCAACTGATATTTATCTTTAAATAAAGGAAACAATTCAAATTAAACTATACCTACGGATTTAACAGCGTAGTGACTTCTTGCATAATATCTATAAATACATCTGAAACCTACCATCTCAGAAAATATAATCGCAACTAACATGTGCATCTATATTAGGTTAGAAGAAGTGTTCTTTCTATCCACTTTGCCATGTTCTTGTCTTGGTGCCACAAACAGCGTGTTGGTTTTCAAATGTGCACATAAACTGGATAATAAGGAGGATTTATAAAATATCACATGCCTTACATTTTACAAGGATGAGTAACTATAAATCTTGATAAAACATGTGGGTGTAAACAGGAGAACCCATGGTCCGCAGCCATTCAAAAATGACATTTTCTCCTATAGCACAAAAAACAAAATTAGTAAAGCTCTACAAGATTGGAAATCGCAATTGTCAAAACCAAGTACGTATCACTTGCCCATCACTTGTGTATCACAGATTGGAAATAGCAATTTTCAAAAAAAAAAAGTTAGATGTCAGGTATTTGAACTGAACTGAGCTAATGGGGTCCTGCATGCGAAATGTATCAGAAGAATCCATGAAAGAAGTAAGTATTTAGAACATAAAAACATAGAAAATTCACCTTCGGTTACCTAATTCCCTATTTCCTGCTGTACAAGAGGTGTTATCTCATTCCAAAACATTCCATTGAACACGGTTTATACTACACTTGATACAACAGACAATTGGGCAATGTAACACCTTGTGAACATAATCAAGAGTAAGAAAGACAAAGAAGAAACCAGCCATAAGAAACCTGAAACCTTTATAGTTGATTGAAGGTAGCGTACGAAACAAAACTAATAGATGTAGACATGAAAGCTAGAGGTTCACAAAATTACAAAGATTTGCATGCAATATGCGGAAGCTGCAATATAATTAATTAATTGTTTACAAAAAATGGCAAGTGAGTAAAGGTGCTCGTAGTAGAGCTATGGATTTTGAAAACATGTCCCTTCCCCTTAAAAAGTGAAGAAACTTATGTTGTCAGGCATCAGCAACCCAAGAAATTTTCTAAAACTAAAAAGGCATCAGGTTGGGTTTATATTACAAGTTTAAGTCAAGAAATGTTCCATTTGTTGAGTAAATCTAGAACAAAAATAAGTATACAGAAATTTGAGAGAATCTGCTAGGCTCGGATAGAGATATTCTGCTAGGTTGAGATGTAATCAAATCAAAGTTGTTGAGACGAATGGAGTGTCACACTACCGGACTTTCTAAACAAAAATTTCTCACAGATTTTTAGAGGAAGCTCATGGGCGCAGGCACAGATACTTCTACAGATATAGACCTGCAACTAAAATAAATTGACTCACTAATAATGCACCGGATGAATCGGTCATTGCTCTAATTAGTACATTGAATGCATATACAAATAGTCAGCTAGGTCGGTGACATGCTTTATCTATGGTTTATACAGATAATAACTCAACATGCTACTGCCATATGAAGTCATCAATGCAGATAAGGAAACATTAGAGCTAATTTAAACCAGAAATAAAGGTATAATAAGATTGTTCCAAGGCCAAACAACTGCAGCGAAAATAAGAAATATGCGGCCTGATTCATGTTCATGATTCAATGCTTGTGTAGATGAAAGCCATAAACATGATAACTGTGCAAGACAAGTACAACCAATAAAAAATGCATCCGCTATTGATAATGGATAGTAAAACTCCTTGCGCTAGTGGAGAAAATACACATAAAATAAATGGATAGAAAACACAATGATAACTTCTTCAGGGATGTCACCTATTTGGTGCAAACTTAATTTGCAACTGACAAGAATACATATCAAGAAGATCAAAGCCGTGGAACAAATAGAAGTCGTTTAGAAGTGTTTATATCAGCCTTTTGCACTTATACATTTCTACAGCGTATTGCGGTATGGACGTGGTACGGACCAGAAGTATAGCCACTGAGATGTTTGAATCAACAAAAAAGACAGAAATGGGGTATATTGCAAGAATTCTCACCTTCCAAGCTTGTCGTCTTCTTTCAAATTGTTCATGTCTTCGGTAATCCAGGACTACAGAAAATGAAATGCATATGCATAGATCATAAATATCAATCAGATGCTTGAGCTAGTCAAAATTATCAACAATTTATTATAAATATGAAACTTGTAGATTGTACTCCAAGCTCAACTTTTGAGTACATTCCTTGGATATGACTCAACCGGTAGATGCAAATCTTCGCTTACACAAGTGTGTCACAATTCCAACCCCCTTTGGAATAGTTTTCATTCTGTAGAAGTTAACTACTACTGCGGGTTTATGAGTTTACAAGGAAACATGCAAACATGCACTTTAGAGAGGAAATGGGATGAATTGCATGATGTCTGCGTCCGTGTGGGCATACATCACCTTCCACTGCCATCCCAAAGAATGAGTGACGCCTCATTTTGCACTGCCACCTACGGTTGACTTTAGGAAGCCGAGTGCGCCGACACATATTTTGAATAATTCGATATGCGTGTAGGTACGAGCAGTCAAGCAGCATGAACTATTTTTTAATAATACATAAACACACTTAGAGTGCTTTCGTTTTATCCTTCTACAATCTCCATATTGCCTCCTGACTTGTAATTTATTTGACGATGATAATAATCAAGCACACCTCACCTGCAGGATAAAAAATAAATAATACTTGGTAAGTACAAAAGAATGTAAATCAAAACTGTTGGAATTATGTCCTAGAGGCAATAATAAAGATGTTATTATTATAATTCTTATTCATGATAAAGTTTATATTCCATGCTAGAATTGTATTAAGCGGAAACTTTGATACTTGTGTGGTTTATGAACAACAACGTGTCCCTAGTATGCCTCTATGGACTAGCTCATTGATTAATGATGGTTAAGGTCTCCTAACCATAGACATGAGTTGTCGATTAATAATGAGATCATGTCATTAGGAGAATGATATGATGGACAGACCCAAATCAAGCAGAGCAATTAGATCGTGTCATCGTGTTCATCTTTGCGAAGCTTTTTCCTATGTCAAATATTGTATTCCTTCGACCATGAGATAATGAAACTCCCTGGTATCGGAAGAAAGCTTTGAGTTCATCAAACGTCATCCTATGTGAGGGTGACCATAAAGGTGTCTCTCAGGTGATCGGAAAGTACTTGTTGGGTTGTATGTATCGAGATGGGATTTGTCCCTCCCGAGTCGGAGAGATATACTTCGGGCCCACTCGGTAATCGATATCAACACCGCTTTCAAGCACGTGGTTAAGGAGTTAATCACAAAGTGATATCGGATTAGAGAACGAGTAAAGTACTTGTTGTGAATGAGACTGAACTAGGTATGCCGATACCAACGATCGAATCTCGGGCAAGTAAAATATCGCGTGACGAAGGGAATATATATATGGGATTAATTGAATCTTGGCATTGTGGTTCATCCAATATGATCATCAATGAATATGTGGGAGTCAATATGGGTTTCTAGATCCCGCTGTTGATTATTGATAAAAGATCATGTCTGCATATTCTCGAACCCGTAGGGTCACACACTTAACGTGCCTCGACGCTAGGATAGAATGGATAATTGGTTTATGAGTTTTTGTTTGGAGTCTCGGATGAGATCCAGGACATCACGGGAGGTTCCGGAATGGTCCGAAGAATAAGATTCATATAAAGGAAAGCAGTTTTTGGATTTAGGAATCGTTTCGGAGTATTTGGTATTGTACCGGAAGGTTCTAGAAGCTGCCGGAGTGGGACCAACGTGGCCCCACTTGTCGGAGGGGTGTGTGGGCCTACAAGGGAGTACCCTGGCCGCTTTGGGCCAGGGGCACAAGGCCCCATAGGCCCAGCCGGCCAAACCCTAGGGGAAACCCTAGGGAAACCTTCTAGAAGGGGGGGAGACTTGCCTCCCACTCCACCCTTGGGGCCGCCGCCCTAGGGCTTGGAGGAGGGGCCAAGGGGGCCGGCCAGCCCCCTATATATGGTGGGCAGGGGGCGCACCCTCCCCTCACCCCAAACCCTAGCCGCCAGCTGCTGCCCTTCCTCTCTCTCTCTCTCTCTCTCTCTCCCGACTGCGTGTAGGCAAAGCCCTGCTGCAGAAACTCTCCACCATAGCACCATGCCGTCGTGCTGCAGATTCAATCCATCTCTCCACCCCACTTGCTGGACCAAGGAAGGAGGAGACGTCGCGACACCGTACGTGTGCATCTCTCGGAGGCGCCGCCACTTGCGGCGTAGGATCGAATCGGATCGGATCGCGAGGAGGAGATGGCTAGTACGACTACATCAACCACGTTCTGTTGAATGTTTCCGCTGTGCAATTTCTTCAAGGGTATGAAGATATCATCTATCCCTCTTGTTGATTGCATCTCCTAGATTAGATCTTGGCTTTCCCATTTGCATCCGTAGAATTTTTTTGATTTACTATGCTGCGAAACCCATCAGTGGTATCAGAGCTAGATCTATGCGTAGATGTGTTTCACGAGTAGAACGCAACATGCTTGTTGCGGGCGTTGATGTTTTCTGTTGCAAGCCTCTTGTTGTGTACTTCTTATGGCGCGGCATAGTGAGATCGAAGCGGTCCAGGCCAACTTTACGCGACCTCGTTCGCGAGACCGGCTCCGCACTTGACGTGTGGCTTGTTCCACACATGTGGCTGGTGGATGCCAGTTTCTCTCACTATAGTAGTCATGGGATTTACACCGGATGTTAGCAACCATAATATCACCATTGTGGCTTTCCGTAGGTAAGAATCGTTCTTATCTTGTTACTCCCATAAGCCACGTAAAACATGCAACAATAAAGTAGAGGCGTCTAACTTGTTTTTTGCAGGGAGTGTTTTGTGATATGGTATGGCCCAAGACGTGATGTGTATGTTGTATGCAATGATCATGTTTTGTAATATTTCACGACTTGCATATCGATGAGTACACAACCAGCAGGAGCCATATGGTTGTCTTTATAATTGTGTATGACCTGTGTGTCAACTTCTTATACGCCATGTAATAGCTTTACTTTATCGCTAAGTAGTTAGCAATAGTTGTAGTTGCTATTCGTGGTGGAGGCAATCATGGTGGAGTGATGGAGATCATGTTGGCGCGCACAAGATGGAGATCATTGCGCGGAGATTGGCTATACCATGTCACATAAAACTATATGCATGTGATCTTTATCCTTTTATGTATCTTATTATGCTTAGATCGTGATGGTAGCATTATAAGATGATTCCTCACTTAAAGATCAAGATAAAATTGTGTTCTCCCCATGTATGCACAGTTGCGAAAGTTCGTCGTGTTCAAGCACCTCGTGATGATCGGGTGCTATAAACTCTACGTTCACATACAATGGGTGCAAGCCAGTTTTGCACACGCGGAAATACTTGGGTTTGACTTGACGATCCTAGCATGTACAGACATGGCCTCGGAACACACGAACCGAAAGGTTAAGCATGAGTCATATGAATGATATGATCGACACTTTGTTGTCCACCATTGAAACCACATCTCTTCTCGTGAAGATAGGATTAGGTGTGATGAATTTGGATCGTGTTCACTAAACAACTTGAGGGATGTTGAATTTAGTGGGAGTTCATCTAGTAATTTAATTAAGTTGAACTAGTTATCATGAAAATAGTCTAAATTGTACTTGCAAATTTTGTAGATCAAATGGCTAAGTCCAACTTCAACTTCAATGTTTTTGCTGAGAAAGAAAAGGTTAAGAATAATGGGTCTAACTTCACCAACTGGTTCCGCAATATGAGAATCATTCTCGCTGGCGGACAAAAGGACTATGTCCTCGAGAAAGCGCTAGGTGACGCCCCTGCTATTGATGCGCCGGCTGATGAAAAAGTTGTTTATCTGTCGCGCAAAGATGATTGTGGAGTGATTAAGAGTACCATGTTGTTTGCTATGGAATCGGACCTTCAAAATCGTTTTGAGGAGTTCGCCGGGCCCTTTGAGATACTTGAGGAACTGAAAACCATGTTTCAGACTCAGGCCCGTTCTGAGAGATATGAGATCTCTGATAAGTTCTTTAACTGCAAGGTGGAGGAAGGGAGTTCCGTTAGTGAGCACGCCATTAAGATGTCGGGCTACACTCAATGTCTTGAGCAACTGGACTGCAAGATTCCAGAAGAGCTCAAGATTGACAGAGTTCTGCAATCACTCCCTCCTAGCTACAAAGGTTTTGTAGTTACTCACAATCAAATTGGTTCCACTGATACGATCACTGATCTCTTCGCTAAGCTGAAAGTTGCGGAGAAGGACATCAAGAAAGATAATCATGTGTTTATGGTCAACAAGACCCCTAGCTTTAAGAAAGGTAAGGGTGCAAAGAAATCCTTCAAGAAAGGCAGCGGCAAGCGCGTTGCCCCTGCTGAGAAGAAGCTCAAGTCTGGACCTAAGCCGGACACTGAGTGCTTCTATTGCAAGGACAAGGGTCACTGGAAGTGCAACTGTTTAAAGTACTTAGTGGACAAGAAGTCTGGCACCATTAAAGGTATATTTGATATACATGTTATTGATGTTTACCTTACTAGCGCTTGTTGTAGTGCCTGGGTATTTGATACTGGTTCAGTTGCTAATATTTGTAACTCGAAACATGAGCTACGGAATAGACGACGGCTAGCAAGGGATGAGGTGACGATGCGCGTTGGCAATGGATCAAGAGTTGATGTGATGGCCGTCGGCACGCTCTCCTTAGTTTTACCTTCGGGATTAGTCTTAAACCTTAATAAGTGTTATTATGTGCCTGCGTTGAGCATGAACATTATATCTGGACCGTGTTTATTGCAAGACGGTTATTCATTTAAATTGGAGAATAATGGTTGTTCTATTTATATGAATAACATCTTTTATGGTCATGCACCTGCTGTGAATGGTTTATTTCTTCTGAATCTCGAAAGCAATGAAACACACATCCATAACATTGAGGCTAAGAGATGCAAAGTAGATAGTGATAATTCAACTTATTTGTGGCACTGTCATCTAGGTCATATTTGTGTAAAACGCATGAAAAAACTCCATTCTGATGGACTTTTGGAGTATTTTGATTTTGAATCATTTGACACGTGCGAGTCGTGCCTCATGTGCAAGATGATCAAACCCCCGTTCTCCGGAATAATAGAGCGAGCAACGGACTTGTTGGAAATCATACATACCGATGTATGTGGACCAATGAGTGTTTCGACGCGCGGTGGATATCGCTATTTTCTCACTTTTACTGATGACTTAAGTAGATATGGGTATACCTATTTAATGAAACATAAATCTGAAACGTTTGAAAAGTTCAAAGAATTTCAGAACGAAGTGGAAAACCATCGTAACAGGAAAATTAAATTTCTACGATCCTATCGTGGAGGTGAATATTTGAGTTATGATTTTCTCACGCATCTTAAAGCAAACGGAATCGTTTCGCAACTCACGCTACCCGGAACACCACAGCGCAATGGTGTGTCTGAACGCCGGAATCGAACTCTATTAGATATGGTGCGATCAATGATTTCTCTTACAGATTTGCCGTTATCATTTTGGGGTTATGCATTAGAAACCGCTGCATTCACTTTAAATAGGGCACCATCTAAATCCGTTGAGACGACACCGTATGAACTATGGTTTGGTGTTAAAGCTAAGTTTTCGTTTCTTAAAGTTTGGGGATGCGAAGCTTACGTCAAGAAGTTGATGCCAGACAAGCTCGAACCCAAAGCGGAGAAATGCGTCTTCATAGGATACCCTAAGGAAACGATTGGGTATACCTTCTACCACAGATCCGAAGGCAAAGTGTTTGTTGCAAAGAACGGGTCCTTTCTTGAGAAGGAGTGTCGGGGATATAACCCCAGGTACCCCAGAGTTGGTCTATAAATAAACTAGTAAGAGACATAGATAAATGAAAAGATATTGGATAAGAAAATATTTAAATAGAAAAGAGAAAAGGCAAAGAAAGAGGACCTAGGCCGACATAGGCAAAACTCGGCCTGGTCAACCTCACTTCAGGCCGAATTAAGCCCTACCGCCGTCACTCGGACCTCCTGGGCCGAATTACAAGAAACTCGGCTGGGCCGAGGTGCGCCCAGCCGTCCTACCAAGCCACCTCGTCACTGCCTCACCCTGGCGGGCCGGCTTGGTCTCATCCCAGCCCAGCAACGTCTCCAGCCTCAACCACCTCGTCGCTCCCGCCGAACCAACTCCTGCCGATGCTGCCAGCTCCCGCCAAGCATCCCCCGCGCCACCTCGCCAGCATAGCGGCCTAGCTCCCGGGTGGGCCGACCTCGTCCACCACGGCCCATCCCGGACCGCTAGCCTTCCTCGCCATCGACGAACCGCACTAGCGCAGCAGCCACTCCCGGGTGGGCCGACCAAGGTCATCTCGGCCCACCGCGGGCTCTCACCTTCGGGCCAGAAGGACGCCACCCCGGCTGGGCTGTACCTGATCCGGATGGGCCACGATATAACTCGGCAAGGAGGAGGACAGACCAGGATTAGGCCCAATATCACCAGGCCGAATTAACCCTATGCCAGGCCGAATTAACAGTGACTTCTGGACGTTTAGGCCGAAGTATAAAGACCCGAACGCCCCCTTATTCATCTCCAGACGACTTCTCAGCATCTACGATGACTCAACGTCGGGTCAAGACAAGAGTAACAAGTATCGTGCCAGTCTTGGGAGCCCACCAGCTCAGACTGGCACATGGCGTATGGAATATGCCAGTGGCATCTAGGAATATGCTAAGGAATATGCCATGGCATCCCCAAAGATGCCAAGGCATATGCTCAGCATCTAAGTAGATGCCAGGAATATGCTGCCTAGATACCAATCGTGGGGAATAAGGTTCCTCCCCTGGGCTCCCCTTTATAAGGGGCACTAGGGGGATCGTTCCCAGGGAGACCCCCGAAGGGCTCCTCCCCTCTGTGCTCACTATGAGCTCTCTTTCTTCTTCTTCCTCCATTCTCATAGAGAGATCTAGCTAGGAGTATAGGAGATACAGCTCAAGGAGCATGGTTGTAGCCACAAAGATTATGAGAGACCAAATGTATTGAGCGAGATGTTATCTCCACTTGAGAGCTTTAATCCAATATACATTGTATTTCTCTTTGTTCATACGAGTGCGGTCTTCACTGCATCATCCCTCCCCGGATTCCTCCACGTCCATCGGCCCAACTTTAGCCTACCCATGGCATATGCCGTGATACCACCACGACATTTGGCGCCCACCGTGGGGCCTTCTAGTGGCGTTGGTTGGGTTTCCATCCGGACGGGAACATCTTCATCAACTTCTTCCTCGTAAGGCTCATTCAGCTTCACCAAGTCAACAGAGAACAAAAAGGTAAGCGCAGAGGCCCACCAAGTCTAATCCATCAAGGCTGGTCAGACTCAGCAAGAAGACTCAAGCACTACTCCAAACTTACTGTAAGTACCAAGTAACTCAGCAGGGCAGGTATGACCTAGCAAAAATCACCCAAACACCTCTCCAAGTATGCTGTAAGTGCCAGGTAACTCAGCCACCTACACTCAATCCTTCATCCCAGGGAGAAAATAACTTGACCCGGGGACTAGTCAACTTATCCATAGAGTCATCTTTAGACTAAGAGAGCACTATGTCGATTTAGATCTGTACTCCAATCAGCTTATTTATAACTCGGCCATAAGTTGAATCAGCTTATTTGTGATTCAGATAGATTTTGAGTCAGTTAGTTTATGTTTTGGATTTTCCATTAACTCAGCCCACCAGCCAGCTTATTTGTTAACTCGGCCAGAAGTTGAGTTAGCTTATTTAAGATCCAGGTAGAATTTGAGTCAGCTTACTTCTGAGTCGGATAGAATTTGAGTCAGTTTATGTATGCTTTGGATTGTCCTCTAACTCAGCTTACCGGCCAACTTATCGATGATTCGGATATAATTTGAGTCAATTTGTTTATGCTTCGAATTAACCTTTAACTCAGCTCAGTAGATTTTCTCTGATCCGGACTAACATTTGATTAAGCTTGACAGGGGATGCTATAATTCGGATTGGTATTCAGACTCAGCGTACTAATCATATCTCTGATTCATACCAAAGCTTTATTCAGTTCCCCAGATTGCCAGGTTGTGTTATGACTCGGATTGATATCTCACCATCTTGCCAGGTTATCCCATATCACGAATGACTATTGGCCAGCTCATCACATCCCCAATCTGTATCTCATATCTACATCTCGAATCAGATCTCTCAGCGGTTAGCGCAATTATCATATCCCAAAGCTTAATCTCGGATCCATATCTCGGACCCATATCAAAGGCAAATTATCGTCATCACGCCAAATGAAGCTATATCACGGCAAATGAGTAACTCGGATTTGAGTTGAGTTAACTCGGATTTGAATCATATAACTCGGATTGGAGCCAGATTACTCATCCTTAAGACATAAAGTCAATTTTGAGTAAAGTAACTCGGATTTAAGTTGAGTTAACTCGGATTTGAATCATATAACTCGGATTGGAGCCAGATGACTCATCCTTAAGACATAAAGTCAATTTTGAGTAAAGTAACTCGGATTTGAGTTGAGTTAACTCGGATTTGAATCATATAACTCGGATTGGAGCCAGATGACTCATCCTTAAGACATAAAGTCAATTTTGAGTAAAGTAACTCGGATTTGAGTTGAGTTAACTCGGATTTGAATCATATAACTCGGATTGGAGCCAGATGACTCATCCTTAAGACATAAAGTCGATTTTGAGTAAAGTAACTCGGATTTGAGTTGAGTTAACTCGGATTTGAATCATATAACTCGGATTGGAGCCAGATGACTCATCCTTAAGACATAAAGTCAATTTTGAGTAAAGTAACTCGGATTTGAGTTGAGTTAACTCGGATTTGAATCATATAACTCGGATTGGATCCAGATGACTCATCCTTAAGACATAAAGTCGATTTTGAGTAAAGTAACTCGGATTTGAGTTGAGTTAACTCGGATTTGAATCATATAACTCGGATTGGAGCTAGATGACTCATCCTTAAGACATAAAGTCGATTTTGAGTAAAGTAACTCGGATTTAAGTTGAGTTAACTCGGATTTGAATCATATAACTCGGATTGGAGCCAGATGACTCATCCTTAAGACATAAAGTCAATTTTGAGTAAAGTAACTCGGATTTGAGTTGAGTTAACTCGGATTTGAATCATATAACTCGGATTGGAGCCAGATGACTCATCCTTAAAACATAAGGTCACTTTTGAGTAAAGTAACTCGGATTTGAGATGAGTTAACTCAGATTTGTATCATATAGCTCGGATTTGAGCTAGATGACTCAGACTTAAGACATAAGTCAATTTTAAGTAAAGTAACTCGGATTTAAGTTGAGTTAACTCGGATTTGAATCATATAACTCGGATTGGAGCCAGATGACTCATCCTTAAGACATAAAGTCAATTTTGAGTAAAGTAACTCGGATTTGAGTTGAGTTAACTCGGATTTGAATCATATAACTCGGATTGGAGCCAGATGACTCATCCTTAAAACATAAGGTCACTTTTGAGTAAAGTAACTCGGATTTGAGATGAGTTAACTCGGATTTGAATCATATAGCTCGGATTTGAGTCAGATGACTCAGACTTAAGACATAAGTCAATTTTAAGTAAAATAACTCGGATTTGGAAACAGATGACTCGGATCATAACTTACTCAATGAGGTTAAAAGAGCAATGCCCAAGAAGGCAGGAACTCATAACTTACCCAATGAGGTTAAAAGAGCAATGCCCAAGAAGGCAGGAACTCATAACTTACCCAAAGGGGTTATGACGAGTGCCCATGAAGGCCAGAAGTCTAGAAACTTACCCAAAGGGGTTATGACAAGTGCCCATGAAGGCCAAAAGTCTAGAAACTTACCCAAAGGGGTTATGACCAGTGCCCATGAAGGCCAGAAGACTAGAAACTTACCCGAAGGGGTTATGACGAGTGCCCATGAAGGCCGGAAGTCTAGAAACTTACCCAAAGGGGTTATGACCAGTGCCCATGAAGGCCAGAAGTCTAGAAACTTACCCAAAGGGGTTATGGCCAGTGCCCGAGAAGGCCAGAAGTCCAGGAACTTGTCCAAAAAAGGTTATAAGACCAATGCCCATGAAGGCCAGAAGACATGTCCTGCCCAAAAGGGTTAAAAGACCAACGTCAATAAAGGCAAGGAATCACGAACTTTCCCAAAAGAGGTATGAGACAAAGAAATATATGACGGGGAAGCACAACTCTGGGATTATTTTAATATATGAAGCCTATGCACGACTCTACGAGTCCCACATAGCCTCGGGGACTAATGTCGGGGATATAACCCCAGGTACCCCAGAGTTGGTCTATAAATAAACTAGTAAGAGACATAGATAAAGGAAAAGATATTGGATAAGAAAATATTTAAATAGAAAAGAGAAAAGGCAAAGAAAGAGGACCTCGGCCGACATAGGCAAAACTCGGCCTGGTCAACCTCACTTCAGGCCGAATTAAGCCCTACCGCCGTCACTCAGACCTCCTGGGCCGAATTACAAGAAACCCGGCTGGGCCGAGGTGCGCCCAGCCGTCCTACCAAGCCACCTCGTCACTGCCTCACCCTGGCGGGCCGGCTTGGTCTCATCCCAGCCCAGCAACGTCTCCATCCTCAACCACCTCGTCGCTCCCGCCGAACCAACTCCTGCCGATGCTGCCAGCTCCCGCCAAGCATCCCCCGCGCCACCTCGCCAGCATAGCGGCCTAGCTCCCGGGTGGGCCGACCTCGTCCACCACGGCCCATCCCGGACCGCTAGCCTTCCTCGCCATCGACGAACCGCACTAGCGCAGCAGCCACTCCCGGGTGGGCCGACCAAGGTCATCTCGGCCCACCGCGGGCTCTCACCTTTGGGCCAGAAGGACGCCACCCCGGCTGGGCTGTACCTGATCCGGATGGGCCACGAGATAACTCGGCAAGGAGGAGGACAGACCAGGATTGGGCCCAATATCACCAGGCCGAATTAACCCTATGCCAGGCCGAATTAACAGTGACTTCTGGACGTTTAGGCCAAAGTATAAAGACCCGAACGCCCCCTTATTCATCTCCAGACGACTTCTCAGCATCTACGATGACTCAACGTCGGGTCAAGACAAGAGTAACAAGTATCGTGCCAGTCTTGGGAGCCCACCAGCTCAGACTGGCACATGGCGTATGGAATATGCCAGTGGCATCTAGGAATATGCTAAGGAATATGCCATGGCATCCCCAAAGATGCCAAGGCATATGCTCAGCATCTAAGTAGATGCCAGGAATATGCTGCCTAGATACCAATCGTGGGGAATAAGGTTCCTCCCCTGGGCTCCCCTTTATAAGGGGCACTAGGGGGATCGTTCCCAGGGAGGCCCCCGAAGGGCTCCTCCCCTCTGTGCTCACTATGATCTCTCTTTCTTCTTCTTCCTCCATTCTCATAGAGAGATCTAGCTAGGAGTATAGGAGATACAGCTCAAGGAGCATGGTTGTAGCCACAAAGATTATGAGAGACCAAATGTATTGAGCGAGATGTTATCTCCACTTGAGAGCTTTAATCCAATATACATTGTATTTCTCTTTGTTCATACGAGTGCGGTCTTCACTGCATCATCCCTCCCCGGATTCCTCCACGTCCATCGGCCCAACTTTAGCCTACCCATGGCATATGCCGTGATACCACCACGACATTTGGCGCCCACCGTGGGGCCTTCTAGTGGCGTTGGTTGGGTTTCCATCCGGACGGGAACATCTTCATCAACTTCTTCCTCGTAAGGCTCATTCAGCTTCACCAAGTCAACAGAGAACAAAAAGGTAAGCGCAGAGGCCCACCAAGTCTAATCCATCAAGGCTGGTCAGACTCAGCAAGAAGACTCAAGCACTACTCCAAACTTACTGTAAGTACCAAGTAACTCAGCAGGGCAGGTATGACCTAGCAAAAATCACCCAAACACCTCTCCAAGTATGCTGTAAGTGCCAGGTAACTCAGCCACCTACACTCAATCCTTCATCCCAGGGAGAAAATAACTTGACCCGGGGACTAGTCAACTTATCCATAGAGTCATCTTTAGACTAAGAGAGCACTATGTCGATTTAGATCTGTACTCCAATCAGCTTATTTATAACTCGGCCATAAGTTGAATCAGCTTATTTGTGATTCAGATAGATTTTGAGTCAGTTAGTTTATGTTTTGGATTTTCCATTAACTCAGCCCACCAGCCAGCTTATTTGTTAACTCGGCCAGAAGTTGAGTTAGCTTATTTAAGATCCAGGTAGAATTTGAGTCAGCTTACTTCTGAGTCGGATAGAATTTGAGTCAGTTTATGTATGCTTTGGATTGTCCTCTAACTCAGCTTACCGGCCAACTTATCGATGATTCGGATATAATTTGAGTCAATTTGTTTATGCTTCGAATTAACCTTTAACTCAGCTCAGTAGATTTTCTCTGATCCGGACTAACATTTGATTAAGCTTGACAGGGGATGCTATAATTCGGATTGGTATTCAGACTCAGCGTACTAATCATATCTCTGATTCATACCAAAGCTTTATTCAGTTCCCCAGATTGCCAGGTTGTGTTATGACTCGGATTGATATCTCACCATCTTGCCAGGTTATCCCATATCACGAATGACTATTGGCCAGCTCATCACATCCCCAATCTGTATCTCATATCTACATCTCGAATCAGATCTCTCAGCGGTTAGCGCAATTATCATATCCCAAAGCTTAATCTCGGATCCATATCTCGGACCCATATCAAAGGCAAATTATCGTCATCACGCCAAATGAAGCTATATCACGGCAAATGAGTAACTCGGATTTGAGTTGAGTTAACTCGGATTTGAATCATATAACTCGGATTGGAGCCAGATTACTCATCCTTAAGACATAAAGTCAATTTTGAGTAAAGTAACTCGGATTTAAGTTGAGTTAACTCGGATTTGAATCATATAACTCGGATTGGAGCCAGATGACTCATCCTTAAGACATAAAGTCAATTTTGAGTAAAGTAACTCGGATTTGAGTTGAGTTAACTCGGATTTGAATCATATAACTCGGATTGGAGCCAGATGACTCATCCTTAAGACATAAAGTCAATTTTGAGTAAAGTAACTCGGATTTGAGTTGAGTTAACTCGGATTTGAATCATATAACTCGGATTGGAGCCAGATGACTCATCCTTAAGACATAAAGTCGATTTTGAGTAAAGTAACTCGGATTTGAGTTGAGTTAACTCGGATTTGAATCATATAACTCGGATTGGAGCCAGATGACTCATCCTTAAGACATAAAGTCAATTTTGAGTAAAGTAACTCGGATTTGAGTTGAGTTAACTCGGATTTGAATCATATAACTCGGATTGGATCCAGATGACTCATCCTTAAGACATAAAGTCGATTTTGAGTAAAGTAACTCGGATTTGAGTTGAGTTAACTCGGATTTGAATCATATAACTCGAATTGGAGCCAGATGACTCATCCTTAAGACATAAAGTCGATTTTGAGTAAAGTAACTCGGATTTAAGTTGAGTTAACTCGGATTTGAATCATATAACTCGGATTGGAGCCAGATGACTCATCCTTAAGACATAAAGTCAATTTTGAGTAAAGTAACTCGGATTTGAGTTGAGTTAACTCGGATTTGAATCATATAACTCGGATTGGAGCCAGATGACTCATCCTTAAAACATAAGGTCACTTTTGAGTAAAGTAACTCGGATTTGAGATGAGTTAACTCAGATTTGAATCATATAGCTCGGATTTGAGCTAGATGACTCAGACTTAAGACATAAGTCAATTTTAAGTAAAGTAACTCGGATTTAAGTTGAGTTAACTCGGATTTGAATCATATAACTTGGATTGGAGCCAGATGACTCATCCTTAAGACATAAAGTCAATTTTGAGTAAAGTAACTCGGATTTGAGTTGAGTTAACTCGGATTTGAATCATATAACTCGGATTGGAGCCAGATGACTCATCCTTAAAACATAAGGTCACTTTTGAGTAAAGTAACTCGGATTTGAGATGAGTTAACTCGGATTTGAATCATATAGCTCGGATTTGAGTCAGATGACTCAGACTTAAGACATAAGTCAATTTTAAGTAAAATAACTCGGATTTGGAAACAGATGACTCGGATCATAACTTACTCAATGAGGTTAAAAGAGCAATGCCCAAGAAGGCAGGAACTCATAACTTACCCAATGAGGTTAAAAGAGCAATGCCCAAGAAGGCAGGAACTCATAACTTACCCAAAGGGGTTATGACGAGTGCCCATGAAGGCCAGAAGTCTAGAAACTTACCCAAAGGGGTTATGACGAGTGCCCATGAAGGCCAAAAGTCTAGAAACTTACCCAAAGGGGTTATGACCAGTGCCCATGAAGGCCAGAAGACTAGAAACTTACCCGAAGGGGTTATGACGAGTGCCCATGAAGGCCGGAAGTCTAGAAACTTACCCAAAGGGGTTATGACCAGTGCCCATGAAGGCCAGAAGTCTAGAAACTTACCCAAAGGGGTTATGGCCAGTGCCCGAGAAGGCCAGAAGTCCAGGAACTTGTCCAAAAAAGGTTATAAGACCAATGCCCATGAAGGCCAGAAGACATGTCCTGCCCAAAAGGGTTAAAAGACCAACGTCAATAAAGGCAAGGAATCACGAACTTTCCCAAAAGAGGTATGAGACAAAGAAATATATGACGGGGAAGCACAACTCTGGGATTATTTTAATATATGAAGCCTATGCACGACTCTACGAGTCCCACATAGCCTCGGGGACTAATGTCGGGGATATAACCCCAGGTACCCCAGAGTTGGTCTATAAATAAACTAGTAAGAGACATAGATAAAGGAAAAGATATTGGATAAGAAAATATTTAAATAGAAAAGAGAAAAGGCAAAGAAAGAGGACCTCGGCCGACATAGGCAAAACTCGGCCTGGTCAACCTCACTTCAGGCCGAATTAAGCCCTACCGCCGTCACTCAGACCTCCTGGGCCGAATTACAAGAAACCCGGCTGGGCCGAGGTGCGCCCAGCCGTCCTACCAAGCCACCTCGTCACTGCCTCACCCTGGCGGGCCGGCTTGGTCTCATCCCAGCCCAGCAACGTCTCCATCCTCAACCACCTCGTCGCTCCCGCCGAACCAACTCCTGCCGATGCTGCCAGCTCCCGCCAAGCATCCCCCGCGCCACCTCGCCAGCATAGCGGCCTAGCTCCCGGGTGGGCCGACCTCGTCCACCACGGCCCATCCCGGACCGCTAGCCTTCCTCGCCATCGACGAACCGCACTAGGGCAACAGCCACTCCCGGGTGGGCCGACCAAGGTCATCTCGGCCCACCGCGGGCTCTCACCTTTGGGCCAGAAGGACGCCACCCCGGCTGGGCTGTACCTGATCCGGATGGGCCACGAGATAACTCGGCAAGGAGGAGGACAGACCAGGATTGGGCCCAATATCACCAGGCCGAATTAACCCTATGCCAGGCCGAATTAACAGTGACTTCTGGACGTTTAGGCCGAAGTATAAAGACCCGAACGCCCCCTTATTCATCTCCAGACGACTTCTCAGCATCTACGATGACTCAACGTCGGGTCAAGACAAGAGTAACAAGTATCGTGCCAGTCTTGGGAGCCCACCAGCTCAGACTGGCACATGGCGTATGGAATATGCCAGTGGCATCTAGGAATATGCTAAGGAATATGCCATGGCATCCCCAAAGATGCCAAGGCATATGCTCAGCATCTAAGTAGATGCCAGGAATATGCTGCCTAGATACCAATCGTGGGGAATAAGGTTCCTCCCCTGGGCTCCCCTTTATAAGGGGCACTAGGGGGATCGTTCCCAGGGAGGCCCCCGAAGGGCTCCTCCCCTCTGTGCTCACTATGAGCTCTCTTTCGTCTTCTTCCTCCATTCTCATAGAGAGATCTAGCTAGGAGTATAGGAGATACAGCTCAAGGAGCATGGTTGTAGCCACAAAGATTATGAGAGACCAAATGTATTGAGCGAGATGTTATCTCCACTTGAGAGCTTTAATCCAATATACATTGTATTTCTCTTTGTTCATACGAGTGCGGTCTTCACTGCATCATCCCTCCCCGGATTCCTCCACGTCCATCGGCCCCAACTTTAGCCTACCCATGGCATATGCCGTGATACCACCACGACAAGGAGTTTCTCTCGAAAGAAGTGAGTGGGAGGAAGGTAGAGCTAGACGAGGTTATTGAACCTCCTCTCGAGTTGGAGAGTAGAGCAGCACCTGAAATTGTTCCAGTGCCGTCTGCAACAACAAGAGAGGAAGCTAATGACGAGGATCATGAAACTTCGAACGATGCTACTACTGAATGTTGCAGGTCGACAAGGTCACGCGCCACTCCTGAATGGTACGACAACCCTGTCTTAACCGTCTTGTTGGTAGACAACAGTGAACCTGCGAACTATGAGGAAGCAATGATGAGCCCAGACTCTGAGAAATGGCTAGAGGCCATGAAATCCGAATTGGGATCCATGAGCGAAAACTAAGTATGGACTTTGGTGGACCCTCCTAGTGACCGTAAGGCCGTTGAGTGCAAATGGATTTTCAAGAAGAAAACGGACGCGGATGGTAATGTTACTGTCTATAAAGCTCGGCTTGTCGCAAAAGGGTTTTGGCAAGTTCAAGGTGTTGACTACGATGAGACTTTCTCTCCCGTAGCGATGTTTAAGTCCATTCGGATTTTGTTAGCAATTGCTGCATTTCATGATTATGAAATATGGCAGATGGATGTCTAGACTGCGTTCCTCAATGGCAACATTGATGAAGAGTTGTATATGATGCAACCCGAAGGTTTTGTCGATCCTAAGGATGTTGATAAGGTGTGCAAACTTCGGCGTTCCATTTATGGACTGAAGCAAGCATCTCGGAGTTGGAACCTTTGTTTTGATCAAGTGATCAAGAGCTTTGGATTTGTTCCAAATTGCTACGAAGCTTGTATCTAAAAGAAAGTGAGTGGGAGCTCAGTGACATTTTTAGTACTATATGTGGATGACATATTGATTATTGGAAATGACATTGGTATGCTTAACGATGTGAAGAGTTATTTGAATAAATGTTTTTCAATGAAAGACCTAGGAGAAGCTGCTTATATATTAGGCATCAAAATCTATAGAGATAGACAAAGACGCCTAATAGCTTTAAGCCAAAGTACATACCTAGACAAAGTTCTGAAAAGGTTCAGAATGGATAAAGCAAAGAAAGGTTCATTTCCCATGTTGTCAGGTAAGATATTGAGCAAGGCTCAGTGTCCAGCTACGGTAAATGATAGAGAAACTATGATCAAAGTGCCATATGCCTCGGCCATAGGTTCTATCATGTATGCCATGCTGTGTACTAGACCGGATGTGTCCAATGCTCTTAGTTTGAGGAGCAGATACCAAAGTGATCCAGGAGTGGAACACTGGACAACTGTAAAGAACATCCTAAAGTATTTAAATAGGACTAAAGAAATGTTCTTGGTCTATGGAGGTGATGAGCAGCTCGTCGTAAAAGGTTACGTCGACGCTAGTTTCGACACCGACCCGGATGATTCTAAATCTCAGACAGGATACGTTTATATTTTGAATGGAGGAGCTGTGAGCTGGAGAAGCTGCAAGCAAAGCGTGATCGCAGGATCTACAGTAGAATCGGAATACATGGATGCTGTAGAAGCGTCAAGTGAAGGAGTTTGGATCAGGAACTTCATCACTGAGCTTGGTGTGGTTCCAAGTGCCTTGGACCCACTGGAGATATTGTGCGACAACACTGGCGCCATAGCACTGGCTAAGGAACCAAGATATCATCCAAAGACCAAGCACATCAACCGTAGATTTCATATAATTCGAGATTATATAACAGATGGAGATCTGAAGATTAGCAAAGTACATATGGATCTGAATGTCGCAAATCCGTTGACTAAACCTCTTCCACGAGCAAAACATGATCAGCACCTTAATGCCATGGGTGTTAGATTGTTGCCAGATGTAAACTAGATTATTGACTCTAGTGCAAGTGGGAGACTGTTGGAATTATGCCCTAGAGGCAATAATAAAGATGTTATTATTATAATTCTTGTTCATGATAAAGTTTAGATTCCATGCTAGAATTGTATTAAGCGGAAACTTTGATACTTGTGTGGTTTATGAACAACACCGTGTCCCTAGTACGCCTCTATGGACTAGCTCATTGATTGATGATGGTTAAGGTTTTCCTAACCATATACATGAGTTGTCGATTAATAATGAGATCATGTCATTAGGATAATGATATGATGGACAGACCCAAATCAAGCAGAGCAATTAGATCGTGTCATCGTGTTCATCTTTGCAAAGCTTTTTCCTATGTCAAATATTGTATACCTTAGACCATGAGATAATGCAACTCCCTGGTATCGGAAGAAAGCTTTGAGGTCATCAAACGTCATCCTATGTGAGGGTGATCATAAAGGTGTCTCTCAGGTGATCGGAAAGTACTTGTTAGGTTGTATGTATCGAGATGGGATTTGTCCCTCCCGAGTCGGAGAGATATACTTCGGGCCCACTCGGTAATCGATATCAACACCGCTTGCAAGCACGTGGTTAAGGAGTTAATCGCAAAGTGATATCGGATTACGGAACGAGTAAAGTACTTGCTGTGAACGAGATTGAACTAGGTATGCCGATACCAATGATCGAATCTCGGGCAAGTAAAATATCGCGTGACGAAGGGAATATATATATGGGATTAATTGAATCCTGGCATTGTGGTTCATACGATATGATCATCGATGAATATGTGGGAGTCAATATGGGTTTCCAGATCCCGCTGTTGATTATTGATAAAAGATCATGTCTGCATATTCTTGAACCCGTAGGGTCACACACTTAACGTGCCTCTATGCTAGGATAGAATGGATAATTGGTTTATGAGTTTTTGTTCGGAGTCTCGGATGAGATCCAGGACATCACGGGAGGTTTCGGAATAGTCTGGAGAATAAGATTCATATAAAGGAAAGCAGTTTTTGGATTTCGAAATCGTTTCGGAGTATTCGGTATTGTACCGGAAGGTTCTAGAAGCTTTCGGAGTGGGACCAACATGGCCCCACTTGTCGGAGGGGTGCGTGGGCCTACAAGGGAGTGCCCTGGCCGCTTTGGGCCAGGGGCACAAGGCCCCATAGGCCCAGCCGGCCAAACCCTAGGGGAAACCCTAGGGAAACCTTCTAGAAGGGGGGAAGACTTGCCCCCCACTCCACCCTTGGGGCCGCCGCCCTAGGGCTTGGAGGAGGGGCCAAGGGGGCCGGCCAGCCCCCTATATATGGTGGGCAGGGGGCACACCCTCCCCTCACCCCAAACCCTAGCCGCCAGCTGTTGCCCTTCCTCTCTCTCTCTCTCTCTCGCTCTCTCTCTCCCGACTGCGTGTAGGCGAAGCCCTGCTGCAGAAACTCTCCACCATAGCACCACGCCGCCGTGCTGCAGATCCAATCCATCTCTCCACCCCACTTGCTGGACCAAGGAAGGAGGAGACGTCGCGGCACCGTACGTGTGCATCTCTCGGAGGCGCCACCACTTGTGGCGTAGGATCGGGTCGGATCGCGAGGAGGAGACAGCTAGTACGACTACATCAACCACGTTCTGTTGAACGTTTCCGCTGTGCGATTTCTTCAAGGGTATGAAGATCTCATCTATCCCTCTCGTTGATTGCATCTCCTAGATTAGATCTTGGCTTTCCCGTTCGCATCCGTAGAATTTTTTTGATTTACTATGCTGCGAAACCCATCAAAAACTAAGACCGAACAGATGTAGAGTAATAATGAAGAAAATAAACATATAGATATGCAAAGAAAATTTATCCACATGTCTCTTATCCTCGTCATTCCTCTTCGCTCCTCCTCTGTCTGCAACGCACCTCTCATTCTGCTCTTGATGCCATTGAAAAGTAGTGATAACAGTGGCGCAGGAGAAATGTCCTGATGAGAAGTAGGAGTGTCCGCCAATTCTAGAGGAAGGACCTACCATGGTGCCAGCCTCCAAGATAAGCCATGGCCGTCACATCCTCTTGGTACACCCGACGCTATTTTTGTCCTCTCCCTTTGATCAACAGGTCAGAAATTTTGATGGCAAACGACTGGCTTCTGATGATACCTGCAGTAACAAACGCATTCAGTATGAACAATGCTTTTAGTCATTTTATCAAACACATGACGTGTACTTCATTGCGTTCATATACCAGAAGACTCTCTAGTTCTCAGTGAAGTCACCTGTTCTGGTTCCACAGAAGGAGCTTGCCATAGCCATGGAAGCAGATGACTACGGCGCGTGGTGGGTTTCCTGAAGCTGCGCCGGATCTGCAGGGGGGTTGGGAAAGCTACCTTGGGGAGGAGTGCGGCGGAGACCATTGGCGCCTGATTCATCCAGCAGTTGGTGTGATGGCTGAATGGAGAGAGCGTCTGTGACCGTAGGTCAGGAAGGATCCGATCGACGAGGAGCTGCAGGGACGGCACACGAGTTGCTTCTCGCGGTCAACGAACGAGTCGGGGAGGAGCACCTGGTTTCTTTTGAGGGAAGTGCAGGGGGTCAGGCGGTCAGCGAGGTTCCGGCGGCGTGCGGTCGGAGAGGAATTTTGACCGGAGAGCATGGGCCGGCGCGCTCTTGACGGGGGCCTAGATCCCTCAGCTTATTCACGACGGCCAGCACCGTGGCGCACCCCATTCCGCTCCTCCCGTCCGTCCTCTTCATCTCCGCAGCCGGCTCTAAGCCACTTTCGACTGGCACAACCCCGGAGCGAGGCGGCCGGCCGGCTCGCCCCCTCCTCTGCTCAACCAGGTGCAGCTCTCTGTTTTCCACGGGCGCGGCAACCGGCCGGCCGGCAGCGGCATGGATGGTGGTTTCCTCGTTCCGCGAGCATAACATAATTTACGAGGATAATTAATAGGAAAACGACAATTTAGGGGGATAATTTTGGTGGTCTTGAATTTTAGCTGTGTGGGTCTGCGGTCCTTAAAAAAGCTGCGCGGGTTTGCGTGACGCAGAAGGTTGGACGAAAGTCGAGCGGAGTGCATGCGACGCCAGGAAATGGAACACTTGGTATTTTTTAAGTAGTGGAGTCAAGGAGTATATATGGTAAATTACAGAGATCTCAACATTAATTAGTTGGAATTGTTATT
The DNA here is from genome assembly GCA_916181665.1 of Avena sativa. NCBI lineage: Eukaryota > Viridiplantae > Streptophyta > Magnoliopsida > Poales > Poaceae > Avena > Avena sativa. Next base: position 369,184,220 of record OV702279.1, on the reverse strand, counting down.
TCCTTATTATTCATTTTAAAGCAAGACAAACTTGGTAAACTAGATCAAGATATCAAAACGAAAGAGCATTAGTCACACATATTATCACCAGTATACATATTCATCGAAATAGGCTTTCGCCCCGTTTTATAAATAAAGCAACCGCCCACAGCAGGTAACAAAGTTCGAGATCCAACACACAACATAAGCTAGGGCCACAGCACAAGACGGCCTAAACAGAAAAGACCACCTCTCCAAGCAAGGACACAACCTAAAAAAGAGCAAGCTAAGCTGGACTAGGGGGGAGCCGCCGAGCAGCCTCCAAGAGTCGCGTCTAGCCTCGCCTTGTCCTGCTGCCTATACAACGGGTACCAGAGCTGCAGAGAGGCCAGAAAGTGAAAAACCAAGTCAGATGCACGCCTAGGAAGAATCTTCTCAATAACCATCTTATTCCGGATGTTTCAGAGTGATCATGACATCGCAACAAACACTAGCCAAAAAAAGCCGCGGCCTTTTCCTGCCCGGTTCGCTTGTGTTTCTAGGAACTCACCGAGATCATGGGCCTGCCAGTCCGGGCCCAATGCCTCTCTGGTGAAGTTCCAAAGAAACCTTTCAGCGGGACAGGCTAACATTATGTGGGTGCCCGTTTCGAGTATCCCACACAATGGACACAGCCCGTCCCCCGGCCCATGTATCTTGGTCACCTCCACCCCCGAGGGTAGCCTATCGCGAAGCAGCTGCCAAACAAAAATCTTAGTCTTCAGCGGGAGGGGGACCTTCCAGAGGGGCTTGGTCCATGGGAGTGCCGCTCGTCCAAAGAGAGCCCGGTAGGCCGAGCTAATTGAGAAGGATCCGGACGGGGAAAGGCTCCATGACACAACATCAGGGGTGTCCTCCAAGGTATCCGGGAGCTCCTCCCTAAGTTCCCTCCACGCTTCATTTTCCTCTGGGCCAAAGGTGCGACAGAACGAGATGTTACATGTTCCCTCTAGAACCGTGGTAGAAACCCGAAGCGAGGATCGGAGCAAATGGCGAAGAGGCGCGGGTACACCTCCCGTAGGGGTCATTCCCTGAGCCAGGAATCCAGCCAGAACAAGGTCCCTCCCCGTTCCCAATAGAGACTGTGGCCCCAAGTCGAATCTCGTTCTTGATCTCCTGGATGGAGTGCCAGAACTAGGATCCGTCCTGTCGGTCGCAGTCCAAGAGAGGCGGGCCTCGTAGGTACTTGGCCTTGATGAGCTTAAGCTAAAGGCCCCCCATCATCACGCAGAATCCGCCAAACCCATCGTAGCATCATGACCTTATTGAAGTGGCGGGACGATAAGATACCTATGCCCCCAAACTCCTTGGGGGCGCAAATGTCTGCCCACTTGACCATGTGGTACTTCTGGTGACCCAAGGGGTACTTCCAGAAGAAACGGGAGAGCTCTTTGTCAAATGAACCATGCACCCCCTCGGGGAGGAGGTACATACTCATCATGTACATGGGCAAGCTGGACAGGCATGAGTCAATCAGGATAGTCTTTCTACCTTTAGATGTGAACCTCCCACACCATTGTTCGGACCTCGAGCGCACCCTGTCCACGAGCGAATCCAGGTCCCTGATAAGGATCCTGGTGTCGCGGACTGGCATCCCCAGATAAGTGATGGGGAAGGAGGAGAGCCGACAGTTGAAGTTGTCAGCTATCCTCTGTTGCTCGTCCTGAGAGAACCCAACGCGATAACCTCGCTCTTGTCAAAGTTAATCCGAAGCCCCGACATTTGTTGAAAGCACAGGAGGAGGAACTTGAGGTTCGCAATATCTAGGTTTGAGCCTTCAATCATAATCATTGTGTCGTCTGCGTACTGGAGCTGAGTGAGCCCCCCCCCCCCTCGGGGGGAATGAGGTGGCCGACCACGCCGGAAATGTGGCCTGCTCCCTTGGATTTTTCAAGCATTTCCAGAGGGCATCCACCGCCGCGTTGAAGAGAAGGAGGGACAAGGGGTCCCCATGTCGAACACCGCAGGAGGGGTGGAAGTAGGGTCCAATCTCGCCGTTGATGTTAATCTCGTTGCTCCTAGTCATGATGAACTGCATTAACCAGGAGATCAGGCGCTCGTCAAATCCCCGCCTAATGAGGACCTGTCGAAGAACCGCCAGTCCAGACGGTCATAGGCCTTATGGAAGTCTAGCTTCAAGAAGATGCCTCTCAACTTTCTGGACTTGATCTCATGGATAATATAGTGGAGGGCGAGGATCCCATCATGTATGAATCTGCCTTTGAGGAAGGCAAATTGATACTGGTGGGTGAGGCGCTCCATGACCGAGGCAAGGCGGGATGCACAAACCTTCGCAAAGATCCGTTGAATGATGTTGGGGACCGTGATGGGCTTGAATTAGCGAATATCCGAGGCCCCCTATCACTTTAGGGATGAGGGTGATAACACCAATATTCAACCGTCCCTTCACAAGGGTCATAGTGTAGAATTCCTGGAACATCGGCATGATGACCGGTTGGAGTTCCCTCCAGAAGGTCTAGAAGAAAGCTACCGGGAGGCCATCAGGGCCCGGGGCGGAGTTGGCCTTCATGCCCTTCACCGCCCGCTCTACCTCCTCCGGCAAGAATGGAAGGGTGAGCTCCGCATTCTCGTCGTCTGTGACCCTGGACCTAAGCGGACAGAAGTCAACCACCAACGCGACCCTAGTGTGGGGTCCTGCCGTGAAGAGCTCCTTATGGAATGAGTAGATATGGGAGGATAGCACCCCCAGCCTCCTCGATGAGGTGCTCATTGTCCCAGAGGCAGGGGATAGAGCATTTCCTGCGGCATCCATTGGCCACCGCATGGAAGTAGGCCGTATTCGCGTCACCCTGGAGGAGCCAGTTCTAGCGGCTGCGTTGCCGCCAGAATAGTTCCTCCCCTGTCGTGGTGGTGGCACGACAGATGCCATGGGTAGGCTAAAGTATGGGGCCAATGGATGCTAGAGGGATCTGGGGAGGGAAGATGCAGTTGATTCTACACACAAAAGACTAAGGCAAAGATCTTTATTTCTCCTTCCTTGGGCTACAAGTGCTCCTTGGGCTACAAGTGCTCCTTGAGCTGTGTACAAGGAGAAAGGAAGAACTTTACCAGCCTAACGGTACTAAATGAGTCGATGCCCTTCTCAGGGTCCAAGCCTCCCCTTATAAAGGAGAGCCTTGGGTTCCTTTAGGGCTGACGTGGCAAGCATATTCGAGGAATATGCTTGTCCCAATATAGTAGTTCGGCGGCCTCCTTTCCCTGTCGCTCCTCTATTAACGGCAAGGTTCCAGAGGGCCCCTCTTGCACGCCTCGGGCTTCAGGACTGTCACCTCTGTGACCTCCTTCTGCCCCTCTGTCGCTCTGCGCCTTTGTCCCTAGTGCTTGGCTCCGCTCAGATTCTCCCTAGCCTGCGGCTAGAGTTTGACTTTAGGCTTCTCCTTCTCCTACAAGCTTCGTATCATTTGGCCCTGCCTCGCGTAACTTGGCTTGTCCTTCACCTGCATTAAGATTACTCAGGCTAACTGGCTGACTTACGCAGTATTTCGGCCGGGTAATGCCTTGCCATTATCATAAGGGTCCTGCCCTTTCCTATCTCGTCCGACCTCTACAGGATTCGGCCGACTCAGACTGTAACTCGGAAACTAGACGGGGAACACCCTTTCGTCTTTCCCCGTCTTTACCCTATCCGGGGTCACCTCCCCAACATTAGTCCCCGAAGCTGGTATGGCCCCGCCGACAACCTCGGCCGGGCCATATCAGTTTCATGACACTCGTTCTGCATTGTTTCCGAGTTATCTCTTTCTCTTCGAGGTATCATCGTATCTTCTCGCGTACGCCTCGTCCTACGTGTCATACTCATCATTGTTTCTCTAGTTTTTTGTTCCTATATAGTATTTACTGACATGCTACAGTTGCTACTGCGCCTGTCGCGCCGACGCTGCGATGCCTCGTGTGCTGTTTCCGTTGGGGATCGTGACCTTCTTTTTGACCGTGTGGTCCTTGGTGCGGTTCCGCTTAGTGGCGTGCATTCATGCGGCGCACACGATCTACACGGTCAACCGCCACACCCACGATCCCACTACCTCGTAGGCGGCTCGGTTATAAAGAGGGGCGCAGGGTTGGGGGATTCACTTTTCCCCTCCACTCACATACGCCCTTCTTCTTCCTCTCGCTTCTGCGCCCGTTCACGACTCCACCGCCGTTCGTTCATCTGGATCTCCGACGGCAAGGACCCCGCCGCGCTGCTCAGTCTGCCTCGTCCTTGATCGCTTGCTCCGGCATCGTCGCCGGTGAGTTATTCCGGTCCCATCGCCTAGGCTCTCCTCTAGATTCCTCTGTTTCCCTTTCATTTTCGCGCGGTAGCTCCCTTGCTGCTCCGCCGCCGTTTCCGCGTAGAATCACGACGGGGCCGTGCAGTTCTAAGTTTTCCTCTACCGCTAGTTCTTCCTCTGTAGGTTCCTCCGGCGACCCCATGTCGAGCTCCGTCAGTGGTGCCCTTATTGAGGAGGACGATGTTGCCTCTGGGCCCGAGCGAGGCTCGTGGCAGGGCTCTTCTGTCACCCGCCGAGAGATCGAGTGGCTGATCTGAACTCGCCGGATTCCTGCCGAGGTAACTTGTCACCTACCCGGCAGCGAATCCTCTCCAGTTCTTAGGGAGGGCGAATATGTAGTCTTCATGTCACATTTCGCTCGTGGGTTTGATCTCCCCCTTAGTGACTTTGCTAGGGAATTCCTCGATTACTTCGGCTTGCAGCCGCATCACCTGCCTGCTAATGCCATCGCCTCTCTCTCTGCTTTTATCTGTGCCTCGGAGGGATACTTCGGCCTATGGCCGTCTGTGCACGTTTGGTCAAAGTTTTTCTAGATTCGATCCAACGTTGTCCTAGACAAATCTCTTCATCCCTCCGAGAAGCTGCTTACCCAATGTGGCGCCGCGTCAATTACAGCTCGGTGGAAATGCGAATTTCCTCGCGTCGCAGGCTTAGAATCATGTAAGAAGTGGCACAAGTCGTTCTTTTATGTCAAGAACTCTGGAAATGAGGATAGGATTTGGCTTCCTGCCTTTTTCATTGGCACCCCTTCCAAGAAGAACTGGACCTATAATCCGAGGAAGAGTCATGCTATGGCCGAGGCTTTTGAGATTCGGCTGAAGGAATTGATGCGCTCCGGGCTACGCGGAGAGGATCTGATGACTACCTTCATCAGTAGTCGAATCTGCCCCTTCCAGAAACGCACGCACAAGCTCTGCTACACGAGCGGTCCTCTCGATCCCAACCAAGTCTGGACGGTAGAGCTGGACAATTACCTCATCTTTAAACGTGTCCGGACTATCTTTAAGACGGAGATGCCGGAGGACTGGGCCTGGGGATTTAAGCCGTTCACCCGCGAGCGTCCCCCTCCCGAGGTAAGTCTATGCCTTTGTGTTTTGCTTCCTAATCGCGTCCGTGACTCTTTTTGCTAATTTATCTCTTTCTTGTTCTGCAGAGGTTTGAGGAGCAGAAGACTGAGGACGCCGAGGTTTTGGCACTCCCTTGGCGTGCGGATCGGAATACTCCGGACAGCGGGGAGCCGGACTCAGAAGAGTTTGTTCCCAAGACGGATCTCGCTCCGGCTCGCGCTCGCGGCAAGGCCCCGGCCCACGAGGAGGAAGGTGATTCGGATGAGGTCCAAGTTCTAGAGGTAGTTGCCGCAATGCCAATTTCTTATGCATTTCTGGTTTCTATTTTATCAGCTAATCCGGCCGGTCAGGTTCACAACGTCGAGCCTCTTGCCTCCCGGCCTCCTGTTACCTCGGGGAAACGTAGAGCCCCGGCTGATGCCTCAGAAGCTGCTCCCAGGAATCGAGTAAAGAAGTCAGCCCAGCATCCTCCGAAGCGTAAAACTATGCCCGGGGTTACTGGGTGAGTTAGTTTTGTTTGTATTTCTTGTTTCTCTCTTTCTCCCTTCTAACTTGACCTTTTCTGTCTTTGCAGGGCTCCTCTCTCTGTTAAGCCCAGCGGTCCCAGCATGACGAGTCGTACGACTCGGCCGCCTTCTCCTCCGCCTCCTGAGGATACCAGAGTTCCGAGTCCTGTTCGTGTTGCTTCTCCTGCTGCTCCGAATCAGACGCCACCCTGCCATGATGCGCCTGAGATTCCTCCTGTTGATGCCGATACATCTCGGCCCACAGATATTCCTGCCGAACCTGCTGCCTCCTCTGTGAACCCTGATGTTTCTGTTGAGATTCCTCCGACCCCCGCGGTCTCTACTGCGACGCCAACTCCAGCCGAGGATATCAATATCTCGGTGCCGTCTGCAACCGTAATTCCTCCGGCTCCCAAGGACGCTGCTCCAAGTGCCGAGGTATCGGCTCCTATTAACGCCTCTCCTAAGGCAAGAAAGGTCGTTGTTACCAAGCCTTTGCCTTCTCATAAAGGACTTGCCAGCTCATCTCAGCCTACAATTGTTGATGCGCTGCGCAAGGGGATTTCCTCTGCCAAAGGCACTGTTACCCCGGCTGTTGATAAGCAGCTTGCTCTTCACAAGAGTTCAGCGGCGGCGGTTGTTACCCAACATGTCCGAGGTAAAGTTCTGACTCGCACGGAGAGTGGGAACGGTCTCGGCTCGTTGGTCGAGTATGCGAACAATTGGAACGCTGCTGATCAGTTCGAGGGTAATCCAAGCAGCCAGCCGTTTCAACTCTTCGACATCAGCAGCCGCCTACATCAGGCTGCCAAGATCATTCTTGAAAGTGACAAGATGAATGAGGTAATCGTTTTTATGGAGTTTTGATTAGTTCTCTGGATGCTATTATATATACTCTAGTCCCCGAAGCTTGCAACCGAATAACTTGTTATTCGTTTGGAAGTTTATGATGCTGTACTTAGTTCAGTTTTATCTTAGAGTCCGAACCTGCGTCCAACTAGATCTGCATTAAATTCCGCTTGATTTGGGTATGTCTGAACCTTGAATATCCAGCCACCTAGGTCCGAGTTAAGTTTTGCTTGACTCGGATCTGTTTTGGCTTCGAATATCCAGCCACCTAGGTCCGGGTTAAGTTTTGCTTGATTCGGATTTGTCTTAGCCTTGAATATCCAGCCACCTAGATCCGGGTTAAGTTTTGCTTGACTCGGATCTGTCTTAGCTTTGAATATCCAGCCACCTAGATCCGGGTTAAGTTTTGCTTGACTCGGATCGTTCTTAGCTTTGAATATCCAGCCACCTAGATCCGGGTTAAGTTTTGCTTGACTCGGATCTGTCTTAGCTTTGAATATCCAGCCACCTAGGTCCGGGTTAAGTTTTGCTTGACTCAGATCTGTCTTAGCTTTGAATATCTATTTACCATTTGCTCTATTGCTTAGTTTGCGCATGACCGGCGGACTGCCGAATTCCAAAGGCTGCTTTTTGCGCATAGAAAATTGCAAGAAAAGTACGAGAAGGTTATTCCTGTGGTAAAGAAAGCTGGTAAGTCGACAAACTCTTGCGTCATTTCCGAAGCTCTTATTGTTTTGTACACGAGATGTTGGCTCACTTTGTTGGTAAACAGGGAACATCACTAATCTTAACATCCGTCTTGAGAAGAAGGTCAAGGCCCTGGAAGGTTAGTTACTCTTTTACTTTATATATTCCCTTTTGAAATGTGCACTAAGTTTCTTTTAACTCTTTTGGCTTTGGTAAAGCCGAGTTACAAACCTTTGCAGCATCTCACCAAGATTGCACGCCCATGCCTGATGTGATGCTGCATTTTTTAGAACAAAGTGCTACTCACTCGGCGCAGCTGAAGGATAAAGATGACGAGATAGCTCGCTTGTGTGCCGAGGTGGAGTCCCTTAAGCTATCTCCGAAGTCTGAATTAGAAAAGATCGACCAGGAGTTCTCCGAGGAGAAACATCGGCTAGCTCTGCAATTGCAGAAAAATAAAGAGCTCCTCGAGGCTGCCAAACTGAAGACACGGGGGATGAGCGAGGAGATCACCCGCTTTGAGAAGAGCAAGATTGACTGGGCTAAAGATCTTCAGATAATGCTGAGCTATATTCATCGTAAGCTTCTGACCGCGGCCGAGTTATCTTTTCCCTTACTTACTGCTTACTGACGCACTTGTGTTCTGCGCAGACCATTTTCCAGAAGCTAAGCCCGTGAGCTCTAAAGCGGTGATTAGTGCTCGTGTGCGTCGAGGTGTTCCTGCTGATGCGGACTCAGAGTACTCGATGGAAGATTTCTTGGTTGCTGTTGGCACTGCAGTTGGTCCGATGAAGATAATGGGCAGGGATTTGGTGCAGGCAGCTATCCGAGCCTACCATGTTCTCTGGCCGAATACTTCTGGGACTCCTAATATTGATGAGGTCAAATTATTGGTGGAAAGATTAATGGCATCTGAGAGACAGCTGAGTCTTTGGAGGGAATCGGCCGGACGAGCCGGTGCTGATATGGCTCTCACTGTCATTATGTCATGGTATGAAGATATTTCTCTTGATGTTTTGAGAAATTTGCGCACTGGATCCCGTTGGGTTGAGGATCCAGACTTTGTCGCTCTCCGGCAAGCTCGTGCCTTCCAGCTTGTTGAGTATGCCGACGTGCACACCTGGAATGAAGGTCCGAGTTTCCTTCCTAATCCGGAGGACGAGGTCGAAGTTGAGGAGGCCTTGGATGATAACTCGGCTGAACAGGGCGAAGATGAGGGTGACTCGGCTGCTTCTGGTGATTCCAGTTCGAGCTCGGATGGCAACGGCGAGGCGCGATCTTCCTCCAAAGGTACTGGGCATTCCACTGCGCAAGCTGACGCTCCTCAACAGCCTCGGGCTTCCTCCGAAGTCGCTCCTGAGTCTGTGGAGGGCGAGGCAACCTCGGCCGAAGTTCCCCCTACCTCGGAGTGCCCAGCCCCTGACCAAGTCACTGCTTCTCCAGCTAAAGAACTCTAGGTCATTTCTTACCCCTGGTATGCCGGGCGTATGATGTACGTCAAAATTTGTCCGTCTTTTGTGCGGTATGAATATCTTTTGCCGTGTGCCGCTGAGACATATGTGGTTTTAATCGTTATTACTTTGTTTAACCGGTCCTGTTTGTCCGAATCCTTGCTTTGGCGGCCTTCAACTTCTTGAGTTTGGGGTATATATTTGCCTTTATTCTCCCGTATCTCGGCGTCCACTATTGCCGGACTTTGATAAACTTTGCCACTTGACCACTGTGGTTTGGACTGTTAATCTGGGCGTAAACCTTGAAGACCGTATTTGGGGGGAGCACAATAATATCACTCTGGGAGCCTAAGTTTGATACTCACTCTTATAACAAAGGATAACCCATACTTAGAAACAATATAGGGTAGTCCCCGAGCCACTGCTCAAGGCAATGAGGTTTAATATATAAGTCAAATTTAGAAATAATATAAGACAGTCCCCGAGTCACTGCTCAAGGTGCCGAGGTTTAATATATAACACAAAATCAAAAATGATATATGTCAGTCCCCGAGCCACTGCTTAAGCGCCGAGGTCCAATATATGAATCAAACTTAGAAACAATATGGGGCAGTCCCCGAGTCACTGCTCAGGGTGCCAGGGTTTAATACATAAACCAATCTTAAAAACAATATAGTGCAGTCCCCGAGCCACTGCTCGAGGTGCCGAGGTTTGATACCTGACATGAAATTTAAAACAACATATGGCAGTCCCCGAGTCACTGCTCTGGACGTCGAGGTTTGATACATAACATGAAATTTAAAACAACATATGACAGTCCCCGAGTCACTGCTCTGGACGCCGAGGTTCAATACATAGTTGGTGCTCCATCCTGAGGCATCACTTTACAATGTGTCATATATGACTGCTACGAGTAAAATGGACGAAGTAAAGCTACGTTCCATGGTCTTTTCGATTCTTCGCCGGCTTTGTCTGCCCTGTTCTTTCCTGGTGATTGAGCATCGATTAGGTAATACGCATCATTGTGCAATGCTTTGCTCACGATGAATGGTCCTTCCCATGGAGGCGACAGCTTGTGCATGCCGGCCGTGCGTTGCACCAGCCGGAGAACCAAATCTCCTTCTTTGAACACTCTTGGATTCACCTTCTTGCTGTGATATCGTCGCAAGTCCTGCTGATAGATAGCTGATCTTGATAGCACCAGCTCTCTGGCTTCTTCCAGCAGATCGACATCATTTTGCCGGGCTACCTCATTTACTTCAGCGGTTGTATACTGGGTCACCCTTGGCGAGTCATGTATTATGTCGGCTGGAAGCACAGCTTCTGCCCCATACACTAGAAAAAATGGTGTATAACCTGTTGATCTGTTTGGGGTAGTCCTGAGGCTCCATAGTACTGCTGGTAGTTCCTCAATCCAACATCCTGCTGACCTTTCGTCCAACTTCTTCCGTCGCGCGCCTGGCTCGTCCTTCGTCGTGCAACGCACATGGGCCTGGCCCATTTCTTTGGTAGAGGCACGACCAGACCTCATCTCCTCCTGCCCAAGCGTTTCTTCCACCGCTAGGGTTCTCCGCCTCCGAGGACGACGCAGGCCCCACACACCGCGCACCCCTACCACCATCGCAGCAACGAAAACGACGAGGTTGGAGACAAGGCGGCAGCATCCCCTCCAGTGCTACCCGACACGCATCGCCCCCGCCGCCGAACCGACTCTCCTCTCTACCCTATGCTCGCAGCGGACTGCCGCCAGCCAGCCCCGACGAGCGTGGCCTTCGCCGTCGTATGCTGACCCCAACCCCCGGTCGATGTGCATCGCGGACCCAAGCTCCGTCGCGCATCAACAGCACCAGCCGCACCGTGGTCAGCACCTGCAATGGCAACTGCCAGGATCCAATCAGTCAACGACTCTTCCATCCTGATTCCCCCACGCCTCCTCCTTTGTTCTATGAATTTCTAACAAGCTATCTGAACTCGCAGGCACTACTAGGAAAACGGCCTTTAGTGGCGCACCTGAAACCATCATCTGTGGCGCACCTGTAGTGCGCCACGGGCCTTGCGCTACGGCTATCTCTCAGCCGTGGCGCACTGCCTAGTGCGCCACGGTTGTGTAGAGATAGGCGTAGCGCACCACCTAGTGCGCCACAGAAGTTTGGCGTGGTGCGCTACCCCTTGGATCTTATGTGGCGCACTACCTAGTGCGCCACTAAACATCCATGGTGCGCTTTAGGTGTAGTGCGCCACAGAAGGTAGACCATGTGCGCCACAGATGTATTTTTTGTTTTTTTTTTAATTTCCAAGCCAGATTATATGTAATACAGATTATATACAATATTACAGCAGATATACACACACAGATACAAGATATACAATTATATATATAAATACTCAATATGAAAAACAAGATTGAAACAAATACATATAGATAAGTCTCATACATGAATACATAGTCCAAGTTACATTGTTTTGATCATGTTACAAAGTAGTAGTTGGTGACATGCGAATACATGTGTCGATCGAAATAGCGCTGCAGACGAGGGGTGATAGGAAAGTACCATACCACTTTTCGAGGTGCTTTCTTCCCTTTCTTGTATCGACTCACGCCGCACACCGGACATGTGGTTTTCTCCGCGTCCTCGCCCCGATAAATGATGCAATCGTTGATGCATACGTGATATCTAACGTGCGGTAGATCGAGAGGACAGACGATTTTCTTGGCATCCTCGATACTAGTTGGACATGTGTTCCCCTCCGGGAGACGATCGTGCCAGAATGCCATCATATCGTCGAAGCTTGCGTCGCTCAATTTGTGCTTTGCCTTCATCTCCATAGCCTTGAGCGTTACATTCAACAGGGTATCATCGGGCCTGCATCCTTCATACAATGGAGTAACCGCGTCTTTCTCAAGTTGCGCAAGCTTGGCTTTCTCTCTAGCGGCAGCCCTGGCGTTACTCGTCTGCTTGAGAAGCAGCTCTTGCACATAAGGGTCCCGCACCCAGCCTGACGTTGTTCCATCGTCGTCTGCTCCTCCGGCATCTAGATCATCATCATCCCGGTCTGCTTCCGCACCTTCACCATCTCCAGGAGCCTCTTCATCATCTCGCCCGTTCTCGCCGTGATGATGATCATCGTCATGTTGGCCACCTTCTTCACCGTCTCCATCATCTACGCCATCGCTTATCCAACGAGTGTATCCATCCATGAAACCATGGCGGAGCAGGTGCGCCTGCAGATTCCCGGAATCTGGGTCGATCACCCAGTTGAGTTTGCATCTTCTGCACGGACATCTTATATCTGTCTTGTTATTTCGTATCATGTCGGCCGTCGCACATTTCAAAAATCTAGCCACAATGCCTTCGCTCATTATGCGGACCATTTTTGCCTGCACGATGTACACGGTACAATTTTGAAGTCTATTAGAACCACATAATGAATGCATGCATGCAATGGTCGATAGAAAATTTCGGCATGACCTATCCTAAAATTAGGACCTTTGCGAAATGCCAAAGTCTTGCCAAAATGGAAATGAATCAACATTTTGGCAAAACAAATGGCAACTTGTTCACATACAAACACAAGAGAGAGAGAGACCGATCCATACACACATGAACATATCATTATCCTCTCCATACACACATGCATGAGCATCATCGATACTCTTCATATACACACACATATGACCATCGATCCTCTCCACACACATACACACATCATGAGCATCGATCATCTACATACATATGAGCACATGCATCATCCATATACACATGAACACATCCTTACATGGACAACTTACCGAGATGAGAGACCGATCGCGAGAAAGATGGAAAGGAGAGGTGCGCGCGTCGACCGGAGACGGATAGATGAGAGACCGGAGACCTCCTCTATTACTTATGTAACATCCAAAGCAAGTTTTACATGCTAAAAATGGTGAATGTATGGAGAAATTGAGGTGGGAAGGAGAAGATCCCGACTAGATCTAAGGAGGAAGAAGAAGGGGAAAGTGAAGTGTGGGTGGTGGATGTGTGGGCACACATGTGCACATAAAGTGCTGTCCTAAAAGAATCGACACATCCGTGGCGCACACTGCCCCAGTGCGCCACAGGGAGTACAAACTTCTGTGGCGCACTAGGCCGAGTGCGCCACATATGCTCCTAGTCCCTGTGGCGCACTAGGCGGAGTGCGCCACAGAAGTTTGTGGCCGTTTCAGAGCAGAGGGGGGCATGCGCTTAGGCGTAGCGCACCAGGCACACGTGCGCCACAGATGACCCTAACAACCGTGGCGCACATGACTATAGTGCGCTACAGATGTTTGGCGTGTGGCCAACAGGGCCCTGGCCCACACACATCTGTGGCGCACTATAGTCATGTGCGCCACGGTTGTTCTAGTTATTAGTAGGGCACTGCCCACAGGTGAGCCACACCTGTTTTAGCCGTGGGGCACTTCAACCATGTGAGCCACGGATGTGCTGATTACCTATAGCCGTTTTCCTAGTAGTGAGGGCCCCTCTTAACATCTTCATACTTCACTGGTACGAGTGTGCTTAGATGGCCGTCGTCGCCGCTGGATCGATGGCAACACCGATCTATTTCTTGTGCCTGGTGAGCATCTTTTCTCCCTCTTTATTTTGCATGGCCCACAGAGATGCTCTGTTCGCTGTGTTGTGTGCAAGCCCATGGAGTATTCCTGCTGGCGGTGGTGGATATCTCTCTGTCTATTTATGCAACAATTTGGGTGTAGTATATGTTCTTATCACTTCTAAGGAGATATAAAACTATGGGAGTTGCTTCATATTCCTAGAATCATCTTTAGCTGACCAAGTGTTAAGTAGAGCCTCAAGATAGATGTGTGTTAGTTACACTAGCACAGGCATGCAAGTGATTGTTACACCCAGAAGCTAGCTGCTAGCATAAGCTTTTGATTACACCCATTTTTTGTTTGGTTCTTAGGATTTGAGGATGGGATGAAAATGTGTTTAGCTTATAATTTTTAGTATCACTTGGTTAACCAGATTAAACTGTAATTACTTTAACAAAAAATATTGAACGACGACCGTGGTCCGGCGACCGAATTTAGCACGACGGCAGCGACAGTGGTCCTCGATCTGGTCGGAGCTCGGTGTGGCGGTGCTCCATTGTAAACTAGAACCACCATGCCATTTTCCTCTCCTCCCTGTCATGCTCCGCACGAGCTCCCGAGAGCCGTCATCGTTGTCATCGTGTCACCCCGCCGCCACAGCGCCCCACTCATCTAGCTGGTCCGTGCCGGAGCTCCGTCTTGTCCTCTTCTTCCTCCGTCTGTGAATCAAACCGAGACCCCAATGTTCGTTGCCACAGTCTTCGTCTTTCTCAGCTCCGGCCATAGGTTCTGATCCTTCCAAACCTTTTCCCATCCTCCCTCGTGCTCTGTGGCAAGATGACATCATGCGTCGCCACGGTCCTCACCACGAGCATCGCCGATGAAGTTTCCAGCGGCCCTGGCTTGAGCGAGCGGCCTCGCGTGGTCAGGCGAGACCGGCGGGTGGGCTATAGGTGGCCTTCATGCGGCACGACTGTGCAATCTTAAGGAGGACGCGTGGGCTGAGAACTCGAGGAGTGAGGACGGGAGGGGAGGCAGCGGCGGGGAAGATGCGGCTGCGTGTCCTGGCCGCCTTGGACAGGGACGGGGAACGTGGCAGCGATGAACGATTAGCGAGGAAGGAGATAATTTGGAGACTAATCGGTGGTCCACCTAATTAGGGAAAATAGGGATCGACGAGTTGATCCTTGTTTTTTAAGGAATATTCCCCTACGGTGGGTCGTACCATCCACCTTAATTTTTTACCAAACACAATGAAAAATGGGATGATCCCATCCCATCCTTCCTTTGGTTCCGGAACCAAACGCACGCTAATTGTTCATGCTGCCAAAGGCTTGGGTCCGATTTTGGATAAATTGACATGGTGGAAACAAGTTACTTCCTTTGACCCATATTAGTTGAGTTGGATTTGTCTAGATTTGAATGAATCTAGATACTATTTAATATATAGGTTCATCCAAATTTTGACAAATCCAAGTCAACTAATATGGGTCAAAGGGAGTACTAAAAAAATCTTGTTTGATCCAAATCTAGCTTCTGGAAGTAGTGCTCTTGCCTTGCACGGTTGAACCATCACCACTTTCCAATTCACTGTTTCTTCATCACTTTCAACTGGCTGCTATAAATCTGCATCCAAATCCATGGATGTCCCTTCAACAGGTATGAAATAAAAAGAATAACACTAATCTATTTCATTTAACTGATGTAAGTAAAAAATAAAATTGTTTATTTACGGGAATTCAATCACGATTCATATAATACTTTCTCCTTGAACATTATTTTTTGTTTTAAGGGAAACGACATAAATCTCTTTCCAATTATGATTATATGTCATTTTTGTTCGGTCCTATAAGGGCATCAAGTCTAGCCCATCATACCTACAGATCACTATGAGCTTTTTACAGCTTGCAAAAATAGATACGGAATGTTTTGCCTCTTTTTAGGTAGATAAAATGAATTGTATTCAAGTTTTTTTTGAAATACCTTTAACAAATTTCCTATTTCTTTCTGATGCAGGTTTCATATAGTTAATTGTCCAGAATATCACATGTGACGAATTCTGTTGCAAACTGTGTCGAACGGGTGGCTGTTACCTTTGCACTGCCATATCCATTATCATTACCGCACCGCCATATCCAAGACCTACATCGTTGTGGCATCCAATGACAAGGTATGTGGGCATCCTTCCTTATATCTTGTTTGCATTGTTAAGAGATCGACTGCTACTTCAAGTTCTGTCAGAAAATGTGAGTGGTAATGATTCTTTCATGTTCTGCAGTGGTGAATGTAATTAACTGAAAGCTTATTTCCTTCATAAATCTAGGAGATAATTGTTAGCAATTGGAGGTTAAAAGTACAACTAATGTATTGGTTGATGTATTTCTTTAAAGTTCGTCCTGTTTTGTTGGATTAGTTTATCGATTTATAAGCATTGCACATTGCTGTATTTATCACTAAGTTTTTATGTTCTATACCCTTCCTATTATAGTTTACGATGTGGCTTTTCTACTCATAGTGATAGCTCCGCATAGGGTTAGGGCCGTTGGATATGCCAAATTTTGGTCCCTTGATGCATTGATGGGTGGCATAGCCAACGTCGTTCATGATAGAGATTTGCTGAACTAAATTTGGCATGTGTATTCTCATTAAATATCAAGGCCCTTGTTTGTTTGCCTACAGGAGATCTTTGATTTTAATGTTGCTAGCTTTCTCACAGGAGATCCTTGATTAGTGTTGCTAGCTTCTTCACAGGAGATCCTTGATTTTAGTGTTGTTAGCTTTTTGGCTGTAATAGATTGGAATATCCTTGACCATGTGTAATCATTGGAACGGCTTCACACGCTGGTAATAAGTAAAATAATTTGTGAATAATGTGTTTACATTAAGTTTTACCCCGAGACATTTCACATTTATTTATGGTCATATTTCAATGCAGCACTATACTCCACTTTAAAATATCAAAATATACCATTACATTCTTATTGTTGATCAAAATGTTGCGAGTAATCACACGGTATAGCTCATTTCTTTGCACCTATGAACTTGATGATTTACACATCATAGAATCTTAGAGTAAGTTAATCAATGCCCTTTGTAACCTTATCGAGGATTCTATTTATAAGAGTAGCGCACGATTGATTATCGAAGCATGTCAAGTTCCTATGATTTGAACTTAACATTCAATACATAAATGATTTAGTGGTATGTGTACTTTTTATTAAGTGGGTTAGAGTAGAAGTTGGCATGGTTATAGGAGTAACACATAAATGACATTCATTTCAATATTCAGGGTGACAATGGACAAAGGAAATAATAAGTGGTGCCTCATATGCGAGCATACAAAGAATATATTATTACTGCTTTCTCAGGGTGATGGTGAAGTAGAGAGGAGGAACCAAGAAGGTATAATTGCGAACACACTAGAGCAACTAGAGCAACTACACAACTCAGCCTAGGAGGAAGCATACTAGACTTGAGGGATATTGTTAATACACTTTCTTTCTGAGCACAATTTTTTGTGCTGAGAGACACATGTAAAAATATATCATCATTATATAGACATTTCATGAAAGCAATTGTCATATCTAATAATTTTTTCCATAATTACAGATATATCATAATGATGTTTTACAATATGAGTGTTGTGCACTTAAAGAATATTTGTGAGGAGATTTTATTTGTACACCATATGTGCATTGATATTTATCTGCCCGTCAAAATATGCAAAATCCTTATGTGAGTTCCTTTGTTCTACATTATCTTTGTTAGATTTTTGTCAAGCTAATACGAGTATTGTAATTCACAATTTTATAAGTGTTACTCCAAGCTACCAAATTACCAGTGAGGATACTCTTCCATATTTTTTCGGGACTTGTTTTTTTAAGAAATATTCCTTTGTTAGTATCAACACGCTGATTATTAGAAAATGTTTCCGGTTGATCGACTCCAATCAGTGTTGAATGCCTTTGTGTTACCAGAACCCAACAACTTTGAAGGTATTTGATTTTAGATTGGTGATTTACCGAAGTGGAAGAGAACACCAGTTCTCAACGGTGAGTGACATATTGTTGAAGTACGAGATTATTATATTATAAAATAGGAGGCATTGTCGGAATTGGACAATTGGGGATACAATAGGAGGTATTGTCGGAGTCGGATAATTGGGGATCACAATAATGAATAGAAAAGAAACTTGTTACCCGTGGCAACGCACGGTCACTCAACTAGATGAATTTGGAATCTATGTTCACTGTGAGGTTTCTAACTATGTGCTTTACATCAGGTACATCTCGGAAGCTAGAGAACTCCTCGTGCTTTCAATGTTGGCAACAGTGAAGTCTCAGATTCAGACTAGGCACTACACAAAAAATAAAGAGAGGGAAAACTGGCCTGATCCTATTTGTCCAAAGATAAGGAAGAAACTTGACAAACACATTCAACTTGCTAACAATGTATATGCAGATGGAGCAGGTGATGGATTGTTTGCAGTAGGGGAACTAATTTCATCTAAACCAGTAGACTATGTTGTAGACTTGAAACACAGGACCTGTAGTTGCATGAGGTGGCAGAAAACTGGAATACCCTGTCCACATGTCATAGCATGCTTAAGGCATGATGACACAGACCCTGTCACACTGGTTGACAAGTGCTATTCAGTGGAAATGCATGACAAGGCCTATGGTAACATAGTGTACCCATGCTTGGACAAGACTGAGTGGCAAAAGATGAATAGACCTCCAATATTGCCACCAATGTACACAAAACATGTTGGTAGGCCTACTAAAAGTAGAAGGAAGGCACCATTTGAGGTAGATGCCAGAGGAGGAGGCAAGAAGATGACAAGACATGGAGTCATAATGCATTGCAAGTACTGTGGTTTCACTGATCACAACATTGCTGGTTGCAAATGGAAGAAAGCTGGTCTTCCACCACCAACTACAGCTGATCAGACATTACCTCCTTCTCATCCAGTGACCAATACTGATCCAGTGGTCAATGTTGATCCAGTCATCACACAGGTAACCAACAACCACTGTCAGTATTGGTTTTGACATGTACTTCTGTCAGTATTGGTTTTAACTTGTCTCAACTACTTCTGACATGTAGGAACACTCTCATACTGATCCAGTCATCAGTAGCAATTACCCTGATGAGGACCTACTTGTCAACAACTTGATTGAGAAGGTAAATCATGACCCAACTTAGTAAACCATCACTATTTTTTTCTTAGTACAAGATCCGAACTAATGATTAATTCATATACAGAGGTTAGTGCAGAGAAATTTGGAGGCAAGAGCAGTTCCTGAACCTCCCTTCATCAAAACAGCACAAGTTTTGGTCAACCAGCCAGCTCCAAGCCAGTCAAGTGGTGCTAGCAGTATTAGACAGGGGGAACTAGCTCAAAAGCTGCTACAGATGCAACAAGAGAAGAATAAAATAAATGAAGAAAGAAAAATAGCTTTACTTGAGGTAAAGTATCAAGCTGAACTCAAAAAGATTGAAGAGAGAGCTAAGAAGAAGCTAGAGCAAGACAAGTTCAAGGCTGAACAGAAAGAAGAGAAAGCAAGAATTGCTGCAGAAAACAGAGAGAAGAGAAAGCAAGAGGCTGGGTTAAAGAAGTTAGCTAAGGCAGAGACTAGAAGAATAGTATCAGAGGTCAGAAAAGAGGTAGCTGACAAGAAAATGAAGGAAGCTACAGAGAAGAAGGAACTAGACAAGCAAAGATTATACTACATGTCACATACATTATGCCAAAATGCATCACATTCATCAGGTTCATTGAGTACTACAACGACAAAAGCATCACTAGATCATACTATAACAACAAAAGCATCACTAGATCATTACAGTGTACCATACATTAGTACTAGCCCATCATACCCCACACTATGACAACATCCACTACACTATCACCATCAGACCTCACTGCTTCACCAGAAGAACAGCAACCATAACACAAACCACACACATGGCACCAACTACAATCTTTAGAAGAAGATTGAATTGCCTGAGTTCCAGCAAAATCAGGATCAATTGCTTCTCCTGGCCTTGCAGACGTGTAACTCTTGCCTCCTGCTTCCTAAGATCAAGTTCTTCTCTTCTTTCTTCTGCCCATCCATAAGCTTCAATGCAAACATCCCCTTGAATGTGATTGTTCTCGATCAAATAGCGGACGTACTCGAGCTCCCAGTGCCAGAAATTGCACCCAGACTACAGAGAAGAAGAACTGAATCAAAATGCAATCTAAATCGAGCTCCAGCTAAATCCTAACAGCAGAAAAGCTTACACCATGATTTTTGCACTTGTAGTAGATCCATCCTGGGTGATCTGACGTCCCCGACCTCGCCTGCTTCACCGTACGACCGCAATCGGGGCAAGCGATGAGGGGAAATAGAGGAGCAGCGCGGCGGAGTGCACAGCGGGATGAGCTTGCGCTGGACATGGCGGAGCAGCTCCCTTGGTCGGCGGTGGTCCCTTCCTACGGCTGCGCCCACTCTGCTGCGGCGGCGGTGACTCTGCTGCGGCGGCGCCGCTGATTTAGGGTAAGGAGAGGGGAACGACGCGGGCAGGGTACGACGCGGTCGGACTGAACGGGTCCGCTCGGACCAGGGAGGGGGTTAGTACCAGGTAGGGAATTTTGCAAGAACCACCTCCGAACTTCTTCCTTCTCCAAACATTCCTGTCTATTTATCTAACAATGGGACCGAATTCTCTAATACAGAGCTACGCCTCGTCCAGTGACCTCGCATGACTTCTCCCGCGAGTTTAATTACCGTAAACTCGTATTTCCGATGTACGGTGACTGTATTGAACTTGCTAAGCAAGTACAGATACCTACGATAGATTTAACTCTATTGCTAGTAGTCATAGTTTGCTTATCTGACGCTCTCAAAAAAAAAAGTTTGTTAACTATGATGAGCGAATTTTTCTTCTTCTAAATTTACACGCACGCATTTACTACTAGGACATGAACTCTCCGTGTTCAACTTCAACAGAATTGTGTGCGGAAAAAAAAGAAAGATTGGACACTGAACAAGCAAGAAGACCTGCAAACTGAACCCGTCGACACACAAATCGCAACATCCCCGTCGCTCACCATCGTCCAGCAGCGGCGGGATGCCGGAGGCCGGAGGCATCATGGAGAGGGCCGGACCGCCCAAGGAGACGACGCAGGAGTGAGGCTGGAGCAGGATCCCTACGCGGCGGGAGTATCTATGTGAGCGCGGATCCGTGAGCTTGGAGGACGACATCGTCGCACCGTCTCGCCCCGCCGCCGGGGCTGGCTCACCGCGCAGGGCTCCCGAGGCGCCACTCCGCCTCGAGGGTGGCTGGGTGGGCTGCCCCGCTTGCGGAGATCACGCCGCTGCCTCGGCTCTGTTCGACCACGCCGATGTCCCGCATCTGCCTCCGCCGCAGCCTCTCCGCCAACTCCACCTCGCCGCCCTCACCCTCCTGGTCGCCCCGCGCCGCCTTTGCCGCGGCCACAGAGCGCGTCCGCGCAGGCACGCTCAGCCCGGAGGACGCGCACCACCTGTTCGATGTATTGCTACGGCAGGCAACCCCCGTCCACGGGCGCTCCCTGAACGGCTTCCTCGCCGCCCTCGCCCGTGCGCCAGACTCCGACGCCTGCAGAGACGGCCCTTCCCTCGCCATCAGCATCTTCAACCGTGTGTGCCAAGAAGAAGCTGGCCTGCAGGTGGCACCGCCCACAATCTTCAGGTACGGCATCCTCATGAAATGCTGCTGCCGCGCCCGCCGCCCGGAACTAGGGCTTGCCTTATTCGGTCGCCTCCTAAAGATGGGCCTCAAGACAAATGAGTCAATCACCAGCACAGTCCTCAAGTGCCTCTGCTTCGCGAAGCAGACAGATGAGGCTGTGAACCTGTTGTTTCATCGGATGTCCGAGCTGGGCCTTGTGCCTAATGTCTCCTCGTACTCTATTGTCCTGAAGAGTTTATGTGATGAGAGGAGGAGCCAGCAAGCGCTCAGCCTGCTACAGAGGATGGCAAAAGAAGGAGGTGCCTGCTCCCCTGATGTGGTGGCATACAGCATTGTCATCCATGGGTTCTTGAAGGAAGGGGAAATAGGAAAGGCGTGCAATCTTTTCCATGAAATGATGCAACAAGGGGTTGTGCCTAACGTGGTGACGTATAACTCGATTATTGATGCGCTGTGCAAGGCCAGAGCAATGGACAAGGCAGAGTTGTTTCTTCGGCAGATGATTGATAATGGTATTCAACCAACTGAAGTGACATATACTAGCATGATCCATGGATATTCTAGTTTGGGCCAGTGGAAGAAGGCGACTAAAATGTTCAGAGAAATGACAAGCAAGGGTCTTATACCAAACATTGTTACCTGGAACTCGTTCATGACCTCCCTTTGCAAGCATGGAAGAAGTAAAGAGGCTGCACAGATCTTTGATTCTATGACTGCGAGGGGCCAGCACAATCCTGATATCATCTCGTACTCCATTCTGCTTCATGGGTATGCCTCTCAAGGATGCTTTGCTGATATGATTAATCTCTACAATTCAATGACAAGCAATGGCATTGTAGCCAACTGCCATGTTTTCACCATATTGATTGATGCATATGGTAAACGTGGAATGATGGATGAAGCTATGGTCATACTTACTCAAATGCGGGAACAAGGAGTGAGTCCGAATGTATTCACCTATTCAAGTGTAATAGCTGCATTTGGTAGAATGGGTAAGCTGGATGATGCTATTGACAACTTCAATCAAATGATTGCTATGGGAGTACAGCCGAACTCAGTTATTTATCACTCGCTGATTCAGGGTTTCTGTACACATGGTGATCTGGTGAAAGCAAAGGAACTGGTTTCTGAAATGATGAAAAAAGGCATTCCTCGTCCTAACATTGTATTTTTCAGTTCAATAATGAACAGCCTATGCAAAGAAGGAAGGGTTAATAATGCGCACGATATCTTGAACTTGGTTATAGACATAGGCGAGAGGCCTAATGTTATAACATTTAGTTCACTGATTGACGGATATTGCTTAGTCGGCAAGATGGATGAAGCATGCAGAGTACTGGACACCATGGTATCAGTTGGCATTGAGCCTGATGTGATTACATATACTGCACTTGTTAATGGATATTGTAGAAGTGGAAGGGTTGATGATGGATTAATTCTGTTCAGAGAAATGCTGGGTAACAGAATTAAACCGACAACTGCTACATATGATGTCGTACTGGATGGGTTATTTCATGCTGAGAGACCTGTTTCTGCGAAAAACATGTTCCGTGAGATGATCAGAAGTGGAACAGCAGTGAACATTTCCACATACAGTATAGTCCTTGGAGGACTTTGTAGAAATAATTGCACCGACGAGGCAATTGTCTTGTTCCAGAAATTAGGTGCAATGGATCTGAAGTTCAATATTACAATACTCAATACCATGATTAGTGCAATGTACAAGGTTAGGAGAAGAGAAGAAGCTAAAGAGTTGTTTGCTGCGATTTCAGACAGTGGGTTGGTACCTAATGCTTCTACTTATGGCACAATGATACAGAATCTTCTAAAAGAAGGATCAGTGGAAGAAGCTGTAAATATGTTCTCATCAATGGAGAAGAGTGGTTGTTCTCCTAGCTCTCGTCTTTTAAATGATATCATCAGATCATTATTGGAAAAGGGAGAGATAGTCAAGGCTGGATTTTATATGTCTAAAGTTGATGGGAAGATCATCTCATTTGAAGCTTCAACTATTTCGTTGTTGATGCGTCTCTTTTCAAGTAAAGGGTTGTATCGGGAAGATATAAAATTGCTTCCTGCAAAGTACCGCTTTTTCGGTGGAGTTGGTTGATGCACTGGACTCAGCAGATAATTGTTGGTGTAGTTGGTTCAGACCTCCCTCTTAATGACGAGAGTGAGTAGAAGGTGTAGGATCTAGATCGTAGAAAATTAGTAAACTATCCCCGAGTTCCTTGTTTTGACGATATTCTGTTGAAGGCTTGAAGCACTCTCATGCTTTTGCATATGCCCGTCATACTTGCAAATAAAGATCAACATTCTTTTCTTACTATAATATGTCTATTCATATCTACAAGTTTGTTGCTACCGTACTGTGACTTGACAAATAATTGCACTTGACTCGCGATTCAATGTGTATTTCATGCAAAAATAAACAGCTAGTGTTCATCCCATCTTTTTTTTTTGCAAATAGCGTAGATCCCTGACTCAGAAACATCATCGTGCAAACATAACCGTACGCCATACTGGTCTTTACAACCTTTTGGATTCAGTATGGGCTCGGGTGTCTTCAGATTGACCCCTGTCACCTTTATGAGACAAGAATGTGATTTAAAGTTTCTAGTGTCTACATGAAATTTCAGCCCTAATATGGTACAATATTGGAATGCTACATGTCAGGGCAACCTAGACAACTTTGCACGGTACCATTTTTTACATTAGTTTGGTTTTAGCAGGGGCTATAGTGCACTAAGAATGAGTTGTCTTACCTTTAATTTGAGCTGCTCTTTCTGCTGGCTTTGGCCTCGGTTGATGATCGAAAGTACTCTTATCTTTTATTACAGCTACTAGTTAGTGAGGGACCTTCATCTTGTATCAAATCCCTCTAACAATTCATCTCTAAAAAAGAGGGTTGACTACTCATGGTGCCTCATGTTCCGGATCATGGGCTTTGCCTGTTGATTAATCATGAATTTAACTTAACTGTAAGAGAGAAATCTTGTCCAAGCATATTTAAATATAATTTAACTTAATTGGGTAAGATGTGTACCCAGTTAATCAAGATTTGATCGTTTGATGGTCTAGTGGATCCACAGCTCTTGATATTTAGCCTGACTTTTTTTATGGATTCTGGAGCGCGGTACCCATGTCTGTCCATTCGAGTTGAAATGTTTGTCTTCTACCCAACAGGTCTGAGCTTTGTGAGCTCAAAGTCTGAGAGTTTAGGATTTTGTTCGTCATCAACAAGGATGTTTGTGGAACTGTGATCTCGTAGATGACTCGCTGGTTCACCTTCTCATGGTGGTATTCGAGCCCCTTAGCACTTGCGTGGGCTATCTTTATCATTATATGCTACTTGAGTAGTATTTTTATCAGAATTGTAACACTGCATTGACCCCAAATTCAACTTTTAAGTTCTTGTTGCATCTAGTAACAAAATATGATGACAATGACAGGGTTAGAAAATGATGTTGTATTGTTTTCTGAATATCTTCCATAGATTTTTAAGTTTAACTTGTTGTGTTTGAATGCATAGGCTCTTCTTTATATTTATGACCAGCAGAGCACTGGAATTTTAATGTGATAAAGACCAGCACTCGCCAAGCAGCTGGTCTACAGATGAACCAAGGGGCATGTACTTATACACAAATAGCCTTTGATCTCTGTCTGCGTAATATCCTACTAAGCTATCCAGTTTTGGATGAGCATCAAGACCTCAAGTAGGAATTGTCTGTTGCCGTGAAACCGTTCAGGTCTAGTTGGTTGACAGCTAGAAAGCCACGCATAACAATAAATTGAAGCAGTGAGAAATTTGTTACAAGACAGTAAGATTGTATCTGAATATATCATCAAGGCATTATTGTATATATCTCGCAACTTTGAAGCTGCCCCTTGTAGACCTTGCCAAAGCCCCCCTCCCAGAAGGCAGTTGAAGCCAAAGTTCTTGGTGGCTGTCACTAACTCATGGATTTTTGTTTTGCAGCTCTGTGTTTTGGCCATGGCCAAACTTTCTGCAGGTTCACCGTTTGCTGTTATTTCAGAATATTGTTCATGTTTTGGACAGAGAGACGATGGCTTGTTCGACTCTGCAAGGTAAGCTTTGGCATTTTTTTAAGAGAGAATTTCCTCCTGTGCTTACTTGGTGGATCTAGGTTTCGCTATTACCAAATTCCAGTCCTAGTCTGCTAGGATTTTGCATGTGACACTTGTACGAAATATATAATATAATTATACTGGCTAGGTAAATCCATTCAGTCAAATATACTTAGGTGTCCGCAGTGGACTAATGTGACAAAAAGGTGTTCTTGGTCCTTAAACAGAGATAGTGCATGGTGTGTATGCAGAGCTATAAGTTATCTTGTGATGAAACCATTGACCAGTTTAATGGACTGATTTATTACATATGCGTGACATACTGAATCACAAATCATGGAACTTCTCTAGAGCATTGTATTCTCACTTACGTCTGGCTGGTTGTGTTCTGAAACTGATGCCAATCAACATAGCTTATATCAGTTTAAATACCAAACACATGAGTTTCCTATTTGTACCTAACAGTGGTATGAACATCCTCCATGATTCCAGGAGGGGCGCTCCAAATCTCGTTGAAAGGGCCGCATTTGCAAACCATGACCTCCCACAGCTCCATCCTGTATGTCATCATCTTCGACTTGAAGGATGAAAGCACTTCGTCTTTCAACACTATATGTGATGAATCCTTAATCCCTGTGCATGTCTTCTCTTACAATTCACTGATCTCCTCCGTTTCTGACTGCTGCGAGATCTCCAACCCCTGTGCAAGTGTGCATTGCTGCTCTTAGAATCCATGAAACTCCTCCCTCCGTTCACAATGGCGTCAAGGGTGAGGAGTTGTATTGTGCTTCCTTGTCGAACGATCATGTATCCAAGTCATCGATCACCTCCTCCCTTGCGGGATCAACTTGCTCAACCAAGAATATGACCTCTCTCGGTTTGGTCCGCACTTGGGATCTAAATTTGCAATGTCTGTTTCCCTGAATATCGGAGTTCTGCACGTTCTTTTGCATTTGTTGTTCCTATGGTTGGAATTCTAAAAGAAAACTGGCATATTTGGGCGACCCTGAGTGCTGTCCGCCCTGCCTCTTCAAACCAGTTCAGTGTCTGTTCAGCCTGGATGTTCGTTTGCATTCCAAACTGTGGCTGAATGCTGATCTGTCTGGTTCAGGTATCAACTGCTGCTATTTGTTAGTATTTTATTTTTGGTATTACAAAGCAAGCTAGCAGCGCCAGTATTACAGATTTTTTAACAGCCAGTCAATAGAGAAAACTGCACCCTGTCTATTAGACTTGGGTCTCAGCCTAATAAAGTGTTAAAAACGAGAAACCACTGTGTGCTGTTTGGTCTATTGTAGTTGTAGACTTATTTGATCGCTGTGGTCGTATAGATGCGTACAAATCAAGACAAAGCCGCATTGCTTATTTTGGAACGGAGGGAGTAGTAGAAACTACTCCAGTGAAGCTTAATAGTGCTCATTAAGCTTTCGACGCAGCTCCAACATCGAATTTTTTTCTTAACCTAACTCCAACGTCTAAACATGATTGAGAAGCTTGTGATTATTAAAATTAAGCTTAAGAGCATCTCCACTAACAATTCCCAGAACGCTTTTTTATGGAAATAAGCAGTGTCCCGGTAGCAGCCACTCTACCGTTCACCTCCTCTTTTCTGCTAATATAATCCTGGGGCGGACGCTAAATTTGGCCCAGTCGTATTCCCAGGAACTTGTTTTTATCCGGATTTGGACCAAGTTTGGTCCGAACTTTCCAGGCCATTCCCAGGATTCTGGAAACGCCGGACAAAGTGAATTTAGCAGAAAAAAAGGAGATAGCACGTGGATCCGCCCAGTCAGCGACGGAAGCCGAGTCGTCGTCATCCTTCCCGTCGTTTCCTCTTTTCCCGCCCTCGCCGCTACACCCCTCCCGTCCTCGCCGTCGGCCTTGGCCTATAAAAGACGTACTTCTCGCCGTCTCCCTTCACACTCTCTCATAGAGCTCCCAACTCCGGCGAACTCCAAACGATCGCACATTTCCACCTCCAAAACTCTGGCGAAAAGCCATGGCCGAGAGATTCCTTGGCGACAACGCGGCGGCGAACGGCTTTAGCCGCCGCACGCTGCAGCCGTGAGAGGCCCGGATGCTCCACGCCGTGGGCTATATGGCGCCGCCGGATTTTCGTCTCCCCCTTGGCTGGAATCTCAGCGCTGGTGTGATCCCGATTCTGCCGGTGCCGACCGATGAGGACATCGCCGACGAGATCCAGGCGGCTATCGCCGCCATGGAAGACCCGGATCTCGTCGAGGATCCTGGCAACCTGGTCTTCTAGGAGCAGTTCTTCCCCGATAGGCGGCTCCAGGAGCTCGCCCGCCACGAGGGACCGCCGGGCTCGCCGCCGATGCGTAACAATGCGGCGTCGCGTCGCCGCTGGTGGAGCGCTCCTGGGCGAACGCTCGCCGCCGTGCTTGAGCACATCCAAGCTGGCAACCACCCTACCTCGGCATGTAGAAGCGGCATCCGGCATCGGCATCGGCGTCGGCCACGACGACGGCCTTTTAATGTTTTCCTATTTTAAATTCGATGTAATATATGCGTCCTCGCCCTAATTAATGAAATCCACCCATATTCGTTCAAATTTCGCCGTGTTTAACTGAATTTAAAGCCGAACGCGGGAACTCGGCCTCGGAACACGAGTGGAAAACTCGTCGTTCCTGGACCGAAAAAAAGT
This sequence comes from Avena sativa, assembly GCA_916181665.1. Taxonomy (NCBI): domain Eukaryota; kingdom Viridiplantae; phylum Streptophyta; class Magnoliopsida; order Poales; family Poaceae; genus Avena; species Avena sativa. The sequence continues at coordinate 369,156,304 of OV702279.1, read as the reverse complement.
TTCGTTCGGCAAAATTAGTCCGGATAGGATCGTCTAACGAGGGAGGATGCTCTAATTACGCTGGATCCACTGAGAGGAAATACTGGTCGCTTTTTCTTAGAGGGATGGACGAGTGCAGTTTTGCCTCTCAGCTTATGTGAGGCGGACAATAAAGTAAAAAGTTCTAATAGTGAAAAAATTCAGAAACATCTGATTTTTTTAAAAAACTAATAAAATACGCGTGCGGTGCTACGGACAATATGTACATACATAATTCAAGTTTGAATTGTTACATGCCAGTCAGTACGCATCTCCCGGCCTATCTTCTAAAATATATATAATTACCAATTGTACATTCTTAATTCAAACTTCAAATTTCAAAGCTAGTAGTCCTAGAGATATCAGAGTTGCAAATTATTATCCATGCCATTTGAATTGCAGAGTCCGTGGTGTAAATTATTATCTAGTCGATTAGCAAATTCTTTAGATTGTGACTTTTCATCTGACTCATCAGGTGATCCTTAGTCAGCAAGATCGCCATGTAATATAGTATGTAGCAATTCTTGAATGAAAATAATATAACCCATAGCCTCTTTCCATTGATTAAACAAAGGCATCTGGAAGCACAAGTACCCGTGACATACAAAAAATGCATATTGCCATAATCTTAATCAGTCTCATCTTTATCTGGAATAACATCAGAAGAAAATAGAAAATAGAAATATACATGGAAGATTCATAATATCATTGAACACAAATTTACAGGATTTTCCACTTTTCATCAAAGTACCAAATGGAAACCGAACACCCTGTGATTTCATCACAAAGCGAAGTTAAAAGAAATTCCCCAACATCAGCAAGGAGATTGAAAAGAAAAAAATGTGTTGTATTGTATCACCTGGCCAAGTGCTGAGGCCACTCTCCGAGCAGGTAAAAAGCAAACATGCCCCTAATGTTTGGCAACCTCGATGGCATATTCACTTCGCCAGTCACTCACCCTTCATGTCGCCGCCATTGACAATGGATTTGCCTGGCATCTTCACTTCGCCAGTAACTCACCCTTCATGTCGCTGTCATTGACAACAGCTTTTCCTTCAACACACGATACCAACCCACCCTTTCTGCCACTTCCAAATATATTAACACCCTACAAAACAAAATAGAAAGGTTTCAAAAGAAAACCAAAAGCTTTAACACTGAAAGTAACAGTTGGCATCTCATTTTCCTAGTTTTTAAAACTTTATTATAGTTGAATGCCCGTGTGTTTCACATCCCTTATTTTTTCCCTCATTTTTGAAGTAATCATAGTACTTGTGAAAAAAATTCATACCTAAACTGGTAGTTTAAAATTTTTGGCAGCTGTCTTGCCAATTAGATGAAACAATGAATTGCTATGAAACACCATCATTGCTATATAGAATAACTTGTATCAAATCAAAACTAAAACGAGGAGATCACTAATTGATAATTAATCTAATCATGATCCTAGTATGAAAAGCAGAGAGTTAAATATTGTGCTCTGTTATGAAACATATAATACATGAAAAACACGATTCTAAGAGAACATAACTTTGAAATGAATTTTGTGTACTCACTACATGTAAAAATTCACCTCAAAGGCAGAACATCTAGCCCATGGACGACAACATGGATCACTATAACCAAGCGCTGGTACCAAAATGGCGTGGTATCAAATTGAAGGCCTTCGATAGTGTGTAGATGATAGCAAAAATGAGAAGTATTCAATTGCAATTGAGAGGCACACAAAATTTACTCAAGCACAACTGACGTGTCCATAAAAAAATTACTCTAACCACACATAATATACTCCCCCCGTCCCAAAATAGATGTCTCAAATTGTCAAAATTTAGATGAATCTATATAGATTCATCCAAAATTTGAAAAAGATAAGACATCTTAGGACGGAGGGAGTATCAAAGACGGGTTGGCTTGATTGTACATCCCACACTCAAGATAGGAAACAATTAAAACCACAACTAAAATTCCACCTCGCTCCTCTGCACACTAAAGGCACTGCAATTGTATAGCTGATTGCCGAAGCAACAATAGGATCTCTTCAATGCATCCACCCAACCTGAGATCTAGCAAATCACACATGTCCGAGTGAAAACAATTAGATAACTCTAAGTCTGACTGATTTTATATTGATATTTGCCCCTACTTGTGCTCATATGAAACTGGTAATGATTTATCCATGAACTTGTCCCTAAAAAAACAAAATCCATGGCACTGCCTCTTCTCCCTCCTGTCTCTTGCTCCTCCCTCACGTCCAAAATTGGTTAGTACACTCAGGGCAGCATTACTGTTTTTTTCGAGAAAACACAAAGAATTTGCTTTTCTTTTCATTGAATAGGAATAAGACATCAGTTACATCCTCCAGAGGAGGGACACACACTCACAACCCCCCCCCCCCACACACACACATGACCGTCCTCACCAAGTGACTACGACAGGGTGAGGAGGTGCTCTCAACTTCAGAATGACGACATTAGGTCTCACACAGCCTTGCCTCCAGCCAAGAATGGCGAGGCATCAAGACTCGGAACAACAGGGCAGCAACATCGCTATTGCCAGACGCCTCCAGGGACGATTGCAGCTCCAGGACTGCCCATGCCAACATACCTCGCACCCTTGTGTGCCTAGAGAGTCGGCAGGTGAAAGGCAGGGCCCGACTGGAACTGGTGTAGCTCTCATCTGGGAGATTCCGACGCCGGTGTACATTGCACCATAGAGGTCTGTTCCCTGTGTAGCAGTCTACGCCGGATCAACCCTTCACCAACCTCCAGCTGCTGTAGGTACTCCTCTTGCAGCAAGGCAACACCTTCAAGAAGGAGACGGCGCTGAGACGCCGCCGCTGCCCGGTCCAGCAGGCTGGACCTAGGGTTTCCCCCGGTGCTCGAGGAGGAAGTCTGGTCAAGATCATGCCCACGCCTCCAGGAAGGTAATGGCGCCCTCAGGCCTCGCCGTTGGCAGCGCAGGCCATCGCCGCGCGGGGATCTCACCCTGACCCATGAACAGAGACATCCGAAGACCGCTGATGCAGGGGCAGACTGGTCGTGGCGAAGGATGTAGCTGGGGTAGATAGACCATCACAGGGAGGGAAGCCTAGGAACGTATTCGAAGGAGGGCACTGACCAGCACAACACCCAGGCCAACCGCCGCCGGGAGCACGTCAAGCATGTGGCAAAGCCATCTGCACCGCGCCGTCGTGGACCGTGGCCGCCGCCGCGCCGGCCCGCAACTTCCACCGTCAGGATCAGCCAGGGCACAGCAGAGCAGCCACCTCCCAAAGGGCCGCGCTGCTTACATGCTTGCCCGCCAAGGTCTCTCCACCAGCGGCGGTCAGGAGGGGTGAGAGGAGGGAGAAGTCTGATTTGGCAGGAGGGGGTGCCACGGGCCCACACATGTCCAGATCCGGGCACCCGCACCTCCGTCGAGAGCCGCTAGTGGCCGGCCGCCGCCTCTGCAGCGCTACGCACGCCGCGCTCCATCGCTCCTCGACCTCCCCGCGCAGGCAGAAGCCCGCGGCACCACCAAGCGCTCCCGCCGCGCCACCACGCCAGGATCTAGCGCGTCGGCCAACCGAACTTGGGCCATGCCGTCGCCGTCCACCAGTGAGGGCTTTGCCCGCCGGCATCCTCCGGCGATGGCGAGGGGAGGAGGGGCAGAGGAGGGGGCTTGGGGCGGCTAGGGTTTCGCCGCCCGAGTCGCCCCTGGGGAGCGACACGGGGGCCTGGGAAAGGAGTCTCGTCTCAATTAACTTCCAAAAGTGGGCAGCATTACTATAGCTCTACAATATAGCTCTACTATAATATTTGTGTCACCTAAGCTACATTGACAAGGTAAAAATCAAACTATGTTAGCTTACGTACAAAGGACATGTAGGCGAAAAAAGATAGTTTACTGATAGAGAGTGTAGAACTAAATCCATAGTTGGATATACACAAATTAGATAAGTTTATGTGTTGGTAGATTGCATAGCAGGAGTAACACGATGGCAACCTCTGCAAGAGAAGTAACTTACCTGCAAGCATATGGTTTTGAATGTAGCCCAACAGATCCACCTTTCTCTGCCCCTTCTCGTGTGTCATGCCTTTTTATCAAGCATCAGTTCTTAATTTTGACCCAATTGATTGATTGCTAGTAAGGATACAGAATGCATTAAGATTAAAATTAAACTGAAAGGAGATATATACAGAATCTCTACATTTTAGAAATACAAATCTTATTAGTAGTTGATAATGTAGATAAAAAAGCAACGAAAATGAACATTGACACTCACCCTGCTCATCTACAGCAGAGTTGTAATTCACCATGCAAGTGGCATTTTCATCATCGACACTCACCCTGCTCATCTGCATTTGAATGATTCTCAAGGTAGCATGTATCTCGTGTGAGAAACACACTCACTTGGCTGCCTATCTCAATCCAGCTACAGCCAAGCTGCTTACTAACACCTCTACTCTTCATAGATGTTGTTCCCACTCATTTGTCACAGGCTTCAGGTAAATTGTTTCCGATTGGTACATCATATAGCATACATATTTTTTCTACATTAAACTCAAGGTAATATGCTTCATTTCTGAACTTGTAATTCTCCGTTTCATCATAATAAAGCTATCCACTTGTACACAATTTTTCAGCCCTGAATATGTCATTGATAGAAGGAACATGGGACAACTGAATGAATGAAGTGGTAGACAATAAAACTCGATGGAACAACTGCTAGACAAATGAACATTTGAGTAAAAAGCTCACCAAACCATGAAACATAACTAACACCGATTTTGATGGCTGAAGCTCTACAAAGATTAACATAAGCTAACCACATAATATTTGTTGGTTTAGCGAATATCAAGTGCCATATTTGTCTCCAAAAACCAAAATAATCACCATATCTTAAAGTTTTTCCCAGCGCGAGACGTTGTATTCCATTGCAATCAGAAAAATAACTCCATGAATTTCCTGAACACGGTATCCTGCAAGAATTGGTGTGAAGAGTAACGATATTACAGGTTCACAAAAAGAATTGGTGTGAAGAGTAACTATATTACAAGTTAACAAAATAGACGTGAAAGATTTCATACAACAATAAAACCAAAAGACTATTTTATGACTATGTGAACAGAAACAATTTGTAGCCTCGTGGAACTGCCAGGCATTAAAACCAAAAGATTATTTTATGACTATCTAAACAAAAAAATTCAAGCCTCGTGGAACCGCCAGGCATTTATAGAACATGAATATATGTGTAAAAAAATAGTACATTCAGAGCATGACCATCTACTCCGTTGTGCATCCTTCCTAGCAACAAAATCATTTTGTCGAACATCCCTAAATTGGTAAATCTGAAACAATGAGTAACAAAGTAATCTGGTTGACCTCCGAGTAAATACACTCATTATCATTGCAAAAAAAAGGGGCAAATACCCTCACTTAATCTGGCATTTAACATGTTTATTTACATAATTAGAAATAAAACGGGCACTCTGCTATTATAAGAAGGAAGTCCAAAGTTCTAGATTGTGTAAAACCCAGACTGCCAGTTAACTCTTTACAATATGTTATATGCAAAAAGCTGCATAGTTTCACTTTTCGGTAAGATGATTTATAGGTTTCTTATTTACACCAAGTTGAAACATTTGATAAAAATATTACTTAATATTCGCCAAATGTGACAATATAAGAAGAGGTCAATGATGTATCTTGATCTGGACCTCCTCAACCACAAATAAGGAAACAATAAAGAATCAATGTAAATACCTTGACCTTCCATTCCCTCGAAGATCTACTATTTCTTAGGTGTCCACTATTATGTTGGTGCTAATAGCTTGCTCTAGCACTCATCTCGGTGGAAGAAAAGATCGAATAACTTTAAAATTAAAGCATCAGTCTTGTGCTTAAGCGATGGTGACGAATTCCGCTGTTTGTGCACACTTCATTGAGCCTCTATATATAACAGAAGGATAAAAATATCGAGTAAGAAACTCCCTCCAGGTATGCTATATGCAGTGGTGCGCATAAGTAAACTACAAGAGAAAGAAATCTGCTTCTTGATTTGCTTGGTCTCTAATAGCTCAAAAAATTAATAACGCAATCCCTCACCTCCCGACACCTCACCGGAGGACCCCATGAAAGAATCTAAAGGAAGAGGTCAGATATAGAATGTTCAATAGAATGAAGGTAGGATATTTCATTTCATATGCAACAACACAAGTGCCCAACTAATTTTTTCTTTCGGCAGAAGAGTAATGCCGTTCTATGCCATTGAGACATGTAACTAAATTATGAATATATAATAGAAGCACTCACCCCGTGGATACTCAACTACTCAAGATCCAATGTCCAGTTTGATGAAGCTTGTCGTATATTTTTGCATCTAGTGCATCTTCAAACGTCCTTAGAATGAGCATATCTGTAACATCAAGCATGTCTGATTGATTATGTATGCATGCAGCAACATCACTATAATGCTTAGATCAGCTACTTCAACAATGCAACGATTCATTCGGAGTTCTCTAATTCATGGAATATCAAACAGTGTCCATTACCTTGAAGAATATGTATATATGGCAGACTGTGCATCTAAGCATCCGTTCAAGCTCCAGCCATAAATATCAAAATGATAATTCATGTAGAGTGGCAGTAAAAAGGAGAACAATTCTTGATTCTCTGAAAAATGGATCAGAGTGAGAAGAACAGAATTAAGGAAGGGAAACAAAATCAAAAGGCTTAGCAAAGTTCTATATTACAATCAAAATTATGGTCACATAGTAAAGTTTTATATTACAATCCAGAGAACTATCTTGCCCAAGCAACAAAAGAGATGTTCTGTTGTTTGGATACCGGGTTATGCACCATACAGCTATTCATCTGAGATGTGGTCAATAGCATGACAAGTTCAATGGTCTCCACACAGTGGGCCAACAGCTGCATAGTGCAGAATTGGTTTTGTTCTAATTAAAATAAAATATATTCAAACCCGATTCGCTTGCAACATACATTCGGATTGAGATGGGTCAGAAGTAACCATATGCCCTTTAACATGCTAGAGTAGTAGTTTATTAGTTGAGTAAGCCTTGTATGCCATTTAACATACCAGATCAGTAGTGCATATTATCTTCATTACAGTCAATCGTTTCAAATCAAATCATACTATCTTCGTGACAGTCTATAAAAAAATCTTTTTTGTCAGCCCCCTCTTCTACCCAAAGATGATCAACTATGACATGTAGTAAAAAATCTATCAGGAAGTTCCAAGAAAGCAAGTCTAATATGAAAGAGTAATTTGAGATTGTCTAACCGAGGCATTTTTAGATTTTCCATCCTTGCTAGTTTTGTTACCGGTCGCATGTCTGCTTGATAGATAGCAAAGGAGGTAGATGAGAATTGTTCGTGCTGCTCGGAGAGAAGTGCTTCATGTGAAACAATTACACCATGTTGAGCTACAATGACCCTGTTTATCAGAAGAACATAAGATTGAAAATTACATACCTCTTTTTATGTGTGTTGATCTATAGACGCGGGCTAGTGATCTAGCCAAGGGGACAACAAAGGAAGCAGTACTGAGAGCTGGTGGAGTCACAGAGGGAGCTGGCCATTGGAGCACAAATCGTGAAGAAAAAAGATGAAGAAGGATCAAGACCATTCATCTTTCGACCGATATCAGAGACCTCACCTCCTATCCAAGAACCTACTTATGAAGGATACCCGAAATTTTAGTAAAGCAACAAGCAAAAGGTTAACTTCTAAGATTTGACGTTCCCAGAATTATATAAAGGTTGAATCTTTCCAAACTGGTAGCTCGTACACTAATACAACGAGCACCAATTTGAGGTTTGGACATCATTAGAGCCTGCTTTTATGTGATAAAAAACTAATGGTGGTAAAATCAAGAAAATAAAGTATCCCTCTTAACGAGCACCATATTAATCTTGCCAATGGCCATGTGAAGGAAACATGATTGATATTCATTGTTATATTGCAGTAGCAAATATATGAAATTTAGGTAAATATATGAAATTTACTTCTTTGTCACAAATCTTATGGATAGATTTCAATTTTAGATGTACAAAAATTTTGGGCGTCCAATGTAAATTTTTGGACCAAAATAACTATGCGTAGGATGCTAGAATCAAGCAATCCTTCTTACAAATGAAAATCAAATCACATAAATTACTCCAAGATCAGAAATTGCATTTCCAAAACATGAAACTAAATAAATCAACTTACGAAATTCACTTACATGCCAATTTACAACAGACCTAGGCTATTGTATCTGAATTTATGATAGCTTACAGTTAGCACGTGTGCTTTCCAACGGTACTGATTGCAAAACAAAAACATAGCCGGAAGCAAATGCCTCATAATATCAGAACCCGTGGTATCTCAGTTGCAGAAGGATTTGAAGTACCCTAACAAAAAACGTATCGGCAAGCTCCACATGAACGGCGGCATCAGCTACATATTACCTTAGCACAGACCAATGGCTTCAGCGAATTCTGTGCCACCACATGGGCAACGGCGGAGGCCCTTGTGTAATCGGCGCAGCAACACAACAGCAGATGATAACATAAGTTGTGGGCAAAAACCAAAGGTAATTCAGTTAGGCAACGGCAAATCTTACAGATCGAGAAAGCAATCCGTTAGGTTCTTGCATCGTTCGCATTCTCCCTACTTGTTTGTCATATAGAATTTAAGGATCCTTTCAGTCAAGAACAACGTCCAGAAATTTCTAAGAAAAAATAGCATTCCGGAGGGAGCTTACCCAGTGAAATATATGGGATCCTTGGAGTCCATGGACAGTGTGCTCACTGGCGGCCGCGCCGGCCTCCTCCTCTTCCATCGCCGGTTCGCGTGGTGGCCACCTAGAATTTAAGACCCATCTTTATCATCTTCACTAGCTGGGTAATAAAAAAAATCGTTTATGAACAACACCGTGGCAATAATAAAGATGTTATTATTATAATTCTTGTTCATGATAAAGTTTATATTCCATGCTAGAATTGTATTAAGCGGAAACTTTGATACTTGTGTGGTTTATGAACAATACTGTGTCCCTAGTACGCCTCTATGGACTAGCTCATTGATTAATGATGGTTAAGGTTTCCTAACCATAGACATGAGTTGTCGATTAATAATGAGATCATGTTATTAGGAGAATGATATGATGGACAGACCCAAATCAAGCAGAGCAATTAGATCGTGTCATCGTGTTCATCTTTGTGAAGCTTTTTCCTATGTCAAATATTGTATTCCTTAGACCATGAGATAATGCAACCCCCTGGTATCGGAAGAAAGCTTTGAGGTCATCAAACGTCATCCTATGTGAGGGTGATCATAAAGGTGTCTCTCAGGTGATCGGAAAGTACTTGTTGGGTTGTATGTATCGAGATGGGATTTGTCCCTCCCGAGTCGGAGAGATATACTTCGGGCCCACTCGGTAATCGATATCAACACCGCTTGCAAGCACGTGGTTAAGGAGTTAATCGCAAAGTGATGTCGGATTACGGAATGAGTAAAGTACTTGCTGTGAACGAGATTGAACTAGGTATGCCGATACCAACGATCGAATCTCGGGCAAGTAAAATATCGCGTGACGAAGGGAATATATATGGGATTAATTGAATCCTGGCATCGTGGTTCATACGATATGATCATCGATGAATATGTGGGAGTCAATATGGGTTTCCAGATCCCGCTGTTGATTATTGATAAAAGATCATGTCTACATATTCTTGAACCCGTAGGGTCACACACTTAACGTGTCTCGATGCTAGGATAGAATGGATAATTGGTTTAAGAGTTTTTGTTCGGAGTCTCGGATGATATCCAGGACATCACGGGAGGTTCCGGAATAGTCCGGAGAATAAGATTCATATAAAGGAAAGCAGTTTTTGGATTTCGGAATCGTTTCGGAGTATTCGGTATTGTACCGGAAGGTTCTAGAAGCTTTCGGAGTGGGACCAACATGGCCCCACTTGTCGGAGTGGTGCATGGGCCTACAAGGGAGTGCCCTGTCCGATTTGGGCCAAGGGCACAAGGCCCCATAGGCCCAGCCGGCCAAACCCTAGGGAAACCTTCTAGAAGGGAGGGAAGACTTGCCCCCCATTCCACCCTTGGGGCCGCCGCCCTAGGGATTGGAGGTGGGGCCAAGGGGGCTGGCCAGCCCCCTATATACGGTGGGCAGGGGGCACACCCTCCCCTCACCCCAAACCCTAGCCGCCAGCTGCTGCCCTTCCTCTCTCTCTCTCTCTCTCTCTCTCTCTCTCTCTCTCTCTCTCTCTCTCTCTCTCTCTCTCTCTCTCTCTCTCTCTCTCTCTCTCTCTCTCTCTCTCTCTCTCTCTCTCTCCCGACTGCGTGTAGGCGAAGCCCTGCTGCAGAAACTCTCCACCATAGCACCACGCCGTCGTGCTGCAGATCCAATCCATCTCTCCACCCCACTTGCTAAACCAAGGAAGGAGGAGACGTCGCAGCACCGTACGTGTGCATCTCTCGGAGGCGCCACCACTTGCAGCGTAGGATCGGGTCGGATCGCGAGGAGGAGACGGCTAGTATGACTATATCAACCATGTTATGTTGAACGTTTCTGCTGTGCGATTTCTTCAAGGGTATGAAGATCTCATCTGTCCCTTTGGTTGATTGCATCTCCTAGATTAGATCTTGGCTTTCCCATTCGCATTCGTAGAAATTTTTTGATTTACTATACTGCGAAACCCATCAAAAACTAAGACCAAACAGATGTAGAGTAATAATGAAGAAAATAAACATATAGATATGCAAAGAAAATTTATCCACATGTCTCTTATCCTCGTCATTCCTCTTCGCTCCTCCTCTGTCTGCAACGCACCTCTCATTCTGCTCTTGATGCCATTGAGAAGTAGGGATAACAGTGGCGCAGGAGAAATGTCCTGATGAGAAGTAGGAGTGTCTGCCAATTCTAGAGGAAGGACCTACCATGGTGCCAGCCTCCAAGATAAGCCATGGCCGTCACATCCTCTTGGTACACCCGACGCTATTTTTGTCCTCTCCCTTTGATCAACAGGTCAGAAATTTTGATGGCAAACGACTGGCTTCTGATGATACCTGCAGTAACAAATGCATTCAGTATGAGCAATGCTTGTAGTCATTTTATCAAACACATGACGTGTACTTCATTGCGTTCATATACCAGAAGACTCTCTAGTTCTCAGTGAAGTCACCTGTTCTGGTTCCACAGAAGGAGCTAGCCATAGCCATGGAAGCAGATGACTACGGCGTGTCGTGGGTTTCCTGAAGCTGCGCCGGATCTGCAGGGGGGTTGGGAAAGCTACCTTGGGGAGGAGTGCGGCGGAGATCGTTGGCGCCTGATTCATCCAGCAGTTGGTGTGATGGCTGAATGGAGAGAGCGACTGTGACCGTAGGTCAGGAAGGATCCGATCGACGAGGAGCTGCAGGGACGGCACACGAGTTGCTTTTCGCGGTCAACGAACGGGTCGGGGAGGAGCACCTGGTTTCTTTTCAGGGAAGTGCAGGGGGTCAGGCGGTCAGCGAGGTTCCGGCGGCGTGCGGTCGGAGAGGAATTTTGACCGGAGAGCATGGGTCGGCGCGCTCTCGACGGGGGCCTAGATCCCTCAGCTTATTCACGACGGCCAGCACCGTGGCGCACCCCATTCCGCTCCTCCTGTCCGTCCTCTTCATCTCCGCAGCCGGCTCTAAGACACTTTCGACTGGCACAACCCCGGAGCGAACCGGCCGCGGCGTGGATGGTGGTTTCCTCGTTTCCGCGAGCATAACATAATTTACGGGATAATTAATAGGAAAACGACAATTTAGGGGGATAATTTTGGTGGTCTTGACTTTTAGCTGTGCGGGTCTGCGGTCCTTAAAAAAAGGTCGTACTACGCGTCCTCCGGTGATAATTCCCCAAAATCCCCGGGTCCTCCTGCTGACACGTGTCCTTTAAAAAGGTCTCAGATCCCACTTTTGCTATAAACATACATACTTTTGCTATAAATACACCCGTTTTTGCTACACGTAGCAGAAAACGGTTCGTTTTGAAAAAAGAATAAATAGACTGGACCTTGTCGGAGAGTTCGCCGGAGACCTTGTAGCAAAAAAATATCCTAATGTAGCAAAACTGATATCGCCGGAGACTCTTGCCTGAAATATCGTCATCGGAGACCTTGTAGCTAAAAATTTACACTAATATAGCAAAACCACAAAACGGTTGTAGCAAAATATTTTTTCTAGTGTAGCAAAAGAGAACATCGCCGGAGACAGCGTCAGAGACTCTAGGCGAAGACCTCGTAGCAAAACCGTAGAGATTGATTGTAGCAAAAAAAATGTACAAAAGTAGCAAAAAATATATGAATATATAGCACAAATAATATGCTAAGGTAGCAAAACGCTCGTAGCAAAAAAACAAAAGACAGACATAAAAGTAGCGACGTCGGCCAACTAGAGTAGCAAGTGATCTAGACTGTGGTAGCAACAGTCGGACACCTATGTAGCATTGCCTTCATGGAGAACATGGATGCGTGTTACCGCGTCGTGCTCGCAGCAGCCATGGCCGCTCCACCCACAGGAGCACCTCCACTATGAAGTCCATCTCCGGCGACAATAGGAAGCACCATCGTCGTGGTCTTCGTGTCGTCGGGCGCCTCCGATGGGATCTAGCTGGCGCGTGGCGGCGGAGGCAGGGCTCTAGCGGCCTGGTCTGGACGCGGTGGCTCGGAGGCGCGCGGTCCCAGGGGAAGTCCATAGCACGGCGGCGGTGAAGAAATCCCCCATGTCATCGTGGTGGCGGCGGCGAAATCCATCGTGGCGGCGCCGAATTCCGGTGAGGGGAGCACACAATAGTCGAGCAAGGCCAAGGGCACGACGGACGGCGCACGCTGCAGCGGCGGGGGCGCAAGGCGCGCGACCTGTAGGAGCTGAGGGCGGCGGGGATTGGAGGCTAGGCTCGCGTGCTGCTAGGAAGAAGATAAGGCAGAGGAAAAGAGAAAAAAGGGGGAAAGAGAAAAAAGGAACTGCCGGGACACCCGGCCACGAGACGTATGGCATACGCGGACCGAGAGGATAATTGTGTGCGATCCCCCGGGGGAATAGTATCATTTTCCTTAAAAAAAGCTGCGCGGGTTTGCGTGACGCAGGAGGTTGGACGAAAGTCGAGCGGAGTGCATGCGACGCCAGGAAATAGAACACTTGGTCTTTTTTAAGTAGTAGAGACAAGGAGTATATATGGTAAATTACAGAGATCTCAACATTAATTAGTTGGAATTGTTATTTCCTTATTATTCATTTTAAAGCAAGACAAACCTGGTAAACTAGATCAAGATATCAAAACGAAAGAGCATTAGTCACACATATTATCACCAGTATACATATTCCTCGAAATAGGCTTTCGCCCCGCTTTATAAATAAAGCAACCGCCCACAACAGGTAACAAAGTTCGAGATCCAACACACAACATAAGCTAGGGCCACAGCACAAGACGGCCTAAACAGAAAATACCACCTCGCTAAGCTGGACTAGGGGGGAGCAGCCGAGCAGCCTCCAAGAGTCGTCGAAGAGTCGCGTCCACCCTCGCCTTGTCCTGTTGCCTACACAACGGGTAATAGAGCTGCAGAGAGGCCAGAAAGTGAAAAACTGAGTCAGATGCACGCCTAGGAAGAATCTTCTCAATAACCATCTTATTCCGGATGTTTCAGATTGATCATGACATCGCAACAAACACTAGCCATATGCCCTCCCCCTGCCCGGTTCGCTTGTGTTTCTAGGAACTCACCGAGATCATGGGCCTGCCAGTCCGGGCCCAATGCATCTCTGGTGAAGTTCCAAAGAAACCGGTCAGCGGGACAAGCGAACATTATGTGGGTGCCCGTTTCGAGGATCCCACACAATGGACAGAGCCCGTCCCCCGGCCCATGTATCTTGGTCACCTCCACCCCCGAGGGTAGCCTATCGCGAAGCAGCTTCCAAACAAAAATCTTAGTCTTCAGCGGGAGGGGGACCTTCCAGAGGGGCTTGGTCCATGGGAGCGCCGCTCGTCCAAAGAGAGCCCGGTAGGCCGAGCTAATTGAGAAGGATCCGGACGGGGAAAGGCTCCATGACACAACATCAGGGGTGTCCTCCAAGGTATCCGGGATCTCTGCCCTAAGTTCCCTCCACGCTTCATTTTCCTCTGGGCCAAAGGTGCAACGGAACGAGATGTTCCATGTTCCCTCTAGAACCGTGGCAGAAACCCGAAGCGATGGATCAGAGCAAATGGCGAAGAGGCGCGGGTACACCTCCCGTAGGGGGCATTCCCTGAGCCAGGAATCCAGCCAGAACAAGGTCCCCTCCCCGTTCCCAATAGAGACTGTGGCCCCAAGTCGAATCTCGTTCTTGATCTCCTGGATGGAGTGCCAGAACTAGGATCCGTCCTGTCGGTCGCAGTCCAAGAGAGGCCGGCCTTGTAGGTACTTGGCCTTGATGAGCTTAAGCCAAAGGCCCCCCATCATCACGCAGAATCTGACATGGTCATACCCTACGGGTACGTGACTTCAGCATACCTGGTCCAGCCCAAGGAAGGCCCACAGCAGATACACGCTGGCCCACGACGATTTTCGGGTGGCCAAGGCCCATGACGCCTTCGGATCCTTGGAGAACAAGACTAGCATAGATAGGAAATTCAAAGGGGTAGAACCCTAGAACTTGTAACCGACTAGGACTATGCCCGGGACCTGCCTAAGTCTATATAAAGGCCAGGAGGGTCCGTCCTAGATCGTCTCGACTCATACTTTCGCACACACCTCCACGCCAGATCGAATCTGCGCACCCTGTAACCTTCGGTTCCGCCGTAATCAAGAGCAGACAAGCAGGAGTAGGATTTTCCCTCCGGGGGCCTAAACCTGGGTAAATATCGTGTCCCCTGGTTGCTTGTCTATTAACCGTGCCACGATCTCCAGCATCCCCATCTTCTCCAAAACCCAAGTCCATACAATGGGCATTGATGAGATTAAACCTCGTCAATTGGCACCGTCTGTGGGAACTGGGGCTGCTGATTGTGCGATCATGACGGTCCCAACCCGATCGATCTACAACTCCGCAGCGACGGAGAATCATCTCCTCTTCGGGACCTTCAACTTCACCGCCCACTCGCCGGTCACCATGAAAGATTTCGAGCCCGTAGGCGACGGACTCGAGATTTTGTTCGGGAGCTTCTGCTTCCAGGTGGGACAAACTGGCACCCTCCGCCTTCCTGAGCGGGTGACCGTGCCATCAATCAGGCCCGCTTCGTGGGCTTCACACACCGTGCTACGCACGTCACAATCGACAGATGAGTTCTACAGCAGCAGCAGCTGCAACTCCGATCTGTGCGATCCACCTTCGGATGAAGGGACCTACGGTTCCGGACCCGAAAGCTGCGGCAGCAGCGAACCGATCTACGAGCGCTACCTATGCGCCGCGGTCATCCAGGATCAACAAACGCCCAACCCGCCGCCCAACACGAACCCCAACCCGCAGGACGGAAACGGCGGAAACGGCGGGAACAGAAGAAGCCAATCCGCCCCCCCCCACCCGAAGGGGAGGACAACGGCCACGTCATCCAACTTAGCAAAGAAGGATGGGTACAGGCACGTCGTGCCGTCGCAGGCGACATAGTCCTGCCTGTGGATTCACCACGCGACCTACTGATGGCGTACCACTACCTCCTCATCGAGGAGCACAAGAAGCAAGTCAAGATGCAGGAGACGCTCGATAAACGCAAGCAAGCAGCCTCCGAGTCCAGCGCGTGACGAGCTGCGCTCTCCGCCATGGCACCCGGCTCTAGCGCGAATGGAAATCAGGGAAACAAGCATCGCTCGCGGGTGGAGAACATGGATCCCAAGGAACATCGTGACGTGACCCGAACTCTCCACACATCGTTCATGGATATGGATGCCAACGGCAACATCATCCCAAAGACACCACAAGCTGCGATCCTGGCAGCTACCGTGTATCTCGCGGCCCACCAACCTCCAGAGGGGGACCCGAAAAGAGCCATGCATAAGTCCGCACTCACCGGACTCGGACTCGTCGGAGCTGCGCTCCACGAAGACGCTCCTGCGGAGCCGAAGAAGAAAGCTCCGGTCAGGCGCGACCGTAGCCCCACCCCTTCATCCGAAGAGGAAGAGGAACACGACCTTCCTCGAAGGAAGAAGAGCTCGCATCGCCATAAACGCGACTACGACGCCAGAGACGCGCTTACACAGCGAAAAATCGACAAAGCGCGAGCCAAACGCGCATGCTCGTCCGAGTCCGAGATGGATGAAGATGAAGGAGAACTCTGTGGAGCTCGATGCTTCAGCAGATCTGTTCGGCGAACAAAGATGCCACGCAATTTCAAGCTTCCTTCGGATACTCCGAAGTTCAACGGCACACAAGATCCAAAATCTTGGCTCAGCGATCATCTGTCATCCGTCAAGCTGCACGGCGGTAACAAAGAAACCGCCATGCAATGCCTCCAGCTGCAGCTGACAGGCGCGGCGCGGGTCTGGCTCAGCAGCCTATCATCAGGATCCATCCGAAGTTGGGAGGAGCTAGCTTACAGCTTCATCCGAAATTTTAAGGGCACCAGCAAGAGGCCCGCCTCAATCGAAGAGTTGCGAGCTTGCACTCAGAGAACGGGGGAATCTATTCGCTCGTACATATTACGCTGGTCTACCACCAAGAACTCCGCAGCGCATATCTCCGAGGAGAGGGCCATCGACGCCTTCAGAGACGGCGTCAAGCGCCAAGATTTCAAGGAAGAACTTGGGCGTGTCAAGCCCAAGACACTAGACCACCTCATGGTAATTGCCAACAGTTGGGCAGACGGCGAAGATTGCATCCAGCAAGCGCAATCAGACGAAGAGGACGACTACGGCCGAAGGCGAGAACGCCGCAGCAAGAGGAGATCGCGTGTCTACGAAGACCGCGATGGACCCGACATGGTCGCGGCTGGCTACGCCGACCGCCGCAACGACAACAGCCGCAACAACGGAGGTTACCACGGAGGAAATCTCCGAGACAGCGGACGATCATCACAATCGTGGCAACGAAGCGATCGCGACAACGGACCCTCAGCATTCGAAAAACTTTCGGGTCCATGCACTATCCACTTCTACATCGACAAGCAAGATGGCAAAAGAAAGCCAGTCACATGCTCAAGGACTGCCGCGAGTTCCAGAAACTCAGCGAAAGCATGGCGCAGATGAGGCAACAAGCCCCAATCCCTGCGTTCGGAAACGCACCCGCGCAAGGAGAAATAGCACACGGAGCTCCTCCTCCGCCACCTATTGGAGGCCCAAACCAACCAGTCGCACCAGCGCAAAACAACACCGGGGTCGCATACCCCCCACCAAAGGGAGCACTAAATATGATCCAGAAGGGACGCCCAACAAACAGGGTGCAGAAGAAAATCACCTGACAAATCAACTTGGCCGTGGCAACTCCACCTGCAATCCCTGAGTACCTCAGCAGATCGGAGTCCTGCATCACGTTCACTCGCGCGGATCACCCTTGCCAGATCCCTCGCCCAGGTCATGCTGCCCTGGTGCTGGAGGCGCAGATCGGAGGCTTCGAGATGAGTCGCGTCTTCATGGACGGTGGCAGCGGCATCAACCTAATGTTCGCAAGCACCCTGGCAGCTATGCGGATCCCGCAATGCAGCCTGGAACAATCAGACACAACGTTCCACGGCATTGTACCAGGAAAGGGCATATTCCCCCTGGGCAAAATAGGACTCGACGTCATCTTCGGGAAGCCGGACAACTTTCGGCAGGAGCGACTGGAATTCGAAGTGGTGGACTGGCCGTCACAATACCACGCCATCCTAGGGCGTGTAGAATCCGCCAAACCCATTGTAGCATCATGACCTTATTGAAGTGGCGGGACGATAAGATACCTATGCCCCCAAACTCCTTGGGGGCGCAAATGTCTGCCCACTTGACCATGTGGTACTTCTGGCGACCGAAGGGGTACTTCCAGAAGAAACGCGAGAGCTCTTTGTCAAATGAACCATGCACCCCCTCGGGGAGGAGGTACATACTCATCATGTACATGGGCAAGCTGGACAGGCATGAGTCAATCAGGACAGTCTTTCTACCTTTAGATGTGAAACTCCCACACCATTGTTCCGACCTCGAGCGCACCCTGTCCACGAGCGAATCCAGGTCCCTGATAAGGATCCTGGTGTCGCGGACTGGCATCCCCAGATAAGTGATGGGGAAGGAGGAGAGCCAACAGTTGAAGTTGTCAGCTATCCTCTGCTGCTCGTCCTGAGAGAACCCAGCGCGATAACCTCGCTCTTGTCAAAGTTAATCCGAAGCCCCGACATTTGTTGAAAGCACAGGAGGAGGAACTTGAGGTTCGCAATATCTAGGTTTGAGCCTTCAATCATAATCATTGTGTCGTCTGCGTACTGGAGCTGAGTGAGCCCCCCCCCCCCCGGGAATGAGGTGGCCGACCACGCCGAAAATGTGGCCTGCTCCCTTGGATTTTTCAAGCATTTCCACGAGGGCATCCACCGCCGCATTGAAGAGAAGGGGGGACAAGGGGTCCCCCTGTCTAACACCGCAGGAGGGGTGGAAGTAGGGTCCAATCTCACCGTTGATGTTAATCGCGTTGCTCTCAGTCATGATGAACTGCATTAACCAGGAGATCAGGTGCTCGTCAAATCCCCGCCTAATTAGGACCTGTCGAAGAAACCGCCAGTCCAGACGGTCATAGGCCTTATGGAAGTCTAGCTTCAAGAAGATGCCTCTCAACTTTCTGGACTTGATCTCGTGGATAATATGGTGGAGGGCGAGGATCCAATCATGTATGAATCTACCTTTGAGGAAGGCAAATTGATACTGGTGGGTGAGGCACTCCATGACCGAGGCAAGGCGGGATGCACAAACCTTCTCAAAGATCCGTTGAATGACGTTGAGGACCGTGATGGGACTGAATTGGCGAATATCCGAGCCCCCCTATCACTTTAGGGATGAGGGTGATAACACCAAGATTCAACCGTCCCTTCACAAGGGTCCCAGTGTAGAATTCCTGGAACATCGGCATGATCACCGGTTGGAGTTCCCTCCAGAAGGTCTAGAAGAAAGCTACCGGGAGGCCATCAGGGCCCGGGGCGGAGTTGGCCTTCATGCCCTTCACCGCCCGCTCTACCTCCTCCGGCAAGAATGGAAGGGTGAGCTCTGCATTCTCGTCGTCTGTGATCCTGGCCCTAAGCGGACAGAAGTCAACCACCAACGCGACCCCAGTGTGGGGTCCTGCCGTGAAGAGCTCCTTATAGAATGAGTAGATATGGGAGGATAGCGCCCCAGCCTCCTCGATGAGGTGCTCATTGTCTTAGAGGCAGGGGATAGAGCATTTCCTGCGGCGTCCATTGGCCACCGCATGGAAGTAGGCCGTATTCGCGTCACCCTGGAGGAGCCAGTTCTAGCGGCTGCGTTGTCGCCAGAATAGTTTCTCCCCCTTGTAAATCTCAACAAGGGAGGTCTCTAAGGCATAACGGTGGGACCACTCATCCGCTGAGAGGCCCATAGAGTCTTCCTCCATGTCCAGGGCATGGATCTCCTCCAGCAGAGCTCATTTATGGAGTCTCATCGCTGTGCGCACATTATCCCCCCAACCTCTCATAAATTGGCGGGCTAGTTTGGCGTAGTGATGCCAGACGTCCACCGCGTTGAAATGTCTAGGGGGAGTTGCCGTAGCTGCCTGCCATTTGGCCTGGACCGCTTCCACAAAACCTGGTTGTTGAAGCCAGAAGTTTTCAAAGTGGAAGCGGTTTAGCCGTGGCGGGGCGCTCCCCCTGTCGAAAGAAGCAGTGGGACGTGATCCGATCCTACCCTGGTGATGGCACGAAGGGAGCTGAGAGGGAAGGCAACCTCCCAATCAACGGGTACCAATACGCGGGCGAGGACACTCCTCACAGGATCAGCTCTGTTGTTCGTCCAAGTGAAGCGGGCACCCACTCACGTGATCTCTCTAAGAGCGAGGTCAGTGATGCAATCGTTGAACATCTGCATGCGCGGGAAGTCCACGTTGCTGGAGCTCTTGTCGTCTGTGGAAAGAATCAGGTTGAAGTCACCAGCCATGACCACCGGGATGGGGCATCTTTCAACTTTGGCCTTTAATTCTTCCAAGAAGGTCGGGGATCGACTATGGTCCGTGGGGCCATAGACAATGATAACCTCCCACCGAAGGTTAGATCGTCTATGGGTAAGAGCCATGCTCACAAAAAACTCCCCACGGTCCATGTCGTCGACCTTGAAGGTGTCCTCCTTGACACCCAGGAGGATGCCCCCCGAGTGTCCTGATGCAGGGAGCCAGTTCCAAGCAAACTTGTGTTTGGACAAACCCTGAAGCTCGAAGGGGTGGAAGTCTTGCTTGATTGTCTCCTGAAAACCCACAATGTCCACATTTTCCTGGTGCATGTAATCCTTGATCTGGCGCTGCCGACCGTCATTCCCAAACCCCCGAATATTCCAGATGAGTGATATAATGGATGGCCACATCATTGGATTATCTGTGGGGGTTCGGTCATCTTAAGGGGGACGTGGCGGGCCTTGCCCACCGAATGGGGCTTGGAGCCCGGCCTCGGCGGTCTCCCCTGTGACCCCCATACTATGGGGGTTACCTGGGAGACAACCGAGGGACGAGACAAAAAAGAACCATCCATCCTAGCTCCGGGAGCGGGTGTCCCAGAGCCGGGTGATGTTGAGGTTCCGTCCCGCTCCTGGGCCATACGGGCCCGGGCAGCAGCGAGGGAGCCCTCATAAATCTCCTTCGCCCGAATCGCCGCAATCTGCTCAAGTCTCGGTCCCCGCTCACCGCGGAACACCACACCACTATCCGCAGCCACTTTCGCAAGATGGTTGATCGGGGTGTCGTCTAGCACAGAGAAACGAGAGCCAGAAGGTGGGGGGGAGGAAGCACATGGAGGAGGGGGATGCTATGGGATGTACCTGGGTCCAGGTTGCGGGCTGCGGTACGCTTCGCCGCCAGCTGTGACACCGTAGGCTCCACTCCTGCGCAACCCTCCCTGGCCTTGGTGAAAGAACATTTTATAATCCCTAGTGTTTTGTGTGTTAGATAACAATAGCAAGGATTATTTAATGTGTGTTGAAGTGCTGCAGATCTTTACATTGAAAAAGGAAAAGGAAATCTGCTTTTGGGGGCGGATAATCCTTCCCTACCAGGGGCGGATAATTCGTCCCACCCCATACCCAGAAGGGCGCAACCCCCAGAGAGGGGCGGAGAATCAGCCGGATTTTCGGCACGGGCGGATAGTCCGCCCCTTGTGTGTGGGGGGGGGGGGCGGATTATCCGCCCCTCGTGGAATTTCACCAAGTCTGGACCTGCGTTGCTCTCTATATGGGGGCGGATTTTCCCCCGGACTCTCCGGCTCGGGGGAGGAGTTTCCCCTAGGCCGGATAGTCTGCCTCTGGAGGGGGCGGATAATCCGCCCCTCGAGGATTTTCACCAAGTCTGGACCTGCGTCGCTCTCTGTATGGGGGGCGAACTTTCCCCCGGAGTTTCCGTCCTTGGTGCGGAGTTTTTCCCCAGGGCGGATAATCCGCCCCTAGTGGGGGGCGGATAATCCGCCCCCAAAATTCTTCAACGGCCAGATCTGGGCAGGGGGTATTTAAGCCTGTCTTCCCCCTCCTGCCAGATCTCTTGGTTCATTCGAAAAAGTCAAGATCTCATCTGCAACCTTCATCCAAGAGAGCTCCACCTAGATCCACCCAAAGGCCCCGTCCCTTGGGGAATCGAAGGAGGAGGACTCGATCTTCAACAACTGAAATCAAGCGCTTCATCTCCTCTCCATTTGTTTGGAGAATCTTCGATCTAGTATTTCTTACAAATATCTAGATCCTTGTTTTTGATTATATTGATAATCCTTGTTCTTGTGACAGCTTGTTGTCATTACGGGAGCCCCCAATTCAGTTGTGGGTGTGTGCCTCGGTAGAGTTGTAAAGGCACCGGCTCCCACCTCGAAGGGTACCAATAGTGGAGAAGGTGGATCAGGCCTTTCGTGGCGAGATCCATCGAATAATAGGGTGAGGCTTATTGTGGTGTGGTGGTCTTAGAACCGCCCACCCCTACAACGCAAACGTACTTCCCTTAACAAGGAAGGAACTGCGGTAAAACAAATCCATGTGTCTCCGCATGCTCCACTACGGTTCCCTCGATCCTCTCTTTACGTGCTTAGTATCTAAGGTTGCATATAGGGAAATTCTCGTAGTTGCATATCTAGAGAATTTACTTTATTCCAAGCCTAAAACTGAAAAAGAACTAAAAATTGAGTAGAACCTATTCACCCCCCTCTAGGTGCCCATACGATCCATTTCAATTGGTATCAGAGCCCCGACTCTTAATTCGGGCTTAACCGCCTAAGATAAGTATGGGTTCCAAGGGAGATGGGAGTGATGCTCCGGAGGTAGTCACCATGAACAATCTCAAGACGTTGGAAACAACCTTGGTTAGTTCCATGGAGGCTAAGATGGAAGAGATGTGTCAATTGATAATGCGTCTCTCCACATCCACGGCATCACCTCCATCTAACTCTGAGGCTACCATTCCTCAATCCAAGAAAACGGGTAAAGTCGATTCCAAAGATAACGAAGTGGTTGGTGATGGCACTAGCAAGAGCTCCTCCTCAGAAAATGATAGTGGTAAGGAAAGATACAATGAGGTTTCCCATGTGTATTCTCCTGATCCACCTACCCCACACCCACATATACATAATAGGGTTGATCCACTCAAACTTTCAACATCTACTTTCATTCAATGGCAATTTTTGATGAAGTCTCATGTGTGCAATTCCTCCATTGAGTTGTGGAAAATCATCGAGAATGGTCTTCATGTTGGAGATCCCAACAACCTAACAAGAAGAGAGGTTGTTGATAGTCAACTCAACGCTACAGCTCTACACATGATCCAGTTTGGTGTGGGTGACAAAGACATGCCACACATTCAGCATCTTAGTACAGCTAAGGAAGCTTGGGATGCTCACACCGAGCTCTTCGTCGGAAATGAAAGTATGAGAAGGAATAGATATGATGCTTTGAGCAATGAAGCTGAAGGATTTTATATGTTGGATGGAGAAAACCACGAGGACATGTATAGGAGGCTCAAGTCAATAGCCACCACTTTCAGGAATCATGGTGCCTCTCATGTTGATGATGCATGTATCAAGCGCAAGTATGCCAGTGCTCTTATGCCATTTGAGCCCACAGATTTGAAAAGTCTCCAAGGTAGGCATAACTACCACCTTATGACATCCAATGAGGTAATGCAAGAAATGGCCGCTTTCAAAGTGGCTGCCAAGAATGCCGAAGATGCTCGTGCACGAGCTATGGGGATGCAAAATGGGGTCAACATGGCTTTGAAGGCTAGTGTGATTGATCATGATGAAGATGACATAGAAGGTATGGACTGTCCCGAGGATGCAAAAAGAATCCATGGACAATACATGGCCTTTTATGCTAGAAACTTTTGGAAAGACCCGGCCAAGGCTAAATCTGAACTAGAACGCAAGAGTGGAGCTTATGGAAGAAAGGAAAATGGTCCCAAGCTGAGAACATGTTTCAACTGTGGAGACCGGCTACACTTTGTAGCTGAGTGTCCATATCAAAGTAGGGAAGATAATGGAGAAAGACTTATTTTCAAGGAAAAGTCAAAGGCTCCACGCAAGAAACAATTTGTAAAGAAGAATGCTCCCTTCAAGAAGCAACCAAAGATTGTTCTAGTGGCTCAAGAAGAATATTCTTCGGGAAGTGAAGATGAGGACGAGGATGATACCTCTCGAGAGGTGGCTGCTATAGTCACCACATCTACACCAACATCACTCTTCGACTCCCCAAACGAAAACGTCATCAACAAGAACGCTACTTGTCTCATGGCAAGAGGTTCTGAGGTAACTGCTTTTAACTCTTCTTTTCCTAAGGCTATGATTGAAATGGATTGAAAGTACAAAGGAAGTCGCCTAGAGGGGGGTGAATAGGCTTTTAAAATTATTACGGTTTAGGCTCAAGTAAATGCGGAATAAACTAACGTTTAATTTATTGAGCACAAAACCTAGCCACTAAGTTCACCTAGGTGCACCAACAACCTATGCTAAGCAATAAAAGCAACAAGGTGATAGCAAGGTATAAATACTTCAAGCACGATGGCTATCACAATGTAAAGTGCATAAGTAAAGGGTTCGGTTGAGAGATAACCGATGGACGCGGAGACAAAGATTTGTTTCCCGAAGTTCACTTCCAAAGAAGCTACGTCTCCGTTGGAGAGGTGCGATGGCGCAATGCTCTCCGAACGCCACAAATGGCTCACCTCGAGGGGTGGTGGCTCGATGCACACCCAACGCCACACAAGGCCTCACCCCGGATGCGGAAGCACGCAACTCACCGATGCCACAAAAGGCTCACCCTATTCTCCCAAGTGCACACCACAAAAGGCGGGCACTTGCTCCACTATGGGACGCTTGAGGGCGGTCACCGAACCCGTACAAGATTGGGCTAACTCCACAACTCAATTGGAGGCTCCCAACAACAAAGCCACAAAAGGCCAACAATGCCACAAAAGGCCAACAACGCCACAAAAGGCTACAAGACCACAAAAGGTCAACAAGACCACAAAAGGTCAACAATCCAACCACACAACCGTCTAGGGTTCCAAGGAACCCAAGAGAAACAAGCTCACAAGCTTGAACTCGCCGAATCTCTGAGGAGAACTCAAACCTATGCACCAAATGCAAAGGCAAGTCCTTCACCCCCAAATTCCAACAAAGCTACAAAAGCTATTGGGGGAATAAGGGAGGAAGAACACAAGAGGAGAACATAAAACTCTCCGAGATCTAGATCCCAGTGATTCCTTCACAAAGAAGGGATTTGACTTGGGGGATTGTAGATCTAGATCTCCTCTCTCAAATCCCTCAAAAAGATGCAAGAATCATAGGAGGGGAAAGGGAGAGGGAAAGCTTCTTCAAGGTTGACAATGGAGGAGAGAGAGAGAAAGCCAAGAACCAAGAAGAAAAGCAAGTTCCCACGAAGGGGAAGAGGAGCCCCTTTTAAAGGGATCCCAGATCTGCCCGTTATGGGAATTCGCGACACCTGGCCGGAACTTCCGGTGGGAGGCCAGAAGTTCCGGTGGCACCCAGCCATCGGTCGAAAACTGCGGAGCGAGAAACTGAAAAAACGAATCATGGCCGGAACTTCCAGCTCTAGGCGGAAGTTCCGCCCAGCCTGGCTCCAACGGTCATCAGACCGTTGACGCCCCCTACAGAAGCGCAACCGGAAGTTCCGGTCAAAACAGACCGGAAGTTTCGGTGAACTTCCGAGCAAGTTCCGACCAGGTTCCGGCTAAATAGCACACTTCTAAACAGAAGGTTACTGAGCGTGAGCGGAAGAAGACCCGGAACTTCCACCAGAACTTTTGGCGGCAAAGATGCCCTAGCGGAACTTCCGGTGGGAAGCCGGAACTTCCGGTCAGGGAAATTCCAGAAACCAAAAAACCAGAAACGCAATAACTTTTGCATCCGAACTCCAAACGGGATGAAACTAATTTTGTTGGAAATATTGGGTATCACCTTGGGAGAAAATATCATAAATATATATGTGAAGTATCCCCCAAGGTGTGGAGCCGGAAAACTCGCAAGATCAAAAACCGCAACTAACAACACGAGACCGGAAAAAGAGAAGCTCTATCAACATACCTTTGCCTTGAGCGTCCCACTTGAACTTGATGTAGACCGTCTTGTTCTTCTATAGTGGGAACACCTTTCTTATTTGCTCTTGCTCTTGCTTAATGAAGACTTGCAAAATGCTCCCCCATACTCCATGGGGAAACCTCTTCTTTGAACTTGTCTTTGTCATTCCATGAGAACGAGGATGGCAAGCTTAAAGCATGAGATCTTCTAGAGATGGCGCATCTTGAGCTCGTCCTTCTTCATCCTTACTTGAGGTTGATCCATCTTGATGCAACTCTTTGCACATGCCTTGATCGACCTTCAAGCTCCTTCTTTCTTCATGATTCCAATGGGCACAAAGCCCTTGGACATTTCTTCATCTTCCAACCTTGAGACCAACACATGGCCCAAGCGATGCCAATGGACAAACCTACAAGTGAAACTCAATTTAAGCTCCTTCTTTCTTCATGATTCCAATGGGCACAAATCCCTTGGACATTTCTTCATCTTCCAACCTTGAGACCAACACATGGCCCAAGCGATGCCAATGGACAAACCTACAAGTGAAACTCAATTTACACATTAGTCCATAGAGATTGTCATTAATTACCAAAACCACACATGGGGGCATACATGCCCTTTCATGGATGATCCTACTAGTCTTAAGGTTAAAGAAGAGATTATTGCTTTGGACTATTTCTTCACTAACTTGCAAGGTGAGCACAAAATACGTTTTGAGGCTCTTATGGACCAGCTGGCCCAAAATGAAGTTCTCCTCGAACAAAAGGGCAGAATTGAAAGGTTCCATTGCATCCTTAAAAAATGCTCTAGAAGAAGAAGAAGAGGCTCGGGTGTCTCTTGAAGATAGGCTTAAGTCCATTGAGGAGTCACATGAAGAAAAATAGTGGCTAAGCTTGTTAAGGAACACGACAATGCTGTCGCCAAATCAAAGAAGTTAAAGAGGAAAAAGATTAACTTTGGGGCTTCTCATGATAGACTCTCCGAGGAATTGGATAAACTTGACATCGCTCACAAGGCATTGAAAAGTGATTTTTCCATTCTCAATGAGTCACATGATCAGCTCCAAATTCGATTGACCAAGTATGATCCTAGCACATCTAAGTCAACATATATTCACAAGGAAAATTCTAGTGTGGAAGAAGGATTTGTCAAGGACATCACTCCCAAAGATAAGGGTGTTCTTGATATGGTTCTTGGCAAGCAAAAGTCAAATCTTGGTAAAGAGGGACTTGGGTATGTCACCAAGTCCAAGAAGAAGAAAAACAAGAATAAGAAGACCAAGAATGTACAATCAAAGACAAGCACCCTGAGAAGAATGTCACAAAAGACAAAACTAACAATATTGGTTTTGTAGGGTCTCACAATCCAAATTATGAACTCTTTTGTGATTATTATGGTGATGTTTATGCTTATTATGTTGGTCCCTTTGATGAATATGTTGCTTGGTCTATTTGGGTTCCAAAGACCCTTGTTACTAACATGAGAGGACCCATTGAAAAATGGGTACCTAACACCAAGAAGTAATTCTCTTGCACGGCTATGCTTCCGGTGGGTCGAAATGGGTGCTGGATAGTGGATGCACTAGTCATATGACCGGAAGCAAGGAGATCATCATGGAGATGCATCCCAATCATGATAATATTACAGTCTCCTATGGTGATAAGTCTAAATCTCAGGTATTGGGTCTTGGCAAGGTTGTGGTTGCTCACGATATCTCTCTCGTGGATGTCATGCTTGTTGAGACCCTCGGTTACAACCTTATTTCTGTCCGTGCCCTTGGCAAGATGGGTTTTGCTATTTTTATTGATGATGATTTGGTGGTACTCTTGTGGAGCAAGTCTCTAAAGGTCGCTTTCGTTGGGTACGTCGAAAATGACCTGTATGTGCTGGACTTTTCCGGGAAAACCACTTCGGGTCTGATGTGCCTATTCGGAAAGGCCGACGTGGGCTGGCTATGGCATCGCCGTTTAGCCCATGTCAACATGAGAACTTTGCAAAATCTCCACAAGGGTGGCCACATCCTTGGACTAAAAGACAATGTCTCCTTTGCCAAAGATCGTGTTTGCAGGGCTTGTGTTAAAGGCAAAATGCATGACTCTCCCCACAAGAGGAAGACTATTGTGTCTTCAAAGAGAGTCTTGGAATTAATTCATGTGGACTTATTTGGTCCTCCATATCATGCCAGTATCGGTGGGAAGAAGTATTGCTTGGTCATTGTCGACGATTACTCAAGATATACATGGGTCTATTTCTTCAAGCTAAAGAGTGAGACTCAACAAACGATCATTGACTTCGCCAATGAAGTTCAACGTCAACACAATGTTCCTATCTTGGAAATAAGAAGTGACAACGGCTCCGAATTCAAGAACTACACTTTGAATGAGTTTCTAAGTGAAGAGGGGATAATACATCAATATTCTGTTGTGTACACTCCTCAACAAAATGGTGTAGCCGAGAGGAAGAACCGCACATTGATGGATATGGCAAGATCAATGTTAGCTGAATTCAAGTCCCCTTACAACTTTTGGGCTGAAGCCATATCCACCGCTTGTCACTTGTCTAACCTGCCCTACCTCCAAAAAATCTTGGACAAGACTCCGTATGAAATACTTACCGGTAACAAGCCCAACATCTCATACTTCAGGGCATTCGACTGTAAGTGTTTCTTTCTTATCAAAGGTGTCCGCTTGTCTAAATTTGAGTCCAAGGCTTTAGAAGGTATTTTTGTTGGTTACGGTGCCGAATCTCACACTTATAGAGTCTACAACAAGCTCACCGGGACTGCTGTAGAATCTTGTAATGTGGAGTTCGATGAAAATAATGGCTCCCATGCGAGGCAAGTTGATGTTTGTGATGCAGATGTTGAAATACCCCAAGATGCCATAAGAAGAATGAGCGTGGAATTTTTCCGCCCCATTGAGGAACCCCTTGTGGCGGATCGGGAAGGACAATGCTCCACTCAAGTGGAACCCTCATCTACACAAGATCAACAAGCTCCTACTGCTGGAGAAAACTCTACACCAACGCCACAACCTACTGAAGATCATCTGTCTCCTGGACAAAATGGTAGTCCCAGGCCGGACTATCTGCCCCCTCCAAGGGGCGGACAGTCTGCCCCTGGCACTCAAACTCGTCTCAGGGGATCAGAAGAAGAAGAAAATAGCCAAGAAAACTCCAGGCTGGATTCTCCGGCCCCTGAGGGCAGATTATCCAGCCCTGGAACTCCCAGCTCTGTCAGGCATTCACAGGAAGAGGAAGTTGTAGCCACATCTCCCAGGACGGATAGTCCGGCCCCACCTAGGGGCATATTATCCGGTCCTGAAGAACATGTTCAGCAGCAAGCTCCTGTTGTCAACTCAGATCAAGATCAAGGGCAAGGTAGTCGACAAGACAAGGATACAAATGCTGAATCAACTCCTTCTAGAAACAATAAGGACATTGAGGCTCGTCACAAGGCTCGTTCTGATCGGAACCTTGAGCTAAGGGGTCACACTCTTGACAAGGTTGTTGGTGATCTATGAAGAAGGGTGTCTACTAGAAGAGAACTTGCAAGCTTCTGTGATCATCAAGCTTACATTTCTATGATTGAACCAAAGAAGGTCTTTGATGCTCTTGAAGATCCCGATTGGGTGGTTGAAATGCATGAGGAATTAAATAACTTCGAGCGCAACAAAGTTTGGAAGCTCGTAGAGAAACCCAAAGAATGTCACAATGTTATCGGTACCAATTGGATTTTCAAGAAAAAACAAGATGAAAATGGCATTGTTGTGAGGAATAAAGCAAGACTCGTGGCTCAAGGATTCTCTCAAGTGAAGGAATTTATTTTGGCGAGACTTATGCTCTTGTGGCTCGTCTTGAGTCCATCCGTATCCTTCTTGCCTATGCCGCTCATCATAATTTTAAATTACAGCAAATGGATGTTAAGAGTACGTTTCTTAATGGTCCACTACATGAGTTGGTATAGGTCAAGCAACCCCCGGGTTTTGAGGACCCCAAATTTCCGAATCATGTCTACAAACTCGATAAGGCGCTCTATGGCCTTAAACAAGCCCCACGTGCGTGGTATGAGCACCTTAAAGAGATTTTGTTAGACCATGGATTCTAAGTTGGGCAAATCGATCCCACTCTTTTTACTAAGAAGGTTAATGAGGAGATTTTTGTATGCCAACTATATGTAGATGACATTATTTTTGGCTCTACTAACCAAGCTTTTAACGATGAATTTTCAAAGCTTATGACTGACAGGCTTGAGATGTCTATGATGGGTGAATTGAGGTTCTTTCTTGGATTCGAGATCAAACAACTTAGAGAGGGAACTTTTATTAATCAAGCTAAGTACATCCAAATTATGCTTAAGAGGTTCAAGATGACGGATCTCAGTGGCGTTGCTACTCCAATGCAAACAAAGTGTCATCTTGAGCTTAATCCCAAGGGTAAATACGTGTACCAAAAGGTATACCGATCCATGATCGGCTCTCTCCTTTACCTTTGCGCATCTAGGCCCGATATCGTGTTAAGTGTAGGAGTGTGTGCAAGGTACCAAGCCGCTCCTAAAGAAAGCCACTTCGTGGCGGTCAAACGAATCTTCAGATATTTGGTTCATTCCCTAAATTTTGGGTTATGGTATCCCAAAGGTTCAAGTTTCTCTCTATGTGGTTACACCGATTTAGACTGGGCTAGTGACAAAGATGATCGAAAATCAACTTCTGGTGCATGTCAATTCTTGGGCAGGTCCCTAGTGTGTTGGTCTTCAAAGAAACAAAATTGCATATCACTCTCAACCGCCGAAGCTGAATATGTTGCAGCTGCAAGTGCTTGTACACAATTATTATGGATGAGGCAAACTTTAAAGGAATATGGTGTCAATTGTGACAAAGCGCCTCTTTTATGTGACAATGAAAGTGCTATCAAAATTGCTTACAATCCGGTGCAGCATACAAGAACAAAACATATTGAGATTCACAATCATTTCATTCGGGATCATGTTGCTCGTGGCGATATTGCACTATCCTTTGTGAGAACGAAGAACCAACTTGCTGATATTTTCACGAAGCCTCTTGATGAAGCAAGATTTTGTTATTTGAGGAATGAGCTAAATATCATAGATTCAAGGAGCTTGGCTTGACTAACCTTGCACACTCACTTGCTCTTATTCATGTATTTGGTTTAGATGCGGGCATAGACATAGGGGAGTGTGGTCCTAATTTATTGGGCTAACCCCCCCCCCCATAATGCCGAAAGCAAGACACAATCATTTCCCTTAATATCATTTTGTGATATGTGGGTTATTGATGAGCATTGGTTTTGAACTCAAGATACATCTTCGTGGTTTCATAACATGCGCTCCAACATGGTGGCTTCGGCCACCGCTCTCTTCCTTGAGAAGAGTTGGTTTCTAATGGCTCTCTTTGGATTTTCTTGCATATCTTTTGTTCTTATGGAAAACACACCCAACTTTGGATTTTGTTTGATTTGTTCTTGCAACTTTGGGTGTGTAGTACCATCACAGTTTGTTGCTCTAAACCCAAGCCTTTTTCCCTCCTTGAACCATCTATTCTTGCACACAAGTCCTCTATACACCATCAAGGAGTTTTGCAAGGATGCTCCGGCCTGAATCTGTCTTTATAGAAAATTCAGAGGGGGCGGACTATCCGCCCCAAGTGGGGGAGGATTATTCGCCCTGGGCGTTTTCTGCCTCTAAAGGGCTGGGTCGGGGAGGCCAGGCTCAAACAGAGCAGCCAGCCCCCCCCCCAACCCTAGCTTCCGCCCCTCCCCGGAGTTGATTTGACCACCGGATTCTACGGGCCCTTCCCGGATCTTCTTCCCCTCGCCTCCGGGTATCTTCTCCTCCACGATTTTCCTCCAATGAGTGAGGGTAACTCCCTCATCTCTCTCCTTTTGTATGGGATTCATTATTCTTGGTGGAAATCTCGTTGTAGAAGATATTATGTGTTTCCCTTGCTTGTTATAATCAATAGTATTGCAACCCTAGTGCCCGATCTGTTTTGCCTTGGTAAATCTAGGCCATTCCAGAATTTTTCTGCGGCAGGGGCGGATAATCCGGCCTGGAGATTAAAAACTGGTCTGGTTTGGTTCTGATTTCCGCAATGCACATCCTTGGCTCATGGATTGTTTTCTACTATTTCTAACATATCTCCTGGACTTGTGTGTGTGCTTATCTCCATGCTATCCCCCTCATGCTTTTCACAGGTGGTTCCAAGGCTACTAAGACCTTCACTCGTCGTCCCCGTGCCCATTATCTCAGGCCCACTATAGAAGGGACTTTTATTGAAGAAATAGAGGTTCGTAGATCAGCAATAGAGGCTGAACGAATGGCAGAGGCAGCAAAGAAAACCAAGAGGACTGCATCTCGCAAGGGCAAACAGTCGTGGCCCAATTATAAGGCTATGGACAGTATTCAGTATGCCACCATTCGCCAAACTGATTACTATGATGAGGATGACAGTGATGGTTCTCCAGAGAACTCTATGTTTTGGAATGCACACTTTCGGGCTATTCATGATGATGTGTATGCTACTCTCAAGCTTCGCCCCATGCATCCCATCAATATGACTGAGGCCCAAACCAAAGCAAGACTACGTGAAGCTTTGGATGTG
The DNA here is from genome assembly GCA_916181665.1 of Avena sativa. NCBI lineage: Eukaryota > Viridiplantae > Streptophyta > Magnoliopsida > Poales > Poaceae > Avena > Avena sativa. The sequence goes on along the minus strand of OV702279.1, from coordinate 369,123,991 downwards.
ACTAACAAGATGGGGCTACACCACCTTATGACTCTCCAATGCAGCTATGATTCCTCAGTGGTGAGGCAGTTTTTCTCGACACTTGTGATTTGCGGTGATGAGCGTCGCACTATGAAGTGGATGACCGGGACAACAGTGATTCAGCCGGACTTCCGCATTTTTGGGCAGGTTCTTGGGTATGCTTTCCATGGCCGTGACACTCCTTCTGGCCACCGCATCATTTCTCCACTCAGGCCATCCAAAGACACTGTGCTCACTCCATGTCTGACATCTGATGGTATTGCTGGTACTTTCGCTGGACTCTCTCCTTTGTATGCCTCCTTTGTTGGCATATTTAGGGAAAACATATCTCCTAGTGGAGGCAACAATGACAAGATCCGCGGTCACCTGGTTCCTCTCCTCGCATTTGCTCACGAGTGTGCCACCAATTCTGGTTCAGCTACAGGTTACAAACTGGATGTCATGGACTATATATATCATGAGATGACGGATGCTATGATCAACAGGCTCTCCATCCCATATGCCCCTTTCATTATGATGCTCATCAAGCATATGTTGCCCCTTGATGACTTTGGCACTGACTTGGATGGTGTTCACAAGCCCAAGAAAATCTACAACAAGTCTAAGAAGACCCATCACCCTTCCACTGCTCCTGAGTCCTTCATGTGTGATGCAAGGGCTAGTGGTCGTCGTTCCGCGGTGTCCCCAATGGCACGCGAGGTCAAGCAGCTCAATTGGTTCCAGCGGAACATCCTTTGCATGGGCATAGATACTCACAAGGGCCAATATGAGGAATACCGAAGGAGCCATGAGATGGCACACACTCAGCAACTCATTCTACATCACGTGTCCGGTGCCACTGGCAATCCACCTCATCCTACTGCTCTAGAACCATATGCTCAGTGGAACACTTCAGGGATCAACTATGGAGAGCTCGAGAGTTGCCTGTTTCCTCCACCTCCGAGGGCTCCTACTCCTCCAGCTGATGACGATGATGATGTGTATGATGAGGAGGAAGGGGCGTGGATGACTACGACGAGGATGAGGAGGTGTGATCTTCTGGGGCATTATCACCGCTCTTCTTCCTTTTTGGCGTTTCGATGCCAAAGGGAGAGAAGTAGTTCTATTAGGTCTCGTGGATTTGCATGGGTCGGGCGCAAGCACTTTTTCAGTCGTTTATTTTCTTGCTTGTGCCCTTTTAGCGTGAAATTATTTGTTATTTGTGCTTGGTTTATGTAAGACTCTGTTGTGCTTTACTCTGTATGGTCCTCTGGAATTCTGGATTTATATTGTGGATCTACTCGTATGGAATTCTGGATTTATCTATGGAGTCTGGTATTCTATTTGATGGAATATGGAATCATGGGATTATCTAGTGTATGCATCAATATTGTGGGATGTGCTTGGAGCCTAACAATCTCATTATTTTATTTGACTATATTTACATCCCGGTGGTATGACCTTGTTTCCTAACTCACCTTGTTTTAATTGTCTTTGCTATGAAAGTTGCACACTCTCTAGTGTGTGCATTTGTATTCAAATGCAAATTATAAATATGCACACATCTAGGGGGAGCCTCTTTCATTTGGTTTAAGGTGTTGTTAGTAGGTTTCTTTGCAAATCCTGGTATTGTCATCTAACACCAAAAAAAGGGAGATTGAAAGAACATTTCATTATCCCTAGTGTTTTGTGTGTTAGATAATAATACCAAGGATTATTTAATGTATGTTGAAGTGCTGCAGATCTTTACATTGAAAAGGAAAAGGAAATCTGCTTTTGGGGACGGATAATCCTTCCCTACCAGGGGCGGATAATCCGCCCCACCCATACCCATAAGGGCACAACCCCCAGAGAAGGGCAGAGAATCAGCCGGATTTTCTGGCACGGGCGGATAGTCCGCCCCTTGGGGGGCGGATAATCCGCCCCTCGTGGAATTTCACCAAGTTTGGACCTACGTCGCCCTCTGTATGGGAGGCGGATTTTCCCTCGGACTCTCCAGATCGGGGGCGGAGTTTCCCCTAGGCCGGATAGTCCGCCCCTCGAGGATTTTCACCAAGTCTAGACCTGCGTCGCTCTCTGTACGGGGGACGGACTTTCCCCCGAAGTTTCCGTCCGTGGGGCAGAGTTTTTCCCTAGGGCGGATAATCCACCCCCAAAATTCTTCAACGGCCAGATCTGGGCAGGGGGTATTTAAGCCTGTCTTCCCCCTCCTACCAGATCTCTTGGTTCATTCAAAAAAGTCAAGATCTGATCTGCAACCTTCATCCAAGAGAGCTCCACCTAGATCCACCCAAAGGCCCCGTCCCTTGGGGAATCGAAGGAGGAGGACTTGATCTTCAACAACTGCAATCAAGCGCTTCATCTCCTCTCCATTCGTTTGGAGAATCTTCGATCTAGTATTTCTTACAAATATCTAGATCCTTGTTTTCAATTATATTGATAATCCTTGTTCTTGTGACAGCTTGTTGTCAGTACGGGAGCCCCCAATTCAGTTGTGGGTGTGTGCCCCAGTTGAGTTGTAAAGGCACCGGTTCCCGCCTCGAAGGGTACCAATAGTGGAGAAGGTGGATTAGGCCTTTCGTGGCGAGATCCATCGGAGAATAGGGTGAGGCCTATTGTGGCGTGGTGGTCTTAGCCCTCCCCTCCAACGCAGACGTACTTCCCTTAACAAGGAAGGAACTGGGGTAAAACAAATCCGGGACATCACGAGAGGTTCCGGAATGGTCCGGAGAATAAGATTCATATAAGGCAGTGCAGTTTTTGGAGTTCGGAATTGTTCCGGGTTAATCGGTATTGTACCGGAAGCTTCTAGAACCTTCCGGAAGGGGGCCAAGGTGGCCCCACCTGTCGGGAGGGGGCATGGGCCTATGAGGGAGTGACCTGGCCGCATTGGGCCAGGGGCACAAGGCCCCATAGGGCCCAGCCGGCCAAACAAGGGGAAACCCTGATTGGAGCTTCTAGAAGGAGGGGGGAAACTTTCCCCCCACTCCTCCCTCTTTGGCCGCCGGCCTAGGACTTGGGGGAGGGGTTAGGGCTGGCGCCCACCCCTCTATATATAGAGGGCTGGGGCGCACCACCCCCCCACACCTTCCCCTCAAACCTAGTCGCCCTGCTTCCCTCCTCTCTCTCTCCCTCCCGACTGCGTGTAGGCGAAGCCCTGCTGCAGAAACTCTCCACCAATTGCACCGCGCCGTCGCGTTGTAGATCCAATCCATCTCTCCACCATACTTGCTGGACCAAGGAAGGAGGAGACGTCGAGGTGCTGCACGTGTGCATCTCACGGAGGCATCGCCACTTGTGGTGCTAGATCGGATCGGATCGCGAGGAGGAGAAGCGAGTACGACTACATCACCCACGTTCCGACGAACGTTCCGCTGTGCGAATCTTCAAGGGTATGAAGATCTAATCCAATCTCTCTCGTTGTTTGCATCTCCTAGATTAGATCTTGGCTTCCCTCTGTTCGCATCCGTAGAAATTTTTTGATTTACTATGCCGCGAAACCCTTCAGTGGTATCAGAGCCAGATCTATGCGTAGATGTGTTTCACGAGTAGAACGCAACATGGTTGTTGCGGGCGTTGATGTTTTCTGTTGCAAGCCTCTTGTTTGTGTTCTTCTTATGACGCGGGATAGTGAGATTGAAGCGGTCGAGGCCAACCTTACGCGACGTCATTCGCGAGACCGGCTCCGCACTTGATGTGTGGCTTGTTCCACACATGCGGCTGGTGGATGCCAGTTTCTCTCACTATAGTTGTCATGGGATTTACACCGGAGTTTGGCAACCATAATATCACCGTTGTGGATTTCCGTAGGTAAGAATCGTTCTTAGCATGCTACTCCCATAAGCCACGTAAAACATGCAACAACAAAGTAGAGGCGTCTAACTTGTTTTTGCAGGGAGTGTTTTCTGTGATATGGTATGGCCCAAGATATGATGTGTGTATTGTATGCAATGATCATGTTTTGTAATGTTTCACGACTTGCATGTCGATGAGTACACAACCGGCAGGAGCCATATGGTTGTCTTTATAATTGTGTATGACCTGTGTGTCAACTTCTTATACGCCATGTAATAGTTTCACTTTATCGCTAAGTAGTTAGCAATAGTTGTAGTTGCTGTTCGTGGTGGAGGCAATCATGGTGGAGTGATGGAGATCATGCCGACACGCACAAGATGGAGATCATTGCGCGAAGATTGGCTATACCATGTCACATAAAGTTATATGCATGTGATGTTTATCCTTTTATGTATCTTATTATGCTTAGATCGCGACGGTAGCATTATAAGATGATTCCTCACTTAAAGATCAAGATAAAACTGTGTTCTCCCCATGTATGCACCGTTGCGAAAGTTCGTCGTGTCCAAGCATCACGTGATGATCGGGTGCTATAGACTCTACGCTCACATACAACGGGTGCAAGTCAGTTTTGCACACGCGGAAATACTTGGGTTTGACTTGACGAGTCTAGCATGTACAGACATGGCCTCGGAACACATGAACCGAAAGGTTAAGCATGAGTCATATGAATGATATGATCGACACTTTGTTGTCCACCATTGAAACCACATCTCTTCTCGTGAAGATCGGATTAGGTGTGGTGAATTTGGATCGTGTTCACTAAACAACTTGAGGGATGTTGAATTTAGTGGGAGTTTATCTAGTAATTTGATTAAAAGTTGAACTAGTTATCATGAACATAGTCTAATTTGTACTTGCAAACATTGTAGATCAAATGGCTAAGTCCAACTTCAACTTCAACGTTTTTGCTGAGAAGGAAAAGCTTAGAAACAATGGGTCTAACTTCACCAACTGGTTCCGCAATCTGAGAATCATTCTCTCTGGCGGTCAAAAGGACTATGTCCTTGAGAATGCGTTAGGTGACGCCCCTGCTGCTACTGCGCCGGCTGATGATAAAGCTGTCTATCAGTCGCGCAAAGATGATTATGGTGTGATTAAGAGCACCATGTTGTTTGCTATGGAATCGGACCTTCAAAATCGTTTTGAAGACTATCCCGGGCCCTTTGAGATTCTCGAGGAGCTGAAAACCATGTTTCAGACTCAGGCCCATTCTGAGAGATATGAGATCTCTGAGAAGTTCTTTAACTGCAAGATGGAGGAAGGGAGTTCCGTTAGTGAGCATGCCATTAAGATGTCGGGCTACACTCAACGCCTTGAGCAACTAGACTGCAAGATTCCAGAGGAGCTCAAGATTGACAGGGTTCTACAATCACTCCCTTCCAGCTACAAAAGTTTTGTAGTGACTCACAATCAGATTGGTTCCACTGATACGATCACCGAGCTCTTCGCAAAGCTGAAGGCTGCGGAGGTGGACATCAAAAAGGATAATCATGTGTTGATGGTCAACAAGCCCCCCACCTTCAAGAAAGGTAAGGGTGCAAAGAAGCCCTTCAAGAAAGGCGGCGGCAAGCGCGTTGCCCCTGCTGAGAAGAAGCTCAGGTCTGGTCCTAAGCCGGACACTGAGTGCGTCTATTGCAAGGACAAGGGTCACTGGAAGCGCAACTGTCCGAAGTACTTAGCGGACAAGAAGGCTGGCACCATCAAAGGTATATTTGATATACATGTTATTGATGTTTTCCTTACTAGCCCTCGTTGTAGTGCCTGGGTATTTGATACTGGTTCAGTTGCTAATATTTGTAACTCGAAACAGGAGCTACGGAATAGACGGCGGCTTGCGAGGGATGAGGTGACGATGCGCGTTGGCAACGGATCAAGAGTTGATGTGATGGCCGTCGGCACGCTCTCCTTAGTTTTACCTTCGGGATTAGTTTTAAACCTTAATAAGTGTTATTATGTGCCTGCGTTGAGCATGAACATTATTTCTGGATCTTGTTTATTGCAAGACGGTTATTCATTTAAATCGGAGAATAATGGTTGTTCTATTTATATGAGTAACATCTTTTATGGTCATGCACCTATTGTGAATGGTTTATTTCTTCTAAATCTCGAAAGGGATGAAACACACATCCATAACATTGAGGCTAAGAGATGCAAAGTAGATAGTGATAATACTACTTATTTGTGGCACTGTCGTCTAGGTCATATTGGTGTAAAGCGCATGAAGAAACTCCATTCTGATGGACTTTTGGAGTCTCTTGATTTTGAATCATTTGACACATGGGAACCATGCCTCATGGGCAATATGATCAAAACCCCGTTCTCCGATATGATGGAGCGAGCAACGGACTTGTTGGAAATCATACATACCGATGTATGCGGACCGATGAGTGTTTCGACGCGCGGTGGATATCGCTATTTTCTCACTTTTACCGATGACTTAAGTAGATATGGGTATATCTATTTAATGAAACATAAATCTAAAACATTTGAAAAGTTCAAAGAATTTCAGAATGAAGTGGAGAACCATCGTAACAGAAAGATTAAGTTTCTACGATCCGATCGTGGAGGTGAATATTTGAGTTATGATTTTCTCACGCATCTTAAAGCAAGCGGAATCGTTTCGCAACTCACGGCACCCGGAACACCACAGCGCAATGGTGTGTCTGAACGCCGGAATCGAACCCTATTAGATATGGTCCGATCGATGATGTCTCTTACTGATTTGCCGTTATCATTTTGGGGTTATGCATTAGAAACCGCTGCATTCACTTTAAATAGGGCACCATCTAAATCCATTGAGACGACACCGTATGAACTATGGTTTGGTGCTAAACCTAAGTTGTCGTTTATCAAAGTTTGGGGATGCAAAGCTTACGTCAAGAAGTTGATGCCGGACAAGCTCGAACCCAAAGCGGAGAAATGCGTCTTCATAGGATACCCTAAGGAAACTATTGGGTATACCTTCTATCACAGAACTGAAGGCAAAGTGTTTGTCGCAAAGAATGGTTCCTTTCTTGAGAAGGAGTTTCTCTCGAAAGAAGTGAGTGGGAGGAAAGTAGAGCTAGACGAGGTTATTGAACCTTCTCTTGAGTTGGAGAGTAGCGCAGCACCTGAAATTGTTCCAGTGCCGCCTGCACCAACAATAGAGGAAGCTAATGACAAGGATCATGAAGCTTCGGACGATGCTGCTACTGAACGTCGCAGGTCGACAAGGTCGCGTGCCCCTCCTCAGTGGTACGACAACCCTGTCTTGACTGTCTTGTTGGTAGAAGACAGTGAACCTACGAACTATGAGGAAGCGATGATGAGCCCAGACTCTGAGAAATGGCTAGAAGCCATGAAATCCGAATTGGGATCCATGAGCGAAAACCAAGTATGGACTTTGGTGGACCCACCTAGCGACCGAAAGGCCGTTGAGTGCAAATGGATTTTCAAGAAGAAAACGGACGCGGATGGTAATGTTACCGTCTATAAAGCACGGCTTGTCGCGAAAGGTTTTTGACAAGTTCAAGGTGTTGACTACGATGAGACTTTCTCTCCCGTAGCGATGTTTAAGTCCATTTGGATTTTATTAGCAATTGCTGCATTTCATGATTATGAAATATGGCAGATGGATGTCAAGACTGCGTTCCTCAATGGCAACATTGATGAAGAGTTGTATATGATGCAACCCGAAGGTTTTGTCAATCCTAAGGATGCTAATAAAGTATGCAAACTTCAGCGTTCCATTTATGGACTGAAGCAAGCATCTCGGAGTTGGAACCTTCGTTTTGATCAAGTGATCAAGAGCTTTGGATTTGTTCCAAATTGCTACGAAGCTTGTATCTACAAGAAAGTGAGTGGGAGCTTGGTGACATTTCTGGTACTATATGTGGATGACATATTGATTATTGGAAATGACATTAACATGCTTAACGATGTGAAGAGTTATTTGAGCAAATGTTTTTCAATGAAAGACCTAGGTGAAGCTGCTTATATATTGGGCATCAAAATCTATAGAGATAGACAAAGACGCCTGATAGCTTTAAGCCAGAGTACATACCTAGACAAAGTTCTGAAAAGGTTCAGAATGGATAAGGCAAAGAAAGGTTCAGTGCCTATGTTGTCAGGTAAGATACTGAGCAAGGCTCAGTGTCCAACTACGATAAATGATAGGGAAGCTATGAGCAAAGTGCCTTATGCCTCGGCCATAGGTTCTATCATGTATGCCATGCTGTGTACTAGACCGGATGTGTCCAATGCTCTTAGTTTGACGAGCAGATATCAAAGTGATCCAGGAGTGGAACACTGGACAGCCGTGAAGAACATCCTAAAGTACCTAAATAGGACTAAAGAAATGTTCTTAGTCTATGGAGGTGATGAACAGCTCGTCGTAAAAGGTTACGTTGATGCTAGTTTCGACACCGACAAGGATGATTCTAAATCTCAGACATGATACGTTTATATTTTGAATGGAGGAGCTGTGAGCTGGAGAAGCTGCAAGCAAAGCGTGATCACGGGATCTACAGTAGAAGCGGAATACATGGCTGCTGCAGAAGCGTCAAGTGAAGGAGTTTGGATCAGAAACTTCATCACTGAGCTTGGCGTGGTTCCAAGTGCATTGGACCCACTGGAGATATTGTGTGACAACACTGGCGCCATAGCACTCGCTAAAGAACCAAGATATCATCCAAAGACCAAGCATATCAACCGCAAGTTTCATATAATCCGAGATTATATAGCAGATGGAGATCTGAATATTAGCAAAGTACATACAGATCTGAATGTCGCAGATCCATTGACTAAACCTCTTCCACGTATAAAACATGATCAGCACCTTAGTGCCATGGGTGTGAGATTGTTGCCAAATGTAAACTAGATTATTGACTCTAGTGCAAGTGGGAGACTGTTGGAATTATGCTCTAGAGGCAATAATAAAGATGTTATTATTATAATTCTTGTTCATGATAAAGTTTATATTCCATGCTAGAATTGTATTAAGCGGAAACTTTAATACTTGTGTGGTTTGTGAACAACACCGTGTCCCTAGTACGCCTCTATGGACTAGCTCATTGATTAATGATGGTTAAGGTTTCCTGACCATAGACATGAGTTGTCAATTGATAATGAGATCATATTATTGGGAGAATGATATGATGGACAGACCCAAACTAAGCGAAGCAATTAGATCGTGTCATCGTGTTCATCTTTGCGAAGCTTTTCCTATGTCAAATATTGTATTCCTTAGACCATGAGATAATACAACTCCCTAGTATCGGAAGAAATCTTTGAGGTCATCAAACGTCATCCTATGAGAGGGTGATCATAAAGGTGTCTCTCAGGTGATCGGAAAGTACCTGTCGGGTTGTATGTATCGAGATGGGATTTGTCCTTCCCAAGTCGGAGAGATATACTTCGGGCCCACTCGGTAATCGATATCAACAACGCTTGCAAGCATGTGGTTAAGGAGTTAATCACAAAGTGATATCGGATTATGGAACGAGTAAAGTACTTGCTGTGAACGAGATTGAACTAGGTATGACGGTACCGACGATCAAATCTCGGGCAAGTAAAATATCACGAGACAAAGGGAATATATATATGGGATTGATTGAATCCTGGCATCGTGGTTCATCCTATATGATCATCGATGAATGTGTGGGAGTCAATATGGGTTTCCAGACCCCGCTGTTGATTATTGATATAAGATCATGTCTGCATATTCTCGAACCCGAAGGGTCACACACTTAACGTGTCTCAATGCTAGGATAGATTGGATAATTGGTTTATGAGTTTTCGTCCGGAGTCTCGGATGGGATCCGGGACATCACGAGAGGTTCCGGAATGGTCCGGAGAATAAGATTCATATAAGGCAGTGCGGTTTTTGGAGTTCAGAATTGTTCCGGGTTAATCGGTATTGTACCGGAAGCTTCTAGAACCTTCCGGAAGGGGGCCAACATGGTCCCACCTGTCGGGAGGGGGCATGGGCCTATGAGGGAGTGCCCTGGACGCATTGGGCCAGGGGCACAAGGCCCCATAGGGCCCAGCCGGCCAAACAAGGGGAAACCCTGATTGGAGCTTCTAGAAGGAGGGGGAAACTTGCCCCCCACTCCTCCCTCTTTGGCCGCCGGCCTAGGACTTGGGGGAGGGGTTAGGGCTGGGGCGCACCCCCCCACACACCTTCCCCTCAAACCTAGTCGCCCTGCTGCCCTCCTCTTCCTCTCCCTCCCGACTGCGTGTAGGCGAAGCCCTGCTGCAGAAACTCTCCACCAATTGCACCGCGTCGTCGCGTTGTAGATCCAATCCATCTCTCCACCATACTTGCTGGACCAAGGAAGGAGGAGACGTCGAGGTGCTGCACGTGTGCATCTCACGGAGGCATCGCCACTTGTGGTGCTAGATCGGATCGGATCGCGAGGAGGAGAAGCGAGTACGACTACATCACCCACGTTCCGACGAACGTTCCGCTGTGCGAATCTTCAAGGGTATGAAGATCTAATCCAATCTCTCTCGTTGTTTGCATTTCCTAGATTAGATCTTGGCTTCCCTATGTTCGCATCCGTAGAAATTTTTTGATTTACTATGCCGCGAAACCCTTCAAGGTGGGCGGGGTGGGGAGGGGACATGGAGCCATCGTGTGCCTCCTCGAGCTCCAGAACCAGGATCCTCCCCTCTCGGCCAAAGTAGAAGGGAGGCAGGGGCCGGGGAGGAGAGCATGGTCGGGGCACATGACCCGCAGGCGGATCGGTCCCATCTCCGTGAACGACGACTCATCAACCTCCTCCAGCTTGCCGAAGGACTGGGAGACCAGCTCGACGATGGGCCGGGTCCGAACCGACGCGTCCTCAGGGAAGCTGATGATCTGCACCCAAACCGAGGACATGTTCGAAGTCGTCGCGGGGTGTACAGTCGAAGGCTCGATGGAGATCTGGACCTGGTTGATCAGAAGGGTGAGCGTGGAGCTGCAGGCAGTGATCTAGAGGATCTCGGCAGACGGAATAGTCATCGCAAACTGCGAGGGGGAGATCTCCCTGACCGCCTAGGTATGGCCTGGCATCATCTGTGTCAGCTCATCCTGGATCAGCGCTGCCGAGACCACCACCGTGTCCGGTAGCTGCTGCCCCTCGACCACAACGGCGATGGCCAGGTTCGCGGGGACCATCATCGCCACCCCCCAATATCAATGTAGTATAATCCCCCGGCAATCGAGTGCGCGAGGTACTCCAACTGCTGCCGGGCGCGACAAGGGTGGGAGGGGGGGCAGAGGTCGAGCCCGACGGTCCCGACGCAGGGGCGGTCTTCTTCTTCTTCTTCTTCTTCTTCTTCTTCTTTTTCTTCTTCTTCTTGCCCTTCTTCTTTTTGTTCTTGGCCGGGTCTGAGGTGTCCGGCATCGTCACGCGGGGGGAGGGGGGAGGGAGAACGGGTGTGTGGGCCTTCCCTGTCCCGGCGCCAATCGCCCGGTGCCGCTCTGTCCGTCGGCTCGCGGCCACGGGGATGCTGCATCAGCTCCTGACGGAGCTCCGCCTCCCTGTGTGCTGGCCCGCTGGGGAGGGAACCCTGTGAGCTCCCGCCTCCACCCGACCCTGCTGCGAGGGCCCGCCAAGGTGCCGTATACATATTCCTACAAACGAAAGAAGCACAAAGAGCATTAGTCACCCATTATGTTTTGTCAGTATATTATGTGTATCCGTAATTCACAAAGATGACCTAAATTGAACATAATCTTACCAAATATCGACGTGCGGATGGTGTGCAGATATGCCCTTTGGATAAGTATATCATAATCAAACATAAAAAATGGAAATTGTATAAGGCATGACAATGGATAGATTAGCCATATACTACTCAAATGTAAGTAATCATACAAAACATAATATCAGCTCGACAAGTGCACATTATAATAATAGTAAACCTAGAACCGGTGTTAATTTCTTACAAGGGCCTTCAGAGCATATAGCTTTAGTTTGTGTATCTCTCTCAACAGATATAAGTCCACCTCTCCTTTTTCTTCATGTGTATATGCAATCTTCATGTCGTGTGTCTAGAACCATCCCATACCAAAGTACCAAAAAAGAGCATGACGGCACATCACGCAGCAAAGGACTTTCCCAGTGAATAGAAGGAGACAACCAAGAGAAGTGGGTTCGCCTTTTAGCCACCGAACAGGGGACCAGTAAATCCACAACCACGGACGCCGAGCGGACTGAAGTCCAAACAATGGGAGAGATGGACGAAAGCGTACGTGTCCCTGCAACAAAGAATTAGGGTTAGGGGCTAGGAATGGAGAAGAGGGAGGATGTACAACATCACAAGGAGGCGGAGCGTCTGAGGAAAGCGCGCCGATGGCGGCAGCTCCTTTCCAAGTTTCCATTCGTCCACGCCGCCGCATGAGAAAGCTCTTGGTTGCTGGTCTGAATCCATGCCGTGCCTTTTGTTTGGAAAGGTCGGTTGCCAAGGGAGGATGGACGACGGCGAGGCGATGAGGGGGGTGACTCTGCTAGAGAGGTAGCAGGTCGCAGCGAGGGTGAGCAAACATGGACACGAGGCGTCGCGGTGAGGGGAGAGGAGGCGACCATGACAGGCAAAAATATACAGGAGAGAGAGAGCAACAATATTGGACCGGGTTCGCCATCTTTCAACAAATCAATCATCTCAAGAAAGTTTCCTTTGTTTAAAGAAGTAGATGATTTATTATGACCACGAAAAGACAAACCTTGTGCCATGAGATATCTACAACACTCTAGAGAAGATGTCAAGCGGATTTTATATAGTTCTTTTGATTCATCTGTCACTCTAGCCAATTTAGTGGCTACACTTTGGTTTTGATTTTTAAAAGCATCGCAATGGAGCACACAATTGTTGTGAACACTACCCACATCACCAATATGTCCGGGTAAAGCTTTATATGCATGCTTCCAATCTCTAAAACCAGTTTTTGTGAAGACTTCATAACCAAAGTGTCCAGCTCTTTCTGGATTCCTAAAAAGAGGAAACAATAGAAGCAAAAAGCAGCATCTTTCGTTACACTATATTCAATCCAATTGTACTTTTGAAACCAAGATTGAAAAAATGCTCTTTTATGTGTACGCGGAAATTTCACTATTGGTTGGGTAGGTCCTTTCAATATGTATGCCCTCCTCACTTCATCCTGAACATCCGGAGCATAAGAAGAAATTTGTTTTCTGAAAGCTGGATCACACACAATTTCATCCGAATTAAAAGCTTTTGCACCGACAAGATTGTCGGAGATGTTTTGCTCTACGTGCGCATCATTCCCCGACCCAACGTTTGGGCTTGCCTCTGCAGGATTCCCTGCTATGATTCAACAACAAAAAAATTAAAAGTGATTTTCCCTGCTATGATTCGAGGTAGCCAGGTAGGAGACTAAGGGAAGCGTCAAACTGATCTAGTAAAAGAACTAACCTTTTTTCCTCAATTCGTAGATTTGATTAAACCTTAGAGGATCAGAAGTTTAGAACTGTCGATCTGCTGCTGTGGCACTGACGGCGAGTAAGTGAACAGGCGGCGCCGCCGCGCCGCCGACGTCGGTCGATCGACGTCTTTGCCAGCAGCCTGTACGTGCGTTGCGACGTCAACTTCGCTTCCTTGCAACAGCCGCCAGACGCGGAGTCGCGGTCCTCGCGGAGATGAATAGACGAACAGTACATAGGTTGCGTTTTTGCCTCGCTGCAGCCGCGAGTACGTCGCTTCCTCGCTAGGCCAGTTTATTGTGGGCTAAACTTAGACTAAACAAAAAAAATATAGACCATGATTGGGCTAGGCCGGGCAAAGCAGCTAGCTAATCAGTATTTCATGCCTAATTACGTGATGTTTTGAAGCCTGCCGTACGGATCACGCCGGCCTCAAGCTCCGCCCGAGAAGTCTCTGAAATCTATTTGCAGAATAGCAGTATAGCACTATATGTTGGGTGAGCCTGTTTGGTTGGGAGCACGAGGTATAAAAGAGACCCAACAGAGCGACGCGAGATGACAGGGATATCTTCTCCGTTGGTGAGTTTGATCGGACGGACGATGGTGTCAAAACCCTAAGAATTGGCGTAGGTCGACCAGTTTTACGGTTTCTTAATAGGTCACTCTCCCTCCAAGGATAATATGCCCTACCACACTAGAAATGTGGCTAGTTATCTTAACTTTCTCTAAGATAGCCGCTAGGGTGGCAACCGAGAGTTTAAAGAGGATGGAGGAAATCAAATCCCTAAAACTCACCTCACAAGAAGAACTAAAATAGCGACCCACTTTCCTATTAATATTGATGGTTATGCTACCACTCGACACTCGTGACAGAGTTGCATGATCCAAATCGAACCCTCTTCCCTCCAAAACCTGAAGAGGAAGACCCAATCCAACCTATCATAGCCTTCTCAAAATAGTATAATTTTAGGAACACGCCACTTGGCACCGAACTTTCACGTCATGACTTTGGAATTGTAGGTAGGAAACACCGTGTTATTTGATCAATCAATAAAACCTTGTTTTCTGTCCAAAAAGAAAAGCACAATGGCCATCCGTCGTGCTGGCGTGGCACGGAATCCATCTCCATGTGCTCATCCGATCCGCTAGGACCGCTACACGAGTGTGCTGTACGTGTTGACTACCGCTCGCCAGGTGGCCTCTGCCTCTCTCTCGGCCGTACGCTGGTCGCCATCCGACGTCTCCCTCCTCCCGCTTCCCGACGACGACTACTCTCTAGGTGTCCCGTCCGTGTCCGATCCCTCCCAGTCCCCGGCCACCCTCCTTTCTTCTCCCAGTCCCCTTCATTTGGACAACTGGCCGTGCTATCTGCGAGGCGAATTCCACTGTACACGGACTGGGAGCCAGGAGGAGAAGTGAACTTGGGTGGGGCGCCGGGGTGCTGCACTGCTACTGGCTGGCAGGGTAGCGCCGGCGAGGTCGACCAGTGGGCGCGGCCGTGGCATCCTCGCCCACCCCGCCGCCGTCCCGCAGATCGGGTCCTCGTAGAAGTCAAGGTGCGCCCCGCACCGCAGCACAGGCGTCTGCTCTGCTTGGTCAGGTAAGGTAAATTTCGTAGAGATTTCTGAAGCCTCTCCTGTTAGATCGCAGCTGAGTAGTGTGCCTGCTAGATCTGCTTTATCTGTGTCGCCGATTTCAGCTGTTCTGCGGCCATTTGTCTTGCACAGATAATATAAATGGCATGTCTTGATCACATTGATGCACTGTAGATCACTAGGAGGTGAAGCCACCGTTGCTGAAGTTGCCACAGCCATATGGTTAGATCATCAACCACATTACTAATTGTTTAAAAGGGCGTACCCAGTGTCGAAAGCTCCCACACATTGCGGGGTCTGGGGAATGGAGTTCCTAATTGTTAGTTTGTTATACAGAGCGGGCGTGAGTATGATTTCTGAAGACCATAGCATTTCCAGAATCCAAGATTTTGAAGTAAACCCATAATGTACTTACATTTTACAACCGGCCGCCATGTTATAAATTGCCCTTGAAATATCCTGCTACACCACCCTCTCATATTATTGTTCTCTGCACATGAACACTCGGACAAATTATCAGTTTAGTGTCGGGACAAACTTTCCTTTCTTGGTCTTTTGGAACCTTTTTCCGAACCATGCGCCTTTTGGACTTATGGCAAGGAAGGGTAGTGGTACCCGTCCATCATATGTAGCAGGTTAGTACCAGAGATAATATTCCAGCTTCACATCAATAGGAACATTCTTTGGATGCCTTCTTGTTGTGCTGTGACCTGTGGAGCTCCTCTTGCCCCAGGATGTTCTGATATAGGGGCTTCATCTGGGACTTGGTAAGATAATAATACTTTTGCCAGCTTAGATCACCCTTCTGAGATTGTAGTATAGGGTTCTGGTGGAGTTGCTCTTCTTAACTGATCATGGCTTTAAGCATACCGTAGCATGATTTGCTATAGTATTTTGGGACCCTTTCTATTGTTCAGGAATTCGGTAACTGGTAGCTGCTCGGCCGGCTGCTGAGTAGCGATTAATCGCCTGATTTTCCAATTAATCGGTCGATTTTCCAGTTCATCGGCGTTAATCGGCTACTCAGTGACCCTCTGAGTAGCGATTAACTGGCCAGTTAATCGGCCGAATTCTTAAACAACTTATCGTTTAAGTTTTGTCATGTAATATCTGATGACCATGGATTTAGTCCTGGTTAGGGTTCACCAAATTGAGTGTTAGATGTTTTTCTTCTTTGCAACAATTTCTAGTATATTTCTCTTTTTTCTAAGAGGTTTTATGTTTTAGTAAAGCATCAGGAAAAAATATAGATTCCTTTAAATCATGCTCACTTGCAGGAGAAATTAATTTCCGCTTTTCAGATATCTTTCCCGTTTAGGATTAGAAGGGTTATTTATGTGTACAGTGTACTCAACCAAACTGTTGCTCTTCCAGTCACACTTTCTCTGGTCAGAATGTTTCTGAAACCCTATTTTTCAGACATGGAAACTAATATAATATCAATTGTACTTCGATTCCTTCTTTATGTTTATTTGTTACTGCTGTGTATATCATTCTTTTTTCATGACTTACTTAGGATTCAGTGTGTAAACTCATGTTTATATTTTATTTCACAGGCTTTTGCAACTAGTACTGTAAACTTGTGAGGAAAGGCCACTTGAGTTTATACCTAGTAAATCAATCATGTCAGACCGTGGCAGGAATAGACTCAGTGAGAAAGAAGACTTTCAGGTTGTTTTGGGCAAAGGAAATCGTGGAGAGTCGTCTTGCCAGCCGAATTCTATGTGGTTAGCACACTGGAGCAGAGCAAGCGGCAGTCCATATGACAAGAGCTGTAGTCCTCTGGAGGATGGCGACAATAGCATGTGTACAAAAGATTACGGGACTTCACGATTTGAGCTTAAGAAATCTAGTGTGGCTGAAAGGCTAATTTTGGGAGGAAAATATGAAGGAATTTCCATGAAGAACGTGCAGCAGTCAAACTCTAACATGTGGGGTGTGGCGCATGATTGTTGGCAAGAATCTGAACAGAAGAGAATTGAACGGCGAGATGGGTCTTTGCAAAGTTCTGTGGTGCAGATGCAGAGAGATGAGAATCTCTATGCTAAGACGGTAGTATCAGAAACACTTTCTGTTCACAGGCTTCCAGATCTACCATTTGATTTTCAGAAACTTGTGAACTCAGACGAGATCCTTGATTCATATTGGAACCAGTTACCTATGTTGTCAATCAATCAAAAAGTCGACAGTATACTCAACCCAAAACGAAAGGCTGCAGCTGGTACTGTGTTCAGTGATCTTTTCGTGCCACAACAAACTCCGATGCTAAACGTGGCTCCATCCAAGTTGATGGAATTATCGCATCAGGAGTATGAGCTGCAGTCTCATCGAAGAACAGGCAGGATCATGGATCATTACAAACCTGCAGGAGGCATCATACGTCTCCGCGAAGACCCTACCTGTCCCACTTCTTATCCTGCAGGGAAGAAATTAAAATTTGACAATAACTCATTGTCAGATTGTCTAATAGATGAGCAGGATACATATCACTATTTTGCAAACCCAAATCAGGAGCCACTCTGGAAATGTAGTGAAAATATGTTCAATCTTTCAGAAAACAATGACAAGGGCCAAAGTGTTGTAGGTGCCTCTCAGAATCAGAAGTCAAGAACACAGGCTGGACTCCATGAGAGACAACCACTGGAGAAATTTACAGATTCTAGTAAAGAGAAAAGTCCATGTTTATTTGAGATGCTGACAACACCTTCCAACTTACAAAGCCCATACTCTAAAGATTCACTATATTCGGGAAAACCTAGTGGTTTTGGAGTTTGCTTGTATGGCCCAAATGTTGATAGTCATTTGTTTGGAGCTCAAAATCAATCGTCACGTAAAACTGAAAAATTGCACAGTGAGGCACAATATATGTCAAAATCCTCAGCAGGTGAGAGATAGTCTCCAACATAATACATTATCTAAGAGCATCCTTTAGAACACAATGATAGCAAAAACTTGCTTGTCATTGTTTGTGTCACAGTGTGTGTTCTTGTCTTGTTGGTAACGGAAAAGTATGAAGTATCACTGACATTTTTGTTCTGGTGTTCTGCAGGCAACACTTCATTGATGGCACAAAAGGTACTACCTGTATTCTTTTTTTACTTGATATCCTAGAATCCGTGCTGTTGCTGTCAAACTTTAAGTTTACTTCCCATAAATTCATAATCACATAGATTTTCTACATAAAATTCATGTCAAATAGGTTTATAGTTTGAATTATTTTTGTAATGAATATAATTGTAGTACTCCCTCCGTCCCAAAATATAAGGCGCGCTTTTTTCCGCACGGTCTTTGATGCACAACTTTGACCACTAGCATAAATCAAATTATATGTATTTATAGTGTATAAATGGCATCAGTGTATTCCTCTCGCAAATCTCTTTCATTTCATATATACGTATACAACTTTTAAGGACGTATTATAAGTATAAATCATAGTCAAACTTTTATCCCGTTGACCAGTGAAATTTAAGGACGCCTTATATTTGGAACGGAGGGAGTACTACATATTAATGTAGAGCTGTAGAAAGTAACGGTCAACTTCAAACAAGATTTCTGGAAGTAAAAAAATGTCAATTACTAGTAATAAAATGTGGGAGTATCAGTGCCGAACTCGCATATCACTCTAACGTCCTGTCTTGGGCATAAAAGTAAATCATGACTAATTTTTTTTTTGCTTGGAAGTCTGTATGAAATTGAGTTTATAAAATTCATAATTTTACTTTCTTGCATGAAATTGTTCTCACCAGCTTTGATCATGTATTCATGTTGTATAATATATTTTTCCGCTTGTGCTCAATCTTGCACCCTGTATGCTGCTTACCTGTTGCTCCATGCTATTTGATATGGCAATTCTTTAGAGCTGTATATAATTATTTTTGGACCTGCACCCATTAATTCATATGGGGGAAACTTAACCTTGCATTGGCATTTGCTCTATGAACAAATGCACCACAGGACAACGGCTGTGCAGAAGAGGCAAATGAGCAGCTGGCAAATCTGTCCATCAAAGGATCACCAGGAAACAATGAAGGAAGCAGATTACATGATGCCAATCAGGATATTTCCTGCAAAGCAGATTTATGCATGCCTGGTACGGAAATCATGGACTTGGATCCCCAGCCATTTCAACCAAGCAGTACAATAATTCAAGTCCCGAACGGCGCAACTCAATCCCCCACGTGTACCGATCCCAGCTACAGGTGGCTCAAGCGTCTGCGTCACGACGTCACAGATCCTCGTGTCTCATGTCCCAAAAGGCCCAAAACCGGAGACTGCTGTCCTAATGGAGGAGCAAGTAGAACGTCGAGCGATGACATCGCCGACCATGTCGCGGCAAAGAGCGTCCACTGCTGGTTAGGAAGATGGTGCCAGGATGGTGGTGCTCCTGCTTCACATGGAGATCCGGACCAAAAAGTGAGAGCAGCAGCAAAGCCTGACGTCGCAGCAACCGGAGAACTCAGAGTTGGAGGCCACTTCCCGAGCATCAAGGCGATGGCGATGATGGGGCGGGTGATGAGCAAGGCACGGCCGCTTGATCGCCATACGAAGGGCCCTTGCGTGATGTGGAAGACCGAGGGAGCCTGAGTGGGAGTATATGTTTTTTTTCGTCTGTTCTGTTGAATGTAGTGGTTTATTTTGCTGGTGTATGCCACGTGGCTTGATACATAGTAGAATGAAAGTGTATAGACTTTTTTTTGTCAAGTGTATATATGCGTGAATTTTCTGTTAGCTATAGCTCATTGTATATCCATATGTCCAGTTGCTGTTTTTCTGAAGGGAATATAGGCAAATACCAACTGAAGTTAGAGCGAAAACCATGTGAAATTTTCCAATGAGAATATGGACTGAAAAAACCTTTGTGATCGAGTGCAAACTGAACTCGGTAAAAGCTCCCTTTGCAATCAGGTGTACAATGATCCATATAGAGAATTCATAATGTTTGTAATCAGAGAAATCAAACAATATCCACATGATATTTTTCAATTTAATAAATAAATTTAAACCCCAAAGTACATTTTCAGATTCTTTTGAAAAAAAAGAGATGGTCACATCACAAGACGAAGACATCTTGGTCAAACCCGTTTAAGCCCAAACCCGCTAAGAAATATCCCCACCCTTCTTCTCTTTTCTCCTCCAACTACCTTATCCGTCACCAAAGCAGGCCCAAACAAAACCTCTCAGCCCCATCCATGGCGCCACCGCGCTAAACCCCCACATCGATTCAACCAACCACCGCCTCCATGGCGCTCTCCGAGCTACCCCTCCACCACTCCTTCCGCCTCGCCTCCCGCCCACACCTCCACCTCCTCCCGCTCCGCCTCCTCTCCTCCTCCCGCCCCGCCTCCTCCACCGCCGCCTCCGCCTCATCCTCCGGCGGCAACCGCGCCCCTCCCGCCCCCAGCCGCGGCGGCGCGCCATGGATGCAGAAGTGGGCCCCCGCGGTCCCCTCCGCGCCCCCGCCCGCCCCCTCCGCCGGCCACGCGCCCACCACCTCCATCGACCGCATCGTCCACCGCCTCCGCAACCTCGGCCTCGGCACCGACGACGACGAGCCCTCCGCCTCCGCCGCGCCACCCCTCGACGGCAGGGAGCGCCTCGGCGACCTGCTCGACCGCAGCTGGGCGCGTCCCGACCGCCAGTTCGCCGCCTCCGGCCTCGACGAGACCGTCCTCCCGTGGGAGCGGGACCAGGAGAGCGACGGCGGGAGGGGGGACGAAGGGGACGGGGTCAAGAGGAAGAGGGTCAAGGCGCCCTCGCTGGCAGAGCTCACCATGGACGACGCCGAGCTGCGGCGCCTTCGTGGCATGGGCATGACCCTCCGGGACCGCATCACCGTGCCCAAGGCGGGCGTCACGCAGGCCATCACGGAGAAGATCCACGACGCCTGGAGGAAGTCCGAGCTCGTCCGGCTCAAGTTCCACGAGGACCTCGCCAACGACATGAAGACTGCCCATGAGCTTGTCGAGGTATTGCCCCTGCTACTGCTATCAAACAATGTGGCATTGTCAGTGTTCAGTTCGATTGATCGGTTGCTGCAATTGAACTTGGGCTCTTAAGTTTGTTCTGGAAAATTTGATGTTCAATGTGGAGCTATTGAGATGATTCCTTACGTTGTATTTATCTTCATTGATCAGCGACGCACAGGAGGATTGATCATATGGAGGGCTGGGAGTGTTATGGTTGTCTACAGAGGGAGCAATTACACGAGGCCTCTGAAATCTCAAACTTTGAATGGTACCTCATCGCCAAGGATGGCCGAAGATACTACATTGTTCATCCCTGATGGCTCCACCACTGCTGAGAATGAGAATCATGCAAAGGATTCAACTGTTCAACATGATAATGTATCTAGATTGGATATTCACAACACAGATGACATGACGGAAGAAGAGCTAGAGTTCAATCAAATGCTTGATGAGCTAGGCCCTCGTTTTGTGGATTGGTGGGGAACGGGAATTTTGCCTGTTGATGCCGACTTGCTGCCTCAAACGATTCCAGGTTATAAAGCGCCATTTAGACTTCTTCCGACTGGAATGCGTACATCCCTTACCAACGCAGAGCTGACCAATTTGCGAAAGTTAGCGAGGAACCTCCCTTGTCATTTTGCTCTAGGTATTGCTTTTGATAGCGTGGATATCATTTCCTTATCGTAACTTTTACTGTTGGCATTAAATACCTGCTTATAGCTTCCTAACCTTCATTGAAGGGAGAAACCGGAATCATCAAGGCCTGGCCGCGGCTATTGTTAAGCTTTGGGAGAAGAGTTTGGTGGTGAAAATAGCTGTCAAACGTGGAATCCAGAATACAAATAATAAGCTAATGTCAGAAGAAATAAAGGTTTGAATACCATGTTGCTGTTGTTGTTCCCTCTCATTGACAGGCATGACTAGTTCGTAAAAGTAGTGTCAAGCGACCTTGAAAGTTCTGGCTCTTGTTAACCTGTATTCTTTCCTTAGTAGCTAAGCTGAATCCAACTGAATATCATCTAAAGACTGGTAATGCACGAATGAATGCAATTAAAGGACTGTCCAAGACAAGTTTCAGTGAGTTTGATCTTGTCTTAACAATCTTATGAAATTGATTTTTGTTACTACCCAAAGCAGTAACAAGAGTTTTTTTGAGTACCAAGAGTTCGTAAAATGACCACCAGAATAGTTCTTAAGTAATCATTTAGAAAAGATTAACCCCATGCCCAGCACCTACCACATCATAAACCATTAGTAGCGAAATTGTGTTATTTCTAATGAAGTCCCCTAGTAGAGCATCATGCTTTAGTAAGAGCATAGTTGAGAATTTGCACCCTTCAGCTTTATATTCCCATGTTAAAGTTGCATTGAGTTCAATAGCATGTTCTAGAAAATCATTTCTGTTGCACTAGAATCGTTTCTGTCTACAAGCTCTCGCTGACGGGCACTACTACTTTGTAAAAGTGATATCACGGGACCTTGAAAGTCTCTTCTTAAGCTATATTTTGACCTTAGTATCTAAGCTGAACTGCACCTGAACATCATCTAATCTAAATACTGTTTAAGGCGTGAGTAAAAGCAACTAAAAGACTGCCCAATGCATTCAGTGAATTCAATCTTGTGTTACCAATCTTATGAACTTGATTTTTTTACTATCCAAAGAAATACCAAAGAGTTCCTAAAATGACCACCAAATTCAGCCCAAGTAAGCATATGCAGAAAAGGTTAACCCATGCCCAGCAGTTACCTCATCATAAAATATTAATAGAAAAATGTGCTACACGTAATAGAGCTTGCTTCCTGGATCCTGTACAAATAAAGTCTACTTACTAATGAACGGCTCTCATAAAGCATCATGCTTCAGCAAGAGCGCCATTGAGATCTTGCACACTGTAGCATTATATCCCCATGTTAATGTTTGCAGTCAGTTCGATATCATGTTCCCAAAAATCATTTCCATTCCTCGACCAATGTTTTAACTTGTACAAGCTCTTATGTATTTGCTAATGTCTTCCCAATTTTGTGCATCCAGAATCTCACAGGGGGTACCCTGCTTCTTCGAAATAAATATTACATTGTAATATACCGTGGAAAGGACTTCCTGCCAACATCTGTTGCTGCTGCCTTGGCTGAAAGAGAGGAATTGACAAAAGATATCCAGAATATAGAAGAGCAGAGAAGATCCATTTCGGCTGTACAGTCTCCGGAGGACGGTTTTGATGGGCATGCTCTTGTGGGAACTCTTGCTGAATTTCAGGAGGCGCAAGCCCGTTGGGGAAGAGATGTAACTTCCAAGGAGCAAGAAAGAATGAAAGAAGCGTCTTTAAGATCAGAAAAGGAAAAGCTTTTCAGAAGACTCGGACACAAATTTTCCATTGTAAGCAATTTATATATGTCATTCTTCGACAACTATAGCTTCAGAAGGCTAAATGAGCTTCCGATTAAATTGGAATATCTCATTTCAAGTTTGCATATCATAGTGTTGACTGGTTTTTCTTATTGCCCTTGAAACTATGATGTTGAGTTCACTTTCCCTTTCTATGTATGCAAGTATGACATAATCTTGTTTTCTTAGTTATTTCTTCTTCAAATATATAGGCCCAGGCAAAAATACATAGAGCAGGGAAGTTATTACAAAAGATTGAGGCTTCTATGATCCTCGCGAACCCATCCGATGACCGAGAAATGATTACAGACGAGGAAAGGTCTGTTTTCCGTAGAATTGGTTTGAAAATGAAAGCATATTTGCCTGTTGGTAAGTTTCTTGAACGATCACCTCGGAACTTGGTTAAGCACTTATATTGAGTAATTCATTTATTCTCCTTATTTATGTTAGGAATCCGTGGTGTCTTTGATGGTGTCATTGAAAATATGCACTTGCACTGGAAGCACAGGGAAGTTGTCAAATTGATTACAAAGCAGAAGACCTTGGCCTTTGTCGAGGAGACAGCACGACTTCTACAGTATGAGAGTGGTGGTATACTAGTTGCAATCGAAAGAGTGCCCAAGGGTCACGCACTTATATTTTACCGTGGAAAGAACTATCGGAGGCCTATTAACATAAGGCCTAGAAATCTGTTAACAAAGGCCAAGGCATTGAAACGTGCAGTGGCCATGCAACGCCACGAGGTAAGCTCACCGTGAGAAAAGTGGAGTTTCTCTATATTGGGTTTTCATAAAAGAGTTAAACTTCCTTATGATTTCCTTTGAACTCGTGACTTGTCTTGCAGGCCCTCAGCCAGCATATAGATCAACTGGAAAAAAATATGAAGCAGATGAAGCGTGATTTGGTATGCAATTTTGTTTGTACAACAAAGTAATTTGTATGTCCATTAAGACAATATTCTTATGTTAGGCCATAAATCTTGTGCACATAACTGGCTAGCTGTCCTTTAATTTCCTTATAATAATCAATTTGTCAATTTAGTTGTGAAAAGACACATCATTATTATTTGTCACTTTGGTAGCAAGGTAGTAGCAGATAGGCAGCCTGGCAGACTTCCAAACTGGCTTCAACCTACGTTCATATTCACTTGTGTATTAGAAGTAGTTTTGACGCAACATAGAATCCATAATACTAGAATCAGTGAGGCAAATAACTGTATTCAAACTAGTATTACTATGTATCCTATCGGAGTTCATAGCACATCCCATCCATTGATTAATAGTTTTTTTTACTGTATTGATTAAATAGTTTCGATGTGACGTGAAATAAAAATAGGGTATGGAAGACTACGATGAAGAGGATGAGGAAGGATCAGATTCAGAAAATGAGGATGATGCAGCAATGTCTGGAAGCTATGATGAGGTATCCATCCTATTAAATGTGACCCATTCCTGTTTTAAAACCACCATGAAACCCATTAACTTGTCTAATGGGCCCAGGACCGAGACGATTTCGATGAATCTAGCGACGATGATGAGTTTGGAGATTATGATGAAGACGAAGGTGGCAGGACTAACGGCTAGTTATGCAGTCTTTGATACGAACTTCTAGGGTGACGTTTATCTCTGCAGGGTTATACTGCAGTCCATCAAGCATTCTTGGTAAAGCATATCTGTTCTTCTTCCTACAAGATCATTACACATCTCTCCTAAAGCCTCACACAAATTGCATCTTTCAAGGTAGCATCTGTAATCTGGATGCAGTGTTCATAGGTTGACCTGTTGTGCAGGAACCAAGAGGATCGCTGATGGACATTGATGATGGTTGGTTGTGATGCCGGTCTGTACTCCCTTGGATCTGTCATGGCAAAATGACACTGTAGTTGGGATCTGCCTATCAAGTGTCAGCTCTAGGATGGCCAGAAATGAACGATACTGGATAGCTTTTTTTTTTCTGGTTATTGTTTTGTACTTCCCATATGTTTGTGGACGGAGGGAGTGTATAGCCTCGAGGTGGAATCACTGTATAAGCCCTTTCCTGCTCCGACCGAATGTAGTACAGAGCAGGATAAAATTTAGATCAAAAGGATTGGTGGAGGAATGGTTGTTCAGTTAAGCTCATGCGCGCTCTGTAGAATATGATGAACTTTCTTCCTCCATAACTTTGAATATGCGGTGTCAGCCGTTCGATGCAATTAGTCGTTCCCCGGAACCATCTGCAGCACACTGGGTCTCCTCTTCATCCCGCCTCAAACATGCAAATCTGTCGTCGCACGTTGGCGTGGAATGGTGAAAATACATGGCGAAAATACGTTATGGTGGGTAGGGGGTATGTGTGTGTGATTTTTCCTGTCATGTATTTTCGCCGTTCTATTAGTACTGATGTCCTCTATTGATCCCGCCTATTTTTGAAAAATCAGAAAAAAATAGTACTCCCTCCGACCATATTAGGTGACTTGGATTTGTCTAGATTTGTATGAATCTAGACACTATTTAGTATATAGGTTCATCTAAATTTTGACAAATCCAAGTCAAGTAACCGAGGGAGTAAAATTAATTAAAAATCGATATAAATAATAAATGTTTCCACCATGTGTATGTATGTGTGTGATTTTTTTCCGTGCCATAACTCGAAACTATGTACCTTATGCAAAAATGACAAAGTTTGAATGAATTTTTCAAGGATACGTCCTGGGAGACGTATCGTTTTCATAGAAGGAGGGCCAAGAGGCCAAACTTTACAACGCACCATGGCACAGACGTCAAAGGTGCAAAATCCACGCCGTACCAAAGACGGCACACACACACCCTAAACAACTATTCGCGGCATCTCCACCTATCTACCTGCCCTAGACAGTCGCGGAAAAGACGTGCAGTCCTCCAGATGTCTGCCGACGCGGTGATCTTGCGAATGACCTCTTCAGGGGAAGGAGTGGCCCCTTCAAAAACCACGTCATTCCGGTGGCGCCATAGCGTCCAGCAAACCAAAACGATCCCTGTCCAGAGGTCGCGCTCGCGGCCCTCGCCGCCCCGTTTATCTTGGAGCCAAGCAACAAACTTGGAGTCATGTTCCGGCATCCAGTGTCTCTTGTTCCACCAGCCCAGGCAGGCTGCCCAAACCTCGCGGGCCAGTACACAACCCATGAAAAGATGATTTATGGTCTCTCCACACTGGTCACAGAAGGGGCAGGCCGCCGGATGTTGAAGGCCACGCCTGCTGAGCCGATCAGCTGTCCAGCATCTGTTCCTTACGGCTAACCAAAGGGTCACCTTGCAGCTAGCAGGGGCTCGGGATCGCCAGATCTGAAGGGCCCCTGCCATAGAAGTTCGCCCGGCAAAAAGGGCCTGGTAGCAGGATCGGGCCGTGTAGCAATTGCTTGGGTCCCAGTTCCACTTGAGGATGTCCTGCGTACCCTCTGTCAGGGTGATTGCTTCGATACGGTCCGTCACCTCGAGGAGCTCCCTGATGGCTGTTGCGCTAAGATCCGGAGTGACATCATGCAGCCAGCCTCCTGCAAGGCCTTCACGAACACGGCGTGTGGAGATTGCACTTGGTGAGACCGCAGCGAAGAGGTTTGGTGCCACATCACAGAGCCGCCCGCATGGGAGCCACTTATCCGTCCAGAAGAAAGTAGTCGCGCCATCCCCAATTACTGAGGTAGTCGCCGCTTCAAAGAGACGTCTCGAGGGATCCGGGACCCGGATGTCAAGGCCATGCCATGGTCTATCCACCTCCACGCGCTTTAACCACAACCATCTGGCCCTCAGCGCAATGTTCATGAGGCGCAGGTTGGGGATGCCAAGCCCCCCAGCTCTTTGGGCATGCACACCCTGCCCCAAGCCACCAGGCAGTGCCCGCCGTGCACGTTCTTCCTCCCCTTCCAGAGGAAACCGCGAATGATCTTCTCGATGGCGGTGATGGTCTCTATGGGAATATCGAGGGACATCATGGCAAAAATAGGCATGGCGGATAAAGTTGTTTTGACAAGTTCGAGCCGCCCTCCTCTATTGAGCATGGAGGCTTTCCACGATGGCAATTTGGCGGCCACCTGATCCACCAGCGCTTGGAGTTGTGCTGCCGACGGCTTCCACAGGGAGAGCGGTAACCCAAGATAGCGAAGGGGGAATTGCGTGATGGGACAATGTAGCTCCCGCTCCACTAGGTTTTTGTCCTCTGCCGAGCACCTAATAAGGTTGGCTGAGCATTTGTCGAAATTGGTACGAAGACCAGAAGCCTCCCCAAAGTCCTCAATGATCCCGGAGATCACCTGAAAATCCACCGCTGACGGTCTCAGGAAGGTGACTACATCGTCCGCGTAAATCGATGTGCAATGCTGGAGGCCTGTGGCTGCAAGCCGAGTGGGTAGTCCATGTTCCTCCGCCCTTACGACCATTAGGTGAAAAACCTCCATGATCAGGATGAAAAGTTGTGGGGAGAGCGGGTCTCCTTGTCGGAGACCACGCCTGTTGGCCACCTTCGCCCCTGGGCACCCATTCATCAGGACGCGTGTGGAGGCCGTGGAGAGAAGTGCGCAGATGCACGTGAGGAGGCGCTCTCCAAAACCCAGCTTCTTCAGCACTTCCAACAGGAACGCCCAGCTCACGGTGTCAAAGGCTTTGGTAATGTCCAGCTTGAGTAGCACTGCTGGCGTCTTGCTGGTGTGTAGCTTGCGGGCTGTCCCCTGCACCATCATGAAGTTGTCGTGCAAACACCGTCCACGCACAAAAGCGCTTTGATGCACCCCTACCAGATGTGGGAGGATCGGGGCAACACGGTTGGCGATCACCTTTGCCACCCACTTAGCAATTCCGTGAATCAGACTGATCGGTCGGAAGTCCCGTATTTCTTCGGCGCCCGGCTTCTTGGGTAGAAGTGTAACCAAAGCACTGTTCACCGATCCAAATCCACGGCTGTCTAGCCTAGAGAGTGAGTGGAAAGCGTCCATAACATCCTCCTTGATGATGCTCCAGCAAGATACGTAGAAGCGGGCAGAGAAGCCATCAGGCCCAAGGCACTTGTCCAACGGCATGCCTCGGATGGCTGCCAAAACTTCCTCCTCTGTGAAAGCGTCGTCGATGTGTTGGAGGTCAGCCGATTGTACCCCTAAGAAGTCCAAGTCCATAGTGAATGGCCTGTCTCCTGCCACACCGAGCAGGTTCTCGAAGAAAGTGTCCACGGCCTCTGCCTTTTCTGTGTGGTCCGAGATTCGCACATTGTCCACCATAAGGTGATTAATGAAGTTCTTACGCCTCCGATGGCTGGCATGCGTGTGAAAGAAGCGAGTGCATGCATCTCCCTCTCGTAGCCAGAGAATCCTCGATCTCTGTCGAGCCAGCGTCCTCTCAAGAGAAGCTAGTCCCAGGAGCTTCTTCTTGAGAAGGCACCGCAGTCCACGCTCCTGAGTCGACAGCTGCCTACTCTCCATGGCAACGTCAAAGCGGAGTATCAGCTCTGTGGCTAGGAGGATCTGCAGCTTAATATTCCCGATGAATTTGGAGCTCCAACAAGAAAGACTTTTAGCCACGGCTCACAATTTCGCATCAAGTCTCTTGAAAGGGTTCGGCTCCCACTGCTGCGAGGTCCACGCTTCCTGTACCACTGCCATGAAGCCATCGGCTTTGGGCCAGAAGGACTGAAACTGGAAACAACGTCCCCGTTGGAGGTCCGAGGCAAGGCACAACAACAAGGGGCAGTGGTCTGACGGGCCTGAAGACAAAGCCGAGAGGAAGGCGTCAGGGTAGCGTGCCTCCCAGTCCACTGTCATGAAGACCCGATCGAGTCTCTCCAAAGTGGGTCGTTCCCGTTCATTTGTCTAGGTGAATCTGCGGCCGTTGAGGTAGAGCTCCTTGAGCTCCAGAGTTGCAAGTGTCCGCCTAAACCTGGCCATCATGCGGCGATGTAGGGTCCCTTGGTTCTTATCCTCCGGATTGAGGATGAGGTTGAAATCACCAGCAATGATCCACGGACCAGCGTGCAGGTCCCTGATGTCTTGTAGCTCTTGGAGGAAAGCACGTTTGTCCACGTCGCTTTGGGGCCCATACACTCCGGAAAACCACCAGCTGTGATCCACACCCGTTGAAATGCGAGCAGTGATCGCATTTTCAGTGTAGTGGGGGTGGGTGACGGAGACCAGACTAGACTGCCATGCAAGAAGGATTCCACCGCGAGTCCCTATCGCCGGCAAGAAGAAGAAATTGTCGTAAGAGGGGCCAAGGCATTCCCTCACCACGCGGTCAGAGATTACCGCCATCTTGGTCTCCTGCAAGCACACCACAGCGGCTCGAGTTGGGGACAGAATTCGCGAAACAGCTAAGCGACGAGCCGGGGAGTTTAAACCACGAGCATTCCAAATCCCAATGGAGAAGTCAGGATCATCCATCATTACAAAGGAGAGGAAAAAAAGGAAGAAGGATCGAGGTTGGGTAGTCACTACTCAAACTAGGCACTCCACTGGTGCATCGTCGAACAGGGGCAGGGCATCAGGCATCCATCCAAACAGGTGAAGTACCACGTCAATGTGCTCCTGGCGTAGGGGCCTCGCGAACAGTTCCAGGTAGGCATCCAGAGCCTCGTCGCCAATCACCTCTCCCTCCCTAGCAATCCCCAGCCTGGTGATGAGGGTGCGCTGCTGCTGCCGGATCAGGGTGCCCGGGGAAAAGCGTCCACGAATGCGCCCACTCCTTCTCACCGGCCCTGAGTACTTCCTCTTATTGCGGCAGCGCTTGGCTACCGGCCTGCTCAGGACGGTGTTGATGGGCTGCTTGCAGGCTCCACGAAAGGTAGCAGGGCCACGAGTCCCCATAGGTGTAGTGCTAGCGACCACGACCTCGGGACCCTCCTGCTGGTCTGAATCCACGTCGACAGAAGACAGGTTGACTGAGAAAACGTCCATCCGGTCTAGCACTGATCTTGGGGAATCCAGCTGATCAGAGGTCACTGTCCAGCAGACATCATCTGACGGGGAGATTAGGCCAGGCGAGTGCAGCTGGCAGTCCGAACCGATTTGAAATGAGTCCCCGCAGTCCGCAGGAATTGATCGCGTCGAAAAAGAGTCTTCTGACACGACCGCACCTTCCTCCTTGTCCACAGATACATAAACTGATCGCATGGGGATCAGCAGAGGCCCCACCTGGCAAGAAGCCATGTAATGACAAAGTTTGAATGAATAGTAATGACAAAGTTCAATAAGAAAAAAGAGTTTTAGACTTTTATGTAACTTAAGACCTAGATAACCATGTAACTTAATGGTACGATAGGTAAAGTCAGGTTCAGTGTACTCATGTTTTGAAAGTTCACGTCTATCGTACCAACACAAGTAGCTTAATACTGCCAGAGTAGCTACAGGTAAACTTTCGAATCAGGTTTTCACCTGTTTTATAAATAAAACACATAAGTAAGACCGTTGCTGGTCAGACAGCACAACGTCTAAAGAAAGAGACCATGCGAGAGTACACTGAACTTTCAAAATATGCATACACATGTAAAAAAAATCACAGAGAGGACATGAGTCTATCAGTGACATTTGAGTTAATTCTGTGCATTCTGAGTTAATTATCTTTGGACATTTTTTTTACATTTGAGTTAATTAGCTTTGGACATTTGAGTTAATTATGTGCATTCTGTCCGCTGTAGGTAAACAAGCACCAGAGAGGACATAATGCACAAAATTAACTCAAATGTCAAAAAAATTCACGAAATGAACTCGTGGCGAAACTAATTTTATTGTCTAACCCTTTTAAGTAGCTATCGCAAATGCGCTATGCTCAACAGGCGCCTCTTTGAAAGGTGCTATACACCTTGCCAGCATGGCACACGGGTCCAAGGGACCGTTTTGATAGCGCCTAAGAGCAAGATGTTATAGTACGTGGTGTAGTGTCTTTCACTTAGACGCTATACTACTTATATTATATAAAGTGTTTATCTGTCCTGTCCTAGACATAATATGACCTTAGCTTAGTTGGTTGAGGACTTTGTTTATTTTTCTGAGCTCCATGACCTATTTGGCTAAACCAATATGGTGGCTGATGATCAATCTAGGTGAATCGAAAGTTTTAAAACAACTCAGCTAAGACAACGTTTGTTTAGATTAGATAGATACTTTATACAATAAGTAGTGTAGCGTCTTTTGCTTGGATGCTACACCACGTGCTGTAACGCCCCACTCTAAGGCGCTACCGAAACGGCCGTTGGGACCCACATGCCATGTTTGCAAAGTGTGTAGCGTCTTTCAAAGAGGCGCTATCCTGGTGAGTATAACGACTTTGCGTTAGACGCTACTCGAAAGTGTTAGACGGGTGAAATAGTTTTGCCACGAGTTCAGCTTTAGAATTTCTTTCAAACTTCATGTCAAGTTTGTCCAATTTTTCCCCATCGGAGAGCCTCAAGAATTATCCGCTCCAATCGACCGGACCACCAGTGCAGTGCTTGATAAACGACAAGGGGAGCTGATAAGACGGTGAGTTATGGATCACAAAATCAATGGCATGGAGACGCAAGGTTCCAAGCAGAAGGAGCAGCAAGAGACGGCATTGCTGTGGTTGGCTGGCTGCAGCTAGCACCGGCCGGCATGCTCCTCCTGCCCGCTTGCCTTTGTCCGCATTATGTTCTGGGAGCCAGGAACATGCCAACGCATCATCATGGAGCTGACGGCTGCCTCCACTCTCAAGCTCAAACTGTGACTACAAACTAGTACTCGTAGTATATTCTAGAGTACTCTATATTCTAAGACCTCTTCTCTTCTGGATAATAGTTTGACCTGCTCCATCGACTTTCTTTGCTAGCGGTGTTTTATAATGCAGGCCTCTCTTTCCCAGCGTTTTCTTCTGCTTTTGTAGAGTCAATGGTGTTCTCAAACGGATACTATATAGTATAGTATCTCCTCTTGCAATAGTAGCAAACTGGACAGTTCAAGCAGGCGTTCATATAATTAGTTGAGTGACCAATCATTATGGACCGGAGTCTTAGCCGTGCAATTTCATATACAGTACGTACTTCTCTCGTAAACAACTCCTCCACCTACTAATAGAGGAGATCAGTACTACTGGTACTTACTAGTGACGTGATGATACCATCAGAAAACCAGGGATAGGATAACTTATCTTTCTGCTAATTATACTGTAGTACCAATCAACTAAATGGCCCACGACCCTGCTTGCTTACCTCAAGCCTCTTTGTTTGTTAGCAGACGGTTACGGCCAGTGTACGCTCGACACTTGATGCTCCTTTTCGAGAGAGATAACTTAGGCATGGCATGCATGGTGGTCACAAGCAGTCACGACATCTATATTCTACTCCGACAATATGTGCATGCTTCGGCAGCTTGCCTCGACGCACGTATATCTCCAGAACACTTGTCACCCGAACATTGCTAATTCGAGGACATGACGGTGCTGACAAAACATATTTAACCGGATCGGACAGACAGACACACAGAATGGGTTCAACTGCCGCACGCGCGCATCTCTCACATCGGCTAGTACTAGCCACCACTACGACAAAATAGTTTTACTTATCTCAACCCTGTTGATCAACCGTGCGACGCACGCGTGCTTGACACCGACATTAGCTAACTGGACAGAATGGCTTCTATCTACTGAACGAGAATTAAGATATGCACAGCACATGGGTTATTGTTTTCTCTCGAGTCGATCGATCCATCAGCAACTGTTCGCGTCTATATATGCCTTGGAATTTTCTTGGTTTTCTTTTGTGAGTAGTCGCTGCCATTGACTAGGGGTATCTATTTTCTGGCTCAGTCCGACGGAGCTATGGCTGGCACTGCCAACCTCATACAGGCCTCGGGTCTTGAATGACATCCTGTTTGGTAGCATGCACGTCTTTTTTTCATCGACGAAAATAAAAATATATATGTTCGGTTGTCTCCATGCATCTATGAACACAAGCAAGCCATGTGTTTGGTTACCCGTAGCGTTGCTACTATGGTCACCTCTTTGTGAGAGAGGTGAGGATAACACAAAAACGCAAATGTAGATCAAACGACAGTTCATTGTCCACACACACACAAATAAGAACAACTTTGTTCATGGGCCACACCCTGTAGATAGAAGTCACCGCTGCTCCACGATCTTTCTGAAAGCTTCAGGGTGCTCATGGCACCTCTTGACAACCCCGGCTTGGCTTGACTATAGTCGAAGATGACCACATTGTAAACCTTTGGGTAGATCTTCTTGAAGGTCAGCAGGTAACCGATCTTCAGGTCATGAGCTACTGCAAAAGCTACCCAACCTTGACCGAAGCAAGCTTTACCGTTGACATCAGAGATGGTGATGTCCCATTGGCATCCAGTCGTCAGCTTTAGTGTAACCGTTTTAGGGACACTGTACAAGTATGGCCTAAATACGTCTGGGATAGGAAGCAATCCCAGTCCAGGTGCTACCAACTCCTTGCAGAAATGGGTAGGGATCACTGCCTCTTCCCAGTTTTCAACGTTGGGAGGCATCCCCTACTTTCTTGGCCATCTTGTTCGAGCCATCGGCAGGCTGCTTTCCCCGGCCACCGATGTTGATAGCCTGCAATGAACACAATCCAAAGCAGTCAACACAATGCAAATCAATGAACATAATTCGATGCAATGAAGACAATCCGAAGCAATGAACACAATGCAAAGCAGTGAGTCAGAAATCTGGTCATATTTGCCAATTTTGATCACACAAAATGTGGGAACTGCATTTCAACTTCAGGGACGGCGTGAACCAAATCATATGCACAAATACAAGGTTTGTACACACAACAAGGATCGATCAGTCATCCCTGAAGTTACAGTGTGTGAAAAATGTAATCATCGGTGTAGCACACATAGCAGGACATAAAGATCTAAACAATCTAACATGTCCCTATACAAATTTCCTCTTTGGGAAAAAGGTAGTAGGTACCATCCATAGAAAGTTGCCGCATGTGGAACTATCCTAATCATTGGCAGTTTGTAAAGGTGGAAACATTGCGTCATATAGGGTCCGACTTGCAGTTATCAGTACTACTGCATGTGGCAACGGACGAACATGAGTTTTAGGGACGAGGTGAGTGAAACTGGAAAAATGCATAAACCTTGAACACTCATCCTGGTTCAATCATCTCGTCCTGAAAATGTCCTTAGCCATTGTATCATCGGCAAATGGTCATCCAGGCACGGTTGTCAGATCCCGGTTCAATACTACCGAGTAAATGCACCACAAATAGCACGAACTAGTCCTGGTAATGCTACAAAATCAAAAAAAAACTTGAGCAGGGGATATCCGGGCAGATCTACAACGCATGACATCTAGGACCCTAAACTTGACCTTCTAGGAGCAGATCTACCGTCTAGATGCCTCGGGGAAATAGGGGGAAAAGCTTACCGCCATGGTTCGTGATTCGCCGTAGTTTCTCGTAGGAAGACCGCCGCCTCCGATGCTGAGCGACAACCTCGACGCTGGAGTCTCCTCCCCTCTAAGCCCTTCACCGCCGGAGTATCCTCCCTCTAAGCCCTTCACCGCCGCCTTCGGGAACGGCATCGTCGAGTGGGGGCAGGGGGAGAGTCACCGCAGCGCACAGATGAGAGTGAGCGAGAAGGGCAGACGATGAGTGGATTTATGGCGCTGGGGGAGAAGCGACGCGGCTTCTCCACACCGTTCTCCCACCAGTGCACTGCTTCGGTTCTTTTTCGCTGGCCCGAGCCAGTCCCCAGAAAAACGGCCGATTCGAGCGTTGTTTCTGGGCCTGACTCCGGCATGCTTTAAGATGCACGCGGGCCACAACACGGAGGGGCTGCAGGCAACCAAACAGGCATATATCTGCCCAACGAGGTCTGTCCAGAAAAACTGCAGGCTACCAAACAGGCCCGAGAGAGCTTTCACCAAGTGGAATGGCAGAAGATGCTGCGCGCGCTAGCTCGTAGGACATATTCATCCCGGCCGGACATGTACGTCTCCGTGTGAATTTCGCAGTGAGTGGTAAACTTGAGCCGGTGAATCGAGTCACGGATCATGAAAGCAGGATATGATTCCTGGAGAGTGGCGATGCGCTATACATGTCGATACGCATGTACTAGCAGAGTCAACAAACACCGTCTCGCTGAGGAGGACAACCCAAATTGACAATCGATCGACGATCTCGGTGAAATGCTCGCGAACGATCGACGATCCTCGCAGTGGCAGCCAGCCCAAATTGAAGTGACCGAACACAGCAAATTGGGTCGTATAAAATCGGAATCTGTGTAGTACTGTACTTCTTTTTTGGCATGTATACCGCGTGCACCGTATTCTGTCAACACTGACGACCACCGATCACCACATCTCCACGATCGCACCATATCTCCCATGCATCCCTTTCTGTATATCACCCATTTTCACAAGGATTTTTTAGAATCTGTTTGGCAAACAATTTAATTCGAGCAGATATCACGATGGAGGTCCTGCCGGTTTAAATAGAAAAAAAGTCCTTGCATATTTCTATGGACCAGTGACTGAGCTTTTGTTTGTTCGACAACATAGGTGAACGCTTTCGATTCTGTACCCTATCTAATTCTGCACTAGATCGGCTCCAAGTTGCACGGCCTTGTTTGACCCTGGATTTCGAGTTATTCGATTGCACATTGCATGCACTCCCTTCGTTAAAAAATATAAGACGTTTAACTTCGTGAGTCGAATATATCTAGACGTAACCCATACACTAAAACATATCTACATATATTCATTTTACAAAGCAAAAAAATATCTTATATTTCTAAACTTAAGAAGTATATGTACTCCCTTCGTCCAGAAATAACTGATTTGACACATTCGAGTGATAAACTTGAGTCAGTTATTCCTGGACGGAGGGAGTATATGCCTCTACTCTCATTTTCACTCTATCCCGCCCTCCAGATCTTGATACCGTGCTAGACAGTCCCAACAATTTGGTTTCCGGCCAAGTTTGTGTGCTTTTACGTCGCCAAATCGCTCGCGTATATATACGCCGATCGGATGACAGGATCAAGTGCAGAATGATGGGCTATAAGTGCAGGCTCGAGGTATCAAATTATTATCCACGTCTCGTGTCGCATTTCATTTTGTCAAATATTCTACGCGTGACCTTTTCGCAAGTTGAGTGCAATTACAATTGACTTGTGTCTTGTGCGAACGAGAGGTCAACGGCAGGGCACCATTAAGTCCTCGCGCATCTCTGGGTCGTTGTTAGTACTTGCGTACCTGATCTGAGGTGTTTTTCTGTGGCCACCGTGAAGCAGCGTACGTACATATATTTCTTCTCGTGCATTTGAAATCTCAGCAACACAGTACTAGTCCCTCCGATCCGACTTGTCGCGCGTTAGACAAAAGCTTTGCCTGAAAACCTTATGTAAACCTGCGATAATAAATCCGATCCGAGGCTCTGTACTAATTTCGGCTAACCATATTTTTGTCTCTAGAAAAACTTGCTCGTTTGCTCCAAAGCTCCAGCGCTCCTTGCATTTTTCTAAAACAATTAAGAGCATTTTCGAAATTTCAAAAACATCTGCAAATAATTTTCGACCTACCTAATGTTATATATCCCACGAGCACTTGCTACCAAAGATAACACGAAGAGAACAAAATGGGTTGGTAGTTATGTCTGCCGTTTTTGTCCTTTAGATGAAACTATTAATCATCTGTTCTTTACTTGTCCTGCTGCTATGTATATGTGGAGTTTTGTTGCTTGTATTATAGGTGCACGATCTAGACCATCATGTGTTTACCCAATACTTTTGGTGGATTGTGAAATTTCTTCCCTTTGGATTTATTTTTCACATAGTTTGCATTGCCGCTCTTTGCTGGACGCTGTGAAAGTCTAGAAATCGTGCTTGTTTTGAAGGGAAACTCCCATCTTTCCCTCTGGGTCTGATCTGTTATATGTGTGCCTTTTTGCGATATTGGGCAGGTCTGCAAAATGAGAGAGGCCGGGGCATCATGGAGGAAGGTGTTGATCGTCTCAGAATATGGCCACCCAGGTTCATGATATGGCGCGCCGTGCCTCTACGTTAAGGGTCAAGAATGCTGAAGATGCGGATGCAGATAAATCTAGAGTTTGAAGGAGAAGCAAAAAAAAATTAGTGGGCTGGTTGTTGGGTGTGGTCTAGAGAGCCTGTGAATCTCCTCTAGGGGCAGTGTTTATGTGTTGCTACTTCTGCTGTGGTTGGAGTCCACTCTGTGGTCCTGTGCATGCTTGGTTGTTTTAGTTTGGATACATTTTAGTTATTTTGGTTCCCTTTTGTTAAAACTTCAGATTTGATGTTATGTTATCTTACTGGTAATGGAACCCGGCTCGTGTGAGTCGCATAGTGTATGGAAGAAAAAATATAGCCCACGAGCATGCAAAACTGCGACGCAAAATTCTTTGCATTGTGGGCTATATAAAATCTGATAAAAATTAGAAATTTCGAAGTATACATTGAATATATGGACTTTGTGGCTTGTGGACTTGACTGGGAGACGGCGGAGGGGTGAGCTAGCACGCCCGGCTCTTGCGGTGGCGCAGCGGGACCTCGGATTCGGAAACCGGGACCATCCGCGTGCATGGAACCAGTCTTTCGAAACACCCCTGTTCCGTAGCTCTGCTCTTTTTTCAAAGTCTCATGAAAGTGCAGAAAGCTGACACGGCCAAGATCACGAGGCCAGTAGTACTACTACTATTGCTAGTGAGAACAAAGAAGACTGGCCACGTCGTACCAGTGGCAGCAACTAGAGTGCTCTGGCGGGCGATTTTTTTACAAATATGACCCTCTGTAATTTGTCATCGCCAAAAATACCCCCTCGCAACGCAAATGCCAAAAATACCCTGGCGGGAAGCTGAAAAGGCGACACGTGTCGCCTCCCGCCACGGGGGGTGGCGGGATGTTCCTCCCGCCATAGGGGGTGGCGGGATGTTCCTTCCGCCTTCGGCGATGGCGGAATGACGCTGTGGGGCCCACCAGCGCGAGCGCGAAGTCGAACCTCCCGCCAGCGCCAAGTCGAACCTCCCCACAAGTCCGGCCATGAGGCCCACCTCATCCCGCCATTCCCCCTGGCGGAAGGAACATCCCGCCACCCCTTGTGGCGGGAGGAACATCCCGCCACCCCCCGTGGCGGGAGGTGACACGTGTCGCCTTTTCAGCATCCCGCCAGGACATTTTTGGCTTTTGCGGCGCGAGGGGGTATTTTTGACGATGACAAATTGCAGAGGGTCATATTTGTAAAAAAATTCTGGCGGGCTAGCTAGCTAGCTAGTACAGTACCACATGTGAAGTTAATTGAGGGGCATGGCATGGGAAACACAGTGGCGCAGACGATTGTACTAGTACTAGGAGTAGTGTCGTTTTGGGGGCCTCTCATCGGAGAAATCCAAATTCCACCACGAGACTTGCTTTCTTCGGCTCCGCCGTGGCTCAGCGAGCGTCAGAGAAGGATAGGAGGACCACGGCCGGCGCAGTGCGCAGCATGCATCTAGGACGACGGGGGAGAGGGGGTTCTCTTCTCCACGCCGGTCAATGGCATCGCAAGGACACGCACGGAATCCAAAGCTAGCTAGCTTCCTGGTCCTGCATGCCACGCCCTCCCTCCCTCCGTCCTTCCCTTCGGATCGCCAGCCAGCCAGACAGCCATCAAAAGGCAACCTACTGGGCGATCGATCACGCAACTTTTTATGCGCCGTCTAATTTTGTTTCACCTTTGTTTGGGAGTATCCTTTTCTTCAAACTCAACGAAAGTGAAAACTTAATAACGGCCAAGATCTGCTGATATCTTCAAACTCAAACGAAATTGTTCAAGAAAAAAAAGTGACGGCGCGGAGGCGGAGGAGCTCAGGTTGCCGTGGCGGTGAAGAGGAAGGTAAAGGAGGGCGCGATATGAGGGGGAGAGAAGGTGGCGACCGAGGGGGAGGTTTTTACCGGTGGCATACCCAGATATTTTACGCCACCAGTAGTTGGCATGATCCGAGGCACCCCGGTTAATGCGTACTGGCGGTACACCATCACTAGCGGCGCATGCAATACTTAGGTACGCCACTCGTACTACTGTACCAATAAGCTTTTTCATATTGGTGAGCAAGGTCCGCACTTGACTTCCATGCATTCCGCATTAGATGATTTGCTGATTCATGCACCTAGCCTCAAGTTCCGTGTCGGCCTGACCCATGGTTCCCTCCCACCATGTGAAAATTGAAGCAAATTTGCCTAGAGGATGAATCGTGGGACATTATGATTCGCCAAGGAGAGAAACGGTAGCTGTGAACATCCTTGACACACTATTCGGTATGAAAGATTTCACTGTTCATGAGGAAGCCTAAGTCAAGAGCCAGCCGAGTGTGGGCGTCTAGGAATTAATAACACACACCTTCATGTTCGAGATTTAACTTTTACTATCGGTTAATAGTATGATTAACGTGTGGAGTATCAGAATGTACAAAATCGAGTGTGTTTCCGGAGTGCACCTAGCATTCTTGACCAAAATTACACGTGTGAGACAAATTCTTGACCAAAGATGAACTGAAGAAACGTGTGAGTATTAATATTTCTAGATGATTGGGGTTAGTATTTCCAAGACTTGTACAATTTGAAGAAACATCCGAGTCTTGTATTTGTAGAATGGGGGACTAGTCTTACTTTTTTTAGATGGAATGGAAGTATATACTCCTACTCCTACATACGTTCACTATATAAATAGACATAACTCGGTGATACAAGGTCACTCGCGAAAAAAAAACTATGTGATACAATGGCTCGCCAAATCAATGGATGGATTTTTTTAATGCTTTGAGAATTTCTAGCATGATCTTGTTTTTTTTATCGTGATGTGCGTTTTGTATGCAATAGGTACTATACAAATTGTTGATCAAAGAAAAACTTAAAGAATCTCTAGATGGAGGGATTGGTATTCCCACCTTCCGCCGGCTTTGCAGTGTGTTGGTCAAGTTATGGGCTCTAGTTCGTGGATGCCGGGGCGGCGGTCTCGGAAGGTGGACTGTGCGGACAGCTCTACAGCGAGTTACGTGGCGGTGGTGGTGGTCTCTCTCTTTGGTCATAGGGTTGTCGTGAAGTGGGTGGTGGGGGATCCTGGTGTTGGCGTTTGTTTCAACTTTGGCAGCTCCTAAATCACGTTTCGGTGAACTAACTCGGAGATAGCGGATGGTTGAGCTCTCGGAAGCGGTGTGAGGATTATTTCCAGACGAAAGCTCGGCGCTTCAGCGCCAACGATGACGATGCCCGTGGGTGTCGTAACTCTCTTAGGTGCGTCATTGCGTCTATCCTCCCCGTGTTACAGGTCCGGGTGAAAACCCTTGACCTCACGGTCTCGACGACGACGATGCAATGTGTCGTTACCCTCTTGGGGAGTTGTTGTGGAGCCCCAAACCTACTCCGTCTAGTTTCAATATCTTTGGTGGCAAGTTTTGGTTTTCCGTATTTTCTTTTGGTTTATTTTCTTTGCTCTGCTTTGTAAGAGGTTGACCTCGTCATCGTATCGGTTCGGCCGTTGTTACTTTATTTTGTAATAAAGCAATGTGAAAACCTATTTCAAATGAGAAAGGTCTATTCCTAGGACTTGTAGTAGTAGTACAAGTAAAAGATGTCTCGCGGGTTGAGAGAAGGAAACGGCGTAAGAGAAAAAAATCTGGCAAGGTGTCACGACTTATATGCCGATCCTATGGCAAACGGGGAGGGTCGTGGGTGAATTTCCCTACTTGTCTCGCTCTCACCTTGACGGCGGACGACCTGCCGGTGGATTAGTCAATAGTATAGTCAAGTATATATCCTCCTCCGCCGGTGGGAGGAATATTAGTACTTGTACGTACACTAGTCAAGTGTCAAGGTCAGAATTTTAGAACGGTATCTATGACCGGCTCGTACGGTCGCACTCTCGCCACGACGTAGCGCAACGGCGAGCCGAGACTGGCGAACGTTCTCGCGCACGGGAAAATAACGGCGGGAATTAGTGTAACGAGAGGCGAATCACGGTGCACGTACGCGCGGGAGAGAGTGAATTAGTAGCTTGGACCTGCCCGGCCGGGGAAAAGCTTGGCAACTTGGGATCCGGGGAAGCGAGCAAAATTTGGTCGGGACCGCGCGCGTAGCCGAGGCGCACTGCCCGACACGACGCCCACCAATGGGTGCCGGTTCGACCCCAAGTTGTCCGAATCGGCAGCGCTGCTACCTTGGCCATGGCTCGCGCACGGGCACGGCGTTGGTTCGCCGAATCCAGCACGCGCGCACGCCGGGCCGGCGGGCAGGGACACTGGGACAGCCCCGCAGCGGGAACAGATCAGGCAGGTTAAACAACTGCTCCGGCCGCCGGGACAGGGCGACGACATCGGCCACCGCACGCCTTGGAATGTTCTCTCTTCTCGAGCGTCCCCGCGGAGTGGCATGCGCACGGCTTAGTTTAACCATACTCTCCTGCTCCCCTGTCTCCATATAGTAGTACTAGTAGCGCTACATCTTGGTCACGAGCACAGAAGCTGCCTCGCACGCATGGCCCGGACGCAATCATGAGTGAGTGTTGGCCCCTCCCTCCTACCAAATA
This sequence comes from Avena sativa, assembly GCA_916181665.1. Classification (NCBI taxonomy): domain Eukaryota; kingdom Viridiplantae; phylum Streptophyta; class Magnoliopsida; order Poales; family Poaceae; genus Avena; species Avena sativa. The sequence goes on along the minus strand of OV702279.1, from coordinate 369,082,273 downwards.
CAAAACAAAACCAGCAGTGTTTGTTTAAGATTGAATCCCCAATGCGTGCGTACTGTACTGTCATGTCGATTGATGTTGCGGCAGGGCCAAGCTTATTTTTGGACTATTCCTGTCCCAATCATTGCGATGTTCCCTTCCCTCCCCAAGTATATATACGCGCGCGCGCGGCTGGCCAGAGCGAGGTCGCCCGCCCGCGCGCGCATACTACCGGGAACGCACCAAAACCATACCCGCCAATTCAACCTCCCCCCGAAAATAGGATTAGGCGGCAGAATCAAAAAAAATCAAACGCCGGGTGCGCGCAAACTCCAGAGATTGCAGCTAGAGTTTAGGAAGGCGGTCTGTCTGTCTGGCTGCCTCTGGGTCCCCGGCCGTATAAGACTCTGAGAGAGAGAGGGGAGGGGGAGATTAGCAAGAGACAAAACGCGGTCATCGGCGCTTAATCAGGGATCCCCACGTCCTTTTGGGGGCCGCATTAGTTTAGCAGCCTACATGACCTCCATCCTCGCCAAACCGATTACCGCCACACTCCTCGCGCGCGCCTCCTCCTCCTCCTCCTCCTCCTCCTTCCAGATGGCCGGTCCGGCGCGCCGGCCATTGCGGATCCGGGACGACAACCGCCCCAGGCCGCAGGCAATGGGGGTTTCTTCTTCTTCTTCTTCTTCTTCTTCATCATGTTCTTCTTCCGCCTCTTCTTCGAGCGCCGGATCGGGGCTGGTGGTGATCGTGGGCGCGACGGGCACCGGGAAGACGAAGCTGTCCATCGACGCGGCGCGGGCGGTGGGCGGGGAGGTGCTGAACGCCGACAAGATCCAGCTCTACGCCGGCCTCGACGTCACCACCAACAAGGTGCCGCTCGCCGACCGCCGCGGCGTCCCGCACCACCTCCTCGGCGCCCTCCGCCCGGACGCCGGCGCGCTGTCGCCCTCTTCGTACCGCTCCATCGCCGCCGCCACGGCCGCCGCGGTGTCCGCCAGGGGCGGCGTGCCCGTCGTCGCAGGCGGGTCCAACTCCCTCGTCCACGCGCTCCTCGCCTCCGACGCGCCCCCCGACGACCCCTTCTCCGCGTCCTCGTACCGCCCGGCGCTCCGGTTCCCGTGCTGCATCCTCTGGGTGCACGTCGAGGAGCGGCTCCTGGCGGAGTACCTGGACCGGCGCGTGGACGACATGGTGGGCGGCGGCATGGTGGAGGAGCTGGGGGAGTACTTCGCGGCCACGACGGCGTCGGAGCGCGCCAAGCACGCCGCGGGGCTCGGCAAGGCCATCGGCGTGCCGGAGCTGGGCGAGTATTTCGCTGGCCGGAGGAGCCTACGCGAGGCCGTCGACGAGATCAAGGCCAACACCCGCGTCCTGGCCGCCGCGCAGGCGTCCAAGATCCGGCGCATGGCGGACGGCTGGGGCTGGCCCGTGCGCCAACTCGACGCCTCCGCCACCGTCCGCGCGCGCCTCGCCGGCGCCGGCCCCGCCGCCGAGGCCGCCTCCTGGGAGCGCGACGTCCGCGGCCCCGGCCTCGCCGCCATCCGGGACTTCCTCGCCGACCAGGCACCGCTCGGCGATGACGCCAACTCCAACGCAAGCCCCAACGCGAGGGTGGACGAGCCGAGTACGCCGCCGCCGCTGCTGATGCGGTAGCCACGGATGCAGTGCTGCGACATGGTGGTGTGAGCCACAGCGGCTGCTTTTCTGGGCAAAGAAAAGGGTGGGGGGCTTTTGGACGGACCGGGTAGGGGTTTTGGGAGGCCGCCCTCCGAGGACCGAGGCTGCTCGGTGGGACCACCGGACGCAGAGATCGAGAACACAGAGATACCACCCCTAGCTAGTGTATGTAAAGAGAGAGAGAGAGAGAGAGAAGGGATGCCAGCCGGGCGCCTGCTTGTAAGTTATTACTTACTCAAAGTGACGAATTCTTTTCTTCTTTCTTGGACTGTACTATCAGTTGGTCAGTTCCCTAACCGCACCACCACCACCACTGTATCTGTAAGTATATGTAGTCGTCGTCATGTACTTACTAATCCACTCCACTCCATTCAAAATTTGAAATATACCACACAGGGGAAGAGTCTAGAACCTCCCAAAAGTTGAGCTTATCTGCAACTGCTCCACATCGTTTCTGAATTTTCGTCACTGCTCGTAGAATAGAATGAAGATGATGATGAGGTGGCCATGCTTAGTGTGTGATTGCTGATTAGGGGGGAGCGTGAGTTGGTGCCTGGCGTTCTTGCTGTTGCCAGCTAGGAAAACCAAACCAAAACCCAGCCCGGTCTCCTGCTTCTCTTTGCCTTTCCCTCCGGCGGCCTCCGTCTTCCCGCGCGTCACGCGGCCTCTCGAAGCAAGCCTACGCGCGCGTCTCTACTTTAGTTCGTAATCTTGTCACAAGCTGTTCGCCTGCGTACCGCAGTCCTGGTCCGGTCACGAACCCGATGGGGCTTCCATCTCACCCGGCCTAGCATCTATCCTGGCTGGACAGTGGACACTAATGAGACCCAACGATTTGTTAGAACTGCACATCATTGTTGTATCATACCACCCACCATTCACTTCAAATTCTCTAAGCAATTGTCTCTCTTCGTATATATATATATATATATATATATATATATATATATATATATATATATATATATATATATATATATATATATATATATATATATATATATATATATATATATATATATATATATATATATATATATATATATAGAAACCCTATTTGACATCCAGGGTGCAGAATAGTTATTGTGCACCCCACATAACTTTATGTTGTCACGTTTAGAAATTTATGTTTTGTATACAAATAATTATGTTCATATTCATCCACAACGCAAAAAAGTTGACATAAAAAAATAATTTATGAGTAATTATAGTATAAAAATCACTAAAAATACACATTTTATGTCGTATTTTTATACGGCATGTAAAAAAAAATTATGACATGTCTATATTTTCTTATGTTCTTCTCAACTCTCGAGGTAAGACAAAATTTACGCAATGTAAAAATAATATACAGTTCTAAAGATAGAGGGTGGGTGTAGAATAACTATTCTACACCCTGGGTGTCAAATAGCGCCACCCTGGGTGTCAAATGTCTTTTTTTTGGAACCGTCTACATTCAAGTTGATATACTAAGAGCATCTTCAATAGAAGACGTGAAATAGGAGAGGTGCCCGAAAAACTAACTAACTTTTACATCATAATATGGGAGAACTCCAACCCAGTTGATATGAATTTCCAATTTAGTTCTGCTGAACAACCTCGCATATCTTCGTAGCTTATTAGGGGGTGTAACAAAAAAGATAATAAATATGTTAGCGGTAGGGATTAGGATTGTTTTCACGATTCCCACGGCAGCCTTACTTCTGAAGTTCGAAAGGGAGTTTATTTGTTCGGAAAACGGCATAGGCGAGACTATATGAATCTATGGTTTATGGCTAGAGACTGTGGAAGCTGAAGTTCGTAAGGGATCTCTGGACGAAGTTGAAGGATGCAGGGTTGGTATCTGTGGAAGCTGAAGTTCGAAAGGGATCTCTGGACGAAGTTGAAGGATGTAGGGTTGGTATCTGTGGAAGCTCTGGCTGGAGATGGATCGTCGGCATCGTCGGCCACGACCAATGCATTTGGGGGGGGGGGGGGGGAAAGGTGATTTTTTTCTCTTTTTATTTGTGTAAAATGAAGTTGAAGAAGTCGACTTACTTGATTTTTGTTACCAATGAAGTTTCAAAAAATCCTAAATGGACCGAGGACAAGGACAACAAGTTGTATTTTGCACGACACCATCAAGGACTTGTAGATGATGCATTATACAAGAGAGTGATCTTCGTCAACCATTTCAACAATTTTGGGGAAAAATTCATGAGAATTTTAATGAAAAGACAAGAGGAGAAGGTAGATCAATTAATTGAATAGATGGCACATTGTTGTTGTGCATTCTAATGTCGTCCAAATGGCATAATTCGAATAGTTTGGTTTGTGTCGGTTTGTATCGGGTTGTATTTGTATGTATTCTCTATGTACCGATTGTATCGGGTTGTATAAGTATGTATTGTGTATATCGGGTTGTATCGGTATATATTGACTACTAATCTATGATTATATATGCGTATGTATGTATGGACCTATTGCATTGCAAATAAGGAAAACATTCTTACTCCTCTAAATATAGGGGTTCGGATAAAAACCACTTTTGTTTAGAGGTGTATTTTTACTCCTCTAAGTTTTAGGAGTCGGTTTACTCCTCTAAAGTTTTGGGGATTGATTAGAGATGCCCTAAGATTGCTAAAATAAGACCATTGTACACGCCCTTAAGAACACCGTTGGCTCTCCCAATAAAAATGACTATATAGCATAAATCCACCACTTTTATGCTTATATTTCAAAAAACAACCACCTTTTGTTCAAATCGCAAAAAACACCACTGTACTGCAACTTTTTTTGCAATGACCTCGTGTTCTAGCCGAATTATCGCCGGATATGACTAGTGGGACCCACCGTCTAACCTCACGTTCTAACTGAAACCTAGATGCTTGTCCCCACTTAAGGCACGCCGTTAATAGTGTCGTCCTAGCACCGTCTTCACGGTCTATCTGAGTGCCACGTTAGCAAAGTGGGTGGGTCCCACTAGTCAGATCCGGCATCAATTCGGCTAAAATGCGAGGTTACCGCACATTGCAAAAAATTTGCAGTGGAGTGGTGATTTTTCGCGTTTTGAACATAAGGTGGTGGTTTTTCCAAATTTAACCATAAAAGCGATGGTTTTATGCTATATACTCTAATAAAAATAGAAAACGCGTGAAAGAGACACTTTTTAAGAAGAATAATAAGAAACTAGATAAAAAAGCGCGCTTCACCGTGCCGCGTGCATTTTGTTTGGCACGGCAGTGACATCTGTGGCATAGCAGCCGGCATGGCCTCTGTGGCACAGTACTCGGTGTAATTAATGCTTTGTCATTTGACACAGAAGAGACATGAGAAATATTAAAAATATGACAAACACATTAGACTCATATTTCTCCTTCAAACTAGCAAAGCCACATGATGTTAGTAGACAACTCAAAGTCAATTTTAACATCACTGAGAGCTATCATAAGGGAGCCAGGGAACATGAAAAATAAGCCAATGAATAAAATTGCAAGATCTTAGAACTTACAACAATCAATATTCATAACAATAAACATCAAAAAAATTGGTCATCCTAAAGAGAGTCCATTTGTATAATAAAACTCAAAAGAACTATAGTTGTGCTACTCCCTTTTTTCACCAGTCGAGAATAGAGCACTATAAGTAGAACAACAAAGAGTCCCTCAAAAAAAGTAGAACAACAAAGAGAACAGGTCAAAGGAACAAATCCACTGTTGTTGATTGCCCAATCCCTAAAAATACTGCAAGTAGCATACGGTGGCTATCCACAAGCAGCTGGATATGGTATCTGTTTTATATGGGACAACAGAAGGCAAAGTGTTTGATGAGATTTTGAAATGAACCCAAAGTAAAGTAGGGATATAAATCAATGAAATAAGTAGGCATAGTGCCAACACTAATCATATTCGAGTCTTACCATCGGGATTTATCTCCTTGTTGAGTGCCTTCATATTTTGAATTCTGGAAGAAATATATATGTCTCGAGATGGAAGATTTCTTCCAGATAAGGGACATCTCATCCATATTATTCTCAAATGATAAATCAAGATAGTAACAAATAAGAGTACATGACATGGAAGCATACTAAACTTTTGCAAGCAACATAACCAATACAGAGTAAACGGGAAAGTGAGGAGTCACCACATCGTCCTATTAGACTACCAATAAACACCCCACCTCAAACTAAACATCTAACATAACCAAAACAGAGTAAAAGGGAAAGTGAAGAGTCTTGGTTCATTATCCGCCCCACCTCTGCTACCAACCCAGTGGATGAAGATGGATAAGAGAACACAAAAGACAATTAAAGCCCGCTTTACAGTTTCCACAATAGTAAAAAAGAAATAAAATATTACAGGATGAAAATAAATCTAATAATGTAAGTGTTTTGCCCGGTTGCACAAGAACATGATAAAAAGGACCTATTCGGTTTCAAACGGAAAAACAGAATGATTCAGGTGAATACTTCAATCGGTAGCAAAGTTTGTACCTTCATCTTCTTCTACCATGTGAAAGGATCGTACGTATGGGCACCTAGAGGGGGGGGGTGAATAGGTGCTACTTCAAATTTTACTCTTTTTCAAATTAGGGTTGACACAAAAAGTAAATTCTCTAGATAATGCAACTATGGTGAATTTACCTATATGTTAATCTAGCAAAACACTAAACAAGAACAATATAAGTAAAGTGCGGTAAAGGATAGAAGTAAACAAAGTGGAGCACGCGGAGACACAAGGATTTATTTCTCCAATGAACCTCACTCCAACGGGTTCGATTCACCTCTTCCACTATATCGGTAACCTTCGAGGTGGAAGCCGGCACCTTTACAACAAGTTTGAGGCACACATCCACAACTGAATTGGAGGCTCCCGAATACAAGCAAGCTGTCAAACAATCAAAGACAAGCTTGTAAGAACCAAATCTAGAACTAGGGTTTCCTAAGAAACACTAGAGGAAGGGGCCCTCAAGTGAATGAGGGGGAAATGAAGATCTCTCTTGGTGAAGCTATAGATCAAGGCCTCCTCCTTCGATTCTCCAAAGATCAAGGACTTTGGATGATTGGATGAAGAGATATCGGCGATTTGGTGGCTCAAATGGAGATGGTGTTCTTGAGTGGGTTGATGACCCACAAGTGTAGGGGATCGTAACAGTCTTCGCGGGTAGTATTACCCAATTTATTGATTCGACACAAGGGGAGCCAAAGAATACTTGCAAGCCTTACCAACTGAGTTGTCAATTCAGGTGCACCTGGAAATAGTTCTTGCTCACAGAAGTTTATCAATAGCAATAGTTTGGTAGTAGCAACAGCAAAGCAATAGTAGCAGCAAAACAAGAGTAATAGTAACAGCAACGGTAACAGTAGAATTCGAGTGAGGTAGGCAAAGGGATGGATGGATGGGTGTTGCATGGACGATCCTAAACATGTAACTTCAAGATCTAGGGTATTGCAGACAAATAATAATAAGCATCCAAGTACTAAACAGTCCTAGGCATGTGCTCGATATATAGTCATGCGTGCTCGCAATGAGAACGTGCACAACATCATTTGTTTTGCCAGCCCATTGTAGCGGGGCCTCAAGGGAACTACTGGCAATTAAGGTGCTCCTTTTAATAGAGCACCGGAGCAAAGGTTAACACTCCGTGGACACATGTGATCCTCACACCATAGCCATCCCCTCCGGTTGTCCCAATTCCTGTCACTTCGAGGCCTTTGGATCCGGACAATGATATGTGTACACAACTTGCAGATAAGATCACAAACAATACTATCATAATGATTCAATAATAAGTTCAGATCTAAGATCATGGCACCCGGGCCCTAGTGACAAGCATTAAGCACAACAAGTTGCAACAAAGTCAAATAGCACTAATAGAGATACTAGTAACTATGTCCTAACAATCTTATTTGATTACATGATAGAACTCATCCAATCCCTACCATCCCCATAGCCTACAGCGCGGAATTACTCACTCATGGATGAGGGAAACATCGATGGTTGATGGAGAGGCGTTGGTGATGACGATGGCGATGATCCTCCCTAAATTCCCCGTCCCGGCAAGGTGCCAGAACGGAGTTTCTGGATCCGAATCTTGGTTTCTGATGGTGGCGGCGGAGCGGAACTCTTTTCTGGAAAACGTCGAACCCCTCTTGGTTTTTAGGTCAAGGGGCAACTTATAGGCACAGAGGGAGCCCGAGGGGGTGCCTGGGGTGGCCACACCCCCTAGGCGCGGGGCAGGGCCCACCCGCGCCTGGCAGAGGTGTGGCCCCCCTAGGCCTCCACTCTGTTTTGTCTTCTAGCTCCGTGGATCTTCTGGTGAAATATAATTTTTGGCATATTTTCCCGCATTTTTCCTGATAGTTGATTTTCTGCACAAAAACTAGACACCAAGGTAATTCTGCTGAAAACAGCGTCAGTCCATGTTAGTTGTATCCAAATCACACAAGTTTAGAGGAGAAACAATAGCAAAAGTGTTCAGGAAAGTAGATATGTTTTGGACGTATCAACTCCCCCCAAGCTTAGCTTATTGCTTGTCCTCAAGCAATTCAGTTGAAAACTGAGTGCGATAAAAGAACTTTCACGAACACATTTTATTTATATGATGTATATATTCTTAGCACATGAGTTGATGCTTAAACCATTCATAATAAGAAGCATGCAACCAAGTCTACTCAATAGTCATTGCAAGCTATGAAGAGAAACCAACTCAATAATAATAAGTAGCATGGAACATAAACATAAGCAACATTGCAATGCTAATAGTAAGGTATGATAGAGTGGTATCTCACTTGCCTTTGTTTGTAGAGCACAATATAAATGCCAAGGCACCTCTGAAGTTCAAGTGAACACTAGAGGTAAAAATATCAAAGAAACAAGCATCAAAGTCATGACATAATTAACCAAGTTTTGGAACAAACACAAGAATGACAACTATGCTCTCAAGAAGGTGCTCATAGAATAAGTGGTGACTCAACAAGGAAGTGAAAACGGTTTTGAAAAGTTTGAAAGGCTTCCTAATGCTGAAAGAAAGGTACTCATTAGCTTTAAGCTCTCATTGCCCCTATCATAGGCATCTTCATGTGGTTAATGTGAATGTGAGGTCCAGTATGAGTTATATGCTTGACAGACCATAAACTGGAAATACCATGTCCCTTGAGTACGAGGGCCCTCCGCATGCTACTCAACTTTGGTTACCTGCAAGTTCTTGTCATTGTACATACATGCATATCATAGAGAACCGCCAACGGGTACCCCTTGCACATGATACATGAGCTATCCCGTGATCAAAATGACAAGGCAAGCAGACAATGAGCATCTCAGCGGTCTTTTTATTTACTATGTGCATAGATTTGTATTGAGGATGCTTCATAAATGCTCATTATGGTGATGCTGCAGTTTCCACCATGATTAGGCATGGCTTAGGCTAGCGGCTCAGGCGTTTCTCTAACACAATGTATAGACTCCATGAACTCACAAGCTCCCCTTTTATTTCACATCGTCGACATCCGCAAACAAAAGAGCAAGGTATCAACTGGATAGGATATCCAAAAAGTGTTGAAAGCGTTCTCCGTGACAGCACGGTTCTGCTAACTTCCAGCATATAATTTGCAAGCATATAAATTTCATGAACAGGTCACAATGGTTCAAGATTATTAAGTGTAAGGAATAAAGTATGCCATCAAGTTCGTGAGAGATTTACTAACTAACTTTCTCAAAACAGACAAACATTTTATTTGGAAGAAAACAAGGCATATAGAATATGCACTGAATATAGCAACCGATGCTAATAGGTAGGTATGGTGGACATAGTTGGCAATAATGGTTTTTGGGAGTTGGAAGCACAGGTAGAGCTCATACTCAGTGCAAGTGAAGGCTAGCAATAGAGAGAGAGCGACAAACGAGAGAGCAATAATTATCATAATCATGCTTGCAACAAAACAGGACTAATTATGGCATGAAAGTGATACAAGAACTCTGAGGCAAAATAAATCATCGAGGCTTACTGACTATTGTTTAGTTATATGCATGCGCAAGCATGTGCCAAGTCGATACCACAATATCATACCAAAATATGAATAAAAAAATGCAAGCAAACATTCATATGACATGCTACAAACTATTAGCAAGTTGGAGCTAATCATAGACAAGCAAAAACTACTAAGCATCCATCAGTAACATACTCCTTACGATGAATAGGCTAGGCATGCTCACAATGATGCGTATATGTACAAAAATGAAAACAAATAGAGTTCGTTACCAGCCTCTTACCACTCCTCAAGTTGTCTTAATCTTCATTATTGCCCTTCACTTGTGTGACTTGAATAATAACATGAAACCATAATCCACTGAGGACGGCTGAACCCTGCAAAGAACTCACAAAACTAGAGAAGAACAACAAATATTTTTGGTGTTTTTGATTTTTTCTAAAGAAAGCAAACAAAGCAAAACCAAACAAAAAAAGGCAAACCAAACAAGAAGCAAACAAAGCAAGAGAAACAACGAAAATATTTTTGGTATTTTTGTGTTTTTGAGAAAGAATCAACAAAACCAAAAAGAAAGCGAAACAATGGATATACAAAGAACCGAACGAACATGATATATATATGAGTGTGATGTAGGTATACCTCCCCCCAAGCTTAGGATTTTGGCCTAAGTGGGGCTCAATCCCATGGTGCCCAAGTAGGTGCACCTCCGTAGTATGACGAGGAGGCTCCCTTGTCCTGGTACGAGCTCGAGGACTCCCCTGCGTAGTGTACTATGGGGTCATATGAGGGCGCTTCCTCCTAATAGTGCCCATGGAAGCTAAGAGAGCGCAACTTGTCATCCATCTCCTCCTTGGAGCGTGACAAAGATCCCTGTGAAATACTGAACAAAGTGGTTTGGAGGAGAGGGATCTCTCTCTTCCCCGTCAATAAACAACATTTTATAGACCAAGTTCTCAAGGGTAGAGCCATTAGTGACAAAGTGGTGCACCTTCATGGCAGCAAGATCAAGCCTCTGAGGAGCCAAAACTGTATCATTTGGATCAACAACAATGTTCAAGGCAGTAGCAACACACATAGCAATAATTCCCCCATAAATGGGTCCCTTAGCAGTTAAGCGACGAGCAATGAGAGAACCAAGATTGTACTTGGTATCATTGTTGAGCGCAGCAGCTAAGAAAGCCAAATGATAGCTGGAAATATTACTAGTGTTCTCCCTACCAAGAACACTAGTGGCAAGATAGTAAGTGAAGTACCTGATGGCTGGAAGCTGAATGTTTCTTATCTTCCCCCGTTGAGCTCTACGGTTATCATCATTGGTTATTCCGCGGTAGAGCTCCAACAAATCAGCAGGTTGAGCTGGAATCTTCTTTGCTGACCCAGCTATACCAAGTCCCAGAGCCTCACAAAATTTCTTCAATGTCATATGGTAAGACCTGCCATAAATTTTGAAAGAAACATCGGGATTGAACATGCTGTTAGTAAAGGAGAAGCTCTCCACAAATGTTTTAGTGAGCGTAGCATATTGCACGCTCTCATCCTGCATAAGGCTTGTTAGACCAGCCCTCCGAACCAATGTCATAAAATCATCAAGAATCCCAGCAGCCCGCAAGAAGGTTTGGCAAGGAAAAGCGGAGGGGTGCGCATCCCCCTCATCTCCCTCGCCGCTGAATCGCGAAGTGATGAGATCCTCATTGTATGAGGGCCTAGCACGGGAGGATGATCTTGAAGGCCTTGCCCTTCTAGGTGCATCACTCTCAAATATCTCTCCAAATGTGTGGTTGTCCATGACCACTCTTTTCTGAAATTTTTAGATAAACATCAAACCAAGTGATTTTCAATTTGATAAATGATGAGAAACTACTATAGGAACTTGCTAGAGGGCTACACAGGCATCAAAATGAAAATTCTAAGCATAGAACAAGCATGTAAGCTCACACAACCTGACACCTATAGCAGCAAAATACTCAAGATATAATCTACCAATCACAAATCTAATTGGACAAGTGGAGGAGGCACATACCAAGGAGCAATCCCTCCAAAAATTAGCAGCAAAGATGGGCTGAGCAAGGAGATCAAAAATAGTGAGCAAGAACAACAAGAACTCGAGCTTGAGCAAGTTTTCTGGTGTTTTTCGGGAGAGAGAAAGAAGATGGCTGTGAGGGGGCACCTTGGACGGGCCCAGGTGGGCCAGACCCCCCTAGGCGCCACCCATGGGTAGGCCGCGCCTACCTGGGGTGGCCCCTGGGTCACTCCGGGTGTCCCTCTGCCCCTTTTTTCGAGGAAAAATTTATTTTGAATTTTCTAGGATTTTTTGGGAAACTTTATTTTTGGCCAATTTTCAGGGTATAAAAATTGATTTTCTCGCAGAAATAGTTTTTTCAGAAGAAGCAAAAGCAAACCAATAGCCAAACTACAGAATTTCTAAGACACTCTAACAAGCAAACAACTAGCCAAACTAAAGCTAACAAAAGAAAGAGCAAAACTAGGAAGGAGAAAAGTAAAAGGAAGCAAGTATAACCACAGTTGAAACATTATTTTGTTTATTAAAATCATTTTGTTAACAAGGTTGATCAAGTCTTGTTACCAAAACAATCTTATATGAAACAAAACTCTGTATTCCACAAAGTGATTATATTACCTCAAACTTGATAGCAATGGTCCCAATCATAATAGTTCCAAAATTCTTATGGAACGGGACAATATATTTCTCCAACCTTGATGCTCTCAATATTTTCAATAGAATTCAGGGAATAGCTCTTAGCAACTGTAACACCCTCAGAATCGACCCTATGCAAGTTTCGGCGCTTCCCGCCAAACCCGCATAGAAACGATTCAAAGGTGCCCACCAGGCACTTTCGTGCGGGTGGAAAACGAAGTAATAACATTACACAACAGTCCTCGATGGGACCCACAGAACAGATATATATACAACAGCGACTCAATGAGTCAAGAATACAGATATAATATACAAAGATCCAAATCACCTCGAAAATGATAGAGCGTCCGGCTACGGACAAGATGCAAATGGGGCTAAGAGCCCTGAAGAATAACCAATGGCGTCCATAACCCTGCCCAGGCCAAGCCGGAAGGGTAACCCTGCTAACGACGTCGATCTCAAAACCTGCTTAAACAAAAGGGGTGCCGACAAAGGGCAAAGGAAAAAGAGAGAGCGGTCAGTACTGAGGCCAGTATACGGCGAGACTAGAATTCGGCGGTCCTCGCCTACATAGGTATGGTGGACTGAAGCGGCAGCGCAGCATGCACTAAACAACCTATAGAGACTCGATATAACTGGCGGCTATCATAGAGGGGTAAGGAAGACCTATCCGGATCCAACCTGAATCTTACACCAAACAATCCCATCCTGGTATTTCCCCCTCGAGACCAATCGAGGAAGTCCACCGAGGAACTCACACAGTTGGCATTTTTATTTATTCGGTTATCGTTACACCAATTACTAGTCGGGTATAGATAGTCATCCTGATAAAATAAGCAGTGGGACATTTTAGTTAACCATTCCGGTGTAGTTGCAACACTTACTAGTCAGATACAATTAGCATGAGATATCCCAAAACCCAGCAGTTGTTGGTACTTTTATTTAGCCATTCCGTTGTAGTTGCAATAATTACTAGTCAGATACAATGGTCGCAAGCGACAACCCAAACAAGCAATTGTTGGCAGTTTTATTTAGCCATTCCATTATAGTGAAGCTGATTACTAGTCATTATAAAGTCAAATTTATAGTACTACTTTAGTTATAGTTGTCTATGATCGAGATACTGTGCTCCAAGTTGTCCATAACCGCGGACACCGCTTTCAGAAAGTTTTACCCTGCAGGGGTGCACAAATAGCAACACACACTCGATCAACCTCGGAAAAACCAAATCAAAACCCAATGAGGCTTTCACGACAAAGCAATCACATGATTCAGAAATATTTCAAGGGGCCACCCCTTGGAGTACACCCGCAACGAAGTTAGCTGACTCCGAGACGGACCCGAGGTTTGGGTGGACGGCTGTAAACGACTGGGAACCCGAAAACTCGGGCTTGTCGATACCGCGAAAACGTGTATCGATCCTAAACAGTACAGGTGCTCCTCGCACAATCGTAATAAAGCAGTAAAGCATGGCATAGGTACAGGATAGTAAATAAAACCTCAAACTAGTTTGTGGCCCCAAGAAATAAGAATGAATCAAGCTCTGGCTCAGGGGGGTCCCATAATTCCCCGTATGTGGATAGCGCGAATATTCAAGGAATAGGTATCAAGTACTCGGGGTCCTACGAGACACAAGTGGACGAGTAACAACCAAATAACATCTATTGCCCACCTGTGCCTTTGCTTACCTACTTCAATTTTAGTTATTAAACAATAATTAAAGTGAACGATAATTAAAGCCATGACCATCTCCAACATTTAACATGCGGCAATGCCCCAACAACTGTGGTACTTGACGACACGTAACAGCACTTGAGCAAGCGACTACGACGCGCAGGTCCAACTATCTACCAAACAACGGTAATAGGAGGTGTCCAAGGCAATATAAGGCTGCAAGGGATATCACGGGTACGAAAGCTAGAGCAACGCAACACAAATAGCAATAGATCAACAGGAGGGAATAAATACTATAGAAGTAAGATAGGTAGAAAGGGGGAGATGCTCGCCTGAAAAACATTGCCGAAGGTTCATCCGAAGAACGGGTCGACACTCGCATCAACTCAACGGCCTTATCCGCGCAGAAGCAAAACACTAGAATAAACACCGGTTGGACTGTTTAATACTACGGCAAAAGATCGGGCATGATGCATGTATGATGTATGACATGGCAAGGATGCGATGCGATTAGGTCATATTGAGCGGAACCGGGGTCCCGACAATTAAATATATGGTTCAAGTTGTTTAGATACCCGCCATTTAAATGTTGTTTTAACATGGCAAAAGATAGCACCGGTTCGCTACACAAATTTAAATGGAGCCAATATAAGACTAGATTTGCCCGCATATGGGCCCCATATTTAATTATGAAGTGAATCGGCATAAGGCCCCCAAACCACATGACAATATGTATGCAAGCATGCTCAATTAATATGCAACAAGTATATATTATTATAAAAATAGGGGCTTAGGGTCACACATTAGGGTTCGGCGAACTTGGGTTCCGGGGTTCGGGGTCGGACTCAGGGTTCAGGGTTCGACGGGACCGTTCTCGGACTCCGGGATTTAGGGTCTTCGGATCGGGGAAGTAGATCTTGTCGCACGAGCGTCAATGCTTCCGGGAAGGAGAACTTGTCGTCCAGGGTCTCGGTGTCCGGGGTGAAGTACTCGGCGTCCTCGAGGGAGTACTTGTCGTATCCGTGAAGGAGATCATGTCGGTCCACGGGGTAGGGCTTCAAAGCCAGGAAGGAGCACTTGTCGTTCCGAGGAGAAGACCTTGGCGTCATATGTTGAGGTTGTCGGGTGTCGGTGCCGGACTCAGGTGTGGCGTCGATGGTCTTACGTGGCCCGATGGTTCCAAGTAGGAGATTCCCGGGTACCGCGGCGGAATTCTCGGGGTTTCGATGAAGATCTTGGCGGGGGTTTTGTCGGTCTTAGGGTTGGTCTTGTACTTCGAGTGTCGTTGAAGGTCTTGTCAAAATATTGTGTGGTCTTTGAGAGGTAACACTCCTCGGGTTCACAAACGGAGGGCGGCGTAGCCGAGGTTTATCAACACCTGATGGCCAACACATGGTGAATACATGCTTCACCAACGAGACAGACAGACGCAACGGTGCTAGCAAGCACACAAGCATAGGCAGCCAAGGCCGAAAGCAGGAGCAGAGGAAACGGCACGAGGGCGAGCTCGGCGCGGGACGGCCGGCGGCGCAGAGCTCGACGGGGGGAGCGGGCAGCGAGGATGGTGGAAAACAGAGGCGGGCCCGGCGGGGTCGCGGCCGAGGAAGGCCGACGGGGGAGGGGGCGCGCCGGCGGCGGGGCGAGCCCGAGCGGCGGAAGGAGGGGTTCGTCGGCGGCGGGGAGCTGTGTAGGCGAGGAGCTTGCAGAGGGTGGAGGCGTCGCGGCCGAGAGGGGGGGGGCACCAGCGAGCGGTGACGGGGAGGACGCGCCGGCGGGCTCGGGCGGAGGAGCTCGGGCGAGGGAGGCGGAGCTCGCCGGGGAGGTGCTGGTGGCGGAGGCCGAGGCGGGAGGTGGAGGAGGCAGCCGGTCGAGCGGCGGGGCCGGGCTGCCCTGGCGGCGAGCGAGGCGAGGAGGCAGGCGGCGCACGCAGGAGGAGAGGGGGCCGGCGGGGAGGCTCGCAGGCGGCCGGGGGAGGACGGGGAAGGCGACGCGGGCGGCCAGAGGAGAGGAGAGGGAGAGCCGGCGAGGAGGCGACCGGGAGGCGGCCTCCGGTGAGCTGAGGCGGGGCGGCCGGAGGAGAAGACCGGCGTCGGGCGGCGGTGGTTGGTGGATGCAGGAGGGAAGGGGAGAGCGGGTCGGGGGAAGGTGGGGGAGGGGTGTGGTGTCGCGTTCGTGAGGAGGACGGGGGCACCTCGGGAGTGGTGGGGCCAGACGGGGAGAGAGAGAGGGGGGGTTTGGGGGCATGTGGCGTTACGGGAGAGGGTGGAGTGAGGTGAAGGAGTGCCAGGGTGGCGGCGGTGGGTGCTGGTGGGGCCCAGGGGCGTGGGTGGACTCGGTCTGGGGCAGGAGGAGAGAGCGGGCGGGTCCAGGGTGGTGGGACCCAGGCGGACCAGGTGGCGTGGGGCGTGGCGTGTGTTGGGTGGGGAGGGAGGTGAGGTGGCAGGCTAGGATAGGTTGGGGGAAGGGGCAGGGTGACGTGGCGGCCAGCGATTGGAGGGGGTGATGTGGCTGGTTGGGTGGGTAGAATAGGATTGAGTAGGAAAAGGGTTTAGGTGGTCTGATTTTTGTACTGGGGGTGGCCGACTGGGTCGGATCGGCCCGGTTTGGCTGCCCCCAATAAAATAATTAAATATTTTATTTGTTTTAAAGAGGTTTTTGCAAACCGATGGCCGACAAAACAAATTAATCCGGAGACCCGGTTTTGTGTTTGAACAAAGACGGGGCGTTTAGAAAACAAAAATAGGTTTTTCCGAAAATAATTTTATGCAAGCAAATGCAAGATGATGACGATGCTCAAATGCAATGTGGCATGATGACATGAGCATAGGGTCATGATGATGCAATGCACAAAAACAACGCGATTTTCTAGTAGTGGTTTTTGCGGGATGCCACAATTCGACACCACTAACAATGGATCTCGCCCTCGAGATCCGCCTCATGGTACCGGAAGGAAGGCCGGCGATCTGCGTCTTCTCGCTTCGTGTAGATCCTCACGACACCACTAACAAGGGTTCTTTATTCAGCTTGAAAATGGCGACACCACCAACAAAGGGTCGTTGTTCACGTTCGTCAAGAGAACACTCCGGATAAACAACAGACGAAGTTAAAGGTAAGGCCACCTCTAACTTCCATGGAAGGAGTAGAATTGCATCGATCCACCATTTAATATACAAGGCAAATGATAAGAGTAGTGGTATGGTCGCGACTCCATCCCGCACTCAAAGCATTACTATGTACACGAATAAGAGAACTATGCAACCCACTCTCAGAATCAGACTGAAGATCTTGACAATCGAGGTTCAGAAACAAAGGAGTGATGCAGACTCTGCATCGGATCTGGCGTAGAGGATGTCGTCGCGTCGGAAAACACCGGAAGGCACGAGAAGGAACAAAGGGAAGTCCATCAGACGAAGGATTCCTCGGATAGCATGAAGACCAGATGTAGCAACGCCGTTACCAAAGAGGAAGCGAAAACCCTGAAGGTACGACGAAAACCCAACCACGAGAATTCCTGGACTAGAAGAAGGTAAGAGAGCATAATCAAAACGCGCAGAGGTGAGAGGAGAGCAGCAGAGGGGTAAGGAGTAAAATCAGACCTAATCAGAACTATCCAACCGATTTTGCAAAAATAGTTTTGACACTCTGCTTCGGCCGTTAGCTAGGTTATCCTACAGGCTGGACTTGTGGGGTATCGCAACTGCTGAGCTCTGATACCACTCTGTAACACCCTCAGAATCGACCCTATGCAAGTTTCGGCGCTTCCCGCCAAACCCGCATAGAAACGATTCAAAGGTGCCCACCAGGCACTTTCGTGCGGGTGAAAAACGAAGTAATAACATTACACAACAGTCCTCGATGGGACCCACAGAACAGATATATATACATCAGCGACTCAATGAGTCAAGAATACAGATATAATATACAAAGATCCAAATCACCTCGAAAATGATAGAGCGTCCGGCTACGGACAAGATGCAAATGGGGCTAAGAGCCCTGAAGAATAACCAATGGCGTCCATAACCCTGCCCAGGCCAAGCCGGAAGGGTAACCCTGCTAACGACGTCGATCTCAAAACCTGCTTAAACAAAAGGGGTGCCGACAAAGGGCAAAGGAAAAAGAGAGAGCGGTCAGTACTGAGGCCAGTACACGGCGAGACTAGAATTCGGCGGTCCTCGCCTACATAGGTATGGTGGACTGAAGCGGCAGCGCAACATGCACTAAACAACCTATAGAGACTCGATACAACTGGCGGCTATCAGAGAGGGGTAAGGAAGACCTATCCGGATCCAACCTGAATCTTACACCAAACAATCCCATCCTGGTATTTCCCCCTCGAGACCAATCGAGGAAGTCCACCGAGGAACTCACACAGTTGGCAGTTTTATTTATTCGGTTATCGTTACACCAATTACTAGTCGCGTATAGATAGTCATCCTGATAAAATAAGCAGTGGGCCGTTTTAGTTAACCATTCCGGTGTAGTTGCAACACTTACTAGTCAGATACAATTAGCATGAGATATCCCAAAACCCAGCAGTTGTTGGTACTTTTATTTAGCCATTCCGTTGTAGTTGCAATAATTACTAGTCAGATACAATGGTCGCAAGCGACAACCCAAACAAGCAATTGTTGGCAGTTTTATTTAGCCATTCCATTATAGTGAAGCTGATTACTAGTCATTATAAAGTCAAATTTATAGTACTACTTTAGTTATAGTTGTCTATGATCGAGATACTGTGCTCCAAGTCGTCCATAACCGCGAACACGGCTTTCAGAAAGTTTTACCCTGCAGGGGTGCACAAATAGCAACACACACTCGATCAACCTCGGAAAAACCAAATCAAAACCCAACGAGGCTTTCACGACAAAGCAATCACAGGATTCAGAAATATTTCAGGGGGCCACCCCTTGGAGTACACCCGCAACGAAGTTAGCTGACTCCGAGACGGACCCGAGGTTTGGGTGGACGGCTGTAAACGACTGGGAACCCGAAAACTCGGGCTTGTCGATACCGCGAAAACGTGTCCCGATCCTAAACAGTACAGGTGCTCCTCGCACAATCGTAATAAAGCAGTAAAGCATGGCATAGGTACAGGATAGTAAATAAAACCTCAAACTAGTTTGTGGCCCCAAGAAATAAGAATGAATCAAGCTCTGGCTCAGGGGGGTCCCATAATTCCCCGTATGTGGATAGCGCGAATATTCAAGGAACAGGTATCAAGTACTCGGGGTCCTACGGGACACAAGTGGACGGGTAACAACCAAATAACATCTATTGCCCACCTGTGCCTCTGCTTACCTACTTCAATTTTAGTTATTAAACAATAATTAAAGTGAAAGATAATTAAAGCCATGACCATCTCCAACATTTAACATGCGGCAATGCCCCAACAACTGTGGTACTTGACGACACGTAACAGCACTTGAGCAAGCGACTACGACGCGCAGGTCCAACTATCTACCAAACAACGGTAATAGGAGGTGTCCAAGGCAATATAAGGCTGCAAGGGATATCACGGGTACGAAAGCTAGAGCAACGCAACACAGATAGCAATAGATCAACAGGAGGGAATAAATACTATAAAAGTAAGATAGGTAGAAAGGGGGAGATGCTCGCCTGAAAAACATTGCCGAAGGTTCATCCGAAGAACGGGTCGACACTCGCATCAACTCAACGGCCTTATCCGCGAAGAAGCAAAACACTAGAATAAACACCGGTTGGACGGTTTAATACTACGGCAAAAGATCGGGCATGATTCATGTATGATGTATGACATGGCAAGGATGCGATGCGATTAGGTCATATTGAGCGGAACCGGGGTCCCGACAATTAAATATATGGTTCAAGTTGTTTAGATACCCGCCATTTAAATGTTGTTTTAACATGGCAAAAGATAGCACCGGTTCGCTACACAAATTTAAATGGAGCCAATATAAGACTAGATTTGCCCGCATATGGGCCCCATATTTAATTATGAAGTGAATCGGCATAAGGCCCCCAAACCACATGACAATATGTTGGTGGATGCAGGAGGGAAGGGGAGAGCGGGTCGGGGGAAGGTGGGGGAGGGGTGTGGCGTCGCGTGCGTGAGGAGGACGGGGGCACCTGGGGAGTGGTGGGGCCAGACGGGGAGAGAGAGAGGGGGGGTTTGGGGGCATGTGGCGTTACGGGAGAGGGTGGAGTGAGGTGAAGGAGTGCCAGGGTGGCGGCGGTGGGTGCTGGTGGGGCCCAGGGGCGTGGGTGGACTCGGTCTGGGGCAGGAGGAGAGAGCGGGCGGGTCCAGGGCGGTGGGACCCAGGCGGACCAGGTGGCGTGGGGCGTGGCGTGTGTTGGGTGGGGAGGGAGGTGAGGTGGCAGGCTAGGATAGGTTGGGGGAAGGGGCAGGGTGACGTGGCGGCCAGCGATTGGAGGGGGTGATGTGGCTGGTTGGGTGGGTAGAATAGGATTGAGTAGGAAAAGGGTTTAGGTGGTCTGATTTTTGTACTGGGGGTGGCCGACTGGGTCGGATCGGCCCGGTTTGGCTGCCCCCAATAAAATAATTAAATATTTTATTTGTTTTAAACAGGTTTTTGCAAACCGATGGCCGACAAAACAAATTAATCCGGAGACCTGGTTTTGTGTTTGAACAAAGACGGGGCGTTTAGAAAACAAAAATAGGTTTTTCCGAAAATAATTTTATGCAAGCAAATGCAAGATGATGACGATGCTCAAATGCAATGTGGCATGATGACATGAGCATACGGTCATGATGATGCAATGCACAAAAACAACGCGATTTTCTAGTAGTGGTTTTTGCGGGATGCCTGGCATCCCGCAAAAACCACTACTAGAAAATCGCGTTGTTTTTGTGCATTGCATCGTCATCATCATGCATTGTTTGTCTGAAACTATTTCGAAACGCCTAGTTTTGTTTTCTAAATAACCCCCGTCTTTATTTCAAATTAAAACATCGGTCTGATCAGATCTTTTATTTGTCTAAAAAGTAATTACAAAAATGTTTTATAAATAAAATTAAAACAATAAAAATATTTTGTCCGGAGAGGCAGTCCGACCGGTCAGGCCGGAGACCCAATCGGTACAGACTACCTACAATTCGGTCCACCTAAAACTTTTCCTACCCGAACCTAGTCTACCCAGCCCCCTCCACCTCACCCCGACCAATCCCCTCCCTCCACCTCACCGTTCCCTCCACCTCATCACACCCACCGCCACCTCACCAATCCCCTTCTTTTCCCCTCTCCCTTACACCCCAGCCCCACCTCCTGCATCCGGTCCCACCCCGCAGCCCTCACTCCCTCTCTCCTCTGCCCCACACCCACACACAGCCCCACCTACCCCCCTCTCTCTCCCTCACCGACCGCCCTGGACCCACCCCCTCTGGCCCACCACTCACCTGCCCCGCTACCGACCCCGCTCCTCTCTCTCCCCTCCCCATCCTCTCTCTCCCCAACTCCATCGCCTCGCTCCCGCTCCCTCACCACCGCAGGCCTCCTTCCTCCCCGGCGCCGTCGTGCAGCCCCGCGGTCCCGCGCCCTCGCCTCCGTCGCGCCTCACCCCTCCGCCCCGCCGGCGCCGCCAGCACCTCCCTCTCCCGAGCTCGCCCCGCCGTCGACAGCGCCTCGTCACCGCCTCCTTCCTCCTCTTCATCGCGCGCCCTCCCCAACCCCGCGTCCGCCCTCGACCTCCCCGTCGGCCGCGCCCTCGCCGCCGCCGGCGAGCCCGCCTCCGGCCCGCGTTTCCAAGCTCGCCCCTCTCTGCTTCCGCGCCACCGCCCTCCTCCGCCGGGCCCCGCCTCACGCCCTGCAGCGACCTGCGGCTACGCGCCCTGCTGCCAAGCTCGGCCATCTCGCCTCCCAGCCGCAGAGCCGCCGTGCCCGCCGGCCACCTCAACGCCCCCCGCAGGTCCCCTCTCCGGCCGGACCGCCTCGCGCCCTCGCCGCCTCCTCTCTGGCCCGTCCCCGTGCCGCCGGCCGAGCCCCCGTCTCGAGCCCATGAGCTCTGGCCCAGTCGCCCGTCGGCTGCGTCGCTCGCCACCAGGCTCCCTGTGCCAGCGCGGACGATGCTGTCAGATGCCTCTCTTCCAGTGTTTTGGCCGATGCGTCACCAACCGTGCCTGGCATCTGCGTGTGTTGGCCCCGGTTTTGTTAATAGGGTAGCCATGTGGTGTTGTTGTGTTGCCGCAAATCGAGACTTTTCGGCGAACGAGAACAAGACGTTGCATAAGAGCAACAATGATGTCGACAAGATCTTCCGAAGGCTCCGACAATTAAAACAAGGTCGTCATCGAAAGTGGAGCCGCAAACCCCAAGATCATCGAGAGGGGACCGATGACCTCGGACCAAGAACATCGTCATGGAACGCCAAGTGCTTCTTCCCGGACCCGAAGACCATCGGCTAAGTTCCCCACCGACAAGAGACGGATGACAAGTTCTACTTCACGGGCACCGAGCGTCAAGATAGCCTTCACGGGAAACCGCAAGACATCCTTCCCGGGATTTGAAGACCGAACCCTCGGCACGCCAAGATCTTCTCCTCGGAACGCCGTGATCTCCTTCGCGGATCCGAAGACCCTAAACCCCGGAGTCCGAACCTCGTTCCCCGTCGAATCCTGAGACCGAACCCCGAACCCCCCGGAACCAAGATCACCGACCCCCTAATGTGTGACCCCTTTTCTCGAGCCCTATTTTATAAATGAAATATAAACCTGTTGCATAATAAATGTTCATGCATGCATATTTGTTTGGTTTGGGGGCCTTATGCCGATTCACCATATAATTAAATATGGGGCCCATATGCGGGCAAATCTAGTCGTATATTGGACCCATTTAAGTTTGTGTAGTGAACCGATGTCATGTTTTTGCCTTGTTAATACAACATTTAAAATGTGGGGTATCTAAACAACTGGAACCATATATTTAATTGTCGGAACCCCCAGTTCCGCTTAATATTGCCTAATTGCATCGCACCGTTGCCATGTCATACATCATACATGCATCATGCCCGATCTTCTGCCGTTGTATTAAATAGTGCATCCGGTGTTTCTGCTAGTGTTTTGCTTCTTCGCGGATAAGATCGATGAGTTGATGTGAGCTTTGCCCCGATCTTCGGATGAACCTTTGGCAATGTTTTTAGGCGAGCATCTCCCCCTTTCTACCTATCTTACTTTTATAGTATTTATTCCCTCCTGTTGATCTATTGCTATCTGTGTTGCGATGCTCTAGTTTCCGTACCTGAGATATCCCTTGCAGCCATATATTGCCTTGGACACATCCTATTACCTGTTGTTTGGTAGATAGTTGGACTTGCGCGTCGCAGTCGCTTGCTCAAGCGCTGTTGTGTGTCGCCAAGTACCACAGTTGTTGGAGTCTTGCCGCATGTTTAATGTTGGAGTTGATCCTGGCTTTAATTATCGTTTAATTCAATTACTGTTTAATAACTAAAAATTGAAGTAGGTAAATGCAGAGGCACCGGTGGGTGATAGATAATATTTGGTTTCCGACCGCTCACTGGTGTCCCGTAGGACCCCGAGTTCTTGACACCTGTTCCGAGATCGAGCGCGCTAACCACATGTGGGATGTATGGGCACCCCATCGATTTAGTACCTGATTTCAAAGTACTGTACTGGGGGCCACAAGTAGTTTGGGGCTTTATTACTATTCCGTACTTATGCCATGCTTTACTGCTTTATTTAAATTGTGCGATGGATAGCACCTGTATTGTTTAGGATCGGGACACGTTTTCGCGGTGTCGACAAGCCCGAGTTTTCGGGTTCCCAGTCGTTCACAGCCGTCCACCCAAACCCTGAGTCCGTCTCGGAGACCGGCCGACTTCGTTGCGGGTAGACTTAGTGGGGTGGCCCCCCGTGCTTGCTTTGGGTCTGGGAAACGTCATGACTTAGGCCCCCGCCGACATACCGATGGGTGTATGTTAATTGATCTGGCAAAAAGGGTCGAAGTGCGTGTGGATACTTTGGTGCACCCCTGCAGGGTTAAATCTTTTCGAGAAGCCGTGTCCGCGGTTATGGACGACTTGGAGCACAGTGCTTGATCATAGACAACTATAACTAAAGTTTACTGTTATAATTTGACTTGTATCCGATATGACTAGTAATCAGCTTCACTACAACGGAATGGCTAAATAAAAGTACCAACAACTGTTGGGTTTTGGGATATCTCATGATAATTGTATCTGACTAGTAAGTGTTGCAACTACAACGGAATGTTTAACTAAAACTGCCCACTGCTTATTATATCAGGATGACTCATGCTATCTATATTTGACTAGTAATTGCCACCACTATAACGGAATGAGTAAAAACTGCCGACCGTGTGAGTTCCGCGGTTGACTTCCTCGTTTGGTCTCGAGGGGGAAATGCCAGGATGGGTATATTTGATGGTAGTATCAGGTGGTTCCGAATAGGTCTTTCTTACCCTCTCTAATAGCCGCCAGTTATATTGAGTCTCTATAGGTTGTTTAGTGCATGCCGCACTGCCGCTTCAGTCCACCATACCTATGTAGGCGAGGACCGCCGAATTCTAGCCTCGCCGTGTACTGGCCTCAGTACTGACCGCTCTCTCTTTTTCCTTTGCCCTTTGTCGGCACCCCTTTTGTTAAAGCAGGTTTTGAGATCGACGTCGTTAGCAGGGTTACCCTTCCGGCTTGGCCTGGGCAGGGTTATGGACGCCATTGGTTATTCTTCAGGGCTCTCAGCCCCATTTGCATCTTGTCCGTAGCTGGATGCTCTATCGTTTTCAAGGTGATTTGGATCTTTGTTCTGTATATCTGTATTCTTGACTCATGGAGTCGTGTTGTATATATATCTGTTCTGTGGGTCCCATCAAGGACTGTTGTGTAATGTTATTACTTCTTTTTCCACCCGCACGCAAGTGCCTAGTGGGCACCTTTGAATCGTCTCTATGCGGGTTTTGGCGGGAAGCGCTGGAACTTGCATAGGGCCGATTCTGAGGGTGTTACAGAGTGGTATCAGAGCTCAGCAGTTGCGATACCCCACAAGTCCAGCCTGTAGGATAACCTAGCTAACGGCCGAAGTAGAGTGTCAAAACTATTTTTGCAAAATCGGTTGGATAGTTCTGATTAGGTCTGATTTTACTCCTTACCCCTCTGCTGCTCTCCTCTCACCTCTGCGTGTTTTGAATCCGCTCTCTTCTCTCTCTTCGAGTCCAGGATTTCTCGTGGTTGGGTTCCGTCGTACCTTCAGGGTTTCGCTTCCTCCTTTGATAACGGTGTTCTACCATCCGGTGTTCATGCTGTCTGAGGAATCCGTCTACTGTGGTACCATTCTTTGTTCCTTGTTTGTGCCTTCCGGTGTTTTCCGACGCGACGACATCATCTACGCCAGATCCGATGCAGAGTCTGCATCACTCCTTTGTTTCCGAACCTCGCTTGTCGAGATCTTCAGTCTATTTCCGAGAGATGGTTGCACAATCCGCCTATTCGTGTGCAGAGTAATGGTTTGGGTGCGCGATGGACTGATCACCATCCGACTACTCTTATCATTCGCTCTTGTATATCGAATCAGTGGATCCAGCAATTTTACTCCGTCCACGGAAGCTAGAGGTGGCTTTATTTGTTGATACCTCTACCTTTGACCTTTTGTTCCCGGAGTGTTTCCTCGACGATCATGGACAACGACCTCTTGTTAGTGGTGTCGCGAGGATCTACACGAAGCGAGAAGATGCAGATTACCGACCTTCTTTCCGGTACCATGAGGCGGATCTCGAGGGCGAGATCCATTGTTAGTGGTGTTGAATTGTGGCATCCCGAAAAACCACTACTAGAAAATCGCGTTGTTTTTGTGCATTGCATCGTCATCATCATGCATTGTTTGTCTGAAACTATTTCGAAACGCCTAGTTTTGTTTTCTAAATAACCCCCGTCTTTATTTCAAATTAAAACATCGGTCTGATCAGATCTTTTATTTGTCTAAAAAGTAATTACAAAAATGTTTTATAAATAAAATTAAAACAATAAAAATATTTTGTCCGGAGAGGCAGTCCGACCGGTCAGGCCGGAGACCCAATCGGTACAGACTACCTACAATTCGGTCCACCTAAAACTTTTCCTACCCGAACCTAGTCTACCCAGCCCCCTCCACCTCACCCCGACCAATCCCCTCCCTCCACCTCACCGTTCCCTCCACCTCATCACACCCACCGCCACCTCACCAATCCCCTTCTTTTCCCCTCTCCCTTACACCCCGGCCCCACCTCCTGCATCCGGTCCCACCCCGCAGCCCTCACTCCCTCTCTCCTCTGCCCCACACCCACACACAGCCCCACCTACCCCCTCTCTCTCCCCCTCACCGACCGCCCTGGGCCCACCCCCTCTGGCCCACCACTCACCTGCCCCGCTACCGACCCCGCTCCTCTCTCTCCCCTCCCCATCCTCTCTCTCCCCAACTCCATCGCCCCGCTCCTGCTCCCTCACCACCGCAGGCCTCCTTCCTCCCCGGCGCCGCCGCGCAGCCCCACGGTCCCGCGCCCTCGCCTCCGTCGCGCCTCACCCCTCCGCCCCGCCGGCGCCGCCAGCACCTCCCTCTCCCGAGCTCGCCCCGCCGTCGACAGCGCCTCGTCACCGCCTCCTTCCTCCTCTGCATCGCGCGCCCTCCCCAACCCCGCGTCCGCCCTCGACCTCCCCGTTGGCCGCGCCCTCGCCGCCGCCGGTGAGCCCGCCTCCGGCCCGCGTTTCCAAGCTCGCCCCTCTCTGCTTCCGCGCCACCGCCCTCCTCCGTCGGGCCCCGCCTCACGCCCTGCAGCGACCTGCGGCTACGCGCCCTGCTGCCAAGCTCGGCCGTCTCGCCTCCCGGCCGCAGAGCTGCCGTGCCCGCCGGCCACCTCAACGCCCCCCCCACAGGTCCCCTCTCCGGTCGGACCGCCTCGCGCCCTCGCGCGCCCTTGCCGCCTCCTCTCTGGCCCGTCCCCGTGCCGCCGGCCGAGCCCCCGTCTCGAGCCCATGAGCTCTGGCCCAGTCGCCCGTCGGCTGCGTCGCTCGCCACCAGGCTCCCTATGCCAGCGCGGACGATGCTGTCAGATGCCTCTGTTCCAGTGTTTTAGCCGATGCGTCACCAACCGTGCCTGGCATCTGCGTGTGTTGGCCCCGGTTTTGTTAATAGGGTAGCCATGTGGTGTTGTTGTGTTGCCGCAAATCGAGACTTTTCGGCGAACGAGAACAAGACGTTGCATAAGAGCAACAATGATGTCGACAAGATCTTCCGAAGGTTCCGACAATTAAAACAAGGTCGTCATCGAAAGTGGAGCCGCAAACCCCAAGATCATCGAGAGGGGACCGATGACCTCGGACCAAGAACGTCGTCATGGAACGCCAAGTGCTTCTTCCCGGACCCGAAGACCATCGGCTAAGTTCACCACCGACAAGAGACGGACGACAAGTTCTACTTCACGGGCACCGAGCATCAAGATCGCCTTCACGGGAAACCGCAAGACATCCTTCCCGGGATTTGAAGACCGAACCCTCGGCACGCCAAGATCTTCTCCTCGGAACGCCATGATCTCCTTCGCGGATCCGAAGACCCTAAATCCCGGAGTCCGAACCTCGTTCCCCGTCGAATCCTGAGACCGAACCCCGAACCCCCCGGAACCAAGATCACCGACCCCCTAATGTGTGACCCCTTTTCTCGAGCCCTATTTTATAAATGAAATATAAACCTGTTGCATAATAAATGTTCATGCATGCATATTTGTTTGGTTTGGGGGCCTTATGCCGATTCACCATATAATTAAATATGGGGCCCATATGCGGGCAAATCTAGTCGTATATTGGACCCATTTAAGTTTGTGTAGTGAACCGATGCCATGTTTTTGCCTTGTTAATACAACATTTAAAATGCGGGGTATCTAAACAACTGGAACCATATATTTAATTGTCGGAACCCCCGGTTCCGCTTAATATTTCCTAATTGCATCGCACCGTTGCCATGTCATACATCATACATGCATCATGCCCGATCTTCTGCCGTTGTATTAAATAGTGCATCCGGTGTTTCTGCTAGTGTTTTGCTTCTTCGCGGATAAGATCGATGAGTTGATGTGAGCTTCGCCCCGATCTTCGGATGAACCTTTGGCAATGTTTTCAGGCGAGCATCTCCCCCTTTCTACCTATCTTACTTTTATAGTATTTATTCCCTCCTGTTGATCTAATGCTATCTGTGTTGCGATGCTCTAGTTTCCGTACCCGAGATATCCCTTGCAGACATATATTGCCTTGGACACATCCTATTACCTGTTGTTTGGTAGATAGTTGGACTTGCGCGTCGTAGTCGCTTGCTCAAGCGCTGTTGTGTGTCGCCAAGTACCACAGTTGTTGGAGTCTTGCCGCATGTTTAATGTTGGAGTTGATCCTGGCTTTAATTATCGTTTAATTCAATTACTGTTTAATAACTAAAAATTGAAGTAGGTAAATGCAGAGGCACCGGTGGGTGATAGATAATATTTGGTTTCCGACCGCTCACTGGTGTCCCGTAGGACCCCGAGTTCTTGACACCTGTTCCGAGATCGAGCGCGCTAACCACATGTGGGATGTATGGGCACCCCATCGATTTAGTACCTGATTTCAAAGTACTGTACTGGGGGCCACAAGTAGTTTGGGGCTTTATTACTATTCCGTACTTATGCCATGCTTTACTGCTTTATTTAAATTGTGCGATGGATAGCACCTGTACTGTTTAGGATCGGGACACGTTTTCGCGGTGTCAACAAGCCCGAGTTTTCGGGTTCCCAGTCGTTCACAGCCGTCCACCCAAACCCTGAGTTCGTCTTAGAGACCGGCCGACTTTGTTGCGGGTAGACTTAGTGGGGTGGCCCCCCGTGCTTGCTTTGGGTCTAGGAAACGTCATGACTTAGGCCCCGCCGACATACCGATGGGTGTATGTTAATTGATCTGGCAAAAAGGGTCGAAGTGCGTGTGGATACTTTGGTGCACCCCTGCAGGGTTAAATCTTTTCGAGAAGCCGTGTCCGCGGTTATGGACGACTTGGAGCACAGTGCTTGATCATAGACAACTATAACTAAAGTTTACTGTTATAATTTGACTTGTATCCGATATGACTAGTAATCAGCTTCACTACAACGGAATGGCTAAATGAAAGTACCAACAACTGCTGGGTTTTGGGATATCTCATGATAATTGTATCTGACTAGTAAGTGTTGCAACTACAACGGAATGGTTAACTAAAACTGCCCACTGCTTATTATATCAGGATGACTCATGCTATCTATATTTGACTAGTAATTGCCGTCACTATAACGGAATGAGTAAAAACTGCCAACCGTGTGAGTTCCGCGGTTGACTTCCTCGTTTGGTCTCGAGGGGGAAATGCCAGGATGGGTATGTTTGATGGTAGTATCAGGTGGTTCCGAATAGGTCTTTCTTACCCTCTCTAATAGCCGCCAGTTATATTGAGTCTCTATAGGTTGTTTAGTGCATGCCGCGCTGCCGCTTCAGTCCACCATACCTATGTAGGCGAGGACCGCCGAATTCTAGCCTCGCCGTGTCTTGGCCTCAGTACTGACCGCTCTCTCTTTTTCCTTTGCCCTTTGTCGGCACCCCTTTTGTTAAAGCAGGTTTTGAGATCGACGTCGTTAGCAGGGTTACCCTTCCGGCTTGGCCTGGGCAGGGTTATGGACGCCATTGGTTATTCTTTAGGGCTCTCAGCCCCATTTGCATCTTGTCCGTAGCTGGACGCTCTATCGTTTTCAAGGTGATTTGGATCTTTGTTCTGTATATCTGTATTCTTGACTCATGGAGTCGTGTTGTATATATATATCTGTTTTGTGGGTCCCATCGAGGACTGTTGTGTAATGTTATTACTTCGTTTTCCACCCGCACGCAAGTGCCTGGTGGGCACCTTTGAATCGTTTCTATGCGGGTTTTGGCGGGAAGCGCTGGAACTTGCATAGGGCCGATTCTGAGGGTGTTACAGAGCAACCTTCTTGGTGAAATAGAACAGTATGCTCTTTGTCATTAATACTGAATGTTACTTTCCCTTGATTGTAATTAATAATAGCACCTGCAGTATTAAGAAAAGGTCTCCTAGGAGTAATAGACATATTATCATCTTCAGGCATCTCAAGCACAACAAAATCAGTCAGAACCAAGAAATTATGAGCCACTTGAACAGGAATATCCTCACATACACCAACAGGAATAGTAGTTAACTTATCAGCCATTTGCAAAGATATATCAGTTGGTATCAACTTTTCTAGCTGGAGTCTCTTGTAGAGAGAAAAAGGCTTAACACTAACTCCGGCTCCCAAATCACATAAAGCAGTTCTAACATAATTATTCTTAATAGAGTAAGGAATAGTTGGTATACCTGGATCACCAAGTTTCTTTGGAACCTTACCATTGAAGGAATAATTAACAAGCAAAGTAGAAATCTCCTCATTAGGAATCTTCCTTTTATTAGAGACAATATCCTTCATATACTTTGAATAAGGAGGCAACTTAATAGCATCAGTCAAAGGAATTTGCAAAAATAAAGGTTTCATCCACTCACAAAACTTGTTGTAGTGTTCTTCCTCCTTTGAATTGTGTTTCCTACCTAGAAAAGGCATAGGTTTCTGCACCCAATGTTCTCTCTCACTACCATGTTTCTTAGAAATTAAATCTTCCTTTGTGTACATAGTGTTCTTAGTGTGCTTCTCAGGTTCTTCCTCACCTTCCTCCTTATCAGGAGCATCATTTTTATCATTACCACTCTCAGTTTCAGCATCAGAGACAGATATATTAATAGGATCTATAGTAGGTTCAAGTGGTTCCTCAACTATTTTGTATTTCTTTTTCTTACTCTTACGAGGACTACCACTATTCTCACCTTGTTGAGAATCCTGCTCAATTATTTTAGGGTGTCCTTCAGGATATAAAGGATCATGAGTAGCTATACCACTCTTAGTTCTAATTCCATAAGCATGTTTATCTCCGGAGACATTAACTAGCATATCCTTTTGTACCTTAGCAAGATGGTCAAGTTGGGTTTGAACCATTTGAAAGTGTTTACAAAGCATTTTAATATCATTAGAAGTTCTTTCCATAATGTCTTTCAACTCATTGATAGCTCTAGAGTTTTCCAATAAATGATTCTGAACTTGTTTATTAAAATTACCTTGTTTAACAATAAATGTGTCAAGTTCCTCTAAGCATTGATCAGGAGGCTTACCATAAGGAATATCACCTTCATTAAAGTGGAGAGAGTGTACCTCAATAGTAGATGAGTGGGGAATTGGCTTATATAATTCTTCTATAGGAGGTAGATTCTTCACATCTTCAGCTCTAATACCTTTCTCCTTTAGACACTTCTTAGCTTCCTTCATCACTTCATCATTTAATGCAATAACTCCCCTCTTCTTTGGTGTTGGTGTTGGATCTGGTTCAGGCACAACTGGTTCAGGATTAATAGGCTCAGGTGTATTTAGCTCAGTTGAAGTCCAATCATCATAATTCTTGCTTATCTTAGCCATTAATTCTTCAGCATCTGTAGGAGTTCTTTTCCTGAAAACACAATCAGCAAAGCTATCTAGGTATGTCCTAAAATCATCAGTTAATCCATTATAATAAATATCAAGAAGCTCATTCTTAGGCAATGGACATCCAGGATATGCATGAATCAAGTCACATAACCTTGTCCATGACTCAGGCAACTTCTCTTCTTCTCCCTGTTTAAAATCAAAAAGTCTCTGCAAAGCAACATGTCTAGCACTGGGAGGAAAATATTTCTGGAAGAAAGAAGCAATCAAGCAATCTGGGCTATCAATGGAACCAGGAGATAATCTATTAAACCAAGCCCTAACTTCTCCTTTTAGTGAAAAAGGGAAGATCTTAGTAACAAAGTACTTGCACATTTTAAAATCATCAGAGAACAAATCACTCATAGTAGAAAGCTCATTCATATGAGCCACAACACTCCCATTTTCAGTCCCACAGAAAGGTTCTTTCTCAATAATATCTAAATAGGATAAATCAATAGAGAAATCATAATATTTATCTTTAATATCTATGGGAGAGGTGGCACACTTAGGATCAGAGGACAACTTAGGAATAATGGTGTGCCTAGCAAGGAGACTCTTAATAGCACTAGTACCATGTGTGTTTCGGCACTCTTCAACAAATTCATTAGTGAACTCAATGTAGCCATCATTAATATCATAACTCTCTCTAGACTTAGGTGAGCTAACAGGTGTAATAGCGTCTTCACTAGGAGTTTCGGTATTTCCTAGACTAGCCATAGTAGCATCTAGGAAAGGACCTAATGAACCACTCACATCAAGCATAGCAGAATTAACATCATGAGCATCAAAAGCAGTTTCAGATTCAGCAGTAGTAGCAGTGCGTGTAGCATGAGTATGTGGTGGTGGTGTGACAAGCTTACTTATAACATACGGTGAATCAAGAGAAACAGAGGTGTTCAGGACCATACCTCTTATTGTAGTGGATGGTAAAAGAGGAAACTTTCCATCACGAGACTTCCCCATGATGAAAGGAGTAGCTGTGAACAATAATATATCCAAGTGAACTTACAAATAAAGCTATGCTCCCCGGCAACGGTGCCAGAAAATAGTCTTGATGACCCACAAGTGTAGGGGATCGCAATAGTCTTCGCGGTTAGTATTATCCAATTTATTGATTCGACACAAGGGGAGCCAAAGAATACTTGCAAGCCTTAACAACTAAGTTGTCAATTCAGCTGCACCTGGAAATAGTTCTTGCTCACAGAAGTTTATCAGTAGCAACAGTTTGGTAGTACCAACAACAAAGCAATAGCAAAGCAACAGTAGCAGCAAAACAAGAGCAATAGTAACAGTAACGGTAACAGTAGGATTCGAGTGCGGTAGGCAAAGGGATGGATGGACAGGTGTTCCATGGACGAGCCTAAACATGTAACTTCAAGATCTAGGGCATTGCAGATAAATAATAACAAGCATCCAAGTACTAAACAATCCTAGGCATGTGCTCCATATATAGTCATGCGTGCTCGCAATGAGAACTTGCACAACATCATTTGTTCTGCCAGCCCATTGCAGCGGGGCCTCAAGGGAACTACTGGCAATTAAGGTGCTCCTTTTAATAGAGTACCGGAGAAAAGCATTAACACTCTGTGAACACATGTGATCCTCACACTACAGCCATTCCCTCCGGTTGTCCCAATTTCTATCACTTCGGGGCCTTTGGATCCGGACAATGATATGTGTACAAAACTTGCAGATAAGATCACAAACAATACTATCATAATGATTCAATAATAAGTTCAGATCTGAGATCGTGGCACTCGGGCCCTAGTGACAAGCATTAAGCACAACTTGTTGCAACAAAGTCAAATAGCACTAATAGAGATACTAGGCACTATGCCCTAACAATCTTATTCGACTACATGATAGAAATCAACCAATCCCTACCATCCCCATAGCCTACAACGGGGGATTACTCACTCATGGATGAGGGAAACATCGATGGTTGATGGAGAGGCGTTGGTGATGACGATGGTGATGATCCTCCACAAATTCCCCGTCCCGGCAGGGTGCCAGAACGGAGTTTCTGGATCCGAATCTTGGTTTCTGATGGTGGCGGCGGAGCGGAAATCTTTTCTGGAAAATGTCGAACCCCCCTCGGTTTTTAGGTCAAGGGGCAACTTATAGGCGCAGAGGGAGCCCGAGGGGGTGCCTGGGGTGGTCGCACCCCCTAGACGCGGGGCAGGGCCCACCCACGCCTGGCAGGGGTGTGGGCCCCCAGGCCTCCACTCTGTTTTATCTTCTGGCTCCGTGGATCTTCTGGTGAAATATAATTTTTGGCATATTTTCCGAGATTTTTGCTGATAGTTGATTTTCTGCACAAAAACTAGACACCAAGGTAATTCTGTTGAAAACAACATCAGTCCGTGTTAGTTGTATCCAAATCACACAAGTTTAGAGGAGAAACATTAGCAAAAGTGTTCGGGAAAGTAGATACGTTTTGGACGTATCATGGGTCGAGCACCTTCCCAAGGTAGAAGAGGGGTCTTTTTATACCCCTTGGAGTCGACTTGCCCATTGCGGTTTTCCTGGTGCGGTACTAGCGGTACTTTGAGCAATAGTACCGGAAACAACCGGTACTACCGGTCATGTACCAGACGTGGTACAGGAAATGCCCCACCTGAGCAACACAGCCATGGACACCCCGGTACAAGCTAAGTGGTGCTACCACGAAGCGGTAGTACCGTACGTAGGAAGCGGTACTACCGGTCAGGGCGGCAGTACCGGCTCGCGGTACCAGGTGAGACAGAAGGGGAGGAGAGGCTCTAAAAACCTTGCAAACTCGCCCGGTACTGCTGGGATGATACTACCGTTGGTGTGCGGTAGTACCGGTCCGAGCGGTAGTGCCGGCTCATGGTACCGGGTGATATAGAAGGTTTGAGGCACCTTTCCTTCTCTTGAATACTTGACCGGTACTGCCGATCAGTACGACCGGTGGCAAGCGGTAGTACCGGATGTAACTTCCGGTACTACTGGTCGGCACACAGACTTTGGCTAGAGGTAACTGTGGGGGTTTCATATTGAGACCTTAACCATTGGAAAACCTGAGATACACATAGCACACCATTAGACTGACAAATGTGTTATCATTAAACATCAAAACCATTAAGGATAGAAAGTGTGCTTTCACCATGAGTGTTTGTAACATGTGAATTTGGCTTTCTATGTTCTAAGTTATTGATGTGAAACATCTAAAATCAGGGGTGGTTTGCTCAATGTACCATGGCAGACTAAACATAAACAAAAGTTCTCGCTTTCCTTTTACTAGCAACCTCTGCCGAAACCGATATAAGCATCCTTTGTTATGAACCTATGGATACACAACCACTGGGTGCTGCCAGTTTATGGACAAAATTACCATCATTGACATGGGCTAAGCATGTTGATGGTCAAAGTGCAAGAGAACCGACACACCATGAATATTGTGAGGTCTGAACAATTTATTGATAATAATTCCAAGTTGAACCTTTAAGTATCTAGCCATTTCTATAGCCTAGAGCAAAGAAGAAGTACTGGATTCTTATTGTGACTTTGGACACTATGCAAAAGTTGGCTAGTGCACTCTAGTACACTATCATTAACTGTTGTCTACTACTAATTCGAGTGGTAGTTCTAAGATGTTGGTTAATGTGCGTGTAGTGTAGTCCAGAGAGATTGAGGAAACTTTGGAATCTGCACACATAGTTAAACTAACATCGGTCCTTTATCCTAATGATGATATTTTGTTGAGTTGCTAGCTACGCCTTTACCCCAATGATAACATTTTGTTGAGTTGCTAGCTACGTAGTAGATTCAAATGATTTAACTTCATTAATTAGCTAGGTTCACCTAGTTCATTTCTCAAATCGACATTGATAACATAGCTTGAGTTTTAAAGAAAGGAACATCAACAATTTAATTTAACACACTGAACACATATTAATATAATCAAATGCAAGATCAAATTCACTACCAAATATGGTACTTATCACCATTTTTCTTCTCAGTTTACCTTTTAGTTCTTTGACTTATCTACCTAACAAACATCTCCTCAGCGGGAACTAACTGGACTGATGGATGTATACTTACCTCAAGACCAGGACCAGAGGAAAAAAGATTCGAAATTATGCAGTGCCACCTCATAAACAGTAAGAGATTCATAGGAAAGCAGTGACACTCTGGATAGGAAGAGTGATTTACTTGTATCAATGAAAAATGGGCCCAACACAATGTAGAACCCAGTCAATCAAAGGATCAATGAAGGTCACAATATACATCAAATTATCTCACAAGCCAAAGTGTGAAAGTGTATGATGGTTAACCTAGAGGGGGAGGGGGGTGAATAGGTTTCTACTAAATTCTTTATAATCTTTTGCAAGTTTTAGGCTTTGCGGAATATAAGTGAGCCTAAATGCAAACTAGGTGAGGCAACCTAGATGATGAACAAGATACTTCAAGCTCGAAGGCTATCACAAGGTAAACAACACAAGTAAGAGATCGGTTAAGGAATAACCGAGGCACGCGGAGACGAAGATGTATTCCCATGTTCACCACCTTTGGGAAGGGGGCTACGTCACGTTGGAGAGGTGTGAGGTTCCACGAAGGATTCCTCACACACCACAAAGGCTCACCTTCTTCTCCGAGCCTATCCCACGAAGGAATATCTCACTTACTCGTGGTAGACTTTTAAGGTAGTCTCCAAACCCTCACAAACTTTCCACGGAGCAAATCACAAGCCGAATGCCTCCGGGAGACCCTAGCCGCCTAGGGTTTCCCACAAACCCAAGAATAACAAGCCAACTCGATGAACTCAAGGGGGAATGAACTTTGGCTTGGTGGAAACGTAGATTGGAACCTCCTCTTCCTTTCTACCAAAGGGATTTGGTTTTTTTTGGGTAGAATGGGAGATCCTCAAGCTTTTGTGTTTCAACAATGGGAGAGAGAGAGAGCTTCAAGAAATGAAATGTTTGCTCAAATGCCTAACCTCAAAGTGGAGAAGAAAGGGGTATATATAGTATGAGGGGAAAAAGAGTCGTTTGGGGGTTCCTGCGATAGAACCGGCAATAAGTCCGATCGGACCGAGTTGCTCGCCGGAATTTCCGGTGACAGCTCTGGTGGATCGGACCACACGCCGAAATTTTCGGTGGCGACCAAAATTCTCGGTGAACAAACGAAAGGCCATGCAGTAAGCCATATCGATGTACACCGAGAATTTCTGGTGGCGACCAAAAATTCCGGCGACAGCACCGGCGCCGTCGACGCTTTTGCCGATTTCACAGTAACCCCTTTTGACTCATTTTTCAAGGCTATTCTCTCTCTCTCTCTCTCTCTCTCTCTCTCTCTCTCTTCGAACGGGTGTGTGGTGGTGGATGATGAGAAGTATATTTGGTGTAGAACAACCCCAAAGATCGTATCGAGATCACCCCTCTTAATAGTGCGGTGTTTCCTATTTGACTCAAGAGTAAATAAGAGAAAATAATATATAACACCACCGGATCTCCATATAGAAACGAATGGGGGGTCACCCATCACCAGAAACCTGCGGACTCTCTGAAAGTACCGACTTGATACGACTAGAGGGGGGTGAATAGGCGTCTACCCAATTTTAATTTGTTTCTCACTTTTAGGCTCAACGAGAAATAAAGTTATCTAGATGTGCAACTAAATGAACAACCTAAATGCAAGATAACTTACAACAACCAGAAGAACGGTAAATAGCAAGGAGTAAAGGAAGGGAACGAAGTAACCGGAGCGGGGACACAAAGATATGATTCCCGTAGTTCACTCCCAAGGAGCTACGTCTACGTTGGAGAGGTGTCGAGGCCACACAAGGTCACCCGAGCGCCACAAAGGCCTTACCTTCTTCTCCGGTGAGCTCCCCCACAAAGGAGGCCTCACAATCCACTAACCGGTGACCTTGAAGGCGCCAACCGAAACCTTTACACCAAGGTTGAGGGGGAGGCTCCACAACTCAATTGGAGGCCCTCAACGACACCTCGAAGCTTTACAACACAAGCCTTAGCTCCGAGGATGCCCTACACCATCTAGGGTTTCAAGAAACCTAAGAGCAACAAGATCCACAAAGGATGGGTGGGGGAAATCAAATCTTCTTTGGTGGAAGTGTAGATCTAGGTCACCTCCCTCACCTCTCAAAAGATCAAGTCATTTGAGTGGCTAGAGAGAGAGATCTAGTGAGGTGAAGCTCAAGCATTAATGTAGGAGAGAGAAAAATTCGAGAGGGGTGGGAGGAAGAAGAGGGGTGCCTTAAATAGGCCCCCCCGCACTGAACCGTTTTAGCCCCCGCGACCTCACCGGAAGTTCCGCTCAGCCTGGCTCCAACGGTCATCAGACTGTCACTACTAGGAAAATGGCTATAGGTAATCAGCACATCCGTGGCTCACATGGTTGAAGTGCCCCACGGCTAAAACAGGTGTGGCGCACCTGTGGGCAGTGCCCTACTAGTAACTAGAACAACCGTGGCGCACATGACTATAGTGCGCCACAGATGTGTGTGGTCCAGGGCCCTGTTGGACGCACGCCAAACATCTGTAGCGCACTACAGTCATGTGCGCCACGGTTGTTTGTGTCATCTGTGGCGCACATGGGGCGGGTGCGCTACGCCTAAGCGCACGCCCCCTCTGCTGTGAAACGGCCACAAACATCTGTGGCGCACTCGGCCGAGTGCGCCACAGAAGTTTTTACTCCCTGTGGCGCACTAGGGCCGTGTGCGCCACGGATGTGTCGATTCTTTTAGGACAGCACTTTATGTGCACATGTGTGCCCACACATCCACCACCCCACACTTCACTTTCCCCTTCTTCTTCCTCCTTAGATCTAGTCGGGATCTTCTCCTTCCCACCTCAATTTCTCCACACATTCACCATTTTTAGCATGTAAAACTTGCTTTGGATGTTACATAAGTAATAGAGGAGGTCTCCGGTCTCTCATCTATCCTTCTCCGGTCGACGCGCGCACCTCTCCTTTCCATCTTTCTCGCGATCGGTCTCTCATCTCGGTAAGTTGTCCATGTAAGGATGTGTTCATGTTTATATGGATGATGTGCTCATATGTATGTAGATGATCGATGCTCATGATGTGTGTATGTGTGGAGAGGATCGATGGTCATATGTGTGTATATGGAGAGTATCGATGATGCTCATGCATGTGTGTATGGAGAGGATAATGATATGTTCATGTGTGTATGGATCGGTCTCTCTCTCACTCTTGTGTTTGTATGTGAACAAGTTGCCATTTGTTTTGCCAAAATGTTGATTCATTTCCATTTTGGCAAGACTTTGGCATTTCGCAAAGGTCCTAATTTTAGGATAGGTCATGCCGAAATTTTCTATCGACCATTGCATGCATGCATGCATTCATTATGTGGTTCTAATAGACTTCAAAATTGTACCGTGTACATCGTGCAGGCAAAAATGGTCCGCATAATGAGCGAAGGCATTGTGGCTAGATTTTTGAAATGTGCGACGGCCGACATGATACGAAATAACAAGACAGATATAAGATGTCCGTGCAGAAGATGCAAACTCAACTGGGTGATCGACCCAGATTCCGGGAATCTGCAGGCGCACCTGCTCCGCCATGGTTTCATGGATGGATACACTCGTTGGATAAGCGATGGCGTAGATGATGGAGACGGTGAAGAAGGTGGCCAACATGACGATGATCATCATCACGGCAAGAACGGGCGAGATGATGAAGAGTCTCCTGGAGATGGTGAAGGTGCGGAAGCAGACCGGGATGATGATGATCTAGATGCCGGAGGAGCAGACGACGATGGAACAACGTCAGGCTGGGTGCGGGACCCTTATGTGCAAGAGCTGCTTCTCAAGCAGACGAGTAACGCCAGGGCTGCCGCTAGAGAGAAAGCCAAGCTTGCGCAACTTGAGAAAGACGCGGTTATGTGGCATCCCGCAAAACCACTACTAGAAAATCGCGTTGTTTTTGTGCATTGCATCATCATGACCGCATGCTCATGTCATCATGCCACATTGCATTTGTGCATCGTCATGGCATCTTGCATTTGCTTGCATAAAACTATTTGCGGAAAAACCTATTTTGTTTTCTAAACGCCCCGTCCTTGTTCAAAACACAAAACCCGGGTCTCCGGATTATTTCGTTTCGTCTGCCAACGGTTTGCAAAAAACCCGGTTTAATTGAATAAAATATTTAATTATTTTTTTAGGGGGCAGCCAACCGGGCCGATCCGACCCAGTCGGCCACCCCCCAGTTCAAAACGGTCCACCAGAATCCTAAAACTACCCAACCTAATCTACCCACACCCCCTCCACCTCACCCTGACCAATGCCCTCTCTCCACCTCACCTCTCCTCTCTCCCCCACCCAATCCCACGCTGCCACCTCACCTCTCCTCTCTCCCTCTCACCAATCCCACCGCCACCTGGCCACTCCCCAACCAGCCACCCACACACAGCCACCAACCCCACCACCTCGTCACCCCTGGGCCCCGCCTCCCACCTCAAGCGCCGCCCGAGACCGAGCTCCGCCAGTCACCGCCTCCGCCACCGCGCGCCCCCTCGAGCTTCACCACCGTCGACCCTCGCCGGCCGCCTCCTCCTCCGTCGTCCGCCGCCGCGAGCCTCTCTACCAAGCCCCGCCGCCATGCCCGCTCCGGCGCGCGGCCGCCCTTCCCCTCCTCCTCGTCCGCGACCGACCGCCGCCTGGGCGCGACCGCGCCGCCGCCGACCTTGCCTCCGCGCCCGCTCGACCCCGACCCCGCGCCCCCGAGCCTCCCGCCGGTCGCCTCCGTCCTCGCCGCCGTGGCCTGCGAGCTGCCGCCATCGACGGTCGCCTCGCGAGCTCTCTCCCCGCTGCGTCCTCTCCCCCTCACCGGACCCGCCGTCGGCCCGCCGGAGCTTCTTCCCGGCCGCCCTCCACCCCCCTCTGCCGGCGCCCCGCCCGAGCTGTCCGCCGTCCTGCCGTCACCGGCACCACCCCTCCCTGCTTGCAGCTGCGAACCGCAGCACCAGCATCACCCTCCGCTGGTTTAGCCCAGATGGGGTCGACCCGGTGATGTCCTGCTGTTGTTTGGTGCTCTATGTGCGCTCCTGTGTTTTGAAGATGGTAGAGCTGAACCAAGTATGCGTTGGCCCCGAGTCTGTATCGAAGCAACCTACTTCCAACCCGTGAGGCTGGCGTGGTAATGATGATGCGAGAATTGCCACCCGATGACAAGATCAACTCCGACTTTCACCTCTCGAGACACCAAGAACTCTGCCTCAGAGCCTCAAAGACCCTAAGGAACGTTCCTGAACCGAGCTCTCCGACACGGATTCAAGATCGTCGATTTGGAGCTCGGAGGCTCCCGGTTCGACAAGATCAGCCACCGCTGGGCCCCAAGATCTACATCCCGGATCCGATGCCTCAGAGCCACTCCCGAAGACCGATCCCGGCGCCCGAAGCCGAGAACCCCGACAAGAACCACGACACGGATACACTGAGTTCTCCATCGAGGACACCAAGGCCGTCGACATGGAACCGAGGGACGTCAAGCACTGCACCCCGGACGCCGAGACCGAACCTCGCCGATCCCGTCGAACCCCAGATTCGAACCCTGAGACCGAACCCCGAACCCAGAACCAAGATCTTCCGAACCCTAATGTGTGACCCCTTTTTCCGAGCCTCTATTTTATAAATGCCTCTATATAAATTGTTGCATATTAAATTTTCATACTCGCATGCATATTGTCATGTGGTTGGGGGCACTATGCCGATTCACCTTATAATTAAATATGGGGCCCATATACAGGCAAATCTAGTCTTATATTGGCCTCATTTAAATTTGTGTAGCGAACCGGTAACTTATCTTGCCTCGTTATTACAACATTTAATTTGCGGGGTAGATAAATAACATGAACCATCTAATTAAATGTCGGGACCCCGGTTCCGCTTAATATGACCTAATTGCATCGCAACTTTGCCATGTCATGCATCATACATGCAGCATGTCGATCTTCTGCCGTTGTATTAAATAGTCCATCCGGTGTTTATTCTAGTGTTTTGCTTCTTCGCGGATAAGGCCGTTGAGTTGATGCGAGTGTCGACCCGATCTTCGGTTGAACCTTCGGCAATGTTTTTCAGGCGAGCATCTCCCCCCTTTGTACCTATCTTACTTTTATAGTATTTATTCCCTCCTGTTGATCTATTGCTATCTGTGTTGCATTGCTCTAGTTGTCGTACCCGTGATATCCTTTGCAGCCTTATATTGCCTTGGACACCTCCTATTACCTGTTGTTTGGTAGATAGTTGGACCTGCGCGTCGTAGTCGCTTGCTCAAGTGCTGTTGTGTGTCGTCAAGTACCACAGTTGTTGGAGTCTTGCCGCATGTTGAAGGTTGGAGATGATCATGGCTTTCATTATCGTTTACTTTAATTTCTGTTTAACAACTAAAATTGAAGTAGGTAAGCAGAGGCACAGGTGGGCAATAGATGTTATTTGGTTGTTAACCGTCCACTTGTGTCCCGTAGGACCCCGAGTTCTTGACACCTGTTCCGAGATCGAGCGCGCTAACCACAG
This sequence comes from Avena sativa, assembly GCA_916181665.1. Lineage (NCBI taxonomy): Eukaryota > Viridiplantae > Streptophyta > Magnoliopsida > Poales > Poaceae > Avena > Avena sativa. Next base: position 369,040,252 of record OV702279.1, on the reverse strand, counting down.
GTGGGGAGATATGGGCCCCCATCGATTAGTACCTGATTTCAAAGTATTGTACTGGGGGCCACAAAGTAGTTTGGGGCTTTATTACTATTCTGTACTTATGCCATGCTTTACCGCTTTATTTAAATTGTGCGATGGATAGCACACTGTACTGTTTAGGATCGGGACACGTTTTCGCGGTGTCGACAAGCCCAGTTTTGGGTCCCCAGTCGTTCACAGCCGTCTACCCAAACCCTGAGTCCGTCTCGGAGACCGGCCGACTTCGTTGCGGGTGTACTTAGTGGGGTGGCCCCCCGTGCTTGCTTTGGGTCTGGAAACATCATGACTTAGGCCCCGCCGACATACCGATGGGTGTATGTTAACTGATCTGGCAAAAAGGGTCGAAGTGCTTGTGGATACTTTGGTGCACCCCTGCAGGGTTAAATCTTTTCGAGAAGTCGTGTCCGCGGTTATGGACGACTTGGAGCACAGTGCTTGATCATAGACAACTATAACTAAAGTTTACTGTTATGAATTGACTTGTATCCAATATGACTAGTAATCAGCTTCACTGCAACGGAATGGCTAAATAAAAGTACCAACAACTGCTGGGTTTGGGTTTTTCTCATGCTATTTGTATCGGACTAGTAAGTGTTGCAACTACAACGGAATGGTTAACTAAAAGTGCCCACTGCTTATTTTATCAGGATGACTATCTATACTTAACTAGTAATTGCTGCAACGATAACTGAATAAATAAAACTGCCAACTGTGGGAGTTCCTCGGTGGACTTCCTCGATTGGTCTCGAGGGGGAAATACCAGGATGGGATTGTTTGGTGTAAGATTCAGGTTGGATCCGGATAGGTCTTTCTTATCCCTCTCTGATAGCCGACAGTTCTATCGAGTCTCTATAGAGTGTTCAGTGTACGCTGCCGCTGCCGCTTCAGTCCACCATACCTATGTAGGTGAGGACCGCCAAATTCTAGTCTCGCCGTGTACTGGCCTCAGTACTGACCGCTCTCTCTTTTTTCCTTTGCCCTTTGTCGGCACCCCTTTTGTTTAAGCAGGTTTTGAGATCGACGTCGTTAGCAGGGTTACCCTTCCGGCTTGGCCTGGGCAGGGTTATGGACGCCATTGGTTATTCTTCAGGGATCTTAGCCCCATTTGCATATTGTCCGTAGTCGGACGCTGTATCATTTTCAAGGTGATTTGGATCTTTGTATATTATATCTGTATTCTTGACTCATTGAGTCGCTGTTGTATATATCTGTTCTGTGGGTCCCATCGAGGACTGTTGTGTAATGTTATTACTTCGTTTTCCACCCGCACGAAAGTGCCTGGTGGGCACCTTTGAATCGTTTCTATGCGGGTTTGGCGGGTTTCGCTAAAACTTGCATAGGGCCGATTCTGAGGGTGTTACAGGTTACTCCATTGTATGAAGGATGCAGGCCCGATGATACCCGGTTGAATGTAACGCTCAAGGCTATGGAGATGAAGGCAAAGCACAAATTGAGCGACGCAAGCTTCGACGATATGATGGCATTCTGGCACGATCGTCTCCCGGAGGGGAACACATGTCCAACTAGTATCGAGGATGCCAAGAAAATCGTCTGTCCTCTCGATCTACCGCACGTTAGATATCACGTATGCATCAACGATTGCATCATTTATCGGGGCGAGGACGCGGAGAAAACCACATGTCCGGTGTGCGGCGTGAGTCGATACAAGAAAGGGAAGAAAGCACCTCGAAAAGTGGTATGGTACTTTCCTATCACTCCTCGTCTGCAGCGCTATTTCGCGGACCCTAAGGAAGCGAAGCTCATGCGATGGCATGCGGAAAGGAAGAAGCCAGGAGATGATGATGACCCCGAAAAGGATGAGCTGCTGACGCACCCTTCAGATGCTAGCCAGTGGAAAGCATTTGACCTCGAATTCCCAGAATTCGGTGGAGATTCGAGGAACATCAGGCTTGGTGCGAGCACCGATGGACTCAATCCGTTCGGTAGCCAGAGCAGAATGCACAACACTTGGCCCATGTTTGTATGGATGTACAACCTCCCTCCATGGTTGTGCATGAAGAAGAAGTACATACAAATGAGTATGCTAATTCAAGGGCCGAAACAACCTGGTACCGACATCAATCTGTATCTCGGGCTGTTGAAAGAGGAGCTAGCCACGTTATGGGAATCTGGAGCCAATACTTACGACGCCGTCGCACAAGATTATTTCACTATGAGAGCCGCGTTGGTCACTACGGTGCAAGACTATCCAGGTTGCGGGTATATCTCGGGGCAGGTTATCCAAGGATTCTGCGCATGCGTTAGGTGCATGGATAACACAAGCTATCTCCAACTAGAGAAAGATCCAGGGTCATCGAAAACCGTGTTCATGGCGCACCGGAGGTGGCTCGGCAAGAATGATCCATGGAGAAAACGTGGAGACCTGTTCGATGGCAAATCAGAGACCCGAGGAATCCCAGAGCGTAGGAGCAGCGAAGAAGTGGAAGAGTTGCTGAAAAACTGGAAAGATTGTCCTAAGCCTGGAAAGAAGCGAAAGAGGCAGCAACAAGACAAGCCGCTGATGAAGGTATGGAAAACAAGGTCTGTTTTCTGGGAGTTGCCATACTGGAAGTTTCTCCGCACGCCTCATAGCCTCGACATCATGCATATCACGAAAAACGTGTGCGAGAGTCTGGTCTCCACCATAATCAACATGCCAGATAGGACGAAAGATGGTCCGAAAGCAAGGCACGACCTGATATGCTTGGGTATCCGGAAGGAGCTTCACGGATGACGCACTACTCCTGATGATCAGGAAGATGACGATGATCATGAGTCGGAGACGACACAAGGTCGTCGGAAGGGTAAAAAGTTCAAGAAGAACGAATATTACTGCCCTCCTTCTTGCTTCACTCTAAGCCAGGATGAGATCAAACAGTTTTTCAAGTGCCTTCTAGGAGTCAAATTTCCTTACGGCTACGCGGGCAAGATAAGCAGATACCTAGACGAGGCGAAGCAGAGGTTCAGTGGCATGAAGTCTCACGACTGTGCCGTGCTAATGACGCAGGTACTTCCGGTCGCACTAAGAGGGATAATGAACGAGCACGTCCGTGAAACATTATTTGGCCTATGCAAGTTTTTCGACGTCATCTCTAGGAAGTCGATTGGCTTGAATCAGCTCGGAAGGCTACAGGAGGAGATCGTGGTGATACTATGTGAGCTTGAGGTCTACTTCCCACCCACATTCTTCGACATTATGGTGCATCTGCTGGTCCATGTCGTGGAGGACATCGTACAACTCGGGCCAATGTTCCTCCGCAGCATGATGGCGTTCGAAAGGATGAACGGACACATCAAAGGATACGTTCGCAACAGGTCCCGTCCAGATGGAAGCATAGCCAAGGGCTTTCTGGCCGAAGAGTGCATCTCTTTCTGCACGAATTATCTAGACATCGAGAACCCTGTCGGTCTTCCCGTCAACAGACACCTTGGCAAGCTCGACGGATCTGGTCACCGAGAGGGTCGTCGCATACTGCATGCAGACTTCGATTTTCGACGCGCAGACTTTGATCGAGCAAACCTCGTCGCGCTACAGCATTTAGAACTGGTCGATCCTTGGGTACAGAAGCACAAAAGGTTAATCGAGAAGAAGTACAGTGACCGGGGCATACAGAGGACGCAGGGAGAAATAATCAAAGAGCACAACTCAGATTTCACGCGTTGGTTTAGGCAGACGCTCCTTGATAATCCCCCGCGCTCGCATTCTTCTGACACGAAAAAGATCATATTCACCTTGTCGCAGGGACCGATGCAAAACCTGGTGACCTATCAGGCGTATGATATCAACGGCTACACATTCTACACGGAGGAAAAGGACAACAAGTGTGATTATCAGAACTCAGGCGTAACGTCGGAATTCTACACCGATGACAACGTGAAGGAAAGATTCTATGGAAGAATCGAGGAGATCTGGGAGCTCGACTACTGTGGAGAAAAGGTGCCGTTGTTCCGTGTCAGATGGGCAAAGAGCGTCGAAAGAGAAGACCGGTATTTCACAACCATGGTTATACCCGAAGCAGCCAAATCCAAGGCCGCCGGTGCAAACGTGGCCGCGAAAAATGAACCGTGGGTACTGGCTACTAAAGTGGACCAATGTTTTTTCATTACCGACCCGACAAAGCCTAGCCGTGTTGTCGTGAGGAGAGGAAAAAGAAACATCATCGGAATGGATGGAGTCGCCAACGAGCAAGACTTCGACCAGTACGGCGATCCAAAGATTGAAGATGACGACGACTACGATGCAGCAACATACATCACAAGAAGAAAAAGGACAACCCTACCCAAAAAAGGTAGCCCGTTCGAAAGAAGAAACATTAAAGTGCCGGGGCTAAATTATTCAACCGCGACAAAGAAGGGAAAAAAGATTGTAAAACGCTAGCTCAAAAAATATTGTAAAACGCGTGGTCAAAAAAGATTGTAATATTCATGGACAAAGTATTATGAAATTTAGTTATACTCTGAATCATATTTTTGGGCATTTTTGGAATATTATTACTTTTGGGCATTTTTGGAATATTTAAAAGTATTTTAAAATCAAAATAAAACTTCTATGACATATATCACCACTTTTGGGCATTTTTTGGAATATTTAAAAGTATTTTTAAAATCAAAACAAAAAATTGGGGCACCAGGATTCGAACCTGGGTGCTCTCAGGTTTAGAATAGAGTAGTGGGCAGAACCAGTGGGATAGGCTAGTATAGTTGTTAGCTAGTGGGGCTGTAGTTCTCTTATGCAGTAGTTAGAAGCCGATAGGCGTAGCGCACTAGCCCATAGTGCGCTACAGATATCCGTAGCGCACTATGGCTCAGTGCGCTACGCCTAAGTGGCTTTATCCACACGTGGCGCCCGACCCCCTCTCTCATCCCCATCTCTCCATCTCTCAGCCTGAGTACGATCCGCCGCCGCCGCCGCTCTCGATCCGCCGCCGCTGCGTCTGAGGAGGAGGAGGCCTGCCCGCGCCCGAGGAGGAGGAGGTCCGCCCATGTCCGAGGAGGAGGTCCGCCCGCGTCTCAGGAGGAGGCCCGTGTCCGAGGAGGAGCAGTCGCCACGTCTCAGGAGGTGGAGGCCGCCGTCGTCCGCCCGTCGTCCGCCTGTCAGAGGTGAGCGTCGCCTCTCCCCTCTCGCCCTCTCTCCCTCTCTCCCTCTCTCTCCCTCTCTCCCTCTCTCTCCCTCTCTCCCCTCTCTCTGCAGGCCATGGTTAGGGTTCTGCTTCATGGTCTGAAAAAGAACTCTCTATGCGATACTCAGCTCTAGTATTATGCAGCCAAGTGTCTATTAGTCTAGCAATCGTGAAGCTTGCTCTTATATTGTTGACAAAAGCTTGTTGTTGGTTCACCTGGGCATGGTCAAACATGACTGTAGCTTGATTTACAAAAGCTTGCTGTTGACAAACATGACTTGTTGACAAAAGCTTGCTGTTGACAAAATTTAGAACTGCAACACGCATCATAACAGTTTAAACATGACTGTAGCTTGCTATTGACAAAAGCTTGCTCTTGACAAAAGCTTGCTATCCAGAAGATTTTTACAGAAGCTTGCTGTTGACAAAATTCCTCTTTCTATTCGTAGTGAAGATTTTTTTGTCTATACCTTTCCTTTTTCCGGTATCCTATCCAGAAGGAAATAAAATACAAATAGAAAGCCACAACAATGTATTGAGTGGAAAGAGTTGGTCTACAAATAATGTAAAAGAGCAAGAACATTGCACACAGCATGTGCTCTCTACCCAAAAAGTGATATAGCAACCTATACTGCAGAATTCTACTTTAGCTACGCATAGAAAGACTGTACCAGTGGAGAAGTATCTGGAGATAGAGTAGGCAGGGGCAGCAGCCCTAGCTCCATTGCTTGAAATCTTGAGGGCATTGGCAGCTGAGCTTGCCCACAGCCTCAGAGCCATTGCAGCTGGATTAGTTGTTGCAACCTTGCAACCCAAGCAACAAAGTGTATATGCGTTCTTCTTTGCCCTCTCCTTGAAGGGGATAGTAGCTCAGTGGTAGTAGTGGTGGGAGGATAGGGAAATGGGAATTGTTTGGATCAGGAAGAGAGGGGGGAAATAAGAGGGGGTGTGCAGGGATAGGATTTGTATGGCTGCTGGGTGCTCATAGTCTCATCCTTGGTTAGAGCACAGCCATTAATCCTTCTCAGCTTGATCCAAAATCTATTGATTAATGTTACACAATGTGAGATCAGAAAATGGTCCCTAAGTCTGTACTACTAACAGTAAACCGTGAGTGTAGACTAGTAAAAGCCTGACTGTGAATTGCTGCTGTCAGTTGACAGAAACATGTATGCTTGGGTTTTAGTTGCTGCTGTCAATTTCTTGGGTTTTATTTGCTGCTATCAATTATTTATTTGTAGTAAAATGGAACTTTGATGTCATTGTGCTTGTGCTTGTATATGAAGCACTTTATTTATTTGTAGTAAAATGGTAGAACATCAGTTGGGTTGTAGAACATGTATGCTTGGGTTTTAGTTGCTGCTGTGTATGCTCATATGTGTTATTTTCTTTTTTCAAGAGACCTAGCAGGCTTTAGTTATTTTCTTTCCATCATATGCTTGGTGCCTGGTGAATCCAGATGATAACTGTAAATGCCCATTGCTTGATGTGGCTGGGCATGTTGATGCATTCTTAACCAATGTGTTTTCTACCTAGATGTTTATGTGCTGGCTTTGTTGGCCAAATTATCCTATGTGACCAGATTATGTGCTGGCTGTGTTGGCCATTTATTGTTTTCTGGTTGTGCTGGCTATGATGGCCATTTATTGTGTGCTAGCTATGATGGCCATATATATGCAGGTTCTTGTATGAAATGAGTCCCGATTTTTGCCGGAATGTTGATTAACTTCCGTTTTGGCAGAAATCGGGCACTCCTAGTTTAAGAAAATTAGCAAAGGTCATGCCGGATTTTTCCGTGCATTTAACCAATTATTTGTTTTTTATTAGTGCAAAGATGTGTGACAACGACGAGGCTGGATGTTCTAAGCGCATCAGCGCTGAAGGAGAACTCAGACCTCCGAATAAACAATTGACATTCTGGGAGGCGGCCCAGCGTCTAGAAGACGATGAAGAATACCATCCTTCGGAGAGCGAGGATGATGAGATGGAAGACGCGGAGGAAGAAGCCGAAGGAACGGCGGACGATGAAACCACTGATGGCGGCGAGGGCATAGGGAGTGGTAGCAACCCTCCTAAGAAGAAGAAGAAGCCGAAGGACCGGCGCCCGAACACGGTCGGCACGGTCAGGGAGGAAATTACCGAAGTGAGCCCATCAGGGGTTCCTTTGGAGCCCGCCCTTGTCGTCAAAGGGTACGGTGGGCAAGTGGCGGCGATCACCCGGACAACCATCTCGATCAACACCGAGAATCTCCGGCATAAAGATAATGGCCACTTGCGCACACTCCTCTTCGAGAAGCTGCACGCCAGATACAAGTTCCCCGCTAAGTATCAGAACACAAATTATCATGGGAACGAAGTAAACAAATCCGCCCTCACAAAGATGAGCACCGCCCTGGCCAGCTGGAGAACCCGGATAAAGAAGAAGATCTATAAAGAAGGCAAAAGTCTCGAGGAGATCCAGAAGATTGACCCGCAGATCACCGAAGATCAGTTCCGTCGTAGCATATTCCTGTGTCCAACGACCTAGCTAGTTATATATGAGGCATTCTTTTCGAGTTATTTTTGTCTTTTTCGAGAATATGCCGATGATTGAAATGTCGTGGCACAATATATATGTGAATGTGCTATGACGGGATTGTTAGCCTTGTGATATGCACAGGTCCAAGAATTGTGCATCCTACTTGGCTAACAGTCCCGTCATAGCATATTCCTGTGTCCAACGACCTAGCTAGTTATATATGAGGCATTCTTTTCAAGTTATTTTTGTCTTTTTCGAGAATATGCCGATGATTGAAATGTCGTGGCACAATATATATGTGAATGTGCTATGACGGGATTGTTAGCCTTGTGATATGCACAAGTCCAGGAATTGTGCATCCTACTTGGCTAACAGTCCCGTCATAGCATATTCCTGTGTCCAAAACGACCTAGCTAGTTATATATGAGGCATTCTTTTCGAGTTATTTTTGTCTTTTTAGAGAATATGCCGATGATTGAAATGTCGTGGCACAATATATATGTGAATGTGCTATGACGGGATTGTTAGCCTTGTGATATGCACAAGTCCAGGAATTGTGCATCCTACTTGGCTAACAGTCCCGTCATAGCATATTCCTGTGTCCAAAACGACCTAGCTAGTTATATATGAGGCATTCTTTTCGAGTTATTTTTGTCTTTTTCGAGAATATGCCGATGATTGAAATGTCGTGGCACAATATATATGTGAATGTGCTATGACGGGATTGTTAGCCTTGTGATATGCACAAGTCCAGGAATTGTGCATCCTACTTGGCTAACAGTCCCGTCATAGCATATTCCTGTGTCCAACAACCTAGTTATATATGAGGCATGCTTTTTGAGTTTGCTCTTTTTGATTTAAGAGTACTTTCTATAAGTGTATCTTCATATGCGACTTTAATTATACATGTTTTTTCAATCACCGGTTAGTTATTATTGTCAACTTGTAGATGACGTGGTACGTCGTGTACAAGGGACGGGTTCCCGGAGTCTACGATGATTGGGAAGACTGCCGGAGACAGGTGCACCGTTTCAGCGGCAATAGCTACAAAGGGTACAACACTATGGCGGAGGCGGAAGCTAGATACACGCGCTATCTAGCGGTAGTTAGGACAAGGAACCGGATGAAGACCTACACCTTCGTCGCGGCGGTGATCATGCTTATCTTCTTTGGTTATTTATCCCGCGTTTGTGTCTAGCTAGCTAGTTTAGATGTCTAGGCGAGCTTCCGAGCTCTAACTTGTTCGATCGACACATGTATTCGCATGTCACCAACTACTACTTTGTAACATGATCAAAACAATGTAACTTAGACTATGTATTCATGTATGAGACTTATCTATATGTATTTGTTTCAATCTTGTTTTTCATATTGAGTATTTATATATATAATTGTATATCTTGTATCTGTGTGTGTATATCTGCTGTAATATTGTATATAATCTGTATTGCATATAATCTGGCTTGGAAATTAAAAAAAAAACAAAAAATACATCTGTGGCGCACATGGTCTACCTTCTGTGGCGCACTACACCTAAAGCGCACCATGGAAGTTTAGTGGCGCACTAGGTAGTGCGCCACAGAAGATCCAAGGGGTAGCGCACCATGCCAAACTTCTGTGGCGCACTAAGAGGTGCGCTACGCCTATCTCTACACAACCGTGGCGCACTAGGCAGTGCGCCACGGCTGAGAGATAGCCGTAGCGCAAGGCCCGTGGCGCACTGCAGGTGCGCCACAGATGATGGTTTCAGGTGCGCCACTAAAGGCCGTTTTCCTAGTAGTGCGTTGACGCCCGCTCCAAAAGCTCAACCGGAAGTGTAAGATCCCTCCTTTGTAAAGGAAAAAGGATCCCTGTGATTGCAATGCAAGTCCCTGGATCATTGCTAGCATCCACAGTTTAAGATGAAGTACACCGATACAAAGGTCATTTATTACATCCATTCCAGAGATAAACATAGTCTTTACAACTCAAGGCCACATGCCTAAAACAAGAGTTTGAATAAGTAAATAAATATAAGTCTTCATCTTCATGTGCCACAGGCAAACATGTTGAGTGTAGACTCATGACACCTAATCCTCATCAGAGTTAGCTGCAACATCACAAGTTACAGCCACAGTGGGTCAATACTTTGGAATAGTATTGGCAAGTGATACCTTAGTATATTTTAAGTGGACTAGATACTATATGCAAATTTGGCTAAGTGTAGCTTGGCTTGCTTTGCTCAAAATAGGTTTTTCCTATAAGTTGAAATCACTAAGTTTTTCTTTGTCAAAACTTTTCCCAAGGAAACACCAATAGACATTGAGGTCCTTCACCATTGTTCACCCACAAGTTTTTACTTAGATATTGGGATGAGGAGATTCTTGATAGCTTCCATGCCTTGATGCTCAAGTTGTCCATTGCCATGGACTTGGCTAAGTACTTAGATTTTTCCATCTGCAGAGGTTGGGCACTTTCCCCACCAGACTTGGTTTCACCAAGACAGGACCTTTCAGAAGCCTTCCCTTAGACCAAATGGACACGCTCCAACCTATCATTCCCACTACCACCAACTGTCCAAATGGCTAAGTTCTAGCAACTTATGTGATCCAGGCAGAGCCCATATTGCCAAGTGGCTGCACTAGAAGCTTCTTAACACTTGGCCTCTAAAATATCTTTGTTCCTGGGTGGCTTACCACAAGTGAGATACACAAGGTAAACCATAGCCATGGGCCTTGTGTAACCACTCAACCAAAACCACCAATCAAGTCCCTTTCCACCCAGGTGATTCATTGACTTAGTTGTTTTATTAAGTAAAACAAGTCCAAAGACTTAGAAATATTTTCATCATAGCATGTATATTTCACCAACCCTTGTTTGCTACTAGCTAGGCTAAGCATGGCATAGATAGTAACTTAACTTAGAAATTTCCTAGCAATTCTACAACTACTTAGGATTTCCCAACAAGGCATATAGGCAAAATAGTAACATGCAAGTCTTAGCAAAATATTTCTAATGCTTAGTATAAAATATAGGGATAGAATTATTCATGAAGTACCACTTGCCTTGGTAGTTGGGAGAGTAGCACTCTTCACAATCACAATCACTAGCACCAAAGTCTACACAAAGAATGGTAGCAACAAATTACACACATAACATATGCAAACAAACAAAAATATATGCATGCATGCAAAATGCTAAGTGATGATTTTTAAAACTCAACCAAGCAAGTGCATAGTACTGAATCCTAAACAAGTCAAAAACTTGCCACACAACAATAATTTAAACCCTAAATTAATTCCTAAACAATTCATATGCTCAAATAAGCCCTACACATGTTTTTGCAAAAGAAACCATTTTAACTGAAACTAATCATTAAACACATTGCATAATCTGATAGAGCTTTCTCTCCTGATTCCAACGGTATAAAATTTGCCAAAATCTAACGTGGGAATCAAAAGTTACAAACAAATCAATTTTGAACCTAAATCAGATTCAAATTCTGTTTTAAACCTAACTCACTGCCACGCGTCTTAATTTTACTGGCCGATACCGCTTCGCGTCGGATCGAGCTTCTGCGCCGTAGGATCTAACTTAATCGCGTGGTTCAGACCCACTCTTACCGCTTCGCTCGTGTGTTATCCTATCCGCACGATCTGGATCCAACGTTCCTGAGCAGCCTGACCATCTAGTGGCGGCGCTGGCGGCGGCGACAGGCGGTGGCGCCTCTATCAGTGGCGGAGCTGGCGTTCTAGGTCGCGCGGGAGAGGGGGAAGGGGCTTACCGAGCTTGCGGAGAGTTGCTGATGCTCAAGGTGGCGGTGGCTGGTCGAGGGGCGCGTTGTAGTGGCCGAGGGAGCTCGTCGGAGTCGTGCACGGCGTCAGGTGGTTGCTGTCGAAGTTGTTGCCGAGGTTCCGCGTCGCCCTAGCACGAACCAGATGGTTTAGGAGATGCGCAAGACAGTGGCGAACAACCTCGTATGCGAGAGAGATCAAGGGGCGCGCTATGCTTACCGTAATCGGTCGCCGGAGTTGAGTGGCGGCTCGGTCGTTTGCGGGAACGAACGGGGATGGCGTCCTGGGTCACAAGCAGGAAAGCAAAGGGTATCAGAAGATGCACGAGGTCATGCTGGACACACTCGTTTGAATCAGAGGCACAGGGGTGGTCGAGACTCACCGAAATTTGCTACCGGAGATCGTTGGAGCTGCGGCGGTGTTTGGCGAGTTGCGAGCAGCTTGGTGGCGTGGAGAGAAAATTGAGTGAGGGGAATGGAGCGGAGTGGGGAGGGGTTTAAGTAGGCATAGGGTCGACAAGAAACACCCGGTGAATCAATGGCAATTACGCCGCGGAATCAACGCAGCAACGGCCAGCGGCGACGGTGTCTGCGCGCGAGATTTGGGGAAGAAGGAGTCGACGTGGAGAGGGCCCAGTTGTCTGCGAGAGGAACATAAGGGGTGTGGGTCTTGGCGTCAGTGACTCGCTGGGTGCGTCTGCGCGTGAGAGAGAGAGAGGGGGGACCCGGGTGGGCTAGCTGGGATGGTTTCGCTGTTGGGCCCAAAGTCTGGCGCCGGCCCTTTTCTTTTTCTTTATTCCTTTTCTATTTCTGATTTGATTTTCTGGAATGATTTTCAAATGAATTCAAAAGCTATTTGAATTCAAATCTATTCAGGATTTTTGCAGTGTGCAACAGTCTCAAATTTGGGCATAAAACCAAGTGGTCACTTTGAATTGGCTTGGTCATTTTTGGAAAAATAAAATAAACAGTGACATAGCACTTGTTTTATATTGGTTTTGAAATTGGTTTTCAAATTGTATTTGCTTTGAAATTTTGGTTTAAAACCTTAGCAATCTAGCAATTCATTCTGAAAGCAATAAGGCACAAGGTTTGGTTTCATAAACAACAACCTCTCATAGAAAGAGTAGCATTTGTTTCAAATGATGATCACATAAAATAATAAGCTCATATGCTCTTGTTTTTGAATTGTTTTGTTTGAAATGAACTCTATATGATCATGGATGCATGGATGATATGCATGAGTTTGAAACATGATTTTAGGGATGTTACAAATCTAACCCCCTTAAGGTGAATCTCGCCCTCGAGATTCGGATTGGCTAGCAAATAGGTGAGGGTGGTCTTTCCGAAGATCATCTTCTCTTTCCCATGTTGCTTCCTCTTCGGAATGGTGATTCCACTGCACTTTGCAAAACTTGATAGTCTTAGTCCTTGTGACTCTTTCTGAAGTTTCAAGAATCTTGATAGGCTTCTCTTCATAAGTGAGATCACTTTCCAATTGAACCTCCTCCAAAGGTATAGTATCCTTCAAAGAAGTTTCTTCCATTTTTGGATGACAGTTCTTAAGTTGACTCACATGAAACACATTATGGACAGCTGACAGAGATTCTGGCAGTTCTATTTCATTGGCAACTTCTCCTTTACGACTCAGAATCTTGAATGGTCCAACATATCTTGGTGCCAATTTTCCTTTGACTCTGAACCTCTTCACTCCACGAAGTGGTGACACTCTAAGATAAGCTCTATCGCCAACTTCGTAGGTGACTTCTCTACGCTTAGGATCTGCGTAGCTTTTCTGTCGGGACTGTGCTATCTTCAATCTGTCCTTAACCAACTTGACCTTCTCTTCGGCTTCCTTGATAAGATCTGGTCCAAATAAACTTCTTTCTCCCACACCATTCCATAACAATGGGGTGGTACACTTTCTTTCGTAGAGAAACTCAAATGGTGCCATCTCAATACTGGCTTGATAGCTGTTGTTATAAGAAAATTCTGCGTAAGGCAGGCTTTCATCCCAACTGGCTCCATAGTCTAAGGCACATGCTCTCAACATGTCTTCAAGAATCTGATTAGTCTTTTCTGTTTGTCCATCGGTTTGAGGATGAAAAGCAGTACTGAATTCCAACCTCGTTCCCAATGACTCATGTAACTGTCTCCAAAAATGGGAAGTGAATTGAGTTCCCCTATTAGACACAATACTCTTGGGCACTCCATGTAGACATACAATTCTACTCATGTAGATTCTGGCTAACTTTGCACTTGTATAGGTTGTCTTCACGGGTATGAAATGAGCCACTTTAGTTAGGCGATCCACTACTACCCAAATAGAATCGTATCCTGTCCGGGTCCTTGGTAATCCGGTAATGAAATCCATACCAATCTTGTCCCACTTCCAATCAAGAATAGGTAGTGGTTGAAGTAAACCTGCTGGTTTCTGATGTTCTGCCTTCACTCTACTACACACATCACACAAAGCAATATGTTCGGCGATATCCTTCTTGAGATTATTCCACCAAAATCTTTCTTTCATGTCCATGTACATTTTGGTGTTACCCGGATGAATGGAATACGGAGAGTTGTGTGCTTCTTGCAAAATCAGTTTCCGCAGTTCCGGATCTTGTGGAACACAGATACGTTTCCCATGCCATAAAGTACCTTGTTCGTCTTCATGGAACTCTTTGGCTTTTCCTTTGCCAATCTTTTCTTTAATCTCTTCGATTTCTTTATCAATCTTCTGGGCTTCTTTGATCTTGTTCAACAAAGTGGGTTGAACATCCAAATACATGAGATGTCCTTCAGGCACAATCTCCAATCTGAGTTTTCTAAATTGGGTACACAGATCATCTGGCAATTCTCCTTTGGTAAGGCCATTTACAAAAACCTTACGACTTAGAGCATCTGCTACAACATTTGCTTTACCGGGGTGGTATTGCAAACTTAAGTCATAGTCCTTGATAAGTTCTAGCCATCTTCTTTGTCTCATATCAATTTCCTTCTGGGTGAAGATATACTTCAAACTTTTGTGATTTGTGAACACTTCACAACGCTTTCCCAAAAGATAGTGTCTCCATGTCTTGAGTGCATGGACAACAGAGGCTAACTCTAAATCATGAGTAGGATAGTTCACTTCATGAGTTTTGAGTTGTCTCGAGGCATAAGCCACAACTTTACCGTCTTGCATAAGTACTGCACCCAAACCTTGATGAGATGCATCACAATATACTTGGAAATCTTTCTCCAAATCTGGCAGACACAAGACTGGTGCTGTCACAAGTCTCTTCTTCAATTCCTGAAAGCTGAGTTCACAACCTTCAGACCATGCAAACTTCTTGTCTTTCTTTAGCAATTTAGTCATAGGCTTAGCAACCTTTGAGAAATTCTCAATGAACCTTCTGTAGTAACCTGCTAAGCCAAGGAAACTACGAACTTCTTTCACGGACTTGGGAGATTCCCATTCAGTCACAGCTGAAACCTTAGCAGGATCAACTGCTACACCATCCTTTGTCATAACATGACCAAGAAAACCAACTTTATCCAACCAGAACTCACACTTACTGAATTTGGCATAAAGTTTATGCTCTCTCAACTTCTCAAGTATCAAACGCAAATGTCCTTCATGCTCTTCTTTGCTCTTGGAGTATACTAAGATGTCATCGATGAAAACAACAACAAACTTTTCTAGGAATTCCATGAACACCTTGTTCATCATATTCATGAAGTATGCTGGAGCATTGGTCAAACCGAAAGGCATTACGGTATACTCATACAATCCATACCTTGTAGTGAACGTTGTCTTAGGTATGTCTTGTTCTCTTATCTTGAGTTGAAAATATCCTGATCGGAGATCAATCTTTGAGAACACACAGGCTCCTTCTAGCTGATCAAACAAGTCATTGATTCTAGGCAAAGGGTATTTGTTCTTGATAGTCACCTCGTTGAGTGAACGGTAATCTATGCATAACCTTTGACTTCTATCTTTCTTCTCCACGAACAAAACTGGGGCTCCCCAAGATGAAGAACTTGGTTGAATAAATCCTTTCTGTAGCTGTTCTCCAAGTTGTTTCTTGAGTTCTTTCAGTTCATCAACTGACATTTTATAAGGTCTCTTTGCTATTGGTCCAGATCCTGGTACCAAATCTATAAGAAACTCCACATCTCTATCTGGTGGCATTCCCGGCAATTCTTCCAGAAACACATCCGGATACTCACTCACAATTGGCACGCTGTCCATGCTAACCCCCTTAAGAGAATTTAGCTTACTTCCTTTAGATTCAAAGTTGGGCTTGAATTTAATCCGCTTTCTTTCCGGGGTTGTGAGTGCAACAATACGATTAGCACAATCTAGTACTCCTTCATACTTAGCCATCCAATCCATTCCCAATATTACGTCCAGTCCTTGGGAATCTAGGATTATCAGACTCACTGGAAATTTATGCTTTCCAAACTCTATTACTAGATCCCGGCATCCAAGACTTACTATCATTTCTCCACCCGGAGAACTAACTTTTATTGGACACCCAATGTTTTCAGTTGGAAACCCATTTCTATCAACAAATGCTTTTGATATGAATGAATGCGATGCTCCAGTATCAAAAAGAACAAATGCTGGAATAGAATTGAGTCTGAACTTACCAGCAACAGCATCAGGCTCCTCATAGACCTCCTCCACACTGATGTGGTTCACCTGTCCCTTCTGGAAAGGATTGGGCTTGTTGGGTCCTTCAACTTTCTTTTCTGGGAAGTCATTTGCATAATGCCCCATCTTCTTGCATTTGAAGCATTCAACCTGACTAATGTCTCTCTTAACAGGCTGACTTGCACTTCCACTTCCATTACCACTATGGTGGCTCTTATGTCCACTCTTGTGGTTCTTGTACTTGTCATTGTCATGACTACGGTGATGCTTGTTGTCATGACGGTTGTGGTTGTGGTGCTTGTTGAATTTCCCATGCTTGTGGGATCCTGAGCTTCCGCTGTCATCATAATGAGATCGTTTGTGAGACGATCCCGAGCTGTGCTTGTCGGAGTGCTTTCTCTTTCTACTCTCAACTTGCTTCATTTTGTTCTCCAAAATAGCAGCCTTGTCACAGAGCGACTGATAAGTGGGAACATATGCCACAGCCAACTGCAGATTCAGCTCATCATTCAGGCCTTCAAGAATTTTTTCCTTTCTCTTAGCGTCGGTGTCAACTTCATCCGGTGCATAACACGCCAGATTGTTGAACTCCTCAATATATTCAGCCACGCTGCGGTGGCGCTGCTTCAGATTGTGGAACTCTTTATTTTTCAGACTCATCACTCCAGATGAGATATGAGCAGTGCGAAAGCCATCCTCAAAGATAGCCCATGTCACTTCATCTATGGGAGTGGTGATCTGGAAGTTATCCCACCAAGTGGCGGCTGGTCCTTCCAGCAGATGTGCTGCAAATCTGACCTTTTCAGCATCCGTACAGCCCATGGTTACCAAGTCCTTGTTTACAGAACATAGCCAATCATTGGCCACCATGGGATCAGTCGTCCCTGAGAACTTAGCTGGCCTCAATCTCAAGAACCTGGTAAGCATATCAAAACCCGGAGGGTTGTTGTTGTTGTTATTGTTGTTGTTGTTATTGTTGTTGTTTTGGTTCTGGATGAACGTCGTCATCATCTGCATCAGCTGTGTTTGAGCAGTCATCATTTGCTGCATTTCTGGAGTGATGTTGTTGTTGTTGTTGGGGTTGGGGTTTGCACGACGGGGAGGCATCTGTGGTTTGTTCAAATAGAGATAAGAATGAGATACCCATAGATGCTTTCATGCACATTACATCACATAAGCAAACACATAGCATGCAACACAAAGGTAAAGGTTCAACAACAAGATAACAAGTTCACAAAGTAAAACACACAAGTAGCAAGCCATCCACATGTCGGATGGTCAAATAACAAGTTCTCAAATAACAAGTACGATAATAAAAGATAAACGAGTAGTCAAATCTACTCCTCGGCATCAATCTCCTCCTCGACAAAGGTAAGACCTGCGTTCTCCATCGCGGTCTTGTATTCCTCGACGTTAGTGGTCAAGGTCTATATCTTGGCCTTGAGAGCCCTCTTCTGGGAACGAAGCCTCTCTATCACTGTCTGCTGCTGCTCGAGCTCGAAATCCTTGGACTGCAGTTCTTCAGTCATGTCCCGGATCTTCTTGTTCCTATCCTGGACACGCTTCTCCTGACTCTTGAACTTCCTGTCCTGGGTCTCTAACTTTGCCTCCATTTCCTTGACTATCTCGTCTTGCTCCGCGAAGAGCTTGTCCTTCTCGCGAAGCTGCACCTGGAGCTCGTCATTGTTGAGCATGACATTGGTCCTGTCCGTGTCCACGTGCCTAATGAGAGACTCTAAGTCCTGGAGGTACAAGCGTATCGGCTCTGCTGCGTCCCTCGAATCGTTCTCGAAGTCGATGGACTCTCCATCGTCATCACGTCTTCCAAAGACGTGGAAGTGGGTACCTCTAACCTGTCGGGAGTGTCGCCCTAGCAGACGTCCTATCAGATCCTGCATAACTACCTCAAGGCCTCTTTCCCTGTCATCGCGCATGAGCTTGAAGACAATGGCCTCCGTGGTAGGCTCTGTCTGGCGTCTGGGCTGGTTGACCTTGAAGCCCCAGAGGTCCTTCCTCTCAAACTTGGTGAGGGGATGCACCATGATGGTGGGAAGAGGGAGATTGAGCAAAGTAGTATGCTCAACGATACGAGGACCAAAGCGGGTAACCTGGAACTCCTCAACAGTGCTGATGGTAATAGGCATCTATTTATAAGATAGAAAAGTTAGAACAACACAAATCAAGATAAAACAAAAAACAAAACATCACATACATATTCTTGGGAATCAAAACACACAAGTCATGCATACATGAAACCATTACAACAACCAAGGTTCAATCTTATTTTAAAGCAACATTTTGGAAAATAAGGTGATAGGTGGTGGTCCAACTAACGAAGTACGTTTACAATCCTATCTCACTGGATCTGTTGGCTAACACAATATTTCTAGAAGCAATCAGCCTATATTGCTCACATGACTCCATCAATAAGTCTATAATGTCTCCTCTTAAGGTTTGGTTGGTAGCTTCCAACTCTTGGGTATGTTCCTTCTCTTTCCTTAGATCATTTTGGAGGTTGAGCATTCTTCACTTGACTCTATCACCAAGTTCTTTGATGGTCTTCCAAGCTGCATCCTTTGCTGATTCAAAGAATGTAGTGTGCACCACTGAATTGGTGAACATGCAGAATCCTTTTTCCTGATGGTTGTCTTCCTTGTTTTTATACAAGTGAAGTTGCACCCACCAGTATTCCACTCCTTCATCCATCACAGGAAAACCTTTGTACACAGCTGCACCTTGTATCTCTAATGCAACCATGAGGTCCTTGAGAGCCTTGGGGAATTCTGACTCACACTCCAAAGTCATTGTCATGAGTGGTCCTTTCCTCACGGCTTCGTTGATGGAGTTCATCTACAAATAGAGATGAGAGAGAAGATTAGAAAAGTTTTACGAGAAGAATAGACAAGTGTAGAAGTTGAAAATTTTTCCTTAGTGGTTTCCAATCCTAGGGTCATAATCCTACAGGCAACACAGTGCTCTGATACCATCTATAAGATCCCTCCTTTGTAAAGGAAAAAGGATCCCTGTGATTGCAATGCTAGTCCCTGGATCATTGCTAGCATCCACAGTTTAAGATGAAGTACACAGATACAAAGGTCATTTATTACATCAATTCCAGAGATAAACATAGTCTTTACAACTCAAGGCCACAGGCCTAAAACAAGAGTTTGAATAAGTAAATAAATATAAGTCTTCATCTTCATGTGCCACAGGCAAACATGTTGAGTGTAAACTCATGACACCTAATCCTCATCAGAGTAACCTGCAACATCACAAGTTATATCCACAGTGGGTCAATACTTTGGAATAGTATTGGCAAGTGATACCTTAGTATATTTTAAGTGGACTAGATACTATATGCAAATTTGGCTAAGTGTAGCTTGGCTTGCTTTGCTCAAAATAGGTTTTTCCTATAAGTTGAAATCACTAAGTTTTTCTTTGTCAAAACTTTTCCCAAGGAACCACCAATAGACATTGAGGTCCTTCACCCTTGTTCACCCACAAGTTTTTACTTAGAAATTGGGATGAGGAGATTCTTGATAGCTTCCATGCCTTGATGCTCAAGTTGTCCATTGCCATGGACTTGGCTAAGTACTTAGATTTTTCCATCTGCAGAGGTTGTGCACTTTCCCCACCAGACTTGGTTTCACCAAGACATGACCTTTCAGAAGCCTTCCCTTAGACCAAATGGACGCGCTCCAACCTATCATTCCCACTACCACCAACTGTCCAAATGGCTAAGTTCTAGCAACTTATGTGATCCAGGCAGAGCCCATATTGCCAAGTGGCTACACTAGAAGCTTCTTAACACTTGGCCTCTAAAATCTCTTTGTTCCTGGGTGGCTTACCACAAGTGAGATACACAAGGTAAACCATAGCCATGGGCCTTGTGTAACCACTCAACCAAAACCACCAATCAAGTCCCTTTCCACCCAGGTTATTCATTGACTTAGTTGTTTTATTAAGTAAAACAAGTCCAAAGACTTAGAAATATTTTCATCATAGCATGTATATTTCACCAACCCTTGTTTGCTACTAGCTAGGATAAGCATGGCATAGATAGTAACTTAACTTAGAAATTTCCTAGCAATTCTACAACTACTTAGGATTTCCCAACAAGGCATATAGGCAAAATAGTAACATGCAAGTCTTAGCAAAATATTTCTAATGCTTAGTATAAAATATAGGGATAGAATTATTCATTAAGTACCACTTGCCTTGGTAGTTGGGAGAGTAGCACTCTTCACAATCACAATCACTAGCACCAAAGTCTACACAAAGAATGGAAGCAACAAATTACACACATAACATATGCAAACAAACAAAAATATATGCATGCATGCAAAATGCTAAGTGATGATTTTTAAAACTCAACCAAACAAGTGCATAGTAGTGAATCCTAAACAAGTCAAAAACTTGCCACACAACAATAGTTTAAACCCTAAATTAATTCCTAAACAATTCATATGCTCAAATAAGACCTACACATGTTTTTGCAAAAGAAACCATTTTAACAGAAACTAATCATTAAACACATTGCATAATCTGATAGAGTTTGCTCTCTGATTCCAACGGTATAAAATTTGCCAAAATCTAACGTGGGAATCAAAAGTTACAAATAAATCAATTTTGAATCTAAATCAGATTCAAATTCTGTTTTAAACCTAACTCACTGCCACGCGTCTTAATTTTACTGGCCGATACCGCTTCGCGTCGGATCGAGCTTCCGCGCCGTAGGATCTAACTTAATCGCGCGGCTCAGATCCACTCTTACCGCTTCGCTCGTGTTCTATCCTATCCGCACGATCTGGATCCAACGTTCCTGAGCAGCCTGACCATCTAGTGGCGGCGCTGGCGGCGGCGCCTCTGTCAGTGGCGGAGCTGGCGTTCTAGGTCGCGCGGGAGAGGGGGAAGGGGCTTACCGAGCTCGCGGAGAGTTGCTGATGCTCAAGGTGGCGGTGGCTGGTCGAGGGGCGCGCTGTAGTGGCCGAGGGAGCTCGTCGGAGTCGTGCACGGCGTCAGGTGGTTGCTATCGAAGTCGTTGCCGAGGTTCCGTGTCGCCCTAGCACGAACCAGATGGTTTAGGAGATGCGCAAGACAGTGGCGAACAACCTCGTATGCGAGAGAGATCAAGGGGCACGCTATGCTTACCGTAATCGGTCGCCGGAGTTGAGTGGCGTCTCGGTCGTTTGCGGGAACGAACGGGGACGGCGTCCTGGGTCACAAGCAGGCAAGCAAAGGGTATCAGAAGATGCACGAGGTCATGCTGGACACACTCGTTTGAATCAGAGGCACAGGGGTGGTCGGGACTCACCAGAATTTGCTGCCAGAGATCGTCGGAGCTGCGGCGGTGTTTGGCGAGTTGCGAGCAGCCTGGTGGCGTGGAGAGAAGATTGAGTGAGGGGAATGGAGCGGAGTGGGGAGGGGTTTAAGTAGGCAGAGGCTCGACAAGAAACGCCCGTTGAATCAATGGCAATTACGCCGCGGAATCAACGGAGCAACGGTCAGCGGCGACGACGTCTGCGCGCGAGATTTGGGGAAGAAGGAGTCGACGTGGAGAGGCCCCAATTGTCTGCGAGAGGAACAGAAGGGGTGTGGGGTCCTGGCGTCAGTGACTCGCTGGGTGCGTCTGCGCGTGAGAGAGAGAGGGGGGACCCGGGTGGTCTAGCTGGGCTGGTTTCGCTGTTGGGCCCAAAGTCTGGCGCCGGCCCTTTTCTTTTTCTTTATTCCTTTTCTATTTCTGATTTGATTTTCTGGAATGATTTTCAAATGAATTCAAAAGCTATTTGAATTCAAATCTATTCAGGATTTTTGCAGTGTGCAACAGTCTCAAATTTGGGCATAAAACCAAGTGGTCACTTTGAATTGGCTTGGTCATTTTTGGAAAAATAAAATAAACAGTGACATAGCACTTGTTTTATATTGGTTTTGAAATTGGTTTTAAAATTGTATTTGCTTTGAAATTTTGGTTTAAAACCTTAGCAATCTAGCAATTCATTCTGAAAGCAATAAGGCACAAGGTTTGGTTTCATAAACACCAACCTCTCATAGAAAGAGTAGCATTTGTTTCAAATGATGATCACATAAAATAATGAGCTCATATGCTCTTGTTTTTGAATTATTTTGTTTGAAATGAACTCTATATGATCATGGATGCATGGATGATATGCATGAGTTTGAAACATGATTTTAGGGATGTTACTGGAAGTTCCGGTCAAAACAGACCAGAAGTTCTGGTGAACTTCTAATGCAAGTTCCGACCCAAGTTCCGGCAAATAGACCACTTCAAATAGAAGGGTACTGACCCTTCAACGGAACTTGGAACGGAACTTGGGGCAGAAGTTCTGGGTCGCGAGCCAAATCTGACCGGAAGTTCCGGTGTCTGGGCGGAAGTTCCGCTCAGGACTTTCTATCAGGGCAAGTTCCGATGCAAGTTCCGGCCCAAGTTCCGGCAAATAGAACACTACATACAATAGGTTACTGATTCACCAGCGGAACTTGGGGCGGAACTACGATCGGAACAAGGCTCAGATCAACCCATAGAAAAAGGCCTGAGCGGAACTTCTGGCGCCAGGCCGGAAGTTCCGGTGAGACACAGAAGGCTCCAACGGAACAGAAACTCACTCTCTCACGAAATAGTAGGATGGCTGTGGCGGTGCATATAAGTTTGTGCAAGAACAAGTGATTTCCCACAACCTTCCGAGATGGACCCCCTCTTAATAATACGGTGACCTAAAACAACAATCGGAGAGAAACTAGGAGAAAACTAAAGGCCACCGTCTTCATGAGATCCCAAGAGAGCATCCACACAGATTGAAGGAGACATCAACAATGTTTACCCTGAAACTCAAGCGCATAATTAAAACACAAATGGGATTATCATTAACACCAAAAACAGCATGGGAAGATATAGTCCTTTCAATCTCCCCCTTTTTGGTGTTAGATGACAATCCCAAATATTTGCATAGTATAGAAGCAATCTTTGCAATGGACGGGACAAGCTCCCCCTGTATGTGTGCAAGGTAGAGAAAAAACTCTAAGGACAAGACTGGCACACATACAAGGAGGCTCCCCCTTCCAATTGCAAAGATAGCACAAGTGCAAGGTACAAGAAAGGATAGAGATCATACCAGACACCAACCAAATGTGGTGGAGACAAAAGGAGTAATAATAACAATAAGAGCTATGAGGCTCCACCACCATATGCATATGCCCATAAGATGACAACAAGAATACCACAAGCACGGCATTGCATAAGATACCACATAGTCTCAAACATAACATGGTCCACAAGCACACATAAGTTCACAGACATAAAAGGTCCACAAGCACACAAATAAACTAGAGAGTTCGCGAGCAAGAAAAGATCAAAGGCAAGAACAGGCTCGCGACTCAACCCATGCAAATCCCGTAGACAACCTAATAGACATCTTTCTCCCCCTTTGGCATCGAGACACCAAAAAGGAAGAAAAGATCAATCTAATCTTCCCAGCCATGAAAGGGAGGAGGAGCAGACTCAGGGACCCAAGGACCCCACTCAGGCGGTGGACCAGTGACCTCCTCGTCATACTCATCCTCAGACGAGCGGCAGTTGTCGCGAATCCAATCATCCTTGGGAGCAGTGACAGAGCTAGTGACCGGTGAGCTAGGAATGTTGAGAGCTGTCATGATGGCCTTATGGTGCTGAACATTGTGACGCTGATCTACATACGCCTGATACTCGCGGTCCTAGAGAAAACAGAAAGTCTTCTTCACCTTCCCAAGCAGCTTCTTTGCCCAAGAGGGCTGCCTCTGGAGAGAAGGACCACCAGCATTAGAGCCACCAGGAGCAGAGGAGGGACCACCAGCTTCATCTCGAGCCTTCTGGAGTTCAGCTTCCTTTTCTTCTTGAGAACGAGGCTTTTGGTGCTTACTCACACGCAGCTTCTTCTCCTCATGTATGGTGATGTTGTCTTCAGGAAAGCGAGTGCCAGTCGTCTCAAGCCACTTGTGATTAATGAAAGTCTGAATGTAGGGAGCATAGATGCAGGAGCACTTTTCAATAATAGCCTGCCACATCTATGTGTAGATGAAGTGCATAACATCCATTGACCTGTCAGAGTCACGGCGGAGATAAGTCTGATGCATGAGGTCAACCTGATAGCCATGAAACTGATCAAAGTTGCCAGCCTTGGGAGAGATGGTGTTCAAGTACACCCTGCGCATGATGTCATAAACTGGCAGCAGATGATTCACATATCCAACAGAGCCCCACCCTTCAATGTAGAGAGGCTCCAGGACCTCAGGATCAGCAGATTCGGGGACGTGAACACGCCAACCATTTGCCCCATTGCCAGGCTGAAGGGGATAGCCAAGAAGCTCAGCAAACTCAGACCAAGTGGCGGTAAGAAACACTCCCCTAGTCATCCACTTCAACACACCTTCAGTAGAGGAATGCATGTGAATAAACAGAGTTGAGTAAAACTGAGAAATAGCATTCACATCAAAGTTCTGACGGTGCTCCATGAGGGGAATCATCCCAAACTTCTGGCAAATATCAAGAGCCTCGCCAAAGTATGCATGCTTCTCTTCCATGTGAGTCACATTGATGTACTTTTGAGGAGCAACCACGGACTTCTTCTTCGTTGCATAGATTTCAGCAAATATTTGTTCCTGACGGCAGTTGTGGAAGTGAGGATCCAAGCAAATACGGTCACGAGCCACGAGGTAGGGATCCGTACACCTGAATGCAGAGTAAGCTTTCTGAGACCATTTGGAGATTTTGGCTTTGGTCATGTCTGGCCCAGCAGCAGTGGCCTTCTAAGAAAGAGCAGGCCTCTTTCCTTCAGCAACAGCAGCACGGCGAGCAGCAGCAGCCCTCTGACGACTAGTCTGAGTAGATGGACGCACAACCTCAACATCTTCTTCATCAATCTCAGGAGGAATGTCAGAGGATGGTCGACGGGTACGCTTGCCTTGGCGGGTACCACCTTGCCCTGAGAAGAAAGCACAATAATAGGTAGGGAAGGTGGGGTAAGTGCACAAGTTCGGAAGAGGAAACAAAAGAAATAGATTGGAAAAATACAATCAGGAAAAAGTTGCATTGTCGCCGGAACTTCCGCTGAATCGCGGTGAAAATGGTCCACCGGAAGTTCCGGTCGTGGCTCGCCGGAAGTTCCGGTGAGACCACGAACTGACGGTTCCAAACAGCAGTTCACTAGATCTAGATCTAAAAGCCACAAGTGCAAAGATTTTCAAGAGTGTATTGGACCAATCTACTCTAGCATGATACCCTAGGCCTACCAAGATCTCCCAACAAGTTCTAGCCAAAGAACTAGCTTAGACATGGTGTGCCCTAAATCAAGCCATGGATAGAGAGCAAGATCTCCATTAATGGAGGGAGTTGAGGGAAAATACCGGAGTCCATGGCGGGAGACTGAGGTGGGGAAGGTTCCCATGGAGCAGATCTGCGGAGGAGTGGCCGGAGACGAAGGGGCTAGAGCACCTTCGCGGAGAGGACTTGGCCGTCGGCTGCTCCAAATAGAAGATGGGTCTTGGGGGAAAAAGGAAGAAGATCCTGTTTTCCCCCAGGCCCTGCCTTATATAGGACAGGGAGCACCATCGGAAGTTCCGGTCAGGGACCGGAAGTTCCGGTGGATCGGAAGTTCCGGGTCAGGATGAACACGTTCCAGGTCAGTAGGTGGTTCAGTCGAACGACCAGCTGACCGGAAGTTCCGGTGACGCCAGAAAGACCTTCTCAGGTTTGGAAGATAACAAGGAAGAACTTGTGTAGGGAATAGAGAGGGCTTGAGGAAAGGAAAGGCTTAGGATAGAGAGATCAAACTGTGAAGAACCAAAGCCAACAAAAAACAAGAAAAACACAAAAAAAAAGGTCAAAGACACAAATAAAAATGGGTCGGTGGCCGAGGCCACCTTATATAAGAGTAAATGGCTTGACACCGCAAAGATATATCTTGGGTTCATTACCAACACTCATCATGAAGCTCAAATGGTCTCCTTTAGAGACTATAGAGTATGAAAACTTTAATGTGCGCATAATAGGGATAACGTTTGTTCATAAGAGGAACTACACTCCCCCTAAATCCATGCCTATATCCAAACAAGATACACATTGAGATGCGGGTAGGTGTGCAAGGTACTCAAGCAACATTGCTCGAATCAATGATATTTAGCTCATGCCTTAACTCCCGGAACCTTGCTTCATCAAGAGGCTTCGTGAAAAGATCCGCAAGATTTGCCTTGGTGGGAACATACTCCAAAGAAATGTCTCCTATAGCAACATGGTCCCGAATGAAATGATGACGAATCTCAATGTGCTTGGTCCGGTTGTGTTGCACGGGATTGTGAGCAATAGCAATGGCACTCTCATTGTCACAAAAAAGAGGCACCTTGTCAAAAGATAGTCCCAGATCCTTCAAAGTTTGCTTCATCCATAGCAATTGAGAACAACAGCTTGCGGCAGAGATGTACTCAGCTTCGGCAGTGGACATAGACACACAGTTCTGCTTCTTCGAGGACCAACAAACGAAAGATCTTCCGACAAACTGACAATCTCCGAAGGTTGACTTTCTTCCCACTTTGTCACCAGCCCAGTCCGAGTCCGTGTAACCAATATGATCAAAGCTGGCTCCCTTGGGGTACCACAACCCAAAGTTTGGGGTATGAACTAAATATCGAAAGATTCTCTTGACCGCCACCATGTGACTTTCCTTTGGTGCGGCTTGAAATCTTGCACACATACCCACACTCAACATGATATCCGGTTGGGATGCACAAAGATAGAGCAAAGAACCAATCATAGAACGATAGAGTTTTTGATCCACCTCCTTACCCTTGGTATCGAGATCAAGATTAACCTTAGTTGGCATGGGAGTCTTGGCACCTTTGACTTGATCAAACTAGAACTTCTTTAGCATGTCTAGGATGTACTTGGCTTGGTTGATGAAAGTCCCTTTCCTCAATTGCTTGACTTCAAACCAGTAACATCCCAAAAATATTAAACTAGAATCATCAAACTCTAATCATCAAATTTAGGGTTAACAAAAACTTTTTTTAATTAAAAATATGAAAGCATTCATATGAGTGTGCATTAGAATTTGGATTCTTTTGAATTGCCATGATTATGTGTTTCTTTGCTTCTAAAATGATTCTTAGGTGAAATAAACATCATCTAAACAATCCCCAAACTTTTCCCAAAGATAAACAAATCAAATCAAACAAAATAAGTGAATGGTCACTTTGGCCTATTTAACTCCCATGCCTACTTTGGCTATCTCTAAGTTTCAGAACTTAATAGAAACTTGTTTGGATCTTTGCACCCCTTGATAGTACTCATAACAAAGTATCAAGGCCCACTTTGTGATCATCCAAAAACATTTAAATGCATAGTTTAAATGACAGTTCAAAATAGAATCTATATCATATGGGAAGATCCCGCTTTTTCAAAAACCACTCAAACAAGCTCAACTTTCAAAACCCAAGCATCCACAGACTCACCAGCACCTGCATAGCACACCCACCAAAAATATTTTCAAAATTCAAAACTTGAATTCATGCGGCCATTTCATCAAACACCTTGCTGATTCAAATCAAACAAAATCAAAACACTATAGTGAGCAGTGATTCTGGCCTAACTTGTTCCCTCTCTGGACACCACTAGCCTTAGTAGATCATCTAACAACCTTAACTAATCTCTAGCACCACTGTGAGCTTGCCAATGCCATCAATGGTGAACAGCCGAGAGCACCCATGTCACCCCAGTGTGGATAGCAGGCTAGAGGAAGAACTAGCTGTGCCAACCTTGTCTAGGAGGTAGCCCGTGTCTCACCGCCCCCTCTCGACCAGCCCTAGCTCGAAGACATCGCCCAGAACAGCCAGGAACGCCGCGCCCGTGCCGCTGTCGACCATGCCTACGTGCGCCGCAGATCACGCGCCGTTCCCACGCAACCCGACCACCTCGATCCCTCGCCGCCCGCCATCATGCTCCCCACCATCCCAGGAGACCGCCAGACATGCGCATTTAACCGCCCGTGCCCCGTAGCCACCGCTCGCCGTCGAAGACGCCGCCTCTGCCTCGCAGAACGTCGAGCGTTCCAGACCATTTGCCACCGCCCCTACACACGCATTAAATCCATAGAGCATCACCAGGAGACCACCGATCGATCGCCAACCTCGACCATGCCTCTAGCTGCCCGTAGCCGTGTCGCTATCGTCGTCTACCCATTCCGTTCGGTCTCACCGTCGAGCCTATAAAAGGAGACGACCCCCAGCCGAATTGAGCACACCATCTCACTCCCCTCTCCTCACTGATCGTTCCAACCCGTTCCCGGAGCAAAGCGAGCAGCGCACACCGGCGGAGCCCGCCGCTGCTGGAGAAGAAGGAAGCCAGCGATTGGAGCCGTCCCAGCAGAAGCTACCGGTACCAGGAGGTTCGCCGTCGTCGACTTCGTCGTTCTCCCGCCTCGCCGACCCTCGCCTGAGCCCCAGTGAGCCCCCGACGACCCCCACCTGCCACGTTAGGGTTCTGTCTCGCCGGCGCCGCCCGACGTGGACGATGAACTAGAGTCGTTGGATTAGAACTAGATCTATCACCCCACGTTGCCCCGTACCGCTTCGCACCCCCCGTCTCACTGACGCGTGGGGACAGCAACTTAACCATCCCGCGTAAGCGCTGTGCGTAGAAGGCCGGCCCATTTTCTCTTCCCGCGTAGCCCACTCGTTTGAATTTGGATTTTTCCATTTTCATTCAAACATAGATCTGTACCTAGTTTCAAAAATCAACCTAGCTCGATTCAGTGAACCAAATGGAATGAAACCAATTTTGTTAGAAAGTTTTTGGAATGCTTAATCAAAGCCCGTTGGATTCAAATCATTTGAATCTATAGATCAAACTTGGTAAAAATAACAAGGCAGAAGCTTTTCTGCATTCAAACATTTTTCAAATTTAAACCATATTAGCTTTTGAGTTGATTCCAACTCTCAAAAATCACATTTGATCCTACCTTTCAGAATATATAAAAACATATGGGTTTACTTACAGAAATAATGTTCAAGTAATAAAAGAAGGCCACATAGGCATTTCTAATCACTTTATTTAATTAAAATAAAAGGTTAAACATTATTAAATTGTGACACCACTTTAAATCACATACCCATGTACTGAAATATGTGCTGATGACATGTGTCAACATGATCCCATGTTTGGTTTGGAGAATATTAAATCTTAAGTAGTTTTTCAATGAGTAGAAATTACTTTTCTAAAAATAAAAGAAAGTAAACCAAACTTTAATCTTGTAATGTTAGTGATGATGCTAGATCATCTATAGAACCCTTGTGTGTGATGAGTGAAAGTAGTTAAGTATTGTTTGGTGCTTGTGTACCTCATATTTATTCATAGACGCTAGTACCAACCAAGGATACGAGGAATAAGGAGGATACTACGAAGAAGAAGCCGAGGAGAACTTCAACCACTTCTCTACACAATGCAAGCTAACACTTGCAAGATACTCTACTTTAGCAAGCCTTACTATACAAGTTAACCTTGCAAGCCAATACTTGCAAGCTAACACTTGCAATTATGAGAGTTACATAACCTATGCAATGCACTAAGCATGCTTGGTTAGACACCTTTGATGATACCCAATCCTAGTTTTACTTACAAGCTTTCTACTTTATTTCTTTATCAAAGCTCTTGCTTAGAGTTTACTTGAGTATATTGTAGATACTAGAAAGATAATTGAAAGTTGCATAAAGAGCATAAAATTTGGCCTAAGCTAGATAATCTTGATGTCATCCTAAGGTATGAGAATGTACTTAGTTGAAACTCCACTAGTTACCACCCCTCATTAGTACCCACTCCCATTTGTAGATGCTAGTGCTAAGCATAAAACTTGATCAACTTTAGATGGGAATACTTGGTGGAAACATGGTTATGAAAACCTTGGAATGATGGATCATTCTATTGAAATGTTTTGGACATGTGTTTCCGAACATAAGATGATTTTGATGATGAAAATGTTGAGGTATGAGCCTTAGCCCTTTATAAAACTGATGGTTGTCTGGATGCGATACCATTCCAATTTTACCGTACAACCACAATACCCGAGAATTGGGTAGGGCTTGACTGGAAACTTATATACCTTAGTATTGGTTTCCTCACGGCCATGGTCTGAGCTGAGGCTACCTTGTGAAGATTGTCCACATGTGCAGTACCCAAGATGACAGTTGGTCATGGTTGGGAGGCCAAACTCACAGGAGAGGTGCTTATACTAGGGCGTGTAATCGAAAGGTTAGGATTGATTATCTGCATACTGAGTATGGTGAATTCAGGATTTGTTCCTGACGGATGTATCGAATGTTGTGGTAAAAGTGTACAATCTCTGCAGAGTGTCAAACTATTCGAATAGCCGCGTCCGCGGTTATGGACAGTTGGAGTGGCCATACTGTTCCCCCATCAGATGTTTTCAAAATGACTTGTGAAATGAATTGAGATTTTGACTTGACCACAACAGAGTTGTGATATGAAATACCAGTTCCCACTTAGGTGTTATCAAACTTCAACTAGATTTCTTCGTTTCTAAACTTAGTAGATGTAAATCTGGCTTTTTGCAAAACAACCCTAGAGCTTAGTGTCCTACTACAAAAACCCCCACTAGTAGAAAAAGGGCGTATAGTCCCGGTTTGTAAGGGCCTTTAGTCCCGATTTTGCAACCGGGACTGGGAAATCGGGACTAAAGGCCCCTATTTCTAGTCCCCGTTTGTTACAACCCGGGACTAGAGGGCCACCGTATGGCCCTTTTTTGCTATGGGGGATGAAGGACCTTTAGTCCCGGGTCGTAATACGGCCCTAGACTAAAGATATTTTTTCAAATATTTTTTTGAATTTTTTTTTGAATTTTTTCTTGATCTTTTGAATTGTTTGAGTCGTAATCCTCTCACTTGGAACATTTTTAGCACTAAGTATATTTAATCTTAGGTCAAATTACACTTGTGGTCAAACTTCCCATTCGGTCACCCATCCTAGCACTACTCCACCCTCAGCACGCTTAACTTCTCTGTTCCATCCGGATGTCCTTGCGCGAAAGCCCTTTTATACCTTGTTGTCAACACTATCATATCAATCCCATTAGTCCATATCAATATGCCATACATCTTTATTTATTAAAACTACAAACAACTATTTTAGTAAACAACAATAAATAAGTAATAATAATATTTTAATATAATGAAAGTAAAAAACTAAATAAAATAATATGGCATAAATAATATCTTTAAATCTGTAAATCGAAATTCGACAAATAATATATTCATTATTATCATAAAATTGTGAGCAATCAAAATATGGAATAAAAATTGCTAAATAATTAATTTTTTAAATAACTTTTTTCCCTTTTCAAATTTTAAAAATGTAAAAGAATTAGAAAAATGTGAGGAATCCATTATTTATAATTTTAAAAATCTAAAAATGCGAGGAATCCAAATAAGGCTGTTAAAATCAAACTCAGTTTTTTTCCACACATTTTAATAGGTTGTACATTTTTTCGACATCGTACGCAAAAGTTATAGCAATTTTAAATTGCCCGCGTTCGCACTCCTTTAGTCCAGGACCGTATCACGACCCGGGACTAAAGGGTCACCCCTTTAGTCCTGGGCTGTATCATGGCCCGGGACTAAAGGGTGTTGCCCGCGCCTGCACACCTTTAGTCTCGGGCCGTATCACGACCCGGGACTAAAGGTCCAGAATGACCCGGGACTAGAGGTTTCTCGGGCTCCTGACCACTGAAAACGGTACGAACCGGGACTAGTGCTCGTACTAGTCCCGACTCGTAATAAATCGGGACTAGTGTCAGACTCTAGATCGAACTGAAGCCTCTTTTTCTACTAGTTCCCCTTCACTTGTTAGTATTAGTTTGCGAGTACTTAAAGAGTACTCATGGCTTTGTCCCTGGCTATTCCCATGGCTAGAATATGAAGAGGAGTACCAGGAGGATGGACCCCAGGAAGGTTACTACAACTAGGATCATCTCCCATCGTCAGCATTGCCCGTGAACCCGAAGATCGAGCTTCGCCTACGCTACCGTTATTATTACGTATTTCCGTTGCTTGATTTGTATTAAGAACTGGATCATGAGATCCTTATTTGTGTAATACCTTATGTATGGTTTCTAATGGATGATGTACTATGGTATCTAAATCTGTTATGTCTCGCAAAAATGGTAATCCTGGGATTGCGATGTATGGCATAAAAGGCATCTGGGATTAAAAATCCGGGTGTTGACAAGTTGGTATCAGAGCCATCCTGACCATAGGAGACCCTAGTTAGACTGGACGTTTGAATCAAAAACTTAGTTTCAAAACCAAAGGAAGCAAATATTTACAGAAACTTATTCCCATTCTTATCACCTTGATTCTTTCATAAAAAGTCATGTTCCTCAAAAACTTTTGCAAAATACATAAAATTTGACACACTGGATCACTCTACTAACTTACTCATCCTATATTCTTATAGATGGACGTGAAGTACAGCAAGTTTTACCAGTTGGGGAATGGAGGAGACCTTATCTTTGAGCGGGATTTGTACCAACTTTCGAAACTTCTGGAGCGTCCGCACCCCGAGTTCTTCGGAGCTCAGCTCAATGATCAAGGAGGAGAAGACCTGTAGTGGCTAATTGTTGCAAGTCTCCGAGGAAAGATTGAACCTCCCACTGTCGAGGGAATTCAGTTTACCTTAAGAGAGAACAACTAACTCAATGGACTTGTCAGGGCCATGTAGGAAGCTCTTGCCTGTCTGTGTGGGCAGAGTATCAACCAGATCAAGGGTACCCGCTTTGAGTTTTGTCCAAGGCGTGATGTTATGGGACAACCACTGGAAGCCCCATACCACCCCGAGCTGAAGACCCAATTGGACCACCTTAGCTTCATGATGTACGATCATCAGCAGGAGTTGGACAATTGCCGTGACTACTGCAACCACAAGTCTGCCATCATCAAGACGAAGGATCAGACCATCGCCATGCTCGTGAAGGATCGCAAGTCTCGCCGCCGTCAGCTAGACAAGAAGGGGCGCATCATTTCTCGTCTTCGCCACCGTATCTCGTCTTTGGAGGAGACCATCCATGAGAGAGACATGCAGTTGGAGGAAAGGGAGAATGCCGGAGAGGATATTCGTGGAGACCCCTACTCCTATCTCAGGGATGATGATGATTTTCTGGAGGATCAGGCTATGGACTTCTTCACCGATGAGGATGATTTCGCCTTCATCGATGACGATGAGGATGACAAATACACTGACTCCAAGGAGTAGTAACACTTGAGCACTAGCGTAGTGAGTTGTATTCGGTCCCACTGTATCGTAGTTTTCATAATGGTTCTTAAAACCATCTGCGTTTCTTGCTTTGTGGTGTGTGTTTGTATCGTGTGCTATGAATGAATGAATGAATGAAAAGCAAGTTGCTAGAAAAATCTGAGTAAAACTTTAAAAACTTTTCAAAGTCCCTGAACCTTAGAAATTTCCCTCTTTTCTCATGATTTATCTCAATCTTCAGATGCCACGCGGAGGAAGTGGTTCATCTCCGGACCCGATGTTGCAGATCCTGCAAATGTTGGTCTCTGACCGCGAAGCTGAAAGAGCCGAACGTCAAGCCAACTTAGCCACCCTCCAACAGATAGCTCAGCTAGCCCACAACAATCAAGGCCACGGAAATCAGGACAACCATGGATCTAAGCTTAAGAATTTCCAGAACACCAACCCACCTGTTTTCACTAAGTCAGAAGAGCCCTTAGACACCGATGATTGGCTTCGAACCATGGAAAACAACCTAGAAGTCGCCGGAGTGGAAGCTAACGAGAAAGTTTTGTTCGCCACCCACTATCTAGCCGGAGATGCCAGAGCATGGTGGAACAACGTTCGTGCAATGACCGGAGGACAGATGATGACCTGGGAGGAATTCAAGGTCAAGTTCAGCAGAACCCATGTGCCACCGGGTTTGATCAAGAGAATGAGAGATGAGTTCAGAGAACTGAAGCAAGGACGGATGACTGTAGTGGAATACCGTGACAAATTTTTGTCATTATCTAGGTATGCCCCGGATGAGATCGACACCGAAGCCAAGAAGAAGGAGAGATTCTTGAATGGTCTGCACGATGAGATGCAGACGGTGTTAGTCAATATCCCCTTTGCGGATATCGAAGCCCTTGTCGACTCTGATATCCAGATGGAAGGAAACATCAACCAAGCCAACGAGAACCGCAAGCGTCATATGATGCATCAGCCAAGAACCCATCAGACCCCAAAGTACCGCCCCAACCCATCTCTAGGATTTTCCCCAAGAACCAACAGACCCCCGATGAACCGTCTGACCTATCCCAACCGTGGAAACCCAAGGCCCGGAGGAAATCACAACAACCCCGGCAACTCTAACAATGTCAACTGTGCCCCACCCAAGTTCAACAACAACAATGCTACCACCAACACCAACACTGCCCCGAGGACTGGAAGCAATGCGGTGCCAATTGCAGCCAAGGAGAAGTCGCAAGTGACTTGTTATGACTGTGGAAATAAGGGGCACTACTCCAACGAGTGCCCCAACAAGAAGAATGCCGCAACCCCCAATGCAAGTGCCCCGGCTCAGCAGCAGCGTCGTGTTCAGCCTGGAAGAAGATTTGCCCCAGGGAACTCGCTCAACCGCAACGGCCGTCTTTTTCTCATACATGCTGAAGAAGCTCAGGAAGCGCCAGACGTCGTGCTGGGTATGTTTTCTGTTAATTAAGTACTTGCAAGAGTGTTGTTTGATTCTGGTGCATCGCATTCATTTGTCACCGAAGAATTTGCATGCACTAGTAAGATTCAACCAACCAAACTGAAGCATGTTATGATTGTTCAAATCCCCGGTTCAACCACCAAAGCTAGGCAAATTTGCAAAGTCGTCCCTATCCGAATCCATGGCATAGATTTTTATGCTAACCTAATAGTACTCGGAACTAAAGGTTTGGAAGTAGTACTAGGAATGGATTGGATGTCCAAACATAAAGGATTGATTGAATGTGCCAAGAAAGCCATAACCATGACCAGTATCGCCGGAATATCAGTTGAGCATATATCTGAAACCTTACCTCGTCAATTCAAGTGCAACAAGAGTATAGCCCAACCTACCATTGACCAAGTTCGGATAGTCTGTGAATACCCCGTTGTATTTCCAGATGTTTTGCTCGCTATGCCCCCAGATTGGGATATCGAGTTTATCATTGAACTAATTTCCAGAACAGGACCCATAGCCCAGAGACCATATAGTATGAACCCGTCTGAACTAGCAGAACTGAAGAAGCAACTAGATTCCATGTTGGAAATTGGATTGATTCAACCAAGTGCGTCACCATGGAGATCACCTATCTTATTTGTGGACAAGAAAGATGGAGGTAACCGTTTGTGTATGGATTATCGGAAGTTGAATGATGTCACTATCAAGAACAAGTACCCATTTCCTAAGATAGAAGATTTGTTTGATCAGTTGACCGGTGCCAAAGTGTTTTCTAAGATTGATCTTAGAACTGGCTACCATCAACTCAAGATTCGCGCAGAGGATATCCCCAAGACTGCCTTTACCACCAGATATGGATTATACGAGTATACTGTCATGTCTTTTGGATTAACCAATGCCCCCGCTTATTTCATGAATCTCATGAATAAGATTTTTATGGACTTCTTGGATAAGTTTGTTGTTGTTTTCATCGACGACATCCTAATTTATTCCAAATCGGAAGAAGAACATGAGCTACACCTAAGGACCATTCTTGGAACCCTTAGAGAGCATCAGTTGTATGCCAAGTTTAGCAAATGTGAATTCTGGTTACAGGAGGTAGGATTCCTCGGTCACATTGTATCAGCCGGAGGAATTGCCGTTGACCCTGCAAAGGTGAAAGATGTCGAAGGTTGGCAAGCCCCAACCACTCAAACCCAAGTTCGTGCATTTCTCGGATTGGCGGGATATTACCGCAAGTTCGTAGAAGGATTCTCGAGTATCGCTAGACCCATGACTCAACTGCTGAAGAAGGACAAGAAGTTTGAATGGACCGACAAATGTGAAGCGAGTTTTCAAGAACTCAAGAGAAGATTGATTTTAGCCCCAATCTTAATCATGCCGGATATCACGAAGCCTTTGACGTGTATTACGACGCATCCAAGATCGGTCTTGGATGTGTGCTAATGCAAGAAGGCAAAGTTATCTCTTATCTATCTCGACAACTGAAACAACATGAGCAAAATTACCCAACCCATGACCTCGAACTCGCAGCCATAGTTCTAGCCCTGAAGACATGGAGGCACTACCTGATGGGAAATCGTTGTGAGATTTACTCGGATCACAAGATCCTGAAGTATATATTCACTCAGAAGGAGCTGAATATGAGGCAGAGAAGATGGATTGAGTTAATCAAGGATTACGATTTGGACATTCACTATCACCCTGGTAAAGCCAACGTGGTAGCGGATGCCCTTAGCAGATTGCCGTGCCGCTTGAACTCCATGATTTTGAAGGAGCAACCAAGTTTGCACAAAGAGATGGAAGATTTTCGAATGGAATTAGTAAGTGAAGGATTTTTGGCTAGCATAGAACTTCAACCCACTTTGATCAGCCAGATCAAAGAGGCGCAGAAAGGAAATGCTAGTATCGACGAAATCAAGTGTCGTATTGGTACAGGCAAAGTACCCGGATTCACCAAAGATGAAGAAGGAGTTTTGTGGTACAAAGGACGCCTTTGTGTACCAGCAGATTCTGAGTTGAAAGAAGTTATTTTGAAGGAAGCTCATGATACTCTTTATTCTATCCATCCCGGAGGAACTAAGATGTATCAAGATTTGAAAGAGCAATTTTGGTGGCATAAGATGAAGAGAGAAATCGGAAGCTATGTCGCCAAGTATGATACATGTCAGCGAGTCAAGGCAGGACATCAAAGACCCGCTGGATTGTTGCAACCATTGCAGATTCCGGAATGGAAATGGGATTCTGTTGGAATGGACTTTATCACCGGATTGCCTACTTCTATTAGGGGAAATGACTCTATCTGGGTCATAGTGGACATATTGTCCAAAGTCGCCCATTTCTTACCCGTCAAGACCACCTATCAAAGTTTGAAGAAAGCGGAGTTATACATCGCTAGAATTGTCAGTTTGCATGGAGTCCCCAAGAACATCGTATCGGATCGAGGAACTCAGTTTACCTCGAGATTCTGGAAGAAAGTCCAAGAAGGTTTAGGAACCCGCCTAGATTTCAGCACCGCGTATCACCCTCAGACCGATGGACAAACGGAGCGAGTAAACCAAATACTCGAAGATATGCTGAGAGCATGTGTGTTAGAATATGGATCTAAGTGGGAAGACTGTCTGCCATTCGCAGAATTTTCTTACAACAACAGTTATCAAGATAGTTTGCAAATGGCCCCATTTGAATTCATGTACGGAAGGAAGTGCCGCACCCCTTTGAACTGGTCGGAAGTAGGAGAGAGTCAGATTTTTGGACCCGACATCCTACGAGAAGCAGAAGAGAAGGTTCACAAGATTCGTGAGCACCTCAAGATAGCCCAGTCCAGACAAAAGAGTTACACCGACAAGAGACGTAGATACCTCGCCTTCAACATAGGAGATTTTGTGTATCTGAAAGTGTCGCCATTGAAAGGAATGCAACATTTCCAACTCAAAGGAAAGTTATCCCCCAGATATATCGGACCTTTCAAGATTCTGAACCGTCGAGGAGAAGTGTCGTATCAATTGGAACTACCCGAAGAGATGTCAGCCGTGCACAATGTGTTCCATATCTCATTACTTCGCAAGTGTCTCGAAGTCCCGGAGAAGACTGAAGTGTTCAAGAATATTGATCACCAGACCATAGAAATCAATGATGACCTGACCTATCCTGAAGTACCCATCCGTATTTTGGAAGAAGCTTTCAGAACTACCAGAACCCGAAGCATCAAGTTTCTCAAGATTCAGTGGAGCAACCGCACAGAAGAGGAAGCTACCTGGGAGCGCGAAGATCACATCAGGACGGAGTTTCCCGATCTCTTCAAATCCTAGGTAATCTTTTTGTCCTTTTTCAAATCTCGGGACGAGATTTTGTTTAAGGGGGGAAGGTTTGTAACATCCCAAAAATATTAAACTAGAATCATCAAACTCTAATCATCAAATTTAGGGTTAACAAAAACTTTTTTTAATTAAAAATATGAAAGCATTCATATGAGTGTGCATTAGAATTTGGATTCTTTTGAATTGCCATGATTATGTGTTTCTTTGCTTCTAAAATGATTCTTAGGTGAAATAAACATCATCTAAACAATCCCCAAACTTTTCCCAAAGACAAACAAATC
This sequence comes from Avena sativa, assembly GCA_916181665.1. NCBI lineage: Eukaryota > Viridiplantae > Streptophyta > Magnoliopsida > Poales > Poaceae > Avena > Avena sativa. Next base: position 369,001,814 of record OV702279.1, on the reverse strand, counting down.
AAAACAAACAAAATAAGTGAATGGTCACTTTGGCCAATTTAACTCCCATGCCTACTTTGGATATCTCTAAGTTTTAGAACTTAACAGAAACTTGTTTGGATCTTTGCACCCCTTGATAGTACTCATAACAAAGTATCAAGGCCCACTTTGTGATCATCCAAAAACATTTAAATGCATAGTTTAAATGATAGTTCAAAATTGAATCTATATCATATGGGAAGATCCCACTTTTTCAAAAACCACTCAAACAAGCTCAACTTTCAAAACCCAAGCATCCACAGACTCACCAGCACCTGCCTAGCACACCCACTAAAAATCTTTTCAAAATTCAAAACTTGAATTCATGCGGCCATTTCATCAAACACCTTGCTGATTCAAATCAAACAAAATCAAAACACTATAGTGAGCAGTGATTCTGGCCTAACTTGTTCCCTCTCTGGACACCACTAGCCTTAGTAGATCATCTAACAACCTTAACTAATCTTTAGCACCACTATGAGCTTGCCAATGCCATCAATGGTGAACAGCCGAGAGCACCCATGTCACCCCGGCGTGGACAGCAGGCTAGAGGAAGAACTAGCCGTGCCAACCTTGTCTGGGAGGTAGCCCGTGTCTTACCGCCCCCTCTCGACCAGCCCTAGCTCGAAGACATCGCCCAGAACAGCCAGGAACACCGCGCCCGTGCCTTTGTCGACCATGCTGACGTGCGCCGCAGAGCACGCGTCGTTCCCACGCAACCCGACCACCTCGAGCCCTCGCCGCCTGCCATCATGCTCCCCCGTCCCAGGAGACCGCCAGACATGCCCATTTAACCGCTTGTGCCCCGTAGCCACCGCTCGCCGTCGAAGACGCCGCCTCTGCCTCGCAGAACGTCGAGCGTTCCAGACCGTTTGCCACCACCCCTACACACGCATTAAAGCCATAGAGCATCGCTAGGAGACCACCGATCGATCGCCAACCTCGGCCATGCCTCTAGCTGCCTGTAGCCGTGTCGCCACCGTCGTCTGCCCATTCCGTTCGGTCTCACCGTCGAGCCTATAAAAGGAGACGACCCCCAGCCGAATTGAGCACACCATCTCACTCCCCTCTCCTCACTGATCGTTCCAACCCGTTCCCGGAGCAAAGCGAGCAGCGCATCACCGGCGGAGCCCGTCGCTGCTGGAGAAGAGGGAAGCCAGCGATTGGAGCCGCCCCAGGAAACCTGTCGGTACCAGGAGGTTCGCCGTCGTCGACTTCGTCGTTCGCCCGCCTTGCCGACCCTCGCCTGAGCCCCGGTGAGCCCCCGACGACCCCCACCTGCCGCGTTAGGGTTCTGTCTCGCCGGCGCCGCCCTACGTGGACGATGAACCAGAGCCGTTGGATTAGAACTAGATCTAACGCCCCACGTTGCCCCGTACCGCTTCGCACCCCCCCGTCTCACTGACGCGTGGGGACAGCAACTTAACCAGCCCGCGTAAGCGCTGTGCGTAGCAGGCCGGCCCATTTTATCTTCCCGCGCAGCCCACTCGTTTGAATTTGGATTTTTCCATTTTCATTCAAACATAATTCTGTACCTAGTTTCAAAAATCAACCCAGCTCGATTCAATGAACCAAATGGAATGAAACCAATTTTGTTAGAAAGGTTTTGGAATGCTTAATCCAAGCCCGTTGGATTCAAATCATTTGAATCTATAGATCAAACTTGGTAAAAATAACAAGGCAGAAGCTTTTCTGCATTCAAACATTTTTCAAATTTAAACCATATTATCTTTTGAGTTGATTCCAACTCTCAAAAATCACATTTGATCCTACCTTTCAGAATATATAAAAACATATGGGTTTACTTACAGAAATAATGTTCAAGTAATAAAAGAAGTTCACATAGGCATTTCTAATCACTTTATTTAATTAAAATAAAAGGTTAAACCTTATTAAATTGTGACACCACTTTAAATCACATTCCCATGTACTGAAATATGTGGTGATGACATGTGTCAACATGATCCCATGTTTGGTTTGGAGAATATTAAATCTTAAGTAGTTTTTCAATGAGTAGAAATTACTTTTCTAAAAATAAAAGAAAGTAAACCAAACTTTAATCTTGTAATGTTAGTGATGATGCTAGATCATCTATAGAACCCTTGTGTGTGATGATTGAAAGTAGTTAAGTATTGTTTGGTGATTGTGTACCTCGTATTTATTCACAGACGCTAGTACCGACCAAGGATACGAGGAATAAGGAGGATACTACGAAGAAGAAGCCAAGGAGAACTTCAACCACTGCTCTACACAAGGCAAGCTAACACTTGCAAGATACTCTACTTTAGCAAGCCTTACTATACAAGTTAACCTTGCAAGCCAATACTTGCAAGATAACACTTGCAATTATGAGAGTTACATAACCTATGCAATGCACTAAGCATGCTTGGTTAGACACCTTTTATGATACCCAATCCTAGTTTTACTTACAAGCTTTCTACTTTATTTCTTTATCAAAGCTCTTGCTTAGAGTTTACTTGAGTAAATTGTAGATACTAGAAAGATAATTGAAGGTTGCATAAAGAGCATAAAATTTGGCCTAAGCTAGATAATCTTGATGTCATCCGAAGGTATGAGAATGTACTTAGTTGAAACTCCACTAGTTACCACCCCTCATTAGTACCCACTCCCATTTATAGATGCTAGTGCTAAGCATAAAACTTGATCAACTTTAGATGGGAATACTTGGTGGAAAAATTGTTATGAAAACCTTGGAATGATGGATCATTCTATTGAAATGTTTTGGACATGTGTTTCCGAACATAAGATGATTTTGATGATGAAAATGTTGAGGCATGAGCCTTAACCCTTTATAAAACTGATGGTTGTCTGGATGCGATACCATTCCAATTTTACCGTACAACCATAATACCCAAGAATTGGGTAGGGCTTGACTGGAAACTTATATACCTTAGTATTGGTTCCCTCACGTCCAAGGTCTGAGCTGAGTCTACCTTGTGAAGATTGTCCACTTGTGCAGTACCCAAGATGACAGTTGGTCATGGTTGGGAGGCCAAACTCACAGGAGAGGTGCTTATACTAGGGCGTGTAATCGAAAGGTTAGGATTGATTATTCACATACTGAGTATGGTGAATTCAGGATTTCTTCCTGACGGATGTATCGAATGTTGTGGTGAAAGTGTACAATCTCTGCAGAGTGTCAAACTATTCGAATAGCCGCGTCCACGGTTATGGACAGTTGGAGTGGCCATACTGTTCCCCCGTCAGATGTTTTCGAAATGACTTGTGAAATGAATTGAGATTTTGACTTGACCACAATAGAGTTGTGATATGAAATACCAGTTCCCACTTAGGTGTTATCAAACTTCAACTAGCTTTCTTCGTTTCTAAACTTAGTAGATGTAAATCTGGCTTTTTGCAAAACAACCCTAGAGCTTAGTGTCCTAATACAAAAACCCCCTTCACTTGTTAGTATTAGTTTGCGAGTACTTAAAGAGTACTCATGGCTTTGTCCCTGGCTATTCCCATGGCCAGACTATGAAGAGGAGTACCAGGAGGATGGACCCCAGGAAGGTTACTACAACTAGGATCATCTCCCATCGTCAGCATTGCATGTGAACCCGAAGATGGAGCTTCGCCTACGCTACCATTATTATTACGTATTTCCGCTGCTTGAGTTGTATTAAGAAATGGATCATGAGATCCTTATTTGTGTAAGACCTTATGTATGGTTTGTAATGGATGATGTAGTGTGGTATCCAAATCTGTTATGTCTCGCAAAAATGGTAATCCTGGGATTGCGATGTATGGCATAACAGGCATCTGGGATTAAAAATCCGGGTGTTGACAAAACCCAAGGAAAAACTTCAACTCCCCCATCATGGACATCTCGAAGCGATCGGTCATGAGCTTGGCAAAATCCTCATTAAAAGTTTTGTTAATATACCCAAAGATAATGTCATCAACATAGATTTGGCATACGAACAAGTGGCCTCCAACTTTCTTAGTAAAAAGAGTGGGATCAATGAGGCCCACTTCGAAGCCACGGTCTAACAAGAGCTCCCTAAGGTAATCATACCTCGAACGTGGGGCTTGCTTGAGACCATAGAGTGCCTTATTTAGCTTGTAGACATGGTTCGGAAAAAGTGGATCCTCAAAGCCCGGAGGTTGCTTGACGTATACCAACTCTTTCAAAGGACCATTAATAAAAGCACTCTTAACATCCATTTGATGCAACTTAAAGTTATGATGGGTAGCAAAAGCAAGAAGCATACGAATGGATTCAAGGCGAGCAACGGGGGCATAAGTCTCACCGTAGTCGATGCCCTCAACTTGTGAGTATCCTTGGGCAAGTAACCTTGCCTTGTTGCACACGACAATTCCATTCGCATCACACTTGTTTTTGAAGACCCACTTGGTTCCAATTACGTTTTGACAATCTTTGGGCCGCTCAACCAATGTCCAAACATTGTTCCTCTTGAAGTTGTGAAGTTCTTCGTTCATAGCATCAAGCCAATCATCATCTTCAAGAGCTTCGAAGACTTTCTGTGGTTCCACAAGAGAGATAAACGCATGGTGAGAGCTAAAGGAAGCTAGTTGCCTCCTAGTAGTGGAACCTTTATTGAAATCTCTATAGACATTACCAAGGATATGGCCATCTCGAACAAGCTTGGCGAGACGATAGGCTTGACGGTGGGCTTGTGCTTCAACACGAGATTCTTGAGCTACCACTTGGTCATTGCCACCAATTGAGCCGCCGCCTTGACTATAAGCACGAACACGAGGGTCATATTCATCAATTTCCACTTCGGGGGAGTCATCATTTGGAGTGGAGCCTTGAGGATCATTGACTTGCTCTTGATCTTGACGAGCTTGACCTTGGGGAGAGTCGTGACCTTGAGGAGGAGCCCCATCTTGGGGAGGTTGATGTTGTTGATGAAGAGCTTGATCTTTGGAGCTTGGAGAGTCATGAGCATGGGAAGCTTCGGAAGAGCTTGAGGGAGCTTGTGCCAAAAAAGTAGGTCCTTGAGGGGCAAGATGATCTTGTGAAAGTGAGGGCTCCACTTGAGTAGAGCCTGGTCCTTCTCCTTCGTCCATAAGGGGATCCTCAATGGGGAGGTGGAAACCCACACCCATTCTTCTTATGGCCTTAGGAGGAATTTCATCACTTGGATCACAAACACCATCTTGCCTAACAAGAGACTCATGATTTTCATCAAACTTCACATTGCTCGTCTCTTCAACTCGTCCATTGGCTTTGTTGTAGACTCTATAAGCATGGGACTGATTTGAGTAACCAACGAAAATTCCTTCTTGAGCCTTGGATTCAAACCTGGACAAACGAACTCCTTCCTTGAGAATGTAGCACTTGCAACCAAACACCCGAAAGTAGCAAACATTTGGCTTTTTCCCGGTGAGGAGTTCATAGGGGGGCTTGTTCTTTTTCTTGCGGAGATAAAGCCGGTTGGTTGCATGGCAAGCGATGGAGATGGCCTCGGCCCAAAAGTTGTATGGAGACTTGAACTCAGCTAGCATAGATCGAGCCGCATCCATCAAAGTGCGATTCTTCCTTTCAGCAACTCCGTTTTGTTGAGGGTTATAGTGAGTGGGGTATTGATGCTTGATTCCTTCATCACTAAGAAACTCATCCAAGGTATAGTTTTTGAACTCGGAGCCATTGTCACTTCGAATTGAGAGAATAGTTGCATTGTGCTTCCGTTGAACCTCATTAGAAAAATCGATGACGGTTTGTTGAGTCTCACTCTTGTACTTGAAAAAGAACACCCAAGTGTACCTTGAGAAATCATCCACAATAACCAAGCAATACTTATTGCCTCCAAGGCTATCATGAGAGGGTGGACCAAAAAGGTCCATATGCAAGAGCTCCAAACACCTCTCGGTGGTGATTTGATTGAGTGCTTTGTGAGGAGTTTCATGCATCTTCCCTTCAATACAAGCCCTGCAAACACGATCTTTGGCAAAATAAACATCGTTAATTCCAAGGACGTGGCCCTCAGAGTGAAATATTTGCAAAGTTCTCATGTTAACATGGGCTAGGCGGCGATGCCACAACCAGCCCTTGTCGGCTTTAGCATAGAGACATAGAGCATGAGGAGTAGAGGTCCCTGAAAAGTCTACCACATACAAGTCATGTTCTACATATCCTACAAAAGCCACCTTGAGAGACTTGCTCCACATGAGGACCACGGTATGAGTATTAAAGAATGAAGAAAGACCCATAAGAGCAAGAGCACAAACTGATACTAAGTTGTAACCAAGAGTTTTGACAAGCATGACGTCAACCAAGGATACATCCGGGGTTACCACCACTTTGCCAAAACCCAAAACCTGAGAGCTTGTTTTGTCACCGTAGGAGACCATGGTGTTGGCAATATTGGGCCTCATCTCGGTCATTATAGACTTGCTTCCGGTCATATGACTCGTGGCACCACTATCAAGCACCCATTTTGATCCACCGGAAGCATAGTCCTACAAGAAAATCAAGCTTTGGTTTTAGGTACTGTGGCATCCCGCAAAAACCACTACTAGAAAATCGCGTTGAATTTGTGCATTGCGTCGTCATCCTCATGCATTGTTTGCCTAAAAACTATTTTCGCAAAGCCTGTTTTTGTTTTCTAAAACGCCCCGTCTTGTTTTCAAATTCAAACCCGGGACTCCGGATTATTTGTTTTGTCGGTTATCGGGTTGCAAGGCCCTGTTTCAGATAAATAAAACATTTAATTAATTTTAGTGGGGGCAGTCGAACGGGCCGATTCGACCCGAACGACCACCCCCAGGAATTTCAACGGTCCACCCCAAACCCTTTTCTACCAACCTATCTACCCACACCCTCCGGCCACCTCACCCGGACCAGTCCCACGCCGACACGTCACCTCTCCCCTCCCCCTAGCCTATCAAACCATGCCACCTCACCTGGCCTAGCCCACTCCCTCCACCCAGCCCGCACACGCCACTCCCCACCTCCCCTGACCGCCTGCCCCAGTCCCCACCTTCTCCCCCGTGGCCCCCACCTCTCCCTGGCCCACCCCGCAGGCCCCACCGACCACCACCGAGCCCCCACCCCGCGTCGTCCTCTTCCTTCCCCCCCGCTCCTCTCTCTCCTCCGTTCCTCTCGCCCTCCCGCTCGCCCCCTCCTCCTCAAGCTCGCTCTGCCGCCGCCGCGTGCTCCCGCGCCGCCGGACCCCTCCTCCCTCACCGTGTTCGCCGCCTCCCCGTCTGCCTGCCTCCCTCTCCGGCGCCGACCGCCGCCGCCAGACCGTCGCTCCCCTGCTGCGCCCGCCCAACGCCACCGTCCGCCGCGCCTCTCCCGGCCGGCCTTCCCCGCCTCCCGTGCGGCCCTCCCCGTCCGAGCTCGCCCCGGAGCGCCGCCGCTCGCCCCAGGCTCCGCCTCTGCCGCCCTGGCCCCCGCGTGCTCCGGGCCATCCCCCAAGCGCCTGCCGCCGCCGCTCTCGGTGCCGGCCGCGACCCGCCCCCTCCACGTCCCCCGCCGCGCCCTCACGTCCCGCGTCTGACCCGCCCTCGCCGTCGCGGTCAAGTAGGCCCGCCGCCAAGCTCGGCTGCCTCACCACCCCAACCGCCGACCGTCCTCCTCCACATCGGCCGCTCCACCCATCGCCGAGCCCGCCAGCGCCTCCTCTCGCGAACGTCCGCCGGCGTCGCCCCTCTCCATCCTCGAGCCGGTGCCGCTCAGCTCCCCCGCAGGCACCACCGGCTTCGTCCGCGTCCCCTCTGCTGCCGCGTGCCTCTTCCCGCCGCCAGAGCCCTGCCTCGTCGGTCACCGCGGCCACGACCTCCTTGCCCTGCCCCTGTGCAGTATCTGTTGATGTGGTTAGAGTGTGGCGTGAGAATGTTGGTGTTTTTGAGGTGCTTCTCGTGCCCGTGCCCGTGCCATGTTGGTACTGTAAAAACAGGAGCGATGATTTGAACAAGATCGACAAGACTCCGACAAGTGTTACCATCAGAGCTTTGTGTGGCTATTGGAGGACCCTGACGCCACTTCCAAGTTCACCATCGACAATGGACGGGACCTCAAGTGCTCCTTCCCGGAAGCCGTAACATCAAGTTCTTCCTCCCGATCTCGAAGTCCTTTTTCTTGGATCCGAAGACCGCCAAGATCGTCACCGGGACGACAAGCACTTCATCATGGAACACCATGATCTCCAACCCGGAACACCGAGTGCACCGACATGGATCCAAAGGCCGAGCCCTCGACACGCCAAGGTCTTCTCCCCGGAACCCCGAGAACTTCCCCCTGAACGCCAAGTTCGCCGACACGGATGCGACGAGTATTTCCTCGAGGACGCCGAGTGCTTCACCCCGGACAACAAGTTCTCCTTCCCAGAAGCTTTGACGCTCGTGCGACCAGATCGACTTCCGTTGTCCGAGACCGATCCCGTCGAACCCTTAACCCTGAGACCCGACCCCGAACCCCGGAACCCCAAGATCGCCGAACCCTAATGTGTGAACCCCTTCCCGAAACCCTATTTTATAATATAATACAACTTGTCGCATATTAATTGTTCATGCATGCATCCTTGTCTGTGGTTTGGGGGCCTATTGCCGATTCACCTCTAATTAAATATGGGGCCCATATGCGGGCAAATCTAGTCTCATATTGGCCTCATTTAAACTTGTGTAGCGAACCGGTGCGATCTTTTGCCATGTTATAACAACAGTTAAATTGCGGGGTAGCTAAACAACATGAACCGCCTTATTAATTGTCGGGACCTCGGTTCCGCTTAATATGACCTAATCGCATTGCACCCTTGCCATGTCATGCATCATACATGCATCATGCCGATCTTCTGCCGTTGTATTAAATATTGCATCCGGTGTTTATTCTAGTGTTTTGCTTCTTCGCGGATAAGGCCGTTGAGTTGATGCGAGTGCCGACCCGATCTTCGGTTGAACCTTCGACAATGTTTTCAGGCGAGCATCTCCCCCTTTCTACCTATCTTACTTTTATAGTATTTTATTCCTTCCTGTTGATCTATTGCTATCTGTGTTGCGATGCTCTAGTTTTCGTACCCGTGATATCCCTTGCAGCCTTATATGGCCTTGGACACCTCCTATTACCTGTTGTGTGGTAGTTAGTTGGACCTGCGCGTCGTAGTCGCTTGCTCAAGTGCTGATGCGTGTTGTCAAGTGCCACAGTTGTTGGAGTAATGCCGCATGTTGATGTTGGAGACGATCATGGCTTTACTTATCGATCACTTTAATTATTGTTTAACAACTAAAATTGAAGTAAGTAAGCAGAGGCATCGGTGGGTGATAGATAATATTTGGTTTCCGACCGCCCACTTGTGTCCCGTAGGACCCCGAGTACTTGATACCTGTTCCTTGAATATTCGTGCTATCCACATCCGGGAGGCTTATGGGACCCCCCTGAGCCAGAGCTTGATTCAGTCTTATTTCTTGGGGCCACAAACTAGTTTGAGGTTTTATTTACTATCCTGTACCTATGCCATGCTTTACTGCTTTATTTACGATTGTGCGAGGAGCACACTGTACTGTTTAGGTAAGCGGAATGTTTTCGCGGTATCGACAATCCCAGTTTTGGGTTCCCAGTCGTTTACAGCCATTGTCGCAAACCTTGAGTCCGTCTCGGAGCTTGCTTACTTCGTTGCGGGTGTACTCCAAGGGGTGGCCCCCTGAAATATTTCTGAATCCTGCGATTGCTTTGTCGTGAAAGCCTCGTTGGGTTTTGATTTGGTTTTTCCGAGGTTCATCGAGTGTGTGTTGCTATTTGTGCACCCTGGCCGGGTTAAAACTTTCTGAAAGCCGTGTCCGCGGTTATGGACGACTTGGAGCACAGTATCTCGATCATAGACAACTATAACTAAAGTAGTGCTATAAATTTGACTTTATAATGACTAGTAATCAGCTTCACTATAATGGAATGGCTCAATAAAACTGCCAACAATTGCTTGTTTGGGTCGTCGCTTGCGACCAATGTATCTGACTAGTAAGTATTGCAACTACAACGGAATGGCTAAATAAAAGTACCAACAACTGCTGGGTTTTGGGATATCTCATGCTAATTGCATCTGACTAGTAAGTGTTGCAACTACAACGGAATGGTTAACTAAAACTGCCCACTGCTTATTATATCAGGACGATTATCTATACCTGACTAGTAATTGCTGCAACGAAAACTGAATAAATAAAACTGCCAACCGTGTGAGTTCCTCGGTTGACTTCCTCGTTTGGTCTCGAGGGGGAAACACCAGGATGGGTTTGTTTGGTGTTAGCATCAGGTTGGTTCCGAATAGGTCTTTCTTACCCCTATCTGATAACCGCCAGTTGTATCGAGTTTCTATAGGTTGTTTAGTGCATGCTGCCGCTGCCGCTTCAGTCCACCATACCTATGTAGGCGAGGACCGCCGAACTCTAGTCTCGCCGTGTACTGGCCTCAGTACTGACGCTCCTCCTTTTCCTTTGCCCTTTGTCGGCACCCCTTTTGTTTAAGCAGGTTTGAGATCGACGCCGTTAGCAGGGTTACCCTTCCGGCTTGGCCTGGGCAGGGTTATGGACGCCATTGGTTATTCTTCAGGGCTCTTAGCTCAATTTGCATCTTGTCCGTAGCCGGACGCTCTATCATTTCAAGGTGATTTGGATCTTTGTATATTATATCTGTATTCTTGACTCATGGAGTCGCTGTTATATATATCTGTTCTGTGGGTCCCATCGAGGACTGTTGTGTAATGTTATTACTTCGTTTTCCACCCGCACGAAAGTGCCTGGTGGGCACCTTTGAATCGTTTCTATGCAGGTTTGGCGGGTTTTTGCTAAAACTTGCATAGGGTCGATTCTGAGGGTGTTACAGGTACCCATTTTGCAATGGGTCCCCTTTTGTTAGTGACAAGAGCCTTTGGCACCCAAATGACCCAATGATAATCATGCGTGTAAGAAGTTCCCACATATCTAGCATATACATGACCATCATATGATTTGCAAAGAATATAAGTGGGATTGTTCTTTCCGGCAAAGTTGTCACTTTGCAAGAGGGTTAGGCCATTAGGAGCCCCTTGAGCCATGCCCTTGTTCTTTTTCTTCTTCTTGTTCTTCCTCTTCTTCTTCTTAGTCTTGGCAAGTTGATCCTTGAACACCTTGACTTCCTCTATGAGATGCTCATGCTTGCAACAAGGGTTAGGAGTGCTAGACAAGTCTATAATTTGCACAGCGGAAGACTTAGCAAGATCACAAGTTAATTGAGTTTGAAGCTATTCATGGGCTTCAAAAAGATTTGAGAATTTACTCTCCAAGGCTTTGTGTTCCTCTTTGAGTTTCTCAAGATCCTTTTGAGTCCTATCATGACCACCCACAAACTCAACTTTTTCTTTCTTGAGAACCTTAACGAAAGAAAGAGCATGATCAAGTTCTTTAATTATAGAGCACAAGGTGTTGTTATGATAATCTACAAGCTTAGACACATTTTCTTCAAGATTAATTCTCATATTTTGTTCATCCTCAAGACTTTGAGTGAGAGAAGAAATTTCATCGGCGGCATCTCTTTCATTTTTACTTAGCAAGTCAAGAAGTTCTTCCTTTTCATCTAAGGCATCCCTAGCATTGTCAAGTTGTGCAAGCAAGGACTCAAAGCAAGTTTGAGTTTCTTCATCCAAGGTAGAAACAAATTCACACATGTCAATCATCTATTTATTCACCTCTAGACCAACAAGATCAAGAGAGGAAGGCTCACTAGAGATAGGTTGAGGAGTGGGTTTCGGTGTTACCTCGGTGGCCTTGGCCATGAAGCACTTTTGGTTGGAGGAGATGACATTTTCATTTGGTGAGTCGAAGAGGGATAGACGTGGAGTTGAGGTAGTGGCAATAGCAGCAACTCCCACAATCTCTCCACCGTGAACTTCATCATCATCTTCATCTGTGCCCGAAAGGTATTCTTCATGGACCACTATTGCTCGTTCCTTGTTGGCGACGTTCTTGACGGCGTAGTTCTTGTTCAAGGGATGAGGAGGTCTTGACTTGATCTTACGAATGAGACGACTACCGTTGTCTTCACGGTTCTCAAAGGGACACTTGGCCACGAAGTGACTCTTGTCGTTGCAATTGTAGCATGACCTTGCCTTGGGAGACTTGTTGGGTGAGTTGAATCTTGAGTTGTCCCTTGATCTTGACTTCAACACGGACTTGTTCCAAAAGGCCCTTGAAGCGAGAGCAAGATGTTCGTTGAAGGCACACTTGAGATCCTCTTGAGACCACTCACTTGATGTATCATCATAATCAACTTCAATAGCCTTGGCCTTCAAAGAAAGATTCACTTTGGTTGACCCAATGGCCCTAGCACGAGCGGACTCCGCATTCTTCTTGGCAATAGTCATGGCAATTACTTCACTCAAGACTTCTTGGGAGGTCATGAGGTGAAAGTTGGTTCTTCCCTTGATTGAGTTGAGCTTTTGTTCTTCAAACGGAAGGAGAGCTTGAATGAACTTCCTCTTCATAAACGTGTCATCAACATAGTGGGCCCCAAGGTCCTTCATAGTGGAACAAAGGACTTTGAGGCGCCTATACATGTCTTCGGGGGTCTCATCATCTTGCATTGTGAAACCATCGCACTCGTTGTTGATTTCATCAAACTTGGAGCTTTGGATGCTTGCATTCCCAACAAAGAGCTCGGTGAGTTGATCCCAAGCTCCCTTGGCGGTGTCGAATTGGCGAATGTGAGCAAATTCCTTTGGAGTCAAAGCCTTTTGAATCATCCCCAAAGCCGTGGCATTGAGTTGCTTGTCCACCACTTCACCTCGTGTCAACTTCTTTGGGTCATATGGAGAGAATCCATCCTCCACAATCCTCATTAACTCAATAGAAGAGCTGGAAATATGTGAGCGCATTAGATATTGCCAATTGGAGAAATTAAAAGTATCTAGCATGGGTGGTGCTCCTTGAGGAATGATGTGTGGCATGGGAATGGGTGGATCCGGAGAGTACTTAGGCGGTGGGGGTACCGCCGAGTAGTCCTTTCCTCCATTTTCCTCTTTGGAAGTTGGGTTCTCGGGCTCCTCGGTGTTCTCACTTGGAGCCTTGGTAGAGTTTTGAGCAACAAAACCAAGTCCCAAGCGAGTGGTGACGGCCGCAAGAGTCACCCCGGGGGCGGTCACCGTAACGGTGGGAGGAAGCTCGGTGGTTTGGGGTGTGTCAAGAGCAACCATGGGGTTTGGCTTGAGGGACTGCAAGATAGTCATCATTTCCTCGAACTTGGACATCATGGATGACTCCAATTGCTTGAGGTCATCCATAGTGGCTAAGTTCTTGGATTTTTCGGTTTCACTACCCCCTTCGTCGGCCATAGTCTCTTAGGCGGTAAAGCCCAAAATAAGAGCCTTGGCTCTGATACCAATTGAAAGTACCGACTTGATACGACTAGAGGGGGGTGAATAGGCGTCTACCCAATTTTAATTTGTTTCTCACTTTTAGGCTCAACGATCGAGAAAGAAAGTTATCTAGATGTGCAACTAAATGAACAACCTAAATGCAAGATAACTTACAACAACCACAAGAACGGTAAATAGCAAGGAGTAAAGGAAGGGAACGAAGTAACTAGAGCGGGGACACAGAGATATGATTCCCGTAGTTCACTCCCAAGGAGCTACGTCTACGTTGGAGAGGTGTCGGGGCCACACAAGGTCACTCGAGCGCCACAAAGGCCTCACCTTCTTCTCCGGTGAGCTCCCCCACAAAGGAGGCCTCACAATCCACTAACCGGTGACCTTGAAGGCGCCAACCGAAACCTTTACACCAAGGTTGAGGGGGAGGCTCCACAGCTCAATTGGAGGCCCTCAACGACACCTCGAAGCTTTACAACACAAGCCTTAGCTCCGAGGATGCCCTACACCGTCTAGGGTTTCAAGAAACCCAAGAGCAACAAGATCCACAAAGGATGGGTGGGGGAAATCAAATCTTCTTTGGTGGAAGTGTAGATCTAGGTCACCTCCCTCACCTCTCAAAAGATCAAGTCATTTGAGTGGCTAGAGAGAGATGTAGTGAGGTGAAGCTCAAGCATTAATGGAGGAGAGAGAAAAATTCGAGAGGGGTAGGAGGAAGAAGAGGGGTGCCTTAAATAGCCCCCCCGCACTGAACCGTTTTAGCCCCCGTGACCTCACCGGAAGTTCCGGTGAGAGGCCGGAAGTTCCGCCCAGCCTGGCTCCAACGGTCATCAGACCGTTGACGCCCGCTCCAAAAGCTCAACCGGAAGTTCCGGTGAACTTCCGATGCAAGTTCTGGCAAATAGACCACTTCAAACAAAAGGGTACTGACCCTTCAGCGGAACTTGGAGCAGAACTAGGGGCGGAAGTTCTGGGTCGCGAGCCGAATCTGACCGGAAGTTCCGGCGTCTGGGCGGAAGTTCCGCTCAGGACTTTCTGTCAGGGCAAGTTCCAATGCAAGTTCTAGCCCAAGTTCCAGCAAATAGAACACTACATACAGTAGGTTACTGATTCACCAGCGGAACTTGGGGCGGAACTACAATCGGAACAAGGCTCAGATCAACCCGCATAAAAAGGCCTGAGCGGAACTTCCGGCGCCAGGCCAGAAGTTTAGGTGAGACATAGAAGGCTCCAACGGAACAGAAACTCACTCTCTCACGGAATAGTAGGATGGTTGTGGCGGTGCATATAAGTTTGTGCAAGAACAAGTGATTTCCCACAGCCTTCTGAGATGGACCCCCTCTTAATAGTACGGTGACCTAAAACAACAACCGAAGAGAAACTAGGAGAAAACTAAAGGCCACCGTCTTCATGAGATCCCAAGAGATCATCCACACAGATTGAAGGAGACATCAACAACGTTTACCCTGAAACTCAAGCGCACAATTAAAACACAAATGGGATTATCATTAACACCAAAAACAGCATGGGAAGATATAGTCCTTTCACTCTCACCTGTAGAGAAGCTAATAGAAACATTAGTCCGTTCTCTATCTTCAATGTCATAGTTAACCAAAACACTAGAGAAGGGCTATTTTCCCTTTCAAAGTGCATGGCCAATATTGATCACAACATTAGAAAGATGAAGTTAGTACATAACACATAAAGCTAACCACCCAAAGCAGCTATGTGTACTATCCTAAATCCCACCATGATCGATGAAGCTAGATCAGTATTGTGCATCATTATTCAATATCTAGCTCCGCCAAGGCCTGGATACTGTAAATTCTAAATAATCTACCATCACGAATATTCGACGGTAGATAATCCGCCCAGGCAATGAAATGCTAATTTTGCACTCATCTAAAAAATATTCTAAATCTGCATTACCTCTATGGCTCTGCCATCAGGAAAGCAACATTATATATTGTCTCTGCCTACATAGTTCACGTATTTACATGTTATATGTAAAAATTTATGCATAAAGCAGAAAAAGTGTAAGATTTTGTAAGATGCTACATACGAACGTCTGATGTATATCTATAAATTTTAACACAAGAGTCTTGTTTATCACATGTATAATATATACTGTAAGCATGTAAGATGTATGCCACTGTGAAAAATGAATGTAATCTCATGTCTGATGTTTCAAAATCCAAAATAAAATGGATGTATACATAACGTAGAAAGGGGGTGTGCAAACTAACTATGTACTCATGTGGTTTCCTCACCGGTTATTTCAGAAGGGCATACTTGCTATTTAAAGGAACATATGAAACGGATGGACAACGGCAGAATTACATTACTAAGAAGATGATCAAGGACGAAAAACTATAATTTATTTAAGATTTGTCAAATAAAACCAAGTCAAGAGAGTCTACTGAGTTGAAAGTTGAATTCATTCTTAGCATCGCCACTCGCCATTAAGAATTTTAGTAAGAATCTCAGACAGAGATAACAACAAGAGTGACACATTCACCATTCTAGTAGTGTGTTTGGATGTTGGGCCTAAACAACTCACTGGATTTGGTTTGCCAATTCCAGTCTATCCATGTCAAATATACTGAACTCTCTTGGTAGTAGATTAGAATGGCAAGAAATATGCACATAAGAAAAAGTCATGTTATTACCGACAACTCTTAATCTTTTACCGACAACTCTTAGCAATATCCCATGGAACTCATAGTTGCCTCTCTACTCTCTAGAATGGGTAAACCTGAAACTTCAAGGCCATAATCTTGTAACCTCTTAGTCTTTTAGAACATGATCAGAGACAATAACTACACAAACATGAATCTCACTATTTAAATATTCTCTTTTCATGACATCCATTCACCCGACTTGACAACCCTAGCAATCAAGAAACATATATAATTACAAAAATCAACCACAAATCAGCAACCACCTGACTTGACAACTAAAATCTGGCCATACATTCACCATGAATGCTAATGAAGTGATCTGGGTCGAACAAATAAGCTCTAAAAAATTTAGGCAGAAAAGAAAGGTCCAAACATATCCATTTTCATATTTCATCAGTACAACTACAAAGTTACTATAAAAACAAAAAAAGTACATACAAAATAGTGCTATATTTTGATAAGGTAGCATCATACCATTAAGTTGAATCCATGTTGGCAAGATAGTATCTTCAATTTGTCTTCAAACTCCAGGATCAAAGATTTTAACAATATTTTCCTACAATAGTGATAATAAAAACAAATCATGAGATCTCTGCTGCCTACACATAAGAATACTAATCACTACTCACTATACAAGAAGACAACAAAGCTGAAAACAAAAACTGAAATCAGAGGGTAGAAATTGACCTGTTGAAGGCGTGCGCTCTTCTGATTTCTTGAGGACCCTTTGCCTCCTCTTCTTCTTCTTCTTCTTTTGCCCAACGCCGCCTCCTCTTCCTCCTTTTCCTGGGCTAAGATCCAACTCGCCTCCTCCTCCTCTTCCATCAGTGCATGTCGACGACGGCAGTTTTGTTCAGTCCCGGTGTCCCTGCTCGAATTCAGATACGTGGGGTCGTGGGAGGCTCAGCTAGAGAGGAGGTGTAGCGGCTGGCGCGGCGGAATCCATGGCGACGGGCGACGATAGTTTCGGGATCCCTGCTGCAGCTCGTGCTCGGAGTCGGAGATGCGGGGTCGCGGTCATGGGGGGCTGAGTCGGAGAGGAGGAACAACACCCGGTGTGAGACCCAAGCACATGGCTTAATATGATTGATAGGATACTTATACCAACAAGTTGCAACTTATTTTCCGGAAGCTCATTCAAAAAGAACTCTAAGGTCAAGCGTGCTTGGCCTAGAGCAGTTCTAGGATGGGTGACCGACCGGGAAGTGGGTACCGGGTGCGCATGAGTGAGGGCAAAGTGCGCAGAAAAGACTAGTGTTGGTCTGTGGGGTTAGTCTAGAGATCCTATTGAGCTGCCAGAAGTGACAGCCGTCGGTCCGGAGTGACCGGGGGTGTTACAAGTGGTATCAGAGCCGACCCTCGCGGTTACATGGGCTTGTGCGGGCAGTGAAGGACATGTGTAGCATGGCGCGTGTGGCCCGGAGTGGACACGACATAATGTGCCGGCACTGGACACACAGATGTGTGCCAAGAGGGGACGTTCCTGGCTTGTGGTTGATCGACGAGGACGTTGATCTTCTAAGGGTGGGTGTATGTGAGATCCAAGCACATGACTTAATATGATTATAGGATACTTATACCAACAAGTTGCAACTTCTTTTCTGGAAGCTTATTCGAAAAGAACTCTAAGGTTAAGTGTGCTTGACCTAGAGCAATTCTAGGATGGGTGACTGACCGGGAAGTGGGTACCGGGTGCGCATGAGTGAGGACAAAGTGCGCAAAAAAGACTAGTGTTGACCTGTAGGGTTAGTCTAGAGATCCTATCGAGCTGCCAGAAGTGACAGCCGTCGGTCCGGAGTGACCGGGGGTGTTACACCCGGTGTGGCGGGAAAGGTGGCGGTGGCGCAGCGGCCGGGCGGTTGGAGCGACGGTGGCATGTGGGTGCACAGCGGCAGCAGGCTAGGGTTGAGCGCGGGGGGATTTTTTTTCTATCGGGAGTTTGGGATAGAGCCAGGAGGACGAGTGCCATTTTTGGCCGGTTCGCTGTTTTTCTTTTTTACTATTTACACTACTGGAAAACCATCTTCCGTTCGATCACTGGAAGCCCAGCAGTCCCGGCCCATCACGAACCGCGACTAGTGATAACACTAGTCCCGGTCCGTGAGGCCCCCAACGACTAGAAATGGACATACTCATTAGTCCCGGGCCGGACCAGAGTATTAGTCCCGGCCCGTAATATGGCCCGGGACTAATAACCTGGAGCATATGGTGGCCATTTTTCGTGGACTATTAGTCCCGGGTCGTATCACGGCCCGGGACTAATTGTCCATTACTATATATACAGCTCCCTGGCCAGCTGCCCTAAAGCATATGGTGGCCATTTTTCTCAAAGAAAGCAAGAGAGTTCATGCCATTTTTTTTCTCAAGATTTGTCAAGATTTAGTTTGCAACACCTAAATCCAAAGCTTTAAAAGGTTAGAACTTCATTCTTTCATCTCTTATTGCTACTTTAGCTCTATATAATGCTCTAGAAGTATAGAGATATGGATCAAATGCATGCATGCTCTAGAAGTAGCTAGAAGGATTTTGATATATATGTGTGACAAATTTTGATTAGGCACATAGTTACTGAAAATTGAAATGTGTAATTTTAGAGTTTCAGAGCTTAGAATGAAATGAGGTTTTCACTGATGGAACAATAATAAAAAACTCCACATTTATCATGTTGATTGTTTTCTCCAATTCACAAATTGGTGCATGTAAATTTTTCAAAATTCAAAATTAGTGCTCTAGAAGCTCTCAATATAACTTGTAATAATTTTATCATGTTGTGTAATGGTTTTTGATATACTTTTACTATAATGCAGATGGTCCAGGAATGGATGTACGGTACTGACCGACGCTCTGGCGAGTTCATTAATGGCGTGCATGAATTCATCCGTGTTGCTGATGCAAACAAGCACAATGGTTTTGTATTCTGTCCATGTAATGGATGTAGGAATCAGAAGGATTACTCTGACTCAAAAACCCTTCACAGCCACCTGTTGAAGTCCGGCTTCATGCCCAGTTATAATTGTTGGACCAAGCACGGAGAGAGAGGAGTTATAATGGAAGACAATGAAGAAGAGGAGGAGGATGACAACTATCATGGTTTCCCTGAGTACGGAGATACTTCCATGGGGGATGCTGAAGGGGAGGATGAAGAAGAGACACATGATGAACCCGCTGATGATCTTGGTCGGACCATTGCCGATGCACGAAGAGATTGTGAAACTGAAAAGGATAGGGAGAAGTTCAATCACATGCTAGAGGATCACAAAAAGTTGTTGTACCCAAATTGCGAAAATGGTCCGAAAAAGCTTTGCAGCACACTGGAATTGCTGCGATGGAAGGCTGAGTGTGCTATACCTGACTCCTCATTTGAAAAGTTGCTGAAAATGATGAAGAATATGCTTCCAAAAGATAATGTATTGCCCGCCAGTACATACGAAGCAAAAAAGGTTGTCTGCCCTCTAGGTTTAGAGGTTCAGAAGATACATGCATGCCCTAATGACTGCATCCTCTACCGCGGTGAGGAGTATGAGAATTTAGATGCATGCCCGGTATGCACTTCACTTCGGTATAAGATTAGACGAGATGACCCTGGTGACATTAAGGGCGAGCCCCCCCGGAAGAGGGTTCCTGCGAAGGTGATGTGGTATGCTCCTATAATACCACGGTTGAAACGCTTATTCAGAAACAAAGAGCACGCCAAGTTGTTGCGATGGCATAAAGAGGAACGTAAGTCACACGGGATGTTGAGACACCCCGCTGATGGGTCGCAATGGAGAAAAATCGATAGAAAGTACCCGGACTTTGCAGATGACGCAAGGAGTTTAAGGTTTGGTCTAAGTACAAATGGCATGAATCCCTTTGGGGAGCAGAGCTCCAGTCACAACCCCTGGCCCGTGACTCTATGCATCTATAACCTTCCTCCTTGGTTGTGCATGAAGCGGAAGTTCATTATGATGCCAGTCTTGATCCAAGGTCCGAAGCAACCCGGCAACGACATTGATGTGTACCTAAGGCCATTAGTGGAAGAACTTTTACAGTTGTGGCATGAACCCGGGATACGCGTGTGGGATGAGCACAAGCAGGAAGAATTTAACCTCAGAGCATTGCTTTTCGTAACAATCAATGATTGGCTTGCTCTTAGTAACCTTTCAGGACAGTCAAACAAGGGATACAATGCATGCACACACTGTTTAGATGAGACTGCAAGTATATATTTGGAACATTGTAAGAAGAATGTATACAATGAGCATCGTCAATTTCTTTTGGCCAAGCATCCCTTAAGAAAGAAAGGCAAGCATTTCAACGGTCTGGCATGTCACCAGACGAAGCCTAAGGAGCGTACTGGTGCTGATATATTTGATATGGTCAAAGATTTGGATCAATTGGTAACCTTTGGAAAGGGTCCTGGAGGAAAATCTGTTCCGAAAGACGCTAAAGGACATGCACCCATGTGGAAGAAGAAATCTATATTTTGGGAGCTACCATATTGGAAATTCTTAGAGGTCCGCTCTGCAATCGATGTGATGCATGTGACGAAGAATCTTTGCGTGAACGTGCTAGGCTTCTTGGGCGTGTATGGGCAGACAAAAGATACACCGGAAGCACGAAAGGACCATCAACATTTGGAAGACCCAGATGGCCTTCATCCAGAATGGTTTCAAGGTCATGCCAGCTACGCTCTTACCAAACAAGAGAAGGAAATATTTTTTGAATGCCTAAGCATTATTAAGGTCCCGTCTGGCCTCTCGTCGAATATAAAGGGGATAATAAATATGGCAGAAAAAAAGTTCCAAAACCTAAAGTCTCATGACTGCCACGTGATTATGACGCAAATGCTTCCGATTGCATTGAGGGGGCTTCTACCAGATAATGTTCGAGTACCCATTGTGAAGCTATGTGCATTTCTCAATGCAATCTCTCAGAAGATAATCAATCCTGAAGATCTACCACGGTTACAGAATGATGTGGTCCAATGTCTTGTCAGTTTTGAGTTGGTGTTCCCACCATCCTTCTTCAATATTATGACGCACCTGCTGGTTCACCTAGTCGAAGATATTTTCATTCTCGGTCCTATATTTCTACACAATATGTTTCCCTTTGAGAGGTTCATGGGAATCTTAAAGAAATATGTTCGTAACCGTGCTAGGCCAGAAGGAAGCATCTCCAAGGGCTATGGAACAGAGGAGGTCATTGAATTTTGTGTTGACTTTGTTCCTGACCTTAAGACGATTGGTCTTCCTCAATCGCGATATGAGGGGAGACTGAGTGGAAAGGGTACTCTAGGAAGGAAATCAATAATATGTAGAGACGGACATTCTTACACCGAAGCACATTACACCGTTCTACAGAATTCGATCTTGGCTGCCCCATATATCGAGGAACACAAGAAAATCTTACGCTCCAACAACCCTAGAAAGCATGACTCTTGGATTAGAGATGAACACATGAAGAGTTTCGGCGGTTGGTTGCAACATCTCATAAAAAACAACACTCTTGGAGATCAGCTATACTTGTTGTCTAGGTCACCATCTTCGACTATATCGACTTTCCAAGGGTACGAGATAAATGGGTATACATTTTACACGATAGCCCAAGATAAAAAGAGCACCAACCAAAACAGTGGTGTCCGCTTTGATGCAACAGACAACAATGGGTCAAAGACCACATATTATGGTTACATAGAGGAGATATGGGAACTTGACTATGGACCTACTTTTAAGGTCCCCTTGTTTCGGTGCAAATGGGTCAAGCTGACGGGAGGAGGGGTTGAGGTAGACAAGAAATACGGAATGACATCGTTGGATCTCAACAATCTTGGGTACTTAGACGAACCATTCGTCCTAGCCAATGATGTGGCCCAGGTTTTCTATGTGAAGGACATGTCTACCAAACCTAGAAAACGAAAAAATAAGAAAAAGAATACATCAGACGATGAGCCAAAGCGCCACATAGTTCTTTTAGGAAAAAGGAACATCGTGGGAGTGGAGGACAAGACAGACATGTCAGAAGATTGTGATAAGTTCCATGAAATTCCGCCCTTCGCGGTGAAGGATGACCCAACCATCATGTTAATGAATGAAGATGCTCCATGGATACGACGGGATCAGAAAGGAACACAAGCGAAGAAATGATATGTAATAATTGTAACATTTTATGAGTTAAGATGTTCCATGCATGTGTCCATTTTTATAGTGTTGTCTGCAAACAATCTTGAGTGTGTTAGTCCCGTTTTGTGGCTGGACCGGGACTAAAGGAGGGCCTTTAGTACCGATTCATACTTACCATTAAGATCTGATCTCCAAACGTGTGATGTCACATATTAGGGAGTGCATGCCTCTATGACCAGTTTCTCGGAGATGCCGGAGGACTGGGATCCGTCGGCATCTCCCTGAAACTGGCCATAGTGGTGTCCCTGCTCTCGAAAACCATCTTGCAGCTTGTAACTTCTCTAACTAGATCAATACGCCTGGGAGCTAACTAATTTCACATATTAGGGAGTGCCTCTATGACCAGTTTCTCGGAGAGGCCGGAGGATTGGGCTCCGTCGAAATCTCCCTGAAACTAGCTAACACTCAGGACTAAAGCCGCCCCCTTTAGTCATAATCATGCCTAGTCCTATAGTACGCAGCTTTAGGGTCTTCAACGTCATCGTCATCATCATCGTCATCGTCACCTGCCACTCCGGGGATCCTCAGCCCATCCATGGCATATACCAGGTCTAGCCTCGGATTCATGGTGGGCGGGAGAGGGGTCTCCTGGAAGACGATGCCGCTACCGCCAGGACGGTGTGGGGCCTGTGGCGGGTGGACTCGTGGGCACCGTAGGCGAGGATGGTCTCCCCCGGCGATGTAGCGCATCACTCTGATGATAGTACGGTTCGCCCACCACAGACGACGGCCGGCTTCGTTGTGGTTCACCGGTGGCGGGCCATCACCCTCGTACCTGGCGGGCTCCCTTTCCCGCCTATTAGCGAAGAAGGCATTCCAGGTGTCGTAGTTGTCGGGATCCCACTGGGGATCCATCCGCTGCTCCGGCGTGAGCTCGTGGTAGAAGTGGTTTGTGATGGCCGCCTAGCGTGCGGAACCTTGAGGGACAGGAACCCCTCCAGCGCTCAGCATCCAGCCGGCGGGCGGCCGGTAGCCCGGAGGATAAGGGTAGTTGGAGGCGCACAATGCCTCAGTCTCCTCGAGGGTCAGAATGGCCTAGTAAGCGTTGTCCATTGTTCTAAGAGAGGAAGGTGTGGATGTGTGGATAACCATGGCACGATCACCCTAAATATAGAGGTAAAGGGCGGGAAAACTTGGCGTGAAGCTTTGGGAAATAGCGGGAAATATCTTAAGTCCCGGTTAGTGACTACATCCCGGACTAAAAGCTCTCGTAGAAAGGAAAGGGCGGGAAAACTTGGCGGGAAGAGGTGGGAAATGGCGGAAAATATCTTTAGTCCCGGTTTGTGACTACATCCGGGACTAAATGGATAATATATTAAGATTCATTATATTTTTCTGATAATAATAGACATATTATTTGTTTTATTTGGATTATTACAATAAAAGATATGATTTTCTAAAGTTTTTATATTAGTTTTGAATTAAAAAAGAAAATTTACAAATGAAATAATTTATAAATGATGCAAACAGATAAATGGATATTATATTAAGATTCTTTATATTTTTGTGATAATAATAGACATATTATTTGTTTTATTTGGATTATTACAATAAAAGATATGATTTTTCAAAGTTTTTATATTAGTTTTGAATTAAAAAAGAAAATTTACAAATGAAATAATTTATAAATGATGCAAACAGATAAATGGATATTATATTAAGATTCTTTATATTTTTCTGATAATAATAGACATATTATTTGTTTTATTTGGATTATTACAATAAAAGATATGATTTTCCAAAGTTGTTTATATTAGTTTTGAATTAAAAAGAAAATTTACAAATGAAATAATTTATAAATGATGCAAACAGATAAATGGATATTATATTAAAATTCTTTATATTTTTTAATAATAATAGACATATTATTTGTTTTATTTGGATTATTACAATAAAAGATATGATTTTTCAAAGTTTTTATATTTGATTTGAATTAAAAAAGAAAATTTACAAATGAAATAATTTATAAATTATGCAAACAGATAAATGGATATTATATTAAGATTCATTATATTTTTTGATAATAATAGACATATTATTTGTTTTATTTGGATTATTACAATAAAAGATATGATTTTTCAAAGTTTTTATATTAGTTTTGAATTAAAAAAGAAAATTTAAAAAAACAAATAGTTGCGGGTCGTGGCTGGGCCCGGGACTAAAGGGTGAGTGTGCGCGCGAAAACGAACGGCCGAAAAAACCCTTTAGTCTCGGGCCGTGGCTTAGCCCGGGACTAAAGGGGGGGTCTTTAGTCGCGGGTTGAGCCACGGCCCGCGACTAAAGACCCTTTAGTCGCGGGCGGTGGCTCAACCCGGGACTAAAGGGTCTGTCCCTATATATACGCGTGCTCGCCCCTGGCGCACCGAGCCAGCACTTAGCACGCCACGAAGACGAAAACGAGGCGCCATCGACGAACACAGGGGAGGTGCTGCCCGCCGGCCGGCCGATTCCCGCGCCGCCGCCAACCTCGTCTCCGTACCGCAGAGCCACCGCCCGCCGAGCCTCTGCGCCGCCTGCCGCCGTACGTGTCGCGTGCGCCGTGCCGCCGTGCCGTGCTGCCGTGCTGCGCCGCCCCGCCGCGTGTCGCCGCCCCGCCGTGCCGCTTCGCGCCGCACCGCCTCGCCGTGCCGCCGTGTCGCGCCGCGCTGCACCACCTCGCCGGAGGTGGTTAATTATTTAATTTTGTTTTTGTATTTAGGTTTTTATTATTAGTAGGAAATGTTAATATTTAGGTTTTGATTAGTAGTATAAATGTTAGTATTTAGGTTTTGATTATAATTAGTCTAGTAGTATAATTAGTCTAGGAAATGTTATAGTTAGGTTTTTTTAGTAATATTTATTATTATTATTATTAGTAATCTTTAGGTTTTGTATAAATGTTTAGGAAATGTTAGTATTTATATTATTAGGAAATGTTAGTTTTTTTTAAATTTTCTTGTTATATTTTTTCTATAGTTTTTATAGTTTTTAGGATTAGTTATTGTTTTAGTTATTAGGATTAGTATTAGGATTAGTATAATTAGGATTATTATAATTAGGTTTATTAGGGTTTTTTTATAGTTTTTTCTATAGATTTTTTTATATTAGGGTTTTTTGTTTTAGTATTAGGATTATTGTTTTAATTAAAATATTAGAATTAGGATTAGGATTATTGTTTTAGTGATTTTTTTTTTATTTATTAAGATTAGAATTAGGATTAGGGTTATTTTTTTGTTTAAGTTATTATAATTAGGATTATATTGTTTTAGTTATTAGGATTATTGTTTTTTCTAACCTGTTTAACTCTCTTTTTGTTATAGATAATTAAGTCATGGATCCATCCGAAGATCCTGGTCGCATCGGTGAAGGTTTTCTTCAGGGCATGATAAGAGGTGAAATTCCTCTTATTACGGGCACGGCCGAAGATATTTTGCTCGAGGAAGAGATATCCTCATATCTGAATCCATCCGGTGATGGACTAGAGGAAAACCAAGGGGAAGACCAGATGGACGAAGGGCAAACAAATGCCAACCATAATGATGGCCCCTCGACAGGATCCGGCGAGGTACATATATATATAAAGTCTCGTGTTACCTCTATTCATTAACTGATCTAGATATATATTAATCACTCTCTCTTCTTCTTTTAGCCCACCGGATCGAAGCAATCGACAGCTCGAACGAAACGAGGGCCGAACAAAAAGTTGGATGGTAATCAGAGGTTCACCATCGAAGAAATAGATGATGATGGTGAATCGATTGCTCCAGAGAAGCACCGGAGGATGTTTATAAATCAATGCGGGGTGCTTGTTAGGGACAACCTGCCGATCACCATCCAAGAATGGAATAAGTCAAAGAAACCCGGTGAAGAATCCAACAGCTATGTCACCGATCATGCCAAAGATGACCTTTGGCAGAAGCTCATAGCGCATTTCATACTACCTCCAGAGTATGAGGAATTTGAGGTAGATGGTATTACCCCAAGGCCGGGTGGGCTTGATAAAAGAGAAAAAGTCAAGGAGTGGGCACTAAGCAAGATGGCCGAACTGTATAGGAACCACAAGAAAATTTTATACGTGAAATATGTCGCGAAAAAGAAAACTCCAGACTTCAAAGGAGTAAACGAGAAGTTGAGAGAACAGTGGCCCGATTTTGTACAGTCCAAGCAATCTGATAAAGCAAAGGCAAAGTCGGCAAAGAACGCGTTAAATGCTGCCAACAAGAAATACCATCATAAAATGGGGACAGGTGGCTACAAGAGTGCCATCCCTAAGTGGGAAACTATGGAGAAGGATATGAGGGCTAGAGGCGTCACTCCTGGTACAGATGGATGGCCCGAGTGGTCAAAGCACTAGTGGTACGGGCACGGGGGATCCTTGGACCCAGAAACAGGGAAGACATTATTTCATGATGAAATTCTAAAACCCTCCAAAGACCTTATTCAAGCAATGAACGATGCTCAATTGGGATTGTTCCGTCCCGAGAGAGAGAACGACGAGCTGACACGCGCCCTAGGGAATCCTGAAAAGGGAGGACGAACACGAGGCAAAGGCGCCGGTGTCTCGTGGAAGAAAGGGTTTCCTCTGTATGATGCTAGTTACAGAAGCCGTCAGAGAAAGAAGGACCGGGAGGCAGACCGGATCTCCAGGGTAGAGCAGGACCTAGCTGATCTGAAGAACCTCATGCATGAAATTAGCCAAAGGCCGCCGTCGTCAACTCACCCGCGGTCTGATGATCCTGCATTGGATCTTAGCCAATGGAGAAGCAGCGTGGCTTCCACGGAGGTCCGTGCTGATGATCAAGCACTGCTGGATGATGCACCGGCTCCTCACTACCCCGTGGATGATGTCAGAGAGATGGCACAATGTGAGCTACATCAGCCAATGAACAACCTGTCCTTCAAGGTAGCGATCGGCACTGCTTTACCTTGTCTACCTGGAGCACTCTACCATTCACTTCCGATTCCACCAGGCTATGCTCGTGTCACGGTGGATGACATAGTGGAGGATTTTGCGGACCTAGAGATTGAAATCTCTACGCCTGAAGGCCTTACGAAACTAGGAGATGTCAAGCGCAACATCATTCTATGGAATAAGAATTACATCAAGTTTCCAGGCTCGGCGCCAAGTGTAACACCCTCAGAATCGGCCCTATGCAAGTTTCGGCGCTTCCCGCCAAAACCCGCATAGAAACGATTCAAAGGTGCCCACCAGGCACTTGCGTGCGGGTGGAAAAACGAAGTAATACCATTACACAATAGTCCTCAATGGAACCCACAAAACATATATATATATACAACAGCGACTCAATGAGTCAAGAAGAGCCCTC
The DNA here is from genome assembly GCA_916181665.1 of Avena sativa. Taxonomy (NCBI): domain Eukaryota; kingdom Viridiplantae; phylum Streptophyta; class Magnoliopsida; order Poales; family Poaceae; genus Avena; species Avena sativa. The sequence continues at coordinate 368,974,323 of OV702279.1, read as the reverse complement.
AATGTCTCAATAAGAGCCCTGAAGAATAAACAATGGCGTCCATAACCCTGCCCAGGCCAAGCCGGAAGGTAACCCTGCTAACGACGTCGATCTCAAAACCTGCTTAAACAAAAGGGGTGCCGACAAAGGGCAGAGGAAAAAGAGAGAGCGGTCAGTACTGAGGCCAGTACACGGCGAGGCTAGAATTCGGCGGTCCTTGCCTACATAGGTATGGTGGACTGAAGCGGCAGCGCGGCATGCACTAAACAACCTATAGAGACTCGAGATAACTGGCGGCTATCAGAGAGGGATAAGAAAGACCTATTCGGAACCATCCGGATACTACCACCAAACATACCCATCCTGATATTTCCCCCCTCGAGACCAAACGAGGAAGTCAACCGAGGAACTCACACAGTTGGCAGTTTTATTTATTCAGTTATCGTTGCAGTAATTACTAGTCAGGTATAGATCGCATGAGTCATCCTGATGTAATAAACAGTGGGCAGTTTTAGTTAACCATTCTGTTGTAGTTGCGACACTTACTAGTCAGATACAATTAGCATGAGATATCCCAAAACCCAGCAGTTGTTGGTACTTTTATTTAGCCATTCCGTTATAGCTGCAATACTTACTAGTCAGATACAACGGTAGCAAGCGCAACCCAATCAAGCAATTGTTGGCAGATTTATTTAGCCATTCCATTATAGTGAAGCTGATTACTAGTCATTATAAAGTCAAATTTATAGCACTACTTTAGTTATAGTTGTCTATGATCGAGATACTGTGCTCCAAGTCGTCCATAACCGCGGACACGGCTTTCAGAAAGTTTTACCCTGCAGGGGTGCACAAATAGCAACACACACTCGATCAACCTCGGAGAAACCAAATCAAAACCCAACGAGGCCTTCACGACAAAGCAATCACCAGATTCAGAAATATTTCAGGGGGCCACCCCATTAAGCTACCCACAACGAAGTTAGCTGACTCCGAAACGGACTCAAGGTTTGGGTGGACGGCTGTAAACGACTGGGAACCCGAAAGTGTGACTGGGCTTGTCGATACCGCGAAATCGTGTCCCGATCCTAAACAGTACAGGTGCAGTACATCGCACAATTTAAATAAAGCAGTAAAGCATGGCATAAGTACAGGATAGTAAATAAAACCTCAAACTAGTTTGTGGCCCCAAGAAATAAGAATGAATCAATCTCTGGCTCAGGGGGGTCCCATAAGCCTCCCGGATGTGGATAGCGCGAATATTCAAGGAACAGGTATCAAGTACTCGGGGTCCTACGGGACACAAGTGGACGGTTAACAACCAAATAACATCTATTGCCCACCTGTGCCTCTGCATTTACCTACTTCAATTTTAGTTATTAAACAATAATTAAAGTTATGATCATCTCCAACAATAAACATGCGGCAATACTCCAACAACTGTGGTACTCGACGACACGCAACAGCACTCGAGCAAGCGACTACGACGCGCAAGTCCAGCTATCTACCAAACAACAGGTAATAGGATGTGTCCAAGGCAATATAAGGCTGCAAGGAAATCACGGGTACGGAAACTAGAGCAACGCAACACAGATAGCAATAGATCAACAGGAGGGAATAAATACTATAAAAGTAAGATAGGTAGAAAGGGGGAGATGCTCGCCTGAAAACATTGTCGAAGGTTCATCCGAAGAATGGGCGTCACTCGCATCAACTCATCGGCCTAGTCCGTGAAGAAGCAAAACACTAGAAGAAACACCGGATGCACTATTTAATACTATGACAGAAGATCGGGCATGATGCATGTATGATGTATGGCATGGCACAGATGTGATGCAACTAGGCAATATTAAGCGGAACCGGGGTCCCGACATTTAAATATATGGTTCTAGTTGTTTAGATACCCCGCATTTTAAATGTTGTCTTAACATGGCAAAAGATAGCACCGGTTCGCTACACCAATTTAAATGGGACCAATATAAGGCTAGATTTGCCCGCATATGGATCCCATACTTAATTAGTAGGTGAATCTGCATAACGCCCCCAAACCACACCAATATGCATGCAAGCATGATTAATTTAATATGCGATAGGTGATCAATATCATATTATAAAAATAGGGGTCTCGGATAGGGAATCATATTAGGGTTCGGCGAACTTGGGGTTCGAGGGGTTCGGGGTTGGTCTCAGGGTTCGACGGGAGAACGGCTCGACGAGATCGGTCTCGGGCAACGGAAGTCGATCTTGTCGCATCCGAGAAGAAGAACTTGGTTGGAGTCGGGGGCACATCGGATCCGCCCTGGTCGGTGCCGATCTTGTCGTCGATGGCGAACTTGAGTGGATCGGGTACCGAGGTCTTCGGATCCGTGAAGTAGATCTTATCGCACGGTGTCCGGGGTAGACGAACTTGGCGTATTCGCATCGGCGATCTTGGAGTTCGGGTTCTCGACGTCGCATCCGGGAAGAAGGTCTTGTTGCATCCGGGGTCGTCGGGTCATGTCGTCGGTTTTGTCGTTTCACGGCGGAGATCTTGGCGTTCCGGGTCTCGGTGTCTTCGGATTCCAGGATGACTAGTGCGGAGTTTCGTATACGAGGATCTTCAGCTCCCTATCGATGACTTAGCTGTTCCGACTTGGTTTGCCGATGGAGGACTTGGGGCTTGATTGTCAGTGTCAGCCTCAGGTCTTTACATCGGTAGGTCTTGGTGACGATTATGTCTGACTTCAAGAGGCTTGCAATAGCCTTCTTGCAGACGGGGGTTGGTTACATGCACAAGGAGGCAGGGAACATCGACGAGCTCAAAGTGCTGCAGCAGAGGCGGAGGGGTGAGGTGCTCCTTGGCGATGGCCAGAGCTAGAGTCGTCCCAAGGCGTCCGGAGGCTGGAGAGGTGGGGCTACGCTCGGCGGAAGAACACGAGGTCGGCGCGAGGTAGAGGAGCACGACCTGTCACAGGCGTTGACGAGGCAGGACCGCGGCCGCGAGCGGAGGTCGACGGCTCGGAGGCGAGCTCGGGATCCTGGGTCGCGGCAGCGCTACTGGCCTCAGGCGGCGGGCGAGGCACGGGAGGAGGCCGGGAAGAGGAGGGCGATGCGGTTGCGGTGGGCTCGTAGGGGGGGCGGGGCGGCCGACGGCGGACAACAACGAGGCAGAGCAAACGGGGACACGGGGCCAAGCACGGAGCTTTGGAAGGCGGCTTGCCGTGTCAGAGATGAGGTGGCGGCTTAGGGAGGCTGCAGCGAGGGCGCGTCCGCGAGGTTGAGCGGAGGGGTGGGCGACGGCTGGCCGGAGGGGAGCCCGCGGCGAGGTGGAGGGTGGCTGCTGGATGGAGGGCGAAGGTGCTGGCGGCAGGGTGTGGTTGGCAGCAGGGAGAGAGACGAGGGTGGAGGGTGGCCTCGCGAGAGAGAGGGGGAGGAGTCTGTAGGTGGGCCGGGGAGTGGGTCCAGGCAGGGGAGCGTGCGTGCGTGGTGCTTGCGATGGGACAGGGGAGGGTGTGGTTCGGTGGTGGGATTGCAGAAGGCTGAGGGAGTTGGGGGCAGCTGTGTGGTGTGAGTGGTGTGGGTGTGTGGGGTAGGTCCAGGAGAGAGAGGGGAGGTGGCGACCCAGGATTGGTGGAGGTGATGTGGAGGGGTGAGGTGGAGGAAGGGGATTGGTCAGGGTGAGGTGGAGGGAGGCTGGGTAGGATAGAGCTAGGTAGGAAAAGGGTTTGGGTGGTTCAGGGGTAAGTAGGATTTTATCTGGAGGTGGCCGGCTGGGCTTTCGGGCCTGGCTGGCTGCCTCCCAAAAATAAATAAATATTTTATTTATAACAAAACGAGGCCTTTGCAAACCGTTGATAGACAAAACAAAATATTCCGGACAAGCCCGGTGTTTTTGATTTGAATAGAAGACGGGGTATATTTAGAAAATAAGTAGGCTTTTGAAAATAGGTTCCGACAAACAAATGCATGATGACATGACGATGCTCAAATGCAAGGTGGCATGATGACATGAGCATGCAGTCATGATGATGTAATGCACAAAAACAACGCGATTTTCTAGTAGTGGTTTTGCGGGGCGCCACAATTCGACACCACTAACAATGGATCTCGCCCTCGAGATCCGCCTCATGGTACCGGGAAGAAGGGCGGCGATCTGAATCTTCTCGCATCGTGTATATTCTCGCGACACCACTAACAAGAGGTCGTTGTCCGTGATCGTCGAGAGAACACTCCGGGAACAAAAGGTCGAAGGTAGAGGTATCAACAAATAAAGCCACCTCTAGCTTCGATGGAAAGAGGGAACCGATGCATTCTCATCCACTTCAATGTACACAAGCGAATAGAGTGAGTAGTCGGCATGGGGGCCAATCCATCACGCACCCAAACTATTACTCTGCACAATCAGTAGAAAAGCGTGCAACCATTCTCGGAATCAGACTAAAGATCTCGACAATCGAGGTTCAGAAACAAAGGAGTGATGCAGACTCTGCATCGGATCTGGCGTAGATGATGTCGTCGCGTCAGAAAACACCGGAAGGCACAAGAAGGAACAAAGAGAAGTCCACCAGACGAAGGATTCCTCGGATAGCATGAAGACCAGATGTAGCAACACCGTCACCAAAGGAGGAAGCGAAACCCTGAAGGTACGACGGAACCCAACCACGAGAAATCCTGGACTCGAAGAGAGAGAAGAGAGCGGATTCAAAACACGTAGAGGTGAGAGGAGAGCAGCAGAGGGGTAAGGAGTAAAATCAGACCTAACCAGAACTATCCAACCGATTTTGCAAAAATAGTTTTGACACTCTACTTCGGCCGTTAGCTAGGTTATCCTACAGGCTGGACTTGTGGGGTATCGCAACTGCTGAGCTCTGATACCACTCTGTAACACCCTCAGAATCGGCCCTATGCAAGTTTCAGCGCTTCCCGCCAAAACCCGCATAGAAACGATTCAAAGGTGCCCACCAGGCACTTGCGTGCGGGTGGAAAAACGAAGTAATACCATTACACAATAGTCCTCGATGGAACCCACAAAACATATATATACAACAGCGACTCAATGAGTCAAGAATACAGATATAATATACAAAGATCCAAATCACCTTGAAATTGATAGAGCGTCCGACTACGGACAAGATGCAAATGGGTCTAAGAGCCCTGAAGAATAACCAATGGCGTCCATAACCCTGCCCAGGCCAAGCCGGAAGGTAACCCTGCTAACAACGTCGATCTCAAAACCTGCTTAAACAAAAGGGGTGCCGACAAAGGGCAGAGGAAAAAGAGAGAGCGGTCAGTACTGAGGCCAGTACACGGCGAGGCTAGAATTCGGCGGTCCTCGCCTACATAGGTACGGTGGACTGAAGCGGCAGCGCCGCATGCACTAAACAACCTATAGAGACTCGAGATAACTGGCGGCTATCAGAGAGGGATAAGAAAGACCTATTCGGAACCATCCGGATACTACCACCAAACATACCCATCCTGGTATTTCCCCCCTCGAGACCAAACGAGGAAGTCAACCGAGGAACTCACACAGTTGGCAGTTTTATTTATTCAGTTATCGTTGCAGTAATTACTAGTCAGGTATAGATAGCATGAGTCATCCTGATGTAATAAACAGTGGGCAATTTTAGTTAACCATTCCGTTGTAGTTGCGACACTTACTAGTCAGATACAATTAGCATGAGATATCCCAAAACCTAGCAGTTGTTGGTACTTTTATTTAGCCATTCCGTTATAGTTGCAATACTTACTAGTCAGATACAACAGTAGCAAGAGACAACCCAATCAAGCAATTGTTGGCAGATTTATTTAGCCATTCCATTATAGTGAAGCTGATTACTAGTCATTATAAAGTCAAATTTATAGCACTACTTTAGTTATAGTTGTCTATGATCGAGATACTGTGCTCCAAGTCGTCCATAACCGTGGACACGGCTTTCAGAAAGTTTTACCCTGCAGGGGTGCACAAATAGCAACACACACTCGATCAACCTCGGAAAAACCAAATCAAAGCCCAACGAGGCCTTCACGACAAAGCAATCACCAGATTCAGAAATATTTCAGGGGGCCGCCCCATTAAGCTACCCGCAACGAAGTTAGCTGACTCCAAAACGGACTCAAGGTTTGGGTGGACGGCTGTAAACGACTGGGAACCCGAAAGTGTGACTGGGCTTGTCGATACCGCGAAATCGTGTCCCGATCCTAAACAGTACAGGTGCAGTACATCGCACAATTTAAATAAAGCAGTAAAGCATGGCATAAGTACAGGATAGTAAATAAAACCTCAAACTAGTTTGTGGCCCCAAGAAATAAGAATGAATCAAGCTCTGGCTCAGGGGGGTCCCATAAGCCTCCCGGATGTGGATAGCGCGAATATTCAAGGAACAGGTATCAAGTACTCGGGGTCCTACGGGACACAAGTGGACGGTTAACAACCAAATAACATCTATTGCCCACCTGTGCCTCTGCATTTACCTACTTCAATTTTAGTTATTAAACAATAATTAAAGTTATGATCATCTCCAACAATAAACATGCGGCAATACTCCAACAACTGTGGTACTCGACGACACGCAACAGCACTCGAGCAAGCGACTACGACGCGCAAGTCCAGCTATCTACCAAACAACAGGTAATAGGATGTGTCCAAGGCAATATAAGGCTGCAAGGAAATCACGGGTACGGAAACTAGAGCAACGCAACACAGATAGCAATAGATCAACAGGAGGGAATAAATACTATAAAAGTAAGATAGGTAGAAAGGGGGAGATGCTCGCCTGAAACATTGTCGAAGGTTCATCCGAAGAACGGGCGTCACTCGCATCAACTCATCGGCCTAGTCCGTGAAGAAGCAAAACACTAGAAGAAACACCGGATGCACTATTTAATACTATGACAGAAGATCGGGCATGATGCATGTATGATGTATGGCATGGCACAGATGTGATGCAACTAGGCAATATTAAGCGGAACCGGGGTCCCGACATTTAAATATATGGTTCTAGTTGTTTAGATACCCCGCATTTTAAATGTTGTCTTAACATGGCAAAAGATAGCACCGGTTCGCTACACCAATTTAAATGGGACCAATATAAGGCTAGATTTGCCCGCATATGGATCCCATACTTAATTAGTAGGTGAATCTGCATAACACCCCCAAACCACACCAATATGCATGCAAGCATGATTAATTTAATATGCGACAGGTGATCAATATCATATTATAAAAATAGGGGTCTCGGATAGGGAATCACATTAGGGTTCGGCGAACTTGGGGTTCGAGGGGTTCGGGGTTGGTCTCAGGGTTCGACGGGAGAACGGCTCGACGGGATCGGTCTCGGGCAACGGAAGTCGATCTTGTCGCATCCGAGAAGAAGAACTTGGTTGGCGTCGGGGGCACATCGGATCCGCCCTGGTCGGTGCCGATCTTGTCGTCGATGGCGAACTTGAGTGGATCGGGTACCGAGGTCTTCGGATCCGTGAAGTAGATCTTGTCGCACGGTGTCCGGGGTAGACGAAATTGGCGTATTCGCATCGGCGATCTTGGCGTTCGGGTTCTCGACGTCGCATCCGGGAAGAAGGTCTTGTTGCATCCGGGGTCGTCGGGTCATGTCGTCGGTTTTGTCGTTTCACGGCGGAGATCTTGGCGTTCCGGGTCTCGGTGTCTTCGGATTCCAGGATGACTAGTGCGGAGTTCCGTATACGAGGATCTTCAGCTCCCTATCGATGACTTAGCTGTTCCGACTTGGTTTGCCGATGGAGGACTTGGGGCTTGATTGTCAGTGTCAGCCTCAGGTCTTTACATCGGTAGGTCTTGGTGACGATTATGTCTGACTTCAAGAGGCTTGCAATAGCCTTCTTGCAGACGGGGGTTGGTGACATGCACAAGGAGGCAGGGAACATCGACGAGCTCGAAGTGCTGCAGTAGAGGCGGAGGGGTGAGGTGCTCCTTGGCGACGGCCAGAGCTAGAGTCGTCCCAAGGCGTCTAGAGGCTGGAGAGGTGGGGCGACGCTCGGCGGAAGAACACGAGGTCGGCGCGAGGTAGAGGAGCACGACCTGTCACAGGCGTTGACGAGGCAGGACCGCGGCCGCGAGCGGAGGTCGACGGCTCGGAGGCGAGCTCGGGCTCCTGGGTCGCGGCAGCGCTACTGGCCTCAGGCAGCGGGCGAGGCACGGGAGGAGGCCGGGAAGAGGAGGGCGATGCGGTTGCGGTGGGCTCGTAGGGGGGGCGGGGCGGCCGACGGCGGACAACAACGAGGCAGAGCAAACGGGGACACGGGGCCAAGCACGGAGCTTTGGGAGGCGGCTTGCCGTGTCAGAGATGAGGTGGCGGCTTAGGGAGGCTGCGGCGAGGGCGCGTCCGCGAGGTTGAGCGGAGGGGTGGGCGACGGCTGGCCGGAGGGGAGCCCGTGGCGAGGTGGAGGGCGGCTGCTGGACGGAGGGCGAAGGTGCTGGCGGCAGGGTGTGGTTGGCAGCAGGGAGAGAGACGAGGGTGGAGGGTGGCCTCGCGAGAGAGAGGGGGAGGAGTTTGCAGGTGGGCCGGGGAGTGGGTCCAGGCAGGGGAGCGTGCGTGCGTGGTGCTTGCGATGGGACAGGGGAGGGTGTGGTTCGGTGGTGGGATTGCAGAAGGCTGAGGGAGTTGGGGGCAGCTGTGTGGTGTGAGTGGTGTGGGTGTGTGGGTTAGGTCCAGGAGAGAGAGGGGAGGTGGCGACCCAGGATTGGTGGAGGTGATGTGGAGGGGTGAGGTGGAGGAAGGGGATTGGTCAGGGTGAGGTGGAGGGAGGCTGGGTAGGATAGAGCTAGGTAGGAAAAGGGTTTGGGTGGTTCAGGGGTAAGTAGGATTTTATCTGGAGGTGGCCGGCTGGGCTTTCGGGCCTGGCTGGCTGCCTCCCAAAAATAAATAAATATTTTATTTATAACAAAACGAGGCCTTTGCAAACCGTTGATAGACAAAACAAAATATTCCGGACAAGCCCGGTGTTTTTGATTTGAATAGAAGACGGGGTATATTTAGAAAATAAGTAGGCTTTTGAAAATAGGTTCCGACAAACAAATGCATGATGACATGACGATGCTCAAATGCAAGGTGGCATGATGACATGAGCATGCAGTCATGATGATGTAATGCACAAAAACAACGCGATTTTCTAGTAGTGGTTTTGCGGGGCGCCACACCAAGGCCACCGACTCCAAGGAATCCAAATCCACCCCGCATCGAATATCGTCAACCTCCAAGTCCACCCCAACCCGATTATCGCCAACCTCCAAGTCCACCCCAACCCGATTATCGCCAACCTCCAAGTCCACCCTGCCCCGCTGACGATCGCCGCAGCAGGAGTACATCAACTCGATCTCCGCCTCCGCCTCCATGCAATACTACTACGTCGTCAAAGAAACAGAAGTTCGACGGTCCCCCGCGCCCCACATCGAAGAAAGGTCAAACGTCGAAGATAGTCGATATCCCGCCGGCTCTTCCAAAGAGACCTTATGACAAGACCGACGAGGAAACTAACGCGGATGTGGCTGCCCAAGTTAAGGCGCATTTTGCACCCAAAAAGCCTGAGCCAAAGCCGGTATATAACGAAAAAACAAAAAAGTGGGCTAAGTCCTTTCTTGAGCAACCATCCCAGATATCAATGAATCTGGAATCAGACTATGACCGGGAGATTATTAAGCAATGTAACACCCTCAGAATCGGCCCTATGCAAGTTTCAGGGCTTCCCGCCAAACCCGCATAGAAACGATTCAAAGGTGCCCACCAGGCACTTGCGTGCGGGTGGAAAACGAAGTAATAACATTACACAACAGTCCTCGATGGGACCCACAGAATAGATATATATACAACACGACTCCATGAGTCAAGAATACAGATATACAGAACAAAGATCCAAATCACCTTGAAAACGATAGAGCGTCCAGCTACGGACAAGATGCAAATGAGGCTAAGATCCCTGAAGAATAACCAATGGCGTCCATAACCCTGCCCAGGCCAAGCCGGAAGGGTAACCCTGCTAACGACGTCGATCTCAAAACCTGCTTAAACAAAAGGGGTGCCGACAAAGGGCAAAGGAAAAAGAGGAGCGTCAGTACTGAGGCCAGTACACGGCGAGGCTAGAATTCGGCGGTCCTCGCCTACATAGGTATGGTGGACTGAAGCGGCAGCGCAGCATGCACTAAACAACCTATAGAGACTCGATACAACTAGCGGCTGTCAGAGAGGGGTAAGAAAGACCTATTCGGAACCAACCTGATACTACCACCAAACATACCCATCCTGGTATTTCCCCCTCGAGACCAAACGAGGAAGTCAACCGAGGAACTCACACAGTTGGCAGTTTTATTTATTCAGTTATCGTTGCAGCAATTACTAGTCAGGTATAGATAGTCATCCTGATAAGGTAAGCAGTGGGCAGTTTTAGTTAACCAGTCCATTGTAGTTGCAACACTTACTAGTCAGATACAATTAGCATGAGATAACCCAAAACCCAGCAGTTGTTGGTACTTTTATTTAGCCATTCTGTTATAGTTGCAATACTTACTAGTCCGGTACAATGGCAGCAAGCGACAACCCAAACAAGCAATTGTTGGCAATTTTATTTAGCCATTCCATTATAGTGAAGCTGATTACTAGTCATTTTAAAGTCAAATTTATAGCACTACTTTAGTTATAGTTGTCTATGATCGAGATACTGTGCTCCAAGTCGTCCATAACCGCGGACACGGCTTTCAGAAAGTTTTACCCTGCAGGGGTGCACAAATAGCAACACACACTCGATCAACCTCGGAAAAACCAAATCAAAACCCAACGAGGCTTTCACGACAAAGCAATCACAGGATTCAGAAATATTTCAGGGGGCCACCCCTTGGAGTACACCCGCAACAAAGTTAGCTGACTCCGAGACGGACCCGAGGTTTGGGTGGACGACTGTAAACGACTGGGAACCCGAAAACTCGGGCTTGTCGATACCGCGAAAACGTGTCCCGATCCTAAACAGTACAGGTGCTCCTCGCACAATTGTAATAAAGCAGTAAAGCATGGCATAGGTACAGGATAGTAAATAAAACCTCAAACTAGTTTGTGGCCCCAAGAAATAAGAATGAATCAAGCTCTGGCTCAGGGGGGTCCCATAATCCTCCCGGATGTGGATAGCGCGAATATTCAAGGAACAGGTATCAAGTACTCGGGGTCCTACGGGACACAAGTGGACGGTTAACAACCAAATAACATCTATTGCCCACCTGTGCCTCTGCTTACCTACTTCAATTTTAGTTGTTAAACAGTAATTAAAGTAAACGATAATGAAAGCCATGATCATCTCCAACCTTAAACATGCGGCAACACTCCAACAACTGTGGTACTGGACGACACGCAACAGCACTTGAGCAAGAGACTACGACGTGCAAGTCCAACTATCTACCAAGCAACAGGTAATAGGATGTGTCCAAGGCAATATAAGGCTGCAAGGGATCTCACGGGTACGAAACTAGAGCAACGCAACACAGATAGCAATAGATCAACAGGAGGGAATAAAGACTATAAATGCCAAATAAGTAGAAGGGGAAGGGATGCTCGCCTGAAAACATTGCCGAAGGTTCATCCGAAGATCGGGTCGACACTCGCATCAACTCAACGGCCTTATCCGCGAAGAAGCAAAACACTAGAATAAACACCGGATGCACTATTTAATACTACGGCAGAAGATCGGGCATGATGCATGTATGATGTATGACATGGCAAAGATGCGATGCGATTAGGCAATATTAAATGGAACCGGGGTCCCGACATTTAATTAAATGGTTCAAGTTGTCTAACTACCCCGCAATTTAAATGTTGTAATAACAAGGCAAGATAAGTTACCGGTTTGCTACACAAATTTAAATGAGGCCAATATAAGACTAGATTTGCCCGCATATGGGCCCCATATTTAATTTAGGTGAATCGCCTAACTGCCCCCAACAACCACAGACAAGTATGCATGCGAGATGAAAGATTTAATGCAACAAGTTTATATCATATAATAAAATAAGGGCTCGGGTTTGGGTTCACACATGGAGGTTTGGCGATCTTGGTTCCGGGGGTTCGGGGTTCGACAGGGGCTCAGGGTTCGACGGAAACGGTCTCGGCAGAAACATTCTCGTACAAAGGAGTAGATCTTGGCGTTCCGGTGAAGAAGGACTTGGCGTATCCGTGTCGACGACCTGGGTGTCCGGGTTCTCGGCGAACTTGGCGTCCGGGAAGGAGTACTTGTCGCATCTACCGTCTTTGGGTTTGCTTCAATCGGGTCCATGACGAAGTACTTGTCGTCCCATGTAGAAATCCTTGTCGATCTGCGGCGATGATTTCAGGTTCGGGTCTTCGGGGTACATGAGGAGATCTTGGCGTTCCGTGAAGGCGATATTGTCGGATCCTCCTCAAAGGCCTTGGGGTTCGCGCTTCGGGGGTCGGTGACGAGCTTGTGCGGTACCAGGTACCTCATAGCACTCCTTCGGTTCCTTGATGTCGATTTTAGGTTCCGGCTTCATCCATCGATGGCAGACTTGGATCAGTGCCACAGATTATAAGTCTGAAGGCATTTGCGGGAGGCAGGTGCTCGAGCGGTACTCGTCGCGGCCGAAGGCATGAGGACTGGAAACTGAGGCCACGCGGCTCGGCGAGCAGGGGCGAGCGCCGACGAGGTCAGGGTACGGTGGCTCGATGGCGCTGCGGCCAAGGCGAGGGGAGCGGCTCGGGGCTCGACGGAGGTGAAGGGAGAGAGGCCCAGAAGGAGGCGACGGTGGCGCGCTCGGCGATGGCCGCTCACAGGGACGAGGGGCGAGGCTGGACGACGCCAGGGATGGCTGAGGAGGCGGCGGCAGGGCTTGGTTGGCCGCTGGAGAGGGCGAGGTCGAGGGGAGGACGGCGGCTCGGGGAGAGGCCTGGTGGCGGCGGACGCTGGAGGAGCTCGCCGGAAGAGGGCGAGCTGGCGGCCCGACGGAGAGGAGGGCGCGGCGGTGATGCGGGCAAGCTTGGCGGCGGGGTCGGGAGAGATGGCGATGAAGGGCGCGGCGGCGCTAGCGAGCAAGGAGGGAGACGACCGCGGAGCTCGCGGGAGGTGGCGATGGCCGGAGGGTGCGGCGGCGCGCCTCCAGGTCGAGCTGGGTGCGGTGCGGCCGGAGAAGCTCCCCGGGGAGGACGGTAGAGGGGGAGGAGGGCGGCCGGCGGCGGGGTGCGACGGCGAGGTGGTGGAGGAGACCGATGGCGGTGGGGTGAGGTCGGGGAGGCAGGCGTGTGGGAGAAGGAAGGGAAGGGGATGGAGGCGAGGGCGCGTCCCGCGGGCGTCGTCGGGAGGAAGAAGGCCGGCTCGGGAAGGAGCCACGCGGGCGAGGTGGGAGGCAGGTGCCGGAGGGGAGGAAGAAGGGCTGGGTCGGGGAAGCGGTCGCGCGTGGGTGAGGGAGTGGGGCCACGAGCGGGGGAGGGTGCGTGAGTGGCGTGCGTCGCGTGTGGGTGTGCGTGGTGGGGCCCAGAGGCGTGGGAGGTGGTGGCGTGGTGTGGGGAAACGGGCAGGTGGTGCTGGGTGGGATGAGGTGGCGGTGTTTGAGTGGAGGGGGGATGGCCAAGGGTGATGTGGTGTGCACCGATTGGTGCAGGTGAGGTGGAGGGGGCTGGGTAGAATTAGGATAGGTAGGAAAAGAATTTAGGTGGCCCGATTTTGAACTGGGGGTGGCCGACTGGGTCGGAACGGCCCGGTTTGGATGCCCCCTAAAAATAATTAAAAAAATTATTTATTTAAAACAGGGCTTTTGCAAACCGTTAGCAGACAAAACAAAATAATCCGGAGACCCGGGTTTTAATTTGAAAACAAGACGGGGCGTTTAGAAAACAAAAACAGGCTTTGCGAAAATAGTTTTATGCAAACAAATTCAAGATGACATGACGATGCTCAAATGCAATGTGGCATGAAGACATGAGCATGCGGTCATGATGATGCAATGCACAAGAACAACGCGATTTTCTAGTAGTGGTTTTTGCGGGATGCCACAACTCGACACCACTAACAATGGATCTCGCCCTCGAGATCCGCCTCATGGTACCGGAAAGAAGGTCGGTGATCTGCATCTTCTCGCTTCGTGTAGATCTTCGCGACACCACTAACAAGAGGTCGTTGTCCGTGATCGTCGAGGGAACACTTCGGAACAAAAGGTCGAAGGTAGAGGTATCAACAAATAAAGCCACCTCTAGCTTCGATAGAAAGAGGGAACCGATGCATTCTCATCCACTTCAATGTACAAAAGCGAATAGAAGGGGTAGTCGGCATGGGGGCCAATCCATCACGCACCCAAACTATTACTCTGCACACTCAGTAGAAAAGCGTGCAACCATTCTCGGAATCAGACTGAAGATCTCGACAATCGAGGTTCAGAAACAAAGGAGTGATGCAGACTCTGCCTCGGATCTGGCGTAGATGATGTCGTCGCGTAGGAAAACACCGGAAGGCACAAACAAGGAACAAAGAATGGTACCACAGTAGACGGATTCCTCAGACAGCATGAACACTGGGTGGTAGAACACTGTTACAAAGGAGGAAGCGAAACCCTGAAGGTACGACGGAACCCAACCACGAGAAATCCTGGACTCGAAGAGAGAGAAGAGAGCGGATTCAAAACACGCAAAGGTGAGAGGGGAGCAGCAGAGAGGTGAGGAGTAAAATCAGACCTAATCAGAACTATCCAACCGATTTTGCAAAAATAGTTTTGACACTCTACTTCGGCCGTTAGCTAGGTTATCCTACAGGCTAGACTTGTGGGGTATCGCAACTGCTGAGCTCTGATACCACTCTGTAACACCCTCAGAATCGGCCCTATGCAAGTTTCAGCGCTTCCCGCCAAACCCGCATAGAAACGATTCAAAGGTTCCCACCAGGCACTTGCGTGCGGGTGGAAAACGAAGTACTAACATTACACAACAGTCCTCGATGGGACCCACAGAACAGATATATATACAACACGACTCCATGAGTCAAGAATACAGATATACAGAACAAAGATCCAAATCACCTTGAAAACGATAGAGCGTCCAGCTACGGACAAGATGCAAATGAGGCTAAGATCCCTGAAGAATAACCAATGGCGTCCATAACCCTGCCCAGGCCAAGCCGGAAGGGTAACCCTGCTAACGACGTCGATCTCAAAACCTGCTTAAACAAAAGGGGTGCCGACAAAGGGCAAAGGAAAAAGAGGAGCGTCAGTACTGAGGCCAGTACACGGCGAGGCTAGAATTCGGCGGTCCTCGCCTACATAGGTATGGTGGACTGAAGCGGCAGCGCAGCATGCACTAAACAACCTATAGAGACTCGATACAACTAGCGGCTGTCAGAGAGGGGTAAGAAAGACCTATTCGGAACCAACCTGATACTACCACCAAACATACCCATCCTGGTATTTCCCCCTCGAGACCAAACGAGGAAGTCAACCGAGGAACTCACACAGTTGGCAGTTTTATTTATTCAGTTATCGTTGCAGCAATTACTAGTCAGGTATAGATAGTCATCCTGATAAGGTAAGCAGTGGGCAGTTTTAGTTAACCAGTCCGTTGTAGTTGCAACACTTACTAGTCAGATACAATTAGCATGAGATAACCCAAAACCCAGCAGTTGTTGGTACTTTTATTTAGCCATTCCGTTATAGTTGCAATACTTACTAGTCCGGTACAATGGCAGCAAGCGACAACCCAAACAAGCAATTGTTGGCAATTTTATTTAGCCATTCCATTATAGTGAAGCTGATTACTAGTCATTTTAAAGTCAAATTTATAGCACTACTTTAGTTATAGTTGTCTATGATCGAGATACTGTGCTCCAAGTCATCCATAACCGCGGACACGGCTTTCAGAAAGTTTTACCCTGCAGGGGTGCACAAATAGCAACACACACTCGATCAACCTCGGAAAAACCAAATCAAAACCCAACGAGGCTTTCACGACAAAGCAATCACAGGATTCAGAAATATTTCAGGGGGCCACCCCTTGGAGTACACCCGCAACGAAGTTAGCTGACTCCGAGACGGACCCGAGGTTTGGGTGGACGGCTGTAAACGACTGGGAACCCGAAAACTCGGGCTTGTCGATACCGCGAAAACGTGTCCCGATCCTAAACAGTACAGGTGCTCCTCGCACAATCGTAATAAAGCAGTAAAGCATGGCATAGGTACAGGATAGTAAATAAAACCTCAAACTAGTTTGTGGCCCCAAGAAATAAGAATGAATCAAGCTCTGGCTCAGGGGGGTCCCATAATCCTCCCGGATGTGGATAGCGCGAATATTCAAGGAACAGGTATCAAGTACTCGGGGTCCTACGGGACACAAGTGGACGGTTAACAACCAAATAACATCTATTGCCCACCTGTGCCTCTGCTTACCTACTTCAATTTTAGTTGTTAAACAGTAATTAAAGTAAACGATAATGAAAGCCATGATCATCTCCAACCTTAAACATGCGGCAACACTCCAACAACTGTGGTACTGGACGACACGCAACAGCACTTGAGCAAGCGACTACGACGTGCAAGTACAACTATCTACCAAGCAACAGGTAATAGGATGTGTCCAAGGCAATATAAGGCTGCAAGGGATCTCACGGGTACGAAACTAGAGCAACGCAACACAGATAGCAATAGATCAACAGGAGGGAATAAAGACTATAAATGCCAAATAGGTAGAAGGGGAAGGGATGCTCGCCTGAAAACATTGCCGAAGGTTCATCCGAAGATCGGGTCGACACTCGCATCAACTCAACGGCCTTATCCACGAAGAAGCAAAACACTAGAATAAACACCGGATGCACTATTTAATACTACGGCAGAAGATCGGGCATGATGCATGTATGATGTATGACATGGCAAAGATGCGATGCGATTAGGCAATATTAAGTGGAACCGGGGTCCCGACATTTAATTAAATGGTTCAAGTTGTCTAACTACCCCGCAATTTAAATGTTGTAATAACAAGGCAAGATAAGTTACCGGTTTGCTACACAAATTTAAATGAGGCCAATATAAGACTAGATTTGCCCGCATATGGGCCCCATATTTAATTTAGGTGAATCGCCTAAATACCCCCAACAACCACAGACAAGTATGCATGCGAGATGAAAGATTTAATGCAACAAGTTTATATCATATAATAAAATAAGGGCTCGGGTTTGGGTTCACACATGGAGGTTTGGCGATCTTGGTTCCGGGGGTTCGGGGTTCGACAGGGGCTCAGGGTTCGACAGAAACGGTCTCGGCAGAAACATTCTCGTACAACGGAGTAGATCTTGGCGTTCCGGTGAAGAAGGACTTGGCGTATCCGTGTCGACGACCTGGGCGTCCGGGTTCTCGGCGAACTTGGCGTCCGGGAAGGAGTACTTGTCGCATCTACCGTCTTTGGGTTTGCTTCAATCGGGTCCATGACGAAGTACTTGTCGTCCCATGTAGAAATCCTTGTCGATCTGTGGCGATGATTTCAGGTTCGGGTCTTCGGGGTACATGAGGAGATCTTGGCGTTCCGTGAAGGCGATATTGTCGGCTCCTCCTCAAAGGCCTTGGGGTTCGCGCTTCGGGGGTCGGTGACGAGCTTGTGCGGTACCAGGTACCTCATAGCACTCCTTCGGTTCCTTGATGTCGATTTTAGGTTCCGGCTTCATCCATCGATGGCGGACTTGGATCAGTGCCACAGATTATAAGTCTGAAGGCATTTGCGGGAGGCAGGTGCTCGAGCGGTACTCGTCGCGGCCGAAGGCATGAGGACTGGAAACTGAGGCCACGCGGCTCGGCGAGTAGGGGCGAGCGCCGACGAGGTCAGGGTACGGTGGCTCGATGGCACTGCGGCCAAGGCGAGGGGAGCGGCTCGGGGCTCGACGGAGGTGAAGGGAGAGAGGCCCAGAAGGAGGCAACGGTGGCGCGCTCGGTGATGGCCGCTCACAGGGACGCGGGGCGAGGCTAGACGACGCCAGGGATGGCTGAGGAGGCGGCGGCAGGGCTTGGTTGGCCGCTGGAGAGGGCGAGGTCGAGGGGAGGACGGCGGCTCGGGGAGAGGCCTGGTGGCGGCGGACGCTGCAGGAGCTCGCCGGAAGAGGGCGAGGTGGCGGCCCGACGGAGAGGAGGGCGCGGCGGTGATGCGGGCAAGCTTGGCGGCGGGGTCGGGAGAGATGGCGATGAAGGGCGCGGCGGCGCTAGCGAGCGAGGAGGGAGACGGCCGCAGAGCTCGCGGGAGGTGGCGATGGCCGGAGGGTGCGGTGGCACGCCTCCAGGTCGAGCTGGGTGCGGTGCGGCCGGAGAAGCTCCCCGGGGAGGACGGTAGAGGGGGAGGAGGGCGGCCGGCGGCGGGGCACGGCGGCGAGGTGGTGGAGGAGACCGATGGCGGCGGGGTGAGGTCGGGGAGGCAGGCGTGGGGGAGAAGGAATGGAAGGGGATGGAGGCGAGGGCGCGGCCCGCGGGCGTCGTCGGGAGGAAGAAGGCCGGCTCGGGAAGGAGCCACGCGGGCGAGGTGGGAGGCAGGCGCCAGAGGGGAGGAAGAAGGGCGGGGTCGGGGAAGCGGTCGCGCGTGGGTGAGGGAGTGGGGCCACGAGCGGGGGAGGGTGCGTGAGTGGCGTGCGTCGCGTGTGGGTGTGCGTGGTGGGGCCCAGAGGCGTGGGAGGTGGTGGCGTGGTGTGGGGAAACGGGCAGGTGGTGCTGGGTGGGATGAGGTGGCGGTGTTTGAGTGGAGGGGGGATGGCCAAGGGTGATGTGGCGTGCACCGATTGGTGCAGGTGAGGTGGAGGGGGCTGGGTAGAATTAGGATAGGTAGGAAAAGAATTTAGGTGGCCCGATTTTGAACTGGGGGTGGCCGACTGGGTCGGATCGGCCCGGTTTGGCTGCCCCCTAAAAATAATTAAAAAATTTATTTATTTAAAACAGGGCTTTTTGCAAACCGTTAGCAGACAAAACAAAATAATCCGGAGACCCGGGTTTTAATTTGAAAACAAGACGGGGCGTTTAGAAAACAAAAACAGGCTTTGCGAAAATAGTTTTATGCAAACAAATGCAAGATGACATGACGATGCTCAAATGCAATGTGGCATGAAGACATGAGCATGCGGTCATGATGATGCAATGCACAAGAACAACGCGATTTTCTAGTAGTGGTTTTTGCGGGATGCCACAAGCAAGCACAGAAGAAAAAAATCACAAGCGCAAAAAGCGGGAAGCAAGTTGCCCAGCTCGGAGCACAGAAGAATCAATCGATCGCCCCGCTCAAAGTCATTTCAGACCTCGACAAGGCCTTCATAGCTAAAATGGATATGGACATGCAAATAATGGACCCTAGAGCCCGTAATAGTGTTGCACTTATGGGAATCACTGTATCGCAGGCCAAAGCACTTGCTAACGAAGCAAATATGTCTCTTGGTCAATATTTAGGCTATGAAGATACGCCAGTGGGTCAGATAGTACGGCAGTATGTCCAAGGGCAGCCTCTAGTCAGTAATGAGGAGCTCGTGCATCTATCCACACATATGCGAAATCTGCATGAATGGTACATGTCGCAAGCAGAAAAAAAGCATCATAAAGATTGGTTTCCGGTGGACGTTAGAAAGGAGCATCACTTCAAACCATACTCGATACAGGTTCAAATGACCGAACTGTTTCAGTTATACAACCAGCGCGCCCTCGACAAATCTATCATTGGTTGCTACTGTCTGTAAGTTATTTATTTCTATAATTAAGTTTGTAGCTTTAGCTCGTTCATTACATTTAATATATTATCCTAACTATATATCCTTTTGTATGATGATATTATATTCCGCAGAAGGAAGATGCTTGAATGCAAAAGAGCTAGAAGATACGACGTTGGGTTCATTGACCCATATATCATTAATGAATATACGTTAAAGAATCACCCCAAAGACGTGGAGGAAGACCTGTCCAGGTTCTTAACCGAGCATAATTTTGTTAAGGAAATACTATTTCCTTACAACTTCAAGTGAGTGTTTATATCTTGTACACATTTTATTTTTGCTTACTGGATGAGCTATGCATGTATGCTTATGTAAATATCCGCAGATTCCACTGGATCTTGCTAAACATTCAAGTTGACAAGTCCCTAGTCGAAGTCCACGACTCATTAAGTTGGGACCAAGAGAAGTGGAGCGACATGAAAGCAATGCTCCATAAGTAATTTCAATCATTATCGCATTATATCGTCCTCTTTCATTCATTTCCTGATATTAAGTAACTAATAACTCCTTTGTTCATTTTCTTTGCCGAGCAGGTGTTGGACAAGGTTCAGACAGAAAATACCAGGTCCATTCAAAGAGGAGCTAACTTATAAAATGGCGAAGAGTTTACAGCAGCCACCGGGAACTCATTTATATGGATACTACGTCTGCGAGTACATCCGCGAGTTGACCAGTGAGCAGAAAGTTGACTCACATTATATTTATGATTTGCGGGAGACACTAGAGCCAGACCAGCGCATAAGAGCAATTCAAGAGGAGCTGGCGGGATTTATGATGAAGGATGTCCTCGATGTACATGGAGAGCATTATGCGGATGACGTGGAACTCGATTTGCCTTAGTCATCTCCATGTAGCTTATATGATATATATATTCATCAATGACCATGTAATTTTCAAAACATTTCTTCCTTTTGATATATGATTGATTATATGTATGCTTGCAAGGGATCGATCTTATATAAATGCATCGACGTGTAGTGTGTATGTAGTAGCGTATAATATGTCTACTGAAATATATGTTTGTTAAGTTATAGTGAAAGACAAAACGAAAAAGAAACAAAATGGCAAAAAAAAAAGAAATACACAATCTCTGCCGCGGCAGAGAAATGTGGTGTTTCTCTGCCGCAGCAGGAAACCTTTTAGTCCTGGGTGGTGTTACAGCCCGGGACTAGAGGGTTCCGCCCCCCGCGGCGCTGAAACAGCCACGTGGCTGTTATCAGTCGCGGGCCTTTGCGAGCCGGGACTAGAGGGGGGGAGGGGGGCTCTAGTCCCGTTTTCGCAGTCCCAGACCCAAAACCGGGACTAGAGCCCGTTGCGGCCCGGGACTAGAGCCCTTTTTTCTACCAGTGTTACTGTAGTTGAGCGCGTGAGCTGGTGCTCAGCACGCTGGTCTTCCCTCACGCGTAAGCTATAGAATAATTTGATGGAACAAGTCAACAATATGTTATCCTGTTGAGGTCCTACTATATACTGTACTAATGATAATATAGTAACACCGAAGTTGAGAGTGGAGGCAGCCGTCAGCTCTATGTGCTGGTGTGTTCCTGGCTGCCAAGACGACACATACCATACTCCATAGTCCAGTAGTAAGCCAAGCGTGTTGCCTTTACGTACCCATTTAGACCCTCCTTTCCATCTCTGACGATAAAAAGAAGTAGATATATCTATTAAAATTATTGTGTCTATTGTCGATCAATAATCAAACCAGCGTAATTGTAATTTTATCATCGGACATGGTTTCAGTTTAACACCCATATCGAATATTCAGTAAAAAATCCAAAAGCAGCAGACATCCTACAATTATCAACACATGTCTTCACAATTACTCGGTACACGCTAATTGAGAAAGGCATAAAAGGATAATCTCTGCTGTAATAACCTCTGCTCCCCATGTCCTCTTCCCCTGTGTCGTCCTCGTTTGTGCTCTCCAACATTGTATAATCCATCTCCAACCTTGCGGGAACCATCTTCGTGCCGGATCCGTCATAGGCATGCAGCTAATGGCTAGCTCACGGTTTTCACTTCCATCCGCCTGAGCAACGGAGGGCAGGACACAACAACCATGCGAGAGGGTTGGGAGGGGACAACGACATGTATGAGGATGAACGATGTAATGTTGTGGCGGCGGGAGGAGCAGAGCAGTGAAGTTGAGCTAGGGAGCAACAAATTATTGAAAATTGCATAATTGTGAGGGTTGTAATCCTCTTATCCGGAACAGGCGCTCGGTTGAAGACGCTTGATTATTACAAAATCCACCGCTTCAGCTATCCATTTAAGAACATAATTGACTCTCGCAAGAAAAAGAGAAGACGCGGGAAAAGAGACATTTGTTAAGAATATAAGGCTGGTCATAGTGGGGAGTAACTTAGAGTAGTAACATGCGTCTAAGTTACCACCTCCATAGTGGAAAATAATATATGTGTGGTATCATGCAAAGGCTTATTTATTACAACATAGACTCATTTTGTATTGAAATGTGTGATGTTATGATAACATAGCTAATTATCACAAGCCTCTCTCTTATTATTTAATTGTATGTCATGTCATCTAAATGCTTAGTTGGCAATACATATAGAACTATATTACTACTCAAGTTATTCCCACTGTGACTAGCCTAAGAATAAAGAAATTCAATGGAACAAAAGTCAACAACATATTATCCAGACGAGGTCCCAGTATATATAAACTAATAACAGTATATTAACACTAATCGCAGCTGAGAGTGGAGTCAGCTCGATGCGCTGGCGTGTTCCTGGTTGCAAGGCGACAACCGTAGTCCAGTAGTATATCTATCAATGACGTTGCTGGTCGGAGGTATATATTGACGTCAGTGTACTTGCGCGTTTAGCAGCTACGTATTGCAGGAGTATATTTATAAGGTGTAGAGTTGTTGCTCCAAAGATTATCAAAAACTTAAGTACTTGTTGACGCCGATATCTCCGCTTATTAGTAGTACCGACTCTACAATAAGCCTATCTAAAAAAAAGACTCTACCATAAGCCAGTGGCCTATATTTAAGTCTTTACTACATAGCAACTGTTCTATGAATTACAAAATTGAGCGGGCATTCCGACACCAGCTGGCGCTGGCGCGAGACGAGGTCTTACCAAATTTCCTTTACGCGAGTTCTTATTAGCCAGCTGAATTCAAAACGAAAATTCAAAATGTTTTCTAGGCCAAACAGTTTGTTCGAATTAAGATCCGTTTTCACCGTTAGGCTAGTCGGGACGAGATCTTCGAAACTAGATCCCATGTTGATATGTTTTGACAACTTTTTTTTGACCAAAAGTTATCCACCGGTAACACAGGAGTTATTCATCCAATAACATGTAAGTTATCCACTACTACAAAATTTACTCATAGTCACGTGTTATGGATAGGTAACTTTCTTATTTATTCATAAGTTACCCTTCAGTAACACGAGATTTATCCAGGCTTCAGTATGTAAGTTATCCACTCAATAACATATAAGTTATCCACCACTATAAAAATTTATCTACGAACATAATATAAAAATGTTATTCTAACGGCTCGGCCTTGTTGCTCGTCGCCGCGCTCGTAGTGTATGGACTACTCAATCTCGAAAGGCCACCGCGTAAAACATCAAACATAATTTCATTAAAGGAACTAAACTTAAGCCTTTTGCATACAGTATAAACAAATGGGTATACCCCAACTATCCACCACAGTAAGCCGTAGTGAACAACGTAGCGCTCAACATTAGTCTACCGGCTCGACTTTGTCGTCCATCGGCGCTACCAAGGAGTGACGAAGCCTAGAAGGGTTTTGGGTACCGAGACTCATCGCTTGTCGACGATAACGCATTGATGGCAATAAAGTCTCAGTACCCTAACAACTAGGCTATCACGTTTCAATTAAACTTGCTCAACATGTATGCGAGAACGTCTATACCCAACATGTTTATATGCTGGATAACTTATATATTATAGGATGGATAAAATACATATTATGACATGGATAACTCATGTGGTAAGGGTGGATAACTTTTTGGTCCAATTTCTTTTTCATCGGAACATATCAATATGGGATCTAGTTTTGAATATCTCGTCGCGACTAGTCCAACGGTGAAAACGGATCCTAAATCGGACAAACGGTTTGATCTACAAGTCATTTTAAGTTTTTTATTTGATTTTAAGCTAGTTCTGATCCGTTTTGTCAACCTCTAAAAATTACACGCCCGATTTTCTAGCAAAACCGATATTTATATTGTTTGATTTATCATGTTGAAACGTATGAGCGTATGGGATTTGGAGGCGATGTCCTGACCAATATATGGCAACTCATCTCTCTCCACAGGAGGGCATGCTATCTACATGCGTAATCTACATGCACTGTCAACCTAAAAACAGTAGGAATATACTATTAGTCAGCCATAATCCGTCACTAGTAACTCCTCTGTGATGAACAAAGCCTTGCAAAAGTCAGTCCGTTTTGATCCGTTTTGTCATTTAGCGGCAGAATATACGCATACTTTGAGCTGCGCGATAGACATGTAAAAGTCAGTCTGTCGGATTTGATCATCTACCGACCGTTCTAAAAATAGATTTGCCCTATATTTATATTGTTTGATTTACCATGCTGAAACGTATGGACGTATCACGTTGGGATTTGGAGACGAGGTCCTGATCAAAATATACACCTCTGGGCTCTCACCGTTAAGCAATATATGTCCTAGCAACTCATCTCTCCATAGGAGGGCATGCTATCTGCATGCGTAATCTACATGTACTGTCAAGTGTCAACCCAAAAACAATAGTAATATACTATCTGTGATGAACAAAAGCCTTGCAGCATATGGAAAGGATAGCATCACTTATAATCTGTCTGAAAGGTTAGCACTTGAACCAAGTAATTCGGGCAGAATAATTTCCATCATCAAGAAGTATATATTGATCCAGTTAATCCACATGAAAACCATCGTGCTAAGAATCGCACAACCAATTGCATCCATAACTCAGGCATTCATCTAAACTGCTTACGTATTCACGATGCACATGTCTCCATGTATATAGAACGATATATATATCACTTTACTCATAATAAGTTGTTAAACTAACAAAAGTCCAATTCTATAAATTTACTCATATATATATATATATATATATATATATATATATATATATATATATATATATATATATATATATCACTTTACTCATAATAAGTTTGCACCCAAGAGTTCACGTGTTGCCCTCATAAAATTTGCTACTGCAGTGCCATGCTCATCGGCGGCGAAGTCACCTAGTACGAGTCTCTCTTTTGTCGGACTAAGAAGTTTCGTCAAGGAGACATGCCATGTCCCGGTGTCAACACTGAGGACGTGGAAGCAGTCCGACGTGCTGACAAACAGCCAGTGTGCATAGCCTCCACACACGACGTACGGCTTTAGTGCACTCCATTGACCAAACCTGGCGTTCCATCATGTCGAAGCACTTTGTGGGCGCCCTCCAACTGGCCTCGCCGGATACAAAAGTGTGAAGATTGTACTGTGCCTTGTCCTTGTCCATGCCAATCATTAGCACTTTGTAGGCTAGACTGGTGCCATCACCGGCAATGGTGGGTACGATTTCACAGCCATATTCGTGCGAGTTGCGAAATTTGCTTTGGCAGTTTAGCTCGGGGAGGACGTCCCAGGTGCCGGCCAGCGGGTTGCACACGGCCAAGCCCACGATGGGGTTGCACACAGGTAGCAAGAGGAAAGTTTTCGGTGTGGTGTCGTCTTCACGCAGATACAGGCGCACGAGAAGTAGGCCACCGCGCGTGACGAGCGGCACCGCACGGTCGCAGGTTGCCGCAGCAACAGCATTGGCATGGATAATGAAGGAGCTGAGGGCACGAGGACGAGTGCCGAGCGTCGAATTACCAGGCCATGGAACGAAGGCGAGCTGCCAGGACTTGGGGCTCGTCTCTGTGTCGAGGCATCGGCCGGTGAAGTAGCCGACGAGGGAGGACGGCCACTTGCGCCGGTGGAGGAAGCAGGGCTTGTCTACGAGGCAGCGCCAGGCCTTGCAGGTGGCGGCGCAACGGAAGAGCGTGGCTACGTCGTCGAGGCGCAAGAGGATCTCGCCGACGACATCGTCTGGTAGAATCGTCGTCGACTCTGCTGCCATCTCGATAGATGGATCTTGCTAGCTCCGTTGTCTCCTACACGAACATATATATATACACGTAAGGGTAGCATAGCATAGCAAGCTAGCTAGCTAGCTAGAGTTTGCCTTGCTTACGAGTTACGAGACGATAGCTGGGACAGATTTTGCCATATCGTAACAAGGTAGGATAGGGCACGTTTGGATCCATGCGTGCATAGCAAGCTAGCTAGAGTTTACCTTGCTTACGACACGATAGCTGGGAGTTACTTCATTCTGTATTATACTCGAACCAGCTAATCTACCCTTTCCTTTTTCTCCTCGCTATATTCGAGGTGGTCGATCCATGGGAAAAAGATAGTGCTTGTGGTAGAGATAGACGCTATTGATGTGGATTGGAGAGGCACAATAGAACCCTAGCCAAGCCCAAAATTTTACACTGCCCGGCCGCTGCTGTTGCTCTCTGACTTTTCTTTAGAGCAACTCTAACAATGACTGTAAAACTCGCAAACTGTAAAACCTAGGTAAAGGCTCCTGAAAATGGAAAACATGTCGCATTTCTCGCGGTGCAGAACACGAATTGCATATTCGAATTTGAAGATATCGCGGCATAGTTTATCAATTAGAGAAGGTTTTGGCGCGAATTAGTTCTAATTACAAATAGTGTAGCTTCACAAAAACTAAAATTTACATAGGAAAAACTACTAGTGGTGGACACCGTCGCAACCTAGACCTAATCATCGCCGGAGCTGCAGGTTGCGGCGGCGTCGACCTCAGTCTGTCAGGTCGATCAGGTCCGAGAGCTCCATCTTGATGATCGGTGCGGCAACGCGCTCCCTAACCAGGCGCTCCTCCTCCCACTCCCGAGCCTCGACGAGCTTCACTGTCTGACACACGTCGGTGTGGCGTCCCGCAAAACCACTACTAGAAAATCGCTTGGTATTTTCGTTTTGTGCATCATCATGACATCATGCATATTTGGTCTCTAAAATATTTTCACCAAAAGCCTATTTTATTTTCTAATTAGTCCCCTTCTCTAATTTCAAATTAAAAACCCCGGTCTTTCGAGATATTTTACTTGCCTAAAAACTATTTACAAAAGTGTTTTAAAATAAAAATAAAATAAAAATGTTTTTAGTGGGGGAGGCAGTCAAACTACCAGGCCCAAAGGCCCAGTCGAAAGACCACCTACCACCCCAGAAAAACCAAACCCTAATTCTACCCTAATCCTACACCCCACTGCCGCCGCCTCTCCTGGCCCACCCCGACCCCACGTCTCACGCGCGGCCCCAGCTTCTTCCTTCCTTCCCCCACGCGCCCCGCCCCTTCTTCCTCCCCTCGCCCGGCCTCTGCCTCCTCTGGCCGCCGTCGCGCCGGCGACCCCTTCTCCCCGCCGGCGTCCTCCTCCGCCACCCACCTCACCGCCTCGGGCCGCTCGCCCCGTGCCCCTCCTTCGCCCTCGTTTCCCCCTCCCGCCGCCGGCGCTGCCAACCGCCAGAGAGCCCCATGGCTGCTCCCTCCTCCTCGAGCCGTTCTCCTCCCCGCCAAGCTCTCCACCTTGGTCGCCGGCTGGCGCCGCCTCCCTCCTCCCTGGTCGCGCGCGGCCCTCGCGAGCCCGACCCCGCTCGCCTCCTCCCCAACGCGTCCCCGCCGGCCTCGCCTCCTTCCCTGGCCATGGCGTCGCCGTCCCCAGCCCGGCCTCGCGGTTCCCTCCCCTCTGCCTCGCCGCGCCGCCGACCTCCTCCGGTTTCCCTCTGTCACCGACCCGCGACCTCTCCGCCTCCTCTGCGTCCTCCGCCGGCCCCTGCTCTCGCCGTTGCCCGCTCCTGTCGACCTCTGCCCCGCCGTCGATGACCCCGCGATCGAGCCCGCACCACCCCGGCCCCAAGCTCGCCGTCGGCCTGCCGTCTACCTCGCCTGCCTTGCGACCCCCCCTCATCGTCGTCCTCCGCTTCACCTCAACCGCCTCCACCCTGCTGTCGCCGGCCACGCAACGCACGCTCGTCCCCGACGTGGCACCCAAGCCGTCCCTTCGGTTGCAGCACGAACAGAAGGTGTTCGAGGGTATGTTTGTATGGGATATGGCCTTAGGCGATGTCGTGTGCTCGCTGGGCCTATGTCATGTTGCCATACCAAGTGTTGATGTTGCTGCCTAGATGCTCCGGTTGTTCCCCTTTGAGGCTGTAGCGCCAGGCATTCTCAGATGGAGATGATGTCGTAGTTGGACCCGAAGTCCCGTGAACAAACAAGATCGACCCCGGCAACCACGGATGCCGACTCAAGCCCGTCATCGGTAGTCGACATCGAGCATCTTCTACATGGAACACCAAGACCCGTTCCCGGAGTCCGATTGTCGAGCCCGAACCCGTGGAACCCCGAAACCCCCCAAGATCTACGCCGCGGAACAACAAGGCCTTCGGGGTGGAACCGACAAGATCTACCGCCTAACGCCAAGTTCTTCATCCCGGACGCCAAGACCGACTTGATGGCGCGGACCCGACAAGATCTTCGCAACGACAAGATCGACACCGACCAGGGCGAGTCCGATGCGCCCCGACGCCAACCAAGTCCTGCTTCCCGGATGCGACAAGATCTACCTCTGTTGTCCGAGAACGATCCCGCCGAGACCGAACCTTGCCTTCCCGACAAACCCTGAGACCGAACCCCGAACCCTCCGGAACCCCCAAGATCTTCCGAGCCCAGATGTGTGACCCCTTTCTCGAGCCCTATTTTATAAATGTAATATCAAATTGTTGCATATTAAATTGTCATACTCGCATGCATATTGTCGTGTGGTTTGGGGGCATTATGCCGATTCACCTTATAATTACATATGGGGCCCATATGCGGGAAAATCTAGCCTTATATTGGCCTCATTTAAATTGGTGTAGCGAACCGGTGCTATCTTTTGCCATGTTAAGACAACATTTAAATTGCGGGGTATCTAAACAACTTCAACCATCTGATTAATTGTCGGGACCCTGGTTCCGCTTAATGTGGCCTAATTGCATCGCACCTTGCCATGTCATACATCATACATGCATCATGCCCGATTTTCTACCGTAGTATTAAATAGTGCATCCGGTGTTTATTCTAGTGTTTTGCTTCTTCGCGGATAAGGCCGTTGAGTTGATGTGAGCTTCGCCCCGATCTTCGGATGAACCCTCGGCAATGTTTTCAGGCGAGCACCTCCCCCTTTCTACCTATCTTACTTTTATAGCATTTTTTCCCTCCTGTTGATCTATTGCTATCTGTGTTGCGATGCGCTAGTTTTCGTACCCGTGATATCCCTTGAAGCCTTATATTGCCTTGGACACATCCTATTACCTGTTGTTTGGTAGATAGTTGGACTTGCGCTTCGTAGTCGCTTGCTCAAGTGTTGTTGCGTGTCGTCCAGTACCACAGTTGTTGGAGTGTTGCCGCACGTTTAAGGTTGGAGATGATCATGGCTTTCATTATCGTTTACTTTAATTACTGTTTAACAACTAAAATTGAAGTAGGTAAGCAGAGGCACAGGTGGGCAATAGATGTTATTTGGTTGTTAACCGTCCACTTGTGTCCCGTAGGACCCTGAGTACTTGATACCTGTTCCTTGAATATTCGCGCTATCCACATCCGGGAGGATTATGGGACCCCCTGAGCCAGAGCTTGATTCATTCTTATTTCTTGGGGCCATAAACTAGTTTGAGGTTTTATTTACTATCCTGTACTTATGTCATGCTTTACTGCTTTATTTACAATTGTGCGAGGAGCACCTGTACTGTTTAGGTAAGCGGAGTGTTTTCGCGGTATCGACAAGCCCAGTTTTGGGTTCCCAGTCGTTTACAGCCATTGACGCAAACCTTGAGTCCGTCTCGGAGTCAGCTAACTTCGTTGCGGGTGTACTCAATGGGGTGGCCCCCTGAAATATTTCTGAATCCTGTGATTGCTTTGTCGTGAAGGCCTCGTTGGGTTTTGATTTGGTTTTTCTGAGGTTGATCGAGTGTGTGTTGCTATTTGTGCACCCCTGCAGGGTAAAACTTTCTGAAAGCCGTGTCCGTGGTTATGGACGACTTGGAGCACAGTATCTCGATCATAGACAACTATAACTAAAGTAGTGCTATAAATTTGACTTTATAATGACTAGTAATCAGCTTCACTATAATGGAATGGCTAAATAAAATTGACAACAATTGCTTGTTTGGGTTGTCGCTTGCGACCATTGTATCTGACTAGTAAGTATTGCAACTACAACGGAATGGTTAAATAAAACTGCCCACTGCTTATTATATCAGGATGATTATCTATACCTGACTAGTAATTGCTGCAACGTCAACTGAATAAATAAAACTGCCAACTGTGTGAGTTCCTCGGTTGACTTCCTCGTTTGGTCTCGAGGGGGAAATACCAGGATGGGTTTGTTGGTGTTAGATTCAGGTTGGATCCGAATAGGTCTTTCCTACCCCTCTCTGATGGCCGCTAGTTGTATCGAGTCTCTATAGGTTGTTTAGTGCATGCTGCCGCTGCCGCTTCAGTCCACCATACCTATGTAGGCGAGGACCGCCGAATTCTAGACTCGCCGTGTACTGGCCTCAGTACTGACCGCTCTCTCTTTTTCCTTTGCCCTTCGTCGGCACCCCTTTTGTTTAAGCAGGTTTTGAGATCGACGTCGTTAGCAGGGTTACCCTTCCGGCTTGGCCTGGGCAGGGTTATGGACGCCATTGGTTATTCTTCTGGGCTCTTAGCCCCATTTGCATCTTGTCCGTAGCTGGACGCTCTATCGTTTTCAAGGTGATTTGGATCTTTGTATATTATATATGTTTTCTTGACTCATGGAGTCGTGTTATATATATATATGTTCTGTGGGTCCCACCGAGGACTGTTGCGTAATGTTATTACTTCGTTTTCCACCCGCACGCAAGTGCCTGGTGGGCACCTTTGAATCGTTTCTATGCGGGTTTGGCGGGAAGCGCTGAAACTTGCATAGGGCCAATTCTGAGGGTGTTACAGAGTGGTATCAGAGCTCAGCAGTTGCGATACCCCACAAGTCCAGCCTGCAGGATAACCTAGCTAACGGCCCAAGTAGAGTGTCAAAACTATTTTTGAAAAATCGGTTGGATAGTTCTGAATAGGTCTGATTTTACTCCTTACCCCTCTGCTGCTCTCCTCTCACCTCTGCGTGTTTTGAATCCGCTCTTTTCTCTCTCTTCGAGTCCAGGATTTCTCGTGGTTGGGTTCCATCGTACCTTCAGGGTTTCGCTTCCTCCTTTGGTGACGGTGTTGCTACATCTGGTCTTCATGCTATCCGAGGAATCCTTCGTCTGGTGGACTTCTCTTTGTTCCTTCTTGTGCCTTCCGGTGTTTTCCTACGCGACGACATCATCTACGCCAGATCCGATGCAGAGTCTGCATCACTCCTTTGTTTCCGAACCTCGATTGTCGAGATCTCCAGTCTGATTCTGAGAGTTGGTTGCATAATTTCCTATTCATGTGCAGGGTAATGCTTTGGGTGCGCGATGGACTGATCACCATCCGACTACTCTTATCATTCGCTCTTGCACCTTGAATGGTGAATCATTGCAGTTATACTCCTTCCGCGGAAGTTAGGGTTGGCCTTACCCTTTTGAGACCTTTACCTTCATATTTGGTTCCCGGAGTGTTCTCTCGACGATCACGGACAACGACCTCTTGTTAGTGGTGTCGCGAGGATCTACACGAAGCGAGAAGACGCAGATCGCCGACCTTCCTTCCGGTACCATGAGGCGGATCTCGAGGGCGAGATCCATTGTTAGTGGTGTCGAATTGTGGCGTCCCGCAAAACCACTACTAGAAAATCGCTTGGTATTTTTGTTTTGTGCATCATCATGACATCATGCATATTTGGTCTCTAAAATATTTTCACCAAAAGCCTATTTTGTTTTCTAATTAGTCCCCTTCTCTAATTTCAAATTAAAAACCCCGGTCTTTCGAGATATTTTACTTGCCTAAAAACTATTTACAAAAGTGTTTTAAAATAAAAATAAAATAAAAATGTTTTTAGTGGGGGAGGCAGTCAAACGACCAGGCCCAAAGGCCCAGTCGAAAGACCACCTACCACCCCAGAAAAACCAAACCCTAATTCTACCCTAATCCCACACCCCACTGCCGCCGCCTCTCCTGGCCCACCCCGACCCCACGTCTCACGCGCGGCCCCAGCTTCTTCCTTCCTTCCCCCACGCGCCCCGCCCCTTCTTCCTCCCCTCGCCCGGCCTCTGCCTCCTCTGGCCGCCGTCGCGCCGGCGACCCCTTCTCCCCGCCGGCGTCCTCCTCCGCCACCCACCTCACCGCCTCGGGCCGCTCGCCCCGTGCCCCTCCTTCGCCCTCGTTTCCCCCTCCCGCCACCGGCGCTGCCAACCGCCAGAGAGCCCCATGGATGCTCCCTCCTCCTCGAGCCGTTCTCCTCCCCGCCAAGCTCTCCACCTTGGTCGCCTGCCGGCGCCGCCTCCCTCCTCCCTGGTCGCACGCGGCCCTCGCGAGCCCGAACCCGCTCGCCTCCTCCCCAACGCGTCCCCGCCGGCCTCGCCTCCTTCCCTGGCCATGGCATCGCCGTCCCCAGCCCGGCCTCGCGGTTCCCTCCCCTCTGCCTCGCCGCGCCGCCGACCTCCTCCGGTTTCCCTCCGTCACCGACCCGCGACCTCTCCGCCTCCTCTGCGTCCTCCGCCGGCCCCTGCTCTCGCTGTTGCCCGCGCCTGTCGACCTCTGCCCCGCCGTCGATGACCCCGCGATCGAGCCCGCACCACCCCGGCCCCAAGCTTGTCGTCGGCCTGCCGTCTACCTCGCCTGCCTTGCGACCCCCCCTCATCGTCGTCCTCCGCTTCACCTCAACCGCCTCCTCCCTGCTGTCGCCGGCCACGCAACGCACGCTCGTCCCCGACGTGGCACCCAAGCCGTCCCTTCGGTTGCAGCACGAACAGAAGGTGTTCGAGGGTATGTTTGTATGGGATATGGCCTTAGGCGATGTCGTGTGCTCGCTGGGCCTGTGTCATGTTGCCATACCAAGTGTTGATGTTGCTGCCTAGACGCTCCGGTTGTTCCCCTTTGAGGCTGTAGCGCCAGGCATTCTCAGATGGAGATGATGCCGTAGTTGGACCCGAAGTCCCGTGAACAAACAAGATCGACCCCGGCAACCACGGATGCCGACTCAATCCCGTCATCGGTAGTCGACATCGAGCATCTTCTACATGGAACACCAAGACCCGTTCCCGGAGTCCGATTGTCGAGCCCGAACCCGTGGAACCCCGAAACCCCCCAAGATCTACGCCGCGGAACAACAAGGCCTTCGGGGTGGAACCGACAAGATCTACCGCCTAACGCCAAGTTCTTCAT
Organism: Avena sativa; assembly: GCA_916181665.1. Taxonomy (NCBI): domain Eukaryota; kingdom Viridiplantae; phylum Streptophyta; class Magnoliopsida; order Poales; family Poaceae; genus Avena; species Avena sativa. The sequence continues at coordinate 368,941,186 of OV702279.1, read as the reverse complement.
CCCGGACGCCAAGACCGACTTGATGGCGCGGACTCGACAAGATCTTCGCACCGACAAGATCGACACCGACCAGGGCGAGTCCGATGCGCCCCGACGCCAACCAAGTCCTGCTTCCCGGATGCGACAAGATCTACCTTTGTTGTCCGAGAACGATCCCGCCGAGACCAAACCTTGCCTTCCCGACAAACCCTGAGACCGAACCCCGAACCCTCCGGAACCCCCAAGATCTTCCGAGCCCAGATGTGTGACCCCTTTCTCGAGCCCTATTTTATAAATGTAATATCAAATTGTTGCATATTAAATTGTCATACTCGCATGCATATTGTCGTGTGGTTTGGGGGCATTATGCCGATTCACCTTATAATTACATATGGGGCCCATATGCGGGCAAATCTAGCCTTATATTGGCCTCATTTAAATTGGTGTAACGAACCGGTGCTATCTTTTGCCATGTTAAGACAACATTTAAATTGCGGGGTATCTAAACAACTTCAACCATCTGATTAATTGTCGGGACCCTGGTTCCGCTTAATGTGGCCTAATTGCATCGCACCTTGCCATGTCATACATCATACATGCATCATGCCCGATTTTCTACCGTAGTATTAAATAGTGCATTCGGTGTTTATTCTAGTGTTTTGCTTCTTCGCGGATAAGGCCGTTGAGTTGATGTGAGCTTCGCCCCGATCTTAGGATGAACCCTCGGCAATGTTTTCAGGCGAGCACCTCCCCCTTTCTACCTATCTTACTTTTATAGCATTTTTTCCCTCCTGTTGATCTATTGCTATCTGTGTTGCGATGCGCTAGTTTTCGTACCCGTGATATCCCTTGCAGCCTTATATTGCCTTGGACACATCATATTACCTGTTGTTTGGTAGATAGTTAGACTTGCGCATCGTAGTCGCTTGCTCAAGTGTTGTTGCGTGTCGTCCAGTACCACAGTTGTTGGAGTGTTGCCGCACGTTTAAGGTTGGAGATGATCATGGCTTTCATTATCGTTTACTTTAATTACTGTTTAACAACTAAAATTGAAGTAGGTAAGCAGAGGCACAGGTGGGCAATAGATGTTATTTGGTTGTTAACCGTCCACTTGTGTCCCGTAGGACCCCGAGTACTTGATACCTGTTCCTTGAATATTCGCGCTATCCACATCCGGGAGGATTATGGGACCCCCCTGAGCCAGAGCTTGATTCATTCTTATTTCTTGGGGCCACAAACTAGTTTGAGGTTTTATTTACTATCCTGTACTTATGCCATGCTTTACTGCTTTATTTACGATTGTGCGAGGAGCACCTGTACTGTTTAGGTAAGCGGAGTGTTTTCGCGGTATCGACAAGCCCAGTTTTGGGTTCCCAGTCGTTTACAGCCATTGACGCAAACCTTGAGTCCGTCTCGGAGTCAGCTAACTTCGTTGCGGGTGTACTCAATGGGGTGCCCCTCTGAAATATTTCTGAATCCTGTGATTGCTTTGTCGTGAAGGCCTCGTTGGGTTTTGATTTGGTTTTTCCGAGGTTGATCGAGTGTGTGTTGCTATTTGTGCACCCTTGCAGGGTAAAACTTTCTGAAAGCCGTGTCCGCGGTTATGGACGACTTGGAGCACAGTATCTCGATCATAGACAACTATAACTAAAGTAGTGCTATAAATTTGACTTTATAATGACTAGTAATCAGCTTCACTATAATGGAATGGCTAAATAAAATTGACAACAATTGCTTGTTTGGGTTGTCGCTTGCGACCATTGTATCTGACTAGTAAGTATTGCAACTACAACGGAATGGTTAAATAAAACTGCCCACTGCTTATTATATCAGGATGATTATCTATACCTGACTAGTAATTGCTGCAACGTCAACTGAATAAATAAAACTGCCAACTGTGTGAGTTCCTCGGTTGACTTCCTCGTTTGGTCTCGAGGGGGAAATACCAGGATGGGTTTGTTGGTGTTAGATTCAGGTTGGATCCGAATAGGTCTTTCCTACCCCTCTCTGATGGCCGCTAGTTGTATCGAGTCTCTATAGGTTGTTTAGTGCATGCTGCCGCTGCCGCTTCAGTCCACCATACCTATGTAGGCGAGGACCGCCGAATTCTAGACTCGCCGTGTACTGGCCTCAGTACTGACCGCTCTCTCTTTTTCCTTTGCCCTTCGTCGGCATCCCTTTTGTTTAAGCAGGTTTTGAGATCGACGTCGTTAGCAGGGTTACCCTTCCGGCTTGGCGTGGGCAGGGTTATGGACGCCATTGGTTATTCTTCTGGGCTCTTAGCCCCATTTGCATCTTGTCCGTAGCTGGACGCTCTATCGTTTTCAAGGTGATTTGGATCTTTGTATATTATATCTGTTTTCTTGACTCATGGAGTCGTGTTATATATATATATAGCTGTTCTGTGGGTCCCATCGAGGACTGTTGCGTAATGTTATTACTTCGTTTTCCACCCGCACGCAAGTGTCTGGTGGGCACCTTTGAATCGTTTCTATGCGGGTTTGGCGGGAAGCGCTGAAACTTGCATAGGGCCGATTCTGAGGGTGTTACAGTCGGCGAGCTCGATCTCCTCCTCCGCCTCCCGCTCCAGCTCCGACTAACGAATGAGGATTTCCATCGTGAGGTGCTCCTCGTCGGAGTTGTTGGCATAGTCGGAGGCCGTGATGACGCACGCACGCGGAGGCTAAGGCGAGCTCCAGTAGTCGTTGTCGGAGTCATCGCGAGGAGCTTCCACCGTGACGGGGACGGAGGGTCCGTGTGAGGAGCTCCCACCGCAGGACGAGCCCTCATCCGCCGCACAAGCACGCCCGGAGATGATTTCCAGGGGCGCATATGCGCGGAGCTTCGGCGGCGGCGACTCCTCGTGGTTCGTCCACCGCCGAGACGCCCGCTTCTTGGCGGCCTCCGAGTGGACGAACGTGTCGCGAGCCGCCTCATCGACGAAGCGACGAGCTCCCCCGCCACCCGATCGACGCCCCCAAGCCAGAAGCTGCTACTGCGGCTCGACATCATCGGGAATTGCTCATCGGAGCGGTGAGTTGGCGGCGGCGGTGCTAGGGTTGGGATGGCGGAGGAGTGCGGATTTGAACCCTCACTCGCTGAGTGGTGCCCTATATGTACCGTCTGCAACCAGTGCTAAACGAGCCGCAGTAAATGTTTTCCAGGTGGGGCCGCGTATACAGGCCTCGCTGGAGCGGCAAGATTTGCACGGACCTGTAAAATCACCGGAATTTTACAGTTTGGGCGGTTTATACGCATCGTTAGAGTTGCTCTCAAACAAAGTTAGAGAAGTTACAGTCCTCTAACTTTCCATCTACAAAAACATACAATTTTAGTCTAATATAATTCACATTAATTTGTACACCATAGATCTAATCCTGTGCATGGTTTGGTTTGAAACCACCTAAACCGTGGACCCAGGCCGCACCAGACCGTATCGACGGTTTCTTCTGGTTTTCCCAGTTTTATATATTCAACCCGCAAGTCGATCGTTGTTAACTGGGTTGAGACTGCTCGAACCTGAAAAACCGTTCGAACCCGGGTACTCGCTGCAGCAGCGACGAGGTAGCAGTGGAGGCGGAAGGTGGAGATACGCATTCGTCCAGTTAAAGAGGAATATGTTTAGAACAAGGCATCCTGCCGCTGTTTGATCTTGTGCTCGGTGACGCGCCGCCCGCCGCCCGGTGGCCGATTCCGGCCTTTATGATGAGCGCGCTGCTGATGAGTGCTGGAACCTGGGACGACTTGAACGGCCGGCCTCTAGTGGGTAGACAGGAGGTGGGAGGCAGAGCTCCAGGTCGTCGTGCAGAGCTGCTCGAGCTCCCGATCGTAGGGCGGCCGGCGGAGGCGAACCAAGAGCTCGAAGCGGCGGATCCCTTTGGTTAGCAGGCGGAGTTGAAGGTTCTGGTGCTCCCTATACTCAGGCGGCGGCGGATCGGCGATCACATAGGCGGGGCTGCAAACCGATGGTCAGAGGATGGGGCGTTCCAGCCGCTGGCCAGCTAACATCATTCTACAGTGCCAAACTGTTAAAACCGTGGAACCGTCCCGACCCAAGCCGTGAGTATGCGTCCCACCAGCCCGTCGAAACCAAACCAGCCTGTTGAAAACTGCAGTCTTTTTGGCTGTGTCCATGAACCAGCTAAACCAGCTCAACCCGTAGATGCCCAGGTTTACATAGATCTATGGTATACATACACAGTCATTATTTGCAACAAAAAATATGATACAGTAATTGCGTACATTAGGTGATAAACAATCTCTGCTGAACCCTGACTTCCCTTCCCTTCAGCAATTTACACTATCCTGCTACCGTAGCTCTCCGACTTTCCTAGGAGAATAAACCGTGAGCATCTATTAATTTTACCCTATTCCCTCTGATCCATATTACTTGTCATTAAAATGGATGTATCTAGCACTAAAACATGTCTCAGGCCCGAGCCCACAGGAGTGCGGCCCGTGCGGCCGCACAGGGCCCATAATTTTGGAGGGCCCAATTTTTTTGTATAAGCCTATTATAGGTATATGTCTAGAAAAAAAAATGATCTGTGTCCGGCTAGGACTAGAGCACTACGTATGGAAATTGCCGTGGCTGATTGGGATTTGGCAACGTGGAAGTAAAAAAAGGCTAATAAGGCCTTAGCTAGGCTGGGCCTTACGAAGACAAGCTGCCAGACTACAGCAGGGAATCGATCGATCGCTGGAGGGGAGGCGCCGGAGGTTCGTTCGTCGAGATTGGGGAGTTTCACACACGTGACTGCTCGCTCGAGGGTGAGTTCATATTCTTGCGAGACGCCTGTAATTTCTTTCTTTGTCTGATTTTTTGCTGATCCGCGAAAACTGATTGCCTCCAGCGAGACGCCCTCAATCTGTCGCCGTGCCGGTCAATCTGCGAGCGCCCTCAATCTGACGAGACGCCCTGAATCTGCCGTCTGGTTTTTTCATCTTCTTGCGAGTTGAGAGACACCCTCAATCTGCCGATCACCAATCCTGCTAGGTGCGTGTCGCATGTATCTATTTTCTCATCTGCATATTTTATTCTCTCATATCCGCCTGCCCAACTAGCTACTGCCCTAGGTCTCCTTTAATCGTTTATTCATCTTTTTGTATGTAGTTTTGCTGAAGAATCAAAATCAGGGTCAACATGGGAAAGCAGGAATCTGGTTATCAAAAACGTAAGAGAAAAGAAAAGGAAGAGGAGTTAATTCAATCTCAAAGAGGGGCAATGGATAGGTTTGTCAAAAAAAAGTCACAAGTTTCTTCCAATAATCAGTCAGTTGATCTTCCTACCCTTGCACTAGCTATTACTCCTTACAATAATCCTATGGACGATCATACTGAGCCGAAAACTAATGCTGAGGTAGAGGAAGATAATATTGATATTAATTTGAATACTTCAACTGTTGATGTTGATGATTCTTATCAGCATGATATATTTGATCCAAGATATTGGGATTCTCTTGATCAAAAACAACTTGACATTTTAGCACAAAAGGGTCCAAGAAGAGACTTATCAATAAAGAAAGGTCCTAAAGATAGATATTCTAGAAGGTTTTCTGCGCTATTCTATAATAGATTTCTATCTAATGGGGAGCATTGTGATAGGGATTGGCTTGTCTATTCTAAAGAGCTTGATAAAGTCTTTTGTTTTGGTTGTAAATTATTTACAAAAGGCAGCGAAAAGGACAATTGGCGAATGACGGTTGTAATGATTGGACACATATTAGCACTAGATTAAAAGAGCATGAGACAAGTGTGGATCATATTTTGAATATGAAGAATTGGTATGAGTTGCGTACTAGATTGGAAAAGCATCAGACTATTGATAGAGCTGCCCAACGACAACTTGAGAAAGAAAAGGACCATTGGAGAAAGGTTTTGTTCAGAATAGTTTGCATTGTGAAATTTCTTGCCAAGCATAATCTAGCCTTTCGTGGTAGTAAAAGCAAGCTCTATGAAGATAGCAATGGTAATTTCTTGGGTTTGGTAGAGATGTTGGCTGAATTTGATTCTGTTATTCAAGAGCATGTTCGTCGTATTACAAATGAAGAAACTCATGCCTATTATCTTGATTTTAAGATTCAAAATGAGTTGCTACACTTGCTTGCTTTTTCTATAAGGTCTGAAATTATTAAGAAAATCAAGCATGCAAAGTATTTCTCCGTCATACTTGATTGTACCCCTGATGCAAGTCACCAAGAGCAAATGTCTTTAATTATAAGATATGTGGATTTATCTTCGGGTCATGCTTGCATAGAAGAATCCTTTCTAGGATTTCTAGATGTGAATGATACGACTGGGCAAGGACTTTTTGATGTGCTAGAGAATGAACTAAAGCTTCTTGATCTTGACATAAATGATGTGCGAGGACAAGGTTATGACAACAGGTCAAACATGAAAGGAAAACATCAAGGGGTACAGAAAAAACTTTTGAATGTGAATCCTAGAGCTTTTTATTCTGCGTGTGGTTGTCATAGCCTTAATTTAACACTTTGTGATATGGCCAAGACTCGGGGTAGAGCTAAAGACTTCTTTGGTATCATCCAACGGATCTATACAATTTTTGCTAATTCTACTAAGAAATGGCATATTCTGAAAGATAACATATCAGGATGGACACTCAAATCAGTGTCTGCAACACGTTGGGAGAGTCGTGTTGAAAGTGTTAAATCTATTAGATTCCAATGTGTAGACATTCGAGAGGCTCTACTTCAGGTACAAAATATTTTTATATTGATACTGATGTACTTTCTTTGGTATTTTTGGCTACATCCAACTATAACATTTATTTCCTTTCTTTTATTTTAGGTATCCGAAATTGATAAGGATCCAATGACAAGCAGTCAGGCTCTAGGTTTGGCCAAAAATGAACTTGGAGACTATGAGTTTATAGTGGCAATAGTCATTTGGTATGAGGTATTGCTTGTTGTTAATTTAGTAAGCAAAAATTTGCAAACAAAGGATATGCTTATTGATGTTGCTATTGAGAAAGTGCAAGGTCTTATTTCTTTCTTCGAGGGGTACCGGGAAACTGGTTTCTTAGAAGCATTAGATATAGCAAAGGGAATTGCACTCGAGTTGAATATTGGTGCAAAATTTCCAGAAAAGCGAGAAATTAAAAGAAAGAAACAGTTTGATGAGAATCAAGATGACATAAATGTTGCCACACAATCTGCAGAGGAATCTTTTCGAATCAATTATTTTATACCTCTTGTTGATCAAGCAATTTCCTCACTGAAAATCAGGTTTGAACAATATAAGGGTTACCAGAAAATTTTTGGTTTCTTATTTACCTCTGAAACATTGCAGTCATTGGATAACGACAGCTTGAGGTCTTATTGTGATAATCTTGAGGATGCCCTTAAGGATAGAAAACCTGACAATGAGGACAATGAAGATACAGACTCTAGCAATGATGCCAATGAAGAGAGAAAATCTGACATTGACGCCAAGGAACTATATGTTGAGTTAAATCTTCTTAAGAATTTTATTCCAAAAGAAAATATGGGGCATGTTGAAGTTCTGAATTTTATAAAGCGGCATGGTTGTTTTCCCAATGCAAGCATTGCATATAAAGTTCTGTTGACCATTCCTGTGACTGTTGCATCAGCTGAACGTAGCTTCTCTAAATTGAAGCTATTGAAGTCATATATGCGTACTACAATGACACAACAAAGACTCAATGATTTGGCCACAATAGCACTTGAGAGTGAACTATTGGAGAAGATTGATTATGAGGATATTATTAAAGATTTTATTTCGAAGAACACTAAGAGAATGATGTTGTTCAAATAAACATTATGCAATCGGGAGTTTAATAGGTATGTTTATTCATATATCCAATTGATATGTAAGATATTCTAGCACATACATTATAGTTGTTGAATAGTTAAAATTTTCTAGTGTCATAGGGCCCATTTTATAGTTTCGCACAGGGCCCCGGATTTTGTCGGCTCGGCCCTGACATGTCTAGATACATCCATTTTAGTGACAAGTAATATGGATCGGAGGGAGTACTAAAATCCACCAAGGCGCGACATGAGGAAGGTCGGCCAATCATCTATCTCCATAGGCATAATACCGTTAGGAGCATGGCCAAGAAATTGCTTGGATGCCTCTTCAAGTGTCCCAGTGTCGAGATGAGCCATGTACAAGCTCCCCCCGTGGTAGCGCTCCGTGATGAGCAACGTGCCGCTCGTCTCTCCCGACCAAAAGCAAAACGGCTTATCAAGCTGTAGGATTAACTCGGTCAGATTGTGATGAATCTCCCTAGTTATGCGTCATTCTGCATCACTATATCCACTCTGCTTGTGTACTGCATCTTCCTGTTGAGTCCAGATCTTGAGACGGCGGTCCTTGTAGGAGCAGAGCGACAAGCGTGCCCCATTTGATGTAGTGACAAGACTGTTTGCTCCCCAAAGGTCACGTGATTTGCGTTGATTATTCGCGATTACAGCTTGATAGTTGCCCATATTCGAGCGAGATAACCAATCTTTTGCCGGACCAATGAGTTTCGTCAAGGAGACGTCCCCAGTCTCGACGTTGACATTGAGGACATGGAAGTCGTTGAACTCGCTAACAAACAACAAATGTGCATAGCCTCGGCTCACGACAACTTTTTTGTGCTCAATTGACCAGATCTGCCGCTCCATCATGTCGAAGCACTTTGTCGGCGCCCTCCAGCTCGCCTCGCCGGAGTCAAAGGTGTGGAGGTTGTACTGTGACTTTTCCTTGTCCTTGCCAATCATTAGCACTTTGAAGGCCGGACTTCCTTCACGGGCAACTCTTCTTGGTACTATGCCGCAGCAGTATTCGTCGAAACTAGCAAACCTGCTGCTTTGGCAGTTTAGCTCGGGCAGCACGTCCCACGTGCCGGCGAGCATGTTGCACACGGCCAAGCGGACGATGGGGTTGCATTCGGGCGCCAATATGAAGGTGTTGGGTTTCCGGTCGCCGTCATCACCACGCAGATATAGGCGGACGAGAAGGAGGCCGGCGCGCGTGTCGAGCGGAACGGCGCCGTCGAGGGCGGCTGCGGCAGAGGCATCATCGGCGCGGAGGAAGGAGCTAAGGGCGCGAGGATGAGTGCCGTGAAGCGAAGACCCAGGCAACGGGACGAAGGCGAGCTGTCTTGAGGAGGAGTCTGTGGGGCCCGACGCTGTGCCGAGGCATAGGTTGGTGAAGAAGCCGACGATGGAGGACGGCCACTGGCGCCGGACGAGGAAGGAGGGCTTGGCTATGAGGCGGCGCCAGCGCTTGCAGGTGGCGGCGCAACGGAAGAGGGTGGGTACGTCGTCGAGGCGCAGGAGGATCTCGCGGACGACATCATCAGATGGAGTCGTCGTCGTCCTCAACATTGTTGCCATCTCGACAGATCGATCTTGCTATCTTTGTTTTGCCTTCTACTAACCTATACGCGCGTGTATATATGGGGATCGAGTACGGAACTGCATGGGTACGTAGGAATAGGACACGGCCGCAGGATCCATCCAGGGCTAGAGTTTGCCTTTCCTACGGAACTACCGTAGTTTGGACAGATTATTCTGGTAAGGAGTATTTTATGTTGGACTGAACTAGCTATCTATTCTTTCCTTCTCCTCGACGGATCGACTACCCCAAAAACCTAGCGAGAGTTTGTGACCGGTCGACGCCATGGACACGTTTGTGATCATGAGGATACGTACGTACGTGCACCCACACGTTTCCTTCTGGGAGATCGACTACCCCAAAACAAAGAGTTCCTATTTTAAGCAACCCTCCTCTACACATATGCATATTCACATATTTTCTCACTCTAGCAACCAATAGAGTCCGTATACATACTGCAGCTGTTAAGTACTAGAGCGTAGACAAGATGGAAACCGAGCTACATGCAGCCTATTTATTTTGAAGAATTCAAAAAATGCATTTTAAAATTACATAAATTCTAAAAAAAACTAGATGTAGACAAAGATGTATTTTTCCAGTGGTCAAATAAGCCATGCATATAAGTTTGGTGGACAAAGGTAGCGCTCCAAAAGGGAAAAGAAAGGACTCTTTGCTAATGCTTGTTTTGGGAAGATTTGGAAGGATCCCAACACTAGACTTTTCTGACACGTCTACTCCCCTCCTTTCACTACAGGAATAGGAAGCTACGCCGACGGCCAAACATCGGGGCCGTCGGCGTAGCCATCGTCTAGGCCAGCTCCGCCAAGCAGCCGTCGGCGTAGAATTGCCCTCGGCATATCCTATGCTACGCCGACGGCTGCCCTCGGCGTAGCATACGCCGACGGCTGCCCTCGGCGTAGCTATTTTTTATTTTATCTCATTAAACTTTGAAAAATCATAACTAAATCATTCTAATTCGGAAAAATACAAATAATATATCAAAAATTGCAGAAAAATAAGACCTATCTATCTACACTCAAATATTACACATTTGTAAATAAAAATTAAGTAAAACATAAAACATTATATATAGTTTAAAACGGGCATAAAAAATTCAAAAATGATCGCAACAATGCGAAACCTTCGCGTGGTGTTATATTATGTGACGTAGTTAGAAGGAAAAATATCAAACTTGGTATATTGATTATGTCTCAAAGAAACCTTCACAAAATGACCTATCTCATTCGAGGTTTCTTGGCTTTCGGGTCAAATGACCAATGTTATGGCTAGAATCAAGGCATAGTTTGTGATAATGTGTCCATATTGTGCATACACATGCATCATGGGATGATGAACAATGTTGCAGGAGGAAGTTTTCTTTTTCGTTGCACCAAAAAACCATTTTCCTTTTTCCGAGCACAAAAAACGGACGATTTTGTGAAGCAACCACCAAATGGCTAATTCAAAATGGTACCACCACATTTTACAAAAATACTATACCACCTTATATAGACAATGTCCCAACAGGGGAATCTGAAACCTTTCCGTCCATCTCTGGTGAAAAAGACAAATTCCTGCCGAATCGGTAGGAAGTGGGTCAGATATGAACTACAGGTACATGATCCGATGCTCATGTTTTTTTACAAAAATCATTTTTAGGTTCACAATATGCTATTTTATCAAAGATCCAATGCAAGTTTAGAGAGGCTCGGCCCCGAGCTAAGAATCTTCATGCCCGCCGTTCAACAAAGTTTGACGATAGTTTAAAACGGGCATAAAAAATTCAAAAACGATCGAAACAATGCGAAACCTTTGCGTGGTGTCATATTATGTGACATAGTTATAAGTAAAAATATTAAACTTGATATATTGATTATGTCTCAAAAAAACCTTCACAAAATGACCTATCTCATTCGAGGTTTCTTGGTTTTCGGGTCAAATGACCAATGTTATGGCTAGAATCAAGGCATAGTTTGTGATAATGTGCCCATATTGTGCATACACATGCATCATGGGATGGCGAACAATGTTGCAGGAGGAAGTTTTCCTTTTCGTCGTACCAAAAAGCCATTTCCCATTTTCCGAGCACAAAAAACGGACGATTTTGTGAAGCAACCACCAAATGGCTAATTCAAAATGCTACCACCACATTTTACTAAAATACTATACCACCTTATATGGACAATGTCCCAACAGGGGGTTCCGAAACCTTTCCATCCACCTTTGGTGAAAAAGACAAATTCCTGCCGAATCGGTAGGAAGTGGGTCAGATATGAACTACATGTACATGATACGATGCTCATGTTTTTTTATAAAAATCATTTTTAGGTTCATAATATGCTATTTTATCAAAGATTCAATGCAAGTTTTCCTTTTCATCGCACCAAAAAGGCATTTTTCATTATCCGAGCGCAAAAAGGGAATTTTCTAAAGCAACCACCAAATAGATAATTCACAAATGAAGGGTTTGTGATTTGTTGATATGGATATCATATTTGGATTCCTCTCATTTTTCTGATCAATTTAGACATATTATTTGTTAAATTCTGATTTATAGATTTAAAGATATTAATTATTCCATATTAAATAGAAAAATACAAAAAAGTAAAATTATTATATTTTTATTTGAATTCAATAATATTTTTACTTATTTATTAATGTTTATTTAAATAATTGTTTGTAATTTCAAAAAATACAAACATGTGACATGTTGATATAAGGGTTAATAGGATTGATATCATAGTATTGACAACAATGTATGAATTACTTTGCGGAAACAGATTCTGAAGGAACGAGGAAGTTAAGCGTGCTGAAGCTGGAGTAGTATTAGGATGGGTGACCTTCCGGGAAGTTCGACCAAGACTGCAATTTAATTAAATATTAAGTGTAATTAGTGTTAAAAATGTTTAAAGTGAGAGATTAACGAGTCAAACAATTCAAAGATTCAAAAATTGAGAAAAAAAATAAAATAAAAAATTTATTTTTGTAAAAAAAAAATATTTTTGCAACCTGTCGACAAGCTATGCCGACGGCCGCTACGCCGACGGCATTGCCCTCGGCGTAGCATACGCCGACGACATTTTGATACGCCGACGGCCTCTATGTGCTCCGCCGAGTGAGCCCTTTGCCGAGGAGGCTACGCCAAGGGCAGCCGTCGGCGTAGAATACGCCGAGGGCATTTTAGCCTACGCCGACGGCTTTTTGCCCTCGGCGTAGCGCGCGCGTCCTGTAGTGTTTCTTAGTAGTCAATAAGATCAAAGACGAAGCGTGAGCTTGGCCTTGGGCGGGGGCTTCTTCTTTGAGTAATATAATTTTGGGAGAGTAGGATCTCTACCAAAAGTCCTAGGGATTGTTCTAGGCATTTTCTTCTCTATTAATGAAAATAGCAAATCTTTTTTCCTTGTTTGAAAATAAAAAAGATAGCATGTTGCATAACATGTTTTTTAACATTGTCTAAAGATGACATGGAGAGATGCTATAGACAGATATACCGCCTCATCTATTGTACATGTCCTGAGCAAAACACGCCTCTCACCGTTGCGCCATGGCCCAGTCAATATGCCCCAACGGCCTGAACACTCCTCTCTAAGACAGAAGGCAAACTATCTGCGTGCACTCTCAATCTAAAAACAAATAGAACTATATACTATTCGATGTCCGTGATCTATCCTCGGTAACTCCTTTGTGATGAACAAAAACCTTGCAGAATATAAAGATGATCACAGCACTTTCAACACTTGAATAGATAGAATTATGTCGATGAGGAAGTCTACGCTGATCCAGCTAATCCACACCACATACATCGTGTCAAGTGTTATGTGTTGATCCAAATTCTACAAAGTATAGGCCAACTTCTGACGAGTGGATCGTCGAAGACCTAGGTTTCCACCGATATATAAACCCCTTGTAAGCCGCCGGTTGGGATCAGTTGCATCTGTGAAATCCCCGGCGTTTGTAAACACTCCTCGATATAGTGAAATTTTGCTGGCTGGCGCCCGTGGTTTTTTCCTCTCTTTATTGAAGAGGTTTTCCACGTTAAATCAGTGCCCCCTTGCTGTGTTTTTCCTTTTCGTTCTTCGTTATCTTCTTGTCGCTATTGTAACAAGTGGTATCAAAGCCCCAGGTTCTAATCTAGGGTTTGCGACATGTCGTCATTGAAGTTCGATCTACCACAGCTGGACTACACCACAAGATTCTCCTTGTGGCAGGTGAAGATGCGGGCGATTCTCGCCCAAACTTCTGATCTGGATGAAGCGCTGGATGGATTCGGTGAAAAGGATGCTAAGACCTGTTCCACCGAAGAGAAGCGGAAGGACCGTAAGGCTTTGTCTTTGATTCAACTTTATTTGTCCAATAATATTTTGCAGGAAGTACTGAAGATGAAATCTGCTGCTGCCCTATGGGAAAAACTGGAAACGATCTGTGTGTCAAAGGATCTAACCAGTAAGATGAACGTGAAGATGAAGTTGTTCTCGCATAGGCTGCAAGAAGGTGGATCGGTAATGAATCACATATCTGTTTTTAAAGAGATTGTTTTAGACTTGCAGTCTATGGAGGTAAAATATGATGATGAGGATTTAGCTCTTCTACTCTTATGTTCGTTGCCTAGTTCCTATACACATTTTCGTGATACAATATTGTTAAGTCGTGATGAACTAACTCTTGCCGAAGTACATGACGCCCTCAAACAGAGGGAAAAGATAAAAACTATGGTAGGGTCAGATGGGACGTCATCCAAGGCTGAGGCTCTACAGGTTCGTGGCAGGACCGAGCAGAGATACAACAACTATGGCAACAGAGATAAGAGAAATGACGGTATAAGTCGTTCAAAGCCCAAGGGAAAGGATAAATTCTGCAGGTATTGTAAGAAATCTAATCACGTTATTGATGACTGTTGGAAGTTGCAGAATAAGGAGAAAAGAAATGGAACTTACCAACCGAAAGATAGGTCTGACGGTTCTGGTAAGGCTGTTGTTGTTTCTGATAGTTCTGATGGTGAATGCTTAGCTGTTTTTGCTGCTTGTGCTTCTCGTGATGATGAATGGATACTTGATACTGCATGTTTGTTTCATATTTGCTGTAACAAAGATTGGTTCAGTTCATATGAGTCTGTGCAGACTGGAGATTTTGTGCATGTGGGGAATGATAACCATGCCATGGTGTTGGTGTTGGATCTGTTAAGATCGGGACACATGATGGCGTGACACGCACGTTGAGTGAGGTGAAGCACATACCAAGCATGACCAGAAATTTGATCTCCCTGAGTACCATGGACGTTGATGGATACAAGTATGCCGGTGGGCATCGAGTTCTGAAGGTATTAAAAGGTTCTCTTATTCACATGATAGGTGATATGAATTCTGCTAAATTATATGTTCTTAGAGGTAGCACTTTGCCTGGTATTGCTGTTGCTGTTACTTCTAATGATTCTGATGATTGTGGTAAAACACATCTGTGACATATGCGTCTTGGGCATATGAGCGAACAAGGCATGTCAGAGTTGGTCAAGAGAGAGCTGATTGATGGTTGCAACTTGAGTAAGCTTGAGTTCTGTGAGCACTGCATCTTTGGTAAGCATAAAAGAGTTAAATTCAATGCTTCCATTCACACCACCAAAGCATATTAGATTATGTGCATGCTGATGTATGAGGTCCGTCTCGTAAGACTTCTATTGGTGGTGTTAATTACATGCTTACTATTATTGATGATTACTCAAGAAAATTATGGTCTTTTTTTCTGAAGCATAAATATGATGTTTTTTATGCTTTTAAGAAGTGGAAAGTTATGGTTAAAAAGCAAACTGAGAAGAAGGTAAAGGTACTACGTGCTGATAATGGTATGGAATTCTGTTCTAATGAGTTTGGGGAGTTTTGCAGTAACGATGGCATGATCAGGCATCACACCATCTCATATACTCCTCAGCAGAATGGCGTGACAGAGCGCATGAACAGAACCATCATCTCGAGGGCTCGTTGTATGTTGTCTAATGCAGGTATGCATAGGCGTTTCTGGGCTGAAGCAGCCAACACAGCGTGTTACCTCATCAACAGGTCACCTTCTATTCCACTTGAGAAGAAAACTCCCATTGAGTTATGGTCAGGTTCGCCTGCTGATTATTCACAGTTGAGAGTTTTTGGCTGCACTGCATATGCCCATATTGATAATGGGAAGTTAGAGCCTAGGGCTGTTAAGTGCATATTCCTTGGTTGTGGTTCAGGAGTTAAAGCATATAAACTATGGAATCCTGAAACTAAAAAGATTTTGCTAAGTAAAAACGTTATTTTCAATGAGTCTGTTATGTATCATGATAGCTTGCCATCAGATACCTCTCCTGTTGCTGTTGGAGAGGAGGGAGTTAGTGTGCAGGTGGAGAACCTGCAGAAAACTGTTGATAATGATGCTATCGTTGAAGATACACATGAGGAAAACATTGATGATATTGTTGTTCAGCACTCACCTACTGTTTTGCAGCAGCCACATGAGTCCATAGCTGCTGATAGACCGAGGCGTAACTGTGGTCCTCGTCCTTGTTTAGAGTGTAATCTTGTACATTATGCTTTGAGTTGTGCTGAACAGGTGGAGAACGATTCTGAACCTGCTACATATAATGAAGCCATTGCATCCGTTGACCGCGAGAAGTGGGTTTCTGCTATGCAAGAAAGATGCAATTGCTTGAGAAAAATGGCACATGGGATGTTGTGCGCTTGCCTAAACAAAAGAAGGCGGTCCGCTGCAAGTGGATCTTCAAGAAAAAGGAAGGTATGTCTCCCAAAGAGCCTTCAAGGTACAAGGCAAGGTTAGTAGCAAAAGGGTTCAGCCAAATTTCAGGTATTGATTACAATGATGTGTTCTCCCCAGTTGTGAAGCATAGTTCCATTCGTACTTTCTTTAGTATTGTGGCTATGCGTGATCTTGAGTTTGAACAGTTAGATGTCAAGACTGCTTTCCTGCATGGAGAGCTTGATGAGAAAATATATATGGACCAACCAGAAGGGTTTATAGTGCCTGGTAAAGAGGATTTTGTGTGCAAATTAAAGAAGTCTCTTTATGGGTTAAAGCAATCTCCAAGACAGTGATATAAAAGGTTTGATTCATTTATGATCTCACATGGTTTTAAAAGGTCTAAATATGATAGTTGTGTTTATATCAAGTTTGTTGATATAACAGCACTCGACGATGTATCAACATAACAGCAACCGTCTTGCTCCCCGCTCACGCTCATGCGGATAACAGGCCAAGCTCTCCTCATATAGCATAGGAACAAGCGGCAGAATCTCACCGTCCATTCTATTCAACTCCCCCATTAACTGGCCTTGTGAGAATGTCGTCGAATTATCACTCAATGAAGTACAGTGGGATCCTTGACTTGCAGCTAGCGGCACCTGGTCAAACGAATACAGATTCTGGATTGTTTGCTTGACGGGATCATACAGGCCTACTTTTCTGCCAGTGTTCAGCAGGATCCTCCCGTCTTCCAGATCAACGGCTAATGGCACCACAACATTTCTTCCGAGAGAATAGTCAGGCGATGCTTCCAAGCAAATCAGACATGCTCTGTCCCATCCGCCACCAGCCTCTAGCCTCCACACGTCTAAACTGTTCGCTACTGGGTCTGATAGAACAGCGCCCAATGCTCCCTGAAGCTCTACCACAAATGCACGGCAAGGGCTCGTGCTACTCCATACAGCAATGCACGAAGGACAAGGGATGGTATCAAACAGTTTCGTTGCGATGTCGAAAGAGACGAAACGCGCGGCGCGACCAGACGACGACGAAGACGGCAAGGATGTCTGGGAGGAATCTAAGCTTACCGCGGTGCTCTCGGTGCAGTTGGATCTGGTGGGGGCGCAACAGATCGGCGGCGAGGCAGACGGCCAGAGGATTAGGGTTTGGCCTCGGTGCTGTCGGTGTCCGGCGAGGCTGGGCCTTCTCTTCCTTGTCCGCGGGTACAGGTCGGAGCAGAGGGGCCTCCTCGACCTTGCCGACACGCTCCTGCACGCCTGCGCCTACTGGAACGCCGGAGGTGGGGGGCGACGGTGGTGGCCGGCGTCGGTGGTTGATGGTGTGGAGGGAGAAGGGGGCGAGGCAGGGCCTCTGGGGTGGTTATGGCGAGGCAGAGAGGGGGGGTGAGGCAGTAGATAAGAACGGGGGCAGGTAGATGGCGTGGGGGAGGGGAAGGTGGCGTCGGCCACCTTTTTGCTCTCCTCCTCCTTCACGTGCTCGGCATGGGCCAGGGAGGTGGCGCGGCAGGGCTGAGGCAGGGCTGCCAAGGGGGCCAGGGGCAGGCTCGGGTAGGAGGTCTAGGGTAGGAGGGAGGGTGGCTCGGCTAGGGTTTGCTTAGATGGGGTAGGAGGGTAGCTAGTGTGAAGCCTGCGTGGCATCGAGGTAGGGAGAGGCCGAGAGAGAGAGGGGGAAGGCTTAGGGCTTAGAGGGAGAGAGGAAAAGTTTAGAGGGGGTAGGGTTTAGGGAGAGGATTAAATAAGAGGGAGGGGGTTAAAGAGAAAGGGTAGGGTATGGTGATTAGGGGGTAGGTTTAAAATTAGCTAGAGAGGTAGAGAGAGAGAAAGGAGAGAGGGATTATCCACACAAATCAAAGAAAACCAAAAGACAAGCAAAAGGTGGCACTTGCATGGGCCATGCAAAAACAATAAATGCCATGTATCATCCTTGTGAAAACAAAAATAATAAGCATGGCATTATTTATTTGCATCCTCACAAGATGGAGTAAGGCCCAAGCAAAAGAATGAAGGAAAAGTTCCATGTGGAGTGAATGAGGGGAACCATATTTGAATAAAGATGGGACATGCTAGTGTGTAGGTGCCACTAGATATTTAATAGTCCCAAAATGTCCCAACATGATAATAACCCCAAAACAACCCATATGGAGACTAAGAAAAGGTTCCACTCACAAGGCATGCAAAGGTGGCCATGTGGCTCTCATATACCAATATTGTGAAAACAACATGGTGCATACATGGGAGCATGTGGAGCTAGAATTTGATCCATCCCAACCCACATGAGCTAGAGGTAAAACCAATAAGTTGCCATGCTCATGTAAGGTGGAATGGTGGAATGATGGGGTGATGACAAGAAAGGTGGTGGAGTCAATAAAAGATATGCCCCCAACTCAACTTGGGCATTTAAGCAATATATCAAGAACCAAATACAATATCAAGAGGCAAATACAATTTACAATGCATATGAGACAAGAACCAAAACAAAAGGTTTTTATATGATGCTCAAATGCAAGGTGGCATGATGACATGAACATGACAGGATGATGATGCAACCATTATTTGTAGGAAGTGGCCCTTTTATTACTAGATCTAGTAGCATTACAGGTGTTAGACAACTGGGATGCTACAAGAGGCAATGCAAGCCGAGGTAACAGTGGGGAGAGGAACCACGGCCGTGTAGAAAAAGACGGCGGAAGCCGAGGCAATGGAGATCTCGGCAGAAGAGAACCCGCAAGAGGCAATCATGAGAACAATACCCCGGTCGAAGTAAGGAGAGAGCAGCCGCTCAACCTACAACCAAGGCATGAACCCCGGCAGGAAAGAGAAGCGAGGCCAGCTCGCCACAATCAAGTGAATGAAAGGTACAATGATGGTTATTTCGAGATGGAATATGCGATCCATGGTGGAAATAACCACTATGGAATGCAAGACAGAATTCTATACAAAGATCTGCCATCAAGTGATGCAAGAGTGAAGCTGGACCGGCTATACCGGTCCGAGTTGTTGGAAGAACAGGGTCCACCCGGTCCGACTTGCTTTGGACCACGGATCATGGGAGAACCACCCGTGCCGAACTTTCAGCTTGCAAGAGGCACAAAAACATATAATGGGAGTACCAAGCCACAAGATTGGTTGATTGACTATGCCACTGCTGTGAAGATAGCGGGTGGGAACTTACGATGGGCAGTACGGTACGTCCCACAAATGTTGGAAGGACCAGCTAGGGTATGGCTGAATAATCTACCAGCGGGCAGTATCAACTGTTGGTTGGATTTTGAAGAAATGTTCGTCAGCAACTTTACCAGCACATACAAGAGGCCAAACGGGCCGCAACAGTTAGCCATGTGCAAACAGAGGCCGAATGAAACAGACAGAGAGTTTTTAACTCGATGGTGCAACCTGAGAAACTCATGTGAAGGGGTTATAGAATCGCAAGCAATAGCTTGGTTCGCGCAAGGCTGCCGTTATGGCAGCGTGTTGTGGCAACGTCTGCAAAGAGATATGCCGACCACACTGGCAGAAACTATCAGAATAGCAGACTCCTATGCACTAGGGGACCCAACGCAACCAGAACTAATGTCGGCGGATCATCGCGAGCAACAGGATCATTACGCAAGAGATTTGGCCGGGTCATCTAGGCGCAATGATTTCAGAGGAAGAAGAAGAGAGGAAAGGCCGGATTATAGATATAATTCGGCCCAGGTGGCAGCAGTGGCACAAGATCAGCCGAGTCACGGAGCAACTCAACGGCAGAAGAATGGACCTCAGAAGTGGACACCAAGGAATGAAGGAAAAAGACAGTGGACCCCAGAACAGAAGAAGCAATGGCAGGAGAGGCCAAAATACACGTTCGAATCCATGTTAGATCAACCGTGCAAATTTCACACATCAAACCCATCCAGACCAGCCAATCATATGACCCGCCAATGTGCATGGATGAAAAATGCAATGGGGAACCCCGCAGGAGTTCAGGAACCCCATCAAGTACATCAGCAACATCAACCACAATTGACTGGAGAAAATGCACAGCAACTGATGTTACCGCCTCCTCCCCCGAGATACGATAACTCGGATCGGAGGGATGCAGTACATCAAGTAATGAACCAAGTCCAGGATGGAAGGACAAATCCAGCAAATACTGGACGTAATGATTACAGAGAACATCATCAGTCTTACGCGTGTTTACAATGGAACAGCAAGACAAGCAGAGTGTGCAGTGCCGGCATATGGAAGTAAATGCAGTTATGCCGGCAGTACCAAGATATGTGCCATGGTCGGATCAGGAGGTAACTTGGAGCATAAAGGACCACCCCAAAATAATGCCGAATCCAGGATCGTATGCACTCGTGTTGGATCCGACATTCGTTGGACCAAGCATCAATGTGAAATTTTCAAAAGTACTCATTAACAATGGAAGCAGTATCAACATCATGTACAAAGATACCATGCATAAACTCGGAATATCGCAGAACATGCTGCAGTCCACGAGGACCACTTTCCATGGGATAGTGCCGGGACTTTCATGCGAGCCCATCGGTAAAGTCCGGTGGATGTGTTATTCGGCACGAGAGATAACTGCAGAGCAGAAAACTTAGAATTTGAAGTGGTAGATCTGGAAAGTTGTTATCATGCACTACTCGGACGGCCCGCGCTGGCGAAATTCATGAGCAGCTGTCATGTAAGTTATCTGAAGATGAAGCTACCCGGACCACAAGGAGTAATAACAGTTGCAGGGGATTACAAGAAGTCAATGGAGTGTGCTTCAGCCGGGTCAAATTTGGCCGAATCATTGGTTATAGCAAGAGAAAAGAGAAGGATTCAAGAGGTAGCAGCACTCGCTCAGTCGGCACAGCTGAACATGCCGGCGCTGGCCAACCCACATGGCAGTGTCTCTTTTCAGCCGACTAAAGAAACGAAGAAATTTCAGATCGATGAGCAATTCCCAGAGCGTACTGTTACCATTGGTGCAGGCCTGGACGCTAAATAGGAAAGCGAGCTCACCAACTTCCTCCATGAGAATCGGAACATATTTGCATGGTCAACTCAAGATCTGCAAGGTGTTCCGAGGGAGTTGGCTGAGCACTCTTTGAACGTGAGGCCAGGAGCAAGGCCGGTGAAGCAACCTCTCCGCCGCTTCGCCGAAGACAGGAGAAAAATAATAGGAGATGAAATAGCTCGGCTCCTCGCGGCCGGGTTCATCATGGAAGTGCTATACCCGGATTGGTTGTCGAATCCGGTGCTAGTAGAAAAGAAGAAAGATGATCCCAATGTAGCCATTGTATGGCGAATGTGTATCGATTACACCAACCTAAACAAGGCGTGTCCAAAAGATCCTTTTCCATTGCCTAGAATAGACCAAGTCATTGATTCGACCGCTGGTTGTGAATTATTGTCATTTGTAGACGCGTATTCTGGTTTTCACCAGATACCGTTAAATCCGGCCGATCAAATAAAGACAGCGTTTATTACCCCGTACGGGGCTTATTGTTATCGCACAATGCCATTCGGCCTGCGGAATGCAGGAGCGACATACCAGAGATGCATGCAAAAATGTCTACATGATCAGATAGGAAAAAATGTACAAGTATACGTAGATGATGTGGTCATCAAAACCAAAGAAAGCAAAACATTACTGGAAGATATACGGCAAACTTTTGCGAACCTGAGAAGGTTCCGAATGAAGCTTAATCCAGAAAAATGTACGTTTGGCGTGCCGGCTGGTAAATTACTCGGTTTTCTTGTTTCTAGCCGAGGTATAGAGGCCAACCCAACAAAGATAAAGGCAATAGAAAGAATGGAGTTGCCAAAATGTTTAAATGATGTACAAAAGTTCACGGGGTGTTTGGCCTCGCTTAGTCGGTTTGTATGTCGGCTAGGAGAGAAGACGCTACCACTCTATCAGCTGATGAAGAAATCAGATAAATTCGTTTGGACTCCACAAGCAGACATCGCATTTCATGAATTGAAAAAGATGTTAGTTACAGCACCCATTTTGGCTTCTCCATTATTAAAAGAGCCTATGTTACTCTATGTAGCGGCCACCAGCAGAGTAGTGAGTACTGTAGTCGTACTGGAACGACTTGAAGATGGTAAGTCGGTTTAGAGGCCGGTGTATTATCTAAGTGAGGTGTTGTCCACTTCAAAGCAGAATTACCCACATTATCAGAAGATGGCTTATGGGGTATATATGTCGGCGAAAAAGCTTAAACATTACTTCGAAGAGCATCCCATCAAAGTGATCCGTGAGGCACCCATAGCCCACATACTGAGCAACAAAGACGCAAGTGGCCGAATAGAAAAGTGGGCAATCGAGTTATCACCATACGCTCCACAATTTGATAGAAGAGATGCAATCAAATCTCAGGCGGTCGCCGACTTTTTCGTGGACTGGGCCGAGGTACAGTATGAGCCACCATTGCCAGATCCAAATTATTGGACTATGCATTTCGATGGTTCCAAACTAAGGAATGGTTTGGGGGCGGGAATAGTGTTAACCTCGCCTAAAAGAGACCAACTGAAATATGTGTTACAAATACATTTTGCTGCGTCCAACAATGTAGCCGAATATGAAGCACTGGTCCATGGATTGAAAGTAGCAAAAGAAATTGGCATACGCCGAATCTTATGCTATGGCGACTCGGATCTAGTAGTACAGCAAGTCTCAGGCAGTTGGGACGCATTAGATGCTAATATGGCTTTATACAGGTTTCATGTGCAAAAGATCAGTGGATACTTTGAAGGATGTGAATTTCACCACATACCTCGGGCAGAAAATGATGCCGCGGACACATTGTCAAAATTAGGATCAACCCGGCAATCAATTTCTCCGGGTATTGCCCTGGAACACCTCAGGAAACCATCAATAATCCCATCACCAGAATCCGAATCTATCTTTATCCCGGCAAATTCCGCAGAAGATAATGCGCCGATGGAAGTAGATCAGCAATATAACTCGGAACCCCCCAGGAGGAGGACAGCCGAGGTAAGCGCAATCATGGGAAGAGCCGAGATAGGTATGTCGGCAGAAAACATGGAAATAGACAGTGAAATCACACCAGAAAAAGTCACACCATTATGGGCGCAACCCATATTTTCTTACCTAAAAGACTCGACGTTGCCGAGTGATGAGGTATTAGCTAGACAAACTGTAAGGAGAGCAAAAGCTTATACAATAATAAACAATGAGCTATATAAAAGGAGCATCACAAACGTGTTGCAGAAATGTGTAAGTTCGGCAGAAGGTCAGGAGATCCTCCTAGATATACACCAAGGAGAATGTGGGCACCATGCTTCATCTCGTGCTTTGGTAGCCAAAGCATTCAGGCATGGATTTTATTGGCTAACAGCATTAAAAGAAGCAAAAGAATTAGTTAAGAAATGCAATGGATGTCAGAGATACGCAACCAAAATACACATGCCATCGGCCGAGTTAAAAACAATACCCATCACTTGGCCCTTTTCTGTATGGGGTTTAGATATGGTGGGACCATTTAAGCCGGCACGAGGAGGAATGACCCACATATTGGTTATGGTGGACAAGTTCACAAAATGGATTGAAGTGAAACCAATAAAAAAGTGCGATGGGTCCACAGCAGTGAAATTTCTCAAGGATATAATCTTAAGATATGGGTATCCGCACAGTATTATTACAGATAATGGCACAAACTTTGCAGAAGGAGCTTTTGCCAGATTTTGTCGAGAGAAGCACATAAGACTGGATATTGCCTCTGTGGCTCACCCAGCATCCAATGGGCAAGTGGAAATGTCTAATGGACTGGTGCTATCAGGAATAAAACCACGACTTGTCGAACCATTGCAAAGGTCGGCAGGATGTTGGATTGAGGAACTCCCAGCCGTACTATGGAGCCTCAGGACTACCCCGAATAGATCAACAGGTTATACACCATTCTTCCTGGTATACGGGGCAGAGGGCGTACTTCCAGCCGACATAATATATGACTCGCCAAGAGTTGCTCAGTATACAACCTCGGAGATAAACGAGGTAGCTCGGCAAGATGTTGTAGACCTGCTAGAAGAAGCCAGAGAGTTGACATTATCACGATCAGCTATTTATCAACAGAACCTGCGACAATATCACAGCAAGAAGGTGAATCCAAGAGTATTCAAAGAAGGATATTTGGTCCTCCGGCTCGTGCAACGTACGGCCGGCATGCACAAGTTGTCACCTCCATGGGAGGGACCATTTATTATGAGCAAAGCGTTGCATAATGATGCCTATTATCTAATCGACGCTCAGTCCCCCGGAGGGAACAAGACAGACAAAGCTGGCGAAGAAACGAAGCGTCCATAGAATGTAGCTTTACTTCGGCCATTTTACTCGTAGCATTGTATCTCAAGGTCAAGATCCAATGATGTGTTGAACCTCGGCATCCAGAGCAGTGACTCGGGGACTGCCATATGTAATCTCAATTTCATGTTATGTATTTGAACCTCGGCCCCCAGAGCAGTGACTCGGGGACTGCCGTATGTTATCTCAATTTCATGTTATGTATTTGAGCTTCGGCGCCCAGAGCAGTGACTCGGGGACTGCCGTATGTTATCTCAATTTCATGTTATGTATTTGAGCTTCGGCGCCCAGAGCAGTGACTTGGGGACTGCCGTATGTTATCTCAATTTCATGTTATGTATTTGAACCTCGGCACCCAGAGCAATGACTCGGGGAATGCCATATATTATTTTCATTTCATATTAAATATTTGAACCTCGGCATCCAAAGCAGCGACTCGGGGACTGCCATATGCTGCCTCATTTTTATGTTGAGCGCACCCATATTAGTCTTATACAATTTCTGAAATTTGGTTTACATATTGAAGTTCCGCGCGATAAACAATGATTCAGGGATTGCCATATATTGTCCCAACGAAGTAGTCAATCTCTGTTCAGAACAGATCAATATTATATGATATTCAGAGCTCACGCCTAGATAAACCATGAAAAAACGAAGGCAAGGATAAATCCTAAAAAATCAGGAAATTGAGGGCCACCAAAGCAAGAATTCGGGCGAACACCCACTTAACCAAATGGTAACAACTACAAGCGTATATGTCACAGCAGTACACGGCAAAAGAAATTCGAATCATACAGAGAACGGACAAATGTTTCGCCTACATCATACGCCCGGCATGCCAGGGATCAGAAATAACTTAAGCATTGTTCGTTGGGGAGGCAGCAACTCGGTCAGGCGCGGGGCACTCCGACGTAGGAGGAACTTCGACTGAGGTTGCCTCGCCCTCCGCAGACCCAGGTGCAACTTCAGCAGAAGCCCGAGGTTGCTCAGGAGCATCAGTCCGCGCGGTAGAATGCCCGGTGCCTTTGGAGGAGGACCGCGCATCGCCGTTGCTGTCCGAGCTTGAACTGGAGCTGTCAGATGCGGCCGAGTCATCCTCACCTTCCCCTTGCTCAGCCGAATTGTTATCCGAGGCATCCTCAACTACAACCTCTTCATCCGGGTCTGGAAGAAAACTCGGCCCTTCATTCCAGGTGTGCACGTCGGCATACTCGACGAGTTGGAAGGCACGAGCTTGCCGAAGAGCAACAAAAGTGGGATCCTCAACCCAGCGGGAACCAGTGCGCAAATTTCTCAGGATATCAAGAGAGATGTCTTCATACCATGACATGATAACAGTAAGGGCCATATCAGCACCAGCGCGCCCGGCTGATTCCCTCCAGAGACTTAATTGCCTCTCAGATGCCATTAGTCTTTTCACCAGTAATTTGACCTCGTTGATATCAAGAGTCCCCGAAGTGTTCGGCCAAAGAACATGGTAAGCTCGAATAGCGGCTTGCACCAAATCCCGGCCCATAATCTTCATCGGACCAACTGCGGCACCAACGGCAACCAAGAAATCCTCCATTGAATACTCCGAATCAGCGGCAACGGGAACACCTCGGCGCACGCGAGCTGCAAGAACAGCTTTAGAGCTCACGGGCTTAGCTTCGGGAAAATGATCTGCGCAAAACGCGAACACGTCAGGTGGCAGCAAAGACAAAGACAGAAATATAATTCGGCGGTGCTAAGAAGCTTACGATGAATGTAACGCATCATTATCTGAAGGTCCTTGGCCCAATCGACCTTGCTCTTCTCAAAACGAGCAATTTCCTCGCTCAATCCCTGAGTTTTCAGTTCGGCAACCTCAAGGAGTTCTTTATTTTTCTGCAATTCCAAAGCCAGCCGATTCTTCTCTTCGGAGAATTCCTGATCGACCTTTTCTAACTCGGATTTCTGAGAAAGCTTAAGGGTCTCCACCTCAGCCCGTAGGCGAGCTATTTCATCGTCTTTTTCTTTTAGCTCCGCCAAATGAGTAGCAGTTTGTTCTAAAAAATGCACCATCACGTCAGGCATGGGCGTGCAATCTTGGTGAGACGTTGCGAAGGTTTGCAACTCGGCTTTACCAAAGCCAAACGAAATAAACAAGCTCAGCACACATGTTAAAAAGGGAAAGGTCCAAGATAAAAGGGAAACTGACCTTCCAAACTCTTAACTTTCTTCTCAAGACGAATGTTGAGGTTATTAATATTACCTGTTCACCAAGGAAGTAAGTCGGCATCTAGCGGACAAATCAATAAGAATGTCGAGCGTAACAAAAAGGAACTATCGACCTACCAGCCTTTTTTACCACAGGAAGGATTTTTTCATACTTTTCCTATAGTTTGCGATGGGAGAAAAGCAACCTCTGAAATTCGGCAGTTCGCCGGTCATGTGCAACCTGAACAATGGAACAAAACGATGAATGAATAATCAAAGCTAAATCAGATCCGAGTCAAGCAAAACTTAACTCGGATCTAGGTGGCTGGATATTCAAAGCTAAATCAGATCCGAGTCAAGCAAAACTTAACTCGGATCTAGGTGACTGGATATTCAAAGCTAAATCAGATCCGAGTCAAGTAAAACTTAACTCGGATCTAGGTGGCTGGATATTCAAAGATAAATCAGATTCGAGTCAAGCAAAACTTAACTCGGACCTAGGTGGCTGGATATTCAAAGCTAAATCAGATCCGAGTCAAGCAAAACTTAACTCGGATCTAGATGGCCGGATATTCGAAACCTAGAAATAAACTTAAATTAAGTAAAAAATCAGTAAAACTTCTAAGCATATAACAAGTTATTTCCTTGAAAGTTTCGGGGACTAGAGCATATAGTAACATCTGCGGAACTAATCTAAGCTCAGAGAAACGGCAATTACCTCATTCATCTTGTTAGTATCAAGGATGAACTGGGCAGCTTGGTCGAAACGGCCGCTGATGTCGGAGAGCTGAAAGGGCTGGTTGACGGGATTACCCTCAAACTGATCAGCAGCATTCCAATTATTGGCGTACTCCACCAGCGCGCCGAGGCTGTTCCTACTAGCTGTCAGAGTTAAGACCTTACCCCGGACATGTTGTGTAACCACTGCGGCCGCAGGGATCTTATGAAGAGCAAGCTGAGTGCTGGCTGCCGAGGCAACGGAGGCTTTCGTAGGTGTAGTTCCCTTGCGCAGCATGTCGGCGATACTCGGCTGAGAAGATCCGACAAGACCTTTCTGGGAAGAAGAAGTCTTGGTGGCAACAGCTTTGCTCGCCTTAGACGAGGCATCAGCGGGAAGCGATACCTCGGTAGTGGGGGCGGTGTCTTCAGGAGCAGCAGGAGTCACGGCCGCAGAAGGCGCCGGGATAACGACTTCTTGAGATATCGGAGGGCCGATCGGAACCACGGTCAACAAACGGAGTTTCGGTTACGTCGCGACGAGGAGGCGATGGGTTCGGAGCTGGAAGAGAGGCAGCACGAACAGGACTGGGAATCCTGGTATCATCGATGGGCGGAGGAGACGGCTGCCGAGTCGGCCGGCTTGTCATGCTAGGACCGCCGGGCTTAACAGAAAGCGGAGCACTGCAAAAATAAGAAGGAAAAAAGAATGTCAGTGTAAAAAAACAGAAAGAGAGAAGCAAGAAATACGAGCGAAAGGAACTTACCCGGCAACCCCAGGCATAGTCTTGCGCCTAGGAGGATTCAGAGCGGTTTCTTCGTTCATTTCTTGGGGACCGCTTCCGAGGCACTAGCAGGAGCCCCGCGTTTCCCCGAGGTAACAGGGGGTCGAGAAGCAATAGGCTCGGCGTCGTGAACCTGACCGGCCGGATTAGCTGCGAAAGTAGAAGCCGGAAATGCATAAGAAATAGGCATTGCGGCAACTACCTCAAGAATTTGGACCTCGTCTGAATCACCTTCCTCCTCGTGCGCCGAAGTCTTGCCACGAGCTCGAGCCGGGGCAGGATCCGACTTAGGGACGAACTCCTCGGAGTCCGGCTCACCAGTATCCGGGCTGCTCCGGTCCGCGGGCCACGGAAGCAACAAAACTTCGGCGTCCTCATTCTTCTGCTCTGCGAACCTCTGCAAAACATGGAAAAAGAGAGTCAGCGGAATCCGTTACGAAAACAATGGAATAGCGGGGCGTTATTGATTAATCTTACCTCGGGAGGCGGATGATCGCGGGTGAACGGTTTCAATCCCCAAGTCCAATCCTCAGGCATATCCGTCTTAAAGATAGATCGGACGCGCTTATAGATAAGATAGTTGTCCACCTCCACGGTCGAGACTCGGTTAGGGTCAAGGGGACCACTCATGTAGCACAGCTTGTGAGTCCGCTTCTGAAACGGGCAGATCCGGCTACTAATAAAAGTAGCCATCAGGTCTTCGCCACATAACCCGGCGCGGATCAGCTCCTTGAGCCGAATCTCAAAAGCCTCGGCCAAGGCATGACTTTTCCTCGGATTATAGAGCCAGTTCACCTTAGAAGGCGGACCAATTGAGAAGGCAGGGAGCCGAATCTTGTCCTCTGTCCCTCTGTTCTTGACGTAAAAGAAGGATTTGTGCCACTTCTTGCACGACTCTAACCCGGTAACACGAGGAAATACGGATTTCCTCCGAGGTGTAATGGACGCAGCCCCACATTGAGTAAGCGATTTCTCGGAAGGGTGCAGAGATTTGTCAGGGACAACATTGGAACGAATCTGGAAGAACTTCGACCAGACGTGCACTGACGGCCACAGGCCGAAGTATCCCTCCGAAGCGGAGATAAAAGCAGAAAGAGAAGCGATGGCGTTCGCAGGAAGATGATGCGGCTGAAGGCCGAAGTAGTCGAGAAACTCTCTAGCAAAATCGCTAAGAGGGAGACCGAAGCCACGCGCGAAGTGCGACATAAAAACCACATACTCACCCTCCCTAACATCCGGAGAGGACTCGCTGCCGGGTAGGCGATAGGAGACCTCGGCGGGAATCCTCCTAGTTCGGATAAGCCACTCAATCTCACGGCGTGTAACGGAAGAGCCCTGCCACGAGCCTCGCTCGGGCCCAGAGCCAGCGTCATCGTCCTCTACCAGAGCGCCGCTAAACGAACTAGACATGGGTTCGCCGGAAAGATCGCCGGAAGAAGAGCTGGCGGCGGAGGGAAGTTTAGAGCTGCAAGGCCCCGTCGTGATTTTGCATGAGAACGGTGGCAGAGGAGCAGAGGAACCGCCGCACGAACGCGAAATCGAAACGGAGGAATCTGGGGTAAAACCTAGGCGATACGGCCGGAAAAGGCTCACCGGCGACGGTGCCGAAGCTGGCGAGTGCAGGCGAGGGGGCAGAACGGCACGGCGAAGTCCTCGCCGTCGGAGGCTCTGATGAGCGCGCGGCGGCGGAGCTGCGAGAAGGCGCGCAAGCGAGAGGAAGGAGGAGGGCAGAGACGAACGAGAAGGGGAAAAGTAAATTCCCAGACGCCGTGCCCCTCTTTATAATCGAGCCACGAACAAGGTAGTGGGATCGTGGGTGTAGCAGTTGCCCGTGTAGATCGTGGGTACGGCAGGAACGCACGACGATAAGTGGAGCCACACCAACGGCCACACAGAAACGAAGAAGGTTGCGATCCCCCAGGGAAACGGCACGCGAGGCGTCGCAGCGGCGGCGCAGCAGGTACAGAGTTAACTGTAGCCTGTCAGTAAATACTGTAGAGGAACCAAAAAACTAGAAGAACAATGATGGGAGTGACACGTAGGACAAGGCGTACGAGAGAAGGAACAAGGGTACCTCGGACGAGAAAAAGATGACTCGGAAACAATACTGAAAAATATGATGAAGCTGATACGACCCGGCCGAAGTTATCGACAGGGCCACACCAGCTTCGGGGGCTAATGTTGGGGGGGGGTGGCCCCGGGTAGGTCAAAGACGGGGACAGACAGAGGTACGATCCCCGTCTGGTTTCCGAGTTACAGTCTATGTCGGCCGAATCATGAAGAAGTCGGCCGACATACGGAGGCGAGAGGCCCGTATATGTATATTAAGACATTACCCGGCCGAGATACTGTGTGAGTCGGCCGGGTTAGCCTGAGTGATCTTGATGCAGGTAAAGGACAATCCGAGCTATGCAAGGGAGGGCCGAATGATATAAGGCTTGCAGGAGAAGGAGAAGCCAGAAGTCAAACCCTAGCCGCAAGCTAGGGAGAATCTAAGCAGTGCCAAGCGCTACAGACAAAGGCGCAGAGCGACAGAGAGGCAGGAGAAGGTCACGGAGGTGACAGTCCAGAAGACCGAGGCGCACAGGAGGGGCCCTCTGGAACCTTGCCCTCGTTAGAGGGGCGACAGGGAAAGGGGGCGCCGAACTACTATATTGGGACAAGCATATTCCTCGAATATGCTTGCCGCGTCAGCCCTAAAGGAACCCAGGGCTCTCCTTTATAAGGAGAGGCTTGGACTCAGAGAGAAGGATCGACGTGAGTTAGAGCCGTTAGGCTGGTAAAGTTCTTCTCTTCTCCTTGTAAACAGCTCAAGGAGCACTTGTAGGCTAAGGAAGAAGAAATAAAGACCTTTGCATGAATCTTGTGTGTGTAGAATCAACTACATCTTCTCTCCCCAGATCCCTCTAGCACTTATTGGCCCCATACTTTAGCCTACCCATGGCATCTG
Organism: Avena sativa; assembly: GCA_916181665.1. Lineage (NCBI taxonomy): Eukaryota > Viridiplantae > Streptophyta > Magnoliopsida > Poales > Poaceae > Avena > Avena sativa. Next base: position 368,910,166 of record OV702279.1, on the reverse strand, counting down.
CCGTGATACCACCACGACAGTGTTTTTTACTGAGTGTTATTCCCACATATATTCTCATCTCATATTTTAAAATAGATTAGCACAAAAGCCCGTGCATTGCACTGAGATAAAATCTTTTTACATGAAGCAAACAACGTATATGAGATCATGGCCGTTCTCACCTCTTAATTTCTGTAGATGAATTCTTCTCGCTGCGTGTGGGTTCTTTTTCGTTTTCTTTCTCTACCACGTCATGCAGATCAACCAATCGTGTTGCCCTGCCCTTACTCTCGCCTTTCGCGGTTGGTGCCCCTGTTGCTCGTTAGACTGTCATGGCCCTAGCTAGTATGGCTGTATTCAACTTTTACTCATCGGCCCCATGGCACATCCTTAAGACGGCTAGACACTCGCTTAAATATAGGAGGTGAAACCCAAATCCAACTACGGTCAGGAATTAATCGCAGCATGGTTCATCTTTTATTCATTCCTGCTCCTCGTCACATCTGGTTTTAATGCGCGTGCTCTCATGAGAAAACGACTAGCCAGGACAAAGAGAGAAACTTTAGCCCTTTTATCATTAGATATATATATATGAATGCGAAATAAAAGGCTCAAATACGTATGGAGGCTGATGTTTACTCAACTTAGAACGGATACAGAAACCTATGCAATGTGAATAAGTTTGTAACCACATGACATGAATACATGAGCTCATTTGGTAGTATTAAGTCAAATATATACTACCTCTGTCCTAAGGCTTGAGGCTTTTTTAAAAAAAATCAAACTATGTAAAGTTTGACCAAATTTATAGAAAAAATATTAATATTTATAATATAAAATACATAACTTTCCATACATCCTGAAATATATATTCACACGATATCTACATAATATCATAGTTCTTGATAGTTTTTTCTAAAAGTTTGATCAAACTTTTTGTAGCTTGACTTTTCAAAAAAAAAAAGCCTTAAGCCTTGAGATGGAGGGAGTATAAATATGTTTTCACAGACTACAATGCATTGTAATTTCCATACTCGAGCACCTATACATTTAACCACTTTTTAGGGGGGGGGGGGGGGGGGGGGTTGTGGTTCGGGCAATTGGCATGAAGGGCTAGAATTGACAAAAGTGGTTAACTTATTTTTTTGGATGTGCATATTCATATCCACGTTTGCTTCAAAATCTAAGACCATATTTTTATTTGTATTCATTAAAAGGGATCCTAAATGTTTTCCAAGAATTGATGTGTGCGGGTATATACTCTCTCTGTTTACCTTGCAATCTGAGTTCAGTCAAAATCAAACTTTGCAAAGTTTGACTAAGAATATAAAAAATATATCAATACCCCTAATTCCAAATTTATATACTATGAAAACATTATTTACAATGATTCTAATCAAATATATTTAAAATTATTGATGTTGATATTTTTTCTAGATATATTGTCAAAGTTTACAAAAATTGACTTTGACTAAACCTAGAATGTGATGTATTGGAAGGAGTACATGCAAAGTTTGAACTTAAATATAAGGGAGTACAAAAAATTGTAAAAAATACTTTTGGTCTGCATAATAAGTACTCCCTCCGCTCACTAATGTAAGACATTCTAAATATTTTAAAGTAATAAACTAGATGGTAGATGAACCTGTCTAGTTACATGTATTTTTTTTAATAAAAAATAGAAGATTTTATATTAGTGAAACAAGGAAGTACATAACTTTTATATGTTATAAACCGAGTAACTTAATTTTGAACGGATATCAAAACAAAACTGGATGGGAGCCGAGAGCCTGAAACTTTTTCTTAGTCTCAAACCTACTCAGCCTCCGAGTATAGAACTATAGATACAGCGTAGCGTAGAGCTAGTGTAGTTCAACCCCGCACAGGTACCGGCGTGCAAACCCGCAATTAACGGAGGAAGTTCGAAACGCACTACGTTACGTAGGCCGCGCGCGATCTTCTGCCGGCGGCCGGCCGCGCCAAGAAAAGAAACCGAGCGACGAGGAAATTATAACACCCAGAGCCGCCGTGATCCATCCAGGCCCTCTTCCAAAATACATGGCGATCACCTACCACGCGCCGCGCCGACGACCTCCTCTTCCGGCGCCGTCGCCTCTCCGTTGCACCACGGAAGACGCGGACGTCGCCGTCGTCATGGACGACGGCACCATGATCCGGACCACCGTCACGTCGTCCGCACACGACGTCGCGCGCTTTCTCCGGGAGGTCGAGCAGCGCTTCCGCGAGGACGTCCACGAGTGCAACAAGAGCCAAGAGCAGCAGGGCTGCGCGGATCCGGAGGTGGACGTGGACCGCCGACATTGCCTCGTCGTCGGCCTCGACACGGAGTGGCGCCAGAGCTTCGACTTCCATAACGGGAAGCCCCGGCACCAGATCGCCGTCCTCCAGCTCTGTGTCGCCGACCGCTGCCTCGTCTACCAGGTCTACCACGCCCAGTACATCCCCGCCGAGCTCGCGGCCTTCCTCGCTGACCCCGCGTTCTGCTTCGCCGCCGTCGGGGTCGCCGGCGACGTAAAGCGGCTGCGAGAGGACTGCAACCTCGAGGTGTCCCACGCGGTGGACCTGCCCCAGCTCGCCGCGGCCGTGCTCGGCCGGCCGGAGCTACGTCAGGCGGGGCTCAAGACCCTGGGGCGCGAGGTGATGGGGGCGCTCGTGGAGAAGCCCAAGAGGGTGACAATGAGCAGGTGGGCCGCGCCACGCCTGTCGCCGGAGCAGGTCAGGTACGCCTGCGTCGACGCCTTCGTGTCCTTCGACGTCGGCCGCCGGCTGCTCTGCACGCTCCGTGTTTGAAGTTTACGGCGCAGTTCAGTAGTTTCAGTTTTGCACGAAGGTTGTTCTCTCAAGTTTTCCACTAGAAGAGAAACGTGAAACTTAGATCCATACAACCCCTATTTGTGGAAAGAACAAGAACGTCTATAAATATTTGGTCCTTTATAAACTAGCTTGGTCAAAACATTACAATCGTTTGACCATCCAGAAATAATTAACTTAGGTTTATCTTTTTTTTTTTTAAGGAACAACGCATTGCCCTAGTGGCCACACGGATGCACACAACCAAAAAAAGAAAGAAAAATTACAAAAATAAAAAGTCCCGTTACAGTGACACATTCATTGAAACGGCAGTACTACCACCACCAAGACAACACTAGAAGTCCAGCTTTTCCAAAAACGACGCCTTCAAAAAGGGAACAGTGCACAAACATCGTCATCGCCCGATCAAAGATCTAGGTTTTCACCCTGAAGAAAGTCCGCGCTCTAAAAACAATACCTTCAACAAGCCCATTGCCAGGCACAACCAATTAAGGCCAGACCCTGGGTTTTCACCATGAGAGGTAGGACCATGAACCTCTCCTGTGCAGTTGCTCCCACTTGCATGACACTGCTCCAATTCACAAGTCACCTAACCAATTCCTCATCATCACCCAGACTCGAACCACCATTGTCTGTCCTCAGATCTCGGTCTCCATGACTTTCTCCGTCAGCACCATGGAACGAGAACATGCCCCATGATAATAACAGCCAACAAAGCTTCGAAGCACACCCTCTGAAACCAAACGGTCAGGGTAAAACATGGGTGTGTACGACCGAATTCAATCCTTCCCACAAACTCACGGCATGATAGCACTTATGGAGTTCGTCGGCGGAGCCTTCCGGAACACGACACGAAAACTAGATCAATGAATACCAACATCCGACAGATCATCATCTTGGCTTGAGAGGGATCCAGGACCACCTCCTTTATGAAACCGAGCCAGCAGCCCCCACGCCACCCGCCGGAAACTAGAAGGATCCGCCGCAAGACGGCAAGACCATCCGGCTGACCACTTCGACGGAGAAGGAGGCCACCGCCGCCATGTCGGGGGCAGATGCCCCAAGAGCCCTAGTGTCACGGACAAGGCCCGGGTCGTCTGGGGGCCGGTGTCAAGGCCAACTTACGTGACAGATCGCGGTTAGGCCCAGATCCCTGCCGCCGCCTGCCACCATCTGGGTCAAGGGATCACCGGCCGCCGCTCGCCGCAACACCACCGTCAAACCAGCCGGGACGGACGCCGCCGCCTTCCCACCAGATCGCGATCAGGGACGCCGCCGCCGCCACGCCCCCAGGTCTTTGTCTGGCGACGATCCGGGCGGCGACAGCGGCGGGGAGGAGAGACCACGGGAGTGAGGGCTCGGCGGGGAGGAGATGCCGCCCGGCGCGACGCGGCGCCGCCGCGCGGGTGCGGGTGGAGGAGGGGTCGGGAGGAGGAGTCGGGAGTCGGGCCGGCTACCTTCTATCTAGATTTAAATATATCTGTACACTAAAATACAGCTAGATACATTCGAATCTATTTCTGGACGAAGAGAATACTATACATCTTTGTTCCGGTAAAAGAGGAGCGAGTATTATCACAAACCCTGGAGACGTGATAACAGTGAGATGAACTTGCTTGCAAATACTTGAGATATGGTTTTTTCTACTGCTCCCTCTGTCCTAGAATAGATGTCTTAAACTTTTCAAATTTTAGATAAATCTATATACTAAATAGTGTTTAGATTCATCCAAATTTTGGTAAATTTCAGACATCTATTTTAGGATAGAGGGAGTAGTATATTAAGAAAACCACGTTTTTCATTGATGTCAACGGATCCACGGGAACTTGACGACAGCAACCCAAACCAACTTGTCGTCCATGAGGACAACTATCAGCCAAGGAAGACCAAAATCTTGAACAGAGACACAGTACAAGACTACCAGTCCACCTGTAGCTGTCAACTGAAAATCCAATGAACAACAGGGTCTGAATCCTGATACATACAGCACAAATCATCGTCCCCACAGGGATCATCGTCCACTCTGCGGTGCGATTAAGCAAAAAGGAAGGACCACAGGGGGAGGTTTACCACACAGGTTTATGTGTGTTCTGACATGAAGAAGCCGGGACGGGACAGCAGCTTCCTGAAGAATTGCATTTCAACAGCACAGTTACAGCAGAGTAGCAATACTTGGTGAGTACCATAGAAATCACAGCACAATAACAAAAATCGTGTGCAGTATGAAGCATTCTTTATCAGACATCAATCAGGTCTCAACGTCAATTATGTCGAGCTACACCACTGATCCGAGGTAACAGCCAGACGAACATTACCAGGATCAGCTAAACTGTTAGAATACCAGAATTCTACTTATCGAAACCAAATCATACTCCTGCATTTTTGAAAAAACTTACTGGAGACTGATCAGCCTTAGCGGTCATCCGAATACTGAATGAACTGATTAATAAGATATCAAATTGCTAAAAGGTCCATGTATGGACAACATCAAAGTAAGATTTGGTTCTATTCTCCTGCACATAAATACAGACTCTGCGTTCGACCCAGGTGACAGAATGAGGAGCAGTTCAATTAGCAAATATCAACGGCTGAACATGGCACCTCCACTGTAGAGCAAAAATGCAGACCAGAGAACAACATTTTAACAAGGCGCTGTTCCTTTTATACACAATTTCTTATAAAGCAAAAACTATTTACAAGCATTCTGAAAGCAAGAGTGACATTTCAACGATTTTCATACAGATAGAAAAATTTGCGAGAAAACATGAACAGGAAAAGTGAATGACACAATGGAAATGGATGAATAACTAATAAAAGAAACATTTTAAACACATTACACATAGTTGACAACAACAAGATAAGAACTTTGTCTGATGTAACTTCCTTAAATACTTACCTGATTTCCACTTATAGTAGCTATGCACGTGCAACGCACGACCTAACTATTGAAATGGATGTTGTATGCAGAAGAATTCACCATTCAGTTTTTTAATGAACTTAATGCTATGGATGCTATGCCTTATTCAATCTTTTTCGACTTCTTAAAAAATGGCCGTACATACCATGAACTCCTATTTATCGCCCCCAACCTAAGCCCTCACATCATATACAGCTGCTACAACCCATTGCTTACTTCTAAAAATACAAGGAACACCTCACACAATCTTTTAGCTTCGGTATAAATGACAATTACCGTCTTGTGTGCTTTATACTTATCATGTGGCACCAAAATTGTCGAGCAACATACACCAAATGTAAATCTGGACAATAACAACCTGAGCATTCACTTTTTTGTGCACTAAAATACAAAAAAAAATTATATATGACCGCCGAGTATATATGTACAACGTTGTTAAGACGACAAAACAACACAAAATTAGCAACATAATTGAAGTGAAGTAAGGTTCCAAACTATATTTAGCAAAAGCAAGCTTTGTTCCGACGGTTCAGAAGAATAATGTTTGATATTTTTTTCTAAGGGATGTAGTATGTAATATACAGGTTACAAGTCATAGACTCACACAGATAGAAGTTAAATAAAGTAAAAGACTTCAGTCCGGCAAGAAAAATTGAGGCATCTTGTTGCGCAAACTAATCTTCTTTTTTCTCCATGATCCGTTTGAAGTTGATGAACATGTAGCCCAAGAGTCGTTGTGTGATCGGTGGCTCGGTAAGTGAAGAGTTGGTCAGTGAGTCAGTCAAATTGTTGAGCATACAATTAAGCAATCAGTAGTACAGACTCCATTTTATAGGAAATATAATAGGTTAATGATCACAATATTCTCATATTTAATAGTTTCATACACAGTCAAAATAAATACTCTAAATTAAAATGTACTCTAGATGGTTTCAACAATATGAGAAATCTAAAGACAATTTTAGGCTGAATGAGGATGCTTCTTTTATAGATCTTTTTGGCCAAATCAGATTACAAGTAAAAACAGTAATAAGAATAGAAACCAATTTTCTGTACCTCACCTCATCTCGGACTAAAAAGGATCCCGGTTGTTTATAGATCTTTTTGGCCAAATCAGATTACAAGTAAAAACAGTAATAAGAATAGAAACCAATTTTCTGTACCTCACCTCATCTCGGACTAAAAAGGCTCCCGGTTGAAAATAGCAAAGGAAACAAGTGCTATGCCAACACAAATTGAGACATCCATTTGTTCAGATTCTCAAATTACTAATTACTCATTCGACAGCTAAATAAGAACAGTGTGTCAACCAAACAATAAATAATCTTGCATGCCTGCAACCAAACTGTAATTGAATAGATGATGCTTAATTAATATACAATTAAGGGTTGTTCATGGATAATGTACATCCATAGGAAAATATACATGCCGAGAATGACTTTGAGACTGTAGGCAGGGTCAATTAGTATGCTCCGGTTTGTGTAATATCTTTGCTAGAAGTAGCGAAGAGCCATCATTGTCGTTCTTATATAATCAACGGGAAATCTAACTAAAACAAAAGTGACAAGAATCATATGACAATACAACTTGCCAAAAGATATGGTTCATCGTGAAAACAAGCAACTGTATGTAAAGTAAGCATTGCACACATGATACATCATACATAATCAATAAACCACTGGCGGCAACTGTACAACCAGATGGTTGCGCTGCTCCATCGGTATGACAAATACAAAAAATAAAACAGATGAGCATTTGAAAAAGCTAGAAAATATAGATATTAGTACCTTTATTGATTACTGGAGTTGTCACAAGCCTGAACTAACTCATCACTTAGTTGTTCAGAATTTCTTGAAAATATTCACGTACTTGCCCATCTTCACAATGCCAGCATATTAGAGACATACACTTTATGTGCAATACTAAAATTTCGTATGTGTTACATCACGGTGGTATTTTTGCAAGAATGATTTATTTGAATACAAGATAATTCTATTCTTCCAGAAGATAAAAAAATGTTTCCAAATCAACTAAATCCATACTCCAGTTGTTGAGATGGGCCATATTGCCGAGTCTTAAAAAAGAGTAAGTTATTAGAGCTATTATCACAAACATGTAGAGTGCAGTACTAAGAGATTGATGAAGATAAGGGAGTAGCAAAGAGATGTCAGGCAATGGCATATATATTAGAGTAGACATGTATGGTATACTCGGTATGGAGAACCAGACCCTGGTGAGTTCCTTATTTCCTTAGGAGAGTGAGAAGGGGACTTTACACCGGAGATATAAATTGTTGGATCGCGATGGAGGTGGAATTTATATTGCTTTTCACGCATGCTAATTGGCAACCACCTTGGAGATAAGAACTCTGTGTCAAGTTCAAGAACAAGATATATACACTACAAACATTGTAAATCACAAAAGAAATACACTCCAGATTGACGTGTAACCCACCTTATATCCCTGCACATGGAGCCAACAGTGGTGCCCCCTCTGCCACACCACAATCGGCCACAGAGGAGGCAACCAAGGCAGCAGAACGGCTGGCGGATGCCAAGGCGCGTTGTTGTCTGACGGTGTTTTCGATGGTGCAGCAAGGCGATCTTCCCAAGCGCGAGCTCCGCCACGACCTCCCCTCTCTCCTCCGTCCTCGTTGGGGTGGAACCGCTCGCAACGGAGTATACGGAGTATACGGGGGGGGGGGGGGGGGGACCTGGAGGCAGTCGCATGCAGGCTGTGAGCCGCGTTGGAGGCGGAGATGCGTGGGTGGTGTCGGTGGAGACCGAAGGCGGCACACCTGGATGGAGATTGAAGCCGGCGGCGTGTAGGCGGAGGAGCACGTTGGAGGTGTTTTTGTTGGTCTCCAACGCATGCCACCGGGAGAGCTTTTCCTCAGATTTGGAAAACACTACTTGATTTGATTGGAATCAAGATTAGGTAATAACTGCCGTAATTTAGGGAAACGGCATTTGCCGGACGGGAGTTTCATGTTTTCCTCTGCGGTTGGAGTGCGGTCAGTCAAGTTAAATTACTAAGTGCACACCAGATTAATCCTAGCCATTAGATTTAGTTTAGTGGACCTAATCATACGGTGATGATAAGCTTGTGTAAATTTTGTGGGGTACATTTAGAGAAGATTGTGTTTGCTCTTTTATTAGTAGTAGTAGATGGATAAAAAAATTGAGACCATGGCTTCTTTAAGAGGAAAATAAACTTTTTTTAAGACGAGACCATGATTTAATTCGTCATTACTGTTCTGTAACAAAAAGTACCCATTAATTTCTCTTCCATTATCCATATCCAATTCGAAATATATATCTCCTGCTCCAGCAAAATAAAAGCAGCTTTTTCACCCAACATGCGTCATGCAATGAAGAGACATCATGCAATCCAGCTAATTATAAATCTTCCATCAGTAAAATAAGTCCCAAAAAGCAATCATCAAGAGATATACTCCATCCGTCTCAAAATAGATGCCGCGGATTAGTCAAAATTTGGATGAATCTAGACACTATTTAGCATATAGATTCATTCAAATTTTAACAAACCCAGGATATCCGAAAGGAACACTTCATAATCACAATCCTAGGTCATACTTCAAGAACTTTTGGAGCAAAATCTGAAAAAAACTGATATACTGTTCCACTGAACTATTTCATGATTAAAACAATGTTACATGACTTCTTAGTTATCACCTAAAAGAATATGATCACTCCCTATATGACTGCTTCTTTTGGCACCCTAAAGCACAAACACCCCTACCATTATGAAGTTCCTCCAAAAAGAAAAATATATTACAGAAACCACACAGGGAACCTGACTAGGCAATTTGCTAGTACTATCCTCTAACCCTGAAGAACCAAGACAGTCAAGGGACGTGCATGTCAGCCAACACAAGAAGAAAGAGATTGGGAACATCTGAAGAGCTCCATCATGGCAACGATCGATCACCTCCTCTTGCCTCTCTGCAAGATGTGAACGCACATGAAGAGAAAGAAGAAATTTTTGGGGGGAACAGCACACGAATTGAACCGAACGCCGCCTCTACCTCTTCGATCTTGTAGTTGTCCAGGTCCACATCCAAGAGCATCAGTCCCGGGAACATCTTCTGCAATTCGAAACCAACCAACCAACCAAACGAGAATCAAACACCGAGAGCCCAGATTGAGGAAGAAAGCGGAGGCGGAAGGTTCCGATTGCTTACATCGACCGCCTTCTGCACGGCCGTTTTCCTCCGCTTCTTGGAGGAGCGGCGCGCGGCCGGCACGGCGCGCTTCGCGCAGGGGCGGATGGCCGCGAAGTCGTTCGCGATCTCCTCCTCGGTGAGCACGACGGCGAAGCCCCTATTAATCGGCTGCGCCTTCGCTGGCGGCGGCGACTGGAGCGCCACCGTACCTGCGCGCGGGCGGAGGTTCCGTGGCCGCTGCGGGCGTGACGAGCACTCGGCCGGGGGGTCCTGCGCGGGCGGCTTCGGCTTGTCCTTGTCCGGCGAGGGGGTGTGCGGGTGATGGGGAGGAGAGGGGGACGGGGACGCGTGCACCGGGGCGCCGTCCTTGGAGCAGCGGAGGCGGCGGTGCGCGCCCCAGGTGAAGGAGAAGCTTTGGAGGCCGGGGCCGGCGGACGCCTTCGCCGCGGGAACCTTCAACGTTGAAGGGGTAGCGGGGTTCGCCGGGGGCAAGGATTTCGCCGCGCGACGGTGGCGGTGGTCGGAGGCGGAGGCCACGAGAGCCATCGGAGGGCAGCAGAGGCGGCAGGGGCCAGGGGGAGGAGGGAAGGGAATAGGGGAAGGGGAGGGGCGAAGGTTTGGGAGGTTTTCAAAAAGGAAAAATAAGATTACACTCCGCCTCGGCGATTCGTGTGATATCTTCCGTGACTCAATGGTGCCTGGCTTCCTCGCGCGAGCATCACTTCCCATAAAATCAGGTATACATGCTATTGAGAAACGCAATTATGGTGTCACGCAGGCTTAGGTGAAGAATATATCCCTCGAAATAGTCTTTCGCCCCGCCTTTTAAATAAGCAAGTGACTAGATTTCAGGCGTCTGAGAACTTCTTATGTCTAAGTGGCTGATGTCATCATAATATTTTTGCTAAAATCTCAATTACAACCTAGTTTCAACTCATAATATTTGTACTAATTTTCAGTTGCAACCTAGTTGCAACTCATTAAATTTTCAGTTACACCCTAGTTGTAACTTATGTGTAACTTTCACTTTGCACGAATCACGAGGTAAATCGAACGGTGAAAGAGGTGACTGAGACCTAAGAAGTTCTCGGGCGCCTAAGAACTAGCAAAACCGTTTAAATAAATCAATCGTCCACAACAAGTCATAAGGTTCGGAATCATCCATACCACACATGTTGGGGTCACAACACAAGACGACCCAAAAAGAGATAAAACGCCACCTCGTCAAACGAGGACACACCAAAAAAAAAGAGGCAAAGCCGGACTAGGGGGGAAGCTATCGAGCCGCGTCCAAGAGCCGTCGAAGAGTCGCGTCCAGCCTCGCTTTGTCCCGCTGTCTACACAACGGGTACCAAAGCTGCAGAGAGGCCAGAAAGTGAAAAACCGGGTCAGAGGCACGCCGAGGAAGAATCTTCTCAATAACCATCTTATTCCGAATGTTCGAGAGTGCCCAGGACATCGCAGCAAATACTAGCCAGAAAAGGCGGCAGCCCTTTCCTGCCTGGTTCGCCTGGGTTTCTAGGAACTCACCGAGATCGTGGGCCTGCCAGTCCGGGTCCAACGCATCCCTAATAAAGCTCCAGAGAAACCGAGCCGCGGGATAAGCAAACATTATGTGGGCGCTCGTCTCCGTGATCCCACATAATGGGCATAGCCCGTCCCCCGGCCCATGTCTCTTGGATACCTCCACCCCCGATGGGAGCCTATCGTGAAGCAGCTGCCACACAAAAATTTTAGTCTTTAGCGGGAGAGGGGCTTTCCAGAGGGGTTTTTGTCCATGGGAGGGCCGCGCGGCCGAATAGGGCTCGATAGGCCGAGCTAACCGAGAAGACCCCGGACGAGGAGAGGCTCCACGTCACACTGTCGGGTTCGTCTGCCAGGGAATGCGGGAGTTCCGCCCTAAGTTCCCTCCACACTTCGGTTTCCTCTGGGCCAAAGGTACGTCGGAACGAGATGTTCCACGTCCCTTCTAGGGCCGCGGCGGATAACCGAAGCGAGGGCTCGAAACAAATGGCGAATAGGCTCGGGTACAACTCTCATAGGGGGCGCTCCCGGAGCCAGGAGTCCAACCAAAACATGGTGCCCTCCCCATTTCCAATAGAGACTGCGGCCCCAAGCCGGATATCGTTCTTGATCTCCTGGATGGAGTGCCAGAACTGGGAGCCTTCCCTCCGGTCGCAGTCCAAAAGGGTCCGACCCCGCAGGTACTTGGCCTTAATGAGCTTGAGCCAAAGGCCCCCATCATCCCGAAGAATCTGCCACGCCCATCGAAGCATCAGGGCCTTATTGAACTGGCGGGATGCGAGGATACCTACGCCCCCAAATTCCTTGGGGGCGTAAATGTCTGCCCATTTGATCATGTGGTACTTCTGGCGCCCCAAAGGGTCTTGCCAGAAGAACCGGAAGAGCTCCTTATCAAATGCCCCATGAACCCCTTCAGGGAGGAGGTACAATCCCATCATATACATGGGAAGGCTGGAAAGGCGAGAATCAATCAAGACAGACTTGCTACCTTTAGATGTGAATCTACCACACCAAGGTTCGAACCTTGAGCGCACCCTGTCCGCAAGCGGATCCAGGTCCCTGATAAGGATCCTGGTGTCGCGGACCGGCATCCCCAGATACGTGATGGGGAAGGAGGAAAGCCGACAATTGAAGTTGTCAGCTATCCTCTGCTGCTCGTCTTGAGAGAACCCCAGCGCGATAACCTTGCTCTTGTCGAAGTTAATCCGTAGACCCGACATTTCCTGAAAGCATAAGAGGAGGAACTTGAGGTTCGCAATATCATGAGTTGAGCCTTCGATCATGATCATTGTGTCGTCTGCATACTAGAGCTGGGTGAGCCCCCCCCCTCGGAATGAGGTGGCCGACCACTCCGGAGATGTGGCCAGCTGCCTTGCCTTTTTCAAGCATTTCTGCGAGGGCGTCCACCGCCGCGTTGAAGAGAAGGGGGACAGGGGGGTCCCCCTGTCTAACACCGCAGGAGGAGTGGAAGTATGGCCCAATCTCGCCATTGATGTTAATCGCAGTGCTCCCAGTCATGATGAACTGCATAATCCAGGTGATCAGGCGATCGTCAAATCCTCGTCTAATGAGGACCTGTCAAAGAAATCGCCAGTCCATGCGGTCATAGGCGTTCTGGAAGTCTAGCTTCAAGAAGATGCCTTTCAACTTCCTGGACTTGATCTCGTGGATAACCTCATGGAGGGCGAGGATCCCATCATGTATGAATCTGCCTTTGAGGAAAGCAAATTGATACTGGTGGTTAGGCGCTCCATGATCGGGGCAAGGCGAGAGGCACATACTTTCATGAAGATTCGTTGGATGACATTGAGGACCGTAATGGGCCTGAATTGGCGAATGTCCGAGGCCCCTATCACTTTCGGGATCAAGGTTATCATGCCAAGATTCAGCCATCCCATCACAAGGGTCCCAGTGTAGAACTCCTGGAACATCGGCATGATGACCGGTTGGAGTTCCCTCCAGAAGGTCTGGAAGAAAGCTACCGGGAGGCCATCGGGGCCCGGGGCGGAGTTGGCCTTCAAGGCCTTCACCGCCCGCTCAACCTCCTTTAGAAGTAATGGGAGGGTGAGCTCCGCATTCTTGTCGTCTGTGACCCTGGCCATAGGCGGCCAGAAGTCATCTGCCAACGCGACCCCAGTGTGGGGTCCTGCCGAGAAGAGCGCTTTATAGAACGAGTAAATATGGGAGGATAGCGCCCCTGCCTCCTTGATGAGGAGCTCATTGTCCTATAGGCATGGGATAGAGAATTTCCTACGGCGCCCGTTGGCCACCGCGTGGAAATAGGTTGTGTTTGCATCTCCCTGGTGGAGCCTATTTTGGCGGCTGCGTTACCGCCAGAACAACTCCTCCCCCTTGTAAATCTCAACTAGAGAGGTCTCTAAGGCATAACGGTGTGACCACTCGTCCGCTGAGAGGCCGACCGCGTCTACCGCCCGGTCAAGGGCCCGGATCTCCTCCAGCAGAGCTCCTTTCTGAAGTCTTGTCGCTGCACCCAGATTTGCCCCCCAGCCCCTCATGAATTGGCGGGCAATCTTAGCGTAGTGGTGCCAGACATGCACCGCATTGAATCTTCTAGGAGGAGACACCGCAGCTGTCAGCCATTTTGAAGGGAATATGCTCGAGAGGCAATAATAAAGTGGTTATTATCGTATTCCTTATTTATGATAAATGTTTATTTTGCATGTTATAATTGTATTAATACGGAAACGTTAATACATGTGTGTTTAATAAACAAAAAAGAAGTTTCTAGTTATGCCTCTCTTATAAACTAGCTCGTCGATTAACAAGATGATCAAAGTTTCCAGATCATGGATATTGGATGTTGTTAATAACAAGGTCACAACATTAGTGTAATGATGTGATGAACATTCATCCGAAGTATAGCATTACGATCAAATTCATTGAGTTTATATTTCTATAACAACTTACGAAGTGATCATAATTCTTAGACCATGAGATTATGTCAATCACTAACACCGGAAGAGTTTCTTTTTGACATCAAACGTCACACCATAACTGGGTGATTATAAAGATGGCTTCAAAACTACTAAAGTGTTATGTTGAGACTCATGGATCAAGAGCGGAATTTTTTCATCCCGATGACGGATAGATATACTCTGGGCCCTCTCGGTGATATCACATTGATTAGCTTGCAAGCAAGTGATTTGATCACTAGAATGTTATATCACGGGAACGAGAAAAGAGTGCATGCCGTTAACGAGATCAAACTAGGTATGGAGATACCGATGATTGAATCTCGGACATGTAATATATCGTGAAACAAATGGATTAAGATACTAGCGTAAAAGTTTCACACGATCACAGAAGTCATCGTTGAATGTGTGGGAGTCAGTACGGATCTCCAGGTCCCGCTGCTGATTATTGATCGGAGAGGGGTCTCGATCATGTCTTCATTATTCATGAACCGTAGGGTGACACACTTAAGGGATACCGACACCATTCGGAGCAAATGATATGTCAGAAAAAGAAAAGGAAAGCGCAGCAATTTATTTCACTAGACACCGGAACTGTTTCAGTTGAAATTGCTGAAACTGGTTCTGCATGTGAAATGGAATACTAGCAAGGGGTTTTATGTGAATGTTTGTTAATTAAAGTAATTAACAAAAATTCTGAATAAATAAATAAAAGAGTTTTATTTAAATGAGAGCTTGCATTAAATTTGGTGGAAATTTAATGCATGTGAGTGGATTTTTGAGTAGAGGCTCTTTTATGGGAGTGAAGGCTTTTCATTTTGAGTGGGAGCTCCACCCACATGAATGTGGGAGAGGTGGGGGCAGCCCCCATGGCTGGGCGCCATGCCCCTTGGGTGCCCCCCTCTCCCCTATAAAAGGTCCTCCTCTCATCCTCTCAAAACACACCTCCTAGCGAACGATCTCTCTCCCCTTTAGAATTTCCCCATGGTCTCGGATCAGCGAGATACATGTTCCCGGTTGCTTTTTCTGGAAGGATTTGTTGCTTCCGCTGCTTCGCTGGAGCGAGGGCGCGGAGGTTGTCGGGCTACCCGTACGTGTGTACGATCACGGATGCACCACTGCTTTGCGGTGCTGGACTTGATGGTGCTGGACCGGCTAGACCAGATGGACTTCATCATGATATTGAGATCGGCAAGCGTTCGTCTATATCATCCACGAGTACAACCTCATTAACTCTATTCGGTCTTCGAGGGTATGTATTCTATGGATGTATATCCACCCGTTGCTTATATCTAGTAGATAGATCTTGGTACATAGTTGTTCCCATCGTAGGAAATGTTTTGTTTTCTATGCTGCGAACCCAACAGTGGTACCAGAGCCGGATCTATGCGTAGATGCTTTGCACGGGTAGTACACATATGAGTATGTGGGCGATGATGATCATTTTATTGCTTCTTAGTTGTACTTTGGATATTGGTGGCATAGTGGGATGAAGCGGCCCGGACAAACTTTACATGTCCTCGTTCATGAGACCTGTTCCACGCTTGACATGCAACTAGTTTTGCATAAGTGGCTAGCGAGTGTCTGTCTCTCCTACTATAGTCAATATCTAATTTGCAACGAGTTTTCAATAATTTGGTTATCCTCGTTGTGGTTCATGTTCGTAGGTAAGAACGGTTCTATCTTCGAAAGCCCTAAGCCACGTAAAACTTGCAATAGATAAATTATATGCGTCTAGTTTAGATTGTTGCTAGGCTAGTGTTATGATATGGTGATGTTGTAAGTAGATGTATAAGATGATACTCTTACAACATACATAACGTGTAAGTTCCATAGACCTTGGCCTTACACATAAAGGTATGATAGTGATCATACCATGGTGCACATGATAGAGATCATATGCGGGAACCATATCATTTTACTAATAAACATGTGATGTTTGATAGCATCTTATATTGCTTGTTTGGCATTTTATTAGCATGATAAGATGATCCCTCATTTAGATATCAAGATAAAAATGTGTTCTTCCTTAAGTATGCACCGACAATGTTTCGTCGCTTCAAGATATCACGTGATGATCAGGTGTACTTGAATCCACGAGCATATCTCGGTTGTAAGACAGTTACACACGCGAATACTAAGGTTCTTACTTGGCGAGCCTAGCATGTACAGACATGGCCTCGAAACACGGACCAAAAGGTTAAGCATGAGTCATATGTTTTGATATGATGACCATATGGATGCTTTCGCCTTTGAAGCTATACCGACTCACGTGATGATCGAACTTGGTGTAGTGGATTTGGTTCATGTAATCACCAAAAAGACACGAGGGATGTCGTTTTTGAGTGGGAGTTCATTTCTAATTTGCATTAGTAGAACTCAATTTATCATAAATTAAATCAAAGTGAATTTGCATAATTTGTTGTAGTCATTGGCATCCGTTCACCACCTTCTGCATAGTTGTAATTGAGATAATAGCACTATAGAATTCTGGATATATACTTTACGAACTGGTATCGCATTGTGTTGAGTGTTAATCTAAAGTTTAAAGTCCTATTGCAAACTTTCAGCAAACTTTGTTTACTCCGTGAGATTTCATAATTGGTATTAAATCGAGAGTAACAATTCCAGTGTTAGTATCTTAAGTATCATGTTTGCATCCATGATTCTTGATTGTTTTAATATCAAGTTTATCTGAGAGCTGAAAGAATTGTTTTAGAAACCATCATATGTGGCAGATATAACGATATCTGAAACAATGTTTTGGTTGCAATATGATAGAGTATAATATATGTTCTCATATTGGATGAGAATTTACAAAGGTTGGAGATGCTAGATATCCTAATCATCCAAAAGGTTTTTGGAAAGTAACGTTATACTCGCGATTCGTCTTTATAAGCTACATTAGCTTGATCATGAAAGTCGTCATGATAAGGATGAATAGAATATGTATGTAAAGTGTTTACTACACTAAAAGATTACTAAAGAATGGATTTTGAAATAATGTCGATCATTTTGATAATGGTGATCTACTTCAAAGTGCAGGTCCAAAGGTATTATTATTTGAATATACATGCTTTGGACTATGTGTCATGTATATGGCGCCACTTTTGATGTTGATAGATTCTTTTAAAAAGTAAAAGGAAATACTGAAAGAGAATCTATAAAATATATTTGGCAGAAAATAAAAGACTGGAAATAACCAGTTTAGGTATATAGATGATATACATGTTATGATTATATTCTTTGCTTGTTAAACAATGTGGTTCTTGGGTATTTGATACCGAATTGGTTGGTATGAAATTTCATATGGAACGACGCAATTCATAAACCACAATGGCCTAAGTAACTAGCAAGAGAATATGTGATGATGTTCATCGAAAACAAACAAACCGTTATTTGTATTTCTCGTTGACATCAAAGCTTGACTTCAAGATTTGTTTTAATAATAGTTATTCCAATCAGGTATTATGAGAACAAAGGTTGTTCAAATAATTACCGTATTCCATATAAGATGGATGATTTACAAATCTAGTTGGAGAAATCACATCCATAAAACCTAATGCTAAAATGTCGCAAGGCAAATGATTTAAAGATCACTTACGAAGTGACATCGATGTTTAAATTATATTGGAAAGAAAACATGAAGAATCTCCATTTTCATGGATTTTTGGAGTCTTTGATTTGATCAAGTGACGCTTGTGAGACTTCCCTCGGGATAATTGAAACTTTGTTCAAAGGCCAAAGAAGAACGAACGACTAAATATTGGAATTTATACATATTGATGTATGTAGTCCATTATGTATAGTCATAACCGATGGATTTCAACTTCATATACTTTCTCCGAAAATTTGAGTGAATGTTCACTTAATGAGAAAGAAGTATGAAATATTTGAAAACGTTTCAAAGACTTTCAAGATGAAGTGGAAAATCATTATAACAAGAAAATAAATGATTTATGATTTTAACATAAAGGGATTTATTTGAGTTACAAGTGTAAAAAGAAAAATAAATGAATTATATTTATCATAAAGGGGTTTATTTGAGTTACAAGTTTAGCAAAATCACCTAGATTTACATATCCTGAAACACCATAGGAGTATGGAGTGTTTGAGATTTGTAATGAAACCTTGTTTGACATGGTTAGATCAAAGGTGTTATTTATAAAACTGCCATTATGTTCTAAAAAGATTAAAGCTTTAGATACTACCGCTTTTGCACTGAAAAGAGCTCCATCTTGATCCGTTGAAATGACATCATATGAGTTATGGTTTGGGGTAAGACCCAAGTTATCATTTCTTAAATTTTGGTATGCTAAACACAAGTAAGATGTTTACAACCAAAGTCGGATGATCATATCTTTGTAGGTTATTTTGAATAACAATTGGTTATTCCTCCATAACACCAAGGACAAAAGGGTTTGTCGCTTGAAATGTGAAGTTTCTTGAAAAAGGAATTTTTCGCAAAAGTTAAGTGGGAGGACAATAGAACTTTGATAAGGTTAACGAACCTTAGCTAAATGTGCTGAGTTGTGCAGCGCCAGAAATCGTTCTGAAGGCTGCCATAATGCTCATAGCTTATGTTCCTCAAAGGTTATGATCACGGAGATCTAAGTTCTTATTGAACCAAGTCAGTCGGATAAACAATCAAATACTGAGATTTGAGAGTAAATCATTATTGTTTGACAATGATGAACCGACTACATGAAAAGAAGCGATGATGGGCCCCGACTCCGTCAAATGGCTTGAAACCATAAAATCCGTGATAGTTCCATACACGAGAAATCAAGTTTTGAACTTGGAAGACCCTCCGGAAAGGTGTAAAAACCTATCGGTCGTATTTGGATCTATAAAGAAACATACATGGATGTTTCACATCTATGAAATAGTCGACATGTCATAAAGTATTTTATGAAAAATGTTCAAGAAGTTGACTATGACAAGATTTGATCTTTCATAGCGATATTTAGTATGGATGGATTAAAGTAGCAACCACTACATATAATTTGGTATATGGTAGATGAATAAACAAAACAAAATTCTTCTAAAAGAATGGTTACCTAGGACGTGTGCATGACACGATCCAAAACTAGTATCAATGGTTGAAGTAAGCATCGCGGAGTTGGAATCTTTACCGTGATGAAAAAGGAGTTTTCATCTGGAGACGATGAAGATGCTTGCATTTGCAAGAAATTAAGTGGGAGCGCTAAGACATATTTCTAATACATTATGTGGAGGACATCTTGTTGATTGGAAATGATGTATCTTTTATTGAAAAATGTTAAGGATTTCATTTCGATGAAAGACTTAGGCAAAACCCGAATATTTAGCATGAATGTCTATAGTGGATAGACTGTGACGCTAATATGGTTGTGCCAAACGTATATATATGAGATATTGAAGGAGTTCAATATAGAAACGACAAGAAACGGTTCTTGTCGCATGGAAAGGAATTGAATCAAGATTCAAGTGTATCGACACTTGATAAGTGAAACAAGATTCAAGTGCTTTGACAATTGATGAGTGAAATCACAAGGATGTTTTGATCATACCATGATATGTACACATCCAGATATGTCCTATGCTCTAAGTGTTATGAGCATATACCAGAATGAATCATAAAATGATCATTGGACGATAGTGAGGATATTCTTATGATATTTTGGAAGAACTAAGAATATATTTGTGTAGAGGTGACAAACAATTACAAATAGCTCATTGTTAAGCGTTACATTGATACTAGTTTTGTCACAAGATACAAATTAAGTTTATCTCAATTTAAACTATGGGTGGCACAATGAAATGGAAAGAAAGTTTCCATGATGGATTTGTATGAATTCCAAAGTTAAGACATTGTAATGGATACTACAACAAAAGGCTAAGTATATGACTGCTATAGTAGCAGCAAAGGAGGGAATTTGTGTCAAGTAGTTTGTTATCAAACTAAGGTGTGGTTCACAACGGGATAACACTAAAGATATATTGTATGATAAGAGTATCGACGTGATTTAACCCCAAGGAACTAAAGGTCTCACCGAAAGACCAAATTTATAAAATGCCATCTCATTGGAGAATGAGTGATGCGTGAAGACGCAAAGACATGCAAATACACACGGACCTGAAAGCGTCAGATCCGTAGATTATGTTAACCACTTGTAGTTGCGTATATGGAACACCAGAAAGCCATAGGTGTTCAAATACGCAAATTTTTCAAACTAGATTATTGTCTCTAGTGCAAGTGGGAGACTGAAGGGAATATGCCCGAGAGGCAATAATAAGTGGTTATTATCGTATTCCTTATTTATGATAAATGTTTATTTTGCATGCTATAATTGTATTAATACGGAAACGTTAATACATGTGTGTTTAATAAACAACAAGGAAGTTCCTAGTTATGCCTCTCTTATAAACTAGCTCGTTGATTAACAAGATGATCAAAGTTTCCTGATCATGGACATTTGATGTTGTTAATAACGAGGTCATAACATTAGTGTAATGATGTGATAAACATTCATCCGAAGTATAGCATTACGATCAAAGTCATTGAGTTTATATTGCTATAACAACTTACGAAGTGATCATAATCCTTAGACCATGAGATCATGTCAATCACTAACACCGGAAGAGTTTGTTGTTGACATCAAACATCACACCTTAACTGGGTGATTATAAAGATGGATTCAAAACTACTGAAGTGTTATGTTGAGACTCATGGATCAAGATTGGAATTTTTTCATCCCGATGACGGATAGATATACTCTGGGCCCTCTCGGTGATATCACATTGATTAGCTTGCAAACAAGTGATTTGATCACTAGAATGTTATATCACGGGAACAAGAAAAGAGTGCATGTCGGTAACGAGATCAAACTAGGTATGGAGATACCGATGATCGAATCTCGTACATGTAATATATCGTGAAACAAAGGGATTAAGATACTAGCGTAAAAGGTTCACACGATCACAAAAGTCATCGTTGAATGTGTGGGAGTCAGTACGGATCTCCAGGTCCCGCTGCTGATTATTGATCGGAGAGGGGTCTCGATCATGTCTGCATTATTCGCGAACTGTAGGGTGACACACTTAAGGGATACCGACACCATTCAGAGCAAATGATATGTCAGAAAAAGAAAAGGAAAGCGCAGCAATTTATTTCACTAGACACCGAAACTGTTTCAGTTGAAATTGCTGAAACTAGTTCTGCGTGTGAAATGGAATACTAGCAAGGGGTTTTATGTGAATGTTTGTAAATTAAAGTAATTAACAAAATTCTGAATAAATAAATAAAAGAGTTTTATTTAAATGAGAGCTTGCATTAAATTTGGTGGAAATTTAATGCACATGAGTGGATTTTTGAGTGGAGGCTCTTTTATGGGAGTGGAGGCTTTTCATTTTGAGTGGTAGCTCCACCCACATGAATGTGGGAGAGGTGGGGGTAGCCCCCATGGCTGGGCGCCATGCCCCTTGGGTGCCCCCTCTCCCCTATAAAAGGCCCCCCTCTCATCCTCTCAAAACACACCTCCTCGCGAAGGATCTCTCTCCCCCTTTAGAATTTTCCCATGGTCTCGGATCAGCGAGATACATGTTCCCGGTGGCTTTTTTTGGAAGGATTTGTTGCTTCCGCTGCTTCGCTGGAGCGAGGGCGCGGAGGTTGTCGGGGTACCCGTACGTGTGTGATCACGGATGCACCACTGCTTTGCGGTGCTGGACCGACTGGACTAGATGGACTTCATCACGATCTTGAGATCGGCAAGCGTTCGTCTACATCATCCACGAGTATAACCTCGTTAACGCTATTCGGTCTCCGAGGGTGTGTATTCTATGGATGTATATCCACCCGTTGCTTGTATCTAGTAGATAGATCTTGGTACATAGTTTTTCCCATCGTAGGAATTTTTTTGTTTTCTATGCTGCGAACGCAACACATTTAGCCTGGACCGCTTCCATAAACCCTAGCGGGTTAAGCCAAAAGTTTTCAAAGTGAAAGCGGTTCAGCCATGGCGGGGCGCTCCCCCAGTAGATAGAAGCAGTGGGACGTGATGCGAGCCTACCCTGGTGATGGCGCGGAGAGACCAGAGAGGGAAGGCTACCTCCCAATCCACCGAGACCAAAACGCGGTCGAGAACACTTCTGACAGGATCAGCCCTGTTGTTTGTCCAAGTGAAACGGGCTCCTACTCGTGTGATCTCTCTAAGAGCGAGATCAGCGATGCAATCATTGAACATCCTCATGTGCGAGACATCCACGTTGATGGGGCTCTTTTCATCAGGGGAGCGAATTAGGTTGAAGTCGCCCGCCACTACCACCGGGGTGGTGCAGCATTTGACCTTGTCCTTTAGCTCAGCCAGGAACACTGGAGACCGGCTATGGTCCACAGGGCCATAGACGATGATAACCTCCCAACGGAGGTTGGATCGTCTATGGGTGAGGGACATAGTCACAAAAAATTCCCCGTGTTCCATGTCTTCCACCTCAAAGGTATCCTCCTTGACGCCAAGGAGGATGCCCCCAGAGTGTCCCGATGCCGGGAGCCAGTTCCAAGAAAACTTGTGACGCGACAAACCCTAGAGTTCCGAGATCTGGAAGTCTTGTTTGATTGTCTCTTGGAGGCCCACAATGTCAACATTTCCCTGTCGCATGTAATCCTTTATTTGGCGTTTCCGACCATCATTACCAAACCCCTGAATGTTCCAAATGAGCGCGATGATGGCTGGCCAATTCATTGGATAACATTCCTGGGTTTGGTCCCCTTACGGGGGACTAGTTGGGTCTTGTCGGCTGGCGGGGGCCTCGATCTCGGTCTCGGCGGCTTTCCTAGAGATCCCCCATCTATGGGAGTCTCCTGGGAAGCGGCCATAGGGCGCTGCTGAGAAGAGCCAACCGTCCTGGATCCGGGATCAGGTGTCCTAGTTCCTAGTTTTGTCGAGGTTTCCCCTGCTCCCGTGTAGCGCGTGCATGAGCCACGGCGAGGGACCCCTCGTAAATATCCTTAGCTCTAATCGCCTCAATCTGATCAAGCTTTGGTCCCCGCTCCCCGCGAAAGACCACGCCACTGTCTGCTGCCACTCGGGCGAGGTGATCCAGTGGGGAGTCGTCTAGAACCGAGAACCTGGAGCCCGAAGAAGGGGAGGAATGAGAGGGAGGGAGGCAAGGGGTCGGGGTTTTCTGGGGAGTACCTGAGTCAAGGTTGCGGGCTGCGGTCCTATGGGAAGCGAGTTGGGACACCATAGGCACCACCCTCGGTCTCTCCGCCCGGACATGTGCCAGTCGCGCACTATGGCGTGATGGTAGTGGAACCGAGCGAGGGGGTCGGGGCTGGCGTGCCTTGATGCCAGCGACGAGAGTGGTGGGGAAGACCGCCGTTGGCTCATCCGTGCGGAGGGCTGGAGTTGCTGGGACCGAGGCTGGCAATCCCCTAGGCGAGGACGGAGTGGAGCCCGGGGACAAAGCGTAGCAGAGGACTCCATGTGAGCGAGGCGATGACGGTGTGGCGACCACCATCCCCACACTCCCGGAGTCTCTGTATGTCTCTCCCTGCACTATCACCGGGGCCTCCTCCACGACCTCCATAGAAATAGGGTCCATGGCCATGTGCCCGGTAAACCCCTCGGACTGCCTGAAGTTGGAGCCATACTGTGCGATTTGGATGTTGGGCGGGCCCTAAGCGAGAGGCCCAAAGGGCAGCTGGTGGGCCGCAGACGAAGCAGCCGAGGATGTGCCCACTGGCAGGGGCACCGAGGGGGACGACACCGGGGTTCGGGACTCCCCTCCCAAGTCATCGTCATCGTAATCCTCGCCTGACGAGCTCCCCCCTGGTGTGGAGTGGCCACCGGAAGGTGGGTCCATGGGAGGGCGAGGGGGACCGTTGGTGGCCTGGTCCTCATCCAGCTCGACCGTTAGGATCCTCCCCTCGGTACCGAAGTAGAGGGTGGGAGGGGTCCTGGAAGCATAGCCGGGTCCAGGAAGAGCACCTACATGTGAATCGGGCCCGACCCCGCGCAGGAAGCCTCGTCCACCCTCACCAACTTGCCCACCGCCTGGGAGACGAGCTCCAGGATGGGCAGAGTCCGCACCCTCGCTTCCTCCGGGAAGGCGAGGATTCGGACCCACACCACAGTGAGAGTCGAGGTCATCGCAGGGTGGGTTGTCGAAGGCGCGATGGAGATCTACACGTTGCTGATCGGGAGGGTGAGTGAGGTACCACAGATACTGATGGAGAGAATCTCGGCCGACGGGAAGGTCACGGCGAACTGGGACGACAAGATCTCCCGGGCACTCCAGGTGTGCCCCGACATCATCTGGCATAGCTCCTCTTGGATAAGCTCCGCGGAGATCACCACCAAGTCTAGGAGCTCTTGTACCGAGACCACGGTGACCACCGCCGGGTTCTTGGGAACCGTCATCGCCACCCCCCCGATATCCCCCCCCACGCAATGGAGTGCACGAGGTACTCCAGCTGCTGGGAGGCCCGACATTGGAGGGGGGCTCCGAGGTGCGAGGAGCTGGTCCCAGGGGCTGAGGGGGACTTCTTCTTATTATTATTATTGTTGTTGTTCTTTTTTACTTCTTTGCTAGTTCGGTCAGCACCGGAGACTTGTCACTTGCGGGAAACTGCCTCCGCATAGGTCATCGCGCCGGCGGATCCTGGTGCGGGGGAGGCGGTCGCGTGCGTTGGGGAGAGCGGGGAGGAGGGGTGGCGGTGGGCGGGCGGCGGGGTGGAGAGATGGATCCTGAGGAGGGGTGCTGCCCGATGGACCCACTCCCATGCCTTAATGGGCCCTGCCCTAGCGAACGCGCGCACATCAGCGGGGGGGGGGGGGGGGGGGGGGCGTCCCGCGTGGGCCTAGATGGGCCCACGGCCGTGGGCTGAAACTCCCCTAGCCAGAAATCCTGGCCACGCCACGCCTGGACTAGGATTGGGCCAACCATGGTCCCAAACCCCACAAGTAGCCCAAGCAGGGGATGGCTCGGCACCGATCGCACTGGGGACAGGGGCGCCGCCGAGTGAGAAGGGTCCGGCTCCGGCGCCGACGAGGGTGGAACCTCCAGGGAGAGTCCCAGTGGTG
Organism: Avena sativa; assembly: GCA_916181665.1. Taxonomy (NCBI): domain Eukaryota; kingdom Viridiplantae; phylum Streptophyta; class Magnoliopsida; order Poales; family Poaceae; genus Avena; species Avena sativa. The sequence goes on along the minus strand of OV702279.1, from coordinate 368,884,729 downwards.
GCCCCCTCACCATGCTAGAGCCATTCCCCTCCCTCCGTGGCATCGGCCCTCGCGCCAAGTGATCGCCTCGCATCCGTGGCGGCGCCGATCCTCCCACCGGAGTGGGGGGATGATGGCGGCGCATCCTCGAGGCCGACCTGGAGGGCCGGGCTGGGCGGGCGAGCAGCAGGAACTCCGCCAGCGTGGGGGAGGCTAGGGGAGAGCACCGTGCCTCAGCCGCCTCCTCCTCCTCCGCTTCCTCATCAGCGACATCTGCCCACCGCCGGCCGCGCAAATTCTTGATGCCGCACGCCTGGTCCCGTGAGGACGCCAACGGTCTCTTCCCCAATGTCTGATGCACAGTCTCGCTGCCCCAGCATCGCCCATCGACCTCCTGCATAGGAAAGGTAGAGGCTTTTGCCTAGGGGGAGGATGCGTACCTGGCAGAGACCGGCGATGTCACCGGAGCCCGCGGGAACGCCATCAACAACGAGCCGTGGTGAGGCGTGGGGTGCGACCTCCGCAGCGAGGGCCCAGCCACGGTGAAGGCGCGGCCCGGAAGACGCGGCCGGCGGGGAGTGCGCGCAGCCGCACAGACGGGGGGAGGGACACGGGGTCGAGGCGAGGCGACGAAGAGTGGCGGACGGCCCTATAGGCGCAGACGGGAGAGGGGAGGCGTCATACCCCCTACCAGCCGGCGGCGCGGGGTGCCGGCGAGCTGGAGGCGGGCGCGCGCGGCAGGTTCAAATTCCGCATCCTCAAGAACATATCTCGTACTCCTCCATTCTAAATTATAAGATGTTTTAAACTTTATGAAATAAATATATATAGATGTTTTTTAGTGTAAGTTTGGAGTGAACCTAAACACTAAATAGGTCTAAATACATTCACTTCACAAAACTAAAACACCTTAAATTTTAAAACGGAGCGAGTAAATAGAAACTGGCCATGGTTTCAGTATGGAATTTATTCAACGCGAGCCATGGCCGTGGTTTCAGTATGGAATTTATTCAACGCGAGCCAGTAGCACGGACATGTAAATTGATCGATTTTCAGGAGACAATCCAACGGCTACAACGAGCTTTGATAATATCTCAGCATCCTTAAAGTGACCTCGTTGTGCGCGTGGATGGTTCGGTGGATACAGTACCTTTTGCCGGTTTTGATCATTGTTCGTCACCGCATCAAGTGACACCGCATCCTATGCCCTATACAAGTTTGATGTTTGAGTTTATTACACTTGAAGACCTCCTCGCCATCACCGTCGACACCATCCTCCTAAACCTCGCCCGCTTCTTCATCACCCTCGGCCCAGTCTCCATGGCCGGACATGCCAAGATCGAAAGACTCTAGTTGTGCATTGGCAACGTCAACCGAAACCTATCTAGACATGCCACACATGAGGTTGGAACCTTGTAAAAATCATCGCTAAATGTAATCCAGTTTCCAATTTTACCTTGCCACAATTGATAAATTGAAAAATCTTTCGTGACTTTACAGTGCCTGCTTTCTAAACCTGCCGCGCGTCAGGATCCTCGCGTGTAGCCTCATAGCGAACCGTAAACTCGATTGGATTTGCTCGGCGTTACTTTGACTTGTATAAACCTAGGTCCGACTACCTGATCTCACATCTGGACGCCAATGTTGGTACGTCCAGCGTCTGCTCGTGTCGAGTTTTGTTACAACAGTAAAACTCATTTTCAGAGTGGTCGCAAACTAAGTGTCGTTCGGTCTAGCAATGCCATCAGCGGCGGAGCTAAAGCATTTGAAACAAGGATGCCTCAAAGGCTAAAGAAACATTTTTGTAGGATGCGCATGTGATGAAAACTGATATATTGCAAGGGAATAAAAATTGCTCCCTCAAATCTGAATTATTTGCCACTCGTTCTCTGTACCTACACAGATTTAGGCAACATTTTGCCTAAATTCATGTCAATTAATTCGGATCGGAGGGGAGTAAGAGGTGTCATGTGCATCCGGTGGGACAACTAGATCTTATACTAAATGACACGGCGGGTGATGACAAGAGGGTATGAGTCTTGAGCAAATGTGGTTGTCCAATTTGAGACGAAGACTATAGCGGGTGACATGGAGAATGTGGGGTTTAGGGTTTTGTATAGTAGTATAAGGATTGACGTAATGCATTCGATGATCTATTGACCATCATGGACGAGTATATATAGGAGTAAAAATTGGAATATAATAAGGCTTTCCCAGATATAAGGTAGAAAATGGATTATAAATCCTAAACTACCAAATACATGTGAATCAAATGTATATCTAACATCTCCATGCAGTTGTAATGGTGGCATCGTAAACAAAAGGAGTGTTGCGCGTAGTCATACTAGCGATAAACCGAAGTACAAACCAGTGGGCCTCGGCAGTCGTTGCAAGAACATCGTAGACGGTGTTGCAACTTGGATGCTTGTACCATAGAGGAAGTTGATGAAGTGCTCATGCGATGTGATAGACCTTTGTACGTGTCAATGTCACCAAGAGCATTAGGCACTACAACCTTGGTTGAGGTATCCGTGTAAGAGGTCGCCATGATGGATGTCGTGGTCGGGTTTGCTGGTGTTGAGGTAGCCTCACATGATGTCGCGGGCACAAGGAAGCACCATGGAGTCATGGGCGCAAGGATGCGTGTGGTGACCTAGCACACCACTTCATGGTTTCGTGCACAAGTCGTTGACATAATACTTACGAAGTTCTTATTCGCAAATACCCTCAGAGTAGTACAATGGAAACAGTACGGGTCCGCAACTTTTACATGTTCATTATATTAACCAAAAATGTACAGATGTTTTGAAATCCTCTTAGTCCAATGAGGATTACTAAGAGAATAGAAATTGAAACTAGCTATTTTGAATATGAATGGTACCACTAAACTAAATACAATTTGATCTTAGCAACTTTATTTATACTATTTATGTTGTTTGGCTTGTCCATTCTTATTCTATACTATCTATGTTTCTGCTTCTCCGTCTTCAGTTCCGTAGAGTATACCATAGCCTAATCCTTGAATGCCACCTAAAAGATTTGCCCCTCATAATAGATTTCACCTTCGTATTTAGGTCTCTCAGTAGTCTTGATGTTGTAGTTCTCAAAATATAAGCATTAGTTTTAAAAAGATAGTTTTAGTACAAGTGTATTTAGCAAATTCTATAAAGGTGGTTGTGTGATGCTCTATCTACAGTCGTGGATAAAATATCCTAGGCCAATCCTTGTTTTTTAAATAATTTCTTGAAAAGGTAAATTTTAGTTTTAGAAACACTATGTTTGTTAGTCTTCACAACTTGGTAGACCTTCGTGGGGTTCATTTTCTGGTTAATCTGCATATGCGCATCTAGTGTATTCCTCGTGGCGTTCTACCTCGGCTAGATCTTAGGAGTTCTGCGTAAAAAAATCGTTTATCTACATGCAACCCAACACTTTCCACTAGTATATTGTCTTATTGAGTTATGAAAGGAATATGCCCGAGAGGCAATAATAAAGTGGTTATTATCTTATTCCATGTTTATGATAAATTTTTATTTCACATGCTATAATTGTGTTAACTAGAAACATTAATACATGTGTGTTTAGTTAACAAATAAAAGGTTCCAAGTGATGCCTCTCATTACACTATCATGTTGATTAACTGATGATTAAGGTTCCATGATCATGACATTGGATGTTGTTAATAATGAGGTCGCAGAATTGGTGGAATGACGTGATGAACATCCTCCCAAAGTATAGTAATATGATCATGTCATTATATTTATATTGGTATAACATTATGAAAAGTAACACTATGAAAGTTGTGAGATTCGATACATTTTTAATGGTTTTTCTTGATGGTTTTCGTCTTGATTTGATGGTTTCTAGCTTTACCTAACTCTAATATTTCAGTAGTAAAGAAAACTTGGTTTTCATTGTATGTTTCAGGTTATGAATATCAACAGAAGTTTTCAACAACAAAAATACAATATTCAGGTGAAAACAAGGAAGTCTCTTTTTGGAAGTAATCAAGGACAACAACAAGTGGATTTAACGACCAACTATACGGCGGAAATATTTTCTCCGGCCGTATAGTTTCCACCGTATAGTTGCAGCCGCCTTCGCCCTGTCAAAAGGAACAACTTTCATGAAGGAGTCAGACGCGAAATCATAACACAACAACCGTCGTTCCATCCAGAAGGGAGAAAGAAGAGATCCGGGAAGAAGGGGAAGACGTTATTCATCTCGCTCCACGATCTTCGACCTCATAGCCAAAACACCCTCATATCCATTGCTTGTAATTGAGAGAGAGAGATCTTCACCTTGCAATGTTAGGGTTTAAGATTGTTTCTTCCTATCTTGAATTGTGTTGGATTGATTTTTTATTCTTATTGTAGATCTCCATGGTAATATCGAGAAGAACTCCTCTTATTTAATTATATTGGTGATGCTTTCTTCTCTCATGTGTGAGTAAGTTCCTTCGTGCGTGAGAGATGTAGGGGATTGGTGAGATGTGATATGCCTATATATATTTTCCATTAATTTGTGATTGATTTTAATTACTATATTGTGTGTGCTTGACTATCTGTGGGATGCTTAATGCTTGTTGTCCAATTAAAGGCCCAGACAACATGATACTTTGTTCTACATTGTAAGATCTTGTTTGCTAGCAGACCGGCGACTCCTAAGTGACACGGGAATATCAATGGAAAACTAGTTGAACTCGAGGAGTACGAGGAACCACTGTGCCTATTGCACTAGTCCGATCCAAGAAGCTTAATTGCTAAGCAACCTAAAGGATCTTAATTGTCTAGTGACTGACCATGGTTTTGATAATAGACTAGTAGGATTATTGAAGTTGGGATGAAATATATCAAGAGGAGTTCTGGCTAATTATGGGTTGCTCACCTACGCACACACTTATAAAATTATAATTGTTACACTTATCACTCATCCACTTGGCACAATCACTATCACCATGAACTATATCTCCCCGTGCCTGCTTTGTCATCTGCGGAAAACAACAAACAATCGAATTGTTCTTTACTTTTATGCTTTTTATTTCTAAAGTTTACATTTTAGTTTTATTTAAATACAATCAGTTTAATTCAAATTTTGTTCTTATTTCAACACTTGCACTCAATGCACTCGAAGACCCCTGACAACTTTGAGTGTGAAAAAGACTTCATTCATAAATACTTTCCTTTGGGATCCTTGTGGGATCGATATATTAACCTCGAAACTAGCTATAAACGATCTGTGCACTTGCAGACATCAAGCTATTTTCTGGCGCCATTGCCGGGGAGCTAAGCACTAAGTGTTTGTCTCTTGATATTTAAGGTGTTACTACTACCAAATGGTCTCCCTAGAAGACAAATGGTCTACACGCTCTGGTAGAAACTATCTACCAAATTATTTTGAGCACGTGCCTGTCTCAAAGGCGTGGAGAAATTATTGAAAATAAATTGAGATCAAACAAGATTAAAGTTGAAAACCTGAGTGATTTTATGGAAATCATGTCCATTCACAGGATAACTGCCAAGAAACATGAGCAAACTCTTAAGAGAATACAGTGCTCCAAATCCTGCTTATCTTAAACAACCAATAGAATTTTCTAATCCTGGAGTTAGAGAATATCAATTTGATGGTGAGATTATAAACAAATTTAATCCTTTTAAAAAGGTAACTGAAATTAGAAATAATATAGGCAACTTCAGTCAGAACGTGAGATAAAACTACCCACAGGCTTGGGATAGATTTTTTGGAATCATCAATAGTATTCCTAATCATGGCTATTGTGAATCAACTGTTTGACACTTGTTTTACCATGGTCTTAATACTCAATGCAGAGAGTTGATTGATTTATCAATGGGAGGATCGATAAATACTTTAACTGCTAAAGCCTGTTTAGAATTGATGTCCACTAGGGCTAAGAATGATTCTCTTTATAATCCTGATTTTGGTACTAAGATGGAAAAATGAATACTTCGTATAACCTCAGATCGTATGCCTGAAGTACGCAAAACAATAAAAAAAGGTATACCTTCTGAACTTGTTAAGGAAAACAATGTAGATCTGTTACAGATTTTTACTAAAGAAGATGAAACTAGAAAAGTTTTTCAATAATTAAAACATCGACAGGCCAAATCTCATAATAACCTGCATAAGCAATTTCAAAGACATAAGAAGATTTTGACAGAACTCGTGGAAAATTATGATGAGATTGGCCAAGAAATAAAATTATTTCACAAGGACCTTAGTATGATTGAAACCCAATATGAACAAATAGAATCCGGTTATCAAATTTGTCTTCAAGATGATATAAATATTCCTGTTTCTACTAATGTTGTTATAGGGAGTGCAGTTGTTACTTGACCATTAGGACCACCAAAATATGAAGCTGAAAAATATCGAAGGGAAAAAGCCTTGCTCAAAGCAAACCAAGAAGATGACACACTGGTGGATCCTCAAGATGAAACTGCTTAAGAAACACAAGACCAAACCTTGGAGGAGCAAAATGATGCACATGATGACCGCTATGAATCTGATGCAGAGAGTCTTTATCCAAGAGAATAAAAATAGATAAGTAATGAAGACAAAGTCATTGCATTAGAAAAGAATAAAAGCGATAAGCAGCAACAAAAGAAAAAAAACTAAAGAGCCTGATCCCCCACAAAAGGTAAAAGACAAGAATAAGAAAGGTGAGCAAAAACTTCCATATCCAGGTCGCAAAAACAAAGCACCTGATCAGGTAATCTATGATTCTTTCAAAAAGGCACTTGGTGATCTCCGTCTAAAAATTCCATTTGCGGATGCAATAAAAGTGCCTACCTATACTAAATTTCTCCATGATGTTCTTAATAGAAAGAAAGAAATAACTAAAACCGGTGCCATGGTGACTAGTTATCCTGCTAATGGGAGGTTATTGTTTAAGTCGAGAGATCCCGGAATACCAACTATTTCATGCTCAATTGACAAAACTGATATTCACAATGCCTTGTGTGATTTAGGTGCAGGAGTTAGTGTAATGTCATATTCCCTCTATAAAAAATTAGGATTGGGGGAGTATTCCCCTACTTCTATCACTTTACAGATGGCTGAAAAAGCCACTAAACAACCCATTTGTATGATTGAGGATGTTCTACTTAGAATAGATGAGCATGTTATTCCCATTTATTTTATTATCCTTGAAATGCTGGAGGATGAAAAATTATCTCTTACTTGGAAGACCTTTTCTGAGTACTGCAGGAGCGTCAATTGATTGTGTCGAGGGAAAAATATTTTTTAATGTTTATGATGCTGAAATTATCTGGTATTTTCCAAAGAAGCTAGAAATAGGAGAAATGTATATTCCACTAGAAAAACAAGTTCAAGTGATAAGTGCCCTTGATAAGGGGCAACACAAGGTAAGAATTCGAGAATAGAGAGAAGGTTGAAATAGTTGACCATTCTTAATAAAATGCTTGATGGGAGTCAACCCATCACATTCATAAAATAGTTAAAGAATAAAATATTTATCGTATTCCCATAACTTTTTCGCAGACACCCTTGCGTAAGCGCGCCCGTAAAGATGCAGCTGTCAAAAAGTAGTAGAAATATCGACTGAATAAATGTAGATTAAGTGTAAAAATTAAGTTTGAGTTTTATCTACAAAAACTACCCTAAACATATTGTTCAGATTAAAAAGTGTATCTGTAAAAAATTTGGGCGAAAAGCATGTTCTGGAAAGTCTAACGACCACTATATGGCGGGAATATTTTTTGACCATGTAGTTTTGATCGTATAGCTATTGACCCCTTTTCACGAATAGTATCTCAAGGGGATAGTACGTTTAACGATACGGCGAGAGATTTTTCTCCGTCCGTATAGTTGCGACCATATAGTTTAGATCTGGCGAAAAGAAACCCTAATTTTTGTTGCCACCGCAACTATACGACGGGAACTACCTAACCCGCCTGTATAGTTCCTGGTGTATAGTTCGTGCGACCACTTAAACGCGCCGACAGGGCTAGGGTTCCTCCTCCTCACTTTTTCTCTCATATTCTCTCTCCAAACTCCTCAAAACCCACCTAGAATTCTTGATTCTTTGCGGATTTCGTTCGTTTGAGTTGGAGAATCAACATATCGGTATGTTTCTCTCCCTATCCATGCTTTATTTTCAGAATTCCATGGTTGAAACTCTCACATTGATCTAGTGGATGAACTCAAGTTTGTTTGATTTTCCCTTTTGGTTTCTCATGTTAGGATTTAATTTTTCCACGTAGAACCGTCTCTATATCATGTAGAAACTATATGCCTAAGGTTTTATGTTGAAAATTTTCAGTACATACAGATGAACAAGCTTGGTAGCGTTTTTCGCAAGAACAAGCGCCAACGTGGTGAGGGCTCGGGACTCTGGGCTGAGCTCGACAACAAGTACGCCGTGGTTTCATCAAGGCGAGTTATGCCCATATGTTGGGCCGATGATGCCTTTATCTCTGCTACAGGGTTGAGATCGGATTTCGACCACATGTGTGCAAGTGCAGGGTTATCACTCCTCGCGTATGCAAGCCACTACACCTACACTGAGCTCACCTTTGAGTTCCCCGCCTCCTTCTACGATGACTACAGGGAGAAAGGTAATGCGTGCATGGTGACCTTCACCATAAACCAACAACCATATCAAATTTCTTTCCAACAATTTTGTGATGCTTTTGGATTCCTTCATGATGGGGAACGAGCTGTTACAAATTTATATGGCATCTCAAGCAGAGAAACTTGGGAGGTTGTTTCTGTTAACGGTGGCAGGGACTTTTACCATAAGAATATGTCCACCATTCATAACCCGACAACCCGCTACTTTTCCTTATTCCTTGACAACACTCTGTTTTGGAAGAGGAGATACCGGTTCCATGGCCCATGAAGACATGGCCATGATCACCAAGACACTCTTTCCCAATGCACCGTAGAGTGCTAATCATGCAGCTCTACTACTCTAGCACCTTCGCCACCATAGCAACAAAAGAAAAGGTGACATTCACATTGGTGGTTTGGTAACCCACCTTGTCCAAGCCTATGAAATTCCAATACCTGTTATGCAACCTGTTGACGGCTCCATACTTATGGATATCAAATATATAACTGCTTGTCGCTTCCTCGGTGTCTACCAAGCTGACAAGAGGCTCCGAGCATATCAGTTTGGATATCTTGATGCCTCATAGGATGAGTAGGTACCGCTGCCTTGTACACAAGCTTTCTCGATTATGGGGAAGAACAACTGGATCCTCGCCCAAGACCAAGTGAGGGAGATCATGGCTGAACTCCAGCCTAACCCCAAAGAGGATGAAGAAGGAGAGCAGTGGGATGAAAAGGAGCAGGAGCAGCACAGTCCTGCTTAGGAAGGACAACAGAATCAACAGGAAGGACCCTGGGACCCATGGCCCGATCAGCAGCAACAGCAGCAGGAGTTCAACGACGTCTCCTATCAAGAATTTCTGCAGCTCAGCGAGCGCATTGGGGAGATCAACCACACTCTTCAGGGAGTGAATAAGGATGTTAGTTCCCTCACTAACAGCTTCAGTCACTTCATGACCAACTTCCCCAACTACTACCAGTTGTACCCGTACCAGCCGCTGAATGACGGCAACAACTAAGCCTGACAACATCCTAAGCTTGGGGGAGGTTTGAAAACCTCCAAACTTTGCATTCATATTTTTATTTCTTCTTTTTGATTTATTTTACTTCTTTAAAAATTGCATGTTTACTTTCAGTTTTGCACCCCTAAATAAAAACACAAAAAATAGTTATAACTTTTATTGCAAATTTGTTTCTTTGTCTCTCTCATAGATTGCTCAATATCAGGTGACTTGACAATAGGGAAATATAGCGGGGTTCAACTCAAGTACAAGAACGAAGCAAGTAAGAGGAGGTATCACATTCCTTTCGTCACCTCTTCTACAATTTTAAATTGACCCTACAACTATTTGCTCGCTTGCACTTGAGTCACTCCCCACTTAGCTTGTTATCTTATAAATTTTATTCCTTTGCTAGTGTCTCCTTTTTAGCTTTGAAATTATGAGCAATGAACTTGGTTAAAATATTTCCAACATTTTTACAACAAGAAAAAGCATCCAAAAGATGACTTGAGTCCATGTTTAGCCCAAATGATTTGTTTTTAGATACTACTCAACCCCATTGAGCTTAATGTAATAGACTTGATAACACTTTTGAATGAAATTATTTGATAAAATGGACGCTTTAAAGTAATAGAGGTTATGCCACTGCTTTTCTAATAATTGATGTAAGATATTGCTTTACGCGTGTCATTACAACATTGTCGTGCTCCATGAGGAACTACTAACTCTGCTGGCAAACGAACGATCTAAATGTGGGAAACCACTTGATTTCGGCTATTGAGTTATGTAAGCGTCTGTAGCTGCAATGCTATGACGAGTAAAAAAAATTAGTCTCCTCATGGTCTCACGTTCCAAGTGAAGTTGTAATACTCCTCTGGCCCATTATTGCTCAATATTTATCTATTGGCATAGTCATAAGTACGCAACACAGTCCTAATTAACATGTTCGAAACATTGGCATAATTTCTCTATGGAAGAGCTAAAATTTTTGAAAAGCAAGGAAAGGAAAAAGGTGCTTTGAAACTCCTGAAATTTTGACGTGGGAGTAGATGAGTTGTTCTTAAATTGAATGTTTCTGGTGCCAACTTGAGTACTCTTAATTGATTAAAAAACAAGAGCAAAAAGTCTTTCACCTCTCAACAAAGAGAGAAACCAAAAGAATTTGTTTCTCTTTCCTAGCTAAACTATTGACACTTGATCGGGCATATAATTTATTTGCTAGCAAGGTATACATGGTGAGGAAGTGGACTCACTGCAATCTTGTGAATACTTGTATGATCGTGTTTAAGATTGCAGGAATTGTGAAGAAACAAATTTGGCACCAATTCAAGCTTGTAAGTCCTTTTATTTCAATTTCGTATCTCCGCTATTCTTCTCTATTTTCCTATCACTCAAGGGCGAGCAACATCTAAGCTTAGGGGAGTTGATATCTATGAGATTAGTTACATTTTTTATGGTTTTTCTTGATGGTTTTCGTCTTGATTTGATGGTTTTCTAGATTTGCCTAACGATAATACTTTGGTAGCAAAGAAAACATGGTTTTCATTGTATGTTTCAGGTTTTGAACATCGGCATAAGGTTTCAACAGCAAAAATACAATATTCAGGCAAAAACAAGCCAGTCTCTTTTTGAAACTGTAACACCCTCAGAATCGACCCTATGCAAGTTCCAGCGATTCCCGCCAAACCCGCATAGAAACGATTCAAAGGTGCCGACCAGGCACTTTCGTGCGGGTGGAAAACGAAGTAATAACATTACACAACAGTCCTCGATGGGACCCACAGAACAGATATATATAACAGCGACTCAAAGAGTCAAGAATACAGATATAATATACAAAGATCCAAATCACCTTGAAATGATAGAGCGTCCGACTACGGACAAGAGGCAAATGGAGCTAAGAGCCCTGAAGAATAACCAATGGCGTCCATAACCCTGCCCAGGCCAAGCCGGAAGGGTAACCCTGCTAACGACGTCGATCTCAAAACCTGCTTAAACAAAAGGGGTGCCGACAAAGGGCAAAGGGAAAAGAGGAGCGTCAATACTGAGGCCAGTACACGGCGAGACTAGAATTCGGCGGTCCTCACCTACATAGGTATGGTGGACTGAGCGGCAGCGCAGCATGCACTAAACACCCTATAGAGACTCGATACAACTGGCGACTATCAGAGAGGGGTAAGAAAGACCTATTCGGAACCATCCTGATACTACCATCTAACAAACCCATCCTGGTGTTTCCCCCCTCGAGACCAAACGAGGAAGTCAACCGAGGAACTCACACAGTTGGCAGTTTTATTTATTCAGTTATCGTTGCAGCAATTACTAGTCAGGTATAGATAATCATCCTGATAAAATAAGCAGTGGGCAATTTTAGTTAACCATTCCGTTGTAGTTGCGACACTTACTAGTCAAATACAAATAGTATGAGATAACCCCAAAACCCAGCAGTTGTTGGTACTTTTATTTAGCCATTCCGTTATAGTTGCAATACTTACTAGTCAGATACAATTGTCGCAAGCGACAACCCAAACAAGCAATTGTGGGCAGTTTTATGTAGCCATTCCATTATAGTGAAGCTGATTACTAGTCATTATAAAGTCAAATTTATAGCACTACTTTAGTTATAGTTGTCTATGATCGAGATACTGTGCTCCAAGTCGTCCATAACCGCGGACACGGCTTTCAGAAAGTTTTACCCGGCCGAGGTGCACAAATAGCAACACACACTCGATCAACCTCGGAAAAACCAAATCAAAACCCAACGAGGCCTTCACGACAAAGCAATCACAGGATTCAGAAATATTTCAGGGGGCCACCCCTTGGAGTACACCCGCAACGAAGTTAGCTGACTCCGAGACGGACCCGAGGTTTGGGTGGACGGCTGTGAACGACTGGGAACCCAAAACTGGGCTTGTCGACACCGCGAAAACGTGTCCCGATCCTAAACAGTACAGGTGCTATGCATCGCACAATTTAAATAAAGTAGTAAAGCATGGCATAAGTACAGGATAGTAAATAAAACCTCAAACTAGTTTGTGGCCCCAAGAAATAAGACTGAATCAAGCTCTGGCTCAGGGGGGTCCCATAATCCTCCCGGATGTGGATAGCGCGAATATTCAAGGAACAGGTATCAAGTACTCGGGGTCCTACGGGACACAAGTGGACGGTTAACAACCAAATAACATCTATTGCCCACCTGTGCCTCTGCTTACTTACTTCAATTTTAGTTGTTAAACAGTAATTAAAGTGAACGATAAGTAAAGCCATGATCATCTCCAACATCAAACATGCGGCAATACTCCAACAACGGTGGTACTTGACGACACGCAACAGCACTTGAGCAAGCGACTACGACGCGCAAGTCCAACTATCTACCAAACAACAGGTAATAGGATGTGTCCAAGGCAATATAAGGCTGCGAGGGATATCACGGGTACGAAAACTAGAGCATCGCAACACAGATAGCAATAGATCAACAGGAGGGAAATAAATGCTATAAAAGTAAGATAGGTAGAAAGGGGGAGATGCTCGCCTGAGAACATTGTCGAAGGTTCAACCGAAGATCGGGGCGAAGCTCACATCAACTCAACGGCCTTATCCGCGAAGAAGCAAAACACTAGAAGAAACACCGGATGCACTATTTAATACGACGGCAGAAGATCGGGCATGATGCATGTATGATGCATGGCATGGCGAAGGTGCGATGCAATTCGGCAAGATTAAGCGGAACCGGGGGTCCCGACATTTAATTAGATGGTTCATGTTATTTATCTACCCCGCAAATTAAATGTTGTCTTCACATGGCAAAATAAGTTACCGGTTCGCTACACAAATTTAAATGAGGCCAATATGAGACTAGATTTGCCCGCATATGGGCCCCACATTTAATTATAAGGTGAATCGGCATAGTGCCCCCAACCCACACAAATATGCATGCGAGATGAATGATTATTAATATGCAACAATTTGATATTTTACATTTATAAAATAGGGCTCGGGAAAGGGTCACACATTAGAGGGCCTCGACGAACTTGAGGTTCCGGGGTTCGGGGTTCGGTCTCAGGGTCCTGATCTGGGGTTCGGTCTCGGCGGGATCGTTCTCGGATAACGGAGGTAGGACTTGTCGCATCCGTGGTCTTCGGGTCATGTCGACAGTCATGGCGTTCGGGATGAAGTACTTGTCGCATCGGGGTCTCGGTGTCCTCGGATCCGATTGAAGATCTCGGTGTTCGGCAAACTTCGAAGTAGACCTTGGAGTTCCGCGATGATCTTGTCGATTCCCTGTCGAAGGCCTTGGCGCTTCGGTTCGGTCTTTGGTTCGGGGCCTCATGGTCTTGGGGTTCGCGTCCGTGTGGCGATCTTGTCGTTCCGTGTAGGCGTTCTCGGTGCCGGGGAAGATCTTGGGGTTCTAACTTGTTCGTCGTTGACGGACTTGGTTCGTCGTCGGGTCTCGTCGGGATCAGTCTTCGGGTTCCGGTGCCGATCTTCGGGTACCGCAGGCTCTCGAAGGGGAAGATCTTGTCGACAGGGCGGCTTCGGGGCGATCTTACCTAGAGCCTCTTGTTGTTTGCACCGTTCTCGTTTGTGCCCTGCTTGCGTTCGACGAGGAGCCAACAAGGAGAGGCCCGACGGCGAGGGCGAAGACGCGCAGGGTCCGGTCGGCGGCGATGAGGCGGGGAAGGGAGCTCGGGCCGGCGAGCTCGCTGCGGCGGCGGGGACGCGGGGGTGCAGAGGCGGCCGCGAGGAGGGGGCGTCGCCAGAGGAACGGCGGCGCTGGCCGAGCGGAGAGGAAGGACGGCGCGCGGCCGGGCGGCTGCGGGGCAGGAGGAGCCGACGGGGACGGCGGCGAGGCGCTGCGCTGCGGGGCGAGGAGGCGGGCGAGGGGATGGAGGCGAGCGAGGCGGGCTCGGCCGCGGCTGGGCGGTGGTACTAGGCGAGGCCGGCGGCAGGCCTGCGTGGCGGCGGGGCTGCAGAGAGCGGGGTGGGGAAAACGGAGGGGCGGCGGCCGACGGTGGTTGGAGGAGGAGGGCGCCGGAGGGGTTCGCGGCGACGGAGATGCTCGGGGCGGCGCCGGGCGCGGTGGGGAGAGGAGAGCACCGCTGCGGCGGCGGCTTGGGCCGGCGAGGGCGAGCGGGTCCGCGGGGCGGGGAGGCGCGGCCGGACGCGGGGTTGACGGCGACGCCTGGCGGCGCTCGCTGGCCGGAGGGACGACGGCCGGAGGGGAGAGGGGAGGAGCGGCCGACGCCGGGGAGAGAGGGAGGCCGAGCGGGGCGGCGCCGGAGGAGGAGGAGAGAGCGGGGTGGAGAGAGAGGTGAAGGGAGGGAGAGGAGAGAGGGAGAGAGCGGGGTGGGGCGCGTGGTGGGGCCGGGCCAGGGGCGGTGGGACCCAGGGGCAGGCAGGGGGTCACGCGGGGAGGGGTGGACCGGGTCCAGGGTGGCCAAGGAAGCTGGTCGAGGTGGGGGGTTGAGTGGGTGGTGGGGTCAGGTGGGAGTGGGGCCTGGGGTGGGGCCAGGCTGACGGTGAGGGAGAGAGAGAGGGGGGTAGGTGGGACTGGGGTGAGAGAAGGAGTGGGGTGCTGCAGGGTGGATTGATGAGGTGGCAAGGTGGGTAGGGATTGGGGGAGAGGGTGAGATGGCAAGCTGTGATTGGTGGGTAGATTAGGATTGGGTGGGAATTAGGTTTAGAGTTTGGGTGGACCGATTTTATTCTGGGGGTGGTCGACTGGGTCGAATCGGCCCGTTCGACTGTCCCCCTAAAAATAATTAAATATTTTATTTATTTCAAACAGGGCTTTTGCAAACCGATAGCAGACAAAACAAAATAATCCGGAGACCCGGGTTTTGTGTTTGAACAAAGACGGGGCGTTTAGAAAACAAGAACAGGTTTTTCCGCAAATAGTTTTATGCAAGCAAATGCAAGATGATGACAATGCTCAAATGCAATGTGGCATGATGACATGAGCATGCGGTCATGATGATGCAATGCACAAAAACAACGCGATTTTCTAGTAGTGGTTTTGGCGGGATGCCACAGAAACCTATCAAGGACGGCAACCAGTGGGTTTAACGACCAAATATACGGCAGGAATACTTTCTCCAGACATATAGTTCCCGCCATATAGTTGCCGACGCCTTCGCCCTGCCAAAAGGAACAACTTTCATGAAGGAGTTAGACGTGAAATCATAACACAACAGCCGATGTTCCATCCAGAAGGGAGAAAGAAGAGATCCGGGGAAAAAGGAGAAGACGTTCTTCATCTCGCTCCATGATCTTCGACCTCCTAGCCACAACACCCCCATAGCCGTTACTTGTACTTGAGAGAGATATCTTCACCTTGCAAGATTAGGGTTTGAGATTGTTTCTTCCTATCTTGAATTGTATTGGATTGATTTTCTATTCTTATTGTGGATCTCCATGGTAATATCGAGAAGAACTCCTCTTATTTAATTATATTGATGATGATTTCTTCTCTCATGTGTGTGTAAGTTCCTTCGGGCGTGGGAGATGTAGGGGATTGGTGAGATGTGATGTGCCTATATATTTTTTCCATTAATTTGTGATTGAATTTAATTACTATATTGTGTGTGCTTGACTATATGTGGGATTTCTAATGCTTGTTGTCCAATTAAGGGCCCAGACAACATGCAAATTTGTTCTATATAGATAAGATCTTGTTTGCTAGCAGACCGGCGACCCCCGAGTGACATGGGGATATCAATGGAAAACTAGTTCAACTCAAGGAGCACGAGAAACCACTGTGCATGTTGCACTAGTTCGATCCAAGGAGCTTGATTGCTAAGCAACCTAAAGGATCTTAATTGCCTAGTGACTGGCCATAGTTTTGGTAACAGAGTAGGATTATTAAAGTTGGGATGAAATCTACCAAGTGGAGTTCCGGCTCATTATGGGTTGCTCACCTACACACACTTATAAGATGATAATTGTTACACTTATTATTCATCCACTTGGCATAGTCACTATCACAATGAACTGTATCTCCCCGCGCCTGCTTTGTCATCTACGGAAAACAACAAACAATCGAATCATTATTTACTTTTATGATTTTTATATCTAAAGTTTACATTTTAGTTTTATTTTGAATACATTCAGTTTAATCCAAATTTTGTTCTTATTTCAACACCTGCAGTCAATTTACTCAAAGACATGTGACAACTTTGAGTGTGACAGAGACTTCATTAATAAACACTTTCCTTTGGGCTCCATGTGGGATCGATATCTTAACTTCAAAACTAGCTACAAACGATATGTGCACTTGCACATCACTCTACTCCTTAGATCACGAGATCACGTCAATCACTAATACTGGAAGAGTGCTTTGATTCCATCAAACACCACACCGTAATAGGGTGATTATAAAGATGTCATCGGGTATTTAGAAAGTGTTAGTTGAGGCTCATGGATCAAGAGTGAGATTTTCCATCCCAATGATAGACATATATACTCAGGGCCCTCTTGCATTGGTGATATCACATTAATATAGCTTGCAATAAGATGATTTTATCACTAAGAATATTATATAACGGGAACGAGAAAAGTGTACTTGTCGGGACCTGATACATCATAAACGTATCTATATTTTTTGATGCTCCATGCTTGTTTTATATCAACTTTCTTATGTTTTGTCTACACTTTGAGGTATTTTTATACATTTTCCGGAACTAACCTATTAACAAGATGTCGCGGTGCCAGTTGCCTGTTTTCTGTTGTTTTTGGTTTCAGAAAATCTAGTAAGGAAATATTCTCGGAATTGGACGGGACAAAACTAAAGTCAACATTTTACCAAAAGGAACACGGAGTCTGAAGGGCAGCCGAAGTGGGGCCATGAGGCGGCCACACCTGGTGGCGGTGCGCCAGCCCTAGGTGTGGGCCCCTCGGGCACCCACCAACCTTGCCCATTCGCCTATAAAATCACCCCGATGCAGAAACCCTAAACACCCGATCAGAACTCCACGAAACAGTCCATAGCCGCTGCCATCTTCATCCCTAGATCAGGGGGATCCGAAGTTCTTCCCGGCACCCTGCCGGAGGGGAGAGATCATCCCGGAGGCCTTCTTCATCACCATGCCAGCCTCCGGAGTGATACGTGAGTAGTTCACCCTTGGACTACGGGTCCATGCAGTAGCTAGATGGTTGGTTGTCCTCCTTTGTGCTTTCATGTTTAGATCTTGTGAGCTCCGTTCATGATCAACATTATTTATTTATGTAATCGTACATGTTGTGTTTGTTGGGATCCGATGGATATTGAGTACTATGTTCAAGGTTGATTATTGATTATATCATGTCTGTGTTATTTGTGATCTTGCATGCTCTCCGTTCTTCGTAGATGCTTTGGCCAAGTAGATGCTTTCAACTCCAAGAGGGATTTTTTATGCTCGATAGTAGGTTCACGCCTCTAGAAATCTCTAAGGTTGTAGATGTGTTGTTACTACTAGGGAGAAAAAAACAATCCTTTGTCCAAGGGCAATTGTATTGTTTACTTTACACACATTGCTTAATGCAATTATCTGTTGCTTGCAACTTAATACTGGAAGGGGTTCGGATGATAACCTAAAGGTGGATTATTAGTCATAGATGCAGTTGGATTACGGTCTATGTATTATGTTGTAATGCCCAAACAAATCTCATAGGAATCATCATGAATTGTACAACATGTTATGCATTTTCAATCTGTCAATTGCCCGACTGTAATTTGTTCATCCAACATGCTATTTATCATAAGGAGAAACACCTATAGTGAACTGTGGACCCCGGTCCATTCTTTTACCATTGATATTCCATCTATTGTTTACTGTTACTTTCTGCAAGCAATTGCTTTCTTCCACACTATACGTTTAATCCTTTGTTTTCAGCAAACTAGTGAGCTTGACAACCTCACTATAAGTTGGGACAAAGTTCTGTGGTTGTGTTGTGCAGATTCCAAGTTGCTAGCAACACCTTGGAGTTGTTTCCTTAATCCTACTGATTTGATAAGCTTGGTTTCATAACTGAGGGAAACTTGCTGCTGTGCTCATCACATCTTCCACTTGGGGTCTCCCAATAGGCTCTACGTCAACTGAGCCTCCATCAAGACTTTTCTGGCGTTGTTGCCAGGGAGATAAGGACAACTTTAATCTCTTCCTCCTCGTCAATCACTTTTTTTGGGAGAAAGAAGATTCTCGCAAGGGGAGTCTCTCACAACCAATCTATTTACTTTGTTTTTGTTTTGCTTAGTTTATTTTGCTTTGTTTTGATTGTTTCTTTTTATCAAAATACCAAAAAAATGTTTTGTTTGGTTTGCTTTCTCTTATCAAAAACACAAAAAAATAGTTCCTACCTTAGTTACTATTTTTGTTGGCTTGCTTTACTCTTACAAATATGAATACTCCTGAAAACACTAAGTTGTGTGACTTCACTAGCACGAACAACAACGATTTCCTTTGCATGCATATTGCTCCACCTTCTCCTGATGCTATTTTTATGAAATTAAACCTGTTTTGCTGAATCTTGTTATGGAAGAGCAATTTTCTGGTGCTAGTTCTGATGATGTTGCTGCTCACCTTAATAATTTTGTTAAACTTTGTAAGGTGCAAAAATATAAGGATGTAGATGGAGATATTATTAAGCTGAAATTTTTTATTTTCTCTTTGAGAGGAAATGCTAAAGAATGGTTGCTATCCTTGCCTAGAAACAGTATTGATTCTTGGATTAAATGCAAAGATGCTTTTTGGAAAATATTATCCTCCTACTAAGATTATATCTATGAGAAGTGAAATAATGAAATTTAAACAATTTGATAATGAACATGTTGCTCAAGCTTGGGAAAGAATGAAATCTTTGGTAAAGAATTGTCCCACTCATGGACTGACTACTTGGATGATTATCCAAACTTTTTATGCAGGACTAATTTTTTTTCAAGAAATCTACCGGATTCCGCTGCTGGAGGTACCTTTATGACCATTACTTTGGGTGTTGCAACAAATCTCCTTGATAATATGATGGTTAACTATTCTGAATGGCACACTAAGAGAGCTCCACAAGGTAAGAAGGTAAATTCGGTTGAAGAAACCTCCTCCTTGAGTGATAAATCATTGTTATTATGTCTATGTTTGTTAATGGAAAAGCTCATATTGATCCAAATAATGTTCCTTTAGCTTCTTTGGTTGCTCAAGAAGAGCAATTTGATGTGAAATTCATTAGAAATAAAATTTTTAGCAACAATGCCTATAGGAATAATTTTGGTAATAATAATTATAGGCCTTATCCTCCCAATAATGGTAATACTTATGGAAACTCCTACAACAACAATAGAAGTGCTCCCTCTGAAGTTGAAGTCATGCTTAAGGATTTTATTAATAAACAAACTACTTTCAAAAAAACTGTGGAGGAGAAGCTTTTGAATGTCGAGAAAAATATTTCATCTTTGCCTGAAGCATAACCCTCTTTGATTAATAAAATGGCTGCTAAACCTAAAAACATGGAAAATGCCTTTGCTGCTGCTAATGCCATACAAGTTAGAATTGATGAAAATGTTAGTATGTTAGCTAAATTTCATGCTAAGTGGGAAAGAGAATATGAAATTGCTAGAAATAGTAGTATTTGTACTATTACTACCTCCAATGTTGATGCTAGCAAACCACAATAAGTCCCCATTCCTTTTGCAACAATGCCTAAACCCAATAAGAATGCTGAAATTTTTGAAATATGGGAAACAATAGTTCTACTACTTTGGATGCTAATTTTGATTTTGATCTTGATGGTTGTAATATTTCTGAAGTAATTATGTTCTTACAAAAACTTGCTAGAAGTCCTAATGCAAGTGCTATGAATATGTCTTTTAGAAAACACATTACAGATGCTCTCACTAAAATTGAAGAAGAAAAATTAAAACATAAAGCTTCTATTCCTAGGAAATTAGAAGATGGTTAGGAACCCATCATTAATATGAAGGTGAATGATTTTGATCTCAAAGCTTTATGTGACCTTGGTTCTGGTGTCTCTATTATGCCTAGAAAAACTTATGAAATGCTTGATTTGCCACCATTGGAAGATTGTTATTTGGATGTCCATCTTAATGATAATACTAAAAAGAAACTTATGGGGAGTATTAATGATGTTCTTGTAGGGTTCGCAGCATAGAAAACAAAAAAATTCCTACGATGGGAACAACTATGTACCAAGATCTATCTACTAGATACAAACAACGGGCGGATGTATATCCATAGAGAACATACCCTTGAAGACCGACAAAGCTTAACGAGTCCAAACTCGTGGTTGATGTAGACGATCTCTTGTCGATCTCAAGATCGAGAGGAAGTCCTAGCGCCGCAAAACAGCAGCGCATCCGTGCTCGCACACGCGTTCGAGGCACCGAGCAACCTCTGCCTCCTCGCTCCAGCGATGCAACGGAAGCACAACTCTTTCTTGCCGAATAGCCACCGGGAACATGTATCTCGCTAGTCCGAGACCATGGGGGATAAATTCTAGAGGGGGAGAGAGATCCTTCACGAGGAGGTGTGAGTGAGAGAGAGGGAGGGGGGCTCCTTTTATAGGGAGAGGGGGGCACCCAAGGGGCCATGCGCCCAGCCATGGGGCTGCCCCCACCTCTTCCACATTCATGTGGGTGGACACTCCACTCACTCAAATGCCTTTCAATTCCCTCCACTCAAAAACCCACTCAAATTCCCATTAAATTTCCACCAAATTTAATGCAAACTCTCATTAAATAAAACTCCTTTTATTTATTAAGAATTTTGTCAATACTTTAATGACAAACATTCACATATAACCCCTTGCTAGTATTTCATTTCACATGCAGAAACACTTTCTGCAATTTCACCCGAAAACCCGTTTCGGTATCTAGTGAAATAAATTCCTGCGCTTGTTATTCTTTTCGGCATGAAACTTTTGCTCCAAATGGATGTCGGTGTCTTTTAAGTGTGTCACCCTACGGTTCGCAAATAATGCGGACATGATCGAAACCCCTCTCGGATCAATAATCAGAAGCGGGATCTGGAGACCCATACTGACTCCCACACATTCAACGATGACTTTCTTGTGATCGTCGGAACCTTTTACGCTAGTATCTTAATCCTTTTGTTTCACGATATATTACATGTTCGAGATTCGATCATCGGTATCTCCATACCTAGTTTGATCTCGTTACTAACATGTACTCTTTTCTCGTTCCCGTGATATAACATTCTAGTGATCAAATCACTTGCTTGCAAGCTAATCAATGTGATATCACCGAGAGGGCCCAGAGTATATCTATCCGTCATCGGGATGAACAAATTCCACTCTCGATCCATGGGCCTCAACATAACACTTTATTAGTTCTGAATCCATCTTTATAATCACCATGTTACGGTGTGACGTTTGATGTTATCAAGAAACTCTTCCGGTGTTAGTGATTGACATGATCTCATGGTCTAAGGATTAGGATCACTTCGTAAGTAGTTATAGCAATATAAACTCAATGACTTTGATCGTAATGCTATACTTCGGATGAATGTTCATCACACCATTACACTAATGTTGTGACCTCGTTATTAACAACATCCAATGTCCATGATCAGGAAACCTATGATCATCTTGTTAATCAACGAGCTAGTTTATAAGAGAGGCATAACTAGGAACTTCCTTTTTGTTTAAAAAACACACATGTATTAACGTTTCCGTATTAATACAATTATAGCATGTAAAATAAACATTTATCATAAACAAGGAATACGATAATAACCACTTTATTATTGCCTCTCGGGCATATTCCCTTCAGTCTCCCACTTGCACTAGAGACAATAATCTAGTTTGAAAACTTTGCATATTTGAACACCAATGGCTTTCTGGTGTTCCATATACGCAACTGCAAGTGGTTAACATAATCTACGGATCTGACGCTTTTAGGTCCGTGTGTACTTGCATGTCTTTGCGTCTTCACGCATCACTCGTTCTCCAATGAGATGGCATTGTATAAATTTGGTCTTTCGGTGAGACCTTTAGTTCCTTGGGGTTAAAACATGTCGATACTATTGTCATACAATATATCTTTAGTGTTAGCCCGCTGCGGACCACACCTTAGTTTGATAACAAACTTCTTGACACAAATTTCCTCCTTTGCTGCTACTATAGCAGTCATATACTTAGTCTTTTTGTTGTAGTATTCGTCACAATGTCTTAACTATGGATTTCATCCAAATCCATCATGGAATCTTCTTTCCATTACATTGTGCCACCCATAGTTTAAATTGAGATAAACTTAATTTGTATCTTGTGACAAAACTAGTATCAATGTAACGCTTTACAATGAACTATTTGTAATTGTTTGTCACATCTACACAAATATATTCTTAGTTCTTCCAAAAGATCATAAGAATTTCCTTACTATTGTCCAATGATAATTTTATGATTCATTCTGGTATATGCTCATAACACTTAGAGCATAGGACATATCTGGATGTGTACATATCATGGTATGATTAATCAAATCATTCTTGTGATTTTACTCATCAAGTGTTAAAGCACTTGAATCTTGTTTCACTTATCAAGTGTCGATACACTTGAATCTTGATTCAATTCCTTTCCATGCAACAAGAACTGTTTCTTGTCGTTTCTATATTGAACTCCTTCAATATCTCATATATGTACGTTTGGCACAACCATATTGGCGTCACAGTCTATCCACTATAGACATTCACGCTAAATATTCGGGTTTTGCCTAAGTATTTCATCGAAATGAAATTCTTAACCTTTGTCAATAAAAGATACATCATTTCTAATCAACAAGGTGTCATCCACATAATGTATTAGAAATATTTCTCAGCGCTCCCACTTAGTTTCTTGCAAATGCAAGCATCTTCATCGTCTCCTGATGAAAACTCCTTTTCATTAAGGTGAAGATTCCAACTCCGCGATGCTTACTTCAATCATTGAAGTTTCCATGCCCTTTTTAGCATCCTTTGAATTAACAAAACCCTTTGGATCGTGTCATGTACACGTCCTAGGTAACTATTCTATTAGAAGAACTTTGTTTTATTTATTCATCTACCATATAACAAATTATATGTAGTGGTTGCTACTTTAATCCGTCCAGACTAAATATCGCTATGAAAGATCAAATCTTGTTATAGTCAACTCCTTGAACATTGTTGTAAAATACTTTACCGACATGTCGACTATTTCATAGATGTGAAACATCCATGTCTGTTTCTTTATAGATCCAAATACGACCGATAGGTTTTTACACCTTTTCGGAGGGTCTTCCAAGTTCAAAACTTGATTTCTCGTGTATGGAACTATCACGGATTTTATGGCTTCAAGCCATTTGACGGAGTCAGGGCCCATCATCGCTTCTTTGTATGTATTTGGTTCATCATTGTCAAACAATAATGATTTATTCTCAAATCTTAGCATTTGATTGTTTAACTGACCTACTTGGTTCAATAGGAACTTAGATCTCAGTGACCGCAACCTTTGAGGCACATAAGCCATGAGCATTATGGCTACTTCCGGAACGATTTCTGGTGCTGCGCAACTCAGCACATATAGCTAAGGTTCGTTAACCTTATCAAAGTTCTATTGTCCTCCCACTTAACTTTTACGGAAAATTCCTTCTCCAAGAAAATTCACGTTTCAAGCGACAAACCCTTTTGTCCTTGGTGTTATGAAGGAATAACCAATTGTTATTCAAAATAACCTACAAATACATGCTCATCCGACTTCGGTTGTAAACAGCTTACTTATGTTTAGCATACCAAAATTAAAGAAATGACAACTTGGGTTTTACCCCAAACCATAACTTCCATGGTGTCATTTCAACGGATCAAGATGGAGCTCTTTTCAGTGAAAAAGCGGTAGTCTCTAAAGCTTTAATCTTTTAAAACATAATGGCAGTTTTATAAATAACACCTTTGATCCAACCATGTCAAACAAGGTTTCATTACAAATCTCAAACACACCATATTCCTATGGTGTTTCGGGATATGTAAATCTAGGTGTTTTGCTAAACTTGCAACTCAAATAAATCCCTTTATGATAAAATCATAATTCATTTATTTTCTTGTTACACTTGTAACTCAAACAAATCCCTTATGATAAAATCATAAACCATTTATTTTCTTGTTACAATGATTTTCCACTTCATCTTGAAAGTCTTTGAAACATTTTTCAAATATTTCATACTTCTTTCTCATTAAGTGAATATTCACTCAAATTTCCGGAGAAAGCATATGAAGTTGAAACCCATCGCTTACGACTACACATAATGGACTACATACATCGATATGTATAAATTCCAATAATTTAGTCGCTCGTTCTTCTTTGGCCTTTGAACGAAGTTTTAATTATCACGTGGAAAGTCTCACAAGCGTCACTTGATCAAATCAAAGACTCCAAAAATCCATGAATATGGAGATTCTTCATGTTTTCTTTCCAATATAATTTAAACAGCAATGTCACTTCGTAAGTGATCTTTCAATCATTTATCTTGCGACATTTTAGCATTAGGTACGACATGCACGTGTTCATCCACACAATGCAGTTCCCCTGTGTCAAGCAACAGTCTGGCAGCGGGAAGGATGCCTTCTACGCCCTACACCATATGAAGGTGTTCGTACGGGACCAACAGTACACCACGTTGCCATCTGACCTTAAAAGGTCGGTTGAAGTGAAGGGTTTCGCGGCATAGTAAATCAAAATTTTCTACGGATGCGAACAGAGGGAAAGCCAAGATCTAATCTAGCAGATGCAAACAACGAGAGAGATTGGATTAGATCTTCATACCCTTGAAGATTCGCACAGCGGAACGTTCGTCGGAACGTGGGTGATGTAGTCGTACTCGCTTCTCCTCCTCGCGATCCGATCCGATCTAGCACCACAAGTGGCAGTGCCTCCGTGAGATGCACACGTGCAGCACCTCGACGTCTCCTCCTTCCTCGGTCCAGCAATTATGGTGGAGAGACGATTGGATCTACAACATGACGGCGTGGTGTATATGGTGGAGAATTTCTGCAGCAGGGCTTCGCCTACAAACAGTCGGGAGGGAGAGAGGAGGGCAGCAGGACGGCTAGCTCTTGGAGGGGAAGGTGTGAGGGGGTGGTGCGCCCCCAGCCCTCTTTATATAGAGGGGTGGGCGGCTGCAACCCTAGCCCCCTCCCCCAAGCCAAACCGGCGGCCCCAAGGAGAAGGAGTGGGGGCAAGGAAACCCCCCCTTCTAGAAGGTCTATCTCGAGTTTAAAACCCCCTTGGCCGGCTGGGCCCTATGGGGCCTTGTGCCCCTGGCCCAATGCGGCCAGGGCACTCCCTCATAGGCCCATGCCCCCTCCCGGAAGGTGGGGCCACGTTGGTCCCCTTCCGGAAGGTTCTATAAGCTTCTGGTACAATACCGATTAACCCGGAACAATTCCGAACTCCAAAAACTGCACTGCCTTATATGAATCTTATTCTCCGGACCACTCCGGAACCTCTCATGATGTCCCGGATCCCATCGGAGACTCCGAACAAAAACTCATAAACCAATTATCCAATCTATCCTAGCGTCAAGACACGTTAAGTGTGTGACCCTGCGGGTTCGAGAATATGCAGACATGATCTTCTATCAATAATCAACAGCGGGGTCTGGAAACCCATATTGACTCCCACACATTCATCGATGATCATATCGGATGAACCACGATGCCAGGATTCAATCAATCCCATATATATATATTCCCTTCGTCTCGCGATATTTTACTTGCCCGAGATTTGATCGTCGGTACCGTCATACCTAGTTCAATCTCGTTCACAGCAAGTACTTTACTCGTTCCGTAATCCGATATCACTTTGTGATTAACTCCTTAACCACATGCTTGCAAGCGGTGTTGATATCGATTACCGAGTGGGCCTGAAGTATATCTCTCCGACTTGGGAGGGACAAATCCCATCTCGATACATACAACCCAACAGATACTTTCCGATCACCTGAGAGACACCTTTATGATCACCCTCTCATAGGATGACGTTTGATGACCTCAAAGCTTTCTTCCGATACCAAGGAGTTGTATTATCTCATGGTCTAAGGAATACAATATTTAACATAAGAAAAGCTTCGCAAAGACGAACACGATGACACGATCTAATTGCTTCACTTAGTTTGGGTCTGTCCACCATATCATTCTCCCAATGATATGATCTCATTATTAATTGACAACTCATGTCTATGGTTAGGAAACCTTAACCATCATTAATCAATGAGCTAGTCCATAGAGGCGTACTAGGGACACGATGTTGTTCACAAACCACACAAGTATTAAAGTTTCCGCTTAATACAATTCTAGCATGGAATATAAACATTATCATGAACAAGAATTATAATAATAACATCTTTATTATTGCCTCTAGGGCATAATTCCAACAGTCTCCCACTTGCACTAGAGTCAATAATCTAGTTTACATTTGGCAACAATCTCACACCCATGGCACTGAGGTGTTGATCATGTTTTACACGTGGAAGAGGTTTAGTCAATGGATCTGCGACATTCAGATCTGTATGTACTTTGCTAATCTTCAGATCTCCATCTGCTATATAATCTCGGATTATATGAAACTTGCGGTTGATATGCTTGGTTTTTGGATGATATCTTGGTTCCAATGCACTTGGAACCATGCCAAGCTCAGTGATGAAGTTCCTGATCCAAACTCCTTCACTTGACGCTTCTGCAGTAGCCATGTATTCCGCTTCTACTGTAGATCCCGCGATCACGCTTTGCTTGCAGCTTCTCCAGCTCATGGCTCCTCCATTCAAAATATACATGTATCCTGTCTGAGATTTAGAATCATCCTTGTCGGTGTCAAAACTAGCGTCGACGTAACCTTTTACGACGAGCTGTTCATCTCCCCCATAGACTAAGAACATTTCTTTAGTCCTATTTAGGTACTTTAGGATGTTCTTCACGGCTGTCCAGTGTTCCACTCCTGGATCACTTTGATACCTGCTCGTCAAACTAAGAGCATTGGACACATCCGGTCTAGTACACAGCATGGCATACATGATATAACCTATGGCCGAGGCATAAGGCACTTTGCTCATAGCTTCCCTATCATTTACCGTAGCTGGACACTGAGCCTTGCTCAATATCTTACCTGACAACATAGGCACTGAACCTTTCTTTGCCTTATCCATTCTGAACCTTTTCAGAACTTTGTCTAGGTATGTACTCTGGCTTAAAGCTATCAGGCGTCTTTGTCTATCTCTATAAATCTTGATGCCCAATATATAAGCAGCTTCACCTAGGTCTTTCATTGAAAAACACTTGTTCAAATAACTCTTCACATCGTTAAGCATGTTGATGTCATTTCCGATAATCAATATGTCATCCACATATAGTACCAGAAACGTCACCGAGCTCCCACTCACTTTCTTGTAGATGCAAGCTTCGTAGCAATTTGGAACAAATCCAAAGCTCTTGATCACTTGATCAAAACGAAGGTTCCAACTCCGAGATGCTTGCTTCAGTCCATAAATGGAACGCTGAAGTTTGCATACTTTATCAGCATCCTTAGGATCGACAAAACCTTCGGGTTGCATCATATACAACTCTTCATCAATGTTGCCATTGAGGAAAGTAGTCTTGACATCCATCTGCCATATTTCATAATCATGAAACGCAGCAATTGCTAATAAAATCCGAATGGACTTAAACATCGCTATGGGAGAGAAAGTCTCATCGTAGTCAACACCTTGAACTTGTCGAAAACCTTTCGCAACAAGCCGTGCTTTATAGACGGTAACATTACCATCCGCGTCCGTTTTCTTCTTGAAGATCCATTTGCACTCAACGGACTTTCGGTCGCTAGGAGGGTCCACCAAAGTCCATACTTGGTTTTCGCTCATGGATCCCAATTCGGATTTCATGGCTTCTAGCCATTTCTCAGAGTCTGGGATCATCATCGCTTCCTCATAGTTCGTAGGTTCACTGTCTTCTACTAGCAAGACACTCAAGACAGGGTTGCCGTACCACTCAGGAGGGGCACGCGACCTTGTCGACCTGAGACGTTCAGTAGCTGCATCGTCCGAAGCTTCATGATCCTTGTCATTAGCTTCCTCTATTGTTGGTGCAGGCGGCACTGGAACAATTTCAGGTGTTGCGCTACTCTCCAACTCAAGAGAAGGTTCAATAACCTCGTCTAGCTCTACTTTCCTCCCACTCACTTCTTTCGAGAGAAACTCCTTCTCAAGAAAGGAACCGTTCTTTGCGACAAACACTTTGCCTTCGGTTTTGTGATAGAAGGTATACCCAATAGTTTCCTTAGGGTATCCTATGAAGACGCATTTCTCCGCTTTGGGTTCGAGCTTGTCCGGCATCAACTTCTTGACGTAAGCTTCGCATCCCCAAACTTTAAGAAACGACAACTTAGGTTTAGCACCAAACCACAGTTCATACGGTGTTGTCTCAACGGATTTAGATGGTGCCCTATTTAAAGTGAATGCAGCGGTTTCTAATGCATAACCCCAAAATGATAACGGCAAATCAGTAAGAGACATCATCGATCGGACCATATCTAATAGGGTTCGGTTCCGGCGTTCAGACACACCATTGCGCTATGGTGTTCCGGGTGGCATGAGTTGCGAAACGATTTCGCTTGCTTTAAGATGCGTGAGAAAATCATAACTCAAATATTCACCTCCACGATCGGATCGTAGAAACTTAATCTTTCTGTTACGATGGTTCTCCACTTCATTCTGAAATTCTTTGAACTTTTCAAACGTTTCAGATTTATGTTTCATTAAATAGATATACCCATATCTACTTAAGTCATCGGCAAAAGTGAGAAAATAGCGATATCCACCGCGCGTCTAAACACTCATCGGTCTGCATACATCGGTATGTATGATTTCCAACAAGTCCGTTGCTCGCTCCATCATACCGGATAACGGGGTTTTGATCATCTTGCCCATGAGGCATGGTTCGCATGTGTCAAATGATTCAAAATCAAGAGACTCCAAAAGTCCATCAGAATGGAGTTTCTTCATGCGCTTTACACCAATATGACCTAGACGACAGTGCCACAAATAAGTAGTATTATCACTATCTACTTTGCATCTCTTAGCCTCAATGTTATGGATGTGTGTTTCATCCCTTTCAGGATTTAGAAGAAATAAACCATTCACAATAGGTGCATGACCATAAAAGATGTTACTCATATAAATAGAACAACCATTATTCTCCGATTTAAATGAATAACCGTCTTGCAATAAACAATATCCAGAAATAATGTTCATGCTCAACGCAGGCACATAATAACACTTATTAAGGTTTAAAACTAATCCCGAAGGTAAAACTAAGGAGAGCGTGCCGACGGCCATCACATCAACTCTTGATCCGTTGCCAACGCGCATCGTCATCTCATCCCTCGCAAGCCGTCGTCTATTCCGTAGCTCCTGTTTCGAGTTACAAATATTAGCAACTGAACCGGTATAAAATACCCAGGCACTACAACGAGGGCTAGTAAGGAAAACATCAATAACATGTATATCAAATATACCTTTGATGGTGCCAGCCTTCTTGTCCGCTAAGTACTTCAGACAGTTGCGCTTCCAGTGACCCTTGTCCTTGCAATAGAAGCACTCAGTGTCCGGCTTAGGACCAGACCTGAGCTTCTTCTCAGCAGGGGAAACGCGCTTGCCGCCGCCTTTCTTGAAGGGCTTCTTTGCACCCTTACCTTTCTTGAAGGTGGGGGGCTTGTTGACCATCAACATATGATTATTCTTTTTGATGTCCACCTCCGCTACTTTCATCTTAGCGAAGAGCTCAGTGATCATATCAGTGGAACCAATTTGATTGTGAGCAACTACAAAACTTTTGTAGCTAGGAGGGAGTGACTGTGAAACTCTGTCAATCTTGATCTCCTCTGGAATCTTGCAGTCCAGTTGCTCAAGGCGTTGAGTGTAGCCCGACATCTTAATGGCGTGCTCACTAACGGAACTCCCTTCCTCCATCTTGTAGTTAAAGAATTTCTTAGAGATCTCATATCTCTCAGAACGGGCTTGAGTCTGAAACATGTTTTTCAGCTCCTCGAGAATCTCAAAGGGCCCGGCGAACTCCTCAAAACGATTTTGAAGATCCGATTCAATAGCATACAACATGGCGATCTTAATCAAATCATAATCATCCTTGCGCGACTGATAAACAGCTTTCTCATCAGCCGGCGCATCTACAGCAGGGGCGTCACCTAGCGCTTTCTCAAGGACATAGTCCTTTTGTCCGCCAGCGAGAATGATTCTCAGAATGCGGAACCATTTGGTGAAGTTAGACCCATTGTTTCTAAGCTTTTCTATCTCAGCAAAAACGTTGAAGTTGAAGTTGGACTTGGCCATGTGATCTACAGTATTTGCAAGTACAATTTAGACTATGTTCATGATAAATAGTTCAACTTAATCAAATTACTAGATGAACTCCCACTAAATTCAACATCCCTCAAGTTGTTTAGTGAACACGATCCAAATTCACCACACCTAATCCGATCATCACGAGAAGAGATGTGGTTTCAATGGTGGACAACGAAGTGTCGATCATATCATTCATATGACTCATGCTTAACCTTTCGGTTCTTGTGTTCCGAGGCCATGTTTGTACATGCTAGGCTCGTCAAGTTAGACCCAAGTATTTCCGCGTGTGCAAAACTGTCTTGCACCCGTTGTATGTGAGCGTAGAGTCTATAGCACCCAGTCATCACGTGATGCTTGGACACGACGAACTTTCGCAATGGTGCATACTTGGGGAGAACATAGTGGTTATCTTGATCTTTAAGTGAGGAATCATCTTATAATGCTACCGTCGCGATCTAAGCATAATAAGACACATAAAAGGATAAACATCACATGCATATAACTTTAATGTGACATGGTATAACCAATCTTCGCGCAATGATATCCATCTTGTGCGCTCCGGCATGATCTCCATCACTCCACCATGATTGCCTCCACCACGAATAGCAACTACAACTATTGCTAACTACTTAGCGATAAAGTGAAACTATTACATGGCGCATAAGAAGTTGACACACAGGTCATACACAATTATAAAGACAACCATATGGCTCCTGCCGGTTGTGTACTCATCGACATGCAAGTCGTGAAACATTACAAAACATGATCATCGCATACATTATACACATCACATCTTGGGCCATACCATATCACAGAAAACACTCCCTGCAAAAACAAGTTAGACGCCTCTACTTTGTTGTTGCATGTTTTACGTGGCTTATGAGAGTAGATGCTAAGAACGATTCTTACCTACGGAAAGCCACAATGGTGATATTATGGTTGACAAAATCCGGTGTTAATCCCATGACAACTATAGTGAGAGAAACTGACATCCACCAGCCGCATGTGTGGAACAAGCCACATGTCAAGTGCGGAGCCGGTCTCGCGAACGACGTCGCGTAAGGTTGGCCTGGACCGCTTCAATCTCATTATCCCGCGTCATAAGAAGAACACAAACAAGAGGCTTGCAACAGAAAACATCAACGCCCGCAACAACCATGTTGCGTTCTACTCGTGAAACACATCTACGCATAGATCTAGCTCTGATACCACTGAAGGGTTTCGCGACATAGTAAATCAAAATTTTCTACGGATGCGAACAGAGGGAAAGCCAAGATCTAATCTAGGAGATGCAAACAACGAGAGAGATTGGATTAGATCTTCATACCCTTGAAGATTCGCACAACGGAACGTTCGTCGGAACGTGGGTGATGTAGTCGTACTCGCTTCTCCTCCTCGCGATCCGATCCGATCTAGCACCACAAGTGGCGGTGCCTCCGTGAGATGCACACGTGCAGCACCTCGACGTCTCCTCCTTCCTCGGTCCAGCAAGTATGGTGGAGAGACGGATTGGATCTACAACTAAACGGCGTGGTGTATATGGTGGAGAATTTCTGTAGCAGGGCTTCGCCTACAAACAGTCGGGAGGGAGAGAGGAGGGCAGCAGGACGGCTAGCTCTTGGAGGGGAAGGTGTGAGGGGGTGGTGCGCCCCCATCCCTCTTTATATAGAGGGGTGGGCGGCTGCAACCCTAGCCCCCTCCCCCAAGCCAAACCGGCGGCCCCAAGGAGAAGGAGTGGGGGGCAAGGAAACCCCCCCTTCTAGAAGGTCTATCTCGAGTTTAAAACCCCCTTGGCCGGCTGGGCCCTATGGGGCCTTGTGCCCCTGGCCCAATGCGGTCAGGGCACTCCCTCATAGGCCCATGCCCCCTCCCGGAAGGTGGGGCCACGTTGGTCCCCTTCCGGAAGGTTCTAGAAGCTTCCGGTACAATACCGATTAACCCGGAACAATTCCGAACTCCAAAAACTGCACTGCCTTATATGAATCTTATTCTCCGGACCACTCCGGAACCTCTCGTGATGTTCCGGATCCCATCCGAGACTCCAAACAAAAACTCATAAACCAATTATCCAATCTATCCTAGCGTCGAGACACGTTAAGTGTGTGACCCTGCGGGTTCGAGAATATGCAGACATGATCTTCTATCAATAATCAACAACGGGGTCTGAAAACCCATATTGACTCCCACACATTCATCGATGATCATATCGGATGAACCACGATGCCAGGATTCAATCAATCCCATATATATATTCCCTTCGTCTCGCGATATTTTACTTGCCCGAGATTTGATCGTCGGTACAGTCATACCTAGTTCAATCTCGTTCACAACAAGTACTTTACTCGTTCCGTAATCCGATATCACTTTGTGATTAACTCCTTAACCACATGCTTGCAAGCGGTGTTGATATCGATTACCGAGTGGGCCCGAAGTATATCTCTCCGACTTGGGAGGGACAAATCCCATCTCGATACATACAACCCAACAGATACTTTCCGATCACCTGAGAGACACCTTTATGATCACCCTCTCATAGGATGACGTTTGATGACCTCAAAGCTTTCTTCCGATACCAGGGAGTTGTATTATCTCATGGTCTAAGGAATACAATATTTGACATAAGAAAAGCTTCGCAAAGACGAACACGATGACACGATCTAATTGCTTCGCTTAGTTTGGGTCTGTCCACCATATCATTCTCCCAATGATATGATCTCATTATTAATTGACAACTCATGTCTATGGTTAGGAAACCTTAACCATCATTAATCAATGAGCTAGTCCATAGAGGCGTACTAGGGACACGGTGTTGTTCACAAACCACACAAGTATTAAAGTTTCCGCTTAATACAATTCTAGCATGGAATATAAACATTATCATGAACAAGAATTATAATAATAACATCTTTATTATTGCCTCTAGGGCATAATTCCAACATGAAGATCTTGCAAGTATACATGATCGCAACCTCAGGATGTCTTCCTTCGATATCGAGCATGATCACTCGTCAATCTTGCACCAACAAGTCATGAAAACCAGGGGCCTCTTTTACGGCGGTAATCCACCCTACAACAAGGAGATAGATGAACTCTTAGCGAAGCAGGGGGACGGCAGGACGTTCATGACGTTAGAAAAAGGAACCAAACGGGGCTTCATCAATATCCCTGAGCTGACTCATCAGCTGAAGAAGTATTGATGTTTTCCGAGCTAGCTGTTAGTTCCGAACTTGTGTTGTAAACTTCATCCCTATGTTAACTTGCCTAGCAACCTCTAGATCAGTATGTTTCGTAAACCGTTGAACTTGATTGTGAGCGATGCTAGTTATTTGTGTTATGAACTATTTTAGTGCTTGGTCATATGTTGCTTTTCATTCGTTATTGCCACCCTACTTCTTGATTTGCTTTTTGACTTTCTTCGAAATGTCGATGATTAAAACGTGTTGTGACACTATGTGTGTGTGTGACTATACCGCTTTCTGACTTGTAATTTGTGCATCCTCAACTTGCCACACCAGATCCATCAGTGGCAATGTTATTTCCGTGCCCAACCTAAGTATGAGGCATGCTTTTCTGAGTGTGTTGGTCCTATTTTACATCTTTCTACACCCATATATATGCATGCTTTTATCTTGTGAACTACTATTGCTTTTAACTGACATATCTAATATC
This sequence comes from Avena sativa, assembly GCA_916181665.1. Lineage (NCBI taxonomy): Eukaryota > Viridiplantae > Streptophyta > Magnoliopsida > Poales > Poaceae > Avena > Avena sativa. The sequence goes on along the minus strand of OV702279.1, from coordinate 368,850,127 downwards.
ACCTATCTTGTGTACAAGAGATGGCGATGAAGTGCTATGTCGTGTATGTTGGTAAGGTTTCAGGTGTGTACGAGTGTGGAAGACTGCCAGAAACAAGTGAACAACTTCTTAGGCCACAACTACAAAGGCTACAAGAGTAGAGAGGTGGCGGAAGAGAAATGGAGGAAGCATGGGAGGAAGAAGTGGAGGAACTTCGTTGTGACCATCACCTTGCTCTTCATGGTAGGTTGTGTGCTCTAGTTCACCTAGAGCTCCGTCAGAGTTGTAATGTGATTGTGAACTTGTACTCGGTCCTCGAGAGATGTGAACTTGGCACACACTTGCTGTTGTGTGATGTACTAGTTGATGTGTGAACTCGTATGTCGCGGATTAATTCAAGTTGATGTGTGATGTACTTGTATTCGTGTTGTTTCTATTATGTTTTGGCCAATTGCAACTTTTTAAAAATTATGTGCTATTTATACTATATTCTAGACTGTATAATACATGTATACTATGTATTCTAGACTATACTGTAGTTATGTAAAATTTGAAATTCGAAAATATTATTCGAGACGCATTTTGTAAAGCTATTAAAGGGCATGTGTCAGACATACTCGAGGCGCATCTGCTATGCGCCGTGTATATCCTAGATATGCGAGGTACATATCGATATGTGTCTCGTATATATTTATACGAGGAGCATATCAATATACGCCTCGCATATCACATGGGTCTCGTATAAACGAGCATATCTGGTTATACACGGCGTATATCATATGCGCCCCAAGTAAATAAATACTAGCGGCACGGGTCTCGAGGCGCATCTTATATGCGCCTCGAATAGGCTTTGTGGTGCACCTCGAGTAGGGTTTTCCGTACACACTCTAGGCTGTGTGTTGGACTTCCATATTACATCGATATAAAATATTAGGCAAAATAAATTGAAGGACAACACCACAAGATTTTAACTTGTACTCACTCCGTTTTAAATTATAAGATGTTTTAGATTTTTGAAAGTAATGTATCTATACCTCTAGATATTTTTTAATGTGTAGATTCGAAAAGAACTCTTTGAACCTACACTTAAAAATATCTAGATATATTATATTTTTACAAAACTAAAACATCTATATATTTTAAAATGGAGAAAGTACTAATAACATGCATCACCACAATGCTAGTACCATTTGTCCTGGATCATCAGTGACGCCCACACGACACCTAGCAAACGGGCCACGGAGCAGCTAAAGATGGACCAGCAGACTAGGTAAGAGGATTCAGCAGGCGGCCATGTACTTCGCGTGGCCTCTCGCGGCGGAACCTCGACGCACCCAGACAGACTCGCCGTGGATTTCTTCTTCTTGCGCGAGCGCGACGGCGGCGTTGGCCACTTTACCTGGTAGGCTACACGGGACGATCGACTCGACCCAACCCAGCCCGTCCGTACGCCTGAGACCGATCCATTTGTTCCGTCCGTAGAGCAGTCTACGTATACGTACCCTACGTAACAGCGCCACGTACGTGACGACGACATGCAAGTGTCCACTCGATCCCGGTCACCCTCCGCTGGCTAGCTAGAGCTAGCTAGGTGCAAAGAGTACTGGCTGTTTGAAATGCATGGAGGATCGAACAGGGCGCTGTGCGGTTTGAAATGCGCCGACGCTCGATCTTAACCAGCGGGGCGGGGCGGGGCCCGAAGCTTTTAATCGGGCAGACCCGAGACGACCAGGCCGATCTGCCGGCCCGTACCGCCGTATCTCTCTCCTCCTCTCATCAGTTCTCACCTGCTACGCCGGCGGGATCCTGACGAGCGGGGCCGGCAGTATCGTGGGCTGATGAATACGCACGGACTGACGGAAAAGAAGGTCGACTTTTCAATGCTCGCAGACTGGCTAACCCGACCCGACCGGCCACGTACGTGACTTACACGAGTAGTACGAGGCTGGCCGTTTCGCGAGTCGAGATATACGGGCGTCCGAACGCTCGTGCCAACTAACGCTCGCACGTACACACGCGTTTTCTGGACGACCTGGCCAAGAAACTATTCATGCACGACAGGATATTATGTTGCATGTCTCGGCAGAACTTACATGCCAGACTGACGGACAAGGCGTCCTCCATGCAAACTCGTACTGCTGCCACTATCTGGTCGTGATCAAGATCAACCCTAGGCGGCGCTCGGCTCGATCGCTTTCTCTCTCTCTCTCTCGATAACATGGACTAGTACTAGTACTGGAAATTAGCACTAGGTTGATGATTGGGCGAGAAAGACGACGCGGAAAGTTGCAGGTTCTAGCTCATCCCCCTTCCCATTCCGAGCGAGCCAAGCTACACCTACACTACACTACATGGTGCGTCTCCCGTCGCGTGTCGACCTCCCGGGCCCACCGGATCGGAGGGTCTACAGCTGGCCCCACCCAACCCAACCGCTTGTATCATTCGGGTAGCCCCCGAGGAAACGCGAAGGGAACGAGGACCGGATCAGGACCTCGACTGGGAGCCACGAGGAACGGAGGGGGACGAAAGTACGAGGACTCTACTCTTCTACCACAGCCAACTTAGAGCCAAGTAATAAAATCTTAAACAAATAAAGAGCTACTGTAGGATAAATTTCAGTACTAGTACTACCACAATACAGACACGCTAGCACTGTACATACAAAAAGGAAAAAAAAGGAAGGAGCAGCATGTGACAAGTGAGCTAGAGGTCGACTCTTTAATGCTGTGACTTAACTTGAGCCGGGAACATGACGAGCCCGAGCGGCCACGTAGTACGTACGCGGCACCTGCCGGCCGGCCGGCAGGCTCCACCGCCGTAGGGGACCAGGCACTCAAACTGCTGAGATGAGCTGAGCTGGCCGCGACGTACGTGCGCGCGCGAGGGGGTCGACGAGGCGATCGAGGTGGCCGGAGCACGACGGCCCGCGGGAGCTACTCCTCGTCCGGGTCCGGCACCTTGTAGTCGTCGGCGGTGATCTCCGTCAGCCACAGCCCCGGGAACGCCGACTGCACAGGACACACACACACGGGCTGTTGTTAGTTCGGGGTCGCCGCAGCCAGTAGGAGCACGATTCTTGCACACAACAATCATGTTGGGATACTATACTAGTAGGCTACTAGTAGTTCAGTGAGCATAAAGCGTATCGGATAGAAGGGTAATTGAGTAATCTAGTTTCGAAATGCATTAGTAAATGGTTGGGAGAAAATAAATTAAATTAAGGCAGGGGCGGTATGGGGAATTGGCGGCCTTACATCGAGCTGCCGCTGCACGGCTCGCGGCCGCTTCCTCGGCCGCCGCCGCGGCCGGCCGCCCGTCAGCGAGTAGATGTCCTCCTCGATCTCCTCCTGAGAGAGGGACACCGAGAAGGGGGCACGCTTGCGCCGCCTAGACGGCGACGGCGCCGCCGGCCACGACGTCAGGGCGGCCGGCCGCCGCCGCGTGCGCTCCCGCAGCTTCCACGGCTTGTCCTCCACGTCCTTCGCTTGCTGCTGCTGCTGCTGCTCCTGCGCAGCTGGCGGCGCCATGGTCTCCGGCTCGGGCTCCGTCTCCTTCGGCGGCGGAGGCAGGGGCGGGCTTGGCTTGGGCACGCGGAGGCGGTCCGCGGCGTCGCGCAGGTGGCCCACGAGCTTGGCACGGAGCCCGTCGATCCCGCCCTCGTGGTCCACGGCGGCCTTGCGGCTGGCGTCGGACGACGAGCGGCGGCGATCGCGGGCTGCCTCCGAGGGCGAATCCTCCGCGGCGTGGTGGGCGGGCACGCGGACGCGGTGGGGCCGAGGCTGGCGCGCCCAGGGCTCGAGGTGGTGCGTGGTCGGCGCGGCCGGCGGCTTCGCCCTCGGCTTCTCCCGGCTGGTCGGCGAGGCTGCGAGGAGGGATGGAGAAAGCAGGCGTGGGAGGAGGAGGAGGTTTTGAGGCCACAGGGCAGGGCAGCAGGGGTCTCCCTCGTGTTTTGTTACGGCCGAGACGCGACGCAGAGAAGCAGAGGACAGCCTCGTCATTTCTCCTCGCCAGGACCGCGCTGTCCCACTCCCGTACGCACATCCATCTCGCTGATTCCTGGGTCCAACTCTCGTCGCGGCCCACCTGTCCGTGAGAAAACGTGGAGATCGCGCGCCGCGGGGGGCAAAGGTCCTTGGCCCGACGGAAAAGGACACGGTGGACGGAGGCGAGTCCGTTATTATGCTATCCAGCAGCAGCAGCGAACCGAGGAGGACGCTGGCGTGCCGATCTGGCGACGTCCGTCCGTGACGGCGAGAGCACGGGGTCCCACCGCCCAGGCAGCTGGGGTTGGCGTCCATGCAGCGCCGCCTTGGGTTTCCGTCGCGGGGCCCACGGGCCAGCGAACGAGGCGCGTGTGTCCCCGTCGTCGGAAGCGGTCTTCCCGCCGGGCACCTGGGGGCTCCGGCCGCGATGCTGCTACGGCCGGCTGCGGCCACCGTCGGCTTTGATCGGGCGCGCAGAGGAGCGAAGGAATAATGAGTCGGCTCGGCGACCGACCGTGCGTTTGACGCAGCAGCAGCGAAGGAGATCGCTGTCCCTGTCCGGAACGTAGGTGGGATTAATTATGGAAAGATAAACTCCTAGTAGCAGGAAAAGGGTGTGCGTGCTACGTACGTACGCGAGGAGGTTTGCGTGCGTGCGTGCGTGCTGCGTGGCGCTGCCGCACACAGATTCTCTCCGTTGCCGCCTGCCTGCCGGTGGTGGAAACTGGAAAGTGGAAAGGCTAGAGCATCGACTCGACCGGTGGGCTGGGCACCACCGCCCGTTCCGTAACCTTGGGTTTCCGACGTTAGTCGCAAGAAACACGTGGCGCGTCGCCGCCGCTGCTCTGCGCTGCTCTGCTCGCCGCCGGTGCATTTGGCCCCCGCAAAAAGAGTCGGCCGATGAAGACCAAAACGGAGAAGAAAGCAGCAGAAACGGTGTCTACAGCATACTCCCTCTGTTCGGGATTATAGGTCCTACGTGCATACCTAGGTTGTTAATTTGACCAACAAAATATAACTTATATATCACAAAAATTATACCGTTAGAAAATATAACCTCTAAAGTATCTAATGGTATAATTTTTTATACTATATTATTTATATTTTGTTGTTCAAATTGGCAACCTAGTTATCCGCGCGGGATTTATAATCTCAAACGGAGAGAGTACTATAGTAGGAGTACGTGCATACGTGTCGCGTCGGGCTTGCAGATTCTCCGACTGCGCCATGGTCCTGGACCTGGTCGTTCCTTTCCGTTCCGTCCGCTGGGAGCAATCAGCAATGGCTTCGGTCGGTGCCTCCGCGCGAGCGGTCGGTCCGTCGTATCCAGGAGGATATTCTTAAACAGAGACACGAGACGAGTCGGAGACAGGAAATGGTCAAAACGAACCGAGGAGGAGGCACATACTACTTTGACCGTCTAACTCACCCCCCGTGCTAGCTATAACGATCGAGCAAGAATGTTCCAATGAAAACAACAAGAAGAAACAACCCAACCAATGCTGGTTTTGATCGGACTGGAGCGCTCGATGGAGCAAACATGAGTCGTCCGCGGTGACACGATGACACTACACGAGCAGATCGATAAATGAGTTGGCGGGAGTGTACGAATGTGTTGGCACTATTAGACGTATATAAACATCAGAGTCTCTTTTCCCTTAAAAAAATACAGCAGTCTCTTTTGTGCGTGTAAATTTTGTACACTCTGGACGCGTTTGATAGCGTGCATACCTTTCGGACAGGCTAGCGGAAAGCGAAATTGGGCCGTTTGGTTATCTGGATGAGGCGTTAGGCTGCGCCAGCGTGAACCGTAAAGCAGCCCGGAGCCAAGCCCAGCTGCTACGCTCGAATCGGCCATTCCCAGTGAGCCACCCTCGTCGTGCGTCCGCTGGATGCAAAACCGGCGCTCCTCTGCACGAGCTTGGCCGACGATGACGCGGGCGGGAGATTCCCGCTGGCCTAGAAAAGGGCCGGGATCCTTTCCCTCACCTTCAGCCGGGACACGCCCTACACGCTCACCGCTGAAACTAGATCTGCCTTTTCCCCCTTCTCCTTTCCCGGCGACGACAGCGACGACGCCCTCGACAAGACAAAAACGGCAGGGCGGCGACCATGCCGAGCTGGAATGACGGCGACAGCTCCTCCCAATCGTATCTAGGCGCAAGTCCACTTTCACCAAATTCTTTCATAGGGTTAGAGTTTGGTAGCGAGTTAGGAATCCTCAATTTACAATCATATAAACTCGATTTGGTGTGCTAGAACATCATCGATATGGACTATGCTCCTGACTCCTTCGAAGATCCTAGTTTCTACAGCGTAGCGAAAGATTGCCCTAAGCTATGTCATGTCCACAAACTTGAGTCTGCCAAACGTGTTGCATTTGAAGGAACCAACACAGGCCGCAGATCCTACCTACGCCAAGTGCAGAACGTAAGTGCTTAGCTCCTTGTATCGCCATTCATTTTCTTGGCAAGCAGTAGGTCTATGCCAACGAATTTCTGACCGCATGAGGTCGAAAACTATGGGTTTATGGCTTGGGTAGACAATGAATGGTCAAATTCTACGAAGAATGCACTTGCGAAGCTATGGGAGATGTATGATGATACAAGCAGTGAAAGAATCGACGAGAAGGTTAAGAATGTGTAGCTGTCGAAGCAACTATCTGATGAAAAGAACAAGCTTGACAAAAAGTACTCAAGTCTGATGGTTGATGTGAAGAAGTTCATGAAGAAACAGAGAAAAAGACGTTGGAAGAGAACTTGTCTCAAATGAATGACAACAATGAAGCGTTGAGGAATGAGGTTGAGATGCTAAAGAACGTGCAGAAATCCCAGGATGATGTAATCAAAGAGAAGCAGAAGCAATGGAATGAGGACCGACGATCTCGAAGGAGGAAAATAGAAAACTAGAGTACGCGCTCTATGAATTATTCAAACCAATGACGCTAACAAGGATAAACTAAAAAGATCAAGGAAAATTGTGATTGTTGTCTGTTCAGTTGCACATTCTTTTGACATGGGTACGCGCTCTATGAATGTGCAGGAAACCAAACAACATGGTTCTATTTTCCAATTGGTGCACCAACCACAACTGCAGGGTATCAAACAACTTGCACAAGTTGTCCGATAGGGCCGATGAGTGTGGTTGTGCCCTCCGCAGTACTGCCCGACCAAACAAGAAATTCTATGCAGGCTACCAAATGCGCCCTTTTCAATCCATACCGCGCTGATTTAGTATAAAGTAAATAAAATTGTACTAAAACAACAGAAATTATCATGGATCAGGGGTAGTAGAAAAATATGGGTTGCACCATGCTCGAGTCAAACAAATTGAATACTACAAATTTTTCCTTTTGAGGGATTTCGAAATTTGTTATTTCATTTGATGGCTCAAATGCGTCTTTCTAACATGAAAACATAGATAGGATCATAAAGAATACATGAGTGTTCTTATGCATTTTTTGCAATTATTTGTAGAGGATCTAAACCCTAGTGCCGCCCCCACCTCTCTCCTTCCACCACCTCACCGTCGCTAGAAGAAGCCGACAGGAAAACTCGCGTGATCGCCGAGGAAGGTGGCGATTAGGCTATCTGCTTCATCCTTTGAGGTGGGGAGCTCTCGTTCTGAAGAGGCAGCCTCGCGCGGGGAGGGCGACATCGACCTATTGGCGGGTAGCGATCATCGGTGCAGTAGGACATGCACCTTGGCTGGGTGGCTGGCGAGGGCGTAGTGTGGAGGTTGCCCCGTTGGGCCTCTAGTACTAGATCTAGAGATGCTCCTCCTTCATGCCCTTGTCGTCTAACATCCTTGGCCATGGATTCGTTTTGGTGGTGGTAAGTTTGTGGTTGGAGGCGGGGCTCTATACCAGAGGCAACCTTTTGTCGACACCACAACATCGATGATGATGCATGCGGTGTTCTCCTTCTTCAAGGCGACATGAAGGTATATTCCCCTTTCCCTAACCTGTATGTCTCGGGTGAGAACCCAAGGCCTAGGATTTCATAGCGATGACGCTATGGCGTCGCCGCCCCTCCATGAAGGTAGCTAGTAGCGGTTGATCTTTCTTAGGTGTGGTGTTGTGGTTGACTATATTCTCTGCTCCCTTGAGGTGTCTGCTCGTCCATGGGTCGACACACTCAAGCATGACTAGAGGGGAAATGCTCCCCTCTTTGGTAGAAGCACCCGGTGGTTGATCCACGTTCTAGGTCTGGCGTAGTGGCACCGGTGCAATTCTATCACCTCATATTCGTTGTCATCTTCTCTCGGCAACTTGTATCTCGTGATTTGAGGTTGGTGTGGCGGGCAATGACGACGTTTGTGGTTGGTCACATGGTGACGCGGCAGCGCTCAGAGTCCTCCCCCTTGGAAACATGCTTGTCAATGTCGAGGCGTGCTCAGGGCTGCTCCACATGCTGATAGGTGTGCTTCCCTTTGATTTGGGGTCGAGAAGGGGGTGCTTTCTTCGGAGGTGGAAACGAATCGCACTGCGAGATGGCTTGACCGAGGGAGGTTGACGATTGCGTGAGTTTGGAGTGCTTTCTCCGCCGGGCAGATTGCATGGCTGGACAAGGGCTTCGATGATCAAGTTTCACTTCAAGTTTTTTATTTTTTGTGCTTGATGTATGTTTGCAAGCTGTATTTTCAGCCATCTGTAAACTTGATCGTTTGAGGCTTTATTAATTTAAGGTCTGGTTCTTCGAGCTTTTCATCTAAAAAAATCCCAAAGATCAACTTTGTCAAACCAAATACACTTGGCATGCGAATTCGAGATCCTCAATGTGCTGGTCAAATATAATTTCACGAGTGGAATGAAGATAAAGAATCTTTGAAAGAAAACCGTATGGAAATTATACGAAGAGAAAAAACTCTTCGCTCCAAGGGGTACGAAAATTCCATGAACAGTAGTACTAATAGAACAGCTCGCAATCTTTCTACTGGAAGCCTGCATTTGCATCGACCGCGGCGGGCGATCGAGCGAGTAAATGCTGGCAAGAAGCATGTCATCATAAAACGGCATTCAGTGAGTCAGTGACGCCTGACCTCATTGGGCATACAAGATCGCCAAGTACACTATTGTCAGTCACCGGCAGTCTGGCACAAAGTTAATAGAGACATCATAAAAGTCCAGCCACTGCCTGGCTTGTCATGGCGATCATGGGGAGAGACACACTGCAACAGTGACAGTTTTGTGAAGGCTGGAGGCCTTGTCCGGATCAGTCGAACAAAACCCAATTAACCAACTTCACTAAAAGTTTAAAAATGCCAAACAAAAAATATAAATTCTGTAATCATCAATTTTTGTAAACCTGGGAATTATAGTTCTATACTCATAAATCTGGTAGTCAATGTGGAAAAAACAATTGAATTGGAAAAGGAAGAAGCAGTTTTCATAGTTTAAACAGTCGCTTTCAGCGATCAGTACCGAGGCAGCAAACATCCGAGGACACCAGGATAATGATCGAGAGTTCATGCGGTTTGGACTCACTTTCCTCTGCCCCCTTTCCTTGGAAGTCTTTTTTATTTTTTTAACTAGACTAGAAAAGGTGCCATGTGCAACTTGAATGCCTGAAGCCACATGCATGGTCAAATAGTCCTGACCTGGGTTTGCTGATGCTACCTTAAGCTGGATTTGGAAAGATTAGCCCACAGTTCCCTTTCAGCTGGTTTTGGTCTGCCTAATTCTGCATTTCTATGCTCAAACAGACTGACAAGTCTGAAGTGAGCAGCAAACCTTTTTTCTTGGTTCTGAGGAACAACATCGACGCTTAACCAAATGCTGTTCAGATAACAGGAAGCAGAACATGTATGTTGCTGCGAGATAACTGTACCAGCACTACCAAACTAAAGTGGGTTAAGAGGCAGTGTTTTGCTCTCTGACAGATTGAGACGAGCAAGTCCTGGAGATATATGTGGATGTGTGTCAAAACTAACCACTGAACTGATGAAATAAAAAGCAGAGTATATGTACGGGCAATGCAGAGTTCAAATCAAGATAGGGCAAATACTTCAGAAAAAAAAAGATGCAGCTACAGAAAAAGGATCTGAAGTAATATGCATATATGATTACTGAATGTCATGAGAAGTTGATGAAGAGTCTACAGTACCGACATTTCTCGCGGGCTGAAATCATCAAGATTCTAATGCAAAACTGGCTTCCTCACTGAACAGAACACATAGAGCAGAACAAGAGAAAATACTGCTTCAGGCCAGGCGAGGGGGGGTTGAGCTGATAAATCAAGAAAATCCTGAAAACCAGCTTCCGCACTGAACATACGCATGATTTAGGGTTTGATTGACATACATGATCTCATCTCAGAAGTATAACAATCTATCAACCCTGAAATTCTATCCGTCTGCCTTCATCTATCAACCCTGAAACTGTCTTCCATCCCTCGCCGATGAACCAATGCTCGACCCGCAAATTCCCAGAGATCAATCTCCTGCTCTCGACTTTGGCAGAGTAACAGCTCGATCAGAATCCCCCTTTCTGCACCAATCCAGAATCCAATCAGCGTCTCCACCAGCAACAAGAACAGGTGGTAAATAGATCAAAGATTGATTTTTTATTAGTGCTCACCTCGTTCACCTTGTACCGATCGCGGTTCACATCCGGAAGCGACTTGCCGGGGCAGAGTGCCTGCGTGAGAAGAGGGGAGAGGGAAATCACGAACTGGTCAGTATAATCGAGGAACTGGAAGAGGAATCGGCGAAGGCGATCGAGGATTTCTAGGATTAGCGCTGCTTCGTGGGCGTCTTGCTTACGCACGTTGATTTGGCGCTGGACGCTCTTGGGCCGCCTCTTGTGCCGGCGCGGCGGCTTCCGGCCGGTGATCGCGAGGAAGTCCGCGTCGATCTGCTGCTTGGAGAGCTGCAGCGAGAACCCTCCGCTCCACTTGCTGGCGGCGGCGGCGCCTCCGTCCATGTTCCACAGCTTCTTGTGCTCCCGCGCGTCCTCCGCGCTGTCCCGCCCGGCCCGCCGGTCCCTCAGCAGGTAGCACTGCGTCCGGGGAGATTCCTCCGCCGCGGCGGCGCCTTTCGTCGGGGATCGGGAGCTGTTGGGCTGCTGCGCCTCGGCCCCCGCCGCCGCCGGGGACGCGTCGACGTCCTTGCAGAAGGCCATGGGCTTCCGGTACCCCCAGCTGGCGGGGAGGTCGAAGCCTACGAGGAGGCGGGGGTCCCTCGATCGCGAAGGCGGCGTCTGCATTGCCGCGGCCGCCGGCGAAGACTCCATCGGCGAGACGACAGGGAGAAAGGGAAGGGGATTAAAGGGGGCAAGCAGCAAATGCGTCGCGGAGGGTTCTAGTCTCGCGATTGCATGCCGCCGCCTATATATAGCGCGATTGGATTAGGGCGGGGGGCAGAGAGACGGCGACGATGGAGCTGCGGGCGAAATTTCGAGGGAGAACGAGGGACAAATGCTGCTGCTGCTGGGTGGATGCTCTCTCTGGGTTTTCTTCCTTCTTTTGGGTTTGTTTCGGGAGTTCGGTTTCCTCCGCGGACTCCGGGCGCCTGGCTCGGTCGAATTCGACTCGACTGCGCGGCTCGTCGAGTCACCCCCGTCGTTGGATCCACATCGGATGGCTGCGCGCGATTCAAAGGGCCAGCAAGGTTTTTAAGGTTCAGTTTCTCCCAAAAAAAAATGTTCTTTAGGTTCAACTTCCTTCCTTTTTTCTTGTTTTTCATCTCCGTTTTCCCATGACGATGTTCTATTTAAGAAAGAAATATAAGTGGCGGTATGATTTCGCAATAATGCGACAGGTGAGTCGATTAATGAGAGCGTATCTCCGCGTAACTCTTGAAGAAGAAATAAATAAAAAGACATATATTCGCATATAAGAAGTATGTTAACTTGTTAGAATGTATCCTGGCATAGATAGGTGTCCTTGATATAAATTCGACGAATCGTGCTCTTCAATACTTCCATCATGCGTATCGACACATGATGCCAGGTAGTGATGGCTAAATGACAGTTGTTATCACGCGGACGGTTTGAGACGATGCATTCTAAAGTTTGTATGACGTGGGTTTTCTCTAGCCATTGGTTGCCCTTTTGTTGGCTAACTCAGGTAAGTTAAATAAACCTAACGGTAAAAGCCGCTTTATGGATCCATCCAACACGGGAACGTTTACTGTGTTTGTCGACACCATACGAAGGTTTCCATCTCAAATTGGGCATCGACCACGTTTTAATCCTTGTGTCACGCAACATGTGGTAGCTCTAACTAATCGTGATCTTCAAGACTCATATCACATGTATAGACAGTTGTTTCCGGAATAACCAAAGGACAATCGCTATCAGGTGGAACTCGTAACTCGAGGGATGTGTTCTAAATTTTATATGACGAGGCCTTTGGTTATCATTTTTTTCTTAACTCGGTAAAGTTAAATAAACTTAATGGAAAAATCGCGTTACCCGTCCATCATGCAAGCATCTTCGGTTGTTTATCGACACCATACAACTTTTCCATCTCAAATTGGGTAGATACTGTAAATCCCGAGTCACTCAATATGCTTGGTAGATCGATTGTGTTGAGTGTTGTTATTCAAATATGACTTGTAACAACGTGACATACGAAACCTCAACTTCACTACTGGGATGTGAATCACCTCCTAATTGTGGTTGGTCGAGTGTAGGGAATCAATTCTTCCATCAGATGATTTTGCACACGAAAGGGACAACCAAGGTCTCAAGGCCTGGTTGTCTTGCGTGCCTCCGTTCCTCAATTTTATTTTTCATTCATCCATGAAGAGGTTATCTTACGAGGGAAGAAAGTGAAATCTGTTTTCATAACTATATGTGCATAAATGGGTTTCCCGTTTTATTTAGAGGGTATCTAAGATAGATTTGGAATGATTTTGTACTCATGACACATATTCTTTAAAGAGGATCTTACCAAAGATTGAGTTTTTATCCTAAAGAAAGAAATCTCTAATTAATTTATATGTACTTCTTGAAGAACATGATCACATTTTTGACATCTAACCCAAGGACCATTGTGACAGAACTTGAAATGTTCGTATCCTACTATGGCTTGACATGTATTTCACTTGTTGATCCATCTGTTTTGATCACTAACTCACCGAAAAAAATTAGCACACCATCCTCATGTGATGTGGGTTGTTGATTTTTTGAAACAATTTAGCCAACCCAAGTATGTGCAAAGAGGCCAGCAACAATGATGGTTATGACTTAGGGTAGTTTGTACTTTCCACCTGAGGGAAAAAGGATATTAAGCCCCCCATTCCTCATAAAAGTGATAAAAATTATAGGTTAGCATTTTTTTAGAGAAACGATAGAAAACAAGAGATAAAAGTACAAGAGGGCACTACTAAGAAAACAGTTATCCATGGGTCTGCTACCTAGTGGCGCATGGCGAAGGTGATGCGCCACTGGCAAATACATGCGGCGCATCGTAGCGCATAGCGCTACTGATAACCCAACTATTAGTGGTGCATCCAGGAGGCATGCGCCACAGATAAGCCGGTGGCATCCATATGTGCCACTTATAGATGGCTCCTGACTTATCCATGGCGCATGGCTTTATGATGCACCATTGATAGTTGGATTATCAATGGCGCATCCTCCATAACAGGTGAAGGGTGCACCACAGGTAAGTTTTCAAAAATTCTGCTAACCCGCACTCCCTATAGTCGTTACCGATTTTTTAGAATCTCAAAATTCAAAAATAAAAAAATTACGTCAAAAATAATATTTTTTCTATAAAAACAAATTTGGAGCTCACTTATATGTGATAGACCCAATAATTGTGCACCACAAGTAAGTGTGGATGGGACTTCAAATCTGAGAGGCCCCCTCTCCTCCCTTTCTCCCCTTCTCCTCCTATTCTCCTCCCCTTCTCCTTTTCCCCTTTTCCTCTTCTTCTTTCCCCTTCTTCTCAACTTGTCCTCCCTTTCTTCTCTCCTTTTTCTCCATTTCTTCTCCTCTCCTTCTCATCCCCTTATTCTTTTCTTCTCCTTCTTGAAAGAGCATTTCTCTATCCCTCTGATTTTGATGTTTGATAACAACACACTTATCAGTTTAATCGTGTGCTAAGTGTATCACATGTTTGATAAGGGTGTGGCACAATTATTGACCTATCCAATTACCCTTGCGAAAAACCAATGTGACAACCGGTAGTACCGGAAATATGTCCGGTACTACCGCTTGGCACCGGTACTACCGGTTCTAGTACCGGTTGGATCCATGCAAGGTTGAGAAGGATAAGTTTTCCTCAGTACCACGGAGCGGCACTGCCGCTCCAACCGCTTGGACACGGTCGTACCGCTCGGCAGTACCGGACAGTTCTGAAGAAGAACCACCCCTCTCAGTCTTGCTCAGTACCAAGCGGTACTTGGGACCGGTACTACTGCCCAGACCGGTAGTACCGCGTCATACGACCGGTACTACCGCTTGGGGTAGTACCGCAAGGGAATATCGGGCAATACTGGTGCTGGCTCGGCCATTTAAGGCATCTTCGGTACCTGGTCCGGTACTGGACCGGTAGTACCGCCTGCATGCGGTACTACCGCTTGAGTACCGGTACTACCGGTGCATTAAAGGCTCCAACGGCCAGATAAATACCCCTCCACCTACCTTGGGACAATATGCTCATTCACATTAAAGTCAAGACCACCATTAGAGCCACCAAATCTTCAAGATATCCTCATTCCACCACCCAAAGTCTTTGATCTTTGGGGAATCGAAGGAGGAGGCCCCGATCTACTACTTCACCAAAAGAGATCTTCATTTTCCCCTCATTTCATTGAGGGCCCCTTTGCTCTAGTGTTTTCTTGGAAACCCTAGTTCTCGTTTTGGTTCTTACAAGCTTGTCTTCGATTGCTTTGACAGCTTGCTTGTATTTGGGAGCCTCCGATTAAGTTGTGGATGTGTGCCCCAAACTTGTAAAGGTGCCGGCTTCCACCTTCAAGGTTGCCGATATAGTGGAAGGTGAATCGATCCCGTTGGGGTGAGATTCATCGGAGAACAAGGGAGGCCGTTCGTGGCATTGGTGGTTTGAAACCACCCCTCTCCAAACGTAGACGTACTTCCCTTCAAAAGGAAGGAACTATGGGAAACAAATCCTTGTGTCTCCGCGTCCACCACTTTGGTTACTTATATCCTTTACCACACTTTACTTACTTGTTCTTACTTTGTGTTGTGGTAGCTCTTGCATAATTGTCATATAGGTAAATTCACCTTAGTTGCATTATCTAGAGAATTTACCTTATTGTCAAACCTTAATTTGAAAACGAAGAAAATTTGAAGTAGCACCTATTCACCCCCCCCCCCTCTAGGTGCCCATACGATCCTTTCAATTGGTATCAGAGCCTCGGCTCTTTATTTGGGCCTTACCGCCTAAGAGAATATGGGTAGCAATGATGGGGATGGTGGTGGTGAGCCGACCACGGTGACCATGGAAGATCTCAAAAACTTGGAAACAAGATTGAGCTCTTCCTTGGTCAACGAAGTCAAGAAGATGCTTGAGCAACTTCTTAAAGACAAAGAAGGCTCATCACCCCCATCTACTCAAGAGGATCAACCATCTGTTTTACCTAAAGGGAATACGTCGGTATCCCCCGAGGGTATGATGGTGAGGGGTAAACAAGAAAACACTAATTCCTCCACACAACTTGATGGGAGGAAGGGTGAGCACCGTGATTCTTGGTACTCTCCTGATCCTCCCATCCCTCACCCTCATGTGTACAATAGGGGTGACCCACCTAAGCTTGAAGAGTCGTCTACTTTTGCTCAATGGCAATCACTAATGAGAACTCATGTGCGCAGCTCTTGCATTGAACTATGGAACATCATCGAGCATGGACTCTTTATTGGGGATCCAAACAACATGACAAGAAGAGAGGTTGTCAATATTCAACTCAATGCCACTGCTTTGCATATGATTCAACAAGGATTGGGGACAAAGGATTATCCACACATTGAGCACTTGAGCATTGCCAAGGAAGATTGGGATGCCCTCACCGTATTGTTTGTTGGAAATGAGAGTATGAGGAGGAACCGATATGATGCTCAAAGCAATGAAGCCGAAGGCTTCTACATGAAAGAAGGTGAAGATCACGAAGACATGTACCGAAGGCTCAAAACCACCGCCACCGCTTTTAGAAATGTGGGTGCCTCACATGTGGATGATGCATGAATAAAAAGGAAATATGTGAGCGCACTCATGCCCTTTGAGCCCACGGACTTGAAGAGCTTACAAGGTAGACACAACTACCATCTCATGACCTCCAATGAAGTTATGCAAGAGATGGCCGCTTTCAAGGTTGCCGCC
The DNA here is from genome assembly GCA_916181665.1 of Avena sativa. Classification (NCBI taxonomy): domain Eukaryota; kingdom Viridiplantae; phylum Streptophyta; class Magnoliopsida; order Poales; family Poaceae; genus Avena; species Avena sativa. The sequence goes on along the minus strand of OV702279.1, from coordinate 368,833,875 downwards.
AAGAATGCCAAAGACGCCCGTGCTCGTGCCCTTGGTATGAGCAATGTTGTCAATGTTGCTTTGAAAGCCAAAGTTGTGGATCATGGGGATGAAGATGATAGTGATGAAGGACTCTCCATGGACCATCCCGATGAAGTCAAGATTGCTCATGGTCAATATATGGCTTTCTATGCAAAGAACTTTTGGAAGAACCCCGCCAAGGCCAAGATGGAAATGCAACGGAGAAGCAAGCCAAATGGGAAAAGAGAGAATACCACTAGGTTGAGAACTTGCTTCAATTGTGGTGACCGCTATCACTTTGTGGCAAGTTGCCCCTATGAGAAGAGAGAAGATCATGGTGGTAAACTTGTGTTGAAGAAGACCCTCAAGGCACCTTACAAGAAACCTTTCATCAAGAAGAATCCCATCAACAAGAAGTCTGGAGAAATTGTCTTGATCACTCATGAAGAATACTCCTCCGACAATGAAGATGATGAAGATGAGGAAGAGGAAACTTCTAATGGTGTGGCTGTGTTAGCCACCACTTCTACTCTGACATTCTCACTCTTCGATTCTCCAAATGAGAACTCTCCCACCAAGAACGTCACTTTCCTTATGGCAAGAGGAATGGAGGTATCCTCATCATCCCGCTCTACTCCCTTAGATAATGATGAAATTGATGATGAGATGTCTCTTCATGTTAAAAAGGAATTAATTGCCTTTGATGAGTTTATGACTAACCTAGAAGGAGATGCTAAGTTACATTTTGGGAACATCTTAGATCAACTCTCACATACTCAAGAACTTCTAGATGTAAGATGTAAACTTGGGCATGAACACATGATTGAGCTAGAGGCTTTAAACAATGCTCTAGAAGAAGAACAAGAAATTAGGTTGTCACTTGAATTAAAACTTGAAGGGCTTGATGAGGCCAATTACACTATTGTTAACAAACTCATCAAAGAGCGTGATCATGCTATTGCTAAATACAAAAGGGCTAAAAAGGACAAGATTGAGTTTGGTGTGGTTCATGAAAAACTTGCTGAGGACTTCAGTTTACTTAACAAGGCCCACAAGGCTTTGGAGAGTGAACTCGTGTCACTCACAAAGTCCCATGAAACGCTTCAAACTCAATTGGACAATATTCCTTCACCTAGTAACTTCATTCCATCTAGTAGTACAACTATTCTTGAAGAGAATGCTAGGTTGAAGGGGGAGCTTGCTAAGGCAACATTTCCACAAGGCAACAATTCCATCGATGATCTTTTGAGCAAGCAAAGGCGTAGTGGTGATAAAGGGGGCATTGGTTTTGTTTCCAAAACCAAGAAGAAGAAAAATAAGAAGAAGAAGGCCAAGCTCGCACAAGAGACCAACAAGACCATTGTGGATAGTAAGACCACAAGTGGTAAAACTATGTCTCATGATGACTTTGCGGGAAGTGCTAACCCACGCTATGTTCTAATGCGTGATTATTATGGTGATGTGTATGCACAATATGTTGGACCTTATGATGGTTATATTGCTTGGTCTATTTGGGTTCCCAAGACCCTTGTTGCTAACAAAAGAGGACCCATTGAAAAATGGGTACCTAAAAATTAGCTTGATCTTTTGTAGACATATGCTTCCGGGGGTTCAAAGTGGGTGCTTGATAGTGGTTGCACAAGTCATATGACCGGAAGATCGTCTATTGTCAAGGACCTAAAGCCAAATGATGATCAAATCACCATGACATATGCCGACAAATCAAAGTCTAAGGTAATGGGTTTCGGCAAGGTAGTGGTTGCTCACAACATTACACTCGTGAACGTCATGCTTGTTGAGACCCTTGGATACAATTTGCTTTCAGTCCTTTCTCTTGGAAAGATGGGCTTTGCCGTCTTTATTTATGTTGATATTGTGGTCCTCTTGTGGAGCAAGTCTCTCAAGGTCGCTTTCGTTGGGTACGTCGAACATGACTTGTATGTGGTGGACTTTTCGGAGCAAGCCACTACAGGTCCGATGTGCTTATTTGGAAAGGCCGATGTGGGTTGGCTATGGCATCGCCGACTAGCCCATGTCAATATGAGAACTTTGCAAAGTCTTCATAAGGAGGGCCATATTGTTGGACTAAAAGAAAATGTTTCCTTTGCCAAAGATTGTGTTTGTAGGGCATGTGTTCTAGGGAAGATGCACGACGCTCCTCACAAGCCTAAGAACCAAATCAAGTCTACCAAGATCTGGGAACTCCTCCATGTGGATCTATTTGGTCCTCCATCTCATGCAAGTCTTGGTGGGAAGAAATATTGTTTGGTGATTGTTGACGACTTTTCAAGATACTCTTGGGTTTATTTCTTCAAGTTGAAGAGTGAGACTCAAAAGACCTTTATCGACTTCATCAACTTGGTTCAACGGCAATACAATGTTCCCGTGTTGATTATAAGAAGAGACAACGGCACCGAGTTCAAGAACTACACCTTGAATGATTTCCTTAGTGATGAGGGGATTAAACATCAATATTCCGCTGCATACACCCCTCAACAAAATGGTGTGGCCGAAAGGAAGAACCGGACTCTTATTGAGATGGCTAGGACCATGTTGGCGGAGTTTAAATCTCCATACAACTTTTGGGCCGAAGCCATCTCTACCGCTTTCCATGCTTCAAACCGGCTCTACCTCCGCAAAGAAATCAACAAGACTCCATATGAAATTCTTACCGGTAACAAGCCCAACATATCTTACTTCCGGGTGTTTGGTTATAAGTGTTTCTATCTCATAAAAGGTGTTCGTTTGTCTAAATTCAAGTCTAAAGCATTAGAGGGTATTTTTGTTGGCTATGGTCTCGAATCTCACACATAGAATCTATGATAAGCTCTCTGGAGCCGTCATAGAATCTTGTAGTGTGACCTTCGAAGAATATGATGGTCCCCAAGGGGGGCGTGTTGATGCTTGTGATGCAGATGATGAAATGCCTCAGGATGCCATAGGAAGAATGGGTGTGGGATATATCCGCCCCGTTGAGGAACGCCTTATGGTGGATCGAGAAGAACTATGCTCCACTCAAGTGGAGCCCTCATCTCCACAACCTCAACATGCTCCATCCACCGAAGAGGACATTGGCTCAAGCCAAAGACAAGATGTGGACCCTCAACATGGTGATCAAAGTGACAACTCTAGTCAAGGGGAGCTTGATCCATTCGCCAGGTTGTCAAGTGGTGCCAAGTCAATTTCCCAAGGAAGATCCGTACAAACTGCTTTAAGACAAGCTCAAATTGATGCTAGAAGAGCACTTGATCAAGACTAAGGTCAAACTTTGCCTCCCAATGTAGAGGATGATTCCAATGATGATCAAGGTCAAGATGATGGTCAAGACGAGGATCAAAATGAATAAGAGGGTCCCCCAAGAAACAACATGGAGATCCACGCTCGTCGCGAAGCTAGGAAGGAAAGAATGTTGGGATTAAGAGACCACACTCTACAAAATGTTGTTGGTGACATAAGGAAAGGCATTTCCACGAGAGAACAATTGAAGAGGTTCAGTGAACATCAAGCTCACATCTCCATGATTGAACCTAAGAAAGTGTGGTAGGCTCTTGAAGATTCGGATTGGTTGGAAGCTATGCACAAAGAGCTCAAAAACTTTGAGAGAAACAAAGTATGGAAGTTAGTTGAGAAGCCAAAGGATTGCTGCAATGTTATTGGAACAAAGTGGATATTCAAAAACAAGCAAGATGAGCATGGAATTATAGTAAGGAACAAGGCTAGATTGGTTGCACAAGGGTATTCTCAAATTGAAGGCATTGACTATGGAGATACTTATGCACCTGTGGCTCGCCTTGAGTCCATCCGTATCCTTATTTCTTATGTGGCACATCATAACTTCAAGTTACAACAAATGGATGTAGAAAGTGCATTTCTTTATGGCCCATTAAATGAATTAGTATATGTTAAGCAACCCTCGGGATTTGAGGACCCCAACCTCCCAAACCATGTCTACAAACTTGATAAGGCACTCTATGGGCTCAAGCAAGCCCCACGCACGTGGTATGAGCACCTTAGAGAATTATTGTTTGACCGTGGATTTGAGGTTGGGAAAATCGATCCCACTCTTTTTACTAAGAGGGTCAATGTGGAGATTTTTGTATGCCAAATATATGTTGATGATATTATCTTTGGCTCATCTAACAAAGCTTTTAATGATGAATTCTCAAAGCTTATGACTAGTAGGTTCCGGATGTCTTTGATGGGAGAGTTGAGAGTATTTCTTGGCTTTGAGATCAAGCAATTTAGAGGAGGGACATTCTTCAATCAAGCCAAGTATACTCAAGATATGCTCAAGAGATTCAAAATGCAAGATTTAAATGGAGCTCCTACTCCCATGGCTACAAAGACTCATCTAGAACAAAATCCAAATGGTAAAGATGTGGATCAAAAGGTATACCGGTCCATGATTGGTTCTTTGCTTTACCTTTGTGCATCTAGACCCGATATTGTGTTGAGTGTAGGTGTGTGTGCAAGATATCAAGCGGATCCTAAGGAAAGCTATTTAATGGCGGTCAAGAGAATCTTTAGATATTTAGTTCATACCCCATTTTATGGTCTTTGGTATCCTCGAGGCTCAACATTTGCTCTTTGTGGATACACGGATTCGGATTGGGCGGGTGATAAGGATGATAGAAAATCAACATCCGGGGCTTGCCAATTTCTTGGTAGGTCATTGGTATGTTGGTCTTCTAAGAAGCAAAATTGTATATCTCTCTCTACCGTCGAAGCCGAGTATGTCGCTGCCGCTAGTGCTTGCACTCAATTGCTATGGATGAGGCAAACTTTAAAGGAATATGGTGTCCATTGTGACAAAGTGCCTCTTCTATGTGACAATGAAAGTGCCATCAAAATTGCATACAACCCGGTGGATCACACAAGGACAAAGCATATTGAGATTCGTCATCACTTCATTAGAGATCATGTTGCTCAAGGTGATATTGATCTATCCTATGTATCAACCAAAGATCAACTTGCCGATATCTTCACGAAGCCACTTGATGAAGCAAGGGTTTGCTACTTGAGGAATGAACTAAATATCGTAGATTCAAGGAGCTTGACTTGATTATCTTGCACTCTCACCTAATACTCGACCCATATTTGGTTTAGGTGTAGGCATGGACATAGGGGGAGTGCGGTCCTAATTGATTGGACCATCCCTCCCCCCATTATGCGCAAAGTAAACAAAATCATTCCTCTTAATATCATTTTGTGATATGTGAGCTTAATGATGAGTTTCAGTAATGGACCCAACATATATCTTCGTGGTGCCAAGCCAAGTATACTCAAACATGGTGGCCTAGGCCACCGCCCCTCTCAATCGAGAGGTTGGTGTGCGTACTCGTGTTTGTCATTTTGAATTCATTTTTACTCATGGTTGTCATCTTTTGAGTTGTCTTCACCGTTCTTAGTCTCATGCATTCTAGTTTGGTTTTTGACATCTTTTTCTCGATTTTTAGAGTGCATGTGCTTCCGAGCACAATTGTCTCAACCCAAGCCTCTTTACTCCCTCACAAAAAAACCCTCTCTCTATCCGCACAAGAATCACCTTTTTTTTCCTGGCCTTGGAATCAGATGGGATCGGTACTACCGGTTGTATGAGCGGTACTACCGCCCCTGGGAAGTTCCCAGGGCGCATCCTGGAAACTGCTCCAGGAGCGGTACTACCGCCCACACGCCCGGTACTACCGCCCACCGGTACTACCGATTGCTGGACCTGGTACTACCGCTCACGAGCGGTACTACTGCTTCAGGAACCGGTACTACCGGTTGACGGAGTCAGGTATATATTGGCTGAGCATGGGGAGGCACCCATCAGTGCCCTATTCTTCCCCATGCTCCCCACAGGTACCCGCACCATCACCAGTGCCCTTGACGCCGCCGGAGAACTGCCGCGCCCTCCTCTCTCCGGATCCTCCTTGGATTCGGCCTCTTGGCGGGCTCCCCCTCCTTTCCACCGCCATGGATCCCGATACAACTGCCCTTTATCTCCCCGTTTAATTTCCTCACCGGATCTAGGTTTTGGCATAGATTTGTGAAGAAATTGACATGTTGTAAGGTTGTACTGCCATATGCTTCCCTTGTTGCCGAGTAGAATCGTTTATTTACAGTTTATTGCCGTCATTTTTGTTCGTCTCTACCAGATCTGACGAACCCGTGTCGTTCAACCGGTAGTACCAGAACTTTTTTCGGTACTACCGCTTGCAAGCGGTACTACCGGTCGTCAGGTCCGGTAGTACCGGCCCCAACTGACATCAATTTTCTGTTCAATATTGGGTTCTCTCTTTTGCTTCTTGTGAATCTTCTGCCCTTACCCCCTTGCTATCCTCCCTCGTGCTTTCACAGATGCAGGTGGTTCTAGGGGTGCGCGCAAGCGTTCCAAAGCTAGCCGTGAGATTGTTGAGGAAGAGGTTATGCCACAGCCAAGACACCGTTCCAAGTTGCCTGCCACTCGAGGTGGCCGTGGGGGGTCATGAGGGGGTTACCAAGCGCTCTGCTGGGCGTGGCACCGCTCCTCCCTCTCGCCCCCTTCCTCGGGGCATACCAAAAGTCTCAGCTTAGGGCCATCAGGGCCAAGGAAACTGTCTGACATCTCTGAGTCGGAGTTTCGGGCTCTCAGGATTGACAATGCATACTCCCGCAACCGGGACGAGGACAGAGAAGACAGTCTTTTCTTCAATGATTTCTAAGAGCGTGTTTATCATGAGGTTATTTTGACCAATATTCAGATGGTGGTGCCTCAGCAGTGGATTGACATGGAGCACATTAATAAGAATCTTGACTACTTTGCTGAAGCTAAGGAAATCTGCTCTCACATGGGCTTGTTCCCCATTATGGAGTTCCATTATGACTATGAGCCACTCCTTATTGTACAGTTCTATACCACTGCACATTTCCACATTGGCCGCACTCGGAAGATCACCTGGATGACTCAAGGTGCAATCAAGGAGGCCACAGTTGCGGAGTTTGCTGCAATATTGGGGTATGAAGATCGCGGCCGGGACACTCCTTGTGGTTTCCGCTGTCACATGCGGGATCACCCCTCCAAGAAGGATGTCCTTACACCTCTGTATATCCAGGGCCGCGGGATTGCTGGCAAGATCAAGGATCTTCTCCCCACGTATGACATTCTCCATCGCATTTTCCATGAGACTATTGCTCCTCGTGCGGGCAACAAGGATGAGATACATGGGTTCTCTGTAGACTTGTTGTTCAACACCTTCCTCAACCGCGACTCAGGCACTCCTCTTGATGTGTCAGACTTCATATGGAATGAGATGGTTCCTGCTGCACACTCTCGGAGGGTTCCACCATTTGATCCTTATATTATGGCCCTCATTGTGTCAAAATGCCCTCCCATTGCTAGGACACTCTCCACTCGTCCTCTCATTGTGCACAGGCCCAAGGCACTCAAGATCAAGACACATGCTAAACCCCGCGTTGTGGCGGGTGAGAAGGAAGGGGATGACTCTGAGGATGCTTACAGTGGTCGTGACACTGACTATGTTGTCTCCCGTGGCAAGAATGCCAAGCCCACTTGGGCCAAAAGGATGGAGGCCAAGCTCATGAAGATCTTCTGCTTCCAGATTGACAACCAGAAGCGCATGTATGAGGCGCATGTGTATGCCAAGAAAGCCAGTGCTCGGCAGAAGGACATGATGGCTTCCCAGGGTTTGACCGTCTCCGAGGGGTCCGAGACCAACATCACTCCAGAAGATCAGTGGATCTCTCAGCACAGCCGTTGGGACGATGATGTCTCTTCCTCGCACCGCGCCCCACCCCCCTACGAGGAGGACTTTGAGGATGATGATGATGAGGAGGAGGATTGACTGTCGGGACGGTAGTCTTGCACTTGCCCCTTTTTGGCGTCTTGATGCCAAAGGGGGAGAAGTTGCACTTTAGGCATGGGTGTTGCATGGGAAGTCACAAGCTCGTTCTTATTTTGATCCTTTTATTGCTTGTGAACTTCGATTTCCCTCTCTTTATGTGTGAGACTATGTGCTATGTGGTTATGTCGTGGTTATGTCATGGATCCATCTTATGAGACTATGTGGTTTATTTCATTGGATCCATCTTGTGATGATATGCTATTTCATTGGATCCATCTTGTGATGATACGCGTTATCTATTCTCTATATGTTTCTCATCACATGTTATTGTGCAAAGGTATGATTTCAAATGCTAGTATCTATATTTGTGCACCCATGTTGGGTTTGTAAAATAGAGGGGGAGGTTTGTTTCTACACATCTAGGGGGAGCCCCGTCTCTATTTTACAAATCCCATGTGCTTCCTATTAAAATCATCTTGCAAAAGTGTATTGTCATCAAACACCAAAAAGGGGGAGACTGAAAGAGCATTTTTCTATCCCTCTGATTTTGATGTTTGATAACAACACACTTATCAGTTTAATCGTGTGCTAAGTGTATCACAGGTTTGATAAGGGTGTGGCACAATTATTGACCTATCCAATTACCCTTGCGAAAAACCAATGTGACAACCGGTAGTACCGGAAATATGTCCGGTACTACCGCTTGGCACCGGTACTACCGGTTCTAGTACCGGTTAGATCCGTGCAAGGTTGAGAAGGATAAGTTTTCCTCAGTACCACCCGGTACCACGGAGCGGCACTGCCGCTCCAACCGGTAGTACCGCTTGAGACAAGCGGTACTACCGCTTGGACACGGTCGTACCGCTCGGCACTACCGGGCAGTTCTGAAGAAGAACCACCCCTCTTAGTCTTGCTCAGTACCAAGCGGTACTTGGGACCGGTACTACCGCCCAGACCGGTAGTACCGCTTCATACGACCGGTACTACCGCTTGGGGGTAGTACTGCAAGGGAATACCTGGCAATACTGGTGCTGGCTCGACCATTTAAGGCATCTCCGGTACCTGGTCCGGTACTGGACCAGTAGTACCGCTTGCATGCGGTACTACCGCTTGAGTACCGGTACTACCGGTGCATTAAAGGCTCCAACGGCCAGATTTCCTGGAGGGGTATAAATACCCCTCCACCTACCTTGGGACAAGATGCTCATTCACATTAAAGTCAAGACCACCATTAGAGCCACCAAATCTTCAAGATCTCCTCATTCCACCACCCAAAGTCTTTGATCTTTGGGGAATCGAAGGAGGAGGCCCCGATCTACTACTTCACCAAAAGAGATCTTCATTTCCCCCTCATTTCATTGAGGGCCCCTTTGCTCTAGTGTTTTCTTGGAAACCCTAGTTCTTGTTTTGGTTCTTACAAGCTTGTATTTGATTGCTTTGATAGCTTGCTTGTATTTGGGAGCCTCTGATTAAGTTGTGGATGTGTGCCCCAAACTTGTAAAGGTGCCGGCTTCCACCTTGAAGGTTGCCGATATAGTGGAAGGTGAATCGATCCCGTTGGGGTGAGATTCATCGGAGAACAATGGAGGCCTTTCGTGGCGTTGGTGGTTTGAAACCACCCCCTCTCCAAACGTAGACGTACTTCCCTTCAAAAGGAAGGAACTACGGGAAACAAATCCTTGTATCTCCGTGTCCACCACTTTGGTTACTTCTATCCTTTACCGCACTTTACTTACTTGTTCTTACTTTGTGTTGTGGTAGCTCTTGCATAATTGTCATATAGGTAAATTCACCTTAGTTGCATTATCTAGAGAATTTACCTTATTGTCAAACCTTAATTTGAAAAAGAAGAAAATTTGAAGTATCACCTATTCACCCCCCTCTAGGTGTCCATACAATCCTTTCACTTCTCCTCTCCTTCTTCTCTCTCCCCTTTATCCTTCACCTCTCCTTATCCTTCTCCTCCATCACTTATCCTCTCTCTGGACGCCCGCGCCGTCTTCCCCGCACCAAGCTCGTCATCCTCCTACCGGTGCAGCAATGACGACGAGGCGACGACGACACCGACAGTGCCCATATCCTGTTTTTTTGAATTTTGAAATATTTAACTGTGGCGCACCATACCCCCGTGCGCCATAGATGAAATTTTATATCTCGTCTTCTTTCGAATTTTGAAAAACTTATCCTTGGCGCACCGTACACCATGCGCCATAGATAAGTGGACTTATTCGTGGCGCATTCCCACATGCGCCACTAATAAAAAATATCAGTGACGTGATGGCATTGGCGCATGGCCGTGCACAACGGATAGTATATGAAGTGCGCCATTGATAGGGAATTTTGTAGTAGTGGGGTAAGGACCAAGCTTACCATCAAGCAAGGGGAGTTTCTCCTTAAAGCTATACACTTCAGATTTGCCATCTTATCTCCTTCAAACTATGATGTTTTTAGATTCACATGGATTTTCTATTTGTTCTCATTTCAAGAAACAAAACATTAAAGTCCGATACATAGTATTAAAACTACGACCAGAAGTCTGAGCATATAACCAAAAGCCTCCTACCCAGCAGACACCCAGGAAAGTTATGAAAATTCTAGGTTAGCATCTATAGAGAAAAGATAGAAAACCAAGAGAGAAAATGTATGGGAAGCTGAGGGCGAAGCTTGCCATCATGCAAGGCAAGTTTCTCCTCAAGGTTATGAAGTTCGGATTTACAGTCCCATCTCCTTCGAACTATGTTGTTTTTAGATTCACTTGGATTTTCTCCTTGTTCCCATTTCAAGAAACAAAACTGTAGAGTTCAATATAGGGAATTAAAACTACTACTAGAATTCCGAGCTTGTAACCAATAGCTAAAAAAATTCAAAATATGATTTCACCATTTTTAGTAAGATTGTTCTAAACACTAACTCTTGTGCTCAAAATTGTTCTATTGCCATTCAAAAAAGCGAAATCTTAATGTATGAGTTTCTTTTTCTTTTTGCAAATAATGTATGAGCTTCTCTAGTGCTATATATAGAAGAACATATTGTCTCAACATTCGATAACAGTCGAAGAAAATTTTATGTGGTTTCGACCTGCAAATTTGCGAAAATTTTGCATGAAAAATCTGGTGAGTGTATGTTGATATTGTTGCTGCTTTTTCATGAAAGTCGTCACCTTGCAAACTGGTCACACGACTGGTTGTAACAGAACTCGGCATGCGGGCACACACGAGACAATACAGTGGCGGCGGCATGGATTGCAACTACTCTTTTCGTCTAGAAATATATAATGTTTTAGTTTTATAAAATGAGTGTATCTAGATAAATTTTGTCTATAGATTTAGATTGAACCTATACACTAAAAGATATCTAGATACATTAGTTTTATAAAAGCATTTTCAGCCCCGTAAACTGCGCCCGCCGAAATGTAGCGCGGGAGCGGACGCGAAGCTTCAGCAGGCGCGTGAAAATACAACACGCGTTAAAAAATTTACCGCGCGCGGGCTTCCGCGTCATCCTACGCGCAAAATTGGCACGCCGTTTCCAGCGCACGCTATTAAACGTGGCGCGCGCACACTCAACCGTCTGAAAAGTTCCTCCGCTTCACCCCGTGCGCCAGTTGGTATCCGCCTGCGCTCCTTCGTGTGCCATGCCGCTCCACTGTGATGCCTCCCACCGCCGCTCGAGCTCCGGATACCGCGGTGTGCTCGCGCGCGTCCAAATGGGACTTTCTAGCGGAGATTTGGAGCGGCGACGAGCGCATCAGCCTGAGAACGTACAAGCAACACACGAGGCGGCGCGCGCTCGTACGACGTAGTGGCCTGGCGCCTCGGGTGTCCTCGCTCGGCGATGAGCTTCACCGCCAGGGGGCTGAAGACCTTGCGCCTCCGCCGCCGACCGTCACGCAGGAGGCGAGGCAGCGCCACCGCGAGCTCGAGCAACGCCTTCTTGTCACTGAGCGGGACGAGCGTCTGCGCCTCGAGTGGGCGCGACGCTTCCCGGAGGACGTGGCCGCGGAGGTCGCCTTATACGCCGAGAAGGCGGCAAAGAAGAAAGATCGGGAGGCAAGAAGGGCCAAGAAGGAGGCCAAGAAGAAGGAGGAGGAGGAGAATGCCGCGAGGAGGAAGGAGGAGAAGAAGGGTGTCGGTCCATCGACCATCGCCGTTGACTCTTCCTCCTCCGAGTTTGAGTGGACGTTGACTCCGATGTCGTCCACAACAATGGACTCCTGCGATTTCAACTTCTCCGATTAGTGTAGTCTATCTTTAGTTTTAAATTCGGTTGTAGCAAATGTGGATTGAACTATGGAAATATTTATATTTCTAGTCTATTTTTTGGTTTTGTTTGATCTATTTTATATGTGATTCTCTGAAAATTTGGTTTTTGGGCTTGCATTTTAGCGCGTCAACAGAAGAACTGTTTGAGCGTTGGATTTTTACGATGAAAAACTCTTACCAACGCTGCACGCTGGATCTGTATAGCGCCCGCTGCAATACTGTTTTACAGGGCACGGATATTCTATTCTAGAATGTTTTATATTTCTGAACTAAGAGGGTATGTTTGTACACCCGTATGAAGCAAATCCATTGATTTCACGGTTTTGCAGACGGTATAGAGGATTTTCTGTTGCGCGGGTTTAGCGGAGGCACCGCGGAGTCACGGGAGATATCACACGAATCGCCGAGCCGGAGCGAAATCCTTATTTCCTTTTTTTGAAAACCTCTCAAACCTTGGCCCCTCCCCGTCCCCTGTTCCCTTCCCTCCTCCCCCCTGCCGTCTCTGCTGTCCTCCGATGGTTCTCGTGGCCTCCGCCTCCGACCACCGCCACCGTCGCGCGGCGAAATCATCGCCTCCGCCGAACCCCGCTACCCCTTCAACCTTGAAGATTCCCTCCGCAAAGGCGTCCGCCGGCGCCGGCCTCCAAGACTTTTCCTTCACCTGGGGCGTGCAACGCCGCCTCCGCTGCTCCAAGGACGGCGGCCCGGTGCACGCATCCCCGTCCCCCTCTCCTCCCCATCACCCGCACACCCCGTCGCCGGACAAGGACAAGCCGAAGCTGCCGCCCCCTCAGGACACCACGGCCACCGTCGTCGGCTCCTCGCGCCCGCAGCGGCCACGGAACCTCCGCCCTCTCCGCCAGGCCGCCTCAAGGCCAGACGTAGCGGGGCATCAGGCGGCGCTCAAGTCGCCGAAGCAGGCGCAGGCAAAGCCGAGGAAGAGGGGCTTCGCCGTCGCGCTCACCAAGGAGGAGATCGCGCGCGACTTCGCCGCCGTCCGCCGCTGCCCGACGCGTCCGGCGCCGGCCGCGCGCCGCACCTCCAAGAAGCGGCCGAGACCCGTGCAGATCGTGGTCGACGTAAGCGATCGGAGCCCTCGCCTCTGCTTTCTTCCTCCTTCTCGTGCCTGATCTCGGGTCACGCCGTTTAGCTCAATTCTGGTTTGTTTGGATATTGCAGAAGATGTGCCCGGGACTGATGCTCTTGGATGTGGACCTGGACAACTACAAGATCGAAGAGGTAGAGGCGGCGTTCTGAATTCGTCTGTTTCCCCATAGTTGGTTCTTTTCCTCATGCGCGTTTTTATCTTGCAGAGGGGCCTGCAGAGGTGATCGATTGTTGCCGTGATGGAGCTGCAAATTAACGGGGCGAACTAGTCAGATGATCACACCTCTCTCTTGCTTCCTCTGATAGCTAACCAGCACGTCCCTCCATTGTTCAGGTTTCTTCTGAGATAGAGGATAGCAAATTGGGTAGTTAGGTTCCTTGTGGGGTGTCTGTGTATATATTTTCCTTTTTGAGGAATTGCTGGAGCAATGGTGGCGTTCCTGCTTTAGGGTGCAATATGTTTGGGTATGGACTAGGGCTCTTCCAGCCTGTAGGAAGTGATCATAATCGTAGGTGATAATTAAGAAGCAGTCATGTACAATGCTTAGATTCTGAATTAGTTCAGTGAAACAAATTTGTCAGTCTTTTTTCTTTGGGTTCAGACTGCTTCAGAAGTTCTTGAGTATGCATAGGATTGCAGTTATCAAGTGTTCTTACGATATTTATATGTTTCTTATGATTGCCATTTTTGGATTCATTACTGATGGAAGATTGATAATTAGCTGCATTGCATGAGCATGATGGCGTCATTTACTGTCGGGTAAAACAACAGCTTTCATTTTACTTAATAAGCAGGAAATATATATCTAAAACTGGACATAGCTAATGGAAGAGTAAATAATAGGTACTTTATACTTGTTATAGAATATTGAACGAATAGAACTCTCTTAATTTTTTCTGATCAATTAATGGAAATCAGGTAAGAATTCAAGCAAGTTATCAGACAAAGTTTGATATGTAACGTATATAATTCTCTTTTATAGTTATTCATCCATTTTCCTTGCTCCTTACTTTTCATGTTCATGTTTTCTTGCATATATTTTATTTGTAAGGAAATTGTTGTTTTCCTTTTTTTTTCTGTAAGAACGCATCAATTTGTAAGTGTTGGCTTGTTATATTTGTTGTTCTCTGATATGCTTCTTTGCTTTACGAAGGAGGGGCCATGTTCAGCACTCAAAACCAATTTAACAGTGCTTATTTGTTGATTGAACTGCTGCTCGTCCTCTTAATTTCAACACAAGTTGATTACGTCTGGTCTTCATAGAGCCACTTGTTTATATTTTTCCAATTTCCTTGCTTTGTACATTTATTTATTCCATATGCTGTCAGTCTTTAATTTAGTTTCTTGTTACTGATTGTGTTGGGAGATTGTGATCTTGGTTTTTTTATATGGTTGCACGAGCCTGATCCTGGTAACAATGTCGCTAATCCTGGGAATTCATATTATATTCCTCTGGTCATTATCAGTTGTTTGTTTTTCTTGATGGGACGGAACTCGACATGACCTGACAATTGAACTTTTTTTAAATCCAGTTGACATGGTTGGCATTTTCTGATAAATATGTGAAATTGAGGTATATGTTAAAGCAAGTTTTCAGAAAAAGTTTGCATCTTGTCTTACTCTTCTTCTACATGTGTACAATTTTATTTATAATCATTCATCCATTTTTCTTATCTTTTTCACTTTTCTTGTTCATGTATCCTTACATCGTTGACATATAAAGAAAACAGATGCATGATATTCTTGTTTTCAGAATACATATAGTTGTAACACTCTCTTGTTACATTTTGTTGATCCTGTGATGTATTCTTTCATCTCCGATCTTTTAAAAAAATGTTTATGTGTTTTGGCACATTTAGAAATTCTATATTATCTTATCACTTCTGATGAATGATTTGTCTGGTATTTCCTAGTCTCTAACTATTTTTGTTTACCGTGAATGGCAGGTGCTCTGCCTTTGCATATTAGTAGGGGGGGGGGAAATCCATTACATTTTACAACATAATGGTTGGGCACAAGTGTGCCCAAAAATAACTTGAGAGAAGCATATGTTACACTCAACTCATGCTACACAGCTACTCTGCTCTTAGCAAAGCTCTAGCATCTCCAGGTCAGGCCGAACCATTGCTGCAATTGCCACAGCGTTGGCCAACTTCTCTTTCCAAATGTGCCAAAACACATAGACCGACAATGAAATCATCTTCTTTTTCTGTTTTTTTCATCTGCCCTTGCCTCATGCCCTCCCACCAGGTTCTCAAGTCAGGCGCATTGAGAACCGCATGCACAGCCAATGGGTGCTCCACCTGGAACTGAATCCAGACCTCTTTCGCAAATGGGCATTGAAAGACTAGGTGAACTGCGGTCTCAGTTTGCTGATCACACAGGCTGGACTTGTTGTCATGGGGCCCATCCCCTCTCGCTTAATCTGTCAGCAGAAGAAGCCGCCAGAAGTAGAATTCCACCTTGCCTTCTGCTCTTATCGCCCAGGCCTGTTTCAAATCCGGTCTTGAGATTTTGCATAAGCAGAGCTGGCAGAGTAAGAAATTTACATCAGCTGTTAGATTGCAAACAATAGTGTCTCTTTCATCTGTCAAAATGACCGCCTGCATCTTAGTCTACAGATTCAAAAACTGGTCCATCTGCTCCATACTTATTTATTCTCTGCAGTCCCGTCATCCATCTTCCATTCGACAATGCCCCTTTGACCGAGAGCTTCTTTCTTGCTGCCAGCTTGAAACACAAAGGTGTAATCGTCTTTGGAGCCACTCCTTCTAACCAATGGTCAGACCAGAATCTTGCAATTTTGCCATTTCCAAGAGAGGTAGTGGTGCAAGCTGAGAACAAACTTTTGTCAAGTTGATCACAAGGGGTGGCAGTGCCCTTGCAAGGCCTGTCAATTGTGTCCCAACTGAACCACTCCCATCTGAGTTTGGGGGCGTGGTGCACTGTGCGCTTTGCCTCTTTGGTTTTCATATACTTGGACCCTGGTTTTACTACTATGTGATTCCTGGAACTCATATTCTGCTCCTCAGTTTACTTTGCATGCAGTGTGTTTCTTGAATCAAGGGGCTATACTACTACTTGATAACGCTCGATGCCCATACTGTTTTGACTTGTTTTTTATAACAATTGACTTGGTAAGGCATCGTCCATTCCCATTGCGCCGTGATTTTTGTGAGTATTCATCAGGTAATGTCACTCACAGTGCTGCGCTCCAACTCCTGAAACGTTTAGGATGCTGCATTTCTCCAGGAAGCAGCCTGATGCTCCTGACCCATGTCCTGTTCACGATATTCAGGTAATAAATCCTTTTATGCAGTGGGTGGCATTCCACCAGAGTGTCATCTCTGTCGTTGGGTCAATCTCCTTTTGTTGCCACAAGCACACACATATATCCTGATGTCTGGACTCTTGAGTATCTGCTTGAGTTGATTCTTCGTTCGTGTTGGAGGGGCGGATGTAGATGGTGTGCACCGGCACGCCCAAAATTGTGAAGGTCCCCTACCTCCTAGTTGGATTGATTTAACTGAAAATCACCCGCTGCTGGGCGAGAACAAACAACCTAGCTATCAGGGAATTTGTATTGGAGACACACGGCTATAGCTCGTATTTCATGAAAAAGGAAATCTGCTGAGGCTAAAAAATTTGATGGAACACCTTCAGGTTCAGGAAATACAGTAAAGCTTGTCATGGCTTAATTGGAGCTGCACGTAGATCGTAGTGCAATCTCAGCAATGGGATCACATAATCTGGGGAAGTAAAGCGTTCCAGTTTGATCCGGAGCAAACCTGACACTATTGCTGTATAATTGAACCCAATGCATTCACTAGTACACAACAGGCCAACTGAGACCGGTTACTGCACACGGTCGACTGCTGGTTGCGTCACCACGTTTATAAATTTAGTTACAAGTAAAAAAAAGGTTCAGTGCCTAGGAGCCAAACTTCTCCATGTGGTCTTTCTCGCCCAATTAATCACCAACCGAGTGATAGTGCGGTAGCTGTTTATTTTTTCGATGATTGGCGTTTTATTTCTTAAAGGTTTACGTGTTATATTCGGTATCTTAAAAGTTCTTAAAAGGTCGTAATACTCCGCACGATGTAGGCCGACCAAGAACACGGAGTGTTGATACAATGGTAAATAACCTGCAGAACAAAACAATTTATATCATTAAAAACTTTGTCATTTCTACATAGCCATAGCGACCATATGATGACAATCGCTCTAACCCGAAGTAGTAACTTGTGATCTACACTATGTAACCAATTCCCAAATATGTTGGCAATACTATGTGGTGGATACAAGTCTGAAATTGCTTGGGTAACTAACGATATAGACCTAGTAAAGTTGCATTGGAAAACCAAATGTTCAATTATCTCATTATGATGACAAAAAACACACATAGAATTCCCATGCCAATTCCGTCTAATAAGACTATTTTTAGTAAGAATAACCCTTCGATCAAGATATCAAACATTTTTTGTTTTTAGAGGTATATGCATCTTTCAGATAATCCTATTATCTAAAACTAGTATGACTGGCTGGACCAGTGCATTATATAAGGAACTGATGGAGAATAAATCATTCTCACTTAAGTTCCATAGAAATCATCAGGCCGAGATAACAGTTGTACATTTGCTAAATGATGTAGTGGTGCAATCCAAGAGTCAAGTCGTTCTAATCAAATCTTTTCTGAAAGTCACGTTGGGAGGGAACAATTCTAATATAGTGAAGATCGTTTCCTCTTTATAACGGACGATAGAATACAACGCGGGATATTGTTTACAAAGTGTAGCACTATCAAGCCACTTATCCTTTCAAAATCGTATCTGAGATCTATCCTTAATAGAAAATATTCGAAGGAGAAGAAAATTTTCTTTGTTGCCATCAGAGTGGCCCAAAAGTGAGTCACCAGGTTTCCAAACTATTTGGGACAATGCTTTTGCACCAATATATTTTATTTAAGAAGAGCTTACCATACATCCTCTTCAGTTAATAACTTGAAGATCCATTTACTAAGTAGGGTTGTATTTTTGATCTCCAGATCATGAATACCCAACCCACCATGTTCTTTGGGTCGGCAAAGCACACTCCATTTTGCCTGTCTATATTTATTTTTTCACTATCTTTATGCCAAAAGAATCTTGATCGAAAATAATCCAACCTTTATAAGACTCCTCTTGGAAATTGGAAGAATGATACCATATACAATACCATATTACTTAGTACTTAATAAATGAGCACCAATCTTTCCCCTATGGAGAGCAATTTACCTTTCCAGCTATTCAATCTTAACTACAGACTCTCCTCAACGATTTTATATTCAGCACTTGTAAGTCTCTAATAGTGAACTTGAATACTCAAATACCTAATTGGAAATATGTCATGACTACAGCCAAAGAGCTCAGCATATAGGTCAGCCACATCCTAGGCCTCACCAAAACAGAACAATCACTTTTATGAAAGTTAATTTTTAATCCCGAAAGTTATTCAAAAGCTGAAAGTATAAGTTTCAGATTTTTTGTCTTTTCAAGATCGTGTTCCATAAACAAAATTGTATCATCGGTATATTAAAGGATAGATAAACCTCAATCCACTAATTGAGGAATCACACATTCAATCAGACTTTAATTTGCACATTCAATCATGATGGATAATATATCATACACTATATTAAATAGCATTGGTGATAAGTGATCTCCTTGTCTTAGCCCTTTTTTAGAAGTATTTGCCAACATTATCATTGACTTTGATGGCAACACTACCCGACACAAAGCTATTGATTAAACAACGGCATTTAGCTGAAAAACCTTTTATTCTAAGAGTCTGTTGAAGGAAAGACCGTAGGTCTTCTCGAAATCAATTTTTAGAAAGCGATCATACTAGCAATAGAAAGCAATCGAGTGTTGCTTATGATTTTGATATACTCAAGCGCAGTGCGAGTTTGCACGAATATTTTGATGCCGGTATCTCGAGTCGGGTTTTTTGTTTGTTTTTTGAATAACTTGTCTCGAGTCAGTTTAATGAATAGCCTCGTAGTTGTACCACGTCTGTACAGTGTATTTTATAAATTCAAGATGAAGAATTTCACCAACTGAATGCATGGATCTCCTCCACAAACGTCCGTTTCACAATCAGCCACCACTAGGACCAAGCGCCCCCTTCGTCAACTTATACCACGGCAAAGCAGCCCTATTTCATCACCATTGACACTTCTTAGGAGCACCTAGGCTCTGATACCATGTAGTCTTTAGGGGAAAAACTCTGGGATGGCAAGTCCCATTAACCCCCACACCCTTTTTATATATATAGCTAAACTTAGGTTATATCTTATCTAGTACACTAGAATACTCTAGACTATGCTAGGACACTAACTTAGACTCCAACATTCACCGGAACATTCCAGTCTATCCTAGGAAAGCACTACTATACTAACACTCAGTAGAATATTCTAGGCTCTTCTAGGACACCACTTCTATACTAACATAGTGTCCAAATACTTATTCTCATTTGTGCATACTACTAAGTCCTCGAACCACTTACACAGTTGTCGAAAGATCCTTTATGCTCTAAAATACATAACACTATACCTTCTCGGTATAAAATACATAAAAAAAATTGTAGGTCTCAAAGAGATGGATGTTCCATTAACTCTATGACATGAGATTATTTCAATTTTTCAACTCTTCAAGACGCATCCACATATGAATGAGCAATGGATTGATCATGACTACTATTGTTGATCAAAGATGGAACTTTTTCGTCGTAATGGAAACTCAAACCCTTCTAACTGTTGCACCATCTTGATCAGTTGTGTCATAGAACACCATTGTACAAGAAGCTCATGCGGATGAACTTTTTGTCAAACAATAAAATTTGGAGTTATGGTTCTCGCGGGTATTTCAATGCTACGGGGAAGGGGCATTTGCCCCCCTCTCAAATTTCAAAGCCTATTTACTTTCTTGTGATGTTACACAAATAAGCTTTGAAAATAAAGGTAGATTGGCTGGATTTCAGCGGTTTGTGTTTGTCGATAAACCAATCCTTCGCTCGATCCTTCGTCCCTCGGTGGCGGTTCCGTGGAAAGGGACAGGTTGAGATTCTCATAGCTTCGTGGCGGTTGTCTCTTCTCCAACGCCGATGGCTATCAAATTCGGGCGTGGTGGTGGTGCCCGTGGGAGGGGATCTTCCTCACAGGCACGCCCTAATTACCCGCTGATGAGCCGCCCTCCAGCGGTTTTGCTCCTGGTATGTTTGATGGTGCTTCAGTTCTGATGACTTTGCAGGTGCATTCTTCCAACCCTAGGCTAAAGGAAGTGCGTTGTCGTGATCCTATTAGGCGTGATCCTCTATATCACGGTTCTTCTGGGGTTAGTGATCTGTGTCACGACATAAACGACAGCCGTTCCCATAGTAGGGAGGCGAATCCTGGTAGATTTGATTCCCACCCTTCGCGCGGCAACAGTTCGAATAGGCTTGGTGCAGTTGCACCGCGGGACCATTTTGAGGATGAGTTTCTGTGAGGAAACTCTAGTGTGGGCAGCAGGGATCGTTGGGCACATCGATCTTAGATGAGAGAATAAGGATCAAAGAATTCTGGAAGTCGACGGGCAAGGTAATTTCCAAAGTCGTAATCAGGAGTTGCAGAGTAGTCCTTCAGCTAATATTGGACGTAGAGATATTGGGGGTTCTGTTGCTCCTTTGTAGCAACAGAACACCTTTGATCCTCGTGCTAATTTGGGTACAGGTGATAGACAAGCTCACGAGAGTGTGCCTGATGTTGAAGAAGTGTACAATTTAGAGAAAATCAAACCAAGTCCTGGAAGCTGGTGATCTGTGCTTAATGTGTGGAGATTCTCATGTTGATAAATTCTTGTTTAATGAACAGAAGCCATGGGAGGTTGCAGCTCCCTTTGTGGGTGCAGCCTTGCCAGTGCGGTGACCCAGCATACCACTGCATGTGTAGTACACTATAGTCGTTGACATGACACTCATATAACACCGTTCTATAAATATCACATCCCTCAGAGTGGTACAACAGAAACATTGCGGGTTCATATTACAAACATTCACACATTATTATTATTACAATACCAGAAGTTCAAGACTTCAAAAGGTTCAACTTACAAACCAAAATATAAAGTGTTTCAGCGGAATTCAGCTTATTCTATAGAGTTCACGCTGCTCGGCTTCGTTGGTTACTACTAACTAGGATACTTAGTTAGATTCGTTATCGTCAACACCATAGCGGATTTCGTAATCCACTCCTTCAACACCTCCTGACAGGCCAGGCTCCTCGTAGAACACATCTTCTTGACATTCAGCTGCATACATTGGCACGTCTTCGGGATCCTCATAGTCTAAGCAAGGGATCAAAGGAAGGAATGAGTAACAGCGTTACCCAACAAGTTCATTATATGCAAGGTGGGAAGTTTGATGCTCTAACTACCACCTCGGACTATAAGTCCTTGGCACTATGCAATTTTTGTAAATCTTTCTTCAAAGATTGATTTTATTATAAAAATATATGACAATCAGCCTTCACAGGTTGACCAGAACTTTCATGGAGTTCCTTTCCTGCTGCGTTCGTAGCTCCTTCCCGGAACAGGGAGTAACAAGTTACAATTCTTACACTCCGCAGAGGTGCGTTACTTTACCCATGAGAGATCAACTCCTTGTTGCACAACCGGGCGTACTTTCCCTTCCACAATTCCATGACGTGGGGCCCAGTAGTTGGTCCAAGCCAATCACTGCCCCCTTCACGACCTCGCATGCCTCCTTGGTGTACACCATGCCCACATAATGGATTACGACAATGGTTTGTACAAACCGTTAGATGCCAGAACTATTGTGGGACGATGAGGGTTCCCACCCATATGCTACATATCCTCTACAAATTACCAATTAATATGCACGCTATGAGGATAACAGCCACGACCTGCACATCCGGCTTCATGCGAGAGGAAGAAGATACAGCTGACTTCTCTGTCCCATTCCAAATCTCATGGCTAACGCGTAATATACGGCGCTAGAATCACTAATGTCAGGGGTTATTAAGTCCCCAATTGATCATCATTGTTGCAAATAGAACCCTAAGTTCTATTTCTCCATTATATCATCACTTAGGATGATATCTATGATTTCTGTATTTGTGAAATTAATATTTTCTTTATTTTAGAGTATATATGATAACACACAATTTGCAAATACTTTGATAAAGACTCTTCAAAGGATATGAGCAAGTGATGAACTTGCCTTGTGATGGCAAGGTAGTGAAGTATGATGCTTGCACTGGACCTTGAGCTTCTATGTCTACAAAAACATCATTATTGCCCGGTAAGGACAATATTTAAAGAAGCAAAATGATTATGCAAAGTAATGTAATGCATCATTTAATTTGATATGCATTCTCTCCATTATTATAAAAATTATTTTTAAATAATAAAGGAATTATAAATATTAATTTTTAATATTTATAATAGAATATAGTATTCTTTTATTTTGTTTGGCTTTTTATTTATTTAATAATTCTTTTAGGAATTATCACTTAAATATCAAAAATTGTTATTAAATATTTATTTAGTATTTTTCAAAAATACTATAATATTAATATATAATGAAAGTGATTTTTATTTATTTTTATCATCTTTCAATAATTTTGTAAAATTCCATAAGGAATATATAAATTACAAAATTCTAAATAAAATTTAAATGTCTAAAATTTTATATATTAATTTATTTGGATAGTTTGGATTCTTTTGAATCCAAAAATATTTTATTTACAATTTTTGGACTTTTATTTTATTTTCTGGAATTTAATTAAGTTCAGGGGCATTTTGGTCTTTTTCTATTTATTAAAACAGGCCTTAAAGGTTTTTGGGCTGGTTTATTCTTATTGGGCCCTTGTGGCCCATGAGACATAGTCAAAACAGTTACCCCGAAGGGTTCTGGCCCAGCTCAGCCCACTCACTCGCTGCCTCTCACCCTCGAGCTCACTCCCCTCCTCCTCTATGCCCGACCCTTTGGTCAGTGATGTCGCCGCCAACGATTCCCGCCGTCGCGGACCGCTTCGGTTGCCGCTGTGGTGCAGGAGGAGGTTGCCGACTACGCCCCTCCTTCCTGTCCAACTGGATTCGAGCATGGAGCTCTCCTGCGACAGATCGATGTCGTCCCGAACCGTAGGGTTTGGGGTCGGCGTGGATCCTGGCGCCGCCGCTGCTGTCGCGTGTCGTGGTGATTCACCTCGCCTCTAGGCGTGGCTATGGTCGCCGTCGTGGCGCTGTATGGGTCGCAGCGCCCCCTGGGGGTGCTCCCCGTGCCGCCATGGTCGTCGGACACCTGTGCTTCCTCTTCTAGTCTCCAACGAGGACCTTTGGTGAGTGCTTTTCCTCTCCCCCTTGTGCTCTCTGTGCTCACTCATCCTATGCTAGATGTTGGTAGTGACCTCTCTGGTTACTGTCTTGTCCTGATTAAGATGATCTATTCCATTTAGGGTTCATGTATGATACTTGTAAGATGCTCCTATTATATGGTTGTGATGTTTAATCGGGATTTGGGATGCTCTGCGCCTCATTGTTAGTGATCACCACCATTTGATTGTGTGATGCTATTGTTGATGTGTGGTTAAGGTTGGATTAAATGCTAAGGTTGCATATTATTGCCTCTGGCTGGTACTCTGGTGAATTGATGTGTTTATCTATTGTCAGTATCTTGATACTGGCAATGATCTAGAGAGTGAGAATTTACTGACTAAGTTATTGTTGGCTTGCCAGATGATGCTTGTTCAGAATTTTATTCAGTAGAATCTAATGATTCTTTGATCATAAATAAATAATTAGGATATGATCCCTGTTTCTAATTCCAGGGAGATGATTTGTGAAGGTTGGCTTATTTGATTGTCTTTGTGATAAGGTTAGTGCTTATGAAACATTCTTAAGATGGTACATAAGTAGATCTTGTTACTGACTAGGCTTAAAGTCATCTCTGGGACTTGATGGATGTTGATAGATAAGTTGGGAAACTTATTGTTTGACCTAGCCAGTATTGCTGGTCTGAGGCTCTAGGAACTAAGCTTCTATGTTGTTGTCATTTTCCAAATTGGTTAAGACATCAACTGCTTACTAGATCTTAGATCCTAGTTGATTAATATATATGGTTTTGTTTGTGGCTTATAAAATCTGAGGTGCTACTCCTTCTTGGAGATGTGCCCAGATTTTGTAAGAACAAATGATAGAATATAAAGGTTGCCTTTGGTATCACCAATTCTGTGAGGCTGGTCTGAGAATTTGGTGTTTTGAAAAGAGTTTGATCTTGATCTTTAGGTTTAAAACCTCTAGGATAGCTTCACCACACTTTGGTGATTATTGAGAGGTTAGATATAAAACAACACATGATTCTTTGATATGATAACATATCATGTGAGGGTTTTATATAACTCACCACAACTGTTGTTGCTGTTGTGGTTGCAACTTGTTGATCTGGTAGCCTGATCTTGCTGGCTTGATCTGGTCCTTCTCTTGTTGTTGTCCCTACTGCTTATAGCTTCTGGAACTTGTCCTTGATCTTGCTATCCACCTTCTGGTTCCTGGTAGCTTGGTCTTGACCTTGCTGTCCACCTGAGCCACCCCCTCCTTATGTCACCATCTTGGTGAGTTCTGAGATGATCTGGTTTGACAGGTTTGGCTGTGACTAGGCTGCTGATGTTTGATGTGTATGAACAAGAAGATGAGGTTGTGGTGCTTGCCCACGGCTATGCTGATGGTTTTATGTGATTGAGCTATTGCTGTGGGGCTGACAGCAGACACCATGCAATCTGGTGTGTGTCCTGCCCGTGTGCTTGCTGTGCACTTGTGGATATGCTCTGAATTGAGATTTGACTGTTATCTGGTTACTTTTACCTGGCTGGTGAAACTTGCCCCTCTTTGCTGTCATTTGACTTCTGGCTTAAAATTATGAAAGATGCATTCTTTCATATTGGTGAAATTTGCCCCTCTTTATAAAATTACTCAATGATGAATCTTGATTAGTGCACTTCACTGACAAGTCTGAGAGTAAAACATTACTAAACCTAACCTTCTTTATTTTTTATTTATGTTTGTTTTGCAGGTACCAGACTTGGGATTTCAAGATTTTAGCTTAGGTTTATTTGTAGAATAGTCATATGTAATCTTCTTTATTCTTTTGTAATCTTTATTCTATTCTTTTGTAAGCTTCATTTTATTATTTTGTAATAAAGATTATACTATTATCAATAAAGAAATATTCTATTTCTTTATTTATTTGCTATGGTGAAGATTGTGGATGATTTTAATAAGTTGCATTTTTGTAACTTATTTATTGAATGAAAATATGAAATAGATATTCATATTCTTAATTGCTTTCTTTAAATAAAGTTTGAGTTAAATTAGTTAACTCTTAATTAAATCAAGATCCAAACATTATTCAAAAATCATTTGAATTATAATTCAAACACTCAAATTTTAAGTTCAAATTTCATTTCCCAAAACACATAATCCACAAAGATCATATCAAAGTCTATAGCAATCATCCTTCAAGTCTAAACCTATTCACAAAGTATGAAAGATACCTTGATCACTTTAAGTTTTTATTTGGCAAAAAAAATTACCCACATTTTCACAGATGAATGCATGCAACATTCCAAATACCTAAATCTACCCTTCGTGAGTTCCTAAATGCTGGGATGTTACAGCCAGGTAATGGTTTCTTTATCATTCCTGAAATTAGGAATGCTGCTCCATCAAGAGAAATTTAACAGGCTGTCATTCATGTTATTAAGGGAAACATTTCATCTAGATAGATAGAAGATGAGTTGGCCGGTGGGTTGGTGTCAGATGTTCTTTGAGATGGTATGCAAAACCTATGTCTGCTAACAAGTTCCTGATGAGGTTCCCTAGCCCTAGATATATTGATGCATGGAAACATTTTGGAAGAACAAACCCGAGAACTGTTCGAAATGTTCTGATTCAAGTTGAGAACTGGTTTCCTGGATATGGCGCAACTGGTGAATTGGACACTGCTTGGTTTCAACTCTAGGGGGTGCCTCTGGATAATAGGAATTGTCCCATAATTGCATTTGCTGGTAGCTTGGTGGGGAGAACTCTGGCAGTGGATAAACATAGTCTAAATAATGTGGATTATGTGAGACTGTAGATTGGGAATATGGATGTTTCACTACTGCCTCCTGTAGTGTATAATGTTAACATCTGATCTAGCTTTTATGATCAAGAATTTACCAGGAAAAATCCAAGAGGAAAGAACTCAGTTGATCATATCTTGGTTGCTAATGATCAGATAAACTCTAGCAACCCTACTTCAAACATTGGGAATTTTGGTGCACATCATACTCCCAAGAGGGCTAGGACTGAGGGAGATAGAGAGGGCCCTAGATCTTCTCTTGGAGGATTTATGGGTGATGCAAGGAGAACCTATAATGCTAATGTCATTTCTGCACAGCCAGTTAATTTACATGCTGCTGAACCTGATAAGTTTGGTAAGAGGAAGACTGTGGATGAAGAGGTGGTGCCTGATGATAGTGATGATGACACTCCTTCTTTGGGAACAAAATTGAAACAAATGGGAGCACTCCCTTCATCTTTGGGTGATTCTTCTACTTCTTCCTCTAGACAGGTGAACAAGCAGCCATCTGCAGTGGACTATTGCTGCCAATATTTGGAATTTATTAAAAGGCCCAGAATTTTGGCTCCAATAGTGGTGGAAAATCCAGACGAGCATTTGAAATGTGATCCGAGTTATGAGGATTTTCTCAAGCAATTACTTGAGACAAACAGTGACAAAAAACATGAATGGAGGAAACATCTTGCCAGACTTACTGGGGCGAATCTGGATCCGGTGGTGGAATCTCCTCAAGGTAGCTCAATGGATATCAGTGGGGGTAATTCTGGGGATAGTGAGGAGGTTTCTGAGGAATTTTCTCAGCCTCATGTTGTACAATCTTCTGTGATATGCATCACTAAAATGCCCTCTGAGCATGATGATGTGTTGGTTTCTTCTTCTCCTACAGCTAGGCCCTCTATGTCTGCTATTCCTACACCTGATCGGCCTATGCCTACAAGAAATAGTGCCAGGAATCAAGCTACTAGCTTATATAATATGTCTGTGTTGAATAGAGCCATGGACTACATTCATGCCACGGATAATGCATGTAAAACATTGATCCAGAATGTTAATTCCTTTTCTGTTTTGAGTGATAGTGAGATTGTTGATAAAGCATTAGAAATAGGGATTTATGTGGCAAAAAGTATTTGTGGCAACTGTGCATATGCTTAAAGATTTGGAATGTGCTAGGAATAATTTGGTTGAGAAGAATAGAAATGTTTGTGTTGTGATTACTCCTTGTTTGAATGTGAATGAATCTGATCATAAAATGTTGTTGGATAAAAATTTGGATGAGGGGAATTTGGTTGAGGGTGATAAATATGTTGATATTGATGAAAATGATTTTACTCCTGTTGTGTCTAAAAGAACTAAGAAACAAATGAAGAAAGATGCTAGTGGTTCTAAGAAATCTGGTGGTGTGTCCCTTGGTGGCACAAAAAAAGTGGAAGGGCTACCAAAAATCACCCTCTATGTGATATTGTGCCTGAAACTCTGTTAAGAAGTAAAACTAATAAATATACATGATAGGTCTCATTATGAATTGTAGGAGTGTGGGAAAAAAAGGTTTTTCTTTTTGTTTTCAAGATTTGATGAATGAGTTTTATTTTGACTTTATTGGTTTGCAAGATACTATGAAGAGAAAAATTTATGTCTCTGTCTGTAGGAAACTTGATCCTGGTAATGATTTCACTTGGTTATGGTTCCCCTATGTGGGAAAATCTGGTGGTATTTTATGTGGTCTCGGATCTTCTAGATTTACTGTCTTGAAAGTGGAGATTAATAGATACTTTATTAAGGCCACGGTCCTTGATCAAAAACTTGGTGTTGAGATGTATTTTGTTGTTGTTTATGGATCTACTCAAGTGGCATATAGAGAGATTTTTCTAGATGAATTTGCTAATGCTTGTGATGATTTGAATATCCCCTCCGTCATTAGGGGGATTTCAATATCATCAGGTTTGCTGATGAAAAAAATAAGAAAGGAAAATATTCAAGATACACTGATTTGTTTAACTCAATTATTAACTCATATGCTCTTCGGGAAGTTAAATTTTCTGGTGGTCAGTACACTTGGTCAAACAATCAGAAAGTTCCTACTCTTGAAAAATTAGATAGGATTCTGATTAATTTTGAGTGGGAGGCTACTTTCCATTTGACACATGTGAAAACAATCCCTAGAATTATGTGTAATCATAATCCTCTGGTGGTTGATACATGTGAAAAAATGAAGTTAAGAGTAATGAATTCAGGTTTGAGAAAACCTGGATTTCTCATTCTGACTTTCATAAAAAGGTTAAGTTGGATTGGCATTCCTTAGGTAATGCTCTAGATAGTACGATTAAAATTCAGGGGAGGATTAAAAATGTGAAAAATGCCCTGAAAGGGTGGGGGATTAATATTAGGGGCCAATCTATTAGGAGAAACGAGATTTGACAATGGAACTGGAAACCTTTGAACTTCTTAAGGAAGATCATGTTTTGACTGGTGATCAGTTCTAGAGGAAAGGTTTTCTTCAGTTTAAACTTTTGAAGATTTATGAAATGGAAGAATTTTTTGGTTTAGTAGATCTAGTGCTAAGTGGCTCTTAGAGGGGGATAATAATACTGCTTATTTTCACAGAATTGTCAATGGGAGGAGGAAAAATGTTATGTACTCTCTTAGTAATAATGATTTGTTAATTCAGGGGACCTCTGATCTCCTGGATCATGCTACTGTTTATTATAAATCCCTTTTTGGGCAAGGGGAGGGTAATTTGTTGAGCTTGGATCCCTCTGTGTGGTTTGAGAATGAAAAATATCTAAAGAAGATAATGCAATTTTAGATAGACCTTTTACGGAAGAGGAAGTCAAAAATGCTCTAGATTTGATGGTTAAAAATAAAGCCCCTGGTCCTGATGGTGTTCGTGTTGAATTTTTTCAAAGTTGTTGGCATGTTATTAAGTTTGATATTATGGATATTTTTGATGATTTGTGGGCTGGTAATCTTGATTTATTCATAATTAATTTTGGCATGATTATCCTCCTCCCGAAAACT
Source organism: Avena sativa (assembly GCA_916181665.1). Taxonomy (NCBI): domain Eukaryota; kingdom Viridiplantae; phylum Streptophyta; class Magnoliopsida; order Poales; family Poaceae; genus Avena; species Avena sativa. The sequence goes on along the minus strand of OV702279.1, from coordinate 368,804,509 downwards.
CCTGATGATGATGTTATTTCCAAATATAGGACCATTTGTTTGCTTCAGGTGTTGTATATAATTATTACCAAAGTGATTACAATCAGGCTTGAAACTTTTATGAACAAAATCATCTCTAATTCCTAAATTGCATTAAATAAAGGGAGAAACATTATGGATGGTTAAAGGGCATGTATGCCCCATGTGTGGTTTTGGTAATTAATGACAATCTCTATGGAGTATGGACTAATGTGTAAATTGAGTTTCACTTGTAGGTTTGTCCATTGGCATCGCTTGGGCCATGTGTTGGTCTCAAGGTTGAAAGATGAAGAAAGAAGGAGCTTGAAGGTTGATCAAGACAAGTGCAAAGAGTTGCATCAAGATGCATCAACCTCAAGAAGGGATGAAGAAGGGCGAGATCAAGATGCGCCATCTCTAGAAGATCTAATGCTTGAAGCTTGCCATCCTCGTGATCATGGGGTGATGAAAAAAAGTTCAAGAAGAGGTTTCCCCATGGAGTATGGGGGAGCAATTTGCAAGTCTTCATCATGCAAGAGCGAGCAAGAGAAAACAAGAAAGGTGTTCCCACTTTAGAAGAACAAGATGGTCTACATCAAGTTCAAGTGGAATGCTCACGGCAAAGGTATGATCTTGATAGGGCTTCTCTTTTGCCGGTCTCGTATTGTTAGTTGGAGACCGGGCTTAGGATAGATAGTCGTACTATCAAGAGGGGTTCTCAAGCGGGTGTCTCGATCGCATCTTTCGGAGAGATATCAAACCTTTGCATGCATAGCATATCTTTCTTGGTTGCTATTTGGTTCTTTTCCATGAGAGGATCTAGAGCTTGTGTTCATCATCATAACAAGCTCTAGTTCATCAGATTACGATTTCACTTGCATATATTATTGTGGTTTTTGATCTTGCGAGTTTTCCGGCTCCACACCTTGGGAGATACATCACATATAGTTTTTGTTGGATTCTATTTTTTGTTATCTTACCAACAAAATTGGTTTCATCTCGTTTGGAGTTCAGATGCGAAAGTTATTGCAGTTTTGGTTTCTGGAATTTCCCTGACTGGAAGTTCCGGCTACCTACCGGAAGTTCCGCTAGGGCATTTTGCCGCCGGAAGTTCCGGTTCTTGTTCCACCCACGTACTGTAACCTCTATATTTTGTTTGATCTATTTGATGGAACTTCAGTCAGAATTTCCACCGGTAGTTCCGCTCCCACCGAAAGTTCCGGTGGACCAGCGGAAGTTCCGACCAGGCTTGAGTTTTCAGTTTCTCGTATTGCAGTTTTCTGACCGTTGGCTGTGTGCCACCAGAACTTCCGTCCTCCCATCGAAAGTTCTGGCCAGGGTCGCGATTGCCCATAACAGGCAGATCTGGGAGCCCTTTAAAAGGGGCTCCTCTTCCCCTTCATGGGTAACAACTCTTTTCTTGGTTCTTGGCTTTCTCTCTCTCCTCCATTGTTGACCTTGAAGAGCTTTCCCTCTCCCCTTTCCCTTCCTATGATTCTTGCATCTTTTTGAGGGATTTGAGAGAGGATATCTAGATCTACAATCCCCCCAAGCTAAATCACTTCTTTGTGAAGGAATCATTGGGATCTAGATCTTGGAGAGTTTTGTGTTCTCCTCTTGTGTTCTTCCTCCCTTATTCCCCCAATATCTTTTGTAGCTTTGTTGGAATTTGGGAGTGAAGGACTTGCCCTTGGCATTTGTTGCATAGGTTTGAGTTCTCCTCGGAGATTCGGCGAGTACAAGCTTGTGGGCTTGTTACTCTTGGGTTCTTGGAACCCTAGACGGTTGTGTGGTTTGATTGTTGACCTTTTGTGGTCTTGTATCCTTTTGTGGCTTTGATGGCCTTTTGTAGCATTGTAGCCTTTTGTGGCTTTGTTGTTGGGAGCCTCCAATTGAGTTGTGGATATAGCCCCAATCTTGTACGGGTTCAGTGACCGCCCTCAAGTGTCCCATAGTGGAGCGAGTGCCCGCCTTTTGTGGTGCGCACTCGGAAGAATAGGGTGAGCCTTTTGTGGCGTCGGTAAGTTGCGTGCTTCCGCATCCGGGGTGAGGCCTTGTGTGGCGTTGGGTGAGCATCGAGCCACCACACCTCGAGGTGAGCCATTTGTGGCGTTCGGAGAGCATTTAGCCATCGCACCTCTCCAACGGAGACGTAGCTTCTTTGAAAGTGAACTTTGGGATAAAAATCTTCGTCTCTGCATCCATCGGTTGTCTCTCAACCGAGCCCTTTACTTATGCACTTTACTTTGTGATAGCCATCGTGCTTGAAGTATTTATATCTTGCTATCACCTTGTTGCTTGTATTGCTTAGCATAGGTTGTTGGTGCTCTTAGGTGAACCTAGTGGCTAGGTTTTGTGCTCATTAAATTAAATGTTAGTTTTATTCCGCATTTACTTGAGCCTAAACCATAATAATTTTAAAAGCCTATTCACCCTCTCTAGGCGATGTCCATTGCACTTTCAGATGTGGTGATGTCTTTGCATGAAATTTTGCATGAATCTAGTGCCAAGGAGTAGTGCTGAAAATAGATTTTGATAAGGCCTATGATAAGGTGGACTATGAATACTTGCTATAGTGTGTGGCCTAGAAATGTGTTAGTGAGTTTTGGTGTCAAATGGTGAAATCGATGGTTAAAAATGGTACCTCATGTGTAAAAATCAATAATAGGAGGGGAACATATTTTGGTAGTCATAGTGGTTGATACGTCGGAAACGTATCTATAATTTTTAATGTTCCATGCTTGTTTAGTATCTACTTTGCTTTGCTTTGTCTACACTTTGAGGTGTTTTTATATGTTTTCTGGTACTAACCTATTAACAAGATGTCATAGTGCCAGTTGCCTGTTTTCTTCTGTTTTTGGTTCCAGAAAGGCAGAAAATCAATATTCTCGGAATTTGACGGGACAAAAGCCAAAGTCAATATTTTATAGTGGGGAATACGGAGCCAGAGTACGAGACGGAGGGGAGGCACCAGGGGGCCACACCCCCTGGCGGCGCGGGCTAGGGTTAGCCGCGCCTGGGGTGTGTGACCACCCTGGCCGCCCCTGCCTCGCCTCTTCGCCTATAAAGACCCCCCGATGCCAAAACCCTATGTACCCGATCAATATTCCATGAAACCGTCTAAGCCGCCGCCACCATCGTCCCTAGATCGGGTGGATCTAAAGCTCTTCCCGGCACCCTGCCGGAGGGGATATCATCCCGGAGGCCTTCTTCTTCATCATGCCAGCCTCCGGTATGAAGCGTGAGTAGTTCCACCTAAGACTACAGGTCCATGTAGTAGCTAAATGGTTGTATCTCCTCCTTTGTGCTACCATGTTTCGATCTTGTGAGCTCCGTTCATAATCAATATCATCTATTTGTAATCATGCATGTTGTGTTTGCGCGGATCCGATGGATATTAAGATTACTATGTCAAATTGATTAATGGTTTTGTCTTATTGATTCTATCATGTCTATGTTGTTTGTGATCTTGCATGCTCTCTGTTTCTAGTAGCTATCTTGGCCAAGTAGATGCTAGTGACTCCAAGAGGGGGTATTTATGCTAGATAGTGGGTTCATGCCTCTATTTAATCTAAGGGAAATGACAGAAATCTCTAAGGTTGTAGATGTGTTGTTGCCACTAGGGAAAAAACAACAGTCTCTTGTTTATGGAAAAAGTGGATTGTTTACCTTACACACTTTGATTAAAGCGGTTATCTGTTACTTGCAACTTAATAATGTAGAGGGTTCGGATGATAATCTAAAGGTGGATTACTAGTCATAGATGCAGTTGGATGGCGGTCTATGTATCTTGTTGTATTGCCCAATCAAATCTCATAGGATCATGAATGTCTAGTATTGCATTGTTATGCCTTGCTCAGTCATGTCAATTGCCCTGATGTAATTTGTTTACCCAGCATGCCATCTTTGTTTATCTTAAGGAGAACACATTTAGTGAACTATGGACCCCGGTCCAATCTTTACCATTGATACATCTTCCACTGTTATTGTTTACTTGTTGCAAACCACTATTACCTTCCACACCATACATTTAATCCTTTGTTTTCAGCAAACCAGTGAGATTGATAACCTCACTGTTCGTTGGGGCAAAGTCTTGAGTTTGTGTTATGCAGGTATCTAAGTTGCTAGCAACACCTTTGAGTCGTTTCCTTCCTCCTACTGGTTCGATAACCTCGGTTTCTTACTGAGGGAAAACTTGCTACTGTGCTCGTCACACCTTGCTCTTGGGGTCTCCGAACGAGGCGTCAATAACACGCCAACAAGCTTTTTCTGGCGACGTTGCCGGGGAGGCTAAGGACGTCTTCACAAGGGGAGTCCTTCATAACCTTTCACTTTACTTTGTTTTTGTTTTTCTTAGTTTCTTTTGCTTGGTTTTGTTTGCCTTTTTTTATCAAAAACTCCAAAAAAATAGTTCAGTTTGGTTTGCTTTCTCTTATAAAAAACACAAAAAAAATTAGTTCCTGCTTTAGTTGTTGCTACTATTGGCTGCTCCACTTTTGCCAAAATTAACTCTGTTGAAAACATCAAGTTGTGTGACTTCACTAGCACAAACAACAATTATTTCCTAAGTACTTCAATTGCTCCATCTGCTCCTGATGCTACCTTTGATGAAATTAAGCCTGCTTTGTTGAATCTTTTGATGAGAGCAATTTTCTGATGCTAGTTCTGATGATGCGGTTGCCCACCTTAATAACTTTGTTGAACTTTGTGAGATGCAAAAATATAAGGATGTAGATGGAGATATTATTAAGCTCAAGTTGTTTCCTTTTTCCTTGATAGGAAAAGCTAAAGAATGGTTGCTATCCTTGCCTAGAAGTAAGTATTGATTCTTGAATTAAGCGCAAAGATGTTTTTATTGAAAAATATTATCCTCCTGCTAAGATTATATCCATGAGAAGTGATATTATGAAATTTAAACAACTTGATAATAAACATGTTGCTCAAGTTTGGGAAAGAATGAAATTTTTGGTTAATAATTGTCCCACTCATGGTGTTCGACGTGATTTTGTACCAAATAACATTTCAAACACACTGCATTTTTTATATTCAAAAAATCGTAGATACAAATACTACCGCATGGATATGTATTGTTTTATACAAGTAAACACGCTAGCGACTTACATGTGGGACTGGAGCCATACGGTCTCATGTAATTGATGGACTCCAAAGAGTCAATTTGCTAAGGCGCCATATATACGAGCCTGGCCAGTTGGCGTCCTCCGCGGATGCTGCGGCCGGATCGTGTGTATATGTATGCAAATACCAAAGATGAAGAGATAATTAAGCTATGTATGTTTAAACGACCTCAGCTTAACCGGAACATCATGCTTCGGTCTAGGGCAGGGCCCATATGCAGCCATGCAATTAGGTACGTACAATGGTGGTTTTCTTTTCTTATTATGCAGACGTGTGAGCCAAGAAGATCAGAGGAAGAGATAAGAAGATGCCGCGTTCAAAGGTGATATCCTCATGGTGATATCTTGAAGGTTAGTCCAAAGGTGGGATCTTCTTTTACTTGGCAAAGCATTTTTGCTGGTATTACTAGCTTCAAGCGTGGCTACATATGGAGAGTAGGGACGGGAGATAAGATTAACATCTATTTTGATCCCTGGATTCCTTCAAGTCACAATAGGCATATCCTTTCTCCTCGTGGTTTAGGTATCTATACTAAGGTTTCGCAATTGATTTGTCCAATCACTGGTGGCTGGGATGTCCCTCTTCTTCGATCTCTTTTCATGGATGTTGATGTGGAACGAATCCTTGAGATCCCTCTCAATGTTTCAGGATTTGAGGATTTCATTGCATGGCACCACAATAAGAATGGCAGATATTCGGTTAGATCTGGGTATTATCTTCAATGGAAACATCAATTTGGGGCGAGAGAAAATCAACTTTCACTTCCTGGGTCTTCTGCGCTGAATCCAGTTTGAAAGAATCTATGGAGATTAAAACTCCCAAGCAAAATTAAAATCTTCCTTTGGCGTGCTCTACACAGTGTGATTCCCCTAAAATCTATTTTGGCCAATAGACATATCGGTACCTCCGGCCAATGTCCGATCTGTTTGCAAGGGCCTGAGGACATTAAGCACCTTTTATTTCAATGTGACACTGCGAGTCAAATATGGATGTCACTCGAGCTTTCTGAGGTTATCAATGAGGCTATGCTAACTGATCGCGCGGGATCAGCAGTTCTGGAACATCTGTTTCATTTTGATTCTTTTACGCCATGCTTTTATGCGCGAGAGAAACGATCGGTACAGCCTGCTGGTATCTATGGCGGATCCGGCGACAAAAAAAAGGGGAGCCGGTTCCACCTATTTTTAAATGCAAGTTATCTATTCTCTCGATCACAACGAACGCGGCAATGGTAGGGGTAAAAGTTTCGGCAAGCCAGCACAAATGGGAGAAACCTAAAGTGCGACAAATTAAGGTCAATGTTGATGGTTCTTTCTTCCAGAGACTCACATGCTGGTGCGGCGGGTGCTGTTATGCGTGATTATAATGGAAATTTCATGGCGGCCTCGTCGGTCTATCTCCCTAATATTACTTCGGAAAATGTAGCTGAAGCCATGGCGATGAAAGAGGGGATTGGACTTGCTAATCGCATGGGGTAAATATGTGATCATGGAATCTGATTCGCAAGAAATTATTGAGGCGTGTTCTAGAGTCGATGCCTGGTGGGGAGACGCTTCGGCGATTTTTGTTGACTGTATGGATCTAGCTGCTGGTTCTGGGAAGGTCTCCTTTAAGCACTGTCGGCGAGAAGCAAATGAAGTTGCCCACCTGTTGGCTAGAAATAGTTTCTCTGAACAAAACTCTTGTAATTGGGTCGATGAATTCCCTAGCTTTATTTTAGAGAAACTCATAGCCGATGGAACTATACTGTGATGTGCAGCAGCAGGTTCCAGACGCACTCTTTTCCTCTCAGGGTACCAAAAGGGGCTGGGAGGTTTTTAATAAGACGGCCTGCTGTTAGCTTAATAGAATGGTTTTTTTTTTGAAAGATGCTGCGTTCTATCTCTATGTGGTCCAATAAAACCATAACGGTTGAACGGCCGAGGCGGCCCGCGACCCTAGCCTTCGCCTATATATCTATATATACTACGCACGACCCAACAGCAGGGAGAACCATCTGAAGAGAGAGAAGAGATGAGGACTCAAAGCGCAGGCCGAAGGCAAGATCAAACACGAACAAGGCCAAGCAAGGAGATTCGTGGCATAGTCATCTTGCTCAACGGTGAGGCTCTTGTATATGAAAAAAATAGCGCGCTATTTCGGCGCTATAGCGTATTTGGGAGGCGAACGCTACGCTATACAAAATCTGCTCGCTATGACGCTATTTTTTTTATAATGATGCTATAACATCGTAACGGAATAGTAACACTAAAAAATCTATGAAAATAGCACCATCTCATAAGCTCATTCAGCCCATAGATGTAATTTCTTCATGGTTTTTTGTGGTCAATACCAATGATATCAACCTTGTCATGTTGAATTTGGTGATCATTGTGACCTGGACTTTGTCATTTTGCCGCACTAGTTAATTGGTTATGCATGTATTACTCTAGAAAAAAAATAGTTGCTAAAATCCCTAGTAATACATGCTATATCTATCAATATTTAATTTTTTATAAATGCTATTTTGAAAAATAGCACGCTATTAGCGCGTTATAACTTGCATAGCGTTTGGAGAAGGGCCACTCTATTTCTTTTAGCACGCTATTTTTTTCCTTGCGTCTTGTATGATCTTTTTCTCCTTGTTTTCCCTCACAGGTAGCATGGCGGAAGTCTCGCCCAGGGATCACAGAAGCCCAATGCTGCCGGAGCGTGCCAAGGAGCAGGGTGTCGTCCACGCCGTCGGGTCCCCGCTTTCGGAGGCGACGAGAAGATACAGAGCCAACGTCGTCGGAACAGTACCAACTCCATCGCCACCGGAGATTGCCTACCTGCAGCCCGTCGGCTGGTGCGTCCTCCACGCCAACGGAGCTCGCGGTCGCCGCCGGTTGCCGGAGGCGTGGAGCCTGATGGCACGGACCAGCCCACGTCTAGCCAGATAAAAACAAGGCCGTCGGGGCTCGCTAACACGCAGTGCCGGCCCTGAGCACGTGCAGCCTGTGCAGCTGCACTGGGCCCCATCTAGGTAGTACATACTAACACAGTCCTGTTATCTTAGAGAAGATAGTAATTAACTGATCAGCCCAATTGCTAGCAGCTCTGGGCCCTGTAGCGCATGCAGCTGTTGCTAAAGAAAGAAAGGCCGAGCGCTCTGCATATTGGTCTCCAGTGCGTAAACAGTCAAAAGCTTTTATCCCTGATTCATGTGCTTTTGTTCCATATACATAAGTAGGTAACCGGTATCTCAAAAAAAAAAAGGTAACCGGAATACATAAAGAAAACACCTCTATAATTATTTGTGTATAAGCCCCTATTTTTGTCTTGCACCGGGGTAGGACCGGCCCTGCTAACACGCTGCCCCGCCTCGCCAAGGAAGGTAGCTGTGGCCAGAGGAGGCGCGAGCAGCTCTTTGGCACTCAGCGTACAGGTTCAAGACTCACCGGCGGACATGTATGGCGTACAGGTTGGACTCTACCCTACGCACAGCCCGATGGACAAGACAGGTTGGACTCTACCCTACGAACAGCCCGGCAGACAAGTTTTGCTCGTCGGCGGGAGTCTTACATGCTGAAGACAAGCCTGGCAACGCGCAGCTCGGCGCCCTCGTCGGACAGACGCGATGGACATGCGCGGCGGACGGGCGCAGCTAGACGGTGGACGTACAGAGCGAACGATGGCCTACATGGCGAGCAGGAAGATACAAGTCTGATCCCAAGTACAACCTGGCGACGTGCAGCCCGGCCGCTCTCGACGGACAGGCGCAGCTCTACCCCTTGTACAAGCCGGCGGACAGACACAACTCGATGTTCCGCGGCGGTGTTCAAGATGGCGTGCAGGGACAGGGTATCTCGGCTGGCTGGGCTGCCGATCGGCCAAGACAATGAGAATTGCATAGCACGGGAGGCTGAATCGTGCATGCCTTGGGCTAGCTAGCTACCCACGTGCATGGTTTTCCAAAGTCAACCAAGCAAAGGTGGTGGGCTAGGCATGCATCTATCGTGTACGGACATGCACAGCACGATGCACAGGTGCAGCTCAGTCCGACTCCGATGTCACTACAGGAATAAGTCCATATGCCGACGGCCTCCGGCTATGCCGACGGCTAATTGTCGGGCCCGTCGGCGCAGATGGACGGGCTCGGCAGCCGGGCTGGGAGGCCGTCGGCCCAGCTAAACCCGTCGGCGTATAGCACCACGGGCCGACGGCAGCCGTCAGCCTAATAAATACCGTCGGCGTAGACCTAAATCGGCCCGACGGTGCTCGTCGGTGTGAGAAAGCCCGTCGGCGTAACCCTCAAGGTGGGCCAGGGGTTGGCGGCGTACGAAACGGCGTTAGGACACGAAGCTACGCCGACGGCCTGCCCGTCGGCGTAGTGGCAGAATGGGTTCTACGCCGACGGCATTGCCGTCGGCTTAGCTACCAAGTGTTTTTTTCTTTACCTTTTTTTTGTGCCAAGTATCAAATTCATATAGTTCATTTATTTATTTTCCACAATAATTTTGATGTAGATATAATTTATAGATAACTTGGAGATTGCACCTCACATTTCTATATCCCGCGCCACACACATAAAATAACAACGCGAATCTTCCGAAACGCGATGCTAAAACATAAATGTAAAACAAAAAACAACAAAATACACATGTGTTGTAATAACCTAAACAAACCTAAACTACCAAAAAAGTATATTGGTTGCATGCGATAACACTTATAAAAGTGTGCTGGACATGTAGGAGGAGGCTCCCGTCGCGGATCAGACGAGGGTAGACCGGTGGAACCTTTGGCCTATCCTTGGTTTTCCATGTAGATATGACCTAAACAAACCTAAACCACCAAGAGAGTGCATTGTTCAACCCTCGTACAGAGAATGCTACGGGGGTAGACCCGCGGGGCCCTCAGATTAGGGTTTCGTCGGAAAAGGACCGCCCGATTGTCGGGATGCCGCGGGAACATGCGTGTGGCCCTAGCATACACGCACAAGGGTGGTGGATTGCCCCTAGATGGAAAACCTAGCTCCCGGGTGTGACCGTCCACGTTGCATGCGATAACACTTAGAGAAGTGTGCTGGACATGTAGGAGGAGGCTCCCGCCGCGGATCAGACGAGGGTAGACCGGTGTGGAACCTTTGGCCTATCCTTGGTTTTCCATGTAGATATGACCTAAACAAACCTAAACCAACAAGAGAGTGCATTGTTCAAGCCTCGTACGGAGAATGCTACGGAGGTAGACCCGCGGGGCCCTCGGATTAGGGTATCGTCAAAAAAGGACCGCCCGAGTGTCGGGATGCCGCGGGAACATGCGTGTGGCCCTGGAATACACGCACAAGGGTGGTGGATTGCCCCTATATGGAAAACCTAGCTCCCGGGTGTGACCGTCCACGTTGGATGAGGATGTACCTATGTATGGATGATCCTATGTATGGATGATCCTATGTATGAATGATCTAGTTATGTTCTTTTGACGACGATGATCTTATGTTTGTGCATGTGCTGGCTCTGGAATATGGGAATGCAGGAATATATAAGTTGCAGGGAATAAGTAAAACAAAATGCAAAAAAACATACCAGGTCCTAAGCCGACGGCAATGCCGTCGGCGTAGACAGTACCATATGTCACAGACACAGTTTGCCCGACGGCAGCACCATCGGCGTCAGTACGCAAGAAGCCCAGCTGGCAGAGAGGGCCGACGGCAACGCCGTCGGCGTATCCAAACCTGTAGACAACCAGAGTGGCACGTGGCCTCTTCGGCCGACGTCATAGCCGCCGGCGTATCTGAACCTGTAGACAGCCACAGAGTGGCATGTGGCACATTAGGCCGACGGCACAGCCGTCGGCGTATAAATCCCCGCGCTAACGGCCGTTAGCTGCTCCAGATGGGCCCCAGGTGGGCCTAGGCCGACGGGAATGTATACGCCCACGGTTTATTGCCATACGCCTACGAGGTACTACACCGACGGGCATACACCGACGGCCCCCATCGGGCCAGCATACGCTGACGGGGATCGGGGCTTACGCCGACGGGCCCCAGCCGTCGGCCTATTTACCGTTTCCTGTAGTGTGTGCAAGTTCAGTTTGGCATGCAGGCCCTCGTGAGACGGTGCCCCCGATACGTCGACTTCCGTAAACTCGACGTTGCGTCGAGACGAAGAAACCGACCACGTTGACCATGCCGACATGTGCGAGTTGGTTTTATTATATCGACGCCGGTCTGCTAATAAAAAATACTCTCGTGAGGCATACCCCTTGCACACCCCGACAAAGTCGCTAAGTTGTCAAGAAGTCCCAGCCGAGCAAACTACATCAAGCTACATCAACCATACACTTCATCGCCGTTCAAGACCGACGAGGCGCGACGGCGAGGACGGGCGAGGCCAGAGCAAAGGCTACACTTTCAGCGGCGCGTGTACCGACAAGGACACGGGCTCTACCGCTGCCCACACACACCACCACCATCACTATTTATGCAAGACGTAAAGCAAAGATGACGAAAACGACCACACGGCTTAATCGGAGGTGTCTCGCGACGTAACCCGCGGAAGTAATTAACCGGGAGCCTTCCGAGGCCCTGGGAACCAGGAGATCGCACAATCACCATTGTCAGGCTGGCCGCGCTAGTAGGCCACGTAGCGCAACATCAGGAATTGTATTTGTTATCTCATGTGATTAATAAAATATTGTTCCCTCCTCTTTTCTTTTATTTGTGTATTTTTAATACACTGGAACGCCCGCACTCCTTCTTTCTTTTACCGTACCTGTTACGCATGAGAGAAACTACCGCTTCCGCACATACTCGCGGAGGCGTTCTGTACGTTTTTCTTGTGTCATACACATGGACTTACTGCTTCGATAATTATCCATATTTTTTATGCGGGTTTGAACTTCTCTTCATGAAACCTGTTGGATTCAGCTGCTGGAGGTATCTTTATAACCATCACCTTGGGTGCTACAAAAAACTCCTTAATAATATCATGGTTAATTATTTTAAATGGCACACTGAGAGAGCTCCACATGGTAAGAAGGTAAAATCTGTTGAAAAAAACTCCTCTTTAAATGATAAGATTGATGTTATAATGGCTATGCTTGTTAATGGGAAAGCTCCTTTAGATCCTAATAATGTTCCCTTAGCCTCTTTGGTTGCTCAAGAAGAGCACGTTGATGTGAACTTCATTAGAAACAACAATTTCAACAACAATGCCTATAGGAATAATTTTGATAGTAACAACAATTATAGACCTTATCCTTCTAATAATGGCAATACCTATGGAAACTCCTACAACAATACTAGAAGTGCCCCCTCTGAACTTGAAGCCATGCTCAAAGACTATTAGTAAACAAATCACTTTCAACAAGACTGTGGAGGAAAATCTTCTAAATGTTGAGAAAAATATTTTCTCTTTCTCTGAAGCACAATACTCTTTGATTAATAAAATGACTGCTAAACCTAAAACCATGGAAAGTACCTTTGCTGCTACTCATGCCATACAAGTTACTATTGATGAAAATGTTAGACTGTTAGCCCAACTTCATGCTAAGTGGGAAAGGGAAGCTGAAATTGCTAGAAACAATGGTGTGTGCACCATCACCACCACCAATATGGATACAACTAAACCACAAGAAGTCTCTATTCCTCCTCCTACAATGCCTAAGCCCAATGAGTCTACTACTAGTGATGCTAAGTTTGATTTTGATCTTGATGGTTGCAATATTTCTAAAGTATTTCCTACAAAAGCTTGCTAGAAGTCCTGATGTCAGTGATATGCATATAGATTTCATCAAACACATTACAGATGCCCTTATTAAAATTAAGAAAGAGAAGTTGAAAAACAAAGCCTCTATTCCTAGCAAAGTAGAAGATAGTTGAGAACCCATTATTAATATGCAAGTGAATGACTTTAATCTCAAAGCTTCATGTGACCTTGGTTCTAGTGTATCTATTATGCCTAGAAAGATTTATGAAATGCTTGATTTGCCACCTTTGGAAGATTATTATTTGGATGTCCCACTTAATGATAATGCTAAGAAAAAACTCATGGGGAGTGTTAATGATGTTCTTATTAGGGTTAACAATGCTTATGTCCCTGTTGATTTCTATGTTTTGGATGTTGAATACAATGCTTATTGTCCTATTACTTTTGAAAGACCTTTTCTTAGAACTGTTGGTGCCATTATTGATATGAAATAAGACACCATTAAATATCAATTTCCATTCAAGAAAGGTATTGAACACTTCCCCATGAGGAGAGAGAAGTTGCTTTTTGCTCCTCCTTTGAAAGCAAGGTTTGATGTTAATGCTTCTTCATTTGAAAATACTTGATTCTTGCTTCTTGTGCCTAACTTAAAGGAGTGAAATAAAAGTACTTGTTGGAAGATAACCCAAGAGTTTTCTTGAGTCTTGGAAGTTATTACTTCAGTAATGACCTCTTCTTATCCTTTTTGTTTGCTTTTTGTGCCAAGAATGACCTCTAAGGGAGTTGCTGTCCCAAAACAGATTTGTTTACTCCACCGTAAAAATTTGTGAGGAATCTTTGTAAGTCGGATTGAGCTGATATTTTGTGAATACATACCCTAGTATGTTATCTAACTTCCGTTAGTTCAACACTTTTTGATTTGAGCAACAGAAGGTCTTCGAAAAAATCGGTTTCTACCTGCTGGTATGTTTTAACAGATTTCTGCCATTATTTGCATCTGCTTCTTATTGATTCCTTTTTGGGTTCTTTTTGGGAAAATGAGCTTTTTGAAGGAATTGCTATAGTAGCTTGTGTTTTTAGTGAAAGTTTTGCTGTTCTAAATCTAAACCCAAGGGTCTATTATCTTTTGAATACACTAATGTTGCTAATGATGATTGTGTGAAGTTTTGTATGAAGTAAAATTTTCAGGTATAGAGAGAGAATGATGTAATGAGATGAAGAATAGACAAAAGCTCAAGCTTGGGGATTCCACCTCGTGTCACCCCAAGAAATATTCAAGAGGTACAAGCGTTAAAGCTTGGGGATACCCAAGGCATCCCCCTTGTTCATCAATAAAAAGCTCAGGTATTTCTAGACACTTCGTTTTTATTGTTTCATGCACAAGTTGTATTGTTCTTGGAGCGTCTTAGTTTTTGTTTAGTTTGCTTAGTTTACTTGAATTAAGTAGTTTGGACTCCCGTTCTCATTGTGTTGTTTCAAATAAGTTGATTGGTGTTAGAGAAGAGTAGAAAATTCTTGCTTGAGTAGTACAAGAGGAGCTTGCTTTGACTGTGGCTTAGAAATTTTTGCTAGGTTTTGTTTTAACCTTATGCTTAGTGATTATTTTTGTAGCATGACTTGTTCCAAACAATTAGGATTGCTTAGTGTTCCTTGAAGGAATCGTGCGTTGTTTTAGCATACAAAAGCATAGTATTGTGGTATTCTCCTTTGATGCTTTGTTTGGGTTGACTTGGCACATGATCACACCATGTTATGACTATGAACATGTCACCATAGCCTCTATGATCATTTAGTCCTTGACTTGTAGTACCAATTTATGATTTGATCAGTAATGTTTTGTCGCTTTGCATGATTATGGCCACTATTGCTCTCTTAGTTGGCCGCTCCCTTTTGCTAGCCTCCACTTGAATGACTAAGCTCTACTCATGCATCCAAATCCCAAGAAACCAAGTTATTCCAAAGTGTCAACTATAAATTCCTATTCATGGTGTGTTACACCATTCCGAGTATATTCTTGTTTTCATCTATCTTCCAATTAAAAAGTATTTTGTTATGTGAAAACTTAGTGATTAAAGCTCTCACAAACTTGATGGCACACTTTATTTTTATTGCCCCTAATAAACTTGAACCATTGTGTCATATATGTTGTATATGCTTTCACTTATACATTGGAATTAGCAGAACCGTGCTGCCACGGGGAATGCTTTCAACATTGCACTTGTGCTTTGTATACAGTTGATATCATGCTCTTTTTTCTATGGATGTTGCCGGTGTGAAATAAAGAGGGAGCTTGTAAGTCCATGGAGTTATGTATGTGTGTTAGAGAAACGCCTAGGCCGCTAGCCTACGCCATGCCTAATCATGGTGGAAACTTGCAGCATCACCATAATGACATCTATGAAGCTTTCTTCTTATAAAAAGAAAAGAGACACACTGAAAAGAGGAAAGAGAGAAAAACACACCATATTCCCATGGTAAATAAGAAGATTGCTGAGATGCTTATTGTCTGCTTGCCTTGTCATTTTGATTATGCGATAGCTCCTGTATCATGTGCAAGGGGTACCCCGTTGGTGGTTCTCTATGATACACATGTACTTACTATGACAAGAACTTACAAGTGATCAAAGTTGAGTAGCATGAGGTGCGGCCCTCGTATTCAAGGGACATGAGATTGCCAACTTATACTTTGTCAAGCATATACTTCATAGTTTGTTCACTTTAACCTTAATCACTTCAAGATGCTTATGATAGGGGCAATGAAAGCTGAAGCTAACAAGTACCATAATTTTTGGAAGCTCTTTTTGAGACTTGAAATCCCTGCTTCCCTTATGAAGGGTCTTTATTCCACTATTATATTGAGTCTTCACCTTCTATCCTTAGGCACCAGTTAAGAGAGCATAGTTGCCATTCTTAGTTCTATGTGCATTGTCCCAAAACTTATTGATTGATGCATATTGTTGATATTGCTTGTTCTTGTGCTATTGTTATCTAGTCACTCTTATGAACTTTGAAGGTGTCCTATGCATCTATTTTCTACTCCATGAGGGACAAGCTTAATGCCACTATGACATGTTTTCTGTATGTGAAACAAACAAACGTTTTTCAATGCATGTTATTCATGATCTTTGTTTGTAACCTTTCATGTTGCATGCATAGTTACTTTATCTTACTGTTAGAACTCTATCTTTCATGCTCATGATTAGAGTTCTTTGATCCCAGCTTTCAATGCTTGAAAATGGTTTGATCTTGATTTTGATGGTGCATGTCACCTAAAAAATTATTCTTTTTATCACTTACCTACTCGAGGACGAGCAGGAGTTAAGCTCTGGGATGCTTGATACGTCGGAAATGTATCTATAATTTTTGATGTTCCATGCTTGTTTAATATCTACTTTGCTTTGCTTTGTCTACACTTTGAGGTGTTTTTATATGTTTTCTGGTACTAACCTATTAACAAGATGCCACAGTGCCAGTTGCGTGTTTTCTTCTGTTTTGGTTCCAGAAAGGCAGAAAATTAATATTCTCGGAATTGGACTGGACAAAAGCCAAAGTCAACATTTTATCGTGGGGAACACGGAGCCAGAGTACGAGACGGAGGGGAGGCACCAGGGGCCACACCCCCTAGCGGCGTGGGCTAGGGTTAGCCGCGCCTGGGGGTGTGACCACCTGGCCGCCCCTGCCTCGCCTCTTTGCCTATAAAGACCCCCCGATGCCAAAACCCTAAGTACCCGATCAATATTACTCAAAACCGTCTAAGCCGCAGCCACCATCATCCTTAGATCGGGGGGATCTGAAGCTCGTCCCGGCACCCTGCCGGAGGGGAGATCATCCCGGAGGCCTTCTTCTTCATCATGCCAGCCTCCGGTATGAAGCGTGAGTAGTTCCACCTTGGACTACAGGTCCATGTAGTAGCTAGATGGTTGTATCTCATCCTTTGTGCTACCATGTTTAGATCTTGTGAGCTCCGTTCATGATCAAGATCATCTATTTGTAATCATGCGTGTTGTGTTTGCGGGGATCCGATGGATATTGAGATTACTATGTCAGATTGATTAATGGTTTTGTCTTATTGATTCTATCATGTCTATGTTGTTTGTGATCTTGCATGCTCTTCATTTCTAGTAGATATCTTGGCCAAGTAGATGCTAGTGACTCCAAGAGGGGGTATTTATGCTAGATAGTGGGTTCATGCCTCTATTTAATCTAAGGGAAGTGACAAAAATCTCTAAGGTTGTAGATGTGTTGTTGCCACTAGGGAGAAAACAACGGTCTCTTGTTCATGGAACAAGTGGATTGTTTACCTTACACACTTTGTTTAAAGCAGTTATCTGTTGCTTGCAACTTAATACTGGACGGGGTTCAGATGATAACCTGAAGGTGGATTTCTAGTCATAGATGCAGTTAGATCGCGGTCTATGTATCTTGTTGTATTGCCCAATCGAATCTCATAGGATCATGAATGTCTAGTATTGCATTGTTATGCCTTGATCAGTCTTGTCAATTGCCCCGCTGTAATTTGTTTACCCAGCATGCCATGTTTGTTTATCTTAAGGAGAACACCTCTAGTGAACTATGGACCCCGGTCCAATCTTTACCATTGATACATCTTTCACTATTACTGTTTACTTGTTGCAAACCACTATTACCTTCCACACCATACAGTTAATCCTTTGTTTTCAGCAAACCAGTGAGATTGACAACCTCACCGTTGTTGGGGGCAAAGTCTTGAGTTTGTGTTGTGCAGGTCTCCAAGTTGCTAGCAACACCTTTGAGTCGTTTCCTTCCTCCTACTGGTTTGATAACCTTGGTTTCTTACGGAGGGAAAACTTGCTGCTGTGCTCATCACACCTTGCTCTTGGGGTCTCCCAACGAGGCGTTAATAACACGCCAACAGGGGTGTGAGGCAAGGGGACCCCTTTTCTCCTTTCCTGTTTAATCTTGCTAGTGAAGATTTGGCTAAAATGATTTCCCATGATCAATGTAATGGTTTACTAGTTTGGTTCCTCATATAATTGAGAATGGGGTAGCTATTTTACAATATATTGATGATACTACCCTGCTTATTCAAGATGATATGGAATAGTTAATTCATGTTAAACTATTTTTTTACATGTTTAAGGCTATGTTTGGGCTGCAAATCAATTTCTATAAAAGTGAACTCATTATGGTTATGTAGGATGGTGAGAAGGGGTTAACATATGCGGATTTCTTTGGTTGTCAACTCAACTACTGGCCTATTAAGTATCTTGGTGTTCCTGTTTGTGGCACCAGGCTTCATGTTGCTGATGTGCAACCTCTGCATGATAAATTTCTTAAAACAATTGAGGGTGGGTAGGTAATTCTTTTTCGATTGGAGGGAGGCTTACTTTTATCCAATCCTCTTTGAGTAGTTTATTGATTTATCATATGTCCATGTATTTGGTGGTTGATACCAATTTGGAAGGTTTTACCAAAATCATAAGGAAATTCTTCTAGGAAGGGGCTAATAATAAGAAAAAAAATACTATATGGTTAAATGGTCCTTGATATGTAGGCCAAAAAAGAAAGGTGGCTTGGGAATTTAAAACTTGAAACTGTTTAATATCTGCTTGTTGTGTAAGTGGTGGTGGATATTAGAATCTAAAGATGGATTCTGGCAGAACATTGTGAAAGAAAAATATAATATCTCTCATGGTATATGGAGAGTCGGGGTGAGACAAGGATATTCTGCTGCTTGGAAGGATCTATTAAAACTTAAAAATATCTACTTGTCTAGGAGGAGAATGGAAGTTGGGGATGGTAGAGCTACTATTTGTTGGCATGATCATTGGCTTGGGGGTGTCTCCATCTATGAGAAATTCCTAGGTCTTTATGAGGTGTGCAATCAAAAAATTGATACGGTTAGAGAGATGTCTGACTTGGGGTGGTTCTTTACTATTAGAAGGCGGTTGTCGCCTTAGCTGGCGATTCAATGGCGAACCTTGAGGAATATGTTGGCTTTTGTTTCTTTGAGTGATGTGAAAGATAAACCTAAGTGGAAGTTTACTAAAACTGGTGTCTTCTCAGTCAAATCTTTGTATAACAAGTTGGTTGATGTTGGGCCTGACCGATCTTTTCAACACTTGTGGAAAGCGAAAATTCCTTTGAAGATTAAGATTTGGCTTTGGCTTATCTGGCATAATGCAATTGCTACTAAAGATAATATGAAAAAAGGAAGTGGGAGGGTAGTTACATTTGCCAGTTTTGCCCCGGGGATGAGTCAATTAATCATCTATTCTTTGCTTGTCCTACTGGGGTGTATATGTGGAGTACTATTGCTTATTTCCTAGGTGCTAGTAGTCGTCCCTCCTGTTTCACACAATACTTCTGGTGGGTTGTGAAGTTTCTCCCTTTTGTGCAAAATGCGCATATTGTTTTTGTTGTTACTTTCTGCTGGGTACTGTGGAAAACTAGGAATCGTGCTTGTTTTGAAGGAAAATTGGTTTCTTCCCCTTTGGTATTAAAATGTTATATGTGCGCTTTTCTTTGATAATGGGCAGGTCTTCAAAATAAGTAGGACATAACGGTGTTGGTGGATGGAGCCGAGCGCCTGCAACAGATGGCATCGCAAGTTCATGAGATGGCTAGGCGTACAGCGACTCCGAGGGTGCAGGATGGCGAGAAGGATGAAAGTGTCGATGCCACTAATGATTGAATGAGAAGAAAAATACGGTGTCCTGATGTGTTATGCCTCGTTACTTCCTGGAAACAAGTATGCTGGGCTTTGTCGGTGGTATGCTTGTACTTTGTTCTCAGGAACTTCTTTCTTTCTTCTTTTTCTTTCCTGTTACTGGGTTTGTTAACCTAAGACATACTTTCTATTATCCTGTATTCCTGTGATAATGGAACCGGACTCAATGGAGTCGTATGGAAAAAATGAGCTTTGAATTTTTTCCGAAGGATGTTTACTTCCTTTAGACCAGTTTCCATTTTAATTGTGACAACAAATTTCATTTTCCAGTTGTGATCACCATGCATCCAACACTCCAGCAATAGTCGTCCTATCTTTTATGTGCCTCAGCGCTTCCACCAGCTGCACAACACGTAGCCACGTGGGTACCAAATCCACCCGTCGTAAACTCTTAGTGGAGCGGTGCCGCTTCTTCTGGTAGCTTTAGGGCACATAAATAGGTATCAGTTCAAAGTCACTTATTCGGAAGTACAATGGTCGGCATGCCAACAAGTATAGTGGTGTGTTTATTTGAGGTGTGGTTGTAGTCGTGGTTGGCACGTGTCTTATGATGGATATAAGAGTATCTCCAACATATAATGTATTTTAGCGCATGCCCCAAAAGTAGTTTTTAGGGAACCCGCGCGTGAGAACGACGCTCCAGCAGATGATGTATAGATCTTGTGCCCCAATATTTTAGGGCACGCCCAAAACAAAAAACCCTCGCTGATGTATATTTGCATCATGCGATAGGGCATCCGTGTTCGTGTCGCTTCCCAATCACTCCACTGAAACTTCCCCACCTCTCTCCGTCCACGCGCGACCACTGAAATAGCCCTGCCTTGTCGCCCTTGTCTTAGATCCACCCAATTCCCATCACTGAGTCCCGCCACTCCAATTTCACACCGATTTTGGCCTCTGCTGCCAAATCCTAGCTGCCACGCCCCCTCTTACGCCCGTGGCTCGATTAGGTTCATCGGTGTCCGTGAGCCCCCTTCCGGATTTTTCGTGGATGATGTCACCGCAGTGGATTGCAATGCACGTGGATCATAAGAAGCACACGCGGGTGATGCGGAAGATTGCCATCACCGAGGCCAATGAGGCCGCCATGAAGAAGCACACATGAGAACATCCCAAAGATGTTCAGACTAAGTTGGATTTCTTCCATGCTAGGGACGCGCAAAGAAAGGAGGAGAGAGCCGATAACAATAGGAAGAAGGCCGAGATGGAGCTAGTTGGTCCCTCGACGATCAACACCAACTCCAAGACGTGGTTGGATCTCTCCTACACTAGTAGCAACGATGGTGAGATGTAGCATTTAGATTTAGTTTGATGATCTTAGCTATTTGTTTGAAGTACCTAACTATCTATGTTTCAATGTTTTGAACCATATATGTTTGAATGTACCAAACTATCTAGGTTTGAACTTTATGTGTAATGAAGATCTAGATATACGCTTGTCAAGTTTGCAAAGATTTTATTTCCGAAGTTATGATTGTATTCATATTTTGCAAAGATTTCAATTCATATATTTTGTAATGTCAAATTCATATGCAGAGTACGAGATGTTTGCTATGTGTACTGTGTCCTATTTTAGATCATCTCGAATTTCGCTAGTGCCCTATTTTAGGGAAGAGAAAAACTGGGGTAGGACACCGCATTTTCCTATTTGTTTTGCCATAAAATACATCATCTGCTCTAGATGCTCCGAGAGATCAGCATTCAAGTTGGGCTCCACATAGGTGGATCAGAGTTTGATGTCGGTTGAAAATACACAATGCCATGGTACAGTCTGTGTCCTTTGGAAACAACTCCTTTCGGGTTTCTCCTAAATGGTCGAACGCGTGATTGTCATAACTCGTTTACATTGTCCATTCTTAAATAGAACCCTGAACTCACAAGCCCTAAACCTGTTTGGATCACTAGGAATTATACAATCCCGGAGCCCGCATGTCATGCCTATCCCCTCACTGGATCTCTGGCTGTCACCGTCGTCCACTCCTCCGACTCCGCTCTCAAATAGCACGGCGTGGAGCTCGACGACGCGTCCTGAAGCTCGCCCGCGCCGGCCGCAGCGCGACACGTGGCTTGGAGGTCGACGGCCCTGCTGTAGCGGGAACGGATCTGTAACTGGACGGATCGTGGCCTAGAGCGCAACACGCGGGCTGATGGGCTCGTCCTCCTCGTGCTTACTGTTTGTGTTTGGGTTTAGTCCAGGCAAATTTCATCCTTGCTTGATTGCCCATCGTAGTAGTAGTATAGAAACAAGAGTCGGATGGATACAAAATTACTCTGCTTTAATCTGCAACCTGGCCCTCGTATGATCAGCTAGCAGGATATTACCGAGATCTAAGACCCAAACGGCCAGTGCATGCGCGTCTAGGTCCGCCACTGTTTCGCGACCGCCGACAGAGGTAAACGAGAAGAAGAAGACCCCATGTCAAGCTAACCAGTCAAAATCCTCAGACTTTTACATGCCACGTCACCAAATGTAGGCTGTGACATGTGACGTCAGCAAATCCCAGTCGAAACGATCCCAAGGTTTAAAATAGACCGGAATTACAAAGTTTAGTGTGCTGATTTCAAGGATTGGGAGTTTAGGGTTCTATTTCATCTTCCGAGTTCAAGGTTAGTCCTGAACTTTTCCCTTCATAAATCGACCCGTCTCACCAACTCGCATGTTCAGCAAGCATGCATGTGAAGAGACCGCCATAACAAGAACACTACACATGGATAGATAAATCTGTAAGTAACCTCTTGTGTTTTATTTACAAAAAGCTATCCTATTTTGAGGTCAAATCTACGCCTGTATAAACGCTAGCTTCGTCATTGTGGCCTTTTTTTATTATTATTAAGTCTGCATTCGTTCGTTTCTTTTTCAGCCGACGAGACTCTGTTCGTTCCAGAGGCATGTACTGTGGTGATAAATGTCATGTTTCCGTTAGTAACGCGTCATTACGTTTTCGTAACCAGTTGCTCCTTTTTTTTTTATTTTTTGGTTGCTCACGTTGGCTTCGCCCACCGTCTGATGGGCTCCTGTTCCCGGGCCGGGCTGAGAACGCGCCGTCTCTCCGCCAATGAAATCAATGATGTCGCTTTCGGGCTGAGCGCTGACCCGGCTGATCTTGGCAGCGACCGACACCTGAGAAGGGACGAGAGACGCTGCTTTCCAGCTGGGTTGGGTTGGGTTGGGCTAGGCGCAAGTGGACTACTGTACCGTACCTTGCGCTCTCACGGACCGGCAGCACCTGCAACTGCAAACCCCTGTGCTCTGCACCGGCCACTTGGGAAGGTCCTGAGTGTGCACGCTGTCCGAGCGTTCACCACCCTCGAATACAATGCGCAGATTTTCTACGTTTTTTTTTTTTGAACGGTCAACGGGTGGAACCCACCCGACAGAAAGCTGCTATTAAAAATATCTGGAGTACAAGGGAACCCAAAAGAACAGAAAAATTACACAGGGGTCCAAAATAAGCACAAAGAACCTTAGGGAAAAACTTGAAAAGCAATCAAGTCCCCGGTCCTCTTCCTCCTCCAGAACCAAGAGCTCCGGCGTCGGCTGCAAACGGCGACTCCAATGCCACTTGGAGACGGGAGCAGAAGAATACCGACGGACGGAGCAGAGCAGCGGCGGAGCGGCAGCCCTACTGCCATTCGGTCCGGCGCAAAGACGGGAAGAAGCCGCCACGATACACCGGAGAGGAGCTCCAAAGAAACCGCCGCCGCAGACTCCCCGACTGCACACTCGAAGCGACCACCCTGGGCACTGCAGCAGACAGGAGAGAAGCCCACCGCGACATGGACAACACCAGCGCCTGGACGAAAAGAAAAGGGCAACGTAGCCACTCGACCCCCCTCGCCACCACGGCCGGCCGGGAATCGGGCAAAACCACGTAGCCACCTCCACGCCCACCACCCTCGCCACCAAGGCCGGCCAAGGAGAGCTAAGAGGCCACAGATCACACGCCAAGCACCAGCTCCTAGGCGCCTTATGAAAGGGCTTGCCACCAGTAGGTCTCCGGCTTGGATCCACCATTGATCTAAGTGGAGATCAACTGGGGCGAATCCTTGGCGCCGCGCCAACGCACCAAGAGGAGCCCCTGCCACCACCAGATCAAGCTGAGGAGGGAACTCTCTTCCAATCCCCCTCACCACCACGGCCGGCCGGGAGCGGGAGAGCAGAGACACCACAAGCTTGAAGCGGAGCGGCGGGCCTTATTACGGAGATCCCGGATCCAGAGACGAGGCACACCAACTCCAGCCACCGGAGCACTCCGCGCCCAATCTCCTCCACCGGATATGCCAAGCTCGACCCTAGCTTCAGCACCCTACTCCACAACTACAGGCACAACGGCCACAACCCTAGAACTACTCCGGCGCCTCCCCTCCGCCGCCTCCGGCCACCATGGCCGCCGGAGGGGCTCGGGATCGGCCCGGTCTCGCGAGATCTGGGAGGGTTACTGTAGCAGGCTCTCCGGGGTGGGGGGGGGGGGGGGGACTGCTATATGCCCATTTTCTACGTAAACAAACGAGAAAAGTTCAAAACAAACCTTGAATTGGTAGACAAAAGCTAAATTAAACCTCAAACTTCTAATCCCTGAAATTGGCACCCTAAACTTTAAAATTCCGGTCTATTTCAAACCTTGAGATGGTTTCGGTTACAATTTGCTGACAGATCCGGTGGCACTGCAACCACCGCAGCTGATGCGGTCGTCCTCTGGCCCGCACGCGCTGATGCGTTGTTGCTTGGCACTGCAACGACAATCAAGCACATCTCTCTTCACGACTGAACCCACTGGCCAAGAAGTCGAGCAAGGCCTCCTTCCTGCTCCAGTCCGCTCATCCAAGATGGTCGCCGCGTCCGCGGCAGTCAAGCCAGAGAAGCTCACAAGAACCTATGGCAGAAAATCTTCTTCAAATCCATGAAGATTCATCAATTTGATTAACAATCTGCACAAATTGACTACACAAATTTTCTTTTAACTCTCAACAGCCCCAATCAAGCCTTCTCTCATTCGATTTTCTCATTCGATTTCATACGCGAACTGGAAAAATGCTTCAAATCCTAAAAATCTCATCAGCTTTCTCTAAAAATCCAATGGGCTCCGCCGCTCGAGAAAGTGGGCGTCGCCGACTCTGCTGCTCAGGGAGGGAGGTGCTCCACGGATTTTCGGGACGGGGGAACCATCGCAGCTTGGGGAAGGAGGCGCCGTCGCCGCTGCTTGGGACGAGAGGTGTCGTTGCAGTAGGTTGTGCGAGATAAGGGGACGTGGTGCACTGCCTCCGCCCAGGAACGCCACCACGCTTCTGCTCAAGAGAGGGTCGGTATGCGTGAGGAGAGAGAGAGAGAGAGGAGGGGAGGAGCGGAGAACGGCGGACACCGGTCGGCCGGCGTGAGAAATAAGTGAGATCCCACCTAAATTCACTTGTAGTTCATTTGCTAAATTCTAGTGTAAATTTTGAGCAAAAATTTGCACTAGATTTTGAGAAATGAATTAGAAGTGGGATTCAGGCGGGATTCTACCTGACACCCTAGAAATAAGATAGATAGATGGGTTAAAGTAAAGAGACGGATATGACACTTGGGCCCGCACTGTCTGTGAGACTGAAGTTATCCACCAGGATTGCTGCTTTCCCGGTGCGCCAGGGTCTAAAATAGACCGGGATTCTAAAGTTTGGTGTGCCAATTTCAGGGATTGAAAGTTTGAGGTTTAATTTAGCTTTTGTCTACCAATTTAAGGTTTGTTTTGGACTTTTCTCTAAACAAAAACGAGCACGGATCTATCAATGCGCACTTGATCGTGATACTAGTGTATGATACGACTTTTATAGTGGATACTATTATATATAATGGTATCATAGTATCATACTATTTATTGTTTTGTGGAATCCTAATAAAAATTTATGGATAAGATTTATTTGCTATTTACTTTTATAGATATATATGTTATGCTACCATATCACAACATGATACCACTAGCACCTCTCTTTTTTATTAATTATATTGCCACATTTTTTTTTGATAACATAGATTGCATAATACTATCTATGATATTCTCCATAGGGCCATCCTCATACCCTCGAACAGTAGAAAAACATTCACGGACAAAAATCTGAACAATTTGCATGCAACTAGACTGATTTCTAATCAAATCCTAGGAAAGGGACCCCCCCCCCCCCGCCCGTCCCCTGTGTCGCACCTAGGCGACACCGGGGGCTCCCCGTCGCCGCTCGAAAGCTCCCCCTCTCCGGCCTCTTCCCTCACCGCCGCTGCCGCCGACCCTTGCCATGGTGGCGGCAGACCCTGCTGCCAAAGGTGGCAGGGTTTCTTTCCATCGTCTGGAGGCGTCGGTGAAGGGCTGACGCGACTGGGACGTCGTTGGCCGGCTCGCCGGCGCGCGGATGCCGGGGCGGCGGCCCCGGGAGGCGGTTGTGGTCTCTGCGACGGTGATGCTTTGGCGAAGATCGGGCAGCGGCCGACTGCGCGGGTGGCGGCGTCGTGGGCTTCTAGATCCGTCCGGGGGTGGTTCCCGTCGGTCTCCGGTGGCGGCCGTCCGGGGCGCGTGCATGCAGGGATGGGTGTGGCCAAGCAGTGGGGCTTGTGCTGATGGAGGTCAGATGGCAGCCTACAGTGGTTTTGCCTTGGCCATGTGGACGACAGGGCGGGCTACCGCGGGTGCTGCAGTGCGAACGTCGGGGTGACGCGGCCCCGGGTCGGAAGGTGTGGTGAGGCACACATGGCAGGAGGTTCCGCGGTGGGCTGTGAGCTACAAGGCGGCGGTGGCGGCTTGCTGCAAGAAGGGCAAGGCTTCTTCGACCTGGACGGACAGACTCCAACGACTTGGGAATGGTGAACTCCACGCAAAAGCATTGTACCGACCAAGGTCGATGTCGGTGATGGTGGCGTCTTCGGACGTCGCTCCCCTCATTGGAGGCATCGTCGATGATCTCCTTCGCCTCCCTCGTCGTTTTGAGTCTCGGACTCTCCGGGTGAAAACCTAAACTCCGGTTGCGGCCGGAGTGGGCGTCGGCGGCGGCATCGTCGCTTCCCCCTTGGGGGCGTCGCCTTAGAGGCCCGGTACTATGTCGGTCTCTTTTTGGCTTGCTTTGCTTGCCAGCTTCTCTATCGGCCAGGCATGTGCGCGGTCTTGGGACCGGCCTGGAAGCCGGAGCGGCGGCTCCGGGAATCCTTCTTTTTTTGAGGTGATGTCTCTAGTCACTTGGGTGGTGGAGGCATCGTCATGGTTGGTGCGTGGCCTTGGGGTCGACGTGGGAGCCGGAGCAGCGGCTCTCGAATTCGTGTGCAATTGTGCTGCCTCTGGCCTCTTGGGTGGCAGAGGTGTCGACACGGCCGGTGCGCGGCCTTGGGGCCGGAGCGGCTGCTCCGGGGATCGCTTGCAACGTGGGTTTTCGTCCTGGTCACTTGGGTGGTAGGGTTGACGGACATGTGTTCGGTTTTGCAAGTTTTTCTGAAAACTGTGCCGTGTGGTTTTCTGACTGGTTTTTCTTATAAACCGGACACGTTTCCAATGGTTTTGCCGTTTTGGCATGTTTTCACTATGACCTAAACATGCCTCTCTGTACTGTGTTCGTTATTTCCTCTACTAATAGAAAAGGCAGCTGCCGGTTGCTAATTTTTTTTTTTGAACAACCAATGCACGAACTGCTGCAGCTAGCCCAGATCGGTAAAAAGCCAGTGTGTAGTTTTCAGTCGCAGCAGCACGCCATGTCAAAATTCAAATGTCTATATATGCGGCCGGCCGGAAGGGACAGATGAGTAGGTACGTACGTCGTCCCTTCGAATCGTGTACCGCGTCGTCGTGCCAACGATACGATACGGCGGAGGGAACCGCCGTCCTGTCCTCCGCTCGTCGATCAGGGTACGATCAATGCAAGCACAGTACACGGTACACACGCGCAATGTTTACCCATCGGAAAAATAAAATCACGGCCCAATAAAAACATTTCAATCATCGTCGCCGAAGCAGCTGAGGGGCAAGGTTTTACAGAGACGACAGGTCACAACTCACAAGAGTCATGGATGAACATCTTTCTTACTGTTAACTGTTTAACTTTTGGACGGTACTTTTTTTTGAGAGAGAGAAAAAAACAGTTTCTCCACGTACGTGTGTGTAGCACAGTTTCTCTCTCTCTCTCTCTCTCATCTCGCATCAGCTCGATCGTGTCTAATTTTCCTTTGGAAATTCGGACAGTTTCAGTTTCAGGCAGGTGAAAATCTTGTAAATTCTCGATCTATGTTATCTTCTAATATGGTCACTTCACATGATCGGCAATCTATGTGCTCCTACATGATCTCAAGTGCGGTTTCACTCATACATTTGGTTACTTCTGTATGGGTGCCAGTAATTCAAACACTAATCCATATTTATGCTGTGCTCGAAGCTTCTTACCAAAAATCTATATATAGAAAATACCTACTCTCTTTGTTCAAACTACCAAGTCCTCAAACCACTTGCATAGGTAACCAAAGATCCTTTTATGTTCTAATAATATACATAGCACTATACCTTCTAGCTGTGAATGTAGTTTTGCAATTTGGAATTCCCACGATATGTATGTTCCACTAACTAACAACTCTATGACATGAGATTATTTCAATCGTTCAACTCTTTGAGATGCAACTACCGATGAATGAACGCATGGCTGGGTCGCCACTACCATATCGGTGTAAGCTGGATCCCTCTCTGTTTCGTCGTAATGGGAACTCTCAAGTGTTTCACATCTTGCTCGGTTGTGTCATAGCACTCCGTTCTCTAAGAGCGTCATGTGATGAGCTTTTTGTCAAACCATGAAACTGGGTGTTGTGGTTATGATGATTATTTCAGTGCTACTTGGAAGGGGGCATTTGCCCCCCTCTCAAATTTCAAACCTCTTTTTTTCTTGTGATGTTACACCGGTATGAGCTATGAAAACTTATATCTTGTGAAGTATGTTTACTTTCTTTAAAATGATTTGCATTTTAATTGCGACCGGCATACTTTATTTTCTAGTTCTAGCCCTCATGTGTCCAACACACGTAACAATAGACCACGACCAGTCTATTGTGTGAGTCTGTTTGTGTGCCTCAGAGCTTCCACCGGTTGCACCGCGCCCAACCACGTCTGTACCAGATATCCACCCTTAGCTAACTCCTCGTGGAACAGAAGTAACAATAGACCCTTGACGGTAATGATAACGTAAGGCCTTAGAGTGTGTTTGTTTTGGCTGCAGCTTTAGAAAAGCAATTGTAGGAAGCAACTTTCGGAAGCAGAGATTTGCTGTTTGGCAAAAATGTTTTTGATGGCTGTTGTTGTTGGTTTTGGAACTGAAATGTATGAAATTACCCTAAGTGTAGAAGATGTTATATAAGTGTTGTTTTAAAATGAATTAGCTATTCCTCCAAGCAAATTCCGAGCAAATTACCCTAAGTGTTGTTACATAAGTGTTGTTTTGAAGATGTTACATAGATGTTACTTTAATTCCGAGCAACGTCTCTACAATACCAATATATGCGTTTATGTTGTGCTCGAAGCTTCTTACCAAAAATCTATAGAAAATACCTACTCCCTCCGATCCATATTAATTGACTTTGATTTGTTAATAGTGTCTAGATTCATTCAAATTTACACAAATTTGAGTCAATTAATATGGGTCAGAGGGAGTACACTCATTGTGCAAACTACTAAGTCCTCAAACCACTTGCATAGGTGGCGAAATATCCTTTTATGTTCTAATAAAATACATGGCACTATACCTTCTAGCTGTGAATGTAGTTTTGCAATTTGGAATTCCCACGATATGTATGTTCCACTAACAACTCTATGACATGAGATTATTTCAATCATTCAACTTTTCGAGATGCAACTACCGATGAATGAACGCATGGCTGGGTCACCGCTACCATATAGGTATAAGCTGGATCCCTCTCCGTTTCGTCGTAATGGGAACTCTCAAGTCTTTCTAAGTGTTTCACATCTTGCTCGGTTGTGTCATAGCACGCCGTTCTCTAAGGGTGTGTTTGGTACCTTGGGTGTATCCAGATATTCTCATCTTATCCTAACTTTTTTCATTTTTGGATGTTTGGTAGACCGGGTCGGCTGTCCTTGGCAATGCCCACCTCATACAGAAACAGGCTCTCAGCCCTGCCCGGTTGTGAAGCTCGAATCGAGCTTCACAACTCGGCATGGGCGACTCCATCCCGCAAAAACGCCCCGCGCATGCGATGCAGCCCGTTAGGGGTCACTGGCCCGCACGCTCCAGCGACTTCATTCCTCCCCGCATCTCTCGTCTCTCTCCTGCTTACGATCCAACGACTTCACGCCCACGCCGCAAGAACACCACGCCGACGACGATTGGACGACTCCGGAACCTCCAGGTGCTCCTCCCCCTGAACGCGCATCAGGCCGCACCGGCCTCCTATTCCTCCGACGCCACCGTGTCGTCCTCCTTTCCCTGAATGCGCAGCAGGCAGCGCTGCCGCCCTCTCCCTGAACGCGCAGCAGGCAGCGCCGCCGCCCTCTCCCTGAACATGCAGCAGGCCGCGTCGCCAACCAAGAGCCTCCTCCTCGTCTCCATGCACTACCTACTACCTAGAGCTGCCGCCTAGCTCCTCCTGGCGCCGCCGACGAGGTGCTCCGAGCATGCTCAGAACTCCATGGCGGTGGTAGATATGAGATGAGGACCTGATTGCTTTTTTCTTTTTTTGTTCAAAGTTCTTTGTGTAAGAAAGTTGGACCTCCCTGTAATTTCATAGTTTCTAGGGTATCATTACTACTTTAGAGAGGAGTAGACCAAATCTGGGCAGACACAGCCTACCAAACAACCTCTGGGATCAGCATGTCTCAACACATAGAGGCTGCCAAACACACCACAAAATCTGAACCCATCATGTATAAGGTCAGCTTGTCTCTACCGGGAGAGTCATTCTAGAGGGACACAGGCTACCAAACACACCCTAAGAGCCTCATGTGATGAGATTTTTGTCAAACCATGAAACTGGGTGTTATGGTTCTGATGATTATTTTAGTGCTACTTGGAAGGGGGCATTTGCCCCCCTCTCAAATTTCAAACCTCTTTATTTCTTGTGATGTTACACCGGTATGAGCTATGAAAACTTATATCTTGTGAAGTATGTTTACTTTCTTTAGAATGATTTGCATTTTAACTGTGACCGGCATACTTTATTTTCTAGTTCTAGCCCTCATGTGTCCAACACACGTAACAATAGACCACTACGAGTCTATTGTGTGAGTCTGTTTGTGTGCCTTAGAGCTTTCACCGGTTGCACCGCGACCAACCACGTCCGTACCAGATATCCACCCTTAGCTAACTCCTCGTGGAACGAACGTAACAATAGACCCTTGACGGTAATGATAACTTAAGGCCTTAGAGTGTGTTTGTTTTGGCTGCCGCTTTAGAAAAGCAACTTTCGGAAGCAGAGATTTGCTGCTTGGCAAAAGTGCTTTTGATGGCTGTTGTTGTTGGTTTTGGAACTGAAATGTCTGAAATTACCCTAAGTGTAGAAGATGTTACATAAGTGTTGTTTTGAAATGAATTAGCTATTCCTTACCTTTTTTACTTAAATACTACGTTCAAGGGTTATTTGAAATGATAATGCAAGGTTGTCACAGTAATTAAATTCTAAAGCTTGTCGATAAACCTAAAACATCAGATAGTCCTCATCATGATCACACCAAAATATAATACGAGGTTGTAACATAATTAAGTTACAAGGTTGTCCATATGAACTCAAAATAAGTGCGGGGTTTTCATGCCTCCAACACACCTCCTCTTGCAACGAACAAAGCATCGGCTATGTTATCATGCATGTTGTTCATGGTAACATGGTCCTCTCCCACATCATTGCCCACATTGCCCGCGTTTGTGGAAACAACATGCCCTAGAGGCATAGGTCTCATCATGATCACATCGGTAAAAGTGGAGATCAAACAACTGACTATCCCTGATGAAGTTATGGAGATCCATGCAGGCAATGATAATCTCGGTCTGCTTCTCTAATGGGTAACTTTGCATGCCATGCACGATGCGCCATTTTTGCTTCATCACTCCAAATATTCTCTCAATAGAATTCCTCAGAGGTGAATGGGCATGGTTAAATGTTTCTTTCTTCCCAGGATGCGCTCCAGCAAGTCTAAACTCAGATAGATGATACTTGGTACATGTATATGGTGAAAGATAGCCATCCTGATTGGGATAACCCGAATCAACTAGATAGTATCTTCCTGAATGAAACACAAGTGAGTGATGGGATATATGACACCAATACCACATAATGAGAAGTGCACAAGTCTAACATATACCTGGAGGAGGATGCAGGAAATTCGCTTCAAACTTAAGCAATGTATCTTTGAATATCGTCGTGCATAGAACCTGGCCATCCCGCAACTATGGAGGTGAACCGCAAGTTAAAATCTGCAGGCACTTCTCTTGGCACTCCCAACATGACCGTCGATGTCCCGTCAACATGGGCATCCTCAAACATGACCTCCATCAACTCCAAGTTATCCGGAGGACCTCTCGGAAACCTGTAATAAGCTTGTTAGTATTCATAAGATTCACAGGTGAATAAACATAATATGTTCCATCTATTCTGAAATGTAAATTAAATATGACATAAACATGGCATATATCATACCTTGATTAATTTAGCCCATTGTGTCTCATCTGCTGTAATTATTTGTTTCACCGGATTCCAACCAAGTCCAGTTGCTTTGAGTTTGAAATACACCTATGCTTGATACAATGCTTTGGTTGAATCCCATTTATTTTTGAACTTCCCCGTGTGTAGATCCTCCCTGTCCTAACACCAAATTCTCTACCTAAATTCTTGTACCCCTATGAACTCAAAAATCTTGTAGGACTATTTTCCGCATATGTCTCGGCTGCATAGATCTCACAAAAGATTGTGGTGGATTTCCCGATTTGCTTTAGGGGTCTTATCTTGATCCATCTAATTACATGCATGTAGGAACAAATTTAAATGAGCATATGTATGTGTGCAAAATAGAACCAACACCATGTCCAATAGTACATATGTAAACACATGTATGTATGCATACAACAATATGACAATGTCCAATACATACAGAAATCTGTCCTGGTAACCCTCACGTAACCCCCTCTGGCCCTCCCGACTCCCCTAGTCTCCCTCCTCCAGGATATCGGGGAGTACTCCCTATATCGTGCCGCCTGTAGCCTCCCCTTCTCCCTTTTCCCCTCCTCACCACTCCTAGAAGCCATCGGCAAAGCCCTGGCCGCCAATGAAAGGGGGAGGGGACCTGGTGCTGTTTCTCCAAGATCCTTGCAGCGAGCTCGACGGAAGCGGTGAGGGCGATGTGCATGGTGGTTGGCAGTAACGGGTCGCCGATGGAGGTGGAAAATCCTTGGCCGGCACATCGGGATCTTCCCCATACTGATGGCGGCTACTCCAGTTGGGTTGGGCCTCGGCTCAACATGGCCTCTCCTTCTACGTCGATGGGTGCCTTTGACGGATTTCTATGGCTAGAAATCTCATGGTTACGGAACAACCTCCGGGGTGAAATCCTTTGCCTAGCTTTTGTTGGACTTATGCCCTAGAGGCAATAATAAAGATGTTATTATTATAATTCTTGTTCATGATAAAGTTTATATTCCATGCTAGAATTGTATTAAGCGGAAACTTTGATACTTGTGTGGTTTATGAACAACACCGTGTCCCTAGTACGCCTCTATGGACTAGCTCATTGATTAATGATGGTTAAGGTTTCCTAACCATAGACATGAGTTGTCGATTAATAATGAGATCATGTCATTGGGAGAATGATATGATGGACAGACCCAAATTAAGCAGAGCAATTAGATCGTGTCATCGTGTTCATCTTTGCGAAGCTTTTTCTTATGTCAATTATTGTATTCCTTAGACCATGAGATAATACAACTCCCTGGTATCGGAAGAAAGCTTTGAGGTCATCAAACGTCATCCTATGTGAGGGTGATCATAAAGGTGTCTCTCAGGTGATCGGAAAGTACTTGTTGGGTTGTATGTATCGAGATGGAATTTGTCCCTCCCGAGTCGGAGAGATATACTTCGGGCCCACTCGGTAATCGATATCAACACCGCTTGCAAGCACGTGGTTAAGGAGTTAATCACAAAGTGATATCGGATTACGGAACGAGTAAAGTACTTGCTGTGAACGAGATTGAACTAGGTATGTCGATACCAACGATCGAATCTCGAGCAACTAAAATATCGCGTGACGAAGGGAATACATATATGGGATCAATTGAATCCTGGCATCGTGGTTCATCCGATATGATCATCGATGAATATGTAGGAGTCAATATGGGTTTCCAGATCCCGCTATTTATTATTGATAGAATATCATGTCTGCATATTCTCGAACCCGTAGGGTCACACACTTAACGTGCCTCGACGCTAGGATAGAATGGATAATTGGTTTATGAGTTTTTGTTCGGAGTCTCGTATGAGATCCAGGACATCACGAGAGGTTCCGGAATGGTCCGGAGAATAAGATTCATATAAAGGAAAGCAATTTTTGGATTTCGAAATCGTTTCAGAGTTTATCGGTATTGTACCGGAAGGTTCTAGACGGTTCTGGAGTGGGACCAACGTGGGCCCACTTGTTGGGGGCCTGCGTGGGCCTAAGGGGAAGTGCCCTGACCGCATTGGGCCAGGGGCACAATGCCCCAAAGGCCCAGCCGGCCAGCCTAGGGGAAACCCTAGGGGAGATCTTCTAGAAGGAGGGGGAAACTTGCCCCCCCACTCCAACCCTTGGGGCCGCCGCCCTAGGGCTTGGAGGAGGGGCCAAGGGGGCCAGCCAGCCCCCTATATAAATAGGGCAGGGGCGCACCCTCCCCCTTCCACTCTTCCAACCCTAGCCGCCGTCCTGCTGCCCTCCACCTCTTTCTCTCTCTCTCCCGACTGCGCGTAGGCGAAGCCCTACCGCAGAAACTTTCCACCATAGCACCACGCCGTCGTGCTGCAGATCCAATCCATCTCTTCACCCCACTTGCTAGACCAAGGAAGGAGGAGACGTCGCGGCACCGTACGTGTGCATCTCTTGGAGGCGCCGCCACTTGCGGCGTAGGATCGGATCGTATCGCGAGGAGGAGACGGCTAGTACGACTACATCAACCACGTTCTGTTGAACGTTTCTGCTGTACGATTTTTTTAAGGGTATGAAGATCTCATCTACCTCTCTCGTTGATTGCATCTCCTAGATTAGATCTTGGCTTTCTTGTTCGCATCCGTAGAATTTTTTTGATTTACTATGCTGCGAAACCCTTCAGTGGTATCAGAGCTAGATCTATGCGTAGATGTGTTTCACGAGTAGAACGCAACATGCTTGTTGCGGGCGTTGATGTTTTCTGTTGCAAGCCTCTTGTTGTGTATTTCTTATGGCGCGGCATAATGAGATCTAAGCAGTCTAGGCCAACTTTACGCGACCTCGTTCGCGAGACCGGCTTCGCACTTGACGTGTGGCTTGTTCCACACATGCGGCTGGTGGATGCCAGTTTCTCTCACTATAGTAGTCATGGGATTTACACCGGATGTTAGCAACCATAATATCACCGTTGTGGCTTTCCGTAGGTAAGAATCGTTCTTAGCTTGTTACTCCCATAAGCCACGTAAAACATGCAACAACAAAGTAGAGGCGTCTAACTTGTTTTTATAGGGAATGTTTTGTAATATGATATGTCCCAAGACATGATGTGTATGTTGTATCCAATGATAATGTTTTGTAATATTTCACGACTTGCATGTCGATGAGTTCACAACCGGCAGGAGTCATATGGTTGTCTTTATAATTGTGTATGACCTGCGTGTCAACTTCTTATACGCCATGTAATAGCTTTACTTTATCGCTAAGTAGTTAGCAATAGTTGTAGTTGCTATTCGTGGTGGAGGCAATCATGATGGAGTGATGGAGATCATGCTGGCGCGCACAAGATGGAGATCATTGCGCGGAGATTGGCTATACCATGTCACATAAAATTATATGCATGTGATGTTTATCCTTTTATGTGTCTTATTATGCTTAGATCGCGACGGTAGCATTATAAGATGATTCCTTACTTAAAGATCAAGATAAAATTTTGTTCTCCCCATGTATGCACCGTTGCGAAAGTTTGTCGTGTTCAAGCACCTCGTTATGATCGGGTGCTATAAACTCTAAGTTCACATACAACGGGTGCAAGCCAGTTTTGCACACGCGGAAATACTTGGGTTTGACTTGACGAGCCTAGCATGTACAGACATGGCCTCGGAACACACGAACCGAAAGGTTAAACATGAGTCATATGAATGATATGATCGACACTTGGTTGTCCACCATTGAAACCACATCTCTTCTCGTTAAGATCGGATTAGGTGTGGTGAATTTGGATCGTGTTCACTAAACAACTTGAGGGATGTTGAATTTAGTGGGAGTTCATCTAATAATTTGATTAAGTTGAACTAGTTATCATGAATATAGTCTAAATTGTGTTTGCAATTTTTGTAGATTAAATGGCTAAGTCCAACTTCAACTTCAACGTTTTTGCTGAGAAAGAAAAGCTTAAGAACAATGGGTCTAACTTCACCAACTCGTTCCGCAATATGAGAATCATTCTCGCTGGCGGACAAAAGGACTATGTACTTGAGAAAGCGCTAGGTGACGCCCCTGCTATTGATGCGCCGGCTGATGAAAAAGCTGTTTATCAGTCGCGCAAAGATGATTATGGAGTGATTAAGAGTACCATGTTGTTTGCTATGGAACCGGACCTTCAAAATCGTTTTGAGGAGTTCGCCGGGCCCTTTGAGATTCTTGAGAAACTGAAAACCATGTTTTAGACTCAGGCCCGTTCTAAGAGATATAAGATCTCTAAGAAGTTCTTCAACTGCAAGATGGAGGAAGGGAGTTCCGTTAGTGAGCACGCCATTAAGATGTCGGGCTACACTCAACGTCTTGAGCAACTGGACTGCAAGATTCCAGAAGAGCTCAAGATTGACAGAGTTCTGCAATCACTCCCTCCTAGCTACAAAGGTTTTGTAGTTACTCACAATCAAATTGGTTCCACTGATACGATCACTGAGCTTTTCGCTAAGCTGAAAGCTGCGGAGGTGGATATCAAGAAAGATAATCATGTGTTGATGGTCAACAAGCCCCTAGCTTTAAGAAAGGTTAGGGTACAAAGAAGTCCTTCAAGAATTTTTTTGATTTACTATGCTGCGAAACCCTTCAGCTTTGTCGACGCAGATGATGCGGCGACGTCTGTGGGCGACGCTAGCCTTCTTGGATGGCATCATCATGGTGGAAGTTCGGTTGGGCTCCGAGGGAAACCTAGAACTGGTCCGGACAGTGGTGGCGCATGGCGTTGTCTTCCTCATGGAGGCACTGTTTTGGAGCTCATATCGCCAGTGGGATCTCAAAGGCATGGAGGCGTTGGGCCACCGCGTAGGCTGCATGAAGGGTCATCTACTCCGGGGGGAAACCTCTGACCCGGGTCTCCTGGTTCGGATGATGATCATGTGAGGCGTCTCTTCCCTACGGGGACATTGTTTTTGGAGCTGATGCCGGTTGGAGGGCCCCTAAAGTGGAGCAACTTTCATTGACCTCGACATCGATGGAGTCTCGATGGTGTGGATCTGCGGAGTCTCGGTATCATATAGGGATCGATGGGCTCGCGCAGAGTGGAGGCGTTTTTTGGCATGGTGGTGGCATCGTCGGCAGGACCGCCAAAGTCTATGCTAATATTAACCTTGAAGATTACTTGGAGGATAGACAGTGGTGACAACTTCTTTAGCGTGTACATGAGGTGCTCTCTACGAGTCTGTTATACCGGATGAGCGCTCGCCTTTCGCCTAGAGGGCGTCTCGGGGTATGCGATATATCCCTGGTTCAGTTGATGGTGGGCATATGCCCTTTTGACATGATCTTCACCCATTGTCAGATTCTTAGGTGTTGTGTGGAGGCTTCAGATTTTGCAATGTATGTTTTTTGTCAGTCGGTTTGTTGAATAATTAATAAAACACGTCGTATGCATCTCTTCGATGTAGATACCGGGGGACATACTCCATTTCAAAAAAATCTGGCCATCTTCCTAGATTAATTCAGAACCAATAGTATCTACAAATGCCCATGTTCCTAAATGGCGCAAAGATAGATGGGGAAACGATTTACCTTCCTGCAGCCTTCCTCAACAAAGAGGCGTCGGGGTTGGAGCGGATGCTTGGTGCATCGAAGAAGTTGTAGGGGGCGCCACCGGGCGTGGTATGGAGAGGTGGCGGCGGCTACTCGAGCTCCGGTCTTCGGCAGGCTTGGGGAACGAGGCCGATTTGTCCTGGGTCGGTCCACCGTCGATTGGGAAAAAGAGAGGTCCAGAACTGAGCGGGTGAGGACAGAGCGGTGGCGGGAAGCTTCGATGGGGTGGATGGAGACCAGCGACAGGGAATGTAGATGGCAGGAAAGGTGGCGGTGGGAAACCCTAGCTCTGCCTATCCATGGGTACAGGAGAGAAGGTCAGGGGCGACCGGGGTATCCGTCAGCATCGGGCTTGGGGTCTAGGCGTAGTGGATGAGCACGGTGCAGGTTCGTGTAATTAATTTGAAGTCCTGGAGGGCAATCTTGTCCGTTGTAACTCGGGAATCGTTGGAGATCTCATGAAGTACCCCTTGCCCCGCTTTCGCTCGCCCGCAATGGCTAGTATGTTTTTCCGACCCGATTCTCGCCAGTGCTGTTTAGAATCTGTGTTAGTTTGTTTAGGATTTTAGATTCTACAACGCAAAAGCTGAAGCGAAAGCGGTAACAAATAGACCCTTAAGCTCTTCTAAGCGTTGCACCATTTTTCTTGGTGTGCGATAGCCATTCTCCGCGAAGCTGAAGAGATGATTTCTTTTGTCAACCCACGAAACTAACAGCTACGTGCGTTTTCTAAAAAAAACAGCTGCGTGTGTGCGCAATACATTTTTGAAATCTCTTACATTTACAAACAATACTACCTACAAAAAAAAATACATTTTTCATCTTTTTACCTGCAACACCACCGAAGCCTCGAGACGTCGGGCTGCCTGACACCGACGTTGGCGCCGCCGATTCAGCCTGCCGAGCCCACCAGGCCACCACAGTTGCCGCCGCTTGCCGTAGACTGATGCCCGCCGTGGGCGGCGACCAGCTTCTCAACGGAGATGGCGGAGACGCGGGATGAGGGGCTTGCAGCTAGAGGGAATTGAAGGAGGAGGAGGATGTGGTGGTCATGGAGCGGCAAATGATGACCTTGGCTGATTGGATCGACTGGGAAACCACCTTACAGGGAGTACGCACGACGCTTCACGAACCTCCAGTAAAAAAGACACTGACTCGTAGGACGAAAGCAACGATCACGGTGGAATCACCACAACTTTTCGTTTCCAGGGAGCTCTTGGAGGATAATAGAAACTTGTTTGCGTTTTCATTCTTAAATCGATCTCTCTCACCAGTAACCAAGTCGCATGTTCAACAAGCATATGAACACACCGCCATAACGAAAAGACTATATATATATATATAATATATATAGTTATAGTTATAATTATATAATTATATTAGTGAGTTTTAAAAAATATTTTAAGAATTTTCCTGATGTAGCCCATGATTTACCCAACAAATGTGCAAAAAAACTATTTCAAAAACTTTGTATTTTGTGCGGTACAAAAAAGACAACAGTGTAAATCTGTGGAAATATCATTTCAAATCCCAAATTTTATCAGATTTGTCATTTTTGTGTAGACAAAAATACAAAGAATTTCATGCTTGAGTTTACATGCTTGTGGGATATAACATTGATTATCTCCAGAATTATTTTTAAATATTTTAAAACCTCTATAATATTTCTTTTAAATGAAGGGAGCACTCGTGTTTAGGAGCTAAAAATAATTTCCGGTAACCTCTTTATTAACTGTATTTTCTTTAAAAAAGATCTCTTGTTGTGAGGTCGAATCTGCTCCCATGTAAATGCTTCGTCATTGTTGGTTTTTAGGCAATCACCCATTATTTCCTGATATATTTTATTTAAATCTAGCCTAATTTTGGATGTTTGATAACAAATCTATAATATCGATCTATATTTCCGAACAAGGACAATTTTGCCTTGTTTTATTTAAAAGGATTAAAAGAATTGACCGATTCATTAGCGGGGATGGGCTGAAACCTACAATGTTAACTTTTTATGTGTCGCCAAAATTACATAGATCTACCTTTGTAAAAAATTCTATTAATATACATGTTATAATTGTTCTTACCTGCCAACAGACATTACAATTTTGTTACAGGTGGCTCCGCCGTTAATTGCGGCAACACTTCTTTTCGGATTTAAGGAGCATAGATCCCAACTTCGATAGAAGGTGATAAAACAACGAAAATAATACAAAATCTCTACTCAAAGGCCTTCTTCGCTCAGTTCTCATCATCCTTTGCTCACAGCTAAAACTCATTAGGCGACGGCTACGTCCTAAAGTAACAATGGGGTCCTCATTGCCCTAACTCCGGTGGTGCATCTAGCATCGGAGGCGCGTGAAGTCGTGTATCCGGTGGATCTTTTAGGATCCAGTCGTTTTTTGTTTTCATTGGTGTGGTATGATGTCAGTCTCTTTTGACTTATGGTTGTCATCTTCGGCGATGGTTGCCGCTCTGTAGTGCGCTGGTATTTTACGGTCTTAGCACAGGGACATCATTTCCGTCTGGTACAACAAGCTCTAATACGACAAAGCTTAGCCTGACTGTGGTGATAGAGGGTCGAGTACGGGGGCGGGCCTTTGACTCGTGCGAGTGTATGTAGTCGTCTCTAGGTGGTTCAATGATCTATTTATAATTTTGTTACTTTTGGAACTCTTTGTACTGTTGTTGATGATGATTATTAATTGATTGGTGGAATTTTGAAAAAAATAAACTCATCAAAGCGATTCAACTACTTGTCGACGAGCAATTCAAGCTATAACAAAAATACTCAACTTATAACAATAGCTACTAGATCTACTAATCAGGGCTAAGCCTGGTAATCGGGTCAGGTTTGACCAGATCAACCTTTTTTAAACCCATCGGGTCACCCTACCCCCGACAGGGTACCCATTAGGTTTAACATTTGTTTTAATTATTTTAGACTAGTTGTTTTAATTATTTTAGACCCATGACCAAACCCTGGAAAGGATTGCAAAGCGGCATCCGATCCGCCCTACTTCGTAGACAAAAGTTGTTAGTCTAGTTTAGAAATTTTAATAAAATTAGTCTAATTTTAACTAAATTTTGTTTTCGTGGGCTTATATGGGTTGCCGCTTGCAACCCTTACCAGTACCACCCACGTCTCCTTTGTTACAGTATACCACGGTTTGGTATTAAAGTAGATCACTAATTGCTAATATTTGGTAGTTTAGGAATTTTCTGTTGGTGCCCCAAACAAGGATTTATAGTAGTTGGTAATATAAGATTTAAGATGCTGTTGTCCTTCAATCGTCCCTTCATCCTGAATTAGAGAATGAATAAGTTTCTTCTTATGCTTGCCATTTGCAACAGCATGGAAGTATCTTGTATTCGCGTCTCCTTATGTAGTCGTCGCTAGGTGGTCCAATGCTTTATTTATAATTTTATTACTTTTGGAACTCTTTATACTGTTGATGATGATTATTAATAGATCGGTGGAATTTCGAAAGAAACTCATCAAACTATTCAACTACTCGACGATGAGCAATTCGAGCTATCACAAAAATACTCAACGTATAACATCTACTAATTTGGGCTAAGCCCGACAATCGGGTCGGGTTTGACTTGGTCAACCCCGGTTTACAAATGGGCAAAGATATATGCCAACAACCCTGCCCATGGGTCTGAAATGAGACCCGTGACCAAACCCATCGGGTTACCCTG
The DNA here is from genome assembly GCA_916181665.1 of Avena sativa. Lineage (NCBI taxonomy): Eukaryota > Viridiplantae > Streptophyta > Magnoliopsida > Poales > Poaceae > Avena > Avena sativa. The sequence goes on along the minus strand of OV702279.1, from coordinate 368,763,125 downwards.
CCCTCGACAGGGTACCCATCAGGTCTAACATTTGTTTTAATTATTTTAGACTAGTACTAGGATTGCAAAGCGGCATCCGATCCGCCCTACAATTCATAGGCAAAAGTTGTTAGTCTAGTTCAGAATATTTCAATGAAATTAGTCTAATTTTAACTAAATTTTGTTTTCGTGAGCTTATATGGGTTGCCGCTTGCAACCCTTACTAGGCCCCCTTCTTTTCAGCTTCTTGGCCAGCTTCTCCCAGAAGCTATCCTTGACCAGCTTCTCCCAGAATCTCATCTTCAAAATTCGTTCAAACTTCTTAACTAGTAGTTTTAATGTTAATTTAAAAGTATAAACGATTTTAGCATATGAGATTCTAGGAGAAGCTGGTCAAGGGTAGCTTCTGGGAGAAGCTGGCCAAGAAGCTGAAAAGAAGGGGGCCCTAGTACCACCCACGTCTCCTTGTTAGAGTATACCATGGGTTATGTATTAAAATAGATCATTGATTGCTAAAATATAATTGTTTCTCTATTATGTTTTTTAGTCCTCAAGTAACTATATAAACAGTTTAAGGGCTTATAATATAATATAACATAATACACAATATCAGACCATAATAGTTAATTGTATTGATAGATTGATACTGCATGAAGCACGGAGCGTATATTTGTAAAACAAACCAAGTTGCTCGGCCTGCGCCGTGGGCTCACGGACCCGGTCACTACCTGCAAAACCCTGTCACGCTGTGCTTTGCCTTTCGGCGTGCATGGCCAGGTCGTCTGCTCGCAGATCTCCATACTACTAATACTCTCCACTGGAGAAGAAACTTGCAGGGTCGATGGACGTGCACAAATACTCTCCGACAGTCTAAAGCAGCCATTCACGGAGAGAAACTTGAACAGAATTGCCATGAGCCCACGATCGAGCAGCCGCGCCGGTCGGTGCGTGGCCAGGCCAGGCGGTGTGCACAACCACAATCAATGCACGAACGCACCTACAGCATCCTGGTTTCATCTGTAAAATGAGGAACTGCTACCTGATGAAGAGGAACACGTGCGTGTGGTTTTCAGCCACTTCGCTTCCCGGCAGCACGCACGCGGCACGCCACTTGCCAGGTCAAAATTCAATGCGGCCGGCCGGCGGCCGGAACAGCCGAGTAGTACTCCGTACGTACGCAGTCCTTTCGAATCGTGTACCACGTCGTGCCAATGATACGATGCGATACGACGGAGGGAACCGCCGTCCCGACCTCCTTCTCTCCCCATCAATGCAAGTACTACAGTACAACGCGCAATGATTCACTAGTCGGAAATCACGGCCCATAACATTTCGATCCTCTGCTCGATTGCCGCCGAAGCAGCTGGGACATGAACAATCCAACAGGGAAACGCAGGTAGGCCAAGGGGTAACGAACAAGCATGTCTAGATATATGCGAATCTAAAAAAGTATATAAGTCATTTATTTCTGAATAGAGTGAATGCCATTATTTTTACACAGAAAGAGCCTCAAGATGCCCACAAGCTTCTAATAAAACAAGTCAGATACAATTTTACAAGCAGGCTCTTTACAACACTTCTCCAAAAAAACTATTTAACGATAAGGCCTACATTCTTACAAAAGGGAATGGCCTCAAAGGCATCAGAATCCACCTTCGCCGCTCGCCGGTGACCTCAAGACACCCGTTCCAGTGTAACCACCGAAAATTGGGTTGGCACTGGCAAAGGAGACGCCAAGATCCGAAAAGCTTCACCGGATGCTCAAGATGAGCTTCCCTTCTAACGCAAAAAACCGTTGCCGCGGGCTACCTCTTCATCTCCGAGGACAAAACACTTGGAGACGAAGAGATGCCAAGCTCCGGTGCCAGGATTCATCAAGGTCCCCCCACCCCCCACTCCACACACAAGAGGTTGAAAAAGGGCCTCTCTTACTGTTATACTGTTTTACAATTTCTTTCTAGATGATCCCTGCCCTAACCTGAACCATGGCTGGCAGAGGCGGACCCAAGGGGGGCGGGCGATGGCCATGCCTCACTATCGAATGGCCCCTTCCCCATAGATTGCTAGCGGGGGCTACCAGTAATCTTAGTTGGTACGACTGTGCTAATTAGCAATTAGTAGGAGGCCTTAGCTAGCAAAGTTAGACTACTAATATCTAAGTGCCCAACGGCCCAAACCTAAACTAATTAGCCCATGGTACATCTGTTCAACTAGTTGATCGCATTTGGCGATCGATACACATATTGGCGGCTTGAAGCTATCCCGTTCGATACGACTGATTGCCATCGCCACCAAGCTAGGGTACGGGCACCGCTCGTTGCCTGGAACCGTAGTCCTCAAGCTTTGGCTACCGCGATTGCTGCCATGCGCTTGCGCGACGAACACGGCCAGCCGGTCTGCCTAATGTCTTCGTCCACACCTCATAGCTTCGAGGTAATCCAAACCATAGGTATGTCGTAAGTGTACTAAATTTAATCAAACTACATGGTATTTGATTTTAAATTTATACAATCTACTTACTAGAATTTTTGTTAGATCATTATAAATTATATGCTTAATTAGCTTGTTTCGTGCCATTCATAGAGTTTTATAGGACGAGAGATCGATTGAAATTCTAATTATTCAACGAGTTTTATAGGAGTATTTATTTTTTACGGAAATTCTATTTCAGATCGGTTGCTGATTTTCAAAACCTGACAGGAGGTATAAACGCGTGCAGCTTAGAATCGTATCGAAAATTTAAAATGTCTTATAGATCAAACCGTTTGTTCGATTTAAGATCTGTTTTCACCGTTGAACTAATCGTGATGAGATCTTCAAAACTAGATCCCATGTTGATATGTTTCGAGAACGTTTTTTGGACCAAAAAGTTATCCATCCTAAACACATAAGTTATCCATGTTATAATATGTAAGTTATCAACCCACTAACACATAAGTTACCCACCATATAGACATGTTGTGTAGAGGTATTCTCGCATAAGTAGTGAGCAAGTTTAATTAAAATGATGTAACTAGTTATCAGGATACCGAGACTTCATTGTTATTAATGCATTAGCGTCGAAGAGCGATTAAGGCTCCGTATCCTAACACCATTCGAGGTTTCGTCACCCGTACTCCATGGTAGCAGTGACGGACGACGAAGTCGAGCCGCTAGATTACTGCTTGCGTGATGGGTGAGCATAAGACCACATTTATTTGTATTATATGCAAAAAGTTAGATTTAGTCCCTTTAAAAAACAATTTTAATATTTGATGCGGTAGCATTTTTAGGTTGAGTACTTCGTACGCTGTGAGAGCGGCGATGGGTGACGAGGCCGAGCCGTAAGAATAACTTTTTATATTTTATCCGTGGTTAAATTTTTATAGTGGTGAATAACTTACATGTTATTTGGTGGATAACTTACATTCTAAAGTCTGAATAACTCTCGTGTTACTAATGGGTACTTGTGGGTAAACAAAAAAAGTTACCCATCTCGAGCATGTGATCCGTGGGTAAATTTTTTAGTGATTGATAACTTAAATGTTATTGGATGGATAACTTACATGCTGAAGCCTGGATAACTTGCGTGTTACAGATGGATAACTTTTGGTCGAAAAAAAGTAGTCAAAACATACCAACATGAGATGTAGTTTCGAAAATCTCGTCATGACTAGCCTAACAGTAAAAACGGATCTTAATTCGGACAAATAGTTTAACCTAGAAAACATGTTAAATTTTCGTATTTAAATTGAGCTGACTAATTAATGCTTAGCAAGTCAAGGTGGACGTGTCCATGCAATTGCTGAGCCGAGACGTCAGCCAGATTTTAATTTTCTTAGACCGGTTGCTATGTAGCAACGTCTTTTTTTATACATTAAGAACAGCAAGGAAGACGGTAAGAGCGGTACCAATAAATAAATATCTCAATGGGAAAGCGACGATCTTTTACCACCTGTTATACATCCATTTATACCTCTGAAATTTCAAAATTTGAATATGTGAAATTTGACTACTTCCTCCGTCACGATATCCATTTACTGCTCTGAAATTTCAAAATTTGAATATGTGAAATTTGAATACTTCCCTGTCACGGTTTGGAGGGGTCTTACAAAAGCCATGCGTTTTCAAAACTCCTCTCTTCCTATGCGCGTTAGACTTAATTAGAGAATTAATGTCTCCCTTTTTTCTTCCCACTTCCTACTCCATGGAGCCAAAGAATTAATTCTTGCATGCAACTCCACCAATGCATCTATACTACTTATAAAAGAGAGAACATTTTCTTTCTTAGAGTCACCCCGATAAATGTACCTGACCTGATTTGCACCATTGGATTGTGGCACTTAATTAGATCTAGCGGACTGGATCAATCTAATATGATGTCTTGGGTGCACTTAGCGATTAGTAGCGTCGGACGATCCTCTGCTGCAGAAGAAAATTTCGCGACCCAATCACGAAGTTGAAAAGAACATAACTGCCTCTCCGCGCAATCCGCTCACGTCTTCTACGCGCAGGGCGTCCCAGATCCAATCGCCCAGTCATTTTCCTTTCCATGCGACGCCGCCTCCTCTCCATGTAACACCACCGAGCCCTATACAACTGGCTCTCATCCACTACAGGGAGGACGACCCTAACACTGTGCCCTGGAGCTGCTGGCTGCCGGTGTGGTTAATTTGGTTGTTATTTTTCTCTTTTTGTCATTTGCGACGATGCCGGGTAGCTATTGTCGGACGCGGTGGCGATCGTCGGCGTGCTACAATTTATACCGGTATGTATCACCCAGGAGATGCAGAAAGGCATGCATTGTTACTTCATATGAGGTGCACAGAAACTATAATATTTTGAAATCAGTAAACTACACATGTACTGTCCATGACATCATGATAGCTTTATCGATTTTCTTGGATAACAACTGCAGGAATTAACTGGTGGTTTTGACACAAATTTGTGCATAATTATTTCCACTTGAATTTGTGTACAACCCAGCTCAGGTACATGGGTGAGCATCGGGTAATTATGCCTAACACATTCAGAAGTAATATTGGGCGGTAATGTACTCAATGACATTGGCAGACCTGCAAGAAGCTGACTGTAGAAACTTTGTATGGGGATCTTCAGAATTTACCTCCGTCAAATATTATAAATCCATCTTTGGGGGCTTGCCGGATGGCAAGGTTCTTTTCGGCATTTGGAAATCAAAGTGTTTGCCCAAGTTAAAGGTCTTTGCCTGGTTGTCTTTTATGTTTTGACTCAACAGAGACACCATGGTGCATCAGCATTGGCACCTAGACTCAGGAGAGACTATGTTCAGATGGCACCTTGGAGAGCAGAGATCATCTCTTTCTTTCATGCAGCTTTGCGCAACAGTGCTAGAATCATGTTAATATTTCAGGGGGGACAAGGTGTAATCAGGCAATGCTTTTAGGAGGTTGAAGATATTTTTAATGGTCCTTGTTTCATTGAGGTTACATTTCAGTGGCCTCGAACATTTTGGAAAATACGCAGTGAATTAATATTTCAAGGTACCCGACCATCTTTTAGTTGTTGGAAGCAAAAAAATATAGGTGGACATTCTTCTTCACGAGTATAGAGTTAAGATCAGCCTATTATGCTATGGTAGTTTAGTCAAAAAAAAGTGGTAATATACTCACTGACTTCACATCATCAGATCTGAAATTTTAATTTCCTACCATCTATAAGGATGACAAAGACATACTTTCACAAGTAAGAATTCCAGATTATATTATGCTATATGTATACTTGATATATTAACAGTATCACCATTGTCCCTATAATGGCATTACCAATTATTATCCCTGGACTATCGGTGGACTCTTTTTGAGATCAAAACCTAGGCTAGAAGTGATGGAATGTGAGCTAGATATATGTGTAATTCGTGTTTTGTTGCTGCCTTACTTATTAATACCACTAAGATTTATGTTATCGATGAGAGTTTGAGTATGTATTAATGTGTTTGTGTGCAAGTTTTAGCAAAAAACACTTATCACCTTGAGTTGGTTTGTGATTTTCTGAAGAGAAGAGCTTTGCCAGCTCCCTTTGTTTTTGTGAGATTTTGACTAAATTTGCAATGTATGGTCAGCCAGCTGGTCTGTTAGAAAGTGAAATTACAATGCTTTTGACACTTTAGTATGAATTATATTTGAGCTGACCAATGTGGAGCACGCTGACAATGAAAATGCCAATGTATTGATTCAGGTCAGGATAATATGGTCTTCGTCCTTTTTCTTCTGAACTTTATATTCAGGGTCAGGACAATTTGCAATGCAAGGAGGACACAATGACATCCGTATCCTTGCTTGAATTCTATTCAGCTTAGTTGCCACATGCCATTTAATTGGACCATTCTTCGTTATTTTCTTTTTTTTTGCTTTTGTTTAATTCATTATGTTTTACTTAATGTGCCTAGCATCTCATATAGAATGCCAAATGGAATAAATCTTGTATATGTCGAGATGCTATATACTTATGTGGTAAGTACTAAAACTGAAACAAGATGAATGCATAAAACTAATCTCATTCCTCTGGTTTGGTCCGCATGAAATAATAAGGCGAATGTGTGAGAAGCGATAATGAGTTATGAAGAAACGTGTTTCTTCAGTTAACTATGATCTCTCAAATTATGTGATGGAACAACAGAAGGCCAGGGGAAACAAGCACAAAAGTTCAAAGATGGTCTCCACTGCTAGCTAATATTCTAAATATCAATATGGCTGGCTTTTTCAATGAGGCTACTCAACCAGGAAGGGCTTTACCATTCGCAGTGATTCGTGGCAACCTGATTGCTGTTGGAGCAGGCGACTTGGAGTGAGTAATTGATCCTCTTTTTTTTTTTTTTTGAGATGGATAGTTTTCATGTTGAAGCTCAAGCCTTGCTAGAAGCAGCTATTATACATGTCAAATGAGTTGTTAACACGTAATCTTTGAAACTTACTCATGTATTTAGAAGCAGGCCACCATGTCTACAGAATATAGATATGTGTGCTAGGAGTTATCTTCAGATAAATCACATTTCATTTCAGTCTGAATTTCAATGGTGTGGAAGTTGTGCATTTGCCCAAAGGGCTTGTAATGCTGCTCCACCATGGTGAACTCATGGAGGTAAGCCATTATGAAACTTTGTTTGCCCAATTTGCATCACACCTTGTTATTGTAATGACTACCGTTGGGTTCCTCTAAAAAAAGATGTGCGGGCCTTTTTACAACGGATCAACATGTATGTGTGTGTAATCTTGAAATCTAACCGGAAATCTCATTAGATATTATGTTTCCATTATTTGAGACTTGCATCGAACTGTGATGGCCAGTCAATGGGGATCCACAACGAGGTCCTGTCATGTCAATGGGGCATGACTAATTTTAAATCAATTAGAGAAAGATCGTGCATTGCACATGCACACTAACTATGGGCCTAAACTACTCGTTTCCATTGAGTATTTACCTTTAATAGGCACCGAATAATTAATGACAGTATGTTTTTGGCATAAATCTGACCCCAATCAGTGCCCACCTAGGTTCCAACAATCTCTCTAAAACGCCCTCCAAATCGTGACCGAAGGGAGTACAATAATTTGTTATATTTATATGAAACTATATCCTATTGTTTCGAGTGGTCTAATTGTTTATTGTTTATAGAGGTGAGAGGGACGGGAAAGACTGATATTTCAGTCCAACGTGCTTCTCTGTTCGGCCTATCAAATCCTGGATCTGCTCCTGATGGCAGGGGCCGGGAACGGAACTGATGTAGAACAGTTTCTCCACATGTGTGTGTGGCTGCAGGTGGGCCCGTGGGAGCCCTGCTGCTCCGTACGAGTATAGTGCGGCATACCACTGTTACTGTTTTTGTTTGTTTTCGAAAATGCAGGACTGCTGGTTCCGTTAAATCCAGGATTTCCTTTTTTTTTTTCTCACATCCGCTCAATCAGGTCTAATTACGGAAATCTGGTGGATTCCCTTGGAAAGTTCGGACAGTTTCAGGCAGGTGAAAATCTTGTAAATTCTCGGTCTATGTCACTATCCTGTATGGTCACTTCAAATGATCGGAAACTTATGTGCTCAGTGCTCCTACATAACTTGAAGTGCGGTTTTACTCGCATTTGGTTACTTCCGTATGGGTGCCAGTAATTCAAACCCTAATCCATATATTATATTAAATAATCTCTTAATTGCACCAAACCTCCGTTACCATGACAGTCAAACGCTTTAAGTCCCTCGCGTCGCTCGTCTCGGGCGGCCCGGGGGAGAACCGCCGCCGCTGCCCCTAGTTCCCCGGCCTCCCCCTCTTCCCTGCCGCCGCTGCCGCTGGCCTCTCCGCGGTGGCGGCGCCCCCCCGCCTCCAAAGGTGGCGCGGGAGAGCAGCGGTGGACGCGGCGTCGGCAGGCGCGGAGGTGTGGCGGAGTGGCTGGTCGGCGTGGCCGGCGGCTGCTGCGCGGTGGCTCGTTGGGAAGGCGGCATGGGGGTTGGCGTGGCTGGCGCTGCGCGGCGGCGCGCCATGGCTTCTGCGACGGCAGCGGCTCGGGCCCATCTGGGCCCGATCTGGGCTCCCAGGGCCGCACGTGCTGCAATGCTGAGGGGGCTGCGGCGGCGTCCAGTGGTTGCGTCGGAGCTAGGAGAGCGGGAGGGGGCTGCGGTGGTGGTGGTTTGCGGCAAGGATTCTGGTTTTGGCGTTTGATCTGCAGCCTGGCTTTGTCTGGCGGCGGCTCGGTGCTATCCCGGAGTGCTTGGCCTAGAGGTGCGGAGTTTGCTGCGGCTTGGGTGATGGGGTTTCGGCGCGCATGGTGGAGGTCCAAGGGCGGCCTTTCAGGTTGGAGGTGTCTGAGCTTCTCAGGAGAAATCCTTGCTTCGGTTTGGCCGGAGCCGACGATGGTGATGCCTGCGGGTATCGCGGTCTTTCTTGGGAGCATCGTTGAGAGGTGCTCGCTCCTCCTCCTGTGGCCATGACTCCGGAGGGAAACCTTAGATCTTGGATCGGGCGATGGAGGCGCTTTTGTGTCTCATTCCTTCTTGGGGGCATCGTCTCGGAGTCGCCTACGGCCTGGGGTTCTGTGATGAGGGTTGTTGCCATGCAACTTTGCAAGGTCCAGGGCTGAAGTTTGGCAAAGATGATGCCTCGAGTGGAGGTCGGGTCGCGGCTGAGCTTTGGTAGTCGGTTTTCCCGGCGTGTCCGAGGAGTTCTCCTGCTTCGCTGTGCTGCTGTGGAGTCGGAGCTGCGATGGATGGTGTCCAGGCGACAACGATGACCGGCAATCAGTGTCTCTGCAGGTTCTTGGTCGGCGCAAGATCAGCATAATTCCCTTGTAAAGCTCGTCGTCTGAGTCGGAGCTGTCTCTCCTTGGCGCGTGTGGCCAATTGATGGCATGGGTCGGCATGGTTTCAGACGCCGTCTAGGAGGTTCTGTTTTGGAAGTCGCGGGCAAAGTCGGAGTCGCTGGCTCGTGGAGGAGTGATGACGATGAGGCTATGTGGCAACCTCGAGCTGGGTCTCTCTTGTGTGTTTGTGTTTCGTGTGGGTAGCCGGATTGGCTGTGGTGGTGTGTCCAATGTGGTCGTGTTCCATGACGGCATTGGTGTATTTGTACGGGTTTTCAGCCGGTTCCCCTGCAAATAAACCTTCGACTTTTTTAAATAAAATGAGGCAAAATTGCCCGTTTTGTTAAAAAAAAAACTCTTATGTTTCTACTAGTCAACATTGTACCCTGGGAATGTCTGTAACTCTCAGTGTTGCATTTGACCTAGTGACCTGGTTCATTTTGTACGGTAGCTACCGCATTTGATTTTCTTTAACACAAGTGGGCTCAGAACTCAAGATTATTAGATGTCTCTTGTCTGAACAAAAATAACGTGTCAGCTCCTTCCACTCTGTTGTCTTGTGCACACTGACGCTCCAAAGTCTAACGACATCGTACATATTCAAATATTATTTGCCGTCGCCATCTGAAAGGAAGCAGAAAAAAATCAACAGCTGCATCTGAAAGATGCATTTTTTTCCATTTAAATATTTTTGAATTTTTTGTCATATGTGGAGGGCTAGATTCACCATCCCGTTTCAAACTTCCTGGCACGAGAATTGACCAAAGAAGAAAATACCATTCCCCAACCCAAAGTGCTAGTGCTCTCCTCTCTTGGTGGGCAGGGCAGTGAAATGGGTGGCACTTTCCAGTTCGGTTCCATGAGCTGTCCATATGCAACCACCTTCTCTTCACTTGGACCCTACTCACCATCATCACAGATTCACCGACAACCAAAGGTAGATACACTAGCTACCAGACTACACTACCTTGTACTATGCATCTCTCCCAAGCAAGTGTGTATCACAGCCACCATAGGTTGGTGTTGATGGTGTGTTAAGTAGAATGTTACCATCTGCGCCTCTGGTTTCAAACTTTCAATTATTACTGCTATGTTACCTACACACAAGCAAAGTAAAATTTTCTTGCTTTGATTCTACTCATCTTCAGTCACATCACATGATACATACAAGTCGAAGTTGAGAGGATAACTCTGGGGTAAAAAGAAGATGTGCACCTCACTTCCAACTTAAGACTCTTAGTTCCTAGAGGCCAGAGTTGCTTAGCAATGGATATCACCAATTGATTTGAATTAGACCTATCCAAAGCGTAGCACTCCTACTAATTAATTAGCATTGGACCAGTCCAAGCTCCCAACAAAAACCCTATACTAGAATACTCGAGTATAGCCAGACTGGCCGGGGAAGCAAACAAAAAAGGAGAGCTCAGCCATGGAAAGCTTCTCCTCTGACACGGCCACACATGTAACAACACATCACAGAAGAACTCTCACGCGCTAAAACAAACAAAAGCAGCCCTTGACATGTCCTCTCCTCTGAATCCTCTCTGCAGCAGTGACAAGTAAAAGAGGCAGACGCCTCCCTTCTCTTTTCACCTCCAGCCTCCAGGGCCACGCTCTTCCCTCCCTCCCCAACCTCCCGACTCCATCGCTTGGCTCATCTGCCCTCTTGCTCTGGATCAGGTGACACAAGGGCTCACAAGGTGACAAGAACAGTCAGGCTGAGTCTTCGGCCGCTGCTCATCCATGGCCGGTTCTTGACCGGGAGAGAAGAGAGGAATTTCATGGACCGACCGGTCATGTCTTGAGCAGTGCGAATCTCCTTTTGTTCTCTAGCATTTTGGCTGCTCCCTTCAAGATTCGGCAAGTCACGAAGAACTAGATGTGGCAATTAATACCGGAGGAGCGGCTATAGTTCAAATTTGTTGCATTTATTCCAAGTTTTCCCGTGAGAGAAAAGCATTCAAGATTCAAGAGGAGCGGAGGAGGGTGTTGTGACAGATTTCCGAAAGAATCCGGTTTGAAATTTTCTGTTTCCTCCCTTCTTCTTGCGGACGAGGTGTGGACAGACATGAAGAACGGCAGCTCCTCCTCCGTCGCCGCAGCCAACGGCGGCGGCGGCGGCGGCGGCCTGGCGATCGCCGAGCGGCAGAAGCCGTCGTGCGTGGCGGTGCTGTTCCAGATGCTCGCCAAGCGGAAGCTCTTCTCCTCCTCCTCCAGCAAGACCAAGCTGCTCGCCCCAGGTGAGATTGCGGAGAGGCTCTGCATTGCTCTTCGCTCTCTGCAAACAATGGATTTGTTTTCTTGACTCAGACTTGTGCCGTTTCAGCACGCGCACCGAAGTTCCCGCCTGGGAGACCACCCGGCGGCGGAAGCGGCGGCGAGAAGACGCCGGTGCCCAAGAAGAGGCCTCTCCTGGTACCATATTCTTTCCTGCGCAGTTATTTTGGTTCAGAGGTCTAGTTGAATTTTCCCAAAATCTATGCCTGGAGAAATTATTATTTTGCGTTTCCCCTCACATCTGTTTCTCATGACCCCAAGCCCAAGATTTTTCTTCTGCGTTCTGCCTCTTTTCCCTCCTTGTAAATTCATGTTCTGTAGCAACGAATGGAGCGGCCAAAATTTTCACTTAATAAATAATTAACTCTACATCCAGGATTTCTTTCTTAAGATATCCCAAAATAAAGTTATCCCTTTTTATCTGTACCTGCGTGCCTAGATCCCGAATGATTTCCCTCCAGCTAATGCAGGTTCAGTACTCCAGCATTTTGGATACCCTTTTCCTCCCCTTTTCAACTTTACATCATCTCCTTTTCCTCTCTGTTTTGTTTTCTGTGTGCTAAGATTGCTAACTCATCCATGTTTTTCTTCAGCTTGATTCTGCAGACCATGCAAGGAGCAGAAGTGAAGGCCATGGCATCAATTGCTCGCCACCACCAAGCCAAGACAACAAATGCAGAGAAATGTCTACTCCTGGCGTGGTAGCCCGGCTGATGGGTCTCAGCTCAATGCCGTCTACCAGCCATGAAAGGCCAGCCAGAGCCACCGATTCCTCTGGGGTCGACAGTCACCAGAACGAATGCGCCTCACATCAGAATCAACAGAAGCCAGGGCAACTCATGGATGAACAGCATGAACATGCCAGCCAGTTCAATGCAGATTCGCAGGTATTGTGGTCAGTGAGGCACCACAATCACAAGGTAGCTTCACCTCTTAGGAGCCCAAGGTCAGTTTCAAGCAGGAACAAGGCTCGGCTGATCGAGGCAGCAGCCAGGGTTCTGGAACCCGGTCTGCAGTCCAGGAATCGCCACCGGGCTCGGCGACAGGCACGCTTGGAGTATCCGTGCAACAGTGATGGTGTGGCGAGGGCTGCTGCTGTCATGCATAATTTTCCTGATCAATTCTCAAGAGATATGCACGATCATGATGCACCAACGTCATGTGCTCGCAAAGTAGAAGGTACCCCTCTGCACAAGTCTACTCCTAGTCAGTGGTCTGAAGAGAATGGCAAGAAGGTCGATGCCGCTAGGAGGTCAAACCAGGATATGTCAAGGCAAGTGCAACCCGAAGGAAACAGCAAGGTCTTGCCTGTTAGCAGCTCGAGCGAGAAGGCTAGATTTAAGGAGAGGGATGAGATGATCTTCAACGCTACTGCTGATACATATCAAGATGTCCGAAAAGTTCAGCCGAGGAACATATCCCGGGGTAATGTTGCTTCTGGCCCTCTCAAGCAGAACAACCTAAAGCAAAACGCATTGCCTATAGCTTCAAGAACAGAAGATCCGCAACATGTAATTCAAAGGCAGAAACATAGAACTGGGGAGCAACATGTGGCAAGCACAGGGAAGGATTTTGTTTCTTTAAACAAAGATATGAATAGCAGCTCGTCTTTGAGGTCCAAAGGTAAAGTGATGGATGAAATTCGCATGTCACATGGTAGTGTACAGAAGAAGAACCTGAGCAAAAAAGGTCATCAAACCAATGGCCTGCATAATGGCACCTCTAACAAACCGAAGCTAAGCAGTGCATCACCAAAAGGTATGGAGAAAGATATGATAATTGCAAAAGGCGCAGGGTTGGTTAGCGAGAAGCCAAGGGCTACCAGTCCAAACTATGTTAGAAATGACATGTTGAGACATGCAGAGCCGCACGATGCTTCCAGGTGTAACGATTCCGACATTGTTTCTTTCACATTCAGTTCACCAATGAAGTCCATCCCTACTTCTTTGCCCAGTGAAAATATTAGAGGGAAAGGTAGTGCTGTTCTGGGATCTCCAAATGGAGCTTGTCCTAAAAGAAACTCCCATAGGGACTGCCAAAATATTTCTTCAGAAAGGGAAATGATCTCCAGGAAAAATTTCCAAGGCACATCATGTATCCAGGCTGCAGAATCAGTTTGCTCTAGTCGAGATGAGTTGAAGAACAGAGATGTTCCTGGTGGCAGAGCACCCTCTTCATTGTCTCAAAAAGCGAGTGGGTTTCCCGCCCTAGAGAAGTCTTCAAGAGATGAATTTCTACGGGAGTTAGACAATCTGATGCATGGCTCTAGAGAGCTTCCTAGTCACATGGAGTCGCGTGAGACTCATAAAAAGCATGAGGTTAGTAACTTCTCCCATCCCTGTACTGAACCATGGTATGTATTACTGAGAGGGTTCTTTTCTGTTGAAAAAGAGAGCTCCCTCTCCGATTTCTAAGTAAACATTATACTGATCATTGTTTTTCTGACAACAACTCCTTGGTCGCTACCATCTGCAGGCCAACAACGGGAAGGCTAGCACTCCATCAAGATCAGTACCTGGAGGCGATAGACAACGAGGAGCTCTTCAATCTACATATGCAGATGAGAACTGCGCTTCTGTGAGTCCAGACTACACTTCAGGTAACAATAACCTCCTTTTTTTTGAGCTCTTGACACCCGTTGCTTTTACATTGGGTCAACTAGCAAAAGTTTTGGTGGAACAGACTCTAAACCTGCGCTATCTTTACCCTTGTGCGCAGCATAATAATGATCTACAAAGTTTTGAGGTGCATGCTAACTCTTTAATTCATTCCTCAAACATGCAAAACAGATGCTCAACTCAAGGACAGACGCTGCTCGGAGACTTGCGCACCCCCATTTAGCACGGCTACCGAGAGAAACGCAAGGTGCGCCAAGCCTAGTTCCGGCAAGCATGGCGCACACCGGTTTGCGTCGGCAGCCCAGGACGGCAAGCTGATGATGCACGGTGGAGAGCTCACATCAACCGTCGACCTGCTACTAGCGAACGTCTGCTCATCCGGTGTACGGAAACCAAAGGCTCCTTCCATGGCCTTCCTTCTTCAGACATCTGAATCTGTTCTTGCCGGCTTGACCAAGAACCACCCTGGATCCAAGGCTGACCCGCTGCGGAACCTCGCGTCCGATTTGGTCATGGAGTGCCTGGACTCGATGTGTGTCCGGCTCTGCGACTCGGGCTACCGGTCGTTCGCGAAGCTCGCCGTGGTCAGCACCACCGAGGAGAGGCTGGCTGGTGAGGTGAGGAAGGAGGTCGCGAGGTGCGGAGGAATGGCCGTGCAGGTGCAGGACCTGGATGACCTGGTGGGCAGCGACGTTGAGCGGGCGGTCGTGGCCGGCCTGGGCTCCTTCCTGCACGAGGCGTTGCGGATTGTTGCCCAGATTGAAAGGGACCTGCTGCAGGAGCTGGTGCACGAGATTGGGGGGCTGGACATGCCCAGGCGGCTGTGAACTGACCCCTTGTACTGACCCTGTTCGTGGTAGTAAGTAGGTTAGTAGTAGTAATTGGTGTAATGAGTTGCCTGAGGTTCTTCTGTTTTGTAATGAGTTGCCACGCTCATTTTCCTGGCCCGTTTGCGGGGTGCCGGCCGAGATCGCGAGTGCTGGCATTTGATACTTTGAGTGAAAGGTATCGCGGGATGCGGCTAAGCTAGAAGATGCGTTTCTGTTCGTAGTGCGCCGCTGGGTGGGCAGCGTACGCCGGCGACGAGCAGCCCGTGCTCTGCAAGCGACGTCGCCGGCCAGGATGAGAGCGTGGGCGATGCTGCGGCGCAGTGTCAGATTCCAACGACGTCGGGATAAGCCGCACTATCGGGCAGAGAGTGTGAGATGCGGACATGCGGTGCCGCGCGCGCGTCTGTGATTTCCAGCCGACGATCACCAAAGCCACCGCCTGGCCGGATCGTCGCGACAACTGGAGAGCGTCGGTCGATGCACATGGCGGAGCGGGGTGGGGCAGGTGGAGTGGCCGGCCGGAGTGCAGTGTGACGCAGAGCTGCAGCCTCGGTTCTTCCGAGGGGAAGATTCCTTCTACCTGATGATGACACTTCTGGCCGAATGCCCAAGTTCCTCTCGGCAAGAACCCATCCATCTGTAGCAACTTTTTTGGGGGGCGTTCATCCTTGCCTCAATGAACATTTGCGTGTTCATGCCATGGGCCTAGTCCTGGACTCGGTGGTTTACCAATTACCATGCCCATGGCGTGCTGCTAAAACTGATTTCCCATATCCATCTACTCCGAGTTGCAAGCTTTTATCTACAGAAAACCAAGATTGTAGCAACTGCTTGACCAGACTAGGCTTCTCCGAAACGACTTTATTACCACAGCTATACACCACCCAAAAAGGTTTCTCTGTGTCCATATGGATTACACCAACGAATTTCCGAATCGGCCGAGCATAAGAAAAGAAAAAACTAACTCGCCTGTTGATTCGACGTGGAACAATCTGGCGCGTCCGTCTTGATAACCCTGGTGTTATAGGAACCGCAGGCGCCGCACTTGTGATACAGCCAGTGGAACCTAGAACTCCCTTTTCTTCCACAGTCGTTACAAAGTATATCCTGGACGATTCAGACGGCAACTCAGTAATATAAATCCTTCAGCGATAAACGGGAAGAGATGAAGAGTCAGGAACGACTGTGAGAATAGCGTACCTGGCACCGATTCCGGTACTCCTCGGGAAGCTCCTCTGCGGCTAGCAAGCCGTCAAGCATGCCAAAGTACACCTACGGGAGAAAAAAACGAGAGGATTATACAACTTTGTAACTGGTCTTTCAGGCTTCGTTTTAGCAAGGAATGTGGCATTTGTGCAGAGGAAATTGTCTGACTGCTTTGGAAATTGCTAGTTGTTTCGGTGAGTTTGAACACAAGATGTGGGAAATGGATAAACAGTCTTGGTATCAAGTGGTGTAACTAACCGTCATATCTCCCAAGGATTTGCAGCAGATTGGACATGTATAGTGAGTACAGGTATATGCCTAGAGTCAACAATATTGTCAGAACAGACCCTGGGACAGAGAAGTACATCAGAAAAAGTCTCAGACTAGACTATCATTACCTGAAAGCAAGCTGAATGCATGAAATGGCCACAAGGAAGGCCTCTAACTGCCGCGCTTGATGTGAATAGGAAATCGCAACAGATTGGACAGTTCATCTCTAGCATCTTTTCTCGGCATTTGTGTTCTTTCAATTTCACGCCAAGGCAACAATTGCACTTCATGCAGTGGAAGAAATCGGTGCCCAGTCCTTCACCAAGACGACACAGATTACAGAAGGGGCAATGATACACACTCCTGTAAAGTTCACATTGTTAGACCTCTGCACTATATTATGGAGATGGACAACACCAAACGGAAGCTATTACTGACCGGCCTGTACTTTCACGCATAACTGAAGTTTAAAGAAGGGTGTGATCTAGAGGACTGAACTATTGGGTCTGAAGAAATAAAAGATGTACTGTTCGGGAAAAAATGACATAAACCACCTGATGCTTATGCAAAAAGAAAAGCCACTTGCTGACATTTATCATAGCACATATTCACCTAAGTTATGAAGATCAAGCATTACTGAAAGCTACTTAACAAATCTGGAAAGTTTTCTTCAATGCAGCTGACCTAGGTATTTGAGGCTTGGCAATTAAAGTTCATACATTTTGGCTTTAAGGAGTGATTGGAAATAAGAGAAAGTAGAGGATAGAGGTAATAGAAGACTTACTACAAGAGAAACTAATAGCAAACACGTTCACACTTTACCTTTCATCATCAAAAAACTTGCATATACTGCAGTAATATTTTGCCATGGATAGACCATTGCAGGAAGGAGTTTGGCAATTTGGACCAACTGGTTGGACTTTCATACATAGCATGCACATCATCTCCACCGTTGCTTTCCTAAAAATTGCAGCCTCACAAAGTAAGTAATATATTTTCAGCTTAATTTCAGAAGAGATCTCTAACAACCAACACATATGACTACACAAAAGGTATGCAACAGAATACGATTTCTGTCCTTCCATCCGTATGTACGTTTTTAAACTGCTGCATAGCTATGGCATAGCAGTTAAAAGCTACAAATTGGGAAGTTAAGGAGAAGCTCACAGGGCCATTGTTTTGTTCATTGAAGCTTTTAACCAATTACTTCCATGTGAATGTAACTTGTAGCAAGACAGCAGATGAAGGAGAACCAAAGAAAAGATAATACGAGGGGCATGATGAGTAAGCGCCTAGAATAATCATGTTGCCTTGCTGCTCTACACAAGAGCTAATCAACCACAAGCTTGTCTAAATCTCACTTTTTACTTAGTAACATTTATATCACGGCATACTTATTTGATGTTTCCAATTTATGTTAAGAAGTTAAGATGGAACATTGAATACTCTACTACTTTAAGAAATATAGAAGTGTCACTCAGCACATAAAACATTGACTGTACTAAGTTTACCTTTCCATTGTATGATCACTAACTTTATCATGACAGAACCTGCATGTGAACAGCTTATTGCAGCATGCAGCCATGAGTTTGCAGTTTCTTTTGTAATGCTCACAACCTAATATTTTTTTCTCTGGATCTCGATATGAAGGAGAACATCCGGGTATTGCAGTAGATCCATTGTGATCTACTGATCTTGGTTGTGGTGATTCCTGCTGAGAAGCTATCCAACGGCTGAATTTCACATTATTAGGTATAGATCAAATATACAATTCCAATTAATTTTCAGGGAAAGCCCCGGCAACTTATTTGTTGTAACTTTAAATGACAAACCTCGTCATAAGATTTTGGATTAGATATGCTTTCCTCCGTGGGTCAAGAGTAGAATCTTGAGAAACCTTTCGTATCTCGGCCTCTAGCTCACTTTGATTCATTCGGAAGATGTCTTTCCAACCAGGCTTAAACTTCTGATCACTCTGGTTGAGATTTTCCTCAAATTGACTCTCTACAGGGTGAGAGAAAAGAAAAACTCATTGAAATAGAAATCTGATATTCAAAACTGTAACATTCTATATATCATGGAGGTGTAGAAAGTGTTTTTCCCATTCATCATAACGTAAATGCCATTCCCACTATTTTAATTTTCGCTGACTAGTAATTTCTCTAGCAAGTATTCTGTCCGGTATGATATGCCCAACTTCATTGTCCTTGATTGGCCCCTTTTATCACAAATCTAAATCACCAACGATTGCATAATGTCTAGATTAGATGATGGAAACCCAGAGAAATCTAGTAGTCCATACTGCACTTTTAGCTGTTGCGAAGAAATGCACTAATATACTTTTTTCCCATCTTCTTTGCTCTAAACTGAAATGTTCTCTAATATTTCCCTTTGTCCATGCAAACCAACATGTTGGTTGCAACTTCGTACTCGACCGTTTCACTATTATGTATGGCAAAGTAGGAGACATGTCTCATTTAAGTAACACAACTTCTAACTAGTGTATTAAATTCATATGATGCTCACTGGAAATTATATCCTCTTTACAATCCAATGTAGTGAGTGGTAACTCTTGTATCTGCTTTATCAAAAAGAGCATAGCGTGGGTCTCAATTGAAGGTTTTACTATGGATAAAAATATCTGACTTCGAAATTTATTACCAAGTGGAAGAAAGCAAATACATATATAAAATGCTGACCAAAAATATGGTGGAAGAATTTGTAGAGGGGAGTCTTAAAAAATTTAGCACACCTTCCGATGGGGAGGTCTCATATGAGGGGCCAGATGAAGTTGGTGAACTCTTCCACCACTCGTTTAGCCATTCATCAAACATTGTATTCTTAGTTGCTTGCTTCCATGTATCCATCATCTTGTTCTGTTCCTCCAGACTAAGTGCCGATGTAACCCAGGGTATCATTGACTGCAGAACCTCAGCTCCTGTAGATCCGATTATACGACCTACAATCTTATCCTGATCATCTACAGAGAAATGTTTATCAAACAGTGGCCACAACTCAAGTTCTTCTCTATGCACATGATTAGACAGGGTAACCCGGATAGACTTGCACATTCCTTGAAGCTTTGTCAAAAGCTCATTATGCTTCCTAGATGAATCAAGCTCATTGTATGAACAAATATGACTTTCTTCAGCTTTGTCAATGGGATGACCCGAACCATCAAATAACTGTGAGAGCTCAGATAGTATGGTGGATATATCTTGAAATAATTCTTCTTCCTGTTTGTGATCAAGGGTGTACGAGTGGCTGACATTATGTAGTGCGTCTTTCGATTCAAGAGCAGGGAAGACGATTTCATCTTCAGCATTGCTATGTGCTCTATAAAGACCCCACAGTAGACGAAATCTTCCGATGAATTGGCGAAGGCAAGATTTATCTCTGTCAATGAGCTTTCCGGATTCAACATCTAAGAACTCTAAATCCTTGCGAATTGCCTTATGAAATTTGAATATTGCATCAATTGGCCTAGAGATGCTATCTGGGCTTGAAAATGCTTTGTCTGTCTCCCATGAAAAAAGACTCGAGTGCAATGAAGGTGCAGAATAACTATAAGAGAGCGAGCGAAAAGAGTTCAAAGAAGCAAATGAATCAGCAGCAAAGTTGCTAGTTTCCACTCTTAACCCAGGAATGTGGCAAGGTTTATTGCTACATCGAGTCTCTTCAATGTCAGTAGTTTCTGGGCAGTGACTTATGTTAATATTGGTACTAGATTCTGCATGATTTCCTCGCTTGACTCGCCTTGAACTATTTTCTGTTTGAGGTACTGAAAAAGATGTGTTGTTGCCCAAAGAACATGGACAGATTGACTGACACTTTTCTAACTCATCTCCATCCAATGAGCAGTTCAGTGCTCCTGATGGCATGCATATGAATTTCCCAGAGTTGGATGTATCCTTCAAACGGCCTTTGCACGCCCAGCCAGACAGAAGAGTAACCAGTGCAGTTTCAGAGGAAGGTGCTGTTCCATGCAGTTTATTAGTACATATTCAAATTTGGAGGCGTTTTAGATCGCTAGTATGGTATAGACGCACATAACATATAAAACCTGAAGTAAAGATGTACCTATCAAGAACATATTCTGAAGAAAAGACTGTCCATTTGCATCATCCAGCTTTGATGCAAACCATGGTAAAACCTGCTCCAATAACTTCAATGGCATGACACAAAGACTCTTGTACAAAAGTTCACTTTGTTTCTCCGGTGAAAACTTTATCCTAGCTTGAGGAAGTACCTTCATAATAAGGTGAATTGGACATGAGACCATGTTGGCCACTTGGTCAACCAGACAATATTCTTCTGAGCGGGAATGGTTCAGCTTTTCAACTACTAAAATAACGTTTCTTAAAAACACTAACCTTTGTTTCCTCGGTATTGAAATGCTTCTCCATTTCATCCATTATCTGATCAGCTTGTGAACATAATTCAGAGTAAAAATCCACTGCAGTTGACCTTGCTCCAGTTGTTTGGATTTGTTCAATTAAACATCTAAATTTATTAAACTGCTGTTCTTGTTCAGCATGCTCCTTCTCAAAGCATACTTCACCATCAACTGCAGGAAATATAACTTGATCCTCGCCAATACTGCAGAGCAACAAAAGAGAAAAACAGCAACTGATCAAACTAAGGTTACACGATTCCACTTCACTTCATAAAACATAAACTTATGATTGGATCTATAAAGAAAAAGTTCTTTTGAGAAAACCATATAATTCCAGGCAAAGCAAATAAGAAGATATTCACAACATCATTCACTGTGCTAGCTAGTATCTTGGGTTTTTAGGACTTCAGTCATTCACAAGAGTTGCGCCTAAACCACCACTTGCTGTCCAAACATATAATTTGATGCTCTACATTCACTTAAAGAGATGACTTGTGATTTTGACTTAAAGGTGCACATAAATTGAGATTCAGAGTCACAGACCTGTGGAAGATGCACACGTCTGCAATAAACCGAAGCCTCGCATTGAAGGTTGATATATTGGAGAAGTCTCCGGACTGCTGGATCTTTCTTGTCTCTTCTACTATATCACTCAATTCTTTTCGGATAGCATTGTGCCACCACAAGATCTCATCTATTGGATGTACTGCAAGCTGACAGTAACTAGATTCTGCATACTTCCGCTTTCCAACTATAGAATGCTCATGTGAGCATCTGCTTTCATCTGTTTGGTGAGAGATATCCTCGTTTCCACAACTGCCTTTTGAACAAGGATTACCCAAATCTTGTGCCACCATTCTTATAGCTTTACCTCCAATCCATGCAAACACAACCTACACGATTTTTTTTAACTAAAATTAAGTGAACATGCCAAACCTTGTTGTTATCAAAAGATGCATGATAGTGAGAACCTGTTGGAGAAGCTTCTCTTGAGGAACAATTTTATGCAAGCAGTTAAGAATATCTTGGTGCTCATCAGGTGAAACAGAAGATGAGAGCCATGGAAGGAACTCTGCCATCATATTTACAGGGATGTTGCATATGAACTGCCAGACTAAATCAGCTTGCTCTTCATATGAAAACTTGGTAATAAGCAACGGGAAGACCTGAAACATACTCAACATGATTAGCCACTAAAACTGTATGCACTATGCTGAAAGGAATGAATAATGACAGGGGGGCAGACTAATATACTGATTTAAGAGATGCTGAAAAATGAAAAACTGTCATCGACTACATCATCAAAAAAAATTCTGCACTTGTAGAATTCCAATAGAAACTTTTCACTGTGAATGATAGTATTTACTGTTAGGTTCGCCATTCAGTTTTCTAAGCTGATCGAAGCACTTTAATCAAAGCTATATGCTTTACCAGCACATGTGTATACACTATGTGAATCTTGGACAATAAGATTGATACAGATCACAGAATGCAAAAGTTCATTCTCGTATACACGACATGACAATTAGCGAGACATTCTAGAGATACTCCAGTAATTCATAGGTGGCTTCTAGATTATGACGTCTTTTCAGTGAACCACAAGTTGCATACATACATGGAAATTGGAATCAATGTCTAGTCTCGTTATACCAGCATAGTGTGTACCCAGTGACCGTGACAGTGGATATGGTGCAGATTGTCAATCCGCAGGAAACCGTAATTGGAAACATCTTCCTACAATTGCATCACCTTCTAGCGTTATGCACGAAATGGTGTTACTCTATAATTGTCCTGTAGTTCAATATATCAGATTAGGCAATAGGATAACTAGAGATGGGGCAAAATTAACTAAAGGCCACAAAGACATGCATATAACTTCCACATAACCTCCTATCTCTATAGCTAAAGGCATTGAGCCAAAAGTGCATCCCGAGTTCCCAGCATATGACCTGTTTGATTAGACAATTCGAAACTTCCTAAAACGGAACTTCACACTACGCCCAGACAGCATGGCAATAAATCACATACTTCTGCCAGATAGAGAAACGAAATCGCCTTCGACTGTCATTTCAACAAATAACATACAAACATCATACCATAATAATAACGGAAACGGGAAAACCTGTTCTTCTTCTTTGAACATATGTTGAGTTATAAATGTCCGAATTGCTCCAGCGCAGGATGCAAGCTCCCTCCGGAGACCGTCATTATTATGCACATCAAGCCGCAATAGAGCGAATAGGTGGGCAAAGAGATCATTTTCCCTTTTGTGCTCAAGAGAATATGTCCCTGCTACATTCTTGACTCGAATATCGAGTGCTGGAAAGATGACCTGAAATTACCAAAGGCAAATATTATATCTAAATGCGTGCTACAGCTGTACATTGTGAATCACAGTATGGTTAAAGTTAGTTTAGAAATTTTCACATACATATGAGTGCAGAGTTAATTGGTTCCAGAATTACAACTGATAGCAGGAATGAAGTTACAACGGATGTAGCCTACTACATTGGGTAGGCAATTCCCATGGTCTATACTACTACGATTTTAACATGGAAATGGTCTATCCCGAGATGGAATCATGTAATTAGATGCTCGAGAGTCAGCAGCTGGGCAGGGTTTCCCAAGTCAGCAGAAACACATCTAGGCCTTTGCATCAGAATGCTAGTAAAATCATAGGAAGGCGTACAGAGGGGAATGCAGTATGCAGAGAATAGTTCATGATCAATTGGTGAGTGCATGTAAGATCGTAAACATGTCTCCTAATACCCAATGGACTATTTGAGCATATCGCTGGAGTACCTAAAACTCCAACCATTTTCAGATCATGGCAGTGTTACACCTCACTTCAAACACCCAAATCCCGGACTAGATTCTACAGTTCCGCGGTATTAAACCACCACACAGACATAATTCCGCATTCTCACACATCGTAGCCCATATTATTCGACACAAATTCAGCAAGACAGAGCGATCGAAAACAGAGAGAAGGAGGCTCGGGGGGTGCGCCATTGATAACCGTACCGCGTCCTCGGCGTCGCAGTGGTGCCTGTAGACGGAGAAGAGGAAGCGGCAGCGCCTCTCGAGCTCCGCCACGTATCCACCGCCTTCCTCCGTCGCGAGCCGCACCGCCGCGGCGTGCAGCTTCTCGAGCTCGGCGCGGATCGCCTTGTGGAAGTAGACGAATATGAGCACCGGCGCCTCGGCGGCCGTCCCCACGGCGCCAGAGTCCGCGGACTCCGCCGCGGAGGGGGCCGACGGGGGAGGGGAGCGCGGGATCACTGCGGCCATCGGCGTGGCCATCCTCCGCGCTCCGGCTGGTCGGAGCACGTGTCTGGCTTGGCTGCGCTTTCGCTGGGTGGGTTCTCTTTCTGCCTCAGTTCGTGTTGTTTTCTGGGCCTTTTTTATGTGGTGGTGGCCAATGAGAGGTGGGGCGGCGCGAGTGGCCGTTGCGGCCTACTGGGCCTGTTGGGGAGCCGGTGTGTCTGTACACTGGACCCACTGTCCAGTGAGATTGCTTTTTTAAGGTACGAAATGTGCGCCCATAGTCTTTGACTCTTCTACCCTTCTATCCATGTTGTCGGCACATGACACTTAGATTGTCTCTTTAATCGACTTTATACAACAGAAAAGAAGCGATGTTTGAGTCAATAAAATCTAGTATCTTTATCAAAAAAAATGTAATTATGTAGAACACCAACCTATGAACTTTTTAGTCGTGGCTAAAGTATGGCTTCCTTTTTAGGAACCAAAATTTTGGCATGCAAATGTCACATTGCCCATGCTAGTTATTTTTTCCCAACTTTAGTCACAACATATGCAAGAAAAACTCTCAAAAAAGGAGGCTTAGAGCCTTAGACCAACACAGCCTAGCTCTTGAGTTAGGCTTTGTTTGCTTGGGTTAAAACCAATCAAGCGGTTCTGGTCAAGCTATGGCGAAAAATCTGGAAGTGGCTATGATATTGGTTGGTCATTTGGCACTACACCTACATGATGGTTGTGTATACTAATAAAATGTCTAAATGGACCCTAGGACGTTGCTACCTTGGTGTTGCGAAGGGAGGAGGTGGGAAGGGGTTGCGGTCACCTGCGCATTAGAACAAGTATAATAAGACTTATTCAGCAGGCTATAGCATTTGCCACATCATAAAATCTTACGTGGCAGAGAAAGAAAGTAGGAGAGAGAGTAGGGGAGGCTCTCCACTTGTAGCCCGGCTGTAGGAAAAAAAATCATGGTTGTAGGGAGGAGGCTCTCCACTTGTATACTAGGACCAAAAGCAAACTATGGTGTTGCAATTTCAGAACAAAAAAGAATCTAGGTGATCATATAGTAAACGCTACGAAACTACTTCACACGCGTCAAGTCAACATCACGGAATGCCCTGAAAGAGTGATAGTAAGTGTTAAGAAAGCATACATTAAGCTAAACTACTCGGTGGTTACGCTAGCTAGAAAATGAATGCATCCAATCCAAGCTAGAGACACGTGTGCCGTGTTTCACTAAAATGGACAACAGCAACACTAGTAGTATAACGTTATGCGAACGTACGTGCACTGGCGGCGGCGGCTGCTGATTGGGCGAGACGCCTTAATTCATGCATGCATGCATGGCGACATAATACACACATGGCGACATAATGCGTACACGTCGCTCCTTGGGTCGTCATATATAGTAGCCAGAAAAAGAAGGCGTGTCTTGTGCCGCCCACAAAATCTAGTGCTCGATCGTCCTAAAATTAGAATATAAAAATCCCATCGATGGCAGCTAGCATGAGTACATGTGAGCCGGATCTACGCCGCGCGCTATATTAATCAAATATATCTAGGTTTGGTCATTCAGAGATTAATAAGATAAAAAGTTCCTCGTCTCCTCCCATGAATGGGAAGGCATCGTGGCCTGTTAATTTGGCTCCTCCACTACCCTAAAGGGTACCCTACCTTGATATAACTATCGAAATCGCAGAGATGATGATTAGTTAACCTATATAACAGTTGTTGGCCAGTCCGGCCAGATAGTGGGAGACGGGGATAGATGGGTTTGAGTATTCAGCGTGCGTGTTCTGTGCTTCTCTCCCAACCAAAGCCTGGATAGATATGTTAATTAACCCATTAATTGCATGCAGAAAGGACATGGTTTGATCAGCTGGTAGCTAATCTATTGTAGCATGTGCCATCGATTGTTATCCGTGTTAGGTCATGAAATGGACGTACGTGTGTGTATTCATGCGTGGATGGTTATGCTAGCAACCACACGGAGTACAAACTACTACTATACCTTTTTAGGTAACTCATGTTGGTGTCTACATGCACGACAAGTCAGCATCTGCCGCCTTGACTTTACAACTCAATGTGGAAATATGGAAGCGAAATAGGAAAGGAGTGGGGAAAATGGGAGGAGGGAAAGAAGATGCAAAGGATGAAACTGGAGATCAAAAGACAAAGGGGGTTGCTTAGTTGCGATGGCATGGTGGTGCAGTGAAGCTCGATGGGTAACAGACTCCCCCGAGATTTAGACGGTGCTCGACACTAAGGAAGCGAGGTCACAAGTGTGAAGAGGTGAGAGGGAGAGACGAAGGCGCGCGGTGAAGGTGGGAGGAGGGGAGGGGAGGAAGCACTGGATAAGAGGATTCTAACAAAGTCGAAGCGGTTGTAGATGTTTTGTGTTGTATATACTCCCTCCGTTTCATAATATAAGATGTTTTAGTTTTGTAAAGGAAATGTATCTAAACTATTTTTAGTGTATAGGTTTATAGAGATTTACTCCGAACCTACATATTAAAAGTAGTTTAGATACATTTCCTTCATAAAGCTAAAACATCTTATATTTTGAAACGGAGGAAGTACATCTTATTGTGATATTAATTAGTTAAACCAAACCAGGCATTGTTTTGTTAAAATTAAACGAGGTAAAAGTTTTGCTCCCTCAAAATTCAACTCCTATTCTCATGGAAAAATGTTACTACTAAAATGTTTTCACTCCCGCAATAGGGCACGTGAGCACCTTGTTCATGATGTGCGGAAACTTTCCTATTAAAGACGATAGATGTGTATTTCTATCGTTCAAACTCCAATCTTCCAAACATGAGAATGGAGGCAATGAACATTTAAACGAAAGGTCTTTAGCCAACTTATAGATAACACCAAAATGGTAGTGAAGTTCTTATAACCAAGTTTCTCCAAAACAACACAATATTATACTCACAATCCATACTACTTCATCACTTCTCACAAACGAGATGCTACCACTCAACGCAAACAAGAAAGCAGAGGAATAATTCTCCAGTCTAGCGTGCAATCTTCGTATTGCTTTCACCGCCCTCTCGAGCGTTTTTTGCCTGTCCAGGGTCTCCCGAGAGGTGGCAAATACAACTTTTACTTAAGGGGTAGGGACTTTATAAGGAGCAAACGCGTATGATTTTACAACATGAAGAAAAGGAATTGCCAACCATATTCGATTTTTTGTCTACGGTTGCTGGAAAGTGTGTGCTTAGGGGTGCACGTGACACCAGGTAAAAACAAAATCCTTTGTATAATAGCAGTTTTTTACCATGCGTGTTACCCCTAAAACATATTTTCTAGCAGCTGGGGCACCACTGTGGTGCACCCGGATCATCGGGTCTCTAGCTCCCCCCACTGTACGCGTGACAACTATTGATTCATTTGCTCTACTACTAAAGACATTCGCTCTGTATTGATGTCCTAACTATAATATGCTTTTAAAAAGGGAGTCATCACACTTACTACTATTGATGATTTTGTCCTCAATATTCGTTTGTTTATAATCGTCCAATACGTCCAACTCGATACACCAACAATACACATACACTATATCACAACTTGCACGTCCACACAGAAAGAGTGAAAGACCATACACTTTTTTTGTCGAATAGGTGAAAGACTATACACAGTGAGACCACGCAATCCCAAATCAGAGAAGGGCTCCGGATGCGACCAAGAAGGTCACGTACACACGTACTCCCTCCGTTTCAAAATATAAGATGTTTTAGCTTTGTGAAGCAAATATATCTAGACTAATTATAGTATATAGGTTTACTCATGTTTAGAGTAAATCTACACACTAAAACAAGTCTAGATATATTCTCTTCACAAATCTAAAACATCTTATATTTTAAAACGGAGGGAGTACGTACCAACATAAAACCGAGGAGTGGGTGGTGCAAAAAAAAACTACGTGTTCTTGGATGATCCAGTTAATTTTTACATTTAGGACAACTCTAACGCCTCCCAGTGAATGGACAGGACAGGTCTGAATAGTCCAAACGGACCGATAGCATGGTCCAATGACCCGCAGACGGAGCTAAACCTGCGAAGCGGATTGTTTTGGGGGTTGCTGGAGTTACTCTTACGACAACCAAGATATTGTTTTGCTAGGAGTGACTAATGTAAGCACACTATAGAAATGGCTCGCTACACCGAGGGCCAAAAGCCGCCAGCGTAGCCTATATAACTCTCGGCGTAGATTAAGCCGACAGTTGTCTTGGGCGTAGCATTCTCGGCAAAAACCTCCCTCGACGCAGTCACAGAGGCCGTCGGCGTATGAAAAAGCTGACGGCTTTGTCCTTGCCATAGACTAACGGTCAGACAAAAAAATTCACAACTTTTTTTTATCCTTGAATTTTTTGATTCGTTAATCTCTCACTTGGAACAATTTTAACACTAATTACACTTAATCTTTAATCAAATTGCAGTTTTGGTTAAAACTTTATGATCGGTCACCCATCCTCACACTATTTCACCTCCAGCATGCTTAACTTCTCCGTTTCTTTCAAATCAGTTTCCGCGAAGTAATTTATATCTAGTTGCCAATACTATGATATCAATCATATTAACTCTTATATCATTATGCCCCATGTTTTTATTTTTTGAAATTACAAACAATTATTTAAGTAAACAATAATAAATAAGTAAAAATATTATTGAATTCAAATAAAAATATAATAATTTTACTTTTTTGTATTTTTTATATTTAATATGGAATAATTAATATCTTTAAATCCGTAAATCGTAATTTAACAAATAATATGTCTAAATTGATCAAAAAATGAGAGGAATCCAAATATGATATCCATATCAATTTATCACAAACTATGCCTTGATTCTAGCTATAATATTAGTCATTTGACCCAAAAGCTAGTAAACCTCGATTAAGATAGGTCATTTTATAAAGGTTTTTTTAAGACATAATAAATACACAAAGTTTAATATTTTTTCTTCCAACTATGTCACATAATATGACATCAAGCAAAGGTTTCGTATTGTTTTGATCGTTTTTGAATTTTTTATGCCCGTTTTAAACTATCGTCAAACTTTGTCGAACGACGGTTATATGAAGATTCTTAGCTCGGGGCTGACCCTCGCTAAACTTGCATTGAATCTCTGATAAAATAGCATATTGTGAACCTAAAAATGATTTTTGTAAAAAAATCATGAGCATAAGATCTTGTACCTGTAGTTCATATCTGACTCACTTCCTACCAATGCGGCAAGAATTTGTATTTTTCACCAGGGGTGGACGGGAAGGTTTGAGATATCCTTATTGGGACATTGTCCATATAAGGTAGTCTAGTGTTTTTTTTAAATAGGGTGGTGGCATTTTGAATTATTCATTTGGTGATTGCTTCATAAAACTCCCTGTTTTTTGTCCACGAAAAATAGAAAATAGCTTTTTGGTACGAAAAAAGGAAAACTTATTCCTGCAATATTGTTCACTATCACATAATGCACATGCATACAAAATATGGGCACATTATCATAAACTATGCCTTGATTCTAGCCATAACATTGGTCATTTAACCCGAAAGCCAGGAAACCTCGAATGAGATAGTCATTTTGTGAAGGTTTTTTTGAGACATAATCAATATACCAAGTTTGATATTTTTCCTTCCAACTATGTCACATAATATGCACCACGCGAAAGTTTTACATTGCTTCGATCGTTTTTGAAATTTTTATGCCTGTTTTAAACTATCGTCAAACTTTGTTGAACGGCGGGCATGAAGATTCTTAGCTCAGGGATGAGCCTCGCTAAACTTGCATTGGATCTCTGATAATATAGCATATTGTGAACCTAAAATGAATTTTTATAAAAAATCATGAGCATCAGATCATGTACCTGTAGTCATATTTGACTCACTTCCGTTCGGCAAGAATTTGTCTTTTTCACCAGGATGGACGGAAAGGTTTGAGATATCCATGTTGGGACATTGTCAATATAAGGTGGTCTACTATTTTGAAAAATAGTGTCATAGCATTTTGAATTAGCCATTTGGTGTTTGCTTCACAAAACCTCCCTGTTTTTTGCGCTCGGAAAATAGAAAATGGCCTTTTGGTGCGACGAAAAGAAAAACTTTCTCCTGCAAAATTTTCGCCATTCCAGCCATCCCATGATGCACATGCATGTATAATATAGACATCACAGACTATGCTTAATTCTAGCCATAATATTGGTCATTTGATTCGAGACCCAGGAAACCTCGAATGAGCTAGGTCATTTTGTGAAGGTTCTTTAAGACATAATCAATATATCAAGTTTGATATTTTTCCTTCAAACTATGTCACATAATAATATGACACCACGTGAAGGTTCCGCATTGTTTCGATCGTTTTTAAAAAATTTAGCCTGTTTTGAACTATGGTCAAAACGGCGAGCATAAATATTCTTATTTAACATAAATATCTAATATTTGTGTATAGATAAATAGATCTTATTTTTTCTGCAAATTTTAATATATTATTTCTATTTCTAAATTAAAATAATTTAGTTATGATTTTTTAAAGATTAATGAGGTAAAAGAAAAAATAGCTATGCCGATGGTAGCCATCGATATAGACTACACTGAGGACAACCGTTGGTGTAGGCTATCTAACATCGACGACAATCCTACGTCGACGGTCCCGATTTTTAGCCGCCGTTGGCCTTTAACTCCATTCGTGTAGTGGCAGCAAGATTACTTTGGGCTTACTCAATTTGCCACATCTTGACTGCGACAACAGCGTCTTGCTATGGTCTGATATTTGTTTTTTTTTGTTGGACCGTTCAGATGAGTACATACGTCCAAATTGACGAAACAATATTCCGCATACGCTCCACGTATTGCGGAAAGGTCTTTTTAAACTGGAGACGGCTGAATCCAGCCAGGGTCAACCAACGAACAAAGAAATTGCGTGTGGCCGCTTGCCCATCGGCCGGACGTGAACCTGGCGGGATGACGTGGCTCCGCTCACCGGAGATGAGATTGAGATGAGCCCTGAATCATGCATGCAGATGCAGGGGGCCGATCATGAGCAGGACTCCCAAGTTTTCCGCCGGGAAAGGCAGCTGCACGGCCGCGACAGACACCATCCGCGAGTGCCGACGCGTGACGCGTGCTGCGGGAAGCTCCGCACGAGGCCCCCATGCGCCTGCCACCGGCGTCCACGCTCGCGCGCACACTGCGCCTGCCAGTGCCACCCGGTGCCACAGTCCGGTTCACGCAGCCGTCGGTGGGACACAGCGCCGCCACGCAAGCTGACGAATCTCGGGTATTTTCCTTCCGGCTATAAAAGCTGGGCCGCAAAAGCCCCAGAGGCCTCCGAGGCAGCCCGTACGATCGAGCTTTCCTCGTTGGCGTTGGACTCATACGATGGGCCGCCTAATGAGCCAAAACCGTGACCCTTATTCATTCTCGTGTTCTCTTCACAATAAGACCGTGTGTTCTCGGAGTATTATTTTTCTACTATTTGAAATTTGACTAAAAAAATTGCAGACTTGGTAATAATAATGAAGAGAACAAGACGAATTATACCGTGAGAGTTCAGATAGAGCCGATGGCAATTAACAGTCGTGTATGGATAGGTCCATCTAGCTTATTTTAAACTCCTTTTCCTAGCATTAATCAAATGAATCGAACCGTCCCTCCTTATATGGGTTGTAAGTTGTATGCATAAAACTATTCCATCAAATCGCTCTGAAGTGACGAAGAATGGTGAGCAATTTATATTTCAACAAAAACAAAACATGATGTCTATTATACGAAACGTAGACGAGAGCACGATCACAAAACCAAACAAATGCAGCCGTTCACGGGCGCGCAGCGCACGCCCACGGACTCCACCCCGGAACCCAGACGTGTACTATCAAACCCGCTTTTGCGCCGTCCACTCCGACTTTCAAGTCCCGCGTCGCGCAGCTCACAGAGGGAGCAGCTGCTCCTGTCCCGCTGCTCATCCCGCCGGCGACGTAGCTTTCCTCCTGTGATGTTAAAAAGAAGGAGCTAAATCAATGAGTACATTAGATCCCTGTACTACACGAAGAAGCCGTGAAAATGATTAGAAGCCGTGATCACATGCATGTGTGTTGCCGCTTTTCATGTATCAGTGCTAGCCGCCGCGTACGTGTGTGTTTGACGCTAAACTTCGGCCCCTGTTGAATATATGTGTTTTGCCGCTTAAGTGAAGCTTTGCTAGCGTGGTGCATGGATGTGATTTTTCAAGCCGCTGCCCGTGCTAAACGATTGTGCTGCATGCATGTTTACGATTGCCGTTTGCTCTCTCTAGCTAACACCGTGTGTTTCCTTTGTCAGATCAGACAGTGGTCAAGGTATGCACCGTGGACACCATGTGCAGCGGCATGGTAAATTACAATTTTGGATTTCAAAAGTAACAAGGATTCAATATTTCTTATACAAACTATCTATCTATTTTGGGATATATTTGGTATGAGAACCTCGAAAGATTTTACTGTTTGGTTTGAAGTTTAGTTATGATCCTACTTGAGACTCTATCTATCATAAAGTATTTTGCGTAAATGTATACATTATGTTAACATTATACTCTCAAGGAATGGTTTGACCCACAAAGTTCATAAAATAGAGTGATATTTACATATATAATGTATGAAGAACATTGTTCTGGCCGTTCGTTCATCCACACTTAAAGGTAAGGGGTGAAGGACCCCGAGCATTGCTCGTTGCCCCACCGTTGGATCAACATTGTAGTGCATCATACTTTGTTGCCACATTGCGTTTCTAGATGGTTTCCCTTAATGTTTAAAAGTAGAATATTTCTGCAAAGAGAACATGGAATCTATATATTGGTCTAAGCACAACATGAGTCCAATGGTGAGTAACTAAACTTGTACAATTTGTACATAAGTACTCATTTATTTCCAATTAATTTTAATATGTAAGCCCGTGTTAAAGTAGGATCTTATACACAATGACATGAGAAATTATATTAAGATACCAAAACATATACAATAATATATTTAATAATTAAATGCAAACATTAAATTGAAAGAGATACGAGTATGTATTTTATTTTATAAGAAAAAAATTACAATTCCTTGTTGATTTAGAAACTTTGTCTTTTACTTTGTTTTAAAAGAAACATCTTAGAGAATATTACATTCGACGTGATAGTGTAATATGTTGTATTTCTACATAATCTTTTATTTAAACTAGTAGGCATAAAATGACTCTGCTGATCACCAATAATGAAATGTAGTATATTTTTCGAGATTGTTAACAAGGGTTTTTGCGATCACCATGATCAGTCTTCACTTACTAGAGTATTTAAAATTTGGGCCGATTTATATATAAATGGGTTTTAAAAATATGTTGTCAGACCCGATCAACATATATTTGAAATTTCTTGTTCTAATAAATCTAATTTGATATCATAGTAATCCAATATAAGAGATTGAAATTCAAAGAGTTAAATAATGACAATGGTGTTTATTCTTATTTCTCTTGTTGTTCTTAGAAATTTAATGAGAACATGATTCGTAACAAAATATAGTAGCCAAAATTCTTAATGATGATAAAAGACGACGACCACAAGATTGTAGTATATATGTAGCATGTATCGACATTTTGAAGTCGCTAAGCTACATACACTATGGGTTAATGCTCGGCGAGGTACTCAAGCTCTCCCAAGGAGCATGCACGGTATCAGGGGAGCATGACATGAGGGGTCAACCATTTATCTTTTTTCGTCTTTATCACCCTCCTTCACACCGTCCCTCTTCTATGCCCTTGTGGACATTGAGCACCTCTCTTATCGGTGCTCACGTCTATCTTGTGTTGTAGGCCTGCAACCACCACATCTAGGAATGCTAGCTTAGCCACCATTGTAATCCCCTTCCTCATTGTCTCATCGGAGTCATAGCTGAGATCAAGGTTCACCAGCTGGTCCACCTAGGACCTCTGTATCCTTCCCACGGCCACGAGTGACATCGACGACAGGCTTGGACGATATCAGCTCAGCGAGAACCATGCCAAGACTATACACGTCGCTCGTGTTGGTGAGGTATGTACCCCATAAAACAGTTTAGTATGTACCCCATCTCCAAATAGGTGGCATATAGGCTTAGTAAAAAATCAACGTTTTCTAACTTTGACCAGATATACTTAAGAAAATATAAAAAATATAGTTTTAAATAAGTATATTATGAAAATATATCTTATGATGAATCATTGATATTCCTTTGGTATTATAGATCTTTGTATTTTGTATATATTCTTGGTCAAAGTTTATGAATATTGACTTTTTTGTGATTTTCAACGTCACTTTCAGTAGAATGTATTAACACTTTGAAGTCCTTATGCTACATACCCTACTGCATAACGCATTAAATTCTTGGTGTGGTACTCAAGCTCTCGCAACGAGCATGCACGGTATACGGGGAGCATGGCACAAGGGAGGATCTTTTTTTCTTCATGTCGTATTCTTCACCCTCCTCCGGTCCTCATTGAACACCATGCTTGGTGTGGTACTCAGGCTCTCGCAACGAGCATGCACTATTCTTGAATGCCCTTGAGGACGTCGAGAACCTCCTGGTCGGTGGTCGGATCTTGCTGTTTTGACATCAGAATGATAGCCTGGACACCATTGTCATTGCCATCAGATTTTGGAGTTCCTTATTATAATAAATTCCAATTTTGGATTTAGAAAGTAGCAAGGATTCAAGATTTCTTATACAAACTATTTATCTATTTCGGGATATATTTAGCATCAGAATCTTGAATTTTTTTTACTGTTTGGTGTGAAGTTTAGTGGTCATCCTACTGAAGACTCTGTCATAGAAGCATTCTGCGTATGTGTATAAATTATGATTAACATTATTTTCCCAAAGATTGGTTCGACCAATAAATTTCATAAAATAGAGTGATATTTACATATAATGTATGGGGAACATTGTTCTGGCCATTTGTTCATCCACACTTAGAAGTAAGGGGTGAAGGACCCCGCTATTGGATCAACGTGTTAGTGCATCATACTATATTGCCACATTGAGTTTCTAGACGGTTCCCCTTGACGTTTAATAGTTGAATATTGCTCCAAAAAGGACATGGAATCTATATATTGGTCTAGGCACAACAAGAGTCCAATGGTGAGTAACTAAACTTGTACAATTTGTAAGTAAGTATTCATTTATTTCCAATTACTTTTGATATGTAAGCCCATGTTAAAGAAGGATCTTATACCCAATGACATGAGAAATTATATTAAGATACCAAAACGTATAATGTATTTGATAATAAAATTCAAACATTAAGTTGCAACAGATATGAGTATATATTTTATTTTATAAGAAAATAAATGTACAATTCCTTGTTGATTTAGAAACTTTGTCTTTTACTTTGTTTTAAAAGAAACATCTTAGAGAGCACTACATTCGACAATGATAATGAATTACGTTGTATTTTTATATAATTTTTTATTTAAACTAATAGGCATGCAACATCGGAGACGCAGTAATGCCATGTAGTATAGTTTCTGAGAGTGTTGACAAGACTTTTATGATCACACAGATTAGTCTTCACTAAGTGGAGTGTTTAAGGACCGATTAATACATAAATGTTTTTTAAGAATATGTTATAGTCAGAGTTCATCACCATGTGTTTGTAATTTCTTGTTCTAATCAATCCAATTTGATATCATAATAATTCGATATAAGAGATTGAAATTCCAAGAGTTAAATAATGACAATGGCGTTTATTCTTATTTCTCTTGTTTTTTTTTAGAAATTTAATGAGAACATGATTCGTAACAAAATATAGTAGCCAAAATTCTTAATGATGATAAAAGACGACGACCACAAGATTGTAGTATATATGTAGCATGTATCGACATTTTGAAGTCGCTAAGCTACATACACTATGGGCTAATGCTCGGCGAGGTACTCAAGCTCTCCCAAGGAGCATGCACGGTATCAGGGGAACATGACATGAGGGGTCGACCATTTATCTTTTTTCGTCTTTATCACCCTCCTTCACACCGTCCCTCTTCTATGCCCTTGTGGACATTGAGCACCTCTCTTAGCGGTGCTCACATCTATCTTGTGTTGTAGGCCTGCAACCACCACATCTAGGAATGCTAGCTCAACCACCATTGCAATCCCCTTCCTCGTCGGAGTCATAGCTGAGATCGAGGTCCACCAGCTGGTCCATCTAGGACCTCTGTGTCCTGCTCACGGCCTGACGGCCATGCCGGCCAGGTTGATCTCGTCGCGGTCACAAGTGACATCCACGGCAGGCTTGGACGATATCAGCTCAGGGAGAACCACGCCAAAAGTATACACGTCGCTCGTGTCGTTGGGCTGGTAGCACCGGTGAGAGTGAGACCAAGGTGACGTACACGTACATACACCCACATAAAACTGACGAGTGGGCAGTGGAAGAAAATGCAGTTCATGTCCTCCGATGAACCACTCTTTTTTTTCTCTCGGAAAATGGATCAGGAAACCGTCCATCGGCTCCCCGCTCCTGCGCTCGCTCCCCGCGAGCGACGCAGGGGCCCCCTCTCCCCGCCCTCCTCCTACCCTCCCTTTTTCCTCCTCTCCCCGCCGCCGCCGGCGAGCGCCGCCGGGCGAAGCCCGCGCGGTGCCGGCGGCGGCGGGATCTTCTCTACCCGTGCGTTCGGTGGGGCTGCGCGGGGTGGCCGGCCGGCGGCGGTGCAACCAGGGGATCCAGGAGCTTGTTCCTGTGGCACATGAAGGACATGGCGGTGGCATCCCTGGGCGGTGAAGAGCAGCAGCGGCGGGAGCGGCCTGCGCGGCGGCGGAGGGGACGGCCGGCGATACGGCCCAAGATCTAGGCCGCGCTTCGATCTGGACCGGGCGGGCCCCGACCTGGGCCAGGCGGGCCTCGGTGGGGCAAGCGCTGGTGCTCCCTGGGCACCTCTCGTGGCTGGTGGCCTCCGCTGGTGGCTGTGTGTGCTTGCTTCTGGTGCTGCTTCTCCATCTCAGTCCGGTGGGTCGCGGCGGCGTTGTCTTAGTGCTGTCCAAAGGCGAGACCTTGGGTACCACGCGCGACGGGCTTGATCGGCGGCGGTGTCGCGTCGGCAACGATGTGGCCTGTCCCCGGGTGTTGTGGTCGGGGTGCTTCTTTGCGGTGGTCTCGATCGGCCTATGAGGAGTGAGGCGGCGGTGACGCCGCTCATGGCTGCTGGCAGCCGAACATGGCGGACTCGGTCGGTGCTGGCGAGGGACGGTTCGACACATAGCAGCAGGTGGACGGCGACAGCGGCTTGAGCGCAGCAGCGCGGCGGCGGGGCCGATAGGACCTCTTCATGGCCTGGCAGGCGGCCAGGCCGGAGCCGGTCCTACTCGACCTTGCTATTGCGTCCGGACAGCGAACACCTCAGGTGGTGGAGGGCGGATCCCCTCCCTTGGGCTGCTGTACAGCCCGATGGCTGCTGGCTATGGTGCTTCCCTACCTTGTCCAATCCGCCAGTCTTGCCGTGTGATGTTTGCCGGGATATGGGCTCAAGTCCGTGGATGCCGGGGCGGCGGCCCCGGAAGGTGGACTGCGCGATCGGCTCTACGGCGAGCGACGTTGCGGTGGTGGTGGTTTCTCTCTTCGGTCATGTGGATGGCGTGGAGCGGACGGTGGGGGATCCTGGTGTTGGCGGTGCTCCGGCTCTGCCAGCTCCCAGATCGCGGTTCGGAGACCTAACTCGGGGACAGTGGGCGGCTGAGTTCTCGGGCGCGGGGTGAGGATTTTTTCGGGCGAAAGCTCAGCGCTTCTGCGCCAATGGCGGCGGTGCCTGCGGGTATCGTAACCCTCTTTGGGGTGTCGTTGTGGCTATCCTCCCCGGCGCGGCGGCTCCGGGTGAAAACCCTTGACCTCAC
Organism: Avena sativa; assembly: GCA_916181665.1. Lineage (NCBI taxonomy): Eukaryota > Viridiplantae > Streptophyta > Magnoliopsida > Poales > Poaceae > Avena > Avena sativa. The sequence continues at coordinate 368,725,110 of OV702279.1, read as the reverse complement.
GGTCTCGACGGCGGCTGCGTTGTGCGTCGTTACCCTCTTGGGGGCGTCGTCGTGGAGCCTAGATGTCTCTCGGTTTTGTTTCTCTGTCTTCGGTGGCAAGTTTTGGTTTTTTCCGTGTTTTTCTTTTCTTTATTTTGATCTACTTTGTAAGAGGTTCTTCTCACCACCTTGTATCAGTTCAGCCGTTGTGGCTTTATTTATAAAGCAGGGCGAATAGCCTATTTCGAGAAAATGGATCAGTTATTTTCAGGTAAATAAAGCATGCTTATAAAGACGAAAATGGCGATGATGACAGTTACGGCAGCACGGGGGCGAGGGCAGCATCTTGCTTAACTTGTCCCTGAGGGCTGAGGCTGACCACCATGGCCTGACTTCCTTTTGATTTGTTTTGACCAGTCGTATTAGTACAGCGTCCAAATTAACGAAACAGTACTCCGCGTATGCGACCCGAATCGAAGTGACATGGAGAAGTCTTCTAAAACTGGATGGAGACGGCTGGATCCATCCAGGGTTAACGAACACAGAAAAACACCTGACGGTCGGTACCTGCCGGCGCCGTCGGACGGACCTGAACGTGGCGAACTAACCTGGCTCACTCGCCGGACATGGGGGGTGAGCCATGGATCATGCACGCAAATCAAAATTTCAGATAGATCCGGTGGAACACGCCTCGGAAAGGGTCGCGATCCGACGTCGGCCAGATGCCACGCAGCTGCATGGCGGATGCGACAGATGGGATGGGATGCGCGAGCGAGCGACACTTCGACATGCGACGGCGAACGAGGTTTCAAACCGACCATGCGAACTTTCCCCACCCTTCTCGTCTCTTCCACCAGCTCCCCTTGAGAGTCGACCCTAGCCTTCCGGCCCGATCTGAAGCTCCCGTCGACGGCGATGCCGGCCGGCGGAGGCGGAGGAGAGGAGCCGGACTAAGTAGAGTAGATGGTAGGTATAGATGTTGTAGTTTGTGTGCCGTAGTGCCGACTGGGAGTAGGTCGCCGGGCTCCATCGGCCGGGTCCGGTGCGTCCTCTGCTTCGTCTTCCTCTGCACGCTTCTCTGGTGGCAAGAGCGGCGGCGCGGTGGAAGCTCGGAGCGTGGCATCTCCGCCAATAAGGCCGTCTTCCCCTTTTCTTGGAGGCCGTCCGTTCTGACGCCTTGCCGCGGTGTCAGGCGGTCGCCGGAAACGCTCTGGGTTGCGCCATCGAGGTGGTGGCCAGGCGCTGGATGCGGAGCTGGTGAAGCCCCCTTCAATAAGCGGTTCTACTTGGCGTGTCTTCCTCGCTATCATCTCCGCTTGCCTCTCCAAGCCTGTGGCAGGATCTTTGGATCTGACGGTGAGCCTGTTTTCCTGATGCGATGTGGGTATGTCTTTGCTGCTCTGGTTCTTCTGCTGGATTCGCTTCCCTTCTTCTCTTCAAGCGCCAAGGCGGCGATGGATGAAGAAGCTGTCGAATTGGGCGATGTGCTGGAGCGGTGCTGGAGTTCGAGAACCATCCTGATTCGGAGCATATCCTCTGCTTCTTGCAAGATGCAGAATTTCGTGGCCAAGATGGCTACGCCGGTGAGCTCCGGCAAGATTTCAACCTCCACCGAGAGGCCCTTTTCGGGCGCAGCTGTTGAGGGCGTCGCCAGGCCAGATGCAAGTGGTTGCGTCCCCGCACCTAACCATGGCTGCAACATGCTGAGCTCGTTGTGAAGGGAATATGCCCGAGAGGCAATAATAAAGTGGTTATTATCGTATTCCTTATTTATGATAAATGTTTATTTTACATGCTATAATTGTATTAATACGGAAACGTTAATACATGTGTGTTTAATAAACAAAAAGGAAGTTCCTAGTTATGCCTCTCTTATAAACTAGCTCGTTGATTAACAAGATGATCATGGACATTGGATGTTGTTAATAACGAGGTCACAACATTAGTGTAATGGTGTGATGAACATTCATCTGAAGTATAGCATTACGATCAAAGTCATTGAGTTTATATTGCTATAACAACTTACGAAGTGATCCTAATCCTTAGACCATGAGATCATGTCAATCACTAACACCGGAAGAGTTTCTTGATAACATCAAACGTCACACCGTAACAGGGTGATTATAAAGATGGATTCAGAACTAATAAAGTGTTATGTTGAGGCCCATGGATCGAGAGTGGAATTTGTTCATCCCGATGACGGATAGATATACTCTGGGCCCTCTCGGTGATATCACATTGATTAGCTTGCAAGCAAGTAATTTGATCACTAGAATGTTATATCACGGGAACGAGAAAAGAGTGCATGTCGGTAACGAGATCAAACTAGGTATGAAGATACCGATGATCAAATCTCGGACATGTAATATATCGCGAAACAAAGGGATTAAGATACTAGCGTAAAAGGTTCCGATGATCACAAGAAAGTCATCGTTGAATGTGTGGGAGTCAGTATGGGTCTCCAGATCCCGCTTCTGATTATTGATCCGAGAGGGGTCTCGATCATGTCCGCATTTTTCGCGAACCGTAGGGTGACACACTTAAGAGACACCGACATCCATTTGGAGCAAAAGTTTCATGCCGAAAAGAATAACAAGCGCAGGAATTTATTTCACTAGATACCGAAACGGGTTTTCGGGTGAAATTGCAGAAAGTGTTTCTGCATGTGAAATGAAATACTAGCAAGGGGTTATATGTGAATGTTTGTCATTAAAGTAATTGAAAAAATTCTGAATAAATAAAAGGAGTTTTATTTAATGAGAGTTTGCATTAAATTTGGTGGAAATTTAATGGGAATTTGAGTGGGTTTTTGAGTGGAGGGAATTGAAAGGCATTTGAGTGAGTGGAGTGTCCACCCACATGAATGTGGAAGAGGTGGGGGCAGCCCCATGGCTGGGCGCATGGCCCCTTGGGTGCCCCCCTCTCCCTATAAAAGGAGCCCCCCTCCCTCTCTCTCACTCACACCTCCTCGTGAAGGATCTCTCTCCCCCTCTAGTATTTATTCCCCATGGTCTCGGACTAGCGAGATACATGTTCCCGGTGGCTATTCGGCAAGAAAGAGTTGTGCTTCCACTGCATCGCTGGAGCGAGGAGGCGGAGGTTGCTCGGTGCCTCGAACGTGTGTGCGAGCACAGATGCGCTGCTGTTTTGCGGCGCTAGGACTTCCTCTCGATCTTGAGATCGGCAAGAGATCGTCTACATCAACCACGAGTTTGGACTCGTTAAGCTTTGTCGGTCTTCAAGGGTATGTTCTCTACGGATATACATCCGCCCGTTGTTTGTATCTAGTAGATAGATCTTGGTACATAGTTGTTCCCATCGTAGGAAATTTTTTGTTTTCTATGCTGCGAACCCTACAGTGGTATCAGTGCCGGATCTATGCGTAGATACTTTGCACGGGTAGTACACATATGAGTATGTGGGCGATGATGATCATTTTATTGCTTCTTAGTTGTACTTTGGATATTGGTGGCATAGTGGGATGAAGCGGCCCGGACAAACTTTACATGTCCTCGCATATGAGACCTGTTCCACGCTTGACATGCAACTAGTTTTGCATAAGTGGCTAGCGGGTGTCTGTCTCTCCTACTATAGTCAATATCTAATTTGCAACGAGTTGTCAAAAATTTGGTTATCCTCGTTGTGGTTCATGTTCGTAGGTAAGAACGGTTCTATCTTCGAAAGCCCTAAGCCACGTAAAACTTGCAATGGATAAATTAGAGGCGTCTAGTTTAGATTGTTGCTGGGCTAGTGTTATGATATGGTGATGTTGTAAGTAGAAGTATGAGATGATACTCTTACAACACACATAGCGTGTAAGTTCCATAGACCTTGGCCTTACACATAAAGGTATGATAGAGATCATACCACTATGCACATGATGGAGATCATATGCGGGAACCATATCATTTCACTAATAAACATGTGATGTTTTGATTGCATCTTATATTGCTTGTTTGGCATTTTATTAGCATAATAAGATGATCCCTCATTTAGATATCAAGATAAGAATGTGTTCTTCCTTAAGTATGCACCGACAATGTTTCGTCGCTTCAAGACATCACGTGATGATCGGGTGTACTTGAATCCATGAGCATATCTCGGGTGTAAGACAGTTACACACGCGAATACTAAGGTTCTTACTTGGCGAGCCTAGCATGTACAGACATGGCCTCGGAACACGGATCGAAAGGTTAAGCATGAGTCATATGTTTTTGATATGATGACCATATGGATGCTCGCCTTTGAACCTACACCGACTCACGTGATGATCGGACTTGGTGTAGTGGATTTGGTTCATGTAATCACCAAAAAGACACGAGGGATGTCGTTTTTGAGTGGGAGTTTATTTCTAATTTGGATTAGTAGAACTCAATTTATCATAAATTAAATCAAAGTGAATTTGCATAATTTGTTGTAGTCATTGGCATTCGTTCACCACCTTATGTATAGTTGTAATTGAGATAATAGAACTATAGAATTCTGGATATATACTTTACGAACTGGTATCGTATTGTGTTGAGTGTCAATCTAAAGTTTAAAGTCCTATTGCAAACTTTCAGCAAACTCTATTTTACTCCGTGAAATTTAATAGTTGGTATTAAATCGAGAGTAACAATTCCAGTGTTAGTATCTTAAGTATCATGTTTGCCTCCATGATTCTTGATTGTTTTAATATCAAGTTTATCTAGGAGCTGAAAGAATTGTTTCAGAAACCATCATGTGTGGCAGATATAACGATATCTGAAACAATGTTTTGGTTGCAATATGATAGAGTATAATATATGTTCTCATATTGGATGAGAATTTACGAAGATTGGAGATGCTAGACATCCTAATCATCCAAAAGGGTTTGGAAAGTAACGTTATACTCACGATTCATCTTTATAAGCTACAATAGCTTGATCATGAAAGTCGTCATGATAAGGATGAATAGGAGATGTATGTAAAGTGTTTACTACACTAAAAGTTTACTAAAGAATGGATTTTGAAAGAATGCCGATCATTTGATGATGGTGATCTACTTCAAAGTGCAAGTCCAAAGGTATTATTATTTGAATATACACGCTTTGGACTATGTGTCATGTATATGGCGCCACTTTTGATGTTGATAGATTCTTTTAAAAGGAAAAGGAAATGCTGAAAGAGAATCTATAAAATATATTTGGCAAAAAATAAAAGATTGGAAATATCCAATTTAGGTATATAAATGATATACATGTTATGGTGGTATTCTTTGCTTGTTAAACAATGTGGTTCTTGGGTATTGGATACCGAATTGGTTGGTATGAAATTTCATACGGAACAACGCAATTCATAAACCACAATGGCCTAAATAACTAGCAAGAGAATATGTGATGATGTTCATCGAAAACAAACAAACCGTTGTTTGTATTTCTCGTTGACATCAAAGCTTGAATTTAAGATTTGTTTTAATAATTGTTATTTGAATCAGGTATTATGAGAACAAAGGTTGTTCAAATAATTATCGTATTCCATATAACATGGATGATTTATAAATCTAGTTGGAGAAATCACATCCATAAAACCTAATGCTAAAACGTCGCAAGACAAATGATTGAAAGATCACTTACGAAGTGACATCGCCGTTTAAATTATATTGGAAAGAAAACATGAAGAATCTCCATATTCATGGATTTTTGGAGTCTTTGATTTGATCAAGTGACGCTTGTGAGACTTTCCTCGGGATAATTAAAACTTCGTTCAAAGGCCAAAGAAGAACGAACGACTAAAATATTGGAATTTATACATATCGATGTATGTAGTCCATTATGTGTAGTCGTAAGCGATGGGTTTCAACTTCATATGCTTTCTCCAGAAATTTGAGTGAATGTTCACTTAATGAGAAAGAAGTATGAAATATTTGAAAAACGTTTCAAAGACTTTCAAGATGAAGTGAAAATCATTGTAACAAGAAAATAAATGGTTTATGATTTTATCATAAGGGATTTATTTGAGTTACAAGTGTAACAAGAAAAATAAATGAATTATGATTTTATCATAAAAGGGATTTATTTGAGTTACAAGTTTAGCAAAACACCTAGATTTACATCTCCCGAAACACCATAGGAATATGGAGTGTTTGAGATTTGTAAGGAAACCTTGTTTGACATGGTTGGATCAAAGGTGTTATTTATAAAACTGCCATTATGTTTTAAAAAGATTAAAGGTTTAGAGACTTCCGCTTTTACACTGAAAAGAGCTCCATCTTGATCTGTTGAAATGACACCATATGAGTTATGGTTTGGGGTAAAACCCAAGTTGTCATTTCTTAAATTTTGGTATGCTAAACATAAGTAAGATGTTTACAACCAAAGTCGGATGAGCATGTCTTTGTAGGTTATTTCGAATAACAATTGGTTATTCCTCCATAACACCGAGGACAAAAGGGTTTGTAGCTTGAAATGTAAAGTTTCTTGAAGAAGGAATTTTTCATAAATGTTAAGTGGGAGGACAATAGAACTTTGATAAGGTTAACGAACCTTAGCTAAATGTGCTGAGTTGCGCAGCGTCGGAAATGGTTCTGCAGGCTGCCATAATGCTCATAGCTTATGTGCCTCAAAGGTTGTGGTCACGGAGATCTAAGTTCTTATTGAACCAAGTCGGTCGGTTAAACAATCAAATGCTAAGATTTGAGAGTAAATCATTATTGTTTGACAATGATGAACCGAATACATACAAAGAAGCGATGATGGGCCCTGACTCTGTCAAATGGCTTGAAGCCATAAAATCCGTGATAGTTTCATACACGAGAAATCAAGTTTTGAACTTGGAAGACCCTCCGGAAAGGTGTAAAAACCTATTGGTCGTATTTGGATCTATAAAGAAACAGACATGGATGTTTTACATCTATGAAATAGTCGACATATCGGTAAAGTATTTTACGACAACGTTCAAGGAGTTGACTATGACAAGATGTGATCTTTCATAGCGATATTTAGTCTGGACGGATTAAAATAGCAACCACTACATATAATTTGGTATATGGTAGATGAATAAACAAAACAAAGTTCTTTTAATAGAATGGTTACCTAGGACGTGTACATGACACGATCCAAAATGGTTTTGTTAATTCAAAGGATGCTAAAAGAGGCATGCAAACTTCAATGGTTGAAGTAAGCATCGCGGAGTTGGAATCTTCACCATGATGAAAAAGGAGTTTTTCATCAGGAGACGACGAAGATGCTTGCATTTGCAAGAAATTAAGTGGGAGCACTGAGACACATTTCTAATACAGGATGACATCTTGTTGATTAGAAATGATGTATCTTTTATTGACAATGGTTAAGAATTTCATTTCGATGAAAGACTTAGGCAAAACCCGAATATTTAGCATGAATGTCTATAGTGGATAGACTGTGATGCTAATATGGTTGTGCCAAACGTACATATATGAGATATTGAAGGAGTTCAATATAGAAACAACAAGAAATAGTTCTTGTCGCATGGAAAATAATTGAATCAAGATTCAAGTGTATCGACACTTGATAAGTGAAACAAGATTCAAGTGCTTTGACACTTGATGAGTGAAATCACGAGAATGTTTTGATCAATCATACCATGATATGTACACATCCAGATATGTCCTATGCTCTAAGTGTTATGAGCATATACCAGAATGAATCATAAAATGATCATTGAACGATAGTAAGGATATTCTTATGATCTTTTGGAAGAACTAAGAATATATTTGTGTAGAGGTGACAAACAATTACAAATAGTTCATTGTAAAGAGTTACATTGATACTAGTTTTGTCACAAGATACAAATTAAGTTTATCTCAATTTAAACTATGGGTGGCACAATAAAATGGAAAGAAAGTTTCCATGATGGATTTGGATGAAATCCATAGTTAAGACATTGTGACGAATACTACAACAAAAGGGCTAAGTATATGACTGCTATAGTAGCAGCAAAGGAGGGAATTTGTGTCAAGTAGTTTGTTATCAAACTAAGGCGTGGTTCGCAACGGGCTAACACTAAAGATATATTGTGTGACAATAGTATCGACGTGTTTTAACCCCAAGGAACTGAAGGTCTCACCAAAAGACCAAATTTATACAATGCCATCTCATTGGAGAATGAGTGATGCGTGAAGACGCAAAGACATGCAAATACACACGAACCTGAAAGTGTCAGATCCGTAGATTACGTTAACCACTTGCAATAGCGTATATGGAACACCGGAAAGCCATAAGTGTTCAATACGCGAAGTTTTCAAACTAGATTATTGTCTCTAGTGCAAGTGGGAGACTGAAGGGAATATGCCCAAGAGGCAATAATAAAGTGGTTATTATCGTATTCCTTATTTATGATAAATGTTTATTTTACATGCTATAATTGTATTAATACGGAAACGTTAATACATGTGTGTTTAATAAACAAAAAGGAAGTTCCTAGTTATGCCTCTCTTATAAACTAGCTCGTTGATTAACAAGATGATCATGGACATTGGATGTTGTTAATAACGAGGTCACAACATTAGTGTAATGGTGTGATGAACATTCATCTGAAGTATAGCATTACGATCAAAGTCATTGAGTTTATATTGCTATAACAACTTACGAAGTGATCCTAATCCTTAGACCATGAGATCATGTCAATCACTAACACCGGAAGAGTTTCTTGATAACATCAAACGTCACACCGTAACAGGGTGATTATAAAGATGGATTCAAAACTAATAAAGTGGTATGTTGAGGCCCATGGATCGAGAGTGGAATTTGTTCATCCCGATGACGGATAGATATACTCTAGGCCCTCTCGGTGATATCACATTGATTAGCTTGCAAGCAAGTGATTTGATCACTAGAATGTTATATCACGGGAACGAGAAAAGAGTGCATGTCGGTAACGAGATCAAACTAGGTATGAAGATACCGATGATCGAATCTCGGACATGTAATATATCGCGAAACAAAGGGATTAAGATACTAGCGTAAAAGGTTCCGACGATCACAAGAAAGTCATCGTTGAATGTGTGGGAGTCAGTATGGGTCTCCAGATCCCGCTTCTGATTATTGATCCGAGAGGGGTCTCGATCATGTCCGTATTTTTCGCGAACCGTAGGGTGACACACTTAAGAGACACTGACATCCATTTGGAGCAAAAGTTTCATGCCGAAAAGAATAACAAGCGCAGGAATTTATTTCACTAGATACCGAAACGGGTTTTCGGGTGAAATTGCAGAAAGTGTTTCTGCATGTGAAATGAAATACTAGCAAGGGGTTATATGTGAATGTTTGTCATTAAAGTAATTGACAAAATTCTGAATAAATAAAAGGAGTTTTATTTAATGAGAGTTTGCATTAAATTTGGTGGAAATTTAATGAGAATTTGAGTGGGTTTTTGAGTGGAGGGAATTGAAAGGCATTTGAGTGAGTGGAGTGTCCACCCACATGAATGTGGAAGAGGTGGGGGCAGCCCCATGGCTGGGCGCATGGCCCCTTGGGTGCCCCCCTCTTCCTATAAAACAAGCCCCCTCCCTCTCTCTCACTCACACCTCCTCGTGAAGGATCTCTCTCCCCCTCTAGTATTTATTCCCCATGGTCTCGGACTAGCGAGATACATGTTCCCGGTGGCTATTCGGCAATAAAGAGTTGTGCTTCCGCTACATCGCTGGAGCGAGGAGGCGGAGGTTGCTCGGTGCCTCGAACGTGTGTGCGAGCACGGATGCGCTGCTGTTTTGCGGCGCTAGGACTTCCTCTCGATCTTGAGATCAGCAAGAGATCGTCTACATCAACCACGAGTTTGGACTCGTTAAGATTTGTCGGTCTTCAAGGGTATGTTCTCTACGGATATACATCCGCCCGTTGTTTGTATCTAGTAGATAGATCTTGGTACATAGTTGTTCTCATCGTAGGAAATTTTTTGTTTTCTATGATGCGAACCCTACACGCTGCTCCACAGTGGAGAAGAGGAAGGACTAGATTGTAATTCTCAATCTCTTAGCAAGGTCCTTTCTACATATGCCAAGGACCTATGTGTTATTTCTTATTTTATGAGGTCCTTTGTAATCTTTATACCCCTCCACTTCTGTTTCAATATATGGTTCTAGCCCCTTCGGGGCACTCCACCGTTCAAAAAAAAAAGACATGCGACGGCCGACGGGTGTGAGTTGCCCGCGTGTGGTGCGGGAAGATCGGCTGCGGCACGAGGCTCCCATGCGCTGGCCACCGGCGTCCACGCTCGCGCGCACACTGCGCCTGCCAGCCGGTGCCGCCGTTCGGTTCACCGTTCACGCAGCCGTCGCCCGTCGGACGGACACAGCAGCGCCAGACAAGCTGAGGATGAGGAATCCCGGGGTGTAAAAGCTGGGCCGTAAAAGCCCCCGGCCTCCGATGCAGCCCGTACGATCGGTGGCGTTTTACTTAGACCCATAGGATGGGCCTAATGAGCCAAAATGGTGAACCTTATGCATTATTCATCCATGTTTCTTGCAATAAGACCACGGACTAACCAAATTTTCAAAAAAAAAACATGGTTTTCCTACAATTTGAAATTTGCGTAAGAGACAAACTACAAATTTTGTTTGCAAATGGACAAACTACAAACTTAGTGATAATGAAGATGACAAGGTGAATTATAGGGCTAGAGTGACGTCATGTATGGGATACTTTTCCGCGTTTCTTCGAAGTGACGAGAATAGATGTAAAGCAATATGTCCCCGCCACCCCCTCCCCCTCCCACCGCCTCCCCAAGAAACATCGAGTACGATATGAACATATATGCATGCACAATACCTCATCGCACGGATACAGTCGCGCACTAAAATATATCCTTTTGAAGGATGGAGGGAAAAAGCTTGAATATCGATGAATAATCCTTTTTTATCTTACTTTTTATAATTTTTATTCTTGAAGGTTATAATACCTCACATACACCCGGTATATGTGAGATCATTCGGTGAAAAAAACTACCCATGTGTATTAAATATAAAGGTAAGGTGGAGTTACAGACAAAAGTTCCTACAGATCAAATTTTTGTTTGTTTTATTTCATTTCATTATTATAATGCATTCCAATTTTGGATTTCGAAATCACAAGGATTCAAGATTTCTTATATGAACTATTTATGCATGTGCTTTGGGATATATTTAGTATGATACAATGAAAGATTTTACTGTTCGATTTAATTTTAACTATCACCTTACTGAAGACTCCATCATAGAAGTATTCTAGGTAAGTGTAATTGTGATTAACATTATACTACCAAGGTTTGGTTTGGCGCACAAAGTTCATATTTACATATAATGTATGAAGAACATTGTTCTGGTCGTTCGTTCAGCCGCAACCAGGAGTGGATCTGCACCCAGGGCAACCCATGCTGCAGACCTGGTCTTAGGGCCAAAACTACAATAGAATTCCCTTAAAAATTGTGTAAAAAAGTAACTAAATGCCTAAACACAAGGGCCAGCCCGGGGCTTAGCCCATTTGGGACCACCCCTAGCTACAACTAAAATTAAGGGGTAAATGATCTGGGCATCTCTCTATGTTGGATCAACATGGTAGCGGCTGCCACGCTGCATTTCTAGATGGTTACCCTTGATGTTTAAAAGTATAATATCGCTCCAAAGAGGACATGAATCTATATATTGGTCTGTTTAACTCGGAGTCACGATAGAAGTCCAACGTTCACTAACCGAACTTGTACAAGTTATATATAAGTAATCATTTGTTTCTAATTAGTTTGAATATGTAAGCCCATGGTAAAGAAGGATCTTAAACACAACAACATGAGAAATTATATTAAGATATAATAGCCAATAATATATTTAATAATGAAATGCAAATAATAAATTGCAAGTATGAGTATATATTTTATTGTACAAGAAAATAAAGTCTATAATTCCTTGCTGATTTAGAAACTTTTGTTTTTTACTTTGTTTTAAAAGAAACATCTTAGAGAGTATTGTATTATAAAGTGGAAGTGTTTTTATTTTCATAAAATCTTTTTCTCGAGATTTACATAATCAAGAACCGTGTTAATCACCAGTAATGTCTAATACTTTTCGAGAGTTTTAAAAGGATTTCTTGACTATCCGAATTTGTCTTGATTAGGTGGAGGGTTTTAAAGTTGGCCCAATTAAATATAAATGAGTTTTTAGAATATGTTGCAACCAAACTCAAGCACTATAGCTTTTAATTTCTTATTATAATGTTTCAAATTTGACATTGTAATAATTCAATATAATGGATTTCAAGTTAAATTATGACAATAACATTTTATTTTTAATTCCCTCATTGTTCTTAAAACTTTCCTAATCAAAACATGACCCATGATCCATAACTATAGTAGGCAAAATTCTCCATGATCATAAAACATGATCGCCACGAGATCGTACTATGTTGCATGTATCCACATTTTGAAGTCCCTACGCTACATACACTATCATTATTGGCTAATAATGCTCGGTGTGGTACTCAAGCTCTCCCAACTAACATGCACGGAATCAGGGGAGCATGGCACACGGGGAAGACCATCTTTCTTCCTTCCGTCTTTATCTCCCTCCTTCACACCTCCTTTCTGTATGCCCTTGAGAACATCGAGCACCTCTCTGATCGGTGGTCGCATCTCGCCGTTCTGCTGCAGGCACCGGAATGCAAGCTCGGCCACCATCGTCATTGCCATCCTAGTGTTCTCGTCAGAGCCATACCCGAGCTCGATGTCCACCAGCTGGTCCACCTGGGATCTCTGGATCCTTCCCACGGCCATGCCAGCCAGGTTGATCTCGTCGCGGTCCCGGGTGACGTCCACGGCGGGCTTTGACGATATGAGCTCCGCGAGGACGACGCCGAAGCTGTACACGTCGCTCTTGTCGGTGAGCTGGTAGCACCGGTGGTATTCCGGGTCGACGTACCCCGGGGTGCCCTGCGGCGTGGTGGACACGTGTGTGGCGCCGTCGGGCGGCAAGAGACGGGAGAGGCCGAAGTCGGCCACCTTCACGTGGAAGTCGGCGTCGAGGAGGATGTTGTTGGTCTTCACGTCTCGGTGCACCACGGGGGGCTCGATGGCGTGGAGGTATGCCAGCGCCGTGGCGGCCTCGACGGCGATGTTGAGGCGGAGCTGCCATGGCAGCGCGCGCTCCGGCGCACGGTGGCCGTGCAGGTGGTCGGCCACCGTGCCGTTGGGCACGTACTCGTACACCAGCAGGAGCTCCCGGCTGCGGCTGGACGTGCAGCCGTAGAAGGTGACGAGGTTAGGGTGGCGCAGCCGCGACAGGATCGCCGCCTCGTTCACGAACTGCTCCACCTGCCGGCACCCGTTGTTGTACAGCCGCTTCACCGCCACCACGCGGCCGTCCCGGAGATACCCTGAACGCACATCAGATCCGATGCAATCAGGTCGATGTCATCTGGATGTTCTGGCTAATTTGGCGTTCAGCACGTGCAAGCTCTACCTACCTTTGTAGACGGTGCCGAAGCCGCCGTCGCCGAGCTCCCTGTTGTCGCAGAAGCCGCCGGTGGCGTCCTCCAGCTCCTCGTAGGAGAATTGGTGCGTCTGCAGGTGGTGGACGCTGCCGGAGTCCATGTCGGTGCTGCCCCAAGAGCGCGGCGTCCCGCCGGACGTGGTGTACTTGAGGAGCCCAGAGGAGTAGGTCATCTTGTATTGTCTTTTCTTGCGGATGTAGAGGAAGGACATCACCAGCAGAAGCAAGAACAGGACCAGAGAAGCAACGGAGGCTCCTGGTGTTGCACATGGCGGCTGAATTGGTCAGAAAATAATACAGTAACAGGATAGATTTCGTCAAAAAAAAACCCGGTAAATTAAAGCAGGCAGAGTTTTCGTATATTATACCTATTGCTATTTTCTTTTTGTTACTGGATTTTTCTGTCCCTGAAGAATCAAAGAAACAACTGTGAGAATCCGTTCTGTTAAAATGACCATAGCAACGAAAACATCAATTATGATGCTCAAATATGAAGAACTTGGAGATTGTGAAACTGATTAGTATTTGTTTTGGCTTTTGACCCCCAAAAAATATGTACATATACCACGCTTTGTGGAAACTCAACATAGAATATTAGTACAGGAAAAGGTCTGGTCCATACAGCTGCTCGGCTTGCCTTATTGTCTCGTATAGAGCCTAGCTAATACTACTTCTAGACACTGTAATCGCCTAGTCAAAGGTCACGGCCTCGTGCAGGCTAAATGCCAACGTTGAAGAAGGAGGAAAGTCTTGCAATCGAAAGTACGTAGTCATCTGAGATTTGATCGATCAAAACATCGCTGACCAACCTGTCCGTGTCACGTCTGGGCAGTATACGGAACACAGAGCGTCCCTGAAGCCGAAGGAAACGCATTTCGCGAGGATGGTCGATCGATCGAGGAGAATTCAGTTGTGTGTCTGGAAACAATGGCGTGGTAGTGTCACCGCGTGTCAGCAGGAGAATTCAGCTGTCTTGACGGCTCGCGCAGACGAAGATTTTCGCCCAGGTGCGGCGAGGTTAAAGTCAACAGTCTCAGGCGCATTTGGTGGAGGCAAGGGGACTCGATCGTGTCGCCCGGCGTCACCCATCGGAAACCAGTACCAACGGTTTGGTGGCACACGAGCGGACCGGGTCTAGAAACGAAAGAAACTGTTGGCGACCGCCGACGACAGTGACGGGCGATCGGTCAGCTCCGCCGCCGCCGCCGCAGGAGTACGTCGTGGACACAGAGCAGGCGGCAGTTCGACCAAAGCGTAGTAGTCGACCGACACAGGATGAAAAACTAGACATTTCTCTAGTCTGGAAACTGCGTTGTTCTAAGGAACCACTGAATATGAACCACTGAAATGGAAATTGCTGTTGCTGAAAGTACAGTAAACACGTAGTATGCGCGGGAGAAATTAGTGAAGAGAAGATCGACTTGGTCGTCTTACCGCAGTCTGAGTCGCGCACGCTGCCGTCGGGGCAGAGGCAGCCGACGAACCCGCCGGTCTGGTTGTACCCGCACTGGCCCTTGGACTGCTCGCACTCGAAGCACGGCCCGGCGCTGGGGTCCCAGCTCAGCCGGAACCCTTGACGTAGCACCTCGCCGTACCCGCCGCTCCCCAGCCGTGGGCCGTACTCCGGGCTCGCCAGCCACTCCGTCAGCACGGGCGCCACGTACACCCCGTTGCACGAGCGGAACCAGTCCCCGTCCGGCGCGCCGAGCTGCGGCGCGAGGAACGACGGCAATCGCCCCTGCGCGAAGCTGGTGCAATTGATCGGGATGATGTCCGGCGGCGGCGGGTCCGCGGCGCCGGTGAGGTTGCAGTCGAGGAAGAAGGAGATGGTGCTGTTGCCCGTGGCCGAGAAGTCGAGCCACGCCTCGGGCGGGATGGTCACGTTGTGCCGGACTCTCGGGCAGTCGTTGCCGGCGGCGACCGCGTCGGCGTCGGCGAGGGTGATGGTGTTGTTGTCGTAGTCGATGGCGAGGACGGTGTAGTTCGTGCCCTCGGCGAGCTGGAGCGTCGCGTTGGCGGTGGTGGCGTCGCAGAGGATGGCCATGCCCGGGTAGCCGCAGTAGGAGCGCGCCACGCCGTCGATCACCCTGGACTCGTTCGAGAGGTAGAACGGGTAGTGGATGTCGTGCGCGCCGCACATGAAGGACTTGTGGCACATGCTGGCGTTGTACGCGTCGGCTACGGCGGCGGACGTGGGATCGCCGCCGGAGACGGCGAGCGAGACGGCCAGCAGCAGGAGGCGGAAGAGCAGCGGCATGGCGGGCGGTTGGGGATCACACTGGCACGGCGCACGCGGCTGCTTAATCGGGTCGATGGTTAAGTCTGGTCATCTGGTGGCGGCTGCTGGGCGCGCGCGCGTGTACGACCTTGACCTGCTCGGCTTTGGCGGAGGTAGGTGAAGCTCCGGGGACTGGTGGGCGGGTGCGTATGTGGCTACACGGGACTGGTGGGCGGGTGCTAGCTTGCTGGTCGCATCGCACGACCCCGGACGATGAAGATCTGATCGGTGTGTGATCCAGCAGGGACTTGTCTCGCTCAAATCGATGGCTGCATGCCAATTTCATTTTTTCATTGCCATATAAACACGTTTGGTCGTCGAATTTGTACTATCTGCTTTCTGCTACTTCCTTTTTGTTTTCTACCCCCTCCATCCCATATTAGGTTGCGCATAATTTTGCGTGCTAGTCAAAATATACAAAGTTTGATCAAGATTATACAAAATAATATAAATTTATAAAATACAAAAATAATATTATTAAAACTGACTTAGTGTATATTTTCATATTATATAAATTTTATATCACACAAATTTATATTATTTTGTATAATCTTGGTCAAACTTTGTATAGTTTGACTAGCACGCAAAATTATGCGCAACCTAATATGGGATGGAGGGAGTATAAGTGGATTGTCACCAACTTCTGGCCGTCTCAAATAAACTGCTCCACATTTAGAAAAAAAGCAGCTGAAAAATACAGGGACAGGGTTTGAGGAGCTCTTTGCTAGGTATCGAGTCCATTACACCATCAAAAGACGAACGTACGTGTGAATGAACCTGCTCTAGTCACCACGTTTGTCTTTTGAACGGACAAACCATCCTCTTCGTCTTTTCAAAAGACGAACCACCACCTTTGTCTTTTCAACGGACGACGGTCCACTAGATTTGTAATTTTTTGTTTTCGTGTATTATTTGTGAAATTGAATAAAAAAATGTATTATTTAAAAAAATAGCGTTAGATTCATATTGAAACACACTTTTCAATGGTGCTAATTTTATACCAACATTCTTTGTATATTTAGAGTAAATCTTGGTTAAAGAAAAATCACGCAAAACGAGGGCGCCTTATTCATTGGAACGGAGGTAGTATAATGACACAGTATAAGATGTTTGGATTTTTTAAATTTCTCACATATGATGATAGATTGTTTAAAGGACCGCACGATACCGATTGTTTAAAGGACCGCACGAACCAACCCGAAGTTCGTATGGTCCTCTTAGACGTATACTCACCTTACACATATACTCATGTGTCCGCGGAAGACGAAAATCAGAAGTTATATAACAACAATAAAAAAATAAAAATATAACATGCAAAGACGTAGATTGCGATAATGGGAGGTGGGATCAACCGGCCGGAACGTGGATTATACCCAGTTCGACCGAGTACACATATATGTGGCCTCGATGATATGGGTTTCGACGGGTAAAAAGGTAAAACAGTCCATGCAGTTTAAGTTGGGGGGGGGGGGGGGGGGGGGTAAGCACACCTCTTAGAAACAAGTTTGTTTTAAAAAGGATTTCACACTGCTTTTCAACTTCGATCGCCATACATGAACAACGCGAGTTACATCAATTTCCATCATCGTACATACTCATACTTCCATACATAGATCAACTAGGACCTAAACAAGGATAAGCTAACCCTAAACAAAAGGAGGCCACCGGGACACTTCCCACCGGAGGAGACGTCCAACATGGTGAGCTGCCGGCGGTACTCCTCGCGAACCGTTGCCTCATGACCCTCGGTCCCCCGGTCCAGCTCCTCCTCGTGGTCATAGAAGCACATTCATGTTGTACGATCGGTGTTCCAAATTGTGCCCCTAGGTAAGGAAACATGTCGGAAGTTTCCTTTCTTCTCGAAATACAAGGAGTCCAAGTCTTTGGAGAAGCGCCAAAGTTGAGCTCAAACGGTAGGAATGACTCGTCAAATTCATCTCCTTCCACAAAGCCTGGAGGTTGAGCGCACATCTGAGATGAACACGTACGGGGCCGATGATATCATCAACCAACTCCAAGCCATGCATGTGCGACTTTTGTGAGTCCATATATGTGCGTCCGTCGGAGCAACATTGTGGAAGAGACGAGCCATTATTCTGATCAGAGTACGAAATAATTTGGTTGAATGGTTAGGAGGGTGGTTGTACCCCCAGTCCACCAGAGTTCAAACACACTGTGTGTTGCATAATTGGCGAAATATTCTTTCAGTGGGAGACGATGTTCCCGTCGACAGCGAGGCGCCCGTGGTGATTTCGTCAATCTCATGACCGATCCGCCGGCTCAGTTTCTTAGAGGTTCTCATAGGGGTAGGGTGTGCGTGTGTGCGTTCATATGAGTAGATGCATGTACGCGTTGTGAGCGTCTTTAATTGTACTGTGTTTCTAAAAAAATGACTAGTGACTTTACTTATTATAGAAAACCATATCCCAACAACCCATACAAAAATCCCAGCATGTCCTCGACCACGCCACGGACCGAACCAGGATGACAACAAAGTTACTCAGCACTCTACTCTTGACTCTTCTCTTCTAGAAAAATGTACTGATGCAGCCCGTCCTTCGACCGCTACTACATCTACTCCCACAAGCTCCCCAAGTGGACCCATGACTCGCGCCCGAGCCAAACTCCTTCAAGCTAAGGTGAACTCGCTCCTCTCCTTGTGTGACTTCGATACACCTTTGGATGGCCTGCTACTTCATAACCATGCCTTGTGCATCATCAGGTACGAAGAGAAGAACCCACAGGACGGAGGCGCGCCAGCAGACAAGACCAAAAACTCTCTGTCGCCAGCGGTACTACCGGACCTGGCGACCGGTACTACCGCTTGGCGGTACTACCGCCAAATGCTACTGCCAACAACAGAAGGTTCCAGAGCTGCCCAAATACTCTCTGTCACGGGCGGTACTACCGGCCCCGGACCCGGTACTACCGGGCTGCGGTACTACCGCCCCCTGCTACCGCCACCAACAGAAGGCCCCAGCGCAAGTCCCAGGACGACAAGCGGTACTACCGGCCAGGAAGCGGTACTACCGCACGACCGGTACTACCGGTCGGGCTGGACCGGTACTACCGGACCTGGCAGAACCTAAACGTGTTAATTCGGCCCAGCGCCTTGTAACCCTCTCTATATTTCGCTATTTGTTCCCAAAATACCCCTGTTTATGTGGTTGGCCTATATATAGCCCCCCACCCTCTATTGTAAACCCTAGACTTGGATAATAATAGATATTAAGGAAACCCTTTGAGGAACTTATATCTATTGGTCTCATGCTCCTACCAAGGAGCACCGGATTATCCACCCCCCTCTTGGATCTTGCCTAGTGCGTTCAAGTTGTACAAGGCCTTGGGTTCTCGGTTTCTCGCCCCCAAGTCGTCAAGATCTCACCAAGCACCTCATCCCCCGTTGTTGGCGTGGAGAGCGAGCTTCGCCCAACACCGATCCTAGGGATTATGTTGGACCGGTTGCCACCGGCGTGAGGAGTAGGCGTGTATCGTGTTTTGGTGTGTGTGTGTTCGTGGTTTTCATCGCTTTCCTCGATTTCATCCCCCGACCACCTCTTCCCCCTCGTTTCTAGTGGAATTCGTGAAAGATCGGGCCAACCCCAGGGTTACCCCCTAACATATTGGTATCAAGAGCACGGTTGATCACGATTTTCCCCCCAATTTTTCTTTTATCCACCTTAAAATCGAAAATCTCACCAAAAAGAGCCCCAATTTGCCTTCGGATCGATCTCTGGATTTGGTGCGTTTTTCGTGGTTTTGGTCCATAGATCTGTTGCTTTGGGAGTCGATCTATAGCCCCTGTTGTTCCTAGCCAGCCTTTTGGTCAGTTTCCCACGGATTTGAGGTTTGTGTCAAGTGGATCTCGTTTTCGTTCGTGTTCTGTGACCAGCGGTACTACCGCCCGTGACAAGCGGTACTACCGCCGTCCGGTACTACCGCCCGTAACAAGCGGTACTACCGCCGTCCGGTACTACCGCCTGTCCCAAGCGGTACTACCGCCAGCAACAGAAGGTTTTTCCTTCCTCTTGACGCCTCATTTTCGCTGGCTGACTTTTTCCCCTTTAGCTTGTTCGTGTTCCGCGTGTTTGTCGCCATCTCAACACAAGCTTCCGCATCCAAGTCTTCCGCGCTCATCGACACCGCGACACTCGAACATTATCCACAACCAACGGTTGCAAGTCCTCAACAATACCAAAGGTATAACTTGCGCCACTTTGACAGCCCCATATCTTCCTTTGTGTGTATCTATCCTTTGAGAGCAACTCATTTTGTGTTTGTCTAAGCATTGTGCACTTGCCTTCGGAAAGTGAGAGTGTGAGGCCAAATACAAAAGCTAACATAGTAGCATAGCAAGGGAGAAAAAGGCGAAAGAATCAAAAAAAAAAAGAACAAAAGAAAAAGAGAAAAAGATACATAGTCTCCCCAACCAAAGAGAATACCAAGCTTGTAAGCCAAGGAAGAGAGAAGAAAGAGCGCACCGAGGCAAGTGCACAAATCTATTGCTTATCCTCTTTTGGCAAACGAGTTGTGGTCTCTCCTTGAGTTGGCACGACATCCGAGCGTAGTCTTCGTTAGGACCTTTTGTGCTCATTTTCATAGTCGTGCTAACCCCGTTTTTCTCCACGTGTGTGTTTTCCGTGTTTTTCGTAGATCATATCCCTTTTGCTTTTGATCTTTGGTTCTTTACCACGTTAGACAATAACCTTTTGCTTGGATCGTTTTTTTTGGTTTTCCACAATCCTAACCTTCCACCAAAAGCCTTTTGAGAGTTGTAGCATATTTGTGTGTGAGTTTCTTGCCATTTCACTTTGCACGCTCTTCGCTCATTTGTGTGGCAATTGGTTTGATATAATCTCCAAGGTGAGGTAAAAGGCTAACTCTACGCCCCTTTCTCTCCATATACAACCCTTGTGGCTTTGCATCATGGACAGGCATGGAGAGCCATCCCAACCACCACCTCCGGAGGATGACACACAATTCATGACAAGATGGGACCATTGGAAGGTCCGAGGAGAATTCAACTATCGTTGTGAAGCTCTCGAGCGGCGCCAAGATGAACAATTTAGCGAGGCCCGTGTGGAATTCAAGAACATCGACAACCGCTTCGAAGAAGTCCGTGGCCAAATGCATGCCATGCAACACAACCTCGGTCATCAAAATGAAGCTCTTGGTCGTGCACTCGCCTCAACGGATGAGAAGCTTCAACGCATCATCGAGGGACTCGCAAGGCCACGCTCGCGCGAATCAAGCTCATCTCGGCACTCCTCAAGTGAATCAAGTGCACCTCGCCGTCACGCTTCAAGGCATCGGGATGGACCCGTTCTTCAATCCATGAGCTCTTCGCAAGCGGTACCATCTCCGCGTCACGCCGCAACGTCAAGCTATGATGGTGACCTCTCCGCAAGACCTCCAAGGCGCGAAGCGAACCGGCCACACCCAAGGGCACTTGTGATTCAACAAGAACAACCTCGCATGGACCACCAAGGCCATCGACGTCGCCATGTCCCTTCAACAACAAGTGAAGCTTCCGAAGAGGACGAACAAGATCACCGTCGGCGGGAAGCACTCGAAGATCCTCCAAGGCGTCATCATAGACATGATCGTCCACGTCGGCAACATGATGGTCATGACGTGCCTCCCCTACACCAAGAAGAAGAAGAGCAGCCCATTGCGCAAGCGGTTCGACGTCCTCCTCGCCACATGGCGCAAGCTAATGCGCCTCGGCATCAACCACGACAAGAACAAGAGCAAGCTCCCCAAGCTCGTCGTGAGGACCATCAACCTCCTCCTCGTCCTCAACCGCGTCAACGAAACGAGCAAGCTCCCCAAGCTCGTCGTCAACAACAAGTTCCACCACCAAACGCGGCACCTCAACAACCGCAAGAGCAACGCAACAATCACCAAGCAAGACATGAGAGCTCGGATGATGATGATGACCGCCACAACCATGGCAACCGATGCAACCGGAACCGCAATGGAGAAGAAACTTTTGGCAAGCTCAAATTCACCATGCCCAAGTTCACCGGTTCCAATGAGCCCGAAGAATATCTCTCTTGGGAACTCAAGGTCGACAAGATCTTCCGCATGCACAACTATAGCAATGAGAAGATGATGGCCATGGCATCCCTCGAGTTTGATGAGTATGCCAACCTTTGGTGGGAACAAGTCCAACTCGCTCGCGAAGCAAAAGAAGAGCCTCCAATCACAACTTGGCAAGATATGAAGGCTCATATGAGATCCCGCTTTGTTCCTTCACACTACACGCGTGACCTTTTCAACAAGCTTCAAACGCTTAGTCAAGGGACAAAGACCGTGGAAGAGTACTTCAAGCAAATGGAGCTCAACATGATCCGTGCCAACATTAAAGAGAGAGATGAACAAACAATGGCACGCTTCCTCAATGGCTTGAACCATCCCATCAAGCGCATCACCGAGTTCCAAAGGTACAACAACATGGTTGAGCTTGTGCACATCGCATCCAAGGCCGAGCGTCAAGTGCAAGAGGACATCAAGTACAACAAACCAAAAACGTACTTCACCTACAAGCAAGCATCAACCACTACCCCAACAACACCAAGTGGAAGCTCCTCAAGTACCACCAAGCTTCCCTTCAAGCCCACTCTCCCTCAAGGAAAACAGCCCCCAAGTGGCAAACACACAAGGGATGATCTACCATTCAATGGTGAATGCTACAAGTGTGGAGGCAAAGGGCACAAGTCGAATGCATGTGGAAACAAGAAAGTTTTGTTCATCCATGACAACGGCGATGAAGAATACTTGAGTGAGGAAGAGTTTGATGCAAGAGTGAAGGAAGCTATGGCAAGGCAACATTTGGAAGAGGACCAAGAACTTCTCGTGTGTGAGCATGACGCAAGTCCATCGCTTGTGGTCACAAGGGTATTGACTACCCAAGCCAATGAAAATGAAGACCAACGCTCGAACATCTTCCAAACTCGTGCCGGCATCAATGGGAAGTCCATCAAAGTTGTCATCGATGGAGGGAGTTGCCACAACCTTGCAAGTACGGAATTGTGTGAGAAACTCAACCTCACCCTTCATCCGCATAAACGCCCCTACCATATCCAATGGCTAAGTGACCAAGGATCCGTCAAGATCAAGCACACCGTCTCGGTGACGTTCTCAATTGGGCACTATAAGGACACGGTGGAATGTGACGTGGTCCCAATGACGGTTTGCCACATGTTGCTCGGAAGGCCGTGGCAATATGACAAGTGTGCTTTGCATAATGGTCACTCAAACACTTACACCTTCAAATGGCTTGATAAAACTTGTGTGTTGCAACCAATGACTCCTAGCCAAATAATTGTGGACAATGCAAAGGCTTTAGCGAGGGCGCAATACACAAAAACACCTTGTGAGAAGAGTGGTGAGCGAGAGAACCACACCATAGTGAGTGAGAGCTACAAGCCAAACTCGAGTGGAAAAACTAAGAGTGTTCTTCTTGCCACCAAAAGTGAGATGAGAGAAGTGCGGAACAACCCATCCATCTTGCACTATGTCCTTGTTTGCAAGGGACTAGCGCAAGGAACTAACGACTTGACAAATGTTCCTCCTTCTTTGATGGCTATTTTGCAGGAATTTCAAGATGTATTTCCCGAAGAGCTTCCTCATGGCCTTCCTCCTCTTCGTGGAATCGAGCACCGCATCGACCTCATACCCGGCGCTCCACTCCCAAACCGCGCCGCGTATCGCACGAACCCGGAAGAGACGAAGGAGATAGAACGTCAAATCAACCAACTCGTCTCCAAAGGTTTGATCCAAGTAAGCACTAGCCCAAGCGCGGTTCCCGTGATCCTAGTCCCAAAAACGGATGACACGTTGCGGTTATGCATGGACTGCCGTCCAATCAATGCTATCACCATGCGTTATCGACATCCTATACCGCGTCTTGATGACATGCTTGATGTGTTATGTGGAGCCACTATATTTTCGAAAATTGATCTTCGTAGTGGTTACCATCAAATTCGCATGGCTGAAGGTGATGAGTGGAAAACCGCCTTCAAGACCAAGCTTGGTCTCTATGAATGGTTGGTTATGCCTTTTGGCTTATCCAATGCCCCATCTACCTTCATGCGCCTCATGAACCATATTTTGAGATCTCTCATTGGGAAGAGTGTAGTTGTTTACTTTGATGACATACTTGTCTATAGCAAGTCACTAGAGGAGCATGTTACTCATGTTAAGGAGGTCCTTCAAATCCTTCGTCATGAAAAGCTTTATGCTAATCTCCCAAAGTGCACTTTTGCAAGAGACAAGCTGATTTTCCTTGGTTTTGTTGTGTCTTCTAATGGCATAGAAGTGGATGTATCAAAAGTCAAGGACATACGAGATTGGCCCATCCCAACAAATGTTAGTGAACTTCGTAGTTTTCATGGGTTGGCTGGCTTTTACCGTCGCTTTGTGAAAGATTTTTCTACCATTGCTTGCCCCCTTAATGAATTGACCAAGAAAAATGTCACGTTCGTTTGGGGAAAAGCACAACAAAAGGCTTTTGATGAGCTCAAAAAGAGGCTCACCGAAGCACCACTTCTTGCTTTGCCGGATTTCACAAAAACTTTTGAGATTGAGTGTGACGCTAGTGGTATTGGCATTGGTGGCGTCCTTATGCAAAATGGGCGTCCTATTGCTTACCACAGTGAGAAACTTGATGGCGCACGCCTCAATTATCCCATTTATGACAAAGAACTTTTTGCCTTGGTTAGAGTTCTTCAAGTGTGGCAACACTATCTTTGGCCCAAAGAATTTATCATCCATTCCGACCATGAGTCGTTGAAATATCTTAAGGGCCAAGCCAACCTAAGCAAAAGGCACGCAAAATGGGTTGAGTTTATGGAGTCTTTTCCTTACATTGTCAAATACAAGAAGGGCAAAGAAAATGTGGTAGCGAACGCCTTGTCTCGCAAAAACACAAGCCTTCTTACACGACTCGAAGTCAATGTGTTGGGTCTTGATGACATCAAATCTTTGTACGCGTCCGACCCTTTCTTTGGTCCAATATTTGCCCAATGTTCTTTAGACAAAGGGATTGATGATTTCTATTTGCATAAGGGCTTTCTTTTCAAACAAAACAAGCTTTGCATTCCGAAATCGTCTCTCCAACTTTTGCTTCTTCAAGAGTCCCATGGTGGAGGGCTTATGGGTCACTTTGGCCGTGACAAGACATATGACATGCTCTCCACTCACTACTTTTGTCCAAAGATGAAGCGCGACGTGGAGCGCCACGTTCAACGATGCACTACATGTATCCAAGCTAAGTCTAAGTCCAACCCCTTTGGTCTCTATATGCCATTACCTATTCCTCATGCACCTTGGTCGGACATTAGCATGGACTTTGTATTAGGCTTGCCTAGATCTAAACATGGACATGATTCCATATTTGTAGTCGTGGATCGCTTTTCTAAAATGGCACATTTCATTCCGTGCCATAAGACCGATGATGCTTCACATGTAGCCAATTTGTTTTTCAGGGAAATAATTCGGCTACACGGTGTGCCTAGAACAATCGTCTCCGACCGCGATGTAAAATTCATGAGCTACTTCTGGAAGACTCTCATGGCCAAGCTCGGCATCAAGCTCCTCTTCTCGTCCGCCTCGCATCCTCAAACCGATGGACAAACCGAGGTCGTCAATCGAAGCCTTGGAACACTCCTCCGGGTGTTGATAAAGAAGAACCTTAAAGACTGGGAGGAATGCATTCCACACGCCGAGTTCGCCTACAACCGCGCCAGGCACTCCACCACCATGAGGAGCCCGTTCATGATCGTCTACGGTTTCGAGCCTCTCACCGCGCTCGATATACTTCCACTTCCACTTCATGAACGTGCCAATATGGACGTTGTCAAGCGTGCCCAAACAATGAAGAAACTCCACGAAGACACACGAGCTACTATCGAGCAACATGTCCTTCGCCAAGCTTCAAGGCTAAACAAGACCAAGAAAGAGATGATCTTTGATGAGGGCGACCTTGTGTGGATCCACTTGAGTAAAGACCGCTTCCCCAAGGAACGCGACTCCAAGCTAAAGCCAAGAGGTGATGGACCATTCAAAGTGCTCAAGAGAATCAACAACAACGCTTATGTCATCGATATCCCAACATCAAAGTATCTTGTGAGCTCGACATTCAATGTCAAGGACCTCTCACCCTACCATGGAGAAGATGAAGTTGAGAAGGTTGAAGAGTCGAGGACGACTCTTTCCCAAGGGGGGGGGAGCTGATGCAGCCCGTCCTTCGACCGCTACTACATCTACTCCCACAAGCTCCCCAAGTGGACCCATGACTCGCGCCCGAGCCAAACTCCTTCAAGCTAAGATGAACTCGCTCCTCTCCTTGTGTGACTTTGATACACCTTTGGATGGCCTGCTACTTCATAACCATGCCTTGTGCATCATCAGGTACGAAGAGAAGAACCCACAGGACGGAGGCGCGCCAGCAGACAAGACCAAAAACTCTCTGTCACCAGCGGTACTACCGGACCTGGCGACCGGTACTACCGCTTGGCGGTACTACCGCCAAATGCTACTGCCAACAACAGAAGGTTCCAGAGCTGCCCAAATACTCTCTGTCACGGGCGGTACTACCGGCCCCGGACCCGGTACTACCGGGCTGCGGTACTACCGCCCCCTGCTACCGCCACCAACAGAAGGCCCCAGCGCAAGTCCCAGGACGACAAGCGGTACTACCGGCCAGGAAGCGGTACTACCGCACGACCGGTACTACCGGTCGAGCTGGACCGGTACTACCGGACCTGGCAGAACCTAAACGTGTTAATTCGGCCCAGCGCCTTGTAACCCTCTCTATATTTCGCTATTTGTTCCCAAAATACCCCTGTTTATGTGGTTGGCCTATATATAGCCCCCCACCCTCTATTGTAAACCCTAGACTTGGATAATAATAGATATTAAGGAAACCCTTTGAGGAACTTATATCTATTGGTCTCATGCTCCTACCAAGGAGCACCGGATTATCCACCCCCCTCTTGGATCTTGCCTAGTGCGTTCAAGTTGTACAAGGCCTTGGGTTCTCGGTTTCTCGCCCCCAAGTCGTCAAGATCTCACCAAGCACCTCATCCCCCGTTGTTGGCGTGGAGAGCGAGCTTCGCCCAACACCGATCCTAGGGATTATGTTGGACCGGTTGCCACCGGCGTGAGGAGTAGGCGTGTATCGTGTTTTGGTGTGTGTGTGTTCGTGGTTTTCATCGCTTTCCTCGATTTCATCCCCCGACCACCTCTTCCCCCTCGTTTCTAGTGGAATTCGTGAAAGATCGGGCCAACCCCAGGGTTACCCCCTAACATGTACTCTTGATGTTCTGGAGAGAAAAATGTACGTACTCATATGATATTCTCAATGACTAGCTAGAACAGGATTTGAAATACAGATCCTAGGGCAACTCCAACGCCCACGCCCCTCGGATTGGTCCATTTGCGGTGGCCTGCGAACATCTTTGGGGTCTTTGTCCGCCCAAGCAAGGCCACTGCATTCAACAAGCCGATCTATATTTGGTATGTGCAGAAAGCAGCAGAGACACCTACTAATGGTGGCACGCACGTTTCCTACTCGTGCCTACATTCTTCGTCTGGCAGTAGCACTTCCCGCCGTTCTTTCTTCCCTTTCCTACCTGTGCGCGTCATTTCCCGCATGCCCGACCGCACCATTTCCCTCACCTGCTTCCCGCCGAGGCCTTCGACTATAAGAATGCGCCAACGTAGGTTGGGGAACGGTGGCACAACACATACAACCCCACAACCTGGGCCCAGCTGCACAAGGCCACACGCTCCACCTACCTACGTACCCTGTCGTCAGATGACGGTGGCTTGAGGAATCAGACATGATTGAGGAGGGGTTGAATGAGGAGGAGTCGAACGACTTTGACTTCGAGGGCACTATCCACCTACAACTGTCGAGCGTCTGCATCGGGATGAATAGGAAGAGGAAATGGGGGAGGAAGCCCGCTTCGCCGTGGTGGAATAGATTGATTGGCACATGTAAGCGTCGCTCAAGGAGTCGACCAAGAGAGTGGAGCTTGACCGCATCATGGAGATGATGGCAACCCGACACCTGTGCGGGAAGGAGGAAAGATCCAAAGAAGACATGGAGGCCGAGGCTTACGTGTTTTGGGTGGCCCTAGGCCCAAGCCCCGTACTGCCTGGTGGCGGCGAGGTATCAACTCATAGCGAAGAAAATGATGCAACAAGCAGAGCTGGCGCCAACGACCACAGAGGAGGTTAGAGAGAGGGAACATGCGATGCGACCCTCTCTAAGATCCTATGGCGATCTACATCCGTTGAGCATGAATATGGTGAAGGAACCCAAGACGGTATTGGGGTGCAACGGCAAGGGCGGCCGCAAAGGTGCTGGTATGTAGGTCTAGTATAGCCGTCAATGTATTAGTGATTTTAACTATAGTAAAGTAAAATTTGGTCCCAACTAGGGGAGCCCGGCCGGTAAAAAAAGGGTAGATATACACATGCTAGCAGGATATTCCCATCACCGCAAAACCAACCCACATTTTGACGTGAGAATACGACAAAACTGACCAATTCACGAGATGTGGTCCTTAGGAAGGGCTCCGTTGGGCCTTGCCATCTATCTGGTTGGAAATAATCGACGCCCCGTTCCATTTGCACGAGGTCGTTGGAGTTGCACTTATGGACCCCCGGTCACCTGCATGTTTGCTCGTGTCAGCCCATGAGCTTTCACATGGGCTCAATTTTACTACAACAAATATCTCTTTCCGTGGATGGGGATATTAGCCCCTCCAATCTTATGGGTTCAAAAGGATGTAACCTATGTGAGTACCGAAAACTACTCGTGGCACCCGAGCAGCACTGATCTCGTTATCTGTGCGGTGCATCTTGGCTTCAACATCATCACATGGTCCGTATTCAGTTCCCTTATCTATAGTATTTTGCTAAATATTTTTGTATTCAGAAGTGTAATCATATTCCCGGTTCATGTTCAGTGAGCCACGTCAAACAGTAAATGGAAATGTGTTGTTGATAGGTGTCCTAACTGCAGTAGATGAAAAATGGCCGATAGTGCATCCTTGGAGCGTACGTGGGGATGTCATCATTTATTCTAGGTGTCCTAGCTGCAGTAGGTGTCAGATAGTGAGATATGAACTACGCCAATGTGTTGTTGATAGATATGCTGCGTGCGATCGGGGACAGGGAAAGTAATGGGTCGAAGCTATGGCCGGGCACAGTTGGTCTCGCCGCGTCACTTTAGCCAAGTAAATAGAGTGCAGAGAAAATATAGAAACGATAGAGCACGACCTGTAGTGCACTCGATGGTTTGACCAATACACCGGGCCGCCTCTCCGTGCATACTCTGCCATGGTAGAAATGACTTGACAGTAGTCCATCGGCCAACGGCAAAGCTCTTTAGCAGGAAAAATAGTGTCAAACACAGTGCTCGAAAAATGAACTTTGCAGTGATTTCTCCCTCTCTCGCCGGCGATAGGTAGTGTGCAGCAGTGGTGGACAGGAAGAAGAGAAAAGGCTAGCTACGGGCGCAGTGCATAGGCCTAGCTCGGTAATCTAATAGGACAGCGGCGCATGGTGCGTTCTGCGACAAGCGGTGGAACATAGTTACATTTATACCCTCTAAAGATTCGAAAACTGCTTGTGGCACCCGAGCAGCACTGATCTCGTTATCTGTGCCGTGCATATTGGCTTCAACATTAGCAACATGGTCTGTATCCAGTTCCCTTATCTATAGTATTCTGTTAAATATTTTTGTATTCATAAGTGTAATCATATTCCTGGTCCATATTCAGTGAGCCACGTCGGACAGAAAATGGACCAATGTCACACTGTGTCGTGCGACAGTAAACCTAACTCAAACCTACTCTTCTGTTTTGTCAGAACCAAAGTCAGTAGCGTTGTGCTCTCAACCATCACCAATGCCGCGCATCAGTTGAACTGATCGTTATGTTTTGAAAAAAATGATAACGTGTTTAGTAACATATTTTTAAAAAATTGTAATGGAAAAATTAAATTTCACAGGTTTCAAGAAAAAAATTAAATGTTTAAATAATTCATAGGCGTTAAATGATGTTTATGGTTTTTTAAACATGGTTAAAAAATAATAGTTTCTTTGGTTAAATTAAAGTTACCGGTACCAAAAATGTTCATGAGTTTATAAAATATTCACACTGGTTCAGAAACGTTAATGGTTTTCAAAAAATTGTTCATGATTCAAGACTAATAGTTTCATGAATCTAAAATAAGTTTATCATTTAAAAAATGTTCACGGTGGTCCAATAAGTGTTCATCATATTTAACAAAATTGTTCATCGGTCAAAAAAAATGGTTTCATAGGTTTCACAAACATAGTTTATCTGTTAAAAAATGTTCAGGTGTTCAAAATAGTTTCATGGTTTTTAGAAAAAGTTCTGTTAAAAAAGTTTCATGGGTTAAAAAAAGTATACTAGCCTATTAAAAAAAGATAGCCAATTTCTAAAATGTTCACGGGGTTAAAAAGAATCACGGGTTTGAAAAGAAAGTATGTTCATTGACTAAAAAAACCATTGATAGTTCGAAAAAATCTTCGCTGAATATTTTCACAAGATTCAAAAATATTTGCTGTCCACATATATGTTAACGACTTTTAGCAAAAAGGTCCACCGAACACACAAAAAAAGTTCAGAGTTCGAAACAAATTTTATGAATCATTAAACTGATTTTATAAATTGAATGTAAACCTTATATTTAAAGATAGGCCCTTCTTCTTCTCTGTTTTTTGATATGCTCTCTCCTAGGTACAACTGAAACTCGATTCTTCTTCTGGACACACACATTCTTGAATGTACTCAAAAATGTCACTAGCTGATCAAGTCCATAATTCATGTTCTGATTGAGTTGACATTCAAATCCAAAAAATCATTAATAAATCTCCATTTATTCATCAAATACAAAATTGTTCTTACTAATTAGTTACAAATCCTAAATACACTACTTATACAGAAAAAACCCAGGATTTCATCAACTAACCTCGAAGAGATGAAAGGCTACATGACATCGAAATCCACCGTGACCATAGCTCCTATAACTCTGTTCTTCAGTTCATGCTCAAAGTGATGCGCCAGTTCTTGCTCAACTAACCTGTCAACACCGCCCCAGCCTTTTGATCTCAAAAAAAAAATGAAAAACGCCACCCCAGCCAAGAGGTCAATCTGTGCACAGGACGTCAGTTCAGCTGGGCCCTGCTATTAATTTCCTCTGAAGTCCCAACTCCACGTGATTAGCCACATGGCATAGTGGCACATTTCAAAAAATTATTCTGCCTATAACACTTCAGGTCTTTCACTGTTAGGCTATACATCGACACATGTATACCTGCTTTTGCGAACAGAAGTATTTACATTTAGTTCACTGTGGCACAGATCATGATGAGAGAGCGAACGACCATGATACCGAGAGAACTGTTGCTCGGGTGCCACAAATCCCTGTCCGAGGCGACCCAGTGTATTGGTCAAACCATCGAGTGCACTGCAGGCCGTGCTCTACCGTTTCTATATTTTGTCTGCACTCTATTTACTTGGTTGAAGTGACACGGCGAAACCAGTTGTGCTTGGGCATAGCTTCGACCCATTACTTTCTCTATCCCCGAACGCACGCAGCATATCTATCAACAACATATTGTCGCAGTTCATATCTCACTATCTGACACCTACTGTAGCTAGGACACCTAGAGGAAATGATGGCATCCCCACTTACGCTCCAAGGACGCACTACGCACAGACCCAACTAGTGCTTGTACTACTAGCTCGTTTCACACTAGCATATGGACAGGGATTTGTGGTGCCCAAGCAGTAGGTGTCAGATAGTAAGATATGAACTGCGCCAATGTATTGTTGATAGATATGCTGCGTATGATCGGAGACAGAGAAAGTAATGGGTCGAAGCTATGCCCGGGCACAGCTGGTCTCACCGCGTCACTTTAGCCAAGTAAATAGAGTGCAGAGAAAATATAGAAACGGTAGAGTACGGCCTGCAGTGCACTCGATGGTTTGACGAATACACCGGGCCGCCTCTCCGTGCATACTCTGCCATTGTAGAAATGACTTGACTGTAGTCCATCGGCCAATGGGAAAGCTCTTTAGCAGGGCAAATAGTGTTAAACACAGTGCTCGAAAAATGAACTTTGAAGTGATTTCTCCCTCTCTCGTCGGCGATAGGTAGTGTGCAGCAATGGTGGATAGGAAGAAGGGACAAGGCTAGCTACGGGCGCAGTGCATAGGCCTAGCTCGCTAATCTAATAGGGCAGCGTGCAGCGTGCGTTCCTGCGACAAGCGGTGGAATGTAGTTACATTTATACCCTCTAAAGATTCGAAAACTGCTTGTGGCACCCGAGCAGCACTGATCTCGTTATCTGTGTCGTGCATTGGCTTCAACATCAGCACATGGTCCGTATCCAGTTCTCTTATCTATAGTATTCTGCTAAATATTTTTATATTCATAAAAGTAATCATACTTCTGGTCCATGTTCAGTGAGCCACGTCGGACAACAAATGGACAACTGTCACACTGTGCCGCGCGACAATCAACCTAACTCAAACCTACTCTTCTGTTTTTTTAGAACCAAAGTCGGTAGCATTGTGCTTTCAACCATCACCAATGTCGCGCATCAGTTGAACTGATTCGTTATGTTTTGAAAAAATGATGACGTGCTTAGTAACATATTTTTTAAAAAATTGTAATGGTAAAATTAAATTTCACAGGTTTCAAGAAAAAAATAAATGTTTAAATAATTCACATGCGTTAAATGATGTTTATGGTTTTCTAAACATGGTTAAAAAATAATAGTTTCTTTGGTTAAGTTAAAGTTTATCGGTCCCAAAAATGTTCATGAGTTCATAAAATATTCACACTGGTTCAGAAAAGTTAATGGTTTTCAAAAAATTGTTCATGATTCAAGACTAATAGTTTCATGAATCTAAAATAAGTTTATCATTTAAAAAAATGTTCACAATGGTCCAATAAGTGTTCATCGTATTTAACAAAATCATTCATGGGCCAAAAAATGGTTTCATAGGTTTCACAAATATAGTTTATCTGTTAAAATGTTCAGGTGTTCAAAATAGTTTAATGGTTTTTAGAAAAATATCTCTTAAAAAAGTTTTATGGGTTAAAAAAAGTATATTAGCCTATTACAAAAAGATAGCCAATTTCTAAAATGTTCACGGGGTTAAAAAGAATCACGGGTTTGAAAAGAAAGTATGTTCACTGACTAAAAAAATCCCATTGATAGTTTGAAAAAATGTTCGCTGATTATTTTCACAGGATTCAAAAATATTCGTTGTCCAAATATATGTTAACGACTTTTAGCAAAAAGGTCCACCGGACACAAAAAAAAATTCAGAGTTCGAAACTATTTTATGAATCATTAAACTGATTTTATAAATTGAATGTAAACCTTATATTTAAGGATAGACCCTTCTTCTTATCTGTTTTTTGAGCTGCTCTCTCCTAGGTATAGTTGAAACTCGATTCTTCTTCTGCACACACACATGCTTGAATGTACTCAAAAATGCCGCTAGCTAATCAAGTCCACGATACCTGTTCTGATTGGGTTGGCATTCAAATCCAAAAAATCATCAATACATCTCCATTTATTCATTAAATGCAAAATTGTTCTTACTAATTAGTTACAAATCCCAAATACACTACTTATATGGAAAAAACCCAGGATTTCATCAACTAACCTCGAAGAGATGAAAGACTACATCACATCGGAATCCACCGTGACCATAGCTCCCATAGCTCTGTTCTTCAGTTCATGCTCAAAGTGATGCGCCAGTTCTTGCTCAACTAACCTGTCAACACCGCCCCAGCCTTGTGATCTCAAAAAAATGAAAAACGCCGCCCCAGCAAAGAGGTCAATCTGTGCACAGGGCGTTAGTTCAGCTGGGCCCTGTCCCAACTCCACGTGCTTAGCCACATGGCACAGTGACATGTTTCAAAATACTATTCTGCCTATAACACTTCAGGTCTTTCACTGTTAGCCTATACATCGGCACATGTATACCTGCTTTTGCAAACAGAAGTATTTACATTTAGTTCATTGTGGCACAGATCATGATGAGACAGCGAACGACCATGATACCGAGAGAACTGATGCTCGGGTGAAACAAATCCCTATCCGAGGCGACCCGGTATATTGGTCAAAGCATCGAGTGCACTGCAGGCCGTGCTCTACCATTTCTATATTTTCTCTGCACTCTATTTACTTGGCTGAAGTGACGTGGCGAGACCGTCTGTGTCCGGGCATAGCTTCGACCCATTATTTTCTCTGTCCCCGATCGCACGCAACATATCTATCAACAACATATTGACGCAGTTTATATCTCACTATCTGACACCTACTGCAGTTAGGACACCTAGAGGAAATGATGACATCCCCACGTACGTTCCAAGAAAGCACTACGCGCAGACGCAACTAGTGCTTGTACTACTAGCTCGTTTCACACTAGCATATGGACAGGGATTTGTGGCACCCAAGCAGTAGGTGTCAGATAGTGAGATATGAACTACGCCAATGTGCTGTTGATAGATATGCCGCGTGCGATCGGGGAAAGGGAAAGTAATGGGTCGAAGCTATGCCCGGGCACAGCTGGTCTCGCCGCGTCACTTAAGTCAAGTAAATAGAGTGCAGAGAAAACAAAGAAACGGTAGAGCACGGCCTGCAGTGCACTCGATGGTTTGACCAATACACCGGGCCGCCTCTC
Organism: Avena sativa; assembly: GCA_916181665.1. NCBI lineage: Eukaryota > Viridiplantae > Streptophyta > Magnoliopsida > Poales > Poaceae > Avena > Avena sativa. Next base: position 368,690,651 of record OV702279.1, on the reverse strand, counting down.
CGTGCATACTCTGCCATGGTAGAAATAACTTGACAGTAGTCCATCGGCCAATGGGAAAGCTCTACAGCAGAGCAAATAGTGTCAAACACAGTGCTCGAAAAATGAACTTTGCAGTGATTTCTCCCTCTCTCGCCGGCGATAGGTAGTGTGCAGCAATGGTGGACAGGGAGAAGGGACAAGGCTAGCTACGGGCGCAGTGTATAGGCCTAGCTCGCTAATCTGATAGGGCAGCGTGCAGCGTGCATTCCTGCGACAAGCGATGGAACATAGTTACATTTATACCCTCTAAAGATTTAAAAACTGCTTGTGGCATCCGAGCAGCACTGATCTCGTTATCTGTGTCGTGTATCTTGGCTTCAACATCAGCACATGGTCCGTATCCAGTTTCCTTATCTATAGTATTCTGCTAAATATTTTTGTATTTATAAGTGTAATTATGTTTCCGGTCCATGTTCAGTGAGCCACGTCAGACAGCAAATGGACCACTGTCACAGTGTGCTGCGCGATAGTCAACCTAACTCAAACCTACTCTTCCGTTTTGTCAGAACCAAAGTCACTAGCGTTGTGCTCTCAACCATCACCAATGCCGCGCATGAGTTGAACTGATCGTTATGTTTTGAAAAAAATGATGACGTGTTTAGTAACATATTTTTAAAAAAAATTGTAATGGTAAAAATTAAATTTCATAGGTTTCAAGAAAAAAATTAAATTTTTAAATAATCCACAGGCGTTAAATGATGTTTATGGTTTTTTAAACATGGTTAAAAAATAATAGTTTCTTTGGTTAAATTAAAGTTTACCGGTCCCAAAAATGTTCATGAGTTCATAAAATATTCACACTAGTTCAGAAACGGTTAATGATTTTCGAAAAATTGTTCATGATTCAAGACTAATAGTTTCATGAATCTAAAATAAGTTTATCATTTAAAAAAATGTTCATGGTGGTCCAATAAGTGTTCATCTTATTTAACAAAATCGTTCATGGTCCAAAAAAATGGTTTCATAGGTTTGACAAACATAGTTTATCTGTTAAAAATATTCAGGTGTTCAAAATATTTTCATGGTTTTTAGAAAAATATGTGTTAAAAAAGTTTCATGGGTTAAAAAAAGTATACTAGCCTATTAAAAAAAGATAGCCAATTTCTAAAATGTTCACGCGGTTAAAAAAGAATCACGGGTTTGAAAAGAAAGTATGTTCACTGACTAAAAAAATCCCATTGATAGTTTGAAAAAATGTTCGCTAATTATTTTCACAGGATTCAAAAATATTCGCTGTCCAAATATATGTTAACGACTTTTAGCGAAAAGGTCCACCGGACACAAAAGAAAGTTCAGAGTACGAAACAAATTTTATGAATCATTAAACTGATTTTATAAATTGAATGTAAACCTTATATTTAAGGATAGGCCCTTCTTCTTTGTTTTTTGAGCTGCTCTCTCCTAGGTACAGTTGAAACTCGATTCTTCTTCTGGGCACACAAATGCTTGAATGTATTCAAAAATGCTGCTAACTGATCAAGTCCACAATTCCTGTTCTAATTGGGTTGGCATTCAAAGCCAAAAAATCAACAATAATTCTCCATTTATTCATCAAATGCAAAATTGTTTTTACTAATTAGTTACAAATCCCAAAGACACTACTTATAAGGAAAAAAGCCAGGATTTCATCAACTAACCTCAAAGAGATGAAAGGCTACATGACATCGGAATCCACCGTGACCATAGCTCTGTTCTTCAGTTCATGCTCAAAGTGATGCGCCAGTTCTTGCTCAACTAACCTGTCAACACCGCCCCAGCCTTGTGATCTAAAAAAAATAAAAAACGCCGCCCCAGCCAAGAGGTCAATCTGTGCACAGGGCATCAGTTCAGCTGGGCTCTGCCATTAATTTCCTCTGAAGTCCCAACTCCACATCCTTAACCACATGGCACAGTGGCACATTTCAAAATACTATTCTGCCTATAACACTTCAGGTCTTTCACTGTTAGCCATACATCGGCACATGTATACCTGTTTTGCAAAGAGAAGTATTTACATTTAGTTCACTGTGACACAGATCATGATGAGATAGCGAACGACCATGATACCGATAGAACTGCTGCTCGGGTGCCACAAATCCCTGTCCATGTGAGGACTTGATTGAAGATGTAGAGGATCAGATAGCCTTAGATAATAAATTGGATCATCTAATACTATTATAGATACTCATTCAATAAAACCACGTCAAATAAAAGTATATGATGTTTGTAAAGTACGAAAGAGTAAAAGGAAAAGAACTAAAAATATATTTCATAATGCAAAATAAAAGGTTTGACTTAGAATAGTGAGGGTTTTAAAGATCATGTGAAACACCTTTTTGTGAGGGAATCTATCAGGCATCACCGCTTAGACTTCATTGCCTTACTGGAGACTGGAAGATCTAACTTTGCGGTACCCTTTCTAAAACAGCTTGATGCTGGTTTTGATTTTGTATTGTTTTGCTTACCGCCTAACTATAAGTCGTTAGAATTAACACAGATACTATCTAGGTTCTAAACGTGTCCACCGGGGATTATTGTGGGTTTTGTGAAAAGACGGCTTTAGTGGTTTTGTGCTTTTTTATGGGGCTGCCCAGGAGACACATAAAGAGGATTTCTTACTGAAATGGTTCGTATTTGTGACTCAAAACCTCTACCTATGCTGGTAGGTGGAGATTTCAACATCATATGAGGGATGAAAAGAATAATGATAGTTTTAATTCACATTGGCCTTTTGTCTTTAGTACCATTATAGAGAGTGGATAAATTGCTCTCTGTACGGCAGTTTACATGAGCTGGTCATAAAGAAACTCCAACCTTCGAAAAACTGGATCAGATTTTGGCCAGTGCTAAATTGGAATATAAATTCCCCCTAGTTTCACTGCGTGCACTTACCCGCACTGGTTCAGATCATACTCTTCTTATTGATTTTGGAGTTAAAGCACATTAGGAAACAAGTCTCGTTTTTCCTTTGAGTTGTATTGGTTACGTCAAGAAGGTTTCTATGAGATGGTGGTAAAAGAATGAGCTGCTGTTTCAGAAGGGCACAATCCTATAGAGCGATGAAAAAATATGATACGTCATCTGAGATGTTTCCTAAAGGGATGGGCAAAAAATTTAAGTAGGAAATACAAGAAAGAAATAGAAAGATTGCTTAATATTACTGTTGATCTTGATATGAAAGATGAAACAAAACCCTGGAGTGCTGGCGATCGTGATACGTTAAGGGATGCTAACGATCGCCTCACCACTCTTAGGAGGGATGAGGAGACTAATTGGGCTCAACAAGGTAAAGTAAAACATGTACATGAGGGGGAATAATACAAAATAATTCTATTTGATTACAAATGGCAAGCATAAGAAGAAAAATATATTTCAACTTGAATAGGATGAATGAACCATTTTGGTTGCGGAAAATTTAAAGGTCTAGATTACTGAATTCTACAAAAAGATTTTTGGGGCGCCATCCCCATCAAATATTTTGATGAGGGAGGGGATCACTCATGATATACAGCAGCTCAATGCTGAGAAGAATAGTATTATTAGTGCACCTTTTACTAAAAAGGAAGTGTATGTGCTATCTCCCAAATGGAGCACAATAAGGCATCTGGCCGGATGGTGTTCCGACTAAGTTCTATCAAAAGTGTTTAGAGATAATTAAGAGTGATATTCTAACATTATTTAGTCATTTGTATGCATGGGATATGCATCTGTTAAAATTAAACTTTGGAGTGATCACTACTTTCCAAAGAACAAAATGTGGTACAAATACAAAAATATAGACCAATATGTTTATTGAATGTTAGCTTCAAAATTTTCACTAAGGTGGGTACTAATCGTATCATGGGGATTGCTCCAAAAGTAAAAATTAGACCCACACAATCTGCTTTCATGCCAGGATGACACATCCTCGAAGGGGTGGTTATCCCACATGAGACCATCCATGAGATTCATCGGAATAAAATGGATGGAGTGTTGTTTAAAATTGATTTTGAAAAGTCTTATGCCAAGGTTAAATGATCTTTCCTTCAACAAACACTGCACATGAAAGGATTTGCGCCAAAGTGGTGCAAATTAATCGAGCAGTTTGTTCAGGGAGAAAGTGTTGGAATTCGAGTCAATGATGAGATTGGACATTACATTCAAACGAGAAAAGGACTACGATAGGGAGACCCACTATCTCCAATGCTTTTCAATATCGTTATAGATATGCTAGCTATCCTAATTGCATAGGCAAAGGAGGATGGTCAAGTTGGAGGCCTCATTCCACATCTTGTTGATGGAGGGGGCTCAATCCTATAATATACGGATGATACTATATTATTTATGGATCACGATCTATAGAAGATCGTGAATATAAAACTAATATTGTGTATCTTTGAACAACTTTCAGGGCTAAAATTAATTTCCATAAAAATGAGATCTTTTGTTTTGGTAAAGAGACGAACATGAAACAACAATACAAACAATTTTTTGGTTGTGAAGTTGGATCCTTGCCTTTCCGGTACTTGGGAGGACTTATCCATTACAGAAAACTTAAAAATTTAGATTCGTACCCAGTGGAAACCCGATGCGGAGAAAAATCGGGTTGCTAGAAGGGCAAGTTATTATCTTATGGTGATGGCTTAGTTCTAATCAACTTTGTTTTAGCGAGTTTAGCTATGTTTATGCTATCGTTTTTGGAAGTATCAAAAGGGGTTACGAAATGACTGGATTTCAATAGGTGTCACCTTTTTTGGCAAAATGATGAGAATAAAAGAAAATACAGATTAACAAAATGGAACATAATTTGTAGACCAAAAGATCAGAGGTCTCGGTATTAACGTATTGGAAATAAAAATAGATATTTACTGAGCAAATGGATTTTTAAACTACTGAATGAAAGGGTATGGCAAGAATTTCTACATAACAAATATCTAAGTTAGAAAATTTTATCTGAATTCCAATCGAAACCAATGAACTCTCCATTTTGGAAAGTTCTTATGCGGGTAAGGAATGAGCTCTTTACTAGAGGTCATTTCAAAATTAGGGATGGTTCTACTACCAGGTTTTGGGAGGATACATGATTGGAAGATATACCTTTAGCACAACAATATCCACCATTATATAACAACATGCAATGGAATAATGTTACAGTTACACATGTTTTAGCTCAAGTATCACTAAACATCGGTTTCAGGAGAGTACTTAGTGGTACTAAGTGAACTGATTGGTTACACTTATGCCCGAAACATATGATGTACAGCCATCGGAAGATAAAGATACGTTTGGGTGGAACTTAACATCGTTTGGGGTATTCTAAGCAAAATCCATGTAATATAAGAAGACCTTATAAATGATCATATATTTTTTTCTTCAAGAGTATCTAAAGGTCCCACTTAAGATTAAAAAATTATGTGCTTCCTCAATGACAAAGTATTACTTACAAAGGATAATTGATTAAAAGGAAATGGGTCAGATGTACCAAGTGTTGTTTTTGTGGGTCTCAGAAAACCATAGAACATTTGTTTATATCATGTCCTTTTGCTCGCCTTTTGTGACGTATAGTTAATTTTGCTTAAGATCCACCCCTCAAGAATATAATAAATATGTCCGGCGGTTGGTTGAGTGAAGTTGACAAAACTTAGATGTAGAAATGACATTATATTTAGCAAATAAAAAACTTTTGATATTTTGCAAGTTATCAATATGGTGGTACATTGGATGCATCTTTGGGCACTCCTTCAACCACATGACTAGTGGGAGTGTATGTCTACTGGGTGCAGCCGTCTTCTGACTGTCGCCAGGGATATCATTCAGCCTGGCTGGCAACATTTTAGTTGATTATGGAATTTTTTGTGATCGCATGTTTTTTTCGTTGATTCATGTATCAACTCTAAGCGACTCATGACTTGTAATAATTTTGGATGTTGGATGTGGAATTTTGGTTGCTAAACTTTTAAGAAAAGGATGTGTGCATCAACCGATACATAGGCCATATTTTTCTCTTTTATTTAATAAAAAATGCTTTCACATTATCCAGACTCTACTCCGCCCATCTAATTAAGGGAATGAACCTGTGTCTAATTGTTCCGGTAGACAGGTTGGCTATTTCAGCCTTGTGTATCTCCTCTAGGTCTCACTAATCCGATGATTATTATCAATCAATAAAGAGCCACTTTACCGCTCAAAAAAATTAAGAGAACAAACTTTTAAGAAAAGAGAGGAAAAGAAGTTCGAAAAAACCTAGGAGAAGAACATGGGTCTAGGTGGGACCTATTTTTCGAAGAATCGCAGAGATCTTATTTCAAAGTTTAGAAAATTTTGAGTAAATCACACACGTACAATATGACAGAACAATATATAATATACTTTAATTACTGTGGAATACAGGCAGTTCACGACAGCTGACTTAACAAGTCTGTAAAACACTGAACCCACGGTGCTGTACTAAAGTACAACTAGCTAGGTCATTTTATTTCCACTCAAATAAGGAATCATATTGGAAAATAGTGTCAAATAAGAAATTCTCTCATATATAATATACTTTAATTACTGTGGAATACAAGCAGTTCATGACAGCTGACTTAACAAGTCTGTAAAACACTTAGCCCACGGCGGTGCTGTACTAAAGTACAGCTAGGTCATTTTATTTCCATTCAATATTCGCGTAGTAGTAGTAGTAGTATGCTATATGTTGGTTTTATTATCCCACGTAGGGAGCACGCACGAATAACTGCAACAAAGCCGTGCCATAGCGAGGTCACTCGCTCAGCACTTTGGCAGTCGCGCCTTGCAGGCGGCGAAGACCTTCTTGCCGTTGGGTGAGTTGACGTAGCGCTGCAGGTTGGGGTCCTTCTTGTACTTGCACAGGCAGCTCGCCGGGTGCGCCTTCAGCTTCCCGCAGCACGCCGCGCTCGGCGCCGCGTTCCCGATGATCGCCGGCGCGCACGGGGTCAGCTGCGTCGGGCTGCACGTCGCCGCCTCCACCGCGCCCGGCGCCGCCAGCACAGCCGCGACAGCCACGAGGAGGAAGCAGACCAGAGCTGCCTTCGCCGCCGCCATGCTTGCTTCTTGGTTTTTTGGGTTCGGACAGAATGGAGCACGCAGCTGATAGAGAGTTAGCTCCTCTAGTCTACTATCAAACTGCTGGTGTCGGCGCGTGTGTGTTGCGGGAAATGGAGGATGATCGACTGTGTAGTTATATAGGCCCTGTGTAGAGCACGTAGTAGGTGAAGTGCTCGACCGAAAGTGTACAAGGTGTGCATTGCGGAAGCTTCAAGCATGCGCGCCGCGGTCCGCGCGCGAGTACACGATTCGCTGGCGATCGATCCAGACGGCGCGTGGCACATCGAACGGTACGGACACATCCCAAAGCGAGTGATGTGTTGTGCTTTTCCTCTGTGAACGGGGGACAGCCTGAAGATCTCAGTGGGTTAGTGGAAGAGGCCTTAAGCGAAGAGCCGATCATGATGGCGCCGAAATAATCGGCGGCCGTGTGAACTCCTTGGTTACACGTAGTGCATGCGCGTCGGTGCAGATGATTATCTTGTTGGGACAGCGATTAAGGAGGGGAGCTTTCTTGGTTCGGTTCACAGAAGGAATGACGTCTAGCATCATCCTATCACGGGTTAACGTCTAGACAATTATACCATCAGAGTTAAACGACCTCTCTATGGTTCTTTTTTTTTTCAACCGGGCTCTCTATAGTTCAAACACTACGGGACGCGCGCGCTACGCCGAGGGCAAAAGGCCGTCGGCATAGGCCCAAAATACCCTCGGTGTATGACGCCAAGGGCTGTCCTCGGTGTAGCCTCCTCGGCAAAGATTTCCCTCGGCGGAGCACACTCAAGGCGTCGGCGTATCGAAACGCCGTTGGCGTATGCTACGCTGAGAGCTTTGTCGTCGGCGTAGCGGCCGTCGGCATAGCCTGTCGGCAGGTTGCAAAAACATTTTTCTTTAAAAAAAATAATTTTTTTATTTTTTTTCTCAATTTTTTTATTCTTTAAATTGTTTCACTTGTTAATCTCCTACTTTGAACACTTTTAACACTAATTATACTTAATATTTGATTAAATTCCAGTCTTAGTCAAACTTCCCAGCAGGTCACCCATCCTAATACTACTCCGACTTCAGCACGCTTAACTTCCTCGTTCCTTCAGAATCCGTTTCCGCAAAGTAATTCATACATTGGTGTCAATATTATGATATCAATCCTATTAACTCTTGTATCATCATGTCACATGTTTGTATTTTTTTGAAATTACAAACAATTATTTAATTAAATATTAATGAATAAGTAAAAATATTATTGAATTCAAATAAAAATATAATAAATTTATATTTTTGTATTTTTCTATTTAATATAGAATAATTAATATCTTTAAATATGTAAATCGAAATTCAACAAATAATATGTCTAAATTGATCAGAAAAATGAGAGGAATCCAAATATGATATCCATATCAACTAATCACAAACCCTCCATTTTTGAATTAGCTATTTGGTGGTTGCTTTAAAAATCCCCTTTTTGCGCTCGGATAATGAAAAATGCCTTTTTGGTGCGATGAAAAGGAAAACTTGCATTGGATCTTTGATAAAATAGCATATTGTGAACCAAAAAAAGACTTTTGTAAAAAAAATGAGCATCGGATCATGTACCTGTAGTTCATATCTGACCCACTTCCTACCGATTCGGCAGGAATTTGTCTTTTTCACCAAAGGTGGACGGAAAGGTTTCGGATCCCCCTGTTGGGACATTGTCCATATAAGGTGGTATAGTATTTTTGTAAAATGTGTTTGTAGTATTATGAAGTAGCCATTTGGTGGTTGCTTCACAAAACCGTCCGTTTTTTATGCTCGAAAAATAGAAAATGGCTTTTTGGTGTGACGAAAAGAAAAACTTCCTCCTACAACATTGTTATCCATCCCATGATGCATGCGTATGCATAATATGGACACATTATCACAAACTATGCCTTGATTCTAGCCATAACATTGGTCATTTGACCCGAAAGCCAAGAAACCTCGAATGAGATAGGTCATTTTGTGAAGGTTTTTTGAGACATAATCAATATATCAAGTTTGCTATTTTTCCTTATAACTATGTCACATAATATGACACCACGCGAAGGTTTCGCATTGTTTCGATCGTTTTTGAATTTTTTATGCCCGTTTTAAACTATCGTCAAACTTTGTCGAACGGCAGACATAAAGATTCTTAGCTCGGGGCCGAGCCTCGCTAAACTTTCATTATATCTTTGATAAAATATCATATTGTGAACCTAAAAATGATTTTTATAAAAAAACATGAGCATCGAATCATGTACCTGTAGTTCATATCTGACCCACTTCCTACCGATTCGGCAGGAATTTGTCTTTTTCACCAAAGGTGGACGGAAAGGTTTCGGATCCCCCTGTTGGGACATTTTCCATATAAGGTGGTATAGTATTTTTGTAAAATGTGGTTGTAGTATTATGAATTAGCCATTTGGTGGTTGCTTCACAAAACCGTCCGTTTTTTATGCTCGGAAAATAGAAAATGGCTTTTTGGTGTGACTAAAAGGAAAACTTCCTCCTACAACATTGTTCTCCATCCCATAATGCATGTATATGAATAATATGGGCATATTATCACAAAATATGCCTTGATTCTAGCCATAACATTGGTCATTTGACCCGAAAGCCAAGAAACCTCAAATGAGATAGGTCATTTTGTGAAGATTTTTTTGAGACATAATCAATATATCAAGTTTGCTATTTTTCCTTATAAATATGTCACATAATATGACACCACGCGAAGGTTTCGCATTGTTTCGATCGTTTTTGAATTTTTTATGCCCGTTTTAAACTATCGTCAAACTTTGTCGAACGGCGGACATAAATATTCTTAGCTCGGGGCCGAGCCTCGCTAAACTTTCATTAGATCTTTGATAAAATATCATATTGTGAACATAAAAATTATTTTTATAAAAAAACATGAGCATCGGATCATGTACCTGTAGTTCATATTTGACCCACTTCCTGCCGATTCGGCAGGAATTTGTCTTTTTCACCAAAGGTGGACGGAAAGGTTTCGGATCACCCTGTTGGGACATTGTCCATATAAGGTGGTACAGTATTTTTGTAAAATGTGGCGGCAGTATTTTGAATTAGCCATTTGGTGGTTGCTTTACAAAACCGTCCGTTTTTTATGCTCGGAAAATAGAAAATGGCTTTTTGGTGTGACGAAAAGGAAAACTTCCTCCTACAACATTGTTCTCCATACCATGATATATGTGTATGAATAATATGGGCACATTATCACAAACTATGCCTTGATTCTAGCCATAACATTGGTCATTTGACCCGAAAGCCAAGAAACCTCGAATGTGATAGGTCATTTTGTAAAGGTTTCTTTGAGACATAATCAATATACCAAGTTTGATATTTTTCCTTCTAACTATGTCACATAATATGACACCACGCGAAAGTTTCGCATTGTTTCGATCATTTTTGAATTTTTTATGCCCGTTTTAAACTATCGTCAAACTTTGCCGAATGGCGGACATAAAGATTTTTAGCTCGGGGTCGAGCCTCGCTAAACTTTCATTAGATCTTTGATAAAATAGAATATTGTGAACCTAAAAATTATTTTTGTAAAAAAACATGAGCATCGAATCATGTACCTGTAGTTCATATCTGACCCACTTCCTGCCGATCGGCAGGAATTTGTCTTTTTCACCAAAGATGGACGGAAAGGTTTCGGATCCCCCTGTTGGGACATTGTCCATATAAGGTGATATAATATTTTTGTAAAATGTGGTGGTAGTATTTTGAATTAGCCATTTGGTGGTTGCTTCACAAAACCGTCCGTTTTTTATGCTCGGAAAATAGGAAATGGCTTTTTGGTGTGACGAAAAGGAAAACTTCCTCCTGCAACATTGTTCGCCATCCCATGATGCATGTGTATGCACAATATGGGCACATTATCACAAACTATGCCTTGATTCTAGCCATAACATTGGTCATTTGATCCGAAAGGCAAGAAACCTCGAATGAGATAGGTCATTTTGTGAAGGTTTCTTTGAGAGATAATCAATATACCAAGTTTGATATTTTTCCTTCTAACTATGTCACATAATATAACACCACGCGAAGGTTTCGCATTGTTTTGATCGTTTTTGAATTTTTTATGCCCGTTTTAAACTATATATATAATGTTTTATGTTTTACTTAATTTTTATTTATAAATGTGTAATATTTGAGTGTAGATAGATAGGTCTTATTTTTCTGCAAATTTTGATATATTATTTGTATTTTTCCGAATTAGAATGATTTAGTTATGATTTTTCAAAGTTTAATGATATAAAATAAAAAATAGCTACGCCGAGGGCAGCCGTCGGCGTAGCATAGAATATGCCGAGGGCAATTTTACGCCGACGGCTGCTTGGCGGGGCTGGCCTGAACGATGGCTACGCCGACGGCCCCGACGTTTGGCCGTCGGCGTAGCGACCGGCCGTCGGCGTAGCTTCCCATTCCTGTAGTGAAATAACATGCACACACGCAATCAACAAATTAACCTCACTCTGTACATGCGGACAGTCCAACCTCAGCACTAATTTTATTTAAGAAGAGATTTTAACCCTAAATAACGCATGAACAAACATTAAAAAAATCACTCTCACGCCATAATGGAATTCAAATGCTCCAGTCGGCCGTCTAGCCTCATCTCAACATCATATCTTACAAAGAGTAACATTCACTTGTGCCACCAAAACATGGCTCTAGAGTACACATGCTCACTATATTCGGAGAACCTTAAAGTCACTATCATTATGTCTATTGGAATGTCCCACTTTGAAGTTTAGTTTTCTGTCTTACAATAGTGCAAAGGATTGTCTTTTTCCTATAGATGGCTTTTTTTTTAACGATAAAGGTCCCAAAGAACCTGGAAATTGCATTAAGACGGTGGTCACAATTTTATAGAAAGAACCTGAGCGGTACCCTCTATGTACACCACGGGCGAAGCTAGAAAGAAATTCTGATGGGGTCACCTCAAGGGCAATGGGGTCATTCTCTATAAATAAACAGTGTTTGGCTCTAATTTAGTGAAGGATTTGCTAATTTTTGTTGGGGTCAGCTGACCCCAGTGCTAACAAGCCAGCTTCGCCCCTGATGTACACACATGTCCTTAATATTACATATCGCGCCCCAGAAGAAATCACGCCGGCCTGCTGGACGCGACCGAGTCCTTGCTCACTGTCGTCGAGCCTCTCGATGTGGCCGCTCTAGACGCCACCGAGGACGAGACCACTTGGGGCGCCGGAGACACCGGACTCCACCACCCCTATTCCAAAGAGAATACTCTCTCTGAGGATGAACATGCTCAACACAACCTTGTTGAGCGCAGCATGGCCAACCTTGTGGACGAAGATAGCGACAACGACATCCCGCCGCTTGGATCTTGCTGTAAGGTGATGCGTAGTTTCCAACCACACCGAAAACCACCACCGAAAGCCAGCTGCATCGAAGTCGATTCCATCATCTCCCTCGCCACCCCAGACGGCCAAGAGGGAGAAATCGACAAACACACGGCTGTGAGGGTGGTGGAGACGCTTACTCAGAAAGCTTACCACCGAGAAGCAACATGCCATCTGATGATGACTGCAAGTGCACAATCGGTTGTAGCTAGTTTCGAAATAAAGATATCGATCCCAAGGGGAGCGGGAGTTCTGAAGTCTAATAACTCTTGAATTAAATACTGCGATAGTAATGCTAAATAACATTCTAAGTAACAAGATAATATGGACTACATCACACATAGCATCTCTATCTTCATGTCTCACTCCATTGCCATCCACTAAACTCTTGACTGTATTTTTCTTCTTCCTCCTGGTTGCATGGTTGTGAATTTTTTTTTGTATTTCTATCACCATGTTTTAGCCAATTTTCTCTTGCTCTTTGAACCCAAAAAATATCTTCCTTCTCCAAAGTAAGCTCAATTTGCAACTGAATTTATTTTTGTACCGCCAGTGCGGCGTTCGTCATCGGGCCTTTTCTCAACTGTTCTAAATCACTTTTAAGCTCCTTAAGTCTCCCGTCTAGGAAGAGACCTTAACGAGAGGGCATTGTGGTTGAGAAAGAATAAACGCTTCAGCTGGGTGACTAATCGGTGGCATTGGTGGGTAAAATCTTTCCAACTCTAGGGGCAAACAGGTACGTGGGAGGTGGAGTGGATCGGGTGAAGCACCTATTTGCTGGCTTCAGCAAAATGAACTGTGAGACCGCGATGCTCCACTCCACCTGATATCTGGAGTTTGTGTGTTTGGACCAGCTTCACCTGCTTTAGTGTTGGATTGCTAGAGTGGAGCTGTCCCAAACACACCCTAAGTCTTCGAGGCGATGATGAGTTTGCTTGGTGATTCTTGACTTGTAGCAGTGGCATCGCCAAGCGGAAGTGGCATCATAGGAGGAGTAAAATGTCTTTTTAGGGTAAAAATGTAAGGTTTGACCTTAATTGGTTGTGCGTGACAATGACCTTGTTAAAGACATTGTTTTGAGAGCGTGGGATTTCTAGAGGGTAAAAAGCTAAGATCTATGATTGGGCAGCGACAGTGCTTGTACATTGTTTTCTTTTTGGAGGCGTCGCTTTTGAAGAATTTGGACCCCGGGTGCTTTCTTGGCTATAGTGGGTGTTGCGGTTACAAGGATCAGATCACTGTAGCAGGATCTTCTTTTTTGTTATAGGGTTGTGTGCATCCGTAATATGTTTAGAATATTTCATTGTTATAGAGACTGGGTGTAATTGGTATCTTTGTGATAAATATAGTCTTTGAAAAAAGTTATCATTACAAGAAAAAACTAGCTAGTTATTGACAAATTATTGATAGGTCCGTGTGTAGATTGTCGATGTATTTTACCATTATCTCTTGCAATGTGGGTTACCAATTCTTACATTTCAAAGGTAATGGAGTTACAATATAAATTTTCCTTTCCTAGGAGTGTAAGTTTTGGCATATGACAAATACGAATTCACGTGTTCTCGCTCTTGGAATACTTTGGGGTGGGATGTCGGTAATCAAATTTGTTTCATGTACTTCCCTCCGATTCATAACAAGTGTCGGTGATTTAGTGCTATTTTTTATATAAAGTTTGTACAATCACTAGTGGAAACGAGGGCTTTTGTTGATCCCGAAAATGGGCTTTAACACCGGTTCTTCTACGAACCGGTGTTAAAGGGGGGGCCGTACCAGCGTGGCCTCTGCGGCATTAAAGGAGCCCCCCCTTTAACACCGGTTCGTGCCACGAACCGGTGTTAAAGGTCCCTGCACCCAGTGGCCCGCGCACCCCCCCCTTTAACACCGGTTCGTGGCACGAACCGGTGTTAAAGGGGGGGGGGCTATATAAGACACCACCCCAGCCCACACACACCCCACTCTTCCATTCTTTCACATTTTGGAGCCTAGCAAGAGGGTGTGAAGAGTGCTAGTTTGTGTTTTTTTCATATGCACTAGAGGTGTTCGGTGAAATGCCCGAGAGCTCAAAATAAGCTTTCTTGTTGCTCTTTCCGTCTCGGTCGAGGTCGGCAACTATAGTTTCATGTATCATTGATGTACTATATATATAAATGGTCATCTCCCTATTATTTTTTGATATATACTACATATTAATGCAGATGAATCGGCAATGGATGTACGGTGACCGCCGCACTTCCGAGTACATTACGGGCCTCCAAAATTTCATCGTTGTGGCTAATGCAAACCGTGGTCACAATGGTTTTATGTGTTGTCCGTGTGTTCACTGTCAGAACAAGAAAGACTACTCAAATACCAGAACCATTCACGCCCACCTGCTTCGATCTGGTTTCATGCCCAGCTATAATTGTTGGACCAAGCACGAAGAAAAAGGGGTTGTGATGGAAGACAACGAAGAAGAAGAGGATGATGAAAACTATCATAATATGTATCCTGAATATGATGATAATGCAACGGAGGTAGATAATGAAGATCAAGAGGGAGCAGATGGGCCCGCTGATGACGATCTTGGTCGGGCCATTACTGATGCAAAGGAAGAATGTGAAACTGAAAAGGAGAAGGAGAAGCTGGAGCAGATGTTAAAGGATCACAAAACATTGTTGTATCCAACTTGCGAAGATGGCCACAAAAAGCTAGGTGCCACACTGGATTTGCTGCAATGGAAGGCAGAGAATGGTGTGACTGACAACGCATTTTCAAAGTTGTTGGTAAAAATGAAGAATCTTCTTCCAAGAAATAATGAGTTGCCTGACAGTACATACCAAGCAAAGAAGGTTGTCTGCCCTCTAGGATTAGACGTGCAGAAGATACATGCCTGCATTAATGACTGCATCCTCTACCGCGGTGAGAAGTACGAGAATTTGGATGCATGCCCGGTATGCACTGCACTGCGGTATAAGATCAGACGAGACGATCCTGGCGATGTTGAGGGCGAGGCCCCTAGGAAGAAGGTTCCCGCCAAGGTTATGTGGTATGCTCCTATAATACCACGGTTAAAATGTCTCTTCAGAAATAAAGAGCATGCCAAGTTGTTGCGATGGCACATGGAAGACCGTAAGAAAGACGCGATGTTGAGACACCCCGCTGATGGGTCACAGTGGAGAAAAGTCGAGCGAGAGTACCCGGACTTTGCACGTGACGCAAGGAACTTAAGGTTTGGTCTAAGTACAAACGGCATGAATCCTTTTGGTGAGCAGAGCTGCAGTCACAGCACCTGGCCTGTGACCCTATGTATCTATAACCTTCCTCCTTGGTTGTGTATGAAGAGGAAGTTCATTATGATGCCAGTGCTCATCCAAGGCCCGAGGCAACCCGGCAACGACATTGATGTGTACCTAAGGCCATTAGTTGAAGAACTTTTACAGCTACGGGCCAAACCAGGTGTACGTATGTGGGATGAGCACAAAGGGGAGCCATTTGACCTACGAGCATTGCTTTTCGTAACCATCAATGATTGGCCTGCTCTTAGTAACATTTCAGGGCAGACAAACAAGGGATACAATGCATGCACACACTGTTTAGATGATACTGAAAGTGTATATTTGGATAAATGTAAGAAGGTTGTGTACCTAGGGTATCGCCGATTTCTTCCGAACCTGCATCCAGTAAGAAAGAAAGGCAAGCATTTCAAACGTCTGGCAGAACCCCGGAGGAAGCCTGTCCTCCGTACCGGTGAGGAGGTATTTGGTATGGTCAAGGACCTAGAAGTAATCTTTGGAAAAGGTCCTGGCAGTCTATCTGTTCCGAATGACGATGCCGGACACGCGCCCATGTGGAAGAAGCAATCTATATTTTGGGACCTACCCTATTGGAAAGTCTTAGAGGTCCGCTCTTCAATCGACGTGATGCACGTGACGAAGAATGTTTGCGTGAACCTGCTAGGCTTTCTAGGAGTGTATGGGAAGACAAAAGATACACCGGAAGCACGACAGGACCAGCAACGTCTGAAGGCCCCTGAAGAGCCTATGCATCCTGAGAACGAGAAGGGTAAACGATGCCACTTAACTCTTGCCAGCTACGCTCTTACCAAAGCAGAGAAGGAAATCTTTTTTGAATGTCTGAGCAGTATCAAGGTCCCGTCTGGCTTCTCGTCAAATATAAAGGGAATAATAAATATGGCAGAGAAAAAATTCCAAAACCTGAAGTCTCATGACTGCCACGTGATTATGACACAATTGCTTCCGATTGCATTGAGGGGGCTTCTACCTGAAAATGTTCGAGTACCCATTGTGAAGCTATGTGCATTCCTCAATGCAATATCTCAGAAGGTAATCGATCCAGAAAGCCTACCAGGGTTACAAACAGATGTGGCCCAATGTCTTGTCAGCTTTGAGTTGGTGTTCCCACCATCCTTCTTCAATATTATGACGCATCTCCTGGTTCACCTAGTAGAAGAGATTGCCATTCTCGGTCCTGTATTTCTACACAATATGTTCCCCTTTGAGAGGTACATGGGAGTCTTAAAGAAATATGTTCATAACCGTGCTAGGCCAGAAGGAAGCATCTCCAAGGGCTATGTAACAGAGGAGGTCATTGAGTTCTGTGTTGATTTTATTCCTGACCTTAAGGCGATTGGTGTTCCAGAATCAAGACATGAGGGGAGACTGCGTGGAAAAGGCACCCTAGGATGTAAAGCAATGATATGTAGGGACGGGCATTCTCTCAATCAAGAACACTACACGGTTTTACAAAGATCTATCTTGGTTGCCCCGTATATCAATGAACACAAGAATTTAATACGCCTCAAACACCCGGGGCAGTCTGATGAATGGATTATAAGTGAACACATGGCGAGTTTTGGCGGCTGGCTGCAAAGACTTCTCACGAATAACACCACTGTTGGGGATCAGCTGTACTTGTTGGCCAGGACACCGTCTTCGACTGTATGTACTTTCCAAGGGTACGAGATAAATGGGAATACATTTTACACGATAGGCCAAGATAAAAAGAGCACCAACCAAAACAGTGGTGTCCGCTTCGATGCAGCAGAAGACAATGGGCAAAAGACCACGTATTATGGGTTCATAGAGGAGATATGGGAACTTGACTATGGACCTAATTTTAAGGTCCCCTTGTTTCGATGCAAATGGGTCAAGCTAACAGGAGGAGGGGTTGAGGTAGACAAGAAGTACGGAATGACAACGGTGGATCTCAACAATCTTATGAAGAACTTAGACGAACCATTCGTCCTAGCCAATGATGTGGCTCAGGTTTTCTATGTGAAGGACATGTCCTCCAGACCAAAAAAAAGAAAAAATATGCAAACGAATACATCATATGATGAGCCAAAGCGTCACATAGTTCTTTCAGGAAAAAGAAACATCGTGGGAATCGAGGACAAGACAGACATGTCAGAAGATTATAATAAGTTTGATGAAATTCCGCCCTTCACAGTGAAAACTGACCCAAGCATTCCGTTAAGTAAAGAAGATGCTCCATGGTTACGTCTGAAGCGATCATAAGGAAGGGCATATGCCAAGAAGTTCATGCTCATATTATGTAACTCTAGTTCATGTTTTTTATATTAATACATGTCTTGAGTGTTAGTCATGTTTTGTGGATGGACCGGGACTATGAGAAGAAGTTGTCCCGATTCGTACTTACCATTAAGATCTGATCTCCAAACGCGCGCGGTCACATATTAGGGAGTGCCTCTATGACCAGTTTCTTGGAGATGCCGGAGGACTAGGCTCCGTCGGCATCTCCCTGAAACTGGCCGTAGTGGTGTCCCTGCTCTCGAAAACCATCTTGCAGCTTTGTAACTTGTCTAACTAGATCAATACACCAGGGAGCTAACTAATTTCACATATTAGGGAGTGCCTCTATGACCAGTTTCTCGGAGATGCCGGAGGACTGGGCTCCGTCGGCATCTCCCTGAAACTGGCCGTAGTGGTGTCCCTGCCTCAAACTGGCTGGAGGACTGGACTCACAAGGATGCCTATTTATAGTACAAGCAGCTCGACATAGTGTTGACACTTACAAAATAATGTCGACACTCACCCCTATTATTAGTCCCGGTTGGTGTCTCCAACCGGGACTAAAGGTTCATCTTTAGTCCCGGTTGGTGACACCATCCGGGACAAGGTACACGCCGCACGACATAATGTCGACATGCACTCACCCCTATTATTAGTGCTGACTCGTGTTTTGTCCCGGTTGGTGTCTCCAACCGGGACTAAAGGTTCATCTTTAGTCCCGGTTGGTGTCTCCAACCGGGACTAAAGGTTCATCCCGCCATTTTTTCCCGCCATTTTTCTTCCCGCCATTTTTCTTCCCGCCAGTTCTTCCCGCCATTTTTCTTCCCGCCAGTTCTTCCCTCCAGTTCTTCCCGCTAGTTCACTATATATATATATGTAGGGGGTTGGCCTCCATTGTCATTGCACATCTCTAGACTCATATCTGCAACCTCATCACTCTTTCCCATGGCTTCCACCGTAGCACTAACCCCCAGGGAGGCGGAGGCGCTTTGCGCCTCGAACTACCCCTGCCCGCCGGGCTACTGTGTCCCCGTCGGCTGGATGCTGAGCGTCGGAGGCGTGCCGGTTCCTCCTGTCCCTGTAGGTGTGGCGCGCCGGATGGCCATCACGAACCACTACTACTTCGAGCTCACGCCAGAGCAGCGGAGGAATCCCAGATGGCATCCCGACTATTTCCCTACTTGGGAAGCCTTCTTCGTGGATCGGCATGAGAGGGCGCTCGCCAGGCACGAGGAGGACGGCCCACCTCCTCCTAACTTCAACGAGGCCGGCCGTCGGCTATGGTGGCGCGGTCAGACTCTCCAGAGCGTCATGGCCTATGACACTGCCGCCGACTCTAACCCCCGTTTGCGCTACCCTCAAGTCCAGCCCACGCGCTACCCTCAAGTTCAGCCCACGCGTACTCTCCAGAGGTTCAAATACGGCGACCCCGACGACGACAGCGATGACGGCGGCGGCGAGTACGACGACTACAGTGGCGAGTATTACAGGTGTAGGCAGGAGCATGACTGAATCACTCCAACATTCCGAAACAAGTTCGGCCGATTGTTACTTAATCTGGCCATGTATCTTAATTTTCAGTTCTTTTATGTATCTTAATTTTCAGTTCCAGTTCGGCCGATTGTTACTTAATCTGTTATGGCTTTCGGGTCAAATGACCAATGTTATGGCTAGAATCAAGGCATAGTTTGCAAGAGGAGTTTTCCTTTTTATCGCACCAAAAAGGCATTTTCCATTTTCCGAGCATAAAAAACGGACGGTTTTGTGAAGCAACCACCAAATGGCTAATTCAAAAAACCACCAACACATTGATCAAAAAACAATGCAAGTTGAGAGAGGCTTGGTGAGATTCAAGTGTATACAAAAGATGCGACATTTAAATATCCAATCAATTCAAAAATGTTAATACAAAAGATGCGGCATTAAAATATGATTTGATCTAATAAAAATCATTTACATGAATGGATAGATATTATTTTTCTGAAAATTATGATATATTATTCATATTTTTCTGAGTTGAAATGAAAAAGATATGAATTTTCTAAATTCATATCATATTTTTTGAATTAAAAAAGCCCCTTTAATGCATGAAATAAGTGTTTTAATTATTTTAAAAAAATTCATGTAAAGTAAATATAAAATGATTTACATGAATGGATAGATATTATTTTTCTGAAAATTATGATATATTATTCATATTTTTATGAGTTGAAATGAAAAAGATATGAATTTTCTAAATTCATATCATATTTTTTGAATTAAAAAAGCCCCTTTAATGCATGAAATAAATGCCCCTCCCCTTTAACACCGGTTCCAGACAGGAACCGGTGTTAAAGGGGGGGGCATTTATTTCGTTTCCCGCGCGCACCCACCCCCCCCCCCTTTAACACCGGTTCCTGCCACGAACCGGTGTTAAAGGGGGGGGGGGTAGTAAATGCGCGCGGGAAACCCCCCCCCCTTTAACACCGGTTCCAGCCACGAACCGGTGTTAAAGGGGGGGGGTAATAAATGCGCGCGGGAAACCCCCCCTTTAACACCGGTTCCAGCCACGAACCGGTGTTAAAGGGGGGGGGTGTATTTATTTCACCTTCCCCTTCCTTTCTTCCCCCCACTGAGCCAGATCGAACACAGAGAAGCGCCGCCCCCGACCCGCCGTCTCGCCGCCGTCCGCCGTCTTGCCGCCCCCGACCCGCCGCCTCGCCGCCGCCGCTTCGGAGCTCAAGGTACGCCGCCCCCGACCCTCTCTTCCCCGTATCCTTCCCCTCCCTCTATGTCTCCACACGACCGCGGCCCAAGCTCCGCCTCCCGGGGCGAGCAGAGCCGGCGTCTCCTCGCCGTCGCCCCTGGAGCCGGCTGAGGCACGGGGACGGCGGCGACCTCCATGGTGGGATGCTCGGCCGCGGCCGCAGGCTGGCGCACGGTGGTGGCGACCCGCTGCTAGGACGCGGCAGCAGGCTGAGGCACGGGGACGGCGGCGACCTCCATGGTGGGCTGCTCAGCCGCGGCCGCAGGCTGGTGCACGGCGGCGACGTCCTCCTCGTCCTCAACGCTATTGGACGCAGGCACAGCAAGGTTGTAGTGGGGTACTGCTCCACGGTGTCGTCGGCGCCGACGATGACCGCGCCCACGCCGTCACCGAACGTCGCCTGGCTGATGAGGGACTGTGGGTAGTTATGCTCGGGCCCTCGGAAGGCGACGAGGGTGAGCTCCACGCACACCACCAGGACGCGCGCGCCACGGTTGTTCTCGGCCAGGTCCTTGGCGAGGCGCAGCGAGCCGGCGCCGGCGGTGCACCCGTTGAGGTTGAGCGTCGTGCGGGCAACGGTGGGGAGGAGGCCGAGGAGGGATGCCAGGCGAGTGTCGGCGCCCGGGGCGCGCGCGCACGAGTTGGTGCTGAGGACGAGGTGGGTGATGTCGGTGGCTAGACGGCCCCACCTGGCTATGGCCTTGGCGGCGGCTGCCGCGGCGAGCTCCTGCTGAGGAGAAGAGCGGGGGCGGCCTGCTGAGGAGAAGAGCGGTGGCGGCCATGGCGGGGTGGCTGAAGGTGGAGGAAGAGGTGGGAGGGGATGGGCTGTGTGGAGGTGGGGTCCCTCCCGTCATGTGCGTGCCACGCCAGCACTGACAACGGGCCCCACCTGCCAGAAATGCTGTTAGATGACTAAACACGGCCAGTTAGAGCTTTCTGTCTTGTATGCTCGACTTGTAACTCTACAAAGATCTCCGACATGTGTACTTCCACTTGGTGCCGGGAACTGTCCAAGATTCTCAAGATACTCGCAATCGGTGTCGCGTCCGCGTACCTATAAACCGCCAAGATTTTCTATTTATATTTTCATTTCAAATTCTGTTTTGATTTTTTCAAAAATACCAGGGACTTTTATCAAATATGTAAAGTACTGTGGGACCCCTTTAGACAATTTGGGACCCATAACTTATTTCACCTTCCCCTTTTCTGTTGCTCCAACATTGTCGTTGTATCTTGTGATTGCTATATTAATATAGCGGGGCGCAAGCCTATTTCGAGGAGCCCTGACCATCTCGCTCTCTTCCCCGTGCAGGAGCGTCTCGCCGCCGCTGCTTCGGAGCTCGTAGGCCACGCCTCAACGCCGACGTCGCCCGCCGCCCGACGAGCCCGCCGCTAGCACCGCCGCCCGACGAGACCGCCGCATCCGTCCGACGAGCACCGCCGCCCGACGAGACCAACGTCAGCCCACCGGTGAGCGCCACGTGTCTGCCACGTGTGTGATTGCTGACTCATCCTGATTAAAACTTGTTTGCTCGATAAATTGTACTACATGCATAGATTAAAACTTGTATACAAATTGGACCTCTGACTCATTTGTGTATTTATTTGTGTATTTTGGTATGAATAATATGTATATTTGTGTATGAATCCAAGTCCACTTGAATGTTTACACTCTTACTCTAGATAATATTATTGTTTTAGAAACTATGGATCCACTTAGTAGAAACCTTGAAGAAGAAGAAATAATGGAGAACATTATTGATAAGGACACCTCACAATATCTGAACTTGGAGGGACATGACGACGACAGCTCAAGTACTAGTCATGGAGAAGATGAAGACTCCGGTGAACGCAATTTAATGGTTACAAAGTCCGGCGAGGTATATGCATTGATTAAGCCTCAGCTGACTTCCACCAACAATCTTCTTCTACATGTATTAATTAACGCTTCTTTCTTCTTTTAGCCCTCTGGATCGACCAGCCAGCAACCATCTTCTTCTACAAAAAAGAGCAAGCGAGGCGCGAGCCAGCAGTTGAAAGATCGTGCAAAGTTCACGATCGAAGCAGTCCGTGTTGATGGCAGGCCGATGGAGCCCAAGAAGGCCGCAGAAAAATTTATACGTCAGGCTGGTGTTCTTGTTAGGGACCAAATCCCAATCATAATTGAAAATTGGAATAAGCCAAAGAAGGGCGACGGTACCTTTGTCGATGACAGATCCAAAGAAACGCTTTGGAATTCGTTGTTGGTAAATTTCACCCTTCCACCAGAGGAGGATGAAAACAACCCGGTTATAAAGAAAAAGGTCAAAGAGTGGACTCTAAAGAAGATGGCTGAGGCTTTCCGCAACTGGAAGACAAAATTGAACAAATTTGTCAAAGCTGGCGAGACTCCAAATTTTGAAGACGCATATTATGCGAAGATAAGACCTCACTGGCCCGAATTTGAGACATATAAAAAAAGTGCTATAGCTAAAAAGAGGTCAGAAACCAATACGCTTAATGCCCTGAAGAAGGAATATCACCAGAGGACGGGGTCAGGTGGCTACATATCTCAGAGGCCTAAGTGGGAGGAAGCTGAGAGGGCCCTGCGCGAGAGAGGGATCACACCCCAGACAGATGGGTGGGACCTACGTGCAAAGACTTGGTTCTACGGAATCGGGGCAAGGTTGGACCCAGAAACAGGATTGTGTATCTTCCCAACCATCCTTGCCAAACCCGTCACTGAACTCATCACGGCATACGAGGAAACATCCGCCAGGACCTTCCATCCCGACAGAGAGAATGACCAGCTCACACGCGCCATCGGTAAAAAAGAACACCCTGAACATGCACGAGGCACAGGGGGTATGACGTGGAAGGATGGGTTTGCCGACTGGAGCGACTCTTACAGATGGCGCGGCAGAAAAGAAAAAGAGCGTACAGAGCGGATGACACAGATAGAACATGCACTTGCGGCGCTGCAGACGCAAGTGAATGCACAACAGAGCCATCAAGCTACCGGCCCATCTCAGCGGCATGAAGAGCCTGCATTGGAAGCTGCCCGCGGCCCAGACTCTGCGCGGAAAAGCAGTGTGGCTTCCACGGAGAACGTGCAGCCGACGCTTGAAATGACGGGTCCTCGATACCCCGTTGATGAGATCACGGAGAGCGAACACGCTGAGCTGCATGTGAGATTAATGGGCTTATCCATTAAGGTGGCTGTCGGCTATGTCTTACCTCCTGTAGCTGGTGGAACTTACCACTGCCGACCGATTCCAGATGGCTATGCTATTGTCGGGGTGGATGAGGTTGTGAAGGAATATGAGGAAGCACAGCTTGACCATGCTACAGGTGAAGGGGAAACTCAACTCAAATTTGCAGTGAAAACAACCATTCTTTGGAAGAAGGAACACATTGTGCTTCCAAATTGGAGGTCACTGGCACCCCCGCCGTCTCCGCAGCGTCAGCAGTCTGAGCCGCTTCAGCTATCTCCTGCGCGGTAGCCATCTCTGGCCCGTCAGCCATCTCCTGCGCGGCAGCCATCTCCGGCCCGTCAGCCATCTCCTGCGCGGCAGCCATCTCCGGCCCGTCAGCCATCTCCGGTGCTTCAGCCATCTCCTCAGCGTAAGCGTAAGAGCACTGCCACGAGGAGCATCAGTAGCACTGCCACAAAGAAATCCGCAGGAAACCGTACGCCAAAGAGTTCAAAAAACTACGTCCCGCAGCCTTCCGCCAAGCCATTGCCGGTTTTACCGTGGAATCGCAGCGATGAGGAGACCAATAGGATCTCGGGAGAACAGGTCAAGAAATTCTTTGCACCTAGACGGGCCGAGCCAAAGGAGAAAATAGATCCGGCGGTGGTGGAGAAGTTTTACAAAAATCTTTTGAAACCTGAAACCCCACTTGTGCCGGACTACGAGCGCCAGATTTTGAAGGCGGATGCAAGGCGCCGTAGGGAGACTGAAAGTAGCAGTCGTGAGGCACCCCCAGAAAACAGTTCCCATGCTCGGAGAGCAGGAAAACCAATCATGCGCCCCGCTCCAAATGTTTGACAAACGGGACGCTCCTCCCGTAGATGATTACGAGGCAGAGCTACAAAGAAAGGCCAATGAGATGGGGATGACTTACATTGCATACTTGAACGTCATGGGAGACAACTTGCCCAAATGCGATGTCAACCCCATACAGCCATGGAAGTATGGGAAGAATCTAGTCAAGAAAGAGGAGCTCAAGAATCTACCAACAAAGATGCGAAAATTGCACAAGTGGTACCTTCATTTCTGCAAGACGAGAAAATAAGAATGGATCACGGCGCATATAAGAGATCAGATTTTCTTGTGCGGAGACGACGCGATCGACTTCAACATTCAAGACTTGCATTTTCTATTCAATCAGAAGGAACTCGACAAATCTGCCATCAGCCTTTATTGTGTGTAAGTACTATTTCTGTAATTTTTATCTCATCTCATTCACTTCATTAATTGCATGTATATATATATGCTCACCATATATGTATATACTATTATGCAGGAAAAAGGTTATGGAATGCATGAAAGGAGGCCCTTTTGACATTGGGTTCGTTGACCCAAATAGAGTTCATGAAGAAGTGGTAAGAGAAAAACCCGGGCAAACAGAAGATTACTTGCTAAAGTCTTTACTGAGACAACAAACCAAAAGGGAAATACTATTGCCTTACAACTTCTCGTGAGTACTGTTACCCTCTCTCTTGTACACATTCTGTTTCGGCTTACTCGATGTTAAGTGTAACTGATGATGAGTTATGCGTGCGTAGGTTCCACTTTATTCTGCTAGTCATTCAACCCGACTCAGGAAAAGTCCTTGTCATGGACTCGTTACGAAAAGAAAAAGAGCTATGGGCAGACTTTAGAGAGATGCTCCAGAGGTAATTTCAATCATATTATCGCACTAGATCGGCAACTTTCGTGACAATAAGTAATTAATTACTCCTTTATCCATTTTCTTTGTCGGACAGGGTTTGGAAAATGTTCACGGGCAGGGTCGTGGGTGAATGGTCAGAAGAACTAAAATTTGTAGACCAAAATGTAAGTAATACTAGCTAGCTTCCAATTCCATTATATCATGCTTTATTGATTATTATTTTGATTGAACTCTCTATTCTCGTAAAGTGCGCGCATCAGGGACACGGCAATAACTTATGTGGGTACTATGTTTGCGAATTCATTCGCAACACGATATGTGCGACAGGCCAAGCCGCACTAGAACAACTTAGAGTAAGTAAACAAAGTCCACAACATTATTTTATTACCATCAATTGTGTTGAGTTTGATTCTTATATATATATTGACGGCCCATTCTTCATATATATTCAGATCGAACGGATGCGGGACCAACTCCTACCATTTGAACGCATACGAGCCATTCAAGAGGAATTGGCGGGGTTCATACTTGATGAGGTCGTCACGCCTGGCGGAGAACTCTTTAGATATCCACCAAAATGAACGATGACGATGTATGTGCCGATGACGATGTATGTGCCGATGACGATATTTGTGTATAATAATAGTTGCTTAATTATTCATGTACTCGTTTGTACCGATGACGATTTATAAGTATACCGCTCCCGATCGATTTCCCCTCGCTCCCCCCCCCTCCCGCAGAAATACGCCCAGAACGGGGCAGAGGCAGAAGTCTGCCGCGGCAGAGATTTAGGCCGTTTTCCTGCCGCGGCAGAACTCTGCCGCGGCAGGAAAACGGCCTAAATCTCTGCCGCGGCAGAAGAACCTTTAACACCGGTTCCAGATACGAACCGGTGTTAAAGGGGGGGGCTGAGGCCTGCGGCAGCCCCACGTGCGCCACCCTTTAACACCGATTCGTATAAGAACCGGTGTTAAAGGGGCCCCCCCTCTAACACCGAACCCTCAACAGCGGTTGGGGAACCGCTGTTAGAGGGCCCTCCCAACCGGAGTTAAAGGGGGGCTCTGCACTAGTGAATATCTCCGATATTTATTTTGGATCGGAGGAAGTAATAGTTTGGAGGAAAGATGATAATCATGTAGAGTCAATTTTCCTTGTGTTGTTTTTTTCTGTGTGGTAAAGTTCTTAATCTAGAACAAGTTACAGCCGACTACTCTTGGTTTTTTAGTTCTGGAACATGTAAGTATGGGCAATCGGCACTGTAATTAGGTTCTGGAATCGTGTAGATTGAGTGGAATCCATCTTTTAAAATCATTGTGAATGGGCCTTTTAGCGGTGACTGTCTTTTTTTCACTTATAGTGCAGCGGATGCGTGAGTACAACGAGTTAGTGCAGATCCGGTGGTGTGAGTACAATGAGCTCGTTGGGTTAACATGCCATGTGTCGTTCTATGTACGGTGCAAAATCTGACTGATGCAGAATTAGAAATCAAACGACGGTTACATAGAGTGTCCAAAAATAAGTCTGACATAGACGCAGTTCATGACAGCTGACATAATAAGTCTGTAAAACTCTCAATCCACGGCACTGTGCTAAAATACAGTTGGGTCATTTTATTTCCACTCAATAACCACGTAGTAGTAGTATATGCTAATATGTGATATGTCACTCGTTTTATTATCCCACATTCCCAGGTACGCAACTCACACGAACTGCAACAAAGGATGCCATATATAGCGTGGCGTACGTGGCAGGGAGAGATGGAACTCATACTCATACATAGAGCTCAATCGCTCAGCACTTTGGCAGTCGCGCCTTGCAGGCTGCGAAGACCTTCTTGCCGTTGGGTGAGTTGACGTAGCGCTGCAGGTTGGGGTCCTTCTTGTACTTGCACAGGCAGCTCGCCGGGTGCGCCTTCAGCTTCCCGCAGCACGCCGCGCTCGGCGCCGCGTTCCCGATGATCGCCGGCGCGCACGGGGTCAGCTGCGTCTGGCTGCACGTCGCCGCCTCCACCGCGCACGGCGCCGCCAGCACAGCCGCGACAGCCACGAGGAGGAAGCAGACCAGAGATGCCTTCGCCGCCCCCATGCTTTGCTTCTTGCCTTCTCGGGTTCGGATCGATGCAAAAGAAACACGGCTGATAGAGTGAGAGCTCCTGTAGGATATCAAACAGCTGGTGTTTGCGATGCGGAAAATGGAGGGTGATCGACTGTGTATTTATAGGCCATGCGCAGCACGTAGTAGGTGAAGCGCGCTCGACCGAAAGTGTGCACGATGTGCATTGCGGAAGCATCAAGCATGCGCGCACTGCTACATGCGCGCCGCGCCGCGCGCGAGCACACGCGCGGTTCCGCTGGCGATCGAACGAGACGGCGCGTGGCACATCGAACGGTACGGACACATCCCAAGCGAGTGACGTGTTGCCTTTTCCTGTGTAAACGGGGGACAGCCTGAAGATCTCAGTTGGGTTAGTAGTGGAAAGGGGAGGATTAAGCGGAGAAGCGATCATGGGGGCGCTGAAATAATCCGCCGTGTGCACCCCTGGGCTACACGTAGTAGACGGTCACGCATGCGCGTCGGTGCAAATGATAGCGATTAAGGAGGGGAGCTTTATTGGATAATTAACGGAGGGTTTGGGGTCTACCACGATCATGGATTCATGGGTGTCGATTGGACAATTATACCATCAGAACTAAACCGCTCTATAGTTCGAAAAGCACATATACACCATCATCAAATGAACCTACCTCTGTACATGCGCACAGTCAAACTCATCATTTTTTTATTAAGAAGAGGTTTTAACCGAACCCTAAGCAACGTGCCAACAAACAGAAAAGCCCACACCCTCACGACATAATGGAACTCAAGTGCTTGACACCAATGGTCTCCCCCACTGGACTGTCTTGCCTCACCTCACATCATATCTTTACAAACTGGAAGGCAAATTAAGGGAAGAACCCATCATGAGAAGACATGAGTGAGCTCCGCGCTGAAATAATCGATCGGATGTGTGCAGCAGCGCCGAGCGGGTGAGCTACACGTCGTAGACACTCGCGCATGCGCGTCGGTGCTAGTGGTCATCTTTATGGACGGCCATCACGGAACCACGGAAGACAGTTTTCTTGGTCCCATGGACGGTCGAGCTTAGCATGATCATGGGTTATCATTTGGACAAGTACGTACACCGTGATAATCAAACCGTTCTAATGTTCAGTTAACACATACTCCCCCCGTTTCAAAATATAAGATGTTTTAGGTTTATGAATAAAATGCATCTAGACTTTTTTTTAGTGTCTAGATTCACTCAAACATGAGTAAACCTACATACTGAAAAGATAAGTGGCTAGACGATGCAACACTCCGGGAATAGTATCCTGCTTTGTAATCGCCATAGTTTTGGATTCTTCTCCTCTGAATGTGGCGTTCAGAAGAGTTTTACTTAGACATAGACTTGCCTCTTGAAATGTCTTGCTTCAGTGCTTGGGTTTTGCCTAATTATCACCTAAATCTGATGAATTTCGCTGGAATCTATATGAGAATGGTGAATTCTTAGTTGGTTCTATATATAATGCACTAGTCCAGCCAGACATATCAGTTGATAATAAGAAGAAACTTTAGAAGACAAAGATACTTCTAAAGAACAAATTTTTTCTTGGTATCTCTGGCGGGGGATTTTCTTACCGAACACAATCTTGTTAGGAGGAATTGGGACGGGAGCACGAAATATGTTATTTGTCATCATGATGAGATAATTAAGTATATGTTCTTTCAATGCAATTTTGTCCGTTCTATATGGTTAGTCATCTAAGTAGCTTATGGCTTATATCCACCACGTAGTGTTGCAAACTTTTTGGGAACACGTATATAATTTTTCTTAGGTTGAGAGCGATTGTTATTATTTGATCGCTATGGCTATGTACAAATGATAAAGTGTTTAATGATAAAAAAATCCTCTCTTGCAGGTTATCTACCCGTGTATCGGTACACTCAATTTTTGGTCATCTCTGCATAGTGTGGAGTTTCGTGACCTGTTTACGAAGGTATGTACATGAATAGAGGACATGGCAAGGGATTTTTACCCGACATGGATGATATCATAATCTTCGGATCGACCCTCCAACACCGTAGTCATTTTGCAATTTCTCATTCTAATATGTAATTCGTCATTTTATTGTTGTTACACGACTATGGACTTGTGTCGGTGTGCATATTAGTTACACGACTATGAACCATAGATAGGACATTGCGAAGTGTACTGTTGAACGTTTGGGGGTGCACATTTGACTTCCATATCTGATCCCAAATCTTCGTGGAGGCATCAGGAGACACACTAGATGAAACAATATCCGAACGCCAAACTTCATCTAGAGCAAACCAATATGCGCTTTTAATAGTGAATATTCCATGCTTGTCTAGTGCCCAGGCCTGATCAGCATCTAACCGCCTTGACGGTTTTATTTTTCGGGTCATATTGACATCCGCCGGAACAAAGAACCCATGGAGTAAGTCAAGCTTCCAATTTCCATGATGGTCCAGTAACTCACGAACAAACTGAAGCCTACACCTTCCCGGTCTTGATATCTATATCTATATCTATACCTAATAATAAAGGAAGAAGCGTTTCTTGTAGTATCTACACTTTTTAGACGCCTTTACCCCTGCAATAAATCATATATTACCCACATGCCACCCCTAAGTGAAAAAAAAATCTAAGAACGCTCATATTACCACATATTATCACACCCGAAACAACAAGCAGCCGCACACTGATTATTGTCGGGAAAAAAACAGCCCCCCTCTGAATGGATGGTGGGGAGGAACCGAGGAAACCGAGGTGGAGGATATAAGCACAACAGTGGACAACGAAGCGTGCATAATTAAATGAGTCGAGGTTATAGTCCTTATGAAGAAGTTTTTCTGACTGCTATTGCCGGTGTCCAACATTCAAGGCTATCTAAGATGTTTCTATCTCATAGAGCTTGGAAGCTCCAGCGGCGGAGCTTATTTTTTTCCTTCACGAGACATAGATTGTAATACAAATTCTGATGTGCAACATTTTAAATAAAAAGCAGTATGAAATATTAGATAGAATTATACACTAAGGGCAATGCAATGGACACTAATTGTGTAGTGCACGTATTAGATAAAGATAATTGGGTAACAGAAAATGAGCAGCGCAACTTTGAGTTAATTGCAGTGCAAAGATTACAAATAAAAACTGCGAGAGTTTGAGTGTTGATTGCTCTTGTGTGGTGCTGTGCCATTGATTTTCGAAAAATAAATTTACATTTTTTACTGACACTACCATTTGCATGCTGCCATTTTTTTACTGGTGATTAATATAGTTTTGCTAATTAGATCGGAGCTCGTAACATACTGTCTTCAAGTTTCACATGCATTATGCTAATGTGCGGTGCTAAAAAGGAAATTAGAAAAACCGTGGAAACGCAACATAGGGGGCATTCTTCTTCCGCCGCAACGCGCGGGCATTTTGCTAGTTGGTATAAATGACGATGGTCTTGGAATTCACCGGTCATGCAAAATGCGATTTTTTCCGTTTTCAACACGCCAAGTCAAGGGTTTCGCAGTAGAAAAAAAATCCTACCGCAGAACACACCTAAGAGCATGTGCAGTATGGTGAAAAAGCTATGTCTAAGGAAATCTTTTTAGTCTTAGATCTATGTCTAAACACTGGAGGAGGTGAGTCTAGCCAACTTTTCTTAGACTTTGAGTCTAGTACTAGACATATGTCTAAGGGAATCATGTATCATACTAGCCCACTTGTCAATGTATGGTAGACTTTTTATATTGATTCTTTCTATTCTCGTTGGTGAGGTATGTACATGTGCTAAACGGTGGAGCACATATCATTTCTTAGACTTGAGTCTAGCAATTTTCTTAGCATGAGTCTAGCAACGTGTCGCGCTGCACATGCCTAATGTCCAAGATCTATCTTGAACTAATATTGTAACAGAGGAGTTTCGGTAACATACCCTTATAGACCGAAAGCGGTTAACGTTCTGAGGGGAACATGACTGATATAGTCGTACTCATAGCCAACCTCAAGGTCGCGTTGCTCCTCGCATGTCACCTCCTGGTCCTTAGACAATAGTCTGGTCCTTGAACAGTCTAGCCCTTGCAAGAACATCAAATATGATCCTCACCTGAAAGAAATTAACAGAAAAATATTTGCTAGTGGGTTCTTCCTCAATAACCTTCCCTACTTTAGAAGCCAGGGATTCAATCATAGGTTTGAAACCATCATGTAGGTCTTGGATTTGGATCCACACCTTGAAAGTATTGAGCTCAATTTCCAAAGGTTCAGTAAAACCATCATATTCACCCATAAGAACATGATGACCTCTAAATTTCCACGGTCCACCCTCCATGAATTTGTCCTAGTCTCCCAGGCATGAAAAATGCTTGGTGTAGAGGTTGTTCTCCAACGATATGAATTTAACCTCTTGAGCTAGATCCCATGCATTGCGCATCTGTTTGTAAAACCAGAAATCACTAAACTCCCTCTTGGTAAAAATCCTAGCTATTGGTAGACATCGTGTAGGGGGAGGCGAGGATTCTTCTTCAAATATGGCAGTGCGGCTAGAGTGCTTCAGATACAACCAAAGAGAAGGATGATCTAGATCATATCATCCTTCTCTTTGGTTGTATCTGAAGCGCTCCAGTCGTGATGTCCTCCATCAAAGCTATGGCAGAATTCGGTCCTAAAACCCTTCGATCGCGGCACACCAAGCCCGGGAAGTGCCTCAGGCACCCCCTCAGTCAGCCCTAGCGAAGCCTGATGGCAGGGAGGATGGGAGTAGGAAACCCTAACAAGAGGGGAAGTGTCTACATTCAAAGAACCTTTAAGACACGGCTGTAACATCCCAGCATTAGAGCTTAGAAATAAGCTGAACCCAGATGTGTGCATTGCATTCATGCATAGAAAATTTGAATAATTTTCGCGCTTTTGAACAAAACTTGTCAAAATGATTGAAGCTTCTCTCCACTTGAGGGAATTGAATAGATCATCAAGTTGACTGCGATAAGTTTTAATATGACCTGTGCTAAAACCTTATTTAGGGTAAACCTGAATTGATCTAAGGGTAAATCAAATGTAACAAAATTAAACCATAATACATTGCTTAATGATTAATATCTGATCCTTAAGTGATCATTCCATAGTATTCATTACAATAAATCCATGAATACCAAGCTATGAATATAATTCAAGTAACAAGAATGTAATAACTAACCTTTGACTTAGTCATCTTTATCTATTTCTACCATGAGGATCATGGTAATACTTCATCCTAACCTTAGATATATTAAGTAGGAAGGAAACTAATTCAAGACCCCCACCACATACCTTCGTTTCCATACTAATCCTTAATATGTCCATTGAATCTATCCTAATATCTGTTGTTAATCAATGTTGATTAATCAACTATTGATTCACAA
Organism: Avena sativa; assembly: GCA_916181665.1. Lineage (NCBI taxonomy): Eukaryota > Viridiplantae > Streptophyta > Magnoliopsida > Poales > Poaceae > Avena > Avena sativa. Next base: position 368,657,586 of record OV702279.1, on the reverse strand, counting down.
ATACTTAGCTTATCAATTTTGATCTATCAAGTCTTGTCCTTATCATAGCATTCACTTAAGGCCTATAAAGAAAGAAGTAAGAAGAGATAAGTAGTAATACTAGATTTAGATATCATCCATAGGATGGGACTGTTCAAAGAGAATAAAATCCATATGATAATTGGTGGAGTTAAATCACTCCTGAATGGATAGAAGGGTTATCTTGATTATATCTATATGGTAACAAAGAAGGTTGCAAAGAGGAATTCTAAGGATAGTTGTCAAGGAGAAATCCTGTTAGATCAAGTAGGCATAGTCAACGAATAAACCCCAAGTCAAATAGAGATATTAAGAGGATGATCATACATTCTAGTGTGAATATGTTATCTTAGGTTAGTAATAACAAGTTATCATAATAAGATGTGAGGTTTGAATATAAGATATTGGAGTAAAGTGGATATAAGATAGTATGGCTAAGATGAAGCTAGAGTAGCATAGAGTTATTGGAATAGTGTTATTTCTCTTAAAAGGATAGTAAGCTTTTGAGGACATAAGAGTTGGATATATGAATCTATTAGAGTAATGTTGGTGATGGATGATAAAGTAAGATGATGAATGTATTTAACTGTAATCATGTGTTGGATTGGAGATTATTAGTAGTAGAATAGTTTGATAACCAAGTATAGATATGAGAAGATTATGAAAAGTTTTAGTGTCAAGCTCATTGGATTTATAAATGGATTTAGAAGGATAAAAGGTGGATAAGAATATTCTTGTGGAGTAAAGATCATCATGTTAACACATGATGATGGATAGGAAGAAGTAGTATATTAGGAAAGGAATTACTTAATTAGAAGTCCAGGTTGTGAATTATGGAAGATAGGAATTCTTGATAAACACTCAAGTTTCAATCTTTAACCAAACATATTATCCATTTTATCTGTTTGATTTAACATCCTATTTCCACAATGACTTATAAGAATATTTCCCTAAAGCAAATCACTGAAGTATAAATTGCCACTCCACAACATTAGAATAATAAGTGCCTAGAAACTATAATTATCAACCTTACTTTTAAGTCATTCTAAAAAGAACAACTCCATTATAATGGTATCATTTCTAATCATAACCTTAAAGGCCAACAAGTCTTAAATCTTAAATGATATCCCTAAATCTAAGATCTCATATAAAATTAAAGCCTTATAAAACAGATGGTAGGTAATAATAATCTTAAACCCCAAATTCTATACAAGGTATAACCAACCAAATATCTCAATATCATTTAAGTCTATAGGGATAGCACTAGCCACTTTAGCTCTCAAGAATTATATGTTTCTTATAATAAGATAGATCTCTATGTAAAAAATTCTTTAATGATAAGATGATAACAATCAAATCTCATGAATTAATAGTAAATCATTCCCTAGTATGGATTGTTAAGGTAAATTAAATTCATAACAAAAACTCTACAAAATACTAATAAAATAATAACTTATATGAAAGGAAGTAACGAAAAATTATAAAAACCATATATCATAAAGGTTCACAAAATGAATCTATGCATATTAATTGTTGTTGCGAGCATTCAGCAAATAGAATTATATAAAGGAAATTTCAAACAAATGTGTAATATACAAATTTGAAAAAAAAACAGAAAAGAGAAAAGGAGAATAATAAGAAAAAACCGCAACCAGGCCGCATCCCATCTCTCCTCTTCATCATTTACCGCCCACGTACAGACCGTTTCAGCCCATTAGTAAGCCCAGCTTGTCACCACAGTGACTAACGTGTGGGGCACTGCCAGGGATCGTGGTTTGAGATAGGAAGTTTTCCATGGGGTTATCTGAAAAGAGCACGTCGTCTACCTTGCCTACTGGAAGCAGCTCGCTTCCGGGAGCTCCGCCGTCGATCGTCCGTCGCACTGTAATGCGTGCCCGCTGCTTCTAGAGGAGGGGAACGCCACTGCGATGTCTGCTCATCCTCATCCTCTCACTCGCTCGCTCGCTCACACTTCCTCTCTTCCTCATTTCCTCCTCTGACCGAAACCCTAACCGGCCAGATTCGACCACCGTCGCCAGTAGAGATCACCCTGGAGGCCATGGGGTAGTCGAGGAGAAGCATCTCGTCGTCCTTGTCGCTTGAGAGGTAGTAGTGAAGCAAGGGGCACTCGGAATCGTGAGGATTTTGCTGTTCCCTCTCGCCGGTGATCGTCTGAGTTCGTGGAAATTAGGCCATACTGGAGCGCCATCGTCCTCATCGACCCCTATACAAGCATCAGGGTGAGCTTGCGCATCTTATTTTCTCTTGCTAGATCTCGCTATAGACCCAGTTTCGTTGAGCACCGCCGTCGGGCGCCGCAGAAGCTCGTCGCCGGTGCACTTCCGGTGACCACTAAATAGCGGCGCGACCATTGTGCGACTCGCCGTTGCATCCTCTCTCCAACACACTAAACCCCGCTAGCTGAAGCGCTGCAGATCGCCGCCGGTGACCATGATCTGGTGGTGGAAGCCACGCTGATATCAGCATGACATCGTGCTGGTGTAACTCTGCCACCTCAGCGTCGTTTGACCTGGTCCTTGTCCCGCATGGCACACTAACGTGGCCACGGCCCACTAGTCGGGCTAGGTTAGGGTGCGGTGTAAAAAGTTTAAAAGAGGAGATGATGTCAGCAGTGACGCAGTAAATATATTTAACAATTTCTAAAAATGATTAAACAACAACAACCTCAACAGCGTGCGCCTCGCTCCCGTCGTCAGCCTCGTCGTCAGAGATCCACTCACCAACCTGTCCATCGACCTCGACGGGCGCATCACAACTGGTCCGGCCAGCAAACAGAGGGGCTGCCACAACAACCGTCCTAGATGAAGCTAGCTCGGAGAGAGCGGGCGACGCATTGAAGGCGTGGTTGTGCGCAGCATGCAGCAGCCCCAACCCAGGGGACCTGAGGACGACCTCCATCGACGAGGGAGGCGAGGGGCAGCAGTGCAGTTGATCTGCAGGGGCCGACGTTGTTTGTCGCGGGAGCATCATGGAGCCAAAGCCAGGAGCCGGAGCGAGCATGTCCGCCTCCGGGCCGACGCGAGACAGCTGAGGTCGCGATGAGGACAAGGCAGGAAGACTTGAGGAGGCGCTAACAAAGGGAGCCGGGGCGGAGGGCGGCGTGGCCAGGACGGCCGCCCTCACGGCCTTGGGGTGACCCACCTTCTTCCGTCCCTGGATTGCGGGGTCCGACCTGCGAGAGGCGAGGGCCGCAGCAGCCCGCGCAGCGGCGGAGGGCGGCGAGGCCAAGGAGGCTGCCATCGAGGCCAAGGGGATGCGGGACAGGAGCACGGGGAGCAGTAGAGCCGCGGCGCAACATGCTGAGCCCTCACATGCCGAGCCGAGGGACTGGGAGAGGACGTCGAGGGGAGGCGGGATCTGGTTTCGGCGACCGAAGGGGAGGCCGGAGGAGGGAGATCAGGCCGCCGACGGCGCTGGCTCGGCCATGGTCGCTCCCTAGCTACTTGACAAGACACACATTAACATTGTGGTCATTGGCCATGTCGACTCCGGCAATTCAGACACCAATGGCCAGTTGATCGATAAGCTTTGTGTCACGAATGAGAAGTTTGAGACCAGCAAGCACTACTGCACCATCATTGATGCCCATGAACAGGCTAATTATGCCCTCTTCATCATTGACCAGGGTCGGCTCTAACCCATGGCCAACATGGGCGGCGCCCTAGGGCCCATGCCTTTCAGGGGCCCATGATTTGCATGTTTCTTTATTAGTTAGCTGTTTGGTTTTGGATTAAAAAATCAGTTACAAGGCCTAGCATGGAGAAAGAATGGACAAAACCAAATCAAGAATCGATCTCCCATGTAGTCTAGTTCGTGTTCGCCTGTTTGTATCCCCAATTTCCTACTATTATCTATTCAACTGCGGACTGCTCTAGCCGCCCTTCTCTAGATTGGAGATCGCCAATTCGTCATTGCCTATTGGGAACCAAAATAGATCATTTGAACTTGTGAATCCATATGCGTCCCTTCCCGCTCCTCATGGCCTTTTCTTTGTTGTCCTAGCCCTAGGTACGTTCAATCGCCACATAATCCAATTGCAATGTGAGATTAGGGACTTGGATCTTTAGTGTTAAGTACTATTTAATTCCTTCACAATTATAGGTGTTCAAATGTGTTGGAATTATGCCCTAGAGGCAATAATAAAGATGTTATTATTATAATTCTTGTTCATGATAAAGTTTATATTCCATGCTAGAATTGTATTAAGCGGAAACTTTAATACTTGTGTGGTTTGTGAACAACACCGTGTCCCTAGTACGCCTCTATGGACTAGCTCATTGATCAATGATGGTTAAGGTTTCCTAACCATAGACATGAGTTGTCAATTGATAATGAGATCATATCATTGGAGAATGATATGATGGACAGACCCAAACTAAGCAAAGCAATTAGATCGTTTCATCGTGTTCATCTTTGCGAAGCTTTTCCTATGTCAAATATTGTATTCCTTAGACCATGAGATAATACAACTCCCTGGTATCGGAAGAAAGCTTTGAGGTCATCAAACGTCATCCTATGAGAGGGTGGTCATAAAGGTGTCTCTCAGGTGATCGGAAAGTATCTGTTGGGTTGTATGTATCGAGATGGGATTTGTCCCTCCCAAGTCGGAGAGATATACTTCGGGCCCACTCGGTAATCGATATCAACACCGCTTGCAAGCATGTGGTTAAGGAGTTAATCACAAAGTGATATCGGATTACGAAACGAGTAAAGTACTTGCTGTGAACGAGATTGAACTAGGTATGACGGTACCGACGATCGAATCTCGGGCAAGTAAAATATCGCGAGACGAAGGGAATATATATATGGGATTGTTTGAATCCTGGCATCGTGGTTCATCCGATATGATCATCGATGAATGTGTGGGAGTCAATATGGGTGCCCAGACCCCGCTGTTGATTATTGATAGAAGATCATGTCTGCATATTCTCGAACCCGCAGGGTCACACACTTAACGTGTCTCGACGCTAGGATAGATTGGATAATTGGTTTATGAATTTTTTTGTTAGGAGTCTCGGATGGGATCCGGGATATCACGAGAGGTTCCGGAATGGTCCGGAGAATAAGATTCATATAAGGCAGTGCAGTTTTTGGAGTTCGGAATTGTTCCGGGTTAATCGGTATTGTACCGGAAGCTTCTAGAACCTTCCGGAAGGGGACCAACGTGGACCCACCTTCCGGGAGGGGGCATGGGCCTATGAGGGAGTGTCCTGGCCGCTTTGGGCCAGGGGCACAAGGTTCCATAGGGCCCAGCCGATCCTATAGGTTTTAAATCGTTTAAACTAGAGATAGGGTTTCTAGAAGAAGGGAGAGTCCTTGCCCCCCACTCCTCCCTCCCTTGGACGCCGGCCCAAGGCTTGGAGGAGGGGCAAGGGCTGGCCGCCCCCCTCTATATATAGAGGGCTGGTGCGCCCCCTCCCCCCTACACCTTGCCTCCAACCCTAGTTGCCTTGCTGCCTTCCTCTCTCCCTCCCGACTGTTTGTAGGCGAAGCCCTGCTGCAGAAATTCTCCACCATATACACCACGCCGTCGTGTTGTAGATCCAATCTATCTCTCCACCATACTTGCTGGTCCGAGGAAGGAGGAGACGTCGAGGTGCTGCACGTGTGCATCTCACGGAGGCACCGCCACTTGTGGTGCTAGATCGGATCGGATCGCGAGGAGGAGAAGTGAGTACGACTACATCACCCACGTTCCGACGAACGTTCCGCTGTGCGAATCTTCAAGGGTATGAAGATCTAATCCAATCTATCTCGTTGATTGCATCTCCTAGATTAGATCTTGGCTTTCCCTCTGTTCGCATCCGTAGAAAATTTTGATTTACTATGTCGCGAAACCCTTCAGTGGTATCAGAGCTAGATCTATGCGTAGATGTGTTTCACGAGTAGAACGCAACATGGTTGTTGCGGGCGTTGATGTTTTCTGTTGCAAGCCTCTTGTTTGTGTTCTTCTTATGACACGGGATAGTGAGATTGAAGCGGTCCAGGCCAACCTTACGCGACGTCGTTCGCGAGACCGGCTCCGCACTTGACGTGTGGCTTGTACCACACATGCGGCTGGTGGATGTCAGTTTCTCTCACTATAGTTGTCATGGGATTAACACCGTAGTTTGGCAACCATAATATCACCGTTGTGGCTTTCCGTAGGTAAGAATCGTTCTTAGCATCTACTCCCATAAGCCACGTAAAACATGCAACAACAAAGTAGAGGCGTCTAACTTGTTTTTGCAGGGAGTGTTTTCTGTGATATGGTATGGCCCAAGATGTGATGTGTATATTGTATGCGATGATCATGTTTTGTAATGTTTCACGACTTGCATGTCGATGAGTACACAACCGGCAGGAGCCATATGGTTGTCTTTATAATTATGTATGACCTGCGAGTCAACTTCTTATACGCCATGTAATAGCTTTACTTTATCGCTAAGTAGTTAGCAATAGTTGTAGTTGCTATTCGTGGTGGAGGCAATCATGGTGGAGTGATGGAGATCATGCCGGAACGCACAAGATGGAGATCATTGCGCGAAGATTGGCTATACCATGTCACATAAAAGTTATATGCATGTGATGTTTATCCTTTTATGTATCTTATTATGCTTAGATCGCGACGGTAGCATTATAAGATGATTCCTCACTTAAAGATCAAGATAAAAACTGTGTTCTCCCCAAGTATGCACCGTTGCGAAAGTTTGTCGTGTCCAAGCATCACGTGATGATCGGGTGCTATAGACTCTACGCTCACATACAACGGGTGCAAGCCAGTTTTGCACACGCGAAAATACTTGGGTCTAACTTGACGAGCCTAGCATGTACAGACATGGCCTCGGAACACAAGAACCGAAAGGTTAAGCATGAGTCATATGAATGATATGATCGACACTTTGTTGTCCACCATTGAAACCACATCTCTTCTCGTGATGATCGGATTAGGTGTGGTGAATTTGGATCGTGTTCACTAAACAACTTGAGGGATGTTGAATTTAGTGGGAGTTCATCTAGTAATTTGATTAAGTTGAACTATTTATCATGAACATAGTCTAAATTGTACTTGCAAATACTGTAGATCACATGGCCAAATCCAACTTCAACTTCAACGTTTTTGCTGAGAAGGAAAAGCTTAGAAACAATGGGTCTAACTTCACCAATTGGTTCTGCAATCTAAGAATCATTCTGTCTGGCAGACAAAAGGACTATGTCCTTGGTAAAGCGTTAGGTGACCCCCCTGCTGCAACTGCGCCGGCTGATGAGAAAGCTGTCTATCAGTCGCGTAAAGATGATTATGGTGTGATTAAGAGCACCATGTTGTTTGCTATGGAACCGGAGCTTCAAAATCGTTTTGAAGAGTATCCCGGGCCCTTTGAGATTCTCGAGGAGCTGAAAACCATGTTTCAGACTCAAGCCCGTTCTGAGAGATATGAGATCTCTGAGAAGTTCTTTAACTGCAAGATGGAGGAAGGGAGTTCCTTTAGTGAGCACGCCATAAAGATGTCGGGCTACACTCAACGCCTTGAGCAACTGGAATGCACGATTCCAGAGGAGCTCAAGATTGACAGGGTTCTGCAATCACTCCCTCCCAGCTACAAAAGTTTTGTAGTGACTCATAATCAGATTGGCTCCACTGATACGATCACCGAGCTCTTCGCAAAGCTGAAGGCTGCAGAGGTGGATATCAAGAAGGATAATCATGTGTTGATGGTCAACAAACCCTACTTTAAGAAAGGTAAGGGAGCAAAGAAGCCCTTCAAGAAGGGCGGCGGCAAGCGCAATGCTCCTGCTGAGAAGAAGCTCAAGTCTGGTCCTAAGCCGGACATTGAGTGCTTCTATTGCAAGGACAAGGGTCACTGGAAGCGCAACTGTCCGAAGTACTTAGCGGACAAGAAGGCTGGCACCATCAAAGGTATATTTGATATACATGTTATTGATGTTTTCCTTACTAGCCCTCATTGTAGTGCCTGGGTATTTGATACCGGTTCAGTTGCTAATATTTGTAACTCGAAACAGGAGCTACGGAATAGACGGCGGCTTGCGAGGGATGAGGTGACGATGCGCGTTGGCAACGGATCAAGAGTTGATGTGATGGCCGTCGGCACGCTCTCCTTAGTTTACCTTCGGGATTAGTTTTAAACCTTAATAAATGTTATTATGTGCCTGCGTTGAGCATGAACATTATTTCTGGATCGTGTTTATTGCAAGACGGTTATTCATTTAAATCGGACAATAATGGTTGTTCTATTTATATGAGTAACATCTTTTATGGTCATGCACCTCTTGTGAATGGTTTATTTCTTCTAAATCTCGAAAGGGATGAAACACACATCCATAATATTGAGGCTAAGAGATGCAAAGTAGATAGTGATAATACTACTTATTTGTGGCACTGTCGTCTAGGTCATATTGGTGTAAAGCGCATGAAGAAACTCCATTCTGATGGACTTTTGGAGTCTCTTGATTTTGAATCATTTGACACATGCGAACCATGCCTCATGGGCAAGATGATCAAAACCCCGTTCTCCGGTGTGATGGAACGAGCAACGGACTTGTTGGAAATCATACATACCGATGTATGCGGACCGATGAGTGTTTCGACGCGCGGTGGATATCGCTATTTTCTCACTTTTACCGATGACTTAAGTAGATATGGGTATATCTATTTAATGAAACATAAATCTGAAACATTTGAAAAGTTCAAGGAATTTCAGAATGAAGTGGAGAACCATCGTAACAGAAAGATTAAGTTTCTACGATCCGATCGTGGAGGTGAATATTTGAGTTATGATTTTCTCACGCATCTTAAAGCAAGTGGAATCGTTTCACAACTCACGCCACCCGGAACACCACAGCGCAATGGTGTGTCTGAACGCCGGAATCGAACCCTATTAGATATGGTCCGATCAATGATGTCTCTTACTGATTTGCCGTTATCATTTTGGGGTTATGCATTAGAAACCGCTGCATTCACTTTAAATAGGGCTCCATCTAAATCCGTTGAGACGACACCGTATGAACTTTGGTTTGGTGCTAAACCTAAGTTGTTGTTTCTTAAAGTTTGGGGATGCGAAGCTTACGTCCAGAAGTTGATGCCGGACAAGCTCGAACCCAAAGCGGAGAAATGCGTCTTCATAGGATACCCTAAGGAAACTATTGGGTATACCTTCTATCACAAAACCGAAGGCAAAGTGTTTGTCGCAAAGAACGGTTCCTTTCTTGAGAAGGAGTTTCTCTCGAAAGAAGTGAGTGGGAGGAAAGTAGAGCTTGACGAGGTTATTGAACCTTCTCTTGAATTGGAGAGTAGTGCAGCACCTGAAATTGTTCCAGTGCCGCCTGCACCAACAATAGAGGAAGCTAATGACAAGGATCATGAAGCTTCGGACGATGCTGCTACTAAACGTCGCAGGTCGACATGGTCGCGTGCCCCTCCTGAGTGGTACGGCAACCCTGTCTTGACTGTCTTGTTAGTAGAAGACAATGAACCTACGAACTATGAGGAAGCGATGATGAGCCCAGACTCTGAGAAATGGCTGGAAGCCATGAAATCCGAATTGGGATCCATGAGCGAAAACCAAGTATGGACTTTGGTGGACCCTCCTAGCGACCGAAAGGCCGTTGAGTGCAAATGGATATTCAAGAAGAAAACGGACGCGGATGGTAATGTTACCGTCTATAAAGCACGGCTTGTCGCAAAAGGGTTTCGACAAGTTCAAGGTGTTGACTACGATGAGACTTTCTCTCCCGTAGCGATGTTTAAGTCCATTCGGATTTTATTAGCAATTGCTGCGTTTCATGATTATGAAATATGGCAGATGGATGTCAAGACTGCTTTCCTCAATGGCAACATTGATGAAGAGTTGTATATGATGTAACCCGGAGGTTTTGTCGATCCTAAGGATGCTGATAAAGTATGCAAACTTCAGCGTTCCATTTATGGACTGAAGCAAGCATCTCGGAGTTGGAACCTTCGTTTTGATCAAGTGATCAAGAGCTTTGGATTTGTTCCAAATTGCTACGAAGCTTGTATCTACAAGAAAGTGAGTGGGAGCTCGGTGACGTTTCTGGTACTATATGTGGATGACATATTGATTATTGGAAATGACATCAACATGCTTAACGATGTGAAGAGTTATTTGAACAAGTGTTTTTCAATGAAAGACCTAGGTGAAGCTGCTTATATATTGGGCATCAAAATCTATAGAGATAGACAAAGACGCCTGATAGCTTTAAGCCAGAGTACATACCTAGACAAAGTTCTGAAAAGGTTCAGAATGGATAAGGCAAAGAAAGGTTCAGTGCCTATGTTGTCAGGTAAGATATTGAGCAAGGCTCAGTGTCCAGCTACGGTAAATGATAGGGAAGCTATGAGCAAAGTGCCTTATGCCTCGGCCATAGGTTCCATCATGTATGCCATGATGTGTACTAGACCGGATGTGTCCAATGCTCTTAGTTTGACGAGCAGATATCAAAGTGATCCAGGAGTGGAACACTGGACAGCCGTGAAGAACATCCTAAAGTACCTAAATAGGACTAAAGAAATGTTCTTAGTCTATGGGGGTGATGAACAGCTTGTTGTAAAAGGTTACGTCGACGCTAGTTTTGACACCGACAAGGATGATTCCAAATCTCAGACAGGATACGTTTATATTTTGAATGGAGGAGCTGTGAGCTGGAGAAGCTGCAAGCAAAGCGTGATCGCGGGATCTACAGTAGAAGCGGAATACATGGCTGCTGCAGAAGCGTCAAGTGAAGGAGTTTGGATCAGAAACTTCATCACTGAGCTTGGCGTGGTTCCAAGTGCATTGGACCCACTGGAGATATTGTGTGACAACACTGGCGCCATAGCACTTGCTAAGGAACCAAGATATCATCCAAAGACCAAGCATATCAACCGCAAGTTTCATATAATCCGAGATTATATTGCAGATGGAGATCTGAAGATTAGCAAAGTACATATAGATCTGAATGTCGCAGATCCATTGACTAAACCTCTTCCACGTGTAAAACATGATCAACACCTTAGTGCCATGGGTGTGAGATTGTTGCCAAATGTAAACTAGATTATTGACTCTAGTGCAAGTGGGAGACTGTTGGAATTATGCCCTAGAGGCAATAATAAAGATGTTATTATTATAATTCTTGTTCATGATAAAGTTTATATTCCATGCTAGAATTGTATTAAGCGGAAACTTTAATACTTGTGTGGTTTGTGAACAACACCGTGTCCCTAGTACGCCTCTATGGACTAGCTCATTGATCAATGATGGTTAAGGTTTCCTAACCATAGACATGAGTTGTCAATTGATAATGAGATCATATCATTGGAGAATGATATGATGGACAGACCCAAACTAAGCAAAGCAATTAGATCGTTTCATCGTGTTCATCTTTGCGAAGCTTTTCCTATGTCAAATATTGTATTCCTTAGACCATGAGATAATACAACTCCCTGGTATCGGAAGAAAGCTTTGAGGTCATCAAACGTCATCCTATGAGAGGGTGATCATAAAGGTGTCTCTCAGGTGATCGGAAAGTATCTGTTGGGTTGTATGTATCGAGATGGGATTTGTCCCTCCCAAGTCGGAGAGATATACTTCGGGCCCACTCGGTAATCGATATCAACACCGCTTGCAAGCATGTGGTTAAGGAGTTAATCACAAAGTGATATCGGATTACGGAACGAGTAAAGTACTTGCTGTGAACGAGATTGAACTAGGTATGACGGTACCGACGATCGAATCTCGGGCAAGTAAAATATCGCGAGACGAAGGGAATATATATATGGGATTGTTTGAATCCTGGCATCGTGGTTCATCCGATATGATCATCGATGAATGTGTGGGAGTCAATATGGGTGCCCAGACCCCGCTGTTGATTATTGATAGAAGATCATGTCTGCATATTCTCGAACCCGCAGGGTCACACACTTAACGTGTCTCGACGCTAGGATAGATTGGATAATTGGTTTATGAATTTTTTTGTTAGGAGTCTCGGATGGGATACGGGATATCACGAGAGGTTCCGGAATGGTCCGGAGAATAAGATTCATATAAGGCAGTGCAATTTTTGGAGTTCGGAATTGTTCCGGGTTAATCGGTATTGTACCGGAAGCTTCTAGAACCTTCCGGAAGGGGACCAACGTGGCCCCACCTTCCGGGAGGGGGCATGGGCCTATGAGGGAGTGTCCTGGCCGCTTTGGGCCAGGGGCACAAGGCTCCATAGGGCCCAGCCGATCCTATAGGGTTTAAATCGTTTAAACTAGAGATAGGGTTTCTAGAAGAAGGGAGAGTCCTTGCCCCCCACTCCTCCCTCCCTTAGCCGCCGGCCCAAGGCTTGGAGGAGGGGCAAGGGCTGGCCGCCCCCCCTCTATATATAGAGGGCTGGTGCGCCCCCTCCCCCCTACACCTTGCCTCCAACCCTAGTTGCCTTGCTGCCTTCCTCTCTCCCTCCCGACTGTTTGTAGGCGAAGCCCTGCTGCAGAAATGCTCCACCATATACACCACGCCGTCGTGTTGTAGATCCAATCTATCTCTCCACCATACTTGCTGGTCCGAGGAAGGAGGAGACGTCGAGGTGCTGCACGTGTGCATCTCACGGAGGCACCGCCACTTGTGGTGCTAGATCGGATCGGATCGCGAGGAGGAGAAGCGAGTACGACTACATCACCCACGTTCCGACGAACGTTCCGCTGTGCGAATCTTCAAGGGTATGAAGATCTAATCCAATCTCTCTCGTTGATTGCATCTCCTAGATTAGATCTTGGCTTTCCCTCTATTTGCATCCGTAGAAAATTTTGATTTACTATGCCGCGAAACCCTTCAAAATGTTGTCCGAAGAATGCAAGTCCTGCTTTAAGAAAATAAATGAAAAACCAAGAGTCGGTTTACTGAATCACAAAGAGGTGTTTTAAAATAAGTATTTTCCGGTCAATTTTGATATCAACGGCGATAATCAATTGCAAGAATCTGATTTGGGAGAAGATGGTTTTGCAGCAATAGGTTATTTAACTACTCTTTTATTTTATCTGTCATTATATGACATGGTTTAAGTGCTTAACAATAATGTTTATACATCTTGAACTAAGAATGTGTTGTCAGATGTTAACTCTTAATACTTTGCAAGTAAAAATAGCCATTCATAGTCCTTTATATATTAATATATACGTGTGCATATATATAGTCTTATAGGGGAGGTCACATTTCCCCCCTTCTCTTCTCTCTTCCTAGCTCCCTCCGCTTGAGAGTCTTCTCGGTGCTTCCGGGCCTAACCCGAGGCCGCTCCACCGGCGTTGCCGGTCGAAGTTGGCGGAGGGATGGCGCCGGTGTAGGTAGGACTTGTAGTAGTCTAGGGGTAGCTGTAGTTGGCTTTATGTCGTGGTTTGGGGTGTCTCCGGCGCTCGCGAGCTGCTGCTGGAGAGTGAACCTCTTATTCCTGCTCGTGGTGCTCCCATGGTGGGGGCCAAGTGTGGAGGAAGAGGAGGGGAAAATATCCCGTCTAAATAAGCTCGGTGGTACACCCGTTTGGGTGGAGTTTGGCGGCGGCGACTTCGACTCTGCTTCGCCAGATCTTGCCGTTCCTGCTCGTCAAGGAGACATTGAGGAAGATGGATCTGGTGGTGGTTGTAGTTCAAGGTCAATGTTGCAGCAGGGGGGAAGCTTTGCTTCTTGCAGGAGATCTCCAACGCCGGCGAATGTGTCGTCGGTGTACCATATGGCCGAAGGGCGGCCTCTCCCTCCTCTTGCGCCAGTGAAGACGGGTGATCCCGACTGGCACAAGATGGTCAATCTCAACCTCCAGGCCAAGATGCCGATGTGGAGGCCCTTTGCCGATAGCTCAGTATGCTCCCCCCTCACCGCCCCAAGTGGTCTCGTCCCCGGCGACGGTGAGGGTGACTGTGTTGTGGCTTCAGATCATGGTGGAGAAGGAGCTGACCTCGATTGCGTTTTCAGAATTTTGACTGAGGTCTTTCTTGCAAATTGTAGGGACTTGTATGTAATGTCTTCTCTCTCTCAGTCCCTTTTCATAAATTGTAACTCCACCGCTGATATCAATGAAAGGCTCTAGGTCCTTTGGGGCCACCCCTGTTAAAAAAAGCATATATATAGTCTTATAAGGGCCCATGTTGTCGACCTCGCCCTAGGGCCCTCCAAAACATAGAGCCGGCCCTGTCATTGACTGCACCACTATCGTGTCTAACCTATCCAAGGACGGACTTATCGGACGTGCTCTCTGTGCTTTTGCTCTTGGTAGGCAGCAACTGATCTGCTGCTGTTGCAACGAGGTACATAAAAATTCTGGGTATATTTATGAAGCGCCATTTAGGAATAGTGTAAATACCGGGCATATCTATCCTTACAAGATTGAATTGCTAAATTGTTGATCTCATGACTGCAATTATGTATTCAAGCTCGCTGCTGAAGGTCTACAAATTATGGAAATTGTGCAGCATGCCTTGAGAATTTGTGTGTCTATCTGTTTTAGCTTATAGTTATATTATATGTTTATGCACCAAATGTTGTGTAATTGTACTTACTATATACCGCGGAGTATCTGTTGGTCAGATAGAAGATGCCTTCTCAAAGGACCAATATGATGAAATCGTGAAGCAAGCCTCTTCATACCTCAAGAGTGTGGGGTTCAACCAGAACAGAATTAGTTTTGTTCCCATTTCTGGTTCAAAGGGTAACAACATAATCGAGATCTCCACCAACCTTAAGTGGTATAAGGTGTTGGAAATATAAGCAATAATCCTTTATAGGAACACGGTTTAGAACATGACACACAGTCATTAGCGCCTCCCCCACCATTTCTTGAAAAGACCCGATGTATCTAACATGGTGTTATCCCATTTGACCGAGGTGAGTAGGGAGGCGTCCTCTCATGTATAATACCATGTTTCATACAGAATAGATCAAATTCATTTGAAAAGTACTCTCCACCACGATCCGACCTTAGCCGCTTGATTTTAAGATCAAGTTGGTTTTCTGCCTCAGCTTTATAGATTTTGAAGTAGTTCAAAGCTTCATCTTTAGATTTCAGAAGATAAACATAGCAGTATCTAGTGGAGTCATCAATCAACGTCATAAAGCATTTTTTCCCACCTTTTGTCAACACACCATTTATCTCACAAAGATCTGAATGTATAAGTTCTAGTGGTGCTAAGTTTCTCGGTTCCGCAGCCATATGAGACTTGCGGGGTTGCTTTGCTTGCACACAAACTTGGCACTTAGAACCTTTGACAATGGTAAATTTCGGAATTAAAATCATATTGGCTAGCCGCGTCATGCAACCAAAGTTAATATGACAGAGTCGTGAATGCCAAACATTGGACTCATTATCATTGCAAACATGATTAATAACCTTAGTACATGAGTCTGACAAAGACAAGCGGAACAGACCTCCGCACTCATAACCCTTTCCAACAAATTGTACATACTTAGAAATTACAACTTTATTGGACTCAAAAACCAACTTAAAGCCATCTCGACATAAAAGTGATCCGCTGACGAGATTCTTATTGATGGAGGGAACGTGCTGCACATTCTTCAGCTGTACGGTCTTCCCCGAAGTAAACTTCAGATCTACCATACCAACACCATGAATAGAAGCACGTGAGCCGTTTCCCATCAGCACGAGAGAGGTCCTTGAGACCTGATAAGAGGAAAACATGGAAATATCAGAACATACATGTGTATTAGCACCCGTGTCTATCCACCAATCAGGAGAATGACATAGTAAAAGGATAGTAGGCAAAATACCATACCCAACATCCTTCATCTCACTATCACTAATAACAACATTAGCGGCCTTGCTAATGTTCCCATGTTGACGCTTGTCAAAGCGATTAGGACAGCTAGGAGCCCAATGATCAGGATCACCACAGATGTGGCAGGAGCCTTTCGTCTTATAATTTTCCTTCTTGAAGTTGGTTGAGTGCGTGGCCTTGTTCTTGCCATTGAACTTCCCCTTTCCTTTAGTTTTGTTCTTATTCTTAAACTTGTGGGATTGAAAGTTTTTCCTTTGCACCAAATTGGCAGTAGAACCTCCCTCAAATCCTCGAGCAATTTTATCCTTTGCTCTCGCCTTCTCTTCCGCATGAAGAGACCCAATGAGATCCGTAACGGAAAACTCTTGTCTCTTATGTTTCAGAGAAGTAGCAAAGTTCCTCCACGAGGGAGGAAGCTTGGCAATAATGCCACCAGCCACAAATTTGTCCGGTAAGGAACACATAAACTGCTCAAGTTCTTTGGCAAGTGATTATATCTCATGAGCTTGCTCAACGACGGAGTGCTTATCAATCATCTTGTAGTCATAGAATTGCTCCATGACATACAACTCAGTGCCAGCGTCCGATACCCCAAACTTGGCCTCGAGCGATTCCCATGCGTCCTTGCCATTATCAAATGACATATACAGGTCAACAATATTGTCCCCAAGAGCACTGAACAAAGCCGCCATAAACATGGTATCGGCTTTCTTAAAGTTCGCTTCCTACTCAGTAGAAAGATCTCCTTCAGGCTTGCCAAGAGTGGCGCTATAGCAGTTTAGGTTTTCAAACCAGAGAACTGCTCTCTTGCGCCATCTCTTATAGTGCATGCCATCAAAAGGAGGCGGCCTAGTAGCCGCGGCTACACCAGTGGAATTCAGTTGCCTAAAATCAGGTTTTTGGATTATTGGAAATATAAGCAATAATCCATATGATTTAATCCGAATAATAAACTGATAAATCATGATCATACAAACGGTACTGAAACCAATTATGCTGATCAACAAAGTAGATGGACAGATTACATCTATAGGAGATAAACCTATCACATCTACACCAAACGCTAGAACAAAGAACTCTAGCATAATCCGAAAGAGAGAGATCAAGATTACATACGATATAGGCTGAACAGCAGCCGCAGCGGTTGCAGCAGCGTTGTCGCCCATGTTGAGGTTGTCGAAAAGGTCGCTGATGTCCGGGAAGAAGTCGTTGTTGGGGAACTCGTTGTCGGACGGCGTCGTGGTTGCCAGTAGTCGCGCTTGAGCGCTCCCCAAAAACCTGATCTCCCCTCACCCGTACAGGTTCACGAGAGGCGGGGTTTCGGAGGTTTACTGTTCCGATCTGCGGTGCACGCCGCAAGCCGGGATGGGAAAGACGAAAGCGGCTGCGCAAGGTTCTGGAGGATAGGCGTGTGTTGTGGATTGATTCACCGATTAGGTTTAGCGCATACGCTTATATAGTGCAGGTTAGCGAGATCATCGGACACAGCCCACGTCCAAGTCGGTAACAGCCCCACGTCCATAAAAACTGAAATCGGCTGTAATTAACGCGTCCGTTAATGACTCATAAATAATTTTCCCAACCAGCAAAATAAAGCTCGGCTCGGTGAGATTTCCGTAACCCGCGCGTCGTGACGAGGCGTGGCGGACGGCGTCGGAGGAGGAGTGCGCGAGGGCTTCTCTCCTTGTCACACCTTAGTGAGTGGTGCAACACTCTACTATATAAGGTGGTCCAACTCCCCTTCAACTAGCAACGTGGAACTAAACTTTAGCATCACTAGCACAGTCATATGCTGCCATGCACAAGTGGGCCAAAGAGAATTTTAAAATTTGTCTAATAGACCAGCGGGCCAAAACTCATCAAATTCCAACATAAAGGTCCAACCTTGCACGAGGCGATTGACCAAATCAATGAGCCCAAGAGGCCAGTTCGTGGTTTGTGTTCCCTTTCTCGGTTTTTCTCGGTCTTGGTAGATTGTTACGTACTGCATCTACTTTTGTTTCCTAGTCGACCAAATTTCAAACCAAAAAAACACTTTTAATCGAGGTGTTTTGTTATGCAGAGGAGTCCTGTCACAAAAGCCAGCTACAAATATTTTCGTTAAATACATATAAAAAGTATCCGGTTTACATAACTAGGTCTGAAGGTGAACCACATGATTGCAAGTTTTGGTGTACGATTGAGGTGGATGGCCAACACTTTAGATCAGTTCAGCTTCATGGACACAAAAAAAAAGCTGAGAAAGATGCCGCCAAGGTTGCATATGACTTCTTAGTGCCAAGAGTTGGTGATAATTTTGCAGATGTGCTAGCACTCATTGATAAGGTACTGCTTTCACAGATTTGTTCATCAATTTGATTTATGGGTTTTGCGTCGACTGTTGATCATTTAGAGTCATTTGGTATTTTTTTCAATTTAAAATATTATATGTTCTTCCTATTCTTCTTTCATTTAGGATCTGCTACCCTGCAAGACGATTCTTTATGAATTTACTTGCAAGAAAAAAACATGCCAACCTTCTTACTCCTACCATCGTCAAAAAGGTCCATGTAGAATGACCTTTTTTGCTGCAACGGTCTCTGTTGCTGGGAAGGAATTTATAGGTGACATAGGCAAAAGTAAGAAGGATGCCGCCGAGAACGCTGCTCGTTTAGCAGTGAAGTCAATTTTAGGTAACTTTTGGATTATTTGTTTAAGATTAGAAAACTTCAACACCTAACATTTTGTTTTAATTTTGACAGATACAAATGATGAGTGCATGCTAAAAATCTTTAGATCAAAAAGAAGACTTGTAACTGCTACGCATTATTCTTTGTATAACAAAGAAGGGGCACCAAACATTCCTTGTGTTTCATCTGTTCCTTCAAACCAGCCTCCCAAGAAGCACACACCCAAAATATCAGGTAATTCAAGTTGCCGCGAGTTACACAGTTCATAGTTTGAAATAAAATATATCATTTTTGATCTTCCCTAAATTACTTTGATATACTTGAGGTTGAGCATACTCACAAGAACATCCGTAACACTGGTTTTGTTGAAGATGAAATCAATGCACTCTAATAAATGAACCTAGGCCCAATGGTTGGGAGTGGCGGTACAGTTTCACCACCCAAGTTCAAATTCTTATGGATGCAAAATTTCATACTGCGGAGATATCCCTTACAGTTTTCTCCTTCAAAAAGAAATCAATTACTCCCCCTGATCCAAATTAATTGACTTGAATTGTTTTAATACTAAATACATCCAAATCTTGATAAATCGAAGTCAATTAATTTGGATCGGAGGGAGAGAGTATATTACTTGGTAGAAGCAATTATTGAACCTTGGGTGCTCTCATTCTATGTGTTGGAGATATGCTATATGGGTATCCTCATAGCATGTCTCTTATCCGACTAACCCGGGTGGCCCATAGTCGGTAGCATGGCCTATGGCCTGCTGGGCGGCCCAGTTAGGTGGATCCAGAAGGCAGGCCCATGCCGGATAAAAGAAGGCTACGGTGGAGTCACCAGCGTACCCGGAGCTTTGGAGTGCAAGATACACAAGGCTAGTAATAGACAGTGTAGAACTCTGTAACCTGTCCGGCTAGGACTTTTCCCTATAACCCTAGGACCTGGCGACTATATAAGTCGGACCTATGGAAGCCTTTAGGGCACGATAACTTAGACTTTCTAGTCACCTCGCACAGCGAACCTATCTCTGTAACTCGGCATATTGCCATTATAGTGATTTATAGCAGGAGTAGGATTCCGCCACCGTCATGGGATCTGAACCTGGTTAAGCTGTGTTACCTCGTACCCGTCAACCGTCCGCCTTACCCCATGTCTCTAAACACGCACTGTGAGGACCCCTCCATGGCGTACTCGTCGGCAATACCACGACAGCATGAGCGATTAGTTAGCATATGGATGAACTTTAGTATGTTTATTATCGAGGTATATACATTTTTAGTCCCACATCTTGCACCGCTGGAGCGTTTGAGTCCCACATCTTGCAAAGTGAGCAAAACTAGTCTCACAACTTGCATCTAAGGAGCATTTTAGTCCAATTTAGTCGGATTTCAGCAAATTTAATCGAATTCATTCACTTGTAGGGCGGAACTCATTCTAGAGATTTTTGCAAAATGACCCCTGTATAGGCGGACCCACTTGTTAGTGATCAAATAATAAAATCTAATAATTGCAATAGTGGGGGTCGAACTCAGGACCATGCCAATAAATTAGCAAAAGCTTGCCAATACTACACACACACCAGGATTTGTTAAATAAGAGAACACCCGTTTATTATACATTAATTTCAGCCTTTGTTTTGAAGATCAAAAAATATGTGTTCTAAAGTTGTAAAAATTCTAAAAAATCCAAATTTCCAATCTGAAATAATTTGTGTTCAAGGCTACATAGAAAAAATAAAATTAGAGATCTGGGGTTGTTCCTTCGTTTCTTGTTAGAATAGTCTTTTTTTGTGCAGACCCAATGTAATCAATCCGTTTAAAATTTTGCACACCAAAATCTTATATCATTTTCCATCTGTACGTATTTTTTAAAGGTGTTTTATGCTTTAAATTGCATTATTCAAATATTCAAACAAATGGCTCCATCTAGCGCGAGTTTCAAAATAAAGGCCTCCATGCACGATATTACTTTAACTGCGGACATGAGTATTTGAATGTGTATGCGGACATGAGTATTTGAATGTGTATGCGCGTGATTTGTATTGTATAAAAAGAATTACGCCTTATTAGGTTGTATAATTATTACTATCAGTGTAGTGGCTTGAGCAAGCTGTTAGTGATGCTAAGGTCATGTGTTCAATTCCTTTCTCACTTGCTATAGTTTTAACTATTTTGTGCGCCTACTGCCTGTTTGTTGGTTAGCACCAAGGACATAAGTGTCACAAAAAAATACACAGGGTCATTTTTAAAAAGTTATAACGTCATAGTTGGACGAATTTGGTCAAACTTACTAAAATCGGGCTAAATTGGACTAAAATGCTCTTCGGATGCAAGTTGTGGGACTAGTTTTGCTCACTTTGCAAGATGTGAGACTAAACGCTCTAGCGGTGCAAGATGTAGGACTAAAAGTATATATACCTCTTTATTATCTATTTTGTCTAAAAGTATTCAATGTCCCTGCAGACCCAGATCCGGAGGCACCAGGTCCAGTGGCCTCCAGCTGAACTAGGCTAGATGATTCCAAGACATATCTGGAGTTTCCCTGCAAGTGTGACAGACTGACTGATTGAACAAGTCAAGATGGTTCTAAGTATAGATAGGGACTCTCTTTTGTCGTTGAAAGGCACATGCTTCGTAGTCCATGCTCTGGCTCGGCCCGTATCATCTTAACTCGTGTGTAGTTATTACAGTGGATTTGAGACTGGAGAAAGTAGGTCCATTATATGATTTTTTACGAAGTTTAGTCAACTTTTGTTTTTCCATATGTGCGTTCTAGTAACCCCACCCAGTTCCTAGTTTTTTATTTATTTTGTGTTGATTCACGTTTCCAACTCCTGGCTTCGTTCGTTTGTTTTCTCCGTCAAGGGCAGTTAATCCCACATGCCTCTCCTTCCGGACCACGGTGTGGGGATGCATCTTCATCCATGTGGGTATGTGGCGTATATATGCTCGTTATTGCGTGGATTAAAGTCTAGAACTCTGCATCCGTAGAGCGGAAGCATAAAAACTACTGAAAATGTTGGTCGTCAAAGTTTTGAATTACGCTACGTATCTATCCCACAACGGCAATTTGACATGGTCACTTCCCTGTTGTCATCTTTGTCACTATCAGGGCCATGACAATCACGGTCTTTGCACATGCTGCATGGTGTTGTCTTGGTGGGTGGCTAGGCTATAATAGGGTGTGCCCGTTGTGACATCCCGGTTAGTAAGGCGTGTTCTAGCTGGAATGATTTGGAGAGTCAAGGCTTCCATCCTTCCTTCTAGCACGAGGCATTCAAAATTTGAGGCGCCTGCAGATCATATGAGAATAAGCAATCACGCATGACATCGAGATGTTCAACAAATATACATGTCACTGGACCACATGTACCACCTCGGAGAATCCTGCCAATGGCATCAGACGCATCTCTGTGTCACTGCTTCAGGGCTGATATGATCAACCCTCCCATGGGAGTCTGAACCATCCCTATGTTATTAGTGTCTAGATTACCACCTCTGTCTAGTCTATCTTTTACTATCCAACGGCCAATTTAAATGTGTTTGACTAACAAAGCATAATCTTTCTCTACAAGTTTAACTATAGCACGACTTATACACATATTGAACACATGTCCCAACATGAGGTGAACATTGGTTCCTCACTTGGCCAATGTTCAAGTGTTCATGAAGGCAGTGTGTGACTGTCCAGAAAGGCAATGTATGAGTGCAAAAAATGGTAATGTGCGAGTGTTCCGAGAAGCAAATTTAGGAAGAGATGACCGTCTGGATGGCATGCCGACCAAGTGGATGATAGTTGCCCGGCATGGCCCATGACATAGGTTTAATTAGTGCCATGGGTACAAGCATGTAGAGAGATTTTAGTCAGAGAAGAAGGTATCATATAAAAAAATTCTCGAAAAGTTTGGTCTATAAGAGAGAGAGAGAGAGAGAGAGAGAGAGAGAGAGAGAGCATATATTAGTGTTAGTGAACATTGAGTGGTCTTATTAACATTAATAGTAGTTAGCATATATGTATGAATCAATTTTATCATGTTAATTGTAAAGTATTATATCTCTCTACAACACTTGGAAATGGCAGACCTCTGTTGAATCAATGCATATGAGATGATGTTCACTTAGTTGTTATAAAGTGTTGGAACTAAACCACTAAGCTCACAAATCCATCTTTTCATCATACATACAAACTTGTACATGGTTCTAACTAAATAGAATGCATCTAATGTTATGAACCTTAATGATGTCACAACTTCGCAAAAGATTGAATTACAATGCGGATTTGCGCTCTTCTTATGGAGTAATTTACTCTAACTAAACCAACCTACAACCTACTAACTCATGTACTAGATATTACGTGATTTTTGTCTATGGCACATTCGCGTTGCTCTAGAACCATGATATGCTTGTAATAATCTATGTCTGCTATCGATGTATTCAGGCATGCCACTCTTTACTCACAAGCAGTCTTACTATTTAAGTTAAACTTTCTTGATATGTTTTCCATATGTCCATCGTATCTCTAGTGTTTGTGTATTTGTGGATCAAGAACACTCCACCAAAGACACCTCAACTCAATAATCTTTCCAAAAATAATGAACATGACACTCACGAGATCGAGAGACACATATATGCCCTCGAATGCAACTTACCTAATTCTTTTTGATCTGGAGCATGAACGTTATGTATGTGGTTAATCTATCTCCCTTAGTTCCTCTTGCATGCGATATTTGTCGAAGATTTTAGTCAGATAATATAAAACATTTTTCAAAAAAATTGGTCTAAGAGAGAGAGGGGGGGAGGGGGTTAGCATGTGCGGTCGGTACGTCTTTGTTAGTAAAGTCAGACATATTTTTCCAAAAAAGAATGCAACTACTGAACTAACTACTATTCCCTCAATTCCAAAACGTAAGCATTTTTTAGTAGTTCTAGTATTAGATAAAGAATCATGACTAGCTTTGAGCATTGAATTAAAAGCAACTTCTTGGAGCAAGAACACAAACACAATTGCACACAAGTACTAATGCATTTATTCAATCATATGCACATCCATGCAACTGCAAACACACCATGAACAGATACAAGTGCTTGAGTGGAGAACATGTAGCCGCAGCAGCAGCAAGTATTTTTTTTTTTTTTTTTTTTTGCGTAGCAGCAGCAGCAAGTAGAAACGGTAACTCACCATATGCACGGTATATACGTGGTACCTAATATATGTACGTACGATGGGAGCAAGTACTGAAACAAGCAAAAACACAACACTGACAAGGTACTGCAGCTCCAGACTGCTGCTGAAGTCTATACATAAAGCCCCATCACTTCCAGATTCTCTCGCACATGCATGCACGTACGCGTGCAGAGGCACGACGGCTGGATCGATGGATTTAGCAGGAGAGCGGGGCCAGACCGCATGCTCTCAGGAGGTTCTTGCCGACGGTGGAGGTTAGGCTCTGCAGGAAGGGCACGGGCAGGAGCACGTACTGGCACAGGCACTGCTGCTGCGCCCTCAGCTGGGTGCAGCAGGGCGCCGTCGCCGGCCCGGTCCCGAGGAGGGCGAGCATGCACGGGGCTAGCTGCGCCGACTGGTCACAGAACGGCGGCGGCGGCATGAACTGCGCGGTGCTGGCCACCACGACCGCCCCGATGAGGAGGAAGCAGAGGGCGAGAGGAGCCTTCTTCGCGGCCATGCTCTTGGTTTGGTACGCTGCTCGATCGGATGGAAGCGAAGCCGCCCTTGTCTGTGTCTGTCCACGACTCCACGAACGATACGCTGTTGTTGCCTGTTTGTGTATGTTGTGGAAAACGGAGGGTGTGATGGGAGATGCATATGTAGGCATGTGTACATGCAGCACGCACTGATTAACAGAGCAAGTTTGACTTTGAACCGACGAGATCAATAGAGAGATCGGCCGTGACGGCATCGCACGATATGAATAAGGGGTGCCATGGCCCTCCTGGTGCACGTTTTATTGTGTGAACTGAACAAAGTCTTCTCGGCTCAAGAGATATACTATCATGTTTTCTAATTGGGAATGCCTATTTCGCAGTGGACGGAGAACAGGCATGTATATATTAGATGAAAAACGACCAAAACATGCTTTCAATAAAAATTTAAATACTCCGTACTTTTAATCACATGAGATATATAGGTGATGACCATACAAAATGACATTTTGCAAAGCAACAGGCCAGCTACCCCGTATTGTTGAACCTTCTGGAATTAATCGACCTCAAACCAAGCACACGAACAGTACAACAACTTGAGTACGAGAGAATAATCTCAGAAAGGCAGATGCTGCACGAGGGTCATATCCACCCTTGAATGGTGATGAAGACGAAGATCACCGACAAACGAGATAACAGGCGTATCCTCCCGTAACCCTTCTGTCACCCTCCCCTTCTGTCACCCTCCCGTGGCGACCCCCGGGCGCCGCCGGAGGGCCCCCAAATTCCGCCGCCGCCAACCTCCCTCCTCCAGATTGCCTCCCTCCATTGCTGCCGCCGGCGTCGGCCGTGGTGGCGGTGGTCCCCTAGTACCTAAGGTGCTAGGGGTGGCGGCTGTGGTAGTCTTCTTCGATGGGGTGGCTGGAGAGATATACTATCATGTTTTCTAATTGGGAATGCCTATTTCGCAGTGGACGGAGAACATGCATATATTAGATGAAAAACGACCAAAACACTCTTTCAATAAAATTTTCAATAGTTTTAATCACATGAGATAGGTGATGAACCATACAAAAATGACATTTTGCAAAGCAACAGGCCAGCTACCCCTTATTGTTGAACCTTCTGGAATTAATCGGCCTCAAACCAAGCACAAAAACAGTACAACAACTTGACTACGAGAGAATAATCTCAGAAAGGCAGATGCTGCAGGAGGGTCACTGAATCCACCCTTGAATGGTGATGAAGACGAAGGCCATAGACAAATGGAATTCGGATCCTCACTGGATTTGGGAATATGTTGTTTGAAGCCAAACCAACTCGAGTAGAACACATACCAGAGATCCACTCACGAGCTCCCCTCCCCTCGTGTCGCCCCCTCCTGGCGACCGAGGGGACCCAACCCTAAATCCCGATGCCACCCTCCCTCCTCCTGCTCCCCGCCTCCTCGTCGCCCCCGAGGGCCACCGGCCGAAGGCATGGCTCCGGTGAAGGGGGCGTCAAGGCTTCGTTCTCGCGGATCTCGCGCGGTGGAAGGGAGGGACTCTCCCGCGCTTGAGGGCGCCGGTTCGCTGGGGCGGCGACCCCGGACGGTGAGGATGGTGTTGATCTTCTGCATATGAACCCCTTCAAACATGACTTAATGCTATCGATTCGATGATCCCCATAGGGCGCAGTCAACGAGAGTTCATTAGTGGGGACAGACATACTAGCAAAACAGCAAGAGCCACAGATACAATTCGAAAGACAAAATAAAAGGTCAAGATGTAAGAAGAACTAGAGTTTTCTTCACTAGCCTTTCTTTCTATCTGAGTTCTTCCCTCTTTCTGCTTTCAAACTACTGGTTATATCACCACCTTTGATGTTGACTCTGACTCTGAGTGGTTAGAAGATCAGCAGCTAAACTATTCGATTTTCTGACTTACCACCTGTATCTCATGAAACAAAAACTGGAAATGACAATCCTTTCAATACTATGTACTAAATTACTTTGTACGAATGCACATCTCGGCCATTGGGTAGCTGGCGGCGGATGGCGTCCGTGGTATGTGTGGGCCAGTTGCCTCGACGGCCGGAGATCGCGCCGCAGGGGCCGACCGCGGACCTTGTCTCCAGATCCGATGGAGTATCCCTCCCCCCTGATCTGTTCGTCCTCCTGCTCGATCTGGAGCCCAGCAGCCTCGCCGGTGATTGATCTGGGTCAAGTTGGTAGTGGAAGCGGTGGATACTAGGGGAAACCCTTGGTCAGCGGTTCTGACCACGAAGGTGGTGGCTCCGCGGGCGTCGTTCCCTTCTTCAAGGCCCCATCGAGGTACCACACCTTGCTACCCTCCCCTGCTTGGGTGAAAGCCCTGGTCCCCTTTCGGACGGCGATGGCGTCGTGGCATCATTACCCTTCTTGGAGGCGCCGTCTTGGTGACTGTAGGGCCATGTGTCGGGATTTGGTATACCGAGGGATGGCCGAGGTGACTTTCCATTCGTGGTGACCACTTTGCTCCGTGTTGAGTGACAAGTGCCTAGTTTGTGCTCATGGCCGCACCATGGCCCTTGCTTGCCGGTGGGTCGACGCCCTCAAGCCTGGGCGAGAGGGGTAAGGGTTCCCCTCTACGGCAGCAATGGTCCCTGGTGGCAAGCGTTCTTCCTATATGGTGGTCCTGTTCATCCGCAGGGGTGGTGGTCGCCCTCTTTCGTCGCTTCTTCTTCAGTGTGTCTTCGTGCAATAGCCTCGGTCCAGGTGGTGGTGGTCTCGGTGGTGCTCCCTATGCGTCTGCATGCTTCCTCTTTGTCTGTCGTTTGTGCATCCCTATCGCGTTCTTGGGGGATCTGCTTTGCCTCGCGACAGTTCAGCGCCCTTCGATCCAGGACAAGGGACAAGGGGTCCCTTTTCGGAGGTGAAGACGGCAGTGGCTGGGTCTTCTGCTGTCCGGTTGAAGCTCCGACGGCGTGGCGGCCCCCCTAGCGTGATCCTCCGGGTGCTGATCTCGTCGTCGAACTGTAGCCTAGGCGTCTCAAAGCTGTGCTTTTTTTGTTCGTTTCCTGTTTGCTTGGCTGCCGGTGGCTTGTAAGTTGTTTGTAAAGCACATTGTATTTGCCTTATTCGGCATTATTAATTTAACGCGGGACTTAGGCCTTAAGTTTAAAATGTTGTTTGAAGCCCCTCGTGTTGTTGTAATTGGGTACTGTAGTTAAAAAAGGATTGTTGCATCGCCCGGCCCGTGGCGTTTGGAAACTTCCACCTGTGAGGGTAGACGATCCTATAAAAATTGCCACACAAAGATCTAGAGATAGGAGTCGTCCACGGAAGCACGGCCCTCTGAAAACAGCCCGGTAAGCCGAACTAACAGAGAGAGTCCCCAGGTGGCATGGATGAGTGCGTGGATCAAACGATCAGAGGTTGGGGCAGAAAAAGGAAAGAAAGTAAGACGGAGAAAGCAGGAGGTGCAGCGCCACAAGAAGAAAAAAAAACGGTGATTACTTGCTTCCTGACTCGGTTCCGGACGGGAGTTCTAGAAGGACTCGCTTCTTTTCAAAAAAAAAAAAAAAAAAAAAAAAAAAAAAAAAAAACAAGGACTCGCTTCCGGATACCGCCATATTATTACTCTGCCTAAACGCGCCGAAGAAAACAGCAGTCCAGTCAGTGCAACCCTAATACGGACGCCAAAGCCTTGCACGATCATGGCGCCTACCAGCACGGCCGTAGGAACGCTCTGCCGCCGTTCAAAGCGTGCACGCACCGCCCACACTGACTGCTGGTACGTATGGTCTCCAGTTCATCTCGATCCATCATCATACATGGAAAACATTTTTCTATTACAATCGGTGTTCAAGCTAGATTCGTCGTGTGGCTTGCAGGGGGGACTGGGCCAACCTGACGGCCGGGCCAGCGGGCCTGATCGCCGAGAAAGTCCTCGCGGACGACGTCGCAGGCTACATCCGCTTCCGCGCGGTGTGCACCTCGTGGCAGCGATGCACCGAGCCACCGCACGCGCACGGCGGCCTGGACAGCCGGTTCCACCCCCGCCGGTGGATAATGCTCCCGGAGATCTTTGCCGCCAGTATCAGTCGCCGCGACTTCCTGAACATCTCGACGGGGGAGCGCATCCATGTGGACCTCCCGACGCTTCGGCTCCATTTCGTGATCGGGCCCACCTCCAGCGGCCTCATCCTGCTGTGCCAAAGCGGCACCCGCCAAATCCACCTCCTCAACCCGCTCACCCAGCAGCTCACGGCCCTCCCAAACGCAACCTCTCTGCTGAACAACAGCAGCCGGACCGTGTTAAGCAATTTGGAGAAATTACGGGCGTTGGGCCTGGGCGTCGGCCTAGCAGACAGCTCAACGGTAGCGCTGCACTTGGACGGCCATGGGGTGGAGCTAGCCGTCGCCAAGCCCAACGACGAGCAGTGGAGCTGCCGTGCGCGGTCAGAGTCGGGCAAGTACTCGGAGCCGTACTCCATCATTGCGGGGCTTATAGCTCCTATGCGGCGTCTTTACGTGGAATTGGAAGGAAAGCGACATCGTTGCAAACAATAGCTGGCATGCGACGGTTGTGAGGCGGAAAATAGCTCCCGTGCGACACTTCTACTTAACCCCACGAGACCGTCAACGAATTTGAATCAGCTGAGCACAGTAGGACCCACAGCCTCTCCACGTCACGGCGGAACTCACCTGATGTCCACCTCATATCGTGGGACCCACCCTGTGGTTGAAGAGAGCCGTTGGCCCCGCTCCGTCCCCGCACCCGAGCACTCCCGCCACCGTTCCAGCATCTCATCCCCTTCTGTTTTCTTCTCCGGCGAGCAAGTGCGGCAACGCCGGCGAGGGATGTCGAGCTCTGCTTCCTCCCACCGCTCATGGTCTCGGTATGGTGCGGTGCCGATGAGGAGGTGCCCCGATTGCCCCCGTACCGCGCCCCTGAAGCGGCTTGTCACATCCACCGACAAGAACGGCAACATTGGTCGGGAATTTGTGAAGTGTGAGAGCAAGCCCGAGCCGGGAAAGGTGAGATCTGAGTGTTCCGAGCGCCAATTTCTCGCTTTTCTTTCGAAATTTCATGCATTTCATCGAATTTGGGATTTAGGGTTCATCTCTGCGATTTCAGGAACTGCCAAAATGTGGGCATTTTGAGTGGCTTGATGAGTACATCGAGCGAATTGGGGTGGAGGTAGCATCCCGGGAGCTCGAAAACCCGTCCGTGGTGGAGCAATTGGGATGTGGCAACCCCATTTCCGCTGGTACTACGGTGGATACGGAAGTGAAGGCCGAGCTAAAGAAGATGAACAAGCAGCTAAGGAAAATCATCGAATTGAAGAAGCAGGACAATCTGATGGCCGGTTTTTTTTATTTTTGTGTAATTTCTCTCGGATTAGTTTATCTCCTCATCGTTAGTCATTAGACAGCGCAGTCAGTGTTCGAGTGATGCTTTGTAATGGATGTAATGGTCTATGTCTTTGGCTTGAATAAAATACAACACAAATTCGGGCTAATTTTAAGCTGCTCTGTTTTTGAAATCAGTGTTTCGTCAGTTTCGTCAGTGTTCCTTTTATCAGTGTGCAGGGGGCGCCCGTGTGCAGGAGAGGGGGAGGGGTTGAAAAGTAAAAAAACAATTGACGAGGATTGAAAAAGGCCAGGCCCAAATATAACTTAGCCATGCCAAAATGGACGTATCCAGGCCCAATAGTAACTATATGTTGATTGGGCAAAAAAAATGGTACTCACGTTACAATCTAAATAAGAACGTGTGGATCTACAGATACTCGTGCTCAGGTTGCAATCTTTTTTTTTGCAAAAATAAATATATAAATGAAGTCCAAGAACATCCATTTAACTAACATAACTTGGACGCTCCTTTAACTTATGTAAATATGTAAATGTCTTATTTGAAAATGAACCATGTGTTGTATGAACTTGTTTTTGTGTCTTTTGTTTTATACACTTGTAAATATATAAATATTGCACGAGTATTATATGAACTTGTTTTTGTGTCTTTTGTTTTATACACTTGTAAATATATAAATATTGCACGAGTATTATATGAACTTGTTTTTGTGTCTTTTGTTTTATACACTTGTTGTTTTGGGTGTTTTGACAAATGACAATACAATAAAACACAGATTACAATGAAAAAAGGGATGGAATAGGCGCAATAATATTACAATAAAACACAGATAACATTACTTATATTAGATAGGGGGGATCGATAACATTACAATAAAAATAAAAAGGTACAATAATATAGAAGGGGCGGAATAGGCGCCCCGCCTAAACCTTGGGCTAGCCCCTAAACCCTAACCCCCTACTCCATCGGCGGTGGAGGCGGTGCCGGTGCAGCCGCATTCCGGGCCGCATTCCACGCCGCCAGCCTCTCCCGCTGATCCCGCTTCCGTTGCTCCTCCCAGAAGGCCCGGCCATTGGCCTCCCGTTGCTCCTCCTCCTGCCGTCTGCGCCTTTTCTTCAAGGCGCGCTGGGCCTCCTTCTCCTCCCACCTGGCGATGCGAGCCTCCTGCCTTGCCTCCTCCTTCGCCGCCTTAGCCCAGTAGGCTGCGGAGGGGAGGTCGCCGCCGCCGGGGAGGTTGGGGACGGGGTTGTGGATGATGGGGCCCTGGTCTCCCCAGGGGCAGGGCGGGGACTTCTCCTTCTTGCCACGCTTGGGGCGGCGCGTGGGCTGCTCCCACCACTGCTTGTGGTCCGGGTGGTTGTCCTCGTCGCTGAGTTCGGTGTCGGAAGGGAGGCGGAAGGGGGAGGTCGCCATGGTCGGAGTGTTTGGGGGGCGGCTGGGAGGAGGCAAAGGGACGGGCTCGAGGTTGAAGATGAGATGAGGAGGCAAAGGCGTTTTGCCTATTTATTGAGGGCGGAGCGTGAAGGGCGGCGTGGGAATCCAGCGTCGCGTTGGCGCAGATGCCGAGACGAGACGCGTGCGCTGCGTTGCCCCTGCATGCATGATCAATGCGAAAGAGACGGGAAGCGGGGCAGCGGGCGTGATCAATGCGAAAGAGAGAAAAAAATAGCTAGGATGCGACGCCCCCGCCCCTGCATGCATGCATGTGCATTAATGCGAAAGAGAGAAAAAAACGTCCAAGGTAGTTGTTCATTGGCAGTGAAAAATAAAAAGGAAAATATAATTTGGCCTTGATTTACTTCGGTAATAAATGCAGGAATCTAGTACCAAGGTACTCGTTCGTTTTTACACACGCAAGAAAAATCGGTGGGAGTAATATTGACTTTTTGTATGGCGCATGAACCAGATGGAAGTAAATTTGACTGAAGAAAGTTGTTCGGCGTACACTTATTTAATGGGGCAGCGCTGTTGCACGCAAAATAGCTAGACTGCGACGCTAGGGGCAGCTGCTGCATGCATGGTGCAGCCCGCCCAGACGCCGAGACGAGACGCGTGCGCTGCGTTGCGTGTGGGAGGCGGGCGTGATCAATGCGAAAGAGAGAGAAAAAATAGCTAGGATGCGACGTACTGTAACCCCTGCACCGCCGCCCCCGACCCTGCATGCTGCATGCATGGTGCAGCCCGCCCCGCCCAGCGCCCTCGCATGCCACGCTCGGTCCAACGGTCTCGAGTGTACCAACGCTGTACGTTATATTTATTACATATTTTAGATTTTGATATTTTTTCTGCTGGTCATAGTGACATGCATACTCCCTCTATCCACAAATAAGTGTACGTTTGGCTTAAAAATTTGTCCATAAAAAATGTACTTCTACCTTTCCAATGCACTTGGGCATCCACTATGTAGTCCATAAGGCTATCCACAAGCCAAAAAGTAGTCCATAAGATTAGTCATAGTGGGAGTAACTTAGGTAGTAACATGCATGTACATGCAATGCCAATTAGGCAAATTGGTGACATGGCATGACAATTAATGAAGAAAGAGAGAGAGGTAGTAACTTAGCTAGTTACCATAACATCACACATACCAAGATCATATGAGTCTACAACCTAATTAATTAGCTCTTGCATGACACCATACATATGTTATCACCCACTATGAAGGTAGTAACATCAACTAGTAACATATGCAAGTTACTAGTCTTAGTTACTTAGCACTATGACCAGCCTAAGGCTATCCACAAGCCAAAATAACATAGATGTGGTATCATGCAAAGTCTCATTTATTACAATGAACCTGAGGGGAGTAAGTTTGATTGGAGAAAGTTGTTACACGTAAACTTATTTAATGCGACGGAGGGAGTAAATACGCTGCTGCGCTGTTGGACGTAAAATAGCTAGACTGCGACGCTAGGGGCAGCTGCATGCCCGCATGGTGCAGCCCGCCCCGTCCAGCGCCCTCGCATGCCACGCTGTTGCACGTAAAAACGATGAAGCCAATCAGATTCCAGAATCATCCATCCCACGGATCGCCAAGAGTTAGCCACGAAATCCTTCTAAGAGACGCCAACCAATCAGGTTGCAGAACAAGCCCTTCCACGGATCGCCCAGAGCCACCCGCGGAATCCTTCTAGAAGACGCGATCGGACGGCCACAGTGTCGCGCTAGGGTTAGATCTACGGTCCTCATTCGGCCTTAGGGTTAGCGGGGTTTAGGATGCAGTCAACGGGGTTTTACAAGTTTGACCAAACATTCAAATATGCATAACTAATTCAAAAAAAATCAAAAAAATACAAAACCTTCGCATGGTGTCATGTTATGTCACATAGTTGTGAGGAAAAATATCAAACTTGGTCTATTGATCATATTTCAAAAAACCCTTCACAAAATGACCTATCTCCTCCGAGGTTTTCTGGCTTTCGGGTCAAATGACCAATGATATGGCTAGAATCAAGGCATAGTTTGTGATAATGTGCCCATATTTGGCATGCATGTCTATAATGGGATGACTAACAATGTTGTAGCACAAAGTTTTCCTTTTCGACGCATAGAAAAATCATTTTCTATTTTCTGAGTGCCGAAAGAGGGGGGGATTTGTGAAGCAACCACCAAATTGAAGTTTCAAAATGGTAACATCCTATTTTTCAAAAATACTAGACCACCTAGAATGTACAATTTCCCAACCTGAGAGTCTCAAACCTTTTATTCCATCCCTGGTGAAAAAGACAAATCCTGCCGAATCGGCTGGAAGTGGGTAAGATATGAACTACAGGTACATGATTCCATGCTGATGATTTTTTGTAAAAATAATTTTTAGGTTCACAACATGCTATTTCATCAGAGATCCAATGCTAGTTTTGCGAGCCTCAGCCCCTAGCTAAGAATATTTATGAAAACCCTTCAAGTTTGACCAGACATTCAAATGTGCATAACTAATTCAAAAAAAATCAAAAAAATACAAAACCTTCGCATGGTGTCATGTTATGTGACATAGTTCTGAGGAAAAATATCTAACTTGGTTTCAGAAATGGTCGAAAAAAAACTTGCTTAGAAATGGGGTGGTTTACCCTAGCTTTGGAGCCCATTTCTACCCCATTTTGGGTGAGGGTGAGTTGTACTTCACAAAAGGGATCAGGGTGAGGATGAGTTGTATTGTACATATGAGAAAAACGTTGGAAGCTCATACAAACATAGAAAAGTGACATAGCTACATATGTTGAAATTCAAATTTACCATCATATTTGAATTTTGTCCAAATTATCAACAAGTGACAAATTATTATAATAACAAATGTTTACAACAACAAGTGCCAAATTATTACAACAATAAGTGTCAAATGTTTACAACAATAACAAATGTTTACAATAACAAATGTCTATTTCTTTCGGCTCTTCTTACCCCTCGTTTTCTTCTCCTTCACAAGTTTCACACCACACAATAGGTTTATGCTCTTCTTTTTCTTACCATTACCATCTGGCCTCCCCACAGCACGTCCAAGAGTCTCCTTCACCTCCTGCACCTCCTCAACAACCTCATGATCATGATCCAGAGCCTCATCAACATGGTCACTTTGCACCAGAGCCTCAACAACATGGTCACTTTGCACCAGAGCCTCAACAACTTGGTCAGTTTGCACCAGAGCCTCAACAACAGGCTCATTTTGCACCAGAGCCTCAACATCAGGCTCATTTTGCACCAGAGCCTCAACAACAGGCTCATTTTGCACTAGAGCCTCAACAACAGGCTCATTTTGCCCCTCATTTTGCACCAGAGCTTCCAAATCAGAAACGGTGTGCCCTAAAGCCTCAACAGTTTGCACATCATCCTCCAAAACAAGTTCAGATTGCACCTCAGCAGCACCAAACATGATCTGGTTAGTTCTCTTCTTTCTTTGGCCATTGATTCTTGCCCTTTTCACTGGCCAGCATTCGTCAACAACAAGAGGTGGGCCTTTTTCTCCACGCTTCCTCCTGAAAACAAGCAATTTAGCTGGGGGAGAAAAATCATCAACAAGAAATGGGATAGATTTTGGATGAACATACTTTGGCTTTTCAGCAGTGTATCTGCACTTGGTAGAGCCAGCTCGGTGTCCAAGTTCTTCATAGAGTTTGCATCTATTCTTGTTACCTTTTTGGGCCCTTTTTGGCTTGGCATCTTTCTTTTCATCTTTCTTTCCCTTCTTGCTGCTCCCACCTTTCTCAAACCAAGCCTTGAATCTACTCTGCTTGGGCCTGCCAGCCTTTCTTTTCATCAAAGGAGGACACAAGGAGAACTGAATGTCCACTTCAGGCCACTGAGACTGATCTGTAAGTGCTGGAATTGGTGTTCCATATGCAGCCTTGAATTTTGCTACAGAATAATACTCATGCAAATATGGGTGCATATTTAGCTTGTGTTTGGAGGCCAAGAAAAGTATGGCATGCTCACAAGGCTTCCCAGTGTGTTGCCACTCAAGGCATGTGCATTCATGCAATTGAGTGTCAACAACATGCCTCCTGCCAGTCTTTGTATCTCTGACTTCAGCACCCCACAATGAGGATTTCTCAACACGCAAATGTGCAAGATTTCTGCTCCTGTTGACCACCTGCTGCACAACATCAGGAAGCTTATCTCCTTGAAGAACATCACCAAGCCTTCTTCTCAATTCCCACAACCTCATGATCATGATCCTGATCTGGTCAACCATGTCATGGACAGGCAAGTCTTTTAACTCCTTCACTTTGTTGTTGAAACTTTCTGCCAAATTATTGTTGATATGATCACATTTGATGGCAGTGTTAAAACCAGACCTGTACCATAAAAGAGAATGGTAGGTTTCCAACCATGTATAAAACTTGACCCTATCCTCCTCAGAGCATGCCGCCTTAATCTTCTCAAGGTGATATGAATGTGTCTGCCTGGTGTAAGATCTTGCTGCTGGCCACATGCGTCCAAAATCATCTCCTCTGAATTTTTTGATCAAATTCATCCACATATGGCCGAAGCACTCCCTCTGCTCAGCATGAGGGAAAACAATCTTCACTGCATTTTCTAAACCTTTACATGCATCTGTGTGCACTGCCAATGGAGAGACTGGCCCTATGCATCTTTTCAACTGCATCATGAACCATGTCCATGATGCCTCTGTCTCAGACTGAAACATGCCAATAGCTACAGGGAACATCCAATTGTGTCCATCTAAAGCATTGCATGCTGCTAGTTGACCATTCCACTTTCCAGTCAAGAAAGATGAGTCTATACTCAAATATGGACGGCAACCTGCTTTGAAGCCATCGATGCAAGGCTTTAAAGCCATGAAGAATTTAGAGAAGAAGACTTTCCCATCAGCTGTTACCTCAGTATCTATCTCCACAACACTGCCAGGTGACCTCTTCTCTACTTCTGCTTTGAAGTTATAAAGCATTCGAAAGGTATTTGCCCAATCACCATATAGCTCTTTCATTGCCCTTTGCTTTTCCTTCCACACTGTAGTATAATTCAGCTTAATGGGGTACTGCTTTTCCAAGTCTATTTTCAGTCTCTTTGCAGTGCTGTTTGGTGTTGTGGCTAAAATGGGCTTGATCTTTTCTGTAACCCATAATTGTGATGTCATCTTTGTAACTGTTTGAGAACTTGTAATGCAAGTATGAGGTTTTGGAATTTGATTCACTCTTATTGTCCTTCCATCAGGTTGGCGTCTAGCAGATATATACCACTTGCAAGGCTTGGCACCACCATCATAACCTATGCATTTTGCATAGAACTTCTTTTTATCAGTCCACATAGTCTTGGTAGCAAACTCACGTTTGACTGCATATGTCCTGAAACACATCCTGAATTCATCCATGCTTGGAAACAATCTCCCAACTTCAATAACTGGGTCCTCTTTGTCATAAACTGTTACTAGCTCATCATCATGTGCATCATCTACATGAACTGCAGCATTTTCCAACAACTCTAGATCTATATCTGCCTCTTCATCTCTTAAATGGTTGTCACCATCATTTGCAGCTTCATCCCTCTTCTTCTCCTTGTCTCTGTCATCTATAGGAATGCCAAAAAGCTTTGCCATTTCAATGTCATCTATTGGTGCAATGACCAAATCAGTGCGGTCATGTATCTCAACTGAATTCCAATCAACAGTTACAATCCTTTGTGCATTACCATCTGCAGCCTCCCCTTGTGCATTAGCATCATCATCCTCCACTGTTAACACTTCCAACTCAGTAAGTATAGGCATTACTTGCCTTTGTGCAGCCCAATCATCCTCGACCATCTGAGCAGCCAGCTTCGAGGCCACATATCCAACCCTCGAATCAGGTTTCAGATCAATGAGCTCTGCTAAAAACAGAACAGTTTTGCTTGTCCAACCGTTTCTCTCATCGATTTCATCAACTATATGTTCCCCTGTCTCAACCCTAACATAGTCACATTTGCAATCATCAAATCGTAACAAAGAAACTTCTTGCTCTGGCCCCCAAACCACACTATCCCCAATTTTTTCCACCATTTTCCTTACTGCCTCCTCTCCCATGTTTATTAGCTCTTGGGGATCAACATGTTCTAATTCCACCTCCCATTTAACAACCATGTCTCTCTCAATGATCTGCGTGCTGCCATCAACTAAAACAGCCCTAGAGGGAAAGAAATTGATGCGAAATTCGAAGGTTTGGCGCGCAACATCGTCTCCCCTGTTTTTGGCGGGCACTGTGAGCTAGCGGAAGCGAACAAAGAGCTCAACCTTAGAGAAATTAAGTGCAGAGATACGGGATATACCGATTAGAAGTCCCCTCTCCATGCTCCATATTGTTCCCCCTCGCCCCGTTCAGCACACCCTCGCCTCCACAATCTAGCATCAATGGGCACGCTCAGATCTTGAATTGAGAAGAATGGGAGAGGAATTAGCTTTCAAATGGCACTCACCACCTTCGTCGTCGAACGAAAGCGCCGCCGCCTAAATTAATTGTCGTGCCGCCGGCGCCGAGAACGATGGGTGAGGTCCGCCGCCGCCGTCGGGGAAGCTACAGTCAGTGTTACGCGCGCTCTCGGTCAGAAGCGGTTGGTTTGACTGGCTGTCCCAACCAACCGGTTTGGCTTAACCCTAATATTGGAACAAAGTTAAATGTGTCCTTACGACCGTTTTAAGGCCCGTGTGGCCCTGGGATATTAGCTGCCTCACAACCGTCGCATGCGAGCTATTCTTTTCAACGATGTCGCTTTCCTTCCAATTCCATGTAAAGACGTCGCATAGGAGCTATAAGCCCATCATTGCGACCCTGTCGTTCGCGGACCGCTTCTATTGCGTCACCAAGAATGGCATCAAGGTGGTGGATGCCACCGCCGCCGCCGGCCAGCGGCCGCAGCTTGTGCCGGCGGTCGAGGACAACAAAGACTTCTATTGGCAACGCAGAGACGAGAACCTAGTGGACAACGACGGCGAACTGGTAATGGTGCGGCCGAACGCGAGAAGCATTATGGAGCGGTATCAGGCGTACCGGGTGGATCTGGAAGCGGGCAAGATGGTGCCCATCGACGGTCTGCGCGGGCGTGCCGCGTTCGTCTGCGACAGAGGCGCCGGCCGTGGCCGCTCGGTGTCGGTGCACGCGGGGCTGTCCTCGTCCATCAGGGCCGACACGGTCTACAGGTGTAGTAGTCGTGGAGACGGGCTGAGAGTCGAAGCCTGCCATTTGAAGAAGGGCTGGATCACGCGCGACTTGCGCGTTCGTCCGGGCAGCATTGTGGACTATCTGTCGCGTTTCGTCTGTCGTTCAAAGGATACCGTGGTGCCAGCGCCGCCGCTACGTCGCCGCACTGTCAGGGCTGCTGCTGGTCCACGCAAGCGGAAGGGGAAGCGGAAGCGAAAGGCCAACTCAATGGTGATTGGGAACGAGTGGGTCAACTAGTTGACATGGATCGGGATGTCTAGTAGACTTTGAACGTACTCCCTCCGTTTAGAAATATAAGATGTTTTAGGTTTATGAAAAAGATGTATCTAAACACCTTTTAGTGTATAGATTCAAACGAATCTAGATACATCTTATTCACAAACCTAAAACATCTTATATTTTTTCAAACGGAGGGAGTACAACAGACTGACGGCTCTCTTCCTCTCCCTTGTTCTGAACACGGCCAGCTCGTAGCTTAACACTCGAATTATATCCGTAGCCTTTTCTGGTATGGAATACTTTGTTAGTTGGTTGTTGTTTTGAAATTGTATAAATTTAATGCTTAAGTTTCTGAGAAATAGGTAAAGAGAACTTTATAATAAAACAAGAAATGTATTTGAAATGTGCATGACAAGATATTGTATCATACTGAATGTAAATGATACGATCTGATATACGAGTTCTGTCCCAAAGAAAACGTTTTATTTGCTAGTCCTTACTAGACCATGTAGACGCTCGTCCATCAGGTAAATAAAAAGGTTTGCTTCGGTCCCCCACACCAAAAGAAAGTTTTGGTGGGTTAGTTGGCGGACGGGTTGTGGGTGGGTTGTGGGCGGCTAAAGAGTTTCGTATTGCCCATTTATATAGTTGTATATTGTACGCGGACTATAGTGAAAAAAAAGGCAGATCGATCAGCTGATATGTGTATGTACGGATTAAGAGGCAGATCGATCAGCTGATATGTGTATGTACGAGACATGAATTAAGAGGCAGATCGATCAGCTGATATGTGTACGTACGTGACATGAATTAAAAGGCAGATTGCTCAGCTGATATGTGCATGTACGAGGCCCAATTGAAAACAGGGAGCTGACTCGGACCTGGTACCAACCGATTAGACCTGATACCAATATGGGACTAATCGAGGGCATTAGGGATATCGCGCTGAGGCTATCGTACGCGACCAGAGTCGACGACTTGGACGACGGCGAAACCCATCGACAGCCTGAAGCCATCGACCGCCGCCGAATCAAGCCCTCTCACCTTCCTGATCCCTAAGGCCCTCGTCACTGCTGTAGATCGAAGTCGATTCGTCTTCGCTGCTACCGTCGCCTTCTACTCCGCCGCCTCGGTTGCTTGTCTCCGTCGCCCTGGTTGCCTGTCTCCGCCCTGCGTCGCCGCAATTTTCCTCGCTTGTATTGGACCCCGACCCCGGTCGACTCCGCCGAACACCGGCCCAACCGAACAAGGCCTGAGGGGGTTTCCAGGTGGGGGCGGCGGCGGCGGGAGCGTCGGCCGGGTCCTCGTCACGCTCACGGTCGCAGAGGTGGGTCCGGGTCCTGGGGTCCGCTCCTTGGCGGCGGCGGTGTCCGGAAGCGCCATGCCGGCGAGGCGGGTCCTAAAGATGTGGTCATTGGCGGCGGCGACCGTGTCGCCCGAGTAGCCGACCATGCGGTCGTCGGGCTTGCCGGTGCCGGAGGGCGGCCGTTCGCCGACGAGGAACTCGACGCAGCGCGGGACGTAGTAGCCCATCGCGAGCTTGACAACGTGGTAGGCGAGCTCAATGCGGGTGAAGTCCTCGGTCTAGGATCGCACCGCTCACGTCTCCCACGGAGTACACGTGTATGTATTTGCAGACGGACAAACGGGTAATACGGGTGGATCCGGGGCCGCACGGGAAAGGAGATTGGCTTAAGGGCCAATTGCTAGATGATAAATGGGTAGATAAGAACCGTCTTACGCATCGATGCCAAGCACGGGGGTGGGGGACCGAAGCAGAAGTGGTAAATAAATTGTTAGGAAGTTTAGAAGGTTTACAGTTGTTTCTGGAGATATGAAAAAATAATTTGGGAAGTAAACAACATGGTAGGTAATTACTTGCCTAGATTGTATTTTCCTTCTATTTAACCTTTACTAGGCCAGCCTAATAAAAAATCTGAGTTAAAACTTCATTGTGTGAGAAACCAAACAGAAGAAAGAGGAATTTTCTGATCACAAGCTACTGAACTGTTCAGAACATCAATTGTATAGATGGCAGTCTAAATCATTTCTTTGCTTTTGGGCATGCCCATTCCCAGGCATTGATGGACCCTACACCAGATTAATAAAGCTATGTAAAAATCTAGGTGTTCCCAAATCTTTGGAGAGTGGGGAATGGTGATATGTGTTAAGCTTCATGCATTAGCCAACGCAACCAAAAGTCCGAACTGATGGAAAGGGCTAGGCAATCCACTTATACACTTCAACACCCCCTCTCACGTGTGACGGAGAGAAGTCAGCACGTGTAACCGAAAGAGAGCGACGGCGCGCGAAACTCACGTATGACTCAAGAAGCCTATACGTGGACACAGAGGGGTCAACAGTAATTTTAGGATAAATTGCGAAAGCCAGGACTCGAACTCGAGACCTTAGGCTCTACCATGTTAAGCTTCATGCACTAGCCAACGCAACCAAAAGTCCGAACTGATGGAAAAGGCTAGGCAATGCACTTATACACTTCAACAATATGATTCATATATATTTTTAATGATCCTTGGATTCCGGCAAAGATTATCGCCCTAAAGACAATACGGTTTATAGAAAGGTATCGCAGCTGATTAGTCCGATTACTGGATCTTGGGATGAAAAGTTCCTATGTAGCCTCTTTAATACACTTGATGTTAATCAGATCCTCCAAATACCTCTAAACAGCCAAGGTTTCGATGATTTCGTCGTGTGGAGGTACACTAATCATGGGAGGTTTACAGTTAAATCAGCATATCACTTTCAGTGGAAGCTCAGCTTTGGTCTGAGGGCGGGGCAGTTGGCGATGCCTGGACCGTCGGCAATGAATCCAGTGTGGAAGGTTCTCTAGCATCTAAAGATCCCAAGCAAAATCATAATATTTACTTGGCGTGTGTTACATGGAATTTTGCCTCTGAAATCTATTACCACCTCCGTTTTATAATAAGTGTCGTAGTTTTGAACTGACCTACGACACTTATTATGAATCGGAGGGAGTATGTTTAATAGACATGTTAGAACCAGTGGACAGTGTCCGATCTATTTGAGCTCTGCTGAAGATATTTTGCACCTGTTTCAGTGTACCACAGCTCAAGAGATGTGGGAATCTTTGGTTTTGACCATGATTATTGAGAGTGCTACTTTGGCAGATCGTTCTGGATCAGTGGTGATGGAAATGTTACTGACTCAACAAAGAGATACGATGTTGCGCTTTGCTAATTTGGGTCCGAAGGAGATCATAACAATCGGATGTTGGTAACTTGTGGTGGATTAAACGTAAATGAACACGTAATGAATCGGTCACCCCGATATTTAAGTGTCGCATGTAGCTGCCAATGCAAACAAAGCAAGTTCAGGTCCAACTGAATGTGAGGCAAAGTTATTCCAGGGGCTGTGGGTGTTGTTGCTCGTGACCAGGAGGGTCGCTTTATATTCATAACGCGGCGTCCACGTCAGCAACTGAAGCGCTGGCTATGCGAGAAGATCTAGCGTTAGCTAATCATCTTGGCTTCAACAATGTGGTGGCAGAATCGGACTCCATGTAGATTATTGAGGCTTGCAATAGAGATGATGTCTGGTGGGGAGACGACGAAGCATCTATGATTGGACTGTTTTATTTCAGTATTGTCCAAGGGAAACGGACGGAGTTGCTCATGAGTTGGTGACTTTTACAGTACCCTCGTACTCCCAAACCATGTGCTGGAGTACCATGCAGATCCGACCGTCCGTAATGGAGACTACTGAAAGCGCGTTTTAGACCTTTTAGCCTGCCCATGAGCACAGGATCGGAATTGAATTAATTTTCATAATCATGTTCCTGTGACGACGCCTCCGTTTCTCTGCGTCGCTGCTGCAGCCGGAATCGATCGGCCACTTCTCGTCGAGCGTACGACCGTGGCCGCGCCCCCCCTATGCGTGAAACTAGGTCTTTCCCTCTCTCTCTCTCTCTTTGTGTCTCTCACGATCGAGGGGCTCTGCTTGCGCCGCCGCTGCGGCCGTTCTGGTCAATGGTCTCCGGCCGCTGCGTGCCCGTCTCTTCACTGCCCTCGCGATCTGTTTCTGTTTGCCATTACCGTGGCGGTGGATGAATTTCGTATTAGATCCATGTGCAGCTATGATACATGCGGAAACATAGGAGCATTCAGAATCAGGACTTCTCATCCTTGATGGATCTATGCAAAAAATCATATAGCTTCATTGATGCCTTCAGACGAGAGAGAAACGGATCTCAAATCTTCCATTGACAGATAAAAGAACATCAGCGCCTAGGTCTTTGTCGGCCAAATGAAATCACAAATGGAACTTTCGGCAAGAAAAATCTGAGACACAAAAAAAGGACGAAAACACTTTGCACAAATAATATAACAGGCAACAACTCAGATTATTGTTTTGTCCCCTGGTTTGAGGTACTCCATGAGTTGTTGCACAGTTTTGGAGTTAGTACTCCATGGGCGAACTGTGGAGTACCAGGCCGCACGAGCCATTAGATCAATAAAAATGAATGGTTCATGTTAATTTCGGGGTACTGTATAAGTGCTCGATGAGTTTGCTAGATCTTGTTTTATTAATAAATTTTCTTATAATTAATTGGGTCAATGAGCCCTCTAGTTTTATCTTAGAGGAACTCGTAAACGGTGTAATAATTGTGGATGATTAACAAACCTCGCAGCAGGACGGAGTCCAGCTGCTTTTCTCAAAAAGAAAATATTTTAACCGCGCTATCACGATCCGTGAACATAATATCTAGGACTGCCGTGGTTAGCGAGTTATTCATACACAAACTGCACAAATCACTGTTGC
This sequence comes from Avena sativa, assembly GCA_916181665.1. NCBI lineage: Eukaryota > Viridiplantae > Streptophyta > Magnoliopsida > Poales > Poaceae > Avena > Avena sativa. The sequence continues at coordinate 368,614,461 of OV702279.1, read as the reverse complement.
TGCATTTATTCAGACACATATCGATTCAGATACACGGGTAAGCTAGACACAGTGAGCCTAGCTGGAATAAGACTACAGCTGCAGCAACGACATGCACGGGTTCAGAAACAAAACAAAACACTCACACACCAACACACATATGCAGCGCGCAGAGAGCGAGCGAGGCCGGCCAGTGCTGGCTTCGGGTTTAGCATGAGGGGATGGGCACCTTGCAGGCGGCCATGACCTTCTTGCCGTTGGCGGAGTCGACGTACTGCTTCAGGTTGGGGTCGCGCGCGTACTGGCACATGCACGGCTGCTGCGCCTTGAGCCTGCTGCAGCACGCCGCGCTGGGCGCCGCGTTCCCGACGATGGCGCCCGCGCACGGGGTCAGCTGCATCGCGTTGCACGTCGCCGCCTGCGCGCCCGCCGGCGCCACCATCACCACCACCATCGCCCAGACGGCCAGGAGCGCCAGGAGGAGCTGAGCCGGCCTCATATTCATGTCGTCCCTCTCCCTGAAACTTTGAAGCCAAGAAAGCACTCACGATCGACTGGAAGTAGCTTGTAGGATGATGCTTTCAGATGGTGTGGGTGTTTGGAGAGTGATCGGTGCTACTTATAGGCCTTCGATCAGGGGGGTGTCCGTGTTGTGAGCTCAGTGTAGACATGGCCATGGCTAGTGCAGTACAAGTGCGCACCACAGATTCACTGAATTCAATGTATGCCGACCTGGCAGGAGCGCATTGCGTTCATGGAAGACATGATGATGATGAGTAGAGATGGTCCAACGCACTTCAGCGCCACTCGGCAGTGCCAAGTTTAGTCGCGCTGAAAGCGACTCAACTAGCATAACAAAGCTTCGCGCACTAAGCTCTGCAACACCGCGGGTGTCACACGTACCCCAGCCGAAAGCAGGTTAGGTGGAGTGCCCGTGATAAGCTTTGTTAAGCTGGGCTGGGCACATGCCCACTGTCCGTGTCATGATTATGGAGTAGTAACAGATTAGCAAAGCTGGTTAAAGAACAGCGAGAAGGTCGGGTTACTTTGCTGGTTTTGGTTACTCTGCAAAGCCAAGGCAACATAAAACATCTGGTAAAGAAGAGTTCAGTCTTCAGTGAGAGTCAAAAGTAAAAAAAATGAAAGTTATTAGTGATAATAGGGTTTCAGTGTTTGTCTGTTTGACAAAGGTACACCGGCATGTCTGGCTCAGTACAAGTGTAGGAAATGAAAGTTATTAGGTGGAGTGCCCATGATAAGGTTTGTTAAGTTGGGCTGCCCAGTGGTGTGATTATTATAGCAGATTAGTTAAGCTGGTCAAGATACTTTCCTAGTTTTGGTTACTCTGCACTGCACCATAAAACTTCTGTAGTAGTAAAGAGATTTCAGTACAAGAGTTAAAAGCAAAAACTGAAAGTGATTAGTGATACTAGTAGGGTTTCAGTGTTTGACAAAGGTACACGGGCATGTCTGGCTCACGTACAAGTATAAAGAAACTGCACTGAAACCATAAGCATTTTCTCCTATTTTTTTTGGCGGAATGAAAAGTGTTTTGGCGAGTTTATTATGCACAGTGTATTCTTTGCTGATCAACCGGATAGACGCGTTCACATGCTATAGAAAGAAAGTTTAGAGGGTGACGGATCAAGTGTTCCGTTCCATTAAGCCAACAACCTGTTGGTAGTGGAAATGCACTTCCTTCCTTGGTTCCTCTTATTTGCCACCCACGCATCACATTCAGGGGCAGTGGGGCTCCTCTTACTTACACTAATAAAAAACAAGCATTTGGTTTGAAGCTGCGGTAGGCACTAGTTTTCGGTTGTGTTTGGGACAGGGACTAGGGTGAGCACTAGTCCCGATTCGTCCCACTTCCAACAGCAAGGAGGCCGCACGTGACTAGTCCCGGTTCGTTGGGACCTCTAGTTTCGGTTGGTAATACTAGCCGAAACTAAAGGTTGGCGCCAACGGCTGAACCCAGGAGATCCATAAGATAAATGTCGTAAAAAAAATATCACCATACGATAGAGACAGGTGGCTACAAGACTTCCGTACCTAAGTGGACGCAAGCTGAGGCTGTCTTGCGTGCTGAAGGGATCACTCCAGCTACACGTGAATGGCCCAAAAGGGTAAGAAATTGGTTACTTGCGCATGGGGTGAAATATGACATGCAAACATGGGAGCTAATAATGGATGAAAAGAAAAATTGCTACACCCCATGAAGCAATTGTTAAAACAATCGAGGAGGTTTGAGAGGGAAAGTTCAAACCCGATAGAGAGAACAACGAATTGACAAAAGGCCTCGAGAATCCTGAAAAACCAGGACGAACATGAGGCTTTGGACCTTCTGTGTCGTGAAAGACTGGGTTATCCGAGGACAGTGAATCCTATAGAAGTTGAGGGAGAGAAAGACAGCGGAAGGAGCAGGAGGAGGCAGACTGGTTGCGTAGCGTAGGAAAAAAGAACGATGAAATATATGACAAGCTAAAGGAGCAACAGAAGCAACTGAAAAATGCGTCAACAAGGGGCAACTCATCAGCTGCAGCAAGAAAGTGCCGGCGGCTCATCTCAGCGGAGAAGCAGCGTGGCTTTCACGGCGAGAAGGTCGGGTTACATTGCTGGTTTTGGTTACTCTGCAAAGCCAAGGCAACATAAAGCATCTGGTAAAGAAGTGTGTAAGAGTCAGAAGCAAAAAGACCTAGTATCTGCCATCACCCTAGTAGACATAGTGGATTGAGTTGTACGGGGTGTCGGCTCTCTGGAGCCTGTGTATATACTGTAGAGAACTCTCTTTTCTATCAATAAATCGAAACGCAAAGCTTTTTATGTTTTCGCGAAAAAAAAGATAGTAAGGTTTGAGTGTTTGACAAAGGTACATCGGCATGTCTGGCTCAGTACAAGTATAAAGGAATTGTATTTAAAGCATAAGTATTTCACCTACTCCGTACTACTTTTTGGCGAGCTTATTATGTCTAGTGTATTATTTCTGATCAACTGGATAGACGCGTTCAAATGCTATAGAAAGAAAGTTTTTAAGGGTGACAGATCAAGTGCTCCGTTCCATTAAGCCAACAACCTGTCGTTAGTGGCAAATGCACTTCCTCGGTTCCTCTTGTTTCGCCACCCACGCATCACATTCGCACCTAAGCCAAGCAACTCCTTGACAGAAACCCCTGTTCTCGGACCATCCAGTCGTACTGGTTTAACTGAAGAACAAAGCTTTACTAAGAGCCTGAAACTCTGAATCCAGTGCTTTGACAGAGCTGCACAGATGGCAGCTGTAGCAAAATGCAAGACACTGATGGCGGGCTGCTGCGCTGCGCGGCAGAGAAGAGAGGGAAGGATGGGCTGCGGCCCATTTAGAGTTAGGAAATATTTGTTTTTCTGCTGCAACTTTGTCCATTTTCCTTTTTCTTTCTCTCTTTTGTAAATTCAAAACCCTGCACTGTTTTGAAATATTTTGAGAAGAAGATAAAGTTCAAATGTTTTTTGAACACTCCCGGTACAGTAAGGTTTCCATATATTTTTGGCTTTTTCAAAATTTGGAAACATTTTGAAATGGATTCAACATAGAGAGGAAAATAGGGATTTGGGGTTTTCCCAAAATTTCTTTAATGCACTTTTCTTAGGAAGAAATAATGATGGTCATCATGCACAATCATACCCTAGTTAGTATTTAATAAAACTAGGGATTACATCCGGGACGGTGTTCTTCATCGGCAATTGTCCAGTCTCGCGTCGTCTCATTGTCATTGTGCAAATATGAGTGTATCGCCGCCGCAACAGCGCCTTTCCAAGACGTCTAGCTTGGGTGATTGCTCGATGATATGCTTGGGACTGATCCCCTCGTCGTCAAGCTGCTCGTTGACAAGTGTGCGATTCAACTGTGCAACAATCCGGTATTCCGTGACCGAAGCAAGAACATTCCGTGATAGTACTCTTTCGGTTCAGTTCATCGGCGTCAAAGTTCAAGTCGCTGAAATCATCATCAAGTCCCTTGGTCGTCTTCTTTTTTCAACTACTTCGCGAGAAGATCAACATCGTCGCTGTGAAATAAGGATATGCATCTAGCTTAGGGGAAGATTGTTGAAATAAACCAATACAATGTCGTCAGTTTAGGTTCAGTTTCAGTTAGTTGTTGTTTTCTGAACTTTTGCTCATACTGCTTTTGCTCTGCTTGTGTTCTTCATCGACTCCGGCTAGATTGGGCACCACACTGATTGTGAACAGAAGAACAAAGCTTTACTAAGATTCTGAAACTCTGAATCCAATGCAGTAGAAACGCTTTGGCAAGCAGAGGCCAGGCAGCGCGTGCGCGTGCGAATCCCCCTCGTCTAAGTAAAGTAGAGATGCTTTGACAGAGCTGCACGGACGACAGGTGCAGCAAAATGCAAGACACTGACGAACAAAATCATCTGCTACTAGTACTTAAAAAGAAACAGTAAAAACTGTACGAGCATGGCTTGGTGGCTCTAGCAAGGGATCTCCTCGATCGGTTCTCAGGAAACCCCTGGTCGGAAGCAAGTCTTTGCCGCAGCATCCCTTCATTCCCCTGTACTGTATCCCCTGCGCCAAGCTATCCTTTCCTTCCCAGGATAATCAAGTTCCTTTGTTCTGGCATCATGGTGCATATATATAAGATCGAGAAACTTTTACAACCTGCACGCCCAACATCAACCAGCCAGCAGAGACCTTCAATCAATCAGAGTACCCAGATGAAGAGCAGCAGCAGGGCAGGGGCAGGGGCCGTGGTTCCCCACGTCCGCGACTCCGACGACGAAGACGACCGGTCGGCGCCCAATGTGACGGTCCGGACGCCGCTCCGCAGGCGGCGGTCCATCCACAGGCTCCTCGGCGGCCGGAAAGGTGACGCATTTCCCTCTGAAAACTGTACTGCAGACTGAACCGTGATCTCTGAACCGATTTGTTTGTGGCAGTGGCGGACGTGCTGCTGTGGCGGGACAGGAACGTGTCGGCGGGGATCCTCGCCGGCGCCACGGCGACGTGGTTCCTCTTCGACGTGGCCGAGTACAACGCCGTGACGCTGCTCTGCCACGCCGTGCTCCTCGGGATGCTCCTCCTCTTCCTGTGGAACGTCGCCGCGCCGCTCGTCGACAGGGCTCCGCCACGTATCCCGGAGGTGATCGTGTCGGAGCACGCCTTCAGGGAGGCCGCGCTGACGGTGCACCGCAAGCTGGAGCACTCCGTGGCGGTGCTCTACGACATCGCCTGCGGCAAGGACCTCAAAAAGTTCCTCTCGGTACGTGCACCACACCACGATCTGCCTCTCAGAGTATTTTTGCTGCTGCCATATATTCAGCTTATCACTGAACTAATGATCAAGTCACATTTTCATCTTCCGAACGCCAAGGTGATCGGATCTCTGTGGGTGTTGGCGGTGATCGGAGAGAACTGCAGCTTCACAACCCTAATGTTCGTCGGTAAGTACCACCACCGGAAAAGTTAACAAAAAAATAGAGGTTAAAGACATGATCCACGACTTAACATTGTGTACCATACTTTTCTTTCCTGACCAGGGTTTCTGTGCGCTCTCACCGTTCCGGCGTTGTACGAGAGGTACGAGATCGAGGTGGACCATCTGGTGGCCAAGGGCGGCGAGGACCTCAAGAGGTTCTACAGGAAGGTCGACTCCAATGTGCTCAACAAGATACCAAGAGGACCCGTCAAGACCAGACGTCACTAGAGGGTGTGTGTGTGACATGAGGAGGTGCTTGTGGATGAGGTTGGTATGGTTTAAGGGGGGATATTGGACTGACATGCCATGTTCGGTTACTACAAGTTCGTGAGGAATGCGTGTGGTTTTTTAACTGTAAATGTGCGGGTGGCAGAAGTTGTGAAAGTTGTGTGATATTCTCGAGTATACATTTCATGTGTGATGACGACTTTTATCTCTCTTCTTTTTCTGTTGAGCAACGAAAAAGCAACGCCAAGCTCTTTGGTAGATGCAAAATCCTACAACTTTGGTTGGAATATGGGAGATCTTTTGTCCACTCTTTGGTTGATGCAAAATACTGCGTTGCCGCTCTTTGGTTGATGCAAAATCCTATAACGTTGGTATCGACTAGTCACCCGGCCTTGGACTCACAAGCTCCCATATTGCCAACGCTAATGGGCAGTCCTTGTAGATATTGTTCACTTGTTTGTCATCTTCGAGCAAACTTGCACGGGGTTTATTTTCACACTTTGAGAGTTACAAGCTTGGTGTTATTCACTTTTGCTTCGGTCCCCTCCCCCCTCCTCCCTCTTTCTTTTCAAACTTTGACAAACAAAAACTCATACCAATTGTTTTCAGGACCGTACGAACTCACCCGAAGTCCATATGGTCCTCTTAGACGTATACTCCCCGTACACGAATACTCATGTGCCTACAGAAGCGAAAATCGTAAGTTATATAACAGCAACAACAATAAAAATTAAATATAACATGCAAAGACATAGATCGCAATAATAAGAGGTGGGATCAGCCGTCCGGGACATGGATTATACTCAGTTCGACCGAGTACACATATACGGAGATATACATGACCTCGATATGGGTTTCGACGGGTCAAAGAAATAAAACGGCCCATAAAACTTAAGTTTAGGGGGGGGGGACCGAAGCACACCTCGGTGTTATTTTGTATTCTTATGGCTTGTAAACTCTATTCTTTTGTGTGTAGTGCTACTCTATGCTACTCTTTTGTATGTGGTTTCTTTTCTTGGCCAGGATTTCTGTGCGCTCTCACCATCCCTGCGTTGTACGAGAGGTATGAGACCGAGGTGGATCATCTGGTGGCCAAGGGCGGCAAGGACCTCAAGGGGTTCTACAGGAAGGCCGACTCTAATGTGCTCAACAAGATACCAAGAGGCCCTGTCAAGACCAGACGTCACTAGATGATATGTTGTTCGGAGGTGCAAGCAGATGAAGTTGGTATGGATTGAGGGGGAATTGGACTGCCATGTCATGTTTACAAGTTCGTGAGAATGCGTGTGGTTTTTTAACTATAAATGTGCATGTAGATGGTGGAAGTAACAAGAGTTCCGTGGTGGATGGTGGAAGTAACAAGAGTTCCATGGTGTGTTCTCGACTATACTTAGGAAGTGTGACAACGGCTGTCACGCCATATACTTAGGGCGGTGTGTCCACCACCGACTAGGGATGCAAGCGGGTAGGGGTGGGGCTTGTCTTTTCCCTAAGTCTGCTTTAGTAACGTCGTACAACACGTCCTCTTTTTGCCGGATGAGATGCGGGCGCCACTTGCAACCCTACCACCTGCCATTCATCCCGTACTTCCGCTCGCAACCATGACCCCTCCTCCCACTTTGGCCATCCAAGGACAAAGTTATCTCTTCTCATGCAACCTCAATGTTGCCTCCTACGTATTTGGATATCTATCTACCACCACCGAGGTCCAACTGAGCCTTGTCAACCATATGTTATTTCATCTTAATGAATAAGCGGTGTTTCCTCAAAAAGGAAGGATTCAAAAATGGCAATCGATGATCACCACTGCCCGAGATTAATCGGTGTGGTCCATCAACAACTTATTCATTAAGCTTCAATCTAAGTTAGATAAAATAAGAAGTTCACATGGGTGCTTGTGAATCCTTCTTTTTTGATGAAACACTACTTATTCATTAAGATGAAATAAAATATGGTGTTCAATGTGACGTACTTATAGAGCATTCCCTAGAGAGGAAGATACATGTAACATGTGAACTGCTCCCCAAAAGCTATCTTACTCGCGACAGTCGACTTGATCGCTTTGTTAAATTATGAAATGTCTTAAAAAGTAATGAAGGATACTCCCTTCGTCCCAAAATATAAGGCGCCTAACGTTTAGTCAAAAGTCAATATTTTCTAAGTTTAACCAAGATTATACACACAAAAAATATTTACAATACCAAATCAATATCAATAGATTTATCATAAAGTATTTTTTATCAATGTGTCCAGTCCATAATGTAGATGTACATATATTTTCCTAAATATTGGTCAAAGTTAGTAAGATTTGACTTTTGACCAGTCCTTAGGCGCCTTATATTTTCGGACTGAGGGAGTACCTCTCAATATATAAGACTTTGGCCATTGAAGAGCTTGTTGTTTTCCTTCCAAACATTATAGCAAATACGGAGTAACATGTTCCACCACTCCTTGGTTGATGCAAATATACATAACTTTGGCACTAACTTATACAATGTCCTGGATTCACAAGCACACATATTTCCAACGTGAAGGGGCGGTCCTTGTAGAGGTATTTCACTTGGTTGTCGTATACAGGCAAACTTCCATGGGTTGTTTTTCGAACTTTGAAAGTTACAAGCTTGGTGTTATTTTGAATTCATATGGCTTGTAAACTATATTATTTCGTGTACGGTGCTACTTTATGCTACTCTTTTGCATGTGGTTTATTTTCTCTATCATAGATCATGCAATCATTTGGTTCACCACACTTGTGCTTGTATGTTTTAATTTTTTACCGTGTGCACAATGCACAACCCCATGTCATAATCATGAACGTTGAGCTTTCAGACTTATTCATTATGGCGTGCATTTGCATTCCAAAATAAAATTCAATTATACAGATAATACACACTCAGAGGGTCTAATTACACATGATATGAACCAACATTATACTCTTTATATGTATCTTATTTGAGGTCCAATTATATTGTCATCAATAACCAAAAGGGGGAGATTGAAAGTACATCATGTATCACTTTAAGGGGTTTTGGATGATTTCATGACAAGGCAATTAGAGAATTATAAATTTGTGCAAGGTTTGCAAATATTAGTTCACAATGATCATAACATGATAAGTTTATCATGCTAACCAATTGTTGATCATGGAAATTGCAAAAGTGGATCATGCTTGATGACCCTTCAAAAAGTTAGGAAATGCATACGCTCCTATGAGATATAACTTTTTCTCATAGGTATGCCATACTATCAAGAGGGGATCTTGGAAAATCATAAGCATAAAATTATCCCCACAAAGTTTTCCTTTATATTCACTCAAAAATCTCCAAACTCATCTTTCTACACATCATCGGTACGTCTGGATGATTTCGTTCTGGAACCCCTGACTATGTGAGTTTAACCGATGTAGACCTAATTTTGATGTTCCCTTGTTCTGTCATCACTACTAGGTATGGTGTGCAGTTGGAACCACCGAGCATTCATAAACTTTATAAAGGAAAGTTCTCTTTATAGGGTAGGTACTTCCGAGTAAAATCCATCTGACAACTCTAAGTCAAAACTTAGCAGTTTTTGTTCAAACTCAAATATGAGGGTTCTATCTGATTTGGTACCACCGAGGTAATTCTTGTTTGGTACATTCGAGCGTTCATATTTTAGGTAAAAAACTAGCCATTATTAGAACTGTTACCTCTGAACTTTTGTGTTTTCACTTATCGGTGAAACCCAGTTTCTTGAGGTGTTGTGTTTCAACTGGATCTTCCGAGTGATCACTTTATTTGGGACAAAAACTAGATGTTACAAAAACCAGTACTTTAGAACTTTAGTGTCTTCACTTCTAAGTGAAAACCATTTTTTGAGGTGTTCTATTTCAACCGGTATCCCCAAGCTTCCAGTTTTCCCGCTCACAAATTTCAATTGTTATGGATGCAGTACTTTAAGGTTTAACCATCCAGTACTATGGGATAGTTATTTTCTTTTCCAATAGCAGTCATGTTTTAGCCTTTGATTTGCAATATTCTCAACACACGGGAATAGAAAAACCAGATGACTAGAGTAGCATGTCTTGAATCCAACAAGATAAAAACTACAAGAATTTGGATCAATTATATCTTTGAATCATAGGGAAAACAAATGATATCTAACATGAGGTTGGAGAGAATGAAATATTCCTCCAAAAGAGAGTGCAAATTCCCTTAGGAGAATTTCGTAAGAAATCCAATGTTCAAACAACTAACACAAGAACATTTCTCAAGGAACCAAATCCTTCACAATTCCTCTAAAACAAAGGAGTCCTTACTTCTTGCAACCTACTTTTCCACAATATGTATCTTTGTAGAATTACATGCTTAGGGTTTTTTAGGCAACTGTATAAAATAACTTGATAAAATTTCAAATTTATTTAATATTTTTAAACATTTAGACGATCTTTTAGTCGTCATCTAGCTCATATTATCCATGACCTTTATCTCATCTTCACCTTCTTAATCATGACTAATCAAAGGAAATGACTTTTGATATTCTTTCATAGATTTCTCTCATCTGGGGTAAGGGCCCAACCCTCCTCATCAAAGTTTAGCCTCAAGATGATCTTGTTTTCATCTTGATGGTGCCAAAATTCCCCTCTCTCTCTCGAGGGCTTTCATCGTGCATTTATGTTGATGTGGACTCTCTTGGTGGCATTCTTCACGAGAAGACATATGTCTCGAGCATTCCAGGAGAAGGCATATGTCCCGAGCATTCCTAAAACCTGGCAAATGCAATCGTTATATCTTTGAACTAGAAGGACAAAGGGTTTCAGATGAAACAACTTGGAGCAATGTCAACACATCCATTGTGGGGAAGACCTACATGTAGTGGCGAGAGAAGAGCAACCCCTAATCATATGTGCAAAAAGCATGGTCAATCTTGGTGATGGTTGGGTTCTCAAGTTTGTTTGACCAAGTGAATAGGCGCTCGTAAAATCTAAGAAATTGAATGGTTGCACAATGCTTTTTCACGAATGTGATAATATTGTTCTTGGTCGACCGCATTGGTAACAGGAATAAAATATCGCACATGAATCTATTTGTTTATGGATGGCATCCTCGACCAATTATACCCCTTCCAAACTCATCCTTTATTTCTTCGTGCATCTTCAACCTTTAGAAACATTACATGGTGGGGTCTTCCCCTTCGTGCCTATCATATCACGGCCAATGGTTCATTTTATACAACGAAACATGGTTGTACATTAAAAACACATGTTTTTGGAATGAAAATTTATAGCATATATTTTATAATGTAAGACTTTCTAGCAGTTTAAATTGAGCTGTTAAAAACGCTTATATTTTAGAACAGATGTACTCATAGGAATTCAAAGCAATGAGTAGTATATTTCAAATGTATAAGAATAAAATAAAATAAAATAAAATAAAATAGAGAAGCAAGTTGTTTCGTCTGACACGCGGGACACATGGGAATTCCAAGCAAGGATTTGGAGAAGAAGAAAAAACTGAACTGAATGCTCTTCTTCTCACTCGCCGCCCACCTTGCGCACACTTCGATCGAGCCAAATCGTCTGCTCCCACCAAAATCCAATCCCCAGCCCCGTCTATCCAGTCCGCCAAACCCTAGCCGGGAGCTGGAGTTGGCGCCGGGGATTCCAGCCGTCGGGCGAGATGGATTTGGATCTGTGGATCGTCAAGGTCAAGGAGGGGCAGCACCTCGCCGAGCACGAGCTCCAGTCCCTCTGCGAATACGTACGATACTCTCTCCCTCTCCCCCCTCGCGATAGCCCCTCTCGCCTCTCCCCCAGGGTATGCCTGGCCTAGGTCTTGAGGTTCCCAGTGGTGCGCGTCGGGGTGTTGTTCAGTGAGCTGAGCTGGTGCCGCGAATTTGGGGCCAGGAATGGGTGGGGAATAGATGCATTTGCTGATAGATTCTGCGTCATCTGAATCGGTGTGCAGCTGTGATTGATACTTCCGTGTGGTGAAACCGTTCAGGTGAAGGAGATTCTCATCGAGGAGTCGAACGTGCAGCCGGTCAACAGCCCCGTGACTGTGTGCGGCGACATACACGGCCAGTTCCACGACCTGATGAAGCTCTTCGCCACCGGGGGCCATGTCCCGGAGACCAACTACATATTCATGGTCCCTGGCTCTGCTGGTTGTTTGATGTTTTAGGCTCGGAGTGGCCTGCCTGGTTCCTGAATTGTGTTTTTGCTGACTTCTTGCAGGGTGACTTTGTGGATCGTGGGTTCAACAGCCTTGAGGTCTTCACCATTCTTTTGCTCCTAAAAGCGAGGTATTGCAGTGAATGTCTGCTTGATCAAATAGTACCTTGACAGATTTGTAAGGTTGTTTTAGCTCGTTGTCGTCGGTAATTCAGTATATGCTGTACCCAGTGATTCAGCACATGGGAGTTCAGATGTAATATTGTTAGGTAGATTGGCTGACTGTTTCAGTGACTGCTAGCTAGCGACCTAATAAAAGTTAGAACATTCAGGTGGCTGTTACTTGATACCTCTTCACTGTAGAATGGTTGACAAATTTCCCCCACAGTAACATACTTGTTGACTCCATATTGGTGAAATAACTGTTAGTACCAATTACCAAATAATTCTGTTCGGATCCAGTTTGTTCTGCTTGACGCTCAAAGACTTATTTCCAAAGTACCACAATAAGCTTCTTATTCTATCCTACTTATTGAAATATATCATGACTTTCATTAGGTATCCTGGCCACATAACCCTTCTGCGTGGGAACCATGAAAGCAGACAATTGACGCAGGTATAATCCTACCTAAAATACAAATGCTATTTTTTCAGTTTGCAGTTTGTCTTGTGTGTTTTCCTTTCTAACTAAGACTACTATATCACTTATACTATTTGTGCTGAAGATTTATACAGGTTAACGTATATAATTGCAACTAAACCAGTCCTATCGAGCATGTGTCCTAAACTCCTAATACTTGTTTCTTTCTTTAGGTGTATGGTTTTTATGATGAGTGTCAGAGGAAGTATGGGAATGCAAATGCATGGCGGTATTGCACTGATGTTTTTGATTACCTTACACTTTCGGCGATCATTAATGGCTCGGTAAGTTACTTTGGTCAAAGAGGCAAGTGACAAGTTCATATGATACCCAGTCATGCTTAACTGACTTGCTGAACTGTTAGGTCCTCTGTGTTCATGGTGGCCTTTCACCTGATGTACGGACGGTTGATCAGGTTAGTGATTCGCTTCACTTTTTTGGCTTTATATTTCATTTACACCGTGCTGGTGAAATCATAATTTAAGATATCGTTATTCACATTTTCCTGTGTCAAATTAAGTCTTGTACTGCCTTTTTTCAATTGGTTCAATCATCTGATGTCCTTTTGAGTAGCTTCCTATGTTGTTTAAAGTGTGTACTAAACTACTAATGAGTAGCATTATCAGAAAATACATGGCTCTAAGTGTACTATAGTATTCCGTCAGCTGTCTCCGTGGACTATCTTCCATTCGAGTCATCTTTGTTTCATTTCTCTTCGGTGGTAAAAATAGACTTTCCACCTGGAAATCTGTAGTTTGGTGGAACACCTCACTAGGAGGACAAATGTCTTGTTGTCTGATTTTGCTTTCCCTGTCATATGAGACCGTGAGTGTTTAATACTGTGCCCAGTGAATTACCAAACCAAATGAGGAATCTCATGAACAGTTTTACAATATCTTTGATGTGCCCAGATGCGGATAATTGATCGCAATTGCGAAATTCCTCACGAAGGACCTTTTTGTGATCTGATGTGGAGTGACCCAGAAGAGATAGAGACATGGGGTGTTAGTCCACGTGGAGCAGGTTGGCTTTTTGGATCACGAGTGACAACAGAGGTATATTGATCTTTTGTTTTCAGATTGTCTCCATACGAGGTTCTCACTGAGAGTATGCCCACATGACAGTACTGACTGCCTGTTGTTCAAATGCAGTTCAACCATGTTAACAACCTTGAGTTAGTTTGCCGGGCTCATCAACTAGTCCAGGAAGGCCTAAAATACATGTTCCCAGACAAGGGTCTTGTGACTGTGAGCTCTCAGTTTACATGTGTCCACTTGTTCTAGAACTCGTAACCAATTCCAGATGCTCATTGTACATTTATTTTCCAGGTGTGGTCTGCACCTAATTATTGTTACAGATGTGGCAACGTTGCTTCTATACTAAGCTTCAGCGAAAATATGGTAGGTCGTCCGGTATTTCATTCCGTATGTCTTATGTAACTTCATTTTGTCTAGTTTGGTTACTATCTTCAACCTGCAACGATTTGCTAGAGATGTTTTATTTGCCTTCAAAACTCTGAAGATATCCTTCCTACTCAGGCTTTGGTATTCATTGGAAACTTTTATGGGTAATATTAGTGAGGTATATAGAGATAATTCAATTGCTTTGTACATGAACTTAGGAGCTCCTAATAGCGTAGCCAGATAGAGATAGCCTGGTAACTTAGTTTTCTACCTGTTTTTGTCCTTGCTAATATATAGTAGTGTTGCAGTGAAATTCACAACAGTTCCTGCTATAATTGATGGTAACCACTTCTGTGTACCCTTGATATTGACAAACTAACAGTAATAAAAATCTGGGAAAGGAATTAGTGTCGGGTAAGCAAAATGAATAGGACATAACAAGAATAAATAAACCATTGTGCTACCAGCTTCCAAGCTGTAGACTTGCCAACAAATGAACTGGTGCCTGCTATCTTTCCTTGATGAAGAACACATAATAACAATAAAAGAATTGCAACGACCTTCATCCAACTCCCTCGTGTCACTGTAGCTGATGTGTTGGCTAGTCTGTGCATACCATAATTATCAGTTATTCAATTAAAATCGTGATTGCTTACGTCATTTTTAGGACCGATGTCTCATTTTTCGTATTTCATAATTCGGTTTGACCCTTTTTACACTCCATTGGCAGGAAAGAGAGGTCAAGTTCTTCACAGAGACGGACGAGAACAACCAAATGCGAGGGCCTAGGAGCTCAGTCCCATATTTCCTTTAACCTCATTTGTACATATTGTTTTGTGGTCTCAATCTATTTTGGGGTGGGATCTAAAGATCATCGGAACATGTCCCCATTGTTGTAGCTTCAGCCCATAGTGCAGTCTGATTATCTGATGCGCTTGATGTCACCGGTTATTTTAACCTGCTGAACCATAGATTATTGGGAGCGTAGCTGCCAATGCCCCATGATTTCCTTTTATCCTGTACCACCTCTCTGCCCCTAAGTTAGGTTCAGTCTGCTGGAACGCATGGAGGAAGATGAAGGGGGGACTGAAAGAACACTGAAAGAACGCATGGAGGGAAGATGGAGGTGGGGCTGAAATAACACTGTAGCTTATGTGTGTGCAGGACAGTAGGGGTGGTCTACTAGGCAGGAGCATTTGTATCTCGGTCAGCATTCAGCTCATAAATCTGTTGGCGTACTCTGTTAAATTATGATTTACCATTTATAGCTCTTTTTTTTCTACTGAAGCCTTTTTGTTCCTCGTGATGTATTAGTAACAGTAACAGTAACAGATTGAAAAGACCCTTTTTGGTTCTTATTACTGAATACTATGATTGTATGACGGGGCCTGGCAGCGCAAACCCACTGAAATTTATCCAAGGCCAACGTGAAGAAAGAACCATGCCGAAACTCTGGACCGAGACGAATTTGCTAAGCCAAAATCTTCTAGAACCACGACAGATTGCTGATTTGGCTCGAGGCCGCCTTGTTAATTTCCAAATGCGACCTAGGTCTCTCCTCCTGATCCCATTGGCCTGGGAAGAACAGCGTATACAGCGCTGTCGCCGATGTAAAAAATCACCGCAGCGACAGACAGATTGCTTCTGACACGACAAGAAAAATCCGTGCTGTCGCGAGTTCCTCTAGACTTTGCCGGACAGAGAGGCTTGGAAATGTCATGCCTCACTTGTCACCACGCACAGGCGCACCAACATAAGCATATTTAACGTCGCCCTCCATTGTTGAAAGCAAGAGAGCTTCGTATAGCAAGGTAGCAATGGAGCGGCACTTGGGAGGCAACGACTCAGGGTCGGTGGGGGACGGCATGAGCATCTTCGGCCAGAGCATCGACGTCAGGCGCCGGAGCAAGCTCAGGAGACGAGCTACGCACAAGGTTAAAACTTGTTCTCAGAGATTAGTGCCTTTGCCGATCACTAGTACTAGTACTGCTCTACTGTATTGAGATCGACCGTGGTGCATGCAGAATATCTCCTACGACGCCGTGGATGTGGCAAGAATCAGCTTGGACTGGCTGCACGCACGTCCGGGCCCGGCCACGGCGGAGAAGGAGAAGGAGAGGCCTGCGGCGGCGACGGCCGCCAAAAAGCAGGTCGAAGGCAAGTTGGCGAGGCCTCGCAGGCCGGAGCTCCAGGGAACGCGCGGCAGCGGCAGAAGGGCGAGCGGCCTCGTCGTCGACGTCGAGGTGCCCGGCGACGGCGCTGTTATGCCACGGCAGAGCAGCGGCGGCGGCGCGACGTACGCCGAGGTGATGCAGGAGCTGGACCGCGTCAAGCGGGAGCTGCGCGAGCTGCAGCGCGAGGTCAAGGCCGCGAGCGCCAGGGACGCCCAGGGAGGCGCGCCGTTGGCGTTGGCGTTGGCGCCCGTGTCGGCGTCGCCATCGTCCACGACGACGACGAGCTCCGGTTCGATCAAGAGACTGGACGTCGATCACGGAAACGAGAAGCATGTCGTGGCTGGGGTTACCGGCGCCGGATCGATCTTCGCCGGCGGCGTGAAGGAACGAGACGACGGCGAGGCCGCGAATGAGCCTCAGGTCGCGTTTGAGTTCCCCGGAGCCGCCAGGGAGGAGGAGGAGGAGGGGGTCCCGAGGCGGAAGGCGCGGACCATGGTGCCCCGGCAAGGCGGCACGACCAGGGGCCGCGCGAGCGTGTCGAGCGACCTGGAAGCGTGGCTCACGGCGGCGAGCTCCGAGTCCGACGAAGGACACGAATACTCCTCTTCGTTGGGCTCGGTGCCCGTGGCGAGGAGACACGGACGAGATGACAGCTGTCCGTCGCTGCAGGCGGCGGAGGCCGAGCTGGACATGGCGCGGGCAGAGCTGGAGTCGTTCAAAGAAGAGAGCCAGCAGTTCACGGCGCCCATGATGCGCGCGCGGGCCGAGGCGGCGCGGCTCGCCGAGGAGATCGACCGGCTGGAGGGGCAGGAGAAGAAGGCCCGCGCGCAGGTGCGGCAGCTGGACGCCGTGCTGCGCGAAGCCAAGTCCGAGCTGGCGGCCGTCACGGCCGCGGACGAGATGGCCGGCGAGATCCTGTCCGAGCTGAAGGCGGCGCTGCGGCGGGTGGACGAGGAGACCGAGGCCGCGGAGAAGGAGAAGGCGCTGACGGAGCAGGAGAACGGGTGCGCCATAGCCGACGCCGAGAGCGTCGGCGCCGAGATCGCCGCGTCGGAGCACAGGATCAGGGCGTCGGTCAGGGAGCTCGAGGCGGCCAGGGAGGCCGAGGCCGCGGCGACGGGGAAGCTCATGGACGCCGTCGAGAGCGCGAGGTGGGCACGGGCATCCACGGTGTCGCAGAGGTCCGGGAACGTCACGATCCCAAGGTTCGAGTACGAGTACCTGGCAGGCCGTGCCGAGGTGGTCCGAGCGGTGGCCGACAAGAAGGTGGCGGCGGCGGAGGCGTGGGTGGAGGCGCGGCGGGCCGGCGAGAAGGAGATGATAATGCGGACCGACGCGATCGAGCGGGAGCTTCGTGAAACAGATGGCGCTGCTGCCGAGGCCCAGGCTGCTGTGAACGATGAGGAGCAGCAGAGGCCGCGTGAAGGCCTGCAACGCGCCCTGTCGAAGAGACCCGTGACCGTGAGGGCAAGGAGCTCGTCGGCGGCGACGTCAAGGAGGAGGACGATGGCGGCGGCGGTGCTATCCGCATCGTCTTCACCACTGCGTCGGAATCCACGCGCGCCACCGTCAATCCGCGACGAGAACAAAAAGATGAGGGTGCTGATACCAAACTATCTGAAGCTCATCAGTGGGAAATTCAAGGGTAAAAAATGAGGCGCATTGCAGGAGAGATGCCATCATGCAACTCAGTACAGGAAGAACAAAGATGCTGTTTCTATGTGCCTATATTTTTTACATCAACAATGTATTATATGCAGAGCAACAGAGAGCTGCACAGGTACAACTACACCTTTCAGATATGATGAATGAATACAAGTACAGTACTATACCAGAAGAAGAAAAAACTACTACTGTATCTGGTTCATGGTTTTGAGACGGCCATCTTGCAAATTGGGCAGGCGTTCTTCCGAGAAAGCCACTGCTTGATGCACTGCACGTGGTAGCCGTGTCCACAGTTCAGCCTCCCTATTTCCTCGCTGGCTTCATACTCTTCCTGAAAAATTGCAACAGAAATCATGAAATATATGTTCAGGTTAGCTTGTTAAAAGCTGAGCTGATGTGGGGAAGCATGGGATCGAAAACAGAGGAGCAAGTTCATCGCCGTACTTGACAAATGCTGCAGCTCCGCTCGGCATCTGTCGAAAATTGCTTGCGGTCGAATGCAGAGTGCTTGACCATCCTAAGGCCGCGAACGATCTCATCTTCACGCAGCCCTGTGCTCACATACCCAATTCTATCCTCGAGTGCAAGTAGTTCCTGTCAAACGATGCAAGTTGAGAGAAAGTGTAGGCTCCCCTGAAGAAAGATGGCAATGTGCGAACTTAAAATCAGTTGCACATGATGGACAGAGAAAGGGGTACCTCGTAATTCATGTTATCAACATCAAGGCGCCAATCCTGGTATTGATCATACATGCCCATTCGTCCCAACAATAGTCTCGTCCGAAACATCATTATCTGAATGTTGCAACAGACATCATGAGTTCATACAGCATATATAAATCATGCTGCGTATATAAAGAGCTAATGGGTGGCTGGCTGGCTGTCAGTGAACTGCCATCAAATGGCATGGCGCCAAACATCCAGACTAGAACAAATGAAAGCAAGTCCAGAACTTATTAGCACGCAGATTATAGTGGCATTTTCCCCAAAGAGCAAAATTGTAATGGCGTTTCTCTGAATCAGCACAGTTGCAGCACCATTTATCTAATTTACCCTTTCATGAGCAGCAAACTAGCAAAAATAACACATTTCTCTGAACAAGAACAACTTGGTACTTGTGTTATCTTAACTACAGAACTCCAGTACAGTACTACCACCACCGAATTCCAACTTTTGACTCACAAATATGCCAGTCCAACATATCATCAGGTCCACTTGAACATTTAACAGGGTGGTAGATTCTCATAATCCTTGCCCTGACATACAAATATGCCAGTTCAAAATTGTAATGCCATTTCTCTGAATCAGCATAGTGGCGGTGGCATTTATCTAATTTACTCTTTCATGAGCAGCAAACTAGCAAAAAATAAATAACACATTTCTCTGGACAAGAACTTAGTATTGTGTGTTTTAACTAACTACCACCTCCTGAGGCCAGCCTTCCACTCACAAATATGTCAGTTCAACATATCATCAGGTTCCACTTGAACATTGAACAGGCTTGCAGATTCTTATAATCCTTGCCCTGACATTCAAATCCTCCATTGCTCCGGCCCATGCTAGAACTCCAAAACTTGGTATTTAGCCATTTGGGTGTATCTTAACTGGAGAACTCCAAAACTACCTGGACTGAAGGCCAACGTTTCAACTCACATATACGGCCAGCCTCTATCCAATTTACCCTTTCATGAGCAGAAACTTGGTATTTGAGCGCCTTCACTAACTACCACCACCTGAGGCCAACCTTTCACTCACACATAGGCATGTTATCATCAGGTCCACTTGAAAAATGAACAGGGTGGCAGATTCTTAGTATAATCCTTGCCCTGACATTCAAATCCTTCACTGAGCCTGCCCCATGCTAGAAGATCACAGTAAACAACAAACACCACCACCCATTCCAGCAACATGGCAGCCAGTTAACCAAAAGAATCAGCAACATGGCTGCTCGGTCCAGCACAATGATTCAGCACCCGTGTGTAAAGTACAAGGAAAGAGAAATCTGCAGCTACACTCAAAGGGCCTCTTGCCTCACCTAACGTATCTAACCATGACCCATATTCCATCATCACCTGCCCTCATGTCCATTGTCATGTGCCTCCCTCCTGCGTCGTATCTGCTGCGTGCATGCGTGCCTTATAAACATAACTGTACCAGCTAAGGGTAATAGACTATGTTGTTGTACCAATCCTAGAGCTGCAGCCACTTCATTATTGAAGTTAAGCTCCACATCTTAAGAGGATGGTGTACCATGTGAGTATGTGGACACGCGAACAACCAAACAAATATGCCAAATCAGCATGGACCCCTGAATTACGTATGAAGGCTACTACCAATCAGAGTTATTCTTTTGGAGGACCAACCTAGATCATGTACCGACAGTAATGTCAACTATAGTAGTACTGTAATTTTGTCTGCAAGGTTCATACCAAAAGTAATAATGCAGTGAATGGAAGTGTGGAACAGAGCAGATGATGTAGTGTACCTCTTCCTCGGTCCTGGCGTGGGAGTGGCCGAATGGAGTGATATGGCGGTGGCGGCCTGAATGCGGGAGATCGGCGTCATGGAACGGCATGTGGAAGCGTGGCGGCGACTCCATGAACGACGACGATATGTGCTCCCGCATGGTGACCCTGCGAGCCCGGTGATCGGCAGCCCTCTGGCAAGGAGACATCACGGGTCAATTCGACAGAACACGGTACAGAATTTTAGTTGGATTTCTGAAGGAAACTAGTGCAGATTTCTGAAGAACACGACTAAATTTCGACAAACTACAGGCACACAAAATCCCAGTTAATCAGTTCGAAATTTCAGCACGGAGAGACGGAAACTAGACAACTAGTCAACTGGAAATCCACGCTACACAAGAACAAGCAGGGTAAACAGTACCTCCCTGTGTCGCCTCTCCGCCTCCCCGCGGCGCCCCGCGCCCACGGGCTGGTGCCGCGCCACGACGCAGTCCACCGACGACGCCTCGGCGGCGAACGGTATCCCCGGCGTGCACGTGCACCACACGTCCCCGGCGACCCCTCCGCCCGTCGCATGGCCGGCACCCACGCCCCTCGCGTGCCTCCTCTCCTTCCTCCTCCGCCGCCGGCTCCCGCGCCACTCCTCCTCCTCCTCCGCGGAGGGCAGGGGGCGCACGGCCTCCACCGTCGAGGCAGCCACCGGCGCGTGGACCAGCGACGCGGCGGCCGACGTGCACCCGAGCCCGCGCAAGGCCGACGCGAGGCCCTGCTTGCTGCTCCGCGCCTCCTCCGGCCGCGGCGGCGGAGAGGAGGAGGACGAGCCCTCGCCGTGCGCGAGGAGCACGCGCAGCGCCACCCGCCGCCGCTCCGCCGCGCCGTCGCGGGCCATTCAGACGGAGTCCCCTTCCCTTGATGCTGTGTGCTGCTGCCGACTCCCCCTGTCCGTCCTCGTGCGCTCGTGCGCTTCTGCTTGGCGGTAGGTGGGGACTGGGGAGGAGTTATTCCCGACGAGCAGCGCAGCCGATGGAGAAATAGGAGTCGCCGAACCGTCAGGGTCGTCCCTGGCCGTCAGATCCGCGCGGTTGGCTCTGGATCGGACGGCCGTGGACCGAGCACTCGAACACTGCATCGGTTCTACGGTCAAAAAGGGACAAACTCCACTTGTGCACGGAAAATTCTTTCGTACCACGATGTTCTCGTTGCCACAAAATGTTGCTAGTACATGGAAACAAGTCGGCAAAGAAAAAAATGGTGTCGTCATAACGTGACGAATTATCATTCCTACTTTCATCGTTCTTCCTCGTCCAATCGCAAGAACAGTAGGTAATTCCTGTTGAAAATATAAACAATAATCCACATGGCTTAATCCAAATAATAAAATGATCAAGCATGATCATAGAAACAACAATTAAACTACTCATGCGTACTAACAAAGCATGCGTACTAACAAAGCACATGAACATACTGCATCTAAACATGATAGAACTAGAAACTCTATCAGAATTTGAAAAAGAAAGTTCGGTATCAATTACAGTGTGGCCTGAGCGGCGGCGACGGCAGTAGGCAGAGCGGTAGCAGCATCATTGATGTTGTCGTCCATGTTAAAGTTGACAAAGAGGACGCTTACGTCCAAAAATAAGTCGCCGTTAGAAAACTTGTCGTGAACCAAGGTCATGGTATCCAGTAGTCACGTTAGAGCCCTTCCTAAACACCCGATCTCCGCTCATCTATACAAGTTCACGAGAAGGCGGGTTCTAGGGGCCTACTATCCTGGTCTGCTATGCACGCCGCAAGCTGAGGTGGAAAAGACGAAAAGCGATGGCACAAGATTCTGGAAACGTGTGTGTGTGTGTGTGTCATATATACAGATTAGATAAAGCGTATACATTTATATAGTGTAGGTCGGGGCGGTCGTGAGACATAGCCCATGATACGAAAAAATAATTTCTTGAACAGTAAAAATATGTATAAATATAAACTTAATGCCATAAACTCTTGCGCCGCGTCTGGCGAGGTGGGCGACGTGCGAAGAGAAGTGTGTGAGTGCTGTTCATTTACTCACACCTTAGTGTGCGATAGAACATGCTTTTTTTTTGCCATGTAGTGTGTGATAGAACATGCTAATATATAAGGATGTGTAACTCTCACTTAACTAGAAATGTGAGACTAAACTTTAGCTCTACTAACGTAGCCATATGCTCATATACATAAATGGGGCAAAAAAAATCAGAATTTATCTAGATCAATAGTAGACCCATACTCACCAAATTTCCAACAATTCCTAACCTCGAGTTGTGTGGATAAGGAGGAAGATCGACAACAGGGTAATTAGATAGACAGACAGGTGTATGTAGCTGATGATTGAGGTGATTGGGCTGTCTCCATCTCAATTCCGTAACCACTCCTCTCCCTTTCACGAACAAACCACGGTGCACGGGGACGCACGGCCAGTGGCAAGGCCATCCCTGAGCTCTCGCTGCACGGCAAGCCAATCAATCAATCAATCAATTTGGCTGCAACCATCCGACGGGAGCGTCATCCTCCCAGACCTTGTCACGGGACAAAGTGTCCAACTCAGTCGTCTCGCTCTCCGCGCTGCAACTTTGGTTGTCGGCTCAGCTGCCTGTTTATCCAGTGATGAATGAATTCGGGATCGAGGAGCGTGTGGCCTCTCTGCTTGCGATGCCACTCCCAGTGGCTGCCGCTAACTGTTACTCCTAGTACTGTATGCTGGCGTGTTATCAGGGGGGTGATGAGATGGGACGGAAGAAACTTCTGCATGAGCGGCTATCCGCCGACGTTCTCGCCAAGGACGGACAGACAGAAAGACCGACGTCGCCTTCGCCTCGCGGTCGGTCGTGCAGCGACTTGCGCGATTCCGACATGGATTTATCATCTTGATAATGGCTGCAATCGACTCTTATCATCTTCATAATTGCTACTCCCTTCGTTAGGGATTATAAGACCTAAAAGCTTTTTTAAAATGTTAGAAATTACAAGTTCTTTCTTATTTATTACCATCTCTTATCCAATGCATGGTCTTCTTTTTCTTTCTCTTCTCTTATGCATGTATAACTATTGGTGCATGTAGTAATCAAGAGGGTGAGTTATTGCTCCTCTTAATCCTATCAAAATGGTCCATAAGCCTTATAATCCCTAACAGAGGGAGTAACTTAGAAAAAAAGAAGGCTGGTTCTCCATTGACCTAAAATTAATTAATTTATTTCTCGGACATATTATGTCATCCAATTTTCATGTGCAAATGGAAGAAAAAAAAGTTGCCATTGTCCGCTCCCCCAACTTAATGCGCTGTAGGATATTAGGTCTGATGGTGTCCTACACGCGAGGCGGGCCATCACCGGGGCGACACATGTGGAACGCAAGTGGTGGCGGAGGTCTTCCACGACGATGTGTTTTGACCAGCGGCAGGGGCTCCTCCTCGCTGCGCGGTTCGGCCGGATCCAACGGAAGACCACCCTGTTCTGTTGTCTTCTTCCTTGATGCTGGCCTGGCCGGCGAGGTTCGGAGCGGCTGATCCAACAGGGTGCCGACCAGGGGCGTGAGGGCTACTAGCTCGTCTTGACTAAAGGTCGCGGTCCTAGGCTACTCGCACCAAGATGATGATCTCTCAGATGCCTATCCCCATCGATATGGCTGGCTTGTCATGTTCCGAAAGGCTTTGCCGGTGAAATCCACTAGGCGATTCATGCATGAAGATTGCTAGATCGGGTGGAATTCGGTCGTGCGCACCCATGTTTTCTCTAACCATTTGGTTTCAAAGGAAGCGATGCGAAGCTCTGTTGGATTTTACCATCATGGGGCACACTTTCTCGTTCCCATGGTGAAGTCAACCGACAGAGAATGTCATGAAAGCCAAGATCTGAGGACTATCTAGGAGGGAAGTCTATGCTCGTCGTGGAGGCAAGCAGGGGAGCATATCAGGCGGTGGCGGTGGCTTGCCATCAATTGTGCGTCAGGGAGAAGTTTTGCTTCTCTTGGAAGTTTCCTCACGCAGGCGACATGATCGTTGACATATCCTATGGTCGAATAGTGGCCACTCCTACCTCTGACGTCGGGAACAGCTACTTCCGGTCGACTCGTGTAGGACAACTTCAACCTACTGGCCATAATGCTATTTCGGAGGCTCTTCGACTACAGCGCAGTGGGCTCCCTCCTCACCGCCCCAAGTGGTTTCGTCCCCGATGGCGGTGAGGGTGACTACGCGGCGGAGGAGCTGTTGGCCTCGATTGCTTTTCCAAATTTCTTGTTGAGGATTTTTGGGCAAAATGTAGGGGCTTGCTTGTAATTATTTCTTCTTGTGGTCCCTTTTTTATAAAATGTTCTCTCGTTGCTTTGACTTAATGGGGGACCGACTTTTCTGTTTTAAATACGTTTGCCGGGCAAATAACAAGGTGAAAATAAACATAATTTGACTGTCCTCTTAGTTTATTCAAATAAAAAAATTCTTTCTTCTCGATTACGTGTCGACGCTTTTATACATCGATACATGCTTCGCCTCCAAGTGTCAACGAAAATCACTAGTTTTCTTGTTAACGGGTTGCACCTGGTGTATACCACACAAAGAGAACCTTAACTTCTTCCCCTGAATGATCGAACACACGTACCAAATCACAGCTCACAAGGATCAGCAAATGAGGCAACGCGTTCGTTTCTCCGGCCAGCCTCTCCCAGTTGGACATCCGTTTACCTCCAGAAAAAAATAAATGCAAACGCATTCAGTACAGAAGAAGATGCGAGGAAGCAAGCGGCAGCATCATCGAAATCAATTGGAGACGCGGACCTGTTCCCCCGCTCGACGTCAGGATCAGCCGCCCGAAGGAAGGAGAAACAGGGGCAGCTGGTCCCTGACAGAGAGCTACACACGTCTTCCGATCTTGGTGTTCGTCCGTTCGTGGCCCAGCTCCCGCCGGAGTCGAGCAGGGGGAGGAAGCGGAAGAGGAGGAGGGGCTCGCCGTCGTCCGTTCGTCCCTCACGCCGGCGCCGTTGACTTCCGCTCACGGCAAGGGGAATCTCTTCTTCTGTGAGTCGCTCGCTCGCTCGCTCGCCCCTGATATTATATGTGTGGCTGTCATTTGTCTCTGTCGCCGGCCGCGTCTAAGGAAAATATGCATCGAGACCACGAGCTTTTCTGCGAATTCTTTCGCAGCCCGGCCGGTCGCCTGAAATCCCCTCTTTTGTCGACGCAGGCGGAGGAGATGCCGGCGCCGGCGGCGACCGTCCGCCTGGGGGCGCTGCCCCCGTACCTCAAGACCCACGGCCGCAAAGTGGCCAGGCTGCACATGGTCGACTGGATCGTGCTGCTCCTCCTCGCCGCCGTCGACGTCGGGCTCAACTTCATCGAGCCCTTCCACCGCTTCGTCGGCAAGGGCATGATGGACACCCTCCTCTACCCGCTCAAGGAAAACACCGTGCCCGTCTGGGCCGTCCCGGTACGCACCCCCCCCCCCCCCCCCCCCCCCCCCCCCCCCACCCCCACCTGCCTTCTTCATTCTACACATTCTTTCTACTCCGTTTTGATCGAATCTTGCTCCTCCGCGGCCGGACTTACGGACGCAGATACTCGCCGTCGTCCTGCCCATGGTAATCTTCACCGGGATCTACATGAAGAGGAGGAACACCTATGACCTGCATCACGCCATACTAGGCATGTTATTATCCATGGGCCTCAAACTCTCTGTCACATTATTATTCACATAACTGCTCTGCTTACTTCAAGATTATTCAGAAAAAAGTGTAATCAATCAATCAATCCTATGGCGACATTTGCAGGTCTGTTCTTCTCCGTGCTCATAACGGGCGTCCTCACCGACGCGATCAAGGACGGCGTTGGCCGGCCTCGCCCCAACTTCTACTGGAGATGCTTTCCTGACGGAGTGCCCGTGAGTTTTCCATTGCTTCTTCACACCTTCTTTTATCCAAACCAGGACTGCCATGCTAAACTCGATGCTTTATCCATTCAGAATTACAATAACATCACCGGACAAGTCATATGCCATGGAGATGCCGCCGTCATCAAAGAAGGGCACAAGAGCTTCCCGAGTGGCCACACTTCATGTAGGAAGACAACAACCACCATCTTTTGCAACTCTGAAAACTATCTCAACTTGTTGGCTGGCTTAAGCAACCTCATGAACTGTTTATCTCTGTCTACCTTCACATACTTGCAGAGTACTTTTGTACATTCAGACTCAATAGATTTCTCCTCTTCATCTGGGATGCAATGCAGGGTCCTTCGCGGGGCTAGGCTTCCTATCGTGGTACCTTGCCGGCAAGATCAGGGTGTTCGACCAGCGTGGCCACATCGCCAAGCTCTGCATCGTGATCATGCCGCTGCTCCTCGCGGCGTTGGTCGGCGTGTCACGGGTAGACGACTACTGGCACCACTGGCAGGATGTGTTCGCAGGTGGAATTCTCGGTAGGTGCCGAGAATTCAGCCTGTCAAAAATACATCGGTATGTCTGCAAGACTGACGTGTGGGGTGTGTGTATCTCTGCAGGTCTGGTGGTTGCTTCCTTTTGCTACCTGCAGTTTTTCCCATCTCCCTCTGGTGAACATGGTATGTCCATTCTGCATTGCTTATGGAATATGGATACATCATGCCAGTACTTTTTTGTCTGTCAGGTGTATATAACTGAAGTTCTTTTAGCAAAATATAACTGAAGTTTTATTTAGAATCAACATATAACTCAAGTTAATATGCATAAAAAGAAGCTCTATTACTGTGGACAAGTAATGGGCCAAAAAAACTGGTTTTGGTAAAACAGCCTTGTTCGACTCTGTAGGTCTGTATACTTTGTTCGTCCTGTATTCAGGCTTATGACCAGAATGTGAGAAGGCCTATATAACTGGAGCCCCAAACTGAGGCCATGTTTTTGTATCATCAAGTATTTTAATCATAATTTTATTTTTATCAAGCCATCAAGTTTCCTTACAAAAAAACTCAAATCATCAAACCATTTTGTTGTTTTGGAACAAAGAAATATCTGTACATTGACATGTCGTTAACTATTCTGTTTCAGGACACTGGCCTCATGCATACCATCACCACATTCTGAACCCAGACGCCGAGTCCCAAGCGCAACAAACAACAGCATCTACCTCAGATTGCCATCAGACAGTACTCCCGCGTGACCTTTCCGTCATCCCTTATGCGGTCTCCATGGAGATGAGAACCAATGGCCGAGCATTAGATTCCATGGAGGCGGGCAGCAGAGCTCGGTAACTGAATACAACCCCCATAGCTACTGGGGCAGCATGACCCATGAGAAACACCACTTTGTAGGGTGCTTTCGTGCAGTTTTCTCCCATTAGGTAGGTCCTCCGTTCACAATTATAAGAAGTTTTAGCTTTTTTTCCCCATGAAACACATTATCTAGTCGGTTTCGGTGTGTGTGTTCGCTCATTTTGGTCTGTATATACTCCACACTAGAATATCTTATAACTGTGAACGGAGGGAACATGTAGTAAGCTTCTTCTGTATATGCTTCTTGTAAAGGAAAGTACAAACTGTCTCAAAATTATTTATTTATTATGGCTGCCAAAAAAATGTAGACCACAAGTAGTATGAAATTTAGAAAATTATCTTAAGAAAATGAATCGGAAAATCTTGGAAAATGCCATAGAAAAGGATAAGCTCACCTCAGATTGTGGCTGTCCTTTCCGTCGCATTATATTCTGTCTTTTCTAGATGACCTGTGGTGTGTGGACACGCACTCTCCATGAACTCGATTTCTTGTGCTTCACTGTCAAGTGTCAAAGAAAAAACTTAAAAAAGAAAAAGAAGGAACGACTTCTCTTGTCCATGGTCGCGCCCAGGCAAGCATGTCAGCCAGCCTGCAACTAACGACCTTTCTTCTCCACGAACGAACGAACGTGGGCCGGTGGCGCCGCCCCCTCTGTTGGCCGTCAGTATCAGCGACAGAAAAGAATGTGGAGAAGCAGGAAGAAGGAAACTGCGGCGAAGCATCCATCGGCCATCGGAACCTAACTTAAACAGACCGCCTGCAAGTGGTCGACGCAACGTGCTTTGCCCCATCGGCCCGTGCGTCCTTCTTCAACTCAGGGAAGGAAGATGCCGGCACCGTCGGCGTCTGCGGCGGCGGCGACCGGCGTGGGTGCGCCGCACGCGTACCTGAAGAAGCACGGGGCTAAAGTGGCGAGGCGGCACATGGTGGACTGGATCGTGCTGGTGCTCCTCGCCGCCGTCGCCGTGACGCTCAACTCCATCGAGCCCTTCCACCGGTTCGTCGGCAAGGACATGATGGTCGACCTCCTCTACCCGCTCAAGGGCAACACCGTGCCCATCTGGGCCGTCGCCGTGCTCGCGGGCGTCGTGCCGCTGCTCATCTTCGCCGGCGTCTACGTCAGGACCAGGAACGCCTACGACCTGCATCACGCCATACTAGGCAGGTTATTCTGCAACTGCACCCGTGTCGATTTATTCAGAGTGATCACATCTCGGCTCTGAAAGATGTAATTGCTCAATCGAGACAGGTCTGATCTTCTCCGTGCTCATCACCGCCGTGGTCACCGAAGCCATCAAGAACGGCGTCGGCCGGCCTCGCCCCGACTTCTACTGGAGATGCTTCCCTGACGGAGTGCCGGTCAGTTCTCCATTTGCTTGTTCAGACCTTTTGTTTTTCAGGTTGCCACACTGAATTTAGTGTTCTTTTTTCAGAACTATAACAATTTCACGGGACAAGTCATCTGCCACGGAGACGCCGGTGTCATCAAAGAAGGGCACAAGAGCTTCCCAAGTGGGCACACGTCCTGTAAGCAACGACCACCATCTGCTACTGCTCTGAAAACCATAATTGCCGAGTAGTAGTATTGTATACATCCAGTCTCATAGATTTCTTCTGTTCATCTGGTATGCAACGCAGGGTCCTTCGCGGGGCTGGGCTTCCTGTCATGGTACCTGGCCGGCAAGATCAGGGCGTTCGACCGGGGAGGGCACATCGCCAAGCTCTGCATCATCATCCTGCCGCTGCTCCTCGCGGCGATGGTCGGCGTGTCGCGGGTGGACGACTACTGGCACCACTGGCAGGACGTGTTCGCCGGTGGAATTCTTGGTAGGTGCCAAGAATTCAGCCTGTCAAAATAAATCAGTATGTCCCGAAGATCATACTGCCGGACTGACGTGTGGGGTGTGTGTGTGTATCTCTGCAGGTCTGGTGGTTGCTTCATTTTGCTACCTGCAGTTCTTCCCGTCTCCCTCGGGTGAAAATGGTATGCTGATTCTGACTCTGCTCCATACAGGATACCAATACTCTTTGCTATGTCAGGTTTATATAACCCAACGACTGTAAAGTGCGTGTGCATACACAAAGCATCTCTGCTCATTTATACTTGGGCTAAGCCAAAAGGCCCTGGTTATACTAGAGAGCAGTCCAGTCCAACTCTGTAGCCTATTTTCATGGTTATATGGTTGGTCCTAACTGACTAAACCTTTTTTTTTGGAACAAGGCTAGTAATACCTTTTTTTAGATGAACAAGGCAAGATTCTGTGTATTGAATACGTTGTTACCTGTTCTATTTCAGGACATTGGCCCCATGCATTCCATCACCACATTCTCAACCCAGAAGCCGAGAACCACACGCAGCCAACAACAACAACAACAACAACAACAGCTACCTCGGAGCGCAATCAGTCAATTTCGCTGCATGACTTGTCCATAGTCCCATATGGTGCTGCCGGGGAGGTGAGTAACACTGACGGAGCATTAGATTACATGGAGGCAGGCAGTAGAGCTCGGTAACTGAAGACGGCCACTATAGCTATCGGGGCAGCATGCCCCTTGAGAAACATCACTTTATAGGATGCCTTCCTGCAATCGTCTTTCTCATTAATTAGGTAGATTAGGTTATAATCTTCTTTTGTATATGCATCTTGTAAACATATATGATTTTTTTCGCTATTTGATCCATGGTTTTGGCTTGAAATAGATCTCTTAGTTTAGTGTTGATAAACAGTCGAAGAAGATCTTTCCAAAAAAAGATAAACACTCAACGAAAACTCATGAATGAAGAGTAAATGGGAGAAGCAAAGAGGTCAGGAGCCAAGGGGAGAAATGAAGGAGCAGCATTTGCCAACCTGGAAATAAGTTCGAGTTCTTCTAAATAAGAAGTGACACAGAAATTGTTTTCTCGCCAAAAAAACTTTGGAACTAGTTATTTCTCTATTGACACATAATCGTTAGATATGTAAACCAATCCCAATGTTTAGATCAAACAATTGGCTTAGAAACATTCCCATCACCGAGAAACAATGAAACTATCATAGGTGGTCCCTAAAACTACCCACCGTCTAAGAAACAATGAAACTCTCACATACAACCCCGAAAATTACCCACTACACACGCACTTGCACGGATAATCCTCACTCGTAGCCACTAGACATGTAGCAGCTCAATCTTCCTGGCCATAACTGTTATTCGAACCGGAGAAGTAACAAGTTTATTTCTTCGCTTGCCATAAAAGGTCGTTTTCTCATCATGATTTCCATGATTGCTGTGTTTCCATCTTGCACAATGACGTTATTACCACCTTCTCCATAGTGAGTTGAATCTCCAGCGTCTAGTAGCTCGTCACTGACTTTCTCATAATCCCTCATTGCTTCCATGTACATCAACAAGTGGTTATACTTGCTCACACCTTAGAACAATCCTCTTATACTGATAAGTTCTAATGCCAACTTATGATATCCACAGAGAATAGGATATGATGAACAATGCAATCATCTTGGTCAGATTTCAACAATGTTTCTTTTAATGTCTCTTTTACTTCATTCATACCCACCCATTGCAATGACTTATGCGACCAGATACAATGATTGAATAACCATTTGTCACAGCACCGTGAAACACCGGTTTTGTTTGAATTAACAATAGAAACCAATTACGAAACAATCTCTAATGAGCTTATCACTAATAAACCTTTGTAGAGCTTCGAATGCCCATGCGAAGCAAAAAACATGAAGGCAAATGTTTCCTCCATGCGCAACAACAAACCTTTGTAGTAGCTCGTCACTGACTTTCTCATAATCCCTCATTGCTGCCATGTACATTGACAAGTGGTTATACTTGCTCACACCTTAGAACAATCCTCTTATACTGATAAGTTCTAATGCCAACTTATGATATCCACAGCGAATAGGATATGATGAACAATGCAATCATCTTGGTCAGATTTCAACAATGTTTCTTTTAATATCTCTTTTACTTCATTCATACCCACCCATTGCAATGACTTATGAGACCAAATACAATGATTGGATGACCATTTGTCACAGCACCGTGAAACACCGGTTTTGTTTGAATTGACAACAGAAACCAATTACGAAACAATATCTAATGAGCTTATCACTAATAAACCTCTGTAGAGCTTTGAATGCCTATGCGAAGCAAAAAAACATGAAGGCAAATGTTTCCTTCATGCGCAACAACAACAATGCTCACCACGCAATGCATGTGGCTCTCACGGCGTTTTCCACACGAAGGCAGAGCAACCTGCTTCCCCAGATGTGAATCCATAGTTGATTACATGTGAATTCAATGCTATTTTCGTACTAGCACAAATTTATTCCATTCTCGCATGTTTGGTAGAAGGCTTAGCTATTATTTTCCATTGGTAGTTCTGTAGCAAATATTTTGTTCATTTTCGTTGTAATAATAATGGAACGGAAGTTGCTAGTAACAAACGCCTAGTGTCATTTTTCTATGTCCGACAAGGCAACTCCTATGCCAGACGAGGCAACTTCGGAGCCCGTTGAGGCAACTTCGGTGCCTGGAGAGGCAACTTCAGTGCCCAACGAGGCAACTTCGGAGGCCGGCGAGGCAACTTTGGAGCCCGGTAAAGCAACTTCGATGCCCGGCGAGGCAACTTTGAAGCCTGACGAGACAACTTTATAGCCCAGCGAGGCAACTTCGGAGCCCGACGAGGCAACTTTGGAGCCCGGCGAGGCTACTGGTGTAGGGGTTCGTAGCATGGAAAACAAAAATTTTCTATTGCATACAAACAAACAAGCCAAGATCTATCTACTAGATTGTAGCAACGAGTCGATGATATAACTTACCCTCGAAGATTCCAAAGCGTTTAACGAGAGCGGATTCTCGTGGGTGATGTAGTCGTACTCTTTCCGATCTCAAGATCGTGTAGACGATCCTTCCGGCGCCACGTACCGGCAGCGCTCCCGTAGTCGGTCACACGTTCGGTACTCGACAAAGACCTTCCTCTCCCTTGTTCCAGCAGGCAGCGGAGGTTGTAGCACTCTCCTCGCGATTCCGGCAGCACAACGGCGTGGTACCGGAAGTAGAGGGGAAATCCCGCAGGGCTTCGCCTTAAGCCGGTGCGAGTATGGTGGAGCTTATGAGAGAGGCTATTAGTGGTCTAGTAATTAGACACACCAATTAGAAGGCTCTAAACCAATTAGAAGGCTCTAAACCGCTGGCTAAAGCAATTAGAAGCTCTAAACCAAAACGGCTCTAAACCGGAGGTAGAAGATAGGAACTTGTGTGTTCTAGGAGGGGAGCCCTGCCCCTCCTTTTATGGGTGGGGAGGCGCGGCCAGGGGAGGGGAGTCCCTCCCCAAGTCGGCCTTGGGCTGGGCGCCGGCTTGGAGGAGTGGGACTCCTCCTCCAAGTTGGTTCCAACTCCTCTTGCTTGTTTCCCACAGTTTCCTGTTTTAGCCGTTTGACTTTCAAACTGGCAATTTGACTTTCATGTTTTTGGAACAGAAAGAACACTTAGTACATGATGCAATCATTCAATGACACACTCATGTACCCTCCCCCCCCCGGAGTGCCGGACAATCCGGAACCTTCTAGAACATTCCCGATGAAAACACCGGAATCATTCCCGAACTCCGAAACGGGACTTTCCTTATATGAATCTTATTCTCCGGACCATTCCGGATCACCTCGTGATATCCCGGATCCCATCCGAGACTCCGAACAACATTCGGTTTCTTTCTCATAATACCATAACTACTCAAAACAACGTCGAATCCTTAAGTGTGTCTCCCTACGGTTCGTGAATTATGCGGACATGATCGAGACACTTCTCCGAACAATAACCAATAGAGGAATCTGGAAATTCATATGGCTCCCACATATTTCTACGATTACTTTGCGATCGAATGAACCACTTACATACGATACCAATTTCCCTTTGTCTCACGATAGTTTACTTATCCGAGGTTATGATCGTCGGTATCTCTGCATACCTAGTTCAACCTCGTTACCGATAAGTACTCTTTTCTCGTTCCCGTGATATGTGATCCCTTGTGACCAAGTCACATGCTTGCAAGCCAATTGGATGACATTCCACCGAGAGGGCCCAGAGTATATCTATCCGTCATGTGGATGGACAAATCCCACTCTTGATCCATGTGTTTCAACCAATACTTTCCGAACACTTAATGCCACCTTTATAGCCACCCAGTTACGGTGTGGTGTTTGATGTCATCAAAGCATCCATCCGGTAAAGGTGATATGCATGATCTCATGGTCGAAGGAATTAGGTTACTATGTATCAGAAAGCATATAGCAATTGAACTATTGAAATGACTTGATCTTTATGCTACGCTTATCAATAGGAGTATGTCCACCATATCATTCTCCTAACGATATGATCTTGTTGTTGATAACATCTCAATGTTCATGATATGGAAACCACAATCATTTAATCAACCAACAAGCTAGTGAAGTATAGAGGCTATACTAGGGACTTCAATTTAAGTTTACAATTCACACAAGTATTAATGTTTCCTTGTTAATACTATTATAGCATGAATATAAACATTTATCATAAACACAAAGATATAATAATAACTATATTTATTATTGCCTCTAGGGCATATCTCCAACAGTCTCCCACTTGCACTAGAGTCATCTAATCTAGATTACTGTAGGGGTTCGTAGCATGGAAAACAAAAATTTTCTATCGCATACAAACAAACAAGCCAAGATCTATCTACTAGATTGTAGCAACGAGTCGATGGAATAACTCACCCTCGAAGATTCCAAAGTGTTTAACGAGAGCAGATTCTCGTGGGTGATGTAGTCGTACTCTTTCCGATCTCAAGATCGCGTAGACGATCCTTCCGGCGCCGCGTTCCCGCAGCGCTCCCGCAGTCGGTCACACGTTCGGTACTCGACGAAGACCTTCCTCTCCCTTGTTCCAGCAGGCAGCGGAGGTTGTAGCACTCTCCTCGCGATTCCGGCAGCACAACGGCGTGGTACCGGAGGTAGAGGGGTAATCCCGCAGGGCTTCGCCTTAAGCCGGTGCGAGTATGGTGGAGCTTATGAGAGAGGCTATTAGTGGTCTAGTAATTAGACACACCAATTAGAGGGCTCTAAACCAATTAGAAGGCTCTAAACCGAATAGCTCTAAACCGGGGTCTAGATCTAGGGTTTAGTTTAGAGGATAGGAAACTTGTGTGTCTAGGAGGGGAGCCCTGCCCCTCCTTATATAGGTGGGAGGGGTGGGCGCGCCAGGGGAGGGAGGGAGTCCCTCCCCAACTCGGCCTAGGGCTGGCCGCCGGCTTGGAGGAGAGAAACTCCTCCTCCAAGTCGACTCCAACTCCTCTTGCTTGTTTCCCACAGTTTCTTGTTTTTGGCAGTTTGACTTTCAAACTGGACATTTGACTTTTCTGTTTTAGGATTCAATTTAATCCTATATTTGGGACAGCAAGAACACTTAGTACATGATGCAATCATTCCAATATGTAATGACACATTCATGTACCCCTTCCCCCCCGGAGTGCCGGACAATCCGGAACCTTCTAGAATATCCCCGATGAAAACACCGGAATCATTCCCGAACTCCGAAACAGGACTTTCCTTATATGAATCTTATTCTCCGGACCATTCCGGATCACCTCGTGATATCCCGGATCCCATCCGAGACTCCGAACAACATTCGGTCTCTTTCTCATAATACCATAACTACTCAAACAACGTCGAATCCTTAAGTGTGTCTCCCTACGGTTCGTGAATTACGCGGACATGATCGAGACACTTCTCCGAACAATAACCAATAGAGGAATCTGGAAATTCATATGGCTCCCACATATTTCTACGATTACTTTGCGATCGAATGAACCACTTACATACGATACCAATTTCCCTTTGTCTCACGATATGTTACTTATCCGAGGTTATGATCGTCGGTATCTCTGCATACCTAGTTCATCCTCGTTACTGATAAGTACTCTTTTCTCGTTCCCGTGATATGTGATCCCTTGTGACCAAGTCACATGCTTGCAAGCTAATTGAATGACATTTCACCGAGAGGGCCCAGAGAATATCTATCCGTCATGTGGATGGACAAATTGTTGGAGATATGCCCTAGAGGCAATAATAAACATAGTTATTATTATATATCTTTGTGTTTATGATAAATGTTTGCATTCATGCTATAATAGTATTAACAAGGAAACCATTAATACTTGTGTGAATTGTAAACTTAATTTGAAGTCCCTAGTATAGCCTCTATACTTCACTAGCTTGTTGGTTGATTGATGATGTGGTTTCTTTGTCATGAACATTGAGATGTTATCAACAACAAGATCATATCGTTAGGAGAATGATATGGTGGACATACTCCTATAGACAAGCGTAGCATAAAGATCAAGTCATTTTAATAGTTCAATTGCTATATGCTTTCTGATACATAGTAACCTAATTCCTTCGACCATGAGATCATGCATATCACCTTTACTGGATGGATGCTTTGATGTCATCAAACACCACACCGTAACAGGGTGGCTATAAAGGTGGCATTGAGTGTTCGGAAAGTATTGGTTGAAACACATGGATCAAGAGTGGGATTTGTCCATCCACATGACGGATAGATATTCTCTGGGCCCTCTCGGTGAAATGTCATCCAATTAGCTTGCAAGCATGTGACTTGGTCACAAGGGATCACATATCACGGGAACGAGAAAAGAGTACTTATCAGTAACGAGGATGAACTAGGTATGCAGAGATACCGACGATCATAACCTCGGATAAGTAACATATCGTGAGACAAAGGGAAATTGGTATCGTATGTAAGTGGTTCATTCGATCGCAAAGTAATCGTAGAAATATGTGGGAGCCATATGAATTTCCAGATTCCTCTATTGGTTATTGTTCGGAGAAGTGTCTCGATCATGTCCGCATAATTCACGAACCGTAGGGAGACACACTTAAGGATTCGGCGTTGTTTGAGTAGTTATGGTATTATGAGAAAGAGACCGAATGTTGTTCGGAGTCTCGGATGGGATCCGGGATATCACGAGGTGATCCGGAATGGTCCGGAGAATAAGATTCATATAAGGAAAGTCCCGTTTCGGAGTTGGGGAATGGTTCCGGTGTTTCCATCGGGAACATTCTAGAAGGTCCCGGAATGTCCGGCACTCCGGAGGGGAAGGGGTACATGAATGTGTCATTGGAAGTTGGAATGATTGCATCATGTACTAAGTGTTCTTGCTGTCCCAAATAAAGGATTAAATTGAATCCTAAATTGAAAAAGTCAAACGGCTAGTTTGAAAGTCAAACGGCAGTTTTTGGGAAGTGGGAGGAGAGGAGGAAACCGACTTGGGGGAGGAGTCCTCCTCCCCAAGCCGGCGGCCAGCCCTAGGCCGAGTTGGGGAGGGACTCCCTCCCTCCCCTGGCGCGCCAGCCCTCCCACCTATAAAGGGAGGGGCAGGGCTCCCCTCCCAACACACACAAGTTTCCTATCCTCTAAACTAAACCCTAGATCTAGACCCCGGTTTAGAGCTATTCGGTTTAGAGCCTTCTAATTGGTTTAGAGCCCTCTAATTGGTGTGTCTAATTACTAGACCACTAATAGCCTCTCTCATAAGCTCCACCATACTCGCACCGGCTTAAGGCGAAGCCCTGCGGGATTTCCCCTCTACCTCCGGTACCACGCCGTTGTGCTGCCGGAATCGCGAGGAGAGTGCTACAACCTCCGCTGCCTGCTGGAACAAGGGAGAGGAAGGTCTTCGTCGAGTACCGAACGTGTGACCGACTGCGGGAGCGCTGCGGGAACGCGGCGCCGGAAGGATCGTCTACGCGATCTTGAGATCGGAAAGAGTACGACTACATCACCCACGAGAATCTGCTCTCGTTAACCACTTTGGAATCTTCGAGGGTGAGTTATTCCATCGACTCGTTGCTACAATCTAGTAGATAGATCTTGGCTTGTTTGTTTGTATGCGATAGAAAATTTTTGTTTTCCATGCTACGAACCCCAACAGTGGTATCAGAGCCGTGTCTATATGTAGATCTGTTGCACGAGTAGAACACAATGGTCATTGTGGGCGTTGATGCTTTTATTGTAGATTGCTTTTTGTGTACTTTGCATCTTGCGGTATGTTGGGATGAAGCGGCCCGGGCTAACCTTACATGACATCGTTCATGAGACTTGCTCCACGCTTGATATGCAACTTGTATTGCATAAGTGGCTTTGCGGGTGCCTGTTTCTCCTAGCATAGTAAAGATTCAATTTACAACGGGTGATCAACAATGCTAGTATCAATGTTGTGGTTCTTGTTCGTAAGTTAGAACGACACTTATTGAAAGCCCCAAACCACGTAAAATATGCAAAGAAAGTAGAGGCGTCTAACTTTGTTTTGCAGGGGTGTGCAGTGATGTGATATGGCCATGATTGTGATTATATTTGATGTATGCAATGTTCCTTATTGTAAGTTGGCAACCGGCAGGAGCCATATGGTTGTCTTTAATTTCTGTTAAGACCTGCGTGTCTATTCAAAATAGTTGTAATAGTTGAAGCTGGTGGACGACAACCATGGAGAAGCGTCATTGACCTTGATGCTATGCCGGTGATGATGGAGATCATGTTCGTGCTTGAAGATGGAGATCGGAAGCACAAAGAAGAAAGGCCATATCATATCACATATTATGAATTGCATGTGATGTTAATCCTTTATGCATCTTGTATTGCTTAGTAGACGACGGTAGCATTATAAGATGATCCCTCATGCACAAAATTTCAAGTTCTAAAGTGTTCACCCTTAGTATGCTCCGTTGCTAAAACTTGTTGTTTCGAAGCACCACGTGATGATCGGGTGTGATAGATTCCACGAGTGAATACAACGTAAGCAAGCCAGATTTGCTTATGCGGAAACTAAGGTTTGATCTTGACGAGCCTAGCATGTACAGACATGGCCTCAGGAACACGGATCGCCGAAAGGCAAAGCATGAATCATATAGTAGATATGATGAACATGATGATTGTTCGCCATTAAAACTATATCAGCTCTCGTGATGATCGGTGTTGATGTAGTGGATTTGGTTCGTGTGATCACTAAAACAATGTGAGGGATATTGTTTTGAGTGGGAGTTCACCTAGTTTAATTTCATTAATTAATTTGAACTCAATTTGTCATAAACTTAGTCTAAAACTATTGCAAATATGTTGTAGATCAATGGCAGCCCCTACCATCAATTTTAATGCGTTCCTAGAGAAAGAAAAGTTGAAAAACAATGGAAGCAACTTCGCGGATTGGTTCCGCAATTTGAGGATTGTCCTCACAGCTGGTAATTTGACCTATGTGCTGGATGCACCGCTAGGTGACCCACCTGCAGCTGATGCTACCGATGAAGTAAAGAATGTTTACCTTGCTCGGAAGAATCAGTACTCCATAGTTCAGTGTGCTATCTTGTATGGTTTAGAATCAGAGCTTCAGAAAAGGTTTGAAGAGTCAGATCCATATGATATTGTCGAGGATCTCAAATTAATCTTTGAGACTCATGCGGCAATTGAAAGTTATGAAGCTTCTGAAAAGTTCTTTAACTGCAAGATGGAAGAGGGTAGCTCCGTCAGTGAGCATGTGCTTAAGATGTCTGGGCACGCAAATAAACTTCAAAGTTTGGGTATAGTGATTCCTAATACTTTGGGAGTTTACCGCATCCTCCAATCACTACCACCAAGTTACAAGAACTTTGTGATGAACTACAACATGCAGAACATGAACAAAGAGTTGCCAGAACTATTTGCTATGTTAAAATCTGCAGAAGTGGAGATCAAGAAAGAGCACCAAGTGTTGATGGTCAATAAGACCACCAAATTCAAGAAAGGCAAGTCTAAGCAAAAGGGACACTTCAAGAAGGGTGGTAAGAAAGCTACCACGCCGACGAAGAAAACCAGGGCTGGACCTAAGCCTGATACTGAGTGCTTTTACTGCAAGGGAGTAGGTCACTGGAAGCGGAATTGCCCAAAGTACTTGGCGGATTTGAAGAACGGCAACATCAAGAAGAAAGGTATATCTGATATACATGTTATTGATGTGTATCTCACTAGTACTCGTAGTAGTGCCTGGGTATTTGATACTGGTTCGGTTGCACATATTTGTAACTCGAAAAAGGAGCTGCAGAATAAACGGAAGCTAGTGAAGAACGAGGTGACGATGCGCGTGGGAAACGGATCAAAGGTTGATGTGATCGCGGTCGGCACGCTACCTCTTCATCTACCATCGGGATTAGTTTTATACTTAAATAATTGTTATTTAGTGCCTGCGTTAAGCATGAACATTATATCAGGATCTTGTTTAATGCGAGACGGTTACTTATTTAAATCCGAGAATAATGGTTGTTCGATTTATATGAGTAATATGTTTTACGCACATGCACCTTTGATAGATGGTCTATTCATATTGAATCTCGATAGTAGAAATACACATATTAATAACATTGAGGCTAAACGTTTGAAATCAAGCGATAATTTGACCTATATGTGGCACTGTCGTCTTGGTCACATTGGAGTGAAGCGTATGAAGAAACTCCATTCCGATGGACTTCTTGAATCACTTGATTTTGAATCACTTGAAAGATGCGAAGCATGTCTGATGGGTAAAATGACTAAGACTCCATTTTCTGGTATAATGGAGCGAGCTACGGACTTACTGGAAATCATACATACCGATGTGTGTGGTCCAATGAGTGTAGCATCGCACAGTGGTTATCGTTATGTTCTTACCTTCACGGATGACTTGAGTAGATATGGGTATATCTATTTCATGAAACATAAGTCCGAAACTTTCGAGAAGTTTAAGGAGTTTCAAATTGAGGTAGAGAATCAACGTAACAAGAAGATTAAATTTCTACGTTCTGATCGTGGAGGTGAATATCTAAGTTACGAGTTTGGCGAGCATTTAAAGAAGTGCGGAATACTTTCACAATTGACACCGCCGGGAACACCACAGCGTAATGGTGTGTCCGAACGTCGTAATCGAACTCTCTTAGATATGGTTCGGTCTATGATGTCACTTACAGATTTACCACTATCATTTTGGGGTTATGCATTAGAAACAGCCGCATTCACTTTAAATAGGGCACCGTCTAAATCCGTTGAAACGACACCGTATGAATTATGGTTTGGGAAGAAACCTGAATTGTCGTTCATTAAAGTTTGGGGATGCGAAGCCTTTGTAAAGAAGTTACAGCCGGACAAGCTTGAACCCAAAGCGGAAAAATGCGTCTTCATAGGATACCCGAAGGAAACTATTGGGTATACCTTCTATCATAGATCCGAAGGCAAAGTCTTCGTTGCCAAGAATGGATCCTTTCTAGAGAAGGAATTTCTCTCGAAAGAAGTGACTGGAAGGAAAGTAGAACTCGACGAGGTTGTCGAACCTTCTCTCGAAATTGCGAGTAGCGCAGCGCCGGAAGAAGTTCCTGTGGTGCCTGCACCAATAAGAGAGGAAGCTAATGATAGTGATCACGAAACTTCGGTTGAGGTTGCTACAGAGCCTCGGAGGTCAACGAGAACTCGTACCACTCCAGATTGGTATGATTCCGTTATGAATGTCATGTTGGTGGACAACACCGATGACCCCGAGACATATGAGGAAGCGATGATGAGCCCAGATTCCAATAAATGGCAAGAAGCCATGAAATCCGAGATTGGATCCATGTACGAAAACCAAGTATGGACTTTGGTGGACTTACCGGATGGCCGGAAGGCTGTCGAGAACAAATGGATTTTCAAGAAGAAAACAGATGCTGATGGTAATGTTACTGTCTATAAAGCTCGACTTGTCGCAAAAGGGTTTCGACAAATTCAAGGAGTTGACTACGATGAGACTTTCTCACCGGTAGCGAAGCTAAAATCTGTGAGGATTATGTTAGCAATCGCTGCATATTATGATTATGAGATATGGCAGATGGATGTCAAAACAGCATTCCTCAATGGAGACATTGATGAAGAGTTGTATATGATACAACCCAAAGGTTTTGTCGATCCTAAAGATGCTAACAAGGTATGCAAGCTTCAACGGTCCATCTATGGATTGAAGCAAGCATCCCGAAGTTGGAATCAACGTTTTGATAAGGTAATCAAAAGTTTTGGTTTTATACAAACTTATGGAGAAGCTTGTATTTACAAGAAAGTGAGTGGGAGTTCTGTAGCATTCTTAATACTGTATGTGGATGACATATTGTTGATTGGGAATGATGTAGACCTTCTTAATAGTGTCAAGGAGTATTTGAATAATAGTTTTTCAATGAAGGATCTTGGCGAAGCAGCTTACATATTAGGCATAAAGATTTATAGAGATAGATCGAAACGCCAAATATCATTGTCACAGAGTACATATTTGGACAAAGTTCTAAAGAGGTTTGGAATGGAAGATAGCAAGAAAGGGTTCTTGCCCATGTTGCCCAATACAACCTTGAGTAAAACTCAAAGTCCGACATCGGCAGAAGATAGAGAAAGGATGAGTAAGACTCCCTATGCCTCAGCCATAGGATCTCTAATGTATGCCATGCTATGTACTAGACCCGACATCGCATATGCTGTTAGTTTAACTAGCAGATATCAAAGTGATCCAGGAGTGGATCATTGGACAGCGGTCAAAAACATCCTTAAGTACTTGAGAAGAACTAAGGATATGGTTCTTTCTTATGGAGGTGATGAACAGCTCGTTGTTAATGGTTACACCGATGCTAGTTGGAACACCGATCCAGATGATTCTAAATCACAATCTGGATACGTATTTATTTTGAATGGTGCAGCAGTTAGCTGGAGGAGTGCAAAGCAAAGCGTTGTGGCGAGATCTTCAACTGAATCGGAATACATGGCTGCTTCGGAGGCTTCACAAGAAGCGATATGGATGAAAGAGTTCATTACAGAGCTGGGTGTGGTTCCTAGTGCGCTGGACCCAATGTCTATCTACTGTGATAACATGGGCGCCATAGCCAATGCGCAAGAACCAAGGTCACACAAGAAGCTGAAGCATATCAAGCTACGTTTTCACGCTATTCGAGAACATATCCAGGATGGGGATATAAAGATTTGCAAAGTACACACAGATCTGAATGTGGCGGATCCGTTGACTAAACCTCTCCCGAGGGCAAAACATGACCAACACCAAACTGCCATGGGTGTTCGGTATATTACCATGTAATCTAGATTAGATGACTCTAGTGCAAGTGGGAGACTGTTGGAGATATGCCCTAGAGGCAATAATAAACATAGTTATTATTATATATCTTTGTGTTTATGATAAATGTTTGCATTCATGCTATAATAGTATTAACAAGGAAACCATTAATACTTGTGTGAATTGTAAACTTAATTTGAAGTCCCTAGTATAGCCTCTATACTTCACTAGCTTGTTGGTTGATTGATGATGTGGTTTCTTTGTCATGAACATTGAGATGTTATCAACAACAAGATCATATCGTTAGGAGAATGATATGGTGGACATACTCCTATAGACAAGCGTAGCATAAAGATCAAGTCATTTTAATAGTTCAATTGCTATATGCTTTCTGATACATAGTAACCTAATTCCTTCGACCATGAGATCATGCATATCACCTTTACTGGATGGATGCTTTGATGTCATCAAACACCACACCGTAACAGGGTGGCTATAAAGGTGGCATTGAGTGTTCGGAAAGTATTGGTTGAAACACATGGATCAAGAGTGGGATTTGTCCATCCACATGACGGATAGATATTCTCTGGGCCCTCTCGGTGAAATGTCATCCAATTAGCTTGCAAGCATGTGACTTGGTCACAAGGGATCACATATCACGGGAACGAGAAAAGAGTACTTATCAGTAACGAGGATGAACTAGGTATGCAGAGATACCGACGATCATAACCTCGGATAAGTAACATATCGTGAGACAAAGGGAAATTGGTATCGTATGTAAGTGGTTCATTCGATCGCAAAGTAATCGTAGAAATATGTGGGAGCCATATGAATTTCCAGATTCCTCTATTGGTTATTGTTCGGAGAAGTGTCTCGATCATGTCCGCATAATTCACGAACCGTAGGGAGACACACTTAAGGATTCGGCGTTGTTTGAGTAGTTATGGTATTATGAGAAAGAGACCGAATGTTGTTCGGAGTCTCGGATGGGATCCGGGATATCACGAGGTGATCCGGAATGGTCCGGAGAATAAGATTCATATAAGGAAAGTCCCGTTTCGGAGTTGGGGAATGGTTCCGGTGTTTCCATCGGGAACATTCTAGAAGGTCCCGGAATGTCCGGCACTCCGGAGGGGAAGGGGTACATGAATATGTCATTGGAAGTTGGAATGATTGCATCATGTACTAAGTGTTCTTGCTGTCCCAAATAAAGGATTAAATTGAATCCTAAATTGAAAAAGTCAAACGGCTAGTTTGAAAGTCAAACGGCAGTTTTTGGGAAGTGGGAGGAGAGGAGGAAACCGACTTGGGGGAGGAGTCCTCCTCCCCAAGCCGGCGGCCAGCCCTAGGCCGAGTTGGGGAGGGACTCCCTCCCTCCCCTGGCGCGCCAGCCCTCCCACCTATAAAGGGAGGGGCAGGGCTCCCCTCCCAACACACACAAGTTTCCTATCCTCTAAACTAAACCCTAGATCTAGACCCCGGTTTAGAGCTATTCGGTTTAGAGCCTTCTAATTGGTTTAGAGCCCTCTAATTGGTGTGTCTAATTACTAGACCACTAATAGCCTCTCTCATAAGCTCCACCATACTCGCACCGGCTTAAGGCGAAGCCCTGCGGGATTTCCCCTCTACCTCCGGTACCACGCCGTTGTGCTGCCGGAATCGCGAGGAGAGTGCTACAACCTCCGCTGCCTGCTGGAACAAGGGAGAGGAAGGTCTTCGTCGAGTACCGAACGTGTGACCGACTGCGGGAGCGCTGCGGGAACGCGGCGCCGGAAGGATCGTCTAC
This sequence comes from Avena sativa, assembly GCA_916181665.1. NCBI lineage: Eukaryota > Viridiplantae > Streptophyta > Magnoliopsida > Poales > Poaceae > Avena > Avena sativa. The sequence continues at coordinate 368,570,088 of OV702279.1, read as the reverse complement.
GCGATCTTGAGATCGGAAAGAGTACGACTACATCACCCACGAGAATCTGCTCTCGTTAACCACTTTGGAATCTTCGAGGGTGAGTTATTCCATCGACTCGTTGCTACAATCTAGTAGATAGATCTTGGCTTGTTTGTTTGTATGCGATAGAAAATTTTTGTTTTCCATGCTACGAACCCCAACACAAATCCCACTCTTGATCCATGTGTTTCAACCAATACTTTCCGAACACTCAATGCCACCTTTATAGCCACCCTGTTACGGTGTGGTGTTTGATGACATCAAAGCATCCATCCAGTAAAGGTGATATGCATGATCTCATGGTCGAAGGAATTAGGTTACTATGTATCAGAAAGCATATAGCAATTGAACTATTGAAATGACTTGATCTTTATGCTACGCTTTTCTATAGGAGTATGTCCACCATATCATTCTCCTAACGATATGATCTTGTTGTTGATAACATCTCAATGTTCATGACAAAGAAACCACATCATCAATCAACCAACAAGCTAGTGAAGTATAGAGGCTATACTAGGGACTTCAAATTAAGTTTACAAATCACACAAGTATTAATGGTTTCCTTGTTAATACTATTATAGCATGAATGCAAACATTTATCATAAACACAAAGATATATAATAATAACTATATTTATTATTGCCTCTAGGGCATATCTCCAACAGTCTCCCACTTGCACTAGAGTCATCTAATCTAGATTACATGGTAATATACCGAACACCCATGGCAGTTTGGTGTTGGTCATGTTTTGCCCTCGGGAGAGGTTTAGTCAAAGGATCCGCCACATTCAGATCTGTGTGTACTTTGCAAATCTTTATATCCCCATCCTGGATATGTTCTCGAATAGCGTGAAAACGTAGCTTGATATGCTTCAGCTTTTTGTGTGACCTTGGTTCTTGCGCATTGGCTATGGCGCCCATGTTATCACAGTAGATAGACATTGGGTCCAGCGCACTAGGAACCACACCCAGCTCAGTAATGAACTCTTTCATCCATATCGCTTCTTGTGAAGCCTCTGAAGCAGCCATGTATTCCGATTCAGTTGAAGATCTCGCCACAACGCTTTGCTTTGCACTCCTCCAGCTAACTGCTGCACCATTCAAAATAAATACGTATCCAGATTGTGATTTAGAATCATCCGGATCGGTGTTCCAACTAGCATCGGTGTAACCATTAACAACGAGCTGTTCATCACCTCCATAAGAAAGAACCATATCCTTAGTTCTTCTCAAGTACTTAAGGATGTTTTTGACCGCTGTCCAATGATCCACTCCTGGATCACTTTGATATCTGCTAGTTAAACTAACAGCATATGCGATGTCGGGTCTAGTACATAGCATGGCATACATTAGAGATCCTATGGCTGAGGCATAGGGAGTCTTACTCATCCTTTCTCTATCTTCTGCCGATGTCGGACTTTGAGTTTTACTCAAGGTCGTATTGGGCAACATGGGCAAGAACCCTTTCTTGCTTTCTTCCATTCCAAACTTCTTTAGAACTTTGTCCAAATATGTACTTTGTGACAATGATATTTGGCGTTTCGATCTATCTCTATAAATCTTTATGCCTAATATGTAAGCTGCTTCGCCAAGATCCTTCATTGAAAAACTATTATTCAAATACTCTTTGACACTATTAAGAAGGTCTACATCATTCCCAATCAACAATATGTCATCCACATACAGTATTAAGAATGCTACAGAGCTCCCACTCACTTTCTTGTAAATACAAGCTTCTCCATAAGTTTGTATAAAACCAAAATTTTTGATTACCTTATCAAAACGTTGATTCCAACTTCGGGATGCTTGCTTCAATCCATAGATGGACCGTTGAAGCTTGCATACCTTGTTAGCATCTTTAGGATCGACAAAACCTTTGGGTTGTATCATATACAACTCTTCATCAATGTCTCCATTGAGGAATGCTGTTTTGACATCCATCTGCCATATCTCATAATCATAATATGCAGCGATTGCTAACATAATCCTCACAGACTTTAGCTTCGCTACCGGTGAGAAAATCTCATCGTAGTCAACTCCTTGAATTTGTCGAAACCCTTTTGCGACAAGTCGAGCTTTATAGACAGTAACATTACCATCAGCATCTGTTTTCTTCTTGAAAATCCATTTGTTCTCGACAGCCTTCCGGCCATCCGGTAAGTCCACCAAAGTCCATACTTGGTTTTCGTACATGGATCCAATCTCGGATTTCATGGCTTCTTGCCATTTATTGGAATCTGGGCTCATCATCGCTTCCTCATATGTCTCGGGGTCATCGGTGTTGTCCACCAACATGACATTCATAACGGAATCATACCAATCTGGAGTGGTACGAGTTCTCGTTGACCTCCGAGGCTCTGTAGCAACTTCAACCGAAGTTTCATGATCACTATCATTAGCTTCCTCTCTTATTGGTGCAGGCACCACAGGAACTTCTTCCGGTGCTGCGCTACTCGCAATTTCGAGAGAAGGTTCGACAACCTCGTCGAGTTCTACTTTCCTTCCAGTCACTTCTTTCGAGAGAAATTCCTTCTCTAGAAAGGATCCATTCTTGGCAACAAAGATTTTGCCTTCGGATCTATGATAGAAGGTATACCCAATAGTTTCCTTCGGGTATCCTATGAAGACGCATTTTTCCGCTTTGGGTTCAAGCTTGTCCGGCTGTAACTTCTTTACATAGGCTTCGCATCCCCAAACTTTAAGGAACGACAATTTAGGTTTCTTCCCAAACCATAATTCATACGGTGTCGTTTCAACGGATTTAGATGGTGCCCTATTTAAAGTGAATGCGGCTGTTTCTAATGCATAACCCCAAAATGTTAGCGGTAAATCTGTAAGTGACATCATAGAACGAACCATATCTAAGAGGGTTCGATTACGACGTTCAGACACACCATTACGCTGTGGTGTTCCCGGCGGTGTCAATTGTGAAAGTATTCCGCACTTCTTTAAATGCTCGCCAAACTCGTAACTTAGATATTCACCTCCACGATCAGAACGTAGAAATTTAATCTTCTTGTTACGTTGATTCTCTACCTCACTTTGAAACTCCTTAAACTTCTCGAAAGTTTCGGACTTATGTTTCATAAAATAGATATTCCCATATCTACTCAAGTCATCCGTGAAGGTAAGAACATAACGATAACCACTGCGCGATGCTACACTCATTGGACCACACACATCGGTATGTATGATTTCCAATAAGTCTGTAGCTCGCTCCATCATACCAGAAAATGGAGTCTTAGTCATTTTACCCATCAGACATGCTTCGCATCTTTCAAGTGATTCAAAATCAAGTGATTCAAGAAGTCCATCGGAATGGAGTTTCTTCATACGCTTCACTCCAATGTGACCAAGACGACAGTGCCACATATAGGTCAAATTATCGCTTGATTTCAAACGTTTAGCCTCAATGTTATTAATATGTGTATTTCTACTATCGAGATTCAATATGAATAGACCATCTATCAAAGGTGCATGTGCATAAAACACATTACTCATATAAATCGAACAACCATTATTCTCGGATTTAAACAAGTAACTGTCTCGCAATAAACAAGATCCTGATATAATGTTCATGCTTAATGCAGGCACCAAATAACAATTATTTAAGTATAAAACTAATCCCGATGGTAGATGAAGAGGTAGCGTGCCGACCGCGATCACATCAACCTTTGATCCGTTTCCTACGCGCATCGTCACCTCGTTCTTCACTAGCTTCCGTTTATTCTGCAGCTCCTGTTTCGAGTTACAAATATGAGCAACCGAACCAGTATCAAATACCCAGGCACTACTACGAGTACTAGTGAGATACACATCAATAACATGTATATCAGATATACCTTTCTTCTTGATGTTGCCGTTCTTCAAATCCGCCAAGTACCTTGGGCAATTCCGCTTCCAGTGACCTTCTCCCTTGCAGTAAAAACACTCAGTTTCAGGTTTAGGTCCAGCCTTGGTCTTCTTCGTCGGCGTGGTAACTTTCTTACCACCCTTCTTGAAGTGTCCCTTTTTCTTAGACTTGCCTTTCTTGAATTTGGTGGTCTTATTGACCATCAACACTTGGTGCTCTTTCTTGATCTCCACTTCTGCAGATTTTAACATAGCAAATAGTTCTGGCAACTCTTTGTTCATGTTCTGCATGTTGTAGTTCATCACAAAGTTCTTGTAACTTGGTGGTAGTGATTGGAGGATGCGGTAAACTCCCAAAGTATTAGGAATCACTATACCCAAACTTTGAAGTTTATTTGCGTGCCCAGACATCTTAAGCACATGCTCACTGACGGAGCTACCCTCTTCCATCTTGCAGTTAAAGAACTTTTCAGAAGCTTCATAACTTTCAATTGCCGCATGAGTCTCAAAGATTAATTTGAGATCCTCGACAATATCATATGGATCTGACTCTTCAAACCTTTTCTGAAGCTCCGATTCTAAACCATACAAGATAGCACACTGAACTATGGAGTACTGATTCTTCCGAGCGAGGTAAACATTCTTTACTTCATCGGTAGCATCAGCTACAGGTGGGTCACCTAGCGGTGCATCCAGCACATAGGTCAAATTACCAGCTGTGAGGACAATCCTCAAATTGCGGAACCAATCCGCGAAGTTGCTTCCATTGTTTTTCAACTTTTCTTTCTCTAGGAACGCATTAAAATTGATGGTAGGGGCTGCCATTGATCTACAACATATTTGCAATAGTTTAGACTAAGTTTATGACAAATTGAGTTCAAATTAATTAATGAAATTAAACTAGGTGAACTCCCACTCAAAACAACATCCCTCACATTGTTTTAGTGATCACACGAACCAAATCCACTACATCAACACCGATCATCACGAGAGCTGATATAGTTTTAATGGCGAACAATCATCATGTTCATCATATCTACTATATGATTCATGCTTTGCCTTTCGGCGATCCGTGTTCCTGAGGCCATGTCTGTACATGCTAGGCTCGTCAAGATCAAACCTTAGCTTCTGCATAAGCAAATCTGGCTTGCTTACGTTGTATTCACCCGCGGAATCAAAGACACCCGATCATCACGTGGTGCTTCGAAGCAGCAAGCTTTGGCAACGGTGCATACTAAGGGTGAACACTTTAGAACTTGAAATTTATGTGCATGAGGGATCATCTTATAATGCTACCGTCGTCTACTCAGCAATACAAGATGCATAAAGGATTAACATCACATGCAATTCATAATATGTGATATGATATGGCCTTTCTTCTTTGTGCTTCCGATCTCCATCTTCAAGCACGAACATGATCTCCATCATCACCGGCATAGCATCAAGGTCAATGACGCTTCTTCATGGTTGTCGTCCGCCAGCTTCAACTATTACAACTATTTTGAATAGACACGCAGGCCTTAACAGAAATTAAAGACAACCATATGGCTCCTGCCGGTTGCCAACTTACAATAAGGATCATTGCATACATCAAATATAATCACAATCATGGCCATATCACATCACTGCACACCCCTGCAAAACAAAGTTAGACGCTTCTACTTTCTTTGCATATTTTACGTGGTTTGGGGCTTTCATAAGTGTCGTTCTAACTTACGAACAAGAACCACAACATTGATACTAGCATTGTTGATCACCCGTTGTAAATTGGATCTTTACTATGCTAGGAGAAACAGGCACCCGCAAAGCCACTTATGCAAAACGAGTTGCATGTCAAGTGTGGAGCAAGTCTCATGAACGATGTCATGTAAGGTTAGCCCGGGCCGCTTCATCCCAACATACCGCAAGATGCAAAGTACACAAAAAGCAATCTACAATAAAAGCATCAACGCCCACAATGACCATTGTGTTCTACTCGTGCAACAGATCTACATATAGACACGGCTCTGATACCACTGTAGGGGTTCGTAGCATGGAAAACAAAAATTTTCTATCGCATACAAACAAACAAGCCAAGATCTATCTACTAGATTGTAGCAACGAGTCGATGGAATAACTCACCCTCGAAGATTCCAAAGTGTTTAACGAGAGCAGATTCTCGTGGGTGATGTAGTCGTACTCTTTCCGATCTCAAGATCGCGTAGACGATCCTTCCGGCGCCGCGTTCCCGCAGCGCTCCCGCAGTCGGTCACACGTTCGGTACTCGACGAAGACCTTCCTCTCCCTTGTTCCAGCAGGCAGCGGAGGTTGTAGCACTCTCCTCGCGATTCCGGCAGCACAACGGCGTGGTACCGGAGGTAGAGGGGTAATCCCGCAGGGCTTCGCCTTAAGCCGGTGCGAGTATGGTGGAGCTTATGAGAGAGGCTATTAGTGGTCTAGTAATTAGACACACCAATTAGAGGGCTCTAAACCAATTAGAAGGCTCTAAACCGAATAGCTCTAAACCGGGGTCTAGATCTAGGGTTTAGTTTAGAGGATAGGAAACTTGTGTGTCTAGGAGGGGAGCCCTGCCCCTCCTTATATAGGTGGGAGGGGTGGGCGCGCCAGGGGAGGGAGGGAGTCCCTCCCCAACTCGGCCTAGGGCTGGCCGCCGGCTTGGAGGAGAGAAACTCCTCCTCCAAGTCGACTCCAACTCCTCTTGCTTGTTTCCCACAGTTTCTTGTTTTTGGCAGTTTGACTTTCAAACTGGACATTTGACTTTTCTGTTTTAGGATTCAATTTAATCCTATATTTGGGACAGCAAGAACACTTAGTACATGATGCAATCATTCCAATATGTAATGACACATTCATGTACCCCTTCCCCCCCGGAGTGCCGGACAATCCGGAACCTTCTAGAATATCCCCGATGAAAACACCGGAATCATTCCCGAACTCCGAAACAGGACTTTCCTTATATGAATCTTATTCTCCGGACCATTCCGGATCACCTCGTGATATCCCGGATCCCATCCGAGACTCCGAACAACATTCGGTCTCTTTCTCATAATACCATAACTACTCAAACAACGTCGAATCCTTAAGTGTGTCTCCCTACGGTTCGTGAATTACGCGGACATGATCGAGACACTTCTCCGAACAATAACCAATAGAGGAATCTGGAAATTCATATGGCTCCCACATATTTCTACGATTACTTTGCGATCGAATGAACCACTTACATACGATACCAATTTCCCTTTGTCTCACGATATGTTACTTATCCGAGGTTATGATCGTCGGTATCTCTGCATACCTAGTTCATCCTCGTTACTGATAAGTACTCTTTTCTCGTTCCCGTGATATGTGATCCCTTGTGACCAAGTCACATGCTTGCAAGCTAATTGAATGACATTTCACCGAGAGGGCCCAGAGAATATCTATCCGTCATGTGGATGGACAAATCCCACTCTTGATCCATGTGTTTCAACCAATACTTTCCGAACACTCAATGCCACCTTTATAGCCACCCTGTTACGGTGTGGTGTTTGATGACATCAAAGCATCCATCCAGTAAAGGTGATATGCATGATCTCATGGTCGAAGGAATTAGGTTACTATGTATCAGAAAGCATATAGCAATTGAACTATTGAAATGACTTGATCTTTATGCTACGCTTTTCTATAGGAGTATGTCCACCATATCATTCTCCTAACGATATGATCTTGTTGTTGATAACATCTCAATGTTCATGACAAAGAAACCACATCATCAATCAACCAACAAGCTAGTGAAGTATAGAGGCTATACTAGGGACTTCAAATTAAGTTTACAAATCACACAAGTATTAATGGTTTCCTTGTTAATACTATTATAGCATGAATGCAAACATTTATCATAAACACAAAGATATATAATAATAACTATATTTATTATTGCCTCTAGGGCATATCTCCAACAATTACATGGTAATATACCGAACACCCATGGCAGTTTGGTGTTGGTCATGTTTTGCCCTCGGGAGAGGTTTAGTCAACGGATCCGCCACATTCAGATCTGTGTGTACTTTGCAAATCTTTATATCCCCATCCTGGATATGTTCTCGAATAGCGTGAAAACGCAGCTTGATATGCTTCAGCTTCTTGTGTGACCTTGGTTCTTGCGCATTGGCTATGGCGCCCATGTTATCACAGTAGATAGACATTGGGTCCAGCGCACTTGGAACCACACCCAGCTCTGTAATGAACTCTTTCATCCATATCGCTTCTTGTGAAGCCTCTGAAGCAGCCATGTATTCCGATTCAGTTGAAGATCTCGCCACAACGCTTTGCTTTGCACTCCTCCAGCTAACTGCTACACCATTCAAAATAAATACGTACCCAGATTGTGATTTAGAATCATCTGGATCGGTGTTCCAACTAGCATCGGTGTAACCATTAACAACGAGCTGTTCATCACCTCCATAAGAAAGAACCATATCCTTAGTTCTTCTCAAGTACTTAAGGATGTTTTTGACCGCTGTCCAATGATCCACTCCTGGATCACTTTGATATCTGCTAGTTAAACTAACAGCATATGCAATATCGGGTCTAGTACATAGCATGGCATACATTAGAGATCCTATGGCTGAGGCATAGGGAGTCTTACTCATCCTTTCTCTATCTTCTGCCGATGTTGGACTTTGAGTTTTACTCAAGGTCGTATTGGGCAACATGGGCAAGAACCCTTTCTTGCTTTCTTCCATTCCAAACTTCTTTAGAACTTTGTCCAAATATGTACTCTGTGACAATGATATTTGGCGTTTCGATCTATCTCTATAAATCTTTATGCCTAATATGTAAGCTGCTTCGCCAAGATCCTTCATTGAAAAACTATTATTCAAATATTCCTTGACACTATTAAGAAGGTCTACATTATTCCCAATCAACAATATGTCATCCACATACAGTATTAAGAATGCTACAGAGCTCCCACTCACTTTCTTGTAAATACAAGCTTCTCCATAAGTTTGTATAAAACCAAAACTTTTGATTACCTTATCAAAACGTTGATTCCAACTTCGGGATGCCTGCTTCAATCCATAGATGGACCGTTGAAGGTTGCATACCTTGTTAGCATCTTTAGGATCGACAAAACCTTTGGGTTGCATCATATACAACTCTTCATCAATGTCTCCATTGAGGAATGCTGTTTTGACATCCATCTGCCATATCTCATAATCATAATATGCAGCGATTGCTAACATAATCCTCACAGACTTTAGCTTCGCTACCGGTGAGAAAGTCTCATCGTAGTCAACTCCTTGAATTTGTCGAAACCCTTTTGCGACAAGTCGAGCTTTATAGACAGTAACATTACCATCAGCATCTGTTTTCTTCTTGAAAATCCATTTGTTCTCGACAGCCTTCCGGCCATCCGGTAAGTCCACCAAAGTCCATACTTGGTTTTCGTACATGGATCCAATCTTGGATTTCATGGCTTCTTGCTATTTATTGGAATCTGGGCTCATCATCGCTTCCTCATATGTCTCGGGGTCATCGGTGTTGTCAACCACCATGACATTCATAACGGAATCATACCAATCTGGAGTGGTACGAGTTCTCGTTGACCTCCGAGGCTCTGTAGTAACTTCAACCGAAGTTTCATGATCACCATCATTAGCTTCCTCTCTTATTGGTGCAGGCACCACAGGAACTTCTTCCGGTGCTGCGCTACTCGCAATTTCGAGAGAAGGTTCGACAACCTCGTCGAGTTCTACTTTCCTTCCAGTCACTTCTTTCGAGAGAAATTCCTTCTCTAGAAAGGATCCATTCTTGGCAACGAATGTTTTGCCTTCGGATCTATGATAGAAGGTATACCCAATAGTTTCCTTCGGGTATCCTATGAAGACGCATTTTTCCGCTTTGGGTTCAAGCTTGTCCGGCTGTAACTTCTTTACATAGGCTTCGCATCCCCAAACTTTAAGGAACGACAATTTAGGTTTCTTCCCAAACCATAATTCATACGGTGTCGTTTCAACGGATTTAGACGGTGCCCTATTTAAAGTGAATGCGGCTGTTTCTAATGCATAACCCCAAAATGATAGCGGTAAATCTGTAAGTGACATCATAGAACGAACCATATCTAAGAGAGTTCGATTACGACGTTCGGACACACCATTACACTGTGGTGTTCCTGGCGGTGTCAATTGTGAAAGTATTCCGCATTTCTTAAAATGCTCGCCAAACTCGTAACTTAGATATTCACCTCCACGATCAGAACGTAGAAATTTAATCTTCTTGTTACGTTGATTCTCTACCTCACTTTGAAACTCCTTAAACTTCTCGAAAGTTTCGGACTTATGTTTCATGAAATAGATATTCCCATATCTACTCAAGTCATCCGTGAAGGTAAGAACATAACGATAACCACCGCGCGATGCTACACTCATTGGACCACACACATCGGTATGTATGATTTCCAATAATTCCGTAGCTCGCTCCATCATACCAGAAAATGGAGTCTTAGTCATTTTACCCATCAGACATGCTTCGCATCTTTCAAGTGATTCAAAATCAAGTGATTCAAGAAGTCCATCGGAATGGAGTTTCTTCATACGTTTCACTCCGATGTGACCAAGACGACAGTGCCACATATAGGTCGAATTATCGCTTGATTTCAAACGTTTAGCCTCAATGTTGTTGATATGTGTATTTCCACTATCGAGATTCAATAAGAATAGACCATCTATCAAAGGTGCATGTGCATAAAACATATTACTCATATAAATAGAACAACCATTATTCTCAGATTTAAACAAGTAACCGTCTCGCAATAAACAAGATCCCGATATAATGTTCATGCTCAACGCAGGCACCAAATAACAATTATTTAAGTATAAAACTAATCCCGATGGTAGATGAAGAGGTAGCGTGCCGACCGCGATCACATCAACCTTTGATCCGTTTCCCACGCGCATCGTCACCTCGTTCTTCGCTAGCTTCCGTTTATTCTGCAGCACCTATTTCGAGTTACAAATATGAGCAACCGAACCAGTATCAAATACCCAGGCACTACTACGAATACTAGTGAGATACACATCAATAACATGTATATCAGATATACCTTTCTTCTTGATGTTGCCGTTCTTCAAATCCGCCAAGTACTTTGGGCAATTCCGCTTCCAGTGACCTACTCCCTTGCAGTAAAAGCACTCAGTTTCAGGCTTTGGTCCAGCCTTGGTTTTCTTCGTCGGTGTGGTAACTTTCTTACCACCCTTCTTGAAGTGTCCCTTTTGCTTAGACTTGCCCTTCTTGAATTTGGTGGTCTTATTGACCATCAACACTTGGTGCTCTTTCTTGATCTCCACTTCTGCAGATTTTAACATAGCAAATAGTTCTGGCAACTCTTTGTTCATGTTCTGCATGTTGTAGTTCATCACAAAGTTCCTGTAACTTGGTGGCAATGACTGGAGGACGCGGTAAACCCCCAAAGCATTAGGAATCACTATACCCAAGCTTTGAAGTTTGTTTGCGTGCCCAGACATCTTAAGCACATGCTCACTGACGGAGCTGCCCTCTTCCATCTTGCAGTTAAAGAACTTTTCAGAAGCTTCATAACTTTCAATTGCCGCATGAGTCTCAAAAATTAATTTGAGATCCTCGACAATATCATATGGGTCTGACTCTTCAAACCTTTTCTGAAGCTCCGATTCTAAACCATACAAGATAGCACACTGAACTATGGAGTACTGATTCTTCCGAGCGAGGTAAACATTCTTTACTTCATCGGGAGCATCAGCTGCAGGTGGGTCACCCAGCGGTGCATCCAGCACATAGGTCAAATTACCAGCTGTGAGGACAATCCTCAAATTGCGGAACCAATCCGCGAAGTTGCTTCCATTGTCTTTCAACTTTTCTTTCTCTAGGAACGCATTAAAATTGATGGTAGGGGCTGCCATTGATCTACAACATATTTGCAATAGTTTAGACTAAGTTTATGACAAATTGAGTTCAAATTAATTAATGAAATTAAACTAGGTGAACTCCCACTCAAAACAACATCCCTCACATTGTTTTAGTGATCACACGAACCAAATCCACTACATCAACACCGATCATCACGAGAGTTGATATAGTTTCAATGGCGAACAATCATCATGTTCATCATATCTACTATATGATTCATGCTTTACCTTTCGGTAATCCGTGTTCCTGAGACCATGTCTGTACATGCTAGGCTCGTCAAGATCAAACCTTAGCCACCGCATAAGCAAATCTGGCTTGCTTACGTTGTATACACTTGCGGAATCTAACACACCCGATCATCACGTGGTGCTTCGAAACAACAAGCTTTAGCAACGGTGCTAACTAAGGGCGAACACTTTATGATTTGAAATTCATGTGCATGAGGGATCATCTTATAATGCTACCGTCGTCTACTAAGCAATACAAGATGCATAAAGGATTAACATCACATGCAATTCATAATATGTGATATGATATGGCCTTTCTTCTTTGTGCTTCTGATCTCCATCTTCAAATACGAACATGATCTCCATCATCTCCGGCATTGCATCAAGGTCAATGACGCTTCACCATGGTTGTCGTCCACCGGCTTCAACTATTACAACTACTTTGAATAGACATGCGGGTCTTAACATAAATTAAAGACAACCATATGGCTCCTGCCGGTTGCCAACTTACAATAAGGAACATTGCATACATCAAATATAATCACAATCATGGCCATATCACATCACTGCACACCCCTGCAAAACAAAGTTAGACGCCTCTACTTTCTTTGCATATTTTACGTGGTTTGGGGCTTTCAATAAGTGTCGTTCTAACTTACGAACAAAAACCACAACATTGATACTAGCATTGTTGATTACCCGTTGTAAATTGGATCTTAACTATGCTAGGAGAAACAGGCACCCGCAAAGCCACTTATGCAATACAAGTTGCATGTCAAGCGTGGAGCAAGTCTCATGAACGATGTCATGTAAGGTTAGCCCGGGCCGCTTCATCCCAACATACCGCAAGATGCAAAGTACACAAAAAGCAATCTACAATAAAAGCATCAACGCCCACAATGACCATTGTGTTCTACTCGTGCAACAGATCTACATATAGACACGGCTCTGATACCACTGTAGGGGTTCGTAGCATGGAAAACAAAAATTTTCTATCGCATACAAACAAACAAGCCAAGATCTATCTACTAGATTGTAGCAACGAGTCGATGGTATAACTTACCCTCGAAGATTCCAAAGCGTTTAACGAGAGCGGATTCTCGTGGGTGATGTAGTCGTACTCTTTCCGATCTCAAGATCGTGTAGACGATCCTTCCGGCGCCACGTACCGGCAGCGCTCCCGTAGTCGGTCACACGTTCGGTACTCGACGAAGACCTTCCTCTCCCTTGTTCCAGCAGGCAGCGGAGGTTGTAGCACTCTCCTCGCGATTCCGGCAGCACAACGGCGTGGTACCGGAAGTAGAGGGGAAATCCCGCAGGGCTTCGCCTTAAGCCGGTGCGAGTATGGTGGAGCTTATGAGAGAGGCTATTAGTGGTCTAGTAATTAGACACACCAATTAGAAGGCTCTAAACCAATTAGAAGGCTCTAAACCGCTGGCTAAAGCAATTAGAAGCTCTAAATCAAAACGGCTCTAAACCGGAGGTAGAAGATAGGAACTTGTGTGTTCTAGGAGGGGAGCCCTGCCCCTCCTTTTATGGGTGGGGAGGCGCGGCCAGGGGAGGGGAGTCCCTCCCCAAGTCGGCCTTGGGCTGGGCGCCGTCTTGGAGGAGTGGGACTCCTCCTCCAAGTTGGTTCCAACTCCTCTTGCTTGTTTCCCACAGTTTCCTGTTTCCCACAGTTTCCTGTTTTAGCCGTTTGACTTTCAAACTGGCAATTTGACTTTCATGTTTTTGGAACAGCAAGAACACTTAGTACATGATGCAATCATTCAATGACACACTCATGTACCCTCCCCCCCGGAGTGCCGGACAATCCGGAACCTTCTAGAACATTCCCGATGAAAACACCGGAATCATTCCCGAACTCCGAAACGGGACTTTCCTTATATGAATCTTATTCTCCGGACCATTCCGGATCACCTCGTGATATCCCGGATCCCATCCGAGACTCCGAACAACATTCGGTTTCTTTCTCATAATACCATAACTACTCAAAACAACGTCGAATCCTTAAGTGTGTCTCCCTACGGTTCGTGAATTATGCGGACATGATCGAGACACTTCTCCGAACAATAACCAATAGAGGAATCTGGAAATTCATATGGCTCCCACATATTTCTACGATTACTTTGCGATCGAATGAACCACTTACATACGATACCAATTTCCCTTTGTCTCACGATAGTTTACTTATCCGAGGTTATGATCGTCGGTATCTCTGCATACCTAGTTCAACCTCGTTACCGATAAGTACTCTTTTCTCGTTCCCGTGATATGTGATCCCTTGTGACCAAGTCACATGCTTGCAAGCCAATTGGATGACATTCCACCGAGAGGGCCCAGAGTATATCTATCCGTCATGTGGATGGACAAATCCCACTCTTGATCCATGTGTTTCAACCAATACTTTCCGAACACTTAATGTCACCTTTATAGCCACCCAGTTACGGTGTGGTGTTTGATGTCATCAAAGCATCCATCCGGTAAAGGTGATATGCATGATCTCATGGTCGAAGGAATTAGGTTACTATGTATCAGAAAGCATATAGCAATTGAACTATTGAAATGACTTGATCTTTATGCTACGCTTATCAATAGGAGTATGTCCACCATATCATTCTCCTAACGATATGATCTTGTTGTTGATAACATCTCAATGTTCATGATATGGAAACCACAATCATTTAATCAACCAACAAGCTAGTGAAGTATAGAGGCTATACTAGGGACTTCAATTTAAGTTTACAATTCACACAAGTATTAATGTTTCCTTGTTAATACTATTATAGCATGAATATAAACATTTATCATAAACACAAAGATATAATAATAACTATATTTATTATTGCCTCTAGGGCATATCTCCAACTACTGGTGCCCAACTTCGGAGGTCGACGAGGCAACTTGTGCCCGACAAGGCAACTATCCTAAACTACCATAACAACCATGTCCATACAATACTCTAACACCCCTCGTTGTTGCTATGTACATCGATAATTGGTTATACTTGCTCACATCTTAGAACAATCCTCTTATACTGATAAGTTCTAGTGCCAAATTATGATATCCACAATGAATAGGATATGATGAACAATGCAACCATCTTGGTCAGATTTCAACAATGTTTCTTTTAATGTCTCTTTTACTTCATTCATACCCATCCATTGCAATGACTTATGAGACCGATATAGTGACTGGATGACCATTTGTTACAGCACCGTGAAATACCGTTTTTTGTTTGAATTGACAATAGAAACCAATTACGAAACAATCCCTAATACGTTTATCACTAATAAACCTTTGCAAGGCTTTGAATGCCCATGCGAAGCAAAAACATGAAGGCAAATGTTTCCTTGGAGGTTCTTCCGGCCAAGATGTTTTTACTTTCAGGAATACTAATATTCATTTCAACCATGGTGTTATGATATTATTATTGACGACTGGTTTAGGAACGACCCATCATTCAGTACTATTCTCTTCAAATAGTGATTGTAGTGTTTTCCTGCCTACTGGTTGCATCTTCACATCTTTAGTTACTGAACCAAGCAAATCAGAAGTGAGAAAGAATAGCGAAATAAGTACTATTATAGCCAACCGACTAAAAAAGAATAAGACCTCTAGATCAATATGGGGTGAGAGACGTCATGATGTATGTGCAGGACCGTTCGGTCAAAATCGGTACAGCAAACTGAGTTTAATGTAATTTATATTAAACTTTTATACCTATTTGTAACTTATTTTGCATGCTATCGTCGTGATGTATACTTATTTATAACTTAATTCATACTGGTGGTCTAGTATTCTGTCGTGCCAGTTATGCTTTGCCTCCGTCAGTGGAGCATACGAATATAGATTCACCGGTGACCTTGAGCTCGCGTGAGCGGTAGGATGTGGCATCCGACCCCATTCCACCCCCAACGACACACGATCATGATTTTCTCTTTGTAAAAGAGCTTTGCAACGTGCTCAACAACTTGAAGATTGCGACTACTATTTCTAGATAGGTAAAGGCGATTGTTTGCCTCCTAACATGTATGACAATCTAGAGAAAAATTAAGAAGATGAGTAATTGCTCTTAGACCGGCATCCAGAAGGAGAAGTCATTTGAGTCCAAAGACAATAAAAGTAGTGTCATAGGACTGGCCTGGGTTCAAAGACGATAAGGGCGACTGTCCTTGGACCGGCCCATGTTCCGTCTCTTGCATGCATGGACAGTCTTATCTTATTGTATCGAGTAATGCTAGACATATGAACGGGTTCTACAAAATTTTCTTACGAACGACCAACTCAAGGCTGAGCAGATCACTACGTGCTCCACAATTTAAGGAAGGAAAAAGATCAGCCCAAACACAAGGCTCCACGTCGGTCCGTAAGGTCATTTTGTACTCCCTCCGTTTTTAGTACTTCGCGTTCTAGGATTTTCCGTAAGATCCATAGTTGATTACATGTGAATGCAACACTGTTTCCGTACTGGCACAAATTCATTCCATTCTCGCATGTTTGGTAGAAGGCTTAGCTATTATTTTCCATTGGCAGTTCTATAGCAATTATTTTTTTCATTTTCGTTGTACTAATATTGGCACAGAAGTTGCTAATAACAAACGACTAGTGTCATTTTTCTGTGTCCGACGAGGCAACTTATATGCCAGACGAGGAAACTTCGGAGTCCAGCGAGGGAACTTTGGAGCCCGGCGAGACAACTTCAGTGCCCGACGAGGCAACTTTTGTGTCTAACGAGGCAACTTTGGAACCCGATGAAGCAACTTCGGTGTCCGGGGAGACAACTTTAAAGCCTGACAAGGCAACTTTAGAGCCCAACGAGACAACTTCGGAGCCCGACGAGGCTACTGGTGCCGAACTTCGGAGGTCGACGAGACAACTTGTGCCCGACGAGGCAACTTGTGCCCGACAAGGCAACTATCCTAAACTACCATAACAACCATGTCCGTACAATACTCTAACACCCCTCGTTGTTGCGATGTACATCGATAATTGGTTATACTTGCTCACACCTTAGAACAATCCTCTTATACTGATAAGTTCTAGTGCCAAATTATGATATCCACAATGAATAGGATATGATGAACAATGCAACCATCTTGGTCAGATTTCAACAATGTTTCTTTTAATGTCTCTTTTACTTCATTCATACCCATCCATTGCAATGACTTATGAGCCTGATATAGTGACTGGATGACCATTTGTTACAGCACCGTGAAATACTTTTTTTGTTTGAATTGACAACGTAAACCAACTACGAAACAATCCCTAACATGTTTATCACTAATAAACCTTTGCAGAGCTTCGAATGCCCATGCAAAGCAAAAAAATGAAGGCAAATGTTTCCTTGGGGGTTCTTCCTGCTCAGATGTTTTTACTTTCAGGAATACTGATATTCACTTCAACCATGGTGTTATGATATTATTATTGGCGGCTGGTTCAGGAACGACCCATCATTCAGTACTATTCTCTTCAAATAGTGATTGTAGTGTTTTCCTGCCTACTGGTTGCATCTTCACATCTTTAGTTACTGAACCAAGCAAATCAGAAGTGGAAAAGAATAGCGAAATAAGTACTGTTATAGCCAACCGACTAAAAAAGAATAAGACCTCTAGATCAATATCGGGTGAGAGACGTCGTGATGTATGTGCAGGATCGTCCGGTCAAAATCGGTACAGCAAACTGAGTTTAATGTAATTTATATACTTATTTATAACTTATTTTGCATGCTATCGTGTGCGTGACTATTATTTTCCATTTTCTTATTTT
Organism: Avena sativa; assembly: GCA_916181665.1. NCBI lineage: Eukaryota > Viridiplantae > Streptophyta > Magnoliopsida > Poales > Poaceae > Avena > Avena sativa. The sequence goes on along the minus strand of OV702279.1, from coordinate 368,552,294 downwards.
GCATAGTTAACCAAAATTGTAAATGTTAATGCTAGCAATGTTTTATGTAGTTGTAATGCATATATACTTCAAAAATACAATTCCCATGTGCTAAATTTAAACTATATTTTGTAACGTTATTTCCTTGATGAATTAATTTATGATAATTGTTGTGGTAGTTCTCTAAATTATATAGCCTAACAAATATCTTAATATGGGTTTCTAGTGTGCCGCTAGGTAAGCATATTTATAGAAAATTATGGAATTATAAACTAAGAATTGGCACGCTTAATTTATACGGGTGGTCTAGTATTCCGTCGTGCGAGTTATGCTTTGCCTCCGTCAGTGGAGCATACGGATATAGATTCACCGTTGACCTTGAGCTCGCCTGAGGGTTTTTGGGATGAGGCATCCGACCCCGTTCCACCTCGGCAGCACACAATCATGATTTTCTCTTTGTAAAAGAGCTTTGAGACGTGCTCTACAACCTGGAGACTGATATTCCTAGATAGGTAAAGGTGATTGTATGCCTCCTAATGGGTACGACAATTAAGAGAAAAAATAAAAAGGTGAGTGATTGCTCTTAGACCGGCATCCCGAAGGAGAAGTCACTCGGGTTCAAAGACAATAAAAGTAGTGTCATAGGACTGGCCTAGGTTCAAAGACGATAAGAGTGACTGTCCTTGGACCGGCCCATGTTCGGTCTCTTGCATACATGGCCAGAATCTTATTGTATCATAGCTAGATACACATCTTGATGGCAACTATAAGCAGAAAAATAAGCTAGTCCAATAATTATATACATGTATGGCCTCTAAATCGTTAAATGCATGAACCCTTTAGATTCGCTTTTAAAAGACTCAACTAGAGTGACCGTTTCTTGCATATGATAGCACACTAAAAAAGGTCCATTATAAAAGACCCAACATCTAACGAAACAGCATTATAAAGAAAAAAGGTGAGTGTGTCCATGCATGCATCGTCACATAAAGTGTGAGTTCTTATCAAATAAGTCTAATAATGAACTCCAACTAAGATCGCTGGTAAGGCACCGACGTCACTGAATCTACGAGGATGCGTCGGCGCCGGTCGTCGGCGTCGGCTTTGGCGCTGCCCCCGCGGGCGTGGTGGCATGCCGGTTCATCAGCCTCCAGAATATCCACCACCCGGACTCCTGCAACCGCGGCACCAGTGCCTCCGGGTCGGCACACAGCGCCTCCACCTCCGCCGCGCGCTGCCGCAGACCCTCCGCGACCGCCTCCTCCCGCTGCCCCGCGTACGCCTCCGCGCCTTCCCGCAACCTGTCCACCAGCGGCCCCGCGAACTCGGCCGCGAACCGCGCGCCGACGCCGTGTCCCGCCGTGGCGGCCGCGTGGATCGCGTCGGCCCTGGCCACGTCGGCCTCGGGGACCCCGCCGCCGTCCATCTCCCTGGCCAAGAACTGCAGGAAGGCCTCGGCCGCCGTGGCGAGGAGCGCGTCCTCGGCTGCCTCGCCCTCCGCCATGGCCGCGTGCCTCAGCCACCCGTCCCGCAGCCGCCGCGCGTCGGAGGCGAGCGCGTCCGCCTCAGCGCGCCGCGCGGCGCACCACGCGGCCTGCCTCCGCAGCTCGTACACAAGCGCCTCTTCGCCTGCGCTCCCCGCGAAGACGGCGAGGCCGTGCGCGAGGTCCGCCAGATCCTCGTCGGCCGCGTCGCGGAGCGCCACGGCGTAGTCCTCGCGCGCGTCCACCCAGTCCAGCATCGCGACGGCGGGGAACCCGTCCCCGTCCGCGTCCGCGAGCATGCGCTGCATGTCCGACTGCACGGCCCGCAGGAACTCCTCCACGTATGGATCGACTTTGTCGTCGGCCGCCATGGACCTGATCTCCTCCTCCTCGCTCAACGGATCGGCCACCTGGATCTCCATCGGGACCATCGGTACGAATCGTGGTGATGTGTGTGCCTGCTCTCGGATCTCTAGCCCTCACCCCGGCTTCCTATATATGGACGAGAGGCAGACCGAAACCGGCCGGGTCTCCTACTACGTGCGCTACCCCCTCCGATTCGGATTCGCAGCTTGCTCCCTCTGGATCCACAAGACAGAAGTCTTACGGTATGGCCTGGCCCATAGTGACAGTTGCGTCTGAGCCTTTTTATTGGAAGCACTTCATCGAGCTTTTTATCCATTGAAAAAGACTTCCCACGACAAAAAAAAAATCCATTGAAAACTTTCAAACTCAAACCTGCTCCTTGACTCAAGGAGGGCTGCCTCGGGTTCTATAATCAGAGATACTAGTGGACAATTTGTGACAGGCATGTCGAGTGGAGATCGAAGGAGTGCTCGATGTAACTACGGCTGAGGCACAAGCTTTGCGAGATGGCCTTTTGGATGTTTGGCCAGCGGAACGAATTGGATGCAATAGTATCTACTCGCTCTGTTTCATAATATAAGATGTTTAGCTTTGTGAAGATAATGTATGTAGGCGCATTTTAGCGTGTAGGTTCGGAGATGTTTACGCCGAATTTACACACTAAAAGGTGTCTAGATATATTATCTTCACAAACGTAAAACATCTTATATTTTGGAATAGAGGGGGTACATTGAAACATAATTCCTAGAAGTTGTAAATGCTCTTTCTGATCCGATCAACCATAGGATAATGGATGTCTTTTTGGATGAATGTCGTTTGATAATGGCAGGACTTGAGTCGACGTAGTTGGCCCATTTGCTCGAGAGAAATGAATCTAGATAATTCCTAGAAGTTGTAAATGCTCTTTCTGATCTGACCAACCATAGGATAATGGACATTGTCTTTTTGGATGAATGTCGTTTGATAATGGCAGGACTTGAGTCGACGCAGTTGGCCCATTTGCTCAAGAGAAATGAATCTAGATATATCCGAGTCAACTAATATGGGTCGGAGGAGTACTATAAATGAGGATAATATATGGATTTCTAGCCCTCACCCCCGGGCTTCGTATATATGCACAAGAGACAGACCGAGACCGTCCGAGCCTCGTACATGGTATATGGCGTACCCCTCTGATTCAGAAAGGAGGACTTGATGGCCACGCGCCTGGACCTTGCATTTTTTAATAAAGGAAATATATTAATGCGGGAAATCTTGGTTTAGAATGTTCTGAACTGTGTCTTAGGGGGCGGGCTCGCGGCATCCAAAGCGAGCGGGCGAGATTCGCCCGCACGGTTGAGGCTAACAAGGGTGTCGCGCGGACCATCGGGGTCATAGGGGAACAATCGAGATCTTCATCGGGACATAACCACATGTGATGCAGGCACGGCAACACCTGGAGCCCACGTGTCGGTCACACCTCACCTCTCGCTCCGCCCTGACCGTTTCAAAAATCCACCCTTTCCGTGGCGGTTCTCCTCTTCTCGACAAATCTACTACACGTAATTCCCGGAAGAGAAAAATAATACCCCCTCCGATCCATATTACTCGTTGTTAAAATTGATGTATCTAGCACTAAAACATGTTTAGATATATTTTTTTATTGAAAAGTAATATAAATCGAAGGGAGTAACAAAAGTCATGTCAACTTATCTTTTCGAGGCAGGGAACGCATCTTTTCTTTTAAAGCTATTTTTCTTTGGATTTGAAGTTATATTATGAAGTCTGCCGTATGACTGTTTTTTCTTTGGGCATTTTGAGGGACCGGCGGGTTTTTATTTGACAGCGGTTACGAGTAGACACTGGTGGACAGAGTGGAGATGCGTTCGTGTCGTGGCCTCGTGGGGCTTGGCATATTCTGGAAAAGAAAAAGGAAAATCGATGTGAGTGAGGAGGCAATTTAGTTTTACATTTTTCTGACAGTGAAAGAGAAGGCTTAGGAACACGAACAGACGTCCCTCCTGGTTCTACAAATAGGCCATTCTCCGGCGACCTCCGTCTCCTTGCCTCCTACTCCTAGCATCGTAGCTAGGCACCATTTGGCGTTGCCGGCCGGCGGTAGATCTCGCCGCCGATCTAGGGCCAGGAGACCTGCTGCAGCCCGGCTGAATCGGAACCACGTACAACACTGAAAGAAAAATCATATCCAATGGCCATGATCCTATCCCATTCGCCCCGTCGCTTCCTCCGCCTTCTCAAGCCTATAGCCCTCTTCCCAAGAACCCTCTCCCCAGCCATGACCTCGCCTTGCCCTCCCCACCACCCGGCGGGGTACAAAGAAAATACGGGCAGCTAGGTCAAATAGCTACTTTACGCTGAGTTATAATCCTATTTCATCTTCCAAACTGTGGCTAATTTTTGGTATGCATGCCTCTGGTCTGGTAATGGTGGCAGTAAAAATCTGAATTTCTTTCCACAGGGGTTTCTGAATCTAATCTGGTGGACCGGAAGACAGTCAAAATCATGACATACAATTTGTGTTCTTGGGTGTATTTGGAACTGTCCAGTAGGATGAATGCTATTGGAGACCTTATCCAGCACCACAACCCAGATTTTATATGCCTCCAGGTCCATATTTTCTCAATTTTCACAGTGCCTTGTTTCCTTGTTCCATTCTGAATAGCCCTCACATATGTGGGACTGCACTACCGCAGGAGGTTACACCAGAAATCTATCCGCTTCTGAAAAACTATGACTGGTGGGGAGAATACGAATGCTCATTATCTTGTGACTGGTCAACGCAGAGAATTTTTTACTGTCTGCAGGTATAATCATATATTTTTCTCAAAGCACGAAAATCAGGTGTCCCTAAGGCGCACCGCTGGTTGATCGTCACTTTATATATTGTGAAAGTAAGATTGAGAAAATATGTTTGACAGAAACTGAGAAGAAATTATACTAAGTAGCGTGGTGGTCCTCGTAAATGCGAGGGCACCATCTTTAATAGGTTGAAAATGTCTAAAAAATAAAGTTACTATTTTAGGGGTAAGTAGTACGATTTAAAGTTTCACATATGCTAAGTAACATCTTTAGCCAACCTAAATTTATGGGCTAATGATGTTGTGTCATCTGACGAAATACACATGTGTGTCGTTTGTAAGTAATATATATCTATTGTTTAGGTTTCAAGCCTTTTTTTGGAAAAGGGACCTAACATGGCCTGTGATCAATTGGCACACATAACCATTTTTAGTGTCAATCCATTAACTTTAAATTGCAACACACTTCATGTACACCTCTGTTGATGCCCACAAGGGCAAAGGCTACATGTGTCATTACGTTTATCCATGCAATATGTAGTATATGAATATGATAATTATGAAGACCTATTGGTTTTGATTGTTTTTATGCCAAGCTAGCTTGCATGTCTACACAATTTCCTAACATGTGCATAATCATTTTAACTATAATTATGAAGACATATTTCTTATGATACTTAGGGATGTATATTAATCATGGCAAAATGAGGATACAACGGATTGGCAATCGGGTGCTTTGGTGTTTCATTAAAAAGTTCTAATATACTATCTCGTGTTTCTTGTATTATATTGATTGTAACATATAATAGATCAATTCGATAATTTGAAGGCTATGCACATTTATGTCAAAATATGCCGAGATCCAAACATATAGATAAGATGCTTAAACTTAAAAAATAGATAATGAGTTGTTCGTAATTTCTTTTGTTAATATTGAATAGCACGATATTACAACAATCCATCAAATATTTTAGTAAACTGATTTTTGGAATATTTTATGTCTTTAAATATTTTGTACACAAATTAAATAGTTAGATGTCTTGTGGTGATTTTTTAATACTCGACCATGAGTGCAAAAGTGCACATGTATATTTTCCCACGTGAAAGCTTGTATGTCTTTTATTCTGAACGGACTCCATTTTTAGGAGATATATTTGCTAAGAAAATTACTCTAAAGGAATCTATGAACATGTATCAAAAGTAGTTTTGTAGATATAAAACGTGCCAGATGGGTACTATACAGTTATGTGATTAATAATATTTTGTTAAATCCTAGCCACAAATTCAAAATCCAACTGTTAAAATAATTCAGATGACGTGGATCAACCGGGTGCCTCAAAAAAAATCTTATATTAACATAGTCAATCCCAATGTTTTTACATGTTTTCATGCGCCGAGTTGTAAAGGTTCCACCTTATGTTTTGCACAGACAATGTTTAGTTGAAGTTCATTCGTTTACATGGTAAGGAGAGGATGTTGGAATCTGCCCACAGATCGATCAGATGAAAACTCGACAAACACCACACTCGAAATTCTTATGGCCAAGGGCACGTGTCGTGCCTGTTCTTTTCCTTTATTTCTGCTCAACTCACACAGTACAAAACTCACGCCCTCCTTGTGTTCACACGAGCTGCCGACTCAAAACTCATGCCTCCTGTTGTTTATATATACACCACTTTCAAACCGACTAGGACTTACGTAACACACAACTGAATCCAGATTACACTAGACTGCTAACTACTAGTATTACCAACGTACCAGCTAATTAACCTACTAAGACACAGACTCGGCACATCAGACTGACTCTAGGACTACACGTTGCCTAATTAAACTTAAACACTTGCTAAATCAAGATTACTGCTAACAGAGGATGCTGTTGTATTTTTTTTTTCCGAGTGAAGGTCACAAATGCTGCTGTAGTGGTTATTATTTCGTCGTTTCGGTTCCTACTTTCTATCTGTTAGCTTTAGGGACTGCATCACGTTTTATGTGTTTCCGTTAACGTGGAACAAATGCAGATCATGAGCAAACTGCATGTGGATTCTTCCAAGAGCGAGCCACCCAGTGAGGAGAAGGATGCTCTTGACAGCATATGTGAGCATCGGCGGCGTGACCATGGTGTTGGCCACAACCCACCTGGCGAGCCCGCGGGGCGCGACGCCAATAAGATTTAATTAACCCGGCCGCTCAAGCATGCAGAGACATCTCTCAAGATCATGCATGCGACTAGGGCCGGTCCTGGGATTTCGTGGCCCGGGACGAAACTAAAATTTTGGGCCCCTTATTATATTTTTTTGCATATATAAGATGATGAAAAATAAATATTATAAGTATACTTCAACTATAATATTCATATATAAATAACAATATTTACATGATACCTTAAAATTTCCTCCGAACATTTCTAGAAGCAAAGTCAGAAAATTACAATGAAACTTAAACGGAAAAAAGTTTAGAAACATGAGAAAACACTCACAATTACTGCTGAAACACAATTTTAGTTTGGAAGAAAAATCGCAAGATATAAAAATAATTTAGAATAAAAAGAAACAATGTTTAGAGACATGAGGAACAAAGTCATAAAAAAATATAAATGTAATTTAAACATGATAAAAGGTAAAGAAAAATAAAATTGAAAGGAAAAGGCGTGAAAGAAATTTACCAAACAAAAAGACAGGAAAAATGATGAAAGGGAATGAAGCATAAAGAAAATACGTAATGGAACTTATGTAAGAAAAATAAAAAAATATAAAGGAAAGAGACATGCATTGATGTGTTAAAAAGAACCCGTCTCGTATGTCTCTGATCGGTATGCCGATATCCTTTTGTGTGGATGTGGGGATCGATAGTCTGACAACACTTGAAGCTACATGCTCTAAACATGTCCAACCCACTACCGATTTCTTTTAGCGAAACCGTACTAGGAAATGCTCACTAGCGTGTTTCTTGGGACTCGAGAAGCGAACGGGGCAAAAATCGATGAATCGATCAATGTCTAGGACTGGCCATTGGGAGTCGAGCGTTGCCCACAAGCCCAATAAAAAATCTTTTTTTATATGTATACTAGGCTTATAATTTTTTGGGCCCTAATATTTTTGGACCCGGGGCGGCTGCGCCGCCAGTCCCTCCCAAGGGCCGGCCCTGCATGCGACGATTACCCAACGTGATATTCTGCGGGGACATGCATGAACTGGGACGACGAGGAAGTAGACGGGCCCTTTCCTCTGCGGACGCATGCATGGCGGCCGGGTCGACGCCTGCCTGGGAAGAGCTGAGGCCCGGCGAGGATATGGCTGGACGACATACGACACGGATGCGAACCCCATGCTGTCAGTGTCGAGGGACTGCCCGCTGCAGAAGAGGCTGGATCGATCGGTTCGTGTGCAGGCTGGCAGATTTTGACATGGACAGCATAGAGATGATCGGAACGGAGGCCGTTCCTGGTGTCTCGTACTGCGTGATGACGAAGAGGAAGGGATTCGACAGGGTGCCTCGCGAGCTGGTAGGTCCTCTCCTGCCCAGTGACCACTTCGGCCTCGTTCTGACAGTCACCCGCCGTGAGGCTGGAAGCGCTGCGTCCGACTGATGCCGGCCGTGTTTGCTCTGTGACTGGACCTCTTCTGTGTGTAGTAGACTAGTAGTACTAGTAGTAAGTAGTAGCAAATGTAACCTGACTGTGGTTCATTTGTGTAGTAGCAGCATTGCGTAGACCTCTTCTGTGTAGTGGTACTAGAATGGAATGGTAATGTGTTGTTTCATGGATGCTAAGGTACTATGGACGCCACTAGGCTGGTGGTTGCACCGTTTCCCCTGAATTGCTCTTTGTTCTGTGTCTTTTTTTTTGTTTTGAATTCAGTGCTCTTTGTTCTGCCAGTGTCTGCCACATAGTACTCCCTCCGCTTTCAAAATATAAGATGTTTTAGGTTTGTAAAGAAAACATATCTAAATTTTTTTAGTATATAGATTTACTTTAAACCTGAGTAAACCTACATATTAAAAAAAGTCTAGATATATTCGTTTCACAAAGCTAAAACATCTTATATTTTAAAAAAAAGGGTGTATAACACACTTCTTTAGGAATGTTCAAAAGCATCTCTGTTCTACTGGGCCTGAAATGGACCACAAAAGTACGGGTTCAACTAGGCTCAGTCGGACTCTGTAACCCATATTCGTGGTCATGGTTGATCCCACTGGGCTATGTCTTCTTGGACCATTCTGAAAGTCTGACAAGTGGCCAGAACGAGAAGGCTGAACTATGAATCAAGCCCAAAACTGAAGCCATCTTTGCTACCAATACCAACCATCATCAAGATTCTGTATATTGGCATGTTGTTGCCTGTTCTGTTTGAGGAGACATTCTGTACTCATTGTAGTAAATGTAGGATTCTTTCCCGCATATGCTGTACTCATTGTAGTAAAAATGAGAGAAAATGTAGTAGGATTCTTTCCCTCATATATGCTGACTCATTGTACACTTGCGTATATGCTTCATGTAAAGATTGGTGAAAATGGCACGATTTCGTTCATAGTTGGATGCGGTGACAACTGGCGACGGCGGTGGCGTCGTTTGCATGATTGATACGATGGAATCACGAGGTAAGTTTCAGAGCCCTTCCAGGTGAATGGATCAGAATAAGATTGGCAAATCATTTGCAGTTGAGCATGGCATGCAATGTCTGATTTTCTCAGTCTCTCGCAGTTCAGGTGTTCCATCGGTGAGAGAGAGATGTTCAAACAAAGAGACAGACATGGAAAGTTAGAAAAAGACACATTTTTCGCAAAGTTGCAGCTGTAATGGGTACATGTCACGGTCATGGTAGTTCAGAGAGTGAAGTTATCTTGGTCTTTGGTCTAGGAATCGCATATCAGACTACTAGTCAGAGACACAAGCTCTGTCAAAGACTAGTTGTGAGCAAAGTGGTGAAAACACTGGCTGAGGTACAATCCACGGCTAGCAGTATTAGCCTATGATGATGCTGTTTGTTGTAGCACCAAGACTTGACTATTCCAAGTCAACTAAAGGGGTCTTCTTTTTTATCTCGAGTAATTAAGCCGAATGTGAAATTTATGTTTTTCTACGGATCAAAACAGGCATTGCTTGCTGTTCTTCCTACGTTCCCTTTGGTTGTGTGGCTATACTAAGCTCTCAGACCAATGCTGTTTGAATGCAGACTTGGTAAGGTTTGAAATGATCTATCAACCATGCATCTATCTATCTACGATGATCTGTCACGACCTGCAGAGCTTGACTAAATTGTACCTGTGCAGCTGCCATGGGGAGACATCGCCCATATGTAACCGGAGAAAAACCGCTTAGCTTATCTAGCCTGACACGGCGACTTGACTTGTAAACTTCCTTTGCCCCGAAGGGAGGCGCTCAATTCGTGCAACTTGTAAACATATGCTATTCTTGCAAAATTGTATTGGTCCCACCACATCTTAGTTTCCTAACTAGACTGTCGCTGTTCATGTTAGCTGAGAACCCTGAACTCCACTGTCTGGCACCTGATGCAAAATCAGTGATGCTATCTTGAAAAACCAGCACAGAGCAACAGCCCAGAACAAAGACAAAAATGGGCAGCATGCGCATGCATTGTCGCTTTGGACGAAAGGGTAGGAATATTTCTGGATGGATACGGTACTCGATCGGAAAGTTCTTCAAAATCTGGCTTCCAAATCGCTTCCTCGATCGACAGCTAGCTTGTGTAGCTAGCCCAGTGCTAGTAACCAAGAAGAAAGAAACTACTGTAGACATGATAGCTCGAGATATCGCAGTGCCATGACCATGATGATAATGCCACTTGATTTTTAACACTTGATGATTAGGGCTCTGATCGAAGACCTGGACGGAATTAGCCAGCAGGAGAATGACGAGACGAACTCTTTACTCTTGCAGTCTTGCGTCATGATTGATGATACACGCACGCATGCATGTTGACATAGAATCCAGCTACTACCAGCTGACGATCAGTACGTATAAAATTCCATTCGGCCGTCGCTGCTGTTCGTCAGCAACGCTAGCTAGATGCTAATCTAGCACGCTTTTCTTTATCTGCCGAAAGAGCATGAGATTAGAGGATCACTAGCTAGCTATCAAATCACGGTGACGTTAAGAAAGTGGATCGTCATCTGTTTAGGACGGATGCAGAGGTTAGCTGACCGTGACTGAATTGTTTCTAGTACTCTCTCCTTCCCAATTTATGATGCATATTAGGTTTGGTAAAAGGCCAACTATATGTAAAAATGTATCATAACTCATTATACGAAATGCATATAACAAGAAAACATATTTCATGATCGTTTTAATAACATTGAGTTGACCCGTTGAAGATTTGTTTTTATACATTTGGTCAAAGTGTAGAAAGTTTGACTTTTATTAAAACTAATATGCATCTTAATTTGGGAAGAAGGGAGTACATAGCTAACTTTGGATCTTATGTATAGAAAGGATTAAAAAAAGAGAGTATGTTTTGTCCTTAGATAAAAAAAATGGAGTGACACGTAGATCTCCTCGATGTTCTTCACTGCGAAAATTCAACTTGGCCACATTTAAATATCAAGGTACTAGTGCATTTTTTTAAACTTGTGCGAGTGTAATAATTTTAGAAAAGGCATAAAAACCTTTGTTAAAGATAGGGGAATGTTGTTTAGGTTTCATCCAAACAATGCACTATACAGTAGTACTCAGGTTGGTCATAGTGGACGTTACTTCACTACTACATCCGTTCCTTAGAACAAAGTTTGTCCAAGTTAATAAACTTTTTTTATCAATAGCTATGATAATAGATAGCTATAATATGAAAATATATTTCACAATGTATCTAATAAGATTGATTTGACCTTGTAGATGTTTATAGTTTTTTCTAAAAGTTTGGTCAAACTTAGCAATGTTTGACTTTTGACTAAATTTATAGGCCTTATTCTAAGGAACGAAGGGAATAGTAACTAAATGTCCAACTCAACACTTTTGCTTATGAGGCAATGAGTTAATGAGGAAAGCGATAGATAGAGTAACTAGCTATGTTACTGTAACATCACACATATCAAGACAAAGTGACTCTAGAACTTAATTAATGTGACATTGCATGTTACCATACTTAAGTTATTTTCCACTATAAAGGTATTAATTTGGACTAGTAATATATGCATGGTACTAGTCTAAGTTACTACCTCTGTTTGAAATTATTAGTCCTAAGAGCTTTTTTATATTGTTTGAGATTATAAGGGCTATCTTATTTATGAGTCTATCTTGTTCAATACATGTCCACATTTTCCTCTCACTTCTCTCATGCTTGTAACACTATTGGTGCATGCATATATTAATAAGAGTGAGTTATAGAATTTCTTGGTATTAGCAACTTGGCTCTTAGGACTAATAATCCCAAACAGAGATAGTACTACTACAATATGCACTATGAGAGCAAGTTTAATAGTATAGCCCACCGTTGGCTATAAGCTATTGTTATGTCATCTGTAGTCATCACTATAGCCAACACGTATAATAGCTAACTACAAACATGTACTAGTTTATTAGTACATGGCCCACATGTCACTTCTACAAAGTGTTTAGAAGCACGTGTTATAGCTGGCTCTTAACTTACAGCCAGCTCTTCTTCTCTCTCCTCTTCTCTCTCATCCAACTCAGCCAAAATATAGTATTTTATCTCATATAGTCAGCTGATGTCACCTTATTGTACTTGCTCTGACCAGGTGATAGTGGGAGTGTAATTAATTAAGCATTTGACCAAGTTTTGTGTTGCTTCGATGCGCTAACATGACTGGCCCGTCAAGTTTGACGACTGTCCACTCCATCCAATGGCATTCAAAGTTCTCCCTTCAAAGTTCTCCCTCCTGTTACGTACTACTCCCTCTGGTCTAATTTATTAGGCACGTACATAATTTAAGAAAAAATTTGACCATCAATTTTAACCAATAAAAATTTAATATATATCCCAAAAAATATATCATTGAAAACTATTTTTGAAGATGAATCCAATGATATAAATTTTGTTATATATTATGTAAAAAAATTTAACCAAAATTAGTGGTCAAAATTGTTCTTAAAGTTCGTGCATGTCTAATAAACCAGACCAGAGGGAGTAGTATGCATTAAAATTTTTCTACGGAGTACTAGTTGAATGCCCGTGCGTTGTCACGGGTACTCGAGTTTTATTTTATCACGGACATGAAAAAACCTTCGCCATCTGATCAAAAAGTGATTAGGTCCTCCCTCACAACTTACTCTCTCTTCCGGCTCTCCACCCCCAATAGTACCCAGCGCCCCAACTCGATCTGTACAATTCATAATATTTATTGATCAAAAAACATATTAAATTTTCCTCTAAAAAAAGAAAACAGATTATATTTTAAACACTTTTGGAAATTTACAATCTAAATAATTGTTTGAAGCTCAATTAACAAACTAATTTGGGTTAATCTCATAAGAAAGTAGGACTTCGCTAATCAATACTACTACTCAAATGAGATTGCTTCAAACAATTAGTTTATAGACACTATTCTTAGGTCGTAGATATATCCTATTAAAAATGGCATGTGGCAGAGATGTAAGTTGATACGTCCAAATGTATCTACTTTTCCGAACAGTTTTGCTATTATTTCTCCTCTAAACTTGTGTGATTTGGATACAACTAACACAGACTGACGCTGTTTTCAGCAGAATTACCTTGATGTCTTTGTGTAGAAAATCAACTATTGGGAAAAATCCCGAAAAAATGCCAAAAATCCTATTTCACCAGAAGACTCACGGAGTCAGAAGACGAGACGGAGTGGGGCCACGAGGGGCCCACACCCCCTGGCCGCGCGGGCCAGGCTTGGCCGCGCCTGGGAGGGGTGTGGCCGCCTCAGGCACCCCCTCGGCCTCCCTCTTCGCCTATAAGTTGCCTTCTGACCTAAAAAACTCAGGGGGTCGATGTTTTTCCAGAAAGAGTTCCGTTACGCCGCCACCACCAGAAACCATGATTTGGAACCAGAAACTCCGTTCTGGCACCCTGCCGGGACGGGGAATTTGGAGAAGATCATCGTCATCATCATCATCGACGCCTCTCGATCAACCATCCATGTTTCTCCATCCATGAGTGAGTAATCCCCCGCTGTAGGCTATGAGATGGTAGGGATTGGACGAGTTCTATCATGTAATCGAATAAGATTGTTAGGGCATGGTGCCTAGTATCTCTATTAGTGCTATTTGACTTTGTTGCACCTTGTTGTGCTTAATGCTTCTCACTAGGGCCTGAGTGCCATGATCTCAGATCTGAACTTATTATTGATTCATGATGATAGTATTGTTTGTGATCTTATCTGCAAGTTGTGTACACATATTATAGTCCGGATCCAAAGGTCCCGAAGTGACAGAAATTGGGACAGCCAGAGGGGATGGCTGTAATGTGAGGATCACCTGTGTTCACTAAGTGTTAATGCTTTGCTCCGTTGCTCTATTAAAAGGAACACCTTAATTGCCAGTAGATTCCCTTGAGGCCTCGCTGCAACGGACTGACATGACAAAAGATGTTGTGCGAGCACGTATGACTATTTATGGAGCACATGCCTATGATTGTTTAGTACTTGAATGCTTTATCTTATTTATTTGTAATTGCCCTAGATTTTGAAGTTACATGTTTAGACTTGTTCATTCAATGCCCGTCCATCCATCTCTATGCCTACTGCACTCATATCTTACTGTTTGCTACTATTGTTACTGTTTCTCTTGTTTTACTGTTGTTGTTACTTTGCTATTGCTAATGATAAACTACTGTGACCAAGACTATTTCCAGGTGCAGCTGAGTTGACAACTCAGTTGTTAAGGCTTATAAGTATTCTTTGGCTCCTTTTGTGTCGAATCAATAAATTGGGCAATACTACCCTCGAAGACTGTTGCGATACCCTATACTTGTTGGTCATCATAAGTCTAAGGTATTCTATCTTGTAGATCCAATTACATGCAGAACCTAACACTTACTTTTACCGAATGCTTCTGAATACTCGAATTTAAATTGGTAACACATGAAAATACTGCACCAGAGATTGCAGATTTGATGATGAGACAAAATTATCACCACCAGGCATCGACAACTCAAGTTAACCGTGACAACGCACTGCATTGGCGGCATGTTCTTCTCCCCTTCGTATGATCATGTATTCATGTCTCTTAACCGGGAAGCCACTGATAAGTTCAAAACGTATCTACTTTCCCGAACACTTTTGCTATTGTTTTTCCTCTAAACTTGTGTGATTTGGATACAACTAACACGGACTAACGCAGTTTTTAGCAGAATTACCTTGATGTCTAGTTTTTGTGCAGAAAATCAACTATCAGGAAAAATCCCGAAAAATATGCCAAAAATTATATTTCACCAGAAGACCCACGGAGCTAGAAGACGAGACGGAGAAGGGGCCTGGGGGTCCACACCCCTGCCAGTCACGGGCTCACCACTGGCCGCGCCTAGGGGGTGCAGCCACCCCAGGCACCCCCTCGGCCTCCCTCTGCGCCTATAAGTTGCCTTTCGACCTAAAAACCGAGGGTGGTTTGATAGTTTTCCAGAAAGAGTTCCGCTCCGCCGCCGCCACCAGAAAATAAGATTCGGATCCAGAAACTCCGTTCTGGCACCCTCCCGGGACGGGAAATTTGGAGAGGATCATCGCCATCATCATCACCAACGCATCTCCATCAACCACCGATGTTTCCCTCATCCATGAGTGAGTAATCCCCCGTTGTAGGCTTGGGGATGGTAGGGATTGGATGAGTTATATCATGTAATCGAATAAGATCTGTTAGGGCATAGTGCCTAGTATCTCTATTAGTGCTATTTGACTTTGTTGCAACTTATTATGCTTAATGCTTGTCACTAGGGACCGAGTGCCATGATCTCAGATCTGAACTTATTATCGAATCATTATGATAGTATTGTTTGTGGTCTTATATGCAAGTTGTGTACACATATCATTGTCCAGATCCAAAGGCCCCAAAGTGACAATAATTGGGATAACCGGAGGGGATGGCTGTGGTGTGAGGATCACGTGTGTTCATGGAGTGTTAATGCTTTGCTCCGGTGCTCTATTAAAAGGAGCACCTTAATTGCCAGTAGTTCCCTAGAGGCCCCGCTGCCACGGGCTGGCTGGACAGAAGATGTCGTGCAAGTTCTCATTGCGAGCACGTATGACTATATTTGGAACACATGCCTAGGATTGTTTAGTATTTGCATGCTTGTTATTATTTATATGTAATACCCTAGATCTTAAAGTTACATGTTTAGACTCGTCCATGCAACGCCCGTCCATCCATCCCCATGCCTACCGCACTCGAATCCTATTGTTACTGTTACTGTTACTATTGCTCTTGTTTCACTGTTGCTTTGCTGTTGCTACTATCAAACTGTTGCTACTGATAAACTTCTGTGAGCAAGAACTATTTCTAGGTGCAGCTGAATTGACAACTCAATTGTTAAGGCTTGCAAGTATTCTTTGGCTCCCCTTGTATCGAATCAATAAATTGGGTAATACTACCCGCGAAGACTGTTGCGATCCCCTATACTTGTGGGTCATCAAGTCTATTTTCTGGCGTCGTTGCCAGGGAGCATAGCTTTATTTGTAAGTTCACTTGGATCTATTATTGTTCACTGCTACTCCTTTCATCATGGGGAACTCTCGTGATTGAAAGTTTCCTATTTTACCATCCACTACAAGAGGAGCTATAGTCCTAAATACTTCAGTTGCTCTTGATTCACCGTCTATTATAAGTAAGCTTGTCACACCACCACCACATACTCATGCTACACACACTGCTACTACTGCTAAATCTGAAACTGTTGGAATTATGCCCTAGAGGCAATAATAGAGATGTTATTGTTATAATTCTTGTTCATGATAAAGTTTATATTCCATGCTAGAATTGTATTAAGCGGAAACTTTGATACTTGTGTGGTTTATGAACAACACTGTGTCCCTAGTACGCCTCTATGGACTAGCTCATTGATTAATGATGGTTAAGGTTTCCTAACCATAGACATGAGTTGTCGATTAATAATGAGATCATGTCATTAGGAGAATGATATGATGGACAGACCCAAATCAAGCAGAGCAATTAGATCGTGTCATCGTGTTCATCTTTGCGAAGCGTTTTCTTATGTCAAATATTGTATTCCTTAGACCATAAGATAATGCAACTCCCTGGTATCGGAAGAAAGCTTTGAGGTCATCAAACGTCATCTTATGTGAGGGTGATCATAAAGGTGTCTCTCAGGTGATCAGAAAGTACTTGTTGGATTGTATGTATCGAGATGGAATTTGTCCCTCCCAAGTCAGAGAGATATACTTCGGGCCCATTCGGTAATCGATATCAACACCGCTTGCAAGCACGTGGTTAAGGAGTTAATCACAAAGTGATATCGGATTACGGAACGAGTAAAGTACTTGCCGTGAACGAGATTGAACTAGGTATGCTGATACCAACGATCGAATCTCGGGCAAGTAAAACATCGCGTGACGAAGGGAATATATATATGGGATTAATTGAATCCTGGCATCGTGGTTCATCCGATATGATCATCGATGAATATGTGGGAGTCAATATGGGTTTCCAGATCCCGCTGTTGATTATTGATAGAAGATCATGTCTGCATATTCTCGAACCCGTAGGGTCACACATTTAACGTGTCTCGACGCTAGGATAGAATGGATAAATGGTTTATGAGTTTTTGTTCGGAGTCTCGGATAAGATCTAGGACATCACGAGAGGTTCCGGAATGGTCCGGAGAATAAGATTCATATAAAGGAAAGCAATTTTTGGATTTCGGAATGTTCGGTATTGTACCGGAAGGTTCTAGAAGCTTCTGGAGTGGGACCAACGTGGCCCCACTTGTCGGAGGGGTGCATGAGCCTACGAGGGAGTGCCCCGGATGCATTGGGCCAGGGGAACAAGGCCCCATAGGCCCAGCCGGCCAAAACCCTAGGGGAAACCCTAGGAAACCTTCTAGAAGGGGGTGGGGGAAGACTTGCCCCCCACTCCACCCTTGGGGCCACCGCCCTAGGGCTTGGAGGAGGGGGCAAGGGGGCCGGCCAGCCCCCTATATAAGGTGGGCAGGGGGTGCACCCTCCCTTCACCCCAAAAACCCTAGCCGCCAGCTGCTGCCCTCTCTCTCTCTCTCTCTCTCTCTCTCTCTCTCTCTCTCTCTCTCTCTCTCTCTCTCTCTCTCTCTCTCTCTCTCTCTCTCTCTCTCTCTCTCTCTCTCTCCCGACTGCGTGTAGGCGAAGCCCTGCTGCAGAAACTCTCCACCATAGCACCACGCCGTCGTGTTGTAGATCCAATCTATCTCTCCACCTGTGGCATCCCGCAAAACCACTACTAGAAAATCGCGTTGATTTTGTGCATTGCATCATCATGACATCAGCATGCATCTAATTGATTAAAACTATTTTGCTAAAAGACCTACTTTGTTTTCTATATTAATACCCTCCCCCTTTGTTCAAACCAAACCGTCGGTCCAGCCGGATCTTTTATTCATCTAAAACTAATTACAAAATTTATTTTAAATAAAAGAAAACCCTAGACTAAAATATCTAATCCTAAAACCACCTAAATCTTTTCCACCTAGTCCTATTCTACCCACCCCTCCAGCCACCTCACCCCACCCAATAGCCAACTGCCACCTCATCCTCTCCCTTCCTTCCTCCTCTCCCATCACGCCACCTCACCCCCACTCCCTCCCTCTCCCCCTGACCACACCACCCACACCACAGCGACCACACACGCAAGCACACCACCCGCCTGGCCCCACTCACCCTGGCCCCACCTCCTGCCCACTAGCCCGCTCCCGCAACCCACCCCGCACGCGCCTTCCTCGCGGACCAGAGACGCCGCCGCCCACGCGTCTCCACCTCCTTCCGCCGCCGGCCTTCTCTCTCTGCAGCGCCGCCGCCCTCCTCCCCTCGCGGCGCCCTCTCACCACCCGCGCCCTGCCGCCGGCGCCTCCCCTCCGCAGGCCGCCGCTGGAGGCCGGGCACCCCGCGACCTGCCCCCTCTCCTCTCGCCTCGGCATCCTTCCTGCGGGCCCCCGCCTCGCCGGACTTCTCCACCAGGCCGCCTTCCTCCCTCTCCGGCCGTCCTCCCCGCGGCAGAGCTCGCCCCGGCCATGGCGCCTCCGCCCGTCCTCCTCGCCTCCTGCGTCGAGCCCGACCCCGCCGGCTGGCCTCCCTCCGGGCGCCGCCGGACCCCTCCGCCATCCTCCTCGCCTTCCTCCTGGTCGAGCTCGCCGGCGTCTCCTCTCGGCTCAAGCGCGCCCCGCCGCCGTCTCCCTGTTGTCGCCCTCCCAGACATCGGCGAGTGCGCCACCTCCTCTGTTGCTTCTGCCCCGCTTGTTGTTGATCATATTCCTGCCCATATGTTTTGTTATGTGTCCATCTGGCCAAGTTCAGATGATGGACGCATGTGTGGTCATGTGTCGTGGAAAACTTGGCGAGACAGTGTAGAGGGGATGCCCGTGTGAGATTGTTGGAGGCCACCCGGATGACCCCGACGAGAATCGTCCCCATGCCGAGATCTTCCGAAGATGATTCGACAAAAGTCCGATGCGACAAGATCTTCCCGTTGACAAGGCCACCGACAAGATCTTCGACATGCGTCGCCATACTCGAAGGCCACTTCGCGGACCCGGCGACCACACATGCGACAAGACCTTCGTCCCGGATGCGAAGACGAGAACCCGAACGCCAAGATCGCCGATGTGAATACGCCAAGTTCGTCTACCCCGGACACCGTGCGACAAGATCTACTTCACGGATCCGAAGACCCCGGAACCCGATCCACTCAAGTTCGCCATCGACGACAAGATCGGCACCGACCAGGGCAGATCCGATGCGCCCCGACATCGAACCAAGTCCTTCCCGAATGCGAGATCGATCCCCGTTGAACCCTGAGTCCGAACCCCGAACCCCCGGAACCAAGATCTCGCCGAGACCCCTCAATGTGTGACCCCTCCCGAGCCCCTATTTTATAATTTGACATATTATACTTGTTGCATATTAAATTGATCATGCATGCATACTTGTCTGTGGTTTGGGGGCATTATGCCGATTCACCTCATAATTAAATATGGGGTCATATGCGGGCTTATCTAGTCTAATATTGGCTCCATTTAAATTGGTGTAGCGAACCGGTGCTATCTTTTGCCATGTTAAGACAACATTTAAAATGTGGGGTATCTAAACAACATGAACCTAGTAAATAATTGTCGGGACCCCCGGTTCCGCTTAATCTTGCCTAATTGCATCGCACCCTCGCCATGTCATACATCATACATGCATCATGCCCGATCTTTTGCCGTAGTATTAAATAGTGCATCCGGTGTTTCTTCTAGTGCTTTGCTTCTTCACGGATTAGGCCGATAAGTTGATGCGAGTGTCGACCCGATCTTCGGCTGAACCTTCGACAATGTTTTCAGGCGAGCATCTCCTCCTTTCTACCTATCTTACGTTTATAGTATTTATTCCCTCCTGTTGATCTATTGCTATCTGTGTTGCGTTGCTCTAGTTTTCGTACCCGTGATATCCGTTGCAGCCTTGTATTGCCTTGGACACCTCCTATTACCTGTTGTTTGGTAGATAGTTGGGCCTGCGCGTCGTAGTCGCTTGCTCAAGTGCTGTTGCGTGTCGTCAAGTACCACAGTTGTTGGAGTATTGCCGTGTGTTTATTGTTGGAGATGATCAAGACTTTAATTACTGTTTAACAACTAAAATTGAAGTAGGTAAATGCAGAGGCACAGGTGGGCAATAGATGTTATTTGGTTGTTAACCGTCCACTTGTGTCCCGTAGGACCCCGAGTACTTGATACCTGTTCCTTGAATATTCGCGCTATCCACATCCGGGAGGATTATGGGACCCCCCTGAGCCAGAGCTTGATTCATTCTTATTTCTTGGGGCCACAAACTAGTTTGAGGTTTTATTTACTATCCTGTACTTATGCCATGCTTTACTGCTTTATTTACGATTGTGCGAGGAGCACCTGTACTGTTTAGGTATGCGGAGTGTTTTCGCGGTATCGACAAGCCCAGTCACATTTTCGGGTTCCCAGTCGTTTACAGCCACTGACGCAAACGTTGAGTCCGTCTCGAAGTCAGCTAACTTCGTTGCGGGTGTACTCAATGAGGTGGCCCCCTGAAATTTTCTGAATCCTGTGATTGCTTTGTCGTGAAGGCCTCGTTGGGTTTTGATTTGGTTTTTCCGAGGTTGATCGAGTGTGTGTTGCTATTTGTGCACCCCTGCAGGGTAAAACTTTCTGAAAGCCGTGTCCGCGGTTATGGATGACTTGGAGCACAGTATCTCGATCATAGACAACTATAACTAAAGTAGTGCTATAAATTTGACTTTATAATGACTAGTAATCAGCTTCACTATAATGGAATGGCTAAATAAAATTGCCAACAATTGCTTGTTTGGGTTGTCGCTTGCTACCATTGTACCTGACTAGTAAGTATTGCAACCATAACGGAATGGCTAAATAAAAGTACCAACAACTGCTGGGTTTCGGGGATATCTCATGCTAATCGTATATTTGACTAGTAAGTGTTGTAACTACAATGGAATGGTTAACTAAAACTGCCCACTGCTTATTATATCAGGATGACTATCTATACCTGACTAGTAATTTCTGCAACGATAACTGAATAAATAAAACTGCCAACTGTGTGAGTTCCTCGGTTGACTTCCTCGTTTGGTCTCGAGGGGGAAATACCAGGATGGGTTTGTTTGGTGTTAGATTCAGGTTGGATCCGAATAGATCTTTCTTATCCCTCTCTGATAGCCGCTAGTTGTATCGAGTCTCTATAGGTTGTTTAGTGCATGCTGCCGCTGCCGCTTCAGTCCACCATACCTATTTAGGCGAGGACCGCCGAATTCTAGCCTCGCCGTGTACTGGCCTCAGTACTGACCGCTCTCTCTTTTTCCTTTGCCCTTTGTCGGCACCCCTTTTGTTTTAAGCAGGTTTTGAGATCGACGTCGTTAGCAGGGTTACCCTTCCGGCTTGGCCTGGGCAGGGTTATGGACGCCATTGGTTATTCTTCAGGGCTCTTAGCTCAATTTGCATCTTGTCCGTACTCGGAAGCTATATCGTTTTAAAGGTGATTTGGATCTTTGTATTGTACATCTGTATTCTTGGCTCTTTGAGTCGCCCTGTTCTGTGGGTCCCATCGTGGACTATTGTGTAATGATATTACTTCGTTTTCCACCCGCACGAAAGTGCCTGGTGGGCACCTTTGAATCGTTTCTATGCGGGTTTGGCGGGTTTCGCTAAAACTTGCATAGGGCCGATTCTGAGGGTGTTACACCACCCCACTTGCTGGACCGAGGAAGGAGGAGACGTCGCGGCACCGTACGTGTGTATCTCTTGGAGGCGCCGCCACTTGCAGCGTTGGATCGGATCGGATCGCGAGGAGGAGAAGGCGAGTACGACTACACCAACCACATTCTGTTGAACGTTTCCGCTGTGCGATTTCTTCAAGGGTATGAAGTTCTCATCTATCCCTCTCGTTGATTGCATCTCCTAGATTAGATCTTGGCTTTTTCATTCGCATCCGTAGAAAATTTTGATTTACTATGCTGCGGAACCCTTCAGTGGTATCAGAGCTAGATCTATGCGTAGATGTGTTTCACGAGTAGAACACAACATGCTTGTTGCGTGCGTTGATGTTTTCTGTTGCAAGCCTCTTGTTGTGTACTTCTTATGACGCGGGATAGTAAGATCGAAGCGGTCCAGGCCAACTTTACGCGACCTCGTTCGCGAGACCGGCTCCGCACTTGACGTGTGGCTTGTTCCATACATGCGGCTAGTGGATGCCAGTTTCTCTCACTATAGTTGTCATGGGATTTACACCGGATGTTGACAACCATAATATCACCGTTGTGGCTTTCCGTAGGTAAGAAGCGTTCTTAGCTTGTTACTCCCATAAGCCACGTAAAACATGCAACAACAAAGTAGAGGCGTCTAACTTGTTTTTGCAGGGAGTGTTTTGTGAAATGGTATGGCCCAAGATATGATGTGTATGTTGTATGCAATGATCATGTTTTGTAATATTTCACGACTTGCATGTCGATGAGTACACAACTGGCAGGAGCCATATGGTTGTCTTTATAATTGTGTATGACCTGTGTGTCAACTTCTTATACGCCATGTAATAGCTTTACTTTATCGCTAAGTAGTTAGCAATAGTTATAGTTGCTGTTCGTGGTGGAGGCAATCATGGTGGAATGATGGAGATCATGCTGGCATGCACAAGATGGAGATCGTTGCGCGGAGATTGGCTATACCATGTCACATAAGATTATATGCATGTGATGTTTATCATTTTATGTATCTTATTATGCTTAGATCGCGACGGTAGCATTTTAAGATGATTCCTCACTTAAAGATCAAGATAAAACTGTGTTCTCCCCATGTATGCACCGTTGCAAAAGTTCGTCGTGTTCAAGCACCTCGTGATGATCGGGTGCTATAAACTCTACGTTCACATACAACGGGTGCAAGCTAGTTTTGCACACGCGGAAATACTTGGGTTTGACTTGACGAGCCTAGCATGTACAGAAATGGCCTCAGAACACACGAACCAAAAGGTTAAACATGAGTCATATGAATGATATGATCGACACTTTGTTGTCCACCATTGAAACCACATCTCCTCTCGTGAAGATCGGATTAGGTGTGGTGAATTTGGATCGTGTTCACTAAACAACTTGAGGGATGTTGAATTTAGTGGGAGTTCATCTAGTAATTTGATTAAGTTGAACTAGTTATCATGAACATAGTCTAAATTGTACTTGCAAAATTTTGTAGATCAAATGGCTAAGTCCAACTTCAACTTCAACGTTTTTGCCGAGAAAGAAAAGCTTAAGAACAATGGGTCTAACTTCACCAACTGGTTCTGCAATCTGAGAATCATTCTCGCCGGCGGACAAAAGGACTATGTCCTTGAGAAAGCGCTAGGTGACGCCCCGGCTAATGAAAAAACTGTTTATCAGTCGCGCAAAGATGATTATGGAGTGATTAAGAGTACCATGTTGTTCTCTATGGAATCGGACCTTGAAAATCGTTTTGAGGAGTTCGCCGGGCCCTTTGAGATACTTGAGGAACTGAAAACCATGTTTCAGACTCAGGCCCGTTCTGAGAGATATGAGATCTCTGTGAAGTTCTTTAACTGCAAGATGGAGGAAGGGAGTTCCGTTAGTGAGCACGCCATTAAGATGTCGGGCTACACTCAACGACTTGAGCAACTGGACTGCAAGATTCCAGAAGAGCTCAAGATTGACAGAGTTCTGCAATCACTCCCTCCTAGCTACAAAGGTTTTGTAGTTACTCACAATCATATTGGTTCCACTGATACGATCACTGAGCTCTTCGCTAAGCTGAAAGCTGCGGAGGTGGATATCAAGAAAGATAATCATGTGTTGATGGTCAACAAGACCCCTAGCTTCAAGAAAGGTAAGGGTGCAAAGAAGTCCTTCAAGAAAGGCAGCGGCAAGCGCGTTTCCCCTGCTAAGAAGAAGCTCAAGTCTGGACCTAAGCCGGACACTGAGTGCTTCTATTGCAAGGACAAGGGTCACTGGAAGCGCAACTGTCCGAAGTACTTAGCGGACAAGAAGGCTGGCACCATTAAAGGTATATTTGATATACATGTTATTGATGTTTACCTTACTAGCGCTCGTTGTAGTGCCTGGGTATTTGATACTGGTTCAGTTGCTAATATTTGTAACTCCAAACAGAAGCTACGGAATAGATGGCGGCTAGCAAGGGATGAGGTGACGATGCGCGTTGGCTACAGTAGAATCAGAATACATGGCTGCTGCAGAAGCGTCAAGTGAAGGAGTTTGGATCAGGAACTTCATCACTGAGCTTGGTGTGGTTCCAAGTGCCTTGGACCCACTGGAGATATTGTGCGACAACACTGGCGCCATAGCACTGGCTATGGAACCAAGATATCATCCAAAGACCAAGCACATCAACCGCCAATTTCATATAATTCGAGATTATATAACAGATGGAGATCTGAAGATTAGCAAATTACATACGGATCTGAATGTCGCAGATCCGTTGACTAAACCTCTTCCACGTGCAAAACATGATCAGCAACTTAATGCCATGGGTGTTAGATTGTTGCCAGATGTAAACTAGATTATTGACTCTAGTGCAAGTGGGAGACTGTTGAAATTATGCCCTAGAGGCAATAATAAATATGTTATTGTTATAATTCTTGTTCATGATAAAGTTTATATTCCATGCTAGAATTGTATTAAGCGAAAACTTTGATACTTGTGTGGTTTATGAACAACACTGTGTCCCTAGCACGCCTCTATGGACTAGCTCATTGATTAATGATGGTTAAGGTTTCCTAACCATAGACATGAGTTGTCGATTAATAATGAGATCATGTCATTAGGAGAATGATATGATGGACAGACCCAAATCAAGCAGAGCAATTAGATCGTGTCATCGTGTTCATCTTTGCGAAGCTTTTTCTTATGTCAAATATTGTATTCCTTAGACCATAAGATAATGCAACTCCCTGGTATCGGAAGAAAGCTTTGAGGTCATCAAATGTCATCCTATGGGAGGGTGATCATAAAGGTGTCTCTCAGGTGATCGAAAAGTACTTGTTGGGTTGTATGTATCGAGATGGAATTTGTCCCTCCCAAGTCGGAGAGATATACTTTGGGCCCACTCGGTAATCGATATCAACACCGCTTGCAAGATGTGGTTAAGGAGTTAATCACAAAGTGATATCGGATTACGGAACGAGTAAAGTACTTGCCGTGAACGAGATTGAACTAGGTATGCCGATACCAACGATCGAATCTCGGGCAAGTAAAACATCGCGTGACGAAGGGAATATATATATGGGATTAATTGAATCCTGGCATCGTGGTTCATCCGATATGATCATCGATGAATATGTGGGAGTCAATATGGGTTTCTGATGGGGATATGCCTACTGGGGTATACCCAGCAAGGCGTTTCCGACTGGACCGAGAGCTGGCGAGTGGGCCTACAGAACGGCGAGTGGATTGAAGCCCATCAAGGTACCGAGCGACTGGAAGCTGAAGGCCCAGGCAAGTAGATAGGCCCAGTCGGATTGGGTTAAACGACTGTTAAAGCTGTAACCGAATCGGTTGAGATATGTAAACCCTAGGGGAGGTGAGCCTATATAAACCTCCCTAAAGGGTGAGTAGAGAGACGTTCCCTCATACACCCAAGCGACTCGCCGCCGAGCTCGCCCATTGTAACACCTCCATAATACAATCTAGCAGAAGTAAGTCTTTACCCTCCGGGGGGCCGAACCTGGGTAAAACCCTGTGTCTTTGCCCTCATCTCGCACCGCAGATGGCTGGCCGCCCTTGCCCTTCGTTCTACTACTCGCTGCCGATTGCAGCATCTGCCGTGACCATTCCCACGACAGTGGCGCCCACCGTGGGGCCTGGCCGGTCTGGCCGGTGTTCTGCGGCGAGATCCAATCTGCCCATCAATGAGACGGTCGCCACCGGCTGCATGATAGCGATCGGCGAGATGCTCCAGGTCTTGCCAAGCAGCTACGTCCCGGCGGCGCGACCCGTCACGCACAGCGTGATCCTGCCAATCGGCACGATCAGCCTCTTCGTCGGCCTCACCGACGTCATCGTCTCGGAGGACTCGGCTCGCATCCGCGAGTCGCCGCCACGCGATCGGCTCTCCGAGAGCCAGATCCGCACGATCCACCGCCTCGCCTCCGAGTACAACTCGGCCCACAGCAACGTGGCCGGGAATTCAGCGGCCGCAGAAGATGCGGCCCTCACCGACGACGCCGACTCGGCGACCCCGGCGTCACTCGCCGGATCCATCACCGCGGCCTCGTCCGCGGGCTCCATCGCCCAGGTCTCCAACGCGGGAGACTTCGAGGACCCCTCCATCCTCGGGATCTTCGAATTCGACTCCGGGTCAGAGAACTCCGCCGACCTCCGCGATGGAACCGGTCGCCACGCCGCGGCCTACATGGCCACCGGCGCCGATTCGCCGGAGGATCCTTTCTCCACCCTAATCCCTCCTAACGCCACGGCAACGGAGGTCGAGGAACTCCGCCTGAAACTGGCGGAGGCGGTGCGCAAGGAGCAAGCCGAGCGCGAAAAATTTCGCCTCGAGCAGGTGACAGCGCAGGAGCTGTCACGCTACCACCAGCAGCGGATCAGGTCACGCCTGAACCCCACCGTTCAAGGGCGTGCCCTGAACTTCGACGACGAAAACGACCCGGCCCGCGTGGCCGAGCGCGCGATCTGCGAGAACGCGCCACCAGGAGGAAGCGCCCGGCCACCGCCAGGATCAACGGCGATGGGCGCCCCACCTCCACCCAACCGCACCCCTCCCAGGGACCAGCCGCGGATAGTAGTCTCCTCACGGGAGCGAGACGCAAACGGCCTCCCACTGTTCTCCACCCCTATGGACAACCTCGTGGCAGGCCGAGCAGCAGCCGACAGCATCACGGCCACCGGCGACGGCGCCCTACAGATCCAATACGTCAGGGCCCTGCTCGCGAAGGCCGTCGAGCAGCAAAAAGCGGGCGCCGACTCGCAAGGTCGAGTATACTCGCGTTCCTCGGGAAGCAGAGCGGCCTCCAGCGGCCGCCCAGCGGCGGCAAACACCCTCAACTGCCCGCCACCAGAGCCACTGCAGCTCCAACACCGACCCACGAACGCGGAACTCTCCACCAACGACCCCAGGCCGGCGACCAACTTCGTCGCCGCTAACGGGCAACCCATCGACGCCCGCACCCACATCATGAACAACCAAAGCTGGCGCGCACGCCAGCCCGACGACTTGCGGCACACCCTAACTAATCGCCGCGACGGCGAGCCCATGGGGTCGCTCAGTCGACTCGGGCCCAAGTGCTTTGGACCAATGATCCGAGGCGAGAAGTACCCGCCAAACTTCAAGGCGCCAAAGGAGATAAAAAATACGACTCCTCGTACGACCCCGCCGTCTGGCTCGACACATACCTCATGGCAATGGGGATCGCGGGTCACACTGACCTACTCGCCACCCGTTACCTCCCCCTGATGATGGAGGGGACGTGTAGGCAGTGGATCAACACTCTCCCCCAGGACAGTATCGATTCCTGGGAGGAAATGCGCGACGCCTTCGTCAGGCACTTCGATTGCTCCTACACCCGCGCCACCACTATTGAGGACCTGGAACGGTGCGTCCAGGGACCCCGCGAGTCGACCCGCAACTGGGTCCAACGGTGGCAAGAGCTTTGGTACAACGCGGTCGGCATCCACCCGGACACCGCGATCCATTGCTTCAAGACCTCGTGCCGCTACGAGCCTCTAGTCGCCAAGCTCAAACGACACTCCCGCACACTCGACAACATCCCCGACCTCCTCGAGATCGCCAAACGGTACGCCGAGGAAGATCCAAACCAGGAAACTGACGACGAGTCAGGAGGGCAACACCGCACGAGCAGCAACGACGGCGGACGCCGAACCGACCTACGCTACAGCGGCACTCGCCTCACTGGCAAGCGCCGCAGTGACGGGCGAGTCGACTTCGTCGCCAACGCCGGGCACGCGCAGCGCGAGCCCAAGAGCTACCGCCGCGACGGAGGGCAACGCCGCGATGGCGGCAACTACAAGAACAAGCCAAGGTTCGATCCCGCGGCCCTCCTTAACCAACCATGTGCGTTCCATAGCAGGGAAGGGAAGCCCGCAACGCACACCACCGCCGACTGCCACACCCTCAGGGAAATCGAGAAGGCACGGCAAGCGCGGGAGGACCCCGACAACAACCCGCCAAATGGCGGAAAATTCGGCAAAGTAGCCGGCTCGCTCCACACCTTCACAGGCTTCAACACGAAGCGCGAGAAGAAGGTCATCGCCCGCGTCGTCGCTGTCAATGCGGTGGCCCAAATAGACGTCCCCCAGTTCCTGAACTGGTCGGAACAGCCCATCACCTGGAGCCGGCAAGATCACTCGCCGCGCATCGAGTACCCAGGACGAGTCGCCTTGGTGGTCAAGCCCAAGGTTGGCGACTACTGGCTCCCCAAGACACTGATGGACGGCGGTAGTTCCATCAATATCCTCTACCTCGACACCTTCAGGCGGCTGCGGCTCCCGCAGTCGATGATCGAGACGACCCACACCACGTTCCACGGCATCGTCCCCGGTCGGAAGGCGTACCCGATCGGCAAGGTCACGCTGCCAGTCACTTTCGGCACACTGGCAAACTTCCGCACCGAGCGGATCGTCTTCGAACTGGTGCCCTTCGACAGCCCTTACCACTGCGTCCTGGGGCGCTAGGCGTTCGCTAAATTCATGGCAGCGCCCCACTACGCGTACAACGCGATGAAGCTCCCCGGGCCGTGCGGCGTCATCACCATCAACGACGACCCCGACATGGCCGCCGAGTGCGAGGCCAAAGGAGCCGAGCTCGCCGACGCCGTCATCGCGGCAGAGACTAATCACGCCGACGAGCTCGTCAAATACGCGAGCGGGGTCAACAATGACGACCCCACAATACTCAAGAAGACCAACTCGGAGGGCGCAAACACCTCAACCTTTGAGGCAACGACGCACACTCGCACCGTCGAGCTGGTCCCAGGCGACTCCAGCCAGACAGTGACGATCGGGACAGGCATGAGCCCAGCATAGGAAGGCGCGCTCATCGAGTTCCTCCGTGAGAACAGGGACATCTTCGCATGGAAACCCTCCGACATGCCCGGTGTCCCTAGGGAGATCGCTGAGCACAAGCTGAACGCCGACCCCAAAGTGCAACCCGTCAAGCAGTCGCTACGGCCCTTCAATGAAGAACGCCGTCGAGCAATCGCCGAGGAAGTGCAGCGTCTACTCGCTGTCGGCTTCATCCGGCCAATCAAGTACTCCAAGTGGCTGGCAAACCCAGTCCTGGTCGAGAAGAAAAACGGGACCTGGAGAATGTGTATCGACTACACAAACCTGAACAGCGCCTGCCCAAAGGAGCAGTTCGTCCTCCCGCGGATCGACCAGATAATCGATTCAACCGCGGGTTCGGAGTCGCTATGTTTCCTCGACGCCTACTCTGGGTACAACCAGATCAAAATGGCTGTTGAAGACGAGGAGAATACGGCGTTCATCACGCCATTCAGAGCCTTCTGCTACACCGCCATGACCTTCGGCCTCAAGAACGCCGGGGCGACCTACCAGCGGTGCATGCAAGAATGCCTCGCGAGCCAAATTGGCCGCAACATCCACGTCTACATCGACGACGTGGTCGTGAAGTCCGCTCGCCAAGGCGACCTACTCGCCGACCTGGCGGAAACCTTCGCCAACCTGCGAAGGTACAAGATAAAGCTCAACCCAGGCAAGTGCACCTTCGGTGTACCCGCCGGACAACTACTGGGGTACATCGTCTCCAAACGAGGGATCGAGGCGAACCCAACAAAGATCGACACGATCGCCCGGCTCGGCAAACCCGAGTGCCTGCGCGACGTCCAGAAGCTGGCCGGGCGAGTAGCGGCTCTCAGTCGCTTCATCCCCCGCCTGGGCGAAAAGGCGATGCCCCTATACCGCCTGATGCGCAAGAACCCCACCTTCCAGTGGGACAAGGAGGCGGACGACGCGCTCCGCGACCTCAAAAAGGTGCTACTCTCCGTACCACTACTCGCCGCCCCCGCCGACAAAGAACCCATGCTGGTTTATGTCGCGGCGTCCGAGCGCGTCGTCAGCGCCGTGATGGTCGTCGAACGACCAGAGGAAGGAAAGGAGCGCCCGGTTCAGCGGCCGGTGTACTACATCAGCGAGGTCCTCACCGAGTCGCGCCAGCGGTACCCACAGTACCAAAAGCTAGTATACGCGGTCTTCAGGGCTCAGCGGCGCCTGCCGCACTACTTCCAGGAGCACCCGATCACGGTCGTCTCCTCAGCGCCACTGCAAGACATCATCCGCAATCGCGAGGCGACCGGGCGGGTCGCCAAGTGGGCCGTCGAGATCGGCGTCCACAACATCAAATACGAGCCACGAAAGGCGATTAAGTCGCAGGCGCTGGCAGACTTCATCGCCGACTGGCAGGAGGCCCAGCAGCTAGAGAAGCTGCCGTACCTCCATTACTGGAGCCTGCACTTCGACGGCTCCAAGAACGCGGACGGTGCAGGAGCAGGGATAGTGTTGACTTCACCAAAGGGCGACAAGCTCCGCTACATCCTCTGCCTCGACTTCACGCCCTGCACCAACAACATGGCTGAATACGAGGCCCTACTCCACGGCATGCGAGCCGCCAAGGAGATGAACGTCAATCGCCTCCGCTGCTACGGAGATTCCGACCTCGTCGCGGGGCAAGTCGCCGGCACCTGCGACGCCGTCTCCCCTACCATGGCGGCGTACCGCCAAGCGGTGGACAAGTTGGGCGGCCACTTCACCGGCTACTCTGTTGAGTGGATCGACAGGCGGAAAAACGAGGAGGCCGACGCCCTCTCTCGCATCGGGTCGGCTCGACTTGCACCACCCGCCGGCGTGTTCCTCGACACAATCTCGAAACCATCAGTCTCTCCCCCGAGGGAGATCGACATCGGAGTCCCACTCCAACCAGAGGCAGCCTTGGTCGCACTCGTCACCGAGCCAGACGATTGGACCAAGCCCTACATCGCCTACCTGGAAGCCGGCACCCTGCCAGCAGACGAGACAGACGCTCGAATAATCGCTCGTCGATGCAAGTCCTACACCATCATCGACGGCGAGCTACACAAGCGCAGCGTCACCGGCGTGTTCCAACGCTGCGTCCAACCGGCTGAAGGACGCAAAATCCTCCACGACATTCACTCAGGTGACTGCGGCCACCACGCCGCCGCTCGCTCCCTGGTCGCCAAGGCTATGCGACACGGCTTCTACTGGCCCACCGCACACGCCGACGCTGTCGACATCGTCCAGCGATGCGCCGGGTGCCAGAAGTACGCCAATCAGACGCACGTACCGAGCTCGGCGCTCAAAACAATCCCCATTACCTGGCCATTCGCCGTATGGGGCATGGACATGGTAGGCCCCTTCAAGAAAGCCCCCTCCGGCTACACCCACCTGTTAGTCGCCGTCGACAAATTCACTAAGTGGGTGGAGGCCAAGCCAGTCCGGAAATGCGACGGGAAGACCGCCACTAAATTCCTACGCGAGCTCATATATCGCTACGGGTTCCCAAACAGCATCATCACGGACAACGGCACCAACTTCGCCAAGGGAGCCATGGCCGAATTCTGCGAAGAGCACCACATCCGGCTCGACCTCGCGTCAGTCGCCCACCCGGAATCCAACGGCCAGGCGGAACGGGCCAACCAAAGCATCCTCCACGGCCTGAAGCCGCGACTCCAAGTACCACTCGAGCGCACCGCCGGGTGCTGGGTCGAGGAGTTGCCCTCCGTCATCTGGGGAATCCGTACCTCGGTTAACAGATCGACGGGATTCACTCCCTTCTTCATGGTCTACGGCGCCGAAGCAGTCATGCCCACCGACCTCGAACACGACTCGCCGCGAGTCGTCCATTATACGGAGGCTGCAAACGAGCTGGCCCGCCAAGATGGGGTCGACCAGCTCGACGAGGCACGCGACCTCGCTCGGTCACACACCGCCATCTACCAGCAAGGACTCCGCCGCTACCAAAGCCAACGGGTGAAAGCTCGCACCTTCCAGGAAGGCGACCTGGTGTTACGCCTCATCCAGGACAAGAGGGGCATGCACAAGCTCTCCCCTCCGTGGGAAGGCCCATTCGCTATCAGGCGCGTACTCGGCAACGACGCCTACTACCTCATCGACGTCCGCGGGGACGGCAAGCTCGACGTCAAGCGACCATGGAATGTAAACCTCCTCCCGAAGTTCTACTCCTAGAACCCCACACATGTACTCTCCAGTCGCTATGAAATAAAAGAAACGGTTACCGCAAATTGCGCCTACTCTCCATGACTTGTGCCACTCGCACTCGTAATAACAGCGGTATGCTAAAATGCAGAAGTCAACCTTTGGTACAGCGATCGGCACGGCTAAGTAGTGCGGTGTAAGAGCACTGAATCACTTCAGGTCTTGCATCGTCCACGAAAAACGCCAACCCGGAGCCCCATTGGAGTCGCCTAGCTCGACTGGTTTTACGAGCCAAGACAACTGCCCTCGCTTCTCACAGCGACCTTGGTCCTCCGCATCCTCGGCATAGCGACTCGAACGGCTAAGTACCACGCTCGGGGACTGAATACCAGTTCGTCGCGAGCGGTCAGGGAAAACGCCAAGTAAGAGAGCATGCCCAGGACTCGCCACGCGACTGACCCCATGGGCCAGGCAGGAGTGACGCGCTCACACTAACGCGCTAAGTCCTCAACCACCCTCGAGTCGCGCCTAGAACTACCAAGTACCACGCTCGGGGACTCGGCCACCCGACCTCGTTCGCGTACGGGAAAACGGTAAAGTATAGAGCACTCAAGGGAGTCGCCTTGCGACTGGCTCTCCGAGCTCGGGCGAGTCGACCAAAGCAACAAAACACATGATAACAACACACACATCATATACGAGGTAAACCCCACAAAAGGGCGGACGCGCTCGGGGACTCGTCCAAAATCAATCCAAAGCACACAAACAAATACCAAAATAGACACGACGTCCCATTCAATCGCATATTGCATTGTCTTATGTTACAAAATATGCCCGCGTGGCAGAACTGCTGCTAACGCTTCAAGACAAACTACCCTACTCTGCAGGCTTCGATGACGACTCGCCAGCATCCCGGCGATTACGGATGAACGCGGTGTACGGGTTTGATGGATACGTCGTCAGTTCACCCGCCATCGCCACGCGAAAAGGCTGCTCGACCTTGAAGTCACGATGCGGCGGCTCGGGGTCGTTTGGCGCGACGACCGTCTCCTGGTATGGAAGGAGGTCGCCCATCGCCCAGACACGCTCCGAGTACGGGGCGGCATGCTCTTGCAACTTGAGAACCTCGGACAGCTCCACCGCGCCAGTTGACGATGGGTACCCACTCGTCACATCGTCGATGTCGAAGTCTTCGGGGAAGTGAGCGAGTCCAAGGCTCAGGGCCGTCGATGCTCCACGCCGAAACGCCGATCGCGTCATAAATTCAATGACCGCGGGTGCCTTCTCCATGTACTTCCACACCTCAACGAGGTCGCTGGGAATCACCTCCGTGGGTGATATTTCTTGGAGGTAGGCGCGGATGCAGGTCGCTGACAGCGTCGCCGAGTCGACGAGCATGCTTACGCACTGCCTTGCGTCGAGCGAGCTCGCCTCTTCGTCTCTATCAATGATGCGACCTGCGAAGAAAAAGACAATGATGAGTATGATGGACGCCACAAAAACCACAACTATAAGAAAGGGAGGAAGCACTCACCAAGCAGCGGGCGAGCGAGTCCCGTGATGAAGCACTGAAGCGACGTGTGGTCGTCTTGAAGCCCAGCAATAAGGACTTCCGACACCTTGCGATCCTCCTCCGCGGCCGCAATGGCGGCCTTAGCTCGCCCGTCCGCCAAGCTAGCTTCTTCTCTCGCCTCCCGCAATTCGCGCTCGAGGTCGGCGATCCGTTGTTCAGCGGCACCCAGAGCAGACCGCGCCGCCGCTAACTCACCAGCGGGGACAAGCCCCTGGCGAGCTTGATCTGCCTTCGCAGCAACAGCCTGAAGACCTTTGTTCGCCTCCTGGACGATGGCCAGCTCCTTCTCCGCGCGCTGCTTCGCGGCCAATCCGTCCGCCGACTCAAGCTGCAGACCCTGTACATCACCAAAAAAGTCAGTTAAAAACGAACTTCATAAGTGCCCACCCGCTGAAATTCAGCGAGTGCGCACTCGGGGACTGGCGATCAAGAAATTCCTAAGTGCCCACCCGCTGAAATTCAGCGAGTGCGCACTCGGGGACTGGCAATCAAGAAATTCCCAAATGACCACCCGCTGAAATTCAGCGAGTACGCACTCGGGGACTGGATACGAAAATAAAAGACGAGAAATTATAAGAATCACGCCGCTGCAAAACACCGACCTGATCCTCGGGGACTGGATGTACCTGGATGGCTGCGCCAAGCATGCCGTGGAGTTGGATCGCGTCCACGGACGCGAGTAATGCAGGCGTGTGCCCACGACGCTGGTCGACTTCAGCATCGGCGGTCCCAGGAGCGTGGCTCGAGGGCGCAACCCCACTCGCCGTGGCCACCTTGGTCACGAAGAGGGGGAAGGTAGCGATGGAGGCACCCGCTCCAAGGGAGGTCGCCTCCGCAGCGGGTTCCTTCGTAGACGCGGCTGCTTCCACCGCGGGCTCGGCCGGCGCGGCCGCCGTATCATCAGAGATGGTGACGATGTCGTCGCCCTTGGCCTTCTTACTGCCATCCGCTGAGGCGACGACCTCGTCCGCCTTCCTCTTGCGTGAAGGATCCTCCTCGCCAGCGGCGGAGGGCACCTTGGCCACGGTCGGATGGCCCATCCTTTTCACTCCGGTCCTGCGCATTAATCGAATCAACAAAGACAATTGAAATAGTTATGGAAAATAAGGAGGGGTGAGCACACTCACTTGGCGACTGGGATGAAACGTAGCCCCGTACGAAGGCCGGCCGGTTTTTCCAGTTCAGGGCCCAGTCAGCGACTGAGCCCCAGGTCCAGGACATCGCGTGCCCAAGACACGGACGGCTTCTTTGTCGTTGAGGCTGCAGCTGGCGCCTCTGGGACATCCTCGGCGGGAGCTTCCTCGTGAGTCGAAGTTGCTGCAGCTGGAGCCTCCTTGCGAGGTGAAGCCGCTGCAGCCGGAGCCTCCCTGCGAGGCAAAGTCGCCGCGACCGGAGCCTCCCCTAGCCCAGAGACTGGGGCGATTGGTGGAGGCAATGAGGCCAGTGGCACCTCCATAGTCGCCGTGTCCAGCGCGGTTGTCGCTGGTGGCGCGCCGTCACCAGTAGGGCTAGGAGCATCGAAGCTGCTCGCCGAGTGTGGTGGTGAGGCCGTCTTTGACGGCTTCGTTTTCTTCTTCAGGGGGGCCCTCGCTTCCCTCTTCTTCTCCTTCTTCTTCGACGGAGTGGCTTGACGGCGCGAGGTGGTCTCTGGGAGCTCGTCGTCATCGTCATGGCGCTCAAGGCTTCTGCTCGCTTCGATCTCGCGCTGACGTTGCCCGCGGGTCTTTCGGACCAGCGGGGCGACCTCTTCTTCGGACTCGTCCTCGTCGTCTTCGTTGCCCCTCGCGGGTGGTGATTCGCCTACGTCCTGGGCGGATGGGCCCGGGCTCTCATCATCCGAAGGTGGGAGCCACCCTTCCACCACCTGGAATAGCTGCGATGAATACAAACAGGATCAGGATTACCGCGACTGCATACACTGCGACTGCGAACAAGGTAAAGAAATTACCGTTGGAGCTGGACGCTTCGCGGTGTAGGGGGCGATCCCGGCCTGCGCATCCAGGTACACCGCCTGGGTAATTTTCTTCAATGCTGGGAGGTAATCTTCCAGCCTCCACTCGTCGAGGCAGGCCTTCGTCGAGTCCCCCCGGCCGGTGTATTGGTACATATAGTGGTCGCGCTGGGCGAGTGGAACAAGCCGCCGCCCAAGCCAGCAATTGTAAATTTATCGTTTGGAGGCCCTTCTTCTTCAGACCACGGATGGTCTGGAGCATCTCGTCAACGACCATCCACTGGTCGTCGGGGAGCTTGCCGACTTGGAGATGGCGCGGCTCCGAGCGACTAGCGGAGTACCGCGGGATCGCCGCCTCGCCCTCTGGGGTCGCCTCGGTCACGTAGAACCACAACTTTTTCTAGTCGCTCGCCGCCTTGGCGGGTAGCATCAGGTCAAAGAAGGAGGCTTTGGACTTGAGCTGGAACGTCAAGCCGCCCGCGGCTAGCATTGGGCCGCCTGCCTCCTCGCGGCTGATCCGTCCATGGAACAGATCTTGCCACAAGGGAAAGTAGGGCCGGCAGCCCAAGTAGCATTCGCAGAACGCCACGAAGATGGCGAGCTGCTCGATGCTGTGGGGACCCAGATCTGAAGACTGGATCCCATAATAGGCGCAAAAGCGTCGGAAGAACAAGGACGTGGGAAACCCTAGCCCGCGCTCGAGATGACTGGTGAAACAGACGAATTCCCTCTCTCGCGGGTTTGGGGTCGTTTCTCCGGCTGCGGGGATACGCCAAGAGCCGGCTCGCAGGATCCCGGCCTCCTCGAAAGAGGCCAGCTGCGCCCTCATGCACTTGGACCTACCCCATGGTTCGGTGGAAAGGGCCATGGCCGAGAGGTTGGTTGGAGATCGGAGGATTTCGGGTCGATTGGATCGCGGAGCAAAGGAAGGAAAATGCGCGCACTCGGAAGAAGTGGTGGGCAGTTGGCTCTACGATTGCCTGCCATTCCTCTTATATAGCGGGAGTTACCCGCCAAATCAGGAGGCCGTTACCGCGCGATGATTACGCCGAAAGTTACCGTTGGATTACCCCAACGGCTAGTTTGACCACGCCTGACGGTCCAACTCCAGCCACTCGGCTCGCCAGGTCAATCGCCATGACCGCGTCCCGCCGACTCGACTTGCCCAAGCCGCGACTTGGTTCACCGGATTTCCTCCTTTATACAGGAGCCCGCCGACGATTCGACTGGATGCCTACTCTGAAGCCGTATACTCCGACTGCCAGCAGCCACTTACGCCCAATCGACGACGGCCTCGGGGACTACTGATGGGGATATGCCTACTGGGGTATACCCAGCAAGGCGTTTCCGACTGGCCCAAGAGCTGGCGAGTGGGCCTACAGAACGGCGAGTGGATTGAAGCCCAGCAAGGTACCGAGCGACTGGAAGCTGAAGGCCCAGGCAAGTAGATAGGCCCAGTCGGATTGGGTTAAACGACTGTTAAAGCTGTAACCGAATCGGTTGAGATATGTAAACCCTAGGGGAGGTGAGCCTATATAAACCTCCCTAAAGGGTGAGTAGAGAGACGTTCCCTCATACACCCAAGCGACTCGCCGCCGAGCTCGCCCATTGTAACACCTCCATAATACAATCTAGCAGGAGTAGGTCTTTACCCTCCGGGGGCCGAACCTGGGTAAAACCCTGTGTCTTTGCCCTCATCTCGCACCGCAGATGGCTGGCCGCCCTTGCCCTTCGTTCTACTACTCGCTGCCGATTGCAGCATCTGCCGTGACCATTCCCACGACAGTTTCCAGATCCCGCTGTTGATTATTAATAGAAGATCATGTCTGCATATTCTCGAACCCGTAGGGTCACACACTTAACTGTTGGAATTATGCCCTAGAGGCAATAATAAAGATGTTATTATTATAATTCTTGTTCATGATAAAGTTTATATTCCATGCTAGAATTGTATTAAGCGGAAACTTTAATACTTGTGTGGTTTGTGAACAACACCGTGTCCCTAGTACGCCTCTATGGACTAGCTCATTGATTAATGATGGTTATGGTTTCCTAACCATGGACATGAGTTGTCGATTAATAATGAGATCATATCATTGGGAGAATGATATGGTGGACAGACCCAAACTAAGCGAAGCAATTAGATCGTGTCATCGTGTTCGTCTTTGCGAAGCTTTTCTTATGTCAAATATTGTATTCCTTAGACCATGAGATAATACAACTCCCTGGTATCGGAAGAAAGCTTTGAGGTCATCAAACGTCATCCTATGAGAGGGTGATCATAAAGATGTCTCTCAGGTGATCGGAAAGTATCTGTTGGGTTGTATGTATCGAGATGGGATTTGTCCTTCCCAAGTCGGAGAGATATACTTCGGGCCCACTCGGTAATCGATATCAACACCGCTTGCAAGCATGTGGTTAAGGAGTTAATCACAAAGTGATATCGGATTACGGAACGAGTAAAGTACTTGCTGTGAACGAGATTGAACTAGGTATGACGGTACCGACGATCAAATCTCGGGCAAGTAAAATATCGCGAGACGAAGGGAATATATATATGGGATTGATTGAATCCTAGCATCGTGGTTCATCCGATATGATCATCGATGAATGTGTG
Organism: Avena sativa; assembly: GCA_916181665.1. NCBI lineage: Eukaryota > Viridiplantae > Streptophyta > Magnoliopsida > Poales > Poaceae > Avena > Avena sativa. The sequence continues at coordinate 368,513,691 of OV702279.1, read as the reverse complement.
GGAGTCAATATGGGTGCCCAGACCCCGCTGTTGATTATTGATAGAAGATCATGTCTGCATATTCTCGAACCCGCAGGGTCACACACTTAACGTGTCTCGACGCTAGGATAGATTGGATAATTGGTTTATGAGTTTTTGTTCGGAGTCTCGCATGGGATCCGGGACATCACGAGAGGTTCTGGAATGGTCCGGAAAATAAGATTCATATAAGGCAGTGCAGTTTTTGGAGTTCGGAATTGTTCCGGGTTAATCGGTATTGTACCGGAAGCTTCTAGAACCTTCCGGAAAGGGACCAACGTGGCCCCACCTTCCGGGAGGGGGCATGGGCCTATGAGGGAGTGCCCTGGCCGCATTGGGCCAGGGGCACAAGGCCCCATAGGGCCCAGCCGGCCAAAGAGGGTTTAAACTCTAGATAGACCTTCTAGAAGGGGGGGTTTCCTTGCCCCCACTCCTCCTCCTTTGGGGCCGCCGGTTTGGGCTTGGGGGAGGGGCTAGGGCTGCGCCCCACCCCTCTATATAAAGAGGGATGGGGGCGCACCACCCCACACACCTTACCCTCCAAGAGCTAGCCGTCCTGCTGCCCTCCTCTCTCTCTCCCTCCCGACTGCGTGTAGGTGAAGCCCTGCTGCAGAAACTCTCCACCATATACACCACGCCGTTGTGTTGTAGATCCAATCCGTCTCTCCACCATACTTGCTGGACCGAGGAAGGAGGAGACGTCGAGGTAATGCACGTGTGCATCTCACGGAGGCACCGCCACTTGTGGTGCTAGATCGGATCGGATCGCGAGGAGGAGAAGCGAGTACGACTACATCACCCACGTTCCAACAAACGTTCTGCTGTGCGAATCTTCAAGGGTATGAAGATCTAATCCAATCTCTCTCGTTGTTTGCATCTCCTAGATTAGATCTTGGCTTTCCCTCTGTTCGCATCCGTAGAAAATTTTTATTTACTATGCCGCGAATCCCTTCAGTGGTATCAGAGCTAGATCTATGCGTAGATGTGTTTCACGAGTAGAACGCAACATGGTTGTTGCGGGCGTTGATGTTTTCTGTTGCAAGCCTCTTGTTCGTGTTCTTCTTATGACGCGGGATAGTGAGATTGAAGCGGTACAGGCCAACCTTACGCGACGTCGTTCGCGAGACCGGCTCCACACTTGACGTGTGGCTTGTTCCACACATGCGGCTGGTGGATGTCAGTTTCTCTCACTATAGTTGTCATGGGATTAACACCGGAGTTTGGCAACCATAATATCACCGTTGTGGCTTTCCGTAGGTAAGAATCGTTCTTAGCATCTACTCCCATAAGCCACGTAAAACATGCAACAACAAAGTAGAGGCGTCTAACTTGTTTTTGCAGGGAGTGTTTTCTGTGATATGGTATGGCCCAAGATGTGATGTGTATAATGTATGCGATGATCATGTTTTGTAATGTTTCACGACTTGCATGTCGATGAGTACACAACCGGCATGAGCCATATGGTTGTCTTTATAATTGTGTATGACCTGTGTGTCAACTTCTTATACGCCATGTAATAGTTTCACTTTATCGCTAAGTAGTTAGCAATAGTTGTAGTTGCTATTCGTGGTGGAGGCAATCATGGTGGAGTGATGGAGATCATGCCGGCACGCACAAGATGGAGATCATTGCGCGAAGATTGGCTATACCATGTCACATAAAGTTATATGCATGTGATGTTTATCCTTTTATGTGTCTTATTATGCTTAGATCGCGACGGTAGCATTATAAGATGATTCCTCACTTAAAGATCAAGATAAAAACTATGTTCTCCCCGAGTATGCACCGTTGCGAAAGTTCGTCGTGTCCAAGCATCACGTGATGATCGGGTGCTATAGACTCTACGCTCACATACAACAGGTGCAAGCCAGTTTTTGCACACACGGAAATACTTGGGTCTAATTTGACGAGCCTAGCATGTACAGACATGGCCTCGGAACACAAGAACCGAAAGGTTAAGCATGAGTCATATGAATGATATGATCGACACTTCGTTGTCCACCATTGAAACCACATCTCTTCTCGTGATGATCGGATTAGGTGTGGTGAATTTGGATCGTGTTCACTAAACAACTTGAGGGATGTTGAATTTAGTGGGAGTTCATCTAGTAATTTGCTTAAAAGTTGAACTAGTTATCATGAACATAGTCTAATTTGTACTTGCTAATACTGTAGATCACATGGCTAAGTCCAACTTCAACTTCAACATTTTTGCTGAGAAGGAAAAGCTTAGAAACAATGTGTGGCCTCCCGCAAAACCACTACTAGAAAATCGCGTTGAATTTGTGCATTGCATCGTCATCATCGTGCATTGTTTGCATAAAACTATTTTCGCAAAGCATGTTTTTGTTTTCTAAAACGCCCCGTCTTGTTTTCAAACACAAACCCGGGTCTCCGGATTATTTTGTTGTCTACTATCGGTTTGCAAACGGTGCATTTAAAATAAATAAAAGATTTAATTATTTTTAGTGGGGCAGTCGAACGGGCCGAATGACCCGAACGACCACCCCAGAAAATACAAACGGTCCACCTAAAATCCTACAGCTACCAACCTATCTAACCACACCCTCCTGCCACCTCACCCGGACCAGTCCCACGCCGCCACGTCGCCCCTCCCCAAATCCCCACCAACCACCTGCTTCCACCTAGACAACCCACCCCCTCTCCCTCCACCCAGCCACACTCCCACTCGCCACCTCACCCCGCCTGGGTCCCACCGGCAGACCCCCGACGCGCCATCTCTCCTCCCCCGGATTCCACCTCCCCCAGTCCGACCTCTCCCTCTCTGTCCACCAACCGCCCCGGGTCCCACCTCCGGCCCCACCTCTCTGGCCCACCCGCACCGCACCCCGCCTGGCCTTCCTCCCTTCCCCAACCTCCTCACCCCTGCGCGTCCTCGCCTCGACGCCTCCCGCCACCGTCGCCGGCCTGCGCGCGCCACCCTCGGGCCGCCCGCGTGCTCCCTCCTCCGCGCGCCCTCTCGCCTCGCCGCTCGCCTCCGCCTCGCTCCTCCACCCCCTCGCCGGAACCCCCCTCCGCTCGCCCGTGTCCGCCAACCCCCTGCAGTGCTCCGCCCTGCCCGGCCACCTCGCCATGGCCGCCGGCCCCCTTGCCCCTCTCTGCAACCTCTCGCCCGCCGCAAGCCGCGCCTCGCCGCCTCCGTCCTCCCGCGCGTCCCCCCACGCGCGCCCGCGTCCCACCTCCCTCCTCCGGCCGCCCCGCCAGATCCCCGCCGCCGGCTGCTCGCTCCGCCTCGCCCTCACCACCGCATCCGCCGCCGTCGCCGGAGCGCCCTCCCGCGCGCCTTCTCCACCACCCCGCCTCCCCGGAGCTCGCCGGCCCGCCTCCGCAGCCCCCTAGCCACCTCCCCGCCGGCGCCGTCCCCGCAGAAGGTCCGCCGGCCGCGGCCCCCTCGTCGCCTCCCGCCGGCCGCGCTCTGCGCCACCCCCGCGATCCCGTCCACGTCGGCCTTCTTCCCTCTTCCGTCTGCAAGCCGCCCCCTGTCTCCGTCGAGCGCGCGCCGTCGCTGGGCCCACGCGACCGCCTCGCAGAGCCTCTGCAGTGCCGCCCCTGACCGAGCTCTGTGTGGTTATCGCCTTGGATGCCTTGCAGCTCAACACCGCTGGGCTCTCCCTGATGTGCTGGAAAGAAGAGATGGAACGGTGGTAATGTTGTTTAGGAGAGGATGCATGGTGAAATTGTGATGTATGCGCAAAGCTTGCACCAAATTGATGACCATCTGGATGTTTTCGAGATACGACGGTGCACAAGATTCATAAGCCGGACGCCAAGATCGCCACCGGATACGCCAAGCACTTCGCCAAGGAACGCCAAGATCTTCGACCGAACGCCAAGACCGATCTGGTTCGAGGACCCGACAAGACCCTCGGAATCGCCAAGTTCTCCTTCGCGGATTCGATGGCCGGAGCCCGGAAGACCCCGGTGTCGAGCCCCAAGTTCGCCTCTGATGATCAAGATGGTACCCCAAGATCTCCATCGTATGTGTCGTGTCCAAGATCAAGACGATGACAAGATCTACCGATGACCGAGAACCCGGACGCCATGATCTTCGTCGCGGACGCCGAGACCCCCGACCCCGAGACCGAACCCCGTCGAACCCTGACCCTAAGACCGACCCCGAACCCTCGGACCAAGATCGTCGAGAACCCCAATGTGTGAACCCCTTCCCGAAAACCCTATTTCATAATATAATAAACTTGTTGCATATTGAATTGTCATACTCGCATGCATATCATTGGTTTGGGGGCCTTATGCCGATTCACCTCTAATTAAATATGGGGCCCATATGCAGGCAACTCTAGTCTCATATTGGCCTCATTTAAACTTGTGTAGCGAACCGGTGATATATTCTGCCTTGTTAAACAACATTTAAATTGCGGGTTAGCTAAACAACATGAACCACCTAAATAATTGTCGGGACCCCCGTTTCCTCTTAATATGATCTAATTGCATTGTACCTTTGCCATGCCATGCATCATACATGCATCATGCCGCTCTTCTGCCGTTGTATTAAATATTGCATCCGGTGTTTATTCTAGTGTTTTGGTTCTTCGCGGATAAGGCCGTTGAGTTGATGTGAGCTTCGCCCCAATCTTCGGTTGAACCTTCGACAATGTTTTCAGGCGAGCATCTCCCCCTTTCTACCTATCTTACTTTTATAGTATTTATTTCCCTCCTGTTGATCTTTGCTATCTGTGTTGCGATGCTCTAGTTTTCGTACCCGTGATATCCCTTGCAGCCATATATAGCCTTGGACACATCCTATTACCTGTTGTTTGGTAGATAGTTGGACCCGCGCGTCGTAGTCGCTTGTTCAAGTGTTGTTGCGTGTCGTCAAGTACCACAGTTGTTGGAGAAGTGCCGCATGTCCAATGTTGGAGATGATCATGGTTTTACTTATCGTTCACTTTAATTCCTGTTTAACAACTAAAATTGAATTAAGCAGAGGCATCGGTGGGTGATAGGTAATATTTGGTTTCCGACCGCCCACTTTTGTCCCGTAGGACCCCGAGTTCTTGACACCTGTTCCGAGATCGAGCGCGCTAACCACAGGTGGGGAGATATGGGCCCCCCATTGATTATTACCTGATTTCAAAGTATTGTACTGGGGGCCACAAACTAGTTTGAGGTTTTATTTACTATCCTGTACTTATGCCATGCTTTACTGCTTTATTTAAATTGTGCGACAGATAGCACCTGTACTGTTTAGGATCGGGACACGTTTTCGCGGTGTCGACAGTCCCCGTTTGGGGATTTGCTGTCGTTCACAGCCGTCTACCCAAACCCTAAGTCCGTCTCGGAGACCGGCCGACTTCGTTGCGGGTGTCGACTTGGTGGGGTGGTCCCCATGTACTTGCTTTGGGTCTGGGAATGTCGTGACTTAGGCCCCGCCGACATACCGATGGGTGTATGTTAACTGATCTGGCAAAAAGGGTCGAAGTGCCTGTGGATACTTTGGTGCACCCCTGCAGGGTTAAATCTTTTCGAGAAGCCGTGTCCGCGGTTATGGACTACTTGGAGCACAGTGCTTGATCATAGACAACTATAACTAAAGTTTATTGTTATAAATTGACTTGTATCCGATATGACTAGTAATCAGCTTCATTATAACGGAATGGCTTAATGAAAGTAACAACAACTGCTGGGTTTTGGGTTATCTCAAGCTAAATGGATATGACTAGTAAGTGTTGCCACTATAACGGAATGGTTAACTAAAAGTGCCCACTGCTTACTTTATCAGGATGATTATCTAAACCTGACTAGTAAAGTGTCGCAACTATAACTGAATAAGTAAAACTGCCAACTGTGTGAGTTCCTCGGTTGACTTCCTCGTTTGGTCTCGAGGGGGAATACCCGGATGGGATTGTTTGGTGTTAGTATCAGTCTGGTTCCGGATAGGTCTTTTCTTACCCCTCTCTGATAGCCGCCAGTTATATCGGGTCTCTATAGGTTGTTTAGTGCATGCTGCCGCTGCCGTTCAGTCCACCATACCTATGTAGGCGAGGACCGCCGAATTCTAGTCTCGCCGTGTACTGGCCTCAGTACTGACGCTCCTCTTTTTCCTTTGCCCTTTGTCGGCACCCCTTTTGTTTAAGCAGGTTTTGAGATCGACGCCGTTAGCAGGGTTACCCTTCCGGCTTGGCCTGGGCAGGGTTATGGACGCCATTGGTTATTCTTCAGGGCTCTTAGCCCCATTTGCATCTTGTCCGTAATCGAACGCTCTATCGTTTTCAAGGTGATTTGGATCTTTGTACTGTATATCTGTATTCTTGACTCATTGAGTCGCTGTTGTATATATATATCTGTTCTGTGGGTCCCATTGGGGACTGTTGTGTAATGTTATTACTTCGTTTTCCACCCGCACGAAAGTGCCTGGTGGGCACCTTCGAATCGTTTCTATGCGGGTTTGGCGGGTTTCGCTAAAACTTGCATAGGGCCGATTCTGAGGGTGTTACAGAGTGGTATCAGAGCTCAGCAGTTGCGATACCCCACAAGTCCAGCCTGTAGGTTAACCTAGCTAACGGCCGAAGTAGAGTGTCAAAACTATTTTTGCAAAATCGGTTGGATAGTTCTGATTAGGTCTAATTTTACTCCTTACCCCTCTGCTGTTCTCCTCTTACCTCTACGTGTTTTGAATCCGCTCTCGTCTCTTTCTCGAGTCCAGGAATTCTCGTGGTTGGGTTTCCGTCGTACCTTCAAGGTTTCGCTTCCTTCTCTGATGACGGTGTTCTACCATCGGGTCTTCATGCTAACCGAGGAATCCTTCGTCTGTGGTACCATTCTTTGTTTCTTGTTTGTGCCTCCCGGTGTTTCCGATGCGACGACATCATCTACGCCAGATCCGATGCAGAGTCTGCATCACTCCGTTGTTCCGAACCTCGCTTGTCGAGATCTTCAGTCTGAATCCTGAGAGTTGGTTGCATAATCTGTCTATTCGTGTACATAGTAATGCTTTGACTGCGGGATGGAGTCGCGACCATACCACTACTCTTATCATTCGCTTATGTACATTGAATGGTGGATCGATGCAATTTTACTCCGTCCACGGAAGCTAGAGGTGGCTTTATTTGCTGATACCTCTACCTTCGTCCTTTTGTTTCCGGAGTGTTCTCTCGACGATCACGGAAAACGACCTCTCGTTAGTGGTGTCGCGAAGATCTACCCGAAGCGAGAAGACGCAGATCGCCGACCTTCCTTCCGGTACCATGAGGCGGATCTCGAGGGCGAGATCCATTGTTAGTGGTGTCGAATTGTGGCATCCCGCAAAACCACTACTAGAAAATCGCGTTGAATTTTTGCATTGCATCGTCATCATCGTGCATTGTTTGCATAAAACTATTTTCGCAAAGCATGTTTTTGTTTTCTAAAACGCCCCGTCTTGTTTTCAAACACAAACCCGGGTCTCCGGATTATTTTGTTGTCTACTATCGGTTTGCAAACGGTGCATTTAAAATAAATAAAAGATTTAATTATTTTTAGTGGGGCAGTCGAACGGGCCGAATGACCCGAACGACTACCCCAGAAAATACAAACGGTCCACCTAAAATCCTACAGCTACCAACCTATCTAACCACACCCTCCTGCCACCTCACCCGGACCAGTCCCACGCCGCCACGTCGCCCCTCCCCAAATCCCCACCAACCACCTACTGCCACCTAGACAACCCACCCCCTCTCCCTCCACCCAGCCACACTCCCACTCGCCACCTCACCCCGCCTGGGTCCCACCGGCAGACCCCCGACGCGCCATCTCTCCTCCCCCGGATTCCACCTCCCCCAGTCCGACCTCTCCCTCTCTGTCCACCAACCGCCCCGGGTCCCACCTCCGGCCCCACCTCTCTGGCCCACCCGCACCACACCCCGCCTGGCCTTCCTCCCTTCCCCAACCTCCTCACCCCTGCGCGTCCTCGCCTCGACGCCTCCCGCCACCGTCGCCGGCCTGCGCGCGCCACCCTCGGGCCGCCCGCGTGCTCCCTCCTCCGCGCGCCCTCTCGCCTCGCCGCTCGCCTCCGCCTCGCTCCTCCACCCCCTCGCCGGAACCCCCCTCCGCTCGCCCGTGTCTGCCAACCCCCTGCAGTGCTCCGCCCTGCCCGGCCACCTCGCCATGGCCGCCGGCCCCCTCGCCCCTCTCTGCAACCTCTCGCCCGCCGCAAGCCACGCCTCGCCGCCTCCGTCCTCCCGCGCGTCCCCCCACGCGCGCCCACGTCCCACCTCCCTCCTCCGGCCGCCCCGCCAGACCCCCGCCGCCGGCTGCTCGCCCCGCCGGCTCCGCCTCGCCCTCACCACCGCATCCGCCGCCGTCGCCGGAGCTCCCTCCCGCGCGCCTTCTCCACCACCCCGCCTCCCCGGAGCTCGCCGGCCCGCCTCCGCGGCCCCCTAGCCACCTCCCCGCTGGCGCCGTCCCCGCAGAAGGTCCGCCGGCCGCGGCCCCCTCGTCGCCTCCCGCCGGCCGCGCTCTACGCCACCCCCACGATCCCGTCCACGTCGGCCTTCTTCCCTCTTCCGTCTGCAAGCCGCCCCCTGTCTCCGTCGAGCGCGCGCCGTCGCTAGGCCCACGCGACCGCCTCGCAGAGCCTCTGCAGTGCCGCCCCTGACCGAGCTCTGTGTGGTTATCGCCTTGGATGCCTTGCAGCTCAACACCGCTGGGCTCTCCCTGATGTGCTGGAAAGAAGAGATGGAATGGTGGTAATGTTGTTTAGGAGAGGATGCATGGTGAAATAGTGATGTATGCGCAAAGCTTGCACCAAATTGATGACCATCTGGATGTTTTCGAGATACGACGGTGCACAAGATTCATAAGCCGGACGCCAAGATCGCCACCGGATACGCCAAGCACTTCGCCAAGGAACGCCAAGATCTTCGACCGAACGCCAAGACCGATCTGGTTCGAGGACCCGACAAGACCCTCGGAATCGCCAAGTTCTCCTTCACGGATTCGATGGCCGGAGCCCGGAAGACCCCGGTGTCGAGCCCCAAGTTCGCCTCTGATGATCAAGATGGTACCCCAAGATCTCCATTGTATGTGTCGTGTCCAAGATCAAGACGATGACAAGATCTACCGATGACCGAGAACCCGGACGCCATGATCTTCGTCGCGGACGCCGAGACCCCCGACCCCGAGACCGAACCCCGTCGAACCCTGACCCTGAGACCGACCCCGAACCCTCGGACCAAGATCGTCGAGAACCCCAATGTGTGAACCCCTTCCCGAAAACCCTATTTCATAATATAATAAACTTGTTGCATATTGAATTGTCATACTCGCATGCATATCATTGGTTTGGGGGCCTTATGCCGATTCACCTCTAATTAAATATGGGGCCCATATGCGGGCAACTCTAGTCTCATATTGGCCTCATTTAAACTTGTGTAGAGAACCGGTGATATATTCTGCCTTGTTAAACAACATTTAAATTGCGGGTTAGCTAAACAACATGAACCACCTAAATAATTGTCGGGACCCCGGTTCCTCTTAATATGATCTAATTGCATTGTACCTTTGCCATGCCATGCATCATACATGCATCATGCCGCTCTTCTGCCGTTGTATTAAATATTGCATCCGGTGTTTATTCTAGTGTTTTGGTTCTTCGCGGATAAGGCCGTTGAGTTGATGTGAGCTTCGCCCCAATCTTCGGTTGAACCTTCGACAATGTTTTCAGGCGAGCATCTCCCCCTTTCTACCTATCTTACTTTTATAGTATTTATTTCCCTCCTGTTGATCTTTGCTATCTGTGTTGCGATGCTCTAGTTTTCGTACCCGTGATATCCCTTGCAGCCATATATAGCCTTGGACACATCCTATTACCTGTTGTTTGGTAGATAGTTGGACCCGCGCGTCGTAGTCGCTTGTTCAAGTGTTGTTGCGTGTCGTCAAGTACCACAGTTGTTGGAGAAGTGTCGCATGTCCAATGTTGGAGATGATCATGGTTTTACTTATCGTTCACTTTAATTCCTGTTTAACAACTAAAATTGAATTAAGCAGAGGCATCGGTGGGTGATAGGTAATATTTGGTTTCCGACCGCCCACTTGTGTCCCGTAGGACCCCGAGTTCTTGACACCTGTTCCGAGATCGAGCGCGCTAACCACAGGTGGGGAGATATGGGCCCCCCATTGATTATTACCTGATTTCAAAGTTTTGTACTGGGGGCCACAAACTAGTTTGAGGTTTTATTTACTATCCTGTACTTATGCCATGCTTTACTGCTTTATTTAAATTGTGCGACAGATAGCACCTGTACTGTTTAGGATCGGGACACGTTTTCGCGGTGTCGACAGTCCCCGTTTGGGGATTTGCTGTCGTTCACAGCCGTCTACCCAAACCCTAAGTCCGTCTCGGAGACCGGCCGACTTCGTTGCGGGTGTCGACTTGGTGGGGTGGCCCCCATGTACTTGCTTTGGGTCTGGGAATGTCGTGACTTAGGCCCCGCCGACATACCGATGGGTGTATGTTAACTGATCTGGCAAAAAGGGTCGAAGTGCATGTGGATACTTTGGTGCACCCCTGCAGGGTTAAATCTTTTCGAGAAGCCGTGTCCACGGTTATGGATGACTTGGAGCACAGTGCTTGATCATAGACAACTATAACTAAAGTTTATTGTTATAAATTGACTTGTATCCGATATGACTAGTAATCAGCTTCATTATAACGGAATGGCTTAATGAAAGTAACAACAACTGCTGGGTTTTGGGTTATCTCAAGCTAAATGGATATGACTAGTAAGTGTTGCCACTATAACGGAATGGTTAACTAAAAGTGCCCACTGCTTACTTTATCAGGATGATTATCTAAACCTGACTAGTAAAGTGTCGCAACTATAACTGAATAAGTAAAACTGCCAACTGTGTGAGTTCCTCGGTTGACTTCCTCGTTTGGTCTCGAGGGGGAATACCCGGATGGGATTGTTTGGTGTTAGTATCAGTCTGGTTCCGGATAGGTCTTTTCTTACCCCTCTCTGATAGCCGCCAGTTATATCGGGTCTCTATAGGTTGTTTAGTGCATGCTGCCGCTGCCGTTCAGTCCACCATACCTATGTAGGCGAGGACCGCCGAATTCTAGTCTCGCCGTGTACTGGCCTCAGTACTGACGCTCCTCTTTTTCCTTTGCCCTTTGTCGGCACCCCTTTTGTTTAAGAAGGTTTTGAGATCGACGCCGTTAGCAGGGTTACCCTTCCGGCTTGGCCTGGGCAGGGTTATGGACGCCATTGGTTATTCTTCAGGGCTCTTAGCCCCATTTGCATCTTGTCCGTAGTCGGACGCTCTATCGTTTTCAAGGTGATTTGGATCTTTGTACTGTATATCTGTATTCTTGACTCATTGAGTCGCTGTTGTATATATATATCTGTTTTGTGGGTCCCATCGGGGACTGTTGTGTAATGTTATTACTTCGTTTTCCACCCGCACGAAAGTGCCTGGTGGGCACCTTCGAATCGTTTCTATGCGGGTTTGGCGGGTTTCGCTAAAACTTGCATAGGGCCGATTCTGAGGGTGTTACACAATGGGTCTAACTTCACCAATTGGTTTCGCAATCTAAGAATCATTCTCTCTGGCGGTCAAAAGGACTATGTCCTTGGGAAAGCGTTAGGTGACCCCCTGCTGCAACTGCGCCGGTTGATGAGAAAGCTGTCTATCAGTCGCGCAAAGATGATTATGGTGTGATTAAGAGCACCATGTTGTTTGCTATGGAACCGGAACTTCAAAATCGTTTTGAAGACTATCCCGGGCCCTTTGAGATTCTCGAAGAGCTGAAAACCATGTTTCAGACTCAGGCCCGTTCTGAGAGATATGAGATCTCTGAGAAGTTCTTTAACTGCAAGATGGAGGAAGGGAGTTCCGTTAGTGAGCACGCCATTAAGATGATGGGGTACACTCAACGCCTTGAGCAACTGGAATGCACGATTACAGAGGAGCTCAAGATTGACAGGGTTCTGCAATCACTCCCTCCCAGCTACAAAAGTTTTGTAGTGACTCATAATCAGATTGGTTCCACTGATACGATCACCGAGCTCTTCGCAAAGCTGAAGGCCGCGGAAATGGACATCAAAAAGGATAATCATGTGTTGATGGTCAACAAGCCCACCTTTAAGAAAGGTAAGGGAGCAAAGAAGCCCTTCAAGAAGGGCTGCGGCAAGCGCACTGCCCCTGCTGAGAAGAAGCTCAAGCCTGGTCCTAAGCCGGACACTGAGTGCTTCTATTGCAAGGACAAGGGTCACTGGAAGCGCAACTGTCCGAAGTACTTAGCGGACAAGAAGGCTGGCACCATCAAAGGTATATTTGATATACATGTTATTGATGTTTTCCTTATTAGCCCTCGTTGTAGTGCCTGGGTATTTGATACTGGTTCAGTTGCTAATATTTGTAACTCGAAACAGGAGCTACAGAATAGACGACGGCTTGCGAGGGATGAGGTGACGATGCGCGTTGGCAACGGATCAAGAGTTTATGTGATGGCCGTCGGCACACTCTCCTTAGTTTTACCTTCGGGATTAGTTTTAAACCTCAATAAATGTTATTATGTGCCTGCGTTGAGCATGAACATTATTTCTGGATCTTGTTTATTGCAAGACGGTTATTCATTTAAATCGGAGAATAATGGTTGTTCTATTTATATGAGTAACATCTTTTATGGTCATGCACCTATTGTGAATGGTTTATTTCTTCTAAATCTCGAAAGGGATGAAACACACATCCATAACATTGAGGCTAAGAGATGCAAAGTAGATAGTGATAATACTACTTATTTGTGGCACTGTCGTCTAGGTCATATTGGAGTAAAGCGCATGAAGAAACTCCATTCTGATGGACTTTTGGAGTCTCTTGATTTTGAATCATTTGACAGATGCGAACCATGCCTCATGGGCAAGATGATCAAACCCCCGTTCTCCGGTATGATGGAGCGAGCAACGGACTTGTTGGAAATCATACATACCGATGTATGCGGACTAATGAGTGTTTCGACGCGCGGTGGATATCACTATTTTCTCACTTTTACCGATGACTTAAGTAGATATTGGTATATCTATTTAATGAAACATAAATCTGAAACGTTTGAAAAGTTCAAAGAATTTCAGAATGAAGTGGAGAACCATCGGAACAGAAAGATTAAGTTTCTACGATCCGATCGTGCGGGCGAATATTTGAGTTATGATTTTCTCACGCATCTTAAAGCAAGCGGAATTGTTTCGCAACTCACGCCACCCGGAACACCACAGCGCAATGGTGTGTCTGAACGCCGGAATCAAAACCTATTAGATATGGTCCGATCAATGATGTCTCTTACTGATTTGCCGTTATCATTTTGGGGTTATGCATTAGAAACCGCTGCATTCACTTTAAATAGGGCTCCATCTAAATCCGTTGAGATGACACCGTATGAACTATGGTTTGGTGCTAAACCTAAGTTATCGTTTCTCAAAGTTTGGGGATGCGAAGCTTACGTCAAGAAATTGATGCCGGATAAGCTCGAACCAAAGCGGAGAAATGCGTCTTCATAGGATACCCTAAGGAAACTATTGGGTATACCTTCTATCACAGAACCGAAGGAAAAGTGTTTGTCGCAAAGAACGGTTCCTTTCTTGAGAAGGAGTTTCTCTCGAAAGAAGTGAGTGGGAGGAAAGTAGAGCTAGACGAGGTTATTGAACCTTCTCTTGAATTGGAGAGTAGCGCAGCACCTGAAATTGTTCCAGTGCTGCCTGCACCAACAATAGAGGAAGCTAATGACAAGGATCATGAAGCTTCGGACGATGCTGCTACTGAACGTCGCAGGTCGACAAGGTCGCGTGCCCCTCCTGAGTGGTACGGCAACCCTGTCTTGACTGTCTTGCTAGTAGAAGACAGTGAACCTACGAACTATGAGGAAGCGATGATGAGCCCAGACTCTGAGAAATGGCTAGAAGCCATGAAATCCGAATTGGGATCCATGAGCGAAAACCAAGTATGGACTTTGGTGGACCCTCCTAGCGACCGAAAGGCCGTTGAGTGCAAATGGATCTTCAAGAAGAAAACAGACGCGGATGGTAATGTTACCGTCTATAAAGCACGGCTTGTTGCGAAAGGTTTTTGACAAGTTCAAGGTGTTGACTACGATGAGACTTTCTCTCCCGTAGCGATGTTTAAATCCATTCGGATTTTATTAGCAGTTGCTGCGTTTCATGATTATGAAATATGGCAGATGGATGTCAAGATTGCGTTCATTGATGAAGAGTTGTATATGATGCAACCCGAAGGTTTTGTCGATCCTAAGGATGCTGATAAAGTATGCAAACTTCAGCGTTCCATTTATGGACTAAAGCAAGCATCTCGGAGTTGGAACCTTCATTTTGATCAAGTGATCAAGAGCTTTGGATTTGTTCCAAATTTCTACAAAGCTTGCATCTACAAGAAAGTGAGTGGGAGCTCGGTGACATTTCTGGTACTATATGTGGATGACATATTGATTATTGGAAATGACATCAACATGCTTAACGATGTGAAGAGTTATTTGAACAAGTGTTTTTCAATGAAAGACCTAGGTGAAGCTGCTTATATATTGGGCATCAAGATCTATAGAGATAGACAAAGACGCCTGATAGGTTTAAGCCAGAGTACATACCTAGACAAAGTTCTGAAAAGGTTCAGAATGGATAAGGCAAAGAAAGGTTCGGTGCCTATGTTGTCAGGTAAGATATTGAGCAAGGCTCAGTGTCCAGCTACGGTAAATGATAGGGAAGCTATGAGAAAAGTGCCTTATGCCTCGGCCATAGGTTCTATCATGTATGCCATGCTGTGTACTAGAACGGATGTGTCCAATGCTCTTAGTTTGACAAGCAGGTATCAAAGTGATCCAGGAGTGGAACACTGGACAGCCGTGAAGAACATCCTAAAGTACCTAAATAGGACTAAAGAAATGTTCTTAGTCTATGGGGGTGATGAACAGCTCGTCGTAAAAGGTTACGTCGACGCTAGTTTTGACACCGACAAGGATGATTCTAAATCTCAGACATGATACGTGTATATTTTGAATGGAGGAGCTGTCAGCTGGAGAAGCTGCAAGCAAAGCGTGATCGCGGGATCTACAGTAGAAGCGGAATACATGGCTGCTGCAGAAGCGTCAAGTGAAGGAGTTTGGATCAGAAACTTCATCACTGAGCTTGGCGTGGTTCCAAGTGCATTGGACCCACTGGAGATATTGTGTGACAACACTGGCACCATAGCACTCGCTAAGGAACCAAGATATCATCCAAAGACCAAGCATATCAACCGCAAGTTTCATATAATCCGAGATTATATAGCAGATGGAGATCTGAAGATTAGCCAAGTACATACAGATCTGAATGTCGCAGATCCATTGACTAAACCTCTTCCACGTGTAAAACATGATCAGCACCTCAGTGCCATGGGTGTGAGATTGTTGCCAGATGTAAACTAGATTATTGACTCTAGTGCAAGTGGGAGACTGTTGGAATTATGCCCTAGAGGCAATAATAAAGATGTTATTATTATAATTCTTGTTCATGATAAAGTTTATATTCCATGCTAGAATTGTATTAAGCGGAAACTTTAATACTTGTGTGGTTTGTGAACAACACCGTGTCCCTAGTACGCCTCTATGGACTAGCTCATTGATTAATGATGGTTAAGGTTTCCTAACCATGGACATGAGTTGTCGATTAATAATGAGATCATATCATTGGGATAATGATATGGTGGACATACCCAAACTAAGCGAAGCAATTAGATCGTGTCATCGTATTCGTCTTTGCGAAGCTTTTCTTATGTCAAATATTGTATTCCTTAGACCATGAGATAATACAACTCCCTGGTATCGGAAGAAAGCTTTGAGGTCATCAAACGTCATCCTATGAGAGGGTGATCATAAAGGTGTCTCTCAGGTGATCGGAAAGTATCTGTTGGGTTGTACGTATCGAGATGGGATTTGTCCCTCCCAAGTCGGAGAGATATACTTCGGGCCCACTCGGTAATCAATATCAACACCGCTTGCAAGCATGTGGTTAAGGAGTTAATCACAAAGTGATATCGGATTACGGAACGAGTAAAGTACTTGCTATGAACGAGATTGAACTAGGTATGACCGTACCGACGATCAAATCTCGGGCAAGTAAAATATCGCGAGACGAAAGGAATATATATATGGGATTGATTGAATCCTGGCATCGTGGTTCATCCGATATGATCATCGATGAATGTGTGGGAGTCAATATGGGTGCCCAGACCCCGCTGTTGATTATTGATAAAAGATCATGTCTGCATATTCTCGAACCCGCAGGGTCACACACTTAACGTGTCTTGACGCTAGGATAGATTGGATAATTGGTTTATGAGTTTTTGTTCGGAGTCTCGGATGGGATCCGGGACATCACGAGAGGTTCCGGAATGGTCCGGAGAATAAGATTCATATAAGGCAGTGCAGTTTTTGGAGTTCGGAATTGTTCCGGGTTAATCGG
Organism: Avena sativa; assembly: GCA_916181665.1. Taxonomy (NCBI): domain Eukaryota; kingdom Viridiplantae; phylum Streptophyta; class Magnoliopsida; order Poales; family Poaceae; genus Avena; species Avena sativa. Next base: position 368,497,210 of record OV702279.1, on the reverse strand, counting down.
TATTGTACCGGAAGCTTCTAGAACCTTCCGGAAAGGGACCAACGTGGCCCCACCTTCCGGGAGGGGGCATGGGCATATGAGGGAGTGCCCTGGCCGCATTGGGCCAGGGGCACAAGGCCCCATAGGTCCCAGCCGGCCAAAGAGGGTTTAAACCCTAGATAAACCTTCTAGAAGGGGGGGTTTCCTTGCCCCCCACTCCTCCTCCTTTGGGGCCGCCGGTTTGGGCTTGGGGGAGGGGCTAGGGATGCGCCCCACCCCTCTATATAAAGAGGGATGGGGGTGCACCACCCCACACACCTTCCCCTCCAAGAGCTAGCCGTCCTGCTGCCCTCCTCTCTCTCTCTCCCTCCCGACTGCGTGTAGGCGAAGCCCTGCTGCAGAAACTCTCCACCATATACACCACGCCGTTGTGTTGTAGATCCAATCCGTCTCTCCACCATACTTGCTAGACCGAGGAAGGAGGAGACATCGAGGTGCTGCACGTGTGCATCTCACGGAGGCACCGCCACTTGTGGTGCTAGATCGGATCGGATCGTGAGGAGGAGAAGCGAGTACGACTACATCACCCACGATCCGACGAACGTTCCGTTGTGCGAATCTTCAAGGGTATGAAGATCTAATCCAATCCCTCTCGTTGTTTGCATCTCCTAGATTAGATCTTGGCTTTCCCTCTGTTCGCATCCGTAGAAAATTTTGATTTACTATGCCGCGAATCCCTTCATTAACGTGTCTCGACGCTAGGATAGAATGGATAAATGGTTTATGAATTTTTGTTCAGAGTCTTGGATAAGATCCAGGACATCACGAGAGGTTCCAGAATGCTCCGGAGAATAAGATTCATATAAAGGAAAGCAGTTTTTGGATTTCGGAATGTTCGGTATTGTACCGGAAGGTTCTAGAAGCTTCTGGAGTGGGACCAACGTGGCCCCACTTGTCGGAGGGGTGCATGGGCCTACGAGGGAGTGCCCTGGCTGCATTGGGCCAAGGGCACAAGGCCCCATAGGCCCAGCCGGCCAAAACCCTAGGGGAAACCCTAGGAAACCTTCTAGAAGGAGGGAAGACTTGCCCCCCACTCCACCCTTGGGGCCACCGCCCTAGGGCTTGGAGGAGGGGGCAAGGGGGCCGACCAGCCCCCTATATAAGGTGGGCAGGGGGCGCACCCTCCCTTCACCCCCAAAACCCTAGTCGCCAGCTGCTGCCCTCTCTCTCTCTCTCTCTCTCTCTCTCTCTCCCGACTGTGTGTAGGCGAAGCCCTGCTGCAGAAACTCTCCACCATAGCACCACGTCGTCGTGTTGTAGATCCAATCTATCTCTCCACCCCACTTGCTGGACCGAGGAAGGAGGAGACGTCGCGACACCATATGTGTGCATCTCTCGGAGGTGCCGCCACTTGCGGCGTTGGATCGGATCGGATCGCGAGGAGGAGAAGGCGAGTACGACTACACCAACCACGTTCTGTTGAACATTTCCGCTGTGCGATTTCTTCAAGGGTATGAAGATCTCATCTATCCCTCTCGTTGATTGCATCTCCTAGATTAGATCTTGGCTTTTCCGTTCGCATCCGTAGAAAATTTTGATTTACTATGCTGCAAAACCCTTCAGAAACTGCTTTTGATGCTCATGATGTTACTTCTACTATGCTTGATGCGAGTGGTTCATTAGGTCCTTTTCTAGATGCTACTATGGCTAGTCTAGGAAATAACGAAACTCCTAGTGAAGACACTGTTACACCTATTAGCTCACCTGAGTCTAGTGAGAGTTATGATATTAATGATGGTTACATTGAGTTCACTGATGAATTTTGAAGAGTGCCGAAACACACATGGTACTAGTACTATTAAGAGTCTCCTTGCTGGACGTACTATTATGCCTAAACTTTCCTCTGATCCTAAGTTTGCCACCTCTCCCATATATATTAAAGATGAAGACTATGATTCCTATCTTGATTTATCTTATTTAGATATTGTTGAGAAAGAACCTTTCTGTGGGACTGAAAATGAGAGTGTTGTGGCTCATATGAATGAGCTTTCTACTATGATTGTTTTGTTCTCTGATGATTTTAAGATGCGCAAGTACTTTGTTACTAAGATCTTCCCTTTTTCACTAAAAGGATAAGCTAGGGCTTGGTTTAATAGATTACCTCCTGGTTCCATTGATAGCCCTGATTGCTTGATTGCTTCTTTCTTCCAGAAATATTTTCTTCCCAGTGCTAGACATGCTGCTTTGCAGAGACTTTTTGATTTTAAACAGGGAGAAGAAGAGAAATTGCCTGAGTCATGGACAAGGTTATGTGCCTTGATTCATGCACATCCTAGATGTCCATTGCCTAAGAATGAGCTTCTTGATATTTATTATAATGGACTAACTGATGATTCTAGGACCTACCTAGATAGTTTTGCTGATTGTGTTTTCAGAAAAAGAACTCCTACATATGCTGAAGAATTAATGGCTAAAATAAGCAAGAATTATGATGATTGGAATTCAACTGAGCTAAATACACCTGAGCCTATTACTCCTGAACCAGTTCCAACACCAACACCAAAGAAGAGGGGAGTTATTGCATTAAACGATGAAGTGATGAAAGAAGCTAAGAAATGTCTAAAGGAGAGAGGTATTAGAGATGAAGATGTGAAGAATCTACCTCCTATAGAAGAATTATGTAAGCCAATTACCCACTCATCCACTATTGAGGTACACTCTCTCCACTTTAATGAAGGTGATATTCCCTATGGTAAGCCTCCTGATCAATGTTTAGAGGAACTTGACACATTTATCGTTAAATAAGGTAATTTTAATGAACAAGTTCAGAATCATTTATTGGAAAACTCTATAGCTATCCATGAGTTGAAAGATATTGTGGAAAGAACTTCTAATGATATTAAAATGCTTTGTAAACACTTTCAAATGGTCCAAACCCAACTTGATCAACTTGCTAAGGTACAAAAGGATATGCTAGTTAATGCTTCAGGAGATAAACATGCTTATGGAATTAGAACTAGGAGTGGTATAGCTACTCAAGATCCTCTATATCATGAAGGACACCCTAAAAGAATTGAGCAGGATTCTCAACAAGGTGAGAATAGTGGTAGTCCCTGTAAGAGAAATAAAAAGAAACATAAAGTGGTTGAGGAACCACTTGAACCTACTGTAGATCCTAATAGTATATCTGTCTCTGATGCTGAAACTAAGAGTGGTAATGATAAAAATGATGCTCCTGATAAGGAGGAAGTTGAGGAAGAACCTGAGAAGCACACTAAGAACACTAGGTACATTAAGGAATATTTTATTGCTAATAAACATTGTAAAGAGAGAGAACCTTGGGTGCAGAAATCTATGCCTTTTCCAGGTAAGAAACACAAGTCAAAGGAGGAAGAACACTACAACAAGTTTTGTGAGTGGATGAAACCTTTATTTTTGCAAATTCCTTTGACTGATGCTATTAAGTTGCCTCCTTATTCAAAGTATATGAAGGATATTGTCTCTAATAAAAGGAAGATTCCTAATGAGGAGATTTCTACTGTGCTTGCTAATTACTCCTTCAATTGTAAGGTTCCAAAGAAACTTGGTGATCCAGGTATACCAACTATTCCTTGATCTATTAAGAATAATTATGTTAGAACTGCTTTATGTGATTTGGGAGCTGGAGTTAGTGTTATGCATTTTTCTCTCTACAAGAGACTCTAGCTAGAAAAGTTGATACCAACTGATATATCATTGCAAATGGCTGATAAGTCAACCACTATTCCTGTTGGTATATGTGAGGATGTTCCTGTTCAAGTGGCTCATAATTGCTTGGTTTTGATTGATTTTGTTGTGCTTGAAATGCCTGAAGATGATAATATGTCTATTATTCTTAGGAGACCTTTTCTTAATACTACATGTGTGATACGTCAGAAACATATCTATAATTTTTGATGCTCCATGCTTGTTTAGCATCTACTTTGCTTTACTTGTCTACACTTTGAGGTGCTTTTTACATGTTTTCTGGTACTAACCTATTAACAAGTTGCAACAGTGTCAGATGCCTGTTTTCTGTTGTTTTTGGTTTTAGAAAAGTTAGTAAATAAATATTCTCGGAATTGGACGGGACGAAGGACAAAGTCAATAACTTTCCGTGGGGAACAAGAAGTCCAGAGGAGAGACGAGGAGGCGTGCCACGGCGGCTAAACCCCCTAGGAGCGGGTGGGCCCTACCCCGCGCCTGGGTAGGGTTTGCCCCCTCTGGCCGCCTCCCGGTCTCACCCCTTCGCCTATAAGAAGCCACCGATGCAGAAACCCTGAGTACCCGATCAGAAATCCATGAAACCGTCTGTAGCCACCGCCACCATCGTCCCTAGATCGGGGGGATCTGAAGTTCTTCTCGGCACCCTGTCGGAGGGGAGATCATCTCGGAGACCTTCTCTCCGGTATGATTCGTGAGTAGTTCCACCTTGGACTATGGGTCCATGTAGTAGCTAGATGGTTGTATCTCCTCCTTTGTGCTTTCATGTATAGATCTTGTGAGCTCCATTCATGATCAAGATCTAATCTATTTGTAATCATGCATGTTGTGTTTGCGGGGATCTGATGGATATTGAGATTATTATGTTGGTTTGATTAATGGTTTTATCTTTATGATTCTATCATGTCTGTGTTGTTTGTGATCTTGCATGCTCTCCGTTGCTAGTGGTTATCTTGGCCAAGTAGTTGCTAGTGACTCCAAGAGGGGGTATTTATGCTCGATAGTGGGTTCATGCCTCTAGTTTCCAAGGGAAGTGACAAAAATCTCTTTGGTTGTAGATGTGTTGTTGCTACTAGGTAGAAAACAACGGTCTCTTGTTCATGGAACATGTGGACTATTTACCTTACACACTTTTTTAAAGCAGTTGTCTATTGCTTGCAACTTAATACTGGAGGGGGTTCGGATGATAACCTGAAGGTGGACTTTTAGTCATAGATGTAGTTGGATGACGGTCTATGTATATTGTTGTATTGCCCAATCAACCTCATAGGATCTTTCCGACTAGTAATTGCATTGTTATGCCTTGCTCAGTTCCTGTAAATTGCCCCGCTGTAATTTGTTTACCATTCATGACATGTTGTTTATCTAAGGAGAGCACCTCTAGTGAACTATGGACCCCGGTCCAATCTTTACCATTGATACATCTTCCACTGTTACTTGTTTACTTGCTGGAAACCATTACCTTCTACACCATACTTTTAATCCTTTGTTACAGCAAACCGGTGAGCTTGACAACCTCACTGATTCGTTGGGGCAAACTCTTGAGTTTGTGTTGTGCAGGTATCCGTGTTGCTTGCAACACCTGTGTGACGTTTCCTTCCTCCTACTGGTTTGATAACCTCGGTCTCAACTAAGGGAAGACTTGCTGTTGTACTCTTCACACCTTGCTCTTGGGGTTCCCAACAAGATTCCACATCAAGCACCAAGTTCTCTGGCGCCACCAAGGAGTCATCAACAAGTTTTCTAGCGCCGTTGCCGGGGACTCAAAGAAGAAGCTCCCTCGTCAACAGCCAGCCATCAAATTTTCTGGCGCCGTTGCTGGGGAGGCTAAGGACGTCTTCACTAGGGGAGTCCTTCACTTCCTTTCTCTTTACTTTGTTTTTAGTTTGCTTTGTTTCTTTTGCTTGGTTTTGTTTGCCTCTTTTCAAAAAACCCAAAAAAATTAGTCTAGTTTGGTTTGCTTGCCTTATCCAAAAACACAAAGCTTCTATTCCTAGGAAAGTAGAAGATAGTTGAGAACCCATTATTAATATGCAAGTGAATGACTTTGATCTCAAAGCTTCATGTGATCTTGGTTCTAGTGTCTCTAGTATGCCTAGGAAGATTTATGAAATGCTTGATTTGCCACCATTAGAAGATTGTTATTTGGATGTCCCACTCAATGATAATGTTAAGAAGAAACTCATGGGAAGTGTTAATGATGTTCTTATTATGGTTAACAATGCTTATGTCCCTGTTGATTTCTATGTTTTGGATGTTGAATACAATGCTTCTTGTCCTATTACTTTGGGAAGACCTTTTTTAGAACAGTTGTTGCCATCATTGTTATGAAACAAGGCATCATAAAATATCATTTTCCATTCAAGAAAGGTATTGAACACTTACCTATGAGGAGAGAGAAGTTGCTTTTTTCTCCTACTTTGAAAGCAAGGTTTGATGTTAATGCTTCCTCATTTGAAAATACTTGATTCTTCTTGCTTCTTGTGCCTAACTTAAAGGCGTTAAAGAGAAGTACTTGTTGGGAGATAACCCAAAAGTTTACTTGAGTCTTGGAAGTTATTACTTCTGTAATAACCTCTCCTTATCCCTTTTGTTTGCTTTTTGTGCCAAGAATGACCTCTAATAAGAGGAAAGTAAGATTTGGAGAGTTGCTGTCCCGAAACAGATTTCTGTCCTTCACCAAAAATATTCGCGAGGAGGCTCTGTAACTCGGATTGAGCTCAAAATTTATGAATAAATCCCCCAGTATGTTGGATAACTTTCATTAGTTCAACACTTTTTGATTTAATCAACTTAAGATGTTCGAAAAAATTCGCTTCTACCTGCTGGTCTGTTTTGACAGATTTCTGCCATTATTTGCATTTGCTTCTTATTGATTCCTTTTTGAGCTCTCTTCAGGTAAATTGAGTTTCTTTGAAGGGGTTACTACAGTAGCTTGTGTTTTTAGTGAAAAGCCTTACTATTCCAAAGCTTTGCCAGTGGTCTAATATCTTTTGAATACACTAATGTTGCTAATGAAGATTGTGTGAAGTTTTGTATGAAGGAAAAATTTCACGTGTAGAGAGAGAATGATGCATTGAGATGAAGAATGGACAAAAGCTCAAGCTTGGGGATGCCACCATGGTATCACCCCAAGAAATATCCAAGAGGTACAAGCGTCAAAGCTTGGGGATGCCCAAGGGATCCCCTTCTTCATCAATAAAAAGCTTAGGTCTGTCTAGACACTTCGTTTTTATTGTTTCATGCACAATTCTGTTGTTCTTGGAGCGTCTTAGTTTTCGTTTGCTTTGCTTAGTTTGTTTAGTTTTATTGAGTAGTTTTGACCCCCGGTCTCGCTGTGTTGTTTTGCAAATAACTTTGCTTGGTTTTGGAAAGGAGTAGTAAGTTCTTGCTTGAAATGCAAGAGGAGCTTGCATTGACTGTAACTTAGACTTTAGCATGACATGCTAGGTGTTGTTTTAGCATTATGCTTAGTGATTATTGCTGTATCATGTCTTGTTCCAAACAATTGGGTTTGCTTAGTGTTCCTTGAAGAAATTATGCGTTGTTTTAGCATGCAAAAGCATAGTATTGTGGTATTCTCCTTTGATGTTCTGCTTGGGTTGACTTGGCACATGCTCACACCATGTTATGACTATGAAAAGTCACCATTAGCCTCTATGATCAGTTATTCCTTGACTTGTAGTACCATTCTTTGCTTTGATTAGTTTGCTTTGTTGCATTGCATGATTATGGCTATTATTGCTCTCTTAGTTGGTTGCTCCCAGTCTTTTGCTAGCCTCCACTTATATGAGTAAGTTCTATTCATGCTTCCAACTCCCAAGAAACCAAGTTATTCCAAAGTGTCCACTATAAACACCTATGCATGGTGTGTTACACCATTCCAAAGTATATTCTTGTTTTCATCTATCTTCCAATTAAAAACTATTTTGTTATGTGAAAACTTAGTGATTAAAGCTCTCACGAACTTGATGGCACACTTTATTCTTTGCCCCTAATAAACTTGAACCATTGTGACAACTTTGTTGTATATGCTTGCACTTATAAGTTGGAGTTAGCAGAACCGTGCTGTCATGGGGAACGTTTTCAACATTGCACTTGTACCTTGTTGTACTCAGTTGATATCATGTTATTTTGTCTATGGATGTCACCGGTGTGAAATAAAGAGGGAACTTGTAAGTCCATAGAGTTTGTATTCTATGTTAGAGAAACGCCTGGGCCGCTATCCTAAGCCATGCCTAATCATGGTGGAAACTTGCAGCATCACCATAGTGACATCTATGAAGCATTCTTCTTATTAAAAAAGAGACGCATTGAGAAAATAGGAAAGAGAGAAAAAAGCACCATATTCCCATGGTACATAAGAAGAATTGCTGAGATGCTCATTGTCTGCTTGCCTTATCATTTTGGTTATGGGAAAGCTCTTATACCATGTCCAAGGGGTATCCCGTTGGCGGTTCTCAATGATATGCAAATACTTACAGTGACAAGAACTTACCTAGACCCAAAGTTGAGTATGCATGAGGTGTGGCCCTCGTATTAAAGGGGCATGAGATTGCCAACTTATACTTCGTCAAGCATATACTCTAGCTTTGCCACTTTAACCTTAACCACTTCAAGATGCTTATGACAGGGGCAATGAGGGCTGAAAGCTAACAAGTACCATAATTTTTGGAAGCTCTTTTTGAAACTTGTAATCCCTGATTCCTTTACAAAAAGGCCTTACTTCCACCATTATTGAGTCTCCACCTTCTACCTTTAGGCACCATTAAGAGAGCATAGTTGTCAATCTGTGTGCAGTGTTCCAAAGCTTATTAATTGATGCATATTGTGTTATTACTTGTTCTTGTGCTACTTGTTTGTAGTCACCCTTATGAACTTTGCAGGTGTCCTATGCATCTATTTGCTACTCTATGAGGGACAAGCTGATTGCCACTATGCTATGTTTTCTGCATGTGAAACAAACAAACGTTTTTCAATGCATGTTATTCATGATCTTTGTTTGTAGCTTGTCATGTTGCATGCATAATTACTATGTCCTATTGTTAGAACTCCATCTTTCATGCACATGTTTAGAGTTCTTTGATCCCAGCTTTCAATGTTTGCAAATGGTTGGATCTTTATTGTGAGGGTGCATGTCACCTCAAAAATTATTCTTTTGATCACTTACCTACTCGAGGACGAGTGGGAGTTAAGCTTGGGGATGCTGATACATCGGAAACGTACCTATAATTTTTGATGCTCCATGCTTGTTTAGTATCTACTTTGCTTTACTTGTCTACACTTTGAGGTGTGTTTTACATGTTTTCTGGTACTAACCTATTAACAAGTTGCAACAGTGCGAGATGCATGTTTTCTGCTGTTTTTGGTTTCAGTAAAGTTAGTAAAGAAATATTCTCGGAATTGGACGGGACGAAGGACAAAGTCAATAACTTTACGTGGGGAACAAGAAGTCTAGAGGAGATACGAGGAGGCGTGCCAGGGCGGCTAAACCCCCCTAGGCACGGGTGGGCCCTACCCCGCGCCTAGGTAGGGTTTGCCCCCTCTGGCCGCCTCCCGGTCTTGCCCCTTAGCCTATAAGAATCCCTCGATGCAGAAACCCTGAGTACCCGATCAGAAATCCACGAAACCGTCTGTAGCCACCGCCACCATCGTCCCTAGATCGGGGGGATCTGAAGTTCTTCCCGGCACCCTATCGGAGGGGAGACCATCCCGGAGGCCTTCTCTCCGGTATGATTCGTGAGTAGTTCCACCTTGGACTATGGGTCCATGTAGTATCTATATGGTTTATATCCTCCTTTGTGCTTTTATGTATAGATCTTGTGAGCTCCGTTCATGATCAAGATCTAATCCATTTGTAATCATGCATGTTGCATTTGCGGGGATCCGATGGATATTGAGATTATTATGTTGGTTTGATTAATGGTTTTATCTTTATGATTCTATCATGTCTGTGTTGTTTGTGATCTTGCATGCTCTCTGCTGCTAGTGGTTATCTTGACCAAGTAGTTGCTAGTGACTCCAAGAGAGGGCATTTATGCTCGATAGTGGGTTCATGCCTCTAGTTTACAAGGGAAGTGACAGAAATCTTTTCGGTTGTAGATGTGCTGTTGCTACTAGGGAGAAAACAACGGTCTCTTTCTCATGGAACATGTGGACTATTTACCTTACACACTTTTCTTAAAGCAGTTGTCTGTTGCTTGCAACTTAATACTGGAGGGGGTTCGGATGATAACCTGAAGGTGGACTTCTAGTCATAGATGCAGTTGGATGAAAGTCTATGTATATAGTTGTATTGCCCAATCAACCTCATAGGATCTTTCTAGCTAGTAATTGCATTGTTATGCCTTGCTCAGTTCTTGTCAATTGCCCCGCTGTAATTTGTTTACCCTTCATGCCATCTTGTTTATCTAAGGAGAGCACCTCTAGTGAACTATGGACCTCGATCAAATCTTTACCATTGATACATCTTCCACTGTTACTTGTTTACTTGATGCAAACCATTACCTTCCACACCATACGTTTAATCCTTTGTTACAGCAAACCGGTGAGCTTGACAACCTCACTGATTCATTGGGGCAAAGTCTTGAGTTTGTGTTGTGCAGGTCTCCGCATTGCTTGCAACATCTGTGTGACATTTCCTTCCTCCTACTGGTTCGATAACCTCGGTCTCAACAAGGGAAGACTTGCTGTTGTACTCTTCACACCTTGCTCTTGGGGTTCCCAACAAGACTCCACATCAAGCACCAAGTTCTCTGGCGTCACCAAGGAGTCATCAAGGTGTTGTCATTAATTGTAATAAAGGAAAAGTAACATTCAATATTGATGACAAAGAGCATACTGTTTATTTCCCCAAGAAGGTTGTTAGAAGCTATTGCCTGAATTCCATTGAAAATATTGAGAGCATCAAGGTTGTAGAAATATATTGTCCCATTCCACAAGAAATGTTTGAAATTATTATGATTGGAACCATTGCTATCAAGTATGAGGTAACATAATCACCTTGTGGAATGCAAAGTTTTGTTTCATATAAGATTGTTTTGGTAACAATACTTGATCAACCTTGTTAACAAAAGGATTTTAATGAACAAAATAATGTTTTCACTATGGTTATACTTGCTTTCTTTTACTTTTCTCCTTCCTAGTCTTTGTATTTATTTTGATAGCTTTGGTTTTGCTAGTTCTTTGATTGTTAGTTTGTATTAGAGCTCCTGTAGTTTGGATTTTGGTTTGCTTTTGCTTCTTCTGAAAAACTGTTTCTGCGAGAAAATCAATTTTCATACCCTGAAAATTGGCCAAAAATAAAGTTTCCCGAAAAATCCCAGAAAATTCAAAATAAATTTTTCCTCGAAAAAAGGGGCAGAGAGACACCTGAGGTGACCCAGGGGGCCACCCCAGGCCTTCACACCCATGGTAGGTGCGACCTACCTGTGGGCGGCGCCTGGGGGGTCAGGCCCACCTAGGCCCCTCCAGGCTGCCTCCTCAAAGCCATCTTCTTTATCTCTTCCGAAAAACACCAGAAAACTTGCTCAAGCTCGAGTTGTTGTTGTTCTTGCTCGCGATTTTCGATCTCCTTGCTCAGCCCCTCTTTGCTGATGATTTTTGGAGAGATTGCTCCTTGGTATGTGCCTCCTCCACTTGTCCAATTAGATTTATGATTAATAGATTGTATCTTGAGTATTTTGCTGCTATAGGTGACATGTTGTTTGAGCTTGCATGCTTGTTCTATGCTTAGAAAATTTACTTTGATGCATGTGTAGTCCTCTAGCAAGCTCCTATAGTAGTTACTCATAATTTATCAACTTAGAAATCACTTGGTTTGATGCTTGTCTAAAAATTCAGAAAAGGAAAGTCATGGACCACCCCACATTTGGTGAAATATTTGAGGGTGATGCACCTAGAAGGGCAAGGCTTCCAAGATCATCCACCACTGTCAGCCCCTCATACAATGAGGATCTCATCACTCCGCGATTTGGTGACGAGGGAGATGAGGGGATGCGCATCCCTCCACCTTTCCTTGACAAACCTTCTTGCGGGCTGCTGGGATTCTTGATGATTTTATGACCTTGGTTTGGAGGGCTGGTCTAACAAGTCTTATGCAGGATGAGAGCGCGCAATATTCTACGCTCACCAAAACATTTGTGGAGAGTCTGCTTTACTAACAGTGTGTTTCATCTAGATGTTTCTTTCAAATTTTATGGCAGGTCTTACCATATGACATTGAAGAAATTTTGTGGGACTCTTGGACTTGGTACAGCTGGGTCAGCAAAGAAGATTCCAGCTTCACCCGCTGATTTGTTGGAGCTTTACCGAGGAATAACCAATGATGATAGCCGTAGAGCTCAACGGGGAAAGATAAGAAACATTCAGCTTCCAGCCATCAGGTACTTCGCTTACTATCTTGCCACTAGTGTCCTTGGTAGGGAGAACACTAGTAATATTTCTAGCTATCATTTGGCTTTCTTAGCTGCTGCGCTCAACAATGATACCAAGTATAATCTTGGTTCTCTCATTGCTCGTCGCTTAACAGCTAAGGGACCCATTTACAGGGAATTATTGCTACGCGTGTGATGACCCACAAGTATAGGGGGTGTATCATAGTACTTTCGATAAATAGGAGTGTCGATCCCAACGAGGAGCAGAAGGTGCTGAATAGTGGTATGGAGCAGGAAATCCCAGTGAATACTTAGCAAACGGATTTTTAGTGGTTTTCTAACAAGGCAACAAAACAAGGAGCAAGTAACGAAGGTAACGAACAAACGGAGCAAGTGGCCCAATCCTTTCTTAGCAAAGTACAAGCCAGTGGAAATACTTATAAGGACCAAACGTTCTCGAGGACACATGGGAATTCTGTCAAGTGCTTTCGCTTCAAATAGCTGAGTACTCTTCTTTGGTGTTTGTAAGTGTTGTGTGGGTGAATCTGTGCTAACATACCGCCCTTCCTAGGACTAATACATACTTGTGATTAAACCCCCTGCAAACATCCGTAACTACAGGAAAGTAATTAAGATATAAATCTAACCATAGCTTTAAACTCTGAGATCCTACACTCCCTTGTACAAAGGTGTCCTAACGAGGGTTCAGGTTTCTGTCACTCCGACAACCCCACGATTAGTAGCCAAATACAAAATGCATTACCTAGGCCCATAAATGGTGAAGTGTCATGTAGTTGACGTTCACATGACACCACTAGAAGAATAGCACCACAACTTAAATACTAAACCATTGAATAATAACTCAACACAAATCCTCTAATAACAACATGACTTCTCCCATGTCCTCAAGAACTAGACAAACTACTCACAAGACATCATATGGATCAAGCTCAAAGATGATATGATAATGCATAACAATCTGAACATAAACAATAATCTAATGGTTCCACTCACAAGCATCAACTACAATAGTAATCAACACCGGGAAAGTTTCCCCTAAGAACTAAAGCAATATCCAACACAATTGTTACAGCGGGACGGAGTGGTTATGATGGTGCTGGTGGAGATGATGGTGTGGATGATGATGATGATCCCGATGATGCCTAGCTTGATGACGGTGTTGATGCGATGGTCTCCCCTCTCTGGAAAGGAATTCCCCCGGTAGAAATATGTCTGCCGGAAAGATCTTTCTCTCTCGGAATTTTCCGCCCCTAGAGGTGGCGGAAATCTATCTGTGGTCGCTCCCCGAGGCTTAGGGTTCCGTAGGGAAGATATAGGCGAAGGGGCGGAGTCGGAGGCCGGGCAGGTGGGCCACACCTGCCCTAGGCGCGGGGTCAGGTGGGCTCGCGCCTAGTGGGGTGTGGGCCCCCTGAGGCCCTTCTTAGTCCCTCCTTCTGGCCCCCTCATTCTTCTGGAGAAATAATATGTTTCCATATTTTTCTGGTATTTTTCTGATCTTTGCGAAATTTCACCGATACGCCTTCTTTTACATTAGAATCCAGACTCCGGCAGTCCATCCTCCAAGAATCATCCAACATGCATAAACATATGAAAAATCCATAAGTAATACCTCATAATAAGACAAATATCAATGAATAGAGGTAAATTATGATATAGAATGGTGATGCAAATTGGGCGTATCAGCGTGTTGCTGCTGCCTTGGACATTGCTTTTGATCCAAATAATACAATCTTGGCTCCTGAGAGGCTTGATCTTGATGCCATGAAGGCGCATCACTTTGTCACCACTAGCTCTACCCTTGAGAATTTGGTTTATAGAATGCTGTTTATTGACGGGGAAGATAGAGAGAGAGAGATCCCCCTCCCCCAAACCACTTTGTTCAGTATTTCTCAGGGACCTTTATCACGCTCCAAGGAGGAGATGGATGAGTTGCTGCGCTCCCTTAACTTCCATGGGAACTATCAGGAGGAAGCGCCCTCATATGACCATGCGGTACACTACACAGGGGAGTCCTCGAGCTCATACCAGGACGAGGAAGGTATACCGACATCACACTCATATATATATATATATATCATGTTCGGTCGGTTCTTTGTATATCCATTGTTTCACTTTCTTTTTGGTTCTTGTTGCTTCTTTCTCAAAAATACAAAAATACCAAAAATATTTTCGTTGTTTCTCTTTCTTTGTTTATTTGCTTTGGTTTGCCTTAAAAGAAAAGCCCAATTTTTTTTGCTTTGTTTGGTTTGTTTTTCCGTTGCTTGTTTTTGCTTTGTTTGCTTTCTTTAAAAAATCGAAAACACCAAAAATATTAGTTCTTCTTCTTTGGTTTTGTGAGTTCTTTGCAGGGTTCAGCCATCCTCAGTGGATTTTGGTTTCATGTTATTATTCAAGTCACACAAGTGAAGGGAAATAATGAATATTAAGACAACTCGAGATGTGGTAAGAGGCTGGTAACGAACTCTGATGGGGATATGCCTACCGGGGTATACCCAGCAGGACATTTTCCGACTGGCCCAGGAACTGGCGAGTGGGCCTGCAAGACGGCGACTGGATCAAGACTTGGCGTGGATCCAAGCGAATGGAAGCTGAAGGCCCAGGAGAGTAGATAGGCCTAGTCGGATTAGGTTAACGAGTACCGAAACCTTAACTGATTCGGTTGAGATATGTAAACCCTGGGGAAGGTGAGTCTATATAAACCTCCCTAGAGGGCGTGTAGAGGCACGTTCCATCATCCACCCAAGCGACTCGCCGCCTAGCCGTCGAGCTCGCCCATTGTACCTCCAACATAATACAATCTAGCAGGAGTAGGTCTTTACCCTCCGGGGGCCGAACCTGGGTAAAACCCTGTGTCTTCGCCCTCATCTCGCACCGCAGATGGATGGCCGCCCTTGCCCTTCGTTCTACTACTCGCTGCCGATTGCAGCATCTGCCGTGGTCATTCCCACGACAGTGGCACCCACCGTGGGGCCTGGCCGGTCTGGCCGGTGTTCTGCGGCGAGATCCAATCTGCCCATCAATGAGTCGGTCGCCAATGGCCGCATGATAGCGATCGGCGAGATGCTCTAGATCTTGCCGAGCAGCTACGTCCCGGCGGCGCGACCCGTCACGCATAGCATGATCTTGCCAGTTGGCACGATCAGCCTCTTCGTCGGTCTCACCAACGTCATCGTCTCGGAGGACTCGGCTCGCATCCGCGAGTCACCGCCACGCGACCGGCTCTCCGAGAGCCAGGTCCGCACGATCCATTGCCTCGCCTCCGAGTACAACTCGGCCCACAGCAACGTGGCCGTAAACTCCGCGGCCGCGGAAGACGCGGCCCTCAACGACGACGCCGACTCGGCGACCCCGGCGTCACTCGCCGGATCCATCACCGCGGCTTCGCCCGCAGGCTCCATCACCCAGGTCTCCAACGTGGAAGACTTCGAGGATCCCTCCATCCTAGGGATCTTCCACTTCGACTCCGAGTCGGAAAACTCCACCGATCTCCGCGACGGGACCGGTCGCCACGCCGCGACCTACATGGCGACTGGCACCGATCCGCCGGAGGATCCCTTTTCCACCCCGATCCCTCCCAACGCCACGGCAACGGAGGTCGAGGAACTCCGACTGAAGCTGGCGGAGGCAGTCCGCAAGGAGCAAGCCGAGCGCGAAAAATTTCACCTCGAGCAGGTGACGGCGCAGGAGCTGTCGCGCTACCACCAACAGCGAATCAGGTCGCGCTTGAACCCCCACCGTCCAGGGGCGCGCCCTGAACTTCGACGACGAGAACGACCCGGCCCGCGTGGCTGAGCGCGCGATCTGCGAGAACGCGCCGCCAGGAGGAAGCGCCCGGCCCCCACCAGGGTCGACGGCGAACGGCGCCCCACCTCCACCCAACCGCACACCTCCCAGGGATCAGCCGCGGATAGTGGTTTCCTCACGGGAGCGAGACGCGAACGGCCTACCACTGTTCTCCACCCTGATGGGCAACCTCGTGGCAGGTCGAGCAGCGGCCGACAAAATCACGGCCACCGGCGACGGCGCCCTACAGATCCAGTACGTCAGGGACCTGCTCGCAAAGGCGGTCGAGCAGCAAAACGCAGGCGCCGACTCGCAGGGTCGGGTGTACTCGCGTTCTTCGGGCAGCAGAGCAGCCTCAAGCGGCCGCCCATTGGCGGCAAACACCCTCAATTTCTCGCCACCCGAAACGTTGTAGTTCCAACACCGACCCGCGAACGCGGCGCTCTCCACCAACGACCCCAGGCCAGCGACCAACTTTGTCGCCGTCAACGGTCAGCCCGTCGACGCCCGCACCCACATCATCAACAACCAAAGCTGGCGCGCACGCCAGCCCGACGACCTGCGACACACCCTAACCAATCGCCGTGACGGCGAGCCAATGGGGTCGCTAAGCCGACTCGGGCCCGGTGCTTCGGACCGATGATCCGAGGCGAAAAATACTCGACGAACTTCAAAGCACCAAAGGAAATAGAGAAGTACGACCCCTCGTACGACCCCTCCGTGTGGCTGGACACCTACCTCATGGCAATGGGGATCGCTGGCCACACCGACCTACTAGCCGCCCGTTACCTCCCCCTGATGATGGAGGGAATGTGCAGGCAGTGGATCAACACCCTTCCTCAGGACAGCATCGACTCCTGGGAAGAGATGCGTGACGCCTTCGTCAGGCA
The DNA here is from genome assembly GCA_916181665.1 of Avena sativa. NCBI lineage: Eukaryota > Viridiplantae > Streptophyta > Magnoliopsida > Poales > Poaceae > Avena > Avena sativa. Next base: position 368,480,421 of record OV702279.1, on the reverse strand, counting down.
CTTCGAGTGCTCCTACACCCGCGCCACCACCATCGAGGACCTGGAACGATGCGTCCAGGGACCCCGCGAGTCGACCCGCAACTGGGTCCAGCGGTGGCAAGAACTATGGTACAACGCGGCCGGCATCCACCCGGACACCGCGATCCACTGCTTCAAGACCTCGTGCCACTACGAGCCCTTGGTCGCCAAGCTCAAACGACATTCCCGCACACTCGACAACATACCGGACCTCCTTGAGATCGCCAAAAGATACGCGGAGGAAGACCCAAATTAGGAAACCGACGACGAGTCGGGAGGCCAACGCCGCACGAGCGGCAACGACAACGGACGACAGTCCGACCTACGCTACAGCAACACTCGCCTCACCGGAAAACGCCGCAGTGACGGGCGAGTCTACTTCGTCGCCAACGCCGAGCACGCGCAGCGTGATCCCAAGAGCTTCCGCCGCGACGGAGGGCAACGCCGCGACGGCGGCAACTACAAGGCAAAACCAAGGTTCGACCCAGCGGCCCTCCTTAACCAGCCTTGTGTGTTTCACAGCAGGGAAGGGAAGCCCGCCACGCACACGACCGCCGACTGCCACTCTCTCAAGGAGATCGAGAAGGCACGGCGAGCGCGGGAGGACCCCGACAACAACCCGCCAAACGGCGGAAAATTCGGCAGTGTGGCCGGCTCGCTCCACACCTTCACAGGCTTCAACACGAAGCGCGAGAAGAAGGTCATCGCCCGCGCCGTCGCCGTCAATGCGGTGGCCCAGGTGGACGTTCCCCAGTTCCTCAACTGGTCGGAGCAGCCCATCACCTGGAGCCGCCAGGACCACTCGCCACGCATCGAGTACCCAGGCCGAGTCGCCCTGGTGGTCAAGCCCAAGGTGGGAGACTACTGGCTCCCCAAGACATTGATGGACGGCGGTAGCTCCATCAACATCCTGTACCTGGACACCTTCAGGCGACTGCGACTCCCGCAGTCGATGGTCAAAACGACCTACACCATGTTCCACGGCATCGTCCCCGGCCGGAAGGCGTACCCGATCGGCAAGGTCACGCTGCCAGTCACCTTCGGCACACCAGCAAACTTCCGCACCGAGCGGATCGTCTGCGAGCTGGTACCCTTCGACAGCCCCTACCATTGCGTCCTGGGGCGCCAGGCGTTCGCCAAGTTCATGGCAGCGCCCCACTACGCGTACAATACGATGAAACTCCCCGGGCCGCGCGGCGTCATCACCATCAACGGTGACCCCGACATGGCCGCCGAGTGCGAGGCCAAAGGATCCTAGCTCGCCGACGCCGTCATTGCGGCAGAGGCCAACCACGCCGACGAGCTCGCTAAGTACGCGAGCGGGGTCAACAACGACGACCCCACCATACTCAAGAAGCCCAATTCGGAGGGTGCCAACACCTCAGCCTTCGAGGCAACGACGCGCACCCGCACCGTCAAGCTGGTCCCAGGCGACTCCAGCCAGACGGTGACGATCGCTGTTTAAGTTCCTCCGTGAGAACAGGGACATCTTCGCATGGAAACCCTCTGACATGCCTGGTGTCCCTAGGGAAATCGCTGAGCACAGACTAAACGCCGACCCCAAAGTGCGACCCGTCAAGCAGTCACTACGGCCCTTCAATGAAGAGCGCCGCCGAGCCATCGCCGAGGAGGTGCAGCGTCTACTCGCTGCAGGCTTCATCCGGCCAATCAAATACTCCAAGTGGCTGGCAAACCCAGTCCTGGTCGAGAAGAAAAATGGGACCTGGAGGATGTGTATCGACTACACAAACTTAAACAGCGCTTGCCCGAAGGAGCAGTTCGTCCTCCCATGGATCGACCAAATAATCTACTCCACCGCGGTCTCGGAGTCGCTGTGTTTCCTCGACGCCTACTCTGGGTACAACCAGATCAAGATGGCTATCGAGGACGAGGAAAAGACGGCGTTCATCACACCATTCAGAGCCTTCTGCTAGACCGCCATGACCTTCGGCCTCAAGAACGCCGGGGCGACCTACCAGCGGTGCATGCAGGAGTGCCTTGCGAGCCAAATTGGCCGCAATATCCACGTCTACATTGACGACGTGGTAGTGAAGTCCGCTCGCTAGGGCGATCTACTCGTCGACCTGGCGGAAACATTCGCCAACCTGCGGAAATACAAGATAAAGCTAAACCCAGGCAAATGCACCTTCGGTGTACCAGCAAGGCAACTACTGGGGTACATTGTTTCCAAGCGCGGTATCGAGGCGAACCCCACCAAGATCGACACGATCGCTCGACTCGGCAAACCCGAGTGCCTGCGCGACGTCCAGAAGCTGGCCGGGCGAGTCGTGGATCTCAGCCGCTTCATCCCCCGATTGGGCCAAAAGGCGATGCCCCTATACCGCCTGATGCGAAAGAACCCCACCTTCCAGTGGGATAAGGAGGCGGACGACGCACTCCGCGACCTCAAGAAGGTGCTACTCGCAGCACCACTACTCGCCGCCCCCATTGACAAAGAACCCATGCTGGTCTACGTCGCAGCTTCCGAGTGCGTCGTCAGCGCCGTCATGGTCGTCGAGCGGCCGGAGGAAGGAAAGGAGCGCCCGGTACAGCGACCGGTGTACTACATTAGCGAGGTCCTCACCGAGTCGCGCCAGCGGTACCCGCAATACCAGAAACTGGTATACGCAGTATTTAGAGCACAACGGCGACTGCCGCACTACTTCCAGGAGCATCCGATCACGGTCGTCTCCTCAGCGCCGTTGCAGGACATCATCCGCAACCGTGAGGCGACCGGGCGAGTCGCCAAGTGGGCCGTCGAAATCGGCGTCCACAACATCAAGTACGAGCCACGAAAAGCGATCAAGTCGCAGGCTCTCGCGTACTTCATCGCCGACTGGGAAGAGGCCCAGCAGCCGGAAAAGCTGCCATACCTCCACTAGTGGAGCCTGCACTTTGACGGCTCCAAGAACGCGGACGGTGCAGGAGCAGGGATCGTGTTGACTTCACCGAAGGGGGACAAGCTCTGCTACGTCCTCTGCCTCAACTTCACCCCCTGCACCAGCAACATGGCCGAGTACGAGGCACTACTCCACGGCATGCGAGCTGCCAAGGAAATGAACATCAACCGCCTACGCTGCTACGGAGACTCCGACCTCGTCGTCGGGCAAGTCGCTGGCACCTGCGACGCCGTCTCCCCACCATGGCGGCGTACCGCCAAGCAATGGACAAGCTAGGCGGACACTTCGCAGGCTACTCCGTCGAATGGATCGACCGGCGGAAGAACGAGGAGGCCGACGCACTCTCTCGCATCGGGTCGGCTCGACTCGCACCACCCGCCAGCGTCTTCCTCGACACGATCACCAAGCCGTCAGTCTCCCTCCCAAGGGAGATCGACATCGGAATCCCGCTGCAGCCAGAGGCAGCCCTGGTTGCACTCATCGCCGAGCCAGACGACTGGACCAAGCCGTACATCGCCTACCTGGAGGCTGGCACCTTGCCGGCGGACGAGACAGACGTCAGGATGGTTGCACGGCGATGAAAATCCTTCACCATCATCAACGGCGAGCTCCACAAGCGCAGTGTGACTGGCGTGTTCCAACGCTCCGTCCAACCCACCGAAGGACGCAAGATCCTCCACGACATCCACTCCGGCGACTGCGGCCACCATGCCGGAGCCCGCTCTCTGGTCGCAAAGGCTATGCGGCACGGCTTCTACTAGCCCACCGCACACGACGACGCCGTCGGCATCGTCCAGCGGTGCGCCGGGTGCCAGAAGTACGCCAACCAGACACACGTGCCGAGCTCAGCGCTAAAGACAATCCCCATCACCTGGCCATTCGCCATGTGAGGTATGGACATGGTAGGCCCTTTCAAAAATTCCCCCTCTGGTTTCACCCACCTCCTGGTCGCGGTCGACAAATTCACAAAATGGGTGGAGGCCAAGCCAGTCCGGAAATGCGACGGGAAGACCGCTACCAAATTCCTACGCGAGCTCATATATCGCTACGGGTTCCCAAACAGCATCATCACGGACAACGGCACCAACTTCGCCAAAGTAGCCATGGCCGAGTTCTGCGAGGAACACCACATCCGGCTCGACCTCGCGTCAGTCGCCCACCCGGAGTCCAACGGCCAGGCGGAACGGGCCAACCAGAGCATCCTCCACGGCCTGAAGCCGCGGCTCCAAGTACCGCTCGAGCGCACTGCCGGGTGCTGGGTCGAGGAGCTACCCTCCATCATCTGGGGTATCCGCACCTCGGTTAACAGGTCGATAGGGTTCACCCCCTTCTTCATGGTATACGGCGCCGAAGCAGTCATGCCCACCGACCTCGAGCACGACTCGCCAAGGGTCGTCCACTACACGGAGGCTGCGAACGAACTCGCACGTCAGGACGGAGTCGATCAACTCGACGAGGCACGCGACCTAGCTCGCTCTCGCACTGCCATCTACCAGCAAGGACTCCGCATCTACCATAGCCGGCGGGTGAAAACTCGCACCTTCCAGGAAGGCGACCTGGTGCTACGACTCATCCAGGACAGGAAGGGCATGCACAAGCTCTCCCCCCATGGGAGGGACCATTCGCCATCGGGCGAGTACTCGGCAATGACGCCTACTACCTCATCGACGTCCGCGGGGACGGCAAACTCGACGTCAAGCGACCATGGAATGTAAACCTCCTATGGAAGTTCTACTCCTAGAACTCCACATATGTATCCTCCAGTCGCTATGAAATAAAAAATATTGGTTACCGCAAATTGTGTCTACTCTCCGTGTCTTGTGCCATTCGCACTCGTAGTAACAGCATCAAGCTAACCGCAGAAGTCAACCTCTGGTACAGTGATCGGCACGGCCAAGTAGTGTGCTACAAGGGCACTGGGTTACCCCAGGTCTTGTAACGTCCACGAAAATGCCTACCCGGAGCCCCACTGGAGTCGCCTAGCTCTACTGGCTTAACGATCCAAGACAACTGCCTTCGCTTCTTACAACGACCATGGTCCTCCGCATCCCCGACATCGCGACTCAAACGGCCAAGTACCACGCTCGGGGACTGACGACCAGTTCAGCGCGAGCGGCTAGGGAAAACGCCAAGTATGAGAGCATGCCCAGGACTCGCCATGCGACTGACCCAACGGGCCAGGCAGGAGTGATGCGCTTACCCTAACACGCCCAGTCCTCACCCACCCTAGAGTTGCGCCTAGAACAACCAAGTACCACGCTCGGGGACTCGGCTACCCGACGTCGTTCGCGCAAGGGAAAACGGTGAAGTACAGAGCACTCATGGGAGTCGCCGTGCGACTGGCTTTCCGAGCTCGGGCGAGTCGACATCAATAACAACACGTTCAAAACCACAAACACATAAACAAACGAGGTAAACCCCATAAAAAGGGCGGACGCGCTCGGGGACTCGTTCAACCCTCAATCAGAAACACACGACAATTCACAAAACAACACAATGTTTCGTTATAGCAGATCACAACAGTTACAAAGTACAATGTGCGCCCAATGGCTAAACTGCTACTAACGCGCCAAGGCACAATGTCTTATTCCGCAGGCTTCGATGACGACTCGCCGCCACCCTTGCGATTGTGAATGAAGGGAGTGTACGGGTTCGACGGCTACGTCGTCAACTCACCCGCCATCGCTGCACGAAAGGGCTGCTCGATCTTGAAGTCCCGGTGCTGCGGCTCGGGGTCGTTGGGTGCGACGATCGTCTCCTGATAAGGAAGGAGGTCGCCCATCGCCCAGACGCGCTCGGAGTATACCGCGGCGCGGTCCGTCAGCTTCAGCACCTCGACGATCTCCACCGAGCCAGTCGACGACGGGTAGCCACTCGTCACATCGTCCAGATCGAAGTCCTCCGGGAAGTGGGCGAGCCCAAGGCTAAGCGCCGTCGCCGCCCTGCGTCGGAACGCCGATCGCGTCATGAACTCGACGACCGATGGCGCCTTCTCCAAGTATCGCCACACCTCGACGAGGTCGCTGGGAATCACTTCCGTGGGCGACATCTCTTGAAGATACGCCCGAATACAATTCGCGGACAGCGTGGCCGAGTCGACCAGAGTGGCCACACACTGCCGCACGTCGAAGGATTGCGCTTCTTCCGTGTTGTTGATGAACCGACCTGCGGACAGAGGGGAGTAGTGAGTACACCAAAGATCACACAATGAAAGCATTACAGGCAGAGGCAGGCACACTTACCGATCAACGGACGGGAGAGATCCGTGATGAAGCTCTGAAGAGAGGAGTAGTCGTCTTGAAGCCCAGCAACAAGGGCGTCAGAGACCTTACGCTCCTCAGCGGCGGCCGTAACAGCAGCCTTGGCTCGCTCATCCGCCGAGCTCGCCTCCTCCTTCACGCTCAAGGTCGGCGATCCGCTTCTCGGCCAAACTCAATGCAGACTGAGCCGCCGCCAGCTCACTCGCCGGGACAAGGCCCTGGCGAACCTCCTCTGCCTTCGCAGCAATCGCCTGGAGTCCTTTGTTCGCCTCTTGAACGGCGACAAGTTCCTTCTCCGCGCGACACTTCGCAGCAAGCCGATTGGCTGACTCACGCTGCAAACCCTGTACAAAATTTAAACAGTTAACAACACTGGAATCCTAAGTGCTCACCCGCTGCAATTCAGCGACTGGACACTCGGGGACTGGAGATCACAAAATCGTGCCCACCCGCTGCAATTCAGCGACTGGACACTCGGGGACTGGAGATCAAAAACTCTAAGTGCCCACCCGCTGAAATTCAGCGAATGCGCACTCGGGGACTGGGCGCGAGAAATAAAAGCAAAATACCAAAAGAATCTAACCACTGCAATTCAGTGGCCCGATCCTCGGGGACTGGACTTACCTGGATGGCCGCGCCGAGCATGCCATGAAGTTGTAGTGCGTCCACGGATGCGAGAAGAGCCGGAGTATACCCGCGACGCTGCTCGACCTCCGTCTCGACGACCCTAGGTGCCCGGCTCGATGGCGTGGTACCACTCGCCGTAGCCGCTCTGGCCATGAAGCACGGGAAGGTCGCGATGGATGCGCCGGCACCAAAAGAGGCCGGATCGGCCACCCCAGGCAAAGGAGCACCCTCCTTGATCGCCGAGGCCGCCCCCGCCGCAGGATCACTCGGAGCCACCGTCGTATCGTCAGACACCGTGACGACCTCGTTGATCTTGGCCTTCTAGGCACTGTCTATGGGGGCAGCGACCTCATCAGCCTTCCTCTTCCGAGAGGGGTCCTCCTCGGCGACGACTGGCGGCACCTTGGCCACGGACGGATGGCCTATATTTTTAACTCCAGTCCTGCAAATTGGTTACATGAGCAAAGTGGTTCAAGTACAACGAAAAACAAGACAGGTGAATAAAACTCACTTGGCGACTGGTATGAACCGTAGTCCCGTGCGGATGCCAGACGGCTTCTCCAGTTCGGGGCCCAGTTTACGACTGAGACCCATCTCCAGGACATCATGCGCCCAAGACACGGACGGCTTCTTTGTTGTCGAGGCCGCGACAGGAGCTTCCGAAACATTTTCGGCGGGAGCTTCCCTGGGAGGCGAAGCTGCAGCGACCGGAGCAGCCCCCGACCCAGAGACTGGGGCGAACGGGGGAGGCATCGAGGCCAGAGGCACCTCACTTAGGACGGCGGTGACATCCGGCGCCGCCATCGTTTGTGGCGCTTCATCCCTGGCCATACTGGTGGCGTCAGAGCTGCTCGGCGAATGAGGCGGAGATGCCTGTCTCGCTGGCTTCGTCTTCCTATTTGGAGGGGCCTTCACCTCCTTCTTCTTCTTCTTCTTCGACGGAGTGGCTTCACGACGCGAGGTGAGCTCGGGAAGCTCGTCGTCGTCATCGTCATGACGTTCGAGGCTTCTACTCGCCTCTAGGTCGCGCTGACGTTGCCCGCGAGTTTTCCGAACCAGCGGGGCGACCTCTTCCTCGGACTCGTCGTCATCGTCACTCTTGTCGCTGTCGACGCCTCCCTTGGCAGGAGGCGATTCGCCCCCGTCCTGGACGGACGAGATCAAATTCTCGTCGTCTGCGGGCGGAAGCCACCCTTCCACCACTTGAAATAACTGCAATAGGCATGAGACAGTATCAGTATAATCGCGACAGCATTAACTGCGACTGCGAATGATAGAAAGTGACTTAACATTGGGGCTAGATGCTTCGCGGTGTAGGGGGCGACCCCGGCCTTCGCGTCCAGGTACACCGCCTGGGTGATCTTCTTCAACGCCGGGATGTAGTCCTCGAGTTTCCACTCGGCAGGTAGGATTTCGTCGAGTCCTCCCGGCCCGTGTACTCGTACATATAGTGGTCATGACGGGCCAGGGGGACGAGTCGCCGCCCGAGCCAGCAGTTGTACAAATTGATGGTCTGGAGACCTTTCTTCTTCAGGCCACGGATGGTCTGAAGCATCTCATCCACAACCATCCGTTGGTCTGTTGGAAGCTTGCCGACTTGGAGTCGGCGCGATTCGGGCCGGTCGGCGGAGTATCTTGGGATCGCCACCTCGCCGTCTGGAGTCGCCTCGGTGACGTAAAACCAAGACTTCTTCCATTCACTCGTCGCCTTGGCAGGTAGCATCAGATCAAAAAAGGAGGCCTTCGACTTCAATTGAAACGTCAAGCCGCCCGCGACAAGCATTGGGCCGCCTGCTTCTTCGCGACTGATCCGCCCGTGGAACAGATCTTGCCACAGGGGGAAATAGGGCCTGCAGCCCAGGTAGCACTCGCAGAACGCCATGAAAACGGTGAGCTGCTCGATGATGTGCGGGCCCAGGTCCGATGGCTGGATCCCGTAGAAGGCGCATAAGCGCCGGAAGAAGAGAGATGTGGGGAATCCCAGCCCCTGTTCCAGGTGGCTGGTGAAGCAGAAGAACTCCCCCTCGCGGGTCCGGAGTCACCTCTCCGGCCGTAGGGATGCGCCATCTACCGGCGCGCAGGATCCCGGCCTCCTCGAAAGACGCCAGTAGCGCTCTTGTGCACTTGGACCTGCCCTATGGTTCGGTGGAGGGGGCCATTGGCGGGAAGGTTCGTGGGGGTCGGAGGATTGCGGATCGGCTGGATTGCGATGCGGAGGAAAACGGAGGTGTGCGCAATTGGAGGAAATGACGAGGAGGTGGTTCTCCGATCGCCTACCATTCCCTTTATATAGCGGTTGTTACCCGCCAAATCAGGGAGCCGTTACTACGCGGTGATTACGCCAAAAGTTACCGTTGGATTACCCCAACGACTAGTTTTGACTGCGTTTTGACGGTCCAACTTCAGCCACTCGGCTCGCTGACCCGATCACTACAACAGTGACTGAATATTTCACCGACCCGTTCGCCAAAGCTGCGACCAGAATGACTAGTTTTCTCCTTTATTCAGGAGCCCGCCGCCGATTCGACTGGATGTCTGCATTGAAGCCGTATGCTCCGAATGCCAGCAACCACCTGCGCCCAATCGACGACGGCCTCGGGGACTACTGATGGGGATATGCCTACCGGGGTATACCCAGCAGGACGTTTTCCGACTGGCCCAGGAACTGGCGAGTGGGCCTGCAAGACGGCGACTGGATCAAGACTTGGCGTGGATCCAAGCGACTGGAAGCTGAAGGCCCAAGAGAGTAGATAGGCCCAGTCGGATTAGGTTAACGAGTACCGAAACCTTAACTGATTTGGTTGAGATATGTAAACCCTAGGGGGAGGTGAGTCTATATAAACCTCCCTACAGGGCGTGTAAAGGCACGTTCCATCATCCACCCAAGCGACTCGCCGCCTAGCCGTCGAGCTCGCCCATTGTACCTCCAACATAATACAATCTAGCAGGAGTAGGTCTTTACCCTCCGGGGGGCCGAACCTGGGTAAAACCTTGTGTCTCCGCCCTCATCTCGCACCGCAGATGGCTGGCCGCCCTTGCCCTTCGTTCTACTACTCGCTGCCGATTGCAGCATCTGCCGTGGTAATTCCCATGACAAACTCTATTTGTTTCATTTTTGTACATATACTCATCATTATGAGCATGCTTAGCCTGTTTGTGTAAGGTGTATGTCATTATGGATGCTTAGTAGTTCTTGCTTGTCTATGATTAGCTCCAGCTTGCTAATAGTTTGTAGCATATCATATGAATGTTTGCTTGCATTGTTTTAATCATATTTTGGTATGATATTGTGGTATCCTCCTCTGACTGTTCATGTGAATCGACTTGGCACATGCTCATGCATGCATATGACTAATCAATAGTCAGTAAGCCTCGATGATTTATTTTGCCTCAGAGTTCTTGTATCACTTTCATGCCATAATTAGTCCTGTTTTGTTGCAAGCATGATTATGACAATTATTGCTCTCTCGTTTGTCGCTCCCTCTCTATTGCTAGCCTTCACTTGCACTGAGTATGAGCTCTACATGTGTTTCCAACTCCGCAAAACCAACATTGCCAGCTGTGTCCACCATATCTACCTATTAGCATAATTTGCTATTTCAGTGCATATTCAATATGCCGTGTTTTCTTCCAAAATTAAATGTTTGTCTATTTTGAGAAAGTTAGTTAGTAAAGCTCTCACGAACTTGATGGCACACTTTATTACTTCAACTTAATGATCCTGAACCATTATGACTAGTCCATAAAAGTTATGTGCTTGCAAGTCAGCAGAACCGTGCTGTCACGGGGAACGCTTTCAACACTTTTTGGATATCCTATCCAGTTGATACTTTGCTCTTTTGTTTACGGATGTCGATGATGTGAAATAAAAGGGGATCTTGTGAGTTCATAGAGAAACGCCTGGGACGCTAGCCTAACCCATGCCTAATCATGGTGGAAACTTGCAGCGTCACCATAATGAGCATTCTATGAAGCATCCTCAATAAAAAGCTATGCATATAGTAAATAAAAAGATCGTTGAGATGCTCATTGTCTGCTTGCCTTGTCATTTTGATCACGGGTAGATCCTGTATCATGTGCAAGGGGTACACCGTTGGCGGTTCTATATGATATGCATGTATTTACAATGACAAGAACTTACCGGTAACCAAAGTTGAGTAGCATGCAGAGCGGCCCTCGTACTCAAGGGACTTGGGATTTCCATTTTATGGTCTGTCAAGCATATGATTCAGAGTGGACCTCACTTTTACCTTAACCATATGAATATGCCTATGATAGGGGCAATGAGAGTTCAAAGCTAATGAGTACCTTCCTTTCAGCATTAGGAAGCCTTTCAAACTTTAAAAAACCTTTTTACAACCTTGTTGAGTCACCACTTATTCTATGAGCACCTTCTTGAGAGCATAGTTGTCATTCTTATGTTTGTTCCAAAACTTGGTTAATTATGTCATGACTTTGATGCTTGTATCTCTGATATCTTTACTTCTAGTCTTCACTTGAACTTCAGAGGTGCCTTGGCATTTATATTTTGCTCTACAAACAAAGGCAAGCGGGATACCACTCTATCATACCTTACTATGAGCATTGCAATGTTGCTTATGTTTATGTTCCATGCTACTTATTATTATTGAGTTGGTTTCTCTTCATAGCTTGCAATGACTATTGAGTAGACTTAGTTGCATACTTCTTATTATGAATGGTTTAAGCATATACTCCTGTGCTAAGAATATATAAATCATATGTGTAACATCCCAATTTCAGCAACCCTGATTCAATGTCCAAAAGGCAAAAATCAGGGGGAACAAAAACTTTTTCTTGCAATTTGTGCTTACTTGTTTGCTTGTGCTCCAGAAATTGTTTATGTATTAGTTGTGTACCCCTCATCTCAACACTAGTTTACAAAAAACTATTTTACAAAAGAGATGTCTTGGCTGATCCTTCATATTCTCAAATGCTCTTGCATTTCAAAAACCTGAGCCAAGATGACTTTAACACAACCAAATAATTTACTATATTCTATTGCCAAAACTATGGAGACATATGTATATAATCTCTTTATGTTTTCAAGACAGAACCTTCAACTACTCTTATCCCTAGGTTTTCCCAAAAACTTTATTAAAACCTTTTCATCTCCATCTTGGTAGAGATACCAAGATGGTACTTATCTTACTTCAAGAAAAACCCCTTTCAACCTACCCATCCTTACCTCAAGCTAGGATTGATGGTAACCCTAGTACTAGTTGGATAAGTAATATGATGAATTGCCTTGATCTGCTAGTTGATGAATTGCCTTGATCTGCTCTCTGATGAATTGCCTTGATCTGCTGATTGCCTTGTTTGCTTAGGAACTAGAGTGAGCTAATATAGTATCTCATACCTTAGGATCGAATCCTTGTTTGTGATCATCAATCTCAAGCAGGCACCCAAGTCTGGATCTATCCTAAGCCACTCAAGTGCCCCTCTCATCTCCTGCTCAGATCAATCCCAAGATAATCCCTCTGGATGGTTCCCAACTCAGTGGAGACCCAATCTGAGCATGAATCCTATATACCTAGTTATTACCTCAACATCATCTCCTCGATCATGAGTTTGGAAACTAGCAATGCTCTCAAAAGCTTCTACACTTACACCCTATCCAAAATCTCCAAATCTGCCAAAATGGCTGTCTGGATTTCTTACCTAGATTCAACCTTTAGAGCTCTACCTCTTCCAACCTATGTGCAGTCTTGAGATTGTACTTGAACCATCTTGTAGTACATCTTTAGTACTACCAAGGACCACTCTTGCCATTGGCTAAGCCATTCCATGTCCCACTCCTCCATGATGGTTTTGTAGTCAAGATAATAATCTTTTCTGCAAATCTTATCATCTTGCCTACTTTGGCAGAAGCTCACATCTATATGCCACCTCCCCTTGACCAACTTTTTACATGATTGTGATCTACTTATCATGTCCTATAAACTCCCACTTCACTTGTTTCCATTGGAGCCTTGTGCTTCTTAAACCCACATGGTTTAGGAGGCTACCTGATGTATCTGTTATGGCAGCCTTATTTTCAACAAAGTTTGCCATCACTCCAAAACCACCTCAAATCCAACCAAGCCCAACTCCTGATTCCATGATCATCTATATTACTTGGTATATCCATCCATATATCCAATGTACCAAGGAGTGCTCTGAGCTCCCTAACCCAATCATGTTTAGGTGGCATCAAAATAACTAAACCCTAGATCCTCCCTTATCCAGTTTACATCCTTTACCCCACTTTTCTTCAAAACCGAGGTTGACCTTGATGCCTACATCAAGTTTACATCATCCACCTGGATATAAGCATCCCCAAATATTCCCACAATCATTTGGATTATTAAACTATTTTATTCCCTCTATTTACCAATTTCTCAAAATCCTTGTCTATTAAGGCAAGTTTGTTTTTCTCCAAATCACTTTGCCAACTCATTGTATATTTGAGTTCTCCATATCATATCACATCTCTCAAACTCAAAAATAAATATTTTTGAGATTCTTCATTATTTCTTTTTGCCATTTTTCTTAAATGGCAGAAACAAGAAATAATTCCCCAAAAATACTTTTCCACCTCAATAAATCCCATTTAATTCTTGGAGAGATTATTTGACATACTCTACCTACCAGTACCATTTCCACACTTTGTCCAATGCAACTTTTTTAACTCCCTTCACAAGCTACCAATTGATCAATTTTGCCAAACCAAAGCCATCTTGATTCAAACAAGGACCAAACCAGCCCCAATCTTCCCCAGCACTACTCCCTAGCAGCACACACCCCTCTAGTCGACTAGAACTATAGCACCTCTTGTCCTTTATCCCTTGAAACTTGAGAGAGAGAGAGAGGAAATCTTGCCAATATCTTTGTAATAAAAGGGTAGACAACACCCCACCCCCTCTCTGTCCCCTAGCCCGACCAGGACCCTCTATCTCACCCCTCCACCGCCACTATTGCCCAATGGCTGAGCCATAACCTCTCCCAAGCTCCCCCATGCACATGGTTCACCATGGACCCATCTAGCATGGTTTATAAAGCTTGGGGCCAGCACCCCGCGTCGCCCCTTACCCCTTCGCCTCGCGGGACAGCAGCTGGGCCTCTGCCGTTTGAGCGCTGCCAACGCTCATGCGTTGCCGCTAGGCCAGAGGCCTCTTCTCCAGCCCATCTCCTCTCCAGATCCGGCCCAAATGACCCCCATCCCCTTTTCTTTTCTTTTAAATATCAGATCTGGAATTCAGCAAATGGTTTAAATCCGAATAAATTTGGAAACTACAAGATCTTCGCCAGATCTAAATTGTCCCACAGCCATACCCCTTTTCTCTAACATGCAGACCAATTTTTGCCCCAAAACAATATATATATACTAAATATGAAAAATCATCTCCTAAGGTCTGTCTAGACCACTAATTATTGTCTCCAGCAAGATTGGTATATCCAAATGGAGTAATTCCAATTGGTGAAGAAAGGTATTGACCATACCTTTCATATCCCACTTGCCCCACCTAAGTTTGCTTCCTAATTTTCAGTTGACAAAAATATCAAAATCAGAGACTGTCTGCCTTTAGGAATTTCCCTATGTCAAACCAAATGAGGTTTGGACCTAATTCCAACTCTCACTAGACACACATAACCATATGATTCATAATCCAGCAGCTCATGATTTTATGAGTCTCTGTTGAATTTTAGTGAATTAAACCTTTCTGTGCATGGTTTATTCACTAGTAAAATCACTACAGTGGCTCTGCAACTCCAAAAAGGTTGATTCCAATTTCTACATAAAGGTGTTTTCATCACCTACCACGTGTCCTAGGAATCAACTAAAAATCTTCTATAGAGTAAATCTGGTGAAACAGACAAATCTTGTCTAGTATTTCCTTTGGGGATTTCTCAAGGGAATTCTGTCAATTGTTTAGAGGTGATTCCAACTCCTATTGATTCAGTCCACCAAATACTACCTTTTAACCCAAGGGAATAATTTTTGGAACTCCAGATAAGTTCTGGTGAATTATTTCCTAAAACTAAAGTTTTATCCACTATAAAATCCTTTACAAATCAAGGGAAATTGATAAAATAGTGAAACCACTTTTGTTGGCTTCATTTTATCAATACCTATCTGATGGTATCAGTTTTACACAATGGTATCATACATGTAAAGCCCTTGATCAAAAACCCCTCTCTTAGTTAGTTTCTAAACTAGACATCAAAAGGGATCCTTTCTCCTAATGCCTCCAAATCCTTGCTAAACTCATCAACCAATCCTCCAACACCCTACTGATCTCTATATTGTAGTTATCCTTTACTTTCTATATGGTTTGTTGTTTGTATGCTTGTATTTATTGGTGTATTGTTGTTTGCATGTATGCTCGGTAACGGCGATAGTTGTGAGTGTGTGACGCCGAGAATAAGGAAGGATCGGGTTTCTCTTAATGTTATTGTACTCGGTATTCTGGTTATCTAACGCCGTCAAGGCACCCCCCTTGGCACCCCCTCGGCCTCCCTCTGTGCCTATAAGTTGCCTTTCGACCTAAAAAACGAGGGGGTTCGATAGTTTTCCAGAAAGAGTTCTGCTTCGCCGCCTCCACCAGAAACCAAGATTCGGATCCAGAAACTCCGTTCTGGCACCCTGACGGGACATGGAATTTGGAGAGGATCATCGCCATCGTCATCACCAACGCATCTCCATCAACCACCGATGTTTCCCTCATCCATGAGTGAGTAATCCCCCGCTGTAGGCTTGGGGATGGTAGGTATTGGATGAGTTCTATCATGTAATCGAATAAGATCTGTTAGGGCATAGTGCCTAGTATCTCTGTTAGTGCTATTTGACTTTGTTGCAACTTGTTGTGCTTAATGCTTGTCACTAGGGCCCGAGTGCCATGATCTCAGATCTGAACTTATTATTGAATGATTATGATAGTATTGTTTGTGATCTTATCTGCAAGTTGTGTACACATATCATTGTCCGGATCCAAAGGCCCCAAAGTGACAATAATTGGGATAACCGGAGGGAATGGCTGTGGTGTGAGGATTACGTGTGTTCATAGAGTGTTAATGCTTTGCTCCGGTGCTCTATTAAAAGGAACACCTTAATTGCCAGTAGTTCCCTAGAGGCCCCGTTGCCACGGGCTGACTGGACAGAATATGTCGTGCAAGTTCTCATTGCGAGCACGTATGATTATATTTGGAGCACATTCCTAGGATTGTTTAGTACTTGGATGCTTGTTATTATTTATCTGCAATGCCCTAGATCTTGAAGTTACATGTTTAGACTCGTCCATGTAACTCCCGTCCATCCATCCCTATGCCTATCGCACTCGAATCCTACTGTTACTGTTACTGTTACTGTTACTATTGCTCCTGTTTCACTATTGCTACTATCAAACTGTTGCTACTGATAAACTTCTATGAGCAAGAACTATTTCTAGGTGCAGCTGAATTGACAACTCAGTTGTTAAGGCTTGCAAGTATTCTTTGGCTCCCCTTGTGTCGAATCAATAAATTGCGTAATACTACCCGCGAAGACTATTGCGATCCCCTATACTTGTGGGTCATCAGCCACATCATCCAATCAGAATCAGTGTCTAGCTTGCAAACCATCCAGGGAGTTGGGACCAGGAGCGAAGGGACTCCACCGCGGCGACACCATCCGCCAGACAATGGTTCATCGTGAGTCTGAGCATGAAGCCGCCAGACCTCAACCTGGTGTGCTGCACGGTCAGCGAGGCGTGTTCTCCTCCGAGCTACTCCTAATACGGACGAACACAAGCTGCCCCTTAACTATGGCGTTGGGCACTAAAACAACGTCCCTAGTCTCCTTCAGCTTGGATTCAGCGTTCGCCAACATGAAAGGCACGCCGCGGCGGTCGTTGCGCACGGAGATCCTTCCATCCTCAGCATTGAAGACCAGGCTGCCCTCAAAGAGATAGTAGTGCATCATCACGTACCCTGGCAAGGTCGGCCATGACCACCGTGGTAGCGTTGTTGCCTGCGGGCCTCTCGTCGGACAGGATGAAGACTTGTCGAGGTTGGAGAGGTAGTAGTACTCGTCCTATCCGATCGCTATGGATTGCAGTTGATTCAGTGGATTCTTTTGATGCTGGGTTTCCTCGACATCACTACTCACGAGCACCTCGGCGCTATGCGCGTGGAAACTCTATGAGGCTGGCTGAGGGTCTTGTCCTTCCTAGAGTCTCGATCTCGACTGCTACGCTGGTTTTTTTGTTGGTAATCGAGATGGGGTAGGGATTGATACAATGAGATTTGATCCGATTTCGAGTGGAGGCAACGTATCCTGGTTTTTTCACTGACTATATATGGATGGGAGGGAGAAGTCCGTTTCAATCTCCTAGCGTGTAGGACGGATCTGGATAGAAAACGGACCGATTACAACTTGACACTCTTACAATGACAGGACACCCGGGCGACGGACGAAAATTCGGGGAGACAAAAAGCACTGCTAGACAAATTATATAGTCTATGGAGTATAACAAACAAATAGACCCCGCGTCGCTTCCTCCCTATCCCTAGGGCATACGTGGAGACGGTGGCGGCAGGGTCAAGTCTTTGTGCTTGGGAGTTGGGGAGCTTGCCACAATAGATGTGGCTGGCGGTGTGGCGGATCGCGTGCTTGTTGTCCGATGAGAAACACACACGATCGCAGGGACGACAAATCGGCAGCAATGGCAACTAGGTGCAGTGGCGAGGGCATATCGCGGGGGGTGGGGGCTCGGTAACCCATATGGCAAGGCCTGATCTGGGCCGGCGAGCTATGGTGGCCATGGTGTGGGAAGGCCGCCTAGGGCTGGTTTGTGCCGCCGTTCTAGACCGCGAGGGACGACACCAGTGCGAGGTGCAGGTGACGCGATGTTGCAGCTTGGCATGGAGGTATGCTGGGGTAGTGGCCTTAAGACAAGGCAATCAATGTGGTGGCGCTCGATGTGGAGAGAGGAGCCAGTGAGTTCTTGCAATAGGGGATTTGAAGCGAAAGCTGGGGCGACAGTCCCATAAAAATGGCGATGACACCTTGGGTCATTGCATTGGCCAGTCATGAACCTGGTGGTTGTGTTCTCTGCAGTGTGAGGTGTTGCTCTGGACTCCTCTTCGTGGTGCTTGGTGGTCGACGAGAGAGTTGTGCCACACGACTTGCTTAGCTACGATGGCGATGGCACGGGCACTCTTGGGTGTTCCGTTATGTCTAGCGAGCCTTTCTCTCGGAGAGGAGAAATTTCGGGTGAAAGCTTTGCACCAACCTCCGGTTGGTGCCGGTGATGGCAACATCTACGAATGTCGTTGCCCTTCTTGGAGGCATCATCATGCAAATTTTTGCTTTCTCTTCCGATGAGTATGGCTTTCGCTCTCCAGGTGAATACCCAAGCTTCGGTTAGCCGAAGCAGGCAACGATGACATCGATGCCGCTTCCCTTTTGAGGGCGTCGTCTTGGACAGTCAGCTTTGGTGGTTATGCGTGCCTTCTCTTGCATTTGGGTTGGTGCACGTCGGGCCAACGGCCCTGGATGGTGGATGTGCATTGAGGCAGAAACCTTGGGATCCATGGCTGGCAGAAGCTTCATCGAGCAAATAATTTGTTTGCATGGCTTGGGTGGCAATTTTTCGTCGCTAGTGTGACAATCTTGCGACAGCCTTAAAGGAGGCGGTTTGACTTTTAGGCCGGGTTGGTGACCTCGGATTTGGCGTAGCGGCTATGGTCTACAAGTGGTTTTCGATATGTAGTTTGGGTCACGGGTGGCTGAGTCGTGCAACATTGTGGATCTAAGGCGAGCGGCAGTACATCGGGATGGCGGTCTCAGAAGATGGTCTTGATGGTCCATTGGGAGTGGTGAGCAGTTGGATGCCGGGGTTGCAGACTCGGAACTTTTACTGTGTTGAGGGAGTCGACTTCGTGTTGTGCGGGCGATGAGGTTGCCCTTGATGCTGGTCGGGGCCGCGTTGCTTTGGCGCAGCTCCTCGGAGGATTGACTACTTTTTCTATGTTGGAGTTGTAGGGTTTCGTAGCATGGAAAACAAAAAAATTCTACCGCATACAAACAAACAAGCCAAGATCTATCTACTAGATTGTAGCAACGAGTCGATGGAATAACTCACCCACGAAGATTTCAAAGTGTTTAACGAGAGCGGATTCTCGTGGGTGATGTAGTCGTACTCTTTCCGATCTCAAGATCGCGTAGACGATCCTTCCGGTGCTGCGTTCTGGTAGCGCTTCCGTAGTCGGTCACACGTTCGGTACTCGACGAAGACCTTCCTCTCCCTTGTTCCAGCAGGCAACGGAGGTTGTAGCACTCTCCTCGCGATTCCGGCAGCACGACGGCGTGGTACCGAAATAGAGGGGAGATCTCGCAGGGCTTCGCCTTAAGCCGGAGCGAGTATGGTGGACTATGAGAGAGCCCTCGGTAATCTAGGGTTTAGACACACCAAGGATAGGGCAAGGCTGGCGGCGGCGAGTTGCCCTAGGCCGGTGGCGGCTATGGAGGGCGGCGGCTAGGAGCTAGGGTTTTGGGTGATCTTGTGTACTAGGAGGGGCAGCCCTGCCCCTCCTTATATAGGTGGAGGGGGCGCGCCAGGGGAGGGGAGTCCCTCCCCAACTCGGTTTCCCAAGTGGGCCGGCGGTGGAGGGGAGGAACTCCTCCCCAAGTAGGTTTCCTACTTCCCCTCCACCTTCCAAAATAGTCGTTTGACTTTTCAAATTGGCGTTTGACTTTTCAAACTAGGATTTGATTAAACCCTTTATTTTGTTCAGCGATGACACCTAGTACATGATGCAACCATTCCAACTTGGTATGACACATTCATGTACCCTTCCCCTCCGGAGTGCCGGACATTCCGGAACCTTCTAGAACATTCCCGATGAAAACACCGGAACCATTCTCCAACCCCGAAACATGACTTTCCTTATATGAATCTTATTCTCCGGACCATTCAGGATCTCCTCGTGATATCCCGGATCCCATCCGAGACTCCGAACAACATTCGGTCTCTTACTCATCATTCCATAGCTACTCAAACAACGTCGAATCCTTAAGTGTGTCTTCCTACGGTCCGTGAATTATGCGGACATGATCGAGACACTTCTCCGAACAATAACCAATAGAGGAATCTGGAAATTCATATGGCTCCCACATATTTCTACGATTACTTTGCGATCGAATGAACCACTTGAAAGAACATTTCTTAATCCCTAGTGTTTTGTGTGTTAGATAACAATACCAAGGATCATTTAATGTGTGTTGAAGTGTTGCAGCTCTATTTGAGAATAAAGGGAAAAGGACTCTGCCTTTGGGGGCGGATAATCCGGCCCCACCAGGGGCGGATAATCCGCCCCTCCCTTTGCCCAAGCAGGCGCAAGCCCTAGAAGGGGGGCGGAATTTTGGCCGGATTTTCCGGCCCCGCCGGATAATCCGCCCCCCTGCTCTTCACCAAGGCGCACGCCCCAGAGAGGGGGCGGAGTTTCCCCCGGAGAATCCGCCCTTGGGGCGGAGTTTTCCCAGGGGGCGGATAATCCGCCCCAAGTGGGGGGCGGATAATCCGCCCCCAAAGTTGTGCATCGGCCAGATCTGGGGAGGGGGTATTTAAGCCAGCCATCCCCCTCCTGCCAAAACTCTTGATTCATCTCGAAAAAGACCAGATCAGATCTGAAAACTTCATCCAAGAGTGCTCCACCTAGATCCACCCAAAGGCCCCATACCTTGGGGAATCGAAGGAGGAGAACTCAATCTTCATCATCAGCAATCAAGCGCTTCATCTCCTCTCCATTCATTTGGAGAACCTCCGATCTAGTATTTCTTGCAAATATCTAGATCCTCGTTTTTGTTTATATTGATAAACCTTGTTCTTGTGGCAGCTTGTTGTCATCTCGGGAGCCCCCAATTCGTTTGTGGGTGTGTGCCCCGATAGTGTTGTAAAAGGCACCGGTTCCCGCCTCGAAGGGATCCAATAGTGGAGAAGGTGGATCAGGCCTCTCGTGGCGAGATCCATCGGAGAATAGGGTGAGGCCTATTGTGGCGTGGTGGTCTTAGAACCGCCCACCCCTCCAACGCAGATGTACTTCCCTTAACAAGGAAGGAACTGCGGTAAAACAAATCCATGTGTCTCCGTGTGCTCCACTACGGTTTCCTCGCTCCTCTTTTACGTGCTTAGTAGTTAGGGTTACATATAGGGAAATTCTCGTAGTTGCATATCTAGAGAATTTACTTTATGTCAAGCCTAAAATTGAAAAAGTATTAAAAATTGGTTAGCACCTATTCACCCCCCCCCCCCTCTAGGTGCCCATACGATCCATTTCAATTGGTATCAGAGCCTCGGCTCTTATTTCGGGCTTAACCGCCTAAGAGAAGTATGGGTTCCAAGGGAGATGGGAGTGATGCTCCGGAGGTAGTCACCATGAACGATCTCAAGACGTTGGAAACAACCTTGGTGAGTTCAATGGAGGCTAAGATGGAAGAGATGCGTCAATTGATAATGCGTCTCTCCACATCCGCAGCATCACCTCCATCTAACTCTGAGGATACCACTTCGCAATCCAAGGAAACGGGTAAAACTGTTTCCAAAGATAACGAAGTGGTAGGTGATGATACTAGCAAGAGCTCCTCCTCGAAAAAGGATAGCGGTAAGGATGGATACAATGAGGTTTCTCATGTGTATTCCTCTGATCCGCCTATTCCTCACCCACATATACATAATAGGGGTGATCCACCCAAACTTTCAGCATCTACTTTCTCTCAATGGCAATTTTTGATGAAATCTCATGTGTGCAGTTCCTCCATAGAGTTGTGGAAGATCATCGAAAATGGTATTCATGTTGGAAATCCTAACAATCTCACAAGAAGAGAAGTGGTCGATAGCCAACTCAATGCTACAGCTCTACACATGATACAACTTGGTGTGGGTGACAAAGACATGCCACACATTCAGCATCTTAGCACAGCTAAAGAAGCTTGGGATGCTCTCACCGAGCTCTTCATCGGAAATGAAAGTATGAGAAGGAATAGATATGATGCCTTGAGCAATGAAGCTGAAGGATTTTATATGCTGGATGGAGAAGACCACGAGGACATGTATAGGAGGCTCAAGGCAATAGCCACAACCTTCAGAAACCGCGGTGCAGCTCATGTTGATGATGCTTGGATCAAGCGCAAGTATGTCAGTGCTCTTATGCCATTTGAGCCCACAGATTTGAATAGTCTCCAAGGTAGGCATAACTATCACCTCATGTCATCCAATGAGGTAATGCAAGAAATGGCCGCCTTCAAAGTGGCTGCCAAGAATGCCGAAGATGCTCGTGCTCGAGCTATGGGGATGCAAAAGGGGGTCAACATGGCCTTGAAGACTAGTGTGATTGATCATGATGAATATACGGTAGCAGGTCTGGACTGTCCCGAAGATATAAAAAGGATCCACGGACAATACTTGGCTCTTTATGCAAGAAACTTTTGGAAACATCCAGCCAAGACTAAAGCTGAACTAGATCGCAAGAGTGGAGCCTATGGAAGAAAATAAAATGGTCCCAAGCTGAGAACATGCTTTAATTGTGGTGACCGGCTGCACTTTGTAGTTGAGTGTCCATATCAAAGTAGAGAGGATAATGGAGGAAGACTCATTTTCAAGGACAAATCAAAAGCTCCACGTAAGAAACAGTTTGTAAAGAAGAATGCTCCTTTCAAGAAGCAACCAAAGATTGTTCTAGTGGCTCAAGAAGAATATTCATCGGGGAGTGAAGATGAGGATGAGGACGATAGCTCTCAAGAGGTGGCTGCCACAGCCACCACATCTACATCAACATCCCTCTTCGAATCTCCGAACGAAAACATCATCAACAAGAATGCTACTTGCCTCATGGCAAGAAGCTCCGAGGTAACTTCTTCTAACTCTTCTTTTCCCAAGGCTATGATAGACATGGATGATCCTGCTAGTCTTAAGGTTAAAGAAGAGATTATTGCTTTGGATTATTTCTATACTAACTTGCAAGGTGAGCACAAAGTTCGTTTTGAGTCTCTTATGGATCAGCTGGCCCAAAATGAAGCACTCCTCGAAGAAAAGGGCAGAATTGAAAGGGAGGATGCAATGGAAATTGCATCCCTAAAAAATGCTCTTGAAGAAGAAGAAGAAGAAGCTCGGGTATCTCTTTAAGAGAGGCTTGAGTCTATGGAAGAGTCACATGAAGAAATTGTGACTAAACTCGTTAAGGAACGTGACAATGCTGTCACCAAGGCAAAGAAGTTAAACAAGGAAAGGATTGACTTTGGGGCTGCTCATGATAGACTCTCCAAGGAATTGGAGAAACTTGACAATGCTCACAAGGCGTTGAAAAACAAGTTCTCTATTCTCAATGAGTCACATGATCAGCTTCAAAGTCGATTGGCCAAATATGATACTCCTAGCTCGTCCAACTCAACATATAGTAACAACAAAAATGCTAGTGTGGAAAAAGAAGTGATCAAGGACATCACTACAAAGGACAAAGGTGTGCTTGATGAAGTCCTTGGCAAGCAAAGGTCAAATCATGGTAAAGAGGGACTTGGGTATGTCACCAAGTCCAAGAAGAAGAAAACCAAGAAGAACAAGACCAAGAATGTGCAATTAAAGACAAGCACTGCTGAGAAGGTTGTCACAAAAGACAAGACTAATAATATTGGTTTTGCAGGGTCTCACAATCCGAATTATGAACTCTTTTGTGATGACTATGGCGATGTTTATGCTTATTATGTTGGTCCTTTTGATGAATATATTGCTTGGTCTATTTGGGTCCCAAAGACCCTTGTTACTAACATGAAAGGACCCATTGAAAAATGGGTACCTAAAACCAAGAAGTAATTTTCTTGCAGGGCTATGCTTCCGGTGGGTCGAAATGGATGCTGGATAGTGGCTGCACTAGTCATATGACCGGAAGCAAGGAGATCATCACGGATATGCGTCCAAATCATGATAATATCACAGTCTCCTATGGTGATAAGTCTAAATCTCAGGTATTGGGTCTTGGCAAGGTTGTGGTTGCCCACGATATCTCTCTCGTGGACGTCATGCTTGTTGAGACCCTTGGCTACAATCTTCTTTCTGTTCGTACCCTTGGCAAGATGGGTTTTGCTGTTTTTATCGATGATGATTTGGTGGTACTCTTATGGAGCAAGTCTCTAAAGGTCGCTTTCGTTGGATACGTCGAAAATGACCTGTATGTGGTCGACTTCTCAGGGAAAACCACTTCGGGTCCGATGTGTCTATTCGGAAAGGCCGACGTGGGCTGGCTATGGCATCACCGTTTAGCCCATGTCAACATGAGAACTTTGCAAAGTCTCCAAAAGGGTGGCCACATCCTTGGACTAAAAGACAATGTCTCTTTTGCCAAAGATCGTGTTTGAAGGGCTTTTGTTGAAGGAAAAATACGTGATTCTCCCCACAAGAGGAAGACTATTGTGTCATCAAAGAGGATCTTGGAATTACTTCATGTGGATTTATTTGGTCCTCCTTCTCATGCAAGTCTTGGTGGGAAGAAATATTGCTTGGTCATCGTCGATGATTACTCAAGATTTACATGGGTATATTTTTTCAAGCTGAAAAGTGAGACTCAAAAAATTGTCATCGACTTTGCCAATGAAGTTCAACGTCAACACAATGTTCCCATCTTGGCAATTAGAAGTGACAACGGCTCCGAATTCAAGAACTACACTTTAAACGAGTTTCTTAGCGAAGAGGGGATTAAACACCAATATTCCGCTGCGTACACCCCTCAACAAAATGGTGTAGCCGAGAGGAAGAACCGGACTTTGATGGATATGGCAAGATCTATGCTAGCTGAATTCAAGTCTCCTTATAATTTTTGGGCTGAAGCCATATCCACTGCTTGTCACTCATCAAACCGGCTCTACCTTCGGAAGATCTTGGACAAGACCCCATATGAAATACTTACCGGTAACAAACCCAACATCTCATACTTCAGGGTATTCGGGTGTAAGTGTTTCTTTCTTATTAAAGGTGTCCGTTTGTCAAAATTTGAATCCAAGGCTTTAGAAGGTATTTTTGTTGGTTACGGTGCCGAATCCCACACTTATAGAGTCTACAACAAGCTCACTAGTATTGTTGTAGAATCTTGTAGTGTGGAGTTCGATGAAAATAATAGCTCCTTTGTAGGTCAAGTTGATGTTTGTGATGCAGATGTTGAAATACCCCAAGATGCCATAAGAAGAATGGGCGTGGGATTTTTCCGCCCCATTGAGGAACCCCTTGTGGCGGATCGGGAAGGACAATGCTCTACACATGTGGAGCCCTCATCTACACAAGATCAACAAGCTCCTACTGTTGGAGACAATCCTGCACCAACACCACAATCTGCTGAAGACCATATGTCCCCTGGATAAGCTGGTAGTCCCAGGCCGGACTATCCGCCCCCTCCAAGGGGCGGACAATCCGCCCCTGGCACTCCAACTCGTTCCAGAGGATCCGAAGGAGAAGTCAACAACTCTGAAGCTCCCAGGCCGAATTCTCCGGCCCCCAGGGGCGGAGTATCCGGCCCTGGGTCTCCAACTCCAGTCAGGCTTTCTCAGGAAGATGGTTCTGGTACTTCACCTCCCAGGCCGGATAGTCCGGCCCCTCCAAGGGGCGGATTATCCGGGCCTGAAGAAAATGTTCAGCAACAATCTTCTGGCAGTAACGATGACCAAGATCAAGGGCAGGGCAGTAATCAAGACAAGGATACAACTATTGAATCCACTCCTCCTAGAAACAATAAGGACATTGAGGCTCGTCGCAAGGCTCGTGCTGATCGGAACCTTGAACTAAGAGGTCACACTCTTGACAAGGTTGTGGGTGATCTACGACGAAGGGTATCCAGAGCTTGCAAGCTTCTGTGATCATCAAGCTCACATTTCCATGGTTGAACCGAAGAAGGTTTTTGATGCTCTTGAAGACCCCGATTGGGTTGTCGCAATGCATGAAGAATTAAATAACTTCGAACGCAACAAATTTTGGAAGCTCGTAGAAAAACCAAAGGATTGCCGCAATGTTATCGTCACCAAGTGGATCTTCAAGAACAAACAGGATGAAAATGGCATTGTTGTGAGTAATAAAGCATGACTCGTAGCTCAAGGATTCTCTCAAGTGGAAGGAATTGATTTTGGCGAGACCTACGCTCCTGTGGCTCGCCTTGAGTCCATCCGTATCCTTCTTGCATATGCAGCCCATCATAATTTTAAATTACAACAAATGGATGTTAAGAGCGCTTTCCTTAATGGTCCTCTACATGAGTTAGTATACGTCAAGAAGCCCCCGGGGTTTGAGGACCCCAAATTTCCGAACCATGTCTACAAACTCGATAAGGCGCTCTATGGCCTTAAACAAGCCCCACGTGCGTGGTATGAGGACCTTAAAGAGCTTTTGCTAGACTGTGGATTCGAAGTTGGGCAAATCGATCCCACTATTTTTACTAAGAAGGTTAATGGGGAGCTTTTTGTATGCCAACTTTATGTAGATGACATTATTTTTGGCTCTACTAACCAAGCTTTTAACGATGAATTTTCAAAGCTTATGACTGACATGTTTGAGATGTCCATGATGGGTGAGCTCAGGTTCTTTCTTGGATTTGAGATCAAACAACTTAGAGAGGGAACCTTTATTAATCAAGCTAAGTACATCCAAGACATGCTCAAAAGGTTCAAGATGACGGATCTCAATGGCGTTGCTACCCCTATGCAAACAAAGTGTCATCTTGAGCTCAATCCCAAGGGTAAAGACGTGGATCAAAAGGTATACCGATCCATGATCGGCTCTCTCCTTTACCTTTGCGCATCTAGGCCCGATATCATGTTAAGTGTAGGAGTGTGTGCAAGGTACCAAGCCGCTCCTAAAGAAAGCCACTTAGTGGCAGTCAAGCGAATCTTCCGATATTTGGTACATTCCCCAAATTTTGGGTTATGGTATCCCAAGGGTTCAAGTTTCTCTCTATGTGGTTACACTGATTCAGACTGGGCTGGTGACAAAGATGATAGGAAATCAACCTCTGGTGCATGCCAATTCTTGGGCAGGTCTCTAGTGTGTTGGTCATCAAAGAAACAGAATTGTATTTCACTCTCAACCGCCGAAGATGAATATGTTGCTGCTGCAAGTGCATGTACTCAATTGTTATGGATGAGGCAAACTTTAAAGGAATATGGTGTCAATTGTGACAAAGTGCCTCTTTTATGCGACAATGAAAGTGCTATCAAAATTGCTTACAATCCCGTGCAGCATACAAGAACAAAACATATAGAGATTCGCAACCACTTTATTCGGGATCATGTTGCTGATATTACTCTATCCTTTGTTAGCACGAAGAACCAACTTGCTGATATTTTCACGAAGCCTCTTGATGAAGCAAGATTTTGTTATTTGAGGAATGAGCTAAATATCATAGATTCAAGGAGCTTGGCTTGACTACCCTTGCACACTCACTTGCGCTTATTCATGTATTTGGTTTAGATGCGGGCATAGACATAGGGGGGGTGTGGTCCTAATTGATTGGGCCAACCCTCCCCCCATAATGCCGAAAGCAAGTAAAATCATTTCCCTTAATATCATTTTGTGATATGTGGGTCATCGATGAGCATTGGTTTTGAACTCAAGATACATCTTCGCGGTGTCATGCCATGCGCTCCAACATGGTGGCTTCGTCCACCGCCCTCTTCCTCGAGAAGAGTTGGTTTTTCATGGGTCTCGTTGGATTTTCTTGCATATCTCATGTTCTTATGGAAAACACACTCAAATTTGGCTTTTGATTGATTTGTTTCTTGCAAATTTGGGTGTGAATTCTGGGTGTCCAGGGGCGTTAGCATCGCTCTTCTTCCTTTTTGGCATTTCGATGCCAAAGGGGGAGAAGTAGTTCTATTAGGTCTCGTGGATTTTCAAGGGTCGGGCACAAGCTTTTCTCTTTTAGTCGTTTTTTATTTGCTTGTTTGTGCCTTTTTCTAGGGTGAACTCAGTTGCTATTTGTGGTTGTTTGTGTAAGACTATGTCGTACTCCACAGTTTGGTACTATGTTTGGTATTCATGGAATTCTGGATTTATCTATCATGGACCCCATGGAATTCTGGAATTATGGAGCATATTTGATGGCATATGGATTCATGGGATTATCTATGTATGCCTTGGCTATATTCTCATTCCGGTGGTATGACATTTTTTCCCAAACCTTAAAGTAGTGTTCTCCCTAGTGTGTGTATTTGTATTCAAATGCAAATCTTAAATATCCACACATCTAGGGGGAGCGTCTTTCATTATTTAAGGTGGCATTTGCCGGTTTTATTGCAAATCCAAGTATTGTCATCTAACACCAAAAAGGGGGAGATTGAAAGAACATTTCTTAATCCCTAGTGTTTTGTGTGTTAGATAACAATACCAAGGATCATTTAATGTGTGTTGAAGTGTTGCAGCTCTATTTGAGAATAAAGGGAAAAGGACTCTGCCTTTGGGGGCGGATAATCCGCCCCTCCCTTTGCCCAAGCAGGCGCAAGCCCCAGAAGGGGGGCGGAATTTTGGCCGGATTTTCCGGCCCCGCCGGATATTCCGCCCCTCAGGGGGGCCGGATAATCCGCCCCCCTGCTCTTCACCAAGGCGCAAGCCCTAGAGAGGGGGCGGAGTTTCCCCCGGAGAATCCGCCCTTGGGGCGGAGTTTTCCCAGGGGGCGGATAATCCGCCCCAAGTGGGGGGCGGATAATCCGCCCCCAAAGTTGTGCATCGGCCAGATCTGGGGAGGGGGTATTTAAGCCAGCCATTCCCCTCCTGCCAGAACTCTTGATTCATCTCGAAAAAGACCAGATCAGATCTGAAAGCTTCATCCAAGAGTGCTCCACCTAGATCCACCCAAAGGCCCCATACCTTGGGGAATCGAAGGAGGAGAACTCGATCTTCATCATCAGCAATCAAGCGCTTCATCTCCTCTCCATTCATTTGGAGAACCTCCGATCTAGTATTTCTTGCAAATATCTAGATCCTCGTTTTTTGTTTATATTGATAAACCTTGTTCTTGTGGCAGCTTGTTGTCATCTCGGGAGCCCCCAATTCGGTTGTGGGTGTGTGCCCCGATAGTGTTGTAAAAGGCACCGGTTCCCGCCTCGAAGGGATCCAATAGTGGAAAAGGTGGATCAGGCCTCTCGTGGCGAGATCCATCGGAGAATAGGGTGAGGCCTATTGTGGCGTGGTGGTCTTAGAACCGCCCACCCCTCCAACGCAGATGTACTTCCCTTAACAAGGAAGGAACTGCGGTAAAACAAATCCTTGTGTCTCCGCGTGCTCCACTACGGTTTCCTCGCTCCTCTTTTACGTGCTTAGTAGTTAGGGTTACATATAGGGAAATTCTCGTAGTTGCATATCTAGAGAATTTACTTTTTGTCAAGCCTAAAATTGAAAAAGTATTAAAAATTGGTTAGCACCTATTCACCCCCCCCCTCCTCTAGGTGCCCATACGATCCATTTCACCACTTACATACGATACCAATTTCCCTTTGTCTCACGATAGTTTACTTATCCGAGGTTATGATCGTCGGTATCTCTGCATACCTAGTTCAACCTCGTTACTGATAAGTACTCTTTTCTCGTTCTCGTGATATGTGATCCCATGTGAGCCAGTCACATGCTTGCAAGCTAATTGGATGACATTCCACCGAGAGGGCCCAGAGTATATCTATCCGTCATATGGATGGACAAATCCCACTCTTGATCCATGTGTCTCAACCAATACTTTCTGAACACTCAATGCCACCTTTATAGCCACCCAGTTATGGTGTGGTGTTTGATGTCATCAAAGCATCCTTCCGGTGAAGGTGATATGCATGATCTCATGGTCGAAGGAATTAGGTTACTATGTATCATAAAGCATATAGCAATTGAACTATTAAAATGACTTGATCTTTATGCTACGCTTATCTATAGGAGTATGTCCACCATATCATTCTCCTAACGATATGATCTTGTTGTTAATAACATCTCAATGTTCATGATAGGGAAACCACAATCATTTATTAACCAACAAGCTAGTATTATAAAGAGGCTTTACTAGGGACTCCATTTTAGTTTACAAATCACACAAGTATTAATGTTTCCTTGTTAATACTATTATAGCATGAATGTATACATTTATCATAAACACAAAGATATAATAATAACTACATTTATTATTGCCTCTAGGGCATATCTCCAACAGTCTCCCACTTGCACTAGAGTCATCTAATCTAGATTACATGGTAATATACCGAACACCCATGGCAGTTTGGTGCTGGTCATGTTTTGCCCTCGGGAGAGGTTTAGTCAACGGATCCGCCACATTCAGATCTGTGTGTACTTTGCAAATCTTTATGTCCCCATCTTGGACATGTTCTTGAATAGCGTGAAAATGTAGCTTGATATGCTTCAGCTTCTTGTGTGACCTTGGTTCTTGCGCACTGGCTATGGCGCCCATGTTATCACAGTAGATAGACATTGGGTCCAGCGCACTAGGAACCACACCCAGCTCTGTAATGAACTCTTTCATCCAAATCGCTTTTTGTGAAGCCTCCGAAGCAGCCATGTATTCCGATTCAGTTGAAGATCTCGCCACAACGCTTTGTTTTGCACTACTCCAGCTAACTGATGCACCATTCAAAGTAAATACGTATCCAGATTGTGTTTTAGAATCATCCGGATCGGTGTTCCAACTAGCATCGGTGTAACCATTAACAACGAGTTGTTCATCACCTCCATAAGAAAGAACCATATCCTTAGTTCTTCTCAAGTACTTAAGGATGTTTTTGACCGCTGTCCAATGATCAACTCCTGGATCACTTTGATATCTGCTAGTTAAACTAACATCATATGCAATGTCGGGTCTAGTACATAGCATGGCATACATTAGAGATCCTATGGATGAGGAATAGGGAGTCTTACTCATACTTTCTCTATCTTCTGCCGTTGTCAGACTTTGAGTTTTACTCAAGGTCGTATTGGGCAACATGGGCAAGAACCCTTTCTTGCTATCTTCCATTCCAAACCTCTTTAGAACTTTGTCCAAATATGTACTTTGTGACAATGATATTAGGCGTATCGATCTATCTCTATAAATCTTTATGCCCAATATATAAGCTGCTTCCCCAAGATCCTTCATTGAAAAACTATTATTCAAATATTCCTTGACACTATTAAGAAGGTCTACATCATTCCCAATCAACAATATGTCATCTACATATAGTATTAAGAATGCTACAGAGCTCCCACTCACTTTCTTGTAAATACAAGCTTCTCCATAAGTTTGTATAAAACCAAAACTTTTGATCACCTTATCAAAACGTTGATTCAAACTTCGGGATGCTTGCTTCAATCCATAGATGGACCGTTGAAGTTTGCATACCTTGTTAGCATCTTTAGGATCGACAAAACCTTTGGGTTGCATCATATACAACTCTTGATCAATGTCTCCATTGAGGAATGTTGTTTTGACATCCATCTGCCATATCTCATAATCATAATATGCAGCGATTGCTAACATAATCCTCACAGACTTTAGCTTCGCTACCGGTGAGAAATTCTCATCGTAGTCAACTCCTTGAATTTGTCGAAACCCTTTTGCGACAAGTCGAGCTTTATAGACAGTAACATTACCATCAGCATCTGTTTTCTTCTTGAAATTCCATTTATTCTCGACAGCCTTCCGGCCATCCGGTAAGTCCACCAAAGTCCATACTTGGTTTTCGTACATGGATCCAATCTCGGATTTCATGGCTTCTTGCCATTTATTGGAATCTAGGCTCATCATCGCTTCCTCATATGTCGCAGGGTCATCGGTGCTGTCCACCAACATGACACTTATAACGGGATCATACCAATCAGGAGTGGTACGAGTTCTCGTTGACCTGCGAGGCTCTGTAGCAACTACAACCGAAGTTTCATGATCATCATCATTAGCTTCCTCTCTTATTGGTGCAGGCACCACAGGAACCTCTTCCGGTGCTGCACTACTCGCAAGTTCAAGAGAAGGTTCGACAACCTCGTCGAGTTCTACTTTCCTTCCAGTCACTTCTTTCGAGAGAAATTCCTTCTCTAGAAAGGATCCATTCTTGTCAACGAAGATTTTGCCTTCGGATCTATGATAGAAGGTATACCCAATATTTTCCTTCGGGTATCCTATGAAGACGCATTTTTCCACTTTGGGTTCAAGCTTGTCCGGCTGTAACTTCTTTACATAGGCTTCGCAACCCCAAACTTTAAGGAACGACAATTTAGGTTTCTTCCCAAACCATAATTCATACGGTGTCGTTTCAACGGATTTAGATGGTGCCCTATTTAAAGTGAATGCGGCTGTTTCTAATGCATAACCCCAAAATGATAGCGGTAAATCTGTAAGTGACATCATAGAACAAACCATATCTAAGAGAGTTCGATTACGACGTTCAGACACACCATTACGCTGTGGTGTTCCCGGCGGTGTCAATTGTGTAAGTATTCCGCATTTCTTCAAATGCTCGCCAAACTCGTAACTTAGATATTCACCTCCACGATTAGAACGTAGAAATTTAATCTTCTTGTTACGTTGATTCTCTACCTCACTTTGAAATTCCTTAAACTTCTCGAAAGTTTCGAACTTATGTTTCATGAAATAGATATACCCATATCTACTCAAGTCATCCGTGAAGGTAAGAACATAACGATAACCACCGCGCGATGCTACACTCATTGGACCACACACATCGGTATGTATGATTTCCAATAAGTCCGTAGCTCGCTCCATCATACCAGAAAATGGAGTCTTAGTCATTTTACCCATCAGACATGCTTCGCATCTTTCAAGTGATTCAAGAAGTCCATTGGAATGGAGTTTCTTCATACGCTTCACTCCAATGTGACCAAGACGACAGTGCCATATATAGGTCGAGTTATCGCTCGATTTCAAACGTTTAGCCTCAATGTTATTAATATGTGTATTTCCACTATCGAGATTCAATAAGAATAGACCATCTATCAAAGGTGCATGTGCATAAAACATATTACTCATATAAATCGAACAACCATTATTCTCGGACTTAAACAAGTAACCGTCTCGCAATAAACAAGATCCCGATATAATGTTCATGCTTAACGCAGGCACCAAATAACAATTATTTAAGTATAAAACTAATCCCGATGGTAGATGAAGGGGTAGCGTGCCGACCGTGATCACATCAACCTTTGATCCGTTTCCCACGCGCATCGTCACGTCGTTCTTCGCTAGCTTCCGTTTATTCTGCAGCACCTGTTTCGAGTTACAAATATGAGCAACCGAACCAGTATCAAATACCCAGGAACTACTACGAGTACTAGTGAGATACAAATCAATAACATGTATATCGGATATACCTTTCTTCTTGATGTTGCCGTTCTTCAAATCCGCCAAGTACTTTGGGCAATTCCGCTTCCAGTGACCTTCTCCCTTGCAGTAAAAGCACTCAGTATCAGGCTTAGGTCCAGCCTTGGTCTTCTTCGCCGGCGCGGTAACTTTCTTACCACCCTTCTTGAAGTGTCCCTTTTGCTTAGACTTGCCTTTCTTGAATTTGGAGGTCTTATTGACCATCAACACTTGGTGCTCTTTCTTGATCTCCACTTCTGCAGATTTTAACATGGCAAAGAGTTCTGGCAACTGCTTGTTCATGTTTTGCATATTGTAGTTCATCACAAAGTTCTTGTAACTTGGTGGTAGTGATTGGAGGACACGATAAATCCCCAAAGCGTTAGGAATCACTATACCCAAGCTTTGAAGTTTGTTTGCGTGCCTAGACATCTTAAGAACATGCTCACTGACGGAGCTGCCCTCTTCCATCTTGCAGTTAAAGAACTTTTCAGAAGCCTCATAGCTCTCAATTGCCGCGTGAGTCTCAAAGATCAATTTGAGATCACGGACAATATCATGTGGGTCTGAATTCTCAAACCTTTTCTGAAGCTCCGATTCTAAACCATACAAGATAGCACACTGAACTGTGGAGTACTGAGTCTTCCGAGCGAGGTAAACATTCTTTACTTCATCGGTAGCAGTAGCTGCAGGTGGGTCACCCAGTGGTGCATATAGCACATAGGTCAAATTACCAGCTGTGAGGACAATCCTCAAATTGCGGAACCAATCCGCGAAGTTGCTTCCATTGTTTTTCAACTTTTCTTTCTCTAGGAACGCATTAAAATTGATGGTAGGGGCCGCCATTGATCTACAACATATTTGCAATAGTTTAGACTAAGTTTATGACAAATTGAGTTCTAATTAATAGTTAAATTAATCTAGGTGAACTCCCACTCAAAACAATATCCCTCACATTGTTTTAGTGATCACACGAACCAAATCCACCACATCAACACCGATCATCACGAGAGTTGATGTAGCTTCAATGGCGAACAATCGACATGTTCATCATATCTACTATATGATTCATGCTTTACCTTTCGGTGATCCGTGTTCCGAGACCATGTCTGTACATGCTAGGCTCGTCAAGATCAAACCTTAGCTTCCGCATGAGCAAATCTGGCTTGCTCACGTTGTATACACTTGCAGAATCTAACACACCCGATCATCACGTGGTGCTTCGAAACAACAAGCTTTAGCAACGGTGCTTACTAAGGGTGAACACTTTAGAACTTGAAATTCATGTGCATGAGGGATCATCTTATAATGCTACCGTCGTTAACTAAGCAATACAAGATGCATAAAGGATTAACATCACATGCAATTCATAATATGTGATATGATATGGCCTTTCTTCTTTGTGCTTCCGATCTCCATCTTCAAGCACGAACATGATCTCCATCATAATCGGCATTGCATCAAGGTCAATGACGCTGCTACATGGTTGTCGTCCACCAGCTTCAACTATTACAACTACTTTGAATAGACACGCGGGTCTTAACAGAAATTAAAGACAACCATATGGCTCCTGCCGGTTGCCAACTTACAATAAGGAACATTGCATACATCAAATATAATCACAATCATGGCCATATCACATCACAGCACACCCCTGCAAAACAAAGTTAGACGCCTCTACTTTCTTTGCATGTTTTACGTGGTTTGGGGCTTTCAATAAGTGTCGTTCTAACTTACGAACAAGAACCACAACATTGATACTAGTATTGTCAATCACCCGTTGTAAATTGAATCTTAACTATGCTGGGAGAAACAGACACCCGCAAAGCCACTTATGCAATACAAGTTGCATGTCAAGCGTGGAGCAAGTCTCATGAACGATGTCATGTAAGGTTAGCCCGGGCCGCTTCATCCCAACATCCCGCAAGATGCAAAGTACACAAGAAGCAATCGACAATAAAAGCATCAACGCCCACAATTACCATTGTGTTCTACTCGTGCAAACAAATCTACATATAGACACGACTCTGATACCACTGTAGGGTTTCGTAGCATGGAAAACAAAAAAATTCTACCGCATACAAACAAACAAGCCAAGATCTATCTACTAGATTGTAGCAACGAGTCGATGGAATAACTCACCCTCGAAGATTCCAAAGTGTTTAACGAGAGCGGATTCTCGTGGGTGATGTAGTCATACTCTCTCCGATCTCAAGATCGCGTAGACGATCCTTCCGACGCTGCGTTCCGGCAGCGCTTCCGCAGTCGGTCACACGTTCGGTACTCGACGAAGACCTTCCTCTCCCTTGTTCCAGCAGGCAGCGGAGGTTGTAGCACTCTCCTCGCGATTCCGGCAGCACGACGGCGTGGTACCGAAATAGAGGGGAGATCTCGCAGGGCTTCGCCTTAAGCCGGAGCGAGTATGGTGGACTATGAGAGAGCCCTCGGTGATCTAGGGTTTAGACACACCAAGGAGGGGGCAAGGCCGGTGGCTAGGGTTAGACCTAGGCGGCGGCGGCGAGTTGCCCTAGGCCGGCGGCGGCTATGGAGGGCGGCGGCTAGGAGCTAGAATTTTGGGTGGAGATCTTGTGTACTAGGAGGGGCAGCCCTTCCCCTCCTTATATAGGTGGAGGGGGCGCGCCAGGGGAGGGGAGTCCCTCCCCAACTCGGTTTCCCAAGTGGGCCGGCGGTGGAGGGGAGGAACTCCTCCCCAAGTAGGTTTCCTACTTCCCCTCCACCTTCCAAAATAGTCGTTTGACTTTTCAAATTGGCGTTTGACTTTTCAAACTAGGATTTGATTAAACCCTTTATTTTGTTCAGCGATGACACCTAGTACATGATGCAACCATTCCAACTTGGTATGACACATTCATGTACCCTTCCCCTCCGGAGTGCCGGACATTCCGGAACCTTCTAGAACATTCCCGATGAAAACACCGGAACCATTCTCCAACCCCGAAACATGACTTTCCTTATATGTATCTTATTCTCCGGACCATTCAGGATCTCCTCGTGATATCCCGGATCCCATCCGAGACTCCGAACAACATTCGGTCTCTTACTCATCATTCCATAACTACTCAAACAACGTCGAATCCTTAAGTGTGTCTTCCTACGGTTCGTGAATTATGCGGACATGATCGAGACACTTCTCCGAACAATAACCAATAGAGGAATCTGGAAATTCATATAGCTCCCACATATTTCTATGATTACTTTGCGATCGAATGAACCACTTACATACGATACCAATTTCCCTTTGTCTCACGATAGTTTAATTATCCAGGTTATGATCGTCGGTATCTCTGCATACCTAGTTCAACCTCGTTACTGATAAGTACTCTTTTCTCGTTCCTGTGATATGTGATCCCTTGTGAGCCAGTCACATGCTTGCAAGCTAATTGGATGACATTCCACCGAGAGGGCCCAGAGTATATCTATCCGTCATATGGATGGACAAATCCCACTCTTGATCCATGTGTCTCAACCAATACTTTACGAACACTCAATGCCACCTTTATAGCCACCCAGTTACGGTGTGGTGTTTGATGTCATCAAATCATCCTTCCGGTGAAGGTGATATGCATGATCTCATGGTCGAAGGAATTAGGTTACTATGTATCAGAAAGCATATAGCAATTGAACTATTAAAATGACTTGATCTTTATGCTACGCTTATCTATAGGAGTATGTCCACCATATCATTCTCCTAACGATATGATCTTGTTGTTAATAACATCTCAATGTTCATGATAGGGAAACCACAATCATTTATTAACCAACAAGCTAGTATTATAAAGAGGCTTTACTAGGGACTCTATTTTAGTTTACAAATCACACAAGTATTAATGTTTCCTTGTTAATACTATTATAGCATGAATGTATACATTTATCATAAACACAAAGATATAATAATAACTACATTTATTATTGCCTCTAGGGCATATCTCCAACAGGAGTATCCTTTTTCGACAAAGGAAATATATTAATATCATGAAGACACCAATTACACCCAGCCTCTGCAACTAAGTAGTACCCTAATAACAATACAGATGCAAAAAAAATTAAGAAGAATTATGAAAAATAAAAGTCCCGCTATAGTGATCTATTCCTTATAAAAGCATATCAAACACTACTAAGATAGCTCCAGAAATCCAACTGCTCCAAAATCTAAGCCTCCAAGAAGGAAACGTCTCTCGATCATAAATCCATAGGTTTTCACTCTATAGTAAAATCAGCGCTCTCAAAACAATGCTTTCAACAATCCCATTGCTAGGCATAACCAATTAATGCCAGACCTTGGATTTTTACCCTGAAAGTTTAGACATTGAACTTCTCCTGTGCTATCACTCTATTTTCCGATGTCTCTGCTACAAGTCACGAGTGTTTTTTCTCTGATGATGGTGAATGGCCATCTCATCACGACGGAGTGGGTTTTCGAGTTTTGGCTTTGTTGTTCAAGGGTCTTGTGCGGGCTTGGCCCTGTGGAGGGTCTGGGCGTGGGCCCATTGTGCTGTCATTATTCTATGGTTATTGTCTGTTTTTTACTAATTAACTGGGCATTTTTTTATTAATTAATCGATAAGGCAAAACTTTTGCCATCGTTTCATTTTTTTCTATACGGCTTGTTACGTGTCCCTCAAGAAGGTCAGACCAATGACCCAGAGCTCTAGTCCCGGAAGAAAGAGCACCACCAACCCTTAGGCATGATGTGTTTTCACCTCCATTTATCACCACATCCATTCCTTCTAGCATTGAGATTTTTGAACATAGACAGACATCCATATGTCATAGACAAACTCAACTTTCTTACGAGTGACAAGAGTGAAAGGCATCGTCGAAACCAACGTAAAGGTTTCTTAGGCAGACCATGTTGCCATTGCCATTGGAAAAAGACGAACTACGGAAAAGGGTTCTTTCCAATATCGTGTCAGTTGTCCAGCCATAACCGTTGTTGTGATCCAACACCAATTTATAGGACGGACCGACACAAAGTAACCCCTAATATCCTTGTTGTCTCCGACATTTTTCATGAAGTGTGAAGCTATCGAAGTACAAGGGGTTTCCTAAAAAATAATACACGCGTGGGAACAATGATGAAGGATGGTTTAAAATTTTGATAGGGCAAACTCATAGAAATATATCATCGATTAACTAATACCTTGAAGGGGGAGGGGGGCAGATGCCCCCTCCCTGATATTTGTATTGCATAAAAAACAATTTTGTCGGCTATTCAAGGATTCCAATCAAGACCTAATCGCACAACACAAAGTAAAAGCTACAATATAAGGTAATAGAAACTTATTTGAATAGAATTATAACCTAAGAACCTTCTGAAGGTGAGCAATGACCATGTCGGGCTCGTTCTGATGATCACCTGCCGTGAGGCTGGAAGTGGAAGCGCTTCGTCATCAGACTTAGATTGATCTTGTGCTTGCTATGTCTGTGCACCTCTTTTGTGTAAGTAGGAACATAACTAGCCTGGGTTTCTTCTGTTCTTTGCGGTAACGTTGTAGGTTGTATAGACATACCTATTCTATATATGGGTGCTTAGGTACTATGGATGCCACTAGGCTGGTGGTTACTTTTGGAGAGATTTAATTGGTACCAGACTTGACTCTTAGATCATGTTGCTACATCGGTTAGTAAATATTCAATTGTCAGCTAGGCCTGATGAATTTCGTTGGAACTTAAGCGAGAATGGTTCTTTCTCTGTTAGTTCCTTATACAATGCTTTAGTCCAGCCAGTCATACCAGGTTTAGATAATAGGATGATCTGGAAGATGAAGATACCTCTAAAAAACAAAATCTTTGCTTGGTATCTTCATCGAGGGGTTATCCTTACTAAAGATAATCTTATTAAGCGGAATTGGCATGGGAATTCGATGTGTGTGTTTTGTCATCATAACGAGACAATCAAACATCTATTTTTTCAATGCAATTTCGCTAGATCTATATGGTCAGTGACCCAAGCATCTTCAGGCTTGTATCCGCCACGTAGCATTGCCAACATTTTTGGGAATTGGTTACAGGGGATAGACCACAAGTATAAGTTACTTCTTCGGGTTGGAGCGATTGCCATTATATGGTCTCTATGGCTATGTAGGAATGATAAAGTTTTTAATGATAAAAATTGTTCTCTCATGCAGGTTATTTACAGATGTACCTACACCCTACGGTCTTGGTCGGCACTGCATCGTGCGGACTATCACGACCTTTTTATGAAGGTGTGCACGTGGCTGGAGGATACGACGCGGGATTTGTTTACCCGACATGGATGGCAGCATAATCTACGGATAGGCCCTCCTCCACCATCTTAGGCGTTTTTTACACTTTCTCATTTTGATATGTAATACGCCTTTTAATTATTTTTGTTTAGATATGTGGACTGTAACGGCTGTGTGCATACTAGCTATGCAGAGGCCGGGTGTAATACTTAAACATTTGAGTAATAAAACGCCCCTTACCGAAAAAAGGTTGGTGGTTGCTTTGTTTCTACTGAATTTCTCTTTCTTCTGTCTTTTTTGTTCTTGACTGAGTGTTGTTTGTTCTGTGAGTGTCTGGTAGATTTTTGTTCTGTGGGTGTCTGCTAGAAATAATACACTTCTTTAGCAATGTTCAGAAGCATCTCTGTTCCGTTGAACCTGGTCTGGGCCACAAAATGGTTCTAGTACACAAGCTCAGTCCAACCATATTCGTCGTCATGGTTGATCCTACTAGGCTATGCCTACTTGGACCATGTTCTAGAAATCTGGCAATTGGCTTTTTTTGGAAATGGGCGTTTTATTACTCAAAGCAATGTTTACACCCGGCCTCTGCATAACTAGGATACACACAGCCGAAAATCCTCTCAAGTTACAACCAGAAGTAAACGAAAAACAAGTACAAACGTATACATGGCACAACGGGTTGTGACTATGATATCTCTAATCGTAAGTCACGCTGCCATCCATGTCTAGAAAATATATCTCGCGCCACGGCATCCAAACGCCTACACCCTTCCGCAAAGAAGTCTTGGAACTCCATCCGTTGAAGAATTATCCATGATCGCAGGATTGTCGTGGCCCGAAAGATAACCTGCAATGTAGAAGACATCATATTATTAAAAATCTTGTCATTCGTACATAGCCATAGCGACCAAATAATGGCAAGCGCTCCCACCCTAAAAACAGTCCCATATTTATCATCAATCCCA
The DNA here is from genome assembly GCA_916181665.1 of Avena sativa. NCBI lineage: Eukaryota > Viridiplantae > Streptophyta > Magnoliopsida > Poales > Poaceae > Avena > Avena sativa. The sequence goes on along the minus strand of OV702279.1, from coordinate 368,440,075 downwards.
TTCAACCAATTGCCAAAAACATTAGCAACCGATGAAGGGGGAGATAAACCAGAGGCCACTTGGGTGATTGACCATATAGTACGAGCAAATTTACACCGGAAGAATAAGTGTATAATTGTCTCATTATGATTACAGAACACACATTGTTTGCTTCCTTTACAATTCCTCTTAACAAGATTATCTTTTGTAAGAATTACCCCTTTACGAAGATACCAAGCAAATACTTTCGTTTTCAGGGGTATTTTCAATTTCCAAATTCTACTATTACCATCAACTGGAATATTTGGTTGGATCAAAGCTCTATAAAACAAATCAACAGAAAATTTACCATTATGTAATAGTTTCCATTGAAATTCTTCCACACCATCCGACAACTGTATCATAGACGGTCTCAATAAGAGATTGTTCCATGATAGTAATCTAGGACCAATTTAGACTTCTACGGAAAGAGACATTAGGAGGATTATATTCCATTACCCTGGAAAGTGTATCCCCTTTATGCCTAACTATCGAATATAGAGCAGGATATTGTTCTCTAAGGGGCATTTGGCCAAGCCATTTGTCTTCCCAGAACCTAATCTGTGATCCATCCTTAATATTAAAAAAATCAAAGCATAGAAACTGTTTTTTGGCTGCCATCAGCCCCGCCCAAAAGTGTGAGTCTCCTGACTTCTAGACCACTTGGGACAAAGCTTTGGATCCAATATATTTCCTCCACAAAATGGTTTGCCAGACTCCTTCTTCTGAAAGAAGTTTGAACAGCCATTTACCTAGGAGTGCAGTGTTCTTGACTTGCAAATCATGTATGACAAGTCCATCGTATTCCTTTGGTCGGCAAACCATAGTCCATTTGGCCAGCCGATATTTCTTTTTCACCTCATCCCCTTGCCAAAAGAATCTTGAGCGGAAATAATCCACTTTCTTCAAAACCCCTTTTGGTATATGAAAGAATGAAATCATATATAGTACCATATTAGTTAGTACTGAATTAATGATTACAAGTCTTCCACCAAGGGAAAGTACTTTTCCTTTCCAACTATTAAGACGTTTTTGTAGTCTTTCCTCAACCCCTCTCCATTCAGCTATCGTGAGACGCCGATAATGTATCGGTATACCCAGATAGTTAATAGGAAAGAGCCCGTGGCCACAGCCAAATAACGTAGCATATAAATGTGCCTCATTTTTAGCTTCGCCAAAGCAATACAAGTCACTTTTATGGAAGTTGATTTTTAGTCCTGATAATTGCTCAAAAGCTGAAAGTATTAACTTCAGATTCTTAGCCTTCTCAAGATCATGCTCCATAAAAAGTATTGTATCATCGGCATATTGAAGGATTGATAGTCTACCATCTACTAGATGTGGAACTAATCCTTCAATTTGACCATCAGCCTTAGCTCTCTCAATAAGAATAGCCAACATATCTGTCACTATATTAAATAATATAGGCGATAGTGGATCCCCCTGTCTTAATCCTTTGTTTGTCCGGAAATATGTGCCTATGTCATCATTGACATTTATAGCAACACTACCCCCAGAAACAAAAGACTGAATGAGATTGCACCACTCCTGAGAAAAACCTTTCATACAGAGTGTTTGCTGAAGGAAAGACCAATTAACCTTATCATACGCTTTCTCAAAATCAATCTTGAACACTACTCCATTCAATTTCTTTGAATGTAGTTCATGAATTGTCTCATGCAGGATTACTACACCGTCTAAGATGTTTCTTCCTTGCATAAAAGCCGTTTGAGAAGGGCGCACAACATTATCAGCTATTGAATTAAGCCTAATCGTTGCCACCTTTGTAAATATTTTAAAACTCACATTAAGAAGGCAGATCGGGCGGTATTTTTGTATTCGCTTTGCATTAATAACTTTAGGAAGCAAAATAATATTGCCAAAGTTCAGCCTGAAAACATCAAGCTGACCCTCATGCATAACATGAAACAAGTGCATCAAATCCTCCTTAATAACTTTCCAGAATTTCTGATAAAATTCAGCAGGAAAGCCATCAGGTCCTGGTGCTTTATTATGTTCCATTTGAAAAACAGCTTTCTTAACTTCTTCCTCCGTATAAGGGGCGGTTAGAAACTTGTTTTCCTCAACAGAAACCTGGGGAATATCATATGTTTGGGATTCCTCCAGTGATATGGAATTTTCTGGTGGTGCCCCAAACAATGATTTGTAATACTTTGTAATGTAAGAGTTTAGCTGCTCCTGTCCCTCAATCATACCTTCATCCTGAACCAAAGAGTGAATAAGTTTCTTCTTATGCTTGCCATTGGCAATAGCATGGAAGTATCTTGTATTCATATCTCCTTCAAGGATAAATTTCGCTTTAGAGCGTTGGTACCACTTAAGTTCTTCCTCGCGATAAATTCTAGCAATTTCTGCATTCGATTGTTTCTTAAGCTCAATCTCAGATGCACTTAAAAGCCTTATTTCCGCATAAGCCTCCAAATCATCAATAATATTTGAAAGACGTATTTTTTATTTTTTTCAATATACCGGCAGTATGTCTAGCCCAACCGCGAAGGAATTTACGAAGAGCTCGCATTTTATTATTCCATCGCTGTATAGGCGTTTGACCAGCCACCGGTTTTTCCCACACGTCTTTCACTAAATCAAAAAAACCATCTCTTTCAATCCATCCAAGTTCAAATTTGAAGCTATGTTTGGATCTTTGTGATGGTGTTCCAACAGATAAAAGTAATGGAGCATGGTCCGATAAAGCCTCAATACGCTCTAGAGCCCGAACGGTTACTAATGGGAACTTTTCCTCCCACAGTGTATCCATAAGTATTCTATCTAATTTCTCGTATGTCGGCTCTGGGAGAATATTAGCCCAAGTGAACTGTCTCCCAATCATATTAACCTCTCTTAAATCCAGGCTATCTATGACAACATTGAATAAAAAAGGTCAATGTTCATCGAACCTGCCCCGACTTTTCTCATGAGGAATCTTAGCAAGTTAAAGTCCCCACCTATAAGAATAGGGTAAGGATTATCCTTAGCTAGATTTACCAGCTCACGCAAAAAGTCAGCCTTATAAACATCCTGGGCAGCCCCGTATACAGCGACTAGAGACCATGTGAAATGGTCGGCCTTGTTACGGATATGGAGTTTAATAAAAAAATCTCCAACCGAACTGGCCAAGACTTCCATAGTCTCATTTCTGACGCCTAACAGGATCCCCCCGGATCTACCACGTGGAGGACGTGATACCCACGTAAAGTCCACTCCACCAGAAAGGTGATTGAGGAGAGCTTGTGAGAAATCACGTCGACCGGTTTCAGAAATACCCAAGAAATCCAAGTTATGTTCTCTTACACAATCGGCAAAGAATAGATGTTTAGCCAAGTCCCGAAGACCTCTGCTATTTGCAAACATTCCATTCATTGAGAAACACTAATGCTTTTGGATACACGGGTCCTTTTCTTAGACCTTTGGCTCTTTGATTTACGACCATAGCTTTTAGTTCAAACATTGAACCCAGCTCCGTCTCATCAAAGCCAACCTCTGATACTTCACCAACTAAATGAGAGAGCAGTTGACCATCTACTGTGGCATGCAACTCCTCCTCCTCAGCTGATAAAGAATCAGGAATAAAAGAGGCCTTAGGAGTAACCGTCAAACGGTCAACCTCCATTCGCCTAAGTACATTACTAGATAAATTTACCTGTTGAACAGAATAACCCAGACTAACACCAACGTTTGCTAGTTTTTAGTCATTATAGGTGTAGAAAATGAAAGAAATGATTTCGAAGACTGCATACCATCTGAATCAAGATTTATTGCCGCCTTCCTGCGCATTGCCTTGATCATCGAGTCTTCATCCGTGGGCGTCGCCCCAAGAGCATCGACCCCATGGCGCGAACTACGCCACGACGGTGTCTCCTAAAGTGGCGAAAGCACCTCCAGGGAAACACCCAGCCCCGCCTGAGCCAGGTTTCCCCCAGAATGGTGCCCCTCCTGTGCAGGACAAGCGTCCTCCCGCGACCCCTCCTGGGCCTTAAAATAGAGGGAGGATTTAACTTCTCCGGCCTATGCACCTACTAAGGATGCACACAGCCATTAAGCATGAGTACCAGGATTTTTAAACTTGGTTAAGCACCAAGTCTGGTCCTCAAGATAAATTGCATGAGTAACAGGAGAGCCTGGTCCTCAAGGATAAATAGAAACCTTAATTCGCTTCCGTGAGGATTTGAACTCAGGTGTCGGGTTTGTACATCCACTCCCCCAACCAGTTGAGCTAGGCTCACTCCTAACTGGAGCCATCTCTGTTATGCCAACCATGTGAAATCTCTGCTATACTCAGGTGTCTGGCAATTGGCTAGAACGAGAAGGCCGAATCAAGACCAAAACTATAGCCATCTCTGCTATACCAACCATCATCAAGATTTTGTATATTGACATGTTGTTACCTCTTCTGTTTGAGGACACATTCTTAACCTAGATGCCTAAACCAAAGTGCAGATAGCAGCAGCTACCTCGGATCTCCATCAGTCAGTACTACCACGTGACTTGTCCATCGTCTCTTTTCGCTGACTCGATGGAGATGAGAACCGCTGGCCAAGCATTAGATTCCATGGAAGCGGGCACTATATGTTTTTCTTATTGTACACTTGTGTATATGCTCGAAACAGGCTTTTGCCCCGAGCGATGGAGGTGGCACCCTTTTCATGATTAGCACGACGGGATCATGAGCTAAGTTCAGAGCCCCTCCAGGGGAATAGATCAGATAAGACTGACAAAACATGACCAGTTAAGCACGTCATGCAATGTTTGATTTAAACACGGTTTCTCGTAGTTCCATTGTTCCATCGTTGAGATAGAGATGGCAAGTTACAAAGAAACAATTTTCCGCAAAATTGCGGCTTAAGTATATAAAAATCAAACATGGTTTCTGAGTGCAGCCGTCCCATGACGGTTGCTTCGGATATTTTCAGCCTTGTTTCGTGGTAGTCTTGTAGTAGATTGACAGATGTGTAGTTTCGCCTTGCGCCCTCTTGTGTGGCCCTTAGCTGTTTTCAGATGGTTGGTGATCCTTGAGCTGTAATTTTACTTTTCTCACTATTTGAGACTTTTGTTTTAAATAAATGGTTGTGTGCATCGAGGATGCAGAGGCCGGGATCCTTCATATTTCGAAAAAATAAATCAAACATATGCTAATCTCAAATATAAATTGCACTAGATTAACTTTTAGTATACACCTATATGCGTTTTATGCGGACACTTACTTGCAACCCTACTTTCAGGTGAATAGATCAGATAAGACTGACAAAACATGAGCAGTTAAGCTTAAGCATGACATGCAATGTTTGATTTTCTCAGTCCTGGCAGTTCAGGTGTTCAATCGGTGAGACAGAGATGGCAAGTTAGAAAGACTGCATTTTCGGTACATGTCACGGTGATGGTGTAGCTAGGTAATTCAGAGAGCGAAGTTATTTTGGTCTTTGGTCTAGGAATCGCATATCAAAGACTAGTTGTGAGTAAACTGAACCAGATGAAAACTCCAGCTGGCTAGTAATATTAGCATATGATGATGCTTCTCGTAGCATCAAGAATTGACTAGTCCAAGTCAACTGAAGGGGGTCTTCTGTTTCTCGCAGTAATAATTAAGTAAAATGTGAAATGTATATATGTTTTTTACGGACCAAAACAGGCATTGTTAGTTTATTTTTTCTATGTGCCCTTTTGGTCCTGTGGCTCTATTAAGCTCTCAGACCAACACTGTTTGAATGCAGACTGGTAATAAAGTTTGAATGGATCTATCAACCACGCATCTATGGACGATCATCTGTCTAAGACCTGCAGTGCTTGACTAAATTGTACTTGTGCAGACCGCTGAGCTTAGCCAGGCTGACACAGCGACTTGACTTGTAACTTCCTTTGCCCCGAAGGGAGGCTGAATTATAGCACTGTGCGAGGAAATGTTTCTATGTCGTCGCCACCAAGGGAGACTTGTAAAGCATATGTGGTCGCCATATGTGGCCCCACAGATTAGATTCCTAACTAGACTGTCGCTGTTCATGTTACTTGAGAATTCTGAACTCCACTGTCTGGCACCTGATGCTAGCTTGAAGAACCAGCGAACAACAGCCCACAAATAAAGACAAAAATGGACAGCATGCGCATGCATTGCTGCTTTGGACGAAAGGGTTGGACTCGTTAGGTAGGAATGCTGGACGAGAACTATTCCGTGTTCACGTATTCCCTCCATCCGCAAATAAGTGTACTTCTAAACTTGTTTTAAGTCAAACTTAATACAGTTTGACTAATTTTATAAAAAAACATAGTAATAATTATGACATTAAATTGGTACCAATAGATCTGTTTTTAAATTTAGTTTTATAATATGTCAATTTGATGTAAAATATGTTGTTACATTTATCCATAATCCATAAAGTTGATCAAATTTTATTAAATTTAACTTAAACAAAAGCTAAAAGTAACCTTATTTACGGATGGAGGGAGTAGAATCCAAATTCTACGTGCTGATGATAATAACTATAAAATTCCATTCCGTGTCTGCTCGTTAGCACCACTCGCTAGATGCTAATCTCGAACTCTTTTTCTTTATCCGTCGAAAGAGCATGAGATTAGAGGATAACTAGCTAGCTATATATCAAATCACGGTGACATTAAGAAAGTCGATCGTCATCTGTTTAGGACGGACATGCCGAGGTCAGTTGACCGTGACTAAATTGTTTCTAGTACGTAGCTAACTTTGGAACCTATGTACAAAATGATTCTTTTTAAGAAAAATATGTTTTATCATTGGAGAAAATATGGAATGACGCATAGATCTTCCACGTCTTCTTCACAGCGAAAAATTCAATATCGAGCACGTTCACATATAGTTGTAGTGCACTTTTTTTAACTTGAGCTAGTGTAATGATTTCTAAAAGGCATAAAACCCTTTGTCAAGGATAGGGGGTTCTAGTGTAGGTTTCACCCAAACAATGCACTATACTCAATGGTGGTGTTTTGCCTAGTAGGAGTGTAGTTAATTAAGCATTTGACCAAGTTTTGTTTTGCTTTGATACGCTAACATGCATGGTTGTCCCGTCAAGTTTGACGACTGTCCACTCCACCCAATGGCATTCCAAGTTCCCCCTAAATATAAATATCCATCCACGTGTACATGCGTCCTTAACCTCTTACGTATCCATACATTTTTTCTATATAGCTTGTTACGTGGCCCTCAAGAACCAAGAAAAATATATTCCAACTTGTTGCATACTTGGTACTTTTAAGTTTTAACTCTTGTTTTAAGTCAAACTTATTAAAATTCCACCAATTTTACTGGAAAATGTAGAACATGTATTACACAGAATTCTCGTTGCTATATATGTTTTCTTGCTATAGAAGTTTTAGAGTGGTTGGTATTTTTAATAACCGTCGATACACCTCGATCTAACGGTAAAAAATTGGTGGTAATGTTGGAACTTAATTCGATATTACGGGAACATCAACATTAATTAATCACACTTAGAACACCTAAGAATGTTTAGACATGATTAGGAGATCTACTTACAAGTAATTAAGGTTGTCTTGATTGCATGCTTGTTCAGGCGAGATTGGATTCGAGGTGGACAATCTGAAGATCCTCATGATCCCCATCGGCTGCCACCTGTGCTGACCAGGAACGAGAATGGCAAGGCTTGGTCTTCCCGTTGCTTCAGCACACCCTCGGATTGGTCTGGGTTTTGGGGATTTAGAGAAACTGGATGAAAACGTACGTGAACCCACTAGTCGTAAGTTTCTAGGGTTTCACCCCTTTATACACGCTAGCAACAAGGGACCAAAACCACTTATAGGGTGCCCCTGATCAGGGCAATTCTGTTACGATAAGGGGGACATGAACGTTGGTTCGTGGGCCACTTCTCCTTAATATACTGTTTGACTCATATTGAACCAAGATCAACTAATGATCATTAGGCTCAACTTTATAAACTCTCAAAAAAATTAGGCTCAACTTTATTCGCCCATTCTCCATAGGAATAAATATACCAAAATAAGGTGTTGCAGTGGTCAAAGAAAACGCCAATGAACCTCGGTACTTATAGTACACTTGAATTGGGCCATGAGGGGTGTAAACAGGAAAATGTTGTGAGCAACCAAACACGCTATACGCCCATCGCCAGTTAGAAAGACACCATCTCAAAAAAAAAGTTAGAAAGACACATTTTTCGTATGCTACAATTGTAATGGGGAGATGTCAGAGTCATGGTGTATTAGGTTCAGGGAGTGAAGTAACCCGACCTCTAGTCTTGGAATTGCAATCATGAGCAGTTCTCCGTCTAGGGCTGTCAAACGAGCCGAACTCGAGCGAACATTGTTAGGCTCGGCTCGAGCTCGGTAGAAGCTCGAGCCGAGCTCGAGCGAGTCTAGGTTGACCTTCGAGCCTACGTCTAAGCTCGAGTTCGGCTCGACCAAAGCTTGAGTAGGCTTGAGCTTGGTTCATTGAAGCTCGGTAAAAAAATTTAGTACATTGACATGCAGCTACATAGCAAGAAAATAGTAAAGTTTGAAAACGAAATAGCAGAAATGGCTTGGAGTCTCATATAATAGTAATACAGTGCCAACATAATTATTTTAGCAGTCTTACAGCAGATGAAATAATAATAACAGTCTCAATTTTGCGGCTGTACAAAAATCACGAGCTTTATCGAACTGTTTGAGTTCGGCTCGTCTGAGCTCGCGAGCTCGAAAACAGGCTCGAGCTTGGTTTGTTAGAGAGACGAATCAAGCTCGAGCCGAGCTGTTAACGCGCCGAACTCACACAGTTTATCAAGCCCAAACTTTTTTGACAGTCCTATCTCCGTCCAGAAGCTATGCTTTGACAGGTACACACGAGCATGGTGAAAGGCCAGTGGAGAGTAAACTGAGCAAGGCTAGGTTAGTAACTTAGTATACTCTATCTATTAGCCTATGATGTTTCTTAAGGATTAAGAGTACTGCCGCTGCTGTTTTTTCTACATGGCCGGTTTTGTCCTGTGGTTCTAGCTAGCTGTATGTTTGAATGGAGACTGGTAAAGGTTTGAACGGATCTTTTTAGTAGCAAGCATCTATCTATTCCATGATCCATCTACGACCAGCCGAGCTCGACTGACATGGACCACTGCAGCAGTGCTAGCCGGAGACATCGCCCACACGGAAGCTAGCCAGCCTGACAGGACGACCTGACTTCTAACTTTCTTTGCCCCACATTAAAGCTACTTCCTCCGATCCATATTAATGTTCTTAACTTTATCTAGAGTCGTACGGATCTAGTTAAACATTTAGTCTAGATTCATTTGTATCTAGACGAGGTAGTACCTTTTTTTTTTGACGAACCAAATAAAGGGCTACCTGCAATATGAATAGTACTAGTACAAACGAATCTGTAACACGGTCTGACCAGCCAAAGCTTGAAAACCGCTCAGTGCTCACTCGCCTCATGCTTCTGATGCTGTGTCTGATATTTTTGCCGCCGTTGTTGAATAATGCCAGTCTTTATCTTTTTCTCCAATAATAGTTGTGGAGTACAAGAATACCTTTCGCTGCAGTCTCCCTGATTATTTGAATTTGTCCCATGACAACATATTCCAGAAGCACAGCCACATCCCACAGGTATGTTGGCCGCCACATGTCAGTGTAACAAGTAGATTGTCGCTGTCCATGTTACTTAATTACCTGAGTTCTCTGATGCTGGCTACCAGAACCAGCACAGAACAAGTGAACGACAGCACAGAACAAATTGGGCATGCATGCACATCCATGGTTGCTTTGGACGAAAGGTTTGGACTTATTGGGTAGGAATATCTTCGGGATGGCTACAGGACTCGGAAAATTCTTCCAAATCTGACTCCCAGATCTCTTCCTAGCTCGATCGACAGCTAGCTCCTGTGTGTAGCCAAGACGCACGAAACTACCGCGGCTCGGTTTATTCTTTTGCAACAAAAAAGAAGTGATGCCACTTGATCTGATCATAACACCAAACTAGGGCTCTGAAGACCTGGACGGGATTAGCCAGTCATGAGCCATGTCACATGATAGGTTGAGATTGACGACATGAATTGCGGCGTCATGGCACATGTATGTGTGCATGCATGTGTTGACCGTGGCAGTAACCGTACCAAAATAGCTTTGATTTTTTCTGAAGGTGACGGCCAAAATAAAATTACATTCCGTGGCTGTTCGTCAGCGGTGAACATATGTACGTGCTCGATCGCTAGATGCCAATCTGGAGTCTGCCAAAAGCGCGTGGGAAAGGATGGATCACTAGTGTTGAGTAATATATTATACTAGGTATAGGTCTTCGTGTTTTGTCAGGGTTATACCTATAATCTATAATTGTACATGTGTCCGTCTATATATACATGAGCAGCCGGTCTAATTGGTGTTGTGCATTCTCCAATTCCCCTCTACATGGTATCAGAGCCCCTCTGATCCCTGACCTAGCCGCCGGCCCCTCTCCCTCCCTGACCTAGCCGCCGGCCCCTCTCCCTCCCTGACCAGCCCGACCCCCTCTTCATCGCCCGCTATCGGCCGTCTCGGCCCCCGCCTTGCCGCCCGTCGTTGAGGCTCCTGCGCCCATGCTCACCCGAGCACGTGCGGGCGTGCGGCGGCCGTCTAAGCGATACCCCGCCGACCAGTACGTCTGCACGGCGTCCCCGACCTCCGTGTCTGCCTTCTGGGCCAGCGACAACAGTGTCATGCCGCATGACGGCGGGGTGCCTTCGTCCAGCGAGGGGGAGGCGCCCTCCCCGCTGCCGAGTGCGCCGTCCACCTCCGCCCTCTCGCCGATGCCCACCTCGGCTCGCGCCGCCTTGCGCGACCCGCATTGGCGCGCCGCCATGCAGGAGAAGTATGGCGTGCTGCAGCGTAACCGGACCTGGGAGCTGGTTCCCCGGCCCCCTCGTGCTAACGTCATCACCGGAAAATGGGTCTTCAAGCGCAAGCTCGGCTCCGATGGTACTCTCGACGGCTACAAGGCGCGCTGGGTCGTGCGCGGCTTTCGGAAACGCACTGGTGTCGACTTCACGGATACGTTTGCCCCGGTTGTCAAACCGGGCACGATCCGCACGGTGTTGCACCTCGCCGCTTCTCGCGCGTGGCCGGTGCATCAGATGGACGTCTCCAACGCCTTCCTCCATGGCCATCTGTCGGAGCAGGTATACTGTCAGCAGCCCATCGGCTTCGTCGACGCCGAGCGCCCCGATGACGTGTGCTTGCTCTCTCGGTCCTTGTATGGACTGAAACAGGAGCCCCGCGCCTGGTACCAGCGCATCGCCGCGTTTCTGCATCAGCTCAGCTTCCGCTCCACGTGTTCTGCTGCGTCGTTGTTCATCTACCAGATCGGCAACGACAAGGCCTACCTACTACTGTACGTCGACGACATCGTCTTGACGGCCTCCACCGCTGGTCTTCTTCGACAGCTCACCGACAGTCTTCGTGCTGAGTTCGCGTTGAAGGACCTCGGCCCGCTCCACTACTTCCTCGGCATCGATGTTGTCCGGCATGCGGACGGGTTCTTCCTTCATCAGCAGAAGTATGCCCGCGAGCTTCTCGAGCGTGCAGGGATGCTTAACTACAACTCTGCGCCTACTCCTGTCGACACGAAGGCCAAGCTTTCGGCCAGTGATGGGTCGCTGGCCTCCGACGCGCCGTTCTAACGCTCCATCGTAGGCGCCCTCCAGTACTTGACGTTGACACGTCCGGAGCTCCAGTACGATGTGCAGCAGGTGTGCTTGCATATGCATGCTCCTCGGGATGCCCACTGGGCCGCGGTGAAGCGGATTCTCCGCTACATCTGTGGCATCATGGGCTATGGTCTATCGCTGCATGCTTCGCCCTCGACGTCGACCGACCTCGTCGCCTACTCGGACGCGAACTGGGCGGGCTGCCCGGACACGCGGCGCTCCACCAGCGGCTACTGTGTCTACCTCGGCTCGTCGCTCGTCTCTTGGTCCTCCAAGAGGCAGCCCACCGTGTCTCGCTCCAGTGCTGAGGCCGAGTACCGCGCCGTGGCTAACGCTGTGGCCGAGTGCACGTGGCTTCGCCAGCTTCTCTCCGAGCTCTCTTGTCCCGTTGACAAGGCTACGGTGGTCTTCTGCGACAATGTGTCGGTTGTCTACCTCTCCGCCAACCCCGTTCATCATCAGCGCACCAAGCACATCGAGTTGGACATCCACTTTGTTCGTGAGCAAGTTGCTCTCGGTCACATTCGAGTTCTTCACGTATCGATGTCTCGGCAGTTTGCCGATATCTCATGACGAAGGGATTGTCGTCCACGACTTTTCCTGAGTTTCGCTCCAGTCTATGTGTCGGTGCCAACCCTTCGACTGCGGGGAGGGGGGGGGGTGTTGAGTAACATATTATATTAGATATAGGTCACCGTGTTTTGTCAGGGTTGTACCTGTAATTGTACATGTGTCCGTCTATATATACATGAGCAGCCGGCCCAATTGGTGCTGTGCATTCTCCAATTCCCCTCTACAACTAGCTATCAAATCGGTGGACAATAAGAAAAATTGATGTCGTCACCTGTTTAGGATGTATGCTGAGGTTAGCTGACTCTGATTGAATTGTTTGTACGTATGTGCTAATTAAGCTGTCGTTTTGGACTTATTTACACATCGAATTTGTTTTCTCTTAATACAGTGTTCTTGCTCTTTTGAGGAGAACAAAACGGAATGACGCGTCGATCGCATGCTCTTCCCCTGTGAACAGTTCAACCCGCATTATTTGATAAGCTAGTGTGAAGGTTTCAACCAAACCATGTACTGTAGGAGTAAACCAGTACTAAATTGATAACTAAAGAATCGGTCGTCGTCTGATGCTAGCTGCCTAGTCTAGTGGGTGTGTAATTAATCAAGCATTTGACCAAGTTTTGCTTCGCTTCAAAATGCGCTAACTACATGCATGGGCTAGCTGTCTGAGTTTGACGATTGTCCACTCCACCCAATAGCAGCCCCCATGTTATCCCAACGTCCATGTGTACGTACGTCGTGCTTATCCTCTCACGTATCCTTCCAAAAAATTTCCATACGATCTTATTTCGTGCCCCCCAAGAACCAGCAAAATATACTCCAACTTGTTGCATACATACGTGGCTGGTGAAGAATCAGGCAAAGTAAAACATACGTATGTGTTGCTTTTTTTTATTTGTGCGGAAAAGATTCAGATCTATTTCATGAGTTCACAAGAAGTATAAAGCACCCCAAACATAATAAAAATTACATCAAGTTCTTTAGACCTAACGACCACTACTGCCGTCACAGCGAGCCGCCGACGTGCCGTTGTCGCCGCTCCCTTACTGGAGCCGGCCTGGCGTTGTTGATGACAGTCGGAAAGTCTTCGTGCACGTGCCCCTAAGGACCAGCGCCCCAGAGTTGAAGCAGTTGCCATGGAACCCCTGAATTAATCTGAAACTTATAACACCAAACCTAGAACACACATAGACTGGACGAGATCCACACTCCATGAAAGTGGTGATCAGACGAATCCCCACCCTCCTCAACGCCAGTGGCAAGATCGTCACAGACGGGATGAAAGAGGAGACGTGTATACCTTATTCTTGTCCAGCTCAACGCCGCCATAGCCACCATAGCGTCGATGTCGATTGACCAAACTCTATCTTTAGGGACCTTCTATAACGTCGAGCGTAGGTCCAAGGTTCCCACCCCCTCCCGTCGTCGGAGTGACAAGCAGAGGAGGATTCCTAAATGTAGACGGAGAGGATGAAGTAGATTGCAGCGGCTGCACCCTAGCCGTCGCCTCTCCTTTTCTTGGTATGTGTTGCTTATTGATCCGGGTAGAAAGTAGAAACCGTGTCGAGGTAATAAAGTCTTACAAATCAACTTGTAGTAGCCCCTCTTTTACACTGAAGCCGTAGTTAGTTTCTTCATTTGACTCTCGCAAAATATTAATTAATTTGACCCAAATACCGGCTCTCGGTCCTCAACGTCTCTGGCATGCATGCTGCGTCCTGCGGTGAAGTGTGAAGCTACAAAAAACGAACTTAGGGTTTGTCTGTAGCAAAGAAGTGCCGGGAAACGCTTATGGAGAAGACCTGTAAATGACGGAGCTGGTGGTCAGGTGTAACACCCTCAGAATCGACCCTATGCAAGTTTCGGCGATTCCCGCCGAACCCGCATAGAAACGATTCAAAGGTGCCCACCAGGCACTTTCGTGCGGGTGGAAAACGAAGTAATAACATTACACAACAGTCCTCGATGGGACCCACAGAACAGATATATATACAACAGCGACTCAAAGAGTCAAGAATACAGATATAATATACGAAGATCCAAATCACCTTGAAAGAATAGAGCGTCCGACTACGGACAAGATACAAATGGGGCTAAGAGCCCTGAAGAATAACCAATGGCGTCCATAACCCTGCCCAGGCCAAGCCGGAAGGGTAACCCTGCTAACGACGTCGATCTCAAAACCTGTTTAAACAAAAGGGGTGCCGGCAAAGGGCAAAGGAAAAAGAGGAGCGTCAGTACTGAGGCCAGTACACAGCGAGACTAGAATTCGGCGGTCCTCGCCTACATAGGTATGGTGGACTGAGCGGCAGCGGCAGCATGCACTAAACAACCTATAGAGACTCGATACAATTGGCGGCTATCAGAGGGGGGGAGAAAGACCTATTCGGAACCAACCTGATGCTACCACCAAGCAAACCCATCCTGGTGTTTCCCCCTCGAGACCAAACGAGGAAGTCAACCGAGGAACTCACACAGTGGGCAGTTTTATTGATTCAGTTATCGTTGCAGCAATTACTAGTCAGGTATAGATAATCATGCTGATAAAATAAGCAGTGGGTCAATTTAGTTAACCATTCCGTTATAGTTGCAACACTTACTAATCAAATACAATTAGCATGAGATAACCCAAAACCCAGCAGTTGTTGGTACTTTTATTTAGCCATTCCGTTATAGTTGCAATACTTACTAGTCAGGTACAATGGTCGCCAGCGACAACCCAAGCAAGCAATTGTTGGCAGTTTTATTTATCCATTCCATTATAGGGAAGCTGATTACTAGTCATTATAAAGTCAGATTTATAGCACTACTTTAGTTATAGTTGTCTATGATCGAGATACTGTGCTCCAAGTCGTCCATAACCGCGGACACGGCTTTCAGAAAGTTTTAACCCGGCCGGGGTGCACAAATAGCAACACACACACGATCAACCTCGGAAAAACCAAATCAAAACCCAACGAGGCTTTCACGACAAAGCAATCACAGGATTCAGAAATATTTCAGGGGGCCACCCCTTGGAGTACACCCGCAACGAAGTAAGCTAGCTCCGAGACGGGCCCGAGGTTTGGGTGGACGGCTGTGAACGACTGGGAACCCAAAACTGGGCTTGTCGACACCGCGAAAACGTGTCCCGATCCTAAACAGTACAGTGTGCTCCTCGCACAATCGTAAATAAAGCAGTAGCATGGCATAAGTACAGGATCGTAAATAAAACCTCAAACTAGTTTGTGGCCCCAAGAAATAAGACTGAATCAAGCTCTGGCTAAGGGGGGCCCATAATTTCCCGTATGTGGATAGCGCGATAAATCAAGGAACAGGTATCAAGTACTCGGGGTCCTACGGGACACAAGTGGGCGGTCGGAAACCAAATATTATCTATCACCCACCGATGCCTCTGCTTACTTACTTCAATTTTAGTTGTTAAACAGGAATTAAAGTGAACGATAAGTAAAACCATGATCATCTCCGACATCAACATGCGGCCATACACCAACAACTGTGGCACTTGACGACGCGCAACAGCACTTGAGCAAGCGACTACGACGCGCAAGTCCAACTATCTACCAAACAACAGGTAATAGGAGGTGTCTAAGGCAATTTAGGGCTGCAAGGGATATCATGGTTACGAAAACTAGAGCAACGCAACACAGATAGCAATAGATCAACAGGAGGGAATAAATACTATAAAAGTAAGATAGGTAGAAAGGGGGAGATGCTCGCCTGGAAACATTGCCGAAGGTTCAACCGAAGATCGGGTCGACACTCGCATCAACTCAACGGCCCAATCCGCGAAGAAGCAAAACACTAGAAGAAACACCGGATGCAATATTTAATACAACGGCAGAAGATCGGGCATGATGCATGTATGATGTATGCCATGGCAAAGATGCGATGCAATTAGGTCATATTAAGCGGAACCGGGGTCCCGACAATTAATTAGGTGGTCTATGTTGTTTAGATACCCCGCAATTTAAATGTTGTATGAACATGGCAAAATAAGTTACCGGTTCGCTACGCAAATTTAAATGGGGTCAATATTAGACTAGATTTGCCCGCATATGGGCCCCATATTTAATTATGAGGTGAATCGGCATAAGGCCCCCAAACCACATGATATGCATGCGAGATGAACAATTAAATATGCAACAATTTGTTATTATTTTTATAAAATAGGGCTCGAGAAAAGGGGTCAAACATTAGGGGGCCTCGACGAACTTGGGGTTCCGGGGGGTTCGGGGTTCGACGGGGTTCGGTCTCGGCGGGATCGTTCTCGGATAACTGAGGTCGATCTTGTCGCATCCGCGGAAGCAGGACTTGGGTTGGCGTTGGGGCGCATCGGATTCGCCCTGGTCGATGTCGATCTTGTCGTCGATGGCGAACTTGAGTGGATCGGGTACCGGGGTCTTCGGATCCGTGAAGTAGGTCTTGTCGGCGGC
The DNA here is from genome assembly GCA_916181665.1 of Avena sativa. NCBI lineage: Eukaryota > Viridiplantae > Streptophyta > Magnoliopsida > Poales > Poaceae > Avena > Avena sativa. Next base: position 368,423,379 of record OV702279.1, on the reverse strand, counting down.
CTTGTCAACGGGAAGATCTTGTCGCATCGGACTTTTGTCGAATCATCTTCGGAAGATCTTGACGAAGCAAGGGAATAGATATCTCGCGTGGTCTTGGTTTGGTTTGGGTGGCACCACCATCTTCATATTTCATATGAACTTCACCGTTGCAACCCCAAACTATCACCTCTATTGCTTCACATCCATAGCAGCACGTGTAAACCCCATCTGGTAACACCACTAGCACCACTTGACAGGAGAAAAGGGCACCAGGGCACATCCGCGGAAGGCACAGACGATGCGGCCACGGAAAAGCACGTAGGCAGCGCGACTCGACAACCGACAACGGGGCCGGAACGGGGACGACGGCGACGGGTGGGTCGAGGCAGAGGAGCCCCAGGGCGGTTCGGCGCGGATGCGGCCCAGGCGAGGCGGTGTCTCGGCGGAGCTCGGGCTCGGGCGGCGCTCGGGGCCAAGCCCAGGGCTCTAGCGGAGGAGACGGCGGAGGGGCGCTTGAGGGCGGCCGGCGCTGCGGTTGTTGGCGAGGACGGGGACGCGCGAGGCGGGGCGTCGGCCCGGGGCGGCGGAGGGGGTGGCTCGGGCACGGAGGGGGTGGCTCGGGCCGAGACGCAGAGGGAGGCGGCGGCGGGCCGGAGAGGAGATGGGGCGGCGAGGCCGGTCTCCTGCGGCGGCGCCAGGGAGGAGCAAAGGGAGGCGACGGGGGATGCGGCTTGCGGGCGGTGCTTGGTCGGGGACAGGGCAACGCGGGGAGGAGGGAGGCGGCCTGGGGCGGCGTCGCGGGCGCTCAGGGGTGCAGGAGCGGGAGAGGCTCGGAAGGGCGCCGGCAGAGGGTGGAGGGGGAGGTTGGGGCGCGGGGTCGAGGGGGGAGCTGACCAGGGTGAGCGGGAAGGGGGCCTGGCGGCGGGGAGCTCCGGCAAGGAGGGAGGGGCAGGCGGTGGGTGCGTCGGTGGGAGGAAGGAGGAAGAAGGGAGGGCGCGGGCGCACCGCGTGGGACGCGTGGGTACGGGCCAGAGTGGTGGGACCCGGGGCGGTTTGTGGACAGAGAGGGAGAGGGGACTTGCATGTGGGGTCAGGCGCGTGTGGTGTTGTGTGGGTTGGGTGGGCTGCTGAGAGGGGTGAGAGAGGAGGTGGCCAGGTGGAGGGCTAGGATTGGTTAGGGGAGAGAGGGGAGATGAGGTGGCGAGAGGCTATTGGTTGGGGTGAGGTGGCTGGAGGGGTGGGTAGAATAGGATTGGTAGAAAAAGGATTTTGGGTGGAACGATTTGGTTTGGGGGTGGTCGTTCGGGTCGAATCGGCCCGTTCGACTGCCCCCCTAAAAAATAATTCAATAATTTTATTTGTTGCAAACCGACTTTTGCAAACCGATAGCAAACAAAACAAAATAATCCGGTGTCCCGGGTTTTGCGTTTGAATTAAGATGAGGCATTTGGAAAACAAATTAGGTTTTTCCGCAAATAGTTTTATGCAAGCAAATGCAAGATGATGACGATGCTCAAATGCAATGTGCCATGATGACATGAGCATGCGGTCATGATGATGCAATGCACAAAAACAACGCGATTTTCTAGTAGTGGTTTTGCGGGATGCCACAATTCGACACCACTAACAATAGATCTCTCCCTCGAGATCCGCCTCATGGTACCGGGAAGACGGGCGGCATTCTGAATCTTCTCGCTTCGTGTATATCCTCGCGACACCACTAACAAGAGGTCGTTGTCCGTGATCGTCGAGAGAACTCTCCGGAAACAAAAGGTCGAAGGTAGAGGTATCAACAAATAAAGCCACCTCTAGCTTCCGTGGACGGAGTAAAATTGCTGGATCCACTGATTCGATGTACAAGAGCGAATGATAAGAGTAGTCGGATGGTGATCAGTCCATCGCGCACCCAAACCATTACTCTGCACACGAATAGGCGGATTATGCAACCAACTCTCGGAATCAGACTGAAGATCTCGACAATCGAGGTTCGGAAACAAATGAGTGATGCAGACTCTGCATCGGATCTGGCGTAGATGATGTCGTCGCGTTGGAAAACACCGGAAGTCACAAACAAAGAACAAAGAATGGTACCACAGATAAAGGACCACTCAGATAGCAGGAGGACCGGATGTAGAAACACCGTTACCAAAAGAGGAAGCGAAACCCTGAAGGTACGACGGAACCCCACCACGAGAAATCCTGGACTCGAAGAAAAGATAAGAGGTGGATTCAAAACACGTAGAGGTAAGAGGAGAATAGCAGAGGGGTAAGGAATAAAAATCAGAACTAATCAGAACTATCCAACCGATTTTCAAAAATAGTTTTGACACTCTACTTCGGCCGTTAGCTAGGTTATCCTACAGGCTGGACTTGTGGGGTATCGCAACTGCTGTGCTCTGATACCACTCTGTAACACCCTCAGAATCGACCCTATGCAAGTTTCGGCGATTCCCGCCGAACCCGCATAGAAACGATTCAAAGGTGCCCACCAGGCACTTTCGTGCGGGTGGAAAACGAAGTAATAACATTACACAACAGTCCTCGATGGGACCCACAGAACAGATATATATACAACAGCGACTCAAAGAGTCAAGAATACAGATATAATATACGAAGATCCAAATCACCTTGAAAGAATAGAGCGTCTGACTACGGATAAGATGCAAATGGGGCTAAGAGCCCTGAAGAATAACCAATGGCGTCCATAACCCTGCCCAGGCCAAGCCGGAAGGGTAACCCTGCTAACGACGTCGATCTCAAAACCTGTTTAAACAAAAGGGGTGCCGGCAAAGGGCAAAGGAAAAAGAGGAGCGTCAGTACTGAGGCCAGTACACGGCGAGACTAGAATTCGGCGGTCCTCGCCTACATAGGTATGGTGGACTGAGCGGCAGCGGCAGCATGCACTAAACAACCTATAGAGACTCGATACAACTGGCGGCTATCAGAGGGGGGGAGAAAGACCTATTCGGAACCAACCTGATGCTACCACCAAGCAAACCCATCCTGGTGTTTCCCCCTCGAGACCAAACGAGGAAGTCAACCGAGGAACTCACACAGTGGGCAGTTTTATTGATTCAGTTATCGTTGCAGCAATTACTAGTCAGGTATAGATAATCATGCTGATAAAATAAGCATTGGGTCATTTTAGTTAACCATTCCGTTATAGTTGCAACACTTACTAATCAAATACAATTAGCATGAGATAACCCAAAACCCAACAGTTGTTGGTACTTTTATTTAGTCATTCCGTTATAGTTGCAATACTTACTAGTCAGGTACAATGGTCGCCAGCGACAACCCAAGCAAGCAATTGTTGGCAGTTTTATTTATCCATTCCATTATAGGGAAGCTGATTACTAGTCATTATAAAGTCAGATTTATAGCACTACTTTAGTTATAGTTGTCTATGATCGAGATACTGTGCTCCAAGTCGTCCATAACCGCGGACACGGCTTTCAGAAAGTTTTAACCCGGCCGGGGTGCACAAATAGCAACACACACACGATCAACCTCGGAAAAACCAAATCAAAACCCAACGAGGCTTTCACGACAAAGCAATCACAGGATTCAGAAATATTTCAGGGGGCCACCCCTTAGAGTACACCCGCAACGAAGTAAGCTAGCTCCGAGACGGACCCGAGGTTTGGATGGACGGCTGTGAACGACTGGGAACCCAAAACTGGGCTTGTCGACACCGCGAAAACGTGTCCCGATCCTAAACAGTACAGTGTGCTCCTCGCACAATCGTAAATAAAGCAGTAGCATGGCATAAGTACAGGATCGTAAATAAAACCTCAAACTAGTTTGTGGCCCCAAGAAATAAGACTGAATCAAGCTCTGGCTAAGGGGGGCCCATAATTCCCCGTATGTGGATAGCGCGATAAATCAAGGAACAGGTATCAAGTACTCGGGGTCCTACGGGACACAAGTGGGCGGTCAGAAACCAAATATTATCTATCACCCACCGATGCCTCTGCTTACTTACTTCAATTTTAGTTGTTAAACAGGAATTAAAGTGAACGATAAGTAAAACCATGATCATCTCCGACATCAACATGCGGCCATACACCAACAACTGTGGCACTTGACGACGCGCAACAGCACTTGAGCAAGCGACTACGACGCGCAAGTCTAACTATCTACCAAACAACAGGTAATAGGAGGTGTCCAAGGCAATTTAGGGCTGCAAGGGATATCACGGTTACGAAAACTAGAGCAACGCAACACAGATAGCAATAGATCAACAGGAGGGAATAAATACTATAAAAGTAAGATAGGTAGAAAGGGGGAGATGCTCGCCTGGAAACATTGCCGAAGGTTCAACCGAAGATCGGGTCGACACTCGCATCAACTCAACGGCCCAATCCGCGAAGAAGCAAAACACTAGAAGAAACACCGGATGCAATATTTAATACAACGGCAGAAGATCGGGCATGATGCATGTATGATGTATGCCATGGCAAAGATGCGATGCAATTAGGTCATATTAAGTGGAACCGGGGTCCCGACAATTAATTAGGTGGTCTATGTTGTTTAGATACCCCGCAATTTAAATGTTGTATGAACATGGCAAAATAAGTTACCGGTTCGCTACGCAAATTTAAATGGGGCCAATATTAGACTAGATTTGCCCGCATATGGGCCCCATATTTAATTATGAGGTGAATCGGCATAAGGCCCCCAAACCACATGATATGCATGCGAGATGAACAATTAAATATGCAACAATTTGTTATTATTTTTATAAAATAGGGCTCGAGAAAAGGTGTCACACATTAAGGGGCCTCGACGAACTTGGGGTTCCGGGGGGTTCGGGGTTCGACAGGGTTCGACGGGGTTCGGTCTCGGCGGGATCGTTCTCGGATAACTGAGGTCGATCTTGTCGCATCCGCGGAAGCAGGACTTGGGTTGGCGTTGGGGCGCATCGGATTCGCCCTGGTCGATGTCGATCTTGTCGTCGATGGCGAACTTGAGTGGATCGGGTACCGGGGTCTTCGGATCCGTGAAGTAGGTCTTGTCGGCGGCCTTGTCAACGGGAAGATCTTGTCGCATCGGACTTTTGTCGAATCATCTTCGGAAGATCTTGACGAAGCAAGGGAATAGATATCTCGCGTGGTCTTGGTTTGGTTTGGGTGGCACCACCATCTTCATATTTCATATGAACTTCACCGTTGCAACCCCAAACTATCACCTCTATTGCTTCACATCCATAGCAGCACGTGTAAACCCCATCTGGTAACACCACTAGCACCACTTGATAGGAGAAAAGGGCACCAGGGCACATCCGCGGAAGGCACAGACGATGCGGCCACGGAAAAGCACGTAGGCAGCGCGACTCGACAACCGACAACGGGGCCGGAACGGGGACGACGGCGACGGGCGGGTCGAGGCAGAGGAGCCCCAGGGCGGTTCGGCGCGGATGCGGCCCAGGCGAGGCGGTGTCCCGGCGGAGCTCGAGCTCGGGCGGCGCTCGGGGCCAAGCCCAGGGCTCTAGCGGAGGAGACGGCGGAGGGGCGCTTGAGGGCGGCCGGCGCTGCGGTTGTTGGCGAGGACGGGGACGCGCGAGGCGGGGCGTCGGCCCGGGGCGGCGGAGGGGGTGGCTCGGGCACGGAGGGGGTGGCTCGGGCCGAGACGCAGAGGGAGGCGGCGGCGGGCCGGAGAGGAGATGGGGCGGCGAGGCCGGTCTCCTGCGGCGGCGCCAGGGAGGAGCAAAGGGAGGCGACGGGGGATGCGGCTTGCGGGCGGTGCTTGGTCGGGGACAGGGCAACGCGGGGATGAGGGAGGCGGCCTGGGGCGGCGTCGCGGGCGCTCAGGGGTGCAGGAGCGGGAGAGGCTCGGAAGGGCGCCGGCAGAGGGTGGAGGGGGAGGTTGGGGCGCGGGGTCGAGGGGGGAGCTGACCAGGGTGAGCGGGGAGGGGGCCTGGCGGCGGGGAGCTCCGGCAAGGAGGGAGGGGCAGGCGGTGGGTGCGTCGGTGGGAGGAAGGAGGAAGAAGGGAGGGCGCGGGCGCACCGCGTGGGACGCGTGGGGACGGGCCAGAGTGGTGGGACCCGGGGCGGTTTGTGGACAGAGAGGGAGAGGGGACTTGCATGTGGGGTCAGGCGCGTGTGGTGTTGTGTGGGTTGGGTGGGCTGCTGAGAGGGGTGAGAGAGGAGGTGGCCAGGTGGAGGGCTAGGATTGGTTAGGAGAGAGAGGGGAGATGAGGTGGCGAGAGGCTATTGGTTGGGGTGAGGTGGCTGGAGGGGTGGGTAGAATAGGATTGGTAGAAAAAGGATTTTGGGTGGACCGATTTGGTCTGGGGGTGGTCGTTCGGGTCGAATCGGCCCGTTCGACTGCCCTCCTAAAAAATAATTCAATAATTTTATTTGTTGCAAACCGACTTTTGCAAACCGATAGCAAACAAAACAAAATAATCCGGTGTCCCGGGTTTTGCGTTTGAATTAAGATGAGGCGTTTGGAAAATAAATTAGGTTTTTCCGCAAATAGTTTTATGCAAGCAAATGCAAGATGATGACGATGCTCAAATGCAATGTAGCATGATGACATGAGCATGCGGTCATGATGATGCAATGCACAAAAACCACGCGATTTTCTAGTAATGGTTTTGCGGGATGCCACATCAGGGATGCCGGCGAGTCGGACAGCAGACCGGGACTTGTAACGCAAGGTCGACTCATCATGATTAGGGACATGTAGAGCCTTAGCCGGCACTGTCCCGGTTTCACTGTCGATCTTGGTCGTCTGAACATAATTACTGAACAAGATTGACACGATCCTGCTTATCATGCAACTGCTTGCAGGATGAACGTGTCATGCGCCGTGGCAAGCTAGCGATGTCCAGCGCCCAGGCTCTGTTTGCGAACTTAACTGCGGCAGGCAGGTAGCTAGGCCATGCCGTCCGGCATCTGAACCGATATGATGATGATGGCTCCCTCTCGATCGATCTTCAACGTGCAGATCGATCAGAGCTACTGTATAGAGAAATGCTAGCTGCGCCTGCTTTGTCAACGGTCGCCGAAGTCGGGCTAGCTAGCTGTCCCCTCGGCCTGATCTGGATCGACGTGTGAGTATGTCGGGGACACTCTGATCGAGGCGCTGCCGTGTCTATCTCGCGCGCCGATCGAGGTCGTCGTCCTCGGCGCCGTCGATCGCCGTGAGAAACTTCCGCGAATCAACGGTGCGTCTGAGCCGGCCGGCCGGAGAAGTTTTTTGATTCCTCTTCTAGTTCTAGTTGCGAACGCCGGCCGGTGAAGTTAGTGGGCACCAAGCTAGCTAGGGCAAACAGTGGGTGAGCCTGGCCGGCCGCCGCGGATTACCTCACAAACCACGGCCCTGCGCCGCGCTCCGAGCATTTCTGGAAGCGATACTTACACAACTACTTGACTCATATCTCTCTCGTCCCGTACATTGGAATTTATTTATCTCACGCCAAAACTACCGGTGCATATAAAGAGGAGCATATACTTCCTGATGTCTATAGCCACATCGTTGTCACGTACACCTTTTTTTTAACAATTACACATAGACACGTCCACGGCTCTACGACAGATTTTGTGAAGGGAACCACGGTTTTTATATGAAACTTATTTGGAAACTTGTGATTAATAATTCTGCTGAACATTAATATTTTTCTATGGTGTATATTAAAGTTTTTCTTCTGGATCGACGTGTGAGTATGTTGTCGGGGACACCCTGATCGAGGCGCTGCCGTGTGTATCTCCCGCGACGATCGAGGTCGTCGTCCTCGGCGCCGTCGATCGCCGTAAGAAACTTCCGCGAATCAACGGTGCGTCTGAGCCGGCCGGCCGGAGTTTTTTTTTCGATTTCTTCTTCTAGAAGATGCAAACGCCGGCCGCTGAAGTTAGCGGGCACCAAGCCAGGGCATGCTCTACACTTGCAGCAGAGTTCACGAATTCAACAATCACCACACACATACTTAACCCTACCGGCCCACCGGCCCCCACCCCTCCACCCTCCATGAAAGTTGGAAACAATTCGAGCTTCGTCTAGCAGTAAAATTTGTACGTTTCTTGACTAGATTTATTGAAATTTGTACGTAACTTCAATTTTTTTATTAATTATGGTTACTTTTTCTATTTTTTCTACTGTTAATTTGGTTGTTTTTTTATTTGTTCTATGTTTGCTATTGAATCGTATATATGTGTCTGCAAGATTCAGAGGATTTTCGGCTCTCTAATAAATCTTTTATGAAACTGGTTGCGTGATATGTGACTCACAGCAGCGATTGTTTGTGGGGGCAACAACACAGGAGGAGTTCGCAGTCTTACCTGGATGGAAATACAAATTCTGGCATTAATTGGTTGTGTCTGTCAATGACCTTGATGAAGGTATTGTTTTGCGAGTGAAGACTTTCTTCAAGGTGAAAACCAATGATCTCTGATCGGTCGGCGACGGCACTTGTGCACAGTTTCCCTGTTGAAGACGTTATTATTGGAGTTGTTGGACTACTGGTGTTGTTCTGCTGATGTTAGTGTTGTTGCTTCGAAAAAATCGTTCTCTGTAGCAGGATTTTTTTTGTAATTTTTTTTGAATGTGGGTATCCGTAAAACCACTTGTGCATGTGTTGTTGCAGAGGCTGGATGCTATTAATATCTCACGATAATAATATATACTCTTTTCTGGAAGAAAATAACATGCATGTGGCGTTGCATTTCCATATGTTGTTGAACCTGCCCAGATGCACGGCAGCCGAAGCCGCTAATCTGTTTTCGGGATGGATGGATTTGGTGGGTGAGCCTTGCTGCCGCGGATTACCTCACAAACCACGGCCGTGCGCCGTAGGCTTTATCCGTTCCGAGCATTTCTGAAAGCCTACTTACGCAACTACTTGGCTCATACTATATGTCTCTTCCCATACATTGGAATTTATATATCTCACGCCAAAACAACCGGTGCATAAAGAGCATATATAGTCCCCGATGTCTATACATCGTTGTCATGTACACTTGTATTCTAGAAACCGGCGTGCGTCGCCATAGATTCTATCGACCATGCTTGCTCTTCTACCTCTTTTCTTACTTGTCCAAATCTCAAAACCGGTGAACATTCCGCTGTTCTGGTCAGATACCAAGATTCGCAAACAACGAATAATCTTTTAACAATTACACGTAGACACGTCCACGGCTCTACGACAGATTTTGTGAAGGGAACCACGGTTTTTATATGAAACTTATTTGGAAACTTGAGATTAATTCTGCTGAACATTAATATTTTTATATGGTGTATATTAAAGTTTTTTTCTCGACCGGTGTTTTCGGTATCTCAGCCGCACCCGGTTTTTCTGGCTACCACTGAGAAAAAGTACCACTGATGAAATTTAACGATATTTACATAATTGAGACGTGAAATTAATCAAACTTTGGTATAAATAAGATCTTGTATGATTGAAATGGGTATACTGATGTTGCAATCCAGTGTTTTTCCTATTCCTGCATTTTTTAAAACATGTGAATCAAAGAGACTCTTAGTATATACCTTATGTTGTATACATGATTGTCTCGATGGAGATGAGAACCTCTGGCCAAGCATTAGATTTCATGGAAGCGGGCAGAATATGTTGTACTCATTGTACACTTGTGTATATGCTTCCTGTAAACATAGGTGAAAGTGGCATGATTTCGTTCATAATTGGCATGACAAGATTAGATGCGATGGCGACTGGTGACAGAGGTGGCACCTTTTTCATGATTAGCACCACGGGATCATGAGATAAGTTCAGAGCCCCTCCGGGGGAATAGATCAGATAAGACTGAAAAAACATGAGCAGTTGAGCTTGGCATGCTAAGACAGATTTTCCGCAAAGTTGTAGCTGTAGGTATATAAAATATTACAATTGCGATAAAAGATAACGAAGAACGAAAACGAAAACGAAAAAACAACAATGGAAAACATATTTAACGTGGAAAAACCTCTCCAACAAAGAGAGAAAAAAACCACGGACGTCAGCCAACGAAACTTCACTATATCGAGAAGTGTTTACAAATGCCGGAGATTTCACAGATGCAACTCATTCCAACCGACGGCTTACACTCGGCCCAAGTGACGAGGTTTAATCTCGTCAATGCCCATTGTTATGAGCTTGACTTTTGGAGAAGATGGGGGTGCTGGAGATCACGGAACGATTAACAAACAAGAAACTAGGGGACACGAGATTTACCCACGTTCAGACCCTCGGAGGGAAAACCCTACTCTTGCTTGTCTGCTCTTGATTACGACGGAACCGAAAGTTACAGGGGTGCGCAGATGCAATCTGGCGTGGACGTGTATATGCGGTGGTGTGAGAGATATTCTCCTCGTCGTGCCCTCCTAGCCTTTATATAGAGGTAGACAGGTCCCGGGCATAGATCGAGTCGGTTACAGGTTTAGTGTTTGCCCCTTTGAATATTCTATTTGTTCTAGTCTTGCTCTTCAAGGATCCGAAGATGTCATGGGCTTGGGTCACCCGAAAATCTTCATGGGCCGCGTGTATTCTTGTGGGCGTTCCTTGGGCTGGACCAGGTATGCTAATGTCGTGTACCCATAGGGTATAACCATATCAGTAGCCCCCGAGTGTTCAGTCGAATTGCAGATTCGGCTGGAGACTCTTCAATCTTTCGGGTGCAGCTGTTTCTGTTCATCAGAGAATGATTTTAGTATGTAGGTATTGTTGATGCGTGTGCCTGACTCTCCCGACGGATCAGGATCTGTTAACTGTCTTAGAACAAAACAACATGATCTTCTTCAGATTCGAGTCCCTCGACTCAAACCCGGAACAGATGCTGGCGTAATTCGAATCAGGCCATTGAGGTCTTACAAGAGTCGAATCCCAGTAGTTTTCGAATGATGAACCCAACACGTCCGTCGGGATTTTTATCGCGCCTGTTGGCACGGATTTTTGCTAATAGAGCGCAGTCGGGTGTATTACCAGGCCATCAGATGATATCTGTAGATCTTATCTTTGCGTCGCAGACACAGCATCCGAAAATTTATCACCGCGGAGGTGTTTCGGGTGGCCAAGGAGAGCGTTACTCACTTAGCGTTGGTTTGGGAAAAGTTGCGAAAAAGATTTTGTCGTATTTGATCCGAAGGATCGCAGTCGAAGAATTCATAGGGTGCGCGACCAGCACTCCCTATGAGAGTAGCACCCGAGTGTCTGTTCGAGTCGTAGACTTGAGCAGAGACTTTAATTCAGCCATTGTTTACTTCAGGTCCGTAGGACACAATTTTTTCAGATGCTTGAATCAATCCTCCGTATGGGTATAGCCCCCGAGTCCGTAGTGGAGTCGTAGACTCGACGTAGGATTCGAAGAATAGATCATTGGCGTAGTACGTTATTCATGCTTCGGGTGCGCGGCCAACGCTCCTGATAGGAGTAGCCCCCGAGTAGTTGCTCGAATCGTAGATTCAAGTGAGTACTTTACCTGTTTAGCCGAAGATTTGTAACCGTTTCCAGTATGGCTTTGATGACGTCAGTGTTGACGATCGGTGACCTCAAGCGTCCGCGGCGCTAGAGGTGACGTGACTGGACGAACGTGGGTCCCACTTTCTGACTTGGAGTTGACTGGTCACGCGCGACGTGGCGAGAATTATGGCGCCTCCTCGGTTTCCGTGCGTAGTGGACGGCGTGCGAGCGAGGGTTAGCTGCTGTGCTGACACGTGGATGGTTGGATTTGATGCTAGCGCTAGGGCTTCCAGATAAACGGTCCCTGTTCATCGTCTTCGTCCTTATAACTGTGGGGAAAAATTGTGGTTTGTTTTCACCGTATCCACTTTCTTTCTACTACTTCCATTTTCTTGACCTTTTCTCGCCGCGCGCTGGAAGTTCTCCGATCTTTCCCCTCCTCTTTCCTGCGCTTGCACCGCCACCGTCGTCGCGCTGTAATGGGGAAATCGAAGAAGACCTCCACCAGTGCTGCTGTCGGCGGCAAGAAGGGCACCGCCGCCACTCGTGTCACCGATGGTGGGTGGCGGCGTACGGAGACGCGTGAGGGCGACCTGCGCAAGCTTCGTGAGTGGGGTTTAATCCCCCAGGACAAGGAGGCCGTCAAGATCCCCGGCAACGAGGTAATTCCCCGTCCACCCGCAGGGTTTCGGGTCATGTTTGTCGCCTTTGTTCTTCGGGGCCTCTCGCTCCCAGTCCACGATTTTCTCCATGGACTGTTGTTTTTCTATGGCATCCAACTCCATCATCTCTCGCCCAATTCTCTTCTCCACATCGCCTGCTTCATCACTTTTTGCGAGTGCTGGCTCGGTATCGAGCCGCACTTTGGCCTCTTCCGGAAGCTCTATTCCGTGAAGAGGCAGTCCGGCTCCAACGAGTTTATCCGATCGGTGGCTTCATCATTTCCCTTCGATCCAATTTTCTCTTCTTTTCTTTTTCTATGTCTGAGTCCGTCCTATACTGGCGGAAGAGGTGGTTTTATATCCGCGATTCCACAGTGGACGGGCAAGACTTTGGCCTTGCCCCTTTCGACTCCACCCAGAAAATCCTGCCGAAGAGGTCCTGGAAGAACCATATCCTGGAGGGCGAGGTGGAGGAGATAGAGGAGCTCTACCATCGGGTGGAGGATCTCCAGGTGATTCTGGAGAAGGAGGTGAACGATGCGGATATCATCCGCACCTTCCTCAAACGTCGGATGCAGCCACTCCAGGCTAGGGCGCACCCGATGTTCCTTTATTCTGGCCGCCATGACCCAATGAGAGTTGCGGCTGAGGAGCTCTCCAAGAGGGACCTTGACAGAGTCCTTCGGCCGCTGCTGAAGTACAAGGCCGACGAGGACCTTCCGGGAAAGTCGCAGACCTCTCCGTTCAGTGCTTCTCGACCCGTTACGCAGGTGTAGATCTGGGACGTGCGCGTAGCGCTATTTTCGAGTGCGTTTTCATTGCACTTATCTTTTCTGAAAGTTTGTCTTCATTGTGCAAGAGTTCAAGGTACCTGGCATGGTGCCTCCACTACCCGAATGGTTTTCAACCCACAGACGACGCCAATTGACGAGGTTTAATCTCGTCAATGCCCATTGTTATAAGCTTGGGTTTTGGAGAAGATGGGAGTGCTGGAGATCACGGAACGGTTAACAGACAAGCAACTAGGGGGCACGAGATTTACCCAGGTTCAGGCCCCCGGAGGGAAAACCCTACTCCTGCTTGTCTGCTCTTGATTACGGCGGAACCGAAAATTACAGGGGTGCGCAGATGCAATCTGGCGTGAGGGTGTATATGCGGTGGTATGAGATATATCCTTCTCGTCGTGTCCTCCTAGCCTTTATATAGAGGTAGGCATGTCCCGGGCATAGATCGAGTCGGTTATAGGTTTAAGGTTTGGCCCTTTGAATATTCTATCTGTTTTAGTCTTGCTCTCCAAGGATCCGAAGACGTCATGGGCTTGGGTCACCCGAAAATCTCCATGAGCCGCGTGTATTCTTGTGGGCCTTTCTTGGGCTGGACCAGGTATGCCAATGTCGTATCCGTAGGGTATAACCATGTCATCAAGCCTCCGGCGACGGGCCTCGCTCCACTCGTCAGAAGTTGACCTATACTTTATAGAATTTGGATAACATATAACATAAAAAAATCAAATATATGCTAATCTCAAATAAAACTTGCACTAGATTAACTTTTAATATACCTATATGCGTTTTATGCGGACACTTGCTTGCAACCCAACCTCCAGCTAAATAGATCAGATAAGACTGACAAAACATGAGCAGTTAAGCATGGCATGCAATGTTAGACAGAGATGGCAAGTTAAAAATTTAGGAAAGATGCAGCTATAACGGGTACATGTCACGGTCATGGTGTAGCTAAGTAATTCAGGGAGCGAAGTCATCTTGGTCCATAGTCTTGGAATCGCACTTCTCGCGACTAGCATTTGATGATGTTTCTTGTAGCATCAATACTTGACTAGTCCAATTCAACTAAGGGGGTCTTCTGTTTGTCTCGAGTAATTAAGCAAAATGTGAAATTTATGTATTTTTTTTACGGATCAAAACTTTCTACGTGTGCCCGTTTGGTCCTGTACGGCTCTACTAAGCTGTCTCAGACCAACGATGTTTGAATGCAGACTGGTAAAGGTAGCATGCATCTATCTACGATGAACTGTCTACGACCTGCAGAGTTTGAATAAATTGGACTTGTGCAGACGCTCTGCAGACATATCGCCCACATGTGGCCCGAGAAAAAACACGAGCTTAGCCGGCCTGACACGGCGACTTGACTTGTAAACTTCGTTTGCCCCGAAGGGAGGTGCTCGATTGTACTCCGTAGTATTGTGCGAGGAAATGTTTCTCTGTCGTTGCCTCCAAGGAAGACTGTAAGCATATGCTGTTCTTGCACAATTGTATTGGTCGCCATATGTGGTCCCACATCTCAGATTCCTAACTAGACTGTCGCTGTTCATGTTAGCTGAGATCTCTGAACTGCACCTAATGCTAGGTTGAAGAACCAGAACAGCCCACAAATAAAGACAAAAATGGGCAACGATTGCGCATGCATTGCTGCTTTGGACGACAGGGTTGGACTCGTTAGGTAGGAATACTGGACGAGAACTATTTGCGTCGTGATACACGCACGCATGCATGCATGTTGACATAGTATCCAGCTGCTACCCGCTGATGGTCAGTATAAAATTACATTCCCGTCAGCACAGCTTGCTAGATGCATTTTTTTTTAAAAAGAGTATATATATTAATATCAAAGTGTCTCGAACAATTTTTCTTTATCCGCCGAAAGAGCATGAGATTAGAGGATAACTAGCTAGCTATCTAATCACGGTGACATTAAGAAAACGGATCATCATCTGTTTAGGACTGATGCTGAGGTTAGTTGACCGTTACTGAATTGTTTCTAGTACATAAGCTAACTTTGGAACCTATGTACTAGCATTTGATGATGTTTCTTGTAGCATCAAGACTTGACTAGTCCAAGTCAACTAAGGGGGTGTTCTATTTGTCTCGAGTAATTAAGCAAAACTAGCCAGGTGGCCCTCGCAAATGCGAGGGCAACGTCTTAAGTGCATTGATTGTGTTGGATAAATAATTTTTTCTGTATATGTTACAAAAATATTATGTTAGTCAAATAACACTGGAGTATGAATATGAATTTTTGAAACTTATTGGCGAATAAGTAATATGAATTCATTAAAAAACACCATGCCACACTATTCTAGGACATCGTCATTTACTCGAATTTTTACTATTTCTTCCTACCCCCACTCTTCAATCCCCTGCCATGTATTAATTAATTGTCCTATCATAGGACAATGCCAACTTAACCATAGAGTTTTAGCATTTTAATTGTCCTATCATAGGACAATGCCAACTTAACCATAGAGTTTTAGCATTTTAATTAGAGATATTTACTGCATATCCTTGTCCAAAGTGGAGAATTTCTAAGACCTGGTTAGAAAACGTAAGTGTACAAGTAGAGATAACTAATATTATTTGCGGATCCACGTTCAAATGGAAAATATTGACACCTGGTCAGGTGGCATACAAATAGCCTCCACCTATATGCTAACTTTAAATGATTTTAGTAGTGCGCGCTAAATATAATTTCGTGGATTTACCATTCTTTATTGACTATTGAATGGATAAATGAATAATGTAGTTTCAAGTAATACAAAGCTAAGCATCGTAAGGTTATCATTGGTCAACCAAGAAATTTATTTTGCAGAAATTAATCAAGGGGTATAACAAAGCATCAAAGAGAAATCATTAGGTGTTGCCTTAGTCTGTTCCGAGTGAAGAAGCTACATTATGTAGAATTTGTTATATATTTATCTCCAAAATAGGTTCGTACAGTGGCGGCGCCAGGAAATGGCTGGCAGGTATTTATTTTACAAAAAAAAATTTGGTTCAATGCACAATATGAACTATGAGAATTGATAGCATTAGCACAAAATAGTATAGTATAGTAATAAATTTTTATTGAACCCACAATTCATAAATCATAAGAGATAAGACGATAATTTTATAATAACAACAAAGTACCAATCTACTATAATAGTATAAAACATTTTCGAATTGAGGCATTACCTCTTGATTGAACCCATATTACAATACAACTTTGCGACGTGTGCCCGTTTTGTTTGTCTTTTTGGCTTTTAAAGCTTTATCCCACAATGCAAATATGCTACTGCCAGCAACACTTTTCTTCATCATCTAGATTACAAGAAACCAAGATAGAAATAGTCAATACGTTGTTGCTAATTGCTAGTAATGGATATATACAAAACGGAATATGCTAGCTAGTAATTGATACAAATTACAACACCAAATCTGCTAATGAGAATTGATACTGAAGTTCAGAAATCACAAGCATCTAGGCATCGCGTCTAGCGACCTAAAAAATCTGAAAAATAAAGACTAAAGAGGAGTGAGGAGGGAGGAAACAGGAAACGTACCTGGCCCTGGCTGCCTTGTCCGCTGCCGCTGGCCGCAGGCTGCTGCAACATTGCTCTGCCGCTTCCCGCCGGTGTGCTGCTGGCTGTCGCTCGTCCGGCCGGGGGGCCTGCCGCGCCGCCGCTTCCTAGCCTTAGGTCGCCTGTGCCACAGTCCTAAGCGTTGACCCCTCTGGCCGCTGTGGTTTCCGTGCGTGCAAGGAGCCAATCGATCGATAGGTTGATGGGCTGGGTCACGTATTGACTACATGTAGTAGTATTTTTTCTCTCAGATTCTTTAGTATTCACAGGAATACAGGGGAATACCCCCAGCGCCGCCCATGGGTTCGTAGTTTCTTAGGTACATATTCAAATTGTGCTGGTAACATGTATGAAAATGACATAACTGAAGTCTTAATACCAAAACTAATTGAGATATTTGTCGGAATGAGCAAATGGAAATATAGATATGTAATGTACATATCCCATCTAATATGAAGATACATGATAACATGATAATTAACCTATTTTTCTTTGATATATCTATTGTTCCATAGAACTATCCATATCAGTGTGTTCCATGAATGGCAGTATAACTTTTGTACTTATTTAGTCAACAATCATAGGCATCATCTGGGCCCAACAAAACCCATGTTCAAATAAACCAATTTGGACTAAAAGTAGACTATATGAACTATTATCAATTGGCAAATTTCCTTCAAATGACTGAAAGCATTCAAAGGAGAATTTTTTATAACTAAACACTCAACTATTCCTTCTACAACTAAATTACTATATTATGACCTACTATGAAAACAACACATCATCGTAATTTACAAATTACACTTATATCTACAAAAATATTTCATATGAATATCTTCCCGGTGAAAAGAAGCTCAAATGCATATGCAATTGTTTGTTTTCAGTTGGCGTCAACTCTACTTTCACAATTGTTTATTTGTAGTAGGTGGCATGCATTACCCATGCAACTGCATATTACACAGAATACCACAATATTGATTGGAATAATTCTTCTTCCTTAGTACGTGTAAACCATAAATAAACATGATTTACCTCGGTGTCACTCATAATATGAACAAAAGGCTAAGATTACACAATAGCCCATGCTCTCAAGTACATGCGGAAAGGAAGATTTTAAATAATCCGTCAAATACAAAATGCATTTACTTCCACTCAGATTCCATCAATCATTCCTTGTGGAAATTTGTCTCAACAAATAAAATATTATTTCTCTTTGAAATAGACCGGAACACATGTTTAGAAATTCAAGCCCCGATGCATGAAGTTCCTTACTCCATGTTAGTGGACAATATGTTATTCCAGATCTTCTTAGGTACAACACCCATGTAACCAAAATGTATGATGAATTTTTAGGACATCATGGGTCACTAATCTATTGTCCTAATTCAAATCAGTGAATTTAGATGCATATATACTATTATTTCTGCTACATTTGCCAAAACAGAAGGGTGAAGTGATAATTAGAGTCATTAACATAACTACTTTAGGATAAATGATGGTGAGAATAAGAGACCTTAGCTAGACCAATAAGACCACTACGAAGACCTAAGTTACAAATTAAATCTGCATCAACGTATCTTCGTGACTGGCGAGGAAACAATCCTTTGTACATGAACTCGCTGGCATGGCATCAATGTAGAGTACATAAGAGTAGGGGCATACAAGAATAGTTGACTACGTAGGCACACAGGATATCCCTGTTATTTCTCTGTATACTATAGTTGTTTGTCTGTACTCATCCCCATCTCAGTTTTTTATACAGTACAACAGTTTTTATGGTTATCTTCCTTGTATATATCAGGGACATTTTTGTTTTGTCGGAAGAAACGTGCTGGCTAATCATATGTTGATCCAACCTTTTCTCTCCGATAATAGTTTTCCAGCTCACCTCCTAGTATAAAAATGGACTTTTCTTTGCGGAATGACGTCGCCCCATAAATCTTCATGGTTAATTTCAAATCTGACAGTTAAAATAATTTTAAAGATGTAGCTTAACGGGCTGGGCAATGTGATGTCCTATCTAGTACATGTATTTTTGCAGGCCCATTGAGAACGTGTCTGACATGGTGGTACGCTCTATCAAAAAAAAAACTGTATGTTTTTTTTTTTTTGAGATAACTGTATGGTTCGTATACCTACCTAAAAAAAGCCTTGTATTGACCGATGCACATATATCAAGATGGTTACGTTTTGCACCTAGCGTGACAGGTTATGCCAGGTTATAGTTACGTAACATTTTGTGTGGCTTTAAATCTTAACCGTTATAATTAAGATCAACGAATCAAATAATTTTAGTATATGTGAATTAACGTGAAGTCTCGAAAAACAGCCTTATATTGCTTTTAGTATATAATAGATAGATTTTGTGTGGCTTTAAATCTTAACCGTTATAATTAAGATCAACGAATCAAATAATTTTAGTATATGTGGATCAACGTGAAGTCTCGAAAAACAGCCTTATATTGCTTTTAGTATATAATAGATGTGAAATTTATGTGTGTTTTTTACGGATCAAAACTTTCTACGTGCCCGTTTGGTCCTGTGGCTCTACTAAGCTGTCTCACACCAACGATGTTTGAATGCAGACTAGTAAAGGTCTGTCTACGATCTGCATAGTTTGAATAAATTGGACTTGTGCAGCCGCTCTGCAGACATATCGCCCACATGTGACCGGAGAAAAAACACGAGCTTTGCCAAGCCTGACACGGCGAATTGACTTGTAACTTCCTTTGCCCCGAAGGGAGGTGCTCGATTGTAGTATTGTGCGAGGAAATGTTTCTATGTCGTCGCCACGAAGGGAGACTGGTAAACATATGCTGTTCTTGCACAATTGTATTGGTCGTGTTAGGGCATCTCTATCGGGTCGACCCATCCTCTCTGAGCGTGTCTGAATCGGTCTGCGCGGACGCGTGTGGCGTGGGGCGTGCGCGGCGCTCCAGCCCTACCGGGCCGACCTATTCGGACAAACGCGTCCGGCTCGACCTATCCGTGCATCTAATCTGAACAACGGTTCCGTCAGCCCGGACACACGCGGACACGCGCGAACTCGTTCACTGGCCCACCCGTCAGCCGCCGTTTACCGGCGGCATTGATTCAAACACGGGCAACAGCACCGATTCAGACGCAACCGCGACAGCGATTCAGAGGCGCTGCGCGGAAGGCTGACCGGCGGCAGCCTACGCGCATCAATGGTGACAAGACGACACGCTGACCCACTGGGTGCGTCTGTGTTCCCACACCGGCATTGATGGCGAAGGAGCGGGTAGCTGCGCGCGTTCACGGGCGGCTGGGCTATTTAACCCTGCGCCTGTCGGTGCTGTCCTCCTCACCTCTCACCATTGCAAAACCTAGCCGCCACCACCACCACCAACTATGAAGACTCCGTCGTGGCTGAAGCAAAGCAAGAACGGCCATGAAACGTCTCGCTCTAGTAGCCAACGCTCTCGGCTGTCGGCCTTCCTCCGCGGGACGTCCTTGTCGCCTCCTCCGCGGCCAGAGGAGTTCCGGAGCCAGCCCGTGGGGGGGTACCCGCCACCGCGAAAACGCCGCACCCGGCGGTACTACCGTGTCGGGGAGTGCTAGCGCCTATGGAGGGAGGGTGGTCGCGACATCCATCACAAGGATGTATCCCTTCCCACCGGCTGGCACCTCAACCGCGACCATGTCCCGGTGTCGCCACCGCCCAAGGCGGGAAGAGGGCTGGCGGAGGAGATCCGCCTCCGGATCAGCAACCTCTCTCGGACCCAACGGTGGGAGAGGGGCTACCACTCTGAGGCGTACTGGGTGCAGTTCCTCGAGTGGGAGCACAAGGTGCGACGCGCCACCACCATCCTCCGTGACCTGCAGCCGGGGGAGGTCTACACGATCCCCGACATCAACTTGTACGACGAGGGCGCCCACAACCACTCCGACTCCGACCTCGGCAGCGAGGACGACAATGACGATGACGACGTCGTCGTCAAGCAGGAGGCGGTGGACGATGTCGCCGCGAACCTTCCCCCGGAGTACCGCAAGGTGCTGGTGCGGGGCTATGACGAGGACACCTTCACCGAGCAGGCCATTGCGGCCAACGCGCATGAGGAGGACGCCCAGTGGCACGTCTACGAGGAGGCCCTCCAGCTCACCGGCATGGTGGTGCAGACGAACGCCCAGCTGCCTCCACCGCCGCCGCTGCCTGGATGGGCGCCTACGATCGCGCCGAAGGTGGGGATGGAGCTGGCGCACCTCCAGCACGGTTGGGCGCCGTGGCCTGGACAGGTGGTCAACCCGCCTGCTCCCACTCCCGCTCCGTCCCTGCCGCTACCCAGCCTCTGACGCCGTCGGAGCACATCGACCTTGACCTATAGATGGACGAGGCGGTGCCAGCGCGCGAAGATCAGTACATATGGCTAGTAGTTTAAATTGCGTTTTTATATTTTGAATGTAAATTAAGTTCAAACTTTGCCACTTTTATGTCGCGAACTGTTTGTGTTTGAATTTGCAAAAAAAATGTCACGACCGGTGCGGACAATGGGTTGCGCCGCTGGCCGCGGCTGGCCGGACAAGACGGACCCTTCCTAAATCAACCGCGGTGCAACCCAAATGGACCGTTTGGACGATCGAATGGGTCGGCCAGGTTGAGATACGCTTATGTGGTCCCACATCTCAGATTCCTAACTAGACTGTCGCTGTTCATGTTAGCTGAGATCTCTGAACTCCACTGCCTGGCACCTGATGCTAGCTAGCTTGAAGAACCAGCGAACAACAGCCCACAACAAAGACAAAAATGGGCAACGAATGCGCATGCATTGCTGCTTTGGACGACAGGGTTGGACTCGTTAGGTAGGATTTTAGGAATACTGTATGAGAACTATTTGCGTCGTGATACACGAACGCATGCGTGTTGACATAGAATCCAGCTGCTACGTGCTGATTGTCAGTATAAAATTCCATTCCATGGGCTGTTCGTCAGCACCGCTCTCGCTAGATGCTAATGTGGAACGCTTTTTCTTTATTTGCCGAAAGAGCATGAGATTAGACGGATACTAGCTAGCTATCAAATCATGGTGACGTTAAGAAAACGGATCGTCATCTGTTTAGGACATGGATGCCGAGGTTAGTTGACCGTGACCGTCTAGGAATAAGTGATTTAAGTTTATTTAGATTCGAATGTATCTAAACATATTTTTAGTATATAGATATATTTGAATTTAGATAAATTAAAGTCAGTTACTTCTATACGAAGGGAGTATAAAACGATATTTTTTCAAAAAGAAAAAAAAGTTTTCTCCTTGGAGAAAATGGGTAGATCTCCACGATGTTGTTCACGGAGAAAAATTTAACTTGGCCACGTTTAAATACAGACGTAGTGTATTTGATTTTTAACTCGGGCTAGTGTAATAATTTTAAAAGGACATCAAACTCTTTGTCAAAGACAGGGGATTCTTGTGCATGCAGGTTTCATGCTCAATGGTGATGTTGCCTAGTGGGAGTGTAATTAATTAAGCATTTGACCAAGTTTTGTTTTGCTTCGCTAACATCCATGCATGGATGTCCCGTCATGTTTGACGACTGTCCACTCCACCCAATGGTCATCCATCCATGTGTACATCTGTGCTTATCCTCCGACGTATTCATTCATCTCTTTTTATACAGCTTGTTATGGCCCTAAAAAATAAAGAAAAATATACTTCAACTTGTTGCATACTATGTACTTCTATCGTTTTAAGTCAAACTTATTAAAATTCGACCAATTTTATTGGAAAAGATAGAAACATTATTACACTAAATTTGTATCGCTAGTTTTGTTTACTTGCTAATCTTTTTTCTATAAAGTTAGTAAAATAAAATGTTTGACTTAGTAAAAGATGTAATACAGTTATTTGTGGACGGAGGGGTACATATAAGGAGACCAATCATGCAAATTAAAACCTGGATTGTTTCTTGATACGACTAGCTAGTACTAGAATATACATGAAGGAGATAATTATGTTTTACAGATCAACCCACCTTTATTTTTCACTCTCGAGTCATACATACAAGTCTTGACTTGAGATATCGCTTCATCAGTCAGCATTGTTTTTATTCAATAACATGTAATATATTGATATCAAGAAGATAACAAATATCCTGGTCTGTGCAACAACTCAATATCTAGAGCAATTGAAGTCATCGGTAATACATATAACCAAATTATTTAAAAACATGATCCAAGGCACCCACCAACCAACAACCTCATCAACTTACTAAAGTTGTCACAATTAGACTAAACTCAGTTGCTGATAATGTTGTTAGCCCGTCTCAAACTGCGTTCATGCAAGGAAGAAATATCCTAGATGGTGTTGTAATTCTGCATGAAACAATCCATGAACTACACTCAAAAAAACTAAATGGTGTATTGTTCAAGATTGACTTTGAGAAGGCATACGACAAAGTTAATTGGTCTTTCCTCCAGCAAACACTTCGCATGAAAGGTTTTTCTGAGGAGTGGCGCGCTCTTATCCAGTCGTTTGTGTCTGGGGGTAGTGTTGCCATTAAAGTAAATGAAGATACTGGCAAATACTTCCAAACCAAGAAAGGACTGAGACAAGGGGATCCATTATCGCCTTTACTATTTAATATAGTGGCTGATATGTTGGCTATCCTTATTGAGAGAGCAAAGGCTGATGGTCAAATTGAAGGTGTGGTTCCACATCTTATTGATGGTGGACTTTCTATTCTTCAATATGCCGATGATACAATTCTTTTTATGGAACATGATCTGGAGAAGGCTAAGAATCTGAAATTAATATTATCAGCATTCGAGCAACTATCTGGGCTTAAAATAAACTTCCATAAGAGTGATCTGTATTGTTTTGGCGAGGCCCAAAACGAGGCCCACCTATATGCTGAACTTTTCGGCTGTGGTCAGGGTCATTTTCCAATCAATTATTTGGGAATACCGATTCATTATCGGCGTATCACAATTGCTGAATGGAAACTTATTGAGGAAAGGCTACAAAAACGTCTTAATAGTTGGAAAGGTAAATTGTTATCCCTTGGTGGAAGACTTGTACTCATAAATTCAGTACTCACTAATATGGTACTGTATATGATCTCGTTTTTCCAATTACCAAAAGGGGTCTTGAACAAAGTGGATTATTTCCGTTCAAGATTCTTTTGGCAAGGGGATAGTGAGAAAAAGAAATATCGACTGGCCAGATGGAATGTGGTTTGCCGCCCGAAGGAGTTTGGTGGACTGGGCATACACGATTTGCAAGTCAAAAACACCGCACTTCTGGGCAAATGGCTTTTTAAACTACTTACAGAAGATGGTGTTTGGCAAACCATGTTATGGAGGAAATATGTGGGGTCCAAGGCTGTTTCTCAAGTGGTTTGGAAACCCGGAGATTCACATTTTTGGGCGGGTCTTATGGCCACCAAGAAACATTTCTTTCGTTTTGGTGCTTTCGAGATTAAGGATGGATCACAGATTAGGTTTTGGGAAGATAAGTGGCTTGGCCAAACTACTCTTCGTGAACAATATCCAGCTCTATATTCGATTGTTAGACACAAAGGGGACACAATTTCCACAGTGATGGAAGACTATCCTCCTAATGTGTCTTTCAGAAGAAGTCTCATCGGTCCTAGACTGGTATCTTGGAACAATCTATTATTACGTTTGTCCATGATACAATTATCGGATGGTGTTGATGTGTTCAAATGGAAATTACTAGAAAGTGGTAAATTTTCTGTTGGATCACTATATAAAGCCTTGGTCCAACCTGATATCCCGGTCGATGATAATAGTAAAATTTGGAAAATGAAGATACCCCTTAAGACGAAGATATTTGCATGGTATCTACGGAAAGGGGTAATTCTAACAAAAGATAATCTTGCAAAGAGGAATTGGCTTGGAAGTACACAATGTGTTTTTTGTCATCAAGATGAGACAATTCGCCATTTGTTCTTCCATTGCAAATTTGCTCGCTCTATATGGTCATTCATCCAAATAGCTTCTGGTCTATCTCCGCCATGTTCTGTAACCAATGTTTTTGGTAATTGGTTGCATGGAATTGTTGATAAATACAGAACTTTGTTTAGGGTGGGAGCGCTTGCCATTATATGGTCGCTATGGCTTTGTAGAAATGACAAGATTTTTAATAACATTGTGTCTTCCCCTATGCAGGTTATCTATCGAGCCACGGCTATCCTCCGATCATGGAATATTCTCCAACGCATGGAGTTTCGCGACTTATTTATGATGGGATGTACGCGATTGGAGGACACGGCGAGGGATATTTTCTCCCGACACGGATGGCCGCGTGATCTGAGGATTGATCTATCTTAGATTCTACACATTTATTTAGTTTGTGCCTTTTTGTAATGCTTGTGTACTTTTTCATTAGTTCTGTCATTCGTGTGGCTGTGTGCATCTTGGTTATGCAGAGGCCGGGTGTAAGCTTTAAACAGAATTATTAATAAATGCGCCCATTTCCAAAAAAAAAAAACCTCATCAACGATGGCCCTGGCAACACACTAGGTGGCCATAAGGTTCTCAAAAAGCGACACCTATGGGAAGGGTAACACATGAGTGTCGCCACCGCTAGATCCTATCAAAGGTTAGATCATGGCAGAACCGATCAAAGTTCATAAAATGAGTTCAACAAGGTAACTATGTCGAACCAACATAATTGCTAGGTATAATCGACGAAGATCAAGTTGTAGGATTAGGGGTGTGTCTCTTGTTTGGTGGGCTTCGGTTTGATCTTGTAATATTTCATGTAAGGTGTTGTGAATAATCTAATGAAACATGTTGTGTGCATCTCTTGTATGCAGAGGCCGGGTTGATCTCCCCCCATTTTGAAAAAAAAATCACGGTGAACGATCAGCGGTGAGTAAAGTGAGCAAGACTAGGTTTGTAACTTTACTCTGTTATCCTATGATGTTTCTTAAGGAAAAGGGCTAACTACGAAAAAGGGGTCCCTTCCAATATCTCGCCTGTTAGAGTATACGTATCTGTTAGGGATAGACTAGGTTACTTGTCTTGTACTCCAACTAGGTTACTTGTCTTGTACTCCAAGTTGGTCCCTGTACGTCTATATATACTCGCCCGAGAGGCTCAATAATACATCCATCATATTCTGCAATGTCTCTCTCCCTCTACCCTTCAACATGGTATCAGAGCGGCACGGTCCTTGACCTAGCCGCCGCCTCCGCTTCCGCCGCGCCGCCCCCGGGGAGGTCGATCTCCATGATCTCCGTCGGGGGCCGCGCAACCCGTACGCAGGGTTCGTCCGCCGATCCGTGATCGGCTGCCCTGCAAGTCTTTTTTTTCCGATCTCTTGGTCGGTTTTCTTTTTTGGTTTACCGATCTTAGATCGGATTGCGTCGCCCATCGCCGTCGTCATCGCCGCGCCTCTACTCCGACCATCGGCATCGACGATCTACACCGCGCCCGTGCGCCTGTCACCTGCACCGCTGTGCCTTCCTCGGTAGGCCGTCGCGGTCTCATGACAGGCTGCCGCGCACCGCGGCCGACCCCCCCTCGGATTGTCTTCGCCATCATCGCCCGGGATCGCACCAACAACGACGTCGCGGATTCCGATCTGCCGTCGTCACGGACTTGGCGCGTACAGCGCCGCCGTCGGTCTGATCAACCGATGTGGCCTCGTCTCCGTCGAGTACGTCCCCGAGCACGCGCCTACCACCGATCGAGCATCGGGCTGCCGCTGCGTCGCCCTTTTGGGCCGTAGCGTCCCCGCCGCCGGCTACCAACGCGCCTTCTCAGGCGTGTCCGTCGCTGGTGGTTCTCTCACACCGCTGCACCGACTCGCGCCCTGCAGCTACGCCGCCCCATCGGGCAGTAGCGTCGCTGCACGCGGTCATCGCCGTCACCCCGCAAGGACGTCGCAGGCTTCCACCGTGCCACCTCCTTCGGCGCGGGTCGCCGCCGTCCACGCATGGTCTTCGTCACGTCGTCGGGTTCTTCCTCGCCTACTTCGAGCACCGCCGCCGCATCTCCACAGGTAGCCTGCATGGCCACTCCTGGCTGTCGTAGGTCCCGCCGACTACCCCTCCGTCTAGGCATCCAGTCTAACCACTCCTGGTCGTTGTTGGTTTGCCGCCTTCTACGTCTTCGTCCAGCACGACTTCGTCGCCGTCGTCCTCGCCTCGTCCTCGACCACACCTACTCGTCTACTCCGACAACCGCGGCCTGCATCGGCACTTCGCCGATCTGCGCAACGCAACCGTCGTAGAGTCCTCCTCTCCTAGTCTCCTCTCCGACATGGCGTGAAGTTGTTTCTGCTGGTCCCGTTCTTCGCATGCCCGGTATTGGCAACACCGGTGCGTGCCTTCGTCCCCGACGCGTTCCTGAGTCTGGCAAGCTCGGTTGTAGCGCCTCTTCTTCATCGGCTTCGACAAGGTCTTCATCAGCATCGACTACCTCCTCTACGTCTGCCTCGACTGCGTCACACCGACTTCGTCTTCGCATACTCGGTTTTGGCACAACCAGAGTATGCCTTCGTTCCCGACGTGCGCCTGGATCTGGCAAAGCCATGGCCGCACCTCGTCCTCGACGGCTCAGACTGCATCGGCTTCGGCATCGCTCTCTCCGACGACTGTCGTGACGCGTATCCGTCCTTCTACTGGCTGCACTACGTGCACGCGGCTTAATATGCGGCTACCTCGACACCGGCAACCCCGACCACGACATCGACCACGGCGACCCCTCGCGCGGCTACCTCGACCAAGGTTGCAGCACCCACCGCTCTCGTCTCACTCGACACCGGCACGAGGGCCACCACCTCGCCTGAGCTCCTCACCAGCATCCTCTACGGTCCAAGCTTCTGCGACGTGACACCGTCTACAACGTTCCAGCTACCACTGCGGGGGGATGTCAGCACACTGGTCTACTTCGGCTCTCCAGTCTGACCGTTCGCGACGTTCCAGTTGTTCACGATGCTACCGCTACGACTGCGGGGGGTGTTAGAGTATACGTATCTGTTAGGGATAGACTAGGTTACTTGTCTTGTACTCCAAGTAGGTTACTTGTCTTGTACTCCAAGTTGGTCCATGTACGCCTATATATACTCGCCCGAGAGGCTCAATAATACATCCATCATATTCTGCAATCTCTCTCTCCCTCTACCCTTCAACACCGCCTATTGTCCAGCCGCAACCGGGGCTGCGCTCCAAAACCAATTTATAGGCTAGATCAACACAAAGTAACCACTGAAGTCCTCATTGTCTCTGGCCTTTTCCACGAAGTGTGAAGCTATGGAAGTATAAGGAGTTGCCTGCAAATAATACATGCATGGGGAGTGAGGGATGACGATGACCTAATAAGCATAACAAAGCAACGCACAATACAAACAATGAAAATCCCTCTTGACCCGGCTAGTAGAAACATAGTGGAGGTAAGTTAGTACAAATCAGCTCAACCTTTTTTCATATTAAGCCACAGTGGAATAATTTGACTCGAATATCAGTCCTTAAGTCCTTAGAATTACTTGAGACAGTCCATCCATCCGTGCTCAACTGGGCCACGAAGGGTGGAAACAGGAAGATGCAGTCAGCAAGCAAACACCTTACAGGCCCATGACAAGTTAGAAAGCCACGTTTTTTTGCTATAGTTGTACTTTCTCTGTTTTAAAATACTTTTTTGTCATAAAATAGATGTTCTAGATTTGTTAAAATTTGAATGGAACTATATACTAAATAGTGTCTAGATTCATCCAAAATGTGAGACATCTATTTTGAGATGAAGAGAGTATAAGATATTGTAGCTTTTTTAAAACAAAAATATCTACTCCCTCCGATCCATATTAGTTGACTCATATTTGTCTAGATTTAGATGAATCTAAACACTATTTAGTATATAGGTAATAGTTCATCTAAATTTTGACAAATCCAAGTCGAGAGAGTAGATATTTTTTTTAGCGTCGGTCATGGTGTAGTTGGTTCTGGTAGCGAAGCTAACTTGGTCTGTACTCCTGGAATCGCAATCACGAGTAGTCCTCAGGCTCCAGCAGCTATGATTTGACCGGTACACACACAGGCATGGTGAAAGACCAGCGGCAAGTAAACTGAGCAAAAGTCCCCCCTCCCCCCCTCTCTCTCCTGTGAACAGTACACCGAAGGAGCCCAGTGGTTCCGGGCCGATCCCGAGCCCCTCCGGCGGCGATGCCGTCCGGAGGTGGCGGAGGAGAGGTTCCGACGTAGTTAGGGTTAGGTTGTAGGGTGTTTGCGGCGGCCTCGTCGCGGGTTTGGGCGCTTCTGCCCGGAGTTGTCTCCAGGTCGCCGGCCAGATCTGGAGCGGGCCGAGGTGGATCTCTCTTCTTCCAGTGCTCCGGTGGTCGAAGTCTGTTGAGGTGAGTGGATCCTCCGCCGACGACTCGAAATAAGGCCTAGGACCTGGCATCAGGTGAGGGAGTTGATGCTGCGGCCCTTTCTTGACCGGCCGTGGTGGCGGGGGAGGAAGGTGCGGTGGTGACGGTTGATGCAGGTGCTTCTTCTTCCCGGCCAGCCGTGGAGGCGAGGGGGATCTGCAGCGTTGCGTCGTCGTCTTCTTCTTCCTTGTTTGGATGCTGGGGTGGTACTTGTCGCGGCGGTGTCTCCCCTCCTTCCTATTCAAGCCGCCATGGTGGTGGCTCTGTTGGTGGAAGGATTGGGTGCCTGCGGCGGCGGTTCGGTTTTGGAGCTTCTCTCCGGCGTCTTCTGGCGGCAGTTGCTCCGTCAGCACGTCGGACCCAATGGCAGTAGGGTTGCCGCTCCTTTGCTGCTCGGCCAGTGCGTTGTCCGCTGTGAATCGCTGGATTTCGCCGGAGTTTCGCCGCCGATCTGAAGGTGAAAGAGGATGAAGGACTTGATTGCTTTTTCAAGTTTTCCTCAGGGTCCTCAGTGCTTATTTCTGGGCCTCGATGTAATTTTTATTTTATTGGGCCTTTTTGTACTCCAGTGTATCAAAGCATTAATATATTTCGGGTGCTCTTGCACCCGTCCCCGTTAAAAAAAAAGTAAACTGAGCAAGGCTAGGTTTGTAACTTAGTACTAGTACTCTATTAGCATATGATGTTTCTTAAGGATTAAGAGTACTGCTGCTGCTGTTTTTTCTACATGGCCGGTTTTGTCCTTGGGTCTAGGCTGTCTGTTTGAATGGAGACTGGTAAAGGTTTGAACGGATCATTTTAGTAGCAGCAAGCATCTATCTATGATTATCTACGACTACGACCTGCATGTAGAGCTCGATCCACTAGCCGGAGACATTGCCCAATGCCCACACCACACGGAAGCAGCGAAAACCACGAGCTTAGCGCCAGCCTGACAGGACGACTTGACTCCTAACTTTCTTTGTTCCAAAGGCTACCTGCAATATGAATAGTACTAGTACAAAGAAACTGCTACACGGTCTGACCAGCCAAAGCTTGAAGCTTGACTGCTCATGATCAGTGCTCACTCCTCTCATGCTTCTGATGCTGTTGCCTGATATTTTTGCCGCCGTTGTTGAAAGTTGAAATGCCAGTCTTATCTTTTCTCCAGTAGTACTAGTATACAAGAATACATTTCGCCGTAGTCTCTTGATTATCTGAACTTTCCCATGACCACATATTCCAGAAACACAAGTATGTTGGTGCCGCCACATGTCAGTGTCCCAAGTAGATTGTCGCTGTCCAGGTTACTTACCTGAGTTCTCTGATGCTCGTGTTAGCCAACACGCACGAAACTATCGCGGCCCGGTAGAGATACCGCAGTACCGGTTTATTCTTCTGCAACAAAAAAGAAGGGGTTAATTGGATAGATTCCATTGCAATTTCTGACTATTTAAGAAACGTCACACTGTGACTTTGATTTTTTTTAAAACGTCACTGTAATTGTCTATACATTCTATAGATGCTATTATGTCCCTTTTAACACACATACCACAGTATATACACCCATATTTCTATTGTATCGTACGTATACATGGATGGCACAACTGAAATCAGCTTGGGCATGGTCCAAAAGAAGGGATTTCTGCAAATTTTTGGGATAAAATTGACACGGCTGCAGTTCAACTCATTCTTGGGCTGGCTAAAAATCAATACAGCGCATTTTTGCAAGTCCGACAACGAGCACTACGGGTGACCAAGTAACGTGCCGGCTAGCGGGAGATGTCGGCTTCGTCGAGGCTGCTACACCCGGTGCGGGCTAACAAGAGGAGGCTTGTTCGATTGAATTTGACGTCCGATGTTGTGAAGTACTGTACGCGTACATTAGTAATAGAACTGCGGAGGAGCATGTGGATAATAACTACCATGTCAATTTTATTTTAAACTAGCACAGTGGCCCTCGCAAATGTGAGGGAATTATGCTTAGTGCACATTGTATGTTTGAGAAAGAAAGTTATTATTTTATACCTTTTATATGATAGTAAATAATATGATTATGTAGCTACCACAAATTTAACCTAAATATAAAATTAAATTTTTGAAAAAAAATTCTTCATGTTTTATTTTTTGTGGAAAACATGTGATTATGCCATCCTAAAATTTCACACGAATGACCATATTTATATATATTTTATGTTTGATTAGACATTAATTTGGATTTCATCGAACTCTTTAGCTTGGCGATTATGTGATGTTAGATCATTAGTAGAGTTCTTAGGTTGATATTGTAGGATGTTAATTTTGTTATCCAAATAATAATTCGATTCTACAATAGAAATGGTAAGATAAAATGTATCGGGAAAATTATTAAGATCTTTTAAATATTGTCCATTGTAGAAAAGGATATCATATTCATAGATATACATACATGTTATTAATACTTTTGAATATTTTGCAGTAGACACATATAGCATCGATGTTCTAAAAATACATGAAAACTACAAAAACCGGTAAGATTAAAAGCATTAGATGGTTTAGCTTGGTCTATCACAAAAAAAATTCAATATAGAGTATCTCTGTATTCTAGTATCATAGTAATAAAAGATCTAAAACTATGTTCTGGTATATATACCATAAGTAAACATAAGCTTGGTGATCACATTATATCATAATTGTCTAAAAAGTTAACGATTTTGATTAGCTTTTTTCATCAATGTAGTGCACAAAAGCGGTGTAAGCTAATTCTAGTTGGAAGACTATTTGCACTGAACCAACAAGAATGTTCTCTATGTATTTATGATTATTTCAAAGACCAGTAACATCAAATGAAAGAACCATCATAGGAAAGGTGGATTTTTTGCACCTTTAGTAAAAATTCGTGCACTATGCTATTCACCATATGAACCACAACGCTATCTTCATAGTAGACAATTATACACGGTCCAAATCCCTTTGTGTGACTCTTAGGAATGACATGTATATAGTTTCCTACGCTAGCAAAAGTGCGCATGGTGCCAATGTCATGGACACAAAAAATATGTTATAAATCCAAAGTGACAATCGACATTCCCTGGTCATGCTTATCGATGTTTACTCTACTCTCAAGTATCTCCATAAATAAGTCCACAATCATATTATTCTACATCAAATTCTTGCGCCATTGTATAAAATACCCAATTTTTTCAGATACTTCTTGAATGATCAAAAAAATTCATGTTCCCACACTTTATAGCTATTAGCTTTGCTCAAAGATTATGGCCGTCTTTGACCACGATATATGGGTAAATTATATCGGCCTATGCAAAAAGACTATATCAAGAAAATATTGAATGTGTGAAATTAATCATCTAATAAAATCATACCATTGATCATGAGTTCATTACTCGATATATTAATTGTTGCATTCCTACATTCTTCAAATTTTGACCTTGAGTGTGCACGCCCCTTTTCTTCTAGCCAAAGCACTAACTAACGTAGGTGGCACATATGTTTAAGGCTTCAACAAACTGACATGTTAATAGTAAAGTCAAAACGATGGTAACTTCAGGATAATACAACTCCATGAAGTAGCTCACTGAAGTATCATTGAACAATTGATTAGAAGTAATAGAGCTATCATTGAGCCATTGAATTGAAATGGCATCGATTTGATAAACCACGAATCACTCAAACTATTTTCTTTTGATGTAAATGATACCTTCTAGAGGTTTCGTCTCAAACCCAGCGGAGCACTTGTGCTTGCTGCATATAGCGGGTGTTATCATAAGTTAGACAGTGATCTTTTTAGGATGCTGGCAGCCAACACTTCAAGTGTGCACACCGTAGGAAAGCAAAATAACGGTCCATACCTATAAACTCATGCCTTAATCAAATGCCTTCTATTGATGATTTTACATGAACTCACTAAATTGATTTTATTGTTGCCGATGTGAAATTTCATGAAACATGTGTGGTTTAACTACTTTTGGTCTTGCATATCAACCTTTTTTGCATGTTTGTTGTTAACTAAAAAATAAAAATGTCTTACATATACAAGGAGCAGCTATACTTACGACTATATGGGAGGCCTAGATGGTTCCACAAAATTGATCAAAACACCTTTCGCCTATGCAAGATGGCATTTTCCAATATTTTTTCTATTAATCAAAGAATAGACCTTAGTAGTCCCTCTATTTTTGTTTATAAGTCCCAAGAGCTTTTTAACAATGATTGTGAGATTTCTTTTAGTTTTGCTTGGATCTGGTTATGGGGCGTGGACCTAATTGTAGTCAAATAAACTGGTTTTCTCAATGCCAACTTAATTAACTTAAGTTTTTCTACATAGGTATAATGCATGATACACACAAATCTTGTCAAAGTGGAGCCAATTAATTTAGGACGGATGCAATATTATTTTGTGTGTACTCATACATGCAACGTAGTACACCAACCTGGTTACACTTCTTTTTGTTTTTTTCATCTGGTTACACGTTTTTTCCAACAACTCCACATTCGAGAAAGCAGGGTTCACAGCTACAACGTTCCAGCTTTTCTTTTCAACTTAGACAATTTTAACAACGACCCACGTTCCAGCCCACACAGCTCTTGGAAGTCCACATTCCACGGACGCGCAGCTTCGGTGACTTGATGTAACCAAGTCTCACGGTGACTTGGTTACAATATCCACCATCAAATCTTGATCGGACGTACGAGATTGTCTCAAATTTGAACCAAAAAAATTAAAAATGCTCAGAAAAATTTGAAAAAATTCCTGTAAATCATAAATGCATCGTTGAGAGTTCTATGAAAGTTTCATCCCATTTGAAACAATGGTTTGTAAATGAATAGTTTTTTATGTTGTATAGCGCAAAAAGCCATTTATTCCTAAACCACTGATCCAAATGGTATGAAAATTCCACAGAATAGACAATGAAACATTTAAGATTTATTATATTTTTTTAAAATTTTCTGAGCATTTTTAATTTTTTGGTTCAAATTTGAGACAATCTTGTACGTCCAATCAAGATTTGATGGTGGATGTTGTAACCAAGTCACCGTGAGACTTGGTTACATCAAGTCATCGAAGCTGCGTCCACATTCCACACGTATCATAATCTTCTTAAAATATCAACTACCACGTGTAAGGCCAAGGGTGCGCGTACACGGCTGTTATCTGAGGACGTTTTTCTTCAGCGGCACACCTAATTATATTCCACACGTTATCTTTAACATATATTGTGTCAGATAGGCTATGTAACTAATAATCTTCTGCTATATCTTAACCGTAAATTTTAAATCTAACGATCAACATAATTCAGATGATGTGGATCAACCTGGTACCTCGAAACACACTCTTATATTGCTTTTAGTATGTAACTAGCGTGGTGGCCCTCGCAAATGCGAGGGCATCATCTTTAATGGGTTGAAGGATCTGAGAAATAGATTTATGGTTTCATGGTACTCATATTTTATGATAAGAAATAATATGGATCTAGGCTTATAAAAAGGTTGTGGTTAAAATATTATGATATATGCGAGTAAGAGATTTAACAAATCTAAATTTCTGGTCTGAATATTGCTGCATCATCTGTCAAAATATATATGTAAGGAGTGTGAGCTCAATGGTAAAACTATGTGTGAGTTAGATCAGTATGTGAGCTTGATTAACATGGATAAATTTTCTTGATGAACTTTGAAGAAAATAATTCATCATCATTAATAGTTCGGTCCAATTAAACAATCAGAATTTTTACCTCGGTCTGAGTTTCTTCCTCACAACTACTTATGCTGTTTGAAAACGCAAAACCTTTTTTTGTGAATAGGAACTTGTATTAAAAAAAGCATCAACACTACAATAATACTTATAGAGATTATATATAAAGGGCCATATCACAGCCAAACAACATTTTGGCTTCTGAACCGCCTATACTTGCAAGAGCATGGCTCACCGAGCTATGCTCATGCCTAATAAGCTGAAGCTTAAACTCTATAATGTAATGGAGTTGACGTTTATTTCTTTCAGAAGATAGGTGAAAACCAACCTATCTTCGTATTCACTCTCGATGATGGCTACTGCTCGATAATATATAACAGTGTGCTCCACTGTTGTGGTAAGGCAAATTCCTCCATGCATGCACCCACCTCCGCCTCATAACGTGAAACCTCATAGATTTTTTAAGAAAATCCATGCTGAAATTGTTACATTAGTTTTGTATATTAATATGATCCTATAAAAATATAAATACAAAAATTAGTAAAAAAATGATTTCCAGCAGATCCATGAACATGTTTATACGTTGTTGATTAAAGAGAGAAGTACGGCGACTGGTATCTTGATCCTTAATTCTTGTTTATACACACTCGACTGGTATCTATGGTTTCATATAACATGAATGCACATCTTCGGTAATATAGTTCTAGTCTCTTAATCATCTTTGATTTTATTGAGTGAATGAAAGTTCCGTGCTCTTATTTTGACTTCACTATATCATAGAAAATACATGCATGGAAAATATTCTAAGATTGTCAAATCATCATACCAAACAATATCCATGAAAACAATTTCTAATAATTAAAATGTCCATATTTTAGGTTCTCTAAAGAAAGATGAAGCAAATCAATTTAATTCACATGGCAATCACACAAAGTCCTAAATGCCTTGTCTAATCTCGTGGTATTTTTCCTATTTTCGTATACCCAATGGTACCCATATATAAATTTGTACACTTATTACACACCGCCCAACTATAATTCACTTTATTATAAGTTTAAGGCTCCATTTGGCACCCAAGTGTTTCCATTACCCAAATATTGTAGAATTCTAGTATTTACATGGCTAGCCTAGCCAACAAATAATATAATTTTGGAAAAAGAAGTCTGGTCCACTTATTTCTGTGCTGCAATATCACAAATATAAGAGTGCATTTTTAACTAAAGCAAACCTTAACATAGTTTAAACCATGGTATTCAGATACTGCAGTATTTTAAATATATTTCAAAAAAAAAACTTTGCTGCAAACACAACCAAAGACATAACAAAATATTTCGGACATGGTTGGGATGATGGACGTTGACGTGGTACATAGATCAAATGTTGAGCGAAAAACCGAAAGTGTTTAGATTCTCAAAGTAATAAGATATGAAATATATCCATTGTACATTTTTTCCACGAATGGACTTGACCAGCTGATCTCCTCTACTTATATTCAAACGGACTCGGATAGAATTTTTTTCCGTACCAATGGACTCGGGGCTAGTTACCTGGTGTGCTCCTTTATTTTCAAACGGACTCATCTAGCTAACACGATCATGCACGGTTTTTTTAGCTGAACTGTCTCAACCAGCTATTTCTAGGGATGCATTGCCTGCAAAAGAAGAAAGGCTTTGTATGTATTGTCAAAAAAAAAAAGGAAAGGCTTTGTATGTTTTTTCTGGGTGGACGTTTAGTTATTCACGGAGTCCATGTTTCAAAGGAGTGGACACGTACACAAAGTACATAACCTTGTTGATACCGTAGTTAATTTAGATACGGCAGTTCGGAGATTGATCTATGCTAAAGAGGTATTTCCGGAAGACTCTAACGGTAGCTCACGATTTTATTTGGGGTATAACCATAGAGCGTGTCAAATAGGTTTAAATCGGACTATGTATGTAGTTACGTGACTATTAGCCTTTGATAAATCATAGCCCCACATTATGGATTCAACTATCACAATAAATTTAGTAGATGTGGGTTAACGTGGTTTTTTGAAAAACACCCTTATATTGCTTTTAGTATATAATAGATAGATGTTGTCACGAATTCCTTCTTTTGGACAATGTCGAAGCTGATTATACATGTATACGTATTTATGACATAATATAAGTGTAGATTGTGTGGTATATGTGTTAAAATGGATATAATGGCATCTATAAAATGTCTAGAGAATTGAAGTGGCATTTTTCAAAAGTTAAAAATTATAGTGGTGTTTCTTAAATAGACAGAAATTACTATGACGTCTATCCAATTAACTCAAAAAGAAGTAATGCCACTTGATCTTAACTCCAAATTAGGGCTCTGAAGACCTGGACGGGATTAGCCAGCCATGTCACATGATTAGGTTCAAATTGATCATACGAATACGGGGTCATGGCACACGCAACGGGTTCATGTTGACAGTGGCCATACCAAGATAGCCTTGATTTTTTCTGAACGTGACAGACAAAATTAAATTAAATTCCGTGGTTGTTGCACGTACGTGCTCGATCCCTATATGCTAATCTGGAGTCTGCCGAAAGCGCATGGGAGGATCACTAGCTATCAAATCGGTGGACAATAAGAAAATGGATCTCGTCACCCTTTAATTAAGATGGATGCCGAGGTTAGTTGAATCTGATAGAATTGTTTGTATGTGCAAAGCTGTCGTTGAATTTGTTTTTCCTTGATACACTGTGTTTTGTCCTTAGAGCAAGTCCAACTGACCCCTAATAGCCACCCCTATAGGAAGTGTAGGGAGAGAGAGAGTGTGTGAAAAACAAGCCTCCAACAGCTTTCCTACACATGTTCGCCGATGAATCCGCACCCCTAACCCACTCCTTCTCCCCTATGTATCAGGGGAGTGGAGGTGATACGTTGGAAACGTATCTATAATTTTTGATGTTCCATGCTTGTTTTGTATCTACTTTTCTTTACTTGTCCACACTTTGAGGTACTTTTTACATGTTTTCTGGTACTAACCTATTAACAAGTTGCAACAGTGCCAGATGCCTGTTTTCTGCTGTTTTTGGTTTCAAAAAAGTTAGTAAAGAAATATTCTCGGAATTGGACGGGACAAAGGACAAAGTCAGTTACTTTCCGTGGGGAACAAGAAGTCCAGAAGAGATCCGGAGGGGCTAGCCATGGGGGCCAGACCCACCCTAGGCACGGGGGCAAGTGGGCCCGCGCCTGGCTAGGGTTTGGTGGCCCTGGCCGCCTCCCGGTCTCACCCCTTTGCCTATAAGAAGCCCCCGATGCAGAAATCCTGAGTACCCGATCAAATCTCCACGAAACCGTCTGTAGCCGCCGCCACCATCGTCCATAGATCAGGGGTTCTAAAGTTCTTTCCAGCACCCTGCCGGAGGGGAGATCATCCCGAAGGCCTTCTCTATGGTATAATGCGTGAGTAGTTCCACCTTGGACTATGGGTCCATGTAGTAGCTAGATGGTTGTATCTCCTCCTTTGTGCTTTCATGTATAGATCTTGTGAGCTCCGTTCATGATCAAGATCTAATCTATTTGTAATCATGCATGTTGTGTTTGCGGGGATCTGATGGATATTGAGATTATTATGTTGGTTTGATTAATGGTTTTATTTTTATGATTCTATCATGTCTGTGTTGTTTGTGATCTTGCATGCTCTCCGTTGTTAGTAGCTATCTTGGCCAAGTAGTTGCTAGTGACTCCAAGATGGGGTATTTATGCTCGATAGTGGATTCATGCCTCTAGTTTTCAAGGGAAGTGACAATAATCTCTTCGGTTGAAGATGTGTTGTTGCTACTAGGGAGAAAACAGTGGTCTCTTGTTCATAAAACATGTGGACTGTTTAGCTTATACACTTTGCTTAAAGCAGTTGTCTGTTGCTTGCAACTTAATACTGAAGGGGGTTCGGATGATAACCTGATAGACTTTTAGTCATAGATGCAGTTGGATGGCGGTCTATGTATATTGTTGTATTGCCCAATCAGCCATAGGATCTTTCTGACTAGTAATTGCATTGTTATGCCTTGCTCAGTTCCTGTCAATTGCCCCGCTGTAATTTGTTTATCCTTCATGTCATGTTGTTTATCTAAGGAGAGCACCTCTAGTGAACTATGGACCCTGGTCCAATCTTTACCATTGATACATCTTCCACTGTTACATGTTTACTTGCTGCAAACCACAATTATCTTCCACACCATACGTTTAATCCTTTGTTACAGCAAACCGATGAGCTTGATAACCTCACTGATTCGTTGGGGCAAAGTCTTGAGTTTGTGTTGTGCAGGTCTTCGCGTTGCTTGCAACACCTGTGTGACGTTTCCTTCCTCCTACTGGTTCGATAACCTCGGTTTCTTACTGAGGGAAACTTGCTGCTATGCTGCTTCATACCTTACTCTTGGGATTTTCAATGGAGCGTCCCACGAGAAGTACTAGGCGCCATCAGGAGGCATCCCCTATATGTGGGATCTATAAGTAATAAACCGTACATTTCCAAAAAAAAATTAAAATATGTAGGCTCTACGTAGATGAGTGAGTTGTTAGTTGAAAATAACTGAGAAAGCATGCTCTCTCCTATTAAAATGTATGTGGTTATGATATACTCCCTCCGTTTGGGATTATAAGTCCCGCGCGGATAACTAGGTTGTCAATTTGAACAACAAAACATAAATAGTATAGCATAAAAATTATTCCATTAGAAACTTTAGAGGTTATATTTTCTAATGATATAATTTTTGTGATATATAAGTTATGTTTTGTTAGTCAAATTAACAACCTAGATATGCGCGTAGGACCTATAATCCCGAACAGAGGGAGTAGAAGAGATAACTCAGGGTAGCGGCTTAGAAGAGACCCTACATACATATATAGGAGAAAAATATAGAGGTGCTGCTGGACTTGCTCTTAGAGGAGAAACAAGGGAACGACACGTCGTTCTCCTCCCTTGTTGTTCCCCGCCGTGAATAACTCAACCGGCATTTTGATTAGCTAGTGTAAATGTTAACATGACAACAAATTAAGGCTCACTGAACATCGAAGATATGGTTCGTTTGAAGATTTCAGCCAAACCGTGTTAGAGTACAGTATACTGCTACATTGATAACTAATAATCGATCGTTTGATTCTGCCTAGTGGGTGTGTAATTAATCAAGCATTTGACCAAGTTTTGCTTCGCTCCGATGCGCTAACGACATGCATGGGCTAGCTGTCGAGTTTGACGATTGTCCACTCCACCCAATGGCAGCCCATTTATCCCAACATGGCAACATCCATGTGTACCTACGTCGTGCTTATCCTCTGACGTATCCTTCCAAAAATTTCTATACGATCTTATATCGTGCCCCCCAAGAACCAACATAATATACTCCAACTTGCTGTTCCATGCGTACGTGGCTAAGAATCACGCAAAGTAAAACCAGCTGGGTGTCGCTTATTGATCCGGGTAGCTGGTAGAAACCGTGTCGAGGTAACTAAGTCTTACAAATCAACCGTGTTGTCTTCTGTTTCCTTATCCCCTCGTCTTCTTTCCATGAGCATACTTCACGCAGCCGCCGTTGAGCTCCGTCCTTCACCACGCGCCGCCGCTGACCTCTGCCCTCCGCCACGCGCCGCCGCGACCTCCGCCCTCCGATACGCGCGGCCGCCGAGCTCCGCCCTCTGTCGGTGCTCCCGCCGGAGGTCGCCGCCCGCCCCGTGCCCTGCCGCTCCTGGTGCTCCGTCCTCCTGGCCTCCATCCCACGCCTCTATGCAAAGCTCCGCCTGATGTGCTCCTACATGTGAGCTCTGATCTGACGTACCGTCGCTGCTGTCAACGACGACGACATTCTCCTCACGTGCGGCCGCCAACATTGCTACCGAAGGACACCCCTGCCTCAACCCATCATAGATGCAACCGAAGATTGTGTGCATCTCCTTCTCGTTTGGCACGGTGCTACACAGACAGGATGACGATGCTACTGGAAGTGGTCATTGTTGCTACATACAAAGGGTCGCGATGCTACCGACGAATAGATGTGTTTTGATATTTTTGCTAAAGTGCGATGCTACAATAGTTGCAAGTTTTTGTTATTTTTCTTCTATGTTTTTGCTACAATATCACAAAGTATCTGCTACGATGAAAGTTCTGAGGAGAGTCGGTTTTGCTACGTTAGTCACAGGCGATGTCTCCGGCGAGGTCGTTCTTTTTGCTACATTATCACATTTTTTTTTCTATCATGGTTTTGTGATTGCTACAAGTGCATAAAATTTTTGCTATACGGTCTTCGGCGAGGTCTATCGGCGAAAGGCTCTGGCGAGGTCGAATCTGCTACATTAGCATAACTTTTTTTTGCTACAGAGTCTCCGGCGAGTCAGTCTTTTTTCTATTTTTTAGAGTGAACCATTTTTTTGCTACGTGTAGCAAAAGCGGGATATTTTGTAACAAATCAGGTTAATTTGTAGCAAAAACCGGAAATCTAGACAAAAAAAAAAAAGACACGCGTTACACAGGAGACCCGTCGGGGAAAATTAACCCCGAAGGACGCGTAGCGCTCGCCTTTTTTTAACACCGAAGCCCATAGTTAGTTTCTTCATTTGACACTCGCGAAATATTTATTTATTTGACACAGATACCGGTCCTCGGTCCTCAACTAACGTACGTCTCTGTACTGCTGCAGTGAAGTGTGAAGCTACGGAATTACTCAGTGTTTGTTTAATTTCTAGCAAAGGAGTACCGGGAACGCTTGTGGAGAAGACCTGTCTGTAAACGATGACGACGACCTAAGGCGCCGGCGCCGGGATCTGGGTCACGGAGCCGGTCAGGGATGCCGGCCGGCGAGTCAGGGCTGCAGTCCGGGGAAGTCTGACTCGTTATGATCATTAGAGACATGGAGTCCGGGTTTCGCTGTCGTCGTCGACTGGCACGCTGTCGATCTTTTAATAATAAGTCGCGTTCACTGAACATGATAACTCGGCAGATTGACACGTTCGTGCTGATCATGCAGCTTGCAGGGATGAAGGTGGCATGCGCCGTGGCAAGCTAGCG
The DNA here is from genome assembly GCA_916181665.1 of Avena sativa. Classification (NCBI taxonomy): domain Eukaryota; kingdom Viridiplantae; phylum Streptophyta; class Magnoliopsida; order Poales; family Poaceae; genus Avena; species Avena sativa. Next base: position 368,381,941 of record OV702279.1, on the reverse strand, counting down.
ATGTCGAGCGCCCAGGCACTGTGCGAACTTAAGTGCAGCAGGGAGGTAGCTAGACCATACCGGCATCTGAACCGATATATAGTATGATGATAGCTCCGAGTCTCGATCTTCAACGTGCAGATCGATCAGAGCTACTGTAGAGAAAAATGCTGCGTGCGTGCTTTGTCAACGGTCGCCGAAGTCGGGCTAGCAGCTAGCTAGCTGTCCCCACGCCAGACACTTCTCATCAGCCTGATCTGGATCGATGTGTGAGTATGTCGGGGACACCCTGATCGAGGCGGCCGCGTCGCTGCCGTGTGTATCTCGCGCGCGGAGGTCTTCGTCCTCGCCGTCGCCGTGAGAAACTTCCACGAATCAACGGCTGGTCGTGAGTCTGAGCCGGCCGGCCGGAGAAGTTTTCTTGAGTAAATTAATGGCACCAAGAGTTGCACAATTTATTTTGTATGTGCATTTAAGCCACAAAACTTGTAAACTGAATTAACAAGTTGTATAACTTGCGAACCGTGGTCACAAAACTGATTAACAGGGTGGTTTTCTACCAAAAACGGTCATAGACAGACTAAACTTTTACAAAGAAAATGTCTCCATCTGTCATGACATTGTTGTGCGTGCCAATGCAACAAGCAGTAATACGTAGTACATCTGTCATGACTTTGCAGCTCATGTGTCTTCCCGCTGGTATCATGCACATCTCACGCCAAAACCACCGCTGCCATTCCCGGATGTCTATAGCTACATCGACCGTTGTCATGCATGTACACTTGTATTCTAGAAACCGGCGTCGTGCGTCGCCGTAGATTCCATCCACCATGCTCTACCTTTTTTCTTACCTATCGAAATCTCAAAACCAATATTCGCGACAAACGAATAATCTTTTAACAATTACACATAGACACACGTCTATGCACGCAGATTTCATTATTGCGAACCACGGGTTTTTACAAGAAATTTATTTAGAAACTTCTTGAGATTAATTAATCCGCTGAACATTAATATTTTTGTATGGTGTATATTAGTTTTTTCTTCAACCTGTATTCTTGGTATCTCGCCCGCAAACGGTTTTTCCGCCTACCACCGAAAAAGTACCACGGGATAAAGTGTACCGATATTTACATAATTTGCTCAAATTTAAATAAGAAATCGATAAAATCTGGAAAAATTCATAGTTTGGTTTGAAAAATCTTGAGTGATATTTGGGCTTCTGAAAAATACAGTTGGCCACTGAGTAATTTTTCTTTCTGTTTATTTTTGCTCGAGACGTGAAATCAAATAGACATTGGTATAAATAGGAATCATGTATGATTTGTATGGGCATGACATTGTAATCCTGCGTTCTTTTGGAATCCTATGAATCAAAGAGACCATTATAGTACTTATGTTGTGTAGTGATTGTTGCAACGATAATCTTTTTGAAAACAAAATTGACTTTCCAATTTCGTGTAGGTATTAGATATATATGTGATGCTTACTACATGTGTGGAGCTATGAGATTCTCTGGTCTCTGGACCGCTTGAGATGGTAGCACGAGATATGCTCAACAGTGTGATGATAGTTTGTCAATAGGATATGTGATAGCACGAGATATTTCTCATAAGTCATAACTCCTCTAGTCTTTATTCTATTTCTGTATGGAATAATATTTTGCAAGCTAGATAGATGCGCGCGTTGTTTGATGCAGAGGCCGATCAAAATTAGGCTTACACCATTTGAACACATTCATATTTGACGCACCCATGACTAAAATAGCTAGTAGACAACAATGCAAGCATCACACTGAGAGAACACATATCATGCATGATGTTTAAAAGTAAACGGCAAATCAGAAGTAAAATTTGGCTTCCTTTTGCGACTACAAGCACATGAGAATATCATAATTCCACCATTTTCACTAAAAAAATCCCAACCATTGTATCAATTAGAGATTTATGTAACTGCGTCGGTGTCAATACTTTAGTTTAAAGTTGGTGTGAAGAGACATGCTTGCACAACTCTACTGTCACATAAAGAGGTGATTCTCATCTATCCGGCAATCATCGGTCCTAACATCGAAAATGTTGTTTTCTCAAAATAAATGGGTATTCTATCAAAACATTGACATGAACGTGCAATCTCTCGAAGAGGTTGTTCCGAAACATCAGGATAACGCTTTTGCCAATTATTGGTTTCCACTAAACCTCAAAATACCATTCACCTAAACTTTCACAACACTAAACATGTCAAGCCCAAATGAAAACACCAGTGACAATATTTAGCTCATCAAAGGGCTCAGAAACATGGCTACTAGGACAAGATCTACCCATGAGATCTTGTGAATAGAGACAATAATCGGGCCGGTACAATAATGTTATTTCCTCTGTTATTCTTCTGTTGCTAGCAAGCAACCGTACCCCTATCGATGTCTCTCCCCCACTTTAGTTTTCGGGCTGTTGCTAAGTATAGCATATACAGATCGTTGGCATCACATCATGGGCAGGTGCATGCATGCAATTATGGGCCACTTTCCGTTCCATCCCATGGCCGCGCGCCAGGGATGGATGGATCAGATAACTCCCGGAGCTTTTTCAGCCAAATGCATGCACCTGCTGGAGCCTGGCTAGCTAGCCCTGTAGCACACATCGCAGTCTCCAACCCACATGAGAGCACCAGAACAAAGGCAGGGGATCGGAGGGGGTCAAATGGCGACATGTAGCCACGAGATCGACGTCTCTTTGCACAGCAATTATATGGAGAGATACAAGACGGGGATGGATAGATAGAGGAAAAGTTCTAGATACATCATTTGCTTCTTCCGGTATGCATGTAGTCATCCTCGATCTCTCTAGCTAGCTAGCTAGCTAGGGCATAATTAGCAGTGTTTGTGTTTGTGTACACTTGCCATTTCAAGAACAAGATTAGTTTATAGTGACGAAAGCACGATTAGACTTGGATCATGCGTATGATGAGAGAAGAAAGGTGCAAACATTTGGATCCAGGCCGGGAGATATGATCAAGAGATCAAAGTTACCATGGACCATTGCTACTTCCGGCATGTCTAATCCTTGATATATCTCTACTTAACTACCTAGTGTACAATTCCTTTTTTAGATGTATCATCTAGTCATGCACACTTCATTTTTTGATGTATATCTAGTCATGTATACTTAATTAGGTACGTATGATCTAGTGGCAAATAAGAAGTAACAACAAGCTTAATTTACGGTTTATAAGCGAGATTAGATCACTTAGCATATGTGTATGATAAAGAAAGGGAAAACATTTCGATCGACTGACCGAGCAGGAGATCAAGAGCTCTAAGCTACCATGGAACTTAATTTGCAAGCTGGCATGGAGAGGGAAAAAAGAACGCTAGCTAGCTAGGTCAGCGCGAAGTCTATGCACCGCTTCTTCCAAACCGCGTGCGGCGGAGACGCCGCCCCTACGGCGCCAGCGTCCCTGGATCTCTTGCTCATCTTGCCCATGTCGTGCTCCGGCGCGGTGGGCCTCGGCCCCGCTGTCGTGATGATCAGGTCGACGCCGAAGAGCCGCACGGTCCTCACGGGGGCCGGCGCGTTGACGAGAGTCGTCATCGTCGTCGTCGTCTTCGGCCGGAGCTTGCAGTCGATGAAGAGCTGGTCGTTGCCGGTGGTGGCGGCGGAGCGGTAGAACCCGACCGCGTCGCCGGCGTGCAGGCCCTTCTCCTTGACGAAGCGGCTCCAGCCCTTGGTGAGCACGTAGCTCTGGCTGCTGTTCCAGTACGAGTACCGGAACCGCCACACCTTCCCCGCGCCGTCCTCGAAGTTGAGCAGCAGGCCCTTGCACTCGCCGGACACAGCCGCGGCCGTGGCGCAAGTGGGGAGCTGAAGAGGGAAGTGCTTCTCGGCGTGCTGCTTCGGTATCACCAGCCGGTTCAGCTTCCCCACGTCGCTGGGCGTGACCGTCTTGTCGAACAGGTGCTCCCGCGCAACCGCCGCCGCCACCGCGGTGGTGGCGGGGTTTTCATAGGGAGGCGGCGACGGGGAGGCCGCGGCGAAGGCGCGCTTGTTCTGCGCTAGCTCCTCGGGGTACGTGTGCTTGCGGAGCATGTCGACGACCTCGGCCTTGGAGCGGGCGGCGAGGAAGCGGAGCTCGGCGGCGTCGTCCGGGTCGGACTCGGCGAGCGGGCGGAAGTTGGTGACGGCGTCGCGGCCGCGGAACCGCTGCGCCGCCGCGTCGTAGGCGCGCGCCGCCTCGGCCTCCCCCGTGAACGTGCCGAGCCACACGCGCTGGTGCCGCTCGTAGATCTGCGCGCCCCACCGCCCGTTGGGCTGCGGCACGACTCCCTTGTACTTGGAAGACGGAAGCCTCCCGACGCGGACCGCGCCGCCGGAGTCCACCTCCGCGCCGGGCTCCGCCGCGTCCATCACCGCGCTGGCCCCGCTGCCCACGCGCTGCAGCGGCTTCAGCGCCGCCGGTGACGCCGCCTCCTTGCCCGTGGACGCGCCGCTGCTCGCGTCGTCCACGAGGCAGCTCGTACTGTCCATCCAATCACCGTTGGCGTTGAGAGGGGAGATGCTTTGGGAGAGTAGCTGGAGCTGTGTGGATCGGAGTAGTAGGTAGAGGAGCAGCAGAAGGAAGCGCGTGTGATATATAGGGGGAGAGCCGAGATGGTGACTGTGAGTGTAGCTAGGCTAGTGCACACTACCACCATATAATATACTACTGGAGATATTTGTACACATGACCATATTGTTTTGTTGTGGTCCTTTATGCATGCGAGTACATCCTACTATTGTTTGCATTTTATACTTTTATTTTTATTTTAACAGCATTAATTTTGGGTTAATTTTATTATTGATTACATATTTTAATTATATGCATCATTGGGCTACATGTGCTCGTTGTGGGTTAACTCAAAGGGAAATGAGATACGGCGATGAGATGATGCACATTTCTTTCCTACGTGTATGTCGCGGTTGTGGTAAATTCGAAGTGTTAGCCGCACATTTTTTTGGTTGTGTTTTATTTTTGCTCATTTAGTATGCCAGAAACTTACGTATTTTCTTAAATTTTGGCCGCCTTGCTTCATATTCTTCCCCTAAAGTGATGCAAGGTGGAGCGTGTTGGCGATGTGGCGGTGGTGACATTGAGGAAAATGGAGATGGTTAGCGTTGTGAGGTGAAACTCATCTCCAATGTGACAATAATTACACCGACGAAGAGCATAGTGTGTGAAAGAGGGGGCAATGGAGGATTGAGGGCGGGGCACCGGCACCACCACACCGGATAAGAACTATCATCTCCATGGCCCTAGAGGATGAGTTCCAACGACTATCGGAATGGTGGTGGTGGCGGATAGACTGAGACAGGGTGTGTCTAAATTTCTTTCGAGTAGGGGTGGTACATCTTGTATAAATTTAAAGAACTCTAGTATTTTATTTAATATACAAGTAAATCTTGTAGAACTTTTAAATTTTAGTGGATGTGTCGAGGTCCCACACTCATCTCTACCTAAATCCACCATGATAGGGCGGCACAGTGACACACTGCTAGGCCGTCGACCTCGTGCAAGGGAGATGAGTGGTGGTTTGTGTCGTAGTGCTCTGATGACAAGCATGAAAATGGTGGAGACAGAGCCACCCGAGTAAGGAAGGCGATTCCAACATCGAAGGAGCTTGATAACAATGATGCGGGGAGAAGAGTTACAATTTGAGATGTAGGTTAGGCAAAGAGAGGATGATCTCAAAATATTAACGTCACGGAAAAATAGAAGAATTTTCTAAGAAAAAATCGATGCGCATATGCCAGAAAAAGAAGACTAGAATTACGACAATGTTCTTTCGACGCGCTTATTACTATTATTTTTTGGGGCGAAGACCATTAGAATCAACTTGTGAGGTTTATGTGGGAGTGAGAAAAGTAGAAGCAATGTCGACAAGTGGATGGGAGGTGAGGTGCTGATCCAGTTCTTGGGCTTTTGATGCCACAGGTAATACATTGTGTGCCGGTCTCTCCCTAGTCCTAAACGGTGATGTGGACGGCGTGGTAGAATTTTCTGGAAGTTCTAGATCGATGGATATGCATGTCCGCGTCCATGGATAGCCAGCTTTGTCGATTCCTATTCGATCTTACTTGACTATTCACCGTACATGGAATTTCTCAACTGAAAAAAAATACTACTAACAGACAAAAATAAGTTTTGCGAATCAACACACATATATATTTTTTTTTGGAAAGTCTACACGATTACTTAGATTGGTTACGATAATGAGTAGCGACAAAACATAAACAAGGTCAGCGAGATCGATCCAATTGCACGCATGTACATAGTAATCGACACTCCAACGATATGATATTTGCGCTGAAGTCGGCATGTTGGATTTAAGCAGGCATATAGTACTAAGCAATCGCCGGACCGTGTCAACAAAGAATATTTTATGTGTGGGTATATGTGCGTATTATATAAGTAGTTTGCAACTACTTTGATAATTGAATTACTTCCATTAAAGTCGACGGGCACATATAACCCATGTAGACTGTAGCTGGATATACATGAGCACATACCAGCGCACAGTTTAATTAATCAGCTGTATATATATTATCAAAAACTATTGTGATACATCCAAATATAAATTTAAAAAAATGAACTGCGTGCATGGTCAGGTTCGATGCTACGTATCCGAGTCAGCTGGCGCTGTCATCTGGTGGTGACCATGTGGGGGAAGGGAGACCGCAGAGTAATTGCAACAGACGACTTGGTGCAAGACTTGGCATCGCAAAGTCTACCTCGATCACGGCTGATCGTGGAATCGTGTAAAATATTCAAGAGATGTATGGCAAATTGGCAATTTGCAAGAAAAATCGTTGAATTTGAAGCCTGTATATAAAAGTATAAGAAAGACTGCATCCAGGGGCCTAGCTAATTAATCTCAACGGAGACTTTCTCGCATGGACAGCGAGTGAGATCCGTGCATATAATTAATTTCTCGTCTCTAACCTTAAAAAAAATTACCACCTTGCGATTGTGATGCAACCAAAATATACAACATAGATTGCTTGCATTTTTGTGTGAAGTAATATCAAGTCTCAAAAGATTATACGCATCTAGGCCAAATAAACCGGCTTACCAAAATAAAGACTTTGAGGCCGCCAACATTGAAACACATAACTCGCAACAATCATTTCCTCCATTATCTATCATCATCCTATCACCAGGAAACCAAATTCGTCGGCGCAAGAACATTAGACTCAACAAATTTAAACCGTTATACTGCATGATGATGCCTTTAGGAAAGGGCTTGCCCCTTGTGCGTGAACATTGACGGTTCCAACCAATAGACAATAGTTTGGATGAAGCATCATGACCTCTCAAAATGAAGCTTCGAGCCAAGACCTTCCATGAAGGTATGGCGCACACACGTTGATGTTGCCTAATCTAGCCAGTGAAATTACACGGGCTCTTATCTAGAGAAAACATGTACTCATCATTGACTAACAATGTTGTCATCTTTCTTTGCCATTCCACGCTTTCTCAGATAGAGCACCTTGCTAGCCTGGATTCCGACATGGCCATGAAAATCTCCGCACAATGTGCAAAGACAGTGTCACTCGTTGAGCCATCGTCTTTGACCGTTTGTCATGCAAGAAAAAAACACTATCGGATGGCCCGTCTAACTGAAGTCAGAGCCAGGAATGTTGCATCCTTGGCAATGTTGGGGGCTGCCTGCCCCACGCTTGTTTTGAGAAAGGCTCACCATAGTGCGAGCTTTCCATGTTCTAGCCAAAACAAAAACATCGAGCCACCATAATGCCCACATGTTATGCACGCCAGTATCATTCAACTCGCTATGGTCGTCAACAAATATCCACCAGCCTCCATGGACACCACCCAACATTGTGTTCTGGAACATGCTACGCAAAAACAAAAATTCACCATGCACAAAAATCATGATCACTAGTAAGTTGCAAGCAACGAGATCATATCCTTGATCAACACGTTACCGCAAGCATAGTTGATGATGATGTTGATGACTATCTTCAAACCTCACTAGGTTTAAACATACCAGTTGTGGGAGTTATCTCCTCACGAAGATACACACGATCAGTTTCTCTAAAATAACGTGGGGTGCAGAGTCACCGCTTCGATATGTGATCAAGCACACTAACACAGCGGGAAAGCAAGTCAATAATCTATTCATTTGAGATCGCTGTCTAGATTAGATCTTTATGGGAGTAGACGATCTTGTAGGGTCGCTCTGCAGTGTCCCATCAACCAAGTGACAAGACGCCTGGTCGGACAAGTTTTTGTGCCGACCTAGATGCGGGCCACCAGCTCGTCGCGCATTCCTTCGGTTGGCCTATCAGACAACCAGCCGGACACGGGATTGTGTTTGGCCGGTCAGACAATTCTGGTTAAAACGAGGGTCTAGCATGCAGGAAAATTGTTTCCAACGACCACTTTTTGGACCCACCTATAAATTATTTTCTCCTAACTTGGAAAGTCTAACACTTTCAAAATTGTGTGGCCTTGTGTGGAGGGCTCTCACTCGATTTTGAGAGGTCAAGGGAGAATAGGTCTAGATCCAAGAAGTCATCGTTTGTGCTTCATTTTTTATGGCCTCTCCAACCGAGATTAAAGTCCCCGAGGACTTGAACTTTGGGATAAATCACAGAGTCATCATCTCCCTCTACTTTCTATCCTTGCCTTTACTTTTGTATATTCTCTTGCATAATACAGGATTGTTCACCTAGTTTTTTTTAGGTTCATTTTATTTAGCCACAATTATGCCAAAACAATGAAATTAGTTAAACTCTATAGTTAGCTATTCACCGCATCCTCTTGTAGGCACCATTTTTTATCCTCCAGCCTTAGAACAACATGTTTTCTATGGAGTACATCCTACAACTCCCCATCCATGTAATAAGTATAAATAACTATTTACTAAGAAATGAAGTATTTTAATTTTTGAAATCATAGATTCCCACTCCATCTTGATCTTTTGTTCGGTACAAAAAATTCCATTTTGCTAGACGATATTTTTTCAATATCACACCGCTGATAAAACATAGAACTAAAATAGTCTAACCTCTAGAATACCACTTTCGGCACTTGAAATGAAGATAACATCCATAAAGCCATGTGCATAAGCTCATATTTGATCAATCCAAAATATCCTCCAGAGGACCAACTATTGAGCTTTTAGTTCTTTCCTCCACATGCATCCACCTTCACTTGTCTTCAATAATAAATTAGAATCCCATGATAGCAGATCAAAACTAGACTCTTTCACATCCTAAGATTTCAGTGAATTGAGCTTCAACTTTTGGTACCTCACAAATCAGAATAATTCGATCTTGTGGAAGTTAATCTTTAGATGAGAAAGTTATTCGAAAGCGGCAAGCACCAATTTGAGATTTGTTTGTCTTTTCTAGATCATGGTCGATAAAGAGGATATTATCATTAACATATTGTAGAATGGAAATCTATCATCTAGAAGATATGGCACAACCCAATCCATTTGATTGTCTATCTTAATTAGCTTGCTCGATGAGTACTGCAAGCATACTTGCAACAAAATCAGATCGCCTTGGCAAAATCATTTCTCTGTGTAAAGTAGTGAGCAACATCGTCATTCACTTGTACCCTATCTCCAAAAACATAGTTATTAATCCATTACCGCCAAAAATCCCTGCATACAGAGGGTTTCTATGGATATGGCTATCCAACTTATCCATAGGCCTTGAAAAGGTAAATTTTATGACACATAACATTATACGGTGCACCTTGTGGGCAGTTTCATGTAAAATTAGCACGCCATCTATGATGTTTCCACCTTCCATGAAAGTCATATATGTAGTGTGCACTACCTTATCTACAACCATGTTCTCCTAGTAATTTTGTACCTTTCTAAAGGTTGTGAAGCTCTATATGTGGGCACCACTTCATTTTGTGCTTCATCTTGATTGAGACCGGTAAATACTTGTTCTTACATGGCCCATCTGGACCATGTGAAAATTATTAGTATTATATCTCTATTTGCTATATTTTGGTATAATTTTAATTTTTTGGCATTGGGAATAATGATAATATGTATAAGTCCATGTTCATAAGCACCTATAAGATCAATTCGAAACGTCCTGTAGAGGATTGGCACTTTTCTTTCCAACTTCTAAGCCTTTTCATTCCTTTCCTCCAAATGCCTCCACCTTGAAGAGTCTTCATAATAAATTGAAGTCCCAAGATAGCGTATCAGAAACAAACTCTTTCACATCCAAACATGTCAGTATATTGAGCTTCAACTTCGTGTGCCTCACGAAAGCGGAATAATTCACACTCATGGAGGTTAACCTTTAGACGAGAAAGTTATTCGAAGGCTCGAGCATAAATTTCAGATTTGTTTGTCTTTCTAGATCACGATCGATAAAGAGGATGGTATCACTAACATATTGTAAAATGGATTGTCCATCATCTAGAAGATATGGTACCTCCCATCTCATTTGACCGATTAGCTCGCTCGATGAGTGCTGCAATCATACTTGCAACGAAAGCGTATCCCCTTGGTGAAAGCCTGTATTTATATGAAGGTAGTGACCAACATCGTCATTCACTTCTACAACTACCCTATCTCCAAAAACATAGTTGTTAATTCAGTACCGCTGGAAAACCCGTCATGCAAAGGGTTTATGTGGAAATAGCTATTCAACTTTTCCATAGGCCATCAAAAGTTCAAATTTTATGACAGTTTAACTTTTTATGGTGCACCAAATGGATGCTTTCATGTAAGATTACCACCACATTTAGGATGTTCCTACCTTGTATGTAATTCGTATGTGTAGTAACATACCACCTTATCCACAAACCGCATTTACCTGGTAATTTTGTACCTTTCTAGCCGCCACCTCAATTTGACCCTCATCTTGATGTACTCCCTCCGTTTAGGATTATAGGTCACGCATGGTTAACTAGGTTATCAATTTGACAACAAAATATAAATAGAATAAAATAAAAATTATACCATTAGAAACTTTAGATGCTATATTTTCTAATGGTATAATTTTTGTGTTATATAACTTATATTTTATTCGCCAAATTAACGACCTAGGTATACGCGTAGGACCTATAATCCCAAATGGAGGGAGTAGACGAGTACTAATCTGTTCTTGCATCGCCCGTTTGGGACCATGTGGATTTCATAGTATCATTACAACTTTATTTGTAGTATAATTTTGTACCGTTTTAATTTCTCATCACGTAATAGTCTGGCTATATGATAGCACTACTAGTTGAATTAGCACCCTAAAATGGTGGTTAGGATGAACAAAATGCACAAACAAACCTTGAGGAAGCATCGGTATAGAAACCCTTTTTTACAGGTGACAAAAGGGCACGAGCCGTAACCCCAGGTTTCACAGACCTATGAGGGAGCAACAAGTGTAATGTAACAATAATAAGCTGAGGCCGGATTCATGCCAATGATTGTGCGTACGCACGTCAGGAACTTGAACAGAGTTGCACCAGTACGGCAGTGGCTGCCTGCGCGTGACGTGTGCCCAATGGGGAGAGACCGGTGTGGGGGGGAAGAAAGGGAGGGAGCCCAGCTAGCTAGGCGCGCGCGGCGACCGAGGGAGGAGGAGGCAGCCGCGCGAGGGAGCCGCGTGGTCTTCACATGAGACGCGGGGCCACGTACGGGCATGAGCCTGCTGTGGCGAGTGACGCCACCCCATGCCGACCCGATCAGGTGCATCCCCCCTTTCCCTCGCGCCTCTCCTGAAACAAATGATATCATCCCAGCAGCCGCAGCTGTGACGACGACTGTGCGTGTTTCTCGCGCAGCAGCCGGCCGGCCGCCATACGTACATGTTGCTCCAAGTAGCCCATGGTCCTGACGACCACTGTGTCGCCACAGCTGCGCCATGCAGCCACACAGCTTTTCTGAAACAAAACCAAACAAAATTAGGCGTGGGTGAGGAGAACTTGAGATTCAGCGCTACACACACAGGCATGGAATAGTTTCAGTTGCCTATACATGTGCAGTAGGCGACGGTGAAATTTCTTGCATTTTTTTGTTAAACATTTATCGGGGGAAAAGACTGTCTGGCAAAGTCCCCTGTTTGCCTAGTGTAATTTTTGAGACATTCACCAAACATACAAAAAAAAACGCTTGAGACGCCTTTTTCCCGAGACACGCACGTCCTCGATGAAGGAACCCTAGTTTAAAAATGAACTTTCCGAATACACGAACTTTTTTTGGAGACACACGCAAACTTTTCAAGTTTATATTTTCTACTTTACCTAGTATTCTAAACGAACACTAGTTCAAAAATAAACTCAACAGCGGTGATTTACATCACAATTCACACCAAGAAAAGACAAAAACTATAATAAAATATTTTACCTTGTATCCTAAAGGAAACCCTAGTTAAAAAACAAACTCAAATTTACATATCAATTCACACCCGTAGTCAGTACTGAATTCAAAACCAGTTTTATTCTCGTAACAGGCTTTCGCTTTGCTTAAAGACAAAATGTCAAAGCGATATAGTCTGATGAGGAACCATCTTCCATAGTGGACAGGGACGGATCTACCATAGGTCAAGGGTGTACGAATGTACACCCAAAATTTTCTACAACAAAATTTATTTATACGTTGGATCATATGTATGAATTATGATATTTCTATCCTATATACACTGTATTTTCTCATCCAAATCAAGCTCAAATCTCGAGTTAGCAAATCTCGATAGTAGGATCAGACAAAGAACCTATTTTCAGCCTTTTTTTTTTCCTTTATGTTTTGTGTTGGTTAAAATTTGTACACCCGAAATTAAGTTTCTGGATCCGTCCCTGCATGTAGTGACTACTGTGTTTTTATTTTTACCTGGTCATATAGAGATCGAACGCTCTCCGTCGTCGACTAAAATTTATGAATTGCCTAGGAGGTCATTGCAAAAAAATTATTGTAAGCCAATTTGGTTGATTCTTTGGGCGTGTATATGGACGGATAAATTCGAAAACCTAAAGCTCCCGCTCCTGGTAGGATATAGTATGTAGGATCCACCTGACCAGCGTGTACATTACATACGCTAGCTAGCTTTGCTTTGCTTTCCGCAAAGTGACGAAGCGATCGATCTGCGACGAATGAAATCGACGGATGATGATGCTCTAGATTTCGTTTTAAAAGATACACGTACTAGATTATTAATTTTGGCGCGTGGGTGACGATCGCAACTCCCTAAGATCTGCGTGGCCGTCGAAAGCTAGCTTAGGTGCGCGATCGAGGCGGTCACCTTTATATCCATTTGCGTTGCGCCTAATATATGTGTCGTGACCTCATATGCCCCGCCGTGGCTGCTCAAATCTGTCCAGTTTCTTTCTTTTTATAGACAGTACAAAATACACACACACACACACACAAGAGAGAGAGAGAGAGAGAGAGAGAGAGAGAGAGAGAGAGAGAGAGAGAGATGGCCGACTGAAGAACACGTTGTTGGTGGTGTGGTGGCGACATAAAATACTTGCTGCTGGAGCAGCCATCCTTATCCCGATTGTGCAGTGCAGCTAGCTAGCATGCGTACGTCTGTCTTTACGCGATTCTCCCACGCGCGCGGTCTCGGCCACAATATAATAGTTTATGCCAACATACATCGCTATCGATCGATCATCTGTGTGCACGATTCCTCCAACTCCAACATGCTTAACTCATTCACATCCTGCGACTACAACTATTACCGTCCATGTGAAAATAAGTGGCTTCATTTGTCTTGATTCGCGTGCATTTAGACGAGTTTTATTTACAAAAAAAATTGAAAAAGATGATTTTTATAAATACATGCGAATGTAGACAAATTCTAAGAGCCGTTCCCTCTGGTTTAAAATAATTATCGCATATTTGAGGTAATATATATATATATATATATATATACATACATACATATATATATATATATATATATATATATATATATATATATATATCACCAGTGGAGGAACCTATTTTCAATGAACCTGCGACAGCTAATTTAGATCACAAGTGGCACTACGATCTTCCTACAAATACCCATCGCTCTTTACTTAGTTTTTTATCTTTATCTTTATATCAGCATGATCGAATATATCACCACATATCCTGAGATCAGCATCCCATCTGGCATCTGCAGGGCGCGAGCCAATGCCTGGACTCGATTCGATCGTATCACCAGAAAGGCCACACTTTTATTGGGAGATTACGTCCTTTGAGGTGCATGCTTGCTCATCCTTGGCTTCTTACATGTCATCGGATAAAATAGATTTGTATATCCATACATACACCGGATTATTTTCACACATGTGCACGTGGGCGCGCATACGCAAGCAAGCACTAGCCCCGTTGTTAATTGGAGATTCGGCGATCCTACGTGCGCGCGGAGGTTTATCCAACTGATCTGGCACTTTGCATCATATATACGCACTACCTAGCGACCATGGCTTGATTTGTATATAGGGAAAGGCCGTTCTTGTTCGATAGATATGGTTAGTACGGCAAAGATGATCAAAAGACATGAGCTAGCTTGGTTTCTTTCCAACGGCGGCACATCGATGACGGATCATTTAGCTCATAATTAAATTCGATCGTATTTGATTTTTTCTAGGCTATCTTTGACCGATGGGGATGCTTATGGGACTCTGCTGTCCACACATGATTGGTCTATTTATTTTTCTCCGGGTGTGTTGTTAGAGAATTTGTTTTCTGGGTTTTGCTATTTTCGAGCCAACTAAAAAATAACCGTTTCCAAGTCAATATTAAGAATCAGAGCCAACTAAAAAATTTGTTTTCGGGTTTTTGCTATTTTAAGCTAGTAGAAACTAAAACATGTTTATTTTGAAAAACAGTGAGACGTTTTATTGACCTAAAAGAAGATTGGATAATGAGGGTGCTATAGTGTATGTTTTGAAACTTAAATTATGGCCTTGTCATTTTCTCATTTTAGAGTTAGCATATATGTTCATATAATTATGCACTAAATTACATGGGTAAGTTTCAACCTAATCTATATGTGTGTGTGATTTTGTTTTCCAGAATTTCCAGAGCTTACACCATTTTTTTTGCTAAGTTTTGAAAAGTGGGTACACTAGAACATATGTTCATTCTAGTATTTTCTTATTGTTGCTAAGAACAATTGCTTTAACCATTGACATTTGTGGATTAATAAATTGGTTATAAATATTTATCAGGAGGCTATGAATATCGACTTAGAAATACTGATATGTTACCTGCAAGAGAAAAAAAAGGCGGCTAGACGCAGCCGGAGCATGCATAGTAAGACCAACCCATTATATAGTGATTATTATGGAACATCTTAACAACAAATTTGCTAGATATGTTGTAACTTGCATTAATAAATTATATATCTTCTCTTTTTATTCAGTAGTATTATGGTTAAGTTCCACACATGACATATGCATGCATGATGCATGATATGGCCGGCGGCTCACGAGTAGTTCTTATCTTTGCGAAATTAGTAAAATTGACAGGCTAACCCCAATACCCTATACCATGCACACAAGCCACTACGCCAGGAGGTTGTAAAGATAAGCTTGGTTAACTCATAACATAGTTACAACACATGGCCTAATTAAGTAGCTCTTGAGTCTTGACGATGTCGCGGTCATCACACATCACTACACTCGGTCGAGTCGATCCACCCGCAGCTAAAAGTAAATACTACTACTACTTGAATGCTTGAATGTATACACGGTAATAATGCCGACAGACCAATATATGCACTGATTTTTGTTGCATCCATGGCTGCGAAGGCAACCAATTTGCTGTCTTGTGCATGTGGACATATTAGCTAGGAAACCGTCCAGCCAAGACACAGGTTAATTACTACTGGTTTGACTTTGAGATGAAACTCGTGGCGCCGCAACGCACTCACTTTAATTATTTGAGTGGAAGTATCAACCACGGCATGACATGACATGCATCTGTCCTGGCCGGCCTGCACTCTCATTCAATTTTGATCTATCTTTCATGAGAAAACTTGTGTGAAAGTAATTTGGAGTGGAGGTACTACTAGCTAGATACCGATAGGAACTGTACACAAGTGTAGTAACTTCCCCTGCTGGTCACATCATTTACCTGGCTGCAATTAACAGTTGGAGTAATAAACGCCACAAAACTTCCAGCGCTAGATATATGTTGTACCACAATAATTATATTTCCCTTATTTACATAGCCTAGTGGATAAGTTCCACACATGCATCCATGATGCATGATGTGGCCGGCAGCCGTCCGTGTTTTCGTAGTCCTAGTCCTTGTCGTTACCAAAATAGTAAAATTAGCAAGGAAATCCCATTTCCCTGCAAAATAAATGGTAATCCCATAACATCCATGCATCTACACTTGGCACAACTCGAAGAGGTTTTAAGAGATAAGCTTGATTAACGCATGACATAATCCGCAACACATGGTGTAAGTGTAAGAACCTTTGATGGTGTGGCGGTCATCATACATCGATAACTACTCGTCTGGCAGGTCAACCTGCAGCTAAAAAGCAAGTAGTAAAAGTAGAGTGTACATTATCTCTTCTTCTTATAGTAGTACACCGTAATTAATAATGCCGACTGGCAAAAAAAAAGGTCCTTGTAGGTAGTAGTAGTCCGTCGCATCCATGGCTGCTAAGAGGACCAATTTGTTGTTACCTTGTGCATTAGGAAACCGTGGAGGCAGGACGTAGGCTAATTAGTTGGTTTGACTTTGACATGTAGTAACTCGCGGCGCCGCAACGCACTCTTGATCGGTTTTAATTGGTTGGGCACGCATTTGGATGGAGAAATCAACCACGGCATGACATGACATGACATGACATGGATCTGTCGTGGCCGGCCTGACACTCCCTTGACATTAGCAACCTCACTACCTGGGCGCTAGCTAGTACCAGAGACGTTAGTTGCATGTAAGTGTACTCTTGTTTAATCTGATCTATACTTTCCGGGAAAACTTGTGCGAATCTTTAATCTTATCGATACTAGTATTAGTACAAATAAGAACTGTGCATGCCTGCTGGTCACGCCATTGACCTGCAACTAGTAGTTGGAGTAAACCACCACATATGATGAATATATGTGTGCGTAATTTTTCTCATTTTCATCATATTCCGCCATGATGAATATATTATTGAGCCTCATATGCGAGTATATATAGACATACAGAAATCATTATAAAATGCAAGACAAGACACAAAATCTATCTCTATCCTGGACTAACCCAAACCGTAATATACTCTAACAAGGGATAAGCTTGATTAACGCATGACATAATCCGCAACACATGGTGTAAGTAGCTCGGTCTTGATGGTGTCGCGGCCATCATACACATCACTACTACTCGTCTGGCAGGTCAAGCCGCAGCTAAAAGCAGAGTGTACATTATCTCATCTTCTTATAGTACTACACTGTAATAATGCCGATGAGCAAAAAAAAAAAGCCCTTGTAGGTAGTACAACTGTGCATGCCTGCCGGTCACACCATTGACCTGCCATTAATACTTATAGCAAACACCACATAACTCCCAGCTAGCTAAACAGCAGCAGCACACTGCATATAGTACGACTGTGTGGAGCAAGTAGTACATGCGTGAATGTGAGTCAGTCAAGATTGTGCTGAACTTCACAACTTCAATTTTTTTTCCCCACTGCTGCCTGCCTGTAGGGTTGATCTCTAGCTTGACCTCGGGCACTGTGTCGATCCACAAGTCTATGGAACAGACGAAAAATATCAACACGCAGCCAGTGCGCCAGTGCGGCGGTAAGACCGTTTCAAACCGCTCCGTTCTCCACGGAACTGGAAGTCGCGGCTTCGCATGCAGACGCGCAACGTGTATGCAGGGCAAAGAAATATTACACTAGTGGTAGTACTAGTACATGTGACGGTGGCGGTGTGTCAGACCGATGGAGCAGGGTAGTTCATTCTGGGATCCGGTCCGATCGGCGACGCATCGCGTCCAGCAGGTTCTCGTCTGAACGAAGGGAACATACATACATACATGCTCGCCGACACAGCATGCGCGACCTGGTCGTCCTCCGCTCGATCGGTGGATCCATCACATGGCCTCCACTCCGGCCAGCGACTGAATTTGGCGTGCCAAGGGTGGCATATGGTCGTCGTAAACAGAGCCCCGGCCAAACGCTCCTGACATATTCCCCGGCGAACTGGCGCGGTAACTTCGCCCCATCAGTCCCCCATTCTCTTTCATCTACTACTCCAGTCGCCGTACGTGGTCATAGTCATCCACGCGTGGTAATTAAGTTAGCATGCGCCAAGTTGCAGCAGTCACCCATGCCGCCTACTCTGTACGTTCCGGCTGGTTCTCTGTGCACCCTACACATGCCTCTCCGTTTTACCCACGGTCAAACAAACAAACGATCGAGGTACTGTACTTGATCTCGATCCCTCCTTGACTTTTGACACACGGTGACAAGCACTACTGTGGTAGAGATCTCTCACAATGGATTGTGCCATTTGTGAGATCTCTAGATCAGTGAATCAGTGATACTCCTAGTTACCACTCGTCCAGGAAATCCAACCTTACTGCTGACCTGGCTTCGCGGCTCAGTGGATTGTGCGACGTAGTATCCATTCACTCACGGGCCTCCAGTAATCTCTGAGTGAAACTCACAGCCCGGCAACCTCCGCCTAATAACACTGGTACTCTGTGGCCCGCGTCAGTAGCCGCCCATTTAACTATTATTAGTACCTTCTTCTTTTCTATATATTAAGTGTCCGTGCGTTGCTACGGAACATACATGTGTAAATGTTTGCGCCGAGTGTAAAATCTATTTCACCTTGTACTTTGCTCTCAACGTTCATTGTAGCCTTGCATAGTTCAAGTGAGTATTATCACAGCTTCTAACATATGTCGGAGATGGTGGAGCTTAAAAGTGTCTCACACATTGCATTGCCTACTTAGTTGATTAATTTTTTGTTTTACCAAATTACTGCTAAGTTTCTTATGTTAGAAATAGAAGCACAAAGTAATCTTATCATCTAAATAGCAGCATAAAACTTTTGGGTGAATTTTGCAAGAAAGACAAGTTTCATGCTCTTGTATTTTTAGTCATGAATCGTGATTCATATCAACAACTCGTGTGTGCAAATATATTCTATTTTCCACATATAACATCTCCTCGTCTGAACATCTCCTCGGTCTGAACATGTAATCTAACATAATACATGGTGCCATAGTTAGAAGCCAAGACGGATGGCATCACATAAAAACGAAACTTCTATAGTGATATCTCCAACAATAGATAGCAAAGCTAGTTGACATATCTAAACCTGTACCAAAGGAAAAGAAACAAAAAAATTAAGGTATGTATCTTCTGAATCTGTACCGAAGTTTAGCCAAAACACGTTAGGACCTTATGTGTTTTGTGAACCTGAACCAAAACATGGTCAGCTAAGCATTGATCATGTCCAAAAAAATGGACAATGATATAAAAACCACACTTATATCTCGACAATTAAGGAACACATGTAAGAAAATTTGATAAGAACATTCACCAACATGGAAAACCAACTACTTAATTTTGCCCGGGCGATTGCAAGAAAGAAGTACATGAGTGCGATTGTTGAAGGGCAGCCTAGCAAACATATTTGTTCCACTGGCTTACTTATTCCACTTACATCCAAACAACCTCACCACCATTTTAACCTTGCTTTTAATCATCCCCTCGATAGTTGAAGGGCAAACATAGTGACAGACCAAGGGTTGTCGATCACCGGTGGACATCATCGCATCTCTGTCAGCCACTGCATATTTCTCTCATCAGCTAGCAGGCACCCCTATCAACTTGGCAAGACTAATCTGAGAAGTAATACAAAATCTTTGTAAATATATGATTATAGTATGAGACAAACACTATAAATTAACACTTCTACATATCACTCTAGTGTGAAATCAAGCAAAGTACAATACAAATAACTTATAATTGGAAAAAAAATTCAACAACCTTACTTAACATGATCTATTCTATAGTAGTCGTACCACCGCATCCTTTACCAAAAAGGAGGCAAGCACAAATCCAAAAATAAAATACGAAACATACACCTAAACTTTGTGATGGCACAACAGTAGATCAACACCTCTCTTAATAAATCTAAACTCTTCGACGGTAAGCTGATGCTATTCAGTGTACCGAGTGCAGCCTAGCAGTATAGAGTGCAATGAGACTCCAAAAAAGTAAAATAGTCATAACATGCAACAACTCTGTCTTTTAATTAATAAGAATAACTTGTCTTCCTCTCTACACAACAACCTCTTGCTACAGTAAAATCTCCTCAAAGATATTTTAGTTATACATAAACACTTAGTTTGCAATAAACAAATAAATAAATAGCAAGACAAAATCTATTCCTGGTAGCATTATAATCACTTCCCTTTCACACTGCTAGATTACATGATGGTCAAGCACAAGCTTGTGCTACTCATGGAAGAGAGCTTCAATTTTTTATACAATTATTATGCTATTTAGATGTTAGAATTCATTTGAGTCACTTAACTGAAATGGTGCGGCAGTCAACATGAGGGCGAGTCGAGTTGGGAGGGCGGGTTCGAACTGGACGGCGAGTCAACCTGGACGGGTTAGCCTGGTTTGGCAGTATCTATTGTGAGCACTTGGGGGATGTTTTGTTGATGTCCATAATCACCATGTCAAATTAAGGTGATCCAATATTTTGGCAAAGGATTCGCCTGCCCTGTTTCACCAGCGCGTGGGCGCAAAATCTGAAGTAGTTGCCAAAATTTTGATGTAGCTACTGGTGAGTGGGCTTCAATCCAAATGCTAACCTATGCTACCGGTCAACGCCAAAGTTTTGGTAGGGTAACCGCTGGCCACAATCCAAACAGACCCTTGGTCATAGCGAATTACATGGTCAGCTCTCAAGAAGAAATTAATTGGTTAAGGCCAATCCAAACATCATGTTAGAGCTAATAAATTGTGGAACTATACTCCAGCAGAATTTCGAAGGCAACTTCAAGTTTGGGAGGCAAAGCCATAGGCCCATAGCATGACATGTAAATTAACATCTTCTACCATATACCACTAAGCAACAGATGGAAAATAAACCTCACTTTATATAGGTACTTCTAGTGAACATATTGCACTGCAATAATTGTTGGATTACCAAATTTATAAAGCAGAGCAAAAAACAACAATTGAAAGTATGAAACTCTATCGCCATTACATCCATGACTGATCTAATTGGATTACCATTTGACTCACATGCCCAAACAACTAAAACACTACAGTGTACTGTATAGTTTTTTATGTTTTCATTCCAACCATGAATTTGCCGACCCAGATGTCATCCTAAAAGAGAAAATATGGGTACCTTTATTGTCGATGCAGCGGTAGCATACGTCGAGGTTGTCGCAGGATGTTCCCCCTTGCATCAGCTCCATTACATGTTATCTGGGTATACCATGAAGACAAATCATTCAATAAACTCCATCAATTCCAATAAGCAACTACAAAATATAGATCCTCCTTGAAACAGGAACACAATATGAAGACAAATATAGATCCCTACCAAATAATTTGATAAATGCCACCAACTCTAAGAAGCAACTATCAAATATAGATCACTAATGCCACGTGTATAACAAAAGGTTCACTATCATTAAAGGAGCTCATGTCTATCAACAATTTATCCTATGCTTCACACAATGCTTATAGATTTGGACTATAACACTTTAAAACTGATCACAGAAAGAACGATATCCTAGTGGTCTATTCTAGATTAAAGTTGGGAAGTCCCTACCTCCTGATAAAAATAAGACCATGTAAGCTTACATCCTACCATGGCGCGAGATCAAGAAAATAAACAGAAATATCTGACACTGTATTGGACGTACTTAGGACTGTGTGGTGTTATCAGACAGACGGTTGCTTTGATACAGAAGATAACTTTAGTCCAGTCGAGTGAATGTGTTCCTAATGTGCGCAAGTCAAGTCCATGGCTCTGTCTCTTTCTTGCTCGTCTTTGTCTAATTCCAAAAACTATGTATGCAACCATTAGTAAAAACATGATTTTGATCATTCAATCATCTTTCTCTATATTGCGATATCAAGACTAAAGCAAATTGTATTTGCAATGGTATGATTGTTCCTAAACATGTGTAGATACAAAAAAAATCACTGCTAGTTGGCTAGACTACACAGAGAAGGAAAGATGATGAGGAGAACCAAAAACCCTTGCCGAACCGCCGTTGAGTAATAGTCAAAGACGTGCTCCGAGGTTTTAGTAATGAACACCAAAATTACATTGTTGTCATAGTTGAGATAACCGCGATGGAGCAGGGTATATGAACTTGATATCTAAGAACACATAAGTTATGTTAGTATGGCTAGAAGTTAGTAGCTATTCAACTTTGCATTGTGCAGGTGTATAACAAATTAAATGTGTCTACTCAACGCAATTGTTTTTTTTTTGAGAAACACAGTACAAACGCAGACGCTCACAATGCGTACATACACTCACCCCTATGAACACACGCACGCACACCCTACCCCTATGAGCACCTCCGAGAGACTGAGCCGGCGGGTCTTGAGATTGACAAAGTCACCACAGACGCCTCGCTATCGACGGGAACATCATCTAATAAATTTGGTAGGCTTACATATTCTGAGCATATAGCCTTTATGGCATTATAGGAAATTTAGATCCTCTTACATGAGGAGGTAAATCTATTATCTGACTTGTTACAGAAGACAATCATCATCACAACCATGTATTTGGGACACTTATTAGGATTTACTCGTTAGGACAACGAAAATTTGAAAGTAGTCATTTCTGTATTTTAAGAGTAATCCATATTAGAAGAACATGAATGTAAATGAAAGACTCTTAGCCATCTACAGAGCAATACAAGCCAAAGGATATACTACTAAAAAACAGTAAAAGACCTAAGACAATACCTTACCTCATACATATATAAGGGCATCGATCTGGTCATCATCAAAACTGTCAACCGCGTACAAAGCCATCTTCTTGTCCCTTAGCATCCTCCGTGTATTCCTTTCCCTTGCCATCTTGAGTGGATGCCTCCAGCACTGCAGCCTTGATGCTGAAAGTCACCGCTCAGTGTTTCAATAATTGGTCCTTTGGCATCCATATACTCAACTTAAGGAAGACACCAAAAACACCATGAAATTGGAATTACCCAACAAACGCCGCCGCTGGCCATCCTGTCACCTAGTCCTCTTCCATGCCACACCGCCCGAAGATGTTGGCAGAGCGAAGGTGGAGGGTAGTTGGAAGAGGTGTAGTAGAGAAAATGATACCTTTTGGCCATTAAAAAGTCTAGTGACAAGGAAAGTGGATCCAGTAGCTTGAATTGTTGATGTTGATAGGAGGATTGGATAAGACGACGATGGCTGTTGTGAAACTGCATTGGCGCCTCAACTTGAGACCTCCAGTATCTTGTTGTTCCAATGCTCCATTGAAATCTGGCAACTATGTATTTCTTACCACTATTTAAATTTAGAACATGTAGAAGATTGAAACTCTCCTACTATTTTGATTAGAATAGAAAAATCTACAAGATATGCATAGGAATCTTCCATGTCCACAATTGCACTGGATGCAGCAAACACAAGGGGAGAAAAATAGGACAAAATCATTCATGTGACCGAATCATTTTTACCAATCCATATCAAAGGAACCAACACATGTGGCATATCTAATTTTTTACTGTAGCACAGTTCACCTAGGAAAACAAAGATGAAAGGCAGAAATTAAATTCAGGACAACAATTAAAAGTGGAAAACCAACTGAACCCCGAAGGTGTATACTAACTGTTACTTGAAAACAATCTAGACAACTGAGTGATTCCACTACATCTATGCAACAACCTTTATGAAAAAAGAAAGAAAAAGTTGCCACTTATTTTCCAATGTACTGTGTTTACATATCATGGATATCCAGAAGTAATGAGATGTTCACACACAAATTTGTGTAAATGTTGCAGGAATTTAATGGTTCAATTAACCATTAGGCTTTATGGCGTTCATGGCGAGGCCCCATGTGAGGACATAGGAGAGGCTGCAGGCGAGGAGCACATATGAGAAGGAGTCTAGTCCTTCTGAATCTGCTTGGTACTCGATGAGTCTAGTCCAGGGTTAGGTGGTCTTGAGTAAATCTGAATCAATGGCCCAAAAGTAAGTCATGTTCACAATATTTGATAATACAGAAAGTGAGACTTTTACAACAAAAAGGCATACTGCACAATTTTCTAATGTTTAATTCTGATATATCTTTTAGCTCATATAGCATTAAGAACCTCACAATTTGAAAAGAGGTTGATTAAAATGGGGGGTCCTCTCCATGGAATCCTAAACTGCATAATGAAAATACACTACTTCAGCAATTATCCATATAGATTATATAAACTGACCCATGATGATGGAGTTATCATCAATATACACTTCATATTTGCTCATCTCACTAATGTACAGTACAAACCTCTGAAGATCTCAGCATTCAAAAGAATAACCATAATCAATATAATGCAATAATATTGTGGTGTACATCAGTTTATATCATCATATGAAAAGGATGCGAGGGAATAAAAATACAATACCAGGCCTGGTTTCATGGGAAATGAATATATTGGTATATTCAAAAATGCTTCCTTATGTATCGTTTCCCTAAAATTAATATCCTAAATCAATCAACCACATCTGAGGATGTTCTTATGTCAATCCATATCTATGAAATTGTTGCTCAATACGGTCCCATGCCCCTTATATCCATTACATTTCTTTTAACGGTCCAGTTACAGACTGCATGACTATGCTAGTATGACCAAGAACCTATAAGGGGGAATGGCACCTTAATAAAGAAAGGAGATACTGCAAACAAGACTATATTAGCAAGTTCCTCTTGCCTATTTTAGATTTTTATCCGGGCACTGCTATTCAATGCAGCCCCGTGAATCATGTTTTTATCTATTCGATCAACCAATCTGAGTTCACACAGGTTAATCTCCCACGGTCTATTTTTTTAGAAACACAGTACAAACACAGACGCTCACAATACGTACATACACTCACCCCTATGAGCACATACACGAACACCCTACCCCTATGAGCACCTCCGAGAGACTGAGACAACGGGTTTTGAGATTGACGAAGTCACCACAGGCGCCTCACTATCAACGGGAACGTCGCCTTCCACTGAAAGAATATTCCGCCTTTATGAGACACCAAAGCGTCAAACCTGGGGTTTGAACTCTAGTGGGCTGGGTGTACCACTGCCCTCCTGACCATCCATCCATGGATTGGTTCTCCCCATGGTCTATCTTCTCATGTGCATGGCATTAAACAATCACTAATATAGAAGGGACATGATTATTTCTACTACTTAACGTTAGTGAACTATATCAACATAATGCGGTAAGAAACCAAAACCCAATGACAGAGAGATAGAAAGGGATTGTGAAATTACAAACCACAGTGCAGTCCATCGTGAGGATAAATTCAACAAACAAGTAATGACCTTGTACAAAAATGAGGAATGAGAAAGAGAGTTGAGTACCTTGGGGACGAC
Organism: Avena sativa; assembly: GCA_916181665.1. Taxonomy (NCBI): domain Eukaryota; kingdom Viridiplantae; phylum Streptophyta; class Magnoliopsida; order Poales; family Poaceae; genus Avena; species Avena sativa. Next base: position 368,356,399 of record OV702279.1, on the reverse strand, counting down.
ATTGAGAAAGACAGTCGTGTACCTTGTGGTGTACCGGATGCCAACCATCTTCTCGGTCGCTGCAAGGAGCACCTGCATGTCTGCATTATCTCCGGCCCGAGTAGTGCTGAGATGCCCGTAATCGGGCCAGACCACCTCACTCGTCTCCTAGGACCAGACCACCCCACAAGATCCGAGTTGCAGAGGCATGAAGTCGGCACGAATCGGGGCGCGGAGGAGGTAGGAAACCCTAGGAGGAGCCAAATCAGGAAGATGCGTAGGAGGGTTCCTTGGCCTTGATGGGGGCGCCCGAGCGGCTGGAGCTCACCGGCGGGGCATGGTGGAGGGGGTTAGAGGTGGGGAGCCGACACGAGATCATTAGCCTGCGGCGGCCGCTGGCTGATGCGACCAGGAGGGGAGGGTGGGGAAGGATGTCGCTGCTGGCGGCGAGGTGTGTAGCGGGCAGTAGTTGCGCGAGCCGGAGGGGGGCCATGCGTGTGTTGATCCACTTTTTTCCTCGCGGGATCGCGGAACCGAGCGTCGGATGAAGGATTGACGTATTACCTTTGGTCGACGACCAAATACGACATTCTTCTTAGGAAGTAGATTTTCGTGATTGTGGGCATCCTGATTATTGGCGTGCCTATTGATTGCTACCGCTCATTATTTCTTCCTTTTGACTGATTGGTGGTTTCTTTCCATATTTCTCCCTGATGGTGTCGATTCTTCTAATGTTTGGTGGGAGTGTTTAACGGTCCAGATCCTTCCAATGTTTGATGGCCAAAGTGAGCCACCAACTCCCATTTAATAGTAAAGATTTCTCTGAATTTACACTCTTTTTATAGTAATTTATAAAATTTGAAAAAACTTCACACTTCGAAAAATAATAATGCTTACATACACCAAGAAAATTATTCCTTGTGCACAACCTTCATTTGCTTGCCAAAAATGTTCATTGAATGTTCATGTAAGAAACATAGTTCAAAATAATCGTTCAGCGGGTTCAAAAACATACTGACACCAGGAAAAATATCCATACAATTCAAAGTAATTGTTCGCGAGGTTTAAAAAATGCTTATCTATTACAAAATAACAGGAAGAAACCAAAGATGAATAGAGAAAACCAAGAAAAGAAAAAAAAGAAAAAAAACAATGAAAAATGACGAAGAAAATAATCCAATCATATTGGCCCGATCCTGACACAAAGGGGCCCGACAGAGCTCATGCTATTGCTCGTGTTTAGCGACAAATAGGATTTGACAACGGGGTGCACCATCCACGTTGTCGCCCGAACCATAGGAAAAATTGGTCGTCGAAAGATCGAATCGTCATCTAAAGGGGGTGAGTAGGATTTTCCCAAAACAATTATAGATTTAGCTTGAATAATCATGAAATTAAGCTAAAATTTATTTTTCAAGCACCAAACCTAAAATAGCTAGACCCAACAAAGTGTGTGCCAACATCTGGTCCAGATATGGGGGTGGCTCTGTACCCCCGCGGGACAATCCGACGACTTTCTATCAAACAATTTGGCCCCTGAAAAAAATAACCAGACTTCTTGCACAAACCCATTGATCTACTCGTTGCATGTGAACTCCATTTTTTTATGAACTTGGGATCGATGGAAATATAATTAACAACACACTCCATATTCATGCATATAAGAAACAAGGATAAAAAAGGATATTAAATCCCCAAGAGGCAAGGTTTGACCTTTCTATTAAATAAAAACCATCAAAAGGGGAGTCTAACATAAATAAAATGCATGAAGTTTTGCGAAATTTGTTGCTCCCCTGTAATCACTCTGGGAAATCTCACTTATGAGTATATTCACATGCCCATTACCACCAAATATAAGACAAGATTAAAGCATATGATCACAAAGATCTGTTTGAGATGATCATCTTCAACTTGTACTTTTTTAACCTTGATGATGATCACCACTTGATGTCATACTTTCATAAACAATATAAAATCTTATTTTTCATGCAAGCCCATGCAAAGATACTTAACCCACATAGATACACATAACATATAGATTGTGAGTTAGTTCACAAAGAAATTTTGGGAAACGCGCTAAACAAAACAATAAATTTCTAACGCATAAACCATATCAAGTTATGCATGGCTGAGGGAACAGCTCATACCGTTGAAGGTCGAACTAGCAGAAGTTTGTCGATGGCGAATTTGATGAAAATAAGCGTTGATCCCCATAACAAGACTTATCAAGTCGCAAGGAGATGTATAAACCCAAAAACAGCTATGATGATCTTGTATCACACACGCAACACCTTCACGGTATCCACATGTACGAGATCATCAACATTGTGTCGAAGTGCGGCCAAGTGTATCGTTCAAAACATGTGTCTCGATTAAGATCTGGCGGCACTTCCATAGTCTCGACTAGATTAGGTCTAATCAGAGGTAGAACTCAGAAATGCTCCCGTGATGATGATGAAATAGATCTCTGTCCGACGTTGATGATGTCAATGCAGGAGAGAGAAGGGACAGTGTGGCTACGAGAAGCTTCGCGTGGCAGTAGGAGGTGGAAGCGGTGACGATGGCTTGGAGGCGGCAACGGCTTTGGGAGGGGTGGTGCACGAGTTAGGGTTGCTTGTACCGTCCCGCTCCTTATATGGGTGGTGGCCGACCACCCCTACCGCCTCAAGAGGCGTTTGAGTCCATGTAGGACTCCCTCCTAAACCTAGTAGGAGAAGGAAAGGAGAGTCGAGCCCTACTTGGACTCCCACTCTGAATCTGAGTTGGGGACGCACTCGGCCTCCCCTCATCCCACATCGGCCAGCCCTAGGGGAGCCCATGTGCCCCCCTTGGCCCATGGGTTCCCTAAGGTTTGAGGATTTCGGATCTTCCTCATATTCTGAAACCTTCATGACCCTTTTGAAGCTCTGGGATGTTCTAGACCATGCACAAACCTTCTATAAAATGCCCGGAACCATTTTGTACACTCTCAGTAACATTCAGAATACTTCTCGAATATTTGAGACCTTTACAAACCACCTTTAGAATTACTTCATTCACATTTCTTTAATCACACTCACAATGTATATGAGACTAATCCTTTAAGTGTGTGACCCTATGGGTTCGGATATGAGTGGACATGTCTAGAACTCATTCTGCGATAATGATCAACATAGGTATATTGATCTAAAATTATTGATCCCGACCTCATAACACGAAGGTATATATCGTGTGAATATTTCGTATTACTTATCGATACACATCGGATTCTCGATATTTGACATAGCACGAGGTGTAACACTAGGTGATCCTCGTTACCTGACATGTATTATTTTACTCATCGTGTATTATCAATATTCATGTGATCGAGACTTCGATCACTTATCTGGCTAGACGATCGTGAACATCATAATACATGAGCGAGCCCAGAGTGTATCTCTCTATCGCCGGGAGTAGAAATTCCTATAACTACACCATATAGAACATTGGTATACTATATGGTAAGGACGAAGACCGATGTTATGATTACCCAGTCATGAAGTAAAGTTTGAGGCCTTCGTCACATTCATACCATATCCAAGTCTACATGTGTCGTTATGGTCTAGCAATCTTATAGTAATAGTAACACCATTATGATAAATTACCAATAACAATATTAACGATGCGTTTCACGGTATATCATGTTGGGTCTATCCATCATCGTTCTTCTCTCAACAACTCTGATCTCATATGCCATTGGAAAACCTTACAACACTTTGTATATGCCCAATAGTTAGGAAACCAAGACCATCAATAACTTATGAACTAGTCTTAAAGGCAAGACTAGGAATATCTAATTGGTGTTTATGGTTGCACATATGTATTAGGTTTTCCTCCAAATACTCATTATCCAAAAGTAATACAATTGTAGCATAGAACAATAAACTTTAATTATGAAACGGAAATATAAATAATAATTCATTTATTATTGACTCTAGGGCATATTTCCATCAACGTGGTACACTTTTTAAAGTAATTTGTGTTGCCCAACTTGAATAAAATAGTTGCTCTTCATTGCAGTCAACCTTGTTTCTTCATTGATTCACTTCTTCATGCTCCATTACAACCTCTTGAGATACACAATTAATTCTTATGTTATAAAAATCTACTCAAGACCATGATTCTTCATGGATAAACTAATACGCAAAGCATGGATTCCTTTGCGTTACACACAAGAACTTAATCTTCTCCACTTTCTTCTTATTTCAACCTTGAATCCAACCATATTCAAGCATCACCTATGTATAATTCTTCTGAAAAATAGATGTATGATAAAACTAAACCATGGAAATTGTCATTAATTACTAAAACCACAAATGAAGCTCCATGCACTTTCACCTGTCACAAATGTGTTGGATGACCATGTTTATACAAACCGGGCACTCGCTTCTAGATGCATTTTTGGGTTCATGTTGTCCAACATATAAAATCCCCTAAAAATAAAAGTTATACTCGAGCGGAATCAAAAACTCACAACACTAGATGAAAACATATGATATTTTTCTTAGTGTTTTTTTTCAGAAACTAGCAAAGCAGAAACTGAAGCATTGCATAAACATTTCAACTGATGGAAACATGACGCCAATGGTAATGCAACAACCTCTATCATATATTTTATCCTCAAATAACATGAATTTCATGGTTCACTGATATTTATATGTGAGCTCAGTAAGACTATATCCGATTCTCTAAGAAACTAGTGGGCAGCTGGAGTTTTCAAAAAATAAATACTAGTTAAAAGTTTTAACTGCTTCAATGACCAACAAAACCCATTTCTTTTACCATCTTGAAGTACAATATCGAGGCCTTCTTTATAAAAGAGGGACAAGCCACTTTCATCAAGGCTATTATACAGGGTGGATGAATACATACCATAGACCATATTATCTACATTGAACATTTACATAAAATTTACACCATTTTATCTACAGCTAATATATATAAATAAACATTCTAAGTTCATACTTAAAAACTAGAGTAGAGAATATATATTTTTATTATTTCTTATGTGTGTACATACTATTGATGAAACTTAGAAATTCATTAAAATCATGATTATCCTTGTGTGATACTTTACATAAGAATAGTCGCTTTTGCAACATTTTAAGAAATGTTTTTATTTATAATTAACATTAAGTTTTACCAAAAGTATTTGGAATATGTTAAATAGGTTGATTTTCAAGTTCTGAATGTCCTTACCGATTTTATAATGCGTTTCATATCATTGCGGTAATTATTATAGATGGTTGGAAAAAATATTATGTTGTTTATACATGTCACTTATTAGCCTTTTTTATCCTTTTTAGCATTTAAATATTGTGCCAACATGATGTCGTATGTTTTTCTCCCTAAAATTGTGTTTGAATTCTCCTGAAATTTTGTTTCGAGAATCCAGATTAACTTTTGTAAATGAAAATGCATAATATCGCACTACTACACATATTTGATTATGCCACTTATTTTTAATAATTATGTTATATGTGTACCCGTCCATTTTAGTACTTTAAAAATCTTGATACAAAGTTTGATATCATATATGTCCAACACATATCTTGATAGAGGTTTCTACATCGTACGACGGTCTGTCTATCGTAAGTAAGTATATAATTCTAGAGTATATGTGGTGTTATAATATATGATGTCATGGGTTGAAGCTTTAGATTGTGGAGGGTAATTAGCCTGCCAATAGATTGAACTATTTAGTTCAACGTTGCAAGAGGGATACATGTGTCATTTCTTAACAAGGATGTTAGGCTATTGGAAAAATCCAAATACAACATTCACGTTTACAAGCTCCATTATTCACAATTTATGGGAGGTCATGTCGTACGTCTGTGGTGGCTAGCACCGCTCCTATATCATGTGTAATACTGAAGAGCGATGAGTAATAAAATGTGAGAGCCAAAATAGAAACTTAGTACATACTACATATCATATGTTAGATAAGAAAAAGAGACAGTTGCTTCTACTGATTCTTGTCGAACATGAGCACAAATTACAAATAATATTCTTTCACGCTAACACAACTATGATGCATTATGCATATTTCTGTACACGATATTCTTGGTAAATCCCCTGACCTGAGTAAATGCTACCGTCCTTTGCGGTTCCTTCAAGTACTTTAAGGTTGTTTAGGGATGTAGTTGTAGCTCGAGAGAGAGTGTCATATAAGTGCCATTGGAAATAACATGATCGGTGAGGCAGGCCCATACATTTGGTATTGTTTGCCTCTCTTCCTTGTTTATGTTCATAGGAATAGATAGCTACTCTGATAGAAAATTGCTTCCTCCTGAACCTAAAAGGAACTACTACAGCTTCTGAGGAGCGCAAAGGTATTATTTAGGAACCTATAACATTTCTCTGGCAAGCACAACCCACCTCGTATCATTACACAGACTGTAGTAGTCAGGTGTTGTGCGTCTATCAGCCAGTACATGCATCGCAACACTGGCTGTACGCCTCACGGCCTGCAGGTACAGACATGCATCTGAACAACGACACACATTTTATTAGAGCTCACAAGACAATGTCGCTGAGTAGAGATCACAAGACGTCGAGGCCATCCAGATGGAGAGATCGAGGACTCTTTTGGCATTAAGATGGCAGGGTCGGGACGACACAGGAGCAGTCGGTGGCACTTTCATCAAATACAGGAGTACTAACAATCCATAGACAATCTTCGACAAGCCAGTACACGATGGAGCAAACAGGCTGAATGACTCAAGTCCCTAACAATTCTCCGCAGACACGCCTAGAATTGTATTCCCCGCAGATAAACATGTATACAAACCTTCTAATGCAGCATCCAAACCTGGAGTATAATGGAAAATTGATAGCCTCGAACAAACTCAGATAAACTTGAAGGCTGCGAATGGTGTGTACCACCTGAATAGAACCTTCAGGTTGCAAGCTTATCAGTTGTTGCAAACTCCTACGGCAACTTTCAAATACTAGACAATCCATCAAACAGTTAAAATGTCCAACAAGTTGATGCAGGACGAAGCAAATATGCTTGAATGACTTATGGAATGAACAACCAGAGAATCCTTTATCATCCATAGAGCACAACACCGTACAAGAGATAACGCCACTCCCTAACAATTCCCCGCAGATGCCTAGAATAGTCTCACCTAAAAGATTTTCAAATGACAATTTCATCAAATACCAACAATCCATGGGCAACCTTCAACACAGACAGACTGAAAGATTGGAAGGCTGGGATAGGCGTGTACCACCTGAATACACCTTCAGGTCGTAAGCTTATCAGTCGCTGCAGACTCCATGGAAGATAACTTCCAAGTACTAAACATATTCATCAAACAGTGAAAATGTCCTGAGACGCTGATGCAGGATGAAGCAAACATGCTTGAATGATTTATTGAATGAACAACCAGACAATCAGACAATCGCTTATTATCCATACAGCACAACTCAGTACCACAGATAACCCCACTCCCTAACAATTCCCCGCAGGTGTCTGCCTAGAAGAATACTCTCGCCTAAAAGATTTCAAATCAAGGGGGGGTTCCACTGCGCCATGGCAAACCAAGTAGCCAATCGGAGAAATGAGGATGATGACAGGCTCACAGCTTACCCTTGAGCCTCTTCTTGAGCACGTCCATGACGGCACCGAAGTCGGCCTTTACGCTGACCGGCGGGTTAGCGTACTTGCAGGCCATGTCCTCGATCTTCTTGTCGTGGTAGTCGATCTTGGACTGCGAGAACTTCAGACCGTGCGCCGTGCTGACGACCACCGTGCGGTCGTTTGGCCCGATGGTGCGGTCTTCCCTGAGCTTGAAGAGCGCCGCGAGAGCGACCCCAGTATGCGGGCAGGCAAACATGCCGGTGCGGTCAGCGAGAGACATCGCATTCATGAGCTCCTCCTCAGTGGCCTCGGCGACGATGCCATTCGTCGCCTTGAGTGCGACCACTGCTCGGTCAACCGACACTGGGTCACCGATCTGAATCGCAGACGCAAATGTCGGCTCGGCCACTTGTGGCTGGAACTGAGTCCATCCTGACTTGTAGTAGCAGTACAGTGGGTTGGCATTGGCAGCCTGTGCGCAAAGCCACGGCAGGCAATCAACGCATCTTGAACCCATTGTAAAAGATATATGTTTCCCAGATTGCCTCCAGGAACAATGATCCAATTCGGCACCTCCCAATTGAACTGCTGCAGTATCTCAATGGCCGCAGTCTTCTGCCCCTCTAGCTGAAGTGAATTGATCGAGTTGGCAAGGTAAATCAGCAACTCAGCAGTCACCTCCCTGATCATCTAAACAACTTGTGGGGCTCGTTCAGTTGGACCAAAGTTGGTTTTGCAAGTAACAGCGGAGCAAATGCAACACGCTGCCGCTGCCTCAACGAATGAACAATGGCCTGCTCAGACTCAAGCATAGAGATCTTGTATCAGGTGTCTTGTACCGGTGACCTGGGAGAAGATCTTTGCATCGGGCGTCCTCCCGGACTCCACTTACATCAGGTGTTGTACGTCCATCGGCCAGTCAGGGCATACATGCATCGCAACACTGGCTGTCCGCTTCACGACCCGCAGTACAGACATGCATCTGAACAAAGACACACATTTTATCAGAGCTGACAAGACATTGTCGCTGAGTAGTGAATTAAGTGGAAGGAGGCATGCCGAGCATGGTACAGACATCGATGCCATCCAGATGGAGAGATCGGGGGCTCTTTTGGCAGGGGCATTCCGTGGCCCTTTTCATCGGACTAATCTGGCCTGTGAATTCCTTTGCTCATAGAGGAGGCCATGGGATACGGATATGTTGAGGGCAGGGTAGAGCTGCAAAGGAGGGTGAGCTGAAGGCTCAGAAGTTCAGAGGTACTATGAGGTTCTTGCCTGCTTGCAGATTTTCACGGAAGAGAAAAAATATAAATTGGACATGCATATACCACCTGAATCCACCGGAAGCTTAGCAGGTTATCAGCCGTTGCAGACTCCTTACAAGGCAATTTCATCAAATACTGACAATCTTCAACAAGCCAATACACGATGGAGCAAACAGACTGAACGTTTGGAAGTCCCTAAACATTCTCCACAGACAGGCCTAGAATTGTACTCCTGAGTACAACTCCCTATCTTCCCAGCAAAAAAACATATATACAAACCTTCTAATGCAGCATTCAGAACTGGAGTATAACTTAAAAATGGGAGTCTCGTATAAACTCAGATAAACTGGAAGGATAGGATAGGATGTGTACCTCGGAATACACCTTCAGGCTGTAAGGTTAAGAGGCGTTGCAGACACCTTAGAAGGGAACTTCAAATAGTACTAAATAATCCATAGAACAGTGAAAATGTCCTGAGAAGCTGATGCACGATGAAGCAAACACGCTCTAATGATTTATTGAATGAACAACAAGACAATCGTTTATTATCCATAGAGCACAACACAGTACAAGAGATACACTCCCTAACCATTCCCCACAGACATCTTCCTAGAAGAATACTCTCGCCGAAACTATTTCAAATCAAGGTTTCCATCCAATGCTCCATGGCAAACCATCACATTTGAATCAGATGCACAAGACAATTGAAATGCAGCAGCCAATTAGAGACGTCATCAAGAGGGCAGACTCACAGCTTACCCTTGAGCCTCTTCTTGAGAACGTCCATGACGGCACCAAAGTCGGCCTTCACACTAACGGGTGGGTTAGCGTACTTGCAAGCCATGTCTTCAATCTTTTTGTCATGGTAGTCGATCTTGGACTGCGAGAACTTCAGACCGTGTGCCGTGCTGACGACCACCGTGCGGTCGTTTGGCCCGATGGTGCGGTCTTCCCTGAGCTTGAACAGTGCAGCGAGAGCGACACCAGTATGCGGGCAGGCAAACATGCCGGTGCGGTCGGCGAGGGACATCGCATTCATGAGCTCCTCCTCTGTGGCCTCTGCGACAATGCCATTCGTCGCCTTGAGTGCAACCACCGCCCGGTCGACGGACACTGGGTCACCGATCTGAATCGCAGACGCAAATGTCGGCTCAGCGACCTGTGGCTGGAATTGGGTCCATCCTGACTTGTAGTAGCGGTACAGTGGGTTGGCATTGGCTGCCTGTGCGCATACAAGCCGCGGCAGGCGATCAACAAGACCCAGCACACGGCACATCTCAAACCCCTTGTAGAATGCATATATGTTTCCGAGATTGCCTCCTGGAACAATGATCCAATCCGGCACCTCCCAATCGAACTGCTGCAGTATCTCGATGGCCGCGGTCTTCTGCCCCTCGAGCCGAAGCGAATTGAGCGAATTGGCAAGGTAAATCGGCAGCTCAGCAGTCACCTCCCTGATGAGCCGCATACAGCCATCAAAGTCCGTGTCGAGGGAGAGCACGGTGGCGCCGTTGGCGATGGGCTGGATGAGCTGCTCGAGGGAGATGCGGTTGGCCGGGAGGAAGACGATAGCGGGGATCCCCGCGGCGGCGCAGTAGGCGGAGAGCGCGGCGGAGGTGTCCCCCGTGGATGCGCATCCGACGCCGGCGATGGGGCGGGAGAGCGGGGCGCGGCGGAGGCGGTTTACCTGGCTGACGAGCACGGTCATTCCGAGGTCCTTGAAGGAGCCGGTGTGTGAGATGCCGCAGTGCTTGACCCAGAGGTCCTTCATCCCGCCGAGGTGGTCCCGGCCGAGGCGCTCGGCCCAGAAGAGGTTGGAGTTGCCCTCGAAGAGGGAGACGATGTGGTCCGGGTCGATCCCGGGGAGGACGAACTCCTTCTTGGACCAGACGCCGGAGCCGTAGGGCCAGGTGGTGCGGCCGACGCGGGAGTCGAAGAGGTCCCGCCAGTAGGAGCCCGGGAAGCGCGCGAGGGCGTCCATGTCGTGGCGCACGTCGAGGAGGCCCCCCGAGCTGGAGCGGTACACGATCTCGTCCAGGGAGTAGCGCTCGTGGGGGTCGCCGTCGGGGCCCGGCGGGAACGGCTCGTACCAGGCGGAGAAGTCGTTGCTCGGGGCGCGGTGCCGCGCCGCCTCCTCGCGGATGTTCTCGTCCGCCGCGCGCCGGTGCTTGGCGGGGGCGGCCGGGGCCGCGGCGGCATCGGTGGCGCAGGGGAGGCGGTAGTGAGGGGAAGGGCGGAGGCGGAGCTGCGGGGCGGCGGAGTGATGGTGGGAGAGGAGGAAGGAGAGGGAGGGGGCGTGGGTGGTGGTGGCCGCCATGGTTGGAGGAGCCCAAAGTTGGCGGCGGCGGCAGCGGGGATTGGGGGCAGTCCAGTGGGAGTGGGGGATGTGGACAGTGGAGGTGGGAGGAAGGTTTTAGACCGTAGCGAGAGGTGGATTTGCTACCGGGGGTTGGTGGAAAGTGATAGAAGATGCACGGACGGACGGTCACGATCGAGGTTTAACCCATATCCGACGCTGCTCAACCATATTACTACATCCAACATGATGGTTTGCAAACAAACCTGTCGATTCTGAATTCTCAGTGCTAGACCGACAGCAACTCAACGAGAATTCAACACTAGCAACAAGCTTAGCATGCAGTTCCTCTAAATTGTTACATAGTACTGCGCTTGGAACGGAAGCAGCTTATCACATGAAAATGAAACACTTGTTCAAAGAAAAACGTGAAAAATGAACAATCCGAAGTCAGAAAACAGGCAGAAGGACAGGGACTTGATTGAGTGGTATCTCATTATTTCTGAAATAAAAAATCGACTTAAAAGAGGACTAAGGTGGCCACATTATTGATGAGGGTTTGGAGACACCATAAACTTGCTTGACTTGGGAGTCAGCGTCTTGATGGGGGTATTGGCCTCCTTCACATCTGTCTCGAAGAAGAACCTTCTTCGTGTCGGATCCTTAATGAAAAAAGAATGTACAACAAAATCCGTCGAAGGCATGGTTATGATGGACAAGCTTGTTAGTCGAAAGAAGACGTCTGTGGCATTAGCCCCAAGGAGGATATTTCCAAAGTGTAATTATGATTTGTTGTATGAAACAATAGCACTACCAATATGACTTATATTTGTACTAGTCCCATTGGATGTGTGCACCTTGTCATATGGTGTTACATGGGGTGGGAGACAATGACATATGGGAACCCAGGTGAAGGGGCTGTCCGGATAAGGTGTGGCGCATTAAAACTGCCACCCACCGTGCGGGTTTGTCGGCAGCCGTTAGATGACGATCCGATGGCTTTTGTGAGCTCACCGGGTTTTGACAACCTCAGACCGTTCTAAAACTAGAATTCCCGAAAAAGTATACATATGTATATCAATTGCACGGTAGAAATGCACAACATGTGACCATTTTATGAGTTGTTAGAACAGGTTGCACTGACGACTGACCTGCGGTCACCATCACACAACTAGCGAACCAAGCATGGGACAAATAACAACTCAACATTCTCAGCACCACTGACCTGGTAAAAAATGTTGTTCATCTTCAAATTTCCAGCACAATAGTTGCAATTACCACTACTACATTCTCTCGGCAATTATGTTGTTACCTTGGTTGGTAAGTGTAGCGTTAACAGGACCAGGGTAACGTGCTTGGTGTGGTTTTTGTTACCAAAACGATTAGTGGGGCCCAAAACAATAATAACATAGAATAACACATTGCATATATGCTTTATGAATTAGTCATGCCCAGGTCTGACTTGGTTTGATTGTTCCTAATTGTCAGTTTAAATGAGTTCACTCAAAACCACTGACCCGGAAAGATTGCAAACCACAACAATTTCATGCACAATTTAGAACACCTTGTACAAATTCAAAAAATATTGACAATAGAATCCTAGGATGCTTCATAAATAGATGGATTAAGTTGCATGGATACATCAAGTTACATAAGGCAGTATATTCAAGATAGAAACATAGTATTATGCTGATGTAGATGATGGCACCCTTCATCCTAACTGTAGCACAAGGGTAGTACTCATCCACTCTTTTGTTCTAGTCTAGAAGAGGGCACGCTCTATAGAAGTGCTCCTCATTATTGCACAAAGTACATCTTCTTGCACTCTCCTAAGGAAAGTATTCATCGGTTTCTCGGTCTCCTCTTCCGGTCCTTCGAGGACAATCTCTTTTATGATGCTGCGGTGACCCAGCATACCACTGCATGTGTAGTACACTATAGTCGTTGACATGACATCCACAGAACATTGTTCCGTAAATATCACATCTCTCAGAGTGGTACCACAGAAACATTGCGGGTCCATATTACAAAAGTACACACATTATTATTATTACAATACCGGAAGTTCAAGACTCCCAAAAGATCCAACTTACAAACCAAAATATAAGATGTTTAGCGGAAATTTAAAAGTAGCAACTCCGACTAGGAGTGGGGCTCAACAGCTTATTCTATAGAGTTCATGCTGCTCGGCTCCGTTAGTTACTACTAACTAGGCACTTAAGTGGACTCGTTCTCATCAACACCGTAGCGGATCTCGTAGTCCACGCCTTCAACTCCTCCGGATAGATCAGGTTCCTCGTAGAACACGTCTTCCTGGCATTCGGCTGCATACATTGGCACGTCTTTGGGATCCTCAGAGTCTAAGCAAGGGATCAAAAGAAAGAATGAGTAACAGCGTTACCCAGCAAGTTCACTATATGCAAGGTGGGAAGTTTGATGCTCTAACTACCACCTCGGATTATACATCCTTGGCACTATGCAATTTTTGTAAATCTTTCTTCAAAGATAGATTTTATTCCGAAAAACTATGACAATCAGCCTTCGCAGGTTGACCAGAACTTTCATGGAGTTCCTTTCCTGCCGCGTTTGTAGCTCCTTCCCGGAAAAGGGAGTAACAAGTTATAGTTCTTACACTCTACAGAGGTGCGTTACTTTATCCATGAGAGATCAACTTCTTGTTGCACAACCGGGCGTACTTTCCCGTCCACAATTCCATGATGTGGAGCCCAGTAGTTGGTCCAAGCCAATCACTGCCCCCTTCGCGACCCCGCATGCCTCCTTGGTGTACATCATGCCCACATAATGAATTACGACAATGGTTTGTACAAACCGTTAGATGCCAGAACTATCGTGGGACGTTGAGGGTTCCCACCCATATGATATATATCCTCTACGAATTACCAATTAATATGCACGCTACGAGGATAACAGCCACGACCTGCACATCCGGCTTCATGCGAGAGGAAGAAGATACAGCCGACTTCTCCGTCCCACTCCAAATCTCATGGCTAACGCGTAATATACGGCGCTAGAATCACTGATGTCAGGGGTTATTAAGTCCCTATTTGATCATCATTGTTGCAAATAGAACCCTACGTTCTATTGCTCCATTATATCACCACTTAGGATGATATCTATGATTTCTTTATTTATGAAAATATTATTTTGTTTCTTTTATAGCATATATGATAACACACAATTTGCAAATACTTTGATAAAGACTCTTCAAAGGACATGAGCAAGTGATGAACTTGCCTTGTGATGGCAAGGTAGTGAAGTCTGATGCTTGCACTATACCTTGAGCTTCTAGTTCTACAAAAACATCATTATTGCCCGGTAAGGACAATATTTAAAGAAGCAAAATGATTATGCAAGTAATGTAATGCATTATTCAAATGACTACCCCGAAGGGTTTTGGCCCACCCAGCCCACTTTGCCTCCTTCTCTCCCTCGACCTCATCTCCTCCTCCTCTGACTCGATCCCGTGGCCGGCGATGCCGCCACCGTCGTTCCCCGCCGCCGTTGGCCGTTCTGGCCGCCGTCGTGGTGCGAGTTGGGGTTGTCAATGACGCTTGTTCGTTCTGTCCACTTGGATTTGACTCTGGGGCTTCCCCGTGGCCAGGTCACCCCATTCCCGAACCCTAGGGTTGGGAAAAGGTACTGCCGCTGCCGCCGCGATCCCGCCTGCGGTGGTGTGCTGGCTCGTGTGCTGCTGCGGCCGCCGCCGTGGCAGGTGCAGGTTGCAGCGCCCTTCTAGGTGCTCCCTGTGCCGTCGCGGTTCGTCGGCCACATTGCTTCCTCTTCGATTCGTCAGCGAGGACCTCGGGTAAGTGGTCTCTGTGGTCCTTGTTCATGCTATTGTCCTGATTCTCTTTGTGTGTACCTAGTGGCTTCTCATGCCAAGTGATTTTATGCTGATTGGGTTAATCTCTATATTAGGGTTCTTGCTCTGATTAGGGTTCATCACCCCCTGTTGATCATATCTATGATGTTTTAAATCTAGTGTTGATCATATTTGCTCATGGGAAAAGATTGTTTGTTGTGATTGATGATTAATAGTAGCTTTGTTGCTGCTAATTGTCTGTCAAATTAATTCTAGTGGTAATCCACCATGATTCATGCTAGTGTATCAATGAAATCCTTGATTGGATTATGTTGTTGATCTAAGAGTTTATTCTACTATCAGATTGCTTATACTGACAGTAGTTGCTTATTGCAATTATATTGTTGGCTTGTCTAAAATTATACTCACTGAATCAAATCATTGCTTGAAATGATTTATGTGGATGTATAAATGAATTTAAGGTTGATTCCTGGCTCTTGGCTTCAGGAAAATGATATGTAGTGGTTGTCCCTTTTTATCTATGAAATCTAAGTAAAGATTGGATTTAGCTCATTAAGAACTTGTCCTTGTGATACCATTGTATTCTGGCACACAATGATTGAGTTTTTATTTCTGGGCTTAGCTTGATTATGCTTGTGATTAAAACTGATAAGATGATATGGAAGTTTTCTTATCTTGCCTATGATGTTGGTCTGAGGCTCTAGAATGTAATTCCTAGTTAGTTGGGCAACAGTTTGTTTGAAACTTATAGGATTAGAGGTGCTACTCATTTTGAGAGATGTGCCCTGATCTGATGAGATCAAATGAATGATCTAAGTTGCAAAAGTAACACTGAACCCAGTGATGTTGGTCTGAGGGTTCAGTGTTTGTGGTTGAGCTTGATTTCTTATCTTATACTTTAAATCTCTAGGATAGATTCACCTCCTCTGGGTGAATATTGAGAGATTACTTCATAAAACAACACATGCTTTGGTTTAGATAATATGATGAAATCATGTGATGGTTTTATGAGGCTCACCACAAAATTTGATGTTGGTGTAGTAGATTTCTGATGATCTTGATCTACTTTTGCTGGCTCCTAAGCTTGCTCTTGAGTTTGCCTGCTCCTCCTAGCTCTTGGGCTTGACCTTGTTGTCCACCAGATTCATCCCTCTCCTTATGTCACCATCCTGGTGATGTTTGGGTTAATCTGGGTGGTTGGTTTGGCTGCTGTTCTTGGTTTACTTGTTGTTCACCCTGGCTGTGTTGTGGTGTGGTGTGGTGATGCACTGAGGTGCTTCCCCACGGCTGTGCTCTGGTTTTGTTTGATCTGGCTGTGCTTGTGAAGTCGCCAGCACACCCTTTGCATGCTTGTGTGTGTGCAGCCTGTGTGCCTGCTATGCACATATGGATAGGTTCAAAAATTTTGAACTTACTATTACCAATCTACTTTTACCTTGGTTTGTGAATTGGTCCCTTTTGGCTGTCATTTGTATTCTGGCTGGGAATTTATGAAAGATGAAATCTTTCATATTGGTGAAACTTGCCCCTCCTTAACATTTCTCAATGATGAGATTGTCAAGTGCACCTCACTGATATATCTGAGAGAAATATATACTAACACTAATCTTGTTTTATTTCTGTTTAATCTTTGTTTTGCAGGTTCAAAGATAAAGATGAAGATTTAGTATAGGTTTTAGATATAGGATAGTTAGTAGATGTAATTTTCTTAGTCCTTTGTATTATTTTATTCAATTGTAATAAAGATTATATTATTATTAATAAAGAATATTCTTATTCTTTATTCTGTTGTAACTTGTTTATGTCTTTATAATATGAAAATGAATTTCATAATTTCTATTGTTTTGAGATTTAAGTTATACTACCTATATCTTAATTAATTTAAGATTCAAATCTTATATCTAAATCGTTTAAATTATTATTCAAACACTTAAGTTTTTAAATTCAAACCCATTTCAAAACACACATAATTCTTTTAAGATCACATCAAAGTTTATAACAATCCTCCTTTAAGTGTAAACCTAATCTTAAAGTAAGAAACAAACATTGATCACTTAAAGTTTTATTTGGCGAAAATTTTACCCACCTTTTCACAAATAGATGCATGCAACAATACATAATCCTAAATCTACCCTTCATTAGGTTCCTAAATGCTGGGATGTTACAGACTTCCCCCCTTAAATTAAACTTCGTCCCGAAGTTTGTGGAGATGTACCTGAATAGTTCTGGATAAGTTTTTCTTAAATCCTATTCCTTCTCCCATGTGGCTTCCCTTTCAGGCTGATGTTCCCATTGTACCTTGCAATATTTGATTGCCCTATTCCTCAATCTTTTCCAATTTTCTTCCAGAATCTTGCAGGGCTTTTCAATATAAGTCAGGTCTGCTTGTAGTTCTATCTCTTGATGTGTTATTGCATCCTTTGGAACTTTCAAACATTTGCGAAGTTGTGACACATGAAAAACATTATGCACTTGAGCCAATCTTGATGGTAACTCTAAAGCATAACTAATATTTTTGTTTTGGCTCAGTATCTTGAATGGCCTGATATATCTTGGACTTAATTTCCCTTTAACTCCGAACCTTTTTACTCCTTTCATTGGACTTACTTTCAAATAGACCATATCTCCTGCTTCTGGATGCCATGATCTTCGGCTTTGATTCGCATAACTTTTCTGCCTGCTCTGGGCTATTTTTAGTCTATCCCTGATCTTATCAATGATGTCTTGTCTCTCCTTGATATAATTTGGCGCAAATTCTTTGCTGCTTCCAGGTTTATACCAACATATTAGTGATCTACACTTCCTTCCATACAAAACCTCATATGGAGCTGCCTTCAGACTACTCTGATAGCTATTGTTATAAGAAAATTCTGCTAATGGTAGGTGATCCTCCCATGTTCCTCCAAAATCTAGTGCACAAGCCCTCAACATGTCTTCTAGTATTTGATTTATTCTTTCAGTTTGACCTCCTGTCTCAGGATGATATGTCGTGCTGAAATCTAACTTTGAACCAAGTGCTTCATGCAATTGCTTCCACAATGCTGAAGTAAACACTGATCCCCTATCAGTTACGATCTTCTTGGGTACTCCATGCTTACTTACTATCTCTTTGACATATACTTCAACTAACTTCTCAGCATTATCCTTTTGGTTCACTGGAATAAAATGTGCACTCTTAGTGAGTTTGTCCACAATTACCCATATCATATCTTTCCTTTTTGGTGTCATAGGTAATCCTGTGATAAAGTCCATACCTATTTCCTCCCATTTCCATTCAGGAATTTCTAAGGGTTGTAATGGTCCTGCTGGATTTTGATGTTCAGCTTTAACCCTTTGAAAAGTATGGCATTCAAATATATATTTAGCAATATCTCTTTTCATGTTATTCCACCAGAATAGTTCTTTCAAATCCATATACATCTTAGTACTCCCTGGATGTATAGAATATGGGGTAGCATGTGCTTCTTTGAGTATGACATTTCTGATCTTAGTCACATATGGAACACATAAACGATCTTGGAACCATAAAGATCCATAATCTCCAAGGTGAAAAACTGATTTTTGCCCTTGATATATCCTCCGAATTTCCCCGCAATAAAAGGGTCTTCTTCTTGACGTCAAAAAATTTCTTGTTTAAGATCACCGTCCTGCTCTGCAACTACCTGCATAGTTGCCAATCCTCCAAGAACCTCTGTCCTGATGAATTGAAGTTCTAATCTTTCCAAGTCCATTTGTAAATCTTTTGGTAACTCTCTGTTGTTAGGCTGAATATCTGCACTTTTTCTGCTTAAAGCATCTGCTACAACATTTGCTTTTCCTGGGGTGTAATTGATTGTTAGATCATAATCCTTGATTAATTCCAACCAACGCTTCTGTCTCATGTTCAATTCCTTCTGAGTGAAGAAGTACTTGGGACTTTTATGGTCAGTGTATAACTCACATCTGGCTCCATAAAGAAAATGCCTCCATTCTTTCAGTGCAAAAACTACTGCTGCTAACTCTAAATCATGAGTTGGATAGTTGAATTCATGTGGTTTCAATTGTCTTGAACCATAGGCAATCACTTTCCGATCTTGCATTAATACGCAACCCAAACCTTCTTTAGATGCATCACAATATACGGTGAAATACTTCCCTGTTTCAGGAACTGCTAAGATTGGAGCTGTGGTTAATCTCGTTTTCAACTCTTGGAAACTTGCTTCACACTTCTCATCCCACTTAAATGGTGTATTCTTCCTTAATAATTTGGTCATTGGTCCGGCTATTTTGGAGAACCCTTCAATGAATCTCCGATAATAACCAGCCATTCCTAAGAAACCTCGAATTTGCTTCACATTGGTCGGTGCAGTCCACTCCAGTACCGACTGAACTTTGGATGGATTCACAGCAATCCCATTCTTACTGATCACATGACCGATGAATTCTACCTCATCTAACCAGAACTCACACTTACTGAGCTTAGCATAAAGTTTATGTTCTCTTAAAGTCTGCAATGCTATTCTCAAATGGTCAGCATGCTCTTCCTTATCCTTGGAATATATCAGAATATCATCAATAAAGACGATGACAAACTTATCCAAATATGGCATGAAGATCTTGTTCATCAGATTCATGAATATTGTCGGTGCATTATTCAAACCAAATGGTACCACCAGATACTCATGGTGTCCATATCTTGAGACAAATGTTGTTTTTGGAACATCCTCCGACTTGATTTTTATTTGATGGTATCCAGATCTTAAATCGATCTTTGAAAATACTCCAGCTCCTTTCACTTGATCAAACAAATCTTGAATTCTTGGTAAAGGATACTTGTTCTTGATCGTCATGTTGTTCAGATTTCTATAATCACCACATATCCGTCTTCCACCATCTCTCTTATCCACAAAAATTACTGGTGTTCCCCATGGAGACACACTTTCCTGTATAAATCCTTTTCTTGCTAACTCATCAATTTTATCCTTGAGTTCTTTAAACTCCCTGGGTCCCATTTTATATGGTGCCTGAGCTATTGGTGTTGTACCAGGTATTAGGTCAATGGTGAACTCTATCTCCCGGTCTGGTGGCATTCCTGGTAATTCCGTTGGGAAAACATATTGGAATTCATTAACTATAGGAATTTCTTCTAATTTAACTTCCTTCATTGAATTCAACTGCAGATCCACCATGATATGACTGTGTTTATCTGCCTGGTAAACTATCCTTGCTCCATTTGGAGTTTTGATTGAGACAGTTTTCTCCTCACAATTAATCTGAGCTCTGTGTTCCATCACCCAATCCATCCCCAACACTACTGCAATTCCCTTCAAAGGAATCACATAAAGTTCTGCGAAATATGTACAACCACAAATCGAGATAACCTGATCTTGTTTTATGTGGCGTACAATCATATTCCCTCCTGCCGTAACTACGGTCATAGGACGTTCTAACGTTGCCCTTCTAATCCCGAACTTATCACATAATTCTTCAGAAATGAATGAAGTAGTTGCACCAGTATCAAATAGAACTTTGTTGCACCGGTCATTGGTAAGGATATTGAGCGTACCTATTACTGCATGCTCCGAATTATCCACCTCCTCGAGGGTTGCACAGTTCAGTTTTCCGGTAGGTCAGTTCCTCTTGCCATTATTGTTCTTGCCATTGTTTCCTCCTTTATTGGGCTGTCCATTTACTCCACTGTCTTGTCCTCCTCCCTTGGTAGGCCATCCTCCCGGTGGTTTGCTCGGACAATCCGGCTTGATATGCCCCTTCTGACCACAACCGTAACAGATCACTACAGGCTTTTTGCACTCCCTCTGGAAATGCCCTGGAATTCCACAGTTGTTACAGATAACATTCCTTCTCGGATTAGATTGATTTCCACCACTGCCCTTGTTATTGTTATTGTTGTTGTTGCCATAATTCCTATTCCGGGGTTTGAACTCCAGGTTAGGTTTAGGTTTGCTTGCCTGAATTCTCTTGGTTTCCTTCTTGGCTCTCTTCCTCCGGTCCTCTTGGACATTCTTGTAATCATCTTCAAAAGTAATGGCTGCATCCAACAACTGCTGATAAGTTTGCTTCTTGGCTAACCTTAGCTGCATCTTCACAAACCGATTTAATCCATGCAAGAAACATTTCTTCCTCTTCTCTTCAGTGTTAACATCCTCCTCAGCATAACGAGACAGTTGGCTAAACTCCCGGATGTACTTCATGACACTAGTATATCCTTGCTGAAGCTCCTCAAATTCTCTCCGCTTCAACTCCATGACGCTTTCCAGAACATGATATTCACGGAATCTCTGCTTGAACTCCTCCCAGGTAAACTCCCTTCCTGGTTGTTGCATGGCTAACTGATTTTCCCACCAAGATGCTGCAGGTCCGGTCAGCAGATGAGTTGCATACCTCAATTTTTCCTCATCATTGCAACCTACAGTTTTCAGCTTCCTCTCTGTATCTTCTAGCCAGTCTTCTGCATCCATTGCTTCAGGAGCTGATGCAAAAGGTAACGGTCTTGCATTCTGGAAATCAGATAAACTCACTCCTCCACCTTCAGGTGCCCTCTGATTTGCTCTACCCAGCAATTCTTCCATGAACTTGTTCTGGGTCTCTTGCATCATTTGCATACATTGCATAAAGTTCTGCTCCATTAACGGCCTCATTGGTGGTGGTGGTAATGCTCCTTGATTTACTGTATCGGCATCAGCCTTTTCCTTGGCCTCACGCTCCATCCGCTGCTGCTCAGTTTCCATTTCTACACCTGTATCCATGACCCCCTAGTCCTGCATCATAAAGCGAATACTCATAATTACATCATGCACATGTGTTCTGAGCTCGACTTTACGCACAGAAGTAGTCACCCAATGAAGATCCAAAGAAAATCCAAATATGCATTTCACATATTTTACATAATATCATATTGATACAAAGTTCTTACAACATATACCGTATAGGTATATTTGCAACTACCGTATTCACCTCACTACCATATTACTTGGAGTACAATACACAGTGCTTGATAGTACTGATTATTTGTCTCCTTCTAGTAGTAACTACACTCATCATACATGCCTGATGTCCAACCGTGATGACGTGTTGTCCGTCGCACATTTTGTGGAACAAATGGCCTTCCGGAAGGAACATACTCTGTATCTGAAGTGTCAGGACTTGAGTCATTGCTCAACCTGAGCGCATCGACTCACTCCAGCTCAGCGGAAACATCTTCAGAAACATATTCAACATTATCTCCAGCCTGCATCTCCTGAGCTTCATCTCTAGAGTTGTCAACAGGATACGCAGATCCTTTGGCTTCCCAGGTGTTCCCTTGGGCAAGATAATTGAACACTGGATAATGTATATTCCCTGGGTTTTGAGAAGATGTTGATGATTCAAACACTCTCCTCAGGATCTTCTTCTTCATCCTGGTTATCTATTGACATGGTATTTCTACTTCTGTTATTAGGATTCATTTTTGCACCCATCCAACTGGATTGTCCAACATTTCTGTCAGAACCATCTGTGGACATCTGGTGTTCATGAGGTCCATTATATGATCCCAGTCTCCATCCATCCGAGTTCTCAATAGGAAGATCTGAGTCAGAACCATCCTCTGAGCCCTGTGGTACTGCATACCGCATATCTATAGTAGGATCATGTGTAGGTTCAGGTCTTGGTGAGTAAGTGAAAGAACATGCGGGCCCCCATGTGTGGTTTTGGTAATTAATGACAATCTTTATGGACTAATGTGTGTATTAAGTTATACTTGTAGGATTTGTCCATTGACATCACTTGGAGCATGTGTTGGCTTCAAGGTCGATGAAATGAGAATAAGATGTGATGTGCAAGCTCAAAATGCGCCATCTATAGAAGATCTCATGTTTGATGCTTGCCATCCCCGGTGATCATGGATCGATGATGAGAAATCAAGAAAGGCGTTCCATCTTGAGAAGGTCAAGTTCTTCTACATCGAGCTCAAGTGGAACGCTCAAGGCAAAGGTATAGTCTTGATAGGTTTTCCCTTTTGCCGGTCTCATGTTGTGTGTGGGAGACCGGGTTTAGGATAGATAGTCGTACTATCAAGAGGGGCTCTCGAATGAGTAACTCGTTCACTTCGTTCGAAGAGAGCTCAAACCTTTGCATATTTTCATCATCATATTTGGTTGTTATTTGGTCTTATCCGTGTGAGGATATAGAGCGTGTGGTAATCTCCATAACAAGCCCTTGTTCATCAAAATCGGATCTTCCGTTTGTATCTTGTTGCGATTTTGATCTTGGCGGCTTTTTGGTTTCTCACCAAGTGAGGTATCTCACATTATTATACATGATACATTCTCACTTGGTGATAACCAATATTTTCACCTTTCATAGGGTAGCTCATGTCATCATTTTTCCAACGCAATTGGAATCGGGTCGATCGGAGTTACCAATCAAAAGTTATAGAGGTTTGAATTTTCCTAGGTACCCGCATTTTAGTACCTAGCGCGGCAGTAGGTTTTGGAAAGTTGCCAAATTCCACTGCCCTCCTAGGTACCAAAATGCGGTAGTACCGCATTTTAGTACCTAGCACGGCAGAAGGTTTTTGACAAGTTTCCAAAAGCCACTGCCGGGCTAGGTACCAAAAAGCGGTAGTACCGCATTTTAGTACCTAGCGCGGCAGAAGGTTTTTTACTTCGTCATTTGGATCTATCCTCCCTTGCTGTACTATGATGTTTCTTTGCATGATCTTGTAGAGGTTGTTGTCCTCTTCGAAACGAGCCCAAGATCATCGAAATCGGAGTCCGGATGCAAAAGTTATGGTTGTTTTCGTTCTGTGATGACCGGTAGTACCGGACCAGGGTCCGGTAGTACCGCATTTTGGTACCGGGTAGCGCAGAGAAAAATGCGTTTGGAGCCCCAGGAACCCCAGGAAATGTCCGGTAGTGCCGGTAAAGTCCGGTAGTATCGGGAAAAAGTCCGGTAGTACCGGGAATCGCATTTTTGGGTTGCAACGGTTGGATTTTGGAGGGACCTATATAAGGGGCCTTCTTCCCCAACGGTTCCTCAACCATTCTTGCAAGTTTTCCCCTCCATTGTTGAACTTCTTGAGCTTGCTTTCTCTCAATCCCTCCGATGATTCTTGCATATTCTTGAGGGATTTGAAAGAGGAGATCTAGATCTACAATCCCACCAATCAATCTCTCCTCTAAGTGAGGGGAATATATTGGGATCTAGATCTTGGAGTCTTTTGTGTATTTCCTCCATTGTTCTTCCTCTCAGCTTTTGTAGCTTTGGTGGAATTTGGGAGAGAAGGATTTGAACACATTTGTGGTGTTCTTGCCATTTGTATTTGGTGCATCGGTTTGTGTTCTCCTCGGAGGACTTGGTTTGAGTTACTCATTGGATCTTGTCCCTCTTGGGTTCTTGGAACCCTAGACGGTTTTGTGGCCTTGGTGGTGTTGTGGCCTTGGTGGCGTTTGTTTGGAGCCTCCAATTAAGTTGTGGAGAAGTGCCCCAACCTTGAGAGGTTCCGGTTGCCACCGACAAGTGCACCGATAGTGGAAGTGTGGATCGATACCGTTGGGGTGAGATCCACCGGAGAATAAGGGAGGCCTTTTGTGGCGTTGGTGGTTTGATACCACCCCCTCTCCAAACGATACGTACTCCATGTTGGGAGGAACTCGGTAAAATATCGTTGTCCCCGCGTGCCTCGGTTATCTCTATACCCGAGCTCTTTACTTATGCACTTTACATTGTGATAGCCTTCGTGCTTGAAGTAATATATATCTTGCTATTACTTTGTTGCTTGTATTGCTTAGCATAAGTTGTTGGTGCACATAGGTGAATGTGGCATCCCGCAAAACCACTACTAGAAAATCGCGTTGTTTTTGTGCATTGCATCATCATGACCGCATGCTCATGTCATCATGCCGCATTGCATTAGAGCATCGTCATCATCTTGCATTTGCTTGCATAAAACTATTTGCGGAAAAACCTGTTTGTGTTTTCTAAACGCCCCGTCTTTTTTTTTCAAACGCAAAACCCCGGGTTTCCGGATTATTTTGTTTGTCTGCTATCGGTTTGCAAACGGTGCATTTAAAATAAATAAAATGTTAAATTATTTTAGTGGGGGCAGTCGAACGGGCCGATTCGACCCGAACGACCACCCCAGAAATAAAATCTGTCCACCCATAATCCTAAAGCTACCCAACCTAATCTAACCACCCAACCAGCCACATCACCCCCACCTATCCCAGGCTGCCACATCACCTTGGCCATCCCCCCCTCCAACCAAAACTGCCACCTCACCAGCCCCTCTTCCCTCCCTCTCTCTCTCTCTCTCCCTGGGACCCACCCCACAGCCCACCCACACAGCACACGCACGCCCCCACCAACCAGCAGCCACTCACCCGCCTGTGGCCCACCCCGGGCCCCACCCCGCGCGACCGCTTCCCCCCACCCATCTCCTTCCTCCTCCACCCTCTTCTCTCTCCCCGAGCGCCTGCTCTCTGCCTCCGGCGCCGAACCGCCTCTCCCCACCCGAGCCTCTTCCTCCCCGCGCCCCTCTCCCCACCTCCCTCGACAGAGCCCGAGCACCTCCGCCGCCGGCCTCCTCCGCGCTGCAACCCCCTCCCCGACCGCGCCGTCGCCCGCTCCGGCCGCCGCGGAAGGCCCCCGACCCGTCCCCGCCGCCGAGCTCGCCAGCGGGCCCGCGTGCTCCGGCCGCCCCCGCTCGGCCCCGCCCGCGCCCCTCCCGCGCCATCCAGCCGCCGCGTTCCCCTCTGGCGTCGCCCCCTCGCCTCCCCGTCAACCTCCGCCGCCGCCCCGGGAGGCCCCCGACCCGCGAGCTCGCCCCCCCCGTCCGGCCTTCCCCCCCGGCAGAGCCTCGCCCCGCGCGACCCCCTCCCTCGTCTGGCCTCCGCAGCACGGCGCCCCCTCCACCAAGCTCCCCTCCGCCTCTGCTCCACCCTGTCGGTCGCCTCCGTCGTCCGACCGAGCCTCCGCCGACCCGCGGCCTCCTCTGCCTCCGCCGCCCGAGCTCTCCTCGCCGCCCGTCGTCGACACGCCCATGCCGCGTCCGCCTCCCTGTCCAGGAGTTCGCTGCACCGCGCGCGTGTTGGCTGCCAAGTTCTACATCGCCTGAGGTAGTAGTGCATCTGGTGCCCTTCTTCTTGTGGGGCGATGTGGTACCCCATCCTGAACCCGACGCCGCGCCAAGTCCTCCTACCGGATTCGACGCCCCGAGACCATCACGAGGATGTGAAACGCCAAGGCCCGAACCCGATGACCCCATGATCTCCGCTGCAGAACAACGAGTCCTTCGGAATGATACCAACAAGATCTACCGCCGTACGCCAAGGTCTTCAATCGGTCCGAGAACATCGAAACCCGACGCGACGAGTACTCCTTCCCGGACCCGAACCCCGGTACCGGACAAGTTCGCCATCGACCTCGAGAACGCCTACACGGAACAAGACCGCCACACGGACGCGAACCCCAAGACCCTGAGGCCCCGAACCGAAGACGATCCGAAGCGCCAAGACCTCCGACAGGGAACCGACCAGTTCGCCGAGAACCGCACCCGAACCTGAAGCACTACAAGATCTGCCCCGCTATCCGAGAACGATCCCGCCGAGACCGTCTCCGTCGAACCCCGGACCCTGCCGAACCCTGGACCCTGTCGAACCCCGGACCCTGCCGATCCCGTCGAACCCTCAACCCCGAGACTGACCCCGAACCCCGGAACCCAAGATCTGCCGAACTCTAATTGTTTTGGTTCTTCGCGGATAAGGCCGTTGAGTTGATGTGAGCTTCGCCCCGTCTTCGGATGAACCTTCGACAATGTTTTCAGGCGAGCATCTCCCCCTTTCTACCTATCTTACTTTTATAGTATTTATTCCCTCCTGTTGATCTATTGCTATCTGTGTTGCGATGCTCTAGCTTTCGTACCCGTGAAATCCCTTGCAGCCGTATATTGCCTTGGACACATCCTATTACCTGTTGTTTGGTAGATAGTTGGACCTGCGCGTCGTAGTCGCTTGCTCAAGTGCCGTCGCGTGTCGTCAAGTACCACAGTTGTTGGAGAATTGCCGCATGTTTAATGTTGGAGATGATCATGGCTTTAATTATCATTCACTTTAATTATTGTTTAATAACTAAAATTGAAGTAGGTAAGCAGAGGCACCGGTGGGTGATAGATAATATTTGGTTTCCGACCGCCCACTTGTGTCCCGTAGGACCCCGAGTTCTTGACACCTGTTCCGAGATCGAGCGCGCTAACCACATGTGGGGAGATATGGGCCCCCCATCGATTTAGTACCTGATTTCAAAGTATTGTACTAGGGGCCACAAGTAGTTTGGGGCTTTATTACTATCCTGTACTTATGCCATGCTTTACTGCTTTATTTACGATTGTGTGAGGAGCACGCTGTACTGTTTTGGAAGCGGAGTGTTTTTGCGGTATCGACAGTCCCCGTTTGGGGATTTGCTGTCGTTTACAGCCACTGTCGCAAACCCTGAGTCCGTCTCGGAGACCGGCCGACTTCGTTGCGGGTGTACTTAGTGGGGTGGCCCCCCGTGCTTGCTTTGGGTCTGGGAAACGTCATGACTTAGGCCTCGCCGACATACCGATGGGTGCATGTTAACTGATCTGGCAAAAAGGGTCGAAGTGCGTGTGGATACTTTGGTGCACCCCTGCAGGGTTTAATCTTTTCGAGAAGCCGTGTCCGCGGTTATGGACGACTTGGAGCACAGTGCTTGATCATAGACAACTATAACTAAAGTTTACTGTTATAAATTGACTTGTATCCGATATGACTAGTAATCAGCTTCATCACAACGGAATGGCTAAATAAAAGTACCAACAACTGCTGGGTTTTGGGATATCTCATGCTATCGTATATTTGACTAGTAAGTGTCGCAACTACAACGGAATGGTTAACTAAAACGGCCCACTGCTTATTTTATCAGGATGATTACCTATACCTGACTAGTAATTGCCGCAACGACAACCGAATAAATAAAACTGCCAACTGTGTGAGTTCCTCGGTTGACTTCCTCGTTTGGTCTCGAGGGGGAATACCAGGATGGGATTGTTTGGTGTTAGTATCAGGTTGGATCCGGCTAGGTCATTCTTATCCCTCTCTAATAACCGCCAGTTGTATCGAGTCTCTATAGGTTGTTTAGTGCATGCTGCCGCTGCCGCTCAGTCCACCATACCTATGTAGGCGAGGACCACCGAATTCTAGTCTCGCCGTGTACTGGCCTCAGTACTGACGCTCCTCTTTTTCCTTTGCCCTTTGTCGGCACCCCTTTTGTTTAAGCAGGTTTGAGATCGACGTCGTTAGCAGGGTTACCCTTCCGGCTTGGCCTGGGCAGGGTTATGGACGCCATTGGTTATTCTTCAGGGCTCTTAGCCCCATTTGCATCTTGTCCGTAGTCGGATGCTCTATCATTTTCAATGTGATTTGGATCTTTGTAAATTATATTTGTATTCTTGACTCTTTGAGTCGCTGTTATATATATCTGTTCTGTGGGTCCCATCGAGGACTGTTGTGTAATGTTATTACTTCGTTTTCCACCCGCACGCAAGTGCTTGGTGGGCACCTTCGAATCGTTTCTATGCGGGTTTGGCGGGTTTCGCTAAAACTTGCATAGGGCCGATTCTGAGGGTGTTACAGTGAACCTTAGTTGTTCTAGGTTGTGCTTAACAAAGTAAACACTAGTTTTATTCCTCCTTTGTTGAGCCACTCTAGGAAAAGTTTTAATCGCCTATTCACCCCCCCTCTAGGCGACATTCGTATCCTTTCAGTAAGGATATGGTGTAAAAGATTCCGGATCTATAGGTATATCCTTAAAGATAGGTGTTACACTACTACCTGCTTCTTTCTCTAACTGGGATGCTAACTGCTTCCTCCTTTCCGGATCAGTTAGATCCTCTAACATGTCATTTCTGTCTTCGACAATCACTTGATGGGTCTTATAAAAAGACGCAATGAGTGTTCGGTATCTATCCATAAACTTGGAAGCTAACTTAGGATACTTCTTAACCAAAGTAAGATGATCCTGTATAGGCTCCGAGTCTATAGAACCATGAGGTATCACAGAAAATATGCTACCTTCTAGCTCCTTGGTTTTCTGCTCCCGGATATTAGCTATTGCCTCCACAACAACAACATGATAGGCTGCTAAATGACTCCTACCTTCTCCGGTGGGTAGATCATGGTACAGTCCAAGCTTCTCTGGAAGTTGGATACTCACACGATACTTGGATAACATCCGGCCATCAAGATAAGTGATGGTGTTCACTAGGATTCTAATTGGACAATTAAAGAGCTTTAGAAGTTGACGAAGTTGGTCTATAAATGATCCTTGACAATCATTAAGAGTCTCCTCTTTTCTTACCAAAGTCTGTTTTGGAAACTTTGGTGCCATATCACTGTATATCAGAATAATAATTTTGATTAGTATCCAATGGCATATTGCACCATAACAAAGAATTATCACACTAAAATATATAACGGAATATTCTCATTTGAATACCCATTATATTACTTTTAGAGAATTCTTTATCATTACTAGCTTTCCTACAGGTAATACCCTTTACTAGGTTTCCAACATAAGGTCAAAGCAATTTGCTCTAATACCAACTGCGGTGACCCAGCATACCACTGCATGTGTAGTACACTATAGTCGTTGACATGACATCCACAAAACATCGTTCCGTAAATATCACATCCCTCAAAGTAGTACAACAGAAACATTGCGGGTCCATATTACAAAAGTACACACATTATTGTTATTACAATACCAGAAGTTCAAGACACCCAAAAGATCCAACTTACAAACCAAAATATAAGATGTTCAGCGGAAATTTAAAAGTAGCAACTCCGACTAGGAGTGGGGCTCAACAGCTTATTCTATAGAGTTCATGCTGCTCGGCTCCGTTAGTTACTACTAACTAGGCACTTAAGTGGACTCGTTCTCATCGACACCGTAGCGGATCTCGTAGTCCACGCCTTCAACTCCTCCGGATAGATCAGATTCCTCGTAGAACACGTCTTCCTGGCATTCGGCTGCATACATTGGCACGTCTTCGGGATCCTCAGAGTCTAAGCAAGGGATCAAAAGAAAGAATGAGTAACAGTGTTACCCAGCAAGTTCACTTATGCAAGGTGGGAAGTTTGATGCTCTAACTACCACCTCAGATTATACATCCTTGGCACTATGCAATTTTTGTAAATCTTTCTTCAAAGATAGATTTTATTCCGAAAAACTATGACAATCAGCCTTCGCAGGTTGACCAGAAGTTTCATTGAGTTCCTTTCCTGCCGCTTTCGTAGCTCCTTCTAGGAACAGGGAGTAACAAGTTACAGTTCTTACACTCTGCAGAGGTGCGTTACTTTACCCATGAGAGATCAACTCCTTGTTGCACAACCGGGCGTACTTTCCCGTCCACAATTCCATGATGTGGGGCCCAGTAGTTGGTCTAAGCCAATCACTGCCCCCTTCGCGACCCCGCATGCCTCCTTGGTGTACACCATGCCCACATAATGAATTACGGCAATGGTTTGTACAAACCGTTAGATGCCAGAACTATCGTGGGATGTTGAGGGTTCCCACCCATATGCTGCATATCCTCTACGAATTACCAGTTAATATGCACGCTACGAGGATAACAGCCATGACCTGCACATCCGGCTTCATGCGAGAGGAAGAAGATACAGCTGACTTCTCTATCCCATTCCAAATCTCATGGCTAACGCGTAATATACGGCGCTAGAATCACTGATGTCAGGGGTTATTAAGTCCCTATTTGATCATCATTGTTACAAATAGAACCCTAAGTTCTATTGCTCCATTATATCACCACTTAGGATGTTATCTATGATTTCTTTATTTATGAAAATATTATTTTCTTTCTTTTATAGCATATATGATAACACACAATTTGCAAATACTTTGATAAAGACTCTTCAAAGGACATGAGCAAGTGATGAACTTGCCTTGTGATGGCAAGGTAGTGAAGTCTGATGCTTGCACTAGACCTTGAGCTTCTAGTTCTACAAAAACATCATTATTGCCTGGTAAGGACAATATTTAAAGAAGCAAAATGATTATGCAAGTAATGTAATGCATTATTAAAATTTATATGCATTTATCCCAAAAAATTTCCCTTTTGAGTAATAAGGGATTTATAAATATTTCTTTTTAATATTTATAACATGTATTGAGTTATTTTATTTTATTTTATTTACCTTTATTTGTTTTTTATTGATTTAATAATTCCTTTAGGAATTATTACCTTAATTTTATTACTAAATATTTATTTAGTATTTTTCGAAAATACTATAATATTAATAAATAATGAAAGTGATTTTTATTTATTTTTATCACCTTTCAATAATTTTGTAAAATTCCATAAGGAATATTTAAATTACAAAATTCTTATAAAAATTTGAATGTCCAAAATTTGATATCTTATTTTATTTGGATAGAATGGATTATTGTGAATCCAAAAATATTTTATTTATAATTTTTGGACTATTATTTTATTTTCTATAATTTTATCGAGGTAAGGGGTATTTTGGTCTTTTCCAATTGATCAAAAGATTTATTAAATAACCTGGGCTGGCCCCTTGGGCTTATTGGGCCAAGGTGGCCCAATAGGGCAGGGTCAAATGACTACCCCGAAGGGTTTTGGCCCACCCATCCCACTCTGCCTCCTTCTCTCCCTCGACCTCATCTCCTCCTCCTCTGACTCGATCCTGTGGCCGGCGATGCCGCCACCGTCGGCCGTTCTGGCCACCGTCGTGGTGAGAGTTGGGGATGTCTACGATGCTCGTTCGTTCTGTCCACTTGAATTTGACTCTAGGGCTTCCCCGTGGCCAGGTCCACCCTATTCCCAAACCCTAGGGTTGGGAAAAGGTACTGCCGCCGCCGCGCGATCCCGCATGCGGTGGTGTGCTCGCTCGTGTGCTGCTGCGGCAGCCGCCGTGACAGGTGCAGGTTGCAGCGCCCTTCTGGGTGCTTCCTGTGCCGCGGCGGTTCATCGGCCACACTACTTCCTCTTCGATTCGTCAGCGAGGACCTCGGGTAAGTGGTCTCTGTGGTCCTTGTTCATGCTATTGTCCTGATTCTCTTTGTGTGTACCTAGTGGCTTCTAATGCCAAGTGATTATATGCTGATTGGGTTAATCTCTGGATTAGGGTTCTTGCTCTGATTAGGGTTCATCACCCCCTGTTGATCATATCTATGATGCTTTAAATCTAGTGTTAATCATATTTGCTCATGGGAAAAGATTGTTTGCTGTGATTGATGATTAATAGTAGCTTTGTTGCTACTAATTGCTTATCATATTAATTCTAGTGGTAATCCACCATGATCCATGCTAGTTTATCAATGAAATCCTTGATTGGATTATGTTGCTAAAATTCTAGTGGTAACTCAAGCTTTGTCCCTTTTTATCTATGAAAGCTAAGTAAAGATTGGATTTAGCTCATTAAGAACTTGTCCTTGTGATACCATTGTATTCTGGCACACAATGATTGAGTTTTTATTTCTGGGCTTAGCTTGATTATGCTTGTGATTAAAACTGATAAGATGATATGGAAGTTTTCTTATCTTGCCTATGATGTTGGTCTGAGGCTCTAGAATGTAATTCCTAGTTAGTTGGGCAACAGTTTGTTTGAAACTTATAGGATTAGAGGTGCTACTCATTTTGAGAGATGTGCCCTGATCTGATGAGATCAAATGAATGATCTAAGTTGCAAAAGTAACACTGAACCCAGTGATGTTGGTCTGAGGGTTCAGTGTTTGTGGTTGAGCTTGATTTCTTATCTTATACTTTAAATCTCTAGGATAGATTCACCTCCTTTGGGTGAATATTGAGAGATTACTTCATAAAACAACACATGCTTTGGTTTAGATAATATGATGAAATCATGTGATGGTTTTATGAGGCTCACCACAAAATTTGATGTTGGTGTAGTAGATTGCTGATGATCTTGATCTACTTTTGCTAGCTCCTAAGCTTGTTCTTGAGTTTGCCTGCTCCTCCTAGCTCTTGGGCTTGACCTTGTTGTCCACCAGATTCATCCCTCTCCTTATGTCACCATCCTGGTGATGTTTGGGTTAATCTGGGTGGTTGGTTTGGCTGCTGTTCTTGGTTTACTTGTTGTTCACCCTGGCTGTGTTGTGGTGTGGTATGGTGATGCACTGAGGTGCTTCCCCACGACTGTGCTCTGGTTTTGTTTGATCATGCTAACAAATAATATTCTTTCATCATGCTAACAAAACTATGATGCATGCATATTTTTGTACACAATATTCCTGGTAAATGACCCGACCCGGGCAATGCTATTGTTCTTTGCGATTCCTTTGAGTACTTTAAAATTATTCAAGGCTATAATATTTCAGAAAAATAAACTAACTTTTATGATGACATCATCATTTTTAACAAAGAGGGTAAAAGATACCCTAATGGTGACTCAGTTGTATCTATACTCTTTCATCAGTTTTAAAATAAGTGACTTAGATTTCATTCGCATGTAACTATACGCGTTTTCATGTATGGATACATATGAATCTAAAAAAAACCAAGTCACTTATTTCAAGACTATGGATAGATTAGTAAATATTGCCATGGCACGCCTTTGAAACTGATAGCTTAGAGCATCTCCACTCCCCCCTCCCCTCCCCCCCCCACACACACGTATAGGGTACGACGAGGCCTGATTTTGGGCTGTATGGGGGGCGTTGGCTCCCAGCCGTGCCCCCGTACAAAAGATAATCAAACATTCAAACACTTAAATTTTTATATTCACAAACACTTCAATTTTTTATATTCAAAGGAAAACTAAAGCCTGCGGAGGCCAAAGGCGCTGCTCTCGTCAGGAGGGCGGCACGACGGTGGCGGCGGCGGCCCTCTGGTGACATCCCAGAGGTCAAACAACGAGTTGTATCTCTCTAGCTGCGTGTCGGCATGCTCCCTTGCTCGATCGCGCCTCGCACGCAAGTCAGTGTCGTCAGGCTTTATGCGTGACGCATAGAGGAACCGCTTGTGGAAATCGTCAAGTTCTTGCAGCCACCGGTGCTCCGGCAGGAAAACTTTGCGGAAGATGTCCCGCCCGTACGGCTCGTCCGTGGTCCGGTAAGCCGGCCCGTGGGGTATTGGCGGAAGTGGCTCCTCGAAGTCGGGGTCTGGCCTAGCCCAGCTCGTCAGTGTTGGCTATGTCGGAGTCGTTGGAGCCAATCCACTACATGTCGGAGCACTACGATTCGATGTGGTTGGGTCCAGGGAGAGGCGGAAACGGGTGCCACGACTCTCTGGCGAATGGTGGGTGAGGCGGGGAACCGCGGCGGCCAGGCATGGTTGTGCGCCAGCCCTATTGGCGAAAGCAGCACCTCCGACCGCCGGCCTAGGGGTAGCTGGAGAGGGTGTGAGGTGTGGTCATGGTGTAGATCTGCAATCACGATGGCCGGCGCACCTACATATAGCGAAAAAAGGTGGGAAAATCAGGCGGGAAGCAGTGGAAAAGGCGGGAAGAGCATGGCGGAAGAACGCGCTGGCGAGCAATTTTGCCGCCGCATGGCCGGCAACGGGACGACGCTCGGGAGACGAGCCGGCTCACTGCTAGGGCTGGCCCATGTCGGTTTCATTTTCATCCCGCGCCCCCGCTTGCCCCCCTAGGTTGGGTTCGACCTGGGGGCGCCGGATGAGAAAACGGCTCGCGCCGGCGTAAAAAAAGATTGGGAAGGAGGGGGGCAGCTGAGCACGATTTTGAACGCCGGCACCCCCATAGCCCTTTAGAGGGCCTTTAGGACCCCGTGTGGAGATGCTCTTAGCAATGAGATTGGATGGCCAACAGGGGAATAAAAGACTATATTTTCACATTTAGTGGTGGACCCATCGAGATTGAGGCGATTCGGGGTCCATCTTTTAAACATGAAAAAAGCAATACTATTTCATTCATTCTCCGTACCACTGGCAATCATCGGAGTTTTCTCCTCTACACAACATACCAGGATAGAAACTACTAGTAAGAAATAATCGAAACAATTTTTTTTGGATCTGCAAGGTAGACATTCGAGAAACAAAACAATTACAGTTAGCAATAAGCCACTGTAAAAGGGAAAAATAATGGCTACTGAATCTGGAAAGTAAGTGCGAAACACTTCAAGAGAACTCCGTTTGTTGACGCGAGAATTGCTGGGAAGTACAATGGTGTTAATTGCCTATGCACTAAGTTATCAGATCATGTATATTTAAAGAAAATTTGTCAACAACAATCATCCTCATAGTTTTATTAATTACATACAAAAATCTACTTTCTCCATTGCAAAATATAAGCTGTTACTACAACCAGTATAATCATATTTTGGATGTAGTAATATCTTATATTGCGGGGATAGAAAAAGTATCTCTCTATTTTCCATTAGGCGAGTAATCTAGATGACACCGAAACATGTACAAGTCAGTTTAACAAGTTAAGCTAGTATTCGAGTATCTTGTTGGAAAGCTCGAGCAGGGGCTGCAAGGCGCTGGGTGCAAATTTCCTTGCAAATAAAAAGCATAAACCCGTCGGCTTCCCATTGTACATGCACCTCTCCTTCTCCCCTTTCTTCCCCACCAGCCTTGCCAGGAACTCCTCTCCCACATCGCCAACACCGAAGCTCGCTGGGTGCGACCCACCTCGCGACCAATCAACCCATGTAACACTCCGGTTTGCGATCCTGGTTGGCGTCTTGATTGTGAGCACCGTGGGGAGGTAGTGCTCATCTACATAGCACGGCGCCAGACATGCCTCACGGAACCTCTGGTAGTAGTGTTCGTCGGCGATAGCGAAGATGGCGAGGTGTCGGTCCAGCTCGAACCACTGTGGTCCCTTGCGCCATTGCGAAAGGGACACGACGGGGGCAAGGCCTATGCGGTACCTGCCGCGCCCGAATCGGCTCGGGTCATCAAATGCCCCAACAAAGCTGTGACGTGAGTGGGTTAGGTAGGCGTGGATAGCAGGGAGAGGGTGGAGAGGGATGCACGACTCGGAGAGGAGGACAAAGCGTTCGTTGGCGAGGTCGAGGAGCGCATTGGCAAGGAGACGACGCTCCGCGTCCACTATGTTCACGTCGCCCCACCGCGTCGCCTGCAAAACATATATAAATTATTTTTCCATGATGCAAGCAAGATATGTTGTAGAAAAAATAGAAACTATGGTAAGAACCGAGAATTCTAGGAGAGCGGTGTGGTAGCTCCCGGGCTCCACAGAGCTTTTTTTAAATTTCAAAAACCTATAATAAAAAAATTCAAACTATTCCAAAGACCTAGGTGTAGCCTATTATATGTTCTATTGCCATGTAAAATTTCAGCTTCAAACTTTTTGTATTTTAGACTCAGCAAAAATGAAAAATCGAACTTTTGTCCTCAGTGTATAGTGTTGAACTTTTGTCCTCAGTGTATAGTGTTGAACATCCCTGTATTTTTTCCTTCTTTTTTTTGAAAACTTTAGATTCAAATTTTGAAGTTTAAAAGAGAGAACAAAAATCTACCTAGAACCCGGGTTCCAAACTTCCAATAGCCTTATTCGGAACTCTAGCTACTTTACTAGTACACACATTGTGCAATTTGTTGTTACCAGAACTAGAGCAACAATGTACTTGAAAAGAGGGAGCAGATATTTTTCGAAATCGATCACATGAGGAAGAATCGTGTCCGCGGCATCTTTGGTAGATAGGGACATGATGGTCATCACTCTCAGCCTCTCTCTTTCGTGTCACATTCTGGGGCAGGCAGCAGCACCTGTCAAGTCGCCGTGTGTGCCGTTCAGGTTCAGACCAGAGCGCGGGAGAGAGGCCAGGTCGTCGTACGTGTTCGCTTCCAGATCCGTCGGATCCCAATCGGACGGTCCTCCTTCCGACAGCAAGGACGAAGCAAGCAGAGGAAGAAACAAGCGAACTACGATCGCAAACAGACAGAGCTGCCAAGGTGAGGAGTGCCGTACCTTGCTGGGCACCTGCCGGCGGTGGAACGGCGACGAGGGAGGGAAGTCGAGGCGGTACCCCGGCGTGGTGTGCACGTACACCGAGAACAGGTCCTTCCCGCCGGTGGCGTTGAAGAACCTCTCCCACAGCGGCGCCAGCGGGAGCGGGCCGCGGGTGAGGAACATGAAGGCCACCTTCGGGCGGCGCGGCGCCCCCCGTCGCCGGGGCTCGAAGGAGGCCGCCCACAGCAGCTCCTCGTCGCTCATGTTGTGCCAGGCGCTCCGAGCCGCCGGCCGCGCCCACCACCGCTCCACCTCCACCTCTTTCTCCTCCTCCTCCGCGCACGAGGGCGTCGCGAGGAGCACGTTGGGCACGGCGAGCGTCGGGAGGCGGTAGTACGAGACGGCGCCGGCCCCGGCCCCGCCGCCGACGACGAAGAGGAGGAGCGCGGTGGCGGCGAGGAAGCCGGTGGCGAGCACCGCGAAGAGGAGCGCCGGCCTGACGACGAGCTTCACCGGGACGAAGCTCCTCGCCGTCGCCCGCCCGTCCTTGCTGCTGCTGCTGTCGACCACCACCGCCGCAGCTGCTCCTTCTCCCCCTCCTCCGTGCATGCTGCTCCTGAGCTCAACGAATCCAAACAAAAAGGCAGAGAAACTCAGACAGGAATAATTCGGGTGGATCGATCGGACAATCGGGATGGGATGCGTATGGGCAGCAGAGCGGCAGCGGTTACTGATCGGGGAGGACGAGCGGTTTGTGAGGAAAATATCAGCAGTGGGTGGAATAATTGAAATTAATGGAGGAGACGATCGGTACTGTGAAGAGACTCACGGGGACGCAAAGATTTTATCTTTCATTGGAGGTGGGCATGCTACAAGAAGCGCATAAAGAATATCAATTCGCTAAGCGTTTTTGTTTTCAATTTTATTAGAACCAAGAAGGCAGGAAGTTCAATTGATGGGGTTGACGTGACTCGCACTCTGGTAGGGAACCTAGTAGTGAACAGACAATCGGTGGAGAAGTTTTTTTTGGACTTGGGCGTGTTGCGTGTTTGGTTGCCACCGATGAGTCGCACCTGGCCTGAAGAACCGCGTTTGGTTCCTTGTACGAAAAGGATCTTTTGCACCGCATGGGTTTTAAAGCACTTTCTGGCCGGGCTTTGAAGAAATGTTCAAATCAGTTATTTTCACGGAGCCAATTTCTTCTCTCGCTTGTTGGAGAAAATGATGCACGCGCCCGTGCGAGGGAGTGATGGCGGGAGCTCGCTCGCGTACGCGAAAATCCGGCGTGAGAAATTGGGTCATCGTCCATCGATTCGTACCGCCTATCTACACCGCTACACCTCACCGCCGAATCCCGCACCACCATTTCCCCCCTTTCGAGCTCTCCCTCCAAATCCTCTTCTTCATGAGCGAGCAGGTAAGCGGTGGCGTCTACTCCTGCTGTGCAAATGTAGATCTATTAGCATATTTTCGCTCCTACTTGATCTATTAGCACGTGGTCCCTCTTAGTTGATCTGAAGGTTACATGGTAGATTTTCATGATGTAGTGTATGGAATGTTTTGTTGAAGTGGAAGGTTTGTCGGCTAAGCTTCTTTGTTGTGTATTCTATATATACGCGCGATAGTCGATCAAGGAATAGTTGTAAAGGTATAGTTCTCCCACTTAGACATGATAGTAGGCAAGGACCAATAGTTGTGTATTTATGTTTTTCTTGGCACTACCTTAAGTACTTAGCGAAATGCCGACCGTGATTGTTCAATTTCTGTGTTGGAGAAGTGAGCTCCCCTGATCTGTCGGCACCCGCAATTGTGCCTCTTCGATATGTGCTCATGCATGATAAGGTGTGCCGAAGGAAAAGCGTCATGACATGGCTAGCATATCTATCGACCTTCGTCCTCAACAGGGTATGTCAGTTGGTCAGGAAAGGGGGTTTAGTTCATCGGGGATTCAGAGAGCATGACTTGCAAGCTATGACTTGCAAGCTATTGTAGATGATATCTTCAGGTTCTTTGGCCGGATAGTAATCCCAAGTCATGTATACAACCATATGAGACATTGGAGGGCAAGGTGGGTTTAGGTGCTGAAGATCACAAGGCTTGAGAATGTCCGCTAGGTTGAGGAGATATCAGCTCTTATGATGGAC
Organism: Avena sativa; assembly: GCA_916181665.1. NCBI lineage: Eukaryota > Viridiplantae > Streptophyta > Magnoliopsida > Poales > Poaceae > Avena > Avena sativa. The sequence continues at coordinate 368,317,336 of OV702279.1, read as the reverse complement.
GACAAAAATTACTATGAGCACATCAAGACTGGATAAGTTTGCAACTGAATTAGTACATTGAGTACTAAAACTCACATATGAATTGTACGTTTTAACTAATTGTGTTCTCATGTCGGCTCAGCCGAAAGACACTGAGATGATCTACAAGACCATTGACAACTATGCTCAGATGAAGGTCACACTACAACATCCATCGCGTGCCCTGGCGCTTATAAACGCTGAGCCACACGCCTAGTCGCCACACTCGCGCTAGCACGCAAAAGAGTTGTTAGGGATAACCGCATTAGGAAAATTCTTTACGCGGCGCTATTTTGACTTGGCACATTGTTATCCGCCGAGCTAGCACTACCTCCGTGCGACAGAGGATCCCGCCTCGGTACATAAGGGAAGATGGCGCTAATTTAGTGTCGTGCTACCTACTGTGTGTGTCGTGCTTCATACACCATTAGCGATATAAAGAATTTATTAAAACGATATAGAGAATTAATTAAAGCGATACAGTACTCAAATTAGGTAACATAATTCCATTGAAATAAAAAATTCCCATTAAATTAACATACAATTACGTTTAGGATTTGAGTCACTATGTTTTCATTGCAGAAATCCAAGAGTTCGTTATAGAGGAGAAACTTAAGTTTTCTCCATTTATCCTTCCTAATCCTAATCTTGAGTGTTTCTATGGTGACAACCGCGACGACATGCCTTTCGTGCACACCACTATACTGGCCATGCCAGACGCCCGCCATCCACCAAAGCGACGCACCCGCCATCCACCGAAGCGACGCGCCTGCCGTCCACCGCGCCCGGTACTAGGATGTCCGCAACGACGTGTCCGTCGTCTTGCCGCGAGCCCGACAGATCGTCATCCTTCGTGTGCCTTACTCTGACGACCGCAATGGTATGGCCGCTATCCTCCGCGTGCGTAACCCTGACGACGTCTCTGTGGTTGAAAGATCCAACATATCAATGAAAGAAAGAACAAGATGCAACATGGTGAGAAAGAACAAGATGTAAATTGATGTGGACATCCCTACTATTGATACAACCGTTGTACCTACAGCAACACACATACAAGGACCCATCACCAGATCTCGTGCCAAACAACTTAACTATCAGGTACTTTCGTTTCTTGGAACTATTCCTCACATACATGAGAATATGATGCTGCCTAAATCAGATATATTTATTACTCTTAGGAATGATGGACCAAGCATGGATGAGAGGGACAAGCATTGGAGCATGGCCATGCATGAAGATGGCAGCCACCATGTGATGATCCAAGAGAAGGCCACGGATGAAGATTTCAGAACTTTGAGGCCACCATAATAAAGAAAGAAGGCTTGGACGAAATATTCAAGATCAATACTTTACGAATTCGTCCATAGCTTAATATGGTGCTGCGACACCTTTTATTTTGGGCCAGGCCCATGTAATTTTCGCAGGATTTTAATTAGCTATTTTTTAGAGTCCGTATTTGAGGGGAAAAGGACTTTTAGGGTTGGATTCGGCCACCACTTCCATGGCTGGCCGAAACCCCACCTTTTCGCCCTTAAATACTCCCCATAGCCGACCTCCTAGACTCGGATTTTGTTTAGACATTAAGTTAGCCATAGTCGCAACTTCGCCAAGGCTCGAGCGTCGCAGAGGCCTCTTGTACTTCGCACCTATTCAGGATCCCACCTCTTCAATAAAGCTTTCCTCTTAATCCGCAATATCTTGATTGCAATATTGGTTCTTACTTGTTCTCGATTTCAGGTAGGAATTAAGACCCTCGCTGGTCAGGCTGATTGTGCTCACGCAGGATCGGTAACCTCCAGGAGATTGGCCTAGCGATTGCATTGGCGCTCGTGCTCGCACGTGTAGTCGGATCGTCAAGCCCGAACTCCACCAAATCGATTATCGCCATCTCATCGAAAGATCGGACACCTTTGCCCTATCATAAATCGATCCCAAGGTACGATGAAGATAGCTTCTGCTGGGAGGAATATGGCGCAGAGACCTCTTCAGCTTTCTAGACATCACCACATTTGTAAGGGCCGATAGTATTAAAGATGAGTGTTGGTAGATCTTAGGATATTTCTGGAAATGACTATGTTCAGATATAGAGTTGACGAGAGTGGGAGCGCAACGCCGTATGAAGAGAGGAGTGGTGAGTGGGGGCTAAGGGTTCCCCTGTATTATATAGGAAACAAGGCTGAATACTTGGTGAGATCTAGGGTTTGCTACTTCGAGCAGTCAACAAGTCAACACGTGGAGCAACTATTTTCTAGGTCTAACTGGCCACGTGTCAATCATAGGAGTTGGTCCACTTGTGGACCGGGTCCCATAAAATTATTTTTGTAATATACTCACACTTAGGTGGTCAGTGTAGAGAGGAATTGGAGATTGCACACCACCAATTGGGCCGGCTGCTCATGTATATATAGACGGACACATGTACAATTACAGGTACAATCCTGACAAAACATGGAGACCTATACCTAGTACAATATGTTACTCAACACCCCCCCGCAGTCGAAGGGTCGGCACCGACACATAGACTGGAGCGAAACTCAGGAAAAGTCGTGGACGGTAATCCCTTCGTCATGATATCGGCAAACTGCTGAGACGTCGGTACGTGAAGAACTCGAACGTGACCGAGGGCAACTTGCTCACGAACAAAGTGGATGTCCAACTCGATGTTCTTGGTGCGTCGATGATGAACGGGGTTGGCGGAGAGGTAGACAGCCGACACGTTGTCGCAGAAGACCACCGTAGCCTTATCAACGAGACAAGAGAGCTCGGAGAGAAGCTGGCGAAGCCACGTGCACTCAGCCACAGCATTAGCCACGACGCGGTACTCGGCCTCGGCACTGGAGCGAGATACGGTGGGCTGCCTCTTGGAGGACCAAGATACGAGCGACGAACCAAGGTAGACGCAGTAGCCGCTGGTGGAACGCCGCGTGTCCGGGCAGCCCGCCCAGTCCGTGTCCGAGTAGGCGACAAGGTCAGTAGATGTCGAGGGCGAGGCATGCAGCGACAGGCCGTAGCCCAGGGTGCCACAGATGTAGCGGAGAATCCGCTTCACCGCAGTCCAATGGGCATCCCGAGGAGCATGCATGTGCAAGCACACCTGCTGCACAGCGTACTGGAGCTCCGGACGTGTCAACGTCAAGTACTGGAGGGCGCCTACGATGGAGCGGTAGAACGGGGCGTCGGAGGCCAGCGAGCCATCGCTAGCTGAAAGCTTGGCCTTCGTGTCGACAGGAGTAGGCGCAGGATTGCAATTAAGCATCCCTGCACGCTCGAGAAGCTCGCGGGTGTACTTCTGCTGATGAAGAAAGAACCCGTCCGCACGCCGGACAACCTCGATGCCGAGGAAGTAGTGGAGCGGGCCGAGGTCCTTCAACGCGAACTCAGCACGAAGACTGTCGGTGAGCTGTCGAAGAAGACCGGCGGTGGATGCCGTCAGGATGATGTCGTCGACGTACAGCAGCAGGTAGGCCATGTCGTTGCCGGTCTGATAGACGAACAACGACGCATCGGAACGCATGGAGCGGAAGCCGAGCTGATGCAGAAACGCGGCAATGCGCTGGTACTAGGCGCGGGGCACCTGCTTCAGTCCATACAAGGACCGAGAGAGCAAGCACACGTCATCGGGGCGCTCGACGTCGACGAAGCCAATGGGCTGCTGATAGTAGACCTGCTCCGACAGGTGACCATGGAGGAAGGCGTTGGAGACGTCCATCTGATGCACCGGCCACGCGCGAGAAGCGGCGAGGTGCAGTACCGTGCGGATCGTGCCCGGTTTGACAACCGGGGCAAACGTATCCGTGAAGTCGACACCCGCGCGTTGCCGAAAGCCGCGGACGACCCAACGCGCCTTGTAGCGCTCGAGAGTACCATCGGAGCCGAGCTTGTGCTTGAAGACCCGCTTGCCGGTGATGACGTTGGCTCGAGGGGGCCGGGGAACCAGCTCCCAGGTCCGGTTACGCTGCAGCGCGTCATACTCCTCCTGCATGGCGGCGCGCCAGTGCGGGTCGCGCAAAGCGGCGCGAGCCGAGGTGGGCACCGACGAGAGAGCGGAGGTGGGCGGCGCACTCGGCAGCAGGGAGGGCGCCTCCCCCTCGCGGGACGACGACGCCCCGCCGTCATGTGACAGGACACTGTTCCCGCTGGCCCAGAAGGCCCACTGGTCGGCGGGGTAGCGCGTAGACGGCCGCCGCACTCCCGCACGTGCTCGGGTGAGCATGGGCGCAGGAGCCGCAGCGACGGGCGGCGAGGCGGGGCCTGAGGTGGCCGATGAAGCAGGTGACGAGGAGGTGCTCGAGCTGGTCGACGGCGCCGGAGGCGTCGCGGGAGGGGGCGACAGGGGCACCACGGGCGACGGGGGCACCGCGGGTGACGGCGGCGCCGCGGGCCCAGGCGGGGCCGACGCAGGGGGGCCGCTGGGGCCACCGTGCGCAGTCGGCGGCGCGCGGGTCTGGCCACAGAGGGGCCAGCGGGCGCCGGGGGCGTCATCGGAGGTGTCGCCAAGAGTCCCTGCTGAAACGGAAAAGACAACTCGTCAAAGTACATGTGCCGGGAGGTGAGGACGCGATGTGAGACCGGGTCATAGCAGCGCTAACCCTTGGTGTTGGCGGGGTAGCCTAAAAACACACAAGGGAGAGAGCGAGGTGCAAGCTTGTGCGCGGCGGTAGCAGCAGTGTTAGGATAACACTTGCAGCCGAAGACGCGGAGGTCATCATAGGCGGGCGGCGCACTGGAGAGGAGGTGATGCGGCGTGTAAGACCAACGCACACGACACGGGCGGATGTTGACGAGGAGAGTCGCCATGGCAAGAGCATCCGGCCAGAACCGTGGAGGCATGTGGGCGTGGAACAGAAGGGTGCGGACGCAGTCGTTGAGAGTACGTAGCATCCGTTCAGCACGACCATTCTGTGGAGAAGTGTAGGGACACGTGAGGCGGAAGATGGCGCCATGGGCGGCGAGAAGTGAGCGAATAGTGATGTTGTCGAACTCTTTGCCATTGTCAGTTTGTAAGGCGTGAATAGGGCGACCGAACTGAGTGGAAACGAAGGCGAAAAACGCGGTGAGAGTGGCGGCAACGTCGGATTTGCGACGAAGAGGAAACGTCCATACAAAATGAGAGTGATCATCCAGAATCACGAGATAATAATTATAACTAGAATTACTGGGAACAGGCGAGGTCCAAACATCACTATGAATAAGTTGAAACGGAAAAGACGCGACTGTGGAGGAGGAACTAAACGGAAGGCGAACATGTTTGCCTAGACGACATGCTTCACAAGAGTGGGCATCCATTTTATTACAGGTAAAGGAAAAGCCTTGCATTATTTGACGTAGAGCGGCGGAGCTAGGATGGCCAAGGCGAGCGTGCCAGAGATCGACACCGGTGAAGAGGGCGAGTGAGCTGCTGGCGGTGGTGGAGGCCGAACCAACAGGGTACAGATCGCCGGGGCTGTCACATCGGTGGAGGAGCATCCGAGTACGACCATCCTTGACAGAGAAACCAAAGGCGTCAAATCCACAGTCACAGGATTATCACGACAGAAAGATTTAACGGAAACCAGATTTTTAATCAAGGCAGGAGAAACAAGAACGTTATTTAGAGAGAGAGGAGTGGAAGTGGAGGGAAAAGAGACGGAACCGGTGTGAGTAATGGGAAGCGCATGACCGTTGCCAACGATGATGCGAGAGGAGGTGGAGGAGGGTGTAGAAGAAGAGAGGGTACCGGGGTGCGCGGCCATATGCGCGGAGGCGCCGGTGTCCATGAACCAGTCGCCACCGCCACCATACGCCCCAGCGGTGGGGGCGGTCAGGAGCGCGGGGTCCCACGGGGCCGAGCTCGGGGGGGGGGGGCGGCGTAGACCGGGGTGGAGTAGGGCGCGACACCGTAGCCTGGGGCGGTGTCGTAGCTCGGCGTGACGGCGGGTTGGGGCGCCGCGTAGAAGGCCTGGTGAGTGGCCGGACGCGGCCCCATGATGCCCGGGTAGGGAGCGCGCGGCAGGGGCATGGAGTAGGCGTGGACGACCCCGGTCCACGGGTTGTGACCCGCGAGCCACGGCGGAGTGGGAGCGGCGTGCTAGGGTGGACGAGGCGCGGGGGCGGTGGCGTTGGCGCCACCATAGCCGCCGCCGTTGCCACCACCGCCACGACGACGACGCCCGCGACGACCACCGCCGGTACCACCACCGCCGGTGGCGGGGGGCGGGGACGGCTGGGTGTAGAAGCCCGGAGGCGGACCCATAGGGCGAGGCGCGGAGGCGGGAGCGGGGGCGCGAGGCGCGGGTGCCGGGGCGCCGCGTGAGAGGCCAGCGACGAAGGCGGTGTGAGCCGCCCGAGCCCGGAGATGCTTGAGGCGGCGCTCCTCAAGGCGCAGGTAGGCAACGGCCTGCTCGAAGGAGGGCGTGGTGAGGAGCGTGATATTGGAGGCGGCGTTGCTGAGATCCTCGCCGAGTCCTGCCGACAGGGTGGAGAGCATGATCTTGTCGTCGATCGGAAACTCCAAGTCGCGAAGCTCGTCGGAGAGGCTCTTCAGCTTGAGAACGTACTCGTCGAGAGAGTGGTCGTTCTGGTGGGTGCCGAAGAACTCCTGCTGGAGGAAGGTGACCCGCTGGATCTTGTTGTCAGTGAAGAGGCCGGTGATTTTCTCCCACACCGTGTGCGCGGTGTCGCCGTCCCGGACGACGATGCGGAAGATGTCGTTGGAGACGGTCTGGTAAAACCAGCGGATGATGGTGGCGTCGATCGCGAGCCACTCGGGGTCGTGCGGCATGGTGAGGAGGTCGATGGTGCCATCAACGTGGTCGAGGAGATCATACTCGCGAAAGAGCAGCCCGAAGTACGTCTTCCACGGGAAGAAGTTGGCAGCGGTGGTGGAGAGCTTCACCGGCATGCGCTCGGCGATGGGGATGTCGCGGATGACGGCGACGGAGGGCCCGACGAAGGGGTTGCTGCTGCCGGAGCGGGAGGAGTTGAAGGGATCGGAGGGGCCGGAGGAGGAGAACCCGGCCATGGCGGAGCGTGGTGGGTGGCGGCTAGGGTTAGCCGGCGGCGCCCTAGGGTAGGGGGGGCGACGGCTGGAGGGAGGGGCCGGCGGCGCCCTAGGGAAGGGAGGAGGGGCGGCGGCTTGAAGGAGGGCCGGCGGCGCCCTAGGGAGGGGGGGCGGCTTGAGGGAGGGCCGGCGGCGCCCTAGGGTAGAGGGGGGGCGGCGGCTAGGTCAGGACCAGAGGGTCTCTGATACCATGTAGAGAGGAATTGGAGATTGCACACCACCAATTGGGCCGGCTGCTTATGTATATATAGACGGACACATGTACAATTACAGGTACAACCCTGACAAAACACGGGGACCTATACCTAGTACAATATATTACTCAACAGTAAGTAGTGGGATACACCTATCAGTTGGTCGTGCTTTAACATTCTCCAACGTACGATCAACAACGAACAGAGCTTGTGATGGATGGCGTAATAGAGGATACCACTGTTGCCCAAGCATGGCACTAAGCACTGCTCCTTTGCGTATCATGTAACACGGCACATATATGTGCCAATGTCATATATGTCATGACATACGGGTGGCCGCCGTGATAAAATGGAGCCATGATAGCCCGTCCGCCAACTAACCAACTTTTCGAGATACTTTTTACTTGTGCCACCCCAAAAATGTGTCGGGGACATAGGTTTTTTTGTAGTGTCATCTTCGGTGTTCGTATTTCCACTACGCTCATCTCTCTAACTGTATTACACCGTGCTCTTTGCCAACTCGTGGAGAATAAGGCGCATGCGAGCAGGTATCTTACTTTGACCCCTGAACGTAGGATGATGTGGTTCAGGGCCTTCCTAAACAAGCACTATCTTTGAGGAGCGAACTGTGGTGTTGGAGGAGGTGCTGGTAGCGGTGTTGATGATGATGAATATTATATATATTTTGGAGTAGCTAAGCTTGATAAAAAACCGGTGCTAGGTCTATATATTTTGGGAGGTGGTATTCAGTTATAACATCTCAGTTTGTGATGAATTTGTGCTGCATCAAGGGTTGTTATTCGTGAAATCGTGTTGTAGCATAAATTCATGACTGTTTAGATTATGTCAACTCAGTATTAAGCTAGTTGTTCTCTGAATTGCAATTGTCTAAACTTTATTGTGTACCATGTTCTTGTGATGGGTAAGCTCACCACACCGTCCATGAGTTAAGGGTATCAGGTAGAATGCAATGACCCAAACAACTAACAATTTCCAAAAACGGGGAAAACTGGCAAGCAAACAACTAGGACTTGGCTTCTCCATCGACATAGAAATCTAAATATGAATAGCCAAACGAAATACACTTTAGACACAAGAGATTAAATCGACGCACGCAGCTTTCACGAAGTTATGTGTTATATGTTAATCCAATTTTTATAAAGTATAGGCCAACTTTTAACGAGTGGAGCGAGACCCGTCGTCGGAGGCTTAGACCGAGTGTAACGAGTCTGAAGTTGGGCCACTCTGTGCCCAACGGGGACCCTTGTGGAGCCCCATGGTACGGTATGGATCGTCGAAGACCTAGGTTTTCACCGATATATAAACCTCTTGTAAGCCGCCGGTTTACGCATCTGTGAAATCCCGACGTTTGTAAACTCTCCTCGATATAGTGAAGTTTCGCTGGCTGGCGACCGTGGTTTTTTCCTCTCTTTGCTAGAGAGGTTTTTTCACGTTAAATTTGTGTCCCCTTGCTGTGATTTCGTTTTCATTATTCATAGTCTCTAGATGCGTAAAAAAGGTACAAGCAACCAAACACATCGTTTGTGATTTGGCTGGCTTGTTGGCTAGGATTTGCCTCCCTTGCGGTTAGGCAGAGGTGTCGTCTTGTCCAACCAATCAGCAACAGACCAACTGACGAAGCACAGGTGGTGTGTTGGCAAGAAGAACCTTCTCCACCTCTTCGAACTGGAGAGTAGGAATAATAGAGTACATACATAGTCGTGTTATCACGTTCCAGAGAATCAAAGATTCTACTCCCTCCGTCTTAAAATAGATGTCTTAAATTTATCAAAATTTGAATAAATTTATATACTAAATAGTGTCTAGATTTATTCAAATTTTAATAAATCTAAAATATCTATTTTAGGACGGAGGAAGTAGCACGTTTGGCAATCGATAGGAGGAATGGGGGTGGAGGGATTAGACTTTCGGAATGGGACATGGGCACCTGTGTTCCATTTTTAAAAATATTTGTTTTTGAAACTTGTACGTTTTGGTTTCCAGAACTCAAACGCTAAAAATTTCGTTTAAAAATATGTTGTATTTTCAGCTACATAAAAAGGACAAATTTCTGACGATATGTACGTACTGCTAGTCTTACTCACCGTCAGAAAATTGTGTTTTCGTGTAGCCTAAATTTAAACGATTTTTTACTAAAATTTCGCACAAATATATGAACCATGTGCGTGTATTTTAAAAAAAACTCAAAATTACTACTCCCTTTGACCCATATTAGTTAACTTGGATTTGTCTAGATTTAGATGAATCTAGACACTATTTAGTATATAGGTTTATCTAAATTTTAAAGAATCCAAGTCAACTAATATGGGTTGAGGGAGTAGTATTTTTTATCTTTCAAAAGGAAAGTAGCAATGGTGTCCACGTGCAACAAATCTTCATTTAGTAATTCTCCTTGGAAATTTAGCATGAACCTTTTTTTACACCCATAAGGTTACCAATCTTCATCATTTAGTAATTCTCCTTGGAGTAACTAGGTCGCCCTAGGGAAGAGATCCGTGGGAATTAGAACCCCCAACTCCCATTCCCCATCCAACGTAAATCCCAGGACCATCAAACAAACGAGATTTAATAGCCCCACATTCCCTCTGCCGAACTCCCTCGAACCTAACAGGCTGTCCCAATTGTTACAAATGGTTTCAGATTACCTATCACATGAAACAGATAATCTGAAACCAGATAAGCTCGCAACATTAACAGCCTATCACACGAAAACAGATAATCTGGAACCAAGAACAAGCACAAAGACAGGTCTTGATCGAACAATATCTCCTCTTTTTTAGGGATAAATGATGCAAACTGCAAGTTTACAAGAATTTTGCTATGCCTTCAATCAAAGGCGTAAAAAAATCATATTTCCAATTTCATACATACTACATATATATGATCAAGGTCAGTTGTCCTTTGTGCTCTGTGCAGCTACCCGCCTATAATTCTCTAACCTGAACAAACTAATCTACTACACTTCAGTGTTAATCTCTGCGCTGTCTTGATCAGATTGTTTTTGTCTATCCAACATTTCTGGTGGCTGTGGAGATGGAGTGTTCACAAATATCGCGCTCTTGTTGAATCCTTCGAGTAACATTATCCTCACTGCTTGCAAGCACCTGAGGAAGGTGGAATCAAGCTGCAAGAGATTGGGCCCAGATAGAGGGGTCAGCTGATGTTCTCGTCGTAAAGATAAATAAATTGTTTCAACTTTCGAGTTTTCAAGACATCGCAGAGCGCTTAAGAGACTGCTTAATGCAGATTTCCACACATCAAAATTGTACTGTTCGATATACTTCTTCAAAACAATCGAGCAAAGCAATATAGTAGCAATAGACCTCTTTTTGTTCTTCCTCCGTGAACGAACGTAGAACAAAACCAATGACACCCATCATTCCAGTTGGTCGACCGATGCCTGCATAACAATCGGGGGATGGTATTTTCATATTCATCACCTGAAGCACAAAAGAATTAAAGAAGTGCTAGTCTAGCATACCAATCCTTAGACGTGGAAAGTCACGGTTTTCTTTAAAATGGTGGATCACGCTTCTCATCCTGAAACATTTATCATATATTAAAGTACAACAAATTAAGGTAATGATTACAATAGTACGTGGCATAAGATAAAGGCAGAAACGGTTTAAGTTCAGTATTTAGAGCATGCTACTGTTCATCTTATTGGTGCTAAGCCTACATAATTTGTTTTTAAGAGAAGAGCACTACTGCATTGCAGCATGTCCTAATTATTTAATATACTAGAGATGGCCGTTTGCTTTAATGATATAAAGCAAGGACAGATATAAATTATGCCTGCATCATTTTAAGACCTCTAGCGGGCCAAGTTTGTATTTACTCCCTCCGTTTCAAAATATAAGATGTTTTAGTTTTTTTTTCTAAAACACATGTATCTGGACAACTTTTAGTGTGTAGGTTCGGAACAAAATGAGTGAACCTACACACTAAAATTGTCTAGATACATGTGTTTCACAAAAAGACTAAAACAACTTATATTTGAAATGGAGGGAGTAGTTCATAAGAAAGTAACAGCGAAATCCTGAACACAGTGGAAAGGAAATAAGTTAGATATATGTACCCATTATGCCCACCATGTCCCCCCTTTGGCAGTAGACGTAATTTCGCAAAGGGTATGTCAAGATCATCATAGATCTAAAAGGAATAATATAACAGTTTGAGAATAATAAGAACTTGAAAACATAATGACGTATCAACTCAAGAACAATATTTACCACAACAACTTGATTAAGTGGAATCTTGAAATATGAAACCAGCTGGCCGACCTGCATAGGGCAGTCCTATTCAGTAAACAAGGACTATAAGATGCAGTGAGTTGAAGATGTATTAGAGTTGTTTTACTTACAGACTCACCACTTGCATTCATAAAAGTCTGTGGCTTAGCAAGCATTACAGGGACATCACCAATAAGGCCTACAAATCACCGCAGAAAAATTAAGGCCCATAAATACAAGGCAACAAGACCAACAATGCCTTTTCAGGAACCTTAATATTTATATGTATCGCTTGAGGTGTTACATTCAAGCATACAAAAAAAATAAACTTATGCGTTCTCACTTATGCAATTAGGAGTTACAGTACAAAATAATTTGGATGCACATACTTCTTATAGTACAATAACTGAAGATATTCGGTGGCAAACTTAGTGCCTGAAGGTAATTAAGGAACCTTGAGTGTTATTAAACAACCAAAATAGTATAATGCTAAAAAACAACATTTAGTTTTGCTGTTTGATAGCAAAGTGCGCCATGGTACAAAACAATTTGATACCAAGTGCTAAAGCAATGCAACCTTAGTTGACTAGCCTTGTATGAATAATTAGCCAACTAAACAAGCAAGCAAAAACGAGCTATCCAACAACAATAGCAGTGGGAGAACGACCTAATCACCTAAACATACATATATCTACAAAATGTGAACTAGACATAAGTTAAGGAGGTCTAGATCTATCTTCTGGCAGTGATTTGTTGTAAATAATACCTCAAAAGTATGTAACTATTACACCGCTACAATTGCGTGTTGAAATTACCTTTCCCAACCATTGCTTTGAAGTGCTTACTGCTGATAGATATCCCCTCAGCTTCTGCAATAGCATCAATCATCTCAAACCCAACCTGTAAATGACAGCATGATATAGTCAGATACTGTAATCTGGACTATAGGTTAAACCACATTATTCCGGACATTTATTATTCTCAACTGGAAGTATTGATAAGTCAAGACACATAAATATCTGAATGCCAAGAGTTCATATGAAGCAATCAAAAGGCCAATTAGTCAGAATACTGGAATATGGACTACATGCTAAAATCACATTATTCAGGAAACTTATCATTCTCAACTGAAAGTATTGATAAGTCCAGGATAAACAGTGATCTGAATGCCAATTGTTTTTAGTATCAAGCAAAGAAACCACTTTACCCTGACGAAGAGGTTAGAATCAAGCCTAAGTAGCCTTTCTCCACCATATAAGTACATTGTTTTGGATTTATTTAAAATGGCTTCAACGAATTGCAATTTTTAGCACTAAGATTTACGAATTGCATCATGATTAACTAGTACAGATGCTACCAGCTACCAGCTGAAAACGCACAAGCTCATTCAGAACAAGCAAAGCGGAATCCAAATCGAGGGAGCGCAGAAGCTTACGTTGTGGCGAGTCCCCTTGTACATCCTTCCGGGGTTCCCGAGCCCGACAAACAGCCACGGCTTCTGGGCTGCGCCGCCATCGCCGGCCTTGGCCGACGAAGAGGATGATGAAGCGGCGGCGCTGCTAGCGGCACCGTTCGCCACCATACTTGCAGGGCTCGAGCGGGTAAAGGGGACGCGCGGGAACCTGAGGCGGGAGGACGCAGCAGAGGCGGAGGCGTGGACGCCGGGTAGTAGCCGCATCGCCGCCGTTGTGGGTTCCCCTATAAAGCAGTCCTGGTTGCCGATGCCGGGTCTGAATCGTAGACGCCACGGTATCCCACCAGTTTTTTTTTTCTTTGATCGGTTGACTGGCTGGGGAACTATTGGGCTGGACCTGTCGACTGGACTCCATCTATTGGGCTGAGCAGATAGTATATAGCTTTGCTTTTGGTTTGGATACCGGGCTCCTCGGAGGCTGATGATAAACGAAATTTTAAATACCTGAGAATACAAGTCTCGAAATAAATTTAAATAAATATCAGATATACCTTAAGATATGTTCTATATAACTGTAAAATTTCATTCATAATAGATTTAATTTTGCACTATAAACAAATAAAAGTGGCGGAGGTATAAGCACACTAAACATTTGCTAGCCCTTGGTTGAAGCGGATCATGTTTGGGAGGGCTCCTATGATGAACAAAATATATTTAATAATAGAAAATATTGTAAATATTTTTGTTTTTTACATGTCTCCAAAGTTTCATAAAGAAAAGACATATGTTTTATCCTAGGGACAAAATAAAAAGATGTAGAATACGATATTGGAGCACTGATTTTTTTACAATGGCCACATAAATGTATCTTTTCTGAAAATTTATGTGCACATAGGACATGGACATATAATTTTGTTAAAATGTTTAGATTCTTTAGAGCTTGAAATGCCTTTTCTTAGCCGCGCATGTGCCCACGAGGGTCGTACCTGGAAATTTAAATTCCCTATACAAAATAAACTATTTGGCCCTATGCATATAGTAGAAAAAATAATACTCTAGTATATGTGGTTTTTTTTATTGACCAAAAATTGGTTGAATTCTTGTTTTACAAATATTCGTGCCATAGCAAAAGTTGATGAATTTTGTCGAGTTTGCTTTCCATTTCGAAAAATGTACCATAATTTTTATTTTATTTGATTGAAATATAAACAATATATAACCTATTTATTTTACTTTTTTATGTACAAATGTTACCTAGGAAAAAAAGAAAGGAAGTTATTATGGTAGAAACATAAATTTTGTACAACTTTTACCAAAATATTTTTTTTTGAACTACCAATGAATTTACACATTTCTTCATTAAATTTTGCAAGGACTTAGTGACTTTTGAAAATAGAAACATAAATTTTGTAAAACTCCAACACATGTTTTCTTAAATTTTATGTAAGTGTTTCCTAGGAAAGCGAAAGTATTTCTCAATGTATTAGTACAAAGGCATAACATGTGTAGCGTGCTGATTATCAAAGTATGACAAGTACTCCCTTCATTCCATTTTACAATTATTAGTTTTTAAAAGTTAATATTAAACCATATTTGACCAAATTTACGAAATCAATATTTTTAGATTCATCATAAAATATATTTTACTAATTATCTATTTATTATTGTAGATAATGGTAGTATTTCTATAAATTTGGTTAAATGTAACAATTTGACTTATAGATAATGCATCTTATGAAAAGAAATGGAGGGAGTATCGCCTAAACCTCTCTCATTCTTGCATGTTGGCACTATCTGTTAGCATACCACATCATATTTAGTGAGAAGAGATGATAAAATTGTTTCTTATATGAGAGGCAAACTCTTCATATAATCCAAAACACAGACCATATCTTATCATCCGATTAGACTCTTACATCTTAACAAAAGTGGTGTATAATCCATTATAAATATTAAACATATGTAAGATACAATGCAGTGTGCTAGTCGTATCTAAATATCCACCATGTCCAACGAGAACACACCAAGACACGAAGCACTGAAAGTATCCTTAGTTCGCGTTCAACAAAGATTGCACAGTTCTCTTAATATGTAGCACACTGTAACCTAATATTCATATTCATCACTTAAAAGTATCTGAATTCCGAGTAAAATCCGATTTATGGCATCTCACGTGCATCTTTTGGATATAGTGGTGCACCGTGCCACATGAAACTTAATTTGGTTTGGAATAGTCATATTACTTTTATCTATTAAACGCATACCCTATGCTCAATGCATTTTGCACGCTATATCTACAAAGTTATATCTCATGTTGACGCATTTTTACATTTTTTTGCATAAGTAGTTAATTGTTAAATATGAAAGTAGTTACCAAGTTATCGCTCAAGTTCGTAGTATTGGCATGCCATACTTTATCTACACCTCTTCCATTCCCTTTTTGCATATTAAAATCATCACTGCATGGTAATTTTCCCTGCTAGCATGATAAACATTGGCTCCAACATTTTAATCGACATGTTACAACCTAATAGTTGGTTGCAGGAGAAAAATCAAAGCATAACCATATAGTGTTAAGTTTTAAATTTATCCTCAGGGCAAACTTAATAGTGGACATTGTTATTAGGTCACATGAAGGATTGGAGCTACAAAGCCATTTAAATTTATAGATTTAGCATTTTTTTGTCTCACCTTTGTAATATCGTTTGTTGAAAACGAGAATTTACCTAAGGAAGAGAAAATTAAGACATGTTGCATACTTCTAATCCTTGCCCCCTATTTCCACATTGCTATAAATATCTAACTGAAAAAATAAGATGGAATTAATCTAATAGAAACACAAAAATGCCTTACCTCATCAATCTATAATTTCAAAAAATAATTACCTTTACAAAGACTAAGAAGAACGAATAAACATATGTGACGCCAGTTAAGCCGAACTTGTTTAGACAAATGTAAAAGAACAATAATATTTATCTATTACTTTATTTTACACGAGGAATAGAATGTATCGAGTAGTGTGCTCATAATAGTAATTTTTGGACACGTCAAAATGTTATGTTCCAAAACTTAAAACATACACTTTCTTGTGCTAGCTATCATGTCCCAACATATAGAGCACAAATCAAAGACTGTAACAGAAGAGGCTATATCCACTAACATTCATCTTCACGACTATCTAGAGGAAGTAAACTAATTCTAAGAAAAAATTATCACAATAATTCGATGTACATGAATAACATGACTCATCCGATGAAGCAAGCCATTGCAACAAATAATAAGCATATATTGACCTACACAACATCGAGTATAACTTCAGTAAATGATCTAGCAATATGCTAGCATGAGCTTATTTGTGGGCGACTGTATCTAAACTGGTGAAGAACTGTCACCATCGTATCAGACTACTACTTGTCAACATTAATTTTTATATGATACATGAGAATCACTATATTTTGCATTTGCAACAAGTAAATTGGTTAATTAACCATGGACCCATGAATGGGATATAAATTTATATTAAACTTTTCTACTTTATTTTAACCCAACATGTTTTGAAAGGCATGTTTTTTAGTAATATACTATACTCAAATTATTTTTATACCTAACAGAATCATGAAAGGAACACGCTAATACATAATAAGCTATACATTTTTATACCATTCTAATGTTTGTCATAAAATACATTTTCTAGTTCTAACTACAGCTATATTTTTTGTGCAATATATTTTTCTTTATAAGAAAGTCTCTTGTTATATAAGGTTTCACTATAGATCACAACAAACCAATCTTAGCTGATATTATTTTCAATGGCATACTTAAATATCTTTCAAAAATGATAAGGTGTAGTACACATCTATTTAAAAAATTGGGAGAGTTTTGTAGAGTACACTACTGTTAAGTTAGTTGCAACTAATTAGAAAATAGTCCTCGATCGTATGAAGTTTAACTACTTCCTTCGTTCCAAAATACTTGACGTGGTTTGAGCTAAAACCACAAGTATTTTTGGAACAGAGGGAGTAATTGACGAGGTTTA
The DNA here is from genome assembly GCA_916181665.1 of Avena sativa. Classification (NCBI taxonomy): domain Eukaryota; kingdom Viridiplantae; phylum Streptophyta; class Magnoliopsida; order Poales; family Poaceae; genus Avena; species Avena sativa. Next base: position 368,300,382 of record OV702279.1, on the reverse strand, counting down.
TTTTCAATGCCTCCGTGAAGCTTAACGGATGACAGATGGTCACTAAGCCAGGACTTTGGATCTTGCGTGCCGTTGAACTTCGGAGTATCCGAAGGAAGCTTGAAGTTGTGTGGCATCTGTGTTCGCCGAACGGATCTGCTGAAGCATCGAGCTCCGCAGAGTTCTCCTTCGTCTTCATCCATCTCAGATTCGGACGAGCATGCGCGTTTGGCGCGTGCTTTGTCGATCTTGCGCTGTGTAAGCTTGTCTCTGGCGTCGTAGTCGCGTTTATGGCGGTGCGAGCTCTTCTTTCTTAGAGGAAGATCGTGCTCCTCTTCTTCTTCAGATGAGGACGTGGGACTCCGGTCGTGCCTGGCCGGAGCTTTCTTCTTTGGCTCCGCAGGAGCGTCTTCGTGGAGCGCAGCTCCGATTAGTCCTAGTCCGGTGAGTGCGGACCTATGCATGGCCCTTTTCGGGTCCCCCTCCGGAGGTGGGTGAGCCGCGAGATACGCAGTGGCTGCCATGATCGCAGCTTGCGGCGTCTTCGCGGTGATGTTACCGTCAGCGTCCATATCCATGAACGATGTATGGAGAGTTCGGGTCACTTCACGCCGCTCCTTGGGGTCCATGTTTTCCACCCGAGAGCGGTGCTTGTTTCTTTGATTTCCGTTTGTGCTAGAGCCGGGTCCCATGGCGGAGAGCGCAGCTCGTCGCGCACTGGACTCGGAGGCTATTTGCTTACGTTTGTCGAGCGTCTTCTGCATCTCGACTTGTTTCTTGTGCTCCTCGATGAGGAGGTAGTGGTATGCCCTCAGCAGATCACGTGGGGAGTCCAGAGGTAGGACTATTTCGCCCGCGACGGCGCGGCGTGCTTCGACCCATCCTTCTTTGCTAAGTTGGATGAGGTGGCCTCTGTTTTCCCCGTTTTCGCCGTTTCCACTGTTTTCGCCGTTTCTGTCCTGCGGGTTGGGGTTGGGCGGCGGGTTAGGTGTTTCCTCGTCGGTTTGGATGACCGCGGCACACAGATAGCGGCTGCAAATCGGTTGGCTGCTGCCGCAGCTTTCAGATCCGGAACCGTAGGTCCCTTCATCCGAAGGTGGATCACACAGATCGGAGTTGCAGCTGCTGCTGCTGTAGAACTCATCTGTTGATGATGACGTGCGTAGCACGGGGTGTGGAGCCCACGAAGCGGGCCTGATTGACGGTACGGGCACCCGCTCAGGGAGGCGGAGGGTGCCAGTTTGTCCCACCTGGAAGCAGAAACCCCCGAACAAAATCTCGAGTCCATCGCCTATGGGCTCGAAATCCTTCATGGTGGCCGGCGAGTGGGCGGTGAAGTCGAAAGCGCCGAAGAGGAGGTGATTCTCCGTCGCCGCGGAGTTGTAGATCAATCGGGTCGGAACCGTCACGACCGCACAATCAGCAGCCCCAGTTCCCACACACGGCGCTAATTGACGAGGTTTAATCTCGTCAATGTCCATTGTTATGGACTTGGGTTTTGGAGAAGATGGGAATGCTGGAGATCGTGGCACGGTTAACAGACAAGCAACCAGGGGACACGAGATTTACCCAGGTTCAGGCCCCCGGAGGGAAAACCTGCTCCTGCTTGTCTGCTCTTTGATTACGGCGAAACCGAAGGTTACAGGGTGCGCAGATTCGATCTGGCGTGGATGCGTGTGCGAAAGTATGAGTCGAGTTCTCTAGGACGTGCCCTCCTGGCTTTTATATAGACTTTAGGCAGGTCCCGAGCATAGTCCTAGTCGGTTACAAGTTCTAGGGCGTTGCCCTTTTGAGTTTTCTATCTAAACTAGTCTTGTTCTCTAAGGATCCGAAGACGTCCTGGGCCTTGGTCACCCGAAAATCTTCATGGGCCAGCGTATGTTTGCTGTGGGCCTTACTTGGGCTGGACTAGGTATGCTGAAGTTATGTACCCGTAGGGTATAACCATGTCAGTAGTAGTTTGTACTCAAATCACGTCTATTGCTCTCTCCTGTTGGCGGTGTGTGTTTCTTGTTCAAATGGTCATACCGAGGAATTTGAATTCAATATTTAGTTTACAAATTTTTATGGTAATCGGTCGATATTTTCCGTCAACCATGGCAGTGCGGGGAGTGATTACTCTAGGTATTTATCGGGAGCTTCTCTTGTCTATATATTCTTATTTATCCTTATTCTCTCTCTAATGAAATCAGTTTTGTGTACCAAGTTTCTCTAGTTTATTTCTTCTAATGTTTTAGAGATTTAAGCATGAATTAGACATAGTGTTACCAGCTAGAAACCGAACTACATCGCATGCACTTTTTTTGCGAATTAAGGATCTTCCTTGATTAATCAGAGTCGGTACAATCTATCTCAAGGATAGTAGCTAGAAACTATGGAGTATAATTCAGACACATACACGTTCTCCTAACGCTGGAAACTTAACTAGATACACTATGGGTCGCTTGATTTGCTAGCTTGTTTACAAAAGAAATTGGAAAGCTAATAATAGAGACATCAATGAGCTCTTAATTTCCCGACAAATATTGGCAATGTCTGACCTGCCAGCTCCAGGATCATTCCATAGTTTCACTTCCCAAGAAAATCTGAAAGCCAAGCCATGTAGATTCAATGTCCAATCCATGACTAGTCACTATAGGTCTTAAATTCTCACAGCGAGATCCAGAAGACTTTCATATGGTCAAAATAAAGCCGAATGACAAGGCCATGCGCCCTAAAAGTTGAAGTCAGGCCCACTAAGGGCATCCACATTGTGGCCAAAGCCAAATCTCACAAAAAATGAATTTAGCTATGGTGTGCAATTTGGAAATAGCTCTACAATCAGTAATGCTAAATATATCGTGCCATAGGGTCACACTACAAAGAAAAAAGGATTATCTATTCTCATGACCAGGCTTCATGCATGCCTGCTACCATGCAAACAGTGGGAGATAGTATTTTAGTCTATAGATGAAATTTTACATCGGAGTAAGAGAGGGTGTTCCAGTTCTATCTTTTAACAAATTTAAAACTACCCTCACAATGGTAGAAACTAGTTCTAAAATTCAAATATATAATTTGAAATCAGATTTGGCTACACATTGTAGGTGCCCTAAGTGAGCTCAAAGCTCAATCCAAGTCGAATGGAGCTAACAAAATCTAAGGCTAATGTTGAGAAGGCTTTTAGGTTAAAGAAGCAGAATAACAAGCCCATGGACCTAGCCGGGCAAAACAACCATCCAACTCGTGGATAGTGCATTTGCGACATGCCGTTGAACATCTTGTCATTGCAAAATAAAGTGAACGACAAAAGTATTATTTTCTTTTTTAGGGAAAAGGACAAAATATTTTAATCAAAACTACTCAATATTCTCTCTAAAAAAAGTATCAAAGCCAAATCACCGATATTTAGTTATTAGGATAGAGAAACAATAGCTACATGGTGCATGCATGGAGGGGACTACATCGGTAGTGTTGTTGGCCGCTCTCCTTAGCTTAGGTAGAGAACTAGAGATTGGCGGTGAGGTCGAAGAGCCTGTCAGGGCAGAGCTGGTTCCAGAGCTCCATGTAGGTGGAGTATAGCACCTGACCTTGGCGCTGGTGCGGCGCTGCTTGGTGTGCGTGTAGAAATACTTGAGCTGCTCCAGTGTGCAGTACCCCAGCGACTGCCCCAGCAGCAGGAACACCCAGTTGATCTGATCCTTCTCTGCTGGTATCACAGGCCGCATGGCAGCACATTTCCCCGCACCCGTCGTAGTTTGGCGCCATGGGCAAGCACCATGTCGGCGGCGCCTGGTGGTGCATGTCGTGGACATTACGGGACACGAAGACGAAGACCTCCCGGAACCTAGCGGCAATGTCGAGTGATACGTCGGAAACATATCTATAATTTTTGATGCTCCATGCTTGTTTAGTATATACTTTGCTTTGCTTTGTCTACACTTTGAGGTGTTTTTATATCTTTTCTAGAACTAACATATTAACAAGTTGCCACAGTGCAGTTGCCTGTTTTCTTTTGTTTTTGGTTTCAGAAAGGCAGAAAATCAATATTCTCGGAATTGGACGGAACAAAAGCCAAAGTCAATATTTTACCATGGGGGACACAAATCTAGAAGACGAGACAGAGAAGCAAACCAGGGCGGCCAAACCCTCCTAGGCACGGCCAGGGGTGGGCCCGCGCCTGGGCAGGCTGTGCCCCCCTGGTCGCCTCCCGGCCTCGCCTCTTCGCCTATAATAAGCCCCCGATGCAGAAACCCTAAGTACCAAATCAAAACTCCACGAAACCTTCTGTAGCCGTCGCCACTGTCGTCCCTAGATCGGGGGGATCTGAAGTTCTTCCCGGCACCCTACCGGAGGGGAAATCATCCCGGAGGCATTCTCTCCGGTATGAAGCGTGAGTAGTTCCACCTTGTACTATGGGTCCATGTAGTAGCTAGATGGTTGTATCTCCTCCTTGTGCTTTCATGTATAGATCTTGTGAGCTCCGTTCATGATCAAGATCTAATCTATTTGTAATCATGCATGTTGTGTTTGCGGGGATCCGATGGATATTGAGATTACTATGTCAGATTGATTAATGGTTTTGTCTTCATGATTCTATCATGTCTGTGGTGTTTGTGATCTTGCATGCTCTCTGTTGTTAGTAGCTATCTTGGCCGAGTAGTTGCTAGTGACTCCAAGAGGGGGTATTTATGCTCAATAGTGGGTTCATGCCTCTAGTTTCTAAGGGAAGTGACAGAAATCTCTTCGGTTGTAGATGTGTTGTTGCTACTAGGGAGAAAACAACGGTCTCTTGTTCATGGAATAAGTGGATTGTTTACCTTACACACTTTGCTTAAAGCAGTTGTCTATTGCTTGCAACTTAATACTGGAGGGGGTTCGGATGATACCTGAAGGTGGACTTCTAGTCATAGATGCAGTTGGATGGCAGTCTATGTATATTGTTGTATTTCCCAATCGAATCTCATAGGATCTTTTTGTCTGGTATTGCATTATTATGCCTTGCTCAGTTCCTGTCAATTGCCCTGTTGTAATTTGTTTACCCTTCATGCCATGTTGTTTATCTAAGGAGAGCACCTCTAGTGAACTATGGACCCCGGTCCAATCTTTACCATTGATACATCTTCCACTGTTACTTTTTTACTTGCTGCAAACCATTACCTTTCACACAATACGTGTAATCCTTTGTTACAGCAACCAGTGAGATTGACAACCTACTGGTTCGATAACCTCGGTTTCTTACTGAGGGAAGACTTGTTGCTGTGCTGCTTCACACCTTGCTCTTGGGGTTTCCAACAGGCTCCACATCAACTGAGCCATCATCGTGGGAGATGATCTTGCGGGCATTGCAGCGTAAGCACTGCACCTCACCCTCAACGGTGGTGATGCCGAGGGAGGCGAGGTGGGAGATGGGATGGTGAAACGCCACCCGGTTGGTCGCCCACGGGAATGGCGGCCTTGCGAGTGGTAGAACAGTGCCGAGCATGTGAAAATATGTAGCACCCCGGGGAATCATAAACCATAAATTTCTTGCTCTTTCATTTTATTGCATCATGGATAATTTGAAAAACCAGAACTGTTTATACAAGAAAAATGTGATAAATAAAACTGGAAAATAATTATTTCTTGTTAATAATGCTTCACTAATGTTGTATCATCAATATGCTATGCAAATGACATCTTTTTAACATGGTTTGCATCATTACTTGCTATGACATGCATCATATCATGATCATGACGGATCTTTCGCATTAGTTATAATTATTGCATCGCTTGTTTTTTTAGTGCTTTGCTTCTTCCTGAATAGGAATAGGATGATGATATGTTGTGAATTTTGACAAGTTCTTCGGATAATGTATCTTCGACAATGTTTTCTAGACGAGCATTCTCCTCCTTGCTATCTATTTTCGCTTTCTGGTTTTACTTATATCTATTGTTATCCCTGTTGTGATGTTTTAGTTGTCGTATCATTTATACTCCTTCCAGTCTATATTGTCTTGGTCACTTCCTATTGCCCGTTGTTTGGTAGGTAGTTGGCCTTACGAGACATAGTAGCTTACTCAGGTGTTGTTTGAGTTGTTGAGTTCCATAATTGTTGGAAGGTTGGCACATGCTATGTTGGAGATAATTATGGTTCTACTTACAACTTGATAATTAAAATGATGGAAATAGATATAACTAATAAAGAGGCACCAACGGTGGGCAATAGTTGAGATATGGATTTTATTTCGCCCACTTTTGTCCACCTAAGACCCGAGTACTTTATGAATGTTACTTGACTATCGCACTATCCACATATGGGCCTATGGATCCCCTTGGTATGATCTTGATTCACATTTTGTTTCTTAGAACCACAAACTAGTTTGGGTTTTTACTACTATCATGTACTTATGCATACTTTATTGCTTTATTTACTACTATTGCTCGAGGAGCGGTTTACTATCTTACTGTTTAGAAATATGTAATGTTTTCACGGTATCGATAAGCCCAGTCACATTTCGGGTTCCCGGTCATTTATATACATTGACATAAACCCTGGGTTTGTCTCAGAGCCCGAACGACTTTGTTGCGGGTAGCTTAGTGGGGTGGCCCCCTGAAATCATTTTTGAATCTTATAAATGATTTGTCGTGATGCCTCTTTGCTTTAATTTCGTTTTTCCCAAAGTTGATCATGCGTGTGTTGCTATTTCTACATCCCTGCAGGATATATCTTTTTGAAAAGTAGTGTCCGCGGTTATAAACTACTTGGAGCACAATTTCTTGACCATAGACAACTCAAACTAAAGTAGTGCTGTAAATTTGACTTTGGCATGACTAGTAATGAACTCCACTATAACTGAATGTATAACTAAAAGTGCCAACAGCTGATGGTGTTGAGGTGTTCTATCATATCTATGTCTGACTAGTATGTATTGCCACTATAATAGAATGATTAATAAAACTGTCAACCGTGTGAGTTCGTCGGAATGACTTCCTCGTTTGGTCTCGAGGGGTAAACTTCAGGATGGGTTATGTTTGTTGTTAGTATCAGGTTAGATCCGAATAGGTCTCTTACCCCTCTTTGATAGACGACATTTTTATCGAGTCTATAGGTTGTTTAGTGCATGCTTTGCTACCGCTTTGATGACCCACAAGTATAGGGGATCGCAAAAGCCTTCGAGGGTAGTATTACCCAATTTATTGATTCGACACAAGGGGAGCCAAAGAATACTTGCAAGCCTTAACAACTGAGTTTTCAATTCAGTTGCACCTGGAAATATTTCTTGCTCACAGAAGTTTATCAGTAGCAACATTTTTGTAGTAGCAATAGCAAAGTATCAGCAGCAGTAAAACAAGAGCAGTAGTAGCAATAGTAGCAAATAGTAGGATATGAGCGCGGTAGGCATATGGATGGATGGATGGGCGTTGCATGGACGAGTCTAAACATGTAACTTCAAGATCTAGGGAAATTGCAGATAAATAAGGATAAGCATCCAAGTACTAAACAATCATAGGCATGTGCTCCTTATATAGTCATGTGTGCTCACAATGAGAACTTGCACAACAACTTTTATCCTGCCAGCCCGTTGCAGCGGGGCCTCAAGGGAACTACTAGCAATTAAGGTGCTCCTTTTAATAGAGCACCAGAGCAACGAATTAACACTCTGTGAACACATGTGATCCTCACATCACAGCCATCCCCTCAGGTTGTCCCAATTTCTGTCACTTCGGGGCCTTTGTATCCGGACAATGGTATGTGTACACAACTTGCAGATAAGATCACACATAATATTATCATAATGATTTAATAATAAGTTCAGATCTGAGATCATGGCACTCGGGCCCTAGTGACAGGATTAAGCATAACAAGTTGCACCAAAGTCAAATAGCACTAATAGAGATACTAGGCACCATGCCCTAATTATCTTATTTGATTACATGATAGAACCCATCCAATCCCTACCATCCCCATTGCCTACAACAGGGGATTACTCACTCATGGATGAGGGAAACATGGATGGTTGATGGATAGGCGTTGGTGATGACGATGTCGATGATCCTCTCCAAAATCCCCGTCCCGGGATGGTTCCAGAATGGAGTTTCTGGTTCCGAATCGTGGTTTCTGATGGTAGCGGAGCAGTGGAACTCTTTCTGGAAAAACGTCGAACCCCCCCCTTGATATGTCGGAAACGTATCTATAATTTTTGATGCTCCATGTTTGTGTAGTATATACTTTGCTTTGCTTTGTCTACACTTTGAGGTGCTTTTTACATGTTTTCTGGTACTAACCTATTAACAAGTTGCCACAGTGCTAGTTGCATGTTTTCTGCTGTTTTTGGTTCCAGAAAAGCTAGTAAGGAAATATTCTCAAAATTGGACAGGACAAACGCCAAAGTCAATAACTTTCCGTGGGGAACAAGAAGTCCAAAGGGGAGACGGAGAGGCGTGCCAGGGCAGCCACACCCCCCTAGGCGCGGGTGGGCCCTGCCCCGCGCCTAGGCAGGGTGTAGGGCCCCTGGCCACCGCCTCTGCCTCCCCCTTCGCCTATAATAAGCCCCCGATGCAGAAACCCTAAGTACCCGATCAATATTACACGAAACCTTCTATAGCCGCCGCCACCGTCGTACCTAGATTAGGGGGATCTGAAGATCTTCCCGGCACCCTGCCGGAGGGGAGATCATCCCAGAGGCCTTCTCACCGGTATGATGTGCGAGTAGTTCCACCTTGGACTATGGGTCCATGTAGTAGCTAGATGGTTGTATCTCCTCCTTGTGCTTTCATGTATAGATCTTGTGAGCTCCGTTCATGATCAAGATCTAATCTATTTGTAATCATGCATGTTGTGTTTGCGGGGATCCGATGGATATTGAGATTACTATGTTAGATTGATTAATGGTTTTGTCTTCATGATTCTATCATGTCTGTGGTGTTTGTGATCTTGCATGCTCTCTGTTGTTAGTAGCTATCTTGTCCAAGTAGTTGATAGTGACTCCAAGAGGGGGTATTTATGCTCGATAGTGGGTTCATGCCTCTAGTTTCCAAGGGAAGTGACAGAAATCTCTTCGGTTGTATATGTGTTGTTGCTACTAGGGAGAAAACAATAGTCTGTTGTTCATGGAACATGTGGACTGTTTACCTTACACACTTTGCTTAAAGAAGTTGTCTGTTGCTTGCAACTTAATACTGGAGGGGGTTCGGATGATAACCTGAAGGTGGACTTCTAGTCATAGATGCAGTTGGATGGCGGTCTTTGTATCTTGTTGTATTTCCCAATCGAATCTCATAGGATCTTTCTGACTAGTAATTGCATTGTTATGCCTTGCTCAGTTCCTGTCAATTGCCCTGTTGTAATTTGTTTACCCTTCATGCCATGTTGTTTATCTAAGGAGAGCACCTCTAGTGAACTATGGACCCCGGTCCAATCTTTACCATTGATACATCTTCCACTGTTACTTGTTTACTTGTTGCAAACCACCATTACCTTCCACACCATACGTTTAATCCTTTGTTATAGCAAACCGGTGAGCTTAACAGCCTCACTGATTCGTTGGGACAAAGTCTTGAGTTTGTGTTGTGCAGGTCTCCACGTTGTTTGCAACACCTGTGTGACGTTTGTTGGAGATATGCCCAAGAGGCAATAATAAAGTGGTTATTATCATATCTTCACACTTATGATAAATGTTTACATACCATGCTATAATTGTATTAACCGGAAACATTAATACTTGTGTGATTTGTAAACTAAAATAAGAGTCCCTAGTAAAGCCTCTTGTTAAACTAGCTTGTTGGTTAATATATGATCATGGTTTCCTGATCATGAACATAGAGATGTTATTAACAACAGGATCATATCATTAGGAGAATGATGTGATGGACATACTCCTATAGATAAGCGTAGCATAAAGATCAAGTCATTTCAATAGTTCAATTGCTATATGCTTTCTGATACATAGTAACCTAATTCCTTCGACCATGAGATCATGCATATCACCTTTTCCGGATGGATGCTTTGATGTCATCAAACACCACACCGTAACAGGGTGGCTATAAAGGTGGCATTGAGTGTTCAGAAAGTATTGGTTGAAACACATGGATCAAGAGTGGGATTTGTCCATCCATATGACGGATAGATATACTCTGGGCCCTCTCGGTGGAATGTCATCCAATTAGCTTGCAAGCATGTGACTGGCTCACAAGGGATCACATATCACGGGAACGAGAAAAGAGTACTTATCGGTAACGAGGTTGAACTAGGTATGCAGAGATACCGACGATCATAACCTCGGATAAGTAAACTATCGTGAGACAAAGGGAAATTGGTATCGTATGTAAGTGGTTCATTCGATCGCAAAGTAATCGTAGAAATATGTGGGAGCCATATGAATTTCCAGATTCCTCTATTGGTTATTGATCGGAGAAGTGTCTCGATCATGTCCGCATAATTCACGAACCGCAGGGAGACACACTTAAGGATTCGACGTTGTTTGAGTAGTTATGGTATTATGAGAAAGAGACCGAATGTTGTTCGGAGTCTCGGATGGGATCCGGGATATCCTGAGGTGATCCGGAATGGTCCGGAGAATAAGATTCATATAAGGAAAGTCCCGTTTCGGAGTTCGGAAATGATTCTGGTGTTTTCATCGGGAATGTTCTAGAAGGTTTCGGAATGTCCGGCACTCCGGGGGGGAAGGGGTACATGAATGTGTCATTACATATTGGAATGATTGCATCATGTACTAAGTGTTCTCGCTGTTCCAAATAAAGGATTAAATTGAATCCTAAAACTGAAAAGTCAAATGGCCAGTTTGAAAGTCAAACGGCTAAAACAGGAAACTGAGGGAAACAAGCAAGAGGAGGTTGAAACCGACTTGGGGGAGGAGTCCCTCCTCTCCAAGCCGGCGCACCACCTAGGCCGAGTTGGGGAGGGACTCCCCTCCCTCCCCTTGGCCGCCGGCCCTCTCCACCCATAAAAGGAGGGGCAGGGCCTCCTCCTCTAGACACACAAGTTCCTATCCTCTAATCTCCGGTTTAGAGCCGTTTTGGTTTAGAGCTTCTAATTGCCCTAGCCTGCGGTTTAGAGCCTTCTAATTGGTGTGTCTAATCCCTAGACCACTAATAGCTCTCTCTCTCATACTCCACCATACTCGCTCCGGCTTAAGGCGAAGCCCTGCGAGATCTCCCCTCTACTTTCGGTACCACGCCGTTGTGCTGCCGGAATCTCGAGGAGAGTGATACAACCTCCGCTGCATGCTGGAACAAGGGAGAGGAAGGTCTTCGTCGAGTACCGAACGTGTGACCGACTGCGGGAGCGCTGCCGGAACGTGGCGCCGGAAGGATCGTCTACGCGATCTTGAGATCGGAAAGAGTACGACTACATCACCCACGAGAATCTGCTCTCGTTAACTGCTTTGGAATCTTCGAGGGTAAGTTATTCCATCGACTCGTTGCTACAATCTAGTAGATAGATCTTGGCTTGTTTGTTTGTATGCGATAGAAAATTTTTGTTTTCCATGCTACGAACCCCTACAATGGTATCAGAGCCGTGTCTATATGTAGATCTGTTGCACGAGTAGAACACAATGGTCATTGTGGGCGTTGATGCTTTTATTGTTGATTGCTTCTTGTGTACTTTGCAACTTGCGGTATGTTGGGATGAAGCGGCCCGGGCTAACCTTACATGACATCGTTCATGAGACTTGCTCCACGCTTGACATGCAACTTGTATTGCATAAGTGGCTTTGCGGGTGCCTGTTTCTCCTAGCATAGTTAAGATCCAATTTACATCGGGTGATTAACAATACTAGTATCAATGTTGTGGTTCTTGTTCGTAAGTTAGAACGACACTTATTGAAAGCCCCAAACCACGTAAAATATGCAAAGAAAGTAGAGGCGTCTAACTTTGTTTTGCAGGGGTGTGCAGTGATGTGATATGGCCATGATTGTGATTATATATGATGTATGCAATGTTCCTTATTGTAAGTTGGCAACCGGCAGGAGCCATATGGTTGTCTTTAATTTCTGTTAAGACCCGCGTGTCTATTCAAAGTAGTTGTAATAGTTGAAGCCGGTGGACGACAACCATGGAGAGGCGTCATTGACCTTGGTGCAATGCCGGTGATGATGGAGATCATGTTCAAGCTAGAAGATGGAGATCGGAAGCACAAAGAAGAAAGGCCATATCATATCACATATTATGAATTGCATGTGATGTTAATCCTTTATGCATCTTGTATTGCTTAGTAGACGACGGTAGCATTATAAGATGATCCCTCATGCACATGAATTTCAAGTCATAAAGTGTTCACCCTTAGTTAGCACCGTTGCTAAAGCTTGTTGTTACGAAGCACCACGTGATGATCGGGTGTGTTAGATTCTGCAAGTGTATACAACGTGAGCAAGCCAGATTTGCTCATGCAGAAACTAAGGTTTGATCTTGACGAGCCTAGCATGTACAGACATGGCCTCAGGAACACGGATTACCGAAAGGTAGAGCATGAGTCATATAGTAGATATGATGAACATGTTGATTGTTCGCCATTGAAGCTATATCAACTCTCGTGATGATCGGTTTTGATGTGGTGGATTTGGTTCGTGTGATCACTAAAACAATGTGAGGGATATTGTTTTGAGTGGGAGTTCACCTAGATTAATTTAATTATTAATTAGAACTCAATTTATCATAAACTAAATCAAAGTGAATTTGCATAGTTGTTGTAGTTATTGGCATCCGTTTACCACCTTGCGCTTAGTTATAATTGAGATGATAGAACTATAGAATTCTGGTTAGTTACTTTACGAACTGGTATCATATTGTTTTGAAGTGTTAATCTAAAGTTTAAAAGTCCTATTGCAAACTTTCAGTAAGTTCCGGTTACTCCATGAAGTTTAATAATTAGTATTAAATCAAGAGTAACAATTCCAAGTGTTAGTATATAAGTATCATGTTTGTCTCCATGATTCTTGATATTCAAAGGATTATCTTAATATCAAGGTTATCTAGGATCTGAAAGAGTTGTTTCAGAAACCATGATGTGTGGAAGACATTGTGATATCTGAAACGAAGTTTTGGTTGCAACATGATAGAGTATAATATGGCAAAGTTCATGTTCTCATATTTTGATGAGAATTTGAAAAGGGTTGTAGACACTTGTTGTCCTAATCCTCCAAAAGGTTTTGGATAGCAACATTATACTCATAATTCATCGTTATAAGCTAAAAGTAGCTTGATCATGGACGATTCCATGATAAGGTGAATATTTGATGTAGGTAAAATGTTTACTACACCAAGAGATTACTAAAGAAAGGAATTTGAAAGAACACCAAACATTTGATAATGGTGATCTACTTCAAAGTGCAAGTCCAAAGACATTGGTATTTAACTATACACGCTTTGGACTATATGTCATATGTATGACTCCACTATTGATGTTGATAGATTCTTTCAAACAGAAAAGGAAATATTGAAAGAAAATCTTATAAGTATATGGCAGAAAGGAAAAGACTAGAATTGTTCAGCTTAAGTATATAGATGATATACATGTTATGGCTATATTCTTTGCTTATTAAACAATGTGGTTCTCAAGTATTTGATACTGAATTTGTTGGTGTGAATCGTCATACGAAACAACACAATTCATGAACTACAATGGCCTAAGTAACTAGCAAAAGAATATGTGATGATGTTCATTGAGAACAAATAAAGGGTTATTGTGTTGCTCGTTAAACATCAAAGCTTACCTTCAAGATTTGTTTTATCAGGTATTATGAGAACAAAAGGGTTGTTCAAATAATTGCCGTAATCCATAAAAGATGGATGATTCACAAATCTCGTTGGAGAAATCACATCCATAAAACTAGTGCTAAAAATGTCGAAAGACAAATTGATTGAAATATCACTTAGGAAGTGATATCGCCGTTTAAATTATATTGGAAAGAAAACATGAAGAAACTCCATGTGGATGGAATTTTGGAGTCTTTTGATTTTTGATCAAATGACGCTTGTGAAACTTTCCTAGAGATAATTAAAACTTCGTTCATAGGCCAAAAGGGAACGAATGACTAGCTTATTGGAACTTGTACATATTGTTGTACGAAATCCATTATGTGTAGTCAAGAGCGATGGATTTCAACTTCATATGCTTTCTCCGAAAATTTGAGTGAATATATGAATATTTACTTAATAAGGATGAAGTGTGAAATATTTGAAAAGTTCAAAGATTTTTAAGATGAAGTGCAAAATCATTGTAACAAGAATATAAATAGTTTATGATAAGATCATAAAGGAAGATATTTGAGTTACAAGTTTAGCATAATACCTAAGATTTAAGGAATCGTTCCGTGGATTTGCATTTCCGAAACACCATAAGAGTATGGAAAGTTCGAGATATGTAATTAAACCTTGTTTGACATGGTTAGATCAAAGGTATAATTCATAAAACTGCCATTATATTTTAAAGATTAAAAGCTTTAGAGATTACCGTTTTTCCACTGAAAAGAGCTTCATCATAATCCGTTGAAATGACACCATATAAAGTTATGGTTTGGGATAAAACCCAAGTAGTCCTTTCTTAAAACATTGGTATGCTATGCATAAGAAAGATGTGTGCAACCAAAGTCGGATGAACCTGTCTTTGTATAACTGTTAAGTATTCCTCCATAAACACCGGAGACAAAAGTGTTTGTTGCTTAGAACGTTAAGTTTCTTTGAGAAGGAATTTTTCGTGAAAATTTAAGTGGGAGGACAATAGAACTTTGATAAGGTTAAAAGAACCTTAGCTATATGTGCAAAGTTGCGCAGCGCCGAAAAGTGTTCCGGAGTTAGCAAACAATGCTCATGGCTCGCGTACTTCAAAGGTTGTGGTCACGGAGATCTAAGTTCCTATTGAAACAAGTAGGTCGGATGAACAATCAAATACCAAGATTTGAGAGTTAAATCATTATTTGACAATAATGATCCGACTACGTGCAAAGAAGCAATGATGAGCCCTGACTCCGTCAAATGGCTTGAAGCCATAAAATCCGTGATAGTTCCATGCACGAGAAATCAAGTTTTGAACTTGAAGGACCCTCGAGAAAGGTGTAAGACCTTACAGTTGTGTCTGGATCTATAAAGAAATAGACATGGATGTTTCACATCTATAATCGACATATTGGGAAAGAGTTCACAACAATGTTCAAAGGTTGACTATGACAAGATTTGATCTTTCATAGTGATATTTAGTCTAGACGGATTAATGTAGCAACCACTACATATAATTTTGTTATATGGTAGTTGAATAAACAAAACAAGTTCTTCTAATAGAATCGTTACCTAGGACATGTGCATAACACGGTCCATAGGGTTTTGTTAATTCAAAGGATGCTAAAAGCATATGCAAACTTCAATGGTTAAAGTGAGCATCGCGGAGTTGGAATCTTCACTGTGATGAAACTGTTAAAGGAGTTTAAAAGTTCATTAGAGACGATGAAGATGCTTGCATTTGCAAAAAATTAAGTGGGAGCGCTAAGACATGTTTCTAATACATTATGTGGAAGACATATTGTTGATTAGAAATAATGTATCTTTTATTAACACATATTAAGAATTTCATCCCGATGAAAGACTTAGGCAAAACCCAAATATTTGGCATCAATAGACGCTAATATGGTTGTGCCAGAAGTACATAGACGAGATATTGAATGAGTTCAATATAGAAACTACAAGAAAATGTTCTTGTCGCACAGAAAGGATTGAAAGAGTTCAATGTTGATGATATATTCAAGTGTATTGACATTTGGTAAAGTGAAACAAATAATCAAGTATAGATTGATACTTGATGTATGAAATCACAAAGAGTATTTATATCAATCATACTGTGATATGTACAAATCCAGATATGTCCTATGCTCTAAATGTTGTGAGCATATACCAGAATGATTCGTAAGATGATCATTGGACAATAGTAAGGATATCCTTATGATCTTTTGGAAGAACTAAGAGTATATTATTTGTAGAAGTGACAAATAGATGGTTAGTTCATTGTAAAAGTACTACATTGATACTAGCTTTGTCACAAAGTACAAATTAAGTTTATCTCAATCTAAACTAAGGGTGGCACAATATAATGGAAAGTGAGTTCCATAATGGATTTGGATGAGTTCCAAAAGTTAAGACATTGTGACAGATACTACAACAAAAGGCTAAGTATATGACTGCTATAATAGCAGCAAAAGAGGGCATTTGTGTCAAGTAGTTTGTTATCAAACTAGGTGTAGTTCATAGAGGGATAATACTATGAAGATATATTGTGCGACAATATTATCAACATGTTTTAACCCCAAAGAACTAAAGGTCACACCGAAAGACCAAATTTATACAAAGCCATCTCATTAGAGAATGAGTGATGCGTAGAGACGCAAAGACATGCAATTACACACGGACCTGGAAGTGTCAAATCCGGAGATCAGTTGACCACTAGCAATCGTGTACATACAACACCGGAAAGCCATAGGTGTTATATACACAAAGGTTTGAAACTAGATTATTGACTCTGGTGCAAGTGGGAGACTGTTGGAGATATGCCCAAGAGGCAATAATAAAGTGGTTATTATCATATCTTCACACTTATGATAAATGTTTACATACCATGCTATAATTGTATTAACCGAAAACATTAATACTTGTGTGATTTGTAAACTAAAATAAGAGTCCCTAGTAAAGCCTCTTGTTAAACTAGCTTGTTGGTTAATATATGATCATGGTTTCCTGATCATGAACATAGAGATGTTATTAACAACAGGATCATATCATTAGGAGAATGATGTGATGGACATACTCCTATAGATAAGCGTAGCATAAAGATCAAGTCATTTCAATAGTTCAATTGCTATATGCTTTCTGATACATAGTAACCTAATTCCTTCGACCATGAGATCATGCATATCACCTTTTCCGGATGGATGCTTTGATGTCATCAAACACCACACCGTAACAGGGTGGCTATAAAGGTGGCATTGAGTGTTCAGAAAGTATTGGTTGAAACACATGGATCAAGAGTGGGATTTGTCCATCCATATGACGGATAGATATACTCTGGGCCCTCTGGGTGGAATGTCATCCAATTAGCTTGCAAGCATGTGACTGGCTCACAAGGGATCACATATCACGGGAACGAGAAAAGAGTACTTATCGGTAACGAGGTTGAACTAGGTATGCAGAGATACCGACGATCATAACCTCGGATAAGTAAACTATCGTGAGACAAAGGGAAATTGGTATCGTATGTAAGTGGTTCATTCGATCGCAAAGTAATCGTAGAAATATGTGGGAGCCATATGAATTTCCAGATTCCTCTATTGGTTATTGATCGGAGAAGTGTCTCGATCATGTCCGCATAATTCACGAACCGCAGGGAGACACACTTAAGGATTCGACGTTGTTTGAGTAGTTATGGTATTATGAGAAAGAGACCGAATGTTGTTCGAAGTCTCGGATGGGATCCGGGATATCACGAGGTGATCCGGAATGGTCTGGAGAATAAGATTCATATAAGGAAAGTCCCGTTTCGGAGTTCGGAAATGATTCCGGTGTTTTCATCGGGAATGTTCTAGAAGGTTTCGGAATGTCCGGCACTCCGGGGGGGAAGGGGTACATGAATGTGTCATTACATATTGGAATGATTGCATCATGTACTAAGTGTTCTCGCTGTTCCAAATAAAGGATTAAATTGAATCCTAAAACTGAAAAGTCAAATGGCCAGTTTGAAAGTCAAACGGCTAAAACAGGAAACTGAGGGAAACAAGCAAGAGGAGGTTGAAACCGACTTGGGGGAGGAGTCCCTCCTCTCCAAGCCGGCGCACCACCTAGGCCGAGTTGGGGAGGGACTCCCCTCCCTCCCCTTGGCCGCCGGCCCTCTCCACCCATAAAAGGAGGGGCAGGGCCTCCTCCTCTAGACACACAAGTTCCTATCCTCTAATCTCCGGTTTAGAGCCGTTTTGGTTTAGAGCTTCTAATTGCCCTAGCCTGCGGTTTAGAGCCT
The DNA here is from genome assembly GCA_916181665.1 of Avena sativa. Classification (NCBI taxonomy): domain Eukaryota; kingdom Viridiplantae; phylum Streptophyta; class Magnoliopsida; order Poales; family Poaceae; genus Avena; species Avena sativa. Next base: position 368,282,428 of record OV702279.1, on the reverse strand, counting down.
TCTAATTGGTGTGTCTAATCCCTAGACCACTAATAGCTCTCTCTCTCATACTCCACCATACTCGCTCCGGCTTAAGGCGAAGCCCTGCGAGATCTCCCCTCTACTTTCGGTACCACGCCGTTGTGCTGCCGGAATCTCGAGGAGAGTGATACAACCTCCGCTGCATGCTGGAACAAGGGAGAGGAAGGTCTTCGTCGAGTACCGAACGTGTGACCGACTGCGGGAGCGCTGCCGGAACGTGGCGCCGGAAGGATCGTCTACGCGATCTTGAGATCGGAAAGAGTACGACTACATCACCCACGAGAATCTGCTCTCGTTAACTGCTTTGGAATCTTCGAGGGTAAGTTATTCCATCGACTCGTTGCTACAATCTAGTAGATAGATCTTGGCTTGTTTGTTTGTATGCGATAGAAATTTTTTGTTTTCCATGCTACGAACCCCTACAACGTTTCCTTCCTCCTTCTGGTTCGATAACATCGGTCTCAACTAAGGGAAAACTTGCTGTTGTGATCTTCACACCCTGCGCTTGGGGTTACCAACAAAGTGCCACGCCGAGCACCATCAAGTCTTTATGGTGCCGTTGCTGGGGAGGCTAAGGACGTCTTCACTAGGGGAGTCCTCCACTTCCTTTCTCTTTACTTTGTTTTTAGTTTGCTTTGTTTCTTTTGCTTGGTTTTGTTTGCCTCTTTTGAAAAAACCCAAAAAAATTAGTCTAGTTTGGTTTGCTTGCTTTATTCAAAAACACAAAAAAGTTAGTTCCTACTCTAGTTGCCACCTTACTCTAGCTCACCATGCTGATCCCCAAGTTCGCCTGAAAGATCTTGCAATAGGTAGTGGCTCCATAATTGGTTAAGATAATATTGAAGAATTCTTCAATCATGTTAGCAAGCATGAGGACATTGAGGATAAATGTATAGCAGAACTTGCTCCTAATTATGAGATTGCTGTAGCTTCTTTAGTTCATATGTTGGAGGCTAGGTTTGTTAGCCTTAACCCCTTCATACAATTCTTGTTCCTAAAACTAAAAGAAGAAAAGAATGCTGAAAAGAGAGAATTCATCATTGAAACTTTATTAAAAGAATTCCATGATGTTTCTAGGGAAGCCAAAAAGGTGTTTGAGCATTTCAATATGCTAGTCTCAAGTGTAGATGTTGTGGGTATTTCTGATAAAACTAAGCCTAGATAAAAATTTAAGATACCCATACCCTTTAAGCTTGTTGGAATGCACGAAGCCTTTGAAAAGAATTTTGATTGGATTGCTCCTGAAAATCTTTTTGATGAAAGTAGTAGACCAAAGAGAGATGAGAAGGGATCCTCCAAAACCCATTTGGATGAGATACCTTTCATAGTTCAAGACTTTGCAAGTATTGATGTTAATGCTTCCTCATTTGAAAATACTTGATTCTTCTTGCTTCTTGTGCCTAACTTAAAGGCGTTAAAAAGTACTTGTTGGGAGATAAACCAAGAGTTTCTTTGAGTCTTGGAAGTTATTACTTCAGTAATGACCTCTCCTTATCCTTTTTGTTTGCTTTTTGTGCCAAGAATGACCTCTAATGAGAGGGAAGTAAGATTTGGGGAGTTGCTGTCCCAAAATAGATTTCTGTCCTCCACCATAAAAATTCGTGAGGAGTCTCTATAACTCGGATTGAGATCAACATTTATGAATAAATCCCCCAGTATGTTACCTAATTTTTGTTAGTTCCACACTTTTTGATTTGAGTAACAAAAGATGTTCAAAAAAATCGGTTTCTACCTGCTTGTCTGTTTTGATAGATTTCTGCCATTATTTGCATTTGCTTCTTATTGATTCCTTTTTGAGTTCTCTTTAGGTGGATTGAGATTTTTGAAGGAGTTACTATAGTATCTTGTGTTTTTAGTGAAAAGACTTGCTGTTCCAAAGCTTTGCCAGAGGTCTAATATCTTTTGAATACACTAATGTTGCTAATGAAGATTATGTGAAGTTTTGTATGAAGGAAAAAATTTCAGGTATAGAGAGAGAATGATGTAATGAGATGAAGAATGGACAAAAGCTCAAGCTTGGGGATGCCACCCTTGTGTCACCTCAAGAAATATCCAAGTGGTACAAGCGTCAAATCTTGGGGATGCGCAAGGCATCCCCTTCTTCATCAATAAAAAGCTCAGGTCTGTTTAGACACTTCGTTTTTATTGTTTCATGCATAGTTGTGTTGTTCTTGGAGCGTCTTAGTTTTCGTTAGATTTGCTTAGGTTGTTTGGTTTGTTTGAATAAAGTAGTTTGGACCCCCGTTCTCGCTGTGTTGTTGCAAATAAGTTGCTTGGTGTTGGAAAGGAGTAGTAAGTTCTTGCTTGTAAGTGCAAGAGGAGCTTGCATTGACTGTGACTTAGACTTCATGACATGCTAGGTGTTGTTTTGACTTTATGCTTAGTGATTATTGCTGTAGCATGTCTTGTTCCAAACAAATGGGATTTCTTAGTGTGCCTTGAAGAAATTATGAGTTGTTTTAGCATGCAAAATCATAGTATTGTGGTATTCTCCTTTGATGCTTTGGGTTGACTTGGCACATGCTCACACCATGTTATGACTATGACTAGTCACCATAGCCTCTATGATCATTTAGTCCTTGACTTGTAGTACCACTCTATGCTTTGATTAGTAATGCTTTGTTGCTCTGCATGATTATGGCCATTATGCTCTCTTAGTTGATTGCTCCCAGTATTTTGCTAGCATCCACTTGTATGAGTAAATTCTACTCATGCTTCCAACTCCCAAGAAACCAAGTTTTGCCAAAGTGTCCACTATAAACTCCTATGCCTGGTGTGTTACACCATTCGAAGATATTCTTGTTTTCAGTTATCTTCCAATTAAAAATTATTTTGTTATGTGAAAACTTAGTGATTAAAGCCCTCACAAACTTGATGGCACACTTTATATTCTTTGCCCCTAATAAACTTGAACCATTGTGTCATCTATGTTGTATATGCTTGCACTTATACGTTGGAATTAGCAGAACCATGCTGTCACGAGGAACGTTTTCAACATTGCACTTGTACTTTGTACCCAGTTCATATCATGCTCTTTTGTCTATGGATGTCACCGGTGTGAAATAAAGAGGGAACTTGTAAGTCCATGGAGTTTGTATTCTGTGTTAGGGAAACGCCTGGGCCGCTAGCCTAAGCCATGCCTAATCATGGTGGAAACTTGCAGCATCACCATAGTGAGCTATCTATGAAGCATCCTCAATAAAAAGCTATGCATATGGTAAATAAAAAGATTGCTAAGATGCTCATTGTCTGCTTGCCTTGTCATTTTGGTTATGGGAAAGCTCCTGTACCATGTGCAAGGGGTACCCCATTGGCGGTTCTCTATGATATGCAAATACTTACAATGACAAGAACTTACAGGTGACCGAAGTTGAGTAGTGTAACATCCTAGCATTTAGGATTAAACGAAGGGTAGATTTAGGATTTTGTGCATCTGCATGCATGCATCTGAAAATCCGGGTAAGTTTTTCACCAAATTAAAAGACTAGAGTGATCAGAATTCTTACTCCGATGAATTAGGTTTAGTGTCATCAGAAGGGGAGTGAGATGAATTTTGACATGACCTCTATTGTTTTGTTGAGTTATGAGGGGAGAAGTTTGACTCATAAATAATTATTCACAATAATAGAAATACAAGTATTATAAATAAAAGTATAAAGATTATTAAAATCCAACATTACAATGTTCTTTTTCAATGAAAGAATAAAGGAATATTACAATGAAACAAATAAGTGAATAAAGAAAACAGAAAATGAATTACAATAATTAAACAAATAGAAGAATTCTTAATTAAAAGAATATATATTACATTGTTCTTTTACAATAAAGGAATAATAAGAATGGTTACAATTATAAGATAAATTAATTACAATGTTTTTACATTAATTCTTGATAGAAAAGGAAATTACAAAAAATGGGATAAAAGGAAAATCCTAGAACTAATCTTCATCTTCACGTCTTCTCATTTCCTGATTTTGTTCCTGTAAAAGCATAAAGTAAACAAAATATAGTATAAATGAGTTTGGGGGTTAGAATTACTCTCAGTAATGCAATGTGATGTATTGCTTGTCACATCATTGAGTTTTAGAGAAGAAAACAAGTCAAGTGTAAATCTATTCTTATCAAATTTGCCTCAGAACAACCTCATTGGCAGTGGACAAATGGGGCAAGTTTCACCAATGTAGTAAAAGGTAAAAGTCAAATAGTAGAACCATCAGCAAATATCAAGATATTTTAACTTGATCTGATCCATAACATCACAACAAGCATACAGGCAGCACACAGACCACATGCAGTTGTTGTGTTGTCAACACCACAACTAGCACATGAAGTACATAAGCAAAAAGGCACCAGCCGTAGCAGGGCTACTAGCATATCCATCCCACACACACCACCAGCCATAGTTCCTCCACTAGATCTAGAGCACCACAAAGAACATCATGTGTTCTTATTAAATGTTTCCAATAACACATAGCTCAAACCACCTCACTAGCAACCTAGTTTCAATCTTGTACTCCTAGCAATCTGGTTGCTTCAATGAGCCATCGAGATGTAGGTCAGGATCAAACAAGATAAGGAGGAGGAGGAGAATATCAAGAAGGAGGCTAGTAGCAGATCAGGGAGGAGAAGGTCAACAAGATCAAAACCACAGCATCAGGAAGAGCTACTCAAGATCAATTTAAGACATACCAAGCATCAGCATATGCTGCTCAACATAAGGTTGCTATTCCTCTCTAAGACAGCCAAAATGTTTGATATCAATGGATCTCCTATTTTCTTTCCCAAGATGGATTTAGGGTAATAGGAAGCTCTCAGTATAGTGTAGAAGTGCTACACTAATTTCATCCTAGAGCTGTTACAAGCCAACAAGTATTTGTTCTTATTATACATCTGGCCTCGGAACCACATCATAGGCAAGGGTTGGACTAAATCTTAGTTAAGGATATTTTAGCAGATCATATAGTTGATCTAGACAACTGTGCATCCTCCAGAGAGGTACCACAGCAGCTAGATCATCTATAAAGGCTACAAATCTTACATATAGGACATAGCCAATAAATCAAAGCACCAATTTTATGAAATCTTAAGCAACCTAAATCATTTTCCTAGGCGAGGGTCACCAGGAATCATTCCATCCATTCAAAGATCTAGGTCTCAGCTTTATACATCATTGACCAAGATCACATATTAAGATTTTACCTCTAGATCATCTAGATTAGAGGATATCATGTTTCCTCACCTACTTGGAAAGTCTAGCAGATCCATTAGTGGAAACTCACTGTGTTCCATCCTAAAGGAGGCATCACAGTGGCATTCCACTATTGAATCTACACAGTACAAGAATCATCACCACATAATCATTTTCCTAGCTTACAACAACTAGAAATCATATAAATTCTTACTGTCATCTTGACAGAATAAATAACCACTTACTTATATATAAGCTCAATTTAGATTCTTTGCAAGGCAGTCAAGCCTCCTAAATGGCTGCTATGTTGTTCACCACTATGATCAATCCAAAAGGAAGCACCATAGTGACCAATCTCATAGTAATAATCACTAGATAATTTACCAAACAGTTCATCATTTAGTAAAGGCTCTCCAAATATAATCTATCATCTCCCCATCTTAGCAAGCTAGGAATCATTGCAACCATTCAGACTGTCATGACAACAATGTTAAAGGAAACATGTAAGCTATGCTTACAAGGCACATCCATACAAGATTCATCATTTTCCTAGATAAAAAGTTCTAGGAATCATTCTTTAAATTATGATCTCTCTGACGACCTGGACAGGTAATAAGATTAATACATATCATCATTTTAACCAGAGACATATACCCATTTTGCTGTTATATCTAACAGGTATAAAGTTACAGAAAAACTACTTCCTGAAGCAAAGCTTCAGTAAGTTATGAATCAAAACATCAAGTTTGCAGGGCACTTTAGAATCCCATGAAATTTGATCCAAACCATGTGTTTGAATCCAAACATTTCCATTGTATCAATTTCAGTATGAGCATTGTGTTATATTAGTTCCAACTAAACTAAAAATCATCAGAACATGGTGAACATCCTTTTAGTGTCCCTAAAGGAGATCCAAATCAAAGTTGTAGCACATCAACTAATCATACTCAACGGCAACTGCTAGAACAACATACTGTGAGAGAGATTTGAGAGAAAGGAAGAGGGGTGAGGAAAGTGAGCATCTGGGCGTGTACCTGGCGCCCGAGGCACAGCCACAGCGACGTGGAGAGGCAGGGCTCGCGCGACCGCAACAGTGCACACACAGGGAGGACTTCACCGTGCACCAGCATCATCACCACGACGCGGCGGCACGAGGAGCACCATAGCACTCAACCCGCACCGAGTCGCACCAATGGATGCCTGTGTGTAGAAGAGGCGGCACCAGCAACCAACCCATCATCAGATCACCATAACCGTACCATCACCTCGCCACCGTCACCATCCAGGGGTCACTAGAGCACATCGAAGCCGAAACCCTACCAACAAGAATGCAGTGGGGGCAAGCGAAAGAGGGATCAAATGACAGATCGAATTGGACAGGAAGGAGTAGCGGAGGGGAGCGCGTCGAGGACGACTGATGGTGGCGGCCAAGGAGGCCGAGGCCGGCCATGGTTGCGCGGCGACGACGGTGACACCCCGTCGCCAGAGAGGGAGAAGGTGAGGAACGAGCCAGCATGGATAAGAAGGGGTCGAGTTGATCGACTCGGTCGGTTGGGCTATGTGGCTCAGTCTAACCAGGTGGACTGGGCTGGGTATTGGGCTAGATGGGCCCAAGAACTAGGCCCAGATTAAATAATAACAATAATGGATATTATTAAAATACCCTCTACACATTTTTAAGCTCTAGAAAAATGTAGAAAAATTCTAAAAATATATTTAATACATCAAAGTGTTTATTAAAATAATATTCACTTAAGGAAAATATAATCATATTTATTTAAGTTTAATAAAATGCAAATAAATATTAACATCGTTAAATATCTAAATGAAAATTAATAAATTTAGAAAAATTCCTAAAAATAAATAAAAATCATTTTTATGAATAAAAAGAAATCTCTTATCTCATAAAAATACTAACTTGAAATTTTACTAATAAAATTTAAACCAAATATTTAAAGACATTAAATAATTAAGAAATTGCATAAAAAATAATAATAAAGATAATGTTTAAAAATAAATAAAATTCATTTTTAAGAAGTTAAGCAAGTATATTTACTAGAAAGGTACTAAGTATATTATTATAAAAACATTTTAAAGTTCTTATATCATATAACTTGAATTATCTAAGTTATTAAAATAAGATAATTGTTTGTTAGTTGTTTAATATTATTTCCTAAGTAAGAAATGATCTTATTCAAAACATAATCTTTTGAATCTAACTAGTCTAAACCATAATTATAATTTAATATAAAACCTAGGTGTAAACAGTTAACTTTATAATATTCTTCTAAAATCCTTAACTAACTATAAGTCAAGGATTTACAAAGTTATCCTTTGCAAATCATTAACAATTCATAAATAATCATATTTATCAAACTTTAATTTCACTAAATAAATTATAATAAAATCCATCTATTTTTATTTATAAAGAAAAATCTCAAAGTGTGATCTATAAATATTACACATGCTAAATTTACATCTTTAAAACAAAGTTTCCTAATTATAAGATTTTATTTTTATTTATGCTTAAGAAAAACCCTAATAATTGATAATGCTACAAATGCTATATCGCAAGTCCAATTACATTTTTATAGTTTACTTTGGTCTAAGATATCTTAAGCTGGATATATAATAACTCAAATCAATTAAACCTTATTACAAAACCATAGCTTCAATCCTATTAATCTTCAAAGTTGAATAACTTAACATAAATAATATTTTCTTCAAATGTTATTCTTTTTGCCACTTACAAAGAAACACTATACCATTTCTTTAAAGCCATGACAAATTAAAACATGAATTTTGTAATAATTACATAATATCATGGAACCATAGAATTATATTATAATTGTACTTTACTCTTCATATTTTATATGTTTATCTTTCTTATAAAGTAAACTTAAACTAAAGCAAATCTTAAATAAATCATAAATATATCTCACTGGTAATGATTGAAGAATTACTTGGGATTTTGCATTATGCATCTCATTACTTATGCATAACAACATATTGCTTCTTTAAACATTGTCCTTCCCGGGCAATGATGATATTTTTGTAGAACCCGGGGTACAGGGTCAAGTCGGGACATTCGACTACACTACTTCGCCATATCAAGGCAAGTTCACACTTGCTCATGTCCTTTGATTATTTTCTGCAAAGAAATTGCAAACTGTGTTTCATCACCTGCATTTTAAAAAGGTCGAAAACACTATCTTCATAATTAACTTGAAGTATCGGTTACTGATCCAGGGTGATCAGCTAATCTATTAAGACTGGTAGTTGGGATACCACTACATAGGAATATATCATCTAGGACTTAACAACCAATGTCACTAGTGATTCTTGCGCCGTATATTACGCGTTGACCATGAGATTTGGAATGGGACGGAGAAGTCAGCTGGATCGGCTCCCTTTCGCATGCATTGGACACTGTTCTGGTCATTTGTGAGTGGCAGATCATGGGTATAGTCGTTTTATACGGGGAAAGGTCTACTGTGGATATGGGCTCACAAAAGACAGATTACTAGTGTTAATGGTTGTTGTGTGTATCCAAGTAAGGTATAGCCGTTTTATACGGGGAAGGGTCTACCTTGAGTTTGGGCATATAAAAATTGCGGTGTATGCGGGGTCGCGGAGAAGGACAGTGATTGGCTTGGATCATCTACTAGGCCACACACCATAGGAAGTGTGGACGGGAAAGATTTGCCTGGTTGTGCATCAAGGATTTGATCTCTCATGGGTAAAGTGACGCACCTCTACAGAGTGTAAGAACTATAACTTGTTACTCCCTGTTCCGGGAAGGAGTTGCGAACGCTGCAGGAAAGGAACTCCATGAAAGTTCTGGTAAACCTGTGAAGGCTGACAGACATAGCTTTTAAGAATAAAAGCAACCTTTGAAGAAATGTTTACGGAAACCTGCATTGCCTACGACCTATGGTCTGTGGCTATAGATATAGTGCATCAAACACTCCTTTTTAGTGAACTTGCTGAGTACGCTCGTACTCAACGTATCTTCTTAACCCTTGCTAGATTTTGAAGACAATAACGGTCAGGAAGAGGAAATACTATATCCAACTGAAGACCAAGAAGAATTCCGCTGTGAAGAACCAGAAGTATCCGGAAGCGTCAAAGGGAACAATTACGAAAACATCTATGGAATGGAGACCGACGTATCTGAAGTGTAGATGTATCATATATAGTGATCTAGTCCAGTATCATAGATCTCTATCCCCTATCTATATTAAATCTCGTATAAACCTTAAAGTTTAGTTTGCTTCTTTATCTTGCTCTCAGAATTATTATAGCTTAGCCCTGAGTCATTGGGATACCTTTATGGACCTAGGAGGATCTCAAAGTCATCATGTAATTCTGGTTGTAATAATGATAATGTATGATGTGGACCCGCTTTGTTTCTGTTGTACCACTCTGAGGATGTAATATTTGCGGAATGGTACTCTGTGAGTGTTATGTTCACGACTATAGTATACTACAACATGCAGTGGTATGCTGGGTCACCGCAAGTAGCATGAGGTGTGACCCTCGTATTCAAGGGACTTGAGATTGCCAACTTATACTTCGTCAAGCATATACTCCACCTTTGTTCACTCTAACCTTAATCACTTCAAGATGCTTATGATAGGGGCAATGAGGGCTGAAAGCTAACAAGTACCATAATTTTTGGAAGCTCTTTTTGAAACTTGAAATCCCTGCTTCCTTTATAAAAGGCCTTTCTTCCACCATTATTTGAGTCTCCACCTTCTACCTTTAGGCACCATTAAGAGAGCATAGTTGCCATTCTGTGTGTAGTGTCCCAAAGCTTATTGATTGATGCATATTGTGATATTACTTGTTCTTGTGCTAGTTGTTTCTAGTCACCCTTGTGAACTTTGAAGGTTCCCTATGCATCTATTGCTAATCTATGAGGGACAAGTTGTTGCCACTATGCTATGTTTTCTGTATGTGAAACAAACAAACATTTTTCAATGCATGTTATTCATGATCTTTGTTTGTAGTATTTCATGTTGCATGCATAGTTACTACGTCCTATTGTTAGAACTCCATCTTTCATGCACATGTTTAGAGTTCTTTGATCCCAGCTTTCAATGCTTGGAAATGGTTTGATCTTTATTGTGAGGGTGCATGTCACCTCAAAAATTATTCTTTTTATCACTTACCTACTCGAGGACGAGCATGAGTTAAGCTTGGGGATGTTTGATACGTCGGAAACTTATCTATAATTTTTTATACTCCATGCTTGTATAGTATCTACTTTGCTTTGATTTGTCTACACTTTGAGGTGTTTTTTACATGTTTTCTAGTACTAACCTATTAACAAGTTGCCACAGTGCCAGTTGCCTGTTTTCTGCTGTTTTTTGTTCCAGAAAAGATAGTAAGGAAATATTCTCGGAATTGGACGGGACAAACGTCAAAGTCAATAAATTTCCATGGGGAACAAGAAGTCTAGAGGGGATACGGAGAGGCGTGCCAGGGCAGCCACACCCCGCTAGGCGCGGGTGGCCTGCCCGCGCCTAGGCATGGTGTGGGGCCCCTGGCCACCGTCTCGGTCTCCCCCTTCGCCTATAAGAATCCCCCGATGCAGAAACCCTAAGTACCCGATCAATATTCCACGAGACCTTCTGTAGCCGTCGGCACCATCGTCCCTAGATCGGGGGGATCTGAAGTTCTTCCCGGCACCCTATCGAAGGGGAGATCATCCTGGAGGCCTTCTCTCCGGTATGATGCGTGAGTAGTTCCACCTTGGACTATGGGTCCATGTAGTAGCTAGATGGTTGTATCTCCTCCTTTGTGCTTTCATGTATAGATCTTGTGAGCTCTATTCATGATCAAGATCTAATCTATTTGTAATCATGCATGTTGTGTTTGCGGGGATCCGATGGATATTTAGATTATTATGTTGGTTTGATTAATGGTTTTGTCTTTATGGTTCTATCATGTCTGTGTTGTTTGTGATCTTGCCTGATCTCCGTTGTTAGTAGCTATCTTGGCCAAGTAGTTGCTAGTGACTCCAAGAGGGGGTATTTATGCTCGATAGTGGGTTCATGCCTCTAGTTTCCAAGGGAAGTGACAGAAATCTCTTCGGTTGTAGATGTGTTGTTGCTACTAGGGAGAAAACAACGGTCTCTTGTTCATGGAACATATGGACTGTTTACCTTACACACTTTTCTTAAAGCAGTTGTCTGTTGCTTGCAACTTAATACTGGAGGGGGTTCGGATGATAACCTGAAGGTGGACTTCTAGTCATAGATGCAGTTGGATGGCGGTATATGTATCTTGTTGTATTGCCCAATCGAATCTCATAGTATATTTCTGACTAGTAATTGCATTGTTATGCCTTGCTCAGTTCCTATCAATTGCCCTGTTGTAATTTGTTTACCCTTCATGCCATGTTGTTTATCTAAGGAGAGCACCTCTAGTGAACTATGGACCCCGGTCCAATCTTTACCATTGATACATCTTCCACCGTTACTTGTTTACTTGCTGCAAACCACCATTACCGTCCACACCATACGTTTAATCCTTTGTTATAGCAAACCGGTGAGCTTGACAACCTCACTGATTTGTTGGGACACAGTCTTGAGTTTGTGTTGTGCAGGTCTCCACGTTGTTTGCAACACCTGTGTAATGTTTCCTTCCTCCTTCTGGTTCGATAACCTCAGTATCAACTTTGGGAAACTTGTTGTTGTGCTCTTCACACCCCGCGCTTGGGGTTACCAACGAAGTGCCACGTAGAGCACTGTCACCCCTCGGGTTTTAGGTCAAGAGGCATCTTATAGGCAAAGAGGGAGGCCGGGGGGGGGGGGGTTCCTAGGGAGCCACCCCCCTCTAGGCATGGCCTGGGCCCACCCGCGTGGCAGGGTGGTGTGGGCCCCTCAAGCCTCCCCTCCGTCTTGTACTCTGGCTCCGTGAGTCTTCTGGTGAAATAGGATTTTTGGCATATTTTCCGGGATTTTTTCTGATAGTTGATTTTCTGCATAAAAAGTAGATACCAAGGTAATTCTGATGAAAACAGCGTCAGCCGTGTTAGTTGTATCCAAATCACACAAGTTTAGAGGAGAAACAATAGCAAAAGTGTTCGGGAAAGTAGATACGTTTTGGACGTATCAACTCCCCCCAAGCTTAGCTTATTGCTTGTGCTCAAGCAATTTATTTGAAAACTGAGTGCGATAAAAGAACTTTCACGAACACATTTGCTTCATATGATGTATATATTATCAGCACAAGAGTAGATACTTAAACCATCATAATAAGAAGTATGCAACTAAGTCTACTCAATAGTCGTTGAAAGCTATGAAGAGATTCCAACTCAATAATAATAAGTACCATGAAGCATAAACATAAGCAACATTGCAATGCTCATAAGAAGGTATGATAGAGTGGTATCTCGCTTGCCTTTGTTTGTAGAGCACAATATAAATGCCAAGGCACCTCTAAAGTTCAAGCGAAGACTAGAAGTAAAGATATCAGAGATACAAGCATCAAAGTCATGACATAATTATCCAAGTTTTGGAACAAACACAAGAATGACAACTATGCTCTCAAGAAGGTGCTCATAGAATAAGTGGTGACTCAACAAGGTTGTGAAAACGGTTTTGAAAAGTTTGAAAGGCTTCCAAATGCTAAAAGTAAGGTACTCATTAGCTTTGAGCTCTCATTGCCCCTATCATAGGCATCTTTATATGGTTAACAGTGAAAGTGAGGTCCAATATGAGTTATATGCTTGACAGAGCATAAACTGGAAATCTCATGTCCCTTGAGTACGAGGGCCGCTCCTCATGCTACTCAACTTTAGTTACCTGTAAGTTCTTGTCATCGTAAATACATGCATATCATAGAGAACCGCCAACAAGGTACCCCTTGCACATGGTACAGGAGCTATCCCATAACCAAAATGACAAGGCAAGCAGACAATTAGCATCTCAGCAATCTTCTTATTTGCCATGGTAAAATGGCGCTTTTTTCTCTCTTTCCTCTTTTCAATACGTGTCTCTCTTTTTTTATAAGAAGAAGAAAGCTTCATAGATTGCTCATTATGGTTATGCTGCAAGTTTCCACCATGATCAGGCATGTCTTAGGCTAGTGATACGCCCAATTTGCATTACCATTCTATATCATAATTTACCTCTATTCATGGATATTTCTCTTATTATGAGGTATTACTTATGGATTTTCATCTGTTTATGCATGTTGGATGATTCCTGGAGGATGGACTGCCGGAGTCTGGATTCTGATGGAAAAGAGGGCGTTTCGCTGCAATTTCGTGAAGATCAGAAAAATACCAGAAAAATATGGAAACATATTATTTTACCAGAAGACGAAGGAAGCCAGAAGGGACGAAGTGGGGCCTCAGGGGCCCACACACCCTAGGTGCGGACCCACCTGACCCCGCGCCTAGGGCAGGTGTGGCCCACCTTCCCGGCCTTCGACTCCGCCCCTTCGCCTATATCTTCCCTTCGAAACCCTAATGTAACATCCCATGATTTAGCACCTGGAAATAGAGAGGACACATGTTTGTGCATTGCATTCATGCATAAGAAAATCCGGGGAATTTTCGCGCAAAACTAAAAGAGCTATGGAGGGATCGGGATCTCTCTTGTACTGAAGGAAACTTCGGGGCAAGTGCGATAGATTTCGACATGACCTTTGTAGAATTCTTTGTTTCGGGGGAAATTTGTTCAAACATGTATTTGAATTTCAAATATGAAATTCAAATGAATTTATAAAATACACAAATGGAAATTAGAAACATTTAATAACTTGAATTTAAATGATTACAAAAAATGATATAAGAAGATTTATTTATGATTATATATATTATACATATAGTATTATATTGAACTTTTACAATAGATAAATAAAATTAAAGTATTAGGAAACAAGTATGTAGGAAAAAGAATTACATAATTAAAATAAATCATAGAATTCTTTATTACAACAAAATATACATGACATTGTCTTTACAAAAGAATTGTAAAAGAAAAATGAAATAAGTACACTTTATTGAATAAATTACAACAGTACAATGTTTTTACAATATTCAAACAGAATAGAAATTACAATATTTGATACTAATAAATTCCTAAGCTACTGTTCTCTTATCCCTTCATCATGTGGCATTTTCTTTCTTCTCTTGATTTCCTGAAAACACAACAAAAAGAAAAAGAAAACAAAACAAAAACAAAATAAAAGAATGATTAGTTGGTTATTTTTGCTCTTAGAAGTAAACAGTGAAATGCACTGTTAAACATTCATCATGAAGCTAATCTGTAAGGGGAAAATTTCACCAAAAAAGTAGCATCTGTTCATATCAGTATTTTTTTGCCTCAGTACAACATCATTGGCTATCTAAGAAATCCACCGGGCAACATCAAATTATTAAACCAATTCAAGATAATACCAAACTTCCAGCCAAAGTATTACATAGAAAATATCTTCCAACCAAGATCATCCATAGGCACAAGTTCCACAGAGGAAACCTGCACCATATGGGGCCCAGCTGTAAGCAGCTTACACATACATGCGTGCTGATGTGCTGTCAAACATCAGAAGCATCACTGGGAGTACAAAGAAGAAAGCACCGGCCGTAGTAGAGCTACTACTATCACCTCTTTTCACATACACAACTAGACCAACAGATTTTATGCTAGACCAAGAACACCACAAAGAACATCTCTTGTTCTTAGCAGATCCCTCTCAAGAAAACACAAATCACAAAGCCAACCACTGGTTAACAACCCCACATATTACTCCATCATATCACCACATCTCTAGCTCTGGTTGCTAATTGGAGCCATCCAAGAGCTAGAATAAAGTAAAGACAAGATCCAGGAGCACCAGCAGAACAAAAGCAATAGCAGATTCCATAGCCCAAGTTAGGAGCACAAGGAGGATGCCTAGATTCCAAGGAGAGTAGCAGCAGTAGATGCATCATAAGAAGGGAGGAAGGCATACCACTAAGTAATAGTGGCTAATTCAGATCAACACCAGCCATCAACTGCAACAACTCCACAATCATAGGTTAACCACCAAGATCATGCTTAAGTATCTGTTCTTACTATTGCATCTTAGAAAATGGATGGGGGCAATATAAAAATCCTCAGATATGTACTCAAGTGGAGTACTAGATCATCACTGGATAGTTTTTATAAGGAAGAAGTAATTGTTATATCCAAACATCATCACAGCCTCAGCTTTTGCATCCTAGGCAGGATTAAGTAATAAAGGGAAACATTTATTTTAAATATGAATTATGCTTCATACCAGCATCACAAGCATTTAGGATTAAATGTTTTTGCTTAGCTGTATAAGCAGCAGATCATCCTACCTGGGGTTATTTTGTGCACACTCCTGTATGGAGGCACCACAAAGATAATCAAGTCAAGAGAAGCCACTAAAACAGTCTAACCAACAACTAATCATCTTCCTGATTATAAATTCAGGAATCATAAAAAAATATTGTCATATGGGAAATCCACATATGGCACGTCATACCATCTGCAAGCCAAGAAGTTACTAAATCATCATTGGGACATCTCAGCTAAACAAACTTATCATTTTCCTAGCAGAACACTCTAGGAATCAATGGTACACTTTATTTTACTATCAACAAAGACAGTAAACCAAATCACCACCATCAACATATATGCACCTGAATCAAGGATCCACACCTTTTGTTAGAGAAGCTAACCAAAAACTGAAAGGGACTAATTCATATCATTTTCTTAGGCATTAACCCTAAGAATCAAGTATATATATATATTCAGAATTTCATTTAGAAATGAATTCAAATCATTTTCCTAGTAATTTCAGGAATCATTTAAATTATGGCTGTCATATGAACAGAGTAATCTTATTAACCATCCATTTACGTTTACTAATATTACCCTCATAATCTTTATCATTTTCCTATTAGAAATTCTAGAATCAAAGCAACACCTTATTTCACTGTCAGTTTTGACAGAAAACAAATCATTTTCCTAGGAAATAATTCTAGGAATCATTCCAATATGTTTCCATGATCACATTAGAGCAAAGCTTGGCTGAGCACCCTCCCAAGTTAGCAAGTCCAAAGATTCTAGGAAACACTTGTAAGTGATTTCACAATACCAACATCACCCAAAATTCAAAGCATTCAATCAATCACTGTCATGTTTGACAGTAGTAGAAATTTAGCCTCACATTATCCATGCATCAATTCATCATAATAAAGTATGGCTTTATGTGATTGAATATCATTTAGCAACATGTAGCACTGAAGCAAACTATTATCCTTAAATATAAAGTTTGATTACTAAGTCTAAATCCATAATTAAAATAAAACTTAAATATAACTATTATCCTTTAAATGTTTTAAAATCTTAAATTCAAATTAAACTCCTTTTAAATTAATATTATATACCACTCATGTATAAGGGGGTAAATAATATACATCCCTCAACCACCCTTAAAAAATGACTCTAAACTCAAATAAATTTATAAGATCATCTAATTATGCTCCCATTAATAAATTGCATATTATTAAATTTATCTTTCACTTAAATTAAAAGGGATCATCCTTGATCATATTTGCCAAAACCCTAAAACTAGATGCTATTCTAAAACTCATCATATCTTACAATTCACTTCTATTTTTATAGTTAACATTAGTTTAAACAATCATAAACATCTCATTTGAAGTTTATTCATGTTTTAAAGTTAACTTTAGTCACTTGTATTAACAATTGAAATATGATAACTCAACATCATTTGTAAACCTCACAAACCCTAATGTAAGACCTAACAACCCTCAAGACTGATTAACCTTAACTAAATACTAATTTATTCAAATGTTATTTTTTTTGCCACTTCACACAAACAAGTCTATAATAATTCCTTCAGCTCTTAAGAACTCAACCCAAAGACTTTTTATCCCAGTCACCAGATAATAATTAATCATAATCACATTACTCTATCCGTATTTGTATATTTTGGATTGTTAACACTTAAGTTCCTTATCAATGTCATTGCTTATGAAATAAACTTAAAGATAAACCCAATCTTAAATAAGATACCTAAGATCAACTTATTCAAAATACTAAGGGTTTCACTTTGGGAATTATAAAATTGCATAGCATTATTTATGCATAATGGCATTGCTTCTTTAAACATTAGTCCTTACCAGACCAATGATGATAATTTCAGATATTAGATCTTGTATTATCTCCAAGACCGTGAGTGCATAATCTTGCAATCACAAAAGGCAAGTTCATACTTGCTCATGTCCTTCGATTATTTTCTGTAAAGTATTTCGCAAATCCAGTATTGTCATCAGCTGCATTTGAAAAAGGTCCGAAAACACTATTTTCATAATAATATGATTATAGGTTATTTACCATGATGTAATAATCTATTATGAAAGTTTTGGTGGTAAAGGAACATATTATCTAGGACTTAACAACCCATGTCGCCAGTGATTCTTGCGCCGTATATTACGCGTTAACCATGAGATTTGGAATGGGACGGAGAAGTCAGCTGGACCGGCTCCCTTTCGCATGCATTGGACACTGTTCTAGGCATTTGTAAGTTGCAGATCGTGGGTATAGCCGTTTTATACGGGGGAAGTATACTGTGGATTTGGGCTTACAAAAGACAGATATCTAGTGTTAATGGTTGTTGTGTGTATCCAACTAAGGTATAGCCGTTTTATACGGGGAAAAGTCTACCTTGAGTTTGGACATCCAACAATTGTGGTGTATGCGGGGTCGCGGAGAAGGACAGTGATTGGCTTGGATCTTAGTCTGGGCCTCACACCAAGGAAGTGTGAACGAGCCTATAACTCGGATGTGCAACAAAGCTAAGATCTCTCATGGGTAAAGTGACGCACCTTTGCAGAGTGTAAGAACTGTAACTTGTTACTCCTTGTTCTGGGAAGGAGCTGCGAATGCTGCGGGAAAGGAACTCCATGAAAGTTCTAGTAAACCCGTGAAGGCTGATGGACATAGATTTTCAGAATAAAAGCAACCTTTGTAGAAATGTTTACGAAAACTTGCATTACCTACGACCTATGGTCTGTGGCTGTAGATAGTGCATTAAACACTTCTCTTTAGTGAACTTGTTGAGTACGCTCGTACTCAACATATCTTCTTAACCCTTGCTAGATCTCAGAGAAACCAATGATGTTTCCAGGAAATAAGTCACTTGAAGAGTTGAAGATATCTAAGGGAGATCAACGGAGTCGAAGACCTTACCGGAATCTATCAAAGACAAGCTGAAGCATAGAATAGAAATAAAACTCCTAGAACCTAGAACCTACTTCTGTAGAATAATACTATAGTAGTACTTTCAAGCCTTATACATATATTAATAGTAGTACTTGTAAAGTAACTCCGAGTGGATCTTTCTGGTTCTTTCTGTATAATATTCCTCACTGTCCGAGGAAGCTCTCTGGATCTTTTGTAATATGCTATATGTAATATAAAATGTTGTCTTGGACCCGCGATGTTTCTGTTGTACCACTCTAAGGGATATAATGCGGATGGAACGGTGTTCCATTGGTATTATATCAACGACTATAGTGTACTACACCATGCAGTGGTATGCTGGGTCACCGCACCTAAGGCTCGGGGGCGACCACAGATAGATTTCCGCCGCCTCTGGGGGCGGAAAACACTGAGAGAGAAAGATCTCTCCAGCAGACAGATTTCTGCTAGGGGAATTCCTTCCCGGAGAGAGGAGACCATCTCCATCAACACCATCGTCAAGTTAGGATTCATCGGGATCATCATCATCCACACCATCATCTCCACCAGCACCATCACCACCACTCCGTCCCGCTGTAACAATTGTGTTGGATATTGCTTTAGTTCTTAGGGGAAACTTTCCCGGTGTTGATTACTATTTTAGTTGATTCTTGTGAGTGGAACCATTGGATTATTGTTTATGTTCAGATTGTTATCCATTACCATATCATCTTTGATATTGATCCATATGATGTATTGTGAGTAGTTCGTTGAGTTCTTGAGGACATGGGAGAAGTCATGTTGTTAGTACTGAATATGTGATGAGTTATTATTCAATGGTTTAGTATTTAAGTTGTTGTGCTATTCTTCTATTGGTGTCATGTGAACATCGACTACATGACACTTCACCATTTATGGGCCTAGGGGAATGCATTGTGTATTTGGCTACTAATTGTGGGGTTGTCGGAGTGACAGAAACCTGAACCCCCGTTAGGACATCTTTGCACAAGGGAGTGTAGGATCTCAGAATTTAAGGCCGTGGTTAGATTTATATCTTAATTACTTTCCTGTAGTTACGGATGTTTGCAGGGGGTTTAATCACAAGTATGTATTAGTCCTATGAAGGGCGGTATGTTAGCACAGGTTCACCCACACAACACTTACAAACACCAGAGAAGAGTACTCAGCTATTTGAAGCGAAAGCACTTGACAGAATTCCTATGTGTCCTCGAGAACGTTTGGTCCTTATAAGTATTTCCACCGGCTTGTCCTTTGCTAAGAAAGGATTGGGCCACTTGCTCCGTTTGTTCATTACTTATGTTACTTGCTCTTTGTTTTGTTGCCATGTCAAAAAACCACTAAAAATCCGTTTGCTAAGTATTCACAGGGATTTCCTGCTCCATACCATTGTTCAGCACCTTCTGCTCCTCGTTGGGATCGACACTCCTATTTATCGAAAGTACTATGATACACCCCCTATACTTTTGGGTCATAAGCTAGCGGCCCAGACGTTTCTCTAACACATATACATAACTCCATGGACTTACAGTCTCTCCTTTATTTCACACCGACGACATCCGCAAACAAAAGAGCATGATATCAACTGGGAATATATTTACAAGTGTTGAAAGTGTTCCCCGTGACAGCACAGTTCTGCTAACTCCCAGCCTATAATTTGCAAGCATATAACTTTCATGGATAGGTCACTAGTAGAAAAAGGGCGTATAGTCCCGGTTTGTAAGGGCCTTTAGTCCCGATTTTGCAACCTGGACTGCGAAATCGGGACTAAAGGCCCCTATTTCTAGTCCCAGTTTGTTACAACCCGGGACTAGAGGGCCACCGTATGGCCCTTTTTTGCTATGGGGGATGAAGGACCTTTAGTCTCGGGTCGTAATACGGCCCTGGACTAAAGATCTTTTTTCAAGTATATTTTTTTAATTTTTTTTTGAATTTTTTCTTCAACTTTTGAATTGTTTGACTCGTAATCCTCTCACTTGGAACATTTTTAGCACTAAGTATATTTAATCTTAGATCAAATTACACTTGTGGTCAAACTTCCTATTCGGTCAATCATCCTAGCACTACTCCACCCTCAGCACGTTTAACTTCTCTGTTCCATCCGGATGTCCTTGCGCGAAGCCCTTTTGTACCTTGTTGTCAACACTATCATATCAATCCTATTAGCCCATATCAATATGCCATACATCTTTATTTATTAAAACTACAAACAACTATTTTAGTAAGCAACAATAAATAAGTAATAATAATATTTTAATATAATGAAAGTAAAAAACTAAATAAAATAATATTTTATTCATTTTTTTGCCATTATTCATTTAATATGGCATAAATAATATCTTTAAATTTGTAAATCGAAATTCGACAAATAATATATTCATTATTATTAGAAAAATGTGAGGAATCAAAATATGGAATAAAAAATTGCTAAATAATTAATTTTTTAAATAACTTTTTTCCCTTTTCAAATTTTAAAAATGTAAAAGAATCAGAAAAAAGTGAGGAATCCATTATTTATAATTTTAAAAATCTAAAAATGTGAGGAATCCAAATAAGGCTGTTAAAATCAAACTCAATTTTTTTCCACACATTTTAATAGGTTGTACATTTTTTTTCGACATTGTACGCAAAAGTTATAGCAATTTTAAGTTACCCGCGTTCGCACCCCTTTAGTCTTTAGTCCCGGGCTGTATCATGGCCCGGGACTAAAGGGTGTTGCCCGCGCCTGCACACCTTTAGTCCCGGGCCGTATCACGACCCGGGACTAAAGGTCCAGAATGACCCGGGACTAGAGTTTTCTCGGGCTCCTGACCACTGAAAACGGTACGAACCGGGACTAGTGCTCGTACTAGTCCCGGCTCGTAATAAATCGGGACTAGTGTCAGACTCTAGATCGAACCGAAGCCTCTTTTTCTACTAGTGGGTCATAATGGTTTAGTTTTATTAAGTGCAAGAAATAAAGTGTGCCATAAAGTTCGTGAGAGCTTTACTAACTAACTTTCTCAAAACAGTCAAACATTTTATTTGTAAGAAAACAAGGCATAATAAATATGCACGGAGATAGCAAATGATGCTAGTAGGTAGGTATGGTGGACGCTTTTGACAATATTGGTTTTGGGGAGTTGGATGCACAAGTAGAGCTCATACACAAGTGAAGGATAGCAACAGAGAGGGAGCGACAAACAAGAGAGCAATAACTATCATAATCATGCTTGCAACAAAACAAGACTAATTATGGCATGAAAGTGATACAAGAACTCTGAGGCAAAATAAATTATCGAGGCTTGCTGACAATAATGTTCAGTCATATGCATGTGTGAGCATGTGGCAAGTCGATTCACATGAAACATTCAGAGGAGGATACCACAATGTCATACCAAGTTATGAATAGAAAATGCAAGCAACATTCATATGACATGCTACAAACTATTAGCAAGCTGGAGCTAATCATAAGAAAGCAAGAACTACTAAGCATCCATAAATAACATACACCTTACATGAACAGACTAAGCATGCTCACAATGATGAGTATATGTACAAAAAAGAAAAACAATTAGAGTTTGTTACCAGCCTCTTACCACACCTCAAGTTGTCTTAATCTTCATTATTACCCTTCACTTGTGTGACTTGAATAATAACATGAAACCAAATTCCACCAAGGCCTGCTGAACCCTGCAAAGAACTTCACAAAACCAAAGAAGAACAACAAATATTTTTGGTGTTTTCGATTTTTCAAAGCAAACACACAAAGCAAAAGCAAACAAAGCGAAAATATTTTTGGATTTTTCTTTAAGGCAAACCAAAGCTAAAAAGCAGAGAAACAAAACAAGAGAAACAACGAAAATATTTTTGGTATTTTTGTGTTTTGAGAAAGCAGAATTAAGAACCAAAAAGAAAGCGAAATATGGATATACAAAGAACCGACAAAACATAATATATAGATGAGTGTGATGTCGGTGTACCTCCCCCCAAGCTTAGGATTTTGGCCTAAGTGGGGTTCAACTCCATGGTGACCAAGAAGGTGCACCTCCGTAGTACGATGAGGAGGCCCCTTCGTCCTGGTAAGAGCTCGAGGACTCTCCTGTGTAGTGCACAGAGGGGTCGTATGAGGGTGCGTCCCCCTGATAGTGTCCATGAAAGCCAAGAATGCGCAGGTTCTCGTCCATCTCCTCCTTGGAGTGTGACAAGGGTCCCTGGGAAATACTAAACAAAGTGGTTTGGGGCATAGGAATCTCTCTCTCTTCCCCGTCAGTAAACAACATTCTATAAACCAGACTCTCAAGGGTAGAGCCAGTAGTGACAAAGTGATGCGCTTTCATGGCAGCTAAGTCAAGCCTCCGAGGAGCCAAAACTGTATCATTTGGATCATCAGAAAGGTCTAAGGCAACAATAATACGTGCAACAATAATACCCCCATAAATGGGTCCCTTAGCAGCTAAGCGACGAGCAATGAGGGAACCAAGATTGTACCTAGTTTCATTGTTGAGCGCAGCAGCTAGGAAGGCCAAATGATAGTTGGAAATATTGCTAGTGTTCTCCCTACCAAGAACACTAGTGGCAAGATAATAAGCAAAATAGCTGATAGATGGGAGTTGAATATTTCTTATCTTTCCCCGCTGGGATCTACGGTCATCATCATTAGTTATCCGCGGTAGAGCTCCAACAAATTAGTGGGTTGAGCTGGAATCTTCTTCACCGTCCCAGCTGTACCAATACCCAGGATCTCACAAAATTTCTTGAATGTCATGGAGAAAGGCCTGTTATAGATTTTGAAAGACACATCTGGCTTGAAAGGGCTATTAGAAAAAGAGAAACTCTCCACAAAGGTTTTAGTGAGCGTAGCATACTGCACGCTCTCATCCTGCATATAGCTCGTTAGTCCAACCCTCCGAACCAAGGTTAGAAAATCATTGAGAATCCCAGCAGCCCGCAAAAAGGTTGGACAAGGAAAGGTAGAAGGGTGCGCATACCCCTCATCTCCCTTGTTGCCAAATCGCGGTGTAATGAGATCCTCATTGTATGAGGGCTTGTGTAACACCCTCAGAATCAGACCTATGCAAGTTTTAGCGAAACCCGCCAAACCCGCATAGAAACGATTCAAAGGTGCCCACCAGGCACTTTCGTGCGGGTGGAAAACGAAGTAATAACATTACACAACAGTCCTCGATGGGACCCACATAACAGATATATATATACAACACGACTCCAGGAGTCAAGAATACAGATATAATATACAAAGATCCAAATCACCTTAAAAAGATAGAGCGTCCAGCTACGGACAAGATGCAAATGGGGCTAAGAGCCCTGAAGAATAACCAATGGCGTCCATAACCCTGCCCAGGCCAAGCCGGAAGGGTAACCCTGCTAACGACGTCGATCTCAAAACCTGCTTAAACAAAAGGGGTGCCGACAAGGGCAAAGGAAAAAGAGGAGCGTCAGTACTGAGGCCAGTACACGGCGAGACTAGAATTCGGCGGTCCTCGCCTACAAAGGTATGGTGGACTGAAGCGGCAGCGTCAACATGCACTAAACAACCTATAGAGACTCGATACAACTGGCGGCAATCAGAGAGGGGTGAGGAAGACCTATTCGGACCCAACCTGATACTATCATCAAACAAACCCATCCTGACGTTTCCCCCTCGACACCGATCGAGGAAGTCAACCGAGGAACTCACACAGTTGGCAGTTTTATTTATTCAGTTATCGTTGCAGCAATTACTAGTCAGGTATAGATAATCATCCTGATAAAGTAAGCAGTGGGCACTTTTAGTTAATCATTCCGTGGTAGTTGCAACAATTACTAATCAAATACAATTAGCATGAGATAACCCAAAACCCAGCAGTTGTTGGTACTTTTATTCAGCCATTCCGTTGTAGTTGCAATACTTACTAGTCAGGTACAATGGTCGCAAGCGACACTCAAAACAAGCAGTTGTGGGCAGTATTAATTAGCCATTCCATTATAGTGAAGCTGATTACTAGTCATTATAAAGTCAAATTTATATCAATAAACTTTAGTTATGCTTGTCTATGGTCGAGATACTGTGCTCCAAGTCGTCCATAACCGCGGACACGGCTTCTCGAAAAGATTTAACCCTGCAGGGGTGCACCAAAGTATCCACAGGCACTTCGACCCTTTTTGCCAGATCAGTTAACATACACCCATCGGTATGTCGGCGGGGCCTAAGTCACGACGTTCCCAGAACCAAAGCAAGTACGTGGGGGCCACCCCACTAAGTACACCCGCAACAAAGTCGGCCGGTCTCCGAGACGGACTTAGGGTTTGTGGGGCCGGCGGTAAACGACAGCAGATCCCCAAACGGGGACTGTCGATACCACGTAAACGGGTCACAATTCCTAAACAGTACAGTGTGCTCCTCGCACAATCGTAAATAAAGCAGTAAAGCATGGCATAGGTACAGGATAGTAAATAAATCCTCAAACTAGTTGTGGCCCCCAGTACAATACTTTGAAATCAGGTAATAATCAATGGGGGGCCCATATCTCCCCACCTGTGGTTAGCGCGCTCGATCTCGGAACAGGTGTCAAGAACTCGGGTCCTACGGGACACAAGTGGGCGGTCGGAAACCAAATCTTACCTATCACCCACCGATGCCTCTGCTTAATTCAATTTTAGTTGTTAAACAGTAATTAAAGAGAACGATAAGTAAAGCCATGATCATCTCCAACGTCAACATGCGGCAATCCTCCAACAATGGTGGTACTTGACGACACGCAACAACACTTGAGCAAGCGACTACGACGCGCGGGTCCAACTATCTACCAAACAACAGGTAATAGGATGTGTCCAAGGCAATATAGGGCTGCACAGGATATCACGGGTACGGAACTAGAGCATCGCAACACAGGTAGCAATAGATCAACAGGAGGGAAATAAATACTATAAAGTAAGATAGGTAGAAAGGGGGAGATGCTCGCCTGAAAACATTGTCGGAGTTTTAACCGAAGATCGGGGCGAAGCTCACATCAACTCATCGGCCTTATCCGCAAAGAAGCAAAACACTAGAATAAACACCGGATGCAATATTTAATGCTACGGCAAAAGATCGGCATGATGCATGTATGATGTATGACATGGCAAAGGTGCGATGCAATTAGGTCATATTAAGCGGAACCGGGGTTCCGACAATTAATTAGGCGGTTCAAGTTGTTTAGATACCCCGCAATTTAAATGTCGTTTTAACAGGGCAAGATAAGATACCGGTTCGCTACACAAGTTTGAATGAGGCCATTACAAGGCTAGATTTGCCCGCATATGGGCCCCATATTTAATTATTAGGTGAATCGGCATAAGGCCCCCAAACCACATGATATGCATGCGAGATGACAATTAAATATGCGACAAGTTGTTATGTTATTATAAAATAGGGTGTCGGAAAGGGTTCACACATTGAGGGGTCTCGACGGGTTCGGACTCTGCGGGATCGTTCTCTCGTGCTCGGTAACGGGGCAGATCTTGCGTTCCGGGAAGAAGTACTTGTCGCACCGGGGTCTCGATGTCCGGGGGTGCACCGGATTCTCTCTGGTCGATGTCGTTTCTGTCGTCGCGAAGATCTTAACGTTGCGCAGATCTTGTCGGGTCCGCGCCATCGTGTCGACCTTGGCATCCGGGATGAAGAACTTGGAGTTCCGCGTCGGTGATCTTGGCGTCCTTCAGGTTCGGTCTTCGGGTTCTAGGACGGAGATCTTGGCAGTTCCAAAATCCCTTGTCGGTGTGGACTTGCAACCGGCACCGGGGTGTCGTTTTACTGCTTCTGGGCCGCACCAATTCCAGGACCGATCTTGTTCAGTACCATAGCAACCAACTTATCTGCACTAAAACGTATAGCAGCAGAAGCACGGGTCGAAGGCACGCATACGGAGCCGAGGCTGACGCGGGCGGCGGGGCGCTCGACGGGGACGACAGCGCAGGAGGACGGAGCCGGCGAGAGAGGGAGGTGGAGGCGGGCCGTGGCCGGAGGCGGCGAGGACTGAGCCGGGCGGAGGAGCTCGGCCCAGGGCGGCGGGGACGGACTGGAGGCAGGGTGCTGGCGGCGGTGAGGGCCGGAGAGGGCCGGGCCCGACGGCGGCCGGCGGGGCGCTGGACGCGGAGGCCGGCGAGGGACGGAGGAGCGGTGGCCGGAGGCGGACTGGGCGACGCGTGGGCGGAGCTCGCTGGGAGGAGGCGAGCTGAGGAGAGGGGGGAGGCCGCGGAGGGAGGAGAGCGGCGGCGGAGGCTCGAGCTGGCCGCAGGGCGGCGGCGGCAGGTGCCCGGGGCGGCGCAGGCGCTTGGGGAAGGGGCCGGCGACGGGGCGCGGCGAGGAGAGCTCGAGCGGGAGCGGCGGCCGGCGGCGGGCGGGAGAGAGAGGGCACTGGCGGTGCGCTGGCTGCGGGTCGGCGAGCGAGCTAGGCGGGGAGGGAGGGTGCACGCGGGCAGAGGTGAGAGGAGGACGCGGGAGGTGGGGGACGGTCGGGTGGTGGGCCAGGCGCCAGGGGTGGGCTCGGGGCTGTCTGGGCGTGGATGGTGTGTGCGTGGGACAGAGGGATGGGGTGGGCCAGGGTTATGAGGCTGAGTGGGCAGAGTCTGATTGGAGGGGAGAGGGAGAGAGGTGACGTGGCGGCCAACGGTTGGAGGGGGTGAGGTGGCCAGAGGGATGGGTAGGGTTTTAGGTAGCTGTAGGATTAACGGGGTGGGCCGATTTTATTTCTGGGGGTGGTCGTTCGGGTCATTCGGCCCGTTCGACTGCCCCACTAAAAACAACTTAATATTTTATTTACTTTAATTGGACCGTTGCAAACCGATAGCAACAAAACAAAATAATGCGGAGACCCGGGGTTTGCGTGTTGAACGAAGAAGAGGCGTTTGGAAAACAAAAATAGGTTTTCGAAATTAGTTTTTTTTTGACAAACAATACATGATGGTGACGATGCAATGCACAAAAACAACGCGATTTTCTAGTAGTGGTTTTGCGGGATGCCACAGCTTGGGAGGATGATCTTGAAGGCCTTGTCCTTCTAGGTGCATCAATCACAAATATTTCACCATAGATGTGGTTTTCCATGACCCCTTTTTTCTGAAATTTTTAGACAAACATCAAACCAAGTGATTTCCAAGTTGATAAATGATGAGAAACTACTATAGGAACTTGCTAGAGGGCTACACATGCATCAAAATAAAATCTCTAAGCATAGAATAAGCATGCAAGCTCACACAACCTGACACCTATAGCACCAAAATACTTAAGATACAATCTACCAATCACAAATCTAATTGGACAAGCGGAGGAGGCACATACCAAGGAGCAATCCCTCCAAAAATCAGCAGCAAAGATGGGCTAAGCAAGGAGATCGAAAATCGGGAGCAAAAACAACAAGAACTCGATCTTGAGAAATTTTTCTTGTGTTTTCCGGGAGAGAGAAAGAAGTGGCTGGAAGGAGACAACTTGGAGGGCCACAAATGGGTCCCACCTAGGCCAGGCGCGCCCCTGGGGCTGGCCGCGCCACCAGGGGGTCTTCTGGCCTAGGGGGTCCCCCTGCGCCACTCCAGGTGTCCCTGTGCCCCTTTTTTCGAGGAAAAATTTAATATGAATGTTCTGGGATTTTTCAGGAAACTTTATTTTTGGCCAATTTTCAGGCTACGAAAATTGATTTTCTCACAGAAAAAGATTTTTGAAAAGACACAAAAATCAAACCAAAACCAAAACTACGGAAGTTTTAAGACACTCTAAAAAGCAAACAACTAGCAAAACTAAGATGAACAAGACGAAGAGCAAAGATTGGAATGGAGAAAAATAGAAGTGGGCAAGTATAACCATGGTGAAAACATTGTTTTGTTCATTAAAATCCCTTTGTTAACAAGGTTGATCAAGTCTTGTTACCAAAACAATCTTATATGAAACAAAACTTTGCATTTCACTGAATGATTATGTTACCTCAATCTTGATAGCAATAGTCCCAATCATAATAGTTTCAAAACTTTCTTGTGGAATGGGACAATATATTTCTCCAACTTCGATGCCCTCAATATTTTCAATTGAATTCAAGCCATAACTCTTATCAATCTTCTTTGGGAAATAGACAGTATGATCTTTGTCATTAATATTAAAAGTTACTTTTCCTTGATTACAATTGATGACAGCACCTGTAGTATTAAGAAAAGGTCTCCCAAGAATAATAGACATATTATCATCTTCAGGCATCTCAAGCACAACAAAATCAGTTAGAACCAAGAAATTATGAGCCACTTGAACAGGAACATCCTCACATATACCAACAGGAATAGTAGTAGACTTATCAGCCATTTGCAAAGATATATCAGTTGGTATCAACTTTTCTAGCTGGAGTATCTTGTAGAGAGAAAAATGCATAACACTAACTCCAGCTCCCAAATCACACAAAGCAGTTCTAACTTAATTATTATTAATAGTTGGTATACACGGATCACCAAGTTTCTTCGGAACCTTACCATTGAAGGAATAATTAGCAAGCAAAATAGAAATTTCCTCATTAGGAATCCTCCTTTTATTAGAGAAAATATCCTTCATATACTTTGAATAAGGAGGTAAATTAATAGCATCACTCAAAGGAATTTGCAAAAGTAAAGGTTTCATCCACTCACAAAACTTGTTATAGTGTTCTTCCTCCTTTAACTTGTGTTTCTTATTTGGGAAAAGACATAGGTTTCTGCATCCAAGGTTCTCTCTCACTACCATGTTTTTAGCTATAAAATCTTCCTTAGTGTACCTAGTGTTCTTAGTGTGCTTCTCATGTTCTTCCTCAACTTCCTCCTTATCAGGAGCATCGTTTTTATCATTACCACTCTCAGTTTCAGCATCAGAGACAGATATACTATTAGTATCTACAGCAGGTTCAAAGGGTTTCTTGACTAT
Source organism: Avena sativa (assembly GCA_916181665.1). Classification (NCBI taxonomy): domain Eukaryota; kingdom Viridiplantae; phylum Streptophyta; class Magnoliopsida; order Poales; family Poaceae; genus Avena; species Avena sativa. Next base: position 368,253,075 of record OV702279.1, on the reverse strand, counting down.
TTTATGTTTCTTTTTCTTTCTCTTACGAGGACTACAACTACTTTCACCTTGCTGAGAGTCCTGCTCAATTATTTTAGGGTGTCCTTCAGGATATAAAGGATATTGAGTAGCTATACCACTCCTAGTTCTAATTCCATAAGCATGTTTATCTCCTAAGGCATTAACTAGCATATCTTTTTGTACCTTAGCAAGTTGATCAATTTGAGTTTGAACCATTTGAAAGTGTTTGCAAAGCATTTTAATATCATTAGCAGTTCTTTCCGCAATATCTTTCAACTCATTAATATCTCTAGAGTTTTCCAATAAATGATTCTGAACTTGTTTATTAAAATTACCTTGTTTAACAATAAATGTGTCAAGTTCATCTAAGCATTGATCAAGAGGCTTACCATAGGGAATATCACCTTCATCAAAGTGGAGAGAGTGTACCTCAATAGTAGATGAGTGGAGAATTGACTTACATAATTCTTCTATAGGAGATAGATTCTTCACATCTTCAGCTCTAATACCTTTCTCCTTAAGGCATTTCTTAGCTTCCTTCATCACTTCATCATTTAATGCAATTACTCCCCTCTTCTTTGGTGTTGGTGTTAACTGGTTCATGCAACACTGGTTTAGGAGTAATAGGCTCAGGTGTATTTAGCCCAGTTGAAGTCAAATCATCATAATTCTTGCTTATTTCAGCCATTAATTCTTCAGCATCTGTAGGAGTTCTTTTCCAGAAAACGCAACTAGCAAAACTATCTAGGTATGTCCTAGAATCATCAGTTAGTCTATTATAATAAATATCAAGAAGCTCATTTCTAGGTAATGGACATCTAGGATGTGCATGAATCAAGGCACAAAACCTTGTCCATGACTCAGAAAAATTCTCTTCTTCTCCCTGTTTAAAATCAAAAAGTCTCTACAAAGCAGCATGTCTAGCACTAGGAGGAAAATAATTCTGGAAGAAAGAAGCAATCAAACAATCAGGGCTATCAATGTATCTAGGTGGTAATCTATTAAACCAAGCCCTAGCTTCTCCTTTTAGTGAAAAAGGGAAGATCTTAGTAACAAAATACTTGCGCATCTTAAAATCATCAGAGAATAAAACACTCATAGTAGAAAGCTCATTCATATGAGCTACAACACTCTCATTTTCAGTCCCACAAAACGGTTCTTTCTCAACAATGTCTAAATAGGATAAATCAAGAGAAAAATCACAATCTTCATCTTTAATATCTATGGGAGAAGTGGCAAATTTAGGATCAAAGGACAATTTAGGAATAATGGTACGTCTCTCAAGGAGACTCTTAATAGCACTAGCACCATGTGTGTTTTGGCACTCTTCAATAAATTCATCATTAACCTCAATATAACCATCATTAATATCATATCTCTCTCTAGACTCATGTGAGCTAACATGTGTAATAGTGTCTTCACTAGGAGTTTTAGTATTTACTAGACAAGCCATAGTAGCGTCTAGGAAAGGACCTAATGAACCACTCGCATCAAGCACAGTAGAAGTAACATCATGAGTATCAGAAACAGTTTTAGATTCAGTAGTAGTAGCAGTGTGTGTAGCATGTGTATGTGGTGGTAGTGTAACAAGCTTACTTATAACAGACGGTGAATCAAGAGCAGCAGAGGTGTTCAGGACTGTACATATTCTTTTAGTGGATGGTAAAATAGGAAACTTTCCATCACAAGACTTCCCCATGATGAAAGGAATAGCAGTGAACAATAATAGATCCAAGTGAGCTTACAAATAAAGCTATGCTCCCCGGCAACGACGCCAGAAAATAGTCTTGATGACCCACAAGTATAGGAGATCGCAACAGTCTTCGAGGGTAGTATTACCCGATTTATTGATTCAACACAAGGGGAGCCAAAGAATACTTGCAAGCCTTAACAACTGAGTTGTCAATTCAGCTGCACCTGGAAATAGTTCTTGCTCACGGAAGTTTATCAGTAGCAACAGTTTTGTAGTAGCAATAGCAAAGTATCAACAACAGTAAAACAAGAGCAGTAGTAACAATAGTAGCAAACAGTAGGATATGAGCACGGTAGACATAGGGATGGATGGACGGGCGTTGCATGGACGAGTCTAAACATGTAACTTCAAGATCTAGGGCAATTGCAGATAAATAAGGATAAGCATCCAAGTAATAAACAATCATAGGCATGTGATCCATATATAGTCATGCGTGCTCACAATGAGAACTTGCACAACATCTTTTGTCCTGCCAGCCCGTTGTAGCGGGGCCTCAAGGGAACTACAGGCAATTAAGGTGCTCATTTTAATAGAGCACCAGAGCAAAGTATTAACACTCCGTGAACACATGTGATCCTCACATCACAGCCATCCCCTCAGGTTGTCCCAATTTCTGTCACTTCGGGGCCTTTGGATCCGGACAACGATATGTGTACACAACTTGCAGATAAGATCACAAACACTACTATCATAATGATTTAATAATAAGTTTAGATCTGAGATCATGGCACTCGGGCCCTAGTGACAAGCATTAAGCACAACAAGTTGCAACAAAGTCAAATAGAACTAATAGAGATACTAGACACCATGCCCTAACAATCTTATTCGATTATATGATAGAACTCATCCAATCACTACCATCCCCATAGCCTACAACGGGGGATTACTCACTCATGGATGAGGGAAACATGGATGGTTGATGGAGAGACGTTGGTGATGACGATGACGATGATCCTCTCCAAATTCCCCGTCCCGGAAGGGTGCCAGAACGGAGTTTCTGGTTCCGAATCGCGGTTTCTCGTGGTGACGGCGCAGCGGATCTCTTTCTAGAAAAACGTCGAACCCCCCTCGGTCTTTAGGTCAAGAGGCATCTTATATGCGAAGAGGGAGGCCGAGGGGGTGCCTGGGGCAGCCACACCCCCTCCAGGCGCGACCTAGTCCCATTCGCGCGGCAGGAGGGTGTGGGCCCCTCAGGCCTCCCCTCAGTCTCGTACTCTGGCTCCGTGAGTCTTCTGATGAAATAGGATTTTTTGCATATTTTTCGGGATTTTTCCTGATAGTTGATTTTCTGCACAAAAACTAGACACCAAGGTAATTCTGCTGAAAACAACATCAGTCCGTGTTAGTTGTATCCAAATCACACAAGTTTAGAGGAGAAACAATAATAAAATTGTTCAGAAAAGTAGATACATTTTGGACGTATCACGCTTCAGTCCACCAGACCCATGTAATCAAAAGTCACCGAATTTTAAGACACGTCATGTACCGGCCTCATTACTGGCCACTTAATTTTTTTTGCCCTTTGTCAGCACCCCTTTTGCTTTGATAGGTGTGAATTCAACGACGTTAGCAAGGTGGCCAGAGCAGGATTATTGATGCCATTGGTTATTCTTTATAACTCTTAGTCTAATTTACATCTTATCCATACTTGGATGTTGTATCGTTTTCAACGTGATTTAGATCTTTGTAATGTATATTTGTATTCTTAACTCGAGGAATCGTTGTTGTATATATATGTTTCGTGGATTCTACCATGGACTATTGTATATTAAATTGATGCCCTAGCCATCTAAACCAAAAATCCAAATTGACAAAAAGGACTAGATAATTTATTTCAACACTCATCCTACATCTTTGCCCTTTGGATTATTGTGACACTTGTTTGGGTAACCGCAATATTTGTTTTAATTTTTGCGTTGGCTAGAATTTGATCCTAGGACATCCTGCTCTGATACCATATTGAATATTATGGACTAACCAACTCAACCAACAGTCTGAACTAATATAAAGGGCTAGACAATGTATTTTAACACTCATCCTACATCTTTCTCCCTTTGGCTTATTTTGACGTATGTTTAGGGAGCCGCATTTTTTCTAATTCCTGCGTTCGCCAGGATTTGATCCTGAAACCTCCGGCTCTGATACCATATTGAATTGATGCATTAGCCATATAGAGAAAACGTCCGAAGAGATAAAAAGGGCTAGGCAATTTATTTAAATATTGTGTAGTGGTATTATTTTTTTTCACTCGCACGCAAGTGTTTAATAAACATCATCATATCGTTTCTATTTGGGTTTGTCAAGAATCGCTTAGATATGTATGTGACCGATTTAAGGGTGTTACATAATCCATCGCCATGGAGCAACACAGATGCAATCAGCCGGGCCACAAAAGAGACTCGAGGGAGAGCTTTTATACTACCACTTGGGTGCGTGCGTAGTGGACGGACGTCTCGGCGAGGTTGAGTTTATTATGCATGCGGGGATAGGAAATTAGAATACTTCTCCGGTCCGGTTTATTAGGCACGCCGTAGTTTAAGAATAATTTTGACCAATAATTTTGATCAACAAATTTTACATAATATGTTATAAAGATGATATCATTAGATTCATCTTTAAAAGTAGTTCATAATGGAGTACTTTTGGAGACATATATTACATATTTTATTAATTAAAATTGATGGTCAAAGATTTTTTTAAACTACGTGCGTACCTAATATATCGGACCGGAGGGAATAGCTAAAGCAGAGCCGTAGGGAGTACTAGTATAGTTAATTATTTGTATTAGATGCATTCATATCTAGGAAACCATTAATATGAATCAGAAGAAGTACTCTATGAAACGCATTTAATTGTGGATACATAATCTTAGGTTTGACAAATTTTGAGACGATCTTATGAGGAACGTCAGATACACTTTGAAATTTATGCCAAAATACAACTAAACAATTTTAGAGCATCTCTAACCAAAATTCTCTTTTCATGACCGGATGAGCAAATTTGCTCCTCTAACGGCTAAAACAAGCTCTAACCGAAGCCCCAAAATCGGTTAGAGGAGCAAATATAGAATAGTGACTCCTATAATCTTGCCCCCTCTCCCAAATATGCTCGCCCGCAAGGTGGATGCCTATAATTTTCCTCCTTCCCGCTGCGTCCATCCACCGCCGTCGGAGCAACCCAGGCCAGCCCCGATATCCTTTCCCCAAGCCACCCCACCCCGTCAGCCCCGATTCGCCTCCTAACTCGTCGCGTATAGGCACCTCGTCAGCCGACACGAGCAGTTGCGCAGCGGCGACTCCGAGGCCGCGGCCACCCGCTATAGGTTTCGCGAGGGCGGGGAGGAGCACGAGGTCACAGTGCGAGCGCGTGGCGGCAGAGGCGAGGTGGAAGGGGAGGTGCACGTGAGCATCGATGGGGAGGAGGTGGCGGGGGTGCGGCGGGTGGGGTGGGGATTCCGGGGAAACCGCGCGGCCGTGATGGGCGATGTGGAGGTGGTCGACGTCATGTGGGACGTGCACGACTGGTGGTTCGGCTGCAGCGGCGCCGAGCGCAGTTAATGGTGAGGTCGAGGGCGAAGAAGGAAGGGAGGCTGTGGATGGCCGATCAACCGGCGGCCTCATCAATCTCAGCTGGGTGTCGATCGACCGAGGAAAGTTTTGAAGTAGCGACTTACAATTTTGCAATATGTTTGATAAAATGTCTAGCCGAAGATTCAAATATAGGAGTTCAGATTTAGGGGATCAATTCTAGTAGCTGAAGTTTAGAGGAGTAAATTTTTTCTCCTCTAACATTTAGGGGTTCGGTTAGAGATGCTTTTAGAGGATGGATTCGAAACCATTGTAGAGGTTACTGAAAGAAGTCTTCAACACGGGAGTACACATCCACAACTTAAATTCCATTCATTAATTAGCGGTGCTCCTCGCGCTGCACTGCACTTCGTCTTCCTAGCTGCGACTGTTCACTGCCGCCGGCCGCTTCACCTCCCTGAACATGATCTGTATATACCCAGCCTTTTGGCCATTGTCTCGCTACCAGTTCATTGCAAAGCACCCGAGCTCTCGTAGTACCAGTTCTAGCATGGGCAAGCCGAAGGCCAAGAGACTCAAAGCGGCTCACCATGACTCAGCGGCTGCGGATGCCACGAGCGACGTGGCGGCGAGCGCCATCGCCGATTCCTACAACGAGCAGATACGCTCCCTCCTTGACGCCGTGGACCGCCTGCGCCACCTCAAGGTCACGCAGGAGGGCATCCAGCTCCCGACCATCGTCGTCGTCGGCGACCAGTCTAGCGGCAAGTCGAGCGTGCTTGAGTCGCTAGCGGGCATCAGCCTCCCTCGCGGCCAGGGCATCTGCACCCGCGTGCCGCTCGTCATGCGGCTCAAGGACGACCCTTCCGCCTCGCAGCCCATGCTGCAGCTGGAGTATGGCCGCGGCCGCGTCGTCGCCATCTCGGAGGGCAAGGTCGCTGACGCCATCGACGAGGCGACCGCGGAGATCGCCGGGTCTGGCAAGGGCATCTCCGACGCCCCCATCACCCTCGTCGTGCGGAAGCGCGGGGTGCCGGACCTCACCCTCATCGACCTCCCCGGTATCACGCGCGTGCCGGTCAAGGGGCAGCCCGACAACATCTACGACCAGGTCTCCAAGATCATCAAGGAGTACATCGCGCCCAAGGAGAGCATCATCCTGAACGTGCTCTCCGCCACCGTCGACTTCCCGACGTGCGAGTCCATCCGGATGTCGCAGCAGGTGGACCGCAACGGCGAGCGCACGCTTGCCGTCGTTACCAAGTCCGACAAGGCCCCCGAGGGCCTGCTGGACAAAGTCACCATGGACGACGTCAACATCGGCCTCGGCTACGTCTGCGTCCGCAACCGCATCGGCGACGAGACGTACGAGCAGGCGCGCGCCGAGGAGGAGCAGCTGTTCAGGGACCACCCGCTCCTGTCCAAGATCGACAAGTCCATGACGGGCATCCCCGTGCTGGCGCAGCGGCTGATGCAGATCCAGGGCGCCATCATCGCCAAGTGCCTGCCGGACATCGTGAAGCAGATCAACGACCGCCTCAGCCGCAGCAGCGCGGAGCTCGAGCAGATGCCGCCGGATCTCAACACCGTCGCGGACGCGGTGCGGGCCTTCTTCCACATCGTGAAGCGGGCGTGCGCGTCCCTGGAGAAGATACTGGTGAGGGGCGAGTTCGACGAGTACCCCGACGACCGCCACTTCCACGGCACCGCGCGCATCGCCGAGATGCTGAACGGGTACGCGAAGAAGCTGCCGGCGGAGTGCCCGCGGAGTGGCGGAGACCCGTTCCTGATGGAGGAGGTGCGCGTCCTGGAGGAGACCACGGGCATCAAGCTCCCCGACTTCCTCCCGAGGTCGGCGTTCCTCGTCATGCTCAAGAAGAAGGTGGAGACCGTGGTGCAGGTGCCGCACGACCTCGTCCGCGAGGTGTGGGACTACGTCGAAGACCTCACGGTAAAGATACTGCTGCGGCACTCGGAGGACTTCCCGCAGGTGCAGCCGTTGTGCCGCCGGGCAGTGCAGAGCCTGATGGACAAGGCGCGAGCGCAGTCGGCGCGCCACGTCAGGGAGCTCGTCGAGATGGAGCTGATGGCCGACTACACGTCCAACCCCGACTACACCAAGACGTGGTCGGAGCTAATGGCAGGCCACGGCAAGTTCATGGAGGCCGTCAAGGACCACTCGAAGCCCGCTGCCCTCACGCTCAAAGGCTTTGGGAAGGTGGATGTGTCGGACATGAGGAAGCACGAGGACCTCGCCGGCCAGGCGTTCGACCTACGGGCTCGCCTGGCCGCCTACTGGAGGAGCATCGTGCTCAGGCTGGTTGATGGGCTGGCGCTGCACGTCCTGCGCGGCATCAAGCGGCTGGCCGAGAACGAACTCGAGGTGGCGCTGGCCGACGAGCTCCTGGGGAACAAGATGGCCGGGGTCGAGCGGATGCTCGCGCCGTCGCCGGCCACCGGCAGCAAGCGCCAGCGCCTCAAGAAGAGCATCCTATTGCTTCAGCAGTCCAAGGAGGCCGTGGCCGATATCATGGACAGGATTTGCGCCGCAGGGGAAGTGTAGGGCAATGTGAGCCTGTTGTAGTCGACATGTCCTTCGTACCTTATTATTGCCTCACCATGAACTTTGTTGGAGGTCTATATACTATCTACTATGATCAATTCTTTCTCCATTGGAAAATATGAGTAGACATTATCCTTAACTATGATCAATTCTTTCTCCATTGGAAATATGGGCACACATTATCCTCCTTTCAACTTGTTCTGCACCGTGTTCTCGCTGAACTTGTACCTGAGTTTTGCGATGTCTCTGTTCTACAGAATGTGGTGCAAAGCAGTGTAGTACTTTTTTTTTTTGCAAAAAAAAAGCAGTGTAGTATCTGATGTCATCTGACAACGTTTGATGTAATCCAAGCACTGGTATTTTTGACTGGGTACGTAGTGTGAATATGTTGATCTAATCTGTTAATGTCTATGAGACAAAATTTCTGAATACGGTGCATGTTTGCTGAATACAGTGTCTCCTCTCTGGACCTGTATGCATTGTTGATCTTTTTTCCTGAATTCCTGTGTTAAAAGTGACAGCTATAGTACATGTTTGCTGGAGGGCGTTACGTATTTGCTTTGACAAAATGATATGATGCATGGAACAAAACAGAAGTGACATCTCGCAAAGACATGGTTCAGGCATTTTGCAAAGACATGGACAGAATCATAATTGATATGTTTCTGGAGTTCTTCCACATTTTCAGTTTGACAAAATAATTAACTAGTCATGTCTCTCCAAAGATAATGCTGAAGCTCTCAAAAACGTGTTATCAATGAACGCTACCTTTTAAGAGCATTAGTATTATCGGTGAGCACTCCCTTTTGTTTACCTGTTAGGCATGCCTACATGACATTGTTAGTTGTTTGGCAAGCTTCAGCTTTGCCTTCGTAGAGGCTTGTCCAAATTAGGTATTTCCTGAAACAAGATTTGAAGCAACAAAACATTAAGGCTTTGGACGTTTCATAAACAATATAGGGCGTGTTCTGGTCGAAATCGTCGAAGGCAGATATAGGCACCTGATTTACTGAATCATTATTAACACTAGTTAAAGTAATAACCTAGTTTCATGAGAAATGTAAACTACTAGGTTTCATACAAGCAAGTAACCAAGTTAAATCCAGATATAACCACTTGATTTACTGAATCTTTATTTGACTAGTTGAAGTAAATAAAACAGTTCCATGAGAAATCTATAAACTACTAGATTATTTGACTAGCCATGATCATAACAAAAGACTGTTTCTTCTAAAATAACGTGGCTTTTAGTGACAACAGATCATTTCATCGCGACGAACTTGGCTTTTCAATACAAAACTGTGAAATATTTTTTCAGAAACCTTACCTTAGCAAGTACGTGTGTCTCTCTTACTAACTAGTTCTGTTCAAGCCGAATTGCCTTGGAGAGGTAACATTATACTATTTAGAAAAGGCACGAGTCAAAAGCATGAATCAGCTACTAGCAGCATGTCGTGTGCATCTGTGGCCTGACTAAAGAAGGAAATGCAAGCATTCAAAGCTAATGAAGAATGCTTACTACAGACACGGAAAGAAAATTTGATCAACCTTTTTAAGGCTCCCTAACTTGATTAGTCAAATAGATGACAAGATTATACAGAGTATCATATTATGATTGCAGGCACCTGCAAGATTTACAGAAGTATGTAGAGAGCAAGACATACCTGGTACTATCGTCTAACACTTCCAAATCATCTTGTCAACAAGAGAAGTCTGTCATCACACATTAAATTATCAATTGTGAAGGCAAACGCAAGCAGGTGGATAATGAAATGCTGAAAGTCTGGAAGATCACTAACTCACAATCTACTAGATGTTCAGAAGCACGGTTTGATCCAGAACATGCATGAACTGCAATGCTTAGAAGTAACAACAACGAGTATACAGTACATTAATACTTTATTCTCTATTTTGAGGCTAACACATTATTATCTTCTCTTACAAACACGCAGTGACAGACATATACACAGGTGAGCATGGAAGACAAATAATATCAGGTCAGACAGTGACAGGTTCTTTAGACCTGATTGTATCTCATGAGCAAGTAACAGAGAAGACGCAATTATTCCCACGGTTCAGCTACCAATTGAATGGAGAGGCGGGCAAGTAGGCAACCACAAGAACCCAGTAGATAAATTTTCCTAACCTGAGGAAGTAATAAAAAAATCGGATATACCTTTCATTTAGAACCATAAAAATTCAACTACCAATTTTCACAAACGAAAATGCTGACAAGTCTGAAACGCAATAATGTACAGAAAGTTCAGAAGCACAGCACTCAGAGTCAGATGGAACACTATTATCTGATTTCTGTCTTGATGGTAGGACAAACATCTCAGGGGATACACCTTCACCATGGAAAGCAGATGGAGCAGTAGCATAATTAGTCCGACAGACAGTTATTCACCCATACTTGAAACATCTCAGAAGCAAGTAGAAGTTACAGAGAAGACAGACATTCCCACAGTTCAACTATTAATTGAATGAGAGGCAAGTAGGCCACCGCAAGCAAAAATTTCTGTAACCTGAGGAACTAATCAAAATATTTTGGTATAACTTTCAGTTAAAATAATCACAAATTCAACTGCAAATTATCACAAATAAAATGCTGACATGTCTGAAATACAAGGAGCAATAGCATAATTAGGCCAATATGACTGAAAATAAAATTGTTCATACCTGAAATTATTGTTCCAAAATCGATGGTATGTCATAGGTAACAAAAAACACAGTTTAACTACCAAAATTTCCCAAGCTGAAAATACACCTTTCTGATTTATTGAGAAAATAACCACACGCTTTTGCTTATACCTAGTAGTATACCTGATAGTGTGTCAAGTGGGATCCCATCAAAATCCCACTTTTAGTTCATTTGTTAAAATCTAGTGTAAATTTTTCCTCAAAATTTGAACTAGATTTTGGCAAATAAACTAAAGGTGGGACTTTGGTGGGATCCCACTTGACACCCTAATACCTGATGATCAAACACTAGTTGTGAAACAAGCAATGTTTTCGAATTGGACAAAAGCAACAAGTCAATTTTTTAGGTGCAGCCTACAAGTTCTATCAATTTTCATAAATAAATAAAAATACTGAAAAGTCTGAAACGCAACAATGTACAGAAAGTTCAGAAGCAGAGCATTCAGAGTCAGATGGAACACTATCAACTGATTCCTGGCTTGATGGTAGGACAAAAATCGCAGGGGATACACCTTCCCCATGGGAAGCAGATGGAGCGGCAGAATAATTAGGCCGGCATGATTGAGAATAAAATTTGTCAGACCTGATATTATTCATCCAAAAATGATGGCATGTCATAGGTAACAAAAGAACAGAGTTCAACAACCAATGGAATACAGAGACAACCACAAGAGATTTTTTTTTTGAATGGTAACCACAAGAGAATTCAGTTGATAAAATTTCCTTAGCCGAGAAAGTAATGACAAACATAGAGATATACCTTTCAGATTTACTTGAGAAAGTAACCACAAGCTTAGCATACTTGATGATCAAACACACAGATATACCTAGTAGCATACTTGATGATCAAACACCAGTTGCGAAACAAGCAATAATGTTTTCGAATTGGACAAGAGCAACAAGTCAATTTTGTAGGTACAGCCTACTATAGGTTCTATGCTTTCCATCAAAGTCACCTTCAATAGCATCATCCCTCAAAAGTTCAGAGAGTAGCCTCATAAGCATTCCCGAAAAGTTCAGAGAGCATCAGGCTCACAGCTGGGACGCTAAACTGAGCTATTGGTTTTGGAAGAAAGGCGGTTCACCGGCAACGTCATCCGTGCCCTGCATCGGTAGAAGTGAGGGATGCAGAAGGAGGCTTTCTTCGATGGTGTGTCTGGAGAGGAAGGTCCTGTGGTCAGCAAGCAGGTGGTTATGGAGCACGGCCCCCAGGGCGTCGCACTGCAGCATGATGCGCGGGCACTGAACGAGATAGTTCCGGTGTTGGGCCACGGCGAAGACGCCTGCCCTTATGCTGCCATCGCGATGGTATCCGTCGTGAAGCCTGATCTGGTCCACCGGCAGGATGATGCTGTACGAGAGGTTCCACAGCTGCTCGACGTTGCATCGGACCCAGACATCGACTGCTGCGGGGGAGATGACGGTCATGGCGAGGCGTTGGTCGATCTCAAACAGCTGGCCGCCCACGGCAGGTCTGTTCGGGCCGTTGTTCACTGCTTGGACTGTTGGAGGAGGAATCATGGCGAAGGACCTGAGGAAGGTGTCGAAGGTGATCACGTTGCGGTTGTCCCGGGCAGCCTGCGGCAGCCAGTGCAGGATGTTGGCGACCAAGACGGGCGGGATTTTGTAGGAAGGAAGAATCCCGCTGGCCAGCACGCGATCAAGACCACCAAGCTCGTCGGCGTCGGCACCCGGACGACCGATGTGCGTCCAGATCGGCGGAAGCGCGGCCGTGCCCAATGTGAAGATCGAGTAGGCGCAACCAGACTTGGCGCGGTCGTGGGACAGCACGTGGCACCTGAAATGCCCGTGGTAGACCCCGGTCGCGTAGAAGCCGACGATGTGGTTGTCGACGTGGAGCGGCGGCAGGTGCGCCCAGCGGCGCGTGCACGGGTTGCAGGCGTAGAGCCTGACGCCGGAGGAGAGGAGGAGGATGCCGCAGCAGGAGCCGTGGACCCTGAACACCTCGTGGTTGGCGGGGCGGGCGAAGCGGATGAGCGGGCGGGGGACGCGGCCGCGGATGTCGACGGCGCGGAGGATGACGCGGACGCGGTCGGGGTCTTGGAAGAAGATGAGAGGCATGGGCGTCCGGTAGTGGTGCTCGCGGTGGCGGCGGCGGAAGTCCTCCGAGCCGGTGACGTCGCGCCACAGCCTGCAGAAGCTGCGGCAGCGGGCGATCTCTTGGGCCGGCAAGCGGAGGAAGACCAGGTCGAGGGCGGCGTTCACCGCCGCCGCCGCCGCTTGAGCAGGGACCAATCCGTCGGGCGCCAACATGACTTGCCCGTGGTTCAATCCCCCGTTCCCGAGAGCTCCGCCCGCCTCCATCTCCATGGCCGGGACTTGGTCTTCGCCGTTCGCCAGCCCGTTGGCCAGGGCATGGCCTCCTCCGTTGGGCAGTGCGTGGTCTCCTCCGTCCTCCAGCCCTTGGCCCCCTCCGTTCGCGTCCATGGCGGCCACCGAGTTGGGGTGGGGCGTGGCGGCCGTTAAGCCAGGCTGGCCGACAGAGAGACGAGGAAAACGGAAATGGATTCGACCAGATTCGATTTGGAATTTGGGGATTTCGTTTGGTCGGGAGGCGACTTTATATCAGTGAGAGACAGCCGAGGCCCGAGACGCGGTAGACTGGTGGTGAGACGCTCAGCGCTGGGATGGGTGCAGAACCAGTAATGCTACACCTACGGACTGATATCTTACAGAATTCATTACGCAAAGATATGGGATAATTCAGTTAGTGCAAGATCCTTAAATCACGGGAGGGGTAAAAATCAGAACCAACCAACAACGTGCACGTCATTCCGTAGAGTATTTCCGTAGCAAATGTGTCCGTAGGTATAGCATTTTCGGTGCAGAACTAGCCCGTATGCCGCTCGTCGGGCCGATTAGTAGGCCCAATAGATATACTACTTTAGTCCTTTCCTTTGTCAGATTTCCTTTTTAGAACAGGACTTCGGCATTAAAACAAACAACCAGTTATAAAAAACAACAAAACCGAAAATTATATAAAAATTCTTAAGATGTCTTTCATCTTCAACCTCCAGACCGTGTCGACGGCGCGTTGCTGCTGTCGCTCCTTCTATAGTCGGCCTGACGTTGTTGGTTGCAGACAGGAGAACGGGACCAGAAGGCCACATTAGTCCCAGAGACGAAGAAGAACGATGAACCACCGATAAAACTCCTTGATAATCCGAAGATCCTCACAGCCAAAAGAAGTCCTTGAGAAACACACCACTCCCACAAGCTTCTCGACATCACCGTCGAGATGTGGCAGAAGCCAGGGAGACTTTATTGGAGAAGACGCCGCCGTCACCACCTGAGCGCCGCCCCGCCAAACCTTGAACTAAAACCAAAAAAACGGAGCCCTCCTGCCGACGGGGGTCGAGATCCACCCTGCCTCCATGGCCCAAAGGGGAGCGGGTAAGATCATCTGGCGGCGCCATGACGGGAGGTATGGGACGGCCGCCTCACAATCACCTATGCAGTCTCCGCCTCATACCAGTTCATAAATCTAATGTTATACTTTACTCCATGTCAGATTTGAAGGACCTTGAACCTTGTTCGATTCAAGGAGTGGTTCTTTTTTATCCTTTTGGAAGTTTCACCGACCAATTAATAATTATTATCAAAAGTTGTACAAAGAGCGCTTAAAGCAAAAATATATATAATTAGGTTTTTGGACCACCTAGCGATGACTACAGACACTAGCGTGAGCCGAAAGCACACCGCCGTCTTTGCCCCTCTATCACCAGAGTCGGGAAAAGCTTCTCATAGTAGAGCTTTTTCTAGTAGACATACACGAAGTCGTCGTGTGTTTCAAAGGGGGCACCAGATCAGCAACCATCGCTAATAATGAAAACCATAGATCAGAAGAGACCGACCTGAAACCATACCAACATACACAAAAAACGACTAGATTCTAGAAGATCTGCCGCACCTACGACTCCATGACCCCCCGCCGAAGCTAGAAGCATCACCTAAGAGAGGGTAGGGTGGGGATGACTTTATTCTAAAGTCACGATGTAGCCACCACCTTACCATCCCAAAAAAGACACTAGAAATAGGCCAGACGAAAAAAGAGCCCTTACGCCGGGCGAGGGGCGAGGGGTCGTAGTTCGCCACACATCTAAAGCCCCAAGGCCATGTAGACATATTAGTACAAGAAATAAATAATCCAGTTACCATTATCCAAGAGAACTCTTTTGAGGGAATTATCGAAGAGAACTCTATTACGGTCGCTCCCCCTCGGCGGTTGAGGCATGAGCCAACCCTAGCTCGAACTCCCTAGTGTTCCTCTTCCCCTCCTCCCATGTAGTCGTCGACAGGAGCCATTGGGAAAAGCCTGTGTGGCGTCGGTGATGGTGCGGTGATTAACGTGAATATCTCAATCTCGTGGCTTTCGCGAGGCTGGCAGCGACGGTAGTAAGGCATGGTACAGTTGTTCGTGGGCGATGGTGGGCGATGTTGAATTGTGAAAGTAATGAGATTGGGTAGAGATATGCGTGTTGCTTAGTTTGGTAGTGGTATGGTGGTGCTAGATAACCTGGGAGGCTCTCCATTAGCTGCGCTAGGACCTTGTGCCAGTCAGACAAGGTGCGGCGGTGCAAGAGGGGAGGGGGTCTTCTGCGGACTGGATAAGGAGGGCGCGAAGTGGAAAGTAGGGTTGGGCCGCATGCTGGATGTCATGGTGGCAATGATAAGGAGTCGAGGCTGACTATACTTGGCGAGTAGAGAGGCAAGCGGACACTAGTGCAGAACGGCCCATGTGTCCCGGTTGGTAAGGTCCTTTAGTCCCGGTTCCCCAACCGGGACGGGGCAATCGGGACTAAAGCTCCAACCTTTAGTCCCGGTTGCCCCACGAACCGGGACAAAAAGGCGTACACATGGCTGCTGCTCCGTGCGAGGGGGGAGGAGCAACCGTCCCGGTTCGTAACACGAACCGGGACAAATAACCCTCTGCCGCGGCAGAGATTTGGCACATTTCTCTGTCGCGGCAGAGAATTCATTTTGACAACTTTTTTTGCCGCGGAAGTATTTTGGCCACTTCTTGTGCCGCGACAGAGAATTCATTTATGTTGTTTTATTTTTTATTTTGTGTTTCGCACTCATCAATGAAGGAACCATTATATTACACAAGATCATCATGACAATATAGATCCAAGTGTCGAACATATTACATCCGATACACGGATTTCAGGCACTACATACAAAATAAGCTCTTTGTACAGTCCCTATTGCCTATACACACCCGTATAGTATTCTCCTTTTGGGTCTAGGACTTCTGCATCTAAGAATCCCGCCAATTCCTTCTGAATTGCTCGTACGCGATCCTTTGGCAGAATACCGTCCCGTAGACGTTCGATCTGATTTAAAAAAGGAGTCAACCTATATGAATGAAACTAAACACAATTGACGGTAATTAAAAACTATAGAAATTGTTTACTCTAAATTTCTGCCCTTCTCACAGCACGTCTGACGGATGAACTCGCAAAGATAGTATCCACATAAATTGTTTCATGGTCCCTGCGTCAGGAACTTTACGAGAACAGAGTTTAATCAAAATAATAATCAAGCATGATAATAACAGTATCAAAATTAGAATCAAAAAGATGCGTGTATATAGCGAGTGGTGCTTACATCTAGTGGTTTAAATGTAAGCTCCTCTTTCCAAACACCCCTAGCCTTGTTGGTGAACCGTTTCCAAGTGCTGCCCGGCGAAGAAAACGAATAAAAAAAGTTATTAATTACTTGATATCATAAAATTCACGAACGTTGCCGATATAGTGTCGTAATGATTATAATTACCGTTGGAGAATCATCTGCATGTCCTTCCACGTCTCAAGGGGTTTATGTTTCGAGTCCATGACTAGTACCCACCCTTTCTCAGGTTGAATGATTAACAGAATATAGTGGAAGCTGCGCATGCATAACTCATTAATTATATACTTAACGTCGAGTAAGCAAAATAGAAAATGTATACAAGACAATAACACTCACTAGAAGTTGTAAGGAAATAGTATTTCCCTTCTGGTTTCTTGAAACCTTAACGCGTTTACGATATTATCCTCCGTATCCTTGGGTTTTGTTTTGAGATTAGCTTGATTAACCCAATATGGGTCAACGAACCCAATGTCATAGATTTGTCCTCTGCTGCATTCGAGAATCTTCATTCTGCATATTATAGTATGATTATATACATGCAATAAATAAGGTCAGATAGCTAGAGACTAAATTAATTACAGAATTAGTACTTACAGACAATAGGCACTGATTATCGATTTGTCCAAGGCATCTTGATTGAATAATTGAAATAGTTCAACAAATCCAATGGCTATCATGTTATCTACTTCTTTCCCATAATGCTTTTTTGTAACCCTCGGCATTATCCAGTTAGCCCTGGCCTTTGTGGCATGCATGTACCAGTTATGGAATCTTCGCATTTTTGTTGGAAGATTATTTACCTCCTCAGGTTTGACGAGAAGTTTGTCGTACTAGTATTTGTATGCTACTTCACCCACGGGGAAGTACTGTAACTGGGATAAGTAGTGGGCAATACTCATATCTTGAGCAGCGGCAGCTTCTCCGTATAGTGCAACTACATCTGGATCATACTGCTCTTCGACCGCATATTTGCTCGACCCTATATTGGTATGGGAAATCACCTTGAGAGGGGCACAAGATTGTTTTGTTTGTTCTCTGAGCTGGGAAACAGATTTCCCGCTTGCATCAGTACTGCTCTTCGACAGTTGTTGTGCCGCATGTGACTTGAGAATAGAGCGCTCATAGTCTGATGACAGCTTTGGCTCGGGTTGGTGAAGGGCCTTTAGCATTTTGAACACTCGGCCTTTTTCTTCTTTGGTGCTGGGGAACTCTGGCTCTTTCGGCCGCCTCAGCTTAGTGAAAAACGCTGTCGTTTCCGCCTCAACAATCGCCGTAGTCTCCTCTTTAGTACAATCATAATATCTCTTGGGAGGAACCTTTGGTACTTTTGGAAGAGGCTCCCGTTTACGTGTCGGCGATCGCTTACCACTCCGCAGAGTAGCGGTGGTACGCTTACGCTTTTTTTTCCTGAGGCGCCGGCGATGGCTGCCGCGGCGATGGCTGCGCCGGAGATTGGTGAGGCGATGGAGACGGGTGAGGCGACGGAGCCGGGTGAGGCGACGGAGCCGGGTAAGGCGACGAAGACGGCTGCCGCGGCGGCGACGACCGCGCTGGAGACGGGTGAGGCGGCGGCGAAGATGGCCTTGGCGTGTGATTTGGAAGCACGATACATTCCTTTGGCCATAGAATGGTGACGTTTGTTGCTTCTCCCAGTTCGGTCACATCCCCTTCACCTGCAGGGTATCCAAGCTTCAAACCTTGAAAGTTGGGCATGATTTCATCCACCCCGACAACACCGTAGCCCTGTGGAACCAGACGACAATGGTAAGTTGGTGTGGGTCCAATTAGTAAGGCATAGCCGACCGCCACCTTCATTGATATGTTCACAACTTTGACATGTAGCTCGCAGTGTGTCATTTGTGTGATATCATCCACTGGGTAGCCAACACGAGCCATCGTAGGTGCACCATCGTCATCGTCATTGTCATCACCAGGGACCTCGGTGGAAGCTACACTTCTTTCTCGATTATTCGATAGGCCGGTAGCATCGAATGCATGTTTTACCACCATGTGCTGCTGAGATGGGCCGGTAGTACCTTGCTGGCTAAGTGCGTTAATTTGATCTTGTTGTTGCTTTATTCGTTATTCAATTATACGCATTCGCTTTTTCTGAATATCTGCTTCAACTTCCGCCTTGTCCTTTCTCCTCTTATGGCTTCTATCAGGATATTTCTTCCTCTCTTCGGGAAACCCAGTGCTCCATGGTTGGGAGCCTATTGTGTCTCGTGTTCGTCCATCATGTTCCTTATTCCCAAGGGCGAGTGTGAGCTTATCATTCTCTCTATCGGGAATGAAGTCCCCATCTTTAACAGCCTTTACTGCTTTTCTAATCTTCTCGATTGGCAAGGGGTATTCTTTATGTCGCATGTTATATATACACTTCCCTTCCGAGTCCAACGTTCCCCATGCCCGTAAAACAAATTCTTTGCACGTTCGATCCAATCGTCTATCTCTGGGATGATCGTTTTAGCATGCAGTTCATCCTCAAGTTTCTTCCACTTAGGAATGCCATCCCTGTAGCCACCTTGCCCCATAGTATGGTGATACTTATTGTTAGCAGCATTCAGCTTATTCTTTGCAGACATTTTCTTAACTTTTTCTGATGTCTTGTACAAACTCAGCCCAGAATGGTTTTAACTTCTCATACTGAATCTTCTCGATATCTGGAGTCTTCTCTTTCACGATATAGTCAAGGTGCAATCTTTTCTTCCAGTTGGTGAAACACTGGGCCATCTTCTTCATAGCCCACTCCCTAACCTTCATCTGCATGGCTTTCGCATGTTCTAAGGCGTCCTCAACTGGATCCTCCGCATTTGGATCCAGCTCTACCTTCGGTAGTTTGAAATTAACCATGAGCCTCTTCCACAGTAAATCTTTGGCCACGTTAGGGACATATAAACATGTTCCCTCTTCTTCCGCATCAGCAGGCCAATTCAAATTTCGCATGGTGATCGGGACGAAGTCCCTAACGATTACTCTGCATTGTGCCACAAATTTGTTTGCGCAACAAGGGGAGCCGTCGGTTTGCCGTCTTCACCGATTTCTTCGATCCTGAACCTCTCATGGTCTTCCAAATTTTTGGTTGGGCCTCGTCCGCTCTTTTTAGTAGAATTGTTCGATCCGGAGGGCTAAAAGAAGAAAGATTATCGTTAATATTTCTATATTAACAACAAATGCTTAATTAATGAATTAATTATATTACATGCACCTCGCCGGGGCGGTCGTCTTCTCGATCACACAAGGCATCACCTTCTAACCCGCGGAAGGCATCACCTTCAACCTCAAACAAGTCATCTCTTCCGGCAAAAAGAGGATCACCCACACCGGAGTTGTTCAGAAATGTCGATACATCTAAATTTTCTTCCCCGCGGATCACACCTTGGATCAACTTTTCCTTTTCTTCGTCTCTGCCGTTTGGTTCCATATTTTCTTCATAGGTGGAAAAACGGATAAGTCAAAGCGGCTAAGGGATAATGTTAGGTAGGATTTTGAGAGATATAAACCCTAATTTGGAGAAACCCTAATATATACATATACAATAATAAAAATGAATAGAAACCCTAAACCTATCTACAAAAAGGAAACTATGTAGTAGATAGGTAACTCTAGCTAAAATCAACTAAAATCAATATTCCGGAGTTCCGAGGGGTGTAAAACCTAGTTCGGAGAAACCTCAGATGCATATGAGAGGGGAACATGAGTATAAGGCTACAAAAGGGAAACTATGTAGCAGATAGGTAACACTAGATACTGACAAAATACCATATTGGAATCGATTTAAGAGGGTTCAGAATGCCCTGTCGAAGGCACATCGTTGAACCCACATGCACCTAAGGGGTATTGATGCTTCCTTATATAAGCTAGGGTTTTTAAGTTGCTTGAAAATGTATGATGATAGCTTAGATAGGTAGGTCTCAATTTTCTAAACATTTTGATATATTATTCATATTTTTCTGACTTATAATTAATAAGTTATTGATTTTATAAGATTGAATTCATTTTCTAAAAATATTAACCAAATGGGAATTACTTTTTATACATAGGCATCACCTAGCCGCAGTGGCTGACATAGTGGCCCTAGAGCCACCTCACCGTCCACGCGGGTAGGTGGGACCTAGTCTAGGTTTGACCGGGTCAGACCGTGCGCGGCTGACGTCAACATGACGTCGGCGCGACATCATGCCGACAGTGACCACAGATCAGCGGCAGGACAGCGATAGGGGGCTCATGGGACTGCGCAGATAGGTGGGTTCGATGCAGGGGAGGATGACGAGCCTAAGGGTGGCGGCGCTGCTACCTATAGGTCACCGGAGCACGGCCGACGACGAGCTTCTGCGGCGGAGGGACCGGTCTCACGCGGCTAGGACGATACATGGCGAGAGGGAGGAAGGGGAAGGGTCCATGGGGACCAGCAACTCACCGCGGATTGGACGGAGGGCTCGGGGAGGTCGTGCGAGTTCTGGAGCGACGGCGATTTCGACGACGATGTCGATGCAGGGCCAGGCGCACACGTGGGCGGCAATGGCGGCGCGCCGATGCTGATGGTGGAGGACGGGACGACGGCAGCGCGATGGTGGCCGCGGCTGGGCGACGCTCCTCTGCTTGCTGCGAACGACACGACGATGGGGGCGGCGTCTCCTGTGTGCGCGTCGATGAGAAATGAGATGGGGAAGAAGAACAGGCGCGCCAGTTATAAATGAAGGACCTTTTGTCCCGGTTGGTGGCTTCAACCGGGACTAAAGAGTCATACGTCACGGTTGGTATCACCAACCGGAACGTATTCGCCACTTTTTTTTCTTATTTTGAGCTGAGCCCAAGCGGCGCGCAAGGGGGCCTTTAGTCCCGGTTAGATCCAAAAACCGGGACTAAAGGTCTTGTTTTCAAAAAAATTCACAAATTATCTCTCTTTTCCCGCCTTATTTTTTATTCGGGGTTTTAATTTGTAATGTTTTTTAAATGATAATTAATTTGGAATTTAGAAAAACTTTAAACATAAAAAGTGTTTGAATTTGAATAACTAATTCAAAACCATTTTCTGTTTTTTAAAATAATTAATGTAACCATATAAAGTATGAACCATTTAAAATTAAAAAATGAATTAACTTATATTTTTTTGCATATTAATTTGGAATTTAGAAAAAGTTTAAACATAAAAAGTGTTTTTTTTGACACAAATATAGTGGGGAAAGCCCCTACTGTGTCATTTTCATATATTAAATATATTTACAAGCTGGAAAGCATGTGCATGCTCCCTGATCTGCCCCCACTATGTCATTTTCATATAAGTTAATTCATTAAAAATTTAAAATGAATTAACTTATATTTTTTATATATTAATTTGGAATTTAGAAAAACTTTAAACATAAAAAGTGTATGAATTTGAATAACTAATTCAAAACTATTTTTTGTTTTTAAAAATAATTAATGTAACCATTTAAACTATGAACCATTTAAAATTAAAAATGAATTAACTTATATATTTTATATATAATTTGGAATTTAGAAAAACTTTAAACATAAAAAGTGTATGAATTTGAATAACTAATTCAAAACCATTATCTGTTTTTAAAAATAATTAATGTAAGCATTTAAACTATGAACCATTTAACTTTTCAAACTATGTCACATAATATGACACCATATGGTCACATAATATTTTTTCTTGCAACCATGTCACATAATATGACACCACGCGAAGGATTTACATTGTTTGGACTTTTTTTAAATTTCTTATGCCCGTTTTGAATTTTTCCCTTTTTGAACTAAGGTAGAACCTGCGTGCATGAAGATAGGGGACGAGCATCGTTTGAACTTGCATTAGATCTTTGAATAAACCACATATTGCGAGTCTAGAAATGATTTTTTCAAAAAATCACGGACGTTAGATCATGTATGTGTAGTATAAACCGGACCCACTTCCTACCGATTCGGCAGACATTTGTCCTTTTTACCCGGGATGGACGGAAAGGTTTAAGATATCCCGGCTGGGATATAGTCCATGTAAGGTGGTCTAGTATTTTATAAAAATGGGACGGTGGTATTCCGAAACAGCATTTTGGTGGTTGCTTCACAAAACGACCCGTTTTTTACGCTCGAAAAATGGAAAATAGCTTTTCCGTGTGACGAAAACGAAAACTTCCTCCTGCAATATTGTTATCCATCCCATTGTCCACATACATGCATAATATGGGCACAACATCACAAACGATTCCGCAATTCAGCACATAACATCGGTCATTTGGACCGAAAGCCATGAAACCTCTAACATGATAGGTCATTTTGTGAAGTTTTTTGGAGACATGATCAATATACCAAGTCTTGTATTTTTCCTTGCAAATATGTCACATAATATGACACCACGCGAAGGATTTACATTGTTTGGACTTTTTTTGAATTTCTTATGCTTGTTTTGAATTTTTTCCTTTTCGAACTAAGGTCGAACCTGCGTGCATGAAGATAGGGGGTGAGAATTGTTAGAACTTGCATTGGATCTTTGAAGAAACCACATATTGCGAGTCTAAAAATGATTTTTAAAAAAAATCACGGGCGTTAGATCATGTACATGTAGTATAAACCGGACCCACTTCCTACTGATTCGGCAGACATTTGTCTTTTATACCCGGGATGGACAGAAAGGTTTGAGATATCCCGGTTGGGATATAGTCCATGTAAGGTGGTCTAGTATTTTAGAAAAATGGGACGGTAGCATTCCGAAATAGCATTTTGGTGGTTGCTTCACAAAACGACCCAATTTTTACGCTCAGAAAATGGTAAATGGCTTTTCCGTGCGCAAAAAGAAAAACTTCCTCCTGCAACATTGTTCTCCATCCCAATTTCCACATGCATGCATAATATGAGCACAACATCACAAACTATGCCGCGATTCAGCACATAACATCGGTCATTTGGACCGAAAGCCATGAAACCTCGAACATGATAGGTCACTTTGTGAAGGTTTTTTCGAGACATGATCAATATACCAAGTCTGGTATTTTTCCTTGCAACTATGTCACATAATATGACACCATGCGAAGGATTTACATTGTTTGGACTTGTTTTGAATTTCTTATGCCTGTTTTGAATTTTTCCCTTTTTGAACTAAGGTCGAACCGGCGTGCATGAAGATAGGGGACGAGCATAGTTATTACTTGAATTGGATCTCTAAAGAAACCACATATTGCGAGTCTAAAAATGATTTTTTCAAAAAATCACGAGCATTAGATCATGTACCTGTAGTACAAATCGGACCCACTTCCTACCGATTCGGCAGACATTTGTCCTTTTTACCCGGGATGGAAGGAAATGTTTGAGATATCCCGGTTGGGAGATACTCCATTTAAGGTGGTCTAGTATTTTAGAAAAATGGACGGTAGCATTCCAAAACAGCATTTTGGTGGTTGCTTCACAAAACGACCCGTTTTTTACGCTCGAAAGATGGCTTTTCCGTGCGAAAAAAGGAAAACTTCCTCCTACAACATTGTTCTCCATCCCAATGTCCACATGCATGCATAATATGGGCACAACATCACAAACTATGCTGCGATTCAACACATAACATCGGTCATTTGGATCGAAAGCCATGAAACCTCGAACATGATAGGTCATTTTGTGAAGGTTTTTTCGAGACATGATCAATATACCAAGTCTGGTATTTTTTCCTTGCAACTATGTCACATAATATGACACCACGCGAAGGATTTACATTGTTTGGGATTTTTTTGAATTTCTTATGCCCGTTTTGAATTTTTTCCCTTTTCGAACTAAGGTCGAACCGGCGTGCATGAAGATAGGGGACGAGCATCATTAGAACTTGCATTGGATCTCTGAAGAAACCACATATTGCGAGTCTAAAAATGATTTTTTCAAAAAATCACGGGCATTAGATCATGTACCTTTAGTACAAACCGAACCCACTTTCTACTGATTCAGCACACATTTGTCCTTTTTACCTGGTGACGAGGTTTAATCTCATCAATACCCATTGTTATGGACCTGGGTTTTGGAGAAGATGGGGATGCTGGAGATCATGGAACGGTTAACAGACAAGCAACCAGGGGACACGAGATTTACCCAGGTTCAGGCCCCCGGAGGGAAAACCCTACTCCTGCTTGTCTGTTCTTGATTACGGCGGAACCGAAGATTACAGGGGTGTGCAGATTCGATCTGGCGTGAGGTGCGTATGCGAGAGTATGAGTCGAGAGATCTAGGACGTGCCCTCCTGGCCTTTATATAGACTTAGGCAGGTCCCGGGCGTAGTCCTAGTCGGTTACAGGTTCTAGGGTTTTACCCCTTTGAATTTCCTATCTATGCTAGTCTTGCTCTCCAAAGATCCGAAGGCGTCATGGGCCTTGGCCACCCGAAAATCTTCATGGACCAGCATATGTCTGCTGTGGGCCTTCCTTGGGCTGGACCAGGTATGCTGAAGTCACGTACCCGTAGGGTATAACCATGTCAGTAGCCCCCGAGTGATCAGTCGAATCGTAGATTCGGCTGAGGACTCTTCAATCCTTCGGGCGCAACTATGTATTAACAGTATATGTGTGTAGGGATTGTTGATACGTGTGCCTGACTCACCCGACGGATCAGGGTCAGTTAACTGTCTTAGGACGAAACAACACGATCTTCCTCAGGTTCGAGTCCCTTAACTCGAACCCGGAACATATGCTAGCGTAATTCGACTCAGGCCGTGAAGGACTTACAGGAGTGGAATTCCAGTGATTTAATTGATGTACCCAACGCGTCCGTCGGGATTCATGCCTGTTGGCACGGATTTACACTAGCAGAGCGCAGTCGTGTGCGTTGCCAGGCCATCAGATGATATCTGCAGGTCTTATCTTTGTGTCACAGACACAGCATCCGAACATTTATCACCACGGAGGTGCTTCGGGTGGCCAAGAAGATCGTTGCTCACTCAGCGTTTTGTTGGGGCAGAGTTGCCGAAAAGTTTTTACGTGCTGATCCGAAAGATCGCAGTCGAAGATTTCATAGGGTGCGCGACCAGCGCTCCCTATGGGAGTAGCCCCCGAGTGTCTGTTCGAGTCGTAGACTCGAGCGGAGACTTTAGTTCTAGAATTTTTCAGTTATTAGGTTCGTAGGACACAAAAATTTCGGATGCTTAAATCCATCCTCCCTATGGGAGTAGCCCCCAAGTCCGTAGTGGAGTCGTAGACTCGACGTAGGACTCGAAGAAATACTTTGCCTTTATTCATCTTTCGGGTGCGCGGCCAGCGCTCCTGATAGGATTAGCCCCCGAGTATTTAGTCGAATCGAAGATTCGAGTGAGTACTCTTAGATGTGGAGCCGGAGAATTGTAGTTGGTGCTAGTATAGCTTTTGATGACATCAGTGCTGACGATCAATGACCTCAAGCGTCTGCTACGCCAGAGATGACTTGACTGGACGAACGTGGGTCCCACTTGCTGACTTCGAATTGACCGGTCACGCGCGCCATGGAGATAATTACGGCGTCTCCTCGATTTCCGCGCGTAGTGTACGGCGTGGTAACGACGGTTCGTTGTGATATTGACACGTGTATGGTCATATCTGTCGTTGGCATTAGGTCTTCTGGATGGACGGCTGCCGTGTGTCGTCTTCGTTGTTATAATCATTGGGGAAATCCGCGTTTTGTTTTCACCGCATCAGTTGTTGTTTTCACTGCCTCCTTGTGCTCTAGCGATTCTTGCTGCACGCTGGGATTTCCTTCCACATTTCCATCTTCTCTTCTGCGCTTTCACCGCCGGCGCCGCCGTAGCGCAATGGGGAAACCGAAGAAATCCTCGTCTGCCGTTGGTACTAGCGCCGCCGGAGGAAATAAAAACGCCGCCGCTACCCGTGTCACCGATGGTGGCTAGCGGCGATCAGAGACGCGGGAGAGCGATCTCCGCAAGCTTCGCGAGCGGGGTCTGATCCCACAAGATAGGGAGGCCGTGAGACTCCCCGGCAACGAGGTAATACCCCGTCCCCCAGCTGGGTATCGGGTTATGTTTCTTGCCTTCGTTATGTGTGGGTTTTCCTTCCCAGTCCACGACTTCCTTCGTGGGCTGCTCTTTTTCTATGGCATCCAGCTGCATCATCTTTCGCCCAACTCCCTTCTCCACATTGCTTGTTTTATCACTTTTTGCAAGTGCTGGCTTGGCATTAAGCCGCACTTTGGCCTCTTCTGGAAGCTTTATTCCGTGAAGAGGCAGTCTGGTTCGGATGGTGTGTATCCCATTGGGGGTTGCATCATCTCCCTTAGTCCCAATCTTCTCTTCTTTTCTTTTTCCATGTCCGAAATTGTCCAGTACTGGCGGAGGCGATGGTTTTATATCCGCGACTCCGTAGTGCCTGGGCAAGATTTTGGTCTTGTTCCTTTCAACCCCTCCCATATGATTGAGCCAAAAAGGTCTTGGAAGAACAAAATTTTGGATGGCGAGGTGGCGGAGATAGAGGCCCTTTACCGTCGGGTGGAGGATCTCCAGCTGATTCCGGAGAAGGAAGTGAACAGCGTGGATATCATCCGGACGTTTCTCGAGCGTCGGGTGCAGCCTCTCCAAGCGAGGGCGCACCCGATGTTCCTTTATTCTGGGCGCCGTGATCCGACGAGGGTTTCGGCTGAGAAAATCTCCGAGGGGGATCTTGACAGGGCCCTTCGCTCACTGCTGAAGTTCAAGGCCGGAGAGGAAATCCCTGGGAAGTCGCTGACTCCGCCATTTTCTGCGACGCTGGCCGTTCCGCAGGTGTAGATTCGTGCGCGTAGCGCTTTTCGTCGACTGCGTATTTGTTTTCTTTTGTTTGCTAACAAAGTCCCTTCTGATTTTTGCAAAGCTTCAAGGTGCCGGGCATGGTACCGCTATTTCCCGAAAAGTATCCGAATGCCCCGGATAATGAAGTGGTTGAGTCCGTGTCTGAACTGCCGTCGGCGCGATCTCCGGCGGAGGATGCCGACGAGTCGAGTGAGGACCATACGCGCAAACGATCTCGGAGCTCCAGCGAGTCTTCGGATGCCTCGACTCCTCCGACTCCCAGAAACCCTCTGGGCCTTGAGCGTCATAGTGACCGGCATGGAGGCTCTTCCTCTCCCATTCCTGCCATTCCTGTGCGGGCTGCAGCACCGCACCCGCCAGCGAAGCGGAAGAAGGAAGAAAAGAAGGAGGAGAAGAAGGAAGAGAAGAAGGAGGAGAAGATAGCCCGAAGGACTCCTCATGTCTTCGACCTGAGCTCACTGGGCTCGTAAGTTTCTTGTTGTACTATTGTCCTTTTTCCTTCATGATTTTTGCACTTGTGCTGATTGCTTCGTATGCAGGCATTCCTCCCACGTTTCCTCTAGTGATGGTGCGTGGGAGATGATGGGGGAGTCGAAAATTGCGTCTCCTCCTCCTCAGACGGTGGCGACTTCGGGTGGCGCGGCTCCGGATCCTCTGTTGCAGGAGGTGCAGGTGGTTGCGCCTCAGAATTTCGCCAGCGAGCCTTCGGAGTCGCCATCAGAACATGTAAGTACCTCTTATTCGTACCACGGGGGGAGCCCCCGGGTGTCTGAAAAATTACTTGTCTTGTTCTTTTTGCAAATCTTCAGGGTGAAGCCCCCGAGTGTTTTCGCGTTCGAGTTTTGCTTTTATTTCTCTATGTTGGGCGCAGCCCCCAAGTCCTTTTTCTTACTGGTGTTTCTTTTTCTGCAGCCTTTTGTACAGGAGGCCAAGCGACTGGTGCAGGAGCGCCTAGTGCTGGAGGCTAACCTTCGGCAGCTTCAGGGTACCTGTTTGCCTTTTGGTGCTTTTTTCATTTATTCTGGTCCTGCTTTCTGACGTTTGCTTGTTTTGAATGCAGAGGAGCATAATACTTCCCTCCGTGAGGTCGACGCTCTCAAGAAGAGCCTTGGTCAATCGGAGAAGAAGGCCGAGGCCGCCGTTGGCGCGAAGGAACGCCTCGAGCTAGAGATGACTAAGGCAGCCGAAGCGAAGGAGTGTCTGCAGCAGGAGGCTGCGGATCGTGAGGAGCAGCTGGCCACTGTTGCGGTTGCTCGTGAAAGAGAGGTGGCGGCGAAGCTCATGGCTGCTGCCAAGGCTATTTCGGGTAAGTGCTGTATTTGTGCTTGTTTCTTCGTGTGTCCTGTCTTCTTCTGTGCTGCTTTTCTTCATGTCTTCTCTTTTATTTTTGTCTCAGATGCCGCAGGCATCGAGTTTGACCGCGGTGCTCTAGAGCACGGGAGTGCTCTAGATGATGCTACTGTGGCGGTCGAAGATCGCTGCAGCACCGTCGTCACCTCCCTTTCCAAGGCGAAGGAGGTCCTTGGCCGTTTCTACAAGGAGCTTGTCCCTAAGGGCGTGGCCCTTGATGATGTGGATGCTCTGGCGGAGGCTTTGTCAGCCGAAGCGCCTGCGGCGTACAAGCGCAAGCATAAGGGCATCGGCGCGTCTGTCGGGCTGGTGATGGCCTTGGCGGCTGGAGCGGAGCTGGACCTGCCCCAGATCACCTCCCGGATGCCGACGACCGCAGATGGATCCGAGGTAGCCTTTGCTGCCTACTCTGCTCGCTGCAAGCGATATGGGCCCAAGCTCATTGATTTGCTGTCTGAGTATGCACTGCGGCAGCAGGGCGGGGCCAAAGCTAGGCAGTCCGACTCCGAGGCGACTCAGGGTGCCGCGTCTTAGGCGTTGTAGACATAGGATAGTTTGTAGCCTGCTTTTGCTGTAAATATTTTGAAGAACACAATCCTTGTGCCACGTAGTGGCCATATATGTTTAATGAATTCTTCTGAGTTGTGCTCTACCATTGGCTGAATGTTTGTGTCCCTTTCTTTTTTCTGCTGCTCTAGGTTCCTTCGGGTGCTGACCCTGTTGACACCTCGTCCGCAATGCCGCTGCGACCCCCTTTGGATAATTCCTCGCAACTCGCTTTTCTTCGGGATCGTGTGCGTAGTCTTGAGAGGGAGTTGCTTGGGTTGCGCGGTCATGCCGATGTGTGGAAGTCCAAGGCGGACCGAGGTGCAGCCAGAGAGGAGTACTTGATGGCGGAACTGGTTCGGCTGTCCGAGCAGCTTCAATGTAAGTTGTTCCTTGTTTCGAGCTGTAGTTCAGTTCTTCGGATGAGCCTGCTGGCCTTGCGCTTATTTGTTGCAATTGTCGTAGGTGCGAACCTTGCTCCTAGGGAAGAGAAAGAGCGTGTCGCTGTTCGGGTCAATTGCTTGACTCAACAGGACATGGAGGCCGGTGGCTTCTTCTGGATGGATCGTGACCGTGCCGTGGCTCTGGCGACGGTGCAGGATCGTGTGCACCAGGCATCGCGGGTGCTCCGCCAGGTGCAAACGTCGCTTGCCTCGGTGTTGCATGTTATGTTTCCTTTGGATGCCGTACCGACGAGCCTTGCGGGTCTTCTGTCGAAATTTCGGAATGTGAGCAATGTCAAGGAGTTGGTGCGGCAGCAGCTCGTCGCAGGAGTGAAGGCTGCTTTGTCTCTTGTGAGGCTGCACCGGCCTGATGTAGATTTGGCTGCTGTGGCCGTTGGGCCACCTCTTCGGCCTGATGGTGGTGAGTGGGACATGCGTCCACATTACGCAGCTGTAAGGCAGTATGCCGAACAGGTCATAGATTTGTTTGAGCAGCGTGCTCAGGTTATTCTTCGGAATAGCTAGAACCTGAAAAAAGAGATAGATGTAAAATTTGTATATTTTGGCTGGGCGTGTTGTGCCCTTTGTTGTAAAGGTTTGTTTGTTGTGAGCACGCAGTGCTTTGATTGAGTACGTGTCCTTTTCGTTTGCCTGACGTTGTCAGCTACTTAGGTGTGCACGCTTGATCCTCAGTCGATGAAATCGCGAGGTGGGGGAGCCCCCGAGTGCGTTTTGTAGCATAAAGTAAAGTTGCAAAATAGCGAACTGAAGTTTGGGGCGAGACACTTAGCTTTATTTATATCGTAATGGAGGAAGTACATCGTTCGGCTGAATAGCCTTGGCTGGAAGCCTTATTGAAAGTAAAGGGGGTAGGTAGCTAGGGGTAGAATCGTTGCAAGTGCGAGATGTTCCATGGGTTGGAGTATGCGACTCCAGACTCCACGTGCTTGAGGCGATAGGCGCCACCTGGGATGACTTCGGTGATGACGTAGGGTCCCTCCCATGGTGACTCGAATTTTGTCGGTCGTTCTTGCTTGAGTCGCAAGATGAGGTCTCCTTCGACGAAGGACTTGGGGCGAAGCCGGCGGCTGTGGTAGTTGCGGAGACTCTACTGGTATACCGCTAATCGAGCTGCTGCTATGTCTCTTGCTTCGTCGAGTGTATCGACGGCATCTTCGAGTGCAGCCGTGGATTCGGCTTCGCTGTAAGCGACGACCCGGGGGGCCTCGTGGCGTACTTCGGCTGGTAGCACGGCTTCGGCTCCGTGTACCATGAAGAACGGTGTGTAGCCTGTGGAGCTGTTTGGCGTGTTCCGTAAGCTCCATAGGACGGATGGTAGCTCTTTCGTCCAGGCTCCTGCTTTCCGTTCGAGTGGAATCATGAGGCGCTTCTTGATGCCCGCGCCGATTAGGCCGTTGGCCTTTTCCACTTGCCCGTTCGTTTGCGGGTGTGCCACTGAGGCGTACGTGATGTTGATCCCGAGGCCTTCGCAGAAGTCCTGGAATTCTTTGGAGATAAAGTTCGATCCATTGTCGGTGATGATGCTATGCGGTACGCCGAACCTGTAGACAATGGACTTGAAGAACTTGACGGCAATTTTGACCTTTTGGTTGGTGACGGGCATGGCCTCGATCCACTTGGTGAATTTGTCGACTGCTACCAGGAGGTAAACGTGTCCCCCTTTCGAGGATTTTGGCAGTTTGCCGATCATGTTGAGGCCCCATTGAGCAAAAGGCCAAGCTATAGGTATGGGTCTGAGCTCTGACCCGGGTGCGTGCGGTTTGTCGGCGAACCGTTGGCATCCAGTGCATCTTCGGACGATGTCCTTTGCGTCGCTCATGGCCGTTGGCCAGTAGAATCCGGCCCGTAGAGCTTTGGCGACTAGGGAGCGGTTGCCTGCATGATGGCCGCAGATGCCCTCGTGGATGTCTTGGAGGATGGCTTTCCCGTCACCGATGCTGACACACCTTTGTAGTACACTCGTAATACTGCGCTTGTACAGCTCGCCATTGATGGTGGTGAAGGCTTTTGACCGACGAGATACGCGCCGGGCATCTGTCGGGCTGTCAGGCAGTTCTCCATTTAACAAGAACTGGAGGTATGGTCGCGTCCAAGTTTCTTCGACTGCCATGACCTGCATTAGGTTTACCATGGCGACCTCTGTGTCCAGTTTCTCGGGTCCTTCATGTCCTTCGGGCAGCGTAGCCCCCGAATGTTCTGCTTCTTCGGGTGATCCCTTGGGGAATTTCCGCTTGATGGATGGCACACAGATCTGTTTGAGGAACACTCCTGGTGGCACCTTTGTGCAGGTGGAGCCGATGTTGGCGAGTCTGTCGGCTTCCTCGTTGCTTTCTCTTCCGACGTGTCGGAGCTCGCAGCCGTCGAATTCTCCTTCGAGTGCGTTGTAGAGCGCGCGGTACGCGATCATGTTTTTGGTGTGTGCGTCGCACTCATTCATCGTCTGCTGGACGACGAGGTTGGAGTCACCGTAGATGACCAGGCGCGTTGCACCGCATATCTTTGCCATCCTCATGCCGTGTATGAGGGCTTCGTATTCGGCCTCATTATTAGAAGCTCGGAATTTCATCCGAAGGACGTACTTCATCGTGTCGCCTTGCGGGAAGGTCATTATGACCCCCGCTCCTGCTCTGTCTTCTCGCTTGGAGCCGTCGAAGTGCATCGTTCATGACTGCGACATATCTGGGGTGTCTGGCAGCTGCAGCTCCATCCAATGTACCAGGAAGTCCGGAAGGACTTGAGATTTGATTGCGAGTCGCTTCTCGTAGACGATGTCCAAGGGTGACAGCTCGATGCCCCATAGGTCCACGCGTCCTGTGGCCTCTGGATTATTCAGGATGCTGTTCAGGGGTGCCTCGTTGACGACCATCACTTGGTGTTCCTGGAAGTAATGGCTCAGCCGTCGAGCCGTCATGAACACGCCGTAGGCGAGCTTCTGGTAGTGAGGGTACCTCTGCTTTGTTGGTTTAAGTACCTTGCTGAGGTAGTAGATTGGGCGCTGGACCCCGTGGGTCTTGCCGTCTTCGGGTCGTTCGACCACGAGCACGGTGCTGACCACTTGGTGTGTGGCTGCTATGTACAGTAGAAGAGGCTCGCGCTCCTTTGGCGTGACCAAGACGGGCGTGGTGGAGAGGAGCCGCTTGAGGCTTTCAAATGCATCATTGGCTTCTAGCGTCCACTCAAACTTGTCTGCCTTGAGCAGCAGTTGGTAGAATGGCAGGGCCTTCTCGCCCATGCGGCTGATGAATCTGCTTAGCGCCGCTATTTGCCCTGCGAGCTGTTGGACGCCTTTGAGGTTTTTCGGCTTCTCCATTGCCATGATGGCTCTGATTTTCTTCGGGTTCGCCTCGATCCCTCGCTGAGAGATGAAGTACCCAAGCAGCTGACCCGATGGGACGCCGAAGGCGCATTTTTTGGGGTGGATCTTGATCCTATAGCGATCAAGGTTGTCGAACGTCTCACGGAGATCGTCGATAAGTGTCCTTGCCTCCCTGGTTTTTATGACTATGTCGTCAATGTAGACTTGGACGTTATGGCTGATCTGGTCCTTGAGGCAGGCCTGCATGCATCGCTGGTACGTGGCACCTGCGTTCTTTAGCCCGAAGGGCATTGTGTTGTAGCAGAATACTCCGAACGGTGTGATAAACGCCGTTTTCTCCTGATCTTCGACCTTGAGTCGAATCTGGTTATAGCCTGAGTAGGCGTCGAGGAAGGAGAGTTTCTCACATCCTGCAGTCGAATCGATGATCTGATCGATCCGAGGAAGAGGGAAGTGGTCCTTTGGGCAATGCTTGTTTAGTGACGTGAAGTCCACGCACATCCGCAGGATGTCTGTGTCCTTCTTTGGGACCATCACTGTATTTGCAAGCCACTCGCTTTCCTTGATTTCCCTGATGAAGTCTGCAGCGAGTAGTCTATTGATTTCCTTGCTGATAGCTTCGGCTCGTGGCTCCGACAGTCTCCGGATGGACTGTTTGACTGGCTTGGTGTCTAGAAAGACATTGAGTGCGTGCTTGGCGAATTCCCTGGGAACTCCTGGCATGTCCGCAGGACACCAGGCGAAGATTTCCCAGCGCTCACGGAGGAATTCGACGAGCGCGCCTTCCTATGCGGAGCTGAGGTCGTTGGCGATCAGACCCGTCTTGGAGGCATCCGTCGGATGGACCTGTACTTTCTTGGTGTTGACGGTGGAGTCCAAGGACATGTCAGGTGCGTTCTGCCTTGTGACTGGGGGTGCCCCATTGTCCGTCACCTCGCGGAGCCTTACGAGCTCGTCTTGCATGCCGAAAGACTGGGAGATTTTGTTGAAATCCCTGTCGCATTGGTCAGATCGGGTGAAGCTCCCGTGGACTGTGATGACGCCCCTTGGTCCTGGCATCTTGAGTAGTAGGTATGCGTAGTGTGGGACAGCCAGGAACCTTGCGAATGCTACACGCACCAGGATGGCGTGGTATTGCGACGGCCAGTCCACCACTTCAAATTCGAGTCGCTCCTGTCGGAAGTTGTCCGGCTTCCCAAAGATGACGTCGAGCCCTATTTTGCCCAGGGGGAATATGCCCTTCCCTGGGACGATGCCGTGGAACGTTGTGTCTGACTGTTCCAGGCTGCATTGCGGGATCCGCATTGCTGCTAGAGTGCTTGCGAACATTAGGTTGATGCCACTGCCGCCGTCCATGAAGACGCGACTCATCTCGAAGCCGCCGATCTGCGCCTCCAGCACCAGGGCAGCATGACCTGGGCGAGGGATCTGGCAAGGGTGATCCGCGCGAGTGAATGTGATGCAGGACTCCGATCCGCTGAGGTACTCAGGGATT
Source organism: Avena sativa (assembly GCA_916181665.1). NCBI lineage: Eukaryota > Viridiplantae > Streptophyta > Magnoliopsida > Poales > Poaceae > Avena > Avena sativa. Next base: position 368,218,962 of record OV702279.1, on the reverse strand, counting down.
GCAGGCGGAGTTGCCATGGCCAAGTTGATTTGTCGGGTGATTTTCTTCTGTACTCTATTCGTGGGGCGTCCCTTCTAGATCATATTTAGTGCTACTTTCGGTGGGGGGTACCCGTTCCCAGCGTTGTTCTGTGCCGGTGAGACTGGTTGGTTTGGGCCTCCAATAGGTGGCGGTGGAGGAGCTCCATGTGCTATTTCACCTTGCGCAGGTGCGCTCCCGAACGCAGGGATTGGGGCTTGCTGCCTCATCTGCACCATGCTCTCGCTGAGTTTCTGGAACTCGCGACAGTCCTTGAGCATGTGGCTAGCTTTCTTTTTGCCATCCTACTTGTCGATGTAGAAGTGGATGGTGCATGGACCCGAAAGTTTGTCATATGCTGAGGGTCCGTTGTCGCGGTCGCGGCGTTGCCACGACTGCGCTGGGCGTTCGCTGTCGCGGAAGTTTCCTCCGCGGTATCCTCCGCTGTTGGGGCTGTTGTCGTTGCGGCGGTCGGCATAGCCGGCCGCGACCATGTCGGGTCCGTCGCGGTCCTCGTAGACGCGCGATCTCCTCTTGCTGCGGCGTTCCCGTCTTCGGCCGTAGTCTTCCTCTTCATCCGATTGTGCTCGGTGAATGCAATCTTCGCCGTCGGCCCACCTGTTGGCGATGTCCATGAGGTGGTCGAGTGTCTTGGGCTTGACGCGCCCAAGTTCCTCCTTGAAATCTTGGCGTTTAACGCCGTCCCTGAAGGCGTTGATGGCCCTCTCTTCGGAGATGTGTGCTACGAAATTTTTGGTGGTAGACCAGCGTAGTATGTACGAGCGAATAAATTCACCCGTTCTCTGAGTGCAGGCTCGCAACTCTTCGATTGAGGCGGGCCTCTTGCTGGTGCCCTTGAAATTTCGGATGAAGCTGTAAGCTAGCTCCTCCCAACTTCGGATGGACCCTGATGATAGGCTGCTGAGCCAAACCCGCGCCGCGCCTGTCAGCTGCAGCTGAAGGCATTGCATGGCGGTTTCTTTGTTACCGCCGTGCACCTTGACGGATGACAGATGGTCACTGAGCCAGGATTTTGGATCTTGCGTGCCGTTGAACTTCGGAGTATCCGAAGGAAGCTTGAAATTGCGTGGCATCTGTGTTCGCCGAACAGATCTGCTGAAGTATCGAGCTCCGCAGAGTTCTCCTTCGTCTTCGTCCATCTCGGATTCAGACGAGCATGCACGTTTGGCTCGTGCTTTGTCGATTTTGCGCTGTGTAAGTGCGTCTCTGGCGTCGTAGTCGCGTTTATGGCGATGCGAGCTCTTCTTCCTTCGAGGGAGGTCGTGTTCCTCTTCCTCTTCGGATGAAGGGGTGGGGCTCCGGTCGCGCCTGGCCGAAGCTTTCTTCTTCGGCTCCGCAGGAGCATCTTTGTGGAGCACAGCTCCGATGAGTCCAAGTCCGGTGAGTGCGAACTTATGCATGGCTCTTTTCGGGTCCCCTTCCGGAGGTTGGTGGGCCACGAGATACGCAGTGGCTGCCATGATCGCAACTTGCGGTGTCTTCGGGATGATGTTGCCGTCGGCATCCATCTCCATGAACGATGTGTGGAGAGTTCGGGTCACATCACGGCGCTCCTTGGGATCCATGTTCTCCACCCGCGAGCGGTGCTTGTTTCCCTGGTTTCCGTTCGTGCTAGAGCTGGGGGCCATGGCAGAGAGAGCAGCTCGTCATGCGCTGGACTCAGAGGCTGCTTGCTTGCGTTTGTCAAGTGTTTCCTGCATCTTGACTTGCTTCTTATGCTCCTCGATGAGGAGGTAGTGGTATGCCATCAGCAGTTCACGTGGGGAGTCTACAGGCAGGACTATGTCGCCTGCTACGGTGCGGCGTGCCTGGACCCATCCTTCTTTGCTAAGTTGGATGACGTGGACGTTATTTTCCCCTTCGGGTGGGGGGGGGGACTGGCTTCTTCTATTCCCGCCGTTTCCGCCGTTTCTGTCCTGCAGGTTGGGGTTCGCGTTGGGCGGCGGGTTAGGCGTTTGCTGCTCCTGGATGACTGCGGCGCATTGGTAGCGCTCGTAGATTGGTCCGCTGCTGCCGCAGCTTTCGGATCCGGAACCGTAGGTCCCTTCATCCGAAGGTGGATCGCACAGATCGGAGTTGCAGCTGTTGCTATCATAGGACTCATCTGTCGATGGTGATGTGGGTAGCACAGGGTGCGAAGCCCACGAGGCGGGCCTGATTGATGGTAGGAGCACCCGCTCAGGAAGGCGGAGGGTGTCAGTTTGCCCCACCTGGAAGCAGAAGCTCCCGAACAAAATTTCGAGTCCGTCGCCTACGGGCTCGGAGTCCTTCATGGTGGCCGGCGAGTGGGCGGTGAAGTCGAAAGCACCGAAGAGGAGGTGATTCTCCGTCGCCGCAGAGTTGTAGATCGATCGGGTCGGGACCGTCACGATCGCACAATCAGCAGCCCCGATTCCCACAGACGGCGCCAATTGACGAGGTTTAATCTCATCAATGCCCATTGTTATGGACTTGGGTTTTGGAGAAGATGGGGATGCTGGAGATCGTGGAACGGTTAACAGACAAGCAACCAGGGGACACGAGATTTACCCAGGTTCAGGCCCCCGGAGGGAAAACCCTACTCCTGCTTGTCTGTTCTTGATTACGGCGGAACCGAAGATTACAGGGGTGCGCGGATTCGATCTGGCGTGAGGTGCGTATGCGAGAGTATGAGTCGAGAGATCTAGGACGTGCCCTCCTGGCCTTTATATAGACTTAGGCAGGTCCCGAGCGTAGTCCTAGTCGGTTACAGGTTCTAGGGTTTTACCCCTTTGAATTTCCTATCTATGCTAGTCTTGCTCTCCAAGGATCCGAAGGCGTCATGGGCCTTGGCCACCCGAAAATCTTCATGGGCCAGCGTATGTCTGCTGTGGGCCTTCCTTGGGCTGGACCAGGTATGCTGAAGTCACGTACCCGTAGGGTATAACCATGTCACCCGGGATGGAAGGAAATGTTTGAGATATCCCGGTTGGGAGATATTCCATTTAAGGTGGTCTAGTATTTTAGAAAAATGGGATGGTAGCATTTCGAAACAGCATTTTGGTGGTTGCTTCACAAAACGACCCGTTTTTTATGCTCGGAAAATGGAAAATGGATTTTCCGTGCAACGAAAAGGAAAACTTCCTCCTGCAACATTGTTCTCCATCCCAATCTCCACATGCATGCATAATATGGGCACAACATCATAAACTATGCCGCGATTCAGCACATAACATCGGTCATTTGGACCGAAATCCATGAAACCTCGAACATGATAGGTCAGGATGAGGTGGGAAACCTATAAATAGAGTGAAAGACCTATAAATCGATGAAAAGGGTTCATATTTAGTCCCGGTTGGAGAGATTTAGGCAGGCTGGGCCAGACAACACTAATGATAGGGGTGAGTGTTGACATTATGTCGTGCGGCTTGTACCTTGTCCCGGATGGTTTCACCAACCGGGACTAAAGATGAACCTTTAGTCCCGGTTGAAGACACCAACCGGGACAAAACACGAGTCAGCACTAATAACAGGGGTGAGTGTCGATATTATGTCGTGAGTGTCGACACTATGCCGAGCTGCTTGTACTATAAATAGGCATCCTCGTGAGTCCAGACCTCTAGCTAGATTGAGGCATCTCCAAGATTGTTTTCGAGAGCAGGGACACCACTATGGCCAGTTTCAGGGAGATGCCGTCGGAGCCCAGTCCTCCGGCATCTCCAAGAAACTGGTCATAGAGGCACTCCCTAATATGTGGAATTAGTTAGCTCCGAGGCGTATTGATCTAGTTAGAGAAGTTACAAGCTGCAAGATGGTGTGCGAGAGCAGGGACACCACTACGACCAGTTTCAGGGAGATGCCGCTGGAGCCCAGTCCTCCGGCATCTCCAATAAACTGGTCATAGAGGCACTCCCTAATATGTGACCACACGCGCTTGGAGATCAGATCTTAATGGTAAGTACGAATCGAGACAACTTATTCATAGTTCGGGAAAGTCGTTCTATGAATCGGGACTAAAGGCCCCCCTATATATAGTCCCGGTCAAGCCACAAACCGGGACTAACACTCAATACATTTATTAAACTTGTAAAATTGCAAACATCATAAAATATCCTTCACTAAATGAGCTATCATGTCTCATCGCATTTAGGTTCACAATATGCAGCCGACCGGCCAGACATGAACTAGAGGTACACAATATGAGCATGAACTTCTTAGCGTATGTCCTTCCTTATGATCGCTTTAGACGTAACCATGGAGCATCTTCTTTACTTAACGGAATGCTTGGGTCAGTTTTCACTATGAAGGGCGGAATTTCATCAAACTTATTATAATCTTCTGACATGTCTGTCTTGTCCTCGATTTCCACGATGTTTCTTTTCCCTGAAAGAACTATGTGACGCTTTGGCTCATCATATGATGTATTCGTTTGCATATTTTTTCTTTTTTTCGGTCTGGAGGACATGTCCTTCACATAGAAAACCTGAGACACGTCATTGGCTAGGACGAATGGTTCATCTCTATAACCAAGATCGTTGAGATCCACTGTTGTCATTTCGTACAACTGGTCTATCTTTACCCCTTCCCCGTTCAGGTTGACCCATTTGCAGCGAAAAAAAGGGACCTTAAAAGAGACTCCATAGTCAAGTTCCCATATTTTCTCTATGTAACCATAGTATGTGTCATTTTGCCCATTCTCGTCCGTTGCATCAAAGCGACACCACTGTTTTGGTTGGTGCTCTTTTTATCTTGGGCGATCGTGTAGAATGTATTCCCATTTATTTCGTACCCTTGGAAATTCAATATAGTAGAAGATGGTGACGCGGCCAACAAGTATAGATGATCTCCAACAGTGGTGTCATACAAGAGATGTGTCTGCACCCAACTGTCTAAAGACTTGATGTGTTCATCTGTAATCCATGAGTCAGGCTTCCCCGGGTTTTTGGAGCGTATAATATGTTGGAATTATGCCCTAGAGACAATAATAAAGATGTTATTATTATAATTCTTGTTCATGATAAAGTTTATATTCCATGCTAGAATTGTATTAATCGGAAACTTTAATACTTGTGTGGTTTGTGAATGACACCGTGTCCCTAGTACGCCTCTATGGACTGGCTCATTGATTAATGATGGTTAAGGTTTCCTAACCATAGACATGAGTTTTCAATTAATAATGAGGTCATATCATTGGGAGAATGATATGATGGACAAACCCAAATTAAGCAGAGCAATTAGATCGTGTCATCGTGTTCATCTTCGCGAAGATTTTATTATGTCAAATATTGTATTCCTTAGACCATGAGATAATACAACTCCCTGGTATTGAAAGAAAGCTTTGAGGTCATCAAACGTCATCCTATGAGAGGGTGATCATAAAGGTGTCTCTCAGGTGATCGGAAAGTACTTTTTGGGTTGTATGTATCGAGATGGGATTTGTCCCTCCCAAGTCGGAGAGATATACTTCGGGCCCACTCGGTAATCAATATCAACACCGCTTGCAAGCACGTGGTTAAGGAGTTAATCACAAAGTGATATTGATGGGGATATGCCTACCGGGGTATACCCAGCAGGACGTTTCCGACTGGCCCAAGAACTGGCGAGTGGGCCTGCAAGACGGCGACTGGATCCAGGCCTGGCGTAGGTCCAAGAGACTGGAAGCTGAAGGCCCAGGAGAGTAGATAGGCCCGGTCGGATTAGGTTAAATGAATACCGAAGCCTTAACTGATTCGGTTGAGATATGTAAACCCTAGGGGGAGGTGCGTCTATATAAACCTCCCTACAGGGCGTGTAGACACACGTTCCATCATACACCCAAGCGACTCGCCGCCTAGCCGTCGAGCTCGCCCATTGTACCTCCATCATAATACAATCTAGCAGGAGTAGGTCTTTACCCTCCGGGGGGCCGAACCTGGGTAAAACCTTGTGTCTCCGCCCTCATCTCGCACCGCAGATGGCTGGCCGCCCTTGCCCTTCGTTCTACTACTCGCTGCCAATTGCAGCATCTGCCGTGACCATTCCCACGACAGATATCGGATTACGGAACGAGTAAAGTACTTGCTGTGAACGAGATTGAACTAGGTATGCCGATGCCGACGATCGAATCTCGGGCAAGTAAAATATCGTGTGACGAAGGGAATATATATGGGATTGATTGAATCCTGGCATCATGGTTCATCCGATATGATCATCGATGAATTTGTGGGAGTCAATATGGGTTTCTAGACCCCGTTGTTGATTATTGATAGAAGATCATGTCTGCATATTCTCGAACCCGAAGGGTCACACACTTAACGTGTCTCGACGCTAGGATAGAATGGATAATTGGTTTATGAGTTTTTGTTCGGAGTCTCGGATGAGATCCAGGACGTCACGAGAGGTTCCAGAATGGTCCGAAGAATAAGATTCATATAAGGCAAAGCAGTTTTTGGAGTTCGGAATTGTTTCGGATTGTTCGGTATTGTACCGGAAGCTTCTAGAACCTTCCGGAGTGGGACCAACGTGTACCCACTTGTCGGGAGGGGGCGTGGGCCTACGAGGGAGTGCACTGGCCGCATTGGGCCAGGGGCACAAGCCCCCATAGGCCCAGCCGGCCAAGCCCTAGGGGAAACCCTAGGGGGAGCTTCTAGAAGGGGGGGACTTGCCCCCCACTCCTCCCTCCTTGGCCGCCGGCCCTAGGCTTGGAGGAGGGGCAAGGGGAAGCCGCCCACCCCTCTATAAAGAGGGCTGGGGGCGCACCCTCCCACCACACCTCCTCAAGCCCTAGCCTCCCTGCTGCCCTCCTCTCTCTCTCTCCCTCCCGACCGCGCGTAGGCGAAGCCCTGCCGCAGAAACTCTCCACCGCTTGCACCACGCCGTCGTGTTGTAGATCCAACCTATCTCTCCACCCCACTTGCTGGACCGAGGAAGGAGGAGACGTCGAGGTTCCGCACATGTGCATCTCTCGGAGGCATCGCCACTTGCGGTGTTGGATCGAATCAGATCGCGAGGAGGAGAAGCGAGTACGACTACATCAACCACGTTCTGTTGAATGTTCCGCTGTGTGAATCTTCAAGGGTATGAAGATCTCATCTATTTCCCCTCGTTGTTTGCATCTTCTAGATTAGATCTTGGCTTTTCTCGTTCGCATCTGTAGAAAATTTTGATTTACTATGCTGTGAAACCCCTTCAGTGGTATCAGAGCTAGATCTATGCGTAGATGTGTTTCACGAGTAGAATGCAACATGCTTGTTGCGGGCGTTGATGTTTTCTGTTGCAAGCCTCTTGTTTGTGTACTTCTTATGATGCGGGATAGTGAGATCGAAGCGGTCCAGGCCAACTTTACGTGACCTCGTTCGCGAGACCGGCTCCGCACTTGACGTGTGGCTTGCACTACTAGAAAAACGCCTATTCGTGGCGCACATGAAAAGGCCTTTTGTGGCGCACTAGCAGTGCGCCACGGGCCTCGCGCTACGGCTATCTCGTAGCCGTGGCGCACTGCATGGTGCGCCACGGTTATATCGAGATAGGCATGGCGCACTACCAGGTGCGCCACGGGTAGGGGTACATGTGCGCCACGGATGTTTTTTTCAAAAATAAAAAAAAAATGCAAAAAACACCCTCGTTTTGAATTGCAAAAGCAATCGGGTCCGCATCGCCGCCGTCGTGTTGCCTCGCCGGCAGGGAGGTGGCCGTGGCCATGACCTACCACCGCAGGGAGGTGCGGGAGGCCGTGGACTTGCTACTCCTCGCCGGCATCGAGGAAGAGAGGCAGTAAGGTGTGGCTGGAGAAGGGAGGAGGTTGCCGCAAGGAGAAGGAGGTCTTCGGCGGTCGTCGGAGCTCGTCGTCGCTCTTCATGACTGCAAGGAGGAGGAGGCGAGGAGGAGGCCGCAAGGAAGGAGGAGGCGAGGAGGAGGCCGCAAGGAAGGAGGAGGCGAGGAGGAGGCCGCAAGGAAGGAGGTCGTCGCCGTCATGACTGCAAGGAGGAGGAGAAGGTCGCCGCCGCCATCGCCATCGTCACTGCCACGGCAAGGGAAGGAGGAGAAGTAAAGGAGGAGGAGGAGGAGGAGGAGAAGAAGAGAGAAGGAAAAGGAGGAGGAGAAGAGAGAAGGAAAAGGAGGAGGGAGGAGAATGAAAAAGAGAAGAGGGAGGGAATAGGGGTAGGTGGGCGGGGTGGTGATTCAAATTTGAATCCCGCCCAAGATTATCCGTGGCGCACTAGGTGGTGGTGCTCTACGGGTAAGTTGCCTCTTTTTTTTTTCTGCAGCAAAAAATCTTGTTTTTGCCATAACTTTTTACTCTTTTCGAATTTTGAGATTCTAAAAAATCGCTAAATGACCTAAAGGGGTTGCAAGCGGATCTGGAATCTCGTTCTGGTCATTTTGGTATATTATACGTTTTTTTTCGACATCGTATGCAAAAGTTACGGCTTTTTTACCGTGGCATGACTTTTTTTTGCAAATAAAGTCGAAACTCATTTTTGTTAATTTTACTAGAAGCTATACCACATTACCTACCTAAATATGAAAGGATTTAATTTTTTGAAGTGTTTATCATTTTCGTTTATTTTTTGCAAACCCTAAAAAGGCGATCCACGGGGGGGGGGGGGAGTTGGTGCATGCCACTTAGGCGTAGGGCACTAGGGCAGAGTGCCCTACGGCTAAGTTTATACATCTGTGGCGCACTATTCCATGTGCGCCACAGATGTTTGTGGCCGTTTCACAGCAGAGGGGGCGTGCGCTTAGGCGTAGCGCACCCCCCCCCCCCATGTGCGCCACAGATGACACTAACAACCGTGGCGCACATGACTATAGTGCGCTACAGATGTTTGGCGAGCGTCCAACAGGGCCCTGGACCACACACATCTGCGGCGCACTATAGTCATGTGCGCCACGGATGTGCTGATTACCTATAGCTGTTTTCCTAGTAGTGTTGTTCCACACATGCGGATGGTGGATGCCAGTTTCTCTTACTATAGTTGTCATGGGATTTACACCGGAGTTTGGCAACCATAATATCACCGTTGTGGATTTCCGTAGGTAAGAATCGTTCTTAGCTTGTTACTCCCATAAGCCACGTAAAACATGCAACAACAAAGTAGAGGCGTCTAACTTGTTTTTGCAGGGAGTGTTTTCTGTGATATGGTATGGCCCAAGATGTGATGTGTATGTTGTATGCAATGATCATGTTTTGTAATGTTTCATGACTTGCATGTCGATGAGTACACAACCGGCAGGAGCCATATGGTTGTCTTTATAATTGTGTATGACCTGTGTGTCAACTTCTTATACGCCATGTAATAGCTTTACTTTATCGCTAAGTAGTTAGCAATAGTTGTAGTTGCTATTCGTGGTGGAGGCAATCATGGTGGAGTGATGGAGATCATGCTGGCACGCACAAGATGGACATCATTGCGCGAAGATTGGCTATACCATCTCACATAAAGTTATATGCATGTGATGTTTATCCTTTTATGTATCTTATTATGCTTAGATTGCAACGATAGCATTATAAGATGATTCCTCACTTAAAGATCAAGAAAAAACTGTGTTCTCCCCAAGTATGCACCGTTGCGAAAGTTTGTCGTGTTCAAGCATCACGTGATGATCGGGTGCTATAAACTCTGCGTTCACATACAACGGGTGCAAGCCAATTTTGCACACGCGGAAATACTTGGGTTGTACTTGACGAGCCTGGCATGTACAGACATGGCCTCGGAACACACGAACCGAAAGGTTAAGCATGAGTCATATGAATGATATGATCGACACTTCGTTGTCCACCATTGAAACCACATCTCTTCTCGTGAAGATCGGATTAGGTGTGGTGAATTTGGATCATGTTCACTAAACAGCTTGAGGGATGTTGAATTTAGTGGGAGTTCATCTAGTAATTTGATTAAGTTGAACTAGTTATCATGAACATAGTCTAAATTGTAATTGCAAATTTTGTAGATCAACTGGATAAGTCCAACTTCAACTTCAACTTCAACGTTTTTGCTGAGAAAGAAAAGCTTAAGAACAATGGGTCTAACTTCACCAACTGGTTCCACAATCTGAGAATCATTCTCACTGGCGGACAAAAGGACTATGTCCTTGAGAAAGCGCTAGGTGACGCCCCTGCTGTAGATGCACCGGCTGATGAGAAAGTTGTTTATCAGTCGCGCAAAGATGATTATGGTGTGATTAAGAGCACCATGTTATTTGCTCTAGAATCGGACCTTCAAACTCGTTTTGAGGATTTCCCCGGGACCTTTGAGATTCTTGAGGAACTGAAAACTATGTTTCAGACTCAGGCCCGTTCTGAGAGATATGAGATCTTTGAGAAATTCTTTAACTGCAAGATGGAGGAAGGGAGTTCCGCTAGTGAGCACGCCATTAAGATGTCGGGCTACACTCAACGCCTTGATCAACTGGACTGCAAGATTCTAGAGGAGCTCAAGATTGACAAAGTTCTGCAATCACTACCTCCTAGCTACAAAGGTTTTGTAGTGACTCATAATCAGATTGGTTCCACTGATACGATCACTGAGCTCTTCGCTAAGCTAAAAGCTGCGGAGGTGGACATCAAGAAAGATAATCATGTGTTGATGGTCAACAAGCCCCCCCAGCTTTAAGAAAGGTAAGGGTGCAAAGAAGCCCTTCAAGAAAGGCAGCGGCAAGCGTGTTGCCCCTGCTGAGAAGAAGCTCAAGTCTGGACCTAAGCCGGACACTGAGTGCTTCTATTGCAAGGACAAGGGTCACTGGAAGCGCACCTGTCCGAAGTACTTAGCGGATAAGAAGGCTGGCACCATCAAAGGTATATTTGATATACATGTTATTGATGTTTTCCTTACTAGCCCTCGTTGTAGTGCCTGGGTATTTGATACTGGTTCAGTTGCTAATATTTGTAACTCGAAACAGGAACTACGGAATAGACGGCGGCTGGCAAGGGATGAGGTGACGATGCGCGTTGGCAACGGATCAAGAGTTGATGTGATGGTCGTCGACACACTCTCCTTAGTTTTACCTTCGGGATTAGTTTTAAACCTCAATAAATGTTATTATGTGCCTGCGTTGAGCATGAACATCAAATCTGGATCGTGTTTATTGCAAGACGGTTATTCATTTAAATCTGAGAATAATGGTTGTTCTATTTATATGAGTAACATCTTTTATGGTCATGCACCTGCTGTGAATGGTTTATTTCTTCTAAATCTCGAAAGGGATGAAACACACATCCATAACATTGAGGCTAAGAGATGCAAAGTAGATAGTGATAATTCTACTTATTTGTGGCACTGTCGTCTAGGTCATATTGGTGTAAAACGCATGAAGAAACTCCATTCTGATGGACTTTTGGAGTCTCTTGATTTTGAATCATTTGACACATGCGAACCATGCCTCATGGGCAAGATGATCAAAACCCCGTTCTCCGGAATGATGGAGCAAGCAACGGACTTGTTGGAAATCATACATACCGACGTATGCGGACCGATGAGTGTTTCGACGCGCGGTGGATATCGCTACTTTCTCACTTTTACTGATGAGTTAAGTAGATATGGGTATATCTATTTAATGAAACATAAATCTGAAACATTTGAAAAGTTCAAAGAATTTCAGAATGAAGTGAAAAACCATCGTAACAGAAAAATTAAGTTTCTACGATCCGATCGTGGAGGTGAATATTTGAGTTATGATTTTCTCACGCATCTTAAAGCAAGCGGAATCGTTTCGCAACTCACGCCACCCGGACCACCACAGCGCAATGGTGTGTCTGAACGCCGGAATCGAACTCTATTAGATATGGTGCGATCAATGATGTCTCTTACAGATTTGCCGTTATCATTTTGGGGTTATGCATTAGAAACCGCTGTATTCACTTTAAATAGGGCACCATCTAAATCCGTTGAGACGACACCGTATGAACTGTGGTTTGGTGCTAAACCTAAGTTGTCGTTTCTTAAAGTTTGGGGATGCAAAGCTTACGTCAAGAAGTTGATGCCGGACAAGCTCGAACCCAAAGCGGAGAAATGCGTCTTCATAAGAGACCCGAAGGAAACTATTGGGTATACGTTCTATCACAGATCCGAAGGCAAAGTGTTTGTCGCAAAGAACGGATCCTTTCTTGAGAAGGAGTTTCTCTCGAAAGAAGTGAGTGGGAGGAAAGTAGAGCTAGACGAGGTTATTGAACCTTCTCTTGAGTTGGAGAGTAGCGCAGCACCTGAAATTGTTCCAGTGTCGTCTGCACCAACAATAGAGGAAGCAAATGACAAGGATCATGAAGCTTCGGACAATGCTACTACTGAACGTCGCAGGTCGACAAGGTCATGTGCCCCTCCTGAGTGGTACGGCAACCCTGTCTTAACTTTCTTGTTAGTAGACGACAGTGAACCTGCGAACTATGAGGAAGCGATGATGAGCCCAGACTCTGAGAAATGGCTAGAGGCCATGAAATCCGAATTGGGATCCATGAGCGAAAACCAAGTATGGACTTTGGTGGACCCTCCTAGCGACCGAAAGGCCGTTGAGTGCAAATGGATTTTCAAGAATAAAACGGACGCGGATGGTAATGTTACTGTCTATAAAGCACGACTTGTCGCGAAAGGTTTTCGACAATTTCAAGGTGTTGACTACGATGAGACTTTCTCTCCCGTAGCGATGTTTAAGTCCATTCGGATTTGATTAGCAATTGCTGCGTTTCATGATTATGAAATATGGCAGATGGATGTCAAGACTGCGTTCCTCAATGGAAACATTAATGAAGAGTTGTATATGATGCAACCTGAAGGTTTTGTCGATCCTAAGGATGCTGATAAAGTATGCAAACTTCAGCGTTCCATTTATGGACTGAAGCAAGCGTCTCGGAGTTGGAACCTTCGTTTGGATCAAGTGATCAAGAGCTTTGGATTTGTTCCAAATCGCTACGAAGCTTGTATATACAAGAAAGTAAGTGGGAGCTCAATGACATTTCTAGTACTATATGTGGATGACATATTGATTATTGGAAATGACATTGACATGCTTAACGATGTGAAGAGTTATTTGAACAAATGTTTTTCAATGAAAGACCTAGGGGAAGTTGCTTATATATTAGGCATCAAAATCTATAGAGATAGACAAAGACGCCTAATAGCTTTAAGCCAAAGTACATACCTAGACAAAGTTCTGAAAAGGTTCAAAATGGATAAGGCAAAGAAAGGTTCAGTGCCTATGTTGTCAGGTAAGATATTGAGCAAGGCTTAGTGTCCAGCTACGGTAAATGATAGAGAAGCTATGAGCAAAGTGCCTTATGCCTCGGCCATAGGTTCTATCATGTATGCCATGCTGTGTACTAGACCGGATGTATCCAATGCTCTTAGTTTGACGAGAAGATACCAAAGTGATCCAGGATTGGAACATTGTACAGCCGTGAAGAACATCCTAAAGTATTTAAATAGGACTAAAGAAATGTTCTTAGTCTATGGAGGTGATGAACATCTCGCCGTAAAGAGTTACGTCAACGCTAGTTTCGACACCGACAAGGATGATTCTAAATCTCAGACAGGATATGTTTATATTGTGAATGGAGGAGCTGTGAGCTGGAGAAGCTGCAAGCAAAGCGTGATCGCGAGATCTATAGTAGAAGCGGAATACATGGCTGTTGCAGAAGCGTCAAGTGAAGGAGTTTGGATCAGGAACTTCATCACTGAGCTTGGTGTGGTTCCAAGTGCCTTGGACACACTGGAGATATTGTGTGACAACACTGGCACCATAGCACTGGCTAAGGAACCAACATATCATCCAAAGACCAAGCACATCAACCGCAAGTTTCATATAATCTGAGATTATATAACAGATGGAGATCTGAAGATTAGCAAAGTACATACATATCTGAATGTCGCAGATCCATTGACTAAACCTCTTCCACGAGCAAAACATGATCAGCACCTTAGTGCCATGGGTGTTAGATTGTTGCCAGATGTAAACTAGATTATTGACTCTAGTGCAAGTGGGAGACTGTTGGAATTATGCCCTAGAGGGAATAATAAAGATGTTATTATTATAATTCTTGTTCATGATAAAGTTTATATTCCATGCTAGAATTGTATTAAGCGGAAACTTTAATACTTGTGTGGTTTGTGAACAACACCGTGTCCCTAGTACGCCTCTATGGACTGGCTCATTGATTAATGATGGTTAAGGTTTCCTAACCATAGACATGAGTTGTCAATTAATAATGAGGTCATATCATTGGGAGAATGATATGATGGACATACCCAAATTAAGCAGAGCAATTAGATCATGTCATCGTGTTCATCTTTGCGAAGCTTTTCTTATGTCAAATATTGTATTCCTTAGACCATGAGATAATACAACTCCCTGGTATCGGAAGAAAGCTTTGAGGTCATCAAACATCATCCTATGAGAGGGTGATCATAAAGGTCTCTCTCAAGTGATCGGAAAGTACTTGTTGGGTTATATGTATCGAGATGGGTTTGTCCCTCCCAAGTCGGAGAGATATACTTCAGGCCCACTCGGTAATCGATATCAACACCGCTTGCAAGCACGTGGTTAAGGAGTTAATCACAAAGTGATATTGGATTACGGAACGAGTAAAGTACTTGCTGTGAACGATATTGAACTAGGTATGCCGATGCCGACGATCGAATCTCGGGCAAGTAAAATATCGTGTGACGAAGGGAATATATATATATGGGATTGATTGAATCCTGACATCGTGGTTCATCTGATATGATCATCGATGAATGTGTGGGAGTCAATATGGGTTTCCAGACCCCGCTGTTGATTATTGATAGAAGATCATGTCTGCATATTCTCGAACCCGAAGGGTCACACACTTAACGTGTCTCGAAGCTAGGATAGAATGGATAATTGGTTTATGAGTTTTTGTTCGGAGTCTCGGATGAGATCCAGGACGTCACGAGAGGTTCCGGAATGGTCTGGAGAATAAGATTCATATAAGGCCAAGCAGTTTTTGGAGTTCGGAATTGTTTTGGATTGTTCGGTATTGTACCGGAAGCTTCTAGAACCTTCCAGAGTGGGACCAACGTGGCCCCACTTGTCGGGAGGGGGCGTGGGCCTACGAGGGAGTGCCCTGGTCGCATTGGGCCAGGGGCACAAGCCCTCATAGGCCCAGCCGGCCAAGCCCTAGGGGAAACCCTAGGGGGAGCTTCTAGAAGGGGGGGGAACTTGCCCCCACTCCTCCCTCCTTGGCCGCCGGCCCTAGGCTTGGAGGAGGGGCAAGGGGAAGCCGCCCACCCCTCTATATAAAGAGGGCTGGGGGCGCACCCTCCCACCACACCTCCTCAAGCCCTAGCCGCCCTGCTGCCCTCCTCTCTCTCTCCCACCCGACTGCGCGTAGGCGAAGCCCTGCCGCAGAAACTCTCCACCGCTTGCACCACGCCGTCGTGTTGTAGATCCAACCTATCTCTCCACCCCACTTGCTGGACCGAGGAAGGAGGAGACGTCGAGGTGCCGCACGTGTGCATCTCTCGGAGGCATCGCCACTTGCGGTGTTGGATCGAATCGGATCACGAGGAGGAGAAGCGAGTACGACTACATCAACCACGTTCCATTGAACGTTCCGCTGTGCGAATCTTCAAGGGTATGAAGATCTCATATATTTCCCCCTCGTTGTTTGCATCTTCTAGATTAGATCTTGGCTTTTCCCGTTCGCATCCGTAGAAATTTTGATTTACTATGCTGCGAAACCCCTTCATAATATTCTTGTGTTCCTCGATATACGGAGCTGCCAAGGTGGAATTATATAGAACTGTGTAGTGTGCTTTAGTGAAAGAATCCCCGTCCCTACATAGCATTGCTTTATTTCCCAGCGTGCCTTTTCCACTTAGTCTTCCCTCATGCCGCGAGTCAGGAACACCAATCGGCTTAAGGTCAGGAATAAAGTCAACACAAAATTCAATGACCTCCTCTGTTCCATATCCCTTGGAGATGCTTCCTTCTGGTCTAGCACGGTTATGAACATATTTATTTAAGACTCTCATGAACCTCTCAAAGGGGAACATATTGTGCAGAAATACAGGACCGAGAATGGCAATCTCTTCCACTAGGTGAACCAGGAGATGCGTCATAATATTGAAGAAGGATGGTGGGAACACCAACTCAAAACTTACAAGACATTGTGCCACATCCTTCTGTAACCTTGGCAGAATACCTGGATTGATTACCTTCTGAGATATTGCATTGAGGAATGCACACAACTTCACAATGGTCACTCGAACATTTTCCGGTAGAAGCCCCCTCAATGCAATCGGAAGCAACTGCGTCATAATCACGTGACAGTCATGAGACTTCAGGTTTTGGAACTTTTTCTCTGCCATATTTATTATCTCCTTTATATTAGATGAGAAGCCAGACGACACCTTGATACTATAAAGGACTTCAAAAAAGATTCTCTTCTTTGTTTTGGTAAGAGCATAGCTGGCACGACTTAAGTGACGCCCTTTATCCGTCTTGTTCTGTGTATGCATGTTCTTTGAGTCTTTCATAATTTGTTGGTCCTCCCGTACTTCTGGTGTATCTTTTGTCTTCCCATACACGCCTAGGAATCTTAGCAGGTTCATGCAAAGATTCTTGGTCACGTGCATCACGTCGATTGAAGAGCGGACACGTAGGACTTTCCTATATGGAAGCTCCCAAAATATAGATTTCTTCTTCCACATGGGTGCGTGTCCGATAGCGACGTCGTTCGGAACTGATTGACCGCCGGGACCCTTTCCAAAGATTACTTCTATGTCCTTGACCATACCAAATACATCATCACCAGCAGGGAGTTCAGGCTTCTTCCGGTGATCTGCCTCACCTTTAAAATGCTTGCCTTTATTTCTTACGAGATGATTGGTCGGAAGAAATCGTCGATTCGCTAGGTACACAACCTTCTTGCATTTATGCAAATATGTACGTTCAGTTTTATCTGAACAGTGCGTGTATGTCTTATATCCCTTGTTTGTCTGTCCTGAAAGGTTACTAAGAGCAGACCAATCATTGATGGTTACGAAAAGCAACCCTCGTAAGTCAAATGGCTCATGTTTGTTCTCATCCCACGCATGTACACCTGGTTTTCCCCATAGCTGTAAGAGTTCTTCAACTAATGGCCTTAGGTACATATCAATGTCGTTGCCCGGTTGCTTCAGGCCTTGGATGAGCACTGGCATCATAATGAACTTACGCTTCATGCACAATCAAGGAGGAAGGTTGTAGATACATAGAGTTACGGGCCAGGTGTTGTGACTGCAACTCTGCTCCCCAAAAGGATTCATGTCATCCGTACTTAGAACAAATCATAAGTTCCTTGCGTCACCTGCAAAGTCTGGAAAGTATCTCTCGATTTTTCTCCACTGCGACCCATCAGCAGGGTGTCTCAACTTTCCGTCTTTCTTACGGTCTTCTTTATGCCATCGCAACAACCTGACATGCTCTTTGTTTCTGAACATGCGTTTCAATCTTGGTATTATAGGAGCATACCACATAACCTTAGCAGGAACCCTCTTCCAGAGGGGCTCTCCCTCAACATCACCAGGGTCATCTCGTCTGATCTTATACCGCAATGCATTGCATACCGGGCAATTATCTAAATTCTCATACTCCTTACCGCGGTAGAGGATGCAGTCATTAATGCATGCATGTATCTTCTGTACATCTAATCCTAGAGCGCAAAGAGTCTTCTTTGCTTCGTACGTACTCTCGGGAAGTTCGTTATGTTTTGGAAACTTTGGTTTCATTATTTTCAGCATCGTTTTAAATGAGGAGTCAGTTAGACCACACTCTACCTTCCATCGCAGCAATTTCAGTGTGGTATCGAGCTTTGTGCTGCCATCTTCGCAATTTGGATACAATAATTTCTTGTGATCTTCTAACATGCCCTCCAACTTCAACTTTTCCTTTTCTGTTTCACAGTCTCGCTTTGCATCAGAAATGACCCTACCAAGTTCATCAGCGGGATCATCTAATGTCCATTCTTCACCTCCTTCCTCTTTATTGTCTTCCATTGCAGTATCACTGTATTCAGGAAATATATGATGATAGTTGTTATCATCATCTTCTTCTTCATTGTCTTCCATCATAACCCCTCTTTTTCCGTGCTTGGTCCAGCAATTATAGTTGGGCATGAAACCTTTCATAACCAGGTGGCCGCGAATGATTTTCGAGGAAGAGTACTCCTTGTTGTTCCGAAATTGAACACATGGAAAACGTATAAAACCATTCTCTTTGTTTGACGTAGCCACATCGATAAATTTATCCACGCCTTTAATGTACCCGGGTACACGCCGGTCACCGTACATCCATTCCCGACCGTTCATCTACATCATATAATTAAGTTTATCAAAAACAGAACATCATAAATAGTGAAATGACCAATTCACATCGACACATGCATTGTATCAATAACAGAGAAAAGATAAGATTGCTAACCTCGATCGAGGGAAATAAAGAGAAGAAAGCTCAAGTGCGTCTCGGACACCTTCTATATATTTGTTCTGTGAGAAATTGAACGGGATCATTCACTCAAACATTTCATCAGACACCTTGAATGCATGCATAGGAAAAAAAATAAACTAGCACACCTCTCACACCTTTCACCAAGAAAAAACAGAGGGGAGACAGAGAACAAACTGGGACTAAAGATGTATGGCAGGCCACATGTCTGGCGCCCAACCTTTAGTCCATTTTATGTTACAAACCGGACGCATGATCCCTCATGAACTGGGACGCATGTCTCCGACTACCGTGCCCGCTCAAACCGGGACACGTGCCAGCATTAGTCCCAGTTCATGGCGCAATCGGGACTAATACTATTAGAGGGCGCGTATAAATAGCCTGTTTTCTAATAATGAGAAGTGTCAGGGGGAGCGAGGGATAGTCGGATTGTTATGTTGATGCTCATCGGTGCTTTCTATCACGTGGTTTGGAGACAAAGAGCCCTAGACATACTGTCAATGCTTTTATACAAAGAACACGTGGCATGGGTCAAAATATTATAATCAAGATCTTTTAACACGCCGACTATAAATATAATAAAAAATCCAGCGAAATACTAAACAAAAAGAAAAAAAATACGGTACTCCCTCCATCCCAAAATAGATGTCTTGGATTGTCAAAATTTAGATGAATCTATATGCTAAATAGTGTCTAGATTTATCTAAATTTTGATAAATATGAGACATCTATTTTAGGACGGAGGGAGTACAAATTTAAAACTAAGATCCAAAATCCTGTATGTGCATGTCAAGTTTAAAACGAAGATCAAAAATCCTGTAACTTGTGTGAAAAAGAAAAAATGTTCAACCAACAATATAGGACTGGCTTGCTACCTTACAAAAAATACAAAATTATATTTTCTCTCTTTTTATGTAGGTAACATATTATCATATTTTTTTCTTAAAAATTTGCTCGGCAATATATATGGGTTTGATTTATTTAAATTTTTTTCACATTGAAACACCATCTTTAAGATTATTTTTAAAAGATAAGGTTCACTCAGAACCCATGTCCTCCTACTCCCTACATACCAGTTTGGGCTACTAGTAGAATTAGAAAAATCCTAAAACAATACGGTTTTGCTAGTTCTCATGCGTCTGAGAACTTTTTAAGTCACAGTCGTCATTTTTACCGTTTGATTTATCTTGTAATTCGTGCAAAATGAAAGTTACACGTGAGTTGCAACTTGGGTGTAACTGAGAATTTAATGAGTTGCAACTAGGTTGTAATCGAGAATTAATACAAATTTTATGAGTTGCAACTAGGTTGCAACCGAGAATTAGTAGAAATATTAGGATGACATCATCGACTTAGACATAAGAAAGTCTTAGACGCCTGAGATTTAGACACTCCCAAAAAATAGGCTAAATTTACTACTTATTACGTGGTTTAATTGCCTTGATTTCAGGAAACCAGTCTGGTGGCAACCTTTTCTGCATAAAAGCATATCCTCCGAAATGCTATCCTATGCATGACACTGCATGTCATGGAAGATCTGCTCCTAGTAAGTAAATGGCATAGTTAATGAGAGGAAATCAGCTGTACAACCCGTCTGAGAACTTTTTAAGTCACAGTCGTCATTTTTACCGTTTGATTTATCTCGTGATTCGTGCAAAATGAAAGTTATACGTGAGTTGCAACTTGGGTGTAACTGAGAATTTAATGAGTTTCAACTAGGTTGTAACCGAGAATTAATACAAATTTTATGAGTTGCAACTAGGTTGCAACCGAGAATTAGTAGAAATATTAGGATGACATCATCGACTTAGACATAAGAAAGTCTTAGACGCCTGAGATCTAGACACTCCCAAAAAATAGGCTAAATTTGCTACTTATTACGTGGTTTAATTGCCTTGATTTCAGGAAACCAGTCTGGTGGCAACCTTTTCTGCATAAAAGCATATCCTCCGTAATGCTATCCTATGCATGACACTGCATGTCATGGAAGATCTGCTCCTAGTAAGTAAATGGCATAGTTAATAAGAGGAAATCAGCTGTACAACCCGTCTGCTCCTAGTAGTAGCACGCGATTTTTTTCCACCAATAGAATCCCATCTTGATTACAGCGCTGTTCGTATTAAGCTTAGTAAACCGATATAGAGGGATTAGCTATTTTAGAGACCTTTATTAAAGCGTTTCTTATTATTTCTGCAAGAAAAAAGCGTTTCTTATTAGAAAAGGACTGGGCGTTCTCCGGAGGCCAGGAGCGTCCATAGCCTCCGACTCCACAGCCTGACACACATGTCCCAATCCCGCAAATGCTGTGATGGTGCAGTTTTTTTGGCTATTGTAGCAAAAAAAATAGTTTATCTATAAAAATATAAGAAATAGACTAACTTCGTCTGAGACCTCACCTGCGACCTCGCCGGGATCATCATAGCAAAAACAATATGCTAAATGTAGCAAAATCACTCAGCGGTTATAGCAAAAAAAAAAGTTCACCAAAGACCTCGACGGAGATGACGTAGCAAAAAATTATTCTAATAATGCAAATTCATATAACATATGAAGCAAATATATTGTACTATTGTAGTGAATCTGACTTCGCTAGAGACTCACCAAAGATTTCGTTGCACAAAATTTGCACTTTTCTAGCAAAAAAACATAGCAAATGTAGCAAAATATTTGCAACCCCGTCGGCAAATGTAGCAAAATCCAACCCCGTTGGCTGCTCTTAGCATCTTCGCCGGCCGCTCGTAGCACCCACGCCGGCCGCTCGAAGAAACCCGTCTACTCTGGCCATGGCGTAGCAACGGCAGGCGCCGAAAATAGCAAGAGCAGGTGCCGAAGGTAGCATCGGTCTCTAAAGAAGATAGCATCGCATGATTGGATGGTAGCATCGCCCGCTGTCGAAGGCAGCAACGACATGCGCTGAAGGTGGCATTGGGCGACACCGAACATAGCATCGTGGGCGTCGACGGTAGCACTGGCGGGCACCGAAGGTAGCATCCGCGAGCAGCGGTGGTGGCATCCGTGGGCGTAGATGGTAGCACCGCCTGTAGGTCAACCCACTTGTAGTAGTAGTGTGGACTTTCCCAGCGGCGGGAAAGGAGGAAGGGAGAGATCGTGCCCGCCGGTGGGAGTCGCTGGTGGCAGCGAACTCCGTTGTCGGTCGCAGCAACCGCCGTCGCCAGTTGCAGCAGCCCCACCCTTGTCGATCGTAGCAACAGCCGCCGCCGGTGGCAGCAAACTCCGTTGGAGATTGCAGCAGAAGCTATCGTCGGTCGCAGAAACTATCGTCGCCGGTCGCAGAAAGGTCGCCCATGGGGAAGGAGGTCGGATTTGAGGGAGTAGAAACATAGGCGGGTAGCACAGGAACTTGGGGAGGACGTGGGGGGTAGAAGGCATGGAGCGGTGGGGGGTGAAGGCGGCTCGCCGGGGCAGAGCCGTGCAGTACGTGGAGGTGTTCTCGTTGGGAAGAACGACGAGAGGACGAACGAGTGGAGGAGGGTCGGAGGACGTGAGGGTGCGATCCTCCGCCTGAGGCCTCGTTTACTTGTGTTGTATTTACCGGGTTCGAATAGGAAAATCCCGGCCCACCCACCGATCCCGAAACATCCCCGCGTGCCTGTTTAATTCTAGCGGTTTTCCAAGTTTTGTCCCGGCCCATCCCGGCCCATCCCCCACCGAGCCTCTCTCAGCTCGTGTATTCTCACACTCGAGCCGACCCTCCTGTGTCGACGGGGAACGAAACGAGCGGAGGAGGGAGGCGGCGGCACGGACCGGAGGCGATGGCTCGGACACCGACCTAGGATGCTGCCGACGGATACCTCCTTCGGCTTCGGAAAGCCCTTCTCTCCGGTCAGTCCCTCTCCATCCTCTTCCCATCTCCTCCCCTCGCTAGGGTTTCTAGGCTGCTGTCGGCGTCCACCTCCCCTCCTGGTGTTTGGACGCTGTCAAGAGAGTGAGGGAGGGAGGTCTGATTCAAGAATCCGCTCGCCTTCAACAAGGGGATTCGAGTCCATCAGGCAGATCTTCATGGATAAGCAGAATGTCAGGATTGACTGCAACCGATTCAGGCCTGTGCTGTTGGATACCCTTGACCCTTAATAACAATTTCGGTTGGAGTAAAAAAAAATAAACACTGATTAGTTGGCGGGCACTGTATTAGATCGTTCTCCATAAAGAACTTTCTTTTGTTCCACTGTTCATCTCTTCTCTTCAGTAATTTGTTGATCGTCTTCTGTTTACATGAGCAAGTAACATGTCTGTGTGTATTGTATGGTGCCACATGGACGTAGCTGGGACATCCATGATTTATCATCTATAGCATGTTTATTGTCTGAAAATAGGTAAACAATTGAGTTTTGTTTTTGTAAATTGTTGTACTCTTACTACTGCATGGTGGCATGGATATATCAGTTCATGATTCGTAGTCATCTGTTGATACTGCTAAGGTTGTTGAATATTATGCCATCTGCAAACAACACTAAACAATACTACACGTTTTTTCCTTCACATTCTGCAATGGTACTGATTCTCTGAGCTAATCATTAACATAGTTAGTCACAAGGAGACTTAAACCGATTTCTTACTTAAGGTCTATGAGACTAACTGAACTTTCACAAGTGTATTTGTATTTTTCTACTGAGGATGCACTAAGCACATATCCTAGAACTTAGATCAGCTTTATTTATACATGTGTCTATTTATTCCCGAGAAGTACCTCCATTCTTGTAGTATATGTTTGTGATTTGCTAACTGAAAATTTTGAATGCATATCTGAAATTAGAGTGCAGCTAGCTAGCATGAGTGGCCCGTGCATGGAAATAAGCTACCATCAAGTCTTATTCACATTAATCGATATACTTCTGTTGTTAGTCCAGGGCCGGTCCATAGATTTTGAGGGTCCTATGGCAATACGGCATCGAGGGCCCTTTGTTTAACGTGGAAGACCTTCCCTATGGTTAAGGAGGGCAATGGCCCCCCTACTACTGAAAATTTCTTAAGGATACTTTTAATATTTATTATTCTTTAAAAATTAAGATTACTCTATCACCAAGAATATTAGAGTGCTTGGGCGTCTCAATAGTCTCTCTCAAGCTCCCCTATTGTTTACACATGAAAGAGTTAAAAAATATTAGTATTCCACAAGAGAAATATCCGTGTAATGCAATAACAGGTTAAATAATATTTATATTTGATAGATCTATAGCCTTTGGAATCTTGGTGGAAAATTCAAAACTAACTATTTATATTTACCGGTGAACTATATACCATGATACTTATTTCTATGAATTGATCCTTATGTACATGTATATATACATGCGCACCTCTAAAATTAATCACAGAACAACATTATGGGAGTAACAATTTCATATGACTATGCAAAAAATGAGTGGAAGAGTAGAAATATTAGACATAAGATTAATATTAAGATGAAATACTCTTGACCATGTATGATAGAACAAGTGGAATCATTGGAATCGGAGGAGAGTCGTTTGCAAAAGGTATGGTTATGTGGTTGCATCTTTTTTTTTGCGGGTAATGTGATTGCATCTTTAGTATCCACTACTCACAACCATGTAAATGACATGAGGGATGGTGTTGGTCTACCAATTTGGAGACGCTAGAGAAATACGACATCGAGAAACATATTCAAAAATGATGAAGTATCTTTTGGTAAAAGAAGAGTTAGAGTAAAGAAATAGTGCACTACATCTTGGATCATCTATATTTTTTATAATTATTCTACACGGTTGGGGATTAAAATTAAAAGGTGTTATATATACATAAACAAGTCTTTGGCCGGGGCCCCTACCTCATGAGGGCCCAGGGCGAGCGCCCCTCTGCCCCGCCCTATGGGTCGGCCCTGTGTTAGTCATGAAGAAAAAATGGTACATCTGTTGCTAGCTGATGTTTTAACACTGAATTGTGTTGCTCTGAATTTGTGTATGAATGCATGTGGAGCAACGCATGAAGGTCCATCCAGGCACACTGAGTAACGAAGTGAAATTTGAGACAATCAAGGGAGACATCTCTCATGAGCCTTATCAGGTGATTGTCCTACATAAAACAAAAGACAATAGAAGCTATCAGTAAGTAATTAGGTGCGGTAATGATTTAAATAAAAAGGAAATGGAGCAAGAAGTATATATTTTGCTAAGGTCCACATACGTTAGTTCCATGCTGAACATTCCATGTCACACATACAAATGAATATAATTCTCTCCAGTATGGAGATAGTACATATGGCATATCTTCAGAAGTATATAGACGGCTAGAAATTCAGTCATAGAGACAGTATTCTCAAGCCATCACATAGAAGTAAAATTCCCTACTATGTCAGCTCTTCTTGTAAGATTATTTTGTCCTCAAGTAGTGAGAAAGGGCTAAAAAATAATGTCATATTTTTTTTTTCCTATGATCAAAAGTAGGCGTCTGAACACAGAACAGAGGAACTCAATATTACATACACTATTATAGGAGTAATATTTGAGATAGTATGGTACTCCTAGATTCATCAAACTTGTTTTTGATTTCCGCAACCAATGATACTGAATAACCAATGATACTTGTTGTGGACTTGATATTGATTAGGTATGTGCTGCAGAGGGGCAACGTCTCCGCCCCTGGCAGCCCGCGGGTGTCCATGGCGTGCTCGGGCACGATGACATGATGGGTGGAGGGGAACGTCAAGCTGCTAGGAGCTCGGGGCTCTTTGTGCAGAGGGGCGGCGCCGTGCCCGGGAGCCCGCGGGTGTCCGTGGCGTGAAAAAAGTCTTGAATGTATGAGGCATTTTTTTGAAAAAAAAAATACTTTGTATTATGGCTGCGACAGGTATTTTGGGCCGGAGGGAGTACTTTAATTTTGTCTATCTGCTGAGGTACAAAATGAAGGAGCTTCTTACTTGTATTAGTTGTCTTGTATAACAGGTTGATGTTGATGGAAGTATTTGGCAGGAGCTGACGAAGGAATGATCCATCAACTATTTTCAGAAGGAGCATCAGTGGCGGAGGACGGTTAAAAATTTACGTATGGCGAAGTAAAATACATATGTCATTTTTATTGTGCACGGGGGTTGGGTGGGTGGGGTGGGGTGGAGGGGGGGGGGACAATGGCCCCCTACCCCATGTAAGGATGTCAGACCAATTTGATATAAAAATTTCTAACATGAATACGCAAGATTCAACTGCCCATAGTACGCTACACTTAATCGATGTAAAATGGTTTCTATTTGTCCGATTAAATGTCGTCAAGGTTTAGGGAAAAATACATGACTGATGTTGTATGCATGAAGAAATAAACTATCATAATTGTAGTTAATGAGGTTTTTCTTATAAAAATTATGGATATATCAAAATATGACATCGCAAAAAAATGAAGATTAAACTATACTCGGTAACATATATATAAGTTTAATCCTTATATCCCAGATGTTTCAAGAACAATGATAGATTAGACACGGATCTTAGTTCAAAAAAGCTAATGGAATGCAAGCTCACACAACGAGTATGCCTTCTTCAGCGGCATGGTCTCGCGTCCACACCATCTAAAGCTCTAAGTAGCGTGCAACCAAAACATAGAGACAAAGTATATATGTTAGCTCGGGCGGCAGCCATACTGCGCCCTATGGGGTTCTCCGCCACTGATGAGCATTATACTCGGTTTCACAGGAATATATTCAAACGTGTTTTCATGTAGTCTATGATGAGATGTTTAAGCTCATGCAGATTTAGTTCAAAGATTAGATTTTTTTTTACTTAAGTGACTATGTACATGTAGAGGTAAAGTTTCGGTTTTTATTTCAAGTTCATTGCAACCCAATCCCCTCCCATCTCTAAAATCTAAGTAACCAGTAGGGATTGGAAAATTAGGAAAAATGTGGGGGTTGGGTGAAATGAAGGGATTAACTAAATCCCCTCATATCCCCAAACCTTTAGAGGGTGAAAATACCCTCGAGCTAAACAAGGCCTGAAAGGGAGCGTTTTCCTTCTTATTAGCAAAATGAAGCTAACAAGACATGAGTCAACGTGCAACCCGAGCTTGACAGATGTACTTTTCTGTTTTCATTTTATACTCCAGGTGGGACGATATGAAATAGTAGTATATTGAAAGACAAGCATAAGCATGATATATATGGCGCAGAATAATAGTGGACACTAGTAGTAGTTGTACATTTTTGTATGCTACTGACAACAATACTGACGGCCTCTGCTCTGCCTCTCGGCGGTGAGGTTGAAGAGGCTGTGGGGGCAGAGCTGGTTGCAGAGCTCCATGTAGGCGAGGTAGAGCACCCTGTCCTTGGCGCCGGTGCGGTGCTGCCTGGTGCGCGCGCAGAAGAACTTGAGCTGCTCCAGCGTGCACAGCCCGAGCTGCTGCCCCAGCAGCAGGAACACCCAGTTGATCCGCTCCTTCTCCGCCGCGATCACCGGCCGCACGCTGCTCCTCTGCCCGCACGCGTCGCAGTCTTGCAGCAGACCGTGGTGGTCCAGCCAGGCGTCCGGCGCGCGGTCGTCCATGCCGTGGACGTTGCGGGCCACGAAGTCGCGCACCTCCTGGAACTTGGACGCGATGTGGTAGGAGACGGTCTTCCGAGCGTCGCAGTGGCCGCAGTGCACCTCGCCCTCGATGGTGGTGATCCCGAGTGCCAGGAGGTGGGCGATCGGGTGGTGGATCGCCACGCGGTTGGTCGCCCACGGGAACGGCGGGATCGGGAGCGGCGGAGCGGTGCGGTGGGTGCGCGGCGCCGGTGGGCTCGGAAGCTGTGGAGCGCTGCTGTTGGCGGGCGGGTCCCCGGTGGCCGACTTGGGTGGAGAGGCATTGGCGACGCGGCGCCGGACTTGACGCTGCGCGGGGCGTGCCGCCGTTGAAGCGCGCGGTGGTGGCGCCGGTGACGTTCCCGTAGCGACGACGAAGGGCGGCGCACCGGCTGCATGAACCGGTACGTGCGCCGCGAGGTTCAGCGCGGCGGCCGGTGCAGCGTGGATGCGCGAGGAAGCCATCAGCGGGAGGGACGCGAGCACGGTCGCAGAAGAAGCGCCGTCGCCAGCATCCAGCAGCGAAGAGGCGATCTCGGCCCCGGCGGCGAGGAGGGCCGCCGCAGGAACCGGTGCTCGCGCAACGAGGTTCACGGCGGCGGTCACCGGGGAGATGCAGGGGGACTCGGCCGCCTCCACCTTGGGCGTGGACGTTGCGGCAGCGCCGGCGCCGTAGATGGCGCCGAGGGACAGTTCCAAGCAGGGCTTCGCGTCATCGCCATCCGCCGACCTCATCCGCTTCTGCCCCGGCGAAGAAGAAGCGGCGACGGACACGAGCAGATCCTTCTCCATGGCGCGAGCGAGAGCGACAGATGCAATCGGCCGGTGCAGGGAAGGCAGGGCTTTTATACAACTACGGGGAGTACGTAGTCGACGGACGGGCGCCTCGGGGAAGGATCCATTGGGGAAGTTGAGGTAATTACGGGGGGGGAGGGGAGATGATTTTTCAAAAACTTGCGCGTGTTCACATTTTTGCGCGCGCAGGGGTTAGATTTTTGGCGTGTCCAGTCCCTGTTTTTCATGCGTATTGTTGTTGAGATTCTTACCGAAAAAAAAAACACTAGTAGTATATGCATGGATAAGTACTCAATCATCCGTGCATGCCGCCGTTCCAACTACCAATCCTATTAACGGCGCCTCGCGCGGAACGCTTGCCTGCATGCATGCATGCATGCGGTGTAGTAATGTAAAAACGTGTTAATTTGTGTGTGTGTGTGAACACGGCACGGTTTTGGGCCGGAGTTAACTCGCTGCACTGATTTAGATAATGGTCAAACCGAGCGAGCGAGCAGGGCGGCTCCTACTGCTACTGGCTGTGTAGTCTGCGCGCCCGTTTCAGCGGAGCAGAGCGCAATGAACTCTTGCAACGTGACAAGCGTCAAGCGTACTACGTGGTCAGAGATATACTACTGGAGGAGCAACGAGTATATCTGGATTTTTCACAAAAGCAGTGCGGTCGCGGTCTTTGACGAAAATCCCAGTCTACATATATGCGGGCGTTCCGGACTTATCCCGAATCGTCCATTTGTTGTTTGAGATTCGTGCAGCCTGCTGGTCACATTGCAAAGTACCCTTCTAGCATATTTTTTCGTTTTAGTAAACAAACCCTCCAACCTAACTACTATTTACTGTGAGATCCCTGTGCTGCTACTCTTTCCATTCTACCTTGCCACATGAAAAATCATCATCAGCACACAGATTTAGTAAATCAATTACATAATTAGGACTAGCATACATAATTTTCTGTTAACCATTTTCCACATCATTACGAGTTCATTGGGCTTGGACCGGAAAAAATTCCAGAACGACACCACCTTTGCCTAATTTACAAACGGATATTAACAACAGACATGCATGAACAAAGAAAAAATTGCTTTAGGATATGATTTAGAACAGGAGCACATCATTAACAAAAGAAGATCAGGGATCCAAGTTACCCTCCACATACATGAACTACGAATCAAGGATCTAGATTCCCCTCCACATACATGAAAAGAATGGGAGAAACTAAATCTAGATCAGGAAAAATAGAAACAAACTGCACGACTGGAAAGAGATCTCCAAAACGAAAACAATGGAAGCAATTAAATCGAGATCTAGAATGACGACAGCCACTGCCCTCCTTCCCCATCAAGAGAGTGGCTGCCTTCCTTCCAGTCGGCCGCCTCTTCTCTTCATGTCGCCGACCGCCGCGGAATCGCCCTTCTTCCCCACCAGGCGAGCGGCCGGCCGGGTCTTCTCTTCACGTCGCCGGCCGCCGTGGAATCCAACTCCGATGGCTGCTGCACCTCTTCCCGTCGCCGAACGCAACAGGGTGAAGAAGGTGGAGTCATGGATTTAGTTTCCTTCGGCTGCGTTCTAGTTTTGGTGGTCTAGGAAGAGATGTGAAAGAACAGATGAGAGAGATGATCAAAGTGGGCGTGTACACTTTCGTGACTATAAGGGAGGAACGTAGACATGTACACCTTGGTGGCTCGGTACAGGGTTGTGAAGGTAAAATGGACATGCACGAGTCTTAGAACGTCACCCACCGTTGGATAAGACCGGAACACCCGCGTCAATGTAGAATTTCTGCGTTGGGTCTTTGGACAAAAAAAAAAAGGAGCAAATGGTCTCAGCAGTAACGCTAGCTGGTGAGTGCAGAAGATCTCCCTGTTTGCATGCAACAACGAGTAGTAGTATAGGGCATGGGCACACGAGATCAGCGTACTGAAGGGACATGGCTAATGAAAGTAAGATTTGGTTGTTTTTATTTATTTTATTTTGCTGTCACATTTAAGGGTTTTCACAGCATCTCCGGCAGCTGCCCAAAACATGGTGCCCAATAAAGAATTTTTTTACAGCACGTACGCTGAAAATATCGTCTTAGGCAAATGCCTTCTTTTTCATGCATGCCCTAAATTTTTTCCAACGCATCACTACTGCAAATATACGGCACAACGAAGAGCACACCGAAAAATAAATCGCACGCGCGCACGGCAACCGGCGAGCTGAAAATTCCCTATGCGCTACCGCCGTCACCTCCCTCTCTTCCCTGAGCACCGTCGGCCACCATACCTCCGCCAAACCGCTCCTCCGCCACACCCCGACGCCACTACGGCTCCACTTTCCCTAGCTTTCAATGGCCGGACGAGCCTCACCACCGTGTTGATTTCGATTGATTCCCGCTCCACCGCGACCACTCGCCAGTGGTTTGCTCTCCCGCATCTCCTATCCATTGATCCGCTAGCTAGGACATGCCGCAACACCCGTCGTGCTGCTCCCGAGCATCCACAACCGCTTCCTGATGCCAATGATCAACAAGCCATCCCCACCGTCGAAAGCTAGCACTTGCACCGTCATCAATCTCTGCATGTAGGCCCTCCACCTCCCAATCTCCGCAGGCCTTCCACCCCACCCTGCCCCTCCAGCGTAGCCAGCTGACGAGCAACACCTGTTATAGTAGGTGCTTGAAGAAAGGTATAGCCGACTTCTAATTTTTTTGTCCAATTTTAATGTTCTATCAATGTGTTCCAACATAGTATATTGTTTTTAGATAAGCGCTTGCGATGATTATGATGATTCACCCTCATCTGATGAACAATGGAACATTTCCGAGGACGGATATGTTCTTATGCTTGTAGCATTGCATAAGAATAAGTGGCCAAAGCACGGTGGTTCCGTTCTCCGTCGTGCAAAGCTATGGAGGGAGAATAGAATGCCACAACAAGTTGATGCATGTCAAACAAAGGCACTAGTTTGATCTTTATGCTGTATGTGTGTCTTGTTGTTGTCTGTGATGAACTATATGTTGTTCATGAGTTGATTTGATGGCTACTTGGAACAATTCTTTAAGAATTGATAAACTATTTGTTTGTGATGTTATTTACTACTCCCTTTCTCCCATTTTAAAATGCGTATAAGAATGGACTCGCATACCAAGAAGCCCCATCCAGCGCCGTGGAGAAAAAAATCCTAGACTGGCCAGCGCCTCCACGCCCTTCCTTCTCCACCCTCTCTTCTTCCGAGCAAAAATCCACTAGCGCCAAACTTTCTTCCATGGCCGCTCCAAACAGAGCTCAATGGCGCCAACTAGCAGCGAAATTTTCGTTAGATTTTCATTGAAAGAGCAGCACGCACGAAAAAGCAATCCCGCCTGGGCGTTCGTGTGCCGGGCCTATCTTGTACGTCCAGCAGCTGATAGATTCGTGCTGTTTTAAGACCAGGCCGCCTCCCCAGACGCGCGTGTTAGTTGGAGAGCCATCTGTCCTCGTGATTTGCATGAGTTTTGCCTCAGTTCTACCTCACCTACACCCTCTCTGGTCCGCCTCATCAATCAATCAGTTTTCTTGGATCTCATCCTCTCCCTTTGCGTTGGCAGATACTAGAACAAGAACAACACCACAGCCGCCGCCAATCTTCAAACAATCTGCATAATGTCTGTTCTTTTTTCACCTCATTTTTTCTTGTAAAATTTCAGGAATATTCAACATTTTTTATTCTGAAAATAAAATATCCATAATTTGTTTTTTCAACAATCTTATTTAATAATATTTATTTTTTTACTTTTTATTTAACAATATTTAGACACTCTTACTTTGTTTTATCCTAGATTCATAAGTTTCATACAAGATTCACATGTTTTACAAACTTGTTTCTGCCAAGAGATATTCATATAATGTAATCAATAACTTTTTACATAATTATTTTTTCAATAATACTCAACAATATTTCATAGAATAATTTTTTAAAAACTTTTCTAGAAATATCCGTACAAGTTTCATACTTTTTCCAAGATAATTCTTTAAGATACATGGACAACACCGAAACTTAAATGAATCTTCAATAGAACTTTTTTGAAACTACTAACAACAATCAAACTTGATTATTATTTTTTGTAAGAATGTTTTTATCACTAATAAAAACAATCTGCATCAACCAAGATTAATACCAATAACGTTCCATACAAGATTCACACAAGATTCACGAGATTTCACACACTATCTAATCTGATTTCATAATAATTTTTTAACGCTATCTCACTGTCACTCCTCTCATTAACAGATCTACCATGATTTTTATTTACAACCAAAGTATTTTTTTACATTGATTTTCTTAAATACACATTAATAAGATTAATACCAAAAAATATATTACACATTCACCGTGGATTTTCAAGTGTGTCGAGATTCATAAAAGATACATACAAGAATCCCAGAATATTCGTACTTCCAGATTTGGGGAAAGCAATTTGGATAAAACTATGTTTCATCTTGACTGATTCATACAAGATAATTTAGGTACCAATATTTTCGGTAGCAATATTCAACCAATATTTTTGGTAACAAACAAACATTCATTTCATACATGATAAAATATTTTCAACAAAAAAGTCACGGAATTTTTCTTAGATATTATTTTTCATAGAATTTTCATGTAATAATTTTTCACACAAGATTTACACAAGATTCACACAAGATGTGAAATGGGAGGAGACCCTTGAACAGTTTCATACAAGATTCATGATATATTCATATAATTTTTTCAAGAGATATTCATATATTTTATTCACATAATATTGTTATAATATCTACACATGTTTCTGACAAGAATCATACATGATTCATATAGTTTTTTCAAAGATTATCAAATCTGGTAGGTTTTATAGGATTTATACATCACAGACATTAATACAAATTCATAGAAGATTCATAAAATAATCACTCATGATTCATAACAAAATCATACAAATTGGATATGGATTTTTTTCGATGCACCTTTTCAACATCAAATTCACTATAGATTTTTACAAGTTTCATGCGTAAGTAAAACTTAATTCAGGGAACATCAAATCAACTAGTGTGTTGTCTTCTCCGACGAGCTCGGGTGCGCACTCGTTCACCGAGAACCTGTACGCACAGCAAGGAAGATGCGTCAGACTGGATCTAGTAGCTAGTAAAGGGGGTGAGGGGGCGGATCTACAGGGATAGATAGCACTTGCCGCGAGAATCCGTGGTTGGCAACGCTTGCCACAAGCTCCGTATAGGACAACACCCCATCCATGGCGGCGCCCGCTGAGCAGGTGAGCCGTGAGCTACTGCGGAGGGAGGCGGCAGGAGAAAAGAAAGAATGGGGGTGTGAGAGAACCCGTGAGCGAGTATCGTGTACACCTTCGGCCGCTAATGGTGGCGACTATGGAAAGTACAATTAGTTAGTTACTTTGGCATATTTTCTTTAGTTTTAGCCTAGTGCTTCGGTCGCAGCCCAGGCATGGAGAGGACCGAATCTCCAATTTTCAACGGCATAGATAAGACCGGAACGCGCACGATGGGGTGGGATCACCGCTCTCCAGCACGTAGGAGGGAAGTAAGACATGGCGCTGTTTTTGCAAAGTTCGAACGAAATTTTCAGCCTTCGTAGCAGGCACTCTATAAATACTCCATGGCGCCGTTGAGCTTTTCTCATCACCTACCTTTCCTTTCTCTCCTTCTCTCCCATGGATACCGACGGTCCTATCGACTGGGACGCCGTTGAAGATCAGTACGACGGCGTGGCCATCGACTTGAACTATGCATATGTATTTGAAGAAAGCGACGACGGTATGGTGTTGTTCATCGTATCGTTTGGTCTAGTGTAATTTGTTGATTGTAACTTGTATTTGATCTTTGCGCAAAGGAACAAGGCGAGCACTTTGGGAAGGAGCACGAGCCCGACGTACGGCAAGAGCAGGACGTTGAGCATGTGCATGGCAACACTTCAGGCGGAAGCAGCAGAGGGTCCGGAAGCTCGCACAAGCGGCTTGGGCTGACCGGTCGTGGCAGAGGCCGAGGCGTTCCGGGCAGCATCCATGCCGGGCGAGGCATGCCCGACCGTGGCCAAGTCGGGAGAGGCGACCCCGGCCATGCCGGGCACGGCATAACAGGTCACATCGGTGGCGTGCATGGGAGTGGGCATGGTCGTGGTGGCCGCGGCGGAGGTGGTGGCGGTGAAGCTGTGCACGGTCGAGGAGGCGGCGAACCTGTGCACGGCCGAGGACGCAGACGTCTAGGCCTTGCCGGTCGAGGGCGTGGTACCATAAGTTGGCATCAGACGACGGTAAACCAGCCGATCGGCTCTGTCCGCGGTTGTGGACAACTCGGTCTTGCCGGGCGTGGTACTGTCCGAGGCAGAACAGTTGACTTGAACGTGATGGCGAATGTCGACGAGTCAGGCAAGATGGGGATGGTGCTGATCAGAACCAAGGCAAGCAAGAACCCATCAAAAGTAAGGACGTTTTATTCACTACTCCTAGTTCGTTGTTGTTTTTACATGAATTGAATTAGTTTTATTTTCTGTTGATAAATCATGAACAATGTTTTGTGTAGATGGCCTTCCTGGCTGCAGGAAGCACCAATGGTCAGAAGATGAAAAGCTAAGAGTCTACGGCATGCTTTTGGAGAGTACTCTCCATAGGCGGTTGAAAGAAGGTAAACTTAGGCGACACACAAATGCCATCAAGTGCACTCTCATTGACGAGAACACGAAGCGTAGGCAAGTATTTTCACTTTGCAACCCTACAATCTTTGTTTCACAAGTTGTTTCCAGGTTCAGTTGATGACATTGTGTTCAAGGTACACCAAGCATATTACCAGTACCCGACTGAGAGAAGTAACAAAATTTTTCTCACTCTACAGTTATGTATGATTGAGATTTTGAAACAAAAAGGTGGTAACCATTACAAAATCTCACACATGAGGAAGCTAGCGCTGCAAGCACTTGGTATCCTACCGGTGAGGTTGGAGTGCAGTAGAGATGTTGTGGATGAGGCTATGGAGTGGCTAGCTATTTAGATGAATGAAAGGTCTTGGTTGTAGTTTGAACAATGCAATTTTATTTAGTGAGATGTAAGTTTAAATTTGGTTATTATTTGAACAATGGAATTTATTTTGTGCAATGCAAAAAAATGAATTGGCTATTGTTCATCATTCGAAAATATCGACTATAATGTTAAAACAACATTGCTTCATCATCTTAAAATAACAACAACTATTCATGATAAACCATGCTACTGTTCATCATCCGAAAATAACAGAAACATTCATCATCTTAAAACAACATTGCTTCATCATCTAAAACAAACAACAATACGGTTGATCAATTCTCAATAATCACGAAGTCCCTAAAACACATGATCATTTCTTCATTCTCTTGAAACCTTTAACTTCTTAGATGGAAGGAATGAGGATTTCCCACATTTTATTCCTTACCTCGTCCATGCCCTGGCTGTCTGGCGGGAATGGTGGCAGCGAGTCCGGCAACAAGTGCGGTACAAACATGGAGTTTTCTGTGACA
Organism: Avena sativa; assembly: GCA_916181665.1. Taxonomy (NCBI): domain Eukaryota; kingdom Viridiplantae; phylum Streptophyta; class Magnoliopsida; order Poales; family Poaceae; genus Avena; species Avena sativa. The sequence continues at coordinate 368,183,716 of OV702279.1, read as the reverse complement.
TCCCGCAAAACCACTACTAGAAAATCGCGTGTTAAAAAAATACTTGTGCATCATCATGACATCAGCATGCATCTACTTGATTAAACTATTTTGCTAAAAGACCTACTTTGTTTTCTATATTAATATCCTCCCCCTTTTGTTCAAACCAAACCGTCGGTCCAGCCGGATCTTTTATTCATCTAAAACTATTTACAAAATTTATTTTAAAATAAAAGAAAACCCTAGTCAAAATATCTAATCCTAAACTACCCAGTCCTATTCTACCCACTCTGCCTCCACCTCACCCCACCCAATAGCCTGCCGCCACCTCATCACTCCCTTCCCCCTATCCTATCCCGGCCTGCCACCTCACCCAACTCCCTCCCCTCACACACACGCAGCCACACACGCCCCAACCACCACCTGCTGACCCACTCCACCCCCTCTCCCTTCCACCCCGGTCCCACCGCCCCGCACCCCCTGGCCCACCCCGACCCCGCTCTCTCCTTCCCCACCCCGCCACGCACGCCACCAACCACCCCACGTCTCTCTCCTGGCCGCCCCCTCTCTCCCTGTCCCGCAGCGCCGCCTCCGGCCTCTCCGTCAAGCTCCTCTGGCGCCGCCCGGCTCGTCGACCTCGCCGCCTCTCCTGTGGCCCGGCCTCGCCCACACGCCGGAGCCAGACCCGCCTCTGGCCTGCTCGCGCGACCTCGGCCCGGGGCTCCTGCCGCGACCCCCTCTCCCCGAGCCCCGTCCTCACCGGCCGCCCTCCTCCCAAGCTCGCCACCGACCCGCTTCTTCGGCCCCCTCCTCTGCCTGGCTCGCATGGCCGTGCTCCGCGCCGCTCCCCGTCCGTCCTCCCTCATGCCATCCTCGTCCCGCGCCCCTGCGAGCCGGCCCCGAGCGCTGCCTAGCTCCTCTCGTCGCCGAGCCACGCCGTCCTTCGCGCGCCGCCCCCGAGCTCCGCCACCACCGCTATCCTCCGGCCCGGCCGCGCTCGTCCTGCCCCGCGTCCGTGTCGTCGGACTCCGCCGCGTTCCGCCGTCCTCGTCTGCGCGGCCCCCTTCTTCCCCGGGCCCAAGCTCGGCCTCCCATCTCGGCCGCGAGCGTCGGGTAGTGCCGCCCGAAGCCCCCCTTTCCGCTGCTGCCGCTCCATGGCGAGGTCGTGGACCTCCTCTCGGCCGGCCGCCTTCCTACCATCCTCCTTGCTGCACCTCGTGCAGGTCCTGGCCAGGCCCCTCTATGGCTGCCCGTCCTTCCTCCGATGGATGTCCATCAGGGGTGTGTCCACCACGTGCAGCCAAGTTTCGTTTGTTTCCTTTGCTCTCTAACAGTATCAGTTAAGCACACGCGTGTAGCTTATGTGTTCCGTGGATGCCACAGTTAACCAGACCAGATGTACCATGTCACCAAGTTCACCGACGATCGAAGACGAAACACCAAGACCGTCGACATGGAACCGAATGACGTCAAGTTCTTCGTCCCGGCACGCCAAGTTCTTCCTCTCGAACCCGAAGACGCCGAGATCCGGGACGCCAAGATCTCCGTCGTGAAACGACAAGACCAACGACACGACCCGAGGACCGCGGTTGCGACAAGATCGTCTCTCGAACGCCAAGTTCTTCGACCCCGGAGACCGATCCATCTGAACGTCAAGACCTCCTTCCGAACCCCAGATCCGGACCCTGAGACCGAACCCCGAACCCCGGAACCAAGATCTTCGACCCTAATGTGTGACCCCTTTCTCGAGCCCTATTTTTATAAATGAAATACAAACTTGTTGCATATTAAATTGATCATGCATGCATACTTGTCTGTGGTTTGGGGGCATTATGCTGATTCACCTTATAATTAAACATGGAGTCTATATGCGGGATATCTTTGTCTTATTCCGGACTCCATTTAAATTGGCATAGCGAACCGAAGCCATGTTTGGTCTTGCTAATCCGACATTTAATTTGCGGGGTAGATAAATAACTTGAACCGTTTAATTAAATGTCGGGACCCCGGTTCCGCTTAATATGATATAATTGCATTGCACCTTTGCCATGTCATACATCATACATGCATCATGCCCGATCTTCTGTCATAGTATTAAATAGTGCATCCGGTGTTTCTTCTAGTGTTTTGCTTCTTCGCGGATTAGGCCGATGAGTTGATGCGAGTGTCGACCCGATCTTCGGATGAACCTTCGGCAATGTTTTCAGGCGAGCATCTCCCCCTTTTCTACCTATCTTACTTTTATAGTATTTATTCCCTCCTGTTGATCTATTGCTATCTGTGTTGCGATGCTCTAGTTCTCGTACCCGTGATATCCCTTGCAGCCTTATATTGCCTTGGACACCTCCTATTACCCGTTGTTTGGTAGATAGTTGGACCTGCGCGTCGTAGTCGCTTGCTCAAGTGCTGTTGCGTGTCGTCAAGTACCACAGTTGTTGGAGTATTGCCGTGTGTTTATTGTTGGAGATGATCATGGCTTTAATTATTGTTTAATAACTAAAATTGAAGTAGGTAAATGCAGAGGCACCGGTGGGCAATAGATGTTATTTGGTTGTTAACCGCCCACTAGTGTCCCGTAGGACCCCGAGTTCTTGACACCTGTTCCGAGATCGAGCGCGCTAACCACAGGTGGGGTGTATGGGCACCCCCATCGATTTAGTACCTGATTCCAAGTACTGTACTGGGGGCCACAATTAGTTTGGGGCTTTATTACTATTCTGTACTTATGCCATGCTTTACTGCTTTATTTAAATTATGCGAAGTACTGCACCTGTACTGTTTAGGTAAGCGGAGTGTTTTCGCGGTATCGACAAGCCCGAGAGTTTCGGGTTCCCAGTCGTTTACAGCCATTGACGCAAACCCTGAGTCCGTCTCGGAGACCGGCCGACTTCGTTGCGGGTAGCTTAGTGGGGTGGCCCCCCGTGCTTGCTTTGGGTCTGGGAAACGTCGTGTCCGAAACCCCGTCGACATACCGTTGGGTGTATGTTTTGTGATCTTGTACCTACCTGATCCGACAACAAGGGTGTAGGTGCGTGTGAAAACTTTGGTGCACCCCTGCAGGGTTAAATCTTTTCGAGAAGCCGTGTCCGCGGTTATGGACGACTTGGAGCACAGGTCTCGATCATAGACAACTATAACTAAAGTTTACTGCTATAATTTGACTGGTATCCGATATGACTAGTAATCAGCTTCACTACAACGGAATGGCTAAATAAAAGTACCAACAACTGCTGGGTTTTGGGTTATCTCATGCTAATTGTATCTGACTAGTAAGTGTTGCAACTACAACAGAATGGTTAACTAAAAGTGCCAACTGCTTATTATATCAGGATGACTCATGCCATCTATATTTGACTAGTAATTGCCGCCACTATAACGGAATGAATAAAACTGCCAACTGTGTGAGTTCCTCGGTTGACTTCCTCGTTTGGTCTCGAGGGGGAAATACCAGGATGGGTATGTTTGGTGGTAGTATCAGGTTGGTTCCGAATAGGTCTTTCTTACCCCTCTCTGATAGCCGCCAGTTGTATCGAGTCTCTATAGGTCGTTTAGTGCATGCTGCGCTGCCACTCAGTCCACCATACCTATGTAGGCGAGGACCGCCGAATTCTAGCCTCGCCGTGTACTGGCCTCAGTACTGACTGCTCTCTCTTTTTTCTTTGCCCTTTGTCGGCACCCCTTTTGTTTAAGCAGGTTTTGAGATCGACGTCGTTAGCAGGGTTACCCTTCCGGCTTGGCCTGGGCAGGGTTATGGACGCCATTGATTATTCTTCAGGGCTCTTAGCTCAATTTGCATCTTGTCCGTACTCGGACGCTATATCGTTTTAAAGGTGATTTGGATGTTTGTATTGTATATCTGTATCCTTGACTCTTTGAGTCGTTGTTGTATATATCTGTTGTGTGGGTTCCATCGTGGACTATTGTGTAATGGTATTACTTCGTTTTCCACCCGCACGAAAGTGCCTGGTGGGCACCTTTGAATCGTTTCTATGCGGGTTTGGCGGGAATCGCTGAAACTTGCATAGGGCTGATTCCGAGGGTGTTACATTTTCCATGCACGGCAGGACTGAGTAGCTGCGTTGTGCTGAAAATGGTGCAAACGCCATGTCGTTCTCAGCTCGACGGGACTCGAAAGAAAGTGCACAAGGGGCGGCCACGCAGCTCGCCGCACGTGCGCAGTGCGCCATGCAGCAGCCTGAAGGCCATGCCGCGCTGCTCGACACGACCACCAGTCAACACGTTGCGGCGCAGCTCAACGCTGCCACCAGTCAGCACGTCGTTGCATAGCTCGTCATGCCCGCCTCGCAGCTCGCCGTGCCCGCCTCGCAGCTCACCGTTCCCGCAAGGTGGAGATGAGAGACACGAAAGAGGAAGAGAAGAGTCGGTGGGATGGAGGGAATACGAGGAGGAAGATGAACGAGTAGGAAATTAATGCGGGAGCCTTGAGCGTTGTTAGTCAGGGGTAGAAGGGTCCATTTAGCGCTAGTTTTGACTCCTCCTCGGAATACGCATCCTAAAACGAGAAATCCCAGAAAAATAATGGGAGGGAGGGAGTATTTGTTTTACATTTGTTTGTGATGTCTTTGATCTTGTTTGTTGCATGTATGTTGAGAAAACATGTTTATGGTGTCCTATTTTAGGGCATCTTAAAAGCATGTAGCCGGTTGCATGCTATACAGGGAAGCTGGAATAGATGTGTCAATTTTGGTGGCAAAAACACGAAAAATAATGCCCAAAAACAAAAAGGCAGTGCCCTATTTTTAGGTAGTTGTTGAACATGCTCTTATGTAACTGTAACACTACTCAAAAATTAGGACTATGTCAGTACTTTTCTCCAAATGGGAAAAGTGTCACTAACTTGAGCGACATTGTTACTTCTACACAATACTAGACACTTGATGTCGGCTACCATTAGGCCTGAAAAACTTACTTGTATGACTCATTTTCTTATAAGTGGGTCCTAACTGGCTTATTTGTTGTGACCTTTATCCTTACAAACAGTTGTTGGGGTTATACTTTCCGGATATACCCATGACGGGCAATTATACTCGGAGACCAGGGTGACCCATCAGAGTTAGTTTGTGGCTTCACAAGCGGCCTAGTCAATGAGAACAGACAACATGGGTGCCAGGAAAACGCTCCTCTCCTATCCTCTCCTCCCCCAACCTTATCTCTTCCTCCGCTTGTCCGTCGCCACCCAAGATCCGGGTCGCTCCCGAGCCTCTCCCACCAGAATAGCCGGCAGGAGGTGGCGGAGGAGCGGTGCCGAGGTATCTGTAGGATTTAGGATCTTTAGGGTAGTTAGGTTTGGGATTTTTTCCTTAGGATGGCTTCATGCCGTGAGGAAGTTGGAAGTTCTCTTCCCTGAGTCTTGCAGCCGCCGATGTCGCTTATTCCTCGACGCGGAGCTCCGATGGTCGGAGCCCTGGCCGCAATGATGGAGTGCTACCTCCTCTTCAAATAAAGGGGTGTCTGGATCTAGGTGCCGTCCTGGGTCGCAGTGATTGCTGGCGGTGACGCCTCTTCCTGCTGGCCATGGTGGCGAGGAGGAGAGGGGATGCGACGTGACGTGACGTGACGTGACGTGTGGTGTGTTGGTTTCTCTTCTGGCCGGCCGTTGAGGCGATGGGAAGGGACCCCGCACTGATTCATCCTCTGCTTCCTGGAGAAGGTACTGTCGATCTCTGGTCCATCGCCGTCACATCTTCTTTGGTTTCTCCTCCTCACCTCGGGCAGGAGCTCTAAGGAGGGAACTCGTTTTCTGTGCGTGGCGGGGGTGGACTTTGGCTTCTCATTGCTGGTGCTCCTACTCAGTCCTTCTTCTCCTAGGCGTTGTGGTTGCGTCTGGATGGTTGGGTTTCATGGGTAGTAGCAGCGGCGCTTGGCCGGTGGCTGCGACTGATGATCACACAGTGTGCCTGGTTTTGCCACTGATCTTTGATGCCCAAGATAGGCGTCCTCAGACGCAATGGAAGCGTCAAAGCAACGTCCGAGATTGGAGGCCCTCACCTGATGGTGCGACGACGGCATTCAACGCCAACCTCTTCCCAAGTGGTTTCGTCCCCGGTGAAGAAGACGACGATCGGCTGCGGCAGTCATCTCTGAATTTGTGCAGTGAGGCGCATGGACCTGATTGCTTTGTCAAAAAGTTTTTGTGGTCCTCTATGTTAGTTTCCAGGACCTGGTTGTAATCTTACCTTTACTTTTGGTTCTTGTTGTAATTTGTACCACTGCTTCGTATTAAATGCAGCCCTTTAGGTCCTTCGAGACCTTTCCCGTTCAAAAAAAAGAGGAGCAGCTATGAGAAGGCTTAGAAGGATTACCGACTTGAGCCCGATACCAGAATACTTGGAGTAAAAAATATACTAATTATCGAATATGTTGTAATCTGTAATATAGACGGACATGATCCCTCTTCGTAAGGCTTATGTCGCATGACTATATAGGCTGACATACAAACAGCCCTCAGGGCACGACCAATATTAACATGCACAAGGCGAACCATAGTCAAACACCTTATAACCTCTGACTTTACCGATTATAGTGGATTGATTGTATGAGTAGAACCAACCACCGTAGAGGATCTGAACCTGAGAAAACTTGTATGCTCCCTGTCCCGGACATCATTGCATCTCACCCCCCCCTCTTTCCATGCCTCGAGGACCCTCTCATTGCGTTCCAGTTATCAAAACGATGAAAGTTAGCGCCTACCGTGGGGCAGGTGACCTCAGGATTTTGGATCCGAGCGAGATCCGACTTTGCGAGAATCGACGAAAACATCACCCCTCGGTCGAATTCTGTATGACGGCGGTATGCCCATCGTCCCCAACGACGAGACCTGGTTTCAGCTAACAGCTACATCACCAAATTCTAGGGGAGGCGAACGGAAAAGTGAGACTTGACCGCATCCTAACCTCTCCTAGTTGGCTTGGAAAATATCCTGAATCGATTTCATCTCTTCACCAAAGTCGGATCATTGTCTGTTTGTTGTTGACCTTGTTATCATTTTCTTAAATCACTTGAACACGGTGAACATTAATTTGAAGCATGCAAAACTTATGTAAAAAACATGAATATCTTTTTGTCAATGTAAAACATTTTTAATACTATAAAAGGGCAAGAAAAAGAAAGTGAAAACAGAAATACAAAAGAAAATAAATAGAAAAATTAAAAACCGAAATTTAGAAAAAACAAAAGGAAAGAAACAGATCTTTTTGGAAATAAAAAATTAAACGGAAAATAAAAAAACATAAGAAACAAAACTGCATAGTGGGCCGCCCGGTTTGCTGGACCCTTGAGGCAGCGTGGAAGAATCCCAACGCACGGGCGGTGTATAGGATGTCTTCCTCCGCCTTTAACTGCAGCTCACACGGCCATGTCTCTTCCCAGGAGGATCTCCCCAACGACGCCCTGCACGCGATCATCCGCCACCTCCTGTCCACCAGAACCTTCTTCAAATGTGCTGAGCTTACAATGTGTAATCAAGTGCTTTATCTTCTCTATGCGTCTGTTCTGAATTTAGCCTACAGTGATTGTTCAGGCTCTGTTGATTCTCGATGATTGATCGTTGTGTAATTTGCATGGATGCAAACAAAATGCCACTTCAGTGTTTCACTTTGAGATTGTAAGGACATATTTTGGATTCAGCAGTTTTTAACATTTGAGTGAGTACAGCATACTGACATTTTTGGTAGTAGTATGTTTGATTCGAAACGGTACAGCCATGTTGCACGCAGTTCCTTCGAAATCGGTCTTTGGTGTTTCTTAGTAACAACTAGGATGGCGAAGTGGCACCCGATCCGTCCGGCTTCGTGGAAAAAATTATTAGTCTAGTTTAACTTTTTAATAAAATTAGTCTAGTTTAAACTAAATTTTGCTTTCGTGGGTTTATGCTGGTTACCGCTTGCAATCCTATAACAACAGAACCACAGTAGTCAGTTTGCTCCTACTTAATTCTTTGTGATCTCCTTCCGTTGTCATACCTATTCCGCTCGTTGCTATAACAGTTCATAGCATTTGCCAGTGACTCACCAGTTTGGGTAATTTCCCCAAGAAATGGTCCAATCATGTTAGCTCCACGCGTGCTTGCCTTTTCTGAAAATACAAAATTATGGTTATTGTATTACGCACATTGCCTTTCAATTCTGCTTATCTAAAGATGTAATCGGTGCACCCCATGGGGTAAAGAGAGATTAGGCATCCTGGACCCTTAGATCGAGTGTTGAAACGAGATCCCAGACCTTGGTTTGTGATAAGATAATTTTACCCATGATAACAGTAAATTAGCAGATTGCTGCGCGTACGTCGCTTTTTTTTCCCACATGTGCTCCTCTGGATCGAGTTGCGCCATCCTCCCGTCTGGAGCCTTCCAGGCCCGCATGACAGTCTCCCATGTTTTTATTTGGCTGGGTTTTAGTCGGGTAAGACTGACACGCCGAGGGCACTAGGCGCAGTGCCTCCGCACGTTTTGCTCCGCCTCCAGTCCCCTTACGTTCTCTTCTCCCCAATCCCCTTCGTCTAAAGGGCACCGTGAAAACCCTAGCCCCAATCCCTGTGCTCCTCCGGTCCCGCGCGGCTGCATCGCCTCCTCCCCATCGTGCCCGCTCATGCGCCCCCTCCCCTCTCGCGCTGCCCTTCATGCCATGCTCGCCCCTCGGCGCTCGAGGAGGATGCAGAGAGGAGAAGAAGGAGGCGGTCCTCTTCGCTCCTCGACGCCCTGGCCGAACAGGGAGGACCGACTGTGCACGCCGCCACCGCCATCTGCGCCCTCATGGAGCACGAGCAGCCGCCAATTACCAGGTGAGCCTCATCTCCTCCGCCCCCTGCACTCACGCCCCTTCTCCTCTCGCGTGCGGCGGCTGGCGCCGCTCCGCCTCCCTGCCCGATCCTTCCTCCCCCTAGCCGCTTCCTATTTCCTCTCCCAATCCGAGTGCGTCCTCTCTGCCCCCAATCCCTCCCTCCCCACCCCCTTCTCCGCCTCGCCGCCCGAGCAGCAGCAGCGCGCCATGGTAGTAGCGACGGCTGACGCGGGAGATAGAGGCAGCAGCATAGGAACGAGAGGAGAGGGAGTAGCAGCGGTGGTCTGCAAGATACACATGCACCCACACACACACTCTCTCTCTCTCTCAACGGCTTGGGAGGGGAAAAGTTGGAGGCCATTGGGAGATGGGGTGGCCGTGCCTAATTTCCTCTCCTCCATGGGTTAGTGACAAGATCCTCGACCCTATGTATTTTTTTTCATTTTCAGGCCACGAATCATCTCCTCCCCCTCCAGGTCGTTTCTTCAAGGTCACGATCTATTTTGGTGAGGTGGGAAGGGCAGCCTTATCCAGAAGAGTTTGCTGTGGTAAATCTAAATTAATGTGTCTATTTTGGATGTTTGTCTATATGACATGCATCCTGTGATGATTCAGTTTGGATTCTGACAAGTGAAACTCATTTGCGTTAGGTTTAATTCTCAAATCCAGGCAATCACGTTAGCATAGAGCTCCCAAGCATATATACATATATATGTTGCATGCAATACATTTTTATTCTATATCCATTTGCAAAGTTTCAGACTGCAAGTTATAAAGGGTTGGGGAGAATGGCGCAACCTGGATTCAAAAACTACCAGTGAGTGGATGGTGCGCTATTGGTGCTCAATGGAAAGGTAAAATAAGATATCTAACCCTCTTGTTCTGCATATGCAGCAGTCCTGGTATTGAAAGCAAGCATGTCAACAGTATTCCATGATGTATAATTTTGACCATTCTAAAAAAATTGTACTATTTAGAAATTCTCAGAATACCGAGTTTTTACTTACATACTTACTTCCCCTCTTCAGTCAATCTCGTGTAATGATCCAATGCTGATAATTGTTGAACCATTGTATATGCTATTGTGTTGTCTATCTGAACATCTTGACTGTGTTAGCTATATATGGTATCATTAGATGAGAACAATTTTAATTTCATGCGAGTTTCTTGTTTTTTCCTTTGCTAGGTGTGGGATGCTACTTGGCTCTGATCCGTGCATCTCAAGTCCCACAGGAACACCGTGCATGTTCTGAGACACTGGTCCAAGTGCCCTGCAAGTTTGTGAGTCTTCAAACTTTTGTTGATTACTGTGGAAATTTTGTGCTGTCGAAATTGGTTGAAATCAAATCATCTCAGCTTCACTGGAATTTCTTAGATGCCCTGATTTGGCATTACCAAAATATTGTCTTATCTATTTAGGGGCAACAAAAGCAAAACATGCCCTTCTTATATAGATGCGTAATTTTGCAGGGACTGCTGTAACAATCGAGAAAACTAGACACGATATTGTACTACTTAATTAAATGGTTTAGTGTATATATGATAAGTGAATCTTCTGTGCGTATTTTTGATTCCCTTTCTGCTGATGAGATTTAGGTTCATTTGTAATTTTGTACCCACCTGCTCAGACTAGCATCAATTAACGGTTATTCGGACTTGACCAATCTAGCTATTATTTCATGGGATGTTTATTCTCTATGCTAACTAATATTGTGTTTCCATGCAGCCTATTCTTTACTTCTTTCTGCATGTAGTTTTTCATATTGGACACCGTTCCTATTAAACACAATGCCATTTCAATATTATCCAGCATATTGATATTATCAAAGTAAGAGGAAGACCATGTCGATAGATATATCAATCTGAAACCAAGAATGATCACTAAGCTTATAAATATGGGCATTATCGGCAATGAGGTATTATCATTGTAAATTAATTGCTATGAGAGTTAACTTGCCACAACTTATGGTGAATTTTACCCCTTACTATTTGGTGCATGTATTTATGTAAAATCAATCTTGGTTCACAAGATATATAGTTACTTGGCAGCTATAACATTGTGTGTTCCGTTGTTTTTACACATTGCAGGTTACTCCAAGTACCGAAAAGACTTTGTTATTACGCTAAACCATTTTCCGAATTTAATTTTTCTTTGCCCATTGTTAACGTGCAGATAAAAAAATGGTTTATGCTTGTCATGATGGCTGATTAATGATCTACTGAGTCTGCATAAAAGGAAAAACAAAACTCCACTATTAATTGATGTCGCAGCTGAAACCACGGTGAGTGTCCTTGCCTCTAATAAATTTAGTTCTCTCTTTATTTCTCATGTTGTTGCTTTGCCTTCATTTGACACAACTATTACAAATAGCTGCATTTTATAGTTGTCAGCATTGTCGACAGAATCTTAAGTATTGAGGCATTTGGAAAATTATGAGCTGATAATCTGAAAGGTATATGACGTTGTGGGAGGTACTGATGATCTCAGATGTGTGCTCTTTCTGTTATTCTAAGCGCACCGTATTCCTCCCTTTGCAAGTACGACATCAGTTTAGCGGGTCTGATTTTTCTTGGTTGATTGATATGAAGCCAAGGTTCAGGTTGGCCGATTCCCATACCACATTGGGTCATATGAAGGATTGGTACATATCGACTTGATCCTGGATTTTTTCTTGGGTTTCATGGAGAATGTTGTGATGTTCATCCCCAGTTGGATATCAGTATGAGAAATTTCAATGATACAATGGAGGTACAAAAATTTCTTCCATATGAACAAGTCTTTACTCTGCATGAACACTGTTTACATAAGCTATGTTCTATCTCCCATCTGTAGAACTCTTTGCTCTGCATGTTCTCTCTTGCATAGTATCACTAATGCACTGTGCATAAACACTAGCCAGTCAGTTTAGGTTGGACAAAAAATTATGTGCGGATTTTATGATCAATGGCAAGCCCATTATGATGAAAGGCTACTTGACTATAGTTCCTCGCGTAAATGCTCTAATGAAGCACATATTAAAAAAGTAGCTAGATATGATTAGTTGGGAGTATCTTTAAGCCCATTCTATACAACAAATAATACTACTATATATTTATTACTGATTTGTTAAATAAAGAACCAACTTTGGGAGGTTAATTTAAGTTGGTGGTGTAGATTGCCTTTTACCTTTGTAGCTGTTACCTTCGTTTTTTTATTGAAGTACAACTATTTATTTTATTTGGTCCTCTAGAATCTATTCTGTGATTTCCATATATGATATTAGCTTCTACAGTGAAGAAAGAATTTGTGTCTAATATGTTGTTCCTCTTGGAGCCAATCCATGTAAAACTCTGTACATGTCTGACTGTTCTCTTGCTTGATTGCTTTAGAGATATAAAATGTTTGGCCTCAGTTCAGTAATGATTTAGCTTATTAGATATGCCCAAATACATCTGTGTACCTCTTTTTTTCTAAAATTATGATGTAGGCCCAATTTACTGTCATCCATCTTCTATCTGAAAGTTAAAAGCGACAAAGTTTAAGTATACCTTGTGGTGAACTTGTTCCATTTCATATCGTTTGTTTTCTTTAATTCTTTTGTTGATCCTAAGCTCTGAAAGAGGTGCCAAAATATAATGATCTTAATTTGGTTAAGTTTGCATATATCTGCAAGCTAGATGATAGGGAAGATATGATGCATCATCCGAGTTATGATATGCAGAAACCTAAACCCGGCCAATACATCTCTGATTGATGGGGTTTGATCAAAATCAATAGATGGTTATGTCTATCCGAGGAATGCATTATTTCGTATGTCCAAGAATTTCCTTTGCATACATAGATTTGTTATTTACCATAATGTTCAATTCTTATTTCTGAAAAACTTATTACATATGAATTTAAGGTACGTTTGCTTCATGCCCCAATGCGCTCTACAGATTGCAGGCACAATTAATAATACATTGGCGGCCGAATCGGCTGCCTGCAGATCGCCCAACATTTGGCTAAAGCTGCATATATTGTATCTCACCATCTGGAATGGGTCTATCCAAACATCAGAGCCAAACCAAACGACGACCATGGGTCATGCGCTTGCCAAATCTTTGGTCTGGCCAGCTTTGGCTCAAAAGAAAATTCACCCTTAGTGTCTCACTTCTAAGCTTAATGATAGAAGATATTGCATGTTGTATGTATATGGTTGAATAGAGTAATCTTGGTTAGACAATGATATACTTAAAATTTTAGCTCATTTGTGGGAACAGTTTCCATGATATGAATATCTAATTATGCTTCTAAGACAGATACTCAAATATTGTACTACTCCCTCCGACCCAAATTAGTTGACTTAGATTTGTCTAGATTTAATTGTATTTAGACATGATTTAGTATTAAATACACCCGTACCTTGATAAATTTGAGTCAACTAATTTGGGTCAGAGGGAGTATTATTTTATGTTGGCTGCATTGCCCTTGCCAGTATTTGTTGAGGGTAAACAGAGCACTACCCTTTTATATTTCATGGCTTCGAGATAAAACCTCAACTTTTACATGCTACATGCGATTCCTTCCAATGCACAATGATGGAAAATATATTTCAGTCACAATGTCACAATCAGAGTGCTATGAGTAATATATTTCCCTATATTATCTATCATTTCCATTTGCTTATATTGCAAGTACTGACCTAGCTGGGCAGGTGCTGCATGTCTACTACTGATTATTTAGTGATATAAGTTAGCATGTGAGGTGTTGGCTTCAACAACAGTGGTACGAACTTACTTCTCATTAGCAATGACTTCTAATAAGTAGTATTTATGTTATGTACTATCCTGCATTCCCATTTAGGATTTCTGGAGGTTTAGTATTTTTAGTAATTAGTTGCCGGATGAAAATAATGCCCCTTCCAGTTTCTTGCTTTTGGTAAGATATTTTTTGATTCTCTGTATGTAATAACCTTTTCAGTGCACTATCTACTCGATCTTGACATTTTTTCCGTTTAGCTCATATATGGTTCTGTCTGTTGCTAATAAATGCATTCTCTGCCATATCTTGCCAGTTCCTTTTCTTTTAATTGTGTATAAGGTTAATCGTTTTATTGTTGGGTACTTTATTTCATGCTGTTTTCTGTGCCAGTTCAACTGTTTGAACTCTGCAGCGTTAGCTTAATGTATTTTATATTGTCGCACCTAAAGGATTGGACTTAATGATGTGTTCATATTACGAATAATTGATTGAGAAATACTGGCTTAACTAAGCTACTGTATTACTTTAATTTATAGATGCATGTATTATATCATTGTAGCTGTTGGACTTTTGATTTGCACGTTGTTATTTACATGCTATCATATTCATGTTTCTCTGCACGAAAATGAACTTTGTTACCTTCTTCCTTACCTTAGTTACCTTCCTAGGACGCAGGTGAAAGGCAATGGCGCTAGGATCTCCTTACCTTCGTTACCTTCCTATCTTCCTTGGTCTAGATCCTAACTGTATGTTCATAGTGCCTCTGATTTAGCTGTAAGATTAAGCTTGCTATAGCAAATTTGTTGTGCTTAGTCTTGGTGTACTTACCAGCCACTTACTACTTGATAGACATACATTAGTATTGCATCCGACGGACTGGTTGCATTGTACGAGAAAGATGATAACAATCTTGTGAGGTATTGTCTAACTACTTATCTGCTATTTTTGCCTTCTTAGCCATCAAACTCAATATTTTTGTTTGGTAGGAACTTGTCATAACTAACACATGTGTGGGGAGGGCATACAACTGAAGTTCTAGAAAAAGAGAAGTCCTTTACTTCATGTATACTTCTCTACTGTTATAATTGACATCTGAGAAAAAGAATGAATATGCACACAACTAAGCTAGGTAAGCATGCATCGTGGTTTTATTGAAATCAAACGATGCAGTTTATTTGAATTCCCTTGCATTTAACTATTGGTTGATTTATGTTTTCATTTGCAGCGGTGGGTGGTGTACCTATTAGGTCTAAAATTTCATGTGCCTTGGCCTCTAAAGACCTTGCTGTGACAATGTTCTTGTGTAGATTTTTCTGTTTTTGTTCCTTCCCTTTTTCTGCTGTTGTTCCTTCTCTATGTCTGTTGCTCTTGACAAAACCATATTATTAGTTATTGTAATATAATATATTCCCCTATTTTCTTGATTGTATATACTCATATGTTATAACGTTCATTATTTCATGTGTTTTGCCTTAATTTCATCATATCAACTTCATTTTGTAAAACCTAAAACCTATTATCACCTGATTTTATTGCCGCTATAACTATGTATTATCATTTTTTCTCACCTATGAATCGCAAAATTGTCACAAATTCAACGGGATCGTGCGCCAAGGCGCACCCCTAAATCTAGTAAGTTATAACTGAAGCCATGACATGACACACAATGACACAATTGAGGTAAAAGCCTGTGATTAGTGGCTGAATCGGTTTGACTAGTTAGCAAAAGTCAACCAACTCAGGAGCCAGTATCCTTACAGACCAGACACTTCAATATTCGTTCATACAAACGGCTTCTGACTTACTCACTAAACAATACTACTGTGCAATTTGACTTTTTTATTATCACTCAATTTTTCTTATAGTGATGATACTTTTTCAACTATTTGACTTTACGTTGCATAAACTGAGGTAAGGTTGGTTGGTATATATTTACTTTGGTCAACGATTATTATACGGCAGCTCTTATCATAGCCATCTTCGTCATCTAGAGTAGCATATCCTCCCCATATATTGCAAACATGTCATTTCTCCTCGGATCTTGGAGCATTTTTTTGCAAATGTCTCTACAGCTAACTAACCATGCACATCTTCTGTTGCTGGTTATGGTTTTTTAAACAAGGTTGCTGGTTATGGTTGGAAGACCAGGAAACTGAATAACAGGTCTGCAATCTGAACGAGATAAGTACATGATCGCATACTAGCAGCTGGAGTCTGAAGCCAATGCCAGGAAGGGTACCAGGTTTCTTATCTGTCCTTTGCAGCAACCGCGCAAACTTCAGAGCTAATGTTCGAAATACAGAAACGCTCACAGATAACCATTTAAGTTGTCCGCCAAGCTATAGATTACGAGAATGGCCTGAACTTGGACACGATTTCATGAACTAATTAGAAGTGGTTACAGGATAAGAGTTTCTTACGCTGCCTCCAAAAGCGGCTCAAACGCGGGTTTCGCCGACCTTTGGTCTAATATAAAGAATAATGTGTTCGGGCAGAGCCAGTTTGCACTAAACTAGGGAGACCCATGAATCCTTAAAGCATCCTGCAAGCTTTTATCTGGTGCCTGCATCCATCAAGGACATCCTGTGCAAGGGTGATTTCTGAAATGTCATCGCAGCGTTACACGGATCCAAAAATTTCCCCGAGGAATGGTCCCATTGTTTGTGAGCCTGTTACATAGATGTGGTTATTGGTTGAATCAGCTTGAGCTCCAGCTCAGGAGCCGCATGCCCAGACCGACCAAACGAGTTGATATTTCCTTATTCAAATTATGGCTTCTGACTCAGCTCACCAAACAATACTACATGGCTATTTCACTTTTTTTAATCACTGAACTTGTCGTGTAGCGATGATACTTTTAAACTATTTGACTGTACATGGCATGAACTGTGATGCAGGTGAGGTTCTGTATATGTGCTTTAGTCAAACATTTTGATAATATGAAATGTTATCACTGCACAATATGTTTCATCATCAGCGGCATCAAATCCTCATCATATCCTGCAAGTAGTAAGTCATTTCACACGGATTCTACAGCATTTATTGCAAGTCTCTTTTCAGCTAACTAACCAAATCATCTTGTGCTACTGGTTATATGGTCTGGACTCAGGAGACCAGAAAGGTACAGTATAATAGTAGATTGACAGGTTTGCAGTGTAAACGCAGATACTTCATTGAATACTTTTGTTTGATCAATTCTATGAGCTGAAATTTCATTCGGTGTCTGTAGGCAGAGCCTATGCATGATGTCTGCCACTGCTATATTAATATAGCGGGGCGAAAGCCTGTTTCGAGGATGCCTGCCACTGCGGAGTTACTCGTCGTAGTACAACAACCGCGGTTTTGGATCAGTGATTTCCAGTAACCGCCCAAACTTCAGAGCTACTTGCGATGTACAGCGACTAGCAGCATAATTAGCAGTACTTAAGCTGTTCCAACCTATAGTTTACATTAATGTCCTGAACTTGGGCGTTAATCCTGAAGAAATGGCAGCAAGTGGTTGCAAGTAAGTGTTTCTTACGTGGCCTCCAATGTAAGTGTTTTTTACTTGGGTTAAACGAGGGTTTCACCGACCTTTCGACTAATAAAAGAGGAGCGTGTTCGGATCCGTGCCAATTTGCACTAAACAAAAGTGACCCCTTAACTGAACAAAGCATCACGTAAGCTTGTTTCTGGTTGAGGCACCCATTAAAGCTGTTCACTGCAAGAGGGAATGGGAATGCGAAAACTTTGTTTGCAACAATTTTTTATTTGGCAAGGAAATCCATGAAAAATCATTGCATGGATTGCATGTATCCGTTCTTAGGAGCAGCATTGAGCCAAATAATTTCTGCAAAGATATTTGTAAGATACCTTAACCTCTTAATTGCAATGCACAATCCTGCATGTTTAATGATAAGTTCACCTTGCTTGGTCCTCCAATGTTCTAGTCACTGAGAAATGCTGAAGATAACGACGCACGAGATCTGCAAGGAGTGAGCTGTGCTTCTAAACAAGACCAAGTGGCAGGTCATATGCAGCAACAGTGCTGCAAATATGCAGGTACCATGAAGCTTCTCATTTGTGTTGTCTAGTGCTTCTGGGTATACCGAACATTTAGGTGGTATTAAAAATTAAAATCTGAATATTTCTTAGACAAACTGATCTAATCAGTGCTGCCGGAAAGCCAGTAGCCCTATTTGCAAGGAGTTGTGTTAGTGTCGCTCAATCTGAACTGCAGATTTGACAGAAGATTGAATGTACGTTTCCATTTCTAAATATGAGGTTAATATCATAAATACTCCCTCCGTTTCAAAATATAAGATGTTTTAGTTTTGTGAAGAAAATAAATCTAGACTTGTTTTAGTATGTAGGTTCACTCAATTTTGGAATGAATCTACATACTGAAAAGAAGTCTAGATTCATTTTTTTCACAAACCTAAAACATCTTATATTTTGAAACGGAAGGAGTATTTAACTAACAAATAATATGCCCTAGAATATTGAACTTACGCTTACACATGTGACAATGCTGCCCATGTTTTATTAGGGCAGTCAGCGACGTGGAGTTACTTCCAGAAATGATAATTATTACTTGTACCCTTGTATTTGGTTGTGTATACCACTATTTCAGTTTTGAACAAACTTACAGACTACTCTTGCCGCTAAAGCAAATCACAAATGTGCACATATTTGAGATTGGCATGCGTGTGAAATCATTCAAACTGACTGGTCCAATCGTATGAAGCAAGAACATTCCCAAAGGATGCATATTTCATTGCAATTAGATTGCTAGTCAGAAGAACCTGTCGTACT
Organism: Avena sativa; assembly: GCA_916181665.1. NCBI lineage: Eukaryota > Viridiplantae > Streptophyta > Magnoliopsida > Poales > Poaceae > Avena > Avena sativa. The sequence continues at coordinate 368,165,422 of OV702279.1, read as the reverse complement.
TGAACAGTACAGATCATAACATGGAACGTGAAGAGCTAAACCTTTTCCTATTTCTTTATTTTTCTGATATCTTTCATCTCCGATTGAGCAAACTTACAACACCGATGCCAACACCCAAGAGATAAATACATGCACATCCTTGCCATTGCAGGACTTAGGAGCACCACAACAACAATTGAACATCCAAATTATCAGTCAGGTCAGCAACAAAAACTTCTGAACGACCTACCACATGTACACATACACACGAAAGCTATCTGTTAAGCCTAACTAGAAACGAGAACCAGATGAAGAACAGAACACCTATGTAGAGTCAGAGAATGGCAGAGCAGAGATGGATCAGTCATGGTAGCAGAGGAGCATGACAATGCATCGCTGGATGATGTAGAGCCTAGCTTTGTGTTTCCTCAACATCCTGCTAATCGCTCCTCCTCCTGATCCCTTGTGCTTCCCATGGCTTTTCACCTTGCTGTTCATCCTGAGCTAGCTCCTGCCTCCTGATCAGGGATGGTGAGTGAGCTAGCTAGATGAGCAGGAAGGCTCTCTGCTGCTACTGGATGGATCTGCCTGTTGTGTGGTTGTGGACAAGTGTATAGGGCGTGCCGTGCTTATATATAGCAGAGAAATGGCCAAATGGCAAGGTTTTATCTCTCAAATGATCCTCACATCTTGGCTACTTGTGCATATAAAAACCTGATGAAAAAATGGGTAGAGCGTCCGTTGTAGGAAGTTCAGAGTTGCTACTGTGTTTGGCATTGCGGTGGACTATCATAATCCTGTTCTTACCGCCCGCCTAATACCTATTTTAGTGTTTGTTCGAACCACTTATGTCTATTTTTGTGGCTAATTATTGACAGAAGATTTAAAATAAGCATAGAGGCCACAAAGTTCAGCAACCGCAAATTGATCCTAATTCCACAGGACTTGAACCAGAGTTTCCTCTCTCAACTTGCAGTGGATTCTACCCTGCTACAGGGGACAATTGCCTCTAACGTGTGACCGTTGAATTAGTCCGTGATTGGTTTCCAAAAAAACATAGAAGTGCTTTCTCTGTCTTGAAAAATAGGAAAAAAGTAGTGCATTCTCTTAATATAAGAAATAAAAAAAATAGAAGTGCATATTTACATTCTAATAATTCATACTTATTCCACTCTTTGCCCCAACAAATCGTAGCACTCTCTCTCGAAATAGGCTTTCGCCCCGCTTTATAAATAAAGCAACCGTCCATCACAAAAATCACAGTACAAAGACACACACACACCACATGCTGGGGCCACAGCACAAGACAGCCCAACTCGGACACCACCCAACGAAGAAAGGGAAGAACGCCTCGCCAAGGGAGTGGATGCCGAGGACACTAAGGCGCGCTACGAGGGAGCCGCTGAGCCGCCTCCAAGAGACGGTGAAGGGTCGCGTCCAACCTCGTTTCCCCAAGAAATAGTCCTAGTATGTTATTGCCACACTGAAACCTGTAGTGCTTGCCTTTTCTGAAAATACAGAAGTTATGGTTATTTTAGTACGCACATTGCCTTTCAGTTCTGCTTATAGGTTATAACTGCATCCATGGCACAACTTACATGTCACTGTATTTTACTGCACTTGCTTAACACGCACAAGGACGCACAATAGTTAGTACTACTATAAGCGATGAAGTCTGTCTCCCTGTAAAGACATGTGATTATTGGTGAATCGGTTTGACTAGCGAGTGAAAGTCAACCAGCTCAGGAGCCAGGAACCTGACTGACCAGACCTTTGTTATTCATTCATCCAAACGCCTTCCGACTTACTCAATTAACAATACTACCAGCAGTTTGACTTTTTAAATTATCACTGAATTTTTCTTGTAGTGATGAGACTTTTCAACTATTTGACTTTGCTTTCCATCATATGAGCTTTGGTCAACGATTATTACATGTCATCTGTTATAAATGCAGAGCCATGTTCATCATCTACGGCAGAGGATCCTGACCATATCTTCCAGACATGTAATTCCACCCGGATCATATTAACATTTATTGCAAATCTCTCAACAGCCAGCTGACGATGTTCCTCTTCTGCTGCTGGTTATGGTCTGAAGGCAGAAGACCACGAAATAAATTGGAAGGTATTCACAGTTCATGTAGACACAAATCAGAGGAGACAGACAGGAGACTGCATGCTACCAGCTGGAGTCTGAAGCCAATGCTGTGAAGGAAAGAGTGCCAGGTTTTAGGTCTGTCCTTTGAGAAACAGCTCAAACTTCGTAGCTACTGGTCGAAGCACATCAACTAGCACATATATTACCAGTTAAACTGTCTGCCGAGCTAACAATGGCCTGAACATGGGCATGATTTCGGAAGTAAAGTGCAGAAAAGTGCTTGCAGGATAAGAGTTGGTTAAAAACCGATATTTGTTCTAATAAAACAAACAGTGTATATGGGCCAAGCCATTGTGCACTAAACTAAGGCTACTGATGAAATATGAATGTAGTGCTGTCTTTTCTGAAAATGCGAACATCCATCCTGGTTGTTTCAGTACAAACAGTCTCCTTCAGTTTTGCATGAGTTGTGACTAAGGCAAGGGGCATTATGGAAACGCTTGATTCGGATTATAAAGAGGCCCTGTTGCATAATTGTGGTTATTGGTTGAATCAGTTTCACTGATGAGCTCCACCTCAAGCTCCAGCTCAGGCACCGCAATCACCGACCGACCAAACACTTTGATATTCCTTCATCCAAACATTGGCTTCGAACTCACCCCACCAAACAATACTACAGGGCTATTTGACACTTTTTTCCTTATCACTGAACTTGTCTTGTAGTGATACTTTTAAACTATTTGACTTTAGATTGCATGAACTGTGGTGTAGGCGAGGTGCTGTCTATGAGCTTTAGTCAAACATTTTCATACTATAAAATATTATCAGTGCACATATTTTGTTCATCATCTACAATATCATGCAAATAAGTCATTTCGGCCTGATTCTACAATATCTATTGTAAGCCTCTTGGCCATCGTTACAGCTAACTAACCATGTTCATCCTGTGCTACTGGTTATAGTCTGGATTGCAGAGTTCATGCAGATACCTAGCTGTGTATTTCCCTTCTGGTCAATTTTGTAAACTGAACCTGAATTTTGTTTCTGAAGAGGCAGCGCGGACGCGTGATGCTCTGTCACTGCGGAGGTGTGAAGGTTGGGTGCCGCGGTTTCGTACCAGTGGTTTCCAGTAGTAACTTCCCAAACTTCAGAGCTACTTGTGGAAGTACAACAACTAGCACCATGATTAGCAGTACTTAAGCTGTTCCACGCTATAGTTTACATGGACGTTCTGAACTTGGACGTGAATCCTGAAGAAAGTACAGCAAGTGGTTGCATGATAAGCGTTTCTTACGCGGCCTCCAATGGCGGGCGGGTTAAACAGGGGTTTCACCGACCATTGGACTAATAAAAGAACAGCGTGTTTGGAACCGAGCCAATTTGCACTAAACAAAATTATCTCCTTAATTAAGCAAAGCATGATGTAAGCTTGTCTGAGGTTGAGGCCTCAAGGCTGTTCGGTGCAAGAGGGAATGGGAATCCCAAAACTATGTTTTTTTTTTAAATTGGCAAGGAAATCCATAAAAAATCATTGCATGGATGGCATGTATCCATTCTTAGGAACAACATTAACCAAAAAATTGTTGATAAGGTATTTCTTTAAGACATCTAAATGTCCTTGATGGCAATGCAACTATCCTGCATGTTTAATCATAATCTTATAATTATCAGCTTGCTTTATCTTCCATAATTCTAGTCATTTTGAGAAATGCTGAAGATAACAATGCATAATAGTTATCTGGAGGCATCAACACCTTCCTTGCCTCCTCCTTCCTTCCCCCATCGCTTAGATCCTTTGTTTTTAAACCTTCTGTTGCCGCTTCTGGAGGCATCCTCACTGCCTGGAACGACTCTGTCCTTGAACTCCTTTCCCATTCTATTAATGACTTCTCTGTTACTTGCAATTTTGCCTTCCATGCTGACAACCTCTGTTTCTCCGCTGTCAACGTTTATGGTCCTTGCGCCCACCAGGATAAAGCCACCTTTCTAAACTCCATTGAGCCCCTCGTTCAGTTCTTGACTACCCCCGTTGCTATTATGGGTGACTTCAATCTCATTCGGCACCCTCGTGAGCGCTCTAATGCCAATTTTAATCATTCTGAGGCTGCCGTCTTCAATGACTTTATCAATAAGCTAGGCTATCTCGAGATTCCTCTTTTGGACAGACAGTTCACTTGGTCGAACCAACAAAACCCTCCAATCCTCGCTAAACTTGACCGTGTTCTTGTCAACAATGCTTGGAGCCTTGCCCTGCCTAATTCCACCCTCACCTCCTCGGCCCGACCAACCTCCGACCACTCCCCCCTACATCTCGAAGCTTCCTCAAAAGCTCCTCGCAGCCCCATCTTCCGCCTCGATAACACTTGGCTTAGCCACCCTTCCTTTGCCGCCATTACCTCTTCTAACTGGCTTAGTGTGGGTCCCAACCACAACGTGCTCTCTTCTATTAGCCGCCTGTGCCTTCGGCTAAGCGCATCCGCACCGCCGCTAGATCCTGGGCGAATTCTAGACGTCTGCCTTCTGTCTACCTTGCTAATTGTCGCGTGGTCATCGACTTCCTTGACCGGATGGAGGAATGGCGCACCCTATCTGTTTTAGAAGCTCGCCTCCGCTCCCGGGCTAAACTTAACTTAAGTCGTCTTAACGCCTCCCGCGCTACCTACTGGCGCCAAAGGGCAAAAATCGCCATTGCGTTCTGGGAGATGAGAATTCCCGCTACTTTCACCTTTGTGCCTCGGGACGCCTTAGGAAAAATCAAATTAAGGTCCTTGAGGATAGTGATGGTAACCCCACCTTCCCTCATTATGCTAAAGCTGACATCCTTCACAATTTCTACAAGAACCTCTTTGGGCAACCCCTCCCGGCGGCTTGCATCCTTGACCTCCCCACCCTTGTCTCTTCCACCTCCCTCACCCCCTCCCAGGCTTCCTCTCTTACCCAACCTTTCACTGAAGAAGAGCTCAAAAATGCTGTCCTTTCCATGAATGACAATTCTAGTCCGGGGCCTGATGGCTTTGGGCCTGCCTTTTACAAACGTAACTGGCTTTTGGTCAAGGATTGTCTCCTAAACTCTCTCCATGATTTCCATGCCTTAATTTCGGACCTTCGACCGACCAACAAATCCTACATTGTCCTTCTCCCCAAAAAAGCTGGCGCTAATCGTCCTGAAAATTTCCGGCCCATCTCTCTGCAAAACGTTTGTCTCAAAGCTATTACCAAATGTCTCACTCTCCGAGTTAGGAAAATCATTCCTTCTCTTGTCCACCCGGACCAAACTGGCTTCATTTCCGACCGCTCCATCGCGGAAAATTTTGTCTATGCGGCTGACATTGTCCAATCGTGTCACAAGCGGGCGGCTCCGGCTGCCGTATTCAAGCTTGATTTTCAGAAGGCATTTGACTCCATCAGCTGGGATGCTTTGGATAGGATCCTTCTTGCCAAAGGTTTCCCCCCTCTTTGGTGTGCCTGGATAAAAATGATTAACGACACTAGCCAAACTGCTGTCCTCCTCAACGGGGTCCCTGGGCGATGGATCCAGTGTCGCCGCGGCCTCCGACAAGGCGACCCCCTCTCCCCCTTTCTTTTCAACATTGTCGTTGATGTCCTTCAACAACTCCTCCTCCAGGCTTCCCTTGATGGTCTTCTCCTCCACCCCCTTGCGGACGATCTCCCCTGTCCTATCCTACAATACGCCGATGACACTCTCGTCATCATTCGTGCCCTTCCGCAGCATGTCCAGAATCTTAGGAAACTCCTGGATGACTTCTCTCTGGCCACCGGCCTCACGATAAACTTCCACAAAAGCACCTTTGTCCCTATCAAGGTTGACCCTGATGAGGTCTCTCTTATGGCCTCCCTGTTTGGCTGCGGCATCTCCTCCTTCCCGCAAACTTACCTTGACCTACCTCTCTCCACCCACACGCTAAGACCCTCGGACTTCGCCCCAATCATCTCTAAATGTGACATGAGACTTTCGGGATGGCGAGGCCGATCTCTTCCTATTGGCGGACGGCTCCTCCTCGTCAACTCCGTCCTCACTGCTATGATTGCTCACGCTATGAGCGCCGGCCTGCTTCCCACTGGGGTTATTGACGCTATCGACAAATGTAGACGGGCGTTCCTCTGGACTGGCGACGAAAAATGCTCTGGCGGCGACTGTAAAGTCGCTTGGACGAAGGTTTGCACCCCAAAAAACTTGGCGGCCTTGGCGTCTTATCTCTTCCTGCTCAGAACAAGGCCCTCCTGGCAAAATTCCTCACTAAGATTCACTCCACTTCTTCTGCTCCTTGGGCCTCCTGGTTCCGCCGTCGCTACGGCTGGGCTGATGACAATGACCTCGGCGACAGCCACTTCCTTGACACCCCTATCTGGAAAAACATTGTGGCAGGTCTTGCCTCCTTCCGCAACTGCTCCTCTGTCACCCTTGGCGACGGGACTTCCACCTCATTCTGGATCGACAGATGGCTGGACCCTCTCCCTCTCTTTGAAAGGTTCCCTGCCCTTTTTTCCCACTCTACCCGCCCTAACGCCTCTGTCTCTGCGATTTTCTCCAACGGCCTCGCTACCACTCTCACCTCCCGTCTCACCAACGCTGCCTCCCAGGAGCTGACGACCCTTAACATTGAACTCCATGCTCTCGAGCTTCGGAACGCCATCCACGACAACCGTATCTGCCGCTACTCTAACAAGTGTCTCTCTAACAGAGGTTTCTATGCCAACTCTTTTAGCAATCTGCAGATCGACGATCAGGCCCCAAGGATTTGGGGGAATGCCGCTCCACTGAAGTGCAAGATCTTTCTCTGGCTGCTGCACCAACGTCGCCTCCCTACCAATGACAGGAGGTTCAGGCACCAGCTCTCCTCCAGCAATACCTGCCCTTCCTGCACTCAAATTGAAGATACCACCCACCTGTTCTTAGGGTGCTCTCGCGCTACCCAAGTCTGGGACCTCTTCTTCCCGATCGGCTCCACCGCCTTCTCCAACATGGAAGAGCTCTGGGACTCTCGTGCTTGCTCTTATGCCAACGCCTCAATCTGCACGGCCATCACGTGGAATATCTGGAAGCGACGCAACGCTATCATCTTCAACGGTGTGGATGATCCACTCCTGCGGGTTCAACGAAGATGTCTCGAAGACATTAGACTTTGGGCGAACAGATGTCATGCTTCCTCCCCCAAGGCCTCTCTTATTAATTGGTGTAATGGCTTTGATCCCCCTTGATTCTCCCCCTTGCTTCCTCTTCTCTGTCCTCTAAAACCTTTGTAACTGAACACTTATTGTCTGGTATAAAATCGTTCAGGCTGGCGTAAGCCCGCCGTAGTTCCGCTCAAAAAAAAAAACAATGCATAATAGTACCGTTACGAGATCTGCAAGGGCTCTCTGTTGGCAGTGAGCTGTGCTTCTCAAAAATCAAGACCAAGTGGCATGTCATCTGCAGGTACCATGAAGCTTCTCAAATTTTGTTGTCCAGCGCTGCTGGGGTCTGGTGATACCAAAACTTTTTTGTGATATGGAAATATTAGAGCTGGGATATTTCTTAGACAATCTTCTAGAAAGCCAGTAGCCCCATGACCAAGGAGTCGTGTGTATAGTCCTTCAATGTGACTGCAAAGTTGTCAAAAGATTGACTGAACGTTTTTATTTCTCTCGTAAATTTCCCCATGGATTGTGGAACTTACAGGAAAATGCTACTATCAGAAATCTTGAACTTACAAGAATGCAAGTAAAACTTTCCCGGTATTATGGAACGAAAACGTGTGAGGTGCCATTTTCTAGTAAAGCAGTCAGCATCGTGGAAATGTCACTGTCATCTTCAGAAATAATAATTATTAGGAGTACTTGTATCCTTTTATTTGGTTGTGTATACCATTACCGCAAATTGGAAAAATACACATATTTGAGATTGCCATCAGTGCAAAATCATTCAAACTGACTGATCCAATCGAATGAAGCAAGAACCTTTCCCAAAGGATGCATACTTCCATTAGCCGTCAGAGACCCGCAATCATTCTTCAACAGTAGAGATCATAAGATGGAATGCAAGTGATAAGCCTTTTTGAGAACTTCCATGATTATTTCTTTATTTTTCTGAGATCTGTCAATTCTGATCGAGCAAACTCACAACAAGGATGCCAACACAAAACAGATCTACGAATGCACATCCTTGCCATTCCAGGACTTAGGAGCACGACTACACTACCAGAGACCAAAACCGTCAGCAACATCTATCTGAAACTTCTGAACTACCCCATGTACACAAACACACGCACACACTCAACAAAGAATCTACCAAGCCTAGCTAGAAACTAACGAGAACCGGATCAAGAACAGAATACCTATGGCTATGGTCAGAGCAGAGCAGAGATGGGTGAGCTAGTCATGGCAGCAGAGGAGCATGACGACGCATCGCCGGATGATGTAGAGCCTGGCCTTGTGCTGCCTCAGCATCTTGCTAAGCCCTCCTCGTCCTCCTGATCCCTTGTGCTCCCCGTGGCTCTTCACCTTGCTGCTCATCCTGGCTGAACCGGAGGGTGGTGATTGATGAGCCATTGAGGTAGGTGAGCACTGAGGAGGGTGGCTCTCTGCTCTTCCACTGCTGCAACTGGGATGGATCTGCTATGGTTGTGGCCAAGTGTGCAGCATTTGCACTGCTTATATAGCTTGGAAACGGCACAAAGACATGTACAGCCAGACAGGCTCTCCCACATGATCCTCACATCTTTGCCTAGTTGCGCGTATAAAAACCTGACGAGCCACTGGGTAGTGAGTGGGCGCCCCTTGTAGGAAGTTGAGAGCTGCCACTAGCTCCACTGGCACGAGCAGCAGCAGGGGCAGGGGCAGGCGTACTTGTTTATCTTGGTCAATTGTATCTGAGTTGTTCGTGCAGTTAGATCAGGAGCTATAAAATGAAGAGAAAACACGAGGTACAACGTACAGATCCTCAGCTGTCATAGCTATAGCATGAAAGCAATATCTTCCTACTTGCTTACAGAAATGATTTCTTGTCCCTAGAATGCATGACAAGGATTACAGCACCACTAATCATCCTAGAGCTGCTTAAGGATATCTATCTATCTATCAATGATCAGACAAAAAATATCTTCTCGCCGACTAGAACTCTGTCAGAGATACGTGCCAGAGCTGTCCGATCCGCCTGTCCAGCCATAGCCAAGAAGCTGCTAGCAGGGTTCAGACTTGAGAGAGAGCTGGCCTCGCGTTCCATGTGATCTCCCCGATCGAGATCGTCGTACCGTCCATCACACTGGCACCTCTGTAAATTAACCAACGACGACGGCAATAACACGGCAGGTTTTGGTGGCCTTTCCGTCGCGGAGAAAGGCAGCTTGCTTAATTTGGCGCAGAATCTGCGTATGTGGCTGGTCAAGATGACCCCGATCAAGCACGACCAACTTGTTGGTCGGCCGGCAATGGTGTTCGTACTTCCTACTTCTTCGTCTTCCCGGGTCATGAACGGACACGGCCAGTTTTTTTGAATTTAACTTTTTTTTTGTGTGAAACTCACACAGACTCACAAATATTTGCATAGAATCACCCATATGAATACACGCACATACTCCCTACTCCTATGAGCGCATCCGGATAATTAAGCCTGATAGACTGATGTGGCTGGTCTTGAGAAGTCTTAAAATTGACGAAGTCACCATAGACGTCTCGCTATCGACAAGAACATCGTCTTTTATGAGACACCAAAGCATCAAAATCTAAGGTTTAAACTCTGGTGAGCTGGAAGTATCACTGCCGTTTTAGCCATCCAACCACAGTTGGTTCTCTTTTGATAAACGCAACAGTGTTTACATCGTTTATTACAAATGGAATTATGAACCTTGGAGGGTCCTCATCCCAAAAACAAGATTAACTCTTTTCAAGAAGCTCAAAAGGGATCAAACAACTACAGAGCAAAAGAAGTTACTAACTTTACAAATAAGAGCATGATTTATGGAGGAAATGATAGGTGCTGCCCCCGATCCATCCACCTAGGCATGGAAAGGAGCAAAAGGTGGTGTATACTATGTTTTGGTCCCAACGACATCCCTCTCTTTCAAAAGTTGTCTTGATATATCTCTCTCTTTCCTTCTCACATTTTCCCCCACTCCTCAATTTACTTCCCAAGAGGCCGCCTCTTGCATAAGAGACCGCTTCCTCATCCAAAGCCTGGCTTGGACCATCCGAATCTAGCTAAAGTTGTGAGGCAACTGTTGGAATTTGAGGCATATTTGATGTTGGGCTTTTGGCCCATAACAAATACAAATTCTGAAATTCTCTTTGGCCCATTATCATGGCAGCTCATTTGTGTGCTAGTGGTGCCAAAGTTTAGTACCACATTGCTAGTGGAAAGGGAGTTGGACCACCTTATATAGTAGAGTGTTGCACCACTCACTAAGGTGTGAGAAGAAGAGAAGCCCTCGCGCACTCCTCCTCTGACGCCGCCCGCCTCGCCTCGCCACGCCTCTCCTCGTCATGACGCACGCGCGCGCCGCGGGTTGTGGACTGTTGCCCCACGTCCTACCCGACCCGCACTATATAGCAGGCAGACGCAAACCGTAGCAGACACCAGCAATTAGATTGCATCTGCCTACCTGCGCATCGCCGTTCCATCTCTCTGTGCTGCCCTCTGCTACTCCGTCCCGCCGGCTGCGTGCACGGTCGTCCGGAAGAGCAGGCCTCCGGAACCCCGTCTCTCTGATCCTGCACCGGGAGAGTGGCGATAAGGTTTTTGGAAAGCGTCTAGACGCGACTGCTCAAGCTCTTCCTCAACTTTATCGCCATGTCTGACGACGCTGCTGCTTGTGGTGGCTCCACTTCTGTTGCACCGTTGGTCATACCATCGACGAACTCGTACGTGTTCTTTGCCCTCCTGCTATTTCCTATGATGATCACTAGTATTGTAGTATGCGTAGATGTGCTAGATTTTCACTTGTATGTATGGTGCATATCTACTATGCGTATGCTAGTTAGTCTTGGAAATTGTTTTGTCATGATTTATACTTGGATTAAATTAATGCGAAAACTGCTAATTATTTCAACAATCCAAAAACCTTATTTTAGGCTGTTTTCGCGTCAAGGCTTTGCCGCTTGTCTGAAACCGAACCCGTTTACGGGTGCGCACTTTAAGCGCTGGCAAACCAAGTGTACCCTCTAGCTGATGGCTATGGACGCCTTCTGGGTATCGACTGGTAATCCTGAAGGAACGATCACTCCTGAACAGAAGAAAACGTTCAAGGAGACCGCCATATTCTTTGTGGGCTGTGTCATAAGCGTCATTGGGGACAAGTTGGTGGATGCATATTTACATATGCGCAATGCCAAAGAACTGTGGGATGCACTCGAAGCAAAATTCGGTGCTACTGATGCTGGCAGTGAACTGTATGCCATGGAGCAGTTTCATGACTATAGGATGGTTAAAAACCGTTCTGTCGTTGAACAGGCTCATGAGATTCAGTGCATTGCAAAATAACTTGAGCTCCTGAAGTGTGTGTTGCCCGGCAAATTTGTTACGGGATGCATCATTGCAAAGCTTTCTCAATCCCGGAGGAGTGTTGCCACTAACCTCAAACACCAGAGGCAAGAGATGTCTGTTGAGAATCTCATTGGGTTTCTGGACCTTGAGGAAAAGGCAAAGGCAAAAGACGCACACCCAAAGGGAGCCGAGGCACCCCAGTCAAGCGCCAATGTGGTGCAGAAGAACTTCCACCACAAGTTCAAGGGGAAGACCAAGGCCGTTCGTACTACCAACTTCAAAAATAATAAGAAGGACAAGTCACAGTATCCCTGCTTTGTGTGCGGCGAGGTTGGACATTGGGCTCCAAACTGCAAGCAGCGCAAAGGAAGGAAGAATCCAAATTGACAGAACTCTAAGTCTGTCAACGTGACTATGAGAAACAATGATAAGGGTGCATCCGGGTATGGTAATTTACCTACTGTTTTGTCAATTTGTCAATCTACAGATTGGTGGATCGACACCGGTGCTAATATGAAGGGAATATGCCCTGAGAGGCAATAATAAAGTGTTTATTATGTGTATTCCAAGTATATGATAGATATTTATTTTGCATGCTATAATTGTATTAATACGGAAACATTAATACATGTGTGTTTAATAAACAAACAGAAAGTTCCTAGTTATGCCTCTCTCATAAACTAGCTCATTGATTAACAAGATGATCAAGGTTTCCTGATCATGGACATTGGATGTTGTTAATAACGGGATCACAACATTAGTGTAATGGTGTGATGAACATTCATCCGAAGTATAACATTATGATCAAAGTCATTGAGTTTATATTGCTATAACAACTTACGAAGTGATCCTAATCCTTAGACCATGAGATCATGTCAATCACTAACACCGGAAGAGTTTCTTGATAACATCAAACGTCACACCGTAACAGGGTGATTATAAAGATGGATTCAGAACTAATAAAGTGTTATGTTGAGGCTCATGGATCGAGAGTGGAATTTGTTTATCCCGATGACGGATAGATATACTCTGGGCCCTCTCGGTGATATCACATTGATTAGCTTGCAAGCAAGTGATTTGATCACTAGAATGTTATATCACGGGAACGAGAAAAGAGTGCATGTCGGTAACGAGATCAAACTAGGTATGGAGATACCAATGATCGAATCTCGGACATGTAATATATCGTGAAACAAAGGGATTAAGATACTAGCGTAAAAGGTTCCGACGATCACAAGAAAGTCATCGTTGAATGTGTGGGAGTCAGTATGAGTCTCCAGATCCCGCTTCTGATTATTGATCCGAGAGGGGTCTCGATCATGTCCGCATTATTCACGAACCGTAGGGTGACACACTTAAGAGACACCGAGATCCAATTGGAGCAAAAGTTTCATGCCGAAAAAATGAACAAGCGCAGGAATTTATTTCACTAGATACCGAAACAGGTTTTCGGGTGAAATTGCATAAAGTGGTTATGCATGTGAAATGGAATTATAGCAAGGGGTTATTTGTGAATGTTTGTCATTAAATTAATTGACAAATTTCTGAATAAAATAAAAGAGTTTTATTTAATGAGAGTTTGCATTAAATTTGGTGGAAATTTAATGGGAATTTGAGTGGACTTCTGAGTGGAGGGAATTTAAAGGAGATTTGTGAGTGGAGTGTCCACCCACATGAAGAGGGGAGGGCAAGGGGGCAACCCCATGCGCCGGCCACCCCCTTGGGGTTCCCCCCTCCTCCTATAAAAGGAGCCCCCCTCCTCACTTGTCTCTCACACCTCCTCGTGAAGGATCTCTCTCCCCCTCTAGAATTTATCCCCCATGGTCCCGGACTAGCGAGATACATGTTCCCGGTGGCTATTCGGCAAGAAAGGGTCGTGCTTCCGCTGCATCGCTGGAGCGAGGAGGCGGAGGTTGCTCGGTGCCTCGAACGTGTGTGCGAGCACGGATGCGCTGCTGATTTGTGGCGCTAGGACTTCCTCTCGATCTTGAGATCGGCAAGAGATCGTCTACATCAACCACGAGTTGAACTCGTTAAGCTTTGTCGGTCTTCAAGGGTATGTTCTCTACGGATATACATCCGCCCGTTATTTGTATCTAGTAGATAGATCTTGGTACATAGTTCCCATCGTAGGAAAAATTTTGTTTTCTATGCTGCGAACCCTATAGTGGTATCAGAGCCGGATCTATGCGTAGATACTTTACACGGGTAGTACACATATGAGTATGTGGGCGTTGATGATCATGTTGTTGCTCCTTTGTTGTAATTTTGGATATTGGTGGCATAGTGGGATGAAGCGACCCGGACAAACTTTACATGTCCTCGCATATGAGACCTGTTCCACGCTTGACATGCAACTAGTTTGCATAAGTGGCTAGCGGGTGTCTGTCTCTCCTACTATAGTCAATATCTATTTTGCAAGCGAGTTGTCAACAATTTGATTATCCTCGTTGTGGTTCATGTTCGTAGGTAAGAACGGTTCTATCTCGAAAGCCCTAAGCCACGTAAAACTTGCAATGGATAAATTAGAGGCGTCTAGTTTAGATTGTTGCTGGGCTAGTGTTATGATATGGTAGTGTTGTAAGTAGAAGTATGAGATGATACTCTTACAACACACATAGCGTGTAAAATCCATAGACCTTGGATTTACACATATAGGTATGATAGTGATCATACCACGATGCACATGATAGAGATCATCTGCGGGAACCATATAATTTCACTAATAAACATATGATGTTTGATAGCATCTTATATTGCTTGTTTAGCGTTTTGTTAGCATAATAAGATGATCCCTCATTTAAATATCAAGATAAGAATGTGTTCTTCCTTTAGTATGCACCGATTATGTTTTCGTCGCTCCAAGACATCACGTGACGATCGGGTGTTCTTGGATCCACGACCATATTTCGGGTGTAAAACAGTTACACACGCGAATACTAAGGTTCTAACTTGGCGAGCCTAGCATGTACAGACATGGCCTCGGAACACGGACCGAAAGGTTAAGCATGAGTCATATAGTTGATATGATGCCCATTTGATGCTCGCCTTTGAAGCTATACCGACTCACGTGATGATCGGACTTGGTGTAGTGGATTTGGTTCATGTAATCACCAAAAAGGCACGAGGGATGTCGTTTTTGAGTGGGAGTTCATTCGTAATATAGATTAGTGAACTCAATCTATCATACACTTAGTCTAAACTTTACAAATTCTGTTGTAGATGGCACCACCTGCTTTTAATTTCAATGTGTTCATGGAGAAAGAGAAACTAGCAACGAACGGTAGCAACTTTACCGAATGGGCCATGAATTTGAGGATTCTCCTCTCTGCTGCACAAAAGCAATATGTGCTAGAAGCGCCGTTAGGCCCCCCACCTTTAGATGATGCCCCTGACGAGGAAAAGAATGTCTATCAGACTCGTCAGGAGGACCACAACTTAGTTCATTGCGACATATTGTATGGGCTAGAGCCGGAACTTCGAAAGCGTTTCGAAAACGGCAATGCATTTGATACAATGGGTGAGTTGAAAATGATTTTCGACACACATGCTGCTGTAGAGAGCTACAACGCTTCAGAAAAGTTCTTTAGCTGCATGATGGAAGAGCACAGCTCCGTTAGTGAGCATGTACTCAAGATGTCGGGTGACGCCGATAAGCTTGTGTCCTTGGGAATATCGATTCCCATTGACTTAGGCATCCATCGTGTTCTGTAGTCTCTGCCACCTAGCTATAAGAGCTTCGTGATGAACTATAATATGCAAGGCATGAAGAAGTCTCTCCCCGAGCTTCTGTCAATGCTTAAAACTGCAGAAGTGGAGATCAAAAAGGAACATCAAGTGTTGATGATCAATAGGAACACTGGTTTCAAGAAAGACAAGAAGGGAAAACGGAAGGGAAGTAAGGGCGGCAAGCCTGTTGTCGCGCCTGAAAAGAAACCCCGAGTTGGACCTAAGTCTGATTCCGAGTGCTACTATTGTAAGGGGACTGGCCACTGGAAGCGCAACTGCCCCAAGTATCTGGCAGACAAGAAGGCCGGCAAGGCAAACAAAGGTATATATGATATACATGTTATTGATGTGTACTTGACTAGTGCTCGCAGTAGCACCTGGGTATTTGATACCGGTTCAGTTGCTAATATTTGTAACTCGAATCAGGGGCTGTGGAACAAGCGACCTCTAGCAAGGGGTGAGGTCAAGATGCGTGTCGGCAATGGATCAAGCGTTGATGTGATCGCCGTCGGAACGCTGCCTCTCCACTTGCCGTCGGGATTAGTTATAAACTTGAATAATTGTTATCTGGTGCCTGCACTGAGCATGAACATTGTATCTGGATCGTGTTTGATGCGAAGTGGTTATTCATTTAAATCCGAGAACAATGGTTGTTCCATTTATATGAATGAAATCTTTTATGGTCATGCACCGATGATGAATGGTTTATTTCTATTAGATCTCGATGATAATGTTACACATATTCATAATGTTGATGCTAAAAGGATTAAACTTAATGATGATATATCCGCATATATGTGGCACTGCCGTCTAGGTCATATTGGCGTTAAACGCATGAAGAAGCTCCATTCGGATGGACTTTTGGAATCACTTGATTTTGAATCATTTGATACATGTGAGCCATGCCTTATGGGCAAGATGACTAGAACGCCGTTTTCCGGTTCAATGGAACGGGTGACAGATTTATTGGAAATCATACATTCTGATGTATGTGGTCCAATGAGTGTGTCGGCGCGAGGTGGATATCGTTATTTTGTTACTTTCACGGATGATTTGAGTAGATACGGTTATATCTACTTGATGAAACACAAGTCTGAAACCTTTGAAAAGTTCAAGGAATTTCATTATGAAGTGGAAAATCATCGTAATAGAAAGATCAAATTTCTACGGTCCGACCGTGGAGGTGAGTATCTAAGTTACGAGTTTAGCACTCACATGAAAGAGTGTGGAATTGTTTCACAACTCATGCCTGCCGGAACACCACAGCGAAATGGTGTGTCGGAACGTCGTAATCGTATTTTATTAGATATGGTTCGATCTATGATGTCTCTGACGGACTTGTCGTTGTCATTTTGGGGTTATGCACTAGAAACTGCTGCATTCACTTTAAATCGGGCACCATCTAAATCCGTTGAAAAGACGCCGTATGAATTGTGGTTTGGAAACAAACCTAAGCTGTCTTTTCTTAAAGTTTGGGGATGCGATGTTTATGTGAAGAAACTTCAACCGGATAAACTCGAACCCAAAGCGGAAAAATACGTCTTCATTGGATACCCTAAGGAATCTATTGGGTATTCCTTCTATCACAGATTCGAGGGCAAGGTTTTTGTTGCCAAGAATGGATCCTTTCTAGAGAAAGAGTTTCTCGCGAAACGTGTGAGTAGTCGGAAGGTAGAACTCGAAGAGGTTATTGAACCTTCTCTTCAAAGTATGGCGAGTAGCGCAGCGCCGGAAGTTGTTCCGGAGTTGGCTCCACCTGTTGAAGAGGGAACTAATGATAATGATCATGAAACTCCGAAAGAGAGTACTACCAACCTCGCAGGTCAAGCAGGACGCGTGCAGCTCCCGAGCTGTACGGAAATCCTGTCATGAATTTCATGGTTGATGAAAATGATGACCCTGCGACGTATGAAGAAGCGATGATGAGCCCGGATTCCAACAAATGGTTAGAAGCCATGAAATCCGAGATGGAATCCATGTATGAAAATCAAGTTTGGAACTTGGTGGAATTACCTCACGACCGAAAGGCCGTGGAGAACACATGGATTTTCAAAAGGAAAACTGATGCTGATGGTAATGTGACCGTCTATAAATCTCGACTTGTCGCAAAGGGGTTTCGACAAATTCAAGGAGTTGACTACGATGAGACATTCTCTCCCGTAGCGATGCTAAAGTCAGTTAGGATTATGTTAGCAATTGCTGCATATTTCGATTATGAGATATGGCAGATGGATGTCAAAACCGCGTTTCTCAATGGTAATATTGAAGAAGAGTTGTATATGATACAACCAAAGGGTTTTGTCGATCCTAAGGATGCTAACAAGGTGTGCAAGCTTCAGCGATCCATCTATGGATTGAAGCAAGCATCACGAAGTTGGAATCTCCGCTTTGATGAGGTGATCAAAGAGTTTGGATTTGTCCAAACTTATGGAGAAGCTTGTATTTACAAGAAAGTGAGTGGGAGCAATGTGGAATTTCTGATATTATATGTGGATGACATATTATTGATCGGAAATGATATAGATCTTTTAAACAGTGTTAAAAGTTATCTAAACAGCAAATTTTCAATGAAGGACCTAGGTGAAGCGTCATACACATTAGGCATAAAGATCTATAGAGATAGATCTAGGCGCCTAATAGGGCTATCGCAAAGTACATACCTTGATAAGATTTTAAAGAAGTTTAAAATGGACGGAAGTAAGAAGGGGTTCTTACCTATGTTGCAAGGCAAGACATTGAGTAAGACTCAAAGTCCGGCTTCGGCGGAAGAAAGAGAGATAATGGACAAAGTACCCTATGCTTCAGCCATAGGCTCTATAATGTACGCCATGCTATGTACAAGACCGGATATGGCACATGCTATTAGTTTGACTAGTAGGTACTAATCGGATCCAGGTTCGGAACACTGGATAGCGGTCAAGAATATCTTTAAGTACTTACGAAGAACTAAGGATATGTTTCTTGTATATGGAGGTGAAGAAGAGCTCGTTGCTAAGTGTTATGTTGACGCTAGCTTTGACACCGATCCGGATGACTCTAAGTCTCAATCCGGATACGTATTTCTCATGAATGGCGGAGCGGTTAGTTGGAGGAGCTCCAAACAACCTGTGGTAGCGGGATCAACAATGGAGGCCGAATATGTTGCTGCTTCAGAAGCGGCTCAGGAAGCAGTTTGGATGAAGGAGTTCATATCCGAACTAGGAATGATTGCAAACGCGTTGGACCCAATGGTGATCTATTGTGACAACAATGGTGCCATTGCCAATGCCAAAGAACCAAGGTCTCACAAGCATTCCAAGCATATTAAGCGCCGGTTTCACTCCATCCGCGAGCATGTCAAGGATGGAGATATAAAGATTTGTAAAGTACATACGGATCTCAATGTAGCAGATCCGTTGACTAAAACTCTCCCTAGAGCAAACAATGATCAACACCAGAACTCAATGGATGTTAGATTTATCACTATGTAACTAGATTATTGTCTCTAGTGCAAGTGGGAGACTGAAGGGAATATGCCCTGAGAGGCAATAATAAAGTGTTTATTATGTGTATTCCAAGTATATGATAGATGTTTATTTTGCATGCTATAATTGTATTAATACGGAAACATTAATACATGTGTGTTTAATAAACAAACAGAAAGTTCCTAGTTATGCCTCTCTCATAAACTAGCTCGTTGATTAACAAGATGATCAAGGTTTCCTGATCATGGACATTGGATGTTGTTAATAACGGGATCACAACATTAGTGTAATGGTGTGATGAACATTCATCCGAAGTATAGCATTACGATCAAAGTCATTGAGTTTATATTGCTATAACAACTTACAAAGTGATCTTAATCCTTAGACCATGAGATCATGTCAATCACTAACACCGGAAGAGTTTCTTGATAACATCAAACGTCACACCGTAATAGGGTGATTATAAAGATGGATTCAGAACTAATAAAGTGTTATGTTGAGGCTCATGGATCGAGAGTGGAATTTGTTCATCCCGATGACGGATAGATATACTCTGGGCCCTCTCGGTGATATCACATTGATTAGCTTGCAAGCAAGTGATTTGATCACTAGAATGTTATATCACGGGAACGAGAAAAGAGTGCATGTCGGTAACGAGATCAAACTAGGTATGGAGATACCAATGATCGAATCTCGGACATGTAATATATCGTGAAACAAAGGGATTAAGATACTAGCGTAAAAGGTTCCTGAAGGGAATATGCCCGAGAGGCAATAATAAAGTGGTTATTATCATATTCCTTGTTTATGATAAATGTTTATTTTGCATGCTATAATTGTATTAATACGGGAATGTTAATACATGTGTGTTTAATAAACAAACAGAAAGTTCCTAGTTATGCCTCTCTCATAAACTAGCTCGTTGATTAACAAGATGATCAAGGTTTCCTGATCATGGACATTGGATGTTGTTAATAACGGGGTCACAACATTAGTGTAATGGTGTGATGAACATTCATCCGAAGTATAGCATTACGATCAAAGTCATTGAGTTTATATTGCTATAACAACTTACGAAGTGATCCTAATCCTTAGACCATGAGATCATGTCAATCACTAACACCGGAAGAGTTTCTTGATAACATCAAACGTCACACCGTAACAGGGTGATTATAAAGATGGATTCAGAACTAATAAAGTGTTATGTTGAGGCTCATGGATCGAGAGTGGAATTTGTTCATCCCGATGACGGATAGATATACTCTGGGCCCTCTCGGTGATATCACATTGATTAGCTTGCAAGCAAGTGATTTGATCACTAGAATGTTATATCACGGGAACGAGAAAAGAGTGCATGTCAGTAACGAGATCAAACTAGGTATGGAGATACCGATGATCAAATCTCGGACATGTAATATATCGCGAAACAAAGGGATTAAGATACTAGCATAAAAGGTTCCGACGATCACAAGAAAGTCATCGTTGAATGTGTGGGAGTCAGTATGGGTCTCCAGATCCCGCTTCTGATTATTGATCCGAGAGGGGTCTCGATCATGTCCGCATTATTCACGAACCATAGGGTGACACACTTAAGAGACACCGACATCCATTTGGAGCAAAAGTTTCATGCCGAAAAGAAAAAGAAAGCGCAGGAATTTATTTCACTAGACACCGAAACTGTTTCGGTTGAAATTGCTGAAACTGGTTCTGCATGTGAAATGGAATACTAGCAAGGGGTTTTATGTGAATGTTTGTTAATTAAAGTAATTAACAAAATTCTGAATAAATAAATAAAAGAGTTTTATTTAAATGAGAGCTTGCATTAAATTTGGTGGAAATTTAATGCATGTGAGTGGATTTTTGAGTGGAGGCTTTTTAATGGGAGTGGAGGCTTTTCATTTTGAGTGGGAGCTCCACCCACATGAATGTGGAAGAGGTGGGGGCAGCCCCATGGCTGGGAGCCATGCCCCTTGGGTACCCCCCTCTCCCCTATAAAAGGCCCCCCTCTCCTCCTCTCACAACACACCTCCTCGTGAAGGATCTCTCTCCCCCTCTAGAATTTATTCCCCATGGTCTCGGACTAGCGAGATACATGTTCCCGGTGGCTTTTCGGCAAGAAAGAGTTGTGCTTCCGCTGCATCGCTGGAGCGAGGAGGCGGAGGTTGCTCGGTGCCTCGAACGTGTGTGCGAGCACGGATGCGCTGCTGTTTTGCGGCGCTAGGACTTCCTCTCGATCTTGAGATCGGCAAGAGATCGTCTACATCAACCACGAGTTTGGACTCGTTAAGCTTTGTCGGTCTTCAAGGGTATGTTCTCTACGGATATACATCCGCCCGTTGTTTGTATCTAGTAGATAGATCTTGGTACATAGTTGTTCCCATCGTAGGAAAATTTTTGTTTTCTATGCTGCGAACCCTACAGTGGTATCAGAGCCGGATCTATGCGTAGATGCTTTGCACGGGTAGTACACATATGAGTATGTGGGCGATGATGATCATTTTATTGCTTCTTAGTTGTACTTTGGATATTGGTGGCATAGTGGTATGAAGCGGCCCGGACAAACTTTACATGTCCTCGCACATGAGACCTGTTCCACGCTTGACATGCAACTAGTTTTGCATAAGTGGCTATCGGGTGTCTGTCTCTCCTACTATAGTCAATATCTAATTTGCAACGAGTTGTCAACAATTTGGTTATCCTTGTTGTGGTTCATGTTCGTAGGTAAGAACGGTTCTATCTCGAAAGCCCTAAGCCACGTAAAATTTGCAATGGATAAATTAGAGGCGTCTAGTTTAGATTGTTGCTGGGCTAGTGTTATGATATGGTGATGTTGTAAGTAGAAGTATGAGATGATACTCTTACAACATACATAACGTGTAAACTCCATAGACCTTGGATTTACACATAAAGGTATGATAGTGATCATACCACGATGCACATGATAGAGATCATATGCGAGAACCATATCATTCCACTAATAAACATGTGATGTTTGATAGCATCTTATATTGCTTGTTTGGCGTTTTATTAGCATAATAAGATGATCTCTCATTTAGATATCAAGATAAAAATGTGTTCTTCCTTAAGTATGCACCGACAATGTTTCGTCGCTTCAAGACATCACGTGATGATCGGGTGTACTTGAATCCACGAGCATATCTCGTGTGTAAGACAGTTACACACGCGAATACTAAGGTTCTTACTTGGCGAGCCTAGCATGTACAGACATGGCCTCGGAACACGGACCGAAAGGTTAAGCATGAGTCATATGTTTTGATATGATGACCATATGGATGCTCGCCTTTGAAGCTACGCCGACTCACGTGATGATCGGACTTGGTGTAGTGGATTTGGTTCATGTAATCACCAAAAGGACACGAGGGATGTCGTTTTTGAGTGGGAGTTCATTTCTAATTTGGATTAGTAGAACTCAATTTATCATAAATTAAATCAAAGTGAATTTTCATAATTTGTTGTAGTCATTGGCATTCGTTCACCACCTTATGCATAGTTGTAATTGAGATAATAGAACTATAGAATTCTGGATATTTACTTTACGAACTGGTATCGTATTGTGTTGAGTGTCAATCAAAGTTTAAAGTCCTATTGCAAACTTTCAGCCAACTCTATTTACTCCGTGAAATTTAATAATTGGTATTAAATCGAGAGTAACAATTCCAGTGTTAGTATCTTAAGTATCATGTTTGCCTCCATGATTCTTGATTGTTTTAATATCAAGTTTATCTAGGAGCTGAAAGAATTGTTTCAGAAACCATCATGTGTGGCAGATATAACGATATCTGAAACAATGTTTTGGTTGCAATATGATAGAGTATAATATATGTTCTCATATTGGATGAGAATTTACGAAGGTTGGAGATGCTAGACATCCTAATCATCCAAAAGGGTTTTGGAAAGTAATGTTATACTCACGATTCTCCTTTATAAGCTAAATTGGCTTGATCATGAAAGTCGTCATGATAAGGATGAATAGAAGATGTATGTAAAGTGTTTACTACACTAAAAGATTACTAAAGAATGGATTTTGAAAGAATACCGATCATTTTGATGATGGTGATCTACTTCAAAGTGCAAGTCCAAAGGTATTATTATTTGAATATACACGCTTTGGACTATGTGTCATGTATATGGCGCCACTTTTGATGTTGGTAGATTCTTTTAAAAGGAAAAGGAAATGCTGAAAGAGAATCTATAAAATATATTTGGCAGAAAAGAAAAGATTGGAAATATCCAATTTAGGTATATGGATGATATACATGTTATGGTTGTATTCTTTGCTTGTTAAACAATGTGGTTCTTGGGTATTGGATACCGAATTGGTTGGTATGAAATTTCATATGGAATGACGCAATTCATGAACCACAATGGCCTAAGTAACTAGCAAGAGAATATGTGATGATGTTCATCGAAAACAAACAAACCGTTGTTTGTATTTCTCGTTGACATCAAAGCTTGACTTCAAGATTTGTTTTAATAATTGTTATTTGAATCAGGTATTATAAGAACAAAGGTTGTTCAAATAATTACCGTATTCCATATAAGATGGATGATTTACAAATCTAGTTGAAGAAATCACATCCATAAAACCTAATGCTAAAATGTCGCAAGACAAATGATTGAAAGATCACTTATGAAGTGACATCGCTGTTTAAATTATATTGGAAAGAAAACATGAAGAATCTCCATATTCATGGATTTTTGGAGTCTTTGATTTGATCAAGTGACGCTTGTGAGACTTTCCACGTGATAATTAAAACTTCGTTCAAAGGCCAAAGAAGAACGAACGACTAAATTATTGGAATTTATACATATCGATGTATGTAGTCCATTATGAGTAGTCGTAAGCGATGGGTTTCAACT
This sequence comes from Avena sativa, assembly GCA_916181665.1. Lineage (NCBI taxonomy): Eukaryota > Viridiplantae > Streptophyta > Magnoliopsida > Poales > Poaceae > Avena > Avena sativa. The sequence continues at coordinate 368,141,793 of OV702279.1, read as the reverse complement.
TCATATGCTTTCTCCAGAATTTTGAGTGAATGTTCACTTAACGAGAAAGAAGTATGAAATATTTGAAAATGTTTCAAAGACTTTCAAGATGAAGTGGAAAATCATTGTAACAAGAAAAATAAATAAATTATGATTTGATCATAAAGGGATTTATTTGAGTTGCAAGTTTAGCAAAACACCTAGATTTACATCTCCCGAAACACCATAGGAGTATGGAGTGTTTGAGATTTGTAATGAAACCTTGTGAGACATGGTTGGATCAAAGGTGTTATTTATAAAACTGCCATTATGTTTTAAAAGATTAAAGCTTTAGAGACTACCGCTTTTACACTGAAAAGAGCTCCATCTTGATCCGGTGAAATGACACCATGGAAGTTATGGTTTGGGGTAAAACCCAAGTTGTCATTTCTTAAATTTTGGTATGCTAAACATAAGTAAGATGTTTACAACCGAAGTCGGATGAGCATGTCTTTGTAGGTTATTTCGAATAACAATTGGTTATTCCTCCATAACACCGAGGACAAAAGGGTTTGTCGCTTGAAATGTGAAGTTTCTTGAAAAAGGAATCTTTCGCAAAAGTTAAGTGGGAGGACAATAGAACTTTGATAAGGTTAACGAACCTTAGCTAAATGTGCTGAGTTGCGCAGCGCCGGAAATCGTTCTGGAGGCTGCCATAATGCTCATAGCTTATGTGCCTCAAAGGTTGTGGTCACGGAGGTCTAAAGTTCCTATTGAACCAAGAAGGTCGGTTAAACAATCAAATGCTAAGATTTGAGAGTAAATCATTATTGTTTGACAATGATGAACCGAATACATACAAAGAAGCGATGATGGGCCCTGACTCCGTCAAATGGCTTGAAGCCATAAAATCCGTGATAGTTCCATATACGAGAAATCAAGTTTTGAACTTGGAAGACCCTCCGGAAAGGTGTAAAAACCTATCGGTCGTATTTGGATCTATAAAGAAACAGACATGGATGTCTCACATCTATGAAATATTCGACATGTTGTAAAGTATTTTATGACAATGTTCAAAGAGTTGACTATGACATGATTTGATCTTTCATAGCGATATTTAGTCTGAACGGATTAAAGTAGCAACCACTACATATAATTTGGTATATGGTATATGAATAAACAAAACAAAGTTCTTTTAATAGGATGGTTACCTAGGACGTGTACATGACACGGTCCAAAGGGTTTTGTTAAATTCAAAGGATGCTAAAAGGGCATGCAAACTTCAATGGTTGAAGTAAGCATCGCGGAGTTGGAATCTTCGCCATGATGAAAAATGAGTTTTTCATCTGGAGACGATGAAGATGCTTGCATTTGCAAGAAATTAAGTGGGAGCGCTGAGACATATTTCTAATACATTATGTGAAGGACATCTTGTTGATTAGAAATGATGTATCTTTTATTGACAAAGGTTAAGAATTTCATTTCGATGAAAGACTTAGGCAAAACCCGAATATTTAGCATGAATGTCTATAGTGGATAGACTGTAACGCTAATATGTTTATGCCAAACGTACATATATGAGATATTGAAGGAGTTCAATATAGAAACGACAAGAAACAGTTCTTGTTGCATGGAAAGGAATTGAATCAAGATTCAAGTGTATCGACACTTGATAAGTGAAACAAGATTCAAGTGCTTTGACACTTGATGAGTGCAATCACGAGAATGTTTTGATCAATCATACCATGATATGTACACATCCAGATATGTCCTATGCTCTAAGTGTTATAAGCATATACCAGAATGAATCATAAAATGATCATTGGACGATAGTGAGGATATTCTTATGATCTTTTGGAAGAACTAAGAATATATTTGTGTAGAGGTAACAAACAATTACAAATAGTTCATTGTAAAGCGTTACATTGATACTAGTTTTGTCACAAGATACAAATTAAGTTTATCTCAATTTAAACTATGGGTGGCACAATGTAATGGAAAGGAGATTCCATGATGGATTTGGAAGAGTTCCAAAGTTAAGACATTGTGACGAATACTACAACAAAAGGCTAAGTATATGACTGCTATAGTAGCAGCAAAGGAGGGAATTTGTGTCAAGTAGTTTGTTATCAAACTAAGGTGTGGTTCGCAACGGACTAACACTAAAGATATATTGTATGACAATAGTATCGATGTGTTTTAACCCCAAGGAACTAAAGGTCTCACCAAAAGGCCAAATTTATACAATGCCATCTCATTGGAGAATGAGTGATGCGTGGAGACGCAAAGACATGCAAATACACACGGACCTAAAGCGTCAGATCCGTAGATTATGTTAACCACTTGCAATTGCGTATATGGAACACCAGAAAGCCATAGGTGTTCAATACGCAGAGTTTTCAAACTAGATTATTGTCTCTAGTGCAAGTGGGAGACTGAAGGGAATATGCCCGAGAGGCAATAATAAAGTGGTTATTATCATATTCCTTGTTTATGATAAATGTTTATTTTGCATGCTATAATTGTATTAATACAGGAACGTTAATACATGTGTGTTTAATAAACAAACAGAAAGTTCCTAGTTATGCCTCTCTCATAAACTAGCTCGTTGATTAACAAGATGATCAAGGTTTCCTGATCATGGACATTGGATGTTGTTAATAACGGGGTCACAACATTAGTGTAATGGTGTGATGAACATTCATCCGAAGTATAGCATTACGATCAAAGTCATTGAGTTTATATTGCTATAACAACTTACGAAGTGATCCTAATCCTTAGACCATGAGATCATGTCAATCACTAACACCGGAAGAGTTTCTTGATAACATCAAACGTCACACCGTAATAGGGTGATTATAAAGATGGATTCAGAACTAACAAAGTGTTATGTTGAGGCTCATGGATCGAGAGTGGAATTTGTTCATCCCGATAACGGATAGATATACTCTGGGCCCTCTCGGTGATATCACATTGATTAGCTTGCAAGCAAGTGATTTGATCACTAGAATGTTATATCACGGGAACGAGAAAAGGGTGCATGTCAGTAACGAGATCAAACTAGGTATGGAGATACCGATGATCGAATCTCGGACATGTAATATCGCGAAACAAAGGGATTAAGATACTAGCGTAAAAGGTTCCGACGATCACAAGAAAGTTATCGTTGAATGTGTGGGAGTCAGTATGGGTCTCCAGATCCCGCTTCTGATTATTGATCCGAGAGGGGTCTCGATCATGTCCGCATTATTCGCGAACCGTAGGGTGACACACTTAAGAGACACCGACATCCATTTGGAGCAAAAGTTTCATGCCGAAAAGAAAAAGAAAGCGCAGGAATTTATTTCACTAGACACCGAAACTGTTTCGGTTGAAATTGCTGAAACTGGTTCTGCATGTGAAATGGAATACTAGCAAGGGGTTTTATGTGAATGTTTGTTAATTAAAGTAATTAACAAAATTCTGAATAAATAAATAAAAGAGTTTTATTTAAATGAGAGCTTGCATTAAATTTGGTGGAAATTTAATGCATGTGAGTGGATTTTTGAGTGGAGGCTTTTTAATGGGAGTGGAGGCTTTTCATTTTGAGTGGGAGCTCCACCCACATGAATGTGGAAGAGGTGGGGGCAGCCCCATGGCTGGACGCCATGCCCCTTGGGTGCCCCCTCTCCCCTATAAAAGGCCCCCCTCTCCTCCTCTCACAACACACCTCCTCGTGAAGGATCTCTCTCCCCCTCTAGAATTTATTCCCCATGGTCTCGGACTAGCGAGATACATGTTCCCGGTGGCTTTTCGGCAAGAAAGAGTTATGCTTCCGCTGCATCGCTGGAGCGAGGAGGCGGAGGTTGCTCGGTGCCTCGAACGTGTGTGCGAGCACGGATGCGCTGCTGTTTTGCGGCGCTAGGACTTCCTCTCGATCTTGAGATCGGCAAGAGATCGTCTACATCAACCACGAGTTTGTACTCGTTAAGCTTTGTCGGTCTTCAAGGGTATGTTCTCTACGGATATACATCCGCCCGTTGTTTGTATCTAGTAGATAGATCTTGGTACATAGTTGTTCCCATCGTAGGAAATTTTTTGTTTTCTATGCTGCGAACCCTACAGTTCCGACGATCACAAGAAATTCATCGTTGAATGTGTGGGAGTCAGTATGGGTCTCCAGATCCCGCTTATGATTATTGATCCGAGAGGGGTCTCGATCATGTCCGCATTATTCACGAACCATAGGGTGACACACTTAAGAGACACCGGCATCCAATTGGAGCAAAAGTTTCATGCCGAAAAAATGAACAAGCGCAGGAATTTATTTCACTAGATACCGAAACAGTTTTTCGGGTGAAATTGCATAAAGTGGTTATGCATGTGAAATGGAATTCTAGCAAGGGGTTATTTGTGAATGTTTGTCATTAAAGTAATTGACAAAATTCTGAATAAAATAAAAGAGTTTTATTTAATGAGAGTTTTCATTAAATTTGGTGGAAATTTAATGGGAATTTGAGTGGACTTTTGAGTGGAGGGAATTTAAAGGAGATTTGTGAGTGGAGTGTCCACCCACATGAAGAGGGGAGGGCAAGGGGGCAGCCCCATGCGCCGGCCACCCCCTTGGGGTTCCCCCCTCCTCCTATAAAAGGAGCCCCCCTCCTCACTTGTCTCTCACACCTCCTCGTGAAGGATCTCTCTCCCCCTCTAGAATTTATCCCCCATGGTCTCGGACTAGCGAGATACATGTTCCCGGTGGCTATTCGGCAAGAAAGAGTTGTGCTTCCGCTGCATCGCTGGAGCGAGGAGGCGGAGGTTGCTCGGTGCCTCGAACGTGTGTGCGAGCACGGATGCGCTGCTGATTTGCGGCGCTAGGACTTCCTCTCGATCTTGAGATCGGCAAGAGATCGTCTACATCAACCACGAGTTGAACTCGTTAAGCTTTGTCGGTCTTCAAGGGTATGTTCTCTACGGATATACATCCGCCCGTTATTTGTATCTAGTAGATAGATCTTGGTACATAGTTCCCATCGTAGGAAATTTTTTGTTTTCTATGCTGCGAACCCTACATAATATTCATGTGTGTGTGCTGATATCTCTTTGTTTTCTTCTTATCAGATCACAAGAGATCTCTCCGTCTTGATGGAAAATGGATCGCATGCTTCTGTTCGTGGTGTTGGCACGGTGGATCTGAAGTTTACTTCGGGAAAGATCGTGCAGCTGAAGAACGTGCAGCATGTGCCCTCAATAAATAAGAATCTCGTTAGTGGTTCCCTTCTTTGCAAAGAAGGTTTTAAGTTGGTATTTAAGTCCAATAAAGTAGTCATCTCTAAGTATGGACAATTTATTGGTAAAGGTTATGAGTGCGGCGGTTTGTTCCGTCTTTCCCTATCAGATTTTTGTAATAAGGTTGTGAACCATATTTGTGCCCCTGGCAATGATACCGATATTTGGCATTCACGACTTTGTCACATTAATTTTGGTTGTATGACGTGGCTAGCTAAGATGAATTTAATTCCGAGTTTCACTTTAGCCAAAGGCTCTAAATGTCAAGAGTGTGTTCAAGCTAAGCAACCGCGCAAGCCTCACAAGCCTGTGCAGGAAGCAAGAAACTTGGCACCACTAGAGCTTATACATTCAGATCTATGTGAGATGAATGGTGTGTTGACCAAAGGTGGAAAGAAATACTTCATGACGTTGATTGATGATTCTACTAGATTTTGCTATGTATATCTTTTGAAAACTAAAGATGAGGCTCTACACCACTTTAAAAACTATAAGGCAGAAGTTGAAAATCAACTTGAGAGAAAGATTAAGAGAGTCCGTCAGATCGTGGTGGAGAGTATTTCTCTAATGAGTTTGATTTTTTTTGTGCGGAACATGGCATTATTCATGAGAGGACGCCTCCCCATTCTCCCCAATCTAACGGAGTTGCCGAAAGGAAAAACCATACTCTAACAGACTTGGTTAACGCCATGTTAGGTACTTTGGGTTTATCCAAGGCATGGTGGAGGGAGGCAATATTGACATCATGTCATGTCCTGAATAAAGTTCCCACAAAAGACAATGAAACTTCTCCCTATGAATTATGGGAGAAGAGAAAACTAACACTCTAGTACTTACGTATTTGGGGCTGTTTGGCAAAGGTGAATTTGCCAATTCCCAAAAAGCGTAAACTTGGACCAAAGACCATAGACTGTGCGTTTCTTGGATATGCTCATCATAGCGTTGGATACAAATTTCTAGTGGTGAAATCTGAGGTACCTGACATGAAGGTCGGTACAATTATGGAGTCTAAGGATGCTACATTCTTTGAGGATATTTTTCCGATGAAAGATATGCCTAGTACATCTAGACAGGAATCTGTTGAAACTCCTGAACCTGCTATTCCCATGGAATATTATGAACGAGCACATGATGAAATTCCTGAGGAGGTAGACAATGAAGTTCCTATAAGAAACAAGAGACAGAGGATTGCAAAGTCCTTTGGTGATGATTTCATTGTCTATCTCGTGGACGATACTCCCACCTCTATTTCAGAGGCTTATGCATCCCCTGATGCAGACTACTGGAAAGAGGCTGTTCGTAGCGACATGGATTCCATCATGGCAAACGAAACTTGGGAGATCACTGATCGTCCTTATGGGTGCAAACCTGTAGGATGTAAGTGGGTGTTCAAAAAGAAGCTTAGGCCTGATGGTACGATTGAAAAGTACAAGGCTCGGCTTGTTGCCAAGGGTTATACCCAAAAAGAAGGCGAAGACTTCTTTGATACTTATTCGCCTGTGGCTATATTGACCACTATTCGAGTTCTACTCTCATTGGCTGCCTCACATGGTCTTATCGTTCATCAAATGGACGTCAAGACAGCTTTCCTTAATGGAGAGTTGGATGAGGAAATTTATATGGATCAGCCAGATGGTTTTGTAGTAGATGGTCAAGAAGGCAAGGTGTGCAAGCTATTGAAGTCTTTGTATGGACCAAAACAAGCACCTAAGCAATGGCATGAGAAGTTTGATCAAACTTTAACATCTGCTGGCTTTGTTGTAAATGAAGCCAACAAATGTGTATACTATCGCCATGGTGGGGGCGAAGGAGTTATACTTTGTTTGTATGTTGATGACATACTGATTTTTGGGACAAATATGATTGTCATTGAACATGTCAAGAGTTTCTTGTCTCAAAATTTTGACATGAAAGACCTTGGAGAAGCTGATGTTATTCTAAACATTAAGCTGCTGAAAGATGAGAATGGCGGAATTACACTTCTGCAATCTCACTATGTGGAGAAGGTGTTGAGTCGCTTTGGCTACTCAGGTTGTACTCCTTCACCGACACCATATGATCCTAGTAAGATGCTTCGAAAGAACAAAAGAACAACTAGATATCAGCTGAGATACTCTCAGATAATTGGCTCGTTAATGTATTTAGCTAGCGCAACAAGGCCTGACATCGCGTTTGCTGTGAGCAAACTTAGCCGGTTTGTTTCCAATCCAGGAGATGATCATTGGCATGATCTTGAGAGAGTAATGCGCTATCTAAAGGGTACATCGAGTTATGGTATTCACTATACCGGAGACCCTGCGGTACTTGAAGGGTATAGTGACTCAAATTGGATTTCTGATGCTGATGAGTTGAAAGCCACAAGTGGATATGTATTCACTTATGGTGGTGGCGCTGTTTTATGGAAGTCTTGCAAGCAGAACATCTTAACGAGGTCAACAATGGAAGCAGAACTCATAGCACTAGATACAGCTACTGTCGAAGCAGATTGGCTTCGTGAACTCTTGATTAACTTGCCGGTTGTTGATAAACCTGTGCCGGCTATTCTTATGAACTGCGACAATCAAACTGTGATCGTCAAAGTGAGTAGTTCAAAGGATAATATGAAGTTATCAAGACATATAAAGAGAAGATTTACATCTGTTAGGAAAATGAGAAACTCCGGAGTAATAGCATTGGATTATATCCAAACAACTAAGAATATAGCAGATCCTTTCACAAAAGGTCTATCAAGAAATATGATAGATATTGCATCAAAGGAGATGGGTTTGAGACCCACATGAGTTACCATGGTAGTAACCCAACCTATGTGATCGGAGATCCCGTGAATTAGGACCTGGGGAAACAAGCCAGTGGCTAACTGGAGGAGAGTAACTTTTATTAACCCACTCCGCTGAAGATGCATTACTCTCACGATCTGTATGGCAGGTTGACTTATTCTTAATGTGTCCATAGGCTTGTATAAGCCAAGATGCTATCCTACAGAGCAGTCTTGAAAGAACGCCGACTGCTGGTCACAGTCTATGAGATAGGGTAATCTCTAGGAAGCTCATGAAAAAGGCCAGGAGTGTGACTTATATGCTCCACCCGAGGGGTAGCCTTCGGCAACCTAGTATCAGTATGACATTAGGTGAAACTCATTTACACAAAACTGGCAATTCAAGGCTTAGTCCATTGACAGTTGTTGATGATCGTAGTCTAATGCTCTAGGTGGAAGTTCAACTTAACAGTCTCCACTGAAAAACGCTGGTATATCAAAACAGTGATTTGGAACAGAATGGTGTGATGTGCCAATGAGACTTTGTGGGGATTGTTGGAATTTGAGGCATATTTGATGTTGGGCTTTTGGCCCATAACAAATATAAATTCTGAAATTCTCTTTGGCCCATTATCATGGCAGCTCATGTGTGTGCTAGTGGTGCCAAAGTTTAGTCCCACATTGCTAGTGGAAGAGGAGTTGGACCACCTTATATAGTAGAGTGTTGCACCACTCACTAAGGTGTGAGAAGAAGAGAAGCCCTCCTGCACTCCTCCTCCGACGCCGCCCGCCTCGCCTCGCCTCGTCACGACGCGCGCGCGCCGCGGGTTGCGGGAATATCGCCGAGCCGAGCTTTATTTTGCTCGTTGGGAAAATTAATTGTGTATTAATTATGAGTCATTAATGCGTCATTACGGACGCGTTAATTAACCGGCCATTTCCATATCGTGGGCTGGCACTGACTCGGTCGTGGACTGTTGCCCCACGTCCTACCCGACCCGCACTATATGCAGGCAGACGCAAACCGTAGCAGACACCAGCAATTAGATTGCATCTGCCTACCTGCGCATCGCCGTTCCATCTCTCTGTGCTGCCCTCTGCTACTCCATGCCGCCGGCTGCGTGCACGGTCGTCCGGGAGAGCAGGCCTTCGGAACCCCGTCTCTCTGATCCTGCACCGAGAGAGAGGCGATAAGGTTTTTGGGGAGCGTCTAGACGCGACTGCTCAAACTCTTCCTCAACTTCATCGCCATGTCTGACGATGCTGCTGCTGGTGGTGGCTCCACTTCTGTTGCGCCGTTGGTCATACCATCGACGAACTCGTACGTGTTCTTTGCCCTCCTGCTATTTCCTATGATGATCACTAGTATTGCAGTATGCGTAGATGTGCTAGATTTTCACTTGTCTGTATGGTGCATATCTACTATGCGTATGCTAGTTAGTCTTGGAAATTATTTTGTCATGATTTATACTTGGATTAAATTAATGCGAAAACTGCTAATTATTTCAATAGCAACACCCCCAGGGCAGTGCGTTGGCAGTGCCCTAATATGCCAGCGAATAACCATATACAGTGAGCAATATGCCGACGAATAACCAAAGACCATGAACAGGCCACCACCCCATGCTCCAATGAATCATGTCCACTCTGCACCAGAGACATGTAGATCATGATATATTTGGCATGACATGTGTAATAAGGGATCATGAAAGAGGCATGGTGAAAGTGCATAAAGAAGGAGCCAAAAAATTTATCCACAAAATAAAGATAGTTGTGCATTTCATCTTCAATTGTCTGCGCCCCTATATTTGGCACAATGTTCATGGTCAAGGAGCAGCTGCCTCTTGTAGTCGAGGCTACAAGACGACCAATTCATGCAGCATTGACGCTCATGTTTGGCGTTGGTGATGAGCGGTGGAAGTTAGGGCGGCGGCCCCGGAGCCGGGTTTGTGTTTGTTGTGTGGTGGCCTATCATCGTGTAGGCGAAAATGCTTCAACGCTTGTGCATTTTTTTGGCCCTGTTTTCCTCATAACATGACAATATATTGATTTTCGAACTTATTTTCCTTATTATCTAGATCAACTATACGAATTGTAGGGGTGCCATATCTTCTTGATGTTTCTTGGAAAAACATTAAACATCCAATGTTCGTATAGAAATGTGATGGCATCTGCTAATAACACTCATGGCCTCTTATTATATCTAAATTACTGTAAAGTCTAGTTTTTATTGATGAGATTGTTTGCTTTGGTGTACATTTTTTCTGCATTATATTAAATGTTCAATATGGTTCAAGAGTGTGGTTAACCTTTTTGCTCATGTCTTTGATCTCGAGATATCAATGTTATTTAATTTTCTTGAACAGTGTAGGAGCATTTTTGTTTAAAATAAACATTTCAGATATGATCCATAAATGCATGCTTAATTTCTTGCTCGTAAAACTTATATTTAAGATATATTACTGAACCTTAGAAAGCACACACTACATGTTTTTATGGTTTTCTTCCACATAAATAATTTTCAAGGTACAAAGAGAACAAAATGTACTTGTAAATGTAAAAAATAAATCTATTTTTCATAGTTAAACATGTTTGTAGGTGCAAAGTTACGTGTCCGTAAAAACAATTTGATTGCATGTTTATTCATTCATTTACGATCAATTAATTTTCTTATAAAAATTCTTCTTTGTTTATGTATATATGTCAGCATGCAAGGCCCCAACAATACCGGAAGCTAATGTAATCAAACAACTACTAACCCTTTTAATTTTCTCTGTCGGTGTGGCTAGTATTTTACTGTACGGACGCATAATCCTAATAGCTCAGAAAAATGATTAAGGATTTAATACAAAACCTTCTCGTAATGGATATCTGGTGGAACATTATCACGATGTCATCACGCATTATAAAATGACCGCCCAACTAGAGCGACGACATGGACATGACTGCATGAGCATAGTATTACAGTCAGATCCGACCGGACAGTTCCTCAACGAAAGGCGCCTACTCTGGCCAGCCACTTCATCCATCTCAAGATATTCTCCTCTTCCACAAGACGACACAAATTAGGCATCCTGATCGTGGAGTGAAACCGGCGGATTCGGTGTCAAAAGTGGCCTTTTTTGGCTGTCCAGAAGGCGATTGTCCCCTGGAGAGTCATGGGAATCCGTTGCAGCTTGACAGAGAGGCTTGCTGCTCCATGTGCATGTGGAGCTAGCTAGGGTCAGCTCCCCGCTTCCTACAAGGGGCATATGCCCCTATGCCTCTCTGCCCAATGTGCCCCCCTCTCTCACGCATTCAGGTTTTTGTAAGTGCAAGTAGGCCAATATGTGAGGATCTTGTGAGTGACAGAGAGAGACTGAGAGAGTAGTGTCATTTGGCCATTTATCCCTGCTATATAAGCATAGCAAGCTCTGCACACTTCGCCACAAATACCAGATCCATCCATTAGAAGCTTTCCTGTGCTCACCTAGCTAGCTAGATCACCACCCTCCCTGTTCAGGAGAGCTAGCTATCTCAAGATGGACAAGGTGAAGATCAGCCATGGGAAGAACAGCAAGCGGTCAGCAGCAGGGGGAGGGCTGAGCAGGATGCTGAGGGAGCACAAGGCCAGGCTCTATATCATCCGGCGATGCGTCGGCATGCTCCTTTGCTGCCATGACTGATACATCTTTGCTCTGCTCTTCTCTGACCCTAAGCGTTCTGTCCTTGATCCAGTTCTCGTTTCTAGGTAGGCTTGACATATTCTTTGGTGGTCACGTACATACTAAATAGGGTAATTTAGACATTTTCAGATAGATGTTGCTTATGGTTAACCATGATGCTGAAGTTTTGTGTGTTGCGGTGTTCCTAAGTCCTGCAATGGGCAAGGATGTGCATGTATTGATCTGTTGGGTGTTGGCATCCTTTGTTGTGTGTCTGCTCCATTAGAAATGAAAAGATCTCAGAAAAAATAACTATGAAAGATCTAACAAAGATTTATCTCTTGGCATTCCCTTGTATCACTGAATCATCATGATCATTGGTCTTCTCATTTTTGTGTGAGAACCAAGCGCTTGGTGGCTAGAGCTCAGGGTGTCGAGCCATCCCATCCGGGTTTGAGTCGCAGGAAGCACTCAGACTAAACGGGGTGCTACTCCGTGTTAAAAAATACGCTGGAGATGTTTCATCTGTCTAACAACATAAAGCCCAGGAGAGAAAAACGCATCTGACCCCGTGCGGCGGCGCCTTCGGGGCACCGGGGATCCCTCCCTCCCGACGCTCGAACCCCTCCTCCCCCTCTCTCCCTCCTCCACCGCCGCTGGAGGAACCGCCGGGCAAAGCCTGCGCAGTGTGGCGGTGGCGGGGTACCTGCTGGTTGCGGTCAGGTGTGGCGGCGGCGGTGCACGCTTCTCCTCCATCGGCTGCGGGGATGCTGGGCAACGGCGGCCGTACGCGGTGGCTGGAGTGGCGGTGGCAGGAGGGTAAAGGCGGCGGGGCGGTTTGGGCCCGATCTAGACCCGTTTGGGCCTAGAGGGTCCCGATCCCCTTCTCTAGTTTCGTTCTCTGCGTGGCATCGATGACTTGCCGCTCTGCTTGCATCACCAGGGAGCCGGGGAGGCGGCCCCGGGCATGGCGGTGTCAACCTCCTCCTTCCGCCGGAGGTGGGCAGCGAGATATGGTGGATCCCGGGATACCATGCCTTGCACAACAATTATTGCGGGCGGTCCTAGGGTTCCTCCTCCCGCCTAGATGAATACTGTACGGATGCATGTCCTTATCGATTCGGTTGCAGTGGTGTGTTACGGAAGGCTCAGCCGGCGACCTTTATTGGGCAACACATGCCTATAGTTTGTTGGATCAGGAGATTCGACCGTGTGCACCCGTGTTTTACTTTGGCCATTTGATTTCAAAGGGAGCGCGTCGAAACTCTGCTAGCTGTTAATATCATGGGGCATGTTTGTAGTGTTCACAGCATAGAAAACAAAAAATTTCCTACGATGGGAACAACTATGTACCAAGATCTATCTACTAGATACAAACAACGGGCGGATGTATATCCGTAGAGAACATACCCTTGAAGACCGACAAAGCTTAACGAGTCCAAACTCGTGGTTGATGTAGACGATCTCTTGCCGATCTCAAGATCGAGAGGAAGTCCTAGCGCCGCAAAACAGCAGCGCATCCGTGCTCGCACACACGTTCGAGGCACCGAGCAACCTCCGCCTCCTCGCTCCAGCGATGCAGCGGAAGCATAACTCTTTCTTGCCGAATAGCCACCGGGAACATGTATCTCGCTAGTCCGAGACCATGGGGGATAAATTCTAGAGGGGGAGAGAGATCCTTCACGAGGAGGTGTAAGTGAGAGAGAGGGAGGAGGGCTCCTTTTATAGGGAGAAGGGGGGAACCCAAGGGGCCATGCGTCCATCCATGGGGCTGCCCCCACCTCTTCCACATTCATGTGGGTGGACACTCCACTCACTCAAATGCCTTTCAATTCCCTCCACTCAAAAACCCACTCAAATTCCCATTAAATTTCCACCAAATTTAATGCAAACTCTCATTAAATAAAACTCTTTTATTTTATTCAGAATTTTGTCAATTACTTTAATGACAAACATTCACAAATAAACCCTTGCTAGAATTCTATTTCACATGCATAACCCACTTTATGCAATTTTACCCGAAAACCTATTTCGGTATCTAGTGAAATAAATTCCTGCGCTTGTTATTCTTTTCGGCATGAAACTTTTTCTCCAAATGGATGTCGGTGTCTCTTAAGTGTGTCACCCTACGGTTCGTGAATAATGCGGACATGATCGAGACCCCTCTCGAATCAATAATAAGAAGCGGGATCTGGAGACCCATACTGACTCCCACACATTCAACGATGACTTTCTTGTGATCGTCGGAACCTTTTATGCTAGTATCTTAATCCCTTTGTTTCGCGATATATTACATGTCCGAGATTCGATCATCGGTATCTCCATACCTAGTTTGATCTCATTACTGACATGCACTCTTTTCTCGTTTCCGTGATATAACATTCTAGTGATCAAATCACTTGCTTGCAAGCTAATCAATGTGATATCACCGAGAGGGCCCAGAGCATATCTATCCGTCATCGGGATGAACAAATTCCACTCTCGATCCATGGCCTCAACATAAAAATTTAGTAGTTCTGAACCCATCTTTATAATCACCCTGTTACGGTGTGACGTTTGATGTTATCAAGAAACTCTTCCGGTGTTAGTGATTGACTTGATCTCATGGTCTAAGTATTAGGATCACTTCGTAAGTTGTTATAGCAATATAAACTCAATGACTTTGATCGTAATGCTATACTTCGGATGAATGTTCATCACACCATTACACTAATGTTGTGACCTCGTTATTAATGTCCATGATCAGGAAACCTATGATCATCTTGTTAATCAACGAGCTAGTTTATAAGAGAGGCATAACTAGGAACTTCCTTTTTGTTTATTAAATACACATGTATTAACGTTTCCATATTAATACAATTATAGCATGTAAAATAAACATTTATCATAAACAAGGAATACGATAATAACCACTTTATTATTGCCTCTCGGGCATATTCTCTTCAATGTTCTCGTTCCATTGTGCTGGCGGAGAAGGTCATGGAAGCCGAAATTTGAGGACTAACAATGGTGGTTCGGAGCTTTGTGGCAATGAGGAATTGGCTTGCTGTTTCTTGACTTGGAGGAGCGGCTTGCAAGTGGGGGCGATTGCATAGGATACGTTCAAAGTCTTGTTTTGGGGGTGAAAATCCAAGGTCTGACCTTCATTGGTTATGTCTGGCAATGGTCTTGTTGAAGACATTGTTTTGAGAGCGAGGAATTTCTTCAGGGTGAAAACCTAAGATCTATGATCGGGCGACGACAGCGCTTGTTCACTATTCCCTTATTGGAGGCGTCGCTTTTGGAGAAGTTAGACTTCTGGTGATGTCCTGGTGGTGTTAGTGCTGATGTTACAAGGAATAGATTGGCGTAGCGGGGCTTTTATTTTTTGTAATTTCTCTTCCTTTTTTTAGCTGTGTGCATCCATATTGTCGCTAGGGTGGTGCGTTGTTGCAGAGCCTAGGCGTAATTGGTATCTTCACGATATTAATATATACTCTTTATCGAAAAAACAAAGTACAACCAAGGAATCTGTTTTTACGTGTGTCTCTCTCCTCACGAGAAACAAAGAGAGGCGGCGGCTAGGGCGGAAAACCTAGCAGCCCTCACAATCCAGCTTGTCCTTGCCGTCAACGATCGGGAATCGAAGGGTCCCTGCCTCCTCTGCTTGTCACTCCGGCGGCGGGAGGGGTGCAGATCTCAGACCTGCACTCGGTGTTGTAGAAGGATCACTAAAGTTAGAGTTTGGTCAACCGGCATCGCCGTTATGGTGTCTATGATGGCTTTGTGCGGGACAAGAATAATGCATACCTGCCTCCTCGTCAACCTCTCGGCGGCGATATCACAAGTGGTGTTGAGGCCAGGATTCCTTCGTTTGTCGCTTCCATGGGATTGGTGGATCTTGTCCAGTGTACATGTGTGATAGGTTTGGTGCTAAAAGTTTTGAATTAATTCAAGGGTTCAATTACGATGACTTCAGATCTAGGGCGCTGGTCCTTAAGGGCACGTGCACGAAGACTTCTCGATTGTCATCAACAACACTAGGTTGGCTCCGGCAAGGAAGCAATGACAGCGGCGCGTCGACGGCTTGCTCTAGCGGCAGTAGTGGTCGTTACGTGGTCCAAGAAACTTGATATAATCTTTATTATGTTTGGGGTGCTTTGTACTTCTTGTGATCCCATGGAATAGATTCGAAAGTTTCCCGCAAAAGAAAAAACACACAGCCAAGGGAGAGATCCTTTCCTTGTTGGTCAACTGTTTTTTTCATTATTGTGTCTTCTAAACACAATAGGACATTTGGAACATACACAATGATTTTACTTTCAACAATGCAATATCAACTTTTTTATACAGGCTATACTCGATGGCTACTCATCGGATATGTATGTTGTCCTTCCTACAACCAATGGAGAAGCGACATGCTTTGGCTATTCGGTGCAACCAAAATAATCGCATGACATTTGTATAGCCAGTGCAACTGGCGTTTGATCTTAAGGATAACATGTTGATGTAGATTCACTCCATGTTGTTATTTCTTTTTAGTTGGCCGATGCATGTATTGACCTTATGTGACCCATTGTGTATTTTCTTATAGAAAGTGAATCTTAATAATTTAATAAAAGGACGCATTCATCAATCAATGTAGAGGCCATGGCTTTATCCCCATTTCGGGAAAAACAAGAGGAGTAAATAACCACACAAGCCCACAAAATTGCTAGCTATACAAAATAATATTTAGCTAGGTAACTAGAACAACGAACCCGCCACCCTGTGCTCTGTTGAATCACATCTCCACGATGACCTCTGACACATGTCGACCACGAGCATACTTCAAAAGATCATAGAGAATGGAAGTCTAAACTACAAAGAAAGGGGCACACAAGTTTGATCTACAACATAAATATATTTGTGCAGTTTCATGTCATGTTGTAAGTGCCTTATATTGCAGAGTGAGAAACCCCTTAAATTATAAATACTCAGTAAAACAATCATGTTAAATATGTGATACTCTTGATCTGAGTCTTCTAATATTGTCAATCCAAAACTTCACATTAACCATCAAATGGTTGTAAACATATGTGATACCCTCATCAAAAATATTATAATTATTACCTTGCCTAGGATCTTAATTACTATAGATTTTATTTTGTATACATGATATTTTTTGTTTTGGTGTACATAGATTTTGTCTACATTATATTAAATCTTCAATGGGAGTTTGTTTGAAGTGTTTGATATTGATATATCCATGTATTTAAAATCCATGAACAATGCGTTTTTATTTTAAATGAAATTCCACAAAATGATCAATAAATAAATGCTTAATTTATTTTATGGTTGTAATATTTTGGTTTAAGATATACTAGCTTGTCTTAAAAATCGTGCATTATTACATATCGTAATTTTCTTCCACATAAATAATTTTAAAAGTTTGTAGAATATAAAAGAAAGAATACACCATCAATGTAAAAAATAACTACATTTTCACATTTCAGTATGTTAATTGAACATGTTTGTATGTACTAGTAGATTAGAGCTAGTAAATCATACGGAATAAATTGAAACACTTGCGAACAATAAAGATATTGAAAAATCTAAAAGCTACATGGATGCCTTTGAAGTCTGGATCTTGTGTTCCATTATTTGCATCTTGATTTTTCTCCGGAACTCCAGCGAAGAATCCATGGTTGATCAAACCTGCACAAGTTGGAAGAACCTCAAAGGTTTTGAAGAATCACTTGAGTCGTCAACGCAATAATCTAAAGGTTTTGAAGAGCCATCAGAGTCATACACACTAATACCTCATAGGTTTTGAAGAACCTAAGAATGTTGTGTCCGGAGACACACAAGTTGCAAGGAATTTTGTCGAACCATTGATTTATTGACATGCTATTATGCATGGATAACAGACGAGAGCGCGGAAGAACAACGAATCATGAAAACAACTAACCACATCATACTTCACATCAATATGGATGCAACTAGCATTGGTGCAGGATCAAGCATGCATACCAAACCCATAGATTTAGAGAAAACAGTGTGCATGAACAAAACATCACCGACTCTCCCTAATGTCGACCTTGTCGAACAAGGCGATCGTACCAGGACTTGCACAAACCCGTGGGACTTAATTCCGTGTGGCACCGTCTTCACCGCCAAAACTGCAACATCAACAACATAAAAACCTAACATTGAAAAAAATGGATTGTGCTCTAGAAAAGTATGCGGGCTGGCAGATCATCGCCCACCCCTAGACACGGAGGGACCGGCGACTTTCCCCAGTGGCTGCTAGGGTACGGGAAAAAAGTTTAGACTGAATGTATTATTGTGCAAGTCCTAGTACAATCAGTCTCTATTATAGTCGCTCATATAAATACAATCAGTTAATTTGCTTATAAAATTTCCTCCTTTGTTTAGGTTATCAGCATGCAACTGTATGGTAGCTAATATAATCAAGGGTGTATTAATCCTTCCTTTTCCGTACGGACACTCCTACTAGCCCAACAAAATGATTAAAGCGTGAATACAAAATACCAAAAGTACGTATATACCAGCCTAGATATCAGATCGAACATCATCACGCATTATAAAATAAAATGAGAATCCCCCAACTTGACATTACATTTCAAGATCCGACCGGACAGGACAGTTCCTCAAGGAAAGGCGCCTAGCCTGGCCACCCGCCACTCCCGTCCATCTTCATAGAATTATTCTCACGATCTATTTCAAGGAACATGCCAAAAAGGAACAAATATACACTAGGCAAGGATAGTCTCGTGGAATTAGGCATCCATCTCAACATATACTCCTCTTCCAGAAAAGAAAAACATCTTCGAAAAACAGGAGCCATTTATCAGCAGGTAGGGGTATCTTTGCACGCCATACAGGAATGAATCCCAAATGAAGAAGCTAGTGGAATTAGGCATCCTGATCGTGGAGTGGAACCGATGGATTCGGTGTCAAGGGTGGCTTTTTTGGCTGTCCAGTAGGCGATTGTCCCCTGCAGCGTCATCGGAATCCGTTTGCAACTTGTGAGATTCTAGCTGGTGCATGTGGCTGTTGAGCAAGCGGCAGCTCCACATCTCCTACAAGGGGCATATGCCCCCATCGCTCTCTACCCAATGTCTCTCGGGCATCAGTTTTTTATACTCTCAAGTTGGCAAATATGTGAGCATCATGTGAGGGAGTAGTCCTTGCCATTTGGCCATTTCCCTGCTATATAAGCATGGCAACCGCTGGACACTTGGGTCACAACCACAGCAGAGCCAGATCCACCCAGTAGCAGCAGAGAGCCTTCCTGCTCACCTAGCACAATCACCATTTCTGCTCAGGAGCTAGCTAACTCAGGATGGACAAGGTGAAGATCAGCCATGGAAAGCACAAGGGGTCATCATCAGGAGGAGGAGGAGGCTTGAGCAGGATGCTGAGGCAGAACAAGGCCAGGCTCTACATCATCCGGAGATGCGTTGTCATGCTCCTCTGCTGTCATGACTAGCTCATCCACCTCTGCTCTGCTCTTCTCTTCTCTGGCCCTACCATAGGTGTTCTGTTCTTGATGGTTCTCATTAGTTTCTAGCTAGGCTTGACAGATTCTTTGGTGTGTATGTACATGAGGTAGTTTTAGATAGATGTTGCTGACGGTTAGGATATTCAGGTTTAGGTGCTCCTAAGTCCTGCAATGGGCAAGGATGTGCATGTGTTGATCTCTGTTGGGTGTTGGCATCCTTTGCTGTGAGTTTGCTCCATTGTAAATTAAAGATCTCAGAAGAAAAAAATAAGAAAATTTATACATGAAAGATCTCAGAAAAGGTTTATCTCCTGGCATTTCATTTTATGATTTGTACTGTTGAAGAATGATTCTGGGTCTCCTACAATCTACTAGCTAATGCAAGTATGCATCATTTGGGAATTTTCTTGCTTCATTCGATTGGTTTGGTCTTTTGAGCGATCAACTCATGGCCATCTCAAGGCATGCATATTAGGAATTTACTGTTACATCGAGCTTAGTCTAAGAAATATCCAGTTTTAAATTTTAAATACCACAAAAAGGTTGGTGTACCCAATGGGCCAGTAGCACTGGGCAACAGAAATGAGAAGCTTCAAGGTGCCTGCATACCTGCAGCACTGTTGCTGACAATTATAACTTACGCACCAAACATGCTTGGATTATTTATATTGCCATTAAAGGCAGTACAGCTATCTTACTCAAATATCTTGCGAGCAATTATTTGGTTCAATATTTTGTTGCTCCTATAAATGGATTCATGACATCCCTGCAATCATGTATGATGGGTGCCAAGGAAAAAAATGTTGCATTCACAGTTGGAATAGAGTTCACATTCCCTCTTGCACAGAACAGCCTTTATGGGACCTGAAACAAGCTCACATGATGCTTTGTTTAATTAAGGATTCACTCCAGTTTAGTGCAAATTGGCCCGGTTCCGAACACGCTCTTCTTTTATTAGTCGAAAGGTCGGCGGAACCCTGTTATCCAGCCATTGGAGGCCACGCAAGAAATGTTTATCCTGCAACCACTTGCTGTACTTCCTTCAGTTTTCACGTCCAAATTCAGGTCATCCTTGTAAACTATAGCTTGGAACAGCTTAGATACTACTACTATACTAATCTTGGTGCTAGTTCGACCAATAGCTCATCTGAAGTTTGGGCAGTTGGTACAAACCACAGATCTGAACCGCAGCACCCTACGTTCACACCTCCCTGAGTGGCATGACGTTTCCTTCAGAAACCGAATGAAAATTTAGTTTACAAAGTTGACCAATAGAATGATGCAATCAGGTATCCGCATGAACTGTGCAAAGCTGTAAATCTAGAATTCAAGTTTTCTTGTCTACGGACCGAAACCCAGTAGCAGAAGATGACATGGCTAGTTAGCTGTAGCAACTTGGAGAGACTTACAAGAAATGATGTACGATCCGGGTGAAATGACTTGTTTACAAGATATGATGACGATTAGATGCCGCAGATAAACACACATTATGTGCACGGATAACATTTCAGATATCAAAACCTTTGACAAAAGCTTATAGGTATATAGCCCTCACCTCTACCACAGTTTTTTTTAGTCTACACACCTACTATAGAAGGATAGAGAGGGATTGGCTGAATATGATGGATGTATTATTAAGCCTCATGGGACGAGTATATATAGACGTACATGAGATAATCTTGTAGTACAAGTCAAGTTAGGCTAAAGTCCTAACTATCATAAACTACAGTTTCACACACAACCAGCACTCTCCAGGAAATTGTTTCCCCTCCAGGCGATCGCATCTGACCCCAAACCTACAGCCGCCGCCGGTCCCTGCTGCCTCCATGGCGACGGAAGGGGATGGGGACCCTGGGCTCCGGCCTGTAGTTAGGGTTGGTCCTCTTCTTCCTTGAGGTGTGTCTTCCATGGAGGAGACTGTGTCGTGTCGGAATAATTTGCCCCTGTTCTTCCTCCATCTCGGTGTCGCTCTAACCTGTGACGTCGGGGGACAGGTCTTCTCGCCGGTCTCTGGATCCATGTTTGTCATTTTGCAGCTGTGCGCGTGGAAGACGGCATGCGACAACTTGTCTCTTCTTCGACTACGTCGAATGAATACGATGGTGTCGGGATCTGGTGACCACGAGGAAGATCCCTAGCTGACGTTCCACAAAGTCTTGGGCTCGTCGCTTGCGACGACTCAGTTCATCGGCTCGAAAAGCATCCTGGTATGCGATGGTGCTCTCCTAGATCTAGGTTTGACGATTGTTCGCCTCTTTTTCCGACGCTACCATGGTGGTGGCGGAGGACGATGGACGACGGCTCGGCGAGGCACAAGTTTCTCCAAAGGTGGAATTGTAATTGTACTTGCGGAGTTCTTTGTGTAAAGTTGCTTGACAAGCATGTTTGTCTTAGGTGTTGACCATATATGTAATCTCTTCATTGTCTAATAAAATATATGGTTTATTTCACACAAAAAACTATCCTAAACTATCATAACAACCGTGTCCGTATAATTCTCTAACATCCCCACAGTTGTAGCGGTAGCATCGCGAACAACTGGAACGTCACGGACGTTCAGACTGAAGATAAACCGAAGTAAAACCAGTGGGCTGACATCCCCCTACGGTAGGAGCGGGAACGTCGCAAAAGGTGTCGCGTCGCGGTAGCTTAGACTGTAGAGAAATCTGATGATGCTCAAGCGAGGTGATAGCCCTTGTGCCGTTGTCGAGGAAGCCGAGAGCGTTGGACAGTGTCGTGGCGGTTGAGGTAGCCGTGCGAGGGGTCGCCGTGGTCAATGTCGTGGTCGGGGATGTCGGTGTCGAGGTAGCCACGCGTGAAGCCACATGCGCATAGTGCGTGAGAAGAATGATGGAGACGTATCGAGGCAGTCGTCGAGAATGTCGATACCGAAGCTGATATAGTTCGAGCCGTCAACAACCGTGTCCGTATAATACTCTAACGACCACTACA
Organism: Avena sativa; assembly: GCA_916181665.1. Lineage (NCBI taxonomy): Eukaryota > Viridiplantae > Streptophyta > Magnoliopsida > Poales > Poaceae > Avena > Avena sativa. Next base: position 368,119,733 of record OV702279.1, on the reverse strand, counting down.
CCACAGTTCATCCAATGTAAAGTGAAATAGTTAAAAAGTGGCATCACCAAGTTCAGTGATAAGAAAAATAAGTCAAATAGCCCGTAGTATTGTTTGGTGAGGCAAGTCAGAAGCCATTGTTTGGATGAGGGAGTATCAAAGGGCTTGGTCGGTTGGGTCCTTCTGGCTGGTTGACTTGAGCTTCGAGTCAAACTGATTCAACCAGTACTCGCAGATCGTAACCAGCTCCAGACTCCTTTGCACTCTTTGTTGCAGACCTTTTCATGATTTCTCTTGCATTAGCTACTTTGCATGTTTACCTGACTATAAACATGTGCACTGATACATCTGTTGTGTCCATGTATGTCAAGGAATTCGTTATAGCTTATGCGTTATTGAAGGGAACTATGATAACTATCCGTACTAAAATAACCAAGATGTTTACAGTTCCATAAAAGACGAGCACCACATGCTATAAGTAGTGAGATAGTGTTTGAAATATTGATTATTGGGCCAGCCCATTTATACTTATTTCAGTAATCTCTATAATAAATCACGGAGGTCAATTTAGTCATTTATGCATAGTAAGAGGTGCGACTAAAAGTTTTCCAAATTGCTAGTCCCACATGGCAAGATGTGGGCCCTCGAGTGGCGACAAACCATCTCTCACAACATGAAGCCAGAGCCATGTTGTCATTGTACACTCATATCTTGGTGAGAGGGACCATGCTGCGTGGTTTTGCGACACGTTCCGTCTTTTCTCCCTTTCTGTGTATACACATGACCTCTACCATGGCTCTCTTTCTCTCTAACCGCACTGCGCCTCCTCTCATCCTACACATTCTCTCCCTACATGATGTCGCCTTCATCGTGCATGGTGCCTCCCCCCTCCCTAGATCTTAGGTTGTATGATGTTAACCGCATGTCATTCGTCCTCTTCACCTGCCGTCGACGAGCCCTCCTCTGCTATGCAGTGTTGAGTGTGAGCCTCTTGGCTACATGGGCGACATCCCTGCCTCGTCTAGTGAATGTGCCCTCTCCTTATTTTGATTCCACACCGAGCGCGTCTTTTTAGGCGTACTCTCTAGGTCAATGCCCTCCACTTCCTGTGCCGACGCATTTCCCACACGCTTGTCTTCATCGTCTTGCTCGGTTGTTATTCCTCTTGTGTGGTGCGTTCCCTTTGCTTCTTCAAGAGTTACGATCCACTGTGTAGCTCTATGTTCGGCATTGAGATTTCTTACATTGTATTTCTAGGGTTTGGTGTCCACCACATGTCTGGTATCCCTCTTATCTTGTACAATGATGAAAATTTGTCTGGCCCTCTTTGGCAACACATTTTTTGCCCCCCATGTTGTGTCGAATGCCTCCTTATGCTTTTGCATGTTATGATACCTTCGCCGCATCGCATGCTCAAGGGTTTACTCATTTCCACAGGATCCTCCATCTGCTTCTTTATCGAATGCATTTGTACCTATCTCCCACGTGGCTTTGTATACAACTCTAACTTACTTAATGTGTTATTTTCTAGGGTTGGATGGTGCTCTAGTTCTAGCTACTCTAGATGGTTTTAGCATCGTGATCGTGCTTTAGGGGCCTCCGGGCTAGGTTCTGGCTCCAACCTCCGTTGTTGTTCTTGTTGCATCATAGGTCATCTCCTTTGCTTCTTCACCTTCGTATGTTTTTCTATGTTACGTTTCCCATCCTTTTCCCTTGCATTATTTCTATAGTTCACATTCCCTATAGCTTTCTATTTGGTGCTAACTTTTTGGTGTTATTATCTAGGGTTCTTTGTTGCCTGTGCTCCACCTTCGGCCACACATATTCGGTGCCATGTTCGTGTTGGAATTTGATGAGTTTTGGGATGTTGGCCCATTAGACAAATTCTGAAATTCTCTTTGGTCCACTTGTATATGGCAGCATATGTCCGTGCTAGTGGTGCTAAAGTTTAGTCCCACATTGCTAGTTGAAGGAGAGTTGGACCACCTTATATAGTAGAGTGTTGCACCACTCACTAAGGTGTGACAAAAAGAGTAGCCCTCGCGCACTCCTCCTCCGACGCCGTCCGCCTCGTCACGCCACGCCACGCCTCACCTCGTCACGACGCGCGCGCGCCGCGGGTTGCGGGAATCTCGCCGAGCCGAGCTTTATTTTACTGGTTGGGAAAATTGATTATGAGTCATTAACGGACGCGTTAATTACAGCCGTTTCTAGTTTTTATGGGCGTGGCTGTTACCGACTCGGACGTGGGCTGAGCCCACTATCTTTCTAACCTGCACTCTATAAGCGTCCGGGCTAAACCTAATCGGCACCGAGTCAATCCACACACGCGCCTATCTCAAGAACTTTGCGCCGCCGCTTTCGTCTTCCTCATCCCGGCTTGCGGTATGCACCGTAGATCGGGACAATAGGCCTCCGGAACCCCGCCTCTCATGAACCTGTACGGGTGAGGGCGATCAGATTTTTGGGGAGCGCTCAAGCGCGACTACTGGCAACTACGACATCGTCCGTCGAGGAGTTCCCGAACGACGACTTCTTCTCGGACGTTAGCGACCTCTTCGACAACCTCAACATGGGCGACGCTGCTGCAACCGCTGTGGCTGCTATTCAGCCTACATCGTATGTGATCTCGATTTCTCTCTTTCGGATTATGCTAGAGTTCTTTGTTCTAGCGTTTGGTGTAGATGTGATAGGTTTATCTCGTATGGATGTAATCTGTTCATCTACTTTGCTGATCTGCATAATTGGTTTTAGTACCATTTGTATGATCATGATTTATCAGTTTATTATTCGGATTAAATCATATGGATTATTGCTTATATTTCCAACAATCCAAAAACCTGATTATAGGCAACTGAATTCCATTGGTGTAGCCGCGGCTATTAGGCCGCCTCCTTTTGATGGCATGCACTATAAGAGATGGCGCAAGAGGGCAGTTCTCTGGTTTGAAAACCTAAACTGCTATAGCGCCACTCTTGGCAATCCTGAAGGAGATCTTTCTGCTGAGCAGGAAGCGAACTTTAAGAAAGTCGATACCATGTTTATGGCGGCTTTGTTCAGTGTTCTTGGGGACAACATTGTTGACCCTTATATGTCATTTGATAATGGCAAGGACGCATGGGAAGCGCTCGAGGCCAAGTTTGGGGTCTCGGACGCTGGCACTGAGCTGTATGTCATGGAGCAATTCTATGACTACATGATGGTTGATGAGCGCTCCGTCGTTGAGCAAGCTCATGAGATACAATCACTTGCCAAAGAACTTGAGCAGTTCAAGTGTTCTTTACCGGACAAATTTGTGGCTGGTGGCATTATTGCCAAGCTTCCTCCTTCGTGGAGGAACTTTGCTACTTCTCTGAAACATAAGCGACAAGAGTCTTCCGTTACAGATCTCATTGGGTCTCTTCATGTGGAAGAGAAGGCGAGAGCAAAGGACAAAACTGCTCGAGGACTTGAGGGAAGTTCTACTGCCAATTTAGTGCAGAGGAAAAACTTCCAATCTCACAAGTTCAAGAATAAGAACAAAACTGAAGGAAAGGGGAAGTTCGATGGGAAGAACAAGGCCACGCACTCAACCAACTTCAAGAAGAAAAATGATAAGAGGAAAGGCTATTGCCACGTCTGTGGTTATCCTGGTCATTGGGCTCCTAGCTGCCCTAATCGCTTTGACAAGCGTCAACATGGGAACAACGGCAATGCCGCTAATGTTGTTATTAGCGATACTGAGATGAAGGATGTTGGGTATGGTATTTTAACTACTATCCTTTCAGTATGTCATTCTCCTGATTGGTGGATAGACACAGGTGCTAATACAAATGTATGTTCTGATATTTTCATGTTTTCCTCTTATCAGGTCTCAAGGACCTCTTCCGTGCTGATGGAAAATGGCTCACGTGCTTCTGTTCATGGTGTTGGTACGGTAGATCTGAAGTTTACTTCGGGGAAGACCGTACAGCTGAAGAACGTGCAGCATGTTCCCTCCATCAATAAGAATCTCGTCAGCGGATCGCTTTTATGTCGAGATGGCTTTAAGTTGGTTTTTGAGTCCAATAAAGTTGTAATTTTTAAATATGTACAATTTGTTGGAAAGGGTTATGAGTGCGGAGGTCTGTTCCGCTTGCCTTTGTCAGACTCATGTACTAAAGTTATTAATCATGTGTGCAATGATAATAAGTCCAATGTTTGGCATTCACGACTTTGTCATATTAACTTTGGTTTTAGTATCGTTTGTATGATCATGATTTATCAGTTTATTATTCGGATTAAATCATATGGATTATTGCTTATATTTCCAACAGTTCGTTCTTTCTAGGCTTACGAGTGTCCTCAGCGTGAGGAGCTTCTTCATTGTAACCAGACGTCAAACTGCTTCCGATTGACGTTTGCACCGCTCGTCGGTGTTCTCATCGACATTTGTGCTTCCTTGACGTCCATGCGTACAACATGGTTCTCTTGGACAGTGGCGGTAAAGAAGAGGAGAGGCCTCAAATGTTGGTCTCTCCGCCAAAGTGCCTTCTTTGGAAGACGACGACCTAGAGGACGAGAGTGTTCATCAACTCATTTGTGGCTCTCTCTGAACCATCAGCGGTCGTGCCTTAGGCATGTCTCCAGGATTTCGAGGCGTCAGCTCACTATGTGCACTAGTAGGAAAACCTTTAAGTTATAAGCGATTTGCAGTAGTAGCGTAAGTACAAAGCCAAGGATTTTGGGGAAAAAAATTCAGCAGCGTTTCCAAAAAATTGTATGTCGTCGGAAAATTGTATGCTGCCAGTATTTCTTCACCAAGAACGTGTCATCATAGGTCAACTTCCCCTTTTATCTTAGGGTGTGTTCGGTTCTAGAACGAGAGGGAATGGAACGGAGTGAGTCCATTCTGAGGGCATGAGACGGTTCCGACCCTGTGTTCGGTTCGAAAAAGAACGAGGAATGGAATGGTTCCATATTGTGTTCGGTTGGAAGAATTGGGACCGGAATGGAATAGCTATAATGATGCTTAAAATTCTAATAATCTGAGCTTAAATTAAACAATTGTAATTAACGGTAGAAAATATTTTTTTGTCTTAAAATCTTTGCTAAAAGTACCAAATTATAGAAATCTTTTTGTTTCAAAATCTTTGCAAAATATACTCAAATTAAAGGGCCGCGTGTTTTTGCAAGATTTTGTTGCTAATCATCTCAGGTAATCATCGCCACAGCTAAAAATCTCTGTTGATTCACTAATTAATCATCTTAACTGGGTTAGTTCGTCAATTAGCAAGTCGTTCCGCGCGATCCGGCCGATTCGGTCGGACGACCTCGTTCCGCATATTAGAGGAATATTCCGTTCCGAGGAACCACCTGGTTCCATTCCTTTCTTCCAACCGAACATACGAACGGGCGCTAGGCGTGGAACGGACCGGTTCCGTTCCACCTAATTCCAGAACCGAACACACTCTTAGTTTGTGGCCACCATATGTCAATTCCAACAATAACTATTATCGGATACCATTTCCGTTCAATAAAACAAGATGTATAAATTTAGTCAAAAGTCAAACAGTGCAAACGACTAAGTTTTGTAAAAAAATAACCCCTACAATGTCAATTCAATCTCATTATAGAGACAATGAAATATATTTTCATGCTTATAGCTGCATAGTATCATAACTGTTGATAGTTTTTTCTATAAACTTGATCAAACTTTACACTGCTTGACTTTTGACTAAATTTATATGTCTTATTTTACAGAATGGAGGTAGTATTAACAAATATGGTTATAATGATCTTTGTAAAAAGATATACAATCATATTTTATATATAAAAATGTCGTCCTTGTTTAGGTTATCTGCACGCAAGGCGCCAGCTATACTTGAACTAATCAGACGAGTATTAGTACTAATCCTTTTCTGTGCATGTGTATTTATTATCTCGCTACATGTACGGACACACATACTCCTAATAGCAGCCGAATAAAATGATTAAGGCGTGACTACAAAAGCCAAAAGCACTATGGAACATTATCATCATCATGTCATCACGCATTATAAAATGTGAATCCACCAACCTAACTTGAACAACGACATATAAAAGCTCCCAGATCCGACCGGACAGTTCTCCACAGCGAAAGGCGCCGAGCTCTCTTCCACGAAAGGGAGAAAAAGAACATGCTGAAAAAGGGAAGGCATTAGTCAGCACGATCCTGATCATGGAATGGAGGCGATGGGTTCGGTGTCAAGGGTGGCCTTTTTTGGCTGTCCATGAGGCGACTGTCCCCTGGAGCGCCATCGGAACCCGCTGCAACTTGAGAGACGCTGTCTCCTGCAGCATGTGGAGGAGCTAGCGGTAGCTCCCCACTCCCTGCAAGGGGCATATGCCCCCGTCTCTCTCGGAAAACGTCCCTCTCGCATCAGGTTTTTATACTCCCAAGTTGGCAAAGATGTGAGGATCATTTGGCCATTTCCCTGCTATATAAGCATGGAACCCGCTCGACACTTGGCCGCAACCACATCAGAGCCAGATCCAACACAGTAGTAGCAGCAGAAAGCCTCCCAGGTCACCTGTCTCAGTCACCATCTCTGTTCAGGATGGACAAGATGTACAAGATGAAGAGCCATGGGAAGCAAAATAAGGGGTCAGCTGGAGGGCTGAGCAGGATGCTGAGGGAGCACAAGGCCAGGCTCTACATCATCCGGCGATGCGTCGTCATGCTCCTCTGCTGCCATGACTAGCTCATTTTGTCTCTGCTCCGCTCTGACTCTTGACCCTACCATAGATATGTTCTGTTCTTGGTTCGGTTCTCTTTAGTTTCTAGCTAGGCTTGACAGATTCTTTCTTGTGTGTGTATATGGGGTAGTTCAGAAGTTTCAGTTAGATGTCGCTCTGACGGTTTTGGCCTCGGGTAGTGTAGTGGTGCTCCTAAGTCCTGCAATGGCAAGGATGTACATCTATAGATCTGTTTGTGTGTTGGCATCCTTGTTGTGAGTTTGCTCTCGATCAGAAATGAAAGATTTTGACAAAAGAATGAAGGAAGGTTTAAAAAGGCTTATCTCTTGGAATTCCATTCTATGATCTGTACTGTTGAAATATGATTCTTGATCTCCGACTAGCTACCTATGCATCTTTTAGGGAACATCATTTCCAAAAATCTTTTAGGGAACATTCTTCCTTCATTCGATAGGATCAGTTGTATGAACGTTTTCGCACACATGGCCTTCTCAAGTATGTGCATTTTTGCGAATTTCGTATCGGCGAGACTACGCTGTAGATTGTTCAAAATTCAGAAGTTGTGTACACAGCCAATTAAGTAGTTATTCTTCTGAATATGGCAGTGACATTTTCACGACGCTGGCTGCTTTACTAACAAAAATGGCAGCATTGTCATATTCCAGGGTAAATCTACTTACATTTTGGGTGGTTGAAATTGTTAACCTCGTAATTTGTCAAATTTGCAGTCACATTGAGATATTGGCTGTGTAGCAGCATTGAATAAATCAGCTTGTCTAAGAAATATCTCTCTAAATAGGTTTTCTTCCCGCTTTATAAATAAAGCCAAACGGCCGAAACCGATACAAAGTGGAGAGAAGATCCTCACACAATCAGGTCGACAAGAAAACCAACATACGCGATGGCGGTGAGCCACCAACTCAAAGTCGAACAAGAAAAATAGAAGACGTCACACCTAACGAAAGGCAACCTAGACTACCAAACACGTCAAAGCCGATAAAGCTTGACGCTAAGACTATATGACTCCACGAATTGCACCCGGATGTAACCTGAGCTCCTCGGCGACGCCCCCAAGAAGGTAACGACGTGTCCCGCCGCCATCGTCGTGCCCACCACGGGCAAGAGTTTTCACCCGAAACTCAGTCACATAGGAGATACAAAAAAACACCCTCGGTAGGGTAGTGTCACCCGCAGGCATCACCGTTTGCGACGCCAAAGTGCGAAGCTCTCGCTCAGATCCACCCAATGCCATCAGAGAAACCAATGAAAAAACCCAACCTGAGAAAAGGGTCACCTTGCCAGCACGATGCCTCTGGACCTTGACCAGGGAGCCGTTCACACCAACACTAATATCACCCATTGTCAAACCCCTCGCCATCTGCATGACCAAAGGGATGGCCACCACCGCTGCAATTTCTTGCTGAGAACAAACATTCATCATGTCCTTCCAAGGCCTCTGCCACGGCATCCACAAACTCGAACCTTTGGCACAGGTGACAACACATTGCGTGGCTAGCAAGGCGGAGGGGTTAGGTTACCTCAAGCTCAAATACTAGAATCCATTGCCGAAGGGTAGCGGCACCATAGCTTCCCAGAGGAACCCTTCTCCACCACCGGAAGGGTCGCAGACCGGATGTGAAAGAAGGGCCACATCAGGCCCGACCGGGCACAGATTGGCCCCGTAAAGGCCCCTCCTCCACGCTGCAGCGGGGTTGCTGTCGCCGTGCCCAATCTTCTCGTGCACACCTCCAAACCTTCGATGTCGAGATCCTATGCAATCCCTGGGTCCAACTGCAATGCTCGGGCGGTGCCAACACCGGTGGCAAGGAGGGGGGCTGGCGCAGGGAAACTTGGAGATGCTCGGGGGGGGGGGGGGGGGGGGGAATTAATACAACTGAAATGGGAAGTTTCGTGGTACCTCCATAGATGCAGCACTTTTGCTTCCTGGTCTTAATTTTGTAGCAGCACAGCTCACTGTGAACAGGTCCTTGCAGATCTCATCGATCCGGTGCTATCACTGACTATTAACCTTTTTTTGCGGGGATGATAATAATTTACTAACTTATGCATGAAGTGATGGAACATGCATGCAGGATTGTGCATTGCCAAATATCTTCTCAGCGATCATTTGGTTAATGTTGCTCCTAAGAATGGATACATGCCATCCATGCAATGATTTTTGTTTTCGAGAAGAAGATGCCATTTGTTTGATGAGAAATAAAAAGGATTATCAAAAATTCGCGTAGCTGAAGCTGCTACTTTCGAGTAACAGAAAGAAAAGCAACAACTGAACAAGGGAGTCGGAGTGGAAAAGAGGATTTAAAAAAAGTTTACGAACATAGTTTTAGGACTCCCGTTCCCTCAACCCGAAACAAGCTTACGTGATGCTTGGTTTAATTAAGGAGTCACTTTCTTTAGTGCAACTGTGCACGGTTCCGAACACGATGTTCTTTTATTACTCCAAAGGACGGTGAAGCGCCCGTTTAACTCGGCAATTGGTCGATGCGTAAGAAATTCTTAACCTGAAACCACTTGCTGTACTTTTCTTCAGGATTCACGTCCAAGTTCAGGCCATTCATGTAAACTATAGTTTGGAACAGTGCTAGTCATGGTGCTAGTTGTTGTACCTCGACAAGTAGCTCAAAAGTTTGGACAGGCTTTTCTGCAACCACGTCACTCGACCTTCACTAAAACATATTTTCTGAAACGAGGGTTGAAAATTCCCCAATCTACTCTCTTTGTTTTAAAAATAAAATGTTTAGCATTTCTCTGAAATATATGTATCTAGTTGCTTTTTTAGTGTGTAGGTTTACTTCTTGTGCTCCGCACCTACACACCAAAAGTTGTCTAGATACATGCATTTTAAAAACAATTAAAACATCTTATAATTTGAAACGGAGGAGTATTAACTATGGAGTTTTACATGAACACTCGTGAAGTAAATTAGATCGAAAAAGTCGGCATGCTTTTCACTCAATCAAATGGCTCCCGCAATTACCCAAAGGCTAGACTCATTCGTGATGTTAGCAAGTAGGGAAAATGGTGGGTGTACTTGTTGATACACATTTCTTTTATTCCATACCTCTTAAAAGATCTTACTCAGTGTTAAAACAAAGTCGATGGATGTTTTGGCTAGTTTGGTGAAAGATTTTCATATTAAACTCCAGATCCTTAACAAAGCGTGGAGATTACGCTAAGATCCACCCTGATGCCATCAGAGAAACCAAGGGACAACCCAACCCGAGGGAAGGGCCACCTTGCCAGCATGATGCCTCCGGATCTTGACCAAGGACTCGCTCACATCGACACCATGATCATCCATTGGCAGACCCCTCGCCATCCACATGACCAATGGGATGGCCACCACCGTTGCAATCACTTGCCGAGAGCACACATCCAACCTCTCCTTCTAGGAACGCCGTCCGGAATACGCGAACACAAACCTTTGGCATGGGAGACAACACACTGTGTGGCTAGCAAGGCGGAGGGGTTAGGCTAGCTCAAGATCCAAGCTTGAAGGCTCGAATCCATGGAGCCGAATGGTAGCAACACATCAGCTACCCGAAGGAGCCCTTCCTCCACCACCCGAAGGGTCACAGACCTGACGCAGAAGAAGGGCCACACCAGGCCCAGACAGGCCCGACCAGGCCCAGATTGGGCTCGTAAAGGCCCCTCTTCCACGATGCAGCGGGGTCGCCGCCTCCGCGTCCACTCTGCTCATGCATGCCTCCCCACCACCGCCTCTGAGCCCTACCTAGGCCCTTGGCGTGTGGGTAGAGACGAGGCGGCGGCGGAAGTGGGAGGGGTGAGGAGGGGGGCTGGTGCAGGGAAGTTAGGAGACGCTCCCGTCGCCCGCAGGGGGGGGGGGGGGGAGGGGGCGAGAGGAGAGTGTGTTTTTGTCGCCTCTCGCTTGTCTAAGAAATATCAAGACTAAAACATTTAATATCACAAAGAATTTAATACAACAGAAATAGGAAGCTTCGTGGTACCTGCATAGATGTAGCACTTTTGCTTCTTGGTCTTAATTTTGTAGCAGCACAGCTCACTGTGAACAGGGTCCTTGCAGATCTCATCGATCCGATGCTATTGCTATCACTGACTATTACTTAAGAATGAAGTGATGGAACATGGATGCCGGATTGTGCATTGCCAAAATATCTTCTCAGCAATTATTAAGTTAATATGTTGCTCCTAAGAATGGATACATGCCATCCATGCAATGATTTTTGTTTGATTTTATTGCTGATAAAAAATGTTTGCAAACATAGTTTTTGGGACTCCCGTTCCCTCAACCCTAAACAAGCTTACGTTATGCTTGGTTTAATTAAGGAGTCACTTTGTTTGTTTAGTGCAAATGGGCACGGTTTCGAACACGATGTTCTTTTATATTAGTCCAAAGGTCGGTGAAGCGCCCGTTTAACTTGGCATCGGACGCTGCGTAAGAAACTCTTATCCTACAACCACTTGCTGTACACGCACACACAACAAAGTTTAAGTTCAGGCCATCCATGTAAACTACAGCTTGGAACAGCTTAACTACTGCTAGTCATGGTGATAGTTGTTGTACTTCGACAGGCTTTTCTGCAACCGCGACACTCTGCCTTCACAGCTCCGAAGTACTCCCTCCGTTTTAAAATATAAGATGTTTTAAATTTATGAAACAAATGAATCTAGACTTCTTTTAGTATATACTAGCAAAATGCCCGCGCGTTGCGGCGGAAAAGCAAGGTTGTTGACCTCTTAGGTTCTTTTTCACCAATAGCAAAAGTGTCAGTGCGTTGCACCGAAAATATCATGAATGGTAATTTTCTAGAAAACATGTCCATGTAGGAGATAAAAATCTATATCGTGAAGGCGCGTAAGATATTCGATGATATTGCACCGAATCTGACAAAACTAATTGATATACCAGATATCTCTACAACCTTCACTTTGGTATTCAGACATTCGGACCTAGGACACCTTGGCTTTCTTAAATATTTTCTAGGCTAACATATTTTTTACTACTCAATCTCATAAACATTCAATTGTGAAAATGCACACGTACCATAATAGCCACCCATTGGAAATTTTGCTCATTCCGAACAACTTTAAATTAGATATCTTCATAGAATCATGTAATTTCCAATTTCCGAAGAAGAAACACAATTATGCACTGACCGAAACAAAAAAAAAAGTGTATACTGAATATAGCCTGTAATTCAAAGTTTGGTTATGTAAATTTGCAAGCTGGTGCTACTAATAGGAACATAGAATAACCTATTATGGTTGAGTGAAATGAAATTAAGCTTAAAGTAAATGTTTCAAAAAGTATTGTCATATAGGTTTACACACTTTTTTGCGTGCTACAACAACTTAATTAGTTGTCCAGACTAAAGATCATTTGTACAAAGTTCAGCAGTGACCGTCATCACGTAATAGCGTAAATAAGAGGCTGACTTGTTCAAAATCTTTCTAGCTATATCATAATGCCAAGTTCTTATGAGGAAAGAGGTAAATACATGATTTCATCAGAATTTTAAGTACTTACATTGATGTCAATGTCGCCGCATGCCGTCGGAAACGCACGATGCAGACACCGCCTAGCCAACCGGAATAGTTTTCAGTTGCCACATTCATCACCAGCACAAGGTCGCATAAGTACTACCACTGCAAGAGAAAACGGTTAATAATTACTCACATGTCAATGGTAGTACCATCACTTTTCCTATGTACAAAATATATATTTAGAATAGATATATCCATCATATTACTAACGCCTAATTTTCCGACATAAGAAAATCTCCGGGATACTGAGTCAAACCTCTTGAAATAGCCACTATGCTAGGCTACTTGCGATGCAAGTCCCCGTTTTCCTGCTGAACTCGAGATGTAAAGTCTGTAATTCTAACTGACGAATCTACCATGGCAAGCTGAAACACGGAGAGGGACGGCAACCAATCACTAATTGTCTGCTTATCTAATACAAAAAATAAGCTAGGCAGATCCAATAAATAATTAGGAGATCAATCGACACGTACAACTACACCAACAGGAACGCTGGATTGATGTCATGAAGTCCCACCATGGTGCCTACCAGCGGTAGACCAATATAAATCACCGTTGCAGCAGCAAAATCGTAGGGAGCATCGGACACGCCGGAGAGTTCCTGTCCAAGGAATCCCCATCAACTCCCTCATCAAAGCATCCTCCGTACTGGCCATGAAGCGGAGAATAGAGCATCCCAAAAGGTGTGCTTCTAAAATTCAGTTGATTAGCTGCCGTGCTTACTTTCTGCAAGCCAAACTCCAGCGCATATTTTTCAGTGCACTCCTCGGGCGTCTTGGCCTCCTCCACCTTCGTTTCTTGACGTCGGAGAGCCGCTGGCATGGTTGAAGCCGGAGAGCCCCAAGAGGCGAGGAAGCTAGGCGGGAGCTACGGAAGGTGCTGCCTCCTGCGATTGTAGGAGGTCTCCGCACGGACGTCATCTAGGCCGAGCCACCGGACCGAGGCATCATCAGAGGAGGCCAGATCGGTAGGGCTGCGCGTCCAACTAAATCTCGTTAGGGCAACGAGACTATGTCAGGTAGCCGGGGAAGGAGCCACGGAGCTGCATGGGGTGGACGGTGCAGCTAGCAATGGATGTAGGGCTCCAGCGACGCCAAGCCCTGGTCATCGTCTAGATCGACGTATTTTGCGTTTCACTTAGCGTTGGCAGGATTCCAATTTTCTCAAACTGCTATGGGCAAAGCGGTCCAAAAAAGTGTTGGACCGGAAGAAACACTTCGTCCTTTATTATTATTAGGTATTAGGTATAGGTATAGATAGGTTCACTCCACGTTTTCTTCACAGATCTAAAACATCTTATATTTTGAAACAGAGGGAGTAGCACGCATCATCTCGATTTTTTTTGAAATAAACGAGGGCCAAATTTTGCCCCAATCTCTTAACTGAGAAGTTTTATATGAAGATTCATGAAGTAAATAAGAATAGAAAAACTAGCATGATTTCACTTAATCGCTTGGCTGGCTAGCCTCCTTCTTGATGTTAGCAAGTAGAACAAAGGGTGGGGCGTGCTTGTTTGCGGAAGACGCACACATTTGTTTCATTACGTATCTTTCAAAAGATGAGAAGGATGAGAGACGTCAAAGCATTGCGATTTGGATTGACCCCGCCGACATTTTAAGCCACCAACTTTTAAGAGAGAGTGTCGACCATTATTGGGGATCAAGGGCGTGGAGGCAGAGACAATCACTTATGTGCCACAGAAGCCTCACGGTGAAGCAACATTTGGGGAAAAAAGATGCTAGTTTAACTAACGCTTTTTTTTCTTCTTTCATATATTCATGTTATTGCAAGTTTAATACTATATGCTTTCTATTTCTTATTTCTGCGCGTGACTTTATTTCCTCCTTTTAATTTTTTTTATGTTTTCCTTTAATTTCCTCCTTTCTCCCCCCCCCCCCCACCTTAATTTACCAAAATTTTTGGAAAGAATTGACGTTAAACCTTATTAGATTAATCTAAAAAAGGTTCTACATATAGTTGTGATCTTTTTGCAACGTTCAAAATTTTATTCCATATAGTCTAAAATTATACTTTGCTGGTAGTCGTGATTTGTTTCTCAGGTATTCAAACCTTGTTTCATATACCCAAATTTTTTGTTCCTCTTGTACTCTTCATTTGTTTCACATTGTCTACAATTTTATGACTCTTCTGTCGGTGGCGGAGGATGATCTAAAAGTATGGGAGGACACAATTATAGACATATTATTTTAATTAGAACCATAGACTTATCATTTTAACTAGAACCATAGGGGTGGGGGCAGATGCCCCCTCCCTTATATTCATGGGCGGAGCCAAAGGGGGGGGGGGCAAGCAAGGGTCAGACACCCCTAAAGTTCGCTCCCCTAACATTAGTACGTGAGAGTAGAGGTAGTATTCAGTATAGTTGTTCAGGTAAATTTCTAGACGTCTCCTCCTCTCCATTCTGACTACACGAGTCATGCGTGAGTTTAACCTGAGCTCTTGGTATGCCATGCATATATGAATTGATTTTATAGTATGCTAGTTAGAGGTTTTTATTAGATCAATAATATATTGTATAATTGATATGTACTGATTGAGTTAGAACCTCCAAGTTTACCGCTAAAAAATACAAATCAATTGTTTATATTAGGAAATAAAGAGCTGCAAAGTTTAGTGCTTCTAGATTAGTGATTTTTTTCAATCTTCATTGTATCTCATGAATAATGTTTTAGATTTACAAGAGTATAAAATGTAGCATTTTAAAAACTTTAAGACTTATATTGTTGTTGATTGATATCGATACTATATTTAAGACTCGACACTATATTTAAGATTCGGTACAGTTTTGTGCTATGTCTTTTATGGTCACGGTGTTCTTCGCCCCCCTATAGTCAAATCCTGGCTCCGCCCCTGCTTATATTGGTATTTTGAGACTTGTTATTTTATTATTCATTGTATTTGATAAATCTTTACTATTAAAAAGACTAGCACAGAGCCCGTGCGTTGCTACGGAATCACAATAAAATCAATTCAAATATCGTTTGAAGTATGTTAATATTTCTAACTGTCATGCAAGCTCAGATGTATAGATTGTGAAGTCACATGTCTAAATAGAATCCTTGTAATTTATTCATATTGTCGGAAATCATATTATCTGTTCTTTTTTAGGATTACCATATTTAATGTTCTTTTCACCGAGAAATCGTTAGTTTTCTTAATATTCACTTTACATAAAATAGTTAATTGGTGACACATAATTGCATTTATTTTATTTCAAACGAATGAAGTATAAATTGCGACCAATAAGTCAAGATAATTTCCACAACACACAACAATAGAGACTCAATAGCCTTCTGTTAGATGAAAGATAAACTGTTTCGTTACTCAGGCTTTGGAAGATGTCAACTGTCTAAAAGAAAGATAAAGGCTAGGAACAACAGAGCTGACCACATCCATATTTACTCTGGGATAGTACATGCAAAAAAAGCCTCAATTAGAAGTTTGAGTTCCTAGCGTAAATGGCAAGAGATGGTAAAAATGATGACATAATGTCGACAGAATCAAGGGGCATGCCGATCTTCATTAATTTGCGGAACAATTCATCCCGCACAAAATAATAGTTCTGGGTGTGCATGTGTGGCTGGAGATGATAGCTCCCTAACATAACTGATCAAACCCCACAACACTTATACATATCTTTACTAAAAGTTAACTGAAGTCGGTGTTTTTTCTGAAATTGGGCTTTGTAACTCATGAATACTTGTTACGACTACATTCATGAACGTCCAAGCTTCTCCACGCTGGGATGTCTTGATCAAATCAACACATGCCCACTCAGACATACTCACACCTAGCTAGCCAAGTTATGCACAACTTGATTACCCAACATGTTGACTTCAAAAACTATCACCTGAAGAAAAGAAGAAAGTAAGTTCCTGATGTCCATCTGTCACTGCCAATAATGCCGATTTATTTTCCCCTTTTATCATGTCGCGGATGTATCAGTCACCCGTGGTCATTCTCCACAAGCAGAAGACCAACATAAATCGGCAAGATAGCTTTCAAGCCCTGTATACAGTCCCCGACTTCAGCTAATTTAGAAGTTGAACTACATGTTATGCAGCTTAAGGCTGAGACAAGAACCTTCCTGTCGATGTCCCTAAGGATGGCACCTCACGATCCCTTGTGATCTCCTCCCAATAGTTTGCATCGATATTCAGTTTAGCACAACATACTGTTGGTTTAGCCTAGCAACTTGCAAATTTTTTGCCGAAGTTTGTTTCATGTTCCCGTGTCGACAATAGGAAATTTTCAAGAGCTAAAATGAAGGCTTTCAACAGCTTGGCACGACTCCAAACGTTTCTAATATGCCATGTCCTCCACTAAAGCATCAGCAACTTAGCACGCATGTCTTCATCCATTTGCCTCAAGAAGAATAAGCACCAACCATGTCGGACAATTCAGCATTTAGTTCACATAGTTGAATGCCCGTGCGTTGCTGCGACTTTTATTTTTTCTTGGGCTCTTTTAATTCAATACATGTAAAAACTATTGTGTATGAATAGCCACAAGAATTCTACGGACCCATAAGATTTTACCATGTTTGAAGTATATTTTGACAACAGATATAACTGAAATTTGTGAATATGAAATAAGCACCTGCACTTGACTAATTTTTTATCGACTAATATCTACTCCCGATGCTTCTTAGATATTGCCGTCCAATAAGCACTTCACTAATAAACACTTGGGCTGGCCTCTTCTGCTGCGGCCCCAAGAAAATGTGTGTTTGTACACATAAGTGGGTTGTCAATCTATCATTCTTGCGTCAGAGAATTGCTAGCAAAATTCGACAAGTTTATACGCTTTCGTCCTAATGATTTTATCAGCAGAAATATATAAATTGGCAACTTGATGGCTCCTTGATAGTTGAATTATATGTGTAATTCTTCCGAAAATATTACATATGTAGTAATATAGTTAAGGTACATATGTGCCTACATTTCCCTGTAGCAAAAGCCACTTGTCCATGCTTTTTATTTAGTTTTCTGGGACGATATATTCAGTTAGTGCCATCCCTTCCCCCACTGCTTATTTTCATGATTCTAGCAACAAGAAAACCTTTTTCATTTTAGCTCAAGCTGAAGATGGCTCTTGGTGTACCGAATGTTCTAAACCATTCAGGAAAACCAATATGACACAAAACACTATCCATTTACAAAGCATAGTGCAACCCTTATGTTGGATTTACCTTTACAGATTTGACTATTGGTACCTTTAAGTATATATCACATAGTATATTGAACGCACTTTCCACACCTTTTTCATATGTTTTAAGTATGTAATGGCCATGTGATGTTACATGTAGATACTACTAAAATAAGTAGGGAAGAGGATCCAAAGACACGGGCTTACTGTAAAATGCCCACTTGCATGTCATAAGTAGCTTATATTCCAATTTTACTCCATCATGCAACAACAGAACCTATGGCACAGAGTCATGAAATTTTCAACAAGTTATTCTTGAAAAGGCTCCTTTTCCACCTTTGGCTTCAATAAATACTGAAGGATAACTTGATCATTTACCATAATTCCATACCTCGACTTATCACTGGAAGCCCACTCCGTTGAGCACATGACATACACCTTAATTTAGCATTTGAAGTACATAACTCAATGTTCTTCCTTAGAACGAACATAAGTTTTGCTCAGTCATAAGTACACTCAATCCGAACAAATACATTGGCAATGCATATGCGTGGCAAAAAATACAGTTATTGAAAAATATAACACATTTGGTATGCAAACCGACAGCGCGAAAATAATTCTAAATTTCGCAAAGAGAACTATTTTTTGTGCATCAACCAATATAACTCACATGCAGTAAAGATGCCTCTCGTTACACCCCAGCAGGCATCCGAACAATATGTGATGAAAATGAGTCAATGACATCCTCGTTTCAATCAACAATTGGACTCGAGTAGAACACATACACATACCAGAGGCAAATGACAAACTGCGATACTTGAGAGCAAACTCGAGGTTTTGACAAAACCGCTGGCTAGGGATATACAACAGAGCTGAAGGGCAGGCCAGTTTTGCTTTGCGTGAAAAGATTCCAGCTCATCGGACCATTTTCAATTATGCACATTCCTTTCTGATATACAGGAGAGCTGAAGTAGAATGAAAATCCAAGAAAGGAATGTGATGTTTCAAGCATATAGTACACTCCGATGGTTCTTTTGGGTTTCGAGCAGTTCAAGTTCTTTTCCTGATCTATCCATCATTAGCACCCGTCTTTACCAGCAATGTCTCATTCAAATGGATTTCCAATGGAAAATGTCATCGTTGTGTTGAGTTCTTATTACAGGGTATCATTTAATATAGTCTATTAGAAACTGTAAGAACATGTTGAGACTTGAGAGGAACTTACAGCATGCGGGGTCTTGTACTTGCCCTGGGATGTATGACAACCCTCCTGAATTCACCATAGAATCAGATAATGTATATTAACAAGCTAGAATCCATGCATTTACGTCGTTGCGTACTTGTACATGAGAATTAATTGTGAGTGGAGAAGATTAGCCTGAGACACAAAAGGACTCAATCTGAGAAATCCATGACTCTGCTTAGTCCCTAGAGTATTCTGTGGGAACATGGTGATCTGGCAATGCTGCTTGTAGCTAGATCAAATCCATAAACTAAAAAGTGAAATAAAAACTGGTATATAGTAACACTTACAAAATAGGGTTCCCTTTATGAAAAATTCAAGAGGGTTTTGGCAGTACGGTAACAACTAAATTGCATATAGCAGGACAAAAGGCAGAAGGGTGTATGAGTATATCTTGATGAAAAATGTATGCAGCTAATTGGAATTGAACACTATAAAAAATTAGAGAAGATGTACATTCTTCATTCATGAGATCATGCCAAGAAAAAAATATGTCCGATAACTGTTCATCCCTCACAACTAACCAAAGTGCCCCTCGCCTTCTTTGGTATGCTGTTGCGGGTAGCAGGTCTGTCCTTTTCAACAGACCTCAGATCATCAATAGGTGCACAACTAAGAAGCATAAAAATGAACGCTAAGCCTAGAAGAATACCATCGGGCACAAGCATCAATGCTTGTTGGAACTCACATGTACTAATTCATGAAATTTGGAGCTGCCATCTTCATATATCTCATGCCTTGATATTCCATACCACTTTTAGGCATTAAAACAAACAACTCCAAGACATGGACGTGACAGTCGGTCGTTAAATTCCAAAGCTGCAAAAGGCAAATAAGGAAGAGAAGATTGAATAAGCTACACCAAATACACAAGAACTGATAATTAGTTAAAAGGATGGGACAATTACCTTGTAGAGGCGGGATTAGCAGATATATCAAATCCATTTAGAAGAGGAAGCAGAGCAGCCCAACAATTCATTTGCATCACCGGAGAAGAAGAGAAATGGAGAGATCATTTACATGATGTATTAGCACCAACGTGACCAAGGAAGGCACATAACTCCATCATCTGAATCCCCATGCCACCGGTGGTGCAGAACCCCTGGTTCTCGAACATGGCAATGGTAGTGATGAATGTGAAATATTTGATTGAGTGTTGTAAGAAGCATCCCGTCCAATGTCTATAGGGAATCCAAGTGATAAATCAACTTTGCAAGAAGCAAATAAAAGGTAATTTAAATGGGTGAATCTGAATGATAAAACCAAAAGAAAGTTAACATTTACTGTTGGCATTGTGTCCTGTAAGAAATGGTATAGTACTTTGGTCGCCACAAAAATCTCAAGACGATATGAAAAATTAAAATATTGTGCTCAAACAGCTCTCCATATATGCTCAGGCACTCAAGCTTCCACTGTATATCTGAAGAACAAATTGAATATTCCTTGAGTATCAAGTACATATAGATCATCATATTTGCTTCTTCTCTTTTATATAACAACCAGTATTGTTGAGAAACCAAAACAAAGTAAGTATTCAGCGGCATCCAAATGCAAATTTTATGCCTATATGATTCTGACATGGTGTCAAACTATCAAGTGTGAAGAAACATCAATAAACCATGAACACAAAGAATTAGTAGTAACTCGGGATTGCATTGTCAATTGCAATGTAAATATTGCCGTCACAACTCGATGGGTCTCCGCAAGAAGAACCACGTGTAGTTGCGCAACACCTTACCAGATTGTGGAATACGACGCTTGCACACAGACATAGGGAGCGAGACGGGACGCGGGATCATACATGGGAGAGGAGGATGGATGGACGTGGAGTCGCTCGGGTGAGGACGTGCTCGCCGGTGACGGGGACGTCGGGACATGCGGGAATATATTCTCATGGTCAATAAATCTAAACTTTCTACATGCCATCCAAAGAAAAAATTACCGCTCTTGACCCATTGTTTCCTTTTTATTTACTCTGTTCTAAAGATCCAAAAGCATATATTTGATAAATTCCTGGGTCGTCAATTAGCCTTGACATTTTGTAGAGATATTATTAGTAAAGAGAAATTTTTCATTTTTGTATGATACTAAAAAAATCATGAGCTCTGCCCATATTTAAAATAATTATTCTGATCAACCAAAAGGAGAGGCTCACGAGAGTGATCACTAACTGAGTATCCTCTCTGTTTATACATCCCCTCTTTCTCCTCAAAATTAACCAACACAGATGGACTACAAGAGGATTAATATTGGAGGCTGATGTCTTGAAAATTAACCAAACAGATGAGATAGCAGAGGATTAGCTGAGTAAGTACAGTGTGGTAGGCGATGAGGGATTTAGATGTTGTGGCATACCTTGGGAGGAACAATAGAGAAGTATGGGGGGAGTTGGCCTAGGGAGTAGGTCGTTGTCTTTCCTCGCACCTCAGTCGTTCCATGGTCGTCTTCCTCTCATCGTCCTCCTTGTTGCAGGTTCCTTCCAGGCTGCCAATAAGATCGAGATCCTTGTGGCGTAACTGACGATGCCCTCCTAGGTGAACTCCCTTCGCTGTTGCCTATCGCCGCTCAGCCGGAGCCCGGCTTGGACTACCGCGACAACTTGCACAGATAGGACCACTCCTGCGCCAAATTGCAAAGGTACTAGTGCGACAGATCCTTGTCGATGGGCTAGGAAAGTATGACGATGGCGATCTCTGACCACATTATGCTAGAGGTGCTCCGGAAGGAGGAGGGCGTCCGACCTGGAGGCGCTCCAGTGATATGCGGCGGGAGGGCGGCTGGGGCGGTAGACGGAGCAACAGGGGGGTGGCGGCGGCGAGACCCTATGCTAGGGTTTCATGGGAGGAGGTTAGGGACGATGGGCGTTGATTGCCTTTTATTTTCAGTGGGGCATTCTGAACAACGTACACCGCTATTTTGCACTGGCCGGTGGCAGAGAACGTAATTACCTAAGCCAACCATTGAGACGATGTACCGTACACCATAGGATGTAGAATGGACGGTCCAGATTCTTCTAATGTTTGATATTAAAATGTTTGAGGGCGACCTACGATCACCAACTTCCTTTTAATAGTAAAGAAGTTGGTGTTGGTAGGTTGCACTTTCACACTTTGACATCAAACGTTGGAAGCATCGCCACCATCTAATCTGCATCTGACGGTATAGTAGGTCGTTTCAATACCGGCTTAGTTAATTACACTTATATGCCACCGATTAGTGGAAAATGACGGTACCGATTACCGAACGCCCAGACGAGAAAAGGAAAACGACCTCCTAACATGGAACCCTAGCACATGTCCGTTGCCGTCACATCTCCCATCTCGGCCCCTGCCCCAGCCGCCCCTCCCATCTCGCCCCGCGCGCCCCAGCCGTCCTCCCGTCGCCACTAGCCGGATGTGATCCGAGATCGCTGCTCCGCCTCCAGCGGCCCCTACTTGCGGTCATCGCGTGGGACGGAAGAGGCCGGTGATGGCTATCATGGCCTGGCGAGGAGTTGCCACCGCAAAGGGAAAGACGGGGCGGTTCGTTCTCCGCTGACTGGCATACCACCTCAACCCTATCCAGTCGATCCTCGCGGGTGACTGGCACAGAGGAGAGGCACCGCCTGGGTCGTGTCCGGACCTCTAGGGACAGCAGCAGTGATGACCAAGCTCCACGGATCGACGGTGGCAAGGAGATGGTCGGCTTCCTACAGAGCCGCTTAGGTCTGGGGGAGGGCGGAGGCTGGTGGTGGGAGAGATTGTGGCTGAGCCGGGATGGAGGAGGAGCGCGACAGTTCAGGTGTGACCGTGGTAGAGAAGAGCCGAAGGGGGAGGGGTGGATGCCATCTGCAAATCAACCCGCAATCCTAGCTCAAAAAAATCCCCTTGCAGTTCCATGCCATCTTCCCCCATGCGAGGCCGCGCGGCGCGCCCTCCCGCCGAGCACCCGGACACCCATATGCCAAGTAACCGCGTGCCGCCCCAGGATAACATGTTCCTTCTGGTGGATGGCAGCGGCGTCTCCAGGCCGCATCCCCGCCCTTCCTCGCTTCTAAGTCGACGACTGCTGGCACACACGAGGTTGAAGAAGACCATGACCACCATGGTCGGCCACCCGGAGCCCAAGGAATCAGAGCCATCCTCCCACGTCGCCCGCAGCCTGCACCATCCCTTGTTACGATCCTTCACCCGGCACCATCCTATCCCATTTGCATCCGTGGCCGCAGCTCGCAAGCTACCGCACTGCCTCGTTTTGGTCAGCTGTGGCGGCGCGATCTGGAGCCCAGGAGACGGCAGGGGACCGTGGCGGTGTGCGGAGTCTCGTCCCGGCAGCAGGTGAATGCGGTGTCAACGTGCGGGAGGTGAGGGATGGCGGCAGACAGCTCCAGACCTGTCCAACCAATTTTCTTTCATCAGGTCTGATCCATTCTTTTGCTATTAGGAAATGCACTCAAAGTGTTTGATGGATTGTTCAGGTGCAAAGACTTCAATTCTTACAGAAGAGGTTCCCTATGTAATTTGTTTAATTAACAAAGTTTATTGTATCAAACTGTTAATGTCGTGCAACTTTTAAAAACGATGTAAGTTTTTTTTGGATAGACTGCTAGAAAAAAATTAACTTTGTTAGCCAAATGTAAATAGGGCTGCCCTTACTCTGGTACTATCAGAGTCAAGAAAATTTTGCGGAGCACTATTACTTCGATCATGAGCTGGAGTCTATTGTGCCTGGACAAATACTTGGCCTATTGAACTTCTCTGTCTCTATTGATCTGTTCCTAAATGAACTTACATTGTATTTATATGGTGAAATGCATGCCAACGTTGAACATCTTAGCTTTTCTCCGAATTAGCTTAGAGAAAGATTTAAACCGATGGTTGTTCTGTTTGAGTTCTGACTTTGAAGTATTTCTATAGTAATACTAGGAAGTAATCTGGGCTGCAGTTCTCCTCGCACTAACACATCTACCTTCCATGTACAGCTTTCTTGGTTCACACCAACTGTAAGAATTCAATTTGTACTGGATGTTGCTACTTGATCCTTTACTTTGTAATTGAATAATCTATTTTACGGTGATTAAGCTGCTTGTTTTTTTGTCACACTACACAATCCATATGACAAGTCTATTTCTGTCTAGATCATACTCTTTTCTGAACTGACAGTAAGTTTGGGTTTCCTCATCATCAAGTTGTTTCTTGTTCCCTGTAGTTAAGTTTGCACTATTGAGCAAGTTGAGAAACAATTTATCTGTATCCTCAGCCTAAATTCACCAACTGATTTCTAAAAATATCTACCTTGTTAGATACATCGGCATGTGTGTGGTGTAAACAAACATGTTAAACCATTAGTTTGCATTTCAGGAGAGCACGCATGTTTCTCCTGAAAAAAGTATTCTCAACTTTTTCCTGGATGATTTGGGTTTGTTTTTATGAAATATCATCTATTATTGAGATTTTATTTCCTTAGATTAAAAGGAGTAGGGCTAACCAAGATGATGTTGAGGTAAGTCTGGGGTTTATCCATGTTCATAAAATATTTGCAAAGAGTTCTTTCATTTTTGTTCTAAGATACTTTTCTTCATTTTAAGTATGTTCCAAGCCTTATATCTACTGCTACTATTCTGCACAACTTGGAGACAAGCCATTGCTTCTCCATATGCGCTTTGTGGCTGATGCACTGCAACATGATTGAACAAATCATAAACCATGGTTTAATATTGGCCTACTCTACAAAGAGGAAGGCGGCAGGTAAGCAACTGAGGTTGCTGAATGTTTCCAAACTGCTACTCTTTTTGAAGAAACTGTGCATGTAGAATATTTTGGACGACATATATGTATCACCTATAGAAACTATGCTATTATATTCTTTCATACTTTCATTTACACCGATGAAATATTAGATTACAGAGTTCCTGGACATGACCTACATGGAACGATCATTGACACATTAAAGCATCACTGCTTCAGACATGGTCCGATTCTTTTGTTTAACATTTCAATATATAGCCCTGCCTTGTTTTCTATACAATATCAAACTTTGTTAAGGTTTTGGTAATTCATGTTGTTGTTGATATGTTGTGAATTATATAAGATGCAAAGATATTCCAGAGTTGACAATTCGTGGAGTCCACTACATTTTGACTATTTGGATTTACATGTAGGTCGTTGGCTGCAGCTGGAGACAAGAAGCTCACCAAGAAGAGGAAGCGAACATTGCGGCCTGCATAATGGAAGGCGGCCAGCTGGGATGTGGGGCTGGTTAGCATGATAGTTTAGGCAGTCACCACTCACCAGAGCACTTGTGCAAGCTCTATTTAAGGGTGTGCAAAATATGGAACCGGCTAAACCAACTAAACTGGCCAGTTATAGCTTAGTTTATTTCCTTCACAAATAAATTTTAAACTTTAATGTTAGTACAAAAATTTAAACTAGCCCAAACCGGCTAAACCCGTGAAACCTTCTTTGGAGAGGCTTAGTTCTATTCTTGAATTCCAGATGCGAAAAGTACATAGAGTAGAGAGATTCACTGGAAATTTTCTATGCAGATTGCACGTGTGTATGATTTGGTTGAATGCATATTACAAAAGTTTACACCGTATTATAAATGCTAACTTGGGTTAATATAAATAAGCCATCGGCTTAAAGCTGAAGTCCAATTATAGAGGGCTATAGATGCTCTGCACTGCAAATCATGTTAAGGTCTCTGGTCAAACTTGATGTCACAAGCGATGATTCAGCGTCTATGGTGTTATATTTCTAAATTTCTGCCACTGTTTCACTTAAACTGCCACCCGGTGGGGTGATAAGATGGAGCATGTTAATATTTCTTTAACTTATCAAAAGCCAAGCCAGAAGGACAAGTCAAGAAAACATGATAGTTTTGATCAACACATATTTATTTTATTCTCTGTTGCAACGCACGGGTATTATGCTAGTTTTATTATACTTATTGAGATTAACATATTAATACTTGTAAAAGTTCACAAGTTTTTCATTTATACTCCTAAATTCGAGTTCTTATGTGGGTAGAGAGTCCCTTTACTTAGCAGAAAATAGGAAAATTTGTATATACATAAGAAAATGTCTATATATGTGTAGTTTTTATCCAAAAACAAGAAAGGGAAACCGTCCTAACTTGCCCAAAGGAGAGCTCCGCCCATTTCTCGTTTTGTGATTTGTTCTGCACGGTCCAATTTGATTGCACTCGTTGTATGTTTCAGACTGTCAAAATCTTAGTTTCCCTTGTACTCATGATTTATTTCTCGTGGACTAT
Organism: Avena sativa; assembly: GCA_916181665.1. Lineage (NCBI taxonomy): Eukaryota > Viridiplantae > Streptophyta > Magnoliopsida > Poales > Poaceae > Avena > Avena sativa. The sequence goes on along the minus strand of OV702279.1, from coordinate 368,093,848 downwards.
AATTTTATTCCTCTTTATACTCTTGATTTGTTTCATATGGTCTAAATTCTTTTCCACCTGTACTCGTATTTTTTGTTCAGGTCTGAATTTTTTGTTTCTCTTGTACTCGTAATTTGTTTGACATGGTCCAAAATTTCGTTCCTCTTATTTTCGTGATTTTTTCCACATGCTCTAAAATTATTGTTTAAACATTCTTCCAATTGTAGTTGGAATGTGTTCCATGTACGCTGAAATTTGTTTGATTTTGTTCCTGTTATAGTTGTGATTACCTTTAATGTGTGTGTAAGTTTTGTTCCTTTCGTCTAAAATCATGAACCGCTAGTAGTCATGATTTGTTCTTCATAGGTTTAAATTTTGTTTCTCTAGGTCTAAAATCATGTTCCTCTTTTACCCATGATTTGTTCCTCTTTTATTGTTTACTCATGATTTGGTAGATTTTGTGCATGCTACTGTGATTAAAAATTCACACATTTATTTATAAATCTTATTTTTATTCAATATGATCATTGTTTAAATGGAAAATATTCAAAAATAGTAAAGTTTGTATTACTATTTAAATATTTTGAAAACATTCATATCTACAAACTTATTACTGGTCATGATAAGAAATATTTATGTATTTGAGAAAATATTCATGCATTTGAACATACTTAATTTTTTTAAAAAGTCATGAATGTCACAATACATGTACGTTCATTAATTTATAAACAAACTCTTGAAAAAACACACATAGAAAATAAATATGAGATTTAAACATGAAATTAAACTTCGGAAAAATCATAGAGAAATAAAAATAAAAGGGAAAATAAGAAGTTGTTCATCCATATACAATTTTTCCCATATACTATCCCAAAAAAGTGCAAAATAAAAAGGTAATAATTGAAAAAGAAAAGGACAAAAAGAAGAACGAAAGGACATTGCAAATTCAAATGAAAAAGTAATTTACTCCTTGCCCTCGTTGCTTGTTGGGCCGGCCCACCACAGCACAGGCTGAAAGGGAGTACACGCATCGGTTGCCCTTCGTCTCCCTCTCTTGTCCCGCCGGCCAGAGCTCCCTCCGCCGCCCTCCCCTCCCTCGGCCACCTTGCCCGCCGGCCAGACAACTTCTCCAGTCGAAGCTGCTGGGTTCGATTCGCCTTCTTCGCCACAAAATTCGAATCGCAGCCACTGGGTTCTAGTCGCTTACCCCGCTCGAGCCGCCGCCGCCGCCTACTTAGCCGGGAGCCCTGAGTTGAGGATGGGGAAGGCGAAGAGCAAAGGCGCCAAGTTCGCCGCCGTGAAGAAGATCATCAGCAAGAAAACCATCAAAAAGTAAGCCGACATCCCCTTCTCCCGGCCCGTTCCTCCTGCGGCTTGGAACCCTAAACGTTGCGTTGCTTAGGTACAAGGATGAGGTGCTGGACCCCAGGAAGAAAGATGCCGAGAAGGAAAAGCTTGGGCGGAATGTGTGAGTGCCTGCTGCTGCTCACGGCTGGATTTTGGGCTACTTTGTTTTGATTGGGTACGCATTTTGATTTATCATGCTGTTTGGATTTTGTGTTTGCAGGCCGCAGGTCTCGTCGGCGTTGTTCTTCAGCTACAACATGGCGCTCGGGCCGCCGTACCGGGTTATTGTGGACACCAACTTCATCAATTTCTCCATCCAGAACAAGGTCCGTCCTACGGATTATCCTGCTTTGTTTTGCTTAACTTACCTGAAGCCTCGTGTAATATCAAGTGAACAAAGTATTTAGTGCCCACTATCCAGTCTCACAACTGCCTCATTTTGACAGTAGATAATTTCAAGTTTGCAGTCATCAGGACTGAAACATAGGATGGAGCTTTTGTTTTCTTATTGGCAAGTTAAGTTATACTAGCAGGCATGTATGCTTATTCATGTGTAACAATCAGGGTAATTGCTAATTTCATTTGCCTTGTGCCATCTGGTGTGTTCTAGATCCAAACGTCAATGTAAGAAGCTTCAACACTAACCTGAAGCTACTAACTCTTACCATATAACAAAATATTATAGGCAGCTAAGACAAACGGCCAGGATAAGTGTTCAATTTATGATTAGATGCAGGCCGCTAGCTTTGGTCACATGCTTTGCTAATTCTGTTGATGTTCCGTTAAAGTCAGACTCGTCTTCATGCATAGGACGTTATCTGTTTGACTGAATGCTTCTTTCCCCCTATGCAGTTGGATTTGGAGAAAGGAATGATGGACTGCCTTTATGCAAAATGTAAGCTTATATATAGGGCCATTTGTCTTTTTTTTTCCACTAATCTTATTTGGACTCGTGCTATCCTTTTGATGTGTAGTTTGAACTGCATATTTCTTTCCTGAAAAATTCATCCTTGTTATGAAGGTACCCCGTGTATCACTGACTGTGTTATGGCTGAGCTTGAAAAGCTAGGACAAAAATATCGTGTGGCTTTGAGGTATGTTTGTGCCTGATAATTACTACCTCTGTTTTAAAATATAAGACGTTCTAGGAGTTTAAATGGAATTGCTAGGACATCTTATATTTAGGAACAGATGGAGTATCGTATTATTTGATGAATCTTCTATCTATAAGTGTGCTGTTTGACCGTATTTGTGATAAGTGTCTGTTATTGTTCATATTTTGTCCATTAATACTTGTATTTTTTGTGATAACCTCTGTTCAGAATTGCTAAGGACCCCAGGTTCCAGAGATTAGCATGCACACACAAGGGAACATATGCTGATGACTGTATCGTTGATAGAATTACTCAGGTAAGATTCTGTCTCCTTGACTTACTTTTAGCTTAGTTGGAGTACAAGCGTCAATGACATTTTGTTGCATGTAAGAGCTGGGGTAGTTCATTTTAGTAGTCTCCCTATATAATCTTCATAATGTCTTTGATATTTAGACCGTATCCTTTTGGTGTTGCCAACTTTCAACTAGAATCAATTACAGTGATGATTTGAATTTAGTTTGTTTGCTCCTCAAAGTTCAAGATCGTAAGACTTGATCTAGTGTTTAACACAAATGGCGCTCATTCCCTTTTTCTGGAGAGTTGATAGTTGATTTCAAATCTTTATTCGTTCATTTGTGGCATCTTAATTTCTTCCAAGTGAGTGAATAGGTTCTGCACGTGAGGTGGCCCTATTAATACCTATTAGGAAATTTGTACTCTCTGTTGAAGCTTCACTATATGTTTTGTACACATGCATATATTGTACAAAGTGCCTGCTATTGTGCCCATGCAAGTACCATGTCTTGGCATGTACTACCTCACCACCTCTGTTCCAAAATAGTCCTAGAAAGCATGTAGTCAGACACTCAGACTTCTCTATCTTTTATCACTAATTTAAAACTGTATTTGGATTTGTTAGATAGAAATTGTGCCATTTATCAGTCCAGAAAAATGGCTTCACAATATATTTTTTATAATTACTTACGTGCATATTCATACGAAAGTCAATGGCCAAATTTACTTCAATTTGCTCACAAGCAATTCATGCTTTATTGCTTTAGTTTACACAGTTCATCATCAGATAGCTAGCCAATAGTCATTTTAGCCTATGTTACCTCTTATGCTAAACACTGGATTTAGTCATTTGTAACCGCATGTTTTCTGTAACAGCACAAATGCTACATCGTCGCCACTTGTGATAGAGATTTAAAGAGGAGAATAAGAAAGGTATACTTGCAGCATTAAAACTCAGCATCCAGACCTAATATCACAGAAGTGATGCACTTACGCTGATAATGTTGTACATGCTGTCAATGTGGCAGGTTCCTGGTGTCCCAATCATGTATATCACGCAACACAGGTACTCGATAGAACGACTCCCCGAAGCCACAATTGGTGGAGGTAAGATATTTGGCCTTGGTGGTAGTTTCCTCTTTTTTGTGTCCGTGGTAATCTGTGACCTAAGGAATGTACTGGTATCTTATGCAGCACCAAGAATCTGATTTGCCCAGATGCAGAGAAGTTGGCGAACATGTCTCACCGTCGCACTTGTTGCCCAAGATCCTGGATTTAGGATGGCTAAGAATACAGTTGGGCTGAGTTGAGATAATTGTAACCGTTTCAAAATTTTGTACCAATCTCGTCAGGATATTTTTGCCCATGAACTTTTAAGAAACTTTATCAAAGGATCTGTTTAGTTATCTTTCGTCTTAAACTGCAGTGTAGCCAACTTCCCAGCTTTCTTGGTGGTGTTGATGTTTGTGTTGAGTTGTGGACTAAAAAATGTGTGATATGTAAGAGGTCCCTATGTAATATGTATGTGAGCATGGTTATTATACGGTTCAATACTTTGGCATCATGAGATTGTTGGGAGAAAGATCACGATGAACTGAGCATTGAAAAGGACCGGGACTATAGTACATCCAGATCCGACCGGACAGTTCGTCAATGAAATGGGCCTAGCCTAGAGGCAACTGTCCCCTGGAGCGTCATCAGAATCTACTGCAACTTGAGACAGGGTGCTCCATGTGCCTGGGGAGATAGGGGCAGCTTCCCACTTCTACAAGAGGTATATGTCCCAACTATCTCTATATAGCCAATGTCTCACTCTCATCAGGTTTTTATAGACACAAGTTGGCAAAGATGTGAGGGTCATGCAAGAGAGAGTCTGTCTTTGCGCCAACTGTCCATTTCCATGCTATATAAGCGGGTGAAAATACTGCACACTTGACAACACATCAGAGGAAGATCCATCCAGTAGTAGCAGTGGAAGGGCAGAGAGCCTCCTGTTCAGCCAGGATGGACAGCAAGGTGAAGAGCCATGGGAAGCACAAGGGGTCAGGAGGAGGAGGGATTAGCAGGGTGCTGAGGGAGCAGAAGGCCAGGCTCTACATCATCCGGCGATGCGTCGTTATGCTCCTCTTCTACCATGACTGATCCACCTCTGTTCTACCCTTCTCTGACCCTACCATATGTGTTCTGTTCTTCATCTGGTTCTCGTTTCTAGCTAGGCTTAACAGAAGTGTGTGTGTACATAGGGTAGTTCAGAAACTTTATGTAGTTGGTAGCTAATTCTGTTGTATGAGTTTTGGTGCGGTGCTCAGTTCTGCAATGGCGAGAATGTGCATGTATGGATCTGTTGTGTGTTGGCATCCTCATTGTTTATTTGCTCATTGTGTATTTGCTCGATCATAAATGAAAAATCACGTAAAAGCAAATGAAAAAATTGCGGATGAAATTTCTCAAAAGGTTTATCTCTTGGCATTCCATTTTATGATCTGTACCGTTGATGTCTGATTCTGAGTTTCAGGCTAGCTACCTAATTGTCTTCTTCGAATCAGGCTTTCGTCCTGCTTTATAAATAAAACACACACGTGAGACCGCTGCTGGGCCAGAAAGCACAACGCCCAAAGAAAGCTACCTAATTGTTAATGCAAATATGCACCCTTTCGTGGTAAGTTTACTTGCATTTTTGTCAGTTAAAAGAATTCTGATATGAACAGGTTAATTCATTCTTTTCTCTAATTTGCGTTCACACGGCGAAATTTTCCTTATTTACTTACCCCAGTGAACTATACACACGACTCTTTGCTCACGGGCTGCTGGCTTTGTAGCAGCACCGGACGAACCAATCTGGCTAAGATTTAGCCAGCTTACACTTAAAATAAATAAATATCAAGATTTAAATTTAATGCCACTAAAATGGCTGGTATAACTAGCAGCACTTGAAGACAGAAATGAGAAGCTTCAAGGTGCAAGCATACATGAGCAAGCTGCAGATGACCTCCCTCTTGGTCTTTATTTTTTAGAAGCACAGTTCACTGTGAACAGAGTCTTCACAGATCGCATCCAGTGCGACTAAGCCGACTATACGTCCTTATCTTCAGAAATTCTCACAGTGACCAGAATACTGGAAGACCAAGCAAGCTGACAAGCATAAACTTATCATTAAACATGCAGCATTGTGCATCGCCATCAAGGAGGTTTTTTTGGTTAATGTGGTTCCTAAGGATGGGTACATACCATCCATGCAATGATCTTTGATAGATTTCCTTGTCAATGATAAAAACAGTTGCAGCCATTAGCTTGGAATTCCAGTTCCCTATTGAGCCCAACAGCCTTGGTGGATGCCTCAACTTGAAACAAACCTTACATGATGCTTTGCTTAATTAAGGAGTCATCACTTTAATTTATTGCAAATTGGCTCAGTTCCAAAGACAGTGTTAATCTTTTATTACTCCAAAGGTCGCCAAAACCCTCGTTTAACCCACCATTGGAGGCCGCGTAAGAAACGCTTATCCTGCAACCACTTGCTGGACTTCCTTCAGGATTCATGTCCAGGTTCAGGCCATTCATGTTTAGGCCATTCATGTAAATTATAGCTTGGATCTGCTTAACTAGTGCTAATCATTGTGCTAGTTTTTGTACTTAGACCAGTAGCTCTGATGTTTAGGCAGTTACTGGAAACCACTTATCTGAAACCGCGACACCACCTTCACAGCTCCACAGTGGCAGCCATCACTTTAGGTGCTGCCTTTAAACCGAATGGAAGTTCAGTTTACAAATTTGACCTAGTGGAAGGAAATATGCAATGAGGGGTATCTGTATGATCTGTGCAAACCTGTCAATCAAGTACTGTAGCTTGATGTACTTTTTGCAGAGTCCTATATCGGTCTGTTGGGTGTTACCGTGTTAGCATCCTTAATATGCATTTGCTAGATCAGAAATGAAATATCTCGGGAAAATTGGCAGCATCATCTGTTAGTTGAATATTCCAGGGAAAATTATGCGTATTGTTGTTAGTTAAATATTCCTGACACTAACATTTTATTTTATAAATCGAAAGGTTTATTCAATCTTTTGTTAAATTTCCATTCACATTGAAGGACTATACACAGAACTCCTTGCCCATGAAGCTACTAGATTTCTAGCAGCAATGAGAAGCTTCAAGATACTTGCACACTTGGAGCACTGCTACCGCTGATGACCTGCCTCTTGAGACGCACAGCTCACTGTAAACAGAGTCCGTGCTAACATGATGCTTTGGTTAATTAAGGATTCGATTTAGTTTAGTGCAAATTGTCTTGTTTACAAACCCACTGTTCCTTTATTAGTCCAAAGATCGCCAAAACCCCCGTTTAACCAGCCATTGGTGGCCGCATAAGAAACGCTCATCCTGCAACCAGTTGCCGGACTTTCTTCAGGATTCATGTCCAAGTTCAGTCCATTCATGTAAACTATAGCTTGGAACAGCTTAACTAGTGCTAATCATGGTGCTAGTTGCTCTACTTCTACTAATAGCTCTGAAGTTGGCAGTTACTGGAAAGTGGAAACCAGTTCTCTGAAACCGCGGCACCACCTTCACAGCTCCTCAGTGGGTGGGATCACATGTTTGCACGGCCTTCAGAAACTGAATGGGAGTTTAGTTTACAAATTTGACCAAACGGAAATATGCAGTGGGGTATCTGCATGAACTATGCAAACCTTTCTAATTACTCTTGTAGCTTTCTGGCCTCCCGAATCCATGAACTGTAAGCCTGTAACAAAAATGTCCCAGAGACTTGTAGAATCTGGGGGAAATGGCTTACTTGCAAGATATGATGAGGATTTTATGATATAGATGATTAACATAATGTTCATCAGTTGTGTCATTGTGTGTCGGGGATTTTCAGTTATAACTTACGCAGAACAGAAGGACACTGTCCGTAGAAAAATAACCACGATGTTGCATTTTCAGAAAAGACAGCACTACACGCTCGACAACACTGCAGTTTTGAACCCCCTCTTGCACAAGATGACCTTGATGAATGCATGCACCTGATAAAAGCTTGCAGGATGCTTTGATTTAATACATGGATCGTCTTAGTTTAGTGCAAACTGGCTCTGCCCGAACACAATGTTCTTTCTATATACTGAAGGTCGGTGAAACCCGCGTTAAGTTTAACCCGCTCGACAGCATTGGAGGCCGCGTAAGAAACTCGTATCCTTCAACTACTTGCTTTCCTTGCATCAGAAATCATGTCGAAGTTTAGGCCATTGTTATAATCCTTATACTAGTTGATGTATTTCGACCAGTAGCTCTGAAGTTTGAGCAGTTGCTGCAAAACACAGATCTGAAATCACTCTTACCTCACAACATTGGCTTCGGCCTCCAGTTACTAGCATGCAATCATGTATGTCCTTGGATTTGTGTCGACACGAACTGTGTACACTTGTCATTTAATTTCCTGAGCTTACTTCAGTGCATAATCGCATCTCTTTATCTTGATGCAGACATTCAGCCCTTGTACTAGCTATACTGTGTGTGGCTGTTAATCAGCTGCAGTAATATACCATGACAAGCCAGTTGTCCCATTTTGTGTGATGGCTTACTTGTATAACTCATATCAAAACTGAAAGGCATTGACCATATTGGAAATAACCAAGATGTTCGTGTTTTCTTTCAGAAAAGCAATAGAGGTCCAGTGTGGTAGTAACATAGTAGGACCATTTATTGGATAAATTGTCGCAGACAAGTGCTACGAACTGTTCTGTCAAAGAGTGGCGTAAGTATGGAAATGAAACCACTTCACAAAAAATTAAGTGACAATGAAAAAGGATAAAAAAAATACAAGAAATATCTGTACTAATTCAAGAGAACTAGTAGAAATTTCGTGCGCCTTGTGATTGTTCCATGACTCTTTGTTTTGAGCAGACCCCATGACTCTGTCTTAAAACCATGTTTCGTGTTGGACCGAAGGCAGGCCCAACTTATCCATGCACGACATACCAGCGGCCCAGCTTGCCCGTGAGTGCTCTTATTCCCGTCTATGTGAGCCACGCCTATGGTGGCTGCTACCTGTGCTGGTGCAATTTTTACTCCGTATCATTTTTGCTTTTCTTTTTTCTATTCCTTCATTTTCCTTTTTTCTACTATTTTTCTTTCACAGTTGCTCGTGCATTTGTGATTATTTTAAGTATGTCAAATAAAAATGTTCACACTACTCGCTACATGTGTTTAGGTAATCGTGCTAGTGTATGTAGTCACCGCTAAGTAGTCCAAAAACCTATTTGTAATTTGTAGTATTAATTTTGGTATTCTTTGTACTATTATTCATGATTATTATCGGTGGAGTACTCCAGAAAAAACGTTTATTGCCGATATATTTCCAAATACTTCCTCTGTTATGATAGGTAAGTGTCTTCTATAACTCTATTCATTTTTTCGTCGATTTGTTTTTTCTTGCTTCCTCCATCTTGTGTACTGTATCCTAGGTAGCCCTAGCTTCTCCTCAGCCTTCTTTCTTTCTTCATCGGATTTCCTCTTCTCGTCTCTGTAAAGTTTAATTCTTGTAAAATAAGCAGTTTGCCTTCTAGATAATGTTGAAACTCGATACATCCATCCTAAATACCGCATTCACGCGTCAATTCCTAAAAGAATTTCAAAACAGATTGAATAAGGAAAACTTATAAAAAAACACACTTATAGAATTTCTAGAAGTTCTATAACTCATCGAACAAGGAGGTGTAGGTCCCGACGGCACCGTGGATCTCACTATCTTTGTTTCTAAACATGGTGGCATGCTTGCGGCGGCGATTTGAGACAACACACGATCTTATGGTGGCAGGATCAGGAGGGTCGAATTCAATCTAAACCGCGGGCGATTAACGGTCAGGCACGTGGCACTGAGTATAAATAGGATCATTCAGACCGTTTGGATATTTTCGGGGGTCTAGACATTTTATTTTCCAGCGGGACACTTATTAGCTCCTACCTCATGAACAATTTCATCACAAAATATTTTCCACTCATTTTCACATGAAGTATATCCCATAACAATAATATTATTTTTAAATAAACATTTGTTACTCTCCGGAATAAAATGCATTTTTTGATTCAATTTAATTTTCATCTTTATGACTATGGAAAAGTTCTATAAATGCATGTAAAGCTCATATTTTATTAGTTCTATATATTAATGTATCTTATTTTGCATATGGACCAAGGGTGGATGTACTTCGAGAATCATGCGACCAATGGATACCTCGATGGTTTGGCAGAGTTTTTGAAAGCGTTCGGACAGAATATGGTTGATAGAAAGGACCCATGGGTACCTTGTCCCTATGGTGACTGCAAAAACATCAAGAGGTTTACAAACATTCCATAAATCCATACATACTTGATCAAAAGGGGATCTGTGTCCGAGTACGAATGTTAGGGCCACCACGACAAACAATAAGGTTGGTCATAGTGCATAGTAACTTAGACTAGTAACATGCATAGATTACTATCTCCATAGTGGAAAATAACTTATGTGCGATAACACGCAATGTCATATTAATTAGATTGTAGATTTATTTTGACTTGATATGCGTGATGCAGTAACATAGCTAGTTACTCTATATATCTATCTATCTATCTATCTATCTTTTCATTAACTTATTGCCACATAAGCAAAAGTGCCGAGTTGGACTCTTAGTTACTACTTAAGTTACCCCCACTATGACTTTGAAGAGCACATTGCGAGGGAATGCCATGCAAACAGGGATGATGATGATGTAATGTTTGATGTTGATACTATCATCATATTTCCATCAAGTAAAGAGGTTCGCCAAATAGACCACAAATCTCAAGGAGACAATCCACATGAAGAAAGTGACATTGTGACTCAGATGTTGCGGGCTTCAAAGGAAACTATAAGGATCATAAGAAGTATATTAGATATGCATGTATGATAGAAGACTCTTAGAAACAGTTGTACCACATGTGTAAGCTGCACAGCTTAAAGTTGGCTAATGTGCTTGAACAATTGCATATGAAAGAAAAGTATGGCTAGCCTGATAAGAGTGTACCGAGCATATGAACAAACCTAAGCGGATTGTGCATTTGTTGGGAATGGAAGTTTAAAGAATGCATGTTTTTCAAAATGATTGTATATTATACCGTAGTGTCAAATATATTAATTTTATTGAATGCCTAGGGTGCAAAGTTTCTAGGTTCAAGGTTCTTATGGAAGAAAGAAAAATGCGGATAGGAAGGGCATCCTGCTAAAAGTTTGTTGGTATCAGCATGTTATTTCTTGTTTGAACCACTTATATGCTTCCGACAAAACTAATGTGTTGGCACGCCGAGGAAAACATGTTAATACACCCTGACGACTCTCTACATAGTAGAGGAATATTGATAGAAAATATCGTCATCATTTCAAAAAATATCCTAGGAATTCGGGGTATAAACTAAGCACCGGTGGAATTAACTTGTTCGGCAACATGAGTACCACCCACAACACTTGATCCATGTGTTGGAATTTGAGGCATATTTGATGTTGGGATTTTGGCCCATAATAAATACAAATTCTGAAATTCTCTTTGGCCCATTATCATGGCAGCTCATGTGTGTGCTAGTGGTGCCAAAGTTTAGTCCCACATTGCTAGTGGAAGGGGAGTTGGACCACCTTATATAGTAGAGTGTTGCACCACTCACTAAGGTGTGAGAAGAAGAGAAGCCCTCGCGCACTCCTCCTCCGACGCCGCCTCGCCACGCCTCGCCTCGTCACGACGCGCGCGACGCCGCAGGTATCTCGTCGAACCGAGCTTTATTTTGCTCGTTGGGAAAAATTAATTGTGTATTAATTATGAGTCATTAATGCATTATTACTGACGCGTTAATTAACCGGCCGTTTTCATATCGTGGGCTGGCACTCGTGGACTGTTGCCCCACGTCCTACCCGACCCGCACTATATAGCAGGCAGACGCAAACTGTAGCAGTTACCCAGCAATTAGATTGCATCTGTCTACCTGCGCATCGCCGTTCCATCTCTCTGTGCTGCCCTTTGCTACTCCATCCCGCCGGTTGCATGCACGGTCGTCCGGGAGAGCAGGCCTCCGGAACCCCGTCTCTCTGATCCTGTACCGGGAGAGAGGCGATAAGGTTTTTGGGGAGCGTCTAGACGCGACTACTCAAACTTTTACTCGACTTCATCATCATGTCTAACGACGCTGCCGCTGGTGGTGGCTCCACTTCTGTTGCGCCGTTGGTCATACCATTGACGAACTCGTACGTGTTCTTTGCCTTCCTGCTATTTCCTATAATAATCACTAGTATTGCAGTATGCGTAGATGTGCTAGGTTTTCACTTGCCTGTATGGTGCATGTCTACTATGCGTTTGCTAGTTAGTCTTGGAAATTGTTTTGTCATGATTTATACTTGGATTAAATTAATACGAAAACTGCTAATTATTTCAACAATCCAAAAACCTTATTTTAGGCTGTTTTCGCGTCAAGGCTTTGCCGCTTGTCTGAAACCGAACCCGTTTACGGGTTCACACTTTAAGCGCTAGCAAACAAAGTGTACCCTCTGGCTTATGGCTATGGACGCCTTCTGGGTATCGGCTGGTAATCCTAAAGGAACGATCACTCCTGAACAGGAGAAGACGTTCAAGGATACCACCATATTCTTTGTGGGCTGTGTCATAAGCGTCATTGGGGACAAGTTGGTGGATGCATATTTACATATGCTCAATGCCAAAGAACTGTGGGATGCACTCGAAGTAAAATTCGGTGCTACCGATGCTGGCAGTGAACTGTATGCCATGGAGCAGTTTCATGACTATAGGATGGTTGAAAACCGTTCTGTCGTTGAACAGGCTCATGAGATTCAGTGCATTGCAAAAGAATTTGAGCTCCTGAAGTGTGCGTTGCCCGGAAAATTTGTTGCGGGATGCATCATTGCAAAGCTTCCTCAATCCTAGAGGAGTGTTGCCACTAACCTCAAACACCAGAGGCAAGAGATGTCTGTTGAGAATCTCATTGGGTTTCTGGACCTTGAGGAAAAGGCAAAGGCAAAAGACGCACACCCAAAGGGAGCCGAGGCACCCCAGTCAAGCGCCAATGTGGTGCAGAAGAACTTCCACAACAAGTTCAAGGGGAAGACCAAGGCCGTTCGTACTACCAACTTCAAAAAGAATAAGAAGGACAAGTCATAGGATCCCTGCTTTGTGTGCGGCGAGGTTGGACATTGGGCTCCAAACTGCAAGCAGCGCAAAGGAAGGAAGAATCCAAATGGACAGAACTCTAAGTCTGTCAACGTGACTATGAGCAACAATGATAAGGGTGCATCCGGGTATGGTAATTTACCTACTGTTTTGTCAATTTGTCAATCTACAGATTGGTGGATCGACACCAGTGCTAATATTCATGTGTGTGTGCTGATATCTCTTTGTTTTCTTCTTATCAGATCACAAGAGATCTCTCCGTCTTGATGGAAAATGGATCGCATGCTTCTGTTCGTGGTGTTGGCACGGTGGATCTGAAGTTTACTTCGGGAAAGATCGTGCAGCTGAAGAACGTGCAGCATGTGCCCTCAATAAATAAGAATCTCGTTAGTGGTTCCCTTCTTTGCAAAGAAGGTTTTAAGTTGGTATTTCAGTCCAATAAAGTAGTCATCTCTAAGTATGGACAATTTATTGGTAAAGGTTATGAGTGCGGCGGTTTGTTCCGTCTTTCCCTATCAGATTTTTGTAATAAGGTTGTGAACCATATTTGTGCCCCTGGCAATGATATCGATATTTGGCATTCACGACTTTGTCACATTAATTTTGGTTGTATGACGCGGCTAGATAAGATGAATTTAATTCCGAGTTTCACTTTAGCCAAAGGCTCTAAATGTCAAGAGTGTGTTCAAGCTAAGCAACCGCGCAAGCCTCACAAGCCTGTGCAGGAAGCAAGAAACTTGGCACCACTAGAGCTTATACATTCAGATCTATGTGAGATGAATGGTGTGTTGACCAAAGGTGGAAAGAAATACTTCATGACGTTGATTGATGATTCTACTAGATTTTGCTATGTATATCTTTTGAAAACTAAAGATGAGGCTCTACACCACTTTAAAAACTATAAGGCAGAAGTTGAAAATCAACTTGAGAGAAAGATTAAGAGAGTCCGTCAGATCGTGGTGGAGAGTATTTCTCTAATGAGTTTGATTTATTTTGTGCGGAACATGGCATTATTCATGAGAGGACGCCTCCCCATTCTCCCCAATCTAACGGCGTTGCCGAAAGGAAAAACCATACTCTAACAGACTTGGTTAACGCCATGTTAGGTACTTCGGGTTTATCCAAGGCATGATGGGGGGAGGCGATATTGACATCATGTCATGTCCTGAACAAAGTTCCCACAAAAGACAATGAAACTGATCCCTATGAACTATGGGAGAAGAGAAAACTAACACTCTCGTACTTACGTTCTTGGGGCTGTTTGGCAAAGGTGAATTTGCCAATTCCCAAAAAGCGTAAACTTGGACCAAAGACCGTAGACTGTGTCTTTCTTGGCTATGCTCATCATAGCGTTGGATACAAATTTCTAGTGGTAAAATCTGAGGTACCTGACATGAAGGTCGGTACAATTATGGAGTCTAAGGATGCTACATTCTTTGAGGATATTTTTCCAATGAAAGATATGCCTAGTACATCTAGACAGGAATCTGTTGAAACTCCTGAACCTGCTATTCCCATGGAATATTATGAACGAGCACATGATGAAATTCCTGAGGAGGTAGACAATGAAGTTCCTGTAAGGAACAAGAGACAGAGGATTGCAAAGTCCTTTGGCGATGATTTCATTGTCTATCTCGTGGATGATACTCCCACCTCTATTTCAGAGGCTTATGCATCCCCTGATGCAGACTACTGGAAAGAGGCTGTTCGTAGCGAGATGTATTCCATCATGGCAAACGAAACTTGGGAGATCACTGATCGTCCTTATGGGTGCAAACCTGTAGGATGTAAGTGGGTGTTCAAAAAGAAGCTTAGGCCTGATGGTACGATTGAAAAGTACAAGGCTCGGCTTGTTGCCAAGGGTTATACCCAAAAAGAAGGCGAAGACTTCTTTGATACTTATTCGCCTATGGCTAGATTGACCACTATTCGAGTTCTAGTCTCATTGGCTGCCTCATATGGTCTTATCGTTCATCAAATGGACGTCAAGACAGCTTTCCTTAATGGAGAGTTGGATGAGGAAATTTATATGGATCAGCCAGATTGTTTTGTAGTAGATGGTCAAGAAGGCAAGGTGTGCAAGCTATTGAAGTCTTTGTATGGACTGAAACAAGCACCTAAGAAATGTCATGAGAAGTTTGATCAAACTTTAACATCTGCTGGCTTTGTTGTAAATGAAGCCGACAAATGTGTATGCTATCGCCATGGTGGGGGCGAAGGAGTTATACTTTGTTTGTATGTTGATGACATACTGATTTTTGGGACAAATATGATTGTCATCGAATAGGTCAAGAGTTTCTTGTCTCAAAGTTTTGACATGAAAGACCTTGGAGAAGCTGATGTTATTCTAAACATTAAGCTGCTGAAAGATGAGAATGGCGGAATTACACTTCTGCAATCTCACTATGTGGATAAGGTGTTGAGTCGCTTTGGCTACTCAGATTGTACTCATTCACCGACACCATATGATCCTAGTAAGATGCTTCGAAAGAACAAAAGAACAACTAGAGATCAGCTGAGATACTCTCAGATAATTGGCTCGTTAATGTATTTAGCTAGCGCAACAAGGCCTGACATCGCGTTTGCTGTGAGCAAACTTAGCCGGTTTGTTTCCAATCCAGGAGATGATCATTGGCATGCTCTTGAGAGAGTATTGCGCTATCTAAAGGGTACATCGAGTTATGGTATTCACTATACCGGAGACCCTGCGGTACTTGAAGGGTATAGTGACTCAAATTGGATTTCTGATGCTGATGAGTTGAAAGCCACAAGTGGATATGTATTCACTCATGGTGGTGGCGCTGTTTCATGGAAGTCTTGCAAGAAGACCATCTTAACGAGGTCAACAATGGAAGCAGAACTCACAACACTAGATACAGCTACTGTCGAAGCAGATTGGCTTCGTGAACTCTTGATTGACTTGCCGATTGTTGATAAACCTGTGCCGGCTATTCTTATGAACTGCGACAATCAAACTGTGATCGTCAAAGTGAGTAGTTCAAAGGATAATATGAAGTCATCAAGACATATAAAGAGAAGATTGGCATCTGTTAGGAAAATGAGAAACTCCGGAGTAATAGCATTGGATTATATCCAAACAGCTAAGAATCTAGCAGATCCTTTCACAAAAGGTCTATCAAGAAATATGATAGATATTGCATCAAAGGAGATGGGTTTGAGACCCACATGAGTTACCATGGTAGTAACCCAACCTATGTGATCGGAGATCCCGTGAATTAGGACCCGGGGAAACAAGCCAGTGGCTAACTGGAGGAGAGTAACTTTTATTAACCCACTCCGCTGAAGATGCATTACTCTCACGATCTGTATGGCAGGTTGACTTATTCTTAATGTGTTCATAGGCTTGTATAAGCCAAGATGCTATCTTACAGAGCAGTCTTGAAAGAACGCACCTATGTGAGCCTGACTGCTGGTCACAGTCTATGAGATAGGGTAATCTCTAGGAAGCTCATGAAAAAGGCCAGGAGTGTGACTTATATGCTCCACCCGAGGGGTAGCCTTCGGCAGCCTAGTATCAGTATGACATTAGGTGAAACTCATTTACACAAAACTGGCAATTCAAGGCTTAGTCCATTGACAAATGTTGATGAGCGTAGTCTAATGCTCTAGGTGGAAGTTCAACTTAACAGTCTCCACTAAAAAACGCTGGTATATCAAAACAGTGATTTGGAACAGAATGGTGTGATGTGCCAATGAGGCTTTGTGGGGGATTGTTGGAATTTGAGGCATATTTGATGTTGGGATTTTGGCCCATAACAAATACAAATTCTGAAATTCTCTTTGGCCCATTATCATGGCAGCTCATGTGTGTGCTAGTGGTGCCAAAGTTTAGTCCCACATTGCTAGTGAAAGGGGAGTTGGACCACCTTATATAGTAGAGTGTTGCACCACTCACTAAGGTGTAAGAAGAAGAGAAGCCCTCGTGCACTCCTCCTTCGACGCCGCCCGCCTCGCCTCGCCACGCCTCGTCTCGCCTCGCCTCGTCACGACGCGCGCGCGCCACTGGTTGCGGGAATCTCGCCGAGCCGAGCTTTATTTTGCTCGTTGGGAAAAATTAATTGTGTATTAATTATGAGTCATTAATGCATCATTATGGACGCGTTAATTAATCGGCCGTTTCCATATCGTGGGCTGGCACTGACTCGGTCGTGGACTGTTGCCCCACGTCCTACCCGACCCGCACTATATAGCAGTCAGACGCAAACTGTAGCAGTTACCCAGCAATTAGATTGCATCTGCCTACCTGCGCATCGCCGTTCCATCTCTCTGTACTGCCCTCTGCTACTCCATCCCGCCGGCTGCGTGCACGGTCGTCCGGGAGAGCAGGCCTCCGGAACCCCGTCTCTCTGATCCTGCACCGGGAGAGAGGTGATAAGGTTTTTGGGGAGCGTCTAGACGTGACTGCTCAAGCTCTTCCTCGACTTCATCACCATGTCTGACGACGCTGCCGCTGGTGGTGGCTCCACTTCTGTTGCGCCGTTGGTCATACCATCGACGAACTCGTACGTGTTCTTTGCCTTCCTGCTATTTCCTATGATAATCACTAGTATTGCAGTATGTGTAGATGTTCACTTGCCTGTATGGTGCATGTCTACTATGCGTTTGCTAGTTTGTCTTGGAAATTGTTTTGTCATGATTTATACTTGGATTAAATTAATGCGAAAACTACTAATTATTTCAACACCATGAGTCTAAGCATTTACATGAATGTGCATGAAGTAGAATTATATAATGCTCGCAATACTAACCTCGGGACCAAAATAAGACGGTAACAACATTGATATTTACTTTACACCTTTGGAGGAAGAATTGAAAGTTATTTGGATTGAAGGAATAAAAATCTGCGATGTGCATTTGAAAACAAACTTTACACTAAGATGCATGTTGTTCATAGCCATCAATGATTATCCGGATTTTGGGAACACCTCTGACCAGGCTATAAAATGGACCAATGCATGTGTCTAGTGCCTAGACAACATATCAGGTTTATATTTGTGTAAGTGTAAAAAAATGGTGTACATGCAACATCATAGGTTTTGGTCAAAGAATCATCGATATTGCAAGATGAAGGAAAAGTTCGATAATACCGTTGAGAAAGATTTGGCTTCTCCAATTTTAACCAACACCTAGATTTATGCTCCGGTTAAACACTTAAAAGTTTTCCATGCATGGGAAAGGGAAGTTTAAATGCACGACCAAAGGAAAAGGCAAAGAAACAGGAAAATAAATAGTTACAGAAGAGCCTCCCAAGAAAAATCCCGTTTGGAAGAGAGGGTCAATACTTTGGGACTTACCTTACCGGTAGCATCTCCAGGTTTGGCATTCCATCAATGTGATGCATGTAGAGAAATGTGTGTGATAGCATACTAGGAACATTGCTGAACATGAAGGACAAAGAGGTCAAGAATGTGTGCGATAACATATTCGTGGACTCCAAGAAGTCCTATTTGTAAGACAAGAGGAAGTTGGTCCAGAAGGAAGGAGTCCACCGTTTTTTATGACAGTAAAGGAGGACCCAAAGCCATCTTAAAGGAGGAATACTTTGGAGAGCACAATCCCACAAAGCATATAGGGGCTATATCGATCTAGGGAATCCTCCTATTTCAACCACCAAGAGTTGTCCAGTTTCCAATCTAACTTGCCAGGTTCATCCTTGTAATATCCATTGTACATTGTTCCCGATATAATACAAATCAAATGCAAGAGTAAGGATATTATTATCACAAGAGAGCACGAACCTGGGTAAAGCCGTCCCCTAGATCATCTGGTGATCCGAGCGTCCCTTAAGACCAAACAAAATAAGTTCCCCTAGGAGTACGCTCGCGAGGCCTTACGATTAACCTAGTAGGGTGAAACCACATGTTATGTCCATGTGCCGCCTGACTTGGACGATCTCTCTCATATTTTAACTTCAACTTTTTTTAACCCCCCCATGGCCCCTGTGTTGCTCCTCTCGGGGCGACTCAGGTGGTGAACTAACCCTAGGCATCGCCGCATCCTTCCCCTCCTACCTCTCTTCCACCGTCAGAGATGGCCTACGGGAAAGACCACATATCCATTAAGGATGAGCGGCAAGGTCTCCTCCATGTGTCAAATGCGTTGTAGCGGGGGCGCACCCTTCTCGCCGACCAAGTAAAAAAGGTGGCCGAGCTAGGCCTTAGGGCTTGGAGGTGCTGCTCTTCCTGTTCTTCGCCATCCTCTAGGAGGGAGGCAGCCCATGGAGCGTCATGCAGTAGATCTGGCCTAGGGATCCACTTTTTTTTGGGAATCTAGCATGATGGATCTGGTCAGGGTGACCATGGATTCATCGAGGATGGGCATGCGGAGTGGCATATTTGAATTGGAGGACCATTCTTTCATCGCCAGTGTGGCTGCTCCGGCATGTTCCTCATGCCTTCCCTACCATTGTTCTCTATCTGTGTCTCCATGCATGGGTTAGATCCGCGAAGTACGAATTCACGGTCGGATAGATCAATGGATCTTGCGAGCAAGTTCATGCATTTTGGGTGGCTGAGGGTTTTTTGTGCTAGTTTGGCACCGTTGGCTGCTTCGTCGTTGTTGTGTTTTCTTCCGCTAGCTTGGTTTGGTGGCCTAGGGAAGTTTGGGTGTCGGGTCAATGGCCATGGATGGAGAGGTGGACTCGACCTGCAACTGGTGACGTCCAAGGGTGTTGGCTGGCGGTCTTGGCCACATGGGTGGCGAAGCGCTGGGGGGCTCTTGTCGTGGTGGGAGGATGGTGCCCCATACCTCCCTCTGGCCATCTCCTCCCCGCTGGATCTAGCAGCTAGTGTTTCGCCGACTCTTTAGAAGGCGGGGGTTGGTGGGGGTAGGCATGGGACTAGGGGAAATCCTTGGTTGGAAGGTTAGACCACGATGACGTTGATGGTCTTTGGGAGCCTCTATCCTTCCTTGAGGCATTGTTGAGGTCCCTCCTCCCCACCCCCGTTCCATGCTCCTGGGTGAAAACCCAAAATACATGGATTGGGCGGCGGAAGCACCGTCATTGTCGCTTTCCTTCTTGGAGGTGTTGTTTGGGGATGCTGGTTTTGCAAGTGAGTGGGTCACGAAGGTTAGGTGGTTTTCGGTGTTGAGTCTTGCGATGTGGTGGTGGTGCTTTGGTCCGGCAA
Organism: Avena sativa; assembly: GCA_916181665.1. NCBI lineage: Eukaryota > Viridiplantae > Streptophyta > Magnoliopsida > Poales > Poaceae > Avena > Avena sativa. Next base: position 368,073,807 of record OV702279.1, on the reverse strand, counting down.
ACCAAGTGTGTATCTTATGGGTTGCTTGTCATCGTCTTGTGTTACTAGTCTCCGATGGGGCCAGCGCCCTCAGACCCAGGCAGAAGGGGAAGTGTTATCCTTCACGATGATAGTGGCATGGTGGAGACTACCCATGTTCTTCTTCCGCGGTGGCTGGTCTTGGTTCAAATGTTCTACTCTAGGCTCTCGGCCTCTATGCTTCTTTTTTGTCATTGGTCCCAAACTGCATAGGAGCGTATCTTTGGCAGAAATCAAAGCTTTATTTTCTTATTTGATGTGGTTGTTGCGTGTGTTGCATTGTAAGTTGTTATGATTAGTACCCTTGTACCCTTCGAACCGTTCGGGGCTTTATCAATTAAAAGTCAGGCCTAGATATGTCAGTCCGCGGAAGCGTGGGGTAGTTCGAATCCTGGTGGATATGTTTGATACCAAGGTCTTCCTAAAGCTGCATGATTATTTGGGTCACTATATTACGTGGGATGTTGTGATTAAGCATAGGGCCTATGAGTTTCGTTTCCGGTTAGAGCCTCAGGGCTATATTCCGGATCCAAAGTTTGTTCCTTTCTTCTGGAGGAAAGGGGGAGATGACGTAGATGATGAAACTTATGAGAAGCCTATGGAGGATGCTATTGATACTTTTGATGCAGCTAGTGCCACTCAGGTGGCAGGTTCTGGTTCTTCCTCGGTCGCGCCTGTGCAGGATACCTTGGCGCCTTCATCTTCTAGTCAGGGGGTGCAAAGGGTGTTTGTTGTCACTCCTTTAATGCTAATCCGTTTACTCCTTGGGGACGAGAACTTCTGGCTACACTACCTGTGGATTCCCCCCTTCGTGGAAGGGGTTCTTCTTTAGCGACTCATGTTTCTCTAGCGCAGCTATAGGAGGCTCTTCACTCTGCTTCTATGGTTGTTCAGCGGGCTCACTCAGCTTCGCCGACGAGGTCCAGGACGTATGTTATGGGTAGATCCATTCCTGTTGATTGTACTCGACTGGTCCTTGAGGAGGTTGTTCCATTGGGGTGCTCGCGGAAGCTGACCCAAGAGGGGTCGGCTGACTACGTCGTTCGTGATCAGGTCGAGGTCGATGTTCTTGTGGGGATGACCTAGGAGGGGTTGGCCAACCGCGACGATGTGGATGACCACGTGGCTTTGGTCAGTGAGGACCACGTGGCTCTGGTCAGGGAGGACCTAGAGCTGCACCGGGACGGATGTCCTCCCTTTGAGGGCCATGAGAGCTCATTGGATGACGGGGTGGCAGGACCCAGGAGGGGTCAGGGATGCCTTTGTCTCCAACGCTGGTTCCTACTCATGGTGTTGCTTCACCGGTTGTTGCGCAGGGGGGTGGTACTCCCTTCAGGCGGAGCTCGCTCCATGGAGTGGATGCCTCTGGGGCTTCGTCTACTGATGAGGATTCCATGGTCAAGGCCATGCGTCATAAGGCTGAGAAGACCTTAGATTCGCCGGGTATAATGAGCTCTTCGAAATGCTTTCCGTCTTTTTCTACTCCTATTATTTCTTCTAAACTAGCCAATGTCGACATTAGTTTGGGTAGTTGTATACAAGATGTTCTTTTTTCTTCCAATGTTTTGCGACACATGGAGGTTGACCATCTAACGGTTAGTCCTAAGGTTGCTATTGTTCCTGATGCTTCACTAGCCGAGGAGGAGGAGTTGCATGCCACAATAGATGGTCAACTCCTTTCTCACTTAGTTGGTGAAGTGTCGGAGGTGGACTTTGATGAGAATGGGCTAGCCTATATGTATGAGATAAAAGCTTCTGGTCAAAAATCAAAGAGTCAGCGGTCGCGCAAGAGATCCAGTGTATCCAAATCTCCTATAGTTTCTCAATGAATGGAATATTTTCAAATAGCAGAGGTCTTCAGGACTTGGCTAAACATTTATTCTTTGCTGATTGTGTGAGAGACCATAAGTTGTAATTTCTAGGTATTTCTGAGACTGGTAGACGAGATTTTTCACAAGTCCTACTCAATTGCCTTTCTGGTGGAGTGGACTTTACGTGGATTCCACGTCCGCCGCATGGTCGATCTGGGGGGATCCTGTTAGGCGTTCGAGATGATACTATGGAAGTTTTAGCTAGTTCAGTGGGAGATTTTTTTTATAAAACTCCATATCTGTAACAAGGCTAACAATTTCACTTAGTCTAGTCGCCGTTTACGGGGCCAACCAGGATGTTTATAAAGCCGACTTTTTACACGAGCTAGTGAATCTGGCAAAGGACAATTGATGGCGCCCAATACTTGTCGTGGAACGCTTCATTGGAAACCCCAAGAGCAAGGTACGAAGCAGCACAACAACAAGTTTCCCTCAGTAAGAAACCGAGGTTATCGAACCAGTAGGAGGAAGGAAACGTCACACAGGTGTTGCTGGCAACGTGGAGACCTGCACAACACAAACTAAAGACTTTGCCCCAATGAATCAGTGAGGTTGTCAAGCTCACTGGTTTGTTGTAACAAAGGATTAAACGTATGGTGTGGAAGATAATGGTTTGCAGCAAGTAAACAAGTAACAGTGGAAGATGTATCAATGGTAAAGATTTGACCGGGGTCCATAGTTCACTAGAGCTGCTTTCCTTAGATAAACAACATGGCATGAAGGGTAAACAAATTACAGCGGGGCAATTGACAGGAACTAAGCAAGGCATAACAATGCAATTACTAGCTAGAAAGATCCTATAAAGTTGATTGGGCAATACAACAATATACATAGACCGTAATACAACTGCATCTATGACTAGAAGTCCACCTTCAGGTTATCATCCGAACCCCCTCCAGTATTAAGTTGCAACCAATAGACAACTGCTTTAAGCAAAGTGTGTAAGGTAAACAGTCCACATGTTCCATAAACAAGAGACCGTTGTTTTCTCCCTAGTAGCAACAACACATCTACAACCGAAGAGATTTCTGTCACTTCCCTTGGAAACTAGAGGCATGAACCCACTATCGAGCATCAATACTCCCTCTTGGAGTCACTAGCAACTACTTGGCCAAGATAACCACTAGCAACAGAGAGCATGCAAGATCACAAACAACACAGACATGATAGAATCATAAAGATAGAACCATTAATCAAACCAACATAATAATCTCAATATCCATCGGATCCCCGCAAACACAACATGCATGATTACAAATAGATTAGATCTTGATCATGAACGGAGCTCACAAGATCTATACATGAAAGCACAAAGGAGGAGATACAACCATCTAACTACTACATGGACCCATAGTCCAAGGTGGAACTACTCACGAATCATACCGGAGAGAAGGCCCCCGGGATGATCTCCCCTCTGGCAGGGTGCCGGGAAGAACTTCAGATCCCCCAATCTAGGGATGATGGTGGTGGCGGCTACAAACGGTTGTCAAAACTTATAGATACGTTTCCAACGTATCAGCATCCCCAAGCTTAACTCATGCTCGTCCTCGAGTAGGTAAGTGATAAAAGAATAATTTTTGAGGTGACATGCACCCTCACAATAAAGATCCAACCATTTGCAAGTATTGAAAGCTGGGATCAAAGAACTCTAAACATGTGCATGAAATATAGAGTTCTAACAGTAGGACATAGTAATTATGCATGCAACATGGCAAGCTACAAAAAAAGATCATGAATAATATGCATTGAAAAACGTTTGTTTGTTTCACATGCAGAAAACATAGCATAGTGGCAATCAACTTGTCCCTCATAGAGTAGCAACTAGATGTATAGGACACCTTCAAAGTTCACAAGGGTGACTAGAAACAAATAGCACAAGAACAAGTAATATCACAATATGCATCAATTAATAAGTTTTGGAACATTGCACACAAAATGACAACTATGCTCTCTTAATGGTGCCTAAAGGTAGAAGGTGGAGACTCAATAATGGTGGAAGAAAGGCCTTTTTGTAAAGAAAGCAGGGATTACAAGTTTCAAAAAGAGCTTTCAAAAATTATGGTACTTATTAGCTTTCAGCCCTCATTGCCCCTATCATAAGCATCTTGAAGTGGTTAAGGTTAAAGTGGCAAAGCTGGAGTATATGCTTGACAAAGTATAAGTTGGCAATCTCAAGTCCCTTGACTATGAGGGCTACACCACATGGATACTCAACTTAGGGCTCAGGCAAGTTCTTGTCACTATAAGTATTTGCATATCATTGAGAACCGCCAATGGGGTACCCCTTGCACATGGTACAGGAGATTTCCCATAACCAAAATGATAAGGCAAGCAGACAATGAGCATCTCAGCAATTCTTCTTATGTACCATGGGAATATGGTGCTTTTTTCTCTCTTTCCTCTTTTCTCAATGTGTCTCTTTTTTTATAAGAATAATGCTTCATAGATATCACTATGGTGATGCTGCAAGTTTCCACCATGATTATGCATGGCTTAGGCTAGCGGCCCAGACGTTTCTCTAACACAGAATACAAACTCCATGAGCTTACAAGTTCCCACTTCATTTCACACCGGTAACATCAATAGACAAAAGATCATGATATCAACGGAGTACAAAAAGTACAAGTGCAATGTTGAAAACGTTCCCCGTGACAGCACGGTTCTGCTAATCCCAACTTATAAGTGCAAGCATATACAACAAAGTTGCCTCAATGGTTCAAGTTTTTTAGGGGCAAAGAATAAAATGTGCCATCAAGTTCGTGAGGGCTTTAATCACTAAATTTTCACATAACATAATAGTTTTTAATTGAAAGATAGTTGAAAACAAGAATATACTTTGAATGGTGTAACACACCATGCATAGGAATTTATAGTGGACACTTTGGAATAACTTGGTTTCTTGGGAGTTGGAAGCACGAGTAGAACTTACTCATACAAGTGGAAGCTAGCAAAAGACTGGGAGCAACCAACTAAGAGAGCAATAATGGCCATAATTATGCAATGCAACAAAGCAAAATAATCAAAGCAAAGAGTGGTACTACAAGTCAAGGACTAAATGATCATAGACGCTAATGGTGACTTGTCATAGTCATACATGGTGTAAGCATGTGCCAAGTCAACCCAAGCAAAACATCAAAGGAGAATACCACAATACTATACTTTTGCATGCTAAAACAACACATAATTTCTTCAAGGTACACTAAGCAATCCCAATTGTTTGGAACAAGAAATGCTACAGCAATAATCACTAAGCGTAATGCAAAAACAACACCTAGCATGTCATGCTAAAGTCTTAGTCACAGTCAATGCAAGCTCCTCTTGCACTTCAAGCAAGAACTTACTACTCCTTTCCAAACACCAAGCAAACTTATTTGAAAAACAACATAGTGAGAACGGGGGTCAAAACTACTAAAGCAAACTAAACAGACTAAGCAAAGCAAACTAAAACTAAGACTCTCCAAGAACAACACAACTGTGCATGAAACAATAAAAGTGAAGTGTCTAGACAGACCTGAGCTTTTTATTGATGAAGAAGGGGATGCCTTGGACATCCCCAAGATTTGACGCTTGTACCTATTGGATATTTCTTGGGGTGACACCATGGTGGAATCCCCAAGCTTGAACTTTTGTCCATTCTTCATCTCATTGCATCATTCTCTCTCTACACCTAATTTTTTTTCCTTCATACAAAACTCCACACAATCTTCATTAGCAACATTAGCTTATTCAAAAGATATTAGACCACTGGCAAAGCTTTGGAACAACAAGGCTTTTCACTAAAAACACAAGCTACTGAAGTAACTCCTTCAAAGAAACTCAATTTACCTGAATAGAGCTTAAAAAGGAATCAATAAGAAGCAAATGCAAATAATGGCAGAAATCTGTCAAAACAGACCAGCAGGTAGAAACGAATTTTTTCAAACATATTATGTTGCTCAAATGAAAAAGTGTTGAACTAATGAAAGTTAGCCAACATACTTGGGGATTTATTCGTAAATTTTGTAGCTCAATCCGAGTTACATATCCTCCTCACGAATTTTTTTGGTGGACAGAAATCTGTTTCGGGACAGCAACTCCCCAAATCTCAGTTCCCTCTCATTAGAGGTAATTCTTGGCACAAAAAGCAAACAAAAAGGATAAGGAGAGGTCATTACAATACTAATAACTTTCAAGACTCAAGGAAACTCTTGGGTTATCTCCCAACAAGTACTTCTCTTTACGCCTTTAAGTTAGGCACAAGAAGCAAGAAGAATCAACTATTTTCAAATGAGGAAGCATTAACATCAAATCTTGCTTTCAAAGGAGGAGAAAAAAGCAACTTATCTCTCCTCATAGGGAAGTGTTCAATACCTTTCTTGAATGGAAGTTGATATTTGATGGTGCCTTCTTTCATATCAATGATGGCACCAACTGTTCTAAGAAAAGGTTTTTCCAAAGTAATAGGACAAGAAGCATTGTATTCAACATCCAAAACATAGAAATCAACAAGGACATAAGCATTGTTAGCCATAATGAGAAAATCATTAATACTCCTCATGAGTTTCTTCTTAGCATTATCATTGAGTGGGACATCCAAATAGCAATCTTCTAATGGTTGTAAATCAAGCATTTCATAAATCCTCCTAGGCATAATAGAGATACTAGAACCAAGATCACATGAAGCTTTGAGATCAAAGTCATTCACTTGCATATTAATAATGGGTTCCCAACTATCTTATACTTTCCTAGGAATAGAAGCTTTGTGTTTTAGCTTCTCTTCCTTAATCTTAACAAGAGCATCTGTAATGTGTTTGGTAAATGCAACATGCATATCACTAGCATCAGGACTTCTAGCAAGCTTTTGTAGGAACATAATCACTTCAGAAATATTGCAACCATCAATATCAAAATCAAACTTAGCATCACTAGTAGTAGGATTAATAGGCTTAGGCATAGTAGGAGGAGGAATAGGGGCTACTTGTGGTTTAGTGGTGATAGTGCACACACTATTGTTTCTATCAATTTCAGCTTCCCTCTCCCACCTAGCATGAAGTTGAGCTAACAACCTAATATTTTCATCAATAGTAACTTGTATGGCATGAGAAGTAGCAAAGGTGTTTTGCATAGTTTCAGGTTTAGCAGCCATTTTATTAACCAAGGAAGTTTGAGCTTCAGACAAAGAGGATATATTTTTCTCAACAGTTAAAAGCTTTTTCTCTATAGTCTTATTGAAAGTGGTTTGTTTACTAATAAAGTCCTTGAGCATGACTTCAAGTTCAGAGGGGGCACTTCTAGCATTATTGTAAGAGCTTCCATAGGAATTGCCATTATTAGGAGGATAAGGCCTATAATTGTTGTTGCTACCAAAATTATTCCTATAGGCATTATTGTTGAAATTGTTGTTTCTAATGAAGTTCACATCAACTTGCTATTCTTGAGCAACCAAAGAGGCTAAGGGAACACTATTAGGATCTAGATGAGCTTTCCCATTAACAAGCATAGCCATAATAACATCAATCTTTTCACTCAAAGAGGAAGTTTCCTCAACAGAATTTACCTTCTTACCATGTGGAGTTCTCTCAACATGCCATTAAGAGTAGTTAACCATCATATTATCAAGGAGCCTTGTTGCAGCACCCAAGGTGAGTCCCATAAAAGTACCTCCAGCATCAGAATCCAGCAGGTTTCTTGAGGAGAAGTTCAAACCTGCATAAAAAGTTTGGATAATCATCCAAGCAGTGAGTCCATGAGTAGGGCAATTTTTAACCAAAGATTTCATTCTTTCCCAAGAAGGAGCAACATGTTCACTATCAAGCTGTTTAAATTTCATAATATCACTTCTCATAGCAATAATCTTAGCAGGAGGATAGTAATTTCGAATAAAAGCATCTTTGCACTTAGTCCAAGAATCAATACTATTTTTAGGCAAAGATAGCAACCATTCTTTAGCTTTTCCCCTCAAGGAGAAAGGAAAAAGCCTGAGCTTAATAATATCTCCATCTACATCCTTATACTTTTGCATCTCACAAAGTTCAACAAAGCTATTAAGATGGGCAGAAGGATCATCAGAACTAGCACCAGAAAATTGCTCTCTCATCACAAGATTCAACAAAGTAGGCTTAATTTCATAAAAGACAGCATCAGGAGCAGGTGGAGCAATAGGTGTGCTTAGGAAATCATTGTTGTTGGTGCTAGTGAAGTCACACAACTTGGTGTTCTCAGCAGAGTTCATTTTGGCAAAGGTGGGCAAGCCAAAAATAGCAGCAGCAACTAGAGCAGGAACTAATTTTTTTGTGTTTTTGAATAAAGCAAGCAAACCAAACTAGACTAATTGTTTTTTGGGTTTTTTGAAAAGAGGCAAACGAAACCAAGCAAAAGAAACAAAGCAAACTAAAAACAAAGTAAAGAGAAAGGAAGTGAAGGACTCCGCTAGTGAATACGTCCTTAGCCTCCCCGACAACGGCGCCGGAAATTAGCTGGTGCTTGACAGGGAGGAAGAAGTTTGATGTCCCTTTATTCCCCGGCAACAGTGCCAGAAATTAGCTTGATGGCGCCCAATACTTGTCGTGGAATGCTTCGTTGGAAACCCCAAGAGCAAGGTATGAAGCAGCACAACATCAAGTTTCCCTCAGTAAGAAACCGAGGTTATCAAACCAGTAGGAGGAAGGAAACATCACACTGGTGTTGCTGGCAACATGGTGACCTGCACAACACAAACTCAAGACTTTGCCCCAACGAATTAGTGAGGTTGTCAAGCTCACCGGTTTTCTGTAACAAAGGATTAAACGTATGGTGTGGAAGATAATGGTTTGCAACAAGTAAACAAGTAACAGTGGAAGATGTATCAATGGTAAAGATTGGACGAGGTCCATAGTTCACTAGAGGTGCTCTCCTTAGATAAACAACATGGCATGAAGGGTAAACAAATTACAGCGGGGCAATTGTCAGGAACTGAGCAAGGCATAACAATGCAATTACTAGTCAGAAAGATCCTATGAGATTCGATTGGGAAATACAACAAGATACATATACCGCCATCCAACCGCATCTATGAATAAAAGTCCACCTTCAGGTTATCATCCGAACCCCCTCCGGTATTAAGTTGCAAGCAACAGACAACTGCTTTAAGCAAAGTGTGTAAGGTAAACAGTCCACATGTTCCATGAAAAAGAGACCATTGTTTTCTCCATAGTAGCAACAACACATCTACAACCGAAGAGATTTCTATCACTTCCCTTGGAGACTAGAGGCGTGAACCCACTATCAAGCATAAATACCCCCTCTTGGAGTCACTAGCAACTACTTGGCCAAGCTAACCACTAGCAACGGAGAGCATGCAAGATCACAAACAACACATACATGATAGAATCATAAAGATAAAACCATTAATCAGACCAACATAATAATCTCAATATCCATCGGATCCCCGCAAACACAACATGCATGATTACAAATAGATTAGATCTTGATCATGAACGGAGCTCACAAGATCTATACATGAAAGCACAAAGGAGGAGATACAACCATCTAGCTACTACATGGACCCATAGTCCAAGGTGGAACTACTCATGAATCATACCGGAGAGAAGGCCTCCGGGATGATCTCCCCTCCGGCAGGGTGCCGGGAAGAGCTTCAGATCCCCCCGATCTAGGGACGATGGTGGCGGCGGCTACAGACGGTTTCGTGGATTTCTGATCGGGTACTGAGAGTTTCTGCATCGGGGGCTTCTTATAAGCGAAGGGGCGAGTCCGGGAGGCGACCAGGGTCGCCAAACCCTAGCCAGGCACGGTTCCACCTGACCCCGTGCCTGGGGTGGGTCTGGACCCCCTGGCCAGCCCCTCCGGCTCTACTCTGGACTTCTTGTTCCCCACGGAAAGTAATTGACTGACGTTTGTCCCGTCCAATTCCGAGAATATTTCTTTACTAACTTTTCTGAAACCAAAAACAACAGAAAACAGGCATCTGGCACTGTTGCAACTTGTTAATAGGTTAGTACCAGAAAACATGTAAAAAGCACCTCAAAGTGTAGACAAGTAAAGCAAAGTAGATACTAAACAAGCATGGAGCATAAAAAATTATAGATACGTTTCCAACGTATCAACAATCTATACCCTATTCTTATAGGAGGGGATTTTAATTTGCTTATATTCCCTCACAAGAAAAGTCGGGGCCGGTTTGATGAACATTGGCCTTTTTTGTTCAATGTTGTATAGACAGTCTGGACTTAAGAGAGGTTACAATGTTAGGAAGACAATTTACCTGGGCTAATAGTCTTCCAGAGCCAACATACGAAAACTAGATAGGGTGCTTATGGATACCGACTGGAAGCAAAAGTTCCCTATGGTAACTGTTCGCGCTCTAGAGCGTATTGAGGCTTTATCGAATCATGCTCCTTTACTTTTATCTTTTGGATCATCGCCACAGAAGTCTACGAATGAGTTTAAGTTTGAACTCGGATAGATGATCCGTGATGGTTTTTACGAGATGGTTTAGGCTATTTGGGAGAAACTGGTTGGTGGACAAACGCCTATCCTACGATGGAATAATAAAATACGTGCTTTACGCAAGTTCCTTTGTGGTTGGTCCAGACACATAGCTAGGATCCTAAAAAACAAAACAATATGCCTAACATCTACAATTGATGACTTAGAGGCTTCCACGGAGGTCAGGCCGTTAACTGCACAAGAAATTGAGCTTAAAAGCCAATCGAATGCAAAGATAGCCTGACTCATGCGCGAAGAGGAACTCAAATGGTACCAACGCTCTAAATCAAAATTCATTCTGGAAGGAGATGCGAATACAAGGTACTTCCATGCTGTTACCAATGGCAAGCATAAGAAGAAACTTATTCACTCTCTGATCCAGGATGAAGGTATGATTGAGGGACAGGAGCAACTGAAGTCATATATTACAGCTTATTATAAATCCTTGTTTGGGGCCCCAGCGGAAAATTCATTCTCTCTGGACGAGTCCCAAACGGCCGATATCCCCCAGGATTCTGATAAAGAAACCAGCTTTCTAACTGCCTCATATACCGAGGGAGAGGTTAAGAAAGCTGTTTTTCAAATGGAAAATAACAAAGCGCTAGGGCCTCGTTGGGAGACCCCAAGCGCAAGGTGTGATGAGAACAGCAACAAGTATTCCCTCAGTAAGAAACCGAGGTTATCGAACTAGTAGGAGGAAGGAAACGACTCAAAGGTGTTGCTAGCAACTTGGAGACCTGCACAACACAAACTCAAGACTTTGCCCCAACGAACAGTGAGGCTGTCAATCTCACTGGTTGCTGTAACAAAGGATTAACTGTATGGTGTGGAAGATAATAGTGGTTTGCAGAAAGTAAACAGTAATAATGGAAGATGTATCAATGGTAAAGATTGGACCAGGGTCCATAGTTCACTAGAGGTGTTCTCCTTAGATAAACAAACATGGCATGTTGGGCAAACAAATTACAGCAGGGCAATTGATAGGACTGAGCAAGGCATTACGATGCAATACTGGACATTCATGATCCTATGATATTCGATTGGGCAATACAACAAGATACATAGACCGCCATCCAACTGCATCTATGACTAGAAGTCCACCTTCAGGTTATCATCCAAACCCCCTCCAGTATTAAGTTGCAAGCAACAGATAACAGCTTTAAGAAAAGTGTGTAAGGTAAAAAATCCACTTGTTCCATGAACAAGGGACCGTTGTTTTCTCCCTAGTGGCAACAACACATCTACAACCGTAGAGATTTCTGTCACTTCCCTTAGATTAAATAGAGGCATGAACCCACTATCTAGCATAAATACCCCCTCTTGGAGTCTCTAGCATCTACTTGGCCAAGATAGCTATTAGAAACAGAGAACATGCAAGATCACAAACAACACATACATGATAGAATCAATGAGACAAAACCATTAATCAATCTGACATAGTAATCTCAATATCCATCGGATCCCCGTAAACACGACATGCATGATTACAAATAGATGATCTTGATCATGAACGGAGCTCACAAGATCTAAACATGGTAGCAAAAAAGGAGGAGATACAACCATATAGCTACTACATGGACCCGTAGTCCAAGGTGGAACTACTCACGCTTCATACCAGAGGCTGGCATGATGAAGAAGAAGGCCTCCGGGATGATCTCCCCTTCGGCAGGGTGCCGAGAAGAGCTTTAGATCACCCTGATCTAGGGACGATGGTGGTGGAGGCTACAGACGGTTTCGTGGAATATGGATCGGGTACTTAGGGTTTATGCATCGGGGGGGTCTTTATAGGCGAAGAGGCGAGGCAAGGGCGGCTAGGGTGGTCACACCCCCCAGGCACGGCTAACCCTAGCCCGTGCCGCCAGGGGGTGTGGCCCCCTGGTGCCTCCCCTCCGTCTCGTACTCTGACTCCGTGTTCCCCACGGTAAAATGTTGACTTTGGCTTTTGTCCCGTCCAATTCCGTGAATATTGATTTTCTGGAACCAAAAACAGAAGAAAACAGGCAACTGGCACTGTGGCATCTTGTTAATAGTTTAGTACCAGAAAACATATAAAACACCTCAAAGTGTAGACAAAGTGAAGCAAAGTAGATACTAAACAAGCATGAAACATCAAAAAATATAGATACGTTTCCGACGTATCAGTTAACAATGCAGAACATATACAATAGTATCGCCCAATCTGCTTGCTTAACTTTAGCTTTATGATTTTTACTAAAGTTGCCACGATTAGACTAAACTCGGTTGCTAACCATGTTGTTAGCCCGTCTCAAATTGCGTTCATGCAAGGAAGAAATATCCTAGGTGGTGTTGTGATTCTGCATGAAACAATCCACGAACTACACTCAAAAAAATTAAATGGTGTACTATTCAAGATTGACTTTGAGAAGGCATAGGACAAAGTTAATTGGTCTTTCCTCCAGCAAACACTCCGCATGAAAGGTTTTTCTGAGGAGTGGCGCGCTCTCATTCAGTCATATGTGTCTAGGGTAGTGTTGCCATTAAAGTAAATGAAGATACATGCAAATACTTCTAGACCAAGTGATGGTGGCTCGGATCAATGTAGAGCTTCGCTGGGAGACCCGAAGAGGAAGGTATGATGATCACAACAGCAAGTTTTCCCTCAGTTAGAAATCAAGGTTATCGAACCAATAGGAGGAAGGAAACGACTCAAATGTGTTGCTAGCAACTTGGAAACCTACACAACACAAACTCAAGACTTTGCCCCAATGAACAGTAAGTTTGTCAATCTCACCGGCTTGCTGAAAACAAAGGATTAACTGTATGGTGTGGAAGGTAATAGTGGTTTGCAGTAATACAATCAAGAGATAATTTTTAAGAAAGAAATTTTACAAATATGAAACGAATTACAACATTTAATAATTAATCAATATAGTAATCAAGTAAAAATAAAGAGAACTAGAAAGGAATAATTCTATTCCAGTAATACAAATATTACATTGTTTCACAAATATTTTAGTAATAAGAAAGTTTACAACAAATAAATAAAAATAAATAACTTTATTATATGAGATATGCAGTATTACATTGAATTTACATTTTACAAACAAAAAATAAATTACAAATGAGTAAAAATAAAACCTAAACTAATTTCTAAGTTGTCTCCTTTCCTCTTTAGTATTGTTCCCTACAAGCACAAATAACAAACAAAAGAAATGAAAAAATGGGGTTATGGGGGTTATGGTACTCTCAGGTTTAGCAATGTAATGCATTGATTTGCCTCATCATTGAGTAGTATTAAATAAAGAGGGACCAATGTGAAATTTGTTCTTATCTAGATTTTTTGCCTCAGGTTTATGCATCATAGGCAGGGGAAAGTTTCACCAAATTAGTAAAAGATAAAAGTCAAAACAGTAATACCCAACAAAAGATCTATCTTCACTTGATCTTATCCACAAGTCACAGCAAACAAGCTAGGATCTTAGTCATTGCATGTAGGTGTGCTGTCAAACACAAGAGCACATCAGGGGAAGATAAGAAGGAACCGGCTGTGGCAGTTCACTGCTACTGGCTACTTCTTCCACCCCAGTTCATTTCTTAGCACTAGAACTCCCAAGCTTTACACATAAAAAACCACAGCCCAGTATCAGATTATCACTGATCTGTCTAGCTTCATCAATAAGAACAACAAATCCTTCCACCAAACCATCACACCTTAGATCTGGTTGCTCCCAGGAGCCATCCTAGAGCTAGGACAAGGGGAAATCAAGGCCAGTCTGCAGCTCCAGGAAAAGAAGACCAGGCCACAACAGTAGGAGCTGTACAGTGGAATGAGGAGGAAGGGGAAGCCAGCTGTACCAGGACAAGAATAATATCCAGCAGATTGGACATGAACCAATCAAGATCCATCACAAGGTCAAGACAATAGTACCAGATGGAGCAGTTACACATTAGTAGATCTTCGAGTTAACAACAAGTAGATTAAGAAGCCAAGATACAGTACACAATCTACATCAAGTAGCAAGGTACATCAAAGTATCACCAGATCATGTACTCCCTCCGATCCTAAATAAGTGTCACGGTTTTGAACTAACTCTAGTTTAAAATGGCGACACTTATTTAGGATCGGAGGTAGTAGCATTTATCCTTAATAGCCTGCATCACCGGGATCATGGGTAGATAAGGGGAACAACATCCAAAATAAATAATTACAACTACCCCTTCAACTAGATCTAGTCTAGGAGGATGAGGAGTAATATTTCTCTCAGTCTTGCATAGAGTTGCTATGCAAGGCTCATAATAGAGAAAGAAAGCCATAAAGTAGTATATGTTCTTAATTATAATCTGGCCTCAGCCTTTGCATCATTGGCAGGGGCAAAGGCATCAGGTCATATACACCATGATCATACTACTGTGCACACTCCAAATTGAGGCACCACAGTAGTAAGATCACAACAAGAGAAGCCACAATTGATCTCTAACTGAATTCATCTTCCAATCTTGGATTTGAGATTATCCTCAGGGATACACTTTAGTGAAGTGTAAATTTATCACTGTGTATTGGAAAACTAAAGAGAATATCATTGTTCCTTATTCATCACAAGCCTAGGTCTCGGTCTTTGCATCGTTGACCTAATCTAGAGCAAGGAGAAGGTATAGCCAAGCAGTAGAGCTGTCAAACTTATTGGCTGGCTAATACTGGGCACAATCCAAATATGGGAAGCATCTTAGTAGCAACCTAGCCACAAGTGCCACTAGGGCCTGGGTTTACCAACTTAAGCTATAGTTTAGCATTCACCAACAATCTCCAGGTAGCAGAACCCACCATAAAAGGGATCTAATAAATCATTCCAATGTATTCTGTCATGTTGACAGTGCAAACTGGGCAGACCAAATAAATTCAGATCATTGTTCGAGATAGACAACTAGAACTCATATAGTTCAGCAAGTATTCCAACAAGATAAAATCCAAACCAATGGTTTGAATTTTCATATCTAAATCATCCAGGAGGGGTTCCCATATCAGTTTCTTAGCAAGCCAATTAGGAAATGTCCTAGCACTCTGAGAGTTCTTACCAGCAAAACAAAGATTCAATTAAGCCATCCAATGAATATTATCTACCAACCACAAGCATAAAGTAATTCATCCAAACAAAATCATCTCTTACTGTACCAACAGGTTTAGTATTGAGAGTAGAAGGTTGTTGCTGAACCTCAATCAGTCAGAAGAACTAGTAATGGGACGATTATAGTAGCAGCACTAATAATTAACCAGCAGTACCATTAATCTACCAATAGTAGTAAGAACAATTAAGGGTCATGAAGTAATCAAGAACATGATAGCATCATGCTCAACCTAGTAGATCAATTAAGCTATGAGCATCAGAGAAGTACGATAGTAGAGTAGAGAGAAGAGAGGCAGAGAGCGAGAGAGAAACACCTACCTTTGGCAAGCCACAGCTTGCCGGAGAGGAAGTAGAATACGGCGGAGAAGCAGTGAGCGATGGAGGCCATGATACGACGACACAGGGGCATGGGGTGCCGCACCTGCGCCTAGTCGCGACCTGTGGCAATAATCGTGACCATCATGCCACCAAGCCACCCCACCAGTGCGACGCCAACATCCAAGCACCAATGACATCATAGGAACCGTCGGGGTTGTAGAAGATGTCGTCCAACCGGTGGCAGAAGGCGGGGGTAGAGTAGTGCACCGAAACCCTAGACGCACAGAAAATGGAAGGGACGAGCTCGAGAGGGCCTTAAAGATACATCAGATTGGAGGGCCAGGTCGGCCAGATGGAGGCGAAGCTCCGGCGACCATCGGCGGCGACCACAACGGCCTGCCTCGCCGGAATCAGGCAGACGATAACGGCGATGTCGCCAGCAACTAGAGGGGAAATATGAGAGCGTGAGATGTGAGAGAGTGTGGGTGGGGGAACTGGGCTGGGTGGGGTTTGACCCCGAGACCAGTTGGGCCAAGT
The DNA here is from genome assembly GCA_916181665.1 of Avena sativa. Taxonomy (NCBI): domain Eukaryota; kingdom Viridiplantae; phylum Streptophyta; class Magnoliopsida; order Poales; family Poaceae; genus Avena; species Avena sativa. Next base: position 368,057,516 of record OV702279.1, on the reverse strand, counting down.
TGGGTCCAGATGGGCCAGTTGGTGAGCCTGGCCCAGTTCCAAAGGAAAATAAGAAATAAGATATTTACCCAATTACTAAATGACCAAACTATCCCTAAACATAATTTATACCCTAGAAAAATATAGAAAAAACTCAAAAATACATAAGATATATCAAAATGACCACAAGAATAATAGCTACATAGGAAAACTATAATCTTACTTTTTTAATATAAATATAAATCAAATAAATATTAACACTATTAAATCCTAAGTGAAATTTAATAAAATAAGGAAAAGTCCTAAAAATCAATAAAAATAACTTTTATGTATAAAAATAAATCTACTATTTTATAAATACTAATTTAATTTTTTATAAATAAAATTGAAAGTAAGTATTCAAAGACATTTAATCCTTTATGGAATTTTATAAACATAAGAATAATACTTAAAAAAATAAATAAGTAAAATCAATTTTTTTAAAGACCTTGAATAAACATATTACGCAAGAAAAATATTAACTATACTATTAGAAAAGTTTTTAATATTTTAAAGTAATAAATCTTTATCTATTACCTTTTTTGAAAATTCTTTAAAAACATTTCTTAAGTAAGCAATAATTATATTCATTTAGAAATATTAAAACCTTAAAAATCTAATTACTAAAGTTCTAAACCATAACTAAGTGTAAATTATTAACTTTATAATACTCTTTTGCAACCTTAAATCAGAATTCAAAACCACAACCTTTAAGATAACTATTATACATCATTCAATAATATTAAGGGGGAATAATCTTAATATCTAAATAATAATCAACATGACTTTAAATTTAACACATTAATAATATCATCCAAATTGTACTTTCATTTAATAGTTGCATATTATCTACATAATAGCAAAAAAAATTAATCTAATCATTCACTTAAATATAAAGTGAATAATTCCGCACCTTAGTCATACTTATCATAAATCCAAAACTTGAGAATAATTAAAACCAATTCCACCTTAATTTTATTTACCCTCTTAAAGTTAACTTTAGTGTCAAAAGCTTTTAAAAATCATGACTAATAAACTACTTATATTTTTTTAATTAACTTTGGTCTATTTCAATTAAGACATAAAGTATCTCAAGACCAAACTAATCGAACAAACGCCAAGAGAGATCGACCACATTCTATTAACTCTTAAATATTGTTTAAACCTTATCAAAGAAACCTTTTATTTGAAGGTTTTCCATTTTTCCACTTCAAACAACAAATTTTGTAATAATATCTCTAACTCTTAACAACTAAACTCAAGGACTTTTATCGTAGTCAACAGATGACAATTAATCATAATCACATTACTTTATACTTTACTTGTATATTTAAGATTGTTAACACTTAAGTTCCTTATAAATACCACTACTTGTAAAGTAAAATTTGAAGATAAAACAATTCTTATATAAGCAGCCTTTGAGTAGCATTTCACATTTGTGTATCTTATTGTTATATGATATTATAATTGCATGTTGTTTCACACATACAAGCCTTAATAAGAAGCACATGTGTGAAACTTATCTATAAGAACAACACATTCTAAAGAAACCAATTCTAGTATCCAAACCCTAGAACAACGTTATTCCGGGGATTCGAGTTTACCAAATTGCATTACATTACTTATGCATAATAGCATCTTGCTTCTTTAAACATTAGTCCTTACCGAACCAATGATGTTGTTTTCAGATATTGGATCTTATATTGTCTCGAAGACCGTGAGTGCATAATCTTGCAATCACAAAAGGCAAGGTCATCACTTGCTCATGTCCTTTGAAGAGTCTTTATCAAAGTATTTATAAATTGTGTGTTATCATCTATGTTTTAGAGAAAGAAAATATTATTTTCTCAAAACAAATAAATGTTGATATCATCCTAAGTGATGATATGGATTAGGGGAGAAATATAACTTAAGTTTCTATTTGCAATAAGGATAATCACCTAGGAATTAACAACCCATGACATCAGTGATTCTAGCGCCGTATATTACACGTTAACCATGAGATTTGGAATGGGACGGAGAAGTCAGTTGTATCCTTTTCCTTTCGTATGTAGGCAAGACGACTTTAACGTGACGTTGTGATTCCTTGTATGGATCCAACATATGGGTGGGAACCCTTAGGACCCATGTTTTTGGTGTCTAGATTATCTATGAATGGCTGTCGGAGGTATAGCCGGACCTATATGGTACTTGCCAGGGGCATCACCAGCTCATAGAGTCTTTGGGAACTCATCAGGGTTTTAGCCTGCCCGAAAGGGGGCTTAACGGAGGTGAGCCAGCCCCGAAGGATCGTGCAGACATGCGGGGTCATGGAAGGGCAGTGATTGGCTTGGATCACCTACTGGGCCCCACTTCATGGAATTGTGGACGGGAAAGTATGCCCGGTTGTGCAACAAGGAGTTGATCTCTCATGGGTAAAGTAATGCACCTCTGCAGAGTGTAAGAACTGTAACTTGTTACTCCCTGTTCCGGGAAGGAGCTGCGAACGCTGCAGGAAAGGAACTCCACGAAAGTTTTGGTAAACCTGTGAAGGCTGACAGACATAGCTTTTCAGAATAAAAGCAACCTTTGAAGAAATGTTTATGAAAACCTGCATTGCCTACGACCTATGGTCTGTGGCTGTAGATATAGTGCATCAAACACTCCTTTTTAGTGAACTTGCTGAGTACGCTCGTACTCAACGTATCTTCTTAACCCTTTCTAGATTCTGAAGCCAATACAGACAACGTCTACATCAACTTATGCTCAAGGAAATCATCATCAATAGCTCAAGTTCTTCAATGAAATCAGTATATACAACAACTAAAGTGAAGATGAAGTTGCTAATTAGATAGGAATATAATCCCTAGCCATAGAACCTACTTCTATAGAGTATTGCATTAGTAGCAATACAAGCTCCATAGTTAGATACTACTCTTACTAGCTTGAAAGTTATGAGTTGATTATTTCTAATTCTTCTTTGTAAAGAAGTTTTCTCTCTCTTTAACCTAGAGTGTTCTTTGGATCTTTTGTAAAGAGTTGAGTTGTAACCTATAGTCATGTCTTGGACATGTTGTGTTTCTGTTGTACCACTCTGAGAGATGTAATACTAGTGAACGGTGTTTCATTGGTGTTATTTCAACGACTATAGTGTACTACATCATGCAGTGGTATGCTGGGTCACCGTATCCTTAAGATAAACAAACATGGCATGCTGGGTAAACAAATTACAGAAGGGCAATTGACAGGACTGAGAAAGGCATAACAATGCAATACTAGACATTCATGATCCTATGAGATTTGATTGGGAAATACAACAAGATACATAGACCGCCATCCAACTACATCTATGACTAGTAATCCACATTCAGGTTATCATCCGAACCCCCTCCAGTATTAAGTTGCAAGCAACAGATAACTTCTTTAAGCAAAGTGTGTATGGTAAACAATCCACTTGTTCCATGAACAAGAGACCGTTGTTTTCTCCCTAGTAGCAACAACACATCTACAACCTTAGAGATTTCTGTCACTTCCCTTAGATTAAATAGAGGCATGAACCCACTATCGAGTATAAATACTCCCTCTTGGAGTCACTAGCATCTACTTGGCCAAGATAGCTACTAGAAATGGAGAGCATGCAAGATCACAAACAACACAGACATGATAGAACCAATAAGACAAAACCATTAATCAGCCTGACATAGTAATCTCAATATCCATCGGATCCCCGCAAACACAACATGCATGATTACAAATAGATGATCTTGATCATGAACGGAGCTCACAAGATCTAAACATAGTAGCACAAAGGAGGAGATACAACCATCTAGATACTACATGGACCCGTAGTCCAAGGTGGAACTACTCATGCTTCATACCGGAGGCTAGCATGGTGAAGAAGAAGGCCTCCGGGATGATCTCCCCTCCGACAGGGTGCCAGGAAGAGCTTCAGATCCCCCCGATCTAGGGACGATGGTGGCGGCGGCTACGGACTATTTCGTGTAAGATTTATCGGGTACTTAGGGTTTTGGTATCGGGGGCTTCTTATAGGCGAAGAGGTGAGGCAGGGGGCACCCAGGGTGGCTGCACCCCACCCCCCAGGCGTGGCAGGGCCCAGCCCGTGCGACCAGGGGGTTTGGCCCCCTGGTGTCTCTTCTCCGTCTCGTCTTCTGGTTCCGTGTTCCCCATGATAAAATATTGACTTTGGCTTTTGTCCCGTCCAATTCCAAGAATGTTGATTTTCTGCCTTTTCTGGAACCAAAAACAAAAGGAAATAGGCAACTAGCACTGTGGCATCTTGTTAATAGGTTAGTACTAGAAAGCATATAAAAACACCTCAAAGTGTAGACAAAGCAAATAAAAGTAGATACTAAACAAGCATGAAACATAAAAAATTATAGATATGTTTTTGACGTATCACTAAGAAAGGACTGAGAAGGCTGATATTCGATTGGCAAACCTTTACTATTTAATATAGTGGCTGATATGTTGGCTATCCTTATTGAGAGAGCAAAGGCTGATGGGCAAATTGAAGGATTAGTTCTACATCTTATTGATGGTGGTCTCCCTATTCTTCAATACGCTGATGACACAATCCTTTTTATGGAACATAATCTGGAGAAGGCTAAAAACCTGAAATTAATATTATCAGCTTTCGAGCAGTTATCTGGACTAAAAATTAACTTCCATAAGAGTGATTTGTATTGTTTTGGCGAGGCCCAAAATGAGGCCCACCTATATGCTAAACTTTTCGGCTGTGGTTAGGGGCAATTTCCAACCAACTATTTGGAAATACCGATTCATTATCGGCGTCTCATAATTTTTGAATGGAAACTTGTTGAGGAAAGACTACAAAAACGTCTTAATAGTTGGAAAGGCAAATTGTTATTCCTTGGTGGAAGACTAGTACTCATAAATTCAGTACTTACTAATAAGGTACTGTATATGATCTCGTTTTTCCAATTACCAAAAGGTGTCTTGAACAAAGTTGATTATTTCCGTTCAAGATTCTTTTGGCAAGGGTATAGTGAGAAAAAGAAGTATCGATTGGCCATATGAAATGTGGTTTGCCGCCCGAAGGAGTATGGTGGAATAGGCATACATGATTTGCAAGTCAAAAACACCACGCTTCTAGGCAAATAGATTTTTAAACTACTTACAGAAGATGGTGTTTGGCAAACCATGTTATGGAGGAAATATGTGGGGTCCAAAGCTGTGTCTCAAGTGGTTTGGAAACCCGGTGATTCACATTTTTGGGTGGGTCTTATGGCCACCAAAAAACATTTCTTTCGTTTTGGTGCTTTCGAGATTAAGGATGGATCACATATTAGGTTTTGGGAAGATAAGTGGCTTGGCCAAACTACTCTTCGAAAACAATATCCAGCTCTATATTCGATTGTCAGACACAAAGGGGATACAATTTCCATAGTGTTGGAAGAAAATCCTCCCAATGCGTCTTTCAGAAGAAGTCTCATTGGTCCTCGACTGGTATCCTAGAACAATCTACTATTACGATTATCCACGATATAATTTTCGGATGGTGTTGACCTGTTCAAATAGAAATTACTAGAAAATGGTAAATTTTATGTTGGCTCACTATAAAGAGCATTGGTTCAACCTGATATCCCAGTCGATGATAATAGTAAATGAAAATACCCCTTAAGACGAAGATATTGGCATGGTATCTACATAAGGGTATAATTCTAACAAAAGATAATCTTGCAAAGAGGAATTGGCATGGAAGTACGCAATGCATTTTTTGTCATCACGATGAGACAATTCGTCATTTATTCTTCCATTGCAAATTTGCTCCTCTATATGGTCATTCATCCAAATAGCTTCTGGTTTATCTCCTCTGAAAGGATACAAATGTCGCCTAGAGGAGGGGGGTGAATAGGCGATTAAAACTTTTCCTAGAGTGGCTCAACAAAGGCGGAATAAAACTAGTGTTTACTTTGTTAAGAACAACCTAGAACAACTAAGGTTCACCTATGTGCACCGACAACTTATGCTAAGCAATACAAGCAACAAAGTGATAGCAAGATATATATTACTTCAAGCACGAAGGCTATCACAATGTAAAGTGCATAAGTAAAGAGCTCGGGTATAGAGATAACCGAGGCACGCGGGGACACCGATATTTTACCGAGTTCCTCCCAACATGGAGTACGTCTCGTTTGGAGAAGGGGTGGTATCAAACCACCAACGCCACAAAAGGCCTCCCTTATTCTCCGGTGAATCTCACCCCAATCGGATCGATCCACGCTTCCACTATCGGTGCACTTGTCGGTGGCAGCCGGAACCTCTCACAAGGTTGGGGCACTTCTCCACAACTTCATTGGAGGCTCCCATAAAACGCCACCAAGGCCACAACCTGCAACACCAACACATCGTCTAGGGTTCCAAGAACCCAAGAGTAAAAAGCTTCTCAACTTTCACTCACCAAATCCTTCGGGGAGAACTCAAACCGATGCACCAAATGCAATGGCAAGAACACAAGTAGTGCTCAAATCCTTCTCTCCCAAATTCCACCAAAGCTACAAAAGCTTGTGGGGGAATAAGAGAGGAAGAACAATGGAGGAAATCCACAAAAGACTCCTAGATCTAGATCCCAAGATGTCCCCCTCACTTAGAGGAGAGATGGATTGGTGGGATTGTAGATCTAGATCTCCTCTTTCAAATACCTAAAGTATATGCAAGAATCAAGGGAGGGATTGAAGGGGGAGCAAGCTCAAGAGGGTCAAGAATGGAGGAGAAAGCCTGTAAAACTCGAGCAGTTGCATTGGGGAAGAAGGGCCCCTTTTTATAGGCCCACAGATTTCTGACCGTTTTCTGCCCGTTGGGGAAAAGTCAGACCGGAGACTCCGGTCTACACCGGAGACTCCGGTCTATACCGGAGATTCTGGCCCAACCTCCGGGCAAGCCTCCGGACCACCCATCTGAAAGACCTGGGCCATCCCTGACCCAACAAGACCGGAGACTCCGGTCTTCCAACACCGTAGACTCCGGACTAAGCCAACACCGGAGACTCCGGGGTAACCTCCGGACCTAGATCCGGACCCCCATACAGTATGTCCCAGCCCTGATTCTGAAGTTACCACCGGAGACAGTTCCGGAAACTCCGGACTAAACCGGAGACTCCGGTCCATGCAGACCGGAGACTCCGGTCTGGACCAAATAAGAGGCAAACTTCAAATGGTGATATCTAGAGTTTGGAAACTCCGATTGACCCGAAACCAATTTTGTTGGAAAGAGGACAACAAGAGGTACCCAACAAAAAGTGAAAATATTGGATACCACCAAGAGAGAACATTTCATGTATTATAAAGTGAGATAACTCTCTTGGTGAGAAACCGGAAAACCTCAAAGATCAAAAACGCAATAAGATATAAAGGTGAAATCCATTTTTGATGAACTAGGGCTTGTTATGAATATTGCCACAAGCTCTAGAACCTCACATGGATAAGATCCAAATAACAACCAAGAAAGGATGATGCAAAGTATGCAAAGGTTTGAGTTCTCTCTGAAAGATATGATCGAGTTACTCACTTGAGAGCCCCTCTTGATAGTACGGTTGTCTATCCTATAAACCGGTCTCCCCAACTAACATCCCGAGACCGGTAAGAGAGAAACCCTATCAAGATCATACCTTTGCCTTGCACATATTCCACTTGATTATGATGTAGACGGTCTTGTCCTTCTCAAGATGGAACACCTTTCTTGATTGCTCTTGTACGCACTTTCTTGATGAAGACTTGCAAGTTACTCCCCCATACAACATGGGGAAACCTTTACTTTGACCTTGTATTCATCGATCCATGATCACCGAGGATGGAAAGCTTCAACCATGAGGTCTTTTGCCATAGGTTTAACTCTCACATGACCAATCTGTGGATCACTCTTTGAACACCTTGGTCAACACTTGATCCTCTTCACTTTCTTCTTCTCCAAACCTTGAAGCCAACATATGGTTCAAGCATTGCCTATGGACAATTCCTACAAGTACAACTTGATACAAGCATTAGTCCATATAGATTGTCATTAATTACCAAAACCACACATGGGGGCCCACATGTTCTTTCAATCTCCATGTTCAGTAACCAATGTTTTTGGTAATTGGCTGCATAGAATTGTTGATAAGTACAGAACTTTATTTAGGGTGAGAGCGCTTGCCATTATATGATCGATATGGCTTTGTAGAAATGACAAGATTTTTAATAACATTGTGTCTTCTCCTCTGCAGGTTATTTATCGAGCAACGACTATCCTCCGATTATGGACTATTCTCCAACGCATGGAGTTTTGCGACTTATTTATGGAGGGATGTACGCGATTGGAGGACACAACGAGGGATATTTTCTCCCGACATGGATGGCTGCGTGATTTGAGGATTAATCTACCGTAGATTAACAAAAATTATTTCGATAGTGTTTTTTTAATGCTTGTCTTCCTTTTTATTCCCTTGGTCTACCGTTCGTGTGGCTGTGTGCATCTTAGTTATGCAGAGGTCGGATGTAAACATTAAACATTAAACATTTTATGTTAATAAATGCGTCCATTTCAAAAAAAAAAAGTCAACAAAGCCCTGATAGTCAATATCTTACTCTCATCAGGTTTTTTTTTTGGACAGGTTTTTATACGAACAAGTTGGCAAAGATGTGAGGATCATGTGAGACAGCGAGAGGGAGTCTGTCTTTGTGCCATTTCCATGCTATAAAAGCTTCTCGCAAGTACTGCACACTTGACCACGGCCATCTAGTAGTAAGAGTGGAAGAGCAGAGCGGAGCCTTCGTGCTCGTCTAGCTCAACCACTGTACATCATCCTGGATGGACAGCAAGGTGAAGAGCCATGGGAAGCACAAGGGGCCAGGAGGAGGGATTAGCAGAGTGCTGAGGGAGCAGAAGGCCAGGCTCTACATCATCCAGCGATGCGTCGTTATGCTCCTCTTCTACCATGACTGAGCCATCTCTGATCTGCTCTTCTCTGACCCTACCGTAGGTGTTCTGTTCTTCATCTGGTTCTCGTTCTAGCTAGCCTTAACAGTGTGTGTGTACATAGGGTAGCTCAGAAAGTTTTGGTGTGGTGGTCCTGAGTCCAGGAATGGCAAGAATATCCATGTATGGATCTGTTGTGTGTTGGCATCCTTGTTGTGTATGTGCTCTCGGTCAGAAATGAAAGTTCAGTGAAAAAGAAAAAAAGAATTACGGAACTTTTCGAAAAGGTTTACTCTTGCATTCCATTTTATGAGCTGTATTGTTGAAGCATGTTTGTGGGTCTCCAACTATAGCAATCTAATTGCTAATGAATGCATCCTTTGGGAATGTTCTTGCTTTACTCGATTGGATCATTCATGTGAACGTTTTCGGGGTAATTTACTTGCACTTTTTTCTTTCTTTTGACATGAATTATTTGCACTTTTACTAGTTCATTTTTATATTAACCTCAGATTTGTAAATGCAAAGGTTAATTCAATCTTTTGCCAAAGTTTGTGGGAAAATTTGCATTCACATGTGCGACTATACACATGACTCCTCGCTTATGGGGCTACTGGCTCTGTAGCAGCATTGAATATATCAGTGTGTCTAAGATATAGCATGCTTTCAATTAAAACATAATTATTCATCTTTAAATTCCTAATGCTCCCAAAATGTCTGGTATAACAAGCAGCACTTGACGACAAAAATGAGAAGCTTCAAGGTGCCTCCATACATGAGTAAGCTGCAAATGACCTCCCTCTTGGTCTTTCTTTTTTAGAAGCACATTTCGCTTTGAACAGAGTCTTTACAGATTGCATTATCTTCAGAAGTTCTCACGGTGACCAGAATACTGGAAGATCAGGCAAGCTGATAATTATGAACTTATTACTGTATTAAACATGCAGCATTGTGCATTGCCATTAAGGAGGTTTATTTGGTTAATATTGCTCCAAAGGATGGATATGTGCCATTCATCCTTGTCGTTAACAAAAACAGTTGCAATCTCAAAAAAAAATTTTGCAACCATTAGTTTGGAACCTCCAGTTTCCTCGAGCGGTTGAGCCGAACAGCATTGGTGGATGCCTCAACTTGAAACAAAGCTTACATGATGCTTTCCTTAATTAAAGAGTCGGTTTAATCTATTGAAAATTAGCTCGGTTCCAGACAGTGTTCTTTTATTAGTCCAAAAGTCGCCAAACCCCCCGTTTAACCCGCCACTGGAGGCCTCGTAAGAAACACTTATCCTCCGACCACTTGCTGGACTTTCTTCAGGATTCATGTCCAAGTTCAGGACAGCTTAACTAGTGCTAATCATTGTGCTAGTTTTTTTTGTACTGCCAGTAGCTCTGAAGTTTTGGCTGTCACTGGAAACCACTTATCTGAAACTGCGGCACCACCTTCTCGGCTCCACATTGGAAGGCCTCACGCTAGGTGCTCGATGTACCTCTGTCAAAGGAAACCACTTATCTGAAACCGAATAGAAGTTCAGTTAACAAATTTGACCAAATGGAAATGTGCAATGAGGTATCTGCATGAATTGTGCAAACCTGTCAGTCTACTATTGTAGCTTGATCTACTTTCTCCAGAGTCCTGTAATGGCAAGGATGTGCATGTATCTGTCTGTTGGTTGTTAGCATTGTTAATGCCTATTTACTCGATCAGAAATGAAATATCTTAGAAAAATAAATATAGAATTATGGCAGCTCTGGAAAAGGTTCCCTTACTTGTTTGCATTTCATTTAATGATCTGCACCGTTGTTAGGTTGGATTGGTCAGTTCGAAGGATTTCATGCATGGCAATCTCAAATATGTGCATTTTGCGTATTAGTGGCGACCGAAGTCTTTAAATCTGTTCAAAACTGAAATTACTGTATACACAACGAAATAAATATGTGCATGTAATTTTATTATTGAGTATCAAGTATCAATTCTTTCAATATTCCAGGGAAAATTACTTGTATTCTTGTTAGTTAAATATTTCTGAGATTAACCTCATATAGTCATATTTATAAATTGAAAGGTTGCTTCGATCCTTTGTGAATTTTCAGACACACTGTGGGACTGTATAGAGAACTCCTTGCCCATGAAGCTACTGGCTTTCTAGCAGCAAGGCGAAGCTTCAAGCTACCTGCACACATGGAGCACCGTTACTGCAGATGACCTGCCTTGCTTTTTGAGACCAACAGCTGACTGTAAACAGAGTCCGTTCTTACATGATCCTTTGGTTAATTAAGGAGTCACTTTAGTTTAGTGCAAATTGGCCCATTTCGAACACACTGTTCTTTTATTAGTCCAAAGGTCGGCGCACCCCCGTTTAACCCGCCATTGGAGGCCGTGTAAAAAACGTTTATTGTGCAACCCGTTGCCGGACTTTCTTCAGGATTCATGTCCAAGTTCAGGCCATTCATGTAACCTATAGTTTGGCACAGCTTAACTAGTGCTAGTTTTTTGTACTCAGAGCAGTACCTCTGAAGTATGGGAACTTAGTGGAAACCACTTTATCTGAATCCGCTGCACCACCTTCACAGCTCTTTAGTGGCAAGGATCATACGTTGGCGCTGCCTTCAGAAACCGGATGGAAGTTCAGTTTACAAATTTTACCGAACAGAAATATGCTTCATGAACTGTGCAAACCTGTCAATCTACTACTGTAACTTTCTGGTCTCCAGATTCTAGCTCATGCCATATAACGAGTAGCACAATATGATGCAATAGTTAGTTAGATGTAACAATGTTGCAGAGACTTGCAATAAATGGTGTAGAGTCCGGGCAAAATGACTCACTTGCATCAGTTGAGTCATTGTGTGTCAGGGATTTTCAGTTATAACTTAAGCAGATCTGAAGGACGCCCTCGGTAAAGAACTAAGATGTTTGCATTTTCAGAAAAGACATCACTACACTCGACAGAGCTACAGTTCAGAAATCCCTCTTCGCTGCACAGAACGGCCATGATAGATGCATGCATGTACCTGAAAAAGGCTTGCAGGATGCTTTGATTCAATACATAGATCGTCTTAGTTTAGTGCAAACTGGCTCTGCCCGAACACACTGTTCTTTTTATAGACCGAAGGTCGGCGAAGCCCGCGTTTAACCCGCCATTGAAGGCCGTGTAAGAAACTCTTATCGTGCAACTACTTGCTTTACTTGCATGAGGAATCATGTCTAAATTCAGGCCATTCGTAGGCGCTAGTTGTACTTCGACTATTAGCTCTGAATTTTGGGCAGTAACCACCAATCTGAGTATACTATTGTAGTTTTCTTGTCAGTATACTATTGTAGTTTTCTTGTCTCCAGAGTCCAGACCATAAACCAGTAGCACAACATGAACATGGTTAGTTAGCTGTCAGAGATTAGCAATGAATGCTCCGTGTGAATGACTTGTTTGGGAGATATGATGATGATTAGATGCTTTAGAAGATGCACACAGTGTGCACCGATAACATTTTATACTACCAAAATATTTGACTAAAGCTCATATATAGCACCTCACCGGCTCACCCTGCACCACTGTTCATGCACTATACAGTCAAACAGTTTAAAAGGGAATCACTGAGTGATAACAAAGAAAATGCTACTTATTAATAGCCGTGTAGTACTGTTTGGTGAGGTGAGTCAGATCAGAAGCCATTGTTTAGATGTGATGAAGGAATATCAAAACGTTTGGTCGGTGGGGGCTTGCAGCTCCTGAGCTGGAGCTGGTTGACTTTAGATCTGAGCTGGAGCTGGTTGACTTCAAATCATGAGTCAAACTGATTCAACTAATCACAGTGCTGTAACCAGCTCCTCTATACTATTTGGCGTAAACTATAGCTTGGCGGATATCTTAAATGGTAATCCTTGTGCTAATTGTTGTACTTCGCCTAGAGCCTAGTAGCTCTGAAGGTTGGACACTTATACAATCCCCAGATCTGAAACCTGACACTCTTCCTTTCACAACATTGGATTCAGACTCCCAGCTTATAGTATGCAATCATGTATCAGCCTTTGGTTTATGCAATCATGCATCCTCCTTTGGTTTGTATCCAGAGCATTTAGTTTTCCGATCTTCCTTCAGAGCATAAACAACAGCAGAAGATGGACATGGTTAGTTAGCTGTAGTGAGATTTGCTGGAAATGTTCTATGGTACGGGTGAAATGTCATGTTTGCAAGATATGTCGAGGACGTGCTGTTGTAAATGATGAGCATAGCTCTGCATTGTCGAGGAAGTCCCGGACAAAAGCTCAAATGTAGCACCCACCCCCACCGCAGTTCATGCAATGTGAAGTCAAATAATTGAAAATGTTATCACTATCAGAAAATTTAGTGATAAAAGAGTCAAACTGCGCGGTTGTATTGTTTAGAGCATCTCTGCCAGCGTGCCTCAAATCATCGCCAGCAGCAGCGCTGGAACAACGCTTTTGGGGGGCGCAGTTCTTGGCTAAATACTGGGAGGGCCGTTCCATAGCGGCGCGTCCAAAACGGATGCCCCCAAAACAAAATGTGGAGAGAAATAGCAAGATATTCCATAGTTCAACAATAATTCAAACCATATAAATAGGATTATTCGCACATAGTTTAAATAACAAACCAGTTTCACATAATAATCCAAACCATACAAATAGAATTATACACACAAGAATTCAAATAAATAGCGATCAAACTTGACCAAGAATCAGGCGACGTTTCCTTTTAGCACACACAAATGCTCGAGTGACCATTTTGAAGTTTCGCATGAACCTGTGGGTCGCGGGTTTCTTTATGCATGGCAATGAAGGCAACAAACTCGGGTGGCACCTATTTGAGCTAGAGCTCCCTGGTGATCATATGGCTAGTCATCAACCACCGGCTCTTCCCGCTCACTCTCAATGATCATGTTGTGCATAATCACACAACAGTTCATAACTTTCCACATCCAAGACTCCGACCAGGTAAGAGCAGGGTATCGAACAATAGCAAAACAATGTTGGTGCACACCAAAAACCTGTTCGACATCCTTCCGACAAACCTCCTGATACTATGCAAACCAAGAGTTTTTTTCTATCCGAGGGTCAAGGATTGTCTTAACAAATGTAAACCAAGAAGGATAGATGCCATGGGCTAGGTAGTACCCTTTGTTGTATGTGTGGCCATCGATCTCATAGTTGACGGTTGGAGGGTGACCCTCGGTTATCCTAGTAAACACCAGAGAGCACTACAACATGTTGATATTATTGTGACTTCTCGCCATGTTAAAAAAGGCGTGCCAAATCCAGAGGTCATGATGTGCCACGGCTTCAAGTATCACACTACACTCCTCGATATGACCTTTGTACAAGCCTTGCCAAGAAAATGGGCAATTTTTCCAACACTGGTGCATGCAATAGTTGCTACCAAGCATCCTAGGAAATCCTCTAGTTGCATATTGTGCCTGAATCCAATTTGTATCTTCTTCATTTGGTTCTCTCAAGTATGTTGGTCCAAACATTGCCACGGTTGCCTAAAAAAGCCAAGAACGCTCTCAGCACATGTGCTCACACACATACGTAGATAGTCATATTGTGTATGTGGAGGAGATCCATAGTAAGACACTGTATTCCAGACATGGATTTATGAACCGATGAGAAACTCCACTGTCCGATACAGTATTTTTTGCACATAAAGTAGTCACCATGCTCTCGAATGCCAAACACAATATTCATGAACAACTCCTTGTTCATCCTAGATTGTGACGGAAGTCTTTTGGCATATATGTTGTGTTGTCAGCGACGTAGTCCGTGTCAAGAAAAGAGCACCGGCCAACCGATGTTAGTGCTTGTTCCTCGCCTTTCCCATCCTCGAACTACCATGCCGAGGAGTAGAAAGAAGGTGTTGTCGGAAACAAAGAAGAGAGCCCAATATCATGATCTATTGTTCTCGGTGAGCGGCGGTATCAGCATCCTCTTTCTCAAGATCTCCATCATCATCTCATCATCACTGTCCATTGAGGAAAAACATCGAACACCTTGGCAAAGAGGCGAGCAAACGACATTGATGACAGCTTTGTTGTCGAGGAGGAGAATGTACCAGAGGCCTGTGGTGGCGGAGACAAAGGCTCATTGGCGGTAAAGGAGCGGTGGTGGCGGCAGAACTCAACATCGATGGTGTGGTAGGAGGTGTCGCCGGAGGTGCGTGCAGTGACCAGCACACCACTGCATGTTGGAGATATGCCCTAGAGGCAATAATAAATATAGTTATTATTATATCTTTGTGTTTATGATAAATATTTACATTCATGCTATAATAGTATTAACAAGGAAACATTAATACTTGTGTGATTTGTAGACTAAAAATAAGAGTCCCTAGTAAAGCCTCTATATAATACTAGCTTGTTGGTTAATAGATGATTGTGGTTTCCCTATCATGAACATTAAGATGTTATTAACAACAAGATCATATCGTTAGGAGAATGATATGGTGGACATACTCCTATAGATAAGCGTAGCATAAAGATCAAGTCATTTTAATAGTTCAATTGCTATATGCTTTCTGATACATAGTAATCTAATTCCTTCGACCATGAGATCATGCATATCACCTTTACCGGATGGATACTTTGATGACATCAAACACCACACCGTAACTGGGTGGCTATAAAGGTGACATTGAGTGTTCGGAAAGTATTGGTTGAGACACATGGATCAAGAGTGGGATTTGTCCATCCATATGACGAATAGATATACTCTGGGCCCTCTCGGTGAAATGTCATCCAATTAGCTTGCAAGCATGTGACTGGATCACACGGGATCACATATCACGGGAACGAGAAAAGAGTACTTATCAGTAACGAGGTTGAACTAGGTATGCAGAGATACCGACGATCATGACCTCGGATAAGTAAACTATCGTGAGACAAAGGGAAATTGATATCGTATGTAAGTGGTTCATTCGATCGCAAAGTAATCGTAGAAATATGTGGGAGCAATATGAATTTCCAGATTCCTCTATTGGTTATTGATCGGAGAAGTGTCTTGATCATGTCCGCATAATTCACGAACCGTAGGGAGACACACTTAAGGATTCGACGTTGTTTGAGTAGTTATGGAATGATGAGAAAGAGTCCGAATGTTGTTCGGAGTCTCGGATGGGATCCGGGATATCACGAGGAGATCCGGAATGGTCCAGAGAATAAGATTCATATAAGGAAAGTCCCGTTTCGGAGTTGGAGAATGGTTCCGGTGTTTTCATCGGGAATGTTCTAGAAGGTTCCGGAATGTCCGGCACTCCGGAGGGGAAGGGTACATGAATGTGTTATATCAAGTTGATATGATTGCATCATGTACTAGGTGTCATCGCTGAACAAAATAGAGGGTTTATTCAAATCCTAGTTTGAAAAGTCAAACGCCAAGTTTGAAAGTCAAACAACTAGTTTTGGGAAGTGGAGAGGGAGGTGGAAACCGACTTGGGGGAGGAGTTCCTCCTCCCACCGCCGGCGCACCACCAAGCCGAGTTGGGGAGGGACTTCCCTCCCCTTGGCCGGCCCCCTCCACCTATATAAGGAGGGGCAGGGCTCCCCTCCTAGACACACAAGTTCCTACCTCTAAACCCTAGTACCAAGCCGCCGCCGCCCTCCATAGCCGCCGCCGGCCCTAGGGCAAACCGCCGCCGCCGCCTAGCTAAACCCTAGCCGCCGGCTTGCCCCCTTCCTCGACGTGTCTAAACTCTAGATCGTCGAGGGACTCTCTCATACTCCACCATACTCGCTCCGGCTTAAGGAGAAGCCCTGCGAGATCTCCCCTCTACTTCCGGTACCACGCTGTTGTGCTGCCGGAATCGTGAGGAGAGTGCTACAACCTCCGCTACCTGCTGGAACAAGGGAGAGGAAGGTCTTCGTCGAGTACCGAACGTGTGACCGACTGCGGGAGCGCTGCCGGAACGCAGCGCCGGAAGGATCGTCTACGCGATCTTGAGATCGGGAAGAGTACGACTACATCACCCACGAGAATCCGCTCTCGTTAAACACTTTGGAATCTTCGAGGGTGATTTATTCCATCGACTCGTTGCTACAATCTAGTAGATAGATCTTGGCTTGTTTGTTTGTATGCGATAGAAAATTTTTGTTTTCCATGCTACGAATCCCTACAGTGGTATCAGAGCCGTGTCTATATGTAGATCTGTTGCACGAGTAGAACACAATGGTCATTGTGGGCGTTGATGCTTTTATTGTCGATTGCTTCTTGTGTACTTGGCATCTTGCGGGATGTTGGGATGAAGCGGCCCGGGCTAACCTTACATGACATCGTTCATGAGACTTGCTCCACGCTTGACATGCAACTTGTATTGCATAAGTGGCTTTGCGGGTGCCTGTTTCTCCTAGCATAGTTAAGATCCAATTTACAACGGGTGATTAACAATACTAGTATCAATGTTGTGGTTCATGTTCGTAAGTTAGAACGACACTTATTGAAAGCACCAAACCACGTAAAACATGCAAAGAAAGTAGAGGCGTCTAACTTTGTTTTGCAGGGGTGTGCTGTGATGTGATATGGCCATGATTGTGATTATATTTGATGTATGCAATGTTCCTTATTGTAAGTTGGCAACCGGCAGGAGCCATATGGTTGTCTTTAATTTATGTTAAGACGCGCGTGTCTATTCAAAGTAGTTGTAATAGTTGAAGCCGGTGGACGACAACCATGGAGAAACGTCATTGACCTTGATGCAATGCCGGTGATGATGGAGATCATGTTCGTGCTAGAAGATGGAGATCGGAAGCACAAAGAAGAAAGGCCATATCATATCACATATTATGAATTGCATGTGATGTTAATCCTTTATGCATCTTGTATTGCTTAGTAGACGACGGTAGCATTATAAGATGATCCCTCATGCACATGAATTTCAAGTCATAAAGTGTTCACCCTTAGTTAGCACCGTTGCTAAAGCTTGTTGTTTTGAAGCACCACGTGATGATCGTGTGTGTTAGATTCCGCAAGTGTATACAACGTGAGCAAGCTAGATTTGCTCATGCGGAAACTAAGGTTTGATCTGGACGAGCCTGGCATGTACAGACATGGTCTCGGAACACGGATCACCGAAAGGTAAAGCATGAATCATATAGTAGATATGATGAACATGTCGATTGTTCGCCATTGAAACTATATCAACTCTCGTGATGATCGGTGTTGATGTGGTGGATTTGGTTCGTGTGATCACTAAAACAATGTGAGGGATATTGTTTTGAGTGGGAGTTCACCTAGATTAATTTTATTATTAATTTGAACTCAATTTGTCATAAACTTAGTCTAAACTATTGCAAATATGTTGTAGATCAATGGCAGCCCCTACCATCAATTTTAATGCGTTCCTAGAGAAAGAAAAGTTGAAAAACAATGGAAGCAACTTCGCGGATTGGTTCCGCAATTTGAGGATTGTCCTCACAGCTGGTAATTTGACCTATGTGCTGGATGCACCGCTGGGTGACCCACCTGCAGCTGATGCTGCCGATGAAGTAAAGAATGTTTACCTCACTCGGAAGACTCAGTACTCCATAGTTCAGTGTGCTATCTTGTATGGTTTAGAATCGGAGCTTCAGAAAAGGTTTGAGAATTCAGACCCATATGATATTGTCGAGGATCTCAAATTGATCTTGGAGACTCATGCGGCAATTGAAAGCTATGAGGCTTCTGAAAAGTTCTTTAACTGCAAGATGGAAGAGGGCAGCTCCGTCAGTGAGCATGTGCTTAAGATGTCTGGGCACGCAAACAAACTTCAAAGCTTGGGTATAGTGATTCCTAATGCTTTGGGGATTTACCGCGTCCTCCAATCACTACCACCAAGTTACAAGAACTTTGTGATGAACTACAACATGCAAAACATGAACAAGACGTTGCCAGAACTCTTTTCCATGTTGAAATCTGCAGAAGTGGAGATCAAGAAAGAGCACCAAGTGTTGTTGGTCAATAAGACCACCAAATTCAAGAAAGGCAAGTCTAAGCAGAAGGGACACTTCAAGAAGGGTGGTAAGAAAGTTACCGCGCCAACGAAGAAGACCAAGGCTGGACCTAAGCCTGATACTAAGTGCTTTTACTGCAAGGGAGAAGGTCACTGGAAGCGGAATTGCCCAAAGTACTTGGAGGATTTGAAGAACGGCAACTTCAAGAAGAAAGGTATATCTGATATACATGTTATTGATGTGTATCTCACTAGTACTCGTAGTAGTGCCTGGGTATTTGATACTGGTTCGGTTGCTCATATTTGTAACTCGAAACAGGTGCTGCAGAATAAACGGAAGCTAGCGAAGAACGAGGTGACGATGCACGTGGGAAACGGATCAAAGGTTGATGTGATCGCGGTCGGCACGATACCCCTTCATCTACCATCGGGATTATTTTTATACTTAAATAATTGTTATTTGGTGCCTGCGTTAAGCATGAACATTATATCGGGATCTTGTTTATTGCGAGACGGTTACTTGTTTAAGTCCGAGAATAATGGTTGTTCGATTTATATGAGTAATATGTTTTATGCACATGCACCTTTGATAGATGGTCTATTCTTGTTGAATCTCGATAGTGGAAATACACATATTAATAACATTGAGGCTAAACGTTTGAAATCGAGCGATAACTCGACCTATATGTGGCACTGTCGTCTTGGTCACATTGGAGTGAAGCGTATGAAGAAACTCCATTCTGATGGACTTCTTGAATCACTTGATTTCGAATCACTTGAAAGATGGGAAGCATGTCTGATGGGTAAAATGACTAAGACTCCATTTTCTGGTATGATGGAGCGAGCTACGGACTTATTGGAAATCATAAATACCGATGTGTGTGGTCCAATGAGTGTAGCATCGCGCGGTGGTTATCGTTATGTTCTTACCTTCACGGATGACTTGAGTAGATATGGGTATATCTATTTCATGAAACATAAGTCCGAAACTTTCAAGAAGTTTAAGGAATTTCAAAGTGAGGTAGAGAATCAACGTAACAAGAAGATTAAATTTCTACGTTCTGATCATGGAGGTGAATATCTAAGTTACGAGTTTGGCGAGCATTTGAAGAAATGCGGAATACTTTCACAATTGACACCGCCGGGAACACCACAGCGTAATGGTGTGTCCGAACGTTGTAATCAAACTCTCTTAGATATGGTTCGTTCTATGATGTCACTTACAGATTTACCGCTATCATTTTGGGGTTATGCATTAGAAACAGCCGCATTCACTTTAAATAGGGCACCATCTAAGTCCATTGAAACGACACCGTATGAATTATGGTTTGGGAAGAAACCTAGATTGTCGTTCCTTAAAGTTTGGGGTTGCGAAGCCTATGTAAAGAAGTTACAGCCGGACAAGCTTGAACCCAAAGCGGAAAAATGCGTCTTCATAGGATACCCGAAGGAAACTATTGGGTATACCTTCTATCATAGATCCGAAGGCAAAATCTTCGTTGCCAAGAATGGATCCTTTCTAGAGAAGGAATTTCTCTCGAAAAAAGTGACTGGAAGGAAAGTAGAACTCGACGAGGTTGTCGAACCTTCTCTCGAAATTGCGAGTAGCGCAGCACCGGAAGAAGTTCCTGTGGTGCCTGCACCAGTTAGAGAGGAAGCTAATGATGATGATCATGAAACTTCGATTGAAGTTGCTACAGAGCCTCGTAGGTCAACGAGAACTCGTACCACTCCAGATTGGTATGATCCCGTTATGAGTGTCATGTTGGTGGACAACACCGATGACCCTGAGACATATGAGGAAGCGATGATGAGCCCAGATTCCAATAAATGGCAAGAAGCCATGAAATCCGAGATTGGATCCATGTACGAAACCAAGTATGGACTTTGGTGGACTTACCGGATGGCCGGAAGGCTGTCGAGAACAAATGGATTTTCAAGAAGAAAACAGATGCTGATGGTAATGTTACTGTCTATAAAGCTCGAATTGTCGCAAAGGGGTTTCGACAAATTCAAGGAGTTGACTACGATGAGACTTTCTCACCAGTAGCGAAGCTAAAGTCTGTGAGGATTATGTTAGCAATCGTTGCATATTATGATTATGAGATATGGCAGATGGATGTCAAAACAACATTCCTCAATGGAGACATTGATGAAGAGTTGTATATGATGCAACCCAAAGGTTTTGTCGATCCTAAAGATGCTAACAAGGTATGCAAACTTCAACGGTCCATCTATGGATTGAAGCAATCATCCCGAAGTTGGAATCAACGTTTTGATAAGGTGATCAAAAGTTTTGGTTTTATACAAACTTATGGAGAAGCTTGTATTTACAAGAAAGTGAGTGGGATCTCTGTAGCATTCTTAATACTATATGTAGATGACATATTGTTGATTGGGAATGATGTAGACCTTCTTAATAGTGTCAAGGAATATTTGAATAATAGTTTTTCAATGAAGGATCTTGGTGAAGTAGCTTACATATTAGGCATAAAGATTTATAGAGATAGATCAAGACGCCAAATATCATTGTCACAAATTACATATTTGGACAAAGTTCTAAAGAGGTTTGGAATGGAAGATAGCAGGAAAGGATTCTTGCCCATGTTGCCCAATACGACCTTGAGTAAAACTCAAAGTCCGACATCGGCAGAAGATAGAGAAAGGATGAGTAAGACTCCCTATGCCTCAGCCATAGGATCTCTAATGTATGCCATGCTATGTACTAGACCCGACATTGCATATGCTGTTAGTTTAACTAGCAGATATCAAAGTGATCCAGGAGTGGATCATTGGACAGTGGTCAAAAACATCCTTAAGTACTTGAGAAGAACTAAGGATATGGTTCTTTCTTATGGAGGTGATGAACAGCTCATTGTTAATGGTTACACCGATGCTAGTTGGAACACCGATCCGGATGATTCTAAATCACAATCTGGATACGTATTTATTTTGAATGGTGCAGCAGTTAGCTGGAGGAGTGCAAAGCAAAGCGTTGTGGCGAGATCGTCAACTGAATCGGAATACATGGCTGCTTCGGAGGCTTCACAAGAAGCGATATGGATGAAAGAGTTCATTACAGAGCTGGGTGTGGTTCCTAGTGCGCTGGACCTAATGTCTATCTACTGTAATAACATGGGCGCCATAGACAATGCGCAAGAACCAAGGTCACACAAGAAGCTGAAGCACATCAAGCTACGTTTTCACGCTATTCGAGAACATATCCAAGATGGGGATATAAAGATTTGCAAAGTACACATAGATCTGAATATGGCGGATCCGTTGACTAAACCTCTCCTAAGGGCAAAACATGACTAGCACCAAACTGCCATGGGTGTTCGGTATATTACCATGTAATCTAGATTAGATGACTCTAGTGCAAGTGGGAGACTGTTGGAGATATTCCCTAGAGGCAATAATAAATATAGTTATTATTATATCTTTGTGTTTATGATAAATGTTCACAGTCATGCTATAATAGTATTAACAAAGAAACATTAATACTTGTGTGATTTGTAGACCAAAAATAAGAGTCCCTAGTAAACCCTCTATATAATACTAGCTTGTTGGTTAATAGATGATTGTGGTTTCCCTATCATGAACATTAAGATGTTATTAACAACAAGATCATATCGTTAGGAGAATGATATGGTGGACATACTCCTATAGATAAGCGTAGCATAAAGATCAAGTCATTTTAATAGTTTAATTGCTATATGCTTTCTGATACATAGTAATCTAATTCCTTCGACCATGAGATCATGCATATCACCTTTACCGGATGGATACTTTGATGACATCAAACACCACACCGTAACTGGGTGGCTATAAAGGTGACATTGAGTGTTCGGAAAGTATTGGTTGAGACACATGGATCAAGAGTGAGATTTGTCCATCCATATGACGGATAGATATACTCTGGGCCCTCTCGGTGAAATGTCATCCAATTATCTTGCAAGCATGTGACTGGCTCACAAGGGATCACATATCACGGGAACGAGAAAAGAGTACTTATCAGTAACGAGGTTGAACTAGGTATGCAGAGATACCGACGATCATGACCTCGGATAAGTAAACTATCGTGAGACAAAGGGAAATTGATATCGTATGTAAGTGGTTCATTCGATCGCAAAGTAATCGTAGAAATATGTGGGAGCAATATGAATTTCCAGATTCCTCTATTGGTTATTGATCGGAGAAGTGTCTTGATCATGCCCGCATAATTCACGAACCGTAGGGAGACACACTTAAGGATTCGACGTTGTTTGAGTAGTTATGGAATGATGAGAAAGAGTCCGAATGTTGTTCGGAGTCTCGGATGGGATCCGGGATATCACGAGGAGATCCGGAATGGTCCGGAGAATAAGATTCATATAAGGAAAGTCCCGTTTCGGAGTTGGAGAATGGTTCCGGTGTTTTCATCGGGAATGTTCTAGAAGGTTCCGGAATGTCCGGCACTCCGGAGGGGAAGGGTACATGAATGTGTTATATCAAGTTGATATGATTGCATCATGTACTAGGTGTCATCGCTGAACAAAATAGAGGGTTTATTCAAATCCTAGTTTGAAAAGTCAAACGCCAAGTTTGAAAGTCAAACGGCTAGTTTTGGGAAGTGGAGAGGGAGGTGGAGGCCGACTTGGGGGAGGAGTTCCTCCTCCCACCGCCGGCGCACCACCAAGCCGAGTTGGGGAGGGACTCCCCTCCCCTTGGCCGGCCCCCTCCACCTATATAAGGAGGGGCAGGGCTCCCCTCCTAGACACACAAGTTCCTACCTCTAAACCCTAGTACAAAGCCGTTGCCGCCCTCCATAGTCGCCGCCGGCCCTAGGGCAAACCGCCGCCGCCTAGCTAAACCCTAGCCGCCGGCTTGCCCCCTTCCTCGACGTGTCTAAACTCTAGATCGTCGAGGGACTCTCTCATACTCCACCATACTCGCTCCGGCTTAAGGCGAAGCCCTGCGAGATCTCCCATCTACTTCCGGTACCACGCCGTTGTGCTGCCGGAATCGCGAGGAGAGTGCTACAACCTCCGCTGCCTGCTGGAACAAGGGAGAGGAAGGTCTTCGTCGAGTACCGAACGTGTGACCGACTGCGGGAGCGCTGCCGGAACGCAGCGCCGGAAGGATCGTCTACGCGATCTTGAGATCGGGAAGAGTACGACTACATCACCCACGATAATCCGCTCTCGTTAAACACTTTGGAATCTTCGAGGGTGAGTTATTCCATCGACTCGTTGCTACGATCTAGTAGATAGATCTTGGCTTGTTTGTTTGTATGCGATAGAATTTTTTTGTTTTCCATGCTACGAATCCCTACACTGCATTGTGTAGTGCACAAGTCATTGACATAACACTCATAAAACACCATTTCATAAATATTACATCCCTGAGATTGGTATAACAGAAACATTACGGGTCCAATTTCTTGTTTATTCTTATTCACATCTAGAAGAGTACAAAAACTTCAAGATACTCCTCGATCTAATGAGGATTCATATTCAAATTCAAACTAACTAGCTTTAAGATCAATGGTAGAACTATGTTTAGTACCATTGGATCTCATCAACTTATTTAGTAAAATTCTACGCTACTCGGCTCATCTAACTTATTCTAGTTTCTCATATCTAAGGCTCCACGTCTAAGTCTTTTGTCTATGTTCCATATCCTATTCCATAATATATGGGTTCAATGCCTCCGAAAAGATGCTGCTCCTCATAGTAGATCTCTCTTTCCTCGTAGTATTTACTAGTGTTTTGTTCAATATTTTTATATTCAAAGCAAGGTTGAAAAGGTATGGATGAGTACAAGCGTATTCAGCAAGTTCTAACTATCCGGAAGTTTGATGGACTAGCTACAGCCATGGATAAGAATCCTAGGCTCATGCATTTTTGAAAAGGTTTTTTTTTAATAGATAAGTTTTATATTTTAGAAAACTCTATGTAAGTCAGTCTCGACGGATTGTTAGAACTCCAGGGACTTCCTTTCCCGCTGCGATCGGTCCCCGAACAGGGACTAACATGCCACATTTATTACACTATGCAAATGTGTCCTATTTTTCCCACAAACTTCCTTGGCGTTGTTGCTCTTATTCACATTTCCATATGTATGAGGCCCGAATCAAGTATATCCAAGTCATGTCGAGTTCTTCTCCAAGACCCAGCAATCCACCCTTTGTAATTAGTTTTGGTCCGAAGACCTATGCTAGATTATCATCCCTTCAAAGTCACTCAAGTCATCATCTCGCTACACAAGCTGGGGACGTTATGGGATCCCACTCGCTATTCTCCTCTCTAGATTATAGCCCAACCTATCATCCTAAGACATACAAAAGGAATAAGGTACTTTCAACCCGCTTTCCCCATAACAAGATCCATGGTCAACGCTATCTATATGGCGCTCTGAATGACCGACTACAGTTGTTATTAAGTCCTACTTTCTAGGTACAATGGTATATCCATCGCATGATTTCCTATCATGTATTCCAACCATGGCCCACCATTTCATTTCATTCATAAAAAATATTTTTCTTGTAGTGCAAGTGATGGTACCTTTGAAAAGTAGTTTCTATAAATTATCTAAAGGACATGAAAGATTGAACTTGCCTAGTAACCGAAAGATAATGCAGTTTGAAGGTTCTATTTGACCCTGGACCTCGGGTTCAGAAATATCATCATTGTCCGATAAGGACAATGTTTAAAGAAGCAAATGGATGCCACTATGCATACCATGAGATGCATTATTTAGGTGTGTAGTCATCCCACCTTGATTATGGACTTCTTCTTAATTTAGTTTATTAATCAAATTTCCCTTTAGGGTCTATTGGTATTTTGGTCTCCATGGGTTGATTTAGTTTAGTTAATATTTAGTGTAGTACTATCAGTGTTAACTGATAGTGGTTTCATCTTAACTTAGTTGAATTGTTGTAGATGTTTTCTTAAGTCGTTTAGATTAGTATGACATCTGGTTTAGATGTGTCATGGGAATGGCCACGACAGTCGCTACCAGGAGCGATTGAGTCGATTCGGGGCAAGAACGAGTCGCCATCTAAGGATCGAGATTGAGGCAAGACACGGGGATTTACCCAGGTTCGGCCCCCATAGGGTAAAGACCTACTTCATGCTTGATTGTATTGATTGAGAGTGTTACAAGGTGGGCGAGCTCGGCGAGTAGGCAACGAGTCGCTTGGATGGGGTAGCTAATAGCTCGTGTTTATAATGGGTACCCTAGGGAGATTTATATAGTGATACCTCACTAGGGTTTACAAGATTACAACCGAATTAGTAAGGGTTTCAGAAGTTTGACTTAATCCGACTAGGCCTAACTATGCTCTTGGGCCTTATGCTTCCAGTCGCCTGGGCTTCATTGAAGTCTTCTTCTAGCCGTCGTCCCTCCAGGCCCACTCGACATTGTCTTGGGCCAATCAATTCCAACCTTTGGGGATACCCCGATTTGAATATCCCCATCAAGATGTAATTATGTCATGATTTTTTACTGCTTTATATTATTATTGTTTCTCTGACAAGATCATGCTTAGCATGCTCTGTCAGGCTAAGTTGTTCTTGTATTACTATTATCTTGTGATATTGTTGGTGTCTATCTGATAGTAACATGTTGTGTATTAATATATATGTTAGATGCGTTGTATTATTGTTTGTTTTTCCTTTATCTGCAATATATGTTGTGCTTGAACTCAACAGAGTTTCTCCACAGTGGATATTGTAGTTGGAGGAAAATCTTGTTAACTTAATTTATTTATTATCTCTCAATATCTCTCTCCTGGTTCTAGTTTGTGGTATAGTCCTAAGATAGTAATGGGTTGTGAATGTGGTATCATCCATGCTTGATCAAAATTTGGTTCCTCAAATAGAGTTGCAGAGTTGATTTAGTAAGGATAGGTGCTATGGTTTGTTCCTAGCAATAAGAACATGTGAATGATGTTCTACTAGTACTTTGCATTGTGATGATCCTTTGGATCATGTGCTAATCTCTCTCTATCTTTCTAATTCTATAGACTCGGCATTAAACCTTTATAGAGAAGATCTTCTTTCTCTAGTTCTTGATGTTCTTGTTGTTCTTCCTCCTTGGCTTCTACTTCCAAGATTTCTTGCTCTCATAGATATCTCTCTCGAGTGACGTTTTGTTTTTAATCTAAGACTAAAGTGTGAGTTTTGAGGCTATGGGGTCTAGTATCCTAGATATTTATAGTGTCAATCGTTCTCCGTGGCACTAACACATCATAGTTTTGAATGTGTTTGTGAGCAACTTGAGGATTAGTGAAACCGTCTCTGTAGTTTGTCTTATGCACATATTTTATGCATGCAGGAGCCAGGTATGGGTTTTGTTTGTCTTTTGTGTGTTTACCAAATAAGGCATGTCAATTCACTAACTATTTTCTTGTCCTGAACTCAATTTTTCCAGTGAAAAGTGGCTTTTCCACTATGATTATTTATATGTTCATTTGTGAGTTATACTACTGGTTAATGCTTTATATAATCTTGCTACCTTACTTGTGCTAGGCAGTATTAATTTCTTTGGTGACTTCAATCTTTAAATCCACTAATGAACTTCTCACTGTTTACCTATTAATTTCTGTGAACTTTAGTTTTAAGAATCCAATTAGAGTTTGAGGGTAATTTTCCTAAGTTTTTGTGGTTCAATTTTGGTTGCTGCAATTTGCTTGTCTAAGTTTACTATCTATTGTGGCCTACTATTGTCCATTGTATGATCATGATCTGATCATATGCATTGTCCCTTTGTTGCTTGCTGCTATTCTCTTATGCAAGGATTACACCCATGGTGCCTAGTTTGGATTTCTAAACCCTCAAACATGTAATTTAGTTCCAGGACTTCTTTCTAGAACTTCTTCCTTCGGATTCAACATCAATATGGATTCACCTTTGATGAATCCAACATTTCAATCAAAAACAAGGTTTTTGATTGTTTTTTTGCAAGTTTTAAAAAAACGAGTTAATGAAAGATTGAAGATGAAGAATAGTAGATAGGCTTACATAGAATTCTTTTTGTAGTTTGTATATAAGATTTCATCTTCCTGTAATTTCTATTTATTTCTTTGTAATGAACCTCGTATCCCTCTTATAATGAATAAATATTCAAGTTTTGATAATTATTATCTTGTTATTGTATTATTCTAAATTTTCTTTATTTACTTATGAGTATTTGAATTTGAACTCAGGTTTGACTTAAGTCAAACCTCCATTTTGAATTCAAATTGTACTTGTGTTATTACAGTTCCATTTTGGAGCTAGTGTGATTGTATAATATGATGTGTGTTTGTGTTGGAGTCGTAAGACTCTTTTGTTAACTTGTTCAAATTTGAATTTTAAATTATTTCATGTTCAAATTTAGGACAAATCCCATTGTTATCATATTTCTAACTGAACACTTTAATCCTTTATTAGGTTGAAAAGAAAAAAATCCTCCTCAATTTTAGATGCATACGATAGAAATGCACAAATTGTAAACCTATCCTTCCACGTGTCCTATTTTTCGGGTTGTTATAGTTTCCTCATGAGAAATATGTGCATCCTCTATGTTAAAGATCCAAAGGTACAAACATCAAAATAAATAAAGGTATAATTTAAGAAAGAAAAATAAAGCAAAAGCAATCACAGGTCACGAGCCAAGCAACACAATTTATGAAGCAAAGGTTGACACAGAGACTCTTTACAATTAGGGGGAGTCGGAAGAGATACCGCTAGTTTATATATATATTTTTTAGAAAGGAGCATATATTAATAAAGCAGAATACCAATTACACCCAGCCTCTGCAACAACGCATTACCCTAATGGCACTACGGATGCACACAACCAAAAAATAAAAGAAGAATTACAGGAAAAAAAAGTCCCGCTTTAGTGATCTATGCCCTACAACAACGACCAAACACCACCAAGGCGGCACCAGAAATCCATCCCCTCCAAAAGCGAAGCCTCCAAGAAGGAAACAATGCACCAGCGCCTTCATCGCCCTGATCATCGATCATAGGTTTTCACCCTGGAGAAAGTCCGCGCTGACAAAACAATGCCTTCAACAAGGTCATTGCCAGGCACAATCAATTAAGGCCAGACCTTGGATTTTCACCCTGCAGCTTGAACCCTGGAAATCTCTTGTACTTTCGCCCCCACTTTCCAGTGTCGCTGCTCCAAGACCTGGAACACCAAGCCAAAACCTCATCACAAACAGGATTCACACCACCATTACTATTCTTCAGACCTTGGCTTTTATGTCATTCTCCACGACTGACTTCATCATGGGACTAATGGCATGTCCTTGATGGCAATAGTCTGTAAAGCTTCACAGCACTCCCTCTAAAACCAAACGGTCAGATAAAACATGGTTGCGCGTGACCGAGATCCATCCAATCTGGCGAACTCCGGCATGTCGTCCATTGGAGTTCACTAGCGGTATCTTCCGGAACACAACACTCCGACCATATCGATGAAGTCATGGAGCAGGTAGATCTCCGTCCTGGTGCGAGAGGGATTCTAGGACCAACCCTCCTTTATTCAAAGCCAGACCGGAAGCCCCCACACCGCCGGTCTTCACCAGTCACCAAGACCCACCAGAAAACGGTAGATCCATGGTGACCCAGGCCGCCATAACCGCTAGCTCGACGAAGAGACAACACCGTAGGTGGAGACTAGATGAACGAGCACCGACCCGCAGCCCATCGTCCCATATCGGATCAGATGGTCCGCTAGTCCGCCGTGCCGCCAACCGGATCTGAGACCGCCGCATAGCCACTCCACCCCAACCACCGCCCCTCCACCTCGCCAAGAGCGGCCATGGCACCAGCTCCATATGCAGGCCCCTTCCAACGCCGAGGAATCCCTCCCTTCCACCACGCTGGGACCGGGAGGCCAGATCCCCGCCGCCCCCATCACCGGCACCACGCTTAGGCCGGCGGGCCTCTGGGGGCGACGAGGAGGAAGGGGCAAGGAGGGGGAGGTGGCGGCGGCGCAAGGGAAAGTCCCCCTCGGTCCACCGCTAGTTTATATATGACAAACCTGCTGTAATTTGTACCCTAGTCCCAAGCTGTCATGTAATCTTGTCGCATTTCCGTGCGACCATAAAACTTGTCGTTCAATATACTACCGGTGGCCTTTTTCGCCATCTCCTGTAGCCTTTCCAAATGAAAGAAAAACACGAGCGTTTCCATGAACAAGGTACCAAGAGTCTTGGGTTGGGTACAGTGGCTCAGTGTGACTTCAAATTGGACAAATAGGTAAAATGAACTTTCAGTTTCCAAGTATATATGGTAAACTTACAAACTGGATATTACCGCACGCAAATGCACATCTTATGAAGCAAGGAAATTCCCAGTCGATAATCTTGATTTATAACAACAAAAACTCACAAGATGGAAGAGCGGGAGCTGGAGAACCTTCTCTTTTCGAGAATTTTCAGTTCTTTTTTTTTCTTTTTTTAGGCCTTTCATTTCCTATGGAGCAAAAACAGAACCATGATGTCAAGACTCCAGTACAGATCGATACATGTGCATCCTTGCCATTGCAAGACTTAGGAGAACAACACCATACATGCAAAACTTCCAACCCAGATTCACCGTCAGAAAATAGACAACTACTCTGCCTATATGTACATCGAAGATTCTGTCAAGCCCGACACCCTATGAACAATCAAACGAAATGGAAAGATGGAACAACAACACCTAGAGTGCGTCAATGGCCAGAGAGAAGAACAGAACAGATACATGGGCAGAGTCGCAGGATTGATACATGAACAGATCAGTCATGGTCGTGGCTGCAGAGCAGCACGACGAGGCATCGCTGGACGATGTAGAGCCTGGCCTTGCACTCCCGCAGCATCCTGCTCATCTTCCCTCCACCTCCACCTCCTCTTCCCTTTTGTTTCTCCTGGTTCCTCACATCTTTCATGCGGGAGGGATGAAGAGGGGACGGGAGTGCCAGGTGGGCGGGAAAGGAAAACCTGTATTCTCTGCTGGAGCTGACTGTGCTGTGGTTGTGGTAAGCGTGGATCAGTAACCACGCTTTTATAGGTGGGAAATGGGCACGTGGCACAGAGACAGAACTGCACAATTTACTTGCAGTCCCATTAGCTCATTATTAATGTACATATATAATGATTGTTATTTCTGAAGATGGTAGTAACATTTCCATGACTCCCTCAAAAAACATTTCCATGACTGCTTTACTCCGAAAATTGGCAGTACTGCGCAATTTACTTGCAATCCCAGTAGCTCACTATTTCTGATAATAACCTCATATTTAGAAATCGAAAGGTTCACTTAATTTTTGTCAAATTTGCAGTTACATTGAGCGACTTTACACACAACTCTGCGCTCATGAGCCTACTGGCTTTCTAGCATCACTGAATAAACTAAAAGTGCACTATAAAAAATAGCAAGGTTTAAATTTCCTCAAAACAGACTTTTGCCTCACTTTACAAATAAAGCACAAACATCCCAATCTGATACAAGGTCCGAGCAATGAAAAGAACAAAAAAAACAGGATAGTCTGCTCGGGCCATAGCAACATAAAGCCCAAATAACAAAGGAAAAACAACGGCGAGTTACAAGCTCCCACTACGGAGCGGCGAACTGGCAAGCCGCCACCAACAAAGCCTGAAGACTGCTGTCCAACTGCTCCTGTCCCGCTGCCTAGTAAGCTGGTGCCACTGCCGTAGAAAAAAAAATGGAGTCAGAGCCACGCCGCATGAATACTTTCTCAATAACCATCTTGTTACAAATATTCTATAGGGTCCAGGTCATCACGACAAACACTAACTAGAAGAGGCGACGTCCCCTACCAGTACAGTTTTCCTTAGTTTCTAGGAAATCAGCGAGGTCTTGGGCCTGCAAAGGCAGTCCTAGCGCCTCTCGGACAAAACTCCATAGAAACTAGACATCAAGACTTGTGAACATTATGTGGGTCCCCATTTTCGGGGCCACAATGAGGACATAGGCCATTGCCTGGTCCATGAAGCTTGGGCAACTCCACTCCCTAGGGTAACCGATCACGTAGAAATTGCCACACGAAGTTCTTGATATTAAGGAGGGTAGTGGCGCTTTCCACAGATGGTTCGTCTAGGGGAGCAGGGGCCCTCGGAAGAGTACCCGATTAGATGAACTAATAGAGAAATTCCCTGATGGGGACAATCGCCAGGAGACACTATCCAAGGACTCTGAGAGGGAATTAGGCAGACGCCCTCTCAAGACGTCGAAATCCATGGCCTCGGCCATGCCAAAGGTTCTCTAGAACAGGATGTTCCAGGTCCTATCTTGGAAGCCATTGGCCACATGGACCATGGGGTCGGAGAAGATCGCGAAGAGCGTGGGCAATTCGACGCGCATCGGCGAGGTGGGAAGCCAAGGGTTCATCCAGAACAGGGTTCCTTCTCCATTGCCAGTGGTGAAGGAAATACCGAGAAGTATCTCCTATTTGATGTCTTGTATCGCTCTCCAAAACTGGGATCCTTCTCTGCGTTCACACGCCAGAAGCGGGCGCCCATGTAGGTACTTGGCTTTGATGAGTTGAAGCCAAAGTCCACCATTATCAGAGAGGATGCACCAAACTCATTTCAACATGAGCGCCACATTAAAGCGGCGCGAGTCGAAAATACCTATGCCCCAAGCTCTTTGGGGCGCATATATCCATCATTTCACCATATGATACTTCTGGCCTCTGTCTGTTGCTAGCCAAAAGAATCATGACAATGCCTTAGGGGAGTCGGCATGAGTTCCTTTGGGGATATGGTATAAACCCATCATGTACATGGGGAGACTGGATAAGCAGGAGTCTATTAAGACAGTCTTGCTTCCCTTAGAGGCCATGCGAGCTTGCCAGGGCCCAGCCTTGGATCTCACCCGAGCTGGTAGGGGGCCCAGGTCCTTAATCAGGACTCGGTGTACCTTATAGGCATACCTAGGTAAGTGATCGAAAACTCTGATAGCTTGCAGTTGAGTTTGTATGCAATCCACTGTCTATCCTCATTAGAGAAGCTCAAGATCATCACTCCGCTCTTGTTTAAGTTGATCTTGAGTCCAACATAGATTCAAAGAAGAGGAGCAGTAATTTGAGGTTGATGATGTACTGATTTGAGCCATGCACCATGATCATGGTGTCATCCGCTTACTAGAGGTGAGTCACTTCCCCCACCTGGTATAAAATGCCCTACCACACTGAAATGTGGCCAGCGATTTTGGCTCAATCCAAAATCTCCTGCAAGGGCATCCACCGCAAAGCTGAGGAGCAAGGGGGAAATAGGAACCCCGTTAATGTTGGTAGCTGAATTACCGCTCATGACGAATTGCATGAGCCAGCAAATCACTCTATCATCAAAACCCCTCCTTTCCAGGACCTGACTGAGGAAGGCCGGTCATATGCCTTTTGAAAGTCCAATTTCAGGAACACATCCTTTTGGGGACGAACCTTGAAGGCCGGTCATATGCCTTATGAAAGTCCAATTTCCGGAACACATCCTTCTAGGGCCGAACCTCCGCTTGAAGCTGCTCCTGGAAAGTCTAGAAGAAGGCCACCGGGAGGCCGTCCGGCCCCAAGGCGTAATTTTTCTTCATATCCTTTATCGCTTTGGCTTCTTCGTCTGGGGTGAAGGCACGGCCGGTCCTAAAATTTTAGGGCCCCGATGCAAGATAATAAAGCGGCCCTTTTGTTCACATGTAAAATCGATTTTAGTTCTAAGAACGAAATGATATAATCAAATCGATCGGAGAAAAACAAATGAATAGCCCATATACATATGCCATAAGTAAGACCATGCTACAGTTCTTTAAAAAATATCTCATATATGTTTGCGTGAATAGATTCATCTTGAATTATACACTAATTATATTTTAAATACCACACAAGTACAGCTTAGTTGGGGCCCTTCACATCTTGGGGCCCTGTGCATGCGCACAGGTTGCACAGGCTCAGGGCCGGCCCTGGGTGAACGGAAGGGTGAGGTCCAGATTCAGTTTTGCGGTCACCCTGGCCTCGAGGGGCCTGAGGTCGACTGCGAGAGCAACCCCTGAGTAGGGGCCGTCGAGAATAAGCCAGGTTTAAATTTTAATACCCCCTTCAATCCATAATAATTGTCGCTGTTTTGAACAACGGTCGGAAGTAGAGTACCACAAATAACGTTTGGTACCGGACGACGGAAATGAGAAGCTTAAAGTGCATGCATACCTAGAGCACTAGTGCTGACAAAATGACAATTATAACTTATCCATAAAACATGCTTGGATTATTCATCGCAATTAAAGGCGGTTCAGCTATCTTACCCAAATATCTATGGAGCAATTATTTGGTTCACTACTGCTCCTAAAACAGTTTTAAAGTATCACTGATCATGCACTATACAGTCAAACAGTTTAAAAGTATCACTCAGTGATAAGAAAAAAGGCTAATTAATAGCTTTGTAGTACTGTTTGGTGAGGTGAGTTAGAAGCCATTGTTTAGATGCAATGAAGGAATACCAAAACGTTTGGTCGAGCTGGAGCTTGTTGATTTTAAATCATGAGTCAAACTGATTCAACTAATCACAGGGCTGTTGATGATGAGCATACCGTGCACTGATAACATTTCATACTGCCAAAATATTTGACTAAAGCTCATCTAGAGCACCTCACCTGCGCCACTGTTCATGCACACTATACGGTCAAACAGTTTAAAAGGGAATCACTGAATGATAAGAATTAATAAGAAAGAAAAGGCTAATTAATAGCCCTGCAGTACTGTTTGGTGAGGCGAGTCAGAAGCCATTGTTTAGATGCGATGAAGAGTTATCAAAACGTTTGGTCGGTGGGGGCTTGCGGCTCCTGAGCTGGAGCTGGTTGACTTTAAATCATGAGTCAAACTGATTCAGCTAATCACACTACTCTAACCGGCTTTCTCTGTACTATTTGATGAAAAACTATAGCTTGGAGGATAGCTTAAGTGGTAATCCTTGTGCTAGTTGTTGTAGTACTTCGCCTAGTAGCTCTGAAGGTTGGGCAGTTTAGACGAATCCCAGATCTGAAACCTGGCACTCTTCCTTTTACATCATTGGATTCAGACTCACAGATGGCAGTATGAAAATCATGTATCCTCCTTTGCCTTTCGTTTGTGTCCAGAGCATTTAGTTTTCTGGTCATGCATTAGAGCATAACCAGCAGGCTGCAGCAGAAAATGAACGTGGTTAGTTAGCTGTAGAGAGACTCGCAGCTGGAAATGCTCTATGATCTGGGGTGAAATGACACGTTTGCAAGATATGTTGAGGATATGCTGTCGTAAATGATGAGTATGGCTCTACATGAATGACACTTCGCAGTATCAAAATCATTGACCAAAGCTCATATGTATAGCACCAACCACACCGAGGTTCATGCCGTGTGAAGTCAAATAGCTGAAAAATATTATCACTATCAGACAAAGTTAGTAACAATAAAGAGAGTTAACTTTCTCGGTATTATCGTTGAGTGACCCAACTCAAAAGCCGTTTGGCTGACATCTGGTCACGAGTCAAACCGATTTTATATTTAACCAATAATAGTAGCTCTACATTGTGTTAGATTGATCTCTACCGTGCGAGTCCAACAACTCGAACGGGATCCCTATCCATGCTCTGATCGAGGGCGCCCAACCTCATCTGGTTGGTAGGCCCATGTCGCTAGTGCTATATAAAGGAGGTGGGGCCGGTAGCACGCCTCACGAGGTTAGTCGTGTTCTAGCCGCCCCACCTACAAGCCCATTCGATCTAGGCTAAGCGCTGCACCGACGGAAAGCTCCACCGCCCCCACCCTCACCGCACACTCGCGCCGCCCCCTTTTCCTATGGCCACTAGCACTAGCACCACCTTCGGCATCCCCTCCGGCTCGTGCTCGTCGAGCCAAGGCGCAGGTAGTACCTTCTCTCTCTCTCTCTCTCTCTCTCTCTCTCTGATCTACTAGATCCAACCCTATAGCCTCTACTGAGCATGGTCTAGCACTAACAATGGTATCAGAGCATCTAGTCCTAGATCTTTTTCGGTAGAAAGAAATCAAAGCAAAAGGCAAAGTGAAACCCTAGATCTAAAAGTGCGCCTGCCCTATGGCCGCGCCGTCCCCCTTGATACCTATGCGCATCGGCAAGCCGAGGCATAGGGAAGAAGGACAAACCCCTTCGGGGGCAAAGCAAATCCCCAAGATGTAACCCTAGTTCTTCCCCAGGTCCAACTCCAAATCGAAACAAAGAGAAAGATTAGTCCCCAGATGCCGCATGGAGAAAACCCTACCCAAAAGAAAAGCCAAACAAAAATCCCCAAAACCCTGATTCGAAAAACCACCGGCCGCCGCCGTGCGTCGGCAAAGAACGTCGTCGCTGCGCCGCTTGACGGCGGTGCGCCCACCCTCGGGTGGACGCATAGCCGGCAAGGGGGCAGGGGGACACTACCGCTCGTCGCCGTCTTTCCTCTCCGCCTCGTCGTTTGCGAGGTAGGGGAGGTGGATGGGACAGAGATATAGGGGAAGAAGGGGGTAGCGTGCTGGTAGAGGGAGGGGCTGCTCGTCGCCGGGCGCTGCGGCAGGCGGCGAGGCCTCCTCGCCTCACCCGCTACGGATAGAGCGCCGCCAGAGAGAGAGGAGCGTGGGAGGGGGGCGCTCGCGGGGTGGGAGGAGGAAAATGAGCTAGGGTTAGGGTTGGGCTGCGGCGCGGTTTTTTTTTGTTTAGCCGAAAGCCGCGCGCGCCCGTTAGATCTAGGGTACGTAGATGGGCGGCCAGGATGAAGTGGCGCTGGCGGTCGCTCGCAGAGCGGGCCAAGTGGGCCGCGTGGCTACGCGAGTGGGCCGTCGCAGCGCAGACAGCACGGGCGCACGCGGGCGGCAGCTAGGGCGTGCGGCGCCGGGCCGTTATGGGCCGCGGGCTATGCGCTAGCGAGCGGTGCGCAAAGAGAACGCGCGCAGCGGCTGCAGCGTGCCGCGGGCTGTGGGCCGCGGACGTGGGCCACGCACGCGCAAAACAGACCAGTTCTCTCTGTTTAATGTTTTTTGTTTTACAGAAGTAGTTTTAGCTGTTTTTTAATTGTTTTTGTTTAGTTTTTTGAGCAATTTTTTTGCATAGTTTTTTTACTTAAATTTATTTCAATAAAATTTGATTAGAGAATTCAAAAAGTGACAGAATTTTTCTGTAAAGTCTTAAAAGTTGCTTAATTGCATTATTTTTCTGCTGCAAATAGTTGATAGAAATTGCTTAAATGCAATAAAGTGATAATTAAAATTGTTTAAATATGTGATAAAGTAATATTAAAGTTAATTATGCTCCTGTTATTAAATGACCAACGTTATTAATAACATGATCATGATTTGTTTGTTAATGAAATGAAATGTGCATTTATCATTTTTTTTGCCCAACGGTGATATAATTTTAATTGCACAAACAGTTGCATGTTTAATCTATACCAACATTGGATTAATGCATACAATTGTTTTTTGTTATCTCACATCTTTTATGGTTTTTAGGAGGTCTCAACCTCATGAGTTGCCTCAAGGACATTGCGATGCTTACGGGGGACAACTACACTGAGTGGAGGAAGAAAGTAGATCTGGCATTTATGGAAACCAAACAGCCAGTCAAGCCTACAGACCCAGTAAGATATGATGCTAATGATAATGCTGCTTGGGAAAAGAGGAAGAGGGACCATGCTCCAGTGGAGTTGGCTTACTCCATTAATAACCAAAAATGGGTAAATGCCAACAAAAAATGCTTGTCCTTTGTAAAGAATACGATTGAGAATGTCATTGTAGGCTCAATCGAAGAGTGTGCTTCCGTTGGGGAGTATCTAGCAAAGATAAAGAGTCAGTTTACTGGCTCTTCAAAGATGTATGCCACCCAGCTGCTCAAACAGCTGGTCACAGAAAAGTATACTCGAGGGCCACATGGCATCAGGGAACACATCTTGAGGATGAGCAACATGGCTGCTAAATTAAATTCCATGGATGCTGACCTCAAGCTCAAGCCTGCTCTGCTGGTTCATCTTGTCATGGCTTCCCTTCCTCAGCAGTTTGAGAACTTTGTGATCAACTAGAACATGTCTCCTAAAAAATGGGACATTGAAAAGACCATTGGCATGTGCACTCAAGAGGAAGAAAGGCTCAAGTCCATTCATGATGGTTCTCTGAACTACGTGAAGGACAACAGGAAGAGACCCTTCAACAATAGCAACCATGGTGGTTTCCCCTCCAAGCCACATGGCAAAGGCCCCCCAACAGTATCAGCATCAGCAGAGTCTCCCAGGGGACAAGGACCAGTGTCACCATTGCAAGAAGCCTGGTCACTTCAAGAAAGATTGTCCAATATGGCTCAAGTCCATAATGGCAAAGAACGGTAAAGACATAGTTTCTTTTGTAAATGAATCCTTGTATGAACAGTTTTTTAAATCTACTTGGTGGATTGACTCTAGTGCAACTATTCATGTTGCAAATTCTTTATAGGGATTCCATTCGACAAGGACTTTGCAAAGAAGCGAAAGATGCATTGAGGTCGCGAATGGAGTGCAAGCAGAAGTTGAAGCTATTGGCTGATGGTTTCATTATTCTGTTAAAAGATGTTTTATTTGTTTCCTGGCTTCATAGAAACTTAATAAGTGTGTCATGCTTGGATAAACACAGTTTTGAAGGTTATTTTGGACATGGCAAGTGTGCCATATGGTTTAATGATGCTTGTGTGGGTACTGTTTACTTCATGATAAGCTTTATTTGTTATCCTTGCATGAAAAATTGCTTTCTGTGTGTAATGTGAGTGAGCAAGTTTCCTTGTCGAACAAAGAACAAAAAAAGAAAGCGAACTCATGACTCATCGAAGTTATGGCACTGTAGATTAGGTCATATTTCGAGGGGAAGAATAGAAATCCTCGTTAAAATGATATTATTCCTACGTTAGAGTTCTCATATATCGAACAATGCATAGATTGCATAAAAGGAAAATACGTAAAGCAAATTAAAAAGGTGCAAACCGAATTATAGCAACACTAGAAATCATTCACACTGATATTTGTGGACTGTTTCCTGTGAAAAGTGTGGATGGTTATGATTCGTTCATAACATTCACAGATGATCACTCCCGATATGGTTATATTTATCCAATTAAAGAAAGATCTGAGGCATTGGATAAATTTAAGATTTTCAAGGCTGAATTTGAAAATCAGCATGATAAAAGAATTAAAATAGTCCGGTCCGACCGTGGGGGGAGTACTACGGTCGGCACACTCCATATGGTTAAGTTCCTGGACCTTTTGCAAGGTTCCTACAGGAAAATGGAATAGTCGCCCAGTATTCTATGTCGGGCGAACCTCAGCAAAATGGAGTAGCTGAAAGGCGTAACCGTACTCTTATGGATATGGTGCACAACATGATGAGCTATTCCATCCTCCCATGGGGATTATGGATGGAGGCGCTTAAAGCCGCTATTCACATTCTCAATAGAGTACCAAGCAAGTCAGTGCCCAAAACACTGTACGATTTGTGGACAGGCAGAGTCCCCTCTCTGCGCCACTTGAGGGTCTGGGGGAGCCCAGCCGAGGCAAAAGTTTTTAATCCAAATATTGCAAAGTTAGACCCCAAAACAGTGTCTTGCCACTTCATTGGTTATCCTGATAGATCAAAAGGTTATCGTTTCTACTGTCCTGACAAATACACAAAGTTTGTAGAAACAAGACATGCAGTCTTATTGGAGGACGAATTGATGAGCGGGAGCATGGTAGCTCGGAAAATTGATCTTGAGGAGAAGAGGGTGCATGCACCTAATCCGATGACTCAGGAGCCATTTTTCTCACTACGTGTTGTGCCACCATCTACAACCCCTGAGGTTATGGTGCCGGCACCTACTGTGACTCCACACGTGACAACAATGGGAGAAGGTTCGGAACCTGTCGATCAAGAGCCGCCTGAACCCACTGTTGAGCACGAAAGGGAGTCGGAACAGCCACACACAGCAAATGTGCCAGAACCTGAGGCACGAAATGAGCAAGAGTCTGACGAACTCAGAAGGTCTAAAAGAGAAAGAAGACCAGCCATTTCTAAAGAAATTTACAAAGTTTACAACACAGAAACAATTCATATGGAGGGCGATCCCACCTTATATGAAGAAGCCATGAGAAGCCCTCACTCAGCCAAGTGGGTGGAGGCAATGAAAGGTGAAATAAAATCGATGAGTTCCAACAATGTTTGGGACTTAGAGGAAATTCCTAAAGGAGCCAAAACAGTAGGTTGCAAATGGGTCTACAAAACAAAGTATGACTCCAGTGGGAATATAGAAAAGTACAAAGCAAGACTTGTGGCAAAAGGCTTTACGCAAAGAGAAGGGGTAGATTACAATGAGACTTTTTCTCCAGTCTCATGTAAGGATTCCTTCAGAATCATAATGGCACTAGTTGCACATTTTGACTTAGAGTTGCATCAGATGGATGTAAAGACGATATTTCTAAATGGAGATTTAGAAGAGAATGTTTACGTGAAACAACCCAAGGGTTTTTTCATGGAGGGTAAGGAACATATGGGATGCCGTCTAAAGAAATCAATTTATGGGTTAAATCAAGCCTCTAGACAGTGGTATTTAAAGTTCAATGATACAATTAAAATATTTGGATTTTAAGAGAATGTTGAGGACAACTGCATTTATGTAAAGTTTAAAAGTAGAAAATATATTTTCCTAATTCTGTATGTGGATGATATCTTGATTGCTAGCAGTGATGTCAGTCTACTACTAGAAACAAAGAAGTTCCTGTCCTCAAATTTTGATATGAAAGATCTTGGTGAAGCTTCTTATGTTTTGGGCATAGAAATTCAACGAGATAGAAAGAATGGAGTGTTAGGACTGTTGCAGAAGGCATATTGTGAAAAGATCCTAAAAAAATACAATATTCATGCGAGTAATGCCACACCTGATCCCATAGTCAAAGGCGATAGTTTTGGAAAATTTCAATGTCCAAAGAACCAATATGAGATCGATCAAATGAAGTCAGTACCATATGCTTCGGTCGTTGGAAGCTTACAGTATGCACAAGTGTGCACTCTCCCTGACTTAGCTTTTATCACCGGGGTACTCAGTAGGTATCAAGAGAATCCAGGCATAGAGCACTGGAAGATGGTAAAGAAAGTTTTGCATTATATGCAAGGCACAAAAGGCCTCATGCTAACATATAAAAGATTTGCTTTCCTAGAAATAAGAGGGTATTCAGATGCAGATTTTGCGGGAGGTAAAGATGATAGAAATTCCACGACAGGATATGTTTTTACTCTCGCAGGAGGTGTCAAACAGTCAATAGTTGCATCATCTACGATGTATGCAGAATTTATAGCATGTTATGAGGCCATGGGACATGCGTTATGGTTAAAGAAATTTCTAC
Organism: Avena sativa; assembly: GCA_916181665.1. Taxonomy (NCBI): domain Eukaryota; kingdom Viridiplantae; phylum Streptophyta; class Magnoliopsida; order Poales; family Poaceae; genus Avena; species Avena sativa. Next base: position 368,016,303 of record OV702279.1, on the reverse strand, counting down.
CCGACTTGAGAGTGATAGACTGCATTAGCAGGCCACTAACGATGTACTGTGACAACGAGCCCGCAGTATTCTATGCTCACAACAACAAGTCGAGTAATGCTATAAAGTCAATAGATATAAAGTATTATGTTGTGAAGGACAAAGTCCAGGATCAAACTATAATTCTCGAGCATATAAGGACAAAGGATATGCTTGCGGATCCGCTAACGAAAGGCTTACCACCCAATGTGTTCAAGGAACACATAGCCGGCATGAGATTAATGGAAAACCTATGATTCCTGGACTACAAAGGCCTAGAAAGTAACATGATTTGTTTCAAAATAGAAAAGTATGTAGTGGCTGTCTGATTCTATCGACAATTGAGTTGAGACGATGAAACATGCTCTATGTACCGATCCGTGATGAAACGAGTAAAGTATAAAGTTAAAAGTAAAGTTGAGATCAAGGGGAAGAATGCTAGATTGATCTCTACCGTGCGAGTCCAACGACTCGAACGGGATCCCTATTCGCGCCCTGATCGGAGGCGCCCAACCTCATCTGGTTGGTGGGCCCCTGTCGCCAGCGCTATATAAAGAAGGTGGGGGCCGGCAGCACGCCTCACGAGGTTAGTCGTGCCCTAGCCGCCCCATCTACAAGCCCATCCGATCTAGACTAAGCGTTGCGCCAACGGGAAGCTCCACCGCCGCCACCCTCACCGCACACTCGCACCGACCCCTTTTCCCATGGCCACTAGCACTAGCACCACATCCGGCATCCCCTCCGGCTCGTGCTCGTCGAGCCAAGACGCAGGTAGTACCCCTCTCTCTCTCTCTCTCTCTCTCTCTCTCTCTCTCTCTCTCTCTCTCTCTCTCTCTCTCTCTCTCTACTAGATCCAACCCTATAGCCTCTACCGAGCATGGTCTAGCATTAACACATTGAACTAGAAATTTGTGCGCTTTATGTTGGTTCATGACTCTTTCAAATCTCTGCTTCATATTAGGCAGAGAGCAGGCCCAACTCATCCATGCCCATGGAGAGGCCAATCCTGGGGCTTTCTACCTTTGGGCTGACCCAAGTCATTCTTTCCCTAACCCTTGCTCTACTTCGACATTTAGGTTCCACTCAAAAAAAAAATACTTTGACATTTAGGTCTGAAGTTTGGACAGTTGCAGCCTTGCATGAAACCACTTATCTGAAACGGCGGCACCACCTTCACTGCTCCTCAGTGGCAGGCATGACGTGTTAGCACTGCCTTCAAAACCGAATGAAAATTCAGCTTACAAATTTGACCAATACGCAAATATGCAATGGGTTATCTGCATGAACTGTGCAAACCTGTCAATATACTCTTGCATCAATGCCCTAGAGACTTGGAATAAATTATGTAGAATCCAGCCGAAATGACTTAGTTGCAAGATATGATGAGGATTTGATGCTACAGATGATGAACATAACGTGCATCAGTTTTGTGGCTGTGTGTCAGGGATTTTCAGTTATAGCCGATGCAGAACTGAAGGACACTGTCCGTGCTGAAATTACTATGTTTGCATTTTCAGAAAGGACAGCACAGAACTACACTCGACAGCACTGCAGTTTTAAAACCCCTCTTGCACCGGATGGCCTTGTTGGATGCATGCACCTGAAAAAAGCTTGCAGGATGCTGTGTTTAATTACATGGGTCGTCTTAGTTTACTGCAAACTGGCTCTGCCCTGACACACTGTTCTTTCTATAGACAAAAGGTCGGTGAAACCAGCCATTGGAGGCCGCGACAGAAACTCTTATCCTGCAACCACTTGCTTTACTTGCATCAGGAATCATGTCAGGAAAAATCAGGAATCATGTCATGGTTCAGACCATCGTTGTAACGAATAGCTTGGTGGAGAGTTTAAGTGGTAAATCTTTGTGCTAGTTTCTGCACTTGTTGGAGTCTTGGACCTGTAGCTCTGAAGTTTTGGCAGTTGCTTCGAAACGCAGATCTGAAATCACACTTCCTTCAGGGCATTGTCTTCAGACACCAGCTGCTAGTATGCAATCTTTCATTTAGTTTTCTGGTCTTACTTCCGAACATAATCACAGCTCTTTACCTTGACGCAGACTTCCATCACTAGCTACTATGTCTGTGACTGTTAAGCAGATGCAGTAATATACAGTGACACGTCAGTTGTGCCACTGGGTGTCATGGCTTCAGTTCGAGTTTTTTAAGCAGAACTGAAAGACATTGACCGCACTGAAATGACCAAGATGTTAGTGTGTTTCGAAAAAATATATTACGGTTAAATCTATGTATCTTGACCAAGCGAATGGTCATACGAGATATCTACATACTTGTGGAGGTTAAAAATTTCATTAAAGATTAAGATTTTTATGTGATTTTTTAAAAATAAAGTTTTATTAACCAAAGATAACTTAGTCAAAAGAAACTGGAATGGGTGTAAAAAATGTTGTTTTTGTGACTCGGTGGAGTCGGTTGAGCACCTTTTTATTACATGTCCTTTTGCACATATCATTTAGCGTATGGTTTTCTTTTTTTAAATATGCCTCCACCATTTAGCGTATGGTTTTTTTTTTTTTTTTCTAAAAGTGTTTTTTTAGGGAATGGCGTTGTGTTTGTTTTGTTCGCTAACTCTTTATCTCCAAATATACGTTTCATTCTGGACCGTGGACATGCCCAACTTGCCTACGACCTGACCATTCATTAGCAGCCCAACTAACCTCGTGGAGTGGGGGCTAGTGGAAGCCACGCATACGGTGCCTACTATTTGGCCCACGTAGTTTTTTTCCTATTCTACTTCCAATTTTCCTTGCCTTTCTTTTTATTCTTTTATTTAAGTTAGCTTTTCACTGTTGTTTATGCATTCTGCTTTGAGGAAAATAACAGGCATCCATTCTTCTAGTTGTCAAAATTAAAACACACGTGACCCTAGCTATGAAGGAGGTTCTTGTGTTGGCTAGTTCTCTTGGATGCACTAATATCCTTGTTGAATCTGATTCCATGGAGAATATAGAAGCCTCCAATGGTGAAGAGATGTGGTGGAATGAATCAGCAGCAATTTATGCGGACATAGTAGACTTGATACCACTTTGTGGTAAAGTTGAATTCCAACACTGTCCGAGGAAAGCAAACCAGGTAGCTCATGGGTTGGCTAAGTATTCTTATTGTAATAAACATACTCATAGTTGGCCTGAGGCTCCTCGGTTTTTACTTACGAAACTCATTAACGATGTAATGCTTATTGGTTGATTAATAATGCTTCATAGCAGGACAGAGTCCTGGCTGTTCCCTAAAAAAAACACGTGATCCTTGAAATAAACTCTAGAAAGAGAAGACACACTGAAATGAAAAAAATAAAAATAAGAATGAGACTACAAAGTAGCCCTTGGAAATCCGTGCACACCATAACATCATCACGGTTCACCCCCTTCACCGTCATTGGGGCAACAAACCAGAGAGGGAGAAGATAACCGCCTGCTATGCCTTGATCCACCGTAGCACCGTCGCTATATTTGCTTTATGGGTCAATTAAGTAGGACACCATGAGTGGCGAGGTTAAAATGGTTGTACCTTGTCGTAGAGACTATCCTTGTTCTCATTGGAACATAAATTCATCGTCTACATTCGATGTAGTTGAAGGATAGGCCTTAATTCGACTTCCATTGAACATCTTCGTTTCTGCCCTTGGAGAAGAAGAAAAAAATGTAAGCGACAAAACCCTTTGTACAGGTTCACAACAAACCTCTTGTCGTCATAGGATAATATGCCACCATAGTGAAGTTGCCCGCCGACCAGAAGGTACGACATGAGACACAACCCATCAGCTCCTCACCGCTGCCATGAGCGTCAAAAGATGGGACAGGAGCCTAAGCAAACTTGTTGACAACACCAACACAGTCACGAACTCACGATCCAGAGCAGAGCATTGCCACACAAATGACTCCTACCCTACCTAAAGACCGAACTCAAGGGGTTATCCTCGCATCCAGATGGAGGGGAGAAGAACCCACAATCTTGAATATAGCAGATGAGATAGGAATATGGATCTAGCCTCTTACGGTGCTAGGAAAAAAGAGGCGCAAGTAAAATTGCCATGTTTTTCAGTTCATTCACTTTATGATATTTGTTCATGTATATCAAATTGAAGTTTTGAAACTACTCATGAGAAGTGTTACCGTAGATTCACAAAAGTAAATTGTGCCCCATGCATAATATTTGTATACTAATACCCATGAAAACATTTATATATTTTATTAAAAGTTTTAGAAAGTGGTGAATTAGGGTTCACTTGGAATATATTCCTAGATTGCGATTCAAACACATTTGTTTATTTTTTATTTCTGAATTTGAGTATTAGTATATTCAAATTGAAATCTAACAAATGATTTTTGCACTATTGTTTAGATTATAAATCCACATTTTTCGTGTAGAACAAGCATCAATCAATTCATAGTCTAAATTAGCGAGACATTACTTTTTACCCATGTTTATATAATTACTTTCCAACATTTTAGTTTCCTCCTTCCAAAAATAGTGTGTGTATGATTTTTAGTCAAAGTCAAACTTTATACATATTGAACAATTAAATGGAAGTAATAGTATCAACACATAAAATATCATATCAATATTGTTATAAAGATCATTAAATATGTTTTTAATGTATGCATTTGGTATAGTAGATATAGATATTTTGTTATAATAATTGGTCAATTTTTTTCCTTTGACCAGAAAATCGCACATGACATGTTTTTAAATATGTTTTCCTTTGGTACGTGGGCGAATAATGCGATCATGGTGGTGGACTAAAAACCCGTCTAGGGTTTTTGTTTCCCTCGTCGGTGACTTCGCAGGTCCGTTCCGTCTCCGCTTGACTTGGGGCCTTAGAGGTGTGGCGGACCGCGGCCTCTTGCCATGGGGTGGGGTGGGCTGGGGGGGGGGGGTCCCTTTTTATTTAGGCTGTTTTTTCATGTCTTTTTTCTGGATGATGAGGTAACAACTATATCTTAGAGTCAGAATAAAGTCAACCCTCCATATCCTTAATTTAATGGTGTGTCTAACGCCGACGGAGATCGCGTGGAGTCGTTTGTTCGTGGACTACGGTGCGCCTTCTGCTCACGTTAATATCTATAATCGTCGCTAGGTGGTCCATTGACCTATTTACAATTTTTTGTTACTCTTAGACCTCTTTATACTGTTATTGATGATTATTAATAGATCGATGAAATTTTCATAAAACACCATATTTTGGAAAGGAATACCTGTTTTTTTTCTGACAACGTGGCATGTGGTTAGCAACCAAAACCTCATATACAATCGAAGCTTTATTAAAATAAGAAGGTATAACTTTTTGCCCCTGGCCGAAGCGTTTCCAAATAATAAAAAAAGACAAGTATTCCCATGAACAAGGAAGCAGGGAGTCATGGGTTCAGTGGGTCGGTGTGACCGCAAATTGGACAAAGGATAACCCGTCCATTTGTAAAATTGTAATTATACATGGACTATGGTGAACATTAATTCCAAATCGACAACCATGGTTCCATAGCAAAAACCACAAAATGGAAGACCAAGAGCTAGACAACGTTTTTTTTCCTTTCTTTTTATTGAGGACTTTCCTTTCCCATAGAGCAAAAACACAACCAAGATGCCAACAGTCCAGTACACAGATCGATACATGCGCATCCTCGCCATTGCTGGACTTAGGAGCACCACACCACACCTCGCAATCCTCTAAAACCCAAAGTAACTGTCAGCAACTAATTACCCCTGCCTATATGTACACCAAAGAGTTAATCTGTCTTGAGCCTGCACAGCCTAATTAAACACGGACAATCTGGAGAGAAGAAAAGGCAAGATTGAAACAGCAACTAAAACCTAGATACATGTGGCCAGACAGAAGAGCAGGGATGATGCGGCAGGGGCAGGGGCAGAGTCGCAGGGAGGTCGTCGAAGCATCATCGTCAGTCATGGTGGCAGAGCAGCATGACGATGCATCGCCAGATGAGGTAGATCCTGGCCCTCAACTCCCGCACCCGCAGCATCCTCCTCAGCCTCCGTCCTCCACCTCCTCTTCCCTTTTGTTTCTCCTGGTTCCTCACATCTTTCATGCGGGACGAACAGGGGGGGCGGGAGTGCCAGGTGGGCAGGGAAAGGGAACCTTGTAGTCTCTGGTGGATCCGACTGCGATGTGGCTGTGGCTAAGTTTGGACCACTAATCGCGCTTTTATAGGTGGGAGATGGACACGTGGCAGAGACTACTCTGCACTTAATCCTCACATCGTTATTTACCTGAACTTAGTGCAGTAAGTAGTACTCGGCGCCTCTCTGTCTGAACTCTGAAGATGCAAGTATCCATGAAGCTCCACGGGCACCAGCACATGCACCCCCCACTCTCTCGTGTTGCGCGAGTCGTTCCAGGCAGGGGACGTACAAATCGCTTCTGGAGCCGGCCGGCCACTAGCTTCTTCCTCGATCTTGGGATTCATCCAAGATAGCCTCACATGCTATGGTGTGGCAGTGGCACCCGGGATTACGTTTGTGGTGGAGAATGAACGGAAAAAAGCGCGGCTACTAGGCGTGGAGGAGGACATGGATGGAAAAGCGCAGCTGGAGGCCAGGCCCATCGGTTGAGCAAGTTTGAGGATCCTTCCTTTCCTCCGGTGGTGGGGTCTGGGGGATCATTTTATAATTAATGCACCATCTTATGCTGATCATTTTATAATTAATGCACCATCTTATGCTGATTCCTCCGTGTTATTTTTGCGGGTACTTATGGTGATAATGGTTATCACCATTAATGTTTGGAAATCCAACGAAGCTGGCAGTTTTGTGTTCTACTCCTACATTATTACCAAGCTAGTATTACTTTTAGCTTTTACATTCAGGCGTGCTCGCGCTTCAAAACTTTGAGGTGGAACAATGGACTTCTTTTGGGTCGTCGTCGGGAGAGTGGTGGCGCCACATCTGCGGCATCGAAAAGGGCTCTCTTCGTTAATCTTACTAGCCGCTTGGGAGATTTGGAGCGAGCGAAATGAGGGTCTTCAAACATGTGGCTTCTATGCCTTCGGCTGTTTTCACGACGATTAGGAGAAATGCCGCACTTTGGGGTCCCGCGGGTGCGAAACACTTGAGTGATATCATGGCGTGGGAGTAGTCATGTTTGTTTCTTTGACCGGCTCGGCATTGTTGTACTCTAACTCTCCTTAATCAATGAAATAGATAAAGCTTTTGTCTCGTTTGAAGAAAAAAATGTTGGTCTCATGAGGTCGTACATGCGAACGTTGACAGAGTCAGAACTCAGAGATGGAAAAGGTTGGTGCTCTAAATTAGCTTCCAACACAGTGTTAGCTTGCGATTAGCACAACGAATTTTTTTAATCCCGGGTCGCTCGCACGAGGCGACCCTAGGGTGCCCCCATCCAAATCCTAGCTAGCCGCCGCTGTCGCTCCCACGCCGGCCGCTGCCGCCACCCTTGCCGGCGGTGGGGGCCACGCCTAGGCTGCCGAAGGCAGCGGGCAATCTGCATGGCCCCGTCGACCCTCTTTCGCACCAGGGGGTGGACATCAAGGGACAGTGTCGGTGGATCCAAGCGGCAGGCGGCGGCGCTCGCCCGAGCGGCGTTTGCCAGCGGCTTGGAAGGGAGACGCGAAGGAGAAGATGGGGGCGATGGTGCAAACTTAGAAGCGGCATGGTGGTTGCCTCAGGTGGCAATGCTGCATCTCGATCTCTCTCGGACCGATCTATGGGTCCAGCCATGGCTTTGAGGCTGAAGGCTGACTCGCTCATTTCGTTTGCCAGAAACCGGCCGGCGGTGTGGGGGCTGCTGGATTGACCTGAATAATGGTGGCGGTTTTAGGGTTCCTTCGCGCGAAGACGAAGATCTGCCGGCTGCCTGTCCTCGATGATCTGGTCTAGAGCGGCGAGTTCTGGAAGACTCATCCGACGAACTCCCATGGGTGACTATGCCTGGAGATTGTTGGATCGGATTGAATTCGGTCAGGGGTACCCATGGTTTTTCTGGCCTTTTGGTTTTAGCGGGAGCGTTGCGAAGCTTTGATATCTGTTACCATCATGTGTCATGTCTTCGACAATCTATGGTGAAGTCAGATACGGAGAATGTCAGGAAAGTTGGAACATCAGGAAGGCGATGATGATTTGAGTCTTTCTTGCGACGAGGAACTGGCTGCGTGATTTATGAATCGTAGCAACGATTGTTTGTGGGGCGACAACATAGGAGAAGTTCCCAGTCTTATTATCTTGCATGGTGAAAATCTAAGGCTGGCCTTAATTGGTTATGCCTGACAATGACCTTGTTGAAGGCATTGTTTTGTGAGTGAGGAATTTCTCCATGGTGAAAATCTATGATCTTTGATCAGGCAACGACATCGTTTGTGTATTGTTTTCTTCTTAAATGCGTCGCTGTTAGAGTGGTTGGACTACCGCGGTTGTTCTAGTGATGTTAGTGTCGTTGCTTCGAGGAATCGTTCTCTGTAGCGGGACTTTTTTTTAATTCTTTTTTCTTTTTTTTGGGGTCGTGTGCGTCCGTAAAACCACTAGGGTATGCGTTGTTGTAGAGGCTGGGTGTAATTGGTATTTCTTAATATTAATATATATATTTTTCCAAAAAAGGAATTTTCTTGACAAATGCTCTACTGTCATGTGAATGAATCTTCCTTGCCGGCGCGTTGTCTGAGATATTAATTTACTTACTCCCTCCGACCCATATTAGTTGATTCACATTTTTCTAAATTTAGATGAATATAGACACTATTTAGTATATAGGTTCATTCAAATTTTGACAAATCCAAGTCAATTAATATGAGTCGGAGGGAGTAGTAAATTTTTCCTTGTACCATTTTTATTTTATAAATAATGAGCTCTCCTCATGGATTTTCACTAAAGGAATCGCTAGTGTTTTTCTGCGAAATTCCACCAATTTATCAATAATCATCAAGAACAGTACAAAGATCCCTAAAAGTAGAAATTACAAATAGTTCACTAGACCACCTAGTGATGCCTACAGACACTAGCACGAGCCAAAGGCGCGCCGCTATCCTCGCCCTTCCATCACCGGAGCCGAGCAAAGCTTGTCGTAGTTGAGTTTGTTGTAGTAGACAGGCGAGAAGTCGTCGTACTAATGTCCCATAGGACCAACACACCAGAACAACAATCGTAGATTGAGAGAGACAGACCTCAAACCACGCCGACGAATACGGAAATCGATCGAATCCCAAGAGATCCGTTGGATACACAACTTCACGCGTCCTCCACCAGCGCTAGACGCACCACTGGAGCAAGGATAGGGCGGGGATGACATTGTTCTTACTTAAAGACATATCCACCGCCTTAACATCCCGAAGAAGACACTGAAAAAAGACTAAACAAAAATGAAACCCTCCTGCCGGCGAGAGACCATGGTCCACTACACCTTCAATATCCTAAGACCACCGGAGGCGGAACAGACCAGCGGCGTCGTGGGCGAGGGGATGGACCCTAGATGGTTTTAGCTAGTCGCTTTGATCGCCTAGCGGCTACCCTCAGGTATCATACCGCTTCGAAATCGCTAGTGTTTTACAAACTTGCAAGGACAAACCACACAAAGGCCAAGAATGCCGAAAATTACTATTACCTACCAAGTTTCCTTAGGACTTTTTTGAAAAATTCAAAACCACATTTTCATATCTCAAAAAGTTCTGAAAAAAAGTATATGAGTACATGTAGATATGTAGTATGTATAACACAAGTTTTTGTAAAAATATTAGCTGCGACCTACAAAAAAAGACAAATATGGGGATCATGGCCGAGTTTTTTCTTTTTAGATCTAAAACTTTGGAGTGCAGAATTGGTGCATATGGACACTAGTAAACCTTATTTTAAAGTCAAGAATCATATTTCTGAGTTCTAAAAATTATGAAACAAAATCAGGATATAGTTAGTGATGTATGCCACACACATGCAAACTATCGATTGGAAATAATTTGTATTTGAGCTACAAATGACAAAAGTGTATATCTGAGTACCACATCTTCGAATGTCCAAAAAAAATATTTGTCATTTTTGTGTAGCCTATAATAAAATGAACTTCACATTGTGATTTTTTTGCTAGTATGATATATGATTGACAAAGTTCAGAATTATTTTCAACTCTTTTTGAAGATTATAAATATGATTTTTGTTTTTTAATATAGATGGATCACTTGAGCTCATGTGTCTCAATAAATTTATGCACAATTTTGTCATTTTTATGTAACCCCAAACACAACAATTTTCTAGAAAACTTTGAAGATACGTAGATCATATAAGCAATATCCATGTACAAAAAATTATAAAAATAACCTCAAAATATTACTTTTCATTCCTTTTCAAAGTTCTAGGTACCTTAAAGCCTGGAACCCGAAACGACCTAGTGCAAAGACTATGGGATATTATTATATAATGAACATGCTAGTAGTAACATGTTATATTATGGGATAGAGGTATATTAGGCGGGTCATAGTGGCGATATGTAACACCCGGTATTTTCGGACAAGTGGCTGTCACTCCTGACAGCTCAATATGATCTCTAGACTAGTTCCACAGATTAATACTAGTCTTTTATATGTACTTTGTCCTCACTCGTCCGTATCCGGTACCCACTTTCCGGTCGGTCACCTATCCTTAAATTGTTCTACGTTAACCACGCTTAACCTCAAAGTTTTTTTAGATAAACTTTCAGAAAATAAGCTACAACTTGTTGATATGGATATCATATCAATCCTATTAAGCCATGTGCCAGGATCTCACAGAGTATTAGGGGCATAGCCAGGCCCAGGCAACGGGGCCTTGGCCTGGGGCGTGCTAGTAAAATCTATTGACACTGTTTAGAACTGTAACAATGTAGTTAGTCCGGGGCGTGACTCGTCACTGGCTACGCCTTTAGAAGTTATTAATAGTATCTACTAGTGTATAATATATATAGTGCATTGGTATCATCTTGTAGTATCATAACCTCATTGTATTTAATTATTTGTAAAATCTTGATGCAAACTTATTTACACAATGCATTTATTATTAAAAACTTAAGTTTTATGTGCAATGATACAATATCATATTATGATACCACTATCACCTCTCTCTTCTTAAATAACGTGCCACATCAGATTTTTCCATGCATGTATTGCATGATACCACTTATGATACTTCCACTATGGCCAGCCTTAGAGACTCTGACCCTAGAAAGTTAAAACGTGATACCTTTTGTTTAATGAAAACGAATTTGTATGGCGAGCTTCTCATTTTGAGGCGTGTGGTTCCTGTGAACTAGCCGCCACTGGCTTCTCCTCCCCACCCCTCCCCTCGTCGTCGCCGGAGCAGACCGTCGAGAAAGCCTATGGCCTCCGAAGGGCGGCGTCGAGACGATTTGTTTCTATCGGGCTCTAGCGACGCAACAAGGATCATCATAGTGTTGGTAGTGGGGGCATATGTGAATGGCCTCAGCCGGCGGTGGCGGCGATAGGTTGATCACGCCTGATCTATGTCGGTCAGGCTTCTCCGGTGGCACCTCTTGCGGGCAAGGTACATCTGGGAAGAAGGCAAGTGCTTCTCCCCTGGTGTTGCATGTAAGGGAGAGCCTGACCCAGGCCAGGTGGGCTTAGGTTGGGTGTCTGGCCTACGGGCCAGATCTGGTTCTACCAATTGGGTGCGGAGGCTGGCTTGAGGCTGCTTCCAAGTGCTCCCCTTTGCCATGCCGGTGCTCCTAGATCTGAGCCATGCGGGCTTGGATCTGGCGCGGTTCATGCGTTCAGGTGAGCTCGATGTGATCAAATCTTCCATCCCACGAGTGCGAGCTCTTGGATGTTGGGGCTGAAGCTCTATAAGGTGTATCGTGTAGTCGGCTCTCTAGCTAGCGGCACTACGATGGTGATGGATTCTCTCTTTGATTATGAAGGCGGCGGAGGATCATGATGTTGGCGGTGTTGCGAAAATGGCGGCTTCCAGATTGTGTTCTAGAGGCATGTTTGGTGTCGGCGGGCGTGGTACCTTGGTGTGGCAGAGGTGATTTCAGACAAAAGTCTAGCGTTTTGGTACCAGCGATGGTGATGCTTGTGGGTATCTATGACCCTCTCGAGGGCATTGTTGTGGTTACCTCTCATCCACCAGAGCTTCAAGTGAAACCCCTTGACCATCGGCCTCAGCGCCAACAATACTTTGTGTTGTAACCTTCTTGGGGCGTCGTCATGGAGCTATGGTACTTCGTGGTCGCGGAAAGTCAATATCGATGGGCTAGTTTGGATCCTAAATCGGATTTTATTAGGTCCTGGCGCGAGGCAATCTCGGTGTTTTATGTTATAAACATGACTTAGTTGTCACCGAACTCGGTCCTCGTCAGCTGGCTGGATCGGCGCTCCGTGGCGTGGAGCATGACAAATGGTCTTCTCCGGCGATAACTTGGTGTGCACGGTGCTCGGTGCTACGAGATCCGGTGCTTTCCCAAGAGGCGTGTCGACACCTCTTGTCGGTCTAAGGGGTTTCTTGGAGGGGAGCGGCTAACTCATCTTTTCTCTTTCTTTTTTGTATATTTTGTAAGAGTGTTCTCTCATTACTTTGCATCGATTTGGCCGCATGTTCTATTTATAAAGCGTGATGAAAGTCTGTTTCAAGTTTCTCAATTGAAAAAAAAAACAGATTGTCAGTTAAGTTTCATCTGCTCGGGGTCACGTGACTGGCACATGTACTTAAGATGTACTTGCGCCTCTAGAAAACAGAATGCGTTTTAATGCGCGGAAAGGCCACCATAACGTGTGGCACACGTATTATTGCCATTGTTAATGCACGGGTCAGCGAGTGGCAATCTTGGGAAGATCACACCGAGAGTTCACGTACTACTGCAGGGGGTCCTCGTTCGGCCAGACAGCGAGGAGCGGGAGTCCGGCACTTGGGCCTTTGAAGACGGGCAGGCAAACATGCAAGAAGGGCACATTCTGAGTCAACTCCGAGAAACTCCTTGGTGGCCAGGGTTTTAGTGTGGTAGGGCTCTTTTCTTGGCTGGTTTCTTGCATCTATGCTTTTTCAGTTCTAGTATTTGTTTTTTCTAGAAGCACCAAGTGAAAAGAACACACGCAGCACGGCACAAAAGCTCATATACGCGCGCACACCACCTATTGAACACCGGAGTTGTAGAGCTACAAGATTGACAGAGTCACCACATATGACTTTAAATATATCGACCTGTGCATGAATACTACACACAGACACAAACATGCACACACAGGCACGCAGATAAATGCTGATTGAACGCTAGAGTTATAGAGCTTCATGATTGACGAAGTCACCATAAACAACTCAATGTATATACATCGACTAAAAGATTTCCTTCCTACCAAAAGAAAATTCCGCCTTAGCAAGACAAGGAGGACAGCACCTAGAGTTTGGTCGGGGGTACAATCACCCTCCTAGCCATGCAATGACAAGTTGTCTCACACTTTCACTACTCCCCAATTGTGTAGAAGTGATCAACGTTCCCGGTTAAAAAGTTCTGATAAATATGATTTTGATAATTTGCAGACTCCTTTTACCTCCTAACTATGCATTACTCCGTACTAATTTTACAAGTTTTGCGTATTGTGATATCGCAAGCTCGAGTTTGTACTCCTATGTATACACACACTATACATTTTTTTTGGAAAGAAGTATATATTAATATCAATAAAGATACCACTTACACCCAGCCTGTGCAACAATGCAGGGCCCTAGCGGCATTACAGATGCACACAACCAAAAAAGAACAAGAAAAGTTACAAAAAAAAGCCCCGTTATAGCAATCTATTCTTATAACACCAGTACTAACACCACCAGTACAACACTGGAAGTCCAGCTTTTCCAAAAGAGATGCCTCCAATAAGTGAACAATGCACAAGCACCGTCGTCGCCCAATCATAGATCTTAGGTTTTCACCCTGAAGAAAGTCCTTGCTCGCAAAACAATGCCTTCAACAAGGCCATTGTCCGGCACAACCAATTAAGGCCAGACCTTGGATTTTTACCCTGCAAGATCAAACACTGAACGTCTCATGTGTTGCTGTCCCACTAACAAGTCGCTGCTACAATTCACGGATCACCAAGCTAGTTACTCAACGCCGAAGACTCGAACCAACTTTGCTAGCCCTCAAATCTCTGCTTTCATGACATTCTCCATTACTGACTTCACCATGGACCGAAAAAGAAAATGTCCAATGATGGTAACAAACAGCAGAGCTTCGCAACACTCCCTTTGAAACCAAACGATCAGAAAATGCACGGGTGCGCACAACCGAATCCCATCCGATCAGATTCTCCAGGCATGAGCGTCCATGGAAGATCGCTAGCGAAGCATTCCGGAACCCGACAATCCTCATAGATCAACAACGACACACGTTAAGCAGTTCTTCTTCTTTGCGCATGAGAAACCAAGGGCCACCGCCATTATTCGTGAGACTCGGAAGCCCTCACGCCGCCAGCCTCCTCCAGCATGATGGCAACAGAAAGAAGCAACAAGAAGGCTGAGTCGAAGGGGATGAACCCCTCGCAACAGCAGCCCAACTAGCCTAGATCTTGGCCCGCCGAAAACCCAGATCGCCGCCGGCAGTGACCATCGCCGCTACCGGCAGCCACCATGGCAGCGCCTTGCCACCTCTACTCTGCCGCCCCGCCGGAAAACTCAAGCCCCGGCCGACCTAGCCGCTTCGCACAGTGCACTCCACCGCCGCCATGCAAACCCCCGCGCGACGTGGCCGAGGCCACCTCTCTCATCCATCTCGCACAACACATAGCGAAAGTACTTTTACACAACATAAGAGATATACCTCATCTATTTCGCATATGACCCTCGTAGGAAGTTGGAAGCTGCCGCTCCACGCGGGCACATCCATGAGGCCTTGTTCGGTTGTGGTGGAAGTAATCCTTTAGAGGAATTAATACACCCAGGGATTGGGTGAACCCCGTCTCTGCACCCAAATCCCTGTAGGAATTAATACCTGCCATACCATTTAACCCCTCGCTTCTTCGATTCATGAGGACGGGACGGAACCGTCATGGCCTGCATCCACACGAACTCTGGCAGAACACCAAGAAAATTCACAAGACGGAGATACCACGCCGATTGATACGTCCAATTTGCATCACCATTCTATATCATAATTTGCCTCTTTTCATTGATATATTTCTTATTAGAGGTGCTACTTATGCTTTTTCCTCTGTTTTTGCATGTTGGATGATTCTTGGAGGATGGACTGCCGGAGTCGGGTTTCTGATGGAAAAAGAGGTGTTTTGATGGAATTTCGCGAAGATCAGAAAAATATTGAAAAATTATATTTTCCAAGAAGACGGAGGAAGCCAGAAGGGGAGGCGTAGCTGGGCCATAGGGGGGCCACACTTCCTAGGCGCGGGCCCACCTTGCCCGGCGCCTAGGGCAGGTGTGGCCCACCTGGCCGGCTCCGGACTCCGCCCTCTCACCTATATCTTCCTCACAGAACCCTAATACCAGGGGAGCGACCATAGAAAGATTTCCGCCTCCTCTGCGAGGCGGAAAACTCAGAGGAAGAAAAAGCTCTCCGGCAGACAGATTTCTGCCGAGGAAATCCCTTCCCGGAGAGGGGAGATCGTCGCCATCAACACCGTCGTCAAGCTAGACTTCATCGGGATCATCATCATCATCATACACACCATCATCTCCACCAGCACCATCATCACCACTCCATCCCGCTAGAACAATTGTGTTGGATATTGCTTTAGTTCTTAGGGGAAACTTTTTCGGTGTTGATTACTATTGTAGTTGATGCTTGTGAGTGGAACTATATGATTATTGTTTATGTTCAGATTGTTATCCATCACCATATCATCTTTGATCTTGACCATATGATGTCGTGTGAGTAGTTCGTCTAGTTCTTGAGGACATATGAGAAGTCATGTTGTTAGTAGTGGATTTGTGTTGAGTTATTATTCAATGGTTTAGTATTTAAGTTATGGTGCTATTCTTCTAGTGGTGTCATGTGAACGTCGACTACATGATACTTCACCATTTATGGGTCTAGGGGAATGCATTGTGTATTTGGCTACTATGAAGGGAATATGCCCTGAGAGGCAATAATAAAGTGTTTATTATGTGTATTCCAAGTATATGATAGATGTTTATTTTGCATGCTATAATTGTATTAATACGGAAACGTTAATACATGTGTGTTTAATAAACAAACAGAAAGTTCCTAGTTATGCCTCTCTCATAAACTAGCTCGTTGATTAACAAGATGATCAAGGTTTCCTGATCATGGACATTGGATGTTGTTAATAACGGGATCACAACATTAGTGTAATGGTGTGATGAACATTCATCCGAAGTATAGCATTACGATCAAAGTCATTGAGTTTATATTGCTATAACAACTTACAAAGTGATCCTAATCCTTAGACCATGAGATCATGTCAATTACTAACACCGGAAGAGTTTCTTGATAACATCAAACGTCACACCATAACAGGGTGATTATAAAGATGGATTCAGAACTAATAAAGTGTTATGTTGAGGCTCATGGATCGAGAGTGGAATTTGTTCATCCCGATGACGGATAGATATACTCTGGGCCCTCTCGGTGATATCACATTGATTAGCTTGCAAGCAAGTGATTTGATCACTAGAATATTATATCACAGGAACGAGAAAAGAGTGCATGTCGGTAACGAGATCAAACTAGATATGGAGATACCGATGATCGAATCTCGGACATGTAATATATCGTGAAACAAAGGGATTAAGATACTAGCGTAAAAGGTTCCGACGATCACAAGAAAGTCATCGTTGAATGTGTGGGAGTCAGTATGGGTCTCCAGATCCCGCTTCTGATTATTGATCCGAGAGGGGTCTCGATCATGTCCGCATTATTCACGAACCATAGGGTGACACACTTAAGAGACACCGACATCCAATTGGAGCAAATGTTTCATGCCGAAAGAATGAACAAGCGCAGGAATTTATTTCACTAGATACCGAAACAGGTTTTCGGGTGAAATTGCATAAAGTGGTTATGCATGTGAAATAGAATTCTAGCAAGGGGTTATTTGTGAATGTTTGTCATTAAATTAATTGACAAAATTCTGAATAAAATAAAAGAGTTTTATTTAATGAGAGTTTGCATTAAATTTGGTGGAAATTTAATGGGAATTTGAGTGGACTTTTGAGTGGAGGGAATTTAAAGGGCATTTTGTGAGTGGAGTGTCCACCCACATGAATGAAGGAGGGGAGGGGGTAGCCCCCATGGCCGGCGGCCACCCCCTTGGGGTTCCCCCCTCCTCCTATAAAAGGAGCCCCCCTCCTCACTTGTCTCTCACACCTCCTCGTGAAGGATCTCTCTCCCCCTCTAGAATTTATTCCCCATGGTCTCGGACTAGCGAGATACATGTTCCCGGTGGCTATTCGACAAGAAAGAGTTGTGCTTCCGCTGCATCGCTGGAGCGAGGAGGCGGAGGTTGCTCGGTGCCTAGAACGTGTGTGCGAGCACGGATGCGCTGCTGATTTGCGGCGCTAGGACTTCCTCTCGATCTTGAGATCGGCAAGAGATCGGCTACATCAACCACGAGTTGAACTCGTTAAGCTTTGTCGGTCTTCAAGGGTATGTTCTCTATGGATATACATCCGCCCGTTGTTTGTATCTAGTAGATAGATCTTGGTATATAGTTCACATCGTAGGAAAATTTTTGTTTTCTATGCTGCGAACCCTACAGTGGTATCAGAGCCGGATCTATGCGTAGATACTTTACACGGGTAGTACACATATGAGTATGTGGGCGTTGATGATCATGTTGTTGCTCCTTTGTTGTAATTTTGGATATTGGTGGCATAGTGGGATGAAGCGACCCGGACAAACTTTACATGTCCTCGCACATGAGACCTGTTCCACGCTTGACATGCAACTAGTTTGCATAAGTGGCTAGCGGGTGTCTGTCTCTCCTACTATAGTCAATATCTATTTTGCAAGCGAGTTGTCAACAATTTGATTATCCTCGTTGTGGTTCATGTTCGTAGGTAAGAACGGTTCTATCTCGAAAGCCCTAAGCCACGTAAAACTTGCAATGGATAAATTAGAGGCGTCTAGTTTAGATTGTTGCTGGGCTAGTGTTATGATATGGTAGTGTTGTAAGTAGAAGTATGAGATGATACTCTTACAACACACATAGCGTGTAAAATCCATAGACCTTGGATTTACACATATAGGTATGATAGTGATCATACCACGATGCACATGATAGAGATCATCTGCGGGAACCATATAATTTCACTAATAAACATATGATGTTTGATAGCATCTTATATTGCTTGTTTAGCGTTTTGTTAGCATAATAAGATGATCCCTCATTTAAATATCAAGATAAGAATGTGTTCTTCCTTTAGTATGCACCGATTATGTTTTCGTCGCTCCAAGACATCACGTGACGATCGGGTGTTCTTGGATCCACGACCATATTTCGGGTGTAAAACAGTTACACACGCGAATACTAAGGTTCTAACTTGGCGAGCCTAGCATGTACAGACATGGCCTCGGAACACGGACCGAAAGGTTAAGCATGAGTCATATAGTTGATATGATGCCCATTTGATGCTCGCCTTTGAAGCTATACCGACTCACGTGATGATCGGACTTGGTGTAGTGGATTTGGTTCATGTAATCACCAAAAAGGCACGAGGGATGTCGTTTTTGAGTGGGAGTTCATTCGTAATATAGATTAGTGAACTCAATCTATCATACACTTAGTCTAAACTTTACAAATTCTGTTGTAGATGGCACCACCTGCTTTTAATTTCAATGTGTTCATGGAGAAAGAGAAACTAGCAACGAACGGTAGCAACTTTACCGAATGGGCCATGAATTTGAGGATTCTCCTCTCTGCTGCACAAAAGCAATATGTGCTAGAAGCGCCGTTAGGCCCCCCACCTTTAGATGATGCCCCTGACGAGGAAAAGAATGTCTATCAGACTCGTCAGGAGGACCACAACTTAGTTCATTGCGACATATTGTATGGGCTAGAGCCGGAACTTAGAAAGCGTTTCGAAAACGGCAATGCATTTGATACAATGGGTGAGTTGAAAATGATTTTCGACACACATGCTGCTGTAGAGAGCTACAACGCTTTAGAAAAGTTCTTTAGCTGCATGATGGAAGAGCACAGCTCCGTTAGTGAGCATGTACTCAAGATGTCGGGTTACGCTGATAAGCTTGTGTCCTTGGGAATATCGATTCCCATTGACTTAGGCATCCATCATGTTCTGCAGTCTCTGCCACCTAGCTATAAGAGCTTCGTGATGAACTATAATATGCAAGGCATGAAGAAGTCTCTCCCCGAGCTTCTGTCAATGCTTAAAACTGCAGAAGTGGAGATCAAAAAGGAACATCAAGTGTTGATGATCAAAAGGAACACTGGTTTCAAGAAAGACAATAAGGGAAAACGGAAGGGAAGTAAGGGCGGCAAGCCTGTTGCCGCGCCTGAAAAGAAACCCCGAGTTGGACCTAAGTCTGATTCCGAGTGCTACTATTGTAAGGGGACTGGCCACTGGAAGCGCAACTGCCCCAAGTATCTGGCAGACAAGAAGGCCGGCAAGGCAAACAAAGGTATATATGATATACATGTTATTGATGTGTACTTGACTAGTGCTCGCAGTAGCACCTGAGTATTTGATACCGGTTCAGTTGCTAATATTTGTAACTCGAATCAGGGGCTGCGGAACAAGCGACCGCTAGCAAGGGGTGAGGTCAAGATGCGTGTCGGCAATGGATCAAGCGTTGATGTGATCGCCGTCGGAATGCTGCCTCTCCACTTGCCGTCGGGTTTAGTTATAAACTTGAATAAATTTTATCTGGTGCCTGCACTGAGCATGAACATTGTATCTGGATCATGTTTGATGCGAAGTGGTTATTCATTTAAATCCGAGAACAATGGTTGTTCCATTTATATGAATGAAGTCTTTTATGGTCATGCACCGATGATGAATGGTTTATTTATATTAGATCTCGATGATAATGTTACACATATTCATAATGTTGATGCTAAAAGGATTAAACTTAATGATGATATATCCGCATATATGTGGCACTGCCGTCTAGGTCATATTGGCGTTAAACGCATGAAGAAGCTCCATTCGGATGGACTTTTGGAATCACTTGATTATGAATCATTTGATACATGTGAGCCATGCCTTATGGGCAAGATGACTAGAACGCCGTTTTCCGGTTCAATGGAACGGGCGACAGATTTATTGGAAATCATACATTCTGATGTATGTGGTCCAATGAGTGTGTCGGCGCGAGGTGGATATCGTTATTTTGTTACTTTCACGGATGATTTGAGTAGATACGGTTATATCTACTTGATGAAACACAAGTCTGAAACCTTTGAAAAGTTCAAGAAATTTCAGAATGAAGTGGAAAATCATCGTAATAGAAAGATCAAATTTCTACGGTCCGACCGTGGAGGTGAGTATCTAAGTTACGAGTTTAGCACTCACATGAAAGAGTGTGGAATTGTTTCACAACTCACACCTGCCGGAACACCACAGCGAAATGGTGTGTCGGAACGTCGTAATCGTACTTTATTAGATATGGTTCGATCTATGATGTCTCTGACGGACTTGCCGTTGTCATTTTGGGGTTATGCACTAGAAACTGCTGCATTCACTTTAAATCGGGCACCATATAAATCCGTTGAAAAGACACCGTATGAATTGTGGTTTGGAAACAAACCTAAGCTGTCATTTCTTAAAGTTTGGGGATGCGATGTTTATGTGAAGAAACTTCAACCGGATAAACTCGAACCCAAAGTGGAAAAATGCGTCTTCATAGGATACCCTAAAGAAACTATTGGGTATTCCTTCTATCGCAGATCCGAGGGCAAGGTTTTTGTTGCCAAGAATGGATCCTTTCTAGAGAAAGAGTTTCTCGCGAAAGGTGTGAGTAGTCGGAAGGTAGAACTCGAAGAGGTTGTGGAACCTTCTCTTCAAAGTATGGCGAGTAGCGCAGCGCCGGAAGTTGTTCCGGAGTTGGATCCACCTGTTGAAGAGGGAACTAATGATAATGATCATGAAACTCCGAAAGAAAGTACTACCGAACCTCGCAGGTCAAACAGGACGCGTGCAGCTCCCGAGCTGTACGGAAATCCTGTCATGAATTTCATGGTTGATGAAAATGATGACCCTGCGACGTATGAAGAAGCGATGATGAGCCCGGATTCCAACAAATGGTTAGAAGCCATGAAATCCGAGATGGAATCCATGTATGAAAATCAAGTTTGGAACTTGGTGGAATTACTTCACGACCGAAAGGCCGTGGAGAACAAATGGATTTTCAAAAGGAAAACTGATGCTGATGGTAATGTGACCATCTATAAAGCTCGACTTGTCGCAAAGGGGTTTCGACAAATTCAAGGAGTTGACTACGATGAGACTTTCTCTCCCGTAGCGATGCTAAAGTCAGTTAGGATTATGTTAGCAATTGCTGCATATTTCGATTATGAGATATGGCAGATGGATGTCAAAACCGCGTTTATCAATGGTAATATTGAAGAAGAGTTGTATATGATACAACCAAAGGGTTTTGTCGATCCTAAGGATGCTAACAAGGTGTGCAAGCTTCAGCGATCCATCTATGGATTGAAGCAAGCATCACGAAGTTGGAATCTCCGCTTTGATGAGGTGATCAAAGAGTTTGGATTTGTCCAAACTTATGGAGAAGCTTGTATTTACAAGAAAGTGAGTGGGAGCAATGTGGCATTTCTGATATTATATGTGGATGACATATTATTGATCGGAAATGATATAGATCTTTTAAACAGTGTTAAAAGTTATCTAAACAGCAAATTTTCAATGAAGGACCTAGGTGAAGCGTCATACATATTAGGCATAAAGATCTATAGAGATAGATCTAGGCGCCTAATAGGGCTATCACAAAGTACATACCTTGATAAGATTTTAAAGAAGTTTAAAATGGACGGAAGTAAGAAGGGGTTCTTACCTATGTTGCAAGGCAAGACATTGAGTAAGACTCAAAGTCCGGCTTCGGCGGAAGAAAGAGAGATAATGGACAAAGTCCCCTATGCTTCAGCCATAGGCTCTATAATGTACGCCATGCTATGTACAAGACGGATGTGGCACATGCTATTAGTTTGACTAGTAGGTACCAATCGGATCCAGGTTCGGAACACTGGATAGCGGTCAAGAATATCCTTAAGTACTTACGAAGAACTAAGGATATGTTTCTTGTATACGGAGGTGAAGAAGAGCTCGTCGCTAAGTGTTATGCCGACGCTAGCTTTTACACCGATCCGGATGACTCTAAGTCTCAATCCGGATACGTATTTCTCATGAATGGCGGAGCGGTTAGTTGGAGGAGCTCCAAACAACCTGTGGTAGCGGGATCAACAACGGAGGCCAAATATGTTGATGCTTCAGAAGCGGCTCAGGAAGCAGTTTGGATGAAGGAGTTCATATCCGAACTAGGAGTGGTGGCAAACGCGTTGGACCCAATGGTGATCTATTGTGACAACAATGGTGCCATTGCCAATGCCAAAGATCCAAGGTCTCACAAGCATTCCAAGCATATTAAGCGCCGGTTTCACTCCATCCGCGAGCATGTCAAGGATGGAGATATAAAGATTTGTAAAGTACATACGGATCTCAATTTAGCAGATCCGTTGACTAAAACTCTCCCTAGAGCAAAACATGATCAACACCAGAACTCAATGGGTGTTAGATTTATCACTATGTAACTAGATTATTGTCTCTAGTGCAAGTGGGAGACTGAAGGGAATATGCCCTGAGAGGCAATAATAAAGTGTTTATTATGTGTATTCCAAGTATATGATAGATGTTTATTTTGCATGCTATAATTGTATTAATACGGAAACGTTAATACATGTGTGTTTAATAAACAAACAGAAAGTTCCTAGTTATGCCTCTCTCATAAACTAGCTCGTTTATTAACAAGATGATCAAGGTTTCCTGATCATGGACATTGGATGTTGTTAATAACGGGATCACAACATTAGTGTAATGGTGTGATGAACATTCATCCGAAGTATAGCATTACGATCAAAGTCATTGAGTTTATATTGCTATAACAACTTACAAAGTGATCCTAATCCTTAGACCATGAGATCATGTCAATCACTAACACCGGAAGAGTTTCTTGATAACATCAAACGTCACACCGTAACAGGGTAATTATAAAGATGGATTCAGAACTAATAAAGTGTTATGTTGAGGCTCATGGATCGAGAGTGGAATTTGTTCATCCCGATGACGGATAGATATACTCTGGGCCCTCTCGGTGATATCACATTGATTAGCTTGCAAGCAAGTGATTTGATCACTAGAATGTTATATCACAGGAACGAGAAAAGAGTGCATGTCGGTAACGAGATCAAACTAGGTATGGAGATACCGATGATCGAATCTCGGACATGTAATATATCGTGAAACAAAGGGATTAAGATACTAGCGTAAAAGGTTCCGACGATCACAAGAAAGTCATCGTTGAATGTGTGGGAGTCAGTATGGGTCTCCAGATCCCGCTTCTGATTATTGATCCGAGAGGGGTCTCGATCATGTCCACATTATTCACGAACCGTAGGGTGACACACTTAAGAGACACCGACATCCAATTGGAGCAAATGTTTCATGCCGAAAGAATGAACAAGCGTAGGAATTTATTTCACTAGATACCGAAACAGGTTTTCGGGTGAAATTGCATAAAGTGGTTATGCATGTGAAATAGAATTCTAGCAAGGGGTTATTTGTGAATGTTTGTCATTAAAGTAATTGACAAAATTCTGAATAAAATAAAAGAGTTTTATTTAATGAGAGTTTTCATTAAATTTGGTGGAAATTTAATGGGAATTTGAGTGGACTTTTGAGTGGAGGGAATTTAAAGGGCATTTTGTGAGTAGAGTGTCCACCCACATGAATGAAGGAGGGGAGGGGGAAGCCCCCATGGCCGGCGGCCACCCCCTTGGGGTTCCCCCCTCCTCCTATAAAAGGAGCCCCCCTCCTCACTTGTCTCTCACACCTCCTCGTGAAGGATCTCTCTCCCCCTCTAGAATTTATTCCCCATGGTCTCGGACTAGCGAGATACATGTTCCCGGTGGCTATTCGGCAAGAAAGAGTTGTGCTTCCGCTGCATCGCTGGAGCGAGGAGGCGGAGGTTGCTCGGTGCCTCGAACGTGTGTGCGAGCACGGATGCGCTGCTGATTTGCGGCGCTAGGACTTCCTCTCGATCTTGAGATCGGCAAGAGATCGTCTACATCAACCACGAGTTGAAATCGTTAAGCTTTGTCGGTCTTCAAGGGTATGTTCTCTACGGATATACATCCGCCCGTTGTTTGTATCTAGTAGATAGATCTTGGTATATAGTTCACATCGTAGGAAATTTTTTGTTTTCTATGCTGCGAACCCTACATACTAATCGTGGGGTTGCCGCAGTGACAGAAACCTGAACCCCCGTTAGGACACCTTTGCACAAGGGAGTGTAGGATCTCAGAGTTTAAGGCTGTGGTTAGGTTTTTATCTTAATTACTTTCCTGTAGTTGCGGATGCTTGCAGGGGGTTTAATCACAAGTATGTATTAGTCCAAGTAAGGTCGGTACATTAGCACAGGTTCACCCACACAACACTTACAACACCAAAGAAGACTACATAGCTATTTGAAGTGAAAGCACTTGATATAATTCCCATGTGTCCTCGAGAACGTTTGGTCCTTATAAGTATTTCCACCGGCTTGTCCTTGCTAAGAAAGGATTGGGCCACTTGCTGTAGTTGTTCGTTGTCTTTACTACTTGCACTTTGTTTTGTTGCTTTATCAAAAAAACCCTAAAAATCCATTTGCTAAGTATTTACAGAGATTTCCTGCTCCATACCACTAGTCAACACCTTCTGCTCCTCGTTGGGATCGACACTCCTATTTATCGAAAGTACTACGATACACCCCCTATACTTGTGGGTCACCGAGACTATTTTCTGGTGCCGTTGCCGGGGAGTGAAGCGCTATTGAAGAGTGGAACTGGTAAAGGAAACTTCTATTATGAATATTGCTTTTTGTTTCTGTTTTGTTTCCAATATGGATTACCCACTTGGTTTTCTGTTTGGGAAAACTTCTACCACTGTTAGGGTAGTAGATGAACCACCACCTGTTGAGATAGATCCTTTTAAGATACCTAAAAGTACTGTTGATCGTGTTATGGATAATTATTATTTTGGGGGATGGAACTGTCCATCCTGGTGATCACTTGATTTTTATCCATGAATTATGCGGGTTGTTTAAGTATGCAGGTATCACAACTGAACAGGTGAAAAAGAAGTTACTCTCTATATCCTTAAAAGGGAGAGCTTAAGAATGGTATAAGCTGCTGAAGAATGGACAATCCATGGAATGGAAGGAAATGGCATCTCTCTTTTATTCTAAATTCTATCCTCCCAGTGAAATTCATAAGGATAGAAATCTGATATATAAATTTTGGCCTCGTGATGGAGAGAGTACAACTCAAGCTTGGGGGATATTGAAGTTACTAATGCTTAAACGTCCTATTCATGAACTCCCTAACAATATTATTATCAATAATTTTTATGTTAGGCTTTCTCTTCATGATAAAGATTTACTAGATGCTTCTTGTGCTGGATCATTCACACGTATGAAGGAAGAAGCTAACTAGGATTTACTAGACTGTATTCAAGAGAACATTGAAGCTTGGGAGAATGACAAAGGAAGAAAGTCACGTATAAACTATGATTATGAATGCATTAAATCTTTTATGGGAATTGATGACTTCCGTGATATTAGCAATGAGTTTGGTCTTGATTACCAAAGTATTGCCAACTGTTTTAAGGCCTTTGCCTCTTACATAGAAATTCCCAAGAAGAAGTGGAATAAGTACCATGCACCTTATAAACATGTTGTTAGTCATGTTCTTGTTAGAAGTACTAATGTTTGTACTACTAATCATATTGTGCCTGAACCTTATGTTGAGAAAATACCTTTCCCAGCTAAGGTAAAGGAGTATTCTATGATGATTAGTGCAAATATCAAATGTGCAAAGAAAACTGTGGAACCTAATGAGCAAATGAATACTGAACCTGTGGTAGCTATTGTGAAAGATCTTGACGCTAGAAATATAGAGGATGAGCATATTGTCTTCTGTGAAGACGCTTCTAATATTATCTCTCATCCTAGGAAAGCTATAAAAGCTAGTGTCCCGGTTCTTTCTGTTAAAATTGGTGATCATTGCTATTATGGTTTATGTGATATTGGTGCTAGTTCTAGTGCTATTCCTTATGAGCTTTAGAGGGAAATTATGCATGAAATTGGTCCTTGTGAGGTTGAGGACATTGATGTGGTTATTCACCTTGCTAATAGAGAGACAGTCTGTCCCATTGGCATTGTAAGAGATGTGGAGGTTCTTTGTGGTAAGATTAAATATCCTGCTGATTTTCCAGTACTTGGTTCTGAAGCTAGCAAAATTTGTCCTATCATTTTTGGTAGACCTTTCTTAAACACTTGTGGAGCTATTATATATTGTAAAAAGGAAAAAGTTTTAACTAAGTTTGATGGAGATTCTTATGATTTTAACTTTTCCAAATTTGCTAAAGCTCCTTGTGAAAACAGCTTGCCTAATAAAGATTTCAGGATGGAACAACTTGCTTCTATTGATCCATTTTATGACCTTGGACCTCTTTCTGGTGATAGTAAGTATGCTCATTCTTATGATACAGTTGTTGCCAGTGACAGTTATATTGTCAACTTTATTCAAAGTGCTACTAAAAGTTATTATGAGAGATGAAAGCATGGTTTTATGCATCTCAATAATGTTAAGTTTCCCCCTTTTATGTTGAAAGCTTTGAAGTTGCATTTGTTTTTTCTTCCTATGCTAGTGGCTCTTTGTTTCAACAATTTGTTTTCTCATGATACCCCCATGCATAGGAAGTGGGTTAGACTCAAATGTGTTGGTTATTTGCTTCTTGATGATCTCTTTCACTTCAAATATATCTCCTTTGTGAGCATCTTTGAGACTTTCAAGCCTAACTTAAAGGCATTAAAGAAAAGTACTTGTTGGGAGATAACTCAAGAGTTTGGTCGAGTCTTGGAAGTTATTAACTTAGTAATAACCGCTCCTTATCCTTTTTGTTTTGGTTTTGTGTCAAGTTCAACTACTTTTGAGAAGTGGAGTAGTTGTGAAAAGTGGCGGTCCTGGGACAGATTTTTGTGCTGCATTGTAAACATTCGTGAGGGAGATCAGTACGTCAGATGGAGCTGTATTTTTTTGAGCTTGTTCTCCAGGTTGTTACCCAACTTTCATTAGTTTTGCACTTTTTTATTTGAGCAACAGAAGGTTTTCGAAAAAATCAATATTTACCTGCTGGTCTATTTTGACATATTTCTGTCATCATTTGCATTTGCCTCTTATAGAAGCTTTCGCTTTGTTGGATTTCTTGTTGCCTTTAAAGTTTGTGTAATGCCTTGTGAGGAAAGGAATTTCCAGGAGAAGGAGAAAAGGAGTCTGCAGAGTTCGTCTTTAAATAGGTAAAAGTGGTGAAAACAGAAGGTTCGTGAAAGCCTAATCTTTTTATATTTTTGATGTTTTTATTACATAAGGAAAGTTATGAGACGGAATAGAGGAGGAAACGGAGGCCGGGGTGGACAAACCCACCCCAGGCATGGCCCCAGCTGGCCGCGCCTGGAGGGGGTGTGAGCCCCCCAAGCTCCGTCTCCGCCTTGTTTTCGTATCAGTACCTTCCTTATGCATTGAAACTTCATAATATATAACCTCCCGGATCCCCCGAGGTTCGTGCATTGTGTTCTCGTCGTGTTTTCGTTTTGATCTGTTTTTGTCAGGAAATCTTCTCAAGTTTAGAGCACCATGGTCTCCGCCAACGACAAAGGCAAGAAGCCCGCGGAGGAAATAAAGTTGGAAGAACAAACCGTCGCAGGGACAAGGGCAAGAAAACCTACTTTTGTAGGAGCAATTAACATTGGACGTGCTTTTTCTCGTAACATACATGGAATCATAGCCTCCGTTCCAGACTTCAGATCCTGCCCTGAGGCAGTGGAAGCCCTTCGAACCACTGACGAGTTTTGTGATAAGTATCGTGCTTTGAGGATGAAGGTGGATATGCTTCAAGAGGATAATAACAAGCTTCGTAAGATGCTGGAGGATTTTCTGACCCTAAACAAGGGAACACCACCACCGAAGGAGTAATTCGTCATCAGGTTTGGCATCCCCTTGGCTTGTTCCAAGCTTGGGGGGAGTGTCGTGGTATCACCATCTTTATCATTTATCTTTTACCTTTTTAGTGGATTCATGTCTTTGGTAGAGAAGTTATCTTATAGGTTGGTTTGCATTGTGGAAGTATCTCTCCTTTAGTTGATTATCTATGTATCCCTTGGTGTGAGTGCCTTTATGGAATATTAATGAGAAAGTTTCATCTTTTACTTTTTGCACTTCTTATTTTAGTTTGCAATATCTATTATATGATGGATCGTGTTGATCAGTATTGGCATCACTTTGGGAGCATCAAGTAAATCTAAATTGGTTTTGGCAAACCGAGCTCTGGTCAGTAGCAACACTTTTTGAGGTTTGAAAGAAAAAAGAGAAAAAGCTTACATGTATTTTATATCATTTATTTTCTTTCTTGTTGGCTCATAAGCTTAGTATTCTTTATTTAAGATCTTTTGTGTCTTCAAGGAAGATTGCATGTTTGGCTTTATCACTTGTATGTTTGCTTGTAGGGATGTAATTGGTACGGATAATTTTTGCTCCGAATTCGTATCCGCGTCCGTTTTAAGGATATGGTATGCGTTTTTAGATATCCGGCGGATATGGATGCGGATACGGATATTTGTCGAGTGGATATCCGACGGATATGGTAGCGGATATGGTATTGATGATATCCGACGGATAAGGATAATCCTACATTTTATACGGATTATCCGAGATACTCAAATAGAATAATCCGATATATTTAGCATAACCATAATATCTAGACAATCTAGTTAGTTTATCAGCTAGCTATACATGCTGCATATTGCATATTGTACTATGCTATTATCAATCTTGCACTTTTATACTGCTCATATATAGTGTGCACGCTTTCTTGTCATTTCTTTTACGTAAAGTAAATAAATTTTTATTTTTATATGTGTATTTTTTTAACTATCCTTTTTTGATTCGAGTCCACTCCGAATCTGCTCCATA
This sequence comes from Avena sativa, assembly GCA_916181665.1. Lineage (NCBI taxonomy): Eukaryota > Viridiplantae > Streptophyta > Magnoliopsida > Poales > Poaceae > Avena > Avena sativa. The sequence continues at coordinate 367,987,100 of OV702279.1, read as the reverse complement.
TCCGCAATCCGATATAATCCGCATCCGGCTATTATCCGCTCTGATCCTAGTCCGTCAAAAAAATATGGTAAAGGATATGGTCATAGCAATATCCGATCCGATCCATTTACATCCCTATTTGCTTGTTTCTTTCAACTCTTTTGCTTGTTATCCAGCCTTACTAGCCAAAAACCTGTTTTTAGAAGGCATACTTCTCATGTTTCCAACCCCTTTGAACCAAAACCTGTGCCATTTATGTCCACCATATCTACCTATTAGCATTATTGCTATTCCAAGCAAATTCTCAAGCTTCATCTATCTTTCGAATTAAAAAGTATTTTATTATGTGAAAACTAGTTAGTAAAGCTCTCATGAATTTGATGGCATACCTTATTTTCTTTCCCCTAATAGACTTGAACCATTGTGTCATCGAAGTTGTATATGCTTGCATCTATACGTTGGAATTAGCAAAACCGTGTTGTCACGGGGAACACTTTTAACATTGCACCTATACGTTGTACACAGTTGATATCATGCTCTTTTGTTTGCGGATGTCAACAAATGTGAAATAAAGAGGGAGCTTGTAAGTCCATGGAGTGATGCATGTGTGTTAGAGAAATGCCTGGGCCGCTAGCCTAAGCCATGCCTAATCATGGTGGAAACTTGCAGCATAATCATAATAAGCATTCTATGAAGCATCCTCAATAAAAAGCTATGCATATAGTAAATAAAAATATCGCTAAGATGCTTATTGTCTGCTTGCCTTGTCATTTTGGTTATGGGATAGCTCATGTACCATGTGCAAGGGATACCCCTTTGGCGGTTCTTTATGATACACATGTACTTACAATGACAAGAACTTACCGGTAACCAAAGTTGAGTAGAATGAGGAGTGGCCCTCATACTCAAGGGACATGAGATTGCCAACTTATATTTCGTCAAGCATATACTCCACCCTTGTTCACTTTAACCTTAATCATCTCAATATGTCTATGATAGGGGCAATGAGGGGTCAAATCTAGTAAGTAGCATAATCTTTTGGAAGCTCTTTATGACTTGAAATCTCTGCTTCCCTCTATGAAGGGACCTTTCTCCTATTTTCTAAGTTGGGTCAGTAAACCTACTTCCTCTCTATCTCCCGCAAGAATTTGAGTTGTTGTGTTGCAAGCATTCATATGGTGATTTATTCAATCATGTTTTTTATCTTACTTGTTTGCACAAAAATCTTATCTATTGAGTATTACTTTGAAAGCCTTTATTGTGAAAAACCTTTTTGAGCAAAGAGTGCTCCTATTTTGAAGACTTCTACAAAAGCTTTTTGTGAAACTGTTTGCCAGTTGTTCCCTGACCAAGAAAAGAGTTTGCCAATTCCAATTATGATTTATCTTTATGCTTCTCTATTGTGACTCCTGTACTGGTTGCAATCTAAGTTATATAATTGAGAGTTTCTTTCTTCTATGAGTTGTGTAATGGTAAGTGTGATGCTTCTTGTCCGTATTATTTTATCGACACTTCACTCCATAAACCTATGGACATGTTTACTGAACTTAGTTTTTGCTTGGGGACAAGCGAAGGTCTAAGGTTGGGGGGAGTTGATACGTCCAATTTGCATCACCATTCTATATCATAATTTGCCTCTATTCATTGATATATTTCTTATTATGAGGTGTTACTTATGCTTTGTCCTCTGTTTTTGCATGTTGGATGATTCTTGGAGGATGGACTGCTGGAGTCAGGTTTCTGATGGAAAAGAAGTGTTGTGATACAATTTCATGAAGATCAGAAAAATATTGGAAAATTATATTTTCCCAGAAGACAGAGGAAGCCAGAAGGGGAGGCGTAGCTGGGCCACAGGGGGCCCACACCCCCTAGGCGCGGGCCCACCTTGCCCCGCGCCTAGGGCAGGTGTGGCCCACCTGGCCGGCTCCCGACTCCGCCCTCTCGCCTATATCTTTCTCACGGAACCCTAATACCAGGGGAGCGACCACAGAAAGATTTCCGCCGCCTCTGCAGGGCGGAAAACACCGAGAGAGAAAGAGCTCTCCGGTAGACAGATTTCTGCCAGGGAAATCCCTTCCCGGAGAGGGGAGATCGTCGCCATCAACACCGTCGTCAAGCTAGACTTCATCGAGATCATCATCATCCACACCATCATCCACACCATCATCTCCACCAGCACCATCATCACCACTCCATCCCGCTATAACAATTGTGTTGGATATTGCTTTAGTTCTTAGGGGAAACTTTCCCGTTGTTGATTACTGTTGTAGTTGCTGCTTGTGAGTGGAACCATTGGATTATTGTTTATGTTTAGATTATTATCCATCACCATATCATCTTTGATCTTGATCCATATGATGTCTTGTGAGTAGTTCGTCTAGTTCTTGAGAACATATGAGAAGTCATGTTGTTAGTAGTGGATTTGTGTTGAGTTATTATTCAATGGTTTAGTATTTAAGTTGTGGTGCTATTCTTCTAGTGGTGTCATGTGAACGTCGACTATATGATACTTCACCATTTATGGGCCTAGGAGAATGCATTTTGTATTTGGCTACTAATCATGGGGTTGCCGGAGTGACAGAAATCTGAACCCCCGTTTGGACACCTTCGCACAAGGAAGTATAGGATCTCAGAGTTTAAGGCTGTGGTTAGGTTTTTATCTTAATTACTTTCCTGTAGTTACGGATGCTTGTAGGGGAGTTAATCACAAGTATGTATTACTCCAAGTAAGGTCATTAGCACAGGGTCACCCACACAACACTTACAATACCAAAGAAGAGTATTCAGCTATTTAAAGCGAAAGCACTTGACAGAATTCCCATGTGTCCTTGAGAACGTTTGGTCCTTATAAGTATTTCCACCGGCTTGTCCTTTGCTAAGAAAAGATTGGGCCACTTGCTGCAGTTGTTCGTTGTCTTTATTACTTGCACTTTGTTTTGTTGCTTTATCAGAAAACCCCTAAACATCCGTTTGCTAAGTATTTACAGAGATTTCCTGCTCCATACCACTAGACAACACCTTCTGCACCTCGTTGGGATCGACACTCCTATTTATCGAAAGTCTTACGATACACCCCCTATACTTGTGGGTCATCACCGGCTCGATATGGATCGATGCGTTGAGGGAGGGTGTTAGCTATGTCGTTCTGAGCACCGGTGCCAAGGCCGCAGTGCGGGTCAGAGGAAGCGATGACGGGAACCAGCCCATCGTCGTGTGGGGTGATGGCGCACCGGCCAGATCCTGCGGGCCGCCTAGCACTCGTCTGGCCAGTGGAGTTGAGGTGGCCATGGGAGACGAGAGGGATCGGGATTAGCATTTTGGGGCGGCTGATATTGTCGACGGTGGCGTCGTCGGAGACGTCGCTGAACAAGGTCACAAGGTCGCCGTCGCCCAGTTCGTCGAACTAGGTCGCAGCGCGGTATCTCTCGCTTCTCGGGAAATTTTCCACGGGCCGACATACGATTTTTTTTCTCCCCGTGGAATGGGCGGGTTTGGCGGGGTTTAGACCAGGGATTCAGCCCGGTCAGATATAATCGAACGCGAAATTTTGGCTGGGCCTGGATTTTGTCCCGCCGGGGTGGGCACCGTGAAACCCGGCCAATCCACGCGGGGATGGGACTAACCGAAACCGAACAAAGCCTGAAGCAGCACGGCAGCGCGGCAAATTCGGGTGGCGTGTGCTCCAGCGTTTTAGGGGACAAATCACCTCCGGAGCCGGTAGAGCGCGCCAAACACCGGGCCCCTCTTTCACACCAGATCAGGTAGCTAGCTCCATGATCACGGATTCACGATGCATTAATGCCTAACACCATTAGCTAGCTAGCCAGCTTAGTTCAGTTCATTCACGTGTGTCAGCTTTAATTCTCACCTCATCTCTGGTGGCCAGGCAGGATAGCTAGCTAGGCGCATTCGTTGAGGAACACATGAACTAGGGATCCTTCTTTCGGTCGGATCTTGGATGCATGCTCATGTTTGGTTGTTTATGTCATCTAGTTGGGGGATTAAATAATTTTATAGTGCATGATGTCATGGCAATATTGTTCAGTTGGTACTTTTGGGGTTCTTTATTTTCTGTAGCAATGCTTTTGATTTTTTAGGACCGCTTTTTGGTTTTCTTCTGAATACTTTTTGGGGTTTTAAGTACTTTTTTTGTGGTGTCCTTTTGGGTTTAATAATCAGATGTTTAATTATTTAGTTGGTCTGTTATTACTTATTGCTCGCATGAGGTTGTGCAGACAAAAAATGCACATGCGGGAAAAAGTAATTGATACCTGGCCGCTCAATTATCGTCCAATATAGTGGGAGCTTGACACCCAGAAACAAAACAACAAGAATTTTTAAGCCAACATTATCTATTTGTTGGTAAAAGAATTTCTTCTTTGCGCCGGGAAAATGGCATTTATATTTTTATTTGTGCCAAACTGCCAAATTTCATATTTTGCCTCAAATCATTGTCGTGACAGATTATTCTGATGAATGGGTCCACCATCTCAATAGTACTACTTATTAGTATTTAGAGACTTCATTGTTATACTCCCTCCGACCCATTTTAGTTGATTTCGATTTGTCAAAATTTAAATAAATTTAGACACTATTTAATATATAGGTTCACCCAAATTTGTAAAAATCCAAGTCAACTAATATGGGTCGGAGGGAGTACGATTTTTCATATTTTATTATCACTTCCCACTCGCTGCCCTGTTCTGTTTCTTCCGCGGTGGTGCATGCAGCCCACCATAGTTCAAACCCATCTCGAGCAAATTTCTGGTGTCTCACCTCTTACTGTTAAAAAATCGTGGCCCCTCCCCCGCTAGGCACTAGGTTAAGAAAGTAAAAGAATTGCACTGTATCTCCGTTCATATATTCACACGCTGATGCGGAATTTATTACCTATTCCAGACGGTTAGACTGGACCGATTGAGAAGACACCCAAAGCTGTGAGCTAAACCCATGATTCTGCCCTGTTTCTCGAATAAAAAACAGAATTTGCTCAATTCTCCAGACTCAACTATTGATTTTCCTTCTCAGTTCTCCAAACCCAACTATTGCCATATCGCATCCCGTTTCTCTGCCTCCTCTGACTGTACGCTCCGTCTGCTCGGGGTTGCATGTGTGCCAGCACATGCGCAGATGCTGTGACTAAGCTGCGCTTTTGCAGATGCTTTCTGACTAAGCCGCGCTTTATTGCCAACCTACTACCCCTATTGCCGTTGTTAATTTACGGGTCAGCGAACGGTGGCACGATCTCGGGGAAACCACATGCAATGTGCAAGGGGGTCGCCTCGTGGCTTCGGCCTTGGGTTGCTGCTACCCTGCTGGTGCTGCACTACTGCTCGGTGCTCGCTGTTAACTCTATCTAATTTATGGGCATAGGGACAGCTCCCGTTGTGCTCCAGAGTTCCCACCTGATTGGACCTAGTCACCTAGCTATGTGATGATATGATTGATTATATAGTTTTGGTTCTAGGATATGTATGATTAGTGATGCTATCTCTAATCCTAGTCGATCGTCCTAGGGACAGGAAATCATATCTTAGAGACTACAGCAATACTTCATTGCCCATGCTACATTTTTTTTTGTATATTGATTTTGAGGATTTGCCAGAATGGTGACCTAATTGACCCTAGCAAGTTCAGTTATCCAGGAGACACTTTATACACTTCCATTTATTATATATAAGGTCCTCTCAAACTTTAGTTTGCATGGACCAGTTCTCTTCTAACCCGTCGAAACCCATACCCAGACCATGTATATCTCCATAATGATGTATTTGGTCGAGCTTGGTATACTTCACATTCCCACCGGCTGCCCTCATCTCCTGTTATCGCGATCTATGTTGAATAGAAGAGTAATTTACCAAGCGAATTACCCATACTAAACGCTAGATAAAACATGATTAGAATAAAAGACAAAATACTAATCATGTGAAATAGCGAAAACATATTAAGACAGGTAATCAAACAGACTGCAACACGAAGATCTTGAGATGCGATCAGAACAAGATTGAGAAAGAAAACATACACGGCAACAGCAGAAGAGGAACCGCCGGTGTTCGCGTTGGCACCGTTGTTAGCCATGTCGTTGAGGAAGAGGGTGCTGATGTCGGGGAAGAAGTCCTCGTTGGGGAAGACGTCGGCGCAATCGCTATCCGAGAGGGAGTCCGTGATGAAGCCAGTAGTCGCGCTGACAGCGCTCCCCAAAAACCTTATCGCCCTTCTCCCGTACAGGACTCGAGGCAGCGGGGTCTCGGAGGCCTACTGTGCCGGCTCGCGGTGCACGCCGCAAGACAGGATGGGGAAGATCTAGGTAGCGCAGTGCTCTGGAACTGGAGGCACAAAGGTTGTGTGGCAGTGTGTCTAAGAGGAGGCGGCACAGAGGGGAAGGCAGACAGGCTGCACAGGAGATGAAACGAACAGACAGAAGTTGAAGCGAACCGGCGGCAACCCACCGGACAGCCTCCACTCAGTTCGTATTAAAAGTCCACTCGAGCAGAACGTTTCAGCTTCTGTATGGCTGTTCATATACCATTCATGCGTGGCAAAATAAAGCTCGGCTCGGCGAGACTCCTGCAACCCGCGACGCGCACGCGCTTCGTGGCGAGGCGAGGCGAGGAGTGGCGTGGCGAGCGAGGAGGGGGAGGAGCGCGCGTGTATATGTCTTCTCTTCTCAAGCTCGTACAAGTGGTGGAAGAGCTCACCTTATAAGCTGGTCCAACTTTCACTCAACTAGCAACGCGGGACTAAACATTTGTCCCAGCTCTTGCCTTGCATGAATGGGCCAAATGTGCCTCTAGGATTTCAGGAATTTATTGGCATATAATAAATGGGCTGGGCCTATTTAGGCAAAAATTCCAACAATCCCCCACTAGATCCCAGAGGCACATGAAGTTTGACTTTGGTTCCAAAACATTGTTTATATACCGGTACTGTAGTGGAGACTGTTAAGTTGAACTTTCACCTAGAGCTTTATGTTATACTAGGCTGCAACTTGTACAGTGGACTATGCCTTGAACTGCAAGTTTGCTGCGAACCTAGTTTCACAAAAAGTCTTGACCGATACTAGGCTACCGTGAGACTTCCCCGCGGGTGGAGCTTATACGTCATACTCCATGACCTTTCATGTATTTTATTAGAGAGCACCCTACTCTCATAGACTGCGACGTTTTAACAGTCAGTCTCATATAGGTGTATTCTTTAAAAGATATTCTGCGGGATAACATCTTTGCTTAGGATAAGCCACTTAGAACATATTAAGATAATAAATCAACCTGCCGTGCAGAATAGGAAAGTATTGCATCTTTATGGAGTGGTGTTTATTAAAGTAGGGATACTTTCCTCTCAGCTAACTAACAACTTGTCTCCCAATTCTAATTCACTGGATCTTCGATCACATAGAGTGGTTTACCACTGCGGAAAGCTCAAATTGTAGGTCTCATACCCATCTCCTTCGATGCATTTTCTATCACATTGCGTGATAGACCCTTTGTGAAGGATCTGCCAAGTTTTTAGATGTTTGGATATAATCCAATGCAATAACTTCGGAGTTTCTCATTTTTCTGACAGATTTCAGTCTCCTCTCCACATGTCTTGATGACTTCATATTATCCTTAGAACTATTTACCTTAAAAATCACAGTTTGATTATCGCAGTTCATAAGGATTGCTGGTATTGGTTTTTCAACCACAGGCAAGTTCATCAAGAGTTCACGAAGCCACTCTGCTTTAACAGTGTTTGTGTCTAATGTTGTGAGTTCTGCTTCCATAGTTGACCTCGTTAAGATGGTCTACTTGCAAGACTTCCAAGAAACAGCGCCACCAGCAAGTGTGAATACATATCCACTCGTGGCCTTTATCTCGTCGGCATCAGAAATCCAATTTGAATCACTATAACCCTCTAGTACCCTCGGATACCCGGTATAGTGTATGCCATAGCTTGCAGTGCCTTTTAGATAGCGCATAACTCTATCAAGAGCATGCCAGTGATCATCTCCTGGATTTGAAACAAATCGACTGAGTTTGCTTACAGCAAAGGCAATGTCAGGCCTCGTGGCACTAGCTAAATACATAAGCGAGTCAATAATTTGAGAGTATCTCAGTTGGTCTCTAGCATTTCCTCGATTCTTTCGAAGCAACACACTAGGATCATACAGTGTAGGAAAAGACTTGAAGTCTCTATACCCGAAATGACTCAAGATCTTTTCCACATAGTGGGACTGAAGAAATGTAATCCCACCATCATCATCTCTCAATAGCTTGATGTTCAGGATGACATCAGCTACTCCCAAATCCTTCATCTCAAAGGAACAAGATAAGAAATCTTTGACCTCCTTAATTGCATTAAGGTTGGTTCCGAAAATCATTATGTCATCAACATACAAACAAAGGATGAATCCCTCACCCCTACCATGGCGATGGTACACACATTTATCAGCTTCATTTACAACAAAGACTGCAGCAGTTAAAGTTCTTTCGAACTTCTCATGCCATTGCTTAGGGGCTTGTTTCAGGCCATATAAAGACTTCAATAACTTGCACACCTTTCCTTCTTGACCATTTACCACAAAGCCATCTGGCTGATCCATGTAAATTTCCTCATCCAACTCTCCATTAAGGAAATCTGTCTTAACGTCCATTTGATGAACGAGAAGACCATGAGAGGCAGCCAATGAGAGTAATACTCGAATGGTGGTCAATCTGGCAACATGTGAGTAAGTGTCAAAGAAGTCTTCACCTTCTTTTTGAGTATATCCCTTGGCCACAAGGCGTGCCTTGTACTTCTCAATAGTACCATTAGGTCTAAGCTTTTTCTTGAACACTCACTTGCATCCTACAGGTTTGCACCCATAAGGGCGATCAGTGATCTCCCATGTTCCATTAGCTAAGATGGAATTCATCTTACTATGGACATCTTCCTTCCAGTAGTCAGCATCACGAGATGCATATGCTTCTGAAATGGATGTGGGAGTGTCATCCACAAGGTACACAATGAAATCATCACCAAAGGACTTTGCAGTCCTCTGTCTCTTGCTCATTTTAGGAATTTCATTATCCTCCTCCTTAGGACTTTCATAGTGTTTAATTGGAATGGTAGGTTCACAAAATGTAGCAAATTCCTAATTAGATGAACTAGGTATCTCTAGATTTGATGAGTTAGGTTTATCCTTCATAGGAAAGATATCCTCAAAGAAAGTCGCATCAGTCGACTCCATGATTGTACCGACGTGAATTTCAGGTACTTCAGATTTTACTATCAAGAATCGATAACCAATGCTATGGAAAGCATAGCCCAGAAAAACACAATCAATGGTTTTTGGTCCAAGCTTGCGCTTCTTGGGGATTGGTACATTAACCTTTGCCAGACAACCCCAAGTACGTAAGTAAGAGAGTTTTAATCTTTTCTTCTCCCATTCTTCGAATGGAGTAATTTATTTGTTCTTTGTGGAAACTCGGTTTAGGACATGACACGCAGTCAATAGTGCCTCCCCCACCATTCCTTGGAGAGACCGATGTGTCTAACATGGCGTTAACCAAATCTGTTAGAGTACGGTTCTTTCGGTCGGCTACTCCATTTGACTGAGGTGAGTAGGGAGGCGTCCTCTCATGAATTATGTCATGTTACGCACAAAAGAAATTAAACTCATTGGAAAAATACTCTCCACCATGATCAGACCTAAGCCTCTTAATCTTTTGATCAAGTTGATTTTCTGCCTCAGCTTTATAGATTTTAAAGAAACTCAAAGCCTCGTCTTTTGATTTCAGAAGATACACATGACAATATCTCGTAGAATCATCGATTAAAGTCATGAAATATTTCTTTCCACCTTTTGTCAACACACCATTCATCTCACAAAGATCAGAATGTATGAGCTCTAGTGGTGTTAAATTTCTCACTTCTGCAATCGTATGTGACTTGCGAGGTTGTTTAGCTTGCACGCAGACTTGGCATTTAGACCCCTTAACAGTTTTGAAATCAGGGATTCATTTTGGCTAGTCGCGTCATACAACCAAAATTAATATGACAAAGACGAGAGTGCCAGACATTTGATTCAAAATTCGTGTAAATATGATTAACAACTTTATTATAAATGTCTGATAGAGATAAGCGGAACAAGCCTCCGCACTCATAGCCTTTACCAACAAAGGTTCCATACTTCGAAATTACAAATTTATTGGACTCGAATACAATCGTGTAGCCATCTCGACACAACAGAAATCCGCTAACAAGATTTTTATTTATTGAGGGAACATGGTGCATGTTCTTCAGGCGCACGGTCTTTTCCGAAGTGAACTTCAGATCGATCGTACCAACACCATGAACAGAATCATGCGAGCCGTTCCCCATCAGCACGGTTTGAGTCCCTCTGACCTGATATGAAGAGAACATGGAAATATCAGAACAGACATATACATTAGCGCCCGTGTCAATCCACCAATCAGGATAATAACATAATGAAAGAAAAATAGGTAATATACCATACCCAACATCTTTCATCTCAACGTCGCCCATGACAACATTAGCAGTCTTGCTGCCCTTCCCATGCTGGCGCTTGTCAAAGCGGTTGGGACAAGCAGGAGCCCAATGATCAGGATCACCGCACACATGACAAGCACCTTTCCTCTTATCAGTCTTCTTCTTAAAGCTGGTAGACTGTGAGGCCTTGTTCTTTCCATCGAACTTTCATTTGCCGTCAAACTTTTCCTTTGTTCTTGAACTTTTGAGGCTGGAAATTCCTTTTCTGTACCAGATTGGCATTAGAACCTCCCTCGGTACCTCGAGCACGTGTGTCTTTTGCTCTCGCCTTCTCTTCCACATCAAGAGTCCCAATAAGATCTGTCACGGAGAACTTTTGTCTCTTGTGCTTCAGAGAAGTAGCAAAATTCCTCCATGACTGGGGAAGTGTGGCAATAATGCCTCCGGCAACAAACTTGTCCGGTAACACACAAGTGAAGTGCTCAAGCTTCCTGACAAGTGACTATATCTCATGAGCCTGCTCCATAATGGGGCGGTCATCAACCATCTTATAGTCATAGAATTGTTCCATGACATACAGTTCACTACCAGCATCGGAGACTCCAAATTTTCTCTCGAGCGCATCCCACATATCCTTGTCATTGCTAAATGACAGATATGAGTCGATAATATTGTCGCCAAGAATGCTGATCAAGGCAGCCTTGAAAGTGGCATCAAGTTTTTGAAACGCCTCTTCCTGGGCGGGATTAAGTTCACCCTCAGGTGCGCCATAGATGACGTTATAGCAGCTCATGGTCTGAAACCAGAGCACTGTTCTCGCGCGCCATCGTTTGTAATTGACACCTTCGAACACAGGTGGCTTCATAGAAGCAACAAAGCCACTTGGGGCAAATTGCCTAAAATAAGGTTTTTGGATTGTTGAATAAAAGAGCAATTTACCAAGCGAATTACCCATAATAAACACTAGATAAAACATGATTAGAATAAAAAACAAAATACTAATCATGTGAAATAGCGAAAACATATTAAGACAGGTAATCAAACAGACTGCAAGACGAAGATCTTGAGATGCGATCAGAACAAGATTGAGAAAGAAAACATACACGGCAGCAGCAGAAGAGGAACCGCTGGTGTTCGCGTTGGCACCGTCGTTAGCCATGTCGTTGAGGAAGAGGGTGCTGATGTCGGGGAAGAAGTCCTCGTTGGGAAAGACGTCGGCGCAATCGCTATCCGAGAGGGAGTTCGTGATGAAGCCAGTAGTCGCGCTGATAGCGCTTCCCAAAAACCTTATCGCCCTTCTCCCGTACAGGACTCAAAGCAGAGGGGTATCAGAGGCCTACTGTCCCGGCTCGCGGTGCACGCCGCAAGACGGGATGGGGAAGATCTAGGTAGCGCAGTGCTCTGAAACTCGAGGCGCAAAGGATGTGTGGCAGTGTGTCTAAGAGGAGGCGCGACCTCTCTCTTATGTAGGCACAGAGGGGGAGGCAGACAGGCTGCGCATGAGATAAAACGAACGGACAGAAGTTGAAGCGAACAGGCGGCAGTCCACCGGACAACCTCCACTCAGTTCGTATTAAAAGTCCACTCGAGCAAAACGTTTCAGCTTCTGTAGTTGTTCATATACCATTCATGCATGGCAAAATAAAGCTCGGCTCGGCGACATTCCTGCAACTCGTGTCGTGTCGTGTTGTGATAAGGCGAGGCGAGGCGAGCGAGGAGGAGGAGGAGCGCGCGTGTATATGTCTTCTCTTCTCAAGCTCGTACAAGTGGTGGAAGAGCTCAACTTATAAGCTGGTCCAACTTCCACTCAACTAGCAATGTGAGACTAAACATTTGTCCCAACTCTTGCCTTGCATGAATGGGCCAAATAGGCCTCTTGGATTTCAAGAATTTATTGACATATAATAAATGGGATGGGCCTATTTAGACAAAAATTCCAACAATCTACATCTTTGCAAGCCACATTTTGAATTTCTTTTGCTGCTGCTATATAGCTCCTGGTTTCTGCCTCCTGTAGGCACGTGAGTATACGTGTACTGTGAGTATATGTCTAGCAGGACCATACGAGCTTCGGGGGAGTTTGTACTGTCTTTGAAACGAATCAGTATCAACTTTTTGTTTATCAAAATTTGAACAGAGGAGGGACAACGAAGCAAAAGAGTCATTATATCATACTCAAATTACATAGGAAGTATGCATTCAGGTTACAAGGGGTAGTGGCAGATCTGAAACGAATGTACCTACGTATATTCAGGTTACCAATAGGCAGTGGCAGATCTGAAACGAATGTACCGGCTTATATCTATCCCTTTTAATTGAGAGAAGATCTCGCATACTACGCATATCTACCTGGTGTATATATCACGGAAAATTAAGCATGGTCCCCTCCCCAGGTACGCCCTGCATACCTGAGTACAATCAAGGGTCTTTAATGTGTGTCTAGATATTAGTATTCTATTTTGCACAGCCCAATTGCTCGTGGTCCTGCTATCTGGCTCAGGAACTATACAATGCCGGAAAATCGAAAGAACACCACCATCAAGATCTAGTTTCAGGTATACGTCATAAAAATTACCTAAGCACAAGCTGATGTCCAATAATTTACTAATGCACTAGTAAAGAACAGATGAATACAACAACGGTATTGCTAGTTCTGAAAATTAGCTTCAAGCTCGGTCACCTAGAGTCATTACACTACAATAGAACATGCAGGTCCTAGCGGTTATAAACATTGATTTACACGCGTAATTGTCACGCATGGGCAATTGCGGCATAAAAAATGAAAGAGATAACTGTGTCCGAAAAAGCGTATAGACAACGCTTTCTCGCTCGCGCATGATCATCCGCCAAGCTAGCAAGGCAGCTATGCGTGAACGCTGCGACCCATTGTGGAGGGCCGGCACACCATAGGTGTCATGAAAGCTATGCGTGACCAGCACAAGTCGGTGTCGGCGTGTACCCGTGGACGACACAATTTTTAGTGTGCTAATAATATTTTACGGCTATATGATTCTTTTGAATATCTCGATACAAGTTCACAACACATATAAATATGACCGTAGCAGTACATGAATACATATAGGCAGTACATACGGATCGTGTGCCCTAGTGCTTATAAATGCCAAGGCACACACCTAGTCGCCGCGCTCGCGCAGGCGCGGCAAAATAAAACCGCCATGAATAACTGCGTCGGGAAATGAGTTTAGGCGGCATTGCCTTGACACATCATCATCATCGCCGAGCTAGCGTTACCATGGCAGCAAGGTGATAACGTCGCGACCCATTGTAGGTGAGACGACGACACAAAAACACTGCCTGCTACGATATCTGGCGGCGGATGCTTTGGTGCATAACAATATAATTAATTTCATAATTATTCTAGCATATTTTATATAATATAAAACATATAAAGAATAATAGAAAATTTATAATACACATAAACTCATAGCACATAGCACACGACAGTAATACACATAATTCAAATGAAAATTTAGTTCACATACATCTAGAAAGAACTAACTTATTAATCCATTTAGTGACGGACAAATAGCCCTCCTTTGCTTGAAACTTGAAGGCACAAACATCTTCTTCTTGCAGTTTCTTCTGAAGAACATAGGGTGTGTTTGTTACCCTGGGCCAACCCAGAAAATCTCACCTCATCCCACTTTTCTCACTAGAGACCATGTTTGTTAGGCCGGGTGGACTCACAGGGCTAAGCTCACCTCATGGGAAAAAAGGCTCTCGACCTAGCCGGATTGAGAAGCAAAGAACGAGCTTCACATGTGAGCCTAGCCGAGTCGACCCTAAAAACTGCGCCCCACGCGTCTGCGAAAGACCTCCCGCTCGGCCCGCGCTAGGGCAACTCCCTCGAGCGGTTCCCAAATCCCTCCCTCGAGCGGTTCCCCAATTCCTCCCCCTGCGCCTCCCCAGCCGCCACTACTCCGTTCCCCTAATCCCACCGCCGCTAAGCTCCGGTTGAAGCCAGCATGGGGGTCACGACGTGGTCGTGAGCAGCAGCTGCCCTGCCGACCCGCCACCGACGGCCAGCCGCCCCGCTGGACCAGGTCGACCACCGCCGGTCCCGCTGGCAGCAGGCCATTGTCCGCGTCGTTCTGCACCGCCACCATGCCGGTAACTACTAGTATCTGCACCGCCAGCACACCAGGACCCAATCTGCACGGCCACCACGCCAGTCTCGTCTCCTGCCGTCACCACCCCGTCCACTTCTCCAACAGAGGCATCTGAGGTAGTATCTCCCTCTGTTTCTTTGCAACAAAAACTATGGGTTACATATGATACTTTCAGATATTAATGTTGTGGACAGAATGGATTTTATTCTATGCAATTGTATGCATGATGAATACTTGGTGTGTCCTATTTGTTTCATTCCAGTGTGTGAAAATGATTTTTTTTGTTTCTTTAGATGGATGATTTGGCCAAAAAACGACGTCAACTAATCGTGCAAGCAACCGGTCTTGCAGCTGCATTGGGAGCTTACATGATTTTTATCTCAAGGAGAGCTAGAAACCAAACTCTGATGTTATTAGGTTGTAGGATTGATATGGATATAGCTAGGGAATAAAACTTGAGATATATCTATCATTTTACCGACTTACATTGCTCAAATCAGCTAAGAATGAAAAGAGCTCCCTTTTTTTTTTGCTTGTGCAATTTGTTTAGAGAGAGAGAATTATTGAAAGATAGTATTAATACTTCCATTGAGGAACAAGTAGCCATGTTTCTCATGGTAGTTGGACACAACACAAGGTTTCGAGCTCTTCAACCGATTTTTAGAAGATCTATTGAAGTAATAAGTAGGTATTTTAAGGCGGTGTTGTATGCTGTTGGAGAGTTGCGAGGTGAGATGATCCGTCCTCCCTCTAGTAATATACACCCTAAAATTCAGGAAAACAACCGCTTCAATACTTACTTCAAGGTAATCTACTTTTATTCGGAAAACTCTATATATTCATCTCGTCCTCCCTCCACTCATACTTACATATTTATGAACTAGGATTGTATTGGAGCAATTGATAGAACACATGTCATGGCTAGAGTCCCAGTAAATATCTCGGCCGCCTTTAGGGGTAGAAAAGATGGTACTACTCAAAATGTTATGGCTGTGGTAGAATTTGATTTAAGATTTACCTATATACTTGCTGGTTGGGAGGGGTCAGCTCATGATGTCCTCATACTTGCGGATGCTGTGAAGAGGGATGATGGGTTGTCATTACCTCCAGGTAATAATTTAAACCTAGCAGCCACATATAATCACATTTATGACTTACGACGAGAATCAGTAAGAGAATATGTTTTAGTACTTCTTTATAGATAGATGGCTCAAAAAGACCAACAAACCGAGCAAGATGAGCATGGATCTCAATGCATCACATTGTATAGTTGAATATAGAGAAACGTTTAAAATTATAGTTTTGCATGACGAGCCATGGACCACACGATGCATTTGCTTTTCTCACATCACATTCCAAGACCCTTATTTTACCAACAAATCGAGCAAGATGAGCATAGATCTCAATGCATCTCACTGTCTAGAAGAATGTAGAGAACCGCTTATAACTATAGTTTTGGATGACGAGCCATGGACCACCATGCATTTGCTTTCTCCCATCACATTCCAAGATCCTTACCAACAACCTAAAACACTTAGTATTAAAAAATCTAGAAAGTCTTTGTTGCTTTTCAGGATTTGGCTACGATCAATGGTACAACAGATGCTAAATTTTGTATAACATTCCATAATTAAATAAGAACAATTATTTTGCGAATAAATAAGAGCATTTCGTGTTGGCTAAATCAATGTCAGAGAAACAACAAGTGAGTTTTAAAATTTTGTGTTTTAACTCTAGGTTTATAACTTATATGCCTGCTTAGCAACTACCAACCTCTCAAAGTTAATAGATAAATATGTGCAAACACGAATTTAGCATCACATAAAAAACTAGCCAAGCAAATGTGTTGGTTGTCTCGTTAATGTTGCCCTATTTCACCAGTCTTGTCCGTCCTAACATCCTTGACCCAAATTCCCACAAATAACCCTCGCGGACTTCATGCCGCTCGACGGGCATATGTGGGATGCATCATGCGTGGGGGACTTGTGGCCATGATTCGATGGGCTAACAACCGCAGTCACATAAATGTATACATATTTGGGGCTTGAGATTGATCGTTGTTAATAGCCTTACTTGTGTTGACTTATAAATCAAGCGTATGAGGTACTCAAAGTGTACAATGGGGGGGGGGGGGGGGGCGGATCCTGATTGCTAGTGGTGTGTGTGTGCGGGGGGAGGGGAAATCCTGATTGCTAGGGATGGGATAGCTGAGGTCATCGCTTCTCAATCGTCTTGTTGCCTTACGGCTTGAGAGATATGGACATATCTCTAGTGCAAAATATGTGATGTTTTAGATAATATGGACATATTTCTAAAGATGTATCTTTGACGATTGTATATATATATATATGATTGTGTTTCTAAGAAATAAAATAATCTATTTTTTATGAAAAACCAAATGGTTTTAACTCTTTTTTTCTTCTCAATAACAAGTACTAGTAGTTAACATCAAGATTTCGAAAAGAGTTTTGCCCATTCTACCACACCAAATATGAATTCACGCATATAGCCCTTGTAGGAAATGTGTGGAGTTTCATGCCGCTCCACATGGGCATGCACGATGCAGCACAGCAGGGTAGCGGCGCCCTCTCTCTCAATTTGCACAAGCTCCGATGACGCAGCACTCCAGGGGACAAATCACCTCCGGAATCAACCTTGACACCGGATTGGCTCCATGATGGGGATTCATTCAAGATAGTCTCACATGCTACTACTATCATATTTTCTTGGAGCGGCAAGTGTGTATGTGGTGTGGATGGAAAAGCGCAGGCAGCTACTCGAGATATTTCTGGGCATGGATGGAAAAGCGCAGCAGCTGGAGGTTCCCCGCGCATCCAGGCAGGCTTCCGTTGAGGAACACACACATGAGTTGGAGGATCTTCTGTTCAAAAAAAAAAAAGAGTTGGAGGATCCTTCCTCCGGTCGGATCTTGAATGCATGTATCGTGACATCATGTATGCTGTTCACCTCACCAAGTTTTTTTTTGCGGGTACACACCTCACCAAGTTGGGGTGATCATGATTTCATAATCCATCGTGTCATGGAGATAATCTTCTTAATTGGTAGATCCGAGCTGGCGCACTTTTGAGTTTTGTAATGCCACTTTTGACTTTTATAATGACGCTTTTTAGTTTCCTATTGCACTTTTGAGTTCTATATAGGAAAAATACCCGTCCGTTGCACCGGAGAGAAAAAGGCTGCACCGCAAAAGGCAATGGATTTTTATTGAATATTTTCTAGACCCGAAGAATTTAACTTCTCGAAATCAGTTTTTGTTAATGGGACGAAGCAAATTTCTCATATAAATTCATCTAGGCTTATAACAGAAGATATAAATTACTCCATTAGGGAGAAAGTTCGCGGAGCACCTAGAGAAAAAAGAGTACTGCTACTGTCATACTTGTCGAATCCAGGGGCTGCGTCAGGTCGCGGTCTTTTTCATTCTGCTCCAAGTGTAGGAAACTTTCAGCGATCACCATCTTCAGAGATGCACAGCCTATGCGTTATGAAGAGAAGCGGAATGATAAAGTCATGAACTCATCCAAGTACCATTATAATGTGTACACGATATGAGCATATATACAATACGATGCAGCAGCCACCCCAGCAACCTCCTCTTTTTGGTTTTGGTTTCCAGCAACCTCCTATTCCTCAGCAAGCTCAGATGATGCCTCCCCAGTTTGGATCATACCCCCTTTCAGCTTTCCTCCTTGGCAGTATGGGCAGCACCCCAACCCTACTTTCTAGGGGCAGTTCTCTGTGCCTTGGCAACAACCACCTCTTGGTTTTGTTGGGCAGTGGATGCCCCCCCCAGTAGGCAGTGCAGCCTCCTATGCAGAAACCTCAGGGGAGTAAGAATTCCTCTCAATCTGGGAAGAATCAGAAGGAGAAGCCCAAGGATTCAGGTAAAGAAGATGATGCTAAGTCTTTGGATGGTGCCCAACACTTTGTTGCCTCAGTTGATTCAGGGTCAGGTGTTCATGAGAAACTAGAGGTTTATGCTGAGGTAATCTGTTGTAACTGTGGGGAGCCTGGGCATCACAAGGCTGCTTGTGCCTCTCCCAGAACCTGATTCATTTGTATCTCTTTGGACCATGAGGTGGAAGCTTGCCCAGTGAAGAAACAACCTCAGCAGATTGCAAAATTTGTTGGGAGTGCAGCTTCTGGACTAGGGTTTTATCATATTGAACTGCCACTCATGACCTCTGAAGTTGCTCCCCCAAAAAATATTGGCCTTGTGTATGTTCATCAAGGGAGTATTTCCAAAGAAGAGATTTACCAAAATCTTGCTTCTGTCTATAGAATTAATTGGCCCTAGCAAATTAGATGCCTTGATGAGTGGTCCTTTCTGGTCAAATTACCACCCCATCTCAAGGTTGAGGAGATTGCTGGATACCCTAGTTTTGGGCTACCTAAGGAAGGTGTCTTTGTCAAGGTCCATGTTTGGAATGGGGCCCTAGATTACTATGCTGAACTACAAGATGTTTGGCTCCAAATCAAAGGGCTGAACCAGGCCTGGTGTAAATGGAAAACACTCATGCAGTTTGTCACTGCTTTTGGTATCATGCAGGATGTGGACTGGTATGGAATGTTTAGGTCCTTCTATGAGACAGTCAGAGTCAAAATCAAGTGTAAGGATCACACTAGGATTCCTGCCTCTAGGATCTTTGAAGTTGGTGGAGTGCTGTTTCAAATCCACTTTGCTGTGGAGGGGCCTGCTAGTGTGGTCAATGTTGAGGATGAAGATCCTGACAACATCCGCCCCCCCTAACCCTGATGAGCATGATGACCAGCTTGAGGAACAACCTCCAGAAGCTAAGAAAGGCTCTGATAAAATGGATACTGATGCCAGCATTGGGGGAGGAAAACTTCTTCCTCTACCCCTAACCAGCAAAAAAGCAAAGAACCAGGGAGTTCCAAGCAAAAGTCCCTGGCAACTCTTTCTGACAAAATTCAAGAGGTTGCAAACTGCTTTAGCATTAACAGTCCATTGCCTACCTGCTCCAGCAAACTTATGCATATTGTTGATGAAGATTCCATAGCAAAGACTAAGGTGTTGGATTGGATGAAGAGCATTCATACTAAAGATGATTGTGTCAACCTCATTCAGGAGATGGAGTTAGCTACTGAAAACACTCTCTTCTATGAGGACCCAGATAAAGAGATTAGCCAGGAGGAGTTGCTGAGCCATGAGATTGAGGGGAAAAAGCCTAAGGAGCAGGAGACGAAGAGCAAGTGGGGTCCTGTTTTTGGTGCAAGGCAAAGTGCCAGGTTTTCTGATAAGGAAGGGAAGACAATGCTTCAGAAAGCACAAGAGATTACCATGAAGAGAAACCTGGAGAAAACAACTGCTGCTTCTTCTAAACTGAAAGGTATTGCTCAACAGAATCCTTTCAATACCATTGCAACTAGTAATCTTATTCAAATTGCTAATACTGTTGGTGTTGTCATTCCTAGTCTTGAGGAATGTTCCTCTGTTATTTCTGTGAATAGTAATACCGCTTTACCTTCTTCTTCTGTTTCTCCTTCTTCTCCTAGTAATCCCCTAGAAGAAAAAGGGTATGAGGATGATTTTCCTGATGCTTTAGGTTGGTCTTTGGTTAGTAAACATAGGCGGGGAAAGCACCCCAACAAAGTTAGTTTTAAAGGAATTGTGTTTTTTTGAATCCTAGGGGAATTCAAGCCCCTGGTAGGAAGAATGCACTTATTAATCTTTTCATTAAAACTCATGCTCATTATGTTGGTTTCCAAGAAACTAAAAAAGAAACCATTTCTTGCAATTATCTAAATTCTCTAGTAGGAAATAGGATGTTTGATTGGAAAGATCTACCTGCTGTTGGCTCTGCTGGAGGCATTGTGGTAGGAGTAGACTTAGATTTTTTTGATGTAATTAGCTGGCAAGTACTGAACTTTTCTGTTTCAGTTGTGGTTAGGCTGAAGGCCAAAGACACTGTAGTCAAGATTATTAGTGTTTATGGCTCTTCTTATGAGGATAAAAAAGAGGATTTTATCTCTGAATTGCACAGCCTTTTTGTTGATTACACTGGTCACACTATTATTGGTGGGGACTTCAATCTGGTTAGATTTCAGTATGATAAGAGTAATGGTAATATTGATCATAAATGGAGTGATAAATTCAATGCTTGGGTTGATATTTGGAGCTTGCTTGAATTCAAGCTTAGTAATAGGAAGTTTACTTGGGGGAATAATAGAGAAAATTTGATCATGTCCAATATTGATAGAGTGTTTTGCAATGTTGAACTAGATCAAATGTTCCCTCTTGCATCTATAAGAGCTCTACCTATGTTGGGTAGTGACCATACCCCTATTCTGTGGGAATCTGGGTGTGACGTCAAACCCAAAGCTGCCATTTATAAATTTGAGAAGTGGTGGCTAATGAGAAGTGACTTTAAGTCTCTTGCCATTGCCAACTGGTCCATGCCAATCAGGGGCAAAGATGCAGTTGATATATGGCAAATGAAAACTAGGCGATTCAGATCTTGGTCTAAAGGTTGGAGCAAGAATATTGAATCTGAGCTTAGAAATCTAAAGAAAGATATCATGGAGGTATATGATTTGCTTGACATTAAGTCTGAGTCATTAGAGCTTTCTACTGAGGAACAGACAAGACTTAATAAAATATATTCTGAAATGAATATGCTCTAGTTAAAAGAAGAAACTAAGGCAAAACAAAGATCTAGAGATAGGGATATTAAAGAAGGAGATAGAAATACTGCCTACTTTCATGTTGTTTCTAACCAGAGAAGGAGGAAAATGCAAGTGCATTCTCTAGATGGGCCTGATGGACCTGTTCATGATGAGAGTGAAATGATGCACATTGCTACTTCATTCTACAAAGATCTCTTCAAAAAAGAGGAGCCATTAGGTTGCACTCTTTCTGATGATTTCTTTTCCCATAGTGAAAAAGTTTCTTTAACTCAAAATCAGGCTCTGGAAGCCCCTTTCTCTGAAGAGGAGGTCAAACAGGTTGTGTTTGGGTCTTATTCAGATGGGGCTCCAGGCTCTGATGGCCTACCTTTTATCTTTTATCAACACTTTTGGGAGACTGTTAAAACTGACATTATGGCCATGTTTTTTGATTTCCATCAAGGCAAGCTAGATATATATAGACTGGATTTTGCTATTCTGACCCTCATTCCTAGAGAACCTGAAGCTAGTAGCATGAAAAAAATTCGGCCTATTAGCTTGCTCAATTGTGTCTTTAAGATTTTCACTAAAGTGCTGACAAATCGTTTAGCTTTGTTGATGAACTCCATTACTTCTTGCAACCAATCTGCCTTTATCAAAGGGAGATTCATTTTAGAAAGTGTTGTTACTGCACATGAAGTTATTCATTCTATTTCCCATGATAAAAGTCGAGGTTTGGTGATTAAATTAGACTATGAAAAAGCTTTTGATAAGGTAGACTTAGATTTCCTTCTTGACCTCCTAGCTAAGAGAGGTTTTAGTCCTACTGTCATTTCTTGGATTAAAGCTATTACTCATGGTGGGTCTGTTGGGGTCAATATTAATAATTCCATTGGTAATTTTTTTGTCACTGGCTAAGGGCTTAGGCAAGGGGACCCCATTTCCCCTTTGCTCTTTAATCTAGGAGTGGATGTCTTAACTAGGATGCTTATTAATGCTTACAATGCTGATTTGATCAAAGGCCTCTGTTCTGATCTGTATCCTTGGGGTTTCATTTGCCTTCAGTATGCAGATGACACCATTCTTTTTTCTGATAATAACCCTTATTTTGCTACTAACCTCAAGCGGGGTTTAACCTGCTTTGAGAAAGTCTGTGGGATGAAGATCAATTACTCCAAAAGTGAATTTATTCCAATAGGCCTTGAGGAATCTGATATTGCTCTGTATTCAAACATTTTGGGATGTGTTGTTGGCTATTTCCCCATTAAATATTTGGGTATCCCTTTGCATTTTGAAAAGCTCAGAAGGGAAGACATTCAACCTCTAATTGACAAAATGCTTAAAAGGATAGCTGGTTGGAGGGGGAAATTACTCTCTTATGAAGCTAGAGTGATTCTTATTAAAACTTGTTTAGCTAGTATCCCTGTTTACCTGCTCTCCTTTTTAAGTTTCCCAAGTGGGATTTAGACATCATTAACTCCCAGATGGCAAATTGTCTGTGGAATGATTTTGAGGGCCATAGGAAGCTTCATTTAGCTAGCTGGAAGCTGGTCTGTAAAAAGAAGGAGTTTGGGGGACTGTGAATCCCTGACTTAGCTAATGTCAACTTGGCTCTCCTTGGGTCCTGGATTAAAAGATATTCCAAGGATGAGGGTAAGATCTGTAGATCTATAGTTGAATCCAAATATGACACTAGCAATCCTAACATTTTCTGCAGTAAGCAGGATGGGGTTTCTCATTTCTGGAAAGGGGTCCTTTGGGCTATTAATAGTGTTAAATTTAGCTACAGATGGCAAATTGGGGATGGGGCTCAAGTTAGGTTCTGGGAGGACACCTAGTTTGGAACATCTCCATTATCTGTGCAATTTTTTGAAATTTATGTCATCTGTAATGAACATAACAAAATTGTTCAGCAAATTTGGGATGGTTCTTCCCTTAAGCTTACTTTTAGGAGGAATTTTAATAATAACCTGTTAGATCGGTGGTATGAGCTTGAAGCAATTGCTTCTGGTATTTCTCTTAACTCCAATACTGATGCATTGATCTGGCAATATGAAAGAAAAGGGATTTACTCCACTACCTCCCTATATGCTATAATTAATTTTGGGGGTGTCACTCCTATTTTTATTCCTATTGTTTGGCAGTTACATATCCCCCTAGGTTCCATATCTTCCTTTGGTTGTTAGCTCATAACAAGTTAATGACTAGAGATAACCTTAAAAGAGACACCTGAATAAACCTGAAGACTGTGTTTTTTGTTCTGAAGATGAGTCTATTAACCACCTCTTCTTTCAGTGCCTAGTTGCAAAACAGGTTTGGAATATCATCTCCAATTTATTTAATATTACTGTTGGTAATGACTACCTGTCTGTAGCTAAGAACTGGATTTCAAACAAGAAACATGCAGTTCTAAACTCAGTTTGTTCTCCTGTTCTTTGGTGTCTCTGGAAATTTAGGAATGATATGATCTTTAATGGTCTTTCTTGGATCAATTTACATCAGGTCCTAGGGAAGGTTTTGGCCTCAGTAAAACACTGGCGGCTGATTTTAAAGGAGGAGATGCTGGAGGGAGTGGAGAGGTTCTGCACTTACCTCTCACAGATTCTGGCCTCGCCATTTGCTCTGATGAGTGGCTGACCAGGGGCACAAACGCTGAAGGGGATGACCCTCCTGACCTGTCGTCACCGGAGAGCAAAAGAGTTGCAGTGATGGGAACTTGGGATACACCGACTTCCACGCTGGCAGCTGTTGTCTTCCCCTCCCCCCTCTGTAGTTCTTCGTTTTAGCTTGTGCTCTTTCTACTGTCTGAGAAACCTTTATGTTTGTCCTAGTTGTTTTTGTTTTTGACCTCTATTTTGTAGCTCGCTTTGTTTGTACTGGACCTGAGTTTCACTCCAGGTTTCGCTGATGTTATCAATGGAACCGGGGACGGGGTGTCCCTGTTGATCTGAAAAAAATACTCGCTTCGATTCATACCAATGGTATAATAAAGACACTACATCAGATTAAACCAATATCGGCAAAAAAAATAAATCAATATGTCAGTATGCAACAAATTTCATGAAATTTGGCATTAACAAAGTTGTAAATTTGTCTATCTCCTAATGGTTATTATATCAAGAAGAGAAGATCATCTTGTTACGAGGATATCTCTCAGGCGTGGATATTAATCTATGAAGTTGGACCCTTCCACTAAGTTCCACATCAAGCAAGAAATTTCCCATGATCGCAAAGGGCCGCAATGGGATAGGCCATGATCTACTAAGATATTTGCAAATAGACATCTAGACTAAGTTCATAATATGAGTTCAATTCATAATTGAGCTTCCACTGAAATTATCATTTCTTGGAGGATTTTAGTGATCACACAATCTCAATTCGCTATGCAACCCTCAATCGTCACAACCAGCAACATAGCTTCAAAGGTATACATAATCCAATGTCAATCACATCATCCATGTGACTCATGCTCGACCTTTCGGTCTCTCTTGTGTTCCAAGGCCATGTTTGTACATGCTAGGCTAGTCAATTCTAACTTGTGTATATTGCACTGTAACATGGCTTACACCCACCATATGTGAACACAGATATGTCTGACACCCGAACGTCACGGCGTGCCTCATAACGGAGAACTTTCTTAGTGGTGCACACACAAGGGGAATACATCATTAGAATTAGTATTAGGGATCATCTTATATTTTATGCTACCATTGAGTATTTAATACTAGCACACAATAAGATGTAAAATAGGTATCAACATCACATGTATATTGTGATATGATAAGGTCCTTCTTGCGCATTGATCTTTATCGAGCGCTTCAGCATGATCTCCATCTTGCCACCGGTTTTACGCCAAATCCACGGCGCCACCAATAGGTCGTCCATCGGAACGATGACTATTACTACACAACTTAGTAACATAAAAGTAAACTATTTTACCATTATAACGACCAAGATCATATCAAATCATATGCCCTCCTGCAAAATAAAATTTACGTCTCTACTTTATCTTTTATAAGTTTTACGTATTTGTTAGGGCTTTCACAATACAACCGTTTCTAATCTACGAACTTTCCAACCATAACATGGATCCAAACAGTTGTCTCTACTACACCCTTCTGGGCCCTCCGTTATAAATGCTATATCAACTATTGAAAAGGAGACAGAGACCGCTAGCCACTTTTACGGAACAAGCTGTATGTCGAGCGTGGAACCAGTCTCGCATACGGATACACGTAAGGTTGATCCGGGCCGTTTCATCAAACTATACCACGATATAAACAAGTACACGTTAGAGGCTAACAACTAGAGGATCAATGCCTAGACGAACCATGTGCATACTGGTCGTACAACATCATTACGCATAGATCGGCTCTGATACCACTTTTGGGATTCCGCGGCAGAAAACAAAAAAAATTCTATGTTGGAACACCCTAATGCCTAAAGATTTATCTATTAGTAATGGAGTAACGACCGAGGTTTTGGATGCATACCCTTGTAGTCCTAAAGCGGTAAAAAGTTCCGAGGGGAACGTGGCTAATGTAGTCATGCTCGTAGCTGACCTCAAGGTTGCGAAGGTCCTCGCAAGTCACCTCCTGCTCCATTGTCCAGCAGTACGACTCACGACATCCAAGGTTACCCAAGTGTTTCCCCCACTAGTAGTAGAAGGCCTAGTGACGGCGTTTGGAAAAGGAGGTTCGTGGCGTTGAATGCGCACGCCACTAATATCACGCCACTAGTAGAAGTTAGTGGTGGCGTCTGAAGCAAACGTCACCACTAAACTACTGGTGGCGTTTCCACTGAACGCCGCCACTATTTATCATAATAGTGGTGTGCCCTGTAAGCACCACCATTAGATACTTATTTGTGGCATTCCTTTTATTTTAAGCACCACAATTGAGGTCTCGAAAATAAAAAAATCTGGTGCATCCAATTAAATATTCACAACACAACAAGATTTATTCATACAGTCAACTACATATATTAACACATCATTACAGTCAACTATACATAGTTGAGATAGCTAATACAAATCCTCAAAAGGATTATCCGCAACGTCCGTGCAGTACCTAATGGAAGCAGCAGGAATCTCGTCATCTAAAGAAGCACCAGAGTCTTTCGATACTTTAGGGCCTCCATAGTCGAAGTAGCTCATGCGATCTTCACAGAGATGGAAGACCAACTTCTCCTGGGCTTCAATGTTATAGGAATCAACCATCTCAGTCCACCTTGGACAACCAAAAAAGGTGCGGTTCGCCTCGTTCGTGACTTGGACCGTGTAGGTCTGTGAAGGTTGCTTCAGAGGCAGTAGATCGACCTGAAACTGTCCCTGCTTCCATAACGGCCAATCGAAATGGTCCAGGAACTCAACTCTAAACTTGCAGGGTTTGTTCTGCATATAGAATCATAAGAAATCAACAATTAACACATAATTCAGTTGCAGGGTATATATAGTTTGATTGCTTGTGAATGGACATACCATACTAACTTCACAGTCATAAGGAAGCACTATTACAACCTTCTTGTTCTTGCACCCTTGGTAACCACAATGCTCACACCCATCATCATTCATTATACCTATATATAATCATGCAAATTTAGTTATATATACATTTTTAGCATCATAAGTAGCACAATATATCAACATAACACATAAGTAGTATGATAGGTAGCATAACAGTCACATGAGAACATCCTAAACTCGAGTAGACCTAGTGTCAATGGCGTCGTCGTCACCCAAGCTATCCTACAAAGAGGACGTCAGGCTGCTAGAGTGATCATGCTGTGTGCCGGAGGGGTTAGCCTCGTCCTGCCCACGCTGACACTGCTGCTACGTGCTGGAGGGGCCAGCCTCGTCTTGCCCGTGCTGCTGCCACTACCGGCTCTTGATAAGGACCTCATACAGAACCGCCATCACCTGGGGATCAAGTAGGATATCCCTAACCAAGGGGTCATCCTCCTCGCGACAATGGAGCTCCAGCTGCCCCTCTGCCTACCAGTGCTCTCTCTCCTTGGCCCTCATGGTGACCCTCATGCCCTCTGGCACTAACAGACGCGCCACACGATGGTTCTCCTCAAATTTGAGGACCGCTCTCGCCCCCAAGTGCTAGACCACGGCGTAGTCATAGGCGTGGACCGCCTGCCAAGGGCACCTGAAGGTACCTAGCCGCATCTTCATGTTGTCCACTGTGAGCGAAGCTGCCCAAGTCAGGGTCCTCGTGGGTTTTCGGTGAACACCACGAAACCTTGGCTCCGGCTCTGACATGATACTAATTAAACAGCAACATTTCATACAATAGTTAGTCAACTTATAAGAAATGAATATATATATATATATGTACATTATCATCAACACTAAAATCATCTATACTAAATCATCTACACTAAAATCATCTATACTAAATCATGTACACTAAATCATATACACTAAAATCATCTATACTAAATCATCTACACTAAAATCATCTACACCAAATCATCTACACTAAAATCATCTACACTAAATCGTCTACTCTAAAATCATCTACCCTAAATCACCTACACTAAATCATCTAAAATCATCTACACTAAATCATCTAAACTAAAACATATATAATCATTGATATACACTAAAACAAATAAAAAGGGGGAAAGAGGGACTCACCGGCAGTGATGGTGAGATGGGGACGAGGCGACGTCGACAAGTCGGGGACGAGATGGCGGTGGCCGACGCGGTCGAGGTGGGGGTGGAGATGGCGGAGACGGGACAAGGCGGCGACGGCAAGATGGGGACGAGGCGGCGGTGGGTGATACGGTCGAGGCGGCAACTGCGAGATGGGGACGAGGCGACGTCGGCGAGATGGGGACGAGCCGATGGTGTCCGATGCGGTCGAGGTGGGGGCGGCGACGGGGGAGATGGTATGAGGTGGTAATGGTGAGACGGGGACGAGACAACGGTGGCCGATGCGTTTGAGGCGGGGCCAGCGGTGGCCGATGCGGTTGGGAGAGGGAGTTGGGGAGCGAGAGAGAGAGTGAGGACGGGGGGATTGCGGGGATATGCGGTTTGCGGGGTGGCGCGGGTTAAAAAATGTCTCCAGATCGGTGGCATTTGCAAATTCCAATCGCCACCACTAAATCTGGCCTGGTTCAACCTGTGGGTATGCTTCAGTAGTGGCGTCCACAGTACACTAAAGGACACCATTAAGCAATAGTACTAGAATTCGATTTATTCAATACGTCACTACTATTTTTTCTTGCAGTACTAGCGCCCAATTTGTTATAGAAGCCACTAGGAAAATTACTACTACACACCTTTTCCTACTAGTGCCCGTGTGGTTTCGTACACATACGGTGTACAATAACGACCTCTGGCTCCCTGTTCCCTGCCGGGAGTGCGGAAGTATATCTCCGGCTTGGAATATCCTCAACGCAATGACGCTTCATGGTAAAGAACTCCTCATTCGCACAGCTCAAACAAGGGGGCCACGGTCACAAGGGAGAGAGAGGAGAGAGGCAACCAAAGGCCTTTTTTGGTGTTGTATCTAATCCTACCCATGGGCACCCTTTTGTATAGGCGGAGGGAGGTGTGCCCTCCCCTTTGGATTAGCCATTAATACGTCGTAAACGTATCTATAATTTTTGATGTTCCATGCTTATTTTGTATCTACTTTGCTTTGCTTTGTCTACACTTTGAGGTGTTTTTATATCTTTTCTGGAACTAACCTATTAACAAGTTGCCACAGTGTCAGTTGCCTGTTTTCTTCTGTTTTTAGTTTTAGGAAGGCAGAAAATCAATATTCTCGGAATTGGACGGGACAAAAGCCAAAGCCATTATTTTTCCCGGAGCAACACGAAACCATGAATCAGAGCCAGAGGGGGGGCATAGGGTGGCCGCACCCCCCTAGGCACGGGCAAGCCCTAGAGGCGCCCACAGGGGGTGTGGGCCCCCCTGGATCCCCATCGACCTTGCCTCCTGCGCCTATAAGAAGCTCCTGGGGAGAAAACCCTAAAACATATGGCGGAAATCCACAAAAACCTCCACAGCGCCGCCGCCACCGAAGGGGAGATTCGGAGGACAGAAAGTCTCTGTTTCGGCACCCTGCCAGGATAGGTAAGTGCCTCCGGAGCCATCTCCATCGATCTCCACCACCATATTCATCACCGTTGCTAATTCCCATGATGAGGTGGGAGTAGTTCTTCCTCGAGGCTAAGGGCTCTATCGGTAGCTATGTGTTCATATCTCTATCTATGCATGATCTTGTGGTCATGAGCTTTGTAATCAAGTAGATCTACCTTGCTACTCAAGTGCTTCATTAGATCTCTGATCTCCCATGTGTGTGAAAGTGACAACGTGCACGCCATGGTGGCACTTAGGCTTGAGTCTACATAAATACTTTTTGTGCTTTAAAAGATCTATGCTTTTTCCCACGTGTGTGAAAGTGACAGTAGGCATACCGTGTGTGGAACTTTGGCTAGATTGAATATTTGTAATGAGTTATATTTGGAGTTGGATTTCTCTATGAAATTGTGGTGTTTGTTGGAACCATCTAGCGCTCAAGGTGACAGTGTTGGGTTATCTAGATTGGGGAAGGTGGACTTTGTGGTATGCTGTTATAGCCCTACAAAGGATTAGAGTGTCCAACCGGAGAGTAGTTAAGAGTAGTATCATGAAGAGAGGATATTTATATGAGAGAGTGTTCACTAGTGAAAGTATGATACCTAGGCCTTGTTTCTAAGCATTGAAACACCGTTTGCTACTAGATCTGTTGCATGTTTGCTTGCTTGCTTCTTGTTGCCTTTAGTCTTTACCTCACCGTTAATTTCTTTTCTGGCATCGTTACCACTTGTATTTCACTATCTCTTCGCTGAACTAGTGCACCTATATTGGGTGTGTTGAGGATACAAGATATTTCTTGTATCTTGATTGCAGGGTTGCTTGAGAGGGAATACCTTTGACCACTTCCTCCCTGAGTTCGATAAACCTTGGGTAATCCACTTAAGGAAAACTTGTTGATGTTCTACAAACCTCTGCACTTGGAGGCCCAACAGCTGTCTACAAGAATAGAAGTGCGTAGACATCAAGCTCTTTTTTGGCGCCGTTGCCGGGGAGGTAAGGTAAAAGGTACTCACATCCTCCGGTGTGAGTGCTCGAAGTTATTTCCTTTAGATTCTGCAATTTTGTCTTTTTGTTTCCTGTTTTCACTAGTTAGGCTTAATGGAAAACAAAAAAAATAGAGAGCTTTATAGTGTTTATCTTGAGCTAGGACATGAAGTGTTTGAAGAGAAAATTTAAAAACCAATGGAACTTTATTTTCATGCTAATAGCAATGTTATTAGTATGAATTCTTTGAACACCATTATTTCTAATGCTATGGAAAAGTCTAAGCTTTGGGAAGCTAGTTTTTATGAAAATGATCTTTTTAGTTCCCCAGCTTTGGAAGATAGTATTCTATTGCTTATGATGATACCAAACCTCCAATATATGATGATTACAATGATGAATATGATATTTTCAGTCCACCTACTATTGAGGAGAAAATTGATTGTGATTACAATATGCCTCCTATATTTGATGATTATAGTGATGAGAATAATAATGATAGCTATTTTGTTGAATTTGCCCCCACTTCGATTAATAAGAATGACTATGCTTATGTGGAGAGTAATAATCATTTTATGCATGTGGCTCATGATAATAATGTTTTATGTGATAGTTATATTGTTAATTTTATTCATGTTGCTACTGAAAGAGGGAAACATGGTCTTATGCATCTCAAAAATATTAAGTTTCCCCTCTTTATGTTGAAAATTTTGAAGATGCACTTGTTTTGCTTTCCTATGCTTGTTGCTTTGTGCTTTCATGACTTGTTTCTTTACAATATTCCAATGTATAGGAAGTGGGTTAAACTTAAATGTTTTTTTGAATTTGCTTCTTGATGCTCTCTTTTACTTCAATTCATATTTCGTATGTGAGCATCTTCTCAAACTATCAAGCCTAACTTAAAGGAGTTAAAGAAAAGTACTTGTTGAGAGATAACCCAAGAGTTTTCTTGAGTCTTAAAAGTTATTACTTCAGTAATGACCTATTCTTATCCTTTTTGTTTGCTTTTTGTGCTAAGAATGATCTCTAATGAGAGGGAAGTAAGATTTGGGGAGTTACTATCCAAAAACAGATTTCTGTCCTCCACCATAAACAATTTTGAGGAGTCTCTGTAACTCGGATTAATCTCAAAATTTACGAATACATCCCCCAGTATGTTAGCTAACTTTCGTTAGTTCAACACTTTTTGATTTCAGCAACAGAAGATCTTCGAAAAAATCAGTTTCTACCTGCTGGTCTGTTTTGACAAATTTCTGCCATTATTTGCATTTGCTTCTTATTGATTCCTTTTTGAGTTTTATTTTCGGGAATTGAGCTTTTTAAAAGCGTTGCTATAGTAGATTGTGTTTTTAGTGAAAAGTTTTGCTATTCCAAAGCTTTTCCTAAGGGTCTAATATCTTTTGAATACACTAATGTTGCTAATGAAGATTGTGTGAAGTTTTGTATGAAGGAAAAAATTTCAGGTGTAGAGAGAGAATGATGTATTGAGATGAAGAATGGACAAAATATCAAGCTTGGGGATGCCACCTCGGTGTCACCCCAAGAAATATTCAAGATATACAAGCGTCAAAGCTTGGGGATGCCCTTGGGCATCCCCTTCTTCACCAATAAAAATCTCAGGTCTTTCTAGACACTTCGTTTTTATTGTTTCATGCATTGTTGTGTTGTTCTTGGAGTGTCTTAGTTTTCATTTTTGGTTTTCATTTGATTAGTTTGCTTAAGTAAGTTGGTTGGTTACACCACAATTCTTTTGGAGAGAGACACACTCTGTTTCCATTGCCTAGAACACTCTAGTTTTCACTCTTATTGTTTTGTGAGTGTTCACTTCTGCTAGCACTACGTTCACCCTTATTTTTTTGTGCTTTCAGCTTAGAACTTTTTAGTTCTTCTTTGTGGATTTGTGATACAAGCTCACTGATATTTATTGATTATTATCTTTGTGAGTTGTTTCAAATAAGTTGTTTGGTGTTGGAAAAGAGTAGGAAGCTTCATGCTTAAGTGGTACAAAAGGAAGCTTGTTCTAACTGTGGCTTAGACTTTATCATGTCATGCTAGATATTGTTTTGACCTTATGCTTAGTGATTATTGCTAGAGCATGACTTGTTTCAAACAATTATGATTGCTTAATGTGCCTTGAAGGAATCATGCGTTGTTTTAGCATGCAAAAGCATAGTATTGTGGTATTCTCCTTTGATGCTTTGCTTGGGTTGACTTGGCACATGCTCACACCATGCTATGACTATGACAAGTCACCATAGCCTCTATGATCATTTAGTCCTTAACTTGTAGTACCACTCTATGCTTTGATTAGTAATGTTTTGTCGCTCTCCATGATTATGGCCATTATTGCTCTTTTAGTTGGTTGCTCACAGTCTTTTGCTAGCCTCCACTTGTATGAGTAAGCTCCACTCATGCTTCCACCTCTCAAGAAACCAAGTTATTCCAAAGTGTCCACTATAAATTCCTATGCATGGTGTGTTACACCATTCCAAGTATATTCTTGTTTTTAGCTATCTTCCAATTAAAAAGTCTCTTTGTTATGTGAAAACTTAGTGATTAAAGCTCTCACAAACTTGATGGCACACATTATATTCTTTGCCCCCTAATAAACTTGAACCATTGTGTCGTCTATGTTGTATATGCTTGCACTTATACGTTGGAATTAGCAGAATCGTGCTGTCACGGGGAATGTTTTCAACATTGCACTTGTACTTTGTACTCATTTGATATCATGCTCTTTTATCTATGGTCACCGGTGTAAAATAAAGAGGAAACTTGTAAGTACATGGAGTAAGTATTCTGTGTTAGAGAAACGTGTGGGCCGCTAGCCTAAGCCATGCCTAATCATGGTGGAAACTTATAGCACCACCATAGTGAAATATCTATGAAGCATCTTCAATAAAAAGCTATGCACATAGTAAATAAAAAGATCGCTGAGATGCTCATTATCTGCTTCCCTTGTCATTTTGGTTATGGGATAGCTTCTGTACCATGTGCAAGGGATACCCCGTTGGCGGTTCTCTATGATACACATATACTTACAATGACAAGAACTTGCATGTGACTGAAGTTGATTAGCATGAGGTGTGGCCCTCGTATTCAAGGGACTTGAGATTGCCAACTTATACTTTGTCAAGCATATACTCCATAGTTTGTTCACTTTAACCTTAATTACTTCAAGATGCTTATAATAGGGGCAATGAGGGCTGAAAGCTAACAAGTACCATAATTTTCGAAATCTCTTTTTGAAACTTGAAATCCCTGCTTCCCTTATGAAGGGCCCTTCTTCCACTATTATTGAGTCTCCACCTTCTACCTGTTTGCCTTACACACTTTGCTTAAAGCAGTTGTCTGTTGCTTGCAACTTAATACTGGAGGGGGTTCGGATGATAACCTGAAGTTGGACTTCTAGTCATAGATGCAGTTGGATGGCGGTCTATGTATCTTGTTGTATTGCCCAATCGAATCTCATAGGATATTTTTGACTAGTGATTGCATGTTATGCCTTGCTCAGTTCCTGTCAATTGCCCTGTTGTAATTTGTTTACCCTTCATGCCATGTTGTTTATCTAAGGAGAGCACCTCTAGTGAACTATAGACCCCGGTACAATCTTTACCATCAATACATCTTCCACTGTTACTTGTTTACTTGCTGCAAACCATTACCTTCCACAGCATATGTTTAATCCTTTGTTACAGCAAACCGGTGAGCTTGACAACCTCACTGATTCGTTGGGACAAAATCTTGAGTTTGTATTGTGCAGGTCTCCGCGTTGCTTGCAACACCTATGTGACGTTTCCTTCCTCCTTCTGGTTCGATAACCTTGGTCTCTACTGAGGGAAAACTTGTTGCTGTGCTGCTTCACACCTTGCTCTTGGGGTTCCCAACAAGACTCCACATCAAGCACCAAGTTCTCTGGCGCCACCAAGGAGTCATCAAATATCAGCGCTTGACGGCTGCCCTACCTGCTTCCTTGTCTGAGGAGCAGGACTCGGCATCCTGACGCTGACCCCCGGTGGGGAGTTCTTGATGAGCTCGACATACCGCGCCCTCTTCTAGGGACCGGAGCTGCGATGGACCTCGGCCCTTTGGAAGGACCCTCTTCCCCTTAGCATTCAAATCTTTGTCTGGCAGCTTCTTCATGATCGCTTACAGTTAGGGGTGGAGGTGGCTAAGCATAATGGCCTGGGCAACGGTCTGTGCCCCCTATATGGAACACCGGAGACATGTACCCATATTATGTCTCGTGCACGGCGGCTCAGTTTCTGTGGAGTTTTGTCAGGAAGGCACTGGGGCCATCTTGGCAGGCCCTGGAGCTCGGGGAGTTACTGTAGGCCGAGGCGAACCGTGCCAGAAGGAGACGCCGCCTCTTCTGGCTAGTGTTCGTGTTACTAGCTTGGACCCTGTGGAACATGAGGAACAAGATGGTGATTGAGTGGATTTACCACACCCGTGTTTCTGACTCGATTTTTTCTATTATCGTCTTACTTCAGCAGTGGTCCCTATTGGTGAGACAGCGTGAACGGGCAGCTCTCGACGACACTCTTCGGGCCTTGAGGACGGCGGCGTCCCCCTTCTTGGCACCAGTTCGCTCGTGATGATGACTACCCCGGGAGGCGACTAGAGTGTTGTTGTGGTCCCTTCGTTTTCTTTATGCTTTGGGCTTCGATGTGTTGTGGCCCAGCGGACGTGCTTCCGTTTTCTCTTCTCTTTTGGCCTCGGCCGGTTGTCATGATTGGATGCTTGTTTGAACTTGGATGTTGCTTTATTTATAAAGCAGGGCAAAAGCCTGATTCGAAAGTGATGAAATGCATATTTGCAATAGCCACATGAGCGAGGAGTCATTCTCGTGCAATCACATAGTGTAACTTAAATTTGACGGAAGGTAAGATAAAAGAACTCTTCCATTCCAAAGTAGTGAAGTAACAAAAATGCAAGTAATAAATAACTACCCCCAAAAAGCAGAAGTGACACTGCTCCCAATTTTTTGAGTATCTTCACAAATTATATATAATTAATTGACTTTTGACGAAGAAAAAACACTACTCCAGTAGTAATCTTGCTTGTTTCGTTTAGATATTACCGCCACAAATAAAACAAAAATGCACATATATAAAAACATGACATTCTGCAAAAAAATCGTGCCTCTAGCAAACTCACAGAATGAACACCAAGAAATAGACAGTCTTCTTTTTTGAGATCTTTCGAATTTCTTTCTCTCTTTTTTGAGGCATTTCATTTCCCATATATCAAAAACACAGCCAAGATGCCAACAGCTTGCCCATAACAGATCGATACATGTGCATCCTTGCCATTTGCAAGACTTAGGAAGCACCACACCTCACCAAACATGCAAAACTCGAAACCCAAAGTAACTGTCAGAGACTAAATACCCCTGCCTATATGTACACCAGAGAGTTAATCTGTCGAGCCTGGACACGTACTCTACATGAGCACAAACATAAGTAAAAACAGGATCGAAACAGCAACGAAATTAACCTAGATACATTTGGCCGGACAGAAGAGCAGAGGTGGTGTAGCAGGGGCAGAGTCGGAGGGGGAGCATCAGTCATGGTGGCAGAGCAGCATGACGACGCATCGGCGGATGATGTAGAGCCTGGCCTTGTGCTCACGGAGCATTCGGCTCAGGCGCCATGCTCTTCCTCCTTCTCCTCCTTTTTCTCCTCTTCCTCCTCCACCTCCTCTTCCCTTTTGCTTCTCTTGGTTCCTCACATCGTTCATCCGAGCTGAACTCGAGGGCCAGAGAGCCAGGCGGGCTGGAAAGGGGGAGACCTCTCTTCTCTAGTAGATCTGGGTCTGCTTTGGCTGTGATTTGTGTGGATCATTTGACAAGCTTTTATAGTATGGAAATATCCAGGTGGCACAAAGACAGAGACACAGACTCTTTTAATCAGGCTATCACATCCTGTGATTATATCTTAATCCATAATAAACCCCATGTGTGTGTGTGTGTGTGTGTGTGTGTGTGAGAGAGAGAGAGAGAGAGAGAGAGAGAGAGAGAGAGAGAGAGAGAGAGAGAGAGAGAGAGAGATGTTACGATGAGTGCCAGGCACATGCATCAGCACACGACACTATCAGACTATCTTGGGGGATAACACCTCGGGTGGAGCTGGTAAATGGCAGCGCAACAACGAGGACACCAGATGAATTGGTTCCTTAATTACACGGTCCAGGATTTCTCATCTTCCTCTAGGATTCATTCATTATTCATGTGGTTCATGGTAATCTCGTTCCCACCATCTGCTAATGAATGGCTTCATTTTTTTTTACATGTTTCTGTTGGAAGAGAATATGTTTCATGTGAGATGTGTATTGATTCGGGGAAGAAGAGCCGAATGCCAGGGTATGGATTCTCGGATATAATTCTCCTCTTAATTTAGCTGCTCATGTCATAGGGTTAGCAGATGACCAGCATATATACAATAATAGGCTTCCCATGTAGTTGGGCAAATTTTATATGGGTCCAAAAACTGTTTTTAAGTGATAAAGAAGAATATATTGTACATTTTTTACCAGCAGCTGTGCATGTTCAGATCCCATAACACCAGTTAGACCGCTTAAATATCTCCACGTCGGATGTGCAAGAGCGCTTTTAAGCCAATCAAAGTACACTTTATTCTAACAAAAATATCATATCTTGTCCAACCTCGTGGCAACGCTGTCAAGTTGACGTGCTCGTAGGCTCGGGGTCACGTGGAAGCCACATGCGATTACTCTGTACTTAAGCTGTGTTTTCGTACGACTGAAAGAGATTAAACGGTCCTCATTCTCCGTTCTATACAACAAAGATGGCATTTAGTTGGGGAGGAGATATTTCAAGTTGTGTTTTTTTTAATATATTCAAGTTGTGTTTGATGCTACTAATAGTGAGGTGACCCCTCATGGTTGGAATGAAACTGTCTTGGTCCAAAGTTTAACTCACCAGAAGAGTTTTGCGGTTAACACAAATTTCCTTATGCAATCTCAAAGATGTTTGCTGCTAGTCATTCATGCCTAAATATGTGTAGGATTTTTTTGACATTCAGACAAGTACTTTAATTTCTCAACGGGCCATTTTATATGTTGGACAAAAATATAAAACACATCGACCAATTAGTTGCAAAATAGAGCACCCTGCTACATATATTATATTGCCCCTGCTTCAACTACATAGTTACGACGACAATTAGTAAAAGAATAGGTTTTAGCACTTCTTTATAGATAGATGGCTCAACCAGACAAACAAACAAGATGAGCATAGATCTCAGTGCATCACATTGTATAGATGAATATAGAGAAACGTTTAAAACTATAGTTTTTCATGACGAGATGGACCACACAATGCATTTGATTTTCTCACGGAACATTCCAAGACCCTTATTTTACCAACAAAATCGAGCAGGATGAGCATAGATCTCAATGCATCTCATTGTCTAGATGAATATAGAGAATCGTTTATAACTATAGTTTTGCATGACGAGCCATGGACCACCATGCATTTGCTTTCTCACAACACATTCCAAGATCCTTACCAACAACCTAAAACACTTAGTATTAAAAAATCTAGAAAGTCTTTGTTGCTTTTCAGGATTTGGCTACGATCAAGGGTACCGTAGATGGCAAATTTCGTATAACTTTTCACAATGAACTAAGAACATTTTTTTGTGAATAAATAAGAACAATTCATGTCGGGTAAAATCAATGTCATAGAAACAACGACAAGTGAGCTTTCAAATTTTCTATTTTGACTATAAGCTTATAACTTATATGTCAACCTAGCAACTACCAACCTCTCAGAGCTAATAGATAAATACGTGCAAACACGATTGTAGAAACACATAACAAACTAGCCGATCAAATGCGTTGGTTATCTCAGTAATGTTACCCTACCTTGACCCGAATTCCCATAAATAACCCTCGCGGGACTTCATGCCGCTCGACGGGTATATGTGGGATGCATCATGTCACCTTGGACATAAATTTTTGTGTATGTGGGGAACTTTTGGCATGATTCGACAGACTAACAACCTCAGGAACATGAATGTATACATATTCCGGGCCCAAGATTGATGGCCGATAATAGCATTACTTGTGTATATGTATAAATCAAGCGTATGAGGTGCTCAAAGTGTACAATGGATGGGCCGACATGCTTCTCATGAAGCCGGCCTGCTCCGTGCGTCTCCTTCTACGGAGAGGAAGTGAATGGAGTGTGGAGTGAGAAGTGTGGAATGAGTCGATCCTCTCTGTAGTGGAGGGGTACAAGTATTTATGGGGAGTGTCATGATCCCACATCGGAGTGGTCGTGGCGTCTTGTCCATGTCAATGCGACGCGAGGAGATTTTGCTTACTATGACCACATCGGGTCGCATGGCCATGTGTGGCACGGTACTAGCGCCCGTGTCGTTCGTCATGTGGTGACTTCGAGGGTATGCCAGGTGTATGTCCATCCTGATTGCTAGGGATGGGATGGTTGAGGTCATCGCTTCTCAATCGTCTTGGCTTGAGAGATATGGACATATCTCTAGTGCAAAATACATGATGTTTTAGATATTGACACATTTGTAAAGATGTATCTTTGACAATTGTGTATATGATTATGTTGCTAAGAAATAAAATAATCTAGTTTTTATGAATAACAACTACTAGTAGTTACATGAAGAATTCGAAGAGTTTTGCCCATTCTAACACACCACCAGATATGATCACGCATATGGCCCTTGTAGGAAGTGTGTGGAGCTTCATGCGGCTCCACGGGGA
Source organism: Avena sativa (assembly GCA_916181665.1). Taxonomy (NCBI): domain Eukaryota; kingdom Viridiplantae; phylum Streptophyta; class Magnoliopsida; order Poales; family Poaceae; genus Avena; species Avena sativa. Next base: position 367,948,034 of record OV702279.1, on the reverse strand, counting down.
CATGCACATGGGCATGCACGATGCAGCACATCAGCAGGGTAGCGGCACCCTCTCTCTCAATTTGCACAAGCTCCGATGACGCAGCACTCCAGGGGACAAATCGCCTCCATGATGGGGATTCATTCAAGATAGTCTCACATGCTACTATCATATTTTCTTGGAGCGGCAAGTGTGTATGTGGTGTGGATGGAAAAGCGCAGGCAGCTACTCGAGATTTTTCTCGACATGGATGGAAAAGCGCAGCCGGTGGATGGAAAAGCGCAGCAGCTGGAGGCCAGGCAGGGCTTCCGTTGAGGAACACATGAGTTGGAGCCTTGGAGGATCCTTCCTCCGGTCGGATCTTGAATGCATGTATCGTGACATCATGTATGCTAGGGTCCGGGCTAGCTTGTTTGGCTGTTCACCTCACCAAGTTGGGGTGATCATGATTTCATAATCCATCGTGTCATGGAGATAATCTTCTTAATTGGTAGATCCGAGCTGGCGCACTTTTGAGTTTTGTAATGCCACTTTTGACTTTTATAATGACGCTTTTTAGTTTCCTATTGCACTTTTGAGTTCTATATAGTAGGAAAAAATACCCGTGCGTTGCACCGAAAAAAAAGGCTGCATTGCGAAAAGGCAATGGATTTTTATTGAATATTTTCTAGACCCCAAGAATTTAACTTCTCGAAATCAGTTTTTGTTAATGGGACGAAGCAAATTTCTCATATAAATTCATCTAGGCTTTCTAGTATAACAGAAGATATAAATTACTACATTAGGGAGAAAGTTCGTCGAACACCTAGAGAAAAAAGAGTACTGCTACAGGATTTCTTCTGTAGATGTCATACTTGTCGAGTCCAGGGGCTGCGTCAGGTCGCGGTCTTTCTCATTCTGCTCCAAGTGTAGTAAACTTTGAGCGATCACCATCTTCAGAGATGAAAAACCTATGCGTTATGAAGAGAAGCGGAATGATAAAGTCATGAACTCATCCAAGTACCATTATAATGTGTACACGATATGAGCATGTATACAATACGAATGTGTGCTTTCCAATACCCGCTTCGATTCATACCGATGGTATAATAAAGACACTACATCAAATTAAATCAATATCAGCAAAAAATCAAATCAATATGTCAGTATGCAACAAATTTCATGAATTTTGGCATTAACAAAGTTATAAATTTGGCTATCTTCTAATGGTTATTGTATCAAGAAGAGAAGATCATCTTGTTACGAGGATATCCCTCAGGCGTGGGTATTAATCTATGAAGTTGGACCCTTCCGCTAAGTTTCACATCAAGCAAGAAATTTCCCATGATCGCAAAGGGCCGCAATGGGATAGGCCATGATCTACTAAGATATTTGCAAATAGACATCTAGACTAAGTTTATAATATGAGTTCAATTCATAATTGAGCTTCCACTGAAATTGTCATTTCTTGGACAATTCTAGTGATCACACGATCCCAATTCGCTATGCAACCCTCGACCGTCACGACCAGCAACATAGCTTCAAAGGTAGACATAATCCAATGTCAATCACATCATCCATGTGACTCATGCTCGCTCTTTCAGTCTCTCTTGTGTTCCAAGACCATGTCTGCACATGCTAGGCTCGTCAATTCTAACTTGTGTATATTACAGTGCAACATGGCTTACACCCACCATATGCGAATGCAGATATGTCTGACACCTGATCATCACGGCGTGCCTCATAACGGAGAACTTTCTTAGTGGTGCACACACAAGGGGAACACTATCATTAGAATTAGTATTAGGGATCATCTTATCTTTTATGCTACCATTGAGTATTTAATATTAGCACACAATAAGATGTAAAATAGGTATCAACATCACATGTATATTGTGATATGATATGATCTTTCTTGCGCCTTGATCTTTACCGAGCGCTTCGTCATGATCTCCATCTTGCCACCGGTTTGACGCCAAATCCACGGCGCAACCAATAGGTCGTCCATCGGAATAATGACTATTACTACACAACTTAGTAACATAAAAGTAAACCATTTTACCTTTGTAACGACCAAGACCATATCAAATCATATCCCCTCCTGCAAAATAAAATTAAACGTCTCTACTTTATCTTTTACAAGTTTTACATGGTTGTTAGGGCTTTCGCAATAAAACCGTTTCTAATCTACGAACTTTCCAACCATAACATGGATCCAAACAGTGTCTCTACTACACCCTTTCGGGCCCTCCGTTATAAATGCTATATCAACTATTGAAAAAGAGACAGACACCGCTAGCCACTTTTACGGAACAAGCTGTATGTCGAGCATGGAACCAGTCTCGCGTACGGATACATAACAAGTACACGTTAGAGGCTAACAACTAGAGGATCAATGCCCACACAAACCATGTGTGTACTGGCCGTACAACATCATTATGCATAGATTGGCTCTGATACCACTTTTGGGATTCTGCGGCAGAAAACAAAAAAAAATCTATGTTGGAACGCCCTAATGCCTAAAGATTTATCTATTAGTAATGCAGTAACGGTTGAGGTTTTGGATACATACCCTTATAGTCCTAAAGCGGTAAAAAGTTCCGAGGGGAACGTGGCTAATGTAGTCGTGCTCGTAGCTGACCTCAAGGTTGCGAAGGTCCTCGCAAGTCACCTCTTGCTCCATCGTGCAGCAGTACGGCTCACGACATCCAAGGTTGCCCAAGTGTGTCCCCCACTAGTAGGAAAAGGCCTAGTGGCGGTGTTTGGAAAAGGAGGTTCCTGGCGTTGAATGCACACGCCACTAATATCACGCCACCAGTAGAAGTTAGTGGTGGCGTCTGAAGCAAACGTCACCACTAAACTACTGGTGGCGTTTCCGCTGAACGCCACCACTATTTATCATAATAGTGGTGTGTCCTGTAAGCACCACCATTAGATACTTATTTGTGGAATTCCTTTTATTTTAAGCGCCACAATTGAGGTCTCAAAAATAAAAAAATCCGGTGCATCCAATTGAATATTCACAGCACATCAAGATATATTCATACAATCAACTACATATATTAGCACATCATTACAGCCAACTATATATAGTTGAGATAGCTAACTACAAATATTTAAAAGGATTATCGGCAACGTCCGTGCAATACCTAATGGCAGCAGCAGGAATATCGTCATCTAAAGAAGCGTCAGAGTCTTTTGATGCTTTAGGGCCTCCATAGTCGAAGTAGCTCATGCGATCTTCAAAGAGATGGAAGACCAACTTCTCATGGGCTTTAATGTTATAGGAATTGACCATCTCAGTCCACCTCGGACAACCAAAAAAGGTGCGGTTCGCCTCGTTCGTGACTTGGACCGTGTAGGTCTGTGAAGGTTGCTTCAGAGGCAGTAGATCGACCTAAAACTGTCCCTGCTTCCATAACGGCCAATCGAAATGGTCCAGGAACTCAACTCTAAACTTGTAGGGTTTGTTCTGCATATAGAATCATAACAAAGCAACAATTAACACATAATTCAGTTGTAGGGTATATATAGTTTGATTGCTTGTGAACGGACATACCATACTAACTTCACAATCATAAGGAAGCACTATTACAACTTTCTTGTTCTTGCACCCTTGGTAACCACAATGCTCACACCCATCATCATTCATTATACCTATATATAATCATGCAAACTTAGTTATATATACCATTTTAGCATCATAAGTAGCACAATATATTAACATAACACATAAGTAGTATGATAGGTAGCATAACAGTCACATGAGAACATCCTAAACTCGAGTAGACCCAGTGTCAATGGCGTCGTCGTCACCCAAGCTGTCCTAGAAAGAGGATGTCAGGCTGCTAGAGTCGTCCTGCTATGTGCCAGAGGGGTTGGCCTCGTCCTGCCCACGCTGACACTGCTACTACGTGCTAGAGGGGCCAGCCTCGTCCTGCCCGCGCTGCTGCCGCTACCGGCTCTCTCTAAGGACCTCGTACAGAACCGCCATCACCTGGGGATCAAGTAGGATATCCCTGAACAAGGGGTCATCCTCCTCACGACGATGGAGCGTCAGCTGCCCCTCTGCCTGCCAGTGCTCTCTCTCCTCGGCCCTCATGGCGATCCTCATGCCCTCTGGCACTAACAGATGCGCCACACGATGGTTCTCCTCAAAGTTGAGGACCGCTCTTGCCCCCAAGTGTTGGACCACGGCGCAGTCATAGGCGTGGACCGCCTTCCACGGGCACCTGAAGGTACCTAGCCGCATCTTCCTGTTGTCCACTCTGAGCTGAGCTGCCCAAGTCGGGGTCCTCGTGGGTTTTCGGTGAACACCACGAAACCTTGGCTCCGGCTCTGACATGATACTAATTAAACAGCAACATTTCATACAATAGTTAGTCAAATTATAAGAAATGAATATATATATATGTACATTATCATCAACACTAAAATCATCTACACTAAAATCATCTATACTAAATCATGTACACTAAATCATATACACTAAAATCATCTATACTAAATCATCTACACTAAAATCATCTACACTAAATCATCTACACTAAAATGATCTACACTAAATCGTCTACGCTAAAATCATCTACCCTAAATCATCTACAATAAATCATCTAAAATCATCTACACTAAATAATCTAAACTAAAACATCTATAATCATCGATATACACTAAAACAAATAAAAAGGGGGAAAGAGGGATTCACCGGCGGTGACGATGAGATGGGGACGAGGCGACGTCGACAAGTTAGGGACAAGACGGTGGTGGCCGATGCGGTCGAGGTGGGGGTGGCGATGGGGGAGATGGGACAAGGAGGCGATGGCAAGATGGGGACGAGGCGGCGGTGGCCGATGCGGTCGAGACGGCAACTGAGAGATGGGGACGAGGCGACGTCGGCGAGATAGGGACGAGCCGATGGTGGCCGATGCGGTCGAGATGGGGGCGGCGACGGGGGAGATGGTATGAGGTGGTAACGGTGAGACGGGGACGAGGCAGCGGTGGCCGATACGGTCGAGGCGGGGGCTGCGGTGGCCGATGCGGTTGGGATAGGGAGTTGGGGAGTTAGAGGGAGAGTGAGGACGGGGGATTGCGGGGATATGCGGTTCGCGGGGCAGCGCGGGTTAAAAAATGTCGTCCATATTGGTGGCATTTGCAAATTCCAAACGCCACCACTAAATCTGGCCCGGTTCCACATGTGGGTCTGCTTTAGTAGTGGCGTCCACAATACACTAAAGGACACCATTAAGCAATAGTACTAGAATTCGATTTATTCAATACGTCACTACTATTTTTCCTTGCAGTATTAGTGCCCAATTTGTTATAGAAGCCACTAGGCAAATGGCTACTACACGCCTTTTCCTACTAGTGCCCGTGTGGTTTCGTACACATACGGTGTACGATAACGACCTCTGGCTCCCCGTTCCCTGCCGGGAGTGTGGAAGTATATCTCCGGCTTGGAATATCCTCAACGCAATGACGCTTCATGGTAAAGAACTCCTCATTCGCACGGCTCAAACAAGGGGTCCACGGTCACAAGGGAGAGAGAGGCAACCAAAGGCCTTTTTTGGTGTTGTATCTAATCCTACCCATGGGCACCCTTTTGTATAGGCGGAGGGAGGTGTGCCTTCCCCTTTGGATTATCCATATGGGACTAAAGGATATAAAAATAACAGGAAATAGGCAAACAGCTAGATGGGCTAAGCCAACCAGCCCACCAAATAGCAGGTGGTTGCAGCAGCTGGTCGGGTAGGGATACCCGCCCATCGCGGCCTAGCGCCAGGCGGCAGCGGCTGCACGGGTGGACCGATGTGCAAGCCCATGGCCCAGCGCGCCAGGCGGCAGCGGCTGTCCGGGTGGGCCGGCGTTCCTGACGAGGTTTAATCTCGTCAATGCCCATTGTTATGGACTTGGGTTTTGGAGAAGATGGGGATGCTGGAGATCACGAAACGGTTAGCAAACAAGCAACACGGGACACGAGGTTTACCCAAGTTCAGGCCCCCGGAGGGAAAACCCTACTCCTGCTTGTCTGCTCTTGATTACGGCGGAACCGGTGATTACAGGGGTGCGCAGATGCAATCTGGCGTGGAGGTGCGTATGCGAAAGTATGAGAGATATATCTAGGTCGTGCCCTCCTGGACTTTATATAGACTTAGGCAGGTCCCAAGCACAGATCTAGTCAGTTACAGGTTCTAGGGTTTACCCCTTTGAATTTCCTATCTACTCTAGTCTTGTTCTCCAAGGATCCGAAGGCGTCATGGGCCTTGGCCACCCGAAAGTCTTCATGGGCCGGCGTATATTTGTCGTGGGCCTTCCTTGGGCTGGACCAGGTATACTGAGATCGTGTACCCACGGGGTATAACCATGTCAGTAGCCCCCGAGTGTTCAGTCGAATCGTAGATTCGGCTGAGGACTCTTCAATCCTTCGGGTGCAACTCTGTCTTTCAAGAGAATGTGTAGGGATTGTTGATACGTGTGCCTGACTCTCCCGGCGGATCAGGGTCGGTTAACTGTCTTAGGACAAAACAACACAATCTTCTTCAGGTTCGAGTCCAACCCAGAACATATGTTGGCGTAATTCGACTCAGACTGCGGAGGACTTACAGGAGTGGAATTCCAGTGATTTTAATTGATGTACCCAACGCGTCCGTCGGGATTTTTCATCGCGCCTGTTGGCACGGGTTTATACTAGCAGAGCGCAGTCATGTGCGTTACCAGGCCATCAGATGATATTTGTAGGTCTTATATTTGCGTCGCAGACACAGCATCCGAATTTTATCACCGCGGAGGTGTTTCGGGTAGCCAAGGAGAATGCTACTCACTTAGCGTTTAATTGGGGCAGAGTTGCCGAAAAGTTTTTGCATACTGATCCGAAGGATCGCAGTCGAAATTTTATAGGGTGCGCGACCGACGCTCCCAATGGGAGTAGCCCCCGAGTGTCTGTTCGAGTCGTAGACTCGAGCGGAGACTTTAATTCAGCCGTTGTTTAGTGTCAGGTCCGTAGGACACAAAAAAAATTTGGATGCTTTAATCCATCCTCCCTATGGGAGTAGCCCCCGAGTCCGTAGTGGAGTCGTAGACTCAACGTAGGACTCGAAGAAATAGTTCAGTGTTGTAACGTGTTGTTCATTTTTCGGGTGCGCGGCCAGCGCTCCTGATAGGAGTAGCCCCCGAGTAATTGGTCGAATCGTAGATTCGAGTGAGTACTCTTAGCTTTGAAGCCGAAGAAATTGTGGCTATTGCTAGTATAGCTTTTGATGACGTCAGTGCTGACGATCGATGACCTCAAGCGTCTGCTGCGCCAGAGATGACTTGACTGGATGAACATGAGTCCCACTTTCTGACCTTGAATTGACCGGTCACGCGCGGCGTGGAGATAATTACGGCGTCGCCTCGATTTCTGCGCATAGTGGACGGCGTGTTAGCAACGGTTCGTTGCGATGCTGACACGTGTATGGCCAGATTCTGTCATTGGCGTTAGGTCTTCTCAATGGCCGGTTGCCGTGCATTGTCTTCGTCTTTATAATCATTGGGGGAAAACATTAGTCTGATTTCACCGCAGCCATTCTTGTTTCACTGCTCCCTTGTTCGCTGAGAGTTCTTGCTGCGCGCTGGAATATCCTCGGACATTTTCTTCTTCCATCCTACGTCCTCGCCACCGGCACCGCCGTACCGCAATGGGAAAACCAAAGAAGTCCTCCTCTGCAGTTGGTACCAGCGCTGCTGGAGGGAAGAAGAGTGCCGCCGCTACCCGTGTCACCGACGGTGGCTGGCGGTGATCGGAGATGCGGGAGAGTAATCTCCGCAAGCTTCGTGAGTGGGGCTTGATCCCGCAGGATAGGGAGGCCGTAAAACTCCCAGGCAAAAAGGTAATCCCCCGTCCCCCCGCTGGGTTTCGGGTTATGTTCCTCGCCTTCGTTATTCGCGGCTTTTCCTTCCCAGTCCACGACTTCCTTCGTGGACTGCTTTTTCTTTACGGTGTCCAATTGCATCATCTTTCCCCCAATTCTCTTCTTCACATTGCTTGTTTTATCACTTTCTGTGAGTGCTGGCTCGGTATCGAGCCGCACTTTGGCCTCTTCCGGAAACTCTATTCCGTGAAGAGGCAATATGGTTCGGATGGTGTTTATCCCATTGGGGGTTGCATCATCTCCCTCAAACCCAATCTGCTTTTCTTTTCTTTTTCCATGTCCGAATCTGTCCAGTACTGGCGGAGGCGATGGTTTTATATCCGCGACTCCACAGTGGCTGGGCAGGATTTTGGTCTTGCTCCTTTCGATCCCGCCCAAAAGATCGAGCCGAAGAGGTCCTAGAAAAACCATATCTTGGATGGCGAGGTAGCGGAGATAGAGGCTCTCTATCGTCAAGTGGAGGAGCTCCAGTTGATTCCGGAGAAGGAAGTGAATGGTGTGGATATCATCCACACTTTTCTTGAGCGTCGGGTGCAGCCACTCCAGGCTAGGGTGCACCCGATGTTCCTTTATGTTGGCCGCCGTGATCCGACTAGGGTTTCGGCTGAGAAATTCTCCCAGGGAGATCTCGACAGGGCCCTTCGTTCACTGCTGAAGTTCAAGGCTGGAGAGGATATCCCGGGGATGCCTTGACTCCTTCGACTCCTAGGAATCCGCTGTGTCTTGAACGTCATAGTGATGGGCATGGAGGCTCTTCCTCTCCGATTCCTGCCATTCCCGTGCGGGCTGTGGCACCGCACCCGTCGGCGAAGCGGAAGAAGGAAGAAAAGAAGGAAGAGAAGAAAGAGGAGAAGAAAGTCCGGAGGACCCCTCCTGTCTTCGACCTGAGCGAGCTTGACTCGTAAATTTCTTTAGTCCTGTACTAATTTTCCTTGCCTGTTTACTTTGTACTTGTGCTAATTTGTCCTTGTGCAGTCATTCCTCCAACGAATCCTCCAGTGATGGTGCTCGGGAGATGAGGGGGGAGTCAAAAATCGCGTTTCCTCCTCAGACGGTGGCTACCTCTGAAGGCGCTGCTCCAGACCCTTCTCCGCGGGAGGTTCAGGTGGTTGCGCCTCAGTAGGCTGCAAGCGGACCTTCGGAGTCGCCATCGGATCATGTGAGTAGTTCTGCTTCCTTCCACGGGGGAAGCCCCCGAGCATCTGTAAAGGAGTTTTGTTGTTTGTTCTTCCTTCAGGGCTCGGGGGAGCCCCCGAGCGCTTTCTTGTGTGTAGTTTTCTTCTGCTCTTTCGTTTTGGGCGTCGCCCCCGAGTCCTTCTTTTGACTAGTAGGTCTTTTTTCCTGCAGCCTTTTGTGCAGGATGCCAAACGACTGGTGCAGCAGCACCTGGCGCTGGAGGCCAGCCTCAAACAGCTTCAAGGTGCTTGTATGCCTTGGTCTTTGCTTCTTCTTGTATTCTTGTCCTGTTATCCGACGTTTGTATTATTTGAATGCAGAGGAGCACAACACCTCCCTTCGTGATATTGATGCTCTCAAAAAGAGCCTCGGTCAAGCGGAGAAGAAGGTCGAGGTCGTCGTTGGTGCGAAAGAGCGCCTCGAGCTGGAGCTGGCCACTGCGGCTGAGGCTAAGGAGTGCCTACAGCGGGAGGCCACAGACCGCGAGGAGCAGCTTGCCACCACCACGGCTTCGCGCGAGAGAGAGGTGGCCAGCAAGCTTATGGCGGCTGCCAAGGCTGTTTCGGGTGAGTATCTTCGCCGTCCTCTTTTGATTTCCTTGTCTTTCTTTTGCGGTGCTATCGTTCATTCTTCTTCCTTGTTGTTTTAGATGCCGCAGGCATCGAGTTTGATCGTGGTGCTCTGGAGCACGGGAGTGCTCTGGATGATGCTGCTGCGGCGGTTGAAGATCGCTGCGGCACCGTCGTCAACCCGCTTGCCAAGGCCAAGGAGGTCCTTGGGCGCTTCTACACTTGTCCCCAAGGGCGCGGCCCTTGATGATGTTGATGCTCTGGCGGAGGCGCTGTTAGTCGAAGCACCTGCGGCGTACAAGCGCAAGCAGAAGGGCATGGGTGCATCCGTCGGGCTAGCAATGGATTTGGCGGATGGAGCGGAGCTGGACCTTCCCCAGGTCACTTCCCGGATGCCGACGACTGCTGATGGATCCGAGGTAGCCTTCGCTACCTATTCTGCTCGCTGTAAGCGTTGTGGGCTGAAGATGATTGATCTGCTGGCCGAGTACGCGCTACGGCAGCAGGAGGAAGCCAAGGCGAGGCAATCCGGCTCCGAGGCTACTCAGGGTGCCGCGTCTTAGGTTTTGTAGCTGTAGGATAGTTGTAGTCTCTTTTGTTGTAATTATTTTGATGAACAAATCCTTATGACACGTAGTGGTTTTGATGCACTTAATGAATTTGTTGAGTTATGTGCTCCTTCCTCTGCGTGTTCATGTCTTTGCCTTTCTGTTGATCTAGGGTCCTTCGGGTGCTGATCCCGTTGACACCTCGCCTGCAGCGCGGCTACGGCCATCCTTGGATGATTCGTCGCAGCTTGCGTTTCTTCGAGACCGTGTTCGTAGTCTCGAGAAAGAGTTGCTTGGGGTGCGTGGCCATGCCGACGTTTGGAAGTCCAAGGCGGATCGCGGTGCTGCCAGAGAGGAGTACTTGATGGCGGAATTGCTTCAATTGTCCGAGCAGCTTCAGTGTAAGTTTTTCGAGCTGTTGCCCATTTCTTCGGATGCGCCTGCTAGCATTGCATCTTACTTTTGTGCAAGTATTGCAGGTGCTAACCTTGCTCCAAGGGAGGAGAAGGAGCGTGTTGCTATTCGGGTCAATTGCTTGACTCAACAGGACATGGAAGCCGGCGGGTTCTTCTGGATGGATCGTGACCGTGCTATGGTCCTTGCAACGGTGCAAGATCGCGTTCACCAAGTACCGCGGGTGCTTCGTCAGGTGCAGACTTCACTCGCTTCGGTTCTGCATGTGATGTTTCCGCTGGATGCTGCACCTTCAACCCTCTCTATTCTTCTGTCGAAGTTTCGGAACGTGCATCATGTCAAGGAATTGGTGCGGCAGCATCTCGTCGCAGGGGTGAAGGCTGCACTGTCCCTTGTTAGGCTGCATCATCCTAATGTAGATCTGTCCGCTGTGGCGGCTGGGCCGCCCCTTCGGCCGGATGGTGGTGAGTGGGATATGCGTCCACATTATGCTGTTGTAAGGCAGTATGCCGAAGAGATCGTAGATCTGTTTGAGCAGCGTGCTCAGTTTATTCTTTAGAGTAGGTAGTACCTGTAAAAGAGATAGATGTAAAATTTGTATATATTTGACTGGGCGTGTTTTGCCCTTTGTTATAAAGGTTTGGTTGTTGTTTGAGCACGTAGTGCTTTGTTCGCATACGTGTCCTTTTCGTTAGCCTGACATGGTCAGCTATTCAGGTGTACACGTGTTATCCTCAGTCGATGAAATCGTGAGGTGGGGGAGCCCCCGAGTGCATTTGTAGCATGGAGTAAAAGTGCGAATAGAAAACAAAATTTTGGGGCGAGACACTTAGCTTTATTTATATCGTAATGGAGGAGGTACATTGTTCGGCTGAGTAGCCTTGGCTGAATAGCCTTATTGAAAGTAAAGGGGTAGGTAGCTAGGGGTAGAATCGTCGCAGCTGTGCGACGTTCCATGGGTTGGAGTATGCGACTCCAGACTCCACGTGCTTGAGGCGATAGGCGCCACCTGGGATGACTTCGGTGACGATGTAGGGTCCTTCCCATGGTGACTCGAATTTCTTCGGTCGCTCTTGCTTGAGTCGCAAGACGAGGTCTCCTTCGACGAAGGACCTTGGGCGCAGCCGTCGGCTGTGGTAGTTGCGGAGACTCTGCTGGTACACCGCTGGTCGAGCTGCTGCTATGTCTCGTGCTTCGTTGAGTGTGTCGACGGCGTCTTCGAGTGCAGCCGTGGACTCGGCTTCGCTATAAGCGACGACCCGGGGGGCCTGGTGGCGTACTTCGGCTGGTAGCACGACTTCGGCTTCGTGCACCATGAAGAACAGCGTGTAGACGGTGGAGCTGTTTGGTGTGGTACGCAGGCTCCATAGGACGGAGGGTAGCTCTTTCGTCTAGGCTCCGGCGAGTCGCTCGAGTGGGCTCATGAGGCGCTTCTTGATGCCAGCGCCGATTAGGCCGTTGGCCTTTTCCACCTGCCCGTTCGTTTGTGGGTGTGCCACAGAGGCGTATGTGATGTTGATTCCGAGGACATCGCAGAAGTCTTGGAATTCTTTGGAGATGAAGTTCGATCCATTGTCGGTGATGATGCTATGCGGTACGCCGAACCTGTAGACAATGGATTCAAAGAATTTGACGGCAGTCTTGCCCTTTTGGTTAGTGACCGGCATGGCTTCGATCCACTTGGTGAATTTGTCGACTGCGACCAGGAGGTAGACGTGCCCTCCTTTCGAGGACCTTGGCAGTTTGCCGATCATGTCGAGGCCCCATTGGGAGAAGGGCCAGGCCAAGGGTATGGGCCTGAGCTCTGACCCGGGTGCGTGTGGTTTGTCGGCGAACCTTTGGCACCCTTTGCATCTTCGGACGATGTCTTTTGTGTCGTTCATGGCCGTTGGCCAGTAGAATCCAGCTCGTATAGCTCTGGCGACAAGAGAGCGACTGCCTGCGTGATGGCCGCAGATGCCCTCGTGGATGTCTTGAAGTATGGTTTTCCCGTCACCGATGGTGACGCACCTTTGTAGTACACCCGAAATGCTGCGCTTGTACAGCTCGCCATTGATGATGGTGAAGGCTTTTGACCGGCGAGATATGCGTCGGGCATCTGTCGGGCTATCAGGTAGTTCTCCGTCTATCAAGTACTGGAGGTACGGTCGTGTCCAAGTTTCTTCGACTGCCATGACCTACATCAGGTTGACCGTGGCGACCTCTGTGTCCAGTTTTTCGGGTCCTTCATGACCTTCGGGTAGCGTAGCCCCCGAGTGTTCTGCTTCTTCGGGTGATCCCTTGGGGAATTTCCGCTTGATGGATGGCACGCGGATCTGTTCAAGGAACACACCTGGTGGCACCCTTGCACAGGTGGAGCCGATGTTGGCGAGTCTGTCGGCCTACTCGTTACTTTCTCTTCCAACGTGCTGAAGCTCGTAGCCGTCGAATTCTCCCCCGAGTGAGTTGTAGAGTGCGCGGTATGCGATCATGTTTTCGGCGTGTGCGTCGCACTCATTCATCGTCTGTTGGACGACGAGGTTGGAGTCACCGTAGATGACCAGGCGCGTTGCGCCGTAGATCTTTGCCATCCTCATGCCGTGGATGAGGGCTTCGTATTCGGCCTCGTTGTTGGAAGCTCGGAATTTCATCCAAAGGACGTACTTCATCTTGTCGCCCTGCGGGGAGGTCAGTATGACCCCGGCTCCTGCTCCAGCTTCGCGCTTGGAGCCGTCGAAATGCATCATCCATGACTGCGACATGTCTGGGGTGTCTGGCAGCTGCAGCTCCATCCAGTGTACAAGGAAGTCCGGGAGGACCTGAGACTTGATTGAAAGTCGCTTCTCGTAGACGATGTCTAGGGGTGACAGCTCGATGCCCCACAAGGCCACGCGCCCTGTGGCCTCCGGGTTGTTTAGGATGCTGTTCAGGGGTGCTTCGTTGACGACCATCACCTGGTGCTCCTGGAAGTAATGGCTCAACCGACGAGCCGTCATGAACACGCCGTAGGCGAGTTTCTGGTAGTGAGGGTACCTATGCTTTGTTGGCGTCAATACCTCGCTGAGGTAGTAGATTGGGCGTTGGACCCCTTGGGTCTTGCCTTCTTCGGGTCGCTCGACCACCAGCATGGGTCTTACCACCTGGTGTGTGTCTGCTATGTACAGCAGTAGGGGATCGCGCTCCTTTGGCGTAACCAAGACGGGCGAGGTGGAGAGCAGCCGCTTCAGATCTTCGAATGCGTCGTCCGCTTCGGGTGTCCACTCGAATTTGTCTGCCTTGCGTAGTAGCTGGTAGAATGGTAGGGCTTTCTCGCCCATACGGCTGATGAACCTGCTCAATGCCGCTATTCGCCCTGCGAGCTGCTGGACACCCTTGAGATTCTTCGGTTTCTCCATGGCCATTATGGCCCGTATTTTTTTGGGTTCGCCTCGATCCCCCGCTGGGAGATGAAGTAGCCAAGCAGCTGAACCGATGGGACGCCGAAGGCGCGCTTTTCGGGGTTGAGCTTGATGCTGTAGCGGTCAAGATTATCGAACGTCTCGCGGAGATCGTCGATGAGTGTTCTCGCCTCCCTGGTTTTGATGACTATGTCGTCGACATAGACTTGGACATTGCGACCGATCTGGTCCTTCAAGCATGCCTGCATGCACCGCTGGTACGTGGCACCTGCGTTCTTTAGCCCGAAAGGCATTGCGTTGTAGCAGAACACTCTGAACGGCGTGATGAACGCCGTTTTCTCTTGGTCTTCGACCTTGAGTCGAATCTGGTTGTAACCTCAGTAGGCGTCGAGGAAGGAGAGTTTCTCGCATCCTGCAGTCGAATCAATGATCTGGTCGATCCGAGGAAGAGGGAAGTGATCCTTTGGGCAGTGCTTGTTTAGCGACGTGAAGTCCACGCACATCTGCAGGATGTTCGTGTCCTTTTTGGGGACCATCACTGTATTGGCGAGCCACTCGCTTTCTTTAATCTCTCGGATGAAGTCTGCAGCGAGTAGTCTGTTGATTTCCATCCCAATGGCTTCGGCCCGCGGCTCGGACAGTCTCCGGATGGACTGCTTGACGGGCTTGGTGTTAGGAAAGACGTTTAGTGCGTGCTCGCGAATTCCCTGGGAACTCCTGGCATGTCCGCAGGACACCAGGCGAAGATTTCCCAGCGCTCATAGAGGAATTCGACGAGCGCGCTTTCCTATGCGGGGCTGAGATCGTTAGCGATCAGCGCCGTCTTCGAAGCATCCTTCGGGTGGACCTGCACCTTCTTTGTGTTGACGGTGGAGTCAAAAGACATATCAGGTGCATTTTGTCGTGCGACTGGGGGTGCCCCGTTGTCCGTCACCTCGCGGAGCCTTATGAGCTCCTCCTGCATGCCGAATGACTGGGAGATTCTGTTGAAGTCCCTGTCGCAGTGGTCCGATCGGGTGAAGCTCCCGTGGACCGTGATGAAGCCCCTGGGTCCTAGCATCTTGAGTAGCAGGTACGCGTAGTGTGGTACAGCCAAGAACCTTGCGAATGCTGCACGCCCGAGGATGGCGTGGTATTGTGATGGCCAGTCCACCACTTCGAATTCGAGCCGCTCGCATCGGAAGTTGTTCGGCTTGCCGAAGATGACGTCGAGCCATATTTTTCCCAGGGGGAATATGCCCTTTCCTGGGACGATGACGTGGAACGTTGTGTCTGACTGTTCCAGGCTGCACAGCGGGATCCGCATTGCTACTAGAGTGCTTGCGAACATCAGGTTGATGCCGCTGCCACCGTCCATGAAGACGCGGCTCATCTCGAAACCTCCGATCTGCGCCTCCAGCACCAGGGCAGCATGACCTGGGCGAGGGATCTGGCAAGGGTGATCCGAACAGCTGAACGTGATGCAGGACTCCGATCCGCTGAGGTACTCAGGGATGGCGGGTGGAGTTGTCACGGCCAGGTTGATCTGATGGGTGATTTTCTTCTGCACCCTATTCGTGGGGCGCCCCTTCTGGATCATCAGTGCTCCTTTCGGCGGGGGATACCCGTGCCCAGCGTTGTTCTGTGTTGGTGCGACTGGTTGGTTCGGGCCTCCTACAGGTGGCGGTGGAGGAGCTCCATGCGCTATCTCTCCTGGTGTGGGTGCGTTCCCAAATCCAGGGGGTGGAGCTTGCTGCCTCATCTGAACAATGCTTTCGCTGAGCTTTTGAAACTCGCGGCAGTCCTTTAGCATGTGGCTTGCCTTCTTAACATCCTGCTTGTCGATGTAGAAGTGGATGGTGCATGGACCCGACAGTTTTTTTCGTATGCCGAGGGTCCATCGTCGCGGCCGCGGCGCTGCCACGACTGTGTTGGGCGTCCTCCATCTCGAAAGTTTCCTCCGCGGTATCCGCCGCTGTTGCGGTTGGCGTCGTTGCGGTGATCGGCATAGCCGGCCGCGACCATGTCGGGTCCATCACGATCGTTGTATACGCGCGGTCTCCTCTTGTTACGGCGCTCCCGTCTTCGGCCGTAATCGTCCTCTTCCTCCGATTGTGCCCGGTGGACGGAATCTTCGCCGTCGGCCCACCTGTTGGCGATGTCCATGAGGTGGTCAAGTGTCTTGGGCTTGACGCGCCCAAGTTCCTCCTTGAAGTCCTGGCGTTTGACGCCGTCCTTGAAGGCGTCGATGGCCCTTTCTTCGGAGATGTGCGCCGCGGAGTTTTTGGTGTTGGACTAGCGTAGTATGTACGAACGAATGGATTCGCCCGTTCGTTGAGTACAGGCTCGCAACTCCTCGATCGAGGCGGGCCTCTTGCTGGTGCCTTTGAAGTTTCGAATGAAAATGTAAGCTAGCTCCTCCCAACTTCGGATGGATCCTGAAGATAGGCTGCTAAGCCAGATCCGGGCTGCGCCTGTCAGCTGCAGCTGAAGGCATTGCATGGCGGTTTCCTTGTTTCCACCGTGCAGCTTGACGGATGACAGGTGGTCGCTGAGCCACGCCTTTGGGTCCTGTGTGCCGTCGAACTTCGGAGTATCCGAAGGAAGCTTGAACATCCGTGTCCATCGTACAGATCTGCTGAAGCACCGGGCTCCGCAGAGTTCTCCTTCGTCTTCGTCCATCTCGGATTCGGACGAGCATGCGCGCTTGGCCCGCGCTTTGTCGATTTTGCGCTGTGTTAGCGCGTCTCTGGCGTCGTAATCGCGGCTGCGATGACGCGAGCTCTTGTGCCTCCGAGGAAGGTCATGGTCCTCTTCTTCGGATGAAGGAGTGGGGCTACGGTCGAACCTGACCGTAGCTTTCTTTTTCGGCTCCGTAGGAGCTTCTTGATGGAGCGCGGCTCCGACGAGTCCGAATCCGGTGAGTGCGAACTTGTGCATGGCTCTTTTCGGGTCCCCCTCCGGAGGTGGGTGGGACGCGAGGTACGCGGTGGCTGCCATTATCGCAGCTTGTGGCGTCTTCGGGATGATGTTGCCGTCGGCATCCATCTCCATGAAGGATGCGTGGAGGGTTCGGGTCACCTCACGGTGCTCCTTGGGGTCCATGTTCTCCGTACGGGAGCGGTGCTTGTTGCCGTGGTTGCCGTTCGAGCTGGAGCCGATGCCCATGGCGGAGAGCGCAGCTCGTCGCGCGCTGGACTCCGAGGCTGCTTGCTTGCGTTTGTCAAGAACCTCTTGCATCTTGACCTGCTTCTTGTGCTCCTTGATCAGGAGCAAATGGTATGCCATCAGCAGGTCCCGTGAGGCGTCTGCAGGCAGGATCGTGCTGCCCGCCATGGCGGCGCGTGCCTGGGCCCATCCTTCTTTGCTAAGGCGGATGACATGGCCGGTGTTATCCCCTTTGGGTGGGGGGACTGACTTCTTCTGTTCCCGCCGTTTCGGTCCTGCGGGTTAGGTGGCGGGTTGGGAGGCGCGTTTGGGTGTTTGCTGATCCACGTCGCCCTGGATGACTACGGCGCATTGGTAGCGCTCGTAGATTGGTCCGCTGCTGCCGCAACTTTCGGATCCAGAACCGTAGGTCCCTTCATCCGATGGCGGATTGCACAGATCGGAGTTGCAGCTGCTGCTGTCGTATGACTCATCTGTTGATGATGATGTGCGTAGCACAGGGTGTGGGGCCCACGAAGCGGGCCTGATTGATGGTAGGGCACCCGCTCTGGGAGGCGGAGGGTGCCGGTTTGCCCCACCTGGAAGCAGAAGCTCCCGAACAGGATCTCGAGTCCGTCGCCTACGGGCTCGAAGTTCTTTATGGTGGCCGGTGAGTGGGCGGTGAAGTCGAAAGCGTCGAAGACGAGGTGACTCTCCGTCGCCGCAGAGTTGTAGATCGCTCGGGTTGGGACCGTCACGATCGCACAATCAGCGTCCCCAGTTCCCAGAGACGGCGCCAATTGACGAGGTTTAATCTCGTCAATGCCCATTGTTATGGACTTGGGTTTTGGAGAAGATGGGGATGCTGGAGATCGTGGAACAGTTAGCAAACAAGCAACACGGGACACGAGGTTTACCCAGGTTCAGGCCCCCGGAGGGAAAACCCTACTCATGCTTGTCTGTTCTTGATTACGGCGGAACCGGTGATTACAGGGGTGCGCAGATGCAATCTGGCGTGGAGGTGCGTATGCGAAAGTATGAGAGAGAGATCTAGGTCGTGCCCTCCTGGCCTTTATATAGACTTAGGCAGGTCCCAGGCACAGATCTAGTCGGTTACAGGTTCTAGGGTTTACCCCTTTGAATTTCCTATCTACTCTAGTCTTGCTCTCCAAGGATCCGAAGGCGTCATGGGCCTTGGCCACCCGAAAGTCTTCATGGGCCGACGTATATTTGTCGTGGGCCTTCCTTGGGACCAGGTATACTGAGATCGTGTACCCACGGGGTATAACCATGTCAGTGCCTACCCGCGGCCCAGTTGCACGCGACGCCGCGTGGCCCAGCTACGGCTGGCCGGGTGGGCCAATGAGCCTACCCGCTGCCCAGCTAGCGCGCGCACTGTAGCCCACCCGCGATGCGGTGGCCAGAGCCAGATGGGCCGGCTCGCACCGTTGGCCCACCAATGCGGTGCAGTGCTCTGCACCCTGCTGCCCTATGCGGCGACGTGGCTGGTCGCTTGGGCCAGCGGCCCAACAGCGTTTCCAGGTGCGTTTTGTTGTCATTTTCATGGTGGCTTCCTCCCCGGCCAATTCCCTTTGGGGTTTTGGCCTAATAAGGAAGTCGCCAAATAAACTTTAATTTAAATATTTCTTTAGAATATATTAATTTACAATTAATATATAATAAATATGTACTCCCTCCGATCCATATTACTTGTCGTTCAAATGGATGTATCTAGCACTAAAACATGTCTAGATACATCCATTTTGGTGACAAGTAATATGGATCAGAGGGAGTATTATAAATTGTCATTTATCTGAAACACCTTTCGGTCCTTTCCTATCATTCTTTCTCCAAACAATTTTGGATCTCTCCTTGAAATAATTCTGGCTTTCTCTTTCTTTACTGTGATTCCAACTTACAGATGATCTCTAGCTCATCGTACCCTTAAGTGTATCTTCCCACAGCTCGGAAATGGCATAGGCATGATCTCTATCAATGATCAACAACGGGCAGGGATGTCCATATTGACCCCTATACATGCCACGATGACGATGTCATTTGAACCGTAAACGTCGAGTCTAATTCCCTTTGTTTCTTCGATATGACTTGTCCGATATTCGATCATTTGGTATCACATACCTTGTTCAAACTCGTTTCTAACAAGTACTGTTTCACTTGTTATCGTGATATTACATCCCTGTGACCTAGTCACATATTGCAACATTTAAGGATGTAATTTCACCAAGTCGTCCTTATGTATCTTACTCGTCACCGGGCGATTAAACCCCGGTCTTGATGCATATGCCTCAATTGTACCTCTGGAATACTTAGCGTACACCTTTATAATCACCGTTCTATTTGAGTGACGTTTGATGTAGTTGAAGCAGCCACAGGAGATAGTGATTAATATGATCTCACGGTCTAATGAGAAGGAGACTACATTTCTGACTATTGCAACGATGAACCTCGTGACTTGATCATGTCACAATCTTTGGGTAATATTCATCACATCATTCACCAATAATATGACCTTGTTGTTAATTGGCACTATCACATATAATCAGGAAACCTTGATCATCGATTGACCAAGGAACTAGTATGAATAGAGGCTACTAAGGACTTCTATTCCATATCACACATATAGCAATATTTCCACTTGATACAGTTATAGCACGATATGAAACTATTACGGACTTATTGAAATATGAAAATAATAACCACTTATTATTTGCCTCTAGGGCATATTTCCTTCAAGCCTCTCACTGCAAACATGATATCCATAAGATCATAATCTGGTAACTGATGTGTTTTAAAAAAAGTTCATTAAAAATAACAAGATGGAATCTAGTTTCAATGCTCTCATCGAGACGAACTCAGCTGTGAAAACGGGTCGTTAGTTAGACCACGGGTTTACAATATAAATTATTCTAAAATTTTGGATTTAGTTAGTAATAATGTTGATGATATCAGCAATGGGTGGCAGGATTCCTGTGTGCATGCGGGCGTGTACATATATGTCTATATTTCCACCAGAAAGTGAACTCGACTATCAAAAACCACAAGGCGCATTAATAGGATTTCTAGAGCAACCTGGACCTCAATTGGTGATGGTTATGTGGAAAATAAATGAATTATAGACAACAATAGTGTGTAATGAAAGGGAGAAAAATCCGATGAAGATTAATATGAAACTATATGGTTTTCTATGCTTGAACCGCAGATCCGAATGCCACCAACAAAGGCCAAGCTCCTTTCTAAAATCTAATTAACTTTTATAGAAAGACATATACCAAAATACACAATCATTGTTTCTCAAGATACTAGCATTTTGGCATGTCAAGAAAAAATGGCATTTTGGCTACGATGTTTTTCTATGTTATATAAATGGCATATCATTGATACGTCGGAAACGTATCCATTATGCTCCATGCTTGTTTTTGTATCATTTGTCTTATGTTTTGTCTACACTTTGAGGTATTTTTACACACTTTCTATAACGAACCTATTAACAAGTTGCCACAGTGCCAGTTGCCTGTTTTCTTCTATTTTTTGTTCCAGAAATGCAGAAAATCAATATTTTTGGAATTGGACTAGACAAAAGCCAAAGTCAATAACTTTCCGTGAGGGACACGAATCTAGAAGGAGGTATGGAGAGGCACCAGAGGGTGGCCAGACCCCCCTGGGCGCGGCCAAGCCTGGCCCGCGCCTGGGGATGGTGTGGGCCCTCTGGTCGCCTCCTCGGCCTCCCCCTTCTCCTATAAGAAGCCTCCGACCCAAAAACCCTAGAGTATCCAGAAGAAATCCACGAAAACCTCCACAGCGCCGCCGCCACCGAAGTGGAGATTCGGGGGACAGAAAGTCTCTGTTTCGGCACCCTGTCGGGACGGGGAAGTGCCCCCGGAGCCATCTCCAAAGATCTCCACCACCATCTCCATCACCGTTGCTGATTCCCATGATAAGGAGGGAGTAGTTGTCCTTAGAGGCTAAGGGCTCTACCGGTAGCTATGTGTTCATCTCTCTCTCTATGCATGATCTTGTTGTGGTCATGAGATTTGTAATCTAGTAGATCTACCTTGCTACTCAAGTGCTTCAACAGATCTCTGCTCTCCCCATGTGGGTGAAAGTGACAGCATGCACGCCATGGTGGCACTTAGGCTTGAGTCTACATAAATACTCTTTGTACTTTAATAGATCTATGCTTTTCCCCACGTGTGTGAAAGTGACAGCGGGCATACCGTGTGTGGCACTTTGGCTAGATTGAATATTTGTTATGAGTTATATTTGGAGTTGGATGTATCTATAAAATTGTGGTGTTTGTTGGAACCATCTAGTGCTCAAGGTGACAGTGTGGGGTTATCTATATTGGGAAAGGCAGACTTTGAGGTGTGCTGTTATAGCCCTACCATGGATTAGAGTGTCCAACCGGAGAGTAGTTAAGAGTAGTATCATGAAGAAAGGATATTTATATGAGAGAATGTTCACTAGTGAAAGTATGATCCCTAGGCCTTGTTTCTAAGCATTAAAACACCGTTTTCTACTAGATATGTTGCATGTTTGCTTGCTTCCATCTGTTTGCCTTTAGTCTTTCCTCCACGCCATCAGTTTCTGGCACACACACACACTTTACCCCACGTCAACAACAAGTCAGAAGCTATTTTCTAGCATGTTACCACTTGTATTTTACTATCTCTTCGCCAAACTAGCGCATCTATACACCTGAAAAGTGTATTGGATGTGTTGGGGACACAAGAGACTTCTTGTATCTTGATTGCAGGGTTGCTTGAGAGGGATACCTTTGACCACTTCCTCCCTGAGTTCGATAAACCTTGGGTGATCCACTTAAGGGAAACTTGCTGCTGTTCTACAAACCTCTGCACTTGGAGGCCCAACAACTGTCTACGAGAATAGAAGTGCGTAGACATCAAGCTCTTTTCTGGCGCCGTTGCCGGGGAGGTAAGGTAAGAGGTACTCACATCCTCCGGTGTGAGTGCTCGAAGTTATTTCCTTTAGATTCTGCAGTTTTGTCTTTTTGTTTCTTGTTTTCACTAGTTAGGCTTAATGAAAACAACAACAAAAGTTATAGAGCTTTATAGTGCTTATCTTGAGTTAGGACATGAAGTGTTCGAAGAGAAAATTAAAAAACCTATGGAACTTTATTTGCATGCTAATAGCAATGTTATTAGTATGAATTCTTTGGACACAATTATTGCTAATGCTATGGAAACATCTAAGCTTGGGGAAGCTAGTTTTGATGAAAATGATCTTTTTAGTCCCCCAGCTTTGGAAGATAGCTATTCTATTGCTTATGATGATACCAAACCTCCAATATATGATGATTACAATGATGAATATGATATTTTCAGTCCACCTACTGTTGAGGAGAAAATTATTGTGATTACAATATGCCTCCTATATTTGATGATTATGGTGATGAGAATAATAGTGATAGCTATTTTGTTGAATTTGCTCCCACTACAATTAAGAAGAATGACTATGCTTATGTGGAGAGAAATAATTATTTTATGCATGTGGTTCATGATAAGAATGTTTTATGTGATAGTTATATTGTTAACTTTATTCATGATGCTACTGAAAGTTATTATGAGAGAGGGAATCATGGTCTTATGCATCTCAAAATATTAAGTTTCCCCTCTTTATGTTGAAAATCTTGAAGTTGCACTTGTTTTGATTTCCTATGCTTGTTGCTTTGTGCTTTCATGACTTGTTTATTTACAAGATTCCTATGCATAGGAAGTGGGTTAGACTTAAATGTGTTTTGAATTTTCTTCTTGATGCTCTCTTTGACTTCAATTCATAATTCTTATGTGAGCATCTTCTCAAACTATCAAGCCTAAGTTAAAGGCGTTAAAGAAAAGTACTTGTTGGGAGATAACCCAAGAGTTTTATTGAGTCTTGGAAGTTATTACTTCTGTAATGACCTCTCCTTATCCTTTTTTTGTTTTTTTATGTGCCAAGAATGACCTCTAATGAGAGGGAAGTAAGATTTGGGGAGTTGCTGTCCCGAAACAGATTTCTGTCCTCCACCATAAAAAATCGTCAGGAGTCTCTGTAAGTCGGATTGAGCTGAAAATTTACAAATAAATCCCCCAGTATGTTAGCTAACTTTAGTTAGTTCAACACTTTTTTATTTGAGCAACAGAAGGTCTTCGACAAAATCGGTTTCTACCTGCTGGTCTGTTTTGACAGATTTCTGCCATTATTTGCATTTGCTTCTTATTGATTCCTTTTTGGGTTCTTTTTGGGCTGAGCTTTTTGAAGGAGTTGATACAGTAGCTTGTGTCTTTAGTGAAATTTTGCTGTTTTGAAACTAAACCCAAAGGTCTATTATCTTTTGAATACACTAATGTTGCTAATAAAGATTGTGTGAAGTTTTGTATGAAGGAAAATTTGCAAGTGTAGAGAAAGAATAATGTAATGAGATGAAGAATGGATAAAAGCTCAAGCTTGGGGATGCGACCCCGGTGTCACCCCAAGAAATATCCAAGAGGTACAAGCGTCAAAGCTTGGGGATGCCCAGGCATCCCCTTCTTCATCAATAAAAATCTCAGGTCTTTCTAGACACTTCGTTTTTATTGTTTCATGCATTGTTGTGTTGTTCTTGGAGCGTCTTAGTTTTCGTTTTTGGTTTTCGTTTGCTTAGTTTGCTTGAGTAACTTGGTTGGTTACACCACACTTCTTTTGGATAGAGACACACTTTGTTTCCATTGCCTAGAACACTCTAGTTTTTACTCTTATTGTTTTGTGAGTGTTCACTTTTGCTAGCACTACGTTCAACCTTAGTTTTCTTGTGCTTTCAGCTTAGAACTTTTTAGTTTTTCTTTGTGGATTTGTGAGACAAGCTCATTGATCTTTATTGATTATTATCTTTGTGAGTTGTTTCAAATAAGTTGATTGGTGTTGGAAAGGAGTAGAAAGCTTCATGCTTAAGTGGTACAAAAGGGAGCTTGCTTTGACTATGAGTTAGACTTTATCATGTCATGCTAGGTGTTGTTTTAACCTTATGATTAGTGATTATTGCTGTAGCATGACTTGTTTCAAAAAATTATGATTGCTTAATGTGCCTTAAAGGAATCATGTGTTGTTTTAGCATACAAAAGCATAGTATTGTGGTATTCTCCTTTGATGCTTTGTTTGGGTTGACTTGGCACATGCTCACACCATGTTATGACTATGACAAGTCACCATTAGCCTCTATGATCATTTAGTTATTGACTTGTAGTACCACTCTATGCTTTGATTAGTAAAGTTTTGTTGCTCTGCATGATTATGGCCATTATTGCTCTCTTAGTTGGTTGCTCCCAGTATTTTGCTAGCCTCCAGTTGTATGAGTAAGCTCTAGTCATGCTTCCAACTCCCAAGAAACCAAGTTATTTCAAAGTGTCCACTATAAACTCCTATGCATTGTGTGTTACACCATTCCAAGTATATTCTTGTTTTCAGCTATCTTCCAATTAAAACTATTTTGTTATGTGAAAACTTAGTGACTAAAGCCCTCATGAACTTGATGGCACACTTTATATCTTTGCCCCTAATAAACTTGAACCATTGTGTCATCTATGTTGTATATGCTTGCACTTATATGTTGGAATTAGCAGAACCGTGTTGTCACGGGGAACGTTTTCAACATTGCACTTGTACTTTGTACTCAGTTGATATCATGCTCTTTTGTCTATGGATGTCACCGGTGTGAAATAAAAAAGGATCTTGTAAGTCCATGGAGTTTGTATCATGTGTTAGAGAAACGCCTGGGCTGCTAGCCTAAGCCATGCCTAATCATGGTGGAAACTTGCAGCATAACCATAGTGACATCTATGAAGCATTCTTCTTATAAAAAAAGAGACACATTGAGAAAAGAGGAAAGAGATAAAAAGCACCATATTCCCATGGTACATAAGAAGATTGCTGAGATGCTCATTGTCTGCTTGCCTTGTCATTTTGGTTATGGGATAGCTCCTGTACCATGTGAAAGGGGTACCTCGTTGGCGGTTCTCTATATACTTTGTCAATTATATAGTCCATAGTTAGTTCACTTTAACCTTAATCACTTCAAGATGCCTATGATAGGGGCAATGAGGGCTGAAAGCTAACAAGTACCATAATTTTTGGAAGCTCTTTTTAAAACTTGAAATCCCTGCTTCCTTTACAAAAGGCCTTTCTTCCACCATTATTTGAGTCTCCACCTTCTACCTTTAGGTACCATTAAGAGAGCATAGTTTACATTCTGTGTGCAGTGTCCCAAAACTATTGATTGATGCATATTGTGATATTAATTGTTCATGTGCACCTTTTTCTAGTCACCCTTGTGAACTTTGAAGGTGTCCTATGCATCTATATTGCTACTCTATGAGGGACAAGCTAATTTCCACTATGCTATGTTTTCTGTATGTGAAACAAACAAACATTTTTCAATGCATGTTATTCATGATCTTTGTTTGTAGCCTTTCATGTTGCATGGATAGTTACTATGTCCTATTGTTAGAACTCCATTTTTCATGCACATGTTTAGAGTTCTTTGATCCCAGCTTTCAATGCTTGCAATTAGTTGGATATTTATTGTGAGGGTGCATGTCACCTCAAAAATTATTATGTTTATCACTTACCTATTCGAGGACGGGCATGAGTTAAGCTTGGGGATGCTTGATACGTCGCAAACGTATCTATAATTTTTTATGCTCCATGCTTGTTTTGTATCATTTGTCTTATGTTTTGTCTACACTTTGAGGTATTTTTATACACTTTCTGTAACTAACCTATTAACAAGTTGCCACAGTGCCAGTTGCTTGTTTTCTTCTGTTTTTGGTTCTAGAAAGGCAGAAAATCAAGCCAAAGTCAATAACTTTCCGTGAGGGACACGAATCCAGAAGGAGGGACGGAGAGGCACCAGAGGGTGGCCAGACCCCCCTGGGCGCGGCCAAGCCTGGCCCGCGCCTAGGGAGGGTGTGGCCCTTCTGGCCGCCTCCTCGGCCTCCCCCTTCGCCTATAAGAAGCCTCTGACCCAAAATCCCTAGAGGATCCAGAAGAAATCCACGAAAACCTCCACAGCGCCGCCGCCACCGAAGGGGAGATTCGGGGACAGAAAGTCTCTGTTCCGGCACCCTTCCGGGACAGGGAAGTGCCCCCGGAGCCATCTCCATCGATCTCCACCACCATCTCCATCACCGTTGCTGATTCCCATGATGAGGAGGGAGTAGTTGTCCTTCGAGGCTAAGGGCTCTACCGGTAGCTATGTGTTCATCTCTCTCTCTATGGATGATCTTGTTGTGGTCATGAGCTTTGTAATCTAGTAGATCTACCTTGCTACTCAAGTGCTTCAATAGATCTCTTCTCTCCCCATGTGTGTGAAAGTGACAACGTGCACGCCATGGTGGCACTTAGGCTTGAGTCTACATAAATACTCTTTGTGCTTTAATAGATCTATGCTTTTCCCCACGTGTGTGAAAGTGACAGCGGGCCTACCGTGTGTGGCACTTTGGCTAGATTGAATATTTGTTATGAGTTATATTTGGAGTTGGATGTCTCTATGAAATTGTAGTCTTTGTTGGAACCATCTAGTGCTCAAGGTGACAGTGTGGGGTTATCTAGATTGGGGAAGGCGGACTTTGAGGTGTGCTGTTATAGCCCTACCATGGATTAGAGTGTCCAACCGGAGAGTAGTTAAGAGTAGTATCACGAAGAGAGGATATTTATATGAGAGAATGTTCACTAGTGAAAGTATGATCCCTAGGCCTTGTTTCTAAGCATTGAAACACCGTTTGCTACTAGATATGTTGCATGTTTGCTTGCTTCCATCTATTTGCCTTTAGTATTTCCTCCACGCCATCAGTTTCTGGCACACACACACACTTTACCCCACGTCAACAACAAGTCAGAAGCTATTTTCTGGCACCGTTACCACTTGTATTTTACTATCTCTTCGTCGAACTAGTGCACCTATACACCTGACAAGTGTATTGGGTGTGTTGGGGACACAAGAGACTTCTTGTATCTTGATTGCAGGGTTGCTTGAGAGGGATACCTTTGACCACTTCCTCCTTGAGTTCGATAAACCTTGGGTGATCCACTTAAGGGAAACTTGTTGGTGTTCTACAAACCTCTGCACTTGGAGGCCCAACAACTGTCTACAAGAATAGAAGTACGTAGACATCAATCATTGCTAAAGTTGACCATGTAAATATAAGAAATAAGTATAATCAATTTTAGTAATTATGTTTGTGCAAGTATGGAGGCCATCTAGCTAGTTAAAGCTAGATAACTCTCGAGTATACGGGTTTATCAAATGCTAAAATTAGTAGTCTCAATACAACAAGTACATTTTCTAGACTTATCGAAATCCATCCACCTGTACCTACCTAGGGATGCCCATCTGAGATACTAGGGTTCTGATCAAGGACCTTGCACCCCTGGTTACAAGGGTCCGGTCTAAATCCGAACCCTGGCGAGCTAGGCTCACGACCAAGGGGAGCAAGACAGTCCTAATCAACTCATGTCTCTCGAGCCTGCCCATGTACCAGATGGGGCTGTACCTGCTCCTGGAGGGGACCCATGCAGACTTCGCCGAGGAGCTATCTAGGTTCTTTTGGGCAATAAGGAATGGCCATCATAGGTACCATATGGTTAAATGGACAGACTTATGCGCCCCCAAATGTCTTGGGGGCATAGGGATTCTTGACTCGTGCGGCTTTAATGTGGCCCTGATGCTAAAATGGCCTAGCGCATCCTTAAGGATGATGTGGGGCTCTAGCTTCAACTCATCAAGGCCAAGTACCTCCGCGGCCGTCCTCTTTTATCAAATGAACGTCGGGAGGGGTCCTAGTTCTAGAGGGCCATTCACGATATTAAGCATTTTATTGGGCAGGGCATCTTCTTTGCCATTGGTGACAGGCATAAGGTGCGCATGTGGCTTGATCCATGGCTCCTGGCATCCCCGCTATGCGAGCAGTTCCCCGCGCTATATGCCATCACTGCCTCCCCAACGATCCTCGTAGCCGAGGCCTTTCGAGCGGGGCGTTGGAACATATTGTTCCAGCGAACCTTTAGTGTGGCCGAGGCGGGGGAATATCGGCGCCTGACGGCTGCCCTACCTGCTTCCTTGTCTGAGGAGCAGGGCTCGGCATCCTGGTGCTGACCCCCGGTGGGGAGTTCTTGATGAGCTCGACATACCGCGCCCTCTTCTAGGGACCAGAGCTGCGATGGACCTGGGCCCTTTGGAAGGACCCTCTTCCCCTTAGCATTCACATCTTTGTCTGGCAGCTTCTTCGTGATCGCTTACCGTTAGGGGTAGAGGTGGCTAAGCATAATGGCCTAGGCAACGGTCTGTGCCCCCTATATGGAACACCGGAGACATGTACCCATATTATGTCTCGTGCAAGGCGGCTCAGTTTCTATGGAGTTTTGTCAGGAAGGCGCTGGGGCCATCTTGGCAGGCCCAGGAGCTCGAGGAGTTCCTGCAGGCCAAGGCGAACCGTGCCAGAAGGAGACGCCGCCTCTTCTGGCTAGTGTTCGCGTTACTAGCTTGGACCCTGTGGAATATGAGGAACAAGATGGTGATTGAGTGGATTTACCACATCCGTGTTTCTGACTCGATTTTTTCTCTTATCGTCTTACTTCAGCAGTGGTCCCTATTGGTGAGATAGAGTGACCGGGCGGCTCTCGATGACACTCTTCGGGCCTTGAGGACGGCGGCGTCCCCCTTCTTGGCACCGGTTCGCTCGTGATGATGACTACCCCGGGCGGCGACTAGAGTGTTGTTGTGGTCCCTTCATTTTCTTTATGCTTTGGGCTTCGATGTGTTGTGGCCCCGGTGGACGTGGTTCTGTTTTCTCTTTTCTTTTGGCCTCGGCCGGTTGTCATGATTGGATGCTTGTTTGAACTTGGATGTTGCTTTATTTATAAAGCGGGACAAAAGCCTGATTCGAAAGTGGTGAAATGCATATTTGTAATAGCCACATGAGCGAGGAGTCATTCTCGTGCAATCACATAGTGTAACTTAAATTTGACGGAAGGTAAGATAAAAGAACACTTCCATTCCAAAGTAGTGAAGTAACAAAAATGCAAGTAATAAATAACTACCCCCAAAAAGCAGATGTGACAATGCTCCCAATTTTTTGAGTATCTTCACAAATCATACATAATTAATTGACCTTTGACGAAGAAAAACACTACTCTAGTAGTACTCTTGCTTGTTTCATTTAGATATTACCGCCACAAATAAAACAAAAATGCACATATATAAGAACATGACATTCTGCAAAAAAAGTTCGTGCCTCTAGCAAACTCACAGAATGAACACCAAGAGATAGACAGTCTTCTTTTTTGGGGATCTTTCCAATTTCTTTCTCTCTTTTTTGAGGCATTTCATTTCCCATATATCAAAAACACAGCCAAGATGCCAACAGCTTGCCCAGAACAGATCGATACATGTGCATCCTTGCCATTTGCAGGACTTAGGAAGCACCACACCTCACCAAACATGCAAAACTCGAAACCCAAATAAGTAACTGTCAGCAACTAAATACCCCTGCCTATATGTACACCAGAGAGTTAATCTGTCAAGCCTGAACACTCTACATGAACAAACACACAGAAGCAAGATCAACAAAACCTAGATACATTTGGCCGGACAGAAGAGCAGAGGTGGTGTAGCAGGGGCAGAGTCGCAGGGGGGCATCAGTCATGGTGGCAGAGCAGCATGACGACGCATCGGCGGATGATGTAGAGCCTGGCCTTGTGCTCACGGAGCATTCGGCTCAGGCGCCATGCTCTTCCTCCTTCTCCTCCTTTTTCTCCTCTTCCTCCTCCACCTCCTCTTCCCTTTTGCTTCTCTTGGTTCCTCACATCGTTCATCCGAGCTGAACTCGAGGGCCAGAGAGCCAGGTAGGCTGGAAAGGGGGAAGACCTCTCTTCTCTAGTAGATCTGGGTCTGCTTTGGCTGTGATTTGTGTGGACCATTTGACAAGCTTTTATAGTATGGAAATATCCAGGTGGCACAAAGACAGAGACACAGACTCTTTTAATCAGGCTATCACATCCTGTGATTATATCTTAATCCATAATAAACCCCAGGTTAGAGAGGGGAGAGTGAGTGCTGTATTAGGATGAGTGCCAGGCACATGCATTAGCACGTAATGGCAGCTCAAGAACGGGGACACCGGAAGAGTTGGTTCCTTAATTACACGGTCCAGGATTGCTCATCCCAGAGCATCTTTCTCTGCGATTCATTCATTATTCATGTGGTACAGGGTAAATCTTATTCCCACCAGCTGATCAATGGCTTCATTTTTTTTACATGTTTCTGTTGGAAGAGAATATGTTAATGTGAGATGTGTATTGATTCGGGGAAGAAGAGCGGAAGGCCAGGGTATGGATTCTCGGATGTAATTCTCCTCTTGATTTGGCTGTTCATACCATAGTGGTAGGAGATGGCCATCTTACAATAATTGTCTTCCAATATAGTTGGGCGAATTTTATATGGATGTCCATTTATGATAAGTACATACCGAATCCAATGAAAAAATGTTTTTAAGTAATAAAGAAGAATATACCGTACTCCCTCCGTTTCAAAAATAACTGACTTAGCTTTGTATAAATTTAAATGTATCTATACACTAAAATACGTCTGGATATATTGAATCTAGATAAACCTATGTCAGTTATTTCTGGACAGAGGGAGTACATTTGGACCAACAGTTGTGTATGTTCAGATCGTACCCATAACACCAGTTAGACCGCTTAAGTATCTCCACGTCGGATGTGCAAGTGCGCTTTCCACCAATAAAAGTGCACTTTATTCTAACAAAAATATCATATCTTGTCCAACCTCGCGGCAATGCTGTCAAGTTGACGTGCTCGTAGGCTAGGGGTCACGTGGAAGCCACATGTGATTACTCTGTACTTAAGATGCGTTTTTGTACGATTGAAAGAGCTTAAACCGTCCTCATTCTCTGTTCTATAAAAAAAGATGGCATTTAGTTGGGGAGGAGATAACTCAAGTTATGTTTGATGTTACTAATAGTGGGGTGACCCCTCCAGGTTGGAATGAAACTGTCTTGGTCCAAAGTTTAACTCACCAAAAGAGTTTTGCGGTTAACACCAATTTTCTTATGCAATCTCAAAGATGTTTGCTGCTAGTCATTCATGCCTAAATATGTGTAGGATTTTTTTGACATTCAGACAAGTACTTTAATTTCTCAACGTGCCATTTTATATGTTGGACAAAAATTAAAAACACGTCGACCAATTAGTTGCAAAATAGAGCACCCTGCTGCATATATTATATTGCCCCTGCTTCAACTACAAAGTTACGACGACAATTAGTAAAAGGATACGTTTTAACACTTCTTTATAGATAGATGGCTCAACGAGATCGACCAACAAACCGAGCAAGATGAGCATAGATCTCAATGCATCACATTGTATAGATGAATATAGAGAAACGTTTAAAACTATAGTTTTGCATGACGAACAATGGACCACACAATCCATTAGATTTTCTCACATCACATTCCAAGACCCTTATTTTACCAACAAATCGAGCAAGATGACCATAGATCTCAATGCATCTCATTGTCTAGATGAATATAGAGAATCATTTATAACTCTAGTTTTGCATGACGAGCCATGGACCACAATGCATTTGCTTTCTCACATCCAATTCCAAGATCCTTACCAACACAACCTAAAACACTTAGTATTAAAAAATCTAGAAAGTCTTTGTTGCTTTTCAGGATTTGGCTACGATCAAGGGTACAGTAGATGCCAAATTTCGTATAACTTTTCAGAATGAAATAAGAACATTTTTTGCGAATAAATAAGAACAATTCATGTGGGGTAAAATTAATGCCATAGAAACAATGGCAAGTGAGTTTTCAAATTTTGTATTTTGACTATAAGCTTATAACTTATATGTCAACCTAGCAATACCAACCTCTCAAAGCTAATAGATACATACGTGCAAACATGAATGTAGCATCACATAACAAACTAGCGAGCAAATGTGTTGGTTGAGTGTGTATATGATTATGTTACTAAAAAATAAAATAATTTAGTTTTTTTTTTTGAAAAATCAAATGGTATTAACTTTTTTTTCTCAATCATAACATGTAGTACTACTGTAGTAGTTTACATGAAGTTTTCTAAAAGAGTTTTGCTCATTCTAACACACCACTAGATATGAATTCACGCATATAGCCCTTGTAGGAAGTGTGTGGAGCTTTAGGCCGCTCCACATGGGCATGCATGAGCTCCGATGACGCAGCCCTCCAGGGGACAAATCGCCTCCGGAACCAGCTAGCCGGGTACCTCTCTTGACACCGGATTGGCTCCATGATCAGGATTCATTCAAGATAGTCTCACATGATGCCATCATATTTTCTTGGAGCGGCAAGTGTGTATGTGGTGTGGATGGAAAAGGGCAGGCAGCTACTCTGAGATTTTTCTCGACATGGATGGAAAAGCGCAGCCGGTGGATGGAAAAGCGCAGCAGCTGGAGGCCAGGCAGGGCTTCCGTTGAGGAACACATGAGTTGCAGGATACTTCCTGACTTCCTCCGGTCGGATCTCGGATGCGTGTACCGTGACATCATGTATGCTAGTGGCTAGCTAGCTCCAGTTTCGCTGTTTAGATATCTCGCCAAGTTGGGCTGATCATGCGATTTCATAACCCATCCTTGTCATGGTGATAATGTTGTTAAGTGGGAGAGATCCGACCTGGCGTACTTTTGAGTTTTGTAATGCCACTATTGCGTTTTATAATGGCGCTTTTTAGTTTTCAAATTGCACTTTTGAGTTCTATATATATAATGCATGGTCTCAAGATAATATTGCTCGGTGGGACCATGATGGCATGTGACCGTACAAGCAAACATTAATTGCACAAACAGAAAAGGTAATCATTAATTTTTTCATTAACTTCCAACATAGTGGGAGCCTTGCAGGTGGTAGATAATTATCAAAATAGATGGAATTTCTAAACAAAATAATTACCTCTCGAGTAAATTTTGCATTATTCCAACTCTTTTATTAATTTGTGAAGAAGTGCCAAAGATTTCCAAAAATTTATTTCCTCTTCCTCTTTTTACCTTTGAGTCGGGATTAAGCAATTTCTTCCCACACACTATAGTCATCCAATGACATCCATGGCACCGCAACTATGTGTCCATCGGGATTAATAATTAGTATTGGGGCACCTAGATTCTTTTTTTAACAAGGGAACAGCTCCGAAGGACTGAGAAGTCGCTGCATTAATTCCAAGCGGTGAGAGTACAAATTACAACAACGACCCTAGGAAACATGAAAATCACAACATGGTCTTGAGTTTTTCAAACAAAGGACCCTAGAACTAAAACTTGAAACGCAATCAAGTCCTTCTGCTCCAAGACCTTTTGGTATAAGTTTTCTCACCCACTCCCTCGTCCTTTGACTTCCAATTCTTTCAAGAAGTGGCTGCAGTCGCGAGATGGATTCCACCACCGACCACCACCTTCTTCGTCGGGGAGTAAGCCACTTGGGATCAAGGAAGTGTTGGAGTGTCGGCGTTGAACCATCAAAGTAGGGCCTCCCCATTCGGTGATTGAGCAGACGCCTTAATGGCGTCGAGAGATGCCGCCCTTCGGCAAGAATCGATGGCCTACAAAGGACCGCCATGGGAAAGCTCTCAGTTGTACAAGATGTTCCCCGTAGACACCAAGCTTCAGTCCCCATCATGTCGTCACAACATCTTCTCCCCTCGCCACCAAGGTCGGAAAAAGAGCGAAGCAGCGGCATCTCCAAGAACTAGAGCTGACTGTAGCAACAAACCTTACTGATGGAGTAGCCAGCAGCGTTCCTCTCCACCGCATTCGCCTCCATCCTCAGGAGCGCCAAGACGAGGAATAGAAACTCCAACATGCACTGGATCTGGCTTGAGAGACCTAGCGATTTCCTCCCAGCAAGAATCCGAAATCTAGCATAAGGCCGAAACAACCTACAACACCTAGTAATACTAGTATATACACTATAAAGGCCCCGTCGCCTCGCCTTATCACGTTCTCGTCAGCATCACCGGCGACATGACAAACATTTACATGCACCACCAACCTCCGTAGTCTCGATGCCAACTTTTTCCCGCAAATACCCAAAAAAATATGGTAATTTACATGTCTCACACTAATCAAGGAGGGTCTAACTTGATTGAAAAATAGACATATTGTAGGGTTTTTTCTAAGCTTCTCCTTAATGATTCACCACTGTGACCCACAAGTCAGCCCCCTATCGTGGAAAGCGCAAAAGTTCGACCTCCACGTCGGATGCATGCGATGATTAAAGTGCATTTTTCTCTAATATAAACGCACTTTATCCTAATAATAATAAAGAATCATATCTTACCCAACCTCTCACGATCCTACGATACAGGTAGCAACGACTGCTAGCTCCTTCCCTCGGGGTCACGTGACAGGCACATGCAACTTTGCTTAAGCTGTGTTTTCGTACTACGGAATGGCCACATTAACCTACCACGGCCGTATTATTGCCATTGTTAATTCATGGGGTCAGCGATCGTACGTTGATCTTGGGAAAATCACAGGGTATCACATCGATGGCAAGAGGGCGCTTCTGCGTAAAGCTATAGCTGCTACTAGCTAGCTAGCCTATTAGGCATGCACTATCTCATATGATGATCAAGAGTCTCCTGCTTAATCATGGGTGCAGAGGCACCTCCCCTTGTGTTACAGAGTTTCTATGGGAGGGGATATTTTTGTATATTACCTGAACAACAGCTAAACTAGCAGCTACGAGATGACTTTGAATACTAGCTAGTTGCAAGACATGTGTGATTGGTGATGATGCTATCTAATCCTAGTGATCATCCTACAGACAGGAAATCATATCTTGGAGACAAGAGAGAAATACTTAATTCTATCACTGCTTTTGGTGCGCTTTTCCATGCCTACGTGTTCCTCCACTTTGCCACGTCGGCGTACATCCGGGTTTGGTAGATAATCAATTAATATATGCCAAAATTAGAAAATCAATAACAAGAAAAGCAAATACTTTGCATTGAGAAATGACCGAGAGAGGCACACGATAGACTTGGTTCATCATGGAACTTCAAAAGTAACAATGTCACTACAAGCACCTCCTCGAAACAGGTTTTAGGTCTCGCTATATTAATATAACAACCATCCGATACAACGTGCCGAACGCTGCTGGGCAGGACAACACGAACCAAGACCAAACGAAAAAAACAAAAAGAAAAAAAATAAAGCCGACATTGGCGGTGCGACAAGAACAAAGGTAACTCGCCACCGTTGCGCCCACCAGAGAAGTACCACCACACTTCTAGCATTCTAAAGCGTCGCATACCAAGCAGGACCTTCAAGAAAGAGAGTGACGACAACGACACTGCTGCCCGGACAGGTCCTAGGGTTTTCTCCGATATGCCACGAGATGTGTAAGAGAGATACACTCGACGCCCTTCAGGAAGGACAGTGATACCCGCGGGCGTCACCACGTCGAAGTCAAAGAGACAAGGATTTCTCCCGACCTCTCAACGGGCACACTCCTGGACCCTTTGTAATGCCCCACGAATCTTGCAGCCAACATGCACGCGCAACACGGTCTTAAGATCACCACCGTCGTCACACCGTGAGCCATGGAGCAAGGCCAGTAAGACCGAGCGAGAGGAAACCTCGGCGAGGGTAGACATGACATCAGCACGCGGGAGGGAACTACGTCCACCGCCAGAAGGCGGTAGCCGGCCGGATGTAGCAGCAAGACAAACCAGGCCCTCTAGGCCCGGCCGAGCCCGAGTAGGCTCATGAAGTCTCGCCGCCGCACTGTAGCAAGCGTGCCATCGTACACGCCAACCCCAGCCCTAGGTCCAAGTCCCTCGTCCACCAAGGGATCCACCACCTCGGCAAATCCCAGCCGTCAAGCAACAGCTCCGCCGCAACCGAGCTCACCAAAAGAGCTTGTCGGTCCTTCGCTGGTCCGAGGATCACCAGCGCAAGTCGCCTCCTAGAGCCACCTCCGTCGAAGGGACGCCTTGCAGACCACCTTCTGGGGCCGCCTTGCAGACCACCTTCCGGGGCCGCCGCCCCGGCATCCGCGGACTTGCACCCACTGAGCCAGGTTCATCGCGTGACCTAGGAGACAGAGGGGATAGGTCTGGCTGACACGGGTTGGCTGTAGCAGCGCAGCCGCGCGGACGAGACCGACCTCCACCGCAGACGGCGGTTGCCGTCCAGACACAGCGGCAGGGGCTCACCAGGCACTCAGGCCTGGTCAGGCTCGGAAAGGGCTCGTAAAGTCCCGACCGCCACGCTGCAGCAGTGCATCCGCAACCCTCGCCGCCCTCCTATAGACCCCACACCCACCCCACCAGCTCCAGAGAGTGGCAGCCCCGCGCTAGGCCCGCCCCAAACCCATATCGGGCCTAAGTGGGCCTAGATCTAGGCCAGCTGAAGCTGCAGAGGAGGCTGGGCAGCCGGGCACCTCCCTGCCGGCATCATATATAGCACCGCCACCATGTCACTAGGCTGAGCCGCCGGGCCCGCATCGTGCGCCGCCGCGGAGGATCTAGGGAGCCTCCTCCACCACCATGCCGTCGCCAAAGCTTTTCGCCACCGAGCTCTGCCGCCTCCACCGCGAGGGACCGCCACAGGTTCCAAGTGTCACTACGGCACACAGGCTCTTTGCCGTGTGGGAAAAAGACACGGCAAAGGCCCCCCGGAACTCGGCAAAGCCTTTGCCGTGTGCATGCACACGGCAAAAGCCACACGGCAACGGCAGCCACGGCAAAGGCTCTTTGCCGTGTGTCTTTGCGCCCGGAACACGGCAAAGCCTTTGCCGTGTGTTTACTGCACCGACACGGCAAAGTAAAGTACTTGACGGTTCCGTCCGTCTAACGGAGCCGACACATCTTTGTCGTGTTCCTCCTTTGCCGTGTGTGATGACTCTTTGCTGTGTGTTCGTTCTTCGCCGTGTGCCTCCTCTTTGACGTGTACCCGGTCTTTGCCGTGTGCCTCGACCTTTGCCGTGTTGATCATCGTTGCCGTGTGCATTCTTGTTGCCGTGTGTGTGCTCTTTGCCGTGTGCTCGTTAGGGGGGACACACGGCAACGTTCATTCCTTTGCCGTGTGCCCGTGGGGGGGACACACGGCAACGTTCTCTCCTTTGCCGTGTGTCTACTGCGCACTGCACACGACAAAGGCCCTGTGACATTTCCCAGGGGCGCACAGGTGGCTCACACGTGGCTTCTTTGCCGTGTGTATACACACGGCAAAGTGACCATTTGGCACTTTGCCGTGTGTATACACTTTGCCGTGTGTATACACACGGCAAAGGAGCTGTCATTTTTCAATTTTTTTCCTGTTTCCAGTCATTTCCTGCAATTCAAAACATAATATATATATATGATCTACAGATCATCAACAACAATAATATACTCATCAACAACAATAATATACTCATCAACAACAACAATATAATCATCACCAACACCAAAATGCATCACCAACACTAGCAAACATCATCACCATGAAAGCAAGAGTTTTCACAAATATTACAATTGTCAAATGCTAGTGTTTATTCTTGCCACAAGGTCATGCCACAAGTGTCAAATACTACCAAGTGCATAACCAACAAGTTATAAGACCTAAACTAGACAAATATTACAAGATCATCAACTCCGAGTGCTCCACAAGCTCATGCTCCATCGTGAGATCCTACAAGTTCAAGACAAGCACATAAATATGACAAGTAAAATCATCAATATGTACAAGTTTCTAGGCAGGTTGATGGAAATGGCAATAACATGGGATTTTGACGAGTCTCATGGAAAATTACATCAATATGACAAGTAAAATCACGAATATCTACAAGTCCCATGGCAAGTCTAGAATTTCTATAAGTGTCATGGCAAGGCTAAAATTTCTACAAGTGTCATAGCATGGCTAAAATTTTGACAATGGCATAGAATTATCTACAAGTGTCATGGAATTGCTAAATTTGCTATAAGTATCATGGCAAGGCTAAATTTCCTACAAGTGTCATGGAATTTCTAAATTTTCTATAAGTATCATGACAAGGCTAAAATTTCTACAAGTGTCATATCATGGCTAAAATTTCTACAAATGCGATGGCATGGATAAATTTGACAAGTATAAGAAAACAAACCTGGAGGACTCTGATTCAGCCTCCGGACGACCGACGGATTGTTGACGGTGAAAGACGGCGGCGCCTGGTTGTTCGATCCACCCGCGGACCCACCAGGCGGCGGCATCGCATCGTCCATCTGCAGCATTGGAAATTGTGAGCATTAGACAATAAGGCAAGATTGAAAATTGCGAGCATTGGACAATAAGACACTTGATCACTTACCCACGAGAAGGCAAAAGGAGGAGTGGGAAGAGTCCCTGGTTGAGAATTGATGAGCATTTGCTGTGTCATCCACCGCATCATCTGCCCCTGTTGCTCCAGCAACCCCTGCTGATGGGCCATCTGCTGCTCCAGCTGCTGCTGCCGCTGCTCGGCCGCCTCTCTGCGTGCCCTATCAGCGGCTATCTCCTCCTGCGTCGTGTCGCCACGATTAGATGAACATTGCAACACAAAACATGTAGTAAAACATAGATGACCGAGGAAGAACATACCCGTAACTGCTCGAGAGCTACAACCGAAGGCCGTGGGCGGGTCTCTATAGCAGGCTGGTCGCTCGTCCTACCACGCCGGACCTGGCGCATAGATGGGATGGTCTTAGGGTCGACGGACCCGTGACCGATCCATAGGCGACCATTCTTCTGGCCTTATCCCGCCAGCACGGCGACCTCGGGGTCGAAGGGGGTGGTCTCAGGGTTAGAATCTTCTCCATGCACCTCCTTGTACTTCTCAGGGTACTTCTCACCCCGGAGCCTGGCTCCCTCGTTCATCCATAGGCTCCCGTTCCTAGGCTCATCCAACGTGCGTGTCTTCTTCCAAACGGCAAACACGGACGGCTCTTGACCTGTCTTTATTTTCTGCACAAAAGAGCACGAAGTTAAGTGAAGGGGGACTCCAAAGGGCGAAGTAAAGAATAAAATTACAAGCAAGAACAAATAAAGCATTTTCTCACCTCTTTTTGCCTAAGAAGGGCGAGGGGGATGCTGCCTTGGCGGTGTGATCCACCCCCCATCTCCTCTCGCGCTTCTTTGCATCGGCGTGTTTCTGGAGGTAATTGGGGTGTGTCCACCACGCTACCATTGTCGTGAAGCACCGCTCGTCATTACCCACGAACTGAGGAGGGTTCTAGTTCCACAAGACACACGTATTAGTACAATAGAAAATAGAATAAGGTCAAGAAATCAATAAAACAAAAATGCAACTACCTGCAGGTACTACCACGGCTCGAAGAGCATCTCCCGGGCTTGGCTATTGTTCATCCAAATCTTGCGATCACCGAACCAGTTGCGAACGCAGTTCACGCGTGCCTCGTAGTGCATGTCTTGCACCTTCCTCTTGGCAAGCTCATGAACAATCATCAAACACTCCCTTTTTGCGCGTCCTGTCCATGTCGAAGAACTTCTACAAGTATGCACATAGGGAAAAAAGGGGGGTCAAAGGCGATTGAATTATGACAAGCCACGAGTTCAAGTGTATTTCATCCTCAAGGCGATTGAATTATGACAAGCAAAACAAACTTACCCAGAACAAAACCTGAACCTTCTCCGCGATGGTGGTGTACTTTTTTTCGAGATCTTCGGCATAGTGGTAATGCTTCCAAGTCCAAGCCACATCCTTTGAACCATTTGGGAGAGTGACAATCCCAGGAAAATACTTTCTAACCAAGGCTCCAAGGATGCTTGAGTAGCCACGATATGGCTTGATCCCATCCTCATATAGAAAGGCACTGCAAAATGAAAAGGACAAGGTCAGTATGTGATAAAAATTACAATGTATGGTTTAGGGTCAAATCATGTACCTCGACCCAGCGGGCACGAGTACCTTGTCCGCATAGGGATAAGGTAGGTCGGGGAGTCTCGAAACCCCACGCCGATATGGAGCCTTCTCCCGCGGCACCAGGCTCGGGTCCATGTCCGCGTACTCCTGAAGGTACTCCGTCTCATCCTCCGGAGGCGCCCACCTCAAGGACGTGTCAAGCTCGTAGGGTAAAGACCCCAACCCCTCATCCTCATCCTCCTGCTGCTCCTGCTCCTCCTCGTCAGAATCCGAGTGCGTCCCCTCATCCTCCTGACGCCGAACTGGCTCCTCCTCTTCCTCTCGTCCTCCCCCTCCTGCTCCTGCTCCTGCTCCTAGCATATGTGTGTGAGTGTGGTGCAAGGTTGGTATAGGTGATTGCATGTGTCCCCCCTCGCATCCATGCGCTCTAACCTATAAGCGAAAGGTTATGGACCTGTATAAGGGGGAATCTCCCCGTTCAGGTGAAACCGGGCCGTATAGTGCCCCAACTTGTGAACCAACATGGTTTCACATCATCCTATGACCTAGTCAGACACAAGACAAGAGAGAGCTACGCCGGGCTACCCCTGTCATAAGAATGTCTAGGGGGTAGACGATCCGAGGCCCGCAGATCATCAGGGTTTCGCCGGAGGAAGTCCACGAGAACGTCGGAATCATCTGAAAACTTGCATGTGTCCCTAGCATATGTGTGTGAGTGTGGTGCAAGGTTGGTATAGGTGATTGCATGTGTCCCCCCTCGCATCCATGCGCTCTAACCTAGAAGCGAAAGGTTATGGACCTGTATAAGGGGGAATCTCCCCGTTCAGGTGAAACCGGGCCGTATAGTGCCCCAACTTGTGAACCAACATGGTTTCACATCATCCTATGACCTAGTCAGACACAAAACAAGAGAGAGCTACGCCAGGCTACCCCTGTCAGAAGAATGTCTAGGGGGTAGACGATCCGAGGCCCGCAGATCATCAGGGTTTCGCCGGAGTAAGTCCAAGAAAACGTCGGAATCATCTGAAAACTTGCATGTGTCCCTAGCATATGTGTGTGAGTGTGGTGCAAGATTGGTATAGGTGATTGCATGTGCCCCCCCTCACATGCATGCGCTCTAACCTAGAAGCGAAAGGTTATGGACCTGTATAAGGGGGAATCTCCCCGTTCAGGTGAAACCGGGCCGTATAGTGCCCCAACTTGTGAACCAACATGGTTTCACATCATCCCATGACATAATCAAACACAAGACAAGAGAGAGCTACGCCGGGCTACCCCTGCCAGAAGAATGTCTAGGGGGTAGACGATCCGAGGCCCGCAGATCATCAGGGTTTCGCCGGAGGAAGTCCAAGAGAACGTCGGAATCATCTGAAAACTTGCATGTGTCCCTAGCATATGTGTGTGAGTGTGGTGCAAGGTTGGTATAGGTGATTGCATGTGTCCCCCCTCGCATCCATGCGCTCTAACCTAGAAGCGAAAGGTTATGGACCTGTATAAGGGGGAATCTCCCCGTTCAGGTGAAACCGGGCCGTATAGTGCCCCAACTTGTGAACCAACATGGTTTCACATCATCCTATGACCTAGTCAGACACAAGACAAGAGAGAGCTACGCCGGGCTACCCCTGTCAGAAGAATGTCTAGGGGGGTAGACGATCCGAGGCCCGCAGATCATCAGGGTTTCGACGGAGGAAGTCCACGAGAACGTCGGAATCATCTGAAAACTTGCATGTGTCCCTAGCATATGTGTGTGAGTGTGGTGCAAGGTTGGTATAGGTGATTGCATGTGTCCCCCCTCGCATCCATGCGCTCTAACCTAGAAGCGAAAGGTTATGGACCTGTATAAGGGGGAATCTCCCCGTTCAGGTGAAACCGGGCCGTATAGTGCCCCAACTTGTGAACCAACATGGTTTCACATCATCCTATGACCTAGTCAGACACAAGACAAGAGAGAGCTACGCCGGGCTACCCCTGTCAGAAGAATGTCTAGGGGGGTAGACGATCCGAGGCCCGCAGATCATCAGGGTTTCGCCGGAGGAAGTCCACGAGAACGTCGGAATCATCTGAAAACTTGCATGTGTCCCTAGCATATGTGTGTGAGTGTGGTGCAAGGTTGGTATAGGTGATTGCATGTGTCCCCCCTCGCATCCATGCGCTCTAACCTAGAAGCGAAAGGTTATGGACCTGTATAAGGGGGAATCTCCCCATTACGGTGAAACCGGGCCGTATAGTGCCCCAACTTGTGAACCAACATGGTTTCACATCATCCTATGACCTAGTCAGACACAAAACAAGAGAGAGCTACGCCGGGCTACCCCTGCCAGAAGAATGTCTAGGGGGGTAGACGATCCGAGGCCCGCAGATCATCAGGGTTTCGCCGGAGTAAGTCCAAGAAAATGTCGGAATCATCTGAAAACTTGCATGTGTCCCTAGCATATGTGTGTGAGTGTGGTGCAAGGCTGGTATAGGTGATTGCATGTGCCCCCCCTCGCATGCATGCGCTCTAACCTAGAAGCGAAAGGTTATGGACCTGTATAAGGGGGAATCTCCCCGTTCAGGTGAAACCGGGCCGTATAGTGCCCCAACTTGTGAACGAACATGGTTTCACATCATCCCATGACATAATCAGACACAAGACAAGAGAGAGCTACGCCGGGCTACCCCTGCCAGAAGAATGTCTAGGGGGTAGACGATCCGAGGCCCGCAGATCATCAGGGTTTCGCCGGAGGAAGTCCAAGAGAACGTCGGAATCATCTGACAACTTGCATGTGTCCCTAGCATATGTGTGTGAGTGTGATGCAAGCTTGGTATAGGTGATTGCATGTGTCCCCCCTCGCATCCATGCGCTCTAACCTAGAAGCGAAAGGTTATGGACCTGTATAAGGGGGAATCTCCCCGTTCAGGTGAAACCGGGCCGTATAGTGCCCCAACTTGTGAACCAACATGGTTTCACATCATCCTATGACCTAGTCAGACACAAGACAAGAGAGAGCTACGCCGGGCTACCCCTGTCAGAAGAATGTCTAGGGGGGTAGACGATCCGAGGCCCGCAGATCATCAGGGTTTCGCCGGAGTAAGTCCACGAGAACGTCGGAATCATCTGAAAACTTGCATGTGTCCCTAGCATATGTGTGTGAGTGTGGTGCAAGGTTGGTATAGGTGATTGCATGTGTCCCCCCTCGCATCCATGCGCTCTAACCTAGAAGCGAAAGGTTATGGACCTGTATAAGGGGGAATCTCCCCGTTCAGGTGAAACCGGGCCGTATAGTGCCCCAACTTGTGAACCAACATGGTTTCACATCATCCTATGACCTAGTCAGACACAAGACAAGAGAGAGCTACGCCGGGCTACCCCTGTCAGAAGAATGTCTAGGGGGGTAGACGATCCGAGGCCCGCAGATCATCAGGGTTTCGCCGGAGGAAGTCCACGAGAACGTCGGAATCATCTGAAAACTTGCATGTGTCCCTAGCATATGTGTGTGAGTGTGGTGCAAGGTTGGTATAGGTGATTGCATGTGTCCCCCCTCGCATCCATGCGCTCTAACCTAGAAGCGAAAGGTTATGGACCTATATAAGGGGGAATCTCCCTGTTACGGTGAAACCGGGCCGTATAGTGCCCCAACTTGTGAACCAACATGGTTTCACATCATCCTATGACCTAGTCAGACACAAGACAAGAGAGAGCTACGCCGGGCTACCCCTGTCAGAAGAATGTCTAGGGGGGTAGACGATCCGAGGCCCGCAGATCATCAGGGTTTCGCCGGAGGAAGTCCACGAGAACGTCGGAATCATCTGAAAACTTGCATGTGTCCCTAGCATATGTGTGTGAGTGTGGTGCAAGGTTGGTATAGGTGATTGCATGTGTCCCCCCTCGCATCCATGCGCTCTAACCTAGAAGCGGAAGGTTATGGACCTGTATAAGGGGGAATCTCCCCATTCAGGTGAAACCGGGCCGTATAGTGCCCCAACTTGTGAACCAACATGGTTTGACATCATCTTATGACCTAGTCA
This sequence comes from Avena sativa, assembly GCA_916181665.1. NCBI lineage: Eukaryota > Viridiplantae > Streptophyta > Magnoliopsida > Poales > Poaceae > Avena > Avena sativa. The sequence goes on along the minus strand of OV702279.1, from coordinate 367,904,023 downwards.
GACACAAGACAAGAGAGAGCTACGCCGGGCTACCCCTGTCAGAAGAATGTCTAGGGGGTTAGACGATCCGAGGCCCGCAGATCATCAGGGTTTCGCCGGAGGAAGTCCACGAGAACGTCGGAATCATCTGAAAACTTGCATGTGTCCCTAGCATATGTGTGTGAGTGTGGTGCAAGGTTGGTATAGGTGATTGCATGTGTCCCCCCTCGCATCCATGCGCTCTAACCTAGAAGCGAAAGGTTATGGACCTATATAAGGGGGAATCTCCCCGTTCAGGTGAAACCGGGCCGTATAGTGCCCCAACTTGTGAACCAACATGGTTTCACATCATCCTATGACCTAGTCAGACACAAGACAAGAGAGAGCTACGCCGGGCTACCCCTGTCAGAAGAATGTCTAGGGGGGTAGACGATCCGAGGCCCGCAGATCATCAGGGTTTCGCCGGAGGAAGTCCAAGAGAACGTCGGAATCATCTGACAACTTGCATGTGTCCCTAGCATATGTGTGTGAGTGTGGTGCAAGGTTGGTATAGGTGATTGCATGTGTCCCCCCTCGCATCCATGCGCTCTAACCTAGAAGCGAAAGGTTATGGACCTGTATAAAGGGGAATCTCCCCGTTCAGGTGAAACCGGGCCGTATAGTGCCCCAACTTGTGAACCAACATGGTTTCACATCATCCTATGACCTAGTCAGACACAAGACAAGAGAGAGCTACGTCGGGCTACCCCTGTCAGAAGAATGTCTAGGGGGTAGACGATCTGAGGCCCGCAGATCATCAGGGTTTCGCCGGAGGAAGTCCACGAGAACGTCGGAATCATCTGAAAACTTGCATGTGTCCCTAGCATATGTGTGTGAGTGTGGTGCAAGGTTGGTATAGGTGATTGCATGTGTCCCCCCTCGCATCCATGCGCTCTAACCTAGAAGCGAAAGGTTATGGACCTGTATAAGGGGGAATCTCCCCGTTCAGGTGAAACCGGGCCGTATAGTGCCCCAACTTGTGAACCAACATGGTTTCACATCATCCTATGACCTAGTCAGACACAAGACAAGAGAGAGCTACGCCGGGCTACCCCTGTCAGAAGAATGTCTAGGGGGTAGACGATCCGAGGCCCGCAGATCATCAGGGTTTCGCCGGAGGAAGTCCACGAGAACGTCGGAATCATCTGAAAACTTGCATGTGTCCCTAGCATATGTGTGTGAGTGTGGTGCAAGGTTGGTATAGGTGATTGCATGTGTCCCCCCTCGCATCCATGCGCTCTAACCTAGACGAAAGGTTATGGACCTGTATAAGCGGGAATCTCCCCGTTCAGGTGAAACCGGGCCGTATAGTGCCCCAACTTGTGAACCAACACGGTTTCACATCATCCTATGACCTAGTCAGACACAAGACAAGAGAGAGCTACGCCGGGCTACCCCTGTCAGAAGAATGTCTAGGGGGGTAGACGATCCGAGGCCCGCAGATCATCAGGGTTTCGCCAGAGGAAGTCCACGAGAACGTCGGAATCATCTGAAAACTTGCATGTGTCCCTATCATATGTGTGTGAGTGTGGTGCAAGGTTGGTATAGGTGATTGCATGTGTCCCCCCTCGCTTCCATGCGCTCTAACCTAGAAGCGAAAGGTTATGGACCTGTATAAGGGGGAATCTCCCCGTTCAGGTGAAACCGGGCCGTATAGTGCCCCAACTTGTGAACCAACATGGTTTCACATCATCCTATGACGTAGTCAGACACAAGACAAGAGAGAGCTACGCCGGGCTACCCCCTGTCATAAGAATGTCTAGGGGGGTAGACGATCCGAGGCCCGCAGATCATCAGGGTTTCGCCGGAGGAAGTCTACGAGAACGTCGGAATCATCTGAAAACTTGCATGTGTCCCTAGCATATGTGTGTGAGTGTGGTGCAAGGTTGGTATAGGTGATTGCATGTGCCCCCCTCGCATCCATGCGCTCTAACCTAGAAGCGAAAGGTTATGGACCTGTATAAGGGGGAATCTCCCCGTTCAGGTGAAACCGGGCCGTATAGTGCCCCAACTTGTGAACCAACATGGTTTCACATCATCCTATGACCTAGTCAGACACAAGACAAGAGAGAGCTACGCCGGGCTACCCCTGTCATAAGAATGTCTTCTGGGGTAGACGATCCGAGGCCCGCAGATCATCAGGGTTTCGCCGGAGGAAGTCCACGAGAACGTCGGAATCATCTGAAAACTTGCATGTGTCCCTAGCATATGTGTGTGAGTGTGGTGCAAGGTTGGTATAGGTGATTGCATGTGTCCCCCCTCGCATCCATGCGCTCTAACCTAGAAGCGAAAGGTTATGGACCTGTATAAGGGGGAATCTCCCCGTTCAGGTGAAACCGGGCCGTATAGTGCCCCAACTTGTGAACCAACATGGTTTCACATCATCCTATGACCTAGTCAGACACAAGACAAGAGAGAGATACGCCGGGCTACCCCTGTCAGAAGAATGTCTAGGGGGGTAGACGATCCGAGGCCCGCAGATCATCAGGGTTTCGCCGGAGGAAGTCCACGAGAACGTCGGAATCATCTGAAAACTTGCATGTGTCCCTAGCATATGTGTGTGAGTGTGGTGCAAGGTTGGTATAGGTGATTGCATGTGTCCCCCCTCGCATCCATGCGCTCTAACCTAGAAGCGAAAGGTTATGGACCTGTATAAGGGGAATCTCCCCGTTACGGTGAAACCGGGCCGTATAGTGCCCCAACTTGTGAACCAACATGGTTTCACATCATCCTATGACCTATTCAGACACAAGACAAGAGAGAGCTACGCCGGGCTACCCCTGTAAAAAGAATGTCTAGGGGGGTAGACGATCCGAGGCCCGCAGATCATCAGGGTTTCGCCGGAGTAAGTCCAAGAAAACGTCGGAATCATCTGAAAACTTGCATGTGTCCCTAGCATATGTGTGTGAGTGTGGTGCAACATTTGGTATAGGTGATTGCATGTGCCCCCCCTCACATGCATGCGTTCTAACCTAGAAGCGAAAGCTTATGGACCTGTATAAGGGGGAATCTCCCCGTTCAGGTGAAACCGGGCCGTATAGTGCCCCAACTTGTGAACCAACATGGTTTCACATCATCCCATGACATAATCAGACACAAGACAAGAGAGAGCTACGCCGGGCTACCCCTGCCAGAAGAATGTCTAGGGGGTAGACGATCCGAGGCCCACGGATCATCAGGGTTTCGCCGGAGGAAGTCCACGAGAACGTCGGAATCATCTGAAAATTTGCATGTGTCCCTAGCATATGTGTGTGAGTGTGGTGCAAGGTTGGTATAGGTGATTGCATGTGTCCCCCCTCGCATCCATGCGCTCTAACGTAGAAGCGAAAGGTTATGGACCTGTATAAGGGGGAATCTCCCCGTTCAGGTGAAACCGGGCCGTATAGTGCCCCAACTTGTGAACCAACATGGTTTCACATCATCCTATGACCTGGTCAGACACAAGACAAGAGAGAGCTACGCCGGGCTACCCCTGTCAGAAGAATGTCTAGGGGGGTAGACGATCCGAGGCCCGCAGATCATCAGGGTTTCGCCGGAGGAAGTCCACGAGAACGTCGGAATCATCTGAAAACTTGCATGTGTCCCTAGCATATGTGTGTGAGTGTGGTGCAAGGTTGGTATAGGTGATTGCATGTGTCCCCCCTCGCATCCATGCGCTCTAACCTAGAAGCGAAAGGTTATGGACCTGTATAAGGGGGAATCTCCCCGTTCAGGTGAAACCGGGCCGTATAGTGCCCCAACTTGTGAACCAACATGGTTTCACATCATCCTATGACCTAGTCAGACACAAGACAAGAGAGAGCTACGCCGGGCTACCCCTGTCAGAAGAATGTCTAGGGGGGTAGACGATCCGAGGCCCGCAGATCATCAGGGTTTCGCCGGAGGAAGTCCACGAGAACGTCGGAATCATCTGAAAACTTGCATGTGTCCCTAGCATATGTGTGTGAGTGTGGTGCAAGGTTGGTATAGGTGATTGCATGTGTCCCCCCTCGCATCCATGCGCTCTAACCTAGAAGCGAAAGGTTATGGACCTGTATAAGGGGGAATCTCCCCGTTACGGTGAAACCGGGCCGTATAGTGCCCCAACTTGTGAACCAACATGGTTTCACATCATCCTATGACCTAGTCAGACACAAAACAAGAGAGAGCTACGCCGGGCTACCCCTGTCAGAAGAATGTCTAGGGGGGTAGACGATCCGAGGCCCGCAGATCATCAGGGTTTCGCCGGAGTAAGTCCAAGAAAACGTCGGAATCATCTGAAAACTTGCATGTGTCCCTAGCATATGTGTGTGAGTGTGGTGCAAGATTGGTATAGGTGATTGCATGTTCCCCCCCTCACATGCATGCGCTCTAACCTTGAAGCGAAAGGTTATGGACCTGTATAAGGGGGAATCTCCCCGTTCAGGTGAAACCGGGCCGTATAGTGCCCCAACTTGTGAACCAACATGGTTTCACATCATCCCATGACATAATCAGACACAAGACAAGAGAGAGCTACGCCGGGCTACCCCTGCCAGAAGAATGTCTAGGGGGTAGACGATCCGAGGCCCGCAGATCATCAGGGTTTCGCCGGAGGAAGTCCAAGAGAACGTCGGAATCATCTGAAAACTTGCATGTGTCCCTAGCATATGTGTGTGAGTGTGGTGCAAGGTTGGTATAGGTGATTGCATGTGTCCCCCCTCGCATCCATGCGCTCTAACCTAGAAGCGAAAGGTTATGGACCTGTATAAGGGGGAATCTCCCCGTTCAGGTGAAACTAGGCCGTATAGTGCCCCAACTTGTGAACCAACATGGTTTCACATCATCCTATGACCTAGTCAGACACAAGACAAGAGAGAGCTACGCCGGGCTACCCCTGTCAGAAGAATGTCTAGGGGGGTAGACGATCCGAGGCCCGCAGATCATCAGGGTTTCGCCGGAGGAAGTCCACGAGAACGTCGGAGTCATCTGAAAACTTGCATGTGTCCCTAGCATATGTGTGTGAGTGTGGTGCAAGGTTGGTATAGGTGATTGCATGTGTCCCCCCTCGCATCCATGCGCTCTAACCTAGAAGCGAAAGGTTATGGACCTGTATAAGGGGGAATCTCCCCGTTCAGGTGAAACCGGGCCGTATAGTGCCCCAACTTGTGAACCAACATGGTTTCACATCATCCTATGACCTAGTCAGACACAAAACAAGAGAGAGCTACGCCGGGCTACCCCTGTCAGAAGAATGTCTAGGGGGTGGACGATCCGAGGCCCGCAGATCATCAGGGTTTCGCCGGAGGAAGTCCAAGAAAAAGTCGGAATCATCTGAAAACTTGCATGTGTCCCTAGCATATGTGTGTGAGTGTGGTGCAAGATTGGTATAGGTGATTGCATGTGCCCCCCCTCACATGCATGCGCTCTAACCTAGAAGCGAAAGGTTATGGACCTGTATAAGGGGGAATCTCCCCGTTCAGGTGAAACCGGGCCGTATAGTGCCCCAACTTGTGAACCAACATGGTTTCACATCATCCCATGACATAATCAGACACAAGACAAGAGAGAGCTACGCCGGGCTACCCCTGCCAGAAGAATGTCTAGGGGGTAGACGATCCGAGGCCCGCAGATCATCAGGGTTTCGCCGGAGGAAGTCCAAGAGAACGTCGGAATCATCTGAAAACTTGCATGTGTCCCTAGCATATGTGTGTGAGTGTGGTGCAAGGTTGGTATAGGTGATTGCATGCGTCCCCCCTCGCATCCATGCGCTCTAACCTAGAAGCGAAAGGTTATGGACCTGTATAAGGGGGAATCTCCCCGTTCAGGTGAAACCGGGCCGTATAGTGCCCCAACTTGTGAACCAACATGGTTTCACATCATCCTATGACCTAGTCAGACACAAGACAAGAGAGAGCTACGCCGGGCTACCCCTGTCAGAAGAATGTCTAGGGGGGTAGACGATCCGAGGCCCGCAGATCATCAGGGTTTCGCCAGAGGAAGTCCATGAGAACGTCGGAATCATCTGAAAACTTGCATGTGTCCCTAGCATATGTGTGTGAGTGTGGTGCAAGGTTGGTATAGGTGATTGCATGTGTCCCCCCTCGCATCCATGCGCTCTAACCTAGAAGCGAAAGGTTATGGACCTGTATAAGGGGGAATCTCCCCCTTCAGGTGAAACCGGGCCGTATAGTGCCCCAACTTGTGAACCAACATGGTTTCACATCATCCTATGACCTAGTCAGACACAAGACAAGAGAGAGCTACGCCGGGCTACCCCTGTCAGAAGAATGTCTAGGGGGGTAGACGATCCGAGGCCCGCAGATCATCAGGGTTTCGCCGGAGGAAGTCCACGAGAACGTCGGAATCATCTGAAAACTTGCATGTGTCCCTAGCATATGTGTGAGTGTGGTGCAAGGTTGGTATAGGTGATTGCATGTGTCCCCCCTCGCATCCATGCGCTCTAACCTAGAAGCGAAAGGTTATGGACCTGTATAAGGGGGAATCTCCCCCTTCAGGTGAAACCGGGCCGTATAGTGCCCCAACTTGTGAACCAACATGGTTTCACATAATCCTATGACCTAGTCATACACAAGACAAGAGAGAGCTACGCCGGGCTACCCCTGTCAAAAGAATGTCTAGGGGGGTAGACGATCCGAGGCCCGCAGATCATCAGGGTTTCGCCGGAGGAAGTCCACGAGAACGTCGGAATCATCTGAAAACTTGCATGTGTCCCTAGCATATGTGTGTGAGTGTGGAGCAAGGTTGGTATAGGTGATTGCATGTGCCCCCCCTCGCATCCATGCGCTCTAACCTAGAAGCGAAAGGTTATGGACCTGTATAAGGGGGAATCTCCCCGATCAGGTGAAACCGGGCCGTATAGTGCCCCAACTTGTGAACCAACATGGTTTCACATAATCCTATGACCTAGTCAGACACAAGACAAGAGAGAGCTACGCCGGGCTACCCCTGTCAGAAGAATGTCTAGGGGGGTAGACGATCCGAGGCCCGTAGATCATCAGGGTTTCGCCGGAGGAAGTCCACGAGAACGTCGGAATCATCTGAAAACTTGCATGTGTCCCTAGCATATGTGTTTGAGTGTGGTGCAAGGTTGGTATAGGTGATTGCATGTGTCCCCCCTCGCATCCATGCGCTCTAACCTAGAAGCGAAAGGTTATGGACCTGTATAAGGGGGAATCTCCCCGTTCAGGTCAAACCGGGCCGTATAGTGCCCCAACTTGTGAACCAACATAGTTTCACATCATCCTATGACCTAGTCAGACACAAGACAAGAGAGATCGACGCCGGGCTACCCCTGTCAGAAGAATGTCTAGGGGTAGACGATCCGAGGCCCGCAGATCATTAGGGTTTCGCCGGAGGAAGTCCACGAGAACGTCGGAATCATCTGAAAACTTGCATGTGTCCCTAGCATATGTGTGTGAGTGTGGTGCAAGGTTGGTATAGGTGATTGCATGTGTCCCCCCTCGCATCCATGCGCTCTAACCTAGAAGCGAAAGGTTATGGACCTGTATAAGGGGGGATCTCCCCGTTCAGGTGAAACCGGGCCGTATAGTGCCCCAACTTGTGAACCAACATGGTTTCACATCATCCTATGACCTAGTCAGACACAAGACAAGAGAGAGCTACGCCGGGCTACCCCTGTCAGAAGAATGTCTAGGGGGGTAGACGATCCGAGGCCCGCAGATCATCAGGGTTTCGCCGGAGGAAGTCCACGAGAACGTCGGAATCATCTAAAAACTTGCATGTGTCCCTAGCATATGTGTGTGAGTGTGGTGCAAGGTTGGTATAGGTGATTGCATGTGTCCCCCCTCGCATCCATGCGCTCTAACCTAGAAGCGAAAGGTTATGGACCTGTATAAGGGGGAATCTCCCCGTTACGGTGAAACCGGGCCGTATAGTGCCCCAACTTGTGAACCAACATGGTTTCACATCATCCTATGACCTATTCAGACACAAAACAAGAGAGAGCTACGCCGGGCTACCCCTGTCAGAAGAATGTCTAGGGGGGTAGACGATCCGAGGCCCGCAGATCATCAAGGTTTCGCCGGAGTAAGTCCAAGAAAACGTCGGAATCATCTGAAAACTTGCATGTGTTCCTAGCATATGTGTGTGAGTGTGGTGCAAGGTGGGTATAGGTGATTGCATGTGCCCCCCTCACATGCATGCGCTCTAACCTAGAAGCGAAAGGTTATGGACCTGTATAAGGGGGAATCTCCCCGTTCAGGTGAAACCGGGCCGTATAGTGCCCCAACTTGTGAACCAACATGGTTTCACATCATCCCATGACATAATCAGACACAAGACAAGAGAGAGCTACGCCGGGCTACCCCTGCCAGAAGAATGTCTAGGGGGTAGACGATCCGAGGCCCGCAGATCATCAGGGTTTCCCCGGAGGAAGTCCAAGAGAACGTCGGAATCATCTGACAACTTGCATGTGTCCCTAGCATATGTGTGTGAGTGTGGTGCAAGGTTGGTATAGGTGATTGCATGTGTCCCTCTTCGCATCCATGCGCTCTAACCTAGAAGCGAAAGGTTATGGACCTGTATAAGGGGGAATCTCCCCGTTCAGGTGAAACCGGGCCGTATAGTGCCCCAACTTGTGAACCAACATGGTTTCACATCATCCTATGACCTAGTCAGACACAAGACAAGAGAGAGCTACGCCGGGCTACCCCTGTCAGAAGAATGTCTAGGGGGGTAGACGATCCGAGGCCCGCAAATCATCAGGGTTTCGCCGGAGGAAGTCCACGAGAACGTCGGAATCATCTGAAAACTTGCATGTGTCCCTAGCATATGTGTGTGAGTGTGGTGCAAGGTTGGTATAGGTGATTGCATGTGTCCCCCCTCGCATCCATGCGCTCTAACCTAGAAGCGAAAGGTTATGGACCTGTATAAGGGGGAATCTCCCCGTTCAGGTGAAACCGGGGCGTATAGTGCCCCAACTTGTGAACCAACATGGTTTCACATCATCCTATGACCTAGTCAGACACAAGACAAGAGAGAGCTACGCCGGGCTACCCCTGTCAGAAGAATGTCTAGGGGGGTAGACGATCCGAGGCCCGCAGATCATCAGGGTTTCGCCGGAGTAAGTCCAAGAAAACGTCGGAATCATCTGAAAACTTGCATGTGTCCCTAGCATATGTGTGTGAGTGTGGTGCAACATTTGGTATAGGTGATTGCATGTGCCCCCCCTCACATGCATGCGTTCTAACCTAGAAGCGAAAGCTTATGGACCTGTATAAGGGGGAATCTCCCCGTTCAGGTGAAACCGGGCCGTATAGTGCCCCAACTTGTGAACCAACATGGTTTCACATCATCCCATGACATAATCAGACACTAGACAAGAGAGAGCTATGCCGGGCTACCCCTGCCAGAAGAATGTCTAGGGGGTAGACGATCCGAGGCCCACAGATCATCAGGGTTTCGCCGGAGGAAGTCCACGAGAACGTCGGAATCATCTGAAAACTTGCATGTGTCCCTAGCATATGTGTGTGAGTGTGGTGCAAGGTTGGTATAGGTGATTGCATGTGTCCCCCCTCGCATCCATGCGCTCTAACGTAGAAGCGAAAGGTTATGGACCTGTATAAGGGGGAATCTCCCCGTTCAGGTGAAACCGGGCCGTATAGTGCCCCAACTTGTGAACCAACATGGTTTCACATCATCCTATGACCTAGTCAGACACAAGACAAGAGAGAGCTACGCCGGGCTACCCCTGTCAGAAGAATGTCTAGGGGGGTAGACGATCCGAGGCCCGCAGATCATCAGGGTTTCGCCGGAGGAAGTCCACGAGAACGTCGGAATCATCTGAAAACTTGCATGTGTCCCTAGCATATGTGTGTGAGTGTGGTGCAAGGTTGGTATAGGTGATTGCATGTGTCCCCCCTCGCATCCATGCGCTCTAACCTAGAAGCGAAAGGTTATGGACCTGTATAAGGGGGAATCTCCCCGTTCAGGTGAAACCGGGCCGTATAGTGCCCCAACTTGTGAACCAACATGGTTTCACATCATCCTATGACCTAGTCAGACACAAGACAAGAGAGAGCTACGCCGGGCTACCCCTGTCAGAAGAATGTCTAGGGGGGTAGACGATCCGAGGCCCGCAGATCATCAGGGTTTCGCCGGAGGAAGTCCACGAGAACGTCGGAATCATCTGAAAACTTGCATGTGTCCCTAGCATATGTGTGTGAGTGTGGTGCAAGGTTGGTATAGGTGATTGCATGTGTCCCCCCTCGCATCCATGCGCTCTAACCTAGAAGCGAAAGGTTATGGACCTGTATAAGGGGAATCTCCCCGTTACGGTGAAACCGGGCCGTATAGTGCCCCAACTTGTGAACCAACATGGTTTCACATCATCCTATGACCTATTCAGACACAAGACAAGAGAGAGCTACGCCGGGCTACCCCTGTAAAAAGAATGTCTAGGGGGGTAGACGATCCGAGGCCCGCAGATCATTAGGGTTTCGCCGGAGCAAGTCCAAGAAAACGTCGGAATCATCTGAAAACTTGCATGTGTCCCTAGCATATGTGTGTGAGTGTGGTGCAACATTTGGTATAGGTGATTGCATGTGCCCCCCCTCACATGCATGCGTTCTAACCTAGAAGCGAAAGCTTATGGACCTGTATAAGGGGGAATCTCCCCGTTCAGGTGAAACCGGGCCGTATAGTGCCCCAACTTGTGAACCAACATGGTTTCACATCATCCCATGACATAATCAGACACAAGACAAGAGAGAGCTACGCCGGGGTACCCCTGCCAGAAGAATGTCTAGGGGGTAGACGATCCGAGGCCCACAGATCATCAGGGTTTCGCCGGAGGAAGTCCACGAGAACGTCGGAATCATCTGAAAACTTGCATGTGTCCCTAGCATATGTGTGTGAGTGTGGTGCAAGGTTGGTATAGGTGATTGCATGTGTCCCCCCTCGCATCCATGCGCTCTAACGTAGAAGCGAAAGGTTATGGACCTGTATAAGGGGGAATCTCCCCGTTCAGGTGAAACCGGGCCGTATAGTGCCCCAACTTGTGAACCAACATGGTTTCACATCATCCTATGACCTGGTCAGACACAAGACAAGAGAGAGCTACGCCGGGCTACCCCTGTCAGAAGAATGTCTAGGGGGGTAGACGATCCGAGGCCCGCAGATCATCAGGGTTTCGCCGGAGGAAGTCCACGAGAACGTCGGAATCATCTGAAAACTTGCATGTGTCCCTAGCATATGTGTGTGAGTGTGGTGCAAGGTTGGTATAGGTGATTGCATGTGTCCCCCCTCGCATCCATGCGCTCTAACCTAGAAGCGAAAGGTTATGGACCTGTATAAGGGGGAATCTCCCCGTTCAGGTGAAACCGGGCCGTATAGTGCCCCAACTTGTGAACCAACATGGTTTCACATCATCCTATGACCTAGTCAGACACAAGACAAGAGAGAGCTACGCCGGGCTACCCCTGTCAGAAGAATGTCTAGGGGGGTAGACGATCCGAGGCCCGCAGATCATCAGGGTTTCGCCGGAGGAAGTCCACGAGAACGTCGGAATCATCTGAAAACTTGCATGTGTCCCTAGCATATGTGTGTGAGTGTGGTGCAAGGTTGGTATAGGTGATTGCATGTGTCCCCCCTCGCATCCATGCGCTCTAACCTAGAAGCGAAAGGTTATGGACCTGTATAAGGGGAATCTCCCCGTTACGGTGAAACCGGGCCGTATAGTGCCCCAACTTGTGAACCAACATGGTTTCACATCATCCTATGACCTATTCAGACACAAGACAAGAGAGAGCTACGCCGGGCTACCCCTGTAAAAAGAATGTCTAGGGGGGTAGACGATCCGAGGCCCGCAGATCATTAGGGTTTCGCCGGAGCAAGTCCAAGAAAACGTCGGAATCATCTGAAAACTTGCATGTGTCCCTAGCATATGTGTGTGAGTGTGGTGCAACATTTGGTATAGGTGATTGCATGTGCCCCCCCTCACATGCATGCGTTCTAACCTAGAAGCGAAAGCTTATGGACCTGTATAAGGGGGAATCTCCCCGTTCAGGTGAAACCGGGCCGTATAGTGCCCCAACTTGTGAACCAACATGGTTTCACATCATCCCATGACATAATCAGACACAAGACAAGAGAGAGCTACGCCGGGGTACCCCTGCCAGAAGAATGTCTAGGGGGTAGACGATCCGAGGCCCACAGATCATCAGGGTTTCGCCGGAGGAAGTCCACGAGAACGTCGGAATCATCTGAAAACTTGCATGTGTCCCTAGCATATGTGTGTGAGTGTGGTGCAAGGTTGGTATAGGTGATTGCATGTGTCCCCCCTCGCATCCATGCGCTCTAACGTAGAAGCGAAAGGTTATGGACCTGTATAAGGGGGAATCTCCCCGTTCAGGTGAAACCGGGCCGTATAGTGCCCCAACTTGTGAACCAACATGGTTTCACATCATCCCATGACATAATCAGACACAAGACAAGAGATAGCTACGCCGGGCTACCCCTGCCAGAAGAATGTCTAGGGGGTAGACGATCCGAGGCCCGCAGATCATCAGGGTTTCGCCGGAGGAAGTCCAAGAGAACGTCGGAATCATCTGAAAACTTGCATGTGTCCCTAGCATATGTGTGTGAGTGTGGTGCAAGGTTGGTATAGGTGATTGCATGTGTCCCCCTCGCATCCATGCGCTCTAACCTAGAAGCGAAAGGTTATGGACCTGTATAAGGGGGAATCTCCCCGTTCAGGTGAAACTGGGCCGTATAGTGCCCCAACTTGTGAACCAACATGGTTTCACATCATCCTATGACCTAGTCAGACACAAGACAAGAGAGAGCTACGCCGGGCTACCCCTGTCAGAAGAATGTCTAGGGGGGTAGACGATCCGAGGCCCGCAGATCATCAGGGTTTCGCCGGAGGAAGTCCACGAGAACGTCGGAATCATCTGAAAACTTGCATGTGTCCCTAGCATATGTGTGTGAGTGTGGTGCAAGGTTGGTATAGGTGATTGCATGTGTCCCCCCTCGCATCCATGCGCTCTAACCTAGAAGCGAAAGGTTATGGACCTGTATAAGGGGGAATCTCCCCGTTCAGGTGAAACCGGGCCGTATAGTGCCCCAACTTGTGAACCAACATGGTTTCACATCATCCTATGACCTAGTCAGACACAAGACAAGAGAGAGCTACGCCGGGCTACCCCTGTCAGAAGAATGTCTAGGGGGGTAGACGATCCGTGGCCCGCAGATCATCAGGGTTTCGCCGGAGGAAGTCCACGAGAACGTCGGAATCATCTGAAAACTTGCATGTGTCCCTAGCATATGTGTGTGAGTGTGGTGCAAGGTTGGTATAGGTGATTGCATGTGTCCCCCCTCGCATCCATGCGCTCTAACCTAGAAGCGAAAGGTTATGGACCTGTATAAGGGGGAATCTCCCCGTTCAGGTGAAACCGGGCCGTATAGTGCCCCAACTTGTGAACCAACATGGTTTCACATCATCCTATGACCTAGTCAGACACAAGACAAGAGAGAGCTACGCCGGGCTACCCCTGTCAGAAGAATGTCTAGGGGGGTAGACGATCCGAGGCCCGCAGATCATCGGGGTTTCGCCGGAGGAAGTCCACGAGAACGTCGGAATCATCTGAAAACTTGCATGTGTCCCTACCATATGTGTGTGAGTGTGGTGCAAGGTTGGTATAGGTGATTGCATGTGTCCCCTCTCGCATCCATGCGCTCTAACCTAGAAGCGAAAGGTTATGGACCTGTATAAGGGGGAATCTCCCCGTTACGGTGAAACCGGGCCGTATAGTGCCCCAACTTGTGAACCAACATGGTTTCACATCATCCTATGACCTATTCAGACACAAGACAAGAGATAGCTACGCCGGGCTACCCCTGTCAGAAGAATGTCTAGGGGGGTAGACGATCCGAGGCCCGCAGATCATCAGGGTTTCGCCGGAGTAAGTCCAAGAAAACGTCAGAATCATCTGAAAACTTGCATGTGTCCCTAGCATATGTGTGTGAGTGTGGTGCAACATTTGGTATAGGTGATTGCATGTGCCCCCCCTCACATGCATGCGTCCTAACCTAGAAGCGAAAGCTTATGGACCTGTATAAGGGGGAATCTCCCCGTTCAGGTGAAACCGGGCCGTATAGTGCCCCAACTTGTGAACCAACATGGTTTCACATCATCCCATGACATAATCAGACACAAGACAAGAGAGAGCTACGCCGGGCTACCCCTGCCAGAAGAATGTCTAGGGGGTAGACGATCCGAGGCCCACAGATCATCAGGGTTTCGCCGGAGGAAGTCCACGAGAACGTCGGAATCATCTGAAAACTTGCATGTGTCCCTAGCATATGTGTGTGAGTGTGGTGCAAGGTTGGTATAGGTGATTGCATGTGTCCCCCCTCGCATCCATGCGCTCTAACGTAGAAGCGAAAGGTTATGGACCTGTATAAGGGGGAATCTCCCCGTTCAGGTGAAACCGGGCCGTATAGTGCCCCAACTTGTGAACCAACATGGTTTCACATCATCCTATGACCTAGTCAGACACAAGACAAGAGAGAGCTACGCCGGGCTACCCCTGTCAGAAGAATGTCTAGGGGGGTAGACGATCCGAGGCCCGCAGATCATCAGGGTTTCGCCGGAGGAAGTCCACGAGAACGTCAGAATCATCTGAAAACTTGCATGTGTCCCTAGCATATGTGTGTGAGTGTGGTGCAAGGTTGGTATAGGTGATTGCATGTGTCCCCCCTCGCATCCATGCGCTCTAACCTAGAAGCGAAAGGTTATGGACCTGTATAAGGGGGAATCTCCCCGTTCAGGTGAAACCGGGCCGTATAGTGCCCCAACTTGTGAACCAACATGGTTTCACATCATCCTATGACCTAGTCAGACACAAGACAAGAGAGAGCTACGCCGGGCTACCCCTGTCAGAAGAATGTCTAGGGGGGTAGACGATCCGAGGCCCGCAGATCATCAGGGTTTCGCCGGAGGAAGTCCACGAGAACGTCGGAATCACCTGAAAACTTGCATGTGTCCCTAGCATATGTGTGTGAGTGTGGTGCAAGGTTGGTATAGGTGATTGCATGTGTCCCCCCTCGCATCCATGCGCTCTAACCTAGAAGCGAAAGGTTATGGACCTGTATAAGGGGGAATCTCCCCGTTACGGTGAAACCGGGCCGTATAGTGCCCCAACTTGTGAACCAACATGGTTTCACATCATCCTATGACCTAGTCAGACAAAAAACAAGAGAGAGCTACGCCGGGCTACCCCTGTCAGAAGAATGTCTAGGGGGGTAGACGATCCGAGGCCCGCAGATCATCAGGGTTTCGCCGGAGTAAGTCCAAGAAAACGTCGGAATCATCTGAAAACTTGCATGTGTCCCTAGCATATGTGTGTGAGTGTGGTGCAAGATTGGTATAGGTGATTGCATGTGCCCCCCCTCACATGCATGCGCTCTAACCTAGAAGCGAAAGGTTATGGACCTGTATAAGGGGGAATCTCCCCGTTCAGGTGAAACCGGGCCGTATAGTGCCCCAACTTGTGAACCAACATGGTTTCACATCATCCCATGACATAATCAGACACAAGACAAGAGAGAGCTACGCCGGGCTACCCCTGCCAGAAGAATGTCTAGGGGGTAGACGATCCGAGGCCCGCAGATCATCAGGGTTTCGCCGGAGGAAGTCCAAGAGAACGTCGGAATCATCTGAAAACTTGCATGTGTCCCTAGCATATGTGTGTGAGTGTGGTGCAAGGTTGGTATAGGTGATTGCATGTGTCCACCCTCGCATCCATGCGCTCTAACCTAGAAGCGAAAGGTTATGGACCTGTATAAGGGGGAATCTCCCCGTTCAGGTGAAACCGGGCCGTATAGTGCCCCAACTTGTGAACCAACATGGTTTCACATCATCCTATGACCTAGTCAGACACAAGACAAGAGAGAGCTACGCCGGGCTACCCCTGTCAGAAAAATGTCTAGGGGGGTAGACGATCCGAGGCCCGCAGATCATCAGGGTTTCGCCGGAGGAAGTCCACGAGAACGTCGGAATCATCTGAAAACTTGCATGTGTCCCTAGCATATGTGTGTGAGTGTGGTGCAAGGTTGGTATAGGTGATTGCATGTGTCCCCCCTCGCATCCATGCGCTCTAACCTAGAAGCGAAAGGTTATGGACCTGTATAAGGGGGAATCTCCCCGTTCAGGTGAAACCGGGCCGTATAATGCCCCAACTTGTGAACCAACATGGTTTCACATCATCCTATGACCTAGTCAGACACAAGACAAGAGAGAGATACGCCGGGCTACCCCTGTCAGAAGAATGTCTAGGGGGGTAGACGATCCGAGGCCCGCAGATCATCAGGGTTTCGCCGGAGGAAGTCCACGAGAACGTCGGAATCATCTGAAAACTTGCATGTGTCCCTAGCATATGTGTGTGAGTGTGGTGCAAGGTTGGTATAGGTGATTGCATGTGTCCCCCCTCGCATCCATGCGCTCTAACCTAGAAGCGAAAGGTTATGGACCTGTATAAGGGGGAATCTCCCCGTTCAGGTGAAACCGGGCCGTATAGTGCCCCAACTTGTGAACCAACATGGTTTCACATCATCCTATGACCTAGTCAGACACAAGACAAGAGAGAGAGCTACGCCGGGCTACCCCTGTCAGAAGAATGTCTAGGGGGGTAGACGATCCGAGGCCCGCAGATCATCAGGGTTTCGCCGGAGGAAGTCCACGAGAACGTCGGAATCATCTGAAAACTTGCATGTGTCCCTAGCATATGTGTGTGAGTGTGGTGCAAGGTTGGTATAGGTGATTGCATGTGTCCCCCCTCGCATCCATGCGCTCTAACCTAGAAGCGAAAGGTTATGGACCTGTATAAGGGGGAATCTCCCCGTTACGGTGAAACCGGGCCGTATAGTGCCCCAACTTGTGAACCAACATGGTTTCACATCATCCTATGACCTATTCAGACACAAAACAAGAGAGAGCTACGCCGGGCTACCCCTGTCAGAAGAATGTCTAGGGGGGTAGACGATCCGAGGCCCGCAGATCATCAGGGTTTCGCCGGAGTAAGTCCAAGAAAACGTCGGAATCATTGCATGTGTCCCTAGCATATGTGTGTGAGTGTGGTGCAAGATTGGTATAGGTGATTGCATGTGCCCCCCCTCACATGCATGCACTCTAACCTAGAAGCCAAAGGTTATGGACCTGTATAAGGGGGAATCTCCCCGTTCAGGTGAAACCGGGCCGTATAGTGCCCCAACTTGTGAACCAACATGGTTTCACATCATCCCATGACATAATCAGACACAAGACAAGAGAGAGCTACGCCGGGATACCCCTGCCAGAAGAATGTCTAGGGGGTAGACGATCCGAGGCTCGCAGATCATCAGGGTTTCGCCGGAGGAAGTCCAAGAAAACGTCGGAATCAGGGGGTGCATGTATATAGTGACCATAATAACCTATCTGTTGGAGATATGCCCTAGAGGCAATAATAAAGTGGTTGTTATCATATCTTCACACTTATGATAAATGTTTACATACCATGCTATAATTGTATTAACCGGAAACATTAATACTTGTGTGATTTGTAAACTAAAATAAGAGTCCCTAGTAAAGCCTCTTGTTAAACTAGCTTGTTGGTTAATATATGATCATGGTTTCCTGATCATGAACATAGAGATGTTATTAACAACAGGATCATATCATTAGGAGAATGATGTGATGGACATACTCCTATAGATAAGCGTAGCATAAAGATCAAGTCATTTAAATAGTTCAATTGCTATATGCTTTCTGATACATAGTAACCTAATTTCTTCGACCATTAGATCATGCATATCACCTTTACCGGATGGATGCTTTGATGACATCAAACACCACACCGTAACTGGGTGGCTATAAAGGTGGCATTGAGTGTTTGGAAAGTATTGGTTGAAACACATGGATCAAGAGTGGGATTTGTCCATCCATATGACGGATAGATATACTCTGGGCCCTCTCGGTGGAATGTCATCCAATTAGCTTGCAATCATGTGACTGGCTCACAAGGGATCACATATCACGGGAACGAGAAAAGAGTACTTATCAGTAACGAGGTTGAACTAGGTATGCAGAGATACCGACGATCATAACCTCGGATAAGTAACATATCGTGAGACAAAGGGAAATTGGTATCGTATGTAAGTGGTTCATTCGATCGCAAAAGTAATCGTAGAAATATGTGGGAGCCATATGAATTTCCAGATTCCTCTATTGGTTATTGTTCGGAGAAGTGTCTCGATCATGTCCGCATAATTCACGAACCGTAGGGAGACACACTTAAGGATTCGACGTTGTTTGAGTAGTTATGGTATTATGAGAAAGAGACCGAATGTTGTTCGGAGTCTCGGATGGGATCCGGGATATCACGAGGTGATCCGGAATGGTCCGGAGAATAAGATTCATATAAGGAAAGTCCCGTTTCGGAGTTCGGAAATGATTCCGGTGAATGTTCTAGAAGGTTCCGAAATGTCCGGCACTCCGGGAGGGGGGAGGGGTACATGAATGTGTCATTACATATTGGAATGATTGCATCATGTACTAAGTGTTCTTGCTGTTCCAAATAAAGGATTAAATTGAATCCTAAAACAGAAAAGTCAAATGGCCAGTTTGAAAGTCAAACGGCTAAAACAGGAAACTGTGGGAAACAAGCAAGAGGTGGTTGGAACCGACTTGGGGGAGGAGTCTCTCCAAGCCGGCGCGCCACCCAAGGCCGACTTGGGGAGGGACTCCCCTCCCCTTGGCCGCAACTCCCACCTATAAGAGGAGGGGCAGGGCCTCCTCCTCTAGACACACAAGTTCCTATCCTCTAATCTCCGGTTTAGAGCCGTTTTGGTTTAGAGCTTCTAATTGCCCTAGCCTTCGGTTTAGAGCCTTCTAATTGGTGTGTCTAATCTATAGACCACTAATAGCTCTCTCTCATACTCCACCATACTCGCTCCGGCTTAAGGCGAAGCCCTGCGGGATCTCCCCTCTACTTCCGGTACCACGCCGTTGTGCTGCCGGAATCGCGAGGAGAGTGCTACAACCTCCGCTGCCTGCTGGAACAAGGGAGAGGAAGGTCTTCGTCGAGTACCGAACGTGTGACCGACTGCGGGAGCGCTGCCGGAACGCAGCGCCGGAAGGATCGTCTACGCGATCTTGAGATCGGAAAGAGTACGACTACATCACCCACGAGAATCTGCTCTCGTTAACCGCTTTGGATTCTTCGAGGGTAAGTTATTCCATCGACTCGTTGCTACAATCTAGTAGATAGATCTTGGCTTGTTTGTTTGTATGCGATAGAAATTTTTTGTTTTCTATGCTACGAACCCCTACAGTGGTATCAGAGCCGTGTCTATATGTAGATCTGTTGCACGAGTAGAACACAATGGTCATTGTGGGCGTTGATGCTTTTATTGTTGATTGCTTCTTGTGTACTTTGCATCTTGCGGTATGTTGGGATGAAGCGGCCCGGGCTAACCTTACATGACATCGTTCATGAGACTTGCTCCACGCTTGACATGCAACTTGTATTGCATAAGTGGCTTTGCGGGTGCCTGTTTCTCCTAGCATAGTTAAGATCCAATCTACAACGGGTGATTAACAATACTAGTATCAATGTTGTGGTTCTTGTTCGTAAGTTAGAACGACTCTTATTGAAAGCCCCAAACCACGTAAAATATGCAAAGAAAGTAGAGGCGTCTAACTTTGTTTTGCAGGGGTGTGCAGTGATGTGATATGGCCATGATTTTGATTATATAATGTATGCAATGTTCCTTATTGTAAGTCGGCAACCGGCAGGAGCCATATGGTTGTTTTTATTTTCTGTTAAGACCCGCGTGTCTATTCAAAGTAGTTGTAATAGTTGAAGCTGGTGGACGACAACCATGGAGCAGCGTCATTGACCTTGATGCAATGCCGGTAATGATGGAGATCATGTTCGTGCTTGAAGATGGAGATCGGAAGCACAAATAAGAAAGGCCATATCATATCACATATTATGAATTGCATGTGATGTTAATCCTTTATGCATCTTGTATTGCTTAGTAGACGACGGTAGCATTATAAGATGATCCCTCATGCACATGAATTTCAAGTCATAAAGTGTTCACCCTTAGTTAGCACCGTTGCTAAAGCTTGTTGTTTCGAAGCACCACGTGATGATCGGGTGTGTTAGATTCTGCAAGTGTATACAACGTGAGTAAGCCAGATTTGCTCATGCGGAAACTAAGGTTTGATCTTGACGAGCCTAGCATGTACAGACATGGTCTCGGAACACGGAATACCGAAAGTTAGAGCATGAATCATATAGTAGATATGATGAACATGTCGATTGTTCGCCATTGAAACTATATCAACTCTCGTGATGATCGGTTTTGATATGGTGGATTTGGTTCGTGTGATCACTAAAACAATGAGAGGGATATTGTTTTGAGTGGGAGTTCACCTAGATTAATTTAATTATTAATTAGAACTCAATTTATCATAAACTAAATCAAAGTGAATTTGCATAGTTGTTGTAGTCATTGGCATCCGTTTACCACCTTGCGCTTAGTTATAATTGAGATGATAGAACTATAGAATTCTGGTTAGTTACTTTACGAACTGGTATCGTATTGTTTTGAAGTGTTAATCTAAAGTTTAAAAGTCCTATTGCAAACTTTCAGTAAGTTCCGGTTACTCCATGAAGTTTAATAATTAGTATTAAATAAAGAGTAACAATTCCAAGTGTTAGTATATAAGTATCATGTTTGTCTCCATGATTCTTGATATTCAAAGGTTTCTCTTAATATCAAGGTTATCTAGGATCTGAAAGAGTTGTTTCAGAAACCATGATGTGTGGAAGATATTGTGATATCTGAAACGAAGTTTTGGTTGCAACATGATAGAGTATAATATGGCAAAGTTCATGTTCTCATATTTTGATGAGAATTTGCAAAGGGTTGTAGACACTTGTTGTCCTAATCCTCCAAAAGGTTTTGGATAGCAACATTATACTCGTAATTCATCGTTATAAGCTAAAGGTAGTTTGATCATGGACGATTCCATGATAAGGATGAATATTTGATGTAGGTAAAATGTTTACTACACCAAGAGATTACTAAATAAAGGAATTTGAAAGAACACCAAACATTTGATGATGGTGATCTACTTCAAAGTGCAAGTCCAAAGACATTGGTATTTGACTATACATGTTTTGGACTATGTGTCATATGTATGACTCCACTATTGATGTTGATAGATTCTTTCAAACAGAAAAGGAAATATTGAAAGAAAATCTCATAAGTATATGGCAGAAAGGAAAAGACTAGAATTGTTCAGCTTAAGTATATAGATGATATACATGTTATGGCTATATTCTTTGCTTATTAAACAATGTGGTTATCAAGTATTTGATACTGAATTTGTTGGTGTGAATCGTCATACGAAACAACACAATTCATGAACTACAATGGCCTAAGTAACTAGCAAAAGAATATGTGATGATGTTCATCGAGAACAAATAAAGGGTTATTGTGTTGCTCGTTAAACATCAAAGCTTGCCTTCAAGATTTGTTTTATCAGGTATTATGAGAACAAAAGGGTTGTTCAAATAATTTCCGTAATCCATAAAAGATGGATGATTCATAAATCTCGTTGGAGAAATCACATCCATAAAACTAGTGCTAAAAATGTCGAAAGACAAATTGATTGAAATATCACTTAGGAAGTGATATCGCCGTTTAAATTATATTGGAAAGAAAACATGAAGAAACTCCATGTGGATGGAATTTTGGAGTCTTTTGATTTTGATCACATGACGCTTGTGAAACTTTCCTAGAGATAATTGAAACTTCGTTCATAGGCCAAAAGGGAACGAAAGACTAGCTTATTGGAACTTGTACATATTGTTGTACGAAGTCCATTATGTGTAGTCAAGAGCGATGGATTTCAACTTCATATGCTTTCTCCGAAAATTTGAGTGAATATATGAATATTTACTTAATAAGGATGAAGTGTGAAATATTTGAAAAGTTCAAAGACTTTCAAGATGAAGTGCAAAATCATTGTAACAAGAATATGAATAGTTTATGATAAGATCATAAAGGAATATATTTAAGTTACAAGTTTAGCATAATACCTAAGATTTAAGGAATCGTTCCGTGGATTTGCATTTCCGAAACACCATAAGAGTATGGAGCGTTCGAGATATGTAATTAAACCTTGTTTGACATGGTAAGATCGAAGGTGTAATTCATAAAACTGCCATTGTATTTTAAAGATTAAAAGCTTTAGAGATTACCGTTTTTCCACTGAAAAGAGCTCCATCATAATCCATTGAAATGACACCATATCAAGTTATGGTTTGGGATAAAACCCAAGTAGTCCTTTCTTAAAACATTGGTATGCTATGCATAAGAAAGATGTGTGCAACCAAAGTCGGATGAACCTGTCTTTGTATAATTGTTAAGTATTCCTCCATAAACACCGGAGACAAAAGTGTTTGTTGCTTAGAACGTCAAGTTTCTTTGAGAAGGAATTTTTCATGAAAAGTTAAGTGGGAGGACAATAGAACTTTGATAAGGTTAAAAGAACCTTAGCTATATGTGCAAAGTTGCATAGCGCCGAAAAGTGTTCCGGAGTTAGCAAACAATGCTCATGGCTCGCGTACTTCAAAGGTTGTGGTCACGGAGATCTAAGTTCCTATTGAAACAAGTAGGTCGGATGAACAATCAAATACCAAGATTTGAGAGTTAAATCATTATTTGACAATAATGATCCGACTACGTGCAAAGAAGCGATGATGAGCCCTGACTCCGTCAAATGGCTTGAAGCCATAAAATCCGTGATAGTTCCATACACGAGAAATCAAGTTTTTGAACTTGAAGGACCCTCGAGAAAGGTGTAAGACCTTACAGTTGTGTTTGGATCTATAAAGAAATAGACATGGATATTTTACATCTATGAAATAGTCGACATGTTGGGAAAGAGTTCACAAAATGTTCAAAGGTTGACTATGACAAGATTTGATCTTTCATAGTGATATTTAGTCTAGACGGATTAATGTAGCAACCACTACATATAATTTGTTATGTGGTAGTTGAATAAACAAAACAAGTTCTTCTAATAGAATTGTTACCTAGGACATGTGCGTAACATGGTCCATAGGGTTTTGTTAATTCAAAGGATGCTAAAAGCATATGCAAACTTCAATGGTTGAAGTAAGCATAGCGGAGTTGGAATCTTCACTATGATGAAACTGTTAAAAGAGTTTAATTTCATCAGAGACAATGAAGATGCTTGCGTTTGCAAGAAATTAAGTGGGAGCGCTAAGACATATTTCTAATACATTATGTGGAAGACATATTGTTGATTGGAAATAATGTATCTTTTATTAACACATATTAAGAATTTCATCCCGATGAAAGACTTAGGCAAAACCCAAATATTTGGCATCAATAGACGCTAATATGGTTGTGCCAGAAGTACATAGACGAGATATTGAATGAGTTCAATATAGAAACTACAAGAAAAAAGGTTCTTGTCGCACAGAAAGGATTGAATGAGTTCAATGTTGATGATATATTCAAGTGTATTGACATTTGGTAAAGTGAAACAAATAATCAAGTATAGATTGATACTTGATGTATGAAATCACAAAGAGTATTTATATCAATCATACTGTGATATGTACAAATCCAGATATGTCCTATGCTCTAAATGTTGTGAGCATATACCAGAATGATTCGTAAGATGATCATTGGACAATAGTAAGGATATTCTTATGATCTTTTGGAAGAACTAAGAGTATAATATTTTTAGAAGTGACAAATAGATGGTTAGTTCATTGTAAAAGTACTACATTGATACTAGTTTTGTCACAAAGTACAAATTAAGTTTATCTCAATCTAAACTAAGGGTGGCACAATATAATGGAAAGTGAGTTCCATAATGGATTTGGATGAGTTCCAAAGTTAAGACATTGTGACAGATACTACAACAAAAGGCTAAAGTATATGACTGCTATTTTAGCAGCAAAAGAGGGCATTTGTGTCAAGTAGTTTGTTATCAAACTAGGTGTAGTTCACAGTGGGATAATACTATGAAGATATATTGTGCGACAATATTATCAACATGTTTTAACCCCAAAGAGCTAAAGGTCACACCGAAAGACCAAATTTATACAAAGCCATCTCATTAGAGAATGAATGATGCGTAGAGACGCAAAAACATGCAATTACACACGGACCTGGAAGTGTCAGATCCGGAGATCAGTTGACCACTAGTAGTCGTGTACATACAACACCGGAAAGCCATAGGTGTTGAATACACAAAGGTTTGAAACTAGATTATTGACTCTAGTGCAAGTGGGAGACTATTGGAGATATGCCCAAGAGGCAATAATAAAGTGGTTGTTATCATATCTTCACACTTATGATAAATGTTTACATACCATGCTATAATTGTATTAACCAGAAACATTAATACTTGTGTGATTTGTAAACTAAAATAAGAGTCCCTAGTAAAGCCTCTTGTTAAACTAGCTTGTTGGTTAATATATGATCATGGTTTCCTGATCATGAACATAGAGATGTTATTAACAACAGGATCATATCATTAGGAGAATGATGTGATGGACATACTCCTATAGATAAGCGTAGCATAAAGATCAAGTCATTTAAATAGTTCAATTGCTATATGCTTTCTGATACATAGTAACCTAATTCCTTCGACCATGAGATCATGCATATCACCTTTACCGGATGGATGCTTTGATGACATCAAACACCACACCGTAACTGGGTGGCTATAAAGGTGGCATTGAGTGTTCGGAAAGTATTGGTTGAAACACATGGATCAAGAGTGGGATTTGTCCATCCATATGACGGATAGATATACTCTGGGCCCTCTCGGTGGAATGTCATCCAATTAGCTTGCAAGCATGTGACTGGCTCACAAGGGATCACATATCACGGGAACGAGAAAAGAGTACTTATCAGTAACGAGGTTGAACTAGGTATGCAGAGATACCGACGATCATAACCTCGGATAAGTAACATATCGTGAGACAAAGGGAAATTGGTATCGTATGTAAGTGGTTCATTCGATCGCAAAAGTAATCGTAGAAATATGTGGGAGCCATATGAATTTCCAGATTCCTCTATTGGTTATTGTTCGGAGAAGTGTCTCGATCATGTCCGCATAATTCACGAACCGTAGGGAGACACACTTAAGGATTCGACGTTGTTTGAGTAGTTATGGTATTATGAGAAAGAGACCGAATGTTGTTCGGAGTCTCGGATGGGATCAGGGATATCACGAGGTGATCCGGAATGGTCCGGAGAATAAGATTCATATAAGGAAAGTCCCGTTTCGGAGTTCGGAAATGATTCCGGTGAATGTTCTAGAAGGTTCCGGAATGTCCGGCACTCCGGGAGGGGGGAGGGGTACATGAATGTGTCATTACATATTGGAATGATTGCATCATGTACTAAGTGTTCTTGCTGTTCCAAATAAAGGATTAAATTGAATCCTAAAACAGAAAAGTCAAATGGCCAGTTTGAAAGTCAAACGGCTAAAACAGGAAACTGTGGGAAACAAGCAAGAGGTGGTTGGAACCGACTTGGGGGAGGAGTCTCTCCAAGCCGGCGCGCCACCCAAGGCCGACTTGGGGAGGGACTCCCCTCCCCTTGGCCGCACCTCCCACCTATAAGAGGAGGGGCAGGGCCTCCTCCTCTAGACACACAAGTTCCTATCCTCTAATCTCCGGTTTAGAGCCGTTTTGGTTTAGAGCTTCTAATTGTCCTAGCCTTCGGTTTAGAGCCTTCTAATTGGTGTGTCTAATCTCTAGACCACTAATAGCTCTCTCTCATACTCCACCATACTCGCTCCGGCTTAAGGCGAAGCCCTGCGGGATCTCCCCTCTACTTCCGGTACCACGCCGTTGTGCTGCCGGAATCGCGAGGAGAGTGCTACAACCTCCGCTGCCTGCTGGAACAAGGGAGAGGAAGGTCTTCGTCGAGTACCGAACGTGTGACCGACTGCGGGAGCGCTGCCGGAACGCAGCGCCGGAAGGATCGTCTACGCGATCTTGAGATCGGAAAGAGTACGACTACATCACCCACGAGAATCTGCCCTCGTTAACCGCTTTGGATTCTTCGAGGGTAAGTTATTCCATCGACTCGTTGCTACAATCTAGTAGATAGATCTTGGCTTGTTTGTTTGTATGCGATAGAAAATTTTTGTTTTCCATGCTACGAACCCCTACACTATCATCATATGTGTGATCTCATGATCCTATGAAATAATATCACCTAACATATATGTAATAAAAGCCTTGCTAATTAAAGAAAAGAAAAAGGTGAAAAAAATTCTTTGCCATGTGTACAGATGGAAGCACACGGCAAAGATGATCTTTGCCGTGTACCTGACGGCGAGGGCACACGGCAAAGATTCTGCCGTCAGCCTCTGTCGGCGGGTGGCCCTGCGAGGCCACGGGGACCACATATTTGCCGTGAGAAAAACTTTGCCGTGTTTCTTTATTGACTTTGCCGTGATTCCTTTCTTTGCCGTGTGTTCTAGTCGGTCCATTGCCGTGTTTCTTTCTTTGCCGTGTTCTGTTTCTGCTGTTTGTCGTGCACCTGTCCTTTGCCGTGTTCTTGTTGGTTTACACACGGCAAAGATTCTCTTTGCCGTGTTCCGGGACTTTTGGCACACGGCAAAGGAGAGAGGCGACGGCGGCGTCCTTTTTTCCCGTAGTGTTGGCCTCGCTGTACATATGTATTGGGTTATGCGGATTTGTGGGAGTTAGTGATGGCCAAATGACCCTACAATCAACCTAAGTCATTGACGGAAACCCAAATTGCATCATTATTTCTTTGCGGGTAAAATTGCATCACTGGTTTTAATCCACTTTAATAAATTTTGAGGAAATATACACAGGTGGTATGAAGGTCAAATAGACAAGGAAGATAACGTTGCAACATATTATCCTACTACGCAGATCGATCGTGGCCTCCTTGATCTGGCCGATGAACTATACGGTACCGAAACAAGATAAAGATCGTGTTTTGCGTTTTTTACGTTGGCGAGCATAGATAATATATACTTCCTTCATTTTAAAATATAAGATATTTTAGATTTGTGAAGACAATTATCTATACTTGTTATAGTATGTAGGTTCACTCATGTTTTGAATAAACCTAGGCACTAAAATAAGTCTAGATATATTTATTTTACAAAGCTAAAACATCTTATATTTTGAAACGGAAGGAGTATATGTGATATTTGGGAAGAATAATAACTTGTGTATTGTGTAGAGATTACAGGGGTATATATGAGGGCCAAAACCAGCTAGGATTTAGAGCCAAACCGACCTAAGAGTCCAAACTGATTACAACAAGAATAAATCGCTAATACCCCCCCCCTCTCCCCCCAGTGGCAACGTCTGGCTCGACGACGTTAAGACTGGACCGAATATCGCAGAAGGGTGCAGTAGGAAGCCCCTTTGTGAAGATGTCAACAAATTGAGCACTGGTCGATACTGAAGAACGCGAACCTCGCCGAGAGCCACCTTCTCGCGGACAAAATGAATATCTATCTCAATGTGCTTGGTTCGACGATGCTGAACGGGGTTGCTGGCCATGTAGACGGGAGAGATATTGTCACAGTAGACAATGGTGGCGCGCTTAAGTGGTCGATGAAGCTCGGCAAGAAGTTGACGAATCCAGACGGCTTTGGCGACAGAGTGTGCAACAGCTCTGTATTCGGCTTCAGCAGAGGACCTAGAGACCGTGACCTGCCTTTTAGATGACCAAGAAACAAGATTATCCCTAAAATAAACACAAAAACCGGATGTGGATCGTCGAGTGTCGGGGCAACCAGTCCAGTCTGCATCAGAATAAACTGTCAAGTTTGTTGGAGAGAAAGAATTAGACCATGGTCAAGAGTTCCTTTGAGATAACGAAGAATGCGTTTGACATGCGAGAGATGAGGAACACAAGGATCATGCACGAAAAGACAGGCTTGTTGAACAGAGTACGATATTTCTGGACGTGTTAAAGTGGCATACTAGAGAGCACTAGTGAGACTGCGATAGAAAGTAGGATCAGAGACAGGTTCACCGTCGGCAGAAAGTTTAGAACCAACATCAGCAGGTGTACGGGAAGGCTGGCAATCAGTCATCCCGGCGCGAGAGAGTAAATCAAGAATATACTGACGCTGAGAAAGAAAAATAGAGGTGGGAGTACGAGAGGCGGTGACACCAAGAAAATGATGTAGAGGTCCAAGATCAGTCATAGAAAATTCAGTGTGAAGAGACAAGATGATTTCTTGTAGGAAGGAGTCGGAGGAGGCGGTGAGAACAATGTCATCAACGTAAAGGAGAAGAAAAGTCGTGTGTTCGTGAGAATTAAAGAGAAATAGAGAAGAGTCAGATTTTGAAGGAGTGAAACCGATGGTTTGAATGAAAGAGGCAAAGCGATGAAACCAGGCGCGAGGAGCCTGTTTGAGACCATAAAGAGACTTGTGAAGGAGACAGACAAAATCAGAAGTGGAGGAGTTCTCAAAACCGGAGGGTTGTTGACAGTAGACAGTTTCGTTGAGAGTGCCATTAAGAAAAGCATTTTTGACATCAAGCTGGTGAATGGGCCAGGAAGAAGAAACAGCGAGACTAAGAACTATACGAATGGTGCTGGGTTTGACGACAGGAGAAAAGGTTTCATCGAAGTCAATCCCATGCTGCTGGGAGAAACCACGGCATACCCAACGAGCTTTATAACGAGCGAGAGTGCCATCCAAGTGAAATTTATGACGGAATACCCATTTACCAGAAACAACATTGGCGCCGGAGGGTTTGAGAACGAGAGACCATGTGTTGTTTTGGAGGAGAGCATCAAATTCCTCACGCATAGCAGAATGCCAGAGAGGGTCGAGAAGAGCACGTTTGTAGGTTGATGGAATTGGGAAAATAGTTGTGGTAGTGGTGGTCGCAGAAAGATTTAGAAGGCGACGAGGAATGTGAAAACCTCATTTGCCTCGAGTACACATAACGTGATCGTTCTCGGTAATGGTTGTGGGAACAACATTGGGAGGAATCGGAGGTGGTGTAGGCGAGGGAGAAGATGGTGTTGAGGAGATGAGAGAGCTGTTGAACGGTGGAGGGGAGAACTCTGTCGCGGCAGAGGAGACATGGAGAGATGCTGCCGTGGCAGAGGAGGGTGTGAGCGCTGCTGCGGCAGAGGAGAGAGGTGACGTGGCTGCCGCGGTAGAGGAAGAGGGCGCGGGTGCTGCCACGGCAGGAGGAGCAGGCACGGGAGCTGTCGCGGCAGGAAAAACATAAGGGGTCTCTGCCGCGGCAGAGCGCGCGGCAGGGATGATGACGGGAGGGTTGGTGTTATGGGCGGGGGTAGTTTGGGGGGTGGTTTGGTGGTTGGCAGCATTGGCGATGGTGTAGGGAAAGGTGTGTTCGTCGAAGATGACATGACGGGAGGTTAGAACCCGAACAGAAGCGGGATCAAAACATCGGTATCCCTTGTGATCACTAGAGAGACCAAGGTGAATGCACGGTAAAGAGCGAGGTGCGAGTTTATGGGGAGAAGTAGAGGTGGTGTTGGGAAAGCATAAACAGCCAAAGACACGTAACATGGAGTAGTCCGGAGAGGTGAGAAAAAGAGATTGGTAAGGAGTGTATAGAGGGCATGTTCTGGTTGGACGAACGTTGATGAGAAAGGTGGCGACATTGAGAGCTTCTACCAAAAAGGGTGGAGGAAGAGAGGCCCGAATTAGGAGCGTGCGGAGAATATCATTGATGGATTGAAGAGAGCGTTCAGCTTTGCCATTTTGTTGGGAGGTATAAGGACAGGAAAAACGAAGAAGAATGCCGTGAGATAGAAAGAAGTTGCGATTTTTGGTATTATCAAATTCACGTCCATTGTCACATTGGATGAAACAGATAGGAAGACTAAAGTGAGTATGAACATAATTTTGAAAATTTTGAAAGACGGTGTGGACGTCAGATTTTGCACGGAGAGGAAAAGTCCATATGTAATGAGAATAATCATCAAGAATAACGAGATAATATTTAAAACCAGAAACACTAGGCACAGGAGATGTCCATAAATCACAGTGTAATAATTCGAAAGGAAAAGAGCTATGAGTGGATGAAGTGCTAAACGGTAATCGAACATGTTTGCCACACTGACAGGCATTACAAACAGAGGAATCATGAGGAGAACTAATACTAGGGATAGAAAATTCCTGAAGTAACGAAGACAGCGTGGCTTTATTTGGATGCCCTAGGCGACGATGCCAAAGTCCAACGGAAGCAATCATGGCAAGAGGTGTAGAGGTGGGCGCACCATGGAGAGGATAGAGATCCCCGGAGCTATTGTACCAGGCGAGAAGCTTCCCCGTTTGAAGATCCTTCACAGATAAACCAAAGGGATCAAACTCAAGAGAGACACTATTACCAATGGTAAATTTGCGAACAGATGTGAGATTTTTAATTAAAGAAGGTGCTAAAAGAATTTGACAAAGAAAAAATTGAACATGTGGGTGCGATATATAGGAATCACCGGTGCCGGAGATGGGAATAGAAGATCTGTCACCAATGGTAATGGAAGAAAAGGGAGAAGAAGAACAAGCTGATAGAAAATCCAAATTTGAAGACATGTGCGAGGAAGCACTAGAATCAAAAATCCAATCCGTACCTTCGGTGTTATTGAGGGTAAATTTTTTCATGGCAGCTATGAAGGCGGCCTGGTCCCAGCTTGGTGTAGAAGGCAATGACGATGGCCCGGGCGCGGTTGAAGAAGATGCGTACATGTACGGTGGAGCCAAAGGAGGGCCATATATGTAAGGTGGTGTCGCGTAGCCGGGGTACGAAGCCTGAGCGCTGTACACCTGTGCAGGGGGTCGAGGGCCGAGAAGTCCAGGGGAGCCGGTGGGCGGACGGAGGCCGAAGTTCCAAGTCGGTGGAGCGTCGTATGATGCAGGAGCCGTCCACGGCATGGACCAGGCCTGGACCATACTGATCCAGGGATCGTGCTGGTGGCTCCAAGTTGGTGCAGCAGGGGGCGCCGTCGGTGCTGGTGCAGGGGGCGCTGTCGGAGGGGGGCACGGCGGCGGGTGGGGGGCGGTAGATGGGATTCTTGCCGCGATAGTTGGGGCTAGGGCGCCAGCCGGCAGGAGCTGTCGTGGCAGGGTTTTGCCATGAATTTGCTGCCGCAGCAGGAGGCTGCATGGGAGGAGCTGCCACGGCAGGCGCGGACGCGGGCGGCCGTGGGGTGGAGACGAAGACGTGGTGGCGCGACTCCCGGTTCTGACGAGTGCGATCTGCACTTTGAAGGATCGACCGAACCTCGGCGAAAGTGGGGCGGGGCCGCATCAGAGGTATGAACGAGGCCTGTTTGTCGAAGTCCTCGATAAGGCCAATGAGGAGGATGTTGATGAGTGGCCGATCTTCAATGGGATCACCGAGTTTGCAGAGTTCGTCAGCGATGGAGGAGAGACGCTGACAGTAGACTCCCACGGGAGAGGTGCCTTGGACGATGTTGCGAAGCTCGATGTTGAGGGCGTTGACGCGGG
Organism: Avena sativa; assembly: GCA_916181665.1. Taxonomy (NCBI): domain Eukaryota; kingdom Viridiplantae; phylum Streptophyta; class Magnoliopsida; order Poales; family Poaceae; genus Avena; species Avena sativa. Next base: position 367,872,465 of record OV702279.1, on the reverse strand, counting down.
AGTCGATGTTATCCTGAAAGAGCTGACGAAGGGCCGCCCAAAGAGCGGCGGCGGACGAGGCGGTGCGGTAGACGAGATGGAAGATCTCAGTGGAGACGCGCGTTTAGATCCACTGGATGATCGCTAGATCATCCTTAACCCAGCGAGGGTCGTCGGGGCGAGGGACGCAATCTGTGGCGACGTGATGAAGAAGATTGCAGCGCCCCAGGTGAACTTCGAACAGATGGCGCCAATGATAGTATTTGTGGGCTGAGAGAACAAGGGTAATGGTGATGAAGGGAGATATATCTGTGATCGTGTCGATGAACGACATGGTGGCTAGGGTTTGGGTGGTGGTGACGCCGGCAGCAGGAGGAGAGGGTGCGCCGGCGGTGTGAAGGGGGACTAGAGTTTGAGAGGAAGAAGAGGAGGAGGGAACGCCGGCGGCGCGGAATTCCGCCATGGAAAAGAGAGAGCCCGGCGGCGGCATAGGTGGGGTGGGCGGAGCCATGCCAGGTGCGAAAAAACCTAGGCGTCTGATACCATGATATTTGAAAAGAATAATAACTTGTGTATTGTGTAGAGATTACAGGGTATATATGAGGGCCAAAACCAACTAGAGTTTAGAGCCAAACCGATCTAAAAGTCCAAACTGACTACAACAAGAATAAATCGCTAATAATATGCCGTGCCAAGGGAAGCTAACAATGTTATCATCTTTCTTTGAGCCCCCTGGAATATTGCACGAACAACTCGGTCGTCACATTTGACCACGATAAACAAACTACCTGTATGCGGATGTGTTCTGGCATGCATGCTTGACGTTTTGTGCAACGGGTTCTCATTCGACCGACCTGCACGCTGGTACGGCTAAAATAGTTTATCCTACGGACTATTTACTATCTATCTGCATACTCACTTCATCCCAAGGCTTAAGGTCTATATTTTTTTTGAAAAGTCAAACCAACTAAACTTTGACCAAACTTTTAGAAAAAACTATCAATAAACATAATATTTTGTAGACATCATATGAAAATATATTTTATTATCTATCTAATGATATTGATTATGTATTTTGTATATTAACAATTTTTGGTAAAAACTTGGTTAAATTTGACATAGTTTGACTTTTCAAAAAAAATATAGGCCTTAAATCTTGGAATGGAGGTAGTATATTGCAGTCTCACATGGAGTAGCACGGACGAAGCCATGAAGGGTTAGACAATGTGAGATCGCATTTTTAATACTCCCTCCGCCCCCAAATAGATGTCTTAAATTTATCAAAATTTGAATGAATCTAGACACTATTTAGTATATAGATTTATTTAAATTTTAAAAAACCTAAGACATCTATTTTGGGACGGAGGGAGTACTCTGGTACGGTAAAGGGCTGACCGCGTATTTGTAAAACTTAGCAAAGATCATCTATACTTAAAATTTTGGAAGTTTGGTATGCTGTAAATTTTCTTTATAGAATTTCACCAATCTATATCTCTATACTTTCTAATAATAATGGATGGGGTATTTTTTTCATTTCAACATTTTTTTGGACGATCTTACCCTGCGCTCTGGTGATTTTACATGATTTGTCACCGCTAAGCAACATGTCCTGTACTTCCGCCTGCCTTCGATGGTGGCGACCCTGCCGACGCGCATATTGAGTTGGTCCGACAGACCATCGGGCGTTCAGCCCATTAATTAACCTTGTGTACAGAAATCAGACAAATTGTATCGTACGCATAATTGATTAGTACCACCTCGCCCTCTCGCACCAAAAGCAGCAGGAGATTTTTTCTTTTGAAAGATGGGAGATTATAAGAATTGTACTCAATTTCCTAAATCATACTGTAATAGATTACAGCGAAGATGATACAGGCTGAGCTAAAACCTGGACTACGGACATGTGCCTATTCCAGCGACAAAACAGAGGACCGTCCACAGTTAACCTGAATATACACTGTAAGGAGACTCGAGATATCCCTTACAGCTGGAGGTCACTAGACCTGGTGGTGCCTCTGGGCTCTGTATCTGGGGCTGCAGGAGATTGAATACACCGAATAAATGAACATAATAAAATTGATTCAGATGGTAACTAGTAATGATTAATGCAGAATGAGTATTCAAGGTTCAACAGTACTTGCTTCAACCAAGTGGAAATCTGGTCTTTCTGGAAAGTGCAATCATAGAAAAAACCAAGAGGTATAATCATTAATGCAAATTTTTGCATTAACTTTAGACCAAATAAATAAACATGATAAAATTCTTTCATATCCTAACTAATATTTAGATTTTTCTCTTCATTCTGACTGAACAAAAAAAACTGGTTTTCAAAATAGGAAATCGAAATAAAACCATTTTTTCTTATAGTGGGTAGACTCAAGTTGAACCAAATATATGCAAGGAGAGTTCAGTACCTGTGGCAGCTACAAATCTTTTTTTTGATCTAAAGATGTTCAGCATGCACTCATCATTTGTATCTGTTAAAGCCAAAACGTGAATGTAAGGTTAAGTTTGCAAGCAAAAGGAGAAGAAGAAGCAGCTCTCAATAGCATGTTAGCTTTATATGAGTATTTTTCTGGGCAATGCATAAATACAGGGAAGTCAGCAGTTATGTTCAACTTAGGGGCGGAGCTAGCATGTAGTTAACGACTTTTTGCTAATCCTATTTAAAAATGAAGAAATACTATGAGAAATATTGACACAAGTGAATCCAGGGAAGTGACACCAATGATGCATTTTCCTAGCTTCGCTACTCACCCTTAAAAAAAACTTTGCTAATTGCTACTCATAAACAGAAAATAAAATTTACCTAAAATTAATTTTGCTGCAACACAAGCAGCCTTCTCGGCTGCAGCTTTCTTGCTTTTGGACATCCCACCTGTATATTCTTGGCCACCAATGCAGACCGTTGCAGTAGAGAAAGTCATTCTAGCTAGACCTTGTTGACGTTGGAATGAATATATAGGTTGGTTTATTTTTTTCTTCGATGAAAATTCAGAAAGAATTGACTTACAGAACAACAGACCCTAAATGAAAGAAAAAAGTATAATTTTGATAAAATACCAAAAAACAATAAATATAAACAAACAGTATCTCCGAGAGCAATATACCTTATCAATCAGTGCCATCACATCTACAAAATTCTCGCCATCTCTCGGCATTAGGAACTCAAATGCAACCTTTGCAGCATCTTGTTCAGCTTCTTTTTTACGTGCATGTAGATGAAGTGATTTGAAGTGCTGGCCATTCAACTCGACAATACACCAAAACTTGGTGTCACGGGGTTCACTTTCAGATCTTGATATGTAAACCGGAAGCTCTCGATATTTCCTTAAAGAAAATTGTTGCAGAAGTTCTTTGTAACAGGACGCTGCACAATAAAAGGATATATCAGTGGATAGATCAAACAAGCATTAAGCCAACAATGGAACACTAATTAGCCCCAACTCCTAGGAATGGACAGCGAGATTGAAAGCATAGCAAGAACTACATATCGATACTGGTGAGAATCGGATTTACACTTATAGAAAAGACTACCAATAAAATTATATTTTTTATTCTGTCCAAAAGTCTAATAGGAATTATATTCACACTGTTCCACGTAAACTACAGAACCAAGTACTAGAAGGCATCAACTTGCACACTGAGTTAGTTACTTTATATTCAACAAAAACTCCAAACAACTGATCAAAACTTGAGTTCTTACCAGAGAGAGGTTCCAAAGTAACAAGGTGGCCCTTCACAGTCAAACCGCCTTCATCGGAAAAAGATGCCAATGCACAGGCCTTCTCCACTGCCTTCGATTCCTCAAACCTAAGATATCCTGAATCACCCCCCTTACTGAAGTGCACGTACTTCAATATGGGAAAAATCAAGAAAAAGAATTAGTCTGGTATAAACAAATTGCATCTGATAAGAGAATTATGTTTAATTGAAGACCATACAGAAAAAAAAATAGAGAGTAGAACTTCTGAAATCATGTGTAACAGATTTTTGAGGGGATGCATAACATCCTCATTAGATTAATGAATCACCTTTGTATCGCTAAACACAATTGGACATTCCTATTGGTATTGTACAATTAACATATAGGGTATGTCCAAATCTAGCTAAAAATGGGTTGAACTTTTCAAATGCATTTGCAATCCTTAAAGCTATTCCTCAAACAGTAACCTAAATGCAAACAAAATCACCACATGATTGGCGGCCATTGAGTATACCAATATTATGCGATTTATAAAACGACATGATTCTACAAATTTATAATAAAAACAAGCCAAGCTTTAGTTTTCAAGTAGCCCAACAATCTGTTGTAAACTATAGTTGGAATTGCAAATGAAATTTCAATCCAGTTTTCAATTCAATTACAGAGAAATCTAATGGTGTAGGTACAATCGAATTGGATATCATGATGATGACATTTGAACTTTTTGGTTACGCTGCTTTTCCGAGAAAGCTTGACAGCTCAATTTTCTTTACTACAAAATCTAAGCTGAGGTATATGTGAATCAAATGTCCTTATAGTTAAGTAAAAACTTCTTATTTCTTGGCTTAGTATTTCAATTACCTTGAGAGATAAATTTGCAAAAATTTAGGTCATATACTATCCTAGTACTAGTGTGCAAAAAGATATTACTAGCGATATGAGAACAGTGTCAAAAGAGAAAAAAAGTCACCAGAAACCAAATTACCCGTACCGCGCCAAATTTTGTGAAATATTCTCTAACTTCCTCCTTTGCAATGGTTTTCTTGTCATTATCCGAAGGGCCTTTACTATCCTTGTTCAGAGATAGTGTATCTGACGCACTCAACTCAACAGCATCTGACTTCTCTTCCCTGACATCAGTGTTCTCAGGGACCTTCTCTTCATGACATGTCGCCCATTCCATGGCCGAACTGGAAGCCCCTTCCTTCTTGGCAGTGTCAATATCAACTTTGTGGAAACCATTTGGTTCGAAGTCACGGTGAGCACGAATTTTCTTCAGCTTGAAATCCAGAATCAAACCTTTTGGATATCTACAACCAATTAATGGTTATCCAGAGTTAAGTTGAACTCAAGGAAATAAAAAGAGGATGTTTCATTCGGCTTGTAAAGAAAGTTTACCCTTCAACGCTATTCTTATTAGTGTTTAATTTTTCATAAGCTTCTGGCTTAGCCTCTCTTTCAGTATCAAACTCCTTCCTGAATTATGTAAGCATTCGATCACATATTGTTGATATATAGTTATAAAATAGAGTCAACATTGTTAAAACTATTACAGTCCCTCAACTCCTGATTCTGAAATTAAGAGGAACTGACTTGGGTATCAATCATGATGAACAAACAAAATAATGCATCACATATAAGTAAACTTCAATCACCCAGTGATACAAAAGGAGCATTGAAACAAACAATTGAGAATAAGTGAGAGTAATGAAACATAAATTGTCATTCGTAAATGGTAAGCATGAAAAAGAAGCTTAAATGGGTAGTTCACTTACTTCTGCTTAATCTCTAGCTCAGCTCCTGCAAAACTAAGTTTCTTCTCCCTAACACTGTTTGCTTCCATTACTTCTGAGAATTCGACTAATGCAGTTCCGCAGAAGTACCTCTTATCCGAAACATGTTCCGGAAGCCTTACATTGTTCACCTGTGATACACACAGCTCAGAAACAACATAGCACCGTTAAAATTTACATTACAGGATTCATGCATTTATAGTGATGTTCTTTAACTTTCGAGTTTGCCATATCCATTAAACCTCACATATATCATGAATCTGATAGAACATTTCCATCTCAAAGTAGTTGGCTAGCAGCTATGTGTTATTGAACCTTAAAGCAATAATAACTATGTAGTCTACTCTATTCAAAACTGTACAGATAACATACCTTGCCATGTTGAGCAAAGAAAGATTGGACATCTTCCTGCTTTACATTGTAAGGAAGTGGTGACACAGAGATTGACCTAGAGTCAATTTGCTCTGCAACGCCATCATGCTTCAACAACTCATTAGCTCTACAAACTATGTCACCTATATAAACACAAAAATCGACAAAAGAACACCGATTAGTCCCAACTCCTAGGAATGGACAACGAGGTTGAAAACGTACTAAGAACTGCAGATCGATACTCATGAAAAGCAGATTTACACATAGGAATAACATTCACATGCTCCAACATTTGAAAGTCTTACCTCTGCCTCTCTTTGCCGCCTTTGGAGACACTGGAATACCCTTTTTCCTCTTGTGGCCCTTCGGCTTGGGACCATCAACTGATCTCTCTTCATACTTGGTTACAGAATCAACTGTCATATTGGAAGGAAGGCTCTCAGACCTATCATACTTCATATCATATCCATCGTCCTCAGGATTCTTCTACACAGAAACACAAAAACACAAAAACATGTAAACACATATCAGATTATGCAACTAGCAAGCCATAACATGAAACTATGATACAAACTCATAAGCTGCTGTCTGTCTTAACTAAGATGCATACTGTTCTGCCTACACATACAATTGTAAACATCTTATTGCTTTGCACACTAAAAAATTGATAACTAACAAGCTGGTATAACTTAAGCAACTTCACAATGATTAAATCTAACATCAAGCCTAACCAGTATACCACCTTAGAAATTACAACTAGAAAAAGGAGTGAATAACTCACCGATGGGGGAGCTGGAGCTTCTGCAGCAGTAGACGCACTACAGAGTTGACTGAAACCTGCTAGGTGCATTGAGGACGGCGTGCCCGTGCGTGGCGCAGCTGCTGGCGATGCAACGGCCGGTGGTGGAGAAGAACGGCCCATTACGACCGGCGCTCCTTGGCAGAGAACGGCGGCGGGGATGGGGGTGAACGGAGGCGGGGACAGATTTCCGTTGTTGTCAGTGGCCGAAGCCCGGCGGTCCATGCACCCCGCGCCGGGGGGATCGAGCACTGCTGCGAGCGAGAGGAGAGGCGAGCGAGCGAGCGGGGAAGGGAGGGCTCTCGCGATCTAGCGCCTGCTTCAGGCGGCTGGGTGGAGGGAGAAGCCAGCGAGGTGGGGGGTTTTAGGGTGTGTTTGGTTGCATTGGTCGGGAGGGCTATAGCTCAACTAGCCCAGCTAGCCTCGTCGACTCGTTTGGTTGATTGCTGTAGCAAGGCGAGCCAGTTATTTGGATTAAGTAGCTTTTGATCAATTCAGGTGCACGTATATACGTGGCAGATCAATCGGAGAATCTCATTAACACAAGAAATAATCGGGACGGGAATATATACCACGATCTGTTACGACTCGTACATGATAGGTCGACGGTTTGGTGGATTTTTTCCGTGTGAGGTGGCTCTCCCTAGCGAGCAAGATTATCCTAGCCCGACAAGGCTTAGCTGTCCCTCAAAAGCGATAGTATATATTCTTACCGTACTAAACGATTAACCCTTATCCCGCCAGTATCAAGTGATCAGTAGGTGCTGTCTCTCTCCCTCTCCCGACCCGTGCGGTGTCGCCGCCGCCGCACCGGGTCGTCGATCTCACCCTAGCCAAACCACCCCCTCCCGCGTGTCCCCCTCCTCTCCGCCGTTGCCAGATCCATCGCCGGACTAAGCTCCAGCGGCGCGGCGGTGGCGGGGCCCCAGCCCTCGCGCGCCCCTTCCATGGCGACAGCTGATGGCGAGTGGGCGGCGGCCGATGAGTTCTGGCAGCAACGGTCCTTGGGCGGCGGATGATGGCAAGATCTAGGGTTCCTAGATCGCCGACTTTTTTGCCTCCTCGACATTGGCCGGTGCCATCCGGAGGTCTTCCGAAGCCAACTATACATCACGAGGACGCCCCGGCGGAGGCCCTGGAGTTGGTGGAGGTGGACGTCTTCTCCGTGAAGGTCGACGGCATGCAGCTGGATTGGCGGATCTCAACTAGCCCAGCTAGCCTCGTCGACTCGTTTGGTTGATTGCTGTGCAAGACGAGCCAGTTATATTTGGATTAAGTAGCTTTTGATCAATTCAGGTGCACGTATATACGTACCAGATCTGAAGCTCCTTTCAAGCTGTAGTCGTTGAGGGACTCGATTTACAATTCCAAGATTTGTACTGGGAACATATATACGGTGACGTGAGAAGAATCGGAGTGATTCAAATTTCAAGGTGAGATGGAAGTCTCGAGGAGCTGTCGTTGTGATTGCCGCACAATCCAACATGATCGCTATACGCTGATTTCTGAGTATTAAATTCACACAAGACAATTATGGAACAATCAATTATTGGACAGGGTTGGCAGGTCCTACTACTCCCTCCGTCTCGATTTATAAGACTTACACGTATTTCTAGGTTAACAAATTAATCAACTTAGCATAAGGTACATAAGATAAAAACTATATTATTAAAAACTTCAAATGTTATATTTTCTAATAATATAATTTTTATATTATATAAGTCATATTATATAGCTCATGCGGACGACCTAGCTATACGAGTAAGTCTTATAAACTAGGATAGAGGGAGTAGAATACTCGTCAGGCACTATGGATACTTGTGTGTTGCTTGCTCTGCCAACCGTGAAAAACTCGATCCCCGTCAAAATGTTGGTTGATTCCTCTCCCAACCAGTCTCCAGTTGTTCCTCACCTTCTTCTTCCTTTTAGGCCAGGGCCCAAATACGAAGGATCAAGTCGTTGATTAGGAGTCAGACATCAGATTCCTTGACGTATAGCCTTGCGGGGATATCCGAGGGGAAGCGGTAGTGTAGGCTATAGGCAGTAGGCTGATGTGTAGGCGCACCGGACTCGATGAGGAGCACGGCGTCTTCTCACAGAGCGGCGACGACAAGACTGGATCGAGAGGCGGGGATGGGGATGAAGTGCCGATGCCCATTGCACCTGCTTTGTCGCCAGTCGCCACCCATCCAGGACCAGCGTCGTTCCCCTGCCTACCGCCAACCGGCCATCTCCCATCTACAAAGTCAACGTCGCCACCTGATTCCTGCTGTTCGAGATCGATCTAGAAAGCAATGTTGTGTCGCCCGACTCCCGTGAACTAGATCGAACGAGACACACGTAGCCTTGCCAAAGCGTAGGAACATATGGTACGAAGAGTTATTTTATTTACTTACCAGTGGCATTAGTACCTAATATGTGATTTGGTGGGAGGATAAAATGGTCTAAAAAATGTTGGACCGCAAGAAACACTTCGTTCTTTATTATTATTAGGTATATAGATGGTACAATCTATGATGTCCCTTACCGATTTTTCATTGTCATTTTGGGGTCATGCATTAGAGACAGCTACATTCACTTTAAATATGGCACCATAAAAAACCTGTTAAAACGACATCATATGAATTATGGTTTGGTAGAAAACCTAAGCTGTCATTTCTAAAAGTTTGGGGATGCGATGCTTATGTGATGAAACTTTAGACTGATAAGCTCGAACCCAAAGCGGAAAAATGTGTCTTCATATGATACCAAAAATAAACAATTGGATACACCTTCTATCACCGATCCGAAGGCAAAGTGTTTGTTGCCAAGAATGGATCCTTTCTAGAAAAAGAGTTTCTCTTGAAAGATGTGAGTAGTAGGAAGGTAGAACTCGACGAGGTTATTGAACCTTCTCTTCCCGAAGTGGCGAGTAGCATAGCACCAGAATCTGTTCCAGTATTGACTCCACCAATGGAAGAAGGAAATGATGATGAGAAACCTCTTCCTCATGAAACTCCGATAGGGAGTACTACCAAGCCTCTCAGGTCGGACATGATATGTACAACTCCTAACCTGTATGGAGATCCAGTCCTCAATTTCATGGTAGATGGAAGCGATGACCCTGCGACATATGATGAAGCGATGATAAGCCCGGATTCCAAAAAATGGCTAGAAGCCATGCAATCTAAGATGAAATACATGTATGAAAACCAAGTTTGAACTTTGGTAGACTTACCTCGTGATATAAAGGCCGTTGAGAATAAATGGATTTTCAAAATAAAAAGGACGTTCACGGTTATATGACTGTCTATAAAGCTTGACTTTTCACGAAGGGGATCCGAAAAATTTATGGAGTGGATTACGATGAGACTTTCCCACCGGTAGTGGTGCTAAAGTCTGTTAGGATTATGTTAGCAATTGCTGCATTTTTCAAGTATGAAATCTGGCAGATGGATGTCAAGACAGTGCTCAAGTATGGAAACATTGAGGAAGAGTTGTATATGATGCAACCTAAAGGTTTTGTCGATCCTAAGGATGCTAACAAGGTATGCAAATTTCAGCGATCCATTTATGGACTAAAGCAAGCATCCTGAAGTTGGAATCTCCGATTTGATGAAGTAATCAAAGGTTTTGGATTTGTCCAAACCATCAGAGAAGCTTGTATTTACAACAAAGCGAGAGGGAGCTCTATATCATTTCTAATATTATATGTGGATGACATATTGTTGATTGGAAATGATATAGAACTTTTGAAAAGCGTAAAGGATTACTTAAGTAGTAAGTTTTCAATGAAAGATCTTGATGAAGCTGCATACATATTAGACATCAAGATCTATATAGGTAGATCAAGATGCTTAATAAGATTGTCATAGAGTACATACCTTGACAAGATTTTGAAGAAGTTCAAAATGGACGGAAGTAAGAAGGGGTTCTTACTATGTTACAAGGTATGATTTTGAGTAAGACTCAGAGTCTAGCTACAGCAATAGATAGAGAAATGATGGGCCATATACCATATGACTCAGGCATAGGTTCTCTTATGTATTGATGACCCACAAGTATAGGGGGTGTATCGCAGTACTTTCGATAAATAGGAGTGTCGATCCCAACGAGGAGCAGAAGGTGCTGAACAGTGGTATGGAGCAGGAACTCTCTGTAAATACTTAGCAAACGCATTTTTAGGGGTTTTCTGATGAGGCAACAAAACAAGGAGCAAGTAATAAAGACAACGAACAAACGGAGCAAGTGGCCCAATCCTTTCTTATCAAAGGACAAGCCGGTGGAAATGATTATAAGGACCAAACATTCTCGAGGACACATGGGAATTCTGTCAAGTGCTTTCACTTCAAATAGCTGAGTACTCTTCTCTGGTGTTGTAAGTGTTGTGTGGGTGAACCTGTGCTAACATACCGACCTTACTTGGACTAATACATACTTGTGATTAAACCCCCTGCAAACATCCGTAACTACAGGAAAGTAATTAAGATATAAATCTAACCACATCCTTAAACTCTGAGATCCTACGCTCCCTTGTGCAAAGGTGTCCTAATGGGGGTTCTGGTTTCTGTCACTCCGGCAACCCCGCAATTAGTAGCCAAAAACACAATGCATTCCCCTAGGCCCATAAATGGTGAAGTATCATGTAGTCGACGTTCACATGACACCACTAGAAGAATAGCACCACAACTTAAATACTAAACCATTGAATAATAACTCAACACAGATTCACTACTAACAACATGACTTCTTTGATGTCCTCAAGAACACAACGAACTACTCACAAGACATCATATGGATCAAGATCAAAGATGATATGGTAATGGATAACAATCTGAACATAAACAATAATCTAATGGTTCCACTTAGAAGCATCAACTACAATAGTAATTAACATCGGGAAGGTTTCCCCTAATGAACTAAGCAATATCCAACACAATTGTTACAGCGGGATGGAGTGGTGATGATGGTGCTGGTGGAGATGATGGTGTGGATGATGATGATGATGATCCCGATGAAGCCTAGCTTGATGATGGTGTTGATGGCGACGGTTTCCCCTCCCCGGAAAGGAAATCCCCCGGCAGAAATCTGTCTGCCGGAGAGATCTTTCTCTCTCAGTGTTTTTCGCCCCGCAGAGGCGGCGGAAATCTATCTGTGGTTGCTCCCTCAGCCTTAGGGTGTTGGGAATATGCCCTAGAGGCAATCATGTATGATGATATTTCCCATTGTATCCATAAAGTTATTAAGTAGTCCTTGTATGAACATCTGATGTGTATCATTGAATATGTGATTCGGTTGTGGAACTATGCATTCATGTTGTTTATACTAAATATCCTTGGTCATTGAGGTTGTGCTGGACACACAACTTAGATCAATGTGAAAGTTGGCTTGATGACTCGGTTCCACTTGTCATGGGCATGGAGATGCTATTCCAACTTACACAGATTCGGCTAAAGAGTTTAGCGAGTCGGATTGACCCATGTTGAGGTACAACGAACTAGTTGTCATTTGTATATCTCAATCAATGTAATCCTTAGACCTGAGGTTGTTGCATAGTCCGAGTTGAGGATCACCGACTTAGGTTCTGTCAAACGCTGATCCGTAACTGGGCAGTTATAAAGGCAGAGTTCAGGTTGACTGAGAATCAAGCTGCGTGATGTGAATAACCAAGATGGGATTTTGCCCCTCCACTCGGAGAGATATTCTCTGGGCCCTCTCGTGAGATATGATTCGGAAAGCATGGCCATGCACGACTCGGTTAAGTGTTAACCGAGGCGATCGGCTAAGAATTAGTCGGGTGAATCACTTATCTCGGATCGAGAAGAGAGTCGGACTATTTAAGGGATGACATATATTCGCCTATAGTCTGACAAGGTATATCGTGAGGCAAAAGGGACTCAGACGTAAGTCGCATTGGAAAGGCAAGTCGTCATGACTCTTTGGTACTTGGGAATCGGCATGTTCTGCTAGGAGCCGATGCCGATTGATCGATTGTGAGTCGGACTCTCATCGTGTCCAAGTAGCCATGAGCCTGCGGGGTCACACACTTAAGAGCGGGAGCAAGTTCGGATTGGATCCGAATCTATAATCTGGTTGGGTTGGACCTAAACCAGATTAGGACTGAGTTAGTGAGTTGGACTCACGGTGACTAATGTTATATGGGCTTTAGTGAATGGGTCGCGCGAGCAGAACCCACGTTCACTCCCTATATATAGTGGAGCACCGTAACCCAGAAGGGTTAATCGTTGTTCGGTTAGGTCATTCCATGTGTTGGAAACCCTAGCTCCACAGCAGTCCAGCCGCCGTAACGAACCTAGCAGTTCGCCGCCGGCGCTCCTCCTTGTACGTGTGGATACCAGCAGAGGTGCTGTACGATCAGCACCAGGACGATCGGATCGTGAGGACTGCACTGCATCAACTGACGCGCTTCATCAGTAATCCGCAACCGCGCGTCTAGTGGTAAACCTCGTGGCCTTCTACCTCAGCTAGATCTTGGGATCACCACGTTAGAGGAAAAAGTTTTGTTTTATCTCTGCGTGGCCCAACAGTGGTATCAGAGCGATAGCTTCTGGTTTTAGGCTCGAGATCACGCATATGTGATATGCGGTAGGCTATAGATGAGACCTATGTGCTGTTTTGGTGGTCGATCTATGAGATAGATCGGTTTTGTACGAGGTTGATTGGATCAACTGTACTCGGGGAGTGGTAGATCTGATTTCCGTGATCATACTGCTGAGGTCGTGGAACGACATACCCCTACCGGTCGGCTTCCGCCATCGGGGTAGATTGTGACACGTAAATCCAGAAGCGGTGATCGAAGATCAAAGAGTTTGATCGAATCGGAACGATGGTCGGAATCCATGTTCGGATCGTAGATGAGATCTACGTTTTCGGAAAAATCGCCGGGCGCTGCCCGCACCCGCGAGGGGCGCTGCCCCTTCGATCCCCGCCCGCTATCCGGCTAGCGGGACCGCCGGCTTCGCCCTGTCGTAGCGCCTTAGATGTCGTTGCGAGTTTCACAACGCCATTAGATATTGTATCTATGCATAACTTGTTTTTGCAGGAAGTTGTGAATGGTATGGTTCATGTGCATGTGATGTATGTGTGTAATCCATACGTGATCTGCGAATCACGGTTTTTGTCAGCCGGCTGGAGCCTAGGTGCTGTCATTTTATTGTATAACGACCTGCGTGTCGGATTCTCTATGTAATTTACTTTACTAAGCTAATGTAGCTGTTTGGAGAACCCGGAAGGCATGCAAGGCGTTGTACATGTCGGCGACATGGTGTAAGACGACAAGTGACAAGAGTTGGCACGAGTCGAATTACAGGCTTTGTGGAGATGGAGATCGCCATGAAGAGAGCCATACCATTTCACATTATAATTGCTTTATTTTGTGTTATTGTTATGTCTCTGTTTTACCTCTATTAGATAGTCGGTAAAATCTAATCCCTCAAAGAAGGTCTAGTCGGTTTTCCCGCCAGTGTTTGCACCGTCACAAGTTGGACATTTTTGGTAGTGGGCTCATAAAATTGAGGTGCTGCCAATTCTTTCCGACTAGGTGGGTTCGAGTCGGACTCTTACTGCAGAAACACTCGGTAAGCTAGACGGGTCTATCACAACGGTTGTGGGACTCGGGGAAAAGTCGGATGGGAGCCGGGGCATGTGATGCCACCCGTCCAACAGGAGTCGCATGAGATGCGATTGACAAGGAGTTGTCTACCTAGATCACTTGGCGGCTAGCGGTGATGCTAAAGCTCACTAGCCGACTTGCTTATTTAGGATCCTGAATCACTAAGTAACCATCGGAGGGGTGTTGGTTCTAGTGGGAGCATAAAATATTAAAATGTTTAATATGCTTGCTCTTTTATGAATACATGTCTTAAGTGTTTTGCATATTTTCTGTTGTAGATCATGGCACCAAGTAGCAGTCACTCTCAGATATCCGGTTTTGCGTTGAGAACCATTCTTGAGAAAGATAAACTGAACGACACTAATTTTACCAACTGGTATCGAAATCTGAGAATTGTTCTCAAACAAGAAAAGAAGGACCATGTCCTAGACAACCCACTTCCAGATGAGCCGAATGAGAATGCGACTGTCGCAACCACCAATGCCTACCGTCGGGCTAAGGATGAGTCCACGGATATTAGCTGTCTTATGCTTGCTCACATGGAACCGGACTTGCAAAAGCAGTTCGAGCATGTTGAGGCCTACGATATGATCGAAAGCCTCAAAAGTATGTTCCAGGCTCAGGCGAAGACTGAGAGGTATCAAGTCTCTCAGGCTTTGCTGAGTTGCAAGCTTAAGGATGGTGATCCACTGAGTCCGCATGTGATCAAAATGGTTGGTTACGTGCAGTCTCTGGAGAGGCTTGGCTACCCCATAAGCGAAGAGTTCGCTACGGATATAATTCTGAACTCTCTTCCTAGTGCATATGGTCAGTTCATTTCGAACTACCACATGCATGGTATGGATAAGAAGCTCACTGAATTGCATGGGATGCTCAAGCAGGCAGAGGCGGATCTCAAGAAGGGCACCAGTCAAGTGTTGATGGTGCAGAATAAGGCTAAGTTCAAGAAGAGTTCTTGGACTAAGAAGAAGGCTAAGTCAGGAGGAAAGCAGGCTCAGGACCCGGTCCCAAGCGCTTCCTCAGGGACTAAACCATCTCCTTCAGCCGGATCCACTTGCTTATACTGCAAGGCGGATGGCCACTGGAAGAGGAACTGTAGCAAGTACTTGGCCGACAAAGCCAAGAGTGGAGGTATGACTTCCGACTCAAGTACACTTGTATGCAATGTTATAGACATATATCTTGCTGATGCACCTAATAGTTCTTGGGTATATGATACCGGATCAGTTATTCACATCTGCAAATCGTTGCAGGGACTGGTAAGAACTAGGAGCATAGCAAGAGGCGAGGTTGATATTCGAGTCGGCAACAAAGCAAGAGTTGCTGCGTTGGAAGTCGGCACGATGCAACTTCATTTACCTTCCGGATTCATTATGGAACTAAATAATTGTTATTATGTTCCAGTGCTCAGTCGAAACATTATTTCTGCTTCATGTTTGATGAGGCAAGGCTATGAGTCGAATATCAATAATAATGGTTGTTCTTTGTATTTGAATGATATGTTTCACGGCTTTGCACCCGTCCAGGACGGGTTATTTATTTTGAATCTTGATGGTGAGTCGGTTTATAACATAAATGTTAAAAGGTTGAAACCAAATGATCTGAATATGACTTACTTTTGGCACTGTCGGCTTGGTCATATAAGTTGGAAACGCATGAAGAAGCTCCATGATGATGGACTCCTAACTTCGTTCGACTTGGAGTCGTTCGAGACATGCGAATCTTGCCTACTCGGCAAAATGACCAAGACACCTTTTGCAAAGAGTTGCGAAAGGGCGTCAGACTTGTTGGGACTAGTACATAGTGATGTATGTGGACCAATGAGCACGACAGCCAGGGGTGGTTATGAGTACTTCATTACCTTCACTGATGATTTGAGTAGGTATGGATATATCTACTTGATGAAACATAAGTCGGAAGCCTTTGAAAAGTTCAAAGAATTCCAGAATGAAGCACATAATCAACTCGGCAAGAAAATAAAGTTTCTTCGGTCGGACCGAGGAGGCGAGTACATGAGCCATGAGTTTGATGACCATCTGAAAAGTTGTGGAATAGTTCCTCAACTTACTCCGCCAGGAACGCCATAAAGGAATGGTGTTTCGGAAAGGCGGAATCGGACCTTGTTAGACATGGTACGATCAATGATGAGTCGGACAGATCTGCCTTTATCATTTTGGGGTTATTGTCTAGAAACAGCGGCGTTCACACTAAACAGAGTACCATCAAAATCGGTAGAGAAGACACCGCATGAGATGTGGACAGGCAAAAAGCCGAGTTTGTCTTTTCTTAAGATTTGGGGTTGTGAAGCATTTGTCAAGCGACTTCAGTCGGACAAGCTTACAGCCAAGTCGGATAAGTGTATTTTCGTGGGGTATCCGAGGGAAACCTTGGGTTACTACTTCTACAACCGAGAAGAGGGCAAAGTGTTTGTCGCTCGGAACGGTGTCTTCCTTGAGAAAGAGTTTCTCAGTCGGAGAGTAAGTGGGAGCACGGTTCAACTCGAAGAAATTCGAGAGGAATCGGCAAGTAGCGAATCGGCAAAAACCTTGGAGGATGAGCCGATCGTGGCAGCTGAGCCGATAGTCGCACCTGTACTACGAAGATCGGCAAGATTACGAAGTGTTCGTGATGTGTTACTGTTAGACAGTAATGAGCCGACAAATTATTCGGAAGCGATGGTGGGATCTGATTCCGAGTCATGGCTTGGAGCCATGAGATCCGAGTTAAAGTCCATGGATGAGAATCAAGTTTGGAACTTGGTTGATCTGCCAGACGGTGCAAGACCCGTCGAGTGCAAATGGGTCTTTAAGAAGAAAACTGATATGGATGGAAATGTTTCAATCTATAAAGCACGCCTTGTCGCGAAGGGGTTCCGACAAGTTCAAGGAGTTGATTACGACGAGACTTTCTCGCCCGTAGCGATGCTTAAATCAGTTCGGATCATGTTAGCTATAGCAGCCTATTTCGACTATGAGATATGGCAGATGGATGTCAAAACGGCTTTCCTTAACGGAAATTTAACCGAGGACGTGTATATGATACAGCCCGAGGGTTTTGTCGATCCGGCTAATGCTGACAAGGTGTGCAAACTTCAGAAATCCATTTATGGGTTGAAGCAAGCATCTCGGAGTTGGAATATTCGCTTTGATGAGGTAGTCAAATCGTTTGGCTTCATCAAGAGTGATCATGATTCTTGTTTGTACAAGAAGTTTAGTGGGAACAAAGTAAATTTTCTAATCTTATATGTGGATGACATATTACTGATTGGAAATGATGTCCAGATGTTGCAAGAAACCAAGGAATCATTGGAAAGGAGTTTCTCAATGAAAGACTTGGGTGAGGCAACATACATCCTCGGAATCCGGATCTATAGAGATAGATCAAGGAGGCTCATTGGATTGAGTCAGAGTACTTATTTGGACAAAGTGTTGAAGAAGTTCAACATGGAATCATCCAAGAAAGGGTTCTTACCGATGTCCCATGGTGTAAAACTTAGCAAGACTCAGTGTCCTTCGACAACTGATGAGCGAAGTCGGATGAGTGCGATTCCATATGCTTCTGCAGTCGGATCCATCATGTACGCCATGATTTGTACTAGGCCGGATGTTTCCTATGCTCTAAGTGTTGTGAGCAGATACCAGGCTGATCCTGGAGAGATCCACTGGACAGCGGCTAAAAATATCCTAAAGTACTTGAGAAGGACTAAGGATATGTTCTTGGTTTATGGTGGTGAAGATAAACTCAGTGTAAAGGGTTACACGGAAGCGAGTTATCTCACCAACTCTGATGATTCTCGCTCGCAATCCGGATACGTGTTTATTATAAACGGAGGTGCTGTGAGCTGGAAAAGTTCCAAGCAAGAGACTGTGTCTGCATCTACAACAGAGGCTGAGTATATTGCCGCCTCGAGGCAACAAAGGAAGCTGTTTGGATGAGGAATTTCCTCATGGATCTTGGTGTGGTTCAGGGCTCGTCCAATCCGTTGGACGTGTATTGTGACAACAATGGTGCTATTGCACAAGCCAAAGAACCTAGACAACACCAGAAAAACAAGCACATACTCATGCGGTACCACCTAATTCGCCAGTTCGTGGATCAGGGTGATATCAAGTTATGCAAGGTACACACGGATGCAAATATTGCAGATCCGTTGACAAAGCCGTTACCACAGCCAAAGCATGAGGCGCACCTGAGAGCCATGGGCATTAGATGCTTAGACATGTGATGTCGAAAGATTGACTCTAGTGCAAGTGGGAGACTGTTGGGAATATGCCCTAGAGGCAATCATGTATGATGATATTTCCCATTGTATCCATAAAGTTATTAAGTAGTCCTTGTATGAACATCTGATGTGTATTATTGAATATGTGATTCGGTTGTGGAACTATGCATTCATGTTGTTTATACTAAATATCCTTGGTCATTGAGGTTGTGCTGGACACACAACTTAGATCAATGTGAAAGTTGGCTTGATGACTCGGTTCCACTTGTCATGGGCATGGAGATGCTATTCCAACTTACACAGATTTGGCTAAAGAGTTTAGCGAGTCGGATTGACCCATATTGAGGTACAACGAACTAGTTGTCATTTGTATATCTCAATCAATGTAATCCTTAGACCTGAGGTTGTTGCATAGTCCGAGTTGAGGATCACCGACTTAGGTTCTGTCAAACGCTGATTCGTAACTGGGCAGTTATAAAGGCAGAGTTCGGGTTGACTGAGAATCAAGCTGCGTGATGTGAATAACCAAGATGGGATTTTGCCCCTCCACTCGGAGAGATATTCTCTGGGCCCTCTCGTGAGATATGATTCGGAAAGCATGGCCATGCACGACTCGGTTAAGTGTTAACCGAGGCGATCGGCTAAGAATTAGTCGGGTGAATCACTTATCTCGGATCGAGAAGAGAGTCGGACTATTTAAGGGATGACATATATTCGCCTATAGTCTGACAAGGTATATCGTGAGGCAAAAGGGACTCAGACGTAAGTCGCATTGGAAAGGCAAGTCGTCATGACTCTTTGGTACTTGGGAATCGGCATGTTCTGCTAGGAGCCGATGCCGATTGATCGATTGTGAGTCGGACTCTCATCGTGTCCAAGTAGCCATGAGCCTGCGGGGTCACACACTTAAGAGCGGGAGCAAGTTCGGATTGGATCCGAATCTATAATCTGGTTGGGTTGGACCTAAACCAGATTAGGACTGAGTTAGTGAGTTGGACTCACGGTGACTAATGTTATATGGGCTTTAGTGAATGGGTCGCGCGAGCAGAACCCACGTTCACTCCCTATATATAGTGGAGCACCGTAACCCAGAAGGGTTAATCGTTGTTCGGTTAGGTCATTCCATGTGTTGGAAACCCTAGCTCCACAGCAGTCCAGCCGCCGTAACGAACCTAGCAGTTCGCCGCCGGCGCTCCTCCTTGTACGTGTGGATACCAGCAGAGGTGATGTACGATCAGCACCAGGACGATCGGATCGTGAGGACTGCACTGCATCAACTGACGCGCTTCATCAGTAATCCGCAACCGCACGTCTAGTGGTAAACCTCGTGGCCTTCTACCTCAGCTAGATCTTGGGATCACCACGTTAGAGGAAAAAGTTTTGTTTTATCTCTGCGTGGCCCAACATAGGGTTCTGTAGGGAAGATATAGGCAAAGGGGCGGAGTCGGGAGCCAGGCAGGTGGGCCACACCTACCCTAGGCGCGACCCAGGGTGGGCCCGCGCCTAAGGGGGTGTGGGCCCCTACGACCCCTCTTCACTCCTCCTTTTGGCTTCCTCAATCTTCTGGAAAAATAATATGTTCCCATATTTTTTTGGTATTTTTCTGATCTTTGCGAAATTGCACCGAAACGCCTTCTTTTCCATCAGAATCCAGACTCCGGCAGTTCATCCTCCAAGAATCATCCAACATGCATAAACAGATGAAAATCCATAAGTAATACCTCATAATAAGACATATATCAATGAATAGAGGTAAATTATGATATAGAAAGGTGATGCAAATTGGGCGTATCAACTCCCTCAAGCTTAGACTTCGCTTGTCCCCAAGCAAAAACTGAGCTCAGTAAACATGTCCACAGGTTTATGGAGTGAAGTGTCGATAAAAGAATACGAACAAGAAGCATCACACTTACCATTGCACAACTCATAGAAGAAAGCAACTCACCATTATATAACTTAGCTTGCAACCAAGTACAACAGTCACAATAGAGATGCATAAAGATAAATCATAATTGGAATTGGCAAACTTGTTCTTGGTCAGAGAACATCTGGCAAACAGTTTCACAAAAAGCTTTTTTGTAGAAGTTTCAAAACAGGAGCACTCTTTGCTCAAAAAGGTTTTTCACAAGTGAAGGCTTTCAAAGTAATATTCAATAGATAAGAGTCTTGTGAAAACAACGAAGAATAAGAACATGATTGAATAAATCACCATATGAATGCTTGAAACAAAACAACTCAAATGCTTGCTGGAGATAGAGAGGAAGTGGGTTTACTGACTCAACTTGGAAGTGGGAGGAAGGTCCCTTCTTAGAGGGAAGCAGGGGTTACAAGTAATAAAGAGCTTTCAAAAGATTATGATACTTACTAGCTTTGAGCCCTCATTGCCCCTATCATAGGCATATTGATATGATTAAGGTTAAAGTGAACAAGGATGGAGTATATGCTTGACGAAATATAAGTTGGCAATCTCATGTCCCTTGAATATGAGGGCCACTCCTCATGCTACTCAACTTTGGTCACAGGTAAGTTCTTGTCATTGTAAGTACTTGCATATCATTGAGAACCGCCAACGGGGTACCCCTTGCACATGGTACATGAGCTTTCCCATAACCAAAATGACAAGGCAAGCAGACAGTGAGCATTTACTGTGTGCATAGCTTTTTATTGAGGATGCTTCACAGATTTCTCACTATGGTGATGCTGCAAGTTTTCACCATGATTAGGCATGGCTTAGGCTGGCGGCCCAGGCGTTTCTCTAACACAAAATACAAACTCCATGGACTTACAAGTTCCCTCTTTATTTCACACCATTGACATCCATAGACAAAAGAGCACGATAACAACTGTGTATAGAGTACAAGTGCAATGTTGAAAACGTTCCCCGTGACAGCACGGTTCTGCTAATTCCAACATATAGATGCAAACATATACAACTTCGATGTTCACAATGGTTCAAGTCTATTAGGGGCAAGAAAATAAGGTGTGCCATCAAGTTCGTGAGAGCTTTACTAACTAGTTTTCATATAACAAAATACTTTTTAATTCGAAAGATAGATGAAGCTTGAGAATTTTCTTGGAATAGCAATAATGCTACTAGGTAGATATGGTGGACACAAGTGGCAAAAGTTTTGGTTCAAAGGGATTGGAAACATGAGAAGTATGCCTTCTCAAAACAGGTTTTTTGGCTAGCAAGACTGGGTAGCAAGCAAGAGAGTTGAAAGAAACAAGCAAACATACAAGTAATAAATACAAACATGCAATCTAAAAATGAAACCAAACTCGTAACTATTTAGCCTTTTGTATAGTAACTTATTTTGAGATTTTTACACACATCATTGATAGCCATATCTTTTAAGAAAAAATCCCAACACTAATTTTCCACTCAATATCACATGATATATATATTTTTTAGAAGTACGTCCATATGTACTCATATGTTAATATTCCTTTTTCTTAAAGTTCAACTTTGGGAAAGTTTATCTATTTGTTTATAAATCATTCTATAATGGTGTTGTAATTTCTAAATTTACTCTTCGATACCTGAGATATTTTGAAATTTTGAAACCTTTAGGTTTGTGAGAATTTTCTAAAAGTTTATAGAAACTTAAGCATGGTTTAAACTTTTGGCAAGAAAATTGTAAGATATATATATTCAAATAATACACTAGAACCACCCCTAGTTAGGATATTTAAAGATCTCTATTTTATATTTAATGATATTAAAATATATATAATAATAAATAGACACATACAAAGACTTATGCATCTACTGCATGATTTAATACACGAGGCATAATTAACTAAAAGACGATTTTTATTACAACATATAATTTAAATTAGCTCAAGAAAACTATTGAGCGATACAATTGAATTTAATAACAAACAATATTACGACTATTTTTCACAAACATTGTTATATGTTAATTATGCCATCTAACTAAATAAAATTGTACTTATTAATGTTGGAGTAGAAAAAATAAGTACATGTTGAAATAAGTATAAACGTTTAGTATAAAATATATGCCATGAGTCTAATTTTTGTTTGGAACGGCCCTGCTTGTTGACATTGGAATGAGTATATAGGTTGGTTTATTTTTTCTTCGATGAAAAATCAGAAAGAATTGACTTGCAGAACAACAGACCCTAAATGAAACAAAAAAGTATAATTTTGGTAAAATATAAAAAAACTCTAAATATCAACAAACAGTATCTCTGAGAGTAGTATACCTTATCAATCAGTGCCATCACATCTGCAAAATTCTCAACATCTCTCGGCATTAAGAACTCGAATGCAACCTTTGCAGCATCTTGTTCAGCTTCTTTTTTACGTACATGTAGATGAAGTGATTTGAAGTGCTGACCATCCAACTCGGCAATGCATCAAAACTTGGTGTCACAGGGTTCACTTTCGGATCTTGATACATATGCCGGAAGCTTCGGATATTTTCTTAAAGAAAATTGTTACAGAAGTTCTTTGTAAGAGGACACTTCACAGTAAAAAGATATATCAGAGGATAGATCGAACAAGCATTAATACGACAATAGAATATCGATTAGTCCCAAATCCTAGCAATGGACAACAAGATTGAAAGCATAGCAAGAACTACATATCTATACTGGTGAGAATCGGATTTACACTTATAGAAGAGACTACCAATGAAATTATATTTTCGATTTTGTCCAAAAGTCTAACGGGAATTATATTCATACCGTTCCACGTAAACTACAAAACTAAGTAGTAGAAGGCATCAACTTGCACATTGAGTTAGTTACTTTATATTCAACAAAACCCCCCAAAAACTGATCAAAACTTGAGTTCTTACTAGAGAGAGGTTCCAAAGTAACAAGGTGGCCTTTCACAATTAAACCGCCTTCATCTGAAAGAGTTGCCAATGCACATGCCTTCTCCACTTCCTTCGATTCCTCAAACGTAAGATATCCTGAATCACCCCCTTACTAAAGTACATGTACGTACTTCAATACGGGAAATCAAGAAAAAGAATTAATCTGGTATAAAAAAATTGCATCCGATAAGAGAATTATGTTTAATTGAAGACTATACAGAAACAAGAAACAAAGAGTAGACTGAAATCATGTGTAACATACTTTTGAGAGGATGCATACCATCCTCATTAGAATAATGAATCACCTTTGTATCGCTAAACACAGTTGGACATTACTATTGGTATTGTCCAGTTAACATATAGGGTATGTCCAAATCTAGCTAAAATTGGGTTGAAATTTTCAAATAAATTTGCAACCCTCGAAACTATTCCTCAAACAGTAAGCCAAATATAAAAAAAAATCACCGCATGATTGGAAGCCATTGAGTATAACAATATTCTGCGATTTATAAAACTACATGATTCTACAAATTCATAATAAAAAACAAGCTAAGCTTCAGTTTTCAAGTAGTCCAACAATCTGTTGTAAACCATAGTTGGAATTGCAAATGAAATTTCAATCCAGTTTTCAATTCAATTACAGAGAAAACTAATGGTGTAGGTAAAATCGAATTGGATATCATGATGGTGACATTTGAACTTTTTGGTTACGCTGTTTTTCCGAGAAAGCTTGACAGCTCAATTTTCTTTACTACAAAATCTAAGTTGAGGTATATGTGAATCAAATATCCTTATAGTGAAGTAAAAACTTCTTATTTCTTCGCTTAGTATTTCAATTACCTTGAGAGATAAATTTTCAAAAATTCCTAGAAGGAAACTAGGATATCTAATAGGTCATATTACTATCGTAGTACTAGTGTGCAAAAAGATATTACTAGCGATATGAGAACAATATCAAAAGAGAAAGAAGTCACCAAAAACCAAATTACCTGCACTGCGCCAAATTTTGTGAAATATTCTCTGAGTTCCTCCTTTGCAATGGTTTCCTTGTCATTATCCGAAGGGCCTTTACTATCCTTGTTCAGAGATAGTGTATCTGATGCACTCAACTCAACAACATCTGACTTCTCTTCCCTGACATCAGCGTTCTTAGGGACCTTATCTTCATGACGTATCGCCCATTCCATGGCCGAACTGGAAGCCCCTTCCTTCGTGGCAGTGTCAATATAAACTTTGTGGAAACCATCTTGGAGATGCCTCAAACTGGCTGGAGGACTGGATTAACAAGGATGCTTATTTATAGTACAAGCAGCTCGGCACAGTGTCGATACTCATGACATAATGTCGATACTCACCCCATATTATTAGTGCTGACTCATGTTTTTTCCCGGTTGGTGTCTCTAACTGAGACTAAAGGTTCAGCTTTAGTCCCGGTTGGCGACACCATCTGGGACAAGGTACAAGCTGCACGACATAATGTCGACACTCACCCCTATCATTAGTGCTGCCTGGCCCAGCCTGCCATAATCCCTTTAGTTGTGGTTGGTTTCTCCAACCGGGACTAAAGATGAACCCTCTATTTATATGCATTTTCCTTTATTTATAGGCCTTTCCCTCTATTTCTAGACATTTCCCTCTATTTATAGAACTTTTCCTCTATTTATAGGTTGCCCGATCCAGCCTGCCCGCCCTTTCCCTCTATTTATAGGGCGACCGTCATGGCCACCCACACATACACACATTCCTCGCCGCCTACTTTAGGATGCCCATTCCGCATCCTCGTAGTCGACTCGGCGGCAACAATGGAGTACTGGGCTCCGCCAGGCATGTCCGAGACTGGGCTCCGTTGGGCTGGCACTGGATGGTTCTACCTTTCGGGACGCGTAGCTTGGTGAGGAATCCGGGTGTCGTCTTCGACCCGGAGCTTCTTTGGTGGAGGTCGCCTAGTCCAGGAAGGGTGCAGAGGGAGCCGGCCACCGAGGAGGTGGTACGGCGTCGTGTCAGGGGGAGGACGAGCACGTACATCGCTATATGGCTGTGTTCGATACCAGGGTTGACGATACTTGGCAGATTCTTCAGGGATCTCACCCAAGCTATGCTCGTGTGATGGTTCCGTCTCTTTGGGTTTTCACCTCCCGCGGCTTAGGCACTGGGAGTCGTAGTCCAGTTTGATTGAGCAAGATGTATTGGTTTCAAAATGACCAATGTTGCATGCATGTGGATCTGGGTAAAATGTTTGACTCACAATATGATATTACATAAAAGGTTTAATATATTACATAGATCACCAACATCCCTATCTAGTGTTGTGGTTTTCATCTGCGCCATAGCCGTGGAGACTCTTCATCATTTAACAGGAGGCATGGGTTAGTTTTCACTTTGAAGGGCGGGATTTCATGAAACTTATTATAATCTTCTGACATATCTGTCTTATCATCCACTCCCACGATGTTTCTTTTCCTTGAAAGAACTATGTGGCGCTTCGTCTACATGTACCCTGCCTCCTGTCACCTTGACTCATTTGCACCGGAACAAAGGGACCTTAAAAGTAGGTCCATACTCAAGTTTCCATATCTCCTCTATGTTCCCATAATATGTGTCCTTCTGCCCATTGGCATCTGTTGCATCAAAGCGGACACCACTGTTTTGGTTGGTGCTCTTTTTATCTTGGGCAATCATGTAAAATGTATTACCATTTATCTCGTACCCTTGGAAAGTACATATAGTCGAAGATGGTAATTGTGCCAACAAGTACAACTGATCTTTAACAGTGTTGTTATTGATGAGAAGTGTCTGCAACCAACTGCCAAAAGTGTCCTCGTGTTCCACTTTAATCCAGGAGTCAGGCTTCCCCGGATTTTCCGAGCGTACAATAATCTTGTGTTTCTCGATATACGGATCAACCAAGGTGGAATTGTGTAGAACTATGTAGTGTGCTTTACTGAAAGAATCTCCGCCCATACATACCATTGCTTTCCTTCCTAGTGTGCCTTTTCCATTCAGCTTTCCCTCATACCGAGATTCAGGAACACCAATCGGCTTAAGGCCAGGAAGAATGACCTCCTCTGTTCCATAGCCCTTGGAGATGCTTTCTTCTTGCCTAGCACGTTTATGAACATATTTCTTTAAGACTCCCATGAACCTCTCGAAGGGGAACATATTCTGTAGAAACACAGGACCGAGAATTCTAATCTCTTCGACTAGGTGAACTAGGAGGTGCGTCATAATATTAAAGAAATATGGAGGGTACAACAACTCGAAGCTGACCAGACAATGGACCACATCAATCTGTAACCCTGATAGACTTTCTGGATCGATTACATTCTGAGAAATTGCATTGAGGAATGCACATACCTTCATAATGTCCAGTCAAACATTTTTCGATACAATCCCCCTCAATGCAACCGGAAGCAATTGCGTCATAAGCACGTGGAAGTCATGGGACTTTAGGTTTTGGAATTTTTTCTCTTTCATATTTACTATTCCCTTTATGTTAGACGAGAAGCCAGATGGGACCTTGATATTGAAAAGGACTTTAAAAAATATTTCCTTCTCTTCCTTGGTAAGAGCATAGCTAGTAGGCCCATGAAACTGCCCTGGATGCTTGCCGTCTCATCCTTTATGACGTTGTTGGTCCTCCCGTGCTTCCGGTGTATCTTTTGACTTCCCATACAAGCCCAAGAAGCCTAGAATATTCACGCAAAGATTATTCTTCAGGTGCATTACGTCGATTGCAGAGCGGACCTCATGGACTTCCCAATAGGGTAGCTCCCAGAATATAGATTTCTTCTTCCACATGGGTGTGCGTCCGTCAGCGTCTTTTGGAACAGGTTGTCCTCCAGGACCCTTTCTAAATATTACATTTAAATCCTTGATCATACCAAATACATCAACACCAGTACGAGGGTCAGGCTTCTTCCGGTGATCTGCCTCGCCATCGAAATGCTTGCCTTTTTTCCTTAAGGGATGTCTGGGCAGAACAA
Source organism: Avena sativa (assembly GCA_916181665.1). Classification (NCBI taxonomy): domain Eukaryota; kingdom Viridiplantae; phylum Streptophyta; class Magnoliopsida; order Poales; family Poaceae; genus Avena; species Avena sativa. Next base: position 367,845,155 of record OV702279.1, on the reverse strand, counting down.
AACGACGATTGTACGGGTACGCATTCTTCCTAGATTTATCAAGATATATACTTTCAGTCTCATCAAAAAAGTGTGTGCATGCATTGTATTCCTTGTTCGTTTGTCCCGAAATGTTACTAAGAGCAGGCCAATCATTGATGGTTACGAACAACAACGCTCGTAGGTCGAATGGCTCCTGTTTTTGCTCATCCCACAGACGTAAACCTAGTTCGTCCCACAATTGTAAAATTTCATCAACTAATGGCCTTAGATACACATCAATGTCATTGCCGGGTTTCTTCGGGCCTTGGATGAGCACTGGCATCATAATGAACTTCCGTTCATGCATAACCAAGGAGGAAGGTTGCAGATACATAGAGTCACGGGCCAGGTGCTGTGACTGCAGACCTGCTCCCCAAAAGGATTCATGTCATATGTACTTAGACCAAACCATAAGTTCCTTGCGTCACCAGCAAAGTCCGAAAAGTCTCTCTCGATTTTTCTCCACTGCCGACCATCAGCAGGGTGCCTCAACATCCCGTCTTTCTTACGTTCTTCCATGTACCACCGCAACAACTTGGCATGCTCTTTGTTTCTGAACAAACGTTTCAATTGTGGTATTATAGGAGCATACCACATCACCTTGGCAGGAACCCTCTTCCTAGGTGTCTCGCCATCAACATCACCAGGGTCATCTTTTATGATCTTATACCGCAATGCAGTGTATACCGGGCATTTATCCAAATTCTCGTACTTCTCATCGCGGTAGAGGATGCAGTCATTAGGGCACGCATGTATGTTCTGCACATCTAATCCTAGAGGGCAGACGAGCTTCTTTGCTTCGTACGTACTGGCGGACAATTCATCATTTCTTGAAAGCAACTTCTTCATGAGTACCAGCGACTTCTCAAATCCCGAGTAAGTCACACCGGTCTCTGTCTTCCACTTCAGCAATTCCAGTGTGCTACCCAGCTTCTTCTGGCCATGTTCACAAGTTGGGTACAAGAATTGCTGGTACTCTAACATCTGCTCGAACTGAAACCTCCCCTTTTCTATGTCGCAGTCTCGCTTTGCATCAGAAATGACCCGACCAAGATCATCAGTGGGCCGGTCTGGTGAAGGGTTTTGCAGCATAGTAAATCAAAAAAATTCTACGGATGCAAACGGGAAAGCCAAGATCTAATCTAGGAGATGCAAACAACGAGAGGGATTAGATGAGATCTTCATACCCTTGAAGATTCGCACAGCGGAACGTTCGTCAGAACGTGGGTGATGTAGTCGTACTCGCTTCTCCTCCTCGCGATCCGCTCCGATCTAACACCGCAAGTGGGCATGCCTCCGAGAGATGCACACGTGCGGCACGTCGACATCTCCTCCTTCCTTGGTCCAGCAAGTATGGTGGAGAGACGGATTGGATATACAACGCGACGGCGCGGTGCAAGTGGTGGAGAGTTTCTGCAGCAGGGCTTCGCCTACGTGCAGTCGGGTGGGAGAGAGAGAGGAGGGCAGCAGGGCGGCTAGGGCTTGAGGAGGAGGTGTAGGGGGGTGGTGCGCCCCTAGCCCTCTTTATATAGAGGGGTGGGCGGCAACCCTAGCCCCTCCCCCAAGCCTAGGCCGGCGGCCAAGGAGGGAGGAGTGGGGGGCAAGTCCCCCCCCCTTCTAGAAGCTTTCCTAGGGTTTTGCCCTAGGTTGGCCGGCTGGGCCCTACGGGGCCTTGTGCCCATGGTCCAATGCGGCCAGGGCACTCCCTCATAGGCCCATGCCCCCTCCCGGCAGGTGGGGCCACGTTGGTCCCCCTCCGGAAGGTTCTAGAAGCTTCCGGTACAATACCGATTAACCCGAAACAATTCTGAACTCCAAAAACCGCATTGCCTTATATGAATCTTATTCTCCGGACCATTCCGGAACCTCTCATGATGTCCCGGATCCCATCCAAGACTCCGAACAAAAACTCATAAACCAATTATCCAATCTATCCTAGCGTCGAGACACGTTAAGTGTGTGACCCTTCGGGTTCGAGAACATGCAGACATGATCTTCTATCAATAATCAACAACGGGGTCTGGAAACCCATATTGACTCCCACACATTCATCGATGATCATATCGGATGATCCATGATGCCAGGATTCAATCAATCCCATATATATATTCCCTTCGTCTCGCGATATTTTACTTGCCCGAGATTTGATCGTCGGTACCGTCATACCTAGTTCAATCTCGTTCACAGCAAGTACTTTACTCGTTCCGTAATCCGATATCACTTTGTGATTAACTCCTTACCCACATGCTTGCAAGCGGTGTTGATATCGATTACCGAGTGGGCCCGAAGTATATCTCTCCGACTTGGGAGGGACAAATCCCATCTCGATACATACAACCCAACAGGTACTTTCTAATCACCTGAGAGACACCTTTATGATCACCCTCTCATAGGATGACGTTTGATGACCTCAAAGCTTTTTTCCGATACCAGGGAGTTGTATTATCTCATGGTCTAAGGAATACAATATTTGACATAAGAAAAGCTTCGCAAAGATGAACACGATGACACGATCTAATTGCTCCTCTTAGTTTGGGTCTGTCCATCATATCATTCTCCCAATGATATAATCTCATTATTAATCGACAACTCATGTCTATAGTTAGGAAACCTTAACCATCATTAATCAATGAGCTAGTCCATAGAGGCATACTAGGGACACGGTGTTGTTTACAAACCACACAAGTATTAAAGTTTCTGCTTAATACAATTCTAGCATGGAATATAAACTTTATCATGAACAAGAATTATAATAATAACATCTTTATTATTGCCTCTAGGGCATAATTCCAACAGTCTCCCACTTGCACTAGAGTCAATAATCTAGTTTACATTTGGCAACAATCTCACACCCATGGCACTAAGGTGCTGATCATGTTTTACACGTGGAAGAGGTTTAGTCAATGGATCTGCGACATTCAGATCTGTATGTACTTTGCTAATCTTGAGATCTCCATCTGCTATATAATCTCGGATTATATGAAACTTGCGGTTGATATGCTTGGTCTTTGGATGATATCTTGGTTCCTTAGCGAGTGCTATGGCGCCAGTGTTGTCACACAATATCTCCAGTGGGTCCAATGCGCTTGGAACCACGCCAAGCTCAGTGATGAAGTTCCTGATCCAAACTCCTACACTTGACGCTTCTGCAGCAGCCATGTATTCCGCTTCTACTGTAGATCCCACGATCACGCTTTGCTTGCAGCTTCTCCAGCTCACATCTCCTCCATTCAAAATATAAACGTATCCTGTCTAAGACTTAGAATCATCCTTGTCGGTGTCGAAACTAGCGTCGACGTAACCCTTTATGACGAGATGTTCATCACCTCCATAGACTAAGAATATTTCTTTAGTCCTATTTAGGTACTTTAGGATGGTCTTCACGGCTGTCCAGTGTTCCACTCCTGGATCACTTTGGTATCTGCTCGTCAAACTAAGAGCATTGGACACATCCGGTCTAGTACACAACATGGCATACATGATATAACCTATGGCCGAGGCATAAGGCACTTTGCTCATAGCTTCCCTATCATTTACCATAGCTGGACACTGAGCCTTGCTCAATATCTTACCTGACAACATAGGCACTGAACCTTTCTTTGCCTTATCCATTCTGAACCTTTTCAGAACTTTGTCTAGGTATGTACTCTGGCTTAAAGCTATCAGGCGTCTTTGTCTATCTCTATAGATTTTGATGACCAATATATAAGCAGCTTCACCTAGGTCTTTCATTGAAAAACACTTGTTCAAATAACTCTTCACATCGTTAAGCATGTTAATGTCATTTCCAATAATCAATATGTCATCCACATATAGTACCAGAAATGTCACCGAGCTCCCACTCACTTTCTTGTAGATACAAGCTTCGTAGCAATTTGGAACAAATCCAAAGCTCTTGATCACTTGATCAAAACGAAGGTTCCAACTCCGAGATGCTTGCTTCAGTCCATAAATGGAACGCTGAAGTTTGCATACTTTTACAGCATCCTTAGAATCGAGAAAACCTTCGGGTTGCATCATATACAACTCTTCATCAATGCTGCCATTGAGGAACGCAGTCTTGACATCCATCTGCCATATTTCATAATCATGAAACACAACAATTGCTAATAAAATCCGAATGGACTTAAACATCGCTACGGGAGAAAAATTCTCATCGTAGTCAACACCTTGAACTTGTCGAAAACCTTTTGCGACAAGTCGTGGTTTATAGACGGTAACATTACCATCCGCGTCCGTTTTCTTCTTGAAGATCCATTTGCACTCAACGGCCTTTCGGTCGCTAGGAGGGTCCACCAAAGTCCATACTTGGTTTTCGCTCATGGATCCCAATTCGGATTTCATGGCTTCTAGCCATTTCTCAGAGTCTGGGCTCATCATCGCTTCCTCATAGTTCGTAGGTTCACTGCCTTCTACCAACAAGACAGTCAAGACAGGGTTGCCGTACCACTCAGGAGGGGCACGCGACCTTGTCGACCTGCGACGTTCAGTAGCAGCATCGTCCGAAGCTTCATGATCCTTGTCATTAGCTTCCTCTATTGTTGGTGCAGGCGGCACTGGAACAATTTCAGGTGCTGCGCTACTCTCCAATTCAAGAGAAGGTTCAACAACCTCGTCCAGCTCTACTTTCCTCCCACTCACTTCTTTCGAGAGAAACTCCTTCTCAAGAAAGGAACCGTTCTTTGCGACAAACACTTTGCCTTCGGTTCTGTGATAGAAGGTATACCCAATAGTTTCCTTAGGGTATCCTATGAAGACGCATTTCTCCGCTTTGGGTTCGAGCTTGTCCGGCATCAACTTCTTGACGTAAGCTTCGCATCCCCAAACTTTAAGAAACGACAACTTAGGTTTAGCACCAAACCACAGTTCATACGGTGTCATCTCAACGGATTTATATGGTGCCCTATTTAAAGTGAATGCAGCGGTTTCTAATGCATAACCCCAAAATGATAACGGCAAATCAGTAAGAGACATCATCGATCAGACCATATCTAATAGGGTTCGATTCCGGCATTCAGTCACACCATTGCGCTGTGGTGTTCCGGGTGGCGTGAGTTGCGAAACGATTCCGCTTGCTTTAAGATGCGTGAGAAAATCATAACTCAAATATTCACCTCCACGATCGGATCGTAGAAACTTAATTTTTCTGTTACGATGGTTCTCCACTTCATTCTGAAATTCCTTGAACTTTTCAAATGTTTTAGATTTATGTTTCATTAAATAGATATACCCATATCTACTTAAGTCATCGGTACAAGTGAGAAAATAGCGATATCCACCGCGCGTCGAAACACTCATCGGTCCGCATACATCGGTATGTATGATTTCCAACAAGTCCGTTGCTCGCTCCATCATTCCGGAGAACGGGGTTTTGATCATCTTGCCCATGAGGCATGGTTCGCATGTGTCAAATGATTCAAAATCAAGAGACTCCAAAAGTCCACCAGAATCGAGTTTCTTCATGCGCTTTACACCAATATGACCTAGACGATAGTGCCACAAATAAGTAGTATTATCACTATCTACTTTGCATCTCTTAGCCTCAATGTTATGGATGTGTGTTTCATCCCTTTCGAGATTCAGAAGAAATAAACCATTCACAACAGGTGCATGACCATAAAAGATGTTACTCATATAAATAGAACAACCATTATTCTCCGATTTAAATGAATAACCGTCTTGCAATAAACATGATCCAGAAATAATGTTCATGCTCAACGCAGGCACATAATAACACTTATTAAGGTTTAAAACTAATCCCGAAGGTAAAACTAAGGAGAGCGTGTCGACGGCCATCACATCAACTCTTGATCCGTTGCCAACGCGCATCGTCACCTCATCCCTCGCAAGCCGCCGTCTATTCCGTAGCTCCTGTTTCGAGTTACAAATATTATCAACTGAACCAGTATCAAATACCCAGGCACTACAACAAGGGCTAGTAAGGAAAACATCAATAACATGTATATAAAATATACCTTTGATGGTGCCAGCCTTCTTGTCCGCTAAGTACTTCGGACAGTTGCGCTTCCAGTGACCCTTGTCCTTGCAATAGAAGCACTCAGTGTCCGGCTTGGGTCCAGACTTGAGCTTCTTCTCAGCAGGGGCAACGCGCTTTCCGTCGCCTTTCTTGAAGGGCTTCTTTGCACCCTTACCTTTCTTGAAGGTGGGGGGCTTGTTGACCATCAACACATGATTATCCTTTTTGATGTCCACCTCCGCAGCCTTCAGCTTTGCGAAGAGCTCGGTGATCATATCAGTGGAACCAATCTGATTATGAGTCACTACAAAACTTTTGTAGCTGGGAGGGAGTGATTGCAGAACCCTGTCAATCTTGAGCTCCTCTGGAATCTTGCAGTCCAGTTGCTCAAGGCGTTGAGTGTAGCCCGACATCTTTATGGCGTGCTCACTAACGGAACTCCCTTCCTCCATCTTGCAGTTAAAGAATTTCTCAGAGATCTCATATCTCTCAGAACGGGCCTGAGTCTAAAACATGGTTTTCAGCTCCTCAAGAATCTCAAAGGGCCCGGGATAGTCTTCAAAACGATTTTGAAGGTCCGATTCCATAGCAAACAACATGGTGCTCTTAATCACACCATAATCATCTTTGCGCGACTGATAGACACCTTTCTCATCAGCCAGCGCATCTACAGCAGGGGCGTCACCAAGCGCATTTTCAAGGACATAGTCCTTTTGACCGCCAGAGAGAATGATTCTCAGATTGCGGAACCAGTTGGTGAAGTTAGACCCATTGTTTCTAAGCTTTTCCTTCTCAACAAAAACGTTGAAGTTGAAGTTGGACTTAGCCATTTGATCTACAATATTTGCAAGTACAAATTAGACTATGTTCATGATAACTAGTTCAACTTTTAATCAAATTACTAGATGAACTCCCACTAAATTCAACATCCCTCAAGTTGTTTAGTGAACACGATCCAAATTCACCACACCTAATCCGATCTTCACGAGAAGAGATGTGGTTTCAATGGTGGACAACGAAGTGTCGATCATATTATTCATATGACTCATGCTTAACCTTTCGGTTCATGTGTTCCGAGGCCATGTCTGTACATGCTAGGCTCGTCAAGTCAAACCCAAATATTTCCGCGTGTGCAAAACTGGCTTGCACCCGTTGTATGTGAACGTAGAGTCTATAGCACCCGATCATCACGTGATGCTTGGACACGACGAACTTTCGCAACGGTGCATACATGGGGAGAACATAGTTTTATCTTGATCTTTAAGTGAGGAATCATCTTATAATTCTACCGTCGCGATCTAAGAATAATAAGATACATTAAAGGATAAACATCACATGCATATAACTTTATGTGACATGGTATAGCCAATCTTCGCGCAATGATCTCCATCTTGTGCGTGCCGGCATGATCTCCATCACTCCACCATGATTGTCTCCACCACGAATAGCAACTACAACTATTGCTAACTACTTAGCGATAAAGTGAAACTATTACATGGCGTATAAGAAGTTGACACACAGGTCATACACAATTATAAAGACAACCATATGGCTTTTGCCGGTTGTGTACTCATCGATATGCAAGTCGTGAAACATTACAAAACATGATCATTGCATACAATACACACATCACATCTTGGGCCATACCATATCACAAAAAACACTCCCTGCAAAAACAAGTTAGACGCCTCTACTTTGTTGTTGCATGTTTTACGTGGCTTATGGGAGTAGCATGCTAAGAACGATTCTTACCTACGGAAAGCCACAACGGTGATATTATGGTTGCCAAACTCCGGTGTAAATCCCATGACAACTATAGTGAGAGAAACTGGCATCCACCAGCCGCATGTGTGGAACAAGCCACACGTCAAGTGCGGAGCCGGTCTCGCGAACGACGTCGCGTAAAGTTGGCCTAGACCGCTTCGATCTCACTATCCCGCGTCATAAGAAGAACACAAACAAGAGGCTTGCAACAGAAAACATCAACGCCCGCAACAACCATGTTACGTTCTACTCGTGAAACACATCTATGCATAGATCTAGCTCTGATACCACTGAAGGGTTTCGCAGCATAGTAAATCAAAAAATTTCTATGGATGCGAACGGGAAAGCCAAGATCTAATCTAGGAGATGCAAACAACGAGAGGGATTAGATGAGATCTTCATACCCTTGAAGATTCGCACAGCGGAACGTTCGTCGGAACGTGGGTGATGTAGTCGTACTCGCTTCTCCTCCTCGCGATCCGCTCCGATCTAACACCGCAAGTGGCGATGCCTCCGAGAGATGCACACGTGCGGAACCTCGACGTCTCCTCCTTCCTCGGTCCAGCAAGTATGGTGGAGAGACGGATTGGATCTACAACGCGACGACGCGGTGCAAGTGGTGGAGAGTTTCTGCAGCAGGGCTTCGCCTACGTGCACTCGGGAGGGAGAGAGAGAGGAGGGCAGCAGGGCGGCTAGGGCTTGAGGAGGAGGTGTAGGGGGTGGTGCGCCCCCAGCCCTCTTTATATAGAGGGGTGGGCGGCAACCCTAGCCCCTCCCCCAAGCCTAGGCCGGCGGCCAAGGAGGGAGGAGTGGGGGGCAAGTTTCCCCCCTTCTAGAAGCTTTCCTAGAGTTTTGCCCTAGGTTGGCTGGCTGGGCCCTATGGGGCCTTGTGCCCCTGGCCCAATGCGTCCAGGGCACTCCCTCATAGTCCCATGCCCCCTCCCGGCAGGTGGGGCCACGTTGGTCCCCCTCCGGAAGGTTCTAGAAGCTTTCGGTACAATACCGATTAACCCGAAACAATTCCGAACTCCAAAAACTGCATTGCCTTATATCAATCTTATTCTCCGGACCATTCCGGAACCTCTCGTGATGTCCCGAATCTCATCCGAGACTCCGAACAAAAACTCATAAACCAATTATCCAATCTATCCTAGCGTCGAGACACGTTAAGTGTGTGACCCTTCGGGTTCGAGAACATGCAGACATGATCTTCTATCAATAATCAATAGCGGGGTCTGGAAACCCATATTGACTCCCACACATTCATCGATGATCATATCGGATGAACCACGATGCCAGGATTCAATCAATCCCATATATATATTCCCTTCGTCTCGCGATATTTTACTTGCCCGAGATTTGATCGTCGGTACCGTCGTACCTAGTTCAATCTCGTTCACAGCAAGTACTTTACTCGTTCCGTAATCCGATATCACTTTGTGATTAACTCCTTAACCACATGCTTGCAAGCGGTGTTGATATCGATTACCGAGTGGGCCCGAAGTATGTCTCTTCGACTTGGGAGGGACAAATCCCATCTCGATACATACAACCCAATAGGTACTCTCCGATCACCTGAGAGACACCTTTATGATCACCCTCTCATAGGATTACGTTTGATGACCTCAAAGCTTTCTTCCGATACCAGGGAGTTGTATTATCTCATGGTCTAAGGAATACAATATTTGACATAAGAAAAGCTTCGCAAAGATGAACACGATGACACGATCTAATTGCTTCGCTTAGTTTGGGTTTGTCCATCATATCATTCTCCCAATGATATAATCTCATTATTAATCGACAACTCATGTCTATAGTTAGGAAACCTTAACCATCATTAATCAATGAGCTAGTCCATAGAGGCATACTAGGGACACGGTGTTGTTTACAAACCACACAAGTATTATTGTTTCCGCTTAATACAATTCTAACATGGAATATAAACTTTATCATGAACAAGAATTATAATAATAACATGAGTTGTCGTGGGCCCCTAGAGGCAATAATAAAGATGTTATTATTATAATTCTTGTTCATGATAAAGTTTATATTCCATGCTAGAATTGTATTAAGCGGAAACATTAATACTTGTGTGGTTTGTGAACAACACCGTGTCCCTGGTACGCCTCTAAGGACTAGCTCATTGATCAATGATGGTTAAGGTTTCCTAACCATAGACATGAGTTGTCAATTGATAATGAGATCATATCATTGGAGAATGATATGATGGACAAACCCAAACTAAGCGAAGCAATTAGATCGTCTCATCGTGTTCATCTTTGCGAAGCTTTTCCTATGTCAAATATTGTATTCCTTAGACCATGAGATAATACAACTCCCTGGTATCGGAAGAAAGCTTTGAGGTCATCAAACGTCATCCTATGAGAGGGTGATCATAAAGGTGTCTCTCAGGTGATCGGAAAGTATCTGTTGGGTTGTATGTATCGAGATGGAATTTGTCCCTTCCAAGTCGGAGAGATATACTTCGGGCCCACTCGGTAATCGATATCAACACCGTTTGCAAGCATGTGGTTAAGGAGTTAATCACAAAGTGATATCGGATTACGGAACGAGTAAAGTACTTGCACTACTGCAAAAAGGCTTATAGCCTCCAGGCGGTTAGTGACGGGCAAAAATATGCATGTCACTAGTAAGTATCACCAGTGACTGGCAAGGATAAGCCTGTCACTAGGACAAAACACTAGTGACAGGCATATATATGTGACTGTCACTAGTTTTTTTGTGAAGGCTGGCTGGATTAAGAAAATTACTCAGTGACAGATATTTATAAATGCCTGTCACTAATGACGCAATGATTAGTGACGGGTTCAAAATATGTCAGTCATTATTATTTTTTATGAAGGCTGGCTAAATAGGAATTTTTTTAGTGACAGATATTTCTAAAGACCTGCCACTGACTGGATATTTTTTCTAAACCCGTATTCCATAAGCCCGAAAATCGATTGATAACTTCAGTGTCAAATGAAAACTGGATTTAAAAAATTTCCACCGTTAGCCCAATAGCCCAAGGTTATCTGCATAACACGCACACAACCTCTCCTCTTGATCCCCAACTTTATCTCCAGAACATGACGCACGCCGCCACAGGAGCACAACCGCACAGCCACAGGCGCAACTCTAGATCTCTGCTCCTCCGATCCATCATCTGCTCTTCCTTCCCCTCCCAAAGCTCGAACCACTATTTTGGCTCCTCCATGAGGGAGCTCGCACCTCTTCCGCTCACATGCGTCCGCCGTCGCATCGCAGGCTGCTCCTGCTCGACACCGGCCGCTCGCCACGTTGGGAGGCTCTCGCACGAGGAGCACCAGAGGGTTGGGTGCCTACGCCGGCACGGTGTGGTCTCTGTCTAGACGACAAAGGGCAACCTTATCCTCTCCGCCCGCCGACACCTCATCTGCCGAGGAGCTAAGGTAACGACCCCAACTCCTCCCGCCGCTCTCTAACCCCCTCCTGGCGGCGCCGCCCGCGCAATTCGACCGACGGGTCGTCGCATTTGGGCGCCGCTGTCAGACGATTAGATGGGCTAGATGACGAGTGTTCCGATACTAGTCCCCAGGGTGTGAATTCAAGCGCAAGGAGGAGGTTCCACTTTGTTCCCCGACGACATTCGATGAGCGCGTGGTCTCGGATGTAGGATTTAGTGTGGTTGCTACTGGAATTAGAGCACTTCTGCCCAGATGCCGTGGGCTGGTGGTGCTCGCCAGGCTCCCCAGCGGCTCGGGCTCTGTAAAATTAGCCTAGTCAGTGGATTATCGCATAGCGGTGTAGTTTCTTCTTTTTTGGGAAAAATATCTTGCTAGCAGCAAATTCTCAGTGCAGTAGAGTATTGATCGTGCAAAGTTACTTTAGTGTACACATAACACCATGCTTTATATATCTTGTTTTAGGACTCCCTTGACATCCGCCCATGGAATGTGCGCCTGCAGAGGAAATGCAGCTTCAGAGTAAAAGCGGCGAAGGAGTGCAACTTCAACAAAGATGGCTCATCCACCAATAAGCTCCAGGTGAGCTTCACATATCTTGCACATCCTATTTGAGTTTTCATTTTATGCCAATGCATGGTGAGTCTTGAAGAAACGCTAATACGCTGTTTCTATGTCTTAGGCTAGAGCCAATAAGCTTACAGATCTTTTTGAGTTAATTGGGAGCGAAGGGAAGAAATGTTGTTTTGGAGAGCAAGTACGGGTCCCCTAGGATTGTCAATGTTGTTGTTAAGGTTTCAAGAGAGGTACATTTCAATGTTATCATGTTATAGAGCTTTTAGTTATCGTCATTGCACTCGAGGATTTTCTTGTTATGCATAAACATGCACTGAGATGGTTGTATCCAGTGTTCATACTCCAACCCAAGTATGTTTATTTCATTGTTCATGTGTATGATTTTGCATGGTATCACAATTAATCTACATTATTCTAATGTTAATACTTCCTGACAGCAATATGAGCACATAAGAACAAGCCGTTTCCTCTATTACACTTCAGAAATCAACAATAGGAAAAGAGTTCAAGTAGCACAATATATATAGAACAAAGTAACAGAACGATGCTCTGTTTTTTATTGGTCAAGTCATGTGATAACACTGTCTTATTGACTGGTCGTACTAATACTGAAATAAGAAGTAACATGGATGCGCTTGGTTTAGGGCCTCTCGGTGAAGGGTTTATATCCAAGTGATGAAAGAAGCCATGTGAAATCTTGAAATCTTTACAACATTTGGGATAATAGTCGAATTAGACATAGTCAGACTCATCTTTTCGATAGCAGAGGTGTGTCACACACGCATACACCATTATACATGCACACATGCGAGAATTTGACCAATGACATCCTATGTTGTGAAAGAGAGGTGTTCTTGCAGCATGTAGTATATGGAAATGTTTAATATGCCAATAAATTGATGTTATTTGTGTATGATATATGTGTTGCTTAGCTGGTAGTCTTTTCAAATGTATTCTTGTGCCTCCTTGACAACGGACAAAAATCAAAGCTAGATATATGTGGAGATGTCATTGATGCATGAATGAATGAAGCATCATTTGCAACACCTCATGGTATTATGATCTAGATCCTTCACAATCTCACTAGTAATTTGTTTTTATAACATTGGCTGTGATTACAGGATGGGATGGCTTTGACTATGTGCCTGAAGTTATTAGATGGTAAGGAGAAACGCCTAGGGATGGAAGGAAAGAACCGAAACTAAAAACAATCAACATTGAATCACTGAGCCTAGAAATGTAGATGAAGATACTATTGTCTTTCCCTGAAAATGGATGAATAGCATTTGGTGATGAAGCAATGTTTTGCAGGTAACTTACTGGCATGGGACTTTTATACATTTTGGTCCTGAACCTGGGAGCTAGCTAGCATTTGGTGCTCCATTCTATTTTTTCTTCACCTGGGCATACTCTCTTAACCCGGAGGAATAAACAGAAATGATCTTGATGTAACAACCAGGGATAGCCGAAGAGTTGGATGACAATGTATACCTCATATTTTGTTGTACAAAATGAGAAGATGTCACATGCAAATATAGTGCATTGAAGGGACAGAGAGAAACTACTCATCGGATAGAACTATGGATATTATATATCTAGTCTAGTTGTTTTCATTTTTCTAGTTTATTTTCACCGATGATGTTATTACTGTATAAACATAAGTTGCATTGGTCTTCCAAATTACTATTTTTTTACGCCTTGCAAGAGCGTTCATATGTTGGGTCATCCGAAATTCCAGATCATGGCTCGGGCAAATTAAGGATATATACATGGTACTATAGTTTTTGTACTTGGTCAGAAAATGCATTTAATTTTTTATAACATCTTATTGTGCTATCTGAAATGTTTTGTTCGAAACACATTTAATTTTTTTATTACTAAAATTCAACTAGTGACAGGCAGGATAATGAGCTTGTCACTACAAAACCTCATATGGTTGTGGCCTTTGATCACAACCAGTGACATGTATTTCTTTTGCCTATCACTAATATATACATACTAGTGACAGGCATGTGCCTGTCACTAGTAACCTCATAGCAGTGACTAGTTATCAGTGACGGGCGCTTTGCCTGTCACTAATGAGTGTTTTGAGCCTGTCACTGATGGCCTATTCTGCAGTAGTGTTGCTGTGAACGAGATTGAACTAGGTATGACGGTACCGACGATCGAATCTCGGGCAAGTAAAATATCGCGAGATGAAGGGAATATATATATGGGATTGTTTGAATCCTGACATCGTGGTTCATCCGATATGATCATCGATGAATGTGTGGGAGTCAATATGGGTGCCTAGACCCCGCTGTTGATTATTGATAGAAGATCATGTCTGCATATTCTCGAACCCGCAGGGTCACACACTTAACGTCTCTCGACGCTAGGATAGATTGGATAATTGGATTATGAATTTTTGTTCGGAGTCTCGGATGGGATCCGGGATATCACGAGATGTTCCGGAATGGTCCGGAGAATAAGATTCATATAAGGCAATGCAGTTTTTGGAGTTCGGAATTGTTCCGGGTTAATCGGTATTGTACCGGAAGCTTCTAGAACCTTCCGTAAGGGGACCAACGTGGCCCCACCTTCCGGGAGGGGGCATGGGCCTATGAGGGAGTGTCCTAGCCGCATTGGGCCAGGGGCACAAGGCCCCATAGGGCCCAGCCGATCCTAAAGAGTTTAAATCGTTTAAACTAGAGATAGGGTTTCTAGAAGAGGGGAGAGTCCATGCCCCCCACTCCTTATCCTTTGGGCTTGGGGGAGGGGCTAGGGCTGCACCCCCCCTCTATATAAAGAGGGGTGGGGGCGCACCAACCCCCCACACCTCTCCTCCAAACCCTAGCCGCCTTACTAGCTTTCCTCTCTCCCTCCCGACTGTTTGTAGGCGAAGCCCTGCTGCAGAAATTCTCCACCATATACACCACGCCGTCGTGTTGTAGATCCAATCTATCTCTCCACCATACTTGCTGGTCCGAGGAAGGAGGAGACGTCGAGGTGCTGCACGTGTGCATCTCACGGAGGCACCGCCACTTGTGGTGCTAGATCGGATCGGATCGCGAGGAGGAGAAGCGAGTACGACTACATCACCCACGTTCCGACGAACGTTCCGCTGTGCGAATCTTCAAGGGTATGAAGATCTAATCCAATCTCTCTCGTTGATTGCATCTCCTAGATTAGATCTTGGCTTTCCCTCTGTTCGCATCCGTAGAAAATTTTGATTTACTATGCCGCGAAACCCTTCACCTTTAGTCCCGGTTTGTATCTCACACCGGGACTAATGGCCCCTAACGGGACGGGACCTATGGTTTGGGGTGGCTCGGGCCGTCCGTCGCGGGCCATTAGTTTTGGCCCCAGCAGCAGCAGAAACGAAAGGCCTGGACGAAAGGCATGTTTTCTACTAGTGTAAATAGGAGTATAAGATGTTTTGGCTGGATAAAATCTATACCTAATTGCGGTGACCCAGCATACCACTGCATGTGTAGTACACTATAGTCGTTGACATGACATCCATAGAACACCGTTTCGTAAATATCACATCCCTCAGAGTGGTACAACAGAAACATTGCGGGTCTATATTACAAAAGTACACACATTATTATTATTACAATACCGGAAGTTCAAGACTTCCAAAAGACCCAACTTACAAACCAAAATATAAGATGTTCAGCGGAAATTCAAAAGTAACAACTTCGACTAGGAGTGGGGCTCAACAGCTTATTCTATAGGGTTTATGCTGCTCAGCTCCGTTAGTTACTACTAACTAGATACTTAAGTGGACTCGTTCTCATCAACACCGTAGTGGATCTCATAGTCCACGCCTTCAACTCCTCCGGATAGATCAGGTTCCTCGTAGAACACGTCTTCTTGGCATTCAGCTGCATACATTGGCACGTCTTTGGGATCCTCAGAGTCTAAGCAAAGGATCAAAGGAAAGGATGAGTAACAGCATTACCCAACAAGTTCATTATATGCAAGGTGGGAAGTTAGATGCTCTAACTACCACCTCGGATTATAAATCCTTGGCACTATGCAGTTTTTGTAAATCTTTCTTCAAAGGTTGATTTTATTCCGAAAAACTATGACAATCAGCCTTCACAGGTTGACCAGAACTTTCATGGAGTTCCTTTCCTGCCGCATTCGTAGCTCCTTCCCGGAACAGGGAGTAACCAGTTACAGTTCTTACACTCTGCAGAGGTGCGTTACTTTACCCATGAGAGATCAACTCCTTGTTGCACAATCGGGCGTACTTTCCCGTCCACAATTCCATGATGTGGGGCCTAGTAGTTGGTCCAAGCCAATCACTGCCCCCTTCACGACCCCGCATGCCTCCTTGGTGTACACCATTCCCAGATACTGAATTACGGCAATGGTTTGTACAAACCGTTAGATGCCAGAACTATCGTGGGACGTTGAGGGTTCCCACCCATATGCTGCATATCCTCTATGAATTACCAATTAATATGCACGCTACGAGGATAACAGCCACGACCTTCACATCCGGCTTCATGCGAGAGGAAGAAGATACAGCTGACTCCTCTATCCCATTCCAAATCTCATGGCTAACGCGTAATATACGGCGCTAGAATCACTGATGTCAGGGGTTATTAAGTCCCTATTTGATCATTATTGTTGCAATTAGAACTCTAAGTTCTATTGCTCCATTTTATCACCACTTAGGATGATATCTATGATTTCTGTGTTTATGAAAATAATATTTTCTTTCTTTTATAGCACATATGATAACACACAATTTGCAAATACTTTGATAAATACTCTTCAAAGGACATGAGCAAGTGATGAACTTGCCTTGTGATGGCAAGGTAGTGAAGTCTGATGCTTGCACTGGACCTTGAGCTTCTAGTTCTACAAAAACATCATTATTGCCCGGTAAGGACAATATTTAAAGAAGCAAAATGATTATGCAAGTAATGTAATGCATTATGCATTTCCCTATATAGGTGCCTTTTAAGAAAGCATTTACAAATATTAGCTTTTTATATTTATTGCATATATTGAATTATTTTATTTTATTTCCCTTTTATTTGAATTTTATTGATTCTTTTAGGAATTATTAATTATACATTAAAATTTATTAGTAAATATTTATTTAGTATTTTTCAAAAATATTATAATATTAATAAATAATGAAAGTGATTTTTATTTATTTTTATCACTTTTCCATAATTTTGTAAAATTCCATAAGGAATATATAAATTACAAAATTCTTATAAAAGTTTAAGTGTTCAAAACTTTATATTTTAGTTTATTTGAATAGAGTGGATTATTGTGAATCCAAAAATATTTTATTTATATTTTTTGGACTTTTATTTTATTTTTTATAATTTTATTGAGGTCAGGGGCATTTTGGTCTTTTCCAATTGATTAAAAAGATTTATTAAGCAACTTGGGCTGGCCCCTTGGGCTGATTGGGCCAGGGTGGCCCAATAGGACAGGGTCAAAAGATAACCCCGAAGGGTTTTGGCCCAACCATCCCACTCTGCCTCCCTTCTCTCCCTCGACCTTATCTTCTCCTCCTCTAGCTTGACCCCGTGGCCGGCGATGCCGCCACCATCGATCCCCGCCGCCGCCGGCCGTTTTGGCCACCGCCATGGTGCGAGTTGAGGTTGTCGACGATGCTCATTCGTTCTATCCACTTGGATTTGTCTCTGGGGCTTTACCGTGGCTAGGTCCACCCCATTCCCGAACCCTAGGGTTCAGAAAAGATGATGTTCCGCCGCCGCGATCCCGCCTGCGGTGATGTGCTGGTCTCGTGCGCTGTTGCGCCGCCGTCGTGGCAAGTGCAGGTTGCAGCGCCCCTCTTGGTGCTTCTTGTGTCGCCGCGGTTCGTCGGCCCCTCTGCTTCCTCTTCGATTCATCAGTGAGGACCTCGGGTAAGTTGATTCTATGGTCCTTGTTCATGCTACTGCCATGATTCTCTCTGTGTATCTAGTGGCTTAACATGCCGAGTGACTATATGCTGATTGGGTTCATCTCTAGATTAGGGTTCTTGCTCTAATTAGGGTTCATCACCCCCTGTGGATCATATCTATGATGTGTTAGACCTAATGTTGATCATATCTGATTATGGGAAGTGATTGTCTGATGTGGTTAATAATTGGTAGTGGCTTTGATGATGCTAGTTGCCTGTCAAATTTATTCTAGTGGTAATCCACTATGATGCATGCTAATATTTCAATGGAATCCTTGATTCGATTATGCTGTTGATCTGAGAAGTTTCTCTACTGTCAGAATACTTGTATTGACAGTAGATTCTTTTAGTGGTTGCTTACTGTAATTATAATGTTAGCTTGTATAAGAGTATACACACGGAATCAAATCATTACATGTAATGATTTTTGTGGATGTATGAATTTAAGATTGATTCCTGGCACTTGGCTTCAGGAAAATGATATGTAATGGTTTGTCCCTTTTCCTATGGGAACTAAGCAAAGATGATTTTAGCTCATTAAGAACTTGTCCTTGTGATACCATTGTATTCTGGCACACAAGTGATTGTTTTTTTTCTTTCTGGCTTAGCTTGATCATGCTTGTGATTTAAGCTGATAAGATGATATGAAAGCTTTCTGATCTTGCCTGCCTATGATATTGGTCTGAGGCTCTAGGATTTAATTCCTAGTTATTTGGGCAATAGTTTGTTTGAAACTTATAGGATTAGAGGTGCTACTCTCTCTCTGAGAGATGTGCCCTGATCTGTTAAGATCAAATGAAAATGATCTAAGTTGCAAAAATAATACTGAACCCAGTTATACTGGTCTGAGGGTTTAGTGTTTGTGGTGGAGCTGGATTTCTTATCCTTATGCTTAAAATCTCTAGGATAGATTTACTCCTCTTGGGTGATTATTGAGAGATTATCTCATAAAATAACACATGCTTTTATTTAGATATATGATGAAATCATGTGATGGTTTTGTGAGGCTCACCACAGATTCTGATGTGGATGTAGTAGATTAATGATGACCTTGATCTTGATCTGGTTCTTGATCTGCTTTTGCTGGGCTCCTGAGCTTGATCTTGAGCTTGCCTGCTCCTCCTAGCTCCTGGGCTTGACCTTGTTGTCCACTAGATCCATCCCCCTCCTTATGTCACCATCCTGGTGATGTTTGGGTTGATCTAGGTGGTTGGTTTTGGCTGCTGTTCACCCTGGCTATGCTGGTGTGTTGTGTAATGGATTCATGCACTGATGTGCTCCTCCACGGCTGTGCTTTGGTTTTGTGATGCTGGATGTGCTTGTGTGGTCGACAGCACACCATCTGCATGCTTGTGTGTGTGCAGCTTGTGTGTGTGTGCTATGTACATATGGATAAGTTCAGAAAGTTTGAACTTACTATTACCAATCTACTTTTACCTTGGCTGGTGAATTGGTCCCTTTTGGCTGTCATTTGCATTCTGGCTTGAATTTATGAAAGATGAAATCTTTCATATTGGTGAAACTTGCCCCTTTTTAACAATTCTCAATGATGAGTTTGACAAGTGCACCTCACTAACATATCTGAGAGAAATATACTAACACAAATCATGTTTTGTTTTCTTATTTATTCTTTGTTTTGAAGGTACAAAGATAAAGATGAATATTTAGTGTAGTTTTAGATATAGGATAGTTAGTAGATATATAAATGTATTTTTCTTAATCTTTAGTAATTTTTCTTTTATAATTCTTGTAATCTTTATTTGGTTCATTTGTAATAAAGATTTTATACTATTTATTAATAAAGAATATTCTTTTTCTTTATTATTTGTAAATTGTGAAGTTTTGAATAACTTCAGTAGGTTCATTCTTTGTAACTTGTTTGTGTATATAAAATGAATTTCATATAAAATTTTTTTTAGATAAGATTTAAGTTATAATATTTTCTCTTAATTAATTTAAGATTCAAATCTTATATCAAAATCATTTAAATTATAAAACACTTAAGTTTTACAAATCCAAACTCATTTCAAAACACACACAATTCCTTTAAGATCATATCAAATTTTATAGCCATCCTCCTTTAAGACTAAACCTACTCTCAAAGTAAGAAAGAAACATTGATCACTCAAGGTTTTTATTTGGCGAAAATTTTACCCACATTTTCTCAAAGTAATGCATGCAACAATTCATATTCCTAATTCTACCCTTCGTTAGGTCCTATATGCTGGGATGTTACAAACTTCCCCCCTTAAATTAAACTTTGTCTCGAAGTTTGTGTGATGTACCTGAATAGTTCTGGATAAGCTTTTCTTAAATCCTCTTCCTTCTCCCATGTGGCTTCTCTCTCAGGGTGATGTTCCCATTGTACTTTGCAATATTTGATTGCTGTTCCTCAATCTTTTCCAGTTTTCTTCCATAATCTTGCAGGGCTTTTCAATGTAAGTCAGGTCTGCTTGTAGTTCTATCTCTTGATGTGTTATTGCATCATATGGAACTTTCAAAAATTTACGGAGTTGTGACACATGGAAAACATTATGCACTTGAGCCAGTCTTGATGGTAACTCTAAAGCATAAGCTATAGTTCTGTTTTGACTCAGTATCTTGAATGGTCCGATGTATCTTGGACTCAATTTCCCTTTAACTCCAAATCTTTTTACTCCTTTCATTGGACTTACTTTCAAATAGACCATATCTCCAACTTCTGGATGCCATGATCTTCGGCTTTGATCCGCATAACTTTTCTGCCTGCTCTAGGCTATTTTCAGTCTATCCCTAATCTTATCAATGATATCTTGTCTCTCCTTGATATAATCTGGTGCAAATTCTTTGCTGCTTCTAGGTTCATACCAACATATTGGTGATCTACACTTCCTTCCATGCAGAATCTCATATGGAGCTGCCTTCAGACTACTCTGATAGCTATTGTTATAAGAAAATTCTGCCAAAGGTAGGTGATCTTCCCATGTTCCTCTAAAATCCAGTGCACAACCTCTCAACATGTCTTCTAGTATTTGATTAGTTCTTTCAGTTTGACCTCCTGTTTCAGGATGATATGTCGTGCTGAAATCTAACTTTGAACCAAGTGCTTCATGCAATTGCTTCCAAAATGCTGAAGTAAACACTGATCCCCTGTCAGTTACGATCTTTTTGGGTACTCCATGCTTACTTACTATCTCTTTAACATATACTTCAACTAACTTTTCGGCATTATCCTTTTGATTTACTGGAATAAAATGTGCACTCTTAGTGAGTCGGTCCACTATTACCCATATCATATCCTTCCTTTTTGGTGTCATAGGTAATCCTGTGATAAAATCCATGCCTATTTCCTCCCATTTCCATTCAGGAATTTCTAAGGGTTGTAATGGTCCTGCTGGATTTTGATGTTCAGCTTTCACCCTTTGACAAGTATGGCATTCAGATACATATTTAGCAATATACCTTTTCATGTTATTCCACCAGAATAGTTCTTTCAAATCCATATACATCTTAGTACTCCCTGGATGTATAGAATATGGGGTATCATGTGCTTCTTTGAGTATGACATTTCTGATCTCAGTCACATCTGGAACACATAGACGGTCTTGGAACCATAAAGATCCATAATCTCCAAGGTGAAAAACTGATTTTTGCCCTTGAGATATCCTCCGAATTTCCTCAACAATAAAAGGATCTTCTTCTTGTCGTCTAAAAATTTCTTGCTTAAGATCACTGTCCTGCTCTGCAACTACCTGCATAGTCGCTAATCCTCCAAGAACCTCTGTTCTGATGAATTGAAGTTATAACCCTTCCAAGTCCATTTGTAATTCTTTTGGTAACTCTCTATTGCTTGGCTGAGTATCTGCACTCTTTCTGCTTAAAGCATCTGCTACAACATTTGCTTTCCCTGGGGTGTAGTTGATTGTTAAATCATAATCCTTGATTAATTCCAACCAACGCTTCTGTCTCATGTTCAATTCCTTTTGAGTGAATAAATATTTGAGACTTTTATGGTCAGTGTATAACTCACATCTGGCTCCATAAAGAAAATGCCTCCATCCTTTCAGTGCAAAAACTACTACTGCTAACTCTAAATCATGAGTTGGGTAGTTGACTTCATGTGGTTTCAATTGTCTTGAACCATAAGCAATTACTTTCCGATCTTGCATTAGCACACATCCCAAACCTTCTTTAGATGCATCACAGTAAACGGTGAAATCCTTCCCTGTTTCAGGAACTGCTAAGATTGGAGCTGTGGTTAATCTAGTCTTCAATTCTTGGAAACTTGCTTCACATTTCTCATCCCACTTGAATGGTGTATTCTTCCTTAATAATTTGGTCATTGGTCCGGCTATTTTGGAGAAACCTTCAATGAATCTCCGATAATAACCAGCCATTCCTAAGAAACCTCGAATTTGTTTCACATTGGTTGGTGCAGTCCACTCTAGTATCGATTGAACTTTAGATGGATTCACAGCAATTCCTTCCTTACTGATCACATGACCGAGGAATTCTACCTCATCTAACCAGAACTCACACTTACTGAACTTAGCATAAAGCTTATGTTCTCTTAAAGTCTGCAATGCTATTCTCAAATGGTCAGCATGCTCTTCCTTATCCTTGGAATATATCAGAATATCATCAATAAAGACGATGACAAACTTATCCAAATATGGCATGAAAATCTTGTTCATCAGATTCATGAATATTGCCGGTGCATTGGTCAAACTAAACGGTACTACCAGATACTCATGGTGTCCATATCTTGAAAAAAATGATGTTTTTGGAACATCTTCCGTCTTGATTTTTATTTGATGGTATCCAGATCTTAAGTCGATTTTTGAAAATACTCCGGCTCCTTTCACTTGATCAAACAAATCTTGATTTCTTGGTAAAGGATACTTATTCTTGATAGTCACATTGTTCAGATTTCTATAATCACCACACATCCATCTTCCACCATCTCTCTTATCCACAAAGATTATTGGTGTTCCCCATGGGGATACACTTTCCTGTATAAATCCTTTTCTTGCTAACTCATCAATTTTCTCCTTGAGTTCTTTCAACTCCTTGGGTCCCATTTTATATGGTGCTTGAGCTATTGGTGTTGTACCAGGTATTAGGTCAATTGTGAACTCTATCTCCCGGTCTGGTGGCATTCCCGGTAACTCTGTTGGAAAAACATCTTTGAATTCATTAACTATAGGGATCTCTGCTAATTTAACTTCTTTCATTGAATTCAACTGTAGATCCACCATGATATGACTGTGTTTATCTGCCTGGTACACTATCCTTGCTCCACTTGGAGTTTTGATTGAGACAGTTTTCTCCTCACAATTAATCTGAGCTCCGTGTTCCATCATCCAATCCATCCCCAGCACTACTGCAATTCCCTTCAAAGGAATCACATAAAGGTCTGTGATATATGTACAACCACAGATCGAGATAACCTGATCTTGTTTTATGTGGCGTACAATCACATTCCCTCCTGCCGTAACTACGATCATAGGACGTTCTACCGTTGCCCTTCTAATCCCGAACTTATCACAAAATTCTTCAGAAATGAATGAAGTAGTTACACCAGTATCAAATAGAACTTTGCCGGGATTGATAAGGATATTGAGCATACCTATCACTGCATGCTCCGAATTATCCACCTCCTCGAGGGTTGCACAGTTAAGTTTTCCAGTAGGTCGGTTTCTCTTGCCGTTATTGTTCTTGCCATTGTTTCCCCCTTTATTGGGTTGTCCATTTCCTCCACTGGCTTGTCCTCCTCCCTTGGTAGGCTATCCTCCTGGGGGTTTGCTCGGACAGTCTGGCTTGATATGCCCCTTCTAGCCACAACCATAACAAATCACTACAGGCTTTTTGCATTCCCTCTGGAAATGCCCTAGAATTCCACAGTTGTTACAGATAACATTCCTTCTCGGATTAGATTGATTTCCACCACTGCCGTTGTTATTGTTATTATTGTTGTTGTTGCCATAATTCCTATTCCGAGGTTTGAACTCTAGATTAGGTTTAGGTTTGCTTGCCTGAATTCTCTTGGTTTCCTTCTTGGCTCTCTTCCTCCGATCCTCTTGGACATTCTTATAATCATCTTCAAAAGTAATGGCTACGTCCAACAACTGCTGATAAGTTTGCTTATTGGCTAACCTTAGTTGCATCCTCACAAATTGATTTAATCCATGCAAGAAACGATTCTTCCTCTTCTCTTTAGTGTTAACATCCTCCTCAGCATAACGAGACAGTTGGCTGAACTCCCGGATGTACTTCATGACACTAGTATATCCTTGCTGAAGCTCCTCAAATTCTCTCCGCTTCAACTCCATGACGCTTTCCGGAACATGATATTCACGGAATCTCTGCTTGAACTCCTCCCAGGTAAACTCCCTTCCTGGTTGTTGCATGACTAACTGATTTTCCCACCATGATGCTACAGGTCCAGTCAGCAGATGAGTTGCATACCTTAATTTTTCCTCATCATTGCAACCTACAGTTTTCAGCTTCCTTTCAGTATCTGCTAGCCAGTCTTCTGCATCCATTGGTTTAGGAGCTGATGCAAAAGGTAACGGTCTTGCATTCTGGAAATCAGATAATCTCACTCCTCCACCTTCAGGTGCCCTCTGATTTGTTCTCCCTAGCAGCTCTTCCATGAACTTGTTCTGGTTCTCTTGCATCATTTGCATGCATTGCATAAAGTTCTGCTCCATTAACGGCCTCATTGGTGGTGGTGGTAATGCTCCTTGATTTGCTGCATCGGCATCGGCCTTTTCCTTGGCCTCACGCTCCATCTGCTGCTGCTCAGTTTCCATTTCTACACCTGTATCCATGACCCCCTAGTCCTGCAACATAAAGCGAATACTCATAATTACATCATGCACATGCGTTCTGAGCTCGACTTTACGCACAGAACTAGTCACACAAGGAAGATCCAAAGAAAATCCAAATATGCATTTCACATATTATACATAATATCATAATGGTACAAAGTTCTTACAACATATACCGTATAGGTATATTCACAAAACTACCGTATTCATCTCACTACCTTATTCCTTAAAGTACAATACACCGTGCTTGATACTGTTGACTACTTGTCTCCTTCTAGTAGTAACTACGCTCATCATACATGCCTGATGTCCAACCGTGATGACGTGTTGTCCGTCGCACATTTTGTGGAACAAATGGCCTTCCGGAAGGAACATACTCTGTATCTGAAGTGTCAGGACTTGAGTCATTGCTCAACCTGAGCGCATCGACTCACTCCAGCTCAGCTGAAAAGTCTTCAGAAACATATTCAACATTATCTCCAGCCTGCATCTCCTGAGCTTCATCTCTAGAGTTGTCAACAGGATACGCAGATCCTGCTGCTCCCCAGGTGCTCTCGTGGGCAAGATAATTGAACACTGGGTAGTGTATATTCCCTGGGTTTTGAGAAGATGTTGATGATTCAAACACTCTCTCTCCTCAGGATCTTCTTCTTCATCCTGATCATTTATTGACATGGTATCTCTACTTCTGCTATTAGGATTCACCCTTTCACCCATCCAACTAGATTATCCAACATTTCTGTCAGAACCATCTGTGGACATCTGGTGTTCATGAGATCCATTATATGATCCCATCCTCCAACCATCTGAATTCTCAATAGGAAGTTCTGAGTCAGAACCATCCTCTGAGCCCTGTGGTACTGCATATCGCATATCTATAGTAGGATCATGTGTAGGTTCAGGTCTTGGTGAATAAGGATATGGTGTAAAAGATTCTGGATCTATAGGTATATCCTTAAAGATAGGTGTTGCACTACTACCTGCTTCTTTTCTCTAGCTGGAATGCTAACTACTTCCTCCTTTCCGGATTAGTGAGATCCTCTAGCATGTCATTTTTGTCTTCGACAATCACTTGATGAGTTTTATAAAAAGACGCAACGAGTGTCCGGTATCTATCCATAAACTTGGAAGCTAACTTAGGATGCTTCTTAACCAAAGTAAGATGATCTAGTATAGGCTCCGAGTCTATAGAATCATGAGGTATCACAGAGAATGTGCTACCTTCTAGCTCCTTAGTTTTCTGCTCCCGGATATTAGCTATCGCCTCCACAACAGCAACATGATAGGCTGCTAAATGACTCCTACCTTCTCCTATGGGTAGATCGTGATATAATCCAAGCTTCTCTAGAAGTTGAATACTCACACGATACTTTGATAACATCCGGCCATCAAGGTAAGTGATCGTGTTCACTGGAATTCTAGTTTGACAATTAAAGAGTTTTAAAAGTTGATGAAATTGGTCTGAAAATGATCCTTGATAATCATCAAGAGTCTCCTCTTTCCTTACCAAAGTCTGTTTTGGAAACTTTGGTGCCATATCTCTGTATATCAGAAAATAATTTTGATTAGTATCCAATAACATATTGCATCATAACAAAGAATTATCGCACTAAAATATATAACGGAATATTCTCATTTGAATACCCATTATATTACTTTTAGAGAATTCTTTATCGTTGCCAAATCTCCTACAGGTAATACCCTTTACTAGGTGTCCAACCTAAGGTCAAAGCAATTTGCTCTGATACCAACTGCGGTGACCCAGCATACCACTTCATGTGTAGTACACTATAGTCGTTGACATGACATCCACAGAACACCGTTTCGTAAATATCACATCCCTCAGAGTGGTACAACAGAAACATTGCGGGTACATATTACAAAAGTACACACATTATTATTATTACAATACCGGAAGTTCAATACTTACAAAAGATCCAACTTACAAACCAAAATATAAGATGTTCAGCGGAAATTTAAAAGTAACAACTCCGACTAGGAGTGGGGCTCAACAGCTTATTCTATAGGGTTTATGCTGCTCGGCTCCGTTAGTTACTACTAACTAGATACTTAAGTGGACTCATTCTCATCAACACCATAGTGGATCTCATAGTCCACGCCTTCAACTCCTCCGGATGGATCAGGTTCCTCGTAGAACACGTCTTCTTGGCATTCGGCTGCATACATTGGCACGTCTTCGGGATCCTCAGAGTCTAAGCAAAGGATCAAAGGAAAGGATGAGTAACAGCGTTACCCAACAAGTTCATTATATGCAATGTGGGAAGTTTGATGCTCTAACTACCACCTCGGATTATAAATCCTTGGCACTATGCAGTTTTTGTAAATCTTTCTTCAAAGGTTGATCTTATTCCGAAAAACTATGACGATCAGCCTTCACAGGTTGACCAGAACTTTCATGGAGTTCCTTTCCTGCCGCGTTCGTAGCTCCTTCCCAGAATAGGGAGTAACCAGTTACAGTTCTTACACTCTGCAGAGGTGCGTTACTTTACCCATGAGAGATCAACTCCTTGTTGCACAACCGGGCGTACTTTCCCGTCCACAATTCCATGATGTGGGGCCCAGTAGTTGGTCCAAGCCAATCACTGCCCCCTTCACGACCCCGCATGCCTCCTCGGTGTACACCATGCCCACATAATGAATTACGACAATGGTTTGTACAAACCGTTAGATGCCAGAACTACTGTGGGACGATGAGGGTTCCCACCCATATGCTGCATATCCTCTACGAATTACCAATTAATATGCACGCTACGAGAATAAAAGCCACGACCTGCACAACCGGCTTCATGTGAGAGGAACAAGATACAACTGACTTCTTTGTCCCATTCCAAATCTCATGGCTAACGCGTAATATACGGCGCTAGAATCACTGATGTCAGGGGTTATTAAGTCCCTATTTGATAATTATTGTTGCAATTAGAACTCTAAGTTCTATTGCTCCATTATATCACCACTTAGGATGATATCTATGATTTTTGTGTTTATGAAAATAATATTTTCTTTCTTTTATAGCATATATGATAACACACAATTTGCAAAAACTTTGATAAAGACTCTTCAAAGGACATGAGCAAGTGATGAACTTGCCTTGTGATGGCAAGGTAGTGAAGTCTGATGCTTGCACTGGACCTTGAGCTTCTAGTTCTACAAAAACATCATTATTGCCTGGTAAGGATAATATTTAAAGAAGTAAAATGATTATGCAAGTAATGTAATGCATTATGCATTTTCCCTATATACGGTGCCTTTTAAGAAAGCATTTATAAATATTAGCTTTTTCTATTTATTGCATATATTGAATTATTTTATTTCCCTTTTATTTGAATTTTATTGATTCAATAATTCTTTTAGGAATTATTAATTATACATTAAAATTTATTAGTAAATATTTATTTAGTATATTTCAAAAATACTATAATATTAATAAATATTGAAATTGATTTTTATTTATTTTTATCAATTTTCCATAATTTTGTAAAATTCCATAAGGGATATATAAATTACAAAATTCTTATAAAAGTTTAAGTGTTCAAAACTTTATATTTTATTTTATTTGAACAGAGTGGATTATTATGAATCCAAAAAAAATTTATTTATAATTTTTGGACTTTTATTTTATTTTCTATAATTTTATTGAGGTCAGGGGCATTTTGGTCTTTTCCAATTGATTAAAAAGATTTACTAAGCAAATTGGGCTGTCCCCTTGGGCTTATTGGGCCAGGGTGGCCCAATAGGGTAGGGTCAAAAGATAACCCCGAAGGGTTTTGGCCCAACCAACCCACTCTGCCTCCCTTCTCTCCCTCGACCTTATCTCCTCCTCCTCTGGCTCGACCCCGTGGCCGGCGATGCCGCCACCTTCGTGTTGGAGATATGCCCAAGAGGCAATAATAAAGTGGTTATTATCATATCTTCACACTTATGATAAATGTTTACATACCATGCTATAATTGTATTAACAGGAAACATTAATACTTGTGTGATTTGTAAACATAAAAGAGTCCCTAGTAAAGCCTCTTGTTAAACTAGCTTGTTGGTTAATATATGATCATGGTTTCCTGACCATGAACATAGAGATGTTATTAACAACAGGGTCATATCATTAGGAGAATGATGTGATGGACATACTCCTATAGATAAGCGTAGCATAAAGATCAAGTCATTTCAATAGTTCAATTGCTATATGCTTTCTGATACATAGTAACCTAATTCCTTCGACAATGAGATCATCACCTTTTCCGGATGGATGCTTTGATGTCATCAAACACCACACCGTAACAGGGTGGCTATAAAGGTGGTATTGAGTGTTCAGAAAGTATTGGTTGAAACACATGGATCAAGAGTGGGATTTGTCCATCCATATGACGGATAGATATACTCTGGGCCCTCTCGGTGAAATGTCATCCAATTAGCTTGCAAGCATGTGACTGGCTCACAAGAGATCACATATCACGGGAACGAGAAAAGAGTACTTATCAGTAACGAGGTTGAACTAGGTATGCAGAGATACCGACGATCATAACCTCGGATAAGTAAACTATCGTGAGACAAAGGGAAATTGGTATCATATGTAAGTGGTTCATTCGATCGCAAAGTAATCATAGAAATATGTGGGAGCCATATGAATTTCCAGATTCCTCTATTGGTTATTGATCGGAGAAGTGTCTCGATCATGTCCGCATAATTCACGAACCGCAGGGAGACATACTTAAGGATTCGACGTTGTTTGAGTAGTTATGGTATTATGAGAAAGAGACCGAATGTTGTTCGGAGTTTCGGATGGGATCCGGGATATCACGAGGTGATCCGGAATGGTCCGGAGAATAAGATTCATATAAGGAAAGTCCCGTTTCGGAGTTCGGAAATGATTCCGGTGTTTTCATCGGGAATGTTCTAGAAGGTTCCGGAATGTCCGGCACTCCGGGGGGGGGGGGGGAAGGGGTACATGAATGTGTCATTACATATTGGAATGATTGCATCATGTACTAAGTGTTATCGCTGTTCCAAATAAAGGATTAAATTGAATCCTAAAACTGAAAAGTCAAATAGCCAGTTTGAAAGTCAAACGGCTAAAACAGGAAACTGTGGGAAACAAGCAAGAGGAGGTTGAAACCGACTTGGGGGAGGAGTCCCTCCTCTCCAAGCCGGCGCGCCACCCAAGGCCGACTTGGGGAGGGACTCCCTCCCCTTGGCCGCCCCTCCCACCTATAAAAGGAGGGGCAGGGCCTCCTCCTCTAGACACACAAGTTCCTATCCTCTAATCTCCGGTTTAGAGCCGTTTTGGTTTAGAGATTCTAATTGCCCTAGCCTTCGGTTTAGAGCCTTCTAATTGGTGTGTCTAATCCCTAGACCACTAAAGCCTTTCTCATACTCCACCATACTCGCTCCGGCTTAAGGCGAAGCCCTGCGAGATCTCCCCTCTACTTCCGGTACCACGCCGTTGTGCTGCCGGAATCTCGAGGAGAGTGCTACAACCTCCGCTGCCTGCTGGAACAAGGGAGAGGAAGGTCTTCGTCGAGTACCGAACGTGTGAACGACTGCGGGAGCGCTGCCGGAACGCAGCGCCGGAAGGATCGTCTACGCGATCTTGAGATCAGAAAGAGTACGACTACATCACCCACGAGAATCTGCTCTCGTTAACCGCTTTGGAATCTTCGAGGGTAAGTTATTCCATCGACTCGTTGCTACAATCTAGTAGATAGATCTTGGCTTGTTTGTTTGTATGCGATAGAAAATTTTTGTTTTCCATGCTACGAACCCCTACACTTCGATCCCCGCCACCGTCGGCCGTTCTGGCCGCCGCCGTGGTGCGAGTTGAGGTTGTCAACGACGCTCGTTCGTTCTATCCACTTGGATTTGTATCTGGGGCTTTCCCGTGGCTAGGTCCACCCCATTCCTGAACCCTAGGGTTCGGAAAAGATGTTGTTGTCGCCGCCGCGATCCTGCCAGCGGTGGTGTGCTGGTCTCGTGCGCTGCTGCGGCCGCCGCCGTGCCAGGTGCAGGTTGCAGCGCCCCTCTGGGTGCTCCCTATGCCGCCATGGTTTGTCGGCTCCTCTGCTTCCTCTTCGATTCATCAGCGAGGACCTCGGGTAAGTTGATTCTATGGTCCTTGTTCATGCTACTGCCATGATTCTCTCTGTGTATCTAGTGGCTTCACATGCCGAGTGACTATATGCTGATTGGGTTAATCTATGGATTAGGGTTCTTGCTCTAATTAGGGTTCATGACCCCCTGTGAATCATATCTATGATGTGTTAGACCTAATGTTGATCATATCTCATTATGGGAAGTGATTGTCTGCTGTGGTTAAAAATTGGTAGTGGCTTTGATGATGCTAGTTGCCTGTCAGATTTATTCTAGTGGTAATCCACTATGATGCATGCTAA
Organism: Avena sativa; assembly: GCA_916181665.1. Lineage (NCBI taxonomy): Eukaryota > Viridiplantae > Streptophyta > Magnoliopsida > Poales > Poaceae > Avena > Avena sativa. Next base: position 367,814,235 of record OV702279.1, on the reverse strand, counting down.
TATTTCAATGGAATCCTTGATTGGATTATGCTGTTGATCTGAGAAGTTTCTCTACTGTTAGAATACTTGCATTGACAGTAGATTCTTTGAGTGGTTGCTTACATTAATTATAATGTTAGCTTGTATAAGAGTATACACACTGAATCAAATCATTACATGTAATGATTTTTGTGGATGTATGAATTTAAGATTGATTCCTGGCACTTGGCTTCAGGAAAATGATATGTAATGGTTTGTCCCTTTTCCTGTGGGAACTAAGCAAAGATGATTTTAGCTCATTAAGAACTTGTCCTTGTGATACCATTGTATTCTGACACACAAGTGATTGTTTTTTTCTTTCTGGCTTAGCTTGATCATGCTTGTGATTTAAGCTGATAAGATGATATGAAAGCTTTCTGATCTTGCCTGCCTATGATGTTGGTCCGAGGCTCTAGGATTTAATTCCTAGTTAGTTGGGCAATAGTTTGTTTGAAACTTATAGGATTAGGGGTGCTACTCTCTCTCTCTGAGAGATGTGCCCTGATCTGTTAAGATCAAATGAAAATGATCTAAGTTGCAAAAATAATACTGAACCCATTGATGCTGGTCTGAGGGTTTAGTGTTTGTGGTGGAGCTGGATTTCTTATCCTTATGCTTAAAATCTCTAGGATAGATTTACTCCTCTTGGGTGATTATTGAGAGATTATCTCATAAAATAACACATGCTTTTATTTAGATATATGATGAAATCATGTGATGGTTTTGTGAGGCTCGCCACAGATTCTGATGTGGATGTAGTAGATTAATGATGACCTTGATCTTAATCTTGATCTGGTTCTTAATCTGCTTTTGCTGGGCTCCTGAGCTTGCTCTTGAGCTTGCCTGCTCCTCCTAGCTCATGGGCTTGACCTTCCTGTCCACCGGATCCATCCCCCTCCTTATGTCACCATCCTGGTGATGTTTGGGTTGATCTGGGTGGTTGGTTTTGGCTGCTATTCTTGGTTTGGTTGTTGTTCACCCTGGCTGTGCTGGTGTCTTGTGTAATGGAGTGATGCACTGATGTGCTCCTCCACGGTTGTGCTGTGGTTTTGTGATGTTGGTTGTGCTTGTGTGGTCGACAACACATCATCTGCATGCTTGTGTGTGTGTGTGTGTAGCTTGTGTGCCTGCTATGTACATATGGATAAGTTCAGAAAGTTTGAACTTACTATTACCAATCTACTTTTACCTTGGCTGGTGAATTGGTCCCTTTTGGCTGTCATTTGCATTCTGGCTTGAATTTATGAAAGATGAAATCTTTCATATTGGTGAAACTTGCCCCTTTTTAACAATTCTCAATGATGAGTTTGTCAAGTGAACCTCACTAACATATCTGAGAGAAATATACTAACACTAATCATGTTTTATTTTCTTATTTATTCTTTGTTTTGCAGGTACAAAGATAAAGATGAAGATTTAGTGTAGTTTTAGATATAGGATAGTTAGTAGATATATAAATTTAATTTTCTTAATCTTTAGTAATTTTTATTTTATAATTCTTGTAATCTTTATTTGGTTCATCTGTAATAAAGATTTTATATTTATTAATAAAGAATATTCTTTTTCTTTATTTTTTGTAAATTGTGAAGTTTTGAATAACTTCAGTAGGTTCATTCTTTGTAACTTGTTTATGTATATAAAATGAATTTCATATACAATTTTTTTAGATAAGATTTAAGTTATAATATTTTTCTCTTAATTAATTTAAGATTCAAATCTTATATCAAAATCATTTAAATTATAAAACACTTAAGTTTATAAATCCAAACTCATTTCAAAACACACGCATAATTCTTTTAAGATCATATCAATGTTTATAGCCATCCTCTTTTAAGACTAAACCTACTCTCAAAGTAAGAAAGAAACATTGATCACTCAAGGTTTTTATTTGGCGAAAATTTTACCCACATTTTCTTAAATGAATGCATGCAACAATTCATATTCCTAATTCTACCCTTCGTTATGTCCTATATGCTGGGATGTTACACTAATACTAAAACACGAAGTGTTTCTCCCGGTCCAACACTTTTTTAGACCGTTTTGCCCTTCCATCAAACATCAAATTGTCCACCAATGCCACTGGTAAATCAAACAGACTAAAACTGCACGGTGTCGTGTGTCCATCTGCCGAACTTTTTCCAAACCGTTCAGTCCCAAGTCCCAACCCAGTCTCAATCGGATATCTCCATAGATCAGCTACCGGAGCAGCGCCGGAGGTCCCCGCGGTGACGCGAGCGAAGAGGTTTGATCGTGCCGCGGAGATCTCTCCTGAAGTGCCATGTCGAGATTCTCCGAGTCGAGGAGGAGAGATTCAGATCGAGGAGACGGATAGTCGTCAGACAATATCATGAGGTCCTCCACCGGCCACTTGTGCCTCCATTCATGATCTTCAATTCCAGCCTCGACCAGGACGACGTCGTATATTCCGTCACCAATTGCAAAGATGAAAGATCACGACAGATCAACATCTTATATACGATAGATTATACGGACTAAGTAGTACATAATTTCAGGAAATCAGATACATGATTCCATATTTTTACATCAAATTCCTTCATCGCATCCACCTCAATCACAAGCCGATTGGATATGAGAGGAGGCCAGCGTGCTCAGCGAACGATCTCACCCCGCCGTCTACAGAACCCGCATACGCCTGCAGACCATGGAGCTTGCATCGTTGACTCGGAGAAAACTCGTTGCGCTGCCTTCCAGGAGACCTCTCCGCTGATTCCGCACATTTGTTGGCGCATTCATGTCTATCGTCGGGCCGTCGCCGAGATCCAACGGGAAGCACAGTTTCCCCCAAGTACGTCTCAGGAAGAGCAGTTTTCATACCCTAAAAAAAAAAAGGAAAAGCAGTTTTCTTTCTATTTTTTCATCAAGGGGGTTTACACGCTGGTATTTCCACGTCAGCCCGTAAGCACTTTTCCGTAACTCTGTTCATGTAGGTGTAGCATTATTGATCTAAATAAAGTTAATCTACCTGTAATCTAGCTGAGTCGAGTCAGGTCGGGCATGTTGGATCGGAAGTATGCATAAAAGGAGACCTAGATCAGTTTGTCAGATTCAGAGAAAACAGAGGACAACACGGTATTCTAATCCCCCTCCCGCTGCCACCATTGATCCCCGGCGAGCGGTGCCGCCTCCATCGTCTGGAGGGAACCCGCCTCGGATTTTGCGGATTTCGAGACGAGTTATGCATGTAGGCGGCACCGGATACGGACAGGACCGGGAAGCAGAGGCGAGGGGTGGATGAGAGCGCTCGGGCTGCGGAGTTCGGCCTCCCCTGCAATCCTGCATCCCCTGGTCCCTTCTTATACTGGCAGTTTGGCCCTTTGCCATGCGGCCCATGCCTCAGTCGGCGGAGATACATACAGACGGAGGACAGGCGCCGGCGTGGCCTACTACAGCTCCTCGCCATGGTCGAGGCCGTGGTGCCGGGCGCAGCGCCCCTGCCACTCCTGGTCGTCGATATCGACACCTGCGACTGTGTGATGTCGCAGACGACCCGCCCCGCACTCCTACCTGCCTCTCCGGCCGCCGGTGTTCGCCTCTGTCAGCTCCTGTCACCGCCAGTGTACCTGCGTGTACAGAGTACACACACGGGAGGAAGATGAAGATCGATCCAGATTTTGGTCAGCTGAAAACATAGTTCAGTAATATGCTTTCTCTACACGGAGGCGTACAAAGGAAAGTGTGTTATCAGCCCAGCCTCTCCACAACTTATAAATTGTTAAGTTACGAAGTTTCCTCCGCTAACACAAAAACGTTCACCAAATATGCTAATTTCGAACAGCTGTATCTTTTGAACCATAGATCCAAACAAGCTGATTCAAATTCCTAAAATCTTGTTTCGATGGCCTCTTTCCAGTGATCTCTATACCGAGTAGATGTATTGAATGCATAGGTACGTTTTCGAGAAACATGCGTCCGTTTGAGATGGAGGACACCCGCCATGGACGCTGCCCCACGATGTCCTGTTGCTTCGCCTCCAACCCTGACCAGCTTTCGCCCGCCACCGAAGATGAAGACGACCCGCCATGGCCGTAGCCCCAAGGAACCCCGTTGCTCCGCCTCCACCCTATCGTGCCTCCCTGCAAAGCTTCGCCCCGTTGTACTACCATATGCGAGCATGGCCGAGCATGGGGTCGTCGACAAGTGGGCGTTGGGTTTGCTACGTGCAGACAACAATGACGCTAGCAGATCCTCCGGTAACGTGTTACGTGTAACGTCAAATTTTTCTGCAAACTTATACTACAAAAGTTCTCTTGTTTTGCTATAATAGTATAAATATTTTGCAACGAGATCTCCAACGAAATCAGGTTTGTACATTAGCAGATTTGTTTTGCTACAACTGTTTCATGTGTGTGCTACATTAGAACAAAAATTTTGCTACAAAGTTTTCGATGCAAACAGTCTTTTTATTCTATTTTTTGGGTGAATAGTTGTTTGCTACAATATAGCAAAAATGGGATAAATGTCGCAAAAAGACGGGATGAAGGACATGACGGGAAGATCAGGAACATTGATCTGCTTTGATCTAATGGCTGGGATCTAGGGATGAAAAGTCTCCATCTTGGGCGACATAGGGCTGACCTATTTATTATTGTCCTGTAGTAACGCATGGATATTCAACTAGTAGTCTACTAAAATGATTTATATTTAGGAAAGGAGGTAGTATTTCACTTTATTTTTAATGATTTTTGTGTCCAGTTGAACTACTATTGGTCACCAGGAGCCCTTATTAAACACATGGTTCTTGATACGTGTGCTACCTCATAACTACATATATGAAAGTGATGCACTTCAGCAACAAATCTGTGCGTCCACGTCATCGTAAATCTGTGCATCCACGTCATCGTTGCACTGTAGAAACGCTACAGTAACCACACATCTACGGTACTTTTCCTTTTTTTATCTCGGTGGTTCGTTCCTACAGCTCAATAACCACATGCCTTTCTCTCTCTCCCCCATCCATGTCGTCTCCGATTGAGAGCTCCACCAGCGTCGTCCTCCTCGCGGCTGAGCTCTGTCTCCTTGACCACCTCCACCAAAGCCGCCGGCTACCTCGACTGCTTCCCCGCCCAAGTTCTCCCTGTATCCATCTTCCCCTAGAAAAGCTCAATACGAGCACAACAGCCTGAGGCCTCCGGCGGCAGCCTCCTAGGCGCTCCCGCCCATGTCCCTGTTGTCGGCTGCCCTCCCTGCGCCCCATACCCCGCTGCCTACTCTGCTCCTGGCATGCCGCCATCTGCCTCCCTAGGCTCCGTCGCCGCGACGCCATGGGTCCGCTCCACCACTCAGCGCCGCCACAAGCCCGCCCAATCCCCAGGCCAGCAGCGCCCCTCCACTGCTTCCGGCGACCTGTACCGGTGGACTCCAAGGAGGAGGAACTCCAGCCGGAGATGAAGATGGATGTGAAGGAATTGGGGAGGAGAGAAGAGGTGGATACAGAGGAGGTCAGGAGGGCGGGCAACACGACCACGAGGTTTACGACGCCAACGGTCGGGCCGTCTCGATGGAGATTATGTTTCTGGTTGTAGGGTAAGGACCGGATCCATGCCAGACCCATATCCCCGATTTTGATGCGCCTCTTTTGCAAATTTTGTTTGTTTCTTCTCAAACTGTAGGGCAATAAGGAAGGGGAGGAAGAAACGCCTCCTTTGGCTCCGCGACGGCGTCGTCGCCTGACTGTGTTATTACCGTTGTTCCGCCTGTTGGCAGCTGGCCTATTGGTCCTATTTGCTCTTCTGCACCGCGCGTGTAGTGTTTTATCTTCTGTGATGCTTGATTCTTTGGATCGGCCTGGGGTTTCTGCTGTTGTATGTGCATCTGCTGTGGCTTCTTCGGACAATACTCCTCGGATGTTGTTTCTTGTTGTTCTGCTCCCTAACATGTGAGATACAGATGTTTTTTTTTGTTTGGTGTTTGGTTAATTACTAGCCTGCTGCCGTATCTGGATTCTTAACATGCTTGAATAGGCTATCATATTTGAACTCTGAATTAGCATCCGATTTCATAAACTGAAGTATTGTTTCATTTTTCTCCCGCTGCAGATTCCTACTCTCCTGAAGCTGGTTCGCTTCATGCTAGCTGCGGTAATATTGTGCTATCGTATTAATTTTATTGATCCATTTTTTAAAATATTGCTCGCTTTCTTTGTTCTGCAGAGTATCAACGTGATTATCCAAGTAGTATCATTTTAATATTTCTTGCATTTTCGTTCTGCATAGTATCGACGTAATTAGCCAAGTAGTATCAAATAAACAACTTCTTTTGTTCTTGGACAGTCATGTATAAAAGGTCTCGGTCAACTTTGTTTGTCCGAAAAATGTACAAGAGTACACAATTAGTTTATTATGGTTCAGTTCCTTATAGTAATTTTTATACGAGTATGTTGTGGATTTCTTAGGGCCGTATTCACGAAGAGTATTGTGACAGCTGTGCTTGGCATATCTGGAGTTGGTGGCACCATCGAAATTTATGGTGCATCTGATGTAGTTGTATAAAAGTGAGCTCTGCATTATTTTTTTCATCTGATACACTCTTGCTGTTGCTGTTGCTATTGCTTTAGGCTAGATTCTAGAGCAGCTGAAGTGTGTATCATTCTGATCTACTTGAAATACCACGCCATATGTTCAGTTGAGTTTTGAAGCTGTCTTGATGTTTTAGTGTTCATTGGTTGCTGGATGTTTTATCTCTGGTCTTTATTCAGCTATATTTATGGTCTCAGTTGGAGCTATTCTTCAGGTTGCGATCCTGTTATTGATGGGGATATGCCTACTGGGGTATACCCAGCAAAGCGTTTCCGACTGGACCGAGAGCTGGCGAGTGGGCCTGCAGAACGGCGAGTGGATTGAAGCCCAGCAAGGTACCGAGCGACTGGAAACTGAAGGCCCAGGCGAGTAGATAGGCCCAGTCGAATTGGGTTAAACGACTGTTAAAGCTGTAACCAAATCGGTTGAGATATGTAAACCCTAGGGGAGGTGAGCCTATATAAACCTCCCTAAAGGGTGAGTAGAGATACGTTCCCTCATACACCCAAGCGACTCGCCGCCTAGCCGTTCGCCCATTGTAACACCTCCATAATACAATCTAGCAGGAGTAGGTATTTACCCTCCGGGGGGCCGAACCTGGGTAAAACCCTGTGTCTTTGCCCTCATCTCGCACCGCAGATGGCTGGCCGCCCTTGCCCCTCGTTCTACTACTCGCTGCCGATTGCAACATCTGCCGTGACCATTCCCACGACAGTGGCGCCCACCGTGGGGCCTGGCCGGTCTGGTCGGTGTTCTGCGGCGAGATCCAATCTGCCCATCAACGAGACGGTCGCCACCGGCCGCATGATAGCGATCGGCGAGATGCTCCAGATCTTGCCGAGCAGCTACGTCCCGGCGGCACGACCCGTCACGCACAGCGTGATCCTACCAATCGGCACGATCAGCCTCTTCGTCGGCCTCACCGACGTCATCGTCTCGGAGGACTCGGCTCGCATCCGCGAGTCGCCGCCACGCGATCGGCTCTCCGAGAGCCAGGTCCGCACGATCCACCGCCTCGCCTCCGAGTACAACTCGGCCCACAGCAACGTGGCCGGGAATTCAGCGGCCGCAGAAGATGCGGCCCTCACCGACGACGCCGACTCGGCGACCCCGGCGTCACTCGCCGGATCCATCACCGCGGCCTCGTCCGCGGGCTCCATCGCCCAGGTCTCCAACGCGGGAGACTTCGAGGACCCCTCCATCCTCGGGATCTTCGAATTCGACTCCGGGTCAGAGAACTCCGCCGACCTCCGCGATGGAGCCAGTCGCCACGCCGTGGCCTACATGGCCACCAGCGCCGATCCGCCGGAGGATCCTTTCTCCACCCCAATCCCTCCTAACGCCACGACAACGGAGGTCGAGGAACTCCGCCTAAAACTGGCGGAGGCGATGCGCAAGGAGGAAGCCGAGCGCAAAAAATTTCGCCTCGAGCAGGTGACGGCGCAGGAGCTGTCGCGCTACCACCAGCAGCGGATCAGGTCACGTTTGAACCCCACCGTTCAAGGGCGTGCCCTGAACTTCGACGACGAAAACGACTCGGCCCGCATAGCCGAGCGCGCAATCTGCGAGAACGCGCCACCAGGAGGAAGCGCCCGGCCCCCGCCAGGATCGACGGCGATGGGCGCCCCACCACCACCCAACCGCACCCCTCCCAGGGACCAGCCGCGGATAGTTGTCTCCTCACGGGAGCGAGACGCAAACGGCCTCCCACTGTTCTCCACCCCGATGGACAACCTCGTGGCAGGCCGAGCAGCAGCCGGCAGCATCACGGCCACTGGCGACGGCGCCCTACAGATCCAGTACGTCAGGGCCCTGCTCGCGAAGGCCGTGGAGCAGCAAAAAGCGGGCGCCGACTCGCAAGGTCGAGTATACTCGCGTTCCTCGGGAAGCAGAGCGGCCGCCCAGCGGCGGCAAACACCCTCAATTGCCCGCCACCAGAGCCACTGCAGCTCCAACACCGACCCGCGAACGCGGCACTCTCCACCAACGACCCCAGGCCGGCGACCAACTTCGTCGCCGCTAACGGGCAACCCATCGACGCCCGCACCCACATCATCAACAACCAAAGCTGGCGCGCACGCCAGCCCGACGACTTGCGGCACACCCTAACTAATCGCCGCGACGGCGAGCCTATGGGGTCGCTCAGTCGACTCGGGCCCAAGTGCTTCGGACCAATGATCCGAGGCGAGAAGTACCCGCCAAACTTCAAGGCGCCAAAGGAGATAGAAAAGTACGACTCCTCGTACGACCCCGCAGTCTGGCTCGACACATACCTCATGGCAATGGGGATCGCGGGTCACACTGACCTACTCGCCGCCCGTTACCTCCCCCTGATGATGGAGGGGACGTGCAGGCAGTGGATCAACACTCTCCCCCAGGACAGTATCGACTCCTGGGAGGAAATGCGCGACGCCTTCGTCAGGCACTTCGAGTGCTCCTACACCCGCGCCACCACTATCGAGGACCTGGAACGATGCGTCTAGGGACCCCGCGAGTCGACCCGCAACTGGGTCCAACGGTGGCAAGAGCTTTGGTACAACGCGGTCGGCATCCACCCGGACACCGCGATCCATTGCTTCAAGACCTCGTATAGGTTTGATTTCATGGTTTCTTATTTACGGTGCTATTCCAATACTGATTATCATATTGTCTGACTGCTTTCTTGCATGCTTGCTTTAGATTTGTACACTAGGGAAAATGTTTATTTCTTTTGCCTATACATTTACTCTAGGAGACTATGTTTGATTCCAGGCGTTCGCGGGCTATGGTTACTTCTTGCTGTCTAAGATACAATATACTATTGGTGCTGAGCTGAGCTTAAATTTTATTTTATTTATAGTGCGTATATACTTAAATCAGCTTTTCTGTTTATTTTTGTGCATAGATCTGCTAGCGCTCCAAGTTAGGTCGGTGAATGAGATTAGAAATTTATCTAGCCTAGCTAAGAATCCATAGACAAGGTTTCAGGCACTGTAGTGTTAGGCGATTGCGTGTTTAGTTGGATGTCGGGCTTCATGCCACTGGCTTCACGATACAAAAGCACCACTACGGCTCCACCCATTTATATGCTCTGAAGGAAATGCTAAAACGTAAAATATGCTCGATACAAATGGTTTTGGGGTACAGTAAGTAGATGATATGTAGTGTCCGCTGTTCAAAATTGTACTCTCAGCTCACTGCGTTAGACTAATTCAATAAGCTGAATAATGTACTATTGTAACATTTTGAAAAATAAATTAGGAGGCTTTGTTTTAACTTTTATCCACTTTGGTGTATCTGCAAATTACAAGTGAGTTGACAACGAAAATGCTAAGTTTGCTTCCAAGCTGAGGAGCTTGCAGATTTGTTCTCACAGGTTCAACGTATATCCTTTCCCTTCTTATCTCCCAGTTGTACTTTTTTTTAACCGTCTATTGACAAATGAATTGAATTATTCACATCCAATCTGGTTACGGTAAATTTATCATGTAGATTCATACATAGTGTGCAGCTGATCACGCCACCCTGTGTTTTTTCTGATGCATGGTTGATCCTTCCATTTTCCTATACACATATGTTACTAGCTTATTATATTATATTTGTAGACACATATGGTAAAGACGGTACAGATTTGTACGACATCCATCCATGTGGAAAAGATTCAGGTAAAGTCACTTCACTGCCTTAATTTCTAGATGACTTGACATACTATTTCCATCGTTATGTATTTATGGATCTGTCATTGTGGTGCAATAGTAATCAGGATAGTGTTAAGTCCATCCATTTTTTGGAGGTGAGAGGTTCATTGCGACTTCCAGAGTTATCAGTATGGCAACTCCCTGTCATACTTTGAGCCGTGGAGGCCTGCATATACCTTTGGAGAGTGGTTTTGCTGCTGAGTTAAAGAAAAGTGTGAAGAGAAACCGGTCAAACACTGCTTACTAATAAATATACATGTGTTCTCAACCGCGAGTCAGCATGGTGTTTGGAAAGTTCTACTTTAAAGCACCTACAAAATCATGACCATTTTGTTATGGTTTCTTGCAATATTTATACTGAAGTCATTTTCTGCAGGTCAACATTAAGCAATTGTTGTGGCTTAGAAGATTGAAATAAGTATTGGGAATTCTATAAAATTGAAATAATTACAGATAGCGTGATGTTGGCTCCACCGCCTTCCAAGCATATGGGCACACATATAGGCCTCCTTTGATTCTCAGGATTTCTAAAGGATTGGGATCCTATGAGTATTGTTCCTTACGCAGCCGTTTGATTCAAGGGATTGTAACCTAAAGGAATAATTCCCATAGGAAACATGCAGTGTATTTTCACAGGACAATTTGCATGAGCTCTGACCTCATGGTTAGAATCCTTTAATGTAATCAAACATGTGTGAGATTTCTTGTGTTCATAGGAATCAGTTGGGCAGAACATTCAAATCATTTGCCATTTCTATTCCTTTGGATTTCCTACCCTACGAATCAAACCAGGCCATATACTTCATTAGCTGCGTTTTCTAAGCCTTCATATTTTTCTTTTTTCTAACATAGAGTTCCTCCAAGGGGCTGGCACTTATTGTATCAAGTCATTCACATAATGATTTGTGAACGCTCATACCAGCCTCTCACACTAAAAAGGACAGTTGTAATTAGCATTCGAGTACCACTCCTAAGTGTTGAAGTTAATGACATCCCAGCGGGCGCAGCGACAGTCATCGCCTTTAGGCTCTTGCAAGTTTCCATTTTTCTACAGCCATTGATTGCTATTGTACATAAACCTGACATTTTATCATAATATTCTCTCAGTTCTAATAAAATATACACTAAAGAAATTTGACTGCTTGCATAGGTTGTTTTGATATAGAGATAGATTATAACCAAACATCACGGGCGCGGCGTGTCGCCGCGCCACTTTCCCTAGTACATTCCCAAGGATCAAACGGGACACACATCGTGTGCCAGCTTCGGTCTGCAGTAATCACGCATAGCGACAGTAGCGCCCCATCCACCTGGCATTCAGCTCACTCTAAAGGATATCACTATCAGTGCATCAAATTCCAAATGCATACCAATGCATCAAGTTCCAAATGCATATCAATGCACAATGTAGAGCAACTCTAACAGAGGCTGCAAATTTTGGCGTTGTAAAACGTGTATGCAACGCGCGAGATCCGGATTTCACGCGCCGCGCGCGAATCTCCTCCGACGGAGGCGTTAAACCCTACTCTCTAAATTTGCATTACCAACCCTTCAACAGGCGCGCTAAATTGGTGAGCACGCAAACATTATTTTTTGCAACAAAGAAAAAGCAAAAACATATTTATACATAAACATAATAAAATTACATAGTTCGGGTGCAAGAAAAATACTAGAAACTACTACTAGACTACGGGAAATTACTAGAAACTAAATCTAGTCCGACGAGGAGACGGGGATGTAGTCATCGCCGGAGGAGAGTGGTGTCGTGTCGGACACCGGCGTCGACAACAGGTAGTCCAGCCAACGGGGATCGTCGTTGGAGATGGTCGTCGGCCGGCCATCTGCGCGTCGATGAAGGCGCGCCTCTCCGCCTTGTTCACCCGGTGCGCGAGGCGGTTCTGGTGCTTCGCCGCTCTCTCTGCCGCCTTGGTCGCGGCCCGCGCGGCGTCGTGCGCGCGCTGCGCTGCGTCGTCCTGGGGGAAAACACACCTTCCACTCCTGGCACAGGTGCTCATCGTGCTCGAAGATGAGCAGGCGGCGCTCCGCCTCGAGCCTGTGACGGCGCTCCTCCTCCGTGATGAGGCGGCAGAGCGAGCGCCTCGGCCTGCTCGCACGTCCACACGTCGTGAAAATTCATTGGACGAGCGCGGGCGCCCGAGCCGCCACGCGACGGCGTCGTAGGCGCGTGCGGCCTCGTGCACGGTGTCGAAGGTGCCAAGGAGAAGTTCTCCGTCGGGCGCGCGCATACGCCGCGATACCCGGAGCTTCCGCGGCATGATGGTGGTGACGCGGACATGTTGGGAGCGAAGCGGAGGGAAGATGATAGCGGCGGGGAGAGGAAGAGGACTCCGCGCGCGCTGAAGTGCTTCGGGTTGGTTTCACGTGTGGGCCGGCATTTAACGAGTGCACGCTAAGCGGTGCGTCAAAAGAAGCACGCGCAACCGAGCGCGCGGCAAAGTTTTTCCCACATACGAGAAGATACAGCGATTGCTGGAGTGCGCGGCGTGGGCTCTTGCGCGGGTTTACATCCTCTGTTGAAGTTGCTCTTAGGCATTTGTAAGTGCAGAGGAAGAAATAGAGGTGCAGCAACAACACTGGTGCACTTCACGGGTCCGTTTACCTTTTGCAACAGAAATAGCTACTTCCGGATATTATAATGTTTATTACTCCTTGATATTATAATGTTGTGGTAGATTTAGGCATATAGGATGCATTGGTCTAATCCATGATTCCTGTTCATCGAGACCTCCACGTATAAGACTCGAAGGCCTGCAACCAAAAGTTCATTGGCCTAATCCATGATTCCTGTTTATCGAAACCTCCACGTACAAGACTCGAAGGCCTGCAACCAAAACTTCTCAACCGACCTAACCTGCGGGACTGCAAGATGGCTCTTTAGAGGTTTACGAAGACCAGACATACGTTCAAGGTAGATTGAAGATTGACTTAATGTACAAGACAAGATAAAGACCTGTCATGACTAGGGGAACTCTTACACCACCGGTGGCTATATATATTTGAAGACATTCACCTGAAGAGGGGACACACCATAGTCACCCAAGTTATACCCATTAACTTTAGCGTAAACCCTAGATTCATCTACTCTCGTCGGGTTGTGTTATAAACCCGTTGAGATCATCTGCAACCATATTGTACAATCTCTTGATCATCTAATTAATAAAGTCTAAGGAAACCCTTCCTTTTACACATATATTCATCTTTGAGATCCAAACCTGCATAGCTGAGCCGATTGCCGAACAAATAAAGTATGTTTTGACCTTCAGAAGTGAGGTTGTGATGAGATCATGAAAACTATCCTTCGTCAGTTGGCATGCCAGGTAGGTGGTGCCCGCGTCATGCATACCAGATTCACTACAGAGATTCCCAAAGGCAACCACTATCAGGACGGCGAGATGCTCCTCAACGCCAATTACAACGACCAACACCGTAGGAGTCCAGGTCGTAGCCTAGGGCTAGACGCCCAACCCACAAATGCTATCCCAAGGCAACGGCCAGCTTTGGGCGATAGGCATCAAGATTATTCCCGTCCAACATCGGATGGGAAGATCGCCATTTGGAGAGTTCCTATAGGAGAGGTGCGAATGACCCTAGGGGATTTATTGTTGGGAATATTCCATAGAGGCAATCATGTATGATGATATTTTCAATGTATTCATAATGTTATTAAGTTATTCTTATATGAACATCATATATATCATCAAATGTGTGATTTAGTTGTGAAACTATATATTCATGTTGTTCATACTAGTTGTCCTTGGCCATCGAGGTTGTGTTGGACACACAACTAAGACCGGCGTGCAAGTTGGCTAATGACACAATTCCACTTGTCATGATCATGATAATGCCAATCCGATTTACACCGATTCGTCTAAAGTGTTTGACGAGTCAAACTGACGCATAGTTGACATGCAATGAGCATGTTGTCATTTGCAGTCTCAAGCAATGGAATTCGAGTGAGGTGATCGCATGATCTGAGTTGTGGATCGACTGACTTGGGTTCAATCAAACATTGTTCCGTAAAAGGATAGTTATAAAGATAGAGTTTGGGCAGGCTATGAATCAAGTTGCGTGACACGGATAACCAAGATGGGATTTGCCCCTTCGTAATGGAGAGATATTCTCTAGGCTCTCTAATGTGATATGATTCGGAAGCATGACCATGTGCGAGTAGGTTAAGTGTTAATTGAGGACTCGAACTAAGTGGCAGTCCAATGAATCATATGTCATGAAGGAGAAGAGAGTTGATGTAATATACCAAATTTTGGCCCCTTGAATTCTTTCAAAACCCTAAAACCATTTTGGCCTCTATTTGAATTTTTGTTTGCTTTTGCACCTTCTCAAGTCTTAAATCCTTGGCCCACCTTGAAACTTGACCTTGGACTTCGATTTTGTCAAGATGCAAGCTAGATGAACCTTGGATTCTTTTCTAAAGAATAAAAAACCCACTCTTTTCATTCTCTTCCTTCATAAAAGAAAACCGTAAAAGCTACTTTGTCAAAGGAAGTATCATCCACATGCTTCTAAAAATCCAATAAAATTAGGGGATGATCACTATGGCATATATAACCCAATATGGAAAAGTATTCTCTAGGTACCATGTACTAAAACCCTCATAAATCCTAGATAAGTTCTTCCTATAAACCCTTTTGAATTTAAAATATATGCAAACCATTTTTCTAAAATGACCAATGCCCAAAATGTATGCCCTAGGTCAATACCAACATCATATAAAAATATAGGATGAAAATCTTTGCATTTGCTTGCTCAAAATTCAAATTTGGATTTCAATAGATTTGATGTTTTCAAATTCTTACACAGACCAAGTTTAGAATTTTTGAAAAACCTTGAACATAAAAGTTGAAGTCCTATGATCCCCCACCCAACAAAACAAACCTCGCATCTTTTGGAGCCATAAACCCATCCATTGCTTCCAAGCTTCATTCATGTTGTTTTGAAATTCCAAAATCCTACATACCCTAAGTTTGGAATTTCAACAATTCCCAAATATCAAAGTTGGACCTCTCTAAATGAAGCATCTAGAAAACCAAACCATATGTCAATCTGAGCACCACAACCACCACAATCATCTTCTGAATCTTCTAGAAACCTAGATGAACACTGAAATTTCTTTGATAGTGTTAACTGTCAATGTTCAATTTTGTCAGAGAACGGCACCGACCATATCTAGTCATCGCCACCCGACCTTCGCCGTGCCCCTTTCCCTGCCCACGTCCCGCTCAACTACTCTCACTCACTGCACCCAGGGCCCCAGCGCCATCGTACTCCGCGGTGGACCCCACCTTGATGGCGACCCGATAGTGGCATTGCTTTGGCCAATCGCTGAGAGAATCCAACCACACCGCACGTCCGCAAGCTTCTAATCCTTGCCTAGGCCCTCCTCCCCAGCTTCCCCTGGAGCCGATACAACAATCGGCACTGCCTATGAGCTCATCTAGAGCCTCATCACCATCCTCGCCCGAGCCAGCGGCTGCATCCTCCTATCACCGCTATAAAATACCCCTCCCATGCACCCAACAATCCTCGCACCACCTCTCTCTCTCCCTCCTAGTAACCCTCTAACCCAAGCATGGCTAGGATCGAGCTTTCCATCGCCAACGACAAGCTCAGAATCGTCGTCAACCCCTAATCCAATAACCCCACCTCCGAGACTCGCCGGTCCAATTAAACCACGCCCAAGCACCCCTAGGACCTCAGCAACCCGTAGCCACCAGTAGCTTTAAAATTCACGAAACTTGGCATTATCAATTAAATAGGTAATACTTTGTGTCAAAATTGGGGCGATGGCATTTTGAGTCATATACTTTCTAGTTGCTTTGCAACAAAAACCCTCGTTGTCACGTTGAAAACTGAAAATAGCTTCAATTTTAGAGGCACCAACATACCAAGCATGGACACGTTATCATAAACTATGGCAAAGATATGGCCATGACCTTGGTCATAAGGTTTAAAAAACATGGATTTTCATACATCGACCGCCATATTGTGAATCAAGTTTTTCAAACATTGTCAACTTTCAAATTTATATTTTTTTTTGTGAAAGTAGTGATCATAGTAAAACACCATGCTAACGAATGGCATTTCTTCAATTTATATTTAGTTCTCCCTTATTTTTTTCCCTAAAAGGACCCAAATTTGGTGGCATTAGCATTTATATCAAGAAGTTGAACCTTGCAAAACTCTTGGTGGTACTTCCTTAATTTAGTAATTGGGTACCTTCAAATGTTTTTTTAATCATGAGTAAGGTATCATGTACTTGTAGTTCAAAATTCGAGATACTTTCAGTAAATTTCCATAAAGTCATTTTGTTGAACAAATATAGCCATAAAGCTTAAAAATTCATGAAACTTGGTTATTATCAATTAAATAGGTTATACTTTGTGTGAAAATTCGTATGATGACATTTTGAGCCATATACTTTCTAGTTGCTTCACAACAAAAAAAAACATTGTTGTCACATTGAAATTGAAAATAACTTCAAATTTGGAAGTTCTCCCTTTGTACATCATGCTTGAAATTCCAATATGCACCAACTTAACATACAAAGTAAGGATAGGTTATAATAAACTATGGCAATTGGCAAAGATATGGCCCTCACCTTGGTCATCTGGTTTTAAAGCCATGAATGTTCATACATGGTATGCTATATTGTGAATCAAGTTTTTTCAAATGTTATCAACTTTCAAGTTTATAAGTTTCCATGGAAAGTAGTGATCACAGTAAAACACCATGCGAAATAATGGCATTAATTTAATTTATATTTTAATTTCCTTGATTTTTCCAAAACGGGCTGAATTTTGGGGCATTAGCATTTATATCAATAGGTTGAACTTGCAAAACTTTTGGCATGGTTCTCTTTTATTTTATTACTTGGGTACCTTCGAATGTTTTTTCAATCATGTACAAGGTATCTTGCACTTATAGTTCAAAATTCGAAACACTTCTACTAAAATGCTATAAAGTCATTTTATTGCACGAATATGGCCATAAAGCTTGAAAATTCATGAAACTTTGCATTATTAATTAAATAGGTTATACTTTATGAAAATTGGGGCAATGGCATTTTCAGCCATATACTTTTTAGCTATGTGATACATCCAAAATGTATCTACTTTCCTGAACACTTTTGCTATTGTTTCTTCGCTAATTTGTGTGGTTTGGATATAACTAACTTGGACTGACGCTGTTTTCAGCAGAATTGCTTTGGTGTCTCCTTTTTGTGCAGGAAATCAACTTTCAGGAAAAATCCCGGAAAATATCGCAAACTCCTATTTTATCAGAAGACTCACAAAGCCATAAGACGAGACAAAGAGGGGCCATGAGGGGCCCACACCACCTGGGGGAGTAGGCCAGGCCAGGCCGCTCCATAGGGTGGTGTGGCCACCTCGGTCTCCCCCTTGATCTCTCCTTCCGCCTACAAATAGCCTCTGACCTAAAAACACTAGGGGAATTCGAGGTTTTTTCAAATAGATTTCCGCTGCGCCGCCACCACCAGAAACCGTGTTTCCACTAGTGCAGGACACCCCCTTTAACTCCGGTTGGGAGGGCCCTCTAACAGCGGTTCCCCAACCGCTGTTGAGGGTTCGGTGTTAGAGGGGGGCCCCCTTTAACACCGGTTCTTATACGAATCGGTGTTAAAGGGTGGCGCACGTGGGGCTGCCGCAGGCCTCAGCCCCCCCCTTTAACACCGGTTCGTATCTGGAACCGGTGTTAAAGGTTCTTCTGCCGCGGCAGAGATTTAGGCTGTTTTCCTGCCGCGGCAGAACTCTGCCGCGGCAGGAAAACGGCCTAAATCTCTGCCGCGGCAGACTTCTGCCTCTGCCCCGTTCTGGGCGTATTTCTGCGGGAGGGGGGAGCGATGGGGAATCGATCGGGAGCGGTATACACATAAATCGTCATCGTTACATACGAGTACATGAATAATTAAGCAACTATTATTATACACAAACATCGTCATCGTTCATTTTGGTGGATATCTAAAGAGTTCTCCGCCAGGCGTGACGACCTCATCAAGTATGAACCCCGCCAATTCCTCTTGAATGGCTCGTATGCGTTCAAATGGTAGGAGTTGGTCCCGCATCCGTTCGATCTGAATATATATGAAGAATGGGCCGTCAATATATATAAGAATAAAACTCAACACAATTGATGGTAATAAAATAATGTTGTGGACTTTGTTTACTTACTCTAAGTTGTTCTAGTGCGGCTTGGCCCGTCGCACATATCGTGTTGCGAATGAATTCGCAAACATAGTACCCACATAAGTTATTGCCGTGTCCCTGATGCGCGCACTTTACGAGAATAGAGAGTTCAATCAAAATAATAATCAATAAAGCATGATATAATGGAATTGGAAACTAGCTAGTATTACTTACATTTTGGTCTACAAATTTTAGTTCTTCTGACCATTCACCCACGGCCCTGCCCGTGAACCTTTTCCAAACCCTGTCCGACAAAGAAAATGGATAAAGGAGTAATTAATTACTTATTGTCACGAAAGTTGCCGATCTAGTGCGATAATATGATTGAAATTACCTCTGGAGCATCTCTCTAAAGTTTGCCCATATCTCTTTTTCTTTTCGTAACGAGTCCATGACAAGGACTTTTCCTGAGTCGGGTTGAATGCCTAGCAGAATAAAGTGGAACCTACGCACGCATAACTCATCATCAGTTAAACTTAACATCGAGTAAGCTGAAATAGAATGTGTAAAAGAGAGAGGGTAACAGTACTCACGAGAAGTTGTAAGGCAATAGTATTTCCCTTTTGGTTTGTTGTCTCAGTAAAGACGTTAGCAAGTAATCTTCTGTTTGCCCGGGTTTGGTTTCTACCACTTCTTCATGAACTCTATTTGGGTCAACGAACCCAATGTCAAAAGGGCCTCCTTTCCTGCATTCCATAACCTTTTTCCTGCATAATAGTATATACATATATGGTGAGCATATATATATACATGCAATTAATAAAGTGAATGAGATGAGATATAAATTATAGAAATAGTACTTACACACAATAAAGGCTGATGGCAGCTTTGTCGAGTTCCTTCTGATTGAATAGAAAATGCAAGTCTTGAATGTTGAAGTCGATCGCGTCATCTCCGCAGAAGAAAATATCATCTCTTATATGCGCCGTGATCCATTCTACCTTTCTCGTCTTTCAGAAATGAAGGTACCACTTGTGCAATTTTCGCATCTTTGTTGGTAGAGTCTTGAGCTCCTCTTTCTTGACGAGATTCTTCCCATACTTCCATGGCTGTATGGGGTTGGCATCGCATTTGGGCAAGTTGTCTCCCATGACGTTCAAGTATGCAATGTAAGTCATCCCCATCTCATTGGCCTTTCTTTGTAGCTCTGCCTCGTAATCCATTACAGGAGGAGCGTCCCGTGTGTCGAACATTTGGAGCGGGGCACATGATTGGTTTTCCTGCTCTCCGAGCATGGGAACTGTTTTCTGGGGTGCCTCACGACTGCTACTTTCAGTCTTCCTACGGCGCCTTGCATCCGCCTTCAAAATCTGGCGCTCGTAGTCCGGCACAAGTGGGGTTTCAGGTTTCAAAAGATTATTGTAAAACTTCTCCACCATCGCCGGATCTATTTTCTCCTTTGGCTCGGCCCGTCTAGGTGCAAAGAATTTCTTGACCTGTTCTTCCGAGATCCTATTGGTCTCCTCGTCGCTGCGATTCCACGGTAAAACCGGCAATGGCTTGGCGGAAGGCTGCGGGACGTAGTTTTTTGAACTCTTTGGCGTACGGTTTCCTGCGGATTTCTTTGTGGCAGTGCTACTAATGCTCCTCGTGGCAGTGCTCTTCCGCTTACGCTGAGGAGATGGCTGAAGCACCGGAGATGGCTGACGGGCTGGAGATGACTGCCGTGCAGGAGATGGCTGACGGGCCGGAGATGGCTGCCGCGCAGGAGATGGCTGCCGCGCCGGAGATGGCTGCCGCGCAGGAGATAGCTGAAGCGGCTCAGACTGCTGACGCTGCGGAGACGGCAGGGGTGCCAGTGACCTCCAATTTGGAAGCACAATGTGTTCCTTCTTCCAAAGAATGGTTGTTTTCACTGCAAATTTGAGTTGAGTTTCCCCTTCACCTGTAGCATGGTCAAGTTGTGCTTCCTCATATTCCTTCACAACCTCATCCACCCCGACAATAGCATAGCCATCTGGAATCGGTCGGCAGTGGTAAGTTCCACCAGCTACAGGAGGTAAGGCATAGCCGACAGCCACCTTAATGGATAAGCCCATTAATCTCACATGCAGCTCAGCGTGTTCGCTCTCCGTGATCTCATCCACGGGGTATCGAGGACCCGTCATTTCAAGCGTGGGCTGCACGTTCTCCGTGGAAGCCACACTGCTTTTCCGCGCAGAGTCTGGGCCGCGGGCAGCTTCCAATGCAGGCTCTTCGTGCCGCTGAGATGGGCCGGTAGCTTGATGGCTCTGTTGTGCATTCACTTGCGCCTGCAGCGCCGCAAGTGCATGTTCTATCTGTGTCATCCGCTCTGTACGCTCTTTTTCTTTTCTGCCGCGCCATCTGTAAGAGTCGCTCCAGTCGGCAAACCCATCCTTCCACGTCATACCCCCTGTGCCTCGTGCATGTCCAGGGTGTTCTTTTTTACCGATGGCGCGTGTGAGCTGGTCATTCTCTCTGTCGGGATGGAAGGTCCTGGCGGATGTTTCCTCGTATGCCGTGATGAGTTCAGTGACGGGTTTGGCAAGGAGGGTTGGGAAGATACACAATCCTGTTTCTGGGTCCAACCTTGCCCCGATTCTGTAGAACCAAGTCTTTGCACGTAGGTCCCACCCATCTGTCTAGGGTGTGATCCCTCTCTCGCGCAGGGCCTTCTCAGCTTCCTCCCACTTAGGCCTCTGAGATATGTAGCCACCTGACCCCGTCCTCTGGTGATATTCCTTCTTCAAGGCATTAAGCGTATTGGTTTCTGACCTCTTTTTAGCTATAGCACTTTTTTTATATGTCTCAAATTCGGGCCAGTGAGGTCTTATCTTCGCATAATATGCGTCTTCGAAATTTGGAGTCTCGCCAGATTTGACAAATTTGTTCAATTTTGTCTTCCAGTTGCGGAAAGCGTCAGCCATCTTCTTTAGAGTCCACTCTTTGACCTTTTCCTTTATAACCGGGTTGTTTTCATCCTCCTCTGGCGGAAGGGTGAAATTTACCAACAACGAATTCCAAAGCGTTTCTTTGGATCTGTCATCGACAAAGGTACCGTCGCCCTTCTTTGGCTTATTCCAATTTTCAATTATGATTGGGATTTGGTCCCTAACAAGAACTCCAGCCTGACGTACAAATTTGTCTGCGGCCTCCTTGGGCTCCATCGGCCTACCATCAACACGGAACGCTTCGATCGTGAACTTTGCACGATCTTTCAACCGCTGGCTCGCGCCTCGCTTGCTCTTTTTCGTAGAAGAAGATGGTTGCTGGCTGGTCGATCCAGAGGGCTAAAAGAAGAAAGAAGCGTTAATTAATACATGTAGAAGAAGATTGTTGGTGGAAGTCAGCAGAGGCTTAATCAATGCATATACCTCGCCGGACTTTGTAACCATTAAATTGCGTTCACCGGAGTCTTCATCTTCTCCATGACTAGTACTTGAGCTGTCGTCATCATGTCCCTCCAAGTTCAGATATTGTGAGGTGTCCTCATCAATAATGTTCTCCATTATTTCTTCTTCTTCAAGGTTTCTACTAAGTGGATCCATAGTTTCTAAAACAATAATATTATCTAGAGTAAGAGTGTAAACATTCAAGTGGACTTGGATTCATACACAAATATACATATTATTCATACAAAAATACACAAATGAGTCAGAGGTCCAATTTGTATACAAGTTTTAATCTATGCATGTAGTACAATTTATCGAGCAAACAAGTTTTAATCAGGATGAGTCAGCAATCACACACGTGGCAGACACGTGGCGCTCACCGGTGGGGTGACGTTGGTCTCGTCGGGCGGCGGTGCTCGTCGGACGGATGCGGCGGTCTCGTCGGGCGGCGGTGCTAGCGGCGGGCTCGTCGGGCGGCGGGCGGCGTCGGCGTTGAGGCGTGGCCTACGAGCTCCGAAGCGGCGGCGGCGAGACGCTCCTGCACGGGGAAGAGAACGAGGTGGTCAGGGCTCCTCGAAATAGGCTTGCGCCCCGTGTGGCATCCCGCAAAACCACTACTAGAAAATCGCGTTGAATTTGTGCATTGCATCGTCATCGTCATGCATTGTTGCATAAAACTATGTTCGCAAAGCTCGTTTTGTTTTCTAAAAACGCCCCCTCTTCATTCAAACACGCCAAGCCCGGCCTCCGGAATATTTTTGTTTGAATGCTATCGGTTTGCAAATGGTGTTAATAAAACAAATAAAAATTATATTATTTTAGCGGGGCAGTCGAACGGGCCGATTGACCAGAACGACCGCCCCAGAAATTAAAACGGTCCAACTACTCCCGCCCTTCCAAATCCTACACCTACCATTTTACCTACCCACACCCAGCCTCCACATCACCCTGGCCACCCACACGCTGCCACCTCACCCTCTCCTCTCCCCTCCACCAATCCTATCCTGCCACCTAATCCCTCCCTCTCTCTCCCTCTCACCTCCCCCACTCAGCCCACCCCTGGCCCCACTACCCAACCCACCACACACACCCCACACACACGCAGCCGGCACGCTGCAGCCGCCCACCCTCCGTAGCCCCGCGTGGCCCCACCCCCGGTCCCACCTGGCGCGCCCACCTCCCCCGAGCAGCCAACCTCCTCACCCCTCTCCCTGACGCGCGGACCCCGCCGCGGGACCCACCCCCACCGACGCCCTCATCCTTCTCTTCTCCCTCTCCCCGCGTTCCTTCTCCCTCCGCGCACAGCCCCCCCCACGCCACGTCGCCGGCGAGCCTCCGCGCTCCGCCCCGTTCCGCCCCGCTCAACCCCTCCCTTCCCCGACCACGCTCCCTCCCCGCCGGCGCTCGCCAGGCACCCTCCGCGCCGCGCGGGCCCCTGCTCCTCGCCCTCCTCCGGCGAGCTCCGTCGGCGCCGCCGTGGCCAAGCGCCTCCCCGACGCGTGCGACCGCCGTCCGGCCTCCTCCGCTGTGGGCCCGGCACGCCACCGTCACCAGAGCCCCGCTCGGCCGGCCCCGGACACCTCAGCCATCGCCGCCTCCACCGCCAGTCCGCCGCGGACCCCACCTTGGGGGCCTGCTCCGAGCCCTACCTGCGACCCGGGCCTGCATCGCCTCGGTCGGCGAGGCCCCTCCGTCAACAGTCCGAGGCCAACCCCTACCCGCGCCCTGCCCGCTATCGTCGCCCTGCGGCGCCGCCGGCCCTACCTCGCCCCAGGCTCGGTACTCTGCTGCGCGATCCGCCCGGTACGGCCTCAAGCCTGCGCAGCACGCGAGCACACGCATGTACTCCTTGTGTCTACGAGTTGTGCGGGTGTCGAGTACTCGTGGCCGGACAAGGGTTCTCGACACCAAGTTTTTCTTGGGATGCCACCGCGAGATCTTCACCAAGGCCATGTCGTGTGCCGACAACCAGCAAACCCCAAGTTCCCCCTCGCCAAGATCTTCATCGGACCCAGAGAACCCCCGGACGACGAACTCTTTTACCTGGACCCGAAGACCACATGCGCGACATCCCCGAGGATGCGAGGCCGAGAACCCGACGCCAAGATCGCCCCGGAGACCGAACCCCCGTGGATCGACATGCTCTTCTTCACGGATATGACAAGCACTCCGCCCGGACACCAAGTTCTGCACCCCGGACGCCAAGTCCGACCCGACCCGCGAACCCGACAAGATCGTCGCGACGACAAGAACGGCACCGACCCAAGTCCTGCTTCCCGGACGCGACAAGAGCTACCCCGATCCGAAGACCCTAACCCCGGAGTTCGAGAACGTTTCCGCCGAGACCGACCCGTCGAACCCTGGACCCTGAACCCGAACCCCGGAACCCAAGATCGTCGAGAACCCTAATGTGTGAACCCCTTCCCGAAAACCCTATTTTATAACATAATACAACTTGTTGCATACTTAATTGTCATCTCGCATGCATATCATTGGTTTGGGGGCCTTATGCCGATTCACCTAATAATTAAATATGGGGCCCATATGCGGGCAAATCTAGCCTTATATTGGCCTCATTTAAATTTGTGTAGCGAACTCGGTGCTATCTTTTGCCATGCAAAAACAACATTTAATTTGCGGGGTATCTAAATAACTTGAACCGTCCAATTAATTGTCGGAACCCCGGTTCCGCTTAATATGACCTAATTGCACCGCATCTTTGCCATGTCATACATCATACATGCATCATGCCGATCTTCTGCCGTTGTATTAAATAGTGCATCCGGTGTTTCTTCTAGTGTTTTGCTTCTTCGCGGATAAGGCCGTTGAGTTGATGTGAGCTTCTCCCCGATCTTCGGTCGAACCTTCGGCAATGTTTCCAGGCGAGCATCTCCCCCTTTCTACCTATCTTACTTTTATAGTATTTACTTCCCTCCTGTTGATCTATTGCTATCTGTGTTGCGATGCTCTAGTTTCCCGTACCCGTGATATCCCTTGCAGCCCTATATTGCCTCGGACACATCCTATTACCTATTGTTTGGTAGATAGTTGGACTTGCGCGTCGAAGTCGCTTGCTCAAGTGCGGTTGCGTGTCGTCAAGTGCCACAGTTGTTGATGTATTGCCGCATGTTGATGTTGGAGATGATCATAGTTTTACTTATTGTTCACTTTAATTCCTGTTTAACAACTAAAATTGAAGTAAGCAGAGGCATCGGTGGGTGATAGATAATATTTGGTTTCCGAACGCCCACTTGTGTCCCGTAGGACCCCGAGTACTTGATACCTGTTCCTTGAGTTATCGCGCTATCCACATATGGGGAGTATGGGCCCCCCTTAGCCAGAGCTTGATTCCGTCTTATTTCTTGGGGCCACAACTAGTTTGAGGATTTATTTACTATCCTGTACCTATGCCATGCTTTACTGCTTTATTACGATTGTGTGAGGAGCACGCTGTACTGTTTTGGAAGCGGAGTGTTTTCGCGGTATCGACAGTCCCCGTTTGGGGATCTGCTGTTGTTTACAGCCACTGACGCAAACCTTGAGTCCGTCTCGGAGCTTGCTTACTTCGTTGCGGGTGTACTCCAAGGGGTGGCCCCCTGAAATATTTCTGAATCTTGTGATTGCTCTGTCGTGAAGACCTCGTTGGGTTTTGATTTGGTTTTTCCGAGGTTGATCGTGTGTGTGTTGCTATTTGTGCACCCCGGCCGGGTTAAAACTTTCTGAAAGCCGTGTCCGCGGTTATGGACGACTTGGAGCACAGTATCTCGACCATAGACAAGCATAACTAAAGTTTACTGTTATAAATTTGACTT
Organism: Avena sativa; assembly: GCA_916181665.1. Lineage (NCBI taxonomy): Eukaryota > Viridiplantae > Streptophyta > Magnoliopsida > Poales > Poaceae > Avena > Avena sativa. The sequence goes on along the minus strand of OV702279.1, from coordinate 367,788,599 downwards.
TATAATGACTAGTAATCAGCTTCACTATAATGGAATGGCTAATTGATACTGCCCACAATTGCTTGTTTGGAGTGTCGCTTGCGACAGTTGTATCTGACTAGTAAGTATTGCAACTACAACGGAATGGCTGAATAAAAGTACCAACAACTGCTGGGTTTTGGGTTTATCTCATGCTATCTGTATCTGATTAGTAATTGATGCAACTACAACGGAATGGAAAACTAAAAGTGCCCACTGCTTATTTTATCAGGATGATTATCTATACCTGACTAGTAATTACTGCAACGATAACTGAATAACTAAAACTGCCAACTGTGTGAGTTCCTCGGTTGACTTCCTCGTTTGGTCTCGAGGGGGAAACACCAGGATGGGTTTGTTTGGTGTTAGCTTCAGGTTGGATCCGAATAGGTCTTTCTTATCCCTCTCTGATCACCGCCAGTTGTATCGAGTCTCTATAGGTTGTTTAGTGCATGCTGCCGCTGCCGCTCAGTCCATCATACCTATGTAGGCGAGGACCGCCGAATTCTAGCCTCGCCGTGTACTGGCCTCAGTACTGACGCTCCTCTTTTTCCTTTGCCCTTTGTCGGCATCCCTTTTGTTTAAGCAGGTTTTGAGATCGACGTCGTTAGCAGGGTTACCCTTCCGGCTTGGCCTGGGCAGGGTTATGGACGCCATTGGTTATTCTTCAGGGCTCTTAGCCCCATTTGCATCTTGTCCGTAGTCGGACGCTCCGTCTTTTCAAGGTGATTTGGATCTTTGTACCGTATATCTGTATTCTTGACTCATGGAGTCGCTGTTATATATATCTGTTCTGTGGGTTCCATCGAGGACTGTTGTGTAATGTTATTACTTCGTTTTCCACCCGCACGAAAGTGCCTGGTGGGCACCTTTGAATCGTTTCTATGCGGGTTTGGCGGGTTTCGCTAAAACTTGCATAGGTCCGATTCTGAGGGTGTTACAGAGTGGTATCAGAGCTCAGCAGTTGCGTTACCCCACAAGTCCAGCCTATAGGATAACCTAGCTAACGGCCGCAGTAGAGTGTCAAAACTATTTTTGCAAAATCGGTTGGATAGCTCTGATTAGGTCTGGTTTTACTCCTTACCCCTCTGCTATTCTCCTCTTATCTCGACGAGTTTTGAATCCGCTCTCTTCTCTCTCTTCGAGTCCAGGATTTCTCGTGGTTGGGTTTCCGTCATACCTTCAGGGTTTCGCCTTCTCCCTTTTGTAACGGAGGTGCTACGATCATCAATCTGCAACTTGTCTGTTGTACCCTTCCTCCAATCTTTTGTTCTTGAGCTCTTTATCCATATGTGTTCCTTGCTGGATATCAGTGTCGTTGAAAAACATGTGAGAAGGACGAGCATTGGTGAAGTTGGAGTATACCTTGAGCATGTGTTGTTCATGCCAATGGAACCATCGCGGAACCTAATCATTGTGTCTTTCATACGATTCTGCTGGCATCATCCCTTTGTTCCGGATATCGCCTATGAAGATCTTCAGTCTAAATCTCGAGAGTTGAGTTGCCTGATTCTCCTACTCATGTATAGAGTTGATAGTTTGGGTACGGGATGGATTGATCACCCTACCCGACTCTTACGGTTCGCTCTGTACATCGAACTGGTGGACCAATGTAACTTTTCCTCTTCTAATGGAAGTAAGGGGTGGCCTTATCGTTTGATACCTCTACCTTCGTCCTTTGTTTTCTCCGGAGTGTTCTCTCGACGATCAGGAACAACGACCCTTTGTTGGTGGTGTTGCCGATTTCAAGATGGAGAAGGAACCCTCGTTAGTGGTGTCGCGAGGATCTACGCGAAGCGAGAAGACGCAGATCGCCGACCTTCCTTCCGGTACCATGAGGCGGATCTCGAGGGCGAGATCCATTGTTAGTGGTGTCGAATTGTGGCATCCCGCAAAACCACTACTAGAAAATCGCGTTGAATTTGTGCATTGCATCGTCATCGTCATGCATTGTTGCATAAAACTATGTTCGCAAAGCTCGTTTTGTTTTCTAAAAACGCCCCCTCTTCATTCAAACACGCCAAGCCCGGCCTCCGGAATATTTTTGTTTGAATGCTATCGGTTTGCAAATGGTGTTAATAAAACAAATAAAAATTATATTATTTTAGCGGGGCAGTCGAACGGGCCGATTGACCCGAACGACCGCCCCAGAAATTAAAACGGTCCAACTACTCCCGCCCTTCCAAATCCTACACCTACCATTTTACCTACCCACACCCAGCCTCCACATCACCCTGGCCACCCACACGCTGCCACCTCACCCTCTCCTCTCCCCTCCACCAATCCTATCCTGCCACCTAATCCCTCCCTCTCTCTCCCTCTCACCTCCCCCACTCAGCCCACCCCTGGCCCCACTACCCAACCCACCACACACACCCCACACACACGCAGCCGGCACGCTGCAGCCGCCCACCCTCCGTAGCCCCGCGTGGCCCCACCCCCGGTCCCACCTGGCGCGCCCACCTCCCCCGAGCAGCCAACCTCCTCACCCCTCTCCCTGACGCGCGGACCCCGCCGCGGGACCCACCCCCACCGACGCCCTCATCCTTCTCTTCTCCCTCTCCCCGCGTTCCTTCTCCCTCCGTGCACAGACCCCCCACGCCACGTCGCCGGCGAGCCTCCGCGCTCCGCCCCGTTCCGCCCCGCTCAACCCCTCCCTTCCCCGACCACGCTCCCTCCCCGCCGGCGCTCGCCAGGCACCCTCCGCGCCGCGCGGGCCCCTGCTCCTCGCCCTCCTCCGGCGAGCTCCGTCGGCGCCGCCGCGGCCAAGCGCCTCCCCGACGCGTGCGACCGCCGTCCGGCCTCCTCCGCTGCGGGCCCGGCACGCCACCGTCACCAGAGCCCCGCTCGGCCGGCCCCGGACGCCTCAGCCATCGCCGCCTCCACCGCCAGTCCGCCGCGGACCCCACCTTGGGGGCCTGCTCCGAGCCCTACCTGCGACCCGGGCCTGCATCGCCTCGGTCGGCGAGGCCCCTCCGTCAACAGTCCGAGGCCAACCCCTACCCGCGCCCTGCCCGCTATCGTCGCCCTGCGGCGCCGCCGGCCCTACCTCGCCCCAGGCTCGGTACTCTGCTGCGCGATCCGCCCGGTACGGCCTCAAGCCTGCGCAGCACGCGAGCACACGCATGTACTCCTTGTGTCTACGAGTTGTGCGGGTGTCGAGTACTCGTGGCCGGACAAGGGTTCTCGACACCAAGTTTTTCTTGGGATGCCACCGCGAGATCTTCACCAAGGCCATGTCGTGTGCCGACAACCAGCAAACCCCAAGTTCCCCCTCGCCAAGATCTTCATCGGACCCAGAGAACCCCCGGACGACGAACTCTTTTACCTGGACCCGAAGACCACATGCGCGACATCCCCGAGGATGCGAGGCCGAGAACCCGACGCCAAGATCGCCCCGGAGACCGAACCCCCGTGGATCGACATGCTCTTCTTCACGGATATGACAAGCACTCCGCCCGGACACCAAGTTCTGCACCCCGGACGCCAAGTCCGACCCGACCCGCGAACCCGACAAGATCGTCGCGACGACAAGAACGGCACCGACCCAAGTCCTGCTTCCCGGACGCGACAAGAGCTACCCCGATCCGAAGACCCTAACCCCGGAGTTCGAGAACGTTTCCGCCGAGACCGACCCGTCGAACCCTGGACCCTGAACCCGAACCCCGGAACCCAAGATCGTCGAGAACCCTAATGTGTGAACCCCTTCCCGAAAACCCTATTTTATAACATAATACAACTTGTTGCATACTTAATTGTCATCTCGCATGCATATCATTGGTTTGGGGGCCTTATGCCGATTCACCTAATAATTAAATATGGGGCCCATATGCGGGCAAATCTAGCCTTATATTGGCCTCATTTAAATTTGTGTAGCGAACTCGGTGCTATCTTTTGCCATGCAAAAACAACATTTAATTTGCGGGGTATCTAAATAACTTGAACCGTCCAATTAATTGTCGGGACCCCGGTTCCGCTTAATATGACCTAATTGCACCGCATCTTTGCCATGTCATACATCATACATGCATCATGCCGATCTTCTGCCGTTGTATTAAATAGTGCATCCGGTGTTTCTTCTAGTGTTTTGCTTCTTCGCGGATAAGGCCGTTGAGTTGATGTGAGCTTCTCCCCGATCTTCGGTCGAACCTTCGGCAATGTTTCCAGGCGAGCATCTCCCCCTTTCTACCTATCTTACTTTTATAGTATTTACTTCCCTCCTGTTGATCTATTGCTATCTGTGTTGCGATGCTCTAGTTTCCCGTACCCGTGATATCCCTTGCAGCCCTATATTGCCTCGGACACATCCTATTACCTATTGTTTGGTAGATAGTTGGACTTGCGCGTCGAAGTCGCTTGCTCAAGTGCGGTTGCGTGTCGTCAAGTGCCACAGTTGTTGATGTATTGCCGCATGTTGATGTTGGAGATGATCATAGTTTTACTTATTGTTCACTTTAATTCCTGTTTAACAACTAAAATTGAAGTAAGCAGAGGCATCGGTGGGTGATAGATAATATTTGGTTTCCGAACGCCCACTTGTGTCCCGTAGGACCCCGAGTACTTGATACCTGTTCCTTGAGTTATCGCGCTATCCACATATGGGGAGTATGGGCCCCCCTTAGCCAGAGCTTGATTCCGTCTTATTTCTTGGGGCCACAACTAGTTTGAGGATTTATTTACTATCCTGTACCTATGCCATGCTTTACTGCTTTATTACGATTGTGTGAGGAGCACGCTGTACTGTTTTGGAAGCGGAGTGTTTTCGCGGTATCGACAGTCCCCGTTTGGGGATCTGCTGTCGTTTACAGCCACTGACGCAAACCTTGAGTCCGTCTCGGAGCTTGCTTACTTCGTTGCGGGTGTACTCCAAGGGGTGGCCCCCTGAAATATTTCTGAATCTTGTGATTGCTCTGTCGTGAAGACCTCGTTGGGTTTTGATTTGGTTTTTCCGAGGTTGATCGTGTGTGTGTTGCTATTTGTGCACCCCGGCCGGGTTAAAACTTTCTGAAAGCCGTGTCCGCGGTTATGGACGACTTGGAGCACAGTATCTCGACCATAGACAAGCATAACTAAAGTTTACTGTTATAAATTTGACTTTATAATGACTAGTAATCAGCTTCACTATAATGGAATGGCTAATTGATACTGCCCACAATTGCTTGTTTGGAGTGTCGCTTGCGACAGTTGTATCTGACTAGTAAGTATTGCAACTACAACGGAATGGCTGAATAAAAGTACCAACAACTGCTGGGTTTTGGGTTTATCTCATGCTATCTGTATCTGATTAGTAATTGATGCAACTACAACGGAATGGAAAACTAAAAGTGCCCACTGCTTATTTTATCAGGATGATTATCTATACCTGACTAGTAATTACTGCAACGATAACTGAATAACTAAAACTGCCAACTGTGTGAGTTCCTCGGTTGACTTCCTCGTTTGGTCTCGAGGGGGAAACACCAGGATGGGTTTGTTTGGTGTTAGCTTCAGGTTGGATCCGAATAGGTCTTTCTTATCCCTCTCTGATCACCGCCAGTTGTATCGAGTCTCTATAGGTTGTTTAGTGCATGCTGCCGCTGCCGCTCAGTCCATCATACCTATGTAGGCGAGGACCGCCGAATTCTAGCCTCGCCGTGTACTGGCCTCAGTACTGACGCTCCTCTTTTTCCTTTGCCCTTTGTCGGCATCCCTTTTGTTTAAGCAGGTTTTGAGATCGACGTCGTTAGCAGGGTTACCCTTCCGGCTTGGCCTGGGCAGGGTTATGGACGCCATTGGTTATTCTTCAGGGCTCTTAGCCCCATTTGCATCTTGTCCGTAGTCGGACGCTCCGTCTTTTCAAGGTGATTTGGATCTTTGTACCGTATATCTGTATTCTTGACTCATGGAGTCGCTGTTATATATATCTGTTCTGTGGGTTCCATCGAGGACTGTTGTGTAATGTTATTACTTCGTTTTCCACCCGCACGAAAGTGCCTGGTGGGCACCTTTGAATCGTTTCTATGCGGGTTTGGCGGGTTTCGCTAAAACTTGCATAGGTCCGATTCTGAGGGTGTTACAGAGTGGTATCAGAGCTCAGCAGTTGCGTTACCCCACAAGTCCAGCCTATAGGATAACCTAGCTAACGGCCGCAGTAGAGTGTCAAAACTATTTTTGCAAAATCGGTTGGATAGCTCTGATTAGGTCTGGTTTTACTCCTTACCCCTCTGCTATTCTCCTCTTATCTCGACGAGTTTTGAATCCGCTCTCTTCTCTCTCTTCGAGTCCAGGATTTCTCGTGGTTGGGTTTCCGTCATACCTTCAGGGTTTCGCCTTCTCCCTTTTGTAACGGAGGTGCTACGATCATCAATCTGCAACTTGTCTGTTGTACCCTTCCTCCAATCTTTTGTTCTTGAGCTCTTTATCCATATGTGTTCCTTGCTGGATATCAGTGTCGTTGAAAAACATGTGAGAAGGACGAGCATTGGTGAAGTTGGAGTATACCTTGAGCATGTGTTGTTCATGCCAATGGAACCATCGCGGAACCTAATCATTGTGTCTTTCATACGATTCTGCTGGCATCATCCCTTTGTTCCGGATATCGCCTATGAAGATCTTCAGTCTAAATCTCGAGAGTTGAGTTGCCTGATTCTCCTACTCATGTATAGAGTTGATAGTTTGGGTACGGGATGGATTGATCACCCTACCCGACTCTTACGGTTCGCTCTGTACATCGAACTGGTGGACCAATGTAACTTTTCCTCTTCTAATGGAAGTAAGGGGTGGCCTTATCGTTTGATACCTCTACCTTCGTCCTTTGTTTTCTCCGGAGTGTTCTCTCGACGATCAGGAACAACGACCCTTTGTTGGTGGTGTTGCCGATTTCAAGATGGAGAAGGAACCCTCGTTAGTGGTGTCGCGAGGATCTACGCGAAGCGAGAAGACGCAGATCGCCGACCTTCCTTCCGGTACCATGAGGCGGATCTCGAGGGCGAGATCCATTGTTAGTGGTGTCGAATTGTGGCATCCCGCAAAACCACTACTAGAAAATCGCGTTGAATTTGTGCATTGCATCGTCATCGTCATGCATTGTTGCATAAAACTATGTTCGCAAAGCTCGTTTTGTTTTCTAAAAACGCCCCCTCTTCATTCAAACACGCCAAGCCCGGCCTCCGGAATATTTTTGTTTGAATGCTATCGGTTTGCAAATGGTGTTAATAAAACAAATAAAAATTATATTATTTTAGCGGGGCAGTCGAACGGGCCGATTGACCCGAACGACCGCCCCAGAAATTAAAACGGTCCAACTACTCCCGCCCTTCCAAATCCTACACCTACCATTTTACCTACCCACACCCAGCCTCCACATCACCCTGGCCACCCACACGCTGCCACCTCACCCTCTCCTCTCCCCTCCACCAATCCTATCCTGCCACCTAATCCCTCCCTCTCTCTCCCTCTCACCTCCCCCACTCAGCCCACCCCTGGCCCCACTACCCAACCCACCACACACACCCCACACACACGCAGCCGGCACGCTGCAGCCGCCCACCCTCCGTAGCCCCGCGTGGCCCCACCCCCGGTCCCACCTGGCGCGCCCACCTCCCCCGAGCAGCCAACCTCCTCACCCCTCTCCCTGACGCGCGGACCCCGCCGCGGGACCCACCCCCACCGACGCCCTCATCCTTCTCTTCTCCCTCTCCCCGCGTTCCTTCTCCCTCCGTGCACAGACCCCCCACGCCACGTCGCCGGCGAGCCTCCGCGCTCCGCCCCGTTCCGCCCCGCTCAACCCCTCCCTTCCCCGACCATGCTCCCTCCCCGCCGGCGCTCGCCAGGCACCCTCCGCGCCGCGCGGGCCCCTGCTCCTCGCCCTCCTCCGGCGAGCTCCGTCGGCGCCGCCGCGGCCAAGCGCCTCCCCGACGCGTGCGACCGCCGTCCGGCCTCCTCCGCTGCGGGCCCGGCACGCCACCGTCACCAGAGCCCCGCTCGGCCGGCCCCGGACGCCTCAGCCATCGCCGCCTCCACCGCCAGTCCGCCGCGGACCCCACCTTGGGGGCCTGCTCCGAGCCCTACCTGCGACCCGGGCCTGCATCGCCTCGGTCGGCGAGGCCCCTCCGTCAACAGTCCGAGGCCAACCCCTACCCGCGCCCTGCCCGCTATCGTCGCCCTGCGGCGCCGCCGGCCCTACCTCGCCCCAGGCTCGGTACTCTGCTGCGCGATCCGCCCGGTACGGCCTCAAGCCTGCGCAGCACGCGAGCACACGCATGTACTCCTTGTGTCTACGAGTTGTGCGGGTGTCGAGTACTCGTGGCCGGACAAGGGTTCTCGACACCAAGTTTTTCTTGGGATGCCACCGCGAGATCTTCACCAAGGCCATGTCGTGTGCCGACAACCAGCAAACCCCAAGTTCCCCCTCGCCAAGATCTTCATCGGACCCAGAGAACCCCCGGACGACGAACTCTTTTACCTGGACCCGAAGACCACATGCGCGACATCCCCGAGGATGCGAGGCCGAGAACCCGACGCCAAGATCGCCCCGGAGACCGAACCCCCGTGGATCGACATGCTCTTCTTCACGGATATGACAAGCACTCCGCCCGGACACCAAGTTCTGCACCCCGGACGCCAAGTCCGACCCGACCCGCGAACCCGACAAGATCGTCGCGACGACAAGAACGGCACCGACCCAAGTCCTGCTTCCCGGACGCGACAAGAGCTACCCCGATCCGAAGACCCTAACCCCGGAGTTCGAGAACGTTTCCGCCGAGACCGACCCGTCGAACCCTGGACCCTGAACCCGAACCCCGGAACCCAAGATCGTCGAGAACCCTAATGTGTGAACCCCTTCCCGAAAACCCTATTTTATAACATAATACAACTTGTTGCATACTTAATTGTCATCTCGCATGCATATCATTGGTTTGGGGGCCTTATGCCGATTCACCTAATAATTAAATATGGGGCCCATATGCGGGCAAATCTAGCCTTATATTGGCCTCATTTAAATTTGTGTAGCGAACTCGGTGCTATCTTTTGCCATGCAAAAACAACATTTAATTTGCGGGGTATCTAAATAACTTGAACCGTCCAATTAATTGTCGGGACCCCGGTTCCGCTTAATATGACCTAATTGCACCGCATCTTTGCCATGTCATACATCATACATGCATCATGCCGATCTTCTGCCGTTGTATTAAATAGTGCATCCGGTGTTTCTTCTAGTGTTTTGCTTCTTCGCGGATAAGGCCGTTGAGTTGATGTGAGCTTCTCCCCGATCTTCGGTCGAACCTTCGGCAATGTTTCCAGGCGAGCATCTCCCCCTTTCTACCTATCTTACTTTTATAGTATTTACTTCCCTCCTGTTGATCTATTGCTATCTGTGTTGCGATGCTCTAGTTTCCCGTACCCGTGATATCCCTTGCAGCCCTATATTGCCTCGGACACATCCTATTACCTATTGTTTGGTAGATAGTTGGACTTGCGCGTCGAAGTCGCTTGCTCAAGTGCGGTTGCGTGTCGTCAAGTGCCACAGTTGTTGATGTATTGCCGCATGTTGATGTTGGAGATGATCATAGTTTTACTTATTGTTCACTTTAATTCCTGTTTAACAACTAAAATTGAAGTAAGCAGAGGCATCGGTGGGTGATAGATAATATTTGGTTTCCGAACGCCCACTTGTGTCCCGTAGGACCCCGAGTACTTGATACCTGTTCCTTGATTTATCGCGCTATCCACATATGGGGAGTATGGGCCCCCCTTAGCCAGAGCTTGATTCCGTCTTATTTCTTGGGGCCACAACTAGTTTGAGGATTTATTTACTATCCTGTACCTATGCCATGCTTTACTGCTTTATTACGATTGTGTGAGGAGCACGCTGTACTGTTTTGGAAGCGGAGTGTTTTCGCGGTATCGACAGTCCCCGTTTGGGGATCTGCTGTCGTTTACAGCCACTGACGCAAACCTTGAGTCCGTCTCGGAGCTTGCTTACTTCGTTGCGGGTGTACTCCAAGGGGTGGCCCCCTGAAATATTTCTGAATCTTGTGATTGCTCTGTCGTGAAGACCTCGTTGGGTTTTGATTTGGTTTTTCCGAGGTTGATCGTGTGTGTGTTGCTATTTGTGCACCCCGGCTGGGTTAAAACTTTCTGAAAGCCGTGTCCGCGGTTATGGACGACTTGGAGCACAGTATCTCGACCATAGACAAGCATAACTAAAGTTTACTGTTATAAATTTGACTTTATAATGACTAGTAATCAGCTTCACTATAATGGAATGGCTAATTGATACTGCCCACAATTGCTTGTTTGGAGTGTCGCTTGCGACAGTTGTATCTGACTAGTAAGTATTGCAACTACAACGGAATGGCTGAATAAAAGTACCAACAACTGCTGGGTTTTGGGTTTATCTCATGCTATCTGTATCTGATTAGTAATTGATGCAACTACAACGGAATGGAAAACTAAAAGTGCCCACTGCTTATTTTATCAGGATGATTATCTATACCTGACTAGTAATTACTGCAACGATAACTGAATAACTAAAACTGCCAACTGTGTGAGTTCCTCGGTTGACTTCCTCGTTTGGTCTCGAGGGGGAAACACCAGGATGGGTTTGTTTGGTGTTAGCTTCAGGTTGGATCCGAATAGGTCTTTCTTATCCCTCTCTGATCACCGCCAGTTGTATCGAGTCTCTATAGGTTGTTTAGTGCATGCTGCCGCTGCCGCTCAGTCCATCATACCTATGTAGGCGAGGACCGCCGAATTCTAGCCTCGCCGTGTACTGGCCTCAGTACTGACGCTCCTCTTTTTCCTTTGCCCTTTGTCGGCATCCCTTTTGTTTAAGCAGGTTTTGAGATCGACGTCGTTAGCAGGGTTACCCTTCCGGCTTGGCTTGGGCAGGGTTATGGACGCCATTGGTTATTCTTCAGGGCTCTTAGCCCCATTTGCATCTTGTCCGTAGTCGGACGCTCCGTCTTTTCAAGGTGATTTGGATCTTTGTACCGTATATCTGTATTCTTGACTCATGGAGTCGCTGTTATATATATATCTGTTCTGTGGGTTCCATCGAGGACTGTTGTGTAATGTTATTACTTCGTTTTCCACCCGCACGAAAGTGCCTGGTGGGCACCTTTGAATCGTTTCTATGCGGGTTTGGCGGGTTTCGCTAAAACTTGCATAGGTCCGATTCTGAGGGTGTTACAGAGTGGTATCAGAGCTCAGCAGTTGCGATACCCCACAAGTCCAGCCTGTAGGATAACCTAGCTAACGGCCGCAGTAGAGTGTCAAAACTATTTTTGCAAAATCGGTTGGATAGCTCTGATTAGGTCTGGTTTTACTCCTTACCCCTCTGCTATTCTCCTCTTATCTCGACGAGTTTTGAATCCGCTCTCTTCTCTCTCTTCGAGTCCAGGATTTCTCGTGGTTGGGTTTCCGTCATACCTTCAGGGTTTCGCCTTCTCCCTTTTGTAACGGAGGTGCTACGATCATCAATCTGCAACTTGTCTGTTGTACCCTTCCTCCAATCTTTTGTTCTTGAGCTCTTTATCCATATGTGTTCCTTGCTGGATATCAGTGTCGTTGAAAAACATGTGAGAAGGACGAGCATTGGTGAAGTTGGAGTATACCTTGAGCATGTGTTGTTCATGCCAATGGAACCATCGCGGAACCTAATCATTGTGTCTTTCATACGATTCTGCTGGCATCATCCCTTTGTTCCGGATATCGCCTATGAAGATCTTCAGTCTAAATCTCGAGAGTTGAGTTGCCTGATTCTCCTACTCATGTATAGAGTTGATAGTTTGGGTACGGGATGGATTGATCACCCTACCCGACTCTTACGGTTCGCTCTGTACATCGAACTGGTGGACCAATGTAACTTTTCCTCTTCTAATGGAAGTAAGGGGTGGCCTTATCGTTTGATACCTCTACCTTCGTCCTTTGTTTTCTCCGGAGTGTTCTCTCGACGATCAGGAACAACGACCCTTTGTTGGTGGTGTTGCCGATTTCAAGATGGAGAAGGAACCCTCGTTAGTGGTGTCGCGAGGATCTACGCGAAGCGAGAAGACGCAGATCGCCGACCTTCCTTCCGGTACCATGAGGCGGATCTCGAGGGCGAGATCCATTGTTAGTGGTGTCGAATTGTGGCATCCCGCAAAACCACTACTAGAAAATCGCGTTGAATTTGTGCATTGCATCGTCATCGTCATGCATTGTTGCATAAAACTATGTTCGCAAAGCTCGTTTTGTTTTCTAAAAACGCCCCCTCTTCATTCAAACACGCCAAGCCCGGCCTCCGGAATATTTTTGTTTGAATGCTATCGGTTTGCAAATGGTGTTAATAAAACAAATAAAAATTATATTATTTTAGCGGGGCAGTCGAACGGGCCGATTGACCCGAACGACCGCCCCAGAAATTAAAACGGTCCAACTACTCCCGCCCTTCCAAATCCTACACCTACCATTTTACCTACCCACACCCAGCCTCCACATCACCCTGGCCACCCACACGCTGCCACCTCACCCTCTCCTCTCCCCTCCACCAATCCTATCCTGCCACCTAATCCCTCCCTCTCTCTCCCTCTCAGCTCCCCCACTCAGCCCACCCCTGGCCCCACTACCCAACCCACCACACACACCCCACACACACGCAGCCGGCACGCTGCAGCCGCCCACCCTCCGTAGCCCCGCGTGGCCCCACCCCCGGTCCCACCTGGCGCGCCCACCTCCCCCGAGCAGCCAACCTCCTCACCCCTCTCCCTGACGCGCGGACCCCGCTGCGGGACCCACCCCCACCGACGCCCTCATCCTTCTCTTCTCCCTCTCCCCGCGTTCCTTCTCCCTCCGTGCACAGCCCCCCCACGCCACGTCGCCGGCGAGCCTCCGCGCTCCGCCCCGTTCCGCCCCGCTCAACCCCTCCCTTCCCCGACCACGCTCCCTCCCCGCCGGCGCTCGCCAGGCACCCTCCGCGCCGCGCGGGCCCCTGCTCCTCGCCCTCCTCCGGCGAGCTCCGTCGGCGCCGCCGCGGCCAAACGCCTCCCCGACGCGTGCGACCGCCGTCCGGCCTCCTCCGCTGTGGGCCCGGCACGCCACCGTCACCAGAGCCCCGCTCGGCCGGCCCCGGACGCCTTAGCCATCGCCGCCTCCACCGCCAGTCCGCCGCGGACCCCACCTTGGGGGCCTGCTTCGAGCCCTACCTGCGACCCGGGCCTGCATCGCCTCGGTCGGCGAGGCCCCTCCGTCAACAGTCCGAGGCCAACCCCTACCCGCGCCCTGCCCGCTATCGTCGCCCTGCGGCGCCGCCGGCCCTACCTCGCCCCAGGCTCGGTACTCTGCTGCGCGATCCGCCCGGTACGGCCTCAAGCCTGCGCAGCACGCGAGCACACGCATGTACTCCTTGTGTCTACGAGTTGTGCGGGTGTCGAGTACTCGTGGCCGGACAAGGGTTCTCGACACCAAGTTTTTCTTGGGATGCCACCGCGAGATCTTCACCAAGGCCATGTCGTGTGCCGACAACCAGCAAACCCCAAGTTCCCCCTCGCCAAGATCTTCATCGGACCAAGAGAACCCCCGGACGACGAACTCTTTTACCTGGACCCGAAGACCACATGCGCGACATCCCCGAGGATGCGAGGCCGAGAACCCGACGCCAAGATCGCCCCGGAGACCGAACCCCCGTGGATCGACATGCTCTTCTTCACGGATATGACAAGCACTCCGCCCGGACACCAAGTTCTGCACCCCGGACGCCAAGTCCGACCCGACCCGCGAACCCGACAAGATCGTCGCGACGACAAGAACGGCACCGACCCAAGTCCTGCTTCCCGGACGCGACAAGAGCTACCCCGATCCGAAGACCCTAACCCCGGAGTTCGAGAACGTTTCCGCCAAGACCGACCCGTCGAACCCTGGACCCTGAACCCGAACCCCGGAACCCAAGATCGTCGAGAACCCTAATGTGTGAACCCCTTCCCGAAAACCCTATTTTATAACATAATACAACTTGTTGCATACTTAATTGTCATCTCGCATGCATATCATTGGTTTGGGGGCCTTATGCCGATTCACCTAATAATTAAATATGGGGCCCATATGCGGGCAAATCTAGCCTTATATTGGCCTCATTTAAATTTGTGTAGCGAACTCGGTGCTATCTTTTGCCATGCAAAAACAACATTTAATTTGCGGGGTATCTAAATAACTTGAACCGTCCAATTAATTGTCGGGACCCCGGTTCCGCTTAATATGACCTAATTGCACCGCATCTTTGCCATGTCATACATCATACATGCATCATGCCGATCTTCTGCCGTTGTATTAAATAGTGCATCCGGTGTTTCTTCTAGTGTTTTGCTTCTTCGCGGATAAGGCCGTTGAGTTGATGTGAGCTTCTCCCCGATCTTCGGTCGAACCTTCGGCAATGTTTCCAGGCGAGCATCTCCCCCTTTCTACCTATCTTACTTTTATAGTATTTACTTCCCTCCTGTTGATCTATTGCTATCTGTGTTGCGATGCTCTAGTTTCCCGTACCCGTGATATCCCTTGCAGCCCTATATTGCCTCGGACACATCCTATTACCTATTGTTTGGTAGATAGTTGGACTTGCGCGTCGAAGTCGCTTGCTCAAGTGCGGTTGCGTGTCGTCAAGTGCCACAGTTGTTGATGTATTGCCGCATGTTGATGTTGGAGATGATCATAGTTTTACTTATTGTTCACTTTAATTCCTGTTTAACAACTAAAATTGAAGTAAGCAGAGGCATCGGTGGGTGATAGATAATATTTGGTTTCCGAACGCCCACTTGTGTCTCGTAGGACCCCGAGTACTTGATACCTGTTCCTTGATTTATCGCGCTATCCACATATGGGGAGTATGGGCCCCCCTTAGCCAGAGCTTGATTCCGTCTTATTTCTTGGGGCCACAACTAGTTTGAGGATTTATTTACTATCCTGTACCTATGCCATGCTTTACTGCTTTATTACGATTGTGTGAGGAGCACGCTGTACTGTTTTGGAAGCGGAGTGTTTTCGCGGTATCGACAGTCCCCGTTTGGGGATCTGCTGTCGTTTACAGCCACTGACGCAAACCTTGAGTCCGTCTCGGAGCTTGCTTACTTCGTTGCGGGTGTACTCCAAGGGGTGGCCCCCTGAAATATTTCTGAATCTTGTGATTGCTCTGTCGTGAAGACCTCGTTGGGTTTTGATTTGGTTTTTCCGAGGTTGATCGTGTGTGTGTTGCTATTTGTGCACCCCGGCCGGGTTAAAACTTTCTGAAAGCCGTGTCCGCGGTTATGGACGACTTGGAGCACAGTATCTCGACCATAGACAAGCATAACTAAAGTTTACTGTTATAAATTTGACTTTATAATGACTAGTAATCAGCTTCACTATAATGGAATGGCTAATTGATACTGCCCACAATTGCTTGTTTGGAGTGTCGCTTGCGACAGTTGTATCTGACTAGTAAGTATTGCAACTACAACGGAATGGCTGAATAAAAGTACCAACAACTGCTGGGTTTTGGGTTTATCTCATGCTATCTGTATCTGATTAGTAATTGATGCAACTACAACGGAATGGAAAACTAAAAGTGCCCACTGCTTATTTTATCAGGATGATTATCTATACCTGACTAGTAATTACTGCAACGATAACTGAATAACTAAAACTGCCAACTGTGTGAGTTCCTCGGTTGACTTCCTCGTTTGGTCTCGAGGGGGAAACACCAGGATGGGTTTGTTTGGTGTTAGCTTCAGGTTGGATCCGAATAGGTCTTTCTTATCCCTCTCTGATCACCGCCAGTTGTATCGAGTCTCTATAGGTTGTTTAGTGCATGCTGCCGCTGCCGCTCAGTCCATCATACCTATGTAGGCGAGGACCGCCGAATTCTAGCCTCGCCGTGTACTGGCCTCAGTACTGACGCTCCTCTTTTTCCTTTGCCCTTTGTCGGCATCCCTTTTGTTTAAGCAGGTTTTGAGATCGACGTCGTCAGCAGGGTTACCCTTCCGGCTTGGCCTGGGCAGGGTTATGGACGCCATTGGTTATTCTTCAGGGCTCTTAGCCCCATTTGCATCTTGTCCGTAGTCGGACGCTCCGTCTTTTCAAGGTGATTTGGATCTTTGTACCGTATATCTGTATTCTTGACTCATGGAGTCGCTGTTATATATATCTGTTCTGTGGGTTCCATCGAGGACTGTTGTGTAATGTTATTACTTCGTTTTCCACCCGCACGAAAGTGCCTGGTGGGCACCTTTGAATCGTTTCTATGCGGGTTTGGCGGGTTTCGCTAAAACTTGCATAGGTCCGATTCTGAGGGTGTTACACCCCGCTATATTAATATAGCAATCACAAGATACAACGACAATGTTGGAGCAATAGAAAAGGGGAAGGTGAAATAAGTTATGGGTCCCAAATTGTCTAAAGGGGTCCCACAGTACTTTACATATTTGATAAAAGTCCCTGGTATTTTTGAAAAAATCAAAACAGAATTTGAAATGAAAATATAAACAGAAAATACAAAAGAGAAATCAAAAAAGAGTTTTCTGAAAAAAATGGAGCCAGACCAGCTTAACAGGCAGGCCCAGCTTCCCCTTCCCTCTGCCTGCCGCACATCGCAGCTCCCGCGGCCCAGGAGCAGCCCACCCGGCCCGGTACCACTTCATCCCTCTCTTCGTCGTCTTCCTCCTCCCAGTCGCCGGCGCCGCCGTTGATCTCCGCCGCCTGCGCTCCGCCGTCCGTCGCGCTGCAGGAGAGGATAAGGACGCCCCGCCGACGCCCTTGCTCCCCTATCCACTCCTCCCCCTCCCCAGAGACCTCTCTCTCTTCTCCCTCGCGCGGACCCGAACCCCTAGCCACCCAGGTTCCGTCGATCGCCGCTGTACCGCACCTTCCCGTGCTTGTCCGAGCAGGCGACCGAAACCACCGTGCTCCCCTGCCTCTACTCGTCAAAGGAATCAGCGTGGAGCGCCTGCAATCGGCCGTCCCGATCCGTTCTTCCTCGTCACCGACGCCGTTCGCCATCGCCATTACCTCCGTTCCCAAGCTCCCCCGTCCTTGTCGATGTCACTCACGCGTCAAGGGTGAGCTCAGGGTCCTCTAGGACCTCTCCAATCCTCCCATCTCTCTCTGGTTCGAGCTCGCGCTGAGAGCCTCTCATTGCCGCCGTTGGCCGTCGTCCCCCCTCTCCTCCTCGCCAACATGGACTCGTCGGCCCGCAACCCGACGAGGGAGCCGCGTCGCCGTCGCCCTCCGCGTCGGCTCCGGTGTGGCGTCGGCCGCCCCGGCGGAAGTTTCGGCGGGCGCGTTAGAGGGGCGTCTAGCCCCGCTGCGGCGGCGAGCGTCGTGCACACGGCCGGAGCCCCACCGTGTTAGAGGGAGGGGAAGGATGCGGGGAAGAGAGGGTCGGGGGCGGCGGACCTCGAGCTCTGAAGCGGCGGCGGTGAGACGGTGGGTCGGGGGCGGCGAGACGGAGGACCTCGATCGATCTGGCTCAGTGGGGGGAAGAAAGGAAGGGGAAGGTGAAATAAATACACCCCTCCCTTTAACACCGGTTCGTGGCTGGAACCGGTGTTAAAGGGGGGGCGTTTCCCGCGCGCATTTATTACCCCCCCCCCCCTTTAACACCGGTTCGTGGCTGGAACCGGTGTTAAAGGGGGGGTGCGCGTGGGAAACGAAATAAATGACCCCTCCCTTTAACACCGGTTCCTGTCTGGAACCGGTGTTAAAGAGGGGGGGCATTTATTTCATGCATTAAAGGGGCATTTTTAATTCAAAAAATATGATATGAATTTAGAAAATTCATATCTTTTTCATTTCAACTCAGAAAAATATGAATAATATATCATAATTTTCATAAAAATAATTTCTATCCATTCATGTAAATCATTTTATATTTACTTTACATGAAAATTTTCAAAATAATTAAAACACTTACATATAAATTTTCAAAATAATTTTCAAAATATGATATGAATTTGTCTTTTTCGCCAGAGGTGGACGGAAAGGTTTCAGATCCCCCTGTTGGTACATTGTGCATATAAGGTGGTCTAGTATTTTTTTAAAATGTGTTGGTGGTTTTTTGAATTAGCCATTTGGTGGTTGCTTCACAAAACCGTCCGTTTTTTATGCTCGGAAAATGGAAAATGCCTTTTTGGTGCGATAAAAAGGAAAACTTCCTCTTGCAACATTGTTTGCCATGCCATGATGCACATGTATGCACAATATGGCCATATTATCACAAACTATGCGTTGATTCTAGCCATAACATTGGTCATTTGACCCGAAAGCCAAGAAACCTCGAATGAGATAGGTCATTTTGAGACAGTTACATAAAGCCGAACTAGAACTGAAAATTAAGATACATAAAAGAGCTGAAAATTAAGATACATAAAAGAACTGAAAATTAAGATACATGGCCAGATTAAGTAACAATCGGCCGAACTGGAACTGAAAATTAAGATACATAAAAGAACTGAAAATTAAGATACATGGCCAGATTAAGTAACAATCGGCCGAACTTGTTTCGGAATGTTGGAGTGATTCAGTCATGCTCCTGCCTACACCTGTAATACTCGCCACTGTAGTCGTCGTACTCACCGCCGCCATCATCGCTGTCGTCGTCTGGAGAGTACGCGTGGGTTGGACTTGAGGGTAGCGCGTGGGCTGGACTTGAGGGTAGCGCAGACGGGGGTTAGAGTCGGCAGAAGTGTCATAGGCCATGACGCTCTGGAGAGTCCGACCGCGCCACCATAGCCGACGACCGGCCTCGTTGAAGTTAGGAGGAGGTGGGCCATCCTCCTCGTGCCTGGCGAGCGCCATCTCATGCCGATCCACGAAGAAGGCTTCCCAAGTAGGGAAATAGTCGGGATGCCATCTGGGATTCCTCCGCTGCTCCGGCGTGAGCTCGAAGTAGTAGTGGTTCTTGATGGCCATCCGGCGCGCCACACCTAGAGGGACAGGAGGAACCGGCACGCCTCCGACGCTCAGCATCCAGCCGACAGGGACACAGTAGCCCGGCGGGCAGGGGTAGTTCGAGGCGCAAAGCGCCTCCGCCTCCCTGGGGGTTAGTGCTACGGTGGAAGCCATGGGAAAGAGTGATGAGGTTGCAGATATGAGTCTAGAGATGTGCAATGACAATGGAGGCCAACCCCCTACATATATATATAGTGAACTAGTGGGAAGAACTGGAGGGAAGAACTGGCGGGAAGAAAAATGGCGGGAAGAAGAACTGGCGGGAAGAAAAATGGCGGGAAAAAATGGCGGGATGAACCTTTAGTCCCGGCTGGAGACACCAACCGGGACTAAAGATGAACCTTTAGTCCCGGATGGTGTCACCAACCGGGACTAAAGATGAACCTTTTTAGTCCCGGTTGGAGACACCAACCGGGACTAAAGATGAACCTTTAGTCCCGGTTGGAGACACCATCCGGGACAAAACACGAGTCAGCACTAATAATAGGGGTGAGTGTCGACATTATTTCGTAAGTGTCAACACTATGTCGAGCTGCTTGTACTATAAATAGGCATCCTTGTGAGTCCAGTCCTCCAGCCAGTTTGAGGCAGGGACACCACTACGGCCAGTTTCAGGGAGATGCCGACGGAGCCCAGTCCTCCGGCATCTCCGAGAAACTGGTCATAGAGGCACTCCCTAATATGTGAAATTAGTTAGCTCCCAGGTGTATTGATCTAGTTAGAGAAGTTACAAAGCTGCAAGATGGTTTTCGAGAGCAGGGACACCACTACGGCCAGTTTCAGGGAGATGCCGACGGAGCCTAGTCCTCCGGCATCTCCAAGAAACTGGTCATAGAGGCACTCCCTAATATGTGACCGCACGCGTTTGGAGATCAGATCTTAATGGTAAGTACGAATCGGGACAACTTCTTCTCATAGTCCCGGTCCATCCACAAAACATGACTAACACTCAAGACATGTATTAATATTAAAAACATGAACTAGAGTTACATAATATGAGCATGAACTTCTTGGCATATGTCCTTCCTTATGATCGCTTCAGACGTAACCATGGAGCATCTTCTTTACTTAACGGAATGCTTGGGTCAGTTTTCACTGTGAAGGGCGGAATTTCATCAAACTTATTATAATCTTCTGACATGTCTGTCTTGTCCTCGATTCCCACGATGTTTCTTTTCCCTGAAAGAACTATGTGACGCTTTGGCTCATCATATGATGTATTCGTTTGCATATTTTTTCTTTTTTTTGGTCTGGAGGACATGTCCTTCACATAGAAAACCTGAGCCACATCATTGGCTATGACGAATGGTTCGTCTAAGTTCTTCATAAGATTGTTGAGATCCACCGTTGTCATTCCGTACTTCTTGTCTACCTCAACCCCTCCTCCTGTTAGCTTGACCCATTTGCATCGAAACAAGGGGACCTTAAAATTAGGTCCATAGTCAAGTTCCCATATCTCCTCTATGAACCCATAATACGTGGTCTTTTGCCCATTGTCTTCTGCTGCATCGAAGCGGACACCACTGTTTTGGTTGGTGCTCTTTTTATCTTTGCCTATCGTGTAAAATGTATTCCCATTTATCTCGTACCCTTGGAAAGTACATACAGTCGAAGATGGTGTCCTGGCCAACAAGTACAGCTGATCCCCAACAATGGTGTTATTCATGAGAAGTCTTTGCAGCCAGCCGCCAAAACTCGCCATGTGTTCACTTATAATCCATTCATCAGACTGCCCTGGGTGTTTGAGGCGTATTAAATTCTTGTGTTCATTGATATACGGGGCAACCAAGATAGATCTTTGTAAAACCGTGTAGTGTGCTTGATTGAGAGAATGCCCGTCCCTACATATCATTGCTTTACATCCTAGGGTGCCTTTTCCACGCAGTCTCCCCTCATGTCGTGATTCTGGAACACCAATCGCCTTAAGGTCAGGAATAAAATCAACACAGAACTCAATGACCTCCTCTGTTACATAGCCCTTGGAGATGCTTCCTTCTGGCCTAGCACGGTTATGAACATATTTCTTTAAGACTCCCATGTACCTCTCAAAGGGGAACATATTGTGTAGAAATACAGGACCGAGAATGGCAATCTCTTCTACTAGGTGAACCAGGAGATGCGTCATAATATTGAAGAAGGATGGTGGGAACACCAACTCAAAGCTGACAAGACATTGGGCCACATCTGTTTGTAACCCTGGTAGGCTTTCTGGATCGATTACCTTCTGAGATATTGCATTGAGGAATGCACATAGCTTCACAATGGGTACTCGAACATTTTCAGGTAGAAGCCCCCTCAATGCAATCGGAAGCAATTGTGTCATAATCACGTGGCAGTCATGAGACTTCAGGTTTTGGAATTTTTTCTCTGCCATATTTATTATTCCCTTTATATTCGACGAGAAGCCAGACGGGACCTTGATACTGCTCAGACATTCAAAAAAGATTTCCTTCTCTGCTTTGGTAAGAGCGTAGCTGGCAGGAGTTAAGTGGCATCGTTTACCCTTCTCGTTCTCAGGATGCATAGGCTCTTCAGGGGCCTTCAGACGTTGTTGGTCCTGCCGTGCTTCCGGTGTATCTTTTGTCTTCCCATACACTCCTAGAAAGCCTAGCAGGTTCACGCAAACATTCTTCGTCACGTGCATCACGTCGATTGAAGAGCGGACCTCTAAGACTTTCCAATAGGGTAGGTCCCAAAATATAGATTGCTTCTTCCACATGGGCGCGTGTCCGACATCGTCATTCGGAACAGATAGACTGCCAGGACCTTTTCCAAAGATTACTTCTAGGTCCTTGACCATACCAAATACCTCCTCACCGGTACGGAGGACAGGCTTCCTCCGGGGTTCTGCCAGACGTTTGAAATGCTTGCCTTTCTTTCTTACTGGATGCAGGTTCGGAAGAAAATGGCGATACCCTAGGTACACAAACTTCTTACATTTATCCAAATGTACACTTTCAGTATCATCTAAACAGTGTGTGCATGCATTGTATCCCTTGTTTGTCTGCCCTGAAATGTTACTAAGAGAAGGACAATCATTGATGGTTACGAAAAGCAATGCTCGTAGGTCAAATGACTCCCCTTTGTGCTCATCCCACATACGTACACCTGGTTTAGCCCACAGCTGTAAAAGTTCTTCAACTAATGGCCTTAGGTACACATCAATGTTGTTGCCGGGTTGCCTCGGGCCTTGGATGAGCACTGGCATCATAATGAACTTCCTCTTCATACACAACCAAGGAGGAAGGTTATAGATACATAGGGTCACAGGCCAGGTGCTGTGACTGCAGCTCTGCTCACCAAAAGGATTCATGTCGTCTGTACTTATACCAAACCTTAAGTTCCTTGCATCACGTGCGAAGTCCGGGTACTCTCGCTCGACTTTTCTCCACTGTGACCCATCAGCGGGGTGTCTCAACATCGCGTCTTTCTTACGGTCTTCCATGTGCCATCGCAACAACTTGGCATGCTCTTTATTTCTGAAGAGACGTTTTAACCGTGGTATTATAGGAGCATACCACATAACCTTGGCGGGAACCTTCTTCCTAGGGGCCTCGCCCTCAACATCGCCAGGATCGTCTCGTCTGATCTTATACCGCAGTGCAGTGCATACCGGGCATGCATCCAAATTCTCGTACTTCTCACCGCGGTAGAGGATGCAGTCATTAATGCAGGCATGTATCTTTTGCACGTCTAATCCTAGAGGGCAGACAACCTTCTTTGCTTGGTATGTACTGTCGGGCAACTCATTATTTCTTGGAAGAAGATTCTTCATTTTTACCAACAACTTTGAAAATGCGCTGTCAGTCACACCATTCTCTGCCTTCCATTGCAGCAAATCCAGTGTGGCACCTAGCTTTTTGTGGCCATCTTCGCAAGTTGGATACAACAATGTTTTGTGATCCTTTAACATCTGCTCCAGCTTCTCCTTCTCCTTTTCAGTTTCACATTCTTACTTTGCATCAGTAATGGCCCGACCAAGATCGTCATAAGCGGGCCCGTCTGCTCCCTCTTGATCTTCATTATCTACCTCCGTTGCATTATCATCATATTCAGGATACATATTATGATAGTTGTCATCATCCTCTTCTTCTTCGTTGTCTTCCATCACAACCCCTTTTTCTCCGTGCTTGGTCCAACAATTATAGCTGGGCATGAAACCGGATCGAAGCAGGTGGGCGTGAATGGTTCTGGTATTTGAGTAGTCTTTCTTGTTCTGACAGTGAACACACGGACAGCACATAAAACCATTGTGACCACGGTTTGCATTAGCCACAACGATGAAATTTTGGAGGCCCGTAATGTACTCGGAAGTGCGGCGGTCACCGTACATCCATTGCCGATTCATCTGCATTAATATGTAATATATATCAAAAAATAATAGGGAGATGACCATTTATATATATAGTACATCAATGACACATTAAACTATAGTTGCCGACCTCGACCGAGACGGAAAGAGCAACAAGAAAGCTTATTTTGAGCTCTCGGGCATTTCACCGAACACCTCTAGTGCATATGAAAAAAACACAAACTAGCACTCTTCACACCCTCTTGCTAGGCTCCAAAATGTGTAAGAATGGAAGAGTGGGGTGTGTGTGGGCTGGGGTGGTGTCTTATATAGCCCCCCCTTTAACACCGGTTCATGCCACGAACCGGTGTTAAAGGGGGGGGTGCGCGGGCCACTGCTGCAGGGACCTTTAACACCGGTTCGTGGCACGAACCGGTGTTAAAGGGGGGGCTCCTTTTTTGCCGCAGGGGCCACGCTGGTACGGCCCCCCCTTTAACACCGGTTCGTGAAAGAACCGGTGTTAAAGGCCTTTTTCGGGATCAACAAAAGACCTCGTTTCCACTAGTGTTCGGAACCAGAAACTCCGTTCTGGCACCCTACCGGGACAGGTAATTGGAGGAGATCATCGCCTCATCATCACCAACGCCTCTCCATCAACCATCCATGTTTCCCCCATCCATGAGTGAGTAATCCCCTGATGACCCACAAGTATAGGGGGTGTATCATAGTACTTTCGATAAATAGGAGTGTCAATCCCAACGAGGAGCAGAAGGTGCTGACTAGTGGTCCTGGCTCAAGAGTTCTCTGTAAATACTTAGCAAATGGATTTTTAGGGGGTTTTGATAAAGCAATGAAATAGAGTGAAAGTAAATAAAGACAACAAATAATTGCAGCAAGTGGCCCAATCCTTTCTTAGAAAAGGACAAGCCAGAGGAAATACTAATGAGGACCAAACATTCTCGAGGACACATGGGAATACTGTCAAGTGCTTTCATTTCATATAGCTGATTAATCTTATTTGGTTTTATAAGTGTTGTGTGGGTGACCCGTGCTAATGTACCGACCTTACTTGGACTAATACATACTTGTGATTAAACCCCTTGCAAGCATCCGCAACTACAAGAAAGCAATTAAGATAAAAACCTAACCACAGCCTTAAACTCTGAGATCCTACACTCCCTTGTGCAATGGTTTCCTAACAGGGGTTCATGTTTATATCACTCCGGCAACCCCGTAATTAGTAGCAAAATACACAATGCATTCCCCTATACCCATAAATGGTGAAGTATCATGTAGTTGACATCCACATGACACCACTAGAAGAATAGCACCACAACATAAATATTAAACCATTGAATATTACCTCAACACAATTCCACTACTAACAACATGACTTCTCCCATGTCCTCAAGAACTAAACGAACTACTCACAAGACATCATATGGATAGAGATCAGAGATGATATAATGATGGATAATAATCTGAACATAAACAATAATTCAATGGTTCCACTCACAAGCATCAACTACAATAGTAATCAACACCGGGAAAGTTTCCCCTAAGAACTATGCAAGATTCAACACAATTGTTACAGCGGGATGGAGTGGTGATGATGGTGCTGGTGGAGATGGTGGTGTGGATGATGATGATGATCCCGATTAAGTATAGCTTGATGATGGTGTTCATGGCGATGATCTCCCCTCCTCGAGAAGGAATTTCCCTGGCAAAAATTTGTCTATCAGAGAGCTCTTTCTCTCTCGGTGTTTTCCGCCCCGCGGAGGCGGTGGAATCTTTCTATGGTCGCTCCTCCCGACTTTAGGTTTTCGAGGATAAGATATAGGCAAGAGGGCGGAGCCAGAGGTGGGACAGGGTGGCCACACCCCCTGTAGGCACGGCCTAGGGTGGCCCGTGTGCCTGGGGGTGTGGGCCCCCTGTGGCCCAACTCCGCCTCCCCTTCTGGCTTCCTTCGTCTTTTGGGAAAATATAATTTTCTGTAGTTTTTCTGGTATTTTTCTGATCTTCGCGAAATTGCATCAAAACACCGGTTTTTCCATCAGAATCCTGACTCCCGTAGTTCATCCTCCAAGAATCATCCAACATGCAAAAACATATGAAAAGACATAAGTAACACCTCTTAATAAGTAATATATCAATGAATAGAGGCAAATTATGATAGAGAATGGTGATGCAAATTGGACGTATCAACTCCCCCCAAGCTTAGACCTCGCTTGTCCCCAAGCGAAAACTGAGCTCAGTAAATATGTCCACTTGTTTATGGAGTGAAGTGACGATAAAAATAATACGGACAAGAAGCATCACACTTACCAATGCACAACTCATAGAAGAAAGCAACTCACCATTATATAACTTAGCTTGCAACAAGTATGGGAGTCACAATAAAGATGCATAAGGATAAATCATAATTAGGATTGGCAAACTTTGTTCTTTGTCAGAGAACAGTTGGCAAATAGTTTTCAAGTAAAGATTTTGTAAAGAAGTTTACAACAGGAGTACTCTTTGCTCAAACATAAAAGGTTTTTCACAATGATAGATTTCAATGTAATACTCATTTAGATAAGAGTCTTGTGCAAACAAGGAAGATAAAGAACATGATTGAATAAATCATCATATGAATTCTTGAAACACAATAACTCAAATGCTTGCTGGAGATAGAGAGGAATAGGTTTACTGACTCAACTTAGAAGTAGAAGAAAGGCCCTTCATAGAGGGAAGTAGGGATTTCAAGTTCATAAAGAGATTTAAAAATATTATGGTACTTACTAGATTTGAGCTCTCATTGCCCCTATCATAAGCATCTTGAGGTGATTAAGGTTAAAAATAACAAAGATGGAGTATATTCTTGACGAAATATAAGTTGGCAAATGCCCTTGTCTATATATGGAACACATGCCTATGATTACTTAGTACTTGGATGCTTTATCTTATTTATCTGCAAATTCCCTTGTCTTTATTATTACATGATTTGTCTTATCCATGCAACGCCCATCCATCCATCCCTATGCCTACCGCACTTAAATTCTACTGTTTACTACAATTATTATCACTGTCATTATTTTACTACTGATGTTACTTTGCTATTTCTACTACAAAACTGTTGCTACTGATAAACTACTACGAGCAAGACTGTTTCCAGGTGCAGCTGAATTGACAACTCAGTTGTTAAGGCTTATAAATATTCTTTGGCTCCCCTTGTGTCGAATCAATAAATTGGGTTTAACTTCCCTCGAAGACTGTTGCAATCCCCTATATTTGTGGGTCATCAAGACTATTTTCTGGCATCATTGTCGGGGAGCATAACTTTATTTATAAAGTTCACTTGGAATTATTATTGTTCGCTGCTATCCATTTATCATGGGTAAAACTCGTGATAGAAAATTTCCTATATTACCATCCACTACAAGAAGAGATATAGTTCTGAACACCTCTGTTGCTCTTGATTCACCATATGTGATGAGTAAGCTCCTTACACCACCACCACATACACATGTTACACATACTGCTACTTCTGCTGAATCTGAAATTGCTTCTAATACTCATGATGTTACTTCTACTATGCTTGATGAGAGTGGTTCATTAGGTCCTTTCCTAGATGCTACAATTTCTAGAACTATAATTGGGAATACTGAAACTCCTAATGAATATATTACTACACTTGTTAGCTCACATGAGTCTAGAGAGAGACCTAGCTATGATATTAATTATGGTTATATTGAATTGACTAATAAAATTATTGAAGAATGTCGAAACACTCATGTTGAAAGTGCTATTAAGAGTCTTCTTGAGAGACCTACTATTAGACCTAAACTATTTCCTGATGCTAAGTTTGCCACATCTCCCATAAACATTAAAGATAAACATTATGATTTCTCTCTTGATTTATCTTACATAACCATTTTTTAGAAAGAACCTTTTTGTGGGACTAAAAATGAAAATGCTGTGGAACATATGACTGAGCTCTCTACTACGAGTGGCTTATTTTCTGATGATATTAAGAAACGCACCAACTTTATTGCTAAAATTTTCCCTTTTTCATTAAAAGGAGAAGCTAAAGCTTGGTTTAATAATTTACCTCCTTGATCTATTGAGAGTCCTGCTGACTTGATTGATACTTTCTTTCAGAAATATTTCCCTCCTAGTACTCTACATGCCATTTTGTAGGAACTTTTTGATTTTAAACAGGGGAAAAGGAGAAATTGCCTGAATCATGGGCAAGGTTTTGTGCTTTAATTCACGCACAGCCTGTATGTCCAATACCTAAAAATGATCTTCTTGATATATACTACAATGTACTAACTGCTAGGACATACCTGGATAGTTGTACTGATTGTGTTTTCAGGAAAAGAACTCCCAAAAAAGCTCAGGAATTAATGGCTAAAATAAGCAATAATTATGATGATTGGACTATATCTGAGTCAACTACACTTGAAACAACTGTGCCTGAGCTAACCCCAACACCAAAACCAAAGAAGATGGGAGTGATTGAATTAAATGATGAAGTGATGAAGGAAGCTAAGAAATGTCTTAAGGAGAAGCGTATTAAATCTGAGGATGTGAAGAATTTACCTCCTATAGAAGAATTATGTAAGCCAATATCTCACTCATCAACTATTGAGGTACACTCTCTCCAACATTTTGATGAAGGTGATATTCCTTATTCTAAACCTCCTGATCAATGCTTAGAAGAATTTGATATTTTTGTTGTTAAGCAAGATAATTTTAATAAGAGAGTGCAGAATCATTTAATGGAAAACTCAAGAGCTCTTAATGAGTTGAAAGATATTTTAGAA
Source organism: Avena sativa (assembly GCA_916181665.1). Classification (NCBI taxonomy): domain Eukaryota; kingdom Viridiplantae; phylum Streptophyta; class Magnoliopsida; order Poales; family Poaceae; genus Avena; species Avena sativa. The sequence goes on along the minus strand of OV702279.1, from coordinate 367,760,546 downwards.
AGAACCTCCAATGAAGTTAAAATTCTTGTTAAACATTTCCAAATGGTTCAAACTCAAATTGATCAGCTTACTAAAATACAAAAAGATATGCTAGTTAATGCTTCTAGAGAAAACATGCTTATGAAATTAGAACTAGGAGTGGTGCTTCCACTTAAGATCCTTTATATCATGCGGGACATCCTAAAAGAATTGAGCAGGATTCTCAACAAGTTGAAAATAATGGTACTTCTTCTAAGAGAAAGAAAAAGAAACATAAAACAGTTGTAGAATCTTCTGAACCTGCTAAAGATCCTAATAGTATATCTGTTTTTGATGCTGAAACTGAAAGTGATTGATGACCCACAATTATAGGGATTGTATCGTACTATTTTCGATAAATAGGAGTGTCGATCCCAACAAGGAACAGAAGATGTTGACTAGTGGTATGGAGCAGGAAATATTTGTAAATACTTAGCAAACAGATTTTTAGGTGTTTTCTAATAAAGCAAGGAAATAAAGTGCAAGTAAATAAAGACAGCAAATAATTGCAGCAAGTGGACCAATCCTTTCTTAGCAAAGGACAAGATGGTGGAAATACTTATGAGGACCAAACGTTCTCGAGGACACATGGGAATACTGTCAAGTGCTTTCGTTTCATATAGCTGAGTAGTCTTCTTTGGTTTTATAAGTGTTGTGTGGGTGAACCTGTGCTAATGTACCGACCTTACTTGGACTAATACATACTTGTGATTAAACCCCTTGCAAGCATCCACAACTACAAGAAATAAATTAAGATATAAACCTAACCACAACCTTAAACTCTGAGATCCTACACTCCCTTGTGCAATGGTTTCCTAACGGTGGTTCAGGTTTCTGTCACTCCGGCAACCCCACAATTAGTATCCAAATACACAATGCAATCCCCTAGACCCATAAATGGTGAAGTATCATGTAGTCGACGTTCACATGACACCACTAGAAGAATATCACCACAACTTAAATATTAAACCATTTAATAATACCTCAACACAATTCCACTACTAACAACATGACTTCTCCCATGTCCTCAAGAACTAAACGAACTACTCACGAGACATCATATGGATCAAGATCAAAGATGATATAATGATGGATAACAATATGAACATAAACAATAATTCAATGGTTCCACTCACAAGCATCAACTACAATAGTAATCAATACCGAGAAAGTTTCCCCTAAGAACTATGCAACATTCAACACAATTGTTACAGCAGGATGGAGTGGTGATGATGGTGCTGGTGGAGATGATGGTGTGGATGATGATGATCCTGATGAAGTCTAGCTTGATGATGGTGTTGATGGCGATGATCTCCCCTCTCTAGGAAGGAATTTCCCCGGCAGAAATCTATCTGTCGGAGTCTTTCTCTCTCGCAGAGGTAGCGGAATCTTTATGTGGTCGCTCCCCGTGTATTAGGGTTTCGAGGAGAAGATATAGGCAAGAGGGCGGAGCCAGAGGTGGGCCAGGGTGGCCACACCCCCTGTAGGCGTATACTAGGGTGACCCGCGCCTGGGGGGTGTCGGCCCCCTATGGCCCAATTCTGCCTCCCCTGCTGGCTTCCTTCGTCTTCTGGGAAAATATAATTTTCTGTAGTTTTTATGGTATTTTTCTGATCTTCGCGAAATTGCATCAAAACACCAGTTTTTCCATCAGAATCCTGACTCCCGCGGTTCATCCTCCAAGAATCATCCAACATGCCAAAACAGATGAAAAGACATAAGTAACATCTCTTAATAAGAAATATATCAATGAATAGAGGCAAATTATGATATAGAATGGTGATGCAAATTGGACGTATCAACTCCCCCCAAGCTTAGACCTCGCTTGTCCCCAAGCGAAAACTGAGCTCAGTAAACATGTCCACATGTTTATGGAGTAAAGTGACGATAAAAAGAATACAGACAAGAAGCATCACACTTACCAATGCACAACTCATAGAAGAAAGCAACTCACCATTATTTAACTTAGCTTGCAACAAGTATGGGAGTCACAATAAAGATGCATAAGGATAAATCATAATTAGGATTGGCAAACTTTGTTCTTGGTCAAAGAACAGTTGGCAAATAGTTTTCAAGTAAAGCTTTTGTAAAGAAGTTTACAACAGGAGTACTCTTTGCTCAAACATAAAAGGTTTTTCACAATGATAGCTTTCAAAGTATTACTCATTTAGATAATAGTCTTGTGCAAACAAGGAAGATAAAGAACATGATTGAATAAATCATCATATGAATGCTTGAAACACAACAACTCAAATGCTTGCTGGAGATAGAGATGAATAGGTTTACTGACTCAACTTAGAAGTAGAAGAAAGGCCCTTCATAGAGGGAAGTAGGGATTTCAAGTTCATAAATAGATTTCAAAAGATTATGGTACTTACTAGCTTTGAGCTCTCATTGCCCCTATCATAAGCATCTTGAGGTGATTAAGGTTAAAGTGAACAAAGATGGAGTATATGCTTGACGGAATATAAGTTGGCAATCTCATGTCCCTTGAGTGCGAGGGCCGCTCCTCATGCTACTCAACTTTAGTTACTGGTAAGTTCTTGTCATAGTAAGTACATGCATATCATAGAGAACCGCCAACGGGGTACCCCTTGCACATGATACATGAGCTATCCCATAATCAAAATGACAAGGCAAGCAGACAATGAGCATCTCAGCAGCTCTTATTTACCATGGGAAAAATGATGCTTTTTTCTCTCTTTCCTCTTTTCAATATGTCTCTTTCTTCTTTTTTATAAGGAGAAAGCTTCATAGATTGCTCATTATGGTGATACTGCAAGTTTCCACCATGATTAGGCATGGCTTAGGTTAGCAGCCCAGGCGTTTCTCTAACACATATACATAACTCCATGGACTTACAAGCTCCCCTTTTATTTCACACCGACGACATCCGCAAACAAAAGAGCATGATATCAACTGGGTATGTATTTACAGGTGTTGAAAGTGTTCCTCGTGATAGCACGGTTCTGCTAATCCCAACGTATAGATGCAAGCATATACAAATTCGATGACACAATGGTTCAAGTTTATTAGGGGCAAGAAAATAAGGTGTTCCGTCAAGTTCGTGAGAGCTTTACTAACTAGTTTTCTCATAACAAAATAATTTTTAATTTGAAAGATAGATGAAGCTTGAGAATTTACTTGGAATAGCAATAATGCTAATAGGTAGATATGGTGGACACAAATGGCACATGTTTTGGTTTAAAGGAGTTGGATGCATAAGAAGTAATCCCTCTCAGCACAGGTTTTTGGCTAGCAAGGCTGGGTAGCAAGCAAAAGAGTTGAAGGAAACAAGCATACCTACAAGTGATAAAGCCAAACATGCAATATTCCTTGAAGACACAAAAGATCTTAAATAAAGAATACTAAGCTTATGAGCCAATCAAGAAAGAAAATAAATGATACAAAATACCTGTAGCTTTTTCTCTTTTCCTTTCAAACATCAAAAAGTGTTGCTACTGACCAGAGCTTGGTTTGCCAAAACCAATTTAGATCTAGTTGATGCTCCCAAAGTGATACTAATACTGATCAACAAGATCAATCATATAATAGAGATTTAAAACTAAAATAAGAAGTGCAAAAAGTAAAAGATGAAACTTCTCATTAATATTCCATAAAGGCACTCACACCAAGGGATACATAGATAACCAACTAAAGAGAGATACTTCCACAATGCAAACCAACCTATAAGATAACTTCTCTACCCAAGATATGAATCTATTAAAAAGGTAAAAAGATAAAAGATAATGATGTGATACCGCGGCACTCCCCCAAGCTTGGAACAAGCCAAGGGGATGCCAAACCTGATGACGAACTACTCCTTCGGTGGTGGTGGTGTTCCTTTTTCATCGTCATACTTCCAACGTAAAGGCTCCCCATCCACAAAGGATGTTTTGGTTTCCACAATCCTAAAACTAGCAGCAGAGCTTATGCGATTAAACCTGGCCTCATACTCACAGTTTTGGTTTTGTATGTCGTAGAGTTGTGCTTGTAATTGGTTGGTGGTCTGATGGAGTGAGAGGATTTCATCCCAAAGCTCGGTTGTCTCCTTCTTGTGCTTGGTGATGAGTTCTAAACTCATCTTATGGATGACGTCCACTTCGCATTCCGCCATCTTCTTGTACCTAAAAACTTCCTGCTCTAGTGCTTCCATCCTATCTTCCAGGCTACCTTCTCCTTTAGTGCCATGTACTTCTTTAATCTATACCATCCCATCCTTGAGCAACAACTCCTTGGGATGAACCTTCAACTCATACATGTACGGGTTGATGGCATTCGCGGAGGAATCCTCCATGGGTGATCCAGAGGAAGACAATGTAGCTCCAAAACTGAGAATCTGCCTGACAGAAACAGATCGAAACAAAAACACGACGAGAACACGATATACGAACCTCGAAGGATCTCGGGGTTATATATTACGAAGTGTCAATGCATACGGAAGGTACTGTGCGAAAACGAGGCGGAGACGGACTCCAAGGGCTCACACCCCCTGGTGGCGGGGCCAGCTGGGGCTCGCGCCACTGGTGGGTGTGGCCCACCTGGGCTCCGTTTCCTCCTCTGTTTCGTTCTGTAACTTTCCATATGTAATAAAACATAAAAATATAAAGAAAAGGGTTTTTCGTGAACCTTCTGTTTGCACCACTTTTACCTATTCAAAGACACACTCTGTAGATTCTGAAGTTTGGTTTCTAATAAATTCTTCTAGAGTTACCATTTGAAGAATATCAACGTCTTCATTGTAACAATCTCCAGAAATATAATGTTTGAGCGTTTGACCATTTACCACCTGTGTAGTGTTGTCCTTCAAAGATTATATTTTGATAGCCCCTGAACGATACACCTCCTCAATAACAAAAGGTCCTTCCCATTTTGAGAGTAATTTCCCTGCAAAAAATCTGAGACGAGACCTATACAAAAGAACTTTCTCACCAACATGGAACTCCCTTTTGAGAATTCTCCTATCATGCCATATTTTTACTTTTTCCTTAAAGAGTCTAGCATTTTAATAAGCTTCACTTCTTCACTCATCTAAGGTACTCAAACCAAGCAATATTTTCTCACCAGCAAGTTTAAAATCTATATTCAGTTCTTTCACTGCCCAATAAGCTTTGTGTTCTAATTCTAGAGGCAAGTGACAAGCTTTCCCATAAACCATTTTGTAAGGAGACATTCCCATAGGATTTTTATAAGTAGTTATATAAGCCCATAAAGCATCATTCATCTTTTTAGCCCAAATTTTCCTAGATCTATTAATAGTCTTTTGCAAGATAGATTTAATTTCTCTATTAGAAAGTTATACTTGCCCACTGGTTTGGAGTGATAAGCTGAAGCAATTCTATGGTTAATATCATATTTAGCAAGATTCTCCCTAAAACCACTATGGATAAAATGAGAACCTCCATCATTCATGAGATATCTAAGCACACCAAACCTAGGAAAAATAACATCTTTAAGCATTTTTAAAGAGGTCTTACCATCAGCGCTGTTTGTAGGTATGACTTCTACCCACTTTGTAACATAATCAACAGCAACAAGAATATGAGTATACCCTTTTGAAGGAGGAAAAGGACCCATAAATTTAAATCCCCAACAATCAAAAGGTTCAATATCAAGAGAATAATTCATAGGAATTTAATTGTGTCTAGAAATGTTACCAACTCTTTGACATTCGTCACATGATAAAATAAACTTCCTTGCATCCTTGAAAAGAGTATGCCAACAAAAACCAGATTGTAAAACTTTTTGTGCGGTTCTATCCCCAGCATGATGTCCTCCATAAGCATTGCCATCACATTTTCTCAATATTTCTTGTTGTTCGTATTCTGGGACACATCTTCGCATAATACCATCTACTCCTTATTTATATAAATGTGGGTCATACCAAAATTAATGCCTTAGATCATAAAAGAATTTCCTTCTTTGTTGAGTTGTAAAGGTTGGAGGAAAATACTTGGAAACAATAAAATTAGCATAATCAGCATATCAAGGACTCTCATGCGGGCTAACCCTTATTGCAGCCAACTGTTCATTTGGAAAACTATCATTAACAGGCATAGGGTCAAAAGATATGTTTTCCAAACGAGATAAATTATCAGCAACAGGATTTTCAGCACTTTTCCTATCTACAATATGCAGATCAAACTCTTGTAAAAGCAACACCCATCTAATAAGCCTAGGCTTAGCGTCTTTCTTTGTCATAAGGTACTTAATAGCAGCATGATCAGTATAAATAGTAACCTTTGAATCAACAATATAGGGTCTAAACTTATCACAAGCAAAGATTACAGCTAAGAACTCCTTTTCAGTAGTATCATAATTCTTTTGAGCAGCATCTAGAGTATTGCTGGCATAATGAATAACATTCAACTTTTTATCTATTCGTTGCCCAAGAACAGCGCCCACAACAAAATCACTAGCATCACACATAATTTCAAAGGGTAAGTTCCAATCAGGTGGTTGAACAATAGGAGCAGTAGTCAAAGATTTCTTCAAAGTTTCAAAAGCTTCCTTACAGTCATCATAAAAAACAAAAGGAACATACTTTTGAAGAAGAATAGTAAGGGGCTTTGAAATTTTGGAGAAATCTTTAATAAACCTCCTATAGAAACCAACATGACCAACGATACTAAGAATACCTTTTATATCTCTAGGGAAAGGCATCTTCTCAATTGCTTCAATTTTGGCTCTGTCTACTTCAATACCTCTTTTAGAAATTTTGTGTCCAAGAACAATCCCTTCATTAACCATGAAGTGTCATTTCTTCCAGTTAAGAACAAGGTTAGTTTCTTCACATCTCCGCAAAACTTTATCAAGGTTGTACAAATAGTTATCAAAAGAAGTTCCATAGATGGAGAAATCGTCCATGAAAACTTCCACAATTTCTTCACAAAAACCATGAAAGATAGCAGACATACATCTTTGAAAGGTAGCAGGAGTACTACATAAACCAAAAGGCATACGCCTATAAGCATAAGTTCCATAAGGACAAGTGAAAGTGATTTTCTCTTGGTCTTGTGCTCTCACAACAATTCGAGAGAACCCAGAATAACCATCAAGAAAACAAAAGTGAGTCTTTTTAGACAACATTTCTAGCATTTGATCAATAAAGGGCAGAGCATAATGATCTTTCTTAGTAACTTTAATAACCTTTCTAAAATCAATGCACATTCTATACCCAACCACTACTCTTTGAGGTATAAGCTCATTATTTTCATTAAGCACAACAGTGATTCCCCCTTTCTTTGGGACACAATGAACAAGGCTAACCCATTGATTATCAGCAATAGGATAAAGAATACCAGCATCAAGGAGTTTTAATACCTCGTTTCTTACCACATCCTTCATCTTAGGATTTAAACATCGTTGGTGTTCAACCACTGGTTTTGCATCAGGTTCTATATTAATAGCATCCTGACATATAGTAGGATAAATCCCTTTTAAATCATCAAGAGTATACCCCATAGCTCCTCGGTGTTTCTTCAATATTTCCAGTAATCTTTCCTCTTCCTTCCCTGAAAGTTTAGAACTAATAATAACAGGATATATTTTCTTATCATCTAGATAAGCATATTTAAGATCATCAGGTAGAGGTTTTAATTCGAAAACAGGGTCTCCTTTAGGTGGTAGTGTGGTACCCAGATCTTCCACATGTAGGTTATGCTTAAGTAATTCAGGTTGATGAAGGAAAACCTCGTAAATCTCATTTCTTTCCTTCATGAAGACTTCGCTTTCATGATCTTCCATAAACTACTGCAAAGCATTGTTAGGAGCAAGAAAAATAGCAGAAAGTTGTTCAACCCTGAAATCCTCATTAGGCAATTCATTTTCATAAGGAGTTTTAGAAATTTTGGAAAAATTAAACTCATAAGACTCTCCATCAAACTTAGTCAAAACTTTCTCCTTCTTACAATATATGATAGCCCCACAAGTATTCAAGAAGGGTCTACAAAGATAATAGGACGGGTTTTACTAGCTTCAGAACCAAGTACTAGAAAATCAGCAGGATATTTAATCTTACCACAAAGAACCTCCACATCTCTTACAATGCCAATTGGACAGACTGTCTCTCTATTAGCAAGGTGAACAACCACATCTATGTCCTCAAGTTCACAAGGACCAATTTCATGCATAATTTCCCTGTAAAGCTCATAAGGAATAGCACTAGAACTAGCACCAATATCACATAAACCATAGTAGCAATGATCACCAATTCTAACAGAAAGCACAGGGACACTAGTTTTCCTAAATTTTCTAGGATGAGAGATAATATTAGAAAAAGTCTTCGCAGAAGACAATGTGCTCATCCTCTATATTTTTAGTGGCAAGATCTTTCACAAGGGCTACCACAGGTTTAACATTTATTTTCTCATCAGGTTCCACAGTTTTCTTTGCACTTTTGCTAACCACATTAGCTAGGATAGAATGTTCCTTTACCTTAGCAGGAAAAGGGATTTTCTCAACATAAGGTTCAGGAAAAATAGGGTCAACAGTACAAACTTCAATGCTAGTAGGAACATGGGTAAAAATATATTTATAAGGTGCATGGTACTTGCCCCACTCCTTTCTGGGAATTTCAATATAAGAGGCAAAGGCCTTAAAACAATTTGCAATGACTTGAGAATCAACACCATACTTAGTACTAATATCACGAAAGTCATTAGTTCCCATAAAATATTTAATGCATTCATAATCATAATTTATACCTGACTTCCTTCCTTTGTCATTCTCCCATGCTTCAGTGTTCTCTTGAATACGGTCTAGAAGATCTCATTTAGCTTCTTCATACGTGTGAATGATCCAGCACAAGAAGCATCTAATAAATCTTTATCATGAAGAGAAAGCCTTGCATAAAAGTTATTGATAATAATATTGTTAGGGAGTTCATGAATAGGACATTTAAGCATTAGTAACTTCAAACTCCCCCAAGCTTGGGCTGTACTCTCTCCATCACGAGGCCAAAAGTTATATATTTGATTCCTATCCTTATGAATGTCACTGGGAGGATAAAATTTAGAATAAAAGAGAGGTACTATTTCCTCCCATTCATAGATTGTCCATTTCAGCAGCTTATACCATTCTTCAGCTCTTCCTTTCAATGATATAGAGAGTAACTTCTTCTTCACCTATTCAGTTGTGATACCTGCACATTTAAACAAGCCGCATAATTCATGGATAAAGAGCAAGTGATCACCATGGTGGATAGTTCCATCCCCTAAATAAGAATTATCCATAACACGATCAACAATACTAGTAGGTATCTTAAAAGGATCTATCTCAACAGGTGGTGGCTCATCTACTACCCTAAAAGTGGTATAAATTTTCCCAAACATAAAACCATGTGGGTTATCCATATTGGAAACAAAGTAACAAACATAAATAAAAAAACAATACTCATAGTAGAAGTTTCCTTTACCAGTTCCACTCTTCAATGGCGCTTGACTCCCCAGCAACGGCGCTAGAAAATAGTCTTAATGACCCACAAGTATAGGGGGTGTATCGTAGTACTTTCGATAAATAGGAGTGTCGATCCCAACGAGGAACAAAAGGTGTTGACTAGTGGTATGGAGCAGGAAATCTCTATAAATACTTAACAAACGGATTTTTTGGGGTTTTCTGATAAAGCAAGGAAATAAAGTGCAAGTAAATAAAGACAGCAAATAATTGTAGCAAGTGGCCCAATCCTTTCTTAGCAAAGTACAAGCCGGTGGAAATACTTATGAGGACCAAACGTTCTCGAGGACACATGGGAATACTGTCAAGTGCTTTCGTTTCATATAGCTGAGTAGTCTTCTTTGGTTTTATAAGTGTTGTGTGGGTGAACCTATGCTAATGTACCGACCTTACTTGGACTAATACATACTTGTGATTAAACCCTTGCAAGCATCCACAACTACAAGAAATCAATTAAGATATAAACCTAACCACAGTCTTAAACTCTGAGATCCTACACTCCCTTGTGCAATGGTTTCCTAACGGGGGTTCAGGTTTCTATCACTCCGGCAACCCCACAATTAGTATCCAAATACACAATGCATTCCCCTAGGCCCATAAATGGTGAAGTATCATGTATTCGACGTTCACATGACACCACTAGAAGAATATCACCACAACTTAAATATTAAACCATTGAATAATACCTCAACACAATTCCACTACTAACAACATGACTTCTCCCATGTCCTCAAGAACTAAACGAACTACTCATGAGACATCATATGGATCAGGATCAAAGATGATATAATGATGGATAACAATCTGAACATAAACAATAATTCAATGGTTCCACTCACAAGCATCAACTACAATAGTAATCAATACCGGGAAAGTTTCCCCTAAGAACTATGCAAGATTTAACACAATTGTTACAACGGGATGGAGTGGTGATGATGATGCTGGAGGAGATGATGGTGTGTATGATGATGATGATGCCAATGAAGTCTAGCTTGATGATGGTGTTGATGGCGATGATCTTCCCTCTCCGGGAAGGAATTTCCTCGGCAGATATCTGTCTGCCGGAGATCTCTTTCTCTCTCGGTGTTTTCTATCCCGCAAAGGCGGCGAAATCTTTCTGTGGTTGCTCCCCGTATATTAGGGTTTCGAGGAGAAGATATAGGCAAGAGGGCGGAGCCAGAGGTGGGCCAGGGTGGCCACACCCCCTGTAGGTGTGGCCTAGGGTGGCCCGCACCTATGTGGTGTGGGCCCCCTTTGGCCCAACTCTGCCTCCCCTTCGGGCTTCCTTCGTCTTCTCGGAAAATATAGTTTTCTATAGTTTTTCTGGTATTTTTATGATCTTCACGAAATTGCATCAAAACACCGCTTTTTCCATCAGAATCCTGACTTCGGCAGTTCATCCTCCAAGAATCATCCAACATGCAAAAATAGATGAAAAGACATAAGTAACACGTGTTAATAAGAAATATATCAATGAATAGAGGCAAATTATGATATAGAATGGTGATGCAAATTGGGCGTATCAGTGATAATGATAAAAATGATGCTACTGATAAAGAAGAAATTGAAGAAGAACCTGAAAGGCACACTAAGAATACTAAGTACACTAAGGAAGATTTTGTTGCTAATAAACATGGTAGTGAAAGAGAGCCTTGGGTGAAAAAACCAATGCCTTTTCCTGATAAGAAACACAAGTCAAAGGAAGAAGAACACTATAACAAGTTTTGTGAGTGGACGAAACCTTTGTTTTTTCAAATTCCTTTGAATGATGCTATTAAATTGCCTCCTTATTCAAAGTATATGAAGAATATTGTTTCTAATAAAAGGAAGATTCTTAATGAGGAAATTTCCACTTTACTTGCTAATTATTCCTTCAATGGTAAGGTTCCAAAGAAACTTGGGGATCCAGGGATTCCAACTATTCCTTGCTCTATTAAAAATAATTATGTTACAACTTCTTTGTGTGATTTGGGAGCAGGAGTTAGTGTTATGCCTTTTTATCTCTACAAGAGACTTTAACTGGAAAAATTGATACCAACTGATATATATCTTTGCAAATGTCTGATAATTCTACTACTATTCATGTTGGTACATGTGAGTATGTTCCCGTTCAAGTGGCTCATAATTGTTTGATATTAACTGACTTTGTTGTGCTTGAAATGCTTGAAGATGATAATATGTCTATTATTCTTGGGAGACCTTTTCTTAATACTGCAGGTGTTGTCATTAATTGTAATCAAGGAAAAGTAACTTTTAAAGTTAATGACAAGGAGCACACTGTCTATTTACCCAAGAAGATTGATAAGAATTATGGCCTAAATTCAATTGAAAATATTAAGGGCATCAAAGTTGGAGAAATGTATTGTCCCGTACCACAAGAAAATTATGAAACTACTATGATTGGGACTATTGCTATCAAGTTTAAGGTAACATAATCATTTAGTGGAATGCAAAGTTTTGTTTCATATAAAATTGTTTTGGTAACAAGATTAGATCAACCTTGTTAACAAAGGGTTTTTAATGAACAAAACAATGTTTTCACCATGATTATCCTTGCTCACTTTTATTTTATCTATTTTAATTTTAGCTTTCACCTTGTTCATCTTAGTACTGCTAGTTGTTTGCATATTAGAGTGTCTTAGAACTTCTAAATTTTTAGTTTTGATTTGTTTTTGCATCTTTCCAAAATCATTTTTCTGCGAGAAAATCATTTATCAATTCCTGAAAATTGCTCAAAAATAAAGTTTCTCGAAAAATTCCAGAAAATTCATATTAATTTTTTACGTCAAAATAGGGGAAGTGAGGCACCTGGAGTGACCCAGGGGGGCCCACCAGGCAGGCACACCACCTGGTGGCGTGGCCAGACCAAGGGCGTGCATGGCCATGGTGTGGGCCACCCCTGGCCCTCCACTTGCCCAGCCACCTTCCACTCCACTCTCTCCCGAGAAAACACCAGAAAAATTCTAAAGCTCGTTTTCTTGCTGTTCTTGCTCGCGGTTTTTCGATCTCCTTGCTCATCCCACCTTAGCTGCTGATTTTTGGAGGGTTTGCTCTCCGGTATGTGACTCCTCCGCTTGTCCGAGTAGATTTTTGATTGGTGGATTATATCTTGAGTATTTTGCTACTGTAGGTGACTGGTTATGTGAGTTTGCATGCTTGTTCTATGCTTAGAGAAATCATTATGATCCATGTTTTGCCCTCTTACGAGTCCCTATGGTAGTTCCCCTTCATTTATTAGCTTGGAAATCACTTGGTTTGATGTTTGTCTAAAAATTTGAGAAAAAGAGAGATGGACAACCATACTTTTGGAGAAGTGTTTGAAAGAGATACACCCATGAGGGAAAGGCCTTTGAGATCAGCCTCTCAATTTAGGCCATCATATAATGAAGATCTTATTGCGTCGTGCTTTGGCAATGAGGGAGATGATGGAGATGCACACCCATCTACCTTCCCTTGTTTTGCCTTTTTGCAAGATGCAGGGATCCTCGAGGATTTCTTACTTCTTGTTCAGAGGGTTGGCCTAACCACTTACATGCAGGATGAGAGTGAGCAATATGCTTTGCTCACCAAAACCTTTGTTGAAAGCTTCACTTTCACTAACACCTTTTATAGGTCAACTGTTTCATTCAAATCTATGATAAACCTATCACCATGCCATTGGAAAGATTTTGCAGCATTATAGGTATTGGCATGACTGGGACAGCAAAGAAGATCCAGGGTTAACCCGCTGATTTGCTAGAGCTCTACCGAGGTATAAGAAACAATGATGACAGCGCAATCTAGCGTGGGAAGATAAGAAACATTCAACTCCCAGCTCTTAGATATTTTGCTTACTATCTTGACACTAGCATTCTTGGTAGGGAGAGCACTAGTAATATTTCCAATTACCATTTGGCCTTTCTTGTTGCTGCACTCAATAATGAAACCAAGTATAATCTGGGTTCTCTCATTGCTCGCCTCCTAGCTTCTAGAGGACCCATTTATGGGGGCATTATTGTTGCACACATGGTTGCTTCCTTGGACCTTTCTGTTCATCCTAATGATACAATGTTGGCCCCACAGAGGCTTGATCTAGATGCTATGAAAGCACATCACTTTTTTACTGCTAACTCTAGTTCAGAGAGTTTAGTTTACACGATGTTGTTTACTGACGGAGAGGAAAGGGAAATTCCCTTGCCACAATCTACTTTGTTCAATATTTTCAAGAGGCCATGGTCGCGCTCCAAGGAGGAGATGGACGAGCAGCTCCGCTTGCTTGGTTTCCACGGGCACCGCCAGGGGGATGCGCCCTCTTATGACTACTCTGCGCACACCACACCGGTGTGTCCTCGAGTTCGTATCAGGACGAAGGTACTTCTTTGTTATATTATGGAGGCTCCCCTTCTTGGACAGCTTGGGATTGATCTCCACTTGGTCCAAAAGCCTAAGCTTGGGGGTAGGTATACTGACATCACACTCATCTACATATCATATTCTGTTGGTACTTTGCATATCCATGTTTCGCTTTCTTTCCTTTTCATTTTAGTTCTTGCTTTGTTTCTGCTTTCCAAAGCACAAAAATACCAAAAATATTTTCTTTATTTCTCATTGTTCACTTCTTTTTCTTTTTAGATCTGGTTTGATTATTCAAAAAACCCAAAAATATTTTGCTTTGATTGCTCTTTCCTTCAGTTCTTGTCTTTAAAAATCGAAAACCCAAAACTATTTGTTGTTCTTCTCTGGTTTTGTAAATTTTGCAGGGTTCAGTGGTCCTCAGTGACTCCTTGGAGTTTGGTTTTCATATTATTATTCAAGTCACACAGGTGAAAGGCAATAATGATGATTTACGATAACTCGGGGTGTGGTAAGAGGCTGGTATGAACTCTATATGTTTTCATTTTTGTACATATACTCATCATTGTGGGCATGCTTAGTCTATTCATGTAGGGTGTATTTCATTTAATGGATGCTTAGTATTTCTTGCTCTATTATGTTCAGTTCCAATCTACTAATAGTTTGTAGCATGTCATATACATGTTTACTTGCATTGTTCTATTCATAACTTACTATGACATTGTGGTATCCTCCTCTGGATGTTTTATTTGAATCTTGGCACATGCTCACACATGCATATGACTAAACAAAAAGTCATTTAAGCCTTGATGATTTATTTTGCCTCAGAGTTCCTGAGTCACTTTTATGCCACTATTAATTTTGTTTTGTCGCAAGCATGATTATGATAGTTACTGCTCTCTCGATTGTCGCTCCCTTTCTATTGCTAGCCTTCACTTACACTAAGTACGAGCTCTACTCGTGCATCCAACTCCCCAAAACCAAAATTGTCAAAAAGTGTCCACCATATCTACCTATTAGCATCATTGCTATTCCTTGCATATTTATTATGCCTTGTTTTCTTCCGAATAAAATGTTTCCTTGTTATGAGAAAATTAGTTAGTAAAGTTCTCACGAACTTGATGGCACACTTTATTTTCTTGCACTTAATAAACTTGAACCATTGTGACACTCTATGTAGTTATATGCTTGCAAATTATAAGCTGGGAGTTAGCAGAACCATGTTGTCATAGGGAACGCTTTCAACACCTGTAAATATTATCCAGTTGATATCATGATCCTTTGTTTATGGATATCAGCGGTGTGAAATAAAAGGGGAGCTTGTAAGTCCATAGAATTATATATGTGTTAGAGAAACTCCTGGGTGTCTAGCCTAATCCATGCATAATCATGGTGGAAACTTGCAGCATAACCATAATGAGCAATCTATGAAGCATCTTCAGAAAAAAATGAAAAAAAAGAGATAAGAGAAAAAAAGCTCCACGCTCATGGTAAATAAAAAGATCGCTGAGATGCTCACTGTCTGTTGCCTTGTCATTTTGATATTGGATAGCTCCCATGTCATGGGGCAAGGGGTACCCTATTTGCGGTTCTCTGATACGCATATACTTACAATAACAAGAACTTGCTTGTGACTATAGTTGAGTAGCATGAGGAACGGCCCTCGTACTCAAGGAACATGAGATTTCCAGTTTATGATCTGTCAAGCATATAACTCGTAGTTGACCTCACTTTAACCTTGACCACTTAAAGATGCTTATGATAGGGGCAATGAGAGCTCAAAGCTAATGAGTACCATACTTTCAACATTTGGAAGCCTTTCAAACCTTTTTAATCATTTCTTTCACTTTTATGTTGAGTCACCATTTATTCTATGAGCACCTTCCCGATAGCATAGCTGCCATTCTTAGTGTAATGTGCTTGTCCCAGAACATGGTTGATAGTGATATAACTTTGATGCTTGTATCTTTGATATTTTTACTTCTAGTCTTCACTTAAACTTCAGAGGTGCCTTTGCATTTATGTTTTGCTCCAAAAAGATAGGCAAGCGAGATACCACTTTATCATATCTTCTTATGAGCATTACAATCTTGCATATGCTTATGTTTCATGTTGCTTATTATTATTGTGTTAGAATCTCTTCATAAGCTTGCACGACTATTGGGTAACCTTATTTGCATGCTCCCTATTATGAATTGCCTAAGTATTTGATTATATGCTGAGAATATATACATCTTATGAAGCAAAAGTGTTCGTGAAATTTTATTTTATCGTACTCAGTTTTCAACTGAATTGCTTGAGGACAAGCAATAAGCTAAGCTTGGGGGAGTTGATATGTCCAAAACGTATCTACTTTCCCGAACACTTTTGCTATTGTTTCTCCTCTAATTTCTGTGATTTGGATATAACTAACATGGACTGATGCTGTTTTCGGCAGAATTGCTTTGGTGTCTCGTTTTTGTGCAGGAAATCAACTTTCAGGAAAAATCCCGGAAAATATCGCAAAACTCCTATTTTACCAGAAGACTCATGGAGCCAGAAGACGAGACGGAGAGGGGCCATGAGGGGCCCACACCACGTGGTGGCGCAGGCCAGGCCAGGCCGCGCCAGGGGGTGGTGTGGCCGCCTCGGTCTCCCCTCGACCTCTCCTTCCGCCTACAAATAGCCTCTGACCTAAAAACACCAGGGGGGTCGAAGTTTTTCTAGATAGAGTTCCGATGCGCCGCCACCACCAGAAACCGCGATTCGGAACCAGAAACTCCGTTCTGGCACCCTGCCGGGACGGGAAATTGGAGGAGATCATCGCTATCATCATCACCGACACCTCTCCATTAACCATCCATGTTTCCCCCATCCATGAGTGAGTAATCCCCGCATTAGGCTATGGGGATGGTAGGGATTGGATGAGATCGCTCATGTAATTGCATAAGATTGTTAGGGCATGGTGCCTAGTATCTATTGTTAGTTCTTTTTTACATTGTTGCAACTTGTTATGCTTATTGCTTGTCACTAGGGCCCGAGTGCCATGATCTCAGATCTGAACATGTTATTGATTCATGATGATATTATTGTTTGTGATCTTACCTGCAAGTTATATACACATATTATTGTCCAGAATCCGAGGCCCCGAAGTGACAGAAATCGGGATAACCGGAGGGGATGGTTGTGATATGAGGATCACATGTGTTCATGGAGTGTTAATGCTTTGCTCTGGTGCTCTATTAAAAAGAGTACCTTAATTGTGAGTAGATTCCCTTGAGGCCTCGCTGCAACGGGCTGGCAGGACAAAAGATATTGTACAAGTTCTCATTGCGAGCACGTATGAATATATATAGAACACATGCCTATGATTACTTAGTACTTGGATGCTTTATATTATTTATCTGCAAATTCTCTTGTCTTGATTATTACATGATTTGTATTATCCATGCAATGCCTGTCCATCCATCCCTATGCCTACCGCACTTAAATTCTGCCGTTTACTACAATTATTATCACTGCCCTTATTTTACTACTGTTGTTACTTTGCTATTGCTACTACAAAACTATTGCTACTGATAAACTACTGCTAGCAAGACTGTTTCCAGGTGCAACTGAATTGACAACTCAGTTGTTAAGGCTTATAAATATTCTTTTGCTCCCCTTGTGTCGAATTAATAAATTGGGTTTAACTTCTCTCGAAGACTGTTGTGATCCCCTGTACTTGTGGGTCATCACTATGTCACAAAAACATTGTTACATTGAAAATTGAAAGTAACTTCAAATTTGGAAGCTCCCTTTGTAAACGATGCTTCAGATGCCAATATGCACCAACATACCAAGTATATCAACACATTATCATAAACTATGATAAATGGGATTTCTATTTTAGTTCCCTTGGTTCGTCAGTTGTACTCAATTTTCCACAGCCGCTTAGTTTTTCCTCACTATTCCCCTCGCCATGTTAAGGAACCCTCACGGACGCTCGCAGGCGCTCGGACAGAGGGATGCCATCAGGTCAAAGGCTTGATCGTTACATGCTGACTGGTGGGACCGCATTGGGACGGGGCGGGCATTAAGCGTTACGTTACGAGGCCTCGACCGTTACACGCCTGACCGGTGGGGCCGCTTTGGTGCGGGTCCTGCCATGGCTGATACGTGCTGATGGGTGGGGGCCAGGATACACATCGAACCCGCCATCCTTCTCTCGCTGCCTTGTGGGCCGCTTTGTTCCTAATTGGATGGCCGGTGCAGGCAATGACAAATGGGGCCGTTTCGTGGGGCCATTGAAGCCAATGAACGATGGGGCCATCATGTGGGGCCGTCGAAGCCAATGACTGATGGGGCTAGAGGGGGGATTTGCATATTTGCCACGTTTTACGTTGCAACTGGCATATTTGCCATTTTTGTGTGCCGCTGACATGTGGTGGTCATGTGGTAAATATGCAAATTTGAAAGAAAATGTTCATTCTGTGGGGCCATCAAAGCCAATGAATGATGGGGCCGTCATGTGGGGTGGGGCCTCGAAGCCAATGACTGATGGGGCCGTGATGTGGAGCTGGAGGGGGATTTGCATATTTGCCATGTTTTACGTTGCAACTTGCATATTTGCCATTTTGTGTGTCGCTGACATGTGGTGGTCATGTTGCAAATATGCAAATTTCAAAGAAAAGGTTCGTTCTGTGGGGCCATCGAAGCCAATGAACTATGGGGCCGTCATGTGGTCGAAGCCAATAACCGATGGGGCCGTGATGTTGGGTTGGAGGGGGGATTTGCATATTCGCCATGTTTTACGTTGCAACTTGCATATTTGCCATTTTGTGTGTCGCTGACATGTGGTGATCATGTGGCAAATATGCAAATTTGAAAGAAAATGTTTGTTCCGTGGGGCCATCGAAGCCAATGAAAGATGGGGCCGTCATGTTGGGTCGTCGAAGCCAATGACCGATGGGGCCGTGATGTGTGGCTGGAGGGGGACTTTGCATATTCGCCATGTTTTACGTTACAACTTGCATATTTTCCATTTTGTGTGTCGCTGACATGTGGTGGTCATGTGGAAAATATGCAAATTTCAAATAAAAGGTTCGTTCAGTGGGGCCATCAAAGCCAATGACCGATGGGGCCGTCATGTGGGGTCGTCGAAGCCAATGACCGATGGGGCCGTGATGTGTGGCTGGAGGGGGCTTTGCATATTTGCCACGTTTTAGATTGCAACTTGCATATTTGCCATTTTGTGTGTCGCAGACATGTGGTGGTCATGTGGAAAATATGCAAATTTCAAAGAAAAGGTTCGTCCTGTGGGGCCATCGAAGCCAATGAACGATGGGGCCGTCATTGTTGGAATTATGCCCTAGAGGCAATAATAAAGATGTTATTATTATAATTCTTGTTCATGATAAAGTTTATATTCCATGCTAGAATTGTATTAAGCGGAAACATTAATACTTGTGTGGTTTGTGAACAACACCGTGTCCCTAGTACGCCTCTATGGACTAGTTCATTGATCAATGATGGTTAAGGTTTCCTAACCATAGACATGAGTTGTCAATTGATAATGAGATCATATCATTGGAGAATGATATGATGGACAGACCCAAACTAAGCGAAGCAACTAGATTGTTTCATCGTGTTCATCTTTGCGAAGCTTTTCCTATGTCAAATATTGTATTCCTTAGACCATGAGATAATGCAACTCCCTGGTACCGGAAGAAAGCTTTGAGGTCATCAAACGTCATCCTATGAGAGGGTGATCATAAAGGTGTCTCTCAGGTGATCGGAAAGTATCTGTTGGGTTGTATGTATCGAGATGGAATTTGTCCCTCCCAAGTCGGAGAGATATACTTCGGGCCCACTCGGTAATCGATATCAACACCGGTTGCAAGCATGTGGTTAAGGAGTTAATCACAAAGTGATATCGGATTACGGAACGAGTAAAGTACTTGCTGTGAACGAGATTGAACTAGGTATGACGGTACCGACGATCGAATCTCGGGCAAGTAAAATATCGCGAGACGAAGGGAATATATATATGGGATTGATTGAATCCTGGCATCGTGGTTCATCCGATATGATCATCTATGAATGTGTGGGAGTCAATATGGGTGCCCAGACCCCGCTGTTGATTATTGATAGAAGATCATGTCTACATATTCTCGAACCCGCAAGGTCACACACTTAACGTATCTCGACGCTAGGATAGATTGGATAATTGGTTTATGAATTTTTGTTCGGAGTCTCGGATGGGATCCGGGATATCACGAGAGGTTCCGGAATGGTCCGGAGAATAAGATTCATATAAGGCAATGCAGTTTTTGGAGTTCGGAATTGTTTCGGGTAATCGGTATTGTACCGGAAGCTTCTAGAACCTTCCGGAAGGGGACCAACGTGGCCCCACCTTCCGGGAGGGGGCATGGGCCTATCAGGGAGTGTCCTGGCCGCATTGGGCCAGGGGCACAAGGCCCCATAGGGCCCAGCCGATCCTAGAGAGTTTAAATCGTTTAAACTAGAGATAGGGTTTCTAGAAGAGGGGAGAGTCCATGCCCCCCACTCCTTATCCTTTGGGCTTGGGGGAGGGGCTAGGGCTGCGCCCCCCCCCTCTATATAAAGAGGGGTGGGGGCGCACCAACCCCCTACACCTCTCCTCCAAACCCTAGCCGCCTTGCTAGCTTTCCTCTCTCCCTCCCGACTGTTTGTAGGCGAAGCCCTGCTGCAGAAATTCTCCACCATATACACCACGCCGTCGTGTTGTAGATCCAATCTATCTCTCCACCATACTTGATGGTCTGAGGAAGGAGGAGACGTCGAGGTGCTGCACGTGTGCATCTCACGGACGCACCGCCACTTGTGGTGCTAGATCGGATCGGATCGCGAGGAGGAGAAGCGAGTACGACTACATCACCCACGTTCCGACGAACGTTCCGCTGTGCGAATCTTCAAGGGTATGAAGATCTAATCCAATCTCTCTCGTTGATTGCATCTCCTAGATTAGATCTTGGCTTTCCCTCTGTTCGCATCCGTAAATTTTTTTGATTTACTATGCCGCGAAACCCTTCAGTGGTATCAGAGCTAGATCTATGCGTAGATGTGTTTCACGAGTAGAACGCAACATGGTTGTTGCGGGCGTTGATGTTTTCTGTTGCAAGCCTCTTGTTTGTGTTCTTCTTATGACGCGGGATAGTGAGATTGAAGCGGTCCAGGCCAACCTTACGCGACGTCGTTCGCGAGACCGGCTCCGCACTTGACGTGTGGCTTGTTCCACACATGCGGCTGGTGGATGTCAGTTTCTCTCACTATAGTTGTCATGGGATTAACACCGGAGTTTGGCAACCATAATATCACCGTTGTGGCTTTCCGTAGGTAAGAATCGTTCTAAGCATCTACTCCCATAAGCCACGTAAAACATGCAACAACAAAGTAGAGGCGTCTAACTTGTTTTTGCAGGGAGTGTTTTCTGTGATATGGTATGGCCCAAGATGTGATGTGTATATTGTATGCGATGATCATGTTTTGTAATGTTTCACGACTTGCATGTCGATGAGTACACAACTGGCAGGAGCCATATGGTTGTCTTTATAATTGTGTATGACCTGCGAGTCAACTTCTTATACGCCATGTAATAGCTTTACTTTATCGCTAAGTAGTTAGCAATAGTTGTAGTTGCTATTCGTGGTGGAGGCAATCATGGTGGAGTGATGGAGATCATGCCGGAACGCACAAGATGGAGATCATTGCGCGAGGATTGGCTATACCATGTCACATAAAGTTATATGCATGTGATGTTTATCCCTTTATGTATCTTATTATGCTTAGATCGCGACGGTAGCATTATAAGATGATTCCTCACTTAAAGATCAAGATAAAAAATGTGTTCTCCCCAAGTATGCACCGTTGCGAAAGTTCGTCGTGTCCAAGCATCACGTGATGATCGGGTTCTATAGACTCTACGCTCACATACAACGGGTGCAAGCCAGTTTTGTGCACGTAGAAATACTTGGGTCTAGCTTGACGAGCCTAGCATGTACAGACATGGCCTCGGAACACAAGAACCGAAAGGTTAAGCATGAGTCATATGAATGATATGATCGACACTTTGTTGTCCACCATTGAAACCACATCTCTTCTCGTGATGATCGGATTAGGTGTGGTGAATTTGGATCGTGTTCACTAAACAACTTGAGGGATGTTGAATTTAGTGGGAGTTCATCTAGTAATTTGATTAAGTTGAACTATTTATCATGAACATAGTCTAAATTGTACTTGCCAATACTGTAGATCACGTGGCCAAGTCCAACTTCAACTTCAACGTTTTTGCTGAGAAGGAAAAGCTTAGAAACAATGGGTCTAACTTCACCAATTGGTTCCGCAATCTAAGAATCATTCTGTCTGGCGGACAAAAGGACTATGTCCTTGGTAAAGCGTTAGGTGACCCCCCCTGCTGCAACTGCGCCGACTGATGAGAAAGCTGTCTATCAGTCGCGTAAAGAAGATTATGGTGTGATTAAGAGCACCATGTTGTTTGCTATGGAACCGGAACTTCAAAATCGTTTTGAAGAGTATCCCGGGCCCTTTGATATTCTCGAGGAGCTGAAAACCATGTTTCAGACTCAAGCCCGTTCTGAGAGATATGAGATCTCTGAGAAGTTCTTTAACTGCAAGATGGAGGAAGGGAGTTCCGTTAGTGAGCACGCCATAAAGATGTCGGGCTACACTCAACGCCTTGAGCAACTGGAATGCACGATTCCAGAGGAGCTCAAGATGACAGGGTTCTGCAATCACTCCCTCCCAGCTACAAAAGTTTTGTAGTGACTCATAATCAGATTGGTTCCACTGATACGATCACCGAGCTCTTCGCAAAGCTGAAGGCTACGGAAGTGGACATCAAGAAGGATAATCATGTGTTGATGGTCAACAAGCCCTCCTTTAAGAAAGTTAAGGGGGCAAAGAAGCCCTTCAAGAAGGGCGGCGGCAAGCGCAATGCCCCTGCTGAGAAGAAGCTCAGGTCTGGTCCCAAGCCGGACACTGAGTGCTTCTATTGCAAGGACAAGGGTCACTGGAAGCGCAACTGTCCGAAGTACTTAGCGGACAAGAAGGCTGGCACCATCAAAGGTATATTTGATATACATGTTATTGATGTTTTCCTTACTAGCCCTCGTTGTAGTGCCTAGGTATTTGATACCGGTTCAGTTGCTAATATTTGTAACTCGAAACAGGAGCTACGGAATAGACGGCGGCTTGCGAGGGATGAGGTGACGATGCGCGTTGGCAACGGATCAAGAGTTGATGTGATGGCCGTCGGCACGCTCTCCTTAGTTTTACCTTCGGGATTAGTTTTAAACCTTAATAAGTGTTATTATGTGCCTGCGTTGAGCATGAACATTATTTCTGGATCGTGTTTATTGCAAGACGGTTATTCATTTAAATCGGAGAATAATGGTTGTTCTATTTATATGAGTAACATCTTTTATGGTCATGCACCTCTTGTGAATGGTTTATTTCTTCTAAATCTCGAAAGGGATGAAACACACATCCATAACATTGAGGCTAAGAGATGCAAAGTGGATAGTGATAATACTACTTATTTGTGGCACTGTCGTCTAGGTCATATTGGTGTAAAGCGCATGAAGAAACTCCATTCTGATGGACTTTTGGAGTCTCTTGATTTTGAATCATTTGACACATGCGAACCATGCCTCATGGGCAAGATGATCAAAACCCCGTTCTCCGGTATGATGGAGCGAGCAACGGACTTGTTGGAAATCATACATACCGATGTATGCAGACCGATGAGTGTTTCGACGCGCGGTGGATATCGCTATTTTCTCACTTTTACTGATGACTTAAGTAGATATGGGTATATCTATTTAATGAAACATAAATCTGAAACATTTGAAAAGTTCAAGGAATTTCAGAATGAAGTGGAGAACCATCGTAACAGAAAGATTAAGTTTCTACGATCCGATCGTGGAGGTGAATATTTGAGTTATGATTTTCTCACACATCTTAAAGCAAGTGGAATCGTTTCACAACTCACGCCACCCGGAACACCACAGCGCAATGGTGTGTCTGATCGCCGGAATCGAACCCTATTAGATATGGTCCGATCAATGATGTCTCTTACTGATTTGCCGTTATCATTTTGGGGTTATGCATTAGAAACCGCTGCATTCACTTTAAATAGGGCTCCGTCTAAATCCGTTGAGACGACACCGTATGAGCTATGGTTTGGTGCTAAACCTAAGTTGTCGTTTCTTAAAGTTTGGGGATGTGAAGCTTACGTCAAGAAGTTGATGTCGGACAAGCTCGAACCCAAAGCGGAGAAATGCGTCTTCATAGGATACCCTAAGGAAACTATTGGGTATACCTTCTATCACAGAACCGAAGGCAAAGTGTTTGTCGCAAAGAACGGTTCCTTTCTTGAGAAGGAGTTTCTCTCGAAAGAAGTGAGTGGGAGGAAAGTAGAGCTTGACGAGGTTATTGAACCTTCTCTTGAATTGGAGAGTAGCGCAGCACCTGAAATTGTTCCAGTGCCGCCTGCACCAACAATAGAGGAAGCTAATGACAAGGATCATGAAGCTTCGGACGATGCTGCTACTGAACGTCGCAGGTCGACAAGGTCGCGTGCCCCTCCTGAGTGGTACGGCAACCCTGTTTTGACTGTCTTGTTAGTAGAAGACAGTGAACCTACGAACTATGAGGAAGCGATGATGAGCCCAGACTCTGAGAAATGGCTGGAAGCCATGAAATCCGAATTGGGATCCATGAGCGAAAACCAAGTATGGACTTTGGTGGACCCTCCTAGCGACCGAAAGGCCGTTGAGTGCAAATGGATCTTCAAGAAGAAAACGGACGCGGATGGTAATGTTACCGTCTATAAAGCACGGCTTGTCGCGAAAGGTTTTCGACAAGTTCAAGGTGTTGACTACGATGAGACTTTCTCTCCCGTAGCGATGTTTAAGTCCATTCGGATTTTATTAGCAATTGTTGCGTTTCATGATTATGAAATATGGCAGATGGATGTCAAGACTGCTTTCCTCAATGGCAACATTGATGAAGAGTTGTATATGATGCAACCCAAAGGTTTTGTCGATCCTAAGGATGCTAGTAAAGTATGCAAACTGCTGCGTTCCATTTATGGACTGAAGCAAGCATCTCGGAGTTGGAATCTTCGTTTTGATCAAGTGATCAAGAGCTTTGGATTTGTTCCAAATTGCTATGAAGCTTGTATCTACAAGAAAGTGAGTGGGAGCTCGGTGACGTTTCTGGTACTATATGTGGATGACATATTGATTATTGGAAATGACAACATGCTTAACGATGTGAAGAGTTATTTGAACAAGTGTTTTTCAATGAAAGACCTAGGTGAAGCTGCTTATATATTGGGCATCAAAATCTATAGAGATAGACAAAGACGCCTGATAGCTTTAAGCCAG
The DNA here is from genome assembly GCA_916181665.1 of Avena sativa. Taxonomy (NCBI): domain Eukaryota; kingdom Viridiplantae; phylum Streptophyta; class Magnoliopsida; order Poales; family Poaceae; genus Avena; species Avena sativa. The sequence continues at coordinate 367,735,335 of OV702279.1, read as the reverse complement.
AGTACATACCTAGACAAAGTTCTGAAAAGGTTCAGAATGGATAAGGCAAAGAAAGGTTCAGTGCCTATGTTGTCAGGTAAGATATTGAGCAAGGCTCAGTGTCCAGCTACTGTAAATGATAGGGAAGCTATGAGCAAAGTGCCTTATGCCTCGGCCATAGGTTCCATTATGTATGCCATGCTGTGTACTAGACCGGATGGGTCCAATGCTCTTAGTTTGACGAGCAGATATCAAAGTGATCCAGGAGTGGAACACTGGACAGCCGTGAAGAACATCCTAAAGTACCTGAATAGGACTAAAGAAATGTTCTTAGTCTATGGGGGTGATGAACAGCTTGTCGTAAAAGGTTACGTCGACGCTAGTTTTGACACCGACAAGGATGATTCCAAATCTCAGACAGGATACGTTTATATTTTGAATGGAGGAGCTGTGAGCTGGAGAAGCTGCAAGCAAAGCGTGATCGCGGGATCTACAGTGGAAGCGGAATACATGGCTGCTGCAGAAGCGTCAAGTGAAGGAGTTTGGATCAGAAACTTCATCACTGAGCTTGGCGTGGTTCCAAGTGCATTGGACCCACTGGAGATATTGTGTGACAACACTGGTGCCATAGCACTTGCTAAGGAACCAAGATATCATCCAAATACCAAGCATATCAACCGCAAGTTTCATATAATCCGAGATTATATTGCAGATGGAGATCTGAAGATTAGCAAAGTACATACAGATCTGAATGTCGCAGATCCATTGACTAAACCTCTTCCACGTGTAAAACATGATCAACACCTCAGTGCCATGGGTGTGAGATTGTTGCCAGATGTAAACTAGATTATTGACTCTAGTGCAAGTGGGAGACTGTTGGAATTATGCCCTAGAGGCAATAATAAAGATGTTATTATTATAATTCTTGTTCATGATAAAGTTTATATTCCATGCTAGAATTGTATTAAGCGGAAACATTAATACTTGTGTGGTTTGTGAACAACACCGTGTCCCTAGTACGCCTCTATGGACTAGTTCATTGATCAATGATGGTCAAGGTTTCCTAACCATAGACATGAGTTGTCAATTGATAATGAGATCATATCATTGGAGAATGATATGATGGACAGACCCAAACTAAGCGAAGCAATTAGATCGTTTCATCGTGTTCATCTTTGCGAAGCTTTTCCTATGTCAAATATTGTATTCCTTAGACCATGAGATAATGCAACTCCCTGGTACCGGAAGAAAGCTTTGAGGTCATCAAACGTCATCCTATGAGAGGGTGATCATAAAGGTGTCTCTCAGGTGATCGGAAAGTATCTGTTGGGTTGTATGTATCGAGATGGAATTTGTCCCTCCCAAGTCGGAGAGATATACTTCGGGCCCACTCGGTAATCGATATCAACACCGCTTGCAAGCATGTGGTTAAGGAGTTAATCACAAAGTGATATCGGATTACGGAACGAGTAAAGTACTTGCTGTGAACGAGATTGAACTAGGTATGACGGTACCGACGATCGAATCTCGGGCAAGTAAAATATCGCGAGACGAAGGGAATATATATATGGGATTGATTGAATCCTGGCATCGTGGTTCATCCGATATGATCATCGATGAATGTGTGGGAGTCAATATGGGTGCCCAGACCCCGCTGTTGATTATTGATAGAAGATCATGTCTGCATATTCTCGAACCCGCAGGGTCACACACTTAACGTATCTCGACGCTAGGATAGATTGGATAATTGGTTTATGAATTTTTGTTCGGAGTCTCGGATGGGATCCGGGATATCACGAGAGGTTCCGGAATGGTCCGGAGAATAAGATTCATATAAGGCAATGCAGTTTTTGGAGTTCGGAATTGTTCCGGGTTAATCGGTATTGTACCGGAAGCTTCTAGAACCTTCCGGAAGGGGACCAACGTGGCCCCACCTTCCGGGAGGGGGCATGGGCCTATGAGGGAGTGTCCTGGCCGCATTGGGCCAGGGGCACAAGGCCCCATAGGGCCCAGCTGATCCTAGAGAGTTTAAATCGTTTAAACTAGAGATAGGGTTTCTAGAAGAGGGGAGAGTCCATGCCCCCCACTCCTTATCCTTTGGGCTTGGGGGAGGGGCTAGGGCTGCGCCCCCCCCCCCCCCCTCTATATAAAGAGGGGTGGGGGCACACCAACCCCCTACACCTCTCCTCCAAACCCTAGCCGCCTTGCTAGCTTTCCTCTCTCCCTCCCGACTGTTTGTAGGCGAAGCCCTGCTGCAGAAATTCTCCACCATATACACCACGCCGTCGTGTTGTAGATCCAATCTATCTCTCCACCATACTTGCTGGTCCGAGGAAGGAGGAGACATCGAGGTGCTGCACGTGTGCATCTCACGGAGGCACCGCCACTTGTGGTGCTAGATCGGATCGGATCGCGAGGAGGAGAAGCGAGTACGACTACATCACCCACGTTCCGACGAACGTTCCGCTGTGCGAATCTTCAAGGGTATGAAGATCTAATCCAATCTCTCTCGTTGATTGCATCTCCTAGATTAGATCTTGGCTTTCCCTCTGTTCACATCCGTAGAAAATTTTGATTTACTATGCCACGAAACCCTTCAGTCATGTGGGGCCATCGAAGCCAATTACTGATGGGGCCGTGATGTGTGGCTGGAGGGTGGATTATGCATATTTTCCATGTTTTATATTGCAACTTCCATATTTGCCATTTTGTGTGTCGCTGACATGTGTTGGTCATGTGGCAAATATGCAAATTTCAAAGAAAAAGTTTGGCAGATATGCAAAATTGGCAAACATGCAAAAATCCTGGAGCATCTACTCCCAAACATTGACAGGCGGGGTCGTGTATGACACACGTGAGTTCGGCTCTCTCTCTCATCTGCTCCCAGCCCCGAGCAGCTCCTACCCCACTGGCGGTCAGAGTAGCCATCGTCGGCTGCGTCGGCGGCTCCGTCCTACGGTGGCGTCGGACAGACTGCCACGCTTCATCTCAACCACGGCTCCAGCACCTGTTTCGTCCGCACGAATTGTATGTTGAGGCAGTACCAACCGCAGGCAGGTCTGCCGCCCACGACGACCGAGATTTTGTTTCTCCGCCATAGCTCGACACACGGTTGCAGCAATTGCTAGTAGTGCTTAGTAAGACCTTTGCTCCTGCTCTGCCCACCCTAATCGATTCGGTTCCCGTAATTTCCTCGATATTGCAGGGGTAAATTAGTCTTCAATGTCTGGTCATAGCGGCTACACCGGCGAGGGTGGGGATTCAATCATGTCGTGGCCATGTTCTCCTTCTCCTACCATGTCAGAAGTGCAGGTATCTCCTTCTCTTTGTACTACCGTTGAATTTGTAGTGCCGCCATGGCTTGTCGGGCTTATTTTAATTGGGTTTGTTTTGGGATTGTTACATTGTGCTATGCAGGCGGATGATCCATGGTACATTGCATACCAAGATGAATCAACCCTGTGGTCTAGCGAGAGGATGGATTTGGAGGAGATGGTTGCCAATTTAGATGATGAATTGGCCCATAAAACCATGTTGATATTAGAGCTGACGCATACTGTCGAGGAAGAAAAGAAGAACTAAGAGCTTATTCACAAACAGAAGTTGACACTTGAGGCTGATCTTGCCATATCTGATCAAGTGGTAGAAAAAATCTAAAACATGAACTTCAAGTGAAGGGGGAGGAGAATAGTAGATTCATGTGGGCAGTTTTAGTAGTTGTCATCCCCGTCCTAACAGTTACACTATGGGGTTGTGGTGAAGGTGGCACATGTAATGATTAGTTGAATTGATAGCTAATTTAGATGGTAGAATTGTTATTCGATGGATGGTTATGAGTTCCTACAAATTTAGTCACTTTGTGGTCCCAAAGTTGTCATGAGAATGCATTGCGGGGCCCGAGTTGCTTGCCATTGGATCTAGCTGCCCATAGTTGGCGTGCCAAATGCCATGTAGACTTGCAGCATTGACGGCAGCATCCATTCCCCCTTCTTCCTGACGCCCCATTCTTCTTCTCCAGAGAGGTGATCTGTCAAAGAAAGTACTACTCCCTCCGATCCAATTTAGTTGACTCAAATTCGTCAAGATACGGATGAATCTAATACTAATTCATGTCTAGGTACAATCAAATCTAGACAAATCTAAATCAACTAATACAAGACCACCGGAGATTGTCAAAGCAAGTACTGCTACTTATGAATCAGCATATCCATCGGTCTCACGGCTAAAATACATACTCCCTCCGACCCATATTAGCAGTAAAATTTGACTAGATACGTTTCATATCTAGATGAATCCAAGACAACTACTATGGGTCGGAGGGAGTATCAAATTTATTCAAATCGGTTCACGGGGGCTTGATCTGCACCGTCGCGGTGATGTTACGGATGATGGCTTCAATTGTCGTCGCATCGATGACCACTGTCGGCACCACCACCGTTTCGGTGTCTTTAATCAGCAATGAATCTGAGGAGGTGAACAGGAGTGAGACGGACAGAGACAGAAATTTCAGACGCTTAGATCCTCACCGCCGCATGCCGTTCCAGACGCCACGCTTGGATCCGCGCCGCCGCAAGCCGTTCCGACCCCCACGCTTAGGTTCGTGCCGCCGCACGCCGTTTCTACCGCCTGGCTTAGATATGCGCCGCTGCACGCCGTTCCGACCCCCACGCTTAGGTCCGCGCCGCCGCATGCCGTTCGGACCGCCAGAATTAGGTCCGCGCCACGGCACGCCATTCGGACCACCTCGCTTAGAACCGCGCCGCCGTACGTCGATAGGGGGGAGGAAGATGCGGCTGGTATACGTGCGACAGGGAAAGGGAGGGAGAGACATCTAGACCATCGAGCTCTCCTCTCCATACAAGGTAGGTGCGCCCATCGAGAGAGAGAGACCTCCAGCCTGTCGGGCTCTCCTCTCCGTACAAGGTAGGTGCGCCCATCAGGAGAGAGAGACCTCCAGCCCGTTGGATCATGATATATCCAATGTTGGTTAGCCAAGATCCGTGTGACATACATCTCGACCAATTAGAGTGCAGCAGCTGTTGTGAGGGTTTGAGCCAAGTGAAAGGGGAAAAGTGAGGAAAACTTTAGCGGGAGGGGAAAAGTGAGGAAAACTTTAGAGGGAGGGGAAAACTAAGTAGAGCTAACAAAAACAAGGGCACTCATATAAAAAAATAATTCAGGGAAATTCAAGCTTTTGGCCTAAAAAGTGGAAAAATGTGTTATTTGAACAAAATAATTCGTCTTGGCCGACATTATATTGTTTGCAACTCAGATATACACAAGTGTTCCAAATTTGGCCTCGTTTAGACAAAGTATGTTTTGGGATGGGTTATTTTGGAGGTTGATCGAGTAGAAAGCCATGCATATTCATAGCTAGTAGCTCATTCAAACAAGGGTTTAAGAAGTGGTTTAGGGGATAAGTCAATTTCTCTTTATTTCCTTTTCCTTTATTATTCATGCTAGGTTATAGGCAACATAACAAGACTCCATTTGAAGGTTGCACCGTGCTTTGACTTTTTTGGATTAAACTAACCCTAAATCATTTTTATGAATTTAATCACTTAGAAAAAAGAAAAATGTGGCTAATTACAAGTTAATCCAAAATTTCCAATTTCATATGTAAAATCAATCCAAGATACACAAGTGTGCCAAATTTTGGATCAATTGATCAACGTTTAAGCCATAAACTAGATAAACCCCATGTGTTGACCACATGTATAGGGCAAAACTGAGCAGTGCTAAGCAACTAGGTGCATGACCATAGAAACTTGCAATAACACATACATTATGGGATTATCCAACATACAAACTTGGGGGCTTCACACTAGTTCGAATTAAATACAAACATTGATAGTAGTTAAAATTTATCATACAAATTCAAATTAATAATTCAAATCCATTTTTTTCTTGCTCCTAGTGTTTTTCGCTGGGTTCATCATCTTGCTCCTGGTGATCCTAGCTGGAATATTCTCGGAGTCCACCATCAGCTTCTTCCGTTTTTTCCCTTTGTTCTTTTTCTCTGCATCCAATAAATCAAGTGCTCCAGTCTGCCGTACAATTGGTTCAATGATGTTTCGATCCGCTGGTTCATACGGTTGAAAAACATTGTCCTTATTTCTGCCATATTCGCTGGTGTAACTCCTTTATGCTTGAACTCTGCTACAATCCCCACGCATTTTATGTAATATCATCTCGGTCGACTAGTTCAATCTCCCCTGTATTTAGTTCAATCTCCTCTCGATAGACTGGTTCAATCTCCCCTGCATTTGGTTTAATATCCTCTCGATCGACTGGTTCAATCTCCCCTGCATTTGGTCCAATCCCCTCTGCATTTGGTTCAATCGCCTCTGCATTTGGTTCAATCTCCTCTCGATCCATTGGTTCAATCTCCCCTGCATTTGGTTCAATCTCCTCTTGATCCATTGGTTCAATCTGCAATGTATCCATTGCTTCATTCTCCTCTTGTTCAAACGCTTCATTCTCATCTGCATTTGCTGCTCCCGCCTGATCATCCATTCCATAAGCTGGGTCCACTTTATTTTTACAAAGCCTAGCAATGTGCCCTAGGATCCCACAACGTTTGCACTTACATCGTCGAGGTGGTGCACCACCCTCTGCACTAGCTCTTATCCTATTATTCCTTGGCCTACCTGCTGGTCTAGTGAAAACTAGAGGGTATAGTTTGAAGCCTGGATCAACTTCCATCCATTGGTCTTTTCCCAACAAGGCTGGAACATTCTGAGCATACGCTGCCCTAAATTTGGCAACAGAGAAATACTCCGGCATGTACTGATCAACTTCACCCTCTTCACCTCCTAGAACACCCATGAAAAACAAATCATGTATGCAGGGTTTCCCACGGAGCTGCCATTGCCTGCAATGGCATGTCCTACCAACCAAACTCACTGGATACCTCCATTGCCTATCTATACTATCAGTGTACATTACCTCAGCCTCCATTCCTTTTCTAATGCATTTCATCTTCAATTATTTTGCCCTGGCATGCAAACCCTTAATCAAAGATGGGAGGATGAGATGGTCAGCATATAGTGTTGATACAATTCTTTGACGCAAATCGATCTTTATCGTGATCATCTGCCTAATCTTATCAAATATTTGCCACAGCATAAGCCCTTTCAATGACTTGACCTTTGCATTGAAACTCTCTGCAAGGTTACTTGTTACATAGTCTACCTTGCAAATTTCATTGAATCGGCTTCTTGACCACACCATTACATGATGTGCATCCAAGTACTCCTTCACTGCAGGTTCTTGTTTATACAACACTTCCAAATGATACAAGTGCTTCCTCAAACTGCATGTGTATGAAGCTGGCATAGGTTGTTAGTATAAACTTTACCCTTGAATTTCTTTGTAAAATTCTGCACTAAGTGTCGCATACATTCCCTATGCTCCACTCCAGGGAATACTGCTTCTACAACTTTCTCCAAACCTTTGCAAGCGTCCATGTGGATAGTAAGTCCTGGTGGATGACCTATAAGGTAGCGCAAATTCTCTAGAAACCAAGTACAACTTTCCTCTGACTCAATCTCCAAAACTCCATAAGCAACTGGGAACATCCAATTGTGGCCATCAACTGCAGTAGTAGCTACTAGCTGTCCTTTAAATCTGCCATGAAGAGTTGTTGCATCCACGGCCAAATAAGGCCTGCAACCATCTAGAAACCCTTGCAAGCAAGATTTGAAACAAACAAAAGCCCTTCTAAAGCACTCCTTCTCCATTGTCTTCCCTCTTATTTTGTACTGAACTTTATGCATGTCTATCTATACAACACTACCTGGACTAGCCATCTCCACTTCAGCTTTCAAGCTGTAAAGCAACTAAAACCTTTCATTCCATGGATCATTGATCCTCTCAAGAGCCATTTCCTTTGCATAGAACATCCTCATGTAGGGTACTGTAATAGTAAACTTTTTAGAAACTTCTTTTATGAGCACTGTTGCACCAAGTGATGGGTTCGCTCTCATCCAATCCATGATTGCATCTGCCAACCACCTAGTCTTTGCTAGTTTTGTTTTGTCCTTTGGTTGCCCCCCTTGAGGTGGACAAGAATGTTTGAACTGGTTAATTTTTATCTGAAACATTATTAAAATGTTAGGTACAGCTAACAAACTCTACACAATGATCTAAAATACACCAGTGGCTGTAATACCTTAACCAAACTGCTCCCGAGCATAGTGGATGCATGCATCTCCACCTACACCTCTTGTATGGGCACTTCACTGTGAACCTGGCTCACTCTTAGTAACATTATAAGCATTATTGGTGTGAATGCAATATGTAGTAAGGGCATTACGACAGTCCCGCATTGTTTCAAATACGGTGCCTTCTGAAATCTTAGGATCGTCCCTGTCCCACTCAATTACTGGCAAGTCCTCGCCAGCGTACTCGGCTAAAACGAGGATGTCATTGTTCTCCTCATTCTCTTTGTCATCAGTATCATCAAATATGGCACCCTAGGCAATTTCATCCGTGTATTGATCCTCTAGTTCTTGTTTACTGAATCTATCTACAAATTCAGGAAACATCAACTCATCCACATAATCTAGTGGAGGCACTCCCTCGTCAGGATCTGCCTCATCCTCCACATCGGCCACACGAGCGGTTTGTCTTATACTCGCAGCGCGAACAGATGGTACTGTTCTAGACCTACAAGGATCGCCGGGGCGCACACTATTAGCAGAGACAACAGAGACACATGATGCCCGACCACCTGATGATGCGTGACCACCAGATGGTGATTTAACACTCTTTCCCGTGTGCTCTACTTTAGGTTGCACATGGAGATGAATTCGACTAAAACGTTCGGCAGCATTCAAAGAGAAAAGCATTACCACATCATCTTCACTAGTTAGTGGGAGCAATCTTTGCTCGCTAATGTTGAAATATTGCAAATCAACTGAATCACCACTGCTCCAGGGGAATTTACAATAGATTTTATCTATCAAATCTTTGCGAGTTATGGAGCTTGCAACCACCATTGGGAAGTAAAATCCAGAGAGATATTGTTCACAACCATGAATTGCGCTAGTATCCAGTCTAATCGCCAGCCAAAATTCCAGCACTGGATCAATCCTATTCGAAAAGCAAGGCAGTTAGTTGAGCACCAGCAATTCGTGCTCAAATACTTCCAATAATCAACCCACAAAATGGAAACGATGCTTAGCCAGATGGAATCCATGCGTTAGATCCTTGCGATTCCACCAAATCTTCTCCTTGCTCGACGCGGATGGACGGTGCATCAGCGAGCATTGCATACTGTTCCACGAAAGGGGTAGATCTAGCGGGGGCAGGAACAGAGCTGGAGGTGGAGTAGGCTCCGTGGCTAGGGGAGGGGCAACTCTGGAGCCGAGGACGACATAAGGTAGGAGGGCACGCCGACGGGACAGCGGAGGGGCGGTGTGGGAGCTATTCCAGGCTCGGGGGAAGCGAATGCTTTGGGTGAGCGAGAATGGTCGGTCCGACGTGTCTCCATGTGGCCCCACCCTTCACCACGTATGCAAGACCCGTCCCAACGCGGCCCCACCCTTCACCACGTATGCATGACCTGACCCACACACACGGCCCCACCGGTCAGGCATGTAACGGTCGAGACCTCATAACGTAACGCTCAACGCCCGACCTGCCCCAACGCGGTCCCACCAGTTAGCATATAACAGTCAAGCCTTTGACCTAACGGCATCCCTCCGTCCGAGCACCCGCGAGGGTTTCTTAACATGGTGAGGGGTAAAGTGAGGAAAAACTAAGCGGCTGGGAAAAACTAAGTACAACTAATGAACCAAGGGCACGAAAATAGAAATCCCAAGACAAATATGGCCATGGCCTTGGTCATCTGGTTCGAAAGCCATGAATATTCATGCATGGTACACCATACTTTGTGAATCAATACTTTTCAAAAGTTGTCAAAGTTTCGTGTTTAGAAATCATGAAAAGGTAGTTTTTATATTTATATTTAGTTTCCTTGTGTTTTTCCAAAAAGGCCCAAATCTGGCGGCACTACCATTCATATCGAGAAGTTGAATCTTGTAGAACTCTCGGTGGTTCTCCCCTATTTGACTACTTGGGTACCTTCTTCGAGGCTTATTCAAGATCCTAGACCTTTGAGTTCTCGGCTACTTAAGGCTATATATTACCCAAACTCATCAATTCTTGAGGCCAAGCTTGGTTTGCATCCATCACAAATATGGAGATCTATTCTATATGGGAGAGACATACTAGCCCAAGCTATCATCAAGCGAATTATACATGATCGTTCCACTAAGATTTGGTAAAATTACTTTTTGCCACACAATGATATGATGAGACATCTTGATGACTGCAAGTGCATAGATCGTCTGTAGATAGTTTCGAAGTTTAGATATCGATCCCACAAGGAGCCCAAAGGTAAATGTTTATTGGTGAAGTCTCTGTCGCACCCGAAGTTGTCAAAGGTCTTCGAGTGAATTGACTACAAGTGTTGAGGATAAGAATGGAATTTTGGTGTAAATGGAAGTACTTAAATAAAACTAAAATGTAAACTTCTGAAATAAAAAGCATAAAAAGTAAAGAACGATTTGTTTGTTGTTTTCTCCATATGGCGAAGTAGGCGCGGGGGGTTTCAGTTCATGGTGATAGTGAATGTGGAGGTGAATGAGTGATAAGTGTAACAATTATAATCTTATAAGTATGTGTGTAAGAGAGCAACCCATAATTATACGGAACTCCTCTTGGTAGATTTCATCCCAACTTCAATAATCCTACTAGCTTGTTTACCATAACCATGGTCAGTCGCTAGACGATTAAGATCCTTCAGGTTGCTTAGCAATTAAGCTCCTTCGATCAGACTAATGCAATAAGCTCGGTGGTTCCCCGTTACCCTCAAGTCAAACTAGTTTCCCATTGATATCCCCGTGTCACTCGAGGTTCGTCGGTCTGCTAGCAAACAAGATTCTATCTATGTAGAACAAAGCATCAAGTTGTCTGGCCCTTAATTGGATAACATGCATTAAGCATCCCACAGATAGTCAAGCACACATGATATAGTAATTATAATTCACCACAAACTTGATCGAAAACATATAGGAACATCACATCTCACCAATCCCCTACATCTCCCATGCCCAAGAGAACTTACTCACACATGAGAGAAGAAAGCATCATCGATATTATTAAATAAAGGGAGTTCTTCTCGATATTACCGTGGAGATCCACAATAAGAAGTAGAAACAAATCCAACACAATTCAAGATAGGAAGAACAATCTCAAACCCTAATCTTGCAAAGTGGAGATCTCTCTCTCAAGTACAAATAATGGCTATGGAGGTGTGGTGGCTAGGAGATCGAAGTAGTGGAGCGAGATGAAGAACGTCTTCCCCTTCTTCTTCGGATCCCTTCTTTCTCCCTTTTGGATGGTATGGCGGCTCGTGTGTTCTATTTTTGACCTTGGCCTCTTCACGAAAGTTGTCCTTTTTAATAAGACGAAGGAGATGGAAACTATACGGCGGCAGCCCGTATAGTTGGTCGTTAAGCTTGCAGTAAATGCCCCTCGATTGCTTCCAAAAAGGGACTTGCTTGTTTTCGCCTGAATATTGTGTTTTTTTTGTTAAATCCCTCTGGTGATGTTCAGAACCTGAAACACATATTAAAAACCAAGTTTTCTTCGCTACTGAAGTATTAGCGTTGGGTAAAGCTAGAAAACCTTCAAATTCAAACAAAAACCATCGATAGAAACCATACAGAATGTGTAGAATCTCACAGCTATCAACTCCCCCAAGCTTAGATGTTGCTCGTCCTCGAGTGACAAGGAAATAAGAAAGGATAACGGAGATTAGAAACCGAAATAAAAGAACTTACAAGCTTGAATTGGTGTCAAACTCTTTTCTTCACATTTCCTGCAATCTTAAACATGATCATACAAATATTCACAAGATTGCAATGAGTTCACTTCCTAACCACGCATATTTTGCTAGAAAATAAATCATATGCATGAGCGAGTGTCGGAGGTTTAGCTAGGAAAGTGAAACAAATCTTTTTGGTCTCTCTCTTATTGAGAGATGAAAACTTTTTGCTCTTGTTCCTTTAATAAGTTAAGAGTACTCAAGTTTGCACCATGTCGTGGTGGTGACACGGCAGATGCCATGGGTAGGATAAAGTAAGGGGCCAATGGATGTTAGTGGGATCTGTGGAGGGAAGATGCAGTTAATTCTACACACAAAAGACTAAGGCAAAGATCTTTATTTCTCCTTCCTTGAGCTACAAGTGCTCCTTGAGTTGTACGTAAGGAGAAAGGAAGAACTTTACCAGCCTAACGGTACTAAAAATGAGCTGATCCCTTCCTCAGGGTCCAAACCTCCCCTTATAAAGGAGAGCCTTGGGTGCCTTTAGGGCTGACGGGGCAAGCATATTCGAGGGATATGCTCGTCCCAAAATAGTAGTTCGGCGGCCTCCTTTCCCTGTCGCCCTTCTAACGACGGCAAGGCTCAGAGGGTCCCTCCTGCGTGCCTCGGGCTTCAGGACTGTCACCTCCGTGACCTCTTTCTGCCCCTCTGACGCTCTGCGCCTTTGTCTCTTGTGCTTGGCTCCGCTCAGATTCCTTCCGGCCTGTAGCTAGAGTTTGACTTTAGGTTTCTCCTTCTCCTGCAAGCTTCGCTTCATTCGGCCTTACCTCGCGTAACTCGGCTTGTCCTTCACCTTCATTTAGATTACTCGGGCTAACCCGGCCGACTTACGTTGTATCCCGGCCGGGTAATGCCTTGCCTTTATTATAAAGGTCCTGCCCTTCTCTGCCTTGGCCGACCTCTGTAGGATTTGGCCGACTCAAATAGTAACTCGGAAACTAGACGGGCAACTTCCTTTCGTCTTTCCCCGTATTTACCCTACCCGAGGTCATCTCCCCAACATTAGTCCCCGAAGCTGGTATGGCCCTGCCAATAACTTCGGCCGGGCCGTATCAGTTTCATGAGATTTCTTTTGCCTCTTTTCCGAGTTACCTTGCTCGAGGTATCATCGTATCTTCTCACGTACGCCTCGTCCTACGTGTCTTACCCATCATTGTTTCTCTAGTTTTTTGTTCCTCTACAGTATTTACTGTCAGTCTATGGTTACTGTTGCGCCTGTCGCGCCGGCGCTGCGATGCCTCGTGTGCCGTTTCCATCCGGGATCATGGCTTTCTTTCCCATCATTTGGTCGCTGGTGCGGTTCCACTCATCATCGTGCGTTGGCGCTATGTACACGATCTACACGGTCAGCCACCTCACCCACGATCCCATTACCTTGCAGGTAGCGCGGTTATAAAGAGGGGCGCGGCGCTGAGGGATTCACTTTCCCCCTTTCGCCCACATGCGCCCTTCTTCTTCCTCTCGCTCCTGCGCCCGCTCGCGCTTCCGCCGTCGTGCGCTCGTCTGAGTTCTTGACGGCAGGAATCCTGCCGTTCCGCTCCGTCGCCCTCATCGCCGCTCGCTTGCTCTGGCACCATCGCTGGTGAGTTCATCCGGTCCTATTGCTTGGCTTTTCCTCTGGAGATCTCAGTTTCTCCTCTGTCATCGTGCGGCAGTTCTCTCTCCGCTCCGCCGCTATTTTTTGGTAGAACCAACACGGGACCTTGTAGCTCCAGGTTTTCCTCCGCCGCTAGTTCTTCCTCCGCAGATTTCTCCGGCGACCAGATGTCTAGCTCTGTCAGCGGCGCCCTGATAGAGGATGATGATGTTGGCTCTGGGCCCGAGCGAGGCTCGTGGCAGGGCTCCTCCGTCACTCACCGCGAGATCGAGTGGCTTATCCGGACTCGGAGGATTACCGCCGAGGTAGCTTGTCGCTTACCCGGCAGCGAGTCCTCTCCCGACCTTAGGGAGGGTGAGTATGTAGTTTTCATGTCGCATTTTGCACGCGGCTTTGGTCTCCCTCTCAGCGACTTTGCTAGGGAGTTTCTTGATTACTTCGGGCTTCAGCCGCATCATCTTCCCGCCAACGCCATTGCTTCTCTCTCTGCCTTCATCTCTGCCTCGGAGGGATATTTCGGCCTATGGCCGTCCGTGCATGTCTGGTCGAAGTTTTTCCAGATTCGTTCTAACGTTGTCCCAGACAAGTCTCTGCACCCCTCCGAGAAGTTACTTACCCAATGTGGAGCAGCGTCCATTACACCTCGGCGGAAATCCGAATTTCCTCGTGTCACGGGGCTAGAGTCGTGCAAAAAGTGGCACAAGTCCTTCTTCTATGTCAAGAACACGGGAAAGGAGGATAAGATTCGGCTCCCTGCCTTCTCCATTGGCACACCATCCAAGACGAACTGGACTTATAATCCGAAGAAGAGTCACGCTTTGGCCGAGGCTTTTGAGATTCGGCTTAAGGAACTGATCCGCGCCGGGTTACGCGGCGAGGATCTGATGACTACCTTCGTCAGCAGCCGAATCTGCCCATTCCAGAAACGTACACACAAACTCTGCTACATGAGCGGTCCTCTTGATGCCAACCAAGTCTCGACCGTGGAGCTGGACAACTACCTCATCTTTAAGCGTGTCCGAGCTATCTTTAAGACGGAGATGCCTGAGGATTGGGCTTGGGGATTGAAGCCATTCACCCGCGAGCATCCCCCTCCCGAAGTAAGCTTAATCATTAATGCTTTTGCTTTCCAATTGCTTTTGTAACTGTCTTTGCTAATCTTCCTCTTTCTTGTCTTACAGAGGTTTGCGGAGCAGAAGGATGAGGACGCCGAGGTTTTATCACTCCCGTGGCCTGCGGATCGGAATACTACGGACAGTGGGGAGCCGGACTCGGAAGAGTTCGTCCCCAAGTCGGATCTCGCTCCGGCTCGTGCTCGTGGCAAGACCGCGGCCCACGAAGAGGAAGGTGATTCGGACGAGGTCCAAGTTCTAGAGGTAGTTGCCGCAATGCCAATTTCTTATGCATTTCCGGCTTCTACTTTCCTAGCTAATCCAGCCGGTCAGGTTCACGACACCGAGCCTCTTGCTTCCCGGCCCCCTGTTACCTCGGGGAAACGTGGGGCTCCCACTGGTGCCTCAGAAACGGCTCCCAAGAAGCGAATGAAGAAGTCCGCTCCAAATCCTCCTAGACGCAAGACCATGCCTGGAGTCACTGGGTGAGTTTCTTTTGCTCGTATTTCTTGTTTTTCTCTTTCTGCTTTTTAACTTGACCTTTTTTATTTTTGCAGTGCTCCACTTTCTGTTAAGCCCGCGGTCCCAGCATGACGAGTCGTATGACTCGGCAGCCGTCCCCTCCGCCTACTGAAGATACCAGGATTCCCAGTCCTGCTCGCGCTGCATCTCCTCCAGCTCCGAATCGGACACCACCTCGCCACAATGCACCTGAGATTCCTCCCATTGATGTTGATTCCACTCGGCCCACAGATATTTCTACCGAACCTGCTGCCTTCTCTGTGAACCCTAATGTCTCTACTGAGCCTCTTTCTGCCCCCGCGGTTTCCGCAGTGACTCCTTCCCCGGCCGAGGACGTCCATATCTCGGCGCCCTCTGCGACCGTGACTCCTCCAGCTCCTAAAGACGCCGTTCCCATTGCCGAGGCATCAGCTCCTACTGATGCCTCTTCTAAAACAAGAAAAGTTGTCGTCATTAAAGCTTCATCCTCCCAGAAAGGTCTTGTCGGCTCTTCTCAGCCAAATATTGCCGATGTGTTGCGCAAAGGAGCTGCCTCCGCCAAAGCCTCCGTTACTCCGGCTGCCAGTACCCAGCTCGCTCTTCATAAAAGCCCTGTGGCAGCGGTGTCTACACAGCATGTCCGAGGTAAAGTCCTAACTCACACGACGAGTGGGAACAGTCTCGGCTCGCTGGTTGAATATGCCAATAACTGGAATGCTGTCGATCAGTTCGAGGGTAACCCAGGCAGCCAGCCGTTTCAGCTTTCTGACATCAGCAGCCGCCTGCATCAAGCCGCCAAGATCGTTCTTGAGAGTGACAAGATGAATGAGGTAATTGCCTTTTATGGAGTTTTGATTAGTTCTCCAGATGCTATTATATACATTCTAGTCCCCGAAGCTTGCAAGCGAATAACTTGTTATTCGTTTGGAAGTTTTATGATGCTCTACTTAGTCGAATTTTATCTTAGAATTCGAACCTCCATCCAGCTAGATCTGCCTTAAATTTTGCTTGATTTGTGTCTATCTGAACTTCGAATATCCAGCCACCTAGGTCCGGGGTAAGTTTTGCTTGACTCGGATCTGTTGTAGCTTCGAATATCCAGCCACCTAGATCCGGGTTAAGTTTTGCTTGACTCGGATCTGTCGTAGCTTCGAATATCCAGCCACCTAGATCCGGGTTAAGTTTTGCTTGATTCGGATCTATTGTAGCTTCGAATATCCAGCCACCTAGATCCGGGTTAAGTTTTGCTTGACTCGGATCTGTTGTAGCTTCGAATATCCAGCCACCTAGATCCGGGTTAAGTTTTGCTTGACTCGGATCTGTTGTAGCTTCGAATATCCATTCACCATTTGTTCTATTGCTTAGGTTGCACATGACCAGCGGACCGCCGAATTTCAAAGGTTGCTTTTTGCACATAGAAAATTGGAAGAAAAGTATGAGAAAGTTATTCATGTGGTGAAAAAAGTTGGTAAGTCGACAAACCTTTTCATCACCTCCGACACTCTTATTGTTTTGTACACTAGATGTTGGCTCATTTTGCTGGTAAACAGGTAACATCAACAATCTTAACATCCGTCTTGAGAAGAGAGTCAAGGTTCTGGAAGGTTAGTTGCTTTTCTACTTTATATATTCCTTTTTTTAAATGTGCGCTAAGTTTCTTTTATCTCTTTTGGCTTTGGTAAAGCCGAGTTACAAACCTTTGCAGCATCTCACCAAGATTACACGTCCATGCCTGATGTGATGCTGCATTTTTTAGAACAAAGTGCTACTCACTCGGCGCAGCTGAAGGATAAAGATGACGAGATAGCTCGCTTGCATGCCGAGGTGGAGGCTCTTAAGCTCTCTCAGAAGTCTGAATTGGAAAAGGTCGACCAGGAGTTCTCCGAGGAGAAACATCGGCTAGCTCTGCAGCTGCAGAAAAATAAAGAGCTCCTCGAGGCTGCCGAACTGAAGACACGTGGGATGAGCGAGGAGATCACTCGTTTTGAGAAGAGCAAGATTGCCTGGGCTAAAGACCTTCAGATAATGCTGAGTTTTATTATTGCTGACTAATGCGGTCGTGTTTTGCGCAGACCATTTCCCAGAGGCTAAACCCGTGAGCTCAAAAGCAGTCATTAGTGCCCGAGTGAACCGAGGTGTTCCTGTTGACGCGGACTCGGAGTACTCGCTGGAAGATTTCCTGGTTGCTGTTGGCGCTGCAGTTGGTCCGATGAAGATTATGGGCAGAGATTTGGTGTAGGCGGCTATCCGAGCCTACCATGTTCTCTGGCCGAATACTTCTGGGACTCCTAATATTGACGAGGTCCAATTGTTGGTGGACAGGTTAATGGCATCTGAAAGGCAGCTAAGTCTTTGGAGGGAATCGGCCGGACGAGCCGGTGCCGATATGGCTCTTACTATCATCATGTCATGGTATGAAGACATTTCTCTTGACATTTTGAGAAATTTACGCACTGGTTCCCGTTGGGTAGAGGACCCAGACTTTGTCGCTCTTCGGCAAGATCGAGCCTTCCAGCTTGTTGAGTATGCCGACGTGCATACTTGGAACGAAGGTCTGAGTTTCCTTCCTAACCCCGAGGACGAGGTCGTAGTTGAGGATGCCTCGGAAAACAACTCGACTGAACAAGGAGAAGATGAGGGTGACTCGGCTACTTCTGGTGATTCCAGTTCGAGCTCAGATGGTAATGGCGACGCGCGATCCTCCTCCAAAGGTACTGGGCATTCTACTGCGCAAGCTGATTCTCCTCAGCAGCCTCGTGCTTCCTCCGAAGTTGTTCCTGGGTCTGTGGAGGGCGAGGCAACCTCGGCCGAAGCTCCACCTACCTCGGAGTGCCCAGCCCCGGACCAAGTTATTGCCTCTCCAACAAAAGACTTCTAAGTCATTTCCGACCCCTGGTATGCCGGGCGTATGATGAACATGGAATATTTGTCCGTCTTTTGTATGGTATGAATTTATTTTGCCGAGTACCGCTGAGACATATATATGGTTGTAATCGTTATTACTTTGTTTAATTGGTGTTATTTGCTCGAATTCTTGCTTTGGCGGCCTTCAACCTCTTGAGTTTGGTGTATATTTTTGCCTTTAGACCACTGTGGTTTAGACAGTTAATCTGGATGTGGACTTCGAATATAATACGAGATTGAGCTGTTCTTACTCTGGGTGTCGAAGTTTGATACCCCCCTTGTATCAAAGGATAACCCCTACTTCGAAACAATATAGGACAGTCCCCGAGTCACTGCCTATGGCGCCGAATTTTAGTATATAAACCAAATTTCAGAAATAATATAAGACGGTCGCCGAGTCACTGCTCAAGGTTCCGAGGTTTAATATACCACCCAAATCTAGAAAGAATATGAAACAGTCCCCGAGTCACTGCTCAAGGTGCCGAGGTTTAATACATGTAACACAAACTCAAAAACGATATATGTCAGTCTTCGAGCCACTGCTCAAATGCCGAGGTTTAATACATGAATTAAGCTTAGAAATAAATCTGGGGCAGTCCCCGAGTCACTGCTCAGGGTGCCGGGTTTTAATACATAATCCAATCTTAAAAGCAATCTAGTGCAATCTCGGAGCCACTGCTCGAGGTGCCGAGGTTTAATACATAACATGAAATTGAAATAACATATGGCAGTCCCCGAGTCACTGCTCTGGACGCCGAGGTTCAAAAGATAATTGGTGCTCCATCCTGAGACATTACTTTACAATGTGTCATTGATGACTGCTACGAGTAAAATGGACGAAGTAAAGCTACGTTCCACGGCATTTTCGTTTCTTCGCCGGCTTTGTCTGCCCTGTTCTTTCATGGGGGTTGAGCATCGATTAGGTAATAGGCATCATTGTGCAATGCTTTGCTCACGATGAATGGTCCTTCCCATGGAGGCGATAGCTTGTGCATGCCGGCCGTGCGTTGCACCAGCCGGAGAACCAAATCTCCTTCTTTGAACACTCTTGGATTCACCTTCTTGCTGTGATATCATCGCAAGTTCTGCTGATAAATAGCTGATCTTAATAGCGCCAGCTCTCTGGCTTCTTCTAGCAGATCAACAGTATCTTGCCGAGCTACTTCATTTACTTCTGAGGTTGTATATTGGTAACTCTTGGCGAGTCATGTATTATGTCGGCTGGAAGCACGGCTTCTGCCCCATATACCAGAAAGAATGGTGTATATCCTGTTGATCTGTTTGGAGTAGTCCTGAGGCTCCATAGTACTGCTGGTAGTTCCTCAATCCAACATCATGCCGACCTTTGCAGCGGTTCGACGAGTCGTGGTTTTATTCCGGACAATACTAGTCCATTAGACCTTTCCACTTGCCCATTGGATGCTGGGTGAGCCACAGAGGCAACATCTAATCTTATGTGCTTTTCTTGGCAAAATCTAGCGAAAGCTCCTTCTGCAAAGTTTGTGCCGTTGTCTGTAATAACACTGTGCGGGTATCCATATCTTAAGATAATATCTTTGAGGAATTTCACTGCTGTGGGCCCATCACATTTTTTTATTGGTTTCACTTCAATCCATTTTGTGAATTTGTCCACCATGACTAATATGTGGGTCATCCCACCTCGGGCCGGCTTAAATGGTCCCACCATATCTAAGCACCACACAGAAAATGGCCAAGTAATGGGTATCGTTTTAAACTCGGATGATGGCATGTGTATCTTGGTTGCATATCTCTGACAACCATTACATTTTTCAACCAGCTCTTTGGATTATTTCAACGTTGTTGGCCAATAAAACTCAGTCCTGAATGCTTTGGCCACCAAGGCTCGAGATGAGGCATGATATCCACATTCTCCTTGATGTATATCTAGGAGGATCTCCTGGCCTTCTGCCGAACTCACACATCTTTGCAATACACTTGTGACACTTCTTTTGAACAGCTCATTATTTATGATCGTATAAGCTTTAGCTCTTCTCACTGTCTGTCTTGCTAACAGCTCATCATTCGGCAAAGTCGCATCTCTAAGGAAAGAGAATATAGGTTGCGCCCATACAGGTGTGATTTTCTTTGGTGTGGTCTCACTATCTATTTCCATGTTTTCTGCCGACATAACGACCTCGGATTTCTCCATAGTCATGCTTGCATCAGCTGTCTTTCTCTTTGGGAATTCCGGGTTATATTGCTTGTCAATTTCCATCGGCACATTATCTTCTCCTGACTTTGCCGGAATAAAGATAGATTCGGACTCTGGTGACGGTGTTATTGATGGTTTCCTTAGGTGCTCTAGGGCGATACCTGGGGGAATTAACTGCCTAGTTGATCCTAGTTTTGACAACGTGTCTGCGGCGTCGTTTTCTGCCCGAGGTATATGGTGAAATTCACATCCTTCAAAGTATCCACTGATTTTTTGCACATGAAATCTATACAGAGCCATATTATCATCCAATGCATCCCAATTGCCTGAGACTTGCTGTACTACTAGATCTGAATATCCATAGCATAAGATTCGGCGTATGCCAATCTCTTTTGCCACCTTCAATCCATGGACAAGTGCTTCATATTCGGCTACGTTGTTTGACGCGGCAAAATGTATCTGCAGCACATATTTCAACTGATCTCTTTTTGGCGAGGTTAACACTATTCCTGCCCCCAAACCATTTCTTAGTTTGGAACCGTCAAAGTGCATCGTCCAATAATTCGGGTCTGGCAATGGTGGCTCATATTGCACCTCGGCCCAATCTACGAAGAAGTCGGCCACAGCCTGAGATTTAATTGCCTCTCTCCTATCGAATTGCGGAGCATAAGGTGAAAATTCAATTGCCCATTTTGCTATTCGGCCACTTGCATCTTTGTTACTCAATATGTCGGCTATGGGTGCTTCACAAATCACTTTGATGGGGTGCTCTTCGAAGTAATGTTTAAGTTTCTTTGCCGACATGTACACTCCATAAGCCATCTTCTGATAATGTGGGTAATTTTGTTTTGAGGCTGATAACACCTCGCTCAAGTAATACACCGGCCTTTGCACTAACTTATCATTTTCGATTCGTTCTACGACGATTACGGCACTCACTACTCTGTTGGTGGCCGCTATGTAGAGTAACATAGGCTCTTTTGATAATGGAGAAGCTAAGACGGGCGCTGTGACCAACATCCTTTTCAATTCATGAAATGCACTGTCTGCTTGTGGAGTCCAAATGAACTTATCTGATTTCTTCATCAGTTGATAGAGTGGTAATGCCTTCTCTCCCAGCCGACATAAAAATCGGCTGAGCGAGGCTAAACAACCTGTGAACTTTTGTACGTCATTTGGACACCTTGGCAAGTCCATCCTTTCTACTGCCTTTATCTTGGTTGGGTTGGCCTCTATACCTCGGCTAGATACGAGAAAACCGAGTAATTTTCCCGCTGGCACGCCAAATGTGCATTTTTTCGGGTTAAGCTTCATTCGGAACCTTCTCAAGTTCGCGAAAGTCTGTTGTATATCATCCAGTAGTGTTTTGCTTTCTTTAGTTTTGATAACCACATCATCCACATATACTTGTACATTTTTTCCTATCTGGTCATGTAAACATTTTTGCATGCATCTCTGATACGTCGCTCCTGCGTTGCGCAGGCCGAATGGCATTGTGCGATAGCAATAAGCCCCGTACGGGGTAATAAATGCAGTCTTTATTTGATCGGCCGGATTTAACGGTATCTGGTGAAAACCAGAACACGCGTCTACAAATGACAATAGTTCGCAACCAGCAATCGAATCAATGACTTGGTCTATTCTAGGTAAGGGAAAAGGATCTTTTGGACACGCCTTGTTCAGGTTCGTGTAATCGATACACATTCGCCATACAATGGCTACATTTGGATCATCCTTCTTCTTTTCTACTAGCACCGGATTTGACAGCCAATCCGGATACAGCACCTCCATGATGAACCCGACCGCAAGGAGCCGAGCTATTTCATCCCCTATTATTTTTCTCCTGTCTTCGGCGAAGCGGCGGAGAGGTTGCTTCACCGGCCTTGCTCCTGGCCTTACATTCAGAGAGTGCTCAGCCAACTCCCTCGGCACACCTTGCAGATCCTGGGTTGACCATGCAAAGATATCCCGATTCTCACGGAGGAAGTTGGTGAGCTTGCTTTCCTATTTAGAATCCAGGCCGGCGCCAATAGTGACGGTGCGCTCCGGGAATTGTTCATCTATCTGGAACTTTTTTGTTTCTTTAGTCGGCTGAAAGGAGACACTCCCATGTGGGTTGGCTAATGCCGGCATATTCAGCTGTGCCGACTGAGCGAGGGCTGCTACCTCCTGAATCCTTCTTTTTTCCCTTGCTATCACCAATGATTCGGCCAAATTTGACCCAGCTGAAGCGCATTCCATCGACTTCCTGTAATCCCCTGCTACTGTTATCACCCCTTGTGGTCCGGGTAACTTCATTTTTAGATATCTTACATGGCAGCTGGCCATGAATTTGGCCAATGCTGGCCGCCCGAGTAGAGCATGATAACAACTTTCTAGATCCACCACCTCAAACTCTAAGTTTTCTGCTCTGCAGTTATCTCTGGTGCCGAATAACACGTCCACCCGGACCTTACCAATGGGTTCGCATGAAAGCCCTGGTACTATCCCATGGAAAGTGGTCCTCGTGGGCTGCAGCATGTTCTGTGTTATTCCGAGTTTGTGCATTGTATCTTTGTACATGATATTGATACTGCTCCCATTGTCAATGAGTACCTTTGAAAATTTCACATTAATGCTCGGTCCGAAAAATGTCGGATCTAACACGAGTGCATATGACCCCGGAATCGGCATTATCTTGGGGTGATCCTTTATGCTCCAGGTTATTTCTTGATCCGACCAAGGCACATATCTAGTTACTGTCGGCATTACTGCATTTACTTCCATATGCCGGCGTTGTATACTCTGCTTGTCTTGCTGTTCTGTTGTGAACACGCAATACGACTGATGATGTTCTCTGTAGTCATTACACCCATTATTTCCTGGATTTGTCCTTCCATCCGGACCCTGATTCATCACTTGATGTACCGCATCCCTCCGGTCCGAGTTGTCGTACCTCGGGGGAGGAGGTGGTAACATTAATTGTTGTGCATTTGCTCCAGTCAACTGCGGCTGATGCTGCGGATGTGCTTGGAGAGGCATTGCCTGCATGCCTGCTGGGTTTCCCATCGCACTTTTCATCCATGCACATTGGCGGGTCGTATGGTTGGCCGGCCTGGCTGGGTTTGACGTGTGAAATTTACATGGCTGATCTAACATAGATTCGAACGTGTACTTCGGCCTCTCCTGCCATTGCTTCTTTTGTTCTGGTGTCCACTGTCTTTTTCCTTCATTCCATGGTGTCCATTGCTGAGGACCATTCTTTTGCCGTTGAGACGTTCCGTTACTCGGCTGATCTTGCGCTACTGCTGCCACCTAGGCTGAATTATATCTATAATCCGGTCTCTCCTCTCTTCTTCTTCCTCTGAAGTCATTGCGCCTGGATGACCCGGCCATATCTCTCGCATATTGATCTTGATGCTCCCGATGATCTGCCGACATTAACTCGGGTTGCGTTGGATCTCCCAACGCATAAGAATCCGCTATTCTGATGGTTTCTGCCAATGTGGTTGACATATCTCTCTGCAATTGCTGCCATAACACACTGGCGTAGCGGCATCCCTGTGCGAACCAAGCTATTGCTTGTGATTCTATAACTCCTTCACACGAGTTTCTTAGGTTACACCACCGAGTTAAAAACTCTCTGCCCGTCTCATTCGGTCTTTGCTTGCACATGGCTCATTGCTGCGGCCTGTTTGGCCTCTTGTAAGTACTGGTAAAGTTGCTAACGAACATTTCTTCAAAGTCCAACCAGCAGTTAATGTTGCCTGCTGGCAGATTATTCAACCATACCCTAGCTGGTCCTTCCAACATTTGCGGGACATACAACACGGCCCATCGTAAATTCCCACCTGCTATTTTCACTGCAGTGGCATAATCAATCAACCAGTCTTGTGGTTTGGTGCTCCCATTATATGTTTTTGTACCTCTCGCCAGCTGAAAGTTCGGCACAGGTGGTTCGCCCATGATCCGTGGTCCGAAACATGCCGGACCTGGTGGACCTTGTTTTTCCAGTAACTCGGATCGGTACAACCGGTCTAACTTTACTCTGGCATCATTTGAAGGCAAATCTCTGTACAGAACTCGGTTCTGTATTCCATAGTGATTATTTCCTCCATGGACCGCATATTCCATTTCGGAATAACCATCATTGTACCTTTCATTCACCTGATTGTGGCGAGCTGGTCTCGCTTCTCTTTCTTGCCGAGGTTCATGTCTCGGCTGTGGGTTGATCGGCGGTTCCCTCCTTCTTTCGACCGAGGTGTTGCTCTCGCGATTTCCTCTTCCGAGTTCTGCTCTGCCAAGGTCTCCATTGCCTTGGCTTCCGCCGCCTTTCTCAGCGCGGCCGGGGTTCCTCTCTCCACTGTTACCTCGGCTTCCATTGCCTCTGTTCTCATTGGCTTTCCCGGCTATCGCCGGATCATATGGAACAATTTGCTTGTTTCTCTTTCCCAAAGTTACTGCTCTGTCCCTTCGTGCATTGTTTCCGGGTGAAGAGGCCGCCGCCACAGACAAGGCAGGTGCTGCTCCTGCCGAGTGAACCATCCGCGAAGCCCCTGGCCTCGCCGGATCCGCCCTGTGCATCTCTTCGTTTTGCTAGTTCGCGATGCGTACTAGCTCATTCACTCTTTCTTGCTGTTTCTGCCGGGCTTCGCCGGTCAATCCCTCTAACTCTAATGCTGCGGCATTTGCCGCTCTCAGGTTCTTTGCCGGGGTACTGTACCTCGGCAAGCCCAAATCAACTGATTCTGCCTTATGAGCATCATGCTCCTTGTTGATATCATCTATGAGGTTCTTACCTCTTAATCTCAACTCGTTAACCCGTTCAGGGGCGACGTCAAGCTTGTTAGCTTTGGCATATTCTCGCAGGGTCCTGTTTAAGGACTCCCGCAAGGCCGACACCTTTTTTGCCTCTACCAGCACCTTTTGCCTGGTTTCTTCTAATTCTGCCTGAGCATTTGCCGGATCAAGTATCGGCGCTACAGGTGTAGTCAGGTTATCTATGGTTGCCTGAAGAATGTTCTCTGGTCTTTCCAGAGGTGGCCCTCTTATTCTTGGTGCCTTTGGGGTAGTGTCCTGCACTTCGGCCTGGTTGGTCACTGGAGGGATTACCTCGGTGGGTGGTGGTGCCGTCTGCCTGGGCGTGACCTGCACACCTGTGACAGGGTCTCTGGTTGATCCGGCACCCGCTATTCCCGCCTGCACCCCGGCTGCGACCATCACCTCGACGCTGCTGATCGGATGCGCTCCGTGCGGACGGCACGCGGCGCTAAGGGGTGGCTCTCCTGCAACAACAACCTGGTGAGGATAAATGCCGAAGATGTCGACGCCGACGTAGACCTGATGCATGCCCAAGCTGATGAAGACGCCATTGCGCGGGGGAGTTTTTCCCCTGAAGCTGCATGCATTGTCGCTGACGTAGTCACAGAGATCAAATCTCCGGACCAAGCCAGAAACAAGGCGCTCGCCTGTGTTGATGAAGTTTCCCGTCCGGATCATGACTCCAGCTAGCACCGCTGCTGGCCCCACGGTGGGCGCCAACTGTCGTGGTGGTGACACGGCAGATGCCATGGGTAGGCTAAAGTAAGGGGCCAATGGATGTTAGTGGGATCTGGGGAGGGAAGATGCAGTTAATTCTACACACAGAAGACTAAGGCAAAGATCTTTATTTCTCCTTCCTTGAGCTACAAGTGCTCCTTGAGCTGTACGTAAGGAGAAAGGAAGAACTTTACCAGCCTAACGGTACTAAAAATGAGCCGATCCCTTCCTTAGGGTCCAAGCCTCCCCTTATAAAGGAGAGCCTTGGGTGCCTTTAGGGCTGAAGGGGCAAGCATATTCGAGGGATATGCTAGTCCCAAAATAGTAGTTCGGCGGCCTCCTTTCCCTGTCGCCCTTCTAACGACGGCAAGGCTCAGAGGGTCCCTCCCGCGTACCTCAGGCTTCAGGACTGTCACCTCCGTGACCTCCTTCTGCCCCTCTGACGCTCTGCGCCTTTGTCTCTTGTGCTTGGCTCCGCTCAGATTCCTTCCGGCCTGCAGCTAGAGTTTGACTTTAGGTTTCTCCTTCTCCTGCAAGCTTCGCTTCATTCGGCCTTACCTCGCGTAACTCGGCTTGTCCTTCACCTGCATTAAGATTACTCAGGCTAACCCGGCCGACTTACGTTGTATCCCGGCCGGGTAATGCCTTGCCTTTATTATAAAGGTCCTGCCCTTCTCTGCCTTGGCCGACCTCTATAGGATTCGGCCGACTCAAATAGTAACTCGGAAACTAGACGGGCAACTTCCTTTCGTCTTTCCCGTCTTTACCCTACCCGAGGTCATCTCCCCAACACACCAAGAACATTTAATTTATGAACAACTCATCTACTCCCACGTCAAAACTTTAAGACTCTCAAAGCATCTTTTTCCTTTCCTTGTTTTTCAAAAACTTCAACTTTTTCATAGAGAAATCATGTCACTGTTTTTTACATGTTAATTGGGGATGTGTTGCGTACTCGTGACTATGCCAATAGATAGCTTTTGAGCAATAGTGGGTCAGAGGAGTACTAAAACTTCACTTGGAACGTGAAACCACGAGGATACTAAATTTTTTACATGTCATAGCATTGCAGCTGCAGACGTTTACATAACTCAATAGCCGAAATCAAGTGGTTTCTCATATTTAGACCGTTCGTTGGCCAGCGAAGTTAATAGTTTCTTATGGAGTATGATAGTATTTGTAGTGACACGCGTAAAGCAATATCCTACTATAATTATTAGAAAAAGCAATGGTAATCTCTACTACTTCAAAGTATCCATTTTATCAGACAATTTCATTCAAGGGTGCTATCGAGTCTATTTACATTAAGATCAATGGGGTTGAGTAGGTTCTAAAATCAAATCTTTTGGGCTAAACATGGAATCAAG
The DNA here is from genome assembly GCA_916181665.1 of Avena sativa. NCBI lineage: Eukaryota > Viridiplantae > Streptophyta > Magnoliopsida > Poales > Poaceae > Avena > Avena sativa. The sequence goes on along the minus strand of OV702279.1, from coordinate 367,708,289 downwards.
TCATCTCTTGGATGCTTCTTCTTGTTGTAAAAATGTTGGAAATATTTAACCAAGTTCATTGCTTAATGTTTCAAAGCCAAAAGTAGACACTAGCAAGGGAATATGATTTATAGGATAACAAGCTAGGTGGGGAGTGACTCAAGTGAAAGTGAGTAAATAATTATAGGATAAATTTAAGATTGCAAGAGAGGTGATGAAAGGAATGTAAAACCTACTCTTGCTTGCTTCGTTCTCATACTTGAGTCGAATCCTCTATATTTCCCTATTGCCAAGTCACATGAAATTGAGCAATCTCCGAGAAAAACAAATTGCAATTGAAAGTTATGCTATTTTTTTGTGTTTTGGGTTTTTAATAATGAAAATTGAAAGTAAACATGCTATTCTTGAAAAATAAAACAAATCAAAAGAGGAAAAATATAAATATGAATGCAAATTTGGAGTTTTTCAAAACCTCCCCCAAGCTTAGGTTGTTGTTGTGTTCATTTGTTGCCATCATTGGGCGGCGGCTGGTGGTGCTGCTGGTAGTAGTCGGGGAAATAGTTCATGAAGTTACCAAAGGTGTGAGTTAAAGCACTCACATCATCATTAACTCCATGAAGAGTCTGGTCGATCTCCCCAACGTGCTGGTTGAGATGCAAAAATTCCTGATAGGGGATATTGTTAAACCCCTGTTGTTGTTGTGGCTGATTGGGCCATTGGTCCCAAGGCTGCCGCTCCTGTTGCTGCTGTCCCTCCGAAGCAGGATTGTACTGCTGCTCCTGCTCCTCCTACTGCCCCCTTCTTCCTCTTCATCAGAGTGCTTGGATTAGGTGGGTTACCATTCTACTGATACGAATATCGCCTTTTGTTTTGTTGCTCTGGTGGCGGAGGTGCTGGAGGAATAGAGCTGCAAGAGTGGGACTCTTTGGCGCATTAGGGAAGAGCGCCTTGGTGATCATGGCCATGTCTGCACGGAGCCTCGAGCCCTAGCCACGTTGGCGCTTGCTCTTGCGAAAAAGGCTTCCGATCTTGTTCATCTTGATGCATTGAGAAATTTCAACATAAAACCTTAGGCATATAATTTATACATGATATATAAGCAATTATGCATGGAGGAATTCAATCCTAACGTGAGAAATTAAAAGATAAAATCAATCAATCTTGAGTTCATCCACTAATTCAATGAGAAGATTCTGAAAATAAAGCATGGATAGGGAGAGAAACATACCGATCTATCGATTCCCCCACTCACACGAACGAAATCCGCGAAGAATTTAGAGTTTTTGAGAGTTTTGGAGAGAGAGGTTGAGAGAGATAATGGGGGAGGAAGAATATTTCCCTGCCCCGACCCGTTTAAGTGGTCGGGCCAAACTATACAATGGGGACTATACGGCCGGGCCGGGTAGCTCCCGCCGTATAGTTGTGGCGGCGGCGAGGATTAGGGTTTCCCTTCGCTAGATCACAAATATACGGTCACAACTATATGGCCGGACTAGATGATCCTACGGTATAGTTGGTCGTTAACCTTTTTGTATCCAAACCCCAACCTTTGAGAATTTTGTCGATAACTATACGGTCGCAACTATACGACCGAAATTTTTCTTCTAACCGTATAGTTGGTCATAGCATGCTTTTTCATCAAAAAAATTAGAGATGCATATTTTTATTTAGACAATAATATTGCGCCAGTTTCTACAGATAAAACTCAAACTTTATTTTCTACTCTAAATCTATGCTTGTTCAGTCGGTATTTCTGCTGCTTTTTGATAGCTGCATCTTTATGGGCGCGCTTCCGCAAAAATGTTTGTGAAAAAGTTGTAGGAATACAATAAACAACTTTATTATATAATATTAATTTATATCATTGATAGAATGGGTTGACTCCCATTAAGCATTTTATTGAGAATGGTTGAACATTTCAACCTCTTTTCTGTTCTCGAATTCTTACCTTCGGTTGCCCTTTATCAAAGGCACTTACCACATGAACTCATTTTGCTGGTGGAACATACCTCTCTCCTACTTCTAGTTTCTTTGGAAAATACCGGATTATTTTAGCATCATAAACATTGAAGATTATTTTCCCTACAACACAATCAACTGATGCTCCTACAGTAATAAGGAAAGGTCTTCCAAGTATTATAGAAAGTCTTTCATCCTCTGGCATTTCGAGAATAATAAAAACAATGCTAATAACATGCTCATCTATTCTTAGTAGAACATCTTCAATCATACCAACAGGCTGTTTAGTGGATTTGTCAGCCATCTGTAAAGTGATAGAAGTGGGAGAGTATTCCCCTAATCCTAGCTTTTTAGAGAGAGAGTATGGCATTACACTAACTCCAGCACCTAAATTGCGGTGACCCAGCATACCACTGCATGATGTAGTATACTATAGTCGTTGACATAACACCAATGAAACACCGTTCACTAGTATTACATCCCTCAGAATGGCACAACAGAAACACAGCGGGTCCAATACATGGCTAAAGGTTACAACTCACTCTTTACATAAGATCCAGAGAACACTCTAGGCTTAAGATAGAGAAAGAACTTCTTATGAAGAATAATCAAACATAAACTACGCAAAAACCATTATACTACTAGAACTAGTATTTTAACTACGGGTTTGGTGTTGTGGCTATTGCAACGCACTACAAAGATAGGTTCTTTGGCTAGAGATTATATTACTATCCAATCAGTAACTTCGTCTTCACTTTAGTTGAGGTATATGTTGTCTTCCTTGTCTTCATTGAAAAAGCTTTAGATGAGCATGACAAGTTGATGGGGGAATACCAATCGGGGTATACCCATGAAGCGGAGTCGCCAGCTGGATCAAGCCGACTGAAGCCAAGTCCAGAGCGGGTGGACTCGCCCAATAAGACGACTGGCGCGTGCTAGACCCAGACGAGTGGCGCCGACTGGAGGCCCAAGACGGCGACTTCAATATAAAGCCCACCAAATACTTGTAAACCCTAACTGGCTGCATATATAAATCCACCAGGGGCACCCCCACGGGGTAGGTCATATTAGATCTTCTCCCACGTCTCATTAGATCTAATCTCTTCCTCCGCCTATGGCGGCTCTCATGTAAACCAATCTATAATCATATACTGGATTGATAGCAGGACGTAGCGATCCTCCACTGAGGGGACGTGAACCTGGGTACATCGTGTGCCAATATCGCTCCCGGATTCTCCTACGTCGCCTTGCTCCCTCTACATAAGCTACCCCAGTAGCATCTGTCGTGCAATACCACGATAGTTGGCGCCCACCGTGGGGCTAGCGGTGCTTGGAGGGTGATAATCCGGGCGGGATCCCTCACTGCCAGGTCGCATCAAGCTGGTTCCATCTGATTGCCTTCCGACGCGGTGTGCTGATGAAGCTCGCCATGCGTACATGCCCGATCGGTTGCGTATAGCAGCAGCTAAGTTTTCTTATTCAATCTCTTCGCTCTCTCTCGTTGATTATTTTGCGAAGTCTCCTATTTAATTCTAATCTAATCCTTGGGTAAAGATCGTGTTTGGCTATATGAGCAAATTGAATTCCTCACAGCTCAAGGGAGAAGAGCTGCCACGATCATGTCTCAGGCAGACACCGATCAATGCATCGAGTCCCGAGGAAAAGAAGATGGTCTGGTCAAGAGTTGTCAGATCGACCAATTCATGAAGCCACCACGTGACCTTGTCCCTCAATTGATCGGTTTTTCCAACTCAACATAATGATTTCTCTCTTTTTAATCAATATAAATCTGTCGATGTATCTCTTATTTATTCTATTCAGATTTAATCCTCCACACACATGTACGTCTATTTGTATGCATGTTCAATCTGGATGGTTCCAAGATGAGATTGGAGGAAGGCGTATTGATCTTCTAAGGATACAACACTAGAGCAGAACTCCAAGAGGCAGATGATTGAAATCCAACCGATACAATCCTTCTCCCCTCAATTTTACTAAAGTTATTATATTCTATCATGTCTACTAATCATTCTGTCTTTGCGAATGTTCAGAAAACTAAGTCGTAATATGCAGTTCACGGAACCAAACAAGTCGGCAACCGTTGTGCGGTCAACTCGTCGACCACTCGTTACAGCGGGGTCACTTCCGGCCTCTTTACTGTTGCGATAGACTACAGCACCACGACTCCGACGCGGCGCCGACTACATCCTTCGCGCCAACTCCGTGTTTGATGCGGGGTCGTCATGCTTCGGTACTGGCCTAAACGCGGTCACGCTTAAACGCGGACTCGCTAGGCTCAGGAACTCGCCTGCCGTGAGTTTAACACGGTCGTGAACTCATCACGTTCGTATGACTCGCCCGTCATGAACTCGTCATCAACGACACGCCACGATCGGTGACTCGCCCGCCGTGACCACGCCATCGCGGCCTCGCCATCGCGACCTCGCCCTCGCGGACTCGCCATGCTAATAGCTAAGTTTTTATACACTCCTATATACTATGAGTCCAAAACATATATGCATCTCCATTCATTCTTCAAAGCCGACCATGCAGTCGCATATGACCCTTTTCAGGGACCAAAATCATACTTGGGATCGGTGTCAGTTTTGTCTGTTGTTTATTCGCGTCTGTCGAAGTAGTGAGGCTGGGTACCGAAAGGCCGACCTTGTCTCCGGGTTCAACAGTCTGGCATCGCGTCCCTGTTAACCGGAAAGTGTTTGATGCTGGAGGTCTGCCTACTCATGAAAAGACACGCATAAACCTTACATACTGTCCATCGATCCACATAACAAACGTGCATTTTATTTCAACGTCTACAATTCACACGTCTTACGATTATTTAATATGTTATGCAAGTACACCTTAATGCAATTGTATCTTTTCTCCTTCTCAGCAAAACGGTGTCTTTATCGCCACTCGCCGCGCTCGGGGACTCGGCACTCGCCGGTCGCTCGACCGCGCCGTCGCCGCGCTCGGGGACTCGGCGCGCTCAGCGGCACTCGCTGGTCGCTTGACCTCGCCACTCGCCGGTCGCTCGACCTCGCCGCTCGCCGCGCTCAGGGGCTCGGCGCTCGCCAGTGTCTCGACCTCGCCACTCGCCGCGCTCGGGGGCTCGACGCTCGCCGGTCTCTCGACCTTGCCACTCGCCGCGCTCGGGGACTCGCCGCTCGCCGCACTTGGGGACTCGTCGCTCGCCAGTCGCTCGGCCTCGCCGCTCGCCGCGCTCGGGGGACTCGGCGCGCTCATCGGCACTCGCCGGTCGCTCGACCTCGTTACTCGCCGGTCGCTCGACCTCACCCCACGCCGCACTCGGGGACTCGGCGCTCGCCGGTCGCCCGACCTCATCACTCGCCATGCTCGGCAGCAACCACTACTATTTTCAGAATATGCATCTCTAAAGAGCCTCAAGTCGCCTCTACAAGCCAACTCGACCCTCAGGGACTACTCCTAGTCATATTGCGCGTACACATGGTTCCACGACCGGGGACTCGCCACCGTGGACTCTCCCTCGCGTACTCAACGCGCTCGGGGACTCGACGCGCTACAGACAACACCACTCGCCGCTCTCGGGGACTCGGACTCGCCGGTCGCCAAACCTCTCCACTCGGCGCACTCGGGGACTCGGCACTCGTCGGTCGCTCGACCTCGGCACGCTCCATGTTCGGGGACTCGCCACAACTGGAGGTTTCACCGACACCCTGCGTCTTTCGCCAACCGGCCATCACCAACTGGCTCACGCCGACCGCCTCCTGCTTCACGGTTCTTTTCTTTGTTCAGGAGCTCGTCGCCGATTCGCCACGACCCATCATCAAGACTCTCCGCGCCCTGCCTCAAGCCCGCGTCGAATCGACAACGCGCTCGGGGACTACTGATGGGGGAATACCAATCGGGGTATACCCATGAAGCGGAGTCGCCAGCTGGATCAAGCCGACTGAAGCCAAGTCCAGAGCGGGTCGACTCGCCCAATACGGCGACTGGCGCGTGCTAGACCCAGACGAGTGGCGCCGACTGGAGGCCCAAGACGACGACTTCAATATAAAGCCCACCAAATACTTGTAAACCCTAACTGGCTGCATATATAAATCCACCAGGGGCACCCCCACGGGGTAGGTCATATTAGATCTTCTCCCACGTCTCATTAGATCTAATCTCTTCCTCCGCCTACGGCGGCTCCCATGTAAACCAATCTATAATCATATACTGGATTGATAGCAGGACGTAGCGATCCTCCACCTAGGAGACGTGAACCTGGGTACATCGTGTGCCAATCTCGCTCCCGGATTCTCCTACGTCGCCTTTCTCCCTCTACATAAGCTACCCCCAGTAGCATCTGCCGTACAATACCACGACACAAGTCCTGGAGCATAAGTTGATGTAGACATCGTTTTAATGGCTTCAGAATCTAGCAAGGGTTAAGAAGATACTTTGAGTATGAGCGTACTCAGCAAATTCACTAGAAAAAGAGTGTTTGATGCACTATAACTACAGCCACAGACCGTAGATCGTAGGCAATGCAAGTTTTCAAAATCATTTCTTCAAAGGTTGCTTTTATTCTGAAAACCTATGTCCGACAGCCTTCACGGGTTTACTAGAACCTTCATGGGGTTCCTTTCCCGCCGCGTTCGCAGCTCCTTCCCGGAACAGGGAGTAACAAGTTACAGTTTTTACACCCTGCAGAGGTGCGTTACTTTACCCATGAGAGATCAACTCTTTGTTGCACAACTGGGCAGCTTATTCCCATCCACAATTCCATGATGTGGGGCCCAGAAGATGATCCAAGCCAATCACTGCCTCCTTTGCGACCTCACATGCCTCCTTGATGTACACCATGCCCACATAAAGAATTAAGGCAATGGTTCGTACAAACCGTTAGATGCCAGAACTATCATGGGACGTTGAGGGTTCCCACGCATATGCTGCATATCCTCTACGAAACCAATTAATATGCACGCTACGAGGATAACAGCCACGACCTACACATCCGTCTTCATGCGAGAGGAAGAAGATACAGCTGACTTCTCCGTCCCATTCCAAATCTTATGGTCAACGCGTAATATACGGCGCAAGAATCACTGGCGACATTGGTTGTTAAGTCCTAGGCGATATAGTTCTAAATAGTGGTATCCCAACTATCAGATTTAATAGATTAGTTGATCACCCTGGATCAGTAATCAATAGTTTTCATTATTATTGAAAATAGTGTTTTCTGACCTTTTTCAAATGCGGGTGAAGACAACATTGGATTTGTAAAATACTTTACAGAAAATAATCAAAGGACATAAGCAAGTGTGAACTTGCCTTTTGTGATTGCAAGATTATGCACTCACGGTCTTCGAGTCAGTATAAGATCCAAAATCTGAAATCAGCAACATTGGTCCGATAAGGACTAATGTTTAAAGAAGCAATATGCTTTTATGTATAAGTAATGTGATGCACGTTCTAAGCGCAAATCCCGGGAATAACGTTGTCCTAGGGTTTGGATTCCGAAAATGGTTACTTTGGAATGTGTGGTCCTTTTAGATAAGTTTCATAGTTGTACTTTTATTAGAGTTTATGAGTGGTTGTAAACAACACATATGTAGGAGTAAAGTATACATACTTATGATATAATAGTTAGGATTACTTATACAAGAGTTCTTATTTAAAGTGGCAAAAAGGATAACCTTCAAAGAAAAGGTTTCTCTTCTAAGGTTTAAACAAACTTTTAGTTAGTTAGTGGTGGTTGATTTTTTTTTGCTTAAATGGTTTGGCTTGAGTTGCTTTATAGTTTAACTATCTCAGACCAAAGTTAACTATAAAACCTATAATAATGCTTATAGTGTTATATTAAGATTTTGCAGACTAAGGTTAACTTTAAAGTATAGATAGTTTTGATAGTATATTTGTATCTTGTATATCTAAAATATGTTCTTTAAGTTACTTAGGAATGTTTATTCTGTTACTTGAGTAATGATTTCTAGATTTAAGTATGGAGTATTATCATTTATCTTCTATAGATAAGTAAGTATAGTTTATAAACTCAACATAATATTATTTAATTACTCATGGATTTATATGGGGTTGTAGTAGTTTTTGTAATTTGGTACTTAATATGGTTTAGAAAATATTTGTTGGTTTACAATTTGTTCTTGAAGGATTTATTATTAGTGGAATTCTTTTTAGAGATAATCTTCATTCAAGGTTGTGGATTCTTCTAAAATAAGAATATTTATAATGTTTTAAACCATTATGGCATTAGATTATTAATTTTTAAGACTAATACTATTAATTAGACTTATATGACTCATTTTAGGAATATTAATAAATTTTATTTATCTTTATATGAATTATTAATGAAATAAATAAGTTTAAATTGGAGTTATGAAAGTGTTTAAACTTTTTCTTTAACACAAAAGTGGAATATTATATTTTGATCATATAGGTATTATTTTTGTGGACATTTTGGTATATTACATTTATTTTTGTGATTTAAAAATAGTAAGATATGATTTTTATAATTCTTATTACTTTATAATTACTTAATAAATAATAAATATTTAATTAAGTGAAATAATAATACATAATTATATTTTAAATTAGAATTTTTATTTTCTAGGATTTTTGGTATCTTACTTATATTATAAACATTTATCATTATAGGAATATAAATTATTAAAGTTTCATTACTTATCAAATCTTTATTAAATGATATTAATTTAAATAATTATCTCAATAATATTTAGTAATAAGTTTAAGTTGTAGATTTTATTTTTCTAAAAAAATTCATATGTTATACACATTTTTCTGAATTATGAATCAAAAGTTATTAATTAAATAAGATTTAATCTTTTATTTGATTTATGGAATATTATTAATTGAATTATAGCATTTGATTTTTAACTCTTAACAGAAAATACTTTTTACACCGAACCCAGAACTAGCCCAGTCACTGACTAGTGGGCCAGTGTCCAGCTTGGCGCTCAGACGAAAGAAATGCATTTGCTACTGACCTCCTCTCTACTCACTATCGATGACATGTGGGCCTTGGGCCATGTCATCCACCACGTGAGGCAAAGACTAGTCAAACAGCTGACATGGCTCGATCATGAGGTAAGCATGGCGTCAACATCGCCACCACCGTCGGTGAGTGGTCACCGGCGACGATATACTGCACCCCAGCAAGCGAAATAGGTCTAGTTCGAATCAGTGCAGGCTACTGAACCTAGGAGTGGCAGCGCCGCTCGGAAATGGTCATCGGAGCCTCAGCTCCGACGAGCTCCGACGGTGGCTTACAGTGAAACAGCGATTTACAACGAGATCAAACGATTCAAGGATGCTGGGAGATTCAGGAACTCACCCTGATGATAATTGAGTGGTTAGCGAGGATAGGCGCGGCCGGAATCGAGCTTCCCGGCGAGGATTCCGACGAACTACCGCGAAGGAAATCGACCAAATTCACCCGCTCCAGTGCTCCCCTTGATGCACGCTACTATCTAGAGGATCTACGGAGGCTGGCGCTTCTCCATGACGGCTCAGAATGGTGTGGGGTGACGTAGTTCGACGGCGAGGAGTGGCTCCAGCGAGCTAGGGCTCGGTCTCGTTCGTATCTGAGAGGATAAGGAGGGATTGGGGATAGGGATTGAGACGATGCGTCGCGGTGGCCTTCTTATCCCCTCCTGGCAACGGCGGCGAGTATCTTGACGCAATGACGGCGATGACGGCATCGGGCGGCGACGAGCTCCGCCAGCGAGCTGCCTGTGTGCGTGACGATGACGACGATGACCATTTTACAGAAAACCCCCTGGCGTTTTCTTTCGCTCAACCCGCGGTCCGTTCCTGACCCCACTTGTTAGTCACAGATAGAAAAGAACCTGGGCTGGTACTGGGCCGTTGTGGGCTACACAGGGCGTCAGGTAAGCATAAGTGTGTTGGGCTGCGACCAAATTTGGTTTTTATTTGTTTTATTCTTTTTCTATTTTCTGTGTTCATATTCATATTTGAATTTGATTTATATCTTGAATCTTTCTTTATATAACTTGTTTCCTGGACATTTACAACAATACAAAAAATATACCTAGTCTCCTTTGTAATTTCTTATTGTATCCTCTTTTTGTATTTCTTGTATTTACTTAATGTGATCCCCCTTGTTAATATTTTATATAAACTTTTCTTATTATTTTTCTCTCCCTATTTGTGTTAGGGATCTTTTGGTAATATATTCTTATTTGTTTATAACTCAACTTTTAGTGAGCTCATTGTTTGAATAGAAACTTTATATATCTGTATAATGATTCTATACCATTATTTGATGCATGAAAATTATAAAGACATTTAATATGGTAATTATTACTCCCATTAATTTGGAAGATAGCAATGTATGTGAATAACAAAGAAGTTTAGGGTTTTGAGTCTTGGAATATTACCATTGGTTTTAGGATTTTATATAGGTGTAGATTCTTTTTAAGATTTAGGATTTATCAACTAAGTGTATTGCCTTTTATGTATAATATTGGATGAAATCTCCCTTTTAAATTGGAAAATTATAATTAGAGTGTTTTATAGAAGTGAATATACCTAATCACATATAGTGAGGATGATTGAACTTAACAGAGATATGCTTATGTAATTTGCTATAGGAAACTATCTCTATAAAGTGTTATAGGAATCAGATGATGAATCAATGGTATATGATGGATAGTATGTTTGAGTTGAGACTTAGGGTTGGTTGCTTACCAAGATTAAATAGGAAAATTATTTATAACATATAATTATATTTCACAATCTTGAATCTCCAGTTAAGGAACTCCTTTCCTAGATACAATACCTCTTTCAATCCATTACCATGGTTAGTTTGAGGGATTTACTTATTAAAATCTTATTATTCAATATGTCATTCTTCTAAACTTTGAAATGAATCCAATGAGTTTGATATAAATATACTTCATAGCTTTCTCAATCCTTGCTTGGTTGAATCTACTATTTTACTGTTGACAATCTTCCATCCCATCAGTAGTTCCTTCAAACTCTACTCTCAACCTTCCTTAATCCCCAACACTATTCTTTCTCTAAAGTAAACTATCCTTCAAGATGAATACATCACTTTTAATGACTCTATGCTATACTATCTTTAGTTGAATAACACCATCTTATAATTACTTAACTTTGATGACTTACCCTTCAATCCCTGAATTATATTTATGTGGTTTGCAAAGGCTTCTCTAGAATCACTTATCTTTACTAAGGTTCCACTCATGTTCTACCTACCAATATTATCTATACTAAACATAAGCATTCCCTGTTGGTGGCCAAAACATTACCATTATAATACTTTAATCATTTATTACTGAAGTTCTTAGTTGGCTAAGAAGGGCTTTAGCAATCCTACCTTTTATTATCTGGAAATTATCTTCTTAGTATCTCATATTGGATTTAAGTTATTTATGAACTATGCCCTATTTAAAAGATTTAAGTAGATGTTATGATAAGATCAGGAAATAATAGATCAAAGATTGATAGTTAAAGAGTTTGTGAATCAATGGTTGATTACTCAAAATTAATGAACAACAGATATCAAAATAGGTTCCATTAAGATTGATATGGAAAGAAAGATATATGGTGGATGATCCTGACTTGGTCTCTTTCCAACTCCAACTCATTTAAGAGTTCAAGGTTATGTGTTACTATGATACTCATAATAGGAATAGATAAAAATAAGATAGGTCAGCACTAATTATTTCATTTTTATTATTCTAGTGGTAATCTTAACTTAGTATTCATAGATTGGTATGATGAATAGTATGGTATGATCCCTTAAGGACCATATATGAATCATTTAAGCAATGTATTATGAGTGACATTTATTATAACTAGTCTTCCCTTAGACCAAATCATGTCTAACCAAATAAGGTTTTAGCAAAGGTCATATTGGAACTTATCGCAGTTAACTTGATGATCTACTTCAATTCCATCAAGTTAAGAGAAGCTGCAATCCCTTTGACAAGTTTTGTTTAAAAGCGCGAAAATTACTCGGATTTTCTATGCATGAATGCAATGCACATATCTAGGTTCAGCTTATTTTTAGGCTCTAATGTTGGGATGTTACATAAATCACATAAAGCATTATGAATATCAGTTTTGCCTATTGAACATGAAATAGTTGGTATACCGGGATCTCCTGACTTAGACAACAGTCTCCCATTAGCAGGGTAACTAGTCATCATGGCGATAGTTTCAGTTATCTCTTTCTTTCTATTAATAATATCTTGAAGAAATTTAGAATATTCAAGCACTTTTATTGCATTCGCAAATGGAATTTCTAGACGAAGTTTATCAAGTGCCTTTGTGAAAGAATCATAAATTACTGGATTCGGTGCTTTCTTTTTGCGATCTGGAAATGGAAGTTTCTTACCTTTGTCTTTTACCTTTTGTGGAGGATCAGGTTCTTTAGTAGCTTTCTTTAATTGTTGCTTATCATTTTTCTTATTTTCTATTACAACAACTTCATCTTCTTTGCTTGTGTTTTTTTCTTCTCCTGGATCAACAGTTTCTGTATCAGAATTATAATCGTCATTCTGTGCATCTTTCTTCTCCTCCAAGGCTTGATCCTATGTGTCTTGAGCAGTCTCATCTTGAGGACCCACCAATGTATCATCTTCCTGGCTTGCTTTAAGTAAGGCTTTTTTTCTTTCGATCTCTTTCAGCTTCATATTCCGGTGGTCCTAATGGTCCTTTTACAACTACACCTCTTCTTGTAACAACATTAGTAGAAACATGAATATTTAAATCATCACGAAGAAAATTTTGATAACCAGACGCTATTTGTTCACATTGAGTTCCAATCATACTGAGGTACTTGTTAAATAATTTTATTTCTTGGTCAATCTCCTCATAATTCTGTGTAAGTTTGGCCAAAATCTTTTTATGTCTTTGAAATTGCTTATGCAAGTTATTATAAGACTTTGTCTGTCGATGTTTCAATTCTTTAAAAACTTTTCTAGTTTCATCCTCTTTAGTTAAAACTTGTAATAAATCTACTTTGTTAAATGTCAAAAAAATAAATACGAACTCTTTCCTATAAAATAATATAAAATTCTAACACTGTAGGGGCTTTTCCCTACAGTTAAATGTCAAAAAAATAAATCTACTTTGTTTTCCTTGACAAGCTCTGAAGGTATACCTTTTTCTTTCATGGCTTTACGCACTTCATGCATAAGATCAGGATTTATATGAAGTATTCCCTTTTCCGTCTTAGTGCCAAAATCAGGATTATATAAAGAATCATTCTTAGCCCTAGTAGCCATTAATTCCAAACATGCTTTAACATTTAAAGTATTTATCGACCCTCCTGCTGATGAATCTAGCAATTCTCTGCATTGGGTGTTAAGACCGTGGTAAAATAAATGGCAAATAGTTGACTCAGAATAGCCAGGATTAGGGATACTATTGATCATTCTAAAAAATCTTTCCCAGGCTAGTGGATAGTTTTCTCCCACGTTCTGACAAAATTTCCTATATTCTTTCTAAGTTTTGTTACCTTTGAAAAATGATTAAACCTGTTTATGAATTTGATGATGCAATTTTCCCAACATTTAATATAATGGAAAGGGAGAGAATATAACCAGTCTAGAGCTTTACCTTTAAGAGACCAACGAAATAATTTCAGATGAGAGAATACTCTTGGTAAACCTTTTGGTCCAAGTGATGTTATCACATCGTCGAACACTCTAAGATGCCTTCCTGGGTCCTCATCTTCCCTTTCACTGAAAGCTTTTTCCTGCAAATTTTTAATAATTTCACCGTCAAATCGATATTCCCTAACTCCAGGATTAGGAAATTATATTGGTTGTTTAAGAAATGCAGAGTTTGGAGCACTATATTCTCTGAGAGTCTTCTCAGATTTCTTGGGTGTTGTCCAATGAATGGACATTATTTCCATGAAGTCACTTAGGTTGTCAACATCAACTCCGTTCGATCTCAAAAGTTTTTCAATGATTTACTCGCGCCTCTGAGTAGGCACACATTCAAAATAATCTGGTAGATAAGCCCTACCAGAGCGTGTAGACCCTTTGTCTCCTAAGGAGAACATCTTGTAATAGTAACACCTGAAATTTCAAGAGACAAAACGCTTAGCGCTTAGCTCCCCGACAACGGTGCCAAAAAATAGCTTGATGACTGCAAGTGCACAGATCGTTTGTAGCTAGTTTCAAAGTTCAGATATCGATCCCACAAGGAGCCCAAAGGTAAATGTTTATTGGTGAAGTATCTGTCGCACCCGAAGTTGTTAGAGGTCTTCGAGTGAATTGACTGCAAGTGTTGATGATAAGAATGGAATTTGGGTATAAATGGAAGTACTTAAATAAAACTAAAATGTAAACTTCTGAAATAAAAAGCATAAAAAGTAAAGAACAATTTGTTTGCTGTTTTTTGTAGATGACGAAGTAGGCGTGGGGAGTTTCAGTTCATGGTGATAGTGAATGTGTCGGTGAATGAGTGATAAGTGTAACAATTATAATCTTATAAGTATGTGTGTAGGCAGCAACCCATAATTAGCCGAAACTCCTCATGGTAGATTCCGTCCCAAGTTCAATAATCCTACTAGCCTGTTTACCACAACCATGGTCAGTCGCTAGACGATTAAGATCCTTCAGGTTTCTTAGCAATTAAGATCCTTAGAACGGACTAATGCAATAAGCTCGGTGGTTCTCCATTATCCTCAAGCTAAACTAGTTTCCCATTGATATCCCCGTTTCACTCGAGGGTCACCGGTTTGCTAGTAAACAAGATTCTATCTATGTAGAACAAAGCATCAAGTTGTTTGTGCCCTTAATTGGACAATAGGCATTAAGCATCCCACAGATAGTCAAGCACACATAATATAGTAATTAGAATTAACCACACAATTGATGGAAAATATATATGCACATCACATCTCACCAATCCCCTACATCTCCCATGCCCAAGACAACTTACTCACACATGAGAGAAGAAAAAAGCATCATCGATATTATTAAATAAAGGGAGTTCTTCTCGATAGTACCATGGAGATCCACAAGAAGAAGTAGAAACAAATCCAACACAATTCAAGATAGGAAGAACAATCTCAAACCCTAATCTTGCAAAGTGGAGATCTCTCTCTCTCAAGTACAAGTAATGGATATGGAGGTGTGGTGTCTAGGAGATCGAAGATCATGGAGCGAGATGAAGAACGCCTTCCCCTTCTTCTTCGGATCCCTTCTTTCTTCCTTCTGGATGGTATGGCGGCTCGTGTGTTCTGTCTTCGATCTTGGCCTCTTCATGAAAGTTGTCCCTTTTAATAAGACGAAGGAGATGGCAACTATACGGCGGCAGCCCATATAGTTTGTTGTTAAGCTTCCAGTAAATGCCCCTCGATTGCTTCCAAAAAGGGACTTGCTTGTTTTCGCCTGAATATTGTGTTTTTATTGTTAAATCCCTCTAGTGATGTTAAGAACCTGAAACACATATTAAAAAACAAGTTTTCTTCACTACCGAAGTATTAGTATTAGATAAAGCTAGAAAACCTTCAAATCCAAACGAAAACCATCGATAGAAAACATAAAAAATGTGTAGAATCTCACAACTATCACCTGTCATGTCCCTAAGCGGCAATCCACCCCAATATATCTCAGAACTCATCGATAAAACTTTGACAACATGGAAGGAGGATCTGATCCAATAGGTTTTTTCCCAATGGGTGCATATATGTTATCTTGAGTATACCACTTAAGGCAATACGATTGCTGGGCATGGAAATATGATTCCAAGGGTAACTTTTCAGTAAGATCTGCTTACCGCATCTGATCAACACCAAGGTTAATAGAGAAAACTACTTTGAGGGGAATGCGGGTTCCTCTAATGCCAAAGATGAAAAGAAAGGGTGGCGTTTGCTTTGGAAAACTTAAGTACCATCGAAGGTCAGAGTATTTCTTTGGAGATTGGCACAACAATCAATACCTATAGCTGACCTACTGGAACATAGGAATATGTCAAGGTCGAGTGGATGTTGTTTGTGTAGTGCTGAGGACTCTTTGAGGCACTCTCTTGTTGAGTGTAACATGGAAAATTCAGTATCGGGCACCTGATGGTGAAACATATGATTGTGAAACTAACATGAAGCTTTGGCTCTTTCACATAATGGACACTTTGCCTCATGATTAGTTTACTATGCTTCATGTCAGGCTGGGATATATGGTCGGCTCGAAGGAAGGCTATCCATGAGGAAATTTTCCAGATCCCGTTATCAACACATAGTTTCATTAACAACTACTTGGAAGAGCCAAAGGGTTTAGCTAAACCATCTACTCTACATGAGACGCAACATGCCACTATCCCAACTTGTGTTGCTTGAGTTCCATCACTGTCCGTTATCCCAAAAAATGAACATGGATGTCGCTGTATCAAGGGCTAAAGATAGAAGTGTACCCCCTGCACTTTGCCACGATAGCTACAAAAATTATCTTGGGACGTCTGCGATCATGGTGATGGGAGTCATAGACCCGACAATCCCGAAAACACCTGCATGTCGTGAAGTAATGGCGTTTGTAGATGACCTTAATCTTGTGAGAATATTTGCAGCTTTGGACCGTAAATCGGTGGTGAGTGACATTGCTAATGGAAGCTTGTGAAAATATAGCAGGGTGATCACGGAG
Source organism: Avena sativa (assembly GCA_916181665.1). Taxonomy (NCBI): domain Eukaryota; kingdom Viridiplantae; phylum Streptophyta; class Magnoliopsida; order Poales; family Poaceae; genus Avena; species Avena sativa. The sequence continues at coordinate 367,691,706 of OV702279.1, read as the reverse complement.
ATCGAGGCACAATCTACTCACTTTCATGAGTGTGTATTCGTGTTCAAAGGCAGAGCTCAAATTATGATGCCTAGCTAGATTTAGTTTATCTTCAGGAGTTGGCCGCCAACTGTGGTTGGACACTCCATATTCTCAAACTACTCATGTGAATATTTTTTATCAGTAATAAAATCTAAGGGGTTGTCTCAAAAAAATTGCACAAAAAATGCATTGTAAAATGAAATAAACAAATCATCTCTTACTCTCTTTTTGGGAAAACTAAGTCTTTGTTTTGCGAAAATTCTAGCGATTTATTAATAATCATCAATGACAGTACAAAAAGCTTCAATATAAAAATTATAAATTGGTCTTAAACCACCTAGCGATGAGTACATATACTAGCGCAGCCAAATGCGTGCCACCGTCCTCGTCCTTCCATCACGGCATCACCGGAGTCGGGCAAATCTTGTCGTAGTAGAACTTGTTATAGCAGACGGCCAGAAATTCGTCGTGCTAAAACCCCCCAAAACAGCATAGCGGAGCAACAACCATCGCCAAAGATGACAAAGATCAAAAGAGAATACCCTGAAACCACATCTACGAACATGAAAATAGCCGGATCCTAGGAGATCCGTCGAACACACGACTCCACACGTCCTCCGTCGATGCTAGACGCACCATCGAAACGAGCATATGACAAAGAGGATCTTATTCTAACTTTAAGATGTAGCTATGATCTCACCATTCCAAAAGAAAAACACTAAAAACAACCTAAACAAAAACAAGAACCCTCTCACCGACGAGAGACCGTGGACTGCCATGCCTCACAGGCCCCAAGACCAACGGAAGCCAAGCGACCGCCACCGTCGCCGACGAGAGGGATGGAAACCCTAGATTGCTGCGCCGGACAAAAAATATTGCGACAACTTATCCACATAAATTGTGTATGTATAAGGCACAATACAGTCGACTTTTGCTAATGTTAAAATCCTTTTTTTCAACTTTTGTTAACCATCGTTAATTTTTCTCTACACGGTAGCGAGTAATAGTGGTGTGTCATTTGCATCCCAGATATTTTGATCACGGCGCAAACTCCACCAGTAGTCAAGTCCCAACGAGTCAATCACACCATGCTGGCTTTGCACCAACCTGAGGGCTATTCCTATCCACCGGCTTGCTGAAGGTGATGCTTCTTTCTTTGTCCATCTTCCCACAGCCACAATTATCACCCTCATTTCTTCGTGTATTTTTGTCATGATGAAATCTTAACAGAGCTATGATTCTCCCACAAAAAAACACAAATTCAGACTGGTAACTGTTCATCAGAAATCTATTAATACATCGCAAAAAAAATGATGAACTGATGAATTCACTGGCTCTGTTTCTACCTTCACTGACATGTGGGCCTTCACGCTCGAGAATTTTTGCTCGAATTTCCAGAGAAATGAATTCGTAGCCCACGCGCCCGGCCATTACTATCTTCGGCCAGTGACAGGTGGGCCAGGAGCCACGTGACACACACATCTGCCCCCACAAGTTCGCTGTTTTTATCCAGAACGATAATTCAAAAAGCTAAAATGGCGCACGAATAAGTAGCGTAACCGCATTTTCGAACCACGGAAAAAGAAAGAAAAAAAAGATAAAGAAAATGGCCACGAGCAGCAGCCTCGGCCTCTCGACCTCCTTCCTCCCCGGCCACGACACCCGCCTCCGCCGCCGGCGGCGGCTGCCGGCGGGGATCCCCGCCGCGTCGTTCCGGCCGGTGGCGGATCTCGGCGTGGAGGTGGGGCGGCAGCTCGTAGAGGCGGTGGGCGTGGGGCTCCCCTGCACCGTGATGGCCTGCGGCGACGTCATCTACCGCAGCACGCTGCCTCACAACGACGGCCTCACCATCACCGCAGGCGGCACCGCGCTCGCGCTCGCAGTCGCGTCCTACCTCTGGGCCACCCCTGGCGTCGCCCCGGGCTTCTTCGACATGTTCGTCCTCGCCTTCGCCGAGCGACTCTACCGCCCCACCTTCCGCAAGGTACTACGGACTCTGCTGTTATGAGCTCCGATTCGTTCGTGCCTCTTCGATTCGTGCTGACGTGGTGTGCTTGGGCAGGACGATTTCGTGCCCGGGAAGAAGCTTGGGGAGGGCGCCTTCGGGGTCGTGTACAAGGCGTCGCTGTCTGACCCCAAAATGGCTGAGAAGGTGAGCGCCGATGCTGCATATGCATGTTTATCTTCAGTTTTCTAGAATTTGAGTACCTGGTGATTGCTGCTTGCCTTAGTGGAGAACATTGTGCAAGTGAAGTGTTATGGACTTGGACAAAACTGAAGTTGCTTCTGAAGGAACCGAGAAAATGTGTCTTTGTGCACATTGTGACACGCTCATTCAGTATTGGTTGTCCTGATCTGTAAATCAGTTGAGTATTTGTTGCTGAATCAGAACTCAAAGGTTTCAGGTGGATGGCTAATGTCTAAAACCCTGTCAATTTTTTGCAAAACAAGCTTCTGAAGTACAGCTTATCCATTTTATGTGTCACTTAAGTGGACTCTACACCGGACATACTAATGCTCACAACTTGTTTTGTCTATCTTCAAGCAAGGTGATGTGGTCGTGAAGAAGGCAACAGAGTATGGCGCAGTGGAGATATGGATGAATGAGCGTGTCAGGAGGGCATGCGCTAGCAGCTGCGCAGATTTTCTCTATGGCTTTCGTGAGGTATATACACTAGGATGAGTGCTGAAGCTTGTTTTTTCATCATCTTGTGGATTTAGTTTTGTTTGCTTGTATTTGATTGATTTCTAAACAGACAGTATGTATTATTTTCCTAGAACAAAGCCAAAGGTAAGGGGGATGAATACTGGCTTATTTGGCGTTATGAAGGTGAGGACACACTTTCTGCTCTCATGCAAAGCAAGGAGTTCCCCTACAATGTAAGTACATCAGACTTGAAGAGTAGTTTTTTATCACTCAAGTTGCATGCTCACATTAACTTTTGTTAACCAGTTCTTAGCTGCAGCATTGTTGGCATAAACTCTAGGCAGTAAACTAATTCTAGCTGCTCGGTGGCGGGACCTCAATTATGTTTGTGAACTGTGTTAACTTGCTGAGCTGCTATAAAACCTTTCACTTCAGTTAACTAACCAGTTTTCCTCACCTCTCACCTAGGTTGTAAATGGACAGTTATATTTGTCCAGAACTTTCTTACCTTACTGACCTACAGTGGGCGTTTTGAGCTTATAGGGGTGATTAGCATTAGGTCCCAACAGTTAGTGTGAACAGTCGTATAGGTTCGTTTTCTGAACGCCATCTTCCAATTGTATGACAATCATTTATTTTTCTCATCTGTTTGTAAGGGGACAGATTAATTCTTCAAATGTATCGTTAACTTGACAGTTTCAATACTCCCTCAGACCCGTATTAGTTGACTTAGATTCATCTAGATACGAATGTATCTAGTAAAGTTTTAGTGCTAGATACGTCCGTATCTAGACAAATTTGAGTCAACTAATATGGGTCGGAGGGAGTAATATAAAAAAGTGTGACTGCTGCATTTTTGACAGTGAAATCTGTTTTTTCGCTTGATCAGGTCGAGACTAAGATTCTCGGAAATGTTCAAGATTTGCCAAAAGGAATAGCGAGAGAGAATAAGATCGTTCAAACGGTGATGAGACAACTCTTGTTTGCTCTTGATGGACTTCATTCGACGGGGATTGTTCACAGGGACATAAAACCTCAAAATGTGATATTTTCAGAAGGTAATAACCACCAGATATATTGCTTGCAATTTCATGCTAAAGTATTCTGTACTGATCTTTTGCTTTTGTCCATTGGAAGAGTCTCGTACTTTCAAAATTATTGATCTTGGAGCAGCGGCTGATTTACGAGTCGGCATCAACTATATTCCCAAGGAGTTTCTTTTGGATCCAAGGTAACCAAGCTACCTTTATGATTAGGAACTTCATTGCTGGGAAAAACATTCCAAGATAACTGTTTGCTAGGGTTTTTCTTGAAACTTTACCAATGATTTGCAGGTATGCTGCTCCGGAGCAATATATCATGAGCACGCAAACACCATCTGCTCCCTCTGCTCCAGTTGCAACTGCTCTATCTCCAGTTCTGTGGCAGGTATTCATTAAAAGCTTGAATGCATGAAGAAACTGTATTTCCCTCAGATCAAAACTATTATTCGAATCAGAATAATATCTTCAGCTGATGCAACAATTTTTCCTTGGCAGCTGAACCTTCCTGACAGATTTGACATATACAGCCTGGGGCTCATATACTTGCAGATGGTATATCATCACAGTATCTGTATTTACATGTTTGTCAGGTTTATGTCCTTTTGTTTTAGCAAACCCAGAGTCATGTAGGGGTAGATTTATACGTCTAAAAGTTGCATCCGAACTATTAAGTTTTTCCCCCCAATTTCATGCAGGAATATACAGTTTCCTTTGAAATTCCTGCATTCTAATGTAGTTTTTTTTCCTAATTACTGCAAGAATTGAACTGTCTCCTGTGAGACCCCTTCGTTCCACGGGTCTTAAATTTAGAATACACTGCTATGGAACTCCAAAATTTTATTGCACTGGAAGTTCTCGAACTGTCCTAAACAAAATTTATTTGTTGGTATGAAAGCCATATAACTAATCTCCCTTCTACACTATATTCCTATCAACAGACTCGTCCACTCTGTCATGTCTTGTCGAAACACTTTCTATTTCTTGCTACAAGCTTGTAGTGGCCTCTTTCCTAACTTGCAAGGGAAACTAATACTGGTAGTCTGGTACATGTGATAACATATTTGAGTGTGTGTTGATCCATACTTGCATAGCCCGAGAAATAGTACTGTTATATTACATGTTGAGTGTCTTCTTAGTATTTATGTAAAACATGGTGTATTGTTAGCTGCATCTCCACACTTTGCTCCAGGCAGCATTTATGCATCTCCATACGACAGGGGTGCCAAATTTAACATGTTCGAACAGTCATTTTCAATTCCCGATTGTATGTAGTTGCATTAAACAACAGGTAAGTTGATTGACAAGATAGTAGAGTAACGTAAAACATCGCATGGCTGCATCCTAATTTCAATAGATTCAGAAAAAAGAATTCCTGCAGTTTCCAATTACCTTAAACAAAACTACTTTTGCAGGCATTTCCAGCATTGAGAACTGACAGCAGCCTGATACAATTTAACCGCCAACTGAAGAGATGCAATTACGACTTGGAAGCTTGGAGGAATCTGGTAGAACCACGAGCTACCCCAGACCTTCGGAGGGGGTTTGACATCTTGGACTTAGATGGTGGTATCGGATGGGAACTCCTGACATCGATGGTCCGGTACAAAGCGCGGCAACGGACCAGCGCCAAGGCTGCATTAGCGCACCCGTATTTCAACAGCGAAGGGCTCCTCGGCCTCTCCGTGATGCAGAACTTGAGTCTGCAAGTGTTCCGCGCAACCCAGAAGGACTATAGCGAGGCAGCTCGATGGGTCGTGAGCCTCATGGCAAGATCAGGAACAGAGGCAGCAGGAGGGTTCACAGAAGCACAGCTTCAAGATCTCAGGGTACGTAATATGCATGCATGACATCATGACAGGAACATGCCGGTGATTAAAAACGGACTGGAGTTGCTGGAGCAGTTTGCCGTCAAACATTTTCATTTCGTTTTCAGAATTGCTGACCTGAGTTGCGGTGGGATAAACGTACGACGCTTTGGTATGAGAACACTGACCCACTTGTGCTATTCTTTCCTTGTGCGTGCAGGAGATCAAGCCGAAGAAAGACAGCGCCCAGCGCAACGTGCTCGCGTCCATGCTGCGCGTGCAGAGAAAAGTCATTAGAACGATCAACGAGAGCATTGGCGAGCTTGCGGGCGAGAGCAAAAGCATCTGGTGGAGCCGGTGGATCCCCAGGGAGGAGTAGGCAGAGGGGGCAGCTCCAACTCTGTATATTGTCCAGTTCTTCTGTAAAATTATGGTAACAGAATGTCCTACTACTTACATCCTAGTTTCTACCGTTGGTGAGTACAGATTGGTCCATCGGAAACACCACGATAAAGCTGATAACATATACCGCGATATGAAGATAGATGTATATATGTGTGTTTCACATGGAAGCAGAGTTTCTGGGACACCTTATGACCATGATAGGCTCATGGCTACTCCAGTATGATTGGTTGTTAATGTGTGATGGCTTTGCTGACCTGGAGGCACCCCTTTCATGCTGTGCAAGTTTCCGTGACAGGTCAGTTGTGCCCTTGGTGCTATCATTGGCATCGCCAACCATATGTCGGTCGAACTGCGCCTTTGTGGTTACTGTCTGACTGGTGAGTGATGAACTAATGAGTGAGGTCGGCTGTATCATTTGGTCCCTATCTTTTGTTGCATTTATATGAGTGTCCCCCATGGTTCAGTTCTTGGCCATTCTGCTCCGTGTGAGTTGTGACAAACTGTCAACTCTCAGCTGCTAGGTACCAACTACTAGTCACTCTTAAGGCCAGGATTAGTTAAGGATCTTACCGGTCTACTGGCCACGGATAGACCTCGTGATTGGCATGTTGCTGTGGCAATGTTTGAGAATTGAGATTGCAATGTTGTTGATTATCGGGAAGATCCAACTCCACGGAACGTAGTGCGAGGTAGAGTCTGGAGCGCGTAGAAGGTCCTGTCGGGTACCAAGTGAAAGCCTACAAAGAGTGCAGCGTGGACAGCGAAATCCTCGGCCAGGAGGGCACGCGGCCCCCTCTTGGTACTGTCGGAACGTGATACTGGACCAGGCTGGACTTGGTCCACCGCATGTCAACGCGTGCAAGCTGGGTTAATTGAGGTTTTCATACTCTGCAAAAATGCCAACTACTCCCTGAAAACAATGCCAACTAAATATACCCATATTAGTTGACTTGAATTTATTAAAATTTGAACGAACCTATATATCCCCCCGGCCCATATTAATTGAATATAGATGAATCTAGATACTATTTAGAATATAGGTTTATTCAAATTTTGACAAATCCAAGTCAATTAATATGGGTCGGAGGGAGTACTAAATAGTGTTAGATTCATCCAAATCTAGAAAATCCAAGTTAACTAATATGGGTCAGAGATAGTATTCTATGGTTGCTTACAAACCTGAAGGTGGTACCGGGAAATGATTAATAGTATACTCAAGATACTTGTACCGACAACAGTAATTTTTCTTTTTTAAAATATACTTCCTCTATCTAGAAATAAGTGACTTAGACCAGCCACATTGTGAGGAAGAAGCGATTCCTAGCCCTCTCTCTCCTAGCTTTGAATCGATTCAATACGGTACAGGGCATCGGTTCCTTATGCCTGACAACAAAAGCGACTCAATTTTATGGTTCGCTTCTTTGCATGCATGTGTGGACCATCGTTGCAGGCTTGTGAGGAAGAAGGCCTGGAAAGAGTAAAAAGTAGGATGTTGTTTACTTCATAGTGGGCCCTACAGACGGTTCCACACGGTGCAGCAAAATTGTACCGATTCTTAGTCTGATATTTTTTTCTTTGAATCGGTTCAACAGTGTGGCTGGTCTTAGATTTGTCTAGATTTACATGTATCTATATACAAAATGTGTATACGTACATGCGAATCTAGACAAATGCAAATCATTTATTTTTGGATGGAGAGGGTATATATTTCTTATGGTAAATAATATACAGTACAAATTTACATAGACATACAAAATATATGTTATCAACACCCCGAATGTTTTCCTCAAAAAAAAAAACGCTATTATATGTGGCACACTTTCACTGGACATCTGTGATATTCGCTTTGGTGTTCACGAAACAATAGAAGCTAAAACAATGCAAATATAACATCACATTCTACTTGCAAAGACTTTTTTTCTTAATTTTTCTGAAAGAGGGAGAACTGTTTTTTATTGCTTGGTAGCACGAGTCCAGCATATAACTCTTGTGAAAGCTAGCCGGTGTCGGTTTCGTCTGCCCATAAAATGGCACAATATTCAGAAGGGAGCAACCGAAAGGCGGAGAAGTCAGTGCATACTTTTTGTATGTTTGTTATTCAATTCTTCAGGTGGCCCTCCTAACTAATCAACGTCATTTGTTTATGCCAGACGGCTAACAAGTGGTAAAAGAAGATTCGGACAGCCAATCGGTCGGGACATTCTTGGTATTAAATTGCACATAACACCTTGAAGTTCTAGCAATTTCGTGCTCAAACAAAATCAATATATTCTTAACTTTTTGCCAAACAATAGATTCTCAAAAGGACAAAAAAAAGTTTAGTTTACTAGTACTATATAATTGTGCTAAATATAATGACTGGACCAAAAATTTAAAATTAGATTTGTCTTATACTATTTGCTAAAGAGAATATCAGTTACATCCAGATAATGGACAACGGAACCACAAAAGGAAAAACCAAAACAAAGGTAGAGAACACAACCATCACCCTAGGCAAAAATTCACGTTGAATTTGTTGTTGCGCCACCATGCTCTCACGGATGATAGACAATCTCGGGAAACTCTGCCACTTAAGTACCTACAAAGACTCATAGCAAAACAAATCTCGATGAGTTGCTGCAATAGTAGGTTGTCGTGTATGGAGGAGATTGACAATCGAACCAAGGGTATCAATAGGGACAAGACACCAATCTATGCAGGTAGTCGCGCCAGCATCAGCAGACTAGGGCGACAACCTTGCTCGGAAGGACTTATCAGTGATGCCAACGGTGACACACACCAACCAAGAACCAACGCAACCGTCCATGGTAACCTACAAGAACAACATGCGCCAATCTTTCGCCAATTTTCTTAGCAACGTCGAACCTAGACCTAGCTTCCCTGAGACGACATTGTAGCTAGAGGACTTCATAAAAAACAATATCGCCATGAAGAAATGCTACGACACATCCGAGAGATAAGAGAATCCCTTCCATTCGCCCCACAATGTCGAAATGGTAGTCGCATGAGGAGGGAGAGATGATTAGGTCTAGAAGATTGCAGTTGTTTCTCTTTTTATTTTGGGAAAATTTGCTACAAGACACCATTACTATTTTTGTCTTTGCCAGCTACCATTACAATTTTGCGCGACATTTGCTAGAACACATTGCATTGTTGAGAACAAAAATTTCAACATTTTTTGCTTGGGATGACCATATCCAATTTTGAAGAAATGTGCCAAAATATTCGTTTTTGGTCCTGTGGTATGTTCTAGCAAATGTACCAAAATACACAATCAAATAGTGTTTTTGGACAAACTCGTCAGATAATAACAGTGTCATGTAACAAATTTTCTTTTTTCTTTTTTTTGATCGATCATAAAGACAGAGAGCAAAAGTAGTGCAAAACTATCTTTCATCGAGCAACAAAGATGATCCAATTCTTTGACACTGATGCATGTTTAGTCGCAGCAATTTTATGCTTTTCAAGGCGTGTCCTGATAAATGAAACGCAAGTCTGGAACCTTCCGCGCGCAGGCGCCGACCACGAGAGAGACGCCGTCAACTTCACAGAAAGCACCCCGTACTTGTCCATTATCACGCGCACAGAAACAGCCTCCCACAACCCCCAAACAGGCCACACACACACTGTCACACCACACCCGCCGCGTCTTCGCGCAACTTGGACACGCCAACGCGGAGGAGAGAAAAAAAAAGGCCGACGAGGAAACCGTCGCCAGCAACAGCGCCCCAGAAACATCGCGAGCGGCGGCGGCGGCCGAGGGCGAAGCCGAAGCCGGCAGAAATGGCGTCGATGCAGAGCTGGCGCAAGGCGTACGGCGCCATCAAGGACACCACCACCGTCAGCCTCGCCAACATCAATTCCGACTTCAAGGTCCGCCCGATCCCGAAACCCCCCTCTCCCCCACCCCCTGATTTTTTCTGACCTACTGTTTGTGCTGAATCCGTCGGAACCCTAGTTCCCCCCTGAGCCGAGTTTGCTGGTGGAGTGTGACAGCCCTGGATCTGTGCTGGTTTGATGGGGAATTTTTGTGTTTTGTAGGATCTGGATGTGGCGATCGTGAAGGCGACTAACCACGTGGAGTGCCCGCCCAAGGAGCGCCACCTGCGAAGTGCGTCTGATTCCTTCCCACGCGCCCCCTATATCTGCGCGGTTTTGCTTCGCCTAAGTTAGAGTTCCCTGAGGTTCATAATTAGATCGTGCCCCTATGTGCCAGGCTCCAACTCCAAGAGGAGGGGAGGGGATAAGGCGTGCTGCTTTTGTTGGTTGTTTGATTGGTTGTCCCTGTGTGTGTGGTATTGCAGAGATTGCTGCGGCGACGTCGATCGCGAGGCCCCGGGCAGACATCGCCTACTGCATCCATGCGCTCTCCCGCCGTCTCTCCAAGACCCGCAATTGGATTGTAAGCTTCATTGCTTTCCATTTATGTTTTTGTTTTGATGTTCCCTTGATGATTAGCTTGATTACTTGCATTTCGGACTCAAGAGTGGTATCTCTCTATCCTGTATAAGGAGCATGGTTCTAGTAGCCTCTTACGAAGCGTTTAGTAGGAGGATGCAATTGCTGTATTATGTTGCCAATCTATAACTTCCCTTGTAAGATGTAGCCTAGGTTAGTTGTTGTAACTCCTCATTACATGTTGGATTCTGTTTTAGTTTTTATGTGTTCATCTCGTTGGATTTAGCATTTCCAAGTATTTCGTATTTTTGTTCAGATGGCCCTTCTTGCTTCATCAGTTATTTCATTTTGAGATATTACTACTCTTAGTTAAGTCGAAACAGATGAAAATCATATGAAATGCTGGAGCCAAGTGTGCGATGTTACAATGCCAGAGCTGTTGAACCTGCATCCATTATTTCTTCATTTTGCTAGTTGTATTCAACTCATCATTTAGTATGGAAGTACTGTATTCTCATAAAACCACATGTGATGATTGCTGAGTGTAGTCCTGCATAGTTAGGTTAGCAAACTTTAAAAATGATAAAATCCAGAAATCTTTCAAAATCATATAAGCAGTCAACTTATTTACTCCATGCCTTTTTTTGTAACGTACAGGTAGCCTTAAAGACACTTGTAGTGGTTCATAGACTTCTACGAGAGGGGGATCCTACATTTCGGGAAGAGCTTCTTAATTTTACACAAAGGGGGCGCATTCTGCAGTTCTCAAATTTCAAGGATGACTCCAGCCCAGTTGGTTAGTATTATCTTCATTTGGTAGGAAATACCGCTGACCTGCTTATTATCCTTTGATTTCTTTATATACTAAGATTGAGCGTTGTCCAGCTTGGGACTGTTCTGCATGGGTTCGCACATATGGTCAGTTTCTGGAAGAAAGATTGGAATGCTTCAGGATCCTGAAATATGATGTTGAGGCTGAGCGTTTATCCAAACAAGGGCAAGGTCCTGAAAAGGTGTGAAGCATCATATCTCTTTTTGGCACTACAGTTCACTAGTTTTGAGAATCACACTTGTTAAATCTACTAAGTATGAATTCTCACTCACTAATCACTGCTTCAATTGATCCTATTTTTCATATCAGGGACACAGTAGGACCAGAGAACTAGAGTCTCAAGATCTGTTAGAGCAGTTGCCAGCTTTGCAGCAGTTACTATATCGACTTGTTGGTTGTCGGGTGATTATCTCTTACCTCTAGGCTAACAAGTCTTAGACGCGAGAATTTCTCAATTTCTGCCATTTTCATCCCTATATGTAAAATTTAACACCAATTTGCATTTGGTATTGCAGCCAGAAGGAGCTGCAAATAGCAACTACTTGGTGCAGTATGCTCTAGCTTTGGTAAGCTCTAATTTTTTTTATATGATCTGTTTGTGCCCTAGCCTATACTGCATTTTCCTTCTAAGCTTAGTACTTCAGAAACAAAATTTGGTTTCACCTGAAGGGTATTCTTCATAAACTAATTTGTCAGCCTCTGCTCTTCAACATATCTAACTGATAATTGTTGATAGTGGGGAAAACCATTTTTGTGCTATTTGTTATGGATAAAGTTTGGCTGGACCTTGGAAGAGCTGCAACCAACGAAATTGTCTCAAATAAGCTGCATGTGGAACCATTTTCTTGTTTATGAACTCCTTTTTTATAACTGTGCAGTTTGCATCTTGTTCTCTTTGTGTTAGGAAAACTGCTCCTGTGCACCCTGTCCTTCTGTTGTTTCTTAGACACTGTTGCATAATGTTGATTCTTCCTTCTTTGTATACATTCAAATCCTGCCCAGTTACAAAATTTTCCTTACAATGCTCCATATTGGGCTAATGCTGAAGCATATTATACATGGTTTTAAAAGCGTCGCTGACGCTGCAGCGTCGAGGCGCCCTGGCATGGCAAAGCGTCGATGGCGCTTTAGAGTTTCCTGTAAGGTGTCCAGTTAGCGTCGCCGAAGCGTCCAAGTCGTTGCCTAGGCGAGTTGAGCGTCGCCTGTGTCTGATTTGGACGCCATGGGAAGCTCGAGCGGGAAACTGCCCAGCGACTATGGCAGCGAGCGGGAAAACACAAATTGGGAGGGAAATTGGGCCTGCCTGGGAGGGAAAAGAGAGGGGGGAGAGGGTTCACACACCTAGGGTTTACAGAAACGATTCAGAGAGAGACACAGGGGCTCTCTCCTCTCTGGCGGCCAGCTCCTCCTCCGCCAGATCCCCTTCTCCGGCCAATTCCCCCCTCCTCCACCGGCCTACTCCTTTCTGGCCAAGCTTCAGGGCCTCTCCTCTGCCTGGCGCATCCATTCCCCAGCAGGGCACAAGCTATTGCTTCCCCTCCCTCCTCCTTCTCTCTTTTCTCTTCCGCCTCAGCTACTGCTGGCTTTGCTCTGTTCTAGTGTTCTGTAACTGGCTGCTGTTTGCTGTGAGCCTGTGAGCATGTACTAGTACTCTTTGTGGTGCCCGTGTTGCTGATGTGCTGCAGTGCTGGCTGTGCACTTGTGCCCATGATATACTGATGCACTTGTGCCCTAGGCGCTTTAGTAATCACCATAAAGCGTCGCCTCGCTTCGCGCTTCGAGCGCCTAGGCGTCAAGACGCCCCCCCCCCCCCCCACCAGCGCTTTAAACCGCTCGGACGCTTTAAAAACCATGATATTATAACTAGGTATGCTATTCGCAGGTGTGTTGATCGTAAGACACCTTGTGTGGAATTATTAAGCTATACGCCTGTTTTATTCTGTTCTGAGGTTATATTTAGATTTTTTTTTATATTTGCTTGTGTTCCTATTTTGTGGTCAGATAAAAATAAAAATGTGCATGTTCTCAACCTGAGTGCCAGTTCTAATATGTTGATTTCACTGATAGAGGGAACGACTAATGACCAACTCTGTTCTCTATAGGTGCTAAAAGAGAGCTTCAAAATTTACTGCGCGATAAATGACGGAATTATTAACCTTGTCGATAAGGTAATAGATCCCTTCAAGTGAAAATTTACTCTTGTATGGTGATGAGCAATACTCATGATATGGTAATTTCTTGTTTGTGCATGTAGTTTTTTGAGATGGCAAGACATGAAGCACTTAAGGCCCTCGAAATATACAGGAGGGCTGGCCAACAGGTAACTCCCCTGTGCCCAGAAGATGATATGGTTGACTGTATCCGGATGCTGAGTAGTGCATCTTTCGATTCTTACCAGTTCTGGTATTTTGATGCAGGCAGGGAGCCTATCGGACTTCTACGAAAATTGCAGGGGTCTTGAACTTGCGAGGAATTTTCAGTTTCCCACTTTGCGGGAGGTAAGGGTTTGTACTGGCTGTCTAATTTTTCAATGTTATAGCAGTTCTTTTTTGCACATCTCATTTAAGAAATTTTCCTCAGCCACCACAAACGTTTCTTGTGACTATGGAGGAGTATGTGAGGGATGCTCCGCGTATGGTTCCAGTTCGAGAGCCACTGGTCAGTACTTTGGTTATATTATTGAATCTACTGTTTATGATTTTGGTGTATTTGCATGGTTGGGTCCTATGAGTCATGTTATTCGCATCTTTTAGTTTAGGGATCTGCTGCATATTGTCACTTGGGAAAGCAGCAGGGAGCATTACGTTTGTTGTTTGATTTTTTATTTATTTGGGTGATGACCCTGCTTCATTGAAATGTTGGATGCATCTAGCATGATCCAATCTGCAGTTGATATCATAGTGTACATGTGATACAAATGTATGGAGTGAAAGTGGACAATAAATTTATCACCAAGGTACTACGTAAAAAGTAACCTCTATTCTCATGTGCTTGAAGCCTGAAGGAACTATTAAATTGCACCGTTGGTCCTTAATTTATTATAGTAGTTTAAGTGGACATACAGGAAGTGTCTTCTACTGTACTATGTATTTCAGCATGCAAATATCTTTACGTTCCTTTTGTGTTTGATGTGATTTTTTTATGACACTTTCTGTTACCCAATGGTTGTTTTTACACATTTCATCTAATTCAAACGCGGGTTGGAACATATGCGGCAGCTTCAGATGATTGTGCAACCATACGTATCCCGTCCAGCAGAGCTGTTTAGCTAGTTAAAAAAAGGAATACTGTGGTGGGTGGGTTTTACACGGTTTGAGGAAACCATTTTTAACATCCTGTATATACATGAGCAACTGGATAGAAAAGGCTAGAGAACCATCCTAGTATCTAAAAGTGGCTCAGCTGAATGTGATTATTATAATACGCTGCATGCCAACCAGTCTTAGCCTAAACCTCGTAATTTTCATATGGGGTTCGCATCCTTGAGCCATACCTTCTGTTTGGTTAAAATTACCATACTTTAGTTTTTACCCTGAATTTGCACCCATCCTTGTAAACTAGGTTTAGAGTATCACTCTGTTAGTTTTGTTCCCCACTTAGGCTATTCAATTGGTTACTACAAATGAAGTCAGTTCATTAAAATGACATTGTCATTTTATCAGGAATTACCTGAGCGGCTTCTTCTTACGTACAAACCTGAAGAATCAGAGGAAGTTTCTGTACCTGATCCTGTTGAAGAGGAAATACCACCAGTTGAAGAACCTGTTCCAGTACAGCCTGTTACCGAAGTTGTTTCACCTCCTTCCAAGACTGTTATGGCGGATACTGGTGATCTATTGGTAAGTAAAGAGCACCTATATTTAATGCTTTGATTTTGGCAATCTAATATTCTTTGTATGACAGGGCTTAAATGATCCGAGCCCTGCTGTATCAGCATTAGAGGAAAGCAATGCTCTTGCCTTGGCCATTGTTACCTCAGGTACCCTGAAGTACTCATGACTGAACTCTTATTGACTTTCAAGGATGTTGCTTAATCAGTTAACTGATACATCTTTTGCATATGTATGCATCAGATGCGAGTACTTCAACAACTAGCACCACTGCGTGGAATGACAAAGGATTTGATCCAACAGGATGGGAACTCGCCCTTGTTACTGCTCCAAGTAACACAAATTCGTCTGCTGCAGATAGTCAATTGGTTTGTTTCTCCACTCTTGCTGTACTTTCATTTTCTGAGGATTTAATCCTGTTCATGTTGTTGGGCTGTTGACCTTCATTGGTCGTTACAAGAGTTAAAATCCTGTTGTAACCAGTTAGGTAATTGTAATTCTGCTTCCCAGTTCCCCTGGTGGGTCTCTTTAATTCCGTATGTTGTTTTGTGGGGCATTTTTATTTGTTGTTTGGAGTTTGCAGTCGTGTAAAATTTGAATCACAATTAGAGAACCAGCCTAATTGTTCAACTATGTTTGTGGCAGAAAAAAGGTACCACTTGAACTGATATTCTGACATAGCACCTATAGTATCAACATTGTGTTTCTGTTTTTTAGTATGACACTCAACTCCTGTTACTGAATGAAGGTACACACATGTTAAGTAACTGTTGTAAGCTGCCACCGAGCAGTAGGAATATTAGGTTCCGCAGTGGGCCAGTAGACGCACTACATTTACCATGCACAAGAGAGGAGCTAGGTTAGGTCTAAATAATCACAAAATGGCCAAAGATAGTGCACGATAATTGCTGTCGGACCAGTTATTTATGATCATTCTCTGTAATTGTCGCCGTTCCAAGTTACTCTGCAAACTATTAGAGAGATTACCATGCATAAGTTATATACAATGTCTGCATTATACCAATATAATTTAGGCTTTGTAGCTCTTCTCTAACAAAATGTGAAGTTAACTCTGTTCTTGTGTAATTCGTCTGATCTTAAAGTGCCTACTGTTAGATCCTGGATGGATGTGACAGAGATTCAGAAATAGTAGTTGAACTAGGGATAGCTTATAGCTAGGGATGCTAGGAACACGAGCGTAAGGAGAGTATTAAGTAGTCTTACTGTTTCATAAGATGAATTGGTACATGAATTGTTCGCTCCAGGGCTATTCATATCCCTGTCACAGACTTCCTCCAGCTGTGTGGGAGGTAACAGTAAAGAGAAACAAGGTAAAGTAGAACGCCCCCTCCCCATCTTGAAACATCCAGATTTCGAAGCTCCAGTCGATTCAGAGTCCATTATACCTGGGTATGACACATGGCCCCAGAGTGACATCACAAATTTTATGCGTAACCTTCTATACCTTGTCAACAGTAGTGGTGCCTGTGCCAAAAATAAGAAGAGGCATAAGATACTACTATGATATATGTCCACCCTCCTGCTTGATTTTGGCTTATTCTTCCTGCGTATATAGTCGTGTGCACTGTGTTGATAGCAGCATTTTATTTTTCCATCAAATATATAGTCGTGTGCACTGAGCCCGAAGTAGATTCAGGGTTTACTGTGCCCTTGAAAGTGTTCGCTTTCAGGTTTGTACCTATTCCTGTTAGTCTTCCACATAACATTCTCGACCGGTGTTATGACATCTACTGTTTGTTTTGGTTCCTTACTTGAAATATCTAACGGTCCTTTGGGGTGTTGGTTGTATTGGTTATAGTATGGCTGGTGTTTTTTTCTGCTCAATTGCTTCTTTTTTGTGTGGCAATTTGAGGTGTTATGGGTTGCTTTGAACTAAATTTTGATTTCTACTTATCGACAGAGCTCTTTTCACCTGCGAAAATAGTTAATTTTTCATCACTCTATCTGCAGGCTGGTGGACTTGACAAGCTCATCTTGGATAGCCTTTATGATGAGGGGGCTTACAGGCAGACACAACAACAGCAGTTATATGGCTCATCAGCTCCCAACCCGTTCATGACAAATGATCCTTTTGCGATGTCGAGTCATGTTGCTGCCCCTCCGTCAGTTCAAATGGCTGCCATGTCTCAACAGCAGCAGCAGCAGCAGATACCGGCGATGATCCATCAGAACCCCTTCGGGCCAGCAATTCAGCCGCAGCATGTGGGCGCTGGCCCTGCATTTAACCCTTTCATGGATAATGGCTTCGGTGCGTTCCCGGCGGCAAACAACTCACAACACCAAGCCAACCCATTCGGCGGTAGCCTTCTATAGGCTGCATAGAGGAGCAGGAGCTAATAGTACCCCGAGGAATTGCGATTTTTGTGTGACTGTAATATGCATTGCGCCTGGCCGTCGTTCCTGTATGCCACTCGTGTAATGATATGTGTATTGGCTCATCACCACACGGGACTGCCTAGTGACCCTCTTGTTGTAAAGAAAGTAGTGACCTGTGTAACATCAGCTATGTGTCAATAAACATTAGGACGTGGTTATATATAACAATGCGGAAATGCAATGATGGATGAGCAGTCTGCGTTGTATTAAATTGCAAACTTTCCACCTGGCATTCAGAATTTCTTGCACATTTGATTCTTGATCCTATGCTCCATTCCTCGCTATGTATTCATCTGAATCATGAGAGGTGAAGTGTCCAGGTTCATGTACTTGAGTTGTGCTAAAGGTGGATCTTAAAAGTTAGGGTAGGTAAGATGTCGAAAGAAGTTGGTAACACTCACATATTCATGCCGATCTTTTTGTCAGGACCACGGGCCATTGTTTGCCTTATATCATTGTCCTTCTCATTTTCGCATGGATCGACCGAAGCTAATTGCCCTCTTTCGGCAGCAAATCGAACATGATGATGACACGATGACCCTGCTCTGCATTTTACAATATGACACCACCTATTCTACTGAACATATATTTGTCGCCTATTGTTGGAGGGTTAAAGAATAGTGTGACAAATCGAACAGAAGAATCTCTAATCAGTGATCTGGCTTTTCGCCTCGGGAAGAGACCCTCCAAGTGTAGCTGCTTCCCTACCTAGATGGCTACATGCACTGACTGCCCTGTAGTTTTCTGATCATTGTAGGGTGCAGTAGTTGCTTCTCACCTGCAGCCTACATGGCTACATGTACGACCTGCCCTAAAAAGCTTTATGATCCTTGTAGGTTCTTACGGTAGGGGTAGATCTCGTGCACAGTCCATCTGCAAGTGAAACCTGTTGCTCCAACAGCTGGTAATTCCTCCCACGATGCAATATTTTACTACTAGTAGTAGAAACGATAGCCTTTTCCGGTCCTTGTCTTGGGTTGATTGTCATATCCTCGAAATGGAGCGAGCGGTGGCAATCCCGTTGCTGATAAGATCGCTGTATCTGCTAAATTTGTGCCAACAACATCAACGCCGACTGACGCTCTCCCTCCATGAAAGCAATGTCAATAGTGGTAACTTTGATACGCTTCCCCACTCGAGTAGATAGCAATTATCTGC
This sequence comes from Avena sativa, assembly GCA_916181665.1. Taxonomy (NCBI): domain Eukaryota; kingdom Viridiplantae; phylum Streptophyta; class Magnoliopsida; order Poales; family Poaceae; genus Avena; species Avena sativa. Next base: position 367,673,170 of record OV702279.1, on the reverse strand, counting down.
CTGATCCTAGCAAAGATTCGATCCACTCAATAGTAAACTTTGCTATTCACAACAGCTTGTACTACCGTGTGCTCGTAGTACAAATCAAGCAAGCAAAGGTATCAATCACGTGGGACCCGAAGGGATCCACCGCCCCAATTATTTAGCTCCACGTACGTGAGTCATCAGGCAACACAATATCTCCCCGATCCCTGCGAGCTAGCTAGACTCCAAAGCCTGCCCTCGGCATCGGCGCCACGTGCACACACGCAGTACAGCCGCTGCCTTGCATCTGCAGCAACAATGCCCTCGACATTTTCCGTGGAAACGAGACAACGCTTGCCTATCAGCAATAGTGGCCCCCAAGGGCACGATGGAATCTCATCTTCGCTCCAAGAAACCTTCACCCGGCTGAGCACCGAAGCTTAGAGCATCTCTCGCCCATCCCAGTAAATTAGAGGACTAAAAGCCTTCCCACATTTTAGAGAAGAAAATTTTCTTCTTAAAAAATATCCGGGAGAAACTGATTCTCAATAATTTAGAGGACTATTTTTTTTAACACAATTTGCAAAATTAAGCACACGATACATGAGAATATATAGCATAAGATTCATAATTCATATAGATCGATAGATTAGCCATACAAGTTGCATCATCATAATTTGCGACGGCAATACCGAAGAAGAATCATCGTAGTGTTCAAGGAGCGCATAAGCATGTTCCACCTACATACCTGATATAGGTGTTACCGGATAGATTAGGCATACCGGATAGCGTTAGAGCGCATTACTAGGACGTGCCACCTACTCATAATTGATGGTAACGACCGAGGTTCTCCACTAGTTTTTTGATTGAAGTTTTCATGAATCATTTTCAAAAATTGTTGGAACGGTTGGTTAGCCCCCAACAAGTGTTTGATGATGCCATGCCGAATACAAATATTTGTCCTTATCCTCTAACCATTTTGCTTCTTTATTCTTCCCCTTACTACAAATTTAAATGAAGAATCGCCGTTCTCATCCAAGGAATTTTATGAGCTTTAAAATTAAAAATGGGAAAAACTCACCTAGTTCCATTGGAGTTTCCGGGCACGACATCGCCGGAATCAACCAACGCGGGTGCCGGTGCAGGTGTCGGTTCCGACAACGCTAGTGCCCACGCCAGTGCCCACGCTCCTATGTCCTCGGGGAACTCCAAAACTGGTGACTTGCAACGACGCAACGAGGACGAAGACATGCCGGAGGTGCTCGTCAGCGTGGATCCGGCTGTAGCTCGATGAACCACGGCCGCGGGCTAGTCAAATCCAGCGGGCTATATCGGGCTTGATGCGGTGGCTTGCGGGAGTGATTCCAGCGCCGGTTTGCACCAGCGAGTGAGGGCGTGGGTGGGGAATATGGCGGATGGTGTTTCTAGCTATCGACGGAGGTGGAGGGTGGTCGGCGGTGTCGACGCCGACGATAATATGGCGGTGGAGCGGCGAGGCTCGCAAGCATCGGGGAGGAGAAAAATATGAGAGCCGAGGCCGCGGGCGCCTATATTTGCGAGCCACGGAGGCCGGTTCCTAAAATTATTCTCCTCTAAGCCGTTTGTGGCTTCGGTTAGGTGATGCTTCGGCAGTTAGAGGAGAAAATAAAGTCCTCTAATGGTCGATTGGGGATGGGTTAAAGATGTTCTTGGGCCATCTTTAGTCTATTCCCAATATTTAAAGAGGTAAAATGGCTTCCTATCTTTTAGAGAAGTATATTTACTCTTTAAAAAACATGGTTTCTAACTGAATTCCCATATACTTAACTCATTAGAAAAAATATCTTCAAATCAAACTATCTAAAGCCAAACACATGGCGTAGTTCAAATACAATGAAAAAACCTTCGCTCTATCTCGAGTGATGTAGAGGCGGCAAAACTGTGATCCTAGTCTTGGCGACTGAACTTCACCGTTCAAAATGAGGGCCATGGCCATCTCAATGTCATCGTCATCTTCCTCATCATCCACCTACGGTGATGAGTTTGTCCAAGATGTACTGCTGTAACATGCCAGCATTAGAGCTTAGAAATAAGCTGAACTCAGATGTGTGCATTGCATTCATGCATAGAAAATCTGAATAAATTTTCGCGCTTTTGAACAAAATTTGTCAAAGTGATCGAAGCTTCTCTCAACTTGATGGAATTGAAGTAGATCATCAAGTTGACTACGATAAGTTTCAATATGATCTTTGCTAAAACCTTATTTTGGGTAAAAATGATTTGATCTAAGGGTAGATCAAATGTAATAAAACTAAACCGTAACAACTTACTTAATGATAAATACTATATATTTTAGAGATCATATAATGGTATTCATTACCATAACTCTTGGATACCAAGTTAAGTATATAACTCAAGTAACAAGAATTCAATAACTAAATCTTGATCTATTTTATTTTTATATATTCCTACCATGAGCATCATGGTAGTTCTTAAACACTAATTTCATATCATTCAGTGAGAATGGGGGGAAACCAGGTCAAGACCATTCACCATATATCCGTTGAACCTCAATGTTGAGTAATCAACTATTGCTTTATCAATCTTTAGCCTATCAATCCTTGATCTATCAATTCTTAACCTATCATATTTTAATCTATTAACTCTTGTCCTTATCATAGCATTCACTTTAAAGCCTATAAAGAAAGAAGTAAGAAGAGGTAAGTAGGAATGCTAGTTTTAGGTATCATCTATAGGATGGGAGTCTTTTAAGAGAATCAAATCAATATGATAGTTGACAGAGTTAACTCACTCCTGAATGGAATAGAAGAGTTATCTTAAATAAATATATATGTTGGTAACAAATGGATTATATGGACGAAGTTTGAAGACAGTTACCAAGTAGTAATCTTATTAAATCAAGTAGACGTAGACAATGAATAGTATCTCTTAGTCCAATGGAAATACTAAGAAGATAATTATAATACAACTGTAATGTTGTATTGATGAAGCTTTGATTAGCCAACTGGAAACCTAAACCATAAATAATCAAAGAATTATAATGATCATGCTTAAGTCACTAAGAGTGAATGATTATATGATGTAGAAGTGACATTGGTGGATAGAACACGATTGAACCCTAGTATAGATATATAATCTTAAGAATGAGCATAGCAAGTCACAATGGTGTAATGTGAAGTTAGAGTATAAGTTACCGAGGTAACTAAAGTTAAGATAGTATGACCAGACTCATACTAGAGAAGCATTGAATAATAGAAGTAGTATAATTCCTCTTAAAAGAATAGTAAACACTTTAGGTGAAGTAGTAATTGATATATACATCTATTGGAGTAATATTAGTGATGGATGATAAAGGAAGAGTATGAATGGAGATAGAAGTAACCACTTGTTGGAATGGAGGTTATCATTAGTAGAGTAGTTTGATATAACCAAGTGTAGATGTGTGAAGTACAGGAAAAGCTTCAATGAAAAGATTCTAAGATTTATAAGTGAGATTACAAAGTAATTTGTGAAGCAAGAGAGTAATCGATCAAGAGGACTTGGATTCATAAGAAGTATTACAGAGATGAGAGTTATCTCTAAGAGAACATGTAGAGCTTTAGTGTCAAGCTCATTGGAATTACATATGGATTTAGAAGGAGAAATTATTGATAAGAGTATAAGTAGTAAAGCTCATCATATCAATACATGATGATAGATGTGAAGTAGTACTATATCTAGGAAAGGAATCCTCAGGTAGGAGACAAGAATTATGAAGTAGGTAAGGTAGGAATACCTAATAAGCTATTAACCAAGACTATCAATCCATATCAAAATCAGTGTCTATATCACTCCTTTAAAACCTAAACAATTGCCACATGGTAATTTAACTACATTAATCATATAAGCAATGCTCATTATCAACCATTATGTGGAAACTTTTCACTAGGTGTAACCCACACTAACTAAGGAAGAAACTATTTAAGATAAGAGGTAATCCTTGGTTGTTTGAATAGATCAAATAGATTTGCTCCTACTTAGTATAATTGCAGAAAGGTGTATAGATAAAGCCAATACTTATGAAGTATGGAAGATAAGAATTCTTGGAAAGCACTCAACCTTAATTCTATAACCAAACTTAATGCATATGTCATATGTTTGATCAATCATCCTATTCCACAAGGGCTTGTAAGAATACTTTTCTATAGCAAATCACTTAAGCACATCTTTATCACTCCCAAACATCATAATCACATGTGCTTAGAAATTATCTTTATCAACTCTTTCTCATAAGTTCTTCTAGACGACAAACCTACTATTTTTATGTCGGATGATGATATCACTCAGGATCACAAACCTGAAGACAATATGTCTTAACCCTTAATCTTCATCCACATCTATAAAAGAATATAAGTATATTAAATCCTCTAAAACTCAAGGTAAATGTTTGTAATTACAAACCCTAATTTCTAAGCTAGTGGCATATATCATCATATCATCTAGGCTCATGTGAATAATATTAACCATATTAATTCTTTAGAATTTTATGTATCAAATAATAATGAAGGATCACCATACATATATTTCCTTAAAACTATAAGTTATAATAAGGACCAAGTTTTATGAATAAGTAGTAGTATATGCTTTAATGAGTTCTTTGTATATTATGGAAAAAAATCATAACAAAGGTTCCTAAAAAATTTAAAAAGGTTAAGTACCTTTATAAAGAAAATAAAGAAATTATAACATTATAATAAAAACTCATAAAAGGACTCTAAATACACTTCATTATGGCTGCAAATACTTAGGAAATGAATTCTATGAAGAAAACAAATTCAAAGCAAATGTGAAAATACAAATCTAGAAACAAAACAGAAAAAGAAAAGGAATGAAGAAGAAAAATAGGGCCAGCAAACCTCCCGGGCCGGCCCAAAGCTTCTCCTCTCCTTTCTATCGCCCGTGCGCATTTCTGTAGCCCGTTCCGCCCCACGCGCAACCCGTACCGCTTCACCCCCTGTCACCCCGTCGTCATCCTCACACACACAGGTAGCTGCGTGACGCCGCCGCCGCCGTCGATCCTCATCGCGCTATGATGCACGTCGCCGCTGTTGGGATGAGGATAATGACGCCCATGCTTTCCTATATCCTCTCATACCCATTTCGTTCACTCTCGTTCTCTCTAGAAAAATCCCCCCTCTCTCTCTCACAGAAACCCTAGCCCTAGGTCTCGCTCGAGCCCGTCATTCCGGATCTCCCCTCGCCTTCTCGAGAATACTGTACGACTCGTCTCGTCGTCCTCATCCTCCTTGTTGAAGCACGCAAGCTGATAAGATTTTCCCTGCCGGAATCGAGCCCGACATAGTCGGTTGCCTGAGCTATGCCGTCGTCGATTCTTCATCGTCCGACCACCTCCAGCCTCGCCGACCATCTCACTACGCTCCTGGTGAGATTGTGCTTCTCCCTGGCCTTTCCGATTCGCTCCTAGCCCTTTTTAGTGCCCTGCACGTGTGAGCCTGACCGTGTCGCCGCCGTATCTCGCCGTCGGCCATCCTCCGGTGACCATATTCAGGCGGCGCCGTGATGACCCACAAGTATAGGGGGTGTATCGTAGTACTTTCGATAAATAGGAGTGTCGATCCCAACGAGGAGTAGAAGGTGCTGAACAGTGGTACGGAGCAGGAAATCCCTATGAATACTTAGCAAACGGATTTTAGTGGTTTTCTGACAAGGCAACAAAACAAAGAGCAAGTAACAGAAGTAATGAACACACAGATCAAGTGGACCAATCCTTTTCTTAGCAAAGGACAAGCCGGTGGAAATACTTATAAGGACCAAACGTTCTCGAGGACACATGGGAATTCTGTCAAGTGCTTTCGCTTCAAATAGCTGACTACTCTTCTTTGGTGTTTGTAAGTGTTGTGTGGGTGAACCTGTGCTAACATACCGCCCTTCCTAGGACTAATACATGCTTGTGATTAAACCCCCTGCAAACACCTGTAACTACATGAAAGTAATTAAGATACAAATCTAACCACGACCTTAAACTCTGAGATCCTACGCTCCCTTGTGCAAAGGTGTCCTAACGGGGGTTTAGGTTTCTGTCACTCCGGCAACCCCACAATTAGTATCCAAATACACAATGCATCCCCCTAGGACCATAAATGTTGAAGTGTCATGTAGTCGACGTTCACATGACACCACTAGAAGAATAGCACCACAACTTAAAAACCAAACCATTGAATAATAACTCATCACAGATTCACTACTAACAACATGACTTCTCCCATGTCCTCGAGAACTAAACAAACTACTCACAAGACATCATATGGATCATGATTAAAGATGATATGATAATGGATAACAATCTGAACATAAACAATAATCCAATGGTTCCGCTCACAAGCATCAACTACAATAGTAATTAACACCGGGAAAGTTTCCCCTAAGAGCTAAAGAAATATCCAACACAATTGTTATAGCGGGACGGAGTGATGATGATGGTGCTGGTGGAGATGATGGTGTGTATGATGATGATCCCGATGAAGCCTAACTTGATGATGGTGTTGATGGAGACGGTATCCCCACTCAAGGAAGGAATTCACCCCGGCAGAAATCTATCTGCCGGAGAGATCTTTCTCTCTGAGTGTTTTCCGCCCCCAGAGGCGGCGGAAATCTATCTGTGGTTGCTCCCCGAGGCTTAGGGTTCCGTAGGGAAGATATATGCGAAGGGGGAGAGTCGGAGGCCGGGCAGGTGGCCACACCTTCCCTAGGTGTGACCTCAGGTGGGCCCGTGCCTAGGGGTGTGGGGCCCCTGCGGCCCCCCTTCGCTCCTCCTTCTGGCTTCCTTCGTCCTCAGGTAAAATATTATGTTTCCATATTTTTCGGCTATTTTTCTGATCTTCGCAAAATTGCACCGAAACGCCTTCTTTTCCATCAGAATCTAGACTCCGGCAGTCCATCCTCCAAGATTCATCCAACATGCATAAACAGATGAAAAGCCATAAGTAATACCTCATAATAAGACAAATATCAATGAATAGAGGTAAATTATGATATAGAATGGTGATGCAAATTGGGTGTATCAACTCCCCCAAGCTTAGACTTCGCTTGTCCCCAAGCGAATACTGAGCTCAGTAAACATGTCCACAGGTTTATGGAGTGAAGTCTCGATAAAATAATACGAACAAGAAGCATCACACTTACCATTACACAACTCATAGAAGAAAGCAACACACCATTATATAACTTAGCTTGCAACCAAGTACAGCAGTCACAATAGAGATGCATAAAGATAAATCATAATTGGAATTGGCAAACTTGTTCTTGGTCAGAGAACACCTGGTAAACAGTTTCACAAAAGCTTTTTTGTAGAAGTTTCAAAACAGGAGCATTCTTTGCTCAAAAAGGTTTTTCACAAGTGAAGACTTTCAAAGTAATACTCAATAGATAAGAGTTTTGTGCAAACAAGGAAGATAAAGAACATGATTGAATAAATCACCATATGAATGCTTGAAAAAAAACAACTCAAAAGCTTGATGGAGATAGAGAGGAAGTAGGTTTACTGACTCAACTTGGTAACTAGGAGAAAGGTACCTTCTTAGAGGGTAGCAGGTATTACTAGTCATAAAGAGCTTTCAAAAGATTATGGTACTAACTAGCTTTGATCCCTCATTGCCCCTATCATAAGCATCTTGAGATGATTAAGGTTAAAGTGAACAAAGATTGAGTATATGCTTGACGAAATATAAGTTGGCAATCTCATGTCCCTTGAATATGAGGGCCACTCCTCATGCATACTCAACTTTGGGTCCAGGTAAGTTCTTGTCATTGTAAGTATTTGCATATCATTGAGAACCGCCAACGGGGTACCCCTTGCACATGGTACAGGAGCTTTCCCATAACCAAAATAACAAGGCAAGCAGACAATGAGCATCTCAGCGATCTTTTTATTTACTATGTGTATAGCTTCTTATTGAGGATGCTTCATAGATGACTCACTATGTTGATGCTGCAAGTTTCCACCATGATTAGGCATGGCTTAGGCTAGCGGCCCAGGCGTTTCTATAACACAGAATACAAACTCCATGGACTTACAAGTTCCCTCTTTATTTCACACCGTTGACATCCATAGACAATAGAGCACGATATCAATTGTTACAGAGTACAAGTGCAATGTTGAAAACGTTCCCCATGACAGCACGGTTCTGCTAATCCCAACGTATAGATGCAATCATATACAACTTCGATGTTCACAATGGTTCAAGTCTATTAGGGGCAAGTACATAAAGTGTGCCATCAAGTTCGTGAGAGCTTTAATAACTAGTTTTCACATAACAAAATACTTTTTAATTCGAAAGGTAGATGAAGCTTGAGAATTTGCTAGGAATAGAAAAAGATACTAGGTAGATATGGTGGACACAGGTGGCAAAAGTTTTGGGTTCAAAGGATTTTGGAAACATGAGAAGTATGCCTTCTCAAAACAGGCTTTTGGCTAGCAAGGCTGGGTAACAAGCAAGAGAGTTGAAAAACAAGCAAACATACAAGTACTAAAAGCCAAACATGCAATCTTCCCTGAAGACACAAAAGTATTATGTTTCCTTCTGGCTTCCTTCGTCCTCAGGTAAAATATTATGTTTCCATATTTTTCTGGCATTTTTTTGATCTTCGCGAAATTGCACCGAAACGCCTTCTTTTCCATCAGAATCCAGACTCCGGCAGTCCATCCTCCAAGATTCATCCAACATGCATAAACAGATGAAAAACCATAAGTAATACCTCATAATAAGACAAATACCAATGAATAGAGGTAAATTATGATATATAATAGTGATGGAAATTGGGCGTATCACGCCGCTAAGAATAGGTTCCTCACATCATCATCTTTCCAACACATACCTCCACAGCCGCGCGCACACGCCCAATCGATCGATTGATTCTCAATCTGTGAGGATCATCTCGTGTGATGTTAGCATGAGAATCACGCTGATGTCATCGCACGCACAATTGACCCAGTCAAACCTGGGCGGGTCCCACTTCACTGAGGTGGCACGCCAACGTGGCCATAGGCCCAACATACAGTGACTTAGGCTAGAATGAGTCGTGGTATAAAAAGATCTAAGGGTAAAGATGTAGTCAGCAGTGATGCAGGAAATCATTTAGTTATTCTATTTTAAATTTTTTAGAAAATGATTAAACCTTATAAATTCAATATCTTTTGTTTTACTATTCAAAAAAATATATATTATATATCAAAATGTTTAGAAAAATAAAATCAAAAATTTAAATTTAATATCATATATTATTGTGTTAACTATTTAAATAAATGTTATTTAATAAATATTTTATGATTAATAATACTTTGAAAATTTATATTTTGATATTGGTAAATAACATATAAATAATATACTAAAATTGTTAGAAAAATAAGAACTACAATTTAAAACTATAATCATAGATTAATATATCACTTAACTAAATATTTATTATTTTACTAATTATTTATAAAGTAATAAATCTTATAAAAATCATATCTTAATATTTAAAAATAATAAAAATACATATAATATATCAAAATGATCACAAAAATAGTATCTACATGTTAAAAATAAAACATTGCACTTATGAAGTAAGTAAAAATTAAATACCATAATAAATTGAATTCAAACCTATTTGCTTAGTTGTTAATTCATAAGAGTATGTATAAAATTGCTAATACCTCTAATATTGTCCACTAAAGGTCTAAAATAGTATTAGTTCTAAGTATCGATAAAATGAAATAAAATAGTTCAAAACATATTAAATACAATTTTATTAAATTATCACTCATTAATAAGTGTATATTATTTTCCTAAAGGATTCTTATGAAATATAAAATCCTCGAGCCATAACTCCATGAAAGCGGGTTCGAATGTGCAACAAAGCTAAGATCTCTCATGGCTGAAGTAACACAGCTTTGTAGAGTGTAAGAACTGTAACGTGTTACTCCCTGTTCTGAGAAGGATCTACGAATGCGACAGGAAAAGAACTCCATGAATATTTTGGTAAACCTGTGAAGGCTGACGGACATAGATTTTCAGAATAAAAGCAAGCTTTGAAGAAATGTTTATGAAAACCTGCATTGTCTACGACCTATGGTATGTGGCTATAGATAGTGCATCAAACATTCCTTTTTAGTGAACTTGTTGAGTACGCTCGTACTCAATGTATCTTCTTAACCCTTGCTAGATTCTGAAGACAATACAGACGATGTCTACATCAACTTATGCTCCAGGAATTATCATCAAAAGCTCAAGCTCTTTAATGAAGTCAAGAAATTCAACATATACATCCATAAAAGTGAAGACAAAGTTGTTGATTATATAGGAGTATAATCTCTAGCCATATAACCCATCTCTGTAGAGTATTGCAATAGCAGCAATGCAAGCCCAATAGTTTAAATTCTAGTCTATTCGTATGATAATTATTAGTTGATTATTTCTGGTTCATCTTTGTATGAAGTTTCTTTATCTCTCTTTGACTTAAAGTGTTTTTTGGATCTTTTGTAAAGAATCGAGTTGTAACTTATAGTCATGTCTTGGACTTGTTGAGTTTCTGTTGTACCACTCTAAGGGATGTAATACTAGTGAACGATGTTTCATTGGTGTTATGTCAACGACTATAGTATACTACATCATGCAGTGGTATGATGGGTCACTGATACGTCCAAAACGTATCTACTTTCTCGAACACTTTTGCTATTGTTTCTCCTCTAATTTGTGTGATTTGGATACAACTAACATGGACCGACGTTGTTTTCAGCAGAATTGCTTTGGTGTCTCGTTTTTGTGCAGGAAATCAACTTTCAAGAAAAATCCTAGAAAATATGTAAAAAAATCCTATTTTCCCAGAAGACTCACGGAGCTAGAAGACTAAGGGAGGAAGAGGCCAGAGGGCCCACACCACCTCCTGACGCGGGCCAGTCTTGGGCGCGCCAGGGCATGGTGTGGGCGCCTCGGACTCCGCCTCGACCTCTCCTTTCGCCTACATATACCCTCTGACCTAAAACCATCGGGGGGTTCAACAACTTCTAGGGAAGAGTTCCGCTGCGCCGCCACCACCAGAAATCGCGATTCGGAACCAGAAACTTCGTTCTGGCACCCTAACGGGACGAGGAATTGGAGGAGATCATCGCCATCATCATCACCGATGCCTCTCCATCAACCATCCATGATTCCCCCATCCATGAGTGAGTAATCCCCTGCTGTAGGCTATGGGGATGGTAGGGATTGGATGAGATCGTTCATGTAATTGCATAAGATTGTTAGGGCATGGTGCCTAGTATCTATTATTAGTGCTTTTTAACATCGTGGCAACTTGTTGTGCTTAATGCTTGTCACTAGGGCCCGAGTGCCATGATCTCAGATCTGAACATGTTATTGATTCATGATGATATTATTGTTTGTGATCTTATCTGCAAGTTGTATACACATATCATTGTCCGGAACCTGAGGCCCCGAAGTGCCAGAAATCAGGATAACCGGAGGGAAGGCTGTGATGTGAGGATCACGTGTGTTCATGGAGTGTTAATGCTTTGCTCCGGTGCTCTATTAAAAGCAAGGAAAAAATAGCGTGCTATTTCTTTTAGCGTCACCCTTCTCCAAACGCTATGCAAGTTATAGTGTGCTAATAGCGCACTATTTTTCAAAATAACGTGTGTAAAAAAACTAAAAAAATAAGGTCTAGAATGTATTACTAGGGATTTCAACAGCTATTTTTTTTAAGTAATACATGCATAACCAATTAACTAGTAGTGGCCAAATGACAAAAATTTGCTTGACATCCGATGCAGGACCAGTTAGAGGATAAGACCTGTGTTAGGTCAGCTCACTAGTCGAGAACTTGATATGCGCGTCCTCCTTGTGCTTCACTGTGTTTGGTGGACGTGTCAAGCAGAGAGGTGGCCGACCGGCTGGACCTAGAGGAAAAAGGCGTTACAGTCTGTCGGCAGCTGCCACCGTCATGTGGAGAGGGAGAACTGGGGAGTAGGATTGAGTTGACATAGATTTAGATGTAGAGTGTTGAGCATGGTGAATTCATGGGCTCAATGGGCTTATGGGTGGCGCTATATTCATAGGTTCTTTTAGCGGCGCTATTGCGTTGTGACGTTATAGCGTATTTAGCGCCGCTAAAGCGTAATTAGCGTCATAGCGAGCATATTTTGCATAGCATAGCGTTCACGTCCCAAATATGCTATAGCGCCGCTATAGCAAAGAAATAACGCGCTATTTTTTCCATGATTAAAAGGAGCACCTTAATTGACAGTAGATTCCCTTGAGGCCCTGCTGCAACGGGCTGGCAGGGCAAAATATGTTATGCAAGTTCTCATTGTGAGCACGCATGACTATATACGGAACAGATCCTATGATTACTTAGTACTTGGATGCTTTATATTATTTATCTGCAAATTCCCTTTGTCTTTATTATTATACAAATTATCTTGTCCATGCAACGCCCGTCCGTCCATCCCTATGTCTACCACGCTTTAATCTTACTGTTTACTGCAATTGTTACTACTATCCTTATTTACTGCTGCTGTTATTTTGCTATTGCTACCACGAAACTGTTGCTACTGATAAACTATTACGAGCAAGATTCTTTCCAGGTGTAGCTGAATTGACAACTTATCTTTTAAGTCTTTCAAATATTCTTTGGCTCCCCTTGTGTCGAATCAATAAATTGGGCTTTACTTCCCTCGAAGACTGTTGTGATCCCCTATACTTGTGGGGTCATCAAGACTATTTTCTGGCGCCGTTGCACGGGAGCATAGCTTTATTTGAAAGTTCACTTGGAATTATTAGTGTTCACTGCTATCCATTCATCATGGGTAAATTCATGATAGAAAAGTTTCGATATTACCATACACTACAAGAAGAGGTACAATTCTGAACACCTTTGTTGCTCTTGATTCACCATATGTGATGAGTAAGCTCTGATACGTCCATTTTGCATCACTATTTTATATCATAATTTGCTGTTATTTATTGATATATTTTCATATTAAGAGGTGATACTTATGTTATTTCATCTATTTTGCATGGTTGATGACTTTTGGAGGATGAACTGCCGGAGTCAGGATTCTGATGGAAAAAGCGGTATCCAGATGCCATATTTGCGAAGATCAGAAAATTCCAGAAAATATATGGAAATCCCTATTTTTACAGAAGATGAAGGAGGCCAGAAGAGGAAGTGGAGATGGGCCACAGGGAGCCCACACCACCCCTGGTGTGGGCCCACCCTGGGCCGCGCCACCAGGTGGCACCTCTGGCGTCGCCATTTTGCCTATAACATCCCCTCTAAACCCTAAGACTCGGGGAGCGACCACAGAAATATTCATCCGCCTTTGCGGGGTGGAAACTATAGAGAGAGAAAGAGCTCTCCGGCAGGCAAAATTATGTCGGGGAAATTCCTTCCCGGAGAGGGGAGATCGTCGCCATCAACACCGTCATCAAGCTAGACTTCATCGGCATCATTATCATCATCATCCTCACCATCATATCCACCATCACCATCACCACCACTCCATCCCGCTGTAACAATTAGGTTGAATCTTGCATAGTTTTTAGGGGAAACTTTCCCAGTGTTGATTTTTGACCATAAAACAGTAGGAGAGGCTCCTACTGCACCATTGCATTAATAAGCCAGTTAATATTTACATGATGTAGGTGTGTGAAAACACCAGAAAGAAACTATTTACAACTGATTTAGTCCATCTATAAACCAAGCTATAGTTTGCTCCAGGTTTTGGCTAACCCTGAACCTAAGAAGACTAAGATCTAACTTAACTCTGATCCTCCAGGACTCATAAGAATGACTTATACTGTTAAAAATCAAAGTGTTCCTTTCTTTCCAAATACCCCAGGCAGCAATAGCAAAAACCTCACAGAATAGTTTATGTTGAAAGTTAACCTTTGCTTGGTCTAATCTGTCAAACCTATCAGTGTTATTGTTCCAGATAAAGTTCAGGTCTGCCCAACAAGAAGGAGTGAAAGGGCAGTGAAAGAATAAATGATCAATAGTCTACTGTTCCCCAGTACTGCATAAAGGGCATGTAAAATCTTGTCCAACATTAAAATGTCTTCTTCTGAGTATGTTTCTGGTATTCAATCTGTTAGACAATAAAAACCATAGGAAAACCTTGAGTTTAGGCCATAATTTGGATTTCCAAATCCACAAGAAAGGCTCTGGTGTTTGGACAAGATAAATACAAAACTTGTAGTAATTTGCTGCACTGTAGTTAGTGCCCCATTTATACTGACATCTGTCATTCTCCTCATTCATAGAGACTGCAGAAGTTATAGTCTGTAACTCCTAAAACTCATCTAAGGATTCCATTGAAAGGGGAAGAATAAAAGCCTCTTGCATATTAAAATCACTATAATAAGATGAAATCGAAATATCTGAATCTATAGCAAAAGAATAAAGCCTGGGAAACTTTTATTTGAGTATCAGACTATTCCATTCATCTTTCTAGAAAAGTGTAGTATTTCCTTATCCAACAGTACATGAAGCAATACCCCTAAAAATGGGTGACAGTTTCATAACAGATTTCCACCAAAAATATCCACAATAATTAGCTGCATGAGGTACCAAGTTTTGATAGTAAGAAGACCAAACCAGCTGTACCCAGGGAATATCCTTTTTGTTATAAAATTTGTCAATAAATTTAATCAGTAGCCCTTGATTCTGAATCTTCATATTCAGAACACCTAATCCCCCCTTATTCTTGCGTTTACAGACCATATTCCAAGCTGTCATAGATAGACATTTCTCTCCTTCATCAGTTTTTTTTGCTCCAAATACATCTCCTCCTTAATTTATTTTCCCAGTGTTGATTACTATTTGTAGTTGATGCTATTGAGTGGAACCATTGAAATATTGTCTATTTTCAGATTGTTATTCATCATCATATAATCTCTAATCTTGATCCGTATGATGTCTCGTGAGTAGTTCGTTTAGTTCTTGAGGAGATGGGAGAAGTCATGTTGTTAGTAGTGGAATTGTGTTGAGAAATATTCAATGGTTTGATATTTAAGTTATGGTGCTATTCTTCTAGTGGTGTCATGTGAATGTTGACTACATGATACTTCACCATATATGGGCCTAGGGAATGCATTGTGTATTTGGCTACTAATTATGGGGTTGTGAGAGTGACAGAAACCTAAACCCCCGTTAGGAAACCTTTGCACAAGGGAGTGTAGGATCTCAGAGTTTAATGTTGTGGTTAGGTTTTTATCTTAATTACCTTCTTGTAGTTGCGGATGCTTGCAAGGGGTTTAATCACAAGTATGTATTGGTCCAAGTAAGGTCGGTACATTAGCATGGGTTCACCCACACAACACTTGTCAAACCAAAGAAGATTAATCAACTATATGGAGCGAAAGCACTTGACAATATTCCCATGTGTCCTCGAGAACGTTTGGTCCTCATAAGTAATACAACCGGCTTGTCCTTTGCTGAAGAAAGGATTGGGCCACTTGTTGCAATCATTATTGTTGTCTTTTATTTACTTGCACTTTATTTATCTGCATTATCAAAAAACCGTAAAAACCCGTTTGCTAAGTATTTATAGAGAATTCCTAATCCAAACCACTTGCCAACACCTTATGCTCCTCATTGGGATCGACACTTCTATTTATCGAAAGTACTACGATACACCCCCTATACTTGTGGGTCATCAAGCTCCTTACACCACCACATACACATGTTACACATACTGCTACTTCTATTGAATCTGACATTGCTTCTGATACTCATGATGTTACTTCTACTATGCTTGATGAGAGTGGTTCATTAGGTCATTTCCTAGATGCTACAATTGCTAGAACTATAATTGGAAACACTGAAACTCCTAATGAAGATATTGCTACATCTGTTAGTTCACCTGAGTCTAGAGAGAGTTATGATCTTGATGACAGTTATATTGAAATTACTGATGAATTTATTGAAGAATGTCGAAACACTAATGGTGCAAGTGCTATTAAGAGTCTTCCTCATTGACGCACTATTAGACCAAAATTATATCCTAATGCTAAGTTTGCCACATCTCCCATAAACATTAAGGATAAGGATTATGATTTATCTCTTGATTTATCTTATATAACCATTGTTGAGAAAGAACCTTTTTGTGTGACTGAAAATGGAAGTGCTGTGGCACATATGCAAGAGCTCTCTGTTATGAGTGGTTTATTTTCTGATGATATTAAGAAACACACCTACTTTGTTGCTAAATTTTTCCCTTTTCATTAAAAGGTGAGGCTAAATCTTGGTTTAATAATTTATCTCCTAGATCTATTGAAAGTCCTGATGACTTGATTAATACTTTCTTTTAGAAATATTTCCCTCCTAGTGCTCGACATGCCATTTTGTATGAACTTTTTGATTTTAAACAGGGAGAAAAGGAGAAATTGCCTGAATCACGGGCAAGGTTCTGTGCTTTAATTAAAGCACAACCTGGATGTTCAATACCTAAAAATGAGCTTCTTGATATATACTATAATGGACTAACTGATGAATCTAGGACATACCTATATAGTTGTGCTGATTGTGTTTTCAGGAAAAGAACTCCTGATGAAGTTGAGGAATTAATGGCTAGAATAAGCAAGAATTATGATGATTGGACTACACCTGAGCCATCTAAACCTGAGCAAATTACACCTGAACCAATTGCACCTGAGCCAACCCCAACACCAACACCAAAGAAGAGGGGAATGATTGAATTAAATGATGAAGTGATGAAGGAAGCTAATAAATGTCTTAAGGAGAAGGGTATTAAATCTAAAGATGTGAAAAATTTACCTCCTATATAAGAATTATGTAAGCCAATCTCACTCATCCACTATTGAGGTACACTCTCTCCAACATTTTGATGAAGGTGATATTCCTTAATCTAAACCTCCTGATCAATGCTTAGAAGAATTTGATAGTTATGTTGTTAAGCAAGATAATTTTAATAAGAGAGTGTAGAATCATCTAATGGAAAATTCTAGAGCTATTAATAAGTTGCATGATATTGTGGAGAGAACCTCCAATGATGTTAAAATACTTGTTAAACATTTCCAAATGGTTCAAACTCAAATTGATAAGCTTACCAAGGTTCAAAAAGATTTGTAGTTAATGCTTCAAGAGAAAAACATGCTTATGAAATTAGAACTAGAAGTAGTGCTTCTACTCAGGATCCTCTTTATCCTGAGGGACATCCTAAAGGAATTGAAAAATATTCTAAACAGGCTATAAATAGTGATACACCTTCTAAGAAAAAGAAAAAGAAAAAGAGACATAAAACAGTTGTAGAATCTTCTGAACCTGCTAAAGATCCTAATAGTATATCTGTCTCTGATGCTGAAACTGAAAGTGGTAATGATAAGAATGATGCTCCTGATAAAGAAGAAATTGAGGAAGAACCTAAAAGGCACACTAAGAATACCACATACACTAAGGAATATTTTGTATATAATAAACATGGTAGTGAAAGAGAGCCTTGGGTGTAATTAGGGGTGGGCATAAAAAACCGAAACCGAACATCGAAACTGAATTAACCGGAACCGAAACCGAATACACCGAACCTGAATTAGCCAAAACTAATTTAGGTTAGTAAATATGATTAACCGAATTTATAAATATTAATTCGGTTTTGACTCTCTGCTAACCAAAATAACCGTACAAACCAAAAAATATACTTGACATAGCTAAATATATTTATGATTCTGTCCCAGACGTCCATTACTGTACATAGATACTAGCTCATGCCACAAAAAGACATGCATGCAAAAGCTGTCAGGCAGCCATGCATGTACGTATGTCTCCAGCCACATGCATGTATATGTTCGTGGTTTAACTGTCAATTGTGTCTATGAATTTTGTTGGAAGCCTTTTAATTGTTTTTGTGTTTCGGATATAATCATGTATTTTAGCTAAACTCTCAACACATAAAATTTGTTGAATGTATACGGCTTGGAATATAGACATCATTTTTTTGAACAAGCAAGATAGACATCATGCTTATTACTACACATGCGTTCAAGACATCAGCTAGCAATGTATTGCTTCAGGTACTCGCCGACCTGGAGGTTGCTTCCGGTCCATCGATGAGTGGTTTAGCTCGTATGGATCTGACATAAATTATGGCACAGTGTTGTTGTTTCTAGAAGTTCGGTTAAAACCGAACACCGAACCGAATTGTCCACTAACTGAACTATCGATTAATTAGAAAACCAAAATAATTTCGGTGCCTATTTTGTAAAAATCGAATTATAGAAAACCCCGAAAAACCGAACCGAATTAACCGAAAAAACGAATGCCCACCCCTAGGTGTAATAACCAATGCCTTTTCCTGATAAGAAACATAAGTCAAAGGAGGAAGAACACTATAACAAGTTTTGTGAGTGGATGAAACCTTTGTTTTTGCAAATTCCTTTGACCGATGCTATTAAATTGCCTCCTTATTCAAAGTATATGAAATATATTGTCTCTAATAAAAGGAAGATTCCTAATGAGGAAATTTCTACTTTGCTTGCTAATTATTCCTTCAATGGTAAGGTTCCAAAGAAACTTGGAGATTCAGGTATCCCAACTATTCCTTGCTCTATCAAGAACAATTATGTTAGGACTGCTTTGTGTGATTTGGGAGAAGGAGTTAGTGTTATGCCTTTTTCTCTCTACAAAAGACTTCAACTGGAAAAACTGATACCAACTGATATATATTTGCAAATGGCTGATAAGTCTACTACTATTCCTGTTGGTATATGTGATGTTCCTGTTCAAGTGGCTCATAATTGTTTGATACTAACTAACTTTGTTGTGCTTGAAATGCCTGAAGATGATAGTATGTCTATTATTCTTGGGAGACCTTTTCTTAATACTGCAGGTGCTGTCATTAATTGTAACCAAGGAAAATAACTTTTAATGATAAGGAGCATATTGTCTATTTCCCTAAGAAGATTGATAAGAATTATGGCCTAAATTCAATTGAAAACATTGAAGGAATAAAGGTTGGAGAGATATATTGGCCCATACCACAAGAAGATTTTGAAACTATTATGATTGGGACTATTGCTATCAAGGTTAAGGTAACATAATCATTTAGTGAAATGCAAAGTTTTGTTTCATATAAAATTGTTTTGGTAACAAGACTTGATCAACCTTGTTAACAAATGGATTTTTAATGAACAAAACAATGTTTTCACTGTGATTATCCTTGCTCATATTTGTATTGCTACTTGTTTGTATATTAGAGTGTGTTAGAACTTCTTTAGTTTTGGTTTGTTTTGCATCTTTCCAAAATAATTTTTCTGCGAGAAAATCATTTATCAAGTCCTGGAAATTGCCCAAAAATAAAGGTTCTCAAAAAATTCCAGAAAATTCATATTAAATTTTACGCCAAAAAGGGATAGCGAGGCACCTAGAGTGACCTAGGGGGTCCACCAGGCAAGCACACCACTTGGTGGCGTGGCCACCCTAGGGGCGCGCCTGGCCATGGTGTGGGCCACCCCTAGCCCTCCACTTATTCTCCTACCTGCCACTCCTTTCTCTCTAGAGAAAACACCAGTTCATTGCTCAAACCCGTGTTCTTGTTGTTCTTGCTCGTGATTTTCGATCTCCTTACTCATCCCACCTTTGCTGCTGAGATTTGGAGCATTTTTTCTCCGGTATGTGACTCCTCCTCTTGTCCAAGTAGATTTGTGATTAGTGGATTATTTCTTGAGTATTTTGCTACTGTAGATGACATGTTATGTGAGCTTGCATGCTTGTTATTTGCTTAGATAAATTATTTTTATGCATGTTTAGCCCTCTGTCAAGTCCATATAGTGTTCCCTTCATTATGTAGTCACTTTGCAATTACTTGTTGTGATGTTTGTCTAAAAATTTCAAAAAAGGAGATGAATGAACACCAATTCAACCAACATGAATTGAGGGTTCTTGAGGTCATGAAAGTACAATGGGAGGAGGGAGTTTTCCCTTCTATTTATCCATGCCCCGAATTAATGAAGGTTGCGTTTTTTTTTTCAAGATTTCCAGACTCTAATTTCTAATGCAGGGTTAGAGCATTTTGTAGGAGATGAGCCCTACCAATATGTCAAACTAACTATGTTTGTGGTGCAAGATTTTCGTTTTAGTTGGTCCTTTCCTAACCCCATGGTTCATTATAAGATTTATAATGTAGGTGTCAACCTCCGTTTTGATGATTTTTGCGCATCTATTAGAGTGCCACAGTGGGGTTCGCGCGAGAAGATTAGGGAGCGGCCCACGCTGCTCATGGACTTATATGCAGAGGTTTTCCAAGGGAGCAGCTTCTCAAAGGAGAGTGATAAAATTCGAAATATTCATCTCCCATCTATTCGATATTTTGCCTACTTTATTGCCAAGTGTGTTCTTGCTAGGAAGACTGGTAGTAAACTATATTCATATGATCTAGCTTTTAACTCAGCTGCTTTGAAACGGGATAGGACTTATAACTTGCCTGCTTTGATAGCTTTTTATCTCTCTGCTAACCGCGAGAAAGGCGGAATTTGTGGATGCCCCATTGCTTCTCGTTTATTAGATTTTCATGATGTAGCACCTCATCATTCAGACTTACAGTTTCCCATAGAGAGGCTCGATCTTAATCCATGATACAACATAAATTTGTTACTTCTTGGGCTAATTTGAGCAATTTATCTTATGAAATAACCTTTCTCAAAAGTAGATGGAGAGGAGGTAAGTCCGAGCGAGCAGTCCTTTTGCCTGCACCTGCTTTGTTTAACCTTGATACCAGGGAAGGATGGTCACTCACGGAGGAAGAACTTGACACATACATGGAGGAGCTCTCCCAGGAAGAGCATAATGTCGAAGGGAGGCCGAGGATAATTCGGTCCATCCCTCCAACACGGGGAGCCTTCATACCAGTAACCTGCTTATGATTAGGGTGCTTCTTCTTATTCTTCATCACGAGGGCATGATTATGATCACTCTTACGATGACCCACCGGCTTGGAGTTTCTACCCGCATTTTGGTTGATCTCCACTTAGGCCAAAAGCCTAAGCTTGGGGGGAGGTATACCGACATCACACTCATCTACATATCATATTCTGTCGGTACTTTGTATATCCATGTTTTGCTTTATTCTTAGTTTTTGCTCTTGTTTTGTTTCTGCTTTCCAAAACACAAAAAGACCAAAAATATTTTTGTCGTTTCTCTTTGTTTGCTTCTTTAGCTTTTAGCTTTGGTTTGTTATTTGAAAAACCCAAAAAGATTTTGCTTTGTTTGCTAAATTGAAAACCCAAAAATATTTCTTGTTCTTCTCTGGTTTTGTAAAGTTCGTTGCAGGGTTCAGTAGTCCTCAAGTGACTCCTTGGAGTTTGGTTTTCATATTATTATTCAAGTCACACAAGTGAAAGGCAATGCTGATTTATGACAATTCGAGGTGTGGTAAGAGGCTGGTATGAACTCTATTTGTTTTCATTTTTTGTACATATATTCATCATTGTGAGCATGCTTAATCTGTTCATGTAAGGTGTATGCCATTTAATGGATTCTTAGTAGTTCTTGATCTCTTATGATTAGTTCCAACTAGCTAATAATTTGTACCATGCCATATAAATGTTTGCTTGCATTGTTCTATTCATAACTTGGTATGACATTGTGGTATCCTCCTCTGAATGTTTTATTTGAATCGACTTGGTACATGGTTATGCATGCATATGACTAAACAAAGAGTCAGTTAAGCCTCGATGATTTATTTTGCCTCAGAGTTCTTGTGCCACTTTTATGCCACTATTAATTTTGTTTTGCCGCAAGCATGATTATGATAGTTGTTGCTCTCTCGATTGTTGCTCCCTTCTATTACTAGCCTTCACTTGTACGGAGTATGAGCTCTACTCATGCATCCAACTCATAAAAACCAAAGTTGTCAACAAGTGTCCATCATATATACCTATTAGCATCACTTCTATTCCTTGCATACTTATTATGCTTTGTTTTCTTCCAAGTAAAATTGTTTGCTTGTTATGTGAAAATTAGTTAGTAAAGCTCTCACCAACTTGATGGAACATTTTATTTCTTGCACTTAATGAACCTAAACCATTGTGACTGTCTATGTAGTTATATGCTTACAAATTATAAGTTGGGAGTTAGCAGAACCATGTTTTCATGGGGAATGCTTTCAACATTGCACTTATTCTATTTAGT
Organism: Avena sativa; assembly: GCA_916181665.1. Classification (NCBI taxonomy): domain Eukaryota; kingdom Viridiplantae; phylum Streptophyta; class Magnoliopsida; order Poales; family Poaceae; genus Avena; species Avena sativa. The sequence goes on along the minus strand of OV702279.1, from coordinate 367,651,027 downwards.
TGATATCATGTTATTTTGTTTATGGATCCCGGCGGTGTGAAATAAAAGGGGAGCTTGTAAGTTCATGTAGTTTGTATATGTGTTAGAGAACGCCTGGGCGGCTAGCCTAAGCCATGCCTAATCATGGTGGAAACTTGCAGCATAACCATAATGAGCATTATGTGAAACATACTCAATAAAAACCTATGCAAATAGAAAATAAAAAGATTGCTGAGATGCTCATTGTCTGTTGCCTTGTCATTTTGATATGGGATAGCTCTTGTGTCATGGGGCAATGGGTACCCCCGTTGGCTGTTCTATATGATACACATATACTTACAATGACAAGAACTTGCTTGTGACCAAAGTTGAGTAGCATGAGGTTCGGTACTCTACGCAAGGGGAATGAGATTTTCAACTTATGATCTGTCAAGCATAAAACTCGTATTTGACCTCACTTTAACTTTAACCATTTAAAGATGCTTATGATAGGGGCAATGAGAGCTCAAAGCTAATGAGTACCATACCTTCAACATTTGGAAGCCTTTCAAACTTTTCAAATATTTTCTTTCTCTTTTATGTTGAGTCACCATTTATTCTATGAGCACCTTCCTGAGAGCATAGCTGTCATTCTTAGTGTAATGTGCTTATTCTAGAACACGGTTAATTGTGACATAACTTTGACGCTTGTATCTTTGATATTTTTACTTCTAGTCTTCACTTGAACTTCAGAGCTGCCTTCGCATTTATGTTTTGCTCCAAAAAGAAAGGCAAGTGAGATACCACTTTATCATATCTTCTTATGAGAATTGCAATGTTGCATATGCTTATGTTTCATGTTGCTTATTACTATTGTGTTGGAATCTCTTCATAGCTTGCATGACTATTGGGTAGACTTATTTGCATACTCCTTATTATGAATTGCCTAAGTATTTGATCATATGCTGAGAATATATACATCTTATGAAGCAACTGTGTTCGTGAAAGTTTCTTTTATCGCACTCAGTTTTCAACTGAATTGCTTGAGGACAAGCAATAAGCTAAGCTTGGGGGAGTTGATACGTCCAAAACGTATATACTTTCTCGAACACTTTTGATATTGTTTCTCCTCTAATTTGTGTGATTTGGATACAACTAACACGAACTGATGCTATTTTCAGCAAAATTGCTTTGGTGTCTCATTTTTGTGCAGGAAATCAACTTTAAAGAAAAATCCTAGAAAATATGTCGAAAATCCTATTTTCCCAGAAGACTCACGGAGCCAGAAGACGGAGGGAGGAAGAGGCCAGAGGGGCCCACACCACCCCTGGCGCGGGCCAGGCCTGGGCGCGCCAGAGCATGGTGTGGCCGCCTCGGACTCCGCCTCGACCTCTCCTTTCGCCTACATATACCCTCTGACCTAAAAACAATGGGGGGGTTCAACAATTTCTAGGGAAGAGTTCCGCTGCGCCGCCACCACCAGAAACCGCGATTCGGAACCAGAAACTCTGTTCTGGCACCCTGCCGGGATGGGGAATTGGAGGAGATCATCGCCATCATCATCACCGATGCCTCTCCATCAACCATCCATGATTCCCACATCCATGAGTGAGTAATCCCCTACTGTAGGCTATGGGGATGGTAGGGACCGGATGAGATCGTTCATGTAATTGCATAAGATTGTTAGGGCATGGTGCCTAGTATCTATTGTTAGTGATTTTTGACATTGTTGCAACTTGTTGTGCTTAATGCTTGTCACTAGGTTCCGAATGCCATGATCTCAGATCTGAACATGTTATTGATTCATGATGATATTATTGTTTGTGACCTTACCTGCAAGTTTTATACACATATCATTGTCCGGAACCTGAGGCCCCGAAGTGACAGAAATCGGGATAACCGGAGGGGAAGGTTGTGATCTGAGGATCACGTGTGTTCATGGAGTGTTAATGCTTTGCTCTGGTGCTCTATTAAATGGAGCACCTTAATTGCCAGTAGATTACCTTGTGGCCCCGCTGCAACGGGTTGGCAGTGTAGGGTTCGCAGCATAGAAAACAAAAAATTTCCTACGATAGGAACAACTATGTACCGAGTTCTACCTACTAGATACAAACAACGAGCGGATGTATATCTGTAGAGAACATACCCTTGAAGACCGACAAAGCTTAACGAGTAAAACTCGTGGTTGATATAGACGTTCTCTTGCCGATCTCAAGATCGAGAGGAAGTCCTAGCGCCGCAAATCAGCAGCGCATCCGTGCTCACACACACGTACGAGGCACCGAGCAACCTCCACCTCCTCGCTCCAGCGATGCAGCGGAAGCACAACTCTTTCTTGCCGAATAGCCACCGGAAACATGTATCTCGCTAGTCCCAGACCATGGGGATAAATACTAGAGGGGGAGAGAGATCCTTCACGAGGAGGTGTGAGTGAGAAGTGAGGAGAGGGGGCTCCTTTTATAGGAGGAGGGGGGCACCCAAGGGGGTGTCCGCCGGCCATGGGGGCTGCCCCCTCCCCTCCTTCATTCATGTGGGTGGACACTCCACTCACTCAAATGCCTTTCAATTCCCTCCACTCAAAATTCCACTCAAATTCCCATTAAATTTCCACCAAATTTCATGCAAACTCTCATTAAATAAAACTCCTTTTATTTATTCAGAATTTTGTCAATTACTTTAATGACAAACATTCACATATAACCCCTTGCTAGTATTTCATTTCACATGCAAAAACACTTTCTGCAATTTCACTTGAAAACCTGTTTCGGTATCTAGTGAAATAAATTCCTGCGCTTGTTATTCTTTCCGGTATGAAACTTTTGCTCCAATTGGATGTCGGTGTCTCTTAAGTGTGCCACCCTACGGTTCGTGAATAATGCGGACATGATCGAGACCCCTCTCCTATCAATAATCAGAAGCGGGATCTGGAGACCCATACTGACTCCCACACATTCAACGATGACTTTCTTGTGATCGTTGGAACCTTTTACACTATTATCTTAATCCTTTTGTTTCACGATATATTACATGTCCGAGATTTGATCATCAGTATCTCCATACCTAGTTTGATCTTGTTACTGGCATGCACTCTTTTATCCTTCCCGTGATATAACATTCTAGTGATCAAATCACTTGCTTGCAAGCTAACCAATGTGATATCACCGAGAGGGTCTAGAGTATATCTATCCGTCATCGGGATGAACAAATTCCACTCTCGATCCATGGGCCTCAACATAACACTTTAGTAGTTCTGAACCCATCTTTATAATCACCCGGTTACGGTGTGACGTTTGATGTTATCAAGAAACTCTTATGGTGTTAGTGATTGACATGATCTCATGGTCTAAGGATTAGGATCACATCGTAAGTTGTTATAGCAATATAAACTCAATGACTTTGATCGTAATGCTATACTTCGGATGAATGTTCATCACACCATTACACTAATGTTGTGACCTCGTTATTAACAACATCCAATGTCTATGATCAGGAAACTTTGATCATCTTGTTAATCAACGATCTAGTTTATGAGAGAGGCATAACTAGGAACTTTTTGTTTGTCTCTTAAACACACATGCATTAATGTTTCTATATTAATACAATTATAGCATGCAAAATAAACATCTATCATATACTTGGAATACACATAATAAACATTTTATTATTGTCTCTCAGGGCATATTCCCTTTAGGCAGAACAAAAGATGTTGTGCAAGTTCTCATTGCGAGCATGCATGACTATATACGGAACACATGCCTATGATTATTTAGTACCTGGATGCTTTATCTTATTTATCTACAAATGCCCTTTGTCTTGATTATTATATGAATTATCTTGTCCATGCAATGCCCGTACGTCCATCCCTATGCCTACCGCGCTTTAATCCTTTTGTTTACTGCAATTGTTACCACTGTCCTTATTTACTGTTGCTGTTATTTTGCTATTGCTACCACAAAACTGTTGCTACTGATAAACTATTGCGAGCAAGACTGTTTTTAGGTGCAGCTGAATTGACAACTCATCTACTAAGGCTTATAAATATTCTTTGGCTCCCCTTGTGTCGAATCAATAAATTGGGATTTACTTCCCTCGAAGACTGTTGTGATCCCCTATACTTGTGGGTCATCAGTCACCAAAACTGTCTCAACCTCTTCATCTATAAAACGACTCTGATCAATTTGAGGTGGGTGGTGGGCAGTAGGACGGCTGGCAGTCGATTGAGAAGTTTGGCCAACATAGAATCGACAGCAACCTCTATCTCCCGTCAACACTGACCTCACCGCGACCGCAGACCCTTGTCATCGAGATTTCACCGGCCTCCCTCGAATATAGCGTAGCCTAGCTCCTGTGTGGGTCTTCTACCATCCGTCCATCGTATAGCCGTTCTTTTTTGCTAGAAATTGATCTTGGAGGGTGAGGTTTGCAACATATAGGGGCAGCGGCGGGGGACGTTTTTCAAGTCATTTTGGATGACGACCGGGGTCGGTTAGCAACATCGAGTTGGGCGGGAGGGTGCCACAGTGTCTGGGGTGCCGACGGAGGGTTTTCGTGGTCATAGGAGGCGTCGCCAACGAGGATGGGATAGAAAGCCGCCATGGGATGGAGGATCGAGTTTTTTTCTCTTTGGAGGCCGAGGTTGAGTAAATTTAAGGATAGTCGTAAAAATTATAAACAGCTAACGGTTATGCAGCTTTCAGCTAGATGCGGGTTAGAGGAGTAAACCCAAAGTTTTACTCTCTAAGAGCATATTTTTGCTCCTCCAAAAGGTGACCGCCAGAACCGATCCCAAAAACTTAAAAGATTAAAAAATAGCACCATTTTCAAACCTCCATCAAACATATAAAACCCATATAATTCAAACATGCATAATATGTTATCTAAAAAATATCACATCGACCAAGTTTTATCCAAAAGTACAACATAACATGTTTTATGTTGTCGACATCACCACCTTCTCGGCCATCACCACTACTCTTTTGGGCCAAGATATTCGCACGAGTGATCTCCTAGTATACTCTAGCTTTATACTCCAAGGTGCTTAGGTTCATAAACATGATAATGCAGTCGGCATCCTCCTTCATTTTAGCCAACTTTTTACCCTCAAGTGCAAGTCGTTGCTCTTCTATCTTATTGTCCTTCGACATTCTTTCTTCTTCTAGTGTATCCTTTGTTCCTCCACCGCCAAATTGGACCGCCACTTCTCCTCAAGTGTGTCGACATCTCCCCTTTTCTTCTTATCTTTTGCTATCTTGGCACCCTTCAGCCTCTTGTTGAGGTCTTCATCCTCATCATCATCGACATCTATGTCATTGCTAATCCTTGCCCTATTCGGTGTGGTCTCGTAGTTTCTTCGAATTCGCTCCTTATTGGTAGCTAGTTCCTTGTAGCAATGGTGTAAAGCAAATGATTTGTGTCGACTTTTCTAGTTCCATAGCTTGTAGACGTCTTGTTGGAGAGGTCCATACTCGGCGATTGGCACCCCACTCGGTGGTGCATTGTTCATCGTGTCAACGACCCTGGTCCATCGGTTGCAATGCTCAAGTATTGTGCCCCAACAATGACCAAGTGAGGCTTGGGTCCGGTATGATGGAATGGCGACCGTCTTGTGGTAGTGTTACTCAATTCTCCCCCCTAACTTCTCCTTCGATTGATCTGTGCCAACCAATGCATCAAGCGAGACGTTCATCCAAGGATGGCATAATGCAACACCTTCCTCTTTGCTATAGTTGGTGGACCTCTTGCCCTTGCCGCCAATTGGTTTGTGTTGGCGCTCCCACCTCGATCACCTCTTCCTCGTCGTCATCCTCGACGGCCTCCTCTTCCTCGGCCACATACTCATCGTCCACCTCTTCATTGGTCGCCTCTTCGTACATACCACTAAAGTGGAGGTGGGACATGAATTCGACCACTTTCATCTCGGCTCCACTCGCTTGAGACTCGGGCATTTCATCGGTCACCTCGCATGCGGCGACTCGAGCTGTGACGATGGCCCGGCCTTGCAATTAGCTGTCGTGCTCGACACCGTGGCCTTCCTCCTCCTCCTCCTCATCCTCTTCTTATTCTCCTCTACCGTTTATGAATGGGCTATCATGGTCTCCGTCGGCTTTCGCGCCCTGGGGCCGCCCAAACCGACGCAAGGGGCGGCCGTCCCACCTTCTTTGTTGTTGTTGATGACTTGCCGATGGCCTTGGTGGTCACTCCCGTCGCCTGCACCATGTCGGTGATGTCCAACCGCTTCCACGACATCGGAGGAGTCCCGAGGGTCGATTCCGGTGGCGTCGTGTCAGCGAGGAACTCTAGCAATGGGGCGGCGAAACCGAGTTTTGGTGACATTCTGGCTAGGAGAGGGAAGAACGATGGCGCCGGTGATGGCTGGCGACGAGATTAGATGGGAGCGTTGGCAGCTCGACGGGAGAAAGTGGAGGAAAAAGTTTTAGTCGCCGAGCAAAAATAGGAGAGTGGGGAGAGGTATTAGAGGGAGGTCTGGCATATTTGCTCCTCTAACTCGTTTTACAATTTCGGTTAGGTGCGATTCGATGCTGCGAGAACTATATTTGCTCCTCTAACCGATTATTTCAAGAGACTTGACTAGAGACGGTCTTAAAAATACAGTGAAGCGGTCGCTACGACTTGCATCGAGATGTTTCTTGGATGGTTAGCAGCACAGCGATTGCTAAGGGCTAGTTTTTTTGGCGGCTTCTCTGAGAAGCTGACGTACCCCTAACTTTCTGGAAAAGCCGGCTCAAAAAAGGTTTTCCCAGAAAACTAGAGGTATGACAGCTTCTTGAAAAAAACGCCAAAAGAACTGTCTAAGATGGTTTGTACTAGTACGAGTTAGGACGGCGGGTACCCTAAGTATTCACACTCTTTGCACGTTCGAATAAAAGCTCCACGCTCTCTGCAGTAACAAACGCACTGTACTAAGTTATGATATCATCAATAATTTTGTGCGTAGTACTCGCTTTATCTCAAATAGATATGGGAGATCTATTTAGATTTACATATATTTATACACTAAAATATGTCTAAATATATATATATATATATATATATGAATCTAAGTAAATCTCCAGCATTTATTTCGAGATGGAGTAGCGGAATCATCGGCGAGTTACCGAGGAACAAACTTTCGGGTTGTACCGTGAGAGAGTGGGCGAGACATGCACACAGCATAGTAGGGCGAAAGCGATGCATGTGGTGTTGGAATCGTCCTGGCCCGGCATAGCACTATACACGGCTCAGTGTCACTCGTCACCCGGCACTGGCCATTGGCGAGCCGAAGAGATTCCCCCCGTCCCGCTCCGCTCGCCGCGGCCGGCCCCGATCCATCGGCGGAGAGCGACACGCACGACTAGTCGCGCACCCGGCCGGCCCCACGGGAACCTTGGCGTGGCCCCACACCCAGATCTACCCGGGATTCGTTTCGGCCACGGTGGCAAACCGGCGCGGCACACAGCCCGAGACCCCGCCGCGGCGCTCGCCCGGGCGGCCCCTTCCCGCGGCTATAAAACCGGCGACCCGTTCGCCGCAGATCCGCCACACTCGCTCGCTTCCCACACCCCGCTCCCCCGTTCTCCCCTCCGAGTTGGTCCCGTTCGCGGCGCCTCTCTCTCCGCGGGCGGTTGATTATATGCAACAGCGGGGCCTCTCCAACAACCGCCGCTCCCGCGGCTTCTCCCGATCCCGCCTCGCCGTCGAGGGCGCATAAACCACAACAAACCTTAACCACATTCTCAACACACACACACACCTAGCCTAGCCTAGTAGAAGAAAACTTGCACAGTACATAAACGGTCCTCTGCTGCTTCTTCTTCCTCCTCTTGTCAGAGAACACTTGATACGATATGGACACCATCGCCGTCTTGGAGAATGGTGAGCAGCCGCCGGTCGACGGCCGGCGGATCATGCCGCTTCTTTTCTTCTTCTTCTTCTTCTTCTTCTTCTTCTTCTTCTTCTTCTTCTTCTTCTTCTTCTTCTTCTTCTTCTTCTTCTTCTTCTTCTTCTTCTTCTTCTTCTTCTTCTTGGGCGGATCGTGACGGCGTTAAATTTCTTGGGTTCGTGATTTGCTGCAGGGTTCGCGGAGGTGGAGCGGAAGGTGCAGAAGAGGTACTGGGAGGAGCACTCCAGGGACCTCACCGTCGAGTCCATGATGCTCGACTCACGGGCAAAGGACCTCGACAAGGAAGAACGACCAGAGGTATATAATATACGTATTATCACTTCATTCTCTCCCCCTACATACTACCCCCGATCCTGCCATTTCTCTTGTGGAGAGACCACCGATCGCCGTGTGAGTCATCGTTTTCGTAATAATAAACAAGAACAAAGCCCATTCGTTTCGGGCCATACAGGTGTCGCTCAAAAATCCACCGGCGTCACCGTCCAAGTGCTGGACCAGACCATGACGCTAGGCTTTTTTTTCCCTCTAACATGCATGTCGATTCGATTTCTTCCCTGATACACTGACACTGCCTCCACCTGAATTAGGAGCTTCCTCAGGCCTTGTTTGGTGCTAGTGTTTTGGTAGGGATTAGCGGCGATAATCCCTAAGGGGATTGGGTGAAACCCCCACCTTCACCCAAACCCCTCTAATCCCCACAAAACCCTAATCCCTTTCAATCCACTAGGTATGGGTAGTGTATTGTATATTGAAAAAAATACACTAAAATTTGAGGAAAAGTGGGAAAAAGTGGGGATAAACGGGAATTGAATTGGTCTAATACTCTAGAACCAAACATAATTTTAGCAACAAATGGGGATTTGGGATTTGGTGGAATTATCCCCTCTAATTCCAAAAAAAAACTCTAGTATCAAACAAGACCTCAAAAGGATGACAGGTTGCTATCTGTCCGATTTCTGAAAGCAAGGTAAAAAAAAGAAAAAAAAATCGCCTTTCGTCTCCGAGAATGTTGACAGCCAGACAGCCAATGGGAAATTGGTCCGGAGGATCAGGCTCTCCGTGGGGAACCGTGCGTCTGTGTCAACTTCAAGCATGATTGCATAATATTTTTGCTGTTTTTGGCTGATGAGACAGACCAGCTTAATAATTACTACTCGCTAATGTCAAATCCTTACCAGATAATCCAACATACTACTGGACCGTGGTCAAGTCACACGGTATTCAGTTTATAACTAGTGAACCTGGATGCTAAAAGTACTACACATGTAAACCATGGAGAACTGATTGATTACATGCAACTCACCCTGAGAGAACTGCCACCGGTACTGGCTACTTCTTGAGAATATCTGAATATGTGACTTCTTCTTTGTTCCTCTTCCGTCTCTTATTAGTCACAAGGAAGGAACAAGTCCACGTGACACCACGGTCCTATCATGATTGGATTAATTCACCCCATGACCTACTACTGTACTAAGCTGGGCATTACTACACCCCTAACCCCACCAAAACCCTCTGACTCAAGTTTATGTTACTTGGGGAGATTCTTTTGCTGACATGGCATGCCATGGTGGGATTCGCTGCCTCGCTGGACAAAATGATCCGCAACGCCCTTCACACCTATATGTTCATGTTAGTTCAAAGGTCTCAAGTTGTTTATTGCTTCAAATTGTGGTTGAAAATTCCAACTATCTAGAAGAAAATCTGAAAATTTAGAGAAAAAAAAAACCTGACACCACAATCTGACTTTAAACACGAACTAGGCAATATATCAGGAGAAAATAGTCCCGAAGCTTCTTGTTTAAAATTTTATATGAAATTTCAAACATAAAAGAAATCTAAAATTTGGGTGAAAATTCGAACTGTACAGAAAGATCTGAAAGATGCAGAAACAAATCTAATAGCATATCATCTGAAACGCACCAATATTTCAAGATAAAAACTGTACTCAGCAAAATGGGTGTGGGGACTTGGTCACTAGCACAAAGCCCCACTTCGCTTACAAGTTGCAACCACCACAGAACCAGGTTTCTTGGGCACCTCAGGGTCTCGCCGGAGTTGAAGAAGAGGAGGATCATGCGATGATTTTGTATTTGTTCTATGGGGAACTGGGGAGGTAGAAGAAGAGATAGGAAAGGTATAGTACCTCCGGCTGCAGCTCCTTGAGGACGAGGGAGGCTTACCTCAGTCGCCGGAGTTGGTGGAGGTGCTAAAAGGACAATTCATGACCACGAGCGTCCATAAAAATAATAGGTGTGCTCCGGTGACATATGATCAAAATACATAGGGAATCTTTCTGAAAATTTCATTGGGATGGATGCAACGTATTATTGTACAGTAATAACAGTATATACTACTACCCTATAAATTTTTAGATAGTGTGGCTTAAATTTTTATCCTAAAAAAAGACAAGCACACGCATGATTCCCCTATAAACTATGCCATCTTGTGCTTAATCTTGGCCACTTATGAGCTATGGCTCTTTCTTTCCCCCCTCCCGTGTAGTCCCTCTCCACCCACCACGATTCTCTGTTCTTTCAGCTCCCTGATGGCCGCTCGTCAGAGCATTCTTTTAGATCTTTAATTCTCTTGTCGCATAGCGTCATCGTCATCATCGAGCACGTTGCTATTGCCTTCTGCATCCATCACTCCCCAGTTGCCAGTGCTCCCCTTGATAAAAGGAAGGGCCTTACCTTGCCATCTCCATTGCTCACACACACAGAACAATCGCCTCCCGATCCCGTTAGAAAGAGAGATAGTCAGTTAGGAGCATGGCTGAGGCAGAGCCGACGCGAGAGCAGACGCTGGCAGAGCTCGAGCTCGAAACGGATCATGAAGCGGTGGGTGCGAGATCGGACACTCACACTGTTCCATCCACCATGATTTATCCAAGAATCTGTACTTATTACCCCTCGCTTTTAGCAGTACCAACTTGGTGTGCTGTGACTTACACTGTCGATCTGCACTGCTGCAGGTGCTGTCCATCCTCCCGTCCTACGAGGGGAAGTCGGTGATGGAGCTCGGCGCGGGCATCGGCCGCTTCACCGGGGAGCTGGCCAAGGAGGCCGGCCATGTCCTGGCGCTGGACTTCATCGACAGCGTGATCAAGAAGGTGAGCCTTCTTCTTACGCTTGGCGGCAGGAATTCAGGTCAGTGAGCTCACCCACTTGGCCGATCTGTCACTTTTGCTGCAGAACGAGGAGATCAACGGGCAAATCTACAAGAACATCACCTTCAAGTGCGCCGACGTCACGTCGCCGGAGCTCAAGATCGAGGACAACTCCATCGACCTCGTCTTCTCCAACTGGCTGCTCATGTACCTCAACGACGAGGAGGTACGCAGGATCAGGCCCTACTTTCTGTTTCTGAATGATGCTCATGTTTCGGTTTGTTTGGTTAAAGAAAAACATGTATTGCTTCAGTGCGGAACAGACTTGATATGATTGCCCTTCATGGGGAAAAGACGCACAAAATAGATGTGACTGTCACTTTGTCTTCTGAACTTTTACAACAACCGTAAGTTTTAACCGTTTACCTTGTACTGTAGGTTGAGAAGCTGATAGGCAGAATAGTGAAATGGTTGAAGGTTGGTGGGCATATTTTCATCAGGGAATCGTGCTTCCACCAGTCTGGAGATTCCAAGAGGAAAGTGAACCCCACACACTACCGGGAGCCAAGGTTTTACACCAAGGTTCGCAGTCTAGCTCTGAACTTTCTTTTCCTCTGTACTTCCACTTGAAGTATGTTGTGCTGCAACTTTCTGAACCCATTTGTCATTTTGTCAGATAACTGATTTAGAATTTACGGGCGCAGTCTGCTGATTTTCTTATCCATGGTGGCTCATTAGTAGCTAACTGTTTTCTATTTTATGACAAATAGATATTTAAGGAATGCCACTCCTATGACCAAGAAGTGAATTCTTTTGAGCTTTCCCTGGTAACTTCCAAGTGCATTGGAGCTTATGTCAAAAGCAAGAAAAACCAGAACCAGGTATTTTCCTTTACTCTTGATGCTTCGAAGGCACTCGCACATCGGTGCTATTCAATCAAATATTACTGACAAAACCTTTGTGTCTGCATCATAGATATGCTGGCTGTGGGAGAAGGTCAAGTCAACAGAAGACAAAGGCTTTCAGAGGTTCCTGGACAATGTGCAGTACAAATCCACAGGGATCTTGCGTTATGAGCGTGTGTTTGGAGAGGGCTATGTTAGCACCGGTGGATTTGGTGAGATACCTAATATCCTTGCCTCGCCACTAAATTCAGTGATTTTTTTCTTGGAAAAAAACACTAAAAATTCAGTGATGTACCACACCATACACTGTTAATAACCATGTTTCTACGATATAAACAACAGAGACCACAAAGGAATTTGTGGACAAGCTGGACCTGAAACCAGGCCAGAAGGTGCTCGATGTTGGATGCGGCATCGGAGGGGGCGACTTCTACATGGCTGAAACCTACGATGTTCATGTCCTTGGCATCGATCTCTCCATTAACATGGTTTCGTTCGCGATCGAGCGCGCCATCGGGCGCTCGTGCTCGGTTGAGTTTGAGGTTGCTGACTGCACCACAAAGGAATACGCAGAGAACACGTTCGATGTCATCTACAGCCGTGACACCATCCTCCACATTCAAGTATGTTCCACTGCATCTGTGTGCATAGACTGTACTACTGTAACTCATTTTGTGTATCTAAATAATTGGTAATCACTGCATAGTATAGCACAAATAGTTCTGACAAATGATGCCCTTGATTTCACAGGACAAACCTGCTTTGTTCAGAAACTTCTTCAAGTGGCTGAAACCTGGGGGCAAAGTCCTGATCAGTGACTACTGCAGGAATGCTGGGGAGGCATCAGAGGATTTTGCTGCATACATCAAGCAGAGAGGCTATGACCTCCATGATGTGAAAACCTATGGAAAGGTTTGCTTCTACTGTAAAATTTGCATATGAGCAATCGTTTTGGTTGATCAACAGTGAGAAGTATCCTAAGCTCTGTTTACTTGTCAACGCAGATGCTTGAGGATGCTGGTTTCCATGATGTAATCGCCGAAGACCGCACCGACCAGGTTGTCATCTCCCCTTCTGAATCCACTGCCAATGCCATGCACTTCCTGAATCCTGGTCTTTTTTTAAAAGAAAAAAAATCTCAAAAATAGTTGGACAAATGTAACAATTTCTTCAGAGGCTAACATGATCATCACTACTATCCTGTGGTGCGTTGTTTCAGTTCCTGAGGGTCCTGGAGAGGGAGCTGGCTGAAACTGAGAAGAACAAAGAGGCTTTCTTGGCAGACTTCACCCAGGTGACTTTCTGAACTTGTTTCTTTTGTGCCTTTTCTTCTTCAACATCTCTGGTTACTCACTCATCCGTGTATGATCTACCACCAGGAGGACTACGACGATATCGTGAACGGATGGAGCGCGAAGCTGAAGCGGAGCTCGGCAGGTGAGCAGAAGTGGGGGCTCTTCATCGCGACCAAGTGATCCGGCCAGCGACGCCACCCCGCGCAATGATCCGGAAGCAGAGCGGCTTCATCAGTTCATAATAAATAAGAGAATCGCGCTCGTTCGATCCTGCCGAGTCCATGCTAGGTTGGTGTGATTCCTGTTGCAGTGGCCGGATTGGTGCCCGATTCGTAAGAAATGTGTACCGTATTGTTTGTGAGTTTGTAGTGTGATGTGATGTGTGGGAGGTTTGCTTTGAACTATGGGCAAGATTCAGGTGTTTCGGATCAATATATTGCTAGGATCATAAGTGCGTTCCTGTTGTTATTTGGTATAACATCTCTGATAGAGTTATGTGGTATATCCTCTCGGATAGAGTTAGGGAGATCGACCGTGCAGCCGAGGCGCTGCGGGCAGCAGTGTTTATTTAAGCAACCAGGTATTTCATTAATCGAAAATCGAGTTAGAGGAAACAACACACCATGGAAATAAAAAGATCAACCAGGATAAAATGATTATCCATGAAACTTTGCAGATAATGAGAGATCGAGAAATACAAAATGATTTGTATGGTTACCTGCATCCACCAAAGCCAACGGTTGCCGCCCAATTCTAGCGTTACTGAGACGCACGCTGAAACAGATGCCAAAACTCCATCATTGAAAGATCCAAAAAAATCACCATCGCCAACGAGGCTTTTTAGTCGATAAACAGACCTGCTACATTTAGCAAGGCATATGTTATTGTGGCACATCGATCGTGGGACATCCCCGTGTTGCCATGGACTAAGATCTGCCGCCTTCCATCGACGGAGTCAGAGAAGAGCGATAGATTCACCACCTTCAGACCAACATCCTCGCTCCAGTAAATCACCTCGCCCCGGCTGCCAACACGGTCGCGAACCTAGGAGTTGGCGGCGACGAGTCTGGTGTAGCGAGCAGCACATGGGTGGCAGCGGGCGGAGAGGGGCCACAGTGGCAAGAGGTAGTACGGAGGCACATGTGGGCCTTTCGGGGCGCAATCTTGGTTGGCCAACCCTAAGCCTATACGAGGCCTCGAACGTGTGTTCGGGGTGGCAAATATTTGTTAAAAAATAAATAATCCAACAGTTATTGGGGATAATCCCCGCTTCCCCCACGATTGTTCGAACCGTCGCGCCATTTCTGGAGCATCGTCTCTAGGAACCGCCTTCAGCAACCGATGCCCCTTCTCATGTTATATAAAAGGCTCTGTCCGCTGGTGAACTCCGTTGCGGCGGCATGGGAGGAGGACCTGCAGCCGGCCACCATGGTTGATGTGGAGGTCGTGGATGAGGGAGTGCGAGTTCGGGTCTGAAATGGATCGTATGGGCACCTAGAGGGGGGGTGAATAGGTGCTAACCAATTTTTAATACTTTTTCAATTTTAGGCTTGACACAAAGTAAATTCTCTAGATATGCAACTACGAGAATTTTCCTATATGTAACCCTAACTACTAAGCACGTAAAAGAGGAGCGAGGAAACCGTAGTGGAGCACGCGGAGACACAGGTATTTGTTTTACCGCAGTTCCTTCCTTGTTAAGGAAAGTACATCTGCGTTGGAGGGGTGGGCGGTTCTAAGACCACCACGCCACAATAGGCCTCACCCTATTCTTCGATGGATCTCGCCACGAGAGGCCTGATCCACCTTCTCCACTATTGGATCCCTTCGAGGCGGAAACCGGTGCCTTTTACAACACTATCGGGGCACACACCCACAACCAAATTGGGGGCTCCCGAGATGACAACAAGCTGCCACAAGAACAAGGTTTATCAATATAAACAAAAACAAGGATCTAGGTATTTGCAAGAAATACTAGATCGGGGGTTCTCCAAATGAATGGAGAGGAGATGAAGCGCTTGATTGCTGATGATGAAGATCGAGTTCTCCTCCTTTGATTCCCCAAGGGATGGGGCCTTTGGGTGGATCTAGGTGGAGCACTCTTGGATGAAGCTTTCAGATCTGATCTGGTCTTTTTCGAGATGAATCAAGAGTTCTGACAGGAGGGGGAAGGCGGGCTTAAATACCCCCTCCCCAGATCTGGCCGTTGCACAACTTTGGGGGCGGATTATCCGCCCCCTGGGAAAACTCCGTCCCAAGGCGGATTATCCGGGGAAAACTCCGCCCCCTCTCTGGGGCTTGCGCCATGGTGAAGCTTGGTGAAGATCTTGGGGGGAGGATAATCCGGCCCCCCTGAGGGGCGGATTATCCGGCCAGGCCGGAAAGTCCGGCCAATATTCCGCCCCCTCTCTGGGGCTTGCGCCTTGGCGATGAGCAGGGGGGCGGATTATCCGGCGGGGCCGGAAAATCCGGCCAAAATTCCGCCCCCCCTCTGGGGCTTGCGCCAACTTGGGATGAGGGATCCGCCCTTGGTGGGGGCGGATTATCCGCCCCCCCCCCCCCTCCCCCAAAAAAAATAGAATCCTTTCCCTTTTTCTCATAGGTGGCTGCAACACTTCAACACACATTAAATAATCCTTGATATTGTTATCTAACACACAAAACACTAGAGATTATAAAATATTCTTTCAGGGTCAATGACCTCCGACATCTCCCCCCCTGCCCGCCTTATCCACTCGTCCTGGGTGGGTCGGCCCACTTGAGCACCACCTGCCGCTAGCCTGGGCCCGTGGGCTGCAAAAAATAGCTTTAAAACCTCTGTTTTCCGGTTTCGTATTTTAATCTTTTTAACAATAGTTCTAGCAGTATTTACTCATGTTTAAACTCTGTTCATTGTAGTATTTATGTTTAGTACTGTAAATCTGTAGAGTACATCATATTCTAGAAGGTATGAGTGTAATATATTTTAATGTTTCTTACATGCCAAGATTAATTATGTCTATTATTTGCAATTGAGATTTCAATTTCTTGCAAATAAACCAATGCATTGTCTTAATGGAGCCTTTTGACTTGATACGGGCATAAATTGGTATGCAAAATTTAAAGTGATTTCTTCTGATTGTTGTTGGACCACAAGGTAGTGTGTTGATTTACTTACAGATTATCACCACTATTGCTTAAGCCTATATTTTGCTATATGGACATTATAATTGCTTAACAAGTGTGCTCTGATTATTGACATAAAGCACTCGACTTATTGAGTATCTTTAAAAATAAAATAAATCAATGGTTGTTGGGGATAATCCACGCTTCCTCCATGGTTGTTGGAACCGTCGCGTCGTTCCAGGAGGGTCGCCTCTAGGAATCGCCTTCCATCACACTTGTTCATGTTGTATAAATGGCTCAGCCTATGATCAATAAGTTGTCTCTCGATTTATTCTTCAATATTGTCTCTCGTCGATTTTACTACTCGAAACACTATTCTCTGTCAGCTGCAGGCATTACTTGGGCGCTGCCTGAAGGAGTAGTTAGTGGCCAGCCCATTTCGTTTACAAGTTTATTTTTTATTTTTTTCCATTTATCCTTTATTTTATTTTTATATTTTGTTTCTAGTTTATTCTCTATTTTTTCACTTTAATTTTTTTTATGATTTTCAACTTTGAAAATATTCAGTTTTGAAAAAAATCGTTTTTTGAATGGTCAACTTTTAAAATGTTAGATTTTAAAAATATTCTCGATTTTTTAAAATATTCAGTTTCGAACATGTGCAAATTTTCAAGTAACTAAATAACAAAACTAAAAATAAAAATAAATAAAAATCTATACCTCTTGTTGGGCCACTCGAATGCGGCCGATGAGGATGGTAGAGCGCCCCTCGTTTCACGCGGAACGGCCCATAAGGAAATGCGGCCACAAGTAGAAGAATTTTAGGAAGGATGTGTAAACTGAATGATCGACGTTATCGTGGTCAGCGATAGGATAATGGCATAGGGATCATTAAACTAAGAGGAATCAACCTTGAAGTCATTTAGGACAAACATAAGCTTGTGGGGATCAACCATGTTGGAGTGTTGGAAATGAAAGGGTAGGTTGCCCGATTTATACCGAACATTTGGAAAAAATTAGGAAAAATAGCACTCCAACGACAAAAAAATCGAAAATATGTCTAAAAGGGACACTTTGCGCCTAAAATAGTATCAAAAGAGGAAACAAACCCTATGGGCGAATCCTGTCAACTTCTCAACTTTCCCCGACCCAATCGTGTTCCAATTTTTTTCCCCTCAAACCCTGGCCCTATTCGGCATTCAAATTAATCCTCCTCCCCCTCGCATCAACCATTGCTCCCCGACTGTTAATTCAAAAAAATTGGGGGCATTAACGGTCCATGTCGTGTCTAGGCCGGCTCACTGCTTAACTGGTCATTGCCTGTTGGCACACGGGCTCAAGGTAGCGGCGCATGCATGACCCGTTCAGCCATGCCAGGCCAACTTGTGATGAGCCTTGACACGGGTGCTTCAGAAAAAGCAATAGACTTCGCCTAAAGAGTGTCAAAAGAGGCAAGAAAAACCCTACGAGTGATTCTCGCTCCCCCACCTAATCACGTTTCAAAAATTCCGCCCTTGCTACCTCACCCCTATTCGCATTCAAACTAATCACCCTTCATCCCTCGGCACCTGATTCAAAAAAAATTGCGGGTCTTGCCAGGTTACAAGTGCCTGCGGGCCAGGTTGTGCCTGCGGGCCAGGTTGTGCCTGGGCCTCCCCACCGCTTAACGGGCTACGCTGGCATGCGGGCTCAAGGTAGCGACTAAGGTCATGCCGGCACACGGGCTCAAGGTAATGGTCCAAGCCATGTCAGACCAGCTTATGACAAGCCTTGCATGGATGCTCCATGCCAGTCCGTCCCATTCTTAGTTATCCATGCACAATTTATGAAGTTATACACCAGCTTTGTTAGGTGTAGTTGTCACCGTGAAATCGATATAGCTATCACGATAATACTTATGGAGTTGTACACGTATTTTAATGTATAGTTATCCACTTGTCTAGGATAAAATTTACCATCCTAAAGTGGTAACTTACTTATAAAGTATCATAAAAATCCACAAAGAATAACATAAAGCAAGATCTAGTTTTAAGCTGAAACTTATCGTTTGCACGGTGGTTAACTTCCGTGCTATAACCGGGATAACTCACATGTTATGAAACATAACTTTTGGGTCAAAGAGTCATGGAAACGTATATCTAGTTTCGAAAAATTTATCGCGACTAGTCAGAACGTAAAACAGATCAAAAATATTTAACGTAAAACAGATCAAAAATATTTTAATTTTTGGGTTTTGTATTAAATTTTATTAATGTAAGCATTTTTTGTCCAGTGTTTTATGCTCTAAATTGATCTAGTTAACCATTTGGCCTGTGTATGCTCTAAATTGATCTAGTTAAGCATTTGACCACCACGTGTGCACGTTTGGGGCTGTCGGGGCCGACTAAGAGACCGCGAATTTGCGACATCCATTTTGGATCTTTTGGATTTTGTAATTAATTTTATTAATGTAAGCATTTTTGTCTACTCCTTTGGATCCATATCAATTGTAGTAAAAAAATAAAAATATATAGACATGTTTTGGATCCATATCAATTGTCGTAAAAATAAATAAATATGTAGACATGCTTTAGTGCTAGATACATCCAATACAAGTAATAACTAATATAGATATATCGGAGTGACCATTAATATGGATGGTATAATTTATGCTCTAAATTGATCTAGTTAACCATTTGACATGTTTATTCTCTAAATTGATCTAGTCAAGTATTTGACCACACGCTTGGGGCCCGCGAATTTGCGACATCCTTTTGGGAACGGACCCTTTTTTTTTTTACTGATTTTGACTATTAAATGGAAAGGATCGGTTGCAACCCTACCACTCATTTTTGGATAATGCATTTGTTGATCCCACCAATATTGTTGTGATGCAACGCAACTCGCCCTCTCATGAGGTAGGAAGCCTAAGAGGTGTGTTAATAGCTGTGGGTTGTCGAATATAGCAGTTGCGTCGAAGAAGTAGAGTTTTGCACTGAAAACATAGTGCTCCAATTTTCAATTTTTTGGTTAAAATAAGTTTATTTGTTATTCTGTGGTAGCAAATTGATTAAACTATTAGCACATTCATGCTCCCTCGAGAAAATTGCAAAAAACAACGATAATTGGTGCTAGGGTTTCAAAAAACTACGACAATTCAGGTTTGCTGCAAAAAACTACGAACTCCGTGTCTAATTGTTGCAAAAAACTATCAGTTCGCTGTAACCCTCGTTTAACACCAGTTTATCATTATTCTGATAATGCTGGCCCACCTGTCAAGCTGACGTGTCGTGTGCATTTTGTCAAATAGTCCTCCCAAACATTATAATTCCAAACTTAGAGCCACTTTTTTTACTTATTCTTTTTCTTCCTTTTTTATCCTTTTGTTTTCCCTAATTTTTTTTCTAACTAAGCCATGTTGACCAAATCCAGTGGTAGGTCGTCTTCCTCTCCTCCAACGCTTCTCTGGACCGCCTCCAGCCGCCGCTCCCCGTCGCCGGCCACCGCTGCTCTGGCCCCTCCATCTATCGCCACTCCCTATAGAGCTCCTCCGCCTCCAGGCATAGCTGCTACTCCACCATCGCCGCCAGACGCCACCGCCCACAGCAGACCGGCGAACGTGCGGGTCCAGCGAGAGCGCGAGACGGCCGGCGAGCCCTCCCCTACCGCTGCGTCCTTCCCCTACCATGGACCGGCCGGCGAGCTGCTGCGTGGCTGGCATGTGCGAGGCAGACGATGGTGCGGGGCGGTGGGCGTCCAGCGAACTGCTACGGGCCGACGAGAGAGCGAGACTGGCGATATATTGCGTGGCCAGCGCGCGCGTGGCCGGTGAGGGCGCGGGGCGGCGAGCTCGGTGGCCGACGAGGGCGCGACATCGGCTAGGGCGCAGGGCTGGCCGGCGAGGGCACGGGGCGGCGACGAGATGCTACAAGACAGCGTGGGCGCGAGGCGGGCAAGCTCCTCGGGGCCGACACGCACGCGGAGCCGGCGAGCTGCAGCAGGTCCGGCGAGGGCGATGGGTGTCCAGCGAGCTGCTACGGGCCGACGAGAGAGCGAGACTGGCGAGATATTGCTAGGGCGTAGGGCTGGCCGGCGAGGGCGCGGGGCGGCGTCGAGCTGCTACAAGACGGCATGGGCGCGAGGCGGGAAAGCTCCGCGAGGCCGACACGCACGCGTAGCGGGTGAGCTGCAGCAGGTCCGGCGAGGTCGGCCAGCGCGGGCACGGTGTCGGCGAGCGCGAAGACCCATGGCAGCAAAAGCGCTCGGGATAGCGAAGATGGGTGTAGGTTAGAGATGACGGCCAGGGTTCACTTGACAGGGAGAGGGGAGTAGAGAGTGCACTGACGTGTGGAACACTCAAAAGTTTTACAAAAAGATCCAAAATATATTACAACTTATACATTTGTTTTCTAAAGTGTTTATCGGATGCCACGTCAGTATCCAGATGGGCCAACACTGTCAAAAAGATGATCAACTGGTGTGAAGTGAATCGGTAGTTTTTTGTAACAATTAGACACAAAGTTGATAATTTTTTGCACTAAACCTGAATTGTCATAGTTTTTAAAGCCCTAGCCTCAATTGTCGATTGCATCTGTATCAAGACAAAGTCAAGAACATTAATATAGATCAAAGGGATCAGAGGGAGGAGTATAATAATCCATACAGCAGACAGAGGTTTGCAAATCAGCATCGACCCATATCCACCCGATTTCATCCCAAACACGAGGAGCTTGATAAAACTAAAAACAACCAAAGTAGATCTCGTACATGCACACTCCTTCAAAAGAAAGGAACAGTCCATGCACGCACAAACACACCATGTATGCATACTACATACATCTACACACTCCACTCGACACACACACACGCAAGAGTACATAATTACAACACATCTTATTCATCAAATCCGTCCACGCAAAGCAAAGCTGATCAGAATCATCAGACCCTGGCGGCAGTCGCGCCGGTGCCGAGGCCCTTGTTATGGTGGTCGCCGGCGCCGTAGCCGTGGTGGTCCGCCCCGTACCCGGCGCCGAACTGGTTCCCGAAGAGCCCCATGTGCAGCATCATGACGTAGAGCAGCTGGGTGAACATGAGGATGATGATGAAGGCCTCGAGCACGCGCAGGCGCCAGCCGCGGTACCCGCCGACGCCGATCTCCTTGCATGCCAGCCCGAAGGCGAGCGCCGTGATGGCCCAGGCCACGAGGGCCGACGCGGCGGTGGCGGCGAGGCTGTCCCCGCGCCAGGCGCGCACGTGGTGCACGCCGGCGAGCTTGGAGGCGGCGCCCACCACGCCGGCCAGGATGGCGAAGACGAGGAAGTAGAAGGTGGCGCCGTTGCCGGCCACCCCCGGGTAGTTGGTGGTGCCGTTGATGAAGTGGTTCAGGTTCCAGCTCGCGAAGCCGATGACGATGACGTACATGATCAGGTTCAGCACCAGCAGCGGCGCCACCATGTTCCGCCCCACGCCCGCCATTGCTTGCTTCACTTCGGATTCTTTCTTGATCGAGCTAGCTAGCTAAGCTGCTGGCTTTTGATCGATTGGCTACTGGTGGGAGAGGAGTACTACAACAAGCTAGGTTCGGACGACGCAAGAAATTCGAGCTGAGAGCTGCGAGAGGATGATGATGATGATGATCGATTGAGAATCTGGATATGGTTTGATGAGCTGCCGGAGTATGTATATAGGGAGCGACGAAGAGGACACGTGTGACGTGAGTGGGACACGTGCCCTGCAGCGGGAGTGGGCTTCAGCCGCTTTACGCGGTGAGCTGTTTCGAGTAGCCGTTGGCACCGCCACGATGGTTCCAGCGGCTTCCTGTACGTGCTCAGCTCCCCGGCCCGGAAGTATGTACGTGCCGTTCTCGCCGGCGTACGCGCGTTCGATTCTTGCCTTGCCATCACACGGTCGAATCAGCAGAAGCTTTTGCTTCACTCTCAAGTTCACTCTACTCTACTCCATCCTTCTACGCTTGTCTGCTCGGCCGCTTCTCGATTCTAGTGTTGCGGTTAGAGTTAAAATACAAACATGAGCCATCTACAACTTCAGTACGTCCTATATACTTTCGAGCTCGGCGCATAGATGCAGAGCTTTTGTATCCGATAAAAGGGTAGCTCACAGTTTTCGTGTCAATGTAATAAATAGATAAATATGACCCACACCGATGTTGGAAAACATACATATTTTGGTGTGTATGGTCCTTACAGATCGCTTTATTTTCTAGATTTTTGTAATGGATGCTTTTACATTTCTTTTTTTTTAGGAAATTACAAATAACCACGACAATTGGGGTCACTATAACAGAAAACCATCACACAAAAAACACCAGAATAGGGGCACAATTTCTGTTATAATGGTGTTTTTTTGCCCTAATTATGGTGGTTTTTTGTCACGAATATGAATTCTGGAGGGTTTTATGTTATAATGACCTAATTGTGGTGGTTTTTTTTGTAATTTTCTCCTTTTTTACGTTTTGTAATAATCAAGGATTTACCAATTGTTTGTTTCTCTTCAAAAGAGGAATGCTTGCTAAATTTTTATATTTTAAAAATTAACTGAATTTTCTATTTTTAGAGTTTTCTTTCTGAATTTCTTGGTTAGCTTGCCATCACTGGTAGAAAAGGGCCCATGCGTTCCGGTTGGTAAGGGCCATTAGTCCCGGTTGCCCAACCGGGACGGGGCAATCGGGACTAAAGCTCTAACCATTAGTCCCGGTTGCCGCGGCATCAGAGCGCGGGGGGGGGGGGGGGGTGGAGCATTAGTCCCGGTTCGTAACACGAACCGGGACTAATAACCTGCTGCCGCGGCAGAGATTTGGCCCATTTTTCTGCCGCGGCAGAGAATTCATTTTGGCACATTTTGTTGCCGCGGCAGCATTTTCGCCACTTTTTGTGCCGCGGCAGAGAATTCATTTAGGTTGTTTTATTGTTTATTTAGTGTTTTGCACTTATCAACGAAGGAACCTTATATTACACAAGATCATCATGACAACATTACATTCAATACACGGATCGAGTTCATGCACTACATACAAAAGTTGCTATTCGATGCTACCGGCCAATTTCTTGAAAGTTGCTATTTTTACAATTCCTATTGTCTATACACAGCGAGTAGTATTCCCCTTGTGTGTTTAGGACTTCTGCATCCAAGAATCCCGCCAATTCCTCCTGAATTGCTCGTATGCGATCCTTTGGCAGAAGACCGTCCCGTAGACGTTCGATCTGATTTAAAAAAGGAGTCAGCCTATATGAATATGAAACTAAACACAATTTGATTGTAATAAAAAACTATAGAAATTGTTTACGTACGTGGAGTTGCTCTAAATTTCTGCCCTTCTCATCGCACGTCTGCCGGATGAACTCGCATACATAGTATGCACATAGATTGTTACCTGGTCCCTGCGTCAGGCACTTTACGAGAACAGAGTTCAATCAAAATAATAATCAAGCATGATAATAACTGTATCAAAACTAGAATCAAAGAGATGCGCGGATATAGCTACTGGTGCTTACATCTAGTGGTTAAAATGTAAGCTCCTCTTTCCAAACACCCCTAACCTTCTTGGTGAACCGTTTCCAAACGCTGCCCGGCGTAGAAAACGAATAAAATAAGTTATTAAATACTTGATATCATAAAATTCACGAACGTTGCCGATATAGTGTCGTAATGATTAGAATTACCGCTGGAGAAGTATCTGCATGTCCTTCCACGTCTCAAGGGGTTTATGTTTCGAGTCCATGACTAGTACACGCCCTTTGTCAAGTTGAATGATTAACAGAATATAGTGGTACCTGCGAATGCAGAACTAATCAATTATATACTTAACATCGAGTAAGCGAAATAGAAAGTGTATACAAGACAATAACACTCACTGGAAGTTGTAAGGAAATAGTATTTCCCTTTTGGTTTCTTGAAACCTTAACGCGTGTACTATATTATCCTCCGTATCCTGGGGGCTTATTTTGAGATTAGCTTCATGAACCCAATATGGGTCAATGAAGCCAATGTCATAGATTTGTCCTCTGCTGCATTCGAGAATCTTCATTCTGCATATTACAGTATGATTATATACATGCAATAAACAAAATAATATAGATGGAGACTAAATTAATTACAGAATTAGTACTTACAGACAATAGGCACTCATGATCGATTTGTCCAAGGCGTCTTGATTGAATAATTGAAATAGTTCATCAAATTCAATGGATATCATGTCATCCTTATCTTTCCCATGATGCTTTTTTGTAACCCTCAGCACTATCCAGTTAGCCCCGGCCCTTGTGGCATGCATGTACCAGTTATGCAATCTTCGCATTTTTGTTGGAAGATTGTTTACCTCCTCAGGTTTGACGAGAGGTTTTCCGTACTGGTATTGGTATGCTACTTCACTCACGGGGAAGAACTCTAACTGGGATAAGTACTGGGCAATACTCATACCTTGAGCAGCGGCCATTGCCACGTCAACTATCAAACTGCTCCCGAACGAGTGCTCATGTGTAAAAAATACATATATAACATAAAAACGCAAAATTTAAACCTAAAAAGTTATAGCATATACAATCTCCAAAGCATATGTTTCCACATAAATTTTCATGGAAAAGAATTGTCACATGCACTAGTAAAGATCAGACCTATTAATGCCCGACGAGACGGGAGACATTTTTCATGTGTGATACAAAAGATCGATGACGCCCCAAAACTTCGCGGGATGCACATAGAAAATTATTATAGACCATAACAAATACATCATTATCATAGAAAAAACTTAGTGGATTCACGTCCCACGATTCGACTACAAAAATTGTGTGTTAAGTTTTATCTCTTTTGCTGTTTCTTTTTTTTGTGCCCTTCTCACATGGTAAGTCTAGTGTGTAGTGAGTTCTCGATAGCTCAACTTTCCTAAAAAACCAACTGCTCTCCCCATTTGAAAACTACGTCTTCTTCCCATGTGCCACGTACCATAAAGCCCTGCGCCACCATCCTCTTGGCCACACCACCATCTCTGTGATAGACACACACTTCAATATGGCTTGCAACAAGAAGATCACTCGCCCTCTTGCGTCTGGCAGTCCCCGCGGCGCATCATCGCCATGTTGAGCGGACATCTCTTATGGTGGAGAAGAAGGAGCAAGCATCTCCAGTTGGGACGAGGAGCACCCCTCCTGCCGTCGGATCACGATGGGGGCTCCTTCTCCTCGTACGCTGGCTAGTCCACATCGGACAAGGAGTATAAGAACGCGTCAGATGAACTATATGGTGTGGAACAGTAAATCCCAGAGCATATGATGGTGGAGCACTACTGCAATACTATGAGTCTCTCCGCGAGGACCAGTTTCCCACCAAAAAATTTACAATGTATACATCTCCATAGCATATATTCCGACATAAATTTTCAGGGAGAAAATTCTGCTGTTCATTAGTAAAAATCGGGCCTATTATTCGTAGACAGAAAACTTTTTCCATGTGTGGTGCGGAAACTTGATGACGCTACAAAATTTCAACCATCTTTGCAGGGACATCACACATAGAAATTTGTCTTGGACCGTAATAAATACATGGTACATAATTTATCCCAGGAAAACCATCTCCTTGGTGGATTCAAATCCTCGTGATTTGACTACAAAAATCGTGTGCCTGATTCTTGCGACGTTTTGTTCCTTCTTCACTGTTTTATTGGTTTTCACACCGTGAGTCATAAATCATAGTGTATAGTGATTTCTTGATGGCTTGACTTCCCCAAAACCCCAACTGCCCCTGCCTAGAAACCGCGTCTTCTTCCCCGTGTCGCCCTACCATAAAGCCCCGCGCCACCATCCTATTGGCCACACCACCATTTCGTTGATAGACACATACTTTGATATGAATCACACCAAGAAGATCGCTCGCCCTCTTGCGTCTGGTAGTCCCGGTGGCGTATCATCGCAGTGTTGAGCAGACATCTCCTATGGTGGAGGAGGAGGAGCAAGCATCTCTAGTTGGGAGGAGAAGCACCCTTCCCGCCGCCGAACCATGATGGAGGCTCCTTCCCCTCGTACTTCGGATTGTCCTTCTTGGACGAGGAGTATGAGGACGCGTCATATGAAATTGTACGGGATGGCGGAGAAGATCCCGGAGCATATTGTGGTGCAACAACACTATGAGTCTTGAGGACCAGCTACCCGCCAAGAATAAGGAGGTCGTACGCGTAGATGCGTCTCCGTGTGGCCACGTCCGTGTATTGCACTATTCAGAGTTTTCTGTTGAAAGGTTCGACGAAATTGCGGAGATTTGGAAAGTCACCATGGCAAGGCGTTAGAGGATGGGGCATCAGGGTTTATCAAAGGCGGATACGTCACTGAAGACGCCATTGTCATCTCCTCTTACGACGAGAAAGACGTTTAGGGATTTCACAGGATGATCACGTATTGCAACACCTTCTATTCTCTTGTTGCAATATGTTTTTCTCCTATTGCAATGCAGGAACATGTTTCCTAGTAAATAATAAAAAATAAAGAGCAACGGTGAAGGAACCCGCTCCAATTATTATGATGTGGTGTGACACCCGGTCGATATCATGGGCAAAATCAATTCTACTAGTCGGGGATCCGATCCCGGGTCAGCACCACATCACACGTTGCAACACCTTCTAATCTCTTGTTGCAATATATTTTTTCTCCCATTACAACACAAGCACATGTTTCCTAGTAAATAATAAAAAACAAAAAACAAGGGTGAAGTAGCCCGGGCCAATTATATTAAGATGTGGTGTGACACCTGGCTAATATCATGGACAAAATTAATTCTACCATGCGCAACAGCCTGAGCCTGCACCTGAGCACGTGTATAGAAAGCATCAACACCAATATGCTTGGTAAGCTCATGTTTGACCGGATCACGTGCAACACTAATAGCACCTGTACTGTCAGACAAAACTAGACTGGGTGTGGTAATGGAGACCTCAAAATCCGTAAGTAACCACCGTAACCAGGTCACCTCAGCAGTCAACAAGGCCATAGCACGCAACTCTGTTGGAGATATGCCCTAGAGGCAATAATAAATATAGTTATTATTATATATCTTTGTGTTTATGATAAATGTTTGCATTCATGCTATAATAGTATTAACAAGGAAACCATTAATACTTGTGTGAATTGTAAACTTAATTGAAGTCCCTAGTATAGCCTCTATACTTCACTAGCTTGTTGGTTGATTGATGATGTGGTTTCTTTGTCATGAACATTGAGATGTTATCAACAACAAGATCATATCGTTAGGAGAATGATATGGTGGACATACTCCTATAGATAAGCGTAGCATAAAGATCAAGTCATTTCAATAGTTCAATTGCTATATGCTTTCTGATACATAGTAACCTAATTCCTTCGACCATGAGATCATGCATATCACCTTTGCTGGATGGATGCTTTGATGTCATCAAACACCACACCGTAACAGGGTGGCTATAAAAGTGGCATTGAGTGTTCGGAAAGTATTGGTTGAAACACATGGATCAAGAGTGGGATTTGTCCATCCACATGACGGATAGATATTCTCTGGGCCCTCTCGGTGAAATGTCATCCAATTAGCTTGCAAGCATGTGACTTGGTCACAAGGGATCACATATCACGGGAACGAGAAAAGAGTACTTATCAGTAACGAGGTTGAACTAGGTATGCAGAGATACCGTCGATCATAACCTCGGATAAGTAACATATCGTGAGACAAAGGGAAATTGGTATCGTATGTAAGTGGTTCATTCGATCGCAAAGTAATCGTAGAAATATGTGGGAGCCATATGAATTTCCAGATTCCTCTATTGGTTATTGTTCGGAGAAGTGTCTCGATCATGTCTGCATAATTCACGAACCGTAGGGAGACACACTTAAGGATTCGATGTTGTTTGAGTAGTTATGGTATTATGAGAAAGAGACCGAATGTTGTTCGGAGTCTCGGATGGGATCCGGGATATCACGAGGTGATCCGGAATGGTCCGGAGAATAAGATTCATATAAGGAAAGTCCCGTTTCGGAGTTGGGGAATGGTTCCGGTGTTTTCATCGGGAACATTCTAGAAGGTCCCGGAATGTCCGGCACTCCGGAGGGGAAGGGGTACATGAATGTGTCATTGCATGTTGGAATGATTGCATCATGTACTAAGTGTTCTCGCTGTCCGAAATAAAGGGTTAATTCAAATCCTAATTGAAAAAGTCAAACTGCCAGTTTTCGGTCAAACTGCCAGTTTTCGGAAAGAGGAGAAAGAGGAGGAGAGGTGGAGGCCGAGTTGGAGGAGGGTTCCTCCCCTTGGCCGGCGCACCTCCCAAGGCCGAGTTGGGGAGGAACTCCACCCCTTGGCCGCCGGCCCTCCCACCTATATAAGGAGGGGCAGGGCTCCCCTCCTAGACACATCAAGTTTCCTATCCTCTAAACTAAACCCTAGATCTAGACCCCGGTTTAGAGCTATTCGGTTTAGAGCCTTCTAATTGGTTTAGAGCCCTCTAATTGGTGTGTCTAATTACTAGACCACTAATAGCCTCTCTCATAAGCTCCACCATACTCGCACCGGCTTAAGGCGAAGCCCTGCGGGATTTCCCCTCTACCTCCGGTACCACGCCGTTGTGCTGCCGGAATCGCGAGGAGAGTGCTACAACCTCCGCTGCCTGCTGGAACAAGGGAGAGGAAGGTCTTCGTCGAGTACCGAACGTGTGACCGACTGCGGGGGCGCTGCTGGAACGTGGCGCCGGAAGGATCGTCTGCGCGATCTTGAGATCGGAAAGAGTACGACTACATCACCCACGAGAATCTGCTCTCGTTAAACACTTTGGAATCTTCGAGGGTGAGTTATTCCATCGACTCGTTGCTACAATCTAGTAGATAGATCTTGGCTTGTTTGTTTGTATGCGATAGAAAATTTTTGTTTTCCATGCTACGAACCCCTACAGTGGTATCAGAGCCGTGTCTATATGTAGATCTGTTGCACGAGTAGAACACAATGGTCATTGTGGGCGTTGATGCTTTTATTGAGGATTGCTTTGCGTGTACTTTGCATCTTGCGGTATGTTGGGATGAAGCGGCCCGGGCTAACCTTACATGACATCGTTCATGAGACTTGCTCCACGCTTAACATGCAACTTGTATTGCATAAGTGGCTTTGCGGGTGCCTGTTTCTCCTAGCATAGTAAAGATCCAATTTACAACGGGTAATCAACAATGCTAGTATCAATGTTGTGGTTCTTGTTCGTAGGTTAGAACGACACTTATGTAAAGCCCCAAACCACGTAAAATATGCAAAGAAAGTAGAAGCGTCTAACTTTGTTTTGCAGGGGTGTGCAGTGATGTGATATGGCCATGATTGTGATTATATTTGATGTATGCAATGTTCCTTATTGTAAGTTGGCAACCGGCAGGAGCCATATGGTTGTCTTTAATTTCTGTTAAGACCTGCGTGTCTATTCAAAATAGTTGTAATAGTTGAAGCTGGTGGACGACAACCATGAAGAAGCGTCATTGACCTTGATGCTATGCCGGTGATGATGGAGATCATGTTCGTGCTTAAAGATGGAGATCGGAAGCACAAAGAAGAAAGGCCATATCATATCACATATTATGAATTGCATGTGATGTTAATCCTTTATGCATCTTGTATTGCTTAGTAGACGACGGTAGCATTATAAGATGATCCCTCATGCACATAAATTTCAAGTTCTAAAGTGTTCGCCCTTAGTTAGCACCGTTGCTAAAGCTTGTTGCTTCGAAGCACCACGTGATGATCGGGTGTCTTTGATTCCACGGGTGAATACAACGCAAGCAAGCCAGATTTGCTTATGCGGTAGCTAAGGTTTGATCTTGACGAGCCTAGCATGTACAGACATGGCCTCAGGAACACGGATCGCCGAAAGGTAAAGCATGAATCATATAGCAGATATGATGAACATGTCGATTGTTCGCCATTGAAAACTATATCAACTCTCGTGATGATCGGTGTTGATGTAGTGGATTTGGTTCATGTGATCACTAAAACAATGTGAGGGATGTTGTTTTGAGTGGGAGTTCACCTAGTTTAATTTCATTAATTAATTTGAACTCAATTTGTCATAAACTTAGTCTAAACTATTGCAAATATGTTGTAGATCAATGGCAGCCCCTACCATCAATTTTAATGCGTTCCTAGAGAAAGAAAAGTTGAAAAACAATGGAAGCAACTTCGCGGATTGGTTCCGCAATTTGAGGATTGTCCTCACAGCTGGTAATTTGACCTATGTGCTGGATGCACCGCTAGGTGACCCACCTGCAGCTGATGCTACCGATGAAGTAAAGAATGTTTACCTCGCTCGGAAGGATCAGTACTCCATAGTTCAGTGTGCTATCTTGTATGGTTTAGAATCGGAGCTTCAGAAAAGGTTTGAAGAGTCAGATCCATATGATATTGTCGAGGATCTCAAATTAATCTTTGAGACTCATGCGGCAATTGAAAGTTATGAAGCTTCTGAAAAGTTCTTTAACTGCAAGATGGAAGAGGGTAGCTCCGTCAGTGAGCATGTGCTTAAGATGTCTGGGCACGCAAATAAACTTCAAAGTTTGGGTATAGTGATTCCTAATACTTTGGGAGTTTACCGCATCCTCCAATCACTACCACCAAGTTACAAGAACTTTGTGATGAACTACAACATGCAGAACATGAACAAAGAGTTGCCAGAACTATTTGCTATGTTAAAATCTGCAGAAGTGGAGATCAAGAAAGAGCACCAAGTGTTGATGGTCAATAAGACCACCAAATTCAAGAAAGGCAAGTCTAAGCAAAAGGGACACTTCAAGAAGGGTGGTAAGAAAGATACCATGCCGACGAAGAGGACCAAGGCTGGACCTAAGCCTGATACTGAGTGCTTTTACTGCAAAGGGGAAGGTCACTGGAAACGGAATTGCCCAAAGTACTTGGCGGATTTGAAGAACGGCAACATCAAGAAGAAAGGTATATTTGATATACATGTTATTGATGTGTATTTCACTAGTATTCGTAGTAGTGCCTGGGTATTTGATACTGGTTCGGTTGCTCATATTTGTAACTCGAAACAGGAGCTGCAGAATAAACGAAAGCTAGCGAAGAACGAGGTGACGATGCGCGTGGGAAACGGATCAAAGGTTGATGTGATCGCGGTTGGCACGCTACCTCTTCATCTACCATCGGGATTAGTTTTATACTTAAATAATTGTTATTTGGTGCCTGCGTTGAGCATGAACATTATATCAGGATCTTGTTTATTGCGAGACGGTTACTTGTTTAAATCTGAGAATAATGGTTGTTCGATTTATATGAGTAATATGTTTTATGCACATGCACCTTTGATAGATGGTCTATTCTTGTTGAAACTCGATAGTGGAAATACACATATTAATAACATAGAAGCTAAACGTTTGAAATCAAGCGATAACTTGACCTATATGTGGCACTGTCGTCTTGGTCACATTGGAGTGAAGCGTATAAAGAAACTCCATTCCGATGGACTTCTTGAATCACTTGATTTTGAATCACTTGAAAGATGCGAAGCATGTTTGATGGGTAAAATGACTAAGACTCCATTTTCTGGTATGATGGAGCGAGCTACAGACTTATTGGAAATCATACATACCGATGTGTGTGGTCCAATGAGTGTAGCATCGCGCAGTGGTTATCGTTATGTTCTTACCTTCACGGATGACTTGAGTAGATATGGGTATATCTATTTCATGAAACATAAGTCCGAAACTTTCGAGAAGTTTAAGGAGTTTCAAAGTGAGGTAGAGAATCAACGTAACAAGAAGATTAAATTTCTACGTTCTGATCGTGGAGGTGAATATCTAAGTTACGAGTTTGGTGAGCATTTGAAGAAATGTGGAATACTTTCGCAGTTGACACCGCCGGGAACACCACAGCGTAATGGTGTGTCTGAACGTCGTAATCGAACTCTCTTAGATATGGTTCGTTCTATGATGTCACTTACAGATTTACCGCTATCATTTTGGGGTTATGCATTAGAAACAGCCGCATTCACTTTAAATAGGGCACCATCTAAATCCGTTGAAACGACACCATATGAATTATGGTTTGGGAAGAAACCTAAATTGTCGTTCCTTAAAGTTTGGGGATGCGAAGCCTATGTAAAGAAGTTACAGCCGGACAAGCTTGAACCCAAAGCGGAAAAATGCGTCTTCATAGGATACCCGAAGGAAACTATTGGGTATACCTTCTATCATAGATCCGAAGGCAAAATCTTCGTTGCTAAGAATGGATCCTTTCTAGAGAAGGAATTTCTCTCGAAAGAAGTGACTGGAAGGAAAGTAGAACTCGACGAGGTTGTCGAACCTTCTCTCGAAATTGCGAGTAGCGCAGCACCGGAAGAAGTTCCTGTGGTGCCTGCACCAATAAGAGAGGAAGCTAATGATGGTGATCATGAAACTTCGGTTGAAGTTACTACAGAGCCTCGGAGGTCAACGAGAACTCGTACCACTCCAGATTGGTATGATTCCGTTATGAATGTCATGGTGGTGGACAACACCAATGACCCCGAGACATATGAGGAAGCGATGATGAGCCCAGATTCCAATAAATGGCAAGAAGCCATGAAATCCGAGATTGGATCCATGTACGAAAACCAAGTATGGACTTTGGTGGACTTACCGGATGGCCGGAAGGCTATCGAGAACAAATGGATTTTCAAGAAGAAAACAGATGCTGATGGTAATGTTACTGTCTATAAAGCTCGACTTGTCGCAAAAGGGTTTCGACAAATTCAAGGAGTTGACTACGATGAGACTTTCTCACCAGTAGCGAAGCTAAAGTCTGTGAGGATTATGTTAGCAATCGCTGCATATTATGATTATGAGATATGGCAGATGGATGTCAAAACAGCATTCCTCAATGGAGACATTGATGAAGAGTTGTATATGATGCAACCCAAAGGTTTTGTCGATCCTAAAGATGCTAACAAGGTATGCAAACTTCAACGGTCCATCTATGGATTGAAGCAAGCATCCCGAAGTTGGAATCAACGTTTTGATAAGGTAATCAAAAGTTTTGGTTTTATACAAACTTATGGAGAAGCTTGTATTTACAAGAAAGTGAGTGGGAGCTCTGTAGCATTCTTAATACTGTATGTGGATGACATATTGTTGATTGGGAATGATGTAGACCTTCTTAATAGTGTCAAAGAATATTTGAATAATAGTTTTTCAATGAAGGATCTTGGCGAAGCAGCTTACATATTAGGCATAAAGATTTATAGAGATAGATCGAAACGCCAAATATCATTGTCACAAAGTACATATTTGGACAAAGTTCTAAAGAAGTTTGGAATGGAAGAAAGCAAGAAAGGGTTCTTGCCCATGTTGCCCAATATGACCTTGAGTAAAACTCAAAGTCCGACATCGGCAGAAGATAGAGAAAGGATGAGTAAGACTCCCTATGCCTCAGCCATAGGATCTCTAATGTATGCCATGCTATGTACTAGACCCGACATCGCATATGCTGTTAGTCTAACTAGCAGATATCAAAGTGATCCAGGAGTGGATCATTGGACAGCGGTCAAAAACATCCTTAAGTACTTGAGAAGAACTAAGGATATGGTTCTTTCTTATGGAGGTGATGAACAGCTCGTTGTTAATGGTTACACCGATGCAAGTTGGAACACCGATCCAGATGATTCTAAATCACAATCTGGATACGTATTTATTTTGAATGGTGCAGCAGTTAGCTGGAGGAGTGCAAAGCAAAGCGTTGTGGCGAGATCTTCAACTGAATCGGAATACATGGCTGCTTCGGAGGCTTCACAAGAAGCGATATGGATGAAAGAGTTCATTACAGAGCTGGGTGTGGTTCCTAGTGCGCTGGACCCAATGTCTATCTACTGTGATAACATGGGCGCCATAGCCAATGCGCAAGAACCAAGGTCACACAAGAAGCTGAAGCATATCAAGCTGCGTTTTCACGCTATTCGAGAACATATCCAGGATGGGGATATAAAGATTTGCAAAGTACACACAGATCTGAATGTGGCGGATCCGTTGACTAAACCTCTCCCGAGGGCAAAACATGACCAACACCAAACTGCCATGGGTGTTCGGTATATTACCATGTAATCTAGATTAGATGACTCTAGTGCAAGTGGGAGACTGTTGGAGATATGCCCTAGAGGCAATAATAAATATAGTTATTATTATATATCTTTGTGTTTATGATAAATGTTTGCATTCATGCTATAATAGTATTAACAAGGAAACCATTAATACTTGTGTGAATTGTAAACTTAATTGAAGTCCCTAGTATAGCCTCTATACTTCACTAGCTTGTTGGTTGATTGATGATGTGGTTTCTTTGTCATGAACATTGAGATGTTATCAACAACAAGATCATATCGTTAGGAGAATGATATGGTGGACATACTCCTATAGATAAGCGTAGCATAAAGATCAAGTCATTTCAATAGTTCAATTGCTATATGCTTTCTGATACATAGTAACCTAATTCCTTCGACCATGAGATCATGCATATCACCTTTGCTGGATGGATGCTTTGATGTCATCAAACACCACACCGTAACAGGGTGGCTATAAAAGTGGCATTGAGTGTTCGGAAAGTATTGGTTGAAACACATGGATCAAGAGTGGGATTTGTCCATCCACATGACGGATAGATATTCTCTGGGCCCTCTCGGTGAAATGTCATCCAATTAGCTTGCAAGCATGTGACTTGGTCACAAGGGATCACATATCACGGGAACGAGAAAAGAGTACTTATCAGTAACGAGGTTGAACTAGGTATGCAGAGATACCGTCGATCATAACCTCGGATAAGTAACATATCGTGAGACAAAGGGAAATTGGTATCGTATGTAAGTGGTTCATTCGATCGCAAAGTAATCGTAGAAATATGTGGGAGCCATATGAATTTCCAGATTCCTCTATTGGTTATTGTTCGGAGAAGTGTCTCGATCATGTCTGCATAATTCACGAACCGTAGGGAGACACACTTAAGGATTCGATGTTGTTTGAGTAGTTATGGTATTATGAGAAAGAGACCGAATGTTGTTCGGAGTCTCGGATGGGATCCGGGATATCACGAGGTGATCCGGAATGGTCCGGAGAATAAGATTCATATAAGGAAAGTCCCGTTTCGGAGTTGGGGAATGGTTCCGGTGTTTTCATCGGGAACATTCTAGAAGGTCCCGGAATGTCCGGCACTCCGGAGGGGAAGGGGTACATGAATGTGTCATTGCATGTTGGAATGATTGCATCATGTACTAAGTGTTCTCGCTGTCCGAAATAAAGGGTTAATTCAAATCCTAATTGAAAAAGTCAAACTGCCAGTTTTCGGTCAAACTGCCAGTTTTCGGAAAGAGGAGAAAGAGGAGGAGAGGTGGAGGCCGAGTTGGAGGAGGGTTCCTCCCCTTGGCCGGCGCACCTCCCAAGGCCGAGTTGGGGAGGAACTCCACCCCTTGGCCGCCGGCCCTCCCACCTATATAAGGAGGGGCAGGGCTCCCCTCCTAGACACATCAAGTTTCCTATCCTCTAAACTAAACCCTAGATCTAGACCCCGGTTTAGAGCTATTCGGTTTAGAGCCTTCTAATTGGTTTAGAGCCCTCTAATTGGTGTGTCTAATTACTAGACCACTAATAGCCTCTCTCATAAGCTCCACCATACTCGCACCGGCTTAAGGCGAA
This sequence comes from Avena sativa, assembly GCA_916181665.1. Taxonomy (NCBI): domain Eukaryota; kingdom Viridiplantae; phylum Streptophyta; class Magnoliopsida; order Poales; family Poaceae; genus Avena; species Avena sativa. The sequence goes on along the minus strand of OV702279.1, from coordinate 367,615,112 downwards.
GCCCTGCGGGATTTCCCCTCTACCTCCGGTACCACGCCGTTGTGCTGCCGGAATCGCGAGGAGAGTGCTACAACCTCCGCTGCCTGCTGGAACAAGGGAGAGGAAGGTCTTCGTCGAGTACCGAACGTGTGACCGACTGCGGGGGCGCTGCTGGAACGTGGCGCCGGAAGGATCGTCTGCGCGATCTTGAGATCGGAAAGAGTACGACTACATCACCCACGAGAATCTGCTCTCGTTAAACACTTTGGAATCTTCGAGGGTGAGTTATTCCATCGACTCGTTGCTACAATCTAGTAGATAGATCTTGGCTTGTTTGTTTGTATGCGATAGAAAATTTTTGTTTTCCATGCTACGAACCCCTACAAACTCAGCCTCAACACTCGAACGGGAAACCGCTGTCTGTTTCTTCGTCTTCCAAGCAATGAGCGAACCACCAAGAAACACACAGTAAGCATAAAGTGAATAACGATCCGAAGGATCACTCGCCCACGTAGCGTCCGAATAGCACTGGAGCTGGAGGGAGCTGGAACGAGGAAAGAAAAGACGACGAGTGATCGTACCACGAAGATAACGAAGAACACGGAGAAGATGACTATAGTGAACAGTGGTGGGAGCAGAAACAAACTGACTCAAAATATGAACAGGATAAGAGATGTCAGGACGAGTAACAACAAGATAAACAAGACTCCCAACAAGATGACGATAACGCGTTGGATCAGAAAGAGGATCACCATCAGTGAGTTGAAGCTTAACATTAAGCTCCATAGGGGTCTCAACAGTGCGTTCATCCCCAAGAGCAGCACGGGCAAGAAGATCCTGAATATACTTTTCCTGAGAGATGTAAAAGCCATCAGAAGTAGAGGAAACCTCAATCCCAAGAAAGTATCGAAGAGGACCAAGATCAGTCATAAGAAACTGATCACGAAGACGAGCCTTAACAAAGGCGATATACTCAGGATCATCACCAGTAATGATCATATCATCAACATAGAGAAGAAGGAGAGTGCGTCCACGAGGAGAAGTGTGAACAAACAACCCTGGATCATGAGCACTAGGGGAGAAACCAGCAGCAGTCACTACAGAAGCAAAGCGCTCAAACCAAGCACGAGGGGCCTGTTTGAGGCCATAAAGAGAACGTAGAAGACGACAAACCATCCCCGCGGGAACAGAATACCCAGGAAGAGGCTGCATATAAACCTCCTCACTCAACTCACCATTGAGAAAGGCATTCTGAACATCAAGCTGGGACACACACCAGTGACGAACAGAAGCAACAGCAAGAAGAGTACGCACAGTGGTCATATGAGCCACAGGAGCAAAGGTCTCATCATAGTCACGACCATGCTCCTGCTGAAAACCACGAGCCACAAGACGCGCTTTATAGCGCTCAAGAGATCCATCAGAGCGAGTCTTAATCTTATAGACCCACTTACACGTGATAGGACGAACACCGGGAGGGGAAGAAACAAGATCCCAGGTGCCAGCGTGCTCAAGCGCAGCGATCTCCTCAGCCATGGCCAGCTGCCATTCAGGATGATGCTCAGCATCCCGATAAGAAGTCGGCTCAGAGGCAACAGAAAGACCATACTGACTAGGAGAGTAACGGTCGGGGGCACGACGTTGACGAACATGACGAGTAGAGGGAAGATCATCAGAAGAAGACGACGCAGGAGACGACGATGAAGAAGAGGGAATAGTAGAGGAAGACTCCAGAGAGCGAGGAGAACTAGGAGAACTAGACGGAGCAGAGGAGGACGGCGTCGAAGAAGAGACATCAGGGGGGAGATCCTGAAGAAGACACAATAGATGTAGAAGGAGGTGTGTCGGAAAAGAGAAGAAAAGAGATATCTTCCACCGGGTAAGTGCTAGCGGTGGGACGAGGATAGAAAGGACGCGTCTCATCAAAAGTAACATCACGAGAGATACGCATCCGACGACCAACAGGGTCCCAACAACGATAGCCCTTATGCTCATCACTGTATCCAAGGAAGACACACTCAACAGACTGAGCGGTCAGTTTGGTGCGTTCGTGAGGAGCAAGGAGAACATAGCAAACACAACCAAACAAGCGAAGCATTGAGTAGTCTGGAGACTGTCCAGATAGGCGCTCAAGAGGGATACCACCCTGCAAGGCAGCAGAAGGCTGAATATTGATGAGATAAGCTGACGTAGCGACAGCCTCAGCCCAGAAATGCGGCGGAAGAGAAGAAGCAATCATCAAAACGCGAGTGGTCTCAAGAAGATGGCGATGCTTACGCTCAGCAACGCCATTCTGGGCATGTGCACCAGGACAAGAGAACTGAGCAAGGGTGCCCTGCTCAGCAAGAACACCTCGCAACATCTGGGAGATATACTCACCAGCAGAATCAGCACGAAATACACGAATGGGGTAGAATACTGAGTACGGACCATGGCCGCAAAACGCTGATATATGGAGAGCACTTCACTACGAGAGCGCATAAAATACAACCAAGTGTATCGAGAAAAATCATCGATGAATAAAATATAGTAGCGATGGCCCCCTTTCGAAGCGAAAGGAGCCGGACCCCAAACATCAGAATGAACTAAATCAAAAGGTCGCTGAGATACAGACGCGCTAGTAGGATAGGGAAGCTGAATCTGTTTACCCAACCTACAGCCCTAACAATGTAAAGACCCATCTCCTGAGACAGACCCAGAAGACCACGATGAACTAATGACGACAGGCGGGAGTCACAAAGGTGACCAAGACGATGATGCCACTGCTGAAATGAGCTGGTAGCAGAGGCGACGACCGGAGAAGAACTGGCAGATAAAGTGGCAGCGGAAGGAACACGAAGCCAGTCTAACTCCCAAAGTCTTGAAGAGTCACGACTGCGAGGGCCAGCTCCAACCAGGGCCTGTGTGCGACGGTCCTGGACAACACAAGAATCAGCATCAAGAATGGCGCGACAGCCAGAGTCAGTCAGCTGGCTAGCAGAGAACAGATTCATCTTAAGAAGAGGGACATGAGAAATATCAGGAACAGAAAAAGAAGAAGTGGAAAGGGTGCCCCGACTAGAAACGGGAAGAGAGATACCATCAGCCATAAAAACACGGACAGGAGAAGGGAGAGAACGAAGAGCAGACAGAAAAGAAGACTCAGATGTCATATGAAAAGAAGCTCCAGAATCCAGATACCACGGGGACGTACCTGACTGTGTAGAAGGTGGTGGTCGCGCAGTGCCTGAAGAATCAGTCATAGAACCAACAGTGCCCGTCGAAGAAGAGCTTGTAGCAGCAAGCAGACCGCGAAGACTCCTGATAATGTCCTGATCAGAGAGAACAACTGCTGAAGACTCGGAAGGAGCCGGCTGCCCACGAGCCTGGTGCTACTGACGTATACTGGGGTCCCGTGTATAACAGGTGGCCCAAGTGTGGCCATCCCTGTTGCAGTAAGAGCAGTGACGAAGAGAACCACGACGACCCTGACCACGAGCCTGCTGGTGCTGACTCTGACCCTGAGGCTGCTGAAGCTGACCCTGACCCTGACCTGGAGGAGTGGGTAGTATCGGCGGTGGCACAGGGGACCGCGGCTGAGTCGAGGGAGCAGACGGCAAAGGAGCACCACGAGTAGCAAGCACAGATGGAACCGCAAGAAGACCAGCACCACGGAGACGGGTCTCCTCAGCCCGAAGCTCAAACAACACCTTAGAGAGCGGAACACGACCACGAGCATTCAGCTGAGCACGCCGGGGCTCAAACTCCTGGCGAAGTCGAGACAGAAACTCATAGATACGGTGAAACTCCAAATCCGAGCGCACAATCTGGCAGCACGAACATGTGCCACAAACAGCAGTACGGAGAGAATCAAGCTGACGCCAGATAGCAGCACTCTGAGTATAGAACTCATCAATAGTGGAATCACCCTGCTGGAGAGCATGCTCCTGACGGACCACAGACAGGTAAAGAGCATCTCCAGACGGCTGGTAGCGCTGACGAAGATGGGCCCACTGAGCGGCAATAGTAGGGAGACTCATGAACTCAGCAGCATACTGGGGCAGAACACTGGAGGTGAGAACAGCAGCAGCACGAGCATCCTCATCAACCCACTGAGTATAGGCAGTCAGAGCGTGGCGATAGGCCTCGAGATCAGAAGAGTACTGCTTGAACTTCAGGTCATAAGCAGCAATGGCACTATCATCGGCACTCTGAGCAGCATCCTTGGCCTCCTGAGAAGCATCAGCACCAAGAACAATCGGCGTCGGCGGAAGGGGAGCCACAGGAGCAGGGGGGCACGACGGACAGGAGACCTCGCTGGAAAGCACACCCCAAAGACGGAGACCGCGCATGTGAACGCGCATAAAGGCAGCGAAATCAGGGTAATTCGCGCCATCGAAGATCACCGGGCAGCGAGGAATCGCAACATATCCCGATGAAGAAGATATCTCTCTCTCACTCTTTTTTTTTCTTTTTTTTTTGGAGGTCAACTCTCAGATCTAAGCGAAAACTGACAAAGAACATCAGTCAGAATCAAAACCGACGAAGAAGGCCGCGTGGTGCGTCGGACGGGACGGAGGCGGGCAGCAGTCAGATCCAATCGGCCGGCTAGGGAGGGCCAGACGGGGCTGCCGGGGCGGGTGGGCAGGTGGCCTCGGGAGCAGCAGGTGGCCTCGGGAGCGGTAGGTGGCGTCACGAGCAGGGCGTCAGGTGGCGTTGACCCGCTGGACGCAGAAGCTGCCGCGTGGTGCCTCAGGCGAGGACGGGGAGACCAGACGGGGAGACCAGACGGGAGACGGGCCCCGCCAGAAATTTGGCGTGAGCAGACGGCGACGACCGGATCTGAAACCGGACACAGATCGGTCCAATCTGGACACAGATCTGAAATGGTAACCGAATCGATCTAGATCTGAAACGAGGCAAAACAAGCGGCGACCGACGGCGACAACGACGGCAGGGCCGACGGCGACAGGGACGGTGGCGGCCGACAAAATTATGAGAAAGAGGACAGACTAACCTTGATCTGATACCATGTTAGGAATATGCAACTTGTATTCCTCTGGGGGCCAAAGGCCACAATATATAGTACAAGTACAGGGCAAATATACAGGAAGCCCCCTAACATATGGAGGAAATACAATATACAGATATATATACATCTAACAACGGGGATTCCATTCCGGGTCAGCATGAAGTAACCATCGCTCTTCAATCACTGGGCTAACAAACCACCCACTTTATTAAATGCTACCTGTACCAGGATTGCACATTGCAAGTTTCCAATTTCCTTTTCTTCTGGAGGCCACGTAGCATTGGATTTTTTCTTAAAGTTTTGCAGAAATAAGATTCAAGACTATATGTAATATGCATGATTTATTTCAAAGTTTCCAAAAACTTAGAAATACAAACTTTTGCCATTTTGAAACTCATGTTTTCTGGTAAACCCATGCCCATATGCATATATATTTCGGCATTTCAAAGTTTCCAAAAACTTAGAAATACAAACATTTACCATTTTGAAACTCGGGTTTTTTGGTGAACCCATGCCCATCTCAATTATGCATATACATATTTCGGCAAATCCTACGGTAACATGTTGCATCTGTTTTATCCTTCTCATTTGATGAAAAAAAAAGCAGAAATAGAAATTCGATTGTATTCTTTTTACTTCCTTTAATCTAAATTAATTGACTCATATTTGTCTAGATTCGAATATATCTAGACATGATTTATATTAGATACATTCGAATTTAGATAAATTTGAATTAATTAATTTTGATATGAGGGATTACATGTAAACATCTGGTTTTTGTAAAGAAAGAACACGAAAATGGAAAGTCCGGATCTCAAAAAAGAAAGGAAAAAGAAAATGGAAAGTCGAGGAAAAGCAAAAGCTCGGACACAGGTTCGCGTGGATTTGACGCTCGGTTTTTGCCCACGTCGGCGGACAGAGCGCGTCCATTCTACGCGACGCGCGCCGAAGTAGTCGCCCTACTCCAAATCCCAAATCAAACCGCCAAAGCTCTGTAGCGTTCGAGAGGCATGGCGCGTCCCAGGGGAAGGAAGCGCACGGCTGCGGAGGCCGACGGCCCGAGCGATACGGCGGCGGCGGCGGCGACGACGGTGAGGCCTGGGAAGCGCGCCAAGGCGACGCCCAAGCCCGAGGCGGAGTACTTCCCCGAGAAGCGGAATCTGGTGAGGGAGGGCTTCATGAGACCCGATACCTTTTCCCCAAGGATGCGTGCTTCCGTTTGCTAGGCTTCGTAGTTTGATTGGTCTTGGCGATATCTTGCTGCATTGGTTGGATTTGGGCGCCTTGCTGAAACACGAGAATCCTAGGATATTGCAAGTGAGTTAGGGATGATTTTCTCTGCTGGAATGCTGTGTCAGTCGTGCTGCTGTTGCGGCATTCGCTGTTGATGTACGGCTCGTCGGCTCCTATCATTCTCAAGTGCCTGGTACACAGTGGTAGCATTGAGCCTAACTGCGGCTAAAGGCTAAGCTATGATCACAGCATGATGATTTCCTACACTGGCTCCAAAATAGTTGCAGGGTAACACTTGCAAGTTTTCTGTTGATGGTTTTAATAAAGAAACAGTGGTCAGAGTTCACAAGTTTTTCCACCATCTTTCAGCCGTGTACCCTGATGAGCACCTTTTGATGTTGTGTTATGATTTAACGGATGTGATTGACTGTCCATGAGTATGCCTTGTCCCTTGTTTGCTATATATTGCTTTCGTGCATTATGACTAATGGTGTACTGCTGGGTGTCCAGGAGGACCTTTGGTTGTCGGCCTTTCCTATTGGGACCGAGGTTTGTGCACATCACCATCTAGCGGTGCACTTTTTTTTTACACGCATACAAATATTTATCATCCATTTCTGCTTACCTTTAATGATTGCCTATTATCTGCTCCCTGCAGTGGGAAAATATTGATAAGATACAGGAGTTCGACTGGAACTTCCAAAATTTAGAGGTACATATATCCGACATATAATCTGCTAGCAATCTCTTTGAATACTATGCTTGTTGTATCATATCAATACATGGTTTATTGTTGGTGAGCAGAAAGCTCTGGAAGAAGGGGGAGAGCTCTATGGCAAGACAGTTTACTTGTTTGGAAGCACTGAACGTAAGTATGCGAACGTCCAATAGTTGACGCGTATCTACATATTAATTTTCGTAATATTCTTCTAATCGACAGTAAACTGGTGTTGTTCAGGGTGTCGTTTCTTGTTTGAATCATCTGTGGTAAATTTTGCTCTGAAGTAATTTACAGTACAGAATTGATATAAGAAGAATCAGTTTGTTGTTTAGAAATTTTTAGTACCGATGCTGTAGAGGTACTTTTGCATAGCTTATTGAAGCTGAAATATTCCCTCTACACAGCCAGCAAGTAAATAATCTTATTATAGTTTATACATTTTCAATAGTAAAATTGATTTTGTTGCTTCCATGTGATGAGAAATTTCAAGGTCAGAGGCTAGTATGCTAGTTGATTAGTTTTTCTGGGGTTTATAGATGCTAACATTTCTGAGGCTAAAACTGATTGTAATGCAGAAACAAGGTCATCTCTGTTGTCTGTTTCATTTGTACCAGCATGTTGAATGGTTACTTCATGCAATTTGTCTGATTGTCTCGTTTCTGTTGGTCTGCAGCTCAGCTATTGAATGTTGCTAAAGGCGAACAAAAGTATGAAAAGATAGTACTTGTTCCTACTGTAGTTGCGGTAGGTTCTCATCCATTCTCTTGATTTAAACAGTTATCCCATGGTTCTGTTGACCATCTTATCTCTCCAGAAAAAGAATGTTTGCTATCTTATCTTGAGTTCTGTAATGCATTTATAAAAAAATGCATTACATAAAATGGTCCTTGAAACACTATATATTGAGTTGCACTTTCTCATGATTATGCTAGCAAACTAACACTGTTTATCTCTCGCATTGAATAAAATGCACACCTGTTTCACCATTTGTATGTAAAGCCTATTGCACAAGATTTGAAATGTTTATGTAGATTTTTTTAAATCAGTTAGTAACTATAAGAACTAGTTTTTTAATTACATGTCGGTTTTTGCCAGGAACTCCTTTGTTCTTGGTGATGATGTTGACGTTGTGACAGCACTGTGGGAGTAAACCTTAACTAATCTTGATTCTTCTTATAACGTTTACTAGTCTCTACCTCTACTATTCTGTAATAATGCCAATCTCAAATCTTTCGTTCCTAGTATACCTCTTATGTTTATCTGGCCTGAATCCCTTTTCGTCTTCTATAATCCCGAGTAACCCTCATGTTCTTGCCACATTATTTTAACCTAAAACATTTGACTGGTATGAGTTATTGACTCTAACCAATACTATCAAATGTTTTAAGCTTGCAGCGGGAAATGTTTCTTGACATATTTGTAGCTTGTAGTTGTTTCATCAACTGAGACTAGAAAGTTGCTATTTATTTGCCGATGGTGCATTTAGCTCTTGCAATTATGTTTGTGCTGCAGGTTGAGTGTCCTTTTCCACCATCAGATAAAGTTGGTATAAAATCTGTCCAAAGGGAAAATGAAGAAATAGTACCAATGAGGTCCATGAAGATGGCCTGGGTGCCCTATGTTCCACAAGAGGACCGGTATAAGTCACATTTCTTTAACTATGTTTGGGGTTGTATTCTTACATTATTCTCTCTTCATTGCATTTTTGCATTTTTGTTTACTTTACTCTTGCTTTGTCTATAGGTTCAGCAGGATTGATAGATTGAAAACGAAAATATTCACTCTTTGTTGCACCCAGCGAAGGTCAGTTTTGTTGATGCTATTTTCATTACTTGCTAAAATAATGTGCTTGAAGGCATATATTTATGTTATTATTATTTATTTGTTTATTGGAAATGTTGTCACCTAGTAATATGTGCTGTGTAGCCATCTTGAACCTCTACCTTTTTTGTGGCTGGATGTATCATCCTAAGTTTGCAATATTTTACAGGTCTGCTCTGAAGCATCTGAAAACTGAGCGAGTTAAGAAGTTTGACTACTGCATGCCATGTAAGCTGCATTGCGATTATTTTTCATAGGGTTGATTTGTATAGTTGTGTGAAGGAAATAGGTGTTGTCCTGTTTGGATCCCTTTTCAGAGGATATGCTATGACACCTATTTGTCGCTCGGTCCAGTCTAATATGTAAACTATACTTTGAATTTGTGGATGATGTTCTGCGAGACTGCGACTACTTGTAGTTAAAGGGGCACAGTGCAACTGTATGATATGGGGTTAGTAATCCTTTTCTAACTGATTGCTGATCATACCGAGTATCAGTAGAGTTACATGAGACTGACAAGTGTATTCGCATACTTTTGCAAGGTCTTTCTTTCCAATTGTGTATTGCATTGTGCATTGGTTTGATCTTTGGTAGTGTTGTACCTTGTGCATTAGTTTGCTCTTTGGTAGTGTTTGTACCTTCAAATTCACATTTGTGTTACAAGCATAAACATTCTGCAGTAAGTTTTATGGGGTCAAAACATGCCAAAGCCCAAGGTCATTGGTCACACAAATAATATGAACACATTACATTCACCCAAACCATTAAACAACAGACTGTGTGGTTAAAAAAACGACGCGTACACATCCTCACAATGTTATATGAATAGATCTGATAGTTTGAGTTAGATATATTTTATCTGAAGTGTTTGATGGGATATGCGCTCATGAACCTCTGATAATGATATTGCAGACTATATGTCACTTTCTCCTGAAGATGACCATGATACAACTGTCGATATCATATATCCTCTAGAACAACCGGTAAGCTTCTTTTAGCAAGTCTATTTGGTAGAAGTAATGCTTAAATAATTATGAATGGTTGATACCATTTTTCTTAAATCAAGCTGTTCACTGATACTTAGAGGAATCATAATTACGATTTGAACAACAAAAATCTCACAAGAGCATTTTGTTTCGTCTCTGGAATCTGTGTCGAAACTTAATCTACATGAGCTGCCTTTTTGGCCTTATATGGGAATAATAGATAAATCCCCTAAAATGTGAAAAAAAGTTATTTCCTGCTATTTTTACCAAACCTTGAATTGAGAGATGATGAAATATCACTCAGTTCCACTTTTAGTAATGCAATTCGTAGGGTTTTGATTTCAAGTAGGAGTAGCTGTTAATTGTTGTTATAAACCTTTGTGCTTCTTGTTGCAGGTAGTGCAATCATTTGACTGGGAAATGGATGATTATGAGGTGTTTATTGTTTTCTTTGCTCTGTCGCTCCCTTGGAAGAGCATCTGTGTTTCAATCTTTGTGTTGCAATGCAGGATTTTGTTGGCGACCTAGTTAAAGATGAGGCGCTACCAGAGGACGAGAAAGAAAACTTTAAGGTGCACATTCTAGTGATTTTTGTGCTTGGTCTACTATAAAGGATACTTAGCATAGCCTATGATCAATTAATCATTACCTCGATGAGTCTTCCTAACTTGACTGCCTCATTTTATCCACAGGAATTCTTAAAGAAGAAGGTTAGAGAAAGGAAGGCAGAGCTGAGACAGGTTCACAATTAACCAAGCTATTTTGTATTTTCACCAGAGATTTTGGTGCGTTCTAATACTATGTTGCTGCAAAAACTTATGCAGGCTAAAGAAGCAAGAAAGGAAGCTATTGACAGTATGGACCCTGAGCTAAAGAAGGCATTTGAAAAAATCCAATTCTACAAATTTTATCCTGTAAATGCCCTGGACGCTCCTGATATAAGCATACAAAAGGTATGCAATGATGCCACTCTTTATTTCAGAATGGACCATACAACTTGCTTTGAGTTAAGTTATGCATCTATTGTGTTCTGCAGGTAGATTACATCAATAGGTATTATGGGAAGGCGCACAAACGGATGTGAAGACCACTCCTCACATTTTGTGCGAGCATTGTGAATTAAGCTAGCTTGAAGAGACAGTAAAAAAATTGGAAGCCAGGATCATGTTGATCAAAATATTCTAATGTGGTCCCTTGTTAAACCATCCATACGAAGTGTGTCCTATAGTTACACCTCAGACTCCTACCAAGGCTTTAAAGTATCGCTTACTTCTGCATTCTTTTCCTTGTGCAAATTATAAATTTCTAGGGGATAGATGTAATGTCAGAAAGAGGACCTTCTCGGAGTAAACAATTGGTTTAGAGAAATAGCATGTTTCCTTTTCTTCATCACGTAATAACTTTGGATCCTTTAATTTGGCAAATAATCATGGTAATATATCCATTTGATTCCGTTATGATTGCTGTTTTATTTGTGAACATGTGTGTTCGTGCTCCACCGAGAGCTTTGAGTTTGTTTTATCCAACCTCACTACCTCAGCTTGGCGGATGCCCATGGGCGGTATCATTCTTGTGTTTCAGCTTCCTATTCTTCATGACGATCGAATTGATTGTGTCATGTGAAATACATGTGCTAGCACATGGGTTCGGCTTTGCAAAAATTAATCTTTCGGAACAAACAAGAGCGATCAACTCGTTGACAAATATAGCATTCACATAAGTGCGATAGTATCTAGCTCAATTTTGTTAAATACAGCATGATCATTTAGACATACATTTGAACAGTAAGAAGCAGAACCATAGGGTCATGGTAAATGAAGTGTTTGTTTGGTCAGGAGTTAACTTTATCAGAGTGTGATGCAATTTTTTCAAACTTTGCCAGATCCTCATTTTTGTCAGATTTGAAAATTTGCACCATCCACTGCTTCAGATCCTCATTTTTGTCATTTTAGCACAGCCTAGAATATATGATACGTACCTTGAATTGAGATTTTGTACACTGATAGAATACATCATTGCCTAGATCTAGGATCTTTTACAGAATTCTTTAAAATTTTAAAACATTGTTTTCAAAATGTAAATGAAAACTACATGTAGCTTGGTCTACAAAACACTACTTTCTATTATCAGAATATTGTTATCGTATAGTATGCCTATAAGAAACACCGTAGATACTAAAATAGTCCTTTTTGTTAGAATGTTATTATGGAATAACATGCTTTTAAGAAAAGCCATGCATACTACTCTCGAAACAGGCTTTCGCCCCCTTTATAAATATAACATACTGATGAGACCGTTATTGGGCCAGACATCACAACACCCAAAGGAAGAGAACGCACAGACAAAAATGCTGGGGCAATAGCTACAACATGCCCAAAAAGAAAAGAAATGGAAAAAACAGCGATACGACGAAACAAGGGTGGCCCGCCATCGCTGCGCCCTCCGGAATTGTGCCACCACACACCTAATACCCTAAATCGCCCGGTGCCAAACAACACCTTCAAGAAGGAGAGCGCCGTCGACATGTCGCTGCTGTCCGGACCAACGAACTGGCCCTAGGGTTTCCCCGACACTAGGAGTCGAGAGGACGAGGGGTATCCAAGACGCCCTCCAGAAAGGAATGGCGCCACCCGAAGGCGGCGCCGCGTCGTAGTCGGACAGGCTGACAAGGATTTCTACCTACCCCGTCCCCCAAAAAACCCCGGGCAATTCAGAGCATCACCACCAACTTTAGCGCCCACTAGCACACGCCAAAACAAACTTGAGGCCACCATCGTCATCATCACATCGAGGACACCGTCAAGCAACCCGCAAGATGGAAGCAAACGACATAGCTCGAGCTAGGAACGACACTGCAGAAGCCACACGGGAGGATCCCACCTCCACCACCAAGTAGTGGTCGTCGACTGGACAGGGCAGCAGGGGCACACCAGGCAATACTAGACAATATCATTTTTATCAGAACAGTTTCTGGAGCTTTCGACCTTCCTGAAGGGTTTCGCGGCATATTAAATCAAAAATTTTCTACGGATGCGAACAGAGGGAAAGCCAAGATCTAATCTAGGAGATGCAAACAACGAGAGAGATTGGATTAGATCTTCATACCCTTGAAGATTCGCACAGCGGAACGTTCGTCGGAACGTGGGTGATGTAGTCGTACTCGCTTCTCCTCCTCGTGATCCGATCCGATCTAGCACCACAAGTGGCGGTGCCTCCGTGAGATGCACACGTGCAGCACCTCGACGTCTCCTCCTTCCTCGGACCAGCAAGTATGGTGGAGAGACGGATTGGATCTACAACGCGACGGCGCGGGCTTCGCCTACACGCAGTCGGGAGGGAGAGAGAGAGAGGAGGGCAGCAGGGCGGCTAGCTCTTGGAGGGGAAGGTGTGTAGGGGTGGTGCGCCCCCAGCCCTCTTTATATAGAGGGGTGGGCGGCTGCAACCCTAGCCCCCTCCCCCAAGCCAAACCGGCGGCTCCAAGGAGAAGGAGTGGGGGGCAAGGAAACCCCCCTTCTAGAAGGTCTATCTCGAGTTTAAAACCCCCTTGGCCGGCTGGGCCCTATGGGGCCTTGTGCCCCTGGCCCAATGCGTCCAGGGCACTCCCTCATAGGCCCATGCCCCCTCCCGGAAGGTGGGGCCACGTTGGTCCCCTTCCGGAAGGTTCTAGAAGCTTCCGGTACAATACCGATTAACCCGGAACAATTCCGAACTCCAAAAACTGCACTGCCTTATATGAATCTTATTCTCGGGACCACTCCGGAACCTCTCGTGATGTCCCGGATCCCATCCGAGACTCCGAACAAAAACTCATAAACCAATTATCCAATCTATCCTAGCGTCGAGACACGTTAAGTGTGTGACCCTGCGGGTTCGAGAATATGCAGACAGGATCTTCTATCAATAATCTACAGCGGGGTCTAGAAACCCATATTGACTCCCACACATTCATCGATGATCATATCGGATGAACCACGATGCCAGGATTCAATCAATCCCATATATATATTCCCTTCGTCTCGCGATATTTTACTTGCCCGAGATTCGATCGTCGGTACCGGCATACCTAGTTCAATCTCGTTCACAGCAAGTACTTTACTCGTTCCGTAATCCGATATCACTTTGTGATTAACTCCTTAACCACATGCTTGCAAGCGGTGTTGATATCGATTACCGAGTGGGCCCGAAGTATATCTCTCTGACTTGGGAGGGACAAATCCCATCTCGATACATACAACCCAACAGATACTTTCCGATCACCTGAGAGACACCTTTATGATCACCCTCTCATAGGATGACGTTTGATGACCTCAAAGCTTTCTTCCGATACCAGGGAGTTGTATTATCTCATGGTCTAAGTAATACAATATTTGACATAAGAAAAGCTTCGCAAAGACGAACACAATGACACGATCTAATTGCTTCGCTTAGTTTGGGTCTGTCCATCATATCATTCTCCCAATGATATGATCTCATTATCAATTGACAACTCATGTCTATGGTTAGGAAACCTTAACCATCATTGATCAATGAGCTAGTCCATAGAGGCGTACTAGGGACACGGTGTTGTTCACAAACCACACAAGTATTAAAGTTTCCGCTTAATACAATTCTAGCATGGAATATAAACATTATCATGAACAAGAATTATAATAATAACATCTTTATTATTGCCTCTAGGGCATAATTCCAACAGTCTCCCACTTGCACTAGAGTCAATAATCTAGTTTACATTTGGCAACAATCTCACACCCATGGCACTGAGGTGCTGATCATGTTTTGCACGCGGAAGAGGTTTAGTCAACGGATCTGCGACATTCAGATCTGTATGTACTTTGCTAATCTTCAGATCTCCATCTGCTATATAATCTCAGATTATAAGAAACTTGCGGTTGATATGCTTGGTCTTTGGATGATATCTTGGTTCCTTAGCGAGTGCTATGGCGCCAGTGTTGTCACACAATATCTCCAGTGGGTCCAATGCACTTGGAACCACGCCAAGCTCAGTGATGAAGTTCCTGATCCAAACTCCTTCACTTGACGCTTCTACAGCAGCCATGTATTCCGCTTCTACTGTAGATCCCGCGATCACGCTTTGCTTGCGGCTTCTCCAGCTCACAGCTCCTCCATTCAAAATATACACGTATCCTGTCTGAGATTTAGAATCATCCTTGTCGGTGTCAAAACTAGCATCGACGTAACCTTTTACGACGAGCTGTTCATCACCCCCATAGACTAAGAACATTTCTTTAGTTCTATTTAGGTACTTTAGGATGTTCTTCACGGCTGTCCAGTGTTCCACTCCTGGATCACTTTGATATCTGCTCGTCAAACTAAGAGCATTGGACACATCCGGTCTAGTACACAACATGGCATACACGATAGAACCTATGGCCGAGGCATAAGGCACTTTGCTCATAGCTTTCCTATCATTTACCGTAGCTGGACACTGAGCCTTGCTCAATATCTTACCTGACAACATAGGCACTGAACCTTTCTTTGCCTTATCCATTCTGAACCTTTTCAGAACTTAGTCTAGGTATGTACTCTGGCTTAAAGCTATCAGGCGTCTTTGTCTATCTCTATAGATTTTGATGCCCAATATATAAGCAGCTTCACCTAGGTCTTTCATTGAAAAACACTTGTTCAAATAACTCTTCACATCGTTAAGCATGTTGATGTCATTTCCAATAATCAATATGTCATCCACATATAGTACCAGAAACGTCACCGAGCTCCCACTCACTTTCTTGTAGATGCAAGCTTCGTAGCAATTTGGAACAAATCCAAAGCTCTTGATCACTTGATCAAAACGAAGGTTCCAACTCCGAGATGCTTGCTTTAGTCCATAAATGGAACGTTGAAGTTTGCATACTTTATCAGCATCCTTAGGATCGACAAAACCTTCGGGTTGCATCATATACAACTCTTCATCAATGTTGCCATTGAGGAACGCAATCTTAACATCCATCTGCCATATTTCATAATCATGAAACGCAGCAATTGCTAATAAAATCCGAATGGACTTAAACATCGCTACGGGAGAGAAAGTCTCATCGTAGTTAACACCTTGAACTTGTCGAAAACCTTTCGCAACAAGCCGTGCTTTATAGACGGTAACATTACCATCCGCGTCCGTTTTCTTCTTGAAGATCCATTTGCACTCAACGGCCTTTCGGTCGCTAGGAGGGTCCACCAAAGTCCATACTTGGTTTTCGCTCATGGATCCCAATTCGGATTTCATGGCTTCTAGCCATTTCTCAGAGTCTGGGCTCATCATCGCTTCCTCATAGTTCGTAGGTTCACTGTCTTCTACCAACAAGACAGTCAAGACAGGGTTGGCGTACCACTCAGGAGGGGCACACGACCGTGTCGACCTGCGACGTTCAGTAGAAGCATCGTCTGAAGCTTCATGATCCTTGTCATTAGCTTCCTCTATTGTTGGTGCAGGCGGCACTGGAACAATTTCAGGTGCTGCGCTACTCTCCAATTCAAGAGAAGGTTCAACAACCTCGTCTAGCTCTACTTTCCTCCCACTCACTTCTTTCGAGAGAAACTCCTTCTCAAGAAAGGAACCGTTCTTTGCGACAAACACTTTGCCTTCAGTTCTGTGATAGAAGGTATACCCAATAGTTTCCTTAGGGTATCCTATGAAGACGCATTTCTCCGCTTTGGGTTCGAGCTTGTCCGGTATCAACTTCTTGACGTAAGCTTCGCATCCCCAAACTTTAAGAAACGACAACTTAGGTTTAGCACCAAACCACAGTTCATACGGTGTCGTCTCAACGGATTTAGATGGTGCCCTATTTAAAGTGAATGCAGCGGTTTCTAATGCATAACCCCAAAATGATAACGGCAAATCAGTAAGAGACATCATCGATCGGACCATATCTAATAGGGTTCGGTTCCGGCGTTCAGACACACCATTGCGCTGTGGTGTTCCGGGTGGCGTGAGTTGCGAAACAATTCCGCTTGCTTTAAGATGCGTGAGAAAATCATAACTTAAATATTCGCCCCCACGATCGGATCGTAGAAACTTAATCTTTCTGTTACGATGGTTCTCCACTTCATTCTGAAATTCCTTGAACTTTTCAAATGTTTCAGATTTATGTTTCATTAAATAGATATACCCATATCTACTTAAGTCATCGGTAAAAGTGAGAAAATAGCGATATCCACCGCGCGTTGAAACACTCATCGGTCCGCATACATCGGTATGTATGATTTCCAACAAGTCCGTTGCTCGCTCCATCATACCAGAGAACGGGGTTTTGATCATCTTGCCCATGAGGCATGATTCGCATGTGTCAAATGATTCAAAATCAAGAGACTCCAAAAATCCATCAGAATGGAGTTTCTTCATGCGCTTTACACCAATATGACCTAGACGACAGTGCCACAAATAAGTAGTATTATCACTATCTACTTTGCATCTCTTAGCCTCAATGTTATGGATGTGTGTTTCATCCCTTTCGAGATTTAGAAGAAATAAACCATTCACAATAGGTGCATGACCATAAAAGATGTTACTCATATAAATAGAACAACCATTATTCTCCGATTTAAATGAATAACCGTCTTGCAATAAACAAGATCCAGAAATAATGTTCATGCTCAACGCAGGCACATAATAACACTTATTAAGGTTTAAAACTAATCCCGAAGGTAAAACTAAGGAGAGCGTGCCAACGGCCATCACATCAACTCTTGATCCGTTGCCAACGCGCATCGTCACCTCATCCCTCGCAAGCCGCCGTCTATTCCGTAGCTCCTGTTTCGAGTTATAAATATTAGCAACTGAACCGGTATCAAATACCCAGGCACTACAACGAGGGCTAGTAAGGAAAACATCAATAACATGTATATCAAATATACCTTTGATGGTGCCAGCCTTCTTGTCCGCTAAGTACTTCGGACAATTGCGCTTTCAGTGACCCTTGTCCTTGCAATAGAAGCACTCAGTGTCCGGCTTAGGACCAGACCTGAGCTTCTTCTCAGCAGGGGCAGTGCGCTTGCCGCTGCCCTTCTTGAAGGGCTTCTTTGCACCCTTACCTTTCTTGAAGGTGGGCTTGTTGACCATCAACACATGATTATCCTTTTTGATGTCCACTTCCGCGGCCTTCAGCTTTGCGAAGAGCTCGATGATCGTATCAGTGGAACCAATCTGATTATGAGTCACTACAAAACTTTTGTAGCTGGGAGGGAGTGATTGCAGAACCCTGTCAATCTTGAGCTCCTCTAGAATCGTGCATTCCAGTTGCTCAAGACGTTGAGTGTAGCCCGTCATCTTAATGGCGTGCTCACTAACGGAACTCCCTTCCTCCATCTTGCAGTTAAAGAACTTCTCAGAGATCTCATATCTCTCAGAACGAGCCTGAGTCTGAAACATGGTTTTCAGCTCTTCGAGAATCTCAAAGGGCCCGGGATAGTCTTCAAAACGATTTTGAAGTTCCGGTTCCATAGCAAACAACATGGTGCTCTTAATCACACCATAATCATCTTTGCGCGACTGATAGACAGTTTTCTCATCAGCCGGCGCAGTTGCAGCAGGGGGGTCACCTAACGCTTTCCCAAGGACATAGTCCTTTTGACCGCCAGAGAGAATGATTCTTAGATTGCGGAACCAATTGGTGAAGTTAGACCCATTGTTTCTAAGCTTTTCCTTCTCAGCAAAAACGTTGAAGTTGAAGTTGGATTTAGCCATTTGATCTACAATATTTGCAAGTACAAATTAGACTATGTTCATGATAACTAGTTCAACTTTTAATCAAATTACTAGATGAACTCCCACTAAATTCAACATCCCTCAAGTTGTTTAGTGAACACGATCCAAATTCACCACACCTAATCCGATCTTCACGAGAAGAGATGTGGTTTCAATGGTGGACAACGAAGTGTCGATCATATCATTCATATGACTCATGCTTAACCTGTCGGTTCATGTGTTCCGAGGCCATGTCTGTACATGCTAGGCTCGTCAAGTTAGACCCAAGTATTACCGCGTGTGAAAAACTGGCTTGCACCCGTTGTATGTGAGCGTAGAGTCTATAGCACCCGATCATCACGTGATGCTTGGACACGACGAACTTTCGCAACGGTGCATACTTGGGGAGAACACGGTTTTTATCTTGATCTTTAAGTGAGGAATCATCTTATAATGCTACCGTCGCGATCTAAGCATAATAAGATACATAAAAGGGATAAACATCACATGCATATAACTTTATGTGACATGGTATAGCCAATCTTCGCGCAATGATCTCAATCTTGTGCGTTCCGGCATGATCTCCATCACTCCACCATGATTGCCTCCACCACGAATAGCAACTACAACTATTGCTAACTACTTAGCGATAAAGTGAAACTATTACATGGCGTATAAGAAGTTGACACACAGGTCATACACAATTATAAAGACAACCATATGACTCCTGCTGGTTGTGTACTCATCGACATGCAAGTCGTGAAACATTACAAAATATGATCATCGCATACATTATACACATCACATCTTGGGCCATACCATATCACAGAAAACACTCCCTGCAAAAACAAGTTAGACGCCTCTACTTTGTTGTTGCATGTTTTACGTGGCTTATGGGAGTAGATGCTAAGAACGATTCTTACCTACGGAAAGCCACAACGGTGATATTATGGTTGCCAAACTCCGGTGTTAATCCCACGACAACTATAGTGAGAGAAACTGACATCCACCAGCCGCATGTGTGGAACAAGCCACACGTCAAGTGCGAAGCCGGTCTCGCGAACGACGTCGCGTAAGGTTGGCCTGGACCGCTTCAATCTCACTATCCCGCGTCATAAGAAGAACACAAACAAAAGGCTTGCAACAGAAAACATCAACGCCCGCAACAACCATGTTGCGTTCTACTCGTGAAACACATCTACGCATAGATCTAGCTCTGATACCACTGAAGGGTTTCGCGGCATAGTAAATCAAAAATTTTCTACGGATGCGAACAGAGGGAAAGCCAAGATCTAATCTAGGAGATGCAAACAACGAGAGAGATTGGATTAGATCTTCATACCCTTGAAGATTCGCACAGCGGAACGTTCGTCGGAACATGGGTGATGTAGTCGTACTCGCTTCCCCTCCTCGCGATCCGATCCGATCTAGCACCACAAGTGGCGGTGCCTCCGTGAGATGCACACGTGCAGCACCTCGACGTCTCCTCCTTCCTCGGACCAGCAAGTATGGTGGAGAGACGGATTGGATCTACAACGCGACGGCGCGGGCTTCGCCTACACGCAGTCGGGAGGGAGAGAGAGGAGGGCAGCAGGGCGGCTAGCTCTTGGAGGGGAAGGTGTGTAGGAGTGGTGCGCCCCCAGCCCTCTTTATATAGAGGGGTGGGCGGCTGCAACCCTAGCCCCCTCCCCCAAGCCAAACCGGCGGCCCCAAGGAGAAGGAGTGGGGGGCAAGGAAACCCCCCTTCTAGAAGGTCTATCTCGAGTTTAAAACCCCCTTGGCCGGCTGGGCCCTATGGGGCCTTGTGCCCCTGGCCCAATGCGGCCAGGGCACTCCCTCATAGGCCCATGCCCCCTCCCGGAAGGTGGGGCCACGTTGGTCCCCTTCCGGAAGGTTCTAGAAGCTTCCGGTACAATACCGATTAACCCGGAACAATTCCGAACTCCAAAAACTGCACTGCCTTATATGAATCTTATTCTCCGGACCACTCCGGAACCTCTCGTGATGTCCCGGATCCCATCCGAGACTCCGAACAAAAACTCATAAACCAATTATCCAATCTATCCTAGCGTCGAGACACGTTAAGTGTGTGACCCTGCGGGTTCGAGAATATGCAGACATGATCTTCTATCAATAATCAACAGCGGGGTCTGGAAACCCATATTGACTCCCCCACATTCATCGATGATCATATCGGATGAACCACGATGCCAGGATTCAATCAATCCCATATATATATTCCCTTCGTCTCGCGATATTTTACTTGCCCGAGATTCGATCTTCGGTACCGTCATACCTAGTTCAATCTCGTTCACAGCAAGTACTTTACTCGTTCCGTAATCCGATATCACTTTGTGATTAACTCCTTAACCACATGCTTGCAAGCGGTGTTGATATCGATTACCGAGTGGGCCCGAAGTATATCTCTCCGACTTGGGTGGGACAAATCCCATCTCGATACATACAACCCAACAGATACTTTCCGATCACCTGAGAGACACCTTTATGATCACCCTCTCATAGGATGACGTTTGATGACCTCAAAGCTTTCTTCCGACACCAGGGAGTTGTATTATCTCATGGTCTAAGGAATACAATATTTGACATAAGAAAAGCTTCGCAAAGACGAACACGATGACACGATCTAATTGCTTCGCTTAGTTTGGGTCTGTCCATCATATCATTCTTCCAATGATATGATCTCATTATCAATTGACAACTCATGTCTATGGTTAGGAAACCTTAACCATCATTGATCAATGAGCTAGTCCATAGAGGCGTACTAGGGACACGGTGTTGTTCACAAACCACACAAGTATTAAAGTTTCCGCTTAATACAATTCTAGCATGGAATATAAACATTATCATGAACAAGAATTATAATAATAACATCTTTATTATTGCCTCTAGGGCATAATTCCAACACTTCCGATCGACATATGAGGGGATCCCAACCGTGTTCCCGAGGCCCTCCTGTAGCTCTATTGGGCGCGTCAAACTTAAAAACGTGCCAGCCGCGGCCCCATGGACTCGTTGCAACTGACCCGGTCTAATAATTTCTAATAATTTGTTTGATGCTCCCATGCCGATCAATGCCCCACAAGGGGCCTTGTGGGAGCACCAGACATAAGTAGCAACCACAGTGGGCCAATCCTATCATAGACAATGACAAGGTCGGCGTAAATTGATTGCGACTTCACCGACGATCAACTTTGAATTGAATGACTCACCGTTTTCTCAAGCGGACACAACGAGAGGCGTGTCTAGTTTCGTGTAGATGCATTTCCCACACGTCGGCATTAATGCGTATCGCCGGCCGCTTCGCCCTCCTTCCTTGTTAAATAGACCCCCCTAACGACGCCTCTCCTCCCCTCTACAACTGCATGCCTCGCCTTCTCCATCATCGACGCACAAATCTGCCATCCCTCGCCACCACTTGTGTCATGCTCTCGATGGCTACGCGCGAACTGACCCAACCCCTCCGACTTCAGACGGTGACAATGGTGA
This sequence comes from Avena sativa, assembly GCA_916181665.1. Lineage (NCBI taxonomy): Eukaryota > Viridiplantae > Streptophyta > Magnoliopsida > Poales > Poaceae > Avena > Avena sativa. The sequence goes on along the minus strand of OV702279.1, from coordinate 367,593,153 downwards.
GGAGTAAGCAATGGAGGAGGTGTCGGCGGATCCGAAGCAGACATCCCTCCTCGCCTCTTTCGAAACTGCTTGTTGGCAGAGGAACACCCCCCTCTTCCTTAAGGAGACAAACATGACCATGAAGGCTCGCGTGATTGAGATCTCCCGTGTCAAAGCGGGAATGAAGGAGGGTGGCATTAGACACCGCCGCTCGTGTGGCTGCTTGCCTTTCCATGGCAAAGCATAAGCAGCACATGCAACGAGGACGGACCAATGCTACCTGTACACTAGCAGCATCAACGCGCCAGCGGACGCTCGAATCCAAGGCGAAGAGGCAGGCCAAGGCGAAGGAAGAGAAGGGCGACAAGGCTGGTCGCTCTCATAGCGAGACTTTGACCAGGTTAAAATTAAGTTAGATTTGATTCAGGTTTGTAAGTATCTGGTACAAAATATGAATGAGTTTTAAAGTTTGCCGTTTATAAATATGAGTATATTTAAAAAAAAGATATTGGGGGCGTGGCACGGCTGGAGAGGGACACCGTTTGTTCGATAATGCATAGTTACGTTCGCATATGAGATACCACGATATGTGGAGACAGCGACACGGTGACAACCATGCTTACGTGTGTTTTTGTTTGCAGTGTCCTCTAAAATATTTTTCCTTGCACAAACTACGAACTATAACTATGCCCTTCTATTCGCCAAAAAAAAAAGATGGTTGAACTGTGCCGTTCGAGGGGGGCAACTGGCTTCCAAGTTCCAACTTCCAAGCCAAAAAGAAGCACTTGACTTTCCCCAAACTCCCAAGCCAAAGCTCCCACCCCACACGTCAGAATAGAATACGCAACGCGAGCCCGGGAGAGAGGAAGCACGGAGACGCGGAGCCAGCGGAGCCAGAGTGAACCGCCCCAACTACCGACGGGTACCGGCGGCATGAGGGCCACCGAGATGTTGACCGCGGCGGGGGACGCCGCCGCCGCCGCCGCCGCCGCCGGGACGACGACGCCCTCCACGGCCTCGGTGGCCGACCTGGCCGGAGGAGTCCCCGCCGCGGGTGCGGGCGGGAACTTCCCCCTCGGCGCCGCCCTCTTCGCCTTCGCCTTGGCCAACTTCGTCAACGTCCTCTCCATCTGGTGCGCCCTTCCCCTTCCCCTTCCCCCTCTTGATCTAACGCCCCGCCCCCGAGATTTGGTCCCGGTGCGAGCTGTTGCGGTGTCGGTGCGATCCCTTGAGGAGGTTGTTGCGATCGGGTTTGGGGAGAGACTTGAAAAGAGGGTTTCCTGTTGCGATATGCAAGCAGGCGATTTCTCTTTCCAGAAACCGCGAGTGGTGGAGACGATTTGACTCCGGTAGGAGGATTTGTTGGGCTGATATACATGTGATTTGTGATACGCTACTATATGCTTTACCTGATTCTAGTCGTCGTTATTAAGTCTAGGCGCCATGATTCGGGTCCAGTTATTTGTTACGGTTCTCCTGCTCAAATCCAAGCGAAACCTGACACTCGAGTAGAGTAAGGCTGAACTATGGCAACAGCAGTAATACCAGTAGCTCCAAATCACTAGGTAAATCTAGATTGTAAACTCTACTGCAAAACTCCCGACATTGGTATCCTACTGTGTTGACAATTGACATCTGCTAATATCTGAATGAAGACTGTCGTACTCGAATGAAAAGACCTATAAAATGAAAATGGAAGTTTATTATAGTGTATCTTCAGAATCACCCGCGGTTTAACTTGAGAACTGGATTGTCTGCTCTTCTGTTCCTTAAGCTGTACTTTGTTTCGTCCTAGACACGCAGGTTAAAGGAGAAGAGGTGGGATGCAAGGAAGTTTCTTACTTCCTCTGGAGTTATTTCGTCCCTCTCTGCGACGGTGGCGAGTTTGGCAGTGGCGGTTGGCCAACAAGAAGGCGGGGATAGCTCTGTTTTCGCCCTTGCGTTGGTTTTTGCAGCCGTGGTATGTACTTGATCCAGCCAGCTTCCATGCATTTCCTTTTTCAAGCAAGTGAATGTCGCGATCGAGAGAGTGCCTTTTCTCTCAGAACTTGATATACTCGTGACTAGTTGCGTCTCCATAAACAATTGTAGTATTCTTTTCCCTTTTTGTATTATTTGTTGCCTTATACATGTTTGTCAATGCCAATTTAATAGGCATTTGATTGCTTCTTGCTTTGCTGGGGGTGGGAATGGGTTTTGCCCAAAAGACACCTTGCTGAAAGATTGTCTTGTCTACTAGCTTGACATAGTGATGGAGATAGCCTTGTAGTTCAAGTTTGTGATAAATCATAAAAGCACACATGCTTTCATGAGGTAGTTAATAACTACTTTTATGGACAACTTGTTTGTGCTACAGCGATGCTGGGTGCTCACATCTTGTAGTTCAAGTTATTGATAAATCATAAATGCACACAAAGCTTTCATGAGGTGGTTAACTACTTTTATGGCCAACTTGTTTGTGCTACCGCGATGCTAGGATTTGTAGAGAATCACCACAATACACCTGGACAATTAGAATACCCTCACATCTTCATCCTACAGCCATTCATTTAGAACTCTATAAAGCTTTTGATATCAAAGTAATAAGAGCTAATTTCATAAAATAAAGTGACAGGAGCTACTGTGTTTGTGGGTGTACAAGCTGGTTAGATCTTAGTGTACTTTAATTGTTGCCATGCCAAATCTGCAACTGTCCCTCTAATAGTCTCCTTTCAGTTAAACTTCATATTTTCCTCAATTTTTTACAAGATTGGTTATCACTGTATTCATATCCACATTAGGTCTTTTCTCGGAATGGGGTTCTAAGCTTATTGTTCTCGTTACAGGTAATGTATGATGCATCAGGAGTTAGGTTTCACACAGGTCGCCAAGCTGCGGTAAGCTTATCAATTTAGACGCACTTTGTGAATATCAGTGCTTGTCTTCTACTAACATTTCCATTTGCATGTTGCCAGTGATATGTTTTTTTTTCAATCCTCTAATGTAGTCTATTTTTTGCTGCAGTTGTTAAACCAAATAGTTTCTGATTTATCACCAGAACATCCAATTATCTCTACCTTTAGGCCACTTCGGGAATTTCTCGGACACAGTCCATTTCAGGTAGCTCAAATTCATGTTCCCTCTGTTGTGTAGAGACATCAAATGTATTACATTCCCTCAAATTCTTGCCATCACCATGAAAAGAAGATTGGGCTAATTGGCTAACTGTAGTTGTAAGTTAAATTATTCTGTTGCCTTGAGACGGCAGATGATGAAATTGTCTTCCACCTGTATCAAATGTGGTTTTGACTATGTGACAGCCTATTTGTATTTTATGAGATAGTGTGGAAGACTTCATGCTAATTTTTAAAAAACTAAATCTTCTATTAATCTTGTTATACAGCGTCTATTTTAGGTGTACATGTATAATGGTTTCTCTGCTGTTACTCTTAGTATTACTATTAGTGTTACCAACGCCACCTGCTTGCGTGAATGCTGATTTATGCACATTTGCTTTTGGTTTTGTGCAGGTTTTTGCTGGAGCGCTTGTTGGTTGTACAGTAGCATATTTAATGGGAAAATCTGTATGAGAAATAGTTGTCATCTGCCTTGTGCTCAGATTATACTACTTATATAAGGGATCTCTTTTTCTGTGTGCAAAGTTTGTTTTCATATCACCGAGCCAGTGCCAGTGTCCTCCTTTGCTGTGTTCCTGTGTAGTATAGATTATCTTGTGCCAGTGGATGGATGATGATCCCTGGAGTCATTAACGGGAGTAACACAAATCTATATAGTGCCTAAAAATGCATATTAATACTGCCATAGCAGAAAAAAAATCGGTTTATACTCGAAGCACTACATTTTCTTTCCTTACTGAATGAAACTCTGGCAACTCTGGTCGCAGCTGAATGCAACTCTGAACAACTCTTTCACGGGCTGAACAACTGTACTTAGCTGAACTGACATGGCAAAATCACTACATTGCAACATAAGGATTTTATATCTCCAAGTAGAGTGATGATTCTACTTGGCTGAACTCTTTAGTGCAACATGAACAGTTGAGAAAATGAACTGAAAATTTCAAGCTGGCGTTGAGGGTGGTGTCCACTTGCCAACATGGCATTGAGGACCCGCAGACCCAGCCCGAAGTTGCGGGCTCTGCAGCACCTGTCTGCATCTGGACCAGCGCCTTGTGTGCCTCGGCTACCCAGTCGTCCGAGGCGCACAAGGACTTGATCATGACATTGTAGCTCGCGCCGTCTGTGTTCGAACTACTGACAAATGAAAAACGTTATAGTAAGAGCTTTCAGGTATCTTATGCAGCACCAAGAACATGATTTGCCCAGATACAGAGAAGTCGGGAAGCATGTCTCATCGTCACACTTGCCTAAGTTTCTGAGAGTTATAGGATGGATAAAAATACTCTTGTGCCTAGTTGAGCTAACTGTAACCATTTCAAATTTTGTTACCAGTTTTGTGCACACATGACAGTACACACAAACATCATAATAGCTCCACAATTGACAATTACTCGCAAGCTCCAACTGAGTTCAAACTACTGATAAATGAGAACACGTCATAATAAGCAGGGCGGTCTTGACTCTTCAGTAGTCACGGAACATTTCTTCAACCATCTATAAAATGGCAGCAACGAAAGAACTAGTAAATAACACAAAATTTTCAATATTTAGATGAGTTCACAGCAATGTCACATATTCAACCGGGGAAGACTGACATTCAAAAGGGTGGCTGATGGCGAAATATATATAGTACAATGGACCATGATGTTCTATCCAGTTCTGTTACAGACCAACTAGGGTTCTTGATTGCACAGTGGTTGAGGTTTCAAAATCACAACAGCAACACTAATTTTCTCAGCATGTTCAACTCGTGTATATGGGGTCATCTAAACATTAACATGCAACGGCACAACTAATCTTGTACTACATGGCACAAGTAAACAGAGAAAAGGAAAACAAATAGCAGACCAGTATCAAACACCAAATGTAGACACCAAAAAGATTTAGTGACCTCAGAACAATCATCAAGTTTTAGGGGATAAGGCACCTAAGGATTAGTCAAAAATCAACATTTTCTAAGTTTGACCAAATTTATACACAAAAATATGAATATTTACAATACCGAATAAATATCAATAGATTCACCATAAAGTATATTTTATTAATATGTCAATATAATATTTTAGATGTAGATATTTTCTCCTAAATATTTGGTCAAAGTTAGTAAGATTTGACTTTTGACTAATCCATAGGCGCCTTATATTTTGGGATGGAGGGAGTATCATTCTCTCTTGTTGAATGATTATCTAATGTCAAGTGTATGTAACCTCACCACTCATGAGAAGAGGTTATAGTAGCAGCTGTTTTGCAGGCAACCAAACAACCGCTATTTGTTTGTGACTTGCTTTCTGGGCTACAAAACATGCAACCAAACAGCCACCACACATAACTCTCCCAGACTAAAAAAAGGCGAACAAGCAAGCAAACAAAGTGCTGAAGATGGTCTAAAAGCTGTTTTCGCGTGGACATGCCCCTAATGAGCCCTGAAATTGGCCAATCTACCAAACGCGCCCTGTCACCGTGGTCGCACAATCACTTGTTCAATTTTGTAATAAATCATAAATGCCATGATTTCATGTGGTGGTTAACTACTTTTATGGCCAACTTTTTTTTTTGCTACAACGCCGCCCGGTGCTCACATCTATCCTACAGGCTACAGCCATTCATTTAAGGGGTTCATTTCATTTACAACTCTATAAAGCTTTTGATAACATCAAATGTGGTTTTGACTATTTAACGGCCTCTTTACATGCTAGGTGGAAATGTCTAATGATTTCCCAGTTGTTACTTTTTCAATAATTAGTGTATCAATGACACCTGCTTGTGCGACTGCTGATTTATGCCATTTTTTGGTTCTGCGCAGGTTTTTGCGGGAGCATTTGTTGGTTTTATAGTAATAAGTAGCATATTTATTGGGAAAACCTGTATGAGAAATAGTTGGCATTTTCCTTGTGCTCAAAACATATACAGTACTCCTACTTATAATATGAACCTTGTTTTGTGTGCAAAGTTTCATTCGCCGTGTCAGTGCCCGCAAAGTTTCATTCGCCGTGTCAGTGCCCATCGTTGCTGGTTTATAGCTTATCTTGTGCTAGTGGATGGATGATGATTTTTTTTCCAACCAGACTAACCCCTTTCCATTAATTGCTCAACGGAAATACAAAATCCACTACAAAAACAGGAGAAGAGAAAGAGAGGAGAGCGAGTTGGGGCACTAGTAGGAAACCTGCTGGAAATGCTCGACCTCGAAACATCTCCTGCAGGGCAAAAAACTACTACCACTAGAATTCAATCTAACCTACATAGTACCAGCCCACAACAAGGCACCAGGCTACAATCACAGTCTCAAAAGCAAAAGCTGACAAACAGGATGGATGATGATCTCTGGAGTCATTAACGGGGTAACATAAATCCATCATCTTTGGATGCAATATAGTGTATAAAAACTGCACATTAATACTGCCGTAGCAGGAAAGATAGTGAGAAATTGGTGCGTACCCAGAAGCATAACATATTTTTCCTTGCTGAATGCAACTCTGGCAACTCTGGTCACAGCTGAAGCAACCCTGAACAACTCTTTTTTCACGGGCTGAAAAACATGGCAGTTCAGCCAAGTAGAGTGATGATTCTACTTGGCTGAACTCTGAAGTGCAGCATAAAGAGTTGAGAAAAATGAACTGAAAATTTCAAGCTGACAGCGCCAACTCATCGAGCAGCTTCACCTCGCTTCCACTGCCGCTGCAAACGCAAGCAGCAAGAGACTGCCACCCTTCGGCATCCATCCACGCCCCGCTCTCCACCATCTTCTCCAAGACGAAGCAGGCCTCGTGCGCCTTGCCTTCATCACCTAGCCCTTTCGCCAGGCACCTGAAGGTGTGAGCAAGAGGGTGGTGCCCGCTCGCCAGCATGGCGTTGAGAACCCGCAGACCCAGCTCGAAGTCTCTGGCCCTGCAGCACCCGTCGGCCAGGACACGGTACGTCGCGGCGCTTGGCATGGCACCGTCTTTCAGCTGCATCTCGACCAGCGCCTTGTGCGCCTCGGCCACCCTGTCGCCGTGGTCGCACATGCACTTGATCAGGACGTTGTAGCTCGTGTCGTCTGGCTTGAGCCTGCGCCTGCGCATGTCGGACATCAGGCTCCTGATGGCGTCCACGTCGCCCTGCCCTGAGTAGGCGCTCATCAGCACGCCGTAGTTGGCCACCTCGGTCTGGCACCCCTGGTACTCCATGTCGAACATCATCTTCCTGGCGTCGTCGAGCCGCCCGGCGTCGCAGAGACCCCGCATCAGCAGGGCGTATGTCACAGCGTTCGGCGCCACGCCCCGGCGCACCATCTCGTCCTTCAGCCGCTGCGCCGAACCCACGTCCCCTTCCTGGCACGCCGCGCCGACTAGGGTGTTGAAGGTGACCACCGTGGGCCGGACGCCGCGGCCGAGCATTTCGTCGAGCACCACCCGGGCGCCCGCGGACCCGTCCTTGGCGCAGACGCCCTTGAGGATGATGTTGTAGGACACGGCGTTGGGGCGGACGCCGAGCTTGGCGGCCCGGGGGAGGATGCTCCGGGCGGCGTCGACGCGGCCGTTGCAGACGAGGCAGTGGAGCAGCGCGTGGAAGGTGGTGTTGGAGTGGGAGCAGAAGGCCGGCACGGCGCGGAAGAAGACGAGGAGCGCGGTGTCCGGGCAGGATGCGGCGCCGAGGCGGTCGATGAGCGCCGCGAAGACGGTGGCGCGGAGCGGGGCGCGGCGGGCGCGGAGCGCGGAGAGGAGCGGGAGGAGGAGAGGGAAGAGGCGCGCGCGGGCCAGGCGGTAGAGGACGCAGGAGGCGAATGGGTGGTCGTGGAGGTGGCGCGGCGCCGAGAGGAGCGCGGCCGCGGCCGCGACCGGGGATGGGAGTGACTTGAGGTGGAGCAGGAACGGGTGCGGCTCCGGAGGGAGCCGAGGCTTGTAGAGGAGCTTGGTCGGGTCCCGGCGGTGGGTCGCGGCGGCGGCGGGCATCGGGGTTCCGGAAGCACCGGTGAGCCCCCACCAGCGTCGCGACTAGCGAAGCTTGTGATGAAGCGAAATGTGTAAACGAAGTACGTTAACGTAATCCGGATTGCGCCTCCTTCGATGTGTATACTCAAGTGAAGTGAAGGGAGAGAGAGAGAGAGACCGGAGAGTGTGCCTTGCCCAAGTGAGTCATCAACCTGAAAATTCCCCAGCCCCGCGGCCCCTCGGCCGCGTCCCGCCGGCACAATTCTCGCCGCCCGGCGTGCTAGAGGCTGCTGGCCCGCCGTATGCTCCCCCTCTCCCAGCAGCGGAGTACTGGGACCTCCCCCTCTCCCAGAAGCGGAGGACTGGGCCCTCCGGTTGGCCTTCGCCATCTCCGCCAACACCATGCTGCAAGGCGCAGTGCACTGTGCGCGGAGGACCTGCCGCCGGCGCGAGGGGGTGGCGTCGGCACACGGACTGGCTCGGTCGTATGCTGAATTCTCCCAGCCGCTACCTGCCCATGGGATTGGGTACCCGGCACGCCGCTGATCCAGCATTTGCCTCCGGCGTCCGTGCTAGGCAGGTAAACTGTTTGAACGCTATATTGTTCTTTCGCAGTATGTTCGTCGTGAGAATGCCCTAGGGTTGTACTTTCGCTTGATGTATGGAAAATTTATCAAATGTATTTTTGCTTGATGTATGGAAAATTTTAGGGAGTGTCAATGTATGCCTATCTGCTGTATGCAAGCTTGTCGGCATTGCAGTTCAAGTTTACACACATCATTACATGTCACGCTTTATAGAAAAGCTAGGCCTTGGAAATGGCATGTAGTCGCGTTCCCCTTTTGGCCGCAAGCAGTTATCACCCCTGAAACATCTCTCCTATAGTACTCGCTAATGATAGGATCTCTAGATTTACTCTCATTGAAGAGAGAGGATGACACTAGGAGTTGGGGCAATTTTCTGGTTTTATTTCTCGCACAAAATCACACACAAATGCCATGCCAACCACAGGGGTTGGGGATACATATTTATAGGCTGCTAGCCAGCCAAGAATATGCTAAATGCTAGTCCAAGATGCTAGTCTAGGATGCTGCCTAAAAGCAGTCAAGGATGCTTGGTCCTTTGCTGCTCCTAACTGTTGCTGCTAAAGCAGTCAAGGATGCCTGGTCCTTGCTGCTCCTAACTGCCCGTCCTTGCTACAAGGACCATGTGTGTTACGGCCCCACAAAGACCAACAGTACAGAGACTTATTCATCATTCTCTCCCTAAGTCTTGTGCGTTGTCTTGTGGGAAGGCTGGACCATCCCAATCCTGGAGCAGAGTCCAAGGAACGTGATCCGCCCAAGAGGCTTGGTGAGTAGGTCTGCAAGCTGATCCTTGGTGTTGATGTAGCTCGCCGTGATGCTCCCTTCATCCAAACAGCGTCGGATGAAGTGGTACCTCACTCGGATGTGCTTGCTCCGTTCGTGGAATACGGGGTTCTTCGCCAGGGCCAGAGCGGACTTGCTGTCCACCATGAGCTGCACTGCGCTGGTGTCTCGACCGAGGAGATCACCAAGCAGTCGAGCAAGCCAGAGGGCCTGAGTGCAGGCAGTGGAGGCCGCTATGTACTCGGCCTCGCAGCTGGACATGGCCACCACCTGCTGCTTGACTGACTGCCAGCTCACGAGGCACTTGCCGAGGAAGAAGAGGATCCCGCTTGTGCTCTTGCTGGTGTCGATGTCACCGGCGTGGTCGCTGTCGCTGTACCCGACGAAGTGTGCCGCCCCAGGGCACCTAGGGTAGTAGAGGCCGTGGTCGAGAGTCCCCGCAACGTAGCGGTCGATCCTCTTCACAGCCTGCTGGTGTTCCGTCGTCGGTCGCTGCATGAACCGACTAACGTAGCCGACGGAGAATGCCAAGTCCGGCCGTGTGTGGGCGAGGTAGCGAAGGCTCCCCACAAGACGCCGGTACTGTGTAGCGTCCACCTCCTCCGCCGTGCTGTCGCGGCTCAGTTTCAGCCTCTCCTCCATCGGGGTGAGAGCTGGGTTGCAATCGGTGAGCCCGGCGAGCTCAACGACGCGCTTGGCGTAGGCGGTCTGTCGAAGCGTGATCCCGGAGTGGTCCTGGTGCACCTCGATCCCCAGGTAGAAGGAGAGGAGCCCCATATCACTCATCTGGAAGGCGGCCTTCATTTCTTCCTTGAACGCCGCCACCTCTGCATCCTTGGTGCCGGTGATGACCAAGTCGTCGACGTAGACACCTACCAACAGGGCATTTCCTCCATTGCCCCGTCGGTAGACGGCCGCCTCGTGCGGGCTTTGCCCGAAGCCCATCGTCTTGAGCGTGGAGTCCAGCTTGGCGTTCCATGCCCTTGGTGCCTGCCGCAAGCCATAGAGAGCCTTGCGTAGACGAAGTACCTTGCCCTCCTGGCCAGGAATCGCAAATCCCGGCGGCTGTTGCACGTAGACCTCCTCCTTCAAGTCGCCGTTGAGGAAGGCAGACTTGACATCCATGTGATGGACGCGCCAGCCCTCCTGAGCGGCTAGCGCAAGGAGGAGTCGCACGGACTCCATCCGTGCCACAGGAGCGAAGGCGTCGTCGAAGTCGACCCCCTCCTGCTGCAAGAAACCTCGGGCCACCAAGCGAGCCTTGTGCTTGACGATGGCGCCGGCTTCATCCCTCTTCAGCTTGAACACCCACTTAAAGGTGATCGCCCGGTGACCTCGAGGGAGGTCAGCGAGCTCCCAGGTGCGGTTCTTCTCGACCGCATCCATCTCCAACTGCATCGCGGCTCGCCATGCCGCGTCTTGCTCCGCTTCTGCAAAAGACCGAGGCTCACCGTCGTCACATGCAAGTTGCAGTTGCGCCTCCAGGTTGCGTGGCACCGGTCCCGGCACCGGCTGGTCGCCGAGAAGACCCTCCATCGTACGGTACTGCAACGGCTCGCCGTCGTAGTACGCGTCGATGCGCTCCTCGTCGTGAGCGAGCGGGGAAGCGAACTCCACCGGGCTGCGCTCGACGCGAGCTGGTGCTGGTGTAGACGCGCCCGGAGGTGTGACTGCTGGTGCCGGAGTGGACGTGCCTGGAGGTGTGACTGCTGGTGCCGGAGTAGACATGCTTGGAGGTGTGACTGCTGGTGCTGGAGCGCGTGGCGTCGGTGGCGTCGGCAGCTGTGGTGCCGTCGGTGTGACAGCCACCGGGACAGATGGAGACTTGGGAACTGAGGTAGACGCGCTCGGCGAGGAGGAGCTGCCTGCTCCCCCGGCTCCCTCGAAGTGGACGTACTCGACAATGAAGTCGTCATACGTCGGAGTCGAGCCGTCGTCCACCGCCTTGTCCCACGTCCACCCTCGCCCTTCGTTGAACACAACATCTCGCGCCGTGCGCACACGCTGTGTCTTCGGGTCGAGGATGCGGTAGGCCTTCGAGCCCTCCGCGTAGCCGATGAACACTCCCGGAGTGCTCCTGTCGTCGAGCTTGCCGATGTGGCCGAGCTCCTTGGCGAACGCGAGGCAGCCGAGACCCGTAAGTGGGAGACCGCCGGCTTGCGCCCATGCCAAGCCTTGTACGGCGTCTTGCCGTCAAGTGCCTTCGTAGGTGAGCGGTTGAGGATGTAGACGGCTGTCAGCACCGCCTCCCCCCAGAAGACAGCCGGCATCCCTCTCTGCTTGAGGAGGGCCCGGGCCATCCCCACAACCGTCTGGTTGCGCCGCTCGACGACGCCGTTCTGCTGCGGGCTGTAAGGGGCGGAGTAGTGGCGCTGAATGCCCTCATCAGCGCAGTACGACGCAAATTCAGTTGCTGTGAATTCGCCGCCGTTGTCGGTGCGCAGCACGCGCAGCTTGCAGCCGCACTCCGCCTCTGCAGCAACCTGCGTACGCCTGATGGCGTCCGCTGCTTCTCCCTTGCTGCTGAGAAGCACCACCCGCATGTAGCGGGAGTAATCATCGACGAGCAGCAGGAAGTAGCGTCGTCCTCCCGGTGTGGCCGGAGTCACCGGTCCACACAAGTCCCCGTGCACGAGCTCGAGCTTCTCCTTAGCTCTGAAGCTCGCCTGCTGGGGGAAGGGGAGTCTCCTCTGTTTCGTCACCACGCAGACGTCGCAGAACTGCTCCACGTGTTCGAGGCACGGCATGCCTCGCACCATCTCCTTGCTGCTGAGCCGCTTCAGAGCCTCGAAGTGAAGGTGCCCGAAGCGCTCGTGCCACTGCCACGCCTCGTCGTCCCGACGGGTGGCGAGGCAGAGGGGTTGTGCCACCTGCACATCAAGGACATAGAGCCGATTTGTGCCTCTAGGTACCTTGGCAAGAAGGCGACGATGGCGATCCCAGATGCGTAGGATCCCGTGCTCGATCAGCACGCGCGAGCCACTCTCATCCAGCTGTCCCAAGCTGATGATGGAGTTCCTCAGTGCAGGGATGTAGTAGACACCGGTGAGCATCCGGTGCTCTCCGGTCTTGGCGGCGAAGATGACGGATCTGACACCCTGAATCTCCATGGCGGAGGCATCTCCAAACTTGACGGAGCCTCGCACGTCGGAGTCGAGCTCGGCGAAGAACTCCCGTCGACCAGTCATGTGGTGGGTGGCGCCGGTGTCAAGGCACCACCCGCCAGTCTTGTCGGTGCCGGAGCCGTCGCCGAGAAGGGCGTGTGCCTTTGGCTCGTCGAGGTGGAGGGGAGCCGCCGCAGTCGGTGCCGTAGGGCGTAGCTCAATGCTTGCATGAGCCATGAACAAAGCCGGCTCCTCCTCCCCTGCCTGTGCGACGTGGGCCTGGCCGCGTCGTGGCTGTCGACACTCCTTGGCCCAATGGCCAAGCCGGCCACAGTTGTGGCAGGCGTCATCTTGGGCCAACTTGGGCCTGCCGGCGGTGCCTCCCCGGGCACCTCCGCGGGCGCCACCTTGCACCCTGACCTGGCCGTCTTTGCGCCCCTTGCGCGGTTTGCCGCGCCTGCGGCCACCTGATGCGGAAGAGGACTCCCCCTTCTTCCTGTCACCGTGGCCGGCGTCCCACCGCTCCCGAGTGAGGAGCAGCTTCCCAGCAGTGGTGATGGACCCCGAGGGAAGATCTGGCTCGTCGAAGTCGACGACCTTGAGTCGACCGATTGCCTCCTCGATCGACATCGTGCTGAGGTCCAGCAGGGATTCGATCGAGCGAGCTATCTGCCTGTACTTCGTGGGGACGCAGCGAAAGAGCTTCTCGACAGCTTTTTCCTCGTTGTAGGTGGCGTCGCCGAACCGCTTGTTGGAAAGCGAGAACTGCATCTCGGGCGGGACAGCGGCGAGGAGGGCGTCCAGCGCCCGTCGATCGTCATGGTGGTCGACGTTGGCATCCTGGACTGCCTCCCACATGTGTCGCACCTGGAGCCGGACCTTCATGACCGCGGCCCACTCGACGAAGTTGGTTTTGGTGAGGGTAGGCCACCCAGCACCGGGACCAACGTCCCTGACCACAGCCCGGACCTTGTAGAGGCCACGGTCTTGGTCGTTTCGGCCGCCGCCGCCGTGCGCGCCTCCTCCTGGAGCGCCACCGCCATGCGCGCCTCCTCCTGGAGCGTCACCGCCGTGCGCGCCTCCTCCTGGAGCGCCACCGCAGTGCTCACCTCCTCCTGGAGCGCCACCGCAGTGCTCACCTCCTCCTGGAGCGCCACCGCCGTGCGCGCCTCCTCCGGGAGCGGCACCGCCGTGTGCTTGGGCATGCTCGGCTGCCCACCGCGCCGTCCGCTCGTGGGCTGTGTCGATGCTGCTTCCGCCTGAAATGGAGCCGCTGATGCTGCCGCGCAGAGCCTGGGCCTCTGCTGCTGCTGTACGTGATGCCTCCACCGCTGTTGCTGCTTCTGCCTCCGCTCTGGCTGCTGCCAGTTCTGCCGCTGCCAGCCTTGACGCCTGGCTGTCGCCACAACGGCTGCTGCTGCCGCCCGCTCACGCTCCTCTGCCGCGGCGAGCTCGGCCTCCTGCCGACGCCGCACGCTCGAGGTAGCCGAGTGCTGAGAGCGACCTTGGGACATGGCTGGCCGCTGGGGGGCTGTTGCGTGGAGGGAGAGCTGCTGCTAACGAGCTGCTACTCGACAGCGCGGAAGGGGAGAGGCCACCAGGGACAGCTTGAGCTGCTGCACTTGCCCGCTGGGGCTGCTGCACACCCGGTGAAGGGGATGAGCAGGAAACACTCAGCCTACAAGACAACCTCGCTCTGATACCACTTGATAGGATCTCTAGATTTACTCTCATTGAAGAGAGGGGATGACACTAGGAGTTGGGGCAATTTTCTGGTTTTATTTCTCGCACAAACTCACACACAAATGCCATGCCAACCACAGGGGTTGGGGATACATATTTATAGGCTGCTAGCCAGCCAAGAATATGCTAAATGCTAGTCCAAGATGCTAGTCTAGGATGCTGCCTAAAAGCAGTCAAGGATGCTTGGTCCTTTGCTGCTCCTAACTGTTGCTGCTAAAGCAGTCAAGGATGCTTGGTCCTTGCTGCTCCTAACTGCCCGTCCTTGCTACAAGGACCATGTGTGTTACGGCCCCACAAAGACCAACAGTACAGAGACTTATTCATCAGCTAAGGCGCCTGCATTTCCACTAGTGACATACACATATATCTCAATCGCCTAATTCATTCTACACTGTACTAGTTTCACTTGACCCTGCTGCCAAAATATTGTCTCACGCTGCATTGGGGCGAAGCTCTAATAGCGAAGCATAGGCTCCACCGGCGATGCCCATCAGGGTCTCGTGCGTTCCTTTCTCCGCAATCGTGCCGTCCTTCAGAACTGCAATTGTATCAGCTCCTTGGATGGTTGAGAGCCGGTGTGCGACGATGACGGTTGTCCTTCCAACCATCATCCCATCCAACGCATCTTGAACAATGTGCTCCGACTCGGCATCTAACGCGCTCGTCGCCTCGTCCAGAAGCAGTATCCTTGGGTCCTTGAGAATGGCCCTTGCAATAGCTATGCGCTGTTTTTGCCCACCGGATAGTTGGCTTCCTCTCTCTCCGACTGTTGTGTTGTACCCCTGCGGCATGCTTGATATGAATTCATGGGCATTCGCTGCTTTGGCAGCCACGGCAATCTCTTCCTCGGTTACCTCTTCGTGCTTTCCATATGCTATGTTGGCTCGTATTGTGTCGTTGAAGAGTACTGGTTCTTGGCTTACCAATCCCATCTGGTCCCTCAACCAGCTGAGCTTTAGGTTTCTAATTTCCACTCCATCCAATAAGATTACACCAGAATCAGGATCATAGAAACGCTCTAGCAAAGCAATTACTGTAGATTTCCCGCTGCCACTTTGACCAACAAGCGCGACAGTCTGCAGCAAACATTTCATTGAGTAAGTCATTGCAATTTTTTTTGAAGAATAGTAAGTTCAATCCTCGCAATAACTGTGGCAAAATGACAAACTTAAAGATCTGGTTTGAATAAGACCTTTCTAGAGGGAATGTTCAAGGTAAAGTCACTGAATATTTGAATATCTGGACGGCAAGGGTATTTGAAGCTGATATGCATAAAATCAATGTCACCCTTGACATGCTCCATGGTTGAACCTTCTTCGCTGCTGGAATCGATTTGAGATTTTCTATCTAAGATTGTAAATATGGAAGTGGCAGAAACATTTGCCTTTGCTGAATCAGAAGCCATAGCACTGGTTTGTGATGCTCCAATCATCGCCAAAACTAGAGCAAAGTAAGCCTGCATTATATAATAATATTACGAAAATATCATAATAGTACATTCCAGACAAATATGTTGATTCCTAGTGGTTACCTTGAAGACGCTACCGAAACTGGAGTTGCCTTGACTAATAAACTTTGCACCAACATAGTAGCATAGAGCAGACGTGGCATAGAGCATCATATATGAGAAACCAAAGCCAAGGCCTCCAACTATTCCAGTTCTAATTCCTTGATTTTTAGAAGCTTGACATTTCTGATTGTATTTTGTCATCACTCTCTTCTCGGCGCTAAAAGATGCTACTGTTCTGATGCTACCAACTGCGTCAGTTGCCACTTGACTTGCTTCTTCATACATGGCCTATGATCAAATATCAATCAGAATTGGAAGGAGAAAAAAGCACAGTTAATAGCATTGTACCGCAGAGGCTACTGTTAATTAACTGTGCTACCTTATCCACCTCTTGGCAGCATGAGGTATGTATCAAGTCTACCTTCCGAGATTTTTTACTTTTAGAAATGAATAAGAAATGCGAAAATGGGAATAAATTAGAAGTTCATAGCATAAAGCTAATTCATGATTCACCTTGGCATCTTGACTAAACCCCTCTAGGAACTTCACTTGAGCATAACTTTGTAGACCCATTAAAGGAACTACAATTAAGATGACCAATGAAAGCTTCCAGTCTGCGCTCATTGCTATTACAAGTCCGGAAAGAAATGCTGCAGCACAATGGACTATTAAAGCCAAGTTACCCCCTACAAGACGTCTCACATTAAGGGCATCTATACATAGCCTTCCACCAAGTGCTCCACTATAAGAGGTGAAAGAGGCAGTTAGTATCTTTGTTGCTCCATTCCGAGAAATAGATCAGGATAACTCACCTAGAATTTGCAGGATGATCAAACCAAGCAGCCTCTTGGTACAGCAAGCTTTGAAATGTCAAAGCACGAATGCGTTCTACAAGTTTTCCACCAGCTATGGCAAATAGAATGCTATTTGCTAGCTTTGATATCAATCCAATCGCGCCCAGCCCAACACAAAGCAATCCCCAGAAGATAGAATCTTTCTGTCGCTTGTCTGTTGGTAACTCATAGAATATTTTTGCAGCACTAGCCATTACCAAACCCATCATTGGGTAGACAGTTCCATCAATTGCTGCTGCGAGAGAGCCAAATAGAAGAACTGCTATTTCTGGTTTGTTTAGGCTAATTAGGCGGCCCATTGGGTCCTTCTTGGATGCTTGACCATCAGTGTCCTTGTTTTGTTTTTCACCATCTGGACCATCATACTCAAGTGATGTGTTGGTGACAGGCAAGCTGACAGGGAGGGTTAAAGAACGACTGTCGCTCCCAGCTGAACTTCTCCTAATTGATTGTTCAGGTGATTGACTTCTTTTAGATAAAGGGCCTAATAATCCAGCATTTAACTGGTAGCCAATCTCCTGCTGTGCCTCTTGTAGCCGAATGAGCTGACAGTACGCCCCAGTAGGATCTTTTACCAATTTATCATGATGTCCTAAGTGAACCATTTCGACTTAGTTGATCTGTTTTGGCATGAAATCAAAGTAAAGGTTGAGCAGCAGAGGTACTAACCTTGTTCAACTATTTTTCCTCCAGAAATAACTGAGATGCAGTGAGCATTTCTAACAGTGCTCAAACGGTGTGCCACGACAACCGTGGTTCTTCCAACCATGATCTTGTTTAGTGCTTCTTGGACTACCCTCTCAGACTCCAAATCCAATGCACTAGTGGCTTCATCGAGCAAAAGGATTTTTGGATTTTTTAGGATGGCTCTCGCGATTGCGATCCTTTGCTTCTGCCCACCTGAAAGCTGAGCACCACGTTGTCCAGCTGTTGTGTCATAACCCTGAAATCATATGCGAGACATCATTAGGTTTATGTTTACGTACGTGGGTTGGGGTAAGGGTTGCATTTACTTAAGTACATTAGGCAAATTCTCGATGAATCCTGCTGCATTGGCAAGCTCAGCTGCTCTCTTGATCTCTTCAAGTGTTGCGTCCTCTTTTCCATAGGTTATGTTCTCCTTGATGGATGTCATGAAGAGCATTGGTTCCTGGTTAACAAGGCCAATCTGCCCTCTCATCCAGTCTAGCTTAAAACTCTTGATGTTCATGCCGTCGATCAACACTTCACCAGCCTGTGGATCATAAAATCTCTCAACCAGATTGATCACAGTTGATTTTCCACTCCCACTTTCCCCAACTATGGCCATTGTTGTGCCACTTGATACATGCATTGAGAATCCACCAAATATTAGTTGCTCTGGCCTGCTTGGGTAACTGAAAGACACATCCCTCAGCTCTACATCACCTTTGATGTCTTCTAACACAACACCGGTAGTATCATCATAATCAATATCTGGTTTCCTGTTGATTGTTGTAAACAATCTGTAAGAGGCAACTCTTCCTTCCTCAAAGGCAGCTATGCAGGGGGTTGCATCACCCAATGATCTACCCGAAACAGTTGAAAATTTGCACGTTAGAAGACATAATATCTTATGATTGGATTGATGTAAGAATTTAGTAACATGTTGTGAGTACTATAACATGTTAATCTTTGCTGGTTGAATTTAGCTAGTAAGCTGGGAACTAACCTTGCTCCTATAATGACAGCGAACAATATATTCATGATATCTGCTCCAATATAGCCTTTGCTCAGAGTTAACTTACTGCCATACCATACAATCAGTCCAAAGCTGGACAAATAGACGAAGGAAAGGAAACCCAGGCCAAAACCATTGATAGCCCCTTCCTTGACTGTACCCTTGTATGCCTTCTTTATGAGATTGTTGTATATGTCCATGGTTTTCTTTTCACCGTTGAATGAAACCACCTGTTACAATATGAATATATTGATTAGTTGAAGATTTGTCGTTCTTGATTGAATCAACAAAGGGCCTACCGTTTTTATGGATCCAATTGTCTGTTCAACAATATTTCCTGCATCGGCGTATGATGCTAGGCCCTCGCTAGATACTTTGGAAAGCATATTCGAGATGATTGCAGCTGCAACGGCTAATGGTGGTATTGTAGAAAGCATTACAATGGTTAGGAGCCAGCCTTTGATGAACGCCACCGTAAACCCACCAATGAAAGTGGTAAGAAGCTGTTGAAACTTCCCGACCTTGAAAAAAGGACCACTGGAATATTAGCTAAGCAACATATTTATCTTTTGTACTCCCTCTGTTTCAAAATATAAGATGTTTTATGCTCTACACACTAAAAGAAGTCTAGATACATTTTCTTCACAAACCTAAAACATCTTATATTTTGAAACGGAGGGAGTAGCAGGTAAAGCATAGCGGAACCTGCAGGGTTTGTACCTTCTCGCCAATGGCATCCTGAATTAGAATTGTGTCAGCAGATATACCAGAGACTACTTGTCCACTTTTCATTTCTGTGTCAAAGAATGCCATGTCTTGTCTCAGAACCGACCTGAGATACAAAGATCGAATGCGAGCTGCCTGCCTCTCTCCACTCATGGTCCAGCATGATATCTCTGGTAAGCATAGGTATTATGGTTAAGAGTGATGCAAGTAACATTAATTAAATATAATAATGCAGAAAATTATCAATAGACGATGTGGTATTGAGCACTTGATTTTGACAACGTACAACATCATACATATTTGGAACAAAAAGTCGAGTTTTCAGCCCCGAACAATGGCCGAAGTTTACTTCTCAACCTTAAACTCTAGAACCGTTTGAAATGCATTCAAGCAGTTCACTTCAACCTCAAGTGTTTTTGAGTATGTGGGTGCAACGCACTTTGCTACCTGAATGCCACATCTCTTCCATGTCATCAAATCCCATTATATTTATATGTTCGGACCAATTTGTTTTTCCATTTTTATTTTTATTTTAAATTTCTTAACCCAGATGGTATAGTTTGTTTTACATTGTTTATTCTTTAGTGTGTTTTTGTTTGTTTGTTTGTTCATGGTAGCGAAATGCCATCGACATGGAGGCCACGTGGCATCCACATCAGTCAACTGCCTGTGAAAAGTCTGCTATTTGGACTTCTTTCTATTGGAATACATCAGTATTACAGTGGCGGAGCTAGCTGTGACTATAGCCTGGGCAAGATGTAAGTGCGACTAAGCTAATCATCTTTTGCCCCAACAAACTCCTTGCCAAACCAACTTTCTCTACTAATGTTTAAAGGAAATGCACCGTGGGACCCCTGGCCAGCTATTCAGGCTCGCCGGGTGCTGGCTCTGCCACTGCAGTATTATGTCATGGTATTGAAGTGTCTGCAACAATTTTTGTTGTTGAGAATCCTCTGACTCTTTTTATTGGAGTTGAGTATCATACTTGGGTGGCTGGGTGGCCTGGCCTGATTAGATAGGATCTACTTGCCTCTGGGAAGTATATAAAAATTATAAATAATGGGGAAATGCATGCGAAGATAACATAAAGATCATGTGTGGAGGTCATACTTACGGAGAAAACAAGCAGGCCATGTTCCAACGGCTAAGTAGACGAACTCTAGAACCACCTGAAAGAAATATGCCAACCATATTACAAAATCTCTGTTCTAATATTGTCAATAAAAAATTATGATGTGTATATTATAAATAGAGGACATGACAAATCAAAGACTCTCTTAGCAGGTTAATGCCAGTGTCAATATCAGCCGATCTGTAACAAGTTTCAGTGGCGTTGCATGCTTGCAGATTCGTAAGTAGGAAAAGGGTACCTTGCTGACTCGCGGAAGGATGGTGTCAGGGGTGGCACCCCCAAAGGCATCGATCATACGCCCAAAGATGATCGTCATGACCACCTGCGACATACCATTCGCAAGGGCGGCAACTGTGCCGACCAGCATCAGCACCATGTCCGTGACGTCCGCGTTCTTGAACATGTCATGGAACGGCACCTTGCCGCCCTTGGCTATCTGCTTCTTGCCTTTCTCATCTTCTTCACCTTTCACTCCAGCAGCAGCTCTTGCATCGGTTGTTTCTCCCATGCTGTGCCTATCAGGCCGGTACCTGACTAGCTGTGTGTATCTACTGCTGTGGCTTTTTGTGGAGGGTAGCTTCTGCTTTTATAGTGTCAATGTCTTGTTAGTAATAAAAGGAAAATGACACAGGTAATGTGTCCACAAGGTGTGAGAGCAACTTAGTGACTAGGATAATAAAACCGGCCACGACAGCAATGAGGTCACCCTACTCCTGCACAAATTCGTATGGATCATCTACCCTTTTTCTTTTAAAACAGAACGGATTGAGTTATAGTACGTAGGCAGAGTAAACTGAGTACACAATTAAAAAAAATCCTTTCGGTGCACTTGTGGTGAACATCCGCTCAATATAATACCAGCAGTAGACCACCCAAATGATGTTTGTGGCCTTGTGGGTGCACCTTTTATCAATGTCACATGAAGTCTGACAGTGATCTTGGTTGTTTATTGGACAATGGAAACAGACTGGGCAGCCCCATGACCGCATTGATGATGGCAGCTACTGCAATCTGAGATCTTCTTGGTCGGGAAAGCAACATCCGTTCGGGAACCCTTCTTCCTTGACAGCGGCCTGGAGGACATTTTACTGCTAATTTTGATGTGGCCAGCTAGTCTAGCACTAACTGTTTACACGGGAAAAGATGACCAGGACATCCGGCTGCTTCTGCTGGGCCATTTACATAATTTTCTTCGAGATTTCGTTTTTCTAATATTAGTATGTCTCTGTCGTGTTTGCTTGGCAGGAGCTACGGTAGAGCGGGATGCTGAGCATCTAGTAGATCTGGAACTAGTCGTCCGGCCAAGGAACTGCAGCCTTGCGGCTGGCTGCCGAGTATAATCCAAATGGTAGAGCTGAGGATCTGTGTTTTGCATTGGTTGGAGCATCCACTCCGTTGTGCTGTACTGCGTGGTGACGTGTGTGTGAACCTCATCAAAATGGCATGGCCTTTCTCGCCCTCCTTTTGTTCTTATGCTGCTTATGCAGATTATGGCATAGTGTGTAGGACCTATATATGCATCTTAGTAGTGGCTGATAATGTGTCTACAAGGTGTGATGACAACCTGGAGACAAATAGGATAATAAAACGGCCCACAACAGCAACGTAATGACATGACTTCACCCTTGGCAGTCACTCCTGCATGTATGCCATGACTTCACCAATCGCGTTTTGTTTTTATTTTTGTTCCATGTCTTGATGGACATTAATTTCAACTTCAAACTCAAAAGGTGTTCTTTGTTTATTATCTTTTTGGTTTACTGTTTGTTGGATTTTTCTCATTTTTGTTACACCTAGTAGCATAAAGTAGATTGAATTATACTACACAATAAAAAAACTTCCCAAAAATTGGCAGTGCGTTTGTTGTGTGGTGGAGCAATTTCTGTACCAATCCAAAGTGCAGCACTCAAATATGATGTTTGCGAGTGCACCTCTTATTAGTATACGTGTCTTTGTCATGAAAGCTGACAGTGATCTTGGTTGTTTAGCAGACACTGGAAACCAGATTGGACAGCCTGATGACCGAATTTATGATGACAGCTACTGTAATCTGAGATATTCTTGATCGGAGAGCGACATCCATTTTGGGAACTCTTGTTCATCGGCAGTGGCCTGGAGGAGACTTTGCTGCTAATTTTAATATGGCCAGCTGTTTTAGCAACTGTTTACTACATCTGAAGATGACTAGGACATCTGACTGTGTCCGCTCAAATATTTACGTGATCCTTTCGAACATTTTGCTAATGCCAGTACTCTTGTCTTTGCCTGGCAGTGCCTATCGCAGAATACTCGGCGTCCAAATCTGGAAGTGGTCAAGCAACGATCGCAATCTCGCAGCTGCCGGATCGTTCTAAATGGTAGATCTCAGGATGTTTTTTTTGCACGCTTTTAGCATCAATCTGTTGGAAAGCGTGGTGTTCCTGGACAGTGTGAGAAGCTCAGAACGGCATGGTCTGGTCTCGTCCTCTCCTGTTCTTACATGCTTTTTTCTAGGGACTCTTTTTTTTTCTTATGCTGCTTAGGCAGATTATGGCATAATGTGTATGACCTACGCATCTTAGTGATGGTACAAAGGATATATAGGGTGCTTGATAAGACAGTCTTCTCATAGTCCCTCCATATCTAAGGTAAAACATGTAATGCGTGTATATATGAAATTATGTGGTGATTAAATTTTAATTAGAAAATGTGTGAGTAAGAGATGTATCCAATACAATGGAGGAAAACATAAGGGAAGGACTCAGTTTAGTGCAATATCTTCGATGCAACAACTTTGTTATACAACCGGACAATATATGGAGGTTCAGCAGCATTTTTTGAAGACTGTAGGCTTTTATCTTCAGGCTTTGGGAAGATAGACTTGGAGCATTGCTACAGGAAGCCAACGAAGTTTGCTCATGAGCTGGCGAGATAGTTTTCTTAATCATGTTGATTGTTTTTGGGACGGTGATCTTCCTAGCTTTTTATTACCGACAATTGTAAACAATGTAAGTGTTTTTCCAATCAATAAAGCTCACCGAATGGTTTTTCCTCAAAAAGAGAAGTCTTAAGACTTATTTTAGAGAAGAAATTTCCCTTTATCATTTCAGTCTCTTGAATGCCAGGTGATAATTTACAAGATTGGCCATTTTTAAAGTTCAGCAAAATTGAATGTTCTTTTCCCAAAACTATAGCCAAATCTAACACTTTTTGCTCAAGGTCAGCCTCTCCAGCACTAAACTTGTCTTGTTGATTTCTGAGCGTTGGAAAAACTAATGTTTCCACGAGCCAAATGAAGATTCTGGAATCAACAGCTAATAGCCTACATAATATATAGGAGTACGAAAATAAAACAAACTGGAGTAACTTTTTTTTAGTGTGATAAATAAAATAAACTAACTGGAGTAGTGGAGTGTGAGTTGGGCTGGCCCAGTTGAGCCAACAGATGGGCTGCACCTCGTCAACCAAAATCCCCAACCGTGGTAAAAAATAAGAAATCCCCAATCCCCGCCGCCGCGCGGCCCACCTATACCGTAGCACGCCGGCGCAACTTCGCCGACCCGACGCTCCAGAGCCAGAGGCTAGCCCGGCGTACGATCCCTCCCAGCAGCGGAGGCCTCGGACCTACGGCTCGCGTCCTCCGCCGACGAGGTCGCCACGAACGCGCCGCCGCACGGGATGGTCCGCCTCTGGCGCCGAGTCCACGTGGCTGGATACCCGTCAGGACGTCACGCCGCCGCCCTCCATGGCGCCGCTGGTCCAGCAGTCACCTCCGACTTCCGCTCCAGGTATACGCTAGTATGGTCCCTTCGCACTATGCCCGTCAATTTAGCTCGGTAATTACGACAACCATCGCGTCATTCAGCTTCCCCACAACAATGCACCACCACTTGCTGTACCCTAGGATGTAGCCCCCCAACAAATTCATCCTATGTGTTATCCCTTGATGTGTGGACTTATTTAGAGAGGAAGAATGTATGCCGTCCTGCTGTATGCAAGGTTGCTGGAATACATTGCGTGCAACATTTTATATACAAAATGCTAGGCCTTGGAAGTGGCGTGTACCCATGGAACTTCCGTTAGTAATAATGTATCTCAATTGCCTAAGCCAACTGTCATTGTAGTAGCTCGAATTGATTCCGTTGCCCAGTAGTTGCATTATGTTCCCTTGGGGCGGAGTTCTACAAGTGAAGCGTAGGCTCCGCCATCGATGCCCATCAGGATCTCATGTGTCCCTTTCTCCGCAATCGCGCCGTCCTTCAGAACTGCAATTATATCGGCTCCTTGGATCGTTGAGAGGCGGTGTGCGACGATGACAGTTGTCCTGCCAACCATCATGCCGTCTAATGCATCTTGCACTATGCGCTCTGACTCGGCATCCAGCGCACTTGTCGCCTCATCAAGAAGAAGTATCCTTGGGTCCTTGAGAATGGCCCTTGCAATAGCTATGCGCTGTTTCTGCCCACCGGAGAGCTGGGTCCCTCTCTCTCCAACTATTGTGTTGTACCCCTGTGGCATGCTTGATATGAACACATGGGCATTGGCTGCTTTAGCAGCCACAGCAATCTCTTCCTCAGTTACCACTTCGTGCTTTCCATATGCTATGTTGGCTCGTATTGTGTCGTTGAAAAGTACTGGTTCTTGGCTTACCAATCCCATCTGGTCCCTCAACCAACGGAGCTTTAGTTTTTTTATTTCCACTCCATCGAGTAAGATTATACCAGAGTCAGGATCGTAGAAACGCTCTAGTAAGGCAATTACTGTAGATTTGCCGCTGCCACTTTGACCAACAAGCGCAACAGTCTGCAATAAACATGTTACTAAGTAAGTCCTTAGGAAACAAATACTGAAAAATAGTTAATTGAATCCTTGAAATACTTTTGAGTAAGTAACAAAAATAAACTTCTGGTTCAGTAAGACCTTTCTAGAGGGAATGCTTAAGTTAAAGTCACTGAATATTTGAATATCTGGACGGGATGGGTATTTGAAGCTGATATGCTTAAAATCAATGTCACCCTTGACATGCTCCATTGTTGAACCTTCTTCGCTGCTGGAATCGATTTGAGATTTCCTATCTAAGATTGTGAATATGGAAGTTGCAGAATCATTTGCCTTGGTTGAATCAGAAGCCATAGCACTAGTTTGTGCTGCTCCAATCACAGTCAAAACTAAAGCAAAGAGAGCCTGCATTATATTAAATTTGAAGCAGATATCAAGATAGGATAATCATGGAGGAATTTTTGTTGTCGTTTTGGAAATAGTTCTTAGAGTGGTTACCTTGAAGACATTGCCAAAATTGGAATTGCCCTGACTAACAAACGTTGCACCAACATAGTAGCAAAGCGCAGAGGTGAGATACAACATCATATTTGAGAAGCCAAAACCGAGGCCTCCAACTATTCCGGTTCGAATTCCCTGGTTCTTAGTACCTTGACATTTCTTATTATATTTTGTCATTACTCTGTTCTCGGCGCAAAAAGATGATACTGTTCTGATGCTACCAACTGCTTCAGTTGCAATTTGACTTGCTTCTTCATACATGGCCTATGATGACACATCGACCAGAAATGAAATGAAGGTAAAAATAAATTACAAGCGCACCCATGTTCACTAAGAAAAGTATTGTTACAGCAGTGTAGGATACATGCTACTGTTAATGAAATGTGCTAACTCAAACCACCTTTTGTCAGTGTGAAGTATGTGTTGAGTCTAATTATCGATAGTTTACACTTCAGAAAGGGAAAGATGTGACTAAATAAAAAGTTCATAACATATAGCTAATCTATGGCTCACCTTAGCATCTTGACTAAACCCCTCTAGAAATTTCACTTGAGCATAACCCTGGAGACCCATTAAAGGAATCACAATTAAGATGACCAATGAAAGCTTCCAGTCTGCGCTCATTGCTATTGTTATTCCACAAAAAAGTGTTGCTGTACATTGAACCAGTAAGGCTAAGTTATCCCCTACAAGACGTCTCACATTAAGAGCATCAATGCATAGCCTTCCACCAAGTGCTCCACTATAAGAGTTGCAAGCGATAGTTAGTTTCGTTAACTCTTGATGTTCCATTGGGAAAATTGGTCGAGATAACTCACCTAGAATTTGCAGGATGATCAAACCAAGCAGCCTCCTGGTACATTATGGTTTGAAATGTCAAAGCACGAATTCGTTTTGTTAGTTTCCCACCAGCTATTGCAAATAGAGAACTACTTGCTAGCTTTGATATCATACCAATCACACCCAGCCCAACACATAACAATCCCCAAAAGGCAGAATCTTTCTCTCTCTTGCCTGCTGGTAATTCATAGAATGTATTTGCAGCACTACCAAATACCAAACCCATCATTGGATAGACAGTTCCATCAATTGCTGCTGCAAGAGAACCAAATAGAAGAAAAGTTGTTTCTGGTTTGGTTAGGTTAATTAGGCGGCCAATTGAGGCCTTTTTGGACACCTTTCCATCAGTAGTCTCATTTTGTTTCTCACCATTTTCACCGTCATATTCAGGTACTGCAGTGGGGCTAGGCAAGCTGACAGGGAGGTTTAAAGAATGATGGCTGCTCCCAGCTGAACTTATACTAATTGATCGTTTGAGTGATTGGCTTCTTTTCGATAATGGACCTGATAATCCAGCATTTAATTGGTAGCTAGTTTCCTCTTGTGCCTCTTGTAGCTGAATAAGCTGAGAGTATGCCCCAGCAGGATCCTTTACCAATTTATCATGATGTCCTAAGTGAACCATTTCAATTGAATTCATCTGTTTTGGCACAAAATCAAAGTAAAGATCAAGCAGGGGAGATACTAACCTTGTTCAACTATTTTTCCTCCAGAAACAACTGAGATGCAGTGGGCATTTCTAACAGTGCTCAAACGGTGTGCCACGACAACCGTGGTTCTCCCAGCCATGATCTTGTTTAGTGCTTCTTGGACTACCCTCTCGGACTTTAAATCCAGTGCACTGGTTGCTTCATCGAGCAAAAGGATTTTTGGATTTTTAAGGATGGCTCTCGCAACTGCAATTCTTTGCTTCTGCCCCCCGGAGAGCTGAGCACCCCGTTGTCCAACTGCTGTTTCATAGCCCTGAAATCATATGAAGACAGCATTAGGTTTATGTTTATATATGTGGGATTGGCCTATTATTGAAGATTTTGCATACATTAGGCAAATTCTCAATGAATCGTGCTGCATTGGCAAGCTCAGCTGCTCTTTTGATCTCTTCCAGTGTTGCATCCTCTTTCCCGTAGGTTATGTTCTCCTTGATGGATGTCATGAAGAGCAGTGGCTCCTGGTTAACAAGGCCAATCTTCCCTCTAATCCAGGCTAGCTTAAAACTCTTGATATTCATTCCATCAATCAGCACTTCGCCAGCCTGTGGATCGTAAAATCTCTCAACCAGATTGATCACAGTTGATTTGCCACTCCCACTCTCCCCAACTATGGCCATTGTTGTTCCACTTGATACATGGATTGAAAATCCACCAAATATTAGCTGCTCTGGCCTGCTTGGGTAACTGAAAGACACATCCCTCAGCTCTACATCACCTTTGATGTCTTCCAACACAACACCGGTAGTATCATTATAGTCAATCTCTAGTTTCCTGTTGATTGTTTTGAATAATCTGTAAGCTGCACCTCTTCCTTCCTCAAAGGCAACAATGCAGGGTGCTGCATCGCCCAATGATCTACCTCAAACAGTTGAAAAGTTGCACATCAAACACGAATAACGTAGTAAGATTCAATTTGTGGAAGTATTATTATGTGCATAAAAACTAGATAGTATTAGCAAATTGTTGTACAATACTACATGTTAATCTATTGGCTGAATTTAGTTAGTAAACTAGGGAAGAACCTTTTGTAGTGTTAATACTAACCTTGCACCTATCAGGACAGATAACAATATAATCATGATATCTGCTCCACTATATCCTCTGCTGAGGGTTAACTTACTGCCATACCATACAATTAGTCCAAAACTGGAGAAATTGATGAGGGAAATGAAACCCATGCCAAGGCCTTGGATAGTCCCTTCCTTTATCATACCCTTGTATGCCCTGTTTATGAGATTGTTGTACAGGACCATGGCTTTATTTTCGCCATTGAATGAAATGACCTGTTATAACATGAATACTGGTTAATTAGTGCAGGATTTCTTGTACTTGATTGCAGCATCAACAAGCAGCCTACCGTCCTTATGGACCCAAGTGTCTGTTCAACAATATCCCCTGCATCGCTGTATGATGCTAGGCCGGCGGTGGATATTTTGGACAGCGTCTTTGATATGAATCCATAAGCCACGATTAATGGTATTGTAGTAGAAAGCATTACAAGAGTTAGGAGCCACCCTTTGATGAAGGCCAGCACGAAGCTACCAAGGAAAGTGGTAAGAAGCTGTAGAAACTTTCCGACCTAGAAAAATGGAATGAGGAAATGTAAGACTAACTAAATAAGGAAAGGTGACACACAGGAAGATCTATACACTGATAGAAGTTGAAGCATCACTAGAAAGTAGTTAAGCAACATATTTATCTCTTTTAGCAGTTAAAGCAAAGCGGAAGCTGCAGGGTTTGTACCTTCTCGCCAATAGCATCCTGAATTAGAATTGTGTCAGCAGATATACCAGAGACAACTTGTCCACTTTTCATTTCAGTGTCAAAGAATGACATGTCTTGTCTCAGAACTGACTTGAGGTACAAAGATCGAATACAAGCTGCCTGTCTCTCCCCAGTCACCGTCCAGCATGATATCTCTGGTGAACATAGGTATTATGGTAAAGAATGATTCCAGTGACATTCACCGTCCAGCATGATATCTCTGGTGAACATAGGTATTATGGTAAAGAATGATTCCAGTGACATTCTGAATTTTAATGATTCAGCAAAAGTGGACATCTGATTTTGAGTATGAGCCTGTGGTATTTATAGATATTATGATACTTGAAAGTGTTTAATTTTGATCATATGGTCTTCCTAGATATTAATATGATACCGAGCTCAACTATTGTCAAATATACTCATATGTTGTATTTACACGGCCAAGATATTAATATGTTTCTGAGCTCAGCTATTATGCCATGTTATTGAAGTGTCTCTGCTAGATTTTCACTGTCTAAGAAACCTCTGCCTCTTTGTGATAGTTGAGTATCATACCCATGATGGCCGAGTTACCAGAAGAGATGTAGTAGCATTTGATAGGATCTACTTGCTTCTTGAAAGTATATAATTTATGCGAAATCCATGCATATATAACATGAAGGTCATGTTCTGGGAAGTGTGTACATAACAGTAAAATCCATGCAAATAAACCATACATAAGCATATGTCGTACTTACGGAGAAAACAAACGGGCAATGTTCCAATGGCTAAGTAGACAAACTCTAGAACCACCTGAAAGAAACAAGCCAGCCAGATTACGGAATCACTATTCTTCTGATATTGCAAATAAAAAAACTACGATGCTTAGGTTTATAAATCAGGAGCTTGACAAATAAAAAAATCTCTTTGTAGGTCGATACCAATGTCAAAATTTCATATCATTGTCGTGTAAGCTATCCACCAATGAATAACAAGATTCAGTGATCTTGCAGGCTTTCATATCCATGCAGAAGAAGAAGGGTACCTTGTTGACCCGGGGAAGGATGGTGTCAGGGGTTGCGCCCCCAAAGGCATCGACCATCTGCCCAAAGATGATCGCCATGACTACCTGTGACATGCCGCTCGCAAATGCGCCGGCTGTGCCAACCAGCATCAGCACCACGTCCATGGTATCTGCACTCTTGAAAATGTGATGGTATGGCAACTTGTCACCCCTGGCCATCTTCTTCGAGCCAGTCTCCTCCCCTTCTTTACCCTTCACTTCATCAGCGGCTCTTGCACTGCTCGTGTCTCCCATGCTATGCCTACCAGGTACTTGGCTAACTGTTTGTGTACTGTGGGCCAGAGTTTGCTTCTGCTTTTGTAGCGTTGCTGGTGTCGTTAGTGCATTCACAAGAGTAGCCATATCCCATATTGTGAGGAAAATGGCACATGTAATGCGTCAACAAGATGTGTGGACAGCGAGGAGCATGACCGAATTCATGACGGCAACCACTAGAATCTGAGATGTTTTTGACCGAGGATTGGGATTTGGAAGCACCGAGGTGTGCTGGGAACTCTTATTGGTTGCCTGCAGACTGGAGGGCATTTTGAATTCAGTTTTATACGCCGAGCTGTCTTCGGCTGCTGTTTACATCAGAAGATAGCTAAGACATTTTGGCTGAGTCTGCTCAAACGTATATGCAGGTTTGACAATTTCTCCCGGTATTAGTGTTAAGCTGCTCTGAACCAGTCGTTAGGTAGGAAACTATGATGTTTAGTACAGTATGTCTTGGTCTTACCTGTCTTTCTCTTGTATGTCAGGTTTCATCTGGCCTGTGATTTCCGGTGCTATTGCCCATGCTCGCTAGCTGCCAGCCAGAGCTCCTCGCCAAATTTCTATGCTGAAAGACATTCCTGTTACATCGAGATTCTAGATGCTGAGAAATGTTAGAGACTGGAAGCTGCAACTAGTGCATTTTACAAGTCACCAGGACTGGCAGATTCTGATTTATATGCACAAGTGTTGAAAATGTTGATCTTCATCATTGCACGGTTATATCTCGAGGAATTTAAAACCTCGATATTTTCATTTTATGTTAGGAAACAACAATATTCTTTTACTTTTCTCAATAACTTATGTGGAAGTAGAAGTCTGTTATTCTATGTTCCTTATATTTTCTGGTTTCCTTTTTGAGTTAGCTTCTAAGAAAACTGCTGCGCAGCCCATCTTTTGTGGGTCTTTTTGGCAGATAATGCAGGCTTCGCATGAAAGCACAACCTACATGGGCCGATGATGGCGCAGCCTGTTAGCACTTTTTTTCCTTTTTTTCTAGAAAATATATTATGTATCTTCGAAAATAAAAAAAAGATTCCAACAACAGTGATGTGTCAAAACCATATGATTAGATCAAGAAAAAAAATGTTTCATCCCATTTTTTAAAAACACTTCGTGAGTTTCTTGATGCATACACTAACAAATTTCAGTTTTGATACGTATATATCCTTGTAGGTTTTTGTACAATATACTCCATCCGTTTCTTCTTATAAGGTGTATTTAGTACCCCTCTGTTCATAAATAACTGACTTGGATTAGAATGTATCTATACACTAAAATGCGTCTATATATATTTAAACCCGGACAAATCCAAATTAGTTATTTCTGGAAGGAGTATTTAAGAAGCCAACTATCTTTGACCAAGTATATATAAAAAACTATCAACATCTAAAATACTCCCTTCGGTCCAGTTTATTAGGCATGCACGTAGTTTAAGGAAATCTTTAACCATCAATTTTGACCAATAAAATATGGAATATATATTTCAAAAAATATATCATTGAAAACTACTTTTAAAGACGAATCCAATGGTATAATTTTCGTAACATATTATGTAAAATTTGTTGACCAAAAGTAATAGTCAAAGTTATTCTTAAACTACGTGTGTGCCTAATAAACCTGACCGGAGGGAGTATCAATTTTTTTTGAGGGTAAACAGTGAGGGAAATCCCTCACTGCAATTTTTATTATAAACTTAGTATTTAGTACAAGGTATGAATCAGCTGAGGTAGCTGGTAAACACAAGAAAAGGAAAAAAGCAAAAGCACTACAGTTATGAATTACACTTGGGATTGCAGCCATTCTTTAAAGCTGTGGGCATTGCTTCTTTTTCATTCTGAAGCCAACTAGTCTTAACTCTTTTAAGAAAATAGTCTTCCAGGCAGTGAAAGTTGGCTGCTTATTTTATGCGATTATTTTTCACAATCCAGATTCCCCAGGAAGCCAAAATCATGATCTCCATTGCAAGGAGTACCCAATATATAAAGTCTAATAATATATTTCATGATGGATCTCATACTGATTTAGTATTGTACATACTAATTTTTTCCCTTGAAACTTGCTCAAATAGTCATGGTCTTCGACTCTTCGTCTAAGGTTAGGTGCAAGAGATATATGGAAACGTTGATCTGTACCATGCCATTGATAGAAAAATTACTGGTGTCTCCTTTCGCAAAACACAATACTCCCTCCGATCCATATTACTTGTCATTAAAATGGATGTATCTAGATATGTTTTAGTGCTAGATACATCCATTTCAATGACAAGTAATATGGATCGGAGGGAGTATCATTTTGATGAGCACCTTATGTTTACTGTTTGGTAGCAACACACATGTATTTAACTAGTATTTGATGAGCACCTTATTTTTATTGTTTCCTAGCAACACATATGTATTTAACTAGTATTTATATGAGTCATATTTTCGGCGCAATATCAGAAGAAATATTCATGAGCAAGGCACATCCGCCTTGTATTTGCTTCCTATTCGTGACCGAAGCAGGGCTCTGGTTTGATATTCGTATCCGTCGCTCCGGCTCACAATCCAAAAATATTTTTCATCGCTTCACCTATGCCTAGAACCAACGCTCGAGTGAGTTGCATCTGTGGCGATGTGTACCGAGAAGGAAAAAGAGAGCAAAGCTTCCCATGGTTGTTACCCGAAAGAACATACCGGTTTATAAGGGGGTTTATATTGTAATGAAAACTGGATTTAGACCATCTCAGCAGTGCCCAACCCTATCTAGCATTTTGGTTTCATTGGCCTATATTTTTTTTTGAGGGTGAAAAGAGCTTTATTAATTAACGAAATAGGGGAGTACACTCTAGGCTTAGCAGTTCCAAAATCATCGGAGGGCTTTGAAGAATCCACTCCAAGTCAATTTGAGAATTCGTAGCCAGTTTAGCTAATTCATGAGCAGCCCTATTACACACTCTTTTCACTTTCTAAACCTGCACCTCATGAAGCCGTGCAAAGGTTCCTCTAATCTCATTTAGAACCGGCATCCAAGATATGACCCTTCTTGGCCACTAAAGTACCGACTCCATCCGACAATGCTCAGTGAGCTTAGCATAGTATCTCATCCAATTCATTTGGTCCTACACCTACTCAAGATTCAAGGCAAGAAGATTTAGAGGACACCAGTAGACCCAAATTGTAAGATGAGTACTTCGCTCCCCTAGTCCGTAAATAAGTGCACTTCTATCTTTTATCTAAGTCAAACTTTATCAAATTTGATCAACTTTATAGATAAATATAACAACAAATATTATATCAAATTGACATATTACGAAACTAAATTTGAAAACATATCTCCTAGTACCAATTTGAAGTCATAAATATTACTATATTTTTCTATAAAATTAGTCAAACTTTACTAAGTTTGATTTAGGACAAGGCTAGAAGTACACTTATTTACGAACGGAGGAAATATGTAAGATAGTACTATTCACATGGCTCGTGCTTCACAATGGAATCATAACCACTGATTGCAATGCTAGATGTAGCGGGTGGCCCCATGATCCGGTATGCCAATATTTCCTTTGAGTCAAGAGACGACCAGAAGGTGTGTGCCGCTTATAGCTCTGCCTCGTGGGATGTTGTCTACCTATGGTAAGTAGGAGTAGATAATTCCATGGACTCTATTGGCCAATCGTACGACGCTTTTGATGGTGGTGGACTGGTGGTGCAAGATGACCTCCTCCATTCTGAAGTACCTATTTGAGTAGCATCGTCTAGACTCTAGAATGTATGAAAAGAGAGAACTCAGGCGCGCATCTCATATCCTAGAGCTTGTGTTATAGCTTTAATTTTAAGGACATTTTGTACTTCTACAGTTTCAGGCGTGAACATTACAACAAGGGGAGTAGTTGGCATGTTGCACATGGCTTTTCTTGAAGTGTTCCGCTCAAGTACTCACCTCTAGACTATAAATACTTATAGAGAACGTCTATGTAAGTAATGAGATATATGCACCATTGATAACTCAACTTGTCTAGGATGACCACTTCTTCACACACATAATGTTATGCACCAGTCATTGAACTTGTCCAGAATGAAACTACCGATTCGATTTCTGTTTTAAAGCTAATTATGTCCGACGTACCCGCAAAAAAAAGTCCAACGTGGCAAGCTGTCTGGATTGGGGAGGGGGATCCCACGTGCCTCTCGTGTACGAGAAGAACTAGGGACTATAATATCTACGAAGCCATGGCCCCCCTCCCACCTCAGATGTTTTCATTGAAGGGTTAATGTGCAAAATGGTCATTTGTACAAATTGAGCCAGGCCGAGCCCTATATCTCTAGAGTTCCTCAATTTCTTTCTCCCAAAACTCTGAATTGCCACCCGTGCTAGCTCATGGCTGGCCATCACAAGTTCTCGGAGGAGTTGTTCCGCACTGGCGATCCCGACCTCCACCCTGAGCAGGGCCACTGGGTTGTCACCCGCACACGACCATGGTCAAGCTTGAGGATAAGTGGCATAGGAGAGTACATGAGGCCACGGTGGAAGGTCGTCGTCCTCATGTGTCGCCGCAGGACATAGTGGCGGCGTTAGTTGCATAGTGCGGAGTGAGTCGCCATGACGTTAAGACTCCATTCACTTCCTTTTGGAGGAGGAGTGCACCTACATGCTCTATTTGTCCTGGAACATTTTTTTTTGGCGGAGCGTTGCTCACATTCAGTTGTTGACACCATGGATGCGGTGCAGAGAAATCTGATCTCGTGTTCCTGACGAAGCTCATCTTTGAGCGCTTCTCGCGAGAGGTATGGGAGCCCGCCGCTGCCGGCTGGTTCATCAACCAGCTAGGTACACACCTGGTGGAGATGTTGTAGCTGAAGGACTACTAGCTCTTGCAAGTTTAAACCTCTTGGGATCCATTTTGTACTTATTTTGTACCATCCTAGCAAATGATTTTAATGCCTCATCAAGCATAAGAGTTGTGAGTTCCTTGAACTCCCATACCCTCTCACATGTGTGCTCATCTAATAAATTAATGAACACCACAAAGCAATTTGTCCTAGAATGCTTGGAAACAATCATTTTCCAAGGATAGCCTTCTTCACAATATGCCTCAAATCTGATGTTGTTCCTCCTCCTCCCTCTTAACCGAATTCTTCCCTTAACACAATACATGGAATTGCATGTCTAAGCTCATTAACACCGGAGAAAACCTTCCCACGCTTGAATACTAGATTAGACATATATGTCATCTTGTTGAACATTTTTCACTTGTATGTGATCAATTACTATTTTAATTTCTCTGACAGCTCTAACTCTTGCTCGTCAATAAGATCAATGTCACGATGTCTCTCTACGTGTGTTTCGCCTCAGCATCAACATTCTTTTCGAACGGTTCATCATCCTTTTCTTTCAGATCATAGTCCAAGTCAATGAAATCTGAGTCTAAATATGATGTCTGTGATTCTTTCTTGAAGTACACAACATCTTCTTCATCGTTGATATCATTTTTAGCGAATTCACACGCTTTGTTAATTCAAAACCATATTGTTACAGTCATTCATAAGACCGTAAATCAAAAAGTTCGGTAGCTCTCTATCTCATGAATCATCTCCTCCTATGTAATACCAAATTTGGCACAAGAGTGAGTTGCTTGGTTAGCCTCGCGACGGGCAAAATAAATACTAAAAGAAGTAAAAGATAAACCAAGTTCGCTAATCTCATCTAGGATAGGTTTTATGACATATCGATTAACCACCTGACCTTGCCAGTGATGCACTAGCTCCGAACAATCCACCCCTGCGATGATCTTGTCACCTTCAGAACCATCCTGATGATCATCCTCCCGATGGACTTCAGGACCCCAAACAACTTTTGGACGGAGAGGCTTGCACTCGAAGTGGTAGACTTCAGGAGGACACATCACGCTATTTTGGGACATCCAGCCTTCGTCCAATAAATGGCAGTGACCAACTACACCTACCTCAAACTAAAGATACTGGTCCTCGAGAGTTCAATGACCAAAGTGCTCATTCTAGATAAGTTTAGTGATTAATAGTGTACATTTCTCATAAATAACACTTAATTTTAGAAATTCATTCATACAAATCTAAAAAAAGTGTTCAGTGTGGTACAGAATTTGAAACAATAGATTCCTAGTTGACGAGAATGTCACTCGATTTTACAAGTATATCCATGTGGCCTTAAAAGAAATATTTACCTTGTCGTGCGAGAAGAAATTTATATCGTGTAGAATGTCATAGTTTTTGTTCCCAAATTTCGATGAAATAGTGAACATTTTTTATGTTAATGAAGTAAAAGAGTGAGTTGCTTGGTTAGCCTCGCGACGGGCAAACTACATACTACAAGAAGTAAAAGATAACCCAAGTTCGCTAATCTCATCTAGGATAGGTTTTATGACATATCGATTAACCACTTGACCTTGCCAGTGATGCACTAGCTCCGAACAATCCACCCCCGCGATGATCCTGTCACCTTCAGAACTCTCCTGATGGGCCAGACCATCCTCTCTCGCCTTCAGGACCCAAGCAACTTTTGGACAGAGAGGCTTGTGTTCGAAGTGGTAGACTTCACGAGGACACATCACGCTATTTTGGGACATCCCGCCTTCGTCCAATTCATGGCAGTGACCAACTACACCTACCTCAAACTAAAGATACTGGTCCTGGAGAGTTCAATGACCAAAGTGCTCATTCTAGATAAGTTCAGTGACTAATAGTGTACATTTCTCATAATAGTCACTTAATTTTACAAATTCATTCGTATAAATCTAAAAAATGTGTTCACTGCGGTACAAAATTGAAACAATAGATTTTTAGTTGTCTCAAGATGTCACTCGATTTTACAAATATATTCGTGCGGATTTAAAAGAATTATCCACCTTGCTTTGTGAAAGAAAATGTTTGCCTCGTGTAAAATGTCATAGTTTTTGTTCTCAATTTTCAATGAAATAAAATAGTTTTTGTGTTAATGAATCGGTAGGTCTCCTGCCCGGTTCGGAAGACATTGAAGTGTGTTGTCGCAATTATTGGTCCGGCCACGTGGCGGTTTGTGAGTGGAAACTCGCACCCGAGTCCAACTCGCGTCTCTGTCCGTCACGCGAACCGACCAACCGCGTCTCTGAACCGACCTAGCCACATCCGATCCGTCTATAAATTCCAGCCCACCCCCCCTCTCATCGATCCTCTTTTCTTTCCCCCACGCCTGCCGCCGCCACCGCCACACCCTCGATTTCGCCGGAAATTCAGGCGAGCTCGAGCCCCGCAGCAGCAGCCATGTTCAGCTCCGCGGCGGCGGACGAGCGGGTGTACTGCCCGGACTGCCGGCGCCCGACGGAGGTGGTCCTCGACCACAGCACGGGCGACACCATCTGCACAGAGTGCGCGCTCGTCCTCGACGCGCACTTCATCGACGAGGGCTCCGAGTGGCGCACCTTCAACGACGACGCCCGCGGCGACGACCGCGACCCCAGCCGCGTCGGCTCCTCCGGCGACCCCTTCCTCGACGCCAAGCTCTCCACCGTCATCAACTACTCCAAGAATCCCAACACCAAATCCTCCGCCACGGGCGCCAACGCCCTGCCCAGGATGTCCGTGCCCTTCGAC
Source organism: Avena sativa (assembly GCA_916181665.1). Taxonomy (NCBI): domain Eukaryota; kingdom Viridiplantae; phylum Streptophyta; class Magnoliopsida; order Poales; family Poaceae; genus Avena; species Avena sativa. Next base: position 367,555,530 of record OV702279.1, on the reverse strand, counting down.
GCGGGCTCGGCCTCCGACAAGATCCTCGTCGAGGGCTTCCGCGGCATCTCCGACATGGCGGACCGGCTCGGCCTCGTGGCCACCATCCGCGACCAGGCCAAGGAGACGTTCAAGAAGCTGGAAGACGCCAAGGGCTGCCCGCGCGGCCGCAACAAGGACGCCGTCTACGCCGCCTGCCTCTACATCGCCTGCCGCAACCTCGGCATGCCGCGCACCTACAAGGAGCTCGCCACGGTCACCGCCGAGGGCGCGGCCTCCAGGAAAGACATCGGCAAGATGTCCTCGCTCATCAAGAGGCTCCTCGGGGAGGAGATCGGCCAGGTGATGGACATCGGCGTCGTGCGCGCCTCCGACTACCTGCGCCGCTTCTGCTCCAGGCTCGGCCTGGGCAACCACGAGGTGCGCGACGCCGGGGAGGCCGTGCGGAGGCTCGAGGAAGGCCTCGACGTGCGCCGCAACCCCGAGTCCATCGCCGCCGCCATCATCTACATGGTCGTGCAGCGCGCCGGCGCCGGCAAGTCCGTCAAGGACGTGTCCGTCGCCACCGGCGTCGCCGAGGGGACCATCAAGGAGGCGCACAAGGACCTCACCCCGCACGCCCAGATGCTCTTCGGATGAACGCCTTGAGTTCTTGATTCTTGGCACATGGGTTTTTGCCATGTCCTGTCGTCGTCATTACGTTTGTGTTCTTGGCAAACTATCTTGAGCTTGGACATGTGAAGTTTGTGTCGTTGGACTCCGTTTCTAAGTACTGAATCATATCATTCGTGAATGAATCTGTGCTTGGTTCGTCTGTTCCAACTTAACTCATGAACTGAGGTCCGAGACATGGTTGCTAAGCACACTACTCGTGAATGATCTCGTGACGAACGAGCAAGGGCTGCATTTTGAACCCGAATTTCATTGACTTCAGTGATCGCTGAGAAATTCCGGTGAAATCGCCGCCGACTTCTCGGCTGAAAAATGGGCTGAAACACTCTAGGATTGGTTAAGTTCGAACGCTTAATTTCAATAAAACTGAAACCAGAAATGCCAAATTGAAAATTGAATTCAGTCTAATTTGACAGAAAACAAAACTGAATGGACATGAATGGACAAAACTGAATGGACATGAATTCAGTCTAATTTGACAGAAAACCCAAAATTTGAATGGCTTCGAAAAACAAACTGTGATGGACATGAATGCCTGGAAAACAGGTAGGTGTAGTTGAATGAATATATTTGATCAAAGCATAAAGAGACGCACATGGTAAGTGGATTCAAGTACCAGGCCATAAAAAGTGTTCATTCTTGTTAGATCATCTCACGGATGTTCATATACATATAGCAAGGTACCAAAAGAATTGTCTTGTGTTATGGACCAGTTTAAAGAATCTGACATTGGTTGCCGATCAGATGTTACTCAACCATGTTGTTCGTATCGGCCTATAATGAATTGACCAGTTGTAGGAGCGAGCCTAAAAATATAATGAATTGGCCAGTTGTAGGAGCGAGCCCAAAAATATAATGAATTGGCTAGTGGTAGAAGTGAGCCCAAAAATATGATGAGGGGATCAAGTAGTATAACCCTTCTTACATGAAGGACACCAAAATCTTTCCTAGTTAATGTATATAGTTGTATAAATAAATAGATATTGCAACAAACATGGTACTGAATGATCTCATGAACATGACCGTACACATCAAGGGCTCGACATCATATCTTTAACCAAAAACTTGTGATTCAGTGAACCCTAGATAGTATGTCTTGGTAAAAAAAAAGGGCAACGACACTTCAAATCAGGATCAATTCAAACAAAATGAATCAAAACTTGTTTTAATTCCATTGAAATTGAAATTGAAATTGAAATGAAAATATCTTAATCTGAGATACATAAAAGGACATGTTCACCACGCTTGGTGCATCGGTTCTTACTTGATGGGGGTGGCTTATTTGCTTATATGATCTTGATGCACTGCAACGGGTCCACTTTTATTTATCCGGCCAATGCTTTGATGTCCTCCAAGTGCACCTTAGATCGACGTACCTTGGGATCTTGGTGGAGCAAGTTGCATCGAAGACTAGCAATATGACTTAAAGAAAGCGTTTCTCGAAGCCAACCAAGAAGTTTGTAGGTATCCTTTCTTAGCTTTGTATCATTTTAGTTTTGTTGCACTATTTCTCTTTACTATTAAATGAGAGTTGGTGATCATAGGTCGTACTAAAACATTAAACATTGGGAGAATCTCGACTGTCAAATCATTTTAGTTTTTGCCATGTCCTATCGTCGTCATTACGTTTGTGTTCTTGGCAACTATCTTGAGCTTGGACATATGAAGTTTGTGTTGGACTCCGCTTCTAAGTACTGAATCATATCATTCGTGAATGAATCTGTGCTTGGTTCGTCTGTTCCAACTTAACTCATGAACTGAGGTCCGAGACATGCTTGCTAAGCACATTACTCGTGAATGATCTTGTGACAAACTTTAGAGCAAGTTCGAGCAAGGGCTTGTCATTTTTCACCCGAATTTCAGTGACTTCAGCGATCGACGAGAAATTCCGGTGAAAATTTCTGAAAAATGGGCTGAAACACTCTAGGATTGGTTAAGTTCGAACACTTAATGATTTCATTAAAACTGAAACCAGAAGTGCCAAATTGAAAATTGAGGTCAGTCTAATTTGACAGGAAACAAAACGGGGAACCCACAATTTCATGGTTTCGAAAAACAAACTATGATGGACATGAATGCCTGGAAAACAGGTAGGTGTAGCTGAATGAATGTATGTGATTCGAAGCAGAAAGAGACGCACATGGTAAGTGGATTCAAAGTAGTAGGTGATTTGCGGGCCATAAAAAGTGTTCATTCTTGCTAGATCATCTCATGGATGTTCATATACATATAGCAAGGTACCAAAAGAATTTTCTTGTGTTGTGAACCACTTTAAAGAATCTGACATTGGTTGCCCAAGCCATATTGTTCGTATCGGCCTATAATGAATTGGCCAGTGGTAGGACCGAGCCCAAAAATATAATGAGGACACCAAAGTAGTACTAACCTTCTTACATGAAGGACACCAAAATCTTTCGTAGTTAATGTATACAGTTGCATAAAGAAATACATATTGCACCAAACATGGCAACGAATGATCTCATGAACATGACCGAGAACATCTAGGGTTCGACATCTTTAACCAAAAACTTGGTGATTCAGTGAACCCAAGATACTTCCTCTGTCTCGGTTTATAAGGTTTACGCGTATTCCTAGATTGATAAATTAACCAACTTAGCATGAGGTACATATGATAAAAACTATATTAGTAGAAACTTCAAATATTATATTTTCTAATGGTATAATTTTTGTATTATATAATTCATATTATATAGTTCATGCGGACGACCTAGGTATATGTGTAAGTCTTATAAACTGGGATGGAGGGAGTATTATGTCTTGGTAAAAAAAAGGGTGGTGACACTTCAAATCATGCTCAGTTCAAACAAAATTAATCAAAAACTTGTTTGAATTCCATTGAAATTGAAATGAAAGTGTCTTAATCAGAGATACATAAAAGGACATGCTCACCATGCATGATGCATCGGTTCTTACTTGATGGGGATGGCTTATTTGCTTATATGATCTTGATGTACTGTAATGGGTCCACTTTTATTTATCCGACCAATGCTTTGATGTTCTCCAAACTGAGGCTGGGGGTGAGAGTATGATGGAGGGGTTAACCTCTTGGGTGCCCGATCTTCACGGATTTCGTGGTCAAATCGATGGGAAAGCGAGGGGAAAGGGAGAAGGTAGCGGAAGCGAACACACACCTCGCGAAGAACACGATGAACACACGCAAAAACTCACACGATACAAGGCCGATTGCTCCCGAACGGTGGCCACCGGTCTGATAGAATCCTCGCAAGGAAAGATCGGTCAACGTGCTCCCTCAAATCCACATCGGAGAGGGAAGAACACCTTGGGGAGGGTCTTGACAACTTGGAGACGAGACGTCGAACTCCAAGGCCTTGTTCAACGATGGATGCGTGATGCAAAGTCCAATCGAGGTTGGTGACGATAGTCGGTCCCCTTGGTAAAGGGGATGAGGCAAAACTAGAGATTCCACAATGGGGTTTTTCTTTAGTCTATCATCTATGCCTAAGGAATACATGAGGGGTGGGGGATCTATTTATAGGCCAACCACTAAACAAGGGTAGTTTGGGGATAAACTAGGCGAATAGGTAAGTAAAGGGGGATACATGGGCTGTGGCCCAACAGGTGCGCGCAGGCACATACATGACCGGTAGTACCGTACTTGGGACCGGTAGTACCGCTCATGGTATCCGGTAGTACCGCTTGCGGCCGGTAGTACCGCAAGCCAGTACCGGGGCATCCAGTGGCGATGGCGTAGGCTTCAGTACCGGGCGGTAGCAGGGGGCGGTAGTACCGCTGACCGGTAGTACCGGTTCCGCCGACCGGTAGTACCGCATGGACCTGGCAGCTGACGACATGTCTTCTTCCGTCTCCTCTTCCAAGCCTCCGTCTTGTCGGGCTTGATGTTCCGGGCTTCCTCCCTTGCCTCCGTATTGGTCGGTGTGAACCTATCATGCATATGTGACGGAGTATGAAGTAGCATACCATTCAATAGGGCAGGAAGGGGGCTCGCATAGAGGAACGGATTCACCTTTGGAGTCCATGACGACTTGGCGTAAGTTGGAGACCTTGATGTAGTAACGACCATAGGTCAGGCTGCATCATCCCCCCCCCTTCAAAAAGAGTCGTCCTCGACTCTACATGCTCATCACAAAGTAGAAGAGATCGAGAGACCTTCTTGATCCTGGGGTTCACCATATAGTCGTCCTCGGGAAGATTGACTTGACAACACTTCAATGTTCCTTCACCTTCCTTGAAGCCTAAAAAGCTCACAACAAAAGCAAAGCAACCTCAAAGCGTAGCCAATTCATGAAGATTATTGCATGAGTCCTCAAGTAGAAGGAAGTCACCTTAGCTTGTAGAGATAGCTCGATGAAGGGTGGCCATAGGTAACTCTCTTCGTTTCTTCTTGTCAACATATAGTCCATAGAGGTTGACGTGTATGCATTTGTACCTTCATACAAGAAAGACCAAGCAACATATGTTTGTGTGTGATAGAGGAGCATGTCATTTGTGGCATGTCCATTCTTGTTCACAACACGATTAGCACAACTCAAGTATAGCAAACGGGATGCATATGCATGGTCAATGTGCATGGAAATCGTTTGAACATCATCCAAATGTGGAAACTCAAAAACTCCATATAACATAGTAGTGGGGCACTCAAAGCAATCGAATAGCAATTTGATCAACATGTTTGATGCAAAGTTAGGAGAATTTGGCAAAAACACAAAAGGAAGAATATCCAAAGCAACATCATTATGTGTGCAAACCAACCATTGGAAAGAGAAATTGTTCGACATGTTGGATGTCACACACAAATCATCGAACGCAAATATCATGGGGAAATGAGTATCCCAAGCGGAAGCCAAAGTAACGTGTTTGCAAACAAACCAAATGAAAGAGCAAGTGGTCCTTATGTTTGTTGCAACAACAAGACGAGATTCTTGGAAGCTCTCATGACAATACATGCTCTTAAAGGAATTGTGGTTGCACACAAAACATCGGAAAGAGAAAATGTTCAACATTTTTGGTGCAACACACAAAACATCATTATCTAGATGCGAAGAAACATGAATGTCACAAGGGGAGATAATACCATTAACATGCTTGCAATCAAACCATAGGAAAGAGCAATTTGCCAACATGAAAGATGCAAAGCATGCAAAAGGTATCAGAGCTGGGTTCGATCTTGAACTCACTTGTGGGATGCTCTCAAGAGCTCTTTTTGTCAACTCGTGCTCAACCGAGGTTGACATTCTCGTGCGGGCACCTACACACATCATATGTAAAAGAAAGAACGTGTGTGCATGGTAGAGATACACATCATCCATCATGACGTATCTCTTCTTGTGCACATCACCATTAATGTCAATCAAGTATGAAAGAGATGCATGGTGAGTATGCAAGTGGGGAACATGCTTATCATGGCAAGCATCAAAATCTCCAAAAATTGAGAAAGCTATGGGGGCCATCTCATTATAACGCATAAGATCAATATTGTTGCAAGCCAAACAAGTGAAATAGCAAGCATTCATCTTATCGCAAGCAACGGGAGAAATTGAATGACTAGCATGACAAGGCAAGTCCGAAGCAATTGGAGGATACACACAAGATGCATAGCATGGCATGTTTATGGCAATGATATCGCAATCAAACAATTCCACATGATCAATATTATGCAAAGGCAAATCATCACATGGGAAAGTGGATGAAGCATATGTAATGTCACAAGTATCATCCATAGCATGCATATCCTCACAATTCATCATGTCCACTAGTGGGATCATGGCATCATCAACACCCTTATTATTACCTTGGTCATACCTCTCATATGAAGTGGGTGTTGTGGAAGTAGTGGCCTCCTTGTGGACGACTTCGTTTTCTTGATGTAGCCATGGCGTAGCATCATCTTCGTGCACCATGTACATCTTCTCCAATTGAGGCATCATTGCTTCATAGCTTCGGGCGTCTTCCTCCATGGAACCTAGCACAACACAAGAGAACACACTAGAGGTAGAGGGTAAGTTGTCAGAAATCGAAATGGTCACACTTGACCTATCAACTACCACTCTCAACTCACTAGGAGTATCGCTCATGCCCTCCAAGTGGAAGCACTCAGTCTCACATAAGGTAGAGTCACTCATCTCACTCTTGTTCTCACTCAAGTGGGCTAAGTGGCTCTCATACTCACATGGGATTGGTACCACATCATCACTCAAGCATATGGGGGTAGGCTCGGTTTCCTCAACTCCTTGCGCCTCCTTTGGTGAAGGGAAAATCCCATGCTCACCATTCTTGACCTTGTCGCCTTCAAGGTTGGATGCCATAAGATGGGCATCATTGCTAGCCTCCATGGTCGAAGGGAAAATCTCATGCTCGACCGTCTTGTGGCCATCTTGTAGTAGTGGTGGAGGTAGGCTCATGCTATCCAACTTGGCGAAGTAGAGGTCTTCATTTTACTCATTCATGAGGTCTTCAAATGCAAGCGTAGTCTTTGAAGCTTGATGGCGTGGACGAAGGCTTGCTCTTGGTGCCATTTTGGTGGTGGCACAAGAAGTTGAAGGTGCCTTGTGATGGTGTCGACGGAGGTCATTGGCGTGCCTTGCCGATGGTTGATGTAGGTGGCGCACTTGGTCATCCATATGACGCTCACGACGATGGCCCTTGACCTTGGCACTATTCCTTGTAAGTTTTTCTAATGAGCGCAAAGCATCATTAGTCTTGGCGACCATCCTCATGTTTTTGTCGAAGTCGTTGTCCATGTCCTTCTTGAAGTTGTGGAGGTCGCTTTGGAACTTGTCCATTTGATGATGGACCTTGGCGCACTCGAGTTGGAGGCTCCGTCTTGGTCGGTGCGACGTGAGGAGCTTCGCGTTGTCATTCTTGAAGTCGTCCATGCTTGGGGAGTCATTGTTGTTGTAGTACTCCATATCACCCAAGCATGTGGAGCCATTGTCGGTGTAGTGCTCCATCATGTTGTCCATGCTTGTGGAGACATATGCATGGTGGCTCATCATGGATTCTTCATGGAAATCATTCTCGGTCCCGGAGTCCCTAGACATGCTTCACAAGACCAAATGTTGTATATGGAAGTGGTAGAGGGTGTTAGGGATACAACGTCAAACCTTACTTTACCTTGGAAGATCGTATCGTACAAGTGGCCACACTTGAGAGCAATAAACCAAGCAAAGTGAAGTTCACACGGAACACCAAAACCAACCACGAACCAAAAAACACACACACACAAGGCCTATGGTGGATAGGTATGGAAAGTGGCATGTCAAGGACCAATCCAAAATCAAGATGTTGTAATGGCAAGTAAAGAACCACAATGATCACAAAGCAAACAAGTTAATCCACAAGATAGGAAATATGTACAAGGAAACACACACAGTAGGATAAATGGGACTTGTGTGACGGAGAAAGTGAGCTAAGAACCAAATGATTACCTAGCGAAGACTATAAGCTCGTGTCACACAAGTACAAGGAGAGACGCTAGTTCGATTGCACAAAATTGGTGGGCTACAAGATATGCACAATAAGTACCACCTATATGATGTTCATCGAGCTTGCGCTTCCTATTCTATGAGGCACATGTATATCTCTTTCTTTTCTCTTTTTTCTATCACTCTTTTATTTTCTTTTTCTTTTCACTTGCCTCTTCCTTGTGCCAACAACTATACAAGATAACTATATGAGAAAGCGCTCACAATGTTTGCTCGGAATTCTACAAGGTATCAAATGTGCATAGCCCAAGCAATCATAAGAGGAACTAGTCTCAATAGGTGTTTGTTGCTCGCAAAGATAGTGGGGTTCACAAAGGAATGCAAGTGGGGAGAAGTCGCGGAATGTTTATAACTTTCGTCGACGATCTTCACCCTTTATTGTTGGATTCCGCCTTGCTCACGGAATTTGGATGGAGTAGATAGCATGAACCATGTGGATGATGATGTAGAGATCCTTCTCCTCTTCGAAACGAGCTAAAGAACACCAAAATCCGAGTTCGAATGCAAAAGTTATGCTCAAAACGGTGAGAGGCTGAAATTTGGGAACCTGCTGTTTTTGATCAGTATAGGGCGGTAGTACCGGATTTTTGAGCCCGGTAGTACCGGTTAAGTGCGGTAGTACCGGATTTTGGACCCGGTAGTATCGCTTGGACCTGGGACGTCCAGATTTGACGCGTTTTCACGATTTTGGGGTGATTTGGGCGGAAAATCTTCAAGAAAAACACCAAATCAAAGGGGGAAATCAAGGAATTAGGCCATGGGAACGCAAAGGAAGGTAGATCAACAAGTTTAGCAAGTAATCCACGGATCAAAACCTACCAAAATGCACTCAAAACACAGATTGATCCAAAACACGAATTGGGGCTATTTTTGGTGGAATTTTTGAATTTATGGGGAAAAGACCAAATCGATGAGAAATCCGTGGCAACCAAAAGCTGCTGATACCAGATGATGGAGGGGTTAACCTCTTGGGTGCCCGATCTTCATGGATCTCATGGTCAAATCGATGGGAAAGCGAGGGGAAAGGGAGAAGGTAGCGGAAGCGAACACACACCTCGCGAAGAACACGATGAACACACGCAAAAACTCACACGATACAAGGCCGATTGCTCCCGAACGGTGGCCACCGGTCCGATAGAATCCTCGCAAGGAAAGATCGGTCAACGTGCTCCCTCAAATCCACATCGGAGAGGGAAGAACACCTTGGGGAGGGTCTTGACAACTTGGAGACGAGACGTCGAACTCCAAGGCCTTGTTCAACGATGGATGCGTGATGCAAAGTCCAATCGAGGTTGGTGACGATAGTCGGTCCCCTTGGTAAAGGGGATGAGGCAAAACTAGAGATTCCACAATGGGGTTTTTCTTTAGTCTATCATCTATGCCTAAGGGATACATGAGGGGTGGGGGCTCTATTTATAGGCCAACCATTAAACAAGGGTAGTTTGGGGATAAACTAGGCGAATAGGTAAGTAAAGGGGGATACATGGGCTGTGGCCCAACAGGTGCGCGCAGGCACATACATGACCGGTAGTACCGGACTTGGGACCGGTAGTACCGGTCATCACCGGTAGTACCGCTCATGGTATCCGGTAGTACCGCTTGCGGCCGGTAGTACCGCAAGCCAGTACCGGGGCATCCAGTGGTGATGGCGTAGGCTTCAGTACCGGGCGGTAGCAGGGGGCGGTAGTACCGCTGACCGGTAGTACCGGTTCCGCCGACCGGTAGTACCGCATGGACCTGGCAGCTGACGACATGTCTTCTTCCGTCTCCTCTTCCAAGCCTCCGTCTTGTCGGGCTTGATGTTCCGGGCTTCCTCCCTTGCCTCCGTACTGGTCGGTGTGAACCTATCATGCATATGTGACGGAGTATGAAGTAGCATACCATTCAATAGGGCAGGAAGGGGGCTCGCATAGAGGAACAGATTCACCTTTGGAGTCCATGACGACTTGGCGTAAGTTGGAGACCTTGATGTAGTAACGACCATAGGTCGGGCTGCATCAGAGTAAGTGCACCTTAGATCAACATATGTACCTTGCGGTCTAGTAGGAGCAAGGATCACTGAAGACTAGCAATATGACTTAAAGAAAGCGCTTCTCGAAGCCAACCAAGAAGTTTGTAGGTATCCTTTCTTAGCTTTGTATCATTTTAGTTTTGTTGCATTATTTCTAGTATTAACACTTGTGTTTGTGCATGAATCATCATTAGAGTTATTATGTATGGTCTTCAAAAGGCAGTCTACTTCGCAACAAAAACAATTAATTTCAAACCATACATATATAACAAAGTTAAAATCTTCGGGCAAAAACTTTACAAATGAATCAAAGCTATTATTTTTTTGAGATAAATCGAACATGAAGTTATAAAGCCCAATGACTATAAGAAAAGGGAATCATGATAATATACATGGATTAGTATACTTTGTAATTATAAAGCTTCCTAGATTCCTGATCAAACCAACTCCATTCATCTCCGAACACTCCATCTTCTAGTGTGTGTGTGGAAAGAAGAAACATAAGGATATATCGAGACACTAGAGTGGGTGTTATAGGCTAACCAGTTTGCCGGAAGTGAACATACATCCTCAGCGTGTATAGGAGTGACGCTCTTCCCTCTCCTCCCACCCCTCTGCTTTGAGAGTCGCGCTCCAGCCCAAGTTGGCTCCCTCCCGAGCCCTTCTCGCCGGACTAGCCAGTGGGAGGTGGCGGAGGAGGGATGCCGGAGTAGTTAGGCTTAGGTTTAGTGGCTTTATGTCGGTAATGGCCTATATGGCCGTAGTTGGTGTGGCTCTAGATCGATGCAGCGAGATCTGGATGCTAGGGTTCGTCCTTGCCCTGCTCAAGCTCCTCTGGCCGGAGTTGGAGTTGGTGAAGACGGATGCAGCACCGCCGAATAAAGCTGCCGTTGGTGTCTTCCTGCAGGTGTGGGCTTGCTCTGCTTCGGTTTCCCCTCTGGCTGGCCGTGGAGGCAGGGAGAGGTGGAGCTGTGCAGTGGAAGCCCCACAGGCGTGGGCAGATGATGTTGTGATGACTTCTCTGGCCGGCCGTGGAGGCGAGGAGAGAGGGTGGCGCGGCTCGTGCTGCTCTGCGTCGGCTTGGAAGCAGGTCGCTGGTGTTCTTGCCTGCTGGCGGCGCCCCCCCTTTCTTCTTCCTCTGGACGGCCGTGGTGGCGAGGGGAGTTGGAGTTGGGTGGGGCTTCAGGATGCGGTGCCTCGACGCCGGCAAGTCTCCTCGAAGCTCAAGTTGCGGCAGATCCCAAGCGTCGGTGTTGAGCGTCGCCGCTATCCTTGGCCTAGGGGGCCGCTCCGCACCTCGAGAGCTTTGGCTCCGAGGATTGTCTTCCTCCAGGCAGTCATGCCGTCATGGAGGTCTTCTGATCTAGACATGGCGACCCATCCTGCCGTCGGTCCAAGTGGCGTAGTCCCCGGTGCCGGCGCCAGCGGCCATGGTTCGAGATCCAGTGTTGGATGCGGTGGAGAAGAAGGACCGGATTGCTTTTCTTTCTCTTTATTTGGGGTTCTTCTTGTAATTTGCGAGGGCTTGTTTTTTGTAAGGGTCCTCTTTGTAAACTTACCGAGTAATGAAGCTTCTGGGGCCTTCGGGTCTTTTACCGTTAAAAAAAAAATCCTCAGCGTGTAGTGCAGTGAATCATGTACGCCATGGTGGTTTGTGTAGTGGGGTGTGTGTGTGGGGTGAGGGGGACCAAGATCCTAGAGAGGTCTATGAGCACTCGAACACCCCCACACTCAGTTTGGCCATTCTGGTTACAATTTCAATGAAACAAAAAATAAATTTTATTCGAACCTAGCTAATACAAAAGTGTTGTCGCCATTTTTAGCTGAAATGCACCGTTATTTTTCACTAGAAGCTTAATACTCCGGGTTCACTTGTACTATCATCATAATTTCCTTCTTGAAATAGGCTTTCATCCAGCTATATAAATATAGCAACCAACTGATTGAGACTGCTGCTGGACCAGACAACACAGTGCCCAAAAAAAAATACGAAAAAAAGGAGAAAACAAAGCCGACAACAGTGGCTCGATGAAACCGAGGATGACCCGCAACCGTTGCGTCCTTCGGAGAATTCCACCACGCTCTACCAAGCAGCACCCCAAGAGGGAAAAGGACGACAACAACGCTGCTGCCCGGACTAGTCCTAGGGTTTCCCCCGATACGCTACGGAAGGTGGGGAAGAGATACACTCGAAGCCCTTAAATAAGGACGGAGACACCCGCAGGCGTCACCGCGTCGGTGTATGGACAACAAGAATTTCTCCCGACCCCTCAGAAAAACCACGCTCCCCGGACACTTCGTATTGCTCCACCAAGATCCTCGCCCACCAGCACACGCCACTACGGTCTTGCAGTCACCACCGTCGTCTCACCATGACCCACGCTGCAAGGCTGGTAAGACCAAAAAAGGAGAGAGTTTGGCGCGGGTCGATGGAATAGCAACGCGCGTGAGGGAACTACTTCCACCGTCGGAAGTCGGTAGCCGACCGAATGCAACAGCAGGGGAAACCAGACCCTCCCTGGTTCGGCCGATCCCGAATGGGTCCGTGAAGCCCCGCCGCCGCACTGCAGCAAGGGTGCCACTATAATCGCCAACCCCCGCTCTAGTCCCTACTTCATCATCCACTAGTGGATCTGCCACCACCGCAAATCCTCGCTGCCAAGCATCAGTGTCGTCGCCATCATGCTCACCCGGTCCAACCAGACCGCCACCGGTCTGAGTGGAAACCGCGAACACAAACCCTCAGAACAGAAGACGCAGCCACGATGGGTCTCAAATCCGTTGAAGGAGGCCATCACTAGACCTAGGCCTGCCTGGCCTAAGTCAATTCGGCATGCGAGGGCAGGGTGCAACAGGGACAAAGAATCGCCCCCAAATTGCAGTTCCTAGAACCACCATGGATCCTCTAGGTGACCACCAGAGTTCTTCCCGCGTGGCCCAACTCTAGCGCCCCGGTCCAGTGGGTAGGCTCATGATCCCACCCACTCGAGACCAAGCACAGGCCAGGGATGGTCAACCCAGATCGGGACCAAACTGGCTTAGATCCAGGCCGCACCACCCATTGCCATGGTCTACGTCCACTCGTCGCTGCCCTGCAGCGCCCCCGCACCCGCCTCACCGCCGCTAGCCCCGGGAAGCACCGTTGTTGCCGCGCCACTGGCCGTTGGGCCGAGGTCGCCTCCACAGCAGCGTACCACCGCCGGAAGGCACTACCCCGGATAGTCCTTCAAGCGCGTGGGTAGAAGATGGCCACCGCCGCCGGCACGGCCCGGACTTTTCCCAGCGGCTTCCGCCGGCGGTTGCGGAGGAGGGAGAGGGGACGGGGGTGGGAAGCTAGCTAGGGTTTCTCGCGCCCCTGCGTTGCCAGTGGGGGATGAGCGCAGGAGCTCCTCGAGGAGTCCAGTTTTCCGATCGCAATACCTATATTTCCTATGAACCTTTTCCTTGTCACCGTATTTTCACCGCAACCATGTTTGACTTTTGAACATTGGTTTCAAGCAAACAAAAACCTGAATATGTGTTTTTTTTTAGATATCTACTTTTGGTTTTAGTTTGACTTATACCCTCATTAAACAAGATCCAGTCAAAATCCTTTATTTAGTTGCTTTTTACATATAAGCTGAAGTGCAAAACGCCAAAATTAAAGCCTAATTAAAAAAAATCATTTGATGACAAAAATCCTTTGTGAGATCAAGTTCATGAGATCATTTAGCAGACACCTTACTGATCATTCGTGAACAACATTATTTATGTATTACAACGTTTACAATTTCTGATTTACAGAACAAATCAGTTGCGCTGAACTACAACAATTATACTACAGGCTGCAGGCAGCTACATTGTGCTGCGTGTTCATCGCGATCAGCAGGCAGAGGACAGCAGCTAGTTCCTTGTCGTCGTCGTCGTCGTAGGGTTGGCGTCCTTGAACCACCGATGCTGCAGCGCGCGCCCCGCCGTGAGCCTCTTCTCCGGGTTGCATCGCAGAAGGCCGCTCAAGACCTCGAAACCAGCCTCCGACAGCGCCGGCGGGCCTCTGATCTTGTCCTCCGCTGGGCAGGGGAACTTGTTGCGCAGAAAGCTTCCCGGTTGGCATCCGCCGGGCAGCCAGCGGCCGTCGTAGCCCGACCACTCCTTGATGTCCACCGTGCCAAGAAGGCCCAAGATCTCGCTGAGGTGCTCCGCGTCCGAGCTTCCACGGAAAGGGTGCTTGCCGGCGAGGAGCTCCGCCATCATCACGCCAAGAGACCATGAGTCGACGCGCTCGTCGTAGTTCGTGGAGCCGAGGATGATCTCCGGCGCGCGGTATCCCCGTGTCCCGACGGGGTTGGAGTAGGGCGGCCCGTCGGCCATGCTGCAGGAGAGTCCAAGGTCGCAGATCTTGAGGTTGCCGCGGACGTCGACGAGCACGTTCTCCGGCTTGAGGTCCCGGTGCATGAGGCCGAGACGGTTCATCCTCCTCACGCCGGCCAGGAGCTGCCTCATCATCAGGCGGACCTCCAGCTCCGTGTGCCGCCTCCGGAAGCGGTCGCGCTTCATGACGTGGCTCAGGGTCGGCCCCACGAACTCCATGGCGAGGAAGGGGGCCTCGGTGGTGCCGCCGCTGAGGAGGAGGCCCGAGGCGCGTGGCTGCACGATCGACGGGTGGCCGCTGCACGTCTCGAGGGCGGCGACCTCGCGGGCGAAGGCGCGGTCCTGCAGGGAGCTGCTGGCGCGGAGGCACTTCATCGCCACGATCTCGCCGGTGCGCCGGTCCCGCGCCCGGTAGACGACGCCGAACGTCCCGGCGCCGAGCACCTCCAGCCTGTGGAAGCGGCTGGCCATGCCGGCAGAGTTCTTGAGCGCCGCCGGCGGTGTGGCGGTGGCGGGCACGTCGTCTAGGGCAGCCGCGGATCGCGGTGTCGAAGACCAGCCCATGTTCGCTAGCTACTCCTTGCGATGGATCCGTGAAGCCATGCATGCGTGTTAGGCTCGCCTTATATTACTAGCAGGTTGCGAGCTCGATCTAGGTTCGTCACCGGCTCATACTCAAATTCCAAATCCGAGTACCGCTAGGGATCAGCTACTCCGTGCTTGTATTTTCTGATAAAACAAACTCCGTGCGGGAGAAACGGAGTCGAAGACGCGTTTGTGTCATGAAGATCGTCCAGACCTCTGCGTCGTGCTTACGCGCTGTCAAGAAGATCGTCCAACTCTCTTAAAAAAGGATCCTCCTACTTCTCCTGATGATGACACGTGTCACCTTTTGGATAACTTCCCACTTTTACTTTTATGTAGCACAAAAATCTCCACTTTTGCTGTGTGTAGCAAAAAAAAATCGCATAAAGAAATATGAGAGAAAGGCCGCCTTCGCCGGAGAGCTTGCCAGAATCCTCGAGCAAAAAGATATTCTAATATAGCAAAATCGCTGACGAGTTGTAGCAAAAAAATATGTGTTGAAGACGCCCGGAGACCACGTAGCAAAAAAATTCTTGAAATGATACAAACATAAAAAATTTATTAAGCAAAAAATTGTGATATTGTTGCATAACCGACCTGGCTCATCAGAGATCTTTTAGCAAAAAAAAATGTATTATAGCAAAACCGTCCAGAGACTCTTGCCACGCGACTTCGTTGCAAAAACATAGTACCAATATAGCAACACATGTAACGGTTGTATAGCAAAAAAAATCTTCATACAATGCAAATCCATAGATCGTATGGTACAAAAACAATCTGTTGTGATTGTAGCAAAAAAGTTCTTCGCGTCATGCAAAACTCAAAAAACTATTGTAGCACAAAATTATTCCCCATGATGAAAATACATAAAATTGTGGTAGCAGCGCCGTGCTCGCAGCACTTGACGCCCACCCCGGCCTTCCCCAACACTACGATGGTTGGGCCCAAGCCCCGCCAGCAGCGACCCACTCCCTAGCCCTCCCGCCATAATGCTCACATAGCACGTTCGAGGGGGGGGGGGGAGGGGGAGGGGGCGACTGGCGTGGAGCCTACTGTGTTGGCAGTGGCAGAGCAGAAGGCGGAAACACGCAACCTCGACCCAGGTACACAGCTCCCCCTCCCCCTCCCCTTCATGTTCCCTCCCCCCACCCCCCGTCTAGTTCTAGGTTCTCGGTTCTAGAAGACACGTCCTTGGAACATTTGGCATAGGTTGCAGCAGATAGCAGCATCATATTCATGGGAGAGCGCGGTCCCCGCATGGAGCAGATTGCCATGATTAGGGATAAGGTCTACGAGGGGGGCCTTGTCGCTGCCTGTGCTGAGCGCAGGCAGCCCCCCCTCGACCCCTCTGGACCTAAACCCATGGAGCCTGGGATCGAAGGGGAGGATTATCCTGGCCCCGACAGCGGGGAGGCTACCCCAGCGTCCACCTCTCATAGGAAGACATGGGGGAGGCCTCCAAAGGCGACGTCTAGGCCTTTGACCTCTAGTAGGGCCCGATCTGTCCCTCGGAAGGGACCCCCCTAGCATAGGTTCCAAACGAATTGGCCCGCGATTAGGACATTCTTTTGGAACATGAGGGGGATCGGGCACGACGGCCGACAACGTCAACTTAAGGAATATTTGATACAAGAAACGGTGGATATTGTGGGAGTCCAGGAGACCATCAGACAAGACTTCCACCCCTCTAAACTAGAGGGACTGAGTCGGCACAAGTTCTCATGGAACTGGCTGCCGGCCTTAGGCCACTCTGGTGTTATCCTCCTTAGGGCTAAGGAGGAGAATTTTGAGGTGGAGGACATGGACCGCGTGGAGTTCTTTGTGAGTATGTCCCTCACCCATAGACGTTCTGGCCTCTAGTGGGAGGTCATCATCGTCTATGGCCCTATGGACCATAGTAGCTAGATCAGCAGACTTCCTAGGCGAATTGAAAGCAAAGGTGGATCAGAGCCCCATCCCGATGGTAGTGGAAGGGGATTTTAATCTAGTCCTTTCACCAGATGGTAAAAGCTCTGCAAACGTGGATGTCCCAAGGATGCGGATGTTCAACCATTGCATTGCGGATCTCACACTTAGAGAGATCCCTAGAGTGGGGGGCAGGTTTACCCGGACCAATAAACAGGTGGACCTAATCCGGTCGGTCTTGGATAGAGTCCTGGTCTCAGTGGAATGGGAAGTGGCATTCCCACTCTGCTCACTCCACGCACTCACCGGGATAGGATCGTATCACACCCCTTGCTTCTCTCCACTGGTGGAGGATCCGCTCCACGTATTAATCGCTTCCACTTCGATAACTTTTGGTTGTTCTAACCAGGTTTTATGGAAGAGGTTAAGTCGAAGTGGGCGGCAGCCGTGGCTAGGTATGTAGACGGATCGGATCGGATATTGCTATTACCATATCTTTTACCATATAATAGTCGGATGCGGATTCGAATGCGGATTACATCGGATTGCGGATATGGAGCGGATTCGGAACGGCCTCGGAACGGAAAAGGATAATTGAACAAATACACATAGAAAAATAAAAAATTATTTACTTTATGCAAAAAGAATGACAAGAAAACATGCAACACTAGATATCAGCAGTATAAAAGTGCAAGATTGGTAATAACATAGTATAACATGCATATGTAGATTGTATACCTAGCCAATAAACTAACTAGATTGTCTTAGATATTGTGGTTATGCTAAATATATCGGATTATCCTATTTAAATACCTCGAATAATCCGCATAAAATATCAGATTATTCTTATGCATCGGATGTCATCAATACCATATTCGTCGGATATCCGCTCGACAAATATCCGTATCCGCATCCATATCCACCGGATATCGAAAAATGCATACCATATCCTTAAAAACGGACGCGGATGCGGATTCGGAGCGGAAATTATCCGTACCATTTACATCCCTAGCCGTGTATCCCCCCACCCCTCCCCTCCCCCCGCATAGATATTCTGTGGTCGATGTTTGGCATCATTGCGCCATGATGGCCCGACAATTCATGAGAGGCTGGGGGATAATCTTGGCGTGGCGATCCGATGACAAAAGGAATCGCTACTGAGCAAGATCCAAAGTCTAGATCGCATAGTTGATGACCAGGGCATTTCCGTGGAGGATTGGGCCCACCGCTACTCCCTGGAGTCCTCGTTGATGGAGATCTATAGAGGGGAAGAGACATTTTGGAGACAAAGGAGCCAACATAATTGGCTTCTCAAAGGGGATGCGAACACGACTTATTTCTACGCGATTGCCAATGGCAGACGTAGAAAGTGCTCGATCCCATGACTCTAGGACAACGAGAGGCTACTGGAGGACCTTGGCGAGCTCTCTACCCACATCTACTCCTTCTACAAGGAGCTCTTCTTGGAGGGACCCGCTTAGGGTTCGCGCTGGCAGTTGATTTCTAGGTGGCGTATGCGAGTGTCACTGCTGACGAGAATGCGGAGCTCACACTCCCATTCCTCCCGGAGGAGGTAGAGATGGAGGTGAAGTCGATCAAAGCCGCTCACCCGGTCCAACCGGACCGCCGCCGGTCTGAGCGAAAACCACGAACACGAAATCCTCAGACCAGAAGACGCCGCCACGATGGGTATCGAATCCACTGAAGGAGGCCGGCACTAGAACTAGGCCCACCTGGCCTAAGTCAATCTAGCATGCGAGGGCAGGGGTGCAACGGGGATGAAGAATCACCCCCAAATTGCACTTCCCAGAACCACCATGGATCCACCAGGTGACCACCGGAGTTCTGCCAGCCTGACCCAACTCTGGCGCCCCGGCCCAGTGTCCAGGGGTAGGCTCCCTAGCCCACCTACTCGAGACCACAGCACAGGCTAGGGCCAGTCAACCCAGATCGGGACCAAACTGGCCTAGATCTAGGCTGCACCACCCATTGCCATGGCCTATGTCCACTCGCCGCTACCCTGCACCGCACCCGCACCCGCCTCATCGTTGCGACCTCCGGGAAGCACCGCTCTCGCCGCGCCGATAGCCGTTGGGCCGAGGTAGCCTCCACAGCAGCGTACCGCCGCCAGACAGCACTACCCCGAACATTCCTCCGCACACGCGGGTAGAAGAAGGCCGCCGCCGGCAGCACCGCCCGTACTTGCTTCCGCCGCCGTCGATGGAGGAGGGATAGGGGAAGGGGTGGGAGGCTAGCTAGGGTTTCTCGCGCCAATGTGTTGCCCGCGGGGGAACGAGCGCAGGAGCTTCTCGAGGAGTCCAGTTTTCCAATCGCAATACCTATATTTTATATGAGCCTATTCCCTGTCACCCTATTTTCACCGGAACCACGTTTGACTTTTGAACATTGGTTTCAAGGGGAAAAAAACCTGAATATGTGCTTTTTTTTCAGATATGTACTTTTGGTTTTGGTTTGACTTATACCCTCATTGAACAAGATCCAGTCAAAATCCTTTATTCAGTTGCTTTTTACATAGAAGCTGAAGTGCAAAACGTAAAAATTAAAGCCTAATTAAACAATTAAAAAATCATTTCATGAGAAATATCCTTTTGTGTTCATGAGATAATTTAGCAGACACCTTACTGATTCGTTAACAACATTTATGTAGTATTACAACGTTTACAATTTCTGATTTACAGAACAAATCAGGTGCGCTAAACTACAACAATTATAGTACAGGCTGCAGGCAGCTAACATTGTGCTGCGCGTCCATCGCGATCAGCAGACAGCAGCTAGCTCCTTGTCGTCGTCGTCGTGGTAGGGTTGGCGTCCTTGAACCACCGATGCTGCAGCGCGCGCCCCGCCGTGAGCCTCTTCTCCGGGTTGCATCGCAGAAGGCCGCTCAAGACCTCGAAACCAGCCTCCGACAGCGCCGGCGGGCCTCTGAGCTTGTCCTCCGCTGGGCAGGGGAACTTGTTGCGCAGAAAGCTTCCCGGTTGGCACCCTCCGGGAAGCTGTCGGCCGTCGTAGCCCGACCACTCCTTGATGTCCGCCGTGACAAGAAGGTCCAAGATCTCGCTGAGGTGCTCCGCGTCCGAGCTTCCGCGGAAAGGGTGCTTGCCGGCGAGGAGCTCCGCCATCATCACGCCAAGAGACCATGAGTCGACGCGCTCGTCGTAGTTCGTGGAGCCGAGGATGATCTCCGGCGCGCGGTACCCCCGTGTCCCGACGGGGTTGGAGTAGGGCGGCCCGTCTGCCATGCTGCAGGAGAGCCCCAGGTCGCATATCTTGAGGTTTCCGCGCGCGTCGACGAGCACGTTCTCCGGCTTGAGGTCGCGGTGCATGAGGCCGAGACGGTTCATCCTCCTCACGCCGGCCAGGAGCTGCCTCATCATCAGGCGGACCTCCAGCTCCGTGTGCCTCCTCCGGAAGCGGTCGCGCTTCATGACGTGGCTCAGGGTCGGCCCCACGAACTCCATGGCGAGGAAGGCGGCCTCGGTGGTGCCTCCACTGAGAAGGAGGCCGGACGCGCGCGGCTGCACGATCGACGGGTGACCGCTGCACGTCTCGAGGGCGGCGACCTCGTGTAGGGAGCTGTTGGCACGGAGGCACTTCATCGCCACGATCTCGCCGGTGCGCCGGTCCCGCGCCCGGTAGACGACGCCGAACGTCCCGGCACCGAGCACCTCCATGTTAGCGTCCACTTGGCGAGTCCAACACTCAGCCCACGTTCTGGATGTTCATGTGCTCACAGTCCAACAATAAAAAGAGATCCCACTCCATCCCAAAAGCCCGGACTTGTGGGAGGAAGGAATCTCTCCCTTATAAGGTGGGTGTGGCCTCCTCCCGTAAGAGAGGTGGGACTAAACCAAGCAGCCTCCACCGGTCAACAGAGGGGTCCTCACATCCCATCCCCCTAAGAAGCCCCTCAGGCATAGCAAGGCTGGCTCTGATACCAGATGTTAGCGTCTACTTGGCCAGCCCAGCACTCGACCTACGTTCTGGACGTTTATGCGCTCACGGCCCAACAATAAGAAGAGAGCCCACTCCATCCCAAAAGCCCGGACTTGTGGAAGGAAGGAATCTCTCCCTTATAAGGTGGGTGTGGCCTCTTCCCGTAAGAGAGGTGGGACTAAACTAAGCAGCCTCCACCGGTCAACAGAGGCATCCTCACACTCCAGCCTGTGGAAGCGGCTGGCCATGCCGAGCGCCGCCGGCGATGTGGCGGTGGCTGGCACGTCGTCTAGGGCAGCCACAGATCGCGGTGGCGAAGACCAGCCCATGTTCGCTAGCTACTACTTGCGCGTAGCAATCGATCCGTGAAGCCATGCATACGTGTTAGGCTAGCCTTATATTACTAGCAGGTCGCGAGCTCGATCTAGGTTCGTCCGTCCGGCTCATACT
This sequence comes from Avena sativa, assembly GCA_916181665.1. Classification (NCBI taxonomy): domain Eukaryota; kingdom Viridiplantae; phylum Streptophyta; class Magnoliopsida; order Poales; family Poaceae; genus Avena; species Avena sativa. The sequence continues at coordinate 367,534,140 of OV702279.1, read as the reverse complement.
CAAATTCCAAATCCGATTACCGCTAGGGTTCAGCTACTCCTATAGTATTTTCTGATAAAACCAACTCCGTGGACGTGCGGCAAACGGAGTCGAAGACGCGTATGTGTCAAGAAAGAAGATCGTCCAGACCTCCGCGTCGTGCTTAGAGCATCTCCACTCGCCTACGGAGACCGATCCGGACGCCGAAATTACGTCCGGACGCCGAAAATCGGTCCAGTCGCGTATCGAGGGACCTGTTTTCGACCGAATTCGGGTCAACTTTGGTCCGGACTACCCAGGCCGAACCCAGGATTTCGGGTATGCCCTGGGGACGCCGGACGACGAGAATTCGGCGAGTGGACCAGCCTGTCAGCGACAGAAGCCGACTCGCCGCCATCCTTCCCGCCGGTTTACTTTTCCTGCCCTCGCCGCTACACCCCTCCCGCCATTCTTCTGGCCTATAAAAGCCGTACATCCCGTCGTCTCTCTTCACAGTTCCTCACACCACCACAACTCCGGCGAATTTCAGACGTTCGCACCTCGCTTCCTCCCCAACTCCGCCGAGAAGCCATGGCCGACCGACGCACGTTGTCGCCGTGGGAAGCCCGGCTCCTCCGCGAGGCGCGCTATACGGCTCCGTCGGACACTCGCCTCCCCCTAGGCTGGAAACTCAGCGCCGGCGGGATCCCCGTTCCGCCGGTGCCTGACGGGCAGGACCTCGCCGAAGAGATCCAGGCGACTATCGCCGCCATGGAAGACCCAAATCTCGCTGAGGATCAGGGCAACTTGGTCTTCTGGAGGCAGTTTTTCGCCGACGGGCGCCTCGAGGAACTCGCTCGACACGACGGACCGCCGGGCTCGCCGCCGCCGCCGCGTAACAATATGGCTTACCGCCGCCGCTGGTGGAGCGTTCTAGGGCGGACTCTTGCCGGAGTCATGGCGCACATCGAGGCCGGCAACAACCCCCGCCTTGGCCTGTAGTTGCGGCGTCCGGCGTCGACCACGGCGGCGTCCTTTCCTAGTTAAAACCGATGTACTATGTGCCCCTTCGCCTAATTTAATGAAATTCCACTATATTCGCCCATATTTCGCCGAGTTTAAGTGAATTTAGCCGAACCTGGGAACGCGGTCTGGGTACGCGAGTGGGCGACTGGGCGTACCCAGGTCGAAAACGCGATTCGTCCGGCCAAAAATCGGTCCGATTTTCGGCCTGGGTACACCCAACGAGTGGAGATGCCCTTACGCGCTGTCAAGAAGATCGTCCAACTCTCAGTACTATTCCAAAAATGCCCAAAATTAGACACTACGTACAAATTCATTTTTTTTAAGAAATTCTACAAAGAGTTTTAGAAAAAATAAAAATTATAAATAGGTCACTGAACCACCCAGCGACGACTACAAACACTAGCATGATTTGAAGGCGCGTCGTCGCCTTGGCCCCTCCATCACCAGAGCCGGACAAAGCTTGCCGTAGTAGAGCTTGTTGTAGTACACCAAACGGAAAGTCGTCATGCTAAGACTCCAAAGGATTAGCGTGCCAGAGCAGCAATCATCGTTGAAGATGACAAACGTAGATCGGAAGAGATCGAAATCAAACTACACCAACGAATACAAAAAATGGTTATATCCTAAGAAATTCGTTTGACACACGACTCCACGCCCTTCGCCGATGCTAGACATACCGAGGACCTCATTTTGACTTCAGTACGTAGACGTCGCCTCAACATCTTGAAAAAGACAGTGAAGACAGTCTAACCAAATCACAAAGACCTCCCGCCGGCGAGGAGCCGTAGTCCACCACGCCTCCAAGGCCCTAAGGCCACCGGATGTGGGATGGACAAATAAAAGATACTACATACTCTATTAAAACGACACTAGCCGTCCAAAATATAGTTGATCAATGCCAAAACTAGTGCAAAATTGTACGAGGGGAAATAACACTATCAAAACATATCTAGCCACGATATAATTTTGGCTTTATCATCGGAATAAATACAATGGTGAAATGTATTTCAATTCACATGTCTATTTTCAAGAGAATCAACTTCAAAAAAATATAGAAATCATGTATTGTGAGGATCACATAATCTATTTTCCAGGTTGCTCTTTCAAAACTATGACATGAATCTTGAGGCGAAAAATCCTGAAAATAGTAGGTGTAGATGTACAAAAGTAAAAGAAGTAGCAAAAGTAGAAATTATTTACTATAACTTTAAATTTAACATGGTATCTATCACTAAACCAAACGAATTTCTTTCTAATATAAGTAGGATGTGTTTGATAGGTCGGGCATAAATTCCCACCTCGCTCCACCTTTTCTTGTTTGTTAGATCGGCTTGGCTGTGTTCAACTATGCCCACCTTGTGCAAAAAGAGGCCCTCAGTCCTGCACAGTTACGAAGCTGATAATCGAGCTTCGCTACTCAGCAGGGCCGAGTCCACCCCATGGACTCCTCCCAATAGGGGTCGCGACCCCGCTCGCCTCGCGTGTGGCATTCGCTCCGTCCCAGCTCTCCTCTACCTCGCCCCACCACGTCTCTCCTCTACCCCGCGTGCTCCCGCAACCGCGCTCTCTCCTATGACCTTCTCCCGCCCAGCTGAGCGGACCACGCCGCCTCTCCCAGCCTCGTCCAATGCGCGTGGAGCAGTGGAGGCGGCCTCCTGGCGGCAGCCCGTTTTACGAGAAGCAATTGCGACCTCCTAGCGGCGGCGGCCCGTTCAGGAGGAGCTCGACCGCGACCTCCTGGCGCCAGGTTGAGGAGGGGCTCGGCCTCCAGGCGCCCTGGCGGCGGCGGCTTCTCTCGCCGGCAAAAGCGCCGGAGTCTAAGCCGGAGCTCCTAGGGACCCGATTGCTTTATGCTTTGTATCTAGGGACCGGTTGCTTTTTATTTTTGTGTGTCTCATCTCAACTCACCCAACCTACCAAACATGATCTCAACTGAGCGTAGCTCAACTCATCTGACCTACCAAACAAAACACACTAATACACTCTTATATAAGGCCCACATAGCTAGACTCGGCTTGTAGAAAGGCCACGCGGCCTACCAAAAACACCCGTAGTACCGTACTTGAGAGATGTGGCATTGTTGGTCTCCCGTGTCGTCCTGTGCTAAACTCAACGTGAGACATCGGGCGCCTCAAAAGATTGTAGATGACATTAGCAAAATCGGAAAACTAAAACCCAAAAAGGGAAAACGGAACGAAAAGAAACAACTGTAAACTGGCCAGGATCCAGCCCGTACAATTTAGACCGGCTGCGCCAGCCCACGTCACCAAGCTTCCCCACATAAATGGCAAGTCAGCAAGCGGCCGTCGCTAGCGCATCATTTGCGCCACTCGGCAATCATTTGATAGAAACCAGTATGATTGCTAAATATTTGTAATATGACCCGGCGCATAAAGCGAGACGATTCTTTGAGTACCTTGCAGTATGTTTTTAAACATTATAAGATGATCCGTAATGTCAGTTTGTGTTTCAAAGGGATTCAGGTTGTGGGTTATGTTTTTTTTTTGGGGGGGGGGGGGGGGGGTTCAAATTAGGGTGAAAACAACTATTTATGTTTTTAATTCGGCCATTATGAATTCAATTTGAATGACATTCAAACAATTTTTGGTTTTTCTTGGAACTATGTTGATATCAGGCATTGCCACTGAAGCCAGGGTCCACTGAAATAACTTGATTTTTTATGAACAATCTTGAGCCTAATCTGTAGTGTGCTAGCCACTTTGTTTTGTGTAGTGTGAATCTACACTTTTTGATAGAACTGCCTGAACTTCTCACTATACTAAATATGCACTATTGTACATGACACATCTTTATGAAAATCCCAATCTACGTAGACATATAACAAAACTTATTAATAGTGACAAAAACTATGCACCATTCGTGTTAAAATGTTACTAGATTTGATCCCAAATTTAATTTTGTGATCTCATTTCTGCCACCATGAATGGCCAATTCATTATAGAAAGGAGCTCATCAACCCATGTCAGGTTAATTCAGTTGGTGAATAAAGTGAGATGATTCTTTGGTAACTTGCTCTATGTATATGAACATTTTCTAGATCCGGCAATTTTGTTTTTCATAGTCAATCCAAATTGTGGCTACTTGATATTGCTTTCCCCCTCAAATCACGCTGAAATCACCTTTTTGAGTTTTCAATCCATTGACCCTGCTTTCGTTTCAATGAAATTAAACAAAACTTATTTAACCTACAGGATATTGATACATGGCCGCTCCTTTTTTAAGATGAGAAATTGACACCTTTTTTCTCGAAACAGACTTTTGCTCCATTAATAAATAAAGCCACATCGGCTGAAACAAAACAAGGTGATGAGGAGACCCCCTTACAAAGTTGATCAAGGTACACGAGAAAACACGGAAGACCAAAACTTGACACTGAAGATAACGACATGAGGCTGAGGTGAAGTGGGGCTCCACGATGATGCCCCAAGAGGATAATGACACAATGCGCCACCACAGATGAGATCGACGGTCAAGGGTTTTCCCCGTAGCCCTATCGTGGAGAAGGTAGCTACAACGGCGCCCCCAAGAGGGTTATGACACACGTAGACATCGCCGCCATTAGTGCTGAAGCACTGAGCTTTCGTTCGAGAAAACTTCCACACCGCTCACATCTCTTGTCTGTTCCCGATGTCTCCGAGTTAGGCCTCGGGCACACGATCTGGGAGTTGGCAAAGCCAAAGAGCCACCAACACAAAAGGCCCCTCAACGTCCGCTCCTCTCCATTCACACGATCGAAGAGAGAAACCACCGCCCTATAGCTCGCTGTAATTGATGTCTACGCACTTCTATTCTTGTAGACAGTTGTTGGGCCTCCAAGTGCAGAGGTTTGTAGAACAGCAGCAAATTTCCCTTAAGTGGATTACCCAAGGTTTATCGAACTCAGGGAGGAAGGTATCCCCTCTCAAGCAACCCTGCAATTAATATACAAGAAGCCTCTTGTGTCCCCAACACACCCAATATAGGTGCATTAGTTCGGCGAAGAGATAGTGAAATACAGGTGGTAATGGTGCCAGAAAATAGCTTATGACTTGTTGTTGACGTGGGGTAACGTGTGTGAGTGCCAGAAAATAGCTTGACGGTGAGGTAAATACTAAAGGAAAAAGGATGAAAGCAAGCAAACATGCAACAGATCTAGTAGCAAACGGTGTTTCAATGTTTAGTAACAAGGCCTAGGGATCATACTTTCACTAGTGAACACTCTCTCATATAAATATCCTCTATTTATGATACTACTCTTAACTATTCTCCGGTTGAACACTCTAATCAATGGTAGGGCTATAACAGCACACCTCAAAGTCCGCCTTTCCCAATCTAGATAACCCCACACTGTCACCTTGAGCGCTAGATGGTTCCAACAAACACCAAAATTTCATAGACACATTCAACTCCAAATATAACTCATAACAAATATTCGATCTAGCCAAAGTGCCACACACAGTATGCCCGCTGTCACTTTCACACACGTGGGGAAAAGCATAGATCTATTAAAACACAAAGAGTATTTATATAGACTCAAACCTAAGTGCCACCATGGCGTGCACGCTGTCACTTTCACACACATGGGGAGAGCAGAGATCTAATGAAGCAATTGAGTAGTAAGGTAGATATACTTGATTACAAAGCTCTTGACCACAACAAGATCATGCATAGAGAGAGAGATGAACACATAGCTACCGGTAGAGCCCTTAGCCTTGAGGAAGAACTACTCCATCCTCATCATGGGAATCGGCAATAGTGATGAAGATGGTGATGGATATCGATGGAGATGGCTCCGGGGGCACTTCCCCGTCCCGGCAGGGTGCCGGAACAGAGACTTCTGTCCCCTGAATCTCCCCTTCGGTGGCGGTGGCGCTCAGGAGGTTTTCATGGATGTTTATGGGATGCCTTAGGGTTTTTGGGTCGGAGACTTCTTATAGGTGAAGGGGGAGGCCGAGGAGGCGGCCAGGGGGCCCACACCTCCTGTGGGCGCGACCTAGGGTGGGCCCGCGCCCACCTAGGGTGTGGCCACCCTGGTTTCCTCCTACGTCTCGTCTTTGATTTTCTGTATCGCTTTCGTTAAAATATGAACTTTGGCTTTTGTCCCGTCCAATTCCGAGAATATTAATGTTTTAGCTTTCTGAAACCAAAAACAGTAGAAAACAGGCAACTGACACTGTGGCATCTTGTCAATAGGTTAGTTTCAGAAAGTGTATAAAAATACCTCAAAGTGTAGACAAAACATAGAAAAGTAGATACTAAACAAACATGGAACATCAAAAAATATAGATACGTTTCTGACGTATCAGTAATCTCCCATGCATTCCACCTTCCGGGCCACCGCCCGACATCCACAAACTAAAGCCAAAGCTCCAACCAACACCATATCACAAAACCGACGGGTAGGACAAGGTAGGTCATCCTACAGGCATCAAGCCACACCGCATCTTAGGCGAGGGTTACCGCCCATCACCCCGTGGTGATTGTCGTCCAGACGCACCATCAGTGCCGATTAGGCCTAGACCAAGCCCATATCTGGCCCAACCAGTGTCGCCGCCGCGATGCTACAGCCAGCCCGCCATCGCCGCCATCCACCAGCATCTCGAGCCATCGTACCCGCGTTGCAGTCTCGCTGGCCATGCCAACATGCCCCACTGCAAGAGGTCCTCAACTACGCCACCACTGTAGCACCCATCCCTGAGTCGGGCATCGGCCGAAGCCTGTGCATCGCAACCGGGAGAGGCTCCAACACCGCACCGCCTAGGGGTCATGCACCTTGTCATGTCGCCACCGGCGCCGCTAGAGCTCAACTCCTTTGCCAGCCACTCCCTCCTCGAAATAGGCTTTCGCCTCACTTTATAAATAAAGCACACATGTGAGACTGCTGTTGGACCTGACAGCACAAGGAGCAAACACGACACAACATGCTGAGGCAGCACACACACACACACACGAACTAAAACAAGGAAAAGTAAAAAGGAATGAAGACGAAGACGGATCAACTAGACGAGAAAGACCGCAACCGCTGTGCCCTATGAAGAATGTCCACCCCACTCCTAGCTCCGACTCGTCAAGCACCAAGCAACACCCTCAAAAGGGAAGCGATCGCTGCTGCCCGGGCCAACTGGCCCTAGGGTTTTCCTCGACACATAGAGGAAAGTGGATGAAGGGTAGCCACGACGCCCTCCAGAAAGGAAGATGCAACCCGCGGGCGGCACCACGTCAGTGTCAGTCGAGCCGACAAGGATTTCTCCCGAAGACCCTATCCACAACCTCCGGACGAGGCGTAGCATGAGAGCCCCGCGAGGGAAAGCCTCACCACCACCAAACTTGCCACCCACGAACATGCGCCACTCCGGTCCCGAATCCGCGAGCCACTCCCTCCCGCGGTGGATCCGCAAGTAGAAGAGATCCTGATGCCGCCCGCACCGTACGGTCTTTGCTGGACGACGACGGCGGGAAGGGGAGGGAAGTGAGCTGCAGGGTTAGGGTTTATGCGTCTCGGTCGCCCACGCGGGGGCGACACAAGTCCAGAACTGTAGATTATGAATTTTGACAAATCACCTTTTTCACCGGAAGTTGTCGGGACTCGGGGTTCACTTAAATTTCAATGAATCCTTCAAACTTCTTCTCACATTTGCCATGAGATCTGTTCACGAATCAAGCACGGATCTGTTCACGAATGATTCGGTGCTTAGAAACGGCGTCCAACACAAGCTTAACGCGCCCAAGAACGCACAAGTAATGACGAACATGGCAAATATGTATGTGTCAAGGACCTGACAAGAATCAAGCTACAAAGCGTCAATGTCGTACGTGGACATGGAAAACATCTGCCAAGAATCACAGCGTTAATGCTTCGGACGCGCCGACCGTCCGGCCGGCTGTCATCCGAAGAGCATCTGGGCGTGCGGAGTGAGGTCCTTGTGTGCCTCCTTGATGGTGCCCTCGGCGACGCCGGTGGCAACGGACACGTCCTTGACGGACCCGCCGGTGCCGGCGCGCTGCACGACCATGTAGATGATGGCGGCGGCGATGGACTCAGGGTTGCGGCGCACGTCGAGGCCCTCCTCCAGCCTCCGCACGGCCTCCCCGGCCTCGCGCACCTCGTGGTTCCCCAGGCCGAGCCGGGAGCAGAAGCGGCGCAGGTAGTCCGAGGCGCGCACGACGCCGATGTCCATCACCTGGCCTTCCTCCTCCCCGAGGATCCTCTTGATGAGCAGGGTCATCTTGCCGATGGCCTTCCTGGCCTCCGCGCCCTCGGCGGTGACGGAGGCGAGCTCCTTGTAGGTGCGCGGCATGCCGAGGTTGCGGCAGGCGATGTAGAGGCAGGCGGCGTAGACGGCTTCCCGGCTGCGGCCGCGCGGGCAGGCCTTGGCGTCGTCCAGCTTCTTGAACGTCTCCTTGGCGTGGTCCCGGATGGTGGCCACGAGGCCGAGCCGGTCCGCCATGTCGGCGATGCCGTGGAAGCCGTCGACGAGGGTCTTCTCCGAGGCGGCGCCGGCGTCGAGGGGCACCGACATCCTGGGCAGGGCGTTGTCGCCGGTGGCAGAGGACTTGTTGCTGGGCTTCTTGGAGTAGGTGATGGAGGTGGAGAGCTTGGCGTCGAGGAAGGGGTCGCCGGTGGAGCCGACGCGGCTGGGGTCGCGGTCGTCGGCGCCGGCGTCGTTGCTAAAGGTGCGCCACTCGGAGCCCTCGTCGACGTAGTGCGCGTCGAGGACGAGCGCGCACTCGGTGCAGATGGTGTCGCCGGTGGTGTGGTCCAGGCTCCGTCGCGCGGTGGCAGTCCGGGCAGTACACGCGCTCGTCCGCCGCGGAGTTGTACATGGCTAGCTGTTGCCGCCGCGCGCGCGGGTAGGTCTGATCAGAACTCTCGGCGCTTGCTGGCTATGAGATCGCGATTGCGGCGGGCGAGGTGTGGCGAAAGCCGAAAGGAGGGGGGTGTCCTCGTGTATTTATCGACCGATAGGTCGGTGCGGGCAGTTTGGGACGTGCGCGGTACGCTTTGCGATGACACAAAACGAGTTCGCCCCTTCCGGGAGCTGATTCCGAGTCGAGTTCCACTCCTGCCCAAACGTCATGGACAAACGGTACAAAATCAAGCAGCATTCTATGAAGATCAACAACCAGCCCCTTATGTACAGGATCGTAACTGAATTTTTTTTACATAAGTCGTCACTAGGGAAAACAAATGATCAACTCGATCACCTTCTTCTAATGATTTTTCAAACATTCATCGGATGGTGCTTGTTTTTCAACTTCATAATATAACACTACTTAAGACATTAAAAAATATACTCCCCTCCATTCCAAATTATAAGATGTTTTAGCTTTTCTCTAAAAACGCGTGTATCTAGATGCCTTTTAGTGTGTACGTTTACTCATCTCACTACATGAAAACTCGAAGGCGCCGAGGGCCAGAGGCTATGCCGACGGCCAAACGTCGGGGCCGTCGGCGTAGGCCACGAGTCGGGCACCCCACGAAACTGGCTATCGGCATAGGATTGCCATCGGCATAGGATTATTGTACCGACAGCAATGCCTTAGTCATAGCTTTCATAGCTATGCCGACGGTAATACCCTCGGCATAGCTTTTTTCCCTTTTACCATATTAATATTTAAAAAATTATAACTAAATCATTCTAATTAACAAAAATACGAATAATATATCAAATTTGCATAAAATAAAATCTATTTGTCTATACTCAAATATTACACATTTGTAAATAAAATTTAAATGAAACATAAAAATATTACATATAGTTTGAAACAAGCATAAGAAATTAAAAAACGATCCAAACAATATAAAACCTTCGCATGGTGTCATATTATGTGATATAGTTACAAGGAAAAATATCAAACTTTGAATATTCTAAATATTATAAAAAAATCTTTTCAGAATGAGCTCTCATGTTCAAGGTTTCATGTTTGCCAAGCCAAACGACCAATGTTATGGCTAGAATTGCGGCATAATTTGTGATAATGTGCCCACATTATGCACACATGTGCATCTTGGGATGGTTTATAATCTTGTAGGAGGAAGTTTTCTTTTCATCGTACTAAAAAACTATTTTCCATTTTTTAAGTGCCAAAAGTGGGGTGTTTTGTAAAGAAACTACCAAAGGAAAGTTTCACATTGGTACTATCCTTTTCAAAAATATTACGAGACCACCTTACATGTATAATTTCCAACCAGGTTGTCTTTAAACTTTCTGTCCACCCTTTATAAAAAAGACAAAATCCCGTCGAATGGACATGAAATGGTCAGATTTGAACTATAGGTACATGGTTTAATGCTTATGATTTTTTAAAAAATATTTTTAAGTTCACAATATGCTATTTCATCAGAGATCCATTGCAATTAGCGAGGCTCAGCCCCGGGCTTACACACTAAAAGACGCATAGATACATGTGTTTTAGAAAATAACTAAAACATCTTATATTTTGAAATAGAGAAAGTAGATGATATATTGAAGAATCTATATAAAAACATGTTAAGCATTTTACTAAGATTGTTAAAACAAAAAAGAAATATTACTCTACCTTTGTAGGTGTACGTGCTTTTCAAACTATAATTATTTTATTATATGAAAATGCTAACTTAGTACATGAACTTGTCCAGAATAAGAGAACTGACCACGAAGTTACGATTTTGTCAAAAGTGTGCACATTGGTCATTCCGTCATGATGGTGGTTAGTTTGATGAGGTGGCTATCTGTTTTTTTGCAGATACCCCTTTAGACTTTTGTTTCTTTTCTTTTTCATCCCCTAGTCTTAGACATTTCATCAAACAGGTGATGTGCATAACTAAGAAGGCACTACATGCGGCGAAGGAAGATCTGCATGGGGCTTGAGGTGTCGTAGGTCAGCCACCGCATGGAAGACTACACGAAGCGAGTGCTTGTCGCCGTGCTCCCCCTAAGGGTTGATGGTAACATGCTGCAAGTTGATGTCGAGAACACCATGTTGTGGCAGTCTTTGATGTCGCCACGAACGTGCTGCTCCCACAAAGTTTGTGGTTGCCACCTATGGCGCGGCAGTGTCCTGTGTGTTCCTTGTACTGGAGTTCCACATGATCAAGTTGGGGTACGACGAGAGGCTGCACATCATAAGAGGTAGAAGCGTCACACATGTGCCCAGAAAGATGAAGTCGAGGACAACGCCCTGAACCTTGCTTTGTCAAGTCCTTCGTCGCGATCAACTAGGAGAACAAGAGGAAGCTAAAGGGCAAGGTTGCTGGCCTTAGAGAGGTCCACATCAACTAGGCGGCGCACAATGCCGCCGACAACGCTTTTTTAGACAAACATGCCAACAACCCATCTTGTAGAAAGCATATTTTGTTTTTACAGCGATCATTACACTGGGACTTACAAGTTCTTACAAGGAAAGCTCAAAAGTCTCACCATAGAAAACCTACTCCCCACATCACCGGTGCAGCAGCTCAAGCAACCAAAAGCAACACAACTAGAGAGAAAGAAAAGAAAACAAATGAAAAAAAGTTAAAATTTTGCCTCCAAAGCTATGTTAAGTCCTTCGAATCATCATGCCAATGTGTTTCTTAGCTTCAACAATCACCTAATCAAAGACACCCTGCACACCTTCCTTCCATAGCGTTGTCCATATGGCATCAGATGGTCTCCTCGAAACCTTGCCTCCAAAATTATTGCGAAATGGTCTAAAGAAACCACATCAAGCTGCAACATGCACCCACCATCACAAATCAAAAATCAATTCATGTTTGGCGGCTTCATATGTTTGTCTTTGGATGGTCATGGTGCCTGCAAATAAGGTTGTGAGTTTATCCCAAAGTTCTTTTGCAGAATCAATGTTGAAAACTTCATCATATACTTCACCCTTCAAGTATTGGTAGATGTTATCAATGGCAGTGGAGTTGATTTCACAATTTATCTTCTCGGGAGATGACATGCACCTCTCATCAACAACGGTTTCATAGCCATTCTCCACAATGGCCCAAAGCTCCACACATACACTGCGAAGATGAGAACCACATATAAGATTTCCAAAAAGATAAATCACATTCATCAAGTTTAGGTGAATTCCCGTAAGGGTTCATATGAGGGCATAGACACGTGTGGTGGAGGATTGTTATAAGAGGGAGGAGTCTTCTGAAGTTATCAACCTTGGGAGGAAGATCTCCATGAGGATTCTCATTATCTAGTGAAACTAGTTTCTCTCAAAGAATCCACTGAAGCTTAACCAAGGAGAACCCCTTATCACCCAATGCCTTGAAACATGCGTCTATTAGCTTACCCATACATTCATCAAAATCTTGGTCATGCTTGGCTAGTTCTTGAGCTAATAATTCCTTGACCTATTTGGTCGTGTAGGTTTTGTCATCCCCTTCGTCACCTGAGTCAACCATCTCACTCTTAAGGCGGTAAAGCCCTTAAAAACAATCTTTGGCTCTTATACCAATTGAAAGGATAAAGATGACAACCTAGAGACAAGGTTGAATAGGCTCTACAATTTTTCTTTAAGTTATTTAGCAATTTTAGTCTTTGTGGATGAATAGGGTGAATAGGTCTCCAACCATCTTCCATCATCAACATCAGACTAAAAACCTGTGTGTGCAACTTGTAGGTACATCGGTCTGTCTCTACCTCTGGTGTCATCATTAGCCAAAAACAAGGTTAAGGGTAAAATACCCTACATCTGCTTAAGAACTACCAAGAAACTAGAAGACTGAAGCAAAAAATGTGCAACATTGTTAGTCAAAGAATGCACTACACGCTGTAGATTTGGGCAAACTACAATGGACTTATGCCTACGTCCTAGTAATGAATGTCATAGACTATTTACAAAATATAGTAATGCGCCAACTTAAACCAAAGTTAATGTATATATTGGTCCCAAATTTACAGCGTGCTCAATACAATTCAGTTAACTCAACATATATTGGAACAAATACAATGGAGAAAATGTATTTCAATTCACAGGACATTCCAGAGCGCCGACTTAAATAATTAGAAATCATGTATGAAAAGGATGAAATGATCTATTTTTAAAGGTAGCTCTTTCAAACATGTGACGTGCATTCCGTACAAAAGTCTCGAAAATTATGGGTGTAGACGCACAAGTAAAACAAGTGCCGAAAGAAGAAATTATTATTCGTATTTTAAAATCTTGACAAGGCGTATCTGTCACCGAACCGGATGTGTTTCTTTCCAATACAATACCCTACCGGAGATAGGGCATTCATGGCCACACGGGTCATCTATATCTTGTACAAATCTCAAAGCAGGGATATCAAACGGCTCTAAAGTTTGTGGATGACGTAGATTTAGCAAAATCGAAGAACTAAAACCCAAAAAATGAAAAAAGGATGACATGATCTATTTTCAAAGGTAGCTCTTCCAAACATGTGACATGAATGTTCAAATACAAACATTCTGAAAATAGTGGGTGCAGACGCAAACAAGTATACCGAAAGTAGAAACTGTTTACTCGTATCTTAAAATCTTAACGAGGCGTATCTGTCACCGAGCCGAACTCTTGTTTCTTTCCAATACAATACCGTACCCTATTTATTTATTTATTTATTTTTGACCTGAATACCGTACCCTATTGGAGATAGGGCATTCGTGGCCTCGTGGGATGTGGGTCATCTAGAATCTTGTACAAATCTCAAAACGGGGATATCGAACGGCTCTAAAGTTTGTAGATGACGTAGATTTGGCAAAATCGAAGAACTATAAAATCCAAAAACATGGGTATGCAACTTGTGTATGCAACTTGTAGGTACATCAGTATGTCTCTTTCTTCGGTGTCATCATTAGCCAAAAACATGGTTGAGGGTAAAATACCCTTACATCTGGTTAAGAACTACCAAGAAACTAGAAGACTGAAGCAAAAAAAAGCGCAACATTGTTAGTCAAGAAATGCACTACACACTGTAGATTCGGGCAAACTACATTGGACTTATGCCTATGATGTACAGTACAAAAGTCCAGAAAATTGTGGGTGTAGACGCACAAAAGTAAAACAAGTACCAAAAGTAGAAATTGTTTACCCGTATCTTAAAATCTTATTAACGAGGCGTATCTGTCACCAAACCGAAGGTGTTTCTTTCCAATACAATACCCTACTGGAGATAGGGCATTCGTGGCCTCGTGGGTCATCTACAATCCTGTACAAATCTCAAAGCGGGGATATCGAACGGCTCTAAAGTTTGTAGATAACGTATATTTGGCAAAATCGAAGAACTAAAACCCAAAAAAGGAAAACAGAAGGAAAGAATTGTAAAACTGGCCAGGATCCAGGTCGTACAATTGAGATCGGACGAGCCCAGCTAGACCACACCGCGCCACCGAGCTGACCTATATAAATGGCAAGCCGCCGGCGCCGTCGCACCATTTGGGATCCAGCAGAAACCAATACGTTCGGAGAGGCACGCGCCGCCCATTGGCCATTGGGACGTGTGGGACTGCCCGGACTACAGCCGCGTCATGCCGGCGGCGGCGGCGGTCGACTGCAGCATGCGCACCGGCGTGGCCGCCACGGCCCCACGCAAGAAGGGGCAGAAGGCTCGCGTCCTGACGGCGCCTGTGGACGTGGCGCTCAGGCTCGGGCACGGGCCGGGCACGGAGGTGTCCGACGACGCGGCCATCGCCGACATGGCGTGCTGGCTCGGGCTCTCGGCGGCCGTGGTGGAGCGGGCCAAGGAGGTGTTCAGGAAAGTGGACGGGGCGAGGGCGTGGCAGGGGATGAGGGGCTGGACCAAGCTCCGTAGCAAGGACCCGCTGTACGCGGCCTGCCTCTCCATAGCGTGCCGCAACGAGGGTTCGCCGCGTTCGCTCAAGGACCTGGCTTCGGCGACGGGCGAGAGTGGCGCGGCGGCGAGGGCGGAGATCGCCAGGCTGACGAAGCACATCAGGAGGCACCTCGGGGAGGAGGCCGCCGGGCGAGGGGCGGGCCTCGGCGTGGTGCGCGCGTCCGCCTACCTGTCCCACTTCTGCCAGCTGCTCGGCATGGAGGGCCGGGAGGCGGCCGAGGCCAAGGAGGGGGCGCGGCGTCTGGAGGAGAGCGGCCTGGAGGTGCGGCACACCGGCGAGTCCGTTGCGGCCGGCATCATCTGCTTGGCCCTCGAGCGCGCCGACGCCGACGACAGGCCCGAAGTCCTCTTAGATGTGTCGGCGGCCACCCGCGTCTCCGAGTTCACCGTCAACAGTGTGTGCAAGAAGCTGCGCCCGCACGCCGAGCTGCTCTTCGGCTGAACCGCTGAAGGTTTCGGCGTGCCCGAGCGAGTCTCCCAGACTTTGTAAGGTTTCTGTCTCTGCCTAGTTTCATCAGCACTAGGTAACTACTTTGATTAGTACTTCATTCAGAGGTCAGGATTCCTAAATTCTTAGTCGAGTTCGACGACGCCAATCTGTTGTATCGTCTTGCCTGGGTTTTATGTTTTAAAATTCTAAATTCTGAGTAGCATTGAACTTGTGAACGTGAACTTGTGAACGTGAGACGATATGGTCTGACTGAATTTTCAGTGAAAGAACAATAAGAAGGAGGATGCTGTGGTGTGAGATACCAAATTAAGCACTGAAAAGCCAGGCTCCCGTTCGGGATGTTTCAGTCCTTAAAGTAAAATAAAATCCGTCCTTCTTTACACTTGCTGGGTCAAAACTTGAGTTGTTATTGATTTACGAGGAGATGATATGTTATGTTTTTGCACGGTATTGGTAACATCTTTCAGAACAGTGATTTTTATCACAAGCCCCTAATGGGCGACTGGTGCAATTGGGATCGTACAAAGTGAGTCATCTAGGTTCGTTGCAGTGTATATGATGCCTCGCTTGTTTGCACTTCCGCAACAATGATGATGACAATTTTCGAAGTTTCAGGACCTACAATGACACCCGTGAAATAGTTTACGGACCAATATGATGCACATCATTCTAAGTCATCGTTAGTCATTGAACTTGTCGAGCCAAATCACTTCGTTCATCATGCGTCGGAGTTATGTTTCTACAACCACTAAATATGCGTGAAAGTTCATCCATGGTCACTGGTTGACATAGGCGCAATATATTTGCTAACGTGGCAATCCAGAGGCCCGCTTTCAGGTAATTTAACAGGCAGATAAAATACCCACAAAGAGGAGGGTTTTTCGTAAAATTCTCCATCCCCTCCCATGGTCCATCCTTCTCTCACTCAATCCACTGTGCGCGCTAGGGCATCATGCCGTCCTCCCCTTCATCTCACTTGTCCTTGAGGCTCCATGGCCATCGTTGAAATGGCGTATAGGTCCAATGCCGCAACGGCTCATCGGGGAGCAACCTGAAGCAGCGACCACTGGAGTCGGCCTTATCTGGCCCGTCTTTGACACGCTCATGGATGACGCTCCCCAAGGCCCGTCCGCGCTAATCGAACTCCTCATCCCTGTAGGTTCCCGGTGATGCTGTTGGAGCGGATTGAGAGCTGGAGCAAGTCGTCGAAGATCATCTCGATAATGCAGTTGGAGCGCTTGGAGCGGATTGAGAGTTGGAGCCCGCTCGCCGGTGGTGCAGGAATGTAGGAGAACCGATGTGACATGATGAATCATGCTTGGTGTTGGGTTTGGAGGCGGGGCGGGGGTGTCTCGGTGGCGATGCTGATCTAGCCGATGACACAAGGCAGCTGGAGGTTGACCTAGTTCGAGGACGCTGAGATGGGGCAAATGCGGAAGGGAATTGGGTGGGGAAGAGAGAGTATGAGAGAGTGGGGTTTCAGACTAACCATTGGGCCCAACAGCGTTAGTCTCATGCATGAAAAGGAAAGTGGATTTTGGGTTTTCTTTTGCAAATAAGACAAACTAGAGGCTGGCAGTGGGTCCTAGCAAACCACGACATCAAAGACACATGGATGAACTTCCACACGTATAAGTGATTATAAAATTATGTTCCCGGTCTACGATGACTAGACTGATTTTGCTCGACGGGTGTTGTGGATATACCAAATTTGTATACCTAGATGGCCCACAGTTGATGGTTAGGCCTATGGCATAACCGGGCGGCCCAGTTGCTGATAGACAAGACGGAGGTCCAGCAGGGATAAAGAAGACGACGTGCCACCACCATAGATGGAAACCGGAGCCTTGGAGGACACGAAGACTAGTTAGTGTTAGTCTAGAAATCTGTAACCGTATCCGGCT
Organism: Avena sativa; assembly: GCA_916181665.1. Lineage (NCBI taxonomy): Eukaryota > Viridiplantae > Streptophyta > Magnoliopsida > Poales > Poaceae > Avena > Avena sativa. The sequence continues at coordinate 367,517,012 of OV702279.1, read as the reverse complement.
GAGACTCTCTATGTAACCCTAGGTCGTGGCGTCCTTATAAGCCAGCTTACGGGAGCCTTTAGGGCATAACAACAAGTGCATAGCACTATCCGCACACAGCGAACCCCAATCCTGTAACTCGGCGTATCTTACTACTTATTAAAGGCAAAGAGGACAAGATGGTGGTACGTCGCTCTGAATCTACCCTACGTTTTCTGAGTATTTACGTTAATTTGCCACCGCCAAGTGAACATATCCTTCGACCCTCCTTTGTCTCATACCCATTTTCTCCCTTCCCCGTCCCCGCCGCCTCCAGTTCTTCGAAACGCCCCCAACCTCACACCACGACTCATCTCAAAAGAAAAAATCTCACCACAATTCACGCATGGAGAAACTGCTCCAGGCCGACGACGCATGTGCGCAGCAGCAGGGACAAGCTCCAGTCGATTCCAGAGGCTCGACATGGGAGGGGCGCTTGGGGCATCGTCCTGGATCTGCATCGCGGTCGCTGCAGCCGGGATGTATTCCTTCGGCAGCAAACATGGCCTGGAGGTGGCCAAGCACCTGTGTGAGGCGACGAAGAGTCAGATGATGCACGGCGTCTTGCGCTCGCACTCGCATGGACACCCGCGCAAGCTGCACTGGACTGGGTCGAGGTAAGGAGCCTTGAGTTTTTCATCCTTGCCGTATCTCTAGATCCCCTCTCTCGGATGCGCGCCTCCTCCCACAACATCTCTGATACGCCTTGAAGTGCCTCCATTATCCATTTCCCTGCAGATTTCACATTGAACTGTTGCTCTTTGTATCATCCTAATTCAGATTGTCCACGTAGATGATTAAATCTGCAATTCTCTGCTGATAGGTCATTCAGCATTACAATTATGCACCGTTCTAACTACCTGTACGTCTTTGATCTCAGCACCAACGCAATCTGCAATTCTCTGCCGATAGATCATTGAGCATTACAATTATGCATCGTTGACTGTAGTAGGTAACTACCTGCAAGTTTTTCATCTCAGCACCAACACAAACAATCCTGCTAAAATCCCATAATATGTTTTAAATCATTTGGTTTCTCATGGCACGAAGGCGAAGCTTGGATGACACTGCGCTTGGCACTGGCTTGCTTGTCTCGGGCTTCAAAGATGGAGGAGACTTATGTGCCACTTCCCCTTGGACCTTCAAGTCAGCGAGTGATGCATCCCATGACTGACCTGCACATACATTGTGAAATATTTCATCTCAAGTAATTCGTGATGTTTTATTGACAGATGGTTTAGGAAAAGGTTTTTATTGAGGCAAGGACCATAAAAGAATGGAGCTTTTGGTGCTAAAGCTCAAGATATGTTTTCTTAGCACTCAATAATGAGGACTTTCTGAATTATTGTTTAGCTTGCTTGTGGAAACACTCTCTAGGACTATCAATTGTCAGAACATGGCTTACCCTCAACAAATTGGGTATGGGATCGTGGAGTGTGATGAAGTAAGTTGCTACTTAAATCCACTTTTCCTGTTCCTAGAATTTTCTCTTTTACATGTTCTTTTCTCACATTCAACTTAGTCAGAACTGGGAGTGCATATATCAAGATATATGTTGGTGCTTGTCAGTTATCATGAAGGGAAAACCTTTTCCATATCTCGATTCTCTTAGTGAGTAGTGACATGTGAGAGCGGATGCATTGGACATGGTGATGGGTGGTCTCGGCTATCTGACCGCACCGATCATCCTAGGAATCCGAGCCTTGGTGTGTTATTTCTTTGCTTAACCCCACTTTTCAGCTGAATACACTTCGATCGTATATAGCTCGTGGGAGGAAACAACGTCAGGTGACGTCAATGTCCAGGGGGTCAGTTTAGAATTGCTGGCTGGCCCATTGGCGCAGCAGGAGGGCTTCTGCTCCTGGCGGTGCTCCTACCATAAATTGAATGTGCTCAAGTTTTAGCTTTTTTGAATGTGCTCAAGTTTTAGCTAGCTGATGTTTTTTCCAAGATTTGAGCTAGCTGATGTGAGTCATGTGAATGGCCTCTTAAACCCAATTACCTGATTGTTAATTATGTCAATTTGTTCTTCTTATTAAGAATCTTCAGCTGTAACACATACTGCATTTTGCTTGATGGCATAGAGCTTAATGTATCTGCTTGAAGGGATGTTAAAGCATGATGCTTCAGAAACTTCAGAATTTACACTTATGTGTACTGATAAATTATTTTGGTAAGATTGCAGGAGAATGGAAGAGGTTATTGGATCATTGGATCTAATTGATGTCGGATGTCCAAGGCCATGGATGCCTGGCGTGCTCGGTGTACGGTACCTGGAGATGCTTCTTGGTGGAGAAGTCCATTCATCGTCAGATAGCTCGTAGCTTCCGCACCTCTCCAGCGCCCCTGCATCTCAACAAGGTTTGTGACTTTCTTCTCATATCCACAATGCATGAAATACTTTGTATTCCATTTGGCTGTGTTGAATATATGTGCAGTTTGTATGTATTTTTCAAACTGTAAACAGGTTGTCATCCTGTAATGTAAACAACTGATGTATGTTTGTACATGAATGCTTTGCCATCTCAAATATTTATTTATTTATTCGATTAGGTGGATGTTAGGAGTGCGTACTATGACTTGGGACTTGATTTCATTTCACGGTCCTGGGATATCTTGACTACATGGTGTGAGCTTTAGCACAGGTTACCCCAGTCTTGCAAAATATATGAAGTCGGTTGTTTTGTAAGAGATCATTCATCGTTAATTCAGATGCAGGATCCTATTTTGTTCATACCGAGAGAAGATTCTAGGTTTGTTTGTTCCACCCAGAAAGAATGAAACAAAAGTAAAAAAAGTGGAGAGAAATAAAAGATTGATGACTCTCGCCAAGTGCCAATCATCACGAATTTCTCAAAAATTTGGTTTTCTTCATCGACACCACTCCATTACAACTCAAGTACTGGACTCATCCTAAAGAGAACCACTATGACTGGACAAGAGTGGCGCCTCGAGAAAATTACTTACATAATCTGTTCAAGGTGCACATTTTGAATGGAAAAATCCCATCAGTGTTAAACAAAAAGATGTCTTGTGTAGCAAAGGAAACTGTCATTTCCTATATGTAGATGCTACAATCTGGGATTTGGATGAGGCAATGAAAAATTAACAGTAGAATGGAAATGTTTGCTTTCCGGTTTAGTCTGCTGGTCCTTTATACAAAACTCTTGGTCTTACGCAGAGTCAGGGACTCAGTGTGGGCTTCTGATTTTCTGAATGTGCAAGGGGGAAGAAGGTAGATGGATGCTATGCTGGTCAAAAAATCAAGAGATAAACCGTATTCTCTATCAGTTGTTTTTGGGGTCCAGTTGTGGGGTCAGGGCTTGTATAGAAACTGTGCTGCGTTCTAATCCTCCAGCGGTTTTCCATTCTGGATGTTTTTGCTCTGGTTTGAGTGTCAACTAAGTTGCAGAAGGTTGATAGGCTGAGTGAACTCTTTTGATGTTCTATATATATTTAATCGGCAAAGCTACAATGCTATATGTTGTACATGTACAACAAATTTGAATGATATTTCTAGAAAATTCCGGTCAGCAAGTAGATCAATTTGAAGTGACAAATCGAAATACAATGAGGTCCCTGGGGTAAAAACACTGATGCTTTACATTTGACTTCATATTCAGTTGTTTCACTTGGCACGTTGAGGTCCACGACGTCCATAGACTCAACTATGTACATGCATGCATTTTCGGGGTCGCCAAGACCTGGTATGGGGTACAACACGACAAAGCAGTGCGCATGCACGAATATGCTGCCAAGACCTGGTATGGGGTGGCATTTGTTTTTCTGTTCAGGTTCTGTGTTTTCTATTTTTCTGATTATTATTGGAACTCGAGGGCAAACATGGGGATGCTGATTTAACTCATCTAGCAATGTCTACAATATGCAGATGCAAGATGTGTATTAAACTTAAACTGTTGCTTGGCCATCACGTCGCGCTGGCTTTTGCAAATTCAGTTAACACCATAAGGACCTTAAATTTGGGCATTGTTAGCTGCAATGAGACATCAAATATAGCTACTATTGAATGATTGAGATTGAGAGTAGCAAAAGAGAGATCCCATGGTTTCCCACTGTCAGTTGCTTTACAAACTTGCACCACCGGTGTGCTGTCAGGTATTTCATCGTTCACGATACACACGTTCTAACGAGAATTTGTTAGCCTCCTGCCTCATTTAAAACCTAATGATCTCAATATTCTACTTATATCATCTTTTCACATGAATTGGTCAACAAGGCTAGCCGATTCTCGAATGATGCATGACATTAGTGTGCAGTTAAATTTAGCTCATTTTGACGACTAACTAAACAAAATTTTGGCATCCTTCGAAAAAATATTATATTGTCATACTTTTTTATCGCATGTAAAAAAATAGCTAGATCAAAATCTGAAGATCAAGTATAGCCGAAAATCATATGTTCCTCTGTAAGAGCAAACACAATCTATTTTTGGAAGTGATAGCATACATATAAAATAGTCATCACGTTTATAATTAACTAAATTCAATAGTAGTATGTACAAATTGTGGTGCCGTAGCAGCGCACGGACATTCAACTAGTTGTTATTATAGTGATTTATAGCAGGAGTAGGATCTTGCCACCGTCGTGAGATCTGAACCTGGGTAAACTGTGTCAAACCGACCCAGACGCTCTCCGTCTGCCCCCACGTCTCTAAACACGCACTGTGAGGACCTCTCTATGGCGTACTCATCAACAAAACCATGACAACGGGCTTAATGACTAATTGATGGATTTAACACATCGAGGGCCTAAAGCAGAAACAATATCTAACTTAAAATTTTCTTTGGGGAGTGGACTCAAGGACCCCCATCCTCATTAGTAAGCACATGAGTTCTTAATGATAATATTTGTTTTTGTTCTATTTTTTTACTTTCTCCCGTTGTTTTTCTACAATTTTTTTCTTGCGTTTTGTAATCTTGTATCTTTCTACTCTTTTCATAATACCGACAAATGTTGTAGGTATAGGCTGAATTCAAAAATAAATCTTTTCATAATACCGACAAATGTTGTAGGTAGAGGCTGAATTCAAAAATACAGTTGACTTAGACAAAAAGTACTCCCTCTGACCCATATTAGTTGACTTTGATTTATCAAAATTTGGATGAACATATATACTAAATATTGTCTAGATTTATCAAAATTTAGATAAATTTGAATCAACTAATATGGGACGGAGGGGGTAGAACTATCCAAAAATAATAGGTTCAGATGAAAATATGCCAGAAATAGAAACAGTTTACTAATCTCTACCAGAGCCACGAAAGGAAGAGGCTTTAACCGCAACAATGTGAATCGGGCACCTCTTCTATCTTCACTACTACCTCCATTCCCGTTTAAGGCAAATACATATTTCAAAAATATAGTTTGGCCATAAATTTGATTTGTTGTCAATGTGGGAGGGGGACAAGGTGTTCTTTGGAGTGACGTCCTGGAAATTGAGGTTATTGCGTCTTACAGAATAAAGACTCACTCTTCTCCTTCTTTGAGTCTCCATACTCATCGATTCAACGATTAACATCAATTAGGTAACCCGTCTTTGCATGTGTATTTCTCGTCACATTGTGTTCAAATACATTATATATTGCGTGTGTCTTTAACCGAACTCCTCCTTCGCCATACGCTCCACCTCCGATGCCCCGACCAAGCCTCTAAGTCCCGCGAGAGGCCGCATCTTCTCCCACAACGGTATTGTAACATCCTAGCATTAGAGCTTAGAAATAAGCTGAACACAGATGTGTGCATTGCATTCATGCATAGAAAATCCGAATAATTTTCGCGTCTTTGAACAAAACTTGTCAAAGTGATTGAACCTTCTCTCAACTTGATGGAACTGAAGTAGATCATCAAGTTGACTGCGATAAGTTTCAATATGACCTTTGCTAAAACCTTATTTTGGGTAAAGGAGATTTGATATAAGGGTAGATCAAATGTAATAAAATTAAACCCTAATACATTACTTAATGACTAATATCATATCATTATGTGATCATCTCATAGTATTCATCACAACAACCCATGAATACCAAGCTATGAATATAACTCAAGTAACAAGCATCCAATAATCAAATCTTAATCTATCTTTTTCTTATCCATTCCTACCATGAGCATCATGGTATTTCTTAGACACTAATTCGTTATCACTTATTGAATAGGAAGGAAACTAAGTCAAGATCATTTACCATATATCTTTCTTTCCATATCAATCCTTGCCATTTCTATTGAATCATATTCTAATATCTTTTGTTCATCAATGTTGAGTAATCAACTATTGATTCACCAATTCTTAACCTATCAATTCTTGATATATCAACTCTTGTCTTTATCATAACATTCACTTTAAATCCTTTTGAGAAGGAGGTAAGAAGAGGTAAGAAGTAATACTAGATTTAAATATCATCTATAGGATGGGAGAGTTGGAAGAGAATAAGATCAATGTGATAATTGATGGAGTTAACTCACTCCTGAAATGATAGAAGAGTGATTTGGAATATATAATCATATGGTGATAAAGAAGATTACAAGGATGAATCCTGAAGAAAGTTACCAGGAGTAATCCTATTGGATCAAGTAGGTATAGTCAATGAATAATATCTCTTAGTCCAATAGAGATAAACAGAAGATACTTATAATACAACTGTAATGTTGTATGGATGAAAGCCTTGATTAGCCAACTGGAAACCTAAACCATAAAGGATCAAAGGATTATAATGATCATGCTTTAGTCACCAAGATTGAATGCTTATATCATGTATAAGTGACATTGGTGGATAGAACATGATTGAACCCTAGTATAGATATCTGATCCTAGGTTAGCCATGATAAGTCACCCTGATATAATGTAAATCTGGAAATAAGATACTGGAGTAAAGTAGATATAAGATACTATGACTAAGTTAAAGCTAGAGTAGCATGGAGTTATTGAAGTAGTGTTATTCCTCTTAAAGAATAGTAAGATTTTGAGGAGAGTAGTTTGATATATACATCTACTGGAGTAATATTAGTGGTGGATAATTAAGAAAGAGTATGAATGGAGTTAGAGGTAACTACTTGTTGGATTGGAGGTTATCAGCAGTAGAGTAGTTGATATAACCAAGTATGGTTATGAGAAGATTATGAAAGCTTTAGTGTCAAGCTCATTGGATATATAAATGGATTTAGAAGAATAAAAGGTGGATAAGGATATTCTTGTGAAGTAAAGCTCATCATGTTAGCACATGATGATGGATATGAAGAAGTAGTATATCTAGGAAAGGAATTCTTTAAGTAGAAGTCAAGAATTATGAAATATGGAAGATAGGAATTCTTGGTAAACATGCAACCTTAATTCTAATACCAAACTTAATATCCACTTAATATATTTAATCAATCATCATATTTTCTCCATGATTTATAGGAATATTTTACTATAGAAAATCACTCAAGCATATCTTTGTCACTACAAACATTAAATCATATGTGCCTAGAAACTATAATTATCAATTCTCTCTCATAATTCATTCCAGAGAATAACTTTCTATTTTAAAGGATGATATCATTAAAGATCACAAACATAAAAACAATATGTTTAGCCATTAATCTTCAATCACATCAACAAAAGAATATAAGTATATTAAGTACCCTAAACCCTAGGGTAAGCATTTACAATTCAAACCTTAACTCCTATGTTAGTTATAATAAAATATATACATTGTTATTTCCTAGATTCATGGGAATAATATTAATCATATTAATTCCTTAGAATATCATGCATCAAATAAAAAAATGGATCATTACATAAAAGTTTCCCTCCAAGCTATAAGATAACTAGAACTAAGTTTTTTTAAATAAGGAAATATCATATGATAAATCCATGGTTTATTATATAAAGAAAATTAATAACAAAGGCCCTTACAAAATATTACAAAGGAAATATATAAAGAAAATATAGAAATATAACATTATTTAGTAAAAGCTCACAAAATGATACTAAATCCATTTTAGTATTGTTACAATTATATAGCAGATAAATTTCTATAAGAAAAGTTCAAATCAAATATTAAAATAAAAACCTGAAAATAAAACAGAAAACATAACAGAGAAAAGGAAAAGAGAAAAACAAGTAGTGCCAGCCCACAGCCCATTTCATCTTCGCTCTATTTGTCGCTCGCGAGCCGCAGCCAACTCTCTCCGCTCGCTCCGCAACGGCCCAGCTCCGGCCCAGGCCCAAATACCGCTTCATCGTCGTCGTCCTCGATGTCACAAGCAGCTCTCTGGAATAAGCGCCATCGCCTGATGCTGGTCACCATCGTCAGCAGAAATTGGACTGCCGGGATGCTCGCCGCCGCCCCGGACCTTGTTGATAAGATCGACCGCGACCTCCTCTATCCATCCATACCGATATTATCCTCTCTCTCTCTCGCCCTCTAGAACAAATCCCCTTTCCCCACCGAGAAACCTAGCTTGGAGGAGAGCCGATGTTGTCGAAAGCGTGCTCACCTCGGCCAGATGAGACCACGGTGGAGACCGTCGTGCTCCTCTCGTTCTTTTGCCCCAACTCGCACCAGCTGGGGAGGCGTGGCTCAATCCAATTGCATCCTCGATTCCCGGCGCTGTTTGTCGACCTCACTGTCATTTGCGACCTTGCCTCACTTCACCGGCCTCACCATCGCGTTCCTGGTGAGTTTTTGAACACGTCACTGCCGTCCTTTTTCTGGATTGCTTTCGAAATCACCACCGTAGTGGCCATCTGCCAGCGCCACCGTGGCACCTCGTCGCCGGTCATCCTCCGGTGACCATATACTAGCGGCGCCATCGCTATTAGCCTTCCCGTAATGCACAGGTTCGAACCATAGTCATCACATTCGCTAGAAGCCACCAGATCATCGCCGTCTGAGCGTCACCGACGAGGTGATGCCATCATGACGCCGGGCTCACGTTGAGTCAAACAGTCAACTGCTTTGACCTAGTCTCGCCCATGTGGCATGTGACATGGCCCAGGGCCTATCTGTCATTGTCTGTGAGTAGGAACTAGTCTAGTAACAAATGTATTCGCTAGATCTAGGAATATGACGTGGCCACTAGCCCACTAGTCAGTGACTAGGGTAGGTTAGGTCTGGTTAAGAAAAATAATTCCCTGTTTGTAATATTGTTTAGAATTTAATTAGAAAATGATTCAATCTTAAAAATTGAATAACTTTTGTTTTATAATTTAGAAAATATATTTAATATATGAAAATTTTCAGAAAAATAAAATCTATAACATTAAATTATTATCAAACATTATTATGTTAACAATTTAAATAATTATTAGTTAATAAAGATTTTATAAGTATTAATACTTTGAGAATTCAATTTTTAATATTGGTAAATATTAAAAATATAAATAAAATACCAAAAATCTTAGAAAAATAAGAACTATAATTTAAAACTATAATCATGCATTATTATTTCACTTAATTAAACATTTATTATTTATTAAATATTTATAAAGTAATAAATCTTATAAAAATCATATCTTATTATTGATATGTCACTTTATAATGGACTAAATCCAAAGATATTCATAATTAGTAAACAATATTTTTTACTTATTCACAAACCATAACCACACCCTTATAAGGAGATAAATCCTTTTATACATTTATAATGTTAGAAAACCACTACTCAAATAGAAGTAATGCTATTCTTAAATAACTTTAAGGAAATATTTTAAGATGAGCAAGTACAATATCATAAGCATTACACCTTAAATCCATCCATGTTCTTAAAGTTAACTTTAAGTCTACAAGCCTTTAAATATAATGCTAAAAACTTTATTTATATGTTTTATAGTTAACTTTGGTCTGTTATAAGTAAGTCGTAAAGCATCTCAAGTCCAGACTATTCAAGCAAGCATAAACAACATCAATCAGATTCTATCCATCATATTCTAAAAATTATCGGGATTGTTTAAACCTTAGTAAGGAAATCTTTTCTTCAAATGTTATTCTTTTTGCCACTTCAAACAACAAATCTTATATAAGTAGTCTTTGAGTAGCATACCTCAATAGTATATTTTGTTGTTGTATGATATTATAACTACATGTTGTTTCCACACACACTCACAAACCTTAATAAGAAGCACAAGTGTGAAAATTATCTAAAAGGACAACACCTTCCAAAGAAACCACTTCTAGTTTCCAAACCCTAGATCAACGCTTATTCTGGGGATTCGAATTTACGAAATTACATTACTTATGCATAATAACATCTTGCTTCTTTAAACATTAGTCCTTACCAGACCAATGATGCTGATTTCAGATATTGGATCTTATATTGTCTCGAAGACCATGAGTGCATAATCTTGCAATCACAAAAGGCAAGTTCACACTTGCTCATGTCCTTTGATTATTTTCTGTAAGTATTTTACAAATCCAGTGTTGTCATCACCTGCATTTGAAAAAGGTCCAAAACACTATTTTCGTAATAATGTGATTATAGGTTATTTACCATGAGGTAATAACCTACTATGAAAGTTCCGGTGGTAAAGGAACATATTATCTAGGACTAACAATCAATATCGCCAGTGATTCTTGCGCCGTATATCACGCGTTAACCATGAGATTTGGAATGGGACGAAGAAGTCAACTGTATCTTCTTCCTCTCGCATGTAGCCGGATGTGCAGGTCGTGGCTGTTATCACTCATAGCGTGCATATTAATTGGTAATTCATAGAGGATATGCAGCATATGGTTGGGAACCCTCATCGTCCCACGATAGTTCTGGCATCTAATGGTCTGTACAAACCATTGCCGTAATTCAATGGGTGGGCATGGTGTACACCAAGGAGGCATGCGAGGTCGCGAAGGGGGCAGTGATTGTCTTGGATCTTAGTCTGGGACCCACACCAAGGAAGTGTAGACAAGAATGCAACTCGGATGTGCAACAAAGCTAAGATCTCTCATGGGTAAAGTGACGCACCTCTGCAGAGTGTAAGAACTGTAACTTGTTACTCCCTGTTCTGGGAAGGAGCTGCGAACGCGGCGGGAAAGGAACTCCATGAAAGTTCTGGTAAACCCGTGAAGGCTGACGGACATAGCTTTTCAGAATAAAAGCAACCTTTGAAGAAATGTTTACAAAAACTTGCATTGCCTATGACCTATGGTCTGTGGCTGTAGATATAGTGCATCAAACACTCCTTTTCTAGTGAACTTGCTGAGTACGCTCGTACTCAACGTATTTTCTTAACCCTTGCTAGGTTCTAAAGCCAGTACAGACGATGTTTACATCAAGTTATGCTCCAGGAATCATCACTAGAAGCCAAAGTTCTTCAATGAAGTCAAGAAAGTCAACATATACATCAACTCAAGTGAAGACGAATTTACTGATTAGATAGGAATATAATCTCTAGCCATAGAACCTATTTCTTTAGTGTATTGCAATAGCAGCTATGCCAGACCAATAGTTCAGATACTAGTCTTATTAGTATGATAGTTTTTGAGTTGTTTATTCTTGATTCTTCTTTGTAAGAAGTTTCTTTCTCTCTCTTTAACCTAGAGTGTTCTCTGAATCTCGTGGAAATAGTTGAGTTGTAACCTATAGTCATGTCTTGGACCTGCTGTGTTTCTGTTGTTCCACTCTAAGGGATGTAATACTAGTGAACGGTGTTTCATTGGTGTTATGTCAACGACTATAGTGTACTACATCATGCAGTGATATGCTGGGTCACCGCAGCTGGTATCAGAGCATATGCTTTGACCTTAGGATTAAAACCCTTTTAGGAAGATCTGTAGGTTGGATAGTGACTATAGGAGCCATCTTATCTAAACCAAATATTGTTATGACTTGTGAGAAGTATCCACTTGAGGATAACTTTGTCACTAGATACTTAAGTCATCTTTCTTAGGAGTAATTATTTTATCTTTTCTCAATATAGTGCTATTTAGTGTCTTCCGAAGGAGACATAACCCACCAAGATACTGTAGGACAGTCAATTGGTCACAATAGATTAGCATCAATTTTAAGACATAAATTGAAGTAGTCTTAATGGTGTAGCCTAACCCTAGAATTCATGTAAGACAGTGGAATCTTATGGTTTGTTGATAACCAAAGACAACATGATGAATATCATTAGGATAAATGTTGATGTAATGAGTAGTAAATCATGTGGGATTCACTTGAGAATTCCACGTGAAGGAGTGAAATTATGTTAAAGATCAATGTTAGTACTATGAGGAATAAAGTTATCATACATTAGCTCTTAAATCATGATATATAGGTAAAACAAAACAAGATCATGGTAAGATTAGCTCCGAAACCATGATGAGAGTGTAAATATGACAAGTAATTAATAAAGTATCCCGAAGTAGAGTAAGAATGGAACAAAGTAGAACCATGATAGAAGTCGTAGGTGCTAGAAATTTCTAATAATCTTTGGTTTAAATTAGCAAATAGAATCCGATTAGTCATTTGGAGTGATTATGTGAGGTTAGTTTACTAATAAAGAAAGGTTGCTTATAGTTAATCCTTCCAAAAGTGAGACAAAAGGTTAGTTGAAAACAAACTTGAGACCACTTTGCTTAAGATTATCATTTTGCAATTGAGCAATTTGGGTAAATTATGAGACAAAGAATAGTTTGACCTTAAGTGCTAAGTATCACAATGTAAACCTATACGAGGAGGTGTCATATACTGCACAACTAAGCCTGAATTCTAGAGATATTATACTCAACTACTATATTCCAGGCTTAGAATATTGTGTGTTATATGTACCACATTTGGATTTATTGGTTTTTCTTGGATCTTCTTGATTGACTAGATCTGTACATGAAGTTTGACTTGGTGTGCAAATGCATGTTGCAACATCTAGTTACTACTTGATGTTATAGACGTAGATAGGAATGGGAATTTGTGTAAGGGAGTGATGATTTTCAAAGACCAAGATGAAGACTTACATGAAGAATGAAGAAAATTATAAGGAGTATCAACGCAATTTGAAGGATGGATCAAGTTTAGATCATTACTAAACAGTAATAAGAAGAAAGTCTAGTGTAGAAATACATGGAGCAATAAGAAGTAATAAAATTAAAGTTCATTCAAAGTAGGTAATGTTGATAAGAAGTTAATGAAGTAGTCGTACCAAGTTCATGAAAGTATCATGAATAAGTGCAAAGAAGAATTTTTGGAACCAGAATGGTATTCAAGCTCTGAAAATTCAGAGCGAATGCCAGAAGTATGTCAGAAACCGTAGGGTAATTAATACACCCTAGGATGGTGCGCAGTTGGTATCTTGTCCGCAGCTGGTATTTGGTTGACTTAGTTAACCAGATCATCTTAAGTGTTCCATAAAGAGCATAAAACTTGGACTAATCTAAGTAAGACATAAAGGAGTATAAAAATTAAAGCGACCGTCTTTCGAGGTGCTTCGTGAAGTCAGGTCTATCAAAGCGAAAATGTCCAAATAGTTAGTAAGACAAATAATCTTGGAAGATCTATGTCGAAGATCCACAATTGTGTGGGTATACCATAAGTTCTTTCGTGAGACCTTAAAGAGGTATAGTATAAGCTGGATAGAGACCAATATTCTAGTTGTAGAGCCAATGGTTGCTATATACGCAATCTAGAGACCATTAGTAAACTCTAAGGGGGAGAGTAAACAGTAAACGGAAGTACTGTTATCTAAATTCCAAAGTAAATGTTGGAGAAGAAATACTAACCTATGACAACATTAAGCCTTATTTTCATAAGGTTAAAAGAAGTCATTATTAATAAAGTACTTTCATAAGTATATCTGGATGAAAGATCGAAGTTTACTTCAAGATAGTAGGATTCAAACCTTAAAGATAATTATAAAAGGAAGTTTAAGAAGTATTTAAGTTAATCATAAAAGATTATCTAAAGCCTGCTAAAGTAAAAGCTTGAAGGTAATAAAATAGATTAATCCTAATAGCCTAATTCTAGAAGAAACAATTCTTAATTAATCCTTAAGAGTGAATAATCACATCCAATTAGACATGTATAGAGAAACAAGAAATTCTGATGGGTATGGACTAAATGTGTTCAATACCAATCTTCGGAAGGACTACCAATACAACTCATACAATAATAAATCAAATATTAGTATTTTGGCCACAACTATTGACTAATAGAAATTTAAAACCTGTTTTAGTGAGACTTCCTAGACCCTATATAGAATAGTAAGAAAATTCAATGATTAAATAAAAGGAGTTGGATTAGGATACCTAATTAGTACAAGGAACTAACGAAGAGAACCCAAGTTAAGGAGTTCATAATAAGGATATATCCCTAGAGGGGGAATAGTAAAAGTAACTTGGAGTATTGGAGAAAACAAGTTGAAGATGGTCAAGAATGTTGAGAGTTCAAGAAAAATATCTGGATATGGAATACTACAATTATTTCCATTTGAGGTTACCATGGAGTTGATCAATGCGGTAACCAATACAGAACAATTCCTCATTCCGAAACGAAAGAGTATACGAACTTCGAGGACGAAGTTTATTTTAAGGGGGAGAGTCTATAACATCCCAGCATTAGAGCTTAGAAATAAGCTGAACACAGATATGTGCATTGCATTCATGCATAGAAAATCTGAATAATTTTTGCGCCTTTGAACAAAACTTGTCAAAGTGATTGAAGCTTCTCTCAACTTGATGGAACTGAAGTAGATCATCAAGTTGACTGCGATAAGTTTCAATATGACCTTTGATAAAACCTTATTTTGGGTAACGGAGTTTTGATCTAAGGGTAGATCAAATGTAATAAAATTAAACCCTAATACATTGCTTAATGATTAATATCATATCCTTAAGTGATCATCTCATAGTATTCATCACAACAACCCATGAATACCAAGCTATGAATATAACTCAAGTAACAAGCATCCAATAATCAAATCTTGATCTATCTTTTTCTTATCCATTCCTACCATGAGCATCATGGTATTTCTTAGACACTAATTCGTTATCACTTATTGAATAGGAAGGAAACTAAGTCAAGATCATTTACCATATATCTTTCTTTCCATATCAATCCTTGCCATTTCTATTGAATCATATTCTAATATCTTTTGTTCATCAATGTTGAGTAATCAACTATTGATTCACCAATTCTTAACCTATCAATTCTTGATATATCAACTCTTGTCTTTATCATAACATTCACTTTAAATCCTTTTGAGAAGGAGGTAAGAAGAGGTAAGTAGTAATACTAGATTAAATATCATCTATAGGATGGGAGAGTTGGAAGAGAATAAGATCATGTGATAATTGATGGAGTTAACTCACTCCTGAAATAATAGAAGAGTTATTTGGAATATATAATCATATGGTGATAAAGAAGATTACAAGGATGAATCCTGAAGAAAGTTACCAGGAGTAATCCTATTGGATCAAGTAGGTATCTTCAATGAATAATATCTCTTAGTCCAATAGATATAAAGAGAAGATACTTATAATACAACTGTAATGTTGTATGGATGAAAACCTTGATTAGCCAACTGGAAACCTAAACCATAAAGGATCAAAGGATTATAATGATCATGCTTTAGTCACCAAGATTGAATGCTTATATCATGTATAAGTGACATTGGTGGATAGAACATGATTGAACCCTAGTATAGATATAAGATAGTATGACTAAGTTAATATTAGTGGTGAACATTGGTGATCCTAGGTTAGCCATGATAAGTCACCCTGATATAATGTAAATCTAGAAATAAGATACTGGAGTAAAGTAGATATAAGATAGTATGAATAAGTTAAATCTAGAGTAGCATGTAGTTATTGAAGTAGTGTTATTCCTCTTAAAGAATAGTAAGCTTTTGAGGAGAGTAGTTTGATATATACATCTACTGGAGTAATATTAGTGGTGGATAATTAAGGAAGAGTATGAATGGAGTTAGAGGTAACTACTTGTTGGATTGGAGGTTATCAGCAGTAGAGTAGTTTATATAACCAAGTATGGTTATGAGAAGAATATGAAAGCTTTAGTGTCAAGCTCATTGGATTTATAAATGGATTTGGAAGAATAAAAGGTGGATAAGGATATTCTTTTGAAGTAAAGCTCATCATGTTAGCACATGATGATGGATATGAAGAAGTAGATATCTAGGAAAGGAATTCTTTAAGTAGAAGTCAAGAATTATGAAATATGGAAGATAGGAATTCTTGGTAAACATTCAACCATAATTCTATAACCAAACTTAATATCCACTTCATATATTTGATCAATCATCATATTTTCTACATGCTTTATAGGAATATTTTCCTATAGAAAATCACTCAAGCATATCTTTGTCACTACAAACATTAAAATCATATGTGCCTAAAAACTATAATTATCAATTCTCTCTCATAATTCATTCCAGAGAATAACTTTCTATTTTAAATGATGATATCTGATACGTCCAAAACGTATCTACTTTCTCGAACAGTTTGCTCTTGTTTCTTCTCTAAACTTGTGTGATTTGGATACAACTAACACGGAATGAAGTTGTTTTCAACAGAATTACCTTGGTGTCTTGTTTTTATGCAGAAAATCAACTATCAGGAAAAATCCCAAAAAATATGCCAAAAATTATATTTCACCAGAAGATCCACGGAGCCAGAAGATGAGACGGAGAGGAGGCCTGGGGGGCCCACACCCACCCCAGGTGCGGGCCCACCACTGGCCGCGCCTGGAGGGGGTGCAGCCACCCCAGGCACCCCCTCGGCCTCCCTCTGCGCCTATAAGTTGCCTTTCGACCTAAAAACCGAGGGGGGTTCGATAGTTTTCCAGAAAGAGTTCCGCTCCGCCGCCGGCACCAGAAACCAAGATTCGGATCCAGAAACTTCGTTCTGGCACCCTGCCGTGACGGGGAATTTGGAGAGGATCATCGACATCGTCATCACCAACGGATCTCCATCAACCACCGATGTTTCCCTCATCCATGAGTGAGTAATCCCCCGCTATAGGCTTGGGGATGGTAGGGATTGGATGAGTTCTATCATGTAATCGAATAATATCTGTTAGGGCATAGTGCCTAGTATCTCTATTAGTGCTATTTGACTTTGTTGCAACTTCTTGTGCTTAATGCTTGTCACTAGGGCCCGAGTGCCATGATCTCAGATCTGAACTTATTATTGAATCATTATGATAGTATTGTTTGTGATCTTATCTGCAAGTTGTGTACACATATCATTGTCCGGATCCAAAGGCCCCAAAGTGACAATAATTGGGACAACCGGAGGGGATGGCTGTGGTGTGAGGATCACATGTGTTCATGGAGTGTTAATGCTTTGCTCTGGTGCTCTATTAAAAGGAGCACCTTAATTGCCAGTAGTTCCCTAGCCGCTGCCACGGGCTGGCTGGACAGAAGACGTTGTGCAAGTTCTCATTGCGAGCACGTATGACTATATTTGGAGCACATGCCTAAGATTGTTTAGTACTTGGATGCTTGTTATTATTTATCTGCAATGCCCTAGATCTTGAAGTTACATGTTTAGACTCGTCCATGCAACGCCCGTCCATCCATCCCTATGCCTACCGCACTCGAATCCCACTGCTTACCGTTACTGTTACTATTGCTCATGTTTTACTGCTGTTGTTGCTTTGTTGTTGCCACTACCAAACTGTTACTACTGATAAACTTATGTGAGCAAGAACTATTTCCAGCTGCAGCTGAACTGACAACTCAGTTGTTAAGGCTTGCAAGTATTCTTTGTCTCCCCTTGTGTCGAATCAATAAATTGGGTAATACTACCCACGAAGACTGTTGCGATCCCCTATACTTGTGGGTCATCAAGACTATTTTCTAGCGCCGTTGACGGGGAGCATAGCTTTATTTGTAAGTTCACTTGGATCTATTATTGTTCACTGCTACTCCTTTCATCATGGGTAAGTCTCGTGATGGAAAGTTCCCTATTTTACCATCCACTAGAAGAAGAGGTACAGTCCTAAACACCTCTGCTGCTCTTGATTCACCATCTGTTATAAGTAAGCTTGTTACACCACCACCACATACACATGCTACACACACTGCTACTACTGTTGAGTCTGAAACTGCTTTTGATACTCATGATATTACTTCTACTGTGCTTGATGCGAGTGGTTCATTAGGTCCTTCTCTAGATGCAACTATGGCTAGTCTAGGAAACACCAAAACTCCTAGTGAAGACACTGTTACACCTGTTAGCTCACCTGAGTCTAGTGAGAGTTATGATATTAATGATGGTTACATTGAGTTCACTGATGATTTTGTTGAATAGTGCCGAAACACACATGGTACTAGTGCTATTAAGAGTCTCCTTGGTAGACGTACCATTATGCCTAAGTTGTCCTCTGATCCTAAGTTTGCCACCTCTCCCATAGATATTAAAGATAAAGATTATGATTTCTCTCTTGATTTATCTTATTTAGATATTATTGAGAAAGAACCTTTTTGTGGGACTAAAAATGAGGGTGATGTGGCTCATATGAATGAGCTTTCTACTATGAGTGCTTTGTTCTCTGATGATTTTAACATGCGCAAGTACTTTGTTACTAAGATCTTCCATTTTTCACTAAAAGGAGAAGCTGGGACTTGGTTTAATAGATTACCTCCTGGTTCCATTGATAGCCCTGATTGCTTCTTTCTTCCAGAAATATTTTCCTCCCAGTGCTAGACATGCTGCTTTGTAGAGACTTTTTGATTTTAAACAGGGAGAAGAAGAGAAATTGCCTGAGTCGTGGACAAGGTTCTGTGCCTTGATTCATGCACATCCCGGATGTCCATTACCTAAGAATGAGCTTCTTGATTTTATTATAATGGACTAACTGATGATTCTAGGACCTACCTAGATAGCTTTGCTGATTGTGTTTTCAGGAAAAAGTACTCCTACAGATGCTAAAGAATTACTGACTAAAATAAGGAATAATTATGATGATTGGACTTCAACTGAGCTAAATACACTTGAGCCTATTACTCCTGAACCAGTTGTTCCTGAACCAATTCCAGCACCAACAACAAAGAAGAGGGGAGTTATTGCATTAAATGATGAAGTGATGAAGGAAGCTAAGAAGTGTTTAAAGGAGAAAGGTATTAGAGATGAAGATGTGAAGAATCTACCTCCTATAGAAGAATTATGTAAGCCAATTCCCCACTCATCTACTATTGAGGTACACTCTCTCCAACACTTTGATGAAGGTGATATTCCTTATGGTAAGCCTCCCGATCAATGTTTAGAGGAACTTGACACATTTATTGTTAAGCAAGGGTATTTTAATAAACAAGTTCAAAATCATTTATTGGAAAACTCTAGAGCCATCCATGAGTTGAAAGATATTGTGGAAAGAACTTCTAATGATATTAAAATGCTTTGTAAACACTTTCAAATGGTTCAAACTCAACTTTATCAACTTGCTAAGGTGCAAAAGGATATGCTAGTTAATGCTTCAGGAGATAAACATGCTTATGGAATTAGAACTAGGAGTGGCATAGCTACTCAAGATCCTTTATATCCTGAAGGACACCCTAAAAGAATAGAGCAGGATTCCCAACAAGGTGAAGATAGTGGTAGTCCTCGTAAGAGGAATAAAAAGAAACATAAGATAGTTGAGGAACCACTTGAATGTGTTGTAGATCCTAATAGTATATCTATCTCTGATGCTGAAACTGAGAGTGGTAATGATAAAAATGAGTCTCCTGATAAGGAGGAAGGTGAGGAAGAACCTGAGAAGCACACTAAGAACACTAGGTACACAAAGGAAGATTTTATTGCTAATAAACATGGTGAAGAGAGAGAACCTTGGGTGCAGAAACCTATGCCTTTTCTAGGTAAGAAACACAAGTCAAAGGAGGAGGAACACTACAACAAGTTTTGTGAGTGGATGAAACCTTTATTCTTGCAAATTCTTTTGACTGATGCTATTAAGTTGCCTCCTTATTCAAAGTATATGAAGGATATTGTCTCTAATAAAAGGAAGATTCCTAATGAGGAGATTTCTACTTTGCTTGCTAATTACGCCTTCAATGGTAAGGTTCCAAAGGAACTTGGTGATCCAGGTATACCAACTATTCCTTGCCCCATTAAGAATAATTATGTTAGAACTACTTTATGTGATTTGGGAGCTGGAGTTAGTGTTATGCCCTTTTCTCTCTATAAGAGACTCCAACTAGAAAAGTTGATACCAACTAATATATCTTTACAAATGGTTGATAAGTCAACTACTATTCCTGTTAGTATATGTGAGGATGTTCCTGTTCAAGCTACTCATAATTGCATGATTTTAACTGATTTTGTTGTGCTTGAAATGCCTGAAGATGATAATATGTCTATTATTCTTGGGAGACCTTTTCTTAATACTGCAGGTGTTGTCATCAATTGTAATCAAGAAAAAGTAACATTCAATATTAATGACAAAGAGCACATTGTCTATTTCCCCAAGAAGGTTGTTAAGAACTATTGCCTGAATTCCATTGAAAATATTGAGAGCATCAAGGTTGGAGAAATATATTGTCCCATTCCACAAGAAATTTTTGAAACTATTATGATTGGGACCATTGCTATCAAGTATGAGGTAACATAATCACCTTGTGGAATGCAAAGTTTTGCTTCATATAAGATTGTTTTGGTAACAAGACTTGATCAACCTTGTTAACAAAAGGATTTTAATAAACAAAATAATGTTTCCACGGTGGTTATACTTGCTTTCTTTTGCTTTTCTCCTTCCTAGTCTTTGCTTTAGCTTTAGCTTTAGTTTTGCTAGTTGTTTGCTTGTTAGAGTTTATTAGAGCTCCTGTAGTTTGGCTTTTGGTTTGCTTTTGCTTCTTCTGAAAAACTGTTTCTGCGAGAAAATCAATTTTCATACCCTGAAAATTGGCCGAAAATAAAGTTTCCCGAAAAATCCCAGAAAATTCAAAATACATTTTTCCTCGAAAAAAGGGGCAGAGAGGCACCTGAAGTGACCCAGGGGGCCACCCCAGTCCACCACACCCATGGTAGGCGCGGCCTACCAGGTGGCGACGCCTGGGGGGTCTGGCCCACCTAGGCCCCTCCAGGTTGCCTCCTTAAAGCCATCTTCTTTATCTCTCCCAAAAAACACCAAAAAACTTTCTCAAACTCGAGTTCTTGCTGTTATTGCTCGCAATTTTCAATCTCCTTGTTCAACCCATCTCAAGTGCTGATTTTTGGAGGGATTGTTCCTTGGTCTGTGCCTCCTCCACTTGTCCAGTTAGATTTGTGATTGGTAGATTGTATCTTGAGTATTTTGCTGCTATAGGTGTCAGGTTGTTTGATCTTGCATGCTTGTTCTATGCTTAGAAACTTTGTTTTTATGCATGTGTAGTCCTATAGCAAGTTCCTATAGTAGTTGCTCATCATTTATCAACTTAGAAATCACTTGGTTTGATGGTTGTTTAAAATTTCAGAAAAGTGAAGTCATGGACCACCACTCATTTGGTGATATATTTGAGAGTGATGCACCTAGAAGGGCAAGGCTTCCAAGGTCATCTTCCAGTACTAGACCCTCATACAATGAGGATATCATCACTTCGCGATTTGGTGACGAGGGAGATGAAGGGGATGCGCACCCCTCCACCTTTCCTTGCTAAACTTTTTTGCGAGCTGCTGGGATTCTTAACGATTTTATGACTTTGGTTCAGAGGCTATACTAACAAGTTACATGCAGGATGAGAGTGCACAGTATGCTTTGCTTACTAAAACATTTGTGGAGAGTTTCTCCTTTACTAACAGCGTGTTCAAGCCTGTTGTATCTTTCAAAATTTATGGCAGGGCTCATTCTATGACTTTGAAGCAATTTTGCAAGGCCCTGGGACTTAGTATAGCTGGGTCATCAAAGAAGATTCCAGCTCTTCCCGCTGATTTGTTGGAGCTTTACCGACGAATAACCAATGATGATGACCGCAGAGCTCAACGAGGAAAGATAAAAAATATTCAACTCCCAGCCATCAGGTACTTTGCCTACTATCTTGCCACCAGTGTTCTTGGTAGGGAGAACACTAGTAATATTTCCAACTATCAATTGGACTTCTTAGCTGCTGCGCTCAACAATGAGGATAAGTATAATCTTGGTTCTCTCATTGCTCGTCGTTTAGCTGCTAAGGGACCCATTTATGGGGGAATTATTGCTACTCGTGTTGCTGCTGCCTTGAACATTGTTGTTGATCCACATGATATAGTTTTGGCTCCTCAGAGGCTTGATCTTGCTGCCATGAAGGCGCACCACTTTGTCACCACTAGCTCTACTCTTGAGAACTTGTTTTATAGAATGCTGTTTATTGACGGGGAAGAGAGAGAGATCCCTCTACCCCAAACCACTTTGTTCAGTATTTCTCAGGGACCTTGGTCACGCTCGAAGGCGTAGATGGATGACAACTGCGCTCTCTTAACTTCCACGGGCACTATCAGGAGGAAGCACCATCATACGACCCCTCTGCGTATTACACAGGGGAGGCCTCGAGATCGTACCAGGACGAGGGAGCTTCCTCGACATACTACGGAGGTTCATCCTCTTGGACACCATGGGATTGAGCCCCACTTAGGCCAAAAGCCTAAGATTGGGAGGAGGTGCACCGACATCACACTCATATATATATATATCATGTTTGGTCGGTTCTTTGTATATCCATTGTTTTCGCTTTCTTTTTGGTTTTTGTTGCTTCTTTCTAAAAACCCAAAAATACCAAAAATATTTTCGTTGTTTCTTTTGGTTTGTTTCTTTGCTTTGGTTTGCCTTAAAAGAAAAATCCAAAAAGATTTTGCTTTTTTTGGTTTGCTTTGTTTTTGTTTGGTTTTTCTTTGTTTGCTTGTTTCTAAAAAATCGAAAACACCAAAAATATTTGTTGTTCTTCTTTGGTTTTGTGAGTTCTTTGCAGGGTTCAACCGTCCACAGTGGATTTTGGTTTCATGTTAATTATTCAAGTCACACAAGTGAAGGGTAATAATGAAGATTAAGATAACTCGAGGTGTGGTAAGAGGCTGGTAACGAACTCTATTTGTTTCATTCTTGTACATATACTCTTCATTGTGAGCATGATTAGCCTGTTTGTGTAAGGTGTATGTCATTATGGATGCTTAGTAGTTCTTGCTTGTCTATGATTAGCTCTAGCTTGCTAATAGTTTGTAGCATGTCATATGAATGTTTGCTTGCATTGTTTTATTCATACTTTGGTATGATATTGTGGTATCCTCCTCTGATTGTTCATGTGAATCGACCTGGCACATGCTCACGCATGCATATGACTAATCAATAGTCGGTAATCCTCGGTGATTTATTTTGCCTCAGAGTTCTTATATCACTTTCATGCCATAATTAGTCTTGTTTTGTTGCAAGCATGATTATGACAGATATTTCTCTCTCGTTTGTCGCCCCCTCTCTATTGCTAGCCTTCACTTGCACTGAGTATGTGCTCTACCTATGCTTCCAACTCCCCAAAACCAATATCGCCAGTTGTTTCCACCATACCTACCTATTAGCATCATTTGCTACTTCAGTGCATATTTTATATATGCCGTGTTTTCTTCCAAAATAAAATGTTTGTCTGTTTTGAGAAAGTTAGTTAGTAAAGCTCTCACAAACTTGATGGCACACTTTATTCCTTGCGCTTAATAATTCTGAACCATTGTGACCTGTCCATGAAAGTTATATGCTTGCTAATTATATGCTGGGAGTCAGCAGAACCGTGCTATCACGGGGAACGCCTTCAACATTTTTTTGGATATCTCATTCAGTTGATACCTTGCTCTTTTGTTTATGGATGTCGACGATGTGAAATAAAAGGAGAGCTTGTGAGTTCATGGAGTCTATACATTGTGTTAGAGAAACGCCTGTGCCGCTAGCCTAAGCCATGCCTAATCATGGTGGAAACTTGCAGCATCACCATAATGAGCATCTATGAAGCATCCTCAATAAAAAGCTATGCATATGGTAAATAAAAAGATTGTTGAGATGCTCATTGTCTGCTTGCCTTGTCATTTTGGTTATGGGAAAGCTCTTGTACCATGTGCAAGGGGTACCCTGTTGGCGGTTCTCGATGATATGCATGTATTTACAATGACAAGAACTTCCAGGTGACCAAAGTTGAGTAGCATGCGGAGTGGCCCTCGTACTCAAGGGACTTGGTATTTCCAGTCTATGGTCTGTCAAGCATATGGTTCAGAGTGGACCTCACTTTCACCTTAACCACATGAAGATGCCTATGATAGGGGAAATGAGAGCTCAAAGCTAATGAGTACCTTCCTTTCAACATTTGGAAGCCTTTCAAACCTTCACAAAACCATTTTCACAACTTTGTTGAGTCACCAATTATTCTATGAGCACCTTCTTGAGAGCATAGTTGTCATTCTTGTGTTTGTTCCAAAACTTGGTTAATTATGTCAAGACTTTGATGCTTGTATCTCTGATATCTTTACTTCTAGTCTTCATGTGAACTTAAGAGGTGCCTTGGCATTTATTGTGATCTTTAAACAAAGGCAAGCGAGATACCACTCTATCATACCTTATTATGAGCATTGCAATTTTGCTTATGTTTATGTTTCATGCTACTTATTATTATAGAGATGGTTTCTCTTCATAGCTTGCAATGACTATTGAGTAGACTTAGTTGCATACTCCTTATTATGAATTGTCTAAGCATCTACTCCTGTGCTGAGAATATTTACATCATATGAAGCAAAGTGTTCGTGAAAGTTCTTTTATCGCACTCAGTTTTCAACTGAATTGCTTGAGGACAAGCAATAAACTAAGCTTGGGGGGTTGATACGTCCAAAACGTATCTACTTTCTCGAACACTTTGCTATTGTTTCTTCTCTAAACTTGTGTGATTTGGATACAACTAACACGGACTGACGCTGTTTTCAGCAGAATTACCTTGGTGTCTTGTTTTTGTGCAGAAAATCAACTATTAGGAAAAATCCCGGAAAATATGCTAAAAATTATATTTCACCAGAAGATCCACGGAGCCAGAAGACGAGATGGAGAGGAGGCCTGGGGGGCCCACACCCACCCCAGGCGTGGGCCCACCACTGGCCGCGCCTGGAGGGGTGCAGCCACCCCAGGCACCCCCTCGACCTCCATCTGTGCCTATAAGTTGCCTTTCGACCTAAAAACCGAGGGGGCTCGATAGTTTTCCAGAAAGAGTTTCGCTCCGCCACTAGAAACCAAGATTCGGATCTAGAAACTCCGTTCTGGCACCCTGCCGGGATGGGGAATTTGGAGAGGATCATCGCCATCGTCATCACCAATGCATCTCCATCAACCATCGATGTTTCCCTCATCCATGAGTGAGTAATCCCCCGCTGTAGGCTTGGGGATGGTAGGGATTGGATGAGTTCTATCATGTAATTGAATAAGATCTGTTAGGTCATAGTGCCTAGTATCTCTATTAGTGCTATTTGAATTTGTTGCAACTTGTTGTGCTTAATGCTTGTCACTAGGGCCCGAGTGCCATGATCTCAGATCTGAACTTATTATTGAATCATTATGATAGTATTGTTTGTGATCTTATCTGCAAGCTGTGTACACGTATGATTGTCCGGATCCAAAGGCTCCAAAGTGACAATAATTAGGACAACCGGAGGGGATGGTTGTGGTGTGAGGATCACATATGTTCACGGAGTGTTAATGCTTTGCTCTGGTGCTCTATTAAAAGGAGCACCTTAATTGTCAGTAGTTCCCTAGAGGCCCCGCTGCCATGGGCTGGCTGGACAGAAGATGTTGTGCAAGTTCTTATTGCGAGCACGTATGACTATATTTGGAGCATATGCCTAGGATTGTTTAGTACTTGGATGCTCGTTATTATTTTTCTGCAATGCCCTAGATCTTGAAGTTGCATGTTTAGAATCGTCCATGCAACGCCCTTCCATCCATCCCTATACCTACCGCACTCGAATCCTACTGTTACCGTTACTATTACTATGCTCTTGTTTCACTGTTGCTGTTGTTGGTTCTTTGTTGTTGCTACTGATAAACTTTTGTGAGCAAGAACTATTTCCAAGTGTAGCTGAACTGACAACTCAGTTGTTAAGGCTTGCAAGTATTCTTTGGCTCCCCTTGTGTCGAGTCAATAAATTAGGTAATACTACCTGCGAAGACTGTTGCGATCTCCTATACTTATGGGTCATCAATATCATTAAAGATCAAAAACATAAAAACAATATGTTTAGCCATTAATCTTTATTCACATCAACAAAAGAATAAAAGTATATTAAGTACCCTAAACCCTAGGGTAAGCATTTACAATTCAAACCTTAACTCCTATGTTAGTTATAATAAAATATATACATTGTTACTTCCTAGATTCATGGGAATAATATTAATCATATTAATTCCTTAGAATATCATGCATCAAATAAAAAATGGATCATTACATAAAAGTTTCCCTCCAAGATATAAGATAACTAGAACTAAGTTTGTTTAAATAAATAAGGAAATATCATATGATAAATCCATGGTTTATTATATAAAGAAAATTAATAACAAAGGCCCTTACAAAATATTACAAAGGAAATATATAAAGAAAATAAAGAAATATAACATTATTTAGTAAAAGCTCACAAAATGATACTAAATCCATTTTAGTATTGTTAAAATTATCTAGCAGATAAATTTCTGTAAGAAAAGTTCAAATCAAATATTAAAATACAAATCTAAAAATAAAAGAGAAAACAGAACAAAGAAAAGGAAAAGAGAAAAACAAGCAGTGCCAGCCCACGGCCCATTTCCTCTTCGCTCTATTTGTCGCTCGCGAGCCGCAGCCAACTCTCTCCGCTCGCTCCGCAATGGACCAGCTCTGGCCCAAGCCCAAATACCGCTTCATCGTCGTCTTCCTCGATGTCACAAGCATCTCTCTGGAACAAGCGCCGTCGCCCGATGCTGGTCACCGTCGTCAGCAGAAATTGGACCACCGGGATGCTCGCCGCCGCCATAGACCTTGTTGATAAGATCGACCGCGACCTCCTCTATCCATCCATACCAATATTATCCTCTCTCTCGACCTCTAGAACAAATCCTCTTTCCCCACCGAGAAACCTAGCTCGGAGGAGAGCTGATGTCGTTGAATCCGTGCTCACCTCGGCCAGACGAGACCACTGTGGAGACCGTCGTGCTCCTCTCGTTCTTTTTCCCTAACTCGCACTAGCTGGGGAGGCGTGGCTCAATCCAATTGCATCCTCGGTTCTCGGTGCTGTTCGTCGACCTCACCGTTGTCTCCGACCTCGCCTCGCTTCACAGGCCACACCATCGCGTTCCTGGTGAGTTTCTGAACACGCCATTGCCTTCCTTTTTCTGGATTGCTTCCGAAATCACCACCGTAGTGGCCATCTGCCAGCACCGCCACGGCACCTCGTCGCCGGTCTTCCTCTGGTGACCATATACTAGCGGCTCCACCGCTATTAGCCTCCCCGTAATGCACTGGTTCGAACCATAGTCATCACATTCGCTAGAAGCCACCAGATCATCACCGTCGTTCGCCATCTGAGCGTCACCGGCGAGGTGATGTCATCATGATGTTGGGCTCACGTTGAGTCAAACAGTCAACTCCTTTGACCTAGTCTCACCCATGTGGCATGTGACATGGCCCAGGGCCCATCTCTCAATGTGTGTGAGTAGGAAC
Organism: Avena sativa; assembly: GCA_916181665.1. NCBI lineage: Eukaryota > Viridiplantae > Streptophyta > Magnoliopsida > Poales > Poaceae > Avena > Avena sativa. The sequence goes on along the minus strand of OV702279.1, from coordinate 367,489,408 downwards.
TAGTCTAATAACAAATGTATTCGCTAGATCTAGGTATATGACGTGGCCACTGGCCCAGTAGTTAGTGACTAGGGTATATTAGGTCTAGGTAAGAAAATTAATTCCCTATTTGTAATATTGTTTAGAATTTAATTAGAAAATGATTCAATCTTAAAAATTTAAGAACTTTTGTTTTATAATTTAGAAAAATATGTTTAATATATGAAAATTTTCAGAAAGATAAAATCTATAACATTAAACTATTATCAAACATTATTATGTTAACAATTTAAATAATTATTATTTAATAAATATTTTACAAGTATTAATACTTTGAAAATTCAATTTTTAATATTGGTAAATATTAAAAATATAAATAAAATACCAAAAATCTTAAAAAAATAAGAACTATAATTTAAAACTATAATCATGCATTATTATTTCACTTAATTAAACATTTATTATTTATTAAGTATTTATAAAGTAATAAATCTTATAAAAATCATATCTTATTATTTATATGTCACAAAAATAAATATAATATACCAAAATGATCACAAAAATAATACCTACATGTAAAAAATATAATATTCCACTTTTGAAGTAAATAAAAAACTTAATACTCTAATAACTTGAATTTAAACCTATTTCCTTAGTTAATAATTCATATAAGGGGTAAATAAAAATTGCTAATATTTCTAAAATTAGCCAATTGAGTCTAATAAATAGTATTAGTCTTAAATATTGATAATATGAATTCAAATGGTTCAACACATTTTAAATACAATCTTATTGAATTATCATTCAACTATAAGTGTAGAACATTTTCTAAAAAGATTCTTATCAATTATAAAATCTTCGAGAATGATATTTTCAAGCAAATAAAACCTTTTACCATTGTTTCACTCACAACTTTATAATGGACTAAATCCAAAGATATTTATAAGTAGTAAACAATATTGTTTACTTATTCACAAACCATAACCACACCCTTATAAGGAGATAAATCCTTTTATACATTTATAATGTTAGAAAACCACTACTCAAATAGAAGTAATGCTATTCTTAAATAAATTTAAGGAAATATTTTAAGATGAGCAATTACAATATCATAAGCATTACACCTTAAATCCATCCATGTTCTTAAAGTTAACTTTAAGTCTACAAGCCTTTAAATATAATGCTAAAAAATTTATTATATGTTTTATAGTTAACTTTGGTCTGTTATAATTAAGTCGTAAAGCATCTCAAGTACAGACTATACAAGCAAGCATAAACAACATCAATCACATTCTATCCATCATATTCTAAAAACTATCAGGATTGTTTAAACCTTAGTAAAGAAATCTTTTCTTCAAATGTTATTCTTTTTACCACTTCAAACAACATATATTATATAAGTAGTCTTTGATTAACATACCTCAACAGTATATTTTGTTGTTGTATGATATTATAACTACATGTTGTTTCCACACACACTCACAAACCTTAATAAGAAGCACAAGTGTGAAAATTATCTAAAAGGACAACACATTCCAAACAACCACTTCCAGTATCCAAACCCTAGATCAACGCTTATTCCGGGGATTCGAATTTACGAAATTGCATTACATTACTTATGCATAATAGCATCTTGCTTCTTTAAACATTAGTCCTCACCGGACCAATGATGCTGATTTCAGATATTGGATCTTATATTGTCTCGAAGACCATGAGTGCATAATCTTGCAATCACAAAAGGCAAGTTCACACTTGCTCATGTCCTTTGATTATTTTCTGTAAGTATTTTACAAATCCAGTGTTGTCATCACCTGCATTTGAAAAAGGTCCGAAAACACTATTTTCATAATAATGTGATTATAGTTTATTTACCATGAGGTAATAACCTACTATGAAAGTTTTGGTGGTAAAGGAACATATTATCTAGGACTTAACAACCAATATCGCCAGTGATTCTTGCGCCGTATATCATGCGTTAACCATGAGATTTGGAATGGGACGGAGAAGTTAGTTCTATCTTCTTCCTCTCGCATGTAGCCGGATGTGCAGGTCGTGGCTGTTATCACTCGTAGCGTGCATATTAATTTGTAATTCATAGAGGATATGTAGCATATGGGTGGAAACCCTCATCGTCCCACGATAGTTCTGTCATCTAACAGTCTGTACAAACCATTGTCGTAATTCAATGGGTGGGCATGGTGTACACCAAGGAGGCATGCGAGGTCACGAAGGGGACAGTGATTGGCTTGGATCTTAGTCTGGGCCCCACACCAAGGAAGTGTGGATGAGAATGCAACTCGGATGTGCAACAAAGCTAAGATCTCTCATGGGTAAAGTGATGCACCTCTGCAGAGTGTAAGAACTATAACTTAAGAACTATAACTTGTTACTCCCTGTTTTCGGGAAGGAGCTGCGAACGCGGCGGGAAAGGAACTCCATAAAAGTTCTGGTAAACCCGTGAAGGCTGACGGACATAGATTTTCAGAATAAAAGCAACCTTTGAATAAATGTTTACGAAAACTTGCATTGCCTATGACCTATAGTCTGTGGCTATAGATATAGTCCATCAAACACTCCTTTTCTAGTGAACTTGCTGAGTACGCTCGTACTCAACGTATCTTCTTAACCCTTGCTAGGTTCTAAATCCAGTACAGACGATGTCTACATCAAGTTCTGCTCCAGGAATCATCACCAGAAGCCAAAGTTCTTCAATAAAGTCAAGAAAGTCAACATATACATCAACTCAAGTGAAGACGAATTGCTGATTAGATAGGAATATAATCTCTAGCCATAGAACCTATTTCTTTAGTGTATTGCAATAGCTGCAATGCCAGACGAATAGTTCAGATACTAGTATTATTAGTATGATAGTTTTTGAGTTGTTTATTCCTGATTCTTCTTTGTAAAAAGTTTCTTTCTCTCTAACCTAAAGTGTTCTCTGGATCTTGTGTAAAGAGTTGAGTTGTAACCTATAGTCATGTCTTGGACCTGCTGTGTTTCTGTTGTACCACTCTGAGGGATGTAATACTAGTGAACGGTGTTTCATTGGTGTTATGTCAACGACTATAGTGTATTACATCATGGAGTGGTATGCTGGGTCACCGCAGGCATGCTCCACCATCCCCAAGTTCATTCCTTGCTCGCCTCCACCGCCTCCGTCGTGGCCAAGAGCGGACCTAGGGAAATTAGGAAGCCTAGAAAAACTCTAAATCTAAATGTTTAAGATGTTGATTATTAGTCAAATGGTCATAAATTTAGGATGCGTGTTTTGCCGGAAGCCCGAGCAGTTGCCCGGGCAATAGGGGTGTTGGTTCCGCTAGTGGTCATGGACAACAATGTCGGCGATGGCTCTAGTCCGCGACACACTATCTCCATCTTCTCACGTGTCACACCAAAAACACATCACCATGCCACACATCCACCCATCCTCACGACATCACCTCCACTTCACATCACCAGAACTCCACGGGTCAGCAGGCATCACGCGGGAGGTGCTAGATCACAGACAGGCTCACTCTGGCGATCATTCTCCTCCTTTCTAACTATTTACATTTATAGTCTCTTATTCCTCCTGTTGATTTATTGTTACTTGTGTTGTGATGGTTTAGTCTTTTCGTAACCATTAAATCCCTTGCAGCCTATATTGTTTTGGACACAAGTAGAGCATACTCGATAGAAAGAAGGTGGCGGAGCTGGGAAGAGGATTGGACTTTATCGATTACTTGGACTTAGAGACCAATTATAGAAAGAAGACAGTAGCTGAGTGAGTTTTATGGATCTAGTTTATGAGCAGCTTAACTAGAAAAGCAAGCAGAAGGAATAGATGAATGAAATGCAGAAATAGGAGGTGGCCCTCCCACTCGTTGAGCGAGCGGCGACCGAAGCCGTTAGCCGCCACGCCGTCGCCAGGGTAGCGCTCCGCCATGGATGCCAAGGTTTCTCCGGTGCTTGAGGAGGAGATAGGTGGTAGAGCATTTTGGCAGTAAAACTGACCGCGAGGAGGGGCTATTTGTCGGTGGCAGGGGAGGGGGAGGGGTGTAACACGTGCGGGGAAATGACGTGAGAAACCGAGGCGCTGGTTCGCCGTGGCTGCGCCGCGTGGATGGCGATTGGACGTATCGGCTCGCGGTTCCTGGGGAAAGTCTGACAGCCTTCGGCATGGATTCACGCGAGAGCCGAGGCGATAAGGACGAACGGCTTCTCCCGCCGACAACTTGGCCCCACTTGACGGTTTGGCTGTTTCCCGCCACTTCCTCTCCATCCGGTGTCCCCAAGAGAACCCGGGACGATGAGTTTGGCCTGAGTTGCCAGATGGTTTTCAGGTCCAATTTGGATAATTTTGGGCTCCAGCAAACGTGGCTGGGTGAGGGGGAAGGGGGTTTGTTCCATTACATGCTAGGTGCATGGAGAAATGTCAAGATTTGAAAGTGATGTGAAAGTAGGACTATACGAACTTTGACTCCTCCCGGATGTAGAATCATCACAAATCAAACAAATAAAGTGTAATTTATTCGACAAAAGAAACTAATTCAGTTTTTAAAATGAAGAAATTATTAATTGTACTTACTCTAAAATAGATGTAAAAAATTGTCGAAATTTGGATGTATTTAGACACTATTTAGTACTACATACGAGAAAAAAATTAAGATTTTCGATTTTGCTATTTCTTGGTCGAGTGAGATTTTCTTAAGTCTCAGTCACCTAAGAAAAGTGCAACCGTCTGTTAAAAAAAAAATACAACTAGTTTGCAGAAAAATGCAATCACTTTTCTAATAGAAAAGTGCAACTGAAACTGAGTCGCACATTTCTTTTAACTATGGTTGCACTTTTTTCAATTGATTGAGACTTAAAGAAAATCTTAATTGACTGACACATAAACAAACCCTAAGATTTTATTTTTTGAGGGACAAACCCTAAGATTTTAAGACTGAGGAAGTACTACTTTTGTTCCAAGAGTCGTCGTCCACTTCTGGAGCGTTCCTGGTTATAACCAGACGGTAGTGCGAGTAACCAAATCTGTCGATCGTGGCACTGTGGGTCGTACAGTACAGGCACGAACGAAGTTTCCACACAGTAGCATCGTGTGATCGGACGGGACGACGGACCAGCATCACGGACATATACAGCCACGCCAAGCCGGCAACCCCGCCGTCGTCCCACCATCTGCGCCGCTCGCTCGCTGGCACCCAATGGAAACTCCTACTCTGGCAGAGCTGCGCGCCGCCGACGCGGACATAGTGTACAGCTTGTACTTCCCGGACGGCGGGCGCGTGGCGGCGGCGGCGGTGGGCTGCGTCTGCCTCGACTACCTCACTTGCAGCGACTGCGAGCGCATCCTGGGCCAATCCTTCGTCGCGATCGAGCTCGCCGTCCGCAAGAAGCAGCGCACGGATCTTCCCGCCCTAGTGGCGCGCGTCGACGCCGGTCCCGGTCAAGGGCACGGGGTCGAGGAGTCCGACGGGGTCGAGGAGTCCGACGGGGTGGCAATCTCTGGCAGGGCGGACCAGCTCGGGCCGGGCTCGCACCCACCGTTGGTTGGGGTCGAGAAGTCCGACGCGGTGGCAATCTCTGACAACGCGGACAAGCTCGGGCCGGGCTCCCACTCACCGTTGGCTGGGGTCGAGAAGTCCGACGCCGCAATCTCTGCCACTGCGGACCAGCTATGGCCGGGCTCACACCCACCGTCGGACGGGGTCGAGGCGTCCGACGCGGCAGCCGGCATGGCGAACCGGCTCGAGCCGGGGCCGCACGGGGTCGAGGGTTCTGATGCGGCATTCTCCGGCACGGCGGATCGGCTCGGGCATGGGTCGCACCCATCGTCGGACGGCGTCGACGCGGCAATCTCCGGCATGGCGAACCGGCTCGGGCTGGGCTCGCACCCCCCGTCACCGTCAGACGGGGTCGAGGGGTCCGACAAGGCAACGCCCAGCATGGCGGACCGGCTCGCGCCTGGCTCGAACGGCGGGGTCGAGGTGTTCGAGACGAGTATCTCCGGCATGGCGGCTCGGCTCGGGCTCGCGGCCGCCGTCGGGGAGCGTGCCGAGGAGGTGTTCAGGAAGATGGAGGAGGCCAGGGCGTGGCCGCATCATCGCTCGTTCCGGAGAAAGGACCGGAACAAGGGCCTGCTGTACGCGGCCTGCATCTCCGTCGCGTGCCGCAACGACAACGAGGGCTCGGCACGGTCGCTGAGGGAGCTGGCCCTGGCGACGACGAACGGCGCCGGCGCGGTGTCGAGGGGGGAGATCGCCAGGCTGGTCGCGCATATCAGGAGGCGGCTCGGGGAGGAGGAGGCCGGGCAGGGGACAAGCATCGGCATGGTGTGCGCCTCCAGCTACGTGCGCCGCTTCGGCGAGCTTATCAGGCTGGGAGAAGCGGGGAAAGCAGCGGCGCTGGAGGCGGCGCGGCGTGACGTGGCGGCGGCCACCGGCATCACTCAGTCCACCATCCGCAAGGTGTGCAAGAAACTGCGCCCGCACGCCGAGATGCTCTTCGGGTGATCGGACGTGCTTCCTGCGTATTTACCAGAACAATTCTTGCCCGACTATCTATACGAATTATTAGTGAACTACGTAGCTGAGATTTTCGTCTCTGCGTTTTGCTGCTGTGCACATGTCCATTGTGAACAGGAAGTGCTATCAGATAGCGAAGCACGTGAAAAGCAAGTATATTTTTTTTTAAACAAGACAAAAGATTTACTACGTACTATTTTTATTAAATCAAATGAAACATGCCTACCCTCCTGGCATAATATTGCATAACGACTTTGCTTTGAAGAGGCACCACATCGTTCGCCTCCTCTTTGATTCTTGAGACTAGCATAGTCGAAGTAGTCGAATGGTTGTGAAAGACTAACATTCCTCTCCTTTCATATCTTCCAAGAGACCAACATAGCAAGAGACACCATGGCCTTTCTTAATGATCCAATCTTGTGGACACCTTTTTCCACCACTCTTTGGTGGAGGTCATCTCTTGCCGATTTTTCATGTCAATATCATGTAGCCCAAATGATGTTTTTAAGCTACTCTAAACCCTAATAGTGAACCGACATTTGAAGAGGAGATGAGCGGTCGACTCTTAAGTTTGGTTACAAAGCTTGCAAAGCCCACAATTTGGCCATCCTCTTTTTGTGAGTCTATTCGCCGTCCATACCCGGTTTTGAAGGGCTAAACAAGGAAACAATTTGTATTTTGGAGGTGCCCAAGGTTTCCATACCAAGGAAGGCATTAGAGAGATAATTTGGACCATGAATTGCATTTGTAGGCCGACTTTGGGGAGTAGCATGCATCATTTGTAAATTTGTAAGCTTCCAAGAAATCGTGTATATGGTGTAATTGTCAAGTTGAACATTTTAAAGTATTTCCTGTAGCTTGTAGAATTGCGCAATGTGTTTCAAAGTTAGGCCTTCTTGAATGTTGATTTGGGAGACCGAACACTCATTCTCGATAGTTTTCATAACCATGCAATTCCTTCTCTTAGAGATGCCACAGATGAGGAGGAGCAATATCTTTTGGTCTTATCCCACTAAGCCACACCGCTTTCTAAAAAATCGTTTTTCTTCCATTTTCAATGGTGACTCTTGTTGCCGCCGCAAACAAGATCACCCACGAAATCCCGAGAACAATCCCAACACAAACTTTGTGCATGGATTTGCAACTTCCGGTCTTCATGTTGGAACAATCTAAAAGGATTGTTCGGGCTAGCTTTTTGTTGATTTCATCATCATTTGGGTAGCTGATCATGCACTTCGCTTATCAAAGTAATTGCAGTGTTAGGGAATCAACCCTCATCTAAAAATTGCACATGATACGAACAAACAGTAGGTAGGCGTTTGGTTGATTCTCTGGGAGCAGGCCCAACAAAACGCACGTTGCTGCCCCTAGCCAACCTGTCTAGCATATAATTATGCAAAAAAAAACAGCGTTATCAAGTTGTTTGGTAGACTGCATGGTGATAGGTGGGGTTGGTGGCATCCACTTCAAGTTGTTTGGTCGTGGCGACTTTCTACATTAGCTGTGAGAGGTGATACGTCAGAAACGTATCTATAATTTTTGATGCTACATTCTTGTTTAGTATCTACTTTGCTTTGCTTTGTCTACACTTTGAGGTGTTTTTATATCTTTTCTGGAACTAACCTATTAACAAGTTGTCATAGTGACAGTTGTTTGTTTTCTTCTGTTTTTGGTTCCAGAAAGGCGGAAAATCAATATTCTCGGAATTGGACGGGACAAAAGCCAAAGTCAATATTTTACCGTGAGGGACACGAATCCAGAAGACGAGACAGAGAAGCGAACCAGGGCGGCCAGACCCCCCTAGGCGCGGGTGGGCCCTGTCTCGCGCCTAGGTAGGGTGTGGGGCCCCTGGCCGCCTCCCGGCCTCACCTCTTCGCCTATAAGAAGCCCCCGATACATAAACCCTAAGTACCCGATCAATATTCCATGAAACCTTCTGTAGCCGTTGCCACCGTCGTCCCTAGATTGGGGGGATCTGAAGTTCTTCCCGGCACCCTGCCGGAGGGGAGATCATACCGGAGGCCTTCTCTCCTGTATGATGTGTGAGTAGTTCCACCTTGGACCATGGTTACATGTAGTAGCTAGATGGTTGTATCTCCTCCTTTTGCTTTCATGTATAGATCTTGTGAGCTCCATTCATGATCAAGATCTAATCTATTTATAATCATGCATGTTGTGTTTGCGGGGATCCGATGGATATTGAGATTACTATGTCAGATTGATTAATGGTTTTGTTTTTATGATTCTATCATGTCTGTGTTGTTCGTGATCTTGCATGCTCTCCGTTGTTAGTAGCTATTTTGGCCGAGTAGTTGCTAGTGACTCCAAGAGGGGGTATTTATGTTCGATAGTGGGTTCATGCCTCTAGTTTCCAAGGGAAGTGACAGAAATCTCTTCGGTTGTAGATGTGCTGTTGCTACTAGGGAGAAAACAATGGTCTCTTGTTCATGGAACAAGTGGATTGTTTACCTTACACACTTTGCTTAAAGCAGTTGTCTGTTGCTTGCAACTTAATACTTGAGGGGCTTCAGATGATAACTTGAAGGTGGACTTGTAGTCATAGATGCAGTTGGATGGCAGTCTATGTATCTTGTTGTATTGCCCAATCAAATCTCATAGGATCTTTTTGTCTAGTATTGCATTCTTATGCCTTGCTCAGTTCATGTCAATTGCCATGCTGTAATTTGTTTACCCTTCATGCCATGTTGTTTATCTAGGGAGAGCACCTCTAGTGAACTATGGACCCCGGTCCAATCTTTACCATTGATACATCTTCCACTGTTACTTGTTTACTTGCTGCAAACCTTTACCTTCCACACCATACGTTTAGTCCTTTGTTACAGCAAACTGGTGAGCTTGACAACCTCACTGATTTGTTGGGGCAAAGTCTTGAGTTTGTGTTGTGCACGCCTCCGTGTTGCTTGCAACACTTGTGTGACGTTTCCTTCCTCCTACTGGTTCGATAACCTCGTTTTCTTACTGAGGGAAAACTTGCGGCTATGCTGCCTCACACCTTCCTCTTGGGGTTCCCAACATGCTTCACGTTAGCCATCAAGCTCTTTTTTGGCGTCGTTGCCGAGGAGGCTAAGGACGTCTTCACAAGGGAAGTCCTCCACTTCCTTTCTCTTTACTTTGTTTTTTAGTTTGCTTGGTTTTGTTTTCCTCTTTTAAAAAAAAACCAAAAAAAAAATAGTCTAGTTTGGCTTGCTTGCCTTATTCAAAAACACAAAAAAAATTAGTTCCTACTCTAATTGCTGGATTGTTATTGCCTTGCTTGGTCATGCTTTCTATCAATGGATGGTTTCTTTGAAACTAGTTCTTATTGGTAAGGTGGGTTCACGGAAGAACACAAGTATTATTATAAGGAACACCGTTTGTCACAAAAAGGGAAACACTTATGGGAACAAATTGATAGGTTGAATACTATTGCTAGAGACGTGTGCTCTACTTATAATGTTACTTATTGCTTTGATAAAGCTTGTTGCTGCAGGAGGTATAAACACCTACCCTTTTAATGTGAGTATAATGATAATGTTACCATATCTTCTTATGTTAAAGGAAATTATGATTTTGTTGATGTGGAATAAATTGAAGAATTTATTGCCTTCAAGGGTGCATTTGAACTTGCTAGTTTGCTTGAAAATACTGATGATGCACCTTATGAACATGAGGTTTTGGATATACTTAAGTTTTGCTTTGATAATTACAAGGAAGAAAATAGCTATATTCTTCAATATTTTAATAGGCGTTTTCTACATTTGGAAGAGACTAATGCCTTGCAGGAGCCTATGAAAGAAGAAATTATTGAAACGGGAAGCTCATTAGATGAAAAAGAGGAGGAGCGTGATGAACAAAAGGAGGAAGAATGGATTATCTACCCATGCCTACCTTCTAATGAGAGTAACTCTTTACTCTTATATTATTAGATTGTCCCCCATGCTTACCAAAGGAGGGTGATTGTTATGTTCCTATGGATCCTTTTGAAATATCTACTTTGGGTAAAACCTGTGAAGGTTTTAATACTACTGTTTTTTAGCTTGATAGAAATTATGTGTTTGTAGATCATGAAAAGCATGCTTTATGTGATAGCTATATTTTCGAGTTTATTCATGATGCTACTAAAAATTATTATGAGAGATGAAAGTATGGTTGTATAAGTTTTCATGATACTGAAACACCTCTCTATGTGCTGAAAGTTTTGAAGTTGCTCTTGTTCTATCTACCCACTCTTGTTACTATGTGCTTCTTTGATTTATTTTCTTACAAGATTCCTATGCATAGGTAGTGGGTTAGACTTAAATGTGTTTTGAATTTGCTTCTTGATGATTTTTTTACCTCAACTCATAATTCTTATGTGAGCACTTTCTCAAGCTATCAAGCCTAACTTAAAGGCGTTAAAGAAAAGTACTTGTTAGGAGATAACCCAAGAGTTTCCTTGAGTCTTGGAAGTTATTAATTCAGTAATGACCTCTCTTTATCCTTTTTGTTTGCTTTTTGTGCCAAGAATGACCTCTAATGAGAGGGAAGTAAGATTTGGAGAGTTGCTGTCCGGAAACAGATTTCTGTCCTCCACCAAAAAATTCGTGAGGAGTCTCTGTAACTCAGACTGAGCTCAAAATTTATGAATAAATCCCCCAGTATGTTAGCTAACTTTCATTAGTTCAAAACTTTTTGATTTGAGCAACAGAATATTTTCTAAAAAATCGGTTTCTACCTGCTGGTCTGTTTTGATAGATTTCTCCCATTATTTGCATTTGCTTCTTAATGATTCCTTTTTGAGTTCTCTTTTGGTGAACTGAGCTTTTTGAAGGAGTTGCTACAGTAGCTTGTGTTTTCACTGAAAAGTCTTGCTGTTCCAAAGCTTTTCCAGAGGTCTAATATCTTTTGAATACACTAATGTTGCTAATGAAGATTGTGTAAAGTTTTGTATGAAGGAAAAATTTCAGGTGTAATGAGAGAATGATGTAATGAGATGAAGAATGGACAAAAGCTCAAGCTTGGGGATGCCATCCCGGTGTCACCCCAAGAAATATCCAAGAGGTACAAGCGTCAAAGCTTGGGGATGCCCAAGGCATCCCCTTCTTCATCAATAAAAAAGCTCAGGTCTATCTAGACACTTCGTTTATATTATTTCATGCACTATTGTGTTGTTCTTGGAGCATCTTAGTTTTTGTTTGCTTTGCTTAGTTGTTTAGTTTGCTTGATTAAAGTAGTTTGGACCCCTGTTCTCGTTGTGTTGTTGCAAATAAGTTGCTCAGTGTTGGAAATGAGTGAAAAGTTCTTGCTTGATAAGTGCAAAAGGAGCTTGCATTGACTGTGACTTAGACTTTAGCATGACATGCTAGGTGTTGTTTTGACCTTATGCTTAGTGATTATTGTTGTAGCATGTCTTGTTCCAAACAATTGGGATTGCTTAGTGTGCCTTGAAGAAATTATGCGTTGTTTTAGCATGCAAAAGCATACTATTGTGGTATTCTCCTTTGATGCTTTGTTTGGGTTGACTTGGAACATTCTCACACCATGTTATGACTATGAAAAAGTCATCATAGCCTCTATGATCATTTAGTCCTTGACTTGTAGTACCACTCTATGCTTTGATTAGTAATGTTTTGTTGCTCTGCATGATTATGGCCATTATTGCTCTCTTAGTTGGTTGCTCCTAGTCTTTTTCTAACCTCCACTTGTATGAGTAAGTTCTACTCATGCTTCCAACTCCCAAGAAACCAAGTCATTCCAAGGTGTCCACTATAAATTCCTATGCATGGTGTGTTACACCATTCTAAGTATATTCTTTTTTCAGCTATCTTCCAATTAAAAACTATTTTGTTATGTGAAAACTTAGTGATTAAAGCCCTCACGAACTTGATGGCACACTTTATATTCTTTGCCCCTAATAAACTTGAACCATTGTGTCGTCTATGTTGTATATGCTTGCACTTATACGTTGGAATTAGCAGAACCGTGTTGTCACAGGGAACGTTTTCAACATTACACTTGTACTTTGTACTCAGTTGATATCATGCTCTTTTGTCTATGGATGTCACCGGTGTGAAATAAAGAGGGAACTTGTAAGTCCATGGACTTTGTATTTTGTGTTAGAGAAACGCCTAGGCCGCTAGCCTAAGCCATGCCTAATCATGGTGGAAACTTGCAGCATCACCATAGTGAGCTATCTATGAAGCATCCTCAATAAAAAGCTATGCATATAGTAAATAAAAAAGATCGCTGAGATGCTCATTGTCTGCTTGCCTTGTCATTTTGGTTATGGGATAGCTCATGTACCATGTGCAAGGGGTACCCCGTTGGCGGTTCTCTATGATATGCAAATACTTACAATGAAAAGAACTTACAGGTGACTGAAGTTGAGTAGCATGAGGTGTGGCCCTCGTATTCAAGGGACTTGAGATTGCCAACTTATACTTCGTAAAGCATAGACTCCATAGTTTGTTCACTTTAACATTAACCACTTCAAGATGCTTATGATAGGGGCAATGAGGGCTGAAAGCTAACAAGTACCATAATTTTTGGAAGCTCTTTTTGAAACTTGAAATCCATGCTTCCCTTTGTGAAGGGCCTTTCTTCCACCATTATTTGAGTCTCACCTTTTAGGCACCATTAAGAGAGCATATGTGGCATCCCGCAAAACCACTACTAGAAAATCACGTTGAATTTGTGCATTGCATCGTCATCATCATGCATTGTTTGCATAAAAACTATGTTTGCAAAGCCCGTGTTGTTTTCTAAAAACGCCCCATCTTTATTCAAACGCCAAGACCCGGGTCGCCGGACTATTTTGTTTTGTCTGTTATCGGGTTGCAAAAGACTTGTTCGAAATAAATAAAAATATTTATTATTTTAGCGGGGGCAGTCGAACGGGCCGTATCGACCCGAACGACCACCCCCATATTTCAGTTCGGCCCACCCCTTATTCCTACAGCTACCCAGAAAACTACCCACACCCAGCCTCCACCTCACCCCCTCCAATCCCTGAACGCCACCTCAGCTACCCTCTCTCCCCTAACCAATCATAGCCCTCCACCTAGACCCTCTCTCTCTCTCACCCTTCCCACCCACCAAACACACCCAACACACTCACACCTCACAGCACACACGCGCGCAGCACACAACACACACGCCAGCCCCCGCGTGGCCCCCACCCACGCAGCCCCTGGAACCTGCCTCCCACCCCGCGTCTTCTTCCTCTCAACCCCCGCGCTCCCGCTCTCTCCTCCTCCGCTGCGCCCAACCGCGCCTCTCCCTCCGGCGACACCCCCGCGTCCGGCCCCTTCTGCAGCAGCGCCGGCCGCCCCCGCTCGCCGGAGGCCGCTCCTCCACCTCGCCGGCCCGCATCTTCCCTGCCTCCGTCGACCGCGCGCCGCCCCGCTCCATCGCCCCGCGACCCCCGCCAGCCTTCCCGAGCACCGCCGCCGGCCGCCCGGCCCCGGCCCCGCCTTCCGCCCGCCTCCGGCCGCGCCCGCCCGCCGGCCCGAGCTCCCTCTCCACCGCCCTCTGCTTCCTCTCAGGCGTGCGCCGCCTCCGGCCATCCCCCTCGCCGGACCGCCCCGCGAGCCGCCGCGCCTCCCGGCCCTCCTCCTCCCCGCTGCGCTCGCCGCCGCGGCCGCTCCCCTTCCCCGCCTCCGGCCGCATCCCCTGCAACGCCCTGCTCCGCCAACCCGCGCCTGAGAACCCTCCGCCGCCAGCACGTCCTCGCCTCGCCCCGCTCGACTCCATCAGCGTCCTGCACGTGACGGTGTGTCCATGTCGCCTTCTCTCTCGCACGCCAGAGTCCATCATCGTCTGTTTTGGCCGCGCATGTACCTCGCTGCCTCACAGCCAAGAGGGACCCTTGTGTCGCTAACATGCTCACCCTGCCGCTGTGTGCCTCTTCTCTTCCCGTCGCCGCCTAGTCTGGTTCCCTTCGAAACCGCTTCTGTATCCGTACGAGTGTGTATGTCCTGTGCTTGTTTGCTTCATTTTGGTTTGGCGTGCACGCCCTTGCTGCTATCTTCCAAGACGACAAGATCTCCATCACCGACCCCGAAGAACCCGATGCGCCCCGACCCGAAAACGCCCGGAACACCAAGGTTGGCCACACGGATCCTAAGGAATCGAACCTCACGAACCCCGATGGAACCTCAAGATCTTCCGACGCCGAGATCCGAGATCGACGCCGAGGACCGATCCACCCGCACGCCAAGAACTCCATCCCGGGAAACGAATGCTCTTTCAAGTAACCGCTCGCGGAACGGCGAGCTCTTCTTTCCGGAACCAGGGACGACAAGCACTTCCCTCGGACGCCAAGACCGACTCGACGGTGCGGACCCGACAAGATTCTCGCAACGACAAGAACGGCACCGACCCAGGGCGAATCCGCTATCCCGACGCCGGGCCAAGTCCTCCCTCCCGGAACGCCAAGATCTTCGTAACGACAAGACCGTCAACATGAACCGAAGACACGGACGCGACAAGATCTACCCCTCTACCCGAGAACGATTCTGCCGATCCCGAGACCGGACCCTGGACCCTGTCGGACCCCGAACCCCGGAACCCCAAGATCTTCCGAACCCTAATGTGTGACCCTTATCCGAGAACCCTATTTTATAATTTGCCAACTATATAAATTGTTGCATATTAATTGTTCATGCATGCATCCTTGTCTGTGGTTTGGGGGCCTTATGCCGATTCACCTCTAATTTAATATGGGGCCCATATGCAGGCAAATCTAGTCTCATATTGGCCTCATTTAAATTGAGTAGCGAACCGGTGCTATATTTTGCCATGTTCAAACAACATTTAAATTGCGGGGTACCTAAATAACTTGAACCACCTAATTAATTGTCGGGACCCTGGTTCCGCTTAATATGACCTAATTGCATCGCACCCTTGCCATGCCATACATCATACATGCATCATGCCGATCTTCTGCCGTTGTATTAAATATTGCATCCGGTGTTTCTTCTAGTGTTTTGCGTCTTCGCGGATAAGACCGTTGAGTTGATGTGAGCTTCGCCCCGATCTTCGGTTGAACCTTCGACAATGTTTTCAGGCGAGCATCTCCCCCTTTCTACCTATCTTATTTTTATAGTCTTTACTCCCTCCTGTTGATCTATTGCTATCGGTGTTGCGATGCTCTAGTTTTCGTACCCGTATTATCCCCTGCAGCCTTATATTGCCTTGGACACATCCTATTACCTGTTGTTTGGTAGATAGTTGGACTTGCGCGTCGTAGACGCTTGCTCAAGTGTTGTTGCGTGTCATCAAGTGCCACAGTTGTTGATGTATTGCCGCATGTTGATGTTGGAGATGATCATAATTTTATTTATCGCTCACTTTAATTCCTGTTTAACAACTAAAATTGAAATAAGCAGAGGCATCGGTGGGTGATAGATAATATTTGGTTTCCGAACGCCCACTTGTGTCCCGTAGGACCCCGAGTACTTGATACCTGTTCCTTGATTTATCGCGCTATCCACATCCGGGAGGTATATGGGACCCCCCTTAGCCAGAGCTTGATTCAGTCTTATTTCTTGGGGCCACAAACTAGTTTGAGGTTTTATTTACGATCCTGTACTTATGCCATGCTTTACTGCTTTATTTACGATTGTGCGATGTATAGCACACTGTACTGTTTAGGAGCGGGACACGATTCCGCGGTGTCGACAAGCCTCGTTTGGGGTTCCCAGTCGTTCACAGCCGTCTACCCAAACCTTGAGTCCGTCTCGGAGCTTGCTTACTTCGTTGCGGGTCTACTCAATGGGGTGCCCCCCTGAAATATTTCTGAATCCTGTGATTGCTTTGTAGTGAAAGCCTCGTTGGGTTTTGATTTGGTTTTTCCGAGGTTGATCTAGTGTGTGTTGCTATTTGTGCACCCCGGCCGGGTAAAACTTTCTGAAAGCCGTGTCCGCGGTTATGGACGACTTGGAGCACAGTATCTCGACCATAGACAAGCATAACTAAAGTTTATCGCTATAAATTTGACTTTATAATGACTAGTAATCAGCTTCACTATAATGGAATGGCTAATTAATACTGCCCACAATTGCTTGTTTGGAGTGTCGCTTGCGACCATTGTACCTGACTAGTAAGTATTGCAACTACAACGGAATGGCTGAATAAAAGTACCAACAACTGCTGGGTTTTGGGTTTATCTCATGCCATCTGTATCTGATTAGTAATTGTTGCAACTATAACGGAATGATTCACTAAAAGTGCCCACTGCTTATTTTATCAGGACGATTATCTAAACCTGACTAGTAATTGCTGCAACGACAACTGAATAGATAAAACTGCCAACCGTGTGAGTTCCTCGGTTGACTTCCTCGTTTGGTCTCGAGGGGGAAACGCCAGGATGGGTTTGTTTGATGGTAGTATCAGGTTGGATCCGAATAGGTCTTTCTTACCCCTCTCTGACAGTCGCCAGTTGTATCGAGTCTCTATAGGTTGTTTAGTGCATGCTGCCGCTACCGCTCAGTCCACCATACCTATGTAGGCGAGGACCGCCGAACTCTAGCCTCGCCGTGTACTGGCCTCAGTACTGACGCTCCTCTTTTTCCTTTGCCCTTTGTCGGCACCCCTTTTGTTTAAGCAGGTTTTGAGATCGACGCCGTTAGCAGGGTTACCCTTCCGGCTTGGCCTGGGCAGGGTTATGGACGCCATTGGTTATTCTTCAGGGCTCTTAGCCCCATTTGCATCTTGTCCGTAGCTGGACGCTCTATCGTTTTCAAGGTGATTTGGCTCTTTGTATATTATATCTGTATTCTTGACTCATGGAGTCGCTGTTATATATATCTGTTCTGTGGGTCCCATCGAGGACTGTTGTGTAATGTTATTACTTCGTTTTCCACCCGCACGAAAGTGCCTGGTGGGCACCTTTGAATCATTTCTATGCGGGTTTGGCGAGTTTCGCTAAAACTTGCATAGGGTCGATTCTGAGGGTGTTACAGCATAGTTGTCATTCTGTGTGCAGTGTTCCAAAACTCATTGATTGATGCATATTGTGATATTACTTATTCTTGTGCTATTTGTTTCTAGTCACCCTTTGTGAACTTTGAAGGTGTCCTATGCATCTATTTGCTACTCTATGAGGGATTAGATGATTGCCACTATCCCATGTTTTTTGTATGTGAAACAAACAAACGTTTTTCAATGCATGTGATTCATGATCTTTGTTTGTAGCCTTTCATGTTGCATGCATAGTTACTATGTCCTATTGTTAGAACTACATCTTTCATGCACATGTTTAGAGTTCTTTGATCCCAACTTTTAATGCTTGCAAATGGTTTGATCTTGGTTTTGATGGTGCACGTCACCTCAATAATTATTATTTTTATCACTTACGTACTCGAGGACAAGCAGGAGTTAAGCTTGCGGATGCTTGATACGTCGGAAACGTATCTATAATTTTTGATGCTCCATGCTTGTTTAGTATCTACGTTGCTTTGCTTTGTCTACACTTTGAGGTGTTTTTATATATTTTCTGGAACTAACCTATTAACAAGTTGCCACAGTGCCAGTTGCATGTTTTCTTCTTTTTTTGGTTCCAGAAAGGCAGAAAATCAATATTCTCGGAATTGGACGAGACAAAAGCCAAAGTCAATATTTTACCGTGAGGGACACGAATCCACAAGACGAGACGGAGAAGCGAACCAGGGCGGCCAGACCCCCTAGGCGTGGGTGGGCCCTGCCCCGCACCTGGGTATGGTGTGGGGCCCCTGGCCACCTGATGCAGCGCTGAGTTGATATAGGAGCGCTTCGTTGGGAACCCCAAGAGCAAGGTGTGAAGCAGCACAGCGGCAAGTTTTCCCTCAGTAAGAAACCGAGGTTATCGAACCAGTAGGAGGAAGGAAACGTCACACAGGTGTTGCAAGCAACACAGAGACCTGCACAACACAAACTCAAGACTTTTCTCCAACGAATCAGTGAGGTTGTGAAGCTCACCGGTTTGCTGTAACAAAGGATTAAACGTATGGTGTGGAAGGTAATGGTTTGAAGCAAGTAAACAAGTAACAATGGAAGGTGTATCAATGGTAAAGATTGGACCGGGGTCCATAGTTCACTAGAGGTTCTCTCCTTAGATAAACAACATGGCATGAAGGGTAAACAAATTACAGCAGGGCAATTGACAGGAACCAAGCAAGGCATAACAATGCAATTACTAGTCAGAAAGGTCCTATGAGATTTGATTGGGGAATACAAAAATATACATAGACCGCCATCCAACTGCATCTATGACTAGAAGTCCACCTTCAGGTTATTATCCGAACCCCCTCTAGTATTAAGTTGCAAGCAACAGACAACTGCTTTAAGCAAAGTGTGTAAGGTAAACAGTCCACATGTTCCATGAACAAGAGACCGTTGTTTTCTCCCTAGTAGCAATAGCACATCTACAACCGAAGAGATTTCTGTCACTTCCCTTGGAAACTAGAGGCATGAACCTACTATCAAGCATAAATACCCCCTCTTGGAGTCACTAGCAACTATTTGGCCAAGATAGCTACTAACAACGGAGAGCATGCAAGATCACAAACAACACAGACATGAGAGAATCATAAAGACAAAAACATTAATCAAACCAACATAATAATCTCAGTATCCATCGGATCCCCGCAAACACAACATGCATGATTAGGAATATATTAGATCTTGATCATGATCGGAGCTCACAAGATCTATACATAAAAGCACAAGGAGGAGATACAACCATCTACCTACTACATGGACCCATAGTCCAAGGTGGAACTACTCACGCATCATACCGGAGAGAAGTCCTACGGGATGATCTCCCCTCCGGCAGGGTGCCGGGAAGAACTTCAGATCCCCTCCCCCCGATCTAGGGACGACGGTGGCGGCGGCTATAGAAGGTTTCGTGGAGATTTGATCGGGTACTTAGGGTTTCTGCATCGGGGGCTTCTTATAGGCGAAGGGGGAGGCCGAGGCGGTGGTCAGGGGCCCCACACCCTGCCTAGGCGCGCGTTTGGGCCCACCTGCGCCTAGGGGGGTCTGGGCGCCCTAGCCCGCCTCTCCGGCTCCCCTCTGGACTTCTTGTTCCACACAGAAAGTTATTGACTTTGATGTTTGTCCCGTCCAATTTTGAGAATACTTCTTTACTAAATTTTCTGAAACCAAAAACACCAAAAACAGCAGAAAACAGGCAACTGGCAGTGTGGCAACTTGTTAATAGGTTAGTACCATAAAACATGTAAAAAGCACCTCAAAGTGTAGACAAAGCAAAGCAAAGTAGATACTAAACAAGCATGGAGCATAAAAATATATAGATACATTTCCGACGTATCACCGCCTCCCGGACTCGCCTATTCGCCTATAAGAAGCCCCCGATGCAGAAACCCTAAGTACCCGATCAATATTCCATGAAACCTTCTGTAGCCGCCGCCACCGTTGTCCCTAGATCGCGGGGATCTGAAGTTCTACCCGGCACCCTGCCGGAGGGGGGATCATCCCAGAGGCCTTCTCTCCGGTATGATGTGTGAGTAGTTCCACCTTGGACTATGGGTCAATGTAGGAGCTAGATGGTTGTATCTCCTCCTTGTGCTATCATGTATAGATCTTGTGAGCTACGTTCATGATCAAGATCTAATCTATTTGTAATCATGCATGTTGTGTTTGCGGGGATCCGATGGATATTGATATTACTATGTCAGATTGATTAATGGTTTTGTCTTTATGATTCTGTCATGTCTGTGTTGTTTGTGATCTTGCATGCTCTCCGTTGTTAGTAGCTATCTTGGCCGAGTAGTTGCTAGTGACTCCAAGAGGGGGTATTTATGCTCGATAGTGGGTTCATGCCTCTAGTTTCCAAGGGAAGTGACATAAATCTCTTCGGTTGTAGATGTGATGTTGCTACTAGGAAGAAAACAACGGTCTCTTGTTCATGGAACAAGTGGATTGTTTACCTTACACACTTTGCTTAAAGCAGTTGTCTGTTGCTTGCAACTTAATACTGGAGGGGGTTCGAATGATAACCTGAAGGTGGACTTCTAGTCATAGATGCAGTTGGATGGCGGTCTATGTATCTTGCTGTATTGCCCAATCGAATCTCATAGGATCTTTTTGTCTAGTATTGCATTGTTATGCCTTGCTTAGTTCCTGTCAATTGTCCTATTGTAATTTGTTTACCCTTCATGCCATGTTGTTTATCTAAGGAGAGCACCTCTAGTGAACTATGGACCCCGGTCCAATCTTTACCATTGATACATTTTCCACTGTTACTTGTTTACTTGCTGCAAACCATTACCTTCCACACCATACGTTTAATACTTTGTTACAACAAACCGGTGAGCTTGATAACCTCACTGATTCGTTGGGGCAAAGTCTTGAGTTTGTGTTGTGCAGGTCTCCGCGTTGCTTGCAACACCTGTGTTATGTTTCCTTTCTCCTACTGGTTCGATAACCTCGGTTTCTTACTGAGGGAAAACTTGATGTTGTGCTGCCTCACACCTTCCTCTTGGGTTTCCCAACAGGCTTCATGTTAGCCATCAAGAGGGGCATGCAACATAGCACGAAAATCAAGAGAATCTTTCCCTCTTTATAGCCCGCGCCAGCCTACACCCTAGCGAACCCGATTTGGTTGTTTCCTGTGACCTGCCCAACGGTGCTTTGAGAATCGGATGAGCCATTTTTCTCCACTTGCTCGTGTTTGGTTGCCCACAAAAAATCATCTTACTCTCCTTATGCAAGCTATCTACCACCATGTAGATTACCAAACTCCTCCTAGCATAAGGGAACATGATCATCGATGAACAAAAACATTGTGATCTTTCCTATAAGACGTGCACGAGGAAAACACTTCCTAACAGAGGAGCCACCGAGGAGCCGACTCCAACATTACAAGCTATCCCAACATAAAACACTTCCCAACAATTAGATTGCGCGCGACTAGTACGACCAGCGGGTGTAAAACACGGTAAAATATTAATAGACCAATCTCTTTCCTCATTAACTATAGTGCCACATTAACAAAGTACCTAGAATATAGTGCTAGAAAACATCTATTATGGAAGTCCGAAAAATGATGGGGACGAGTCTGTTCCGTGCGGTTGAAGCATAGTGATTATTGTGGTGGCAGGGATGGCGTTTTTGAATTTGCGCAGGCGCCTACGCCGGTGAGCGCCTCCCTCGCCCTCCGTGCTTCGATGTCCTCCCTTGCCGCGACCGGTGCGCCATGCCTGGGCGGCCTCACGCTGGTGCACCCCTGCTACGGTGGCGGGTGGTGGCCTCGCCATCCTTCCAGGACAGTGGCGAAGGGGAGCTCCCGTCCCTCCTCATCCTCCGACCGGCGGCGCATCACCTCGTACTCTTGGATCACCGGGAGTTCGTCCTTGACGCCCGCCCGCTGCGGCGTGGTGAGGTGATTCGGGTGGGGGCGGGTGCGGTTGATGGGCTTCCTGATCTGTGTCCTTTCCACCGCGAAAGATCTGCATGTGCCCAAGGCAGCGGCTTATCCTCCTCCTGGCCAAGGTACTCCCCTGCCTCCTGTCCCTCCGATTGCCTCTCCCTACCTCCGTTATCGGACGGGGAGCTGGCCACCATTGCTGACCTGCAGGGTCTCGCCTGGGGATATGTGGAGGACGATCATGTGCCTCCATCCGCCCATCCGCGGCCGACCAGGGGGCCGCGTCCACCCTGTCTTTGGTGTGGGTGAGGATCGTGGGGGTTCCAGCTGAGGCCAAGACCAAGCGGATCTTGTCCCTCATTGCCCAAGTGGTAGGCAAGTTCCAGGAGGTCGACCCCAGCTCGCTCCAAGGCCATGGTGCGTCTCGCATGCGGCTTCTCTGACCGAACCCGTCGGTGTTTCCGGTGTCCCTCCCACGCGTCTACTTCGACCTGGAGGGGAGGGACCTGCTCGTGGAGCTCGCCAAGCTGGCCCCGGTCCCCAGTTCTCGGCCGCCATCCCCCTCACCTCTGGCTGAGGGGGGTGGTCCTGGGTCCGGGGGCGGCGCCATGGACGACGAGTTCTCGGAAGACGAGGAGTCGGAGTGGGAGAAGTCGCCAACCCGGGTGGACGTTTCCCCACCACCTCCCAAGCCTGCCGCGGGCGATGGGGGAGGCCCTGCGCTAGCCTAGGCTAGGGCTGGCCCGTTCTTCCCGGGGAGGAGGCCCCTCTCCCGGAGTGCGCCGCCCAAGCTCTTGCCAGTGGATGTTCCCCGGTGCTACCGTCATGATCCCCTCGCGCCCATCGAGTTTGCCATCCCCCAGTACGGTTCGAACCTCGGTGACGGTCCCTGTCCGTCGGATCTAAGGGAATCTGGGGGAAGTTCCCCCACCGGCCCCCTCTTCGTCACCCTCACAGCGTACCTTTGGGAGTGTGGGCTTGGAGGTCTTCCCCACTGACTCCCCCCGCTCTCCCGGGGTGGTGTGCTACTCCCTGGCCCCGGACACCCCCGACCCTGGGGCCCTGGACACAGACACGGACTTCACCGACCTCACCGTGCCCGACTCTAAGGCCCGTCGCACCTAGGGCCCATGTCAGCCGCCACATCCCCCTCCTGCCACAGTGTTCGCCTCGCTGGGGCTCGGGCGGGCCTCCAGGGTCCGCCTTCGACGATCGCCGAGAAGGCCTCCCAGCGTGTCGCGGCTCGCGATGAGTTACCAGGTACGGTTCCGCCCCCTCTATCCATCCCGAGTGATCCTATGTTTTCGGTTCTGGGTTCATTTTTGTTGGAGCATCTGGGCGCGATTGTGGAGGATTGTGGTATTGTGTTCCGCGTCAAGAGAGGACCGTGTCTCCAGCAGTTAGAGGCCATCATGGCTAGAGAGGCTTATGAGGGGGCCATCGCTGCTTCCCACGCGCGAGATGCGTGGGAGCGGGCGAGGGCCCAGTTGCTGACATGACTTGGGTCCACCGACCCGGGGCCTAGCTTAGCCCCTCCTCTCGGGCCTGTTGTCAAGGAGGACTCTGCCAGGGCTCTCCCTTCAGGGAGAGTGCGGGGGATACCTCCCAAGGCTGGGCCTAGCGCCCAACAGCCCGTCCTGTCTAAACCTTCCCCCATAGAGGGCCCCCTTTAGTCAATCGTTCCTATGGACATCCTCCGAGCAATCAGAGCGTTCATTTGGAACATCCGGGGGTTTGGACAGTATGGTCATCGTCGCCATCTGAAGGAGTACCTTCATCAGGAGGATGTAGACATTGTGGGTCTCCAGGAGACGATTCAACAAGACTTTACCATTGCTGAGCTAGAGGGCCTCTCCCGACACCACTTCACTTGGACCTGGCTTCCCGCCTTGGGTCACTCGGGGGGGGGGGGTCCTCCTAGGGGTTAAGGAGGATACCTTTGTGGTGGACGATATGGACCGTGGGGACTTCTTTGTGAGCATGTCCCTCACCCATAGAAGCTTGAACCTCAAAAGGGAGGTGATTGTGGTCTATGATCCCGCGTACCATAGGAGGTCCTCGGAGTTCCTGCTCGATCTTAGGTCCAAGGTTGAGCGGACGAATATCCCAGTGGTAGTGGCTGGCGATTTCAATCTCATCCGCTCGATCGAGGACAAGAGTTCGACGAACATGGACCTCCATAGGATGCGTATGTTTAATGATTGCATCGCGGTCCTCCCGCTCAGGGAGATTGCGCGTGTGGGAGCTAGATACACCTGGACCAACAAGCATCTCGCACCCATCCGTAGCGTGTTGGATCGGGTGTTCGTGTCCATGGAGTGGGAACTGGTGTTCCCCCTGTGTTCCCTTCGAGCCGTCACTCGGATTGGCTTTGACCATACCCCTCTCCTTCTCTCCTCAGAAGGAGGGCCACCACCGCGCCCGAATTGCTTCCACTTCGAGTCATTCTGGTTACACCAGCCAGGATTTGTGGAGGCGGTTCGCACACGTTGGCTGGAGGCGGCGGCTTCCCCCTTGCGGATGTTTTGTGCGGTGGATGTTTGGCATCACTGTGTCAAACTCATGTGCCAATTCATGCGTGGATGGGGAGCGAACCTGGGGTTGGCTAGGAGGCTTCAGAAGAAGGCGATCCTCCGAGAGATTCATGACCTGGACCTGGAGGCGGATCAGGTGGGCCTGTCGGCGGAAGCCTGGGCCCTTAGATATTCTCTTGATACCTCCCTTATGGAGATCTACAAGGGAGAGGAGGCGTTTTGGCGGTAACGCAGCCGCCAGAACTGGACTATCCAGGGGGAAGCGAACACCGCCTACTTCCACGCCATTGCCAATGGCAGACGTAGGAGGTGTTCGATCCCCTGCCTCTGGGAGGAGGGGTCTCTTCTGGAGGATCCAAAGGAGATCTCCTCCCTTATCTACTCCTTCTACAAGGACCTTTGCATGGCGTCCCCCGGTTCGGGGGTGGTGCTGGCCCCCGAGTTTTGGACCCTAGACGCGACGGTCACCCCTGTTGAGAATTTGGATCTCACACGTCCATTTTCCCCGGAGGAGGTAGCTGCCGCGATCAAGTCCATGAAGACCAACTCGGCCCCCGGCCCGGATGGTCTCCCAGTGTCCTTCTTCCAGACATTCTGGGACCAGCTTCGGCCGGCCATCATGGCTATGTTTTAGGAGTTTTACTCTGGGACATTGGTCATGTCTAGGCTTAACTTTGGGGTGATTACTCTGATCCCTAAAGTTGCCGGCGCCATGGATATTCGCCAATTTCAGCCGATCACAGTCATCAATGTTATTCATAGGATCTTCTCGAAGGTGTGTGCCATTAGACTAGCACCGGTTTTAGAGTGTCTTACTCATCCTCTCCAGTTTGCCTTCTTGAAGGGTCGCCTCATTCACGATGGAGTCCTGGCCCTACATGAAATCATTCATGAGGTCAAGATCCGTCGTCAGAAAGGGGTGTTCCTAAAGTTGGACTTCCAGAAGGCCTACGATCGCCTGGAGTGGTCATTCCTTCGTATGACACTGGAGAGGAGAGGGTTTGATCCTCGGCTGATCTACTGGATCATGCAATTCGTGATGAGTGGTAGCACATCCATCAATATAAATGGGGAGGTGGGTCCTTATTTCAGGCCTACCTGCGGAGTTAGACAAGGGGATCCGATCTCACCTCTCATGTTCAACTCGATTGTAGATGTCCTTGCAGAGATCTTGCATAGAGACAAGACCTCTCGCCATATCTCTGGTGTGGTAGGACATCTTATCCCCAGAGGTGGGGTTACCCACCTCCAATATGTGGATGACACCATGATCATGGTTCAAGGCACGGAGAATGACATTGCTCACCTTAAGTTCCTTCTCCTGTGCTTTGAATCCATGTATGGGCTTAAGATCAACTTCGACAAGAGCGAGGTGATGATACTAGGTTACTCGGAGGTTGGTCGCACACGTAGCGCAGACAATCTCAACTGCCGCCTTACTGATTTCCCCATTACCTACCTGGGGATGCCAGTGCACGATACCCGGGTCTTGATCAAGCATCTTGCTCCATGGTCTCATGGGTTCGGTCAAAGGAGGAACCCTGGTAGGCCCGCCTTACGACTAAGGGTAGCAAGATGACTTTGATCAACGCTTGTCTGTCTAGTCTGCCCATGTACCAGATGGGACTATACCTACTCCCCAAAGGCATCCACGCTAAATTTGCTAAGGAGTTATCACGGTTCTTTCGGGCGGCTAGGGATGGTCACCAAAAATACCACATGGTGAAATGGGCAGACCTATGCGCTCCCAAGTCCCTTGGGGGCATAGGCATCCTTGAACCCCGCCGCTTCAACATTGCCCTTATGTTGAAATGGGTGTGGCGCATCCTCAAGGATGATGGGGTTTGTGGTTACAACTCATCAAAGCCAAGTATCTGCGGGTATGTCCCCTTCTTGCCTGTGAACGCCGGGAGGGTTCCCAATTCTGGCGAGCCATCCAGGACATCAAACATGGCATCCGCCGGGGGGCCTCTTTCTCGGTGGGAAGCGGTCACAAAGTACTTTTTTGGCTGGACCCCTAGCTTGACGACACTCCTCTCTCCATGTCCTTTCCATCCATGTTTGCCATCTGCGCCTCCCCTTTGGGGCTCGTGGCGGAAATGGCGACAGGTGGTCTCTGGAACATTCCTTTCCGGAGGACCTTTAGTGCGGATGAGGCTGCTGAGTTTGCCCGGTTACAGGGCTCTCTCCCCTCGTCCCTTTCTGAGGAAAGGGACCTGGTTTCCTGGAAGCCCTCCCCCCAAGGAGGGTTCTCCGTGGGCTCGGCATACCGGTCCCTATTTCAGCGACCGCGTCCCCACAGGGGTGGAGGTAGCCAAGAGAAACGGGCCCGATAATGGGCTGTGTCCCCTATGTGGGACGCCAGAAACTTGTACGCATATTATGTTTTTGTGCCCTGCAGCTCAGTTTCTTTGGACCTTCATCCAAGATGCCTTGGGGCCTTCCTGACACGCCGACGACCTGGGGGAGTTCCTGGAAACAGAGGCAAACCGTGTTAGAGGCAGGTGTCGCCTCTTCTGGCTAGTGTTTGCAGCCATGACCTGGACCCTGTGGAATATCCACAACAAGATGGTGATTGAGCACGTGTACCCGCGCCGGGCGTCTGACTCTATTTTCTCTTTTCTTGGTTTTCTTCAGCAGTGGTCCCCGCTTGCTAGGCGGAAGGACAAGGAGCACCTCGCCGGCACTCTCCGGGCTCTTCATAGTCAGGCGGGTCTCTTCGCGGCCCCTTCTCCTTGAGGGTGTCTACGTCGTCCTGGGCTCGACGTTGTCTTTGCCTCGTTCTGTCCTAGGCTTTTATTTTTCTTCTTTCTCTTGGGCTACGATGTGTTGAAGCCCCAGTATTGCCACCTTTTTTATTTCCCGTTTTGGCGTAGTTAGCGTCGGTTGTGTTATATGCCAGGCTGATACCTGAATATGGCTTTATTTATAAAGCGGGGCGAATATGCATGGCCGACGCTCACGGGCAGAGCGACCTCGTGGAGATGGCGGTGAACCACCGGTTCGGACGTGGATCCGATCCGTGGCGATCTGGGCTGTTGGTCAAGATGGGATTTT
Source organism: Avena sativa (assembly GCA_916181665.1). Classification (NCBI taxonomy): domain Eukaryota; kingdom Viridiplantae; phylum Streptophyta; class Magnoliopsida; order Poales; family Poaceae; genus Avena; species Avena sativa. The sequence continues at coordinate 367,461,980 of OV702279.1, read as the reverse complement.
GCGTCAAGATCTAGGCCGGAGTGGTCCATCCGGGGAGCTGTGAGTACTGTTGTTGGCTTGGCCATGCCGGCGAAACATCACTCTGGATTGCCATCTCTTAGATTTGCTCTTCTCGAATAAAGGTGGTGGTCCTTTGGTTTCTTTCGCACGAAGACGAAGATCTACTTGATGTCTGCCCGTGTTGATCTGGTCTGGAGAGGCGGGTTCCGAAAGGCTCCGCCGACGAACTCCCATGGGCGTATCATGCCTGGAGATTGCTGGATCGGAAGGTATTCGGTCATGCGCACCTTGTTTTTCTGGCCGTTTGGTTTCAGCGGGAGCATTGCGAATCTCTGTTGTTTGTTCCCACCAAGTGCCATCTTAGAGCCATGGTGAAGTCAGATGCGGAGAATGTCAGGAAAGCGGAAATATGAGGGTAGCGATGGTGATATTTGTTCTTCTGGCGACAGAACTGGCTGCATGATCTGGGACTCATTGCAGCGATTGTTGGTGTGGGAAGACAACACAGATGAGTTTTCAGTCTTATCTTGCAGGGTGAAAATCCAAGGTCTGGCCTTAACTGGTTGTGCCTAGCAATGACCTTGTTGAAGGCATTATTTTATGAGCAAGGACCTTCTCCAGGGTGAAAACTTATGATCTTTGATCAGGCAACGGCGACGCTTGGATACTGTTTTCTTCTTAAAGGCGTTGTTATTGGAGTGGAGGACTACTGGTGTTGTTCTGATGATGTCACTGTTGTTACTTTAAGGATTAGTTTTCTATAGCGGGACTTTTCTCTTTTTTGTAATTTTTCTTTCTTTTCTCTGGGCTGTATGCATCCGTAGAGCCGCTAGGACATGCGTTGTTGCAGAGGCTAAGTGTAATTGGTATCCCTGTGATATTAATATATACTCTTTTAAAAAAAAACCAGGACGAATAGACTATTTCGAGAGAGAGCATGCCTAAAAATCTAGACAAAGTTGAATCAATTAAAATGGGCGAAATGAATATCATTTATTCGACTAAAAGAAACTACTACCGTAATTCAGTCTTTTAGGATGAAGATATTATTACTTGTACAGTGCTACTTTTATTCCCAAGAGTCGTGGTGCACTTTTGGAGCGTTCCAGTTAGTACAGTACCCAGATTTGTGATTGGGCAGTTGTCATCAACAAAAGCAGCCCTGTGCACGTGTCACGGCACTATGGGTCCATACGGGCACGAATTAACTGCTCAGTATCCACGCCGCAGCATCGTGATCGGACGGCCACAACGCGACGCAGCTTCACGCGCATATCCCCTATAGGCTACAGCCACGCCACGCCGGCAACCCCCGCCGTCCCACCATCTGCGCGCGCCGCTCGCTGGCACCCAATGGCACCCCGTACGCTCGCAGAGGTGCGCGCCGCCGACGCGGACGTGGTGTACAGCTTCTACTTCCCGGACGACGGGCGCGTGAGGGCGGCGATGGCGGTGGGCTGCGTCTGCCTCGACTACCTCACTTGCAGGGAGTGCGAGCGCATCCTGGGCCAATCTTTCCTCTCGATCGAGCTCGCCGTCCGCAAGAAGCAGCGCACGGATCCTCCCGTCCCGGTGGCGCGCGTCGACGCCGGTCCCCGTCAGAGGGTCGAGCCGCGCACGGATCCTCCCGTCCCGGTGGCGCGCATCGACGCCGGTCCCCGGCAGAGGGTCGAGCCAGGTTCGCACGGGGCTGAGGGGTCCGACAAGGTGGCAATCTCCGGCAAGGCGAACCAGCTCGGGCTGGGATCGTCTCACCCACCTTCGGACGGGATCGAGGGGTCCGACAAAGTGGAGATCTCCGGCAAGACAGACAAGCTCGGGCCGGGCTCGTCGCACCCACCGTCTGACGGGGCTGAGGGGTCCGACAAGGTGGCAATCTCCAGCAAGGCGAACCAGCTCGGGCCGGGCTCGTCTCACCCACCGTCGGACGGGATCGAGGGGTCCGACGCGGTGGAGATCTCCGGCAAGGCAGACAAGCTCGGGCCGGGCTCGTCGCACCCACCGTCTGACGGGGTCCAGGGGTCCGACGCAGTGGCAATCTCCGGCAAGGCAGACAAGCTCGGGGTCGAGGAGGGGTTCGAGGCGGCCATCTCCCGAATGGCGGATCGGCTCGGGCTGGCGGCCGCCGTCGGCGAGCGTGCGAAGGAGATCTTCAGGAAGATGGAGGAGGCCAGCGCGTGGCCGCGCGTCCCGGGCCGGCGCAAGAACAAGACCAAGTTCCTTAGCAAACGCCCGCTGGCCTACGCGGCGTGCCTGTCGATCGCGTGCCGCGCCGACGGGTCGGCGGTGACCCTGCGAGAGCTGGCCCGCGCGGTAGCGGAGGACGGCGGCGCGGCCGGGAGGAAGGACATCGCCAACCTGGTGGCGCACATCAGGGGGCGGCTCGGCAAGGAGGAGGCCGGGCAGGCGGCGGGGGGCATGGCCGTGAGCATCTCCAGCTACCTGCGCCGCTTCGGGGCGCTGGTCGGGCTGCGCGAACCGGATCTCGCGGCGGCGCTGAGGGCCGCGCGGCGGCTGGAGGACGGCGTCCTCGACCTGCGGCACAGCCCGGACACCGTGGCGGCCGCCGTCGTGTGCTTGGCTCTCGAGCGCGCCGGGGCCATCAGGCCCGGCGTCAAGGACGTGGCGGCGGCCACCGGCGTCTCCAGTACCGTCCACTTGGTCTGCAGGAAGCTGCGGTGCCACGTCGATCTGCTCTTCGGGTGATGGACGGAGCGTGCCGCCCGCGGCGCGCCATGGTCTCCGTCGTGTCCGAAACTAGTACACGAGTCTTGGCGACTGTCTCTGTTGTCATTCAATCGTATTTAGGGCATGTACATCGCTAGACTGTTAGCCGGACGTTTAAGTGAGAACATCCATTCGTATTTATTTGACTGTTAATTCGAACTCCTGATCCTGAGCAGAGATGATTTCATTATTATTACTACGTACTCCCTCCGTTTCAAAATATAAGATGTTTTAGGTTTATGAAGAAAATAAATCTAGCCTTATTTTAGTATATAGGTTCACTCGAGTTTAGGATAAATCTATATATTAAAAGAAGTCTAAATTTATTTTGTTTACAAACCTAAAACATCTTATATTTTGAAACAGAAGGAGTACTACTTTTGTCTGGTCTGTGCATTTTGCCAGCGTCCATTGTGGAAGAAAAATGTTGTCAGATATCGAAGCCCTGAGGTCAATCACAATTCATTCACCCACGAGGGGAAATTGACAGTTACAGTAAAAACAATCACGAGCTAATTATTGTCCGTTGAACCCGCAAAAGACAAATTGTCAGGTGGAGAAGCACAGGAAAGAAGATCGCGCGACAGTCCCTGCACAAGCTGTGCCTGTGCGCATGGAGTTGCGAGACGAAGACAATATCTGCCTACTTATCTTCCAAGTAATTGCAGAAGCCAACATTTTCATCAGCAGACAAGAACATTGTGAACTTACTACAAAACAGGCACATGGAAATCACTTCCCACGAGATACAAACATACTAAAAATGGTCTAGATATATTTATTTCACAAAGCTAAAACATCTTATATTTTAAAATAGAGGGAGTACTTACATCCGGTAAACAAACAATCGGTCTCAAAGGTCACTCCCGAGAGAGAAGCCTAAATTCGGGTATTGTTAATATACTTTACATCCTCATATTATCTCCGTGCTCCGAGTGGCGTGCACTTCACCGTGTTCCTGTATGGGTTTTCTACATAATACATTAAAGTTAAAAAAAATCCCTGGAAAAACAATGCCAAAAGAAATTGTAGCGATCCTAGCGGTGTAGTAAGATTACTGGATTAGCGAAGCTGATTTGTAGTTGACATATGCTTCATTTTGTTGGAGCGTTCACTCAAGTTTGGAGTGAATCTATACACTAAAACAAGTCTAGATATATTTTCTTCACAAATCTAAAACATCTTATATTTTAAAACGGAGGGAGTAGCTCGCAAACACCACCTAAAGTAAGCACGAGAGTGCTTAACACTCATAGTAATATTTTTCATTTCTTTTTTTTTGTTCATTCTCTACCATACTTTTCTCAGGTTTCACGAATTATTGTTATGCTTCTACCATTTTTGTAATTTTGTTTCACTTTAGACAACTACCGAGAAATGTTGTCAATGGGGCAAGAAAATGCACTAGGTTGCAATAAACACAAACCAAGAATTGAATATCAACCATAGAGGCTAGAGGGCGTGATTACTCAAGGGCCTCTATTAGAGACATGGAATGGAGAAACTTTATACACCACCAATTGAATTGTCCACTAATTTGATCTCCGCAAGTTGACCTCGCCTTACAGCAAATGATTTGGCGTCAACATGTGGGATGGACGCATGGATGCAATTGATAGCCGCATCATGTCAACGGAGATGACATTTATTTTGGATGGAGGTAGTACTACATGATCGAATAATCGGAGATCATGAAGAGAGATGAATGCTAAATTATAAGTTACTAGCACAAGACCCAAGTGTTGCACGGTACCATACTAAATCAACTAAGCTATTCGAATAGGGATATTAAAAAATCAGATAAAAACAATTTTACACGTGTAATAGTGAAAATCATATGATGAGTTAATAGTAAAAACCAGTGACATCAATTTAATAATAGAATGTTCCGATTGATTTTTATTAAATATTTTAAGGAACAAAAACCATTAATCTAACCGAATGCATGTCTAGTTCCATGCTGCAAGCGGTGGTGTTGATCTTCAGAAAATACATATAGATCAATAGAAGGAATTAAATGATCAAATGGGCTAAAACTTGTATGCCTTCGTTAGTATGCAATGTCCTTTGTAGAGTTGCATCAACTTCATTTGCAAACAAAAAATAAGGAATCACGAGTAGTAGTAGGTTCAACTTCTTTACATGTTATATCAGGTGGATATGTCGATTCTGACATGGAGTCGGTCTATCTATTAACGCCACCAACATGCCACAGGAGAATGCCAACATAGAGCATTCAGCATCCGTGGCACTATCGACACGGACTTGCACGTACGTCCAGAAACAACTCTTATCTCCATACTGTGAATGAATATATAAAAGAACGTTATACTCCCCAGTCTAGAACTTAGTTTCTACAGCGCAACTACACAGGCAACAAAAGGGCATCATTACCATGTCATTATATCGATTTTAGACAATTTCTGCGTGAATGCAGTATTCCATGGCAGAAGAACAAAGAGCATCCCATTTTTGATATTCACAAAAAGTCAGGTACCTTGTGGACCAACGACAAACATTAGTTGGTCAGAAGTTCCAGTAGCCTTCTAATCCCTAACCAAGCCTGCATTGGTACCAGAAGCTAACAAATCAGCCGTCGAAGCATTTAGCTGGCTCGTCCAATGGGTATTTTGGCTTGTAATCGTACCGAAGAAGTTCAGAGATAAGAAATAGACCAGGGAACTTTTAGGAGGTGTGACCCTATTTAGAGGCGATTGCTTCTGGTATTTCCTTCACTACTAATACTGACGCTCTGATCTAACAGTATGAGAGTAAAGGGGTTTACTCCACTACCTCTGTTTGGCAATTGCACATACCTCCTAGAGTACATATTTTTCTTTGGATACTAACTCATAACAAATTAATGACTAGGGATAACCTGAAGAAGAGACACATGAATAAACCTAAAGATTGCATCTTCTGTGCTGAGGATGAAACTATTAACCACCTATTTTTTAATGTTTAGTTGCTAGACAAGTTTGGGGCATCATTTTCAGATTCTTTAATATTGATGTTGGAAATGATTACATGTCTGTAGCTAAATTCTGGATTGCAAATAAGAAGAATGTTGTTTTAAATTCAGTTTGTTCTGTTGTTCTCTGGTGTCTCTGGAAGTTTAGGAATGATATGATCTTTAGTGGTCTCCCTTGGATTAACTTGCATCAGGTCCTAAGGAAGATCTTAACTTCAGTAAAACACTAGAGGCTGATCTTCAAGGAAGGGATGATGGAGGAGGTGGACAGGTTCTGCATCTACCTCTCCAAAACCCTGGACTCGCACTTTGCACTGATTGGTGGCTGAGCAGGGGGCAATATGGTAAGGAGAGTGACCTCCAAGAACCTTAGTCTCCGGCATCCAAGAGAACTATGTTGCAGGGGGCCTGGGCGACACCGACATCCACTCTAGAGACATATGTCTTCCCTTCTCCTCTTTAGTTCCTCTCAGCCGGTGTGGATGCACCCTTATGACTTTGTACCTAGCTTTGGAAGCTTATATGCCTTTTAAGAATCTTTGTTTTGAGGATGCCTTTGTTTATGTTGTTGAACCTCTTTTAGCATTTTCCCTTTTGTAAATACATGAACTCACTTTCAGGTTTCGTTGATGAGTCAATGGAACCGGGGATGGAGTCCCTGTTTATCTAAAAGAAATAGACCAGCGAGACAGAAGAACCACCAACACCAGCTATCGATGGGGAGAGAGGAATCCGCCACCACTGCTCACCGCCACCTACGCTCGCCTCTCACTCCCACAGCCGACCCTAGTCCATGGCCGCTACTGTCGAGGAAATAGATGAGGCCGCCACCCCTGATCCCTATCCACCTCACCGGTGCAATCACGCCCGAGACCCCGTGATACGTCGTAAACGTATCTATAATTTTTGATGCTCCATGCTTGTTTTGTATCGACTTTCTTATGTTTTGTCTACACTTTAAGGTATTTTTATACATTTTCTGGAACTAACCTATTGACAAGATGTCGCAGTGCCAGTTGCCTGTTTTCAGCTGTTTTTGGTTTCAGAAAAGCTAGTAAGGAAATATTCTCGGAATTGGACGGGACAAAAGTCAAAGTTGCTATTTTACCAGAAGGAACACAAAGTACGGAGGGCAGCCGAAGTGGGGCCACGAGGCAGCCACACCTAGTGGCGGCGCGACCTAGGGGCGCGCGCCAGCCCTAGGTTTGGGCCCCTCGGGCGCCCACCGACCTTGCCCCTTCACCTATAAAAGCACCCCGATGCAGAAACCCTAAGTATCCGATCAGATCTCCACGAAACAGTCTATAGCCACCACCATCATCATCCCTAGATCGGGGGGGGGATCCGAAGCTCTTCTCGGAACCCTGCCGGAGGGGAGAGATCATCCCGTAGGCCTTCTTCATCACCATTCCAGCCTCCGGAGTGATGCGTGAGTAGTTCACTCTTGGACTATGAAAGAACATGTGTGCCCCCATGTGTGGTTTTGGTAATTAATGACAATTTTTTATGGACTTATGTTTGCATTGAGTTTTACTTGTAAGATTTGTCCATAGACAATGCTTGAACCATATGGTGGCTTCAAGGTTGGAATAAGAAGAAAGTGAAGAAGATCAAGTGTTGATCAAGGTTTCAAGGAATGATCTAGAGATTGTTCAAGTAGAATTTGATCCTATGGCAAGTGTGTCTTGAATAATAAGATGATCTTAAGTGTATCTTGCCATCCTTATGGTGATCATGGATATGTGAAGATATGCCTAATAGAGAGGCTCTTCCATAGTGGAGTATGGGGGAGCAAATTCTAAGTCTTCACCAAGCTAGCTAGTGCAATCAAGAAAGGGTTTGATCTTGAGGTGTAGAAGATCGTCATCATCAAGATCAAGTGGAATATACACAAGGAAAAGTTTTGATCTTGATAGGGTTTCTTTCTAACTGGTCTCGTGGTGTTAGTTGGAGAGACCGGTTTATAGGATAGATAACCGTACTATCAAGAGGGGCTCTCAAGTGAGTAACTTGATCATATCTCTTGGTGAGAGCTCAAACCTTTGCATACTTGGTATCATATTTCTTGGTTCTTATTTGGTTCTTATCCATGAGAGTATTTAGATATTGTGTCAATCTCTATGACAAGCTTAAGTTCATCGAAAACGGATTTCATATGCATTCTCTATTGTGTTTTCGATATTGGAGGTTTTACCGGTTTGTCTTTTATAGATAGGTTAAACCTTTCATCATTTGGTTCTGTCCTCCCTTGCTGGACTATGATGGTTCCCTGCATGATCTTGTATAGCTCGTTACTATCTTTGAAACGAGCCCAAGATCATCAAAATCGGAGTCCGAATGAAAAAGTTATGATGGTTTCAGTTTTGCTGTTCCTGCCAGTTTTCAGGGGCGGATTATCCGGCCCAATTTTTGGAAAACGGCTAAGAACTTTGAGGCGTGGCTCCCAGTAATGGGGGCTCCGCCCCAAATACCCGCCCCCTATACAGAGGGTCGCGCCGCGAAGTCCTTAGCCATATTTTGGCCCGGGGAACCCGGAATATCCGGGGGAGGGGCGGATTTTCCGTCCTGGCAGGTCCCAAACGGTCATATTACGTTGGGGAGGGGTATAAATGACCCCTTCTTCCTCCTTAGGCTGGATGCTTGCATTCTCTATTTCCTCCATTGTTTTGACCTTCAAGAGCTTGCAAATACTCTCAATCTCTCCCATATTTCTTGAATCTTTTTGGGGGATTTGAAAGGGGAGATCTAGATCTACAACTTCACCATTCCATCTCTCCTCTATGTGAGGGGAACATTATTGGGATCTAGATTTTGGGGTTTCTTTTGTGGATTTCCTCTTGTGTTCTTCCTCTCTTATTCTCCCACTAGCTTTTGTAGCTTTGGTGGAATTTGGGAGAGAAGGACTTGAGCACTTCTTGTGTTCTTGCCATTCCATTTGGTGCATCGGTTTGAGTTCTCGTTGAGGATTCGATTGGGTGAAAGGTGAGAAGCTTTTTACTCTTGGGTTCTTGGAACCCTAGACGGTTTAGTTGTTTTGCAGGTTTGTGGATTACTTGAGGCCTCCAATTAATTTGTGGAGCTTTCCCCGAGCTTGTTTGTTGGGAGCCTCCAATTGAGTTGTGGAGAAGTGCCCCAGCCTTTGTGAGAGGTTACGGATTGCCACCGACAAGTGCACCGATAGTGAAGAAGTGAACCAGGCCTCTTGTGGCGAGGTTCACAGGAGAATAGGGTGAGGCCTTTTGTGGCGTGGTGGTCTTAGTACCGCCCACCCCTCCAACGAGACGTACTCTCTTTATGGGAGGAACTCGGTAATAAATCATCGTCTCTGCGTGCCTCGGTTATCTCTATACCCGAGCTATTTACTTGTGCACTTTACTTTATGATAGCCTTCATGCTTGAATTCTTATATCTAGCTATCACATAGTTGCTTGTTTTGCTTAGCATAAGTTGTTGGTGCACATAGGTGAACCATAGTTTATATAGGTTTTGTGCTTGACAAAGTAAAAGCTAGTTTTATTCCTCCTCTGTTAAGCCCATCTCGTAAAAGTTTTAAACCGCCTATTCACCCCCCCTCTAGGCGGCATCTGTATCCTTTTCAGACTATGGGTCCATACAGTAGCTAGATGGTTGTTTCTCCTCCTTTGTGCTATCATGTTTAGATCTTGTGAGCTCCATTCATGATCAAGATCATCTATTTGTAGTCATACATGTTGTGTTTGTGGGGATCCGATGGATATTGAGATACTATATTATATTGATTATTGATTCTATCATGTCTATGTTATTTGTGATCTTGCATGCTTTTCGTTGTTAGTAGCTATCTTGGCCAAGTAGATGCTTGCAGCTCCAAGAGGGAGTTTTTATGCTCGATAGTATGTTCATGCCTCTAGTAATCTAGGGAAGTGACAGAAATCTCTAAGGTTGTAGATGTGATGTTGCTACTAGGGAGAAAACAACAATCCTTTGTCTAAGGGAAATTGTATTGTTTACTTTACACACATTGTTTAATGAAATTATCTATTGCTTGCAACTTAATACTGGAAGGGGTTCGGATGATAACCTGAAGGTGGATTATTAGCCATAGATGCAGTTGGATTACAGTCTATGTATTATGTTGTAATGCCCAATCAAATCTCGCAGGAGTCAAGATGTCTAGTATATGCATTGTTATGCTTTCTCAATCTGTCAATTGCCCTGCTGTAATTTGTTCACCCAACATGATATATATCTTAAGGAGAACACCTCTAGTGAACTGTGGACCCCGGTCCATTCCTTTATCATTGATACACTATCTACTGTTACTGTTTACTTTCTGCAATCGCTATCTTCCACACTATACGTTTAATCCTTTGTTTTCAGCAAACCGGTGAGTTTGACAACCTCACTATAAGTTGGGGAAAAGTTCTGTGGTTGTGTTGTGCATATTCCAAGTTGTTAGCAACACCTTGAAAGTTGTTTCCTTACTCCAACTGGTTCGATAACCTTGGTTTCATAACTGAGGGAAAACTTGCTGCTGTGCTCATCACACCTTGCTCTTAGGGTCTCCCAACAGGATCTACGTCAACCGAGCCACATCAAGATTTTCTGGCGCCATTGCCAGGGAGTTAAGGACAACTTTAATCTCTTCCTCCTCGTTAGTCACCTTTCAGGGAGAAATAAGATTCTTGCAAGGGGAGTCTCTCACAACCAATCTCTTTACTTTGTTTTTGTTTTGCTTAGTTTCTTTTCCTTTGTTTTGATTTATCAAAAATACAAAAATATTAGTTTTTCTTGGTTTTCTTTTTCTTATCACAATCATAAAAAAAATAGTTCCTACTTTAGTTACTGTTGGCTTGCTTCACTCTTGCAAAAATGAATACTCCTGAAAACACCAAGTTGTGTGACTTCACTAGCACCAACAACAATGATTTCCTTTGCACACATATTGCTCCACCTGCTCCTGATGCTACTTTTTGTGAAATTAAACCTGCTTTGTTGAACCTTGTTATGAAAGAGCAATTTTCTGGTGCTATTTCTGATGCTGCTGCTGCTCACCTTAATAGTTTTGTTGAACATTGTGAGATGCAAAAATATAAGGATGAAGATGGAGATATTATTAAGCTTAAATTGTTTCCTTTCTCCTTGAGAGGAAAAACTAAAGAATGGTTGCTATCTTTGCCTAGAAATAGTATTGATTGTTGGATTAAATGCAAAGATGCTTTTATTGGAAAATATTATCCTCCTGCTAAGATTATATCTATGAGAAGTGAAATAATGAAATTTAAACAATTTTATAATGAACTTGTTGCTCAAGCTTGGGAAAGAATGAAATCTTTGGTAAAGAATTGCCCCACTCATGGACTGACTTCTTGGATGATTATCCAAACTTTTTATGCAGGACTAAATTTTTCTTCAAGAAATTTGTTGGATTCTGCTGCTGGAGGTACCTTTATGACCATTAATTTGGGTGCTGCAACAAAGCTTCTTGATAATATGATGGTTAATTACTCTGAATGGCACACTGAGAGAGCTCCACAAGGTAAGAAGGTAAATTTTGTTGAAGAAACCTCCTCCTTGAATGATAAAATTGATGTTATTATGTCTATGCTTGTTAATGGAAAAGCTCATATTGATTCAAATAATGTTCCTTTAGCCTCTTTGGTTGCTCAAGAAGAGCAAGTTGATGTGAACTTCATAAGAAATAATAATTTTGGCAACAATGCTTATGGTAATAATAATTATAGGCCATATCCTCCCAATAATGGTAATGCTTATGGAAATTCCTACAACAACAATAGAAGTGCACCCTCTGAACTTGAAGTCATGCTTAAAGATTTTATTAGTAAACATACTACTTTCAACAAAACTGTGGAGGAAAAGCTTTTGAATGTCGAGAAAAATATTTCATCTCTGTTTGAAGCACAATCCTCTTTGATTAATAAAATGGCTGCTAAACCTGAAACCATGGAAAATACCTTTACTGCTGCTAATGCCATACAAGTTAGAATTGATGAAAATGTTAGACTGTTAGCTAAATTGCATGCTAAGTGGGAAAGAGAAGATGAAATTGCTAGAAATAATATTATTTGTACTATTACCACCACCAATGTTGATGCTAGCAAACCACAAGAAGTCCCCATTCCTTTTGCAACAATGCCTAAACCCAATAAGAATGCTGAAATTTTTCAAAACATGGGAAACAATAGTTCTACTACCTTGGATGCTAAGTTTAATTTTGATCTTGATGGTTTCAATATTTCTAAAGTAATTATGTTTCTACAAAATCTTGCTAGAAGTCCTAATGCTAGTGCTATGAATATGGCTTTTACAAAACACATTACAGATGCTCTCATTAAAATTAAAGAAGAAAAATTGAAACATAAAGCTTCTATTTCTAGGAAATTAGAAGATGGTTGGCAACCCATTATTAATATGAAAGTGAATGATTTTGATCTTAAAGCTTTATGTGACCTTGGTTCTAGTGTCTCTATTATGTCTAGAAAAATTTATGAAATGCTTGATTTTCCACCATTGGAAGATTGTTATTTGGATGTCCATCTTGATGATAATGCTAAAAGGAAACTTATGGGGAGTATTAATGATGTTCTTATTATGGTTAACAATGCCTTTGTCCCTATTGATTTCTATGTTTTGGATGTTGAATGCAATGCTTCTTGTCCTATTATTTTGGGAAGACCTTTTCTTAGAATTGTTGGTGCCATTATTGATATGAAGGAAGGAACCATTAAATATCAATTCCCACTCAAGAAAGGTATAGAACACTTCCCTAAAAGGGAGAGAAGATACCTTTGGATCCTCCTATTAAAACAAAATTTGATGTTAATGCTTCTTCATTCGAAAATACTTGATTCTTTCTTCCTATGCCTAACTTAAAGGCATTAAATAAAAGTACGGAGTCCGGAGGGCAGCCAAAGTGGGGTCACGAGGCAGCCACACCTGGTGGCGGCGGGGCCTAGGGGGCGTGTCAGCCCTAGGTGTGGGCCCCTCGGGTGCTACCGACCTTGCCCCTTCTCCTATAAAAGCACCCTGATGCAGAAACCCTAAGTACCCGGTTAGATCTCCACGAAACAATTTATAGCCGCCGCCATCATCGTTCCTAGATCAGGGGGATCTGAATCTCTTCTCGGCACCCTGCCGGAGGGGAGAGATCATCCTGGAGGCCTTCTTCATCACCATACCAGCCTCCGAAGTGATGCATGAGTAGTTCACCCTTGGACTATGGGTCCATACAAGTAGCTAGATGGTTGTTTCTCCTCCTTTGTGGTATCATGTTTAGATCTTGTGAGCCCAGTTCATGATCAAGATCATCTATTTGTAGTCATACATGTTGTGTTTGCGGGGATCCGATGGATATTGAGATACTATGTTAGATTGATTATTGATTCTATCATGTCTATGTTATTTGTGATCTTGCATGCTCTCTGTTGTTAGTAGCTATCTTGGCCAAGTAGATGCTTGCAACTCCAAGAGGGAGTATTTATGCTCGATAGTAGGTTCATGCCTCTAGTAATCTGGGGAAGTGACAAAAATCTCTAAGGTTGTAGATGTGTTGTTGCTACTAGGGAGAAAACAACAATCCTTTGTCTAAGGGCAATTGTATTGTTTATTTTACACACATTGCTTAATGAAATTATCTATTGCTTGCAACTTAATACTGGAAGGGGTTCAGATGAAAACCTGAAGGTGGATTATTAGCCATAGATGCAGTTGGATTATGGTCTATGTATTATGTTGTAATGCCCAATCAAATCTCGCAGGAGTCAAGATGTCTAGTATATGCATTGTTATGCTTTCTCAATCTATCAATTGCCCCGCTGTAATTTGTTCACCCAACATGATATCTATCTTAAGGAGAACACCTCTAGTGAACTGTGGACCCCGGTCCATTCCTTTATCATTGATACACCATCTACTGTTACTATTTACTTTCTGCAATCACTATCTTCCACAATATACGTTTAATCCTTTGTTTTCAGCAAACTGGTGAGATTGACAACCTCACTGTAAGTTGGGGCAAAGTTCCGTTGTTGCGTTGTGCAGGTTCCAAGTTGTTAGCAACACCTTGGAAGTTGTTTCCTTACTCCTACTGGTTCGATAACCTTGGTTTCATAACTGAGGGAAAACTTGCTGATGTGCTCATCACACCTTGCTCTTGGGGTCTCCCAATAGGCTCTACTTCAACCGAGCCACATCACCCCGTCTCAGATCGGGCCGCGCGTGGAGGAGATCCGCTAGCGGTAGCCGCGCTGCCACCCCTTCTCCCTCCTGACCTCGCCGGCGCAAGCTCGCCCGAGACCCGTCTCAAGTGATTATTTTGCTTTGTTTCGTGTTGTTTTCTGCGCATTTGTCGCTGACTATAGGGGTCCACTGAATGTCTATTGTATGATTAAAAGTGTTGTGAGATAGTGAATAAATAGCGGAATGAAATCATGAGAATGTCATTGGAAGTTAGGTGAGATCATGTGCAACATTAACAACACATTGCCTATCTTGTGTGCAACTTCAGTGACAAAGTTCACACAATCTACAGGGATTGTTGGCGGGGCTGTTAATTTCAGCAGTCTTTTGGGTACCTACTCCGATTCATCGCATAGCATGACAATTTTGCACTATTTTTGGCCTTGATCAACTATATTTTGGATGGCTACTATCGTTTTAATATAGTATGTAGTATCTTTTATTGAGTCAACTAAATTTGTATGAGTATTCTCTAAACTTGGCATTTTTCGAATACTACTTTTGTTTATAAGGGAGTTTCTGCATTTTGTATTCTGTAATTTTGGGCAGGGTGTATACGTTTTGCTACATACATATGGAAGACATGTTGCAATGATTTTGGAGGTTGTTGTCAATGCTTCATGTTGCAACCATATTCCTTTGTGTCTCCATACACTATCTTCTATGTTGCTTATTTGGAGTGTTTGTTGCAACTGTCGGGTATGTTATGTGTTTGAAATGTTGCGACGTTAGTGCATGGTATTTTGACATACCACAAGACAAAATGATGTACACAAAAACATCTTATGCAGAATTTCCATGTTGTGAAGATCACTGCTCAAACTCACGCTTAACTAAGATCCGACGACTCGGAGGCAGCATTTTGATTATCTTCTCTGCAAGATTCTATGTATGATGGGATCACTTTTTGTTTCATGGGGAAGAGCCATGGCATCTCGATCCTATTTTTTTAAGAGGCCCTGAATATTTTGAAAGGTGTCATTAGTCCTATAGAAAAACACTATACCATATCCTCGTAAAGCATAGACCAAAAAGTGTTTAAATGACCGAATTCATTTTAGGAGCTGAAGCATTTCACATCATTGCATTTAGTCTGTTATTCACGAATCTTTGCCAACCATCAAGAATTGAAAGCGTTAATGGCGCCGACCGATAGCTCATCCAAAGAGGAGCTTGGCGATGTGCGGGCTAAGATCAAGGTGAAGGTTTGATAAAGGAAGCTAAGGGGGGCATGTACATCGCATAAGCTCGACGCGGTAGTTTGCACACAAATGCGACTTCGACTCCATTTCTGCCGCACGTCCACGGAGTTAGGGCCTTAGGGTCTTGGAGGTGTGGCGGACCACGGCCCCTCGCTGGTGGGAGGTCTCCGTGTTTTGGTTAGACTGTCTTCACTGTCTTTTCAGGATGTTGAGACGGCGGCTACATACTGAAGTCAAAATAAGGTCCTCATCGTCCTATGCTCGCTCTGTTGGTGTATCTAGCATCGGCGGAGGGCGCCTGGAGTCGTGTGTCCGATGGATCCCTTGGAATCTGATCTTTTTTGTATTCGTTGGTGTGGTTTGAGTTTGATCTTTTTCGAGTTTGTCATCTTCGGTGATGGTTGCTGCTCCGGTGCGCTGGTCCTTTGGAGTCTTAGCACGATGATTTCCCGTCCGTCTACTACAACAAACTCTAGTACGACAAGTTTTGCCCGGCTCCGGTGATGGAGGGGCAAGGGCGGCGGCGCACCTTCGGCTCGTGCTAGTGTTTATAGTTGTCGCTAGGTGGTCAAATATTCTATTTCTATTTTTTATTATTTTTAGGACTTTTTATACTGTTGTTGATAATTATTAATAGATCCGTGGAATTCGCAAAAAAAACTGAATTTGTATGGGTATTCTCTAATTTTGGGCATTTTTGGAATACTAGTACTTTTGTTTTTAAGAGAGTTGGACGATCTTCTTGACAGCGCGTAAGCACGACGCAGACGTCTGGACGATCTTCTTGACACAAACGCGTCTTCGACTCCGTTCCCTAGCGGTACTCGGATTTGGAATTTGAGTATGAGCCGGTGACGAACCTAGATCGAGCTCGCAACCTGCTAGTAATATAAGGCGAGCCTAACACGCATGCATGGCTTCACGGATCCATCGCTACGCGCAAGGACTAGCTAGCGAACATGGGCTGGTCTTCGCCACCGCGATCCGTGGCTGCCCTAGACGACGTTCCCGCCACCGCCACACCGCCGGCGGCGCTCAAGAACTCTGCCGGCATGGCCAGCCGCTTCCACAGGCTGGAGGTGCTCGGCGCCGGGACGTTCGGCGTCGTCTACCGGGCGCGGGACCGGCGCACCGGCGAGATCGTGGCCATGAAGTGTCTCCGCGCCAGCAGCTCCCTGCAGGACCGCGCCTTCGCCCGCGAGGTCGCCGCCCTCGAGACGTGCAGCGGCCACCCCTCGATCGTGCAGCCGCGCGCCTCCGGCCTCCTCCTCAGCGGCGGCACCACCGAGGCCGCCTTCCTCGCCATGGAGTTCGTGGGGCCGACCCTGAGCCACGTCATGAAGCGCGACCGCTTCCGGAGGAGGCACACGGAGCTGGAGGTCCGCCTGATGATGAGGCAGCTCCTCGCGGGCGTGAGGAGGATGAACCGTCTCGGCCTCATGCACCGGGACCTCAAGCCGGAGAACGTGCTCGTCGACGCCCGCGGCAACCTCAAGATCTGCGACCTGGGGCTCTCCTGCAACATGTCGGACGGGCCGCCCTACTCCAACCCCGTCGGGACACGGGGGTACCGCGCGCCGGAGATCATCCTAGGATCCACGGACTACGACGAGCGCGTCGACTCATGGTCTCTTGGCGTGATGATTGCGGAGCCCCTCGCCGGCAAGCACCCTTTCCGTGGCAGCTCGGACGCGGAGCATCTTAGCGAGATCTTGGACCTTCTTGGCACGGCGGACATCAAGGAGTGGTCGGGATACGACGGCCGACGGCTGCCCGGCGGGTGCCAGCCGGGAAGCTTTCTGCGCAACAAGTTCCCCTGCCCAGCGGAGGACAAGATCAGAGGCCCGCCGGCGCTGTCGGAGGCTGGTTTCGAGGTCTTGAGCGGCCTTCTGCGATGCAACCCGGAGAAGAGGCTCACGGCGGGGCGCGCGCTGCAGCATCGCTGGTTCAAGGACGCCAACCCTACCACCACGACGACAAGGAGCTAGCTGCTGATCACGATGAACGCGCAGCACAACGTGGCTGCCGGCCTGCAGCCTGTGTATTGCGCAATTGTTGTAGTCGTTGAGCACAACCGTGATTTGTCGTGTAAATCAGAGATGTAATCGTTGTACTTGTGTACATGAATTGTTGTTAACGACTGTATATATCAGTATTACTTAGTGTGCACGTGTAACATACACGACTTCCACAATGCAAGATCATGATCTCATATTCTTCAGTTATTTCTCTGGCTCAAGCTTGTCCCTAATTCAAAACTATATTTTAGTTTAGTAAATTTAAAAGACGACTCAAAATGCAATTAATCAGTTGTACAATATATATATACTTTTCAATATCCTCTAATATTAATAACAACACCCTAGAGAAACACTACGGGAAAGAACTAAGACGCCGACGGCCAAAGGTCGGGACCGTCGGCGTAGATGTCTTCCCTGGCCAGCCGACCAGCCCGGCCGTCAGCGTAGATACGGCCGTCGGCGTAGATGACGGTACGGAGGGTAGCCATCGGCGTAGTGTGGCCGTCGGCGTAGTAGCGAGGTCTGTGCCGACGGTGGCCCTCGGCGTAGATATAGCCCTCGGCGTAGCCCCAGTTCGGACACGATGACGGAAACGGCGTTAGACAGCCAAGCTGTGCCGACGGCCTGGCCATAGGCACAGCTCTTTAAAAAAATTTGTTTGGTCTGTGCCAGGCCATCGGCACAGCTCTTTGAAAAATTTTGTTTGGTCTGTGCCGACGGCCAGGCCGTCGGCATAGGCCTCCAGATTTTTTTCCTTTTTCATTATTTTTTGAAAAATCATAACTAAATCATTCTAATTCAGAAAAATACAAATGATATATCAAAATTTGCAAAAAAAAAACTATCTATCTACACTCAAATATTACACATTTATAAACAAAAATTAAGTAAAATATAAAACATTATATATAGTTTAAAACATGCATTATAAATTCAAAAACGATCCAAACAATGCGAAACCTTCGCGTGGTGTCATATTATGTGACATAGTTAGAAGGAAAAATATCAAACTTGGTATATTGATTATGTCTCAAAAAACCTTCACAAAATGATCTATCTCGTTCGAGGTTTCTTGGCTTTCGGGTCAAATGACCAATGTTATGGCTAGAATGAAGGCATAGTTTGTGATAATGTGTCGATATTGTGCATAACTATGCATCATGTGATGGCGAACAATGTTTTAGGAGGAAGTTTTCCTTTTCGTCGCACCAAAAAGCCGTTTTCCATTTTCCGAGTGCAAAAAACGGACGGTTTTGTGAAGCAACCACCAAATGGCTAATTCAAAATGCTACCGTCACATTTTTCAAAAATACTAGACCACCTTACATGGATAATTTCATAATAGGGGGATCTCAAACATTTCCGTCTATCCCTGGTGAAAAAGACAAATTCCTGTCGAATCGGTAGGAAGTGGGTCAGATATGAACTACATGTACATGATCGGATGCTCATGATTTTTTACAAAAATTATTTTTAGGTTCAAAATATGTTGTTTCATCATAGATCCACTTCAAGTTTAGCGAGTCTCAGCCCCGAGCTAAGAATCTTCATGCATGCCCTTTGACAAAGTATAACGGTGGTTTAAAACGGGCATTATAAATTCAAAAACGATCCAAACAATGTGAAACCTTCGCGTGGTATCACATTATGTGACATAGTTAGAAGGAAAAATATCAAACTTGGTATATTGATTATGTCTCAAAAAAAACCTTCACAAAATGACCTTTCTCGTTCGAGGTTTCTTGGCTTTCGGGTCAAATGACCAATGTTTTGGCTAGAATGAAGGCATAGTTTGTGATAATATGTCCATATTGTGCATAACTGTGCATCATGGGATGACGAACAATGTTTCAGGAGGAAGTTTTCCTTTTCGTCGCACCAAAAGGCTGTTTTTCATTTACCGAGTGCAAAAAACGGACGGTTTTGTGAAGCAACCACCAAATGGCTAATTCAAAATGCTACCGTCACATTTTTCAGAAATACTAGACCACCTTAAATGGATAATTTCATAACAGGGCGATCTCAAACATTTCCGTCTATCCCTGGTGAAAAAGACAAATTCCTGCCGAATCGGTAGGAAGTGGGTCAGATATGAACTACAGGTACATGACCGGATGCACATGATTTTTTACAAAAATCATTTTTAGGTTCAAAATATGTTGTTTCATCATAGATCCACTTCAATTTTAGCGAGTCTCAGCCCCGAGCTAAGAATCTTCATGTTCGCCCTTCGACAAAGTTTAACGATAGTTTAAAACGGGCATCATAAATTCAAAAACAATCCAAACAACGTGAAACCTTCGCGTGGTGTCATATTATGTGGCATAGTTAGAAGGAAAAATATCAAACTTGGTATATTGATTATGTCTCAAAAAAACCTTCACAAAATGACCTATCTAGTTCGAGGTTTCTTGACTTTCGGGTCAAATGACCAATGTTATGGCTAGAATGAATGCATAGTTTGTGATAATATGTCCATATTATGCATAAGTGTGCATCATGAGATGACGAACAATGATTCAGGAGAAAGTTTTCCTTTTTGTCGCACCAAAAAGCCGTTTTCCATTTTCCGAGTGCAAAAAACGGACGGTTTTGTGAAGCAACCACCAAATGGCTAATTCAAAATACTACCGTCACATTTTTCAAAAATACTAGACCACCTTACATGGATAATTTCATAACACGGGGATCTCAAATATTTCCGTCTATCCCTGGTGAAAAAGACAAATTCCTGCCGAATCGGTAGGAAGTAGGTCAGATATGAACTACAGGTACATGATCGGATGCTCATGATTTTTTACAAAAATTATTTTTAGGTTCAAAATATGTTGTTTCATCGTAGATCCACTTCAAGTTTAGCGAGTCTCAGTCCCGAGCTAAGAATCTTTATGCGTGCCGTTTTAAACGGGCAAATGAAATTATGATAAGAATCACGGCATAGTTTGTAATAAGTTGATATTGATATCATATTTGGATTCCTCTCATTTTTCTAATCAATTCATACATATTATTTGCCGAATTCCGATTTACAGATTTAAAGATATTAATTATTCCATATTAAATATAAAATATAAAAAAAATAAAATTATTATATTTTTATTTGAATTCAATAATATTTTTACTTATTCATTGTTGTTTACTTAAATAATTGCTTGTAATTTTAGAAAATACAACCATATGACATGATGATATAAGAGTTAATAGGAATGATATCCTAGTATTGACAACAATGAGTAAATTGCTTTGCGGGAAGAGATTCTGAAGGAACGAGAAAGTTAAACATGCTAGAGCTGGAGTAGTGCTAGGATGGGTGATAAAAAAAATATTTTAGACTATGCTGACGGCCTGGCCGTCGGCGTAGCTCCATTCCTGTGCCGATGGCTTGGCCGTCGGCGTAGCTCCAGGCTGAACCGTTAGCCAAGACGACCGTTGACTGACACGCGGGACCCGCTGAAAGACGC
Organism: Avena sativa; assembly: GCA_916181665.1. Classification (NCBI taxonomy): domain Eukaryota; kingdom Viridiplantae; phylum Streptophyta; class Magnoliopsida; order Poales; family Poaceae; genus Avena; species Avena sativa. The sequence goes on along the minus strand of OV702279.1, from coordinate 367,441,360 downwards.
TGTGCCGAGTGGGAGGGGCTGTGCCGACGGTCACGAAGCTGTGCCGACGAGGACGTACGCCGAGGGGTCTACGCCGACGGCCACCGTCGGCACAGCCTGTGCCGACGGCAATTTGGCGCTGTGCCGACGGCAGCCGGCCGTCGGCGTAGCAATTATTTCCTGTATTGAAAGAAATATCACACCAAGTATGACAGGGTAGCCTAGCGAAATTGATCAAAGAAAATAATCAGCAATATGTCTGTTCTCACCTTGGACACACATCACGCAAACAATGGACTTCTGCTAAATCTCCCATGGTTTTCTGCTCCAAACCTTTTTGGTAAACGATGGTCTTGCAACAGCCATCTCTATATATAGAGCCATGCAAGCCTCAAAGTTAGTCATGTGGACATGCTGCAATAATGGCCGTAAAAAGTCAATTACTGCCACAAGGCTGTAGATAAACAAAGAGATAAAATATAAATCAGCTACACAACATATTTTCTAGAGTTAATATTATACTTTATTAACTGCAACTTTGAGATCGAGAAACTATTCTCAAATTCTTAATCACAAATCTTTATGCAGCCATACAATCTGTTGCCCACATGGAACAGTCTTGATTCACCATCTTGTTTAGAAAACAACTTGCATACGCAAATAAAGTATCTTCATATAAGTGGCATGTAAAAATGCTTTAGAAGACGTCTAATGTCTAATAGTATACGTAAACGTAACCCATCAACTGAACCAAATGATCCATCCGTAAAGTAATATTTTGGTTATGCACACCAATTAAAATATCTAATGCTTACATTAAGTCAACATATATATACCATACAAATATGAAATGTTCCATCTTGAATTCTATTTTTTTCAAAAGTGGTGTAAAATCTGCTCAAAATTTACCTATATAATGTTTAGGATGCCACATTTACAGAAAACTATTTTTGATAATTATGTTCCCCACACTTGGCTTTGTCTCAGCCCTTAACGGCGCTTATCGACTTGTCTCTACGCCCGGGGGACCTCTGGCTCCATGTTTTTCATGCCTTCCAATGTACCTCAGGATGTTCTTCCAGTCAAAGCTAGCTACAACCAGCTTAATATATGCCTTAATAAACAAGGCTATACAAAATAAGGAAATGAAAGAGGAAGAGAATGAACCATCCCATTATATACCAACTTACAAATCAGCTCTGTTATTTTCTTAACAATATTCAAATAATGGGGCGGTGAATGAGACCTCATGCTCTGAGACATAACTGGATGTTATATGTTAGGGCATCTCTAACCGAAGTACAAAACTTTAGAGGAGTAAACCTCCGGAGAAAACTTAGAGGAGTAAAAGTACTCCTCTAACAGAAACGGTTTCTAACCGATCACCTAAATTTAGAGGAGTAAATCCTGCGATCACCCGCAAAATTCAAACCGAATTTAAAATGTATTATTTCATTTACATTAGTTTGCACATATTACACCCAAAAGTCGGTCAAATTTCACCAAATTTGATCAGATTTGACCAAACCCGAACCTAATCCTCCTCCCCAGTCGAAGGAGGATTCGATGTCGATGTTGATCACTGTCACCGCCATCGACGGTCCCGCGGAGCTGCCGGCATCAGACTTCCGCTTCGCCTCGGCGAATGCCTCCAGCCGCTGATGCTCCTCCTAGACAAGCTCTGGGTTGAGGCCGGTGAGCGCTGTCGCCATCGCCGCGTCATGGCGCTCTGCCTCGAGACCCTCGCGGGCCTCCCAATCCTCCCGTCGCTCATGGTTGGATACAAAATGAAGACCGGCCGGATCCAGATCCGGCACTGGTATTCCCGCCCCGAGGGGGAAGTTGAGATCGCCGCAGTCGGATCCATGGAGCTTGACGTTCTTCACGTCGTACGCGAATGCCGCCTGCTCCGTGGATTGGAAGATCTCGATCCACACCTTCCTCTTCGCATTCCGATCGGTGATCTCGGCCACCCACGAACCCCACAATCACTGTCGCACACCGCGGTAGACCGGCGTGGCCGGCACCGGCAGGTCGAGGGTGCCGGCGGAGCGACGGGGCTGCCGCCAATGCTTCGGTGGCGCCAAACGGAGAAGGAAATGATGGCGGGGAGCGGGAGTGACGCGGGGCTGCCGCGTGGTGTTGCGGTTGCACCGAGAGCTGGGTATGGGCTGCGGTGGCACTGAGCGCTGGGTATAGGCGACGAAAATGGCCGGCGAGAAGATCCAGCCATCTAGGGTTGTGGGGGTGGCTGTGGTGGCGGCTAGGGGTGTCGGTGGTCGCCGGCGGTGGAGGAGAGGTCGAGGCACTAGTAGGGAAAACCTCAGCGCCGGCGCACCAAATATGCCTACCGTCGGCGAGTTCGGTCTCGCTGGCGACCATCTCGCCGGCGGTAATACCACATCGCCGGCGATTCCAAAATTTACTGGGGGTATTTTACTATTTTATGTTATCGCCAGCGAGTAGGCCTATTCGGCGGGGGTAGTGCCCTTACCACCAGTGCCCAACCCATTTCGCCGGCGATATTATGTACCAGAGCAAAAAAAAGAAAGACAAAATACACAGTATACAGGATAATAATAGAAAAATACATATTAACATAGGAAACAGTAGCACAACATATATAGGAAGTACCCAAATGTCACATTCATCATCGACAAGCACACAAGATTCATAACAATACAATATTACTCAAGTTATAAACACACACATAGATCCATGTCGAGTTCTAAATTAACACACACACTCCCAGTTACTTAGTCGCGGATGGTCAACATCCATAGAGTAGGAACCATCACGGGAACATGACTCAGGTGAGATCCCTGAAGAATCCTCCAGGTATTGTTCAAGTTGACCTCCACCGCAACCATGTAGCGAAGGACATGCTCGTCCTCTTCCCTGAGACGATGACGTACCACCTGAAGGGTTTCGCGGCATAGTAAATCAAAATTTTCTACGGATGCAAACAGAGGGAAAGCCAAGATCTAATCTAGGATATGCAAACAACGAGAGAGATTGGATTAGATCTTCATACCCTTGAAGATTCGCACAGCGGAACGTTTGTCGGAACGTGGGTGATGTAGTCGTACTCGCTTCTCCTCCTCGCGATCCGATCCGATCTAGCACCACAAGTGGCGGTGCCTCCGTGAGATGCACACGTGCAGCACCTCGACATCTCCTCCTTCCTTGTTCCAGCAAGTATGGTGGAGAGATGGGTTGGATCTACAACGCGACGGCGTGGTGCAATTGGTGGAGAATTTCTGCAGCAGGGCTTCGCCTACAAACAGTCGGGAGGGAGAGAGGAGGGCAGCAGGGCGGCTAGGGTTGGAGGGGAAGGTGTGGGGGGGTTGGTGCGCCCCCACCCCTCTTTATATAGAGGGGGGGCGCAGCCCTAGCCCCTCCCCCAAGCCCAAACCGGCGGCCCCAAAGGATAAGGAGTGGGGGGCAAGGAAACCCCCCCTTCTAGAAGGTCTATCTCGAGTTTAAACCTCTCTTGGCCGGCTGGGCCCTATGGGGCCTTGTGCCCCTGGCCCAATGCGGCCAGGGCACTCCCTCATAGGCCCATGCCCCCTCCCGGAAGGTGGGGCCACGTTGGTCCCCTTCCGGAAGGTTCTAGAAGCTTCCGATACAATACCGATTAACCCGGAACAATTCCGAACTCCAAAAACTGCACTGCCTTATATGAATCTTATTCTCCGGACCACTCCGGAACCTCTCGTGATGTCCCGGATCCCATCCGAGACTCCGAACAAAAACTCATAAACCAATTATCCAATCTATCCTAGCGTCGAGACACGTTAAGTGTGTGACCCTGCGGGTTCGAGAATATGCAGACATGATCTTCTATCAATAATCAACAGCGGGGTCTGGAAACTCATATTGACTCCCACACATTCATCGATGATCATATCGGATGAACCACGATGTCAGGATTCAACCAATCCCATATATATATTCCCTTCGTCTCGCGATATTTTACTTGCCCGAGATTCGATCGTCGGTACCGTCATACCTAGTTCAATCTCGTTCACAGCAAGTACTTTACTCGTTCCGTAATCCGATATCACTTTGTGATTAACTCCTTAACCACATGCTTGCAAGCGGTGTTGATATCGATTACCGAGTGGGCCCGAAGTATATCTCTCCGACTTGGGAGGGACAAATCCCATCTCGATACATACAACCCAACAGATACTTTCCGATCACCTGAGAGACACCTTTATGATCACCCTCTCATAGGATGACGTTTGATGACCTCAAAGCTTTCTTCCGATACCAGGGAGTTGTATTATCTCATGGTCTAAGGAATACAATATTTGACATAAGAAAAAGCTTCGCAAAGACGAACACGGTGACACGATCTAATTGCTTCGCTTAGTTTGGGTCTGTCCACCATATCATTCCCCAATGATATGATCTCATTATCAATTGACAACTCATGTCTATGGTTAGGAAACCTTAACCATCATTGATCAATGGGCTAGTCCATAGAGGCGTACTAGGGACACGGTGTTGTTCACAAACCACACAAGTATTAAAGTTTCCGCTTAATACAATTCTAGCATGGAATATAAACTTTATCATGAATAAGAATTATAATAATAACACCTTTATTATTGCCTCTAGGGCATAATTCCAACAGTCTCCCACTTGCACTAGAGTCAATAATCTAGTTTACATTTGGCAACAATCTCACACCCATGGAACTGAGGTGCTGATCATGTTTTACACGTGGAAGAGGTTTAGTCAATGGATCTGCGACATTCGGATATGTATGTACTTTGCTAATCTTCAGATCTCCATCTGCTATATAATCTCGGATTATATGAAACTTGCGGTTGATATGCTTGGTCTTTGGATGATATCTTGGTTCCTTAGCGAGTGCTATGGCGCGAGTGTTGTCACACAATATCTCCAGTGGATCCAATGCACTTGGAACCACGCCAAGCTCAGTGATGAAGTTTCTGATCCAAACTCCTTCACTTGACGCTTCTGCAGCAGCCATGTATTCTGCTTCTACTGTAGATCCCGTGATCACGCTTTGCTTGCAGCTTCTCCAGCTCACAGCTCCTCCATTCAAAATATACACGTATCCTGTCTGAGATTTAGAATCATCCTTGTCGGTGTCAAAACTAGCGTCGACGTAACCTTTTACGACGAGCTGTTCATCACCCCCATAGACTAAGAACATTTCTTTAGTTCTATTTAGGTACTTTAGGATGTTCTTCACGGCTGTCCAGTGTTGCACTCCTGGATCACTTTGATATCTGCTCGTCAAACTAAGAGCATTGGACACATCCGGTCTAGTACACAACTTGGCATACATGATAGAACCTATGGCCGAGGCATAAGGCACTTTGCTCATAGCTTCCCTATCATTTACCGTAGCTGGACACTGAGCCTTTCTCAATATCTTACCTGACAACATAGGCACCGAACCTTTCTTTGCCTTATCCATTCTGAACCTTTTCAGAACTTTGTCTAGGTATGTAATCTGGCTTAAAGCTATCAGGCGTCTTTGTCTATCTCTATAGATTTTGATGCCCAATATATAAGCAGCTTCACCTAGGTCTTTCATTGAAAAACACTTGTTCAAATAACTCTTCACATCGTTAAGCATGTTGATGTCATTTCCAATAATCAATATGTCATCCACATATAGTACCAGAAACGTCACCGAGCTCCCACTCACTTTCTTGTAGATGCAAGCTTCGTAGAAATTTGGAACAAATCCAAAGCTCTTGATCACTTGATCAAAACGAAGGTTCCAACTCCGAGATGCTTGCTTCAGTCCATAAATAGAACGCTGAAGTTTGCATACTTTATCAGCATCCTTAGGATCGACAAAACCTTCGGGTTGCATCATATACAACTCTTCATCAATGTTGCCATTGAGGAACGCAGTCTTGACATCCATCTGCCATATTTCATAATCATGAAACGCAGCAATTGCTAATAAAATCCGAATGGACTTAAACATCTCTACGGGAGAGAAAGTCTCATCGTAGTCAACACCTTGAACTTGTCGAAAACCTTTCGCGACAAGCCATGCTTTATAGATGGTAACATTACCATCCGCGTCCGTTTTCTTCTTGAAGATCCACTTGCACTCAACGGCCTTCCGGTCACTAGGAGGGTCCACCAAAGTCCATACTTGGTTTTCGCTCATGGATCCCAATTCGGATTTCATGGCTTCTAGCCATTTCTCAGAGTCTGGGCTCATCATCGCTTCCTCATAGTTCATAGGTTCACTGTCTTCTACTAACAAGACAGTCAAGACAGGGTTGCCGTACCACTCAGGAGGGGCACGCAACCTTGTCGACCTGCGACGTTCAGTAGCAGCATCGTCCGAAGCTTCATGATCCTTGTCATTAGCTTCCTCTATTGTTGGTGCAGGCGGCACTGGAACAATTTCAGGTGCTGCGCTACTCTCCAATTCAAGAGAAGGTTCAATAACCTCGTCTAGCTCTACTTTCCTCCCACTCACTTCTTTCGAGAGAAACTCCTTCTCAAGAAAGGAACTGTTCTTTGCGACAAACACTTTGCCTTCGGTTCTGTGATAGAAGGTATACCCAATAGTTTCCTTAGGGTATCCTATGAAGACGCATTTCTCCGCTTTGGGTTCGAGCTTGTCCGGCATCAACTTCTTGACGTAAGCTTCGCATCCCCAAACTTTAAGAAACGACAACTTAGGTTTAGCACCAAACCACAGTTCATACAGTGTCGTCTCAACGGATTTAGATGGAGCCCTATCTAAAGTGAATGCAGCGGTTTCTAATGCATAACCCCAAAATGATAACGGCAAATTAGTAAGAGACATCATTGATCGGACCATATCTAATAAGGTTCGATTCCGGCATTTAGACACACCATTGCGCTGTGGTGTTCCGGGTGGCGTGAGTTGTGAAACGATTCCACTTGCTTTAAGATGCGTGAGAAAATCATAACTCAAATATTCACCTCCACGATCGGATCGTAGAAACTTAATCTTTCTGTTACGATGGTTCTCCACTTCATTCTAAAATTCTTTGAACTTTTCAAACGTTTCAGATTTATGTTTCATTAAATAGATATACCCATATCTACTTAAGTCATCGGTAAAAGTGAGAAAATAGCGATATCCACCGCGCGTCGAAACACTCATCGGTCCGCATACATCGGTATGTATGATTTCCAACAAGTCCGTTGCTCGCTCCATCATAACGGAGAACGGGGTTTTGATCATCTTGCCCATGAGGCATGGTTCGCATGTGTCAAATGATTCAAAATCAAGAGACTCCAAAAGTTCATCAGAATGGAGTTTCTTCATGCGCTTTACACCAATATGACCTAGACGACAGTGCCACAAATAAGTAGTATTATCGCTATCTACTTTGCATCTCTTAGCCTCAATGTTATGGATGTGTGTTTCATCCCTTTCGAGATTTAGAAGAAATAAACCATTCACAATAGGTGCATGACCATAAAAGATGTTACTCATATAAATAGAACAACCATTATTCTCCGATTTAAATGAATAACCGTCTTGCAATAAACACGGTCCAGAAATAATGTTCATGCTCAACGCAGGCACATAATAACATTTATTAAGGTTTAAAACTAATCCCGAAGGTAAAACTAAGGAGAGCGTGCCGACGGCCATCACATCAACTCTTGATCCGTTGCCAACGCGCATCGTCACCTCATCCCTTGCAAGCCGCCATCTATTCCGTAGCTCCTGTTTCGAGTTACAAATATTAGCAACTGAACCGGTATCAAATACCCAAGCACTACAACGAGGGCTAGTAAGGAAAACATCAATAACATGTATATCAAATATACCTTTGATGGTGCCAGCCTTCTTGTCCGCTAAGTACTTCGGACAGTTGCGCTTCCAGTGACCCTTGTCCTTGCAATAGAAGCACTCAGTGTCCGGCTTAGGACCAGACTTGAGCTTCTTCTCAGCAGGGGCAGTGCGCTTGCCGCCACCCTTCTTGAAGGGCTTCTTTGCTCCCTTACCTTTCTTAAAGGTGGGCTTGTTGACCATCAACACATGATTATCCTTTTTGATGTCCACTTCCGCGGCCTTCAGCTTTGCGAAGAGCTCGGTGATCGTATCAGTGGAAACAATCTGATTATGAGTCACTACAAAACTTTTTTAGCTGGGAGGGAGTGATTGCAGAACCCTGTCAATCTTGAGCTCCTCTGGAATCGTGCATTCCAGTTGCTCAAGGCGTTGAGTGTAGCCCGTCATCTTAATGGCGTTCTCACTAACGGAACTCCCTTCCTCCATCTTGCAGTTAAAGAACTTCTCAGAGATCTCATATCTCTCAGAACGGGCCTGAGTCTGAAACATGGTTTTCAGCTCTTCGAGAATCTCAAAGGGCCCGGGATAGTCTTCAAAACGATTTTGAAGTTCCGGTTCCATATCAAACAACATGGTGCTCTTAATCACACCATAATCATCTTTGCGCGACTGATAGACATCTTTCTCATCAGCCGGCGCAGTTGCAGCAGGGGGGTCACCTAACGCTTTCCCAAGGACATAGTCCTTTTGACCGCCAGAGAGAATGATTCTTAGATTGCGGAACCAATTGGTGAAGTTAGACCCATTGTTTCTAAGCTTTTCCTTCTCAGCGAAAACGTTGAAGTTGAAGTTGGACTTAGCCATTTGATCTACAGTATTGCAAGTACAAATTAGACTATGTTCATGATAACTAGTTCAACTTTTAATCAAATTACTAGATGAACTCCCACTAAATTCAACATCCCTCAAGTTGTTTAGTGAACACGATCCAAATTCACCACACCTAATCCGATCTTCACGAGAAGAGATGTGGTTTCAATGGTGGACAACGAAGTGTTGATCATATCATTCATATGACTCATGCTTAACCTTTCGGTTCATGTGTTCCGAGGCCATGTCTGTACATGCTAGGCTCGTCAAGTTAGACCCAAGTATTTCCGCGTGTGCAAAAACTGGCTTGCACCCGTTGTATGTGAGCGTAGAGTCTATAGCACCCGATCATCATGTGATGCTTGGACACGACGAACTTTCGCAACGGTGCATACTTGGGGAGAACACAGTTTTTATCTTGATCTTTAAGTGAGGAATCATCTTATAATGCTACCTTCGCGATCTAAGCATAATAAGATACATAAAAGGATAAACATCACATGCATATAACTTTATGTGACATGGTATAGCCAATCTTCGCGCAATGATCTCCATCTTGTATGTGCCGGCATGATCTCCATCACTCCACCATGATTGCCTCCACCACAAATAGCAACTAAAACTATTGCTAACTACTTAGCGATAAAGTGAAACTATTACATGGCGTATAAGAAGTTGACACACAGGTCATACACAATTATAAAGACAACCATATGGCTCCTGCCGGTTGTGTACTCATCGACATGCAAGTCATGAAACATTACAAAACATGATCATCGCATACATTATACACATCACATCTTGGGACATACCATATCACAGAAAACACTCCCTGCAAAAACAAGTTAGACGCCTCTACTTTGTTGTTGCATGTTTTACGTGGCTTATGGGAGTAGATGCTAAGAACGATTCTTACCTACGGAAAGCCACAACGGTGATATTATGGTTGCCAAACTCTGGTGTTAATCCCATGACAACTATAGTGAGAGAAACTGACATCCACCAGCCGCATGTGTGGAACAAGCCACACGTCAAGTGCGGAGCCGGTCTCGCGAACGACGTCGCGTAAGGTTGGCCTGGACCGCTTCAATCTCACTATCCCGCGTCATAAGAAGAACACAAACAAGAGGCTTGCAACAGAAAACATCAACGCCCGCAACAACCATGTTGCATTCTACTCGTGAAACACATCTACGCATTGATCTAGCTCTGATACCACTGAAGTGTTTCGCGACATAGTAAATCAAAATTTTCTACGGATGCGAACAGAGGGAAAGCCAAGATCTAATCTAGGAGATGCAAACAACGAGAGAGATTGGATTAGATCTTCATACCCTTGAAGATTCGCACAGCGGAACGTTCGTCGGAACGTGGGTGATGTAGTCGTACTCGCTTCTCCTCCTCGCGGTCCGATCCGATCTAACACCACAAGTGGCGGTGCCTCCGTGAGATGCAACGTGCAGCACCTCGACGTCTCCTCCTTCCTTGGTCCAGAAAGTATGGTGGAGAGATGGGTTGGATCTACAACGCGACGGCGCAGTGCAATTGGTGGAGAATTTCTGCAGCAGGGCTTCGCCTACAAACAGTCGGGAGGGAGAGAGGAGGGCAGCAGTGCGGCTAGGGTTGGAGGGGAAGGTGTGGGGGGTTGGTGCGCCCCCACCCCTCTTTATATAGAGGGGGGGGCACAGCCCTAGCCCCTCCCCCAAGCCCAAACCGGCGGCCCCAAAGGATAAGGAGTGGGGGGCAAGGAAACCCCCCTTCTAGAAGGTCTATCTCGAGTTTAAACCTCTCTTGGCCGGCTGGGCCCTATGGGGCCTTGTGCCCCTGGCCCAATGCAGCCAGGGCACTCCCTCATAGGCCCATGCCCCCTCCCGGAAGGTGGGGCCACGTTGGTCCCCTTCCGGAAGGTTCTAGAAGTTCTGGTACAATACTGATTAACCCGGAACAATTCCGAACTCCAAAAACTGCACTGCCTTATATGAATCTTATTCTCCGGACCACTCCGGAACCTCTCGTGATGTCCCGGATCCCATCCGAGAATCCGAACAAAAACTCATAAACCAATTATCCAATCTATCCTAGCGTCGAGACACGTTAAGTGTGTGACCCTGCGGGTTCGAGAATATGCAGACATGATCTTCTATCAATAATCAACAGCGGGGTCTGGAAACCCATATTGACTCCCACACATTCATCGATGATCATATCGGATGAACCACGATGTCAGGATTCAATCACTCCCATATATATATTCCCTTCGTCTCGCGATATTTTACTTGCCCGAGATTCGATTATCGGTACCGTCATACCTAGTTCAATCTCGTTCACAGCAAGTACTTTACTCGTTCCGTAATCCGATATCACTTTGTGATTAACTCCTTAACCACATGCTTGCAAGCGGTGTTGATATCGATTACCGAGTGGGCCCGAAATATATCTCTCCGACTTGGGAGGGACAAATCCCATCTCGATACATACAACCCAACAGATACTTTCCGATCACCTGAGAGACACCTTTATGATCACCCTCTCATAGGATGACGTTTGATGACCTCAAAGCTTTCTTCCGATACCAGGGAGTTGTATTATCTCATGGTCTAAGGAATACAATATTTGACATAAGAAAAAGCTTCGCAAAGATGAACACGATGACACGATCTAATTGCTTTGCTTAGTTTGGGTCTGTCCACCATATCATTCCCCAATGATATGATATCATTATCAATTGACAACTCATGTCTATGGTTAGGAAACCTTAACCATCATTGATCAATGGGCTAGTCCATAGAGGCGTACTAGGGACACGGTGTTGTTCACAAACCACACAAGTATTAAAGTTTCCGCTTAATACAATTCTAGCATGGAATATAAACTTTATCATGAATAAGAATTATAATAATAACACCTTTATTATTGCCTCTAGGGCATAATTCCAACACCACCTCCTTGATGGCCGGCTTTCTCTACACCACCCGTGGCCCATGCGACGGCCACCAAAGAAGCTCCGGATCAACGGCGGGACCTGGATTCCTCACCAACCTGCGTGCTCTGGATAAAGGTTGAATATCCACGTGCCAGTATGGTGGAGCATAGTCCCGGACATTGCTCATCCCTGTGATAATGAAAACGAATTCCTATGAGATAAAATTCCTATTTTTGCTCATTACCCCAATATAATTGGTAAACTCTTCTCGTCAAATTCGAAAGGAGAGAAATACTTTCCTATATGGCAACATTAAAACACAAGGGAAGGAGCTAGGGTATCGACAACAACAACTCCTTTCGGACCACCAAACCTTTAGCTGTTCGAGAGGAGTGGTTGCCGACCCTGATCTCCTTTCCTTGTCTTTCTATATGGCCATGCTATACTTTTGGGCTTGATACGTCCAAAACGTATCTATTTTCTCGAACACTTTGCTATTGTTTCTTCTCTAAATTTGTGTGATTTGGATACAACTAACACAGGCTGACGTTGTTTTCAGCAGAATTACCTAAGGCTAGTGAGAGTTATGATATTAATGATGGTTACATTGAGTTCACTGATGATTTTGTTGAAGAGTGTCGAAACACACATGGTACTAGTGCTATTAAGAGTATCCTTGCTAGACGTACTATTATGCCTAAGATGTCCTCTGATCCTAAGTTTGCCAATTCTCCCATAGATATTAAAGATGAAAATTATGATTTCTCTCTTGATTTATCTTATTTAGATATTGTTGAGAAAGAAACTTTTTGTGGGACTGAAAATGAGTGTTGTGGCTCATATGAATGAGATTTCTACTATGAGTACTTTATTGCCTGATGATTTTAAGATGTGCAAGTACTATGTTGCTAAGATCTTCCCTTTTTCACTAAAAGGAGAAGCTAGGGCTTGGTTTAATAGATTACCTCCTGGTTCCATTGATAGCTCTGATTGCTTGATTGCTTCTTTCTCCCAGAAATATTTTCCTCCCAGTGCTAGACATGCTGCTTTGCAGAAACTTTTTGATTTTAAACAGGGAGAAGAAGAGAAATTGCCTAAGTCATGGACAAGGTTCTGTGCCTTGATTCATGCACATCATGGATGTCCATTGCCTAAGAATGAGCTTCTTGATATTTATTATAATGGACTAACTGATGATTCTAGGACCTACCTAGATAGCTTTGCTGATTGTGTTTTCAGGAAAAGGACTCCTACAGATGCTGAAGAATTAATGATTAAAATAAGCAAGAATTATGATGATTGGACTTCAACTAAGCTGAATGCACCTGAGCCTATTACTCCTGAACCAGTTGTTCCTGAACCAGTTCCAGCACCAACAACAAAGAAGAGGGGAGTTATTGCATTAAATGATGAAGTGATGAAGGAAGCTAAGAAGTGTTTAAAGGACAAAGGTATTAGAGCTGAAGATGTGAAGAATCTACCTCCTATAGAAGAATTATGTAAGCCAATTCCCCACTCATCTACTATTGAGGTACACTGTCTCCAACACTTTGATGAAGGTGATATTCCTTATGGTAAGCCTCCTGATCAATGTTTAGAGGAACTTGACACTTTTATTGTTAAACAAGGGTATTTTAATAAAAAAGTTCAGAATCATTTGTTGGTAAACTCTAGAGCTATCCATGGGTTGAAAGATATTGTGGAAAGAAATTATAATGATATTAAAATGCTTTGTAAACACTTTCAAATGGTTCAAACTCAACTTGATCAACTTGCTAAGGTGCAAAATGATATGCTAGTTAATGCTTCAGGAGATAAACATGCTTATGGAATTAGAACTAGGAGTGGTATAGCTACTCAAGATCCTTTATATCCCGAAGGACACCCTAAAAGAATTGAGAAGGATTCTCAACAAGGTGAAGATAGTGGTAGTCCCCGTAAGAGAAAGAAAAAGAAACATAAGATAGTTGAGGAACCACTTGAACCTACTGTAGATCCTAATAGTATATCTGTCTCTGATGCTGAAACTGAGAGTGGTAATGATAAAAATGAGTCTCCTGATAAGGAGGAAGGTGAGGAAGAACCCGAGAAGCACACTAAGAACACTAGGTACAGAAAGGAAGATTTTATTGCTAATAAACATGGTAAAGAGAGAGAACCTTGGGTGCGGAAACCTATGCCTTTTCCAGGTAAGAAACATAAGTCAAAGGAGGAAGAACACCACAACAAGTTTTGTGAGTGGATGAAACCTTTATTCTTGTAAATTCCTTTGACTGATGCTATTAAGTTGCCTCCTTATTCAAAGTATATGAAGGATATTGTCTCTAATAAAAGGAAGATTCCTAATGAGGAGATTTCTACTTTGCTTGCTAATTACTCCTTCAATGGTAAGGTTCCAAAGAAACTTGGTGATCCAGGTATACCAACTATTCCTTGCTCCATTAAGAATAATTATGTTAGAACTACTTTATGTGATTTGGGAGCTGGAGTTAGTGTTATGCCTTTTTCTCTCTATAAGAGACTCCAGCTAGAAAATTTGATACCAACTGATATTTCTTTGCAAATAGCTGATAAGTCAACTACTATTCCTGTTGGTATATGTGAGGATGTTCCTGTTCAAGTAGCTCATAATTGCATGGTCTTAACTGATTTTGTTGTGCTTGAAATGCCTGAAGATGATAATATGTCTATTATTCTTGGGAGACCTTTTCTTAATATTGTAGGTGTTGTCATCAATTGTAATCAAGGAAAAGTAACATTCAATATTAATGACAAATAGCACACTGTCTATTTCCCCAAGAAGGTTGTTAAGAGCTATTGCCTGAATTCCATTGAAAATATTAAAAGCATTAAGGTTGGAGAAATATATTGTCCCATTCCACAAGAAAATTTTGAAACTATTATGATTGGGGCCATTGCTATCAAGTATGAGGTAACATAATCACCTTGTGGAATGCAGAGTTTTGCTTCATATAAGATTGTTTTGGTAACAAGACTTGATCAACCTTGTTAACAAAAGGATTTTAATGAACAAAATAATGTTTCCACTATGGTTATACTTGCTTTCTTTTTCCTTTTTCCTTCCTAGTATTTGCTTTAGATTTATTTTTCCTAGTTGTTTGTTTGTTTGAGTTTCTTAGAGCTCATGTAGTTTGGATTTTGGTTTGCTTTTGCTTCTTCTGAAAAAACTGTTTCTGCGAGAAAAACAATTTTCATACCCTGAAAATTGGCCAAAAATAAAGTTTCCCGAAAAATCTGAGAAAATTCAAAATAAATTTTTCCTCGAAAAAAGGGGCAGAGTGGCACCAGAGGTGACCCAGGGGGCCACCCCAGGACACCAGACCCCTGGTAGGCGTGGCCTACTAGGTGGCGGCGCCTGGGGGGGTCTGGCCCACTTGGGCCCCTCCGGGCTGCCTCCTCAAAGCCACCTTCTTTCTCTCTCCCTTAAAACACCGGAAAACTTTCTCAAGCTCGATTTCTTGCTGTTATTGCTCGCGATTTTCGATCTCCTTGTTCAGCCTATCTCAAGTGCTGATTTTTGGAGGGTTTGCTCCTTGGTATGTGCCTCCTCCACTTGTCCAATTAGATTTGTGATCGGTAGATTGTATCTTGAGTATTTTGCTGCTATAGGTGACAGGTTGTTTGAGATTGCATGCTTGTTCTATGCTTAGAAACTTTGTTTCGATGCATGCTTAGTCCTCTAGCAAGTTCCTATAGTAGTTTCTCATCATTTATCAACTTAGAAATCACATGGTTTGATGGTTGTTTAAAAATTTTAGAATAGGGAAATCATGGACCACCACACCTTTGGTGACATATTTGAGAGTGATGCACCTAGAAGGGCAAGGCTTCCAAGGTCATCTACCAATACTAGACCCTCATACAATGAGGATCTCATCACTCCGCGATTTGGTGACGAGGGGGATGAGGGGGATGCGCACCCCTCCATCTTTCCTTGCCAAACTTTCTTGCAAGCTGCTGGGATTCTTAATGATTTTATGAATTTGGTTCAGAGAGCTGGACTAAATAGTTACATGCAGGATCAAAGTGCACAATACGATTTGCTCACTAAAACATTTGTGGAGAGTTTCTCCTTTACTAATAGTATGTTCAAGCCTTTTGTGTCTTTCAAAGTTTATGGCAGGGCTCATTCTATGACTTTGAAGAAATTTTGCAAGGCCCTGGGACTTGGTACAACTGGGTCATCAAAGAAGATTCAAGCTCTACCCACTAATTTGTTAGAGCTTTACCGAGGAATAACCAATGATGATGACCGTAGAGCTCAGCGAGGGAAGATAAAGAACATTCAACTTCCAGCCATCAGGTATTGTGCCTACTATCTTGCCACCAGTGTTTCTTGGTAGGGAGAACACTAGTAATATTTCCAACTATCAATTGGCCTTCTTAGCTGCTGCGCTATAAGGTTCCCAACCTTTAATAAGGTAGAGATCCCTGTGTTTACAATGCTAGTCCCTGGATCAATAGCTAGCATCCACAGTTAAGATGTAATATCAAGAAACAAAGGTCATAATACAACTTTATAACCAGGAATAACATAATTTATTACATCTTACATAGCTCATTTGGCTATTACATTACATTGCAGCAGAATATCTATAAGCATGGGGTCCTTCATCTTCAAAGTGCCACAGGCAGACATGTTGGTTGTAGACTTGTAATCCTACTTCACTAATATCAAACAAACCTGCAACATAACAAGTTACAGCCACAAGGGTCAATACATTTGAATTGTATTGGCAAGTGATACTATGGTAGCATAGTGGAGTCTATCATCTATATGCATTTGGCTAAGTGGAGCTTAGGCTTGCTTTGCTCAAAATAGATCTTCCTTATCATTTGAAAGCACTAAGTTTTTGCTTTGACAAAATCACCCAAGGAACCACCAATTGGTGAACCTTAAACCCTTGTTCAACCACAAGTTTTTAACTTAGAAATTTGGATGATGAGATTCTTGATAGCTTCCATGTCTTGATGCTCAAATTGTCCTTTTCCAGGGACATGGCTAAGTACTTAGATTTTTCACTCTGCAGAGGTGGTGCACTTTCCCCACAAGACTTGGTTTCACCAAGACAAGATCTTTCAGAAGCCTTCCCTTAGACCAGAATGGACGCGTTCCAACCTATCATCCCCTACCACCAACTGTCCATTTGGCTAAGTTCTTGCAACCTATATGATCCAGGCAGAGACCATAATGCCAAGTGGCTGCACTTGAAGCTTCTCAACATTTGACATCTCAAATCTCTTTGTTCCTGGGTGGCCATCCACAAGTGAGATACACAAGGTTCACCAGTCCCCTGGCCTTGTGTAACCACTCAACACAAACCATTCCTTCCATTCCACCCAGGTGATTCATTCACTTAGTTGTTTTATTAAACAAAACTCAAGTCCTCAGACCTAGAAATTTTCCATAGCATGAATATATGTTCCACCCTTGTTTTCTACTAGCTAAGCTAAGCTTGATTGTAGTAGGAATATCAACTTAGGAGAATTCTTCTAAGGTTTCATCTACTGGGATTTCCCATAGCATAGTTTATACTTAGCAAAATTCCATGCAAGTATTACTTAGAAATATCACTAATGCATAGTGAAAATAATGGGACAAATGTATAAAGCATCACTTGCCTTTTTGGTAGAGAGTATAAGTTCACTCCTTGTCTTTGCAACAATCACAATCTTCAAGTCACTACAATTCAATCAAGCAAACAACATTTCAATCTACCATTCAAGCAATTCATCACATAAAATAATAATAACAAAACAATGCATGCAAGCATGCTAAAGATTGTTTTATTTGAAAAAAGTGGTTTATAATGGTTCATAAACATTTGAAAACTCCTAATGGTCATTTTATAAAGTGGCAAAATCATTTGTATAAGATTTTACTTCATAAACCATTTTTAGATCAAGTCATTATTTTATGTGGTGTAGAAATGCTTTTAATAAGGCAAAATTCTATAGGTTTCACAAAATATGTTTTCAAACCATATAACCTTGTGTTTAGGGTCAGAGAGTTTATTTCCAAAACATTTTCCAAAGGTTTTCCTCCAAAATCATTTTTAACAATTAAACCACATTTTTATTTGACTAGAAATGGTTTAAATCCAAAGTTTATTCTTTTGATTCACCAAATACATTTTTGAAACCACCATTTGTTTAATATGGTCAGTAGGTTCAAAACACACCATTTACCAAAGATTTTATCCTCAAAATCATTTTAGAACATTTTTTATATCCTAAACATGCATACACAAGTTTCTGCAAAAACAAACATTTTAACAGAAGCTTTTTACTAAACAAAGTGCATGGTTGGCTAGGTCTTGTCTTGCTGAATCCAATGATATAAAATTTGCAAAATTTGGACGTGTGGTTTGAAAGTTATGCAATTTACAAAATTGGAAAACTAATAGATCAAACTCTGGTTTTTAAACAACACACTGGCCATGCGTCTTATTCCTACTGGTCGAAAACGCTTCGCGTGGATCAAGTGATGCAGGCCGTTGGATTTAAGTGGGATCACACGGCTCAGAAGCACGCGTACCCTTTCGCTCACGTTCTATCCTAATCGTCAGATCCAAATCCTACGGTCCTAACTTCTTTGACCATTGCTCAGCGGCGCTGGCGGCGGCTGGTGGTGGCGGAGCGGTCAGACGGCGGCGGAGTCGATGCTACAGGAAGCGAGGAAGGAAGGGGAGGTGCTCACCGTGGTCGCCGAAGCTTGGGGAAGCTCAAGGTGGTACTGGCTGGCGAAGGGGCGCACGAGATTGTCCTTAATCGCTCACCGGAGTTGAGCTGTGTCTCGGGTGCGATCAGACGTCGACGGGGGCGGGGCTACAAGGCGTGCCAAAGCAAGGCAAAGGGTGTGTTAGACGCGCACGGTACCAGGGAATATGCGAGCATCATTGAATAGCACCGGGGCGGTCCGAGCTTACCAGGAAATCTCGCCGGAGGAAATGGCAGGCGGTGGCACTACTGTTCGTCGTCGTTGCCGATGTTCTGGGGCGCTCGGGGACGAGCTGGATCTACGGGGTGGTTCGCCAGGAGATGGGGATCACGTCTGTGTGCTCGAGGAGGCAAGGGGCGGCGAGGGGCTGCCGGAATCGTCCAGGAAAGTCGTCGGAGACAGTGGGGTTCGGGAGATAAATTCGCGCAACCTGGTGGCTCCTATGGGGTATGGTCTGGGGGAGAAGGAAGAGGAGACCAGGGCGGTTAAGAGGGCATCGTTGCAGCGCGGGATTAATCGGCCGTTTAACGCGAATTGAAGGGCGCAATTACGACAGAAAACAGTCGCGAGGTTTGGGGATGAATGGTTCGCGGGGTTGACGACGAGGTGATCTGGCGGTGGGGTCCGCTTGGCAGCGTGAGAGAGGAGTGGGGTGATGGGGTCCACGCGTCAGTGTCGCTGCGGGTTCTTTCTTTGGTGCGAACCATTTTTATGCGGGAGAGAAGGAGAGGTGGGCTGGCTGGGCTTAGTTGGGCCAGGCTAGTTGGGCTGGGTCCTTTACATATTTTTTTTTTCTGTTTCGTTTTCTTTTTCTCTTTTGATTTTTCTGTTTTGATTTTGAATAAGCAATTCAAACATTCATTTGAATTCAGACCTTTGCCAAAATTTGTGTAGGTTTAAATATTGATTAGTAGCACATTCTGAAGTCAATTTTTGGAATAAAAACTTTATTCTTTTTGGAGTCTTTTATTTATTCAAAATAGGTTCTAGTTTTAAATCAAATAGATTTAATAATATTTTCAAACACCATTTTATTTCTTAAACCTTCCAAATCTTTTCAGTAGGTTTTATTTACTTAATGAGGTGTCAAATAATTCATCTTGAATTATTTGGAGGAGTTTTTAATATGATTTATTAATCATTTAAAATTTGGATTTGTCTTTATTTCAATGGGATTTGGTTTATGCCATTTTATTTTATTTTGGAAATTCTTTATCCTTTTATTTTATTTGATTTGGATTCTATTCATTCCATTTGATTGATAGATTTGGCCAAGATTTGATTTGGTCTTTAAATATTCTTTATTTAATATTTCTTTCTCCATCTTATAAAATCCATATTCTTTTATTTAGAGGTCCAAACTTGGTGATTCCAATTGGTAAAATCTTGTTTAATATTTGTTTATACTTTTAATTCCCTTTAAGATTATTTGCTCACCATTTGGTATGGATTTTTGATAAGTGCTTTATTAGCTTTGGAATTTGCTTTTCCTTATTTTATTTAAATTCATAAGATTTTACTTATGGTTCCAAATTAAGTGAAACCAATTTCTGTGGTCTTATAATGTTTCCATTTGTCTTTCTTGATCATTTGTAAATGTTTGTTGACAAGATTTTATATGGATCAAATCCATAGGCTTGGAGATAACTTGGAAATGATTTTTATTCCATTAGGGTTTAGGGTTTGGATTTATTTTCCAAGTGTTTAAATTTCCAGATACATTCATTGAGGGATGCATTTCTTTTGATTTGGATTTTGTTGAATTCAAACTTTAATTAAAGTTTGTTCTAGATGGGATTTTAAGTTTCCATTTAGAAACAAAAGTTTCTTTTCACCCTGTTTTTCAACAATAATTTATTTTTGTTTATTTATTTTTCACATTACAAGATTTGGAAAATCTTGGGATGTGACAGGCTACCACCCTTAAAATAAATCTCGTCCCGAGATTTTGGAAGGCTAGGGTTACAAGTTGGCTCAAAAGAATCTAGGGTACTACCACCCTTAAAATATTTCCAACTAGATCATTTCTTGACTTGCTTGGGGTCTTGTTGAGATCTCTCTGGGCAAACATCTGCATAATGTCCTTTGTTTCCACACTTGAAACATGTGATAAGGTTGAGATCCTTCATAGGCTTGTTTATCTTGTGCTTCATCTTTTCTGGGCAGTTGCTTGCATAATGTCCTTGGTTACCACAATTGTAACATGTGATAAGATTGAGTTCTTCACGTATCTTCTGTGGACAAGTTGCTACATAATGGCCTAGATCTTTGCAGTTGTTGCACCACACTTGGCTAATCTCCTTATACTTTTGCTTATCTGGACATTCACTGGTATAGTGTCCCATTTCTTTGCAATGACCACATTGCACATGGCTTTTGTCCTTCTTTTTCTTGGGTTTCTCCAAAGCTAAGAGTGCTTCTAATTCATGTTCTTCATATGTTATCTCAAAGGTAGGAATGTCTACTGGTCTCCTTGACTTTCTATTACTCCTTGGATAATACATATGTCTCCTCCTTGGTCCTTTGAATTGAGTCATATTGCATGGAGGTACAAGCTGAGATTTTCCTTTATCTTCATCCTTCTTGGTAGACTTGGCTCTCTCATGGTAATTTGCAATCAGTTGTTGCACTCCACCTTGTTTCCTTTGTTCAACTATGGAATAGATGGGGCATTGGATAGGGACATGATTATTTCCTTCACATAGGTAACAAGTAGCTTGAGATGTGGGGCATTGGTCAGCTGGATGTTTCTCTTCACAATTGGGGCATTGATCTCCATGCTCCTTGGAATTGTGATCCTTGTCTCCACAAATATTGCAAGCTTGGGTTCCTTCTAGAATAACATATTTGTCATCCTTGTTGTCACAAACTCCTTTGGAAGAGTTGCTTTCCATGTTGATCATTTGATCTGTCACCTTATGCAACAATTGGGTTTGGGCTTCCAAAAACCTTTGCATGGTTGGATCTACCTCACTGGTGTTGGCTATGAATTGGGCTGTCACTTGGTTCAACTGGGTTTGGGTTACTATGAGTTCTCTCATGTTGTCCTCTTGGTTGTTGTTGTCACCATCCTTGATGTTGGAGTTTCCTGGAGTAGTCATCTGTTTGGGTTGGATTGAGATTAGATTAGGCAAGATATTTCTAAGGAAATAATTCCAATCACACACATCACAATTCACACAAGCAATGTGCAAACAATCCCACACAACATTCCACTCAAACAACAAGTTTCAAGCATATTTTTAAGCAAAAAAAATATTTTTGTTACACCATATAAGTTGGTGGGTTTGACTTATAATAAATATGGTGGTCCATCTATATGGTTCACTTGAAATCATTCCTTCCTTCTTGGTTGATTCTTCTTGAACAAGATCTTTGTATCCTTGGGAAAATTCTTGCATCTTGGTCTCAAAACTTCAAAGGTGATGATGATTCCGAAGTTGTGTTTCCTTAGTCTTCAAGTCTTGAGCAACAATTCTTGTCTCACTTGTAATACTTAGTGATATCCAAGGTTGAAGTCCTTGGTGAAAATGTTGAAGATGTTGAAGTCATTAGAGTTGAAGATGTTGAAGTCATTAGAGTTGTTATCCAAGGTTGAAGATGTTGAAGTCATTAGAGTTGATGAAGTCCTTTGCACATGGTGAAGTCTTTGGCCATGGGGTAGGCTTTGTCCATCAAGTTTGAATAGAAGAGATGTAGAATCAAAACCAAAATGGTTTGAGGAAGGAGTTTACAAGATTGTTTGTAAATAAGTTTTGGAACAAATACAACTCCTATTTTTCTAAGGGGTTTGTCCAATCCTAGGGTTACAATTCTACAGGCAACACAATGCTCTGATACCATCTGTAAGGTTCCCAACCTTTAATAAGGTAGAGATCCCTGTGTTTACAATGCTAGTCCCTGGATCAATAGCTAGCATCCACAGTTAAGATGTAATATCAAGAAACAAAGGTCATAATACAACTTTATAACCAGGAATAACATAATTTATTAAATCTTACATAGCTCATTTGGCTATTACATTACATTGCAGCAGAATATCTATAAGCATGGGGTCCTTCATCTTCAAAGTGCCACAGGCAGACATGTTGGTTGTAGACTTGTAATCCTACTTCACTAATATCAAACAAACCTGCAACATAACAAGTTACAGCCACAAGGGTCAATACATTTGAATTGTATTGGCAAGTGATACTATGGTAGCATAGTGGAGTCTATCATCTATATGCATTTGGCTAAGTGGAGCTTAGGTTTGCTTTGCTCAAAATAGATTTTCCTTATCATTTGAAAGCACTAAGTTTTTGCTTTGACAAAATCACCCAAGGAACCACCAATTGGTGAACCTTAAACCCTTGTTCAACCACAAGTTTTTAACTTAGAAATTTGGATGATGAGATTCTTGATAGCTTCCATGTCTTGATGCTCAAATTGTCCTTTTCCAGGGACATGGCTAAGTACTTAGATTTTTCACTCTGCAGAGGTGGTGCACTTTCCCCACAAGACTTGGTTTCACCAAGACAAGATCTTTCAGAAGCCTTCCCTTAGACCAGAATGGACGCGTTCCAACCTATCATCCCCTACCACCAACTGTCCATTTGGCTAAGTTCTTGCAACCTATATGATCCAGGCAGAGACCATAATGCCAAGTGGCTGCACTTGAAGCTTCTCAACATTTGACATCTCAAATCTCTTTGTTCCTGGGTGGCCATCCACAAGTGAGATACACAAGGTTCACCAGCCCCCTGGCCTTGTGTAACCACTCAACACAAACCATTCCTTCCATTCCACCCAGGTGATTCATTCACTTAGTTGTTTTATTAAACAAAACTCAAGTCCTCAGACCTAGAAATTTTCCATAGCATGAATATATGTTCCACCCTTGTTTTCTACTAGCTAAGCTAAGCTTGATTGTAGTAGGAATATCAACTTAGGAGAATTCTTCTAAGGTTTCATCTACTGGGATTTCCCATAGCATAGTTTATACTTAGCAAAATTCCATGCAAGTATTACTTAGAAATATCACTAATGCATAGTGAAAATAATGGGACAAATGTATAAAGCATCACTTGATTTTTTGGTAGAGAGTATAAGTTCACTCCTTGTCTTTGCAACAATCACAATCTTCAAGTCACTACAATTCAATCAAGCAAACAACATTTCAATCTACCATTCAAGCAATTCATCACATAAAATAATAATAACAAAACAATGCATGCAAGCATGCTAAAGATTGTTTTATTTGAAAAAAGTGGTTTCTAATGGTTCATAAACATTTGAAAACTCCTAATGGTCATTTTATAAAGTGGCAAAATCATTTGTATAAGATTTTACTTCATAAACCATTTTTAGATCAAGTCATTATTTTATGTGGTGTAGAAATGCTTTTAATAAGGCAAAATTCTATAGGTTTCACAAAATATGTTTTCAAACCATATAACCTTGTGTTTAGGGTCAGAGAGTTTATTTCCAAAACATTTTCCAAAGGTTTTCCTCCAAAATCATTTTTAACAATTAAACCACATTTTTATTTGACTAGAAATGGTTTAAATCCAAAGTTTATTCTTTTGATTCACCAAATACATTTTTGAAACCACCATTTGTTTAATATGGTCAGTAGGTTCAAAACACACCATTCGCCAAAGATTTTATCCTCAAAATCATTTTAGAACAATTTTTATATCCTAAACATGCATACACAAGTTTCTGCAAAAAACAAACATTTTAACAGAAACTTTTTACTAAACAAAGTGCATGGTTGGCTAGGGCTTGTCTTGCTGAATCCAATGATATAAAATTTGCAAAATTTGGACGTGTGGTTTGAAAGTTATGCAATTTACAAAATTGGAAAACTAATAGATCAAACTCTGGTTTTTAAACAACACACTGGCCACGCGTCTTATTCCTATTGGTCGAAAACGTTTCGCGTGGATCAAGCGATGCAGGCCGTTGGATTTAAGTGGGATCACACGGCTCAGAAGCGCGCGTACCCTTTCGCTCACGTTCTAACCTAATCGTCAGATCCAAATCCTACGGTCCTAACTTCTTTGACCATTGCTCAGCGGCGCTGGCGGCGGCTGGTGGTGGCGGAGCGGTCAGACGGCGGCGGAGTCGACGCTACAGGAAGCGAGGAAGGAAAGGGGGTGCTCACCATGTTCGCCGAAGCTTGGGGAAGCTCAAGGTGGTACTGGCTGGCGAAGGGGCGCACGAGATTGTCCTTAATCGCTCACCGAAGTTGAGCTGTGTCTCGGGTGCGGTCAGACGTCAACAGGGGCGGGGCTACAAGGCATGCCAAAGAAAGGTAAAGGGTGTGTTAGACGCGCACGGTACCAGGGAATATGCGAGCATCAGTGAATAGCACCGGGGCGGTCCGAGCTTACCAGGAAATCTCGCCGGAGGAAATGGCAGGCCGTGGCGCTACTGTTCGTCGTCGTTGCCGATGTTCTGGGGTGCTTGGGGACGCGCTGGAGCTACGGGGTGGTTCGCCAGGAGATGGGGATCACGTCTGTGTGCTCGAGGAGGCAAGGGGCGGCGAGGGGCTGCCGGAATCGGCCGGGAAAGTCGTCGGAGACAGTGGGGTTCGGGAGAGAAATCCGCGCAGCCTGGTGGCTCCTATGGGGTATGGTCTGGGGGAGAAGGAAGAGGAGACCAGGGCGGTTAAGAGGGCGTCGTTGCAGCGCGGGATTAATCGGCCGTTTAACGCGAATTGAAGGGCGCAATTACGACAGAAAACAGTCGCGAGGTTTGGGGATGAATGGTTCGCGGGGTTGACGACGAGGTGATCTGGCGGTGGGGTCCGCTTGGCAGCGTGAGAGAGGAGTGGGGTGATGGGGTCCACGCGTCAGTGTCGCTGCGGGTTCTTTCTTTGGTGCGAACCGTTTTTATGCGGGAGAGAATGAGAGGTGGGCTGGCTGGGCTTAGTTGGGCCAGGCTAGTTGGGCTGGGTCCTTTACATATATTTTTTCTGTTTTGTTTTTCTTTTTCTCTTTTGATTTTTCTGTTTTGATTTTGAATAAGCAATTCAAACATTCATTTGAATTCAGACCTTTGCCAAAATTTGTGTAGGTTTAAATATTGATTAGTAGCACATTCTGAAGTCAATTTTTGGAATAAAAACTTTATTCTTTTTGGAGTCTTTTATTTATTCAAAATAGGTTCTAGTTTTAAATCAAATAGATTTAATAATATTTTCAAACACCATTTTATTTCTTAAACCTTCCAAATCTTTTCAGTAGGTTTTATTTACTTAATGAGGTGTCAAATAATTCATCTTGAATTATTTGGAGGAGTTTTTAATATGATTTATTAATCATTTAAAATTTGGATTTGTCTTTATTTCAATGGGATTTGGTTTATGCCATTTTATTTTATTTTGGAAATTCTTTATCCTTTTATTTTATTTGATTTGGATTCTATTCATTCCATTTGATTGATAGATTTGGCCAAGATTTGATTTGGTCTTTAAATATTCTTTATTTAATATTTCTTTCTCCATCTTATAAAATCCATATTCTTTTATTTAGAGGTCCAAACTTGGTGATTCCAATTGGTAAAATCTTGTTTAATATTTGTTTATCCTTTTAATTCCCTTTAAGATTATTTGCTCACCATTTGGTATGGATTTTTGATAAGTGCTTTATTAGCTTTGGAATTTGCTTTTCCTCATTTTATTTAAATTCATAAGATTTTACTTATGGTTCCAAATTAAGTGAAACCAATTTCTATGGTCTTATAATGTTTCCATTTGTCTTTCTTGATCATTTGTAAATGTTTGTTGACAAGATTTTATATGGATCAAATCCATAGGCTTGGAGATAACTTGGAAATGATTTTTATCCCATTAGGGTTTAGGGTTTGGATTTATTTTCCAAGTGTTTAAATTTCCAGATACATTCATTGAGGGATGCATTTCTTTTGATTTGGATTTTGTTGAATTCAAACTTTAATTAAAGTTTGTTCCAGATGGGATTTTAAGTTTCCATTTAGAAACAAAAGTTTATTTTCACCCTGTTTTTCAACAATAATTTATTTTGTTTATTTATTTTTCACATTACAAGATTTGGAAAATCTTGGGATGTGACATGCGCTCAACAATGAGGACAAGTATAATCTTGGTTCTCTCATTGCTCGTCGCCTAGCTGCTGAGGGACCCATTTTGGGGGAAGTATTGCTGCCGCCTTGGATATTGTTGTTGATCCACATGATACAGTTTTGGCTCCTCGGAGGTGTAGCACCCCGGTAAAACCACTACTAGAAATTGCCTGTGTTTATTTGTGCATCATCATGCATACCTTGGCCTAAAAACATTTTTTATAAAAGCCCTATTTTGTTTTCTATATTAATATTCTCCTCTTGTTTCAAATTAAAACCCCGATCGATACGGATCTGTTATTTGTCTAAAACATATTTACAAAAGTATTTAAAAAACTAAATCAAATAAATAAATATTTTGTAATGGGGAGGCAGACAACCGCTAGGCCCAATGGACCGACCGGAGTCCACCTACAACCCAGTAAATAAACCCTAAACCTAAAGCAATCCCAACCACCGAAACCCTACAAACCCTAATCCCTAGATCCCTACCCACTCTTCCCCACCCCGCCACCAGGAGCCCACCTGGTCAAACCCCACATCGGCACACCCAAACCACCTCCCCTTGGACCCAAACCGACCATCACCCCGCAGTACACAAACACAATCCCACGCACCCAGGGCCACCCGCGTCCCTCGCTCCAGGCCCCACCCCCGATGCTCCTGAGCCCCCGAATCCCCGTCCATGACCCTCGCTCGCATCCCCACCTTCCACCCGTGCTGCTTCTTCCTCTCTCTCTCCCCGACGCCACCACCAGCACCTCCCTCTACTGGCCCTCTCCCTGTCGCAGGCGCTCGCCCAGCCCGCCTCCTCTTCGTTCTGTGGGCTCTGCGCCCCTGCAAGACGTCGACGCCCGCTGGCATGCTGCCCTTCCCAGGCGGTCTACAGCACGCGCGGCGCCGCCTTCCTCTGCAACCGGCCGTCGCCGTCCTCACCTCCGCTCCATGGCGGGCCCCTGCCTTGGCGGCCTTCTCTCAGCGCCGCTCTCCACGCCCCGGCACCGTCGACCCGCGCCCCTCCTGCTGTCACGAGCTCCTCGAGCCGGCCCGCCGGCCTCCGTCCTACCAGCGTCAAGGCCTCCCTCCTCCTCGAGCTCGGCTGCATCCCACGCTGACCCCGTCTCTGGTTGTCCCGCCTGCAACCCTCTCCGCCGTTCAAGCCAGACGCCACACCCCTCTGCTCGTCGTTGCCCTGGTGCTGGTCCCGGCCTCAGCCCGGTTCATCTCCACCATCGGTGGTCGCGGCCCTCCTGCTCGGCCTCCCCTTTGGTTCTCCGTCGCCGCCGCCCGAGGCCGCCATCTTCCGTGTCTCCAACAAGGCCATGTTCCCTGTTAGTGGAGACAGGGCACCTGTCGATGTGTTATGTGAGGCCCCCGTGTTTGAGTCTGAAGTGTTGCAGTGACGCAAGGGGCATCAGTGCACTGTTGGTGTAGGGATGATGCCTTGGAGATGTCCGTGGTGTTGATCTAGACCTCGATGTGGAGAAGTACCAAGCTTTGGCAATGATATTGGTGATGCTCGGATGAACCCTTGATTCTACCCGCGCCGAGAACCGAGTCCAGCATCGACAATCGTAGCCGCAAGACCTCTAGTTCTCCTACTCGGACACGGAACAACAAGGTCGCCCTCCCGATACGCCATGATCGTCTACATGGATCTGATGTTCGAGACCTCGAAGACCGATCCCGGCACGCCCGAACCAAACCCCTCGGAACCAAGATCGTCGAAACCCAAGTGTGACCCCTTTTCTGAGACCAATACTTTTATGTATATAATATATACTTGTTGCATATTAAATTGGTCATGCATGCATACATGTTTGTGGGAGTTTGGGGCTATTTGGAAGATTCACCTAAATTAAATATGGAGGCCATATGCGGGCGAAGCTAGTCTAATGTTAGCTTCATTTAATTTGTGTAGCGAACCGATGATAAGTTTTGCAGTGTTAAGACAACATTTAAATTGCGGGGTATCTAAACAACATGAACCTTCCAAGTACTTGTCGGGACCCCGGTTTCTCTTAATCTGACCTAATTGCATCGCACCGTTGCCATGTCACGCATCATACATGCATCATGCCCGATCTATTGCCTTAGTATTAAATAGTGCATCCGGTGTTTCTTCTAGTGCTTTGCTTCTTCACGGATTAGGCCGATGAGTTGATGCGAGAGTCGACCCGTTCTTCGAATGAACCTTCGGCAATGTTTTTCAGGCGAGCATTCTCCCCCTTTCTACCTATCTTACTTTTATAGTCTTTATTCCCTCCTGTTGATCTATTGCTATCTGTGTTGCGATGCTCTAGTTTTCGTACCCGTGATATCCCTTGCAGCCTTATATTGCCTTGGACACATCCTATTACCTATTGTTTGGTAGATAGTTGGACTTGTGTGTCGTAGTTGCTTGCTCAAGTGCTGTTGCGTCTCGTCAAGTACCACAGTTGTTGGAAGACTGCCATATGCTTTATGTTGGAGATGATCATGTCTTTAATTACCGTTTAACAACTAAAATTGAAGTAGGTAAATAATGCAGAGGCACAGGTGGGCAATAGATGTTATTTGGTTTTTAACCGTCCACTTGTGTCCCGTAGGACCCCGAGTACTTGATACCTGTTCTTTGAATATTCGCACTATCCGCATGTGGGACCACGAATCCCCCTAGCCAGAGCTTGAGTCATATATTATTTCTTGGGGCCACAAACTAGTTTGGAGCTTTATTACTATCATGTACTTATGTCATGCTTTATTGCTTTATTTACGATTGCGCGTGGAGCGCCTGTACTGTTTAGGTAAGCGGAGTGTTTTCGCGGTATCGACAAGCCTAGTCACACTTTCGGGTTCCCAGTCGTTTACAGCCATTGACGCAAACCTCTGGGTCCGTTCCGGAGCCGGCCAACTTCGTCGCGGGTAGCTTGATGGGGTGGCCCCCTGAAATTTATATGAATCTTGCAATTGCTCTATCGTGATGCCTCGTTGGGTTTTTATTTGGTTTTTCTCGAGGTTGATCGTGCGTGTGTTGCTATTTGTGCCCCCTGCAGGGTAAAACTTTCTGAAAGCCGTGTCCACGATTATGGACGACTTGGAGCACAGTATCTCGATCATAGACATCTATAACTAAAGTAGTGCTATAAATTTGACTTTATAATGACTAGTAATCAGCTTCACTATAATGGAATGGCTAAATAAAAGTGCCAACAATTGCTGGTTTGGGTTGTCACCTGTTACAATTGTATCTGACTAGTAAGTATTGCAACTACAACGGAATGGCTAAATAAAAGTACCTACAACTGCTGGGTTTTGGGATGCCTCATGCTATATGTATCTGACTAGTAAGTACTACAACTACAACGGAATGGTCAACTAAAACTGCCCACTGCTTATTATATCAGGAGGACCCATGCGATCTATATCTGACTAGTAATTGTTGCAATGATAATGGAATAAATAAAAGTGCCAACTATGTGAGTTTCCTTGGTATGACTTCCTCGGTTGGTATCGAGGGGGAATCCCAGGATGGGTATGCTTGGTGTTAGAATCAGGTTGGATCCGAATAGGTCTTTCTTACCCCTTTCTGATAGCCGCCAGATGTATCGAGTCTCTATAGGTTGTTTAGTGCATGCTTTGCTGCCGCTTCAGTCCACCATACCTATGTAGGCGAGGACCGCTGAATTCTAGTCTCGCCGTGTACTGGCCTCAGTACTGACCGCTCTCTTTTTTCCTTTGCCCTTCGTCGGCACCTCTTTTTTTAATCAGGTTGAGATCGACATCGTTAGCAGGGTTACCCTTCCGGCTTGGCCTGGGCAGGGTTATGGACGCCATTGGTTATTCTTCAGGGCTCTTAGCCCCATTGCATCTTGTCCATAGTTGGACGTTGTATCGTTTTCAAGGTGATTTGGATCTTTGTATTGTATACTTGTATTCTTGACTCTTTGAGTCATTGCTGTATATATCTGTTCTGTGGGTTCCATCGTGGACTATTGTGTAATGGTATTACTTCGTTTTCCACCCGCACGAAAGTGCCTAGTGGGCACCTTTGAATCGTTTCTATGCGGGTTTGTCGGGGATCGCTGGAACTTGCATAGGGCCGATTCTGAGGGTGTTACAAGAGGCTTGATCTTGCTGCCATGAAGGCGCACCACTTTGTCACCACTAGTTCTACTCTTGAGAACTTGGTTTATAGAATGTTGTTTACTGACGGGGAAGAGAGAGAGAGATCCCTCTACCCCAAACCACTTTGTTCAGTATTTCTCAGGGACCATAGTCACGCTCAAAGGCGGAGATGGACGACAACCCGTGTTCTCTTACCTTCCGTGGGCACTATCAGGAGGAAGCACGCCTCGAGCTCATACCAGGACGAGGGAGCTTCCTCGACATACTACGGAGGTGCATCTACTTGTAACATCCCTAAAATCATGTTTCAAAACTCATGCATATCATCCATGCATCAATGAATCATTTAGGGTTTCATCTCAAAATCTTTTCAAAAACAGGAGCACATGTTGCTCATTATTTTATGTATGAATACTCTAGCCTTTGTGCTACTTGCTAATGAGAAAGGTACTAATATCCATTCAGTAATGTTTTGAGTTCAAACTTAAGTGATTTCAAAAACTTGAGCCAAGTTTCAAAACAAAGTATGAAATAAAACCAAGTTTATGCCTATTATTATATCTTCTAAAGACTTGGTTTTATTTTATTTTTCAAATGACCCAAGTAGGTTGAGTGAACAGAAGTGTTTGACACATATTTGAGTACAAAGTACACTGTACAAAAGCTGGAGAAGGTTTGAATTCAAACTGAATTGAAATGGAGTTTGAAAACCAATTCTAGAAAACCAAACAGAAAAAGAAAAGGAGTAAAGAGGGGAAAAAATGCAAACAGCCAATCTGGCCCAACCCAGCCCAACTCGACCCAGCTAGCCCAGCAACCCCTCTCCCGCGAATTGTTTTATTTCACTCGCACCCGCACCCACTGAGTCGCTGACTGTCTGGACCCACCCCCACTCCTTATCTCTCGCTGACAACCACGGCCCACACGACTATCGTCGTCTCCACCCAGCTATTGGTTCATCCCCAAATTACGCCGAGCGTTTCCTGTTTAATTCGTGGCGTCAATTCCCGTTCATTGCCTGAGTGATTCACGCCCCCGTCTCGCCTACTTAAACACCATGCTCCCCTCCTCCTTTTCCCCCAAACCACACCTCACCGGAGCCACCAGGCTGCACGAATTTCTCTCTGGACGCCCGCTGCTCCGACGAGTTCGTCGTCAAATTCCGGTGAGCACCGCACTCCCCTCTGTCTATGATTCATACTGGCATGTTCTACATCTCCGTGCGCACCTCGCACCTACTGACACTCTCCGTTTGCTCGCGCATGGTCTATAGCCTCGGCATCGTCAATGACTGAGCTCCGCCACCCTCTGCTCGAACTCCGGCGACTGTTTTCCGTAAGTCCCAGCTTCCCCTCTTTCCCTGTTTGATATGCGTGAGATCCCCAGTGTCCTACGCATCTAATGACACCCTTCTCTCGTCTTAGCGTGGCCCAGAATGTCGACTCCGTCGCCAACAGAGAACACTGCCGCCAGGGACTTCTCCGACGAGCAATCCGCGACAACTCCGAGCGCCCCTTCGCCAACCGAGCACACGTTGAGCATCTCCTCGTCGCGGCGAATATGGTGAGCATCCTCCCACCTCCCCGGGCGACCTAGTTTGGTTTTAAAATGCTGCCAGATGATGGTCAGATGCTGACAGAGCGTGTCACCGCCTGTCACCGCCGCTAGCGCCGCCACTTGATGGTCAGATGCTTAGGGTCGTTAGATTTAGATCCAGTGGATGCGATAGATCATAGCCGAAGGGGTAAGTTTAGATCTGTGCCGCACATTTTAGTTAGATCCAACGGTTCGCAGACGCGATCCAGCGCGAAGCGGTATCAGCCAGTTAAAAATCGCCGCGTGGCACGAGTTTGGTTTTAAAATTTTGAATTAGATCTATTAGATGTTTGATTTTGTTTAATTCATAACTTTTGAATGCCACGTCCAAATTTGACAAGTTTTATATCAATGGAATCAGGAGAGAAAACCCTTTCCATATATGCAATGTGTTTAATGTTTTGTTTCTGTTAAAATGGTTATTTTTAAAGAAACATGTGTAGGCCTATTTTGTGTATAACAAATATATGGGAAATGTTTTAATGTTCAAATAAAGTTTGTTTGGCAAGTTTTGAACTTGTTTATGAATAAGTACTGTGCACTTGTCTTGTTGAGTATAGAAAATCATCACATATCATATTGCATGCATCCATATATTTTTGCTTGTATTTATTTTGTATGTGATTTGGTGCTATCATTTTATGTGTAGATTTTGGTGCAAATAGTAATTGTGATTGTGAGGATTGTAGCTACTCTCCAAACTACCAAGGCAAGTGGTGCTTCATGATTTATTCCAAAGTTTTCAACTTTGCATTAGAATATTTTGCTAGTCTTGCATGGATATTTTTGATCTATATGCTATGCTTGGGAAATCCTAGTAGTTGTAAAATTGCTAGAAATATTTCTAAGTCTTACCAATGACATGCTTAGCCTAGCTAGTAGCAATCAAGGGTGGTTATATTCATGCTATGAATAAATGTTTCTAAGTCTTTGGACTATGTTTTTGCTTAATAAAAACAACTAAGTGATTGAAACACCTGGGTGGAATGGAAGGAATGGTTTATGTTGAGTGGTTATACAAGTCCCATTTCTATGGTTTACCTTGTGTATCTCACTTGTGGAAAGCCACCCAGGAACAAAGGGATTTGAGAGGCCAAATGTTAAGAAGCTTCTAGTGCAGTCACTTGGCAATATGGGCGCTTCCTGGATCATATAAGTTGCAATAACTTAGCCATTTGGACAGTTGGTGGTAGTGGGATGATAGGTTGGAGCGCGTCCATTTGGTCTAAGGGAAGGCTTCTGAAAGGTTCTGTCTTGGTGAAAATCAAGTCTTGTGGGGAAAGTGCACAACCTCTGCAGATGGAAGAATCTAAGTACTTAGCCATGTCCCTGGTATTGGACAACTTGAGCATCAAGACATGGAAGCTATCAAGAATCTCCTCATCAAAATTTCTAAGTAAAAACTTGTGGTTGAATAAGGGTGAAGGACCCCAATGTCTATTGGTGGTTCCTTGAGAAAAGTTTTTGACAAAGAAAAACTTAGTGTTTTCAACTGATAGGAAAAACCTATTTTCAGCAAAGCAAGCCTAAGCTACACTTAGCCAAAATGCATATAGTATTTAGTCCACCAATATTCTACTAAGGTATCACTTGCCAATACTATTCCAATGTATTGACCCACTGTGGCTGTAACTTGTGATGTTGCAGGATATTCTGATGATGATTAGGAGTCATGAGTCTACACTCAACATGCTTGCCTGTGGCACATGAATATGAAGACTTATTTATCTTATTATATATTTGAACTCTTGTATTAGGCCTGTGGCCATGGAGTTGTAAAAGACTATGTTTGTCTCTGGAATGATATGTAATAATGACCTTTGTTTCTGTGTACTTCATCTTAAACTGTGGATGCTAGCATTGATCCAGGGACTAGCATTGCAATCACAGGGATCCTTTCCTTTACAAAGGAGGGATCTTACATATGGTATCAGAGCACTGTGTTGCCTGTAGGATTATGACCCTAGGATTGGAAACCACTAAGGAAAAAAAATTCAACAACTTCCACACTTGTCTTTTCTTCTCATAAACTTTTCTAATCTTCATTCTCATCCCTATTTGTAGATGAACTCCATCAACGAAGCCGTGAAGAAGGGACCACTCATGACTATGAATTTGGAATGTGAGACAGAGTTCCCCAAGGCTCTCAAGGACCTCATGGTTGCCATGGGAATACATGGTGCAGTTGTGTACAAAGGTTTTCCTGTGATGGATGAAGGAGTTGAGTACTGGTGGGTGCAACTTCACTTGTATAAAAACAAGGAAGACAACCACAAGGACTCAGGATTCTGCATGGTCACCAACACACTGATGCACACCACATTCTTTGATTCAGCAAAGGATGCAGCTTGGAGGGCCATCAAAGAACTTGGTGATAGAATCAAGTGCAGAATGCTTAACACCCAGAATGACCTTAGGGAAGAAAGGAAGCGTACCCAAGAGCTAGAGGCTACCAACCAAAGTTTAAGGAAAGACATCATAGACTTAGCAATGGAGTCATGTGATCAAGATAAACAGATTTCCTCTAGGGATGCCTTGTTAGCCAACTTGGCAAGTGAGATGGGATTATAAGCGTACTTCGTTAGTTGGACCACCACACTTATCATTTTATTTTTCAAAATGTTGTCTAAATAAGTTGAACCTTGGTTGTTTGTAGTGGATCCATGTATACCATGACTTGTGTGTTTTGATTTCCAAAGTTATGCATGTGATGCCTTGTCTTGTGATTTGTCTTAAATTGTGTTGATTCTAACTTTTTCTATCTTATTAAATAGATGCCTAATGTTACTATCAGCACGGCTGAAGAGTTCAAGGGAACTCGTTTTGGCCCTCGTATTATTAAGCTCACTAGTCTGCTCAATCTCCCTCTTCCTACTATCATGATGCTTCCCCTCACCAAGTTTGAGAGGAAAGACCTTTGGGGCTTCAAGGTCAATCATCCAGGACGCTAGACTGAGCCAACCACGGAGCCCATCATCTTCAAGCTCATGCATGATGACAAGGAGAGAGGCCTTGAGGTAGTCATGCAGGATTTGATTGGACGTTTACTAGGGAGACACTCTCGAGAGGTTAGGGGTACTCACTTCCACACCTTTGGTAGACGTGATGATGATGGTGAGGCCATTGACTTTGAGGATACTTCGAGAGAGACGCAGAGCCGATTCGCCTATACTTCTAGGACTCAAAGGTTCTTCTTAGGCACATAGACACTGATAGGACCAACGTCATGCTTAGCAATGACAAACTCCAGGTGCAGCTTCGTGAGAAGGACAAGCTCTTCGCGGAGCAAGATGAGATAGTCAAAGAGATGGAGGCCAAGTTTGAGAGTTAGGACAGAAAGTTCAAGAGTCAAGAGAAGCGAGTCCAAGATAGGAACAAGAGGATTCAAGACATGACTGCAGAACTAGAGTCCAAGGACTTCGAGCTCGAGCATCAGCAGACCGTGATTGAGAGGCTTCGTTCACAGAAGAGGGCTCTCAAGGCCAAAGTAGAGACCTTGACCACCAATGTCGAGGAATACAAGACCGCAATGGAGAATGCAGGTCTTACATTTGTTGAAGAGGAGGTTGATGCCGAGGAGTAGTGATGACTACTCATTTACCTTTATTTATCATGTCTTTGATTATTGAGTCGCAATGACCATCCAACATGTGGATGGCTTCCTATTGGTGTGTTTTCTTTGCAAACTTGTTGTCTATGTTGTTGAACTTTTATTATTATGATGCATGTTTGGTGATTGTTTATGTGATGTATTGTGCATGTTAGCATCTATGGGTATCTCATTCTTATCTCTATTGAACAAACCACAGATGCCTCTCCGACGTGCAAATCCCAACACCAACAACAACAACATCACCCCTGAGATGCAGCAAATGGTGACAGCTCAGACTCATCTAATGCAAATGATGACTACGTTCATCCAGAATCAGAACAACAACAACAACAACAACAACCACAACAACAACAACAACAATAACAATAATAATAATAATAACAACAACAACAATCAGAACAACCCACCGGGTTTTGACATGCTTTCCAGGTTCTTAAGATTGAGGCCAGCAAAGTTCTCAGGAACTACTGATCCTATGGTGGCCAATGATTGGTTACGCTCTGTAAATAAGGACTTGGTAACTGTTGGCTGTACTGATGAAGAAAAAGTCAGATTTGCAGCTCACTTGTTGGAAGGACCAGCAGCCACTTGGTGGGATAACTTCCAGATCACCACTCCCATTGAGGATGTGACATGGGCTATCTTCGAAGATGGTTTCCGTACTGCCCACATCTCATCCGGAGTGATGAGTTTGAAGAAGAAAGAGTTCCATAACTTGAAGCAGTGCCACCGCAGCGTGGCTGAATACATTGAGGAGTTCAACAATCTGGCGCGATATGCACCGGATGAAGTTGACACTGATGCTAAGAGGAAGGAAAAGTTCCTTGAAGGGTTGAATGATGAACTGAACCTGCAGTTAGCTGTGGCCTATGTTCCCACATACCAGTCTCTTTGTGACAAGGCTGCTATTTTGGAGAGCAAGATGAAACAAGTTGAAAGCAGGAAGAGAAAGCACTCTGACAAGCACAGCCCGGGATCGTCTCACAAGCGTTCCCATTATGATGATAGTGGGAGTTCAGGATCCCACAAGCATGGGAAATTCAACAAGCACCACAACCACAACTGTCATCATGACAACAAGAGTCACCGTAGTCATGACAATGACAAGTACAAGAATCACAAGGGTGGATATAAGAGCCACCACAGTGGAAGTGGCAATGGAAGCCATCCTGTCAAGAAGGATCTTAGTCAGGTTGAATGTTTCAAGTGCAAGAAGATGGGGTATTATGCAAATGAATGCCCAGAAAAGAAAGTTGAAGGACCCAACAAGCCCAACCCATTCCAGAAAGGGCAAGTGAACCACATCAATGTGGAGGAAATCTATGAAGAGCCAGATGCTGTTGCTGGTAAGTTCAAACTCAATTCTATTCCAGCACTTGTTCTTTTTGATACTGGTGCATCACATTCATTCATATCAAAAGCATTTGTTGATAGAAATGGGTTTCCAACTGAAAACATTGGGTGTCCAATAAAAGTAAGTTCTCTAGGTGGAGATATGATAGTAAGTCTTGGATGCCGGGATCTAGTGATAGAATTTGGAAAGTATAAGTTTCCAGTGAGTCTGATAATCCTAGATTCCCAAGGACTGGATGTAATTTTGGGAATGGATTGGATGACCAAGTATGAAGGAGTACTAGATTGTGCCAATCATACTGTTGCACTCACAACCCCGGAAAAGAAACGGATTAGATTCAAGTCTAACTTTGAATCAAAAGGGAGTAAGCTTAATTCTCTTAAGGGGGTTAGCATAGACAGTGTGCCTATTGTGAGTGAATATCCAGATGTGTTTCCAGAAGAATTGCCGGGAATGCCACCAGATAGAGATGTGGAATTTCTTATTGACTTGCTACCAGGATCTGGACCAATAGCAAAGAGACCGTACAAGATGTCAGTGGATGAGTTGAAAGAACTCAAGAAGCAGCTTGGAGAATAGTTGCAGAAAGGTTTTATCCAACCAAGTTCTTCGTCTTGGGGAGCACCAGTTTTGTTTGTGGAAAAGAAAGATAGAAGTCAAAGGTTATGCATAGATTACCGTTCACTCAATGAGGTGACTATCAAGAACAAATACCCTTTACCTAGAATCAACGACTTGTTTGATCAGTTAGAAGGAGCTTGTGTGTTCTCAAAGATTGATCTCCGATCAGGTTATTTCCAGCTCAAGATAAGGGAACAAGACATACCTAAGACAACTTTCACCACAAGGTATGGGTTGTATGAGTATACCGTGATGCCATTTGGTTTGACCAATGCACCAGCATACTTCATGAATATGATGAACAAGGTGTTCATGGAATTTCTTGATAAGTTTGTTGTCATTTTCATCGATGACATTTTGATCTACTCAAAGAGCAAAGAAGAGCATGAAGGACATTTACGTTTGATACTTGAGAAGCTTAGAGAGCATAAGCTGTATGCCAAATTCAGCAAGTGTGAGTTTTGGTTGAATGAAGTTGGATTTCTTGGACACGTGGTGTCAGGAGATGGTGTAGCAGTTGATCCTGTTAAAGTTTCAGATGTAACTGAATGGGAATCTCCCAAGTCAGTGAAAGAGGTTCGTAGTTTCCTTGGCTTAGCAGGGTACTACAGAAGGTTCATTGAGAATTTCTCCAAGGTAGCTAAGCCTATGACAGAATTGCTAAAGAAAGACAAGAAATTTGCTTGGTCTGAAGGTTGTGAACTCAGTTTCCAAGAATTGAAGAAGAGACTAGTGACAGCACCAGTCTTATGTTTGCCAGATTTGGAGAAAGATTTCCAAGTATATTGTGATGCATCTCATCATGGATTAGGTGCAGTACTTACACAAGAAGGGAAAGTTGTGGCTTATGCCTCGAGACAACTCAAAACTCATGAGGTAAATTACCCTACTCATGATTTAGAGTTAGCCTCTGTTGTCCATGCACTCAAAACATGGAGACATTA
Source organism: Avena sativa (assembly GCA_916181665.1). Taxonomy (NCBI): domain Eukaryota; kingdom Viridiplantae; phylum Streptophyta; class Magnoliopsida; order Poales; family Poaceae; genus Avena; species Avena sativa. The sequence continues at coordinate 367,402,737 of OV702279.1, read as the reverse complement.
TCTTTTGGGAAAGCGTTGTGAAGTGTTCACAGATCACAAGAGTTTAAAGTATATCTTCATCCAGAAGGAAATTAACATGAGACAAAGAAGATGGCTAGAACTCATCAAGGACTATGACTTGAGTTTGCAATACCACCCCGGTAAAGCAAATGTTGTAGCGGATGCTCTAAGCCATAAGGTTTTTGTGAATGGCCTTACTAAGGGAGAATTGCCAGATGATCTGTGTGCCCAATTTAGAGATCTCAGATTGGAGATTGTGCCTGAGGGACATCTCATGCCTTTGGATGTTCAACCCACTTTGTTGGACAAGATCAAAGAATCCCAAAAGGAAGATAAGTAAATTGAAGAGATTAACGAAAAGATTGGCAAAGGAAAAGCCAAAGGATTCCATGAAGACGAACAAGGTACTTTATGGCATGGATTTCATCACCGGATTGCCGAGGACCAGGTCAGGATATGATTCTATTTGGGTAATAGTGGATCGCCTAACTAAAGTGGCTCATTTCATACCCGTGAAGACAACTTACACAAGTGCTAAGTTATCCAAGATCTATATGAGTAGAATTGTATGTCGACATGGAGTACCCAAGAGTATTGTGTCTGATAGGGGAACTCAATTCACTTCTCATTTTTGGAGGCAACTACATGAGTCTCTGGGAACAAGGTTGGAATTCAGCACTGCTTTTCATCCTCAAACTGATGGACAAACAGAAAGGACCAATCAGATTCTTGAAGATATGTTGAGAGCATGTGCTCTAGACTATGGAGCCAGTTGGGATGAAAGTCTGCCTTACGCAGAATTCTCTTATAATAACAGCTATCAAGCTAGTATTGAGATGGCACCATTTGAGTTTCTCTATGGGAGAAAATGTACCACCCCATTGCTATGGAATGGTGTGGGGGAAAGAAGTTTGTTTGGACCAGAACTAATCAAAGAGGCTGAATAAAAAGTCAAGCTGGTTAAGGACAGGTTGAAGATAGCACAGTCCCGACAAAATAGCTACGCAGATCCTAAGCGTAGAGAAGTCACCTATGAAGTAGGCGATAGAGCTTATCTTAGAGTGTCACCACTTCGTGGAGTGAAGAGATTTGGAGTCAAAGGAAAATTGGCCCCAAGATATGTTGGACCATTCAAGATTCTGAATCGCAAAGTAGAAGTAGCTTATGAGATTGAATTGCCAGAGTCACTGTCTGCTGTTCATAATGTGTTTCATGTGAGTCAACTTAAGAAATGTCATCCGGAAATGGAAGAGACTTCTTTGAAGGATACTATACCTTTGGAAGAGGTCCAATTGGAAAGTGATCTCACCTATGAAGAGAAACCTATCAAGATACTTGAGACTGCAGAAAGAGTTACTCGGACTAAGACTATCAAGTTCTGCAAAGTTCAATGGAACCATCATTCCGAACAAGAAGCAACATGGGAAAGAGAAGATGATCTTTGGAAAGACCACCCTCACCTATTTGCTAGCCAGCCCGAATCTCGAGGGCGGGATTCACCTTAAGGGGGTTAGATTTGTAACATCCCTAAAATCATGTTTCAAAACTCATGCATATCATCCATGCATCCATGAATCATTTAGGGTTTCATCTCAAAATCTTTTCAAAAATAGGAGCATATGTTGCTCATTATTTTATGTATGAATACTCTAGACTTTGTGCTACTTGCTAATGAGAAAGGTACTAATATCCATTCAGTAATGTTTTGAGTTCAAACTTAAGTGATTTCAAAAACTTGAGCCAAGTTTCAAAACAAAGTATGAAATAAAACCAAGTTTATGCCTATTATTATATCTTCTAAAGACTTGGTTTTATTTTATTTTTCAAATGACCCAAGTAGGTTTGAGTGAACAGAAGTGTTTGACACATATTTGAGTACAAAGTACACTGTACAAAATCTGGAGAAGGTTTGAATTCAAACTGAATTGAAATGGAGTTTGAAAACCAATTCTAGAAATCCAAACAGAAAAAGAAAAGGAGTAAAGAGGAAAAAAATGCAAACAGCCAATCTGGCCCAACCCAGCCCAACTCGACCCAGCTAGCCCAGCAACCCCTCTCCCGCGAATTGTTTTATTTCACTCACACCCGCACCCACTGAGTCGCTGACTGTCTGGACCCACCCCCACTCCTTATCTCTCGCTGACAACCACGGCCCACACGATTATCGTTGTCTCCACCCAGCGATTGGTTCATCCCCAAATTACGCCGAGCGTTTCCTGTTTAATTCGCGGCGTCAATTCCCGTTCAATGCCTGAGTGATTCACGCCCCCGTCTCGCCTACTTGAACACATGCTCCCCTCCTCCTTTTCCCCCAAACCACACCTCACCGGAGCCACCAGGCTGCACGAATTTCTCTCTGGACGCCCGCTGCTCCGATGAGTTCGTCATCAAATTCCGGTGAGCACCACACTCCCCTTTGTCTATGATTCATACTGGCATGTTCTACATCTCCGTGCGCACCTACTGACACTCTCCGTTTGCTCGCGCATGGTCTGTAGCCTCGGCAACATCAACGACTGAGCTCTGCCACCCTCTGCTCGAACTCCGGCGACTGTTTTTCGTAAGTCCCAGCTTCCCCTCTTCCCATGTTTGATACGCGTGAGATCCCTAGTGTCCTACGCATCTAACGACACCCTTCTCTCGTCTTAGCGCGGCCCAGAATGTCGACTCCATCGCCAACAGAGAACACCGCCGCCAGGGAATTCTCCGACGAGCAATCCGCGACAACTACGAGCGCCCCTTCGCCAACCGAGCACACGTTGAGCATCTCCTCGTCGTGGCGAATCTGGTGAGCATCCTCCCACCTCCCCGGGCGACCTACTCGCCAGCTCCGCCGCTGACAGAGCGCACCGCCGCCTGTCACCGCCGCTAGCGTCGCCACTTGATGGTCAGATGCTTAGGGCCGTTAGATTTAGATCCAGTGGATGCGATAGATCATAGCCGAAGGGGTAAGTTTAGATCTGTGCCGCACGTTTTAGTTAGATCCAACGGTTCGCAGACGCGATCCAGCGCAAAGCGGTATCAGCCAGTTAAAAAGCGCCGCGTGGCACGAGTTTGGTTTTAAAATTTTGAATTAGATCTATTAGATGTTTGATTTTGTTTAATTCATAACTTTTGAATGCCACGTCCAAATTTGACAAATTTTATATCAATGGAATCAGGAGAGAAAACCCTTTCCATATATGCAATGTGTTTAATGTTTTGTTTCTGTTAAAATGGTTATTTTTAAAGAAACATGTGTAGGCCTATTTTGTGTATAACAAATATATGGGAAATGTTTTAATGTTCAAATAAAGGTTGTTTGGCAAGTTTTGAACTTGTTTATGAATCAGTACTGTGCACTTGTCTTGTTGAGTATAGAAAATCATCACATATCATATTGCATGCATCCATATATTTTTGCTTGTATTTATTTTGTATGTGATTTGGTGCTATCATTTTATGTGTAGATTTTTGTGAAAATAGTGATTGTGATTGTGAGGATTGTAGCTACTCTCCAAACTACCAAGCCAAGTGGTGCTTCATGATTTATTCCTAAGTTTTCAACTTTGCATTAGAATATTTTGCTAGTCTTGCATGGTTATTTTTGATCTATATGCTATGCTTGGGAAATCCTAGTAGTTGTAAAATTGCTAGAAATATTTCTAAGTCTTATCAATGCCATGCTTAGCCTAGATAGTAGCAACCAGGGGTGGTTATATTCATGCTATGAATAAATGTTTCTAAGTCTTTGGACTATGTTTTTGCTTAATAAAAACAACTAAGTGAATGAAACACCTGGGTGGAATGGAAGGAATGGTTTATGTTGAGTGGTTATACAAGGCCCATTTCTATGGTTTACCTTGTGTATCTCACTTGTGGAAAGCCACCCAGGAATAAAGGGATTTGAGAGGCCAAATGTTAAGAAGCTTCTAGTGCAGCCACTTGGCAATATGGGCTCTGCCTGGATCATATAAGTTGCAATAACTTAGCCATTTGGACAGTTGGTGGTAGTGGGATGATAGGTTGGAGCGCGTCCATTTGGTCTAAGGGTAGGCTTCTGAAAGGTCCTGTCTTGGTGAAAATCAAGTCTTGTGGGGAAAGTGCACAACCTCTGCAGATGGAAGAATCTAACTACTTAGCCATGTCCCTGGTATTGGACAACTTGAGCATCAAGACATGGAAGCTATCAAGAATCTCCTCATCCAAATTTCTAAGTAAAAACTTGTGGTTGAATAAGGGTGAAGGACCCCAATGTCTATTGGTGGTTCCTTGGGAAAAGTTTTTGACAAATAAAAACTTAGTGTTTTCAACTGATAGGCAAAACCTATTTTGAGCAAAGCAAGCCTAAGCTACACTTAGCCAAAATGCATATAGTATTTAGTCCACCAATATTGTACTAAGGTATCACTTGCCAATACTATTCCAATGTATTGACCCACTGTGGATGTAACTTGTGATGTTGCAGGATATTCTGATGATGATTAGGAGTCATGAGTCTACACTCAACATGCTTGCCTGTGGCACATGAAGATGAAGACTTATTTATCTTATTATATATTTGAACTCTTGTATTAGGCCTGTGGCCATGGAGTTCTAAAAGACTATGTTTGTCTCTGGAATGATATGTAATAATGACCTTTGTTTCTGTGTACTTCATCTTAAACTGTGGATGCTAGCATTGATCCAGGGACTAGCATTGCAATCACAGGGATCATTTGCTTTACAAAGGAGGGATCTTACACTACTTGGGAACCATGGGATTGAGCCCCACTTAAGCCAAAGCCTAAACTTGGGGGAGGTACACCGACGTCATACTCATCTATATATCACGATCGGTCATATATCCTTTGTTTTTGCTTTCTTTTTGGTTTTTGTTGCTTCTTTCTAAAAACCCAAAATACCAAAAATATTTTCGTTGTTTCTCTTGGTTTGTTTCTTTGCTTTGGTTTGCCTTAAAAGAAAAATCCAAAAAGATTTTGCTTTGTTTGGTTTGCTTTGATTTTGTTTGGTTTTTCTTTGTTTCCTTATTTCTATAAAAATCGAAAACACCAAAAATATTTGTTGTTCTTCTTTGGTTTTGTGAGTTCTTTGCAGGGTTCAACCGTCCTTAGTGGATTTTGGTTTCATGTTAATTATTCAAGTCACACAAGTGAAGGGCAATAATGAAGATTAAGACAACTCGAGGTGTGGTAAGAGGCTGGTAACGAACCCTATTTGTTTCATTTTTGTACATATACTAATCATTGTGAGCATGCTTAGCATGTTTGTGTAAGGTGTATGTCATTATGGATGCTTAGTAGTTCTTGCTTGTCTATGATTAGCTCCAACTTTCTAATAGTTTGTAGCATGTCATATGAATGTTTGCTTGCATTGTTTTATTCATACTTTGGTATGATATTGTGGTATCCTCCTCTGACTGTTCATGTGAATCGACTTGGCACATGCTCACGCATGCATATGACTAATCAATAGTCAGTAAGCCTCGATGATTTATTTTGCCTCCGAGTTCTTGTATCACTTTCATGTCATAATTAGTCCTGCTTTGTTGCAAGCATGATTATGACAGTTATTGCTCTCTCGTTTGTCGCTCCCTCTCTATTGCTAGCCTTCACTTGCACTTAGAATGTGCTCTACCTATGCTTCCAACTCCCCAAAACCAATATTGCCAGCTGTGTCCACCATACCTACCTATTAGCATCATTTGCTATTCCAGTGCATATTCCATATGACGTGTTTTCTTCCAAAATAAAATATTTGTCTGTTTTGAGAAAGTTAGTTAGTAAAGCTCTCACGAACTTGATGGCACACTTTATTCCTTGCGCTTAATAATTCTGAACCATTGTGACTAGTCCATGAAAGTTATATGCTTGCTAATTATATACTGGAAGTCAGCAGAAACGTGTTGTCACGGGGAACGCTTTCAACACCTGTTGGATATCTCATCCAGTTGATTCTTTGCTCTTTTCTTTACGGATGTCGACGATGTGAAATAAAAGGGGAGGTTGTGAGTTCATGGAGTTTATACATTGTGTTATAGAAACGCCTGGGCCGCTAGCCTAAGCCATGCTTAATCATGGTGGAAACTTGCAACATCACCATAATGAGCATCTATGAAGCGTCCTCAATAAAAATATATGCATATGGTAAATAAAAAGATTGCTGAGATGCTCATTGTCTGCTTGCCTTGTCATTTTGGTTATGGGAAAGCTCCTGTACCATATGCAAGGGGTACCCCGTTGGCGGTTCTCGATGATATGCATGTATTTACAATGACAATAACTTTCAGGTGACCAAAGTTTAGTAGCATGCGGAGCGACCCTCGTACTCAAGGGACTTAGGATTTCCAGTCTATGGTCTGTCAAGCATATGATTCAGAGTGGACCTCACTTTCACCTTAACCACATGAAGATGCCTATGATAGGGGCAATGAGAGCTCAAAGCTAATGAGTACCTTCCTTTCAGCATTGGGAAGCCTTTCAAACCTTCACAAAACCGTTTTCACAACATTGTTGAGTCACCACTTATTCTATGAGCACCTTCTAGAGGGCATAGTTGTCATTCTTGTGTTTGTTCCAAAACTTGGTTAATTATGTCATGACTTTGATGCTTGTATCTCTGATATCTTTATCTCTAGTCTTCATATGAACTTCAGAGGTGCCTTGGCATTTATTGTGCTCTTCAAACAAAGGCAAGCGAGATACCACTCTATCATACCTTATTATGAGCATTGCAATGTTGCTTTTGTTTATGTCTCATGCTACTTATTATTATTGAGTTGGTTCCTCTTCATAGGTTTCAATGACTATTGAGTAGACTTAGTTGCATACTCATTATTATGAATTGTCTAAGCATCTACTCATGTGCTGAGAATATTTACATCATATGAAGCAACGTGTTCGTTAAAGTTCTTTTATCGCACTCAGTTTTCAACTGAATTGCTTGACGACAAGCAATAAACTAAGATTGGGGGAAGTTGATACGTCCAAAACGTATCTACTTTCTCGAACACTTTGCTATTGTTTCTTCTCTAAACTTGTGTGATTTAGATACAACTAACACAGACTGACGCTGTTTTCAACAGACTATCAAGGAAAATCCTGGAAAATATGCCAAAAATCCTATTTCACCAGAAGATCCACGGAGCCAGAATACGAGACAGAGGGGAGCCCTGGGTGGCCCACACCCCCTGCCGCGCGGGTGGGCCCACCCACGCCTGGAAGGGGTGTGGCCAGCCCAGGCACCTCCTCGGCCTCTCTCTTCGCCTATAAGTTGCCTTCTGACCTAAAAACTCAGGGGGGTTCAATAGTTTTCCAGAAAGAGTTCCGCTCCGCCGCCGCCACCAGAAACCAAGATTCGGATCCAGAAACTCCGTTCTGGCACCCTGCCGGGACGAGGAATTTGGAGAGGATCATCGCCATCGTCATCACCAACGCATCTCCATCAACCACTGATGTTTCCCTCATCCATGAGTGAGTAATCCCCCGTTGTAGGCTTGGGGATGGTAGGGATTGGGTGAGTTCTATCATGTAATCGAATAAGATCTGTTAGGGCGTAGTGCCTAGTATCTCTATTAGTGCTATTTGACTTTGTTGCAACTTGTTGTGCTTAATGCTTGTCACTAGGGCCCGAGTTCCATGATCTCAGATCTGAACTTATTATTGAATCATTATGATAGTATTGTTTGTGATCTTATCTGCAAGTTGTGTACACATATCATTGTCCGGATCCAAAGGCCCCAAAGTGACAATAATTGGGACAACCGGAGGGGATGGTTGTGGTGTGAGGATCACATGTGTTCACGGAGTGTTAATGCTTTGCTCCGGTGCTCTATTAAAAGGAGCACCTTAATTTCTAGTAGTTCCTAGAGGCCCCGCTGCCATGGGCTGGCTGGACAGAAGATGTTATGCAAGTTCTCATTGCGAGCACGCATGCCTATATTTGGAGAACATGCCTAGGATTGTTTAGTACTTGGATGATTGTTATTATTTATCTGCAATGCCCTAGATTTTGAAGTTACATGTTTAGACTCATCCATGCAATGCCCGTCCATCCATCCCTATGCCTATCGCATTCAAATCGTACTGTTACCATTACTGTTACTATTGCTCCTATTTCACTATTGCTGTTGTTGTTGCTGTTGCTTTGCTGTTGCTATTACAAATTGTTGCTACTGATAAACTTCTGTGAGCAAGAACTATTTCCAGGTGCAGCTAAACTGACAACTCAGTTGTTAAGGCTTGCAAGTATTCTTTGGCTCCCCTTGTGTCGAATCAATAAATTGGGTAATACTACCCGCGAAGACTGTTGCGATCCCCTATACTTGTGGGTCATCAGGGCTACATACTTTATCATTTCATTATATCACCAAAGACAAAAGGAAAGAAACTATTTCACGATTCATATAACAATGTCGCCCACATGCTATACGAATAGTGAAGTAATATCTTTCCTTTCGACTTTGGGGCTACAATGAGATATTTGAAACTACATAGGTCACCATTTCATTTAATTCATGCTATCTAATCTCCACGGCAAAGATGAAAGAAGATAAATAGTTCCACGATTCATATAGCATTAGCATGATATGTAAGTGGTAAACCAAAGAAAGGATTCGGTCTCCATGACAACGACTCATTTCGAGTTTGGTGTGCCGAAAGGAGTTGTTGCCATGGACCCATAATCCTTTCCTTGGCTTACCACTAGACATATCATATCTATGCTATATGAATCTTGAAAATAATTGTCCTCTTTCAACTTTGGGGCTACGAGATGAGATATTTGAACTAAATGAAACAAGACAGTCATCTGGATAAACCATAACCCTAGCTAGAATGAGATAGTTGAACTATGTAGGACCAATTGAATTCAAGGCAGTACGAACAATATAGCACCAATTAACAATTGTAAAAAACAAACCTAGAAACACCGTTCCCTGCACTTGTCCCCGTCGTCTACGGCCCCATCGGCCACGGTCTTCAGATCTGGTGCTCGCGGCTGTGTCCATGGCCTCCCCTACAAGTTTTTAGCAAGAACAATGGTCCGTATTACAAGTTTTTTAATATTATCAATGGTTATGTACAAATGGTGCAATGATTTGAAAAAAAGGAGCAGATTCTTAAGTTTGATTACTAGGCATTTCCTTGAATTGAGATACACATCAGTGTATAGCTCTATGATCAACCAAGGCTAGCTCTTCAAGGTTTTAGAAGTTCAACACTATCCAGATGCCCCAAAAGCGCTAAAATTATTGGATTTATTGTTATTACTTCCATAGCAGTATTTCAGCTAGTTTATGCAGACAACTATATTGAACTCCACAATCAGTTATACTGAACTCCATAATCAGCTATATTGAACTCCACAATTAGTTATATCAAAACCTGACTGGGTCAGTGGTGACGCTACACACACTTTGTGATGCCAACTAACCAAAGGGGATCAAACCATCTGCTACTTACTAACCATATGCTAGTGATCAAACCGTCTGCTACTGATCAAACATCTACTTACTAACCATCTGCTACTTACTAAGGAGCATAGTTACCGAATCGCAGGGGATCAGAACAGGAAGAGCAAAGGGATTAGTGGGGAACCTGAGCGAGGATGCCTCGGCCAGGGTAGGCGTGAGGGGCGTCTGGTGATGGCGAGGCCCGGTAGCCGTAGGACGAGGAGGGCGCGCAATAGTGAGGGCAATGATACGTTGGAAACATATCTATAATTTTTTATGCTCCATGATTGTTTAGTATCTACTTTGCTTTACTTGTCTACACTTTGAGGTGCTTTTTACATGTTTTCTGTTACTAACCTATTAACAAGTTGCAACAGTGCCAGATGCCTGTTTTCTGCTGTTTTTGGTATCATAAAAGTTAGTAAAGAAATATTCTCGGAATTGGACAGGACGAAGGACAAAGTCAATAACTTTCCGTGGGGAACAAGAATTCCAGAGGAGAGCCCGAGGGGCCGGCCAGAGGGGACAGACCCCCCCCCCCCAAGCGCGTGTGGGCCCTGCCCCGCGCCTGGCTAGGGTTTGGCCGCCCTGGCGGCCGCCTCGGTCTCCCCCTTTGCCTATAAGAAGCCCCCGATGCAGAAATTCTCGGTACCCGATCAGAAATACACGAAACCGTCTGTAGCCGCCGCCACCATCGTCCCTAGATCAGGGGGATCTGAAGCTCTTCCCGGCACCCTGCCAGAGGGGAGATCATCCCGAAGGCCTTCTCTCCGGTATGATTTGTGAGTAGTTCCACCTTGGACTATGGGTCCATGTAGTAGCTAGATGGTTGTATCTCCTCCTTTGTGATTTCATATATAGATCTTGTGAGCTCTGTTCATGATCAAGATCTAATCTATTTGTAATCATGCATGTTTTGTTTGCGGGGATCCGATGGATATTGAGATTATTATGTTGGTTTGATTAATGGTCCTATCTTTATGATTCTATCATGTCTGTGTTGTTTGTGATCTTGCATTCTCTCCGTTGCTAGTGGTTATCTTGGCCAAGTAGTTGCTAGTGACTCCAAGAGGGAGTAGTTTCCAAGGGAATTGACAGAAATCTCTTCGGTTGTAGATGTGTTGTTGCTACTAGGGACAAAAACAACGGTCTCTTGTTCATCGAACATGTGGACTATTTACCTTACACACTTTGCTTAAAACAGTTGTCTGTTGCTTGCAACTTAATACTGGAGGGGGTTCGGATGATAACCTGAAGGTGGGCTTCTAGTCATAGATGAAGTTGGATTACGGTCTATGTATATTGTTGTATTGTCCAATCAACTTCATAGGATCTTTCTGGCTAGTAATTGCATTGTCATGCCTTGCTCAGTTCCTGTCAATTGCCCCGCTGTAATTTGTTTACCCTTCATGCCATGTTGTTTATCTAAGGAGGGCACCTCTAGTGAACTATGGACCCCGGTCCAATCTTTACCATTGATATATCTTCCACTATTACTTGTTTACTTGCTGCAAACCATTACCTTCCACAACATACATTTAATCCTTTGTTACAGCAAACCGGTGAGCTTGACAACCTCACTGATTCGTTGGGATAGAGTCTTGAGTTTGTGTTGTGCAGGTCTCCACGTTTCTTCCAACACCTGTGTGACGTTTCCTTCCTCCTTCTGGTTCGATAACCTCGGTTTCTACTGAGGGAAATCTTGCTGTTGTACTCTTCATACCTTGCTCTTGGGGTTTCCAACGAAGCACTCTTCCTCCCTATTGAGTGTACCATCAAGTAATTTCTGGCGCCGTTGCCGGGGAGGCTAATGACGTCTTCACAAGGGGAGTCCTTCACTTCCTTTCTCTTTACTTTGTTTTTATTTTGCTTAGTTTATTTTGCTTGGTTTTGTTTGCCTCTTTTCAAAAAACCCAAAAAATTAGTCTAGCTTGGTCTGCTTTCCTTATTCAAAAACACAAAAAAATTATTTCCTGCTCTAGCTACTGTTGCTATTTTTGGCTTGCCCACCTTTGCGAAAATGAACTTTGCTGAGAACACCAAGTTGTGTGACTTCACTAGCACCAACAACAATGATTTCCTAAGCACTCCTATTGCTCCAGCTGCTCCTGATGCTATCTTTTATGAAATTAAGCCTGCCTTGTTGAATCTTGTGATGAGAGAGCAATTTTCTGGTGCTGGTTCTGATGATCCTGCTGCCCATATTAATAGCTTTGTTGAACTTTGTGAGATGCAAAAGTATAAGGATGTAGATGGAGATATTATTAAGCTCAGGCTTTTTCCTTTCTCCTTGAGGGGAAAAGCTAAAGAATGGTTGCTATCTTTGCCTAAAAATAGTATTGATTCTTGGACTAAGTGTAAAGATGCTTTTATTGGAAAGTACTATCCTCCTGCTAAGATTATTGCTATGAGAAGTGACATTATGAAATTTAAACAGCTTGATAGTGAACATGTTGCTCCTGCTTGGGAAAGAATGAAATCTTTGGTTAAAAATTGCCCTACTCATGGACTCACTGCTTGGATGATTATCCAAAAAAATTATGTAGGTTTGAAATTCTCCTCAAGAAACCTGTTGGATTCTGCTGCTGGAGGTACTTTTGTGGGACTCACCTTGGGTGCTGCAACAAGGCTCCTTGATAATATGATGGTTAACTACTTTGAATGGCATGTTGAGAGAGCTCCACATTGGAAAGCTTGCGTTGAGGAAACTTCCTCTTTGAGTGAAAAGATTGATGTTATTATGGCTATGCTTGTTAATGGGAAAGCTCCTCTAGATCCTAATAGTGTTCCCTTAGCCTCTCTGGTTGCTCAAGAAGGGCAAGTTAATGTGAACTTCATTAGAAACAACAATTTCAACAACAATGTCTATAGGAATAATTTTGGTAGCAACAACAATTATAGGCCTTATCCTCCTAATAATGGCAATTCCCATGGAAGCTCCAACAATAATGCTAGAAGTTACCCCTCTGAACTTGAAGTCATGCTCAAGGACTTTATTGGTAAACAAAGCACTTTCAATAAGACTATAGAGGAAAAGCTTTTAACTGTTGAGAAAAATATATCCTTTTTGTCTGAAGCTCAAACTTCCTTAGTTAACAAAATGGCTGCTAAACCTAAAACTATGGAAAACACCTTTGCTACTGCTCATGCCATACAAGTTACTATTGATGAAAATGTTAGGCTGTTAGCTCAACTTCATGCTAGGTGGGAAAGGGAAGCTGAAATTGATAGAAACAATAGTGTGTGCACTGTCACCACTAAACCACAAGTAGCCCCTATTCCTCCTCCTACTATGCCTAAGCCTATTGATCCTACTACTAGTAATGCTAAGTTTGATTTTGATATTGATGGTTGCAATATTTCTAAAGTGATTATGTTCCTACAAAAGCTTGCTAGAAGTCCTGATGCTAGTGATATGCATGTTGCCTTTACCAAACACATTACAGATGCTCTTGTTAAGATTAAGGAAGAGAAGCTAAAACACAAAGCTTCTATTCCTAGGAAAGTAGAAGATAGTTGGAAACCCATTATTAATATGCAAGTGAATGACTTTGATCTCAAAGCTTCATGTGATCTTAGTTCCAGTATCTCTATTATGCCTAGTAAGATTTATGAAATGCTTGATTTACCACCATTAGAAGATTGGTATTTAAATGTCCCACTCAATGATAATGCTAAGAAGAAACTCATGGAGAGTATTAATGATGTTATCATTATGGTTAACAATGCTTATGTCCCTGTGGATTTCTATGTTTTGGATGTTGAATACAATGCTTCTTGTCCTATTACTTTGGGAAGACCTTTTCTTAGAACAGTTGGTGCCATCATTGATATAAAAGAAGGCACCATCAAATATCAATTTCCATTCAAGAAAGGTATTGAACACTTCCCTATGAGGAGAGAGAAGTTGCTTTTTGCTCCTCCTTTGAAAGCAAGGTTTGATGTTAATGTTTCTTCATTTGAAAATACTTGATTCTTCTTGCTTCTTATGTCTAACTTAAAGGCGTTAAAGAAAAGTACTTGTTGGGAGATAACCCAAGAGTTTCCTTGAGTATTGGAAGTTATTACTTCTGTAATGACCTCTCCTTATCCTTTTTGTTTGCTTTTTGTGCCAAGAATGACCTCTAATGAGAGGGAAGTAAGATTTGGGGAGTTGTTGTCCCGAAACAGATTTCTGTCCTCCACCAAAAAAATTCATGAGGAGGTTCTGTAACTCGGATTAAGTTCAAAATTTACGAATAAGTCCCCCAGTATGTTGGCTAACTTTCGTTAGTTCAACATGTTTTGATTTGAGCAACAGAAGATGTTCGAAAAAATTCGTTTCTACCTGCTGGTCTGTTTTGACAGATTTCTGCCATTATTTGCATTTGCTTCTTATTGATTCCTTTTTGAGCTCTCTTCAGGTAAATTGAGTTTCTTTGAAGGAGTTACTACAGTAGCTTGTGTTTTTAGTGAAAACCCTTGCTGTTCCAAAGCTTTGTCAGTGGTCTAATATCTTTTGAATAAGCTAATGTTGCTAATGAAGATTGTGTGAAGTTTTGTATGAGGGAAAAAATTTCAGGTGTAGAGAGAGAATGATGCAATGAGATGAAGAATGACAAAAGCTTAAGCTTGGGGATGCCACCATGGTGTAACCCCAAGAAATATCCAAGAAGTGCAAGCGTCAAAGCTTGGGGATGCCCAAGGCATCCCCTTCTTCATCAATAAAAAGCTCATGTCTGTCTAGACACTTCACTTTTATTGTTTCATGCACAATTGTGTTGTTTTTGGAGCATCTTAGTTTTTGTTTCTTTGCTTAAATTTGTTTAGTTTGCTTGAATTTTTTGTTTGCTTTGCTTAAGTTTGTTTATTTTGCTTGAATAAAGTAGTTTGGACCCCCGTTCTCGCTGTGTTGTTTTGCAAATAAGTTGCTTGGTATTTGGAAAGGAGTAGTAAGTTCTTGCTTGAAGTGCAAGAGGAGCTTGCATTGGCTGTGACTTAGACTTTAACATGATATGCTAGGTGTTGTTTTAGCATTATGCTTAGTGATTATTGCTGTAGCATGTCTTGTTCCAAACAATTGGGATTGCTTAGTGTGCCTTGAAAAAATTATGCGTTGTTTTAGCATGCAAAAGCATAGTATTGTGGTATTTTCCTTTCATGTTTTGCTTGGGTTGACTTGGCACATGCTTATACCATGTTATGACTATGACAAGTCACCATTAGCCTCTATGATCATTTAGTCCTTGACTTGTAGTAGCACTCTTTGCTTTGATTAGTTTGCTTTGTTGCATTGCATAATTATGGCCATTATTGCTCTCTTAGTTGGTTGCTCCCAGTCTTTTGCTAGCCTCCACTTGTATGGGTAAGTTCTACTCATGCTTCCAACTTCCAAGAAACCAAGTTATTCCAAAGTGTCCACTATAAACTCCTATGCATGGTGTGTTACACCATTCCAAGTATATTCTTGTTTTCATCTATCTTCCAATTAAAAACTATTTTGTTATGTGAAAACTTAGTGATTAAAGTCCTCACGAACTTGATGACACATTTTATTCTTTGCCCCTAATAAACTTGAACCATTGAGGCAACTTTGTTGTATATGCTTGCACTTATAAGTTGGGATTAGCAGAACCGTGCTATCACGGGGAACGTTTTCAACATTGCACTTGTACTTTTTGTACTCCGTTGATATCATGCTCTTTTGTCTATGGATGTTACCGGTGTGAAATGAAGTGGGAACTTGTAAGTCCATAGAGTTTGTATTCTGTGTTAGAGAAACGCCTGAGCCGCTAGCCTAAGCCATGCCTAATCATGGTGGAAACTTGCAGCATCACCATAGTGACAACCTACCACCGTAGGGAGGTGCGGGAGGTCGTGGACGCGCCAGTCCTCGCCGAAATCGAGGCGGTAGGAGGAGGTGGCGGCCGGAGGAGGTGTGGTAGGAGGAGGTGTCGGAGGATGCGACCGGAGGTGCGGTCAGAGGAGGTGGCGGGGGCCAGAGAAGGTGTGGTAAGAAGAGGTGTCGAAGGAGGCGGCCGGGGGAGGTGGCGGCGACCAGAGGAGGTGGTCGACCGTGGTCGGAGGAGGCCGAAGAGAGGAGAAGGAGAAGAGGAAGGGAGGATGAAGAAAAGAAGGAAGGGAGGTAGGAAGAGAGGGAGGAAGAGAAGAAGGGAGGGAGGAAGGGAGGTAGGTGGCCGGCCGGATTCGAATTTCCAATCCCGTCCAAACTTACTTGTGGCGCACTACATGGTGGTGCGTTCCGGGTAAGTGGTCTTTTTTTCTGCAGGAAAATGATCTTTTAATCGTAACTTTTTATTCTTTTCGAATTTTGAAAATCTAAAAAATTGCTAAATGACCAAGGGTATTAAACAATATTCATTCTCGTCATTTTGATATATATTATACAATTTTTTTTGACTTCGTATGCAAAAGTTATGGTTGTTTTACTGTGGCATGACTTTTTTACAAAAAAAAGTTAAAAATTATATTTTTTAATTTTCCTACAAACTAGACCATAGCACCAAATACATAAGTATTGTTGGAGCATTGCAGTATTTAACGCTTACAAGGTTTGATATTTCATAGGCTTATTTGCATGCTCCTTCTACATTATGTTAGACTGATGCTAAAATAATTTTGAGATATATCAAGCATACTTCTAGTGTCAGTTTGACCCTCACGAACTCTAACTCCACTCTGGTCGGTGCTTTTATTGATGCTCGTTGGACGGGTTTTTTTTTTTGGAAATGGACGGGTTGGATGATCGCTGATCAAATGTAGGCTTTGCTGTCTTTTTTTAATTCTAATCTTATCTTTTGGAATGCAAATAAGCAAGTTATAGTTTCTAGATCTAGCATAGAAGCAAAATATAAATTTGTTTCAAATGCTATCGCTGAAATAATTTGGGGATTCTCTACATGAGGGGATTGGAGTTAAGATGATAGAACCACGGTATCTATGGTGTGACAGTTTTGGAGTTACATACTTATCAGCAAATCCAGTGTTGCATGCAACAGCCAAACATATTAAGATATATTTTTATTTTGTTAGAGAGAAAGAGCTCAACAGCGAGTTGGAAACTCATTTTGTTCCTTTGAAGGATCAAGTTGTTATTGGGTTCACAAAACCTTACCTGTTTGCATGCATGTTTGAGGAGTTCAAGCGTATAAAAATAGATCTTATAGTTCTATTCTACCCCAACTTGTACGCCTCCTTCGTGATATATGTATACACAGGACACGCACGCTCGATGGACTGCATCAAGTAGTAGAATCGTTCAAAAACAAGTATGCTAGCAGAGGCGCTCGATGGATTGCGGCACCCAACGCAAACAAGTATGCTAGCAGAGGCGCGCGCCGCCGAGCTGGACACGCTCTACAGCTTGTACTTCCCGGAGCCGGACGCCGGGCGGGTCGCCGCGGCGGTGGTCGGCTGCGTCTGCCTCGACCATCTCACGTGCACGGAGTGCGCGCGCATCGTGGGCGCCCCCTTCGTCGCGATCGAGCTCGCCGCTCGCAAGAAGCAGCGCAAGGATCCCGCGGCTCAGTTGCCGCGCGACGACGTCGGGCAGGGCACAGGCGGAGACGGGACCCCGGCCGAGGGGTCCGGCGCGGCCATCTCCGGCATGGCAGACCCGGTCCAGTCTGAGGGGTTCGAGGAGGCCATCTCCGGCATGGCGGATCGGCTCGGGCTGGCGGCTTCCGTCGGGGAGCGGGCCAATGAGGTGTTCAGGAAGATGGAGGAGGCCAGGGCGTGGCCGCATCATCGCCCGGGCTGGGCCAAGGACCAGAGCAAGGGCGCGCTCTACGCGGCCTGCCTCTCCGTCGCGTGCCGCAGCGAGGGCTCGCCGCGGTCTCTGAGGGAGCTGGCCCTGGCAACGGCGGCGAGGAAGGGGAGATCGTCAGGATGACCGAGCTCATTAAGAGGTGGCTCGGAGAGGAGGCTGGGCAGGCGATGGGCGTCGGCGTGCTGACCGTGTCTAGCTTCATGCGCCGCTTCGTCGCACAGGTCGGGCTGGGGGAAGCGGAGTCGACCGCGGCGCTGGAGGCGGCGCGGCGGCTGGAGGAGGGCGCCCTCGACGTGCGGCACAACGCGGAGTTCGTCGCGGCCGCCGTCGTCTGCCTGACCCTCGAGCGCGTCGGCGCTCGGAATCCCGGTGTCAAGGACGTGGCGGCGGCCATCGGCTTGCGGATGCAGACCATCTATCGCGCGTGCAAGAGCCTGCGTCCGCATGCTGACCTGCTCTTCGGCTGAAGGACCTGCCACCCACCATGTTTTTTTTTTACAATGCCACCCACCATGGTTTCTTTCTTGCTCTGTACGTCTTTGTTGCAAGGTTTCTGTCTGATTCCTTCGTATCGATGCTTGCTACTGCACTAACCAGATCATTCATTCGCCAGTTTAGACATGAGTAGAGATGAATGCCAAATTATAAGTTATCTAGTTGGCGTGAATCTTCTGTTTCGTTGCGTGCTGTTTTCTGCGCATTTGTTGCTGATGATGATGGTGGCCGAATAGCCATATAGTATTGTCGAAGCAAGAGAAATGTCATTGCACAAGCTGGGTACTTTCAGTGTGCACCGTATCCCCTACCGTGTGCAACTATAACAACGTATCCCCTACAGTGTGCAACTTTCAGTTTCCAAGTTCAAACAATCTACAAGGATTGTTCAGCTTTTGGCACCTGCTCTAATTCATGGTATGACATGTACTCCGCTCAGAATCGAACTGACCAAAGTGCTACGAAATCGCATCGTGTGGATGAACACAATACCACAAATAAGAAGTAGCGGATGCAAACACGAGATCATCAACATACAAGAACATCGAGATCTCCAAGAACATATAAGGGAACCATCTCCCAAAAGTGCTGGACAGGACGCCTCAAACATAACAAAGCATGGGGCATATAATACCTACCCAGTTGATAATCGTGGCAAGAAAAACCCAGTTGATAATCTAAGAATTGCACTGCTCTATCATCAGTGGCCAGTAATCGCTGCAGCTATTTTGACATTAGACTGCATACAAACATATGGCAACTCAAGCCCATTATCCTGATGCTCCAAACCAGAATGATCGACCAATGCATTAACATTACAAATGCAAAATTACACATGACAACTACAAGATTAAGGTCACGGTTCACTATCGGCCTAAAGTAATATCTACCATCACATGCCAGTTGAAAAGATAACCAACAAATGTCACAAATCACATTAGCATGAAGCACTGTAGTTACTTGCCCAACTATTGCAGGAGCAGCTATACGCTCGCAGCTCTCAAGTCACATATAGGAGATAACACATGCTATGGATTGGTCCCCGGAGATAAAATAAATGGTTTCTGACATTCAGAATGGACTCCAATATATTCCCAATCACAGCAATTTCATCGCATGAAAAGCTGGCGATAGCAAAATGGTAACAGAAGCCAAGTGGCAGAACATATGTTTTTTGAACATCAAGTAGCAGAACAAACTAGTGAAGCTATAAAGACAGATTAGACGCAGCAGCACACTAGCCAAACACAACTACAAGTGGATGACATAGCATTGACATATATTATTACCATGGCAAGAGAAAGTGCATAAACGAACAGGGCTGTATGCTCAACTATCAGCATGAACAGCTGTAGTTACGTGTTCAACTATTGCAGGATCAGCTCTAATGCTCGTAACCATCAGGTCAAAGATAGGAGAAAACGCATGCTAGTGATTTGTCCTGAGCAACAAATAGACAGCTTCTCACATTCAGAATGTTATCCACTTAATTACCAACCACAGCAGTTCCCTACATATGAAAGCTACCAACGCTAAAGGATCCCAGAATGGAAGATACAGAACAATAACTAGCCTGGGTGAAACCAGTAATTCCACATAAAACCTACCGACGGCACAACGATCACAGGATTCAAGGAGCAGACAAAATAACAGCTA
The DNA here is from genome assembly GCA_916181665.1 of Avena sativa. Classification (NCBI taxonomy): domain Eukaryota; kingdom Viridiplantae; phylum Streptophyta; class Magnoliopsida; order Poales; family Poaceae; genus Avena; species Avena sativa. Next base: position 367,383,388 of record OV702279.1, on the reverse strand, counting down.
AGCAACTGATAAGAACAGAAACTAGATGCAGCAGCATAATAGGCAAAGACAGCTACAGCTTGATTATTACCATGTCAAGAGAATGTGCATAGACAAAAAGGGGTCACGGTAAGTCCCCAACTCTCATGGATTCATTAAGCTACTAACAACAGCGCCACGGTAGAACAGGATTGTCCAGTCTCATATTAAGCCACAGTAGTAGCAGAGCAAAAACTCCGGCGCATCGCCACACCAGATTATAAGGACCAATTGTGAATACAATTTCTTCCATCAAAGGCAACGCATTGTCTGTCAATTTAAAGTTACTTAATATGATGAGTTGACTACCACTAGTAATGAAATAAACTCCTAGCAGTATCTACTTAAAACTTACAATCTAGCTACACATACAAACATATCCATGTAACAATGTAATGGTAAACAGCTAACAAGACACCTTCCATGAGAAAGTAAGTGTTTCTCCCACCAAGATAAAATGGTCGGTTGCTTGTCCTGGTACTTCAAGAATAACCTTATCTAGCAACAGTTTTGCACTGGCCAAAATAATTGAAGACAGCATAGAGTTTTCTTATAAAGGGAACATATAAACATTTCAGGTCAATACTACTTGTTGTAGTATCATCAAGTTGTGAAACCATAATTCTGCAAACTACTCCAGATATACATGACGTTTTGGCAAGCTCTAAAACAGCTTCCAAAACGTCTTATATTACAGGACAAAGGCAGTCCTACTTTAAAACCGTCCAATCATTAAGTCATAATTCTACAAACTGCTACAGGTATACATGCTCATTTCGAAATATATAGATGAACTACTGATCCTACTAGCAACATAATCCGACAGCTATTACTCATATAAACTCAAAAACATCTTACAAGCAAAATTGCATCACCAGCACACAATAAGAATTTTGCCCCTACAATTATCAAACTGAAAGCATGCAAACAATCAATATCCCTCTCAGGATTGGAATTAGAACATCAACCATAGTTCACCAACAAAAGTAATATCACTTATCATCCCCAGCAAACAACATTGGCATGAACAGATGCAATTACTTGCCACGAGCAGCTGTATGCTATTGCTCGCAATTGTCAGGTCAACAGTAGGAGAAACACATGCTAGGGACAGTACCCAATTTCATGGCTTACCACACTACGAATGTACTCCACTATATTTCCGAACACATCAATTTCATCACAGAGAAAGTGAATGGACAGCGCAATGATCCCAGAATGCAAGATACATAACAACTAGTCAAGTGATAAGAACAGAAACACCACAATAGGCAAACACAGCCACAACTGGATTAGTCATCACATATTATTACCATGGCAAGAGAAAGTGCATAGACAAAAAGGGCTAGCGATAAATCCCCAACTCTCATAGATTCATTAAGCTACTAACCAGCGGAACGTAAATCCATCCACACCACTACCAGTTCAGTAATAACGGCGCCACGGGAGAACAGTATTATCCAGTCTCATATCAAGCCATAGTAGTAGCAGAGCAAAACTTCTGGCGCATCGCCCCACCAGATTTTACCTCTTGAGGCTGATGAGAACCACCGCGATGGCTGCCGCGGTTGCGGCCCCAGCAGCGGCAGCGGCGGCCACCATCCCGTGAGACGCCAGCGGCCCGCCCTTGGTCGAAGGAGCGGCAGTCTCCTCCTCCTCTTCCTTGTCTGCAGCGGCGGCGGCAGCGGAGGCCTTGAGGGCCTTGATCTCCTCCTCGAGGACGAGCTTCTCCTGGTGCGCGGTCGCGAGAACCCCGCCGAGGCCCGGGCCGTCGATGTCGCGGTCGGAGGCGTTGGCTGCGGCGAGGAGATCCTGGAGGCGCTTGACCTCGGCGCGGAGCCCCGCGGCCTGGCTCTCGGCGTCGGCGGCGGCGCGCTCGGCGGTGGCGATGTCCTCCAGGGCCCCGGACACCTGCCACTCGAGGCGGGCGGCCTCGGCGGTGAGGAAGCCGTTCTCATGGCGCGAGGCGGCGAGCTTCTCCTCCAGGTCGCGCTTGGCCTCGCGGAGCGCGTCCATCTCCTCCACGTCGTAGGAGGCGGCCTTGGAGGCGGTGTAGCCGGACCCGTTGGTGAGCGCGCCGAAGCCGGACTCGACCTCCCCGGCGGCGGCGGTCGGGGACGCGAAGGTCTCGTCGCCGTTCTCCATCTCGAAACCCTTACGCTGTCTCGGTCGCGCTCGCGCCGCGTGTGCCGTGAGGTGGGCTGGGCTGGCTCCTGCGAGGGTGGAAATGGGGAAAAGGAAATTGGATTTCGAAAACGAGAGGCGCCTCCGGGAATATATCCTGTGGCTCGGAGAGGCGATTCCCCAATGTTCCGATCCGACGGTCGAGATGAAGTTATTCAGATCGGACGGCTGGCGTGGGGCGACCTAGTGGAAAACCAGGGTTGGCGTTATATCCACGGGAGAAAAGCAGAGCGGCGACGGCTCGGCTCGATTCCTTCTCCCCCTTCCCCTCGCCGCGGGGACAATTGATTATAACCCCCCCTCCTCAGGCGCTGGGACAACATAAACCCCCTTCTTTGTCTCCCTCCCTTTTAACCCCCCTGTCCTGCCTAATGTATCTGATATCCCCCTTCTTCATCTCTAACAAAATTGTCAACACAGAACTAACAAATTGATACATGAAAAGACAAAAATACCCTTCGTACAGCTGTGCAAACATCTGGCAGGTTTCAAACAGCAAAACTACTATAATTTCCCCGAAATAGACAACATTCACACAAGTTCAGAAAATGACAGCAAATAGAATTTCACAACAATACAAACTCACAAGTTGATACATCAGATGAAACTTGAAAGTAGTTCATGGTAGCAAAATAATAGTGAGTTTTGCACCTCACGTACACATAACATTGAGAAACCTCTACCTCACGTAGACAACAAAATAAAGTGAGTTTTGCACCTCACGGACAGAACACATTAAAGTGAGTTTGCACCTCACATACACATCAAAGAAAGCAGTTCATGACAGCAGCCAAAGACAAGTTCACAGACTTATTCTCCTTTTCTTTGGAGTCATTTTTTTCTTGCCTTTTGCTGGAGACTTTGTAGGTGTAGCAGCAGGGGGATCTTTTTCTTGCTACCATCCGGGATCCCATGGTTTGTCACACTAGACTGACTAGAACCGTGCACGGACATTGCATCACTCCTATTCAACATAGACAGAAAAAATCAGAAATATACACACAAAAACTCATGGTTAAATCCAACAAGAATAGAGGGATATGATGTTACCTATTCAGATCCATCACACCCCTTCGTCGATCCCTACCCTCCCACTCAAATCTCCATGCCAGTCTCTACCTAGGGTTTGTACCATTCAATCCATGAGAAATCAACCAAAATCAAAGAAAGGGGAAGGGGGAGAGACAGGGCGGAGCGGCCTCACCTTGGGGCAGCAGTGGAGGGCGGCGGACGGGGAGAGACGGGGCGGAGCGGCCGGATCCGGCGAAGGCGAGGAGCAGCGCTCGGGGCGGCCTGGGTCAATGCGGTCGGGGGCAGCTCTGTCTCTCGCTCGTGCGTGATAAAGAAAAGACCAGGGGCAGTCTTAGGATTTCTGAAAATAACTAATCTAATCAGGTGGATCAATTGCTAAATAAGAGAATAACAGTGAAAAGGGGGTCCAAAGCGATGGAGACAAACATGGGGGCTTACGTTGTCCTCGCGCGTGAAGAAGGGGGGTTATTATCAATTCTCCCCTCGCCGCGGAGTCCATTGGGCTCCACTGAAGAGGAGCTAGGCGCGATCTCCGGCGAGCGCAGGGGCGGCACGATGGTAAGATCTGGCGTTTCGGTCCCTGTACTTTGTTGACTGTGAGGCGATCTCGACCTGCGCGCGCGCCTAGATCTTAGGGTTTTTAGTTCTTTTTAGTGGAGCAGACAATCTGCTCCGCCAGATGCTCGCCGGAAACGGACTGCGTTGGTATGTGGTTTCCTGGTGTTGATCTCGTGTCTGATCTTTGATGTCTACCGCGGATTCAGTCGATACTGATTTTGGTTGGTACAAATAGCTTGTGTAGAACTGTAGGGTATGCTCAGTGTTTGCAGTAGAGATAGGAGAGATGGATATTTAGTGGTTCTTGTGATTTTACTGCTCTTTGATTAGAAGAAGATGAGTAAGAAACATGGAAGAGTTTCTAGGCTTGCAAATTTTGGCATTGGTACGAGTTATCTTAGAGTGCTGTGCTGATTTGCTAGTTGGCATGTACTTATGTCAAGCGAGTGAAGCTCGGAAGGCGGGCAAGCGGCGGAACTGCAGTACCAGTTGGAATTGTGTTCCCTTCCTGGAAGGGAAACGGCTAAACTAAAAAATTGTTGGAGCAGCATCTTGAGTCCAGCACTGCTATTTTGTGTTAACACGACTTTGCATCAGTGGTACTCCATCTGATGATACACACAGATTTCTTCGTATGAATTAGCTCTTCATGTTGCTCCTTTCAGACCAAGTATGTACTTCTATAATATTAAGCTGTCATGCTAGCTTAAAATCTAAACTGGTCAGGTGCATTGATCTGTTTTAACTACAGATCGATAGCTTATTGTGCATCCTCGAAATATTGGTGTTAGTTCAATAAGAAGGGAAATGAAAGGTTTAGGTGTTGTGTGGAATACGATAATTTGTCCTTAAGACTGCACAAAATGCATGGTTTTCTTTTGTAATTCATGCGCTCAAAATATTTCCATTAACTCTGTCCATACTAGTATTTTTGTATCGGTCTAGTAGAGTACGATCTGATGAAACCAAGATTCTTCTTGTTAGGCTGACCATGACCCAGAGCTGGAAGCCATCAGGCAGAGGCGAATGCAAGAGCTAATGGGACAGCGTGGCGCGGTAAGTTAATGAAGTGCATGGTGAAAGTTGGATCTGTACTGACAATGTGTATTTTTCTTGATTGGTGGCTGGAATCTAATGTTTAACTTTATAATTAGGCAAATCCGCAAAATGCAGGGCAACAAAAGGCCCAGGAAGATGCAAAGCAGTATGGTCCTTTAGTCCACAATCTTCCCATATGATTTTGTTATCATATGCCTTAAATTTTGTCTTGTGAAGCTCTAGGAAACACTGAGCTGACTTTGTATCTCACTCTCAACTAGGGAAGCTGAGGAACGCCGACAGATGATGCTTGCTCAGATACTGTCTTCTGAAGCTAGAGAAAGGCGTAAGTTCTCTGTTAGTGCAATTTCTGTTCATATAATTGTTGGTTTTTGATTATTTGCAGTCAAGTAATATGGGGCAGATTAATCTAAACAATATGGATATCTTTATGGGTTTCAGAAAAGTTCGTGTAGTTCTGTAAGTGGCTTTCTTATTCGGGTAAATGTTCAACATAAAGCTGATGCTAGGATGGAAATAATCACAATTCTGCTCTTTAGAGTGTCAGAACTGAAGGAGAAACTGTAATTTAATACGTCTGTACTCTGTAAAATTTGCAGTCTCCCGCATAGCTTTGGTCAAGCCTGATAAAGCGAGAGGGGTGGAGGATGTTGTGCTGAGAGCTGCACAGACTGGTGGAATATCTGAAAAGGTAATAAATACATAGCACATTCCATGTTTTCTGCTAATAGATTAGTTTGAACTTGCTTGTAACACTGTTGCATTTTCGGGTCTGTAGGTTTCTGAAGAAAGGCTTATCTCACTTCTGGAACAAATCAATACCCACACAAGCAAACAAACCAAAGTGACGGTATGTGAATACAGTGACTTTGTTGATTCTTAACACAACATACTTGCATAAAGACAGTCACCTCATTGAGGAAACCTACTTTGCTTCCAGTAGCGGGTTTAGAGTAGGTTCATTAAAGTCTGATCTATTCTGATATAGAAAGTCCTCCCTATATGTGATTCTTACATGCAACAAATGGCAAAGCCATGTAAAAACTATCCAACAAAGGTGCTGTCATTTTGATACCTTCTTTATTGAGTGTGTGTCAAGCTAACACTAGTATATGGTTGAACAGATGACAAGCCATCTAAGAGCAATCCAGCAATCTTGTAGTCACTTTGATCTCCTCTTTATTTAGTGCCTTTCATGCTAACTCTATTACGGTTAACAGATTCAGAGACGTCGCAGCGTCCTTGACGACGATGATTAGATGGAAAGCTTGATGTACGACTGTATGATGGGAGGGGATGGGTGCAGCGGCAATTTCTGAATTCAACAACAGTCAAGAGCTGAAACTATTTGATGAATCTTTGGTTGTATATGATCCATATTTTATTTGGGGTTTCTGTTGATAATGTTGAAACTGTTGCACTAGTCCTGGAACTCTCGGTCACACCTCAAAACTTCTGGTGGTTGATTTATCGAACTTGTCTTAATCTAGTAATGTTATTGTGTACGCTTTCATCTTTCTGGTGCCAGTATTGTTACTATAGTTGATTGGTTGAATGCATCCGTGATAGTCACTGAGTGAGATCCGGTTAGTTTGCATCTATTTTCATCAAACCTGTTTGGGCGTGCCTATACCCACAGGCCCTTGTTTTGGACTTGAAATGTTGATTTTATTGGTTACTACTGAAGATCAAACATATATTAAGAAAAAGGTCTCTGAATTGCTTGAACTTAGGTTCTGATACTTTTTGTTTGGTAAAGTGGGATATTTTTTATGTTTGGATTTACAAGCTGGAAAAATTAGCAGAATCCATTTCTGGATTTTTTTTAGCTGAGTTGGACAAATATGCCTGAGCATTTTGGAGATAATCATTTTGAATATCAAGGGAACTATATCACAATCTACAAATGCTTAAAATTTAAATATGCATTGCTCAAAACTATGCATGTGTCATCCGGATAGTCAAGCATATCACTGTTGTGGCCTTGGATGTTAAAGGCCGTCCGACCTCTGAGAGTATAGTTTATCGTCTGGTGTTGTGGGTGTTTTCTCCCAGGGACTGCGCTATTGTCTATAGGGTCTTACCTAAGCCAGTTTGGACGGTTTGGGCTAGTTCAAAATTATGTACTAGCTCTAAAGTTTAGATTCGATTTGTGAAAGAGATTGAACTATAATTTTTTTTGGCCAGTTTGGACGGTTTGACTTTTTGCACACCCTTAGTCTTACCTCTGATAGGCTGATAGAAATTAGGCGGAAAGCAGCGATGGTCGATCTGGTTATAAGCTGTACATTGAGGAATAATGCGTGTTCATGTGCAATCTTATTCATTTCTTTTATCAATCCAACTTTTGCATTGAGGATGTTGTGCATGTCTTACTTTTACCGCAGTCGTTTCTTGGACTGTCTGCAATACAGAGAAAACATATCCCGCATGAACTAATCCTATAGAGAAAACATATCCCGCATGAACTAATCCTATAGAAATATTACAGCGTAGATCTTAGAAAAAGCATTAAGTCATACCTCATTGAATTGTTACGGCCATAGGATTTGACTAGGCATGATATCACAATTCTATGTCTTTCCTATTTCTATACTTTTCCTATCCTATGAATCAAATGAGCTCACTTTGTGGCGTTATGGGACAAGCAAACAGATGCTTGTTGTCGGTCGTCTATGTTGTCAATATGGTTCAGCCATCTTTTTTATGACTAGTTCCATGGGGATGCATGTCCTCTCTATTTTATGTATCCCATCCGTCTCAAATTAATTGATACAATTTTGTCTAGATACACATGTACATAGACGGTTTTAGTGTGTTTTTATAAATAGCGCTTTATTAATTGACTCCCCTGCCAGTTACACCCTTACAAAGGTACCTAGCGGTAGAGGAGATTTTAATCTTTAGGCTTTGTTCGGTTAATCCCCTTCACTAATGGATTAGAGTGGAATGGAGAGGATTGGGGTGAAATTTGGCATAGATGGGATCCATTCCCCCTCAATCCACGCCAATCCCGTCGAATTTTTTGTGAACCGAACAAGGCCTTAAGTGGAATGAATGAATGCTCTATGCATAGAACCAACCGAGAATTGACCCTCTATGCATAGAGTGACCAACGCGGGGCCATATCTACGGGATCTCACATCTTTCCTACTACCTTCGCCGCCAACGAGCTTGTCCTCCTCGCGCGAGCTCTCGCCTTAAGAGCCTAGAAGTGATGATTGCGTCCCTCGGCACCCGAAGGGAGTGGAGAGACTAGCAAAGTAAAGCGAGGCCGGGCAACCCCCTTGGTCGCCACCGCTTCGCGAGAGCACCCGACGCCCAACTATGCATTGGGTTGGGTGCTTGAGCAAGGTGGTTCCTAGGTGTCAATCGTGTAGTATACATAACACATAACTAAACAAGAAAAGGTAGCCACATTACTATGGCAAAAATGTTTCTTGAATGAAAGGGATTTCTCCACTAATAGAAGCCTCACTGAGAATCGGGATAGTCTACTGATTGAAAGTCTGAGAAAGAAGGATTATGCAATGATTAATGACACATTGCACGCAAACAGACCAAAGTCTGGTCACTGCGTAGGATAAAAGGAGAGAAGATCATCCGCCTCCGTCTGGATTATTGCATGGTCGCCTCCTCCGACATCCCCTCCTCCATGGACAACCTGTACACTTTCTGCTTCTGCCGTCGTCTGTCTCGACATCAGATACCAGTAGGTGGCAGCCACAACATGGATTCCAGCGACCCGGACCAGGCACTTTTTCAGGAGACGGGCCTTTCGCATAGCCTGGATCATGACTAGCATCAGCGCAACGAGCACTCCGGAAACGCATGCAACAAGTAGTTCCGTACCAAATTCAGCACGAGACCTGCATGCAGGAAATTACTAAACATTAATTATCAACGAGACTGAAAGTAACAGTGATTAAACACTATCAACGAGACTGTGATTAAACAGAATTAACGAGACATATAGAAACTGAGGATTAGGGATCGATCAGGCTTAGTATATATGCATGGTGACTAGGGATCGTCGGTCAGAAGTGCCTGCCTGTCTTGTTGCGCACCGGTGTCTTGCAATGCCTCCACAATCAGGTCACGCAGCTCTTCTGGCTTATGGGACTCGAGGATCTTCTTGAATACATGGGACAGCTCTTCGTTCTTCTTCTCGAGCTCAATCAGCACGCTGGGGTCCCCGGAGGCAGATTCCATCTTCTTGAGTACAAGGAGCAGCTCTACCTGCTTCTCCTCCAGTTCCTCCCTCAGTTTATTATTGGTGGCGGCGCCCGACGCAAAATCCTGCATTCATATTTGATTAATTAATTAGGCTTTTGATTTGAGTGGCACGGCAGATTGAGCGCCGTTTGGTGGTTCTTGGCTCGCCAAAGAATGAGCGATGAGATCGAAACCTCGTTTGGTGGTTCTTGGGTCGTCGTCCTGTGACCGCCAGAGCTGAAGAGGCGAGATGACCTGACGAGCGGTGGCGGCGGCGCTCGTGGGTGGAGGAGCATGCGTGGTTGGAACAGCAGTTGAGGCCGTGGCGGCCTCTGTGCAAGCGCGCGGCCGAGGATCCTCCTCGCCGCCGATCGAATCGCTGCCATATATACTATCGTGTTCCCTCTGTTCCGCGTGTCGATCTGCTTCGTCGTCTTCGATCTACTATTAGGGTTTTGATGAGACCTCGAGGACAGGATGTAAAACGCCAGTTTAAATCTTGACGGACTCACCAAAACCGTCCATATCCCAGCCCCGCATATAGCCAGTGCGCAAGTCACTAGCCTAAGAGCATGACTAACAGCGTCTATAAATTGTAAATAGGCAACCTGTAAATCACGAGTACAGTACTCACGATTTACGGATTTAAACGCGCCAGTGCAGAATGAACAACAAATTCCCCGGAAGATTGAACTCACGCATTGATGACCATCATTCATACATATAATTGCATAGCAAAATTACACCTAAAAATAAAACTAAAAGTGAAGAGCTCGTCGGAGCCCGGACGACGCTGTCGCGTCCTCAAATGGCCAAAATCCGAGCTCCCAGGCGGCCGACAACCACCACCTCCCTCCCCCACCCCCGCCCGCCGCTACAACCACCCTCGGGCCGCATCCATGGCCTAGGGTGGACATATGCTCGTCGACGGGGCGAATCTGGCGCCGGATCCACGCGAATCGCTCGTCGGAGGAGAGGTTGTGAGCGGCGGTGGCGCGAGGATAGGGTTTGGACGCGGCGGAGGGATACGGGTTCTAACTCGTGTCCGCTCCATCGGCCGATACTAGTAGGGGTCGGAGAGGACTTTTAGCGGGGGCCCGCGAGCTGAGCCATATACAGGCTCTGTTAGCTCGCCCACGCGGCCCAAAGACCGTATACTCGCCAGGAAAATATGGGGTTTGGTATGTTTACAGGCGTTGTTAGTCATGCTCTAAGGGTGTACTAGTTCTCCTACCATACTTATTGTATCAATCCATTGGATTGAATTTTTGTATCAATCAGTTGTATGCACTGGGTTTGGAATAGTTGCCTATTTGCTTGGCAAGGCATGTACAAAGGCCACATCGGAGAGTGCAATGTCATACTAGATTAGGTGTTGGCCGAGTTTGCCTCCATCATCACCATGCATCAAGAAATCCACACCCACAGGTTCACGTTGAGCTTCAAAATGATTTAGGTGAGCATTTGTGGATTCTCAAAGAAACGCCGCCCAATCCATCGACAAGCTTGATTGCTACATTTTTAAGTCTTGTATGAATAATTCTATTTGTTTGTTTTGAATTATTGTGTGAAACTGTTTTTATTTAAAAGTACATAATATGGGTCAGAACAATTGATCAAAACTATACAATACCTTCCTATTTTTTTCCAATTCTATTTGGGGGCTGCCGTTTTGGGCACAACGTTGTGGGACAGCCCTCCCACTATTTAGTCAGTAACCGCGGGCGCTCCCCATAACGATGTGCCGAATGTGCTGCCGGCTACGATTTGAGACGCGTCAGTGAAGATGCTCTTAGGTTAGGCCTGGTGTCCTCGAGAGGTTTTGGCCAAATGAGGGATGCAAGTGGGGTTGACCTGCGAGTTATGTCCATTTGTAGTCCACGCCAAAAGGTGAAGTAAAGTTCACTTCATACACCATCGCCTCAAAGTTAAGATAAAAACTTGTGATATGACCAGCAAAGTTTTCATTTTTATCGGTGCAAGACACAAATTAGTGGTCGTGTTTACTCAATGGAACTTGGCAAGCTCACTCGTTGGAGTAGTATTTCCTGAAATTGGTGGCTTAAAGTAAATAAATAAGGATAACTTACGCTTCTAACGACGTGTTTGGTTTGTGCTTTTGTAACGTAAACTGATTACAGCGGGAGTTGATACCGATAAAACGTGTTTGTTTCAGAAACTAGGGAAACAGATCCCACCCTTATACAAAGTTATTACCGGTCGCACCCCTCCGGAAACAAATCGCTCCGAAAACAAATCGCGATCTCGATCTCGATCTCATCTTCCTCCTGCCTCTCCTCCCACCGAGTCCTGCCGCCGCCGCCCGCGTCGGGAGCTCCAGCGACCCATCCCTCGACGCCCTCGACGCCCTCGACGCCCTCTACTTCCTCTACTTCACCGACAGTAGCGCCACACCAGGGCACGCGAGTGGCGGCGCCACACCAGGGAACGCGAGGAGCGGCGATAGGGGAGGAGCGGCGGTGGCACGGTAGGAGAAGCTTTGTCCACCTATCCTCAAGCTTGAGGTAAGTACTGCTCTTTCTCTAGAACCTTTCTCCACCTCTTCCGACTGTCCTGAAGGTCTCTGTTTAGATCCTTGTTTAGATTAGGGTTTTTTCTTGTGTTCAATTCAGTGACCGGTTCTTGTTAATCATGAGCAGGTTCTTGTTCATACAATATTTGGCTCGGGTACTATTTGGAGTTCGTGATTGGTCTTCATACAGATTTTCCCTCTCCCGATCGAGCTATAAATCTACAACCAAGTGACAAATAAGGTATATATCTGAATTGGTATTTTATTTTCTGGAAGAACATGCTTTTATGATCAAGAACACGCTTGATCTAGTCGTTTTGTTACTGCCTCTGCCTATGGTCGTTTTATATCACTCTACAAGACAGTCCGTAGATGCACAACTTGTGGTGTTTTTACTAGTAGTACATGAAGATCATGTTCCTGTTAATAACCATGTAGATACGGAATATATATACAGGGGCGATGTTGGTAGTTGGAACAGCAAGAATCAGACTTATTGAGCTGTAAAATACGTAGTTCTGTACGTGTTCCCCTAATAGCACAACTCAGGCAGGCCCATTTCTCAACTAATCAGGTTAGATACACATGCTTCGGTTCATGAAAGATCGAGAAACACTTAAAAATTGTACAGTTCTAGCCTGTCTGCATGACTAGCGATGGCATACTACCAACAACAGGGAGCAAACAGATTTTGGCCTTGGCCCAACTACCTAATTTGGTGCTACGGTGGAAGCTGGCTCATGGGGAAGTTGGAAAAATTACTGAGAAGTCAAACACTCAAAACATGTACACACACGCGCCTAGTCGAGTATAAAATTACATGCCATTGCCTTTCACAGTGCGCAGATGTAGCCCCAACGCCGTGGTCGCTGGCTGGCTGGCCATGTTGCCAGTGCCACTCACACACGAGCGCCTGCTGGGATGCACTATTATAGTACAATGCATCATTTTATTATTAATTGGTATGGTCCAGTGGCTGAGGTGCATGACTTCTTTGTTCTATTGCTTTCTTCTCTCCTGGTCTAGTGGCTGCTGTTATAAACTTGCATGCAATACTTGTTTATTTATCAGTAACCGTTCATGGTAAATAGCTACTTAATAAAATATACTATTCACTAGCTGAAACGTGATATTTGTAGAAGATACTAATATCATCTCATGGTTTGTTTATGTTGTAGAATTGTTTGGGTGCATTAGATGTTACGCACATAAAGGTTACTGCCCCAGCTAATCTAAAAGGGAGATATAGATCAAGGTTGGGTGATATAGATACAAACGTGTTAGGTGTATGTGCACCTGATATGTAGTTCATCTATGTATTACCTGGCTGGGAGGGTTCTGCACATGATGGTCGTGTGCTTAGGGATGCCATCACAAGGCCAAATGGGTTACGTGTCCCTGAAGACCAATATTACCTTGTTGATGCTGGATACACTAATGCTAGAGGATTTTTAGCTCCATACCGAGGCCAAAGGTACCACCTAGGTGGTTGGACAGCGCAAAATCCACCTAATAGTGCAGAGGAGTATTTTAACATGCTGCATGCTAAAGCCCGAAATATTGTAGAAAGGTGCTTTGCAAGACTCAAGGGACGGTGGGCGATTTTGAGGTCCCAGTCTTTTTATCCTATCAAAACCCAAGGAAGAATTATAATGGCATGCGCACTCTTGCATAATCTTATATTGCAAAAGATGCCTTTCGACCCACTCAATAATGAAGACTACATAATGGAAGATACATGGGATGTCGTGGAGGGAGAATTAGGCGAACCAGAATTTATTACATCTATCTCAACGAGCAATGAGTGGACCAATTTCCGAAATGTTCTTGCTCAGGAGCTGTATAATAGCTATAGGGCTGCTAGGAATCATTGAGGTACAATGCTTATGCTGGTTTTATTTAATCTTGTGCATTATGTAGTTTGATTTAATTCATGATACCTTATAGATATATATGTGTTGTGTTAATTCTATGGTTGACTTGCAGATATGGATTCTTTGGGTAGCTCAAGTGTGTCACGAGGAAGGGGCAGGAATAAACGAACCTGGACTTCTGCTGAGGATGATGAGCTTATTAAAGCGATGTATGAGTTGTCTTTAGATCCAAGATGGAAAGGAGAAGGTGGTTTCAAGAATGGTTACTCTACAGTGATAGAGAAGATACTTGCTGAGAAGTGCCCAGGTTGTGGTCTTACCGCAATTCCACATATCGAGTCACGAGTTAGGCACTTCAGGAAAAAATATGGTGCAATTGAAGTAATGTTATCAAGAAGTGGTTTCACATGGGATGGAAACAGGCATATGATTCAGTGTGAGAAGGCACAATATGATGCACATTGTAAGGTAAATCCCTTACCTACTAATTAATGAGTGACATGGTTGTTCTTCTTTACTTGATTTTCTGTTACGGAATCACATTAGTAGTTTTTTGTTGGAAATTGATACTATGTTTTAAACTTGTAGATCAACAAAGAAGCTAAAGGACTGTATGGTGTTTCATTTCCTTACTTTGAGAAGTTGTGTGCTATCTATAGCAAGGATATAGCAACAGGGGAAGGTGCTGAAGGTTTTGATGAGGCTGTGACAAATTTGGCCATTGAAATAGATGCCGAGGAAAGGGAGAGGGGCGAAGAGGATAGGATGTCTAGAGAGACTTCAAGACGGTCTGTTGACTCACAGAGCCACTCATTGGATACATCAAGCAGTGCTAAGAGGCCAAGAAAGGTTGCTGGACCTAGAAAGGCACCACAAACTGACCCAATTGTTATCATGCTTGAAGATGTCAACCACCAGCTTAATGCCGTGTCACAGCATGTGGGAACAATGGCAGCTGCAGCGGAGCGTGAAGCTACACTTCATGAGAAGGCGGTCCACGAAGATCCTAACCAAAAGTTGAAAGAGAATGCTATCAGTGAATTGCACAAGATTGGCTTTGCCGGAAGTGACATAGTAGATGCAGCAATAGTATTTGCAAAAGCACCGGAACAGATGCAAATGATGATGGCACTTCCAGATATTCTGAGGAGGGAGTATGTGCTGAAGATGTTGAAAAGTAAGATGATTTCTCATCTGAATTTATATGTCTTTTGTTGCTATGAAACCCCTCTCATGTGTGTGCTTATAAATGTTCTATTTGTTGGTAGATGAGGCTGGTAGATGATGCAAAGGAGAACATGAGAGATTGAAAAGGAAGCTTAATTAGGTATTCATGCCCTTCTGCTATTTTTATGCATAGTTGTTCTTATAATCTAGACAGTGACTTGTCTCTCATACCATAGCTGTTCTTATAATCTAGACAGTGACATTGAATTAATTCTTCATGATCATGAATTTGGAACTTGTGCTAAAGCTTACATGTGCTTTTATTTATTGGCAGAGATGAGAGGCTGACAAGTAATGCTGATCTGGAAGAAGACTGGATCAAGACCATAAAATAATATGACCTGGGATTTAAATTATCAGACTTGTTTTGGCTCATTAAGTGGATTCAAGTACACCATGCTATTTGTAATGCCATGAAATTCCTTTTAAATTATTAGTATCTTATTATTATCAAGTGGCATTTTTTTTAATTTGTGGTGATTTCTTAAAATTTGATGATGCTTCAATGTTAAGAGGTATTGAATCAGTATATATAGCATGTTCTAGTTTGAAGTTACACGGTTTAAATGTGTTGTCTTTTCTGGAAAAACTATCAACTTTAAAGCTGGTCTTATTTTGTGGTTAATTGAGACCGATGTATAACTGTTACCAGCTGCACAACCAAACAGTGGTAAGGGATCTATTTACTTTACATTAGCGAACCAAACAAAAATAGAGTTTGTCCATTCCACCCGTGATACCCCGGGTATCTGATTCCATTTATATTACCATTACCCCTTTTAAACCAAACACGTCGTAAGTGTAATAATAACGGAAGTACAGAAAATACGCAACGCGGTCAGACGGCTTGAGCCGCTGTAACTTTCAGATCTGCCTGGCATACGCATCGAGAAACGCGCGAAATACATCCATCATCTTCCCCGGCCTGCTCGGTGGACGTCCTGCAGCTTCAGCTTGTTGACGGCTATAATCACGCCGTGGTGCAGGTCCTGTGGGCGATGACGTCGGCTGCGGCATCTGCGCACCATCTCCGCCGTCCCGCCGGTGCGGCGGCCGGCAGCCCAGCACTGGGTGCGGCGACGGGTGCGGCTTGGGCGACGGCGGCGCGTACTTGGAAGGCCTGTACAGTTCATCGTCGGCCAGGTTCAGGTGTGACGAGGGCAGCACTGCATCATCTCCATCAACAGCTGACGCCAGGACGCGCTTGCAGTCGTAGCTATCACCAGCTGCAAAAAGCAAGAGGAACTATTCTGTTAGGAAAAGGAAAAAATCGAGCAGAAAACCCATCAATCATCGTGTAACTCAGTATATGCCCTCGCACTCCGTACTTACTACCTAGTATCCTTGCTTGGAGAAGCTGAGAGAGCAGGACAAACTGGAGGAGGAAGATGAGAAACTTTGAAGGAGATGATGCTTTCTCCATGGACGAACGATGGAAGAGTAGCTAGATCTTTGCCGTGGATCAGTAAGCTGTGCATTGAGAGGGTATGAGCAACGAGTATATATATGCTGCCGGCCGGTGTACTCTGCTTACTCGTGTGGACATCCATGTCCATGGATAGTCAAAAGTGTCAGTCGGCAAGTCCACGCAGGGCTCCGTCACTCCATCATCTCTTGCTGTCAAAAGTGTCAAGGGAATTTTCTTTAAGACTACCAAAAACCTCTGATGAAGCTCCCAAGGAGAGTCGTCTAGTAAGTATGTATGAACATGCATGTTGCCCACTTGCCCCAGTGGACGTGCCTAGCTAAACCTGCCCTGTTTGTTGTTGCACTGCATGTGCTAGCTGTGCTCACCTTTTCCATCTTTCTAAGCGTGTAACCGCAGAATATACAACACCTGCTACTTTAGGCTGGAGTTTTGTATACTGCATAATGGCAACGATGAGATAGTTCATGCATGCATCCATCCATCCACCTCTTTTGTTTCCCTTTTTATGCATGCCACTTGGTCATCTAAATTACAACTTTAAACAACCTAGATAGAGTCCAACCTATAGCTAGTGTCCTGTTCTGGCTCCTAAATGTTAAACAACATAGTCACCAACCATCATGGCGGTCTTAACATCTCGGGGCATAGAGCCAAACTAGAACTAGAAGCTCTTAACAAAAAAATATTATAGCAACGATAAATATATGAAATGTTGTCAAAAGTGCATCCGAAAGCAACATTCATATAAAATAGTTATACAAATTATCTCAATAAATTATTTTCACATTCCTAAATGAAGACACTAATGACATTATCAATATCATTCTCATCCAATAATTTATTTCCAATGCATAAAATTATCAAACCATTTAACTGTTGGGATGCAGACATGCACAAATGTATTACTCTTTACAAAGAAAAATCTATGAATGATATATATGGTGTTATAAACTCATCTACTTGTTTGCTCTTTTTTCTTTTCTTGTTGCCGGATTTACTTTTTCTAGATGTCGCAAGGATGCTGAAATTTAAAGGAAAAATTAGTACTCTCTTCTACTCATATTAGTTTACTCAAATTTGTCTAGATACATGTGTATCTAGCACTAAAATTTGACTAGATATATTTGTATCTAGATAAATCTAAGTCAAATAATATGGGTCGGAGAGAATAATAAATATTGGGTGAAAAGCTAAATTACTACTAAGGTCGACTCAATAAATTACCGATTACCATGTCGAACTAACAAATCACAAACTCCCATGACCTATATCCCTAAATGTTGATCAAATTAATCAATTACCAATCACTACAAGAAACGGTCAAGACGCCGACGGTTGTATGCTACGCCGCCGACGACAAATTATCGGGGCTGGCAGCGTAGTGGCACGAGACGGGCGGGCTAGCAAAAGGCTTGTCGGTCTAGAAAAGCCGTCGGCGTAAGCTGAGGCTGGCCATCGGCGTAGACGGGCTATCGGCATAGCCTAACATGGGCTGACGATAGAGCTACCGTCGGTGTTGGTGGGCCTCGCGTTGGTCCAGCAGGTCGGGCCGTGGCGGTGCAACAACGACGTCGGCACTATACCAACAGCTTTGCCCTCGGCCCAACATGTAATGTTACGTCAATGGCCAAGCCGTCGACATAAATCATTTTCCTTTTTGCCACAATAAACCTAGAAAATTCATAACTAAATCATTATAATTTAGAAAAATACATATAATATATCAAGATTTACAGAAAAATAAGATCTATCCATCTAAACTTAAATATTACATTTTTTGTTGAATGAAATAAACTTTTAGAAAAAGCCAGTGGGCTAGACGAGCGGGGCCCTCGGATTAAGGTTTCGCCGGAGAAGGACCATCTAATGGCCGGAATGGCATGAGAACATTTCTGTGGCCCTAGCATACATGCAGAAGAGGTGCAATGTTTGTAGATGGAATACCTAGCTTCCGGGTGTGACCGTCTACGGTGCATGTGATAACACTTAGAAAAAAGTGTCGGACCTGTAGGAGAAAACTACCGCGATGGGTAAAACAAAGGCAAACTGGTGGAACCATTGTCCCAACCTTGGATTTTCATGTAGGCATGGCATAAAAAACACTAGACCAATAGTAAAGTACATTGTTCAACCCTCATACAGAGAAAGCTAGGAGGCTAGACCAGCGGGGCCCTCGAATTAGGGTTTCATCGGACAAGGACCTTCTGATAGTTGGAATGCCCTGAGAACATGTGTGCGCCCCTAGCATACATGTACAAGTGCGGTGGAATGTTCCTAGATGGAATACCTAGCTCCCGGGTGTTCAACAAAGCACTATCATAACCCATAGCAATGCACTGTCATATGTATACATTTGTAAATTTTGTTAATGTTTTGAAAATACTTGATAGCAGTTTTTTCATACACGTGACTTGTATTCATATGTCTAAGAGAGAAAAAGACATAGCAAACCGTAGCAACACACTGAACAATCTGCTAGTTTTCTATTACGTTGTACAGATATATAGATTTTTTTTAGAAACCGGTATAGATAGAGATATAGATGTCTGCAATCGACATGATATTGGCGGGCCAGGGCCGAGCCGCCAACACACCATGCCGCACCGCCGCCAAGAGGAGGGCCCCGACCGACCTCCTGCCACGCGGGGAGAGAAAAATCCGCCGCCACCCGGGCTTTGCCCAGTGGCCCTGGCCGGCGGCAGCGAACGAGGAGGAGGAGTAGGAGGTGCTGGGCGTCGGGATTGGGGAGGCGCTCCCGTCGCTCTCGAGGGAGCGAGAGGAGCGCGAGCGTCGGGGCCCTACTGTTAAATAGGTGATTCTGATCCCGCTAACTATCCCCATGCAAAATAAATTAGGTTTTGGAACGTTGATACATTTGATTCCTCTTCACGCAGCCGTCGCGCTGACTCGGCATTCGTTGGCTTTCTAGCTCAAATTGGACTTGTATTTATATGTCTAAGAGAGAAAAAAGACATAGCAAACCGTAGCAACGCACCGACAATCTGCTAGTTTTTTATTACGTGCATAGATATAGAATTGTTTTTTTTAGAAACCGGTATACTCTGTAGATAGAGATAGATGTGTGCAATCGACATGATATTGACGGCGTGCTTGTTGGGCTAGACGAGCTGGGCCTGCAGCCCGCTTAGGCGGGTTGTATCATTGTATGACGCTTTCTCCCAACCCCACAGACGATAGGATACTCGCCCTATGCGACATCGGCGTTGGCGGCTGCGGCAATCGAATCCACACCGCGGGCGCGCTACTTTTGTCGATTGATTTCCTGCTCGATCTTCTTATTCGGTTTGTTTGTGGACTTGATACAACGAAATCCCACTCCTCCTCCTCCTCCTCCTCCTCCTCCTTCATCAGAATCAAGATGTCGGGCGTGGACGAGAATCCGGACAAGGAACTGCCCATCGAAGATTACGCTTCCCAGCTGCCTGTCGTGGTGGTGGATGAGCAGCTAGCGGCTAAAAGAAAAGATTCATGTTTGGATCTTGAGCGGGTAAAGCGTCCTCGCCGGGCCGGCAAGATAGGATACGAATACGTGTACAGGCGGCAGATCCAACCTAGTGCTCCTGCTAAGCTGTTCTCCTTCAGTGAATTGGTGAAGCGCATGGATGCATGTACACTGGCTGATTTGCACAGGCGTAGAGTCGACGCGCTCTTGGTAAACGATCCCAAAAGGAATAATGCTCGTGTCCCTAGCCGCTTCTGCAGCTTCCATCTTGAGGGCTTCGACCTCGACGACAAGTGTGAGTATCCATATTCAGAAACCACTGCATCCATCCTCTCTATATATTAAATTGTTCTGATCTGTATATATTGTCTGCTCTCGATTGATTTATTACAGCAAATGTTCCACTTGGTCCACCGTATGAACCGGACCTGTCGCTGCCACGGAAGAGGTTGACAGAATATGTCACAGCAAATGGAAGTCTTGACCTCATATCTTCATCCACTGATGTCATTTCCTTGAGGGTGGTCAAAGTTGGTCCTGGTTGCGCTTATCCGGTCGAGGTTTATGGTAAAGTTATCCCGAGGGACGAGGTTGACTACAAATGTGTCTTTATCTTTAACCGTGAAAGGAAGGATGCCCAGCTCATCAAATCGGAGGTATTTCTTCCTTGATTCTATTTGCTCACTTCATCCCCTTGTATGTAGTAGTAATTAATTCCAGACGATGTATGTAAATTTTCTCTGAACGTCCTTTAATGTTACCAGTTATATTTATGTTCACACAAATGCAGTGAGTTGTCTCAGTCCAATATGTTCACTACTAAAATAATTCTCCAGAGCAAATATCGCGATTCATTATACACTATGCCATGTCCAACTATATAAGTTTGTATAGCTAATTTTTTTTAAATAATACATTTTTTTTATTAATTTCCATAAATAATACGCAAATCTGGAAATTTTGTAATCTATCTGTCCGTCGTCCGTCGAACGGACGAAACGGCGCCCTCGTCTGTTCACGAGACGACCAGCATGTCGTCTTTTGTTGAAAAGACGACAAGGTTGTCTTCTTTTCTTCCAAAGACGACCAGCGTGTCGGTTGCCAGGGGTCGGCTCCGTCGTCGGTTGAACGGACGACGCGCGCTGTCGGGTGACAGGGGGTCAGCCGCGTCGGCTGTTGAAGGGACGACGCCGCGGTTCGTCCGTTGAAGGGACGACGCTCCCCCCCTATATTAACTCGCCCGCGCCCGTCGTCTGCTTCCAGCTGCTTGCTCCTCTCGGCTGTTCTTTCCTCTCGGCTGTTCCTTCCCAGCTCCTCTCATTTTCTCAGCCGTTGCACCGATTTGTAGCCTAGATTTCTATCCAAACTCGCTGCTCTAACACATTAGCAAGCTAGTAGAGTCCCGATCTACTAATGGGATAGCCTGGTGTAGTGATTTGAGGCGTTTTGGTGGAGGGATCTGGTGGTGTTCTTGTTGAGCAATGGCCATGGTGGAGGCTGGTGCTGGGACTTGAGGAAGGTGCATGGTGGAGGTGCTGATCCGTTGACCTGAGGCAGCTGCACGGCAGGACTTCGCACGCTTCAAGGGTAAACCCTAATTTCTTGCTTATTGCAGTCATGTGTGTATGTTCATAGGTAGCGTTTGATGGGGTCTGTTAGATGCAAGATATTTGTAGAGTATTATGTGTCAATGTACCATTTTTGGTATTTTTTAGGTCGAAAATCATGTCAAATAATGTAGTGTTTAGGTTCTTGTATGGTCCTGGTTCCGTCAGAATGAACCAGCACGGAGTTGATTTGAGCGAGTTTAGATTTATGGATGAAGTGCTTCAGAATCCTGAAGCAGTGCCCGTTACTCAGTTGAAGGATTGGTTATGTGTTCGTTTAGGGCTCCCTCCTACCCATACTGTCGGTGTGCATGCTTTATGGACTAAGTCAAGGCAAACCCCTAATTTTTATTTAAGGCCAATAGAAGCGCAACAGAAATAGGTCAAATTTGTGCAAGCTTGCCAGAAAAGAGAA
Source organism: Avena sativa (assembly GCA_916181665.1). Classification (NCBI taxonomy): domain Eukaryota; kingdom Viridiplantae; phylum Streptophyta; class Magnoliopsida; order Poales; family Poaceae; genus Avena; species Avena sativa. The sequence continues at coordinate 367,361,774 of OV702279.1, read as the reverse complement.
GTTAACCCCAGTCTCTTAGTGTTACCTGTGGTGAAAGAGGCTGGGTATGATCATGACCATAGTAGTCAGACCGGTCATGCTGGAGGTAGTTATGATCATGGCCAGAGTAGTCGAACCGGTCATGCTGGAGGTAGTTATGATCATAGCCAGAGTAGTCAGGGCCAAGAGGGTGGCGGCGGATATGAATCAGGTCACAGTAGCTATGCACACACCGGGGGTGATGGTTATGTATCAGAGGACGGTGGTGAAGGATTAGGGGAAGACATATTCAGTGGCGAAGCTGATGAGGACGAGATATATGATGGTTTGTTGCAGCATCAAATGGAAGCCGAAGACTCAGAAGGCAATAGTGATACGGCTGATGATTCTGGCGAGTCTGATCAAGAAGAGATGGGCCAACCTATTCCGGCATCATGGAATAATGACAACACAACATCAATGACTGTGAACGATGGGCATGATTCGGCGTGGCATTATCACGCGAACAGCATCTCTCTGGGTGCATTATATCCTAGCAAGAGACATCTGCAGGAAGCAATTGTTGAGTGGTCAATGTCCATGCAACGGGTCATGAAAACGAAGGTGTCATCACAACAATATTTGACATTGGTTTGCGAGGAAGCTGGATGTCCTGCAAGGGTGCATGCCCATGTCCCTAGGTATGACACAAACTGGAAGGTCACCGATGTTGTGATGCACACATGCACACTTGAAAGTGTCCTTCAGGACCATCGTAACCTCACGTCAACCCTCCTGGCTAGACTGTTGTACACAGAGATAGTGGAGGGCAAAGCCATGGGGGTGAATGCTATCATTCACAAAGTTTCTGTCAGATTCCGCTACAATATTTCATACGGGAAGGCTTGGAGGACTAAGCAAAGGGCACTGGAGGCAAGGTTTGGTTCGTTTCGAGACGGGTATGACTGTGTTGTTAGGATGCTCCAGACACTGCAGGCTAGGAATCCAGGCACCTACGTGGACATCCAACACTTTACATTGCCACACGAACCTAATTTGAGGGTACTTCATCGAGTGTTCTTCTCATTTGCTATATGCATAGAAGCTTTCACTCACTGTCGACCAGTCATCTGTGTGGATGGTACATTTCTCACTGGCAAGTATAGGGGTCAGATATTGACTGCCATAGGCCAAGATGGAAACAATCAAGTGGTTCCACTTGCTTTTGCTTTCGTGGAGAGCGAGAACACAGAGAGTTGGGTATGGTTTTTCAGGCAGCTGAAGATAGCAATTGTGAGAGATACACCGAATGTATGCGTGCTTCATGATAGGCATCCAGGTATACTAAGCGCGATAAAGAAGCTCACACAGCCCACTCCTGATGAAGTAACTCCATGGCTGGACATGCAGAGTCGTTGGTGCATGCGGCATCTAGGGGCCAATTTTTTCTCACAGTTCAGGAACAAGGCTCTTATGAACCTATTCAAGAAGCTTTGCAAGCAGAACCAAGAGTAGAAGTATATCAAGTGTCGTGGCTATCTTGATGACTTCACCAAAATTTGGATGGTTGGAGCAGTATCAGGTGTGTTTCATTTATTTGTTCTATTTTGTTGGAGAAGTATCATGTACTGAAAATTGTTCTATTTGCCAATGCAGATACAGAGGTTTGGGTTCCCGGCCACTCCGATGACTGCCCCACAGATTACACGCAGCCTGGAGGCATACCTTATGTGGCTGCTCGGGAAGGTGATGTTCACTGAGAACCACGTGTCGACCATTAGTGCGCGATACATCCATTTTGCTAGAGGGATCGCGGAGGCGACGTGCCAGGAAGAATGCACACAGTGGAGTTGGGGTTCAGCTGTCTTAGCAGCTACGTACCGAGGTATGTGCAATGCTTGCCAGTTAACCAAGGACAGTTCTGCCTTGCTAGGATGCCCATTGTTGCTGCAACTGTGGTCGTGGGAGAGGTTCCCTATCGGCCGTCCAGATGTAAGTGTCAACCAAATAGTCGGCAACCAGGAACATGAAACAATTGTCTACCAATCTGACCTGCTGTTCGACGAAGAGCAAATTGATTTGCCTACATTTGGCACTCACTGGACCCGTCGCAAGGTCAGTGTAATTTCATAATAAATTGCACTTCTGGTACTACAATATGAAAGTTACTAACAACTATTTTGTCATGCAGTGTCGTTTCGCGGGAGAGCAAGTCGTTAGATGCTATCCATCGTTCAGCGAGCAGTTCGACACACTGAAAGAGGATGTCGTGATTTGGGAGCCGTACACCCTGCAGACACGACACGCACGATATCCTGGAGGCATATCTATTATGTGCACTAGAGATCGAGAGTACTGGCTGACTACATCCAAGATCATCTTTGATTGCCAAGTTGAGGAGATGTCTCAACAGAGGGTCATGCGACAGTTTGATCTTTGCCAGATGGTAGATCCCCCGCGTCCGGATGTTCCCCTTCCAGATGTCGTGCACGCGTAAGTAAATATATGTACATAAGGAATGCATCTTATACTTCATCTATGTTCTTTAATGATGGTCTAACAAATTCTAATGACAGGTACTCTCGGAGAAGTAGCAAGACTGCCACTCAATGGCTCCAACGGGTGGGAATTTACGTCAACGAGTGGCAGAATGCACCAACACAAGTGTGGCACGCTGGCCCGTTTGATATGGAGCTATTCCACGGATACCTACAGAGGTACATGTCGATGACACGGCTACGTCCCATTCCACACGCACATGACGATGAGATATACCCTAGCCAGTCAACACTGGAGTCCAGACAGTCAGCGGTAAGTACTTTATTTAGAGCACAATAAACATGAGTGCCTATGTAGTGCATACCTAACTATGAGAAAAATGCAGGCCGACATGACGTGGGAGCTACAGACTGAGGTGGCTCAGTACGGACGATCGCTTTCGTCCGTTCCTCTTGTGCCCCGTCAGCAGGCTCAGTCCTTTGCCCGGCGGGTCGAGGAGAAGCTGCGGCGTATCTACGCGGCCATCACGTGCACCAGCGTCTCAGACGTCGTTCAACACCGAGAAGCACAACGCCCACCGCGTCACTCGGTGGAGGAGCGCGCCCCACGTTGATCCACACAGCAGCGCCCACCGCGTCACTCGGTGGAGGAGCGCGCCCCACGTCGATCCATGGAGCAGCCACCTTCTCCAGACCATGCTGGAGGATCGGGACGGCACGAGGAGCATATTTCTCCACCACTCCGCCACGGGCCTCGTCCACGACTCTCACAGCAGGCGCCGCCGAGAGCACCACCTCTAGACCAGGCTGGAGGCTCGGGGTGGCAGCAAACACAGTTTACTTTCGACCAGTTGCAGCAGAACCAGATTACTTTCGAACAATGGCAGCATCAGCAGCCGATCCCCTACATGGACTTTGCTTATGGACCACAATCTCATCCTCAGGGTAAGCGTGTCCCTTCCTACTATTATTAGATGCAGTATGTCATTGTTCAGTACTTAATTTCTTGTACACTAGCAGGAGACTCCGTTACATGGGACAGTACTGACGACCGTCATCAGCAGACACAGCACGAGCAGGTAGACTGGTTTAGTCAGTATCAGCAAGGTACTCCACCACCTATCCCCACACAGAATACACAGGATCAAGGTGAAGGGTCAACTGCACCTCGCCGTGATGTGATTCCACCCCACAGATATGGATGGAGTACACCGAGGCCTCCGCCACCTCGTCGTCGACACCAGTGATATCTACTTATGTATCAGTCATTTACCTATCTATGTATGAGACATCGTTCTATTATTTCATGATTTTATTCGACAAACTACTCAACATAACTTGCAACATAGTTCAACATAACTTGCGGTACATAAATATGAGTCCTATCTATCCCTAGCATGATGCCTTTGCCTTTCCCTTCGATGATGCCTCGCCCTTTCCCTTGGACGATCCCTCGCACTTGCTCTTCTTGGCCTGCGATTTCTTCTTCTCCTGCCTCTTGTCCCACTCAGCTCTTGCCTTGCTTCCAACGGGTGGCGGCATGAAGATATCATCCTCATCTTCGCTCTCTTCTATCCAGGCCCTACGTGCCACAACCTGCTCCGTCATGTCAGCTTGACTCTTCTTGGCCTGCTCTTTCTTCTTCTCCTGTCTCTTGTCCCACTCAGCTCTTGCCTTGCTTCCAACCGGTGGCGGCATGAAGATATCATCCTCATCTTCGCTATCTTCTATCCAGAACCAAGGTGTATTAGCCACCTCCATCATGCGAGCTTCACTCTTGAAGGTGAGCTTGTCCCACCTTGCCTTGATCCTGAGAAGCTCTGCTCGTACCTGATTTGGGGTCTTCAGTTTCCACCCTCTTCGATGAAGTGACTTACCAAGTATAACGAGAGCATCATGGTTCGATACCAACGTATCCCAGTCGGCTGGTTTATGGCCTATCTCAACAGTTCTGGCTATGAAGAAAAGCCCAATGGACATATCTACAGGCCAGGGAGACGCGTCGGTCATAGTGGAGAGGAGTGGAGGAAAATGCGAGAGCAAAAGGAGAGAGGGAAATCAGAGAGTAAGAGGAGGAAGAGATGAACTGGGTTAAAGGATACATCCCGTTGCCCGGATTTATAGAGGCACCAAACCGAATAGGCGGGAAAAAAGGGCGGGAAGTCGTGGCGGGAAAAAGAGGGCGGGAAGTCGTGGCGGGAAAAAGAGGGCGGGAAGTAGTGGCGGGAATAAAGGGCGGGGATTACTGGCGGGAAAAATTTGCGGGGAGTAACGGCGGGAAAAATTGGCGGGGAGTACCGGCGGGAAAAATCGGCGGGAAGGATTGCCGAGGAGCGGACGATTATTTAGCGAAGATTACTTAGCGGCGGGAGCACTGGGGCGTCGGCTCCTCAACGGACGACAGAACCTGTCGTCTCTTCAACCGACGATGGACCTGTTCGTCTGGCGAGCAGCCGAAGCACACGGGAATCGTCTCCTCAACGGACGACCCCAGCTGTCGTCTGATCAAGCGACGAAGGAGAACGGACGACGGATCGACAGAACTGAAATTTGCCAAATTTGCGTATTATTTGTGACAATCAATAAAAAAAATGTATTATTTAAAAAAAATTAGCTAAGCTATGTTTCGATTCTAACTGTTTCTCTAAACCCTTCTGTAGGGAGATATGTTAGCTCTGACAGGTCCATACCGACCATTGATCACATTAGATCTGATGTATTTTGAGTTCGATCTAAAGATCAAGGGCAAGCATGACAATGAAGAAGTGAAGTTTAGCCAAGGTGTAATACCGTACTATTGCAACCCAGACCGCAATCGCGTCATCTTGCAGCTACCTAGTTTCAAGAGTACAGTGAAATTGGTATTGCAACGTGTGCCACTTCCAGTGGCAGCTAGCATCGAAGTCAGCGTTGTGAACGAAGGGCATGATGACACAATTGTCCACTACAATGGTAAAATAACAGCTGGGACTACTAAAAATTATAGACAACACATGGTTCTGTATGATAGTAGCGTGCCGTCTAGCGGGAGCTTGGTGACAAGAAATGGCTCTCTTGTATTATATCGTAATATGTTAGCTGTCAAGGGGTATGCAGAAGACCCTGATGAACAACCGGTGCTCTATGTTTGTTTTCTTGATCCTGGTTGTGAGATTGAGGATGAGGATATGAAGCGCCCTGAGGAAGAGGATGAAGAGGAAGAGGAAGAGGAAGAGGAGAAGTGGGAAGTTTATGAAGAAGAAGAGGAGAAGGGGGAAGATGATGAAGAAGAAGACGAGAAGGGGGAAGAGGATGAAGAAGAAGAGGAGAAGGGGGAAGAGGGCGAAGAAGAAGAGGAGGAGCCTAAGAACATTGTCACTCTTAAACACCCTCTCCGTGAGACTGTTTGGCAGTACGGTTCTCCCAAACTGAAAGTGAAGGTGGATTGGACTGCCATTTTGTATACGCCGAAGCGTGATGACTATTACCAAAGAAGTTTTTTTGTTCCAGACGGTTATAGATCTCCTGATTATCGATATGGTGGTTTCTTGGAGTCTGACTGATTGCAGTTTCCTGATTGCTTTGTTTATTCTGGTGATAAAGCTGTGTAATATTGAGGGCATGTCACGGCTCTCACCTAACTAACTCTTAGCAGTAAAAAATGTTCTTGTGTAGATCGTACTTTTTGGTTTCTTTGCAAATGAATGTTGTATCCTGGATAAAATGAAGACTATCCATAATATGCAGTGTGTGGAAGTTTAATCTTGTGCAGTGGTCTAGATGCAGTCATGTTAATTCCATGCATGTTTAAAGTTTGAGGTGTCAGAATATAGTCTTGTTTTTTTTATTCTGCATGGAAATAAGGTGGTGCAAATGAAACACATGAAACTGGTTTAGTTAATGTTCAGCTGTGTACTCGATGTTTATAACATGTAGCACTTATTAATAGTGTGATGCTGGTGATACTAGTTGACTGCCTATGTTTATTTTGTCTATGTACGCCCGTGGGCATACGTTACTTGTATTTATAACTGTAGCAATACAAAGATGATATGCATACAAGCAAAATAAAACAAGGAGAATATTAGGGACATGAACCGGTGGAGGAGCTTCGGCAGCTCGTCGCCTCCTTCGTGGTGCTCTCCCGCATCGTTGTTGACAACAGTGACATCCTCTTCGACGACCTCGACATCTCAGGTACCACTACAGTTGCTAGCACAATTTCTCAACTTTAGTGTTGTTGATGTTTTCTCAATTTTAGTATTGTTGCTATTTTCTCAATTTCTCCATGTGTTGTTTTCTCTCTGAACCTTTCTTTGCATATGTACTGTTGTGCATGTTGTGTTTAGTTGCATGGCACTCTAGTGCTGAAATACTGTCTAGGCATCGGTACATCCACCTATGGTTTCCGTGAGTGAGATCCCAAGTTGGTCTATTTAGATTCAGGGATGGTCATAGGCATACCAAGTTCAGCTCATCGGAAAGGCCACCTAAGATCACCTATGGTTTTCATGAGTACGATCCATAGCTTGATAAATTTTCCTGTGACCGAGTCACCCACATCAGAAAGGCCAAAATGGTTTGGTCTTTCCTAAACCATGTGAATTACATGAACATAAATGGGTTACAAATCACAGTTTATGCATAACCGTGTCAAGTTGCAGAACGTGGTTTAAAACTTTACATAGTACTCTGCTCTTCAATAAATGTTGATACTCTATTACAAATTTGGTTTCATAATTATAAGTAAATTATCTCTTCATTATGAATCACAGTTTGTGCTTACTTCTACTCCTTATTGGAGAAATTCTGAAGCATGCTTACAGTAAACAAAATTGTTCTTAGTACTGAATATTGTTCTTAGTTCTGAATAGTGTTAACAGAATTTGTAATCAAAATAGTTCATACACCCTCCCTAGCTACCTAGTCCTTCTTGAGGTGCTTGTCTACAAGGTACTCCTATATTTTGAACTGGAGGGAGTACATATGTTGTCTTCTATGAATAGTTAATTGAAAGTTGTTGCTCTCATCTTGGTTGCATAAATATTCAAAGCTCAGGCATGATCTGTTGTGTACGGTTCAAGAGTGAAGTAGTAGCATGTGGAGTCGTGTATGCTGCAGCTAGGAGACACAAGGTTTCACTCCCTGAAGATCTTTCTTGGTGGAGAGTTTTTGATGCCGATGAGGCAACTATTCAGGAAGTTTGCAGGGTTCTTGCTCATCTCTACAGCCTCCCAAAGGCACAATATATACCAGTGTATAAAGACAATGATTCCTTCAGTGTTAGAAGGGCCTCCGATTATCGGGCTTCAAAGGTAAGGAACACCACTAATTTTTTCACTTTTACGTTTGCCATGAATTTGCTTCTGACATTTTGGGAGCAGTTCAGATAGATGTTTTGTTTGTGCCCAGATTCATGTTAAGATAACTTGCACTTCTTTAAGTTATATAGAAATGCTAACACCTCTGCATCAACTATTTCTTCTACTTGTTAGCACTCTCTTAGCGTATTCTGTAAGTTATGTTTAGTTTTGTCCCATGCTGAATTTCTTTTTGAACACACCATATTCCTGTAGATAATGTGACCTCGTGGCTGCTGATTGATCTGAGCCAACTCCACATGATAACTTTACCAAGTACCATCAGTTATACTGTCACATGCTAGACAATGCACACTAATTTCAGTGAAAACTGATTTTAACATAAATGCAGTGCAAAGACTGATATTGACCATTGCTGATACAGAATATATTGTGAATATATTTTTTGTGAACAAATTTACAATTCCTAGCATGGTCACAATTGTTACTTGCACTTTTATGGAGTAGTGCAATACCTGGATTTTTACCTTCAGCTTGATTATTGACATTCTCCTCTTCACGTGGACTAAAATTGAGATCTGGAAGCACCATTTTTCGTCACACACGATGGGTTCGGGCACCTCGACGACCTTGGGAGCGGGCGGAGCTGTCGACGAGCTAAACAGAGCTGTATGCGTAGTTGGGAGGTCAGGGCAAGCTGCTGGCATTTCCTCCTGTGCAGCTAGGAGGTCGGCGAGAAGGGGATGTCGCTGGCGAGAAGCTGCACGGTTGGGAGGTCGTCGGGGGCGAGCTGCCGGCGTTTCAGCTGAGCTCCGGCTCTCCTTGACATGGGCAGGCGGGGTGGCCGCACTGCCGATTATCGGGCTGGATACGGCACGGATCGATTCCGGCCACACGCGCATGTTGTCATGAGGATATATCATGGGAATCTAGCTGGTTGACGCGCGCAGCTCGATTCCACCCACGCACGCGAGGATGGATTTTGGCGAGCTTGGTGCCACGCGCATGTGGAGGACGAGTGGAGACATGGACGAGGATCCCAAGGATAGATTCAAAATGCAAAATCTGGATCGCTGTTCCGACCAGACACGAGGGTATTTTTGTACAATTGGGTGTACTTTGTGATGTCGAAGAACTCTAAAACGTCTTATATTATGAACTAGAGGGAGTATTATTGTACCATTTCCCTAGAGGGCATCGTGTTGGCTCCCGAGCTCAACTGAATCTGGATAGCCTAAAGCTGTGTAGGGATCTGTGCGTGGAGCTTTTTTTTTACTGCAGATATTGTTCCTCAGCAAAGACGTCGGTCTTTGTATTTCCTGGTCTGTGAAGGTCTCTTGCCTGACCCAGAACATAGAGAAATCGTGGACCGTGGTACAGAACTACAAATATTAGTTTTAACTAAAAGAGGAAAATTCATCTGAGATGGTGTTCTGGTAGTGTTTAGCAATAGTCCGTAATCCACTAAATCATATGGTTACCACATGAGAGTGGGAAGAGATGATGAACTTGAGGATGCTATGGCGTTACTGGAGGGAGGAGAAAAGTTTTAAATGGCGTGGTGGGGTAACAGTACTACTGGATTAACATATCGAAATACTCTTTTTGTCCGCAAATAAGTTTACATCTAGCACTTAAAATTTATCCAAAAAGAGTGTACATCTACAATACCAAGGCACTAAATAAATGCAATTAGCTCCTTGTAATCACCCCCCACCTCATCCTCCAATTTCTATTCTTCTCCTCCATATCATCCACCAATCCTCATTCTTTTCTTTTCTAGATAATTAATAAAGCCTCATAAAAGAAGAGAGAAAACTAATTTGTCTAGTATTTTCTAGATGTAAACTTATTTGCGGACGGAGGGGGTAGAACGTTAGCCCGTGCCAGGTTCCGTTACCTCTAACATCAAATGTGCATTTATGATATGGGTTCATATTCCGAGAGCAAATGAGCTCGGGAGTCATATTGAATTTCCGCCTTTATATGATATAATATAATGGGTGTGTGTGTATGTTCACATGCTGTCAAAGTGGTTTTTTCTTCGACACCAAAGAAAACAAAACGCGTGCACCTCGTACATACTTCCACTAGTGGAAACGAGGCCTTTGGTTGAGGTCAGAAATGGGCTTTAACACCGGTTCTTCTACGAACCGGTGTTAAAGGGGTGCTCGTACCAGCGTGGCCCGTGCAGCAAAAAGGAGCACCCCCTTTAACACCGGTTCGTGTCACGAACCGGTGTTAAAGGCCCTGTACCAGTGGCCCGCGCAGCCCCCCTTTAACACTGGTTCGTGGCTTGAACTGGTGTTAAAGAGGGGGCTATATAACACACCGCAACCCACACCCCTCTTCCATTTTTTCACTCTCTCATTTTGGAGCCTAGCAAGAGGGTGAGAGGTGTGCTAGTTTGTGTTTTTTTCCTATGCACAAGAGGTGTTCGGTGAAATGCCCGAGAGCTCGAAATAAATTTTCCCGTTGCTCTTTCCTTCTCGGTCGAGGTCGGCAACTTTATCCTTTCATGTGTCATTGATGTACTATATATAAATGGTCATCTCCCTATTAATTTTTGATATACTATATATTAATGCAGATGAACCGGCAATGGATGTACGGTGACCGACGCACTTCCGAGTACACTAGACCATAAAGGCGCGCGTTGCCGCGCCCGCCCATATGAAGATATGTACCAACATATTGTCAAAATTATGACATCGATTGATAAGGATTTAAACAAACACATCTATTAGCATGATCCTTAAAAATGTAGGATATCAGCGGTAATGCAAAGTACCAACCGAAGCATGCGCGCCTGGGTGAAATATTGTGTTGTTATTTTAGAAAAAATCTACAAAAATTTGCATAGGTTATGTCCATGTTTCATAAGAACATATAAATTTTCGTCAAAAAAATACATCATGTATTAAAAGCAAACTGGTGCTTCTGAACTTTCAGATACTTGTGATTTGTTTTTTAGATGACTTGGGATTTGTCTATTTTGCCTAGAGCACACCACAAGTCTTTTCTTCCTGAAACTTTACATTCACATAAAAGACATACACATGTATACTATAAAAATTTAGACTATTTTTGGAACTGTTTCCAACATTTTAAGTGTTATTATCATCCCAGAGGCAAATGCACCTCTGAGCCAAAACGCCATACCTCGATAGCCGTCCCTTCTGTCAAGTTGGTCAGCATACTGTTTAACATTTGAGAAGGTAATTAAGAGCTCACATTTGGCTACTTTGAGAAGCGAGCACTTCGACTGTGTTCAAAAATTATGGTCATATATCTTGCCGAGACAAAAATAGATACCTGGAACTTCATGAGTACAAGATCTTCACAAAACTGAAATGGTTATCTCGTCCAGTATCAAACATATTAAGAAGGCTTGAAGAATTCTCTAGCGGTTTATACAACTATTGCTCACAGGTAAACCAAAATCGAAGTATATATATTATTTCATGCTAATAATTACGTGAAAAAAAAATCTTCTGCAAGCAAATTAATGATGACATTTTTCATCTACAGACAACATGGTCCATTTTTACGTATGCATATGTAATGAGAATTATATAAAAATTGTCCTAAATACAGGTCTAGAAAGTTGTAAACTTACCCAAATATGGAGTGGCTGTATGTTGCAAAAGAATGAGATACATACAAAGTGAGAATGTAATAAGGAAGAGTGCATAAGAAATGTGATAAACTACAGAATTTATAGTAAACATCTACTTATATGCTAAAGATAAATGTTTGAATGCACTGGAAACATGCAAGATTATGCACTTTAAACATAATGGTTTATGGTCAGACAGAATTGGAGAGACTTGAAAGTTGCCAGCATTTGGCTACGCCACTTTATTTCCAGTTCATTCAGAATTAACAGAATACATATCAATAAAAGTAGCTTATGATGACCAGCATATTCCATCCATTCCTATTCCTCTAGTGTAGTCTGCTTTGGCTCAAAATTTAAAGTGTCGATAGCAGAACAAACAAAACCTAGAGGAGTTATTTAGTCGTAAAAGTACCCAGGTCTTACAGAAAAAACCAATGTGTATAAGATGGAGATGGAGCTCATACACATAATTAGCTTGAACTATGTATTTGCATTGTCGCCCTCCTGTATGTATTGCATAGTCACCCTCCTGTTGTATAGGGTGGAAAAATAATTGAGCACTTCAGCAAAAACAAGAGAACAGTTAATAAAAGGCATGAATATCTAAGAGCAACTCTAATCGATCCCCTTTAATTTAGAGCACTTTCGGCCGGAGAAAACGGTGGACTTAAATTTTAAGTCCTCTAAACGGTGGCCGCCAGATTCGATCCCCAATAATTTAGAGGACTAAAAATTTTTAGCATCATTTTCGAAAGATCTCAAACATACAAAGTTTAAACATCAATAAATAATATCCAAAAAACATCACATTGATCAAGTTTGATCCAAAAGAACAACATAGCATGTTTATGTTGTTGAGGCCACCACCAGCTCGGCCATCTCAAACACCATCTCAGCCACCGCCGGCGCCACCACCACCATCACTCTCTCGGGCCAGGATCTTCTCACGGGCGATCTCCCAGTACGCCCTTACTTTTTCATCCAATGTGGTTGGAATCATGAACATGATGGCGCGGTCGGCATCCTCCCTCTCCTTGGCTAATTTCTCCGCCTCAAGTGCAAGCCTTTGCTCTTCTATCTTCTTCTCCTTCGATATTATTTCTTCTTGGCGGCTCCACCTCTTGCCTCTAGGCTTTACTTTGACATTGCCTCTTCCTCTTGGTAGCTCCACCTCGGTCACCACTTCCTCTTCATCTTCCATCCCCTCTTCTTCTTTGACGCCTTCATCTTGGGTCTCGTCGTAATCAACATCAACTTGGGTCTCCTCCATGCCTTCGTACGAATCTCCATCACCAAAGTGGAGGTCGTCGATCCCAACATGGTGAGAACTATCCAAGTGCGACAAGAAATCGGCCACCCCAAGCTCGGTAGGAGTCGGCTGAGGCGCGGTCATTTCGTCGATCACCTCGCGAGCGGCCCTTTGGGGGCGAGCTGCGACGGCCGCCCTCACAGAGGAAGAAGGTGTGGGCGATGAGGATGCCGGTGACGGCTTTGCCTTGCGTGTAGAAGTCGACCCCATTGCTGCCGCGGCCTTCCTCTTCTTCTTCTCCTCCGCCGCCTGTGATAGCGCTTGCATCGCTGTCGTCGGCCTCCGGGGCATGCGGGATGGAACTCTGGTGCCATTTCGGCCAGGGGGAGGGGAGAACTGTGGCGCCGGTGCCGAAAGAAAGTCCTCTAACCAATTAAAGGGGATCGGTTAGAGTTGCTCTAACATTGCACAAATTACTATTGCTGATAAAGGACCAAAGTAGTGATTTTCCAATTGCATAAATAACAGAAGTACCGAAGCAATAACTATTCAAGAACAAAGTTCAGATTATATACACTGATGTGCTGAGAAACACTATATATTTAAATGTAGCTTGGGTTTAGTGACAACAAAAGGTTAAAAAGAAACATGTGGTCGCCAGCATAATAATGAAAGCTAATACCAACTGAACCAAGGATTATTAACAGTTTTTTATTTTAGCTTCTTCTCCATGTTTATACAATGAATTGTTGCCTCTAGCTATCTCCTGCATGGTTTTTAAGGTGGTAAGGCGTCCTAAGATATTCTACCCCCGCTCTGACGGCTAAGCGCCTAAAGCAGACGCCTAAACACCTAAAGCAGCCATATTTTCAAGGCACTACCAAAGCGCCTTATCGCCTAATCATCACCAAGCGTCTAAGGTGGATGCCTTAAAAACCATGATCTCCTCTTTAATATCTTCGGCAAGTGCAACTGCAAATGGCTACATGGGAACTCTTGGGCACCATAACCATATCAATGTTCCAAAAATATAATTTCAGTAAACAGTTCTTAAATTTACCATAATTGGTTAGCGCAAACTTCCAGTGAAGAGCACGTAAGGAGATTTACATGATACACTATTTTGGTTCGGTTAGTTGATCATTTCCTGATCTGAGAACATATTTCTCTTGCACAACATATGGAACATCTTCATCAGTTCTACTGCATATCAGAACCTCACTGCAACTGAATCATAGTAAATTCATCCATAAGCAACAACTGACCGATGGCAGGCCATCATTTGGTTTTAGGGTTGTGCTGTTTTTAAAACGAGAAAATATCAAAGTCAAAAGGAAATTTATCCTTATAGATGTCAATGTATACAACATGTAACATAATCAACTACTCGGCATGAATCGAGCTATTAAATTTCCATCAAATAATCAACTTATGGCCTTTTACCAAGTAGCATGACCCATTAATTAATCATATAGATACAGTCATATCTTCTCGGATGGCCATGAATATCCCAGACGCAGATCAATATAAATCTTATGAAATCTCTGTTCCTGCTCCTACAGCCAACATATATACAAAGAGGAAAAGAAGAAGAAAAAAAGGATAGAAACCGATCTGACCGTGGAGACAGTACGGAGCTGCACAAGGGGAATCGAGAGTGGCCGCACCACAACATATTGAAGCCCTCGCACCAAATCCAGCCCAAATGGAGCACTTCGCATTTGTTAGGCCAAAAATTCCTGAAACAAGAACAAGAAATTAGCTGCCTGAGAAACACAGCGACAATTAAAAAAAATGCCAATCGACGACATGGGTCAATCACAGAACCAACCCTTGGCATCAGGCCATGGTTAGCGAAGGGATAGGTGAAAGCGAGAAAGCCGCTAGGGAGGGGGGGCGGGAAGTAACGTACCGCAACTCCGAGTAACAGTAGCGGAAGGGAGACAGCCGAACTTTCCTCCCCATTATTACTCTGCCGCTGTCAGTCTAAGTATTTGTTCTTTGCAGCCAAGGAGGAGAAGGGGCACGGCGATAGATCGGGGCTGTAACGGGGAAAGAAGGTGCAGACGAGCCCATCCAAGACGGCGGCAAACGGGAGATTAGGAGAAGCAGTTTTCGGAGCAATGGCCCATCACAGATCAGCAACTTCGCGGTCAAATAGGCCAAATTCATGAGAAGGCCTCCTGGTCGATTTCCGGAGCAGAAGCCCAGCAACGATGAGCGGCACGATAGAGGCAGAATGGGATGGGACGGTAAAAGTTTGCAGCGCCTGTTAACCAAACGTATCTAGGATCTGAGACGTCCAATGGGCCAATCAGATGGTTAGGGATGTCAAAACGCTGTGATTGCTCCTAGCTAGGTGAGTTTTACTGTTTCTTAATTACGGGCCTCCAAAATTTCATCGTTGTGGCTAATGCAAACCGTGGTCACAATGGTTTTATGTGTTGTCCGTGTGTTCACTGTCAGAACAAGAAAGACTACTCAAATACCAGAACCATTCACGCCCACCTACTTCGATCCGGTTTCATGCCCATCTATAATTGTTGGACCAAGTACGGAGAAAAAGGGGTTGTGATGGAAGACAACGAAGAAGAAAATGATGATGACAACTATCATAATATGTATCCTGAATATGATGATACTGTAACGGGGGTAGATAATGAAGATCAAGAGGCAGCAGATGGGCCCGCTGATGACGATCATGGTCGGGCCATTACTGATGCAAAGAAAGAATGTGAAACTGAAAAGGAGAAGGAGAAGCTGAAGCAGATGTTAAAGGATCACAAAACATTGTTGTACCCAACTTGCAAAGATGGCCACAAAAAGCTAGGTACCACACTGGATTTGCTGCAATGGAAGGCAGAGAACGGTGTGACTGACAGCGCATTTTCAAAGTTGTTGGTAAAAATGAAGAATCTGCTTTCAAGAAATAATGAGTTGCCCGACAGTACATACCAAGCAAAAAAGGTTGTCTGCCCTCTAGGATTAAACGTGTAGAAGATACATGCCTGCATTAATGACTGCATCCTCTACCGCGGTGAGAAGTACGAGAATTTGGATGCATGCCCGGTATGCACTGTACTGCGGTATAAGATCAGACGAGACGATCCTGGCGATGTTGAGGGCGAGGCCCCTAGGAAAAAGGTTTCTACCAAGGTTATGTGATATGCTCCTATAATACCACGGTTAAAACGTCTCTTCAGAAATAAAGAGCATGCCAAGATGTTGCGATGGCACATGGAAGACCGTAAGAAAGACGCGATGTTGAGACACCCCGCTGATGGGTCACAGTGGAGAAAAGTCGAGCGAGAGTACCCGGACTTCGCACGTGACGCAAGGAACTTAAGGTTTGGTCTAAGTACAGATGGCATGAATCCTTTTGGTGAGCAGAGCTGTAGTCAGAACACCTGGCCCGTGACTCTATGTATCTATAACCTTCCTCCTTGGTTGTGCATGAAGAGGAAGTTCATTATGATGTCAGTGCTCATCCAAGGCCCGAGGCAACCCGACAACGACATTGATGTGTACCTAAGACCATTAGTTGAAGAACTTTTATAGCTGTGGGCCAAACCAGGTGTACGTATGTGGGATGAGCACAAAGGGGAGCCATTTGACCTATGAGTGTTGCTTTTCGTAACCATCAATGATTGTCCTGCTCTTAGTAACATTTCAGGGCAGACAAACAAGGGATACAATGCATGCACACACTGTTTAGATGAGACTGAAAGTGTATATTTGGAGAAATGTAAGAAGGTTGTGTACCTAGGGTATCGTCAATTTCTTCCGAACCTGCATCCAGTAAGAAAGAAAGGCAAGCATTTCAAACGTCTGGCAGAACCCCGGAGGAAGCCTGTCCTCCGTATCGGTGAGGAGGTATTTGGTATGGTCAAGGACCTAGAAGTAATCTTTGGAAAAGGTCCCGGCAGTCTATCTGTTCCGAATGACGATGCCGGACACGCGCCCATGTGGAAGAAACAATCTACATTTTGGGACCTACCCTATTGGAAAGTCTTAGAGGTCCGCTCTTCAATCGACATGATGCACGTGACAAAGAATGTTTGCGTGAACCTGCTAGGCTTCCTAGGAGTGTATGGAAAGACAAAAGATACACCGAAAGCACGGCAGGACCAACAACGTATTAAAGACCCTGAAGAGCCTATTATCCTGAGAACGAGAAGGGTAAACGATGCCACTTAACTCCTGCCAGCTACGCTCTTACCAAAGCAGAGAAGGCAATATTTTTTGAATGCCTGAGCAGTATCAAGGTCATGTCTGGCTTCTCGTCGAATATAAAGGGAATAATAAATATGGCAGAGAAAAAATTCCAAAACCTGAAGTATCATGACTGCCACGTGATTATGACACAATTGCTTTCGATTGCATTGAGGGGGCTTCTACCTGAAAATGTTCGAGTGCCCATTGTGAAGCTATGTGCATTCCTCAATGCAATATCTCAGAAGGTAATCAATCCAGAAAGCCTACCAGGGTTACAGACAGATGTGGCCCAATGTCTTGTCAGCTTTGAGTTGGTGTTCCCACCATCCTTCTTCAATATTATGACGCATCTCCTGGTTCACCTAGTAGAAGAGATTGCCATTCCCGGTCCTGTATTTCTACACAATATGTTACCCTTTGAGAGGTATATGGGAGTCTTAAAGAAATATGTTCATAACCGTGCTAGGCCAGAAGGAAGCATCTCCAAGGGCTATGTAACAGAGGAGGTCATTGAGTTCTGTGTTGATTTTATTCCTGACCTTAAGGCGATTGGTGTTCCAGAATCACGACATGAGGGGAGACTGCGTGGAAAAGGCGCCCTAGGATGTAAAGCAATGATATGTAGGGACGGGCATTCTCTCAATCAAGCACACTACACGGTTTTACAAAGATCTATCTTGGTTGCCCCGTATATCAATGAACACAAGAATTTAATACGCCTCAAACACCCGGGGTAGTCTGATGAATGGATTATAAGTGAACACATGGCGATTTTTGGCGGCTGGCTGCAAAGACTTATCACGAATAACACCACTGTTGGGGATCAGCTGTACTTGTTGGCCAGGACACCATCTTCGACTGTATGTATTTTCCAAGGGTACGAGATAAGTGGGAATACATTTTACATGATAGGCCAAGATAAAAAGAGCACCAACCAAAACAGTGGTGTCCGCTTCGATGCAGTAGAAGACAATGGGCAAAATACCACGTATTATGGGTTCATAGAGGAGACTATGGACCTAATTTTAAGGTCCCCTTGTTTCGATGCAAGTGGGTCAAGCTAACAGGAGGAGGGGTTGAGGTAGAAGAAGTACGGAATGGCAACAGTGGATCTCAACAATCTTATGAAGGTAGACAAGAACTTAGACGAACCATTCGTCTTAGCCAATGATGTGGCTCAGGTTTTCTATGTGAAGAACATGTCTACCAAACCGAAAAAAAGAAAAAAATAAGCAAACAGATACATCACACAATGAGCCAAAGCGTCACATAGTTCTTTCAGGGAAAAGAAACATCGTGGGAGTGGAGGACAAGACAGACATGTCAGAAGATTATAATAAGTTTGATGAAATTCCGCCCTTCAAAGTGAAGACTGACCCAACCATCCTGTTAAACGGTGTTGATACTCCATGTTTACGACCGACGCGATCATAAGATTAACTATATGTATTAATTGAGCCATTTTTGGCACACATATGTATCTCAACATGGAAATCAATGTCATATTTCTTCCGTTAACAGTATATGTATTAAATGAGCCATTTTTCTTCTGTTAATAGTATATGTACTTTAATTCCAGTTCTATCATAATAAAAATATCAAACTTGGTATATTGATTATGTCTCAAAAAAACCTTCACAAAATGACCTATCTCATTTGAGGTTTCTTGGCTTTCGGGTCAAATGACCAATGTTATGGCTAGAATCAATGCATAGTTTGTGATAATATGGTCATATTGTGTATACATGTGCATCATGCGATGGCAAACAATGTTGCAAGAGGAAGTTTTCCTTTTTGTCGCACCAAAAAGGCATTTTCCATTTTCCGAGCATAAAAAACAGACGGTTTTGTGAAGCAACCACCAAATGGCTAATTCAAAAAACTACCACCACATTTAAAAAAAATACTAGACCACCTTATATGGACAATGTACCAACAGGGGGATCTGAAACCTTTCCGTCCACCTCTGGTGAAAAAGACAAATTCCTGCCGAATCGGTAGGAAGTGGATCGGATATAAACTACAGGTACATGATACGATGCTCATGATTTTTTACAAAAATCATTTTTAGGTTCAAAATATGCTATTTTATCAAAAATCCAATGCAAGTTTAGCGAGGTTTGGCCCCGAGCTAAGAATCTTCATGCCCGTTGTTCGACAAAGTTTGACGATAGTTTAAAACAGGGAAAAAAATTAAAAAACGATCGAAACAATGTGAAACCTTCGCGTGGTGTTATATTATGTGACATAGTTAGAAGGAAAAATATCAAACTTGGTATATTGATTATGTCTCAAAAAACCTTCACAAAATGACCTATCTCATTAGAGGTTTCTTGGCTTTCGGGTCAAATGACCAATGTTATGGCTAGAATCAAGGAATAGTTTGTGATAATGTGTCCATATTGTGCATACATGTGCATCATGGGATGGCAAACAATGTTGCAAGAGGAAGTTTTCCTTTTTGTCGCACCAAAAAGGCATTTTCCATTTTCCGAGCATAAAAAACGGATGGTTTTGTGAAGCAACCACCAAATGTCTAATTCAAAAAACTACCACCACATTTTACAAAAATACTAGACCACCTTATATGGACGATGTACCAACAGGGGGATCTGAAACCATTCCGTACACCTCTGGTGAAAAAGACAAATTCCTGCCGAATCGGTAGGAAGTGGGTCAGATATGAACTACAGGTACATGATACGATGCTCATGATTTTTTACAAAAATCATTTTTAGGTTCACAATATGCTATTTTATCAAAAATCCAATGCAAGTTTAGCGAGGTTTGGCCCCGAGCTAAGAATCTTCATGCCCGTTGTTCGATAAAGTTTGACGATAGTTTAAAATGGGGATAAAAATTAAAAAAGATCGAAATAATGCGAAACCTTCGCGTGGTGTTATATTATGTGACATAGTTAGAAGGAAAAATATCAAACTTGGTATATTGATTATGTCTCAAAAAAACCTTCACAAAATGACCTATCTCATTCGAGGTTTCTTGGCTTTCGGGTCAAATGACCAATGTTATGGCTAGAATCAAGGCATAGTTTGTGATAATGTGGCCATATTATGCATACATGTGCATCATGGGATGGCAAACAATGTTGCAATAGGAATTTTTCCTTTTTGTCGCCCCAAAAAGGCATTTTCCATTTTCAGAGCATAAAAAACGGACGGTTTTGTGAAGCAACCACCAAATGGCTAATTCAAAAAACTAGCACCACATTTTACAAAAATACTAGACCACCTTATATGGATGATGTACCAACAGGGGGATCTAAAACCTTTCTGTCCACCTCTGGTGAAAAAGACAAATTCCTGCTGAATCGGTAGGAAGTGGGTCAGATATGAACTACAGGTACATGATACGATGCTCATGATTTTTTACAAAAATCATTTTTAGGTTCAGAATATGCTATTTTATCAAAAATCCAATGCAATTTTAGCGAGGTTTGGCCCCGAGCTAAGAATCTTCATGCCCGTTGTTCGACAAAGTTTGACGATAGTTTAAAACAAGGATAAAGATTAAAAAACGACCGAAACAATGAGAAACCTTCGCGTGGTGTTATATTATGTGACATAGTTATAAGGAAAAATATCAAACTTGGTATATTAATTATGTCTCAAAAAAACCTTCACAAAATGACCTATCTCATTCGAGGTTTCTTGGCTTTCGGGTCAAATGACCAATGTTATGGCTAGAATCAAGGCATAGTTTGTGATAATATGGCCATATTGTGCATACGTGTGCATCATGGGATGGCAAACAATGTTGCAAGAGGAAGTTTTCCTTTTCGTCGCACCAAAAAGGCATTTTCCATTTTCCGAGCATAAAAACGGACGGTTTTGTGAAGCAACCACCAAATGGCTAATTCAAAAAACTACCACCACATTTAAAAAAATACTAGACCACCTTATATGGACAATGTACCAACAGGGGGATCTGAAACCTTTCCGTCCACCTCTGGTGAAAAAGACAAATTCCTGCCGAATCGGTAGGAAGTGGATCGGATATGAACTACAGGTACATGATACGATGCTCATGATTTTTTACAAAAATCATTTTTAGGTTCAAAATATGCTATTTTATCAAAAATCCAATGCAAGTTTAGCGAGGTTTGGCCCCGAGCTAAGAATCTTCATGCCCGTTGTTCGACAAAGTTTGACGATAGTTTAAAACAGGGATAAAAAAAATAAAAAACGATCGAAACAATGTGAAACCTTCGCGTGGTGTTATATTATGTGACATAGTTAGAAGGAAAAATATCAAACTTGGTATATTGATTATGTCTCAAAAAACCTTCACAAAATGACCTATCTCATTAGAGGTTTCTTGGCTTTCGGGTCAAATGACCAATGTTATGGCTAGAATCAAGGAATAGTTTGTGATAATGTGTCCATATTGTGCATACATGTGCATCATGGGATGGCAAACAATGTTGCAAGAGGAAGTTTTCCTTTTTGTCGCACCAAAAAGGCATTTTCCATTTTCCGAGCATAAAAAACGGACGGTTTTGTGAAGCAACCACCAAATGTCTAATTCAAAAAACTACCACCATATTTTAAAAAAATACTAGACCACCTTATATGGACGCTGTACCAACAGGGGGATCTGAAACCATTCCGTACACCTCTGGTGAAAAAGACAAATTCCTGCCGAATCGGTAGGAAGTGGGTCAGATATGAACTACAGGTACATGATACGATGCTCATGATTTTTTACAAAAATCATTTTTAGGTTCACAATATGCTATTTTATCAAAAATCCAATGCAAGTTTACCGAGGTTTGGCCCCGAGCTAAGAATCTTCATGCCCGTTGTTCGATAAAGTTTGACGATAGTTTAAAATGGGGATAAAAATTAAAAAAGATCGAAATAATGCGAAACCTTCGCGTGGTGTTATATTATGTGACATAGTTAGAAGGAAAAATATCAAACTTGGTATATTGATTATGTCTCAAAAAAACCTTCACAAAATGACCTATCTCATTCGAGGTTTCTTGGCTTTCGGGTCAAATGACCAATGTTATGGCTAGAATCAAGGCATAGTTTGTGATAATGTGGCCATATTGTGCATACATGTGCATCATGGGATGGCAAACAATGTTGCAATAGGAATTTTTCCTTTTTGTCGCCCCAAAAAGGCATTTTCCATTTTCAGAGCATAAAAAACGGACGGTTTTGTGAAGCAACCACCAAATGGCTAATTCAAAAAACTACCACCATATTTTACAAAAATACTAGACCACCTTATATGGACGATGTACCAACAGGGGGATCTAAAACCTTTCCGTCCACCTCTGGTGAAAAAGACAAATTCCTGCTGAATCGGTAGGAAGTGGGTCAGATATGAACTACATGTACATGATACGATGCTCATGATTTTTTACGAAAATCATTTTTAGGTTCAAAATATGCTATTTTATTAAAAATCCAATGCAATTTTAGCGAGGTTTGGCCCCGAGCTAAGAATCTTCATGCCCGTTGTTCGACAAAGTTTGACGATAGTTTAAAACAGGGATAAAGATTAAAAAACGACCGAAACAATGAGAAACCTTCGCGTGGTGTTATATTATGTGACATAGTTAGAAGGAAAATATCAAACTTGGTATATTGATTATGTCTAAAAAAAACCTTCACAAAATGACCTATCTCATTCGAGGTTTCTTGGCTTTCGGGTCAAATGACCAATGTTATGGCTAGAATCAAGGCATAGTTTGTGATAATATGGCCATATTGTGCATACATGTGCATCATGGGATGGCAAACAATGTTGCAAGAGGAAGTTTTCCTTTTTGTCGCACCAAAAAGGCATTTTCCATTTTCCGAGCATAAAAACGGACGGTTTTGTGAAGCAACCACCAAATGGCTAATTCAAAAAACTACCACCACATTTAAAAAAAATACTAGACCTCCTTATATGGACAATGTACCAACAGGGGGATCTGAAACCTTTCCGTCCACCTCTGGTGAAAAGACAAATTCCTGCCGAATCGGTACGAAGTGGATCGGATATGAACTACAGGTACATGATACGATGCTCATGATTTTTTACAAAAATCATTTTTAGGTTCAAAATATGCTATTTTATCAAAAATCCAATGCAAGTTTAGCGAGGTTTGGCCCCGAGCTAAGAATCTTCATGCCCGTTGTTTGACAAAGTTTGACGATAGTTTAAAACAGGGATAAAAAATTAAAAAACGATTGAAACAATGTGAAACCTTCGCGTGGTGTTATATTATGTGACATAGTTAGAAGGAAAAATATCAAACTTGGTATATTGATTATGTCTCAAAAAACCTTCACAAAATGACCTATCTCATTAGAGGTTTCTTGGCTTTCGGG
Source organism: Avena sativa (assembly GCA_916181665.1). NCBI lineage: Eukaryota > Viridiplantae > Streptophyta > Magnoliopsida > Poales > Poaceae > Avena > Avena sativa. Next base: position 367,338,585 of record OV702279.1, on the reverse strand, counting down.
TCAAATGACCAATGTTATGGCTAGAATCAAGGAATAGTTTGTGATAATGTGTCTATATTGTGCATACATGTGCATAATGGGATGGCAAACAATGTTGCAAGAGGAAGTTTTCCTTTTTGTCGCACCAAAAAGGCATTTTCCATTTTCCGAGCATAAAAAACGGACGGTTTTGTGAAGCAACCACCAAATGGATAATTCAAAAAACTACCACCACATTTTACAAAAATACTAGACCACCTTATATGGACAATGTACCAACAGGGGGATCTGAAACCTTTTCGTCCACCTCTGGTGAAAAAGACAAATTCCTGCCGAATCGGTAGGAAGTGGGTCAGATATGAACTACAGGTACATGATACGATGCTCATGATTTTTTACAAAAATCATCTTTAGGTTCAAAATATTCTATTTTATCAAAAATCCAATGCAAGTTGAGCGAGGTTTTGTCAGATTCCAAAGTATACAAAAGATGCGGCATTTAAATATCCAAACAATTCAAAAATGTTAATACAAAATAAAATATGATTTTCTCTAATAAAATTGGGTTAAATTCCTTTTTAGATGCTTAATATTTCTTATGTTCAAAGTTTTAGGGTTCGACTATTTTATTTTTGTTTCAATTGAATAATCAAAATTTATATGTAAGTGTTTTAATCATTTTAAAAAAATTCATCTAATGTAACTATAAAATGTTTTTATATGAATGGATAGATCTTATTTTTCTGAAAATTATGATATATTATTCATAAGTTGAAATTAAAAATAAATGAATTTTCTAAATTCAATCATATTTTTTGAATTAAAAATGCCCCCACCCCTTTAATGTACGAAATAAGTGCCCCCCCTTTAACACCGGTTCCAGCCAGGAACCGATGTTAAAGGGGAGGGGCACATTTATTTCGTGTCGCGCGCGCACCCTGTTGGTGATATGCCCAAGAGGCAAATAAAATGGTTATTATCATATCTTCCTGCTTATGATAAATGTTTACATACCATGCTATAATTGTATTAACCAGAAACATTAATACTTGTGTGATTTGTAAACATAAAAGAGTCCCTATTAAAGCCTCTTGTTAAACTAGCTTGTTGGTTAATATATGATCATGGTTTCCTGATCATGAATATAGAAGATGTTATTAACAACAGGGTCATATCATTAGGAGAATGATGTGATGGACATACTCCTATAGTTAAGCGTAGCATAAAGATCAAGTCATTTAATATAGTTCATTTTCTATATGCTTTCTGATACATAGTAACCTAATTCCTTCGACCATGAGATCATGTTAATCACCATCACCAGAAGGATGCTTTGATGACATCAAACACCACACCGTAACTGGGTGGCTATAAATGTGGCATTGAGTGTTCGGAAAGTATGGGTTGAGGCACATGGATCAAGAGTGGGATTTGTCCATCCATACGACGGATAGATATACTCTGGGCCCTCTCGGTGGAATGTCATCCAATTGGCTTGCAAGCATGTGACTGGATCACAAGGGATCACATATCACAGGAACGAGAAAAGAGTACTTATCGGTAACGAGGTTGAACTAGGTATGCAGACATATCGATGATCAAAGCCTCGGATAAGTAAACTATCGTGAGACAAAGGGAAATTGGTATCGTATGTAAGTGGTTCATTCGATCGCATAGTAAACGTAGAAATATGTGGGAGCCATATGAATTTCCAGATTCCTCTATTGGTTATTGATCGGAGAAGTGTCTCGATCATGTCCGCATAATTCACGAACCGTAGGGAGACACACTTAAGGATTCGATGTTGTTGAGTAGTTATGGAATGATGAGTAAGATACCGAATGTTGTTCGGAGTCTCGGATGGGATCCGGGATATCACGAGGAGATCTGAAATGGTCCGAAGAATAAGATTCATATAAGGAAAGTCCTGTTTCGGAGTTTGGGAATTATTTCGGTGTTTTCACCAAGAATGTTCTAGAAGGGTCTGGAAGGTCCGACACTCTAGAGGGGGAGGGTACATGGATGTGTCATGACAATGTCGAATGGTTGCATCATGTACTAGGTCACTTGGCTGGGCAATATGATGAGAGAAATCAAATCCAAGTTTGAAAGTCAAACGCCAATTTGGAAAAGTCAAATCTGAAGTTTGCTTGGTGGAGGGAGAGTAGGAAACCTACTTAGGGAGGAAGTCCTACTCCCTCCACCCGCCGTCCAAGGAGGAGGAGTTGGAGAGGACTCCCTCCTCCCAACCGCCTCCCTCCCACCTATATAAGGAGGGGTAGGGCGCCCCCTTACCCCTCACACCCAAAACCCTAGCACCTGGCGCCTCCACCCAAGTGCAGCCGCCGCCGCCCAAGGCTCCTCCAAGTCGCTGAGTTAGGGCTTCACCAAGCCATAGCCGCCGGCTACACCACCCCCCTTGGTGCCCTCTATTTCGTAGATCGCCAAGGTCCTCTCTTACTCCACCATACTCGCTCCGGCTTAAGGCGAAGCCCTGCGAGATCTCCCCTCTACTTCCGACACCACGCCGTCGTGCTGCCGGAATCACGAGGAGAGTGCTACAACCTCCGCTGCCTGCTGGAACAAGGGAGAGGAAGGTCTTCATCGAGTACCGAACGTGTGACCGACTGCGGAAGCGCTGCTGGAATGCAATGCCGGAAGGATCGTCTACGCGATCTTGAGATCGAAAGTGTACGACTACATCATCCACGAGAATCTACTCTCGTTAACCGCTTTGGATCTTCAAGGGTTAGTACTCTATCGACTCGTTGCTACAATCTAGTAGATAGACCTTGGCTTGTGTGTGTTCATGCGATAGAAATTCTTTGTTTTCCATGCTACAAACCCCTACAGTGGTATCAAAGCCGTGTCTATATGTAGATCTGTTGCACGAGTAGAACACAATGGTCATTGTGGGTGTTGATGCTTTTGTTGTTGATTGCTTCTTGTATACTTTGCATCTTGCGGGATGGTGGGATGAAGCATCCCGGGCTAACCTTACATGACATCGTTCATGAGACTTGCTCCACGCTTGACATGCAACTTGTATTGCATAAGTGGCTTTGCAGGTTCCTGTTTCTCCCAACATAGTTAAGATTCAATTTACAACGGGTGATTGACAATACTAGTATCAACGTTGTGGTTCTTGTTCGTAAGTTAGAACGACACTTATTGAAAGCCCCAAACCACGTAAAACATGCAAAGAAAATTAGAGGCGTCTAACTTTGTTTTGCAGGGGTGTGTTGTGATGTGATATGGCCATGATTGTGATTATATATGATGTATGCAATGATCCTTATTGTAAGTCAGCAACCGGTAGGAGCCATATGGTTGTCTTTTAATTCCGTTAAGTCATGCGTGTCTATTATTCAAAGTAGTTGTAATAGTCGATGCTGGTGGAAGACAACCATGAAGCGGAGCCATTGACCTTGACGCCACACCGGTGATGATGGAGATCATGTTCGTGCTTGAAGATGAAGATCGGAAGCACAAGAAGAAAGGCCATATCATATCACATATTATGAATTGCATGTGATGTTAATCCTTTTATGCATCTTGTATTGCTTAGTTCACGACGGTAGCATTATAATATGATCCCTCAAGCACACAATTTTAAGTTTTAAAGTGTTCATCCTTAGTAAGCACCGTTGCTAAAGCTCGTTGTTTCGAAGCACCACGTGATGATCGGGTGTGTTAGATTCTGCGAGTGTATACAACGTGAGCAAGCCGGATTTGCTCATGCAGAAGCTAAGGTTTGATCTTGACGAGCCTAGCATGTACAGACATGGTCTCGGAACACGGATCACCGAAAGGTAAAGCATGAGTCATATAGTAGATGTGATGAACATGTTGATTGTTCGCCATTGAAGCCACATCAACTCTCGTGATGATCGGTTTTGATGTGGTGGATTTGGTTCGTGTGATCACTAAAACAATGTGAGGGATATTGTTTTGAGTGGGAGTTCAACAGCAATATGGTTAAGAGTTGAACGCTATTTACCATAAATTAAATCAAAGTGAATTTGCATAGTTGTTGTAGTCATTGGCATCCGTTTACCACCTTGCGCTTAGTTTTAATTGAGATGATAGAACTATAGAATTCTGGTTAGTTACTTTACGAACTGGTATCGTATTGTTTTTGAAGTATTAATCTAAAGTTTAAAAGTCCCATTGCAAACTTTCAGTAAGTTTCGATTACTCCGTGAAGTTTAATAGTTAGTATTAAATCAAGAGTAACAATTCTAGTGTTAGTATATAAGTATCATGTTTATCTCCATGATTCTTGATATTCGAAAGATAGTTTCAATATCAAGGTAATCTAGGAGTTGAAAGAGTTGTTTCAGAAACCATCATGTATGGAAGATATTGCGATATCTGAAATGATGTTTTGGTTACAACATGATTGAGTATAATATGGCAAAGTTTATGTTCTCATATTTGATGAGAATTTACAAAAGTTTGGAGACACTAGTTGTCCTAATCCTCCAAAAGGTTTTGGAGAGCAACATTATACTCGCGATTCACCGTTATAAGCTAAAGTAGCTTGATCATGAATAATTCCATGATAAGGGTGAATATTTGATGTAGGTAAAATGTTTACTACACCAAGAGATTACTAAAGAATGGAATTTGAAAGAACACCAAACATTTGATGATGGTGATCTACTTCAAAGTGCAAGTCCAAAGACATTGGTATTTAACTATACATGCTTTGGACTATGTGTCGTATATATGGCTCCACTATTGATGTTGATAGATTCTTTCAAACAGGAAAAGAAAATACTGAAAGAGAATCTCATAAATATATGGCAGAAAAGAAAAGACTAGAATTGTTCAGCTTAGGTATATAGAGGATATACCTGTTATGGCTGTATTCTTTGCTTATTAAATAATGTGGTTCTTAAGTATTGGATACTGAATTTGTTGGTATGAATCGTCATACGAAACAACAGAATTCATGAACTACAATGGCCTAAGTAACTAGCAAAAGAATATGTGATGAAGTTCATTGAGAACAAATAAAGTGTTATTGTGATGCTCGTTAAACATCAAAGCTTGCCTTCAAGATTTGTTTTATCAGGTGTTATGAGAACAAAAGGGTTGTTCAAATAATTGTCGTAATCCATAAAAGATGGATGATTTACAAATCTCTTTGTAGAAATCACATCCATAAAACTAGTGCTAAAATGTCGAAAGACAAATTGATTAAAAGATCACTTAGGAAGTGACATCGCCGTTTAAATTATAATGGAAAGAAAACATGAAGAAACTCCATGTGGATGGAATTTTGGAGTCTTTTGATTTTTTTTGATCAAATGACGCTTGTGAAACTTTCCTAGAGATAATTAAAACTTCGTTCATAGGCCAAAAGGGAACGAACGACTAGCTTATTGGAACTTGTACATATTGTTGTATGAAGTCCATTATGTGTAGTCAAGAGCGATGGATTTCAACTTCATATGCTTTCTCCGAAAATTTCAGTGAATATATGAATATTTACTTAATGAGGATGAAGTATGAAACATTTGAAAAGTTCAAAGACTTTCAAGATGAAGTGCGAAATCATTGTACCAACAATATAAATAGTTTATGATAAGATCATAAAGGAAGATATTTGAGTTACAAGTTTAGCATAATACCTAAGATTTAAGGAATCGTTTTGTGGATTTGCATTTCCCGAAACACCATAAGAGTATGGAGCGTTCGATATATGTAATTAAACCTTGTTTGACATGGTAAGATCAAAGGTGTAATTCATAAAACTGCCATTATATTTTTAAAGATTAAAAGCTTTAGAGACTACCGTTTTTCCACTGAAAAAGCTCCATCATAATCCGTTGAAATGACACCATATAAAGTTACGGTTTGGGATAAAACCCAAGTTGTCCTTTCTTAAACATTGGTATGCTATGCATAAGAAAGATGTTTGCAACCAAGGTCGGATGAACCTGTCTTTGTATGTGATTTCTAATAATTGTTAAGTATTCCTCCATAACATCAGAGACAAAAGTGTTTGTCGCTTAGAACGTCAAGTTTCTTTGAGAAGGAATTTTTCGTGAAAAGATAAGTGAGAGGACAATAGAACTTTGATAAGGTTGAAAGAACCTTGGCTATGTATGCAAAGTTGCACAGCGCCGAAAAGTGTTCCGGAGGCAGCAACAATGCTCATGGCTCACGTGCCTCAAAGGTTGTGGTTACGGAGGTCAAAGTTTCTATTGAACCAAGTAGGTCGAGTAAACAATCAAATACCAAGATTTGAGGGTTGAATCATTATTTGAGAATAATGAACGAACTACATGCAAAGAAGCGATGATGTGCCCTGACTCCGTGAAATGGCTTGAAGCCATAAAATTCGTGATAGTTCCATACACGAGAAATCAAGCTTCGAACTTGAAAGACCCTCTAGAAAGGTGTGCGACCTTACAGTCATTTTTGGATCTATAAAGAAATAGACATGGATGTTTCACATCTATGAAATAGTCGACATGTTGGGAAAGAGTTCACAACAATGTTCAAAGGTTGTATATGACAAGATTTGATCTTTCATAGCGATATTTAGTCTAGACAGATTAATGTAGCAACCATTACATATAATTTTGTTATGTGGTAGTTGAATAAACAAAACAAAGTTCTTCTAATAGAATTGTTACCTAGGACGTGTGCTTAACACGGTCCAAAGGGTTTTGTTAATTCAAAGGATGCTAAAAAGCATATGCAAACTTCAATGGTTGAAGTGAGCATCGCGGAGTTGGAATCTTCACCATGATGAAATTGTTAAAAGAGTTTAAATTCATCAGATACGATGAAGATGCTTGCATTTGCAAGAAATTAAGTGGGAGCGCTAAGACATGTTTCTAATACATTATGTGGAAGACATATTGTTGATTGGAAATGATGTATCTTTTATTAGCACATATTAATAATTTCATCCCAATGAAAGACTTAGGCAAAACCCAAATATTTGGCATCAATAGACGCTAATATGGTTGTGCAGAAAGTACATAGATGAGGTATTGAATAAGTTCAATATAGAAACTACAAGAAAGTTTCTTATCGCACAGAAAGGATTGAATGAGTTCAATATTGATGATATATTCAAGTGTATTGACACTTGGTAAGTGAAACAAAGGTTCAAGTATAGATTGATACTTGATCACAAAGAGTATTTATATCAATCATACTGTGATATGTACAAATCCAGATATGTCCTATGCTCTAAATGTTATGAGCATATACCAGAATGACTCATAAGATGATCATTGGACGATAGTAAGGATATTCTTATGATCTTTTGGAAGAACTAAGGGTATATTATTTTGTAGAAGTGACAAATAGATGGTTAGTTCATTGTAAAAGTACTACATTGATACTAGTTTTGTCACAAAGTACAAATTAAGTTTATCTCAATCTAAACTAAGGGTGGCACAATATAATGGAAAGTAAGTTCCATAATGGATTTGGATGAATTCCAAAGTTAAGACATTGTGACAGATACTACAACAAAAGGCTAAGTATATGACTGTTATAATAGCAGCAAAAGAGGGCATTTGTGTCAAGTAGTTTGTTATCAAACTAGGTGTAGTTCACAGAGGAATAATACTATGAAGATATATTGTACGACAATGTTATCAACATGTTTTAACCCGAAAGAACTAAAGGTCTCACCAAAGGACCAAATTTATACAAAGCCATCTCATTAGAGAATGAGTGATGCGTAGAGACGCAAAGACATGCAATTACACACGGACCTGGAAGTGTCAGATCCGGAGATCAGTTGACCACTAGCAATCGTGTATATACAGCACCGGAAAGCCATAGGTGTTGAATACACAAAGGTTTGAAACTAGATTATTGACTCTAGTGCAAGTGGGAGACTGTTGGAGATATGCCCAAGAGGCAATAATAAAGTGGTTATTATCATATCTTCATGCTTATGATAAATGTTTACATACCATGCTATAATTGTATTAACCGGAAACATTAATACTTGTGTGATTTGTAAACATAAAAGAGTCCCTAGTAAAGCCTCTTGTTAAACTAGCTTATTGGTTAATATATGATCATGGTTTCCTGATCATGAACATTGAAGATGTTATTAACAACAGGGTCATATCATTAGGAGAATGATGTGATGGACATACTCCTATAGTTAAGTGTAGCATAAAGATCAAGTCATTTAATATAGTTCATTTGCTATATGCTTTATGATACATAGTAACCTAATTCCTTCGACCATGAGATCATGTTAATCACCATCACCGGAAGGATGCTTTGATGACATCAAACACCACACCGTAACTGGGTGGCTATAAAGGTGGCATTGAGTGTTTGGAAAGTATGGGTTGAGGCACATGGATCAAGAGTGGGATTTGTCCATCCATATGACGGATAAATATACTCTGGGCCCTCTCGGTGGAATGTCATCCAATTGGCTTGCAAGCATGTTACTGGCTCACAAGGGATCACATATCACGGGAACGAGAAAAGAGTACTTATCGGTAACGAGGTTGAACTAGGTATGCAGAGATACTGACGATCAAAGCCTCGGATAAGTAAACTATCGTGAGACAAAGGGAAATTGGTATCGTATGTAAGTGGTTCATTCGATCGCAAAGTAAACGTAGAAATATGTGGGAGCCATATGAATTTCCAGATTCCTCTATTGGTTATTGATCGGAGAAGTGTCTCGATCATGTCCGCATAATTCACGAACCGTAGGGAGACACACTTAAGGATTCGATGTTGTTGAGTAGTTATGGAATGATTAGTAAGAGACCAAATGTTGTTCGGAGTCTCGGATGGGATCTAGGATATCACGAGGAGATCCAGAATGGTCCGGATAATAAGATTCATATAAGGAAATTCCTGTTTCAGAGTTTGGAAATGATTCCGGTGTTTTCACCAAGAATGTTCTAGAAGGGTCTGGAAGCTCCGGCACTACGGGGGGGGGGGGGGGGAGGGTACATGGATGTGTCATGACAATGTGGAATGGTTGCATCATGTACTAGGTCACTTGGATGGGCAATATGATGAGAGAAATCAAATCCAAGTTTGAAAGTCAAACGCCAATTAGGAAAAGTCAAATCTGAAGTTTGCTTGGTGGAGGGAGAGTAGGAAACCTACTTAGGGAGGAAGTCCTACTCCCTCGTGAAGGGTTTCGCAGCATAGTAAATCAAAAAAATTCTATGGATGCGAACAAGAAAGCCAAGATCTAATCTAGGAGATGCAATCAACGAGAGGGATAGATGAGATCTTCATATCCTTGAAGAAATCTCACAGCGGAAATGTTCAACAGAATGTGGTTGGTGTAGTCGTACTCGCCTTCTCCTCCTCGCGATCCGATCCGATCCAGCGCCGCAAGTGGCGGCGCCTCCGAGAGATGCACATGTATGGTGCCGCGACGTCTCCTCCTTCCTCGGTCCAGCAAGTGGGGTGGAGAGATAGATTGGATCTACAACACGACGGCGTGGTGCAATGGTGGAGAGTTTCTGCGGCAGGGCTTCGCCTACACGCAGTCGGGAGAGAGAGACAGAGGTAGGGCAGCAGCTGGCGGCTAGGGTTTGGGGTGAGGGGAGGGTGCGCCCCCTTCCCACCTTATATAGGAGGCTGGCCGCCCCCCTTGCCCCCTCCTCCAAGCCCTAGGGCGGCGGCCCCAAGGGTGGAGTGGGGTGAAAGTCTTCCCCCCTTCTAGAAGGTCCCCTAGGGTTTTGGCCGGCTGGGCCTATGGGGCCTTGTGCCCCTGGCCCAATGCGGCCAGGGCACTCCCTCATAGGCCCACGCCCCCCTGCGACAAGTGTGGCCACGTTGGTCCCACTCGGGAAGCTTCTAGAACCTTCCGGTACTATACCGAACATTCCGAAACAATTCCGAAATCCAAAAACTGCTTTCCGTTAAATTAATCTTATTCTCCAGACCATTCCGGAACCTCTCGTGATGTCCTGGATCTCATCCGAGACTACGAACAAAAACTCATAAACCAATTATCCATTCTATCCTAGCGTCGAGGCACGTTAAGTGTGTGACCCTACGGGTTCAAGAATATGCAGACATGATCTTCTATCAATAATCAACAGCGGGATCTGGAAACCCATATTGACTCCCACATATTCATCGATGATCATATCGGATGAACCACGATGCCAGGATTCAATTAATCCCATATTTATATTCCCTTCGTCATGCGATATTTTACTTGCCCGAGATTCGATCGTTGGTATCGGCATACCTAGTTCAATCTCGTTCACAGCAAGTACTTTACTCGTTCCGTAATACGATATCACTTTATGATTAACTCCTTAACCACGTGCTTGCAAGCGGTGCTGATATCGATTACCGAGTGGGCCCGAAGTATATCTCTCCGACTTGGGAGGGACAAATCCCATCTCGATACATACAACCCAACAAGTACTTTCCGATCACCTGAGAGACACCTTTATGATCACCCTCTCATAGGATGACGTTTGATGACCTCAAAGCTTTCTTCCGATACTAGGGAGTTGTATTATCTCATGGTCTAAGGAATACAATATTTGACATAAGAAAAAGCTTCGCAAAGATGAACACGATGACACGATCTAATTGCTCTGCTTGATCTAGGTCTGTCCATCATATCATTCTCCCAATGACATGATCTCATTATTAATCGACAACTCATGTCTATGGTTAGGAAACCTTAACCATCATTAATCAATGAGCTAGTCCATAGAGGCGTACTAGGGACACGGTGTTGTTCATAAACCACACAAGTATCAAAGTTTCCGCTTAATACAATTCTAGCATGGAATATAAACTTTATCATGAACAAGAATTATAACAACAACATCTTTATTATTGCCTCTAGGGCATAATTCCAATAGTCTCCCACTTGCACTAGAGTCAATAATCTAGTTTACATCTGGCAACAATCTAACACCCATGGCATTAAGGTGCTGATCATGTTTTGCTCGTGGAAGAGGTTTAGTCAATGGATCTGTGACATTCAGATCCGTATGTACTTTGCTAATCTTCAGATCGCCATCTGTTATATAATCTCGAATTATATGAAACCGGCGGTTGATGTGCTTGGTCTTTGGATGATATCTTGGTTCAGCCAGTGCTATGGCGCCAGTGTTGTCACACAATATGTCTAGTGGGTCCAAGGCACTTGGAACCACACCAAGCTCAGTGATGAAGTTCCTGACCCAAACTCCTTCACTTGACGCTTCTGCAGCAGCCATGTATTCTGATTCTACTGTAGATCCCGCGATCACGCTTTGCTTGCAGCTTCTCCAGCTCACAGCTCCTCCATTCAAAATATAAACGTATCCTGTCTGAGATTTAGAATCATCCGGGTTGGTGTCAAAACTAGCGTCGACGTAACCTTTTACGACGAGCTGCTCATCACCTCCATAGACCAAGAACATTTCTTTAGTCCTATTTAAATAATTTAGGATGTTCTTTACGGATGTCTAGTGTTCCACTCCTGGATCACTTTGGTATCTGCTCGTCAAACTAAGAGCATTGGACACATCCGGTCTAGTACACAGCATGGCATACATGATAGAACCTATGGCCGAGGCATAAGACACTTTGCTCATAGCTTCTCTATCGTTTACCGTAGCTGGACACTGAGCCTTGCTCAATATCTTACCTGACAACATGGGCACTGAACCTTTCTTTGCCTTATCCATTCTGAAACTTTTCAGAACTTTGTCTAGGTATGTACTTTGGATTAAAGCTATTAGGCGTCTGTGTCTATCTCTACAGATTTTGATGCCTAATATATAAACAGCTTCTCCTAGGTCTTTCATTGAAAAACATTTATTCAAATAACTCTTCACACCGTTAAGCATACCAATGTCATTTCCAATAATCAATATGTCATCCACATATAGTACTAGAAATGTCACTGAGCTCCCACTCACTTTCTTGTAGATACAAGCTTCGTAGCAATTTGGAACAAATCCAAAGCTCTTGATCACTTGATCAAAACGAAGGTTCCAACTCCGAGATGCTTGCTTCAGTCCATAAATGGAACGCTGAAGTTTGCACACTTTATCAGCATCCTTAGGATCGACAAAACCTTTGGGCTGCATCATATACAACTCTTCATCAATGTTGCCATTGAGGAACGCAGTCTTGACATCCATCTGCCATATTTCATAATCATGAAACGCAGCAATTGCTAATAAAATCCGAATGGACTTAAACATCGCTACGGGAGAGAAAGTCTCATCGTAGTCAACACCTTGAACTTGTCAAAAACCTTTCGCGACAAGTCAAGCTTTATAGAGAGTAACATTACCATCCGCGTCCGTTTTCTTCTTGAAAATCCATTTGCACTCAACGGCCTTACGGTCGCTAGGAGGGTCCACCAAAGTCCATACTTGGTTTTCACTCATGGATCCCAATTCGGATTTCATGGCCTCTAGCCATTTCTCAGAGTTTGGGCTCATCATTGCTTCCTCATAGTTCGCAGGTTCACTGTTGTCTACCAACAAGACAATTAAGACAGGGTTGCCGTACCACTCAGGAGGGGCACGTGACCTTGTCGACATGCGACGTTCAGCAGTAGGATCTTCTGAAGTTTCATGATCCTCGTCATTAGCTTCCTCTCTTGTTGGTGCAGGCGGCACTGGAACAATTTCAGGTGCTGCGCTACTCTCCAACTCGAGAGAAGGTTCAATAACCTCGTCTAGCTCTACCTTCCTCCCACTTACTTCTTTCGAGAGAAACTCCTTCTCAATAAAGGATCCGTTCTTTGCAACAAACACTTTGCCTTCGGATCTGTGGTAGAAGGTATACCCAATCGTTTCCTTAGGTTATCCTATGAAGACACATTTCTCCGCTTTGGGTTCGAGCTTGTCCGGCATCAACTTCTTGACGTAAGCTTCGCATCCCCAAACTTTAAGAAACGACAACTTAGGTTTAGCACCAAACCATAGTTCATACGGTGTCGTCTCAACGGATTTAGATGGTGCCCTATTTAAAGTGAATACAGCGGTTTCTAATGCATAACCCCAAAATCATAACTCAAATATTCTCCTCCACGATCGGATCGTAGAAATTTAATTTTCCTGTTATGATGGTTTTCCAATTCGTTCTGAAATTCTTTGAACTTTCTAAACTTTTCAGATTTATGTTTCATTAAATAGATATACCCATATCTACTTAAGTCATCCGTAAAAGTGATAAAATAGCGATATCCACCGCGCGTCGAAACACTCATTGGTCTGCACACATCGGTATGTATGATTTCCAACAAGTCCGTTGCTCGCTCCATAACTCCGGAGAACGGGGTTTTGATCATCTTGCCCATGAGGCACGGCTCGCACGTGTCAAATGATTCAAAATAAAGATACTCCAAAAGTCCATCAGAATGGAGTTTCTTCATGCGTTTTACACCAATATGACCTAGACGGTAGTGCCACAAATAAGTTGAATTATCACTATCTACTTTGCATCTCTTAGCCTCAGTGTTATGGATGTGTGTTTTATTGCTTTCGAGATTCAGAAGAAATAAACCATTCATAGCAGGTGCATGACCATAAAAGATGTTATTCATATAAATAGAACAACCATTATTCTCCGATTTAAATGAATAACCGTCTTGCAATAAACACGATCGAGATATAATGTTCATGCTCAACGCAAGCACATAATAACATTTATTAAGGGTTTAAAACTAATCCCGAAGGTAAAACTAAGGAGAGCGTGCTGACGGCCATCACATCAACTCTTGATCCGTTGCCAACGCGCATCGTCACCTCATCCCTTGCTAGCCGCCGTCTATTCCGTAGCTCCTGTTTCGAGTTACAAATATTAGCAACTGAACCAGTATCAAATACCCAGGCACTACAACGAGCGCTAGTAAGGTAAACATCAATAACATGTATATCAAATATACCTTTAATGGTGCCAGCCTTCTTGTCCGCTAAGTACTTCGGACAGTTGCGCTTACAGTGACCCTTGTCCTTGCAATAGAAGCACTCAGTATCCGACTTAGGTCCAGACTTGATCTTCTTCTCAGCAGGGGCAACGCGCTTGCCGCTGCCTTTCTTGAAGGACTTCTTTGCACCCTTACCTTTCTTAAAGCTGGGGGGCTTGTTGACCATCAACACATGATTATATTTCTTGATGTCCACCTCCACAGCTTTCAGCTTAGCGAAGAGCTTAGTGATCGTATCAGTGGAACCAATCCGATTATGAGTAACTACAAAACCTTTGTAGCTAGGAGGAAGTGATTGCAGAACTCTGTCAATCTTGAGCTCTTCTAGAATCTTGCAGTCCAGTTGCTCAAGACGTTGAGTGTAGCCCGACATCTTAATGGCGTGCTCACTAACGGAACTCCCTTCCTCCATCTTGCAGTTAAAGAATTTCTCAGAGATCTCATATCTCTCACAACGGGCCTGAGTCTGAAACATGGTTTTCAGTTCCTCAAAATCTCAAAGGGCCCAGCGAACTCCTCAAAACGATTTTGAAGGTCTGATTCCATAGCAAACAACATGGTGCTCTTAATCAAACCATAATAATCTTTGCACGACTGATAAACAGCTTTTTCATCAGCCGGCGCATCTATAGCAGGGGCGTCACCTAGCGCTTTCTCAAGGACATAGTCATTTTGTCCGCCAGCGAGAATGATTCTCAGATTGCGGAACCATTTGGTGAAGTTAGACCCATTGTTCTTAAGCTTTTCTTTCTCAGCAAAAATGTTGAAGTTGAAGTTGGATTTAGCCATTTGATCTACAAAATTTGCAAGTACAATTTAGACTATGTTCATGATAACTAGTTCAACTTAATCAAATTACTAGATGAACTCCCACTAAATTCAACATCCCTCAAGCTGTTTAGTGAACACGATCCAAATTCACCACACCTAATCCGATCTTCATGAGAAGAGATGTGGTTTCAATGGTGGACAACAAAGTGTCGATCATATCATTCATATGACTCATGCTTAACCTTTCGGTTCGTGTGTTCCGAGGCCATGTTTGTACATGCTAGGCTTGTCAAGTCAAACCCAAGTATTTCCTCGTGTGCAAAACTGGCTTGCACCCGTTGTATGTGAACTTAGAGTTTATAGCACCCGATCATCACGAGGTGCTTGAACACGACGAACTTTCGCAACGGTGCATACATGAGGAGAACACAATTTTATCTTGATCTTTAAGTGAGGAATCATCTTATAATGCTACCGTCGCGATCTAAGCATAATAAGATACATAAAAGGATAAACATCACATGCATATAATTTTATGTGACATGGTATAGCCAATCTCCGCGCAATGATCTCCATCTTGTGCGTGCCAGCATGATCTCCATCACTCCACCATGATTGCCTCCACCACGAATAGCAACTACAACTATTGCTAACTACTTAGCGATAAAGTAAAGCTATTACATGGCGTATAAGAAGTTGACACACGGGTCATAGACAATTATAAAGACAACCATATGTCTCCTGCCGGTTGTATACTCATCGACATGCAAGTCGTGAAATATTACAAAACATGATCATTGCATACAACATACACATCATATCTTGGGCCATACCATATCACAGAAACACTCCCTGCAAAAACAAGTTAGACGCCTCTACTTTGTTGTTGCATGTTTTATGTGGCTTATGGGAGTAACAAGCTAAGAACGATTCTTACCTACGGAAAGCCACACCGGTGATATTATGGTTGCCAACATCCGGTGTAAATCCCATGACAACTATAGTGAGAGAAACTGGCATCCACCAGCCGCATGTGTGGAACAAGCCACACGTTAAGTGCAGAGCCGGTCTCGCGAATGAGGTCGCGTAAAGTTGGCCTGGACCGCTTCGATCTCACTATCCTGCGTCATAAGAAGTACACAACAAGAGGCTTGCAATAGAAAACATGAACGCCCGCAACAAGCATGTTGTGTTCTACTCGTGAAACACATCTACGCATAGATCTAGCTCTGATACCACTGAAGGGTTTCGCAGCATAGTAAATCAAAAAAATTCTACGGATGCGAACGGGAAAGCCAAGATCTAATCTAGGAGATGCAATCAACGAGAGGGATAGATGAGATCTTCATACCCTTGAAGAAATTGCACAACGGAAACGTTCAACAGAACGTGGTTGGTGTAGTCGTACTCGCCTTCTCCTCCTCGCGATCCGATCCGATCCAACGCTGCAAGTGGCGGCGCCTCCGAGAGATGCACACGTACGGTGACGCGACATATCCTCCTTCCTCGGTGCAATGGTGGAGAGTTTCTGCAGCAGGCCTTCGCCTACACGCAGTCGGGAGAGTGAGAGAGAGAGAGAGAGTTAGGGAAGCAGCTGGCGGATAGGGTTTGGGGTGAGGGGAGGGTACGCCCCTGACCACCTTATATAGGGGGCTGGCCGGCCCCCTTGACCCCTCCTCCAAGCCCTAGGGCAGCGGCACCAAGGGTGGAGTGGGGGGCAAGTCTTCCCCCCTTCTAGAAGGTCCCCTAGGATTTCCCCTAGGGTTTTGGCCGGCTGGGCCTATGGGGCCTTGTGCCCCTGGCCCAATGTAGCCAGGGCAGTCCCTCGTAGGCCCACGCCCCCCTCCGACAAGTGGGGCCACGTTGGTCCCACTCCGGAAGCTTCTAGAACCTTCCGGTATAATACCAAACATTCCGAAACAATTCTGAAATCCAAAAACTGCTTTCCTTTATATGAATCTTATTCTCCAGACCATTCCGGAACCTCTCGTGATGTCCTGGATCTCATCCGAGACTCCGAACAAAAACTCATAAACCAATTATCCATTATATCCTAGCGTCGATGCACGTTAAGTGTGTGAGCCTACGGGTTCGAGAATATGCAGACATGATCTTCTATCAATAATCAACAGCGGGATCTGGAAACCCATATTGACTCCCACATATTCATCGATGATCATATCAGATGAACCACGATGCCAGGATTCAATTAATCCCATACTTATATTCCCTTCGTCAAGCGATATTTTACTTGCCCGAGATTCGATCGTTGGTATCGGCATACCTAGTTCAATCTCGTTCGCAGCAAGTACTTTACTCGTTCGGTAATACGATATCACTTTATGATTAACTCCTTAACCACGTGCTTGCAAGCGGTGTTGATATCGATTACCGAGTGGGCCCGAAGTATATCTCTTCGACTTGGGAGGGACAAATCCCATCTCGATACATACAACCCAACAAGTACTTTCCGATCACCTGAGAGACACCTTTATGATCACCCTCTCATAGGATGACGTTTGATGACCTCAAAGCTTTCTTCCGATACCAGGGAGTTGCATTATCTCATGGTCTAATGAATACAATATTTGACATAAGAAAAAGCTTCGCAAAGATGAACACGATGACACGATCTAATTGCTCTGCTTGATCTGGGTCTGTCCATCATATCATTCTCCCAATGACATGATCTCATTATTAATCGACAACTCATGTCTATGGTTAGGAAACCTTAACCATCATTAATCAATGAGCTAGTCCATAGAGGCATACTAGGGACACGGTGTTGTTCATAAACCACACAAGTATCAAAGTTTCCGCTTAATACAATTCTAGCATGGAATATAAACTTTATCATGAACAAGAATTATAAAAATAACATCTTTATTATTGCCTCTAGGGCCAAATTCCAACACCTCCACCCTCCAGCCAAGGAGGAGGAGTTGGAGGAGGACTCCCTCCTCCCAACCGCCTCCCTCCCACCTATATAAGGAGGGGTAGGGCGCCCCCTTACCCCTCACACCCAAAACCCTAGCTCCTGGCGCCTCCACCCAAGTGCAGCCGCCCCCGCCCAGGGCTCCTCCAAGTCACTGAGTTAGGGATTCCCCAAGCCCTAGCCACCGGCTACACCACCCCCCTTGGTGCCCTCTATTCCGTAGATCACCAAGGTCCTCTCTTACTCCACCATACTCGCTCCGCCTTAAGGCGAAGCCCTGCGAGATCTCCCCTCTACTTCCGACACCACGCCGTCGTGCTGCCGGAATCACGAGGAGAGTGCTGCAACCTCCGCTGCCTGCTGGAACAAGGGAGAGGAAGGTCCTCATCGAGTACCGAACGTGTGACCGACTGCGGAAGCGCTGCCGGAACGCAGCGCCGGAAGGATCGTCTTCGCGATCTTGAGATCGGAAGTGTACGACTACATCATCCACGAGAATCTGCTCTCATTAACCGCTTTGGATCTTCAAGGGTTAGTACTCTATCGACTCGTTGCTACAATCTAGTAGATAGATCTTGGCTTGTGTGTGTTCATGCGATAGAAAATTTTTGTTTTCCATGCTATGAAACCCTACACCCCCCTTTAACACCGGTTCCTTGCTGGAACTGGTGTTAAAGGGGGGAGGGTGCGGGCGTGAAACGAATTCCCCCCATTTAACACCGGTTCTAGCCATGAACCGGTGTTAAAGGGGGGAGGTTATAACGCGCACCTTCCTCTTTCTTCTTCCCCTCAGCCAGATCGAAAGCGCGCGCGCGCAAAGGAAAGCAGAGAAGAGCGCGAGCCGTCGCCGTCCAGCCATCGTCGTCCACGCCCTCGTCGTCGCCCCCAGCCAGATCGATCAAGATCGCGCGCAGAGGAAGAAGGGGAGACCAAGCGCGCGCAGAGCTATCACCGCCGTGCCCGTCCAGCCGTCGCCGCCGTGCCGTCCTCCTCCGCCGTGCCCGTACACTCGCGGGAGCTGTCGCCGCCACGCTGTTCCACGCCGGCCCGTCCACTCGTGGGAGCGCCATCGCCGCCACGCCGTTCCACGCCATCGCCGCGCCCGTCTCCCGTCCACGTACGGCCCGTCGCCGCCAGCACCGGCGGTGAGCTATCATCATGCATGCATATCATCAATAGGTGTATCTATAGGTGTATTTTTATTTTTATTTGAGTATGTGTATATATATGTATATATGTTTGTATGAGTATGTGTATATATATGTATATTAATTGTATCTATAGGTGTATTTATATGTTTATGTGTATATATGTTTGTATGAGTATGTGTGTATATATATGTATATTAATTGTATCTATAGGTGTATTTATATGTTTATTTGTATATATATTGTGTATTTATATGTATATATGTTTGTATGAGTATGTGTGTATTTATATGTTTAATTGTATCTATAGGTGTATTTATATTGTATGAGTATGTGTGTATGTATATCTGTATTTTTTTGTATGTGTATTGTATATGTGTATATTTGGTACCACCGACGACCACCGCCACCATTATGCCGTCGACCCTGACCTCCTCTGCCCTCGCTGAGCCTACGCACACGTCGAGGGTGAGTCGCCCATTTTAGGTAGCCCACGTCGTGCTGGTTCGAATGCACACCCCCATGCATCCCGGCCCCTCTCTCGCCCTAGCGCCGCCAGCCGTCGCCCTAGCACACCTCTCATTGTCAATATAGCATTATAATAACCTCTCATATGAATCCGGGGTTTCTCCGAATTAGGGTTTGGAATGACCAAGAATGTATTAGGGTTACATTTCAATACTTTTAACCTGTCATATCATCATCCTTGCTTGAGCATTTGAATAAATGTATTACTGATATTTGTGTGATATATTATTGTTTTAGAAACTATGGATCCACTCAGTAGAAACCTTGAAGAGGAAGAAATAATGGAGAACATGATCCACGAGGACACCTCACAATATCTGAACTTGGAGGGACATGATGACAGCTCAAGTAGTCATGGAGAAGATGACGACTCCGGTGAACGCACTTTAGTGATTACAAAGTCCGTCGAGGTATATGCATGGATTAAGCCTCTGCTGACTTGCACCGATTGATTTGTATATATGTACATGTATTAATTAACGCTTCTTTCTTCTTTTAGCCCTCTGGATCGACCAACCAGCAACAATCTTCTTCTACGAAAAAGAGCAAGCGAGGCGCGAGCCATTAGTTGAAAGATCGTGCAAAGTTCATGATCGAAGCAGTCTGTGTTGATGGCAGGCCGATGGAGCCCAAGAAGGCCGCAGACAAATTTGTACGTCAGGGGTGGAGTTCTTGTTAGGGACCAAATCCCAATCACAATTGATTATTGGAATAAGCCAAAGAAGGGTTACGGTACCTTTGTCGATGAAAGATCCAAAGAAACGCTTTGGAATTCACTGTTGGTAAATTTCACCCTTCCGCCAGAGGAGGATGAAAACAAACCGGTTATAAAGGAAAAGGTCAAAGAGTGGACTCTAAAGAAGATGGCTGACGCTTTCCGCAACTGGAAGACAAAATTGAACAAATTTGTCAAAGCTCGCGAGACTCTAGATTTCGAAGACGCATATTATGCGAAGCTAAGACCTCACTGGCCCGAATTTGTGGCATACAAGGAAGGTGCTATAGCTACAAAGAGGTCAGAAACCAATACGCTAAATGCCCAGAAGAAGGAATATCACCAGAGGACGGGGTCAGGTGGCTACATATCTCAAAGGACTAAGTGGGAGGAAGATGAGAAGGCCCTGCGCGATAGAGGGATCACACCCCAGACACATGGGTGAGACCTGCGTGCAAAGACTTGGTTCTACGGAATCGGGGCAAGGTTGGACCTAGAAACGGGATTGTGTATCTTCCCAACCCTCCTTGCCAAACCCGCCACTGAACTCATCACGGCATACGAGGAAATAGCCGCCAGGACCTTCCATCCCGACAGAGAGAATGACCAGCTCACACGCGTCATCGGTAAAAAAGAACACCCTGGACTTGCACGAGACACAGGGGGTATGACGTGGAAGGATGGGTTTGCCGAGTGGGGCGACTCTTACATATGGCGTGGAAGAAAAGAAAAAGAGCGTACTAAGCGGATGACACAGATAGAACATGCACTTGTGGCGCTGCAGGCGCAAGTGAATGCACAAAAGAGCCAACAAGCTACCGGCCCATCTCAGCGGCACAAAGAGCCTGCATTGGAAGCTGCCGGCGGCCCAGACTCTGCGCGGAAAAGCAGCGTGGCTTCCACGGAGAACGTGCAACCCACGCTTGAAATGGCAGGTCCTCGATACCCCGTGGATGATATCACGGAGAGCGAACACGCCGAGCTGCATGTGAGATTAATGGACTTATCCATTAAGGTGGCGGTCGACTATGCCTTACCTCCTATAGCTGGTGGAACTTACCACTGCCGACCGATTCCAGATGGCTATGCTATTGTCGGGGTGGATGAGGTTGTGAAGGAATATGAGGAAGCACAGCTTGACCATGTTGGAGATATGCCCTAGAGGCAATAATAAATATAGTTATTATTATATCTTTGTGTTTATGATAAATGTTTACATTCATGCTATAATAGTATTAACAAGGAAACATTAATACTTGTGTGATTTGTAAACTTAAATTGAAGTCCCAAGTAAAGCCTCTATATATTACTAGCTTGTTTGTTAATAAATGATTGTGGTTTCCCTATCATGAACATTGAGATGTTATTAACAACAAGATCATATCGTTAGGAGAATGATATGGTGGACATACTCCTATAGATAAGCGTAGCATAAAGATCAAGTCATTTTAATAGTTCAATTGCTATATGCTTTCTGATACATAGTAACCTTATTCCTTCGACCATGAGATCATGCATATCACCTTTACCAGATGGATGCTTTGATGACATCAAACACCACACCGTAACTGGGTGGCTATAAAGGTGGCATTGAGTGTTCGGAAAGTATTGGTTGAGACACATGGATCAAGAGTGGGATTTGTCCATCCATATGACGGATAGATATACTCTAGGCCCTCTCGGTGAAATGTCATACAATTAGCTTGCAAGCATGTGACTGGCTCACAAGGGATCACATATCACGGGAATGAGAAAAGAGTACTTATCAGTAACGAGGTTGAACTAGGTATGCAGAGATACCGACGATCATAACCTCGGATAAGTAAACTATCGTGAGACAAAGGGAAATAGGTATCATATGTAAGTGGTTCATTCGATCGCAAAGTAATCGTAGAAATATGTGGGAGCCATATGAATTTCCAGATTCCTCTATTGGTTATTGTTCGGAGAAGTGTCTCGATCATGTCCGCATAATTCACGAACCGTAGGGAGACACACTTAAGGATTCGACGTTGTTTGAGTAGTTATGGAATGATGAGTAAGAGACCGAATGTTGTTCAGAGTCTCGGATGGGATCCGGGATATCACGAGGAGAGCCGGAATGGTCCGGAGAATAATATTCATATAAGGAAAGTCATGTTTCGGGGTTGGAGAATGGTTCCGGTGTTTTCATCGGAAATGTTCTAGAAGGTTCCGGAATGTCCGGCACTCCGGAGGGGAAGGCTACATGAATGTGTCATACCAAGTTGGAATGATTGCATCATGTACTAGGTGTCATCGCTGAACAAAATAAAGGGTTTAATCAAATCCTAGTTTGAAAAGTCGAACGCCAAATTGAAAAGTCAAACGACTATTTTGGAAGGTGGAGGGGAAGTAGGAAACCTACTTGGGGAGGAGTTCCTCCCCTCCACCGCCGGCCCACTTGGGATCCGAGTTGGGGAGGGACTCCCCTCCCCTTGGCCGGCGCCTCCCACCTATCAAAGGAGGGGCAGGGCTGCCCCTCCTAGCACACAAGTTGCCCCCCTCTAAACCCTAACCCTAGCCGCCGCCGCCCCCCATAGCCGCCGCCTAGGGCACTCGCCGTCGCCGCCGCCTAGGTCAAACCCTAGCCGCCGGCCTTGCCCCCTCCTTGGTGTGTCTAAACCCTAGATCACCGAGGGCTCTCTCATAGTCCACCATACTCGCTCCGGCTTAAGGTGAAGCCCTGCGAGATCTCCCCTCTACTTCTGGTACCACGTCGTTGTGCTGCCGGAATCGCGAGGAGAGTGCTACAACCTCCGCTGCTTGCTGGAACAAGGGAGAGGAAGGTCTTCGTCGAGTACCGAACGTGTGACCGACTGCGGGAGCACTGCCGGAACGCAGCGCCGGAAGGATCGTCTACGCGATCTTGAGATCGGGAAGAGTACGACTACATCACCCACGAGAATCCGCTCTCGTTAAACACTTTGGAATCTTCGAGGGTGAGTTATTCCATCGACTCGTTGCTACAATCTAGTAGATAGATCTTGGCTTGTTTGTTTGTATGCGATATAATTTTTTTGTTTTCCATGCTACGAAACACTACAGTGGTATCAGAGCCGTGTCTATATGTAGATCTATTGCACGAGTAGAACACAATGGTCATTGTGGGCGTTGATGCTTTTATTGTCGATTACTTCTTGTGTACTTTGCATCTTGCGGGATGTTGGGATGAAGCGGCCCGGGCTAACCTTACATGACATCGTTCATGAGACTTGCTCCACGCTTGACATGCAACTTGTATTGCATAAGTGGCTTTGCGGGTGCCTGTTTCTCACAGCATAGTTAAGATTCAATTTACAACGGGTGATTGTCAATACTAGTATCAATGTTGTGGTTCTTGTTCGTAAGTTAGAACGACACTTATTGAAAGCCCCAAACCACGTAAAACATGCAAATAAAGTAGAGGCGTCTAAATTTGTTTTGCAGGGGTGTGCAGTGATGTGATATGGCCATGATTGTGATTATATTTGATGTATGCAATGTTCCTTATTGTAAGTTGGCAACCGGCAGGAGCCATATGGTTGTCTTTAATTTTGTTAAGACCCGCGTGTCTATTCAAAGTAGTTGTAATAGTTGAAGCCGGTGGACGACAACCATGAAGAAGCGTCATTGACCTTGATGCAATGCCGTTGATGATGGAGATCATGTTCGTGCTTGAAGATGGAGATCGGAAGCACAAAGAAGAAAGGCCATATCATATCACATATTATGAATTGCATGTGATGTTAATCCTTTATGCATCTTGTATTGCTTAGTTAACGACAGTAGCATTATAAGATGATCCCTCATGCACATGAATTTCAAGTTCTAAAGTGTTCACCCTTAGTAAGCATCGTTGCTAAAGCTTGTTGAGCACCACGTGATGATCGGGTGTGTTAGATTCCGCAAGTGTATACAACGTGATCAAGCCAGATTTGCTCATGCGGAAGCTAAGGTTTGATATTGACGAGCCTAGCATGTACAGACCTGGTCTCGGAACACGGATCACCGAAAGGTAAAGCATGAATCATATAGTAGATATGATGAACATGTTGATTGTTCGCCATTGAAACTATATCAACTCTCGTGATGATCGGTGTTGATATGGTGGATTTGGTTCGTGTGATCACTAAAACAATGTGAGGGATATTGTTTTGAGTGGGAGTTCACCTAGATTAATTTAACTATTAATTAGAACTCAATTTGTCATAAACTTAGTCTAAACTATTGCAAATATGTTGTAGATCAATGGCGGCCCCTACCATCAATTTTAATGCGTTCCTAGAGAAAGAAAAGTTGAAAACAATGGAAGCAACCGCGGATTGGTTCCGCAATTTGAGGATTGTCCTCACAGCTGGTAATTTGACCTATGTGCTGGATGCACTGCTGGGTGATCCACCTGCAGCTACTGCTACCGATGAAGTAAAGAATGTTTACCTCGCTCGGAAGACTCAGTACTCCATAGTTCAGTGTGCTATCTTGTATGGTTTAGAATCGGAGCTTCAGAAAAGGTTTGATAATTCAGACCCACATGATATTGTTCGTGATCTCAAATTGATCTTTGAGACTCACGCGGCAATTGAGAGCTATGAGGCTTCTGAAAAGTTCTTTAACTGCAAGATGGAAGAGGGCAGCTCCGTCAGTGAGCATGTGCTTAAGATGTCTGGGCACGCAAACAAACTTCAAAGCTTGGGTATAGTGATTCCTAATGCTTTGGGGATTTACCATGTCCTCCAATCACTACCACCAAGTTACAAGAACTTTGTGATGAACTACAATATGCAAAACATGAACAAGCAGTTGCCAGAACTCTTTGCCATGTTGAAATCTGCAGAAGTGGAGATCAAGAAAGAGCACCAAGTGTTGATGATCAATAAGACCACCAAATTCAAGAAAGGCAAGTCTAAGCAAAAGGGACACTTCAAGAAGGGTGGTAAGAAAGTTACCGTGCCGACGAAGAAGACCAAGGCTGGACCTAAGCCTGATACTGAGTGCTTTTACTGCAAGGGAGAAGGTCACTGGAAGCGGAATTGCCCAAAGTACTTGGCGGATTTGAAGAACGGCAACATCAAGAAGAAAGGTATATCCGATATACATGTTATTGATGTGTATTTCACTAGTACTCGCAGTAGTGCCTGGGTATTTGATACTGGTTCGGTTGCTCATATTTGTAACTCAAAACAAGTGCTGTAGAATAAATGGAAGCTAGCGAAGAACGAGGTGACGATGCGCGTGGGAAATGGATCAAAGGTTGATGTGATCGCGGTCGGCACGCTACCCCTTCATCTACCATCGGGATTAGTTTTATACTTAAATAATTGTTATTTGGTGCCTGCGTTAAGCATGAAAATTATATCGGGATCTTGTTTATTGCGAGACGGTTACTTGTTTAAGTTCGAGAATAATGGTTGTTCGATTTATATGAGTAATATGTTTTATGCACATGCACCTTTGAAAGATGGTATATTCTTATTGAATCTCGATAGTGGAAATACACATATTAATAACATTGAGGCTAAACGTTTGAAATCGAGCGATAACTCGACCTATATGTGGCACTGTCGTCTTGGTCACATTGGAGTGAAGCATATGAAGAAACTCCATTCCGATGGACTTCTTGAATCACTTGATTTCGAATCACTTGAAAGATGCGAAGCATGTCTGATGGGAAAAATGACTAAGACTCCATTTTCTGGTATGATGGTGCGAGCTACGGACTTATTGGAAATCATACATACCGATGTGTGTGGTCCAATGAGTGTAGCATCGCGCGGTGGTTATCGTTATGTTCTTACCTTCACGGATGACTTGAGTAGATATGGGTATATCTATTTCATGAAACATAAGTCCGAAACTTTCGAGAAGTTTAAGAAATTTCAAAGTGAGGTGGAGAATCAACGTAACAAGAAGATTAAATTTCTATGTTCTGATCGTGGAGGTGAATATCTAAGTTACGAGTTTGGCGAGCATTTGAAGAAATGCGGAATACTTTCACAATTGACACCGCCGGGAACACCACAGTGTAATGGTGTGTCCGAACGTCGTAATCGAACTCTCTTAGGTATGGTTCGTTCTATGATGTCACTTACAGATTTACCGCTATCATTTTGGGGTTATGCATTAGAAACAACCGCATTCACTTTAAATAGGGCACCATCTAAATACGTTGAAACGACACCGTATGAATTATGGCTTGGGAAGAAACCTAAATTGTCGTTCCTTAAAGTTTGGGGTTGCGAAGCCTATGTAAAGAAGTTACAGCCGGACAATCTTGGACCCAAAGCGGAAAAATGCGTCTTCATAGGATACCCGAAGGAAACTATTGGGTATACCTTCTATCATAGATCCGAAGGCAAAATCTCCGTTGCTAAGAATGGATCCTTTCTAGAGAAGGAATTTCTCTCGAAAGAAGTGACTGGAAGGAAAGTAGAACTCGACGAGGTTGTTGAACCTTCTCTCGAAATTGCGAGTAGCGCAGCACCGGAAGAAGTTCCTGTGGTGCCTGCACCAATAAGAGAGGAAGCTAATGATGATGATCATGAAACTTCAGTTGTAGTTGCTACAGAGCCTCGCAGGTCAACGAGAACTCGTACCACTCCTGATTGGTATGATCCCGTTAAGAGTGTCATGTTGGTGGACAACACCGATGACCCTGCGACATATGAGGAAGCGATAATGAGCCCAGATTCCAATAAATGGCAAGAAGCCATGAAATCCGAGATTGGATCCATGTACAAAAACCATGTATGGACTTTGGTGGACTTACCGGATGGCCGGAAGGCTGTCGAGAACAAATGGATTTTCAAGAAGAAAATAGATGCTGATGGTAATATTACTGTCTATAAAGCTCGACTTGTCGCAAAAGGGTTTCAACAAATTCAAGGAGTTGACTACGATGAGACTTTCTCACCTGTAGCGAAGCTAAAGTCTGTGAGGATTATGTTAGCAATCGCTGCATATTATGGTTATGAGATATGGCAGATGGATGTCAAAACAACATTCCTCAATGGAGACATTGATGAAGAGTTGTATATGATGCAACCCAAAGGTTTTGTCGATCCTAAAGATGCTAACAAGGTATGCAAACTTCAACGGTCCATCTATGGATTGAAGCAAGCATCCCGAAGTTGGAATCAACGTTTTGATAAGGTGATCAAAAGTTTTGGTTTTATACAAACTTATGGAGAAGCTTGTATTTACAAGAAAGTGAGTGGGAGCTCTGTAGAATTCTTAATACTATATGTAGATGACATATTGTTGATTGGGAATGATGTAGACCTTCTTAATAGTGTCAAGGAATATTTGAATAATAGTTTTTCAATGAAGGATCTTGGCGAAGCAGCTTACATATTAGGCATAAAGATTTATAGAGATAGATCGAGACGCCTAATATCATTGTCACAAAGTACATATTTGGACAAAGTTCTAAAGAGGTTTGGAATGGAAGATAGCAAGAAAGGGTTCTTGCCCATGTTTCCCAATACGACCTTGAGTAAAACTCAAAGTCCGACAACGACAGAAGATAGAGAAAAGATGTGTAAGACTCCCTATGCCTCAGCCATAGGATCTCTAATGTATGCCATGCTATGTACTAGACCCGACATTGCATATGCTGTTAGTTTAACTAGCAGATATCAAAGTGATCCAGGAGTGGATCATTGGACAGCGGTCAAAAACATCCTTAAGTACTTGAGAAGAACTAAGGATATGGTTCTTTCTTATGGAGGTGATGAACAACTCGTTGTTAATGGTTACACCGATGCTAGTTGGAACACCGATCCGGATGATTCTAAATCACAATCTGGATACGTATTTACTTTGAATGGTGCAGTAGTTAGCTGGAGGAGTGCAAAGCAAAGCGTTGTGGCGAGATCTTCAACTGAATCGGAATACATGGCTGCTTCGGAGGCTTCACAAGAAGCGATATGTATGAAAGAGTTCATTACAGAGCTGGGTGTGGTTCCTAGTGCGCTGGACCCAATGTCTATCTACTGTGATAACATGGGCGCCATAGCCAATGCGCAAGAACCAAGGTCACACAAGAAGCTGAAGCACATCAAGCTACGTTTTCACGCTATTCGAGAACATGTCCAAGATGGGGACATAAATATTTGCAAAGTACACACATATCTGAATGTGGCGGATCCGTTGACTAAACCTCTCCCGAGGGCAAAACATGACCAGCACCAAACTGCCATGGGTGTTCGGTATATTACCATGTAATCTAGATTAGATGACTCTAGTGCAAGTGGGAGACTGTTGGAGCCCTAGAGGAAATAATAAATATAGTTATTATTATATCTTTGTGTTTATGATAAATGTTTACATTCATGCTATAATAGTATTAACAAGGAAACATTAATACTTGTGTGATTTGTAAACTTAAATTGAAGTCCCTAGTAAAGCCTCTAAATATTACTAGCTTGTTGGTTAATAAATGATTGTGGTTTCCCTATCATGAACATTGAGATGTTATTAACAACAAGATCATATCGTTAGGAGAATGATATGGTGGACATACTCCTATAGATAAGCGTAGCATAAAGATCAAGTCATTTTAATAGTTCAATTGCTATATGCTTTCTGATGCATAGTAACCTAATTCCTTCGACCATGAGATCATGCATATCACCTTTACCGGATGGATGCTTTGATGACATCAAACACCACACCGTAACTGGGTGGCTATAAAGGTGGCATTGAGTGTTCGGAAAGTATTGGTTGAGACACATGGATCAAGAGTGGGATTTGTCCATCCATATGACAGATAGATATACTCTGGGCCCTCTCGGTGAAATGTCATCCAATTAGCTTGCAAGCATGTGACTGGCTCACAAGGGTTCACATATCACGGGAACGAGAAAAGAGTACTTATCAGTAACGAGGTTGAACTAGGTATGCAGAGATACCGACGATCATAACCTCGGATAAGTAAACTATCGTGAGACAAAGGGAAATAGGTATCGTATGTAAGTGGTTCATTCTATCGCAAAGTAATCGTAGAAATATGTGGGAGCCATATGAATTTCCAGATTCCTCTATTGGTTATTGTTCGGAGAAGTGTCTCGATCATGTCCGCATAATTCACGAACCGTAGGGAGACACACTTAAGGATTCGATGTTGTTTGAGTAGTTATGGAATGATGAGTAAGATACCGAATGTTGTTCGGAGTCTCGGATGGGATCCGGGATATCACGAGGAGATCCGGAATGGTCCGGAGAATAAGATTCATATAAGGAAAGTCCTGTTTCAGGGTTGGAGAATGGTTCCGGTGTTTTCATCGGGAATGTTCTAGAAGGTTCCGGAATGTCCGGCACTCCGAAGGGAAAGGATACATGAATGTGTCATACCAAGTTGGAATGATTGCATCATGTACTAGGTGTCATCGCTGAACAAAATAAAGGGTTTAATCAAATCCTAGTTTGAAAAGTCAAACGCCAATTTGAAAAGTCAAACGGCTATTTTGGAAGGTGGAGGGGAAGTAGGAAACCTACTTGGGGAGGAGTTTCTCCCCTCCACCGCCGGCCCACTTGGGATCCGAGTTGGGGAGGGACTCCCCTCCCCTTGGCCGGCGCCTCCCACCTATAAAAGTAGGGACAAGGCTGCCCCTCCTAGCACACAAGTTGCCCCCTCTAAACCCTAACCCTAGCCACCGCCGCCCCCCATAGCCGCCGCCTAGGGCACTCACCGCCGCCGCCTAGGTCAAACCCTAGCCGCCGGCCTTGCCCCCTCCTTGGTGTGTCTAAACCCTAGATCACCGAGGGCTCTCTCATAGTCCACCATACTCGCTCCGGCTTAAGGCGAAGCCCTGCGAGATCTCCCCTCTACTTCCGGTACCACGCCGTTGTGCTGCCGGAATCGTGAAGAGAGTGCTACAACCTCCGCTGCCTGCTGGAACAAGGGAGAGGAAGGTCTTCGTCGAGTACCGAACGTGTGACCGACTGCGGGAGCGCTGCCGGAACGCATCGCCGGAAGGATCATCTACGCGATCTTGAGATCGGGAAGAGTACGACTACATCACCCACGAGAATCCGCTCTCGTTAAACACTTTGGAATCTTCGAGGGTGAGTTATTCCATCGACTCGTTGCTACAATCTAGTAGATAGATCTTGGCTTGTTTGTTTGTATGCGATAGAAATTTTTTGTTTTCCATGCTACGAAACCCTACAGACCATGCTACAGGTGAAGGGGGAACTCAACTCAAATTTGCAGTGAAAACAACCATTATTTGGAAGAAGGAAAACATCGTGCTTCCAAATTGGAGGCCACTGGCATCCCCGCCGTCTCCGCGGCGTCAGCAGTCTAAGCCGCCTCAGCCGTCTCCAAGTCATCAGAATACTCCCCTGTCGTCTCCGGCGCTTCAGCCATCTCCTGCGCGACAGCCATCTCCGGCGCGCCAGCCATCTCCTACGCGTCAGCCATCTTCGGCGCGCCAGCCATCTTCTGCGCGTCAGCCATCTCTGGCACTTCAGCCATCTCCTCAGCATAAGCGGAAGAGCACTGCCACGAAGAGCATCACTAGCAGTGCCACGAAGAAATCCGCAGGAAACCGTACGCCAAAGAGTTCAAGAAACTACGTCCTGCAGCCTTCCGCCAAGCCATTGTCGGTTTTACCGTGGAATCGCAGCGACGAGGAGACCAATAGGATCTCGGAAGAAGAGGTCAAGAAATTCTTTGCACCTAGACGGGCCGAGCCAAAGGAGAAACTAGATCCGGCAGTGGTGGAGAAGTTTTACAAGAATCTTTTCAAACCTGAAACCCCACTTGTGCCGGACTACGAGCGCCAGATTTTTAAGGGTGATGCAAGGCAGAGGGAGACTGAAAGAGGCAGTCGTGCGGCACCCCAGAAAACAGTTCCCATGCTCGGAGAGCAGGAAAACCAATCATGCGCCCCGCTCCAAGTGTTCGACACACGGGACGCTCCTCCTGTAAATGATTACGAGGCAGAGCTACAAAGAAAGACCAATGAGATGGGCATGACTTACATTGCATACTTGAACATCATGAGAGACAACTTGCCCAAAGGCGATGCCAACCCCATACAACCATGGAAGTATGGGAAGAATCTCGTCAAGAAAGAGGAGCTCAAGAATCTACCAACAAAGATGCGAAGATTGCACAAGTGGTACCTTGATTTCTGCAAGACGAGAAAGGAAGAATGGATCACTACGCATATAAGAGATCAGATTTTCTTGTGCGGAGACAACGTGATCAGCTTCAACATTCAAGACTTGCATTTTCTATTCAATCAGAAGGAACTCGACAAAGCTGCCATCATCCTTTATTGTGTGTAAGTACCATTTCTTTAATTTCTATCTCATCTCATTCAATTCATTAATTGCATATATATATATGCTCACCATATATGTATATATATACTATTATGCAGGAAAAAGGTTATGGAATGCATGAAAGGAGGCCCTTTTGACATTGGGTTCATTGACCCAAATAGAGTTCATGAACAAGTGGTAAAACTCAAACCCGGGCAAACAGAAGATTTCTTGCTAACGTCTTTACTGAGACAACAAACCAAAAGGGAAATACTATTGCCTTACAACTTCTCGTGAGTGTTACCCTCTCTTGTACATATTCTGTTTCGTCTTACTCGATGTTAAGTGTAACTGATGATGAGTTATGCATACGTAGGTTCCACTTTATTCTGCTAGTCATTCAACCTGACTCAGGGAAAGTCCTTGTCATGGACTCATTACGAAAAGACCAAGAGCTATGGGCAGACTTTAAAGAGATGCTCCAGAGGTAATTTCAATCATATTATTGCACTAGATCGACAACTTTCGTGACAACAAGTAATTAATTACTCTTTTATCCATTTTCTTTGCCGGACAGGGTTTGGAAAAGGTTCACGGGCAGGGCCGTGAGTGAATGGTCAGAAGAACTAAAATTTGTAGACCAAAATGTAAGTAATACTAGCTAGCTAGGTCTGCGTATCTCTTTGATTCTGCTTCCAATTCCATTATATCATGCTTTATTGATTATTATTTTGATTGAACTCTCTATTCTCGTAAAGTGCGCGCATCAGAGACCCGGCAATAACTTATGTGGATACTATGTTTGCGAGTTCATTCGCAACACGATATGTGCGACGTGCTAAGCCGCACTAGAACAACTTAGAGTAAGTAAAGAAAGTACACAACATTATTTTATTACCATTAATTGTGTTGAGTTTTATTCTTATATATATATATATTGACCCCATTCTTCATATATATTTAGATCGAACGGATGCGGGACCAACTCCTACCATTTGACCACATACGAGCCATTCAAGAGGAATTGACGGGGTTCATACTTGATGAGGTCGCCACGCCTGGCGGAGAACTCTTTAGATATCCACCAAAATGAACGTTGTATATATGCTTGAACGTGTTTGGCTTGTACTTGATGCTTCAACGTTTACGGAGAATACCACACAGTGACGATGTTTGTGTATAATAATAGTTGCTTAATTATTCATGTACTCGTATGTACCGACGACGATGTATGTGTATACCGCTCCCGATCGATTCCCCCTCCCCCGTCCCTGTCCCCGCTGCGCCGCAGAAATACGCCCAGAACGCGGCGGCGGCAGAGTTCTGCCGCGACAGAGATTTAGGCCGTTTTCCTGCCGCGACAGAACTCTGCCGCGTCAGAGATTTATCTCTTTTCCTGCCGCGACACAGAATTTTTACGAACCGGTGTTAAAGAAGGGGGGGGCTAAGCGCTGCGGCAGCCCCACGTGCGCCACCCTTTAACACCGGTTCGTATAAAAACCGTTGTTAAAGGGGGCTCTAACATTGAACCCCCAACAGCGGTTCCAAAACCGGTGTTAGAGGCCTCGTTTCCACTAGTGTTCCTCCGTTCGTAAATAAGTGTACTTTAGCCTTGTTCTAAGTTAAATTTTACTACGTTTGATTAACTTTTTAGGACAACGTACCAACATTTAAGACACTAAATTTTACCAATAGATTTATTTTTAAATCTAGTTTCATAATATATCAATCTGATGTAATATATGTTTTTATATTTTTTATAAAATTGGTCAAATTTAGTTATGTTTGACTGCTAGATGTACTTGCGAACGGGGAGGGAGTACCACGACAAACGAAACGCGTAACCATTGTCTCTCCGTACAAAAAAATCGCCACCGAGAGGCCCGATTGGACCTGGCTCGCCTGCCTGCCACCGCCGCCGATCTGGTCCACGACTGTGGTATAGTACTCGTAGGGTCGCGTCAGCCTCTCGTTTCTACTTTCCGTTCCGGTAAATACTGGGTCAGATCTCAGATCTCTCCTTGGTCGGAACGACTTGGGACTTCCCAGGTGAACCAACGTGCCTACCACCGTGGTCACTGAGCGCGCGGGCCCGGGGAGAGCCGGGGCCCTTGTGCAGCCGGTGCTTTCCTCTGGAAAACACGTCGCGCTCATGCGAGAGGTAGTTATTTATGGCTCGTCTGTCTATCTTTCCCCGTTCTCTTATCTCCTGATGACTCGCTCCATCCAGGTCCAGAATTCCAGATCGATGATGATGCAAAATCTCACGAACGAACCCGGCTAGCCGCCGGTGGCCAGAAACCGCGACCCACCCAGGTCGTGCTATCCTCTACTCTCTTCTGCGGTTCCAGCGGGCAGTGCCTTGCACGGCTCTTCCTGCTGTTCCTAATTCCTCTTTCAAACTTGTGCAGATTTCTCTCCGTCCGGCCGGAGGCAGGAGCCTCGATTGCTCGAGGACCATGCATCACGGTCCATCAAGGTTTGTTTTTTCTGCCTCCGCAGTTTATATGAATTCCTTTTTCTGATTTCCATATGGTGATGCCCATGAACTCCTTTTCTGTTTCTTCATGATCAAGTTAGTCCCTATGTTTCATAGTATGGCATAATAATAAACACAATTTGTGATGAATCCTCGACTGATTTGACCTAATCTCGTGGGGTGGCTTCTATTGGTTATATCTACATGCTTGTTTGCATCAATCCCGAGAACATATCCGGTGTACCAAGGCTCCCTGCGGATCTAACTTTGTCAAAAAAAAAAATTTGTATGACTTAGAGATTTGCTATATGTGTCTTCTAGACCGGGATGGAGGGAGTACTATCTTTTTAATAATTCAACTCTAATTTTAATCCACCTACCAAGAGATAAGAAGGACATGATTTTTGATACTTTCTCCGTTGGGAATGTGTTAGACATGTTCTCTCTCATCTTTAATAATCTCACCTTCAATGAGACAAGTGCATGTATAAATTGAAGAGACGATTTGTTAAATGTTATTGGACTTGATTTTCGTAAAGCAATTTTCTATTTAAAAGTGTATTGTTAAGGTAGAAGTATATTTTTTTATAGATAAATTTTAAAACGTATACTCATTTGTAAACAGAGAGTAACTTAGGTTACTATATAATTCGGCTCATTATCACCATCGTGTCAGGGATTATATCTGCCCTCTTTCTTCCTAGATATCTCGGGGTTGGTGCAAATGGTAAATATCGTACGAGCTGTTGCAGGTTTTTGGAAACATTTTTTTGTAGTAGTCAAATTTAGGTTGTAGTAAATATGAGTTGTTTCATATTTTTCCATCAAGAAATTAGTTAACCATATACTACGATTCTAAGAGCATCTCCAGCCGCCTTGCCAAACCGTCCCCGACGGACTTCGGTTGCATCGGACTGGCCTAGCCACGTGCTTCAAAGGCAGTTTCAATCCGACGCGGCCTAACACATTGTTTGGCGTGGCGCGGCCATTGCGGCTACACAGGCCGCCACTGGCGTGTCAGACACAACGCGTAGACGATGTAGTGTCGGTGGGCTAGCCATATCATTGACAGCAAAAATATTTATTCTGTCATCGCCAACCTCCTTACGACTGTGTAATGGCGGCGTTGGTTCATTTGGCCGGCGCAGGGAGTCGTCCTGTCGCTGTACCGGCGTGTGGCCGGCGTAGGGAGTCGACTTGTCGTGTAGTGGCGCGTATACAAAGCAGTCTGCGTCGGCATTGTACGAGGCGGTTTGGTTTCTCCGACAGCTCGAGCCCTGCACCCGCATCAGTTGATGTCTTCTCGTCTTCTCGGCCTTGCCTCGCATCAATTGATGTCTTCTCGTCTTCTCGGCCTTGCCTTTATATAAGGAGGCCGTGCGAGTCACATTTCCCCATAGGCGCTACATTGCTTATTCAATCTAGCTCCACATGGGCTCTATGGCGATAGGCTCTAGGGCAATGGGCCATGGACGTGGTCACGGTGGATCAACGACGCCTTGACGCTCGACATCGTCGGTGGAGGAGGATGCCTCGGACTTCGAGTTCTTTATCCCCATCTATGAAGAACATTTTAGCAAGAAGAGACTCCTAGACAAGTCCGCACAACTCGACGGGCAGGAGCCGAGGTGAAGCTGTGGGTTGTGCTTCCCTCTGGTGCGTGGAGGTGTTGTTCGATAGGCAAAGCAGCATGTACCTCTTGGACTAGTATGCCCGCCCGCCCGCACGACGTACAACAACTCGGCTGCATCCTGAACTTCACGTACGAAGGTGATGTCATGCTCAACGTGAAGGTGTTCAACAGCACGATGCTATAAACTTCTCCTCCTTCCCCCTATCTTGTCTTCTGCCTCGCTCCATCCAGACTTCCACATCTATGCACAATCTCATGAATGAACTAATAATGTACGTCGGGTGCAAGCGGCAGTGCTTTACACGGCTCTACACGGTGTACCTAATTCCTCTTTCTGCAAAATTGAGAGTATAGGACACTGGGACTCAATCCTGTACCTACGTTATGTGTGTGAAGGCTACCATTTTAGTGGTGCAGCAGGAGTACTGAATAGGCTGGAGTACATGATACGTTCTTGCTCCTTTCATGAAATTTTAAAAGAGTACCGAGAAAATGTGATGATTTCAACATAACAGGAATTTTGTTGTTTTGTACTAATTCAATTCTAAAATTGAAATCATGTGCCAGGAGATTTTTTTATAGCTTTGGGGTTATGGATTTATTGCCCTCTTTCTTCCTAGATGGTACTCTGTTCCAGAATATAAGACGTTTTGTATTAGGCTAAACAGCTTACCAAAACATTTATATTTTGTAATGAAGGAGATGCCATCTAAGTTGAAAGCAGGTCCAAACTTTGGTGCAAGGGGTAAATACCTATAAATGTATCTGTGTGGTAAATACGTGCCGTATTTATGACTGTCATATTTTCATTGAAAAATCTAACCCAGGTTGTGTGACTTATACTTTCCCAGGAAATAGAGCCTCAGACGTAAATTTATGCCATGGTTTATGGCATGTACACACCACACACACAAAATATACTACAAGATGGTGTGCTATAGTTTGCAAAAAAACCATCATGATATTTGTTTTACTAGAGAAATTAGTGCTATGGCATTAAATTTGTAGACAGAAAATAAGTGACATTCTTCAGCTCACGTGTAAGCTGACGAAGAACTGACATAAGTATCCATAAAAATCGAGTAGTAACACAGTATCTGATTATCCTGCTTAAGCAGATGAGAACTGACATGAGTATCCATCAAAAGTAATAGCTTAGTAACACAGTATCTGATTATCCTGCTTAAGCAGACGAAGAACTGAGATAAGTATCGATCAACCAAGAGTAATAGTTGGCATACATTTTTGCCAGTCTTGTCTTGACATGGAAGACAGCAAAAGAAGCAAGCAAAAGTAACCTACAGCATAGTGGTGCTAGACAATAGGTACACACGGAACCTCTGCTGACAAAGTTTATCTTCCATCTTACTCAAACAAAATCGGAGCCAATCCTAACAAAAATAGAGTGACTTAATATTTTCTCATCCTGTCAAAACAAGTACCAGCAGACCACGTTTCATTCACATAGGATCCTCACAACTCAAACTTTCATATTCCTGTCCACATGTTAGACCTGAAAAAGAAAGCCCAAGTAAATAAAGAGCCACAAGCAATGATAACATCACCTAAACGCTTGAAAGAAAAAGTGATTTGCATCAAAATTGGAAATTTACCTGAATCAGTGCTTGTTCGTGTACCTGACACGTTTCTTCCGACGTGGCTTCACCCTTCATGAAAGCAGCACAAGCAATTAAGACTAGGAAGCAGATACCAGTACACCTCACGAGAAAACAGAGGCAGAGGCCACAATTTCAAGCAGAAAAGCCGCCCGGGAGCTGGAACAAAGCTCCAATTTCATTACAGAATCACGCCTTTCCACATAAGAGATATCAAAGCATGTTTATCAATTTGTGATAACTACTTATTTATGAGTGAGAAATAGGCATTACTGGTTGTCCACAGGTTAAGATTCTGATAGTCTAAACAAAGTTGCTGAAGGGGCACAAGTTGTAGTGAGTAAGAGTAATCCTACCGATTCCTAGTTAGTGGCATCACCCCACTTGCCTGTATCAGCTGCACCATTACAGTGCATGTCTCACAGCTTCAAACATTTTATAATGGGAAAAAGCAAGCCAGTAGCTTCGTTGTTCACTAACCGAGATGAATTGAATCTTAACTTTCGTTCTTGAATAGATAAAGTAGGCCAACTATGATGCCACTGTATTCACATCAATTATACCCTACCAATGACTTAACATCAAACCAGAAAATGTAATTATACAACATTACACCTTGATACGCTTCTAGCTCCTGAGTGATATTTGATAACTAATTTTCAAGATGAGTGGCATTCAGAGTACAATCTACAAATATGAATACACAAGATGAGACCAGCACATGCATTTCAGGAAGATCAGACCAGCACACTAAGGAGAATTAGGAAGGATACTTAATGATTTCAAAACTTATAGATGAACAGGTCTTAGTGCACTGAAACAGAGGCATGAATAAAATGTCAGGTCAAACTGAGAAGCATTTTCTCCATCCATCAGACTGGCCCAGTCTTCAAACATAACAAATTACACTCCTTGCACAGAGAAGAAAAAGGAATAGAAAACTGGAACCAGCATCCCAAGCTAACATCTTTCA
The DNA here is from genome assembly GCA_916181665.1 of Avena sativa. NCBI lineage: Eukaryota > Viridiplantae > Streptophyta > Magnoliopsida > Poales > Poaceae > Avena > Avena sativa. The sequence goes on along the minus strand of OV702279.1, from coordinate 367,300,610 downwards.
CCCCAGTAACTATAACCAAGAATTTGGTGGCTCAGATTAAAAAAGAAAGACACAAGAGCAAGCATGCATGTTCTTCAGATAAGGGCCATGAAGAAATTAAACTTTACTACGAACTATAGCTTCTGCTGCCTAAAGACCGCAGCCTTGCATACCTCTCACCATAAGGCACGCGGGAGGTTGTTTGGTTGTAGGCTTCCCGTACGACAGCTTGTCGACGACATAGACCTCGTAAAGGGTGTACTCGTGTTCGGTGGTGCTGAATGTACATAGAACCTTGTACTCGTGTTTGGTTACTCCCGGTTACCGAGCAGTAACCAAAGCCATATGCTACATGAATATAGTACCTCAGAACGAACGTGATCAGAGAGGGGGCGAGATGAAAGAGAGCGAGCGTGGCGAAAGCTCGGCACTGTTCCATGGAGGAACATTCCCGATTCCCCATGCAAGCTGCTCCACTGTTTCGACCCATGCCACCTTGCGCACGGGGAGCACCATCAATGACAGGAGTTCGACCCCACCAACTCCTTATAGCATGGCATATGCAGTTTCTACTCCTTCGGCTTCACTTTGCTCTGGTTTGCCTCGCTCTCCTCGCGCCTTTCGCCATTAGCTCGCCTTCTCCGGCCGATTCCTTTGGCGGCGTGGAGATTGACCCTGGCGATTCCAAGAGATGGAGAGCAGGATGAGCCGAGCGGTGGCTCGTCTCCGTGCGACTCGATCTCCTTCTGCAATTCCTCCGAAAGAAGGAACACACTATTCGGCACCGACAATAGCGATCTCCAGCTCGAGATTAAGGCTGTTGTTGATCCCCAAGGAGGTGAAGTAGGGAGGTCTGAAGCAGCAACGAGCACACAGAGGCACGAACAAGATGGCAGGGGTTGATTCATCAACTCTTACTTCTCTGTATCTGGCACAGATCGAGGTTTCGGCTCCGAGTCTGGGGGAGAAATTCAAGAGGAAAAAGCGCATGCGTGAGGTGCTTGACTTCTACTCCACTGCGCCGATGGAGGAGGTAGAGCAACGAAGCGGGGGCGTTTCGACTCAACTCAAGGTAAAGACTGCCAGTTTTGGAGAATCATGGACCTCCATGTGCATTGGCTTCATCTTCATTAGCTGTCAGGCAGGACCTCCAGTTCATGCGGTCGATGCAAACATACCCTCTAAGGAGTGTCACCCCATTAGCCTTCAGAGATGCGATGGTGGTAGCGACCCTAGTAGCACTCTGACAAGGGACGACGAGCATCAGGAGAGTGTTGACAGGAGAGGAATTAGCAAACAAAACAGAGGATCCTGTGGCTCAACCTCTGCTGCAATACCCTATGATAACTCTCTGAAACAAAGTAAAACGCCCAAGCTAGCTGACTGTGTCAATGGCGGGCCAGTGACAAAAGAGATGGGCACGTGTAAGGGCTTGTTTATTCTCTGGTATTTTTATCCCAAAAGATGTGGGGATATGTGGGGATTTGGTGTTCACCCAATACTCTCCAATCCCCTCAAATACCCTTCCCCAAAAATACTCTACCATGATGGAGAGTTTTTAATCTAACTAAAAATACACTAGTGTGGAGGGGATTTGTGGGGATATTCCGGGATTATCCCCTTCAAATCCGTCCTAGTAAACGATCTATCGGGGAAATTCCGGGATACGAAATAATCCCCTCTCATCCCCTCAAATACCCTAGAAGTAAGCAAGGCCTAAAGGTGGCAGGAGAAGGAGACTGACTTGGAGTGGGGATTTTCTTTGGCCAAATTTGGGAGGACAATGATGCCCCTGAGCCTAGGGTTCCCCCACCTACTTTAGATCCACCTACCTACCTCCTCGTCTGGATCCAGAAGAGGTTGGTAGCCACTCGTGAGTTCTCGGCGGCGGACTGATTCCCAACCTTGCCGCAGGACGAACTCCCAGCTACTACCACACATATTTGCTTGAGTGAGGGGTTCTAAGGGTACGCTGAAAGACCAACTCTCACCCAGATTGCTTTGAACTGAGACATGGCTGAGAAAGCGAAAGGGAGGGAAGGGACGAGGCAGTGGAGGTGACCGTGGAGAGCATTGGCAGCAGAATCAACAACATTTGGCTTCGGCTATCAGCAGCAACCTCCTCCACAGGAAATAATGCCTCCTCCGCAACAGCCTCAGTATGGTTCTTTTCCTAACTTCAATTTTCCCCCATGGCAGCCTCAGTTTGGTCCTTTCCCTTAGCAACCTTTCCTAGGCCAATATCCTGGCTGTCTCCCAGCTCCTAGTGTTGCTCCATGGCAGCCGCAATAAATCAGTGTGTAATAGCAGCAGCTGCTGCAGACGCACCAACAACAGAAATCTGAGTAGGGAAAGAACCAGAAGCAACAAGGGAAAGGAAAAGATGTTATCAAACGAACCTCTGCTCTCAAACCCCAAGAAGTGCTTAACTCTGCTTCAGTTGGTTCAGGCTTAGCTGCTACTAAGATTGTGGAACAATATGCTGAAGTTACTTGCTATAATTGTGATGATCCAGGTCAGTACAAAACAAATTGTGTGATACCACGAACCTGTTTCATCTGTAGCTCACCTGAACATGAAGTTGATGATTGTCCAGTTAAGAAGCAACCTTAGCAAATGGCCAAATTTATTGGAAGTGCAGCATCTGACTTAGGATTTTACCACAGTGAGCTACCCTACCCAATTTACAGCACCTCTAATGTCCCATAAAACAGTGGATTGGTGTATGTAGACAAAGGTGAGGTCTGCAAAGGAAGATTTGTACCATTGGCTTGCAACAATTTACAAGACCAATTGGCCATGGAAAATAAGGCAATTGGATGAATGAACTACCTGGTCAAGTTCATTCCTCATTAAAAGTTGGGGAAATTGCTGGCTACCCTAGTTTTGGTCTGCCAAAAGGAGTCTACATCAAGGGAGCGGTGCTCTTGATTATTATGCTGACATGAAGAAGTCTGGCACTCTGGCTACACGTTAGGGGACTGAATCAGACTTGGTGCAAATGGCCAACTTTGATGCAGTTTGTCACTGCTTGGCATTATGCTAGATGTTGATTGGTATGGTATGTTCAAGAGTTTCTATATAGTTAGAATTATGATCAAGTGCAAGGATCATAGCAGGATTCCTACTTCAATAATCTTTTAGGTTGAGGGAGTCCTGTTCCAAATTGGTTTGTTGTGGAAGGGCCTACTAGTGCTATTAATGTATAAGATAATCCTGATAATGTTCACCCACCAAATCTAGATGAACACCCTGATGACTAGGGTGGACATGATTCTGCAACCAACAAGGAGATAGGATGGACACTGATGGTGTTGCTGGGAAAGTGAAAGAGGAGAACATATCTGACACTACACAACAAAATAATGGGGTTGGGAATGGTACTTCTGCTAACAAGCAAACATCTAATAAGTCTGTTAATAGCCAAAAAATTGTAAAAGTTAGAGCTCTTTCTGCACAAGTCCAAGATATTGCTCAAATGTACATGGAAAAGAGGGATGTGGGTCCACCAAGTGCAAGCAAGCTAAGTCCTATTGTTGAGATGGATTTGTCCAAGGCAAAGGTGATGGATTGAATCAACAACAACATCCATGATGACTCTTGCATCAATATCCTGCAAGACATGGAGCTGGCTCATGAAGAGGAGTTCCTTTATGAAGATCCAGACAGGGAAATTGATCAAAAGGAAATCAGTCAGCCTGTGCAGGTTGTGCCTCCCACCTCTCAGGCTGGTCCTCATGCAACTAGGTGGGGGCATGTCTTTGGTACAAGGCAAAGCTCAAGATTCAATAATACTGAAGGGAGAACCATGCTATATATGGCCTACGAAATTTCCAAGAAGAAAAACCTGGAGAAAGTTATTCTCGCTGCTTCTCTGTTCTTTCTTCTAGTAAGCTTACTGGGATGGCTAAGAGTGTTGGTGTGCTCATCCCCAATTTAGAGGATGAAGAATCTACTATTTCTTGCAATAGTAATGATAATGTAGATAGAAATGCTGCTATTTGTCTCATATTAATCATGTACCACCTAATCTGAAGGATAAGCGGTATGATGAACATCTGCTCTGGCTTGGTCAATTGTTGGTAAAACTAGGTTGGGCAAGCACCCCAAGACAAAAAGTTCCTTATGAATTGTTGTTTTTGGAACCCAAGAAGCATTCAAGCCCTAGGTAAGAAAACAACTTTGATAGATCTTTTCAATCAAACCCATGCCAACATAGCGGGTTTTCATGAAAAAACAAAAAAGAAGTGATTTCTGATAGCTACATGAAATCCTTTGTAGGCAATAGATAGCTTGAATGGAAATCCCTACCAATTATTGGCTCGGCTAGAGGCATTCTAGTAGGGGTGGACATTGATTTTTTTTATATCATTAGTTAGGAAGTTAGATTTTTCTCTGTTTCTGTTATTATCAAGCTGAAGGCTAATGACACTGTTATTAGGTTTATCTCTGTCTATGGCTCTTCTTATGGAGATAATAAAGATGAGTTCATATCAGAACTATAGTCTTTCCATAGATTATCAAGGCCACACCATCATTGATGGTGACTTTAATCTAGTCAGATTCCAAAGTGACAAAAGCAATGGTGTTACAGATCATAGGTGGAGTAATAAATTTAATGCTTGGGTTGAGATTTTGAGTCTTATAGAAGTTAGATTAAGTAATACTCCCTCCATCCAGAAATAACTGACTTGGATTTGTCTAGATTCGAATGTATCTACACACTAAAACATGTGTAGATACATTTGAATCTAGACAAACCCAAAACAGTTATTTGTGGACGGAGGGAGTATGAAGTTTACTTGGAGCAACAATTAGGAAAATTTGATCATGTCCAATATAGAAAGAGCTTTTGTAATGTGGAACTTGATCAAATTTTCCCTTTAGCTACTATCAGAGCTCTTCCAAGGCTTGGGAGTGATCACACACCTATTTGGTGGAAATCTGGTTGTGTGACCCCTCCAAACCCAGCTATTTATTGGTTTGAGAAATGGAGACTTGTGAGGGATGAGTTTAAACAACAGCCATTAAAAATTGGAACCATCCTACCAAAGGCACTAGTGCCATTGACATTTGGCAAGAAAAAGTTACTCCCTCCGCTTCAAAATATAAGATGTTTTAGCTTTGTGAAGCAAATGCATCTAGACTTCTTTTAGTATGTAGGTTCACTCATGTTTGAAGTGAATCACACACTAAAATAAGTCTAGATCATTCTCTTTACAAACCTAAAACATCTTATATTTTGAAACGGAGGGGGTAGAAGATTTAAGAAATGGTCTAAAGGGTGGAGTAAGAATATAGTTAGAACGTAGAAATCTTAAAAAAGAGCTCATGGAGGAGTATGATGCATTGGATATCAAATCTAAGTCCGATGAATTATCTCCCAGGAGCAAGCTAGGGTGGAAGAAATCTTTGCTGAGATGCATAATCTCTAGATAAAAGAGGAGGTTAAGGCCAAGCAAAGATCTAGAGATAGGGATATGAAAGAGGGTGATAGGAACACAGCATATTTTCATGTTGTGGCCGATCAGAGGAGGAAAATACTGGTTCATTATCTAGATGGGCCTGAGGAGCCTATCTCAGAGGATGTAGACATGTTGGAAATAGCTACTAGTCTTTACAAAGATCTTTTCAAGAGAGAAGAATTTTCTGGTTGCTCTTTTGATGAAGATTTCTTTTCTCCCAAGTGAAAATCACTCCAGAGCAAAATCAAAATTTAGAGACACCTTTTACTGAAGAGGAAGTAAAAAAAATTCTTTGCTTCTAATTTAGATGTTGCACAGATGGTCTACCTTTTCTCTTCTACCAACAGTTTTCGGAGATGTTGAAAAATGACCTCATGGCTATATTCTTTGATTTTTTTCAATGGGAATCTAGATATTTACAGACTTAAGTTTGCCATCCTAACTCTTATCCCTAAGGAACCAGAAGCTAGTAGCATGAAGAAATTTAGACCAATTAGCCAACTTAATTGTGTTTTTATAATTTTCACTAAAGTTCTTACAAATAGACTAGCCCTGATAATGGGTGTAATCACCTCCGCAAATCAGTCTGCCTTTATGAAAGGCAGATTTATTCTTGAGAGTGTGGTCACTACTCATGAGATTCTGCATTCCGTGGTTGAGGACAAATCCCATTGCTGGTCCTCAAGCTGGACTATGAGAAAGCTTTTGATAAAGTTAGTTTAGATTTCATATTAGATTTACTTTGTAAATTGTGTTTTGGTGCCAAAACTCTATCTTGGATCAAAGTTGTCACACATGTTCGCTCTATGAGGGTCAGACTGAATAACACTATCGGATTTTTTCGTTACTGGTGAAGGGCTAGGTAGGGGGATCCGATGTCCCATCTGCTTTTAAATAATGTAGTGGATGTGTTAACGAAGATGTTGATTAAAGTAGCTAATGCGAATTTGATTAGGAGGCTTTGTTCTATTTTCCCAAGTGGTGTCATCTGCCTTCAGTATGCATACGACATCATTCTTTTCTCTGAGAAAAACCCTGAATTTGCTACTAATCTTAGATGGGTTTGACTTGTTTTGAACAAGGGTCAGGGATGAGAATTAATTATTGTAAAGGTGAATTATTCCTTGTAGGGTTGGATGAGAGTGAGACTCCATTTTTTGCTCAGATTTCTGGGTGATGTTGGCACTTTTCCCATTAAGTATTTGGATGTTCTTCTTCATTATGAGAAGCTTTGTAGGGAGGATATCTAGCCTCTTATAGAAAAAATCTTGAAAATGATTGTTGGGTGGAGGGGGGGAGCTCCTCTCTTATGCTGCTAGACTGACTCATTAAAACTTGTCTTTATAGTATTCCCATTTATTTGCTTTCTTTTTTCAACTTTCCTAAATGGGCCCTAGACCTCATCAACTCCCATATGGCTAAGTGTTCGTGAAATGACTTTGAAGGTCATAGAAAACTCCAATTGCCTAACAGGGAATTGATTTGCAAGAAAAAAGAGTTCGGAGGTTTGGGAATCCTAGATTTAGCTAATGTTAATCTTTGCTAATTAAGTTCTTGGGTCAAAAGATATACAAAAGATGATGGTAAGATCTGGAAGATATTAGTTGATGCTAAATATGGCATCAATAATCCACACATTCTCTTTAGTAGGAACACTGGCACATCCCAATTTTGGAAAGGGGCATGTGTGCAGTCAACAACATTAAGTTTCGATATAGGTGGAAAATAGGAAATGGTCAGAAAGTTAGATTTTAGAAGACACCTGTTTGTAACTTCCTCTCTTGATATTCAATTCTTTAATGTCTATGTGATGTGCAATGAATAGAATAAAACTATTGAACAAGTTTGGGATAGTACAAATCTTAAGCTAACTTTTAGGAGGAACTGCTCTCCTTTCCTCATGTAATTGTGGCATGAACTAGTAGGCATAGCTTCTAGTATCAGGTAGTATTTTTGCAAAAACACGAAAGTCTTGCGTTTCGATTCATTGGTAGAAAAAAGGGTTATGTACAAAGTACACACAAGCTCAGCGAGCCAACATCGCAACAACTCAACCCACTAGACCTATGGAGCCGCGGGGATCAAGGCCCGGAGGCCAATCGCCCCAGCGGCGGCCCAAGATCAAGCCTCTGATCGAATCATGCCGAGAAGGTTGCTCATGGTAGGTGACACATTATCGAAAACGACTGCGTTGCGCTGCTTCCAAATCCACCAAGTCGTCGGCATGATCAGCGAGGTTGTCCCCTTACGCATCGCTCGGGGGTAGATGCTCAAGCCTGCAGCCACCAGTCCACAAAGTCTCCTCCATCCGGTGGTGCCGTTGTGGATCGAATCCAAGAGAGCACCTCATGCCAGATAGCTAGCCGCTCAGCCATCCAACAACGGTCTTGGAATGCAAGCCACACAAAGAACTTGACCTTGGGTGGTGCCCAGGCTTTCTAGTTCAGCTTCCAGGACCTCGAAGCGACTGAGCCTTGGAATAGGATCTCATAGCAAGACCGGGCAAAGTACTGAGAATCGGGCGTCCACCGCTATCTGGCTCGTCCGAGAGCCCGAGGTCGTGTACCCTGGCCCAGAGCTGAACGTACTGCCATAGACAAGCAGGCTAAGGGTGCCCTAAATGTCAGTAATCCAGCGACGTGCCAACAACGCCTCTCAATGTACCACGCTTCCTAATCCTCTTGGGGATTAGCACAAACAACTCCAACGTTGTGTCGCTCACGGTCTTCCTGTCGAGCCAACGGTCCAGCCAAAACAACGTTGTGGCTCCATCTCCCACCCTCATGACTGTGGAGGCATCGAACACCTGCAGCTCTACCGTGGAGAAGCGCATGTCTAGGCCTCATCAAGGTCGCAGCGGGTCCGTGCGCATCCTCCAAATTCAACGGGTTCAGAGGCTGACCACCGTGCGAGCAAGGTCAGGGACCCCTCCATAGCACTTCGGTCTACACAACCTCTCCCCATTGGCCTCTGCTCTCCTAGCCAAGAGGAAGCTCCTTGCAATCTTCTAGATCTGCTTGAGTGTCTGCTTGTTCAGCACCAACACGATGGTCTGATAAAGGGGGATTGCCATTAGCATCGATCGTACCAATGCAAGGCGCCTGACCTTTGTCATCATCGCGGGTCTCCAAGTTGGCAACTTGTTGGCAATACTGGGTCATCATCGCGGGTCTCCAAGTTGGCAACTTGTTGGCAATACTGTCCACCAGGGGCTAGAGCGCCCCTACAGATAGCCTCCTCACAGATAGGGGGGTACCCAGGTATCTTATGTGGAAGGGTGCCACTTGGCACTCCATCACCCCAGCCGCGCGTAGGGCATCGTCGTTGGAGCAAGCGACAGCACCAGTAGTGCATGCGCCGTGCACAATTCTGTCTCGTCTAGATGGTAGAAGATCGCGACACCATCCGCGTAGAAGGAGATAGTCGTCACCAGCTCGCGGGCTGCGAGTCACTTCAGCATACCGAACTCCAAGGCCTTGGCCATCACCCTGTTGAGCGTGTTAATGAATAACACGAATAACATCGCCGACAAGGAATCACTTTGTCGCAGGCCCCTTTGATGCCATATTTGGGTGCCTGGCTCGCCATTGAGCATCAGCCGAGTGGTTGCCGTGGACAAGAGGATGGCAACCATCTCGCGGTATCTAGGACCAATTCCAGTCTTCCGCGGCACCTCAAACAACAATGCCCATGAGACGGAGTCGAGTGCTTTAGCTATGTCTAACTTCAGCATGAATCGTGGCTCTTTCATCCTATGGAGCAGACGTGTTGTCTGTTGAACCAGCATGAAGTTATCATCAATGCAACACTTTGGGATGAAGGCACACTGGTTCAAGTCAACCATGACTCCTAACCGCGGAGCGAGCCCTAGTATCTTCGCCCCTAGCTTGGCGAAGATATGGACAAGGCTAATCGGCCTAGTCACCAAGGGAGGCTGCATCCCTATGTTTGGGCAGCAGTATGACCAGAGGCCAGAGGCCCTGGAAACCGTGCCCATTTATCGAACACAGTTTAGCGAAGGTAGTCATGAAATCCGCCTTCACCACCCCCTAGTAGCTCTATAGGAACTCAGTTATGAATCCGTCTGGGCCCGAAGCCTTGCCATGAGGCAGTCGCTTGATCACCTCCCACACCTCCTCGGAGAAGGGTGCATCCAGGTTCGACAAGTCTTCGGAGATGTAACCTAAGAAGTCTAGATCTAGGAGAACTAGCGTTCTGTCGCCGTGCCCAACAAGTTCTTAAAGTGAATGCACGAAGCCTCTGCCATGGCAGCATGGTCCACCACGATCGCACCATCAACTTGTAGGCTACGTATCACGTTCTTCTGTCAGCGGTAGGAAGTGTATTGGTGAAAGAAGGTCGTATTGGTATCCCCCTCACTCAACCACATGATCTTAGCCCTCTGGCGTGCCATGGTACGCTCTAGCGAAGTGAGCCCAAGGTAGGTCCGTTTCAGCATTGCACAAAGGGCGCGGTCATCCGGTGAGAGTTGTCTAGTCTCCATGGCTACATCAATGAGGTAGATCATCACCCGTGCTATCATTTGTTGTAGTTTCACAGAACCCACCTTCCTATCAGCCTAGCTGACAGGGGTCCAAGTCTACATCAATGGTCGGCTAAGCAGCTTCCACCACATCATGGAATCCATTTAACTTCAGCCAGAATTGCTCGAACTGGAACCGTCCCCTACCGGCAGCCACCGGTGTACAGTCCAAGAGCAAGGGCAATGGTCGGAGATCACCATCGATAGGCAACGCAAAGAGCAGCTGATGTACATCTCCTCCTAGTCTGTCGTGCAGAACACCCTGTCCAGCCTAACCAGTGTGGGGGTCTCTCGCTCGTTAGACAGGTATACCTCCTTCCGTGGAGGTAGATCTCCTTCAGCACGCGGTTGTTTAGGAATCTCCTATAGTGTCCCGTCATGCGACAGTCCAAGTTTTCGTTGTTCTTGTCCTCGTCACGATATATCATGCTAAAGTCGTCACACAACAGCCGTACCTCTGAACTTCTCTAGGCTCGAGGAGGAAGGCGATCTTTTCCTCGTCAGCCTACGGTCCGTAGACACGCGTGAGCCACCAAGGTGTGCCACCCGTAGGTGTAACCATCTTCGTCACACTCTTCACATCCATGTGTGCATTCTATCCTGTTGCACCACCCTGCTTTTCCAAGCTACTGTTATACCACCTCTAGTATCGGTTGCCGGCAAGCAGAAGTAAACGTCAAAATCCGCGCCTAGCATTTCCATTACAATCAAAAGTGGTACAACAAGCTTAGTCTCTTGCAAGCATACAATGGAAGCGTTTGCCGTAGCAACGACGCTCCTCACACCCGTATGACACACAGGGTTGCTAAGACCACGCATGTTTGACACCAGAATCATAGGATCGTACAACATCGAAACGATGTAAAACACCTGAGTGTAACCAAACGGTCACAAAGCCACCAGGTGGCCACCCGACACCCTTGCCATGGGTGTAGCGCATCCCCTGATCGCAAAGAGCGCCCACGCATAGAGTTCCCCCACCGCTTTAATCATGTCGTCTGTGAGAGGGGTCTCGAACATCCAGCGAAATGCCTATAGGGCCGCATCAGAGGGTGCCTCCTCGTCGATGAGTCCCAGCTTCCTCAAGAGGTTATGGACCGCCTTCTGCTCTGAGTTGAGTCCACCTGGCTGCCTGGCAATCCTGGAGCTCCTGCGTGGCTGGAGGTTCAGCGCCATCAACCTGCACTGCACTGGGGGTGCGAGTAGCAGTGCATCCGAGCATAGCTTGGCGGTGGCTAGAAACTCCCCTAGGGTTCGTGGTCGAGTCGGTGGTATGTGCCTGGGCCCACTCCAAAGGTCGCAGCCCTTCGGTTGTAGAACTGGATTGGGGGTGAGGCTAGTCTAGCAGCCATCTATAGTGTAGCAGGCGTGGGCAAAGGTGGGACCATATTAGGAAGCTACGGAGCAAATGCGGCCTCCATTGCGGGTGTTGGGGTCACAGTTGCCTGCGCACAACCCTGCTTGTCGTTATCGAAGAGCCACCTAGGCATCCCCAGTTCCTTCGTGTGCCTTATTATCCACGCCCCCGCTAGCTCAGTAGCAGTGCCAGCTAGGATGGCCTCAGAATGGGCCTCGGACAGACCATGGTCATCGGAAACCACCATTTCGGAGGAAACAGCATGTGAGGGCAGCGATGACGTGTCATGGGCCGCACGGTCGTCACCCAACCCTCTTGGGTCGTGGGCGAGGCGTGGTTACCTATCACTATGCCATTATCAACTTTGGGGGCGGGGTTACTCCTATGTTTTTTTTGAAAAAGGGTTACTCCTATGTTTATCCCTGCAATTTGGCAATTGCACATACGAGCCGTGGTCGAGTCGGTGATGATGTGCCTAAGACCACTTCAGAGGTCGTAGCCCTCCGGCTGTAGAACTGGATCGGGGGTGAGGCTAGTCTAACAGCCGTCTGTAGTGTAGCAGGCTGAAGAGCAATTGTGGCCACGGTTGCCTACGCACAACCCTGCTTGTCCACATCGAAGAGCCACCTAGGCATCCCTAGTTCCCTGGGATGGGCCTCGGACAAACCGTGGTCATTGAAAACCACCATATCGGAGGAAACCTGCCTGCGAGGAACCCCCACCCACTAGGGACTATCTAAAGAAGAGGCAATTAAATAATAAACCTGAAACCCACTCAAAGAAAAAAAAAACCTGAAACATGCATTTTTTGTGTGTTGAAAATGAATCAGTCTCTCAGTTATTCTTTCAGTGCATTGTAGCTAAACATGTCTGGCAAGTTATTTCAGCCTTTTCTAATTTGCAAGTAGGTGATGATTAACTGTCTGTTGCCAGATTATGGATACCTAATAAAAAGCATGTTGTTCTTAATTTTGTTTGTGCTGCCTCTCTTTGGTGTCTATGGAAAACTAGGAGTGATATGATTTGTACGGTCAACCATGGATTGATATGAAACAGGTTCTGAGAATGGATCTTCCACTCAGTGAAGAGATGGAGGCTAATCTTCAAGGAACACATGTTGATAGAACTGGACAACTCTCTGGCCATGTGTTGCAGTTCCTGAAAAGCTTGCCGCAACTGGGGAGTGGCCGAAGCCTGCTGCTGGACCCCTTGGAATGTCTGATGAGCCTGACAATGAAGATTGCAGCTCTTCACCTGATGCCAAGAGACCTACTCCACAAGGCAGCTGGGAAACTCCAAGCTTGATCCTGGAGCCGGCTGCTCTAGTCTCCCCGCTTTGATTTGCTGCATTTTCTCTTTTGTGGCTGTGGTTTGATGCCACCAGAAAAGCCTGCATTTAACTCTCTAAGTTCTAGTCCTAGTCTGCCTTGAAACCTTATGCTGGTCGCTAGAACCTTGTGGACCTGTGCTCGATCAGATTTCGTTGAGCTTTATCAATGGAACTAGGGAGATGTCTCCTTGTGAATCTAAAAAATACCTCTCACCATATGACCAAGTAACTCTACTCTACAATGGCAAACCAGAAAGTAACATTCATGTACCTATCAGGGTAATCAGAATCAGAATAACACCTCAGATCTAGGTCAGTCTACTATGAATAAATTTTAAAATTTAACTATTGATCCAAGCAGGAGAAGCAGCAGAAGATTAATTCTAAATTCCACATTTGGAGCGTGCCGACTTTGGAAGGGAATTGACTCCACACTTACCTGAAACTTTATGATATTTCCTTTATTTAAAAGTAATAACATAGAAGTAGTTCATTATTAATAGAGAATTGAAAAACAAATATTGAAAAAATACAGATATTCACTGGATGGTTGTCTTTATCCCAATTAATCAATGATCACTCCAGAAAATGATTTCTATCTCAAACCTTTTATGAATCATCATTTGGATAAAAGAGAACGGTCACACAAAACACAACCTGACTGTACAAATTTCATTAGTGTACTCGTGGAATAAGCAAGTCCATTTTAAACATGAAGCATTTAGTTATCGACTATATATTTGTTATGCGCTAAACAAGGTCCTCCTATAGCAGCACAACACATCCGATAGCAACACATGCCATAGCTTATGTTAAGCAGGAGCTAGATTTCTGTGGAGTAACATTGCATTTATACTAAGAATAATAGGGTTGACATTTATCACAATAACTTGATTGTTTCGCATCTTTTCGCTCCTAGTCATGTCAATTCATTTCCTACTATTCACCAAAAGTACGATTTCTCCTGAGTGTTTCTCAAAATATAGAAAATGGGCAAATTTTCGAGACAGATATACAGTTTCCCTTGGATTTCAGCTCTACTGCGCCTGTTAGTTTACCACATCTCTACCGTCAGGATAACACGTTCCGTAGCTGTAACATACGTGGCATGGATCACTCACAGATTATGCATGGAAGTTTCAGTACATCGATTATGATACATCACTAGTCCCAAAATCAATGTTAAGTATTCGTGATGAACCTCTGGCTGTGTAAAAATATCGATGCCTGGAAACTTAAGTGTCATATTCAGAAGTAGCAAAGCAGTAAATAATGGACAGATATCATGATTGGGATTCTCTGAGTGAATTCAACCACCAAATCAGGAAAACTTCCCTAGCAGTGATGACTTTAGATAGCACAGTTATGTCCCTTTATTTGCACTATATGTGCCTACTCGCAATGCAGCACATCCTCCTGCAGACACCACACACGGAAGCTCCAATTTCACTTCACCACCGCCTCCCTCCCTCTCTCTCTCTCTCTCGTCAAACCTCACGACCGGGCCGGGGGGGGGGGGGGGGGGGGGGGGGGGGGCGATGGGAAGACCAGCACTTACCACCCGAGGTAGCGGCCGAGGCGTAGAAGGCACGGGCGGACCATGACGTAGAGGACGTAGAGGAGCAGGGCGCCTGCGGCGAGCACCAACAGCTCCTTCCCGCCCCCCATTCCCGGTGCAGCGGAGACGGTAGGCATGGACTTATCCACGGTGAGCGGGCGAACCGCGGCCATGATGATCTCGCCGGGTTGGATGGGGAAAGAGAAGCTCTGAAGAAGGGGTTCTGTCCTCTCTCTGGTTCTTCTTGGGGGAGGGGAAACGGGAATGCTTGCGAGGATTGGAGGGAGGAGAAACGTGGCTGCGTGTGGTGCGTTGCGGTGCGGTGCGCCGGTGCGTGCGTGCGGGTTTGGGTGCGGCCGTGCGCGACGCCGGTGGTGAAATCCTTTTTTTCGAATTCAGGAGTTCTTTTTTGAAAAGGGAAAATTGGTTATTTACCTAAAAGTTTAACGTTTTTGGATTATGTACCCCAAGTTGATTGATCATTGGTAAAATACCTACCAGGGACTTGAAAACAAATAAAATTTTACACTCGGTACTTCCAAAGATAACTGAACATGAAAGGAGAAAACTGCCCTTAATTAGTAAAACTGAATTGGGCACACACGAATGCGTCTTTCTCAGATTGTGCAAATGATTATGAGTCTGGGATAGCATCTCTAGGAACGTAGAAATCCATGAGTATAGCTACGTCGTCAGAAAAATTGACTATGTACTTAGAAACCATTTGGCGTAGGGGAGAAGGTGCTTAAACTTGAAATGTTCCTCTATTCGAGATGGTTAGAATTTATCATCAAATCTGGGATAGAAGATTTGGCCCTGGAGATTCTGTATGCTAAAAGAAGACACAATATAACTTCCCATGTTCAATTTTATTCAACAAGGTAGCTGCAGGGACGCTCCAATCTCTCTGCCTCTCAAATTGCACTTCTCATCCATCGTTAACTTTTGCTTGTAACAGAGGCTTAACGTATAGATCTGAAGTCAATTCACATTTCCAAGGAGTTGAACAGTTTCTTTCCAATTGCTTTGCTTTAGACAAATTGGTAATTTTAGGTTATACATCACAGACGACGTCGCAGTACTGCCAGGACTCCGCCACTAGCACCACACAACACGATTAAAATGGACCGGGGGTATGTAGTATCTTGACTCCTGTTTGTCTAGTTTATAGAAAACTCCTTTTGGGAAAAATCAAAAGATGATTTAATCCTTGCAATGTGTATTTTACCAATGGTCAATCAACTTGGGGTACATAATCCAAGGACAATGAATTTTTGGGTAAATAACCAATTTTCCCTTTTGACAATCAATGCCGATGATATTTATTTATGAAAGCCAATGGCACACGGTACAAAATCGTAAGGAGTCTCCAACAATTATAAAATAAGCAAAATTTTGGGTTCTGCAAACTCTTTTTTCTTTCTTTCACGACACAATTTTATATTTCTCTAAAAAATTATCAAGAAAAAATGACATAAATATCAAAATAGACACGTAAATATCAATGGGTTTTCTTATAATTTTAATTATAGCCGCAATGCAAAGGCTAGAGGACGCACGTAGCTATTAAAGTGATCAAACCACATTCGTGAGAGTACCAACACTATTATTTTTGGGAAAAGTAACTGGACACCATGGTTAACGTCGCTATGAGCCGAAATGAATCACCATTATCGATGATATAACCGCCGAGACAAGAAAAAAATGAAAATCAATATGGCAAAACAAGACCTGAAGCCCCATACCTAAAGAATTTTATTCTTCCAACATTACCATTGATGTCAGGAGGAAGATCTCGTCGTCAAACGAATGACCAGGTATACTTATTAAGTAGACAATATCATCTATGCTGACACGGTGATCAAAAGGAAGATGGCTAGCAAAACCTAACCTTCTATTGAAATCACTTCTATTATTAAAAACCACACTTATAGATTGGGTTCTCTACCACTTCTGACACCGATGAGGCTGGGCCGAAGGAGGGGAACCGCGATTACGGAGGAGGGGAACCGATTATGGAGGAGGCAGAGGTGGAAGGCAGCGGCTTGGTTTGTTAGGTGTCAGCTGCTCTTTCCGTATCGTTGGAAAAAATCTTTTTTGGGAGCTTTATTGATCACACAATGGACAGTCCTTTGACATGATCTATTATAGAAAGCATGGAGTGAAATTCACCTATTAGCTTTCTTAACGCAAAAATGGACCGTCTTATTGTTGTCTTCCAACAAAAGAAAATTTCACGCTAGTCAAGGATCCACTAATAGCAACTCCAACAGCTTATCATATATGCATAAGAGGTGCAAAAATCGCTTTTGTAGCTAAGATAAGCACAAAAAGCTAGTTCCAACAGGGTCTCCGTCACAAAATTTTGGGTGAGCACCTATTTTTTGGCACTTACTACACATATATGGGTAGATGGTTATAAAATTTGGATAAAAGACAATCCCTACCCATATATTGCCATGTCAGCACAAAACACACATGGGAGGCTCCAACCGCCCGAGCGGAGTTTACGCCCGTCCAGGCCGCGCTAAACTGACCGCGCCACCACTCGCCGATGTGACTCCGGCGGCCATCGCACCATGGACGATCTTCCCAGCCTCCATCAAGCCCTTGCCGCCCTTTTCCCAGCCCACGCGTGGCAGTTCCCGCCATCGCACCTCAATCTCTGCTACCGGGCCTCTCCGTCGTGGCTCCTCCACCTTCAGGACCCCTGCCAGGCCGAGGCGTCCCTGACCTCGATTTGATCGCGGGCACGACCTAGCCGATTCGATGCGCATGACCAGGCCAACAATGATGGGAAATCCGTTGACGCCCCTAGCCTCGCCCGCCCTTCCCTCATCCATGGGTAGCTAGTCATCGCCCTGACCTCGCCACCCCCTCCCTTGTCCACGGCCAGCTCGCCGGTGCCTCGTCGATACTCCTCATAGTTCTCTTCATGTTAGAAATATTCTTCATGTGACAATTGCCTCTAAATATTTATTATCCACGCATAAAATTGCTCTAAAAACAATGTTTTTGTTGAATTTCAACTGCGTCCTTCTGTTTGATTAAGGATCAGGCCACGAAGCAAATGATATTTAAAGGTCCATGCCATGGTGGATTATACCCTCTTGTGCCTACCTCCACGGAGTCTTCCAAGCACGCCTTCATCACTCTCAAGCCTTTATCATCCACATGGCATCGTTGTCTAGGGCACCCTCCTCATTCATTGTTCAACAAATCATTCACAAAAATAATCTTTTTCATTCGCATGAAATAAACCCATATGTGTGTGACCAATATCAACAATCAAAAAGTCATCAATTGTCTAATCATATCTCTAATAGTGTTTCTACCATTCCTCTAGAACAAATATTTTTTGATGTTTGAGAACCTGCCCCTACATCCGAAAGTCATCAATTGTCCTATCATGTCTCTAATAGTGTTTCTACCGTTCCTCTAGAACAAATATTTTCCGCAAAAAAAAATATTTTCTGATGTTTGGGGACCTACCCCTACATCCGTTGGCAAACACACCTACTATATGTAAGCTTTATTGATGATTTTAGCAAATTCACGTGGATTTATTTGTTTAAAAAACGCTCCGATGTTTATCAAGTCTTCCTCAATTTCCAACAATTTTTGAGAGAAAATTTAATCGCAAAATCATTACTATGCAAACGGATTGGGGTGGTGAATATGAAAAACTCAATTTGTTTTTTCAACAAGTTGGAATCACGCATCATATTTCTTGCCACATGCTCATCAACAAAATGGCTCTGCAGAAAAAACATCGGCACATTATTGAAGTTGGTCTCTCATTACTTGCAAATGCTTCTATGCCTCTAAAATTTTGGGATGAAGCCTTCCTTGCCGCCACTTTTCTTATCAATATGCTTCCTACATAAACTCTCAGTTTTGCAACACCAACGGAGAAACTTCTCAACATCAAACCAAATTATGAGTCACTCCGCATTTTTAGTTGTGCTTGTTGGCCAAATCTTCCTCCCTACAACACAAGAAAGCTTGTTTATCGATCCACACGATGCGTTTTTCTTGGCTATAGTCCTATTCACAAAGGTGTCAAATGCTTAAATGTGTCCACGGGCAGAATCTATAATTCTCGAGATGCCGTCTTCGATGGAAACATTTTTCCGTTTGCTGACTTACATCCCAATGTCGGAAAACGTCTTAGCCAAAGAACTTCTTTTGATACTGATAGTTGTGAGATTCTACACATTTTTTATGGTTTCTATTGATGGTTTTCGTTTGAATTTGATGGTTTTCTAGCTTTACCTAACGTTAATACTTCGGTAGCAAAGAAAACTTGGTTTTTAATGTGTATTTCAGGTTCTGAACATCAACAGAGGGATTTAACAGCAAAAACACAATATTCAGACGAAAACAAGCAAGTCTCTTTTTGGAAGCAATCGAGGGAATTTCCTGAAGCTTTAACGAGCAACTATACAGCGGGAATATTTTTCCAGTCGTATAGTTCCCACCGTATATCTACCATCTCCTTCGTCTTATTAAAAGGTACAACTTTCGTGAAGAGGCGACGGACGGAAACATAACACACGAGTCGCCATACCATCCAGAAGGGAGAAAGAAGAAGGAGAAGACGTTCTTCATCTTGCTCCACGATCTTCGATCTCCTAGCCACCACACCTCCATAGCCATTACTTGTACTTGAGAGAGAGAGAGAGACCACGATCTTCGATCTCCTAGCCACCACACCTCCATAGCCATTACTTGTACTTGAGAGAGAGAGAGAGAGAGAGAGAGAGATCTCCACCTTGCAAGACTAGGGTTTGAGATTGTCCTTCCCATCTTGAATTGTTTTGGATTTTACTTCTATTTCTTATTGTGGGTCTCCACGGTAATATCAAGAAGAACTTTCTTTATTTAATTATATCGATGATGCTTTCTTCTCTCATGTGTGAATAAGTTCTCTTGGGCATGGGATATGTAGGGGATTGGTGAGATGTGATGTGCCTATATAATTTCCATTAAGTTTGTAGTTGATTTTAATTACTATATTATGTGTGCTTGACTATTTGTGGGATGTTTAATGCCTGTTGTCCAATTAAGGGCCCAGACAACATAATGCTTTGTTCTACATAGATAGAATCTTGTTTGCTAGCAGACCGGCGACCCCCGAGTGACACGGGGATATCAATGGGAAACTAGTTTGACTCGAGGATCATGAGGAGCCACCGAGCTTATTGCATTAGTCTGATCCAAGGAGCTTAATTGCTAAGCAACCTGAAGGATCTTAATCGTCTAGTGACTGACCATGGTTGTGGTAAACATGCTAGTAGGATTATTGAAGCTAGGATGAAATCTATCAAGAGGACTTCCGGCTAATTATGCGTTGCTCGCCTACACACATACTTATAAGATTATAATTATTACACTTATCACTTATCCACCTAGCACATTCACTATCACCATGAACTGAATTTCCCCGCGCCTACTTCGTCATCCGCAGAAAACAATAAACAAATCGTTCTTTACTTTTATGCTTTTTATTTCTGAATTTTACATTTTATTTTATTTCAAACAAACTTTTAATCCAAAATCTATTCTTATTTCAACACTTGTAGTAAATTCACTCGAAGACATGTGACAACTTCGGGTGTGACAGAGACTTTAACAATAAACACTTACCTTTGGGCTTCCTGTGGGATCGACATCTTAACTTCGAAACTAGCTATAAAAGATCTGTGCACTTGCAGTCATCAAGCTATTTTGTGGCGCCGTTGCAGGGGAGCTAAGCGCTAAGTGTTTTGTCTCTTGACATTTCAGGTGTTACTATTACAAGATGGTCTCCCTAGGAGACAAAGGGTCTACACGCTCTGGTAGGGCTTATCTACCAGATTATCTTGATCGCGTACCTACTCAAAGGCGCGAAGAAATTATTGAAAAACTTATGAGGTCAAATAAAGCTGAAGTTGAAAACCTGAGTGACTTCATGGAAATCATGTCTATTCATAGGACAACCTCCAAGAAACCTGAGAAGACTCTTAGAGAATATAGTGCTCCAAATTCTGCATTTCTTAAACAACCAATAGAATTTCCTAATCCCGGAGTTAGAGAATATCGATTTGATGGTGAGATTATTAAAATTTTGCAGGAAAAAGCTTTCAATGGAAGGTAATATGAAGACCCAGGAAGACATCTTAGAGAGTTCGACGATGTGATAATATCACTTGGACCAAAATGTTTGCCTATTGAATTCTCTCATCTAAAACTATTTTATTGGTCTCTCAAAGGTAAAGCTCTAGACTGGTTATATACTCTCCCTCGGCATTATATTAAAAATTGGGAAAAATGCATTGTTAAATTTATAAACAGGTTCAATCCTTTTGCAAAGGTAATATAACTTAGAAAGAATATAGGCAACTTTAGTCAGAACATGGGAGAAAACTACCCACAAGCCTGGGAAAGATTTTTTGGGATGATCAATAGTATTCCTAATCATGGCTATTCTGAGTCAATTGTTTGCCACTTATTTTACCACGGTCTTAATACCCAATGTAGAGAATTGCTAGATTCATCAGTAGGAGGATCGATAAATACTTTAACTGTTAAAGCATGTTTGGAATTAATGGCTACTAGGGCTAAGAATGATTCTTTATATAATCCTGATTTTGGCATTAAACTGTAAAAGGGAATACTTAATATAAATTTTGATCTTATGCCTGAAGTACGCAAAACCATGAAGAAAAAGGTATACCTTCTGAACTTGTCAAGGAAAACAAAGTAGATTTGTTACAAGTTTTTACTGAAGAGGATGAAACTAGAAAAGTTTTTCAATAATTGAAACATCGACAAGAAAAGTCTTATAATAACTTGCATAAGCAATTTCAAAGACATAAAAATATTTTGGCCAAACTTACAGAAAATTATGAGGAAATTGGCCAAAAAATAAAATTATTTAACAAGTACCTCAATATGATTGAAACCCAATGTGAAAAAATAGCATCTGGTTATCAATTTTTTCTTCAAGATGATATAAATATTTATGTCTCTACTAATGTTGTTACAAGAAGAGGTGTAGTTGTTAAAGGACCATTAGGACCACCAGAATATGAAGCTGAAAAAGATCGAACAGAAAAAGCCTTGCTCAAAGCAAGCCAAGAACAAGATACATTGATGGATCCTCAAGATGAGACTACTCAAGACACACAAGATCAAACCCTGGAGGAGAATAATGATGCACAAGATGACAGTTATAAATCTAATGCAGAGACTGTTGATCCAAGAGAACACACAAGCAAATAAGATGAAGTTGTTGCAATAGAAAATAAGAAAAATGATAAGCAACAACAAAAGAAAGGAACTAAAGAGCCTGATCCTCCACAAAAGGTAAAAGATAAAGGTAAGAAACTTTCATATCCAGACCATAAAAAGAAAGCACCAGATGAGGTAATCTTTAACTCTTTTACAAAGGCATTAAGTGATCTTCATATAGAAATTCCATTTGCGGATGCAATAAAAGTGTCTGCCTATTCTAAATTTCTCCGTGATATTCTTAATAGAAATAAAGAGATAACTGAAACCGTCGCCATGGTAACTAGTTACTCCGCTGATGGGAGGTTATTGTTTAAGTCAGGAGATCCCTGGATACCAACTATTTCATGTTCAATAGTCAAAACTGATATTCATAATGGCTTATGTGATTTAGGTGCAGGAGTTAGTGTAATGTCATACCCCCTCTATAAAAGGTTAGGATTAGGGGAATATTCCCCCACTTCTATCACTTTACAGATGGCTGACAAATCCACTAAACAACCTGTTGTTATGATCGAGTATGTTCTACTTAGAATAGATGAGCATGTTATTCTCACTTATTTTATTATTCTTGAAATGCCGGAAGATGAAAGATTATCTATAATACTTGGAAGACCTTTTCTTAGCACCGCGGGAGTCGTCAGTTGACTATGCTACAGGGAAAATAATCTTCAATGTTTATGATGCTAAAATAATCTGGTATTTTCCAAAGAAACTAGAAGCAGGAGAAAGGTATGTTCCACCGGCAAAACGAGTTAATGTGGTAAGCACCTTTGATAAAGGGCAACCAAAGGTAAGAATTCGAGAACAGAAAAGGGGTTGAAATATTCAACCGTTCTTAATAAAATGCTTAATGGGAGTCAACCATCATATCAATAAAATAAATTAAAGTTAAATAATAAGATGTTCATCGCATTCCTACAACTTTTTCACAGACATTTTTGCGGAAGCGCGCCCGTAAAGATGCAGCTGTCTAGTAGAAATATCGACTGAGTAAGCATAGATTTAGATTAGAAAATAAAGTTTGAGTTTTATATACAGAAACTAGCTTAATAATATTATTCAGATAAAAAATGCATCTCTAAAAATTTGGGCTAAAAAGCATGTTCCAGGAGTTGTAACGACCAACTATATGACGGAGATATTTATTCCAGCTATATAGTTGCGACCATATAGTTTTTGAGAAAATTCTCAAAACTTGGGGCTCGATTAACTATAAGACGGTACCATGTGGTCCGGCCGTATAGTTGTGAACTGGCGTTAAGAAATCCCGAACCCTCGTCGCCGCCATAACTATACGGCGGGAGCTACTTAACCTGGCCGTATAGCTCCCACCGTATAGTTTGTCGTGACCACATAAACAGGTCAGGGAAGGCTAGGGTTCTTCCTCCCACCATTATTTC
Organism: Avena sativa; assembly: GCA_916181665.1. NCBI lineage: Eukaryota > Viridiplantae > Streptophyta > Magnoliopsida > Poales > Poaceae > Avena > Avena sativa. Next base: position 367,277,700 of record OV702279.1, on the reverse strand, counting down.
TGTGAAACTCTCTCTCCAAACCTCTCAAAACCACCCTAGAACTCTCGATTCTTCACGGATTTTGTTCGTTTGAGCGGGGGAATCAATAGATCAGTATATTTCTCTCCCTATCCATGCTTTATTTTTAGAATTCCATGGTTGAAATCTTCACATTGAATTAGTGGATGAACTCAAGCTTGATTGATTTTCTCTTTTAATTGTTCATGTTAGGATTGAATTCCTCCATGTAGAATCGTTCATATATCATGTAGAAACTATATGCCTAAGGTTTTATGTTAAAATTTCTTAGTGCATCAAGATGAACAAGCTCGGTAGTATTTTTCGCAAGAGCAAGCGCCAACTTGGTGAAGGCTCGGGGCTCTGGGCTGAGCTTGACAACAAGTATGCCATTGTTTTGGCAAGGAAGGTGCTGCCCACACGATGGGCCGATGACGGCTTTCTCAGCTCAGCAGGGTTGAGGGCGGATTTCGACCACTTGTGTGCAAACGCATGGCTATCCAACCTCGCATATGCAAGCAACCACACCTACGCTGATCTCACCCTCGATTTCCTCATGTCCTTCTACGACGACTACAAGGAGAAAGGTAATGCATGAACAGTGGGTTTCACCATTAACCAACGGCCATATCAAATTACTTTTCAACAATTTTGTGATGCTTATGGATTCCCTCAAGAAGGGGAATCAACTATTACAAACGTGTATAGCGTCTCAAGTGCAAACACTTGGGAGGTTATTTCTGTTAATGGTGGTAGGGACTTCTACCAGAAGAAGGTGTCCACCATTCACAACCCAACCATCCGTTACTTTGCTTTGTTTCTTGCTAACACTTTGCTAGGAAGAGGAGATACCGACTCTATGGCAAATGCAGACATGACCATGATCACCAAGGAACTCTTCCCTAATGCACCGCAGATTCCCACTCCCGCAACTCTATTCCTCCAGCACCTTCGCCACTAGAGCAACAAAAAGAATGGTGATATTCGCATCGGTGGCCTGGTAACCCACTTAGTCCAAGCTCTTGGAATTGCAATTCCTCTTGTGAAACCTGTTGATGGATCCATACTTATGGATGTCAAATATATAACTGCTTGTGGCTTCCTCGATGTTTACCGAGCTAATAGGAGGCTCTGAGCCTATCTATTTGGTTATCTTGATGTTGCGCAGGATGATCAGATACCATTGCCTTGCCCGCAAGCCTTTGAGGTTCAGGGAAGGGACCACTGGATCCTCACCAAGGATCAAGTGACTAAGATCATGGCGGAGCTCTATCCTGACTCTAACAAAGAGGAAACAGGAGAGCAACAGGATGAGCAGGAGCAGCAGTAGGAGTAGGAGTACAACCCTGCTTGGGATGGACAGCAGCAGCAGGAGGAGGAGAAACCTTGGGACCAATGGCCCAGGGGTTCAACAATGTCCCCTATTAAGAATTTCTGCAGCTCAACCAACATGTTGGGGAGATCGACCAGACTCTGCATGGAGTGAGTGAAGATGTGAGTGCCTTAACTCACAACTTTAGTCACTTCATGACCCACTTCCCCGGCTATTATCAGCAGCATCCGTACCCGCCGCCGAACGACGACAACAACTAAGCATGGCAACAGCCTAAGCTTAGGGGAGGTTTGAAAACCTCCAAACTTGCATTCATATTTTTATTTCTTCATTTGATTTATTTTATTTTCCAAGAATTGCATGTTTACTTTCAGTTTGCATCTTAAACCAAAACACACACAAAATTAGCTGTAACCTTTATTTGCAAATTTGTTTCTTTGTCTTTCTCAGAGATTGCTCAATTTCAGGTGACTTGGCAATAGGGAAATATAGAGGGGATTTGACTCAAGTACGAGAACGAGCAAGCAAGACGAGGTATCATATTCCTTTCATCACCTCTCTTGCAACTTTAAATTGATCCTACAATTATTTACTCGCTTGCACTTGAGTCACTCCCCACCTAGCTTGTTATCCTATAAATTATATTCCCTTGCTAGTGTCCCCTTTTAGCTTTGAAACAATGAGCAATGAACTTAGTTGAAATATTTTTTACATTTTTACAACAAGAAAAAGCATCCAAGAGATGACTTGAGTCCATGTTTAGACCAAAGGATTTGATTTTAGAAACTACTCATCCCCCATTGAGCTTAATGTAAATAGACTCGATAGCACCGTTGTATGAAATTGTCTGATAAAATGGATACTTCGAAGTAGTAGAGATTATGCCACTACTTTTTCTAATAATTACAGTAGGATATTGCTTTAAGCGTGTCACTACAACACTGTCGTACTCCATGGGGAACTATTAACTCTGTTGGCCAACGAACAATCTAAATGTGGGAAACCACTTGATTTCGGCCATTGAGTTATGTAAACGTCTATAGCAGAAATGCTATGACGGGTAAAACTTTTAGTCTCCTTGCAGTTTCACGTTCCAAGTAAAGTTGTAGTACTCCTACGACCCACTATTGCTCAACAACTATCTATTGGCATGGTCACGAGTGCGCAACACAGTCTCAATTAACATGTTAAAAACAGTGGCATGATTTCTCTATGAAAGAGTTGAAGTTTTTGAAAAACTAGAAAAGGAAAAATGTGCTTTGAGAGTCTTGAAATTTTGACGTGGGAGTAGATGAGTTGTTCTTAAATTAAATATTCGTGGTGCCAACTTGAGTACTCCTAGTTGATTAAAGGAACAAGAGCGAAAAGTTTTCATCTCTCAATAAGAGAGAAGCCAAAATGATTTTTTTCACTTTCTTAGCTAAACTTTCGACACTTGCTCAGGCATATGATTTATTTGCTAGCAAGATATACGTGGTTAGCAAGTGAACTCAGTGCAATTTTGTGAATATTTGTATGATCATGTTTAAGATTGCAGGAAATGTAAAGAAAAGAATTTGACACAAATTCGAGCTTGTAAGTTCTTTTATTTCAGTTTCGAATCTCCGCTATCCTTTATTATTTCCTTGTCACTAGAGGGCGAGCAACATCTAAGCTTGGGGGAGTTGATAGCTGTGAGATTCTACACATTTTTTATGGTTTCTATTGATGGTTTTCGTTTGGATTTTATGGTTTTCTAGCTTTACCTAACACTAATACTTCAGTAGTAAAGAAAAAAAATGGTTTTTAATGTGTGTTTTAGGTTCTGAACATCAATAGAGGGATTTAACAGAAAAACACAATATTCAGAAAAAAACAAGCAATTCTCTTTTTGGAAGCAATCGAGGGGAATTTACTGTAACACCCTCAGATCGACCCTATGCAAGTTTTAGCGATTCCCTCCAAACCCGCATAGAAACGATTCAAAGGTGCCCACCAGGCACTTTCGTGTGGGTGGAAAACGAAGTAATACAATTACTCATTAGTCCACGATGGAACCCACATAACATATATATACAACAACGACTCCATGAGTCAAGAATACAGATATACAATATGAAGATCCAAATCACCTTGAAAATGATACAACATCCGATTACGGACAAGATGCAAATTAGGCTAAGAGCGCTGAAGAATAACCAATGGCGTCCATAACCCTGCCAAAGCCAAGACGGAAGGGTAACCCTGCTAACGACGTTGATCTAAAAACCTGCTCAAACAAAAGGGCTGCCGACAAAGGGCAAAGGAAAAGAGAGCGGTCAGTACTGAGACCAGTACACGGCGAGTCTTAGAATTTGGCGGTCCTTGCCTATATAGGTATGGTGGACTGCAGCGATAGCGCATCATGCACTAAACAACCTATAGATACTCGATACAACTGTCGTCTATCAGAGAGGGACAAGAAAGACCTATTCGGATCCAACCTGATACTAACATCAAACATACCCATCCTAGCGTTTCCCCCTCGAGACCAAACGAGGAAGTCGGACCTAGGAACTCACACAGTTGGCAGTTTTATTCATTCCATTATAGTTACAGCAATTACTAGTCATATATAGATAGCATGAGTCATCCTGATATCATAAGCAGTGAGTACTTTTAGTTAACCATTTCGTTGTAGTTGCAATACTTACTAGTCAGATACAAATAGCATGAGACATCCCAAAACCCAACAGTTGTTGGTACTTTTATTTAGCCATCCCGTTGTAGTGAAGCTGATTACTAGTCATTTTAAAGTCAAATTTATAGCACTACTTTAGTTATAGTTGTCTATGATCGAGATACTTTGCTCCAAGTCATCCATAACTGTGAACACGGCTTTTAGAAAGTTTTACCCTGCAGGGGGACACAAATAGCAACACATGCACGATTAACCTTGGAAAAACCAAATGAAAACCCAATGAGGCATCACGACAAATAAATCGCAAGATTCATATAATATTTCAGGGGGCCACCACACCAAGCTACCCGCTAAGAAGTTGGCCGGCTCCGAAACGGACCCAGAGGTTTGTGACGACGGCTATAAACGACTGGGAACCCGAAAGTGTGACTGGGCTTATCGATACCGCGAAAACGTGGCACGGGGTTCCAAAACAGTATAGGCGCTCCACCCGCAATAGTAAATAAAGCAGTAAAGCATGGCATAATCATGGCATAAGTACAAGATAGTAATAAAGCCCCAAACTACTTTGTGGCCCCAAGAAATAAGATATGACTCAAGCTCATGCTAATGGGATTCATGGTCCCACATGCGGATAGTGCGAATATTCAAGGAATAGGTATCAAGTAATCGGGGTCCTACGGGACACAAGTGGACAATTAGAAAACCAAATAACATCTATTGCCCACCTGTGCCTCTGCATTATTTACCTACTTTCAATATTAGCTATTAAATAGTAATTAAATCCATGATCATCTCCAACATTAAACATCAGGCATTACTCCAACAACTGTGGAACATCGACGGCACGACGCATCACCTGCGCAAGCAACTACGACTCGCGAGGCCGACTATCTACCAAGCAACAGGTAATGAGATGTGTCCATGGCAATATATGGGCTACATGAAAGTATATAGGGGTACAAAATCTATAGCATCGCAACACTGATAGTAATAGATCAACAAGAGGAAGTAAAGACTAGAAATGTAAAATAGGTAGAAAGGGGGAGAATGCTCGCTTGAAAAACATTGCTGAAGGTTCATCCGAAGATCGGATTGACACTCACATCAACTCATCGGCCTAATCCGTGAAGAAGCAAAGCACTGAATCCGGTTCGGCGGTGGCGCGGTCGTTTTCTGTACTTTCCCCACCCCTCCCCCTTCCACCCATCCCTCCCCCCCCACACACACACTGAATCCGGAGGCGTCATGTCAAGCGAGGCCAAGGTGGTAGCTACGTCGGCGACTGATTTGGCTTCGTCAGAGCCAGCATCTCGGGCACAACGCCAGACAAGCGAAGCAGCGACGGGGTCTGCAACCCAGGTTAGCGAGGAGGTCAGCCAGAAGTCTGCTAACAGGGTACCTACAAGCAGCGGGTTGAAGAGAAAAGCTAGGCCTGTGGCGGAGTGTTCGGTTGCTGTGCGGGGTCATGCAACCCAGATCTCGAAGAAAACCACCTGGGAGAAGAGCAAGAGGTGAATTTTTATTATCCGTGCCTTGTCTTGCAAATAGATTAGTTACTGCAAAGTAGTGTCAAATGAACTAAAAGGTCCCCTTTTTAATCAAATTAGGAACAACTTCGATGCAACGGACCTATATGAGTTCACGGTTCATGTCCGCCAATACACTGCAAAACTAGATTTTGGTTGCGAGAGGGTTGTGTTCGGGCAGGATGTGCGTCTGCTTGTCAACTACAAAGAGGTTGTGTCTGTTTCGCAGCTGATAGATATGTTTCATTCTAGAATTCCTTGGGGATCCAGACAGAGGGCAAAATTGGTGTGGCGTAACATGAGTGATACCTATGTGCAAATTGAGCACTCCCATGAGCTTCAGATGCTTTGGGAGTGTTGTGCAGCTGATCGTCAGGTGAAAGTTGAAGCGATGATTGATGATATGTATGCAGATACTGGAGATCTTGCTCCCATAGCTTCTGCTGCTTGAGTTTATGGACCACCAGATGCTGATCAAGATAAGTTCAATATACACATGGAGGTGGATTCATACATAGCAAAACTTGATGGCGGAGTTAGTAAGCAAATTTCGTCATGTACTCTAGAGATAGCCGTCGATTCCAAAAACATAACTCTTGTTGAACTGAGAGAGATGATTGGTAAGGAAATCATTATTGGCCCTAAGCAGATGGCACGACTCCGGTGGTGGCATCATAAGAAGTAGGAGTTCATAGAGGTTTTGGATACCGATGATCTGATGCAGATTATGCGACAAAAGAAGCAAACCAGGAGAGTGTTCTTCCTGGCTACCATTTCTGATGTTATTAGACAGGTTGTAGTGGATGTAGAGGCCCCTGCTGATGGGTTTCGCGGCATAGTAAATAAAAAATTTCTACGGATGCGAACAGAGGGAAAGCCAAGATCTAATCTAGGAGATGCAATCAACGAGAGAGATTGGAATAGATCTTCATACCCTTGTAGATTCGCACAGCGGAACGTTCGTCGGAACGTGGGTGATGTAGTCGTACTCGCTTCTCCTCCTCGCGATCCGATCCGATCTAGCACCACAAGTGGCGGTGCCTCCGTGAGATGCACACGTGCAGCACCTCGATGTCTCCTCCTTCCTCGGACCAGCAAGTATGGTGGAGAGATAGATTGGATCTACAACACGACGGCGTGGTGTATATGGTGGAGAATTTCTGCAGCAGGGCTTCGCCTACAAACAGTCGGGAGGGAGAGAGGAAAGCTAGCAAGGCGGCTAGGGTTTGGAGGAGAGGTGTAGGTGGTTGGTGCGCCCCCACCCCTCTTTATATAGAGGGGGGGCGCAGCCCTAGCCCCTCCCCCAAGCCCAAAGGATAAGGAGTGGGGGGCATGGACTCTCCCCTCTTCTAGAAACCCTATCTCTAGTTTAAACGATTTAAACTCTCTAGGATCGGCTGGGCCCTATGGGGCCTTGTGCCCCTGGCCCAATGCGGCCAGGACACTCCCTCATAGGCCCATGCCCCCTCCCGGAAGGTGGGGCCACGTTGGTCCCCTTCCGGAAGGTTCTAGAAGCTTCCGGTACAATACCGATTAACCCGGAACAATTCCGAACTCCAAAAACTGCATTGCCTTATATGAATCTTATTCTCCGGACCATTCCGGAACCTCTCGTGATATCCCGGATCCCATCCGAGACTCCGAACAGAAATTCATAAACCAATTATCCAATCTATCATAGCGTCGAGATACGTTAAGTGTGTGACCCTGCGGGTTCGAGAATATGCAGACATGATCTTCTATCAATAATCAACAGCGGGGTCTGGGCACCCATATTGACTCCCACACATTCATCGATGATCATATCGGATGAACCACGATGCCAGGATTCAATCAATCCCATATATATATTCCCTTCGTCTCGCGATATTTTACTTGCCCGAGATTCGATCGTCGGTACCGTCATACCTAGTTCAATCTCGTTCACAGCAAGTACTTTACTCGTTCCGTAATCCGATATCACTTTGTGATTAACTCCTTAACCACATGCTTGCAAGCGGTGTTGATATCGATTACCGAGTGGGCCCGAAGTATATCTCTCCGACTTGGGAGGGACAAATTCCATCTCGATACATACAACCCAACAGATACTTTCCGATCACCTAAGAGACACCTTTATGATCACCCTCTCATAGGATGACGTTTGATGACCTCAAAGCTTTCTTCCGGTACCAGGGATTTGCATTATCTCATGGTCTAAGGAATACAATATTTGACATAGTAAAAGCTTCGCAAAGATGAACACGATGAAACAATCTAATTGCTTCGCTTAGTTTGGGTCTGTCCATCATATCATTCTCCAATGATATGATCTCATTATCAATTGACAACTCATGTCTATGGTTAGGAAACCTTAACCATCATTGATCAATGAGCTAGTCCATAGAGGCGTACTAGGGACACGGTGTTGTTCACAAACCACACAAGTATTAATGTTTCCGCTTAATACAATTCTAGCATGGAATATAAACTTTATCATGAACAAGAATTATAATAATAACATCTTTATTATTGCCTCTAGGGCATAATTCCAACAGTCTCCCACTTGCACTAGAGTCAATAATCTAGTTTACATCTGGCAACAATCTCACACCCATGGCACTGAGGTGTTGATCATGTTTTACACGTGGAAGAGGTTTAGTCAATGGATCTGCGACATTCAGATCCGTATGTACTTTGCTAATCTTCAGATCTCCATCTGCTATATAATCTCGGATTATATGAAACTTGCGGTTGATATGCTTGGTCTTTGGATGATATCTTGGTTCCTTAGCGAGTGCTATGGCGCCAGTGTTGTCACACAATATCTCCAGTGGGTCCAATGCACTTGGAACCACACCAAGCTCAGTGATGAAGTTTCTGATCCAAACTCCTTCACTTGACGCTTCTGCAGCAGCCATGTATTCCGCTTCCACTGTAGATCCTGCGATCACGCTTTGCTTGCAGCTTCTCCAGCTCACAGCTCCTCCATTCAAAATATAAACGTATCCTGTCTGAGATTTGGAATCATCCTTGTCGGTGTCGAAACTAGCATCGACGTAACCTTTTACGACAAGCTGTTCATCACCCCCATAGACTAAGAACATTTCTTTAGTTCTATTTAGGTACTTTAGGATGTTCTTCACGGCTGTCCAGTGTTCCACTCCTGGATCACTTTGATATCTGCTCGTCAAACTAAGAGCATTGGACACATCCGGTCTAGTACACAGCATGGCATACATGATGGAACCTATGGCCGAGGCATAAGGCACTTTGCTCATAGCTTCCCTATCATTTACCGTAGCTGGACACTGAGCCTTGCTCAATATCTTACCTGACAACATAGGCACTGAACCTTTCTTTGCCTTATCCATTCTGAACCTTTTCAGAACTTTGTCTAGGTATGTACTCTGGCTTAAAGCTATCAGGCGTCTTTGTCTATCTCTATAGATTTTGATGCCCAATATATAAGCAGCTTCACCTAGGTCTTTCATTGAAAAACACTTGTTCAAATAACTTTTCACAGCGTTAAGCATGTTGATGTCATTTCCGATAATCAATATGTCATCCACATACAGTACTAGAAATGTCACCGAGCTCCCATTCACTTTCTTGTAGATACAAGCTTCGTAGCAATTTGGAACAAATCCAAAACTCTTGATCACTTGATCAAAACGAAGGTTCCAACTCCGAGATGCTTGCTTCAGTCCATAAATGGAACGCTGAAGTTTGCATACTTTACTAGCATCCTTAGGATCGACAAAACCTTCGGGTTGCATCATATACAACTCTTCATCAATGTTCCCATTGAGGAAAGCAGTCTTGACATCCATCTGCCATATTTCATAATCATGAAACGCAGCAATTGCTAATAAAATCCGAATGGACTTAAACATCGCTACGGGAGAGAAAGTCTCATCGTAGTCAACACCTTGAACTTGTCGAAAACCTTTCGCGACAAGCCGTGCTTTATAGACGGTAACATTACCATCCGTGTCCGTTTTCTTCTTGAAGATCCATTTGCACTCAACGACCTTTCGGTCGCTAGGAGGGTCCACCAAAGTCCATACTTGGTTTTCGCTCATGGATCCCAATTCGGATTTCATGGCTTCTAGCCATTTCTCAGAGTCTGGGCTCATCATCGCTTCCTCATAGTTCGCAGGTTCACTGTCTTCTACTAACAAGACAGTCAAGACAGGGTTGCCGTACCACTCAGGAGGGGCACGCGACCTTGTCGACCTGCGACGTTCAGTAGCAGCATCGTCCGAAGCTTCATGATCCTTGTCATTAGCTTCCTCTATTGTTGGTGCAGGCGGCACTGGAACAATTTCAGGTGCTGCGCTACTCTCCAATTCAAGAGAAGGTTCAATAACCTCGTCTAGCTCTACTTTCCTCCCACTCACTTCTTTCGAGAGAAACTCCTTCTCAAGAAAGGAACCGTTCTTTGCGACAAACACTTTGCCTTCGGTTCTGTGATAGAAGGTATACCCAATAGTTTCCTTAGGGTATCCTATGAAGACGCATTTCTCCGCTTTGGGTTCGAGCTTGTCCGGCATCAACTTCTTGACGTAAGCTTCGCATCCCCAAACTTTAAGAAACGACAACTTAGGTTTAGCACCAAACCACAGTTCATACGGTGTCGTCTCAACGGATTTAGATGGAGCCCTATTTAAAGTGAATGCAGCGGTTTCTAATGCATAACCCCAAAATGATAACGGCAAATCAGTAAGAGACATCATTGATCGGACCATATCTAATAGGGTTCGATTCCGGCGTTCAGACACACCATTGCGCTGTGGTGTTCCGGGTGGCGTGAGTTGTGAAACGATTCCACTTGCTTTAAGATGCGTGAGAAAATCATAACTCAAATATTCACCTCCACGATCGGATCGTAGAAACTTAATCTTTCTGTTACGATGGTTCTCCACTTCATTCTGAAATTCCTTGAACTTTTCAAATGTTTCAGATTTATGTTTCATTAAATAGATATACCCATATCTACTTAAGTCATCGGTAAAAGTGAGGAAATAGCGATATCCACGGCGCGTCGAAACACTCATCGGTCCGCATACATCGGTATGTATGATTTCCAACAAGTCCGTTGCTCGCTCCATCATACCGGAGAACGGGGTTTTGATCATCTTGCCCATGAGGCATGGTTCGCATGTGTCAAATGATTCAAAATCAAGAGACTCCAAAAGTCCATCAGAATGGAGTTTCTTCATGCGCTTTACACCAATATGACCTAGACGACAGTGCCACAAATAAGTAGTATTATCACTATCTACTTTGCATCTCTTAGCCTCAATGTTATGGATGTGTGTTTCATCCCTTTCAAGATTTAGAAGAAATAAACCATTCACAAGAGGTGCATGACCATAAAAGATGTTACTCATATAAATAGAACAACCATTATTCTCCGATTTAAATGAATAACCGTCTTGCAATAAACACGATCCAGAAATAATGTTCATGCTCAACGCAGGCACATAATAACACTTATTAAGGTTTAAAACTAATCCCGAAGGTAAAACTAAAGAGAGCGTGCCGACGGCCATCACATCAACTCTTGATCCGTTGCCAACGCGCATCGTCACCTCATCCCTCGCAAGCCGCCGTCTATTCCGTAGCTCCTGTTTCGAGTTACAAATATTAGCAACTGAACCGGTATCAAATACCCAGGCACTACAACGAGGGCTAGTAAGGAAAACATCAATAACATGTATATCAAATATACCTTTGATGGTGCCAGCCTTCTTGTCTGCTAAGTACTTCGGACAGTTGCGCTTCCAGTGACCCTTGTCCTTGCAATAGAAGCACTCAGTGTCGGGCTTAGGACCAGACTTGAGCTTCTTCTCAGCAGGGGCATTGCGCTTGCCGCCGCCCTTCTTGAAGGGTTTCTTTGCTCCCTTACCTTTCTTAAAGGAGGGCTTGTTGACCATCAACACATGATTATCCTTCTTGATGTCCACCTCTGCAGCCTTCAGCTTTGCGAAGAGCTCGGTGATCGTATCAGTGGAACCAATCTGATTATGAGTCACTACAAAACTTTTGTAGCTGGGAGGGAGTGATTGCAGAACCCTGTCAATCTTGAGCTCCTCTGGAATCGTGCATTCCAGTTGCTCAAGACGTTGAGTGTAGCCCGACATCTTTCTGGCGTGCTCACTAACGGAACTCCCTTCCTCCATCTTACAGTTAAAGAACTTCTCGGAGATCTCATATCTCTCAGAACGGGCCTGAGTCTGAAACATGGTTTTCAGCTCCTCGAGAATCTCGAAGGGCCCGGGATACTCTTCAAAACGATTTTGAAGCTCCGGTTCCATAGCAAACAACATGGTGCTCTTAATCACACCATAATCATCTTTGCGCGACTGATAGACAGCTTTCTCATCAGCCGGCGCAGTTGCAGCAGGGGGGTCACCTAACGCTTTCCCAAGGACATAGTCCTTTTGTCTGCCAGACAGAATGATTCTTAGATTGCGGAACCAATTGGTGAAGTTAGACCCATTGTTTCTAAGCTTTTCCTTCTCAGCAAAAACGTTGAAGTTGAAGTTGGACTTGGCCATGTGATCTACAGTATTTGCAAGTACAATTTAGACTATGTTCATGATAAATAGTTCAATTTAATCAAATTACTAGATGAACTCCCACTAAATTCAACATCCCTCAAGTTGTTTAGTGAACACGATCCAAATTCACCACACCTAATCCGATCATCACGAGAAGAGATGTGGTTTCAATGGTGGACAACAAAGTGTCGATCATATCACTCATATGACTCATGCTTAACCTTTCAGTTCTTGTGTTCCGAGGCCATGTCTGTACATGCTAGGCTCGTCAAGCTAGACCCAAGTATTTCTGCGTGTGCAAAACTGGCTTGCACCCGTTGTATGTGAGCGTAGAGTCTATAGCACCCGATCATCACGTGATGCTTGGACACGACGAACTTTCGCAACGGTGCATACTTGGGGAGAACACAGTTTTTATCTTGATCTTTAAGTGAGGAATCATCTTATAATGCTACCGTCGCGATCTAAGCATAATAAGATACATAAAGGGATAAACATCACATGCATATAACTTTATGTGACATGGTATAGCCAATCCTCGCGCAATGATCTCCATCTTGTGCGTTCCGGCATGATCTCCATCACTCCACCATGATTGCCTCCACCACGAATAGCAACTACAACTATTGCTAACTACTTAGGGATAAAGTAAAGCTATTACATGGCGTATAAGAAGTTGACTCGCAGGTCATACACAATTATAAAGACAACCATATGGCTCCTGCCGGTTGTGTACTCATCGACATGCAAGTCGTGAAACATTACAAAACATGATCATCGCATACAATATACACATCACATCTTGGGCCATACCATATCACAGAAAACACTCCCTGCAAAAACAAGTTAGACGCCTCTACTTTGTTGTTGCATGTTTTACGTGGCTTATGGGAGTAGATGCTAAGAACGATTCTTACCTACGGAAAGCCACAACGGTGATATTATGGTTGCCAAACTCCGGTGTTAATCCCATGACAACTATAGTGAGAGAAACTGACATCCACCAGCCGCATGTGTGGAACAAGCCACACGTCAAGTGCGGAGCCGGTCTCGCGAACGACGTCGCGTAAGGTTGGCCTGGACCGCTTCAATCTCACTATCCCGCGTCATAAGAAGAACACAAACAAGAGTCTTGCAACAGAAAACATCAACGCCCGCAACAACCATGTTGCGTTCTACTCGTGAAACACATCTACGCATAGATCTAGCTCTGATACCACTGATGGGTTTCGCGGCATAGTAAATCAAAATTTGCTACGGATGCGAACAGAGGGAAAGCCAAGATCTAATCTAGGAGATGCAATCAACAAGAGAGATTGGATTAGATCTTCATACCCTTGAAGATTCGCACAGCGGAACGTTCGTCGGAAAGTGGGTGATGTAGTCGTACTCGCTTCTCCTCCTCGCGATCCAATCCGATCTAGCACCACAAGTGGCGGTGCCTCCGTGAGATGCACACGTGCAGCACCTCGATGTCTCCTCCTTCCTCGGACCAGCAAGTATGGTGGAGAGATAGATTGGATCTACAACACGACGGCGTGGTGTATATGGTGGAGAATTTCTGCAGCAGGGCTTCGCCTACAAACAGTCGGGAGGGAGAGAGGAAAGCTAGCAAGGCGGCTAGGGTTTGGAGGAGAGGTGTAGGTGGTTGGTGCGCCCCCACCCCTCTTTATATAGAGGGGGGCGCAGCCCTAGCCCCTCCCCCAAGCCCAAAGGATAAGGAGTGGGGGGCATGGACTCTCCCCTCTTCTAGAAACCCTATCTCTAGTTTAAACGATTTAAACTCTCTAGGATCGGCTGGGCCCTATGGGGCCTTGTGCCCCTGGCCCAATGCGGCCAGGACACTCCCTCATAGGCCCATGCCCCCTCCCGGAAGGTGGGGCCACGTTGGTCCCCTTCCGGAAGGTTCTAGAAGCTTCCGGTACAATACCGATTAACCCGGAACAATTTCGAACTCCAAAAACTGCATTGCCTTATATGAATCTTATTCTCCGGACCATTCCGGAACCTCTCGTGATATCCCGGATCCCATCCGAGACTCCGAACAAAAATTCATAAACCAATTATCCAATCTATCATAGCGTCGAGATACGTTAAGTGAGTGACCCTGCGGGTTCGAGAATATGCAGACATGATCTTCTATCAATAATCAACAGCGGGGTCTGGGCACCCATATTGACTCCCACACATTCATCGATGATCATATCGGATGAACCACGATGCCAGGATTCAATCAATCCCATATATATATTCCCTTCGTCTCGCGATATTTTACTTGCCCGAGATTCGATCGTCGGTACCATCATACCTAGTTCAATCTCGTTCACAGCAAGTACTTTACTCGTTCCGTAATCCAATATCACTTTGTGATTAACTCCTTAACCACATGCTTGCAAGCGGTGTTGATATCGATTACCGAGTGGGCCCGAAGTATATCTCTCCGACTTGGGAGGGACAAATTCCATCTCGATACATACAACCCAACAGATACTTTACGATCACCTGAGAGACACCTTTATGATCACCCTCTCATAGGATGACGTTTGATGACCTCAAAGCTTTCTTCTGGTACCAGGGAGTTGCATTATCTCATGGTCTAAGGAATACAATATTTGACATAGGAAAAGCTTCGCAAAGATGAACACGATGAAACGATCTAATTGCTTCGCTTAGTTTGGGTCTGTCCATCATATCATTCTCCAATGATATGATCTCATTATCAATTGACAACTCATGTCTATGGTTAGGAAACCTTAACCATCATTGATCAATGAGCTAGTCCATAGAGGCGTACTAGGGACACGGTGTTGTTCACAAACCACACAAGTATTAATGTTTCCGCTTAATACAATTCTAGCATGGAATATAAACTTTATCATGAACAAGAATTATAATAATAACATCTTTATTATTGCCTCTAGGGCATAATTCCAACACCTGCTGTGGCTGAACTGAACGAGGCGGTAGACGTTTATCAGATCTGATAAGAGCTGCTACCCAGGGCTTGTCAGATAGACCACAGGGATCCCCTGCCTATATTTGTAACAAAGATTGTGGTTGATTTGAAACTGTGTTGATGTGGTCGTGTTTGTTCAGAGATTGCAATCTGATGTTCTGTGAGCTGTTGAGATTTTCAGACTATCACTCGATGAAAGCATCGTTGTTGTAATAAGACACACGTACATTGTAGTTGACATGATTGTGTTTGCTGAGATGATGTGATAAATTTGTTTCTGAGATTGTGATTGTTGAGAGGTTGTAATATAATGTGATGTGAGTTGTTGGGATTTTGGGACATATCATTCTTTGAAACCATCACTGAACAAGGTGATATATGAGTACCTTGTAGTTGACATGATTATGATGTAATATAATGCTCTGTGGGATCAATAAAAAACTTACTAAGTAGGAGACAGTGATCTATTGGACCCACAGGTCTAGGATTTAGGAATAAGGATTAAGGGGTTAGTACAATAAACAGTTCATTAGACCCTAAACCATAAACCATAATCCTATATTGTTCAGTACATAAAATTATGTATGTTGCTATAAGTCAAACAAATTGGGAAGGAGGAAGTACATGATTAATATTACAAATTAAAATGAAGGAAGAGAAAAACTATTAGATATGAGATAGTAATCCACCCACGGGACATTGTATCAATTAAACCATTGTAGCATGCCAATTTAGTCAATGTTGCAACGTTAACGCACTTCACTTTCCCCACTTCTTCTCTCTCCGCTCACTACCCTCCTCTCTCTCTCCTCACCATCACCTATGCGTTGCCGCAACCGCATTCGCCATGCCGCCCTGGAACGACGAGGACGACCAGTCGAGCAACGACAACTTTCTCTGCGACATCGAGTCTTTCCTCCCTGATGTGAGTTCCTCTATTTTCTCGGCAATGGTTAGGCATTGGTAATTACCTCGACCCAAGACTTGAAATGTGCATGCAATCGTTTTTATTTCTAGCTTTTCGTTCCCTTATAGGTACCACTCACGATGTACAACCCCGATTGGGAGGGCCTAGATCTAGATTGGGAAGTACCATGTGACCATGGGCTAAAACTGAGGAAATATGTTGCATTTGAAGGCGGTAACATTAGAAGAAGGTTTTTGGGCTGTACAAATCAGGTTTGCTTTCCTTATGTACAATGGCGACATGAAGAAAATTGTGTAGTGTTATGTTGATAATTAGGTCCCGTGTTTTTTTAGGTTGGCCTGGTGTGTAAAGCAGTAGAGTGGGTGGATCTTGAGTGGCCAGACGCACTTAAGAAATGTTTGGCCCAGTTGTGGGATATGTATGAGCTCTAAATGTCGGGGAGATTTAAAGATGCCCGTGATGCAGCTGCAGAAAATTACAAGCTTTTGGTAGAAAATAAGGAGCTAGAACAGGAAATCAAGCATTTGCGATCAGAACTAAATGACACAATCAATGGGAGCTTGGTGGTGGGAACTGCACGGAAGATTCAGAAGGCGGAAAAGGAGAGGGATCAGCTCATGGAAGAGAATAAGAAGCTAGTGTACTGCATTGCGGAGCTGTTGAAGGATCAGAAGAAGGAGCGCAAGGTGAACAAGGACAAGCTACAGACGATCAAGGAAATTTTAGATGAATAATTTGTCCCGTGGCAATATCTGAAACTAGTTAACTGTAAGACTTATAGTTGTGATATCTTGAATAATCCAAACTCAATCCTTGAGCAAAATAACCTTCCAGAAGAAAGCATAGTTTGCATAGAGATAGGTCCACGTTTACAAAATCACTACTACACATGGATAAAACACGATTTGGTCCGTTAGAACACAGTTTGCAAACTAACTTCAGAGGAACTTAGAGTTTGCACTGAGCCTGGCGCAGAGATGGTCGTGTTCCTTTCCGAGAAGCTCCAGTTCGAGGGTTCGTTCGGTCAGGTCCGCTTTGGTTTTTACCTGCTCCCTCAGTACTTGGACGTGCGCCTTCTGCTGTTTCAAGTGCTCCGTCTGGGAAGTGACAAGCTTATCAGTAAGCTTAAGATTATCCACCATGAGATCCTTGATGATGTCCTCCTTCATAAGCGCCGAGGCGATACTTTTCTCGTGAAGTTCCTTCCAGCCGGCGATGTCCACCTTCAGACTGTGGCACTTGTCATAAAGGATGGTGAATTCTTCTCTCAGGCGGTCATGGGACACTTTCTAAAAATTCTGCTTCTCCAGTTGGATTGCCATCTTGTCCTTTAGCCAGGTCGGGAGTTCTGGGTTGAGCTTTCGCCTCTTCTGCTGCAACAAAAATATGTAGTTAGTTCCCACAATTTAAACAATTAACTAGTGTCAAAGTCATAATTTGATGGACAGAGCAATCAAGGATTGTACAAATTTAACAGAATCAACTAGGGGCATAGTCCTAATTCCAGAGATAATGTCAGAGCAATATAGGCTTTTTCCCAATTCAACTAGATAAACTAGTGGCATACTTCTAATTTATATGACTGAGCAATATACCTTTTTTCCAATTCAACAGGATAAAGTACTCGCATAGTCCCAATTTCAATTTCCCTAATTCAACAAGATAAAGTAGTGGCACAGTCCTAATTTCCATTTCAGAGCAATATAGGATATTTCCCAATTCAAAAGGATAAAGTAGTGTCACATTCCTAATTTCAATTTTAGAGCAATAAAGGCTATTTTCCCAATTCAACAGGATAAAGTAGTGTGATACGTCAGAAACGTATCTATAATTTTTGATGTTTTATGCTTGTTTAGTAACTACTTTGCTTTGTTTACACTTTGAGGTGTTTTTATATGTTTTCTGGTACTAACCTATTAACAAGATGCCACAGTGCCAGTTGCTTGTTTTCCTCTGTTTTTGGTTCCAGAAAGGCAGAAAATCAATATTCTCGGAATTGGACGGGAGAAAAGCCAAAGTCAATATTTTGCCGTGGGGAACACGGATCTAGAGTACGAGACAGAGGGGAGGCACCAGGGGGCCACACCCCCTGGTGGCGCGGGCTATCCCTAGCCATGCCTCGGAAGTGTGACCACCCTGGCCGCCCCTGCCTCGCCTCTTCGCCTATAAACACCCCCGATGCATAAACCCTAAGTACCCAATCAATATTCCATGAAACCGTCTGTAGCCGCCGCCACCATCATCCCTAGATTGGGGGGATCTGAAGATCTTCCCGGCACCCTGCCGGAGGGGAGATCATCCCGGAGGCCTTCTTCTTCATCATGCTAGCCTCCGATATGAAGCGTGAGTAGTTCCACCTTGGACTACGGGTCCACGTAGTAGCTAGATATTTGTATCTCCTCCTTTGTGCTACCATGTTTAGATCTTGTGAGCTTCGTTCATGATCAAGATCTCATCTATTTGTAATCATGCATGTTGTGTTTGCGGGGATCCGATGGATATTGATATTACTATGTCAGATTGATTAATGGTTTTATCTTATTGATTCTATCATGTCTGTTGTTTGTGATCTTGCATGCTCTCCGTTTCTAGTAGCTATCTTGGCCAAGTAAATGCTAGTGACTCCAAGAGGGGGTATTTATGCTAGATAGTCGGTTCATGCCTCTATTTAATCTAAGGGAAGTGACAAAAATCTCTAAGGTTGTAGATGTGCTATTACCACTAGGGAGAAAACAACGGTCTCTTGTTCATGGAACAAGTGGATTGTTTACCTTACACACTTTGCTTAAAGCAGTTATATGTTGCTTGCAAATTAATACTGGAGGGGGTTCGGATGATAACCTGAAGGTGGACTTCTAGTCATAGATGCAGTTGGATGGCGGTCTATGTATCTTGTTGTATTGCCCAATCGAATCTCATAGGATCATGAATGTCTAGTATTGCATTATTATGCCTTGATCAGTCCTGTCAATTGCCTTGTTGTAATTTGTTTACCCAGCATGCCATGTTTATTTATCTAAGGAGAACACCTCTAGTGAACTATGCACTACTAGGAAAAACGCTACCAGTGGTGCACCAAATTGGAATTCTGTGGCACATATGGGGGTCGCCACTAAATCCTCGCCACTGAAATTCAACATTCTGTGGCGCATACGTCATATGCGCCACAGAATTCTCAACATTCTGTGGCGCATATGCCATATACGCCACATAATTTTTTCTCAGGATTTCAAAAAAATACCAGAATACAGCAGAAATACACAGGAAATATACCAGAATACAGCAATATATCACAGAAATGCACAAAACTCACAGGAATACCTAGAAACTCACTGAAATTCATACAAAGTGACAAAATACATCAATACAGAGAGTCCAAGTGTTACACACAAGTCATGGGAGAGTACAAGTTCGAAATCACATAATCGCACGAATTCACGATTGACGCAGATTCGACTGCTCCAGACGAGCCCCCGCAGCCTCTATCTCCTGAATGAATTGCAGACGGAACGAGTCGAGCTCCACTCTGCTCAACCTCGGGAACGCTCGCTGGGCATGGGTGGAAGCCAGTAGGTGGAACGCGCTCTGTTGCTCCACGGCCATTAGGCACTGCTCCGAGGTGCTGGTGTCCCTGACCATCAACACCACCGAGTGTTCCGCCGATGGCAAGTCGGCTGACGCATCCTGACGCATCTCCACCACGACATCCGATCTCACCACTAGGGCCTGCAGCAGTCGCCCACCAGAGTCACTCTGAGTCAGAAGCGGCCAGCCCCGCACCTTGCATCTCTCCGAGATCTCCTCCAAGGCAGCTTCTCGCTGAAGCAGAGGCCGCTGCATCGCGCGGACCACCTCGGAGGTCATATTCCGGAAAAATCGCCCTGCGGAACCTCTGTCCTTGCCCGGTATCACCTCCGCGAGCACTAGCAGGGTCTTTGCTCCTTCCCTCTCCGGCGCAGCCGGCTGCTGCATCGAATCCCTTTGCCACCTCCAAGGGCTCCACTCCACTCCCCCGCAACGAAACAGTAGTCTTGTGATGGGCTGCATGGTGAAACAAGATTTACAAATCATCCTGCCAGTAACAAGATTATTACCAGGCCATGTTTACAAACCCATAATGCATCAAAGCACATCCTGAAGATTATTACCAGGTTCTTTTATTACCAGGCAAATAAAAATAATGGATCCTAAGCACAAGTGTTAACTGAACAAAGAAATAACCTAAACTACTAAGAGCCTCCTATTAATTCACCATTACAAAGCAATTTCTAGCAATATATATGAGCAGTAAAGAGATCCCCATAAGAAAATGCCATAAGCATACTTGGTTCATTTTTTCCAGGAATAAGCAATTGCGTACTTTATTTTATACAAGTCAGACATATGTAAAAGATCAAACAGGAGCATTTCAGCAGCTATTTTCACTATTTACACTAAAATAGGAGCTCCTACAAGCATGGAGGAGATGCCAATAAGGAGCTCTAGGAATGCATTTATGCAGTTATACAAGTATTTATGCAGGAGCTCAAGGATGCATTTTCATACTTTTGAACATCCTTATACAGTTATACAAGCATGGAGGAGATGCCAATAAGGACTCAAAATCTAACATAAAGCATTTGCTACAACTAAGGACTGAATCTTGTGTCTCAAATACAACTAAGGACTGAATCTTCTTGGGTCTCAAATACAACTAAGGACTGAATCTGCTTGTGTCTCAAATCATGTTGCCTCTGCTTCCAAGTATTCACAACAGCAATAACCCACAGCAAGAAGTGAGTTTTCCATGGTGAATTAATTGGAGTACCCAACTGGCAATACCCACCACCGCAAGAACCAAACTTAATTAACTACCTTCTGGAACTGCTGTTCCGGTACAGATTTTGTTTCTTGCTATATCTGTCCTTGCCATCCAGAACGCTAGAACCGAACCTAGTATTGCAACATGTTCGTACCCTGAATCCTAAATTGTCCCCCTTTTCCCCGGCAAGAGTACCCCAAGATTCGTATACACGCAATGGATCAATTGATACAAGCATCGGAGCTAGCCAGAACCATCTCCCATGGGCGCGCGGAAGGAAATATCTCAACGGCTCAACACCTCACGACGACCTACGGCGCGAGAAGTACAGCGTCGTTCTAGATTGGGCACTATCTTGCTTCCTCCAAAGAACCCGCTAACCAGACCACAACCAAAACCAAAGCAGAGGAAGAATCAAGCAAGAACCAAGAACTCACCTAGACCGGCGCGTCGACGGGAGCGCGTGCGAGCGAGGGTAAGCGAGGGCGGAGGAAGAGAGACGTGGAGAACCGGCAGCGTCAGCCGCGAGTGGAGAGGACCCCTCCTTCTCCTGGTCCTGATCGAGGTGATCCTCCTGCTGTCGGAGAGGGGAGAGGTTAGAGAGGGGGTGGGAAGAGGGGAGGGGCGGAGGGGAGGGGAGGGAAGAGGGGAGGGGCAGAGGGGAGGGGAGAGGTTAGGGTTCGTCAGCGAGGGGGATGAGGAAGGCAGGGAAAGAGAGATGGGAGAGGGCGGCGGAGTACCTGCGGACGGGAGGCGGGGTGGCACAACGAAGATGAGGGGTGGAGGGGCGGCAGGGTGGCGGGGCGGCGGGGTGGTGGCGGCGGGCGGCTTGGCGTGCGACTGACGCGGGATGGGCGGCTACGGGATGTTGGTAGGTTGGATGAAAAAATAAGATCTGTTTGGCACATTCTGTGGCGCATATGGCTGTATGCGCCACAGAAAGTGGGAATTATGTGGCGCATATGCTATATGCGCCACAAAATTTTGACATTTTGTGGCGCATACATCCATATGCGTCACAGAATTCTAGCATGCCTATGTGCTGGGTGAGGCCCACAGAAATTATGTGGCGCATAGGGCTATATGCGCCACAGAATGCTCACTTTCTGTCGCGCATATAGCCATATGCGCCATAGAATTGCATGAATTCTGTGGAGCATTTCTTATATGCGCCACAGAATTAATTTTAGTGGAGCATTTTCCCTATATGCGCCACAGGATTAAAATCTACATATAATCGTTTTCCTAGTAGTGATGGACCCTGGTCTAATCTTTACCATTGATACATCTTCCAATGTTACTGTTTACTTTCTGCAAACCATTATTACCTTCCACACAGTTAATCCTTTGTTACAGCAAACCGGTGAGATTGGCAACCTCACTGTTCATTGGGACAAAGTCTTGAGTTTGTGTTGTGCAGGTCTCCACGTTGCTAGCAACACCTTTGAGTCGTTTCCTTCCTCCTACTAGTTCGATAGCCTTGGTTTCTTACTAAGGGAAAACTTGCTGCTGTGCTCATCACACCTTGCTCTTGGGGTCTCCCAACGAGTTGTCACCATGCCATCAACATAGTGGAATAGTCCTAATTTCAATTTTAGAGCATTAAATCCTATTTTCCCAATTAAATAGGATAAATTAGTGGCACGGTCCTAATTTCAATTTCAAAGCAATGTGGGACTATATCCAACTAAGGGTGCTATGTGTTTTTCCAATGTAACCAAATAGTAGTGGCATAGTCATAATCTAATTCCAAGATGAGATACATAATGGAAAGAAAGGATGATGACCATTCATGAGAACACAAACCCATAATTAAGTTGATCAGGCAAGTATGATAAACAGAGAAATAAGGAGTTGCTCCAAGATTGCTTAATTGCACGATATGTATAAATTACAAAAGCAGCGGAGCATGAACTGAGATTCCTACCCCCACCCCTGCCCCCTACTCTGAATCTGAATTGGGCATTGTCGTTGGCTCCCCGTTCTCCTTGTTTGTACTCTTTGGCACGGTGAGACCTCGGCCCATGTCCTCCTTCATCTGTCTCAATGCATCCAGGCAATGGTCCCTGTCATTGTAGGCTTCGATGGCAGCCTTTTCTTCGATGATGCGTTCTCTGGGTGTCTCGGTGGCTTCGTCCACCAGGAGGACGCATCTATCCTGGAGATTCTTCTTGTCACGCAAGAGCTTCGTAATTAAGTTGATGGCCAGGTCTTGTTTGGACAAGCTGTGTGCGATCAACTTCTACAGCTCATCGATCACCCTATGCAGCTCATCACGTTCTGCTTCTAGCCTCCTGATGGTAAGTGAAAATCGAGTGTGATCTCCCTCTGTAGAGACAAACGCCTTCGAAGGTGATCATTAGCCTGGGTTAGGGAGCGTGCACCCTGCAGTTGGTTGTCTATCTTGGCATTGATCACGACCACCTTGTCACGACAATCAGCCTTTGCTTGCTGCATCGTTCATGTTATTTAAAATACGCACTCTATAATTGTAATGCATGTTCTAGGGAAGCACAATATTCAAGTCACGAAAACCCCAAATGTGTCTATGAAGATTGAGCATGGTACCTACCTGGAAGCTACTTGCGGGAAGACACGATAATATTTCCACATTTAGAATCTCAAAAATAAAACCAAATGCATGTCGGGATTTCCTACCTCTGTGGGCCGGGGAACAGTGCCGAACGGGTCCTGCGAAGCCGCCGCCATCGTGCTGGTTTCAGGATCCACGACCGTCCTGGAATATGTAGTAGAGTAAGAAGAAGAGGAAGGAGAAGAAGAAGACTATACCGAGAGGAGCCCTGGCCTGCTGCAACATTCAGTGGCGCCGCCGCCATCGTGTTGCTTTCAGGGTCCACAACTACCCTGGAATATGTAGCATAGTACCGAGAGGAGCCCTGGCCTGCTGCAGCATGCAGCGCTGCCGCCGCCATCGTGCTGCTTTTAGGGTCCACGACCGCCCTGGAATATGTAGCATAGTAATAAGAAGTAGATATAGAAGAAGAAGAAGAAGAAGAAGAAGAAAAAGAAGACGAAGAAGAAGAAGAAAAAGAAGAAGAAGAAGACTGTACTGGGAGGAGCCCTATCATGCTGCAACATGTAGCGCCGCCACCACCATCGTGCTGCTTTCAAGGTCCACGGCCGCCCTGGAATATGTAGCATAGTAATAAGAAGAAGAATAAGAAGTAGACATAGAAGAAGAAGACTGTACCGGGAGGAGCCCTGGCCTGCTGCAACATGCAACACCGTCGCCGCCATCGTGCTGCTTTCAGGGTCCACAACCGCCCTGGATAATGTAGCATAGTAATAATAATAAGAAGAAGTAGACATAGAAGAAGAAGAAAATAGATAAGAAGAACAAGACTGTACCGGGAGCGGCAGGAGCCCCAGCCCGCTGGAACATTAAGCGCCATTACTAGGAGATATTGGGTCTATGTGCGAGGGGGGGGGGACTGAGTAGCTGGTTGAGTAGTAAGTCCAAGGCGGCGATTTTTCTCCATTCTCTCCGCGTGCACGGTTGATCTGCCTTTGCCTCTCCTCCGGGGAACCATGGCTAATGCAAATGGAGGAAGGTGGGGGCAGGAGGAAGAAGAAAGTGATGTGCGGGGGAGAATGGTCAAAGAGTCTAGTCCATGGGACAGTCTTATTCAAGACCACAGTTTACTCCGGTGCTATCTCAACCTACATACACCATTCATTTGTTCATCGATGGCCTATGTCGCTTCCTTCTCAAAGAAGCGTGACTGGCAGAACCAGGGAATAAAACCCCAAAGTCCACATGATGGGACTCGATTGGACTGACTTTAATGAGATGGATGGTTCAGCAAGGGCTTCGGCATGCGCCGCCTAGTTTCCCCTGGATAGGGGTGGGACTACGAGGGAGGAAGTAACTACGGGCTGCACGTCCAGCGTGCGTGCGTTCTCAAGGGGTTGTCACGAAGCACGCAACTGCTGCACTGACAGAACATGATGGAACGTTCAACTCCATGTCGACAGGCACGCACTGGATACTTCCCAACGCTGCCACACGGCGCTATTTGTGGTTTGTTATATGACAACACTCCAGTACGTAGATATTTTATGATGTAGAACAATATTTACGTGACTAGACTATGAGATGCTCCGGGCGCCCCAGGATCGGCACCCAACTCTGCGTACCCGCCATCGCACATTTCCGAACAACTTCCTTGCGCAGCATGGAACCGTGCCATGGCAGTGGTAGATCCTTGCCGGTGGCTGACCGTCCTACGTCACCTGCTCGTCGCGGCATCGTTCGTGCACGCCGACACCCATCTGAGGCACCACGACGTGTCCATCCGCGCCTGGATCCATCGACATCGGCGCTCGAGGACACCACGGCGTCAAAGCTTGTCGTACCCGCCACACCCGAGAAGCGCGTTGCACGACAGCCAAGACGGGGGAGCGCCAGAGGAAAGCATGCGAGACCACCATGAAGAAGGGCGGGAGGAATAGAGGAGCCAGCGACGAGGACAACTCCGACTCGGGCAACGAGGAGGCGTTCATGGAGTAGTTGGAGGCAGAAGCGGAGGATAGTGACGCCGACCTGTGGGACTACGAGGAGGAGGAGGAATCCGACGAGGAGAGGGCACGTATATACGAGGATGGAGTTGCCGACGAGTCATCAGAGGACACCGCCACTGCCACCGACGACGATGACGAGTAATGTTCTGTTGTTAGTATTGTTATTATTACATATTTAACTGCCACATCCTGCATTGTAATTGTTGTAACTACCATGTCGTGTGTAATAATACTGGGATGTTGCTCCTATAACACTTCCGTGTGGCCGTTGGATCAAAGAGCATCAACGGTTGGCTGGCATGATCCGCGTGACAACTGTCTGACCAATCAGGGCGTGCTAGTTTCTGTGTGAGCTATAGTAAGGGCGTTTCTGAGTATTCATGACTAGCATAGAGGGCAAATCTGAGTAAACATGGCTTCCAAACCTAGATCCCCCCTCGCTGCCCAGAACATGGAACCACTCCATGGATTAAGCCCAAACCCAGCACCTAGCTCCCTCTCGGCATCGCAAGCGACTTCTACAACTAGAGATTTTGTGCTTCTTTGGAGAAATCTCGACTTCCCATTTTCTAGTCCCGAAAAACCGGCGTTTTCCCAAAGGAGGTGCAAGATTAGGGCGCACCCATGGGCCCGAGGTAATTTCCACGCATGCTACACCATGGTGCATGGCCATTCCTGGGAGGTGGATATTTATCTCGTGGTGCATGCATGTACTGTATTTTTTCCGAGTTACGGCTCGGTAAATGCGATTTCTAACTGTATGTACCCTATAAGACACTCACTTTTTGGGGAAAATGGTTTGGGGTGCCCCATGGGGTACCTAGGTTGGATGCATGCCTGGGTCCAAGATTGCACCGACCGTCGCGTTGCCGCGCCCGCCGGCGGGTTCCGCCGTTTTCTTCGGCAGCACCAAACAAAATATAAAAAAACGTGAAAACGGCTCCTAGAGCCCTTGCATGTGACCCACTACCCTCATAAAATCATAGGCAGGGCATACCAGGTCATTTGGCTCCCAAGGCACCGCCAGGATGTCTATCAAGTGTGAGTAAACATGGCTTCCAACCCTAGATCCACCCTTCCTGCCCAGAACATGGAACCACTCCATGGATTGAGCCCAAACCCAGCACCTAGCTCCCTCTCGGCATCGCAAGTGACTTCTCCAACTAGAGATTTCATGGTGCTTTGGAGAAATCTCGACATTACATTTTCTGGACCCGAAAACCCGGCATTTTCCCAAAGGAGGTGCAAGATTAGGGCGCGCCCATGGGCCCGAGGCAATTTCCACGCATGCTACACCATGGTGCATGGACATTCCCGGGCGGTGGGTATTTATCTCGTGGTGCAGGCATGTACTATATTTTTTCCGAGTTACGGCCTGGTAAATGCGGTTTCTAAATGTATGTACCCTATAAGACACCCTCAATTTTTGGGGAAAAATGGTTTGGGGTGCCCCATGGGGTACCTAGGCTGAATGCATGCCTGGGTCCAAGATTGCACCGACCGTCGCGTTACCGTGCCCGCCGGCGGGTTTCGCCGTTTTCTTGGGCAGCACCAAACAAAATCTAAAAAACAAAAAAAAACGTGAAAACGGTTCCTGGAGCCCTTGCATGTGACCCACTGCCCTCATAAAATCATAGGCAGGGCATACCAGGTCATTTGGCACCCAAGGCACCGCCAGGATGTCTATCGAGTGTGAGTAAACATGGCTTCCAACCCTAGATCCCCCCTCGCTGCCCAGAACATGGAACCACTCCATGGATTGAGCCCAAACCCGGCACCTAGTTCCCTCTCGGCATTGCAAGCGACTTCTCCAACTAGAGATTTCGTGGTGCTTTGGGAAATCTCGTCTTTCCATTTTCTAGACCCGAAAAACCAGCGTTTTCCTAAAGGAGGTGCAATATTAGGGCGCGAGGCAATTTCCATGCATGCTATACCATGGTGCATGGACATTCCCGAGAGGTGGATATTTATCTCGTGGTGCAGGCATGTACTGTATTTTTTCGAAGTTATGGCCCGGTAAATGCGGTTTCTAACTGTATGTACCCTATAAGACACTCTCAATTTTCGGGGAAAATGGTTTGGGGTGCCCCATGGGGTACCTAGGCTGGATGCATGCCTGGGTCCAAGATTGCATCGATCGTCGCGTTGCCGCGCCCGCCGGCGGGTTTCGCTGTTTTCTTGGGTAGCACCAAACAAAATCTAAAAAAACAAAAAACGTGTAAACGGCTCCTGGAGCCCTTGCATGTGACCCACTGCCCTCATAAAATCATAGACAGGACATACCATGTCATTTGGCACCCAAGGCACTGCCTGGATGTCTATCGAGTGTGATTAAACATGGCTTCCAACCCTAGATCCCCCCTCGCTGCCCAGAACATGGAACCACTCCATGGATTGAGCCCAAACCCGGCACCTAGCTCCCTCTCGGCATCGCAAGCGACTTCTCTAACTAGAGATTTCATGGTGCTTTGAAGAAATCTCGACTTTCCATTTTCTGGACCCGAAAAACCGGCGTTTTCCCAAAGGAGGTGCAAGATTAGGGCGCGCCCATGAGCCCGAGGCAATTTCCACGCATGCTGCACCATGGTGCATGGCCATTCCCAGGAGGTGGGTATTTATCTCGTGGTGCAGGCATGTACTATATTTTTTCCGAGTTACGGCCCGGTAAATGAGGTTTCTAACTATATGTACCCTATAAGACACTCTCAATTTTCGGGGAAAAATGGTTTGGGGTGCCCCATGGGGTACCTAGGCTGGATGCATGCCTGGGTCCAAGATTGCACCGACCGTCGCGTTGCCACGCCCGCTGGCGAGTTTCACCGTTTTCTTGGGCAACACCAAACAAAATCTAAAAAAAACAAAAAAATGTGTAAACGGCTCCTAGAGCCCTTGCATGTGACCCACTGCCCTCATAAAATCATAGGCAGGGCATACCAGGTCATTTGGCACCCAAAGCACCGCTAGGATGTCTATCGAGTGTGAGTAAACATGGCTTCCAACCCTAGATCCCCCCTCGCTGCCTAGAACATGGAACCACTCCATGGATTGAGACCAAACCCGACACCTAGCTCCCTCTCGGCATCGCAAGCGAATTCTCCAACTAGAATTTTCGTGGTGCTTTGGAGAAATCTTGACTTTCCATTTTCTGGACCCGAAAAACCGGCGTTTTCCCAAAGGAGGTGCAAGATTAGGGACTTCTAGAAGCCCCCCACCCTGGGGCCAGGTTGATTCTGCGTCCCAATTGTTAGGCACTGTTGGATTGGGGAGAATGGATGATAAGGATCGTCCTTTGCAATAGCGATCCGTGAGTAGGCATTTCTGCGTCCCAATTGGCCCTGGGAACCACAAGTGGGCCTACCTCCTTGAATTTATAAACGCGGGCGTGTGGCCGAAGATTAAACACCGTTCATTCCCTGCAACTCGCGTCAGCACTAGCGTCGAATCCTACCTGAAGAAACGGTACTTCTCCATGGAGAGGCCCCGTCTCATCTTGCATAAGGCTGAGTTGTTCGCCCAGTACGACATACTCGCGCCGTCTCTTGCGAGGCTACCGGACGGCTACAAGCTCAGATACGACGGGGTGCCCGTGGCGCCACTCCTGTGAGGCATCGCGCTGTCGAGGCAGATCGAGGAGCGTCGCCGCCAGCTGCGGAGCGGAAGAGGGCAATGGACCGATACGCGTGCACCAGTGCGTACTGGCCAACGTGCTTCAAGAAGGAGCGGGAGGCGTTGATTTGGATTTGCAGAGCTCGCCGTTCGGAGATTCACCTGGACCTGCGCAACCCCGAAGGGAGGCAGCGCTTCTGGGCAGTGCCTGGGCATACGCCCTCCACCTTATCGATTTTGCACGCCGTGCAACACTCGTGAAGAGGAACGCCGCCGGGCTCGTCCTCATCGATTCATATTCGGAAGAGGCGGACGACGACGTGGAGGACGCCGTGCACGACGAAGACAGCGGGAGCGGCATAGTCAATTAGGGTCACTTGAGCCTAAATTTAATCTATGTACGGTATCTTTAATTACCTGTTCGGATAGAATGGCCAAGTTGTAAGAGCGTGTACAACGTTGTTTGAGTCTAGCCTTTTCCCTCTTATAGAGCATCAATGCCCCTGACGTTGCCGATGCGACATCGCTGACAAAGACGAGGCGAGGCTGATGGGACGGTACGATGTCTCTGCTCCCAGCACTTGATGGCACAGTCATAATTTTGGTGTGCGTCAAAGGAGAAGGAGACGCGCGTATCCGCAAAATATATGCTCTCCGCTTGCTAGTCCAGTCGACGTCCTTGATACAGCTGCGCACTGCAGAAGACCGACGAGGCAACACACAAACAACCCTCGATCAAAGAGCCTCCCATCTTCTCCATCTACTGTGCACCCGCAGAATCGGTTCTTGCAGGCCGCCATCACTCTCCTCCAAGAAACCCCAACAATAATGAATCCACCCTCGCCCCCAGTTCGTCCGGACTCAATAGAGGATTCGATGCACAAGATTCAGTACGGTGGCAGGAGCAAGTTCGGGGATGATGCCTTCGGAGAAATCGCTATGCATATGGACACTACCAGCGCTGTCAGGCTGGCCGCATGCTCCAAGGAGTTACGCCGCCAAGTCACTGGCGGAAAAGGTAGCAAATGCCCCAACAACGGCTGCAGGACATTGGTCGCCTTCCACGACTTCCTCAACCACAAGATGGCGTGCCCGCATGGTCCGCGCTACTGCCTTGAGCCTGGCTTCGAGTTCGCCGCCCCGCCCACAACGCTCCTCGCCCACCTCGAAAAATCCCACTCGATGGAAGTGCACAGTTTCCACTATGGTGTGGAACACATGTACATCTCTCAGCCTTTGCTGGCACCGGGCTCATGGAGAGTAGAGACCATCGGATCCGGGGACGATGGTACAGTGTTCGCCGTGCGATTTGACATGCTCCACTCTGGCCTCGCCATATCCGTCGAGTGCGTCAGGTCGGCGGCATGCAAGTCTCTGTGGTACATGGTGGAGTTTCACTTATATAAACCTTCAATGCTGGGAGGGGACCAGGAGGAGTTCGCCGAATATAGCCTGTTTTTCGAGCCGAAGAGCATTGCGTCGCCGGCTGCCGCCAGGATGACTAAAGATTTACGGAATTTTCTAATTAATAAACATGATAGGTTCATCCTAGATTACTCATTTTGCATCCACAAGGTGGTAGATGACAAATATGACGGTCTTGATTCTGATGATTTGCCGTTCAAATTTGGGATTAGGTATTGATGTTGATTCTAGTTGACCAAGGTTTTAAGAGATGGACAAGAACTGGTTCTATCTGTACTGCTATTGTGTTTCAGTGTCTGTATTGCTGAATTGTTCACTTTGAAATCCATCATACGCACGTTTCTTCTAATGAGAGGATGACATGTGGGTCCATATGCGTGATTAAACGGCAGCACAATCAAGTTCGGAACAGGGTAGCGGGAGTGAAGGAAAAAATTCCATCATGCTGGTCCTGTGCCATCGATCCTTCCATGTCAACAGTGCAGGCGACGAGGCAACTCATTGACACGGCCATAATTTTGGTCGTTGAATTGTTACAAATCCATGATTATTGTTTATGGGTAATCAGTTTAAAAGTTAATGTACAATCTAACAACCTCGAATCAGGTCGACTCCACACATCACATACCCGTTACAAGTACCAGATATAAATAAATTTCAATGAAAATTCAAGAAACGACGTTACTGTGCCACCTCCTCTCTGCTCCTCTTATTACTGTTCAATCCCGCGCTGCACTAAACAATAGTTGATGGGGACATAGACAAAAATGATCAAAATGCCAAGTAAAGCTAGTTTCAAGCTTACCTTTCGCCCGGAGATTCGTACAAAGACGAGATTGACAGGGATTTATTGTTCCTCCTGCAGTTAGCCAAAAGATCCTCAAGAACATCCTCAATCACCCCAGCAACTTCTTCATATTAAAACTCAACTCCATTATTATCGTTTCCCTTCCGCACCCGCATACCCTTTTGTTTCTTTTCGCCCCCTATCCCTGTCGGCACGTCCACGTCCTCAGCCAATTGCTGCTTAGCAACGTTTCCCTCCACATGCGCATCAATTTTTTCCTTCACATGCAGCACTTCCATCTCGCTGCGCTTCCTCTAGTTCTGCCTAAGAAGCCTCATCTTGTTCCTGCGTGATGTGAACAGGGACACGGCCAGCATCTCCGAAATCACGTGGAACTGGGTTTTTGCATAGCCTCTTGAGATGGCCCAACCCTCCACACCATTTGCACTTCCGCTTCCCCACTCCTAGTCTCGAACCTTTTGCGGTGAAGGCTTCAGTCCTTTCCTTTCTAGGCCTCCCAGGTGGCCTCTGAAGAACTGGTGGTTCGAGTTTGAACCCTGGATCGACTATCTCCCAATCATTTTCATCAGCAATAGGTGGTACATTTTCTACATAAGTTGCAGCAAACTTTTCCACGGAGAAATAGTTATGAACATATTTCTCTATTTCAGCACCTCTACCTCTCAGCTTTAAGATGAAGTGCAGTGCATGGTGGCATGGCAGACCAGTAACCTGCCACTTCCTGCATGAACAAGTCTTGTTACCAATGTCTACAGTAACGTTCAGTTCCGTGCTTGTCTTGTGCATAAACCTCGGCCAATGTATTGGAACTTCTAACCATCCTCGTCTTTATCGTTCTCATTGCCTGGTTCTTGCATTCAGTAATAAAACCACCTTTGGAATTATTTTATGGCCTACAAATTTTCTCGCACAAATTCTCTGCCTAAAATCTATCTTCACCATTATACATTGTCTTATTGCATCTAACAAAATAACAATTGCAAGTGACTTCATGCTCCTAATCTTAGCATTGAACCTTTCTGTCAGATTATTGCAAACAAAATCCATTTTGCTTAACTCACCAAACTTGCTTCTGGCCCATAATTTGTTATGATGTTCTTAGAGGTATTCTTTCAGCTTCGGCACAGTATACAAGTTCTGCATATAAGTAGCATGCGTGATTGGGGTGTACGTGTATGCTGATCGCCACAAGTTGTCTTCAAAGGTCTTTCCTTTGAACTTCTTCGTGAAGCTAGTAGCGAGGTGCCGCATGCATTCCCTATGCTCAACCCCAGGAAATGTAGCATCAACAACATTCTGAAGCCCCTTGCATGCACCAGTGTGTATCACCAAGCCTTCAGGGTGATCCATTACTGCACGTAGTCTCTGCATAAACCA
Source organism: Avena sativa (assembly GCA_916181665.1). NCBI lineage: Eukaryota > Viridiplantae > Streptophyta > Magnoliopsida > Poales > Poaceae > Avena > Avena sativa. Next base: position 367,245,191 of record OV702279.1, on the reverse strand, counting down.
TGTCTAGCTTTTAGTCGATTCACCCTCAAGGACAACATAGGCTACGGGAAAAAGCCAGTTATGTGCGTCCACATCACAAGCGGTAGCAAGATGTCCCCTGAACTTCCATGTTAAAGAAGTTGCATCTGTTGCCAAGTATTGACTACAGCCGTCTAGGAACCCCTTCTAGCATGCCTTCAGGCAGACAAAACATCTCCTGAAGCATTTCTTATCCGCCTGCTTATACTTGACCCCCCTTGAGACCTTTTCTCTTCCTTTCACAACCTCGTAATCAATGTCAACAACACTACCAAGTGATGTCTTCTCTACCTCAGCTTTGAAACTATACAACCTGTGAAAACTGTCAGTCCACTTACCCTGAATGAAGTCTAGAGTCATCTCCTTCCCATCAAAGACTCTATGGTAAGGAATCAGAACGTTAAACTTTTTGCTAAGCTTAGTTCTGAGTTCAGCAGGTCCAATGCTACGATCCTGCCTCACCCAGTCAAGTACCTTAGCAGCAATCCACTTGGTTGTCGCCGGTCTAACTTTATCACTTAAAGAAGTATTAGGGCAGTTATGTTTCTTTGTGTTTACCTTGATCTGCATTCAATGGGAATAAAAATAAATCAGAGGACTCCTTAGCAGAACAAATATGAGAAAGACCAAAACTAAATGTAGCTATTGCAACCTGAAATGGGTGTCCACCACACATTGGAGGTGCATGCAATCTCCATTTACACACCTTAATTTCCCTACAATGCACCCTAAATCTCTTTTGGTTTCTCTTTTCAATGATAAATTCGAACCCAACTCTTATTGCATAGGTAGCAACGGCATATCTGCATTCCTCCACACTATCAAAGACAGTCCCCTCATTAATTGTAGGGTTGTCCCTATCAAAGTGTATCACTGGCATGTCCCCGTCTTCGTCATCGTATCTGCATCCCATTTCACCATCCTCACATTCCTCTTCCTCATCAGTCCCATAGTCAGGCTCATAGTTCGAATCAACCAAATATTCCCTACTCTCCATCCTATCAAGGTCAGCAGCCACATCTGGATATGCTTTCTCATCATCATCATCATCATCATCATCATCATCATCATCATCATCATCTTCGAGCACAAAATCACCTTGACCGCCACACATGTCGATGTCTTCATGCTCAACGAAAGGCTGGTCGGTCACGCTCGGAATCGAAAAAGAGCCTACTCTGTCCGCGTTCCACACGGCCCGATATCATTAAGGATGGTATATTCCCTAGTATATTTGTTAACGATGTGCAGAAACATCAGCACAGTCCCCGTGCCGAGGTGTTTACTCCACATCATGGCCAGAGCCTCCTCAGTTCTAACGTTGCAGAAAGTCTGCAAATTTGTGTCGTAGTACCTGATTACGAATTCATCATGCTGGCCAATGGGAAACTTGAAAAATTTCATGTGCAAGTCACTTAGAGTAATGTCCTCCGCGTATACTGTCAGTCGATAATCAAATCCATTGGTAACTGCGATTCTACCGTCGGACAAGGTTTCATTCCGACACACATGCCAAATCTTCAAAAGAAATCTGGATGAAGCAGACGTCCTACGGTCACCAACACAGATCCTCTCCATCAACACGGGACTAGAAACGCTAATTGGGAGATGCAGAGATGGAATTGCAGTTCTTACCCTTCAGGGAGTATGTACGACACGTTCAATGGGCTCCAGAGCACCAAAGCTTTGCACCCCGCGTCCTCTTCCCCTGTTTCATGCTCCTCCATGTTCTCCAGTCTTGAAGGGTCCATCTCCTCGCTCTCCGTCCGGGAAGGACCCATCTCCGTGTTCTCCGGCCACGCATGACATGGTTATACCCTGCGGGTACGTGACTTCAGCATACCTGGTCCAGCCCAAGGAAGGCCCACAGTAGACATACGCTGGCGCATGAAGATTTTCGGGTGGCCAAGGCCCATGACGCCTTCGGATCCTTGGAGAGCAAGACTAGCATAGATAGGAAATTTAAAGGGGTAAAACCCTAGAACCTGTAACCGACTAGGACTATGCCCGGGACCTGCCTAAGTCTATATAAAGGCCAGGAGGGCACGTCCTAGATCTCTCGACTCATACTTTCGCACACGCACCTCCACGCCAGATCGAATCTGCGCACCCTGTAACCTTCGGTTCCGCCGTAATCAAGAGCAGACAAGCAGGAGTAGGGTTTTCCCTCCGGGGGCCTGAACCTGGGTAAATCACGTGTCCCCTGGTTGCTTGTCTGTTAATCTCCAGCATCCCCATCTTCTCCAAAACCCAAGTCCATAACAATGGGCATTGATGAGATTAAACCTCGTCAATTGGCGCCGCCTGTGGGAATCGGGGCTGCTGATTGTGCGATCGTGACGGTCCCGACCCGATCGATCTACAACTCCGCAGCGACGGAGAATCACCTCCTCTTCGGCGCTTTCGACTTCACCGCCCACTCGCCGGCCACCATGAAGAATTTCGAGCCCGTAGGCGACGGACTCGAAATTTTGTTCGGGAGCTTCTGCTTCCAGGTGGGACAAACTGGCACCCTCCGCCTTCCTGAGCGGGTGCCCGTGCCATCAATCAGGCCCGCCTCATGGGCTCCACACCCCGTGCTGCGCACATCACCATCGACAGATGAGTTCTACGACAGCAACAGCTGCAACTCCGATCTGTGCGATCCACCTTCGGATGAAGGGACCTACGGTTCCGGATCCGAAAGCTGCGGCAGCAGCGGACCGATCTACGAGCACTACCAATGCGCCGAAGTCATCCAGGAGCAGCAAACGCCTAACCCGCCGCCCAACACGAACCCCAACCCGCAGGACAGAAAGGGCGAAAACGGCGGGAACAGAAGAAGCCAGTCCCCCTCACCCAACGGGAAAACAATGGCCACCTCATCCAACTTAGCAAAGAAGGATTGGTCCAGGCATGCCGTGCCGTCGCAGGCGACATAGTCCTGCCTGTGGACTCCCCACGTGAGCTACTGATGGCATACCACTACCTCCTCATCGAGGAGCACAAGAAGCAAGTCAAGATGCAGGAGACGCTCGACAAACGCAAGCAAGCAGCCTTTGAGTCCAGCGCGCGACGAGTTGCGCTCTCCGCCATGGCACCCGGCTCTAGCATAAATGGAAACCAGGGAAACAAACACCGCTCTCGGGTGGAGAACATGGATCCCAGGGAACGCCGTGATGTGACCCAAACTCTCCACACATCGTTCATGGATATGGATGCCGACGGCAACATCATCCCGAAGACACCGCAAGCTGCGATCATGGCAGCCACTGCGTATCTCGCGACCCACCCACCTCCGGAGGGGGACCCAAAAAGAGCCATGCATAAGTCCGCACTCACCAACTCGGACTCGTCGGAGCTGCGCTCCACGAAGACGCTCCTGCGGAGCCGAAGAAGAAAGCTCCGGCCAGGCGCGACCGGAGCCCCACCCCTTCATCCGAAGAAGAAGAGGAACACGACCTTCCTCGAAGGAAGAAGAGCTCGCATCGCCATAAACGCGACTACGACGCCAGAGACGCGCTTACATAGCGCAAAATCGACAAAGCACGAGCCAAACGTGCATGCTCGTCTGAATTCGAGATGGACGAAGACGAAGGAGAACTCTGCGGAGCTTGATGCTTCAGCAGATCTGTTCGGCGAACGCAGATGCCATGCAATTTCAAGCTTCCTTCGGATACCCCGAAGTTCAACGACACGCAAGATCCAAAATCCTGGCTCAGTGACCATCTGTCATCCGTCAAGCTTCACGGCGGTAACAAAGAAACCTCCATGCAATGCCTCCAGCTGCAGCTGACAGGCGCGGCGCGGGTATGGTTCAGCAGCCTATCATCAGGATCCATCCGAAGTTGGGAGGAGCTAGCTTACAGCTTCATCCGAAATTTCAAGGACACCAGCAAGAGGCCCGCCTCAATCGAAGAGTTGCGAGCCTGCACTCAGAGAACAGGCGAATCTATTCGCTCATACATATTATGCTGGTCTACCACAAAGAACTCTGCAGCACATATCTCCGAAGAGAGGGCCATCGACGCCTTCAGAGACGGCGCCAAACGCCAAGATTTCAAGGAGGAACTTGGGCGCGTCAAGCCCAAGACACTCGACCACCTCATGGACATCGCCAACAGGTGGGCGGACGGCGAAGATTGCATTCACCGAGCACAACCAGATGAAGAGGACGACTACGGCCGAAGGCGAGAACGCCACAGCAAGAGGAGATCGCGCGTCTATGAGGACCGCGACGGACCCGACATGGTCGCGGCCGGCTACGCCAACCGCCGCAACGACAACAGCCGCAACAGCGGAGGATACCGCGGCGGAAACTTCCGTGACAACGGACGCCCAGCACAGTCGTGGCAACGCCACGACCGCGACAATGGACCCTCAGCATTCGACAAACTTTCGGGTCCATGCACCATCCACTTCTACATCGACAAACAAGATGGCAAAAAGAAAGCCAGCCACATGCTCAAGGACTGCCGCGAGTTCCAGAAACTCAGCGAAAGCATGGTGCAGATGAGGCAACAAGCCCCAATCCCTGCGTTTGGAAGCGCACCTGCGCAAGGCGAAATAGCACATGGAGCTCCTCCACCGCCACCTATCGGAGGCCCAAACCAACCAGTCGCACCAGCGCAGAACAACGCCGGGATCGGGTACCCCCCACCGAAAGGAGCACTAAATATGATCCAGAAGGGACGCCCCACGAATAGGGTGCAGAAGAAAATCACCCGACAAATCAACTTGTCCATGGCAACTCCGCCTGCAATCCCCGAGTACCTCAGCGGATCGGAGTCCTGCATCACATTCACTCGCGCGGATCACCCTTTCCAGATCCCTCGCCCAGGTCATGCTGCCCTGGTGCTGGAGGCGCAGATCGGAGGCTTCGAGATGAGTCGCGTCTTCATGGACCCGGCAGCGGCATCAATTTAATGTTCGCAAGCACTCTAGCAGCAATGCGGATCCCACAATGCAGCCTCGAACAGTCAGACACAACGTTCCACGGCATCGTCCCAGGGAAGGGCATATTCCCCCTAGGCAAAATAGGGCTCGATGTCATCTTCGGGAAGCCGGACAACTTTCGGAAGGAGCGACTCGAATTCGAAGTGGTGGACTGGCCGTCGCAATACCACGCCATCCTGGGGCGTGTAGCATTCGCAAGGTTCCTGGCCGTCCCACACTACGCATACCTACTACTCAAGATGCCAGGACCAAGGGGCGTCATCACAGTCCACGGGAGCTTCACCCGATCGGACCAATGCGACAGGGATTTCAACAAAATCTCCCAGTCTTTCGGCATGCAAGACGAGCTTGTAAGGCTCCGTGAGGTGACGGACAATGGGGCACCCCCAGTCACAAGGCAGAACGCACCTGACATGTCCTTCGACTCCACCGTCAACACCAAGAAAGTACAGGTCCATCCGACGGATGCCTCCAAGACGGCCTTGATCTCCAACGACCTCAGCTCCGCATAGGAAGGCGCGCTCGTCGAATTCCTCTGTGAGCGCTGGGAAATCTTCACCTGGTGTCCTGCGGACATGCCAGGAGTTCCCAGGGAATTCGCCGAGCATGCACTCAATGTCTTTCTAGACACCAAGCCAGTCAAGAAGTCCATCCGGAGACTGTCGGAGCCACGAGCCGAAGCTATCGGCAAGGAAATCAATAGACTGCTCGCTGCAGACTTTATTAGGGAAATCAAGGAAAGTGAGTGGCTGGCAAACACAGTGATGGTCCCAAAAAAGGGCACGGACATCCTGCGGATGTGCGTGGATTTCACGTCACTAAACAAGCACTGCCCAAAGGACCACTTCCCTCTTCCTCGGATCGACCAGATCATCGATTCGACTGCAGGTTGCGAGAAACTCTCCTTCCTCGACGGCTACTCAGGCTATAACCAGATTTGACTCAAGGTCGAAGATCAGGAGAAAACGGCGTTTATCACACCGTTCGGAGTATTCTGTTACAACACAATGCCCTTCGGGATAAAGAACGCAGGTGCCACGTACCAGCGATGCATGCAGGCCTGCCTCAAGGACCAGATCGGTCGCAACGTCCAAGTCTATGTCGATGAGATAGTAATAAAAACCAAGGAGGCAAGGACACTTATCGACGATCTCCGCGAGACGTTCGACAACCTTGATCGCTACAGGATCAAGCTCAATCCCGAAAAGTGCGCCTTCGGCGTCCCATCGGGTCAGCTGCTCAGGTACTTCATCTCTCAACAAGGGATCAAGGCGAACCCAAAGAAAATCAGAGCCATCATGACGATGGAGAAGCCGAAAAACCTCAAAGGCGTCCAGCAGCTCGCAGGACGAGTAGCGGCGCTAAGCAGGTTCATCAGCCGCATGGGCGAGAAGGCCCTACCATTCTACCAGCTGCTACGCAAAGCAGACAAATTCGAGTGGACGCCGGAAGCCAACGACGCATTCGAAAGCCTCAAGCGGCTTCTCTCCACCTCGCCTGTCCTGGTCACGCCAAAGGAGCGCGAGCCTCTGCTGCTGTACATAGCAGCCACACGCCAGGTGGTCAGCACCGTACTAGTGGTCGAACGACCCGAAGAAGGCAAGACCCACGGGGTCCAGCGCCCAATCTACTACCTCAGCGAGGTACTCACGCCAACAAAACAGAGGTACCCTCACTACCAGAAACTCGCCTACGGCGTGTTCATGACGGCTCGGCGGCTGAGCCATTACTTCCAAGAGCACCAGGTGATGGTCGTCAATGAGGCACCACTGAGTAGCATCCTGAAATCCAGAAGCTACAGGACGCGTGGCCCTGTGGGGCATCGAACTGTCACCCTTGGACATCGTCTACGAGAAGCGACTCGCAATCAAATCTCAAGTCCTTCCGGATTTCCTGGTACATTGGATGGAGCTACAGCTGCCAGACACCCCAGACATGTCGCAGTCATGGACGATGCACTTTGACGGCTCCAAGCGTGAAGCCGGAGCAGGGGCAGGGGTCATACTGACCTCCCCGCAAGGCGACAAGATGAAGTACGTCCTCCGGATGAAATTCCGAGCCTCCAACAACGAGGCGGAATACGAAGCCCTCATCCATGGCATGAGGATGGCAAAGATATGCGGCGCAACGCACCTGGTCATCTACGGTGACTCCAACCTCGTCGTCCAGCAGACGATGAATGAGTGCGACGCACACGCCGAAAACATGATTGCGTACCGTGCACTCTACAACGCACTCGAAGGAGAATTCGACGGCTGCGAGCTTCGACACGTTGGAAGAGAAAGCAACGAGGAAGCCGACAGAATCGCCAACATCGGATCCACTTGCGCCAACGGTGCCACCAGGTGTGTTCCTCGAACAGATCTGCGTGCCATCCATCAAGCGGAAATTCCCCAAGGGATCACCCGAAGAAGCAGAACACTCGGGAGCTACGCTACCCGAAGGACACGAAGAACCCGAAAAACTGGACACATAGGTAGCCATAGTCAACCTAATGCAGGTCATGGCAGTCGAAGAAACCTGGACGCACCCATACCTCCAGTTCTTGTTAAATGGAGAACTGCCTGACAGCCCGACAGATGCCCGGCGCATATCTCGTCGGTTAAAAGCCTTCACCATCATCAACGGCGAGCTGTACAAGCGCAGTATTACCGGTGTACTACAAAAGTGCGTCACCATCGGTGACTGGAAAGCAATCCTCCAAGACATCCACGAGGGCATCTGCGGCCATCACGCAGGCAGCCGCTCCCTTGTTGCCAAAGCTCTACGAGCAGGATTCTACTGGCCAACGGCCATGAGCGACGCAAAGGACATCGTCCGAAGATGCAACGGATGCCAACGGTTCGCCGAAAAACCGCACACACCTGGGTCCGAGCTTAGACCCATACCCATAGCTTGGCCTTTTGCTCAATGGGGCCTCGACATGATCGACAAACTGCCAAAGTCCTCGAAAGGGGGACACGTTTACCTCCTGGTCGCAGTCGACAAGTTCACCAAGTGGATCGAGGCCATGCCGGTTACCAACCAGAAAGGCAAAACGGCCGTCAAGTTTTTCGAGTCCATTGTCTACAGGTTCGGCGTACCGCATAGCATCATCACCGACAATGGATCGAACTTTATCTCCAAGGATTTCCAGGACTTCTGCGAAGGCCTCGGGATCAACATCACGTACGCCTTAGTGGCACACCCGCAAACGAACGGGCAAGTGGAAAAGGCCAACGGCCTAATCGGCGCGGGCATCAAGAAGCGCCTCATGAGTCCACTCGAACGGAAAGCAGGAGCCTTGACTAAAGAGCTACCATCCGTCCTATGGAGCTTATGGACCACGCCAAACAGCTCCACAGGCTACACACCGTTCTTCATGGTAAACGAAGCCGAAGCTGTGCTGCCAGCCGAAGTACGCCACCAGGCCCCTCGGGTCGTCGCATACAGTGAAGCCGAATCCACGGCTGCACTCGAAGATGCCGTCGATACACTCGACGAAGCAAGAGACATAGCAGCAGCTCGATCAGCGGTGTACCAGCAGAGTCTCCGCAACTACCACAGCCGCCGGCTTCGCCCCAGGTCCTTCGTCGAAGGAAACCTCGTCTTGCGACTCAAGCAAGAGCGACCGACAAAATTCGAGTCACCATGGGAAGGACCATACGTCATCACCGAAGTCATCCCAGGTGGCGCCTATCGCCTCAAGCACGTAGAGTCTGGATTCGCATACTCCAACCCATGGAATATCTCGCACCTGCGACGATTCTATCCGTAGCAACCTACCCCCTTTACTTTCAATAAGGCTTTCAGCCAAGGCTATTCAGCCGAACAATGTACCTCCTCCATTACGATATAAATAAAGCTAAGTGTCTCGCCCCAAAACTTCAGTTCGCTATTTTGCAACTTTACTACATGCTACAAACGCACTCGGGGGCTCCCCCCACCTCACGATTTCATCGACTGAGGATCAAACGTGTACACCTGAGTAGCTGACAACGTCAGGCAAACGAAAAGGACACGTACTCAATCAAAGCACTGCGTGCTCACAAGAAACAAACCTTTACAACAAAGGGCACAACACGCCCAACCGAAATATACAAATTTTACATCTGTCTCTTTTTTCAGGTTCTACCTATTCCGAAGAATAACCTGAGCACGCTGCTCAAACAAATCTACGACCTATTCGGCATACTGCCTTACAGATGCGTAATGTGGACGCATGTCCCACTCACCACCATCAGGCCGAAGAGGTGGCCCAGCGGCCACAACAGCCAAATCTACGTCAGGCTGGTGCAGCCTCACAAGAGACAAAGCAGCCTTCACTCCTGCGACGAGCTGTTGCCGCACCAACTCCTTGACATTGCTCACGTTCCGAAACTTCGACAGAAGACCCGCAAGGCTTGTCGGTACGGCATCCAAAGGGAACATGACGTGAAGCACCGAGGCAAGCGACGTCTGCACTTGGCGCAACACTCGAGAAACCTGGTGCACACGATCCTGCACCGTCTCCAGAGCTATGGCACGATCACGATCCATCCAGAAGAAGCCACCAGCCTCCATGTCCTGTTGAGTCAAGCAATTGAACCGAACAGCGACACGCTCCTTCTCTTCCCTCGGAGCAAGGTTCGCACCTGCGACAATAGAAAGAATAAGAGAAAAGGCCAGCAGGCTCACCCGAAGAACTGAGCTACAGCTCGAAACAAGGAACAACTTACATTGAAGCTGCTCAGACAGCCGAATAAGTTCCGCCATCAAGTACTCCTCTCTGGCTGCACCACGATCCGCCTTGGACTTCCAAACATCGGCATGGCCTCGCAACCCGAGCAGCTCCCTCTCCAGACTACGCACGCGATCCCGAAGAAAAGCGAGTTGAGAGGAAGCATCCAAAGATGGTCGCAACGGCATTGCGGAGGAAGTGTCAACAGGGTCAGCACCCAAAGGAACCTAGAGCAGCAGAAAAAGAAAGGGACACAAACATTCAGACAATGATAGAGCACAACTCAGAAGAATTCATTAAACATATAAGGCCACTACGTGGCACAAGGATGGTCTTCTTCAAGATATTTACAACAAAAGCAGACTACAAAACTACCCTACGTCTACAACGCCTAAGATGCGGCACCCTGAGTCGCCTCGGAGCCGGACTGCCTAGCTTTGGCCCCGCCCTGCTGCCGCAGTGCATACTCAGACAGCAAATCAATGAGCTTGGGCCCATATCGCTTGCAGCGAGCAGAGTAGGCAGCAAAGGCTACCTCGGATCCATCTGCAGTCATCGGCATCCGGGAGGTGATCTGGGGCAGATCCAACTCCGCTCCAGCAGCCAAGGCCATCGCCAGCCCGACGGACGCGCCGATGCCCTTCTGCTTGCGCTTGTACGCCGCAGGCGCTTCGGCTGACAAAGCCTCCGCCAGAGCATCCACATCATCGAGGGCCACGCCCTTAGGAACAAGCTCCTTATAGAAGCGGCCAAGGACCTCCTTCGCCTTGGCAAGGGAGCTGACGACGGTGCTGCAGCGGTCTTCGACCGCCACAGTAGCATCATCTAGAGCACTCCCGTGCTCTAGAGCACCGCGGTCAAACTCGATGCCTGCGACATCTGAGACAAAAAATAAGAAGGAAGACATGAAGAAACAAGCACAAATCTAGCACTCACCCGAAATAGCCTTGGCATCAGCCATGAGCTTTGCCGCCACCTCTCTTTCACGAGCAGCCGCAACGGTGGCCAGCTGCTCCTCGCGATCCGCGGCCTCCTGCTGCAGACGCTCCTTCGCTTCGGCTGCCTTAGTCAGCTCTAGCTCGAGGCGTTCTTTCGCGCCAACGGCGGCTTCGGCCTTCTGCTCCGATTGACCAAGGCTCTTCTTGAGAGCATCGACCTCACGGAGAGAAGTATTATGCTCCTCTGCATTCAAAACAAGAAACGTCAGAAAGCAGGACCGGAATAAACGAAAAAAGCACCAAAAGGCGAATAGGTACCTTGAAGTTGCCGAAGGTTAGCCTCCAGCACCAGACGCTCCTGCACCAGCCGCTTGGCCTCCAGCACAAAAGGCTGCAGAAAAAGAAATAGCAGTAAGAAAAGGACTTGGGGGCTACGCCCAACACAAAGGAGTAAAAACAAAATTCGCACACGAAGACACTCGGGGGCTCCCCCCGGGACATGAAGCAGAGAAACTTACATGCTCTGATGGCGACTCCGAAGGCTCGCCTGCGGAATTCTGAGGCGCAACCACCTGAACCTCCTGCAACGGAGGATCCAGAGCCGCGCCACCCGAAGTCGCCACCGTCTAAGGAGGAGGAGACGCAATTTTCGACTCCCCCATCATCTCCCGCGCACCATCACTGGATGAATCGTGGGAGTAATGCCTGCATACGAACCAATCAGCACAAGTGCAAAAATCATGAAGGAACAAGGACAATAGTACAACAAGAAACTTACGAGCCCAGTGAGCTCAGGTCGAAGATAGGAGGAGTCCTTCGGGCCCTCTTCTCCTCCTTCTTCTCTTCCTTCTTCTCCTCCTTCTTTTCTTCCTTCTTCCGCTTCGCTGGCGGGTGCGGCGCTACAGCCCGCACAGGAATGGCAGGAATGGGAGAGGAAGAACCTCCATGACCGTCACTATGACGCTCAAGGCCCAGAGGGTTTCTGGGAGTCGGAGGAGTCGAGGCATCTGAAGACTCGCTGGAGCTCCGTGATCGTTTGCGCATATGGTCCTCACTCGACTCGTCAGCATCCTCCGCCGGAGATCGCGTCGACGGCAGCTCGGACACGGACTCAACCACTTCATTTTTTGGGGCATTCGGATACTTTTCGGGCAATGGCGGTACCATGCCCGGCACTTTGAAGCTCTGCAAAATCAGAAGGAACTTTGTTAGCAAACAAAGGAAATAAATACACAGCCGACAAAAAAGCACTACGTGCACAAATCTACACCTGTGGTACGACCAACGTCGAAGAAAATGGAGGAGTTAGCGACTTCCCCGGGATTTCTTCTCCGGCCTTGAACTTCAGCAGCGCGCGAAGGGCCCTGTCAAGATCCCCCTCGGAGATTTTCTCAGTCGAAACCCTCGTCGGATCACGGCGCCCAGAATAAAGAAACATCGGGTGCACCCTCACTTGGAGAGGCTGCACCCGACGCTCAAGAAACGTCCGGATGATGTCCACACCGTTCACCTCCTTCTCCGGAATCAGCTGGAGATCCTCCACCCGATGGTAAAGGGCCTCTATCTCCGCCACCTCACCGTCCAAGATTTGGTTTTCCAAGACCTTTTCGGCTCAATCATTTGGGAGGGGTCAAAGGGAACAAGACCAAAATCTTGCCCGGGCACTACGGAGTCGCGGATATAAAACCATCGCCTCCGCCAGTACTAGACAGATTCGGACATGGAAAAAAGAAAAGAAGAGAAGATTGGGACTAAGGGAGATGATGCAACCCCCAATGGGATACACACCATCCGAACCAGATTGCCTCTTCACGGAATAGAGCTTCCGGAAGAGGCCAAAGTGCGGCTCAATGCCAAGCCAGCACTCGCAAAAAGTGATAAAACAAGCAATGTGGAGAAGAGAATTAGGAGACAGATGATGAAGCTGAATCCCATAGAAGAAGAGCAGTCCACGGAGGAAGTTGTGGACTGGAAAAGAAAACCCACGCATAACGAAGGCGAGAAACATAACCCGATACCCAGATGGGGGACGGGGGATTACCTCATTGCCGGGGAGTTTGACGGCCTCCCTATCCTGCGGGATCAGGCCCCGCTCGCGAAGCTTGCGGAGATCGTTCTCCCGTGTGTCTGATCGCCGCCAGCCACCATCGGTGACACGGGTAGCGGTGGTGCTTTTCTTTCCTCCGGCGGCGCTGGTCCCAACTACAGATGACGATTTCTTTGGTTTCCCCATTGCGCTACGGCGGCGCCGGCGGTGAAAACGCAGAAACGACGACGGAAATGTGGAAGGAAATCCCAGTGCGCAGCAAGAATCGCTAGAGCACAAGGAGGCAGTGAAAACAAGAACTGATGCGGTGAAAACAAACCGCGGCTTTCCCCAATGATTATAACAGTGAAGACGACGCACGGCAGCCGTCCATCCAGAAGACCTAACGCCAACGGCAGATCTGACCGTACACGTGTCAACATCACAACGAACCGTCGTTACCACGCCGTCCACTACGCGCGGAAATCGAGGAGACGCTGTAATTATCTCCACGCCGCGCGTGACCAGTCAATTCAAAGTCAGCAAGTGGGACCCACGTTCATCCAGTCAAGTCATCTCTGGCGTAGCAGACGCTTGAGGTCATTGATCGTCAGCACTGATGTCATCAAAAGCTATACTAGCACCAACTACAATTCCCCGGCTCCACAACTAAGAGTACTCACTCGAATCTTCGATTCGACTAAATACTCGGGGGCTACTCCTATCAGGAGCGCTGGCCGCGCACTCGGAAGATGAATAAAGACAAAGTATTTCTTCGAGTCCTACGTCGAGTCTACGACTCCACTATGGACTCGGGGGCTACTCCCATGGGGAGGATGAATTTAAGCATCCGAAAATTTTCGTGTCCTACGGACTTAACAACTGAACAATGCTTGCACTAAAGTCTCTGCTCGAGTCTACGACTCGAACAGACACTCGGGGGCTACTCCCATAGGGAGCGCTGGTCGCGCACCCTATGAAATCTTCGACTGCGATCTTTCGGATCAGCACGCAAAAACTTTTTGGAAACTCTGCCCCAATAAAACGCTGAGTGAGCGACAATCTCCTTGGCCACCCGAAGCACCTCCGTGGTGACAAATGTTCGGATGCTGCGTCTGTGACGCAAAGATAAGACCTGCAGATATCATCTGATGGCCTGGCAACGTACACGACTGCGCTCTGCTAGTATAAATCCATGCCAACAGGCGTGATAAAAAATCCCGACGGACGCGTTGGGTACATCAATTAAAAACACTGGAATTCCACTCCTGTAAGTCCTCCGCGACCTGAGTCAAATTACGCCAGCATATGTTCCGGGTTCAAGTTAAGGGACTCAAACCTGATGAAGATGATGTTGTTTCGTCCTAAGACAGTTAACTGACCCTGATCCGTCGGGTGAGTCAGGCACATGTATCAACAATCCCTACACACATCTATTGTTAACACCTAGTTACACCCGAAGGATTGAAGAGTCCTCAGCCGAATCTACGATTCGACTGATCACTCGGGGGCTACTGATATGGTTATACCCTGCGGGTACGTGACTTCGGCATACCTGGTCCAGCCCAAGGAAGGCCCACAGCAGACATACACTGGCCCATGAAGATTTTCGGGTGGCCAAGGCCCATGATGCCTTCGGATCCTTGGAGAGCAAGACTAGCATAGAGAGGAAATTTAAAGGGGTAAAACCCTAGAACCTGTAACCGACTAGGACTATGCCCGGGACCTGCCTAAGTCTATATAAAGTCCAGGAGGGCACGTCCTAGATCTCTCGACTCATACTTTCGCACATGCACCTCCACGCCAGATCGAATCTGCGCACCCTGTAACCTTCGGTTCTGCCGTAATCAAGAGCAGACAAGCAGGAGTAGGGTTTTCCCTCCGGGGGCCTGAACCTAGGTAAATCTCGTGTCCCCTGGTTGCTTGTCTGTTAACCGTTCCGCGATCTCCAGCATCCCCATCTTCTCCAAAACCCAAGTCCATAACAATGGGCATTGATGAGATTAAACCTCGTCAACGCAGGATCCATTTCCGTGCGGGATCCAGAAATCCACCGTTGTTGCGCGAGAACATAGCGCCCACCAAACGATTTTTCGATCCTAGACGCGCTTGGGCGGTGACGGAGGAAAGGAGACACGACAAGGGGGCAAGGCAGGCCGGGTAGGGGATGACGGGAGGACGATAGTCTAGGGAGAGGACGAGAGTGTTGCCGGAGGGTACGGAGTGGCGGCGTGCAAGACCAGAGCGGTGGAGCGGAGCAGAGCTGCGAGCGAGCGACAGAATATGGAAAATCACAAAATAATGGGGAGCACTAATCCTCGAACCTGGGATGCGCGCCGTCGGCGGTCGAGGTTGCGGGTCCCACCAGTCACTAAAACGCCACGTCCTCTTCCCCTATTTCTGATGGTGTTGTTACAATTCTATGATCGTAGTGGCACAGGCAAAATTTCTGGACACAACTAAGGACACACTCATAAATATACTTAAAATAGAACCCTGACCTGGTACATTGCCCGATCCGGTTGCTAGCCACGACTTGTATTTTTAATATCTTAGCACTCTTATGCTGAGAAAGGGAAATAAAGATTCAGCAGTTAGTCGAACTAGTTTCGAATAAATAAGATACACTCTTAGGAAGCTTAGCTATGTCCCTGCCTAAGCAGAAGCCGCCGCCTCCCCGGCCGCCGCCGAAGCTTGGCTACTTGGCCCCTCTGACGCAAGCCATGCGGCTGTACTACAAGGCCGGTCTTCCATTGCCATCCGAGACGGTTGATTTTGCAGAATGTGCGGCATCTACGGCAGTGGCGGTGGCAACGGCGAATGCCGCTGCGGCGTCGAGAAGGGCCAACCGAGCGTCATGGAGAATGCGCGCGGCGGCATTTTCGTGTGCTTTGCACATGAGAAAGAAGGTACGTTCCGAAGCGTTCCTACGAGCTTGCCGCCGAGGAAATAAAACCCCGAATAGGGCGGCACCAAGGTCAACAAACTCTTGCCTCCATGCCTCGACGCGGGCGACATTATCATGGGGCAATCTAGGCACACGCCGTCAGCGGCAAAGACGGTCCATCCCACGCACCGTCGGTGGCCACACCACGCGGCGTGCATCCATCTACACTTAGCTTGTTGGAGTGTTCGATAGCTGGAGCCGATGATGGGCAACAGCTCAGCGCCGGAATTCAGGTTCAGATTCACAAGGACCTACGATCCCTGCCACGAGAAGCCGGAGTTCACCATCAAAGAAATCGTTGCGGTGGCGTGGCTGTTCGTACTGAACTGGGACTGGTTCAAGCGCGTCAACTAGTGCATGAACATTGCAGATCTCTTGAAGTTTGGTGGGAAGGGAAAAGATCAGTTGTGGTTGAAGGATCGCTAAACTTACGTCCTCTCAAGGCAATTGGCTAGCCAACTTTTATGGTGGAGATCTGCAGTTTCTTCAGTGTAGAACAGTTAAGTTCAGAGACTAACTCTGTAGAATGCCTTTTGTAGAGGCAATAGCCCCCTTTTCCGCAGCTATCCGATACTATAGTATGGAACTTGTTCGGAAGTAACCAAATACTATCAAGATGTATATATTGGTTCAATTACTACTGGCGGTTGAATTCAGTTTACTGTCATACTTATCCGAGGCAGATCAGACAACATTTTATGAACTGATCTTGGATGGTTTATTCATGCAAGTTCCATGCAGAATCACACACCAGCTCGAACAAATATATGTAAAAATTGTTCGAGGCATACAAACCAGTAGCATTTCGTCCCTTTCAGATCGCTCACCAGCAGCATTTTCTCGGCAATGGTGACATTTATCATTGCTAGCCCACCCTCTTTTCCGGAGGCTAACCTTGGTTATGCACACAAATTCATTAGCCACACATACTACAAATTCATTAGCCACACAAACTACAAATCATTAGCCACACATACTACGAAATCATTAGCCACACATACTACGAATTCAGTAGCCACACATTACAAATTCAGTATCCACACATACTACAGCAGTTAAAACTATTACATAAGGTGTACTACGTGCTCGACTCTCAAGTTAGCAATCTTTTAGATTCACTAAACCTCTGTCTTCACTTGAGGGAAATCAGAACCACCAGCCTGTCCACGCCCGGTCCCCCCACCGAAACCGTGCGCTCCGTCACGAAACAGTGGTGGAACCGTGCCATCGATCCTTCCATGCCAAGACTGCAGGTGACAAGGACACTTTCTGGCCGCCTCGCCGGGGTCCTGAATGCCATGTACCGGATCCAGAACCTCCTACAGGTGGATGATCACCGGGTGCTTCCAGCAAAGTTGTCCTCTTGCCCTGCTTGGAATCTCCACATTGTACATCTTAGGAACGATGTCTGGATCTTTCAGCCACGCCTTTACCTCGATGATCCATATGTTGCTCGGTGGCACAATCTCCACCAGCTCGCCGCCAAGGATACCGACGACCTGCTTGAGGGCCTCCGGTTCCCAAGAATGCAAAAGGGAGGCCGTCAAAGCCGAGTTTAGATAAGAACCGAAGTTGACCCAAGCGATCGTCCCACCCACAGGCGTGATGCCAACCCAGGAAGCTCATTTTCTCCCCGCAGCACTCAAAAGAATAGGAAGAATGCAGAATGCGCTCGCTGTCTGAGCTGTGGGTGAACCGGACGAAGAAATTGAATGGCGGCGCGCATACCTCAATATTGACCACTTTTCGTCTGATCCCAAAACGAGAACTGAAAGCCGACAGCAAGTCTGCCGGCGACACGACGGGACACGTGCCCAGCATGGTGGCCATGAGAGTGCTGTCATTGAACTCCTCTGCCAGGGCTACCATGCCTGGGGTGCGCGACAGCATGCAACCGCCCGAGGGCGGTCGCCGGTCTGGATTGCCCGGCCGGACGCGCTCTGCCGTGCGAGAAGGTCTAGGAAGCAGCGAGAGGCTAGGCTAGGGTCACGAAGCTCCGACACGCCGACTAGAAAATTCGAGGCAAGAGTGACGGTGGCGAGCTTCGATTAAGGGCGTGGGAGGTTGACCGGCCATGGCAGGGACACAAGGAGAGCAACAGCGAGCTCCGATCTGGAGACCAGTAGCCGGAGCTAAGCAAGGTAATGGATAGGAGAATAATATGGGAGAAGAGCAGAGCAGAGCAGAGAAGAAGATCTAGTCCTCGCAGGGGTAAACTAGTCCACGACCGCAAAGGATACCAGGAAATACTGACGGGTCAATGCAAGAAGAGTTGACCTAATGGCGGGATTTGAGTTCAACCATTTTTTTACTGGTCCAAACGATCGTTTGGCCGTTAGATTTGTATTTACCCCCATTTGGCCCCTCTCGACAATTGGCAAAGCTACTAGCCCTTCCGCGAGATTACACGCAACTTGGACCCCGCGTTGCCTTGGCGTCTGAACTTTTGGGCCGCATGTTAAAATTCTCCAAATTATATGCAACAAGCGACAAAGTCATATATTATAAAAATATGAGGGTACCGGAAAGGGAATCACATTAGGGTATCAGCGATCTAGGTTTGGAGGGTTCAATTCGGTCTTCGGGGTCGGTCTTCACCTCCAGGAACAGGGCCTTGGTGTGTCTGTAGGGGTTCGTAGCATGGAAAAAAATTCTACCGCATGCACACAAACAAGCCAAGATCTATCTACTATATTGTAGCAACGAGTCGATAGAAGCACTCACCCTCGAAGATTCCAAAGCGGTTAACGAGAGCAGATTCTTGTTGTGATGTAGTCATACACTTGCCGATCTCAAGATCGCGTAGACGATCCTTCCAGCGCTGCGTTCCGGCAGCGCTTCCGCAGTCGGTCACACGTTCGGTACTTGACGAAGACCTTCCTCTCCCTTGTTCCAGCAGGCAGCGAAGGTTGTAGTTCTCCCCTCGCGATTCCGGCAGCACGACGGCGTGGTGTCGGAAGTAGAGGGAAGATCCCGCAGGGCTTCGCCTAAGCCGGTGCGAGTTATGGTGGATCTAGGGTTTCCCAGCGATCTAGGGTTTAGAAGACCGGGAGGATGATGAGGTGTCGGCGATGGCTAGGGCGATTGCGATGGGCCGGCGACGGTGCAAGGCGGCGGCGAGCGGCGGCGGGCGTGACGCGGGTGTGGGAGGGCTAGGGCTTGGTGTTTGGGGCAGCCCTTCCCCTCTATTTATGAGAGGGAGGGCAGCCTTGGGAGGGGTGGGTTTGAATCCAAACCCAAAACCAAGTTGGATTGAGAGAAGGACTCTTTCCTTCTTCCACTAGGAAACCATTGTTCCAGTTTGACTTTTCAAACTTCCCGTTTGACTTTCAATTTAGAGCTTTAATTCTCTTTTGCAAATGCCCAAACCAAGTGACCTAGGATATGATCCAATCATTCCACTTATCCATGACACATTCATGGTCCATTCCCCTTCCGGTCTGGTGAACCTTCTAGACCCTTCTAGAACCTCTCTGATGAAAACATCGGAATCTTTCCCGAACTCCAGAATCATACTTTCCTTATATGAATCTTATTCTCCGGACCATTCCGGATATCCTCATGATATCCCGGATCCCATCCAAGACTCCGAACAACATTCGTTATCCCTACTAACATTCCATATCTACTAAACAACATCGAATCCTTAAGTGTGTCTCACTACGGTTTGTGAATTATGTGGACATGACCAAGACACTTCTCCGATCAATAACCAATAGAGGAATCTGGAAATTCATATGGCTCCCACATATTTCTATGATTACTTTACGATCGAATGAACCACTTACATACGATACCAATTTCCCTTTGTCTCGCGATAGTTTACTTATCCGAGGTTTTGATCGTCGGTATCTCTGCATACCTAGTTCAACCTCGTTACCGATAAGTACTCTTTTCTCGTTCCCATGATATGTGATCCCTTGTGAGCCAGTCACATGCTTGCAAGCCAATTGGATGACATTCCACCGAGAGGGCCCAGAGTATATCTATCCATCATATGGATGGACAAATCCCACTCTTGATCTATGTGCCTCAACACATACTTTCCGAACACTCAATGCCACCTTTATAGCCACCCAGTTATGTTGTGGTGTTTGATGTCATCAAAGAATCCTTCCGGTGATGGTGACTAGCATGATATCATGGTCGAAGGAATTAGGTTACTATGTATCAAAAAGCTTATAGCAAATGAACTATTGAAATGACTTTATCTTAATGCTACGCTTATCTATAGGAGTATGTCCATCATACCATTCTCCTAATGATATGATCTTGTTGTTAATAACATCTCAATGTTCATGATCGGGAAACCACGATCATCTATTAACCAACAGGCTAGTATTACAAAGAGGCTTTACTAGGGACTCTAATTTAGTTTACAAATCAAACAAGTATTAATGTTTCGGTTAATACTATTATAGCATGAAAGTAAACATTTATCATAAACACAAAGATATAATAATAACCACTTTTATTATTGCCTCTAGGGAATATCTCCAACAGTCTCCCACTTGCACTAGAGTCAACTAATCTAGATTACATGGTAATATACCGAACACCCATGGCGGTTTGGTGCTGGTCATGTTTTGCCCTCGGGAGAGGTTTAGTCAACGGATCCGCCACATTCAGATCTATGTGTACTTTGCAATCTTTATGTCACCATCTTGGACATGCTCTCAAATAGCGTGAAAACGTAGCATGATATGCTTCAGCTTCTTGTGTGACCTTGGTTCTTGCGCATTGGCTATGGAGCCCATGTTATCACAGTAGATAGACATTGGGTCCAGCGCACTTGGAACCACACCGAGCTCTATCATGAACTCCTTAATCCATATTGCCTCTTGTGAAGCCTCCGAAGCAGCTATGTATTCCGATTCAGTTGAAGATCTCGCCACAACGCTTTGCTTTGCACTCCTCCAGCTAACGGCTGCACCATTCAAAGTAAATACGTATCCAGATTGACATTTAGAATCGTCCGGATCGGTGTTCCAACTAGCATCGGTGTAACCATTAACAACGAGCTGTTCATCACCTCCACAAGAAAGAACCATATCCTTAGTTCTTCTCAAGTACTTAAGGATGTTTTTTTGACCGCTGTCCAATGATCCACTCCTGGATCACTTTGATATCTGCTAGTCAAACTAACAGCATATGCAATGTCGGGTCTAGTACATAGCATGGCATACATAAGAGATCCTATGGCTGAGGCATAGGGAGTCTTACTCATCCTTTCTCTATCTTCTGTCGTTGCAGGACTTTGAGTTTTACTCAAGGTCGTATTGGGCAACATGGGCAAGAACCCTTTCTTGATATCTTCCATTCCAAACCTCTTTAGAACTTTGTGCAAATATGTACTCTGTGACAATGATATTAGGCGTCTTGATCTATCTCTATAAATCTTTATGCCTAATATGTAAGCTGCCTCGCCAAGATATTTCATTGAAAAACTATTATTCAAATAATCCTTGACACTATTAAGAAGGTCTACATCATTCCCAATCAACAATATGTCATCTACATATAGTATTAAGAATGCTACAGAGCTCCCACTCACTTTCTTGTAAATACAAGCTTCTCCATAAGTTTGTATAAAACCAAATCTTTTGATTACCTTATCAACACGTTGATTCCAACTTCGGGATGCTTGCTTCAATCCATAAATGGACCGTTGAAGTTTGGATACCTTGTTAGCATCTTTAGGATCGACAAAACCTTTGGGTTGCATCATATACAACTCTTCATCAATGTCTCTATTGAGGAATGCTGTTTTGACATCCATCTGCCATATCTCATAATCATAATATGCAGCGATTGCTAACATAATCCTCACAGACTTTAGCTTCGCTATCGGTGAGAAAGTCTCATCGTAGGCAACTCCTTGAATTTGTCGAAACCCTTTTGCGACAAGTCGAGCTTTATAGACAGTAACATTACCATCAGCATCTGTTTTCTTCTTAAAAATCCATTTGTTCTCGACAGCCTTCCGGCCATCCGGTAAGTCCACCAAAGTCCATACTTGGTTTTCGTACATGGATCCAATCTCAGATTTCATGGCTTCTTGCCATTTATTGGAATCTAGGCTCATCATCGCTTCCTCATATGTCGCAGGGTCATCGGTGTTGTCCACCAACATGACACTCATAACGGGATCATACCAATCAGGAGTGGTACGAGTTCTCGTTGACCTGCGAGGTTCTGTAGTAACTTCAACTGAAGTTTCATGATCAACATCATTAGCTTCCTCTCTTATTGGTGTAGGCGCCATAGGAACTACTTCTGGTGTTGCGCTACTCGCAAGTTCGAGAGAAGGTTCAACAACCTCGTCGAGTTCTACTTTCCTTCCAGTCACTTCTTTCGATAGAAACTCCTTCTCTAGAAAGGATCCATTCTTGGCAACAAAGATTTTTCCCTCGGATCTATGATAGAAGGTATACCCAATAGTTTCCTTCGGGTATCCTATGAAGACGCATTTTTCCGCTTTGGGTTTGTCGGGCTGTAACTTCTTTACATAAGCTTCGCAACCCCAAACTTTAAGGAACGCCAATTTAGGTTTCTTCCCAAACCATAATTCATACGGTGTCGTTTCAACGGATTTAGATGGTGCCCTATTTAAAGTGAATGCGGCTGTTTCTAATGCATAACCCCAAAATGATAGCGGTAAATCTATAAGTGACATCATAGAACGAACCATATCTAAGAGAGTTCGATTACGACGTTTGGACACACCATTACGCTATGGTGTTCCAAGCGGTGTCAATTGTGAAAGTATTCTGCATTTCTTCAAATGCTCGCCAAACTCGTAACTTAGATATTCACCTCCGCGATCAGATCGTAGAAATTTAATCTTCTTGTTACGTTGATTCTCTACGTCACTTTGAAATTCCTTAAACTTCTCGAAAGTTTCAGACTTATGTTTCATGAAATAGATATACCCAAATCTACTCAAATCATCCGTGAAGGTAAGAACATAACGATAACCACCACGTGATGCTACACTCATTGGGCCACACACATCGGTATGTATGATTTGCAATAAGTCCATAGCTCGCTCCATCATACCAGAAAATGGAGTCTTAGTCATTTTACCCATCAGACATGCTTCGCATCTTTCAAGTGATTCGAAATCAAGTGATTCAAGAAGTCCATCGGAATGGAGTTTCTTCATATGCTTCAGTCCAATATGACCAAGACGATAATGCCACACATAGGTCGAGTTATCGCTCAATTTCAAACGTTTAGCTTCAATGTCATTAATGTGTGTATTTCCACAAACGAGATTCAATAAGAATATACCATCTATCAAAGGTGCATGTGCATAAAACATATTACTCATATAAATCGAACAACCATTATTCTCGGACTTAAACAAGTAACCGTCTCGCAATAAACATGATCCAGATATAATGTTCATGCTCAACGCAGGCACCAAATAATAATTATTTAAGTATAAAACTAATCCCGATGGTAGATGAAGAGGTAGCGTGTCGACCGCGATTACATCAACCTTTGATCCATTTCCCACGCGCATCGTCACCTCGTTCTTCGCTAGCTTCAGTCTATTCTGCAGCACCTGTTTCGAGTTACAAATATGAGCAACCGAACTAGTATCAAATACCCAGGCACTACTACGACTACTAGTGAGATACACATCAATAACATGTATATCGGATATACCTTTATTCTTGATGTTGCCTTTCTTCAAATCCGCCAAGTACTTAGGGCAATTCCGCTTCCAGTGACCTTCTCCCTTGCAGTAAAAGCACTCAGTATCAGGCTTAGGCCCAGCCTTGGTCTTCTTCGCCGGCACGGTAACTTTCTTACCACCCTTCTTGAAGTTTCCCTTTTTCTTAGACTTGCCTTGTTTCTTGAATTTGGTGGTCTTATTGACCATCAACACTTGGTGCTCTTTCTTGATCTTCACATCTGCAGACTTCAACATGGAGAAGAGTTCTGGCAACGAATTATCCATGTTTTGCATATTGTAGTTCATCACAAAGTTCTTGTAACTTGGTGGTAGTGATTGGAGGACACGGCGAATCCCCAAAGCATTAGGAATCACTATACCTAAGATTTGAAGCTTGCTTGCGTGCCCAGACGTCTTAAGCATGTGCTCACTGACGGAGCTGCCCTCTTCCATCTTGCAGTTAAAGAACTTTTCAGAAGCCTCATAACTCTCAACTGCCGCGTGAGCCTCAAATATCATTTTGAGTTCAAGGACAATATCATGTGGGTCATGGTTCTCAAACCTTTTATGAAGCTCCGATTCCAAACCATTCAAGATAGCACACTAAACTGTGGAGTACTGATTCTTCTGAGCAAGGAAAACATTCTTTACTTCATCGGTAGCATCAGCTGCATGCGGTCACCCAGCGGTGCATCCAGCACATAGGTCAAATTACCAGCATTGAGGACAATCCTCAAATTGCGGAACCAATCCGCGAAGTTTCTTCCATTGTTTTTCAACTTTTCTTTCTCTAGGAACGCATTAAAATTGATGGTAGGGGCCGCCATTGATCTACAACATATTTGCAATAGTTTAGACTAAGTTTATGACAAATTGAGTTCTAATTAATAGTTAAATTAATCTAGGTGAACTCCCACTCAAAATAATATCCCTCACATTGCTTTAGTGATCACATGAACCAAATCTACCATATCAAAACCGATCATCACGAGAGTTGATGTAGCTTCAATGGCGAACAATCAACATGTTCATCATATCTACTATATGACTCATGCTTTACCTTTTGGTGATCCGTGTTCCGAGACCATGTCTATACATGCTAGGCTCGTCAAGATCAAACCTTAGCTTCCGCATGAGCAAATCTGGCTTGCTCATGTTGTATACACTCGCAGAATCTAACACACCCGATCATCACGTGGTGCTTCGAAACAACGAGCTTTAGCAACGGTACTTACTAAGGATGAACACTATATAACTTGAAATTTTTGTGCTTGAGGGATCATCTTATAATTCTACCGTCGCGAACTAAGCAATACAAGATGCATAAAAGGATTAACATCACATGCAATTCACAATATGTGATATGATATGGCCTTTCTTCTTGTGTTTCCGATCTCCATCTTCAAGCACGAACATGATCTCCATCATCACCGGTATGGCGTCAAGGCCAATGGCGCCGCTTCATGGTTGTCGTCCACCAGCATTCAACTATTACAACTACTTTGAATAGACACGCAGGTCTTAACGGAACTAAAAGACAACCATACGGCTCCTGCTGGTTGCCGACTTACAATAAGGAACATTGCATACATCATATATAATCACAATCATGGCCATATCATATCACAGCACACTCCTGCAAAACAAAGTTAGACGCCTCTAATTTTCTTTGCATATTTTACGTGGTTTGGGGCTTTCAATAAGTGTCGTTCTAACTTACGAACAAGAACCACAACGTTGATGCTTGAGCTATCAAGTGCCCGTTGTAAATTGAATCTATACTATGATGGGAGAGATAGACACCCACAAAGCCAGTTATGCAATACAAGTTGCATGTCAAGCGTGGAGCAAGTCTCATGAATGATGTCCTGTAAGGTTAGCCCGGGCCGCTTCATCCCATCATACCGCAAGATGCAAAGTACACAAAAAGCAATTGATAATAAAAGCACCACCGCCCACAATAAACATTGTGTTCTACTCGTGCAATAGTTCTATATATAGACACGAATCTGATACCACTGTAGGGGTTAGTAGCATGGAAAACAAAAAATTTCTACCGCATGCACACAAACAAGCCAAGATCTATCTACTAGATTGTAGCAACGAGTCGATACAAGCACTCACCCTCGAAGATTCCAAAGCGGTTAACGAGAGCAGATTCTCGTGGGTGATGTAGTCGTACACTTGCCAATCTCAAGATGGCGTAGACGACCCTTCCGGCGCTACGTTCCGGCAGCGCTTCCGCAGTCGGTCACACGTTCGGTACTTGATGAAGACCTTCCTCTCCCTTGTTCCAACAGGCAGCGGAGGTTGTAGTTATCCCCTCGCGATTCCGGCAGCACGACGGTGTGGTGTCGGAAGTAGAGGGAAGATCCTGCAGGGCTTCACCTAAGCCGGTGCGAGTTATGGTGGATCTAGGGTTTCCCGGTGATCTAGGGTTTAGAAGACCGGGAGGAGGAGGAGGAGGTGTCGGCAACGGCTAGGGTGACGGCGACAGGCCAGCAACAGCGGTGTGGCGGCGGCGGTGGCACGGGTGTGGGAGGGCTAGGGCTTGGTGTTTTGGGCAGCCCTTCCCCTCTATTTATGAGAGGGAGGGCACCCTTGGGAGGGATGGGTTTGAATCCAAACCCAAAACCAAGTTGGATTGAGAGAAGGACTCTTTCCTTCTTCCACTAGGAAACCATTGTTCGAGTTTGACTTTTCAAACTTCCTGTTTGACTTTCAATTTAGAGCTTTAATTATCTTTGCAAATGCCCAAACCAAGTGACCTAGGATATGATCCAATCATTCCACTTATCCATGACACATTCATGGTCCATTCCCCTTCTGGTCCGGTGAACCTTCTAGACCCTTCTAGAACCTCTCTGATGAAAACATCAGAATCTTTCCCGAACTCCAGAATCAGACTTTCCTTATATGAATCTTATTCTCCAGACCATTCCGGATATCCTCGTGATATTCTGGATCCCATTCGAGACTCTGAACAACATTCGGTGTCCCTACTAACATTCCATATCTACTAAACAACATCGAATCCTTAAGTGTGTCTCCCTACGGTTCGTGAATTATGCGGACATGACCAAGACACTTCTCCGATCAATAACCAATAGAGGAATCTAGAAATTCATATAGCTCCCACATATTTCTATGATTACTTTACGATCGAATGAACCACTTACATACGATACCAATTTCCCTTTGTCTCGCGATAGTTTACTTATCCGAGGTTTTGATCGTCGGTATCTCTGCATACCTAGTTCAACCTCGTTACCGATAAGTACTCTTTTCTCGTTCCCGTGATATGTGATCCCTTGTGAGCCAGTCACATGCTTGCAAGCCAATTGGATGACATTCCACCGAGAGGGCCCAGAGTATATCTATCCGTCATATGGATGGACAAGTCCCACTCTTGATCCATGTGCCTCAACACATACTTTCCGAACACTCAATGCCACCTTTATAGACACCCAATTACGGTGTGGTGTTTGATGTCATCAAAGCATCCTTCCGGTGATGGTGACTAGCATGATCTCATGGTCGAAGGAATTAGGTTACTATGTATCAGAAAGCTTATAGCAAATGAACTATTGAAATGACTTGATCTTAATGCTACGCTTATCTATAGGAGTATGTCCATCATACCATTCTCCTAATGATATGATCTTGTTGTTAACAACATCTCAATGTTCATGATCGGGAAACTATTACAAAGAGGCTTTACTAGGGACTCTAATTTAGTTTACAAATCACACAAGTATTAATGTTTCCGGTTAATACTATTATAGCATGAATGTAAACATTTATCATAAACACAAAGATATAATAATAACCACTTTTATTATTGCCTCTAGGGCATGTCTCCAAAAGTGTCCATGCCAGAATTCTCGAAATCCCTTGGGTCCATCTTCAACATCGATGGTCTTCGAGTGCACTGTATTCGGTTTAACTCACGTTAGTCGTCGGAAGATCTTGGCGAAACTTGGCGTTGCAAACTCTTCTCAGGGCCACGAGCACATGACACCCGCAGAACTCATAGACACAAAAAAAAACATGTGTGCTCGCGGTTGGGCTCGATGGCGTCCCTGACGTTAGGATTCTGGGACAAGGCGATGAAGCCGAGTCGAGGAGGCAGGGCTCATACGGCGGCAGGGCACGACCTTGTCAACAAACAAAGAGGCAGCAGGCACCCATGTCGGGAACGAGGCGAGCCACGTAGGACCTCGCTGTAGTAGCGCACGAGCGGGGTCGCAGCTTTCGAGACGCCCGGGGCAGGGTCATGGCTTGCTGATGGTGGGAGCTCGAGCAGAGGGGCGGAGGTGCTCGAGAAGAAGGCGACGGGGCGCACAGTATCGGGTATGAGGATGGCGGCCGGTCACGGAGGCGCAGGTGGGTGGAGGAGAAGCCATGGACGCGGGGAAGGGGAACGCAGAGGTGGACGCGGCCAGAGCTGTAGAGGGTGCCATGGGAGAGCAGCGATGGCGATGGGTCGATGTCGGACCGGGAGGAAGAGGAAGGAGAGGCATCCGACGCGGTAGGGAAGGGAGGTGTCGCGGAGAGCCAGGGAGGCGAGCATGCTCCGGGAAGGGGACAGGAAGATGAGGGAGGTGAGCGTGGCGACAAAGTTCGACAGAGGGAAGCAGGCGACGATGGGGATGGGTGAGCGGCGAGGTGGTTTGCGAGGGGGAGAGAGGAAGCGGGCGCGTGAGGTGGGACCGAGGTGGGTGGGCGGTTCCGATCGAGAGAGTCGGGGTGGGAACCGCAGAGCGTTGAGGGAGTCGTGTCGGGGCAACGTGGCAGAAAAAATCGGGGCCGCGGGAAGACGTGGTGGTTTGGTGGCGTGCAGGGGTCGCGTGCGTGCGTGCATGTTGAACGGATCAAGGCAGGGGGCACAGTGTGCGTGTGTGGTGGGTGGCGGCGAGGTGGAGGAAACTACGGGTGGATTAGGGTTTAGGTTAGAGGGTAGGGGAGATTTGGTTCTAGGGTTAGGGTTAGAGCTAGGTTTAGGGTTTTATCGGGTAGTAGGTGGCTGCGGGCTGGGCTTTCGGACCTGGCCTGCGGCTGCCTCCCCGATACAAAATAGTTTTAATTTAATCATTTTCTTTTAAAAAGATTTTGTAAATAGTTTTAAGACAAATACAAGATCCGGACGGACCGAGAGTTTTGATTTGAAATTAAAGGAGGGCTAATTTGGAAAACAACATAGTCTTTTGTGTAATATTTTTAGGAAAAATAATATGCATGATGATGTCATGATGATGCACAGAGATACAAACAGGCGATTTCTAGTAGTGGTTTTACCCTGGGTGCTACATTTACTAAAGCTTTAACGAGCAACTATACGGTGGGAATATTTTTTCGGTCGTATAGTTCCCGCCGTATAGTTGTCATCTCCTTCGTCTTATTAAAAGGGAAAACTTTCGTGAAGAGGCGAGGGACGAAAATAGAACACACGAGACACCATACCAACTAGAAGGGAGAAAGAAGAGATCGAGAGAAGAAGGGGAAGACGTTCTTCATCTCGCTCCACGATCTTCGATCTCCTAGACACCACACCCTCCATAGCCATTACTTGTACTTGAGAGAGAGAGAGAGACCTCCACCTTGCAAGACTAGGGTTTGAGATTGTTCTTACCATCTTGAATTGTATTGGATGTTACTTCTATTTCTTATTGTGGATCTCCACGATAATATCAAGAACTCTCTTTATTTAATTATATCGATGATGCTTTCTTATCTCATGTGTGAGTAAGTTCCTTTGGATGTGGGAGATGTAGGGGATTGGTGAGATATGATGTGCTATATAATTTCCATTAAGTTTGTAGTTGATTTTAATTACTATATTATGTGTGCTTGACTATCTATGTATGCTTAATGTCTGTTGTCCAATTAAGGGCCCAGACAACATGATGCTTTGTTCTACATAGATAGAATCTTGTTGGCTAGCAGACCGACGACCCCCGAGTCACACGAGGATATCAATGGGAAACTAGTTTGACTCGAGGATCACGAGGAGCCACCACTTATTGCATTAGTCCAATCCAAGGATCTTAATTGCTAAACAACCTGAAGGATCTTAATCGTCTAGTGACTGACCACGGTTGTGGTAAACAGGCTAGTAGGATTATTGAAGTTGGGATGAAATCTACCCAGAGGAGTTCCGACTAATTATGGGTTGCTAGCCTACACACATAATTATAAGATTATAATTGTTACACTTATCACTCATCCACCCGGCACATTCACTATCACCATAAACTAAATTCCCCGCGCCTACTTTGTTTTTTGCAGAAAACAACAAACAAATCGTTTTTTACTTTTATGCTTTTTATTTCTAAAGTTTACATTTTAGTTTTATTTCAATATAACCTTTTAATCCAAAATCTATTTTTATTTCAATACTTGCAGTCAATTCACTCGAAGACTTGTGACAACTTAGGGTGTGACAGAGACTTCACCAATAAACACTTACCTTTGGGCTTAATGTGGGATCGACATCTTAACTTCAAAACTAGCTACAAATGATCTGTGCACTTGCAGTCATCAGATACCTCAAAATTTCCCTACCATTACACCAACTATTGAGGAGGACACGAATTATAAATGATCACATGCATTTTATACCGGCCACTAACCATACCAAGGTATGTGAGATCAGCACTATAGAAAGCCATACACCAGTGAAGAAAGCAGCCAAAATAGTCAAGAAAATTCCTCAAACGGACCAAATTTTTGTCCAGCCTAAAGCGACATGCCTAGCACTAATTATAATGTTGATTCTGGACAATCTGTCCATGCTAATCCCGACGCGGATTCTGCGTCTGGCCCACATGCGACAACCACCACGGGATCGCCACCGCGGATTACCCCATGCATGGGGACGCGGTCTCTCTCTCGCGCACGACGCACTCGACGCCCGCTCCACATGGGTCCCACCTGCCTCACCTGGAGTGTGCGCCTCCCGTGCATCCACATCGCCCGTCCGGTCCGCTGCGTTAGGCTGGTTATAGTGGATAGTAACTTAGTGCATGTTACTATCTTTATAGTGCTAAATAATATAAGTGTGGTATCATGTAAAGCCTCATTTATTAGAATATAGACTCATTTTGTCTAGAAATGTGTGATGTTATGGTAACATAGCTAGTTACCACAAGCCCCTCTCTCATTATTTAATTGCATGACATGTCATCTTAAATGCTTAGTTGACAATACATGTAGGACTATGTTAATACCTAAGTTACTCCCACTATGACTAGCCTTGCCACTTGGACTGCGTCGTGCGGCCTCTCCACCAATCACGTCGCCTGGCTCCAGGTCCACTCCGTCATCTCGGTCCCCAGCGCATTTATTAGGCCCCGGATATGATGTATCTTCAGCAACAAACTCCACGCAAACACATGATCTTCTGCTCCGGATTATTCTACCCACACAGATTCAGTTTCTTCTAGATCTTCTGTATCGCATGATCCTGCACCAACACCTGTACCGGAACCTCGTACTAGGCTTAAAAAGGTACAACTAATCCAAAAAATTACAAAGCTGGAATCGTTCACTATGGGCTACTAACATCTGCAGGAGAACCTCACAATCTCTCGGATGCCTTGACTGATGGACATTGGCACCATGCGATGAAAGAGGAATATGATTCCTTGATGCACAACAATATGTGGCATCTCATTTTGCCAAGCACCAACAAAAATATCATTGATTGTAAATGGGTTTTTTCGGATCAAGAAAAATGTTGATGGTACTATTGATCGCTACAAAGCTCGATTGGTTGCCAAAGGGTTCAAACATCACTATGGTATTGCTATGAAGACACTTTCAGTCATGTTGTTAAAGCAGCTACTATTCGTCTTGTTCTTGCACTTTCTGTCCTGGTTTTGAAAATCCTCTTGCTCCTCATCACATATGCAAGCTTGACAAAGCTATTTATGGCTTAAAATAAGATCCTCGTGCATGGTACTTTAAACTTAGCTCCAAACTTACTACTCTTGGTTTTGAACCATCCAAGCCTGATACACCTCTCTTTATCTATCGCAAGTTAGACACCATTATATTTGTCTTGATTTATATTGATGACATCATCGTGACTAGCTCCTCCGATAAAGCAATTTCAGTCTTGCTTCGTGATCTGAATGACAACTTTGCTATCAAGGACCTTGGGAACCTTCATTTCTTCTTAGGTATTGAAGTCAAGAAAATTGATGATTGACTTCTCTTGACTCAAGAAAAATATGCAAAAAGATCTACTTTCCCGTGTTGTCATGACTCAGTGTACATCTTGCCCTACCCCACTATCCAGCTCCGAAAAACTATCCTTAAATGATGGCACTCCCCTTGGCACTACAGATAACACTCACTATAGGAGTATTGTGGGCGGTCATCAGTATCTCACTCTTACTCGCCTGAACTTATCATTCACAGTCAACAAAATCTCATAGTTTATGTATGCTTCCACCACTACACATTGGACAGCCGCCAAGATGATATTGCGATATGTGCAAGGTACTATTAATGTTGGACGTACTTTTCAAAAATCTCATTCCACTCTTCTAAGTGGTTTTTTAGATGTCGACTGGGCTGGCTCACTTGATGACAGACGTTCCACTAGGGGTTTCGCTATTTTCTATGGTCAAAATTTAATATCATGGAGTGCCCGCAAATAACCTACTGTCTCACGATCAAGTACTAAGCATAATACAAATCTCTTGCCAATATGACTGCTGAAATAATATGGGTTGAAGCTATTCTTGAAGAGCTCGATATTCCTCTTCATGCGAAGCCATGCTTGTGGTGTGATAATCTTGGAGCTACCTATCTCTCTCCAAATCAAGTTTTTCATGCTTGTACCAGACATATCAAAATTGACTTTCATTTTGTTCGAGAACGGGTGGCTGAAAAACTACTCGACATTCGCCTCATATCAAGCAAGGATCAATTAGCTGATGGATTTACGAAGGCTCTTCCGATTAGAGATTTTTCTGAATGTAGTGATGGATTTACGAAGGCTCTTCCGATTAGAGATTTTTCTGAATGTAGGTGTAATCTAAACCTTTCCATATAGTTCAAGTCTTAGATTAAGGGGGTGTGAACGAAAAATATGTATGCGTCAAGTATATTGCCAGGTACACCCGCATGGTGTAGTACACCACCGAGTCTTCTCTCTAAAAACTGCCATATCCTTGATTGCCTCCTCCTTAATTCCCTCTCTTAATTCTATGCCTCCTTCCTTGTAAGTCACGGGTGGGGTGTTCCACCCATCATATTAACATGGAACTGATCAGCCCAGAGGGCTATCGATCGTTCTCTCCAACCAACATAAGCAAGGTAGAAGCGCTAACTGCCAGCTAGGATTTAGCGTCTATCAAAAATCTCGGCTGTCATGAGAGTGCTTGCGTATAGCGTCCCCGCGGACTGCACCATGAGTACCTTCGCATTGGTGAAGATATAACCATCGAATCCGTGCATATGAAAAAGTGCCTAAAACCCTTTTTTTACCGGTTGGGAGGCTGCTGATGCGGAATGGAGCCCTTAAATGCGACGTGTAATACATGTCACATTTGAGGGCCCTGTTCCCCGACGGCACTTTCATGACCCGTAAACACGTTTACCGTGGCCTATAAACAAGTTTTACAGGTTTCCTTTTTAAAGGTCCGGTTAGCGATGCTCTAACCTCATTTGGTTTTACAGTTCAACTTTGCATAACGTTGTTTTTTCTTACAATTCAACTTTGTTTAAATATCATCTTATAAAACATTGTCGAAACCGACTTTCACCTCGCTTTATAAAAAAACAACCATCCACATCAAGTTACAATGTTCAACGGAAGAAGAACATAGTCTGTTGGGGCCACAACACAGTACGACCCAAACGGAAAGAGCTCAAGGACATGCTCGTCAGGCGAGACAAAAAAAAGCGGAGCACTAAGTGCTCAGTTGGACTATGAGGGGAGCCGTCGTGCTGCCTCCAGAATAAACGAAGAAGCTCGTCCAGCCGCGTCTTATCCCGCTGCCTACCAGAGCTCTAAACATGCTAGGAATTTGAACACCGAGTCAGAAGCATGTCGAGGTATAATATTTTCAATAACCATCTTATTGCATGTGGTCCAAAGTGACTAAGACAACGCGGCAAACACAAGCCAGAAGAGGAGGCGGTCCTTTCCGACACGATTTGCCTGAGCTTCTAGGAATTCACCGAGATCATGGGCTAGCCGGTCTGAGCCGAACGATTCTCTAGTGAAGTTCCAAAGAAACCCGACTGCGGAACAAGTGATGTGTTCCTGATTCGGGGATCCCACATAATGAGCACAACCCATTTCCCGGCCCATGTCTTTTAACCACTTCTATCTTTCGGGCTTATAGCTCCTATGCGACGTCTTTACAAGGAATTGGAAGGAAAGCGACATCGTTGCAAACAATAGCTGACATGCGACGGTTGTGAGACGGCAAATAGCTCCCGTGCGACACTTCTACTTAACCCCACGAGACCGTCAATGAATTCGAATCAGCTGAGCACAGTAGGACCCACAGCCTCTCCACGTCACGGCGGAACTCACCTGATGTCCACCTCATATCGTGGGACCCACCCTGTGGTCGAAGAGAGCCGTTGGCCCCGATCCGTCCCCGCACCCGAGCACTCCCGCCACCGTTCCAGCATCTCATCCCCTTCCGTTTTCTTCTCCGGCGAGCAAGTGCGGCAACGCCGGCGAGGGATGTCGAGCTCTGCTTCCTCCCACCGCTCATGGCCTCGGTATGGTGCGGTGCCGATGAGGAGGTGCCCCGATTGCCCCCGTACCGCGCCCCTGAAGCGGCTTGTCACATCCACCGACAAGAACGGCAACATTGGCCGGGAATTTGTAAAGTGTGAGAGCAAGCCCGAGCCGGGAAAGGTGAGATCTGAGTGTTCCGAGCGCCAATTTCTCGCTTTTTCTTTCGAAATTTCATGTATTTCATCGAATTTGGGATTTAGGGTTCATCTCTTCGATTTCAGGAACTGCCAAAATGTGGGCATTTTGAGTGGCTTGATGAGTACATCGAGCGAATTAGGGTGGAGGTAGCATCCCGGGAGCTCGAAAACCCGTCCGTGGTGGAGCAATTGGGATGTGGCAACCCCATTTCCGCTGGTACTACGGTGGATGCGGAAGTGAAGGCCGAGCTAAAGAAGATGAACAAGCAGCTAAGGCAAATCATCGAATTGAAGAAGCAGGACAATCTGATGGCCGGTTTTTTTATTTTTGTGTAATTTCTCTCGGATTAGTTTATCTCCTCATCGTTAGTCATTAGACAGCGCAGTCAGTGTTCGAGTGATGCTTTGTAATGGATGTAATGGTCTATGTCTTTGGCTTGAATAAAATGCAACACAAATTCGGGCTAGTTTTGAGCTGCTCTGTTTTCGAAATCAGTGTTCCTTTAGTTTCGTCAGTGTTCCTTTTATCAGTGTGCAGGGGGCGCCCGTGTGCAGGGGAGGGGGAGGGGTTGAAAAGTAAAAAAAATTGACGAGGATTAAAAAAGGCCAGGCCCAAATATAACTTAGTCATGCCAAAATGGACGTATCCAGTCCCAATAGTAACTATATGTTGATTGGGCAAAAAAAATGGTACTCACGTTACAATCTAAATAGGGACGTGTGGATCTGCAGATACTCGTGCTCAGGTTGCAATCTTTTTTTTGCAAAAGTAAATATATAAATGAAGTCCAAGGACATCCATTTAACTAACATAACTTGGGCGCTCCTTTAACTTATGTAAATATGTAAATGTCTTATTTGAAAATGAACCATGTGTTGTATGAACTTGTTTTTGTGTCTTTTGTTTTATACACTTGTAAATATATAAATATTGCACGAGTATTATATGAACTTGTTTTTGTGTCTTTTGTTTTATACACTTGTTGTTTTGGGTGTTTTGACAAATGACAATACAATAAAACACAGATTACAATGAAACAAGGTGATAGATAATATTGGGATAACATTACTTATATTAGATAGGGGGGATCGATAATATTACAATAAAAATAAAAAAGTACAATAATATAGAAGGGAATAGGCGCCCCGCCTAAACCCTGGGCTAGCCCCTAAACCCTAACCCTAGCTACCCTACTCCATTGGCGGTGGAGGCGGTGCCGGTGCAGCCGCATTCCACGCCGCCAGCCTCTCCCGCTGGTCCCGCTTCCGCTGCTCCTCCCGGAAGGCCCGGCCATTGGCCTCCCGTTGCTCCTCCTCCTGCCGTCTGCGCCTTTTCTTCAAGGCGCGCTGGGCCTGCTTCTCCTCCCACCTGGCGATAGCAGCCTCCTGCTTTGCCTCCTCCTTCGCCGCCTTAGCCCAGTAGGCTTCGGAGGGGAGGTCGCCGCCGCCGGGGAGGTTGGGGACTCCCGGGTTGGTGACGATGGGGCCCTGATCCCCCCAGGGGCAGTGCGGGGACTTCTTCTTCTTGCCACGCTTGGGGCGCGTGGGCGCCCCCTGCTCCCACCACTGCTTGTGGTCCGGGTGGTTGTCCTCGTCGCTTACTTCGGTGTCGGAAGGGAGGCGGAAGGGGGAGGTCGCCATGGTCGGAGTGTTTGGGGGCTGGGAGGAGGCAAAGGGACGGGCTCGAGGTTGAAGAGATGAGGGGCAAGATGAGATGAGGAGGCAAAGGCGTTTTGCCTATTTATTGAGGGCGGGGCGTGAAGGCGGCGTGGGAATCCAGCGTCGCGTTGGCGCAGACGCTGAGACAAGACGCGTGCGCTGCGTTGCGTGTGGGAAGCGGGCGTGATCAATGCGAAAGAGAGAAAAAAATAGCTAGGATGCGACGCCCCCGCCCCTGCATGCATGCATGCATTAATGCGAAAGAGAGAAAAAAACGTCCAAGGTAGTTCATTGGCAGTGAAAAATAAAAGGGAAAATATAATTTGGCCTTGATTTACTTCGGTAATAAATGCAGGAATCTAGTACCAAGGTACTCGTTCGTTTTTACACACGCAAGAAAAATCGGTGGGAGTAATATTGACTTTTTGTATGGCGCATGAACCAGATGGATGTAAGTTTGACTGAAGAAAGTTGTTCGACGTACACTTATTTAATAGGGCAGCGCTGTTGCACGCAAAATAGCTAGACTGCGACGCTAGGGGCAGCTGCTGCATGCATGGTGCAGCCCGCCCAGACGCCGAGACGAGACGCGTGCGTTGCGTTGCGTGTGGGAAGCGAGCGTGATCAATGCGAAAGAGAGAAAAAATAGCTAGGATACGACGTACTGTAATCCCTGCACCGCCGCCCCCGCCCCTGCATGCTGCATGCATGGTGCAGCCCGCCCCGCCCAGCGCCCTCGCATGACACGCTCGGTCCAACGGTCAATGGAGTGTGCCAACGCTGTACGTTATATTTATTACATATTTTAGATTTTGATATTTTTTCTGCTGGTCATAGTGACATGCATACTCCCTCTGTCCACAAATAAGTGTACGTTTGGCTTCAAAATTTGTCCACAAAAAATGTACTTCTACCTTTCCAATGCACTTGGGCATCCACTATGTAGTCCATAAGGCTATCCACAAGCCAAAAAGTAGTCCATATGGCTATCCATATACATAGTGGAGGTTTACTTTAGAAGATTTTCCTTAAGGGTGACCTACAAGCTTATGGGTTGCCCACAAGCAATAAACAATTATTTTACTCTCTCCTCTCTCTCTTGCGTGTGTGTACTTTTAACAGACATGTGGGTCCCAGCTTATGGTGAACTTGACCTTATAGCCATTTCCATAAGCTGTGTGGGTCCCATCTTATAGCAAAGGTTCCACCTTATACATAGGTGATGTGGTATCATGCATATGTTACTAGTCTAAGTTACTACTACATAGTGCAAAATAACATAGATGTGGTATCATGCAAAGTCTCATTTATTACAATGAACCTGAGGGGAGTAAGTTTGACTAAAGAAAGTTGTTACACGTACACTTATTTAATGCGACGGAGGGAGTAAATACGCTGCAGCGCTGTTGCACGTAAAATAGCTAGACTGCGACGCTAGGGGCAGCTGCATGCATGGTGCAGCCCGTCCCGCCCAGCGCCCTCGCATGCCACGCTCGGTCCAACCGTCTGCCACACTCGCATGCCACGCTGTTGCACGTAAAAACGATGAAGCCAATCAGATTCCAGAATCATCCATCCCACGGATCGCCAAGAACTAGCCACGAAATCCTTCTAAGAGACGCCAACCAATCAGGTTGCAGAACAAGCTCTTCCACGGATCGCCCAGAGCCACCCGCGGAATCCTTCTAGAAGACGCGATCGGACGGCCACAGTGTCGCTCTAGGGTTAGATCTACGGTTCTCATTCGGCCTTAGGGTTAGCGGGGTTTAGGATGCAGTCAACGGGGTTTCACAAGTTTGACCAAGCATTCAAATGTGCATAACTAATTCAAAAAAAATCAAAAAAATACAAAACCTTCGCATGGTGTCATGTTATGTGACATAGTTGTGAGGAAAAATATCAAACTTGGTCTATTGATCATATTTCAAAAAACCCTTCACAAAATGACATATCTCCTCCGAGGTTTTCTGGCTTTCGGGTCAAATGACCAATGATATGGCTAGAATCAAGGCATAGTTTGTGATAATATACCCATATTTGGCATGCATGTCTATAATGGGATGACTAACAATGTTGTAGCACAAAGTTTTCCTTTTCGACGCACAGAAAAATCATTTTCTATTTTCTGAGTGTCGAAAGAGGGGGGATTTGTGAAGCAACCACCAAATTGAAGTTTCAAAATGGTAACATCCTATTTTTCAAAAATACTAGACCACCTAGAATGTACAATTTCCCAACTTGAGTATCTCAAACCTTTTATTCCATCCCTGGTGAAAAAGACAAATCCTGCCGAATCGGCTGGAAGTGGGTAAGATATGAACTACAGGTACATGATTCCATGCTGATGATTTTTTGTAAAAATATTTTTTAGGTTCACAACATGCTATTTCATCAGAGATCCAATGCTAGTTTTGCGAGCCTCAGCCCCTAGCTAATAATATTTATGAAAACCCTTCAAGTTTGACCAGACATTCAAATGTGCATAACTAATTCAAAAAAAATCAAAAAAATACAAAACCTTCGCATGGTGTCATGTTATGTGACATAGTTCTGAGGAAAAATATCTAACTTGGTTTTAGAAATGGTCGAAAAAAAACTTGCTTAGAAATGGGGTGGTTTACCCTAGCTTTGGAGCCCATTTCTACCCCATTTTGGGTGAGGGTGAGTTGTACTTCACAAAAGGGATCAGGGTGAGGATGAGTAGTATTGTACATATGAGAAAAACGTTGGAAGCTCATACAAACATAGAAAAGTGACATAGCTACATATGTTGAAATTCAAATTTACCATCATATTTGAATTTTGTCCAAATTATCAACAAGTGACAAATTATTATAATAACAAATGTTTACAATAACAAGTGCCAAATTATTAGAACAACAAGTGTCAAATGTTTACAACAATAACAAATGTTTACAATAACAAATGTCTATTTCTTTTGGCTCTTCTTACCCCTCGTTTTCTTCTCCTTCACAAGTTTCACACCACACAATAGGTTTATGCTCTTCTTTTTCTTACCATTACCATCTGGCCTCCCCACAGCACGTCCAAGAGTCTCCTTCACCTCCTGCACCTCCTCAACAACCTCATGATCATGATCCAGAGCCTCATCAACATGGTCACTTTGCACCAGAGCCTCAACAACATGGTCAGTTTGCACCAGAGCCTCAACAACTTGGTCAGTTTGCACCAGAGCCTCAACAACAGGCTCATTTTGCACCAGAGCCTCAACAACAGGCTCATTTCGCACCAGAGCCTCAACAACAGGCTCATTTTGCACTAGAGCCTCAACAACAGGCTCATTTTGCCCCTCATTTTGCACCAGAGCTTCCAAATCAGAAACGGTGTGCCCTAAAGCCTCAACAGTTTGCACATCATCCTCCAAAACAAGTTCAGATTGCACCTCAGCAGCACCAAACATGATCTGGTTAGTTCTCTTCTTTCTTTGGCCATTGATTCTTGCCCTTTTCACTGGCCAGCATTCGTCAACAACAAGAGGTGGGCCTTTTTCTCCACGCTTCCTCCTGAAAACAAGCAAGTTAGCTGGGGGAGAAAAATCATCAACAAGAAATGGGATAGATTTTGGATGAACATACTTTGGCTTTTCAGCAGTGTATCTGCACTTGGTAGAGCCAGCTCGGTGTCCAAGTTCTTCACAGAGTTTGCATCTATTCTTGTTACCTTTTTGGGCCCTTTTTGGCTTGGCATCTTTATTTTCATCTTTCTTTCCCTTCTTGCTGCTCCCACCTTTCTCAAACCAAGCCTTGAATCTACTCTGCTTGGGCCAGCCAGCCTTTCTTTTCATCAAAGGAGGACACAAGGAGAACTGAATGTCCACTTCAGGCCACTGAGACTGATCTGTAAGTGCTGGAATTGGTGTTCCATATGCAGCCTTGAATTTTGCTACAGAATAATACTCATGCAAATATGGGTGCATATTTAGCTTGTGTTTGGAGGCCAAGAAAAGTATGGCATGCTCACAAGGCTTCCCAGTGTGTTGCCACTCAAGGCATGTGCATTCATGCAATTGAGTGTCAACAACATGCCTCCTGCCAGTCTTTGTATCTCTGACTTCAGCACCCCACAATGAGGATTTCTCAACACGCAAATGTGCAAGATTTCTGCTCCTATTGACCACCTGCTGCACAACATCAGGAAGCTTATCTCCTTGAAGAACATCACCAAGCCTTCTTCTCAATTCCCACAACCTCATGATCATGATCCTGATCTGGTCAACCATGTCATGGACAGGCAAGTCTTTTAACTCCTTCACTTTGTTGTTGAAACTTTCTGCCAAATTATTGTTGATATGATCACATTTGATGGCAGTGTTAAAACCAGACCTGTACCATAAAAGAGAATGGTAGGTTTCCAACCATGTACAAAACTTGACCCCTATCCTCCTCAGAGCATGCCGCCTTAATCTTCTCAAGGTGATATGAATGTGTCTGCCTGGTGTAAGATCTTGCTGCTGGCCACATGCGTCCAAAATCATCTCCTCTGAATTTTTTGATCAAATTCATCCACATATGGCCGAAGCACTCCCTCTGCTCAGCATGAGGGAAAACAATCTTCACTGCATTTTCTAAACCTTTACATGCATCTGTGTGCACTGCCAATGGAGAGACTGGCCCTATGCATCTTTTCAACTGCATCATGAACCATGTCCATGATGCCTCTGTCTCAGACTGAAACATGCCAATAGCTACAGGGAACATCCAATTGTGTCCATCTAAAGCATTGCATGCTGCTAGTTGACCATTCCACTTTCCAGTCAAGAAAGATGAGTCTATACTCAAATATGGACGGCAACCTGCTTTGAAGCCATCGATGCAAGGCTTTAAAGCCATGAAGAATTTAGAGAAGAAGACTTTCCCATCAGCTGTTACCTCAGTATCTATCTCCACAACACTGCCAGGTGACCTCTTCTCTACTTCTGCTTTGAAGTTATAAAGCATTCGAAAGGTATTTGCCCAATCACCATATAGCTCTTTCATTGCCCTTTACTTTGCCTTCCACACTGTAGTATAATTCAGCTTAATGGGGTACTGCTTTTCCAAGTCTATTTTCAGTCTCTTTGCAGTGCTGTTTGGTGTTGTGGCTAAAATGGGCTTGATCTTTTCTGCAACCCATAATTGTGATGTCATCTTTGTAACTGTTTGAGAACTTGTAATGCAAGTATGAGGTTTTGGAATTTGATTCACTCTTATTGTCCTTCCATCAGGTTGGCGTCTAGCAGATATATACCACTTGCAAGGCTTGGCACAACCATCATAACCTATGCATTTTGCATAGAACTTCTTTTTATCAGTCCACATAGTCTTGGTAGCAAACTCACGTTTGACTGCATATGTCCTGAAACACATCCTGAATTCATCCATGCTTGGAAACAATCTCCCAACTTCAATAACTGGGTCCTCTTTGTCATAAACTGTTACTAGCTCATCATCATGTGCATCATCTACATGAACTGCAGCATTTTCCAACAACTCTAGATCTATATCTGCCTCTTCATCTCTTAAATGGTTGTCACCATCATTTGCAGCTTCATCCCTCTTCTTCTCCTTGTCTCTGTCATCTATAGGAATGCCAAAAAGCTTTGCCATTTCAATGTCATCTATTGGTGCAATGACCAAATCAGTGCGGTCATGTATCTCAACTGAATTCCAATCAACAGTTACAATCCTTTGTGCATTACCATCTGCAGCCTCCCCTTGTGCATTAGCATCATCATCCTCCACTGTTAACACTTCCAACTCAGTAAGTATAGGCATTACTTGCCTTTGTGCAGCCCAATCATCCTCGACCATCTGAGCAGCCAGCTTCGAGGCCACATATCCAACCCTTGAATCAGGTTTCAGATCAATGAGCTCTGCTAAAAACAGAACAGTTTTGCTTGTCCAACCGTTTCGCTCATCGATTTCATCAACTATATGTTCCCCTGTCTCAACCCTAACATAGTCACATTTGCAATCATCAAATCGTAACAAAGAAACTTCTTGCTCTGGCCCCCAAACCACACTATCCCCAATTTTTTCCACCATTTTCCTTACTGCCTCCTCTCCCATGTTTATTAGCTCTTGGGGATCAACATGTTCTAATTCCACCTCCCATTTAACAACAGTGTCTCTCTCAATGATCGGCGTGCTGCCATCAACTAAAACAGCCCTAGAGGGAAAGAAATTGATGCGAAATTCGAAGGTTTGGCGCGCAACATCGTCTCCCCTGTTTTTGGCGGGCACTGTGAGCTAGCGGAAGCGAACAAAGATCTCAACCTTAGAGAAATTAAGTGCAGAGATACGGGATATACCGATTAGAAGTCCCCTCTCCATGCTCCATATCGTTCCCCCTCGCCCCGTTCAGCACACCCTCGCCTCCACAATCTAGCATCAATGGGCACGCTCAGATCTCGAATTGAGAAGAATGGGAGAGGAATTAGCTTTCAAATGGCACTCATCACCTTCGTCGTCGAACGAAAGCGCCGCCGCCTAAATTAATTGCCGTGCCGCCGGCGCCGAGAACGATGGGTGAGGTCCGCCGCCGCTGTCGGGGAAGCTACAGTCAGTGTTACGCGCTCTCTCGGTCGGAAGCGGTTGGTTTGACTGGCTGTCCCAACCAACCGGTTTGGCTTAACCTTAATATTGGAACAAAGTTAAATGTGTCCTTACGACCGTTTTAAGGCCCGTGTGGCCCTGGGATATTAGCTGCCTCACAACCGTCGCATGCGAGCTATTCTTTTCAATGATGTCGCTTTCCTTCCAATTCCATGTAAAGACGTCGCATAGGAGCTATAAGCCCCCCTAGAAGGTAAACGAACGCGTATAACTTGCCACACAAAGATCTTCATCTTTAGCGGTAGAGGCGTCTTCAAGAAGGGTTTAGTCCAAGGTAGGCTTGACCCTCTAAAGGGGGCTCGGCATGTGGAGCTGATCGTGAAGGTCCCTTATGGGGTAAGCCGCCAAAACACACTGTCGGGGACATCCAAGAAAGAAATGCCGCCCTAAGCTCCCTTCATGCTCCGGTTTCCGCCGGGACGAAGGTTCGATCGGAGCGTCTTATAAAACAAGAGAGGAATATATGAGATAGTTTGCAATCTTAATGCACCACATATCTAACAATGCTATATTGTTACATCTATATTTTTATAGGCCCGTTACAAATACTATTAAGCCACTAGCTCCGGAGAAAAGATCCACATTGACTCATCGTAATCAATTTCCCTCCATGTCCTGCTCATAGTTTGGGATTTCATGTTGTATTTCTCCCCCGTGTCGATAAAATGAATACCATCTTGGTCCGCCTCATCACAAGTAGAAATGGACTTGCATAAGAATCTGCTAATGAAAAGCGCCTGGCCGCCTAGCCCACCTGAAACCAGAACCCAGTAGTGCGCACCTTTGTTGACATCCGCCTCATAAACCTCGACCTTGGGAGTATAAGAAGGTTCTCGGAGTTGTCGTATCACCATTAATAATTTCCCACATGACTCTACTAAGTACCAGTGGGCTTCGTATGGCACTTCACCATCCCACCAAGCAGTAATGCCTTCGAGAACCATGTCGTCGCCGGTTTTCCTCCGGAGTTCCTCTATGCTCGGTTCCTCATCATTTGCGAGCTTATCCATGTGAGCCTTATAATTGTTGGCAGAGTCGAAATTGTCATCGACGTCGCTCCACACTCCAAACCAATAATTGCCTGGTGGGTGCTTGATGATGTGCTCGATAGCTGCAATGATGGGCATGCCATTGCTATCAAAATCTATACCAAAAGAGACAAGATCCTCAGCTTTAGTGATTCCATATAGTTTGTCTCCAAGAAATGCAATGTCGACGATGTAGACGAAGGGAGCAGCTTGTGGCTTAGGCAACCAGACACCCTTCCCTGGCCGGATTAAGATGACAGGATGGTTCCAATTATTGGTCATGAGAGCTATGACGTCCCAAGGTGTAGTCCGCATACGCAGTTTCCGGACCTCGAAAAGCTCAGAAACGTCGCCGATCACAGCATCGAGCTCAGAGAGCGGCACTGTCGTGTTATTGAAGGGATTGTGCAAGGAGTAGCTATGCATCTTTTTGACGTCCTTACAGTCAAGGAGGAGCCAGCTACCATCGGAGGCAATGCATCTTGCGTTCCTAGGCAATGAGGGGATGCGCCGGAGGGGCCAGATACCAACAATGTCTGAAGGTGACAAGAAGGAGCCATCGGTCATGACAATCCAGGGGATCTGCCGTGGAGCCCGAACGTGCTGGCGCATAGCCGAATGCCAGGAACGACACACGGCGCGGAAGCGAGCGCGGTCCACAGAGTGCCGGGCATGGCGTGCCGCCTTGAAGCCACGGGAGAAACGGAAGAGGCCCAGAAATCGTGACCACGGTTTGGAGGGGAGGCTCCGATCATCGTCGGTGGATGGAGCGAGGCGGTCGATGACGAGACCTAGCACGTCCTGGGGAATTTCTGCCCACGGAGGAACAGACGACGACGCCATAGATCGATCGATGC
This sequence comes from Avena sativa, assembly GCA_916181665.1. Taxonomy (NCBI): domain Eukaryota; kingdom Viridiplantae; phylum Streptophyta; class Magnoliopsida; order Poales; family Poaceae; genus Avena; species Avena sativa. Next base: position 367,200,881 of record OV702279.1, on the reverse strand, counting down.
AGTTCTGGACTGGATCGCGTACGTACGTGATGACTTTGCTTGTATGGTCGATCAACGCCGCGATCGAGTACTCTGCGTATATATGGATCTGGCTGTGCATTAGGTTTGTTCCGAATCAGAGACGAAGATAATCCAGCTATAACCGAAACGGACGCCTCGATCGGGTATATCCCTATTTTTGTACCTAGCTAGACTTTGACTGTAACGTCCGAGAGTGACTCGATTCGGACTCCAACTGACAACTGGAGTACTTCTCAACGGCCGGTGCAGCTGCGGGTCTCAACGGAGGAGAACGCGGGGGAGGGGGGACGGGACGGGACGAGGGCGGTACCTGAGTTCGTGGAGGATGCGGCCGAAGTGGCGGCGGATGCGGCCGAAGTAGCGGCTGATGCGGCGGAAGTAGCGGCAGACGGGGCGGCGGAGGGCGACGCAGAGGACCAGTGCGCCGGCGGAAAACACGAGCGCCTCCTTCCCGCCCCCCAGTCCTGGTGCGGCGGCGGCGACAGTGCGCGAGGGCTTGGTTCGGATAGCTCCAGGTCCAGCCATCTCGAGTCTGTGGATTGGATGGCGAATTGTTCAGAAGGACGCCCCCTTGTTGGCTTGGGCGAGGGGGAAGGGGAGTTCAGCAGCCGGTTCAGCCTGCGTGGCGCCGGCTCCGTGCGTGTTTCTATCTCTCTGTGTGTGTGTGTGTGTTCATTCAATATATGACGCCTTTGAGCCCATTTCGTTTAAGAAAGTCTGATCTGCAACCCCTCCCTCATTGACACATCCCCACCAGGAAGGGAAGGCTGATCTTTTGAGAAGAGGCATTGACCGGTTCTGTGTTGGAGTCAACTACAGTTTTCCATATGCTGTCACTTGACCTGCTGCCATGGGCTTTGAAGGCACAAAATAAAATTTCTCCAAGCTTTTTTCTGGAAAGGGAAGGAAGATGCAGAAAATAGACATTGTCTTGTTACTCAGGGTGTAGGTGGGACTGTCCGGGGAGTCCCACGTATGCCTGCAACAGTTAAATGAGTGTTTCGCGGAAGCCCGCTAAATTTATATGGATGCTTATCATCTCACTTATTCCCATATATGCCCACAATTATTAAATTATATACTTTCTTGGTCTTAAAATAGATATCGAAAATTTGTCTAAATTTGGATATATCTATATATAAATAGTGTCTAGATACGTCTAAATTTAGACAAATTTACGATATCTATTTTAAGACATAGGAGTACTTCTATGGAAAACAAAATTGTATAATATGATGTAGGAAGGTAAGCCATGGATGAAGATAACGTGCTTACGAGGGTCGAGTCTGCACTGATCTGTTGCATGCTTGCTATCGGTATCACCACCTTGAAGCCGAGAACCCTGCCCACCAATATGGTACTAAGGCGATGGATGTTATGAGCTCCAAGTCCAGGGACTAGATGCCATGGCACGCAACTGGTGCACCACCTAGCAGTCGTTGGCCAACCTCAATGGAGTGAGCCATGATGGAAATGCCTGCACCAAACTAAATCACGAACTGGGGAGAATGCGGGATGGATGTGGGACGTGGGATATCCCACTTATTTTTTTGCTTACCCGTGAGATTCCGCTTAACCTTTTATGCGGGCTTGGGAAGCGGTCCCGTGGGTAGCCCACACCTACCTGCACCCTGATTTGTTACATATTTGCCATACTTTTTCTCTAAAATTTGCATATTTACTCTCTGACCATCACCTGTCAGTGACACACCAAATAGCAAATAATGCAAGTTACAAAATAAAACGGAACAAATATGCAAATCCCCACGTTTTCAAACCAAAAATTCCGGGTGGTTTGGGGCTACACAATCTAGGCGTCTCTGTTTCCCAGCAAACTGAAGACCATTTCTGCTCTGCCACTCTCTGCATCATTGGAAACGGGCGTGTAATCAGCTTCGTGCAGCTAGACATTGTGCCTCGGACCTCATGAACTTTATCAGCAAGGCGGGGCAAAACAGAACAGATCAATGGCAGAAGCACTTCACAATGGGAGGTGGATAGCAGATATCAAAAGAGAGTAAACGATCCTTGCAATGTCCTAGGCTAGAGACGGTTCAGAATAAAAACGTTCGGAATGTCTGAAATAAGCATATGGGTGGTTCTTACATATAGTTTGCGAATTGACATGAACAAATACGATGAAACGACATAACTCGTTTTCAATCCTCAGGAAACACGGAGGGTCAAGAAGAAATAAGCATTTGCGATGTTCTAAAATTTCGCAGATGGTTATAATCATGGAACCTTATGCTCCTTCGCACACGATTATATAAACTGTGTGCGCAGTAGAGACGCATCGCACACCCACCGATAGCGACGGTCCGAAAGGCCATGTGCGAAGACCAGATCTGTACTAGTGAATTTTCTGTAGGCAGCTATTACGGTGCACTATAGCACGCGCGCGCTACGCCGAGGGCAAAAAGCCGTCGGCGTAGGCTAAAATGTCCTCGGCGTATGGTACGCCGACGGCTGCCCTCGGCGCATTGCCCTCGGCGTAGCGGCCGTCGGCATAGCTTGTCGACAGGTTGCAAAAATATTTAAAAAAAAAATTATTTTTTTCTCAATTTTTGAATCTTTGAATTGTTTGACTCGTTAATCTCTCACTTGGAACATTTTTAACACTAATTACACTTAATATTTCATTAATTGAAATCTTGGTTAAACTTTCCAGCCGGTCACCCATCCTAATACTACTCCAGATCCAGCACGCTTAACTTCCTCGTTCCTTCAGAATCTGTTTCCGCAAAATAATTCATACATTGTTGTCAATACTATGATATCAATCCTATTAACCCTTATATCAACATGTCACATGTTTGTATTTTTTGAAATTGCAAACAATTATTTAAGTAAACATTAATGAATAAGTAAAAATATTATTGAATTCAAATAAAAATATAATAATTTTACTTTTTTGTATTTTTCTATTTAATATGGAATAATTAATATCTTTAAATCTGTAAATCGGAATTTAACAAATAATATGTCTAAATTGATCAAAAAAATGAGAGGAATCCAAATATGATATCCATATCAACTAATCACAAACCCTACGTTTTTGAATTATCTATTTGGTGGTTGCTTTAGAAAAATCCCTTTTTGCGCTCGGATAATGAAAAATGGCTTTTTGGTGCGATGAAAAGTAAAACTTGCATTGAATCTTTGATAAAATATCATATTGTGAACATAAAAATGATTTTTGTAAAAAAACATGAGCATCAGATCATGTACATGTAGTTCATATCTGACCCACTTCCTACCGATTCGGCAGGAATTTGTCTTTTTCACCAAAGGTGGACGGAAAGGTTTCGGATCTCCCTGTTGGGACATTGTCCATATAAGGTGGTACAGTATTTTTGTAAAATATGGTGGTAGCATTTTGAATTAGCCATTTGGTGGTTGCTTCACAAAATCGTCCGTTTTTTGTGCTCGGAAAATGGGAAATGGCTTTTTGGTACGACGAAAAGGAAAACTTCCTCCTGCAACATTGTTCGCCATCCCATGATGCATGTGTATGCACAATATGGGCACATTATCACAAACTATACCTTGATTCTAGCCATAACATTGGTCATTTGACCCGAAAGCCAAGAAACCTCGAATGAGATAGGTCATTTTGTGAAGGTTTTTTTGATACATAATCAATATATCAATTTTAATATTTTTACTTATAACTATGTCACATAATATGACACAGCGAAGGTTTCACATTGTTTCGATCGTTTTTGAATTTTTTATGCCCGTTTTAAACTATCGTCAAACTTTGTCAAACGACGGACATGAAGATTCTTAGCTCGGGGCCGAGCCTCGCTAAACTTGCATTGGATCTTTGATAAAATAGCATATTTTGAACCTAAAAATGATTTTTGTAAAAAAACATGAGCATCGGATCATGTACCTGTAGTTCATATCTGACACACTTCCTGCCGATTCTGCAGGAATTGGTCTTTTTCACCAAAGGTGGACGGAAAGGTTTCGGATCTCCCTGTTGGGACATTGTCCATATAAGATGGTATAGTATTTTTGTAGAATATGTTGGTAGCATTTTGAATTAGCCATTTGGTGGTTGCTTCACCAAATCGTCCGTTTTTTGTGCCCGGAAAATGAGAAATGGCTTTTTGGTACGACGAAAAGGAAAACTTCCTCCTGCAACATTGTTCGCCATCCCATGATGCATGTGTATGCACAATATGGGCACATTATCACAAACTATGCCTTGATTCTAGCCATAACATTGGTCATTTGACCCGAAAGCCAAGAAACCTCGAATGAGATAGGTCATTTTGTGAAGGTTTTTTGAGACATAATCAATATATCAAGTTTAATATTTTTACTTATAACTATGTCACATAATATGACACCACGCGAAGGTTTCGCATTGTTTCGATCGTTTTTGAATTTTTTATACCCATTTTAAACTATCGTCAAACTTTGTCGAACAGCGGGCATGAAGATTCTTAGCTCGGGGCCGAGCCTCGCTAAAATTCCATTGGACCTTTGATAAAATATCATATTGTGAACCTAAAAATGATTTTTGTAAAAAAACATGAGCATCGGATCATGTACCTGTAGTTCATATCTGACCCACTTCCTATCGATTCGGCAGGAATTTGTCTTTTTCACCAAAGGTGGACGGAAAGGTTTTGGATCTTCCTGTTGGGACATTGTCCATATAAGGTGATATAGTATTTTTGTAAAATGTGGTGGTAGCATTTTGAATTAGCCATTTGGTGATTGCTTCACAAAATCGTCCGTTTTTTGTGCTCGGGAAATGAGAAATGGCTTTTTGGTACGACGAAAAGGAAAACTTCCTCCTGCAACATTGTTCGTCATCCCATGATGCATGTGTATGCATAATATGAGCACATTATCACAAACTATGCCTTGATTCTAGCCATAACATTGGTCATTTGACCCGAAAGCCAAGAAACCTCGAATGAGATAGGTCATTTTATGAAGGTTTTTTTGAGACATAATCAATATATCAAGTTTAATATTTTTACTTATAACTATGTCACATAATATGACACCACGCGAAGGTTTCGCATTGTTTCGATCGTTTTTGAATTTTTTATGCCCATTTTAAACTACCGTTAAACTTTGTCGAACGGCGGGCATGAAGATTCTTAGCTCGGGGCCGAGCCTTGCTAAACTTGCATTGGATCTTTGATAAAATATCATATTGTGAACCTAAAAATGATTTTTGTAAAAAAACATGAGCATCGGATCATGTACCTGTAGTTCATATCTGACCCACTTCCTGCCGATTCGGTAGAAATTTGTCTTTTTCACCAAAGGTGGACGGAAAGGTTTCGGATCCCCTTGTTGGGACATTGTCCATATAAGGTGCTCTATTATTTTTGTAAAATATGATGGTAGTATTTTGAATTAGCCATTTGGTGGTTGCTTCATAAAACCATCCGTTTTCATGCTTGGAAAATGAAAAATGCCTTTTTGGTGCGACAAAAAGGAAAGCTTCCTCCTGCAACATTGTTCGCCATCCTATGATGCGCATGTATTCACAATATGTGCACATTATCACAAACTATGCCTTGATTCTAGCCATAACATTGGTCATTTGACCCGAAAACCAAGAAACCTCGAATGAGATAGGTCATTTTGTGAAGGTTTCTTTGAGACATAATCAATATACCAAGTTTTATATTTTTCCTTCTAACTATGTCACATAATATAACACCACGCGAAGGTTTCGCATTGTTTCGATCATTTTTGAATTTTTTATTCCCGTTTTAAACTATATATAATGTTTTATGTTTTACTTAATTTTTCTTTACAAATGTGTAATATTTGAGTGTAGATAGATAGGTCTTATTTTTCTGCAAATTTTGATATATTATTTGTATTTTTCTGAATTAGAATGATTTAGTTATGATTTTTCAAAGTTTAATGAGATAAAATAAAAAATAGCTATGCCGAGGGCAGCCGTCGGCGTAGCATAGGATATGCCGAGGGCAATTCTACGCCGACGGCTGCTTGGCGGAGCTGGCCTAGACGATGGTTACGCCGACGGCCCCCGTTTGGCCGTCGGCGTACCGACCGGCCATCGGCGTAGCTTCCCATTCCTGTAGTGGTGGGATTTAAGCTGTCCTAAATTGTCCAGATCGTGTGAGTTTTCACCTAACCCAATCCACCCAGCCACACGCTAAACCTAAGAGACACTAGCACACAGAAGGGGCAAAGCCAATAATCGAGAGGGGGCTCCAATGCAACGCTTCTAGGGGAGCGACACCGTCACTAACTTTCGCCCGGAGACCCACGACGCACCTTGATATACCTGCCATACTGCATTTGTAATGGTGGTGCAGCAACAACCCGTTAAGAGACAAGTAGTGCCAATGCTTCGGATTTAATTGGAGGAGGCACACTGACTTGGGTAGACGAGGTGCATCAACAGCGGGGTGGGCAAGCAACGATCGAGATTTTTTTTGGAGGAGGAGCGGGGTAACCGCATTCTCGTCGATTGTTAGCGATGACGACATCGAGAGAGGCGGTTGTTGGGGGTGTTTTTGATCTAGGGCTCATATAGGGGAGTCTCGGCGCGAGAAAATAAATCCCACCGCTGGCGTGCTTTGTCCTGCGACGTGTACCAGCGGTGGAGTACGTATTGGGGGCCACGTCTACGTTAGACTAGTCACAATGGAAAGTATCATATAGTAGTATTATGCATATGATACTAGTATGTGATACTAACTTCACAATGCATAGTATCATGTAGTAGTATCATAGTCTTATTGTATTTATTGTTTTGTAGAATCTTAATGTAAATTTGTGTGCAAGATTTATTTGAGATTAGTTTTTCTAGTTCTATGTGCTATGATACTGTATCTACCTATGATACCAACACAATCTCTTTCTTCATTAATTGCAGTGACACATAAGCATTTTGCATGCATGTGGTGTATGATACTACCTATGATACCCCATTGGGGCTAGTCTTAGAAACGACCTGAAATGGGTGGTGGGGGGGAGGAGGGGGGGGGGGGGGGGGGAGGGCGGGTTCGAATGTGTCCTTGTTACTTGGTAGTCTAGATTACAACTTTCTGTAAACTCGTTTGATATTTATTACAGTTCGACTTTGGATAACGTTGTGTTTTCACAATTCAACGTGGCATAGTGTCTTTCAAAACAGAGGAGTAATATTTGTGGCGTCTTGTTCTGAGATTTCTGCAATCTTAATGCACAAAAACCAACCGGGTGACTTGGCTCAAGGGCACCAACTGATCTGAAGAAAATACCCCGTGGGTGCTTGTCTAAAAAATGGCATATTGTTACATATGATATTTTTCTAAGTCAGTTACAAATAGTAGTATTAAACCACTAGCTCCGTAGAAAAGATCCACATTGACTGAAAGTAATCAATACCCCTCCATGTCTTGCTCATAGTTTGGGATTTCATGTTGTATTTCTCCCCTGTGTCGATAAAATGAATAGCATCTTGGTCCGCCTCATCACAAGTAGAAATGGACTTGCATAAGAATCTGCTGATGAAAAGAGCCTGCTTGCCTAGCCCACCTGAAATCGGCACCCAGCAGTGTGCACCTTTGTTGACATCCGCCTCATAAACCTCTACCTTGGGAGTGAAGTTGATACCATAGGAAGGCATTTGGAGTTGTCGTGTCACCATTAATAGTTTCCCACATGACTCGACTAAAAACCAGTGGGCGGTGACTAGATCCTTGCGTTCGTATGGAACCTCATGAACCCACCAAATATCAACGCCTTCGAGAACCATGTCGTCGCCGGTTTTCTTCCGGAGTTCCCCTATGCTCGGTTCCTCATTCTTTCCGACCTTATCCATATGGCACTTATAATTGTTGGCATAGTCGAAATTGTCATCGCTATCGCTCCATACTCCGAACGAATAATTGCGTGGTGGGCGCCTAATTAGACGGTCGATAGTTGTGATGGTGGGTATGCCACTGCTATCGAAATCTATATCAAAAGAGACAAGATCCTCGGCTCGCGTAATTCCATATAGTTTCTCTCCAAGAAATGCAATGTCGACGATGTAGACGAAGGGAGCAGCTTGTGGCTTAGGCAACCACACACCCTTCCCTGGCCGGATTAAGACGACAGGATGGTTCCAATTATTGGTCATGAGAGCTATGACGTCCCAAGGTGTAGTCCGCATACGCAGTTTCCGGACCTCGAAAAGCTCAGAAACGTCGCCGATCACAGCGTCGAGCTCAGGGAGCGGCACGGTCGTGTTATTGAAGGGATTGTGCAAGGAGTATCTATGCATCTTCCTGACGTCCTTGCAGTCGAGGAGGAGCCAGCTATCAGCGGAGGCGACGCATCTTGCATTTCTGGGCAATGAGGGGATGCGCCGGGACAAGGTGCCTACGGTGTCTGAAGGTGTTAAGAAGGAGCCATCCGTCCTGACAATCCAGGGGATCTGCCGTGGAGCCGAAACGTGCTGGCGCATAGCCGAATACCAGGAACGGCACACGGCGCGGAAGCGAGCGCGGTCCGCCGAGTGCCGGGCACGGCGTGCCGCCTTGAAGCCACGGGAGAAACGAAAGAGGCGCAGAAATCGAGACCACGGTTTGGAGAGGAGGCTCCGATCACCGGTGGATGAAGCGAGGCGGTCGATGACTAGACCTAGCACGTCCTGGGGAATTTCTGCCCACGGAGGAACAGACGACGCCGCCATAGATCGATCGATGCAGCTCTGGACTGGATCGCGTACGTACGTGATGACTTTGCTTGTGTGGTCGATCAACGCCGCGATCGAGTACTCTGCGTATATATGGATCTGGCTGTGCATTAGGTTTGTTCCGAATCAGAGACGAAGATAATCCAGCTATAACCGAAGCGGACGCCTCGATCGGGTATATCCCTATTTTCTTACCTAGCTAGACTTTGACTGTAACGTCCGAGAGTGACTCGATTCGGACTCCAACTGACAACTGGAGTACTTCTCAACGGCCGGTGCAGCTGCGGGTCTCAACGGCCGGTGGCCACGCCATGTACGTTGCTGCTCAGTCCTTCCCGCCGCGCGGAAGAAGAAGACACGAGAGACACCCCTGCCATGGATTAGCTGCTGCTGCTCCTCCTCCTCACCGCCGGCCGGCCAATACACCGACGGCCAAAGGTCAGGACCATCGTCGTAGGACCAGGCCAGGCCAGCCACGTTTCCGCGCTCCAGGCATAGCCTTGCCGTCGGTGTAGCCACCAATATGCCGACGGCAATCCTCGGTGTAGAAACGCCGTCGGCGTACAAGGTGGACCCGTGGTACTTGATGGCCACCCTCCGCGTACGTCCGTATATTTCGGTATGTCACCCTCGGCGTACGGACAAGCTACGCCGACGGCCACCCTCCGCGTACGTCCGTATATTTTTTTATTTTTCCCACCAAATTATAAACTTATTTTATATTTGTATTTATTTATTAGTATCAATTATTTAGGTTCTATTTTCTCAATTGGACGGATTAGTAGCCTCTAAATAATAGTCTTCACGCGCACATCAAATGTGGAATGTTCTTACAACCCGAGAAATTTGCATGTTTGTAAGTGTTATTATCACATGTGTGTGAAATTTATACGTCAAGTTGTTCAAAGATTCAATCCTTTCCTATGCCAGCCAATTTTTTATACCATTCCTCACCAAGTGTGATTCCCTTCTCGGACATGCGTTAACACTTAGTAAAATTTAAGATCTTTACGTGGAAACTCCCATCATGGGGAAACCGGAGCCTATTTTATGGCAAAGTATGCCTAACCTTCGCTTTGCATGTACATATATCCTAAACAAACCAAAATAAATAAAAAGGTCCACCAGGCTACCTCGTGCGCAGGAAAGACATAGGGATAGACCTATGGGGCCCCTGGTCTAGGGTTTCGCTGGACGAAGACCACTAGAGTGTCGGAATCACATTAGAACTTGCATGTGTCCCAAGCATATGTGTGTGTGAGTTGTCCAAGGTTGGTAGGTACAATGTGTAGGTCCCATCTGTGACCCCCTTCTCGGACATGCGTTAATACTTAGTAAAATCCTAGAACTTTACGTGGAAACTCCCGTCACGGGGCAACCAGAGCCTATTTTATGGAAAAGTAGGAGCAACATTTGCTTTGCATGTACATATATATCCTAAACAAACCAAAATAAATAGAAAAGTACACTTGGCTACCCCCATACGTAGGAAAGATATAGGGGTAGACAATCCGAGGCCCACAGATCAGGGTTTCGTGGCAAACCGCGCTCCGAGGCATAGGAATACCTCAAGAACTTGCATCTGGCCCTAGCACATGCATGGAAGTGTGGTGTTATGTTAAAACATGCAAAACCTAGTCCCAGGGTGCATGTGTCCCCTTCGCATGCATGCGCTGTAACCTAAAAGGGAAGGTTCTGGACTTATATAAGGGGGAAACTCCCTATTTCGGTGAAACCGGGTAGGATACTGCCGCACCTTGTGAACCAACATGGTTTCACATCATCATATGACCTAAACAAACATAAAACAAGAGAAAACTATGCAGGGCTACCCCTGTCAGAGGAACGTCTAGGGGGGTAGACGATCTGAGGCCCACAGATCAAGATACCACGACAAACCGCGCTCCGAGGTGTAGGAATACCTCAAGAACTTGCATGTGGCCCTAGCACATGCATGGAAGTGTGGTGTTATGTTGAAACATGCAAAACCTAGTACCTAGGTGCATGTGTCCCCTTTCGCATGCATGCGTTGTAACCTAAAAGGGAAGGTTCTAGACTTATATAAGGGGGAAACTCCCCGTTCCGGTGAAACCGGATAGGATAATGCCACACCTTGTGAACCAACATGGTTTTACATCATCATATGACCTAAACAAACACAAAACAAGAGAGCTACACCGGGCTACCCCTATCATAGGAACGTCTAGGGGGGTAGACGATTCGAGGCCCACGGATGAGGGTTCCGCGGCAAACCGCGCTCCGGGGCATAGGAATACCTCAAGAACTTGCATGTGGCCCTAGCACATGCATGGAAGTGTGGTGTTATGTTGAAACATGCAAAACCTAGTCCCTGGGTGCATGCGTACCCCTTCGCATGCATGCGCTGTAACGTAAAAGGGAAGGTTCTAGACTTATATAAGAGGGAAACTCCCCGTTCCGGTGAAAACCGGGTAGGATATTGCCGCACTTTGTGAATCAACATGGTTTTACATCATCATATGGTCTAAACAAATACAAAACAAGAGAGAGCTACCCCGGGCTACCCCTATCATAGGAACGTCTAGGGTGGTAGACGATCTGAGGCCCACAGATCAGGGTTCCACGGCAAACCACGCTCCGGGGCATAGGAATACCTCAAGAACTTGCATGTGGCCCTAGCACATGCATGGAAGTGTGGTGTTATGTTGAAACATGCAAAACCTAGTCCCCAGGTGCATGTGTCCCCCTTCGCATGCATGTGCTATAACCTAAAGGGAAGGTTCTGGACTTATATAAGGGGGAAACTCCCTGTTCCGGTGAAACCGGGTAGGATACTTCCGCACCTTGTGAACCAACATGGTTTTACATCATCATATGACCTAAACAAACACAAAACAAGAGAGAGCTACGCCGGGCTACCCCTATCATAGGAACGTCTAGGGGGTAGATGATGTGAGGCCCACAGATCAGGGTTCCGCGGCAAACCGCGCTTCGGGGCATAGGAATACCTCAAGAACTTGGATGTGGCCCTAGCATATGCATGGAAGTGTGGTGTTGTTGAAACATGCAAAACCTAGTCCCCGGGTGTATGCGTCCCCCTTAACATGCATGCGCTGTAACGTAAAAGGGAAGGTTCAAGACTTATATAAGGGGGCATTGTTGTTGAAATGTTGTTTCTAATGAAGTTCACATTAACTTGCTCTTCTTGAGCAACCAAAGAGGCTAAGGGAACATTGTTTGGATATAAAGGAGCTTTCCCGTTAACAAGCATAGCCATGATAACATCAATCTTATCACTCAAAGAGGAGGTTTCTTCAACAGAATTTACCTTCTTACCATGTGAAGCTCTCTCAGTGTGCCATTCAGAATAATTAACCATCATATTATCAAGGAGTTTTGTTACAGCACCCAAGGTGATGGTCATAAAGGTACCTCCAGCAGCTGAATCCAACAGGTTTCTTAAAGAGAAGTTCAAACCTGCATAAAAAGTCTGGATAATCATCCAAACAGTAAGTCCATGAGTGGGACAATTCTTAACCAAAGATTTTATTCTTTCCCAAGCTTGAGAAACATGTTCATTATCAAGTTGTTTAAATTTCATAATATCACTTCTCATAGATATAATCTTAGCAGGAGGGTAGTACTTTCCAATAAAAGCATCTTTGCACTTAATCCAAGAATCAATACTATTTCTAGGCAAGGATAGCAACCATTCTTTAGCTTTTCCTCTCAAGGAGAAAGGAAACAACTTGAGCTTAATAATATCTCCATCTACATCCTTATACTTTTGCATCTCACAAAGTTCAACAAAGCTATTGAGATGGGCAACAACATCATCAAAATTAGCACCAGAAAATTGCTCTCTCATCACAAGATTCAACAAAGCAGGCTTAATTGCATAAAAGGTAGCATCAGGAGCCGGTGGAGCAATAGGAGTGCTTAGGAAATCATTGTTGTTTTTGCTAGTGAAGTCACACAACTTGTTATTCTCAGCAGAGTTCATTTTGGCCAAAGAGGAGCAAGCCAAAAACAGCACCAGTAGCTAGAGAGGAACTAATTTTTTGTGTTTTTGATAAGAGGAAGCAAACCAAACTAAACTAATTTTTTTTGGAGTTTTTGATAAAAAGCGGCAAACAAAACCAAGCAAAAGAAACTAAGCAAAATAAAAACAAAGGAAAGATAAAGGTTGAGGAGGACTCCCCTTGTAAAGACGTCCTTAGCCTCCCCGGCAACTGCGCCAGAAATGAGCTTGATGGCGTGTTCAACGCCTCGTTGGGAGACCCCAAGAGCAAGGTATGATGAGCACAACAACAAGATTTCCCTCAGTAAGAAACCAAGGTTATCGAACCAGTAGGAGGAAGGAAACGTCCCAAAGGTGTTGAAAGCAACATGGAAACCTGCACAACACAAACTTAAGACTTTGCCCCAACTAACAGTGAGGTTGTCAATCTCACCGGTTGCTGTAACAAAGGATTAACTGTATGGTGTGGAAGGTGATGATGGTTTGCAGCAAGTAAACAATAACAGTGGAAGATGTATCAATGGTAAAGATTGGACCGGGGTCCATAGTTCACTAGAGGTGTTCTCCTTAGATAAACAAACATGGCATGCTGGGTAAACAAATTACAGCAGGGCAATTGATAGGACTGAGCAAGGCATAACAATGCAATACTAGACATAGAGATCCTATGAGTTTCGATTGGGCAATATAACAAGATACATAGACCGCCATCCAACTGCATCTATGACTAGAAGTCCACCTTTGGGTTATCTGTTGGAATTATGCCCTAGAGGCAATAATAAAGATGTTATTATTATAATTCTTGTTCATGATAAAGTTTATATTCCATGCTAGAATTGTATTAAGCGGAAACTTTAATACTTGTGTGGTTTGTGAACAACGCCGTGCACCTAGTATGCCTCTATGGACTAGCTCATTGATTAATGATGGTTAAGGTTTCCTAACCATAGACATGAGTTGTCGATTAATAATGAGATCATATCATTGGGAGAATGATATGATGGACAAACCCAAACTAAGCGGAGCAATTAGATCGTGTCATCGTGTTCATCTTTGCGAAGTTTTTCTTATGTCAAATATTGTTTTCCTTAGACCATGAGATAATACAACTCCCTGGTATCGGAAGAAAGCTTTGAGGTCATCAAACGTCATCCTATGAGAGGGTGATCATAAAGGTGTCTCTCAGGTGATCAGAAAGTACCTGTTGGGTTGTATGTATCGAGATGGGATTTGTCCCTCCCAAGTCGGAGAGATATACTTCGGGCCCACTCGATAATCGATATCAACACCGCTTGCAAGCATGTGGTTAAGGAGTTAATCACAAAGTGATATCGGATTACAGAACGAGTAAAGTACTTGCTGTGAACGAGATTGAACTAGGTATGACGGTACCGACGATCAAATCTCGGGCAAGTAAAATATCGCGAGACGAAGGGAATATATATATGGGATTGATTGAATCCTGGCATCGTGGTTCATCCGATATGATCATCGATGAATGTGTGGGAGTCAATATGGGTTTCCAGACCCCGCTGTTGATTATTGATAGAAGATCATGTCTGCATATTCTCGAACCCGAAGGGTCACACACTTAACGTGTCTCGACGCTAGGATAGATTGGATAATTAGTTTATGAGTTTTTGTTCGGAGTCTCGGATGGGATCCGGGACATCACGAGAGGTTCCGGAATGGTCCAGATAATAAGATTCATATAAGGCAATGCAGTTTTTGGAGTTCGGAATTGTTTCGGATTAATCGATATTGTACCGGAAGCTTCTAGAAACTTCCGGAGGGGGACCAACGTGGTCCCACCTGCCGGGAGGGGGCATGGGCCTATGAGGGAGTGCCCTGGCCGCATTGGCCCAGGGGCACAAGGCCCCATAGGGCCTAGCCGGCCAAACCTAGGGCAAACCCTAGGGGAGCTTCTAGAAGGGGGGGGGGGACTTGCCCCCCACTCCTCCCTCCTTGGCCACCGGCCCTAGGGCTTGGGGGAGGGGCTAGGGCTGGCCTCCCACCCTCTATATAAAGAGGGCTGGGGGCACACCCCCTCCCACACCTCCTCCTCAAGCCCTAGCCGCCCTGCTGCCCTCCTCTCTCTCTCCCTCCCGACTGCACGTAGGCGAAGCCCTGCTGCAGAAACTCTCCACCACTTGCACCGCACCGTCGTGTTGTAGATCCAATCCGTCTCTCCACCATACTTGCTGGACCGAGGAAGGAGGAGACGTCGAGGTGCCGCACGTGTGCATCTCTCGGAGGCATCGCCACTTGCGGTGTTAGATCGGATCGGATCGCGAGGAGGAGAAGCGAGTACGACTACGTCACCCACGTTCCAACGAACGTTCCGCTGTGCGAATCTTCAAGGGTATGAAGATCTCATCTAATCCCCCTCGTTGTTTGCATCTTCTAGATTAGATCTTGGCTTTCCCGTTCGCATCCGTAGAATTTTTTTGATTTACTATGTTGCGAAACCCTTTAGTGGTATCAGAGCTAGATCTATGCGTAGATGTGTTTCACGAGTAGAACGCAACATGGTTGTTGCGGGCGTTGATGTTTTCTGTTGCAAGCCCCTTGTTTGTGTTCTTATTATGATGCGGTATAGTGAGATCGAAGCGGTCCAGGCCAACTTTACGCGACGTCGTTCGCGAGACCGGCTCTGCACTTGACGTGTGGCTTGTTCCACAGATGCGGCTGGTGGATGCCAGTTTCTCTCACTATAGTTATCATGGGATTTACACCGGAGTTTGGCAACCATAATATCACCGTTGTGGCTTTCCGTAGGTAAGAATCGTTCTTAGCTTGCTACTCCCATAAGCCACGTAAAACATGCAACAACAAAGTCGAGGAGTCTAACTTGTTTTTGCAGGGAGTGTTTTCTGTGATATGGTATGGCCCAAGATGTGATGTGTATATTGTATGCTATGATCATGTTTTTGTAATGTTTCATGACTTGCATGTCGATGAGTACACAACCGGAAGGAGCCATATGGTTGTCTTTATAATTGTGTATGACCTGTGTGTCAACTTCTTATACGCCATGTAATAGTTTCACTTTATCGCTAAGTAGTTAGCAATAGTTGTAGTTGCTATTCGTGGTGGAAGCAATCATGGTGGAGTGATGGAGATCATGCCGGCACGCACAAGATGGAGATCATTGCGCGAAGATTGGCTATACCATGTCACATAAAGTTATATGCATGTGATGTTTATCCTTTTGTGTATCTTATTATGCTTAGATCACGAGGTAGCATTATAAGATGATTCCTCACTTAAAGATCAAGATAAAAACTGTGTTCTCCCTAGGTATGCACCGTTGAGAAAGTTCGTCGTGTCCAAGCATCACGTGATGATCGGGTGCTATAGACTCTACGTTCACATACAACAGGTGCAAGCCAGTTTTGCACACGCGGAAATACTTGGGTTTGACTTGACGAGCCTAGCATGTACAGACATGGCCTCGGAACACATGAACCGAAAGGTTAAGCATGAGTCATATGAATGATATGATCGACACTTTGTTGTCCACCATTGAAACCACATCTCTTCTGGTGAAGATCGGATTAGGTGTGGTGAATTTGGATCATGTTCACTAAACAACTTGAGGGATGTTGAATTTAGTGGGAGTTCATCTAGTAATTTGATTAAGTTGAACTATTTATCATGAACATAGTCTAATATGTACTTGCAAATATTGTAGATCAAATGGCTAAGTCCAACTTCAACTTCAACGTTTTTGCTGAGAAAGAAAAGCTTAGAAACAATGGGTCTAACTTCACCAACTGGTTCCACAATGTGAGAATCATTCTCTCTGGCGGTCAAAAGGACTATGTCCTTGAGAATGCGCTAGGTGACGCCCCTGCTGTAGATGCGCCGGCTGATGAGAAAGCTGTCTATCAGTCGCGCAAAGATGATTATGGTGTGATTAAGAGCACCATGTTGTTTGCTATGGAATCAGACCTTCAAAATCGCTTTGAAGACTATCCCGATCCCTTTGAGATTCTTGAGGAGCTGAAAACTTTGTTTCAGACTCAGGCCCGTTCTGAGAGATATGAGATCTCTGAGAAATTCTTTAACTGCAAGATGGAGGAAGGGAGTTCCATTAGTGAGCACGCCATAAAGATGTCGGGCTTCACTCAACGCCTTGAGCAACTGGACTGCAAGATTCCAGAGGAGCTCAAGATTGACAGGGTTCTGCAATCACTCCCTCCCAGCTACAAAAGTTTTGTAGTGACTCACAATCAGATTGGTTCCACTGATACGATCACCGAGCTCTTCGCTAAGTTGAAAGCTGCGGAGGTGGACATCAAAAAGGATGATCATGTGTTGATGGTCAACAAGCCCCCCACCTTTAAGAAAGGTAAGGGTGCAAAGAAGCCCTTCAAAAAGGCGGCTGCAAGCGCGTTGCCCCTGCTGAGAAGAAGCTCAAGTCTGGACCCAAGCCGGACACTGAGTGCTTCTATTGCAAGGACAAGGGTCACTGGAAGCGCAACTGTCCGAAGTACTTAGCGGACAAGAAGGCTGGCACCATCAAAGGTATATTTGATATACATGTTATTGATGTTTTCCTTACTAGCCCTCGTTGTAGTGCCTGGGTATTTGATACTGGTTCAGTTGCTAATATTTGTAACTCGAAATAGGAGCTACGGAATAGACGGCGGCTTGCGAGGGATGAGGTGATGATGTGCGTTGGCAACGGATCAAGAATTGATGTGATGGCCGTCGGCATGCTCTCCTTAGTTTTACCTTCGGGATTAGTTTTAAACCTCAATAAATGTTATTATGTGCCTGCGTTAAGCATGAACATCATTTCTGGATCGTGTTTATTGCAAGATGGTTATTCATTTAAATCTGATAATAATGGTTGTTCTATTTATATGAGTAACATCTTTTATGGTCATGCACCTGCTGTGAATGGTTTATTTCTTCTGAATCTTGAAAGGGATGAAACACACATCCATAACATTGAGGCTAAGAGATGCAAGGTAGATAGTAATAATACTAATTATTTGTGGCACTGTCGTCTAGGTCATATTGGTGTAAAACGCATGAAGAAACTCCATTCTGATGGACTTTTGGAGTCTCTTGATTTTGAATCATTTGACACATGCGAACCATGCCTCATGGGCAAGATGATCAAAACCCCATTCTCCAGAATGATGGAGCAAGCAAAGGACTTGTTGGAAATCATACATACCGATGTATGCGGACCGATGAGTGTTTCGACGCGCGGTGGATATCGCTACTTTCTCACTTTTTCCGATGACTTAAGTAGATATGGGTATATCTATTTAATGAAACATAAATCTGAAACATTTGAAAAGTTCAAAGAATTTCAGAATGAAGTGGAGAACCATCGTAACAGAAAAATTAAGTTTCTACGATCCGATCGTGGAGGTGAATATTTGAGTTATGATTTTCTCACGCATCTTAAAGCAAGCGCAATAGTTTTGCAACTCACGCCACCCGGAACACCACAGCGCAATGGTGTGTCTGAACGCTGGAATCGAACCTTATTAGATATGCTCCGATCGATGATGTCTCTTACTGATTTGCCGTTATCATTTTGGGGTTATGCATTAGAAACCGCTGCATTCACTTTAAATAGGGCACCATCTAAATCCGTTGAGACGACACCGTATGAAATGTGGTTTGGTGCTAAACCTAAGTTGTCGTTTCTTAAAGTTTCGGGATGTTAAGCTTACGTAAAGAAGTTGATGCCGGACAAGCTCGAACCCAAAGCGGAGAAATGCGTCTTCATAGGATACCCTAAGGAAACTATTGGGTATACCTTCTATCACAGAACCGAAGGCAAAGTGTTTGTCGCTAATAACGGATCTTTTCTTGAGAAGGAGTTTCTCTCGAAAGAAGTGAGTGGGAGGAAAGTAGAGCTAGACGAGGTTGTTGAACCTTCTCTTGAGTTGGAGAGTAGCGCAGCACCTGAAATTGTTCCAGTGCCGCCTGCACCAACAATAGAGGAAGCTAATGACAAGGATCATGAAGCTTCGGACGATGATACTACTGAACGTCGCAGGTCGACAAGGTTGCGTGCCCCTCCTGAGTGGTACGGCAACCCTTTCTTAACTGTCTTGTTAGTAGACGACAATGAACCTGCGAACTATGAGGAAGCGATGATGAGCCCAGACTCTGAGAAATGGCTAGAGGCCATGAAATCCGAATTGGGATCCATGAGAGAAAACCAAGTATGGACTTTGGTGGACCCTCCTAGCGACCGAAAGGCCATTGAGTGCAAATGGATCTTCAAGAAGAAAACGAACGCGGATGGTAATGTTACCGTCTATAAAGCACGACTTGCCGCGAAAGGTTTTCGACAAGTTCAAGGTGTTGACTACGATGAGACTTTCTCTCCCGTAGCGATGTTTAAGTCCATTCGGATTTTATTAGCAATTGCTGTATTTCATGATTATGAAATATGGCAGATGGATGTCAAGACTGCGTTCCTCAATGGCAACATTAATGAAGAGTTGTATATGATGCAACCCGAAGGTTTTGTCGATCCTAAGGATGCTGGTAAAGTATGCAAACTTCAGCGTTCCATTTATGTACTGAAGCAAGCATCTCGGAGTTGGAACCTTCGTTTTGATCAAGTGATCAAGAGCTTTGGATTTGTTCCAAATTGCTACGAAGCTTGTATCTACAAGAAAGTGAGTGGGAGCTCAGTGACATTTCTGGTACTATATGTGGATGACATATTGATTATTGGAAATGACATTAACATGCTTAACGATGTGAAGAGTTATTTGAACAAGTGTTTTTCAATGAAAGACCTAGGTGAAGCTGCTTATATATTGGGCATCAAAATCTAGAGAGATAGACAAAGATGCCTGATAGCTTTAAGCCAGAGTACATACCTAGACAAAGTTCTGAAAAGGTTCAGAATGGATAAGGCAAAGAAAGGTTCAGTGCCTATGTTGTCAGGTAAGATATTGAGCAAGGCTCAGTGTCCAGCTATGGTAAATGATAGAGAAGCTATGAGCAAAGTGCCTTATGCCTCGGCCATAGGTTCTATCATGTATGCCATGCTGTGTACTAGACCGGATGTGTCCAATGCTCTTAGTTTGACGAGCAGATACCAAAGTGATCCAGGAGTGGAACACTGGACAGCCGTGAAGAACATCCTAAAGTACCTAAATAGGACTAAAGAAATGTTCTTAGTCTATGGAGGTGATGAACAGCTCATCGTAAAGGGTTACGTCAACGCTAGTTTCGACACCGACAAGGATGATTCTAAATCTCAGACAGGATACGTTTATATTTTGAATGGAGGAGCTGTGAGCTGGAGAAGCTGCAAGCAAAGCGTGATCGCGGGATCTACAGTAGAAGCGGAATACATGGCTGCTGCAGAAGCGTCAAGTGAAGGAGTTTGGATCAGGAACTTCATCACTGAGCTTGGCGTGGTTCCAAGTGCCTTGGACCCACTGGAGATATTGTGTGACAACACTGGCGCCATAGCACTAGCTAAGGAACCAAGATATCACCCAAAGACCAAGCATATCAACCGCAAGTTTCATATAATCCGAGATTATATAGCAGATGGAGATCTGAAGATTAGCAAAGTACATACAGATCTGAATGTCGCAGATCCATTGACTAAACCTCTTCCACGTGCAAAACATGATCAACACCTTAGTGCCATGGGTGTTAGATTGTTGTCAGATGTAAACTAGATTATTGACTCTAGTGCAAGTGGGAGACTGTTGGAATTATGCCCTAGAGGCAATAATAAAGATGTTATTATTATAATTCTTGTTCATGATAAAGTTTATATTCCATGCTAGAATTGTATTAAGCGGAAACTTTAATACTTGTGTGGTTTGTGAACAACGCCGTGTCCCTAGTATGCCTCTATGGACTAGCTCATTGATTAATGATGGTTAAGGTTTCCTAACCATAGACATGAGTTGTCGATTAATAATGAGATCACATCATTGGGAGAATGATATGATGGATAGACCCAAACTAAGCGGAGCAATTAGATCGTGTCATCGTGTTCATCTTTGCGAAGTTTTTCTTATGTCAAATATTGTATTCCTTAGACCATGAGATAATACAACTCCCTGGTATCGGAAGAAAGCTTTGAGGTCATCAAACATCATCCTATGAGAGGGTGATCATAAAGGTGTCTCTCAGGTGATCAGAAAGTACCTGTTGGGTTGTATGTATCGAGATGGGATTTGTCCCTCCCAAGTCGGAGAGATATACTTCGGGCCTACTCGGTAATCGATATCAACACCGCTTGCAAGCATGTGGTTAAGGAGTTAATCACAAAGTGATATCGGATTACGGCACGAGTAAAGTACTTGATATGAACGAGATTGAACTAGGTATGACGGTACCGACGATAAAATCTCGGGCAAGTAAAATATCGCGAGACGAAGGGAATATATATATGGGATTGATTGAATCCTAGCATCGTGGTTCATCCGATATGATCATCGATGAATGTGTGGGAGTTAATATGGGTTTCCAGACCCCGCTGTTGATTATTGATAGAAGATCATGTCTGCATATTCTCGAACCCGAAGGGTCACACACTTAACGTGTCTCGACGCTAGGATAGATTGGATAATTGGTTTATGAGTTTTTGTTCGGAGTCTCGGATGGGATCCGGGACATCACGAGAGGTTCCGGAATGGTCCGGAGAATAAGATCCATATAAGGCAATGAAGTTTTTGGAGTTCGGAATTGTTTCGGATTAATCGGTATTGTACCGGAAGCTTCTAGAACCTTCCGGAGGTGGACCAACGTGGCCCCACCTGCCGGGAGGGGGCATGGGCCTATGAGGGAGTGCCCTGGCCGCATTGGCCTAGGGGCACAAGGCCCCATAGGGCCCAGCCGGCCAAACCTAGGGCAAACCCTAGGGGAGCTTCTAGAAGGGGGGGGGGGAAACTTGCCCCCCATTCCTCCCTCCTTGGCCGCCGGCCCTAGGGCTTGGGGGAGGGGCTAGGGCTGGCCGCCCACCCCTATATATAAATAGGGCTGGGGGCGCACCCCCTCCCACACCTCCTCCTCAAGCCCTAGCCGCACTACTGCCCTCCTCTCTCTCTCCCTCCCGACTGCACGTAGGCGAAGCCCTGCTGCAGAAACTCTCCACCACTTGCACCGCGCCGTCGCGTTGTAGATCCAATCCGTCTCTCCACCATACTTGCTGGACTGAGGAAGGAGGAGACGTCGAAGTGCCGCACGTGTGCATCTCTCGGAGGCATCGCCACTTGCGGTGTTAGATCGGATCGGATCGCGAGGAGGAGAAGCGAGTACGACTACATCACCCACGTTCCGACGAACGTTCCGCTCTGCGAATCTTCAAGGGTATGAAGATCTCATCTAATCCCCCTCGTTGTTTGCATCTTCTAGATTAGATCTTGGCTTTCCCGTTCGCATCCGTAGAAATTTTTTGATTTACTATGCTGCGAAACCCTTCATTATCATCCGACCCCCCTCCAGTATTAAGTTGCAAGCAACAGACAACTGCTTTAAGCAAAGTATGTAAGGTAAAGAATCCACTTGTTCCATGAATAAGAGACCGTTGTTTTCTCCCTAGTGGCAAAAACACATCTACAACCTTAGAGATTTCTGTCACTTCCCTTGATTAAATAGAGGCATGAATCCACTATCGAGCATAAATACCCCCTCTTGGAGTCATTAGCAACTACTTGGCCAAGATAGCTACTAACAACGGAGAACATGCAAGATCACAAACAACAAAGACATGATAGAATCATTAAGACAAAACCATTAATCAATCTGACATAGTAATCTCAATATCCATCGGATCCCCACAAACACAACATGCCTGATTACAAATAGATGAAATCTTGATCATGAACGGATCTCACAAGATCTAGACATGAAAGCACAAGGGAGAAGATACAACCATCTAGCTAATACATGGACCTGTAGTCCAAGGTGGAACTACTCACGCTTCATACCGGAGGCTGGCATGATGAAGAAGAAGGCCTTCAGGATGATCTCCCCTCTAGCAGGGTGCCGGGAAGAGCTTCAGATCTCCCCGATCTAGGGACGATGGTGGTGGCGTCTACAGACGGTTTTGTGGAATATTGATCGGGTAATTAGGGTTTAGGCATCGTGGGCTTCTTATAGGCGAAGAGGCGAGGCAGCCAGGGGGTCCACACCCTGCTCAGGCGTAGGCCCACCCTAGGCCGCGCCTGGGGGGGGGGGGGTGAAGTCGCCTTGTGGCGCCCCTCCGTATCTCCTCTGGACTCCGTGTTCTCCTCGGTGAAATATTAACTTTGGCTTTTGTCCCGTCCAATTCCGAGAATATTTCCTTACTAGCTTTTCTGGAACCAAAAGCAGCAGAAAACAGGCAACTGACATTGTGGCAACTTGTTAATAGGTTAGTACCAGAAAACATATGAAAAGCACCTCAAAGTGTGGACAAAGCAAAGCAAAGTAGATACTAAACAAGCATGGAACATCAAAAATTATAGATACGTTTCCGATGTATCAGTAGACGATCCGAGGCCCACAGATGAGAGTTTCGCGGCAAACCGCGCTTTGGGGCGTAGGAATACCTCAAGAACTTGTATGTGGACCTAGAACATGCATGGAAGTGTGGTGTTATGTTGAAACATGCAAAATCTAGTCCCCGAGTGCATGTGTCCCCCTTCGCATGCATGCACTGTAACCTAAAAGGGAAGGTTCCAGACTTATATAAGGGGGAAACTCCCCGTTCCGATGAAACCAGGTAGGATATTGCCGCACCTTGTGAACTAACATGGTTTTACATAATAATATGACCTAAACAAACACAAAACAAGAGACAGATACACCGGGCTACCCCTGTCAGAGGAACGTCTAGAGGGGTCGACGATCCGAGGCCCATAGATTAGAGTTCTGCGACAAACTGTGCTCCGTGGCGTAGGAATACCTCAAGAACTTGCATGTGTCCCTATCACAAGCATGGAAGTGTGGTGTTATGTTGAAACATGCAAAACCTAGTCCCCAAGTGCATGTGTCCCCCTTCGCATGCATGCGATGTAACCTAAAAGGGAAGGTTCTGGACTTATATAAGGGGGAAACTCCCCGTTCCGATGAAACCGGGTAGGATACTGCCGCACCTTGTGAACCAACATGGTTTTACATCATCATATGACCTAAACAAACACAAAACAAGAGAGAGCTACCCCGGGATACCCCTATCATAGGAACGTCTAGGGGGGTAGACGATCTGAGGCCCACAGATCAGGGTTCCGCGGCAAACCACGCTCCAGGGCATATGAATACCTCAAGAACTTGCATGCGGCCCTAGCACATGCATGGAAGTGTGGTGTTATCTTGAAACATGCAAAACCTAGTCCCTGGGTGCTGATAACCCACAAGTATAGGGGTGTATCGTAGTACTTTCGATAAATAGGAGTGTCGATCCCAACGAGGAGCAGAAGGTGTTGACTAGTGGTATGGAGCAGGAAATCTCTGTAAATACTTAGCAAACGGATTTTTAGGGGTTTTCTGATAAAGCAACAAAACAAAGTGCAAGTAATAAAGACAACGAATAACTGCAGCAAGTGGCCCGCCCAATCCTTTCTTAGCAAAGGACAAGCCGGTGAAAATAAATATAAGGACCAAACGTTCTTGAGGACACATGGGAATTCTGTCAAGTGCTTTCGCTTCAAATAGCTGAGTATTCTTCTTTGGTGTCGTAAGTGTTGTGTGGGTGAACCTGTGCTAATGTACTGACCTTACTTGGACTAATACATACTTGTAATTAAACGCCCTGCAAGCATCCGCAACTACAGGAAAGTAATTAAGATATAAACCTAACCACAGCCTTAAATTCTGAAATTCTACGCTCCCTTATGCAATGGTGTCCTAACGGGGGTTCGGGTTTCTGTCACTCCGGAAACCCCACAATTAGTAGCCAAATACACAATGCATTCCCCTAGGCCCATAAATGGTGAAGTATCTTGTAGTCGACGTTCATATGACACCACTAGAAGAATAGCACCACAACTTAAATGCTAAACCATTGAATAATAACTCAACACAAATCCACTAATAACAACATGACTTCTCCCATGTCCTCAAGAACTAGACGAACTACTCACAAGACATCATATGGATCAAGATCAAAGATGATATGGTGATGAAGAACAATATGAACATAAATAATAATCCAATGGTTCGAGTCACAAGCATCAACTACAATAGTAATCAACACCGGGAAAGTTTCCCCTAGAACTAAAGCAAGATCCAATACAATTGTTACAGCGAGACGGAGTGGTGATGATGGTGCTGGTGGAGATAATGGTGTGGATGATGATGATGATCCCGATGAAGCCTAGCTTGTTGATGGTGTTGATGGCGACGATCTCCCCTCTCCGGGAAGGGATTTCCCTGGCAGAAATCTGTCTGTTGGAGAGCTCTTTCTCTCTCGATGTTTTCCGCCCCGCAGAGGCGGCGGAAATCTTTCTGTGGTTGCTCTCCTGATGTTAGGGTTCCGTGAGGAAGATATAGGCGAGAGGGCTGAGTCAGGAGCCGGCCAAGTGGGCCACACCTGGCCCGCTCCTAGGGGGTGTAGGACCCCTGTGGCCCGGCTACGCCTCCCCTTCTGGCTTCCTCCGTCTTCTGGGAAAATATAATTTTCCAATATTTTTCTGGTATTTTTCTGATCTTCACAAAATTGCATCAAAATACCTCTTTTTCCATTAGAAACCTGACTCCGGCAGTCCATCCTTCAAGAATCATCCAACATGCAAAAACAGAGGAAAAGACATAAGTAATACCTCATAATAAGTCATATATCAATGAATAGAGCCAAATTATGATATAGAATGGTGATGCAAATTGTACGTATCAACTTCCCCGAGCTTAGACCTTAGCTTATCCCCAAGCGAAAACTTAGGTCAGTAAAAATGTCCACAGGTTTATGGAGTGAAGTGTCGATAAAAGAATACAGACAAGAAGCATCACACTCACCATTACACAACTCATAGAAGAAAGCAACTCACCATTATATAACTTAGTTTGCAACAAGTACATGAGTCACAATAGAGATGCATAAAGATAAATCATAATTGGAATTGGCAAACTCTTGTTCCTGGTCAGAGAACTACTAGCAAACAGTTTCACAAAAAGCTTTTTGTAGAAGTTTTATAACAGGAGCACTCTTTGCTCAAAAAGGTTTTTCACAATGAAGTCTTTCAAAGTAATACTCAATAGATAAGAGTCTTGTGCAAACAAGGAAGATAAAGGACATGATTGAATAAATCATCATATGAATGCTTGCAACACAACAACTCAAATGCTTGCTGGTGGTAGATAGGAAGTAGGTTTACTGACTCGACTTAGAAATAGGAGAAAGGTCCCTTCATAGAGGGTAGCAGGGATTTCAAGTCATAAAGAGCTTTCAAAAAATTATGGTACTTACTAGCTTTGAGTCCTCATTGCCCCTAGTATAGGCATCTTGAGATGACTAAGGTTTAAAGTGCACAAAGATAAGTTGGCAATCTCATGTCCCTTGAGTATGAGGGCCGCTCCTCATGCTACTCAACTTTAGTTACCGGTAAGTTCTTGTCATTGTAAGTACAAATGTATCATAAAGAACCGCCAACGAGGTACCACTTGCACATGTGAGCTATCCCATAACCAAAATGACAAGGCAAGCAGACAGTGAGCATCTCAGCGATCTTTTTATTTACTATGTGCATAGATTTTTATTGAGGATGCTTCACAGAATGCCCATTATGGTGATGCTGCAAGTTTCCACCATGATTAGGCATGGCTTAGGCTAGTGGCCCAGGCATTTCTCTAACACACATACATCACTCCATGGACTTACAAGTTCCCTCTTTATTTCACACCATCGACATCCGCAAACAAAAGGGCATGATATCAACTATGTACAACGTACAAGTGCAATGTTGAAAGCATTCCCCGTGACAGCACGGTTCTGCTAATCCCAACGTATAGATGCAAGAATATACAACTTCGATGACACAATGGTTCAAGTCTATTAGGGGCAAGAAAATAAGGTGTGCCATCAAGTTCGTGAGAGCTTTACTAACTAGTTTTCACATAACAAAATAGTTTTTAATTCGAAAGATAGGTGAAGCTTGAGAATTTGCTTGGAATAGCAATTATGCTAATAGGTAGATATGGTGGACACAAATGGCAAAGGTTTTGGTTCAAAGGGATTGGAAACATGAGAAGTATGCCTTCTCAAAACAGGTTTTTGGCTAGCAAGGCTGGGTAGCAAGCAAAAGAGTTGAAAGAAACAAGCAAACCTACAAGTGATAAATACAAACATGCAATCTTCTTTGAAGACACAAAAGATCTTAAATAACGAATACTAAGCTATGAGCCAACAAGAAAGAAAATAAATGATACAAAATACCTGTAAGCTTTTTCTCCTTTTCTTTCAAACCTCAAAAAGTGTTGCTACTGACCAGAACTTGCTTTGCCAAAACCAATTTAGATTTACTTGATTCTCCCAAAGTGATGCCAATACTGGTCAACAAGATCCATCATATAATAGAGATTGCAAACTAAAATAAGAAGTGCAAAAAGTAAAAGATGAAAGTTCTCATTAATATTCCATAAAGGCACTCACACCAAGGGATACATAGATAATCAACTAAAGGAGAGAAAATTCCACATGCAAACCAAACTATAAGATAACACCTCTACGAAAGATATGAATCCACTAAAAATGTAAAAGATAGAAGATAATGATTGTGATACCGCGGCACTGGTTTGGGGGTGATAAGCTGAAGCAATTCTACTTGCCCTATTGGAAAGTTCTACTTGCCCACTGGTTTGGGGGTGATAAGCTGAAGCAATTCTATGGTTTACATCATACTTAGCAAGAGTTTTTCTAAAACCCCCATGAATAAAATGGGAGCCTCCATCAGTCATGAGATATCTAGGCACACCAAACCTAGGAAAAATAACATCCTTAAGCATTTTCAAAGAGGTCTTACCATCAACGTTGTTTGTAGGTATGTCTTCTACCCACTTTGTAACATAGTCAACAACAACAAGAATATGGGTGTACCCTTTTGAAGGAGGAAAAGGACCCATAAAGTCAAATCCCCGAACATCAAAGGATTCAATAACAAGAGAATAATTCATAGACATTTCATTGCGTCTAGAAATGTTACCAACTCATTGACATTCATCACATGATAAGAAAAACTTCCTTGCATCCTTGAAGAGGGTAGGATAATAAAATCCAGATTGTAAAACCTTTTGTGCAGTCCTATCCCAGCATGATGTCCTCCATAAGTACTACAGTGACATTTTCTCAATATCTCTTGTTGTTCAAATTCTGGAACACACCTTCGCATAATACAATCCACTCCTTCTTTATATAAGTGTGGGTCATCCCAAAAGTAATGCCTTAGATCATAAAAGAATTTTCTCCTTTGCTGGGCTGTAAAGGTTGGAGGCAAATACTTGGAAATAATAAAGTTAGCATAATCAGCATACCAAGGACTCTCATGCGGACTTACCCTTATTGCAGCCAACTGCTCATTTGGAAAACTATCATTAACATGCAAAGGGTCAAAAGAAATGTTTTCCAAACGAGATAAATTGTCAGCAAGAGGATTTTCAGCACCTTTCCTGTCTATAATATGCAGATCAAACTCTTGTAAAAGCAACACCCATCTAATAAGCCTAGGCTTAGCGTCCTTCTTTGTCATAAGGTACTTAATAGCAGCATTATCAGTATGAATAGTGACCTTTGAATCAACAATGTAGGGTCTAAACTTATCACAAGCAAAAGATTATAGCTAAGAACTCCTTTTCAGTAGTAGCACAATTCTTTTAAGCAGCATCTAGAGTCTTGCTAGCATAATGGATAACATTCAACTTCTTATAAACACGTTTCCCAAGGACAACACCCACAGCAAAATCACTAGCATCACACATAATTTCAAAAGGTAAACTCCAATCAGGTGGTTGAACAATAGGAGCAGTAGTCAAAGCTTTCTTCAAAGTTTCAAAAGCTTCCTTACAATCATCATAAAAAACAAAAGGTACATCTTTTTGAAGAAGATTAGTAAGGGACTTTGAATTTTTTGAGAAATCTTTAGTAAACCTCCTATAGAAACCAGCATGACCAAGGATACTACGAATACCTTTTATATCTCTAGGGCAAGGCATCTTCTCAATTGCTTCAATTTTGGCTCTATCAACTTCAATAACTCTTTTAGAAATTTTGTGTCTAAGAACAATACCTTCATTAACCATGAAATGGCATTTCTACCAATTAAGAACAAGGTTGGTTTCTTCACATCTCTGCAAAACTTTATCAAGGTTGTGCAAACAGTTATCAAAAGAAGTTCCATAGACGGAGAAATCGTCCATGAAAACCTCCACAATATCTTCACAAAACCATGAAAGATAGCAGACATGCATCTCTAAAAGGTAGCATGAGCATTACATAAACCAAAAGGCATACGCCTATAAGCATAAGTACCATAAGGACAAGTGAAAGTGGTTTTCTCTTGATCTTGTGCTTTCACAGCAATTTGAGAGAAACCAGAATAACCATCAAGAAAACAAAAGTGAGTCTTTTTGGATAACCTCTCAAGCATTTGATCAATAAAAGGCAAAGGATAATGATCTTTTTTAGTAACTTTATTGACCTTTCTAAAATCAATGCACATCCTATACCCAACCTCTACTCTTTGGGGTATAATCTCATTATTTTCATTAGGCACAACGGTTATTCCCCCTTTCTTGGGAACACAATGAACAGGGCTAACCCATTGACTATCAGCAATAGGGTAAATAATACCAGCATCAAGGAGTTTTAATACCTCATTTATTACCACATCCTTCATCCTATGATTTAGACGGCGTTGGTGCTCAACAACTGGTTTTGCATCAGGTTCTATATTAATAGCATGCTGACATATAGTGGGAGAAATTCCTTTTAAATCATCAAGAGTATAACCCATAGTTCCTCGGTGTTTCTTCAGTATTTCCAGTAACCTTTCTTCTTCCTTTCCTGAAAGTTTGGAACTAATAATAAAAGGATATACTTTCTTATCATCAAGATAAGCATATTTAAGATCATCAGGTAAAGGTTTTAATTCAAAAACAGGGTCCCCTTTGGGTGGTAATGTGGTACCCAAATCTTCCACAAGTAGATTATGCTTAAGTTTCTCAGGGTGACGAAGGAAAACCTCGTTAATCTCATTGCTTTCCTTCATGAAGACATCACTTTCATGATCTTCCATAAATTGCTGCAAGGCATTGTTAGGAGCAAGAGAAATAGTGGAAAATTGTTCAACCTTGAAATCCTCATTAGGAAATTCATTTTCATAAGGAGTTTTAGCAAAACTAGAAAAATTAAACTCGTAAGACTCTCCATCTACAATCTATGGTAGCCCCACAAGTATTCAAGAAAGGTCTACCAAAGATAATAGGATAGGTTTTACTAGCTTCAGAACCAAGTACTGGAAAATCAGCAGGATATTTAATCTTACCACAGAGAACCTCCATATCTCTTACAATGCCAATGGGACAGACTGTCTCTCTATTAGGAAGGTGAATAACCACATCAATGTCCTCAAGCTCACAAGGACCAATTTCATGCATAATTTCCCTGTAAAGCTCATAAGGAATAACACTAGAACTAGCACCAATATCACATAAACCATAATAGCAATGATCACCAATTTTAACAGAAATCATAGGAACACTAGCTTTTCTAACATTTCTAGGATGATAGACAATATTACAAGCATCTTCACAGAAGACAATATGCTCATCCTCTATATTTCTAGTGACAAGGTCTTTCACAATAGCTACCACAGGCTCAATACTAATTTGCTCATCGGGTTCCACATTTTTCTTTGCACTTTTCCTAACCACATAAGCTATGATAGAATGTTCCTTTACCGTAGCATGAAAAGGAATTTTCTCAACATAAGGTTCAGGCAAAATAGGATCAACAGTACAAATTTCTACGCTAGCAGGAACATGGTAACAATGTCTTTATAAGGAGCATGGTACTTGTCCCACTCTTTCTTGGGAATTTCAATATAAGAGGCAAAAACCTTAAAACACTTTGCAAGAACCTGAGAATCAAGACCATACTCATTACTAATATAACGGAAGTCACCAGTCCCTATAAAAGATTTAATACATTCATAATCATAGTTTATACCTAACTTTCTTCCTTTGTCATTCTCCCAAGCTTCAGTGTTCTCTTGAATACGGTCTAAGAGATTCCATTTAGCTTCTTCCTTCATACGTGTGAATGATCCAGCACAAGAAGCATCTAGTAAATCTTTATCATGAAGAGAAAGCCTAGCATAAAAGTTATTGATAATAATATTGTTAGGGAGTTCATGAATAGGACATTTAAGCATTAGTAACTTCAATCTCCCCCAAGCTTGACCTGTACTCTCTCCATCACGAGGCCAAAAGTTATATATCAGATTTTTATCCTTATAAATCTCACTAGGAGGATAGAATTTAAAATAAAAGAGAGAAGCCATTTCCTCCCATTCCATGGATTGTCCATTCTTCAACAACTTATACCATTCTTCAGCTCTCCCTTTCAAGGATATAGAGAGTAACTTCTTCTTTACCTGTTTAGTTGTGATACCTGCACACTTAAACAACCCGCATAATTCATGGATAAAAAGCAAGTGATCACCAGGATGGACAGTTCCATCCCCAAAATAATAATTATCCATAACATGATCAACAATACTTGTAGGTATCTTAAAAGGATCTATCTCAATAGGTGGTGGTTCATCTACTACCCTAACAGTGGTAGTAGTTCTCACAAACAAAAAACCAAGTGGTTTATCCATATTGGAAACAAAGTAACAAACAGAAACAAAAAGAAATACTCATAGTAGAAGTTTCCTTTACCAGTTCCACTTTTCAATAGCGCTTCACTCCCCGGCAACGGCGCCAGAAAATAGTCTTGATAACCCACAAGTATAGGGGGTGTATCGTAGTACTTTTGATAAGTAGGAGTGTCGATCCCAACGACGAGCAGAAGGTGTTGACTAGTGGTATGGAGCAGGAAATCTCTGTAAATACTTAGCAAACGGATTTTTAGGGGTTTTCTAATAAAGCAACAAAACAAAGTGCAAGTAATAAAGACAACGAACAACTGCAGCAAGTGGCCCAATCCTTTCTTAGCAAAGTACAAGACGTGAAAATATTTATAAGGACCAAACATTCTCGAATACACATGGGAATTCTATCAAGTGCTTTCTCTTCAAATAGCTGAGTACTCTTCTTTGGTGTTGTAAGTGTTGTGTGGGTGAACCTGTGCTAATGTACCGACCTTACTTGGACTAATACATACTTTTGATTAAACCCCCTGCAAGCATCCGCAACTATAGGAAAGTAATTAAGATATAAACCTAACCACAACCTTAAACTCTGAGATCCTACGCTCCCTTATGCAATGGTGTCGTAACGAGGGTTCGGGTTTCTGTCACTCCGGCAACCCCACCATTAGTAGCCAAATACACAATGCATTCCCCTAGGCCCATAAATGGTGAAGTATCATGTAGTCGATGTTCACATGACACCACTAGAAGAATAGCACCATAACTTAAATACTAAACCATTGAATAATAACTCAACACAAATCCACTAATAACAACATGACTTCTCCCATGTCCTCAAGAACTAGACGAACTACTTACAAGACATCATATGGATCAAGATCAAAGATGATATCGTGATGAATAACAATCTGAACATAAACAATAATCCAATGGTTCCACTCACAAGAATCAACTACAATAGTAATCGACACCGGGAAAGTTTCCCGTAGAACTAAAGCAAGATCCAATACGAATGTTACATCGGGACGGAGTGGTGATGATGGTGCTGGTGGAGATGATGGTGTGGATGATGATGATGATCCCAATGATGTTAGGGTTCCGTGAGGAATATATAGGCGAGAGGGTGGAGTCGGGAGCTGGCCAAGTGGGCCACACCTTCCCTA
This sequence comes from Avena sativa, assembly GCA_916181665.1. NCBI lineage: Eukaryota > Viridiplantae > Streptophyta > Magnoliopsida > Poales > Poaceae > Avena > Avena sativa. Next base: position 367,168,217 of record OV702279.1, on the reverse strand, counting down.
GGCGCGGGGCAAGGTGGGCCCGCGCCTAGGCGGTGTGGGACCCCTGTGGCCTGGCTACGCCTCCCCTTCTGGCTTCCTCCGTCTTATGGGAAAATATAATTTTCCAATATTTTTCTGGTATTTTTCTGATCTTCGCGAAATTGCATCAAAACACCTCTTTTTCCATCACAAACCTGATTCCGGCAGTCCATCCTTCAAGAATCATCCAACATGCAAAAACAGAGGAAAAGACATAAGTAATACCTCATAATAATACATATATCAATGAATAGAGGCAAATTATGATATAGAATGGTGATGCAAATTGGACGTATCAGGTGCATGTGTCCCCCTTCGCTTGCATGCGCCGTAACCTAAAAGGGAAGGTTCTGGACTTATATAAGGGGGAAACTCCCTATTCCGGTGAAAGCGTGTAGGATACTGCCGCACCTTGTGAACCAACATGGTTTTACATCATCATATGACCTAAAAAACATAAAACAAGAGAGAGCTATGCCGGGCTACCCCTGTCAGAGGAACGTCTACGGGGGTAGACGATCCGAGGCCCACAAATCAGGGTTCCGCGGGAAACTGCGCTCCGGGGCGTAGGAATACCTCAAGAACTTGTATGTGGCCCTAGAACATGCATGGAAGTTTGGTGTTGTGTTGAAACATGCAAAACCTAGTCCCCGAGTGCATGTGTCCCCCTTCGCATGCATGTGATGTAACCTAAAAGGGAAGGTTCTAGACTTATATAAGGGGGAGACTCCCCGTTCCGATGAAACCGGGTAGGATACTGCCGCACCTTGTGAACCAACATGGTTTTACATCATAATATTACCTAAACAAACACAAAACAATAGAAATCCTTCGCGTGGTTCAAACAATGTAAATCCTTGAAACAGGAAACTCTTGAAACGGTCATATGAAATTAAAAAATGGTTCAAACAATGTAAATCCTTCGCGTGGTGTCATATTATGTGATATAGTTGCAAGGAAAAATACCAAACTTCGTTAATTGATTATGTCTCAAAAAAACCTTCACAAAATGACCTATCATGTTCGAGGTTTCCTGGCTTTCGGGTCAAATGACCAATGTTATGGCTAGAATCAGGGCATAGTTTGTGATATTGTGCCCATATGGTGCATGCATGTGCATCATGGGATGGCGAATAATATTGCAGGAGGAAGTTTTCCTTTTCGTCATACAGAAAAGTCATTTTCCATTTTCCGAGCGCAAAAAATGGGGCGTTTTGTGAAGCAACCACCAAATGACAGTTTCAAAATGGTACCATCCTATTTTTCAAAACTACTAGACCACCTTACATGGACAATGTCCCAACCGGGGTATCTCAAACCTTTTCTTCTACCCCTGGTGAAAAAGACAAATGTCTGCCGAATCGGTAGGAAGTGGGTCCAGTTTGAACTACAGGTACATGATCTAATGCTCATGATTTTTTGAAAAAAATCATTTTTAGACTCAAAATATGATGTTTCTTCACATATCCAATACAAGTGACCTTCTATGGCGCATGCGATAGCACTTAGAGTGGCATGCTGGACCTGTAGGAGGAAACTCCCGCTGGGGGTCAAACGGAGGCAAAACGGTGGAACCTTGGGCCTAGCCTTGGTTTTCCATGTATCTATGACCTAAATAAACCTAACCCACCAGAAAGTACATTGGCCAACCCTTGTACGGAGAATTCTATGGGGGTAGACCTACGGGGCCCCCGGTCTAGGGTTTCACCGGACGAAGACCGTCGGAGCATCGGAATCACATGATAACTTGCATGTGTCCCTAGAATATGTATCTGAGAGTGGTGCAAGGTTGGTAGGTGCCATGTGCAGGTCCCAAGTGTGCCCCCCTTCTCGTACATGCGTTAACACCTAGTAAAATTTGGATCTTTACGTGGAAACTCCCATCACAGGACAACCGGAGCCTATTTTATGGCAAAGTAGGCCCAACCTTTGCTTTCCATATATATGTCCTAAACAAATGGAAATGTCCACCGGGCTACCCCATACGGAGGAAAGCTATAGGGGTAGCCCACTTGCAAACCTGTGGAACCATAGTCCCAACCTTGGTTTTCCATGTAGGTATGGCCTAAACAACACTAAACCAATAGTAAAGTCCATTGGTCAACCCTCGTACGGAGAAGTCTATGGAGGGTAGATTCACAGGGCCCACGTCTAGGGTTTGCTTGGAAAACAAGCACGAGACGAAATAAAAAGTATATAATAATAATATATTATAGTTTCTTCTGTATTAGTAGACACCAAATAATATATTATAATTTGTTATATATTATATTTTCTTAGTAAAAGTATGTACTAATACGAGGAAATGAAAAAAAAACCTAGCTACGCCGGGCGTCGGTGTATCCCTATCCTTTACCTGCTACGTGGCGGCCCACCCGGGCCACTCAACCCAATCCATCCCACCACCCCCCAACCCCGCCGCCACCAGCTGCTCCTCCCCAATCTCGGGGCCGCCGCCTCCTCCTCCCCCAGCACCTTAATAACCTCAAGATGCTTATGATATGGGCAATGAGAGCTCAAAGCTAGTAAGTACCATAATCTTTTGGAAGCTCTTTATGAAAATTGAAATCCCTGCTTCCCTCTGTGAAGGGCCTATCTTTCACTTCTATAATGAGTCACTAAACCTATTCCTTTCTATCTCCTGCAAGCATTTGAGTTGTTGTGATTCAATCATCCATATGATGATTTATTCAATCTTGTTTCTTATGTTACTTGTTTCACACATTGCTCTTATATGAATGAATGAATATGACTTTGAAAGCTATATTTGTAGGTGAAAAAACCATTATGTTTGAGCAAGAGACTCCTGCAATATAAACTCCTTTATAAAAGCTTTGCTTAAAACTAAGTATGACTTGTTAATTGTTCCCTGACCAAGAACAAGGCTTGCCATCACCAATTATGATTTTCTTTGTGCATATTTATTGTGACTCACATACTCGTTACAAGTTAAGTTATATAAGAGTGAGTTGTTTTCTGTTATGATTTGTGTATTGACAAATGTGATGCTTCTTGTCTGTATTATTTTTAGCGACCCTTCACTCCATAAACCTGTGGTCAAGTTTATTGAGCTCAATTTTCCCTTGGGGACAAGCGAGGTCTAAGCTTATTGATATATTTCATATTAAGAGGTGATACTTATGTTATTTTCATCTATTTTTGAATGGGGGATACTACTTTGCGGCCCGAAAGTTCGCAAGCGAAGGCAACGCGGGGCCCGAGTTGCGTGTAATCACCGAGTTTCGAAAAGTTCGAGGGGTAATTACCGAGAGGGGCATTTCGAGTGAATGGTGGCCAAACCAAATATTTTCAAATCTTAGCCGTTATGTTAGGATATTCCGTTACATTAGTACCTGTGGTGCCCCTGCTGTGCCCCTTCTAAGTTACCGTCCACGTGCCGCATGGGCAAATCAATTTCTGTACTTTCCTAACCCCCGACACTGAATCCGGCGGTGGCGGTCCTTTTTCTCCCTCCCCCTACACTGAATCTGGTTTGGTGGCGGCGACGGTCATTTTTCTGTACTTTCCCCGCCCCTCCCCCTTCCCCCCAAACACACTGAATCCGGAGGCGGCATGTCAAGCGAGGCCAAGGTGGTAGCTACGTTGGCGACTGATTCGGCTTCGTCGAAGCCAGCGTATCGGGCACAACGCCAGACAAGCGAAGCAGCGGCGGGGTCTGCAGCCCAGGTTAGCGAGGAGGTCAGCCAGAAGTCTACTAACAGGGTACCTACAAGCAGCGGGTTGAAGATAAAAGCTAGGCCTGCGGCGGAGTGTTCGGCTGCAGTGCGGGGTCGTGCAACCCAAATCTAGAAGAAAACCACCTAGGAGAAGAGCGAGAGGTGAATTTTTCTTATCCGTGCCTTATCTTGTAAATAGATTAGTTAGTGCAAAAAGTTCCCCTTTTTAATCAAATTAGGAACCGCTTCGATGCAGCGGACCTATATGAGTTCACGGTTCATGTCCGCCAGTACACTGCAAAACTAGATTTTGGATGCGAGAGGGTTGTGTTCGGGCAGGATGTGCGTCTGCTTGTCAACTACAAAGAGGTTGCGTCTGTTTCACAGCTGATAGATATGCTTCATTCTAGAATTCCTTGGGGATCCAGACAGAGGGCAAAATTGGTGGGGCGTAACATGAGTGATACCTATGTGCAAATTGAGCACTCCCATGAGCTTCAGATGATTTGGGAGTGTTATGCAGCTGATCGTCAGGTGAAAGTTGAAGCGATGATTGTTCTTCCCATCTTGAATTGTGTTGAATTTTACTTCTATTTTTTATTGTGGATCTCCACGGTAATATCAAGAATTTTCTTTATTTAATTATATCGATGATGCTTTCTTTTCTCATGTGTGAGTAAGTTTCTTTGGGCGTGAGAGATGTAGGGGATTGGTGAGATGTGATGTGCCTATATAATTTCCATTAAGTTTGTAGTTGATTTTAATTACTATATTATGTGTGCTTGACTATCTATGGGATGCTTAATGCCTGTTGTCCAATTAAGGGCCCAGACAACATGATGCTTTGTTCTATATAGATAGAATCTTGTTTGCTAGCAGACCGGCAACCCCCTAGTGACACGGGGATATCAATGAGAAACTAGTTTACCTCGAGGATCACGAGGAGCCACCGAGCTTATTGCATTAGTCCGATCAAAGGAGCTTAATTGCTAAGCAACCTGAAGGATCTTAATCGTCTAGTGGCTGACCATGGTTGTGGTAAACATGCTAGTAGGATTAATGAAGTTGGGATGAAATCTACCAAGAGGAGTTCTGGCTAATTATGGGTTGCTCGCCTACACACATACTTATAAGATTATTATTGTTACACTTATCACTCATACACCCGGCACATTCACTATCACCCTGAACTGAATTTCCCCGCGCCTACTTAGTCATCTGCAGAAAACAACAAACAATTCTTTCTTTTTTATGCCTTTTATTTCCGAAGTTTACATTTTAGTTTTATTTCAATAGAACCTTTTAATCCAAAATCTATTCTTATTTCAACACTTGCAGTCAATTCACTTGAAGACTCGTGACAACTTAGGGTGTGATAGAGACTTCACCAATAAACACTTACCTTTGGGCTCCCTGTGGGATCGACATCTACAAACGATCTGTGCACTTGCAGTCATCAGATACCTCAAAAATTCCCTATCATTACACCAAATATTGAGGAGGACATGAATAATCATGATCACATGCATTTTATACCCGCCACTAACCATACCAAGGTACCTGAGGTCAGTACTGCATAAAGCCATACACCAGTGAAGAAAGCAGCCAAAACAGTCAAGAAAATTCCTGAAACGGACCAAATTTTGGTGCAGCCGAAAGCGACATGCCTAGCACCGATTACAATGCTGATTCTGGACAATCTGTCCATGATAATCCCGACGCGGATTCTACATCAGGCCCACATGCGACAACCACCACGGGATCGCCACCCGCGGATTACCCCATGCATGGGGACGCGGTCTCCCTCTGCGCACGACACACTCGACACCCGCTCCATGTGGGTCCCACCCGCCTCGCCTGGAGTGTGCGGCTCCTGTGCATCCACGTCGCCCGCACGGTCCCCTGCATTACCACTTGGACCGTGTCGTGCGGCCTCTCCACCAATCACGTCGCCTGGCTCCAGGTCCACTCTGTCATCTCGGTCCCAGCGCATTTATTCGGCCCCGGATATGCTTGATCTTCAGCAACAAACTCCACATAAACACATGATCTTCTGCTCCGGATTCTTTTGCCCACATAGATTCAGTTTCTTCTGGATCTTCTGTATCACATGATCCTGCGCCAACACCTGTACCAGAACCTCGTGCCAGGCTTAAAAAGGTATAACTAATCCTAAAATTTACAAAGCTAGAATCGTTTACTATGGGCTACTAACATCTGCAGGAGAACCTCACAATCTCTCGGATGCCTTGACTGATGGACATTGGCACCATGCGATGAAAGATGAATATGATTCCTTGATGCACAACAATATGTGGCATCTCGTTTCGCCAAGCACCAACAAAAATATCATTGATTGTAAATGGGTTTTTCAGATCAAGAAAAATGTTGATGGTACTATTGATCGCTACAAAGCTCGATTGTTTCCAAAGGGTTCAAACATCACTATGGTATTGATTATGAAGACATTTTCAGTCATGTTGTCAAAGCAGCTACTATTCGGCTTGTTCTTGCACTTTCTATTTCATGAGGATGGAGTCTTCGTCAATTGGACGTCAAGAACACGTATTTACATGGTGTTCTGCAAGAGAAAGTTTACATGAAACAATCACCTGTTTCGAAAATCCTCTTGCTCCTCATCACATATGCAATCTTGACAAAGCTATTTATGGCTTAAAACAAGATCCTCGCACATGGTACTTTAAACTTAGCTCCAAACTTACTACTCTTGGTTTTGAACCATCCAAGGCTGATACACCTCTCTTTATCTATCGCAAGTTAGACACCATTATATTTGTCTTGATTTATGTTGATGACATCATTATGACTAGCTCCTCCGATAAAGCAATTTCAGTCTTGCTTCGTGATCTGAATGACAACTTTGCTATCAGGTACCTTGAGAACCTTCATTTCTTCTTAGGTATTGAAGTCAAGAAAATTAATGATTGACTTCTCTTGACTCAAGAAAAATATGTAAAAGATCTACTTTCTCGTTTTGGCATGACTTAGTGTACATCTTGCCCTACCCCACTATCCAGCTCCGAAAAACTATGTTAAATGATGGCACTCCCCTTGGCACTACAAATAACACTCACTATAGGAGTATTGTGGGCGGTCTTCGGTATATCACTCTTACTCGCCTGTACTTATCATTCACAGTCAACAAAATCTCATAGTTTCTGCATGCTTCCACCACTACACGTTGGACAGCCGCCAACAGGATATTGCGATATGTGCAAGGTACTATTAATGTTGGACTTACTTTTCAAAAATCTCATTCCACTCTTCTAAGTGGTTTTTTAGATGCCGACTAGGCTGGCTCACTTGATGACAGACGTTCCACTAGGGGTTTCTCTATTTTCTATGGACAAAATTTAATATCTTGGAGTGCCCGCAAACAAGCTACTGTCTCACGTTCAAGTACTGAAGCATAATACGAATCTCTTGCCAATGTCGTTGCTGAAATAATATGGGTTGAAGCTATTCTTAAAGATCTCGGTATTCCTCTTCATGCGAAGCCATGCTTGTGGTGTGATAATCTTGGAGCTACCTATCTCTCTCCAAATCAAGTTTTTAATGCTCGTACCAAACATATCGAAATTGACTTTCATTTTGTTCGAGAACGGGTGGCTGGAAAACTACTCGACATTCGCTTCATATCAAGGAAGGATCAATTAGCTGATGGATTTACGAAGGCTCTTCCGATTAGAGATTTTTCTGAATTTAGGCGTAATCTAAACCTTTCCATATAATTCAAGTCTTAGATTAAGGGGGTGTGAACCACAAATATGTATGCGTCAAGTATATGACCAGGTACACCCGCATGGTGTAGTACACCACCGAGTCTTCTCTCTAAAAACTGTCATATCCTTGATTGCCTCCTCCTTAATTCCCTCTATTAATTCTATGCCTCCTTCCTTGTAAGTCACGGGTGGGGGTGTTCCACCCATCATATTAACATGGAACCGATCAGTGACGGGGATATGCCTACCGGGGTATGCCCAGCAGGACGTTTCCTACTGGCCCAGGTGCCAGCGAGTGGGCCTTCAGGACGGCGACTGGATCAAGATCTGGCGTGGACTCAAGCGACTGGAAGCTGAAGGCCCAGAAGTGTAGATAGGCCTAGTCGGATTAGGTTAAAGAATCGCTGAAACCTTAACTGATTCGGTTGAGATCTGTAAACCCTAGGGAGGTGAGTCTATATAAACCTCCCTAGAGGACGCATAGAGGATACGTTCCATCATACACCCAAGCGACTCGCTGCCTAACCGCCGAGCTCGCCTCATTGTATTCTCCCCATAATACAATCTAGCAGGAGTAGGTCTTTACCCTCCGGGGGCCGAACCTGGGTAAATCCTTATGTCTCAGCCCTCACCTCGCACCGCAGATGGCTGGCCGCCCTTGCTCCATGTTCTACTACTCGCTGCCGATTGTAGCATCTGCCGTGGTCATTCCAACGATAGTGGCGCCCACCGTGGGGCCTGGCCGGTCAGGCCGGTGTTCTGCGGCGAGATCCAATCTGCCCATCAACGAGACGATCGCCACCGGCCGCATGATTGCGATCAGCGAGATGCTCCAGATCTTGCCGAGCAGCTACGTCCCGGCGGTGCGACCCGTCATGCGCCGCATGATCCTGCCGGTCGGCACGATCAGCCTCTTCATCAGCCTCACCGACATCATCGTCTCGGAGGACTTGGCTCGCATCCGCGAGTCGCCTCCACGCGACCGGCTCTCTGAGAGCCAGGTCCGCACGATCCACCGCCTCGCCTCCGAGTATGACTCGGCCCACAGCAACGCGGCCGAATCCACCGCGGCCGCGGAAGACGTGGCCCTCAACGATGACGCCGATTCGGCGACCCCGGCATCACTCACCGGGTCCATTGTCGCCGCGTCACCCGCGGGATCCATCACCCAGGTCTCCAATGTCGGAGACTTCGAGGATCCCTCTATCCTAGGGATCTTCGACTTCGACTCCGGGTCGGAGAACTCCGCCGACCTCCACGACGGAATCGGCCGCCACGCCGCGAACTACATGGCGACTGGCGCCGACCCGCCAGAAGATCCATTCTCCACGCCGATCCCTCCCAACGCGACAACAACGGAGGTCGAGGAACTCCGCCTGAAACTGGCGGAAGCAGTCCGCAAGGAACAAGCCGAGCGCGAAAAATTTCGCCTCGAGCAGGTGACAGCGCAGGAGATGTCGCGCTACCACCAGCTCCGAATCAGGTCGCGCTTGAACCCCACTGTCCAGGGGCGCGTCCTGAATTTCGACGACGAGAACGACCCGGCCCGTGCGGCCGAGCGCGCGATCTGCGAGAACGCGCCACCAGGAGGAAGCACTCGGCCCCCACCAGGGTCAACGACCAATGGAGCCCCGCCACCACCCAACCGCGCACCCCCAGGGACTAGCCAAGGATCGTGGTCTCCTCACGGGAGCGAGACGCGAACGGCCTACCGCTGTTCTCCAACCCAATGGACAACATCATCGCGGGCCGAGCAGCAGTCGACAACATCGCAGCCACTGGTGAAGGTGCCCTGCAGATCCAGTATGCCAAGGCCCTGCTCGCAAAAGCGGTCGAGCAACAAAACGCAGGCGTCGACTCACAGGGTCGGATGTACTCGCGTTCATCGGGCAGCAGAGCGGCTACAAGCGGTCGCCCCATGGCGGCAAACACCCTCAACTGCCCGCCACCCGAACCACTATAGCTCCAACACCGACCCGCGAATGCGGCACTCTCCACCAACGACCCCCGGCCGGCGACCAACTTCGTCGCCGCCAACAGTCAACCCGTCGACGCCCGCACCCACATCATCAACAACCAGAGTTGGTGCGCACGCCAGCCCGACGACCTGCGGCATACACTCACCAACCGCCGCGACGGTGAGCCGAGGGGGTCGCTAAGCCAACTCGGGCCCCGGTGCTTCGGACCGATGATCCGAGGCGAGAGATACCCGGCGAACTTCAAAGCACCGAAGGAAATAGAGAAGTACGACCCCTCGTACGACCCCTCCGTGTGGCTGGATACCTACCTTATGGCGATGGGGATCGCCGGCCACACCGATCTACTAGCCGCCCGCTACCTTCCCTTGATGATGGAGGGAGCGTGCAGGTAGTGGATCAACACTCTTCCCGTGGATAGCATCGACTCCTGGGAAGAGATGCGCGACGCCTTTGTCAGGCACTTCGAGGGTTCATACACCCGCGCCACCACCATCGAGGACCTGGAACGATGCGTCCAGGGACCTCGCGAGTCGGCCCGCAGCTGGGTCCAACGGTGGCAAGAACTGTGGTACAACGCGGTCGGCATCCACCCAGACACCGCGATCCACTGCTTCAAGACCTCGTGCCGCTACGAGCCCCTGGTCGCCAAGCTCAAACGAGCATACTGCACCCTCGACAACATACCGGATCTCCTGGAAATCGCCAAAAGGTACGCGGACGAAGACCCAAACCAAGAAACCGACGACGAGTCGGGAGGACAACGCCGCACGAGCGGCCACGACAATGGAAGACGATCCGATCTACGATACAGCAACACTCGCCTCACCGGAAAACACCGCAGTGACGGGCGAGTCGACTTCGTCGCCAACGCTGCATACGCGCAGCGCGAGCCCAAGAGCTTCCGCCGCGACGGGGGGCAACGCCGCGACGGTGACAACTATAAGGCGAAGCCGAGGTTCGACCCCGCGACCCTTCTTAACCAACCTTGTGTATTTCACAGCAGGGAAGGAAAGCACGCTACGCACACGACCGCCGACTGCCACTCTCTCAAGGAGATCGAGAAGGCACGGCGCGCGCGGGAAGACCCCGACAACAACCCGCCAAACGGCGGAAAATTAAGCAGCGTGGCCGGCTCGCTCCACACCTTCACAGGTTTCAACACGAAGCGCGATAAGAAGGTCATCGCCCACGCCGTCGCCGTCAACGTGGTGGCCCAGGTGGACGTCCCCCAGTTCCTCAACTGTTCTAAGCAACCAATTACGTGGAGCCACCAGGACCACTCGCCACGGATCGAGTACCCAGGCCGAGTCGCCCTGGTGGTCAAGCCCAAGGTGGGAGACTACTGGCTGCCTAAGAAATTAATGGACGGCGGCAGCTCCATCAACATCATGTACCTGGACACCTTCAGGCGACTGCGGCTCCCACAGTAGACGATCGAGACGACCTACACCACGTTCCACGGCATCGTCCCCGGTCGGAAGGCGTACCCGATCGGCAAGGTCACGCTGCCAGTCACCTTCGGCACACCAGCAAACTTCGGCACCGAGTGGATCATCTTCGAGCTGGTGCCCTTCGACAGCCCCTACCATTGCGTCCTGGGGCGCCAGGCGTTCGCCAAGTTCATGGCGGCGCCCCACTACGCGTACAACGCGATGAAGCTCCCCGGACCGCGCGGCGTCATCACCATCCACGGTGACCCCGACATGGCCGCCGAGTGCGAGGCCAAAGGAGCCAAACTCGCCGACGCCGTCATCGCGGCAGAGGCTAACCACGCCGACGAGCTCGCCAAGTACGCGAGCGGGGTCAACAACGACGACCCCACCATACTCAAGAAGCCCAACTCGGAGGGCGGCAACACCTCAGCCTTCGAGGCAACGACACATACCCGCACCGTCGAGCTGGTCCCAGGCGACTCTAGCCAGACGGTGACGATCGGGACGGGCATGAGCCCAGCATATGAAGGCACACTCATCGAGTTCCTCTGTGAGAACAGGGACATCTTCGCATGGAAGCCCTCTGACATGCCTGGTGTCCCAAGGGAATTCGCTGAGCACAAACTCAACGCCAACCCCAAAGTGCGACCTGTCAAGCAGTCGCTGCGGCCCTTCAATAAAGAGCGTCGCCGAGCCATCGCCGAGGAGGTGCAGCGTCTACTCGCTGCAGGCTTCATCCGGCCAATCAAGTACTCCAAGTGGCTGGCAAACCCAGTCCTGGTCGAGAAGAAAAATGGGACCTGGCGGATGTGTATCGACCCGAAGGAGCAATTCGTCCTCCCGCGGATCGACCAAATCATCGATTCCACCGCGGGCTCGAGTCGCTATGCTTCCTCGACATCTACTATGGGTACAACCAGATCAAAATGGTCGTTGAGGACGAAGAAAATATGGCGTTCATCACGCCATTTGGAGCCTTCTACTACACTTCCATGACCTTCGGCCTAAAGAACACCGGGGCAACCTACCAGCGGTGCATGCAGGAGTGCCTTGCGAGCCAAATTGGCAGCAATATCCACGTCTACATCGACGACGTGGTGGTGAAGTCCGCTCGCCGGAGCGACCTACTCGCTGACCTGGCGGAAACATTCGCCAACCTGCGAAAATACAAGATAAAGCTAAACACAGGCAAATGCACCTTGGGTGTACCAGCTGGGCAGCTACTGGGATACGTAGTCTCCAAGCGCGGGATCGAGGCGAACCCCACCAAGAGCGACACGATCACTCGACTCGGCAAACCCGAGTGCCTGCGCGACGTCTAGAAGCTGGCCCGGCGAGTCGCGGCTCTCAGTCGCTTCATCCCCCGATTGGGCGAAAAGGCGATGCCCCTCTACCGCCTAATGCGCAAGAACCCCACCTTCCAGTGGGACAAGGAGGCAGATGATGCGCTCCGCGATCTCAAGAAGGTGCTACTCGCAGCACCGCTACTCGCTGCCCCCGTCGACAAGGAACCCATGCTGGTCTACGTCGCGGCTTCCGAGCGCGTCGTCAGCGCCGTCATGGTCGTCGAACGACCAGAGGAAGGAAAGGAGCGCCCGGTGCAGCGACCAGTGTACTATATCAGCGAAGTCCTTACCGAATCGCGCCAGCGCTACCCGCAATACCAGAAACTGGTATACGCGATCTTCAGAGCACAACGGCGACTGCCACACTACTTCCAGGAGCACTCAATAACGGTCGTCTCCTCAGCACCGTTGCAGGACATCATCTGCAACCGTGAGGCGACCGGGAGAGTCGCCAAGTGGGCCGTCGAGATCGGCGTCCACAACATCAAGTACGAGCCGCGCAAAGCGATTAAGTCGCAGGCCCTCGTGGACTTCATCGCCGACTGGGAAGAGGCCCAGCAGCCAGAAAAGCTTCCATACCTCCATTACTGGAGCTTACATTTCGACGGCTCCAAGAATGCGGACGGTGCAGGAGCAGGGATCGTGCTAACTTCTCCAAAGGGCGACAAGCTCCACTACGTACTCTGCCTCGACTTCACCCCCTGCACCAACAACATGGCCAAGTACGAGGCGCTACTCCACGGCATGCGAGCTGCCAAGGAAATGAACGTCAACCGCGTGCACTGCTACGGAGACTCCGACCTTGTCGCCGGGCAAGTCGCTGGCACCTGCGACGCCATCTCCCCCACCATGGCGGCATACCGCCAAGCAGTGGACAAGCTGGGTGGACACTTCGCAGGCTACTCCGTCGAGTGGATTGACAGGCGGAAGAACGAGGAGGCCGACGCACTCTCCCGCATCGGCTCGGCCCGACTCGCACCACCCGCCGGCGTCTTCCTCGACACCATCACCAAGCCTTCCGTCTCTCCCCCAAGGGAGATCGACATCGGAATCCCGCTGCAACCAGAGGCAGCCCTGGTCGCACTTATCGCCGAGCCAGACGACTGGACCACGCCGTACACTTCCTACTTGGAAGGGGCACCCTGCCAGCGGATGAAATGGACGCCCAGATGATAGCACGCCGCTGCAAATCCTTCGTCATCATCAACGGCGAACTCCACAAGCGCAGCGTGACCGGCGTGTTCCAACGCTGCGTTCAACCCGCTGAAGGACGCAAAATCCTCCAAGACATTCACTCCGGCGACTGCGTCCACCACGCCGGCGCCCGCTCTCTGGTCGCAAAGGCTATGCGACACGGCTTTTACTGGCCCACCGCACACGCAGACGCTGTCGACATTGTCCAGCGGTGCGTCGGATGCCAGAAGTACGCCAACCAGACCCACGTGCCGAGCTCGGCGCTCAAGACAATCCCCATCACCTGGCCGTTCGCCGTGTGGGGCATGGACATGGTAAGCCCTTTCAAGAAGGCCCCCTCCGGCTTCACCCACCTCCTGGTCGCAGTCGACAAATTCACAAAATGGGTGGAGGCCAAGCCAGTCCGCAAATGCGACGGGAAGACTGGCACCAAGTTCCTACGCGAGCTCATCTATCGCTACGGGTTCCCAAACATCATCATCACGGACAACGGCACCAACTTCGCCAAAGGAGCCATGGCCGAGTTCTGCGCGGAACATCACACCTGACTCGACCTCGCCTCAGTCGCCCACCCGGAGTCCAACGGCCAGGCGGAACGAGCCAACCAGAGCATCCTCCATGGCCTGAAGCCACGGCTCCAAGTACCACTCGAGCGCACCGCCGGGTGCCGGGTCGAGGAGCTACCCTCCGTCATTTGGGGCATTCGCACCTCCGTCAACAGGTCGACAGGATTTACACCCTTCTTCATGGTGTACGGCGCAAAGGCAGTAATGCCAACCGACCTCGAGCACGACTCGCCAAGGGTGGTCAACTACACGGAGGTTGCAAACGAACTCGCACGACAAGACGGAGTCGACCAGCTCGACGAGGCACGCAACCTAGCTCGCTCCCGCACCGCCATCTACCAGCAAGGGCTCCGCCGCTACCATAGCCGGCGAGTAAGGACTCGCACTTTCCAGGCAGGCGACCTGGTACTACGCCTCATCCAGGACAAGAAGGGCATGCACAAGCTCTCCCCCCCTTGGGAGGGACCATTCGCCATCGGGCGAGTCATAGGCAACGACGCCTACTACCTCACCGACGTCCGAGGAGATGGGAAACTCGACGTCAAGCGACCGTGGAATGTAAACCTCTTACGGAAGTTCTACTCCTAGAACTCCATACATGTACCCTCCACCTGCTATGAAATACAAAAGATCGGTTACCGCAAATTGCGTCTACTCTCCGTGTCTTTTGCCACTCGCACTCGTAATAACAGCGTTAAGCTATTCGCAGAAGTCAACCTATGGTAAAGCGACCGGCACGGCCAAGTAGTGCGGTACAAGGGCACTGGGAGACCCCAGGCCTTATAACGTCCACGCAAAACGCCAACTCGGAGCCCCATTGGAGTCGCCTAGCTCGACTGGCTTACTGAGTCAAGACAACTGCCCTTGCTCCTCACAGCAACCAAAGTCATCCGCATCCTCAGCACAGCGACTCGAACGGCCAAGTACGACGCTCGGGGACTGACGTCCAGTCAAATAAGAGCGGCTAGGGAAAAACGCCCAGTATGAGAGCGTGCCCAGGACTCGCCATGCGACTGATCCTTCGGGTCAGGCAGGAGTGACGCGCTTACTCAAACGCGCTTAGTCCTCACCTACCTTGGAGCTACGACTAGAACCACGAAGTACCACGGTCGGGGACTCGGCTACCCGACCTCGTTCGCGCAAGGGAAAACGGTCAAGTAAAGAGCACCCACGGGCGTCGCCCTGCGACTGGCTCTCCGAGCTCTGGCGAGTCGACCTCAATAGCAAAACAATTGACAAAAACATTCAAAATCGCAAACACATAACAAACGAGGTAAACCCCATAAAAAGGGCGGACGCGCTCGGGGACTCGTCCAATCAACACTCAAAATCACGAAACAATTCACAAAACAACACGAATTTCCATTACAGCAGAACAAAGTCGTTCCAAAATACAAGAAAAGTTCAATGGCTATTTGTTACTAACGCCCCAGGGCACAATGCTTCTACTCCGCAGGTTTCGATGCTGACTCGCCGCCACTCCTGCGGTTGCGAATGAAGAGCACGTATGGGTTCGACTCACCCGCCATCTCCGCACGGAACGGCTACTCGACTTTGAAGTCCAGATGCTTCGGTTCGGGATTGTTGGGGGCGATAGTTGTCTCCTGATAGGGGAGGAGGTCGCCCATCGCCCAAACGCGATCGGAATACACCGCGGCCCAGTCCGTCAGCTTCAGCACCTCGGCAATCTCCATAGAGCCCGTCGACGAGGGGTAGCCACTCGTCACATCATCAAGGTCGAAGTCCTCCGGGAAATGGGCAAGCCCAAGGCTGAGAGCCATCGCTTACCCGCGCCGGAAGGCCGACCGCGTCATGAATTCGACGACCAACGGAGCCTTCTCCAGATAACGCCATACCTCGACGAGGTCGCTGGGAATCACTTCCGTGGGCGATATCTCCTGAAGATATGCTCGAATGCAAGTCGCGGACAACACGGCCGAGTCAACCAGAGTGGTCACACACTGCCGCGCGTCGTATGACTACGCCTCCTCCGAGCTATCAATAATCCGGCCTGTGGACAGAAGCCGGTAGTGAGTACACCAACGACTCCACAACGCAGCTGTTGCAGGCAGAGGAAAGAGGAAGAAAGGTTTACCAATTAGCGGACGGTAGAGGCCCGTGATGAAGCTTTGAAGCGAGGAGAAGTCGTTCTGCAGTCCAATAACGAGTGCGTCAGACACCTTCCGCTCTTCAGCGGCAGCGGTAACAATAGCTTTCGCTCGCCCCTCCGCCGAGCTCGCCTCCGCCTTCGCCTCCTTGAGCTCACGCTCCAGATCAGCGATTCGCTTCTCGGCCGTACTCAAAGCAGATTGAGCCGCCGTCAGGTCGCCCGCCGGGACAAGGCCCCGGCGGACCTCCTCCGCCTCGGCTGCAATTGCTCGGTGTCCCTGGTTCGTCTCCTAGACGGCAACGAGTTCCTTCTCCATGCAACACTTTGCTGCAAGCCGATCGGCCGATTCGCGCTGCAGGCCCTGCGCACAAACTAAACCGTCAACAACACTGAAAATCCTAAGTGCCCACCCGCTGAAATTCAGCGACTAGGCACTCGGGGACTAGACACTGAAAATCCTAAGTGCCCACCCGCTGAAACTCAGCGACTAGGCACTCGGGGATTGGACATCGAAAATCCTAAGTGCCCACCCACTGAAATTCAGCGACTAGGCACTCGGGGACTGTACGCTACAAAAACACTAAGAATCCGACCACTGAAATTCAGTGGCCCGATCCTCGGGGACTGGACATACCTGTATGGCTTCGCCCAGCATGCCGTGAAGTTGCAGCGCGTCCAAAGACGCAAGCATGACCGGAGTGTGGCCGCGACGCTGCTCGACCTCCGTCTCGGCGACCCCAGGCGTCTGGCTCGTTGGAGCCGCGCCACTCGCTGTGGCCGCCTTGGCCATGAAGCGAGGGAAAGTTGCAGCGGATGCCGCGGCACCACTAGGAGCCGGCTCGGCCACTTCTGGCGAAGCAACAGCCTCCTTGGTGTTCGAGGCCACCTCCGCTGCAGTCAGAGGTTCGCTCGGAGCAACCGCCGTGTCATCAGAGACTGTGACGACGTCGTCGCCTTTCGCCCTCTTGGCATTGTCGACGGGAGCAGCGACTTCGTCGGTTTTACTCTTCCGTGAGGGGTCCTCCTCGGTGACGACTGGCGGAACCTTGGCCACAGAAGGATGGCCGATCTTTTTAACTCCAGTCCTGTGAAACAACGATATGAATAAGACTGTCCGACTACAACGGAAGACAAGCAGATCAACAGGACTTACTTGGCGACTGGTATGAACCGCAGACCGATGCGGATGCTGGCAGGCTTGTCTAGATCGGGCCCCAACTTCCGACTGAGGCCCATCTCGAATACACCGTGTGCCCAAGACATAGAGGGTTTCTTCGAAGACGAGGCTACGGCAGGAGCCTCTGTAACAACGGCTGCGGGAGCTTCCCTGGGAGGTGAAGCCGCTGCGGCCGGAGTAGCTCCCAACCCAGAGACCGGGGCGAATGGAGGTGGCAGCGCCGCCAGAGGCACCTCGTCCAGGGGGGCTGCAGCCTCTGGCGCCACGGTCGTGCGCACCGCCTCGCCCTTAGCCGAGCTGGTGGCGTCAGAACTGGTCGCGGATCGGGGCGGAGATGTTTGCTTTGCCGGCCTCGTCTTCCTCTTCGGTGGAGCCTTCGCCTCCCTCTTCTCCTTCTTTTTCTTTTTCTTCGACGGCGTGGCCTCACGATGTGAGGTGTGCTCGGGAAGCTCGTCGTCATCATCATCGTGAGGCTCGAGGCTTCTACTCGCTTCGAGCTCGCGCTGGTGTTGCCCGTGAGTCTTGCGAACTGTTGGGGTGGCGTCTTCCACGGGCTCGTCTTTGTCGTTGTCGTCATCATCACCATCGTCGCTCTCGATGTCGCCTTTGGCGGACGGCGACTCACTCCCGTCCTGGATGGACGAGCTAGAGTTCTCGTCGTCTGTGGGTGGGAGCCACCCTTCCACCACTTGGAACAACTACAATAAGCATGAGACAGCGTCAGCACAACCGCAAATGCATCATCTGCGACTGCGAGTGGTGGCGAAATGGCGACTTACTGTTGGATCTAGGCGCCTTGCGGTATAGGGGGCGACCCCGGCCTTCACATCCAGGTACACCGCCTGGGTAATTTTCTTTAGGGCCAGAGTGTAGTCGTCAAGATGCCATTCGGCGAAAGAAGACTTCGTCGGATCGTCCTTACCCGTGTACTCGTACATGTAATGGTCGCGGCGGGCCAAGGGCACGAGCCGCCGCCCGAACCAGCAGTTGTAGAGGTTAATGGTCTGGAGGCCCTTCTTCTTCAGACCGCGGATGGTTTGCAACATTTTGTCGACAACCATCCGCTGATCCAGCGGGAGCTTGCCGACCTGGAGCCGACGCGGTTCGGGCCGGTCGGCGGAGTACCTTGGAAGCGCCACCTCGCCGTCTGGAGTCGACTCGGTGACGTAGAACCAGGATTTCTTCCATTTGTTTGCCGCCTTGGCGGGCAGCATCAGGTCGAAGAACGACGCCTTCGACTTCAGCTGGAATGTCAGGCCACCCGCAGCCAGCATCGGGCCGCTTGATTCTTCGTGGCTGATCCTCCCGTGGAACAGATCTTGCCACAAGGGGAAGTAGGGCCTATAGCCCAGATAGAACTCGCAGAACGCCACGAAAATGGCGAGCTGCTCGATGCTATGCGGGCCTAGGTCCGACGGCTGGATCCCGTAGTAGGCGCAGAAACACTGGAAGAAGAGGGAAGTAGGAAACCCCAGCCCCCGCTCCAGGTGGCTGGTGAAGAAGATGAATTCTCCCTCGCGCGGGTCCGGAGTCACTTCTCCGGCCGCGGGGATGCGCCATCTGCCGGCGTGCAGGATCCCGGCCTCCTCGAAGGACGCCAGTAGCGCCCTGGTACACTTGGATCTGCCCCATGGTTCGGTGGAGGGGGCCATTGGTTCGAAGTTCGCGGAGGTCGGGGCTCTCTGGATTGGTTGGATCGCGATGCGGAGTGGAAAACGGAGATGGGCGAGATCGGAGGAAGTACGAAGGAGTGTTTCCCCATTCGCCTGTCATTCTCCTTATATAGCGGTTGCTACCCGCCAATTTCAGGAGCCGTTACTACGCGGTAATTACGCCGAAGTTACCGTTGGATTACCCCAACGGCTAGTTTGACCCCAATTGACGGTCCAACTTCATCCATTCGACACGTCGCTCCGCGCGACTCGACGATTCGCCGACCCGATCACTATAATAGTGACTGAGTATTCGCCGACCCGTTCGCCGAGCTGCGACCCGATTGTTCG
Source organism: Avena sativa (assembly GCA_916181665.1). Taxonomy (NCBI): domain Eukaryota; kingdom Viridiplantae; phylum Streptophyta; class Magnoliopsida; order Poales; family Poaceae; genus Avena; species Avena sativa. The sequence continues at coordinate 367,148,971 of OV702279.1, read as the reverse complement.
CCGTTATTGCGACTAGAATAACTAGTTTTTCCTTTATTCAGGAGTCCGCCGCCGATTCGACTGGGCGTCCGCATTGGACCCGTATACTCCGACCGCCAGTGAACGCCTGTGACCAATCAACGACGGCCTCGGGGACTACTGACGGGGATATGCCTAACGGGGTATGCCCAGCAGGACGTTTCTTATTGGCCCAGGTGCCAGCGAGTGGGCCTGCAGGACGGCGACTGGATCAAGATCTGGCGTGGACTCAAGCGACTGGAAGCTGAAGGCCCAGAAGTGTAGATAGGCCCAGTCGGATTAGGTTAAAGAATCGCTAAAACCTTAACTGATTCGGTTGAGATCTGTAAACCCTAGGGAGGTGAGTCTATATAAACCTCCCTAGAGGACGCATAGAGTATACGTTCCATCATACACCCAAGCGACTCGCTGCCTAACCGCCGAGCTCGCCCCATTGTATTCTCCCCATAATACAATCTAGCAGGAGTAGGTCTTTACCCTCCGGAGGGCGAACCTGGGTAAATCCTTGTGTCTCAGCCCTCATCTCGCACCGCAGATGGCTGGCCGTCCTTGCCCCATGTTCTACTACTCGCTGCCGATTGCAGCATCTGCCGTGGTCATTCCCACGACAATCAGCCTTGAGGGCTATCGATCGTTCTCTCCAACCAACACAAGCAACGTAGATGCTCTAACTGCTAGCTAGCGTCTATCAATAATCTCGGCTGCCATGAGAGTGCTTGCGTATGGCGTCCCCGCGGACTACACCATGAGTACCTTCGCATTGGTGAAGATATAACCATCGAATCCATGCATATGAAAAAGTGCCTAAAACCCTATTTTACATGTCAGGAGGCTGCTGATGCGGAATGGAGCCCTTAAATGCGACGTGTAAAATAGAATATTTTATAGGTCGCATTTGAGGGCCCTGTTCCCCGCCGACACTTTCATGACCCGTAAACACGTTTACCGTGACCTATAAATAGGTTTTACATGTTTCCTTTTTAAGGGTCCGGTTAGAGATGCTCTAACCTCATTTGGTTTTACAGTTCAACTTTGCATAATGTTGTTTTTTCTTACAATTCAACTTTGCATAAATATCGTCTTACAAAACATTGTTAAAACCGACTTTCACCCTGCTTTATAAATAAAACAACCATCCACATCAAGTTACAATGTTCAATGGAAGAAGAACATAGTCTGTTGGGGCCACAACACAGTACGACCCAAACGGAAAGAGCACAAGGACATGCTCGCCAGACGAGACAAAAAAAAGGGGAGCACTAAGTGTTGAGTTGGACTACGAGGGGAGCCGTCGTGCTGTCTCCAGAATAAACCGAAGAAGCTCGTGCAGCTGCGCCTTATCCCGCTGCCTACATAGCGGGTACCAGAGCTGTAAACATGCTAGGAATTTGAACACCGAGTCAGAAGCATGTCGAGGTATAATCTTCTCAATAACCATCTTATTGTGTGTGGTCCAAAGTGACCAAGACAACGTGGCAAACACAAGCCAGAAGAGGCGGCGGTCCTTTCCGACACGATTTGCCTACGCTTCTAGGAATTCACCGAGATCATAGGCTAGCCAGTCCGAGCCGAACGGTTCTCTAGTGAAGTTCCAAAGAAACCCGACTGCGGAACAAGTGAACATTAAATGTGTTCCTGATTCGGGGATCCCACATAATGAGCACAACCCATTCCCCGGCCCATGTCTGTTAACCACTTCTACCCTAGAAGGTAAACATACGCGTATAACTTGCCACACAAAGATCTTCATCTTTAGCGGTAGAGGCGCCTTCCAGAAGGGTTTAGTCCAAGGTAGGCTTGACCCTCTAAAGGGGGCTTGGTATGCGGAGCTGATCGTGAAGGTCCCTTATGGGGACATCCAAGAAAGCAATGCCGCCCTAAGCTCCCTTCATGCTTCGGTTTCCGCCGGGACGAAGGTTCGATCGGAGCGTCTTATAAAACAAGAGAGGAATATATGAGATAGTTTGCAATCTTAATGCACCACTTATCTAACAATGATATATTGTTACATCTATATTTTTATAGGCCGGTTACAAATACTATTAAGCCACTAGCTCCGGAGAAAAGATCCACATTGACTCATCGTAATCAATTTCCCTCCATGCCCTGCTCATAGTTTGGGATTTCATGTTGTATTTCTCCCCCGTGTCGATAAAATGAATACTATCTTGGTCTGCCTCATCACAAGTAGAAATGGACTTGCATAAGAATCTGCTAATGAAAAGCGCCTGGCCGCCTAGCCCACCTGAAACCAGAACCCAGTAGTGCGCACCTTTGTTGACATCCGCCTCATAAACCTCGACCTTGGGAGTATAAGAAGGTTCTCGGAGTTGTCGTATCACCATTAATAATTTCCCACATGACTCTACTAAGTACCAGTGGGCTTCGTATGGCACTTCACCATCCCACCAAGCAGTAATGCCTTCGAGAACCATGTCGTCGCCGGTTTTCCTCCGGAGTTCCTCTATGCTCGGTTCCTCATCATTTGCGAGCTTATCCATGTGAGCCTTATAATTGTTGGCAGAGTCGAAATTGTCATCGACGTCGCTCCACACTCCAAACCAATAATTGCCTGGTGGGTGCTTGATGATGTGCTCGATAGCTGCAATGATGGGCATGCCATTGCTATCAAAATCTATACCAAAAGAGACAAGATCCTCAGCTTTAGTGATTCCATATAGTTTGTCTCCAAGAAATGCAATGTCGACGATGTAGACGAAGGGAGCAGCTTGTGGCTTAGGCAACCAGACACCCTTCCCTGGCCGGATTAAGATGACAGGATGGTTCCAATTATTGGTCATGAGAGCTATGACGTCCCAAGGTGTAGTCCGCATACGCAGTTTCCGGACCTCGAAAAGCTCAGAAACGTCGCCGATCACAGCATCGAGCTCAGGGAGCGGCACTGTCGTGTTATTGAAGGGATTGTGCAAGGAGTAGCTATGCATCTTTCTGACGTCCTTACAGTCAAGGAGGAGCCAGCTACCATCGGAGGCAATGCATCTTGCGTTCCTAGGCAATGAGGGGATGCGCCGGAGGGGCCAGATACCAACAATGTCTGAAGGTGACAAGAAGGAGCCATCGGTCATGACAATCCAGGGGATCTGCCGTGGAGCCCGAACGTGCTGGCGCATAGCCGAATGCCAGGAACGACACACGGCGCGGAAGCGAGCGCGGTCCACAGAGTGCCGGGCATGGCGTGCCGCCTTGAAGCCACGGGAGAAACGGAAGAGGCCCAGAAATCGTGACCACGGTTTGGAGGGGAGGCTCCGATCATCGTCGGTGGATGGAGCGAGGCGGTCGATGACGAGACCTAGCACGTCCTGTGGAATTTCTGCCCACGGAGGAACAGACGACGACGCCATTGATCGATTGATGCAGCTCTGGATTGGATCGCGTACGTACGTGATGACTTTGCTTGTGTGGTCGACGCGGCGATCGAGTACTCTGCGTATATATGGATCTGGCTATGCATTAGGTTTAGAGAGGAAGATAATCCAGCTATAACCGAAACGGACGCCTCGATCGGGTATATCCCTATTTTCGTACCTAGCTAGACTTTGACTGTAACGTCCACGAACGAGCGTGACTCGATTCGGACTCCAACTGACAACTACTCGTACAACTTCTCAACGGCCGGTGCAGCTGCGGGTCTCAACGGCCGGTGGCCACGCTATGTACGTTGCTGCTCGGGCCTTCCCGCCGCGCGGAAGAAGAAGTCACGAGAGACACCCCTGCCACGGACTAGCTGCTTCTGCTGCATGCTGCTCCTCCTCCCCGACACTGGTTCTGCCATTTGCGGTTATACATCCCTGTCTCCTCCTAGGTCTGTTCCTACGCGCCGCACCTTCCTCCACCCGCTCCGCCTCCTCCGCATGCGCCGCGCCCCACCGCCTCGCGTGCTGCCTCCTCCGCCTGCGCGCGCGCCCCGGCACCGGTGCCCGTGCTCGTCGCCGCCCGGCCTCGCCACGACGCCTCGATGCCTCTGGCATCGCGCGCACTGCCTCCTCCGCCTGCGCGCGCGCCCTGGCGCCGCTGCCCGTGCTCATTGCCGCCCGGCCTCGCCACGACGCCTCTGGCCTCGACGCCGTGCCCCACCGCCTCACACGCGCTATTAGCTGCCTCCTCCGCCTGCGCGCGCGCCGCGGCGCCGGTCCCCGTGCTCGTCGCCGCCCAGCCTCGCCACGATGCCTCGACGCCTCTGGCCTAGACGCTGCACCCCACCGCCTCTTGCGCTGCCTCTCGCCGCTCACGCGCGCCACGCTCTGGCAGCGCGCACCGATAGCAGCAACAGCAGCCTGCAGCATCCTCGCGAGAGGCAAAAAATTGCTCTCTTATGCCCGTGATGGAGTAGTACATCAGCCACCAAAACTGCAACTCTACATATACGTGAAGCTCCCGGGCTCATCCTTGCCATTTGTTTGTTTAAGATTCGTGCATGTTTTTACACAAAGCACCTTGGAGTTATAATCATCTTCCTTTATTCAGCCCTCAATATTTTCAAAGGAGATTTTCCATGTCCGGGTCATGTTTGAGTTAGTAAATACTAATTAGTAGTGCTATCACTAGTGCACACGTAGGTCTTTAACACCGGTTTGTAGAGGTCTCTAACACCGGTTACAGAACCGCTGTTGCGGGTTCCGTGTTAGAGCCTTTCCTTTAACAGCGGTTCTTATACGAACCGTTGTTAAAGGATGGCGTACGTGGGGCTGCCGCAGCGCTCAGGAAAACGACATAAATCTCTGCCACGGCAGTGTTCTGCCGCTGCCCCGTTTTGGGCGGATTTCTGCGGCGCAGCGGGGACGGGGGGAGGGGGATCGATCGGGAGAGGTATATACACATCCATCATCGATACATACGAGTACATGAATAATTAAGCAACTATTATTATACACAAATATCTTCATTGTGGTATTCTCCGTACACGTTGAAGCATCAAGTACAAGACAAACAAGTTCAAGCATATATACAATATAACATCTCCGTACACGTTTATTTTGGATATCTAAAGAGTTCTCCGCCAGGCGTGACGACCTCATCAAGTATGAACCCCGCCAATTCCTCTTGAATGGCTCGTATGCGGTCAAATGGTAGGAGTTTGTCCCGCATCCGTTCGATCTAAATATATATGAAAAATGGGGTTAATACACACACACACACACACATATATATATATATATATATATATATATAAGAATGAAATTCAACACAATGATGGTAATAAAATAATGTTGTGTACTTCGTTTACTTACTCTAAGTTGTTCTAGTGCGGCTTGGCCCGTCGCACATATCGTGTTGCAAATGAACTCGCAAACATAGTATCCATATAAGTTATTGTCGGCTCCCTGCTGCGCGCACTTTACGAGAGTAGAGAGTTCAATCAAAATAATAATCAATAAAGCATGATATAATGGAATTGGAAGCAGAGTCAAAGAGATATGCAGACCTAGATGGCTAGTATTACTTACATTTTGATCTACAAATTTTAGTTCTTCTGACCATTCACCCATGGCCCTGCCCATGAACCTTTTCCAAACCCTGTCCGACAAAGAAAATGGATAAAGGAGTAATTAATTACTTGTTGTCACGAAAGTTGCCGATCTAGTGCGATAATATGATTGATATTACCTTTGGAGCATCTCTTTAAAGTCTGCCCATAGCTCTTGGTCTTTTCATAACAAGTCCATGACAAGGACTTTTCCTGCGTCAAGAATGAATGATAGCAGAATAAAGTGGAACCTGCGCACGCATAACTCATCATCAGTTACACTTAACATCGAGTAAGCCGAAACAGAATGTGTACAAGAGAGGGTAACACTCACGAGAAGTTGTAATGCAATAGTATTTCCCTTTTGGTTTGTTGTCTCAGTAAAGACCTTTGCAAGAAATCTTCTGTTTGCCCGGGTCTGTGTTTTACCACTTGTTCATGAACTCTATTTGGATCAACGAACCCAATGTCAAAAGGGCCTCCTTTCATGCATTTCATAACCTTTTTCCTGCATAATAGTATATACATATATGGTGAGCATATATATACATGCAATTAATGAATTGAATGAGATGAGATAGAAATTACAGAAATAGTACTTACACACAATAAAGGCTGATAGCAGCTTTGTCGAGTTCCTTCTGATTGAATAGAATATGCAAGTCTTGAATGTTGAAGGTGATCTCATCGTCTCCGCACAAGAAAATCTGATCTCTTATATGCGCCGTGATCCATTCTTCCTTTCTTGTCTTGTAGAAATCAAGGTACCACTTATGCAATCTTCGCATCTTTGTTGATAGATTCTTGAGCTTCTCTTTCTTGACGAGATTCTTCCCGTACTTCCATGGCTGTATAGGGTTGACATCGCCTTTGGGCAAGTTGTCTCCCATGTTCAAGTATGCAATATAAGTCATCCCCATCTCATTGGCCTTTCTTTGTAGCTCTTCCTCGTAATCATTTACAGGAGGAGCTATCCGTGTGTCGAACACTTGGAGCGGGACACACGATTGGTTTTCCTACTCTCCGAGCATGGGAACTGTTTTCTGGGGTGCCGCACGACTACTTGTGTGATTAAATGATAAATGATTATCATATCTTCATGTTTATGATAAATGATTACATACCATGCTATAATTGTATTAACCGGAAACATTAATACTTGTGTGATTTGTAAACATAAAACAGTCCCTAGTAAAGCCTCTTGTTAAACTAGCTTGTTGGTTAATATATGATCATGGTTTCCTGATCATGAACATAGAGATGTTATTAACAGCAGGGTCATATCATTAGGAGAATGATGTGATGGACATACTCCTATAGTTAAGCGTAGCATAAAGATCAAGTCATTTAATATAGGGAGTCTCTAGCGCTTGCTCGACCGAGAATTTCTTTAGCGCTCGGTCAAGCTACGTCAGCTTCCTTACCGAACACATCTCCCCCGTCTAGTTTTTGTGGGCTATTCTTGCGTTTGTTGTTGTGTTGTGGTTTGTAGTTGGATTTGTGGTTTTTAGGTGTAGGTTGGATGATGGGTTGGGCTGGGCTGGGCTGGGTTGTGTCCTACCCCCCCATCTCACCTGCCCCCCTCCCCCCGAACCCTCTGGAATCTTCTTCCTGCCCTCGATCTTACCTGCTCCCTCGTTCCCCCACCCCTGCCGTCTCTCCCATGGACATGGAACCATGGCCATGTCTCCCATGAAAAATTGAGCTCCAACTGACTACATATCCAAATCTACAAACAATTCCTCTGCACTTCAAACCTTCTACAACATCTAACCCAAGTAGATCACCCTGCTCAAAGCACAAAAAAAGAATTACATAGAGAAACATCGATGGAGGAACATCCAGCAGGAACATGGATGGAGGAATCTCCAGCAGTAGCAACCTAACTGATGAACAAGGAAGGACATGCAACATTCACCAGGGTATGAAATCTGTTCTTGTTTGTAATCTTATTTCTCCCTGATGTAATTTCTTTCAGTTCTCTGAATCAACCTGACAACAGCAGAAGAAAAATCAAAATCCTTTGATCTCATTGTTGTATCTTGTTCAACAGGAATCATTGACATGTATGGAGACTACTATTTTGGAACACAAGTGAGTGAAAAGAAACTACAATCCTCCTATCACAGTTATTTGTTCAAAAACTGTAAAACACATAAATACAATCATGAATAAAAATTGAAAAACTGAATTTGTTGTTTGTTCCTGCAGATTCCACCTAGAGAAGTATGTAGGGGTTCGTAGCATGGAAAATAAAAAATTTCTACCGCATGCAAACAAACAAGCTAAGATCTATCTACTATATTGTAGCAACGAGTCGATAGAGGAACTCACCTTCGAAGATTCCAAAGCGGTTAACGAGAGCAGATTCTCGTGGGTGATGTAGTCGTACACTTGCCGATCTCAAGATCGCGTAGACGATCCTTCCGGCGCTGCGTTCCGGCAGCGCTTCCGCAGTCGGTCACACGTTCGGTACTCGATGAAGACCTTCCTCTCCCTTGTTCCAGCAGGCAGCGGAGGTTGTAGCACTCTCCTCGCGATTCCGGCAGCAGAACGGCGTGGTACCGGAAGTAGAGGGGAGATCTCGCAGGGCTTCGCCTTAAGCCGGAGCGAGTATGGTGGACTATGAGAGAGATCCTCGGCGATCTAGGGTTTAGACGCACCAAGGAGGAGGGTCTAGGGCCGGCGGCTAGGGCTTGGAGCTGCCCAAGTCGGCGGCTAGGGTTTCCCTAGGCGGCGGCAGCAGGAGGTGGCGGCGCCGGCGGCTGGGAGCTAGGATTTTGGGTGGAGGTGTTGTCCTTGGAGGGGCAGCCCTGCCCCTCCTTATATAGGTGGAGGGAGGCGCGCCAGGGGAGGGGAGTCCCTCCCCAACTCGGATACCAAGTGGGCCGGTGGTGGAGGGGAGGAACTCCTCCCCAAGTAGGTTTCCTACTTCCCCTCCACCTTCCAAAATAGCCGTTTGACTTTCAAATTGGCGTTTGACTTTTTCAAACTAGGATTTGATTAAACCCTTTATTTTGTTCAGCGATGACACCTAGTACATGATGCAATCATTCCAACTTGGTATGACACATTCATGTACCCTTCCCCTCCGGAGTGCCGGACATTCCGGAACCTTCTAGAACATTCCCGATGAAAACACCGAAACCATTCTCCAACCCCGAAACAGGACTTTCCTTATATGAATCTTATTCTCCGGACTTTACTTATATGAATCTTGATCTCCTCGTGATATCCCGGATCCCATCCGAGACTCCGAACAACATTCGGTCTCTTACTCATCGTTCCATAACTACTCAACAACATCGAATCCTTAAGTGTGTCTCCCTACGGTTCGTGAATTATGCGGACATGATCGAGACACTTTCTCCGATCAATAACCAACAGAGGAATCTAGAAATTCATATGGCTCCCACATATTTCTACGATTACTTTGCGATCGAATGAACCACTTACATACGATACCAATTTCCCTTTGTCTCACGATAGTTTACTTATCCGAGGTTTTGATCGTCGGTATCTCTGCATACCTAGTTCAACCTCGTTACTGATAAGTACTCTTTTCTCGTTCCCGTGATATGTGATCCCTTGTGAGCCAGTCACATGCTTGCAAGCTAATTGGATGACATTCCACCGAGAGGGCCCAGAGTATATCTCTCTTTCATATGGATGGACAAATCCCACTCTTGATCCATGAGCCTCAACCCATACTTTCCGAACACTCAATGCCACCTTTATAGCCACCCAGTTACGGTGTGGTGTTTGATGTCATCAAAGAATCCTTCCGGAGATGGTGATTAACATGATCTCATGGTCGAAGGAATTAGGTTACTATGTATCAGAAAGCTTATAGCAAATGAACTATATTAAATGACTTGATCTTTATGCTACGCTTAACTATAGGAGTATGTCCATCACATCATTCTCCTAATGATATGACCCTGTTGTTAATAACATCTCTATGTTCATGATCAGGAAACCATGATCATATATTAACCAACAAGCTAGTTTAACAAGTGGCTTTACTAGGTTCTGTTTTATGTTTACAAATCACACAAGTATTAATGTTTCCTTTTAATACAATTATAGCATGGTATGTGAACATTCATCATAAGTATGAAGATATGATAATAACCTACTTTATTATTGCCTCGTGGGCATATCTCCAACAGTCTCCCACTTGCACTAGAGTCAATAATCTAGTTTCAAACCTTTGTGTATTCAACACCTATGGCTTTCCGGTGTCGTATGTACACGATTGCTAGTGGTCAACTGATCTCCGGATCTGACACTTCCAGGTCCGTGTGTAATTGCATGTCTTTGCGTCTCTACGCATCACTCATTCTCTAATGAGATGGCTTTGTATAAATTTCGTCCTTTGGTGAGACCTTTAGTTCTTTGGGGTTAAAACATGTTGATAATATTGTCGTACAATATATCTTCATAGTATTATCCCGCTGTGAACTACACCTAGTTTGATAACAAATGCCCTCTTTAGCTGCTATAATAGCAGACATATACTTAGCCTTTTGTTGTAGTATCTGTCACAATGTCTTAACTTTGGAACTCATCCAAATTCATTATGGAACTCACTTTCCATCATATTATGCCACCCTTAGTTTAGATTGAGATAAACTTAATTTGTACTTTGTGACAAAACTAGTATCAATGTAGTACCTTTACAATGAACTAACCATCTATTTGTCACTTCTATAAATAATATACTCTTAGTTCTTTCAAAAGATCATAAGAATATCCTTACTATTGTCCAATGATCATCTTATGAATCATTCTGGTATATGATCATAACATTTAGAGTATAGGACATATCTGGATTTGTACATATCACAGTATGATTGATATAAATACTCTTTGTGATTTCATACATCAAGTATCAATCTATACTTGAATCTTTGTTTCACTTACCAAGTGTCAATACACTTGAATATATCATCAATATTGAACTCATTCAATCCTTTCTGTGCGACAAAAACCTTTCTTGTAGTTTCTATATTGAACTCATTCAATACATCATCTATGTACTTTCGACACAACCATATTAGCGTCTATTGATGCCAAATATTTGGGTTTTGCCTAAGTCTTTCATCGGGATGAAATTATTAATATGTGTTAATAAAAGATACATCATTTCCAATCAACAATATGTCTTCCACATAATGTATTAGAAACATGTCTTAGCGCTCCCACTTAATTTCTTGCAAATGCAAGCATCTTCATCGTCTCCGACGAATTTAAACTCTTTTAACAATTTCATCATAGTGAAGATTCCAACTCCGCAATGCTTACTTCAATCATTGAAGTTTGCATATGCTTTTGGCATCCTTTGAATTAACAAAACCCTATGGACCGTGTTTATGCACATGTCCTAGGTAACAATTCTATCAGAAGAACTTGTTTTGTTTATTTAACTACCGCATAACAAAATTATATGCAGTGGTTGCTACATTAATCCGTCTAGACTAAATATTGCTATGAAAGATCAAATCTTGTCATAGTCAACCTTTGAACATTGTTGTGAACTCTTTCCCAACATGTCGACTATTTCATAGATGTGCAACATCCATGTCTATTTCTTTATAGATCCAAACACAACTGTAAGGTCTTACACCTTTCTCGAGGGTCCTTCAAGTTCAAAACTTGATTTCTCGTGTATGGAACTATCACAGATTTTATGGCTTCAAGCCATTTTACGGAGTCAGGGCCCATCATCGCTTCTTTGCATGTAGTCCGTTCATTATTCTCAAATAATGATTCAACCCTCAAATCTTGGTATTTGATTGTTTACCCGACCTACTTGGTTCAATAGAAACTTTGAGCCATGAGCATTTGTTGCTGCCTCCGGAACACTTTTCGGCGCTGCACAACTTTGCACATATAGCTAAGGTTCTTTTAACCTTATCAAAGTTCTATTGTCCTCCCACTTAACTTTTCACGAAAAATTCCTTCTCAAAGAAACTTGACATTCTAAGTGACAAACATTTTTGTCTCCGATGTTATGGAGGAACAGTTATTCGAAATAACATACAAAGACAGGTTCATCCGACTTTGGGTGCAAACATCTTTCTTATGCATAGCATACCAATGTTTAAGAAAGGACAACTTGGGTTTTATCCCAAACCATAACTTTATATGGTGTCATTTCAACGGATTATGATGGAGCTCTTTTCAGTGGAAAAACGGTAGTCTCTAAAGCTTTTAATCTTTTAAAATATAATGGCATTTTTATGATTTACACCTTTGATCTTTACCATGTCAAACAAGGTTTAATTACATATCTCGAACGCTCCATACTCTTATGGTGTTTCGGAAATGCAAATCCACGGAACGATTCCTTAAATCTTAGGTATTATGCTAAACTTGTAACTCAAATATCTTTCTTTATGATCTTATCATAAACTACTTATATTCTTGTTACAATGATTTTGCACTTCATCTTGAAAATCTTTGAACTTTTCAAATGTTTCATACTTCATCCTTATTAAGTAAATATTCAAATATTCACTCAAATTTTCGGAAAAAGCATATGAAGTTGAAATCCATCGCTCTTGACTACACATAATGGACTTCGTACAACAATATGTACAAGTTCCAATAAGCTAGTCATTCGTTCCCTTTTGGCCTATGAACGAAGTTTTAATCATCTCTAGGAAAGTTTCACAAGCGTCATTTGATCAAAAATCAAAAGACTCCAAAATTCCATCCACATGGAGTTTATTCATGTTTTCTTTCCAATATAATTTAAATGGCGATGTTACTTCCTAAGTGATCTTTCAATCAATTTGTCTTTCGACATGTTTTAAGCACTAGTTTTATGGATGTGATTTCTCCAACGAGATTTGTGAATCAGCCATCTTTTATGGATTACGGCAATTATTTGAACAACCCTTTTGTTCTCATAATACCTGATAAAAAAAATCTTGAAGGCAAGCTTTGATGTTTAACAGGCAGCACAATAAACCTTTATTTGTTCTCGATGAACATCATCACATATTCTTTTGCTAGTTACTTAGGCCATTGTAGTTCATGAATTGTGTTGTTTCGTATGACGATTCACACCAACAAATTCAGTATCAAATACTTAAGAACCACATTGTTTAATAAGCAAAGAATATAGCCATAACATGTATATCATCTATATACTTAAACTGAACAATTCTAGTCTTTTCTTTTCTGCCATATATTTATAAGATTCTCTTTCAGTATTTCCTTTTCTGTTTGAAAGAATCTATCAACATCAATAGTGGAGTCATACATATGACACATAGTCCAAAGCGTGTATAATTAAATACCAATGTCTTTGGACTTGCACTTTGAAGTAGATCACCATCATCATATGTTTGGTGTTATTTCAAATTCCATTCTTTAGTAATCTCTTGGTGTAGTAAATATTTTACCTACATCAAATATTCACCCTTATCATGGAATTATTCATGATCAAGCTAATTTTAGCTTATAAAGATGAATCGCGAGTATAATGCTGCTCTCCAAAACCTTATGGAGGATTAGGACAACTAGTGTCTCCAACCTTTTGCAAATTCTCATCAAATATGAGAACATGACTTTTGCCATATTATACTCTATCATGTTGTAACCAGAACTTCGTTTCAGATATCACAATATCTTCCACACATCATGGTTTCTGAAATAACTCTTTCAGATCCTAGATAACCTTGATATTAAGACAATCCTTTGAATATCAAGAATCATGGAGACAAACATGATACTTATACACTAACACTTGGAATTTATCACTCCCGATTTAATACCAGTTATTAAACTTCATGGAGTAACCGGAACTTACTGAAAGTTTGCAATAGGACTTTTAAACTTTAGATTAACACTTCAAAACAATACGATACCAATTCGTAAAGTAACTAACCAGAATTCTATAGTTCTATCATCTCGATAATAACTAAGCGCAAGGTGGTAAACGGATGCCAATGACTACAACAATTATGCAAATTCACTTTGATTTAATTTATGATAAATAGTGTTCAAGTTTTAATCATATTGCTGTTGAACTCCCACTCAAAACAATATCCCTCACATTGTTTTAGTGATCACACGAACCAAATCCACCACATCAAAACCGATCATCACGAGAGTTGATGTAGCTTCAATGGCGAACAATCATCATGTTCATCATATCTACTATATGACTCATGCTTTACCTTTCGGTGATCCGTGTTCCGAGACCATGTCTATACATGACAGGCTCGTCAAGATCAAACCTTAGCTTCTACATGAGCAAATCTGGCTTGCTCACGTTGTATACACTTGCAGAATCTAACACACCCGATCATCACGTGGTGCTTCGAAACAACGAGCTTTAGCAACGGTGCTTACTAAGGACGAACACTTTAAAACTTGAAATTGTGTGCTTGAGGGATCATCTTATAATGCTACCGTCGTGAACTAAGCAATACAAGATGCATAAAAGGATTAACATCACATGCAATTCATAATATGTGATATGATATGGCCTTTCTTCTTTGTGCTTCCGATCTCCATCTTCAAGCACGAACATGATCTCCATCATCACCGGCATTGCATCAAAGTCAATGACGTCGCTCCATGGTTGTCGTCCACCAGCTTCAACTATTACAACTACTTTGAATAGACACGCGGGTCTTAACAGAATTTAAAGACAACCATATGGCTCCTGCCGGTTGCCAACTTACAATAAGGATCATTGCATACATCATATATAATCACAATCATGGCCATATCACATCACAGCTCACCCCCTGCAAAACAAAGTTAGACGCCTCTAATTTTCTTTGCATGTTTTACGTAGTTTGGGGCTTTCAATAAGTGTCGTTCTAACTTACGAACAAGAACCACAACATTGATACTAGCATTGTCAATCACCCGTTGTAAATTGAATCTTAGCTATGTTGGGAGAAACAGGCACCCGCAAAGCCACTTATGCAATACAAGTTGCATGTCAAGCGTGGAGCAAGTCTCATGAACGATGTCATGTAAGGTTAGCCCGGGCCGCTTCATCCCACCATCCCGCAAGATGCAAAGTACACAAGAAGCAATCGACAACAAAAGCATCAACGCCCACAATGACCATTGTGTTCTACTCGTGCAACAGATCTACATATAGACACGGCTCTGATACCACTGTAGGGGTTCGTAGCATGGAAAACAAAAAATTTCTACCGCATGCAAACAAACAAGCCAAGATCTATCTACTAGATTGTAGCAACGAGTCGATAGAGGAACTCACCCTCGAAGATTCCAAAGCGGTTAACGAGAGCAGATTCTCGTGGGTGATGTAGTCGTACACTTGCCGATCTCAAGATCGCGTAGACGATCCTTCCGGCGCTGCGTTCCTGCAGCGCTTCCGCAGTCGGTCACACGTTCGGTACTTGATGAAGACCTTCCTCTCCCTTGTTCCAGAAGGCAGCGAAGGTTGTACCACTCTCCTCGCGATTCCGGCAGCACAACGGCGTGGTACCGTAAGTAGAGGGGATATCTTGCAGGGCTTCGCCTTAAGCCGGAGCGAGTATGGTGGACTATGAGAGAGATCCTCGGCGATCTAGGGTTTATACGCACCAAGGAGGAGGGTATAGGGCCGGCGGCTAGGGCTTGGAGCTGCCCAAGTCGGTGGCTAGGGTTTCCCTAGGCGGCGACGGGAGCAGGAGGTGGCGGCGCCGGCGGCTGGGAGCGAGGGTTTTGGGTGGAGGTTTTGTCCTTGGAGGGGCAGCCCTGCCCCTCCTTATATAGGTGGAGGGAGGCGCGCCAGGGGAGGGGAGTCCCTCCCCAACTCGGATCCCAAGTGGGCCGGCGGTGGAGGGGAGGAACTCATCCCCAAGTAGGTTTCCTACTTCCCCTCCACCTTCCAAAATAGCCGTTTGACTTTTCAAATTGGCGTTTGACTTTTTCAAACTAGGATTTGATTAAACCCTTTATTTTGTTCAGCGATGACACCTAGTACATGATGCAATCATTCCAACTTGGTATGACACATTCATGTACCCTTCCCCTCCGGAGTGCCGGACATTCCGGAACCTTCTAGAACATTCCCGATGAAAACACCGGAACCATTCTCCAACCCCGAAACATGACTTCCCTTATATGAATCTTATTCTCCGGACCATTCCGGATCTCCTCGTGATATCCCGGATCCCATCTGAGACTCCGAACAACATTCGGTCTCTTACTCATCATTCCATAACTACTCAACAACATCGAATCCTTAAGTGTGTCTCCCTACGGTTCGTGAATTATGCGGACATGATCGAGACACTTTCTCCGATCAATAACCAATAGAGGAATCTGGAAATTCATATGGCTCCCATATATTTCTATGATTACTTTGCGATCGAATGAACCACTTACATACGATACCAATTTCCCTTTGTCTCACGATAGTTTACTTATCCGAGGTTTTGATCGTCGGTATCTCTGCATACCTAGTTCAACCTCGTTACTGATAAGTACTCTTTTCTCGTTCCCGTGATATGTGATCCCTTGTGAGCTAGTCACATGCTTGCAAGCTAATTGGATGACATTCCACCGAGAGGGCCCAGAGTATATCTCTCTTTCATATGGATGGACAAATCCCACTCTTGATCCATGAGCCTCAACCCATACTTTCCGAACACTCAATGCCACCTTTATAGCCACCCAGTTACGGTGTGGTGTTTGATGTCATCAAAGAATCCTTCCGGAGATGGTGATTAACATGATCTCATGGTCGAAGTAATTAGGTTACTATGTATCAGAAAGCTTATAGCAAATGAACTATATTAAATGACTTTATCTTTATGCTACGCTTAACTATAGGAGTATGTCCATCACATCATTCTCCTAATGATATGACCCTGTTGTTAATAACATCTCTATGTTCATGATCAGGAAACCATGATCATATATTAACCAACAAGCTAGTTTAACAAGTGGCTTTACTAGGTTCTGTTTTATGTTTACAAATCACACAAGTATTAATGTTTCCTTTTAATACAATTATAGCATGGTATGTGAACATTCATCATAAGTATGAAGATATGATAATAACCTACTTTATTATTGCCTCTTGGGCATATCTCCAACAAAGTATCCCAGCTACCTCAAAGAGAAGAAGTACTGCCTCTATCTAGTTATCCAGTGCAGGTGCGGACTATGTACATATGGGTATCTTGAAGCAAACTGTAATTTGTACAAGCATTGTTTGATGTGTGTTTAACATCAGGTTGGGCATCCCCAAAGTTATATGCATCATATGGACGTCAGTTTGGGAAGAACACAAGTGAATGCATTTGAAAGAACACAAGACATAAGCACACACCAGTCAGTAAGTTCACATGCTCCAATATAGGAAATAACATTTCAGTATATGGTTCTAAACATATATATAACAAGTAGGTTATTTTCTTGTATAGAGTTGGTACAATCTGAAGGGTTTGGTATGAGCTACACTGAACTAATTCTTGCTGCAGAAACTAACTCACAGAAGCAGGTAAATTAATTAATAAAAATTATAGTATTTAGTTTTAGTATGTTTAGAAAAAACAACATAAAAGAAAAGTTGAATTATTTTCATATTGTAGGTTTCAAATGATGGATTTGACAGTCTGTTTGAAGAGCCTATGGGTCTCGAGGTATAATTATTTTACTAGTAAAATTAACCTGATGCTATATTGGAAAGTAATAACTACAAATTCATTATGTTTTCTCTCTACAGAACAAGACTTTTATGATCAGAGAACGGTATTCAGATCAAAACATTGAATATTCAAACATAGAAACACATGAAAAAGAACAAGTATTGGAAAACAATTACAGTGATGATGAAGAACAAATGGGTCCTGAGTACTGTGGATTCAAAGGATATGATTCTGACCAACCTGATGAGGATATTGGAGGCATGTTTTCAGAAGAAGAAACTGAACCAAATGTTCAATCTAAAGTACAGCCAGTTGATGATGAGACCGTTGTTGTGATAGAGTCCAATTCAGCACTTGGTTCTGGAATTGGAGCAAGTAACATTGTTGATGTTGAAGATGTTGATGATGGCACTGAAAACCTAACACAAGAGGTTATAAAGTTATATCTTGCGTCTGAGAGTGTTGCTGCTGCAGAAAGAGGTAGTCAAGAAACTTTGAGCAATCATGTTCCAACTATAAACATGATATTCAACACAGATGATCAAGCTTATGGTTTCTACAATGAGTATGCCTCCATACATGGGTTTTCGATAAAAAAAGCCTCAAATTACAATGGAAAAAGAGGTGGAACCAATACAACAACTAGGCATACATATAGATGTAACAAGTCTGGTCTAGTTTTAGACAAAGAAGTAGATGAAGAACGGAGGAGGAAGAAGCAACTGAGGAAGCAAGAACGGAGGAGGAAGAAGCAACTGAGGAAGCAAGAACGAACTGGTTGTGCGACACCTAAAGCATCTAGGCAAAGAAGAACAAACAGGATTGAGATAACAGGTTGTGAAGCAAGGATGATCATAACTTTAAAATATTCCAAGTGGGTTGTTACAAATATAGAGCTACAACACAACCATCAGTTGAGCCCACATGATGAAATCAAATTCATGAGATCACATAAACACATGACAGAGCAAGAAAAGCTTTACATTCGTACCTTTGATTCTGTCAATCTTCCTACGAGGAATATAATGGCGATTCTCACATATCTGAGAGGAGGGAAGAAACGAGATGTCCCCTATAACAAGAAGTGTGTCAGCAATGTAAGGACATCAATAAGAAATGAGAACAACACAAATGACATGATGCAAGTGCTTGAGTACTTTAGGAAAAGAAAGGCAGATGATCCGACAATTTTCTATGATTTCAAGCTTGTAGATGGGAACAAAGTGGAGAGCATTTTCTGGGCAGATGGTTTTTCTATTAAAATGTATGATCTGTATGATTACTGCATCAGTTTTGACACCACGTACAAGACAAACAAGTATAATTTGCCCTTTGCGCCGTTTGTTGGCGTTACTGGTCATGGACACAACTGTCTATTTGCTTGTGCCATACTGCACAATGAAACAAAAGATTGCTTCAACTGGCTATTTAAGACATTTGAAAAGTGCATGGGTAACAAACATCCTCTCACTATCATAACAGATCAAGATGTATCTATGGCGCAGTCTATACCGGCCTGTTTCCCAAACTCAGTGCACAGAAATTGCTTCTTCCACATAAAAAAGAAGTGCCAAGAAAAGTGTGGTAGAGTTTTTGCAACAACTCCATATCTACATGCAGATTTCTGCGACATTCTTCAGAATTCATTGACAGTATCAGAATTTGAAACTCTATGGCAAGAAATGCTAGTTAAGTACAATGTAGGCCACATCAAGTACTTTCAAGACATGTGGAAATATAGGACAAAGTTTGTTCCTGTATATTTCAAGACAGCCTTCTTTCCTTTTATCCACTCAACTGCAAGGAGTGAAGGAACGAATGCTATTTTCAAGGACAATGTGGGATCAACCTCTAGTGTCATTAGCTTCTTGACTCAGTATGAGAAAATATCAGAGGATATTGAAGAAATTGAAAGAGAGCAAAACTTGGTTACAAGGAATAGTGAACCTAAGTATTGGTTGCACACTGAACTGGAGTACCAAGCAGGTTGCAAGTATAATAGGAAAATATTCTATCAATTTCAAAATCAGATGAAATTCAGTACAAAGTTGCACGTTGAAGAAGTTGAGAAGCATGTTAGATATGAAGTGTACAAATCTAATATGTTAGCAATGAAAGATTTCAGAAGCAAGCGATATGTTGTCCTTGTCAATATGATGATGCAAGATTTCACTTGCATATGCGGAAAATTTCAGAAGGATGGACTTTTGTGTGGTCATGTTCTTAGAGTTCTTGTGCATCTGAACATTTCAGAATTGCCTGACAAATACTATAAGGCAAGATGGATGCCAAAAGAGAGGAAAGAAATAAGGAACATTCAATTCAATGTTCCACGTCAACTCACTCAAGACAATAAGCATCTAAGGTATAGTGTTTTGTCAAGAAGGTTAAACGACATTGCTTCAAATGGATCAAAAACAGATGCTAGATATTTGATGGTGCTTGCTGATGCTGAGATGATAGCAGAGAAGCTAGATAAGATGGCTGAAAAGGATGAATTAAAAGAGGTACAAGAAAATCGTAAAGGCAAGCAACCAGTTGCTGCCATTGATGATGGCTATAGGTTCCTACATGATCCTGATGTTGCTTCTCCAAAAGGACGTCCTACAGGTCCAGGCAGACAAAAAACTTTTATGGAAACACTATTCTCTAAGCAAACTATCACTTGCAGCCACTGTGGAGATAATGACCACAATATTGCGACATGTTGGAAGTTGCATATACCTCAATCTGAGTTTCAAAAGAAAAAACCAGCCAAAAGAAAAGTAGCAGGTAATATATTTACACAAAACCTAGTATTTATACACTTCTCTTTCCTTGCAAAAAGAAAATTAATTTTATATTATGTTTTACTCTGTGTAGGTTCAAACAAAGATAGTAAACAACAAGGCACAGACAACAAGCAGGATGCTAAGAAGCCGAGGATAACCAAAGCTAAAAAGAAATGAAGTTGAACTCAAGAAATAAATTCTCAATATATGGTAGTTCAGTATTGTAAAAGCATAATTATGTTTACCTCTACAATCATGATTGTAAGAAAAAGAGTGAAAGCATAATTTCTTGTACTAAGAGAAAGGATGATTATTGTTTCCCTGAATTTTTTATCTCTGTATGCTATTTCTATAATTGCACTTTGATATACCTATTAGTCCACCCTCTGCACCATAACTTTTACAAAAACATACACACAATGGAAAAGATTAAATAATTCAAACAATTTGAAGATAGAAGGTATATATATTGACATATAATTCACAGAAGACCAATAAGATTATTAATTCAGAAATAACACAAAAGTAATGCTTTGTTCTTGCACAATCAGAAACGTATTATTTTCACAACCACCATCACTCAAATCTGATATTGAGTTATAATCTATTGAAATGAACATTAGTTTTTCCTTCCTCATAGTAACTTTGTTATCTTTACTCGTATCTGAAACATTTCTTCACTTCCTTTTGCTTCATTGAAAACAAAGACACTTCTATCCTCAGTTGGTACTATAGAACTACAAAAAAGGAAAAGAAGAATGTCAGATAAATAATAAGCAACTATAAAATAGCTAAAATTATTTCAATGTCAAAACAGATGTATGCTATTACAAACCTTCGGATCAAAATTTTGAACCCTTAACATAGATTCATGCTCTTCATTATATGTGGTGAATTGTAGTTCATTTGCAAGCTTGATGCGTATCTGTGGGATGTCCTTGAATGTGAATCTGCATGCAGTTGGATCCCTTGGACAGTACGACTCCATGTACTTGATAGTGAAAATTCCACAATCATCGCTGTGATGAAAAAAACATATATAAATTATAATCAAAATAGATATCATGATTGAGAAATATAGTAGATGTACAAAAATAATTAGTTACTGAATATATTACCCATTATCTTGTTTTGGAACAACTGGATAAACAGTCTGAAAGTTCTCGAAACGCATATTTTTTAGGCCAGCCTCAAACCATACCTCCTTGAAATTTTTTATCTAACAACAAACATGATATGAAAAAATATGGTTAGGAACAACTATCGTTCCATTCAAAAAAATTCATAGAAGTATGATATTGAACATATAAAATTATCAAATACCAGTAAATTTGAAGTTTTCTTTGAGTAGTTACATTCCTTCCCATTGATCGAATCAAGGAATAGAAAATTGCGAGCTTTCAAGTCAACAGCAAAGACAAACCAATGTCTGCTATAGACAGAGGGAAAGTACAACTGAAAAACAAAAAAATAGAATATAAGCTGTAACATGTTTTATACTTCACTATGCTATAACATGAATAATTTTAAAAGTTCTTACTCGTTCAGACAAGTGAAGTGCTCGAGCTCCATTAGCAGCTACTAATCCATTTATTACATTCTCCTTCGACCGTACCCTTGTCTCATCATTTTTCCATTTTTCTAGTAAATAATCCTGTGATTAAAAATTGAGAACAAAACATATAACAAAAGTAGATCAAAATATGTAAAACATATTATAAACACATAACTCAAAAACAGATGTAGTGCATGTATAAAATAGAGAAGAAAACATCTTACAGATGTAGTGCTGAAGAAAAAGTGCTTGTTTGACTTCCTTGGGTGATTATCTCTGAACAATTTTCGACAGAAGACATTTATGACATAAGATTCCACCCATCCATTCAACTTCATCGATGTTCCCAACTGAAGCACCAAAACTTTGCAATTGTCAAATTTGATTGCCCACTTGCTGTTACATAATTAAAATGAATCAACATTTTTCATAAAAATATCCAATTAACAATAATACAAGTCCAATGGGAAAACACAAAAGTGAAAAGTACTTACTACTTGAATTCATCAATATTGCATAGAGTTGTAATTGCTTCATAATACTTGATTTCAATTGGTTTTATAAGTGTTTGGTTAAGGCCATAAGGTGAGATTAACCACTTGCTCGGATTTAATGTTCTCTTGGGCAAGAAATTTTCTTTTGTTGATGTTGAACTTGCACTGCCAAGACATAGTTTTGTATTGTATAAGTTATCAGCTTCATTGCACATAGTGTTGCATATGTCTTTAAAATTTCTTTCACCAAGTACTTGCACCTCCGAGTTTGTCTGTTTATAGAAAGAAACATAGGAAAAAATCAGGAACATAAATATTCATAAAAATCAAACTAATATGATGTAATATACCCACTTGCAACTATTATGTAAGTTGTCAAATCCATAATTGCAACTACTATAGTGTTTAAAAAGCAAGGTTCAAACTATGATGCATTTTGCATAAAATTTCTTGAGTTGCAACTAGTATGCAATTGTGAGTAGGACGCAAGTGATCAAAACCACTTGCAACTAGTATGCAAGCACCGGTTACAACTAGGATGCAACTGGCCAAAACCACAGTTTCAACTAGGATGCGATTGGATGCTTGACTTGCGAGTAGGATGCAAGTGGTTAAATCCAACACCACTTGCAACTAGGATGCAAAACCAAAGTTTCAACTAGGATGCGATTGGATGCTTGACTTGCGAGTAGGATGCAAGTGGTTAAATCCAACACCACTTGCAACTAGGATGCAACTAGTATATTAACTTGAGTTGCAACTAGTATGCAACTGCGAGTAGGATGCAAGTGATCAAAACCACTTGCAACTAGTATGCAAGAACCACTTGCAACTAGGATGCAACTGGCCAAAAACCACAGTTTCAACTAACATGCGATTGGATGCTTGACTTGCGAGTAGGATGCAAGTGGTTAAATCCAACACCCACTTGCAACTAGGATGCAACTAGTATATTAACTTGAGTTGCAACTAGTATGCAACTGCGAGTAGGATGCAAGTGATCAAAACCACTTGCAACTAGTATGCAAGAACCACTTGCAACTAGGATGCAACTGGCCAAAAACCATAGTTTCAACTAACATGCGATTGGATGCTTGACTTACGAGTAGGATGCAAGTGGTTAAGTCCAACACCCACTTGCAACTAGGATGCAACTAGTACTTGCAATTAGATTGCAAAATGCAAAATCCTCACTTTCAAAATCTCTACAGGCGGTCAATTACCATCCGCACTTTCAACTAGAATGCAAGTTATCAACTCAATTGGAATTAGGATGCAATTACTAGAATTCAATTTCGAGTAAACATCCGCACTTTAAAGTAGAATGCAAGTGGTCAATAAGCGTAGTTCCAACTAGGATGCGATTGAGACTACGATGCAAATGTTGAAATGCAACTCCCACTTGCAACTAGGATGCAAGTGTTTAAAAAAACCTCACTTTCAACTAGGATGCAAGTGGTTAATAATCATAGTTTCAACTAGGATGCAATTGCTACTAGAATGCAATTGCAAACAAATGGTGAAAATCAAGTCGCACTTGCAACTATGATGCAACTTGTGAAAACGTTACTTGCAAGAAGGTTGCAAATAGAAATATCCACACTTTCAACTAGAATGCAAGTGGTCAATAACCACAATTACAACTAGGATGCGACGTATCGTTGACTTGCTACTAGTATGCAATTGCAATTATAATCCAAATGGTGAAATACAACTCCCACTTGCAACTAGGATGCAAGTGGTTAAAAATCTTACTTGCAAGAACGATGCAAAATGAAACATCCTCAATTTCAACTAGATTGCAAGTGGTCAATAACCGTAGTTGAAACTATGATGCGATTGCTACTAGAATGTAGTTGTGAGTAGGATACAAGTGGTTAAAATACAATCACTTTCAACTAGATTGCAAGTGGTTAAAATACAGTCACTTTCAACTAGAATGCAAGAGCTTAAAATACGCTCACTTTCAACTATAATGCAAGTAAAAAGCTGAATATTGAAAAATCCTCACTTTCAACTAGAATGCAACTAGTCAATAACTACAGTTGCAACTATTAAGCAATTTGGATAAAATGCTTGAGTTGCAACTAGTATGCAATTGTGCGTAGGATGCAATTGGTTGCAACTGTGTGTATATATGCATATGTGAAAACTGCAGGGATGACAAAAAACAAAAAACAAAAAACACTATCATCCAGAGGTTTTCCATACAAACTGGACCAACTATGTTATTATATTAGGAATATGCAGGAGCTCCCAACCCTCTGACAATGTTTCATCAAAATAGCATATATACTATAAAAGAGCAGAACATAGATAAAAACTCAAAATATGTGTTCCACTATTTCATCAGTAAATCATTGTTACAAAATTGCATTGCAAAAAAGCAAAGTGATAGAAGGCTATTAATAATTTTTAAATAATTTATGACAATGGCTTACATGGTTTCTCCGGAACAATTTTTTTGTTGAAGATTGTAAGATTTCAACTTCATCTTCATCATCATCATTGTCATCATTTAAGAAAAGTTTCCGACCTACTATAATTGCTTTGTTGTAGTTCTGTTTCATAAAAAATATAAGTGGTGTTATAGATATGATTATATGCTATTGAATATAAGATGAAAAAAGTAGACATATTCATTGCTTACGTGTCGTTTTTCTGTAGTAAAACTTTCTCCAGTTGCTGATGTTTTAATTGATGCTTCAGGTGTTACCTAGTGGTTATTATTCACACAAAAACAGTATTCGAAACAGAATAATAACAGCAGTCTTTCAAAAGAGAAAAATATGCTTACTAAGTCTACAACTGCATCCTTTTCTTTGTTCTGTGTTTGTTCGATTGCTGTTTTTGTTAGATCTGCAATGGATCGTTGTCTCTGAGCGCATTGTACACTGCTCCAGTAATCAGTTTGGCATGCTCCCTGCTCAAAAAAGAGAGAATTCCGGGATACCCAAAAATGTTAATAAAGAAATATTTTACAAAATGGAAAATAAATGTAATATATAGTTGGTCAGAAAGATACCTCATTTTTGTCAGTGTTGTTGGTGGCCTCTTTTGGTGGTGTTTTAGGAGAAGGTTCATCTATGGTATTGATAACTTCAAGCTGATCAGCCCGTATTTTTGCTTGTATGATTTCTATAAAAAAAGCTAACATATACAATATAAGTCACATGTTTCTATTAACTCTATTAACTATAAAATAGTAAAAAACAATGTAAATTAAAAAAGGATAAAATAATAGATTTCATTACCTCAATGCTTTTGTTATATGAGCTAATATCCATCCCAACTGGTCTCCACAGTTCAGGTTCTTCTATTGGATTGCCTCTATCATCATACTCTTCCATTATACGGAAAGTTGGTGTTCCATCTTTATAAAAGAAATATTTCTTCCTTGCTTCCTCTATAACTTCACTTCTTTTTTTAGGTCCTTGTTTCATCTCAATTTTTGCATAGTGCTCTGCTGTGATCATCAAAATGGAAGAATAAAAAATCAAATCAGAAAAGTAGTTCTAGAAACACATGTTTTAGCTTAATGACATTTCTTATAGAAGTGAAACAACATTTACCAAAATTTGTTATGTTTGGCAAATTTATATCTATATCTTGGTGAGTTGGTTTCAAAACAACATTGTTGTTTTCTGTTATTCCATGAGTTCCTTGTTCTATACTCTTGTTCTCCTGTATATAAACAAATGAAATAGTAATTATTATTTAATAGATAATAAAACATACATATTTTCATCCACGAAAAAAATGTTGTAATGTAAAATACCGTTTCATTGTATCCAATATTTCTGAAACCAGCGAATCCCGAGTTCCTATCATCTGCATGAGTTGTGAGTACCTGTACTTGCTCAATTCCTAAAATAAGAAACAATCATTCTTTCAGTTGGAAAGAAAAATTAGATAAAAGGTAATCATGAGTATAATAAAAAAGGAAACAAACAGTACCATTGTTTGAAATATATTCATCTAGACTAGGTTTAAACTTTGAGCAAAACATGTTTATATATACTGATTTACCAGCTTCGTTATCATCTTCTGGTAGCATATGATCTAAACTAGCTGTTTTGATTGGCATTACAAAATTCCTATCTCGTGCTAATCCTTCCATTTTACCATCATCTTGCATTGCACAAGTCTGAAAAAACACAAACAAGGATCATAGTAAAAATAAAAATCAGATACCAGAAATACAGTTAACAACATATGTGAAACTTGGCTGTGAAATAGGGACAACTCACTTCCTGAAAGTTGAGATTACTGAAATCTTTGGTGATAATTGTGTTGATCACATTAGAAGTAGTACAAGCATGTTCATGAGCATCATATTTAGAGCAGATTTGCACCTCGTTTCTTCTTCTCTTCCTTGGATTTAAAGCTAGCAGTGATCAAAAGAATAGTATCAAAACATAAATTCATGTTTTGATGAAAAATACAAAGGAAAATAAAATAATAACAACCAAAAACTAGAACTGGAATATTGTTTACCTTCTTCATCTTTGACTTCGTCGATATCATCATCTGTTTGTATCTTCTCCGTGGAACCAGAATTAATTGCATAGTCATTGGAATTTTGCTTGTCTTGTGAGCTCTCAAGCTTTACAGTGTCCTGCGATCCATCATTAGCAGATACAATAGCTTCAACTATACTTCGAACCAAACATTGAGCTCTCAAACAAACATCCCTATCTTGGTTCTTCATGTGAATTTTGAATGAAGCAACAATACATTCTTTTGCCTATTAAAAATTCAGAAAAAGTATAGTATCAGAATGTTAAAGTAGTTAAAAGCAGAAACAAAAAATTAAATAGTGAAAGAACAACGGGGATTATAAAAGCATTACTTTGTTGTTAACAAGTGAACCGAGAGATGAGCTTAGTAACTCCTTGGAAATTGCAACATCATAACTTTCACCTTGTCTGTAGCAACTGTCCTCAATATCTTTCAACTATAATTGATAAAACACAAGAAAGAAGAATTAAAATGAATTAATTAAAAAATAAAATATTGAAGGAAATAACAGATTTCATAATTTGTTGTGTTACTTACAGGGAGAGCACCAAATTTCCCAACCCTATCCATGAACATGTCACTAAAGCATTTGATAAGATTTCCTTTCCATACTTTAGTCCTAGGCATTGTTGATGGCAGTTTAATTGAGCCGAAATCCACAAAATCTAAACACCAAACCTAACCCAAAATCATTAAAAATAACAGCATAAGTCCAATGAAATTAACAGGCATAAAATTAAACTTAGTCTTGTTTCTGGTATATATGGGAGAAAATGGGGGAGGAAAGGAAATCATGACACTTACTGCTAGATGGTATATACAACCACCAAGGGTTGTTGTTACTCGCTTGCCTCTTTTTTTCTCTATCAGGTACTTCTTTATGTACATGATCAACCACTGATGAATAAACTTTGGCCAGTCAATATCCTTTATCTGGTCTTCATCAACAAGTGCTCCCATATATTTAGTACTCAACTTGGTGTTTGAATTAGGACATAGAAAGCATCCAAGAGAAACAGCCACAAAACATCGAAGAAAAACAACATCTTCAAGAGGCTCATTCATTATTTTATCACCAAAGAATTTGATTGAAGGAATATCATCTAGTCCGAAGAGAGATAGAAATGCATCTTTCCCCATTTCCTCATCAGCAGCAACTGGGATGTGTCCAGAACGGATTCCAAGTGTGTTCTTGATTGACTGCAGGTTGATTGGAATAGAAGAGGATCCAATCTTTATTGCTTCTTCATCTGTGTTCACATGATCAGCAACCCACTGTGCAAAATGCCTGGGTATATGGCAATCATCAAGCTCTAGCATGAAGTCGAACCCATTTTTCTTCAAAATTTCAATGTAGTTATCACAGCTAAGTACTTTTTTGATTATTGTGGCTAGATAAGGTAGACTGCATCTGCTATAAGCTTTAGAATCGACATTGTTGTTGGGCTCATTTGCTGCCTGAGATGAACACTTGGATCTCTGAGAACAAGAAAACATTAATCAGACAAACTTAACATAGAAAAAATACCAGCTACCAGTGTGCTAAAAAGAAGTCATGGTTCAAAATCAATAAGACACTTAACATAGGACACTTGCCTTCCTCTTATGCTTCCGTACTGTTTCTCGTGTTTCCCTGCGACGTTCACTCTTTTTCACAAGCTTCTTCACAGTCTCATAGAATATATCTTGGGATAACTCTGTCGCTGTCAAATCAATATGTTGATTATATTCTTCATTCATGGGTTTATGTACCCTGTTATATTCAAAATCATCTCCTCTATCATGATGATCGGAAACATAACCATCATATTCAGTCTCCATAGTGCTGTATGAAAACAAAAACATATATTAAACCATAAAGTATCTTTGAGGCTACAACTACCTACTTACAACTAAAATATTCAATGTATGTTGCAACTAAAATATTCAATGAAATAAGTGATATTATCATTACAAAAATATAGTTCTGACTAATTCTTGGCAAGTAAGTTGCAAAAAGAAAAATGCTTCCCGACACCACTTACCATCCATTAGCAAATGTATTGTTTTATCAGCGGCAAAAACTTCACATACGAGCATAAATGCAAGTGGCATACTTCAAAATCTCCAAAATTTCATTCTATTACATAATTACAAATCAGTTACCTACTTTCTTAGAAAGTAGGGCAGTAGCAACTTACTTACAAAGTTATATAAGTTACAAATAGAACTACGTATTATCATTTGCCTTTTGGAAAAAAACTTGAACGATAACCAACCTGGGTATGGTTAAAAACACTTCTACAATTTCACGCCCAATATACTTGCTTCCTCACTGCTGAAGACTCCCAATATACTTGCTTCTACCAAACATGGAGAATTAAATAAGGATAGAGGGTCAGATCACAAACCTAAATCTCAACCCTGAAACTAACATATTTAGGTTATTTGCTGCAGAAAGTAACATCTCATAGCAATCAATTTTAGGCCACAACCTAACAGAAACACAATGGTACATTCCATCTACATCTCAGCATGAAACACCAAAGACACATCAAAAACAAAAGTAGCAAAAAATAGGGAACACTCTCTCACAGTGCGCAAAAACCATGAAAAATTACCGATTGCAACTGCGATTTGCCAATTACAACTATGATGCAATCGTATTTTTCAATTGAAAAAGGCACCAGCTGCAAACAGATTGCAACTGGGAACATATTAGCATGCAACAGGTGTAAGAATGTTTACCTAATGAAGCATGCAATGAAGTAAAAATGGTATAGAATAAGTACAACATAAACTAAACTCAATCTCTATGACTCTGCTCCGTTAATAAAAACAAAATGGAGCCAAAATCTCACAGCCCACGCTAGGCACATGCAATAGAAATAAAGCAAACCACAAATTAAAAAAGCACCAACCTCGAAATCTAAACAAAAAAAACACATATATATCAAGTAGTTCACGAACAAAAGCCGAGTACTAACAATGAGCTCGGTTGACATTGCGCGAGCCATTAGGCCCACTAGAATGCAACTGGGATTTACCAAAAACAACTAGGATGCAACCAATATACTTGCAGGGTTGAAAAATCACGAGATATGACTAGACTACAACTGTATGTAATGGACTCTACATAATGATATAGAATAAGAACAACAGAACTTAATCATCTATGATTCTCTGCTCCACTAAAACCTACAGAAGTTGACCAACATACCACCACGGACATACATTTTAGAAAAGAAAAAATACACAAAAAAGAGTCGAATTATCAGCTTACACACCTGGTTATTTGAGGAACATAAAAGATACTCTCCTCAGCTGAATCCAACAGAAAACCTGTAAAAGAATGCAGCAACACCTTAAACACATCTCACGTAGAGCTACAGGATAGTTGCCTATCTTGATTACCTGAAATCCTAGTCCGGAACAGAGGAAAAATTGTGAATCCGCTGCAAATCAAGTAGCTATTCGACTACAAAAACATAAAACTACATCACATCAGACAACGACAATACAAAAAATCAAATCGAATCCTGCAGCTGTTCCACTTCAACGCAAACACCACTACCTGATTGTACTACAGGTCGGAGGAGGCCAGATCAAAGGGCGAAATGTGTTTACCTGATTCAAATCGACCAAATCCAACTCAACAAGGGGCAGGATGCGTCAGATCTCCAACAACGTGACCTCTCCTTCAGATCTGAATGGACGAAGTTGTTCGGCGCCTCCGACGCAACCAAGCAAGCGGCCCTACGGCGAGGCGGGCGGCAGCAACAACCGCCGGAGAAATGCGGAAGCAACAACCGTCGGAGAAACGCCGGTGCCAGAGGAGAAATGGAATTCGAGTTCGTGGGATAACAGGCTCTGTCTCCGGCGGATTTCACTATGAAGCGGGACCCCGAACCGTGCCCAAACGACACACAACCCTGCGCGGGAGACTATAGATTTTCGCACATAAAAAGCCCACAACAGCCCTACAGAAAAATAAAACAGCCCGACTAACAAAACCTCAACTGCCAGCATCGTACGGCTCAGCACGTGACCCAGCGCTAAGGACGTTCTCGGTCATCCGAGCGTTAGCAAAACCGTTTAATATAGTTCACTTGCTATAAGCTTTCTGATACATAGTAATCTAATTCCTTCGACCATGAGATCATGCTAATCACCATCACCGGAAGGATGCTTTGATGATATCAAACACCACACCGTAACTGGGTGGCTATAAAGGTGGCATTGAGTGTTCAGAAAGTATGTGTTGAGGCACATGGATCAAGAGTGAGATTTGTCCATCCATATGACGGATAGATATATTCTTGGCCCTCTCGGTCGAATGTCATCCAATTAGCTTGCAAGCATGTGAATAGATCACAAGGGATCACATATCACGGGAACGAGAAAAGAATACTTATTAGTAACGAGGTTGAACTAGGTATGCAGAGAAACCGACAATCAAACCTCGAATAAGTAAAGTATCGTGATACAAAGGGAAATTGGTATCGTATGTAAATGGTTCATTCGATCACGAAGTAATCGTAGAATTATGTGGGAGCCATATGAATTTACAGATTCCTCTATTGGTTATTGATCGGAGAAGAGTCTCGATCATGTCTGCATAATTCACGAACCGTAGGGAGACACACTTAAGGATTCGATGTTGTTTAGTAGATATGGAATGTGATTAAAGAGATCGAATGTTGTTCGGAGTCTCAGATGGGAACCGGGATATCATGAGGAGATCCGGAATGGTCCGGAGAATAAGATTCATATAAGGAAAGTCCAATTTCGGAGTTCGAGAATGAATCCGGTGTTTTCACCGGAATGTTCTAGAAGGGTCTAGAAGGTTCACCGATCCAGAAGGGGAAGGGTACATGGATGTGTCATGACAAAGTGTAATGGTTGCATCATGTCCTAGGTCACTTGGCTGGACACTTGGAAGAGAGAAATCAAACTCTAATTTGAAAGTCAAAAAGGCAGTTTGAAAAAGTCAAATCCCAACATGGTTTCCGAGTTAGTGAGGGTTTCTGAGTTAGGGAGGGTTTCCACCTGGGTTGGGAACACCCTTGGACGCCCCCCACCTATATAAGGAGGGGTAGGGGCGCACCCCAAGGTATACCCCTTTTCCTAGGCGCCCAAGAAACCCTAGGTTGGACGCCGCCCCCTCTCTAGTTGCGACCAATCCAGATCTCCTCTAAACCGCTACCGACTAGCTAAACTCTAGTTGCTAGCTACCTATAAACCTTGTCCCTATAAACCCTAGATCGCCGGGGCTCCCTCTACTCCACCATACTCGCTCTGGCTTAGGCGAAGCCCTGCGGGATCTCCCCTCTACTTCCGACACCACGCCGTCGTGCTGCCGAAATCGCGAGGAGAGAGCTACAACCTCCGCTGCCTGCTGGAACAAGGGAGAGGAAGGTCTTCATCGAGTACCGTACGTGTAACCGACTGCGGGAGCGCTGTCGGAACGCGGCGCCGGAAGGATCGCCTACGCGATCTTGAGATCGGCAAGTGAACGACTACATCACCCACGAGAATCTGCTCTCGTTAACCGATTTAGATCTTCGAGGGTTAGTACTCTATCGACTCGTTGGTACAATATAGTAGATAGATCTTGACTTGTGTGTGTTCATGCGATAGAATTTTTTTGCTTTTCATACTACGAACCCCTACACAAACTACAGCCATGCACCGATGGACGGGGACGGCGGTGCGACCGCCGGGAAGAACAGATCCGGCTTTCATGACAGCCATGGATGGGGACGGCCGTGCGGCAACCACAGACTCATTTTCTGCACCTCGCGGGGTCAGGCTAGGTTCCGGATGAGGTGGTGAGCGCCGGCGGCAGGGCTCTGATGCGCGGAGGGAGATACGAGATGATAGAGATGCGG
This sequence comes from Avena sativa, assembly GCA_916181665.1. NCBI lineage: Eukaryota > Viridiplantae > Streptophyta > Magnoliopsida > Poales > Poaceae > Avena > Avena sativa. The sequence continues at coordinate 367,116,618 of OV702279.1, read as the reverse complement.
GGACAGAGCAACAAGATGGACTTGTCCACTTTCGTTTCCATAAGGGTGAGAAGATACACATTGTCCAGGATATAGATGTAAATTTGCCAAAACGAATATTGAAACAATTGGGACCTTCGGATAAGCCAGGGACACCCTCCTATGGGTAGAAAAACTGGGTTCATCGGCCACGTACGTTCATTGGTTCTCCTCATTCTCACATCACATCACCAGCATTCCTACTCCTGTGTGTGTACTGAGCATGTTTAAAAATGTCGTTGTATCTGACCACTAGCTCCAAAGGAGTATAAAAAGCTTTTGATCTGGCCACGTTTTCGAAATGTTTAGTGCTGAACGTGCCACTGGCACGGTAGGAGCTTTGCTTGTTTCAACACCAGAGCTATCTGTAATGCTACGTCGGGTTAACTGGAGCTAGAACATCTTTGGAATGCAAACGCTGCAACGACTTCACAATTTTCATGCTTACCGGTGCCCAATTCAATTATCATCCGCATATGACCGGTACAAAAGCATTTTTTTTTGTTTTTTTGGGAAAAGTATATATTAATATCACAGGATGCCAATTACGTCCAGTCTCTGTAACCACGCATGCCCTAGCAGCCTTACGAATGCATACAACCTAGAAAAAAGCAAGAAGAATTAAAAAAGCATTTTGTACTTGGTTCTTAGCTCGATGAAATACTTCCGAATGTTGTACAGTACTACTTTATGAATACATAACCATATGTTGATTCTTTGTTTCAGACATTAATATGTTGTAGACCTTTCTACGTTTAGATGCTAAAATCTTGCATTTGTAGGAACCAAAAGTTAGTTCTTTTTGCTGGTTATTACTAGTCTGCTTGTTACTAATCTTGCCCCACTTTTTTTTAATATTTTGATTATTTTTTAATAGAGCTGATAGGTGGGGCTTGTCCACGTCAGCAAATTTTCTCCTTACATGTGGGTCCCGCTGTCAGAAACGGTGTCAATTCGCGATTAAATTGGTTTCGATCTGGTTGTTTTTTGCGATTGAAACAACACCTGGTGCCATTTAGAAAAATTGACATGTAAAATGGTAGTTTTATGCTATCAACTATATTCCTGAAGGTGTTGGTTACTGTATGTTACGTGTAAGGGATGTTGTTTTTGTCTACAGTTTAGATTCGTGTTAACTACAACTGCTGATGTGCATTAGATCGCTGCTAGGTCGGATCGCAGCAGTGATCATCTACTTATGTTTTGTCCATTCCTTCTGTTTGTTTAGACAAACTTCTAATACTCAGGTTTCGACAGTGGAAAGTGCTCTTGCTTAAAATAAGTCTGTCTAGATTCCTATTGATTCCTCAGTTAGCTTCCCCTGATGTTTAGCAACATTGTACATAGGACCTGAGTGTGTGAGGAAATAGTCAGTCTCCTTGATCATGTATTTTTGCTCAATTTTGCTTACCTTTTTTTTGTTGAATGTGTAAGCAGTGTAGAAAGCATGCATGTGTGAAATCTGTTTCACATGATTAAAACTTGTTGAGTGCATAGGATTTTTTTGATTTGTCAGCTGCTTATGCATATGCAGTGCCAAAACCTGTATGTTTACAGGTCCAAAGGGTGTCAGTGTCAACTGCGCATGCTGGCCGTGGCTTTGCGGGGTGGTAGGCCTGGCTGGCCTCCTGGCTTGAAGTACCTCCTTGGCTCCCACCGGTGTGCGACGGTGGTGCTACTTCCAGTGACCTCCTTGATTTCCCTTTTGTGCTCTGCCTTTGTGCGGTTGAATGGACTGTGTAGTGGATCCTTGGGGGATTTAGATCACTGTTCTTATTGTTTTTAGTTAGTCCTGATTGATTAGATGTAAATTCAAAAAACTAAAAATGATTTTGAATTCAGTTGCTCTCATTTGTCTTTATATAGTTGCAGTCATGTACCGGCACAAATGATATGTATGTCTTGTTTCTGGTACTAGCTATTTGCAATCATGTACCCAAGCAAAGAATTTTGATCGGTTAATACATGTATCGTGATAGCTAGAGAACGGAAATAGTAATTCCACATATATAGGTCCAATTTCAAGAACACAGTCGTGCTAGCCTGTTGGTGGATGCACGGTTGCTGTGTGCCGAGTCGTGTGGAGTCAAGTGGAAACCCTCCAAAAATCTACTGTAGTTATTATTGCTAGATCTGCTCTACAAATAACCATCAGGTTTTGTTCAAGGACAAGGACGAGGTGTAGATGAAAACCTTAGCAGGTGGGTCCTGTAGCTGCTGTTTATTACATACTCCGTGAGTACTCTGCGTTTAAAAAAAAATAATAACTCCGTGAGTACTCTAGTACAATAATTTTCTTTAGAGGAAGCCATAATGCCAACTTTATATATTGACATTGTTACATCATCCGTAAGTAACTCGAAAATAACCGCAAGCATGTGCTCTATACAAACAGTCGGCCGAGGGTCCTCCGCTTTGCTAGCTAGATCATGAGCTACTTTGCTCCTTTCCCTACAGCTATCTATGACAATTGACAAAAGATCAAATGAGCAAAATCTAGGGACTCCTATGTGCCGACCAGCCCAGTGCCACTTTTTCCTTCTCATTCCTTTGTTTTGTTGTTACTTTTTTGTTTTTTTAATTCGAATATTTTTTAAGAACTGAACAACGTTTTAGGCCGTACATTTTTAGAACATAACTATTTCCAAAACCTAGACATTTTTTGAAATCCGGTCAATTTTAAAATTTGAAAAACTTTTAAATCTGAACATTTTCTAATTTAAACATTTCCAAGTCCGAACATTTTTCAAAAAAAATAACTTTGAACACTTTTCATACTTGAACAATTTTTGAATCTGAACTTTATCATAATTTATTTTTTTCCGTATCTACTTTTTCAAATTAAAACAATTTCCTTTTTAAATTTTGAAACAACAAAAACGGAAAACAGAGCACCTAGGCCGGCCCATACCGCGCGCACGGTAAGCACCGACCTGGTCAGCATATAGGTTTTTTCGCAAATCCCGGACGTAAATAGTCTCCGCTGGTCTGTATTTCATTGTTGTAATAACATCCAAAGGATCATTGTTAACGACCAGTTTAGTGCATCCTACTTGGCCCGCCAAGAGAATCCCATCCCGAAGAGCTCGTGCTTCAGCGTATCCACATCCAATATCGATGGTATGATCACTGCTCCCCTAGTTGCTATATGCAATGAACATGTCCTTGTCATATCTGATCACTGCTAGCTCTCGTTTCTCTTATGTATTGCCCAACGATAAAGGATGCATCAACATTCACTTTTGTACACCCCTCTTTTGGTTTCTCATATTCTCTCGAAATAGGCTTTCGCCCCGCTTTCTAAATAAAGCAACGGTTTCTCACATCCTTCTCGACGGATTCCTAGGTTCTTCTTACTAGCTCACGACTAATACGAAAAGTTAGTCATGCCTCATTGAACGAGAAGCTAGAAGACTAAAATACGAAACAGCATTGTCCACTTCGCCGAATGACACCGTACCCCGTACATGAATCTAAGTCAGATACAAGACCCTAGACCAAGTTATGACCAAAGCTTCACAGCCTCCGTTGACACCAATGAACCCATCAGAACAAGAAGAAGACCAGGAGACCATATTCCAAACCATGAATGACTTGATGCCTAAACCGAGCCCTAGTAGGCAAATAAAAGCCACAAAAACCTCAGGCCATGGTTCCCACCTAACTGGTGCTGGAAGGTACCGGAGGGGAGGGGAACCGCCGGTGGCCCTAGAGCGTGCTTTGTGTGGCCTTCCTCTCATCCTGCAGCTTGAAACAAATTATCCTGGCACTGACGCTATTCATCTGAAAGGCGTGATCTCTTAACTGGAAAAGACGTGGCATTGGTAATGTGTAACATCTGTATGAATGTTTTTGAGACTCATTATTTGTATTTCAACGGTCTAGTGTGCTAGTTAAAAACGCGTGGAAAGTGCTAGTGTTCAATATGATGTATTTTGACAGAAACGGTAATGGAGAATATTATAGACACGATGCCATACGTAGGGGAGATCGCGCGAGCCAGCAGGTACGAAAATACATAGCTATAGGTACGAAAATAGAGATATCCTATCGAGGACGTCGCGCCGTACGTTTCGGTTCTACTTAGATTAGATTAGAGTTAAATTCATCGTTAGTCACTGAACTTGTCTGACAAAATCAATATAATCACTGTACACCGAGAATACGAGTTTACGGTTACTGAAGACGCATTTGAGCTTCACTCGCGGTCACCGCTCACTTCGTAAACATGTATTTGGTGACGTGGCGAGCCGGGACCATTGTCAGTCTCTTGTTATGTTTCAGTTACAAAAAAAACCCTAAAAATCTACCCTAGTACCGTAATAGTACAGGGGACACCGGAGCAGCTGGGCGCCCTTGCGCCGCCCGCGCGCGCTGCACTCACCCTGCATCTCCCCCACCACCGCCTTCACCACCTCTGCACGGCGGCGCCTCCGGTTCCGCCGTAGATCGCCGCCAGGACACCGATGGCGCACTCCCCACTGCCCGCTTGAGCACCGGCGCCACCAGGGCCTCCCTCCTTACCGCCGCCGTGCACAGCAGCTTCAGAGCGCACTCCGTCGTAGAGCCCGACGTACCGGACGCTGCCACAGCTTCCACTGCGCCGACGCCGCGCCCGCCTCCACCACGGCCTCCCGGTTCCCCTCCTCCAGTAGCACGAAGAGAAGCACCTTCGCCGCCAGCCTGGAGAGACAGGGAGGAGGGCATATCGTGCTGGCGTGGAGACGAGGGGGATCGTGCACCGGCGTGCTCCATCGGCGGAGGCGACGGCAGAATTTTTCTTGGCCAGGGACATGTCGCTGGGTAGGGATAGAGCAGAGACACGTACGGCGGTTTTGCAAAAAAATCCCTCATTTACTTCATTATTCCATTGTTATTTTTCACCTATGTGTTAACATACCTTACAGTGGGTCCCGACTCGCCACATCACCAAATACATCTCTACGAAGTGAGCGGTGACCGCGAGTGAGGCTCGAACGCGTCTTCGGTGACTGTAAACTCGTATTTCCAGTGTACGATGATTGTATTGATTTTGCCAGACGAGTTCAATGACTAACGATGAATTTAACTCATTAGATTACTCAGAATCGGATACTCCTTTCTATAATTCAGAATCACATCAATCAATGGCGTCCCAGTCCGGAAGCACCGACCTGGGGCAAGACAATGCCTTAAAACATCAGATTTGCTAGTTCTCAGACGCCTGAGAACTTCTTAAGTCTCAGTTGCCTCTTTTACCGTTTGATTTACCTCGTGATTCGTGCTACACATAAGTTACAACTCGGATGTAACTGAGAATTTAATGAGTTGCAACTAGGTTGTAACTGAGAACTAGTATAAATCTTATAAGTTGTAACTAGGTTGCAACTGAGAATTAGCACAAATATTAGGATGACATCAGCGACTTAGACATAACTAATTCTCAGGCGCCTGAGATCTAGACACTCCCTTAAAACATAGTCTCATTTTTTCTCACTATATTACAATTTGGGACCACCTAAAACATATTTTTAATGCAAATTTGTGAAAATCTATCTACTAATAAATTAGAGGTAGGTTCGCCCAATACGCTTCGTCAGCTAAAAAATACGCTTCTGTCCGGTTTTTTAGACAGGGACGGGGTGCGCGTCCTCAACGCCGCGAAAGCCGATGACAGCGTGACGAGCCGTCCCACCCGACGCCGGTTGCCTGGTTGGATGCGGAGGGCGCCGTCTCTCTGCAGAAGGCCGCGGCGGAAGTCTCTGTCGCATGCCGCGCTGGTACCCGCCCGCCGCCGGTCGGGCTGCGGCGTTGGCACAGGAGCTCGCGGCAGTGGTCCCTTCCGCATGCCGCGTTGTAGGCGTCCGCGGATCCGGAGGGCGCCGTATTTGCGCTGCACTAAAACCCTACCACCACCGGAATCCCTGCAATACATCACCTCTACGGCTGCCGCGAAGTCCTTCCTTCCCCGCCAGATGCGATGGGCCCGCTCCACTTCTTCTCCATGCCCCAGATCTCGATTCCATTCTGGTGGGCGGTGGAGCATGGGACCTTAGCGATGCAGGTCAGGGAGAGATCTGAGACGGACGCGGGGCAGGGCAGGAAAGGGAGTGGCGGTGCTAGGGATGTCGCGAACGAGGAAAAGGAGTGGCCTCGGTGTCACTGGGATACTAGGAGAGGAGTTGCGCGAGAGGATAAGGCGGGTGCCGCTGCCTCCTACTAGACCACTCCAGGTTCGGGGTATAGTCGCTGCCTCCAGATCCTTCCCGACGAAATCCCCTACGAGCACCTCTCGTGCACCAGCACCTTGATGTCAAGATCAGATAGGTAAAGATCAATGATACTTTGTTTTGCGTACTAGCACAAATTGATGATAGATGCATGGAAAAATTGATGATTTTCGTAATGTGTCGGCAGAAGCTGATTGATGCATGGAGCACCGTGGCCGGCTGCTCCGCTGTTCGCTGCACTCTCGCTTTGAGGATTTGATTTGGATTACGAGATTTTACTTGATAACTGCTGGTTCCTTATTATTTTAGTACTTATGACCATGAGTGGTGGCTCCCTTACTTCTCATGTCTGGTCTAAGTGATTGAGGATTGACATTACGTACGAACTGAAGAAAAGCACTAAGATAAAATAACTGTCTATGGATATCTGAAACTGCACGCTTATATAAACTGAAACTTGGTGATAGGCAATGGTTACAGATCTATTGTGTTCTATATCAGCTAGCAGTATAGGGATCGTAAGAAAATGACTGTCTAGAAGGATGTACACGTTGCCTATGTCAGCAAGGATCTTATTTGTATCTAGACTGAACTCTGTAGCTTTTTGTGTAGAAGGATTGTAACGATATGCTAGCCTAGCCAATTGCCTGATGCATTGAAGTAGGTTTTATAAAACTTAGTGTCATCATAGCAGTGAAGTCTTTTTAATAGCTACCCAACCATAGTCATTTAGATTGCCTTGCAGACGAGCCTTCTATTGCCTAGAAACTTACATGGACTGTTAAAGAACTCTTCATGCTTTAGTTTGATTTCTGCAACACCTCATCTATGGGTTGATTATATATGCATACCTATATATAATCTGGAAACCTTCCAATTCTTAAATAGAAAGTTCATCAGTGTATTCGTCATCTAGAACAGATGTATTTATTTTTTGTATTAACGATACTGAGTTCACATGTCTATCATCTAGATATCCTCCATAGGACCTAAATATATTAATTCATGCATCTTTCTTATTCATGTTTAACCTATTCAGGAAATTCACCATAGAACATGAATTTATGAATTTACGTACACGGTCATTGATTAACTTTATAGAGTATGAACACTTACCTTATAGGAGAATAGGAAAATGCGTGATTTGATTCTACTACTTGGATACACACTACAAATTTCTTGTTTCGTGTAGGTTTGGAGTTGGCGATAAGAACCCAGTGGCTTTAGAGGGTCGCATTATCATGGCATGGCGACATCCTAACAGTGGCGGACGAAGATCGATGGAGGATATGTCCAGGGGCTTGAGAACAGAGAAAGAGAAAAAGTGTGGTGGCGTATTGCGCATGGGGAAGAAAAGGTCCATCTATGTCGAGGTCGGAGAAGGGAGGGGGTGGTGGAGGAGGAAGATAGTTGTGTGCAGGATCCATTAGCACTGTAAGGCTTGTGATGGTCATGCTCTTGTGCCGTCATTCACTTTTTTCATTTCATGAGAGTTTCCAAGCTCAACTAGGGCACTAGCCCTTCTAGGAGGATAAGCAAGTTGTAGAGACACATAAATAAATATATGTCGTATTCCCTAATAAATATATGTATCATATTTATAATTATGAAACAATATCTTTATTTTCTTTTGCATCAGTTTGTTGGTCCGTGTACCAATCTTCTCTTATTTATTTGTAAAGATGTCATATTTATCATTAAATGTAGACCAGAGAAGATTGTTTGTCAACATAATATAGAATGAGCTAGGCTGGTGTATTAATTTTTCACCCATTTCTATTTTCTTATATTCTTGACAGCAAGAAATTAAGCACATATAAAAACTTGGTTTAGGTTTTTCATTACCAGATCTCGACAGGATCTTGTTAAACTTCTATTTGCGTATTTCCAATTAGATCATGGTAATCACGGTAGTTCTTAGCCAACTTTCAACTCATTAAGGAAAGTATTCCTATCAGCTAAAATGATGTTCAGTGTGTTCTAATATATTTAAATGGAATGCAAATGCATTATTGATTTTGTTTGGACTCTTAAAACTGAAATGTGCTGACTGGTGATTAACCAACTCGACACACTCTTTTTCAATGTAGGGACAAAGATGTGTGAGATGAAGGCCAGATACATTTTGAATTAAGATGCATTTTGTACGCGTTTGTAGCAACGCACAGGCATTCAGCTAGTAATTATAATTTATACCAAAATTTTATAATTTTTAGAAGTTATGTTTTCCATGATACAACATTAATAAGTAAAAGTTTTTTCTATTTATTTGAAATAATTTACAGTATAGCAATGTTGATAAACGATATATAGATTTTTTTTTACATATTGTATTGCAATTATACATTTGTAAGTATACCTTCCTATAAGCTGGATTTGTGCTAAATCAATGTTATATTTTATAACATAAGTTCCATCTTGAATTATTATTTAACAATTGCATACACTACATAGTGTATATATGTTTCTGATAAGGGTCTCAAAATCGTAAGACCTACCAAATATTTTAATGTAGGTTTCTAGTATATAAACAATATTTACTGAAACTTCTGGAGTATAAATAGAAATATAGACATTTGGTTTATTTTGGTCAAATCTGCCTTACAAATTAAAATGGTCTCAATAACAAGTTGAGGACGTGTGAATGATCTATAAATTGTATCAAATTAAAACTGCTTACGGTAATCACCAATGAACATAAAAATGACATGGATGATAGTCAGTCTGCTTACACACAATTTAATTACTTTATATTCACATATGTGGTGTGCTTTTAATCATCTAGATTATAGCTGCGATGCTAATCATTGCATGTGTTCGTCGTGGGCCATGATGTACGACTTTCCTCCCCACAGTGGTGCTCCTCTTCGGTGGCTTTCCTCCCTATCTCTGTTTGCTCTTGCTACTATGGTTTTCCATGGCTGGAGGTGAAATACATGTCATTCCACAACTGACACTAAAAATGCGACGCCCAAGGGTGCCCTTATACTCTTGGTGTTGTCATGACCTTGACTGGACCTTTCCACCTCGAGCATGAGGGAAACACTAGGTGAGGTTCACTAGATCAGATGGTATGGTAATTGTGCATATCCCCTCTTTGGAAACGTTGTTTGGGTGCCTTGTAAATTTCTTGTTGTTGTAGCTAGCTATTTTGGCTTTCATGGTCTCGCCAACGAGGCTTGTTGTAATGCATTGCTCTAGTTTGGTCCTTTGGAGGGCAATGTACGCCACCATCAATGCTTCCTGCATAGGATCTTCACAAGTTTTGGCCTGGTCCTACAATCCTTTCCTCGACTCCTCTCAGGTGCATGTGAAGTGGTATCTTGACCGGAGCAGCCTTGGAGTCGTGCTCATGCTATGCAGGAGTCTGGTAGAGGTTGTGACACAGACCTTGAAGTAATGTGGATCACATCCTCTCCATTCATGACCAGAGGCAAGGCAACCTGATTATTTTTATTGTTGTGGTATGAAGTTAGTCCAAATCTAACAAGTGACCAAAATTTTAAAAGACTTGCAAAAAATGTCCAAAAACTTTAGACACCATTATATTTGTCATGATCTATGTTGATGATATCATTCTGACTAGCTCCTCCAATAAAGAAATTTTAGTCTTGCTTCGTGATCTAAATGACAACTTTGCTATCAAGGACCTTGGGAACCTTCATTTCTTCTTAGTTATTGAAGTCAAGAAAATTGATGATTGACTTCTCTTGACTCAAGAAAAATATGTACAAGATCTACTTTCTCGTGTTGGCATGACTTAGTGTACATCTTGCCCTACCCCACTATCCAGCTCCAAAAAACTATCCTTAAATGATGGCACTCCCCTTGGAACTACAGATAAAACTCGCTATAGGAGTATTGTGGGCGGTCTTCAGTATCTCACTCTTACTCGCCTGGACTTATCATTCATAGTCAACAAAATCTCATAGTTTTGGCATGCTTCCACCACTACACATTGGAGAGCCGCCAAGAGGATATTGCGACATGTGCAAGGTACTATTAATGTTGGACTTACTTTTCAAAAATCTCATTCCACTCTTCTAAGTGGTTTTTTAGATGCCGACTGGGCTGGCTCACTTGATGACAGACATTCCACTAGGGGTTTTGCTATTTTCTATGGTCAAAATTTAATATCATGGAGTGCCCGCAAACAAGCTACTGTCTCACGATCAAGTACTGAAGCATAATACAAATCTCTTGCCAATGTCACTGCTGAAATAATATGGGTTGAAGCTATTTTGAGAGAGCTCGGTATTCCTCTTCATGCGAAGCCATGCTTGTGGTGTGATAATCTTGGAGCTACCTATCTCTCTCAAAATCAATTTTTTCATGCTCATACCAAACATATCGAAATTGACTTTCATTTTGTTCGAGAACGGGTGGCTGGAAAACTACTCGACATTCGCTTCATATCAAGGAAGGATCAATTAGCTGATGGATTTACGAAGGGCTCTTCCGATTAGAGATTTTTCTGAATTTAGGCATAATATAAACCTTTTCATATAGTTCAAGTCTTAGATTAAGGGGGCGTGAACCAAAAATATGTATGCGTCAAGTATATGGCCAGGTACACCCGCATGGTGTAGTACACCACCGAGTCTTCTCTCTAAAAACTGCCATATCCTTGATTGCCTCCTCCTTAATTCCCTCTCTTAATTCTATTCCTCCTTCCTTGTAAGTCACGGGTGGGGTGTTCCACCCATCTATATACTAATTTTCCTTGAGGTAGGTTCGTCCGCACCCTTTTTTTGGTTCCGATTTTTCGTTAGACCGTTTTACCCCTGTAAGTTCAGAAGTATTACACGTTTTGCCACCGCCTAAGTCAAAACATACCGCTCGTTGAAACTGGGTTGATCTGAGCTCGCGGCCAGAGCAGAGGAGGTGGCGGCAAGTGGGGTGTGGCGTCGCGAAGGAGGCTGAACGGCGGTGGCTCACGAGCTGGAGGAGGGCGGTGGTGCTTGGCTAGGGAAGGTGAGTGGCGGTGGGAGCTCATGGGCTCGAGCGGGATGGGGGGACACCTGACGGCATCTCCCTGTCAGAGGGGTGCTCAGGCGAGGGCCTCGCGCCGCTGTGACGAATCGGACTCGAGTGGCAGCGGCGACAGTCCACAAGGCGAGCGTCGCTTGCTCTTCTACCATTTCAGATCCCATCAACGACCGTCTGCCCCTTGCCTTGCCCTAGGTCGATTGACATCAACTTTCTATGTCATCGCGAATTCAACTTCTATGTCCTCCCGAGGCTTGCAAGATCCAGCTGTGACGAGGGCCGACAGCTCACTTAAGACCCAATCCTTGAAATTGTTCGTGGAAACAGGTCAGAGGAAAGAAAAGGGCCCTGAAGGAGAAAGGAACCAGAGAGGTGAAAGGGATCTGGAGCATCACTGGCGGGATGAAGATCACGCCTCCACCGACCTGGTGGTCCATCAGGGCGCTCTGCTGTAAGATCACCCGGAACATGAGCAGGGTCGTCCAGATTGGTAGGAACCCGAGGATGAGTTGTTGATCGACCGAGTTTATTGATCTACTCTTATTGATTCCTGTGTAAAGTCTCAGGCGGCAGTCTCATGCTCTGCTTATTCTATTTTAATAAAGCGGAACAGAATAGGAAGAGTGGCGCCTCGAGGATAGGAAACATGTGGTGGAAATTTAATCCTGCTAAGCATGGTAGCTAATCAACTGTTTTTTCAGAAAATGGGAAAGTGATTAAGCTTACCAATACAAGAGAAACCTCGATGATAGCTAGCTTGCCGCTGCTTTGCACCTGCGGTGCTAACAAGTCGTGCTAGCTAGCTTGTTTTGGTATAACTGATTATTTTATTTCAGTTAACATTGCATTATTCTATATGCTTCACTACGCTGTTTTGTCTTCGGGTGAGAACAGTCACTATGCATTCTTTATTTTATAAATTGTTAGAGATAAAAATAATAATAAATGTTCCCAATACTACTTTGGAAATTTAGGACTATTTGGACCGACAATGGCTTGATACCTGAGTTAATTGATAATGGCCTGGTCATTCTGCAATATGCAGATGACACTGTCTTTCTTCCTTGAAGATTGAGCTTTCTAATTTTTGGGGGGCAAGGAAAGGATTGATCACTTGTTATTTTGTGCCCTTTGGCGAGATTTGCTTGGAATGTTGCTTGCTGTGCGTTTAATTTTCTGGTAAACCTGTGTGTTTCTGATCTATTTAAAACTCACTGCAGAAATTTTCTAACAAGCACAAACCTGCGGTGGCTGTAAGGGTTTTGCAGCAATTCTATGGTCAATATGGAAGACACGAAACGATGCTGTTTCCCGAAAAAACTAGAATTGATAACCCTGTGGTGCTTAATAATAGGATCCATTATTGGGTCTCTTCCTGGTATGTATTACAGGAAAAGGAGAGAAGGCAAGAGGCTCTAAATGGGGAGCCAGATTGTTCAGGCAGCTATCAAATGAAGTGTACTAGGCAGGGAGAGGTTGGAGACCAACAACAAGACTGTTGTAAGCAAAACAGCCAGCAATGGAGGAAGGAAAAAAATGAAGATTTTGACTGCTCTCCCTGTTGTCTTCTGGCATGTTATGTTAGGGACACATTTGCTTATTTAGCGTAGCCTGTGATTAGCAGGTTGTATGAGAAACATTGCAGTGCTGATCTGCTCTTTCTGATGTAGAGCAAGACGCAAGTTTTTGGTAGTTTCCTCTCATGTTTTTAACCTTTTTTTAGTCCATGTACTGAAACTACCACATGGTTTATTTAATAGAAATTGGGGTCTTTTAAATTACCCTTCCTCCAAAAATTATCAAAACTGTTCTTTTTTTTGCAGTATTTGAAAAAGAGGTCGGGGACCTCTTTTTTTCTATACAGAGAAAACACTTCTTTTCCTCCGTTCTCTCCATCGCCGCATCCGATTCACCTCTCCTGCCTAGCAGGCTGAGGCAAGATGAGCAGCACACCACAGTTTCACATCTCAGGCAGCACGTGAGCTGCAGTACTACTCAATTCAGCAATCAGAGAAAGAGAAAAAATAGTCAAAGTCCTGATAGAATCTGCAGAAGAGGAGAGACGAGGCATCTCTATCTACTAATTTAAGCTGAGGTAGGTACGTCTACAGGAATTTCCGTCCGCTTTTACGTTGGACGGTTTTACTCCTGACTGTATCGCAATATTACGTACTGCCACCGGCAAGTAATTCCTGCCCGATTAAAAAAAAACACTACTTCTCCGCCTCCCTCACGACCGTACCGCCTCCCTCCCGATCCCAACCTCCTCCGCCTCCATCCCAAGCGGGATCTTGAGAGCTCCATGGCACAACGCCTCTCTCCGGCCGACGAGATCCCCGGGAATACGGGCAAGTTGAGAAGCCCAAGAGACGCCACCCATGGCGGCAGCCTCATCCGGAGCTCCAGCTGCATACCTGTCGGGCGTAGTATAGATGTCATGAGTGGAGCAGAGCTGAGCTAGAGCTCTCAGTCGGGGGAGAACCTTGTTGCGTCCTCTCCTTTCATCGAGATGGAGGTTTCATATGTCTGATATGCCCAGATCTGGGAAGGAGGGACGAATTGGTGGCCTTGTGCTTGAAATCGGTTCGCCATGCCCAGATCCGGTGTTTCACCAGTCAGGGACTCCTTCCTTGGAGCTGAAGACTCCTTCCTCGTGCTCCTGTCGCTGAGGTGCGGTGGTCGGTGACTCCTTCCTCTACCAAGTGAAGCGATAGTAATTCCCCAGTGCTCTCCTCAAGTGTCTGGATCCGATCCATGCTGCTGCCTATTTGGTGGAAGAGAGCATTCGCCAAGGACATCCTCAGAGATTCTTACAAACGAAACCGGCCAGGAAAATCAGATTCAGGTCGTGTGCCATCCGTCCAGGGATGGGGGACACAATTCGGCACCATCTGAGGTTAGCTCCCCCGGTGAGAATAACACTGACGTAAATATGAGAATTCATTCCAGTTTTTCTTAAAGTACCACATATTCGTTCATGATCACACTCAAATAGTTCATTCTTTATCACACTCAAATATTGATGCAACCATAGAGAGTTTCCTCCTGAACAGCATTTGTACTTGGGACTGGACTTAATCATGTGGCCAAAGTGTCCATTTTATGCATGCCAAATTTCATGACTGTTTTGGCAGGTAGCCTCCTTTGATGCTCACAAATGTTCTAGCCCGTCTCTTACTACAGATGTACATTAGTATTACTGCTGCATTACACGAGAACAGTAGGTAACTGAAAATGAGGTGTGCACTGGTATTTGTTGTACTTGTACAGCAAGCTGAAAGTAAGCGCTGGCGCCATATCTACACCAGTAACACATCATTCAAGACAGAAGGATCTAATGTAAAATTACAAATTTACACAATAACTATCTTGTTGCTTTTTGCTAATTGTATTTGCACATATCACAAATAAAGCGACATGAAATGTACTTGCACATGTCGCTAGAAAAGGGAGATGAAATTTAGGATCATGTACACTCACAACAATGTATATCAATATATTGTTAGTCGACTGTTTTTTTATTAAATTGTATGACAGGAAGCTCTTCTAGATAGCCTCTTTTGATGCTTAGAAATGTAATTTAAATGGAGATTTTCAGTCATCTTATTCTAGCTATTTCAGAGTTTCAACCATTGTTTGGGCAGGTATAGGTATGGAAGGTTAATATTTTATTTACATTTTAAACCATTGTTTTGGCAGGTAGCCTCCTTTGATGCTAACAAATGTTCTAGCCTGTCTCTTACTACAGAGGAGCTGTGTACGTTTCTAAGAGGATACTCAATATTCTTGTTGTTGAGCATGGGTTTTTTACATTAAAGAAAGTTTCTAGCTGTTCTTTGCTTAATTAACTTTTTTAGATTTATTTCCAGGTTCTGTTTTTGTAATGCTGCAACAGTGACATCTCAGAGTGCCTTTTTTAAAAGAGGAAAGAGAGTTCAGGTATGTAGTGCCCTCTTTTTAGGAACGGGAATTTAGGTATGTAGAGTGCCTTCTTTTTTTGGGAAGATAATTTTAGGCTGCAGTCATTTGGGTGAAGATGACCAGATTCAAACTGCACTACGCTGAGTTGATATCCACTTGCTGACACTGTGGAGCCAAGCACTTCTCTCGTTTCTATTTCTTTGACAAGTGAAACACTGTATAATACTCTGCGAGTAGGAACTGAGGATGATGTATTGAATAATTATCTGTTTGAAGTTGACACATAGAAGGTGCTATACATTATCTAGCCTGTCTATAAGCATTACATTTGACACAGCTACAAGTTATTCTTTGCAAAATTAAGATTTGTGTGATATCTGAGACTTTTTGAGTAGCTAAATACGGACAGTTCCAATTTTTTTGCAATGTATTTGCTCCCAGATTGGTGTATCTATCACATAACAGTATGTTATTAGTTACTTCTCTTTGGAAGTTTACATATCTATGCAGCCCCACAATTTTTTTGCAGAGAAAGATAGTAACAATAATAATTCTCACAATTTTTTGGACATAAGTGTAGATTGGCAATGTAATCGATCATCTTTCAGAAATTCAGAGCACACAGTGAAGAACATAGATTGTATGTGTACATTACATGTCCTACCTATTACCTAAATTGATTACACCTATCATGTACCTCGGCGATTAACAACTGGCTATATGATCTCAGGTGAGATGAGAAATCGTCATCGAAGACGGTGTACCTTGTGCAATGGGCAACGGAACAACCAAGCTTGTTGAGTACCGATGGCAAAGTAGTGTAATGGGGATTCAAACATGAAGTTACTTTTTACATGAATTTGTTAAAAATAATTAAGATGCATGTGCATCAGCACTCGTGAATTATAAATGCCTTATTGATATATTTATGTCAAAAACATCAGCCGTGGCAACGCACGGGCATTCAGCTAGTCATATTAACATGGAACCGATTAGCCTGGAGGGCTATCGATCGTTCTCTCCAACCAACACAACAACCTCCACGCCTCCCGCAAGCCGTGTTAGCAGATGGTGGTAGCCACATGTGAGCCCGCCTGGCTCACATCTAGCTTCTCCGCGAGGCAGAACTACCTCCGCCAGAGATACCACCACCGTGGCCGGCCAAGGCCCGCAAAGCCCAGACCGGGCCCCGAACTGGGCCCGCCTGGCCTAGATCGGGCCCAGATGCCGCCCGCATGAACCAGCCACCACACTGCTCCACCGGCCATCACCGCCCTGTGCAGGCACCTTACCGCCGCCACCTCCACGGTTCCATCCACGCTGCACCGTCGTTGAGGGGTCCCAGACTGCGCCCCGCAACGCGCGTCACCACGGCCCTGGAACAGCAGCCGCCGTTGCCCCGAGCAGCCCTCCACGCCCCAGCATGGCCACACCATCGTATCTCGCACCACCAAGGTCGCCACTGCGCCACCTAGCCGGGCGCCACCACGGCCCGCCCACGCGCGTCGCCGCTGGTCGCCTAACTCGGCCCGCGCCAAGGACAAGCAGACCAGGGGAGAACCCGGACGTAAATAGTCTCGGCTGGTCCTATTGAGTTGACACCGTATTTCATTGCTGTAGTAACATCCAAAGGATCATTGTTGACGACAAGTTTAGTGCATCCTACTTGGCCCGCCAATTAAGAGAATCCCATCCCGAAGAGCTCGTGCTTCAGCGTATCTACATCCAATATCGATGGTATGATCACTGCTCCCCTAGTTGCTATATGCAATGAACATGTCCTTGTCATATCTGATCACTGCTAGCTCTCGTACGTTTCTCTTATGTATGTATTGCCCAACGATAAAGGATGCATCGACATTCACTTTTGTACACCCCTCTTTTGGTTTCTCACATCCTTCTTGACGGATTCCTAGGTTCTTCTTACTAGCTCATGAGTAATACGAAAAGTTAGTCATGCCTCATTGAACGAGAAGCTAGAAGACTAAAATACGAAACAGCTAGCATTGTCCACTCCGCCGAATGACACCGTACGTCTAGGACCCCGTACATGAATCTAAGTCAGATACAAGACCCCGGATCAAGTTATGATGACCAAAGCTTCACACGCGCTCCGTTGACACCGCGCGCGAATGACTTGATGCCTAAACCGAGTCCTAGTAGGAAAATAAAAGTGACAAAAACCACTTACCATAGGCCGGCCATGGTTCCCACCTAACGGCGCCGGAAGGTACCCGGAGGCGAGGGGGGCCGCCGGTGGCCCTAGAGCGTGCTTTGTGCGGCCTTCCGATCCTCTCGTCCTGCAGCTTGAAACAAATCGTAGCACTGACCCTATTTTTCCATCCTAAGGGCGTGATCTCTGAATTGGAAAAGACGTGGGATTGGTAACGTGTAACATCTGTATGAATGTTTTTGAGACGTACGTACTCATTATTTGTATTTCAACGGTATAGTGTGCTTAGTTAAAAACGCGTGGAAAGTGCTAGTGCACAATATGATGTATTTTTACGGAAAGGATAATGGAGAATATTATAGACACGATGCCGTACGTTTGCTTGGGCTTGGGGGTCGTTGCGAGAAGTAGTTCTCGGTTTCGATTCATTCCGGTTCCGGCGCACGGATGGCGCGCGATCGAGCCCCAGCAGGTACGAAAATAATACCTCGATCGCTAGGTACGAAAATAGTGGTACCCATCGAGGACGTCGATACGAACGTTTTGGTTTTACTACTTACGAAAATTATACTCCGAATCGGAACGGCCAGTATAGTACAGTATTCTTTTCGCTACCTAGCAGCTTAATTCGGAATCGGAACAAACCTAATGCAGAGCCAGATCCATATATACGCAGAGTAGACGACGTCGACCACACAAGCAAACTCATCACGTGGGCTAGCTGCATCGATCTATGGCGTCGTCGTCTGTTCCTCCGTGGGCAGAAATTCCACAGGACGTGCTAGGTCTCGTCATCGACCGCCTCGCTTCATCCACCGATGATGATCGGAGACTCCCCTCCAAACCGTGGTCTCGATTCCTGCGCCTCTTCCGTTTATCCCGTGGCTTCAAGGCGGCACGCCGTGCCCGGCACTCTGCGGACCGCGCTCGCTTCCGCGCCGTGTGCCGTTCCTGGCATTCGGCTATGCGCCAGCACGCTCCGGCTCCACGGCAGATCCCCTGGATCGTCATGTCGGACGGCTCCTTCTTGACACCTTCAGACATCGTTGGTACCTGGCCCCGCCGGCGCATCCCCTCATTGCCCAGGAACGCAAGATGCATTGCCTCCGATGGTAGCTGGCTCCTCCTCGACTGCAAGGACGTCAGAAAGATGCATAGCTACTCCTTGCACAATCCCTTCGATAACACTACCGTGCCGCTCCCTGAGCTCGGCGCTGTGATCGGCGACGTTTCTAAGCTTTTCAAGGTCCGGAAAATGCGTATGCGGACTACCCCTTGTGATGTCATAGCTCTCATGACCAACAATTGGAACTATCCTGTCATCTTAATCCGGCCAGGGAAGGGTGTCTGGTTGCCTAAGCCACAAGCTGCTCCCTTCGTCTACATCGTCGACATTGCATTTCTTGGAGACAAACTATATGGAATCACTAAAGCCGAGGATCTGGTTTAGATTTCGATAGTAGTGGCATACCCACTATCGCAACTATCGACCGTCTAATTAGGCACCCACCACGCAATTATTCTTTTGGAGTGTGGAGCGATGGCGAAGACAATTTCGAATCCGCCAACAATTATAAGGGTCATATGGATGAGCTGGCGTATAATGAGGAACCAAGCATAGAGGAACTCCGGAGGAAAACCGGTGACGACATGGTTCTCGAAGGCGTTAGTACTTGGCGGATTAATAAGGTGCCATACGAAGCTCACTGGTACTTAGTCGAGTCATGTGGGAAACTATTAATGGTGATGCGACAACTCCGAGTGCCTTCCTATACTCCCAAGGTAGAGGTTTATGAGGCGGATGTCAACAAAGGTGCGCAGTGCTGGGTTCCGATTTCAGGTGGGCTAGGCGGCCAGACGCTTTTCATCAGCAGATTCTTATGCAAGTCCATTTCTACTTATGATGAGGCGGACCAGGATGCTATTCATTTTATCGACACGGGGGAGAAATACAACATGAAATCACAAACTATGAGAAACACATTGAGGAACATTGATTACCTTGAGTCAATGTGGATGTTTTCTGTGGAGCCAGTGGTTTAATAGTAGGGTCACCCTTTGTGAAATCCCAGATTATTTATGAGCAAGACAATGAGGGACATTCTTTACGGCGACATTGTAACGACTTAGAAATATGTCATATGTACAATACCATTTGTCATATGTAACAATTCCAGTGCTCCTGAGAGATGGATTTTATGACCTGAGGTGTGCTCCTTCAAACAAAACATATTTGTGCGTGCCACCGCTGGATTTGTTTGATTCCATTTCACTCCACTTCACCACCCAGCCAAGTTACCGTAGCTCCATGCAATTTATCCAACCAATAAATAAAGCAGACATCACACACTTCTTGAGGGCGCGTGACGGTGCAGTTGAGGCTGTGGCCATGCGGCTTTTGCGCCAGTCCTTGCACTTCGGCAGAAACGCACGTGCGTGAAATCTCATCAACTTTTTCTTTTTCTTTTTGAGAATGTGAGATCTCATCAACTGACGGACGACATACACAAAGAAAAAGAACGTTCTTCCGACGGCCTTGTGCGACATTAATTTAATTCTCCTTCGTTGCATGCAATTTGCTTATTTCACAAGTTATAACGACTTCAGAGTTTAGACGAAATTATGGTGCGCGTCGGCTCATCCTTTCCGGAGATCGAAAAAACGAAAAAGGTACACTCTAAGAGCATCTAGAAAAGGATCTACTGAACCACTCAAGCACAATAAAAATAACATCATGAGTATCAAAAGCAGTTTTAGACTCAACAGTAGTAGCAGTGTGTGTAGCATGAGTATGTGATGGTGGTGTAACAAGCTTACTTATAATAGACGGTAAATCAAGAGCGGCAGAGGTGTTTAGGACTATACCTCTTCTTGTAGTGGATGGTAAAATAGGGAACTTTTCATCACGAGACTTTCCCATGATAAAAGGAGTAGCAGTGAACAATAATATATCAAAGTGAACTTACAAATAAAGCTATGCTCCCCGGCAACGGTGCCAGAAAATAGTCTCGATGACCCACAAGTATAGGAGATCACAACAGTCTTCACGGATAGTATTACCCAATTTATTGGTTTTGACACAAGGGGGCCAAAGAGTACTTGCAAGCCTTCACAACTGAGTTGTCAGTTCAACTGCACTAGGAATAGTTCTTGCTCAAAGAAGTTTATCAGTAGCAACAGTTCGGTAGTAGCAATAGCAAAGCAACAGCAGCAGTAAAATAGGAGCAATAGTAACAGTAACAGTAGCAGTGGGATTCGAGTGCGGTAGGCATAGGGATGGATGGACGGACATTGCATGGACGAGTCTAAACATGTAACTTCAAGATCTAGGGCATTGCAGATAAATAATAACAAGCATCCAAGTACTAAACAATCCTAGGCATGTGCTCCAAATATAGTCATACGTGCTCGCAATGAGAACTTGCACAACATCGTCTGTCCAGCCATCCCGTGGCAGCGGGGCCTCTAGGGAACTACTGGCAATTAACGTGCTCCTTTTAATAGAGCATCGGAGCAAAGCATTAACACTCCGTGAACACATATGATCCTCACACCACAGCCATCCCCTTCGGTTGTCCCAATTATTATCACTTTGGGGCCTTTGGATCCGGACAATGATATGTATACACAACTTGCAGATAAGATCACAAACAATACTATCATAATGATTCAATAATAAGTTCAGATCTAAGATCATGGCACTCGGGCGCTAGTTACAAGCATTAAGCACAACAAGTTGCAACAAAGTCAAATAGCACTAATAGAGATACTAGGTACTATGCCCCTAACAGATCTTATTCGATCACATGATAGAACTCATCCAATCCCTACCATCCTCAAGCCTACAATGGGGGATTACTCACTCATGGATGAGGGAAACATCGGTGGTTGATGGAGATGCGTTGGTGATGACGATGGAGATGATCCTCTCCAAATTTCCTATTCCGACAGAGTGCTAGAACGGAGTTTCTGGATCCGAATCTTGGTTTCTCGTGGCGGCGACGGAGCGGAACTCTTTGATAGTAGCAACAGCAAAGCAACAACAATAGTGAAACATGAGCAATAGTAATAGCAACGGTAACCGTAGGATTCGAGTGCGGTAGGCATATGGATGGATGGACGAGCGTTGCATGGACGAGTCTAAACATGTAACTTCAAGACCTAAGGCATTGCAGATAAATAATAACAAGCATCCAAGTATTAAACAATCCTAGGCATGTGCTCCAAATATAGTCATACGTGCTCGCAATGAGAACTTGCACAACATCTTCTGTCCAGCCAGCCCGTGGTAGTGGGGCCTCTAGAGAACTACTGGCAATTAAGGTGCTCCTTTTAATAGAGCACCGGAGCAAAGCATTAACACTCCATGAACACATGTGATCCTCACACCACAGCTATCCCCTCCGGTTGTCCCAATTATTGTCACTTTGGGGCCTTTGGATCCGGATAATGATATGTGTACACAACTTGCAGATAAGATCACAAACAATACTATCATAATGATTCAATAATAAGTTCAGATCTAAGATCATGGCACTCGGACCCTAGTTACAAGCATTAAGCATAGCAAGTTGCAACAAAGTCAAATAGTACTAATAGAGATACTAGGCACTATGCCCTAACAGATCTTATTCGATTACATGATAGAACTCATCCAATCTCTACCATCCCCAAGCCTACAACGGGGGATTACTCACTCATGGATGAGGGAAACATCGGTGGTTGATGGAGATGCGTTGGTGATGACGATGATCCTCTCCAAATTGTCCGTCCCGACAGGGTGTCAGAACGGAGTTTCTGGATCCGAATCTTGGTTTCTGGTGGCGGCGGCGGAGCGGAACTCTTTCTAGAAAACTATCGAACCCCCCTTGGTTTTTAGGTCTAAAGGCAACTTATAGGCGCAGAGGGAGGACGAGGGGGTGCCTGGGATGGTTGCACCCCCTCCAGGCGTAGCCAGTGGTGGGTGTGGCCCCCCAGGCCTCCTCTCCGTCTTGTCTTCTGGCTCCGTGGATCTTCTAGTGAAATATAATTTTTGGCATATTTTTCGGGATTTTTCCTGATATTTCATTTTCTACACAAAAAACAAGACACCAAAGTAATTCTGCTAAAAACAGCGTCAGTCTGTGTTAGTTGTATCCAAATCACACAAGTTTAGAGGAGAAACAATAGCAAAGTGTTCGAGAAAGTAGATAGGTTTTGGACGTATCACTCACCCCGACGCTTCCTCGCCATCGCCCCGCTTCACCGCCTAGCCTCACGCCAGCCTCGACACCACCCCGTCACCACCTTCATCGCCTCCACTCGCCTTCACCCGGGTAGGCCGGCATCTCCTCCAACCCTGTCGGCCCACCACAAGCCGACGTCGCCATCCAGCGTTGTTTCGCTTCATTGCCACAAGTTCTCCCCGGGTGGGCTGTTAGTGGCCTGACTCGGCCCACCCTAGGTCAACTCTAGTCTGCCAGCAGCCTGCCTGGGCCGAGTTAGGGAAGACTCGGCTGGTACGTTTCCCCCCAGGCGGCCCACGTTTCCTCAAACCCCGCTGGTCCTTCACCTAAACCCTGGTGGGCCCCCCTGCTATTGTCTTGACTGAGCCGAATCGGGTGTAATCCGACTGGGCCCTTTCCTCCCCATCCAGGCCGAATCAACCACTCGCCAGGCCGAATCTTCCAGAAGAAAGCCCTCCAGACCGAGTTTCAGCCAGCTAGGTCAAGCCCTTTCGTCATATGCCAGTATTGGGACGCCCATGGCTCAGACTGGCACGTAAAGCATCGTTATTCAAAGATGCCCTTGGTATCTCAAGAGATGCTACAGGATATGATCTCTGTTCCACAGGAGTAGATAAGACCAAAGACTAAAAGATGCTAGGATAACACTACAGGACAAGCAAAAGGACAGACATGAGCTGGCAGGACCCCATGACATATGTCAAGAATAGAGGACAAGGCCCCATTAGCCAGCTCATGAAAAACACATGTGGGACATACCTTGTCCGCTGGGCCCCCCTTTATAAGGAGAACCAGGGGGATCGTTCCACAGAGACCCCTTGGGGGCTCTTTTACCTCTGCTCACGTACGAGCCTCCCTTATTCCTCTGGTTTATATTCTACCTCTAGCTCTCTCACAGAAGGCCATTAGAGGCATAGCATGAACAGCTCAAGGAGCAACATTGTAGCTAAAGTAAATGGCCAAGTCATATAAGATCTAGATGCATGAGTAGAGATTTTATCTCACTAGGAGAGCCTCGAACCTGGGTATATCGTGTCTCTCTATATGTTCTTCTGTATGCGGTCTTCATTGTGTCATCCCTCCCTGAATCCTCGAGTGTCCATCCGGCCTAACTCAAGCCTACTCATGGTATCTGTCGTGACACCACCACGACAGGAAGACCCTATTTATTCCATGTCCTTTCAGAGAAAAAAACTACACCACAATCCCAAAAATAAGGAATTAAATATATATACAATTAAAGGTCCAAGCAATTTTTCCTAACAAATTCCACGCCATGCAACTAATCTTCGGGATTAATTAGATGGGAAATTCAATAGGCCAGTGTGCAACATAAAAGGAAGAGATTTTTTAGTTCGTGACTGTCTTTCCCTTAGCGAGAAAAAAACCGCAACAAAAGATAGAGGAGCAGAGTTTTCGTCGGGCGATCAACATTTCGCTCGCCTGGCTTGGCTGCTCACCAAGGCTCGTCGTTGGGGATGGACTACACTATCAATCGCACGCCCCGGTCATCAATGACTGGGTAGCAGATCGGGACGTCTCCAAGAAAGACAAGGCCATGGCCTCTAGTGGGTCGGTGCTCCTTCTCTTCCTCATCATCGGTAAATTCTACTCACACCTTACATTCCTAATTATTAGGATAATGTTGTTTTGAAAATAGTGTGATTTTTGGTGGAAAGAAAATGTGCATATTGAAGCACCTATTTGGTATCTTCCAATCTGGAATTTAGTCATAGAAAATGGCTAATCTAAAAGACATGGTTGTAGAATTTGTTGAGTGCATTCTTTTTTTCTTGTTTGATTTGCCTTCCCTTATGTTCTTGGCCATTTTTAATTAAATACAAGTATTGAGCTAACCAACAATATGTTGAAGTCTCTTATGCTTCGTTCCCATTTGGGGTACAAATTGGCTAAACATAATCAAATTGGTTTGATGGTCCCTTTCATCATTTATTTTGTTTGTGAAAATGCGCCTCAAAGGATCTTCCATAAGAGCCCAAATGCTTTTGGCACCATCGAAGTGGTAGGTATAAGGAAAATCTCGTTGAGGTGTTTACAAGGTGTTATTATGTGAGTGCTACTACCCGCCAAAAAATATTTTGAGATTACTATGATTTTGTAGGTTTTATTGTATTCAGCACTTGCACTACTGCCTCCGGTATGGAGTACAGACCTGAACGGCTATCTACATGGCAAAAAAAACCTCCATCACTGATAAATAAGTCGATGGGCACATGTGCATCTTTATTTCTGCTATTGGACAAGTGCTAAAGTGTGTGTATCTCTTTCTAAAAAGAAAGAATCTTAGAATTTGAAGAGAAACTCTGAAAAGATTTACGAGCGGCTGCCAGGAAGAAAGAAGTGAATGATGGTTTAAGTCATTAAGATGGACAAGTATGCCAAGGCTTCCAAGAAATATGAAAATGTACGTAGTCATCAGGCTTTCGTGGAAAATAGAAAAATAGGTACACTTAGTCTGACAAATTGTAAATACATTATATATTTCTGACATAGATTTGCACCATTGTTATTCCTTTTCATAGGCCATGGATTATATTTGAGTGTGATAGTTCTTTCAGTGAGGAGATGCAGTCTGAAGTGCTGAAGATTTTTGTTTTTTATCTAAAATTTAGTTGGTTGCTAAAGTTGGAATTTATCAACTTAAACAATCATTATGCGTCTCAAAAACACTAAATTGTACAAATAATGACTCTCAACTTATAGATTTCTTTAAATAATGTGTCCTATTTTGATTCATGTTGAATGAAAAGAAGACGATCGATAATTTTATACTCCGTGTGTAAGTTGCCCCCATCTGTGCCCTCCATTTGTTGGAGATTCCTGCTAGCATTTTTATAGAACAACCCTCCTACCTCACTTTTAGAGTCCATTGCTTTTTTTTCTTATTATCCCCTAGCGTTTTCAGGTTTTATACATTTTCGTGTCCAGTGATCCGTTTCATACATGTGTCGGTCCACTTTCAGGTTCTTACTATTTATGTCAATGGAAGTTTCATTAAGCATTTTTGTGACTGTCAAATTCATGGACGTTTCATTCAGAATTCAAGTATTTTTCATATAATTACGAGTCCAACAAATATTCATAGATTTCACAAGAAGAAATCACAATAAATTTTAGGTTCATAGTTTCATACAAGAATAAATAACCAAAACTCATATATTAATTTCAAAAAATACTGAACAGAATATTCATTGAAGGTTTACCAATTCTTCAAATAATCATAAACGTTCATATACTTCCTCCGATCCATATTAATTGACTTGGATTTGTCAAAATTTGGATGAACCTATATACTAAATAGTGTCTAGATTCATCCAAATCTAGACAAATGTGAGTCAACTAATATGGGTCGGAGGGAGTAATATTTTCTCATACAATATTTTTTTGCAAGAACAGATCCACACAAGATTCATGAGGCTTCCACACTATCTAATCCATGAACAGATTCATGCATTAACAGATCCACACAAGTTTCATGAACAGATCCACACAAGATTCATGAGGTTTTCACACTATCTAATCCATGAACAGATTCATACATTATTAAAATTCGAACAAAAACACGCAAGTAAAAAATCACTAGAACAATTCATCCATGAACAGAATCTGGAAAGAGGGAATTACATGTTTCATAGAACAAAAAAATTAGTAGAGGAACTCAGATCCGTGTCACTCAAACTTCTCTTGATTCAACAAAAATCATAGAAGATTAATAAAGATTCATACAAGAATCGCTCCTGATTCAGAACAAAATCGCATGAACTAGATATGGGTATTTTCTTCCAACATCAATTTTCTAAGGATTCATCAAAGATTCATCCGAACAAGAAACATAAATCAAGATCCAAACATGAATAAAAAAGAAAGAAAAAAAAGAAAGATCCATCACATATCCATCAATGATTCATCAAAGATTCATACCAAATCACATGAAATAGAACTGGATCCAAACAAAAAATACAAAAACATAAAGAAAAAAAGAAAGGAAAAGGAGCAAAAATAAAAGAACAAAGAAAGGAAAAAGGAGAGGCCTCCAATCCTCCAGATCTAGCCGGAGCCGGCAAGCCGCTTGTGGTGGAGGACGACGCTAGGGTGAAGGAGGGTCTGACAGGAGATGGGGCGACGATCAGATCGGTGGTGGGCGACAACGCTGGAAGCTCAGTGGGTAGCGGCGCACCGGGGGGGGGGAGCTCGGGGGAGAGAAGGCGCGCTGGGGGGAGCTCGTGAGAGGAGGTGCTGTGGAGGGAGGGAGGCAAGGGCGCGTAGCGAGGTGTTGGGGAGGGTGGCAGGGGCGCGTGGCGAGGTGCTGGGGAGGGTGGCAGGGGCGCGCGGGCCTAGCAGGGTTAGGGTTCGCTCTGGGATGGGAGTTAGCCACGCTGGGATTTTGTCCTTTCCTTAGAGGATCGCGGGTTGATTTAACGTTTCCCTAGGGGATTTTCTACAAATGTATTGAATATGTTGACTGGCAGGATTTTGCAGGAATCTCCAACAATTTTGTGGCTATGATGCTGCCGGGGGCCCAACCTAGGAGGGGAAAATCCGCGTTGCAACACACGGACATTCAACTAGTTATATAAGTAACTCAGAAATAACCTAAAGAGGATGCTCCATCCAAACAGCCCTCCGCTTTGCTAGCTAGATCGTGGTCTACTTTATTGCTTTCCTTACAGCTATGTATGACAAAAGATCACATGAGCAAAACCTGCATATAGAAAAGAGCACTCCTCGTAAATAGTCTTTGCTGGTCCGATTGAGTTTCCACCGTCTTTCATTGCTCGTGAGTAATTTGAGGTGATCACATAGCGAGAGCGAGCCTTGAGGGAGACACCGAACTTTTATCATGACCAACATGTCTTCTATGCCACCACAAATACTACTAGGTCGTCACTATCAATTCTGTAATCCTTGTTGCCACTAGGTGTGTTGCCGTCTGGTTGTCGAAGCAACGCCTTAAAGACAGCGGACCTGATCTATCAACAATTATCTCCTCGATCCGATTTGACAGTCCTAGGTGCTCCCACACTTCTTGAGCTCTTGATCATTGGATGTTAATATAGTGAAGTGCATATTTTAAAATCTCCAAATTTGTCAATTTTGTCATTTTCATGAAGCATCGAATATCAAGAATGCATTGAGATTTATCAAGCTTGTATCCAAAGTTTTTTTCCAGATATTTTAAAAATTCAAAAAATGTTTTTTGAATTTTTTAAACTAAAAGCTCCATTGGGCCTAAGATCCATCTGTCAGCACTCGTGTAAGCTTGTCATATTTAAATTATACATAATTACAAGACCACTCTTATAAAAATAGAAAGGACACGCATGTCCTTAGCTAAATCGACGCCATCTTCCTCCTGTGGTCGTCATACTGTAGCGAAGCTTGGCGCTGCATGTGGATCTCTCGAGCACCCTCGGAGCCAGTATAAGGGTATACAGAGCAACCAAGAAGTTGTTGGTCGGAGTTAGAAGATGTCTACGAAAACAAACCAAGAGACTTTTTTTTTAAAGAGTACATATATTAATATTATAAAAATACCAATTACATCTAGTCTCTGCAACAATGTATGTCCTAGCAACCTTATGAATACACATAATTTTGGAAAAAAAGGAAAAAGAATTAGAAAAGAAAAAGTCCCGTTATAGAGAACGATTCCTCAAAGCAAGACACTAACACCACCATGAAAACACCAGTAGTCCAACCACTCCAATAAAAAGATTTTGAGAAGGAAACAGTGCACAAGTGTCGTTGTCGCCTGATCAACGATAATAGCTTTTCATCCTGGAGAAATTCCTTGCTCGCAAAACAATACTTTCAACAAGGTCATTGTCAGGCACAACCAATTAAGACCAAATCTTGGATTTTCACCCTGCAAGATAAGACTGGGAACTCCTCTTGTGTTGTCGCTCCCACAACAGTCGCTGCTACGAGTCACAGATCACGCAGCCGGTTCCTCATCGCCGCAAAGACTCAAAGAACCATCGCTGCCCTCAAGCTCCATCTTTACTAACATTCTCCGTATCTGACTTCATCATGCATCGTCGAAGATATGACACACGATGGTAACAAATAGTAGAGCTTTGCAATGCTCCCGTTGAAACCAAACGGCCAGAAAAATATCAGTGTGAACGGCCGAATACCTTCCGATCCAGCAATCTCCAGGCATGATGTGTCCATGGAAGTTCTCCGACGGAGCCTTTCGGAACGCGTCTCTCCAGTCCAGATCAATGATGGTAGGCAACAAACAGATCTTCGTCTTCGTGCTGAAGGAACCCAAGGACCACCACCATTATTTAGGCCGAACCAGTAGGCCCTACACCGCTGGCCGGCTTCCGACAAGCGGAACGAGTGGGTCATCCATTGGACCTTTCGAGCCCATGGAAGAACCCAAAGATTGAGCCGTAGCAGCACCGCCGCAGGGCAGCCAACGTCTCCAGGACCGCACTAGATCCTCTTCTACTCCTCCGCGCGACCACCCTAGATTCACACATACATAATTGGTGAGTCCTTGCTTTACTAGCTTCCCGAAAAAGTTATTAATGCTTCGTTGAATGAGAATTCAGAAGTCCAAAACACAAAAATCATAGTCCACTACGCCAAATGACGTCGTCCAGGACCTGCTACACAAATCTAAGTAAAATACAAGACCCTAGATTAGGTTATGACAAGAGCTTCACACGCCCTCTGATGACACCAACGAATCCCATTGGAACAAGGATAAGACAGGGAGACCTTATTCCAAACAACATACGACTTGATGCCTAAACCGACCCCTAGGCAAATAAAAGCGACCAAAACCACTTACCCCAGACCATGGTTCCAACCTACCAGGGCCAAAAGGTACCCGGAGTAGGGGTGGAATCGAGCCGAGCCGATCCGGCTCGTCGCTCGGCTCGACCTCGCTCGATAAAACTCGAGCCGAGCCCAAGCTCGGCTTGGTACTAAAAATGTGTTGAAAACAGGGCTCGTGGCTCCCTCGGTTAGGCTCGCGGCTCGCTCGAATGTCTCGTCGAGCCGAAACCCTAACTAATCCGATAACCCGATACGGTACCCCTTGTCCCCCACGATCCCGACACTGACCCACCCCACTTTCCCCTGCCTCTCATGCGTGCATGCTGCTGCTAGCTCTCGAGGGCGACCCCGACTCGCCACACCGCGCGCCGCCCATCGCCTTCCACCGCTGACAGTCGCAGGCTCCTCCATGGCTCCACTACCTTACCCCTAACCCTCCTGAACCCGTTCCTCACTTCCCCTACCCTTTCCCTTGGTCTCGCGTGAATCTAGGGTTACCGGCGCCGCCGGCCCTCCGCCTGTCCACCACACCAAAGGTCGTCCTCTCTACTCTGTACCTCTACCTGTCCGCCACAGCAAGTGAGTAGGGGCATCTCCCCACCCCACATCCCTAATTCCTCCTCCTTCTTGCTTGATGCTTGGGCGCTTCTAGCAGTCTTAAAATAGAGTGAATGTGATTTTCTTCATTTGGTGTGTTTCCTCATGAAACTTTTTATATAGCAACCAACTAGTCTTAAAATAGAGTGAATGTGATTTTCTTTTGTTTGTGTGCTGCAGAATCAACATGCAACAAGGATGGAGGAAGATGAAATGATCGATATGATGGTTCTTTTGGGTTCAGATGTTCTACTTGTCAAACTAAGTACATGTGTTTGTGTTCGTGATGTATGCCACTATCATTGTATGTTTGTGTTTGTGATGTATGACACTATCTATGTACCAGAATGGATGTTTATGTTATGAACTTGTGACATATGCACTTGTTATCATCATTCGTACTTTCTGAATCTTGGTATACTATGATATGCATGTATTCATGATGAATTGTTGATCATAATTGTGAATTGTTACAATTTTAGCAAAGGTCATGGCGATTTTTTTAATTACATCGAGCCTTCGAGCCGGCTTGCGAGCTTGATCGAGCGGGCTTGTCGAGCCTCGAGCCTGAGTTTCAGGTTTAAGGCTTGGCTTGTTCAACCTCCGAGTCGAGCCGAGCCTTGACGAGCCCGAACCGAGCCTCGAGCCTCGAGCCATATGTCCACCCCTAACCCGGAGGTGAGGGGAACCGCTGGTAGCCTTAGGGCACATTTCGTGCAGCCTTCCTCGTCCTGCAGCTTGAAACAAAACCCGACACCGATGCTATTTATCCATCCAAAAGGCATGATTGTCAACTCCTCCCTGCATACTACATCTCTGAATTGGAAAAGAAGTGGCATTGGTAATATGTAACATATGTATGGATGATTTTGAGACTCATTATTTGTACTACAAAATTCCACCAATCTATTAATAATCATCAACAACGGTACAAAGGAGACCAAAAGTAATAAATATTACAAATAGGTCATTCGAACACCTAGCGACGACTACATACACTAGCACAAGCCGAAGACATGTCGCTGTCCTCGCCCCTCCATCACTGGAGCCAGACAAATCTTGTCGTAGTAGACCTTGTTGTAATAGATGGATGAAAATTCGTTGTGCTAAGACCCGGAAGAACCAGCACACCAGAGAAGCAATCATCGCTAAAGATGACAATCATAGATCGGAAGAGTCCGACCTCAAACCACACAAAAGAATACGAAAAACGACCAGATCCCAAGATATCTATCGGACACATGACTCCATGCGCCCTTCGCCGGTGCTAGGTGCACCACCAGAGAAAGGATATGGTGAAAAGGACTTTATTCCTCTCCAGGACGTAGTCGTCGCCTCAACATGCTAAAAAGACACTGAAAATAGTCTAAACGATGAACGTGAACCTTCCCGCCAGCGAGATGTCGTGGTCCTCCACACCTTCAAGGAACCAAGGCCACCGGAGGAGGAGCGGACCGGCGACATCACCAGCGAGAGGAACAAAACCCTAGATGGGTTCTACAATGTCGTTGCGTCTCTCCCGCCGTGAAAGCATGTACCGGTTTGATCTCATCACGACTTGTTATTTGTATTTGAAGGTATTGTGCTAGTTAAAATGTGTGGAAAGTGTCGCAATACAAGGGAACACGAACTGGTACATGCCACGTGAGGGGAGGAGGAAGGCGGTTCTGACTTTAAAACCCATCTAGGGTTTTGTCCCTCTCATCGGTGACGCTGTCGGTCCATTCCTCTTCTGGTGGCCTTGGTGCCTGTGGCATCCCGCAAAACCACTACTAGAAAATCGCGTTGTTTTTGTGCATTGCATCATCATGACAGCATGCTCATGTCATCATGCCACATTGCATTTGAGCATCGTCATCATCTTGCATTTGCTTGCATAAAACTAATTGCAGACAAACCTGTTTGTGTTTTCTAAACGACCCGTCTTTATTCAAACACAAACCCCGGGTCTCCGGATTATTTTGTTTATCTGCTATCGGTTTGCAAACGGTGCATTTAAAATAAATAAAATATTGAATTATTTTTTTAGTGGGGCAGTCGAACGGGCCGAATCGACCCGAACGACCACCCCCAGAAGAAAACGGTTCAATCTAAATCCTATTCCTACCCATCCTAACTTAACAACCCTGCCTCCACCTCACCCCGACCAACCCCCTCCTGACACCTCACCCTCTCCCTTCCCCCACCCACTCCCATGCCGCCACCTGCCCCCACTCCCTCACCTCCACTCCACCTGGACACACCCTCCCTCACCCAGCACCCACGCGCACACACTCAACGCAAACCACCCCACTCACCCGATCCCCACTCACCTCTCCTGGCCCCACCCTGCAAACCGGCCCCCACCACCTGCCCCTGTTCCCCGCGGCCCACCTCCCACCTCCTCCCTCGCGTTCCCTCTTCCTCACCGCGACTCCCCTAGGCGCCGAGGCCGCCTCCTCCCCTCGGCAAGCCCCCGCCGGCGCGCCCCCGACCGTCTCCGGCCGCGTTGTCCTCCCCCTCTCTGGCCTCCAGCGCCGCCCGCCACACAAGCTCGCCCTCCTCTCCTCGCGTGCGCGCTTCTCGCCTCTCTCCCCAACCGCCGGACCTCGCTGGCCCTCCTCCTCCCGCCGGCCTCGGCTCACGCCCCGTCGACCTCGCCCGCGCGCCGCCCTCCCCTCTTCGGCTCGCGCCATCCCCCTCTCTCCTCCGTGCCTCTTCCGCCTCCACGCTCGCCGGCTCGCCCGCGGCCGTCTGCCACGCTACCGCCGCCCAGGAGCCGCCCCGGCGCGCCTCCTCCGGCCTCGGCGCGCCGCGTCCGGCCGCCCGCCGACGTCGCCATGCCCGCCAGGCCCTCCGTCGAGCCGCTCCGCCGGCCGCACCGCCATGCGCGCCGCCGCGCCTCGCGGGTCCTCCCTCGGCGCCGTCCATCCCGCCGGCAAGTTCCGCCTCCACCGCCTCCCGCCGCGGCCGCGCTCCTCGCCGCGCCCGCCGCTCGTCTCCGCCTCGCCGTCCTGCGACCTCCCTCGCCGGAGCTCATCCTCGCGCCTTCCGCCTCGGCCGCGCCTCCCGTTCCGCCGGCGCGTCCTCGAACGCCGCCCGAGCCTCCCCGCCGCCGTCTGCCTCTCTCCGGCGGGCCCGTCCTACAGCGCCGCCGAACACCTGCTGGCAGGAGAGTACGTGTGTTCCCGTGGTCCTTTGGAATTGGCAGTACTATCACCAAGCACAACCAATGACAAGACACTGGGAGGACGAACAAGAGATACTCCTGTCTGGCACGACCTAAGACCATCAGTTAACATTCCAAGAACTTCTACTGAAGACGCCGACCCCGTGTTCTCCCTCTCGTACCATCAAGCACTCCTACAAGGATATGAAGACCGAACCCTAACCAAGATCTCCGATCCCTCGATCCGAAGACCGGTCCCGAAACCCTGAGTGCACCGACGACCAGATCTCCACGGTGTAACGACAAGACCCACGACCGCGGAGACGACAAGATCGTCGCCCGGACGCCAAGACCGCCACATGGGACGATAAGCGCTTCATCTCGGATACGCCAAGTACTTCAGCCAGATGCCAAGACCGGCCCGACACGAGGACACGACAAGATCTGCGCGACGACGAGATCGACATCGACCAGGGCGAGTCCGATGCGCCCCCGACACCGAATCAAGTCCTTCTTCCCAGGACGCCAAGCTCTCCGCCTTGTATCCGCTCCCGCTGTTCCCGTTGAACCCTGAGACCGAACCCCGAACCCCGGAACCCCAAGAGCGTCGAACCCTAATGTGTGAACCTTTTCCCGAGCCCCTATTTTATAAATGCTAATTATAAAACCTGTTGCATATAAATTTGTCATACTCGCATGCATATTTGTGTGGTTTGGGGGCCTTATGCCGATTCAGCTTATAATTAAATATGGGGCCCATATGCGGGCAAATCTAGTCTCATATTGGCCTCATTTAAATTTGTGTAGCGAACCGGCGATATATTCTGCCTTGTTAAACAACATTTAAATTGCAGGGTAGTTAATAACTTGAACCGTTTAATTAATTGTCGGGACCCTGGTTCCGTTTAATATGGCCTAATTGCACCGCATATTTACCATGACATACATCATACATGCATCATGCCGATCTTCTGCCGTTGTATTAAATATTGCATCCGGTGTTTATTCTAGTGTTTTTCTTCTTCGCGGATAAGGCCGTTGAGTTGATGCGAGTGTCGACCCGATCTTCGGCTGAACCTTCGGCAATGTTTTCAGGCGAGCATCTCCCCCTTTCTACCTATCTTACTTTTATAGTATTTATTCCCTCCTGTTGATCTATTGCTATCTGTGTTGCGATGCTCTAGTTTTCGTACCCGTGATATCCCTTGCAGCCATATATTACCTTTGACACATCCTATTACCTGTTGTTTGGTAGATAGTTGGACTTGCGCGTCGTAGTCGCTTGCTCAAGTGCTGTTGCGTGTCGACAAGTGCCACAGTTGTTGGTGTATTGCCGCCTGTTGTTGTTGGAGATGATCATGGCTTTATTTATCGTTCACTTTAATTCCTGTTTAACAACTAAAATTGAAGTAAGTAAGCAGAGGCATCGGTGGGTGATAGATAATATTTGGTTTCCGACCGCCCACTTGTGTCCCGTAGGACCCCGAGTACTTGATACCTGTTCCTTGAATATTCGCGCTATCCACATCCGGGAGGCTTATGGGACCCCCCTGAGCCAGAGCTTGATTCAGTCTTATTTCTTGGGGCCACAAACTAGTTTGAGGTTTTATTTACTATCGTGTACCTATGCCATGCTTTACTGCTTTATTTACGATTGTGCGAGGAGCACACTGTACTGTTTAGGTAAGCGGAATGTTTTCGCGGTATCGACAAGCCCAGTTTTGGGTTCCCAGTCGTTTACAACCATTGTCGCAAACCTTGAGTCCGTCTCGGAGTCAGCTAGCTTCGTTGCGGGTCTACTCAATGGGGTGGCCCCCTGAAATATTTCTGAATCCTGTGATTGCTTTGTCGTGAAAGCCTCGTTGGGTTTTGATTTGGTTTTTCCGAGGTTGATCGAGTGTGTGTTGCTATTTGTGCACCCCGGCCGGGTTAAAACTTTCTGAAAGCCGTGTCCGCGGTTATGGACGACTTGGAGCACAGTATCTCGATCATAGACAACTATAACTAAAGTAGTGCTATAAATTTGACTTTATAATGACTAGTAATCAGCTCCACTATAATGGAATGGCTAAATAAAACTGCCAACAATTGCTTGTTTGAGTTGTCGCTTGCGACCATTGTACCTGACTAGTAAGTATTGCAACTATAACGGAATGGCTAAATAAAAGTACCAACAACTGCTGGGTTTTGGGTTATCTCATGATAATTGTATCTGACTAGTAAGTGTCGCAACTACAACGGAATGGTTAACTAAAAGTGCCCACTGCTTATTTTATCAGGATGATTATCTATACTTGACTAGTAATTGCTGCAACGATAACTGAATAAATAAAACTGCCAACTGTGTGAGTTCCTCGGTTGACTTCCTCGTTTGGTCTCGAGGGGGAAATACCAGGATGGGTTTGTTTGGTGGTAGTACCAGGTTGGTTCCGAATAGGTCTTTCTTCCCCCTCTCTGATTTCCGCCAGTTGTATCGAGTCTCTATAGGGTGTTCAGTGCTTGCTGCCGCTGCCGCTTCAGTCCACCATACCTATGTAGGCGAGGACCGCCGAATTCTAGTCTCGCCGTGTACTGGCCTCAGTACTGACGCTCCTCTTTTTCCTTTGCCCTTTGTCGGCACCCCTTTTGTTTAAGCAGGTTTTGAGATCGACGTCGTTAGCAGGGTTACCCTTCCGGCTTGGCCTGGGCAGGGTTATGGACGCCATTGGTTATTCTTCAGGGCTCTTAGCCCCGTTTGCATCTTGTCCGTAGTCGGACGCTGTATCATTTTTAAGGTGATTTGGATCTTTGTACCGTATATCTGTATTCTTGACTCATGGAGTCGTGTTGTATATATCTGTTCTGTGGGTCCCATCGAGGACTGTTGTGTAATGTTATTACTTCGTTTTCCACCTGCACGGAAGTACCTGGTGGGCACCTTTGAATCGTTTCTATGCAGGTTTGGCGGGTTTTCGCTAAAACTTGCATAGGCTCGATTCTGAGGGTGCTACAGAGTGGTATCAGAGCTCAGCAGTTGCGATACCCCACAAGTCCAGCCTGTAGGATAACCTAGCTAACGGCCGAAGTAGAGTGTCAAAACTATTTTTGAAAAAATCGGTTGGATAGTTCTGATTAGGTCTGCTTTTACTCCTTACCCCTCTGCTATTCTCCTCTTACCTCTGCGTGTTTTGAACCCGCTCTCGTCTCTCTCTTCGAGTCCAGGATTTCTCGTGGTTGGGTTCCGTCATGCCTTCAGGGTTTCGCTTCCTCCTTTGGTAACGGTGTTGCTACATCTGGTCTTCATGCTATCCGAGGAATCCTTTATCTGTGGCACCATTCTTTGTTCCTTGTTTGTGCCTTCCGGTGTTTTCTGACGCGACGACATCATCTACGCCAGATCCGATGCAGAGTCTGCATCCCTCCTTTGTTTTCCGAACCTCGCTTGTCGAGATCTTCAGTCTAATTCCGAGAGTTGGTTGCATAATCCGCCTATTCGTGTGCAGAGTAATGGTTTGAGTGCGGGATGGAGTAGCTACCATACCACTACTCTTATCATTCGCTCTTGTACATCGAATCAGTGGATCCAGCAATTTTACTCCGTCCACGGAAGCTAGAGGTGGCTTTATTTGTTGATACCTCTACCTTCGACCTTTTGCTCCCGGAGTGTTCGCTCGACGATCACGGACAACGACCTCTTGTTAGTGGTGTCGCGAGGATCTACACGATGCGAGAAGATTCAGACCGTCGACCTTCCTTCCGGTACCATGAGGCGGATCTCGAGGGCGAGATCCATTGTTAGTGGTGTCGAATTGTGGCATCCCGCAAAACCACTACTAGAAAATCGCGTTGTTTTTGTGCATTGCATCATCATGACAGCATGCTCATGTCATCATGCCACATTGCATTTGAGCATCGTCATCATCTTGCATTTGCTTGCATAAAACTAATTGCAGAAAAACCTGTTTGTGTTTTCTAAACGACCCGTCTTTATTCAAACACAAACCCCGGGTCTCCGGATTATTTTGTTTGTCTGCTATCGGTTTGCAAACGGTGCATTTAAAATAAATAAATATTGAATTATTTTTTAGTGGGGCAGTTGAACGGGCCGAATCGACCCGAACGACCACCCCCAGAAGAAAACGGTTCAATCTAAATCCTATTCCTACCCATCCTAACCTAACCACCCTGCCTCCACCTCACCCCGACCAACCCCCTCCTGACACCTCACCCTCTCCCTTCCCCCACCCACTCCCATGCCGCCACCTGCCCCCACTCCCTCACCTCCACTCCACCTGGACACACCCTCCCTCACCCAGCACCCACGCGCACACACTCAACGCAAACCACCCCACTCACCCGATCCCCACTCACCTCTCCTGGCCCCACCCTGCAAACCGGCCCCCACCACCTGCCCCTGTTCCCCGCGGCCCACCTCCCACCTCCTCCCTCGCGTTCCCTCTTCCTCACCGCGACTCCCCCAGGCGCCGAGGCCGCCTCCTCCCCTCGGCAAGCCCCCGCCGGCACGCCCCCGGCCGTCTCCGGCCGCGTTGTCCTCCCCCCTCTGGCCTCCAGCGCCGCCCGCCGCTCAAGCTCGCCCTCCTCTCCTCGCGTGCGCGCTTCTCGCCTCTCTCCCCAACCGCCGGACCTCGCTGGCCCTCCTCCTCCCGCCGGCTCGGCTCGCGCCCCGTCGACCTCGCCCGCGCGCCGCCCTCCCCTCTCCGGCTCGCGCCATCCCCCCTCTCCTCCGCGCCTCTTCCGCCTCCGCGCTCGCCGGCTCGCCCGCGGCCGTCTGCCACGCTACCGCCGCCCAGGAGCCGCCCCGGCGCACCTCCTCCGGCCTCGGCACGCCGCGTTCGGCCGCCCGCCGACGTCGCCCTGCCCGCCAGGCCCTCCGTCGAGCCGCTCCGCCGGCCGCACCGCCATGCGCGCCGCCGCGCCTCGCGGGTCCTCCCTTGGCGCCGTCCATCCCGCCGGCAAGTTCCGCCTCCACCGCCTCCCGCCGCGGCCGCGCTCCTCGCCGCGCCCGCCGCTCGTCTCCGCCTCGCCGTCCTGCGACCTCCCTCGCCGGAGCTCATCCTCGCGCCTTCCGCCTCGGCCGCGCCTCCCGTTCCGCCGACGCGTCCTCGAACGCCGCCCGAGCCTCCCCGCCGCCGTCTGCCTCTCTCCGGCAGGCCCGTCCTACAGCGCCGACGTACACCTGCTGGCCGGAGAGTACGTGTGTTCCCGTGGTCCTTTGGAATTGGCAGTATTGTCACCAAGAACAACCAATGACAAGACACTGGGAGGACGAACAAGAGATACTCCTGTCTGGCACGACCTAAGACCATCAGTTAACATTCCAAGAACTTCTACTGAAGACGCCGACCCCGTGTTCTCCCTCTCGTACCATCAAGCACTCCTACAAGGATATGAAGACCGAACCCTAACCAAGATCTCCGATCCCTCGATCCGAAGACCGGTCCCGAAACCCTGAGTGCACCGACGACCAGATCTCCACGGTGTAACGACAAGACCGACGACCGCGGAGACGACAAGATCGTCGCCCGGACGCCAAGACCGCCACATGGGACGATAAGCACTTCATCTCGGATACGCCAAGTACTTCAGCCAGATGCCAAGACCGGCCCGACACGAGGACACGACAAGATCTGCGCGACGACGAGATCGACATCGACCAGGGCGAGTCCGATGCGCCCCCGACACCGAATCAAGTCCTTCTTCCCAGGACGCCAAGCTCTCCGCCTTGTATCCGCTCCCGCTGTTCCCGTCGAACCCTGAGACCGAACCCCGAACCCCGGAGCCCCAAGAGCGTCGAACCCTAATGTGTGAACCTTTTCCCGAGCCCCTATTTTATAAATGCTAATTATAAAACCTGTTGCATATAAATTTGTCATACTCGCATGCATATTTGTGTGGTTTGGGGGCCTTATGCCGATTCACCTTATAATTAAATATGGGGCCCATATGCGGGCAAATCTAGTCTCATATTGGCCTCATTTAAATTTGTGTAGCGAATCGGCGATATATTCTGCCTTGTTAAACAACATTTAAATTGCAGGGTAGTTAATAACTTGAACCGTTTAATTAATTGTCGGGACCCTGGTTCCGTTTAATATGGCCTAATTGCACCGCATATTTACCATGACATACATCATACATGCATCATGCCGATCTTCTGCCGTTGTATTAAATATTGCATCCGGTGTTTATTCTAGTGTTTTGCTTCTTCGCGGATAAGGCCGTTGAGTTGATGCGAGTGTCGACCCGATCTTCGGCTGAACCTTCGGCAATGTTTTCAGGCGAGCATCTCCCCCTTTCTACCTATCTTACTTTTATAGTATTTATTCCCTCCTGTTGATCTATTGCTATCTGTGTTGCGATGCTCTAGTTTTCGTACCCGTGATATCCCTTGCAGCCATATATTACCTTTGACACATCCTATTACCTGTTGTTTGGTAGATAGTTGGACTTGCGCGTCGTAGTCGCTTGCTCAAGTGCTGTTGCGTGTCGACAAGTGCCACAGTTGTTGGTGTATTGCCGCCTGTTGTTGTTGGAGATGATCATGGCTTTATTTATCGTTCACTTTAATTCCTGTTTAACAACTAAAATTGAAGTAAGTAAGCAGAGGCATCGGTGGGTGATAGATAATATTTGGTTTCCGACCGCCCACTTGTGTCCCGTAGGACCCCGAGTACTTGATACCTGTTCCTTGAATATTCGCGCTATCCACATCCGGGAGGCTTATGGGACCCCCCTGAGCCAGAGCTTGATTCAGTCTTATTTCTTGGGGCCACAAACTAGTTTGAGGTTTTATTTACTATCCTGTACCTATGCCATGCTTTACTGCTTTATTTACGATTGTGCGAGGAGCACACTGTACTGTTTAGGTAAGCGGAATGTTTTCGCGGTATCGACAAGCCCAGTTTTGGGTTCCCAGTCGTTTACAGCCATTGTCGCAAACCTTGAGTCCGTCTCGGAGTCAGCTAGCTTCGTTGCGGGTCTACTCAATGGGGTGGCCCCTGAAATATTTCTGAATCCTGTGATTGCTTTGTCGTGAAAGCCTCGTTGGGTTTTGATTTGGTTTTTCCGAGGTTGATCGAGTGTGTGTTGCTATTTGTGCACCCCGGCCGGGTTAAAACTTTCTGAAAGCCGTGTCCGCGGTTATGGACGACTTGGAGCACAGTATCTCGATCATAGACAACTATAACTAAAGTAGTGCTATAAATTTGACTTTATAATGACTAGTAATCAGCTCCACTATAATGGAATGGCTAAATAAAACTGCCAACAATTGC
Source organism: Avena sativa (assembly GCA_916181665.1). NCBI lineage: Eukaryota > Viridiplantae > Streptophyta > Magnoliopsida > Poales > Poaceae > Avena > Avena sativa. Next base: position 367,076,254 of record OV702279.1, on the reverse strand, counting down.
TTGTTTGAGTTGTCGCTTGCGACCATTGTACCTGACTAGTAAGTATTGCAACTATAACGGAATGGCTAAATAAAAGTACCAACAACTGCTGGGTTTTGGGTTATCTCATGATAATTGTATCTGACTAGTAAGTGTCGCAACTACAACGGAATGGTTAACTAAAAGTGCCCACTGCTTATTTTATCAGGATGATTATCTATACTTGACTAGTAATTGCTGCAACGATAACTGAATAAATAAAACTGCCAACTGTGTGAGTTCCTCGGTTGACTTCCTCGTTTGGTCTCGAGGGGGAAATACCAGGATGGGTTTGTTTGGTGGTAGTACCAGGTTGGTTCCGAATAGGTCTTTCTTCCCCCTCTCTGATTTCCGCCAGTTGTATCGAGTCTCTATAGGGTGTTCAGTGCTTGCTGCCGCTGCCGCTTCAGTCCACCATACCTATGTAGGCGAGGACCGCCGAATTCTAGTCTCGCCGTGTACTGGCCTCAGTACTGACGCTCCTCTTTTTCCTTTGCCCTTTGTCGGCACCCCTTTTGTTTAAGCAGGTTTTGAGATCGACGTCGTTAGCAGGGTTACCCTTCCGGCTTGGCCTGGGCAGGGTTATGGACGCCATTGGTTATTCTTCAGGGCTCTTAGCCCCATTTGCATCTTGTCCGTAGTCGGACGCTGTATCATTTTTAAGGTGATTTGGATCTTTGTACCGTATATCTGTATTCTTGACTCATGGAGTCGTGTTGTATATATCTGTTCTGTGGGTCCCATCGAGGACTGTTGTGTAATGTTATTACTTCGTTTTCCACCCGCACGAAAGTGCCTGGTGGGCACCTTTGAATCGTTTCTATGCAGGTTTGGCGGGTTTTCGCTAAAACTTGCATAGGCTCGATTCTGAGGGTGCTACAGTGCCTTAGAGTTGTGTTGAACCATGACTTCTCACTTGCGGGAAGGATCACAATTTTTTGGGACTATTTCAGTGCCTTTTGGGGGATGTTGTGGCATCGGCTATGCCCTAAAGTTAGAATAAGGTCCTCCCGCCATATCCTTACTTCGATGGTGCACCTAGCGCCTACGACGGGAGCGTGGAGTCATGTATCCATCGGATCTCTTGTGATCCAGTCATTTTTTTATTAGTTGGTGTAGTTTGAGGCCAGTCTTTATTGATCTATGATTGTTATATTCGGCGATTATTGCTGCACTGGTGCGCTCGACAACTTCACGTTCATCTACTGTAACAAGCTTTGCCTGACTCCGATGATGGAAGGACGATGACGCGTCTTAAACTCGTGCTAGTTTATGTAGTCATCGCTAGGTGGTCCATGGACTTGGTGGTAATTTTTGTAGGTTCTTTTCTACTTGCTATTGATGAGACCCGAGGAATTGCGAAGAAAAAAACACAGTCAAAATCTTAGTGGTCCATTTTATATGAATTTCAAAATATTGAAAAATTCTGGAACAAAATTCCCGGTGTGCATCCGAACGTGCTATGTCCTCACACAAAGTTTTGCAGTCAAAAGATATTTTTTTGTGATCTGTACAAAAAAAACAAAAAAATGTCTTGTGAAAAACAGTTTTGCAACACCAAAAATTATCTTTTTTACACAGTCAACATAAAATGTATTTTTTCGTAAAACTTGGTGTACGAACATATAATATCAACATGTACATCCGAATATTTTTTTTCAAAATTTTCAACATTTTAAAGTATGTCTTTTTTTCGTTGGGCGTATCTACACCTAGGAGCCAAAGTTGATTTCCGCATTGGTAATGTGTAACATACGTATGGATGATTTTGAGACTCTCATGATTTGTATTTCAATGTTCTAGTGTGCTAGTTAAAAACGCGTGGAAAGTGCTAGTGCACAATAACGTGCTGTATTTTTTATACTGTATGTACTAGTAAAGGACAATGAAGAGTATCTATTATCCACACAATAACGATCGATGCCGTAGGGAGTTTGCATAGGGTCGTGGCCGGAAGTAGTTCTCTGTTTCGATTCATTCCGGTTCCGGCAGGGATCGCGTGAGTCACGTTCGTGCGTGAACGTTACAATCAAAATTCTAGCTAGGTACGGAAATAGGGATACCCGATCGAGGACGTCGAGGCGTCCGAATCGGAACAAACCTACAACCAGCAGATTCCATATATATACGCACGCCGACCGACTACACGAGTCATCACGAGTCATCACGGCGCCGACCGACTACACGAGTCATCACGTACGCGATCCAATCCAGAGCTGCATCGATCGATCAATGGCGTTGTTGATCCCTCCGTGGGCAGAGGTTCCCCAGGACGTGCTAGATCTCGTCATCGACCGCCTCGTTTCCTCCACCGATGATGATCGGAGCCTCCTCTCCACACTGTGGTCTCGATTACCAGGGTTCTTCCGCTCCTCCCATGGCCATGGGTTCGAGGCGGCACGCCGTGCCCGGCGCCACTCGGCCTCTGTGGACCGCGCTCGCTTCCGCGCCGTGTGTCGTTCCTGGCATTTGGCTATGCGCCAGCACGTTCCGGCTCCACGGCAGATCCCCTGGATCGTCATGTCGGATGGCTCCTTCTTGACACCTTCAGACATTGTTGCAATTGGCACCTCGCCCCCACGCATCCCATCCTTGCCAAGCAACGCGAGATGTATTGGCTCCACTAACAGCTGGCTCGCCCTCGACTGTACCACCAGCGACGACGCTGGGAAGATGATGCATCGCTACTTTTTGCACAATCCTTTCACCGATGTGACCATGCCGCTCCCTGAGCTAGATTCCGTTATCGGTGATGTTTCCGAGCTTTTCAAGGTTCTGAAAGTGCTCTTGCGGTCAACTCCCCATGACGTCATAGCTCTCATGACCAACAACTGGAATTATCCTATCATCCTAATCAGGCCAGGGAAGGGTGTGTGGTTGCCTCCGCCACAAACCGCTCCTTTTGTCTACATCGTCGACATTGCCTTTCTTGGAGACAAATTATACGGAATCACCGAGGCCGAGGATCTTGTCTCTTTTGGTATAGATTTTGATAATATACCCACCATTACAACTATGGAGCGCCTCATTCGCCATCCACCGGGCGATTATCCGTTTGGTGCGTGGAGGGATGTTAATGATAATTTGGAGTACGTGAACAATGATAAGGCCAGTGTGGATGAGGTCGAGAATGATGACGAGGACCGTACAGAGGCACCGGGGAAAGAGGATTATGAGGCGGACGCCCTAGATGAACTTCGGAAGAAAACCGGCGATGACATGATCCCTTATAGCGCAACCTGTTGGTCAGATGATGAAGAGAAGTATTTCGTCAGCGAAATACGGTACCTAGTCGAGTCTTGTGGAAAACTGCTCATGGTGAGGCGAGAATTGCATTGGCCTTGGGGCGAAGATACACCCAACTTCACTCGCAAGGTGGAGGTTTACAAGGCGGATGTCAACAAAGGTGCACCGCAATGGGTGCCGGTTTCGACTGGGCTAGGCAGCCAAGCGTTATTTGTGAGCAGATTCTTCAGCAAGTCCATTTCTACTTGCGATGATCTCGATCGGAATGCTCTTCATTTTATCGATACAGGCGAGAAGTTCGACATGAAATCTCAAACTATCAGCCGGACCTGGAGGCACATTAACCCCCACCAGTCAATGTGGATCTTTTCTCCGGAACTAGTGGTTTAATCTTTGTAGCAGCTTACGACTACATCTCTTATGAACATGATTAGTTAGATAAGTGACCTATATTGGATATTGTGTACACCTGGTTGGTAACGACATATGATTTTTTTCTGTTCGAATGTAACTGCATGTACCTGATGCCGCTGTAGAACGATAAAAAGATTGCCGGAATATGTTTGATGTATTATTGAGCCTTATGGACGAGTATATATAGACGTGCAGGGATCATTTTGAAGTACAAGTCAAGTTAGGCTAGAGTCCTAACTATCCTAGACTATCATAACTGTTGAGAAATAGAGCAATTTACCAAGCGAATTATCCATAATAAACGCTAGATAAAACATGACTAGAATAATAGGTAATATACTAATCATGTTTAATAGCGAATACAAAATAAGGCATATAGCCAAACAAACTGCAAGGCATAAAACTCTGGATAGAATCAGAACAAGATTGAGACAGAAGATGTACACGGCAGTAGCAGAAGTAGAACCGCCGGCGTTGGAACCGTCATTGGCCATGTCGTCGAGGAAGAGGGTGCTGATGTCGGGGAAGAAGTCCTCGTCGGGGAAGACGTCGCTATCTGTGAGGGAGTCCGTGACGAAGCCAGTAGTCACGCTGATAGCGCTCCCCAAAAACCTTATCGCCCTTCTTCCGTACAGGACTCGAAGCAGCGGGGTCTCGGAGGCCTACTGTCCCGGCTCGCGGTGCACGCCGCAAGACGGGATGGGGAAGATGAAAGTAGCGCAGTGCTCTGGAACTCGAGGCAAGGGATGTGTAACAGCGCAACTGAGAGGAGGCGCGACCTCTCTCTCTTATAGGCGCAGAGGAGAAGGCAGACGGTGCAGAAGATGAAACGAACAGGCGCATTTAACTCGTATTAAACGTCCATTCAAAGCAAACGTTTCACCTTCGTATATCTGTTCATATACCATTCATGCGTGGCAAAATAAAGCTCGGCTCGATTCCCGCAACCCGCGGCGCGCGCGCGCGTCGTGACGTGACGTGACGAGGAGAGGCGAGGCGTGGCGTGGCGTGGCGAGGCGAGCGAGGAGGAGGAGGAGCGCGCGTGTGGAACTCTCTCCTTATCCTTCTAATCCTTTTACCAAGTGGTAGAAGAGCTCACCTTATAAGCTGGTCCAACTTCCACTCAACTAGCAATGTGGGACTAAACATTTGTCCCACCTCTTGTCTTGCATGAATGGGCCACATGGGCCTCTAGGATTTTCAGGAATTATTTAAATAGAAAATGGGCTAGACATTTTGGGCCAAAATTCCAACAATCCCCCACCAGATCCCAGAGGCACATGTAATCTGCCTTTGGTTCCAAAACACTGTTTATATACCGATACTATAGTGGAGACTGTTAAGTTGAACTTCCACCTAAAATTCTATGCTACACTAGGTTGCAACTTGTATAGTGGACTATGCCTTGAACTGCAAGTTTGCTGCAATCTAGCTTCACACGAAGTCTTGACCGATACTGGGCTACCGTGGGACTTCCCCGCGGGTGGAGCTTATACGTCATACTCCATGACCTTTCATGAGTTTATTAGAGAGCACCCCACTCTCATAGACTGCGACGTTTTAACAGTCAGACTCATATAGGTGTGTTCTTCAAAAGATGTTCTGCAGGACAACATCTTTGCTTAGGATAAGCCACTTAGAACACATTAAGATAATAAATCAACCTGCCATGCAGAATAGGAAAGTATTGCATCTTTATGGAGTGGTGTTTATTAAAGTAGGGATACTTTCCTCTCAGCTAACCAACAGCTTGTTTCCCAATTCTAATTCACGGGATCTCCGATCACATAGAATGGTTTACCACTATGGAAAGCTAAAATTGTGGGTCTCATACCCATCTCCTTTGATGCATTTTCTATCACGTTGCGTGATAGACCCTTTGTGAAGGGATCTGCCAAGTTTTTAGATGTTTGGATATAATCCAATGCAATAACTCCGGAGTTTCTCATTTTCCTGACAGATTTCAGTCTCCTCTTCACATGTCTTGAGGACTTCATATTATCCTTAGAACTGTTCACCTTAATAATCACAGTTTGATTATCACAGTTCATTGGAATTGCGGGTATAGGTTTTTCAACCACAGGTAAGTCCATCAAGAGTTCACGAAGCCACTCTGCTTCAACAGTGGCCGTGTCTAGTGTTGTGAGTTCTGCTTCCATAGTTGACCTCGTTAAGATGGTCTGCTTGCAAGACTTCCAAGAAACAGCGCCACCACCAAGTGTGAAAACATATCCACTCGTGGCCTTTATCTCATCAGCATCAGATATCCAATTTGAATCACTATAACCCTCTAGTACCCTCGGATACCCGGTATAGTGTATGCCATAGCTCGCAGTACCTTTTAGATATCGCATAACTCTTTCAAGAGCATGCCAGTGATCATCTCCTGGATTTGAGACAAATCGACTGAGTTTGCTTACAGCAAAGGCGATGTCAGGTCTCGTGGCACTAGCTAAATACATAAGCGAGCCAATGATTTGAGAGTATCTTAGTTGGTCTCTAGCATTTCCTCGATTCTTTCGAAGCAACACACTAGGATCATACGGTGTAGGAGAAAAATTGACGTCGCTATACCCGAAACGACTCAAGATCTTTTCCACATAGTGGGACTGAAGCAATGTAATCCCACCATCATCATCTCTCAATAGCTTGATGTTCAGGATGACATCAGCTACTCCCAGATCCTTCATCTCAAAGGAACGAGATAAGAAATCTTTGACCTCCTTAATTGCATTAAGGTTGGTTCCGAAAATCAGTATGTCATCAACATACAAACAAAGGATGACTCCCTCACCCCCACCATGGCGATAGTATACGCACTTGTCAGCTTCGTTTACAACAAAGCCTGCAGCGGTTAAGGTTTTATCAAATTTTTCGTGCCACTGCTTAGGTGCTTGTTTAAGACCATATAAAGACTTCAGTAGCTTGCACACTTTTCTTTCTTGACCATTTACTACAAAACCATCTGGTTGATCCATATAAATTTCCTCATCCAACTCTCCATTTAGGAAAGCTGTCTTAACGTCCATTTGATGAACGAGAAGACCGTGTGAGGCAGCCAGAGAAAGTAGTACTCGAATGGTGGTCAACCTTGCTACAGGTGAGTAAGTGTCAAAGAAGTCTTCACCTTCCTTTTGGGTATAACCCTTGGCCACAAGCCTTGCCTTGTACTTCTCAATAGTACCATCAGGTCTTAGTTTCTTCTTGAATACCCATTTACATCCTACAGGTTTGCACCCATAAGGACGATCAGTGATCTCCCATGTTTCATTAGCTAAGATGGAATTCATCTCACTATGAACAGCTTCCTTCCAGTAGTCAGCGTCAGGAGATGCATAAGCTTCTGAAATGGAAGTGGGAGTGTCATCCACAAGGTACACATTGAAATCATCACCAAAAGACTTTGCAGTCCTTTGTCTCTTGCTCCTTTTAGGAATTTCATTATCATCCTCCTTAGGACTTTCAGAGTGTTCAATTGGAATGGTAGGTTAAGAGAATATAGCAAATTCCTGATTAGATGAACTAGGTATCTCCGGATTTGATGAGTAAGGTTTATCCTTCATTGGAAAGATATCCTCAAAGAAAGTCGCATCAGTCGACTCCATGATTGTACCGACATGAATGTCAGGTACTTCAGATTTTACTATCAAGAATCTATAACCAATGCTATGAAAAGCATAGCCCAGAAAAACACAATCAATGGTTTTTGGTCCAAGCTTGCGCTTCTTGGGGATTGGTACATTAACCTTTGTCAAACAACCCCAAGTACGTAAGTAAGAGAGTTTTAGTCTTTTCTTCTCCCATTCTTCGAATGGAGTAATTTCTTTGTTCTTTGTGGGAACTCGGTTTAGGACATGACACGCGGTCAATAATGCCTCCCCCCACCATTCCTTAGAAAGACCCGATGTGTCTAACATGGCGTTAACCAAATCTGTTAGAGTACGGTTCTTTCTTTCGGCTACTCCATTTGACTGGGGTGAGTAGGGAGGCGTCCTCTAATGAATTATGCCATGTTCCGCACAAAAGAAATCAAACTCGTTGGAAAAATACTCTCCACCACGATCAGACCTAAGCCTCTTGATCTTTCGATCAAGTTGATTTTCTGCCTCAGCTTTATAGATTTTGAAGAAACTCAAAGCCTCATCTTTTGATTTTAGAAGATACACATGACAATATCTCGTAGAGTCATCGATCAAAGTCATGAAGTATTTCTTTCCACCTTTTGTTAACACACCATTCATCTCACAAAGATCAGAATGTATGAGCTCTAGTGGTGTTAAATTTCTCACTTCTGCAGTCGTATGTGACTTGCGAGGTTGTTTAGCTTGCACGCAGACTTGGCACTTAGATCCCTTAACAGTTGAGAAATCAGGGATTAAATTCATTTTGGCTAGCCGCGTCATACAACCAAAATTAATATGACAAAGACGAGAGTGCCAGACATTTGATTCAAAATTTGTGTAAATATGATTGACAACTTTATTACAAATGTCTGACAGAGATAAGCGGAACAAGCCTCCGCATTCATAGCCTTTACCAATAAAAGTTCCATACTTCGAAATTACAAATTTATTGGACTCGAATACAATCTTGTAGCCATCTCGACACAGAAGAGATCCGCTAACAAGATTTTTATTTATTGAGGGAACATGATGCACGTTCTTCAGGCGCACAGTCTTTCCCGAAGTGAACTTCAGATCGACCGTACCAACACCATGAACAGAAGCATGCGAGCCGTTCCCCATCAGCACGGTTTGAGTCCCTCTGACCTGATATGAAGAAAACATGGAAATATCAGAACAGACATGTACATTAGCGCCCGTGTCAATCCACCAATCAGGAGAATGACATAATGAAAGAACAGTAGGTAATATACCATACCCAACATCTTTCATGTCAACGTCGCCCATGACAACATTAGCAGTCTTGCTGCTCTTCCCATGTTGGCGTTTGTCAAAGCGGTTGGGACAAGCAGGAGCCCAATGATTAGGATCACCGCACACATGACAAGAACCTTTCCTCTTATCAGTCTTCTTCTTGAAGCTGGTGGACTGTGAGGCCTTGTTCTTTCCATCGAACTTTCCTTTGTCATCAAACTTTCCTTTGTTCTTGAACTTGTGAGGCTGGAAGTTCCTTTTCTGTACCAGGTTGGCATTAGAACCTCCCTCGGTACCTCGAGCACGTGTGTCTTTTGCTCTCGCCTTCTCTTCCACATCAAGAGTCCCAATGAGATCCGTCACGGAGAACTCTTGTCTCTTGTGCTTCAGAGAAGTAGCAAAATTCCTCCATGACTGGGGAAGTTTGGCAATGATGCCTCCGACAACAAACTTGTCCGGTAACACACAAGTGAAGTGCTCAAGCTCCCTGGCAAGTGACTGTATCTCATGAGCCTGCTCCACAATGGAGCGGTCATCAATCATCTTATAGTCATAGAATTGTTCCATGACATACAGTTCACTGCCAGCATCAGAGACTCCAAATTTTCTCTCGAGCGCATCCCACATATCTTTTCCATTGCTAAATGACAGATATGAATCGACAATATTGTCGCCAAGGATGCTGATCAAGGCAGCCTTGAAAGTAGTATCAAGTTTTTGGAACGCCTCTTCCTGAGCGGGATTAAGTTCCCCCTCAGGTGCGCCATAGATGGCGTTATAGCAGCTCATGGTCTGAAACCAGAGCACTGCTCTCGCACGCCACCGTTTGTAATTCACACCTTCAAAAACAGGTGGCTTCATAGAAGCAACAAAGCCACTTGGGGCAAATTGCCTGAAATAAGGTTTTTGGATTATTGAGAAATAGAGCAATTTACCAAGCGAATTATCCATAATAAACGCTAGATAAAACATGACTAGAATAATAGGTAATATACTAATCATGTTTAATAGCGAATACAAAATAAGGCATATAGCCAAACAAACTGCAAGGCATAAAACTCTGGATAGAATCAGAACAAGATTGAGACAGAAGATGTACACGGCAGTAGCAGAAGTAGAACCGCCGGCGTTGGAACCGTCATTGGCCATGTCGTCGAGGAAGAGGGTGCTGATGTCGGGGAAGAAGTCCTCGTCGGGGAAGACGTCTCTATCTGTGAGGGAGTCCGTGACGAAGCCAGTAGTCGCGCTGATAGCGCTCCCCAAAAACCTTATCGCCCTTCTTCCGTACAGGACTCGAAGCAGCGGGGTCTCGGAGGCCTACTGTCCCGGCTCGCGGTGCACGCCGCAAGACGGGATGGGGAAGATGAAAGTAGCGCAGTGCTCTGGAACTCGAGGCAAGGGATGTGTAACAGCGCAACTAAGAGGAGGCGCGACCTCTCTCTCTTATAGGCGCAGAGGAGAAGGCAGACGGTGCAGAAGATGAAACGAACAGGCGCATTTAACTCGTATTAAACGTCCATTCAAAGCAAACGTTTCACCTTCGTATATCTGTTCATATACCATTCATGCGTGGCAAAATAAAGCTCGGCTCGATTCCCGCAACCCGCGGCGCGCGCGCGCGTCGTGACGTGACGAGGAGAGGAGAGGCGAGGCGTGGCATGGCGTGGCGTGGCGTGGCGTGGCGTGGCGTGGCGTGGCGTGGCGTGGCGTGGCGTGGCGAGGCGAGCGAGGAGGAGGAGGAGCGCGCGTGTGGAACTCTCTCCTTCTCCTTCTAATCCTTTTACCAAGTGGTAGAAGAGCTCACCTTATAAGCTGGTCCAACTTCCACTCAACTAGCAATGTGGGACTAAACATTTGTCCCACCTCTTGTCTTGCATGAATGGGCCACATGGGCCTCTAGGATTTTCAGGAATTATTTAAATAGAAAATGGGCTAGACATTTTGGGCCAAAATTCCAACAATAACAACCGTATACGTACAATACTCTAACATCCTCCCGCAGTCGTAGCGCGGTAGCATCGTGAACAACTGGAACATCGTGGACGGTCAGACTGGAGATAAACCGAAGTAGAACCAGTGAGCTGACATACCTCCACGATAGGAGCAGGAACATCGTGGACGGTGTCGCGTCACGGTAGCTTGGACTGTAGAGGAAGCTGATGATGCTCAAGCGAGGTGGTAGCACTTGTGCCGATGTCGAGGAAGCCGAGAGCGTTGGGTAGTGCCGAGGTTGGGGTAGCCGTTTGCGAGGGGTCGCCGTGGTCGATGTCGTGGTCGGGGATGCCGGTGTCGAGTTAACCACACGCGAAGCCGCATGCGCATAGTGCGCGAGAAGGATGACGGCGATGCGTCGAGGCAGTCGTCAAGGGTGACGATGCCGTAGTCGATGTAGTCCGATCCGTCGAGGACAAGGTGCGGACATAGTTTTTCCAGAACTAGGCGCACCTCGGGGACGAACGCACACTCCGGTCAATCGAGTATGCAAAGAAGAACTCGTCGGTAACGTGGTCGAGGCAGTCGTAGAGGGGTCGATGCAGAAGAAGACGTTGTTGAAGCCGATAAAGACGAGGCGCCGATCCGAGCTTGCCAGACTCGTGAACACGTCGGGGACGAAGGCACTCCCGCTGTTGCCAGTACCAGGCGTGCGGGACAGGGACCATCATGAACTTGTCGCCATGTCAAAAAGACTAGCAGAGAAAGCCTCCAGAGCGGTTGCGACGCACAGAGCGGCAAAGGGAGAGATGCCAGCTCTGTCGACGGTTTTTGGAGTATAGTAGAAGGTGGTGTAGTCGGGGATGAGGTGATGACGCTGACGACGAAGTTGTAGTGGACGAAGACGTAGAAGGCGGCAAAAACAGCAGCGACCTGGGGTAGTCATGCTGGATACCTAGAGTGGCGATGGGGTAGTCCGCGGGACCTGCGACGGCGTGAGATCGCCCTGCAGGTTACCTTGTGAAGTGAGGCGACGGTGCTCGAAGTAGGCGAGGAAGAACCCGATGGCGTGACAAAGACCATGCGCAGACGGCGGTGACCCGCGCCGGAGGAGATGGGGTGGTGGAAACCGAGAACGCCGGTGCGTGAGGACAGCGAACTAGACTGCGTGCAGTGACGCTACGACCTTAGGGGGCGACATAGCTGCAGGGCGCAAGTCAGTGCAACGGCTGGGACACCACCAACGACATACATGCCAAGAAAGGCGCGTTGGAAGCCGGTAGCATGGACCAAAGGCGACGGCGCTGCGGCCCAAAGGGGCGACACAGCGGCAACCCATAGCTCGATCGGTGGTAGGCGCGTGCTCAGGGACGTGCTTGGCGTAGACATGCGCGAGATCGGTTGATCAGACCGACTGTGTGCCTTATGCGCCATGGCATGGACGACGCGTAGATCGGAGTCGATGACGGCATTGTCGGTGAAGTCCCGGACGATGACAACGAAGACGATCCGAGGGAGGCAGCCACGGCAGCCTTCTAAGGAAGGCATAGCAGCCGTCTGCGGTGCGCGGCAGCCTGCCGTGAGGCCGCAACAGCCTGCCGAGGCAGGCGCAACAGCGGAGAGGGCAGACGCACAAGCACGGTGTAGATCGTCGATGCCGTTGGCCGGAGTAGAGGCGCGGCGATGACGATGGCGATGGGCGACACAATCCGATCTAAGATCGATAAACCAAAAAAAACTGATCAAGAGATCGGAAAAAAAGACTTACAACGGATTGCGCGGCCCCTGGCGGAGATCATGGAGATCGACCTCCCCGGGGGCGGCGCGGCGGAAGCGTGTGTTGCTCGGCTAGCGCGGAGCCATGGCGGATGGCGGCGCTAGGGTTTGCGAAGTGGCGGCGGCGACGCTAGGTGGATGCGGCAGCGGCTAGGTCAAGAATCTTGCCGCTCTGATACCATGTAGAACGTTAGAGAAGGAGATTGGCAGAATATATTGGATGTATTATTGAGCCTCATGAACAAGTATATACAGACGTACAGAGATCATTTTGAAATACAAGTTAAGTTAGGCTAGAGTCCTAACTATTCTAGACTACCATAATAACCATATACGTATAATACTCTAACAGCCGCAACTGTCAAAGATATAAGATGCGTTGTGCTAAAAATAAGTGTACAAAGGCATGTACAATACACACTGAGAGGAGGGCAGCATGAGCCATACATAGGCACGAACGCTATTCTCTCGACCTCACGGAGATCAATCACACGTCTGTTTGTGCTCATGTATTCTAGTACCTACTTAAATGTTTGTCGACTTTCTTACTGAGCTTTTGGAGCTTCAGGATCCTCCATTTTTAGGGGTTAAATATTTTCATACGTAGTTAGGGCCCTATACCTATACCTACTTCCTCTGATCCAAATTAGTTAACTCTAATTTATCAACATAAGGATATATCTAATACTAAGTGATGTCTAAATAAAATCGAATCTAGACAGATTTAAATCAACTAAGTTGGGTCAAAGAGAGCAGTACATTTGCAAACCTTATCTGCAAAGGCTCGAAGAGTGTTTTTCCTCACAGCACCTGCTCTACCGGATTTTGTCTGCTAAATGTATTTTGGTGCTGGTTGTCAACATAAGTAAGGTTTAACCGTTTACTAAGTGTTCCAGAGCTTTCTAATTGTTATAGCTCAAGACGGTGTTGGACATATCAAAAGTGAAAAGTCTGATGGCATGGAGAAACCCTATTTTACTCTTGTTGTCCGGCTGCAAAGCCCGGAGATTTAGGACAGTTTCCGGCAGAAAAGCCGGTGCGCAAGCACCGGCGGTTCTGGTCTGCCAGAAGACTTCGAGCTGTCAAGTGGTGAGATTGCAGTATAGGAGACCGGAGACTGCCTGGAAACTCCTGGAGTTGGGTGCCAGACCGGCTAGTTTTTCAGGGTACCTATACAAAACACCCTTTTTCCACAAGTGAAGGTTGTGGCTTCCCCTCTCTCTCTCTAACATGGGATCTCTTATAGGATTGATCCTAGGGTGGCTCGATCTTCATGGATTTGAGGCGGGGAGTAAGGGAATACACGATGAACACAACACAAATGCAAGGTAAAGATATAAACGCACGCAAACACACCCGATTCGATTTGCTCCCGTTGGTTTGAACAATCAATCCAATAGAATCATCGGAGAGAGACCGTGAGGTAGAATCACCGTAGGAGAGATCGGCAAGCGGATGATAGAATCCCAATCAAAAGAAGAGAGTAGCAACCAAGTAGAATCCCGAAGGAAGAGATCTAGCACTACTAGAATCCTTGATAGGGAGATACCAAACACTTAAGGAGGTTCTTAACGACTTGGAGACGAACACCACCAAACTCCAAGGCCTTGTACAACTCATAGATTAACTATAGAGAGGGTTACCATCTAGGGTTAGGCGCAAGCCTTCATTCATCTTCAACTCTAGTCATATCTGAGCCACAAGGGGCTATTTATAGTGCTAGGGGCGAAGGGGGTAGGTAGGAGGAATATTCCTGGGCATCAAACCCAAAATAGCGCGCAGATTGGAATTTCGGCGGTCAGCCCGCTAGCGCTGGCCTGTACGCCGGTTCATCCGACGACTAAGTTGGCGAACTAGATCTGACGCCGGTTGCTTCGGCGCGGCGCCGGTTCGTCTGTGGGATGACGAAGGGGTGTACAAAGGAGTCTTTCGATGGGGCGCCGGTTTGGTTCGGCGGTGGGGCTGGCGGCGCCAGACTGCTTCTTCCTTCTCCTTTTCCATGCTTCATGTCTCGTCTTCTGGGGCATCCTTGTCTTCTCCTCTTGGTGTCGTGGTCATGGGCCTGGGCATAGCATTGGCACTTGCCTCAAGTAGGATCCCATTCTCAAGATAACCAAAGGAGGGCAAGATATGAAATGAATTCACCTTTGTGGGACTGGTTGGCGTAGCATGATGTGGACCAATTGTGAATGACATGTGTTGGGCTGCATTATCTCCCCCACTTGAAACTGAGTCGTCCTCGACAAAGTTCCTTCGTCATGTAAGGAGAGAGATGTACCCATGGTCTTGTGCTTGCATGTGGTTGGGTCTCTGGTGTCAGAGCCTTGGTCAAGGTTGTTGAAGAGCTTGAAGTTGAGCTTGTCATCAAGTTGTGGTTGGAGATCTTGTAGTGTGTTCCTTGTAGGTGGTGGTCTATCTTGGGTACCTTGCAAAACTGACAACAAAGAGAGATAGTTGTATGATGGATTGTTAGTATCACTAGTGGAAAATGAGGCATCAGTCCCGGTTCGGGAGGGCCATTAGTCCCAGCTTTCGAACCGGGACTACGGGTTCGGGACTAAAGGTCCCCCCTCTAGTCCCGGTCCCTCCCCGAACCAGGACAAAAGACGCTCAAAGTGGATGCGGTGGGAGCGGGGGTGGAGGACAATTAGTCCTGGTTCGTATTATGAACCGGGACAAAGTGAGCTCCGCCGTGGCATCGTTTTGCGTGTTTCGGCTGCCGCGGCAGCGGCTGGCTGCGCGACAGAGTTTTGGGGCATTTTTATGCCACGGTAGAGGAGGGAGAGCGAGCGAGGTTTGGCGTTTGTGATAGGAACCATTACAGAACATCGTCATGAATATATATGTGACACCCCCGGGATCAGGGCTAAACAAATCCCAGACCTCCATCTGAAATAAGCTTAACCTTGAGCTCGAGAATATCCAGTGAAGAATTGGTAACACAGCAGTGACCCTACGACACAAAAATTACTACAGCAAGCTCATAACTAAGCAAAGAACCAAATTATTACAAGCAGAGGTCACTGACCACAAACATCAAACAACGGAAGGCAAATTATGCTATTAAGTATAGCAAACTTAACAAATGGACTAAAAGGCCTGAAGCATAACGATGACGTCTCAACCCATAGATTCCAGGCTGCCGGCCGGGAACACCAAGCTAAACGTCGGTGTCGATGTAGTACCAAACTGATCTTCAGGTAACACTTACTCTGCTACAAAAGTATCAACAAATCAAGGGTGAGTACAGGGTGTACTCCGCAAGACTTATGGCTGGTGGAGTTGTTTTGCATAAAGCCATCTTTGTTTCTAAAATCAGAGGGAGGAGAAGCTCGTCTAATCAGAATATTTTAAAAGGGGATAAGAGAGCGACATCTCCGAAATATTGATCATCATCTTTTGATATCCACCGAATCACCATCATCACCTGAACTAGGATCACCCCCTCGTACCCATGAGGAAGCATCCTTAAGAAAACGTTGATCTACCAAATTTTATGATTAGGTTATTGTTCTATATGATCTTAGAATCTATTCACCAAGTGTTCATAACCGTGAACACGGATTTTCGAAAAGATTATTACCCTGCAGGGGTGTACAACTTTACCCACACGTACTAACCTTTTCTTAATGCCACATGATTAGCCCTCTTCCTTGGAAGGCCGGCAGAGGGTGGTTAGACACGACCTTTACCTTGCTTTCGTCGAGACCATGAGTCACGCAATAAGTATGGTTCCGCCGTAATGGGTCAAATCCCGAAGACGGTACTTAAAGATGTGAGGCGAGGTTGGTTTACCAGGAGCGCTATCAACCCCAAGCAACCTGGTCCACGCTTCCCTACCTGTTATGAATGCACCTTCACCCGGCAAATCTTTCAAAAGGTTTTCTATGCATATGTCGAATGGAACGCCTGAACTATGTGATTCATGGAATCTACTAGGCAAGTTATTTAGTCATGAGGTTGTCCAGGCCCCGTGTGGTTATACGCTCGTCTTGGTTCCAAAGGCAATAACTCAGTTCCTAGTGGTGGCGAGCATGGGACTAGAAAAACCACATCCCACCGTGGCCTCCCATACAAGCCTTAGCATGTTTAACTTATATCACCTATGATATCATGTCATCACATTCTCCTGTCATACTAGATTCTCTGCATCTGATACATCATCTGGATGAACCAGACTCAACAGCTATGCATGGCTAAGCAGGACACAGATATAAGCTCTAGCAGTGAACACAAGCCAAACCTAGTTATGCTAGGAGCAGTGGATCAGGTAATATAAGCTCAAAGGGAGTAATGCAACAGATAGGATACTCTATATATCGATAAAAGACCACAGTAGAATCGTATGCATCATGGCAGGAACTGAAATGCTTTCAAAAACATAGGATTATATCATGGTGGGGCTATGCTTGCCTTTGCCAGTTGATAACAGATAAGCAGATCTCCAGGAGCCTTGTACTTGACTTGGGTACAGTTGGTCAAGAATTTGTCTTCGAGCTTCGACGGTCTTGATCTCGGTCTTCGATCTCGATATCGTATTCTACCGGGAAGAACCAAACACCAGAAAGAGAGGGAAACAATCAACACATGGAATTGATGCAATGCTCAAGCAAGGATGATGGTATACAAGTTATTTTGTATTGAAATGTAACACTAAGGCATGCTCGACAATTTAATCGGGGTTCCGAGGGGTGCAAACCCTAACTCGGAGAAACTCCGGAAACATATGAGATGGGTTGGTTTGTTCTTATAATTAAACTTGTCATTTAAGTTGATTAACAATGCATGATTATAGCTTAGAAAGATAGATCTCATTTTTCTGAACATTTTGATATATTATTTGTATTTTTCTGACTTATAAATAATTAGATATGAATTATACAAGTTTTATTCAATTCCTGGCTTTATTAAACCATATTAAATAGGTTTATTGCATAAGCATGACTCAAAGCTGACATCAGCAGAGGGGGGGTCGTTTTTCACTGGGTCTGGGGCTACCCACAATGACTGACCGGTGGGGCCGAAGCCACATCGGCAGCCACTCAAGCAAAGAGGGACCGGGGGGCTGGTTTGACCAGTCTGACCGCGCTCGCTGATGTCACGATGACGTCAGCATGATGTCACCACGGGGATTGCTCCCAGGTTGAGCACGGATCAGGGGATTGGCTACGCGCCTAGGCTCGAGGTTGGTCGCGTTTGACGCAGGAGGCCGAGCTGAACCAGCGGGTGGTGGAGCCGCCCGAAAATGGTCACCGGACCTAGTACTACAGCGAGCGGCGGCGAAGCTCGCAGAGGCACGTCGCGCGGCAGCTACGGCAAGCAAGCGAGCAAACGGAGCTCACCTTGAGCTTCAGAAGATCACCAGGAGCGTAGATGAGGGGTAGACGAGGCGAGGCGAGGCCGGATTCCATGGCAACGACGGCTGCCGGCATCGGGGACGGAGGTTCCGATTGGGACGTTTAGGACCACGCCGGCTTGCTCTACTAGGGGCGAAAGGACGAGGTGGATGAGGCGGTTCGTGTGGTGGTCTCAGAACAGCGAGGGAACTCCGGGAACGACGGCGATGGAAGGCTATGGCCAGAGCTAGGGTTCGGCTTCTGCTAGCGAGCGACATAGAGCGAGGGAGAGGGGAAAAGGGGATGGGAAGAGAGAGCACGACACAACCATTCTTATCCTCGGCTCGGCGGTCGGCGGCGTGCATCGTGGCACAGAGGAGATCGACGGCGGCGCGTCGGACACGCGGCAGCTTCGGCTCGCGCGAGGAAGAAGAAAAACAGAAGACGCCGAAAGGGTATGGGCCAGGTGGGCTGGTTTGGGCCGAGGGTGGGCTGCTGGTTCCTGCGCGCTGGCGACAGGGAGGGGAGGAGAGGAAGGTGGGCTAGCTGGGCCGGCTGGGCTGCGGCTGCTGTTCTCTATTTTTTATCAAAACCTTTTCCTTTTTCTGTTTTCAAATTTCTGTTTTGTGATTCCATTTGAAATATGTTTTGGGTAATTTCAAAAATACTGAAGGCTTTATAAAATATATAAAACATTACAGGGCCCTTATAATCCATTTGGGCTCCAACATTTTTGTACTTTCAAAATATTCAAACTATTTTGATTTGCTTCAAAGAGAGGGGAGAAAACTAGGGTTTATGGTTTGTATTCTCTTTTATTCAATGCATTTTTTAGAGATGATGCTCATGTTATGCACAAACAAACCCTAATTATAGATTAACTAAAACTGGGGTGTTACAATATAGATCGAAGAGTGAAATCTTTCTTCGTGCTTTGGTCGAACATATTACATACAGTACACACATTCATGCATATATACAATATAATTTATCTTACACGATCCCTATTGTATAAATACAAGTTCTCGATGGTATTCTTCGGTTGGATATATGACCTCCTTAACTAAGAATCCCGCTAATTCCTCTTGAATAGCTCGTATGCGATCCTGCTTTAGGAGACCGTCCCGAATCTGTTTGATCCAATTTAAAGAAGGGGATCAATATATATGAATGGAACTCAACACAATTGATGGTAATAAAATAAGATTGTGAACATTGTTGACGTACTTCAGATTGTTTATGAGGTATGTTCTTCTCATAGGTCGTCTGACGAATGAACTCGCAAACGTAGTATCCACATAAATTGTTCCCGTCTAGCTGCCTCAAACACTTCACGAGAATAGAGTTCGATCAAAATAATAAAGCATGGTAATGGTGTTGAAATAAGATTCAAAGAGATGCGCAGACATTTAGTCAATAGTAGTACTTACAGGGATTTGTCAAAATGTCAGCTCCTCTTTCCATTCATCCGTAGCAGCCTTGATGAACCGTTTCCAAACCCTGCCCAATTTCTCAAAAATGAGTAAACGAGTTATTAAGTACTTGATATCAGGAAATGAATGAAAGATGCTGATATAGTGCGATAATGATTGAAATTACCTCCGGAGCATATAAACCAGGTCCGACCATCTCTCAGGGTCTTTACATTTCGAGTCCATGACAAGTACTTTTCCGGTGTCAACATCAATGATTAGCAGAAAATAGTGGAAGCTGCGCACGCATATCTCAAAAATTACACTTAACATCGAGTAAACGAAATCGAATGTGTAGAAGATAGTAACGCTCACTTGAAGATTTAAGGAAATAGTATTTCCGTTTTGGTTTGTTGTTTCGGTAAAAACTTTAGCAAATAATCCTCTATTTCCTGGGCTTATTTTTTACCATATGTTCATTAATGTTATTTGGATCAATGAACCAAGGTCATAGATTTGTTCTCTTTTGTATTCAAGAATTTTCAGTCTGCATAATAACGTACAAAAGAATATAGTGAGGATAATTATACATGTAATGAACCAGCTGAGCTATAGACTTGATCAAAGTGGGAACTAAATCACTTACAGACAATAGAAACTGATGATAGATTTGTCGAGGACGTCTTGATTGAATAATCGAATTATTTCTTCGAAGTCAATGTGTATCTCGGTGTCGCCATGGAAGTAATGCTCATCTTTAATTTCCACTGTGATCATGATCTTACCTTCCTTACAGGCGTCGAGATACCACTTATGCAATTTTCGTATTTGTGTTTGTATATGCGGGACGTCTTAAGGTCTATCGAGAGGCTCCCCGTACTTGTATCTGTATGCTAATTCAGCCGTGGAAAATAAGGATCACCTATAGCAGTTGGTGCGCATAGTCGTGCAACCTCTGGATCATAATCATCAGAAAACACTTTGAGCGGGGACACGATTGATTTTTCTGTTCTCCGAGCTAGGGAATTGTTTACCCGCTTGTACTACTACTTCTCAACCACTGCAGATTCGCTTTATGTAACTTCATAATAGAGCGATCATAGTCTGATGGAAGATTATCTGGCATTTTACTTCAAGCATGTCCACAAAGTGTTTCATTGTTTTCGGTGCTATAAATTGCTTTGGATTGGGCCGTTTCGGTGCAAGCTATTGTTTCACATATGCATCCACGACCGCTTTGTTTTCCTCATCAATCATATTATAAGGTAACTTGGCAGGAGCCACCTTAAGTTTCTTCCTTGTACCTATAGAGGGTTTTTCTGCGGCTATAGTATTAGCCGCCAGAGGGGCGGTGCTCTTCCACTTTTGCTGACGCGATGGAGGCTGGGGAGTCTGCTGACGCGGTGGAGGTGGGGGAGTCCGCTGATGTGGTGGAGGCGGGGGAGTATGCTAACATGGCGGAGACTGCTGACGCGATGGATGTAACACCCCAGCATTAGAGCTTAGAAATAAGCTGAACTCAGATGTGTGCATTGCATTCATGCATAAGAAAATCCGGAGAATTTTCGCGCAAAACTAAGAAAACATGAAGGGATCGGAGTTCCTCTCGTTCTGATGGTTTAGTTTAACACATCAGGGTGAGTACGAAGAATTTTGACATGACTTTTGTTGATTTTCTTGATTTGAGGGAAACAAATTTGACTTTAGTAAACAATTGATATAATTCAAGAGTATTTGAATTATAAATTCAAAACACAAACAATTCAATAAATAAGAGAATACAATTAAAGACAATAAATATTATTATTACAAACAAAAAGTCTTATTGTTTTACAAATCTCAATTAATAAGATATATTACAAGAGTAATAGAAATTATAAAAAGAAAGAAAACTTAACTTTATTACATAAGATACAAACCCTTACAAGTTTCAACTAACAAAAAGAAAATTGAACTTTATTAAATTAATAAAAGAATACAATATTATTTACAATATTTAAGAATCAAATAAAGTTGTAAAAGAAAAAAAAGGAAAATTTTAGACTATATATTCTTGTCTTGAAGATTTTCCTCCTATTCACTTTTATTCCTGTATAATAATGAGATAAAAAGAAAACAAATAAAAGAATGGGTTAGTTGAACTCTCAGTCTGGCAATGTGATGCATTGCTGAACACATCAGTGAGTATTTCTAAAAAAAGGGGCCAAAGAGTAGTATATGTTCTTATTCTAGGAATATTGCCTCAGACTAGTGCATCATAGGCTGATGTAGGGGCAAGTTTCACCAAGGGCAAGTAAGAGGCAAAGAGGTAAAAAATCACATTTTCACTTGATCTAATCCATTCGGGTGAGACATGCACACAGGAAGCTCACAAGCTGCTTACACACACATCTAGCATAGTATGTTATCAACACCACATCAACAAGGGAATCAGATAAGAGTGCACAGTCGTAGCAACCAGCTATCATTCCACCTCCACACTTCAGAATACATTCCCCATTTTGCCATCTTATCATCAACCAAGAATACATAGATCATCCCACCAAAACCTCATCCAATTAATGGTTGCTTCAAGAAGCCATCCAATAGCTAGGACAAGGAGGAGATTCAGATCAAGCCAACAACAAGATAAAGGTTCAACACTGGCAATGACTCCAGGAGGAGGAGGCCAGAGTTTAGCTGTTGTAGTAGGCCAGGATCTAATAGAGGAGCAAGCTACAACTGTAATAATAGCTAATCAAGGGCAAGCCAAACTCAAATATTATTTTCTCAAGATCTACTATCAACTCATCTACATCAGGCAGCAAGGTAAATAAAAGTACCACCAGGTTATGTAGCATATGTTCTTAATAAGTTTGCACCATCAGGACCAGGGGTAGATAAGAGGAACAACATCCAATATAAATGATTACCACTACCCTTCAACTAGATTTTTATCTAGGAGTTTTGGATGGAAATACTCTCAGACTGGCATGCAAGTGGCCTGTCTAGATCATCACTGAGTCAAAAGAGGAGGCAACAATAAAATTTGTTCTTCTAAATCCAATAATTTGCCTCAGCCTCTGCATCCTTGGCAGGGACAAATAGCAGCAGATCGGACTGTTTGAATCTACTATTGTGCATACTCCACATGGGAGGCACCACAACAACAGATCCAATAACAGTAGAAGCCACTAAGCTGTTTAACACTAAACATTAAGTACCAAATCTGTTCTTATTAAAAAGAAAGCTTTAGACTTTTGCATCACTAGGTATAAGCCATATCTCCCTATTATACCACTCAGGTTACATCATAGTAGTATTTTTAGCAGCAGTTTTATACTAATTAAGATTCACCACTGTGGACACTTAAAATTGAGGCACAAAAGTGACATCTACACTAACATAAGCTACTACTTTATCTTGCCACATCATTTTCCATTATCTTGTTAATAAGACCAATTCCAAGACTCATCATAAAGGGAATCTTATAAAAACAATCATATCATTTTCCTAGTAGAGACTATAGGAATCAAGATTCTTATCTAGTTCCCACTGGTAGTGTTAACAGGGACTAGATAGGCCCAAGCAATTTTCCTGAAACTATAGATAGAACATTACATTCCTTTACTGCTCAATTGGACAGCTGTAGATCCATTGGTTTCTTATTGGAGAAAAATGATAAGTTATCATTACCAGTAATCACACAAATTCATACTGCCAGAACTTGACAGTAATAAAGCCAACACCATCATCCATTAGCATTTTGATTATCAACATTATGGATCAAATTACAGGAGCATATATATAGTTACAATAAAAGAACACTAGAAGATGTACCAAAACCAAGTTAAGCCACTAATACTTATTCTCAACATGAACAAAATCTCATCACTAAACCACCAAGTTGAATTAACATTAGTTCCAGAATAGAATATTACTGAAACTTGATTCAAACCAAAGGTTTGAATTTAAATATTCATTTATCTATTACCTCTTATCTATCAGCAATAACCACAAGAATAATACCAAGCCCAGCTATGAATCAAGTCACAACAGTACATGCTCTATTTTTACAAACAAAAATAGTACATGTATCAAATCAAGTGGAGGCATTAAGCACTTAATCAACCAAATTCAACTACACTGCCAAATATACCACTCTGATCAATTGGACTTTGCTTAAGACTCAATTCTTATTTCCTGAACATGGTCAATCACAAGGTGCTGAGAGGATTCAGAGAGGGAGAAGGCAATGAAGAGGGGAGTACTAACTGAGTTGAATAGCTTGGGAACGCCAGGGATGGGGGTTGCTGATGCTTGTCGTCCCACTGGTGTCGAAGATAGAAGCAGTCCCAATCGCATCACCACTGTCCACCATCATAGCAAGGTCTGTGGCAGTGGTCTGAGGGCGCCGGGGTTATGCCGCGGCACCGTCCCTCTGGCGTCAGGTATTTGAGAAGGCGAGATAGTTAGAGAGGGGCCCGTCTTCTTCCACGAGCAACAACCGGAGGCGCCGTCGTGGGAGCCACATCGGGACCTTGAGCCATGGCTGCTAGGGTTTTAGTCAGACGCGTGCGGGGCCGCAACTGAACCCAATCAACAGAGAGAAAGGAATAGGAGGCAGCGGCAGACCAGCGCCAGCACACGGCAGCAGCCGGTGGCATGGATTTGGCCGGTGTTGGGCAGGTAGGCACCAGCGGTGGCGTGTGCGGGAGGAGCAGAGGAACGGGGAAGGGCAGAGGTGTGTGTGCGTGTGTGTAGGGAATAAAAGGGAGGGGTGAGATGGGCCGTGGTCTGAATGACCCGAGCCAGGTCCAATTGGGCCGAGCTGGCCCATGCCAACCAAATAGGCCAAGATAAATAAAATAAGAAAAGAAAAACAATTAGAATTTCCCAAAATAACCCTACAAATTTCAAAGAGTCTAAGAAAATACAGAAAAATACATATAATATATCATGTTCACAAAAATAATATCTACCTAAAAAAAATATAAAACTAATTATTTAAGTTAAATAAAATACCATTAAATGTTAAGGTCACTCGAATTCTCAATAAATTATAATAAATAAGGAAAAAGATCCTAAAAATAAATAAAAATCATTTTGGTGTATAAAATAAATCCACTATTTTATAAAAATACTAACTCAACTTTTTTATAAATAAAATTTGAAGTAAATATTTAAATACATTTAATCCTTTATGGAATTTTATGAACATAAAAATAATACTTAAAAATTAAATAAAAATCATTTTTAAGGTCTTGAATAAATATATTACACTAGAAAAATATTAAATATATTATTAGAAAAGTCTTTAATATTTTAAATAATAAATCCTTATCTAATACCTATTTTATGAATTCTTTAAAAACAATTGTTAAGTAAGAAATAATCACAATTCTTATAAAACCTTGAGCAATTAGTGTCTTTGTACTAATTCCAAACCCATAACTTAAATTCATAATCAAACTTAAGTATAACTTTTAACTTCAAAATAGTCTTTTAAAAATCTTATTAAAAAACTCTTTTAAATAAACATTGGGTATCACTCATTTATATAATATGGTGAATAATCATTATATCTTAACCACTATTAACATAACTTTAAATTCTCACAAATCACTAAGATCATCTAATTATGTTTCCATTAAATAAATACATATTCAAATTCATAATAGCAAAACAAATTTAATCTAATCATTAACTAAAATATAAAGTGAATAATTCCACACCTTAGTTATACCTATCATAAATCTAAAACTTGGGAATAATTAACACATATTACATCTTAAGTTTACTTACCCTTTAAAAGTTTATTATCAAAGCTTATAAACATCAGGTCTAATACACTACTTATGTTTTTATAGTTAACTTTGGTCTATTTCAATTAAGACATAAAGCATCTCAAGTCCAAACTATTCAAGCAAGCATAAACAACATCAATCATATTCTAAAAGCTATGAGGGTTGTTTAAACCTTAGAAAGGAAATATTTTCTTCATGTTAATCTTTTTGCCACTTCCGTCAACATATGACAATTAATCATAATCACATCACTTTATACTTTACTTATAAACTTAGGATTGTTAACACTTAAGTTCTTTATAAGTGATATTACTTGTAAAGTAAAAAATTTGAAGATGAACAATTATAGTATAAGAAATCTTGAGTAGCATTTCACATTTATGTGTATCTCATTGTTTTATGATATTATAATTACATATTGTTTCACACACTCACAAGCCTTAATAAGAAGCACAAGTATGAAACTTATCTAAAAGGACAACACATTCTAAAGTAACCATTTCCAGTATCCAAACCCTAGAACAACGTTATCCCCGGGATTCGAGTTTACGAAATTGCATTACATTACTTATGCATCATATCATCTTGCTTCTTTAAACATTAGTCCTTATCGGACCAATGATTCTGATTTCAGATATTGGATCTTATATTGTCTCGAAGACCGTGAGTGCATAATGAAGGAAATATGCCCTAGAGGCAATCATAGAGATGATTATATTTCATATGTATCCATGAGTTATTGTAATGTTCCTTGAATATCCATATCAGGCAACTTGTATTGATTGGCAATTATGTGAATTGTTTGTGAAACTCTTTACTTGTATGGTTATTTAATAGTTGTCCCTAGTCGGAGTTCATGTGAGGACACACGTGAATATTAGAGTAGCACATCGATTGGTTGATGACTATGTTTCGCAAGTCATAGACATGGAGATGTCAAACCAATGATGTGGACACATGTTATGAACATGGGGTTGGACTGACCCAACATGAGACTGGCAATTAGACTTGCAGCTCTCTCTACACATCGTGTACGTTTTGTCCTTAGACCTGAGATTGTCGCATGTACTTGAGATGTGGATCGACCTACTTTGGGGCTATCAGACGCTACTCCGTAACTGGGTAGTTATAAAGGTAGCTTTCGGGTTTGTCCTGAAACATGCTGCAAGGCGTGGTCAATCAAGATGGGATTTACCCCTCTCTACTTGAGAGAGATATCTATGTGGCCCTTGAGTGATCGGATCTAAAAATGCATGGCCGTGCTACATAAGGTTAAGAGTTAACCTAGTAAAGGGATTTCAAGTTACGGTATCGAGAAAGAGAGGTCAGCTTGGAGCTAGACCAAATATCGTGAGGCAAAGGAAAAGACATGTACTCAACCTTGTGATGGTTCGTCCGATATGATCTTTGTATGCGTTTAGGAGTTGGCATGTCTTGCTAGAGGCCACTACCAACTATTGGAAGAATAAGTGTATTCGTGTCATGTCTATACGTATATGAACCTATAGGGTCACACACTTAAGGGGCTGGGATCCTAATGAGGATTTGATTCGAATTAGACCAGGCTTATGCTACTAATGGGCTGCTAATGTAGAAGCCCACTAGGGATGCCTATATAAGAGTGTAGGGTTCGCAGCATAGAAAACAAAAAATTTCCTACGATGGGAACTATGTACCAAGATCTATCTACTAGATACAAACAACGGGCGGATGTATATCCGTAGAGAACATACCCTTGAAGACCGACAAAGCTTAACGAGTTCAACTCGTGGTTGATGTAGACGATCTCTTGCCGATCTCAAGATCGAGAGGAAGTCCTAGCGCCGCAAAGCAGCAGCGCATCCGTTCTCGCACACACGTACAAGACACCGAGCAACCTCCGCCTCCTCGCTCCAGCGATGAAGCGGAAGCGCAACTATTTCTTGCCGAATAGCCACCGGGAACATGTATCTCGTTAGTCCGAGACCATGGGGGATAAATTCTAAAGGGGAAGAGAGATCCTTCACGAGGAGGTGTGAGTGAGAGAGAGGATAGGGGGTGCCTTTTATATGAGGAGGGGGGCACCCAAGGGGGTGGCCGCCGGCCATGGGGGCTGCCCCCTCCCCTCCTTCATTCATGTGGGTGGACACTCCACTCACAAAAATCCATTCAAATCCCTCCACTCAAAATCCCACTCAAACTTGCCATTAAATTTCCACCAAATTTAATGCAAACTCTCATTAAATAAAACTCTTTTATTTTATTCAGAATTTTGTCAATTACTTTAATGACAAACATTCACAAATAACCCCTTGCTAGAATTCCATTTCACATGCATAACCTCTTTATGCAATTTCACCCGAAAACCTGTTTCGGTATCTAGTGAAATAAATTCCTGCGCCTTTTTATTCTTTCGGCTTGAAACATTTGCTCCAACTGGATTTCAGTGTCCCTTAAGTGTGTCACCCTACGGTTCGCGAATAATGCGGACATGATCGAGACCCTTCTCCGATCAATAATCAGTAGCGGGACCTGGAGATCCATACTGACTCCCACACATTCAACGATGACTTTCCTGTGATCGTCGGAACCTTTCACGCTTGTATCTTAATCCCTTTGTTTCATGATATATTACATGTCCGAGATTCTATCATCGGTATCTCCATACCTAGTTTGATCTCGTTACTGACATGCACTCTTTTCTTGTTCCCGTGATATAACATTCTAGTGATCAAATCACTTGCTTGCAAGCTAACCAATGTGATATCACTGAGAGGGCCCAGAGTTTATCTATCCGTCATCGGGATGAACAAATTCCACTCTTGATCCATGATTCTAAACATAACACTTTAGTAGCTTTGAAGCCATCTTTATAATCACCCAGTTATGGTGTGACGTTTGATGTCAACAAGAAACTCTTCCGGTGTTAGTGATTGGCATGATCTCATGGTCTAAGGATTAGGACTACTTCGTAAGTTGTTTATAGCAATATAAACTCAATGACTTTGATCGTAATACTATACTTCGGATGAATGTTCATCACACCATTACACTAATGTTGTGATCTCGTTATTAACAACATCCAATGTCTATGATCAGGAAACTGTGATCATCTTGTTAATCAACGAACTAGTTTATGAGAGAGGCATAACTAGGAACTTTCTGTTTGTTTATTAAACACACATGTATTAACGTTTCCGTATTAATACAATTATAGCATGCAAAATAAACATCTATCATATACTTGGAATACACATAATAAACATTTTATTATTGCCTCTTAGGGCATATTCCCTTCAGTCTCCCACTTGCACTAGAGACAATAATCTACTTACATAGTGATGTATCTAACACCCATGGAGTTCTGGTGTAGATCATGTTTTGCTCTAGGGAGAGTTTTAGTCAACGGATCTGCTACATTGAGATCCGTATGTACTTTACAAATCCTTATATCTCCATCCTTGACATGCTCGCGGATGGAGTGAAACCGGCGCTTAATATGCTTGGAATGCTTGTGAGACCTTGGCTCTTTGGCATTGGCAATGGCACCATTGTTGTCACAATAGATCACCATTGGGTCCAACGCGTTTGCAACCACACCTAGTTCGGATATGAACTCCTTCATCCAAACCGCTTCCTGAGCCGCTTCTGAAGCAGCAACATATTCGGCCTCCATTGTTGATCCCGCCACCACAGGTTGTTTGGAGCTCCTCCAACTAACCGATCTGCCATTCATGAGAAATACGTATCCGGATTGAGACTTAGAGTCATCCGGATCGGTGTTAAAGCTAGCGTCGACATAACACTTAGTGACGAGCTCTTCTTCACCTCCGTATACAAGAAACATATCCTTAGTTCTTCGCAAGTACTTAAGGATATTCTTGACCTCTTTCCAGTGTTCTGAACTTGGATCCGATTGGTACCTACTAGTCAAACTAATAGCATGTGCCACATCCGGTCTTGTACATAGCATGGCGTACATTATAGAGCCTATGGCTGAAGCATAGGGTACTTTGTCCATTTTCTCTCTTTCTTCCGCCGTAGCCGGACTTTGAGTCTTACTCAATGTCGTGCCTTGTGTCATAGGTAAGAACCCCTTCTTACTATCTTCCATTTTAAACTTCTTTAAAATCTTATCAAGGTATGTACTTTGCGATAGCCCTATTAGGCACCTAGATCTATCTCTATAGATCTTTATGCCTAATATGTATGACGCTTCACCTAGGTCCTTCATTGAAAATTTGTTGTTTAGATAACTTTTAACACTGTTTAAAAGATCTATATCATTTCCGATCAATAATATGTCATCCACATATAATATCAGAAATTCCACATTGCTCCCACTCACTTTCTTGTAAATACAAGCTTCTCCATAAGTTTGGACAAATCCAAACTCTTTGATCACCTCATCAAAGCGGAGATTCCAACTTCGTGATGCTTGCTTCAATCCATAGATGGATTGCTGAATCTTGCACACCTTGTTAGCATCCTTAGGATCGACAAAACCCTTTGGTTGTATCATATACAACTCTTCTTCAATATTACCATTGAGAAACGTGGTTTTGACATCCATCTGCCATATCTCATAATCGAAATATGCAGCAATTGCTAACATAATCCTAATTGACTTTAGCATCGCTAGGGAGAGAATGTCTCATCGTAGTCAACTCCTTGAATTTGTCGAAACCCCTTTGCGTCAAGTCGATCTTTATAGACGGTTACATTACCATCAGCATCAGTTTTCCTTTTGAAAAACCATTTGTTCTCCACGGCCTTTCGGTCATGAGGTAAGTCCACCAAAATCCAAACTTGATTTTCATACATGGATTCCATCTCGGATTTCATGGCTTCTAACCATTTGTTGGAATCAGGGATCATCATCGCTTCTTCATATGTCGCAGGGTCATTATTTTCATCAACCATGAAATTCATGACAGGATTTCTGTATAGCTCGGGAGCTGCACGCGTCCTGCTAGACCTGCGAGGTTCAGTAGTACTCTCTTTTGGAGTTTCATGATCATTATCATGAGTTCCCTCTTCAACAGGTGAAGCCAACTCCGGAACAACTTCCGGCGCTGCGCTACTCGCCATACTTTGAAGAGAAGGTTCAATAACCTCTTCGAGTTCTACCTTCCGACTACTCACACCTTTCGCGAGAAACTCTTTCTCTAGAAAGGATCCATTCTTGGCAACAAAAACCTTGCCCTCGGATCTGTGATAGAAGGAATACCCAATAGTTTCCTTTGGGTGTCCTATGAAGACACATTTTTCCGCTTTGGGTTCGAGTTTATCCGGTTGAAGTTTCTTCACATAAATATCGCATCCCCAAACTTTAAGAAATGACAGCTTAGGTTTGTTTCCAAACCACAATGCATACGGTGTCTTTTCAACGGATTAAGATGGTGCCCGGTTTAAAGTGAATGCAGCAGTTTCTAGTGCATAACCCCAAAATGACAACGGCAAGTCCATCAGAGACATCATAGATCGAACCATATCTAATAAAGTACGATTACGACTCGACACACCATTTCTCTTTGGTGTTTCAGTAGGTGTGAGTTGTGAAACAATTCCACACTCTTTCATGTGAGTGCTAAACTCGTAACTTAGATACTCACCTCCACGGTCGGACCATAGAAATTTGATCTTTCTATTACGATGATTTTCCACTTCATTCTAAAATTCCTTGAACTTTTCAAAGGTTTCAGACTTGTGTTTCATCAAGTAGATATAACCGTATCTACTCAAAACATCCGTGAAAGTAACAAAATAACGATATCCACCTCGTGCCGACACACTCATTGGACCACATACATCAGAATGTATGATTTCCAATAAATCTGTCGCCCGTTCCATTGAACCGGAAAACGGCATGATAGTCATCTTGCCCATAAGGCATGGCTCACATGTATCAAATGATTCAAAATCAATTGATTCCAAAAGTCCATCCGAATGGAGCTTGTTCATGTGTTTAACGCTAATATGACCTAGACGGCAGTGCCACATATATGCGGATATATCATCATTTAGTTTAATCCTTTTAGCATCAACATTATGAATATGTGTAACATTATTATCGAGATCCAATAGAAATAAACCATTCATCATCGGTGCATGACCATAAAAGATTTCATTCATATAAATGGAGCAACCATTGTTCTCGGATTTAAATGAATAACCACTTCGCATTAAACACGATCCAGATACAATGTTCATGCTAAGTGCTGGCACCAGATAACAATTCTTCAAGTTTATTACTAATCCCGACGGCAAGTGGAGAGGTAGCATTCCGACGGCGATCACATCAACGCTTGATCCATTGCCGACACGCATCTTGACCTCACCCCTTGCTAGAGGTCGCTTGTTCCATAACCCCTGATTCGAGTTACAAATATTATCAACTGAACCGGTATCAAATACCCAGGTGCTACTGCGAGCACTAGTCAAGTACACATCAATAACATGTATATCATATATACCTTTGTTTGCCTTGCCGGCCTTCTTGTCTGCCAAATACTTGGGGCAGTTGCGCTTCCAGTGACCAGTCCCCTTACAATAGTAGCACTCGGTATCAGACTTAGGTCCAACTCGGGGTTTCTTTTCAGGCACGGCAACCGGCTTGCCGCCCTTACTTCCCTTCCGTTTTCCCTTCTTGTCTTTCTTGAAACCAGTGTTCCTATTGATCATCAACACTTGATGTTCCTTTTTGATCTCCACTTCTGCAGTTTTAAGCATTGACAGAAGCTCGGGGAGAGACTTCTTCATGCCTTGCATATTATAGTTCATCACGAAGATCTTATAGCTAGGTGGCAGAGACTGCAGAACACGATGGATGCCTAATTCAATGGGAATCGTTATTCCCAAGGACACAAGCTTATCGGCGTAACCCGACATCTTGAGTACATGCTCACTAACGGAGCTATGCTCTTCCACCATGCAGCTAAAGAACTTTTTTGAAGCGTTGTAGCTCTCTACAGCAGCATGTGTGTCGAAAATCATTTTCAACTCACCCATTGTATCAAATGCAGGTGGTGCCATCTACAACAGAATTTGTAAAATTTAGACTAAGTTTATGATAGATTGAGTTCAACTAATCCATATTACGAATGAACTCCCACTCAAAAACGACATCCCTCGTGCCTTTTTGGTGATTACATGAACCAAATCCACTACACCAAGTCCGATCATCACGTGAGTCGGTGTAGCTTCAAAGGTGAGCATCTAATGGGCATCATATCTACTATATGACTCATGCTTAACCTTTCGGCCCGTGTTCCGAGGCCATGTCTGTACATGCTAGGCTCACCAAGTTAGAACCTTAGTATTCGCGTGTGTAACTATTTTACACCCGATATATGGTCATGGATCCAAGAACACCCGATCATCACGTGATGTCTTGGAGCGACGAAAACATAATCGGTGCATACTAAAGGAAGAACACATTC
This sequence comes from Avena sativa, assembly GCA_916181665.1. Lineage (NCBI taxonomy): Eukaryota > Viridiplantae > Streptophyta > Magnoliopsida > Poales > Poaceae > Avena > Avena sativa. The sequence goes on along the minus strand of OV702279.1, from coordinate 367,044,036 downwards.
TTATCTTGATATTTAAATGAGGGATCATCTTATTATGCTAACAAAGCGCTAAACAAGCAATATAAGATGCTATCAAACATCACATGTTTATTAGTGGAATGATATGGTTCCCGCATATGATCTCTATCATGTGCACCGTGGTATGATCACTATCATACCTATATGTGTAAGTCCAAGGTCTATGGAGATTACACGTTATGTATATTGTAAGAGTATCATCTCATACTTCTACTTACAACATCACCATATCATAACACTAGCCCAGCAACAATCTAAACTAGATGCCTCTAATTTATACATTGCAAGTTTTACGTGGATTAGAGCTTTCGAGATAGAACCGTTCTTACCTACGAACATGAACCACAACAAGGATAACCAAATTGTTCACAACTCGTTGCAAAATATATATTGACTATAGTATGAGAGACAGACACCCGCTAGCCACTTATGCAAACTAGTTGCATGTCAAGCGTGGAACAGGTCTCATGTGCGAGGACATGTAAAGTTTGTCCGGGCCGCTTCATCCCACTATGCCACCAATATCCAAAATTACAACTAAGGAGAAACAACATGATCATCATCGCCCAAATACTCATATGTGTACTACCCGTGTAAATCATCTACGCATAAACCTGGCTCTGATACCACTGTAGGGTTCGCAGCATAGAAAACAAAAAATTTCCTACGATGGGAACTATGTACCAAGATCTATCTACTAGATACAAACAACGGGCGGATGTATATCCGTAGAGAACATACCCTTGAAGACCGACAAATCTTAACGAGTTCAACTCGTGGTTGATGTAGACGATCTCTTGCCGATCTCAAGATCGAGAGGAAGTCCTAGCGCCGCAAAGCAGCAGCGCATCCGTGCTCGCACACACGTACAAGACACCGAGAAACCTCCGCCTCCTCGCTCTAGCGATGCAGCGGAAGCACAACTCTTTCTTGCCGAATAGCCATCAGGAACATGTATCTCGTTAGTCCGAGACCATGGGGGATAAATTCTAGAGGGTGAGAGAGATCCTTCACGAGGAGGTGTGAGTGAGAGAGAGGATAGGGGGTGCCTTTTATAGGAGGAGGGGGGCACCCAAGGGGGTGGCCGCCGGCCATGGGGGCTGCCCCCTCCCCTCCTTCATTCATGTGGGTGGACACTCCACTCACAAAAATCCATTCAAATCCCTCCACTCAAAATCCCACTCAAACTTGCCATTAAATTTCCACCAAATTTAATGCAAACTCTCATTAAATAAAACTCTTTTATTTTATTCAGAATTTTGTCAATTACTTTAATGACAAACATTCACAAATAACCCCTTGCTAGAATTCCATTTCACATGCATAACCTCTTTATGTAATTTCACCAAAAAACCTGTTTCGATATCTAGTGAAATAAATTCCTGCGCTTGTTTATTCTTTCGGCATGAAACATTTGCTCCAACTGGATGTCAGTGTCCCTTAAGTGTGTCACCCTACGGTTCTCGAATAATGCGGACATGATCAAGACCCTTCTCCGATCAATAATCAGTAGCGGGACCTGGAGATCCATACTGACTCCCACACATTCAACGATGACTTTCCTGTGATCGTCGGAACCTTTTACGCTTGTATCTTAATCCCTTTGTTTCACGATATATTACATGTCCGAGATTCGATCATCGGTATCTCCATACCTAGTTTGATCTCGTTACTGACATGCACTCTTTTCTCGTTCCCGTGATATAACATTCTAGTGATCAAATCACTTGCTTGCAAGCTAACCAATGTGATATCATCGAGAGGGCCCAGAGTATATCTATCCGTCATTGGGATGAACAAATTCCACTCTTGATCCATGATTCTCAACATAACACTTTAGTAGCTTTGAAGCCATCTTTATAATGACCTAGTTACGGTGTGACGTTTGATGTCAACAAGAAACTCTTCCGGTGTTAGTGATTGGCATGATCTCATGGTCTAAGGATTAGGACTACTTCGTAAGTTGTTTATAGCAATATAAACTCAATGACTTTGATCGTAATGCTATACTTCGGATGAATGTTCATCACACCATTACACTAATGTTGTGATCTCGTTATTAACAACATCCAATGTCTATGATCAGGAAACTGTGATCATCTTGTTAATCAACGAACTAGTTTATGAGAGAGGCATAACTAGGAACTTTCTGTTTGTTTATTAAACACACATGTATTAACGTTTCCGTATTAATACAATTATAGCATGCAAAATAAACATCTATCATATACTTGGAATACACATAATAAACATTTTATTATTGCCTCTCGGGGCATATTCCCTTCAAAGAGAGGGTGGGGCGAGCTGACGAGGGTTAGACCATTCCACCCAGCCGCCACTCCTCATGCATGTGTTGCACGCGCGGACCTAGCAGTCCGGCGTCTGACGCTTCCACCCTGTACGTGTGGATACCTCGGAGGCGCCGCATCAGTAGCGTTTGGACGAGCCGCGCAAGGGGAGCTTCTCGTGGGACGAGGACAAGGAGGAGACATGGAACGCTGCACTGCCTCGACGCGCTTCATCGATTTCGCAACTGCGCGTCTAGTGGTAATCCCGTGATCTATGACAACAGTAATCCTGGTATACGCGGCATAATTTTTTTGATTTGCGCTAGTGTAGCCTACCCGTATCCCTTCACATAATCTTGCAATCACAAAAGGCAAGTTCACACTTGCCCATGTCCTTTGATTATTTTCTGTAAAGTATATTACAAATCAAGTGTTATCATCACCTGCATTTGAAAAATGTCTGAAAACACTATTTTCATAATAATATGATTATGGGTTGTTTACCATAAGGTAATAACCTACTATGAAAGTTCCGGTGGTAAAGGAACATATTATCTAGGACTTAACAACCAATGTCACCAGTGATTCTTGCGCCGTATATCACGCGTTTACCATGAGATTTGGAATGGGACAGAGAAGTCAGCTGTATCTTCTTCCTCTCGCATGTAGCCGGATGTGCAGGTCATGGTTGTTATCACTCGTAGCGTGCATATTAATTGGTAATTCATAGAGGATATGCAGCATATGGGTGGGAACCCTCAACGTCCCATGATAGTTCTGGCATCTAACGGTCTGTACAAACCATTGTCGTAATTCAATATGTGGGCATGGTGTACACCAAGGAGGCATGCGAGGTCGCGAAGGGGGCAGTGATTGGCTTGGATCATATTCTGGGCCCCACACCATAGGAAGTGTGGACGGGAAAGATCGCCCAGTTGTGCAACAAGGATTTGATCTCTCATGGGTAAAGTAATGCACCTCTGCAGAGTGTAAGAACTGTAACTTGTTACTCCATGTTCTGGGAAGGAGCTGTGAACGCGGCGGGAAAGGAACTCTATGAAAGTTCTGATAAACCCGTGAAGGCTGACGAACATAGCTTTTCAGAATAGAAGCAACCTTTGAAGAATTTTTTACGAAAAATTGCATTGCCTACGACCTATGGTCTGTGGCTGTAGATATAGTGCATCAAACACTCCTTTTCTAGTGAACTTGCTGAGTACGCTCGTACTCAACGTATCTTCTTAACCCTTGATAGGTTCTAAAGCCAGTACAGACGATGTCTACATCAAGTTATGCTCCAGAATCATCACCAGAAGCTAAAGTTCTTCAATGAAGTCAAGAAAGTAAACATATACATCAACTCAAGTGACGAAGTTACTAATTAGATAGCAATATAATCTCTAGCCATAGAACCTATTTCTGTAGTGTATTGCCATAGCAGCAATGCTAGACCATTAGTTAAAATACTAGTCCTATTAGTATGATAGTTTTTGAGTTGTTTATTCATGATTCTTCTTTGTAAGAAGTTTCTTTCTCTCTCTTTAACCTAAGTTCTCTGGATCTTGTGTAAAGAGTTGAGTTATAACCTATAGTCATGTCTTGGACCTGCTGTGTTTCTGTTGTACCACTCTGAGGGATGTAATACTAGTGAACGGTGTTTCAATTGTGTTATGTCAATGACTATAGTGTACTACATCATGCAGTGGTATGCTGGGTCACCGCAGTGGAACCTTTATACGCGCTGGAGATTGAGATGGATTGCTACTAGGAGAAGGTTGTGGTCGTGGCGTCCAATTTGGAAACACGATGTATTCCTTTCGCCATAGAACAATGTTATTCGACTTCTACCTGTTCATTCATACCCCCCTTCACCTGCAGGGAAGTCAAGCTTCAGCCCGTAAAATGCGCTCATAATTTCGTCCACCCAGATAACAGCGTAGCCATGTGGAATCACAGAACAATGGTAAGTTGGTCTAGGTCCAGAAATAGGTAAGGAAAAGCCGACTGCCACCTTCATGGATATGTTCACAACTTTCACATGTAGCTCACACATTGTTGACTCTGTGATATCATCCACGGGGTAGCGATGAGCCATCGTCAGATCATTAGCCGGGTGCTCTATGGAAACCATCATCATATTATCAGCCGAGTGCTCCGTGGAAGCCACGCTACTTTTGCGCCGAGATGGTGGGCCGGTAGCATCTTCGTCCTGTCGCTGATATGGGACGGTAGCTTGCTCGCTAAGAGAATTTATTTGGTCCTGCTGCCTCCTTCGTGTTTCTTCTATCAGCTGCATCTGGTCTGCTTCCCTGTCCTTTCTTCTCTTATGGCTTCTATCGGCATATTTCTTCTTTTCGGCGAGAAACCCGAGCTTCCACGGAAGGAAGCCTTCAGTGCCTCTTGTTCACCTTTGTGTTCTTTTTTCCCAAGGGTGCATCTCAGCTCGTTGTTCTCTCTATCAGGACGAAACTTCCTCTCCCGCACGTCCTACATTGAAGTTTTAAGGGCTTCGTAAGGTGCTTGAAGATGTTGATCGTTATAAACACACTTCCATGTTTCCCTTCTTGAAATTCATCGCGCTCCATAGTTTATGTGAATACTTATTGCTAGTTATTTCAATGCGATAAACATAGCAAATTTTTAATAAATCAAGGACATGATACGTCGGAAACGTATCTATCATTTTTTGATGCTCCATGCTTGTTTAGTATCTACTTTGCTTTACTTGTCTACACTTTGAGGTGCTTTTTACATGTTTTCTGGTACTAACCTATTAACAAGTTGCAACAGTGCCAGATGCCTATTTTCTGCTGTTTTTGGTTTCAAAAAAGTTAGTAAAGAAATATTCTCGGAATTGGACGGGACAAACGTCAAAGTCAGTTACTTTTTGTGGGGAACAAGAAGTCCAAAGGGGAGCCGGAGAGGCCAGCCAGGGCAGCCAGACCCACCCTAGGCGTGGGTGGGCCCTACCCGCACCTGGGTAGGGTTTGTCCCCTCTAGCCGCCTCCTCGGCCTCCCCCTTCGCCTATAACAATCCCCCGATGCAGAAACCCTAAGCACCCGATCAAATCTCCACGAAACCTTCTGTAGCCGCCGCCACCATCTTCCCTAGATCGGGGGGATCTGAAGTTCTTCCCGGCACCCTACCGAAGGGGAGATTATCCCGGAGGCCTTCTCTCCGGTATGATGCGTGAGTAGTTCCACCTTGGACTATGGGTCCATGTATTAGCTAGATGGTTGTATCTCCTCCTTTATGCTTTCATGTATAGATCTTATGAGCTCCGTTCATGATCAAGATCTAATCTATTTGTAATCATGCATATTGTATTTGTGGGGATCCAATGGGTATTGAGATTATTATGTTGGTTTGATTAATGGTTTTGTCTTTATGATTCTATCATGTCTGTGTTGCATCTCCCTATAGTTGGTCGTAGTGGTGTCCCTGCTCTCGCACACCATCTTGCATCTTATAACTTCTGTAACTAGATCAATACACCTGAAGCTAACTAATTTCACATATTAGGGAGTGCATCTATGGTTGTTTTGTTGGATATGTCTGAGGAATCGATCCTCCGGCATCTCCCTCAAACTGGCAATAGTGTTGTCCCTGCTCTCGCACACCATCTTGCAGCTTATAACTTCTCTAACTAGATCAATATTAGGGAGTGAGTCAGGTTTGAACTAATTTCACATATTAGGGAGTGCCTCTATGGACAGCTTAAGGGAGATGCCGGAGGACTAGGCTCCGCCGGCATCTTACTCAAGCTGGACATAGCGTTGTCCCTGCTCGCGCACACCATATTGTTTGGAGTTGATAACTTCACAAGGATACCTATTTATAGATTAAGCAGCACAATGTAGCATCGACACTTACAACATAATGTCGACATTCACCCATGTAATTAGTGCTGTCACCCATAGGAATAGTGTCGCCGCTCACTGTCATAGTGTCGTCACTCACCGAAATAGTATCGCCACCCACCAACATAGTGTCTCCACTCACCAAAATAGTGTCGTCACTCACTGGCATAGTGTTGACACTCACCGGCCCCAGCCTGCCGCAATCCCTTAAGTCTTGGTTGGTTTCTCCAACCAGGACTAAAGATGGACCTTTAGTCCCAGTTGGAGACACCATCCAGGACTAAAGATGGACCTTGAGTCCCGGTTGGAGACACCATCCGGGACTAAACATGCTACCACTCCATTTTTCAAAAATACTAGACCACCTTAAATGAACTATGTCCCAACCGGAAGATCTCAAAACTTTTCGTCCACCCCGGGTGAAGACAAATGTCTACCGAATCGGGAGGAAGTAGGTCCGGTTTGAACTACAGGTACAAGATCTAATGCTCATGATTTTTTGAATAAAATGATTTTTAGACTCACAATATCATGTTTATTCACAGATCCAATGAGATTTCCAATAAGCCTCATCCCCTATCTTCATGCCCGAAGTTTTTACCATTGTTTGAAACGGGAAAATTTTGAAACGGGCATAAGAAATTCAAAATGGTCTGCACAATGTAAATATTTTGCGTGGTATCATATTATTTGAAAAAGTTGCTAGGAAAAATACCAAACTTGGTATATTGATTATGTCTCAAAAAAACCTTCACAAAACGTTCGAGGTTTCATGGCTTTGGGTCCAAATGACCAATGTTATGGCTAGAATCACGGTATAGTTTGTGATACTGTGTCGATATTGTTCATGCATGTGCATCTTGGGATGGCAAACAATGTTGCATGAGGAAGTTTTCCTTTTCGTCGCACAGAAAAGCCATTTTCTATTTTTTTGGGCGCAAAAAACGAGGCGTTTTGTGAAGCAATCACCAAAATGCTATTTCAGAATTCTACCACCCCATTTTTCAAAAATACTAGACCACCTTAAATGAACTATGTCCCAACCGGGAGATCTCAAACCTTTCCGTCCACCCTGGGTGAAAAGACAAATGTCTGGCGAATCAGTAGGAAGTGGGTTCGGTTTGAACTACAGGTACAAGATCTAATGCTCATGGTTTTTTGAAAAAAATTATTTTTAGACACACAATATCATGTTTCTTCACTGATCCAATGAGATTTCCAATGAGCCTCATCCCCTATCTTCATGCCCGAAGTTTTTACCATAGTTTGAAATGGGAAAATTTTGAAACATGCATAAGAAATTCAAAACTGTCCGAACAATGTAAATCTTTTGTGTGGTGTCATATTATTTGACATAGTTTCTAGGAAAAATATCAAACTTGGTATATTAATTATGTCTCAAAAAAACCTTCACAAAATGACCTATCATGTTCGAGGTTTCATGGTTTTAGGTCCAAATGAGCAGTGTTATGGCTAGAATCACGACATAGTTTGTGATACTATGTCCATATTTTGCATGCATGTGTATCTTGGGATGGCGAACAATGTTGCAGGAGGAAGTTTTCCATTTCGTCACACGGAAAAGCCATTTTTCATTTTTTGGACGCAAAAAATGGGGCGTTTTGTGAAGCAACCACCAAAATGCTATTTCAGAATGCTACCACCTCATTTTAAAAAAATACTAGACCACCTTAAATGAACTATGACCCAACCGAGTGATCTCAAACCTTTCCGTCCACCCCGGGTGAAAAGTATAAATGTATGTCGATTCGGTAGGAAGTGGGTCCGGTTTGAACTATAGGTACAAGATCTAATGCTCATGATTATTTGAAAAAAATCATTTTTAGACTCACAATCTCATGTTTCTTCAAAGATCCAATGAGATTTCCAATAAGCCTCATCCCCTATCTTCATGCCCAAAGTTTTTACCATAGTTTTAAACAGGGAAATTTTGAAACGGGTATAAGAAATTCAAAACAGTCCGAACAATGTAAATATTTCGTGTGGTGTCATATTATTTTACATAGTTTCTAGGAAAATTACCAAACTTGGTATATTGATTATGTCTCAAAAACCCTTCACAAAATGACCTATCATGTTCGAGGTTTCATGGCTTTGGGTCCAAATGACCAATGTTATGGCTAGAATCGCGGCATAGTGTGTGATATTGTGTCCATATTGTGCATGAATGTGTATCTTGGGATGGCGAACAATGTTGCAGTAGGAAGTTTTCCTTTTCGTCGCACGGAAAAGCCTATTTCTATTTTTCGGGCGCAAAAAAACGGGTTGTTTTGTGAAGCAACCACCAAAATGTTGTTTCGGAATTCTACCATCCCATTTTTCAAAAATACTAGACCACCTTAAAATGAACTATGTCCCGAGATCTCAAATCTTTTTGTCCACCCCGGGTGTAAAATACAAATGTCTGTCGAATCGGTAGGAAGTGGGTCCGGTTTGAACTACAGGTACAAGATCTAATGCTCATGATTTTTTTTAAAAAAAATCATTTTTAGACTCACAATATCATTTTTCCGCACTAATCCAATGAGATTTCCAATGAAAGTTTAGAGATCCAACAAAAGTTTCAGAATACATATTGATTGCATCTTAAAAACCACCAAAAGAAAAATTCGAATACATATAGTCACTAGTTTCCTAAAATGCCTTGATTATGATCGCATAGTCCGTAAACATGGACTATCTTCATCATTTAACACGATGCTTGGGTCGGTGTTCACTGTGAAGGGAAGAATTTCATCAAACTTATTATAATCTTCCGACATGTCTGTCTTGTCCTCTACTCCCATGATGTTTCTTTTCCCTGAAAGAACTATGTGGCACTTTGGCTCATCGTATGTCATTTGATTAATTTTCCTTTTTCGGTTTGGTAGACATGTCCTTCACATAAAGAACCTAAGCCACATCATTGGCTAGGACAAATGGTTCATTCGTGTACCCAAGATTGTTGAGATTCACTATTGCCATTTCGCACTTCTTGTCTACCTCAACCCCTCCTCATGTTAGCTTGACCCATTTGCACCAAAAAAGGGACCTTAAAAGAAGGCCCATAGTCAAGTTCCCATATCTCCTCTATGTAACCATAATATGTGTCCTTTTTCCATTGCTGTTTTTTGCATCAATGCGGACAACATTGTTTTGGTTGGTGCTTTTTTTTATCTTGGGCGATTATGTAAAATGTATTCCCATTTATCTCGTACCCTTGGAAACTCAATACAGTCGAAGATGGTGTCCTGGCCAACAAGTACAGTTGATCTTCAAAAGTGGAGTTATTCATGAGATGTGTTCAACCAACTGCCGAATGTCGTCATGTGTAAACATGTAATCGAGTCGTCAGACTATCCCGGGTGTCTGGAGTGTAAAATATTCTTGTGTCCATTGATATAAGGAGCCACCAAGGTGGAACGTTGCAGAACTGTATAGTGTGCTTACGTGAAAGAATGCCCGTCTCTACATATTATTGCTTTCTTTCCTAGCGTGCCTTTTCCACTGAGTCTCCTCTCGTGTCGCGATTGAGGAACACCAATCGGCTTAAGGTCAGGAATAAAGTCAACACAGAACTCGATGACCTCCTCTGGTCCATAGCCCTTGGATATGCTTCCCTCTGGCCTAGCACGGTTATGGACATGTTTCTTTAAGACTCCCATGAACCTCTCAAAGGGGAACATATTGTGTAGAAATACAGGACCAAGAATGGCAATCTCTTCGACTAGGTAAACCGGGAGATGCGTCATAATATTAAAGAAGTATGGTGGGAACACCAACTCAAAACTAACAAGACATTGGACCACATCATTCTGTAACCTTGGTAGAATTTCTGAATCGATTACCTTCTAAGAAGTTGCATTGAGAAATGCACAAAGCTTCACAATGGGTAGTCAAACATTTTCCAGTAGAAGCCCCCTCAATGCAATCGGAAGCAATTGCGTCATAATCACGTGGCGGTCATGAGACTTCAGGTTCTAGAATTTTTTCTCTGACATATTTATTATTCCCTTTATATTTGATGAGAAGCCAGACGGGACCTTGATACTGCTCAGGCATTCAAAAAATATTTCCTTCTCTTCTTTGGTAAGAGCATAGCTCGCAGGACGATGTCCTTTATCCGTCTCATTATCTCGATGCATGTTGTGTGGATCTTTCATACGTTGTTGGTCCTGTCGTGCTTTCGGTGTATCTTTTGTCTTCCTATACACTCCCAGGAAGCCTAGAAGGTTCACATAATGTTTCTTCGTCATGTGCATCACGTCTATTGAAGATAGGACCTCTAGGACTTTCCAATAGGGTAGCTCCCAAAATATAGTTTTCTTCTTCCACTTGGGCGCGTGTCCAGCAGCATCATTCAGAACAGATTGACCGCCAGAACCCTTTCCATATATTACTTCTAGATCCTTGACCATACCTAATATATCATCACCAGTACGATGGACATGATTCTTTCGGCAATCTGCCTCGCCTTTGAAATGCTTGCCTTTCTTTCTTACGGGATGATTGGTCGCAAGAAATCAAAGATACCCCAGGTACACAACCTTCTTCCATTTATCCAAATATACACTATCGGTCTCATATAAACAGTGTACATGCATTGTATCCCTTGTTTGTCTGTCCTGATAGGTTACTAAGAGCAGGCCAATCACTGATTGTTACGAAAAGCAACACTCATAAGTCAAATTCCTCCTGCTTGTGCTCATCCCACACACTTACGCCGGTTTCGTGCCACAACTATAAAAGTTATTCAATTAATGGCCTTAGGTACACATCAATATCATTGCCGGGTTGCTTCGGGACTTGTATGAGCACTGGCATCATAATGAACTTACGCTTCATGCACAACCAAGGAGGAAGGTTATAGATACATAGAGTTACAGGCCTCGTGCTATGACTGTAGCTCTTCTCCCCAAAAGGATTCATGCCATCTGTACTTAGACCAAATCTTAAGTTCCTTGGATCATCTGCAAAGCCTAGGTACTCTCTCTCGATTTTTCTCCACTGTGACCCATCAGCGAGGTGTCTCAACATTGAGTCTTTCTTGCGGTCTTCTTTGTGCCATCGCAATAACTTGGCATGCTCCTTGTTTCTAAACAAACGTTTCAATCGTGGTATTATAGGAGCATACCACATAACCTTGGCATGAACCCTCTTTCTAGGTCGCTCGCCCTCAATGTCACCAGGGTCATCTCGTCTGATCTTATACCATAGTGCAATGCATATCGGGAATTTATCTAAATTCTCGTACTCCTCACCGCGATAGAGGATGCAGTCATTAATGCATGCATGTATCTTCTGCACCTCTAATCCTAGAGGGCAGACAACCTTTTTTTACTTCTTACGTACTAGCAGGAAATTCATTATTCTATGGGAGCTTCCTCTTCATTATTTTCAGTATCTTCTCAAACCCCTTTTTAGATAAACCATTCTCTGCAGTCCATTGCAGCAATTCCAGTGTGATACTGAGCTTTGTGTTGTCATCTTTTCAATTTGGGTACAACAATTTTTTTGATCCTCTAACATGTGCTTCAACTTCAACTTCAACTTCTCAGTTTCACTTTCGCATTCTCTATGTGCATCAGCAATGGCCCGGTGAAGATCATCAACGAGCTCATCATCGGGCACCTCTTCATCTTCAGCTTCACTAGTTGTATCACTATATTCTCTTTGTGTATAACTGTATTCAGGAAACATACGATGATAGTTATCATCATTTTCTTCTTCTTCTTCTTCTCCATTGTCTCCCATCATAATCCCTCCTTCTCCATGCTTGGTCCAATAATTGTAGCTGGGCATGAAACCGTGCTCAAGCAGGTGGGTGTGAAGGATTCTCGAGGAAGAGTAATCCCTCTGATTCTGACATTTAACACATGGACAACACATAAAACTATTAATTTTGTTTGCCTCAGCCACATCGATAAAATTATGAAGGCCTGCAATGAACTCGCTAGTGCGTCGGTCATCGTACATCCATTGTCAGCTCATCTGCATTATATAATTAAGTTTATTAAAAAATCACATAACATCCACAGAAATGACCACCTAACATCAACACATGCATTGTATCAATGATAGATAAAAGGATTAAGTTGCATGCTAACCTCGATCGAGGAGGAAAGAAAGAGGAGAAAGCTTAAGTGTGGCTCAGACACTTGTGCATTTCATCGCGCACCTCTTGTGCATAGAGGGAAAAACTAAGCAACATACATCACTTTTGCATGAGAGGGGAAAAACAAACCAGCTCACAAAAGCATGTGGATCTGGGGTGCTATATATATACAGCATGGATCTTTAGTCCCGGTTCCTAGCAAAAACCGGGACTAAAGATCTGGTGCCAGTGGCCACGTGTGGCCAGACACGTTTAGTCCTGGTTCCTGCCCCGAACCGGGACTAAAGGGCTAGAATGAACCGGGATAGGTCGTTGCCCTGCCCCGTGCACCGTCCTGGCCTTACGAACAGGGACTAATGTGAGCCCTGTATCGGTTCGTGAGGGAACCGGGACTGATGGCTCGGGTGGGATGGACGGAAGGCCTGTTTTCTACTAGTGTATGGGTCATACTCAAATCACTCTTCTCACTTTTGGTGGCATGTGACGCGACACTCATGCTTTTTTCCACTCATATGAGGCTTGTGGCACTCACTCACGTGATTGTGGTTCACTATCTCACCACTCAGCTCACAAGGATCCTTAGCTTGTTTTATCTTGGGCAACGATGTCATGTTGGAAACAATAACTTGGCTTGGCATCATAAGTTGTAGAACAAACTTCTTGTCATTCCACTTTAAAGAGTATTGGTTGGAGGTACCATCATGTATGGCGCCCTTGTGGTATTTCCATGGTCTTCCAAGAAGCATATGACACACGGTCATTGGCACGACATCACACTCGACGATGTTTTGATAGGGGCCAATCTAGAAGGAGACGTTGACCTTGTGTTTGATCTTGAGGGTACCATTGTCATCAAGACATTTTACATGATATGGATGAGGGTGCTCCATGTATGGCAACTTGAGTATCTCACAAAGTTCGATGCTCGCAAGGTTGTGACAACTTCCTCCATCAACGATTACCTTTATGGACTTGCCATCAATTCCGACTCTTGTTTGGAAGATATTGAGGCGTTGGTCCTCTCTTGGAATGGAGTGGGTTGTCAAGACTTGCGCGATGACAAGTGAAGGACTTGGATCATGCTCACATATGAGTGTGTCCTTGTCGTGCATTGCGGTATCATTTGTGATAGTGGCTTGAGTTTGTTAGCATAACTCTTGTTAGCACCATTCAAAGAGTAGGTTGCACCATTCTCATCTGTTAGCATAACTCTTGTGTTGATGCACTCATAAGACTTGTGGCCCTTTCGCCCACACTTGTAGCAAAGAACTTGACAATCCGTTGTTGTGTTGGAGGATCCCATAGGGGTTTTGGTTTGCTTGGAGGAGCTTGGTGCTTGGTTTGTTCGCTTGGCGGAGGCATTCGCGTTGATTGAAGCGAAGTACGCCATTTGCTTCTCATAAGAATTTTCCTTTTGCAAGTGGTGGTCGGCCTTGGTGGCTTGGTGAAGGAGGTCCACTAGAGTCTTGTAAGGTTGGAAATCGACTATTTTGTGTATTGGGCAGCTCAATCCATTGAGGAACCATGCTATTGTTTGCTCCTCGAGCTCTTTCACATTGGCTCTCATCATAGTCATCTTCATTTCCTTATAAAACTCTTCAATTGTCTTTGTGCCTTGCTTCAAGTTTTGTAGCTTGTCAAAAAGGTCTTGACGATGGTGCTCGGGGACAAACCTTGCATACATCACTTTCTTTATATCCATCCAAGTGGTAGCAGGTGTTCTCGTGATTTCTTTGATAGTCTTTCCACCAAACATTAGTGTAGTCCTCAAACTCAAGAGATGACATTGCCACTTTCTTCTCTTTGGAATAGTTGTGGACTCGGAAGATCTTATCAACTTTGTATTCCCATTCGATATATGCATCGGCATTATCTTCTCCTTTGAACTTGGGCATAACGAACTTGAGCTTTCCAAACTTGGCATCATCACGCTCACAGTAGTTGTGTCGGTGTTATTGGCGCAAACTTGCATCACTTGGTGGGCATGGAGGCGGAGGTGGGGGAGCTTGATTGCCTAGAGGTGGTGGTGGAGCAGAAGCTTGATGATGCTCGAAGTCCCTTCTTCGCCTTTGCTTGACATCATTTGCATTCATAGCTTGGTGGTGTTGAGCATGACAGTTGTTGCGTCTAGCTTGGCACGCATCCTCATGATCATCACTTGTATCCCATGCCGGTGCTTGATTGTGTTGAAAAGGCACTGATACGTCGGAAACGTATCTATAATTTTTGATGTTCCATGATTGTCTAGTATCTACTTTGATTTGCTTTGTCCATACTTTGAGGTGCTTTTCATGTAGGAGTTCGTAGCATGGAAAACAAAATTTTCTACCGCATACTAACAAACAAGCCAAGATCTATCTACTAGATTGTAGCAACGAGTCGATAGAGGAACTCACCCTCGAAGATTCCAAAGCGGTTAACGAGAGCAGATTCTCGTGGGTGATGTAGTCGTACACTTGCCGATCTCAAGATCGCGTAGACGATCCTTCCGGCGCTGCGTTCCGGCAGCGCTTCTGCAGTCGGTCACACGTTCGGTACTCGATGAAGACCTTCCTCTCCCTTGTTCCAGCATGCAGCGGAGGTTGTAGCACTCTCCTCGTGATTCCGGCAGCACGACGGCGTGGTACCGGAAGTAGAGGGGAGATCTCGCAGGGCTTCGCCTTAAGCCGGAGCGAGTATGGTGGACTATGAGAGAGGCCTTGGCGATCTAGGGTTTAGAGGCACCAAGGGATTTAGAGCAACCAGCAGCTAGGGATTAGCTAGACGGCGGTTTAGAGGAGCTCTAGGGCAGCCGCATCTAGAGGGGGGGCGGCGGCTGGCCTAGGGTTTAGTGGGGCGCCGGCTAAGGGACAAGGTGTAGGGAGAGGGGCGCCCCTCCCTTTATTTTATAGGTGGGAGGGGCGGCTAGGGCTAGCCGTTTGACTTTTTAAATTGGCGTTTGACTTTTCAAATTAGGATTTGATTAAACCCTTTATTTTGTTCAGCGATGACACCTAGTACATGATGCAATCATTCCAACTTGTTATGACACATTCATGTACCCTTTCCCTCCGGAGTGCCGGACATTCCAGAACCTTCTAGAACATTCCTGATGAAAACACCGGAACCATTCTCCAACCCCGAAACAGGACTTTCCTTATATGAATCTTATTCTCCGGACCATTCCGGATCTCCTCGTGATATCCCGGATCCCATCCGAGA
Organism: Avena sativa; assembly: GCA_916181665.1. Classification (NCBI taxonomy): domain Eukaryota; kingdom Viridiplantae; phylum Streptophyta; class Magnoliopsida; order Poales; family Poaceae; genus Avena; species Avena sativa. The sequence continues at coordinate 367,028,553 of OV702279.1, read as the reverse complement.
CTCCGAACAACATTCGGTCTCTTACTCATCATTCCATAACTACTCAACAACATCGAATCCTTAAGTGTGTCTCCCTACGGTTCGTGATTTATGCAGACATGATCGAGACACTTCTCCGATCAATAACCAATAGAGGAATCTGGAAATTCATATGGCTCCCACATATTTCTACGATTACTTTGCGATCGAATGAACCACTTACATACGATACCAATTTCCTTTTGTCTCACGATAGTTTAATTATCCGAGGTTTTGATCGTCGGTATCTCTGCATACCTAGTTCAACCTCGTTACTGATAAGTACTCTTTTCTCGTTCCCGTGATATGTGATCCCTTGTGAGCCAGTCACATGCTTGCAAGCTAATTGGATGACATTCCACCGAGAGGGCCCAGAGTATATCTATCCGTCATATGGATGGACAAATCCCACTCTTGATCCATGTGTCTCAACCCATACTTTCCGAACACTCAATGCCACCTTTATAGCCGCCCAGTTACGGTGTGGTGTTTGATGTCATCAAAGCATCATTCCGGTGATGGTGATTAACATGATCTCATGGTCGAAGGAACTAGGTTACTATGTATCAGAAAGCTTATAGCAAATGAACTATATTAAATGACTTGATCTTTATGCTACGCTTAACTATAGGAGTATGTCCATCACATCATTCTCCTAATGATATGACCCTGTTGTTAATAACATCTCTATGTTCATGATCAAGAAACCATGATCATATGTTAACCAACAAGCTAGTTTAACAAGAGGCTTTACTAGGGACTCTTTTATGTTTACAAATCACACAAGTATTAATGTTTCCGGTTAATACAATTATAGCATGGTATGTAAACATTTATCATAAGTATGAAGATATGATAATAACCTACTTTATTATTGCCTCTTGGGAATATCTCCAACATTTCATCTGTTTTCTGGTACTAACCTAAAGTTGCCACAGTGTCAGTTGCATGTTTTCTTCTGTTTTTGGTTTCAGAAAGGCATAAAATCAATATTCTCAGAATTGGAAGCCAAAGTCAATATTTTCCCGTGGGGAACATGAAGCCGGAGTACGAGACGGGGGAGACCCACCGAGGGGGCCACACCCCCTGTTCGTGCGGGTGGGCCCACCCTGCGCCTGGGGGGTGCAGCCGCCCTGGTGGCCCTCCAGCCTCGCCTCTTTGCATATAAGAAGCCCCCGATGCCTAAACCCTAAGTACCCGATCAATATCCCATGAAACCGTTTGTAGCCGCCGCCACCATCGTCCCTAGATCGGGGGGATCTGAAGCTCTTCCCGACACCCAGCCGGAGGGGAGATCATCCTGGAGGCCTTCTTCTTCATCATGCCAGCCTCCGGTATGAAGCGTGAGTAGTTCCACCTTGGACTATGGGTCCATGTAGTAGCTAGATGGTTGTATCTCCTCCTTGTGCTTTCATGTCTAGATCTTGTGAGCTCCGTTCATGATCAAGATCTAATCTATTTGTAATCATGCATGTTGTGTTTGCGGGGATCCGATGGATATTGAGATTACTATGTCAGATTGATTAATGGTTTTGTCTTATTGATTCTATCATGTCTGTGTTGTTTGTGATCTTGCATGCTCTCCACTGTTAGTAGCTATCTTGTCCAAGTAGTTGCTAGTGCCTCCAAGAGGGGGTATTTATGCTCGATAGTGGGTTCATGCCTCTAATTAATCAAGGGAAGTGATAGAAATCTCTACGGTTGTAGATGTGATGTTGCCACTAGGGAGAAAACAACGGTCTCTTGTTCATGGAACAAGTAGATTGTTTACCTTACACACTTTGCTTAAAGCAGTTGTCTGTTGCTTGCAACTTAATACTGGAGGGGGTTCAGATGATAAACCAAAGGTGGACTTCTAGTCATAGATGCAGTTGGATGGCAGTCTATGTATATTGTTGTATTGCCCAATCGAATCTCATAGGATCTTTATGTCTAGTATTGCATTGTTATACCTTGCTCAGTCCTGTCAATTGCCCTGTTGTAATTTGTTTACCCTGCATGTCATTTTTTTTATCTAAGGAGAACACCTCTAGTAAACTATGGACCCCGGTCCAATCTTTACCATTGATACATCTTCCACTGTTACTGTTTACTTGCTGCAAACCATCATCACCTTCCACACCATATAGTTAATCCTTTGTTACAGCAACCGGTGAGATTTACAACCTCACTGTTAGTTGGGGCAAAGTCTTGAGTTTGTTTTGTGCAGGTTTCCACGTTGCTTGCAACACCTTTGAGACGTTTCCTTCCTCCTACTGGTTCGATAACCTCAGTTTCTTACTGAGGGGAAACTTGCTGCTATGTTGCATCATACCTTGCTCTTGGGGTTTCCCAACGAGGCGTCAACACGCATCAGGCACATGGTGGTCATGAGGAGGGTGGTGACGCATATCATGCCAATGGTCTTCACCATGACGTTCTTGCTCTTGTTGAGGTTGTACTTCGATGATTGCTTGTTGTGGTGGCGGATCATGCTCGTGGTGTTATTGATAAGGTTGACGAGCATGTGGATCCACCGCTTGAGCATGACGATGGCGAGCTTGTTGGTCTCTATTATGGTGGTGGGGTTCTCCACGGCAGGAGTTGGACCTTGAAGACTCACCATCTTGACTTGAGGAACACGTGCGGGACGAACTTGACGAGCTTGAGCGATGAGCTTGTAATTGAACGTGATGATCCGCTTGATGTTGCCGCTCATGGTACTCAAATTCTCGGGAAGTATCATTGAGATGGTGCTACTAAAAATGAGTATTGAATTCGTGGCGTTGTTCCCATAAGTTGTGGTGCGTGGCAAAACCGTCTTGGTTGTTGAAGTTTCCATCTACACTATCTCCACTTCCCCTAGACATTGTGCACAATCGCACATGATAGAGGGGATGATGTTGGTGGAATGGTAATTGCTACCTTGCCTCACCAATTCAAAAATTGGAAAGATTGTTCTTGCCGAGAGCAAAGCGAATAGTGGATACACAAGAGACACATACACAAAGGCATATGGTGGTGGGTTAGGAAGGTGGATAGCTAATGGAACAACCAAACGAAAAGGTTATTGTCAAAAGTGGAAAAGATCCAAAATATCAAAATGCAAAAGGAAATGATCAAAATAGAAAAGAAACCTATACACACACGGTGGAGATAAAAGGGGTTAGCACGACTATGGAAAATGAGCAACGAACAAAATGGTCCTAATGAATACTAAAGCTTGGCATCGTGCCAACACTAGTAGATACCGTAGCTCGTTTGCAACAAGATTGAGAAGCAACGGATTTGCACGCATGCCTTGCTCTAACTCACACTCTTGCTTATAAGCTTTGAAATCTCTTTTGTATTGGTATCTTTCTTTTTCTTTTGCTTTTTTATATATATCTTTTCTTTCTATGCTATGGAGTCAACTTTTGCTATTTCCTATGCACTATCACGTCACAAGAGCAAGCGCACAATGCATCAACAAACATAAAATGAGCTACTCTCGGTAGGTTAGGTAACACACAAAGGAAGAAATGGGTTATACAAGGGTGGTGCAAGTTATACATTTTGTTGATGACGAACTTGCAACGGTTGGTGTAAGGATGGTGTGAGGTCTGTGGTGTTGAAGAGTGCAAAGAATTGTTGCGGAAGCTTGTTGTTAGTTTGCGACACGCATACTAAACACAACACACAAAAGAGGAAAACTATCAAAATTGGGGGGGTAAATCGGCGGCCAAATCTGCGGCACTGGGCCTGGCGCCAAGTGTCCGGTGGCGATTTCGGCGCCGAGTCCCACGTCGGATGGTTCCGCGGTAGCTCCGGTTCGCCGGTTTGTCTGCCGGTTTGATTTCGTCATGAACTCCAAATTTTCGATCCGTCGATTCAAAGGGAAATTGGTCAAATTGGGGTTAGGGGACGTAGAAAAACAAATATCATCACCTAAAGCACCAGATCTATGGACCAAATCCACTAAAAACTCACAAAAGCGAGAGATCGTTCCAAAAGAAATTTGGTCAATATTTTTTGTATTTTCGAATTTATGATGGAAATTAATGAACAAAGTCAAATCCGTGGCAACCAAAAGCTTCTGATACCATTTGATATGCGATCCCTTGTAGGATTAACCCTAGGGTGGCCTGATCTTCACGTATTTGAGGTGGGGAGTGAGGGAAGACACGATGAACGCAACAGAAATGCAAGGTAAAGATACAAACGCACGTAAACACACCCGATTTGATTTGCTCCTATTGGTTCGAACAACCAATCCAATAGAATCCTCCATGAGAGACCGTAAGGTAGAATCACCGTAGGAGAGATCGGCAAGCGGATGATAGAATCCCAATCAAAAGGAGAGAGTGGCAACCAAGTAGAATCCCAAAAACAGACCTAGCACTACTAGAATCCTTGCTAGGGAGAGACCAAACACTTGAGGAGGTTCTTGACGACTTGGAGATGAACACCGAACTCCAAGGACCTGTACAACTCATATATTAACTATAGAGAGGGGTTCCCATCTAGGGTTAGGCACAAGCCTTCATTCATCTTGAACTCTAGTCAGATCTGAGCCACAAGGGGGCTATTTATAGTGTTAGGGCTAAGGGGGTAGGTTGGAGGAATATTCCTAGGCATCAAACCCGAAACATTGCGCAGACTGGCATTTCGGCGGTCAGTCTGGTGGCGTCGGCCTATACGTCGGTTTGTCCAATGGCTAAGTCAGCGAACCAGATCTGGCGCCGGTTGCTTCGGCGTGGCTCCAATTTGGCCGTGGGATGACGGAGGGGTGTACAAAGGAGTCTTTCAGCGGGGTGCCGGTTTGGTTCAGTGGTGGGGCTGGCGACACCGGATTGCTTCTTCCTTCTCCTCTTCCATGCTTCATGCTTGAGCGCCTCGTCTTCTGGGGCATCCTTTTCTTCTCCTCTTGGCGTCGTGGTCATGGGCATGGGCATAGCATTGGCACTTGCCTCAAGTAGGATCCCATTCTCAAGATAACCAAAGGAGGGCGAGATATGGAACGAATTCACCTTTGTGGGAATGGTTGGCGTAGCATGATGTGGACCAATGGTGAATACCCTGTGTTGGGCTGCATCACACCTCCATTGTTGCTGAGCTCAAAACCTCAAGATCTCCTTCCTTAGCCACTAGAACCTGATATCCTTTTGGGAATAAAGGGATGAGACCTAGATTTACTCTTCCACCAAGGAGATTTGTTTCCCCCACTTTCTTGTGAGAAACTTGTTACTCTTGAGTTTGAAACCCTAGGCGTAAGAAGTCACCCCTGAAGCTCACTCTTGGTGTTGTAAGAGTTTCGTTGTCGTGTTGGGGGCCTCCGATTGGGTTGTGAAACTTTCCCCAAGATTTGTGCGAGATTTTTGTTGCCACCGCGAAGAGCATCGCTTAGTGGATCGAGTACCCACCATTGTGGTGTGTGCTCGGGAGAAGAAGGTGAGCCTTACCCAACATCGGACGTACTTCCCTTTACAGGAAGGAACTTCAGGAATACATTCTCGTGTCCATCTTACGGTTATCTCTATCCTTTCTCTTGTATTGTTGTTTACCTTGCTTGTCATCTAGGGAAATTCACTTAGTTGCATATCTAGAGAGTTTACCTTCGTGTCAAGCCTAAACATGAAAAATAAATAAAATTTGGTAGCGCCTTTTCACCCCTTCTAGTCGTTCATATTGGTCTTTTCACCTTGCAGTATTTTTTTGTAAAAGTGTATAATCAACGTGTTGTACCGGAATTGGTGCTTGGTTGCCCATAGGATGGAGTAACACACAAGCACATATTCTGCAACACATAAGCCAGTAGAATTAAACATCTACACCACGCTTGAAAGGAATAGAAGAACCATGTCCTCATAGTAAAACTGGATCAATCAATCCAATACATGCCTATTATATTCCTTTTTTAGATAAAAGGCTCCAAGATTCTGACTTTAAATTAATAAAGCCAGCAAGTTCAAATTACAACTACAAATGACGCTGGGACTACCATCTTACAATACAATCACAGAGCAAAGAAAAACGACATCCAAAACAAGAAGAGAACGACTACAACAAGCTATGATACGACAGTTCGGCACTTGAGGTCTTCGTCTTGATCAAGTGAAGAGCTGAGAATGTCGCCGACAGCAAGTGGCGGAATCCCCACCAAGCGACTCCAATGTACAGCCTCCAGTCTCACGGTGACCATGCAGTAAGTAACCAAGAGAATGACGCAGATCAATGACTCAAGCAGCAACGCCTTTAGGAAGGGGAGTGACACCCAAATGACACCATTGCGCAACCCAAGAAGGGTCAAGATTTTCACCTAGAGGCAACCATCCATGATGGGGACAAAGACAATGTTCAACAAAGACGCTCCAAGGAGGAGAATGGAGCCCACGGGCGTCATCGTCGTCGGGGCCAGACAGACCAGGGTGAGGTTTTCACATGAACCATTGGCCTTGTCCACACATCAACCACTCTAGAAAAGCTTCTCCAGACATGCTAATGGTAACATCCCGGCAATCCACCCTAGGAACTGAGAGCACCAACATGATGGAGAGAATGAAAGGACAGAGTGGATGAGCAGCGACATTCAGGTGGCAGGACACCCACCATGATACAACCATAGAACTGTAAAAACACCAAGGGATCAGGAAGACGGGACCTTTTCCTTGTAGACCGTCGAAGGCCAAACGAGGACGGAGTGGAGGTAAGGCTGGGCTTGTCATTGACGGCGCCTTGGAGGTCAGACACAAAAGAGAAGGGGAACCAATGGAGCCCCTGCTCTGGTCCCGACGGCAGCGAGTCACCCAGACTGTGCAAGAACGAGATGCCCTCTTTGTAGTCACTCCCAGCCCGTACCAAATTGTAGACCTTAGCTCAACTGCCCCTCCCAGAACCCTACCGCCAGCCACCACCGGTCCAGCTAGTCGCACCTACTTCCCACCGGGCTTCAGATCTAAACCCGAGGTGGCCTTTCCAGCGGCGGCCGAGATGCACCTACCCAGATCGAGAATGGGGACGTCGATGTGCACCAGAATAGGATGTCGCAAGGCCTCCAACCACACCGGCCATGTCCACCGGTCCACCCTCATGATGCTCTGTCCTAGTCGGACCTTGGCAGGAGACCCCTATCTCCACCGAACCGCCTTGAGGTTTTTGGGGTAGCACCTCAACCCCCACCGTCGGATCTGCCGACGCCGCCACTCGCGCCGCCCCAACGCCCAAGGCCAGGCCGGCCAACATAATCCCCAACCGGGCCCGAGCACACAACCCCCACGCAACACACGCACACAAGCGAGAGGAGGCTCCCCGTCACCACCGTTAGTCGTGCGACCTTTGTCGGCGGTGTCCTTCGGCGGCTGCGATGGAGGAGGTGGAGAGAGGGGAGGCTAGGGTTGGTATCCTTTCGTGTAGCCCTCACGAGAGCGATGCGGGGGCCGAACAGATTTCTCGGTTATGGCCATTTAGGGTTTGTCGAAGTATATTTTACCAGCTACTTTTTTTCAAGTACAGCATTGAACTTCATTTTCTAGCCGAAACTTGGGAGATGAAGTAATTGCTAGTTTTGCCAGAACAACACGATACCAAACAGAGTCTTATTCTTATCAAACTGCAAATTATTACACAGAGGAAGATGGGCATGCACCAGGATACACAGTCAACGATGTCACCGAGCCTCGAAGTGATTGGACACCAACCGCGTTTACGATTGTACACAATACGTCATCTTAGACTAGTCATAGTGCAAGTAACTTCAGTAGTAACTAAGAGTCCAACTCAGCAAAATTGCTTATGTGGCAGTGAGTTAATGAGGAGATAGATAGATTGAGTAACTAGATGAGTAACATATCTAGTTACTGTAACATCACACATATTGCGGTGACCCAGCGTACCACTGCATGTGTAGTACACTATAGTCATTGATATGACATCCACAGAACACCGTTCCATAAATATCACATCCCTCGGAGTGGCACAACAGAAACATTGCGGGTCCAAATTACAAACATGCACACATTATTATTATTACAATACCAGAAGTTCAAGACTTCAAAAGATTCAACTTACAAACCAAACTATAAAGTGTTTCAGTGGAAGTTGAAAGTAGAAACTCCAACTAAAAGTTGAGCTCAGCAACTTATTATATAAGGTTCATGTTGCTCGGCTCCATTAGCTACTAATAAGTAGGGCAACTAAGCTGACTCATTGCCATCTACTCCATATAGGATCTCGTAATCCACTCCTTTAACACCACCTGACAGGTCAGGCTCCTCATAGAATACATCTTCTTGGCATTCTTCTGCATACATTGGAGTATCTTCGGGATCCTCAGAGTCTGAGCAGGGGATCAAAGGAAAAGGTGAGTAACAACGTTACCTAGCAAGTTCATTATATGCAAGGTGGGAAGTTTGATGCTCTACCTACCACCTCGGACTATAAGTCCTTGGCACTATGAAGTTTTCGTACATCTTTCTTCAAAGATTTAATTTATTATTAAAATCTATGCCCATCAGCCTTCACAGGTTTACCAGAACTTTCATGGAGTTCTTTTCCTGCCGCGTTCGTAGCTTCTTCCCGGAACAGGGAGTAACAAGTTACAGTTTTTACACTCTGCAGAGGTGCGTTACTTTACCCATGAGAGATCAACTCCTTGTTGCACAACCGGGCGTACTTTCCTGTCCACAATTCCATGATGTGGGGCCCAGTAGGTGATCCAAGCCAATCACTGCCCCCTTCGCGACCTCGCATGCCTACTTGGTGTACACCATGCACACCCATTGAATTGCGGCAATGGTTTGTACAGACGGTTAGATGCTAGAACTATCGTGGGACGATGAGGGTTTCCACCCATATGCTGCATATCCTCTACGAATTACCAATTAATATGCATGCTATGAGTGATAACAGCCACGACCTGCACATCCGGCTACATGTGAGAGGAAGAAGATACAGCTGACTTCTCTGTCCCATTCCAAATCTCATGGTTAACGCGTGATATGCGGCGCTAGAATCACTGATGTCATGGGTTATTATGTTCCTAGTTGATTATCATTGTTGCAAATAGAAACCTAAGTTCTATTGCTCTATTATATCATCACTTAGGATGATATTAACAATTTAATTAGTTGATAAAATAATATTTTCTTTCCTTCGAACATACATGATAACACACAATTTGCAAATACTTTGATAAAGACCCTTCAAAGGACATGAGCAAGTGATGAACTTTCCTTGTGATTGCAAGGTAGTGAAGTCGGATGCTTGCACTGGACGTTGAGCTTCTATGTCTACAAAACATCATTATTGCCCGGTAAGGACAATATTTAAAGAGGCAAAATGAATATGCAATGCATTATTTATCATTGATTTTCTTTGTGTGTTTTACCCATCATTTTTAGTTACAAGTATTCCTTTAAGAATAATCTTTATTGAATATTATATTCATTTATTTATTAAAATATAAATTTTTATATTTATTTTTTCTTTTAAGAATTATCATTTAAATAAAAGAATTTCTTTTTATAACTCTAAGCATTTATTTAGTATTTTTCTAAAATACTAAAATATTAATATATAATAAAAGTAATTTTTATTTATTTTTATCTTGTTTATTTAAGTTTAATAAAATTCCATAAGGAATATATATTATAAAATTCTTGTCCAAAAATTATATCTATAAAATTTATTTCTTAATTTACTTAGATAGGTTGGATTATTATGAATCCAAAAATATTTTATTTATAATTTTTAGATTTTTATTTTATTTTCCAGAATTTATTTAAGTTTAGGGGTATTTTGGTCTTTTATTAATCATTAAAACTTCTAATAAGTTTTTGGGCTGATTCAATTGGGCTTATTGGGCTGATTCAATTGGGCTAATTGGGTTGATTGGGCCAATTAGGCCCAAGTAACCTTGACCAAAAGGGCTCCCCGAAGGGTTCTGGCCCCATCGTCCCACTCACTCTGTCTCTCTCCCTCGACCTCTCTTCCTCTCCTCCTCGACCCCATGGTCGATGGCGCCGCCGTGCGCTTCTCGCCGTCGTGGTCCTCCCTGGCCGTTGTCGTGATGCAGGGCGAGGTTGTCGACCACGCTCGTCCATCTGGTCCAGTTCGATTTGGTCCTGGGGTCGTTCTGTGGCCAGGCTAGCCCCCTTCTCGAACCCTAGGGTTTGGGGATGGTGTTGTTACCGCCGCCGTTGACCCTCCTTGGTTGGTGTGCGGTGTTCGTGTGCTGCTGTGGCCGCCGTCGTGGATGGTGTGGGTTGTGGCGCCCTCTGGCGTGCTCCCCGTGCCGCCACGAGCTCGTCGGCCCCTCTGCTTCCTCTTCGTTTCTTCAGCGAGGACCTCTGGTGAGTTGTGCTCCTGTGAACTATAGTGTATCAAGCTATCTCGAGTTCCACTATGTGTGTCTAGTGGCCAATCTCTATTCTGTGTTTGTACGGATACTAGGGTTCATCTCTGGTGCTTATGTGATGATGCTATGGTATGATATGGATGCTCAATGAAGATTGTGTCCTCTGTCCTTAGTGATTCTTGTCATCCTTAGATGATGTGATGTTGTGGTTGATCTGATTTGATGATGTTGTAAATTGATATGTTCATCTTCAGTCAGTATCCTGATACTGACAGTATCACTGTCAGTGATGATTCGCTGCATTAGTGTTTGTGACTTGCATGTTTATTCATAGTCTGAATTTTTATTCAATAGAGTTTGATGATCCTATGAAATTAAATAGATATATATGGTATGATCTCTGAGTCTGGTCTCAGGGAAATGATTTGCTAGTTTATTTTTTAAAAACTAGACTATATGGTTGTCTTAGTAGTGAGATTAGTGCTTGTGAAACCTTCTTAGAGTGGTACACAAGTATATCTTGTTGCTGGCTTCACGTATGGTCATTACTGGAACTTGATTGATGCTTATTAATAAGTTGGAAAGCTTATTCTTTGATCATGCCTATGATGCTGGTCTGAGGCTCTAGGATCTAGGGTCCTAGTTGTTTAAGTGATTGGGTTTGTTTGTAACTTATAGGATCTGAGGTGCTACTCCTTCTAGGAGATGTGCCCTGATCTTGCAAGAACAAATGATAGATTATAGAAGTTTCATGTGTAAACACCAAATCTATGAGGCTGGTCTGAGAATTTGGTGTTTTTGCTAGGTTTGATTTCTGATCTTTATACTCAAAACCTCTAGGATAGATTCACCTCACTAGGGTGATCATTGAGAGGTTGTTTCATGAAACAACACATGTTTATGTCTAGATAAGATGAATAGATCATGTGGTGGTTTTATGACACTCACCACAAAAACTGATGTTTGTTGTGGTTGGTGGTGATGTTGGTGTTGCTGGTTGGATCATGTCCTTCACCTCTTGATGTTGTTCTTGTTCCCCTGGTTCCTGTGCTTGTCCTTGATCTAGCCTGCTCCTCCTAGCTCATGTGGCTTGGCCTTGCTGTCCACCTAATTCTTCCCCCTTCTTATGTCACCATCTGGTGATGTTTGGGTTGATCAAGCGTGGAGTTTTGCTTGCTGGTTTTGCTGGTCTCTGGGTAAGCTGTTGGTTCTGGTGTGGTGTGAGCAATGGAGTGGTGCACTTGTGCTTGCCCACGGCTGTGCTTGGATCTTTTAGTTGTAGAAGCAGTTGTGGCTGTGTCGACAGCACATCCATGCATTTTGGTGTGTGAGCTGCTTGTGTGTCTGCTGCATTGTGGTGGATATGCTCAATGAGGCGTTCTACCTTTTATCTAGTTACTAATAACCTGCCTGGTGAACTTGCCCCTCTTACTGATTGAATCACTTGACTTATGGCTTATTTGTTATGAAAGATTTGATTCTTTCATATTGGTGAAACTTGCCCCTATGAGATTTACTCAACGATGTAAAATGGAGCACTGCATCTGACTGCTCTCTATTGAAAGTAAAAGTTAATAACTAATCCTTTATTTTTATTTTTGTTTATTCTTTGTTTTGCAGGTACAAGATTTGAAGATTCAAGAGTAGTGTAGGTATTCTTTTAGACAAATGTAATTCTTTGTAATGTTTATTTTATTCTTTTGTAAGGAATTTTTGTAATAGTTCTTAATATGTAAATATTCCTCTTCTTTTTGTAATTTTATTTATGTAAAGATTCTTTATTGAGTTTATGAGTTACTTTTTGTAACTTATTAATGAAATGAACATATGAAATAAATATTCATTTGTTTGATTCTCATTTAGAGTTTCTGTTTAGTATATATTGTTTCTTGATTAAATAATATTACTAAATCATAACTCTATTATTTTAAAATATAATTGCAAATCTTAAGTTTGAATTCAAATTCCTTTCCCCAAAACATACTAAATCATAAAGATCATGTCAAAATTTATAACGATCACTCTCCCGAAGCTACTCCTAAACTTAGAGAGTGAAAGAAACTCCGATCACCTTAAGTTTTTATTTGGCGAAAAAATTACCCACATTTTGCAGATGAATGCATGCATATGCACAATTTCCTAAATCTACCCTTCGTTTGTTCCTAAATGTTGGGATGTTACACATATCAAGATGAAATCAGTCTACAACCTAATAAATAACCATTTGCATGACACCACACCCATGTTACTACCAACTATAAAGGTAGTAACATAGACTAGTAATATATGCATGTTACTACTATGTGTTACTTTGCACTATGACCAGCCTTAGCCAGTTTTTTAACGGGGATCGGTCCAGATACCCCAACTTAGCCAGTTTACATCCCTCTTCGCAGAAAGCGCATCGCCCAGCTATTCAACATAAGTCAGGTATGCTTGTAGCTCTATCTCTTAATGTGTGATTGCATCATCAGAAACTTTAAGACATTTCCGGAGTTGTGACACATGGAAAACATTATGAACTTGAGCTAATCTTGACGGTAACTCTAAAGCATAAGCTATGGTCCTGTTCTGACTCAGTACTTTGAATGGTCCTAAATATCTTGGACTCAGTTTTCCTTTAACTCTGAACCTTTTAACTCCTTTCATTGGACTTATTTTGAGATATACCATGTCTCCTACCTCAGGATGCCATGATCTTCGACTTTGATCAGCATAACTCTTCTGCCTACTTTGAGCTATTTTTAATCTATCCTTGATTTTATCAATGATATCTTGCCTTTCTTTGATATAATCGGGCGCAAATTCTTTGCTACTCCTAGGCTCATACCAACATATGGGTGATCTACATTTCCTTCCATAGATTACTTGATATGGAGCTGCCTTCAGACTACTCTAATAGTTGTTATTGTAGGAAAATTCTGCCAATGGTAAATGATCTTCCCACGAACCTCCAAAATCTAATGCACAAGCCCTAAGCATGTATTCCAGTATTTGGTTTGTTCTTTCAGTTGGATGATAAGTTGTGCTAAAATCTAACTTTGAACCAAGTGCTTCATGTAGTTGCTTCCAAAATGCCGAAGTAAACACTGATCCTCTATCAGTTACGATCTTCTTGGGCACTCCATGTTTACTTACTATCTCCTTAATGTAAACTTCTACTAACTTCTCGGCATTGTCCTTCTGATTTACAGGAATAAAATGTGCACTTTTAGTGAGTCTATCAACAATTACCCATATCATATCATTTCGTTTAGGTGTCATGGGCAATCATGTGATGAAGTCCATACCAATTTCCTCCCATTTCCGCGCGGGAATTTCCAAAGGTTGCAATGGTCCTGCTGGACTTTGATGTTCAGCTTTTACCCTTTGCAAAGTATGGCATTCTGACACATATTTTGCAATGTCTCTCTTCATGTTATTCCACCAAAATATTTCTTTCAAATCCATATACATCTTAGTACTTCCTGGATGAATGGAATATGGTGTCTTATGTGCCTCACGGAGTATCACTTCACGAATTTCAGGCACATCTGGAACACAAAGACGATCTTGGAACCATAAAGACTCATAATGTCCTAAGCGAAAAACTGATGTTTGTCCTTGATATAACCTCCGAATTTCCTCAGCAATAAAAGGATCTTCTGTTTGATGTCTAAAAATTTCGTGTTTAAGATCATTGTTCTGCTCTGCAACTACCTGCATAGTAGCTAATCCTCCAAGAGTCTCTGTTCTTATTAATTGAACCTTTAACCTTTCCAAATCCATCTGCAACTCTTTTGGTATCTCCCTATTGCTTGGCTGAATATCTGCACTTTTACGACTTAAAGCATCTGCTACAACATTTGTTTTCCAGGGGTATAGTTGATTGCTAAATCATAATCTTTGATTAGCTCTAACCAACACTTCTTCCTCATATTCAATTCTTTTTGAGTGAAGAACTATTTAAGACTTTTATGGTCAATGTATAAATCACATCTGGCTCCATAAAGAAAATGCCTCCATCCTTTCAGAGCAAAAACTACTGCTGCTAATTCCAAATCATGAGTTGGATAATTGATTTCATGTGGTTTCAGTTGTCTTGATCCATAAGCAATGACTTTCCGATCTTGCATTAACACACAACCTAAGACTTCTTTAGATGCATCACAGTATACTGTAAAGTCTTTCCCTGTTTCTAGAACTGCTAAAATTGGAGCGGTAGTTAATCTGGTCTTTAACTCCTGAAAACTGGCTTCACACTTCTCATCCCACACGAATGGTGTATTCTTCCTTAACAATTTGGTCATTGGTCCAGCTATCTTGGAAAAACCTTCAATGAACCTCCGATAATAGCCAGCCATTCCCAAGAAACCTCTAATTTGTTTCACATTGGTTGGTGCAGTCCATTCTAATATTGATTGAACCTTGGATGGATTTACAGCAATTCCATATTTACTGATCACATGACCGAGGAATTCTACCTCATCTAACCAGAATTCACACTTTCTTAACTTAGCATAAAGCTTATGTTCTCTTAGGATCTGCAATGCTATTATCAAATGATCAACATGCTCTTCCTTATCCTTGGAATATATCAGAATATCGTCAATAAAGACTATGACAAACTTGTCCAAGTATGACATAATTTTTTTTTCATCAGATTCATGAATATTGCCGGTGCATTGGCCAGACCAAACGATACGGCAAGATACTCATGGTGTCCATACCTTGAGACAAATGCGGTCTTTGGAACATCTTCTGTTTTGATTTTTATCTAATGATATCCGAATCTTAGATCAATCTTGGAAAATACTCCAGCTCCTTTAACTTGGTCAAACAGATCCTGGATTCTAGGTAAAGGATACTTAATCTTGATGGTAATATTATTTAGATTTCTATAGTCTCCACACATTCTTCTCCCTCTATCTCATTTATCCACAAAAATCACTAGTGTTCCCCATGGAGACACACTTTCTTGGATAAATCCTTTTCTAGCTAACTCATCAATTTGCTCTTTGAGTTCTTTTAATTCTTTTGGACCCATCTTGTATGGTGCTTGAGCTATTGGTGTTGTTCTCGGAATTAGATCAATGGTGAACTCTATCTCCCGATCTGGTGGCATTCTTGGTAGCTCCGCTGGAAAAACATCTGGAAACTCATTTACTACAGGAATATCTTCCAACTTGACCTCCTTCATTGAGTTCAACTGAAGATCCACCATGATATGACTGTGCTTATCTGCTTGATAAACTATCCTTGCTCCACTTGGAGTTTTGATTGAGACAGTTTTATCCTCACAATTAATCTGGGCTCCATGTTTAGTCATCCAATCCATACCCAGCACTACTGCAATTCCCTTCAAAGGAATCACATAAAGGTCCGCAAAGAGGTACAACCACAGATCGAGAGAACCTGATCTTGTTTAATGTGGCGTACAACTACATTTCCCCCTACCGCCACTACGGTCATAGGGTTTTCTAATGTTGCCCTTCTAATCCCAAATTTTTCACAGGATTCTTCAGAAATGAATGAAGTAGTTGCACCAGTATCAAATAGAACTTTCCCGGGATTGGTAAGGATATTGAGCATACCTATCACTGCATGCTCTAAGTTATCCACCTCCTCTAAGGTTGCGCAATTCAGCTTCCCGGTAGGTCAATTCCTCTTGCCATTATTGTTCTTGACATTATTTCCTCCTCGATTGGGCTGACCATTACCTCCGCTGGCTTTCCCTCCACCCTTTGTAGGCCAACCACCTGGTGGTTTACTTGGATAGTCAGGCTTGATATGGCCCTTCTGGCCACAACCATAACAGATAACTACTGCCTTTTTGCATTCTCTCTGGAAATGCCCTGGAAGTCCACAATTGTTGCAGATAACATTTCTCCGAGGATTGGACTGATTTCCACCATTGCCCTTGTTATTGTTATTGTTATTGTTGTTGTAGGCTTTGTTCCTAGGCTTGAACTCCAGATTGGGTTTAGGTTTACTTGCCTGAATCCTCTTAGTTTCCTTCTTGGATCTCTTCCTCCTATCCTCTTGGACATTCTTGTAGTCATCTTCAAAAGTGATGGCTGCATCCAGTAACTGATGATAGGTTTGTTTATTGGCCAACCTCAACTGCATCCTCACAAAGGGATTCAACCCTCGCAAGAAATGCTTCTTTCTCTTCTCTTCAGTGCTCACTTCATCCTTGGCATAACGAGACAGTTTGCTAAACTCCCGGATGTACTTCATGACACTAGTATAACCCTGTTGAAGCTCCTCAAATTATCTTCGCTTCAACTCCATAACACTCTCCGGAACATGATATTCATGGAACCTCTGCTTGAACTCTTCACAAGTGTACTCTCTTCCTGGCTGTTGGATGGCTATCTGATTTTCCCACCATGATGATGCAGGCCCAGTCACAAGATGAGTTGCATAGCGCAGTTTTTCCTCATCATTACAACCTACATTCTTCAGTTTTCTTTCTATATCTGCTAGCCAATCTTCTGCATCCATTGGTTCAGGAGCTGATGCAAAAGGTAACAGCCTTGCATTCTGGAAGTCAGAAAGACTCACTCCTCCACCTTCAGGTGCTCTCTGGTTTCCAGCTCGTCCCAACAACTCTTCCATGAACTTGTTTTGGTTTTCTTGCATCATTTGCATATACTGCATAAAGTTCTGCTCCATTAACGACCTCATTGGTGGTGGTAATGTTCCCTGATTTCTTGCATCTGCATCGGCCTTCTCCTTGGCCTCACGTTCCATTCACTACTGCTCAGATTCGGTTTCTACACCCGTGTCCATGACCCCCTAGTCCTGCAACATAAAGCGAATACTCATAATTACATCATGCAAATGTGTTCTGAGCTCGACTTTACGCACAGAACTAGTCACACAATGAAAATCCAAATAAAATCCAAATATGCATTTCACATATTATACATTACAAGCCCCATAACAAAGTACAGAGTCGTCATACTTGTACCATATAGGTACAATAACAACGTAACAACACTTCCTTGTTTATCTATCTACATCATTTTCTCGGATTACAATACACAATACACGATACTTCCTAATAAGCCGCCTGCTTATAGTATCCACGACGCTCATCATACATGCCTGAAGTCCAACTGTGATGACGTCCGTCCGTCACATAGTTTGTGGAACAAATGGCCTTCCAGAAGGAACATACTCAGTATCTGAAGTGTCAGGACTTGAGTCATTACTCAACCTGAGCGCATTGACTCCCTCTAGCTTAGATGAAAAGTTTTCAGAAACATGTTCAACATTATCACCCACTTGCATTTCCTAAGCTTCATTCCTTGAGTCGTCAACAGAATACGCAGATTCTGCTGCTCCCCAGGTGCTCTGTTGAGCAAGATAGTTAAACACCGGATAATGTATATTCCCTGGGTTTTGAGAAGATGTTGATGATTCAAACACTCTCTCCTCAGTATCTTCTTCTTCATCCTGATCATCTATGAATATGGTATTTCTACTACTGTTACTAGGATTGTTTCTTGCATCCATCCAACTGGATTGTCCAACATTTCTGTCAGACCCATCTATGGACATCTGATTTCCTTGGGATCCTTCAAATGATCCCATTCTCCAACCATCAGAATTTTCAATAGGAAGTTCTGAATCGGAGCCTTCCTCTAAACCCAGTGGTACAACATACCTCATATCTAGGGTAGGATCATAAGTAGGTTCCGGTCTGGGTGAATAAGGATATGGTGTGAAAGATTCGGGATCTATGGGTATATCCTTAAAGATTGGTTTAGTACTACAACTTGCTTCCTTCTCCAACTGGAATGCTATCTGCTTCCTTCTTTCCGGATCAGTTAGATCCTCTAACATGTCATTTTTATCTTCAACAATAACTTTATGTGTCTTATAAAAAGACGCAACAAGTGTTTGGTAACGATCCATAAACTTGCAGGCTAACTTAGGATGCTTCTTTACCAAAGTAAGATGATACGGTACTGGCTCTGAGTCTATAGAATCATGAGGAATCACAGAAAATGTGCTCCCTTCTAACTCTTTGGCTTTATGCTCCCGGATATTAGCTATCGCCTCCACAACAACAACATGATATGCTGCTAAATGACTCCTACCTTCACCTATAGGTAGATCGTGATATAATCCAAGCTCCCCCGGAAGTTGGATACTCACACGATATTTGGATAACATCCGACCATTGTAGTAGGTTATGGTATTCACCAGAATTCTAGTTGGATAGCTAAAAATATTTAAGAGTTGACGAATTTGATCCATGAATGATCCTTGGTAGTCATCGAGAGTCTCCTCTTTCCTTACCAAAGTCTGTTTTGGAAACTTTGGTGCCATAACTCTGTATATCAAAAATATTTTTATTAGTAACCAATAATATATTGCATCATTACAAAGAATTATCGTACTAAAAACATATAACGGAATATTCTCATTTGAATACCCATTATATTTTTTTAGAGAATTCTTTATCGTTGTTATTCACTCCTATAGGTAATACCCTTTACTAGGTTTTCAACCTAAGGTCAAAGCAATTTGCCCTGATACCAACTGCGGTGACCCAGCATACCACTGCATGTGTAATACACTATAGTCGTTGATATGACATCCACAGAACACCATTCCGTAAATATCACATCCCTCAGAGTGGCACAACAGAAACATTGCGGGTCCAAATTACAAACATGCACACATTATTATTATTACAATACCAGAAGTTAAAGACTTCAAAAGATTCAACTTACAAACCAAATTATAAAGTGTTTTAGCGGAAGTTGAAAGTACAAACTCTAACTAAAAGTTGAGCTCAGCAGCTTATTATATAAGGTTCATGTTGCTCGGCTCCATTAGCTACTAATAAGTAGGGAAACTAAGCTGACTCGTTGTCATCTACTCCTTATCGGATCTCATAATCCACTCCTTCAACACCACCTGACAGGTCAGGCTCCTCGTAGAAGACATCTTCTTGCCATTCTGCTGGATACATTGGAGTATCTTCGGGATCCTCAAAGTCTAAGCAGGGGATCAAAGGAAAAGGTGAGTAACAACGTTACCCATCAAGTTCATTATATGCAAGGTGGGAAGTTTGATGCTCTACCTACCACCTCGGACTATAAGTCCTTGGCACTATGAAGTTTTCGTAAATCTTTCTTCAAAGATTTATTTTATTATTAAAATCTATGCCCATTAGCCTTCATAGGTTTACCAGAAATTTCATGGAGTTCCTTTCTTGCCACGTTCGTAGCTCCTTCCCGGAACAGGGAGTAACAAGTTACAGTTTTTACACTCTGCAGAGGTGCGTTACTTTACCCATGAGAGATCAACTCCTTGTTGCACAACCGGGCATACTTTCCCGTCCACAATTCCATGATGTGGGGCCCATTAGGTGATCCAAGCAATCACTGCCCCCTTCGCGACCTCGCATGCCTCCTTGGTGTACACCAGCCCACCCATTGAATTACGGCAATGGTTTGTACATACTGTTAGATGCTAGAACTATCGTGGGACAATGAGGGTTCCCACCCATATGTTGCATATACTCTACGAATTACCAATTAATATGCACGCTACGAGTGATAACAGCCACGACCTGCACATCCGACTACATGCGAGAGGAAGAACATACAGTTGACTTCTCTGTCCCATTCCAAATCTCATGGTTAATGCGTCATATACGACGCTAGAATCACTTATGTCATGGGTTATTATGTTCCTAGTTGATTTTCGTTGTTGTAAATAGAAACCTAAGTTCTATTGCTCCATTATATCATCACTTAGGATGATATTAACAATTTATTTATTTGAGAAAATAATATTTTCTTTTCTTGGAACATAGATGATAACACACAATTTTCAAATACTTTGATAAAGACCCTTCAAAGGACATGAGCAAGTGATGAACTTTCCTTGTGATTGCAAGGTAGTGAAGTCGGATGCTTGGACTGAACCTTGAGCTTCTATGTCTACAAAACATCATTATTGTCCAGTAAGGACAATATTTAAAGAGGCAAAATGAATATGCAATGCATTATTTATCATTTATTTTGTTTATGTGTTTCACCCATCATTTTTATTTACAAGAATTCCTTTAAGAATAAAGGATTCTATTGTAAAGACTAATCTTTAATCTTTATTGAATATTATATTCATTTATTTATTAAAATATAATTTTTTATATTTATTTATTTATTATTTTAAGAATTATCATTTAAATAAAAGAATTTATTTTTATAACTCTAAGCATTTATTTAGTATTTTTCTAAAATACTAAAATATTAATATATAATAAAAGTAATTTTTATTTATTTTTATCTTCTTTATTTAATTTTATAAAATTCCATAAGGAATATATATTATAAAATTCTTGTCCAAAAATTATATCTATAAAATTTATTTCTTAATTTAATTATATAGGTTGGATTATTATGAATCCAAAAATATTTTATTTATAATTTTTAGATTTTTATTTTATTTTCTAGAATTTATTTAAATTTAGGGGTATTTGTTCTTTTATTAATCATTAAAACTTCTTTTAAGTTTTTGGGCTAATTCAGTTGGGCTTATTGGGCTGATTCAATTGGGCTTATTGGGCTGATTCAATTGGGCTTATTAGTTGGGTTTAGGCCCAAGTAACCTTGACCAAAAGGGCTCCCCGAAGGGTTCTGGCCACATCGGCCCACTCACTCTGTCTCTCTCTCTCGACCTCTCTTCCTCTCCTCCTCGACCCCATGGTTGATGGCGCCGCCGCCGTGCGCTGCTCGCCGCTGTGGTCCTCCCTGGCCACTGCCGTGATGCAGGGCGAGGTTGTCGACCACGCTCATCCATCTGGTCTAGTTCGATTTGGTCCTGGGGCCCTTCTATGGCCAGGCTATCCCCCCTTCCCGAACCCTAGGGTTTGGGGATGGTGTTGTTACCGCCGCTGCTGACCCTCCTGTGTTGGTGTGTGGTGTTCGTGTGCTGCTATGGCCGCCGCCGTGGCTGGTGCGGGTTGCGGCGCCCTCTGGGGTGCTTCCCGTGCCGCCACAAGCTCGTCGTCCCCTCTGCTTCCTCTTCGTTTCTTTAGCGAGGACCTCTGGTGAGTTGTGCTCCTGTGAACTCTAGTGTATCAAGCTTTCTCGAGTTCCACTATGTGTGTCTAGTGGCCAATCTCTACTCTGTGTTTGTACGGATACTAGGGTTCATCTCTGGTGCTTATGTGATGATGCTATGGTCTGATATTGATGCTCAATGAAGATTGTGTTCTCTGTCCTTAGTGATTCTTATCATCCTTAGATGATGTGATATGTTGTGGTTGATCTGATTTAATGATGTTGTAAATTGATATGTTCATCTTCTGTCAGTATCTAGATACTGACAGTATCACTGTCAGTGATGATTCACTGCATTAGTGTTTTTGACTTGCCTGTTTATTCATAGTCTGAATTTTCATTCAATAGAGTTTAATGATCCTATGAAATTAAATAGATATATATGGTATGATATCTGAGTCTGGTCTCAGGGAAATGATTTGCTAGTTGATTTTTTTAAAAACTAGACTATCTGGTTGTCTTAGTAGTGAGATCAGTGCTTGTGAAACCTTCTTAGAGTGGTACACAAGTAGATCTTGTTGCTGGCTTCACTTATGGTCATTACTGGAACTTGATTGATGCTTATTAATAAGTTGGAAAGCTTATTGTTTGATCATGCCTATGATGCTGGTCTGAGGCTCTAGGATCTAGTCCTAGTTGGTTAAGTGATTGGGTTTGTTTGTAACTTATAGGATTTAAGGTGCTACTCCTTCTCGGAGATGTGCCCTGATCTTGCAAGAACAAATGATAGATTATAGAAGTTTCATGTGTTAACACCAAATCTGTGAGGCTGGTCTGAGAATTTTGTGTTTTTGCTAGGTTTGATTTCTGATCTTTATACTCAAAACCTCTAGGATAGATTCACCTCACTAGGGTGATCATTGAGAGGTTGTTTCATGAAACAACACATGTTTTTGTCTAGATAAGATGAATAGATCATGTGGTGGTTTTATGACACTCACCACAAAAACTGATGTTTGTTGTAGTTGGTGGTGATGTTGGTGTTGCTGGTTGGATCATGTCCTTTACCTCCTGATGTTGTTCTTGTTCCCCTGGTTCATGTGCTTGGCCTTGATCTAGCCTGCTCCTCCTAGCTCCTGTTGCTTGGCCTTGTTGTCCACCTGATTCTTCCCCCTCCTTATGTCACCATCTGGTGATGTTTGGGTTGATCAAGTGTGGAGTTTTGCTTGCTGGTTTTGCTGGGCTATGGCTAAGCTGCTGGTTCTGGTGTGGTGTGAGCAATGGAGTGGTGCACTTGTGCTTGCCCATGGTTGTGCTTGGATCTTTTACTTGTAGAAGAAGTTGTGTCTATGTCGACAGCACATCCATGCATTTTGGTGTGTGAGCTGCTTGTGTGTTTGCTGCATTATGGTGGATATGCTCAATGAGGTGTTCTACCTTTTATCTAGTTACTAATAACCTGCCTAATGAACCTGCCCCTCTTACTGATTGGAATCACTTGACTTATGGCTTATTTCTTATGAAAGATTTGATTCTTTCATATTGGTGAAACTTACCCCTATGAGATTTACTCAACGATGTAAAATGGAGCAGTGCATCTCACTGCTCTCTATTGAAAGTAAAAGTTAATAACTAATCCTTTATTTTTATTTTTGTTTATTCTTTGTTTTGCAGGTACAAGATTTGAAGATTCAAGATTAGCGTAGGTTTTCTTTTAGACAGACGTAATTCTTTGTAATGTTTATTTTATTCTTTTGTACGGAATTTTTGTAATAGTTCTTATAATATGTAAATATTCCTCTTCTTTTTGTAATTTTATTTCTGTAAAGATTCTTTATTGAGTTTATGAGTTACTTTTTGTAACTTATTAATGAAATGAATATATGAAATAAATATTCATTTGTTTGATTACAATTCTCATTTAGAGTTTCTGTTTAGTATATATTGTTTCTTGATTTAATAATATTACTAAATCATAACTCTATTATTTTAAAATATAATTTCAAATCTTAACAAATTCCTTTCCCCAAAATGTACTAAATCATAAAGATCATGTCAAAATTTATAACGATCACTCTTCCAAAGCTACTCCTAAACTTAGAGAGTGAAAGAAACTCTGATCACCTTAAGTTTTTATTTGGCAAAAAATTTACCCACATTTTGCAGATGAATGCATGCATATGCACAATTTCCTAAATCTACCCTTCATTTGTTCCTAAATGTTGGGATGTTACACATATCAAGATGAAATAAGTCTACAACCTAATAAATAACCATTTGCATGACACCACACCCATGTTACTACCCACTATAAAGGTAGTAACATAGACTAGTAATATATGCATGTTACTACTATGTGTTACTTTGCACTATGACCAGCCTTAGCCAGTTTTTTTAACGGGGATCGGTCCAGATACCCCAACTTAGCCAGTTTACATCCCTCTTCGCAGAAAGCGTATCGCCCAGCTATTCAACAAATGACAAAGGAAATGTACATATTAGTAGGGTTTCCATGACATATACTCCTTGCGTTTCAAAATATAAGATGCTTTAGGTTTGTAAAGAAAATATTGTTGATATTGCTTGTTCTTGTTCTATTTGTATCTAGTCACTCTTATGAACTTTGAAGGTGTCCTATGCATCTATTTGTTACTTCATGAGGGACAAGCTGAATGCCCCTATGCTATGTTTTCTATATGTGAAACGAACAAACATATTTTAATGCATTGTTATTCATGATCTTTGTTTGTAACCTTTCATGTTGCATGCATAGTTACTTTTTATTATTGTTAGAACTCCATCTTTCATGCTCATGTTTAGAGTACTTTGATACTAGCTTTCAATGCTTGCAAATGGATTGATCTTGATTGTGATGGTGCATGTCACCTAAAAAATTATTCTTTTTATCACTTACCTACTCGAGGACGAGCAGGAGTTAAGCTTGGGGTTGCTTGATACGTCGTAAACGTATCTATAATTTTTTATGCTCCATGCTTGTTTTATATTATTTGTCTTATGTTTTGTCTACACTTTGAGGTATTTTTATACACTTTCTGGAACTAACCTATTGACAAGATGCCATAGTGCCTGTTGCCTGTTTTCTGCTGTTTTTGGTTTCAGAAAGCTAAAAAATGAATATTCTCAAAATTGTACGGGACAAAAGCCAAAGTTCATGTTTTCCCTGAACGATACAGAAAATCGAAGACAAGACGGAGGAGGACACCAGGGTGGCCACACCCTAGGTGGGCGCGGGCCCACCCTGGTCACGCCCACAGGGGGTGTGGGCCCCCAGGACCTCCACCGACCTTGCCTCCTTCGCCTATAAGAAGCCTCCGACCCAAAAACCCTAGATCATCGACCAAAAAACCACGAAAAGTTCTGCAGCGTTGCCGCCACCGAAGGGGAGATTCGGGGGACAGAAAGTCTCTGTTCCAGCATCCTACTGGGACAGGGAAGTGCCCCCGGAGCCATCTCCTTCGATCTCCACCACCATCTCCATCGCCGTTGCTGATTCCCATGATGAGGAGGGAGTATTTCTTCCTCGAGGCTAAAGGCTCTACCGGTAGCTATGTGTTCATATCTCTCCCTATGCATGATCTTGTTGTGGTCATGATCTTTGTAATCAAGTAGATCTACTCTGCTACTCAAGTGCTTTAATAGATCTCTATCTCTCCCCACGTGTGTGTAAGTGACAGCGTGCATACCGTGGTGGCACTTAGGCTAGAGGTTACATAAATACTCATCGTGCTTTAATAGATCTATGCTTTTCCCCACGTGTGTGACAGTGACAGCGTGCGCGCCGTGTGTGGCACTTAAGTTAGATTACATATATATATTCATGAGTTATATTTGGAGTTGGATGTCTTTATGAAATTGTGGTGTTTGTTGGAACCATCTAGCGCTCAAGGTGACGGTGTGGGGTTATCTAGATGGGGAAGGCGGACTTTGAGGTGTGCTTTTGTAGGCCTACCGTGGATTAGAGTATTCAACCGGAGAGTAGTTCAGGGTAGTATCATGAAGAGAATATATTTATATGAGAGTGTTCACTAGTGAAAGTATGATCCCTAGGCCTTGTTTCTAAGCATTTAAACACCGTTTACAACTAGATCGGTTGCATGTTTGCTTGCTTCCAGTCTTTTCCTCCCGTCAGAAGCTCTTTTCTGGCACCGTTACCACTTATAATCATCCATACCACTTGTATTTTACTATCTCTTTGCCGAACTAGTGCACATATACACCTGACAAGTGTATTGGGTGTGTTGGGGACACAAGAGACTTCTTGTATCTTGATTGCAGGGTAGCTTGAGAGGGATACCTTTGACCACTTCCTCCCTGAGTTCGATAAACCTTGGTAATCCACTTAAGGGAAACTTGCTACTGTTCTACAAACCTCTACACTTGGAGGCCCAACAACTGTCTACAAGAATAGAAGTGCATAGACATCAATGCCGCAAACCATTTCTGATATACATCACCAAAAAAATTAGGCTTTTGAATGAATCAGCTAAACAAGACATTAGAAACAAATATTGCTAGAGTACAAGAGCAGAACAAAAATTCAAGAGATTCTTGTGCACCACAACAATCACATGAATTTATCCATTTGAAGTCTCTTTTCTTAAAGTTATCTCTGGTCAATTTTTTGCTATTAACCAACTAAGCACGCTAATCTTAAGTAGTTTTAACAACAAAAGATTTTTGCAAGTATTGGGTTAAAAACCATTTAACTCTACCAGAATCCTCACGAGATCCTCCAGCTGGTAGAGGTCCGCATCGATGAGGCGTCTCACCCCCTACGTGAGGAGGTGATAGCTCTCAAGATGTTGTTGGCGCGTGGTGGTGATTCTTTGGAACCAGCGGAGCCATGCCCTTCAAATGGTATGGGGCTTGTCAAAGCACAGGATTTGGTGACATTTGACTCGTCTGAGCAGAAGTCGTCTATGGTTGAGGATGAGCAACTCTACGGTTGTTTCTCTCCCTGTGTACCATCATCGCAGCCTGTTGTGTCGGCTGCCTCTCAGTGCGAGGGCATGGGCTTGATCATGGCGCAGGCGCTTGACATCAACGATGTCGTATCTCTCTCGCTTGATTTCGGCAAGCTTGTGGTTCCCATAGGTGATGGGGGGTTGATAAATCAGGAGTGTTGACTCCTTTGCCCAGAGCTGTCGTCGCTAGAGAGATTTGTGATTTTCGTGCTATCTTGGTTGCTGCATGTCCTGGATCCAAAAAATCGTTTGGGGTGTAAGGTTAAGTACTTAAGAGGTGGCGCTAGACCAAGAGCAACCTTTGGGAAGGAGAAATCAAGCAATAAGAGGGGTGCTACTGGATATACATCTGGAGTCGCTTGATGGTTGTCCCCCTCTTTCCAGCCATATCTTTATCGGTGCAGTGTAGGAGTGTCGTGGTTGGTGTGTTCATTCATGTGGCTATTTGGATCTTCTCTTGGGTTTGATTGTCGATGTGTGTGGGCATCGGTGTGTGTGGGCGTTTGCCCCTATGTTGTTGGTGTTTGGGTGGACTTGGCCCTGGTGCTGTAGGTTTTTGTCCGGTTTTCTCCTAAAAAACTGGACACCTTCTTAATTAATGGATAGGGCAAAGCTTTTGCCTCCATTTCAAAAAAAAGAAATCTCTCGAACTTTAACTGACTAAGCAAGTTTTCAAATCCAGTTAATAGAGTTTTCTCTCTGATCAAACGTCCTTCAAATAAGGCCGACCTTAAACATAATTGTATGGTCGTTTTTCGTATTCTTTGGTGTGGTTTGGAATCAGTCTCTTCCGATATACAATTGTTATCTTTGACGATGGTTGCTGCTCTGTTGCGCTGGTCATTTAGGGTCTAAGCACAATGACTTTCCATTCGTCTACAACAACAAGTTTTACTACACAAGTTTTTCCCGACCCCGGTGATGGAGGAGCAAGGACCGCGGCGTGCTTTCAACTCGTGCTAGTGTATGTAGTCATCGCTAGGTGGTTCAGTGACCTATTTGTAATTTTTATTACTTTAGTCTCCTTTGTACTGCAGTTGGTAATTATTAATAGATTGGTAGAATTTCAAAAAAAAGATATTTTAACTAAAACTGAGATTATATATATATGTAGAAGTTCAAAAGTAGGACTCTGGCCAATCCACCTGTTCTCCAAAAATCTTTTTACCATCTCTAATAGTTATTTGGCAATAACTATAGAATAGACCTTAACCGCTACTTCGTCTATTCCAAAATATATGATGTTTTATCATATTTTTAAAACACATCTACCTATACATTTTTTAGGTTACAGGTTCAGAGCAAAATTAGTGAACCTACACGCTAAAAGTTCTCTAAATATATTTGTTTTAGAGAAAGACTAAAACATTTTATATTTGAAAACAAAAGAAGTATAACTTAAGACCAGAAACAGTGATACACATGGGAGAGCTTACGACCAAGTTCTTTTGGTGGCTTCTTCAAAAAGTTGTCCTACCCCAGCTTCCTAGGAACCAGTTTGTTTAAAAAAAATACGAGGCTTTAAAATGATTAAAGCTACACTAATTTGGAAGCCTCAATTTTTTTTGAAACGGCTTTCCTAGGAAGCTGGGGGTAGGCCAACTTTTCAGAGAAGCCGCCAAAAGAACTAGACCTATATTAGGTTAGAGTAGCTCCAAGCAGTCCTACCAAATATTATGTCCATTTTCAAACTCCACAACGACTAAAGTAAAAAACTTTAATTTAACCCTTAATATCATTAAGATAGTATCTCCCATGTCCCCTTGATCTCTAGGTTTATGGACATCAGGTAACCTAGCCTGGTGATATAACCCTCTTTTGCCAAAGACGTCTAGCTGTCAAAAGGTTACGAACGCTTAGTCGTGCCTTTAGAGACTATAAAAAGACATCAAGTAACTACGAACAAGACATGTTTTTAAAACTAATGTACTTATATTAGAAACCAAGCCCCTCTTAAAAATTGCAACTATATTTTTCAAACTTATCTCCAGTAACTTCATTTAGTATATCCCCAACACTGATCCTCTGTTTTTGTATACAAGGTAGTACACATTTCGAGAAAAATTGAACAATTGATTTTACCAACAAATTATGAGTTGTATGTCAATAAAATCACATGATCAAACTGTTATCCAAGGTAGCTCGAAATACGAAGTGTCATTGTATATAAAGATAGAGAAAGTAGTAGCTAACCCCTTATACTACATAGGAATTATATATAAGTGGAAAATTACAAGTTTTTGCAAATAAAGATGTAGGCATAGTTTGGCAAAAAAGTTTCTTTAAAACCAAGCATTACAAAATCATAGTATGTAAGTACCTGGGCTAGCTATACTCTAGTTTCGGAAAAAGGGTTTCAGAGTTGTTTTTCCAATATTCCAAAAACAACATGTTTTGAGAGATGATGAAGCACTAATACCACAGTTTTTAGTCACAACCAAACACATTAAAACATTTGATACCGTGGTATTTTGAGAAACTATTGCATTGCTGAAATATTTCAAAAATAATTTGTAGGCTATGTTTGGAAGCAATATTCTTTAGAAAACTCGGTATTGCAATACTACACCTTGGCTAGTCCTTGGAATTTCTTACTCTCTCCATTCGCAGGTTTATCAAAATTTGGTTGAATATACATACTAAATAGTGTCTAAAATTATCTAAATTTTGACAAATCTTTGACATCTATTTTGAGACGGAGGATACCATATTCGATCTTTTTCAACTGGGTCCGGCGACATCTCCCTGAAATCGGCCGTAGTGGTGCCCCTGCTTTCGCACACCACCTTACAGCTTGTAACTTCTCTAACTAGATCATTACGCCTGGGAGATAACTAGCTAGTTTCACATATTAGGGAGTGCCTCTATGGCTAGATTGTTGGAGATGCCGGAGGACTGGGCTCCGGCGGCATCTCCCTCAAGCTGGCCAAAGTGGTGTCCCTGCTCTCACAAACCATCTTGGAGATGCCTCAAACTGGATGGAGGACTGGACTCACAAGAATGCCTATTTATAGTACAAGTAGCTCAGCATAGTGTCGAACTCATAACATAATGTTGACACTCACAACATAATGTCGACACTCACCCCTATTATTAGTGCTGACTCATTTTTTTCCTGGTTGGTGTCTCCAACCGGGACTAAAGGTTCATCTTTAGTCCCGGTTGGCGACACCATTCGGGACAAGGTACAAGCCGCACGACATAATATCGACACTCACCCCTATCATTAGTGCTGCCTGGCCCATCCTGGTGTCATATTATGTGACATAGTTGCAAGGAAAAATACCTGACTTGGTATATTGATCTTGTCTCCAAAACACCTTAACAAAATGACTTATCATGTTCGAGGTTTCATGGCTTTCGGTCCAAATGACCGATGTTATATGTTGAATCGCGGCATAGTTTGTGATATTCTTCCCATATTATGCATGCATGTGGACATTGGGATGGAGAACAATGTTGTAGGAGGAAGTTTTCCTTTTTGTCGCACGGAAAAGACATTTTCCATTTTCTAAGCGCCAAAATTGGTCGTTTGTGAAACAACCACCAAAATACTGTTTCAGAATGCTACCGTCCCATTTTTCTAAAATACTAGACCACCTTACATGGACTATCTCCCAACCGAGAGATCTCAAACCTTTCCTTCCTTCCCGGATGAAAAAGACAAAATTTTGCCGAATCGGTAGGAAGTGGGTCCGGTTTGTACTACAGGTACATGATCTAACGCCTGTGATTTTTTGAAAAAAAACATTTTTAGACTCGCAATATGTTGTTTCTTCAGAGATCCAATGCAAGTTCTAATGAGGCTCGTCCCCTATCTTCATGCATGTCGCATTATGTGACATAGTTGCAAGGAAAAATACCACACTTGGTATATTGATCTTGTCTCTAAAACACCTTAACAAAATGACTTATCATGTTCGAGGTTTCATGGCTTTCGATCCAAATAACCGATGTTATATGCTGAATCGTGGCATAGTTTGTGATACTATTCCCATATTATGCATGCAAGTGGACATTGGGATGTAGAACAATGTTGTATGAGGAGGTTTTCCTTTTTGTCGCACGGAAAAGACATTTTCCATTTTCTAAGCGCAAAAAAATGGGTCGTTTTGTGAAGCAACCACCAAAATTCTGTTTCAGAATGCTACCGTCCCATTTTTCTAAAATACTAGACCACCTTATATGGACTATCTCCCAACCGGGAGATCTCAAACCTTTCCTTCCTTTCCGGGTGAAAAATACAAAAGTCTGCCGAATCGGCAGGAAGTGGGTCCGATTTGTACTACAGGTACATGATCTAACGCCCGTGATTTTTTGAAAAAAAACATTTTTAGACTCGTAATATGTTGTTTCTTCAGAGATCCAATGCAATTTCTAACGAGCCTCGTCCCCTATCTTCATGCACGCCGGTTCGACCTTAGTTCGAAACGAAAAAAATTCGAAACAGGCATAAGAAATTCAAAAACAGTCCGAACAATGTAAATCATTCACGTGGTGTCATATTATCTGACATAGTTGCAAGGAAAAATACCAAACTTGGTATATTGATTATGTCTTGAAAAACCTTCACAAAATGACCTATCATGTTCGAGGTTTCATGGCTTTCGGTCCAAATAACCAATGTTATGTGTTGAATCACGACATAGTTTGTGATACTATGCACATATTACGCATGCATGTGGACATTGGGATGGAGAACAATGTTGCAGGAGGAAGTTTTCCTTTTCGTCGCACGGAAATGCCATTTTCCATTTTCTGAGCGCAAAAAACGGGTCGTTTTGTGAAGCAACCACCAAAATGCTGTTTCAAAATGTTATCGTCCCATTTTTCTAAAATACTAAACCACCTTACATGGACTATATCCCAACCGGGATATCTCAAACCTTTCCGTCCTTTCCCGGGTGAAAAAGACAAATTTCTGCCGAATCAGTAGGAAGTGGGTCTGGTTTGTACTACAGGTACATGATTTAACGCCCGTTCTTTTTTGAAAAAAAACATTTTTAGACTCGCAATATGTTTTTGCTTCAGAGATCCAATGCAAGTTCTAACAAGGTCATCCTCTATCTTCATGCACGCCGGTTCAAAACGGGAAAAATTCAAAACGGGCATAAGAAATTCAAAATGGTTAATAGTTTAAATGGTTACATTAATTATTTTTAAAAATATAAAATGGTTTTGAATTAGTTATTCAAATTCAAACTAACACTTTTATGTTTAAAGTTTTTCAATATTTCAAATTAATATGCAAAAAATATAAGTTAATTCATTTTTAATTTAAAATGTTAATAGTTTAAATGTATACATTAATTATTTTTAAAAACAAAAAATGGTTTTCAATTAGTTATTTAAATTCAAACACTTTTTATGTTTAAAGTTTTTCAATATTCCAAATTAATATGAAAAAAATAGAAGTTAATTCATTTTTAATTTAAAAGGGTTAATAGTTTAAATGGTTACATTAATTATTTTTAAAAATAGATAATGGTTTTAAATTAGTTATTCAAATTCAAACACTTTTTATGTTTAAAGTTTTTCAATATTCCAAATTAATATGCAAAAAATATAAGTTAATTCATTTTCAATTTAAAATGGTTAATAGTTTAAATGGTTACATTAATTATTTTTAAAAATATAAAATGGTTTTGAATTAGTTATTCAAATTCAAACACATTTTATGTTTAAAGTTTTTCAATATTCCAAATTAATTATCATTTAAAAAACATTACAAATTTAAACCCCAAAATAAAAAATAAGACGGGAACAAAGAGATAATTTATGAAAAATTTGAAAACAGGACATTTAGTCCTGGTTGCTGGCTCCAACCGGGACTAAAGGCCCCTGCGTGCCGCTTGGGCTCTGCCCAAAATATGAAAAAAAGTAGAGCATATGTCCCGGTTGGTTGTTGGTTCCAACCGGGACGTATGACCCTTTAGTCCTGGTTGGAGCCACCAACCGGAACAAAAGAGGCCCTACTAGTTAACCACGCCCCTTCTCCTTCTTCCCCCCGTTCCTCTTTCTCACTCACCTGCAATAGAGATCACCACCGCCGCGAGGACAAGCTCTCGGACGCCGTCAGGCTGCCCAACCACCGCCCCGCCGTCGACCTGCACGCGCTGCCCTGCGTCGCCCGTTGATGACGTCAGGGTGACGCAATAATCTTTTAATCTTTTCAAAAATGTTTAAAAATGGCAGAAATTGATGTAAACTTGTAAAATTCATAACTAATTTATATTTAATCAGAAAAATATGAATAATATATCAAAATGTTCAAAAAATTGAGATCTATCTGTTTAAGCTATCATCATACATTCTCAAGCAACTTAAAATCCTAGTTTAGTTAAAGAAACATTGACACCCCTTATGTACATGTGGGTTCGACGGTGTGTCCTCGCGAGGGTATCCCGAACCATTTTAAATCGATGTTGCACATAGGGTTAGTGTAGGATCTCTAAATCTGATATGTCATACATATTGATTGCGCATTGCATTATGCCATGTATTGATTGCCGCCTTTCTTTCCGGTATTGGTTCTTCGCGATAGGATCCGAGCCCGAGGAAAAAGTCAATGACACCGAAGATCCATATCTGTCTACTGAAGGACAAGGCAAGCGTAGCCTCTCATTCAGAACCTATGTTATCTTCTCAAGATGAATAAGTCGTTATCTTATCTTTTTTGAAATGTTCTGAATAGACGAGCATGTTATCTTATCTACCTATTTAAGCTATAATCATGCATTGTCAATAACTTTCAATATCATGCTGGTGGTTCCGTAGTTTCCCCGAGTTAGGGTTTACACCCCTCGGAACCCCGATTAAATTGCCGAGCATGCCTTAAGTTTAAGATATAATGATGCATTGTTAAACAATTTACATGACAAGTTTAATTAGAGAACAAAGTGACCCCTCTCATATGCATCCGAGGTTTCTTTGAACTAGGGTTTACACCCCTCGGAACTCCGGAATATTGATTTTAGTTGATTTTTATTATTGTAAATATTGTAAATTCATTTTTATTATTGTGAGTGTATATATTAGGGTCTCTCCGAATTAGGGTTTATATCTATCAACACCCTACCTAACCTTCTCCCTTAGCCGTTTTGACTTATCCGTTTTTCCACCTATGCAGAAAATATGGAACCAGATGGCAGAGACGAAGAAAATGAAGAGTTGATCCATGGTGTGATCCTCGGGGAGGAAAATGTGGATGTATTGACGTTTTTGAACAACTTCGGTGAGGGTGATCCTCTTTTTTGCCAGAAGAGACGACCTCTTTGAGGGAGAAGGCGTCGACTTAGTTGGGGGAGAAGGTGATGCCTTCCGCGAGGGAGAAGGCGGATGCCTTCTATGATCGAGAAGATGACTGCTCCGTAGGAACATTCAATATTACAAACTTCGGCGACGTGCATGTAATATAATTAATTAATTATCTGTTGTCTATATACATATATTAACGATCTTTCTTCTTTTAGCCCTCTGGATCGAGCAAATCTATTGAAAAGAGCAAACGAGGCCCAACCAAAAAGTTGGAAGACCATGAGAGGTATAGGATCGAAGAAGTCGGTGATGATGGCAAACCGACTGCTCCCCTTGTTGTCGCAAACAAATTTGTGGCACAATGCGGAGTAATCGTTAGGGACTTCGTCCCGATCACCATTCGAAATTGGAATAGGCCTGCTAATGCGGAAGAGGAAACGTCTTTATATGTCCCTGACATGGACAAAGATTTACTATGGAAGAGGCTCATGCTTAATTTCACCCTACCGACGGTAGAGGTGGATCCAAATGCGGAGAATCCAGTTGAGGAGGCCAAGCAACAGGCCACTGCCACCCAGAAGAAGGTCAAGGTGTGGGCTTTTAAGAAGATGGCCCATCAATTCACCAACTGGAAGAAAAGATTGCACCTTGACTATTTCGTGAAAGAGAAGACTCCGGATTTCGAGAAGATTCAGTATCAGAAGTTAAAACCATTCTGGGCCGAGTTTGTGAATTACAAGACATTAGCGGAAGCTAAGAAAATGTCTAAACAAATAAGCTAAATGCTTCTAACAAGAAGTATCACCATACTATGGGGCAAGGTGGCTACAGGGTTGGCATTTCTAAGTGGAAGAAACTTGAGGATGATCTACGTGATAAAGAGGTCCACCCAGAGACAGACGATTGGATCGAACATGCAAAGAATTGGTTTTATGGGCATGGGTGCATGTTGGACTCAGAAGGGAAGTGTATATATAACATAAGACATAAAGAAAACCCCTTGCCAATCGAGAACATAAGAAATGCAGTAAAGGCTGTTGAAGCGGGGGAGTTCATTACCGATAGAGAGAATGACGAGCTCACACTCGCCCTTGGGAATAAGGAACACGATGGACGAACACGAGGCACAATAGGCTCCCAACCATGGAGCACTGGGTTTCCCGTAGACAGGAAGAAATATCCTGATAGAAGTCGTAACAGGAGAAAGGATAAGGCAGAAATTGAAGCAAATATTCAGGCAAACCGGATGCGTAAAATTGAAGAACAAATAAAGCGACAACATCAAATTAACGCACTTAGCCAGCAAGGTACTACCGGCCCATCTCAGCAGCACATGGTGGTAGAACTTTCATTCGATGCTACCGGCCTATCGAATAATCGAAAAAGCAGTATGGCTTCCACCGAGGTCCCAGGTGATGACGATGATGATGGTGCACCGATGATGGATTGTGTTGGCTACCCAGTGGATGATATCACGCAGATGACACACTGCGAGCTACATGTCAAAGTTGTGAACATAACAATGATGGTGGCGGTCGGCTATGCCTTACCAATTGGACATGCACCAACTTACCATTGTTGTCCGGTTCCACAGGGCTATGCTGTTTTCGGGGTGGATGAAGTCATGCACAACATTCACCAGTTGAAGCTTGACTACCCTGCAGGTGAAGGGGATATGACTGAACTGGGAGAAGCAACAAACATCACCATTCGATGGCCAAAGGAATGTATAATGCTTCCAAATCAGACGCCAAGGCCATCTTCGCCGCTACCTCATCCGTCTACAGCATGCCGTCGCTGCCGCCTCACCCGTCTCCAGCGCAGCCGTCGCCGCCGCGGCAGCCATCGCCGGCGCCTCAGGAAAAAAAGCGTAAGCGTACCACCGCTACTCTGCAGAGTGGTAAGCGATCGCCGACACGTAAACATGAGCCTCTTCCAGAAGTGCCAAAGGTTCCTCCCAAGAGAGCTTATGACTGTACTCAAGAGGAGACTATGGCGATCGTCGAGGCGGAAACGACAGTGTTTTTCGCTAAGCTGAGGCGACCGAAAGAGCCAGAGTTCCCCAACACCGAAGAAGATAAAGCTCGAGTGTTCAAAATGCTAAAGGGCCTTCACCAACCCGAGCCAAAGTTGTCATCAGACTATGAGCGCTCTTTTCTCAAGTCACATGCGACACAGAAACTGTCAAAGATCACTAGTGCAAGCGGGGAATCTGTTCCCCAGCTCGAAGAACAAAAAAAAACAATCTTGCGCCCCTCTCAAGGTGATTTCCCATACCAATGTGGGGTCGAGCAAATATGCGGCCGAAGAGCAGTATGATCCAGAGGTAGTTGAACTATACGGAGAAGCGGCCGTTTCTCAAGATATGAGTATTGCCCACTGCTTATCCCAGTTACAGTACTTCCTCAAGACTCAAGTAGCATACAAATACCAGTACGGAAATCTCTCGTCAAACCTGAGGAGGTAAAGAATCTACCAACAAAAATGCGAAGATTGCATAACTGATACATGAATGCCACAAAGGCCGGGGCTAACTGGATAATGCTGAGGGGTACAAAAAAGCATTACGGGAAAGAAGATGACGTGATAGCCATTGAATTTGTTGAACTATTTCAATTATTCAATCCAGACGCCTTGCACAAATCGATCATCAGTGCCTATTGTCTGTAAGTACTAATTCTGTATTTAAGTCTAGCTATCTCACCTCGTTTATTGCATGTATATACTCATACTATATTATGCAGAATGAAGATTCTATAATGTAGTAGAAGACAAATCTATGACATTGGGTTCGTTGGCCCATATTTTGTTCATCAAGCTAATCTCAAAGAAATACCTCAGGATACAGAGGATAACATTGTACACGCGTTAAGGTTTCAAGAAACCAGAAGGGAAATACTATTTCCTTCCAACTTCGAGTGAGTGTTATTGTCTTGTATACACTTTCTATTTCACTTACTCGACGTTAAGTGTATAATTGATAAGTTATGTATGCACAGTTTCCACTATATTCTCCTAATCATTCAACCTGATAAAGGGCGGGTACTAGTCATGGACTCGAAACATAAACCCATTGAGACATGGGCGGACATGCAGATGATGTTCCAGCGGTAATTCTAATCATTATAGCACTATATCGGCAATGTTCGTGAATTTCATAATATAAAGTAATTAATAACTCCTTTTATTCGTTTTCTTCGTCGGGCAACACTAGGAAATGGTTCACCAAAAAATCTAGGGGTGTTTGGAAAGAGGAGCTTACATTTAAATCACTAGATGTACTTATCACTAGCTAGATCCACAGATCTCTTTGATTCTAATTTTGATACTGTTATCATGCTTGATTATTATTTTAAATGAACTCTGTTCTTGTAAAGTGCCTCACGCAGGGACCAGGGAATAATTTATGTGGATACTATGTTTGCGAGTTCATCCGTTAGACATGCTGTGAGAAGGGCAAAAATTTAGAGCAACTTAACATACATAAATAATTTTCAGAGTTTATTATTACCATTAAATTGTGTTTAGTTTCATTCATATAGGTTGACTCATTTTTTAAATAAGCTCGAATGGCTGCAGGACGGTCTTCTGCCAAAAAATCGCATACGAGCAATTCAGGAGGAATTGACGGGATTCTTGGATGCAGAAGTCATAAACCCAAAAGGAGAATACTATACGGACTTGGGTGTATAGGCAATATGGACTGTACAAAGAGCTTATTTTGTATGTATATATGTGCATGAAACCCGTGTATCGAATGTAATAGGTTTGACACTTGGATCTCTATTGTCATGATGATGTTGTGTAATATAATGGTTCCTTCATTGATGAGTGCAAAACACAAAATAAAAAAAATAAAAATATATAAATGAATTCTCTGCCGCGGCACAAAAAGTGGCCAAAATGCTGCCGCCGCAAAAAAAGGTGGCCAAAATGAATTCTCTGCCGCGGCAGAGAAATGTGCCAAATCTCTGCCGCGGTAGAGAGAGATTTGTCCCGGTTCGTAACACGAACTGGGATGGATGCTCCTCCCCCCTCGCACAGAGCAGCTACCACCTAGAGCATATTTTGTCCCGGTTCGTGGCCGAACCGGGACTAAAGGGTGGGGGCTTTAGTACCGATTGCCCCGTCCCGGTTGGGCAACCGGGACTAAAGCCCCTTACCAACCGGGATGCATGTCCCTGTTTGCACTAGTGATACATCATGGATGATGGAACTATTGAATGTTTGGAGCTTCTCCACAAAATAGCCCCTCCCGCGAGAGTGAAGACGTATCCTGTCGTGTACTTTCTATCGTCTTTGTCTCCCGTAAAATCAGCATCTGAATACCCTCTTATCTCTAGGGAATCATACCTTCTATATGTTAGCATGAGGTCTTTTGTGTCTTGCGCATAACGCAGAGCTTTCTTTACCATCTTCCAGTGCTCTATGCCTGGATTCTCTTGATATCTACCGAGTACCCTGGTGATAAAAGCTAAGTCAGGGCAAGTGTACACTTGTGCATATTATAAGCTTCCAACGGCCGAAGCATATGATACTGACTTCATTTAATTGATCTCATATTGACTTTTGGGACATTGAAACTTCCCAAAACTATCGCCCTTGACTATAGGAGCATGTGTGGTATTGCACGCATGCATACTATATTTCTTGAGAATCTTTTCTAGGTATGCCTTTTTGCGACAGTCCTAGAACCCATTTGTTCTATCTCGGTGAATTTCTATGCCCAAAACATATGAAGCTTCACCAAGATCTTTCATGTCGAAGTTTGAGGACAAGAACTTCTTTGTTTCTAGTAGTAGACTAACATCACTGCTAGCAAGCAAGATATCATCCACATACAGAATTAGGAAGACATATCTCCCACTTTTGAACTTTGCATAAACGCAGTTGTTCTCAACATTCTCTTTAAATCCAAATTTCTTAATGGTCTCATTAAACTTTAGATACCACTGTCGCGAAGCTTGCTTTAATCCATAAATGGATTTCCTTAGGCGGCATCCCATATTTTCCTTGCCTTCCATGATAAAACCCTTAAGTTGTTTCATATAGACTCTTTCTTCTAAATCCCCATTTAGAAATGTCGTCTTTATATCCATTTGATACAGCTCTAAATCAATATGTGAAACTAGTGTCATTATTATTCTGAAGGAATCCTTACATGAGACTGGAGAAAATGTCTCATTTTAATCTACTACTTCTCTTTGCGTAAATCCTTTTGCCATAAGTCGTGCTTTATACTTCTCCACGTTCCCTCTAGAGTCATACTTTATTTTGTAGACTCATTTACAGCCTACTGTTTTGGATCCTTTGGGAATTTCCTCTAAGCCCCAAACCTCGTTGGAACTCATCGACCTCATTTCATCTTCCATGGCCTCTAGCCACTTTGATGAGTGAGGGATACTCATGGCTTCTTCAAATGAAATGGGATCATTCTCCATTTGAACTCTTTCTGTGTTATAAACTTTATAATCTTTAGAAATTGCTGACTTCTTAACTCTTTGAGACATTCTAGGGGCCTCATGAACTGGCTCATCACGTGTCTCAACATGTGGCGTATCCTCTGGAGGTGGTTGTTGTCGCTCCCTTTCATGCTCAATAGTGGGTTCGGTTGGCTCTTGACGAACAGGTTCCGGATCCTCACTCATTGTTGTCATGTGTGGAGTCGCAACACGTGCTTGCACCACAACCTATGGGTTGTCGATGCAGGAACAATAGGTAGCGAGAAGAATGGCTCCTGAATCATCGAATTAGGTGCATGCACCCTCTTCTCCTCAAGATCAATTTTCCGAGCTACCATGCTCCCCCTCATCATTTCGTCCTCTAAGAAGACTGCATGTCTCGTTTCTACAAACTTTGTGTATTTGTCTAGACGTAGAAACGAAAACCTTTTGACCTTTGAAGATAGCCAATGAAATGGCAAGTGATTGTTTTAGGGTCAAGCTTTGCAATATTTGGATTAAACACTTTAGCCTTAGCCGGGCTCCCCCACACCCTTAGGTGTTGTAGCGAGGGAACTCTTCCTGTCCATGGCTCATACAGTGTTTTGGGCGCCGACTTGCTTGGTACTCTATTGAGAATACGAATGGAGGTTTTTAACGCCTCCATCCACAATCCCAATGGCAAGGTGAAGTAACTCATCATGCTACGCACCATATCCATAAGGGTACGATTGCGCCTTTCAGCTACTCCATTTTGCTAAGGCTTGCCGGACATCGAATACTGGGCAACTATGCCAGTCTCCTGTAAAAACCTTGCAAACGTCCAAGGACTTGGCCATATGGGGCGTGCCGACCATAGTACTCCCCTCCACGGTTGGACCTTACTATCTTTATTGTTTTGTTGGATTCTCAACTTTAGCTTTGAATATCTTAAATTTATCCAACGCTTCCGATCTTTCTTTAATTGGATAAATATAACCATAGCGGGTGTAATCATCTGTGAATGTTATGAATGAGTCATAGCCATCCACACTTTTCACTGTAAACGGTCCACATATGTCAGTATAAATAATTTCTAGTATTTTGGTGCTTTGTTTTGCACCCTTTTTGATTTGCTTTACATACTTCCGTTGAACGCAATTTATGCATTGCTCTATGTCACAGAAATCTAATGGAGGAAGAATATCGTTTTAACTAGTCTTTCTATTCCCCCCTAGAAATATGGCCTAAACGATAGTGCCATAATTTCGACGAGTCTTGAGTTCTCTTTCTTTTCTTTGGATCTTTATCCAACGGGGAAACATGCTCTTTCACTTTACACACAGAATTAACTTTTTAGCGAGTGGGTAATAAATAAAGCTCATTGTGAAGGAAAGCAACACCCATACAATCTTTATTACAATAAATGGCACACTGGCTATGTCCAAAATAACACTAATAGTTTACTTTGTCCAAACGCGATACACTTATTAAATTTCTATGCAAAGAAGGAACATAGAGAACATTCGTGAGCAAGATCATTGATCCATCAGCAACCTCCAATGAGATGTCACCAATGGCCTCAATATCCGCTTGGACTCCATTTGCGACTTCAACGCATCCTTCGTTTCTTTTCATAGTCTTCGTCAAATGAAATCCCTGTAAAGAATTTGCAACATGAACAGTTGTTCCTAAGTCAATCCACCAAGTAGATTTTGAAAACTGTGTATACAGGGATTCGTTTACAAATGAAACAATATTGTTACCTTTTCTTGCCATTAGTTCTTTAGAAAGAGAGAGCAATCTTTTTTGAAATGCCCTTTCTTTCCGCAGTGTTGACAAGCATCTCTGTTCACTGGGAGGACAGGTATGTGCTGATGTTGATAGTGCATGGGAGCTTTACCATGTGGCTTAGAAGGGGAGACATGGTTGCTTTGAGTGAATTTCCTTTTCTTGTTGTCCTTCACTAGGTTTAATGAATGCGGTAACCCAACATACCACTGCATGATGTAGTACACTATAGTCGTTGACATAACACCAATGAAACACCATTCACTAGTATTACATCCCTTAGAGTGGTACAATAGAAACACAGCAGGTCCAAGACATGACTATAGGTTACAACTCAACTCTTTACACAAGATCCAAAGAACAATCTAGGTTAAAGAGAGAGAAAGAAACTTCTTACAAAGAAGAATCAGGAATAAACAACTCAAAAACTATTATACTAATAAGACTAGTATCCGAACTATTGGTCTGGCATTGCTGCTATTGCAATACACTAAAGAAATGGGTTCTATGGCTAGAGATTATATTCCTATCTAATCAGTAACTTCGTCTTTACTTGAGTTGGTGTATATGTTGACTTCCTTGACTTCATTGAAGAGCTTTAGCTTTTGATGATGATTCCTGGAGCATAACTTGATGTAGACGTCATATTAATGGCTTCAGAATCTAGCAAGGGTTAAGAAGATACGTTGAGTACGAGCGTACTCAGCAAGTTCACTAGAAAAGGAGTGTTTGATGCACTATATCTACAGCCACAGACCATAGGTCGTAGGCAATGCAAGTTTTCATAAATATTTCTTCAAAGGTTGTTTTTATTGTGAAAAGCTATGTCCATCAGCCTTCACGGGTTTACCAGAACTTTCGTGGAGTTCCCTTCTCGCCGCGTTCGCAGCTCCTTCCCGTAATAGGGAGTAACAAGTTACAGTTCTTACACTCTGCAGAGTTGCGCTACTTTACTCACGAGAGATCAAATCCTTGTTGCACAACCGGGCGATCTTTCCCGTCCACACTTCCTATGGTGTGGGGCCTAGTAGATGATCCAAGCCAATCACTGCCCCCTTCGTGACCTCGCATGCCTCCTTGGTGTACACCATGCCCAAACATTGAATTACGGCAATGGTTTGTACAGACCGTTAGATGCCAGAACTATCATGGGACGTTGAGGGTTCCCACCCATATGCTGCATATCCTCTACGAATTACCAATTAATATGCAAGCTACGAGTGATAACAGCCACGACCTGCACACCCGGCTACATGCGAGAGGAAGAAGATACAGCTGACTTCTCCGTCCCATTCCAAATCTCATGGTTAACGCGTGATATACGGCGCAAGAATCACTGGCGACATTGGTTGTTAAGTCCTAGATAATATGTTCCTTTACCACCGGAACTTTCATAGTAGGTTATTACCTCATGGTAAATAACCTATAATCACATTATTATGAAAATAGTGTTTTCGGACCTTTTTCAAATGCAGGTGATGACAACACTGGATTTGCAAAATACTTTACAGAAAATAACCAAAGGACATGAGCAAGTGTGAACTTGCCTTTTGTGATTGTAAGATTATGCACTCACGGTCTTCAAGACAATATAAGATCCAATATCTGAAATCAGCATCATTTGTCTGGTAAGGACTAATGTTTAAAGAAGCAAGATGCTATTATGCATAAGTAATGTAAGTCACTTGATAAACGTGAATCCCGAGGATAACGTTGATCTAGGATTTGGAAACTGGAAATGGTTACTATTAGAATGTGCTGTCTCTTTTAGATAAGTTTCATATTGGTGCTTCTTATTAAGGCTTGTGAGTGTGTGTGAAACAATATGTAATTACAATATTATAAAACAATGAGATACATATAAATGTGAAATGCTACTCAAGATTGTTTACACTATAATTGTTTATCTTCAAATTTTACTTTACAAGTAATGTCACTTATAAAGAACTTAAGTGTTAACAATCCTAAGTATACAAGTAAAGTATAAAGTAATGTGATTACGATTAATTGTCATCTATTGACTTAAGTGGCAAAACGAATAACTTTTGAAGAAAAGGTTGCTTTATTAAGGTTTAAAAAATCTTTGTGGTTAACCAATGGTGGTCGATGTTGTTTGTGCTTGCTTGGATAGTTTGGACTTGAGATGCTTTACGATTTAATTATAACATACCAAAGTTAACTATAGAACACATAACAATATCTTTAGCATAGTATTTGAATTATTGTAGACTAAAGTTAACTTTAAAGACATAGACGGTTGCTTATGTTATTTGTACCTTGTGTACTTTATAATGTTTTCTTAAAGTTACTTAAGAATGGTTATAATTGGTGATCAGAGAAATAACATTACTTAATTACTTATGGTTTCACTATAGGGTTTTGATTTGTTTATAAACTTATGGTTGAGGTAAGTAAAAAGGTTTTGTTTAATCCCAAATTATTCCTGAAGATTTTATACTTTATATAGATCTTTTTAGAAAATAAACTACACATATGTTTTCTATTTTGCTTTTCAGATTTGTATTTTAATCTTTGATTTGAACCTTTCTTATAGAAATTTATTTGCAAGATAATTGTAGCAATAGTGAAATGTATTAAGTATCATTTTGTGAACCTTTATTATATATATTGTTATATTTATTTATTTTCTTTATATGAATCCCTTTTAATATTTTGTAGAAGCCTTTGTTATTAATTTTCTTTCTATAATAAACCATGGCTTTATTATATGATATCTCCTTATTTGTTTATAAAACTTAATTGTAGTTAGCTCATAGTTTGGATGGAAATTTTTATATAATGATCATATATCATTATTTGATGCATGATATACAAAGGAAATCATTTGGTTAATATTACTCCCATAGATCTAGGGAATAATAATATATATATTTTATTATAACTAACATAGTAGTTAGGGTTTGAATTGTAAATACTTACCCTAGGGTTTAGGATTCTTAATATACTTATATCCTTTTGTTGATGTGAATTAAGATTAATGGCTAAACATATTGTCTTTATGTTTGTGATATTTAATGCTATCACCCGTTAAGGTAGAAAGTAATTATCTGGAATGTCTGATGGAAAAGAATTGATAAAGATAACTCCTAAGCACATATGGTTATGATAATTGGAAATGACAGAGATATGCTTAAGTGATTTGCTATAGGAAAATATTCCTATAAAGCATTGTGAAAATAAAATGATTTATCCAACAGATGAGATGGATGTTAAGCTTGATATTAGATTTAGGATTTAGTGTTTACCAGGAATTCCTATCTTCCATAATTCACAATCCTAGACTTCTAATCAAGGAATTCCTTTCCTAGATATACTTCTTCATATCTAT
Source organism: Avena sativa (assembly GCA_916181665.1). NCBI lineage: Eukaryota > Viridiplantae > Streptophyta > Magnoliopsida > Poales > Poaceae > Avena > Avena sativa. The sequence continues at coordinate 366,984,409 of OV702279.1, read as the reverse complement.
CATCATGTGTTAACATGATGAGCTATGCTTCACAAGAATATTCTTATCCACCTTTTATTCTTATAAATCCATTTATAAATCCAATGAGCTTGACACTAAAGCCTTTTCATAATCTTCTCATAAACACACTTGGTTCTATCAACTACTCTACTGCTGATAACCTCCAATCCAACAAGTAGTTACTTCTAACTCCATTCATACACTTCCTTGATTATCCACCACTAATATTATTTCAATAGATATATACATCAAATCCTACTTCACTTCAAGTGCTTAGTATTTCCAAAGAGAAAAATACTACTTCTTTAATCCAATGTTGCTCTAACATCATCTTAATCATACTATCTTGTCTCTACTTGACTCCAGTATCTAATACTCCAACCTCACATTATATTAATATGGCTTGTCATGGCTAACCTAGGATAACATATCTATACTAGGTTTCAATCATGTTTTATCCACCAATGTCACTTATACATGATATAAGCATTCAATCTTGGTGAGTAAGGCATGATTATTCTAATCCTTTGATCATTTATGGTTTAGATTTCCAGTTGGCTAATCAAGGCTTTCATCCATACAGCATTACAGTTGTATTATAATTATATTATGTTTATCTCTATTTGACTAAGAGATATTACTCATTGACTATACCTACTTGATCCAATAGGATTACTCCTGGTAACTATCTTCAGGATTCATCCTTATAATCTTCTTTATTACCATATAATTATATATTCCAAATAACTCTTCTATCCTTTCAGGAGTGAGTTAACTCCATCAATTATCACAATGATCTTATTCTCTTCCAACACTCCCATCCTATAGATGATATCTAAAACTAGCATTACCACTTACCTCTTCTTACTTCTTTCTCTTAAGGGCCTAAGTGAATGCTATGATATGGACAAGAGTTGATAGATCAAGAATTGATAGATCAAGAATTGATAGGTTAAGAATTGGTGAATCAATAGTTGATTACTCAACATTGATGAACAACAAATATTAGAACAAGGTTCAATAGAGATGATAAGGATTGATATGGGAAGAAATATATATGGTAAATGAGCTTGACTTGGTTTCCTTCCTACTCAATCTCACTAAAGAATTAAGGTTAGGTATTACCATGATACTCATGGTATAAGTAGATAAGATTAAGATTTAGTTGTTACATTCCTATTACTTAAGTTATATTTATAACTTGGTATTCATGGGTTGTGTAATGAATACTAGGATATGATTACTTAAAGATCAAATATACATCATAAAGTAATGTATTAGGGTTTAATTTTATTACATTTGATCTACCCTTAGATCAAATCTCCTTTACCCAAAATAAGGTTTTAGCAAAGGTCATATTGAAACTTATCGCATTCAACTTGATGATCTACTTCAATTCCATCAAGTTGAGAGAAGCTTCAATCACTTTGACAAGTTTTGTTCAAAAGCGCGAAAATTATTCAGATTTTCTATGCATCAATGCAATGCACACAACTGTGTTCAGCTTATTTCTAAGCTCTAATGCTGGGATGTTACAATGAACCACCATTCTGGGCTTTGAGCTTCTCTTCTTGAGCACACATGGTGATGGTCTTTTCTATGTTCCATTTTTCCGGGGCCATGTTGTAATTGACAACGAACTTGTCAAACAGTTGTCAAACTGTAGAGTAGGCTTTAGCTTCAGATCAGCATCCATGGGCTTCAGTTTGGCAGCCATGTTTCTCATCCGAAGGATGTGATCCCTGATGACATGTCCACCACCTGTGTACTTTTCTTTCACCCAGCTGGGTTGCATATGTATGTCTTTGAAGAGCTAGTGAACTGGATCTTTATCTTTTCCAAGTACTCCGCAACGGAAGTACACTCTACGATGGAGTCAACAATGGCTTGCTCGATCGTATTCTTTATAAATGCCATGCATTTTTGTTGGCATTCTGCCACTTTCTATTCTCTAAAGTGTACGACAACTTCAGTGGAGCAAAGTTCCTTTTCTTTATCTCCCATGTTGCATCATCATCTAGAGCATCTCGGATTGGCTCTGTTACCTCTCAAGGACTCAATCCACCTCAGCACGTATGAAGGCCAAATCCATCTTTTTTCTCTATTCGGAGTAATTGTCACCTCTCCATGTGGGGACATCCTTGATGAAGCTCATCAAGTAATACCTTTCTGAAAAACACAAAGAAGTGAGAACAATAACAATTGCATGTATTAATCCAACGTTGGTCAAAATTAAGACATACAAATGTTTATGCAAATAATTCTATATCACCGTTGGGCAGAAAATAGAATAAAAACATATAACTTTAATCACTTTAATACAAGACACTAATCATAATCATGCTATTTGCAATGTTGGTTAGAAAAATAACATGAATATGACCAGAATAAAATTTGACATGCTCTAAAAAAATTTAATACTCACTTTTACTATTATTAAATTTTAAAAAAGCACATCTAACTATTTGCAGCGGAAGAATGAATTAAAAAATTCATTAACTTTAAACTTTACATAAACTTTTTACTGTTACTTTTCCATTTTCTAAATAAAATTTCGTTGGATTATTTCTATAGAAAAAACCGTAACAAAAACTATCAAAAACTGAATAATAAACAGTGAAAAACATCTGTTTAAATAATGAAACAAATTTTGTAAAGGAAAACCGGACCAAAAGCCTCCTGTCCTTTTACCACCCAGTGCTGAAAACACCGGCCCACGGCCTGCCGCGACCAGGCGCTTTGCGCATTGCTGTGCGCGTCGCCTAGCGGCTGCCTAGAGCCCGCCAACGACCCACGACTTGGCGTTGCACAACGTAACCCACCAGCGTCCCAAACGACCCGGCGCCGCCTCCACGCATATGATCCTGTTTGTCCACTATGATCCGACGGTGGGGAGCACTTTTCGCTGGATAAAAAACAGCCGATCCCCACCCCCGAAAACCCTAAGCCCCATTCAGCCTTTCCTCCACCCGCTCGCTCACCTCCCTGGCGGTGGTGCATCACAGCTTGAGGCGAGGCAGCAGCGCCCGACACTACCGGCGACCCCCTCCCTCTCTGTCCGACGCGAGCTCCTCCCCTCCTCCTCCTCTGTACCCACTCAACCCCAAAACCAGACACACTGCAAGCTGAGGATGAAGCAGCCGTCGCCTCCCCTGGCCCCTTGCCGGTGCGCGCATCCACCAGAGGGTGGGTACGCCGCTACCAAGCGGCTCAGGTGGCGCCGCCCTCTTTCCGGCGGTCTGCCGTTCTTGCTTTTCTTTTCTGTTTCCATATTTTGTTTCGATATGGGGCTTAGGAAGGGGAATCTGTTTGCTTTTCTTTGCCCATAGAGGGATTTTTCCTTCTTCCCTATGCCTCGGCTCGCCGATGCGCATAGGGATCAAGGGGGACGGCGTGGCCTCGCGGAGGCGCAACTTTAGGGTTAGGGTTTTCTCTTTTGGCCTTTTCTGTTTACCCAAAAAACATAGCCTAGTGCTCTGATACCATTGTTAGGCTAGTCGATAGATCTTTGCTATGTATCTAGTTGCAGAGAACAGGGAGAGGAGGGAGAGAGAGGTGGTACCTTCGCCGGCGCTCGACGTGCGGAGCCGGTGGCCATGGGGTTCGATGGCGATAGCGGGGAGGGCGAGGGCTAAGCGGTGGCAGTGATGCTTCACGTCACTACTGCGCGAAAACCCTAGATCGAAAGGGGGTGTCGGTGGGGAGTGCGGCGCATGACTAACCTTGTGACGTGTGCCGCCGGCCCACACACTTTATATACGCGCAGGTGATAGGGTCCCACCAACCATAGATCGGTGGGGTGCCTCCGATCAGGGCGTGGCGCGATCAAAGGGTCCGACAAACCGGTGAATTCGTTCGGGGAGAGGTGAAACTAATAGTTGCAAGTTTCTCAAAGCTAGATTTGACTAAAAGTTTGCTAAAAGAAACAAAATAACTCAAATTGGCACCGATGAAACCATACGCAAAAGCCTCCTAGAAAACATAAAAGACAACTATGACCTCCTATTCATTCCCCCACCCTCGCCCTCGCAGCAGAAGTTCCTGATCACCACGAGCCACACCGCCTAGCTAGATCGAACGATGGCTAGGGTTGGTTCCCCCTCCGCCATCTCCATGAGCGCCCTCGGCACCTTCAAGAACGCGACGGTCTTCGGCCTGAGGTGCGGCCTGAGGAGCGGCTTCCTCCTCGTCGTCGGGGGCGGCGTCGTCGCCGTCGCCGGGGTGCTCGCCCTGCGCCTGCGCCTCGCGGATTGGCTCTTCCGCCCTCTCCATGCGCAGCAGAGGTGGGCAGCATCATCCTCCTTCTCCCTCCCTCATCCCCTCCTCCTCCTGCTCACCTCCTGTTTCACTCATGGTGTCGATTTCTGTAGGGAGAGGGGTGCGCGCGCTGACAAGAAGGCTGCTCGCTGGAAGACGCAAGAGCTGAACTGCGTCGCGACCAAGAAGAACGGGCCGTCCCGCCGCTCAAGCAAGGTAATTTCCATGTACCTCATCCACGCTATATACGCGGCGCTTGGCGTAATTTTTGGCATTCCATAATTGGAGAGGAGCGAGCGAAGGGACCGTAGGTTGTTCCTGATTTGGGGTAAATCCACCTTATCCTGCGATTCGTTTCGGTCGCCCTGATGTGCGAAGTCTGTTTTGACTTAATTTTGCGTGACTAGGGGAAATCTGACAGGATCCGTGCGAGGAGGATGTGAGGATTTGTGGCAGTTTTAGATTTCTCAAGTCTAGAATACAGAAATAATTGTGTATTTATGCCCAATATTAAATTGAAAACTAAGATCCTGTTGTCAACTTCTCTGTATGTTGGTGTCCCTGATCTGCTCTGCGGTGTACGCTACCTTTTGCTGATCGTGGATCGTGGTGCTGAGTGCTCCTGCTAGAGGCACTTCTGCGTCGTTGACCTTGTTTTTTTTTTGTACTGATTGCGTTTGAACTATTTTTTCAAACTTGATTTGAGTAAATATGAGTTCCCTTGCTTGATACCTGTCTTTCTAGTTATAATATTGTCACAACTCCAAAAAGCTAGTCTCTTATGCCACAAGTTTCAGTCCTTATTTTAATTTGCATCACAGTCTCACCAACCTTTCTACTCCCTCCGTTTCAAAAATATAAGATGCTTTAGCTTTTATGAAACGAGTGCATTTAGACGCCTTTTAATGTGTAGGTTCGCTCTGAACCTATACACTAAAATGCATCTAGATGCATTCCTTCCACAAAAGATAAAACATCTTATATTTTGGAACGGAGAGAGTATCTCTTAACGGGACAGGTTACCTTGCATATAGTAGGGCAGCAAGTGGTAGTTGTATTAGGGCACACCATTGATTGTACTCAACTTGTTGTACATATCTCTTATTTGTTTTTGGTGTATCTACTTTGTGCTGATTGTGCTGCTGCTGTTCCTCCTTTAGCTTCTGCAACTGCATTAGTTATTAATATAGGTCCATGTTAGTCTTGTTAGTTCACATGTAATAGTTTATTTGTGGGTGCCAAAAGTTTGTATTACATTGTGGCATATATATAGGATACAAGGCCTGTAAGGGCAGATCTGGCAGTCCAACCATATAGTTCTAGAGTTTCCTACTGCTACCTAAGGTTTACACATTACTAGGACCTACCAATACTACTAGAACCTACTACTAGTACTAGCTTAACTCCTAAGTAAGGATTACTCTCACAATTCTCCTTCGAATCCTTGATCTTCATGCTTGACTTGATCTGGACCATTCCAATTCTAGCACGCAGCTCTTGAAACTTTACTCGCCCAAGTGATTTTGGCCCTGATTCTTCTATCTTCCAGGCAACCTTTGATGAAGTGATACTGAATATCGATATGTTTGTTGCGCTCATGGAAGACTGGATTTTTGGCTAATGCTAGGGAAGACTTATTGTCTACCAATAGCTCAACTATCTCAGCTTTTGTTCCATGTAGTTCTCCAAGCAGTCGAGCCAGCCAAATTCCTTGAGTTGCTGCAGTTGTGGCTGCGACATACTCTGCCTCACAAGAAGAATAGAGTGTCGCTCACTAAACAGTTGCCAAGGAAGAATAGAGCGGCGCTCAAGCTCTTCCTGTTGTCAATGATGTTGGCTTGGTCATTGTAACCAATCAGCCATGCCTCCTTTGTCTTCCGCCGGTAGTGAAGGTGAAGACCGTAGTGGCTCGTGCCAACATATTGAATAATTCTATTCACAGCCATCATGTGCTCCTCATGGGTTGTTCCATGAATTGACTCATGAACCCAACAGTAAATGGCAGGTCTGGCCTGATGTGGACGAGGTAGCGGAGGCTGCCAACGATCCGTCGGCACTTTGTAGCGTCTGCCTTTTTTGTTTTACTTTCACAGCTCAGCTTGAACTGTCCCTCCATTGAAGTGTGTGCTGAATTGTATCCTTCCATTCCTCCCAACTGAAGGATGTGCGAGGCATAGTGTGCTTGACATAGGTTGATGCCATCGCCATGCCTTGACTTCAGTTTTGAGATAGAACAACAATAATCCAAGGTCACTCATCTGGAATTTTGTCTTCATCTCATCCTTGAAGCTCTCAATAGCTCCATTGTACGAACCTGTGATGATCAGGTCATCCACATATAATCTAGTGAGTAAGATTGCGTCATCAGTGATGTACTGTTAGATTGTGTGCTCATGCTCGGTTTGCTTGAAGCCCATTTCTTTGAGCGTGCAGTCAAGCTTCGTGTTCCATGTTCGTGGCGCCTGTCGTAGGCCAGCAGCCGCAAAACCTTTAATTCTCCGTTGACAACGAAACCTAGCGGTTGCTTCACATAGACCTCCCGCTCTTTCAGTTCTCCATTGAGAAAGGCTAATTTTACATCCATGTGGTGGACATGCCACCCCTCTTGGGAAACAAGAGCAAGCGTCAACCATACTGACTCCATGCGAGGAACCAGGTCGCCTTATTGGACGAAGCCGTGAGCGACCAACCGTGCTGTGTTTGATTACTTTGTCGGCTTCATTTTCTTCAACTTATAGACCCATTGGTCGATGCCCTTGTGGCAGATAAACGAGCTCCCACCATGCCTGGTCGTGCTTAGCTTCTGCGAATGAGCATGGCTTCCCCGTGTTGGCCAAGTGTATCTCGAAGTCGAGGTTGCGCGGTGCGAGCCCAGGTACTGGTTCTTCTCCAATCAGATTTTCTATCTTACGACAGCGAACTGGTGTGTCACCATGCGCAACATCGAGTTGATCATCATCATCCGCTGGTGGCGTGAAGAATTCTGGAGTTGCTGGGTTGGAGCACTTGCTGCTGGAGCAGATGGAGGCGATGGTGGTGATGAGCAAGCTGAGGCACCTTGAGCCCCATGTCTCGACAATGGAGGTCTATCCTCAACTGGGCACCTAGCTAGGTGCCTCGTGGCACTGGTGTACCCTATGTCAATGTTGTTGCTAGAGTATTCGTTGCAGTCCACTGCCCATTCTAATCCACGTTCTTCATCGAAGATAATGTCACGAGCAATGCGAACATGCCTTGTCGCTGGGTCCAGCAGCTTGTACGCCTTTACTCCATCCTTGTAGCCAATGAAAACAGCGGAGAGCTGCGGTCATCGAGCTTTTATAGGTTCCCTTGTTCCTTGACATATGCTAAGCACCCAAAGGTGCGAATGTAGTGGACAACCGACTTGCGGCCATGCCACGCCTCATAAGGCGTCTTTCCAGTGAGGGATTTGGTGGGAGCTTGGTTCGGCAGGAAGACAACAGTTCTCACCGCCTCCCCAAAATTCAGCCACCACTATCTGGTTCAGCTGCTCAACGACCCCATTCTGCTGCGGGGCGTATGGCACGAAGAAGTGGTGTTGGATTCCTTCATCAGCACCGTAGGCGGCAAACTTTGTTGAGGTGAACTCGTCGCCGTTTTTCGCACAAAACACTCGCACTTTCCGTCCGCTTTGATCTTCTGCTGTCGCCTGGACTCTTTTAATGGCATCTGATACGTTGTTCTTTGGTGTTGTTCTTGGGTGACAGGAACATCACCCACATGTAGCAAGTGGCATCATCCACAGACAACAAGAAGTAGCATTGACCTCTAGGTGTCGTCGGCGAAATGGGACCATAGAGGTCGGCGTGGACAAGCTCAAATAGCTCTTGTCCGCGATACCTTGCTTGCCGAGGGAACATGCCACTGTGATGCTTGGTGATGATGCACGCGTCGCAAAACATCTCCACGTGTTCTAGCTATGGCAGCCCACATGCCATGGTGTGGCGTCCCATCTTCTCCAAAGCATCAAAGTTGAGATGCCCAAATCACTCATGCTAGGGCCAAGCAATATCATCGAGGCGGGCAGAGAGACAAATTAGCCGGGCAATCTCAAGATGGAGGAGGTAGAAGGCTATTCCGGTCGCCTTGACCTGAACAAGGAGTCGGCCTTGTCGATCCCATATGCGAAGCATGTTAGGCTACGTGCTGGTGGTTGGACCAAAGATGAAAACTTTTCTAGCCAACTTTTTGGCGTGTCAGCCAAGATCCAGCTCGGGTAGATGGCAACGGTCCTTACCGCTAGACGCGCAGTTGCAGAGGTCAGTGAAGCGTGTCGCTCGGGGCTATGTAGCCATGTTCGTCGGCTTTGGCGAGTTCTCCGTCGTCGAAGCCGGTTCACACTGCCATTTTTCGCCTCCACTTCTCGCCGCCAAGCACCTTAAGTGTGGTGCCTCTGCTGGTATCCACACATACAAGGTGGATCAACAACGGGGAGGTGCTAACCTTTAGTCCCCCGCCCTTGGGACAAGGTGATGGTGGTGCGCGTGAGGAGCGATGGCTTGTCTTCTGCTACCACCCCATCAACCTATATATATATATAGGAAGTAGGTGAGGGGACACCTAGTGTCCCTTGAGTCCACAACCCTAAACCCTTGAGTCCACAACCCTAAACCTACTTAAAGTAGGTCTGGCCTATTGACATGTGTCCTTGTCTGGCTAAGTCTAACTTGTCAGTATGTGACTCTCAAGTGTGTGACCCCGCAGGCTTGAGGTAAACTAGACACAACTCAGTAGGCTTCCGCCTAGAGTCGATAGTCCATAGTGGCCTCTAGAAAGACGTGTCAACTCCCGTTTACGCAAGTGCTTTCAATGTGACGTTCTGTTTGATTCTCTTTGCCTCACAATATCGATGGTAAACCGTAGGAGAGACTTGTCATGCCAATGCTGACTTAGCTCTCTTTCTCTCTACCGCGATGTCTGATTCCATCCGCCTGCTTAGCCGAATCTCCATTCGTCTAACTCAGTTGGTGCTTTCCGAATCATATCACACGAGTGCGCCCAGAGAGCATCACTCCGTGGCGGTGGCAAATTCCATCTTGATCGAACCACGTCATGCAGCTTACTTCCGAGTCGGACCATGCTTCGTCGTTATGGCTACTAGTTACGAACAACACTAGGCGGGCTCAAATCCGTCTAGTTGGTAATTGGATTGTACGAACATCTCGGGTCTAAGCATGCCATTGCATCTAGTCGGATCGTATGATGTTTACTCACGCCGACTAGACCTTTGGTCAGTCCAGCTAGCGTAGCTCTTTCGTGTAGCCAATGTTAGTCAGATGGCATCTCCATGCCTATGTCAGGTGGAACCTTGACATCATTCGTCTTACACATTAGTCTCGTAGTGTGTCCGACACTACCTTAAACAACTAAGGACTAAATGCACAACTGACTTAAGTACTAGTTTACACAAGCCAGATCCAACCCGGTTATGTAGTACAGTTAGTTCTTCATAGGAGTAACTTGCAAACACAAAGTAGGAAAGTAGAGCCTCTAGGGCACCATATCTAACACTCTCCCACTTGCACTAGAGTCGATCACTTAGGCATCTCCATGCCCGAGAAATCTTATGCACATCGCTCTAACGTGCGCCTCATGCTGAGGCTGGGACACCGGCTTTGTCAGCGGATCTGCAATATTTGCATCCGTGTGTATCTTGCATAACCCGGATATCTCCTTCCTCAACGAACTGTCGAATCATATGATACCTCCTGAGTATGTGCTTATTCTTCTGGTGTTGCCGTGGTTCATTGGCTTATGCAATAGCACCATTATTGTCATAGTACATGTCCAATAGACTAGAGCTAGCCGGAACCACGCCGAGATCTAACACGAAATACTTGATCCAAAAAGCTTCCTTTGCCGCCTCCGAGGTTGCAATGTACTCCGCTTCTATTGTAGAGTCAGCAACCTTTCTTCATTAGAACTTTTCTAGCTCATTGCACCTCTGTTCACTAGGAATACATTTCCAAATTGCGAACGAGAATCGTGAGTAGGTCTAAAATATGGCATCCGTGTAACCCTTTACACTTAGCTCTTTATCCTTGCCAAAGACTAAGAACACATCCTTGGTACGCTTTAGGTACTTCAAGATGTCCTTCACTGCTGTCAAGTGGCCTTCGCCAGGATCTGATTGGTACCTGCTCGTAACCCTTAGAGCATATGAAACATTCGGTCTAGTGCATATCATCGCATACATGATTGATACTACTGTTGAAGCATATGTGATCATCTCCATTCGGCTTCGCTCATTAGCCGACACTAGGCATTGAGTCTTGCTAAGCCGGATTCCATGTGACATCGGTAAGAACCCCTTCTTAGCCGAATCCATATTGAACCTCTTCAGTATCTTATCCAGATACACACTCTCACTCTGGCTCATCCTATGAGCCTTGATCTATCTCTATAGATCTTGATTTCTAGAATAAATGTTGCCTCACTCAAGCCCTTCATTTGGAAACCCCTTTCAAGTGAATCCTTGGTTTCTCGCAACAATGGAACATCATTGCTAACTAATAATATGTCATCTACATACAATAGTAGAAATGATACCGTTCTCCCACTAAACTTCTTGTACACACAAGAATCTTGCTCACCCTTGATGAAGCCAAACGATTTGACCACTTAATTAAAACAAATGTTCCAACTCTGACTTGCTTGCTTCAATCCATATATGGATTTCTGAAACTTATTAACTATGTCAACATTAGCCGGATCGACAAAACCCTCGGGTTGTATCATATACACATCCTCGGTTAAATTTCCATCAAGAAAAGTCGTTTTGACATCCATCTGCCAAACTTCCCAATTGGAGTTGGCTGCTTATGCTGGCATGATCCTAACCGACTTAAAGCATTGCTACCGACAAGAAGGTCTCGTCATAGTCAATTCCTTAAACTTGTCAGAACTACATTGCGACAAGGCATGCCTTATAGACATAAACATTTTCGTCTTCGTTAGTTTTCTTCTTAAAGACCCATTTACACTCGATGGCTCGCGCGCCATCAGGCGGATCAACCAAGTTCCAAACTTAATTGTCATCCATGGACTTTAACTCGGATCTCACTTCCTCTCCTATGCTTATTGAGAAACTCTTTCTCAAGGAAGACACCACTTCGAGCGACAAATACTTTGCCCTCTTCATAGTTATAGAAGTAGTGGCCCAAAGTTTCCCTTGGGTAACCCATAAGATTACTGTATCCGATTTGTCTGACTGAAGTCGCTTAACAGAAGCTTCACATCCCCAAATCTTAAGAAACGACAAGGCATGTTTATTGCCCGTCCACATCTCATGTGGTGTCTTCTCTACCGCTTTAGATGGTACTCGGTTTAGTGTAAACACAACTGTCTCCAGGAAAAACCTAGAATGACAAAGGTTGATTCGTCCGACTCGTCATTGAGCCTAACATATCTAACAAGGTTTGGTTCTGCCTTTCTGACACACCATTTCTCTGTGGCGTTCTATACAACCTTTGAAATGGCTATCAAACTCCTGGCTCATATAATTGCCATATAATTGCCTCCACGATCTGATCGCAAAAACTTGATATTTTTGCCGAGTTGGTTTTACACTTCACTTTGGAACTCTCTGGTCTCCCCAAAGCTTTCTGACTTATGGTTCATCAGATACATGTAGCCGTATCTACTGAAATCATCAGTGAATGTGACAAAATACTCATAGTTGCCTCTAGCTGTCATACTCATTGGATCGTATACATCACTATGCATCAACCCCAATAAGTCGAACGCTCTCTCGCAACTCTTTGCGAATGGCGTCTTGATCATCTTGCCGAGAAGGCATGACTCACAAACCTCGAATGGCTCCAAGACGGATGAGTCCAGAAGTCCATCTCCATGGAGCTTCTTCATGTGCTTCCAGCTGATGTGGCCAAGTCACAATGCCAAAGATATGTCATATTAAGATCATTCAACTTTATCCTTTTCACATTCATGTTATAAACCGCCTCACAAACAAGATTCAATACAAACAATCCATTATAGGCAGGTGCAAAGCCATAAAACATATCATTCAAATACAAGGAACAACCATTGTTCTTAATATTCAACTCATAACCTCGACTCATCAAACATGAGGCCGAAATGATGTTTCGGCTTAACACATGAACATAATTACAATTACTTAGTTCCAACATGAATCCTGAAGGTAACTGAAGTTGCATAGTCTCTATGGCTAACGCGGCAACTCTTGCTTTGTTTTCGACTCAGATATCAACTTCTCTTGCCATGCTCCTAGTTTTTACCAGTCCTTGCATCGAGTTGCATATGTGAACAACTGATCCGGTATCATATACCCAGGAACTATTAGGAGAGTCGGAAAGATAGATGTCTACAACGTTCACAACAGTAGTACCCAAGTCGGAAGTCACACTTCCACTCTTAGCCTTTTCAGCTTCGTACTTGATGCAGTTCCTCTTCTAGTGCCCTTCCTCCTTGCAGTAAAAGCATATAGAGCAAGGAGCTTTTGCTAGCATAGTTACTGAGGCGACGTTGACATTGGAGTCAAGCGTATGGTAGTTCGAAATGAACGGACCATAGGCAACATCAGTGGATACCCAAGACGGTCTAGGGACTGCACATATCCGATCATCCTAATGATGTTTGCATCTGAGTAAGGCTTGAGAGACATTATACCTCTTCGTCCTAGACGGAGTCTCATATGGAGCTTTGATACCACTGTTCTACGTGCCAGTGACTAGACCGAAAACGAAAAAAAATTTGACTAACTTTCTGGCGTGTCGCCGCACCAAGATCTAGCTAAGGAAAATGGCAACGGTCCTTACCGCTAGCGTCGCTCAGGGCTGTGTAGTCCTTGTTCGTCGTCATAGGTCCGACTCTGGCGAGTTCTCCATCGTCAGATCTGGTTCACTCCGCCGCCTTTCGCCTCTGCTTCTTGTCACCGAGTACCCCAAGTGTGGTGCCTCTGCCGGTATCCACACATACAAGGTGGACCAACAACGGGGAGGTGCTAGCCTTCGGTCCACCGCCTTTAGGAAAAGGTGGTGGTGGTGTGGGTGAGGAGCAATGGCTTGTCTTTTGCCTCCATCCCATCCACCTATATATAGGAAGTAGGTGATGGGACACCTAGTATCCCTTCAGTCCACAACTCTAACCCTGGTCAAACTAGGTCCAACCTATTGACTTGTGTCCCTGTCCGGCTAAGTCTAACTTGTCGCCATGTGTTAGTTGAATCTCCATTCGACTAGCTCCACTCTCTCAAGTGTGTGACATCGCAGGCATGTCGTAAGACGGTCACAACTCAGTAGGCTTTCGCCTAGAGTTGATAGTCAGTAGTGGCCTCTAGAAAGACGTGTTGACTCCCGTTTACACAAGTGCTTTCAATGTGACGTTCTGTCCAATTCTCTTTGACTCATGTTTACACAAGTGCTTCCGTGATGTGTGATTCCATCCACCTAAGCTTAGCTGGATCTCCATCCGTCTAACTCAGTTGAATTAACTCGATCAACACTTGATCGAGTTATGAATGGCCATTCTTTCCGAGTCATATCACACGAGTGGGCCTAGAGGAATTTTGTCTTGGTCGAACCATGTCATGCAGCTTTCCGAATCGGACCAAAGCTTCGATGTTATGGTTACCAATTACAGACAATGTTCGGCGCGCCCAAATCTGACTAGTTGGTAACTCCGATCATGAGAACACCTCAGGTTTAAGGAAGCCATTGCATCTAGTCGGATTGTATGATGTTTACTCACGCCGACTCAACCTTTGATCAGTCCGACTAGCGTAGCTCTTTCCCGTAGCCAATGTTAGTCGGGTGGCATCTCCGTTCCTATGTGGAACCTTGGCATCATTCGGCTTACACATTAGTCTCGATAGTGTGTCTGGCACTGCCTTAAACGACTGAGGACAGGAATGCACAACCGACTTTTGTACTAGTTTCCACTAGCTAGATCCAATCCGGTTATATAGTACAATCAACTATGCATAGGACTAACTTACAAACACAAAGTCGAAAAGTGGAGCCTCTAGGGCACCATTCCTAACAAAGCACACCTCTCCTGATCAGCACACACGCGCCATTCTCGTCGAGTTGGTCAATGTTGATGATCGAGTTCTTCAGACGCAGGATGTAGTGGATGCCGGTGAGAGCCTTGTGTTCACCATTTTTGCCAGCAAAGATGATGGTGCCCATGCCCTTGATTTCGATGACGATGCCATCACCGAATTTGACGGTGCCAGTAACCGTTCTGTCAATTTTACCGAAGGTGTCGCTAGGGCCTGTCATTCTATTTGTGGCACCGGTGTCGAGGTACCAGCCCTCGATTCACTCGTCGCCGCTACTTGTCCCGAGGTAGGCCTTTGCTTTCGGCCTGTCAGTGTAAAAAGGGGCATGCTCTTGAGCTGCAGCGGTGTTGTCCTTGACCACTATGGCTAGGGCTAGAGTTATGGTTTGTTGCACCAACATGGTAGTAGCTGGAGCGTCACTTTGCTGCACTGTCATGGCTGGGGAGGAGTGATGCTTTGCTGCACCACCACCACCATGGCTAGGGCAGGAGTGGTGCAGACATGTCCCATAAGGAATGCATCCTCATCATCTTCCTCTGCTTAGGCCAAGTATGCCTTGTTTCTCCTAGTCTACTTGCAGTCCTTGGCCTAATGGCCATGACGACCACAATTGTATCATGTGTCATCCGCCGGCTATCCACTGGCTATCCCAAGCTGCAGCACGATTACCGCCTCCTTCTCCAACCTTTCTTACACGGTGGTCGACATCATCGATGCCCTCTGCCGCGCGCAGGCCTGGAGGAGCTGTCTCCTTGGCGCCCCTTCGTCTTTTCTAGCCACTGCTCCTCTGTGAGTAGGAGCTTGCCCTGCTCACGCGGCGGCTCCAACGAGTCGAGACTGTCCTCTATTACCTTCAGACAACCGATGACCTCCTCCAATGACATCTCAGAAGTGTCAAGGAAGGTTCGATGGCACAACTCGCAAGATTTTCTCGATGACTTGGCGCTCGTCAATAGGTGCTCCGTGTGTGGTGAGGCTTGTGACGAGGTTGGTGAGGCGCGGCGCAAAATCGCCAACGGACTCCCTGTGGTAGAACGTGATCATCTCAAATTCCTTTAGCTGCTGCACCTTGCCCTTCCGCATGTGGTCTGAACCGTCGTGCATGGCTCGAATCACCTCCCACGCATCCTTCGCTCTCCGCTTGATAGCCAGTCCAGCCACCATTTCTGGTGGCACTGCTTGCCCAACGCCATTCGATCTTCCTGGAAGTCGTCGACACCAAGCTCAATCGCAAACTAGATGTCCCGAGCCTACAACTTCACCTTCATGAGGAGGCTCCATTCGGTGTAGTTTGTCAGTGTTAGTGTCGGGTAACTGCCACCGCTGACGTCCTTCACGACATGCTTAACCATGACTCACACCTTCCTGCATCACGGTCGTCTCGGCGGCGGTGAAGGGGAACAGCGCCGTGGCTGGCGAGGCGGACTGCGGGCAGCACCCTGAACTGGAGCTGACATCTCTCTGGATCCTATCTTCACCAACACTCTGATACCAATTGTTTGTCTTGTTAGTTTACAGGTAGTAGTTTATTTGTGGCTGCCCCAAAAGCTTGTATTACATTTGTGACATCTCTCTGGTAAGGGCAGATCTGACAGCCAACCAGATAGTTCTAGAGTTCTCTTAGAACCTACCAGTACTACTAGGGCCTACCAGTACTAGCTTAACTCCTAAGCAAGGAATCAAGGATTACTCTCACAGTCCATTATGTTCTTTTTTTAGTGGATATTGGAAACTTATTTGGAGTAGTTTTAGTTTTCATCAAGTCTAGAATCCCGAAATGATTGTGAATTTGTTGCCCCCCCCGTGGGATATTCCACCCCTGTGGATTGTCGTCCAATCATAGTATCAGTGCAATGCTCTAATATGGCACTGTTATGCTCCTTAATCTGGACTAATAACACATACATTATAGACTGCTGTAGGGGTCGCATGTACAATTATGCAGTTGTGGTTCCAAAAATTAATGATACCGGGTGCCAGATTATTATGAATGTATAGCTTGTTGTTGCACTGTTACTACTGTAGATGTCAGACCAACGTTTAATATCATGGCCGCAAGTCTGACCAAGATATTAGTTTCGTTATACCTCTCTTAGGTTTGTAATGTGAACCTTCACCTGTGAGTTTATACAAACCTACTGCATGCAGCAATTCATTTAATATTTGTCCGACCAGCACCGGCACCTTGTTGGTTTGCTAAATGTAGAGTGCATCTAGATTCCTAACTAGTCATATAATAACGCATAGCTGATATGTATAATCACCTGAGATCACCATACGGTAGTGCAGTAGGAAGTAAGCAGCTAGAGCTTCACTGTTCCAATTCATGCCATTGTTGACGAGGAGTCTAGAAACAGTTTGCACTTCTGAATTGGGCAGTCTGAACATTCGTTTTGCTCCCAAGAACGTCTGGGATCCATTTGTCAGATCAGATCAGATCTTCTCCCCATTGCTAGTTCTCTTAATTAGATCCAGATCAAGGGCAAATCAACCCTTCAGATGTGAACTATTTTGTGCACATGAGGTTAAGAATAAATGTCTGGTCAATGGTTTACACGTGACGCTTTACGAGAGTTTCTTTTCCGCTATGGTTGTGAAACAAATGTATGAGGAAAGTATGAGAGGTTTCGGGTGTAAGCAGAAGTGAGCTCTCAGCGCGCTGCCAATCCAAGCCCACCTAACCCTTTTCATTATATTTTACTAGTCGGTGTTGAAATATCTAGGCGTGTCCATTATTTGAACAATTTTTTCAGACTTGATTTACAATTTTTCAGACTTGATTTGAGTATATGTGAGTTCCCTGTGTGCCTGTTGACTTGATTTGACGATTTTTTAATAATCTGAGCAATTTTTTCAGACTAGACTTGATCCGTTGTTCAGACTTTTTTCATGACGTCTGGAAGCATTTTCCCTATGTCTGTTCACAGTTATTGATTAATGTTTTTTCTTTTCTTTTCAGAAGATCCAAGGCGCGTGGAGATAATATGGACAAAGTTGCAGAAGAGGGGAATAGAGACATTTTGCTAGTGTGCCTTAGACATATTGACAATTTTTGCATCTGAAAGTTTTAAAACTGTTTGTGTTGTGGTTTGAGATGGTGTTATATGGTTGGACAAATTATGCAGGAGACTTCTAGCGCACTTTGGTTAGCAACAGTGGAAGGTTTTCATGACCTAGCAAATGGGTTTGCCCGGTGAATTTTGTCAGTATATCCTTGTTTTCGGTGTTGCATGAATGATTAGCACAATATACCTCTCAGTTGGTGGAGGAAACATGCCAAAGAGCCTCACTAGAATATCATGTCATTTTTCTCTTTGCAAATTTAATACTCCCTCCCTAAAATAGATGTCTCAGATTTGTTAAAATTTGGATGAATCTATATACTTCCTCCGACCCATATTGGTTGACTCAACTTTGTCTAGATACGGATGAGTCTAGACTAGATAATACATATGAATTTAGACAAAGTTGAGTCAACTAATATGAATAGAAGGAAGTACTAAATAGTGTCTAGGTTTGTCCAAATTTTGCAAATATGAGATATCTAATTTGGGACGGAGGGAGTATAAGATCACTAATTTCTCTACTGAAATAAATATCATGATGTTTTTGTCTCTAAAAGAATAGCATATCTTATTTTTGTTCCTTTTGTGTGCACACCAAATTTACGACTGAAGATCTATTGCCTCGGGAAGGTACATGCTGCTAACTTGAAATATGAAACTACTCGTACAACCTGGATTTGAGCAAAATGTTTCCAAAATTCCATCTCAATAAATTCAATATGTATTTAGCACTTGCACCAAAGTTTATACATGATTTCAACTTACATATCTAGGAAGAAACAAAGGACGAATATATCCCTAACAATTGCAATGAGCTGAATCAGTAACCCTACATATAAAGATTTGTGTCTTTTTACATCTTAGAACGTGGGTTACATTTATAACTTAGTGGTGTTTATTTTAGAACAAATTCCAGTTTTTATCTGCATAGTTTGATATTTTTGACATTAATTACCCTTGCGTAACACTTTTTCATTCTTATTACCTCATTAGTCAACAGTTCTGTTAGCTTTTACCCTTTTTAATCGGTTCCAAATCAGCTCGGGTCGACAAATCACCTACAAGATTTTAGTGAGGGGAAAATTGGCCAAACTTTTGATAAATAGGTAATACGGATAAAAATGTTGTCAAATAGAGTAATTAGTGTCAAAAATATCGAACTAGCGGGTAAAAGCTAGAACTTTACTGTTTATTTAAAAAAATCGTTATCTCTGGTTTGGAAAGTCTGGAATGGCAAGGAAGTCGTGAAGTCAATGCATAAGTGTATTATACTTAGTCATGTTGAAATCTTTGTTGTCCAATGTTCATACATTTTTTCAAACTTGATCTGAGTATTTGTGAGCTACGTTGCACGGATATGGCACAAAACTGGCGTATCGGGGTTGGATACGTCCGGATACGCGGATACCTCCGGATACCCGCGGATACGTATCCCGTACGTATCAGATGATTTTTCGCTTTAAAAAAATAGAAACTAAATTGGATACGGGATGGATACTGCCACGATACGCCAGGGATACGGGAGTACCCTAATCGCCTGGTATTTATACAATGATGAAACGACACATGCCCTTTTCACCTCTCGACCCGTGCATTCCGCCGCCACACTAAGAAGATCGCCGCCCACCTCTGTTGCTGAGCCGCCGCGCCGGAAGAAAGATCCAGCCGGCGAGTAGAGCTCTCCGCCGTCCGCCGCCCGCCGGTGCACTGTGCAGGTGAGTTTCCTCTTTTCGCATCTCAATTAATCTGGTTCTTCTTGGTCCTGGTGTGTGGCCTCTTGCAGCAAGCATGGCCAGGCCGTCGGGGAACCTCATCAGAGTAGGAGTGCAGGATCCCTGTGTCGGAGACGAATTGGAAATCGAGGAAGCCTATGCACCGCCACTCCGAAATCTTGAAGAATTGGATAATGAAGCTGCATAGTCCCGGGACAGAGAAGTTGGATGCACTGTTGATTATTTATGTGATTAATTTGTTCTATCAAATTATTTATGTAATCCTCATTTTAATAAAAAAAATCAGTAATTTGTATATATCAATATCATTATCATGCACATATATATAAACGTATCCCCGTATCCATGTTTTTGGAAAATCTCCGTATCGACGTATTGCAGTATCCGTATCCGTATCCATATCGCCGTATCTGGGCAACGTAGTTTGTGAGTTCCATGTGTGCCAACTTGACTTGATTTGTCCCTGCAAAAATAACTTAACTTGATTTGAGTAATTTGGGATTTTTCCTGATGGCTTGATTTGAGGATTCTTTTTCAGACTTATCCATGGAGAGAAGCATTTTTCCTAGATCGATTTGCTTTTTTTCTTTGCAGGCACTAGGATGTGGACATATTATGGACAACGTCAGGAAAAGCGGACATATTGTGAGTGAGAAACCGACAGATTATGAGTAGCCGTAACATTTGGACACTTTTATATGCAAAGGTGTTCTAAAAATGTTTTTTTTACTATTATGGTTGGACAAAATTATGCAATATTTTTAGAAACCATTTTTATAAGCAGTATCATGAAAAGCTGATGTGACACATTAATTAATTAATTAAGAGAGAATGAAGTGTAATATCATAACACATAAAACTAGAATAAACTAGAATATTTAATGATAAATAGATCTTGATTCTATAAATAATTAAATATAAATCCACTATAATACTATTAGATGATATTATGCGTTAGGGAGATAGTATCGTACATTAGTATATATAAGTGTACGATACTCTCAACTATAACAAACCTCAGGGTTACATGTGTTAAAAATCAATTAGCGTTAATATTAGGCTAACTAGGCCAGCAAGTAGATTCTTTGGAATATTCTACCTAGCGACCAGTCACCGTGTTCGTCACCGTGTCATATATATGTTAGTGTACAATATTTGGCAGTGTACAAACCGCTGTATAGCGACCAGTCACCGTGTTCGTCACCGTGTCCTTTCCTTTTCAATAGGACACGAACCTATGTAACGACATTGTAACACCTGTTCAGCTGTTCGGGGAGATTTGGTGTACATGGCACCAGTGATACTGTCTTAAAAAAAGGAAAATCTATACTTAGACCGGTCTGAAAAGTATAAAACCCGGCGAACAAGTGAAATGCGCTGCACTGGCTGTTATACTACACTGACTGTTGTACTAAAAGACAAAACGAACTAAAGCAAGCTAAGATCAAATCAAAAATTCAAAATGTTTTGTAGATCAAACCATTCATCCGACTTAGGATCCGTTTTCACCGTTAGGCTAGTCACGACGAGATCTTCGAAACTAGATCCCATATTGATATGTTTCGATGAAATTTTTTTCAGACCAAAAAGTTATCCACCCCTAACACATGATTTATCCATATTATAGTATAAATGTTATCCATCCTATAATACATAAGTTATCCAGCATATAAACGTGTTGGGTATAGACGTTCTCGTTAAGCAAGTTTAATTGGAACGTGATAGCCTAGTTGTTAGGGTACTTAGACTTTATTTCTATCAATGCGTTAGCGTCGACAAGCGATGAAGCATCCTAAAACCCTTCTAGGCTTCGTCACCCCTCGATAGCGCCGACAGACGACAAAGTCGAGCCGGTTAATGGTTGAGTGTCATGTTGTCCACTACGGCTTACTGTGGTGGATGGTTAGGGCATAAGACCTCATTTATTAATATTGTATGCAAAAACTTAAATTAAGTTCCTTTAAAAAAATTATATTTGATATTTCACGCGGTGGACTTTCGAGATTGAGTAATTCGTACGCTACGAGAGCAGCGATGAGCAATGAGACCGAGCCGTTAGAATAACATTTTATATTCTGTTTGTAGGTAATTTTTTATAACGGTGGATAACTTATATGTTATAGGATAGATAACTTATATACTAAAGTCCGGATAACTCTCGTGTTACTGATGGATAACTTATGGATAAATAAAAAAATTATCTATCCATAACACGCGACTATTGATAAATTTTGTAGTAGTGGATAACTTACATGTTTTTTAATGGATAACTTATATACTGAAGTCCGGATAACTCCTGTGTTACGGGCGGATAACTTTTGGTAAAAAAAAATATTATCAAAACATACCAACATGAGATCTAGTTTCGAAGATCTCGTCACGACTAGCCTAACGGTGAAAACGGATTTTAATTTGGACAAACTGTTTGACCTAGAAAACATTTTGAATTTTCGTTTTGAATTCAGCTGGCTAATTTTGTCTTGTCCCACGTTCGGCGGCTGATGTCGGAACGTTTGTTCGGTTTTGCAATTTATAGAACGGTTGCCGGGTAGTAAAGTCCTAAAAAAAATCAAATATCATACTTTTGAGTTCAAAATATTCTAAAGAAAAATTAGGATGTAGCCTGTGATTTATATCACAAACGTGCAAAATCTTAACTCAAATAAATATGTATTTTGAGCAACACAAAAACACAAAATTGTATATCTATTGTATAGTGATTTCAAATCACAAAAAAGTCGCATTTTATAATTTTTGTGTAGCTCGGAATACAAAACACTTTGAATTAAGATTTGGCACGTTTATAGGATACATCATTTGAAACTTTTAGGATTTTGTTTGAAAATCTTTTAAAACATATAAGTGTAGTTTTTAGTTATTTTAATACGTGAATTTTGAAATTTACAAAAATAGCGTATTATCGGTTTGGTCAAAACCGAGTGGCTAGTCGGTCTGACCAAAACCGAGTGGACGGCCACACCGACAATATGATATTCTTGCAAATTCCAAAATTTATGTACTAAAATCCAAAATAACTAAAAAATGTATTTTTTTTTAGCAAATATGAGATAGTTCCATTTTAAGTTTGCATTAAGTCCCATTATTACAGGATAGGATAGTCGCATCGGCATTCACTTTTTGGCAGATATTCCGCTTGTACTATAGGATGTGATCTCTCTCTCTCTCTCTCTCTCCTATAGTGTGTTCATGGCTTACATGATGTGACACACATGCAGAATCTTGCTATTGTTCCGCATAATTTTGCGTGTATAAGTCATAAATATACAAAATGATATGAATATATGTGATATAAAATGTATATATTATGAAAATATATTTAAAGACAATTCTAATAATATTAATTTGACACCGTATAAGTTTGTAGTTGTATCAAACTACTTGTTCAAAAAAATTGTATAGTTTGACTCTGATAAAATCTTATATGCAACCTAATTTGGAACGGAGGGCACTAGCGGACGCAGGGGGCGGGCCGGAGGGGCCGTGGCCCACCCAGAATTTTGGCTAAAAGATATCAGACCCCTAATCACTGCCCCTAATTCCTGGAACGAGCGAGGCAGCGAGCAAGTAATTTTGGCGGCGATGTCTTCATCTCCTAACGCGACGAGAGAATGAGAGGACATAGCTGGCTAGCTCCGGCGACTGCCCCTCCGCCCTCTCCTGAATCCCCACACCGGCCGCCTCCCCGACTACCACTTCCTCCCTCCTGCCGCCATTGGGCTGGCCCATCCGCTCCCGCTGCCC
Source organism: Avena sativa (assembly GCA_916181665.1). NCBI lineage: Eukaryota > Viridiplantae > Streptophyta > Magnoliopsida > Poales > Poaceae > Avena > Avena sativa. The sequence goes on along the minus strand of OV702279.1, from coordinate 366,961,529 downwards.
CTCTCCCTCCACGGCTCTGCCTCTAGTACTCGTCACTCCCGATGGCCGTTCCGCCAGGCGTACGCACGAGCAGAACCAGTGCAGGCACCAGGCCCGGCTATAGCTAACACCAACAACTAGCACCGGGTATGAGTTGGGCAGTGGAATTAGGGCCTATTTTGATGCAATCCTGATGGTGACATGGTTATATCCTACGGGTACCCAATGTTAGTATACCTGGTCCAGCCTGACAGAAGGCCCACTCGACGACCTACCAGGGTCCATGATGCCTATGACGGTTCGGCTGCTATGAAGCCCATATGGATACGGACTCCCAAGCGCACAAGACAAGAAAAGCTCAAGACTAGAGTTTGAATACAACTTGTAACCTACTCGTATTGGCACCCGAGACCTAGCCTCCCCATATATAAAGGCTAGGAGGGGCCAACGAGGAGGGCACACCCTCGATAGACTAGACCACAACAGATCTACAGATCTCTCGACTCATACTCTCGCACACGCATCCACGCCAGATCGAATCTGCGCACCCTATAACCTTCGGTTCCGCCGTAATCAAGAGCAGACAAGCAGGAGTAGGGTTTTCCCTCCGGGGGCCTGAACCTGGGTAAATCTCGTGTCCCCTGGTTGCTTGTCTGTTAACCGTTCCACGATCTCCAGCATCCCCATCTTCTCCAAAACCCAAGTCCATAACAATGGGCATTGACGAGATTAAACCTCGTCAATTGGCGCCGTCTGTGGGAATTGAGGACGCTGATTGTGCGATCGTGACGGTTCCATCATCAACAATCTACAACTCAACGTCTACTGACAAACAGATCTACTCCGGCTCTCGTGCGCCATCATCTGGACTAGATCTACAAGATCAACCGTCTCTCAGCGCGGTGCAACGACTAGATCAGCAGCGTTCTAGATGAGAATCGGAATACAGATCGATTATGAGTGTTTCCTAAACCGTCTTTTCTTCGGCTGCCGGCGACAATGTTTTGGAATGCAGACGAACTGAACAATGCTATTCCTGAACATGAATGTTCAAAGCTTGGGAGACAAAAGATCAAGCCAAGGCAGAGGATAGAGGGTCATGCCATGCTACATGTGGAGGCTCAAAGGACAAGCAAAATGAGAAGTAGGTTTGATCAAGTTGAACTTCATTTTATTTATGTTAGAACTATTCTAAAAAAAGTTGTGTGAAATTATGTGTATAATAAGTGGGTATACTTGGCGTCGTTTTAATTTGTTGGTCGGGAATTATCAATTATGGCCGAGACTATTTATGTTTTGATTCCAAATTTCAAGAAAAATGGTTGAAAAACCTACATGGAGCTAGGGGCTGTGTGGCTGGGTAGAGGTGCCCCTCACAGGCAGCCACTCGTGTCGGCGCACGTCATACGAGCGATTCGGCATTGTTAGCTGACATCATTTGGTCTACGCTGCTGGAGATGCTCCTAAAATTAGAATTTAAATTTATTAAGAAATATATTAGATTCTAAATAGTACTAGTAGATTCATGTGATATCTAAATCATCAAATTTTCTCGGTATATTTCAGAAAATTTTCATGACAAAGTTAGTTCCAAAGGGTACACCAGAAGCCTTGGTACACCGGATACGTTCTTGAACGATTGATGCAAACAAACATGTAGATATGGCACTAGATTAAAACCGAACGGCATATTGCACCGAGCAGGTCAAAACTATAGCCGAACAAGAAATTGGTCGATGATTCATCATAAATTACGTTTATTATGACTGACTATGCAATATATGGATGGACTAGCCTGTTCACGAAGAAACAGAGAGGACGCGATTCATGGGCATCATCATATGGAAACCAGAAAAGGAATTCATATTAAGTGTAGAGGCAAAGGGGAGAACAAACCTAGATGGAGCATGGTTCATCATGGTGCTCGAGCAATTGCTGCGCCTACCGCCCGGACAGAGAGAAATCTGCAGAAGTTTGAAAGAGGAATTAGGAACAACATGAACAGCCGTGCACACAAGAGGATATCGGATATCACGGCCAGGGTCGTGGTTCAGCCTTGGCGGCCCTGGCCAGCGGCTACCTGGGTTCGTTCATACGATTTTGCATCGATCTGGATGGAATCCTGGATGGAGTGAGGCGGAAGATAAGAGAAGAGGGAAAGATAGACAAACGAGCCATAAATAACTACACCTTGCATGAGCTCGGAGTGTTTTCCAACGGAGATTACCCTCTGCACAAGGGCCCGGCTCTCCCACGGGGCCACGCGGTCAGTGACTTCGGGGGTACGCACGTTGGTTCAGCTCGGAAGCCAGAACTCGTTCCGACGACGGACAGAGATCTGAGATCTGACCCACTATTTACCGGAACGGAAAGTAGAAACGAGAGGCTGACGTAACCCTACGAGTACTCGTATAACACAGTTGTGGACCAGATCGGCAGCGGTGGCAAACAAGGTCCAATCGGACCTCTGTCGGAGAGACAATTGTAACTGTTTTGTTTCCTTTTTCTTTCTCAACACTCATTTCGCAGGTGTATTTTTCTTGTGATATTTATTTTTCTAAAATATTTATGTTGTTGTTTAGAAGGTTATTCGATCTTTTTTAAGAATCATCAACAATAGTACAAATACAAAGAGCATAAAAAAGCAATACTCCCCGCCCTTAAAACAATGTCATAGATATGTCAAATTTAGATGCTTCCTGTCTTTTTTTTTTCAAAATGTTGAGACGGCGGCTACATCCTAAAATCAGAATAACATTCTCTATGTTTTATTCTTGTTTCGGTGGTGCGCCTAACAACGGCGGAGTGTGTGTGTGGAGTCGTGTGTCCGATAAATCTATTGTGATCCTGTCTTTTTTCATATTCTTTGCTTATGATTTGAGACTAGTCTCTTACGATCAACAGTTGTTATCTTTTCCATATGGGTTGAGTTCTATTTTGGCTACTTTATGTTCTAGTAGTTTTTGTGGGGAGTTTAGTGGCACTTTTGGTTAAGACTGTGAGCCTCTTTCCTGTTGTAAGGAACACATAAAGCTTGGTTGGTTTAATCTTGGAATGGAGCTGGGGATGGAATTCCTTTTTATCTAAAAATACTCTACTACCAGCCAGTCTATCCATAGCATGCACACATCGATGAGCTGCTCGCCTGCCAATTCTGTTCACTGATAACAATGGGGGAAACACATAATTATGCCCCAAAGTTTAAGCCCATAAGAACATCTCTAAGAGCCTTCCTATATTTCCCCTTACTAAAAAGGGTTATTTAGCATTTGGAAAAAAAAACCTAGCTCCAGCATTGTTATAACTGGTCCCCACACACAAACTTTTACTCAGCTGAGCAAAATGGCACCCTCGCTTGGCTTTGCAAAGTCCAGAGCCACCGCGTATGATTCCCAAAACCAACGCAAGAGAGTTAACCGCTCGTGCATTGAGATTTCACCGTGTGGCTGCCTCTCGCCGACCACCGCCCGAACGCCTCCCTCGCCACTGTTCGCCCCTCCGTCATGTCCCCCGCGTCCCTAGAGCTTCCCCTTCCCGCGCCCATCCTTTCCCCGTCGGCGCGAGGCTCGCCGGCGACGACTCCCGTCCCGCCCGCCCCGCAGATTCGGCCCGGTGGAGGATGCCGCCAGCGCGAGAAATCGTCGACACGACCCCCAGGTGCTCCCGTCTGCACTGCGTCGCCTGCGGGCCCCTGCGTAGTCCTGCCGACAGCCGGCCACTCCTAGTCTCCGACTCGCTGCTCGAGCTCGATTCATGCCGGCCCCGGTCGAATCTGGCCGAATTGGACGCCGCCAGCTCAAGATCTATCGATGCACTGTAGTCCCACGGCATCCCGCTGTCTATCGCTGTCGGTGGTTGTCACAAGCCGTCGGGGGAGGAAAAGGAAAAGAGAAAGAGAAGAAAAAAAAAGAAAGGAAAAGGTGTGTCCCACTGACATGTGGGTCCCATGTGCCCATTGCCACTTATACCAATCGAGTTTAGAAATGCTACCAAGGCAGCAAACATGTCTAGTTGCTAAATCCTCTCTGTCCTCCTGGTATACCAAGTTTTTAGCAATCTGAGATACAAAGGCTCTTGGAGATGCTCTAAAGTGAACAACTAATTATGAAGAAGGCAGGAGAAATTGAAAATCAACTACTTATTTGTGATTCAGACTTTGAGTTCACTGTGTTCATGGCACCACTGAAACAACCGCCGGTATGTAACCAACCGAAACTAACAAAAAAAATAATGAGCCGAATTATATAGTAACCAAGTTATCAAAAATCATGTCGTTCTTATCTCTTTGTAGGTGGATTAAAATTAGAGTTGAATTATTAAAAAATAGTATTTCCCTCCATCCGAGGATTCATCAGAAATTGTGTTTACTATTATGCCATACTATGAAATATAGGGACTAGCTTGATCATGAAGAAACAGAAAAGGAGTTCATGGGCATGACCATACTATTGGGCATCACCATATGGAAACCAGAAAAAGGAATTCAAACTGCGGAGGCAGAAACAAACCTTGATGGGCTATGAATCTATGATGCATGGTCCTCGAGAAATTGCGGCTCCTGCCTCCGGCCGGACGGAGAGAAATCTGCACAAGTTTGAAAGAGGAATTAGGAACAGCACGAAGGGCCGTGCAAAGCACTGCCCGCTGGATCCGCAGAAGAGAGTAGAAGAGAGGATAGCACGACCTGGATGGGTCGCGGTTTCTGGCCGCCGCCGGCTAGCCGGGTTCGTTCGTGAGATCTTGCATCGTCATCGATCTGGAATTCTGGACCTGGATGGAGCGAGACAGGAGATAAGAGAACGGGGAAAGATAGACAGAACGAGCCATAAATAACTAGTATAGTATTACCTCTCGCATGTGCGCGACGTGGTTTGTCGCGGAAAGCACCGGCTGCAAATGGGACCGGCTCACTCGCGGGCCCGCGCGGTCAGTGGTGACGTGGGTACGCGCGTTGGGAAGTCAGAACTCGTTCGTTCCGACCAAGGAGAGATCTGAAATCTGACCCAGTACTAGTATTTACCGGAATGGAAAGTAGAAACGAGAGAGGCTGATGCGACCCTACGAGGCTACGACCTACGAGTACTACGTATACCGCAGTTGTGGACCAGATCGGCGGCGGTGGCAGGCAGGCGAACCAGGTCCAATCGGTGGCGACTTTTTTCGCACGGAGAGACAGTGGTACGCGTTTCGTTTGTCGTGGTACTATGTACGAGGAGCACGCGTTTTCGCTTCGTAATAAAGTCTTCGGTATCGAAGGAAAAACCACTTTGACAGCGAGAGAAACACCTACGTTTACTGCCGATACTGTCCATGGATGCCTTACTGAATCTGCAGCAACACCTATCACACGTTAGGTCTGATTCGTTTGTTGCGGTATGTACGAGGAGCAAGGAGCAGGCGTTCTCGTTTCATAAGGTCGTCCCCAGATGCGCGATTTAAACGGTCTATTTCTATCCGTTTGAGTGAGATTATGGTCGCTTTTGGATTAGGGTTTGGCTATCCGACCAGCCGCGTCAATTCATATTTCTGCGTATGGCAAACATGGCAACGCTTCCCCCTCCCCCTCCCACACCCCCAACACCCACACCACAATTCAAACATAGAAAGTGTGTGCCCAAAACTGGTAAAGTTCGTCCATATCCATACGTAATTTACATTTATAATTCAAAAATAGAATTAAACTAGGCCTAACCCAAATCTTAGCTACCGATCTTCGCGTGTCGGCGCCGCCACGTCCATTTAGGGGTCGAGGTCGATGTACTCCAGCGGCGTCCAGAAGTTGGGCGGTAGCAGGGCCGGAGCGGGCACGGGCGCGGAGGATCGATCACCTGCCCTGGTCACGCCGCTAGCGGCCCCATACGGTGGTGGAGATGCGCCAGCTCCATCCTCACCTCCGGAGCGTTCCCCACCTTCGGAGCTCCATATCCCCACCTCCGATACAATTTTTTATAACCTAGAAACAATTAACTTCTAAGTGAATATTTTCTCGGTTGCAACTGTGGTGTAAACTTCAAAAATCTCAATTCGGTTGCAACTAGAAAATTACACCCACTTGAGGAAGCCGGTGCCTTGAAGTACACAACGCAAAGACAATTAGGAGGTGTTTGTTTGGGCTTTTGATAGCTTTCCAGTAGAATAAGCCAGCAAAACCAACCAAACGGAACAGCTGCGTTGTAGGCTTCGACGAAGCACTTAGGCTGAGTAGGCAAACTCAGAAAAGCACCTGTCGGGGTGCTTCCCGCAGCTTTTAACTTAAATCAGAATCGGTACCTTGTTGTTACCAATTTCGTTTCAGGAAATTATAGGAGAATGCCACTGTGTCACGTCCCTCCTCTCTACCGATTTGTCTACTAGCGATAAGAGATACCGCTCTGTCCATACCCGGATCGTGTCACGTCCCTCCTCTCTACCGATTTGTCTACTAGCGATAAGAGATACCGCTCTGTCCATACCCGGATGCCCCTCTGACCGTAGCACTGCAGTTGTTGAAAAACATTATCCAGCCAGGCTTGCAGAGAATCAGTCGTACATAATATTTTTCATGCGATTTTGTACGTAAAATTTGGTAGTAGTGCACCATGCAGCGTTTGCAAAGAGCAATCAATTATTGCACGAGTCACGAGAATGACTTTTATTTTTAAACCATGGAAGATGTGTCAAGAAAAAAGGTCACACAACAATTCTGAATTTTCCTGGCTCGGTTCGTGTATTTATTGAAAATGAGCACGTATTTTAATAGTTTCCTACCTTTATGTCACAAATTTATCTAGATTTACACGTATCTAGACACATTAATGTATAAGTATATGTGAATTTAAATAAATTTGTGATATCGGACTGAGGGGTAGTAATAATTATCTAGTTTATAGACGCAAATTTCACAGTTAGTCAACAATTATACCGTCTTATCGGAACCTTAGGGTATTTCAGACAATTTCTTAGCATAAAGCTAGACAGCTAGCCAATTGTCAAACAGTCAAACTTAGAAAAGCAGCTTTTTCCGCACAGCAGCTTTACCTGCACAGCAGTACAGCCAGCCACAGCCCAAACAAACACACCCAGTTTAGGACTATATAACCTGCGGGCAAGAACTCCCCTATAACCCGTGGATCGATACTCTTTATAAGTCGGATTGCGGGAGCCGTTAAGGCATGATACAATACATAGTTCCTGTAATATTGGCATATTGTTGTTATAGTGATTTATAGCAGGAGTAGAATCTCGTCTCCATCGTGAGATCTTAATCTGGATAACACGTGTTATAACATTGCCCGGACGCTCGCTGCCTCCCCCTCTCTAACACTGTTATGACGTACTCATCGGCAATACCATGACAATAACGAACCAAATAAATTAAAAACAAACAAACTCTAAATGTATGCAAAAACAATGAAAAAGAGAAAACACACACACAAAGCCGACAAGGACTAAAGGCCTCTCGGGTCGTTACTAGCAAATTGTGTAATAGATTGTTGGAGATGCATTCCCATAAGGTAGCAAATTGCTCTATGTGTTCCACAGTCAATCCTCCTTGAGTGTTTATTTGGATCACCCAAAAGTTTTGTTCCAATCTGTTACCGTTGTAAGCACATACTCGATCTACCGAGGACCAAGCAATCACAGCAGAACACCGAGATTTGTTAACGCGGTTCGGCAATCTCGCCTACATCTGCGGGGCATGACTACGGGCGCTCCTCCCTAGGTACTATCACGGTACCGTCAACGACAAGTCCGCCGAGGTGATACAGACACACCAGATCTACAACGCCACGCCAGTCCGACAGCCCCTGCCACGGGAACCGGACCGTCCTCAAAACTCAATCTTATGTCTAAACCTACAACTTGCGTCCAGTCTATTTTGGCTACCCCGGGTGCCTTTATATATTAGGCCCAGGTTACAGAGTTCGACTCCAACACGTAACCTACCCGATAATTACAAGTCCAACTGTAGCACAACTCGTACACATATTCGACACATATCTCAACAAACTCCACCTTGGCGAATATGACCTTCACCATCTTGAAGCTGTCATGCACGAACCTCTATGTATCTGGACTTGAACCATTAGAGATCTTCCATGAGCTCAGCTGATACTGCCAGGCTCCACGTGACTCCACCTGCAAACTGTATTTTCTTTTCTTTTCAGCACCATCACACACCAACCACTGGTCTGCGTGAAAGTACTTCCAACTTAAAGGAATTTCACTGTCGCCCTTGAATCACCTCGAGCCATATTCACAGTTGTCTCATCAGCACTTTCGCAGATTCCTTATGGCCGACTCATGTCCATCACTTGACGTCTGTCCCGATAGACCCTGTCACCAAATTTAACCTGGTACTCGCCAACACCGCTTCAGCACCCTTGCACACATGTCAAACCAATTGTATGATCGCCTATGCCCTGGTCTGTCGCTGTCTCCCGTGCTTACCGCACACCTCGCCGCTATCACCGCGTCGAGCATCCGCAATCTTGGCCAAGGTCCACCAGGTAGCTAACCCACACCACCTTAGGCCCCACTGCAGATCCATCAGTCATACCCGACCGATGTCGAGTTCCACGTCTCTCTCCGAACCATGAGCTCCAGCCCAGATCACGTGCCTCTCGCCTCCTCGCTGACTAGGCTTCGACTCTCCGCTAGCTTACGCCGTAGCCCGTCCATCAGCCAGAGCAGAATCTTCTGCAGACTCCAGCTCCACCTTCAACATGACTCCTTGGATGATCAGTCCACCCGCGCCCCTGTTGACTTCAAGTTCTCCCGCGTACGCCGTCTTGAATCAACCCTGCGCCATCGCCATGTCGAACCACGCACCCCGCAGACATGCGCCACGTGTTTCCACGCCCACAGAATACGGACACCATCAGCCCTCATACTCCTACGTCGTTGTCGCCGATTGTCACCGTCTTCTGTATCCGTCAGACAACTAGTCCGACCCAGCCGAATATATCGACTGCAATCATGCTCCACCTCGCGCTTGGCCTAGCACCACAGTGCATTGCTCGACGTCCTTTTGGTACATGATCTCCACGACGCACTCCAGCACATCGTTACTCTGCGCCAGTATCCCGTATCGTGCCACGGCTACCATCTTGTACACAAACTGTGTACCGAGCAAGAAACAAAACGATCTGTCTCTTGTGCCTTTCACTACACGTAGTAAAGGATTGCAACCTGCAATGTTTTGAATCCGGTCCAAAATCACAATATACTAGCACCATCCTCATCTTCACGTGCAACTCCAAAAGGCTCCTTAGCCAATCTTATTTTTGTTGCTCCCGATGGAAAATACCACACACTTAACCTGACGCTTTTTTTTTTCTCCGTAAGAAATCTCCTTGCTACTTCTGATTCCTGATCGATCAGGACGAGAGACGAGCGCCCCTGGTAGTCACTATGGCAGGTATAGTATTCAGAGGCACTCTAAAGTGCCTCCAATAGTCAAATTAGTGCCACAATTGAGTTTTTGAGGCACTAAAAAAAGCGCCGGGGACGGTCGTGTAGGTAAAAGATTTTTGAGGCAGTTTTAAAAAGTGCCTCTAAATCATAGTCAATTGAGGCACTATGACTAATGCCTCTAAATCCTAGCCAATTGAGGCACTATGACTAGTGCCTCAAAAACCAACTTAAGGCACAAATTAGAGTGCCTCTAAATCCTAGCCATTTGAGGCACTATGACTAGTGCCTCTAAAACCCAACTTTTTAAGGCACTATGACTAGTGCCTCTAAAACCCAACTTTTTGAGGCACTATGACTAGTGCCTCTAAAACCCAACTTTTTGAGGCACTAACAATAGTGCCTCTAAAACCTAACTTTTTGAGGCACTATCAATAGTGCCTCTAAAACCCAACTTTTTGAGGCACTATCAATAGTGCCTCCAAATCCTATGTGAAACACTGTGTAATCTCTCCATGGAGTCTAACTTTGCATTTTTGTTTTCACTTTTTTGTGAAACAATTCATTTTAGCAACTGAAGAGGCCTATAAATATTACTAAACCATTGCACCTATGTGACGGTGTGACCTCACATGAACGGTTAGTGTGACCATGATTTTAGTGTTCGTTCAATTCTGATAGAAAAAAGAAGTCCTACAAGGTAAAAGGTGATGCTTCTGTTTTCTCTTCGTTAGGAACTCAAGACCCCAAGACTTGCAAACAAATATGAGCAAATATGTAGAAATGAAAAATTATACACTTTGTTGTTTCATTCTCTGATTTACAAAACCAACTGAGCATTATCTTATCTAGCATGAATTATTGGAATCTCTGCCTATGCAAAAAAGCGAAACTGTAATGGGCACAGATCGGCAACTGGGACCGAATAATGAAAGAAGCTTGGAGGCGTCAGGATCTATCAACCCACACAAAAAGAGCAGCTCCCAAATTCCCTCCACAGAATCGGCATCTGGACGGCCTGATCGTCTGGCAGAAGACCTTGTGCAAGAACATATAGATGTAAGCCCAACAGAAAGAACCTGAAAGACTTTTGCAGGGCTAAATATACCTTTCGTGATCTTCATGTACTGATCCATGGTAACATCCGGGGCACGCAATCGACATGCCTCCTCTTCAGTCATCTAAGTCATTATAATATTTGGTTCTAGCACATTGAAAAGCAAACAATCAATATGAGCAGCTACTTTAAAACTACCCAATCTGTGCTCTTCTTGCACACAGAATTTCCAATCTGACTTAGTGAAGAGGAGAAGATGCGCACATGTAAGAAATTGAAGATGCTAATTAGATTGTAGTTACTATCAGTAACAAGAAAGACACGTATGAATCTCTACTTTAAAACAAGAAATTGCAGTTTTCTTCACTAAGTCAGATTGGAAATTACTATCACCTTTGCAACAAGTTAATTGAAAGACGCGTATGAATCTCTACTTTAAAACAAGTTACTATCACCTTTGCAACACATTGTGACCGACTTAGTGAAGGCGCACACTGTGATTTGGTGCTTTACAAAGGAAAAGATGCGCACATGTAAGAAATTGAAGATGCTAATTAGATTGTAATTATTAATATTCATTAGGGCCAAAGAATAGACTTGATCCACTTCACATGTTTCTTGCATATTAAAATATATATTCAAACAACAGTAAAAATTGACGGTTTTTTTCTGAATGATGGAAGACCCAATAGCTGAATAGAAAAGGTTAATTAGAGGTCATATAACACGGTCACATAGTGAATATCCAGTCTCAAATTCTAATTTCAGCACCAAAATCCAAGTAAGCATCTAAGGCATTAGACAGTAACATTGCAGTTGCTAAGGCGACAATACTCTGTGTCCAAAGTACTACATGATCATAGCAATGCAGTAAAGGAAGTGATAAAACAAAAAAGACAACATGTTTTCATCTATTTAAACAGGTACCAAATGACGATAGTTCGAAAATTCCAAAGAAACATGCTGCTTTGTTTAATAACCAGTGACAAAATGAGCAGTGTTCATATGTTTTATGTAGCATTGCTTCCAAACTTAAAGTAATAAATGGTCTCCTGGTTGCCCGGCCTAATGCCCTAAACTAAAGTGCAGATGGAGAAAATTAAGTTCCTAGTGCTGCACCTGTATCACAATACATAACTAATAAGTTGTCCTTTACCGCTATTTTTTTCCTACAGAAGAAACACCATCAAATGAAATAGAAATCATTCTTTAATCTAGCAAAGCAGGCCTAGCACTAAATTCTATATGCACATGGACACAATTAAGTACATTTTGGTGTGTGCATCTTATGCTACATGTTTACCTTTGTTCTCCTTGATTCCAAAGCAGGCCTAGCATATCCTGAGACAAAGACGTAGTCACCACCTACGTTAACACTCAATCGATCATGCAGTACTCGCTTTCTCTTTCCTGACAGTCAAATTTTCCTAAAACTGAACTTGGCATCCAAAATTAGGCGGTCACCTTGCCTAGAATTCAACAGCATTGAGAACCGACAGTCCGAGCTAGTCTCTCTTGTGATGATGGGGAGCTACAAATCCTGGGTCGAAAGATACAACATCAATTAATCTCCTGCTGAAATAACCTGATGTGGATAAAAATTACTAAGCATGTACCATAGCCCATGAATAAAGTGTTCTCTACAAAAGAAGAAGGCAAGTCCTGGAGGTGCACAATCTGGAGTACTCGCATGTATATCTATCTATAATTTGCGATCGATTACTAAAAAGTAATTTATAGAGGAAATGATCTCAGCAAAAGCAATTGATAAAGTAAAAAAAGACACAATAAAGGGAATATGATAGGGACAACAGCCTGGAGAAATCCTTAAAAGAGAAAAACATAGATCAACCCAGTATGAATGAGTCACTACAGGAAAAACTTACATGTTCTGCTTCCTCTAAGCAAAGTCCATATGTTCTTGTAGTAATAAGATGAGAAGTTCATGCAAAAAGATAGGTAGAGAGGAGAAGATCAAGGTTACGATGCGAGCACCTGAAGCGTAACACTTGAAGTATTCATACATTTGGGAAAATAGAAGGATCCATAAAAAATATAATCAATTTAGTTTATGAGAATAAAATAGCAACTTCTGCATCACACAAGCAGAAGACATACTTTCTAAAGATGCAGAAAAGGGAGAGTTAAGGAGATGCAATGAGGGGGTTGGTACCTACAAAAGTGACATCAGACTATGAAACTGAAGGATGCCTGTCCCCATGAAATATACCAGGAACAAAGCTTACCATGCTTCAGGCAGTACAACAATATGGAGCACCTGGCGGAGCACATATTAGGAGCAAGTGCTTATAATACCAAGGAAACATTCTTATATAAAATAGTGCAAGTTAACTACTACGAACCTAAGTTTCGACAGGGTTATACAATTGATTTAAGCAAAACACTCACAAGGCATCAATTTGAAATCGACGGCAGCCTCCTTCAGTCCATGCATTCCTCCATGGCATCATGCTCGTGCCCACAGTTTGATGGGGAAACATAAGAGGATTTAAGAAGATATAGACCACGAGTCGATCATCTGAAAACAAGAACACTTAACTAGACAATAAGCGTAAGAAAAAAATCAATTGATTATCACATAGCCTTTCACTAACATTTGATCTAGCAATCATTTAAATTTCCAAGTAGATGGCAATTTGTTATAGTGCCAAACATGGATTAATAGATCCGGCAAAAATCCATCAGGAAAATCAGTAAACTAAGAAACATTTAAGAAGCAAGCCCACCAACAATTACAAGACAGGTAAAGGACTGTACGGAATGGTATCATTTGCGAGCCACTAGATCAATCACAACAAGTTAATTACAATTTGTGAGCCACCAGATCAATCACAACAAGTTAATCAACTACCACATAGCTAGCAATACTACTAATGTATCATCAGCCACTAGCAAACCAGAGGTCAACACAGCTCAGTAATCATAGATAGAGATGAGAGGGGAGTAGCTCATAGAGGGTGTTGAGCCCAGGGTGTAGTCGATGCAGAAAGGAGGCGCCATAGTCCTCACAGTCGACGCCGGGGTTGCACAGCCATAACATCGTCGTCCTTCCGGCGTCGAGGTCGAAGTTTGCGACACAAGCACATCGTAATAGCAGCAGCATCACCACGAGTACACCACCACCACCACCGTGAGGCCGCGACGCAGCGTATCGATGGACGTCGTGGTTACAGCCACTACATCGGTGTCAGGGTTGAGGTAGTCGAATCAGACACAGCAGCCACACCACCACTGTGACGAACGGGTCGCGCTCAAATCAGGTTGCCGATCAGGGGCATTCGTGTGGTCCAACAGGGGCTCAAGGGGGAGGCGAGGTCGCCGCGAGGGTGCAGCAGGAGGCGGGCCTCGACCTGGAACCGAGTAGCGGAGACAATAGAGAATGGGAGGAACCAGGCTGCGTCGCCATGGATAGCAGGCCGACCGGCGTACCTAGGGTTCGTCTGGGGCGTGCAGGGAGGAGCAGAGGAGCATGGAGGCGGCAGGAAACCGGTGTAGGAGTCCATAGCCCGGCCACAAAGGTGACCGGAGGTGCCGGAATCGATCGTCATCGACTTGATGTACGGCGACGGCGGCGGATCGAGGGTTCTGTGGAGGAGACGCACACGAGGGCGGCGTGGCGATATGCCGGTTGGGGATTCGATGGAGAAGGAGACGGCGGACCTTATGTAGACGGGTAGCAGCGCCGGCGAGGGCCGTAGTTGGCCGGGCGGCGACCGGAGCGGTGCTAGCGCCGATGGCGATTTGGGGCCGTTCGTGAGTGTGTGCGTGTGTGTGTCCTCGTCCAGCCGGATGTGCGTGCGTATGTGGTGTCGTGTGTGCCTTTGGGCTGGACCCAATGCGTGTATACTATGTATATAGTCCAATTAGCCCAAACAATTACGTGTATGTTTACTAAAAATAATAATTAGAGTAATGGCCAAAGTGTCCGTATGAGCACACTAGTATATACATATGTGTGTCAGTTTTATTTTACACCCTAAATAAAAATAGCAACCAAATTTAAATTGTATATAAAACTATTACAACTATTAAAAAATGTAGAAGAAAAATTATTCTTACAAATCTTTAACTTAGATTTATAAAATTATTTGTAATAGTACACAATAAATAATATCATTATCATAAAAGTATGATTTAAAAGCATGATTTAAATATCATTATCATAAATGTAGAAGGTGATGACTGTGGACGGCGCCATGTTCCGGTACAAGACGCCCGCGGCGGCCGGAGCGGCGCTGCGTGGGCATCCAGGCCACCAGCTCCTGGAGTCTGACGAGGTGCGGCGCCTAGGTGTTCGCGCGCGCCCGTTGGACCGTGATGTCGCTCTCAAGCCCGGGAAGCTCTACTTCCTGGTCCAGCTCCCGCCTGGCGGGCATGACGGGCGCGGCGTCGGCGGCAACGAAGACGAGGACGGACTGCGCGCTCCAAACCATACTTTTATGATAATGATATTTATCATAAAAATTATTCTATGTTCAAGACTATATCAAGACGAGTACTAAGAATCGTTAGAAAAATAATTGTCATAAAAATTATTCTTACCCTTGTCACAAATATGAACATATATGCCGTGCCGTGCGCTGTGAAGATACAAATGCGAGGGCGCGCGATGCCCTCCGAGCTATCCGCTGGAACGAATGATGGGATGGATAGGCAGAAGCTTCACCAGATGTACATCACTATGTTCATGCAGCCATAATAATTTTATGACATGAAAATCAAAAGATTCTGTATTAAATAAAATAATTCGTGCAACCATAATAATTTTATCCCGATATTACGACTATATCATCCCTACTATTTTTTCTCAAACAGACCTCACTGCTTTCTTTCCGGTGAATAGTAGTAAGTACTTCTTCCGTTTCAAAATATAAGATGTTTTAGGTTTGTGAAAAAAATGAATCTAGACTTGTTTTAGTATATAGGTTCACTCAACTTTGGAATGAATCTACATACTAAAAAAGTCTAAATTCATTTTCTTTATAAACCTAAAACATCTTATATTTTGAAACGGAAGGAGTACATCATAATATAATTAGATTACAGTTAATAAATAAAAGCATGCATCCTGATTTTAAGAATACATCAAAGCATATACCTAAAGCATTACAATATCTATAATGGGATTTTATTTTTCATAAACCAAGAAATGAATGGACCTGGACATTAGTCTGTTCTATATACGCTAAAAACAGAAACGGATTCACTAACTTTCCAGTGCACAATTAGCTACATATATATGTCTACATTCCAAGCTGCAACTAAATACAAAGGAGTCGAGCGCATCGCTAGCTACAAAATGCATGTAGACGCTTCTGACTATGAGAAATAACATAAATATACTCTTCTAATAGCATAAATATACTCTTTTGACTATGACGCCGTTCACATGCCAAAGTGGCGATAGAACAACGTGTAGTCGGCGTCCTCGGTCCTTTCATTGCCATCGTCGCTCGGCAGCGGCTGGGAGCTACCCTGGCCGGCGTTGCCACAGTGCCACGGCTGCGAAGATATACTTGGGATTTATTAGAGGCATATTTGAGTGCCTCTAAAGATATACTTTTTTAGGCAATTTTATCTATGCCTCAAATAGTGACTCTATTTCTCGGGTAAGAAATCTACTCTATTGTTTGTTAAGTTAACAATAGAGTGACATAATTGGTATTCTATTATTAAGTTAACAAAAATGGAACAAATTCCACTTGAGAAATACAGAAACAGACACCAATATCTTGAGTTGAGAAAAGTGACATAATTGGTATTTATTAGAGGCATATTTGAGTGCCTCTAAAGATATACTTTTTTGTGGCATTTTATCAATAGTGACTCAAACGATCATTCATTTAAGGTATTTAAAATGCTCCAAATAGCCAACTATTAGAGGCATTATCATGTGTGCCTCAAAAAATTGTCCATTGGAGGCACAACGAATAGTGTCACAATTGGTCACTTATTAGAGGCATATTTTAGTGCCTCTAAATGGTAACGAATTGTGGCACTTTCAATTGTGCCTCAGTTGATATATATTTAGTGGCATTTTTATAAAAAGTGCCTCTAAAAGATCTATCTTTTTAGGCACAAGTCAAAGTGTCACTAATAGTTCAACATAGAGGCACTAAATTGTGCCTCTATTTTTCAAAATATTAGAGGCACTATCAATAATGCCTCAAAATGCTAAACTATTAGTGGCATTTTATAAACTGCCTCTTAAATCTCATATTTTAAGGCACTATTATTTAAAATGCCACAAATAGTTACGATTAGAGGCAGTTATAAACAGTGCCTCTAAGAAAATGCCTCTAATTCTTGGACGTGCCATAGTGAGTGGCCTTGCCTGCTGGCCCAACTTAGCCTAGACCTCTGCTACTCCGCAGCCCAGCCGTGTGCTGGTGCCTGGTTCCGCGACTGGACCCAGATTTCCGCCGCCTGACGCACAGTCATTGCACCACGGCTGTACATCGCCTCCTCGTCTCCGCGATTGATCTGACGCGCTGCCGCACGCTATTCCACAGATTAATCTGCCACCGCCGCATGCACACGCGTATCCGAACCAATCTGACTGCTTTGTCGACGAAATTCCGATCCTTGCGATCACGCCGAAGTACTCGCCGGAATAGCACTCCGCGACTTCCGATCAACCGATCAAATTTCTCAACTCCTATAGATCAACAACCTAGCGCCTTCAACCTGCTGCTCCGATACCACTTGTTACCGTTGTAGGCACATACTCGATCTACCGAGGACCAAGCAATCACAGGAGAACACCGAGATTTGTTAACGCAGTTCGGCAATCTCGCCTACATCTGCGGGACATGACTACGGGCGCTCCTCCCCAGGTACTATCACGGTACCGTCGACGACAAGTCCGCCGAGGTGATACAGACACACCAGATCTACAGCGCCACGCCAGTCCGGCAGCCCCTGCCACGGGCGCCGGACCATCCTCAAAACTCGATCTTATGTCTAAACCTACAACTTGCGTTAAGTCTATTTTGGCTACCCCGGGTGCCTTTATATATTAGGCCCAGGTTACAAAGTTCGACTCCAACACGTAACCTACCCGATAATTACAAGTCCAACTGTAGCACAACTCGTACACATATTCGACACATATCTCAACACAATCCTTTGCAAACGGTGAACCGAATCTTTTCTTGTGGCAAATGTCATAGATCAAGGGGCTATGTCTCGCGCTCTACATCCGTCGATCCAAGGTTACTCCCAAAATGAGGCCTTCCTTCCATCCCTAATGGTAACCTTCGTGGCCATCGCAAAGAGCTCGATATCTTGGGTGTTGCAAGGGTTGCCAAGCCCGATCGAAGGTTTGGTGTCATCCGTCCGTTCCATCCAAAGCCATCTAAGACGGAGAGCCGAGGCGAATCTTTTGAGATTAAGGATCCCAAGACCTCCTTTTGCTTTTGGTCTACAAACAAGGTCCCAATTAACTTTGCACTTTCCACCCGAGACCTTATGCCTTTTTCTTTTAAGAGCAAAGAGTTTCGCGACGATAGAGTCTAGCTTCTAGTACTCCCTCTGATCCATATTAGTTGACTTAAATTTATCTAGATACGGATATATTTAGCACTAAATCTTGACTAGATACATCCGTACCTAGAGGGAGTATTAGAAGCAATGTTGCTTACGTTACCTATGCCCTGTTTTTTGATGCCATGCATGCCCTGTCTTTTTCTGTCTTTCAGAGTGTGTAACTGCAGAATATATGGTATACTCGCTAATCAGGCTTGGGTTTTGTATTTCCTGTATAACGGGCACAATGATGTTGGCGTTATGTGTTTTGCCTAATGGAAAAAAAAGGTGTTGACCTATTGTGTTGTATCGTTCGAGGTTGTCTGCAATCCACCAAAATAAACCGTGCAACTCGGTGCAAGGGCACCAACTAATTTGGGGGAAATGTCATGTGTGTCACACTTTCTAGTAGCTAGAATTATATATTTTTACAAAAAATATGTTTCTAAGCTGTTACAAAGATTTTTAAACCACTAGCTCCGGAGAAAAGATCCACATTGCCTCGAGGAACTCGATGTCCCTCCAGCTCGAGCTCATAGTTTGAGATTTTATGTTGTACTTCTCCCCCGTGTCGATAAAATGGAGAGCATCTCGGTCCATCTCATCACCACTAGAAACAGACTTGCAGAAGAATTTGCTGATGTAAACCGCTTGGCTATCTAGGCCACCTGAAACCCGCACCCAGTGGTGTGCTCCTTCCTTGACATCCGCCTCATAAACCTCTACCTCGCGAGTGAAGTCGATAGTACGGGGAGGCACTTGAATTTGTCGCCTCACCATGAGTAGTTTCCCACGTGACTCCACCAAGTGCAAGTGGTCGGTAACTAGATCCTCGTCATCCCACCAAGCAGTAACGCCTTCGAGAATCATGTCGTCGCCGCATTTCTTCTGAAGTTCCTCTATGTCGTGCATCTCGTTGCACTCTTTTCTTGATTCCTCGTTATGTTCCTCATTGCTATCGGCGACCTCATCACTATTGCCCTTATCTCCGTTGGCGGAGCCGAAATCATCACCGGAATCGCTCCACACCCCGAACCAATAATCGCCTGGTGGGTGCTTGATGAGGCGCTCGATAGCTGTAATGATGGGTATGCCACTGGTATCGAAATCTATACCAAAAGAGACGAGATCCTCGGCTTGCGTGATTCCATATAGTTTGTCTCCAAGAAACGCAATGTCGATGATGTAGATGAAGGGAGCGGCTTTTGGCTTAGGCAACCACACACCCTTCCCTGGCCGGACTAATATGATGGGATAATTCCAGTGGTTGGTCACGACAGCTATGAGGTCATAAGGGCTCGTCCGCAGAAGCACTTTCCTGACCATGAAATGCTCAGAAACATCATCGTTGGTCACATTGTCGAGCTCAGGGAGCGGCACCGTCGTGTTATTGAAGGGGTTGTGCAAGGAGTAGCTATGCGTCTTCGGGGCGTCGTCCTTGCAGTCCAGGAGGAGCCAACTATCAGCGGAGGCGATGCATCTCGCGTTCCTGGGCAACGAGGGGATGCGGCGGAACAATTTGCCAATAACGTCTGAAGGTGTCAAGAAGGCGCCATCTGTCCCGATAATCCACGGGATCTGCCGTGGAGCCGGAACGTGCTGGCGCATAGCCAAATGCCAGGAGCGACACACGGCGCGGAAGCGAGCGCGGTCCGCCGAGACGGAGTGCCGGGCACGGCGCGCCGCCTTGAACCCACGGGGTAAGCGGAAGAGCCGTAGTAATCCGTTGAGGAGAGAAGGCCATGCCTTGGAGAGGAGGCTCCGATCATCATCGGTGGAGGAAACGAGGCGGTCGATTATGAGATCTAGCACGTCCCGTGGAATTTCTGCCCACGGGGGAATCGACGACGCCATTGATCGATCGATGCAGCTCTGTGTCGCGTGATGACTTGTGTAGTTAATTGGCGCCGCGAGTGTTCCCCTACGTATATATATATATGGAATCTGGCTGTCCGATTCGGAATTATTATAGAATCCAACTAGAACCCAAACGTACGCCTCGACGTTCCGATTCAGGTATCCCTATTTCCGTACCTAGCTAGACTTTTGATTGTAACGTTCATGCACGAACGTAACTCACGCGATCCCTGCCGGAACCGGAATGAATCGAAACAGAGAACTACTTCTCGCCACGACCCCAAGCAAACTCCCTAGCTACGGCATCGTTATTATGTCCATAAATACTCTTCATTGTCCTTTTCTACCGTATAAAAATAAGAGCATGTTGTGCACTAGCACTTTCCACGCGTTACAGTAGAACGTTGAAATACAAAGCACGGGAGTCTCAAAAACATTCATACAGACGTTACACATGACCAATGCCACGTCTTTTCCAATTCAAAGATGTCGTTTCAAAATATAAAATATTCTAGCTTTGTAAAACAAATATATCTATTTTTCTTTAATATGTAGGTTCACTCAGATTTGGGATCAATCTACACACTAAAAGAAATTTAAATACATCTTGTTTATAAATCTAAAATGTCTTATATTTTTAAACGGAGAAAGTAGTATATATGCAGGGAGGATTTGACATTCACGCCTTTTGGATGGAAAAATAGTATGGGTATCGGGATTTGTTTCAAGATGAAGGACGGTAGCAAGGCTGCACGAACTTTGCTCTAAGAGCATCTCTAACCGAAGGAAAAAGGGTGGAAAAAAATAGATGAGAAAAAATTAGTCCTCTAAAGGGTAACCGATTCCCCAAAACTAGCACACCATTAGGACAAATTTCACATGATTTCAACATAATTCATAGGATTTAACTAAAACCTAAACGAAATTTAACCTAAACATACTTCGAACTTAAACTAAGCTAAACTAGCCCTGGCGCCGTCGCTATTTCCGTTGAGATCGCCACTGTAGACGTCCGTCTAGTCGTCGCGGGGCAATGGGGAAACATTTTTGTCACCGGTCGACGGCCGCTCAAATATAGGAGACGGGAAAGTTTTTGTCATCGGTCTCTTATATATAGTCCTCTAAGCCGCTTTAGGGTTTTGGCTCGACGCTGTTTTAGTTGTTAGAGGAGAAAAAAATACTCCTCTATTGCCTTTTTGTACTTCGGCTAGAGATGCTCCAAGGCCACCGGCGGTTCCCCTCACCTCCAATACCTTTTGTCACTGGTAGGTTGGAACCATGCTTTGGGGTAATAAGTGGTTTTGGTCCCTTTTATTTGCCTAGGGCTTGGTTTAGGCATCAAGTCGTACGCGGTTTGGAAATAAGGTCTCCATGTCTTATCCTTGTTCCGATGAGACTCTTTGGTGTCATGGGAGGTCGTGTGAAGCTTTGGTCATAACCTAATCTTGGGTCTTGTATCTGACTTAGATTTGTGTAGGGGGTCCTGGACGCGGTGTCGTTCGGCGTAGTGGACTAACTTTTCATTAAACGAAGCATGACTAACTTTTCCAGGAAGCTAGTAAAGCAAGGACTCTCCAATTCTGTATGTGTGAATCTAGGGTGGTTGTCCAACCCTCTTCACCTTCTTTTTCTCTGAAGTAGCCATATGTCTCTTGGTTTGTTTTTGTCGGCGTCTTCTGACTCTGACCAACGACTTCTCGACCACTACATACCCTTATACTAGCTCCGAGGGTGCTCCAGAGATCCACATGCAGCACCGAGCTTTGCTCACAGTGTGCTTCTGGCGACCACATGAGGAAGATGGCATCGATTTAGCTAAGGACATGCGTGTCCTTTTCTATTTTTATAAGAGTCGTCTTGTAATTATGTATAATTTACATATAATAAGATTACACGAGTGCTAACAGATGGCTCTTAGCCTCAATGAAGCTTTTAGTTTAAAAAATTCAAAAAACATTTTTTGAATTTTTAAAATATCTGGAGAAAAACTTTGGATACAAGCTTGAAAACTCTCGATGCATTGTTGATATTCGGTGCTTCATGAAAATAACAAAACCAACAAATTTGGAGATTTGAAATATGCATGGTTCACTATATTAACATCCAATTAATGATCAAGAGATCAAGAAGTGTGGGAGCATCTAGGACTATCAAATCGGATCAAGGAGATAATTGTTGATAGATCGGGTCCCTTGACTTTGAGGTGTTGCTTCGACAACCAGATGGAAACACACCTAGAGTCTCTCGAATCAGGCTTTCGCCCCGCTTTATAAATAAAGCAACATCCGTCTGAACGGTCAAACACACAAGACGGCCGAAGCCAAAGGGAAAACGAAAATGGTATCGAGCAACCGCTGGGGCAACAACACACAAGCGCCCAAGATCAAAACAAAAAAGGCAAGGTAGCGCGTGAAGAAGCTATCGCCTTCCATGCGCCATGATCGACAAAGGGGGGCGGCGCCGAGAAGGGGAGCTTCGTCGTCCTCAGGGCCCGCAGGGTGTCATCGAAAGCTGCCCGGTCACGCTGCCGCACCAGGGGGGACCACTGCTGAAAATAGAGTCAGAAGCCCGTGTAGGGTAGATCCTCTCAATCACCATCTTGTTCCGGACATTACAGAGCGTCCAGGAGATGGCCGCAAACACGAGCCAGAAGAGGCGGCGACCCCTTCCCGCCCTGTTGGCCTGGGACTGCAGGAACTCCCCAAGTTCCTGAGCCTACCAGGTCGGGCCCAAAGCCTCCCGGATGAAGCTCCACAAAAACTGTGCCGCCGAGCACGGGAACATAATATGAGCGCAGGTCTCCGGAGTCCCGCATAGGGGACAACGGCCATTGCCAGTGCCATTGCGCTTGGCCACCTCAACTCCTGACGGGAAACGGTCGCGAAGCAGCTGCCAGACGAAAATACGAATACTAAGGGGGAGGGGGGCCTTCTAGAGGGGTGATGTCTACGCAATTCTATTCTTGTAGACAGTTGTTGGGCCTCCAAGTGCAAAGGTTTGTAGAACAGCAGCAAGTTTCCCTTAAGTGGACTACCCAAGGTTTATCAAACTCAGGGAGGAAGTGGTCAAAGGTATCCCTCTCAAGCAACCCTGCAATCAAGATACAGGAAGTCTCTTGTGTCCCCAACACACCCAATACACTTCTCATGTGTATAGGTGCACTAGTTCGGCGAAGAGATAGTGAAATACAAGTGGTAACGGTGTCAGAAAAGAGCTTGACGATGAGGAAGAGACTGAAGGCAAGCTGAAATAAAGATGGAAGCAAGCAAACATGCAACAGATCTAGATGTGAACGGTGTTTCAATGTTTAAAAACAAGGCCTAGGGATCATACTTTCACTAGTGAACACTCTCTCATATAAATATCCTCTCTTCATGATACTACTCTTAACTACTCTCCGGTTGGACACTTAATCCATGGTAGGGCTATAACAGCACACCTCAAAGTCCGCCTTCCCCAATCTAGATAACCCCAAACTGTCACCTTGAGCGCTAGATGGTTCCAACAAACACCACAATTTCATAGAGACATCCAACTCAAAATATAACTCATAAAAATATATATATGTAGTCTAGCTTAAGTGCCACACACGGCGCGCACGCTGTCACTTTCACACACGTGGGGAAAAGCATAGATCTATTAAAGCACAATGAGTATTTATGTAGATTCTAGCCTAAGTGCCACCATGGCGTGCACACTGTCACTTTCACACACATGGGGAGAGCTAGAGATCTATTGAAGCACTTGAGTAGCAGAGTAGATCTACTTGATTACAAAGCTCATGACCACAAGATCATGCATAGGGAGAGAGATGAACACATAGCTACCGGTAGAGCCCTTAGCCTCGAGGAAGAACTACTCCCTCCTTATCATGGGAATCAGCAACGGTGATGAAGATGGTGGTGGAGATCGATGGAGATGGCTCCGGGGGAACTTCCCTGTCCCGACAGGGTGCCGAAACAGAGTCTTTCTGTCCCTCGAATCTCCCCTTCGGTGGTGGCATCGCTATGGAACTTTTCGTGGCTTTGTGGTCTCCCCTCTAGGGTTTTTGGGTCGGAGGCTTTTTATAGGCGAAGGAGGCAAGGTCGGTGGAGGTCTAGGGGGGCCACACCCCCTATGGGCGTGGCCGGGGGTGGGCCCGTGCCCACCTAGGGTGTGCCCCCTGGTGTCCTCCTCCATCTCGTCTTCGATTTTCCGTATCGCTCAGGGAAAATACGAACTTCGGCTTTTGTCCCGTCCAATTCCAAGAATATTCATTTTTTAGCTTTCTGAAACCAAAAACAGCAGAAAAAAGGGAACTGACACTGTGGCATCTTGTCAATAGGTTAGTTCCAGAAAGTGTATGAAAATACGTCGAAGTGTAGAAAAAACATAGCAAAGTGGATACTAAACAAGCATGGAACATAAAAAATTATAGATACGTTTACGGCTTATCAAAGGGAGCTGTCTAGCGTAGCTCCGGGACCTGGAAAAGGACCCGGTAAGCCGAGCCCACCGAGAACTCCCCAAAGGGAAGGAGACGCCAGGAGGCCGAGTCAGGGGACTCCGAGAGCGCCGAGGGGAGGGACGCCATCAGTTGTAGGAACTCTGTTGTCTCACCCGTATTGAAGGTACGGCGAAACAAGAGGTTCCAGTGACCCTCGCCGAAGACCTCGGCATCCAGGGTAGGGCAGCGGAAATGGCGAAGATGGCGGGGAACTAAAACCCTAGGGGGATCTGGGAGAGCCACGGGTCCAGCTAGAGTTGTACCCCTGGCCATTCCTCGCAACAAAGTCAATGCCCAACCCAATGAAGTGCTTAATCTCCTGGATGGCTCTCCAGAATTGAGAGCCCTCCTGGCGATCGCATTCTAAGAGCGGCCGGACCCAGAGGTATTTGGCCTTAATGAGCTGCAGCCAAAGACCCCGTCATCCCTAATGATGCACCAAACCCATTTCAGCATCAGGGCCATGTTAAAGCGGCGCGAGTCCAGGATCCCTATGCCCCAAGAGATTTGGGGGCGCAAACATCCGCCCACTTAACCATATGGTACTTCTGGTGGCCGTCCCTTGATGTCTATGCACTTCTATTCTTGTAGACAGTTGTTGGGCCTCCAAGTGCAGAGGTTTGTAGAACAGCAGCAAGTTTCCCTTAAGTGGATTACCCAAGGTTTATCGAACTCAGGGAGGAAGTGGTCAAAGGTATCCCTCTCAAGCAACCCTGCAATCAAGATACAAGAAGTCTCTTGTGTCCCCAACACACCCAATACACTTGTTAGGTGTATAGGTGCACTAGTTCGGCGAAGAGATAGTGAAATACAAGGGTAACGGTGCCAGAAAATTGCTTGACGGTGAGGTAAAGACTAAAGGCAACAAGAAGGAAGCAAGCAAACATGCAACAGATCTAGTAGAAAACGGTGTTTCAATGTTTAGAAATAAGGCCTAGGGATCATACTTTCACTAGTGAACACTCTCTCATATAATTATCCTCTCTTCATGATACTACTCTTAACTACTCTCCGGTTGGACACTTTAATCCATGGTAGGGCTATAACAGCATTCCTCAAAGTCCGCCTTCCCCATCTAGATAACCCCACACTGTCACCTTGAGCGCTAGATGGTTCCAACAAACACCACAATTTCATAAAGAAATCCAACTCCAAATATAACTCATGAATATATATGTAGTCTAGCTTAAGTGCCACACACGGTATGCACGCTGTCACTGTCACACACGTGGGGAAAAACATAGATCTATTAAAGCATGATGAGTATTTATGTAGACTCTAGCCTAAGGGCCACCATGCCGTGCACGCTGTCACTTTCACACACATGGGAAGAGCAGAGATCTATTAAAGCACTTGATTAATAGAGTAGATCTACTTGATTACAAAGCTCATGACCACAACAAGATCATGCATAGAGAGAGAGATGAACACATAGCTACCGGTAGAGCCCTTAGCCTCGAGGAAGAACTGCTCCCTCCTCATCATGGGAATCAGCAATGGTGGTGGAGATCGATGGAGATGGATCCGGGGGCACTTCCCCGTCCCGGCAAGGTGCCGGAACAGAGACTTTCTGTCCCCCGAATCTCCCCTTCGGTGGCGGTGGCGGCGGCGCTACGGAGGTTTTCGTGGATTTCTTCTGGATTATTTAGGGTTTTTGGGTCAAAGGCTTCTTATAGGCGAAGGAGGCAAGGTCAGTGGAGGGCCAGGGGGCCCACACCCCATGTGGGTGCCACCAGGGTTGGCCCATGCCTAGGGGGCGCGGCCACCCTGGTGTCCTCCTCCACCTCTGCTTCGTGGTTCCGTGTTGCTTTGAGAAAAATAGGATGATTGGTTTTTGTCCCATCCAATTCCGAGAATATGGATTTTCTACCTTTTCTGGAACA
Source organism: Avena sativa (assembly GCA_916181665.1). Lineage (NCBI taxonomy): Eukaryota > Viridiplantae > Streptophyta > Magnoliopsida > Poales > Poaceae > Avena > Avena sativa. Next base: position 366,935,326 of record OV702279.1, on the reverse strand, counting down.
AAAAACAGAAGAAAACAGGCAACTGGCACTTTGGCATCTTGTTAATAGGTTATTCTCAGAAAGACATAAAAAACACCTCAAAGTGTAGACAAAGCATAAGATAAATGATACAAAACAAGCATGGAACGTAAAAAATTATAGATACGTTTACGACGTATCAAGCATCCCCAAGCTTAACTCCTACTCGTCCTCGAGTAGGTAAGTGATAAAATGAATAATTTTGAGGTGACATGCACCATCAAAATCAAGATCAAACCATTTGCAAGCATTGAAAGCTGGGATCAAAGAACTCTAAACATGAACATGAAAGATGAAGTTCTAACAATAAGACATAGTAACTATGTTATAACATAAAACTTTACAAACAAAGATCATGAATAACAATGCATTGAAAGACGTTTGTTTGTTTCACATATAGAAAACATAGCAAATAAATGCATAGGACACCTTCAAAGTTCATAAGAGTGACAATATAATAGTTAAATAACAAGCAATATCAAGAATATGCATCAATCAATAAGTTTTGGGACAATGCACATAGAACTAAGAATGGCAACTATGCTCTCTTAATTGGTGCCTAAGGATAGAAGGTGGAGACTCAATATAATAGTGGAAGAAAGGCCCTTCATAAAGGGAAGCAGGGATTTCAAGTCTCATAAAGAGCTTCCAAAAATTATGGTACTTGTTAGCTTTCACCTCTCATTGCCCCTATCATAAGCATCTTGAAGTGATTAAGGTTAAAGTGAACAAACTATGGAGTATATGCTTGACAAAGTATAAGTTGGCAATCTCATGTCCCTTGAATACGAGGGCCGCTCCTCATGCTACTCAACTTTAGTCACATGTAAGTTCTTGTCATAGTAAGTACATGTGTATCATAGAGAACCGCCAACGGGGTACCCCTTGAACATGGTACAGGAGCTTTCCCATAACCAAAATGACAAGGCAAACAAACAATGAGCATCTCAGTGATCTTTTTATTTGCTATTTACATAGGTTTTTATTGAGGATGCTTCACAGATTGCTCATTATGGTGATGCTGCAAGTTTCCACCATGATTAGGCATGGCTTAGGCTAGCGGCCCAGGCGTTTCTCTAACACACATACATAACTCCATGGACTTACAAGCTCCCCTTTTATTTCACACCGGCGGCATCCATAGACAAAAGAGTATGATATCAACTGTGTACAAAGTACAAGTGCAATGTTGAAAGCGTTCCCCATGAAAGCATGGTTCTACTAATTCCAACGTATAAGTGCAAGCATATACAACATATATGACATAATGGTTCAAGTTTATTAGGGGCAAGAAAAATAAAGTGTGCCATCAAGTTTGTGAGAGCTTTAATCACTAAGTTTTCACATAACAAAATACTTTTTAATTGGAAGATAGATGAAAACAAGAATATACTTGGAATGGTGTAACACACCATGCATAAGAGTTTATAGTGGACACTTTGGAATAACTTGGTTTCTTGGGAGTTGGATGCATGATTATAGCTTACTCAATACAAGTGGAGGCTAGCAAAAGTCTAGGAGCGACCAACTAAGAGAGCAATAATGGCCATAATCATGCAGAACGACAAAAGTCAAGGATTAAATGATCATATAGGCTATGGTGACTTGTTCATAGTCATAACATGGTGTAAGCATGTGCCAAGTCAACCCAAACAAAGCATCAAATGAGAATACCACAATACTATGCTTTTCTATGCTAAAACAACGCATGATTCCTTCATGGCACATTAAGCAATCCTAATTGTTTGGAACATGTCATGCTACAGCAATAATCACTAAGCATAAGGTCAAAACAACACCTAGCATGGCATGCTAAAGTCTAAGTCACAGTCAAAGCAAGCTCCTCTTGTACTACTCAAGCAAGAACTTTCTACTCCTTTCCAACACCAATCGACTTATTTGAAACAACTCACAAAGATAATACTCAATAAATACCAGTGAGCTTGTCTCACAAATCCACAAAGAATAACTAAAAAGTTCTAAGGATCAAGCATAAGAAAACTAAGGCTAAACATAGTGCTCGCAAAAGAGAACACTCACAAAACAATAAGAATGAAAACTAGAGTGTTCTAGACAATGAAAACAGAGTATGTCTCTCTCCAAAATAAGTGTGTTGGGATCCAACCAACTTACTCAAGCAAACTAAGCAAACAAAAACCAAAAATGAAAACTAAGACGCTCCAAGAACAACACAACTATGCATGAAACAATAAAAACAAAGTGTCTAGAAAGACCTGAGATTTTTATTGATGAAGAAGGGGATGCCTTGGCCATCCCCAAGATTTGACGCTTGTACCTCTTGAATATTTCTTGGAGTGACACGGGGTGTCCCCAAGCTTTAGCTTTTGTCCATTCTTCATCTCATTAGATTATTCTTTCTCTACACCTGAAAATTTTCCTTCATACAAAACTTCACACAATCTTCATTAGCAACATTAGTGTATTCAAAAGATAATATACCCTTGGGGTTTAGTTTTAAAACAGCAAAACTTTCACTAAAAATACAAGATACTGTAGAAATTCCCTCAAAAATCTCTATTTCCCAAAAAGAACCCAAAAAGGAATCAATAAGAAGCAAATGCAAATAATGGCAGAAATCTGTCAAAACAGACCAGCAGGTAGAAACCGATTTTTTCGAAGACCTTCTGTTGCTCAAATAACAAAGTGTGAACTAATGAAAGTTAGCTAACATACTGGGGGATTTATTAGCAAAATATTAGCTCAATTCGACTTACAGATATTTCTCACTAATTTTTACGGTGGAGCACAAAAATCTGTTTCGGGAGAGCAACTCCCCAAATCTTACTTCCCTCTCATTAGAGGTTATTCTTGGCACAAAAAGCAAACAAAAAATGATAAGTAGACGTCATTACTAAAGTAATAACTTCCAAGACTCAAGAAAACTCTTGGTTTATCTCCCAAAAATTACTTTTCTTTAATGCCTTTAAGTTAGGCTTGATAGTTTGACAAGATGCTCTCATAAGAAATATAAATTGAAGTAAAAGAGATCATCAAGAAGCAAATTCAGAACATATTTAAGTCTAACCCACTTCCTATGTATAGGTATCTTGTAAATAAACAAGTCATGAAAGCACAAAGCAACAAACATAGGAAAGCAAAACAAGTGCAACTTCAAGATTTTCAACGTAAAGAGGGGAAACTTAATATTTTTGAGATACATAAGACCATGTTTCCCTCTCTCATAAAAACTTTCATTAGCAACATTAATAAAATTAACAATATAAGTATCACATAAAACATTCTTATCATGATCCACATGCATAAAATGATTATTACTCTCCACATAAGCATAGTAATTCTTATTAATTGTAGCGGGAGCAAATTCAACAAAATAGCTATCACTATTATTCTCATCACCATAATCATCAAATATAGGAGGCAGATTGTAATCACAATTAACTTTCTCCTCAATAGTAGGTGGACTGAAAATATCAGAGTCATCATTGTAATCATCATATATTGGAGGTTTGGTATCGTCATAAGCAATAGAATAGCTATCTTCCAAAGATGGGGAACTAAAAAGATCATTTTCATAAAAACTAGCTTCCCCAAGCTTAGACTTTTCCATAGCATTAGCAATAATGGTGTCCAAAGAATTCATACTAATAACATTTCTATTAGCATGCAAATAAAGCTCCATAGGTTTTTTAATTTTCTCTTCAAACACTTCATGTCCTAACTCAAGACAAATACTATAAAGCTCTCTATTTTTTCCATTAAGCCTAACTAGTTAAAACAAGAAACAAAAAGACAAAATTGCAGAATCTAAAGGAAATAATAGGACGTCAGTACCTTTTACCTTACCTCCCAGGTAACGGCGCCAGAAAATATATTTCTGGATTGCAATTGCCGTGGGGTAACGTGTGTGAGTGCCTTTTACCTTTCCTCCCCGGCAACGGCGCCAGAAAATAGCTTGATGTCTACGCACTTCTATTCTTGTAGACAGTTGTTGGGCCTCCAAGTGCAGAGGTTTGTAGAACAACAACAAGTTTCCCTTAAGTGGATTACCCAAGGTTTATCAAACTTAAAGAGGAAGTGGTCAAAGGTATCCCTCTCAAGCAACCCTGCAATCAAGATATGATACGTTGGAAATGTATCTATAATATTTGATGCTACATGCTTGTTTTATATCATTTTTCTTATGTTTTGTCTACACTTTGAGATATTTTTATACACTTTCTGGAACTAACCTATTGACAAGATGCCACAGTGCCAGTTGCCTGTTTTCTGCTGTTTTTGGTTTTAGAAAGCTAAAAAATGAATATTCTCGGAATTGGATGCGATAAAATCCAAAGTTCATATTTTTCCCGGAGTGATATAGAAAATCGAAGATGAGACGGAGGAGGAAACCAGGGTGGCCACACCCTAGGTGGGCATGGGCCCACCCTAGGCCGCGCCCATAGGGGGTGTGGGCCCCCTGGCCCTCCATCGACCTTGCCTCCTCCGGTTATAAGAAGCGCCTGACTCAGAAACCTTAAATCATCCATAATAAATCCACGAAAATCTCCACAGCGCTGCCACCACCGAAGGGGAGATTCGGGGGATAGAAAGTCTCTGTTCCGGCACCCTGCCAGGACGGGGAAGTGCCCCTGGAGCCATCTCCATCGATCTCCACCACCATCTCCATCACAGTTGTTGATTCCCATGATGAGGAGGGAGGAGTTCTCCTTCGAAGCTAAGGGCTCTACCGGTAGCTATGTGTTCATCTCTCTCTCTATGCATGATCTTGTTGTGGTCATGAGCTTTGTAATCAAGTAGATCTACCTTGCTACTCAAGTGCTTCAATATATCTTTGCTCTCCCCATGTGTGTGAAAGTGACAACGTACACGCCATGGTGGCACTTAGTCTTGAGTCTACATAAATACTCTGTGTGCTTTAATAGATCTATGTTTTTTCCCACGTGTGTGAAAGTGACAGCGTGCATACTGTGTGTGGCACTTTGGCTAGATTGAATATTTGTTACGAGTTATATTTGGAGTTGGATGTTGGTACGTTAGAAACGTATCTATATTTTTTGATGCTCCATGCTTGTTTAGTATCTACTTTGCTTTGCTTTGTCTACACTTTGAGGTGCTTTTTAAATGTTTTCTGGTACTAACCTATTAACAAGTTGCCACAGTGTCAGTTGCCTGTTTTCTGCTGTTTTTGGTTTCAGAAAAGTTAGTAAAGAAATATTCTCGGAATTGGGCGGGACAAACGTCAAAGTCAATTACTTTATGTGGGGAATAAGAAGTCCAGAGGGGAGACAGAGAAGCGGGCCAGGGCAGCCAGACCCCCCCTAGGCGCGGCCAGGGGTAGGCCCACGCTTGGGAGGGGTGTGGCCCCTCTAGCCGCCTCCTAGGCCTCCCCCTTCGCCTATAAGAAGCCCCCGATGCAGAAACCCTAAGCACCTGATCAAATCTCCACGGAACCGTCTGTAGCCCCCGCCACCATCATCCCTAGATCGGGGGGGTCTAAAGTTCTTCTCGGCACCCTGATGGCGCCTTGTTAACGAGGGATCTTCTTTCTTTATTCTTCGGCAACTGTGCCATAAAACTTGATGGAATGCTGACATGGAGCACTTCGTCGGTAACCCCAAGCGACGGGTGTGAAGCAGCAAGCAGCAAGTCTTCGCTCAGTAGAGACCGAGGTTATCGAACCATAAGGACGAAGGCAACGTCACACATGTGTTGCAAGCAACGCGGATACCTGCACAACACAGACTCAAGACTTTGTCCCAACGAATCAGTGAGGTTGTCAAGCTCACCGGTTTGCTGTAACAAAGGATTAAATGTATGGTGTGGAAGGTAATGGTGGTTTGCAGCAAGTAAACAAGTAACAGTGGAAGATGTATCAATGGTAAAGATTGGACCGGGGTCCATAGTTCACTAGAGGTGCTCTCTTTAGATAAACAACATGGCATGAAGGGTAAACAAATTAGAGCAGGGCAATTGACAGGAAATGAGAAATGCATAACAATGCAATTACTAGTCAGAAAGATCCTATGAGATTCGATTGGGCAATACAACAAGATACATAGACCGTCTTCCAACTGCATCTATGACTAGAAGTCCCCCTTCAGGTTATCATCCGAACCCCCTTCAGTATTAAGTTGCAAGCAACAGACAACTGCTTTAAGCAAAGTGTGTAAGGTAAACAGTCCACAAGTTCCATGAACAAGAGACCGTTGTTTTCTCCCTAGTATCAACAACACATCTACAACCGAAGAGATTATTGTCACTTCCCTTGGAAACTAGAGGCATGACCCACTATCGAGCATAAATACCCCCTCTTGGAGTCACTAGCAACTACTTAGCCAAAATAGCTACTAACAACGGAGAGCATGCAAGATCACAAACAACACAGACATGATAGAATCATAAATACAAAACCATTAATCAAACCAACATAATAATCTCAATATCCATCGGATCCCCGCAAACACAACATGCATGATTATAAATAGATTAGATCTTGATCATGAACGGAGCTCAGAAGATCTATACATGAAAGCACAAAGGAGGAGATACAACCATCTAGATACTACATGGACCCATAGTCCAAGGTGGAACTACTCACGCATCATACCGGAGAGAAGGCCATCGGGATGATCTCCCCTCCGGCAGCGTGCTGGGAAGAACTTTAGACCCCTCGATCTAGGGACAATGGTGGCAGTGGCTACAAACGGTTTTGTGGATATTTGATCGGGTACTCAGGGTTTCTGCATCGGGGCTTCTTATAGGCGAAGGGGGAGGCCTAGGTGTTGGAGATATGCCCTAGAGGCAATAATAAATGTAGTTATTATTATATCTTTGTGTTTATGATGAATGTTTACATTCATGCTATAATAGTATTAACAAGGAAACATTAATACTTGTGTGATTTGTAAACTAAAATAAGAGTCCCTAGTAAAGCCTCTTTATAATACTAGCTTGTTGGTTAATAGATGATTGTGGTTTCCCTATCATGAACATTGAGATGTTATTAACAACAAGATCATATCGTTAGGAGAATGATATGGTGGACATACTCCTATAGATAAGCGTAGCATAAAGATCAAGTCATTTTAATAGTTCAATTGCTATATGCTTTCTGATACATAGTAATCTAATTCCTTCGACCATGAGATCATGCATATCACCTTTACCGGATGGATGCTTTGATGACATCAAATACCATACCGTAACTGGGTGGCTATAAAGGTGGAATTGAGTGTTCGGAAAGTATTGGTTGAGACACATGGATCAAGAGTGGGATTTGTCCATCCATATGACGGATAGATATACTTTGGGCCCTCTCGGTGAAATGTCATCCAATTAGCTTGCAAGCATGTGACTGGCTCACAAGGGATCACATATCACGGGAACGAGAAAAGAGTACTTATCGGTAACGAGGTTGAACTAGGTATGCAGAGATACCGACGATCATAACCTCGGATAAGTAAACTATCATGAGACAAAGGGAAATTGATATCATATGTAAGTGGTTCATTCGATCGCAAAGTAATCATAGAAATATGTGGGAGCCATATGAATTTCCAGATTCCTCTATTGGTTATTGTTCGGAGAAGTATCTCGATCATGTCAGCATAATTCACGAACCGTAGGGAGACACACTTAAGGATTCGACGTTGTTTGAGTAGTTATGGAATGATGAGAAAGAGTCTGAATGTTGTTCGGAGTCTCGAATGGGATTCGAGATATCACGAGGAGATCTGGAATGGTCCGATGAATAAGATTCATATAAGGAAAGTCTTGTTTCGGAGTTGGAGAATGGTTCCGGTGTTTTCATCGGGAATGTTCTAGAAGGTTCCGGAATGTCCGGCACTCCGGAGGGGAAGGGTACATGAATGTGTTATATCAAGTTGATATGATTGCATCATGTACTAGGTGTCATCGCTGAACAAAATAGAGGGTTTATTCAAATCCTAGTTTGAAAAGTCAAACGCCAAGTTTGAAAGTCAAACGGCTAATTTTGGGAAGTGGAGAGGGAGGTGGAAACCGACTTGGGGGAGGAGTTCCTCCTCCCACCGCCGGCGCACCACCAAGCCGAGTTGGGGAGGGACTCCCCTCCCCTTGGCCGTCCCCCTCCACCTATATAAGGAGGGGCAGGGCTCCCCTCCTAGACACACAAGATCCCCACCTCCAAACCCTAAGCCGCCGGCGCCGCCACCTGCTGCCGCCGCCGCCGCCCTAGGGAAAACCGCCGCCGCCGCCTAGCAACCCTAGCCGCCAGCCAAGCCTCCTCCTCGGCGTGTCTAAACCCTAGGTCGTCGAGGGACTCTCTCATACTCCACCATACTCGCTCCGGCTTAAGGCGAAGCCCTGCGAGATCTCCCCTCTACTTCCGGTACCACGCCGTTGTGCTGCCGGAATCATGAGGAGAGTGCTACAACCTCCACTGCCTGCTGTAACAACGGAGAGGAAGGTCTTCATCGAGTACCGAACGTGTGACCGACTGCGGGAGTGCTGCCGGAACGCAGCGCCGGAAGGATCGTCTACGCGATCTTGAGATCGGGAAGAGTACGACTACATCAACCACGAGAATCCGCTCTCGTTAAACACTTTGGAATCTTCGAGGGTGAGTTATTCTATCGACTCGTTGCTACAATCTAGTAGATAGATCTTGGCTTGTTTGTTTGTATGCGGTAGAAAATTTTTGTTTTCCATGCTACGAAACCCCACAGTGGTATCAGAGCCGTGTCTATATGTAGATCTGTTGCACGAGTAGAACACAATGGTCATTGTGGGCGATGATGCTTTTATTGTCGATTGCTTCATGTGTACTTTGCATCTTGAGGGATGTTGGGATGAAGCGGCCCGGGCTAACCTTACATGACATCGTTCATGAGACTTGCTCCACGCTTGACATGCAACTTGTATTGCATAAGTGGCTTTGCGGGTGCCTGTTTCTCCTAGCATAGTTAAGATCCAATTTACAACGGGTGATTAACAATACTAGTAGCAATGTTGTGGTTCATGTTCGTAAGTTAGAACGACACTTATTGTAAGCCCCAAACCACGTAAAATATGCAAAGAAAGTAGAGGCGTCTAACTTTGTTTTGCAGGGGTGTGCAGTGATGTGATATGGCCATGATTGTGATTATATTTGATGTATGCAATGTTCCTTATTGTAAGTTGGCAACCGGCAGGAGCCATATGGTTGTCTTTAATTTATGTTAAGACCCGCGTGTCTATTCAAAGTAGTTGTAATAGTTGAAACCGGTGGACGACAACCATGAAGAAGCGTCATTGACCTTGATGCAATGCCGGTGATGATGGAGATCATGTTCATGCTTGAAGATGGAGATCGGAAGCACAAAGAAGAAAAGGCCATATCATATCACATATTATGAATTGCATGTGATGTTAATCCTTTATGCATCTTGTATTGCTTAGTAGACGACGGTAGCATTATAAGATGATCCCTCATGCACATGAATTTCAAGTCATAAAGTGTTCACCCTTAGCTAGCACCGTTGCTAAAGCTTGTTGTTTCGAAGCACCACGTGATGATCGGGTGTGTTAGATTCCGCAAGTGTATACAACGTGAGCAAGCCAGATTTGCTCATGCGGAAACTAAGGTTTTATTTTGACGAGCCTAGCATGTACAGACATGGTCTCGGAACACGGATCACCGAAAGGTAAAGCATGAATCATATAGTAGATATGATGAACATGTCGATTGTTCGCCATTGAAACTATATCAACTCTCGTGATGATCGGTGTTGATGTGGTGGATTTGGTTCGTGTGATCACTAAAACAATGTGAGGGATATTGTTTTGAGTGGGAGTTCACCTAGATTAATTTTATTATTAATTTGAACTCAATTTTTCATAAACTTAGTCTAAACTATTGCAAATATGTTGTAGATCAATGGCAGCCCCTACCATCAATTTTAATGCGTTCCTAGAGAAAGAAAAGTTGAAAAACAATGGAAGCAACTTCGCGGATTGGTTCCGCAATTTGAGGATTGTCCTCACAGCTGGTAATTTGACCTATGTGCTGGATGCACCGCTGGGTGACCCACCTGCAGCTGATGCTGCCGATGAAGTAAAGAATGTTTACCTCACTCAGAAGACTTAGTACTCCATAGTTCAGTGTGCTATCTTGTATGGTTTAGAATCGGAGCTTCAGAAAAGGTTTGAGAATTCAGACCCATATGATATTGTCGAGGATCTCAAATTGATCTTTGAGACTCATGCGGCAATTGAAAGCTATGAGGCTTCTGAAAAGTTCTTTAACTGCAAGATGGAAGAGGGCAGCTCCGTCAGTGAGCATGTGCTTAAGATGTCTGGGCACGCAAACAAACTTCAAAGCTTGGGTATAGTGATTCCTAATGCTTTGGGGATTTACCGCGTCCTCCAATCACTACCACCAAGTTACAAGAACTTTGTGATGAACTACAATATGCAAAACATGAACAAGACGTTGCCAGAACTCTTTGCCATGTTGAAATCTGCAGAAGTGGAGATCAAGAAAGAGCACCAAGTATTGTTGGTCAATAAGACCACCAAATTCAAGAAAGGCAAGTCTAAGCAGAAGGGACACTTCAAGAAGGGTGGTAAGAAATTTACCACGCCAACGAAGAAGACCAAGGCTGGACCTAAGCCTGATACTGAGTGCTTTTACTGCAAGGGAGAAGGTCACTGGAAGCGGAATTGCCCAAAGTACTTGGCGGATTTGAAGAACGTCAACATCAAGAAGAAAGGTATATCCGATATACATGTTATTGATGTGTATCTCACTAGTACTCGTAGTAGTGCCTGGGTATTTGATACTGGTTCGGTTGCTCATATTTGTAACTCGAAACAGGTGCTGCAGAATAAACGGAAGCTAGCGAAGAACGAGGTGACGATGCGCGTGGGAAACGGATCAAAGGTTGATGTGATCGCGGTCGGCACGCTACCCCTTCATCTACCATCGGGATTAGTTTTATACTTAAATAATTGTTATTTGGTGCCTGCGTTAAGCATGAACATTATATCGGGATCTTGTTTATTGCGAGACGGTTACTTGTTTAAGTCCGAGAATAATGGTTGTTCGATTTATATGAGTAATATGTTTTATGCACATGCACCTTTGATATATGGTCTATTCTTATTGAATCTCAATAGTGGAAATACACATATTAATAACATTGAGGCTAAACGTTTGAAATCGAGCGATAACTTGACCTATATGTGGCACTGTCGTCTTGGTCACATTGGAGTGAAGCGTATGAAGAAACTCCATTCCGATGGACTTCTTGAATCACTTGATTTCGAATCACTTGATAGATGCGAAGCATGTCTGATGGGTAAAATGACTAAGACTCCATTTTCTGGTATGATGGAGCGAGCTACGGACTTATTGGAAATCATACATACCGATGTGTGTGGTCCAATGAGTGTAGCATCGCGCGGTGGTTATCGTTATGTTCTTACCTTCACGGATGACTTGAGTAGATATGGGTATATCTATTTCATGAAACATAAGTCCAAAACTTTCGAGAAGTTTAAGGAATTTTAAAGTGAGGTAGAGAATCAACGTAACAAGAAGATTAAATTTCAACGTTCTGATCGTGGAGGTGAATATCTAAGTTACGAGTTTGGCGAGCATTTGAAGAAATGCGGAATACTTTCACAATTGACACCGCCGGGAACACCACAGCGTAATGGTGTGTCCGAACATCGTAATCGAACTCTCTTAGATATGGTTCGTTCTATGATGTCACTTACAGATTTACCGCTATCATTTTGGGGTTATGCATTAGAAACAGCCGCATTCACTTTAAATAGGGCACCATCTAAATCCGTTGAAACGACACCGTATGAATTATGGTTTGGGAAGAAACCTAGATTGTCGTTCCTTAAAGTTTGGGGTTGCGAAGCCTATGTAAAGAAGTTACAGCCGGACAAGCTTGAGCCCAAATCGGAAAAATGCGTCTTCATAGGATACCCGAAGGAAACTATTGGGTATACCTTCTATCATAGATCCGAAGGCAAAATCTTTGTTGCCAAGAATGGATCCTTTCTAGAGAAGGAATTTCTCTCGAAAGAAGTGACTGGAAGGAAAGTAGAACTCGACGAGGTTGTTGAACCTTCTCTCGAAATTGCGAGTAGCGCAACACCGGAAGAAGTTCCTGTGGTGCCTGCACCAATAAGAGAGGAATCTAATGATGATGATCATGAAACTTCGGTTGTAGTTGCTACAGAGCCTCACAGGTCAACGAGAACTCGTACCACTCCAGATTGGTATGATCCCGTTATGAGTGTCATGTTGGTGGACAACACCGATGACCCTGCGACATATGAAGAAGCGATGATGAGCCCAGATTCCAATAAATGGCAAGAAGCCATGAAATCCGAGATTGGATCCATGTACGAAAACCAAGTATGGACTTTGGTGGACTTACCGGATGGCCGGAAGGCCGTCGAGAACAAATGGATCTTCAAGAAGAAAACAAATGCTGATGGTAATGTTACTGTCTGTAAAGCTCGACTTGTCGCAAAAGGGTTTCGACAAATTCAAGGAGTTGACTACGATGAGAATTTCTCACCAGTAGAGAAGCAAGTCTGTGAGGATTTTGTTAGCAATCGCTGTATATTATGATTATGAGATATGGCAGATGGATGTCAAAACAGCATTCCTCAATGGAGACATTGATGAAGAGTTGTATATGATGCAATCCAAAGGTTTTGTCGATCCTACAGTTGCTAACAAGGTATGCAAACTTCAACGGTCCATCTATGGATTGAAGCAAGCATCCCGAAGTTGGAATCAACGTTTTGATAAGGTGATCAAAAGTTTTGGTTTTATACAAACTTATGGAGAAGCTTGTATTTACAAGAAAGTGAGTGGGAGCTCTGTAGCATTCTTAATACTATATGTAGATGACATATTGTTGATTGGGAATGATTTAGACCTTCTTAATAGTGTCAAGGAATATTTGAATAATAGTTTTTCAATGAAAGATCTTGGCGAAGCAGCTTACATATTAGGCATAAAGATTTATAGAGATAGATCAAGACGCCAAATATCATTGTCACAAAGTACATATTTGGACAAAGTTCTAAAGAGGTTTGGAATGGAAGATAGCAAGAAAGGGTTCTTGCACATGTTGCCCAATACGACCTTGAGTAAAACTCAAAGTCCGACATCGGCAGAAGATAGAGAAAGGATGAGTAAGACTCCCTATGCCTCAGCCATAGGATCTCTAATGTATGCCATGCTATGTACTAGACCCGACATTGCATATGCTGTTAGTTTAACTAGCAGATATCAAAGTGATCCAGGAGTGGATCATTGGACAGCGGTCAAAAACATCCTTAAGTACTTGAGAAGAACTAAGGATATGGTTCTTTCTTATGGAGGTGATGAACAACTCGTTGTTAATGGTTACACCGATGCTAGTTGGAATACCGATCCGGATGATTCTAAATCACAATCTGGATACGTATTTACTTTGAATGGTGCAGCAATTAGCTGGAGGAGTGCAAAGCAAAGCGTTGTGGCGAGATCTTCAACTGAATCGGAATACATGGCTGCTTCGGAGGCTTCACAAGAAGCGATATGGATGAAAGAGTTCATTACAGAGCTGGGTGTGGTTCCTAGTGCGCTGGACCCAATGTCTATCTACTGTGATAACATGGGCGCCATAGCCAATGCGCAAGAACCAAGGTCACACAAGAAGCTGAAGCACATCAAGCTACGTTTTCACGCTATTCGAGAACATGTCCAAGATGGGGACATAAAGATTTGCAAAGTACACACATATCTGAATGTGGCGGATCCGTTGACTAAACCTCTCCCGAGGGCAAAACATGACCAGCACCAAACTGCCATGGGTGTTCGGTATATTACCATGTAATCTAGATTAGATGACTCTAGTGCAAGTGGGAGACTGTTGGAGATATGCCCTATAGGCAATAATAAATGTAGTTATTATTATATCTTTGTGTTTATGATGAATGTTTACATTCATGCTATAATAGTATTAACAAGGAAACATTAATACTTGTGTGATTTGTAAACTAAAATAAGAGTCCCTAGTAAAGCCTCTTTATAATACTAGCTTGTTGGTTAATAGATGATTGTGGTTTCCCTATCATGAACATTGAGATGTTATTAACAACAAGATCATATCGTTAGGAGAATGATATGGTGGACATACTCCTATAGATAAGCGTAGCATAAAGATCAAGTCATTTTAATAGTTCAATTGCTATATGCTTTCTGATACATAGTAATCTAATTCCTTCGACCATGAGATCATGCATATCACCTTTACCGGATGGATGCTTTGATGACATCAAACACCACACCGTAACTGGGTGGCTATAAAGGTGGCATTGAGTGTTCAGAAAGTATTGGTTGAGACACATGGATCAAGAGTGGGATTTGTCCATCCATATGACGGATAGATATACTCTGGGCCCTCTCGGTGAAATGTCATCCAATTAGCTTGCAAGCGTGTGACTGACTCACAAGGGATCACATATCACGGGAACGAGAAAATAGTACTTATCGGTAACGAGGTTGAACTAGGTATGCAGAGATACCGACGATCATAATCTCGGATAAGTAAACTATCATGAGACAAAGGGAAATTGATATCATATGTAAGTGGTTCACTCGATCGCAAAGTAATCATAGAAATATGTGGGAGCCATATGAATTTCCAGATTCCTCTATTGGTTATTGTTCGGAGAAGTGTCTCGATCATGTCAGCATAATTCACGAACCGTAGGGAGACACACTTAAGGATTCGACGTTGTTTGAGTAGTTATGGAATGATGAGAAAGAGTCTGAATGTTGTTTGGAGTCTCAAATGGGATTCGGGATATCACGAGGAGATCCGGAATGGTCCGATGAATAAGATTCATATAAGGAAAGTCTTGTTTCGGAGTTGGAGAATGGTTCCGGTGTTTTCATCGGGAATGTTCTAGAAGGTTTCGGAATGTCCGGCACTCCGGAGGGGAAGGGTACATGAATGTGTTATATCAAGTTGATATGATTGCATCATGTACTAGGTGTCATCGCTGAACAAAATAGAGGGTTTATTCAAATCCTAGTTTGAAAAGTCAAACGCCAAGTTTGAAAGTCAAACGGCTAATTTTGGGAAGTGGAGAGGGAGGTGGAAACCGACTTGGGGGAGGAGTTCCTCCTCCCACCGCCGGCGCACCACCAAGCCGAGTTGGGAAGGGACTCCCCTCCCCTTGGTCGGCCCCCTCCACCTATATAAGGAGGGGCAGGGCTCCCCTCCTAGACACACAAGATCCCCACCTCCAAACCCTAAGCCGCCGGCGCCGCCACCTGCTGCCGCCGCCGCCGCCCTAGGGCAAACCGCCGCCGCCGCCCTAGGGCAAACCGCCACCGCCGCCTAGCAACCCTAGCCGCCAGCCAAGCCTCCTCCTCGGCGTGTCTAAACCCTAGATCGTCGAGGGACTCTCTCATACTCCACCATACTCGCTCCGGCTTAAGGCGAAGCCCTGCGAGATCTCCCCTCTACTTCCGGTACCACGCCGTTGTGCTGCCAGAATCGTGAGGAGAGTGCTACAACCTCCGTTGCCTGCTGGAACAAGGGAGAGGAAGGTCTTCGTCGAGTACCGAACGTGTGACCGACTGCGGGAGTGCTGCCGGAACGCAGCGCCGGAAGGATCGTCTACGCGATCTTGAGATCGGGAAGAGTACGACTACATCAACCACGAGAATCCGCTCTCGTTAAACACTTTGGAATCTTCGAGGGTGAGTTATTCTATCGACTCGTTGCTACAATCTAGTAGATAGATCTTGGCTTGTTTGTTTGTATGCGGTAGAATTTTTTTGTTTTCCATGCTACGAAACCCTACACTAGGAGGCAGCTAGGGGCTGCAAACCCTAGCTAGGCGCGAGGCTGGGCCCACCGGCGCCTAGGGTGGGTCTGGCCCCCCTGGCTAGCCCCTTCGGCTCTCCTTTGGACTTCTTGTTCCCCACGGAAAGTAATTGACTTTGACATTTGTCCCATCCAATTCCGAGAATATTTCTTTACTAACTTTTCTGAAACCAAAAACAACAGAAAATAGGCATATGGCACTGTTGCAACATGTTAATAGGTTAGTACTAGAAAACATGTAAAAAGCACCTCAAAGTGTGGACAAGTAAAGCAAAGTAGAGACTAAACAAGCATGGAGCATCAAAAATTATAGATACGTTTCCGACGTATCAACATCCCCAAGCTTAACTCCTGCTCGTCCTCGAGTAGGTAAGTGATAAAAAGAATAATTTTTGAGGTGACATGCACCCTCACAATAAAGATCCAACCATTTGCAAGCATTGAAAGCTGGGATAAAAGAACTCTAAACATGTGCATGAAAGATGGAGTTCTAAAAATAGGTCATAATAATTATGCATGCAACATGAAAGGCTACAAACAAAGATCATGAATAACATGCATTGAAAAACGTTTGTTTGTTTCACATGCAGAAAACATAGCATAGTGGCAATCAACTTGTCCCTCATAGAGTAGCAATATAGATGCATAGGACACCTTCAAAGTTCACAAGGGTGACTAGAAACAAATAGCACAAGAATAAGTAATATCACAATATGCATCAACCAATAAGCTTTGGAACAGTGCACACAGAATGACAACTATGCTCTCTTAATGGTGCCTAAAGGTACAAGGTGGAGACTCAATAGTGGTGGAATAAAGGCCTTTTTGTAAAGAAAGCAGGGATTACAAGTTCCAAAAAGATCTTCCAAAATTATGGTACTTGTTAGCTTTCAGCCCTCATTGCCCCTATCATAAGCATCTTGAAGTGGTTTAGGTTAAAGTGGCAAAGCTGGAGTATATGCTTGACGAAGTATAAGTTGGCAATCTCAAGTCCCTTGAATACGAGGGCCACACCTCATGCATACTCAACTTTGGGTCCAGGTAAGTTCTTGTCACTGTAAGTATTTGCATATCATTGAGAACCGCCAACGGGGTACCTCTTGCACATGGTACATGAGCTTTCCCATAACCAAAATGACAAGGCAAGCAGACAATGAGCATCTTAGCAATCTTTTTATTTACCATATGCATAGCTTTTTATTAAAGATGCTTCATAGATAGCTCATTATGGTGATGCTGCAAGTTTCCACCATGATTAGGCATGGCTTAGGCTAGCGGCCCAGGCGTTTCTATAACACAAGATACAAACTCCATGGACTTACAAGTTCCCTCTTTATTTCACACCGGTGACATCCATAGACAAAAGAACATGATATCAACTAAGTACAGAGTACAAGTGCAATGTTGAAAACGTTCCCCGTGACAGCACGGTTCTACTAATTCCAACTTATAAGTGCAAGCATATACAACAAAGTTGTCACAATGGTTCAAGTTTATTAGTGGCAAAGAATAAAGTGTGCCATCAAGTTCGTGAGGGCTTTAATCACTAAGTTTTCACATAACAAAATAGTTTTAATTGGTAGATAGTTGAAAACAAGAATATACTTGGAATGGTGTAACACACCATGCATAGGAGTTTATAGTGGACACTTTTGAATAACTTGGTTTCTTGGGAGTTGGAGGCATGAGTAGAACTTACTCATACAAGTGGAGGATAGCAAAAGGCTGGGAGCAACCAACTAAGAGCGCAATAATGTCCAGAATCATGCAGTGCAACAAAGCATACTAATCAAAGCAAAGAGTGATACTACAAGTCAAGGACTAAATGATCATAGAGTCTAATGGTGACTTGTCATAGCCATAACATGGTGTGAGCATGTGCCAAGTCAACCCAAGGAAAGCATCAAAGGAGAATACCACAATACTATGCTTTTGCATGCTAAACAACGCATAATTTCTTCAAGGCACACTAAGCAATCCCAATTGTTTGGAACAATACATGCTACAGCAATAATCACTAAGCATAATGCCAAAACAACACCTAGCATGTCATGCTAAAGTCTAAGTCACAGTCAATGCAAGCTCCTCTTGCACTTCAAGCAAGAACTTACTACTCCTTTCCAACACCAAGCAAACTTATTTGCAAAACAACACAGTGATAACGGGGGTCCAACTACTCAAGAAAACAAAACAAACTAAGCAAAGAAAACAAAAACCAAGACACTCTAAGAACAACACAACTGTGCATGAAACAATAAAAACGAAGTGTCTAGACAGACCTAAGCTTTTTATTGATGAAGAAGGGGATGCCTTGGGCATCCCCAAGCTTTGGCGCTTATACCTCTTGGATATTTCTTGGGGTGACACCATGGTGGCATCCCCAAGCTTGAGCTTTTGTCCATTCTTCATCTCATTCCATCATTCTCTCTCTACACATGAAATTTTTCCTTCATACAAAACTTCACACAATCTTCATTAGCAACATTAGTGTATTCAAAATATAGAAGACCACTGGCAAAGCTTTGGAACAGCAAGGCTTTTCACTAAAAACACAAGCTACTGTAGCAACTCCTTCAAAAAGCTCAATTTCCCAAAAATAACTCAAAAAGGAATCAATAAGAAGCAAATACAAATAATGGCAGAAATCTGTCAAAATAGACCAATAGGTAGAAACCGATTTTTCGAACATCTTCTGTTGCTCAAATCAAAAAGTGTTGAACTAACGGCAGTTATCTAACATATCGAGGGATTTATTCGTAAATTTTGAGCTCAATCCGAGTTACAGAGACTCCTCACGATTTTTTTTGGTGGAGGAAACAAATCTGTTTCGGGACAACAACTCCCCAAATCTTACTTCCCTCTCATTAGAGGTCATTCTTGGCACAAAAAGCAAACAAAAAGGATAAGGAGAGGTCATTACTGAAGTAATAACTTTCAAGACTCAAGGAAACTCTTGGGTTATCTTGAGTACTTGTTGGGAGATAACCCAAGAGTTTCCTTGAGTCTTGGAAGTTATTACTTCAGTAATGACCTCTCCTTATCCTTTTTGTTTGCTTTTAGTGCCAAGAATGACTTCTAATGAGAGGAAAGTAAGATTTGGGGAGTTGCTGTCCCGAAACAGATTTCTGTCCTCCACCAAAAAAATTTGTGAGGAGTCTCTGTTACTCGGATTGAGCTCAAAATTTACGAATATATCCCCCAGTATGTTAGATAACTTTTGTTAGTTCAATACTTTTTGATTTGAACAACAGAAGATGTTTGAAAAATCGGTTTCTACCTGCTGGTCTGTTTTGACAAATTTCTACCATTATTTGCTTTTGCTTCTTATTGAGTCATTTTTGGGTTCTTTTTTTGGAAATTGAGCTTTTTGAAGGATTTACTACAGTGGCTTGTGTTTTTAGTGAAAATACTTGCTGTTCCAAGCTTTGCCGGAGGTCTAATATCTTTTCAATACACTAATGTTGCTAATGAAGATTGTGTGAAGTTTTGTATGAAGGAAAAAAATCAGGTGTAGAGAGAGAATGATGCAATGAGATGAAGAATGGACAAAAGCTCAAGCTTGGGGATGCCACATGGTGTCACCCCAAGAAATATCCATGAGGTACAAGCGTAAAAGCTTGGGGATGCCCAAGGCATCCCCTTCTTCATCAATAAAAAGCTCAGGTCTGTCTAGACACTTCGTTTTTATTGTTTCATGCACAGTTGTGTTGATCTTGGAGCATGTTATTTTTGTTTGCTTTGCTTAGTTTGTTTAGTTTGCTAAAGTAGTTTGGACCCCCGTTCTCGCTGTGTTGTTTTGCAAATAAGTTGCTTGGTGTTGGAAAGGAGTAGTAAGTTCTTGCTTGAAGTGCAAGAGGAGCTTGCATTGACTGTGACTTAGACTTTAGGATGACATGCTAGGAATTGTTTTGACCTTATGCTTTGTGATTATTGTTGTAGCATGTCTTGTTCCAAACAATTGGGATTGCTTAGTGTGCCTTGAAGAAATTATGCGTTGTTTTAGCATGCAAAAGGCATAGTATTGTGGTATTCTCCTTTGATGCTTTGTTTTGGTTGACTTGGCACATGCTCACACCATTTTATGACTATGACAAGTCACCATAGCCTCTATGATCATCTAGTACTTGACTTGTAGTACCACTCTATGCTTTGATTAGTAATGCTTTGTTGCTCTGCATGATTATGGCTATTATTGCTCTCTTAGTTGGTTGCTCTCAATCTTTTGCTAGCCTCCACTTGTATGAGTAAGCTCTACTCATACTTCCAACTCCCAAGAAACCAAGTTTTTCCAAAGTGTCCACTATAAACTCCCATGCATGGTGTGTTACACCATTCCAAGTATATTCTTGTTTTTAGCTACCTTCCAATTAAAAACTATTTTGTTATGTGAAAACTTAGTGATTAAAGACCTCGCAAACTTGATGGCACATTTTATATTCTTTGCCTCTAATAAACTTGAACCATTGTGTCATCTATGTTGTATATGCTCGCGCTTATACGTTGGAATTAGCAGAACCGTGCTGCCACGGGGAACGTTTTCAACGTTGCACTTGTACTTTGTACTCAGTTGATATCATGCTCTTTTGTCTATGGATGTCACCGGTGTGAAATAAAGAGGAAACTTGTAAGTCCATGGAGTCTGTATCCTGTTTTAGAGAAACGCATGATTCTTCTTATAAAAAAGAGACACGTTGAGAAAAGAGGAAAGAGAGAAAAAAGCACCATATTCCCATGGTACATAAGAAGATTGCTGAGATGCTCATTGTCTGCTTGCCTTGTCATTTTGGTTATGGGATAGCTCCTGTACCATGTGCAAGGGGTACCCCATTGGCGGTTCTCAATGATATGCAAATACTTACAATGACAAGAACTTACAGGTGACTAAAGTTGAGTAGCATGAGGTGTGGCCCTCGTATTCAAGGGACTTGAGACTGCCAACTTATACTTTGTCAAGCATATACTCCATAGTTTGTTCACTTTAACCTTAATCACTTCAAGATGCTTATGATAGGGGCAATGAGGGCTGAAAGCTAACAAGTACCATAATTTTTGGAAGCTCTTTTTGAAACTTGAAATCCCTGCTTCCTTTACAAAAAGGCT
This sequence comes from Avena sativa, assembly GCA_916181665.1. Lineage (NCBI taxonomy): Eukaryota > Viridiplantae > Streptophyta > Magnoliopsida > Poales > Poaceae > Avena > Avena sativa. Next base: position 366,914,351 of record OV702279.1, on the reverse strand, counting down.
TTTCTTCCACCATTACTTGAGTCTCCACCTTCTGCCTTTAGGCACCATTAAGAGAGCATAGTTGTCATTCTGTGTGCACTGTTCCAGAGCTTATTGATTGATGCATATTGTGATATTACTTGTTCTTGTGCTATTTGTTTCTAGTCACCCTTGTGAACTTTGAAGGTGTCATATGCATCTATATTGCTACTCTATGAGGGATAAGTTGATTGCCACTATGCTATGTTTTTTGTATGTGAAACAAACAAACGTTTTTCAATGCATGTTATTCATGATCTTTGTTTGTAGCCTTCCATGTTGCATGCATAATTACTATGATCTATTGTTAGAACTCCATCTTTCATGCACATGTTTAGAGTTCTTTTATCCCAGCTTTCAATGCTTGCAAATGGTTGGATCTTTATTGTGAGGGTGCATGTCACCTCAAAAATTATTCTTTTTATCACTTACCTACTCAAGGACGAGCAAGAGTTAAGCTTGGGGATGCTTGATACGTCGTAAACGTATCTATAATTTTTGATGCTCCATGCGTGTTTAGTATCTACTTTGTTTTGCTTTGTCTACACTTTGAGGTGCTTTTTACATGTTTTCTGGTACTAACCTATTAACAAGTTGCCATAGTGCCAGTTGCCTGTTTTCTGCTGTTTTTGGTTTCAGAAAAGTTAGTAAAGAAATATTCTCGGAATTGGACGGGACAAACGTCAAAGTCAATTACTTTCCGTGGGGAACAAAAAGTCTGGAGGGGAGACGGAGAAGCGGGCCACGGCAGCCAGACCCTCCTAGGCGCGACCAGGGGTGGGCCCACGCCTGGGAGGGGTGTGGCCCCTCTGGCCGCCTCCTAGGCCTCCCCCTTCGCCTATAAGAAGCCCCCGATACAGAAACCCTAAGCACCCGATCAAATCTCCACGAAGCCATCTGTAGCCGCCGCCACCATCGTCCCTAGATCGGGGGGTCTGAAGTTCTTCCCGGGGCCCTGCCACAGGGGAGATCATCCCGGAGGCCTTCTCTCCGGTATGATGCGTGAGTAGTTCCACCTTGGACTATGGGTCCATGTAGTAGCTAGATGGTTGTATCTCCTCCTTTGTGCTTTCATGTATAGATCTTGTGAGCTTTGTTCATGATCAAGATCTAATCTATTTGTAATCATGCATGTTGTGTTTGCGGGGATCCAATGGATATTGAGATAATTATGTTGGTTTGATTAATGGTTTTGTCTTTATGATTCTATCATGTCTGTGTTGTTTGTGATCTTGCATGCTCTCCGTTGTTAGTAGCTATCTTGGCCAAATAGTTGCTAGTGACTCCAAGAGGGAGTATTTATGCTCGATAGTGGGTTCATGCCTCTAGTTTCCAAGGGAAGTGACAATAATCTCTTCGGTTGTAGATGTGTTGTTTCTACTAGGGAGAAAACAACGGTCTCTTGTTCATGGAACATGTGGACTGTTTACCTTACACACTTTGCTTAAAGCAGTTATCTGTTGCTTGCAACTTAATACTGGAGGGGGTTCGGATGATAACCTGAAGGTGGACTTCTAGTCATAGATGCAGTTGGATGGTGGTCTATGTATATTGTTGTATTGCCCAACCGAATCTCATAGGATCTTTCTGACTAGTAATTGCATTGTTATGCCTTGCTCAGTTCCTGTCAACTGCCCTGCTGTAATTTGTTTACCCTTCATGCCATGTTGTTTATCTAAGGAGAGCACCTCTAGTGAACTATGGACCCTGGTCCAATCTTTAACATTGATACATCTTCCAATGTTACTTGTTTACTTGCTACAAACCATTACCTTCTACACCATACGTTTAATCCTTTGTTACAGCAAACTGGTGAGCTTGACAACCTCACTGATTCGTTGGGGCAAAGTCTTGAGTTTGTGTTGTGCAGGTCTCCGTGTTGCTTGCAACACCTGTGTGACGTTTCCTTCCTCCTTCTGGTTCGATAACCTCGGTCTCTACTGAGGGAAGACTTGTTGTTGTGCTCATGACACCTTGCTCTTGGGGTTTCCAACGAAGTGCTCCACGTCAGCACATCAGATGTCTCTATGAAATTGTGGTGTTTGTTGGAACCATCTAGCGCTCAAGGTGACAGTGTGGGGTTATCTAGATTGGGGGAGGCGAACTTTGAGGTGTGCTGTTATAGCCCTACCATGGATTAGAGTGTCCAAGCAGAGAGTAGTTAAGAGTAGTATCATGAAGAGAGGATATTTATATGAGAGAGTGTTCACTAGTGAAAGTATGATCCCTAGGCCTTGTTTCTAAACATCGAAACACCGTTTGCTACTAGATCTGTTACATGTTTGCTTGCTTCCATCCTTTTACCTTTCCTCCACGTCAGAAGCTATTTTCTGGCACTGTTACCACTTGTATTTCACTATCTCTTCGCCGAACTAGTGCACCTATACCCTGACAAGTGTATTGGGTGTGTTGGGGACACAAGAGACTTCTTATATCTTGATTGCATGATTGTTTGAGAGGGAATACCTTTGACCACTTCCTCCTTGAGTTCGATAAACCTTTGGGTAATCCACTTAAGGTAAACTTGCTACTGTTCTACAAATCTCTGCACTTGGAGGCCCAACAACTGTATACAAGAATAGAAGTGTGTAGACATCAAGCTCTTTTTTGGCGCCGTTGCCGGGGAGGAAAGGTAAAAGGCACTCACACACATTACCCCACGGCAACAGCAAGCTAGAAAGCTCTTTTCTGGCGCTGTTGCCGGGGAGGTAAGGTAAAAGGTACTCACATCCTCTTGGTGTGTGAGTGCTCGAAGTTATTTCCTTTAGATTCTGCAATTTTGTCTTTTTGTTTCTTGTTTTCACTAGTTAGGCTTAATGGAAAACAACAACAAAATTAGAGATATTTATAGTGTTTATCTTAAGCTAGGACATGAAGTGTTTGAAGATAAAATTAAAAAACCTATGTAACTTTATTTGCATGCTAATAGCAATATTATTAGTATGAATTCTTTGGACACCATTGTTGCTAATGCTGTGGAAACGTCTAAGCTTGGGGAAGCTAGTTTTGATGAAAATGATCTTTTTAGTCCCCCAGCTTTGGAACATAGCTATTGTATTACTTATGATGACACCAAACCTCCAATCTATGATGATTACAATGATGAGTATGATATTTTCAGTCCACCTACTATTGAGGAATTTTTTTATTGTGATTACAATATGCCTCCTATATTTGATGATTATGGTGATGAGAATAATAGTGATAGCTATTTTGTTGAATTTGCTCCCACTACAATTAATAAGAATGACTATGCTTATGTGGAGAGTAGTAATCATTTTATGCATGTGGCTCATGATAAGAATGTTTTATGTGATAGTTATATTGTTAATTTTGTTCATGTTGCTACTGAAAGTTATTATGAGAGAGGGAAACATGGTTTTATGCATCTCAATAATATTAAGTTTCCCCTCTATGTTGAAAGTCTTGAAGTTGCACTTGTTTTGCTTTCCTATGCTTGGTGCTTTGTGCTTTCATGACTTGTTTATTTACAAGATTCCTATGCATAGGAAGTGGGTTAGACTTAAATGTGTTTTGAATTTGTTTCTTGATGCTCTCTTTTACTTCAATTCATATTTCTTATGTGAACATCTTCTCAAACTATCAAACCTAACTTAAAGGCGTTAAATAAAAGTACTTGTTGGGAGATAATCCAAGAGTTTTCTTGAGTCTTGGAAGTTATTACTCCAGTAATGACCTCTCCTTATCCTTTTTGTTTGCTTTTTGTGCCAAGAATGACCTCTAATGAGAGGGAAGTAAGATTTGGGGAGTTGCTGTCCCGAAACAGATTTCTGTCCTCCACACAAAAAATCGTGAGGAGTTTCTGTATCTCGGATTGAGCTCAAAATTTACGGATAAATCCCCCAGTATGTTATATAACTTTAGTTAGTTCAACACTTTTTGATTTGAGCAACAGAAGATGTTCGAAAAATCGGTTTCTACCTGCTGGTCTGTTATGACAAATTTCTGCCATTATTTGCATTTGCTTTTTATTGATTCCTTTTTTGGGTTCTTTTTGGGAAATTGAGATTTTTTAAGGAGTTACTACAATATCTTGTATTTTTAGTGAAAAGCCTTGCTGTTCCAAAGCTTTGCTAGAGGTCTAATATCTTTTGAATACACTAATGTTGCTAATAAAGATTGTGTGAAGTTTTGTATGAAGAAAAGATTTCAGGTGTAGAGTGAGAATGATGCAATGAGATGAAGAATGGACAAAAGCTCAATCTTGGGTATGCCACCATGGTATCACCCCAAGAAATATCCAAGAGGTACAAGCGTCAAAGCTTGGGGATGCCCAAGGCATCCCCTTCTTCATCAATAAAAAGCTCAGGTATGTCTAGACACTTCGTTTTTATTGTTTGATGCACAGTTGATTTGTTCTTGGAGCATCTTAGTTTTCGTTTGCTTTGCTTAGTTTGTTTAGTTTTCTTGAGTAGTTTGGACCCCCATTCTCGCTGTGTTGTTTTGCAAATAAGTTGCTTGGTGTTGGAAAGGAGTAGTAAGTTCTTGCTTGTAAGTGCAAGAGGAGCTTGCATTGACTATGACTTAGACTTTAGCATGACATGCTAGGTGTTGTTTTGACCTTATGCTTAGTGATTATTGCTATAGCATGTCTTGTTCCAAACAATTGGTATTGCTTAGTGTGCCTTGAAGAAATTATGCGTTGTTTTAGCATGCAAAAGCATAGTATTGTGGTATTCTCCCTTGAGGTTTGTTTGGGTTGACTTGGCACATGCTCACACCATGTTATGACTTTCACAAGTCACCATAGCCTCTATGATCATTTAGTCCTTGACTTGTAGTACCACTCTATGCCTTGATTGGTAATGCTTTGTTGCACTGCATGATTATGGCCATTATTGCTCTCTTCGTTGGTTGCTCCCGGTCTTTTGCTAGCGTCCACTTGTATGAGTAAGTTCTACTCATGCTTCCAACTCCCAAGAAACCAAGTTTTTCCAAAGTTTCCACTATAAAATCCTATGCATGGTGTGTTACACCATTCCAAGTATATTCTTGTTTTCAGCTATCTTCCAATTAAAAACTATTTTGTTATGTGAAAACTTAGTGATTAAAGCCCTCACAAACTTGATGGCACACTTTATATTCCTTGCCCCTAATAAACTTGAACCATTGTGTCATCTATGTTGTATATGCTTGCACTTATACATTGGAATTAGCAGAACTGTGCTGTCACGGGGAACGTTTTCAACATTGCACTTGTACGATGTACTCAGTTGATATCATGCTCTTTTGTCTATGGATGTCACCGGTGTGAAATAAAGAGGGAACTTATAAGTCCATGGAGTTTGTATACTGTGTTAGAGAAAAGTCTGGGCGCTAGCCTAAGTCATGCCTAATCATGGTGGAAACTTGCAGCATCACCATAGTGAGCTATCTATGAAGCATCCTCAATAAAAATCTATGCATATAGTAAATAAAAAATTGCTTAGATGCTCATTGTCTGCTTGCCTTGTCATTTTGGTTATGGGATAGCTCCTGTACCATGTGCAAGGGGTACCCGTTGGCGGTTCTCTATGATACGCATGTACTTACAATGACAAGAACTTATAGGGGGACTGAAGTTGAGTAGCATGAGGTGTGGCCCTTGTATTCAAGGGACTTGAGATTGCCAACTTATACTTTGTCAAGCATATACTCCATAGTTTGTTCACTTTAACCTTAATCACTTCAAGATGCTTATGATAGGGGCAATGAGGGCTAAAAGCTAACAAGTACCATAAATTTTGGAATCTCTTTTTGAAACTTGAAATCCATGCTTCCCTTTATGAAGGGACTTTCTTCCACCACTATTGAGTCTCCACCTTCTACCTTTAGGCACCAGTTAAGATAGCATAGTTTCCATTCTTATTTCTATGTGCATTGTACCAAAACTTATTAATTGATGCATATTGTTGATATTACTTGTTCTTGTGCTATTTGTATCTAGCCACTCTTATGAACTTTGAAGGCGTCCTATGCATCTATTTTCTACTCCATGAGGGACAAGCTGATTGCCACTATGTTATGTTTTCTGTATGTGAAACAAACAAACGTTTTTCAATGCATGTTATTCATGATCTTTGTTTGTAGCCTTTCATGTTGCATGCATAGTTACTTTGTCTTACTGTTAGAACTCCATCTTACATGCACATGTTTAGAGTTCTTTGATCTCAGCTATCAATGCTTGTAAATGGTTTGATCTTGATTTTGATGGTGCATGTCACCTCAAAAATTATTCTTTTTATCACTTACCTACTCGAGGACGAGCAGGAGTTAAGCTTGGGGATGCTTGATACGTCGGAAACGTATTTATAATTTTTGATGCTCCATGCTTATTTTATATCATTCGTCTTATGTTTTGTCTACACTTTGAGGTATTTTTATACACTTTCTGGAACTAACCTATTGATAAGATGTCACAGTGCTAGTTGCCTGTTTTCTGCTGTTTTTGGTTTCAAAAAGCTAAAAAATGAATATTTTCGGAATTGGACGGGACAAAAGCCAAAGTTCATATTTTTCCCGGAGCGATACAGAAAATCGAAGACGAGACAGAGGAGGAAACCAGGGTGGCCACACCCTATGTGGGCGCGGGCCCACCCTAGGCCTAGGGATCATACTTTCAACATGCAACAGATCTAGTAGCAAGCGGTGTTTCAATGTTTAGAAACAAGGCTTAGGGATCATACTTTCACTAGTAAACACTCTCTCATATACATATCCTCTCTTCATGATACTACTCTTCGGTTGGACATTCTAATCCATGGTAGGGCTATAACAACACTCCTCAAAGTCCGCCTTCCCCATCTAGGTAACCCCACACTGTCACCTTGAGCGCTAGATGGTTCCAACAAACACCACAATTTTATAAAGACATCCAACTGCAAATATAACTCATGAATATATATGTATTCTAGCTTAAGTGCCACACACGACATGCATGCTATCACAGTCACACGCGTGGGGAAAACATAGATCTATTAAAGCACGACGAGTATTTATGTAGACTCTAGCCTAAGTGCCACCATGGCGTGCACTATCACTTTCACACGCATGGGGAGAGCAGAGATCTATTAAAGCACTTGAGTAATAGAGTAGATCTACTTGATTACAAAGCTCATGACCACAACAAGATCATGAATAGAGAGAGAGATGAACACATAGCTATCTGTAGAGCCCTTAGCCTCGAGGAAGAACTACTCCCTCCTCATCATGGGAATCAGCAATGGTGATGGAGATGGTGGTGGAGATCGATGGAGATGCCTCCTGTAGCACCCCGGGTAAAACCACTACTAGAAAATCGCTGTTGTTTTTCGTATGTGCATCATCATGCATGCATATTGTTTACTTAAAAACTATTTTGCTATAAGACATATTTTGTTTTCTACATTAGCCCTCTCCTTGTTATTCAAAGTGCAACCCCAGGTCTTCCTGGATATTTTGTATGTCTAAAAACAGTTTACCAAAGTCTTCTAAAATAATAACAAAAAATTTATATTATTTTTTAGGAGGCAGACAGCCAGGCCCAAAAGCCCAGCCGTCCACCTCCAAACCCTAACTACCCCAAACCCTAACCGGATCCTATACCCTCCACCATCAGCCGCCGCCGCCCCCCTGATCCAAACTCCCCACGCCGCTGCACGCCCACCACACATGCACGCTGTGCGCCCCCTGTCTGGACCCGTTCAACACACGCACACCCCACCCTCCCGATCGACCCCGTCCACCAACCGCCCACCCCGCCTGCGTCCCTGGACCCACCCCGTCGCCCCGCTCCTGGCCCTCTTCCGCAACCCCCAACCTCGCGTTCCCCTTCCTCGACCCGCTCGCTCATCCTCGAACCCCGCCGCCAACCGCTCGGCACCCTCGAGCCCCGCATCGGGACCTCCATCCCCGCTCGCCTCTCCTCCTGCAAGTGTGCTGCCGACCCTCTCCTCTCTGGCCAAGGCCGCCTCCCGACCGCGACCTCCGTCGCCATGACGCAGCCACGCGGGTCGCCTCCCCACGCCTCTCTCTCCGGCCACCCTTCCCGCGGCAGCCTCCACTCGCCTCTGGCCGCCCGAGACCGTGCGCCTCCTTCCTCGCGAAGCCCTGCCGCCGGCCTTCCTCCCCTGACCCGCGCCCTCCTCCGTCGTGCTCTGCCCGACTCCGACCTCTTTGACCTTCGCCGCCTGCGCCCCTCTACACCGCCGCGGGGCCCAGCCGGCCTCCTCTGCAGCAGCTCCTGCGAGCCCCGCAGGTTGCAGGCGCTCGCCGCTCCCCTCCACCGCTCGTCGCTGACCCCCTCGTGGCCGCCCGCCATCTCCTCCGCCAAGCTCGCCTCTCTAACCCCGCTAGCTCGCTGTGTCTCCCGTCGCCGAGCCGCTGCGTCCGCCTTCGCGCTGTCCCGTGACCTCCTCTCCGCCGACCGACGTCCCCGCATGACCATCTCCGATGTCCCTGTCCCACGGGCTCTTCTCCGCCGGCAGCAACCGGTGCCGTCGTGGCCTACGCGTCCTCGAACCGTGCCAGGACGCCGTCACCTTCTCCTTGTGCACGTAGGTGCTTCTGTCTCTGTCCCAGCGCATGTGGCTCGCTGATTGTCATTGGTGTTCAGTCATCAGCACGTGTTGGCCAGTGATTCCTAGTTTCAGACAAGATGGATGTTTCGGTGGCGTTTGATGCACTCTAGCAGTGATGTTGAGTTTGCGTTTTGGGGATGTTAGTGGAATGGTGATGTGGACATGGTGTAGATGTTCGTCTCCAATTGAGATCGGCTCGCCAAGTTCGCCATCGACCGCGACGCCAAGGATTCCATCGCGGGGCACCAAGCTCTCCCTCCCGGATCCGAAGACCGAACCCGAACCCGAACCCTCAGAACCAAGATCTTCGACTCTAATGTGTGACCCCTATCCGAGACCCCTCATATTTTTATAATATATGATATTGATCTTGTTGCATATTAAATGAACATGTTTGCATACATATTGTGGGCGTTTGGGGGTATCTAGATGATTCACCTAAATTAAATATAGAGACCATATGCGGGCGAATCTAGTCCAATATTGGTCCCATTTAAATTTGTGCATCGAACCGATGATATAATCTTGCCTTTTTAATACAACATTTAAAATGCGGGGTATCTAAACAACATGAACCATTTAATTAATTGTCGGGACCCCGGTTCCGCTTAATATTGCCTAGTTGCATCGCATCTTTGCCATGTCATGCATCATACATGCATCATGCTTGATCTTCTACCGTAGTATTAAATGGTGCATCCGGTGTTTCTTCTAGCATTTTGCTTCTTCACGGATTAGGCCGACGAGTTGATGCGAGAGTCGACCCGATCTTCGAATGAAACTTAGGCAATGTTTTTCAGGCGAGCAATCTCCCCCTTTCTACCTATGTTACTTTCATAGTATTTATTCCCTCCTGTTGATCTATTGCTATCTGTGTTGCGATGCTCTAGTTTCCGTACCCGTGATATCCCTTGCAGCCTCATATTGCCTTGGACACATCCTATTACCTGTTGTTTGGTAGATAGTTGGACTTGCGTGTCGTAGTCGCTTGCTCAAGTGCTGTTGCGTGTCATCAAGTACCACAGTTGTTGGAGTATTGCCGTATGTGTAATGTCGGAGATGATCATGGCTTTAATTATCGTTTAATAACTAAAATTGAAGTAAGTAAATGCAGAGGCACCGGTGGGTAATAGACAATATTTGGTTTTTAACCGCTCACTGGTGTCCCGTAGGACCCCGAGTTCTTGACACCTGTTCCGAGATCGAGCGCGCTAACCACAGGTGGGGTGTGTGGGCACCCCCATCGATTTAGTACCTGATTTCAAAGTACTGTACCGGGGGCCACAAAGTAGTTTGGGGCTTTATTACTATCCTGTACTTATGCCATGCTTTACTGCTTTATTTATGATTGCGCGTGGAGCGCCTGTACTGTTTTGGATCGCGGCACGATTTCGCGGTATCGACAAGCCCAGTCACACTTTTGGGTTCCTAGTCGTTTACAGCCGTTCTCGCAAACCCTGGGTCCGTCTCGGAGACCGGCTGACTTCATTACGGGTAGCTTAGTGGGGTGGCCCCCCATGTGCTTGCTTTGGGTCTGGGAAACGTCGTGTCCGAAACCCCGTCGACATACCGTTGGGTGTATGTTTTGTGATCTTGTACCTACCTGATCTGACAACAAGGGTGTAGGTGCGTGTGGAAACTTTGGTGCACCCCTGCAGGGTTAAATCTTTTCGAGAAGCCGTGTCCGTGGTTATGGATGACTTGGAGCACAGTTCTCGATCATAGACAACTATAACTAAAGTTTATTGTTATAATTTGACTTGTATCCGATATGACTAGTAATCAGCTCCACTACAACGGAATGGCTAAATAAAAGTGCCAACAACTGCTGGGTTTTGGAATATCTCATGCTAATTGTATCTGACTAGTAAGTGTTGCAACTACAACGGAATGGTTAACTAAAAGTGCCCACTGCTTATTATATCAGGATGACTATTTATACCGGACTAGTAATTGCTGCAACGATAACCGAATAAATAAAACTGCCAACTGTGTGAGTTCCTCGGTTGACTTCCTCGTTTGGTCTCGAGGGGGAAATACCAGGATGGGTATGCTTGGTGATAGTTTCAGGTTGGATTCGAATAGGTCTTTCTTATCCCTATCTGATAGCCGTCAGTTGTATTGAGTCTCTATAGGTTGTTTAGTGCATGCTACGTTGTCGCTTCAGTCCACCATACCTATGTAGGCGAGGACCGCCGAATTCTAGTCTCGCCGTGTACTGGCCTCAGTACTGACCGCTCTCTCTTTTTCCTTTGCCCTTTGTCGGCACCCCTTTTGTTTAAGCAGGTTTTGAGATCGACGTCGTTAGCAGGGTTCCCCTTCCGGCTTGGCCTGGGCAGGGTTATGGACGCCATTGGTTATTCTTCAGGGCTCTTAGCTCAATTTGCATCTTGTCCGTACTCGGACGCTGTATCGTTTTAAAGGTGATTTGGATCTTTACATTGTATATCTGTATTCTTGACTCTTTGAGTCGTTGTTGTATATATATGTTTTATGGGTTCCATCGAGGACTATCGTGTAATGGTATTACTTCGTTTTCCACCCGCACGAAAGTGCCTGGTGGGCACCTTTGAATCGTTTCTATGCGGGTTTGGCGGGAAGCACTAAAACTTGCATAGGGCCTATTATGAGGGTGTTACAGAGTGGTATCAGAGCTCAGCAGTTGCGATACCCCACTGGTCCAGCCTGTAGGATAACCTAGCTAACGGTCGTTGTAGAGTGACAAAACTATTTTGGAAAAACCGGTTGGATAGATCTGATTAGGTCTGCTTTTACTCCTTACCCCTCTGCTATTGTTTTCTTACCTTTGCGAGTTTGAATCTGCTCTCTTATCTTTTCTTCGAGTCTAGGAATTCTCGTGGTTGGGTTTCCGTCGTACCTTCAGGCTTTCACTTCCTCCTCTTGTAACGGTGCTTCGACCATCCGACCTTCACGCTATTTGATGAATCTTTCATCTGTTGTACCTTTCAGTGGACCGAAAATTCACTAAATTTTTTCTTTCTATTCTCCGATGTTTTCCGATACGACGAAGTCATCTACATCAGATCTGATGAGAATCTCCATCCCTCCTTTGATTCCGAACCTCGCTTGTCGAAATCTTCAGTCTAATTCTAAGAATGGGTTGCGTGATTTTCCACTTCATGTGCGAAGTAATAGTTTGGGTGCGTGATGGATTGGCCCCCATGCCGACTACTCAATCTATTCGCTCTTGTACATTGAAGTGGATTAGCGTGCACCTTTTCTCTCCTTCTGTCAAGGTTAGAGGTTGCCTTATCTTTTGATGCCTCTATTTTCGTCTTCTGTTTATCCGGAGTACTCCCTCGACGCACATTATCAATGACCGCTCGTTGGTGGTGTCGCCGATTTCAAGATGGAGAAAAAATCTTTGTTAGTGGTGTCGCGAAGATCTACATTAAGCGAGAAGATTCAGAGCGTCGGCCTTCTTCCCCCTACCAGGAGGCGGATCTCGAGGGCGAGATCCATTGTTAGTGGTGTCGAATTGTAGCACCCCGGGTAAAACCACTACTAGAAAATCGCTGTTGTTTTTCGTATGTGCATCATCATGCATGCATATTGTTTACTTAAAAACTATTTTGCTATAAGACATATTTTGTTTTCTACATTAGCCCTCTCCTTGTTATTCAAAGTGCAACCCCAGGTCTTCCTGGATATTTTGTATGTCTAAAAACAGTTTACCAAAGTCTTCTAAAATAATAACAAAAATTTTATATTATTTTTTAGGAGGCAGACAGCCAGGCCCAAAAGCCCAGCCGTCCACCTCCAAACCCTAACTACCCCAAAACCTAACCGGATCCTATACCCTCCACCATCAGCCGCCGCCACCCCCCTGATCCAAACTCCCCACGCCGATGCACGCCCACCACACATGCACGCTGTGCGCCCCCTGTCTGGACCCGTTCAACACACGCACATCCCACCCTCCCGATCGACCCCGTCCACCAACCGCCCACCCCGCCTGCGTCCCTGGACCCACCCCGTCGCCCCGCTCCTGGCCCTCTTCCGCAACCCCCAACCTCGCGTTCCCCTTCCTCGACCCGCTCGCTCATCCTCGAACCCCGACGCCAACCGCTCGGCACCCTCGACCCCGCATCGGGACCTCCATCCCTGCTCGCCTCTCCTCCTGCAAGTGTGATGCCGACCCTCTCCTCTCTGGCCAAGGCCGCCTCCCGGCCGCGACCTCCGTCGCCATGACGCAGCCACGCGGGTCGCCTCCCCACGCCTCTCTCTCCGGCCACCCTTCCCGCGGCAGCCTCCACTCGCCTCTGACCGCCCGAGACCGCGCGCCTCCTTCCTCGCGAAGCCCCGCCGCCGGCCTTCCTCCCCTGACCCACGCCCTCCTCCGTCGTGCTCTGCCCGACTCCGACCTCTTTGACCTTCGCCACCTGCGCCCCTCTACACCGCCGCGGGGCCCGGCCGGCCTCCTCTGCAGCAGCTCCTGCGAGCCCCGCGGGTTGCAGGCGCTCGCCGCTCCCCTCCACCGCTCGTCGCTGACCCCCTCGTGGCCGCCCGCCATCTCCTCCGCCAAGCTCGCCTCTCTGACCCCGCTAGCTCGCCGTGTCTCCCGTCGCCGAGCCGTTGCGTCCGCCTTCGCGCTGTCCCGTGACCTCCTCTCCGCCGACCGACATCCCCGCATGACCATCTCCGATGTCCCTATCCCACGGGCTCTTCTCCGCCGGCAGCAACCGGTGCCGTCGTGGCCTGCGCGTCCTCGAACCGTGCCAGGACGCCGTCACCTTCTCCTTGTGCACGCAGGTGCTTCTGTCTCTGTCCCAGCGCATGTGGCTCGCTGATTGTCATTGGTGTTCAGTCATCAGCACCTGTTGGCCAGTTATTCCTAGTTTCAGACAAGATGGATGTTTCGGTGGCGTTTGATGCACTCTAGCAGTGATGTTGAGTTTGCGTTTTGGGGATGTTAGTGGAATGGTGATGTGGAGATGGTGTAGATGTTCGTCTCCAATTGAGATCGGCTCGCCAAGTTCGCCATCGACCGCGACGCCAAGGATTCCATCGCGGGGCACCAAGCTCTCCCTCCCGGATCCGAAGACCGAACCCGAACCCTCGGAACCAAGATCTTCGACTCTAATGTGTGACCCCTATCCGAGACCCCTCATATTTTTATAATATATGATATTGATCTTGTTGCATATTAAATGAACATGTTTGCATACATATTGTGGGCGTTTGGGGGTATCTAGATGATTCACCTAAATTAAATATAGAGACCATATGCGGGCGAATCTAGTCCAATATTGGTCCCATTTAAATTTGTGCATCGAACCGATGATATAATCTTGCCTTGTTAATACAACATTTAAAATGCGGGGTATCTAAACAACATGAACCATTTAATTAATTGTCGGGACCCCGGTTCCGCTTAATATTGCCTAGTTGCATCGCATCTTTGCTATGTCATGCATCATACATGCATCATGCTTGATCTTCTACCGTAGTATTAAATGGTGCATCCGGTGTTTCTTCTAGCATTTTGCTTCTTCATGGATTAGGCCGACGAGTTGATGCGAGAGTCCACCCGATCTTCGAATGAAACTTCGGCAATGTTTTTCAGGCGAGCAATCTCCCCCTTTCTACCTATCTTACTTTCATAGTATTTATTCCCTCCTGTTGATCTATTGCTGTCTGTGTTGCGATGCTCTAGTTTCCGTACCCGTGATATCCCTTGCAGCCTCATATTGCCTTGGACACATCCTATTACCTGTTGTTTGGTAGATAGTTGGACTTGCGTGTCGTAGTCGCTTGCTCAAGTGCTGTTGCGTGTCGTCAAGTACCACAGTTGTTGGAGTATTGCCGTATGTGTAATGTCGGAGATGATCATGGCTTTAATTATCGTTTAATAACTAAAATTGAAGTAAGTAAATGCAGAGGCACCGGTGGGTAATAGACAATATTTGGTTTTTAACCGCTCACTGGTGTCCCGTAGGACCCCGAGTTCTTGACACCTGTTCCGAGATCGAGCGCGCTAACCACAGGTGGGGTGTGTGGGCACCCCCATCGATTTAGTACCTGATTTCAAAGTACTGTACCGGGGGCCACAAAGTAGTTTGGGGCTTTATTACTATCCTGTACTTATGCCATGCTTTACTGCTTTATTTATGATTGCGCGTGGAGCGCCTGTACTGTTTTGGATCGCGGCACGATTTCGCGGTATCGACAAGCCCAGTCACAACTTTGGGTTCCCAGTCGTTTACAGCCGTTCTCGCAAACCCTGGGTCCGTCTCGGAGACCGGCCGACTTCGTTACGGGTAGCTTAGTGGGGTGGCCCCCCATGTGCTTGCTTTGGGTCTGGGAAACGTCGTGTCCGAAACCCCGTCGACATACCGTTGGGTGTATGTTTTGTGATCTTGTACCTACCTGATCTGACAACAAGGGTGTAGGTGCATGTGGAAACTTTGGTGCACCCCTGCAGGGTTAAATCTTTTCGAGAAGCCGTGTCCGCGGTTATGGACGACTTGGAGCACAGTTCTCGATCATAGACAACTATAACTAAAGTTTATTGTTATAATTTGACTTGTATCCGATATGACTAGTAATCAGCTCCACTACAACGGAATGGCTAAATAAAAGTGCCAACAACTGCTGGGTTTTGGGATATCTCATGCTAATTGTATCTGACTAGTAAGTGTTGCAACTACAACGGAATGGTTAACTAAAAGTGCCCACTGCTTATTATATCAGGATGACTATTTATACCGGACTAGTAATTGCTGCAACGATAACCGAATAAATAAAACTGCCAACTGTGTGAGTTCCTCGGTTGACTTCCTCGTTTGGTCTCGAGGGTGAAATACCAGGATGGGTATGCTTGGTGATAGTTTCAGGTTGGATTCGAATAGGTCTTTCTTATCCCTATCTGATAGCCGTCAGTTGTATCGAGTCTCTATAGGTTGTTTAGTGCATGCTACGTTGCCGCTTCAGTCCACCATACCTATGTAGGCGAGAACCGCCGAATTCTAGTCTCGCCGTGTACTGGCCTCAGTACTGACCGCTCTCTCTTTTTCCTTTGCCCTTTGTCGGCACCCCTCTTGTTTAAGCAGGTTTTGAGATCGACGTCGTTAGCAGGGTTCCCCTTCCGGCTTGGCCTGGGCAGGGTTATGGACGCCATTGGTTATTCTTCAGGGCTCTTAGATCAATTTGCATCTTGTCCGTACTCGGACGCTGTATCGTTTTAAAGGTGATTTGGATCTTTATATTGTATATCTGTATTCTTGACTCTTTGAGTCGTTGTTGTATATATATGTTTTGTGGGTTCCATCGAGGACTATCGTGTAATGATATTACTTCGTTTTCCACCCGCACGAAAGTGCCTGGTGGGCACCTTTGAATCATTTCTATGCGGGTTTGGCGGGAAGCGCTAAAACTTGCATAGGGCCGATTCTGAGGGTGTTACACCTCCAGGGGCACTTCCCCGTCTCGGCAGGGTGCCAGAACAAAGACTTTCTGTCCCCCGAATCTCCCCTTCGGTGGCGGCGGTGCTACGGAGGTTTTCATGGATTTCTTCTGGATTATTTAGGGTTTTTGGGTCGGAGGCTTCTTATAGGCGAAGTAGGCAAGGTCGATGGAGGGCCAGGGGCCCCACACCCCCTATGGGTGCCACCAGGGCTGGCCCGCGCCTAGGGGGGATGCGACCACCCTGGTGTCCTCCTCCACCTCTGCTTCGTGGTTCCATGTTGCTCCGGGAAAAATAGGATGATTGGCTTTTGTCCCGTCCAATTCCAAAATATTGATTTTCTGCCTTTTCTGGAACCAAAAACAGAAGAAAACATGCAACTGGCACTATGGCATCCTGTTAATAGGTTGGTCCCAAAAAGACATATAAAAAATACCTCAAAGTGTAGACAAAGCATAAGACAAATGATATAAAACAAACATGGAGTATAAAAAATTATAGATACGTTTACGACGTATCATCCCTCGCTGCCCAAAAGAACCTAGACAACTCCTTGACGACGTTGGCATGGGTCCCCTCCTGTAGCAGGTACAACCCCATCTGGTACATAGGCAATCTCAAAAGACAGGAGTTGATCAGGACCGTCTTGCTACCCTTAGTCATGAGACGAGCTCGCCAGGGTTCCGCCTTTGAGCGGACCCTCGTGACCAAGGGGGCAAGGTCCCTAATCAGAACTCTCGTCTCCCGAATGGGCATCCCCAGGTAAGAGATGGGGAAGTCAGCCAGTCTACAGTTGAGATTGTCAGCAATCCTCTGCCTATCCTCGTCCGAGTACCCAGAACAACCACTTCGCTCTTGTCAAAATTGATCTTTAGCCCTGACATGGACTCAAAGCATAGAAGCAGGAATCTAAGGTTGATGATGTTGAGATCCGATCCCTGCACCATGATCATAGTGTCATCCACATATTGGAGGTGGGAAATGCCCCCCTCCTGGAATAAGGTGCCCTACCACTCCCGTGATGTGGCCAGCAATTTTGGCTCTATCCAAAATCTCTTCCAGGGCATCCACCGCGACATTAAATAGGAGGGGGAGATCGAGTCCCCCTGTCTAACCCTGCAGGAGGGGGAAAAGTAGGGGCCAATCTCACCGTTGATGTTGATCGCGGTCCTCCCGCTCATCAGAAATTGCATGATCCAGCAGTTCATGTGGTCATCAAAGCCCGTCCTTTCCAAAACTAACCTCAAGAAAGCCCAGGCCAGACGGTCATAGGCTTTCTGGAAGTCCAGTTTAAGGAACACCCCTTCTGACGGCGTGACTTGACCTCATCAATGATCTCATGAAGCGCCAGCACATCATCATGAATGAGGCGCCCCTTAAGGAAAGCGAACTTGAGGGGGTGCGTGAGTCTCTCCATGACCGGGGCAAGCCGGAGGGCACAAACCTTCGCAAAGAGCCGCTGGATGACATTTATGCCCGTGATCGGGCGGAATTGGCGAATATCAGTGGCCCCCACCACCTTGGGGACCAGAGTAATAACACCAAAATTCAACCGAGACATCACCAGCGTCCTGGTGTAGAACTCCTTAAACATCTGCAGTACCACCAGCTGGAGCTAATCCTAGAAGGTCTGGAAGAAGCTCACCGACAGCCCATCGGGCCCAGGAGCCGAACCAACCTTTATGGCTTTCAAGGCCGCAACCACCTCTCCCGGGAGAAAAGGACGGGTGAGATCCTCATTCTTCGCAGGGTTGACCAAGGCCCCTACTGACCAAAAGTCCTAGACTCTTGGTAACAAGGATTACAGAATTGATAGTGACTATCTACTAGTATTTGTGGTGGCATAGAAGACATATTGGTCATGTTATCATGATAAAAGTGTGGCATCTCCCTCAAGGCTCGCTCTTTCTATTTCTATGATCACCTCGAATTACTCACGAGCTAGTAATAAGAACCTAGGAATCTTTCAAGAAGGATGGGAGAAACCAAAAGAAGGGAATACCAAAGTGAACGTCGATGCATCCTTTATCGTTGGGCAATACACAAGAGCAACATTAGTGGTGATTAGGGATGACAAGTGTCTATTCATTGCATGTGGCAACTACGGGAGCAGTGATCAGAGATGGCAAGGGATATGCTTGATATCGGATGTGGATACGGCTGAAGCACGAGCTCATCGGGACGAGCTTCTCTTGGCGGGCCAAGTGGGATGCACCAAGGTGGTCGTTAACAATGATCCTATGGATGTTATTGCGACAATGAAATATGCTGGCTACTCAATTGTGTTGAAGTGTATAAGTGGATTGCATTAGCCCTTTCCATAAGTTCGTACTTTTGGTTGCGTTGGCTAGTGTATGAAACTTGACATGGTATCAGAACCTAAGGTCTCGAGTTCGAGTCCTGGCTTTCGCAATTTATCCTAAAATTGTTGTTGATCCCTCTATGTCCATGTATAGGCCTCTTGAGTCATACGTGAGTTTCACGCGTCGTCGCTCTCTTCCGGTTGCACGTGCTGACTTCTCTCAGTCACACGTGAGAGGGGGTGTTAAAGTGTATAAGTGGATTGCACTAGCCCTTTCCATCAGTTCAGACTTTTGGTTGCGTTGGCTAGTACATGAAGCTTGACAAATCGAACCAACGAAGGCTATTTACGAGGAGTGCTCTTTTCTATCTTCACGTTTTGTTCATGCGATCTCTTGTCATGCATAGTTGTAAGGAAAGCAACAAAGTAGATCACGGTCTAGCTAGCAAAGCGGAGGGCTCTTTGGATGGAGCACCCTCTTTAGGTTATTTGTGAGTTATTTATATAATTAATAAAGTCTTCATGATGGCTTTCTCTTAAAAAAAAAGCATTATATCAAGTTTGTAATAAAGCTGTAATTGGGGAAGATCAGACTAGCAAAAAAAAGGGGGAAGCGGGAGGAGTCGAGGACTCACCTTTGGACCGCGGCCCAACAGTCACCCGCATCGCTCCCTCGGCTGACACAAGGAGCCAGGCCCAGATAAACGTCAAGGGTTTGCTTTTCCGGTAAAATTCTCATCAGAAGGAAGTGGAAGCACACACGGGTTCCTTTCGTCGTCGTTGTCAGCGGCGGCGGCGGCAATGGGAAAGGTGAAGGGGAAGCAGCGGGAGGACAAGTACTACCACCTCGCCAAGGAGCAGGGGTACCGGAGCCGCGCCGCCTTCAAGCTGCAGCAGCTCGACGCGCGCTTCCGCTTCCTCCCGACGGCCCGCGCGGTGCTCGACCTCTGCGCGGCGCCGGGGGGATGGCTCCAGGTGGCCGTCAACCGCGCCCCCGCCGGCGCCTTCGTCGTCGGCGTTGACCTCGTTCCCATCCGCCCGATCCGCGGCGCCCACTCTCTCACGGAGGACATCACCACCACCAGGTGCCGCTCCGCCGTGCGCAGGCTCATGGACTCCAAGGGGATGATCCCCTCCTTCGACGTCGTCCTCCACGATGGCTCGCCCAACGTCGGCGGCGCGTGGGCGCAGGAGGCCACCGCGCAGTCCGCGCTCGTCATCGACGCCGTCCGCCTGGCCACCAGGTTCCTCGCCCCAAACGGCGCCTTCGTCACCAAGGTCTTCAGGTCCCAGGATTACAACGCTATCCTCTTCTGTCTCCGGCAGCTGTTCGACAAGGTCGAGGTGAATAAACCCGTAGCGAGCCGCGACTCGTCTGCTGAAATCTACATCGTGTGCCTGAAGTACAAAGCCCCTGCAAAGATTCAGCCTGAGCTTCTCGACATCAAGCACCTGTTCAGTGTGGATTCAGAGAAGGACGTGCCTGTGGACGTGCTTAGCTCCAAGAAGTCGAAGAAAAGACCTCCTGGTGGGTACGAGCCTGGGATCACAGTGCTGCGGAACGTTGGTCTGGCGTCAGACTTTGTATGGTCCGAGGCCCAGACGCCACAGGAATTTTTTGGTTCTTGTACTGAGATTTCATTTGATGATCCTGCGTCTCTGCCGATCAAGAATCACGAGCTCACTACGGATGAGGTGAAATTCCTCTGTGAGGATTTACGGGTACTGGACAAAAATAGTTGCAAGCATATCTTGAAGTGGCGCGTGCGCATAAGGAAAGCACTGCCGTCGTCTTCACGAGTTACACCCAAGGCAGATGGTACTGTGGCGGATGCCAAGGCCAAGGACGATGATCAACTTTTACAGGAAATGGAGGAATTGGTGAGTGTCATTGACAGAAAGAAAACGGGAACCAAGAAGAAGCGTCAATCAAGACGCCGTGCCAAGGATAATCTGACAGGGATGCACACTGATGATGCTCAATTGGACGAGATGCTCGATGAAGCTTACAAGCGTTATGTGACAAAAAAGGGTGGAGAAGTAAAGCAAGAACACAAACGTGCCAGGCGGATCGATCCTGGTGCTGATGCAGATTTGTTAGAGGGAGGTGAAGATGATGGTGACGGGGCTCACATGGATCAAGGTTCCGATAAAGATCAAGAGACCAGTGGTGGAGCCACGACCCGGCATGTCCGGGCAGCTGCCCGTGCTAAGCTCATGAATTCCCTTGAATTTCTACCAGGAAGTGAGTCTTTAAATGGAAGTGAACTCCCTTGAATTGATTCCTGAATTCCGCTGAAATCCCTTGAGTTGCTACAGGGAAGTGAAGATGAAAGCTAGAAGCCATGAAATTTTCAAAAGGAAGATGGATATAGGACGTTGGAGAAACAGTCTAATGCTCAAAGCTTGAGTCCTGCATTAAGTGGAGTTAGTTTAACATGGTATGAATGAATAGATAGGCATATCTCATGCTGAATTATCCCCTGCTGGATAGTAGCTCTCTACTGCTGAATTTTTGTCTGTCCAGCTAGCCGGCAAGCCAGATAGTTATCTGTCTTGTTATAGCTTTTAAGTTAAGTTATCTTAATTTGCATGATTAGTGGACAATACTTTATGATGCATTGCCCGTGTTGTGTTAATGCCTCAAAAAACCAGAAACGGGTGTAGTACAGTCTTGGTGTTGGGTTCGGAGGGTACATTCTCTTGCGTTTTCCAATGTTATTTGTTTGCCAGAAACTACAATTTTATACTTTTGAAATAAATCAGCAGGCGACTGACCTATTGCATATATCCATAAATAAGAGTTCTGTACAAAGTATTTACAGGAAGCTTGAAATCCAATGTTATATTTTTACTCAAAGGCGGTGTTTCTTTTTGTTGTATGTGATGCTGTGTCCATCTAGCTTGCACTCTTTCGTGCAAAGTGACAGTAAAGATGAAAGAGTTAAAACTGCGTAAGAATTTGAAAAATAAGCTGGGTTCCCAAAAGGATAACTCGAGTTAGTTTGACTGGGCATGTATGAGTAACTTGGCATGTCTGATGCTGAATTTTGGCCTGCTGGATAGTACTCCGTACGTCTGTACTGCAAAAGTTTTGTCTGCCATCTAGCTGTTTGTTATGCATTGCTACGAGCGATTTCACATCTGTCATAAAAGTTTTACCAGTTGAGTTTTCTTTTTCGTGGAAAGTAATTTTATGATTCAGGATCTGTTTCGTGTGGAATGCTTCAGGAAAACCGAAACTGGTTTTGTACAGACCCAAACGTTGGGTTGAAAGAGTGAATCGGCACATCAACCCCAACCGATCTATGGATTGATCTACTGCATATATATATAACCGAAACTGCATATATATATATATATATATATATATATATATATATGAGTAATTGCTTACAGAACATTTACACGAAGCTAAAAATCCAATGCTACATTTTGACTCAAAGAAGGTGTTTCTTTTTGTTATATCTGTTGCAGTATATCCATCTAGACTGCACCCTTTTGTGCAATTTCACCTTCTGTGCCGTCCATTACACGTTTTGGAAATCGGTTCTGATTTCACGAATTTGCAGTTGACTGTGTTCTTGGCAGTCTAAAATTGTATCCATCAATGCAATGAGACCTTAGATTTTGGGTTTTGAAAAGAAAAAGGTCAATCCTATATTACTTACAGTACTGTATGTTTTATTGGTAACTATAAAATCGCAACAGGCTTAACGTGCTCTTACAAACAGTGAAGTATTGCGATTTCCCCAAAAAGTACTAGAAGCTGAGTGGTTAGCCAACTGGCTTATCCAAAATTCCAACTTGCATACGGCCCATGGCAATCACCATGGCAGGAATCATCTGAGAGTTCAGATTTGGACGAGTAGTCTGGGTGGAGTCGGCCAAAAAGGCCACAACTCCACTGCGTTTCCATCCATATCCATCAGATGATCTCCCCAATCTCACTGACACGAAAACAATTATCTATCTAGTATCCTAAAAGAAGTTCGGTACTGTATCAAATATATTTAAAGGTCATGTCTCTTCGGTTGGTCAACTTCTTCCTCGACTAAACTACTCACCGAGCTGGTTCAATGTCAAACCATGTACGCTGCCTCGAGATCAAAGTTCAGGGCCCCCTTTTCTCTACCTGCTCTTTCTTTGTAAAGACTCCTTGACTTCACTTTGTACTGAAAAGCGTACTGTTCAGATCACCATTGGCCATGGCTAGAGTGCGGCACAATCCCTGCACCGTACTGCTGCTCAAGTGCAACGAACAGCAGTGAGTTCAGTGGACCAGAATCACAATGAGGCTTAAGATTCGGTGGTGCATGGTAGGCTTCATCTAACTCGAGCGCATGCCTATCTAGTTAACCAATGTGGTGTCCGTCGCGTTCTCGTCTTCTCGGAGATCCTCTCGATCCGCAAGATCATGCCAGGCCCAGGCACATATAACGACATTTCTTTCGCTTGTCAACTGTACCGGTTCTTGCAATGCAACCATAACTGAACACCGGCCGGCGTCAGTTACGCAAGTCAAAGAGCCGCCACCTGCTGCAGAGTCGTCTCGCCTTTTGGCTTGACTACAGCAGGCGGCGATCGAAAAAAAGATTAAAGCAAAAGGCAGTCGGCAGTGGAAGCTAAGCTAATTACCGCTAGTTTATCAATCTATGCAATGATGATTGGTTGACGAGGGGATTAAGTTAAGCTAGACGCGGTGAAGGCTGACTTGCGGCGGCTGTCTGACTTGGACTACACTTTTGGGCGTTGAGTTGGGCGCGCAAAAGTCGATTTGCCCCCAGTTTTTTTTTATAAACTAGCGATGTTGATGCTGCAATGTTGGGTGCGGACACATGTACCGATGTCCAGTGGTGCTGCACCAAAGTACATGTACAGAGGTGGACTTGGCATGCCACAGTGTCATAGTGCCAACCATGGCGAGCAGACTGGCCAACTCCTTCCAGCAGTGCAGCCGCTGACTATTTCTAGTCTACCACCGTTCCGTTAGGCTCACGCCGACGTCCACGCTGACCATGCATCCATCCAGACCATCAACCCTGGCTTTTGCATAGCATTATCGATCTCACACAACTCGCTTTGATCCATTAAAAAGTTACGCACACGACTTTGGCGAGCAAATTTACTCACCGAAAATAGGAGTAGCTTCCTAGGAGTCCTGGTCTCAGGCTTAGCTCGAGCAAGTCATGAAACAAAACAAAATACCTGGTCAGGTGGTGCCATATTTGACACGGTTGGCTCGTTTCCGACTAATGGCTTCTCCACCGGGTCGATCCAACCTGTCCCGGTGTGTCTGAACTCGTTCGCGCGGATGCGCGAAACGTGCGTGACGCCCCAGCGACACGACCTAATCGGACGAACGCGTCCGACTCAACCCATCCATGCATCAAATCTAGGTCTCGCTTAGGTTGGCTCGGACAACGCGCGTTCCTCCCACTAGTTCCGGGCCCTCTCGCTGGTGGCACAACAGACACTCTGCTCCCCCAAACCCGCGTTCTCCATATCCCACGACCAGAACAGGCGTAGCCATTGCCGCCGCCACTGCCCGCTGTCGGCGACGCCCCCGCTAATTCGAGTAACATCGCAGGCCACGCGCGTTGTCGGAGTTGTCTGGACGCGCCGCAGGCAATCCCGCGACTCCGCTCTCCGCCTATCGACTGGACACGCGACAGACTCTGTGTGGCGCACAACCTGCTCGGTCGTTTGCCTGACCACGATTGAGGTAAGTTCGCCAGTCCTTTCTAGGTTATCCAGCCCGCTGCGGGAGTTGGCATCGCCATTGACGGCCATATATTTTACAGATGGGTAGCAGTTAAAGGCAATAGAGTTCTTCTACAAGAATTTCATGGAGTCATCATCCGAGGAGGAGTCCGACGGTGAGACCGAGATTCTGTTGGCAACTGCATAGATGGTGCACGACCACTACCTCATGCCGCCACGCAGAGGTGGCGCGGCCAAGCGGCGCGATGTCAACCATGAGCGCGACCGAGAAGAAGGCCACATACGCCTTTACAAGAACTACTTCCACCCAACTAATACGATCTTCAAAGAGAAAGCATTTCGTCGCCGCTATCGGATGTCCAGGAACCTGTTCTTGGACATTCTCAATAGGGTGAGGGACTACGATGACTACTTCGAGGCCAAGTATGATTGTACTGGTAATATTGGCTTCTCCTCTTATTAGAAATGTTCCGCCGTATTCGTCAGCTTGCATATGGAGTGTCCGGTGATCTCGACGACTATATGCGCATGAGTGAGTCCACATGTCATGAGACAATATACCAGTTTTGCAACGTAGTTATTGCGGTGTTTGGCAAAGTTTATTTGAGAGATTCAAACACCGAAGACACTGCCCGCCTTTGTCTATCAACGAGAGAAGGGGTTTCCTACGATGCTTGGCAGCATCAACTTGGCAAGAGCAATTCAAAGGGCATACAAATGGGTGCACCGTCATACTAGAGGTTGTTGGATCACAGGATCTCTAGATTTAATACTCTTTTTTTGACATGGCTGGATCAAACAATGACATCAATATGTTGCAGCGGTCTCTGGTGTTTGCTAGGCTGGCAGAAGTCAATGCTCCACAGACATATTATAAGATCAATGGCAATCCATATGATATGGGTTACTATCTAGCTGGCGGTATCTATCCATCCTAGGCCATCTTTGTGAAGAAAATCCGTAACCATGTAAATAAGAAATGCAAGAGGTTTGCGAAAGAGCAAGAATCCACTAGGAAGGATGTGGAGCGAGCATTTGATGTGCTTCAGTCAAAGTGGGATATTGTTTGATACCCTGGTAGAACTTGGAGCACGAAGAGGATGTGGATGTGATGACTGCTTGTGTGATCATGCACAACATGATCGTCGAGGACGAGCATGATGACGACATCTTAGACCAAGGCTACGATGTTTATAGTCAGTTGGTTGAGTCAGAGCTAGGTCTAGCATCCTAGGAAGGTTTTATGCAAGTGCATAAAAATTTGCGTCACAGGCACACCCATGATCGGCTTCAACTAGACTTGATTGAGCATATATAGGCTTGTGCGGAAAACCTAAACGTTTAATACCTTATTTGTTTCTTATAATTTAAATGACGTTTGGTTGTTTTCTATCGAATCATATTTATATGTAAGCATTATTTTAGTTAAATTATGTAATTTAGTTTATTTGATTGTCAAAATTTATTTTGTGACAAAATCTCCAAACATATAAAATTTCTGACAAGCGCTGTCAGCGCGGACAAATGAGTCGCGTCACTTAACACGATCTGCCAGACAAACCAGACCACCACCCAAAAACAACTGCGGTCCGACCCAAAAGACAGAAACGGTCCATTTGAGTCGGCCCGGTGGAGATGTCCTAAGGGCATCTCCAATGGGCCGAAGCATACCGTCCGAGCGTGTCTGAATCGGTCCGCGAGGACGCGCGAGGCATGCGCGGCGCCCCAGCAGGCCGACCCATCCGGAAAAATGTGTCCGGCTCGATCCATCTGTGCAACTAATCTGGGCAACGGTAGCGTCGGCCTGGACGCGCGCGGACTCGTCCAGTGGCCCATACGCCAGCCACCGCTTACCGGCGACATCGATTCAGACGCGATCAGCAGCACCGATTCAGATACAACCGAGGCAGCAATTCAGACACGCTGCGCGGAACGCTGACCGGCGGTAGCCTGCACCATCAATGGCGATGAGACGACGCGCTGCCCCACTAGGCGCCGCTTGTGTTCCCAGGCCGGCATTGATGGTGAAGGAGTGGGAAGCTGCACGCGTTCACGGGCGGCTGGACTATTTTACCCTGCGTCGTCGGTGCAGTCCTCCTCACCTCTCGCCATCGCAAACCCTACCCGCCGCCGCCACCACCGACGATAAAGAAGTCGTCGTGGATGAAGAAGGGGAGGAGCAAGAACGACCACGAGGCGTATGGCTCTAGTAGCCAGCGCCCCCGGCTGCCTGCCTTCCTCCGCGGAACATCCCTGCCATCTCCGCCACGGCCGGAGGATTTCCGGGGCCGTTCCGTGGAGGTTCACCCGCCTCCGCGAGAGGAGGAGTGCCACGCGCGACAGTACTTCCGCATCACGGAGTGCGAGCGTCGCTGGAGGAAGGGCTGAGGCATGAGGCACAACGACGTGTCCCTCCCCACCGGCTGGCACCTCAACCAGGACCACGTCCCGGTGCCGCTCATGCCCAAGGCGGGCAAAGTATTGGAGGAGGAGATCCACCGCCGGATCAGGAGCCTCCCGCCAACCCAATGGTGGGAGGATGGTTACCAATCCGAGGCGTACTGGAAACAGTTTCTCGAGTGGGAGCACAAGGTGCAGCGCGCCACCACCATCTGCCGCGGCCTGATGCCAGGGGAGGTCTACCCCGTCCCCGACATCGAATCGAACGACGAGGGCGCCGTCAACCACTCCGACGCCGAGCTCGACAGCGAGGATGGCAACGACGAGGAGGACGACGACATCATCGTCAAGCAGGAGGTGGTGGACGACGTCACCGCGAACCTGCCCCCGGAGTGCCGCGAGGTGCTGGCGCGGGGCTACGACAAGGACGCCTTCACCGAGCAGGCCATCGCGGCCAGCACGCGGGAGGAGGAAGCCCAGTGGGTCGGCTTCGAGGAAACCGTCCAGCTCACTGGCATGGTGGCGCAGGCGAACGCCCAGTTGGCTCCACCACCGCCGCTGTCGGTATGGGCGCCTTCGATGGCGCCGGAGGTGGGGATGGAGCTGCCGCACCTCCATCACGATTGGGCGCCATGGCCTGGGCATGTGATCAACCCGCATGCGCCCGCTCCCGTCCAGGCGCTGCCGCCGCCCAACCTCTGGATACCGCCGGAGTACATTGATCTCGACCCGTAAATGGACGAGACGGCGCCCACGCGCGAAGATCCGTAGTTAGGACTAGTAGTTTAAATGTAAATTAGTATAAACTTTATCAGTTGGTTTATGTTTGAATTTGTAAAAAAATACCGTGTCCAGGTCGGACAAATGAGTCGTGCTGCTGGACGCAGCTGACCGAACAGATCGATCCCCTCTTCATATTGATCGCGATCCGATTCAAACGGACAGAAACAAAACATTTAAGACGACCGAATGGTTCGGCCCGACTAAGAAGATGGGGCGCGAAGGTCGGTCAAGCCAGGACCGCGCGTTCCCGCTCAAAATGCACGGCACACGCCGCCGGCGCGAGCGCGTGCTCCTGGACCGAAAAGGAGCTCGCTTCGCACGCCTTTCTTCCCTTCCGTACCTCCTAATCCGAATCGCACACCTTCCCCCCATGGTTCTAAACTTGCAGTCTCCTCAAGTTTTCCTTCCCTAAAAGTACTCCCATCCTATATATACGCTCACCCGCCATAGAATAGGAACTCATCATCCGAAGAACCCAAGTAAGCTCGACATCGACAGAAAGCACCACATCACAATTCTCAATTGTGAACAGAGAGGAAAGAAGAAGATGGCAGTCATCAGCGAGCGATGGACAAAGATGCGGACGCTGGGCCGTGGCGCGTCAGGTGCGGAGGTTTACCTCGCGGCGGATGACAACTCGGGGGAGCTGTTCGCGGTCAAGTCGGCGTGCGCGTCAGGCGCCGCGGCGCTGAGAAGGGAGCAGGCGATCATGTCCGCGCAGCGCTCCCAACGCGTCGTCTCCTGCGTCGGTGGCCGCGCCGCACGCGACGGGTCATACCAGCTGTATCTCGAGTTCGCGCCGGGCGGCTCGCTCGCCGACGAGGTGGCCAAGGCCGGGCGGCTAGAGGAGCGCCGCGTGCGCGGATACGCGGCCGACGTCGCGGCAGGGCTCGCGTACCTCCACGGGGAGTCCATCGTCCATGGGGACATCAAGGCGAGGAACGTCGTGCTCGTCGCCGACGGCCGCGCCAAGCTCGCCGACTTCGGGTGCGCGAGGAAGGCGGGCGATCCGATCATTGGGGGCACGCCTGCGTTCATGGCGCCGGAGGTGGCCCGCGGCGAGGAGCAGGGCCCAGCCGCCGACGTCTGGGCGCTCGGCTGTATAATCCTCGAGATGGCAACCGGCCGCGCACCGTGGAGCGGCATGGACGGCGACGCGCTCGCGGCAATGCACAAGATCGGGTACACAAACTCCATGCCGGAGGTGCCCCAGTGGCTGTCCGCAGAGGCCAAGGATTTCCTGGCCAGGTGTTTGATCAGAGAACCAACTGAACGGTGCACGGCGGCGCAGCTGCTGGAGCACCCGTTCCTGGCATCCTCTGTTGTATTGGACGCGAAGCTGGAAGATAACAAGGGCAAGTGGGTGTCGCCGAAGAGCACGCTGGACGCGGCATTATGGGAGTCGGAGACTGACACCGACGAGGAGCTGTCGCACAGCAGCACGGCCGAGAGGATCAAGGCATTGGCCTGCCCCGGCTCGGCATTCCCGGACTGGGACTCCGACGAGGGCTGGATCGACGTGCTCTCTACAACAACGGAAGCTTGTGACGCTGCTGTTTCCGTGCCGGCCAAGGACATCATGGCTGGCCTGGACAACGGAATCACAGGAGAAGAACAAATTGCAGAGCCCGCTGGCGTTCTTGGCATTACCATGGACAGCAGCGTCCTCTATGTCGTCAATGGGGAAGAAGCCGATGGTGATTATTCAGTTAGGCATCAATTAGTTTGTCAAGATTTATCATGTAAATTAGCACTAGTGCTACTACGGGTGTACAACAGAAGCATTAATGGAACTGAATTTGTTCTTGCACATACACTCTGCCTTGCACTGCTTCTCTGTTTTCACGCTCGTGACTGTTAGATCCTATGAGGATCATCTAGCTTAAGATTTGAGCCACAAGATAAGGATCAGGGGTGTGTACCTTGATCTGGAGGTCCAGCCATGGCCTCCTCTTTATGTGCTTCCACTCCTGAACTTGATCTCGAGCAGTGAGTGGTTCTTCCTGATGCTTTCAGTCCTTGCTTGATCAGTGAGCAGGGAAGAGAGTGAGAGAGATAGAAACTGTCTTAGGTTTTCTTCTCAAACCCTAGAGCCCCTTTATATAGGACCCGCACCAGGGGAACCACACACAAAAGATGATGGTCAGGATGCCCAATGGTTGTTATTAAACAGTCCCTTAATCATCTTTAATTTGACTTAAATTGATCACAGCAACCTATAGATCACTGCAGATCACTTATACATCCAACATTCTCCCCTTTGATCGTAAGGATAAACTTATAAACTCATTTTTCAACAAAACAGCATATGAGACAACAGAATTACAACGGCCATAGAGTACCGCAGAACCCAGTTACTACAATATACCATTTTATTTCAAAACAAAGCTTCTTTAACTTAGGAGCTCCAAAAACTTATATTTATTACAAACTTATGAGCTCAGCTCTTTGTTGAAACTTATACAGAGACAATAAATTGCAATGGTCAGTTAAGTACCATTGAACTAATTGACTACAGTACATCATTCCATCGAAGAGAAGAACCCTTCTTAGCTTATGGGGAGATGGTGTCATAACGGTTCCAATTTCCAGGATCAAAAGCTTTATGCCAATCCCATGTTAGCAACGTGCTCTTTAAACACACTGGGTGGCAAGCCTTTCGTAAGTGGATCCGCTAACATTGCATTAGTCCTTATATGCTTAATACTTATTGTCTGATCCTGGATTCTATCTTTCACAACAAGATACTTAATGTCAATGTGTTTGGCAGCACCACTTGACTTGTTGTTATTTGAATAGATCACTGCGGGTTGATTATCGCAGAAAAGAGTGAGTGGCTCAAATATACTGTCAAACACCCTTAAATCCGGAATAAAATTCTTCAGCCATACTGCCTGCCCGGTTGCCTCATAACATGCCACAAACTTTGCCTGCATTGTTGACGATGCAGTAACACTTTGCTTGGTGCTTTTCCAAGAAATAGCACCTTCTGCAAGGGTGAATATGTAACCCGATGTGGATTTCTTAGTATCAACACACCCCGCAAAATCAGCATCTGAATAACCCACCACCTCGAGGTTATCAGTTCTCTTATATGTGAGCATGAGGCCTTTAGTACCTTGCAAATAACCTAAAGCTTTCTTAGCAGCCTTCTAGTGATCCAACCCTGGATTAGACTGATATCTGCCAAGCATCCCGGTTATGAATGCTAAGTCAGGGCGAGTGCATACTTGTGCATACATCATACTTCCAATGATTGAAGCATAAGGAACTGACTTCATCTGCGCAGATTCATAATCATTACTTGGGCACTGAAAAGTCCCAAACTTATCGCCCTTGACAATAGGAGCATGCGAGGCTGAGCACTTATGCATATTGAACTTTTTGAGTACCTTCTCAATATACGCTCTTTGTGATAGCCCCAAGATTCCTCTGGATCTATCTCGGTGAATTTGAATGCCTAAGACATAAGCGACTTCACCAAGATCTTTCATGTCAAACTTTGAAGAGAGAAACCTTTTAGTTTCCAGCAACATATTCTTATCGCTACTGGCTAATAGTATGTCATCAACATACAGTATCAGGAAAACAAAATTGCTCCCCCTGAACTTCACATAAATGCAATTGTCCACTTCATTCTCCTTAAAACCAAAATTCTTTATGACTTGATCAAACTTGAAGTACCATTACCTTGAGGCTTGCTTTAATCCATAAATGGATTTCTTAAGATGACATCCTAAATGTTCTTTTCCTTTCATAACAAAACCTTCCGGTTGAGCCATGTAAACATCCTCATGTAAGTCACCATTCAGAAATGCCGTTTTGACATCCATCTGATGCAACTCTAGATCATAATGAGCCACAAGTGCCATTATAATTCTGAATGAGTCCTTAGAGGAGACAGGTGAAAAAGTCCCATTATAATCAATACCTTCTCTTTGAGTGAAGCCCTTAGCCACAAGCCTTGCTTTGAACCTTTTGATATCACCCTTGGAGTCATGTTTGGTCTTATAGACCCATCTGCTTCCCATAGTTTTGGCTCCTTTAGGAATCTCTACTAAGTCCCATGCATCATTAATGCTCATGGACTTCATTTCATCTTTCATAGCATCAAGCCATTCTGATGAATGATCACTTTGTATGGCTTCCTTAAACGATGCAGGATCATCATCCAACATCGACTCATTCATATCCTCACTCATATAGGTCACATAATCATCAGGAATAGCAGACTTTCTAGCCCGCTTTGACCTTCTGAGAGGTGCATTATTTGGTACCTCAATCACAACTTCAGGCTGCTGAGCATCTTCCGTAGAAGTATCATTAGATGTGGACTCTAACGGAGTCACAGGTATCTCAGCAGGGGTAGGATTAACGGTTCTTTCAACTGGAGGTGTAACCTCAACATGAACAGGAAACACTGGTTCTTGTATCATAGATACCGAGACATATTCCCGTTTCTCCTCTAAGGTTATTTCCCTGGGAGTCATACTCCCCCTCAACATATCACTTTCCAAGAACACAGCGTGTCTTGTTTCAACAAACTTAGTGAATTGCTTTGGACAATAGAAACAATATGCCTTAGATTTGTCAGGATAACCAATGAAATGGCAACTGACAGTCTTGGGGTCTAACTTTCCCATAATTGGATTGAAAACTCTTGCCTCAGCAGGGCAGCCCCACACATGCAAATAACTCAGGGTAGGTTTTCTCCCAGTCCATAATTCATACGGTGTTTTCGGCACCGATTTACTGGGGACCTTATTAAGAATACGTGCGACTGTCTTTAGAGCTTCTATCCATAAACCAAGCGGCAAAGTAGAGTGACTTAACATACTCCTTACCATATCCATAAGAGTACGATTCCGCCTTTCAGCGACTCCATTTTGCTGAGGTTCGCCCGGTGCTATACTGAGCAACAATACCATTTTCCTGAAGGAACTTAGCAAAAGGTCCAAGAATTTGGCCATAAGAAGTGTGTCTTCCGTAGTACTCACCACCACGGTCAGACCTTATAACTTTGATCTTTTGACCAACTTGATTCTCAACTTCAGCTTTAAATATCTTGAACTTTTCTAATGCCTCAGATCTTTCTTTCATAGGATAGATGTATCCAAAGCGGGAGAATTCATCAGTGAATGTTATGAAGGAATCAAAACCATCCACTGATTTCATATTAAATGGACCTCAGATATCCGTGTGAACAATTTCCAAAACTCCCGTGCTTTGATTTGCACCTTTCTTAATTTTCTTAGCATATTTCCCTTTGATGCAATCAATACAATGATCTAGATCCGCATCTGAGAAATTTAAAGGATGAAGAACTTGCTCCTTAATGAGACACTCGATTCTCCCCCTCGAAATATGGCCCAAACGATAGTGCCATAGTTTCGAAGAAGTCTCATCATCATCGCGCTTACGCTTGGTACTAATATTTATATTAGAGGAAGCATCAACTTCACTTATGGAATCACATAAGGAAACAAGATAAAGTTTGTCTTGTCAGAAGGCAAGACCAACATCCTTATTGTCAAACATAATTATACATCTCTTGTTCCCAAAGTCACAGTGAAAACCATCATCATCTAAGCATGAGAGAGACACAAGGTTTTGTCTCATAGAGGGTACATAAAGTACATTACGTAAACGAAGCATAAAGCCACTATGGAGTGTAAGAGTAAACTCTCCAATAGCCTCAGCTTCGGCTTCAACACCATTAGCAACTCTAATGGTTCTTTCCCCTCTTCTTAGAGTCCTCTTCGTATCGAATCCCTATAAGGAGTTTGCAACATGAATTGTTGCACCTGAGTCCACCCACCATGTATTGGTGGCATAATTAACATAAAAGGATTCGTCAACAAAGGTTATAACATTAGTACCTTTCTTATTGAGCCATTTCATGAACCCAATACAATCCCTCTGGACGTGTCCGCTTTTTCCACAAAAGCGACATCCATTAGGATCTTTACCATCAGCATTAGGGGGTGCATCTGCATTAGGAGATCTGTTAGGGTTCTTTTGCTGAAAGAACTTAGAAGATTGCCCTTTATCTTTAAACTGAGCAGGCTTAGGCTTTATAAACTTTTTCTTCTTCTGAGAATGCTTGAACTGATTGACATGATCAACTCGTCCAGCTTTAAGCCTTTCCTCCTCTTGTACACATCTAGCCATCATTTCATCCATGCCCCATTTAGAATCCATCGCATTGTAATTGATGGTGAATGGAGAGAACTCCGTGGGCAAGGATGACATAATAAATTGGACAAGGAAACCTTCAGAGATTTCCATTTCCATTGTCTTAAGTTTAGTGTCCATGTTAATTTTCCTCATGATATGTTCTCTCAGACTCATAGTTGGATCATACCTTTCATCAATAAGCCTTCTAATGAGGCTTGTTGCATAAATTTTGGATGATCCCTTAAATTGGTCCTCAATCTGTCCAAGGTAACCCTTGGCAGTCTGAGAGTCTGGAACATCTCCCCTCATACTTTGAGTAATGGAGCCCTTAATAATCATGAGGCACTTACAATTTGAATCCTCCCACTTAGTCTTCTCATCATCATAAGCCCTTTTCAGGGCATCATAATTCTCATCACCTTCAGTAGGTGCTACAAGAGGATCCTTAAGGAGGGCATAATCTATATTCAGCAAAGCTAAGGTGATCTTAAGCTTCTCCTTCCAAGTACCAAAATTGCTACCGTCAACTGTTCTATGCCATTTATAATACCAGCAATTTGAGAGGCATTAGATGCTTCAAAAGAAAACAAATGCTTTGAATAAGCATCATAATTTTATACTCCTTTCATCAATCTAGTCTACATCATCTTTGGCCAGAAATAGACATGATCAATAAAATTTTGTGATCAAAATATCTGCTAATCAGCTTTGGCCAGAATGACAGATATAAGCCACACTTAATTAGATCATCTAATCATATAGAATTCTATCATCAATCTAGAACACATCAGCTTTGGCTAGAAGTGAACCAGACCAATAAATATTTCATGATCAAAATGTCCATCAATCAGCTTTGACCAGAATGATAAACATAATCCATGCTTAATTTGAGGATTTATCAACTTAACTTTGCAGCAAAACATTATTATCACAATTTATTTGAATAAAACCACAAAAGAAACAACTAAGCATGAAAAAACACATTAAACTTGCTTAAGTGAGGTAAATAATTGCATGACAAAAGAATAATTTGTCACATAATTATGTTCCATAATTGACATAATAAAATATGCCAAAAATTTAGCCCCCAAAACCATTTATATATAAGCCCTAACTCTTATATCTTAGATTTTAAAGAAAAGGAAGAAACATAAGTTTCAAACAATCAAACTGAGCCCATAAAAGATTTGGCCCAATCCCCTTTTCTTTATTAATAAGGGAAAACTAAAACAAAACTTTCGGACTGGGCCGAGAATAGCCCAGCCCGTCTCCCCTCAGTGGCCTGCTAGGCCCGTTAGGCAGCTAACGCTGCGGGCCGTTGGATGAAATCCAACGGTCGAGGTGGCGCCCGGTCAGCACGAGACAGCCCCCCCGTGCCCTAGCCCCCATTTCCCCCTCCCTCCTTTTCCTCTCTGCCTCCCAAGCCACGAGAGAGAGAGAGAGAGACGCGCGGCGGCGAAGCCAGCCGCAAAAGAGGAAGAAGGTCGGCGTCGGTGAGCGCCTCTCGCCAGATTCGCGTGCAACAGCGCGCGGCTTCGTCGAGTGGTGCTTGCCGGTGCCCGTTTGCGTCACGACGGCGAGCGCACGGGCGTCCCCGCAACGACATCGACGACGCAACGCCAAGTCTAGCGCCGCGGTGGGCTCCTGCACCGACAAATGCGCGAGGAGACATCACCATAGACCGGTGTGGTGGACGGCGAGGTCGCGCGGGCACGAGACCGAGCGTTTCTGCCAACTTAGTAGGTCGGCTCCGGCGCCGCCGTGGCCAACGACGGCGACGAGGCCCTTAAGGTACACGTCCACCACCTCTTTATCATTAGATTAGGGTTAGAGTTCGTCCAATTTGGGAATTAGGGTTAGGGTTCATCAATAATTGGGGAATTTAGGGTTAGGGTTCTTCGATTCGATGAACTAGGGTTAGGGTTCTTCAGGAATTGGGGATTAGGGTTAGGGTTCTGCACCAACAACTCAAATCCCCACATAAAAAATTGCACAAAAGCAACCCTAGCACCTGTTCTTGATCAGATAGAACTTAAACTTAGTAATTTTAGGGCTAAAACGTCAACTTTATGTTGTTCTTAGGCAAGAACTGGAACAGGAACATAGCTCCAGCAACTAAACAGGAACTAACCAGGAAGAACAAGCTTGATGGAACAAGAATCCAAAAAATAAGAGGACTCAATCTTAGAGCTAGTTGCTCTAATACCACTGTTAGATCCTATGAGGATCATCTTGCTCAAGATTTGAGCCACAAGATCAGGGGTGTGTACCTTGATCTGGAGGTCCAGCCATGGCCTCCTCTTTATGTGCTTCCACTCCTGAACTTGATCTCGAGCAGTGAGTGGTTCTTCCTGATGCTTTCAGTCCTTGCTTGATCAGTGAGCAAGGGAGAGAGTGAGAGAGATAGAAACTGTCTTAGGTTTTCTTCTCAAACCCTAGAGCCCCTTTATATAGGACCTGCACCAGGGGAACCACACACAAAAGATGGATGGTCAGGATACCCCTGATCAGGGCATCCAATGGTTGTTATTAAACAGTCCCTTAATCATCTTTAATTTGACTTAAATTGATCACAACAACCTATAGATTATTGCAGATCACTTATACATCCAACAGTGACTACTCCATGAAAAAGAACTACGGGTTCAGGGAACTAGAACGGTAACGCCACGTACTCGCGTGGCCGTGACTCTGATGCAGGCAAATCCAGCTAACTTCCTCCACGCAGCACGCCGAAACCGAAGGTTCCACGGCGAAAAGCATGGAGTCAACACGGAAAGCACAGCGTCACAGCAGACGTATCCTCGAGAAGTTTTGCTTCGCCAGGAGGAGATGGATCACTGGATAAATGTTTGATTCGATTTGTTTAATTTTTAGATGTGCAAGTGCACTGAAACGATGCGCGTCCGCTGCCGCCGGCCTGCCGCGGCGCGCGAGCGCAAGTGGACGGACATCGATCGAGAGAGACGGCCGGCCGGACCACATCCGTACCACTGCGCGTCCTCGTGCTCAGCTGGTAGCCAAGCAAAGCCGATGCTCGAGCAGCGCTGCTAGCGCCGTGTGTCCATTCGCTCCAGTGGCCAGTGCGCCGCGTCGCTGCCCTGCAGCCTAGCTTTGTACCGCTCTCGCCGTCGTCTTTCTCTCTGCCGCCATTCTAAGCAACGGACCCAGTGCGCGCGATCGACCAACGAATCCTTCGGATGCCGGCACGTGGCAGATCGACGTCCCGTACGTACGATCCTGATCGCGTTCCTGTTTCGCGTGAACATTAGGCGCTGATCATCCGTTCCTCGCCTTTTGTTTTGAAAAAAAAAAAATCTTGATCCGTTCGTGTCTCGCTCGGTTACCATATGATTGTTGCCCAATAATGCTTGCCCTACTAAAATAATGCTGCTCCGGTGGAGTACTACTCCACAGCTTAGACATGATGTTAGCTCAGCTAACGGCTATTTTTTTTTAATAATATATATTTTTAATCAATTTCACAAATAATATACGGATCGAGTAATTTGCGAAACTAAAGGGCCGTCGTCTTTTGGGAAGACGACCGAACCTGGTCATTATTTGAGAAGACGACTAGAAGCTTCTTTAATTGAAAAGACGACGTCTAGGAGCTTCTTTAATTGAAAAGACGATGCCTAAGAGCTTCTTTAACACAGCACGTACCATGCATGATCAGATCATGATCGTCTTTTCGAAAAACGACGGCGCCGGTCGTCCTCTGGAATAAAGACCGGATCCTGATCGTCTTTTCAATTAAAGAAGACGTTCGTCATCTTTTCAAACAAAGAAGGGCTTCGGTCGTCTTTTGAAAAGAAGACGACCCGTTAGTTTCGCAAATTCCTCTTTCCATGTATTATTTGTGAAATTGAATTAAAAAATATATTATTTGGAAAAAACGAGTGCTTGGTATTTTTATTCCTTATTTTATTTTTCAACCATTATTATATGTATCTTACACTCTTCGTTTTTGCAAGGCTTTACGCTTTGCACAGTGGCATTATGGTTTGCACATCTTAGTTTTGACATCATCTAATATTGTACTATAATATATATACTTATAAACATAAAAAATTAATGCATTGCTATTTTTTTCACAAATCCACAAGTATGATATTCAAAGTATCGAATTTGGGATATTGGTAAAGATGTTACTAGTCAAAAATAAATTTGACTCTGTCAAAAACGAAGATCCCGCAAAAGAAAAAAAACTACTCGGAGAGCTATAATATTTTGCAGTAATTTGTTTGTTACTTCTTTTTCTTTGGTTGTGGGAAAACCCAAACTAATAAAGACTTCTATAGGGAGCTCAAAGAAAAGCTATTTTTTTTAAAATAATACATTTTTTATTGAATTTTACAAATAATACACAAAACGGGCAAATTGCAATTCTGACGGTCCGTCGTCCGTTGAAAAGACGACCGGGGTGCTTCTTTATTTCAAAAGAGGACACACATGTCTTCTTTTATTCAAAAGACGACACACTTGATGCGACAGGGTTGTCGAGCTGTCGGGCGACAGGGGGTACGCGGCGTCGTCCGTTGAACGGACGAAGGAGGGTTCGTCCTTGGAACGGACGACGCGCCTCAGCATATTGTTCACGCGCCTGCCGGTCGTCGTCCTCCTCTCTCTCTCTGGTTGTTCTTCCTCGCTAGCGTTCTTCCTCTCTCTCTCTCTCTCTCTCTCTCTCTCTCTCTCTCTCTCTCTCTCTCTCGCTTGCTCTCGTTTTCCCAGCTGCTGCACCGATTTGTAGCCCAGATTTCTACCCAAACTCGCTGCTCTAACACATTAGCAAGCTAGTAGAGTCCCGATCTACTAATGGGATAGCCTAGTGTAGTGATTTGAGTCGTTTTGGTGGAGGGATCTGGTGGTGTTCTTGTTGAGCAATGGCCATGGTGGAGGCTGGTGCTGGGACTTGAGGAAGGTGCATGGTAGAGGTGCTGATCCGTTGACCTGAGGCAGCTGCACGACAGGACTTCGCACGCTTCAAGGGTAAACCCTAATTTCTTGCTAATTGTAGTCATGTGTGTATGTTTATAGGTAGCCTTTGATGGGGTCTGTTAGATGCAAGATATTTGTAGAGTATTATGTGTCAATGTATCTGTTTTTGACTATTTTCGGTATTTTTTAGGTCGAAAATCATGTCAAATAATGTAGTGTTTAGGTTCTTGTATGGTCCTGGTTTCGTCAGAACAAACCAGCACAGAGTTGATTTGAGCGAGTTTAATTTTATGGATGAAGTGCTTCAGAATTCTGAAACAGTGCCCGTTACTCAGTTGAAGGATTGGTTATGTGTTCGTTTAGGACTCCCTCCTACCCATATTGTCGGTGTGCATGCTTTATGGACTAAGTCAAGGCAAACCCCTAATTTTTATTTAAGGCCAATAGAAGCGCAACATAAATGGGTCAAATTTGTGCAAGCTTGCCAGAAAAGAGAAGTTAACCCCAGTCTCTTAGTGTTACTTGTGGCGAAAGAGGCTGGGTATGATCATGGCCAGAGTAGTCAGACCGGTCATGCTGGAGGTAGTTATGATCATGGCCAGAGTAGTCAGGGCCAAGAGGGTGGCGGCGGTTATGAATCAGGTCACAGTAGCTATGCACACACTGGGGGTGATGGTTATGTATCAGAGGACGATGGTGAAGGATTAGGGGAAGACATATTCAGTGGCGAAGCTGATGAGGACGAGATATATGATGGTTTGTTGCAACATCAAATGGAAGCCGAAGACTCAGAAGGCAACAGTGATACGGCTGATGATTCTGGCGAGTCTGATCAAGAAGAGATTGGCCAACCTATTCCGGCATCATGGAATAATGACAACACAGCAGCAATGACTGTGAACGATGGGCATGATTCGGCGTGGCATTATCACGCGAACAACATCTCTCTGGGTGCATTATATCCTAGCAAGACACATCTGCAGGAAGCAATTGTTGAGTGGTCAATGTCCATGCAACCGGTCTTGAAAACGAAGGTGTCATCACAACAATATTTGACATTGGTTTGCGAGGAAGCTGGATGTCCTGCAAGGGTGCATGCCCATGTCCCTAGGTATGACACAAACTGGAAGGTCACCGATGTTGTGATGCACACATGCACACTTGACAGTGTCCTTCAGGACCATCGTAACCTCACGTCAACCCTCCTGGCTTGACTGTTGTACACAGAGATAGTGGAGGGCAAAGCCATGGGGGTGAAAGCTACCATTAACAAAGTTCCTGTCATATTCCGCTACAATATTTCATACGGGAAGGCTTGGAGGACTAAGAAAAGGGCACTGGAGGCAAGGTTTGGTTCGTTTCGAGATGGGTATGACTGTGTTGTTAGGATGCTCCAGACACTACAGGCTAGGAATCCAGGCACCTACGTGGATATCCAACACTTTACATTGCCACAGGAACCTAATTTGAGGGTACTTCATCGAGTGTTCTTCTCATTTGCTATATGCATAGAAGCTTTCACTCACTGTCGACCAGTCATCTATGTGGATGGTACATTTCTCACTGGCAAGTATAGGGGTCATATATTGACTGCCATAGGTCAAGATGGAAACAATCAAGTTGTTCCACTTGCTTTTGCTTTCGTGGAGAGCGAGAACACCGAGAGTTGGGTATGGTTTTTCAGGCAGTTGAAGATAGCAATTGTGAGGGATACACCGAATGTATGCGTCCTTCATGATAGGCATCCAGGTATACTAAGCGCGATAAAGAAGCTCACACAGCCCACTCCTGATGAAGTTACTCCATGGCTGGACATGCAGAGTCGTTGGTGCATGCGGCATCTAGGGGCCAACTTTTTCTCACAGTTCAGAAACAAGGCTCTTATGAACCTATTCAAGAAGCTTTGCAAGCAGAACCAAGAGTGGAAGTACATCAAGTGTCGTGGCTATCTTGATGACTTCACTAAAAAAACATGTGACTCAAAGGAGAGCAGCTAGAGCAGCAGCGGTCGCGGCTCATGCAACGGCGTTAGCTGCACATGCAACAACAGGAGCAGCACCACCGGAGTAAGAACCCATTGCGCTTTGTGACTTGCCAGGATTTGACCAAACCGGTACTAGGAGAAGGCATGGCAGAAGGATTAAAATTTTTCAGGAATTGATACAACACGAGCCTGTAGAGAGGTGGTCTCTGCTGCATGACACTCATGGGGCTAGGTTTGGCGTCATGACTACAAATCTAGCTGAAACTTACAACTTTGTCTTGAGAGGAAGCAGGGCTCTACCATTAACGGCCATTGTGGAGTGTATTTTCACCGGAACTCTGAAGTTTTTCAGAGACAGACTCCAGATGGCTCAGATGCATATCATGAACAACCCAAACACGAGGTATTATTCAAAGATCATGCATTACATGGATGCCAAGATGGAGAAGGCTCGGTCCATGCATGTCATCGCCATCGGTAATCAGGAAAGAAGGTTTGAGGTACGCCTCCCTTCCAACCGGATTGGAACAGGAGAAGAGGTAAACACACAGGAGGTGAGTATAGGCAACGAAGCCTGGCCAACGTGTGAGTGCACGTGCAATAAACCCAAGATGTTGCATCTGCCTTGCTCGTATGTACTAGCTGCATGTGGGCTGGTGGGTATGGATGCGATCTCGTGTGTGTCTCCTTATTTCCTTAAGGACGCGGTGGTCAATACGTGGACAGGCGAGATGATGGGATATAGGACATGGGGAAATTTTAACAAAGTAAATCCAGGTGAAAGGGTTTACATCCCAGATCCTGAACTGATGCGGGCAGGAAGAGGAAGGCGAAAATGTGTCCGCATCCGTAATGATATGGATGAATCTGAAGCCGGAGGCCCTACTAGGCAATGTTTTCTGTGTAATCAATTTGGTCATATAGACACCAGTTGCCACATCTTCGGGACTGGTGGAGCCGCTCCTCGTGGACGTGGCAGCCGAGGAAGAAGAGGCAGAGGAAGAAACTAGATGTGTGGAACTATGTCTTAAATTTGTAATATGTGTGGAACAATGTCTTAAATTTGTAATATGTGTGGAACTATGCCTTGAATTTGTAATATGTGTGGAACTAATGTGCAGATGGCAGGATCTTTGCTGAATGCTGACATAGATAGAAAGCACCGGTCGACGGTACTGGATGCTAACTCGGGGACCTTGAAGCACCTAGTGACTCGCACTCCCATGTCGAACTGGTGCATACATCCTGATTGGCTTCAGAGGCATGTGACATTTATTTCTCTTGTTTTTGGGATATTTATGGGCCAGAGTGACTAAACTGTTCTGCTATCTTCTTATGTAGATTGAAGTGGGCTGGGCTCTTACCCTTCGTTTGTTTGGTTGAGGCCACTTGTATGGAGGAGATAGAAGGGCGACACCTTGGGTTCCAGACTAGTCGGTTACAGTACGACTCGTCTTTGCTCACGTGCTTGGTGGATCGATGGAGGCCCGAGACTCACACTTTCCATTTTCGATGGGAAGAGATGGCTCCTACCCTTCAGGACGTCTCGTACTTGCTGGGACTTCCGTTGGCTGGCGTGCCCATAGGCCCAGTGGATCCACCGGCAAATTGGGCCCAAGACATGGCCCAACGATTCTTTAGCATCCGTGATGGAGCTCTGGCCTTTGGCCATGACAATCATGGGCCAAAATTTGGATGGTTGGAGCAGTATCAGGTGTGTTTCATTTATTTTTTCTATTTTGTTGGAGAAGTATCATGTACTGAAAATTGTTCTATTTGCCAATGCAGATACAGAGGTTTGGGTTCCCAGCCACTGCGATGACTGCGCCATAGATTACACGCAGCCTGGAGGCATACATTATGTGGCTGCTCGGGAAGGTGATGTTCACTGAAAACCACGTGTCGACCATTAGTGCGCGATACATCCATTTTGCTAGAGGGATCGCGGAGGCGACGTGCCAGGAAGAATGCACACAGTAGAGTTGGGGTTCAGCTGTCTTAGCAGCTACGTACCGAGGTATGTGCAATGCTTGCCAGTTAACCAAGGACAGTTCTGTCTTGCTAGGATGCCCATTGTTGCTGCAACTGTGGTCATGGGAGAGGTTCCCTATCGGCCGTCCATAAGTAAGTGTCAACCAAATAGTCGACAACCAGGAACATGAAACAATTGTCTACCACTCTGACCTGCTGTTCTACGAAGAGCAAATTGACTTGCCTACATTTGGCACTCACTGGACTCGTCGCAAGGTCAGTGTAATGTCTTAATAAATTGCACTTCTGGTACTATAATATGAAAGTTACTAATAACTATTTTGTCATGCAGTGTCGTTTTGCGGGAGAGCAAGTCGTTAGATGCTATCCATCGTTTAGCGAGCAGTTCGACACACTGAAAGAGGATGTCGTGATTTGGGAGCCGTACACCCTGTAGAAACGACACGCACGATATCCTGGCGGGTTATCTATTATGTGCACTAGAGATCGAGAGTATTGGCTGACTACATCGAAGATCATCTTTGATTGCCAAGTTGAGGAGATGTCTCAACAGAGGGTCATGCGGCAGTTCGGTCTTTGCCAGATGGTATATCCCCCGCGTCCGGATGTTCCCCTTCCAGATGTCGTGCACGCATAAGTAAATATATGTACATAAGAAATGCATCTTATACTTCATCTATGTTCTTTAATGATGGTCTAACAAATTCTAATGACAGGTACTCTCGGAAAACTAGCAAGACCGCCACTCAATGGCTCCAACGGGTGGGGATTTACGTCAACGAGTGGCAGAATACACCAACACAAGTGTGGCACGCTGACCCATTTGATATGGAGCTATTTCACGGATACTTAGAGAGGTACATGTCGATGACACAACTACGTCCCATTCCACACGCACATGACGATGAGATATACCCTAGTCAGTCAACACTGGAGTCCAGACAGTCAGCGGTAAGTTCTTTATTTAGAGCATAATCAACATAAGTGCCTATGTAGTGCATACCTAACTATGAGACAAATGCAGGCCGACATGACGTGGGAGCCACAGGCTGATGTGGCTCAGTACGGACGATCACTTTCGACCGTTCCTCTTGTGCCTCGTCAGCAGGCTCAGTCCTTTGCCCGGCGGGTCGAGGAGAAGCTGCGGCGTATCTACGCGGCCATCACGTGCACCAGCGTCTCAGACGTTGTTCAACACCGAGAAGCACAGCGTCCACCGCGTCACTCGGTGGAGGAGCGCGGGCCACGTCGCTCCACGCAACAGCGCCCACCGCGTCGATCCATGGACCAGCACGCCCAACATCCACCCATGCAGCAGCCACCTTCTCTAGACCAGGCTGGAGGCTCGGGATGGCACGAGGAGCATATTTCTCCTCCACTCCGTCACGGGCCTCGTTCACGACTCTCACAGCAGGCGCCACCTCCATACTAGGCTGGAGGCTCGGGGTGGCAGCAATCACAGTTTACTTCTGACCCATGGCAGCAATCGCAATTTAATATCGACCAGTTGCAGCAGAACCAGATTACTTTCGAACAATGGCAGCAG
The DNA here is from genome assembly GCA_916181665.1 of Avena sativa. Taxonomy (NCBI): domain Eukaryota; kingdom Viridiplantae; phylum Streptophyta; class Magnoliopsida; order Poales; family Poaceae; genus Avena; species Avena sativa. The sequence goes on along the minus strand of OV702279.1, from coordinate 366,870,500 downwards.
CGATCCCCTACATGGACTTCGCTTATCGACCACAATCTCATCCTCATGGTAAGCGTGTCCCTTCCTACTATTGTTAGATGCAGTATGATATTGTTCAGTACTTAATTTCTTGTACACTAGCAGGAGACTCCGTTACATAGGACAGTACTGACGACCATGATCAGCAGACACAACATGAGCAGGTAGACTGGTTTGGCCAGTATCAGCCAGGTACTCCACCACCTATCCCCACACAGGATACATAGGATCAAGGTGAAGGGTCAACTGCACCTCGCCGTGATGTGATGCCACCCCACAGATATGGATGGAGTACACCGAGGCCTCCGCCACCTCGTCGTCGACACCAGTGATATCTACTTATGTATCAGACATTTATCTATCTATGTATGAGACATATATCTACTTATGTATCAGACATTTATCTATCTATGTATGAGACATCATTCTATTATTTCATGATTTTATTCGACAAACTACTCAACATAGCTTGCAACACAGTTCAACATAACTTGCGGTATATAAATAAGAGTCCTATCTATCCCTAGCATGATGCCTTTCCCTTTCTCTTTGATGATGCCTCGCCCTTTCCCTTTGACGATCCCTTGCACTTGCTCTTCTTGGCCTGCGCTTTCTTCTTCTTCTGCCTCTTGTCCCACTCAGCTCTCGCCTTGCTTCCAACGGGTGGCAGCATGAAGATATCATCCTCATCTTCGCTCTCTTCTATCCAGTCCCTAGGTGCCACAACCTGCTCCGTCATGTCAGCTTGACTCTTCTTGGCCTGCGCTTTCTTCTTCTCCTGCCTCTTGTCCCACTCAGCTCTTGCCTTGCTTCCAACGGGTGGCGGCATGAAGATATCATCCTCATATTCACTCTCTTCTATCCAGGACCAAGGTGCATCAGCCCGCTCCATCATGCGAGCTTCACTCTTGAAGTTGAGCTTGTCCCATCTTGCCTGGATCCTGAGAAGCTCTGCTCGTACCTGATTTGGGGTCTTCAGTTTCCACCCTCTCCGATGAAGTGACTTACCAAGCATAACGAGAGCATCATGGTTCGTTACCAACGTCTCCCAGTGGGCTGGTTCATCGCCTATCATAACACTTCTCGCTATTTGGAGAAGCCCAATGGACATCTCTGTCGGCCAGGAAAACGCGTCGGTCATAGTGGAGAGGAGTGGGGGGAAATGCGAGAGCAAGAGGAGAGGAGGGAAATTAATTAGAGAGTAAGAGGAGGAAGAGATGAATTGGTGAAAAGATACATCTCGTTGCCCGCATTTATAGAGGCACCGAACCGAATAGGCGGGAAAAAAGGGCGGGAAGTACTGGCGGAAAAAGTCGGCGGAAAGGACTGGCGGGAAAATTCGGCGGGAAGGAGTGGCGATAAAAATCGGAGGGAGAAACGGCGCGAAACAATAGTCCGAAACCTAAAACGTATTTGGAACCCTGAACTCTTGCATGCTCAATGCACCCTTCTTCATTTCAACAGACGAAACAGGCCTTCGTCTTTCGAACAGACGAAGAGCGTGTTCGTCTTTCCAACAGACGACCGTCTGGGGCGTCGTCCTATCAAAAGAAGAAGCTCAGCGTCGTCTTTTCAAAAGACGAAGTAGCCCGGTCATCTTTTCAACGGACGAGGCACCGTCAGATTTGCAACTTCCCCGTTTTGTGTGTTATTTGTGAAATTCAATAAAAACAAATATTATTTAAAAAAATTAGCTAAAGAAAACACATTTCTCAATAAGCTTCAGTAGAAAAGGAAACACAAGTATAAACACTAGAAAAAAAAACTAATTTCATATGATTCCACATGATAACCAATCATTGGGCCCACGATACCAAGTGAACAACCAATGATCACCCATGATCCACGGAGCACATGCTTTGGAGAGAGAGAGCTCTCGTCAGCATGATGAGCTCCGTTACTCATCACCACAGCAAGGCTAGCTGCGAGCAAGTAAAGCGCGAATCAGCAGGCCAATTATGAGGCCTGTATTTGCTACTACTCCTAATTGGTGCTAGCAAGCAAAGCGAATCACCCTAAACCCTAAAACTGCATCAGATATATTTATCGTGCCAACTGTATTTGCTTGTAGAACCAAAAGCGCATGGGTTCCACGACACTCGATATTTTATGAGCTCGTCTCTTCGAACGTTACCTGTCAACGCGCCACATGGCTGCGTGTTAGGCTGCCCACACGTTAATCTTTTTTGCTTTTTTTTTTTTTGAACAAAGAAAGGTCCCGAAGGACCTACACAGCTGCATTTATATTGAGCGGTGGCTTACAGCTTATACAGGAACTATCCAGAAAATAAAAAATACAACCACATTCCTGCAATTCACAAAAAGGACCCTGGACAAGATAAGAAAAAAGCAATCGAGTCCACCACCACCGTTTGGAATCGCCGACGAGAAGCTTCCACGCGCGGCCAGCAACGTCGCCACCGGGGACCAGACCACTTGGGACGACGCCGCCATGAGATGCCACACTGGAGCTGGAGCTGCCTCCCTTTTGGCGTGCTTGCCGGGAGGAATAACTGGGTCGACGTCGGACTTGTGCCAACGCCGGATCACCGCATGGCCGCCTTTCGGCCAGAAAAGTCAGCAGCAGCGCGGCAAGATGCCGTTGAAGAGCTACTGAGGAAGAACACCAAGATATTGCAGCCTGCACTGCCCCAAGATCAAGCGCACAAGCAACAAATCCAATCCCAACTCCCGCTTCACCACCTTGGTGACTCAAGAGAAGAGGACCGGAGGTCACCATGGCAAGATCTGAGGCGACCTTGAGCTTATTTAGAGGGTAGGCCGCAGTTCCCCTCCGTCCCATCTCCGGCTCCGACCTCCAGAGCGCCATGGGAAGGAGCAGCACCACCACCAGGCACCGGACGCAGCTCACATGCTCCGGCAACCATCTCCCCTTCGGCATCACGCCATACTCCACATGGGAACAAGCCAACCTATCTAACCTACCGCTACTATGGACAAGGAGGGGCCGGCCTCCTCCCCCCCACCCTCTCCGGCCGGCTAGGCCGCCGGAGACGAGGGGGAGAGGAGCCGGGGAGCACCGGGCGACTCTCAAAGGAAAGGGAGAGAGAGGGTCCTGGGACTGGGGGGGGGGGGGGGGGGGGGGGGATTTTTTTTTGCTTTTTCAAAGGTTAGTTGTTGGTGTAGTACCGGCACGAGATAAACAATGATACACGGAGCTCACTGTGTCATTCGTCTTTTTATTTAAACGAGAAGGGCCACTGGAACGGAGTACACCGGCAAATAATTTTAGTAGTTAGTCATTGCCAGCGATACATGCTTAAAAAATGGACTACTCGACCCATGGGAGACGAGACGCGTAGGACTTAGGAATCTGACAGTAGGTAGCTAGTAGTAAAATATTGACCATTCATTTCTTATGAAATATTTTATTCATATCTACAAAATAACTTCAATCGTAATGTGATCTTTAAAACGAGGAAGTATTTACTAGGGATCTGCTGGGAGCGGATGTGGCCGGCGGTGGCCACGTGTATAAACGAGAAAATTGCATCTAATATCAGTTTCTGTGGCATTTGTTATACTTTCTCTGTCCCAAAATAGATGTCTCGAAGTCAAAATTTAGATGAATCTAAACACTATTTAGTATAATGGTTTATCCATTTTGACAAATCTAAGATATCTATTTTAGGACGGAGGGAGTACAAAACACAGAAACAACATCTCTTTTGCACCTAGCACAGTTTATGGTTTAATATTTTGCACCTAACCCAAATAAACAACTTAGCCTTGTTAACATGTTTTCTGGTCGTCACCAGGTTGTTCAGTGACCTATTTATAATTTGTACTCCCTCCGTCACAAAATAGATGTCTTAAATTTGTTAAAATTTGTATAAATTTAGACACTATTTAGTATATAGATTCATCCAAAATTTAAAAAAGTTAAGACATCTATTCTTGGACGGAGGGAGTATTACTTTTGAAACTCTTTATACTGTTGTTGATGATTATTAATAGATTAGTGAAATTTCGTAAAAAAAACATGTTATCTAGTTGGCGGGTCTGCTCTTTTGCATGCAGTATAATATTCAAGACGTAAATGTTTGAAAATAAATATATCACAAAAAATTTCTTTTGGCGCACGGGCAGCAGCGATCTCTATAATGCAGCTTATTAGGTACCAAAGCCCCACGGGCATGTAGATGACATGTGTATGTATCAATATCAATTTTTTATAATTTGTTTAAACTTTGAAATGACATTTTCTATTTTTTAAAAATACAGTTGTAGTCTCAATGACAACAAATCTAGCAAAATCAGAACAGTTGTAGTAAAAAATGCATCCCCTTTTTATATTTATTTTATGAACACGCTAATAAGCTAAGTTATTCATTTGGGCTAGATGCAAACAATTAAGCTACAAAATGTGCTAGCTGCAAAAAAAAACTTGTTTCTATGTTTTGTGCAACAAATAGTACTCTCTCCGACCCATATTACTTGACTTGGATTTATCAAAATTTGGATAAACCTATATACTAAATAATGTCTAGATTTATTCAAATTTAGACAAACTGAAGTCAACTAATATGGGTAGGAGAGAGTACAAATATTGATATTAGTTGCAATTTTCTTTACACAAACGCGAGCTCCATGGAACAGGCATAGGTGACATCCCTCGCTTGCAACATCCCAACTTGCAAACGCCTTAAGCCAATCTCCGTGGCAGGTATCGTATCAGAGTCCAGATATAGACAGAGTCTCGGTGGACGTCGGCCAAAAAGGCCATATCTCTCGAACCAGCCTTTCATCCCGCTTTATAAATAAAGCAATATTCAGATAGCAGTACAGACTTACAACCAACCAGTACGGCCGAAGCCAAGACAAAAAAGAGAAAGGAACGAGCGTCCGTTGGGGCTAGAGCACAACAAGGCCCAAGATCAAAACAAAAAGAGGGGACCACCAATGAGGGCCACCAACGAGGATCACCAAGTCCCTCAGGGGGCGACAAGTCAAGAGGTCGGAGCCGAGAAGGGGAGCGCCGCCGTCCTCAAAGCCCGCCGGATCTCATCGAAGGCTGTCCGGTCACGCTGCCGCACCAGAGGAGACCACTGCTGTAAGTAGGCAAGCAAAGCAAAAATAGAGTCAGACGCCCGAGCCAGGAAAATCCTCTCAATCACCATCTTGTTCCGAATATTACAACGTCCAAGACATGACCGCAAACATGAGCCAGAAGAGGCGGCGCCCCTTTCCGGCTATGTTAGCCTGAAACTGCAGGAACTCCCCCAGCTCCCGCGCCTGCCAGGACGAACCCAGGGCCTCCCGGACGAAGCTCCACAGAAACTACGCCGCCGAGCACGAGAACATAATATGGGCGCAGGTCTCCGGTGTCCCGCATAGGGGATAGCGACCATTGCCCGGGCCATTACGCTTGGCCACCTCGACCCCCGTCGGCAGCCGGTCACGGAGCAGCTGCCAAACGAAAATGAGAATACTGAGGGGGAGGGGGGCCTTCCAAAGGGGTGAAGTCCAGCATAGCTCCGGGCCCTGGAATAGGGCGCGGTAGGCCGAGCCCACTGAGAACTCCCCCGAAGGGATCAACTGCCAAGAGGCTGAGTCGGGGGACCCGGAGAGGACGGCAGGGAGGGCCGCCATCAGGCGGTGGAGATCTGCCGCTTCAGCCATATTGAAGGGACGACGAAACAGGATGTCCCAGTGCCCTGCGCAGAAGAGGTCGGCAATCAATGCCGAGGGGGAGGCGGAAATGGCGAAGAGAGCGAGGAACCGGACTCCTAAGGGAACCGGGGAGATCCATGGATCTAACCAAAAGCGCACCCCCTGGATCTAACCGGAAAGGCCATATCTCTACTGCATTTCCTTCACATCAGGCGATCTCCCCAATCACACCGATGCGAAGACAATTATCTAGCATACTAAAAGAATGTCCTTTCACTTCAGTTGGTCAACTTCTTCCTCAACTAAACTACTAACTAGATGTCAACGATGTACGCTGCCTCGAGATCAATGTTCAGGTCCCCTTTTTATGCCACCTACTCTTTCTTTCTAATGACGACTTCACTTTCTTGTCGATTTTTTAATTTGAGAAGTTAACTCTGTTACCTGGAACACAAAGCAAAGCACAGACACTTTTCTTTCTGCGGTGACCCAGCATACCACTGCATGTGTAGTACACTATAGTCGTTGACATAACATCTACAGAACACCGTTCCATAAATATCACATCCCTCAGAGTGGTACAACAGAAACATTGCGGGTCCATATTACAAATGTACACACATCATTATTATTACAATACCGGAAGTTCAAGACTTCCAAAAGATCCAACTTACAAACCAAAATATAAAGTGTTCAGCGGAATTTAAAATAATAACAACTCCGACTAGGAGTTGAGCTCAACAGCTTATTCTATAGAGTTCATGTTGCTTGGCTCTGTTAGTTACTACTAACTAGATATTTAATTGGACTCGTTCTCATCGACACCGTAGCGGATTTCGTATTCCACTCCTTCAACTCCTCTGGACAGATCAGGTTCCTTGTACAACACATCTTCTTGGCATTCGGCTGCATACATTGGCACGTCTTCGGGATCCTCAGAGTCTAAGCAAGGGATCAAAGGAAAGGATAAGTAACAGCGTTACCCAACAAGTTCATTATATGCAAAGTGTGAAGTTTGATGCTCTAACTACCACCTCGGATTATAAATCCTTGGCACTATGCAATTTTTGTAAATCTTTCTTCAAAGATTGATTTTATTCCCAAAAACTATGACAATCAGCCTTCACAGGTTGACCAGAACTTTCATGGAGTTCCTTTCCTGCCGCGTTCGTAGCTCCTTCCCGGAACAGGGAGTAACAAGTTACAGTTCTTACACTCTGCAGAAGTGTGTTACTTTACCCATGAGAGATCAACTCCTTGTTGCACAACCGGGCGTACTTTTCCATCCACAATTCCATGATGTGGGGCCCAGTAGTTGGTCCAAGCCAATCACTGCCTCCTTCGCGACCCCGCATGCCTCCTTGGTGTACACCATGCCCACATAATGAATTACGGCAATGGTTTGTACAAATCGTTAGATGCCAGAACTATCGTGGGACGATGAGGGTTCCCACCCATATGCTGCATATCCTCTACGAATTACCAATTAATATGCACGCTATGAGGATAACAACCACGACCTGCACATCCGGCTTCATGCGAGAGGAAGAAGATACAACTGACTTCTCTGTCCCATTCCAAATCTCATGGCTAACGCGTAATATACGGCGCTAGAATCACTGATGTCAGGGGTTATTAAGTCCCTACTTGATCATTATTGTGGCAAATAGAACCCTAAGTTCTATTGCTCCATTATATCATCACTTAGGATGATATCTATGATTTCTTTATTTATGAAAATAATATTTTCTTTCTTTTATAGCATATATGATAACACACAATTTGCAAATACTTTGATAAAGACTCATCAAAGGACATGAGCAAGTGATGAACTTGCCTTGTGATGGTAAGGTAGTGAAGTCTGATGCTTGCACTAGACCTTGAGCTTCTAGTTCTACAAAAACATCATTATTGCCCGGTAAGGACAATATTTAAAGAAGCAAAATGATTATGCAAGTAATGTAATGCATTTTTTTAATTCTATATGCATTTTCCCTATATAAGGTGCCTTTTAATCAAGCATTTATAAATATTATCTTTTTATATTTATTGCATATATTGAATTATTTTATTTTATTTCCCTTTTTATTAGATTTTTATTAATTTAATAATTCTTTTAGGAATTATTCATTATACATTAAATTTATTATTAAATATTTATTTAGTATTTTTCAAAAATACTTTAATATTAATAAATAATGAAAGTGATTTTTATTTATTTTTTTATCATCTTTCAATAATTTTTTAAAATTCCATAAGGAATCTATAAATTAAAAAATTCTTATAAAAATTTAAACGTCTAAAATTTTATATTTTATTTTATTTGGATAAAGTGGATTACTGTTAATCCAAAAATATTTTATTTATAATTTTTGGACTTTTCTTTTATTTTCTAAAATTTTATTGAGGTCAAGGGCATTTTGGTCATTTCCAATTGATCAAAATAGTTTATTAAACAACTTGGGCTGGCCTTTTGGGCTTATTGGGCCAGTGTGGCCCAATAGGGCAAGGTCAAACTTCCACCCCGAAGGGTTTTGTCCCACCCAGCCCAGTCTCACTGTCTTCTCCTCATTCTCACCCTCTCCTCTTCCTCGACCCCGCGGGCTCTGGCGATGGCCACCATTGTGGCTTTCCCTGGCTGCTGCCGTGGTGCAGGGCGAGTTTTGTGACGCTGTTGGTTCGTCTAGTCCAACTAGATTTGGCTTTGGAGCTTCGCCATGGTCAGGTTCCCCGTTCCCGAACCCTAGGGTTGGGGAAAGGTGTTGTCGCCGCCGCCACGGTCCCGCCTGCGGTGGTGTGCTGGGTTTGTGTGCTGCTGTGGCCGCCGCCGTGGCCGGTGCAGGTTGCAGCGCCCTCTGGGGTGCTCCCTGTGCCGCCGCGGTTCGTCGGCCAATCTGCTTCCTCTTCGATTCGTCAGCGAGGACCTCAGGTAAGTTGTTTCTGTGGTTCTTGTTCATGCTACTGCCCTGAATCTCTCTGTGTGTATCTAGTGGCTTCTCATGCCTAGTGACTATGTGTTGATTAGGTTCATCTCTGGATTAGGGTTCTTGCTCTGATTAGGGTTCACAACCCTATGTTGATCATATCCTTGATGCTTTAGATTTAGTGGTGATCATACTTGAGCATGAAGAATGATTGTTTGCTGTGGATCATGATTGGTAGTGGCTTTGATTTTTCTAGTGGCTTGTCAGATTTATTCTAGTGGTGATTCACTATGATCCTATGCTAGTGTTTCTATGGAATCACTGATTGGAAATGTTGTTGATCTGAGAATTTCCTCTACTGTCAGAATGCTCATATTGATAGTAGTTTTCTCTCAGTAGTTGCTTACTGTAATTATAATGGTAGGCTTGTATGAGATTGTACACACTAAATCAAATCATTACATGTAATGATTTATGTGGATGTATAGATGAATTTAATGTTGATTCCTGGCACTTGGCTTCAGGAAGATGATATGTATTGGTTTGTCCCTTTTATCTATGGAAACTAAGCAAGATTGGTTTTAGCTCCTGCAAAAGTCCTTGTGATACCACTATGATCTAGCACACAAGTGATTAGTTTTTTATTTCTGGGCTTAGCTTTGTCCATACTTGTGATTAATATTGACAAGATAAAATGAAAGCTTTCCTTGATTCTCCTGCCTATGATGTTGGTTTGAGGCTCTAGGATTTAATTCCTAGTTAGTTGAGCAATTAGTTTGTTTGAAACTTGTAGGATTAGAGGTGCTACTCTCTCTCTCTAGGAGATGTGCCCTGATCTGATAAGATCAAATGAAGAATGATGTAAGTTGCAAAATTAACACTAGACTCTATGATTCTGGTCTGAGGGTTTAGTGCTTTTGGCTGAGTTTGATTTCTTATATTTATACTTGGAATCTCTAGGATAGATTCACCTCTATTGGGTGATTATTGAGAGATCATTTCATAAAGCAACACATGCTTTCATTTGGATAATATGATGAAATCATGTGATGGTTTTATGAGGCTCACCACAAAATCTGATGATGGTGTAGTAGATTGATGATGATGATCTTGATCTTGATCTGCTGGATTCCTGTGCTTGCTCTTGAGCTAGCCTGCTCCTCCTAGCTCCTGGGCTTGACCTTGCCGTCCACCAGATTCATACCCCTCCTTATGTCAGCATCCTGGTGATGTTTGGTTGATTTGGGTGGTTTGGTTTGGGTGTTGTTCTTGGTTTAGCTGCTGTTTACCCTGGCTGTACTGGTGTGTTGTGTAGTGGAGAGATGCACTGATGTGCTCCTCCACGGATGTGTTGTGGTTTTATGATATTGGCTATGCTTGTGAGCTTGACAACACACCACATGCATGCTGGTGTGTGTCCAGCTTGTGTGCCTGCTATGCACTTGTGGATAGGTTCAGAAATTTTGAACTTACTATTACCAGATTACATTTACCTGGCTGGTGAATTGGCCCCTTTTAGATGTCATTTGACTTCTGGCTTTGAATTGATGAAAGATGAAATTTTTCATATTGGTGAAACTTGCCCCTTTATAACATTTCTCAATGATGAATTTGTCAAGTGCATTTCACTGACATATCTGAGAGAAATATTACTAACACTAACCTTATTTTGTTTCTATTTAGTCTTTGTTTTGCAGGGACAAAGATGAAGATGAAGATTTAGTGTAGATTTAGATATAGGATAGTTAGTAGATATTCAAATGTAATTTTTATTCTTTTGTAATTTTTCTTTTATTATTCTTGTAATCTTTATTTTATTCAATTGTAATAAAGATTATATTATTATTAATAAAGAATATTATTATTCTTTATTCTTTTATACATTGTGAAGTTTGGAATGACTTCGGTAGGTTTCATTCTTTGTAACTTGTTTATGTATTAATCATATGAAATGAATTTTATATTAAATATTGTTAAGATTTAAGTTATAATACTTATTTCTTAATTAATTTAAGATTCAAATCTTATACCTAAATCATTTAAATTATAATTCAAATACTCAAGTTTAAAATTCAAATTCATTTTAAACACATATCTCCTTAAGATCATCTCAAAGTTTATAACAATCATCCTTTAAGACTAAACCTAATCTCAAAGTATGAAAGAAACAGTGATCACTTAGGTTTTTTTTATTTGGCCAAAATTTTACCCACATTTTCACAAATGAATGCATGCAACAATTCATATTCCTAAATCTACCCTTCGTTAGGTCCTAAATACTGGGATGTTACAGACTTTCCCCCTTAAATTAAACTTCGTCCCGAAGTTTGTGGAGATGTACCTGAATAGTTCTGGATAAGCTTTTATTAAATCCTCTTCTTTCTCCCATGTGGCTTCCCTCTCAGGGTGATGTTCCCACTGTACCTTGCAATATTTGATTGCTCTGTTCCTCAATCTTTTCCAGTTTTCTTCCAGAATCTTACAGGGCTTTTCAATATAAGTCAGGTCTGCTTGTAGTTCTATCTCTTGATGCCAATCTTGATGGTAACTCTAAAGCATAAGCTATAGTTCTATTTTGACTCAGTATCTTGAATGGTCCGATATATCTTGGACTCAATTTTCCTTTAACTCTGAATCTTTTTACTCCTTTATTGGACTTACTTTCAGATAGACCATATCTCCCACTTCTGTATGCCATGATATTCGACTTTGATCCGCATAACTTTTCTGCCTGCTCTGGGCTATTTTCAGTCTATCCCTGATCTTATCAATGATGTCTTGTCTTTCCTTGATATAATCTGGTGCAAATTCTTTGCTGCTTCCAGGTTCATACCAACATATCGGTGATCTACACTTCCTTCCATACAGAATCTCATATGGAGCTGCCTTCAGACTACTCTGATAGCTATTGTTATAAGAAAATTCTACCAATGGTAGGTGATCTTCCCATGTTCCTCCAAAATCTAGTGCACAAGCTCTCTGCATGTCTTCTAGTATTTGATTTGTTCTTTCAGTTTGACCTCCTGTCTCAGGATGATATGCCGTACTGAAATCTAACTTTGAACCAAGTGCTTCATGCAATTGCTTCCAAAATGCTAAAGTAAACACTGATCCCCTATCAGTTACGATCTTTTTGGGTACTCCATGCTTACTTACTATCTCTTTGACATATACTTCAACTAACTTCTCAACATTATCCTTTTGATTCACTGGAATAAAATGTGCACTCTTAGTGAGTCTGTCCACAATTATCCATATCATATCTTTCCTTTTTGGTGTAATAGGTAATCCTGTGATAAAGTCCATACCTATTTCCTCCCATTTCCATTCAGGAATTTCCAAGGGTTGTAATGGTCCTGCTGGACTTTGATGTTCAGCCTTCACCCTTTGATAAGTATGGCATTCAGATACATATTTAGCAATATCTCTTTTCATGTTATTCCACCAGAATAGTTCTTTCAAATCCATATACATCTTAGTACTCCCTGGATGTATAGAATATGGTGTATCATGTGCTTCTTTAAGTATGATATTTCTGATCCCAGTCACATCTGGAACACACAGACGATCTTGGAACCATAAAGATCCATACTCAGCAAGGCGAAAAGCTGATTTTTGCCCTTGAGATATCTTCCGAATTTCCTCAGCAATAAAAGGATCTTCTTCTTGATGTCTAAAAATTTCTTGCTTAAGATCACTGTCCTGCTCTGCAACTACATGCATATTAGTTAATCCTCCAAGAACCTTTGTTCTGATGAATTGAAGTTCTAATCTTTCCAAGTCCATTTGCAACTCTTTTGGTAGCTCCCTATTGCTAGGCTGAATATCTGCACTCTTTCAGCTTAAAGCATCTGCTACAACATTTGCTTTCCCTGGGGTGTAATTGATTGTTAAATCATAATCCTTGATTAATTCCAACCAACGCTTCTGTCTCATGTTTAATTCCTTTTGAGTGAAGAAATATTTGAGACTTTTATGGTCAGTGTATAACTCACATCTGGCTCCATAAAGAAAATGTCTCCATTCTTTCAGCGCAAAGACTACTACTGCTAACTCTAAATCATGAGTTGGATAGTTGACTTAATGTGGTTTCAATTGTCTTGAACCATAAGCAATCACTTTCTGATCTTGCATTAACATACACCCCAAACCTGTTGGAATTATGCCCTAGAGGCAATAATAAAGATGTTATTCTTATAATTCTTGTTCATGATAAATTTTATATTCCATGCTAGAATTGTATTAAGCAGAAACTTTGATACTTGTGTGGTTTATAAACAACACCGTGTCCCTAGTACGCCTCTATGGACTAGCTCATTGATTAATGATGGTTAAGGTTTCCTAACCATAGACATGAGTTGTCGATTAATAACGAGATCATGTCATTGGGAGAATGATATGATGGACATACCCAAATCAAGCAGAGCAATTAGATCGTGTCATCGTGTTCATCTTTGCAAAGCTTTTTCTATGTCAAATATTGTATTACTTAGACCATGAGATAATGCAACTCCCTGGTATCGGAAGAAAGCTTTGTGGTCATCAAACGTCATCCTATAAGAGGGTGATCATAAAGGTGTCTCTCAGGTGATCGGAAAGTACTTGTTGGGTTGTATGTATCGAGATGGGATTTGTCCCTCCCGAGTCGAAGAGATATACTTTGGGCCCACTCGGTAATCGATATCAACACCGCTTGCAAGCACGTGGTTAAAGAGTTAATCACAAAGTGATATCGGATTACGAAACGAGTAAAGTACTTGCTGTGAACGAGATTGAACTAGGTATGCAGATACCAACGATCGAATCTCGGGCAAGTAAAATATCGCGTGACAAAGGGAATATAAATATGGGATTAATTGAATCCTGGCATCGTGGTTCATCCGATATGATCATCGATGAATATGTGGGAGTCAATATGGGTTTCCAGATCCCGCTGTTGATTATTGATAGAAGATTATGTCTGCATATTCTTGAACCTGTAGGGTCACACACTTAACGTGCCTCGACGCTAGGATAGAATGGATAATTGGTTTATGAGTTTTTGTTAGGAGTCTCGGATGAGATCCAGGACATCACGAGAGGTTCCAGAATGGTCCGGAGAATAAGATTCATATAAAGGAAAGCAGTTTTTGGATTTCGGAATCGTATTAGAGTATTCGGTATTGTACCGGAAGGTTCTAGAAGCTTCCGGAGTGGGATCAACATGGCCCCACTTGTCGGAGTCCTGTGTGGGACTAAGGGGAGTGCCCTGGCCGCATTGGGCCAGGGTCACAAGGCCCCATAGGCCCAGCCGGCCAAAACCCTAGGGGAAACCCTAGGAACCCTTCTAGAAGGATGGGGGAAACTTGCCCCCCACTCCAACCCTTGGGGCCGCCGCCCTAGGGCTTGGAGGAGGGGCCAAGGGGGCCGGCCAGCCACCTATATAAGGTGGGCAGGGGCGCACCCCTCCCCCCCACTCCTTCAACCCTAGCCGCCGACCTACTGCCCTCCACCTCTCTCTCTCCCGACTGCGCGTAGGCAAAGCCCTGCCGCAGAAACTCTCCACCATTGCACCACGCCGTCGTGATGTAGATCCAATCTATCTCTCCACCCCACTTGCTGGACCAAGGAAGTAGGATACGTCGCGTCACCGTACGTGTGCATCTCTCGGAGGCGTCGCCACTTGCGGCGTTAGATCAGATCGGATCGCGAGGAGGAGAAGGCTAGTTCGACTACATCACCCATGTTCCGTTGAACGTTTCCGCTGTGCGATTTATTCAAGGGTATGAAGATCTCATCTATCCCTCTCGTTGATTGCATCTCCTAGATTAGATCTTGGCTTTCCCGTTCGCATCCTTAGAATTTTTTTTGATTTACTATGCTGCGAAACCCATCAGTGGTATCAGAGCTAGATCTATGCGTAGATGTGTTTCACGAGTAGAACGCAACATGCTTGTTGCGGGCGTTGATGTTTTATGTTGCAAGCCTCTTGTTTTATACTTCTTATGACGCGGGATAGTGAGATCGAAGTGGTCCAGGCCAACTTTACGCGACCTCGTTCGCGAGACCGGCTCCGCACTTGACGTGTGGCTTGTTCCACACATGCGGCTGGTGGATGCCAGTTTCTCTCAATATAGTAGTCATGGGATTTACACCGGATGTTAGCAACCATAATATCACCATTGTGGCTTTCCGTAGGTAAGAATCGTTCTTAGCTTGTTACTCCCATAAGCCACGTAAAACATGCAACTACAAAGTAGAGGCGTCTAACTTGTTTTTGCAGGGAGAGTTTTGTGATATGGTATGGCCAAGACATGATGTGTATGAATTGAGATGACCATGTTTTGTAACATTTCACGACTTGCATGTCGATGAGTTCACAACCGGCAGGAGCCATGTGGTTGTCTTTATAATTGTATATGACCTGCGTGTCAACTTCTTATATGCCATGTAATAGCTTTACTTTATCGCTAAGTAGTTAGCAATAGTTGTAGTTGCTATTCGTGGTGGAGGCAATCATGGTGGAGTGATGGAGATCATGCTGGCGTGCACAAGATGAAGATCATTGCGCGGAGATTGGCTATACCATGTCACATAAAATTATATGCATGTGATGTTTATCCTTTTATGTATCTTATTGTGCTTAGATCGCGACGGTAGCATTATAAGATGATTCCTCATTTAAAGATCAAGATAAAATTGTGTTCTCCCCATGTATGCACCGTTGCGAAATTTCGTCGTGTTCAAGCACCTCGTGATGATCGGGTGCTATAAACTCTACGTTCACATACAACGGGTGCAAGCCAGTTTTGCACACGCGGAAATACTTGGGTTTGACTTGACGAGCCTAGCATGTACAGACATGGCCTCGGAACACACGAACCGAAAGGTTAAACATGAGTCATATGAATGATATGATTGACACTTTGTTGTCCACCATTGAAACCACATCTCTTCTCGTGAAGATCGGATTAGGTGTGGTGAATTTGGATCGTGTTCACTAAAAAACTTGAGGGATCTTGAATTTAGTGGGAGTTCATCTAGTAATTTGATTAAGTTGAACTAGTTATCATGAACATAGTCTAAATTGTACTTGCAAATTTTGTAGATCAAATGGCTAAGTCCAACTTCAACTTCAACGTTTTTGCTGAGAAAGAAAAGCTTAAGAATAATGGGTCTAACTTCACCAACTGGTTCCTCAATCTGAGAATCATTCTCGCTGGCGGACAAAAGGACTATGTCCTTGAGAAAGCGCTAGGTGACGCCCCTGCTATTGATGCGTCGGCTGATGAAAAAGCTGTTTATCAGTCGCGCAAAGATGATTATGGAGTGATTAAGAGTACCATGTTGTTTTCTATGGAATCAGACCTTCAAAATCGTTTTGAGGAGTTCGCCGGGCCCTTTGAGATACTTGAGGAACTGAAAACCATGTTTTAGACTTAGGCCCATTCTGAGAGATATGAGATCTCTGAGAAATTCTTTAACTGCAAGATGGAGGAAGGGAGTTCCATTAGTGAGCACGCCATTAAGATGTCGGGCTACACTCAACGTCTTGAGCAGCTGGACTGCAAGATTCCAGAAGAGCTCAAGATTGACAGAGTTCTGCAATCACTCCCTCCTAGCTACAAAGGTTTTGTAGTTACTCACAATCAGATTGGTTCCACTGATATGATCATTGAGCTCTTCGCTAAGCTGAAAGCTGCGGAGGTGGATATCAAGAAAGATAATCATGTGTTGATGGTCAACAAGACCCCTATCTTTAAGAAAGGTAAGGGTGCAAATAAATCCTTCAAGAAAGGCAGCGGCAAGCGCGTTGCCCCTGCTGAGAAGAAGCTCAAGTCTGGACCTAAGCCGAACACTGAGTGCTTCTATTGCAAGGACAAGGGTCACTGGAAGCGCAACTGTCCGAAGTACTTAGCGGACAAGAAGGCTGGCACCATTAAAGGTATATTTGATATACATGTTATTGATGTTTACCTTACTAGCGCTCGTTGTAGTGCCTGGGTATTTGATACTGGTTCGGTTGATAATATTTGTAACTCGAAACAGGAGCTACGGAATAGACGGCGGCTAGCAAGGGATGAGGTGACGATGCGCGTTGGCAATGGATCAAGAGTTGATGTGATGGTCGTCGGCATGCTCTCCTTAGTTTTACCTTCGGGATTAGTTTTAAACCTTAATAAGTGTTATTATGTGCCTGCGTTGAGCATGAACATTATATCTGGATCGTGTTTATTGCAAGACGGTTATTCATTTAAATCGGAGAATATGGTTGTTCTATTTATATGAGTAACATCTTTTATGGTCATGCACCTGCTATGAATAGTTTATTTCTTCTGAATCTCGAAAGCAATGAAACACACATCCATAACATTGAGGCTAAGAGATGCAAAGTAGATAGTGATAATTCGACTTATTTGTGGCGCTGTCGTCTAGGTCATATTGGTGTAAAACGCATGAAGAAACTCCATTCTGATGGACTTTTGGAGTCTCTTGATTTTGAATCATTTGACACGTGCGAGCCGTGACTCATGGGCAAGATGATTAGAACCCCGTTCTCCGGAATAATGGAGCGAGCAACGGACTTGTTGGAAATCATACATACCAATGTATGCGGACCAATGAGTGTTTCGACGCGCGGTGGATATCGCTATTTTCTCACTTTTACTGATGACTTAAGTAGATATGGTATATCTATTTAATGAAACATAAATCTGAAACGTTTGAAAAGTTCAAAGAATTTCAGAACGAAGTGGAAAACCATCGTAACAGGAAAATTAAATTTCTACGATCCGATCGTGGAGGTGAATATTTGAGTTATGATGTTCTCACGCATCTTAAAGCAAGCGGAATCGTTTCGCAACTCACGCCACCCGGGACACCACAGCGCAATGGTTTGTCTGAACGCCGGAATCGAACTCTATTAGATATGGTGCTATCAATGATGTCTCTTACAGATTTGCCGTTACCATTTTGGGGTTATGCATTAGAAACCGCTGCATTCACTTTAAATAGGGCACCATCTAAATCCGTTGATACGACGCCGTATGAACTATGGTTTGGTGCTAAACCTAAGTTATCGTTTCTTAAAGTTTGGGGATGCGAAGCTTACGTCAAGAAGTTGATGCCGGAAAATCTCGAACCCAAAGCGGAGAAATGCATCTTCATAGGATACCTAAGGAAACAATTGGGTATACCTTCTACCACAGATCTGAAGGCAAAGTGTTTGTTGCAAAGAACGGATCCTTTCTTGAGAAGGAGTTTCTCTCAAAAGAAGTGAGTGGGAGGAAGGTAGAGCTAGACGAGGTTATTGAACCTTCTCTCGAGTTGGAGAGTAGCGCAGCACCTGAAATTGTTCCAGTGTCGTCTGCACCAACAAGAGAGGAAGCTAATGATGAGGATCATGAAACTTCGAACGATGCTGCTGCTGAACGTCGCAGGTCGACAAGGTCATGTGCCCCTCCTGAGTGGTACGGCAACCCTGTCTTAACTGTCTTGTTGGTAGACAACAGTGAACCTGCGAACTATGATGAAGCAATGATGAGCCTAGACTCTGAGAAATGACTAGAGGCCATGAAATCCGAATTGGGATCCATGAGCGAAAACCAAGTATGGACTTTGGTGGATCCTCCTAGCGACTGAAAGGCCGTTGAGTGCAAATGGATTTTCAAGAATAAAACAGACGCGGATGGTAATGTTACTGTCTATAAAGCTCGGCTTGTCACGAAAGGTTTTCGACAAGTTCAAGTTGTTGACTACAAAGAGACTTTCTCTCCCGTAGCGATGTTTAAGTCCATTTGGATTTTATTAGAAATTGCTGCATTTCATGATTATGAAATATGGCAGATAGATGTCAAGACTACGTTCCTCAATGGCAACATTGATGAAGAGTTGTATATGATGCATCCCGAAGGTTTTGTCGATCCTAAGGATGCTAATAAGGTGTGCAAACTTCAGTGTTCCATTTATGGACTGAAGCAAGCATCTCGGAGTTGGAACCTTCATTTTGATCAAGTGATCAAGAGCTTTGTATTTGTTCCAAATTGCTACGAAGCTTGTATCTACAAGAAAGTGAGTGGGAGCTTAGTGACATTTTTAGTACTATATGTGGATGACATATTGATTATTGGAAATGGCATTGATATGCTTAACGATGTGAAAAGTTATTTGAACAAATGTTTTTCAATGAAAGACCTAGGAGAAGCTGCTTATATATTAGGCATCAAAATCTATAGAGATAGACAAAGACGCCTAATAGCTTTAAGCCAAAGTACATACCTAGACAAAGTTCTGAAAAGGTTCAGAATGGATAAAGCAAAGAAAGGTTCATTGCCCATGTTGTCAGGTAAGATATTGAGCAAGGCTCGGTGTCCGACAACGGTAAACGATAGGGAAACTATGAGCAAAGTGCCATATGCCTCGGCCATAGGTTCTATAATGTATGCCATGCTATGTACTAGACCGGATGTGTCCAATGCTCTTAGTTTGACGAGCAGATACCAAAGTGATCCAGGAGTGGAACACTGGACAGCCGTAAAGAACATCCTAAAGTATTTAAATAGGACTAAAGAAATGTTCTTAGTCTATGGAGGTGATGAGCAGCTCGTCGTAAAAGTTTACGTCGACGCTAGTTTCGACACCGACCCGGATGATTCTAAATCTCAGACAGGATACATTTATATTTTGAATGGAGGAGCTGTGAGCTGGAGAAGCTGCAAGCAAAGCGTGATCGCGGGATCTACAGTAGAATCAGAATACATGGCTGCTGCAGAAGCGTCAAGTGAAGGGGTTTGGATCAGGAACTTCATCACTGAGCTTGGTGTGGTTCCAAGTGCCTTCGACCCACTGGAGATATTGTGTGATAACACTAGCGCCATAGCACTGGCTAAGGAACCAAGATATCATCCAAAGACCAAGCACATCAACCACCGGTTTCATATAATTCGATATTATATAACATATGGAGATCTGAAGATTAGCAAAGTACATATGGATCTGAATGTCGCAAATCCGTTGACTAAACCTCTTCCACGAGCAAAACATGATCAGCACCTTAATGCCATGGGTGTTAGATTGTTGCCAGATGTAAACTAGATTATTGACTCTAGTGCAAGTGGGAGACTGTTGGAATTATGCCCTAGAGGCAATAATAAAGATGTTGTTCTTATAATTCTTGTTCATGATAAAGTTTATATTCCATGCTAGAATTGTATTAAGTGTAAACTTTGATACTTGTGTGGTTTATAAACAACACCGTGTCCCTAGTACGCCTCTATGGACTAGCTCATTGATTAATGATGGTTAAGGTTTCCTAACCATAGACATGAGTTGTCGATTAATAATGAGATCATGTCATTGGGAGAATGATATGATGGACAAACCCAAATCAAGCAGAGCAATTAGATCGTGTCATCATGTTCATCTTTGCGAAGCTTTTTCTATGTAAAATATTGTATTCCTTAGACCATGAGATAATGCAACTCCCTGGTATCGAAAGAAATCTTTGAGGTCATCAAACATCATCCTATGAGAGGGTGATCATAAAGGTGTCTCTCAGGTGATCGGAAAGTACTTGTTGGGTTGTATGTATCGAGATGGGATTTGTCCCTCCCGATTCGGAGAGATATACTTCGGGCCCACTCGGTAATCGATATCAACACCGCTTGCAAGCACGTGGTTAAAGAGTTAATCCAAAAGTGATATCGGATTACGGAACGAGTAAGTACTTGCTATGAACGAGATTGAACTAGGTATGCAGATACCAACGATCGAATCTCGGGCAAGTAAAATATCGCGTGACGAAGGGAATATAAATATGGGATTAATTGAATCCTGGCATCGTGGTTCATATGATATGATCATCGATGAATATGTGGCAATCAATATGGGTTAGATCCCGCTGTTGATTATTGATAGAAGATCATGTCTGCATATTCTCGAACCCGTAGGGTCACACACTTAACGTGCCTCGACGCTAGGATAGAATGGATAATTGGTTTATGAGTTTTTGTTCGGAGTATCGCATGAGATCCAGGACATCACGTGAGGTTCCAGAATGGTCTGGAGAATAAGATTCATATAAAGGAAAGCAGTTTTTGGATTTCGGGATCGTTTCGGAGTATTTGGTATTGTACCGGAAGGTTCTAGAAGCTTCCGGAGTGGGACCAACGTGGCCCAACTTGTCGGATGCCTGCGTGGGACTAAGGGGAGTGCCCTGGCTGCATTGGGCCAGGCGCACAAGCCCCATAGGCCTAGCCGGCCAAAACCCTAGGGGAAACCCTAGGAACCCTTCTAGAAGGAAGGGGGAAACTTGCCCCCCACTCCAACCCTTGGGGCCGCCTCCCTAGGGCTTGGAGGAGGGGCCAAGGGGGCCGGCCAGCCCCTATATAAGGTGGGCAGGGGCGCACCCCTCCCCCCACTCCTTCAACCCTAGCCACCGACCTGATGCCCTCCACCTCTCTCTCTCTCCCGACTGCGCGTAGGCGAAGCCCTGCCATAGAAACTCTCCACCATTGCACCACGCCGTCGTGCTGTAGATCCAATCTATATCTCCACCCCACTTGCTGGACCAAGGAAGGAGGAGATGTCACGGCACCGTACGTGTGCATCTCTCGGAGGCATCGCCACTTGCGGCGTTGGATCGGATCGGATCGCGAGGAGGAGAAGGCTAGTTCGACTACATCACCCACGTTCTGTTGAACGTTTCCGCTGTGCGATTTCTTCAAGGGTATGAAGATCTCATCTATCCCTCTCGTTGATTGCATCTCCTAGATTAGATCTTGGCTTTCCCGTTCGCATCCATAGAATTTTTTTGATTTACTTGAAGGGTTTCGCGGCATAGTAAATCAAAATTTTCTACGGATGCTAACAGAGGGAAAGCCAAGATCTAATCTAGGAGATGCAAACAACGAGAGAGATTGGATTAGATCTTCATACCCTTGAAGATTCGCACAGCGGAACGTTCGTTGGAACATGGGTGATGTAGTCGTACTCGCTTCTCCTCCTCGCGATCCGATCCGATCTAGTACCACAAGTGGCGGTGCCTCCGTGAGATGCACACGTGCAGCACCTCGACGTCTCCTCCTTCCTTGGTCCAACAAGTATGGTGGAGAGATGGGTTGGATCTACAACGCGACGGCGCGGTGCAATTGGTGGAGAATTTCTGCAGCAGGGCTTCGCCTATAAGCAGTCGAGAGGGAGAGAGGAGGGCAGCAGGGCGGCTAGGGTTGGAGGGGAAGGTGTGGGGGGTTGGTGCGCCCCCACCCCTCTTTATATAGAGGGGGGGCGCAGCCCTAGCCCCTCCCCCAAGCGCAAACCGGCGGCCCCAAAGGATAAGGAGTGGGGGGCAAGGAAACCCCCCCTTCTAGAAGGTCTATCTCGAGTTTAAACCTCTCTTGGCCGGCTGGGCCCAATGGGGCCTTGTGCCCCTGGCCCAATGCGGCCAGGGCACTCCCTCATAGGCCCATGCCCCCTCCCGGAAGGTGGGGCCACGTTGGTACCCTTCCGGAAGGTTCTAGAAGCTTCCGGTACAATACCGATTAACCTGGAACAATTCCGAACTCCAAAAACTGCACTGCCTTATATGAATCTTATTCTCCGGACCACTCCGGAACCTCTCGTGATGTCCCGGATCCCATCCGAGACTCCGAACAAAAACTCATAAACCAATTATCCAATCTATCCTAGCGTCGAGACACGTTAAGTGTGTGACCCTGCGGGTTCGAGAATATGCAGACATGATCTTCTATCAATAATCAACAGCGGGGTCTGGAAACCCATATTGACTCCCACACATTCATCGATGATCATATCGGATGAACCACGATGCTAGGATTCAATCAATCCCATATATATTCCCTTCATCTCGCGATATTTTACTTGCCCGAGATTCGATCGTCGGTACCGTCATACCTAGTTCAATCTCGTTCACAGCAAGTACTTTACTCGTTCCGTAATCCGATATCACTTTGTGATTAACTCCTTAACCACATGCTTGCAAGCGGTGTTGATATCGATTACCGAGTGGGCCCGAAGTATATCTCTCCGACTTGGGAGGGACAAATCCCATCTCGATACATACAACCCAACAGATACTTTCCGATCACCTGAGAGACACCTTTATGATCACCCTCTCGTAGGATGACGTTTGATGACCTCAAAGCTTTCTTCCGATACCAGGGAGTTGTATTATCTCATGGTCTAAGGAATACAATATTTGACATAAGAAAAGCTTCGCAAAGACGAACACGATGACACGATCTAATTGCTTCGCTTAGTTTGGGTCTGTCCACCATATCATTCTCCCAATGATATGATCTCATTATCAATTGACAACTCATGTCTATGGTTAGGAAACCTTAACCATCATTGATCAATGATCTAGTACATAGAGGCGTACTAGGGACACGGTGTTGTTCACAAACCACACAAGTATTAAAGTTTCCGCTTAATACAATTCTAGCATGGAATATAAACATTATCATGAACAAGAATTATAATAATAACAGCTTTATTATTGCCTCTAGGGCATAATTCCAACAGTCTCCCACTTGCACTAGAGTCAATAATCTAGTTTACATTTGGCAACAATCTCACACCCATGGCACTGAGGTGCTGATCATGTTTTACACGTGGAAGAGGTTGAGTCAATGGATCTGCGACATTCAGATATGTATGTACTTTGCTAATCTTCAGATCTCCATCTGCTATATAATCTCGGATTATATGAAACTTGCGGTTGATATGCTTGGTCTTTGGATGATATCTTGGTTCCTTAGCGAGTGCTATGGCGCCAGTGTTGTCACACAATATCTCCAGTGGGTCCAATGCACTTGGAACCACGCCAAGCTCAGTGATGAAGTTCCTGATCCAAACTCCTTCACTTGACGCTTCTGCAGCAGCCATGTATTCCGCTTCTACTGTAGATCCCGCGATCACGCTTTGCTTGCAGCTTCTCCAGCTCACAGCTCCTCCATTCAAAATATACACGTATCCTGTCTGAGATTTAGAATCATCCTTGTCGGTGTCAAAACTAGCATCGACGTAACCTTTTACGACAAGCTGTTCATCACCCCCATAGACTAAGAACATTTCTTTAGTCCTATTTAGGTACTTTAGGATGTTCTTCACGGCTGTCCAGTGTTCCACTCCTGGATCACTTTGATATCTGCTCGTCAAACTAAGAGCATTGGACACATCCGGTCTAGTACACAGCATGGCATACATGATAGAACCTATGGCCGAGGCATAAGGCACTTTGCTCATAGCTTCCCTATTATTTACCGTAGCTGGACACCGAGCCTTGCTCAATATCTTACCTGACAACATAGGCACCGAACCTTTCTTTGCCTTATCCATTCTGAACCTTTTCAGAACTTTGTCTAGGTATGTACTCTGGCTTAAAGCTATCAGGTGTCTTTGTCTATCTCTATAGATCTTGATGCCCAATATATAAGCAGCTTCACCTAGGTCTTTCATTGAAAAACACTTGTTCAAATAACTCTTCACATCGTTAAGCATGTTGATGTCATTTCCGATAATCAATATGTCATCCACATACAGTACCAGAAATGTCACCGAGCTCCCACTCACTTTCTTGTAGATGCAAGCTTCGTAGCAATTTGGAACAAATCCAAAGCTCTTGATCACTTGATCAAAACGAAGGTTCCAACTCCGAGATGCTTGCTTCAGTCCATAAATGGAACGCTGAAGTTTGCATACTTTATCAGCATCCTTAGGATCGACAAAACCTTCGGGTTGCATCATATACAACTCTTCATCAATGTTGCCATTGAGGAACGCAGTCTTGACATCCATCTGCCATATTTCATAATCATGAAACGCAGTAATTGCTAATAAAATCCGAATGGACTTAAACATCGCTACGGGAGAGAAAGTCTCATCGTAGTCAACACCTTGAACTTGTCGAAAACCTTTCGCGACAAGCCGTGCTTTATAGACGGTAACATTACCATCCGCGTCCGTTTTCTTCTTGAAGATCCATTTGCACTCAACGGCCTTTCGGTCGCTAGGAGGGTCCACCAAAGTCTATACTTGGTTTTCGCTCATGGATCCCAATTCGGATTTCATGGCTTCTAACCATTTCTCAGAGTCTGGGCTCATCATCGCTTCCTCATAGTTCGTAGGTTCACTGTCTTCTACTAACAAGACAGTCAAGACAGGGTTGCCGTACCACTCAGGAGGGGCACGCGACCTTGTCGACCTGCGACGTACAGTAGCAGCATCGTCCGAAGCTTCATGATCCTTGTCATTAGCTTCCTCTATTGTTGGTGCAGGCGGCACTGGAACAATTTTAGGTGCTGCGCTACTCTCCAATTCAAGAGAAGGTTCAATAACCTCGTCTAGATCTACTTTTCTCCCACTCACTTATTTCGAGAGAAACTCCTTCTCAAGAAAGGAACCGTTCTTTGCGACAAACACTTTGCCTTCGGTTCTGTGATAGAAGGTATACCCAATAGTTTCCTTAGGGTATCCTATGAAGACGCATTTCTCCGCTTTGGGTTCGAGATTGTCCGGCATCAACTTCTTGACGTAAGCTTCGCATCCCCAAACTTTAAGAAACGACAACTTAGGTTTAGCACCAAACCATAGTTCATACGGTGTCGTCTCAACGGATTTAGATGGAGCCCTATTTAAAGTGAATGCAGCGGTTTCTAATGCATAACCCCAAAATGATAACGGCAAATCAGTAAGAGACATCATCGATCGGACCATATCTAATAGGGTTCGGTTCCGGCGTCCAGACACACCATTGCGCTATGGTGTTCCGGGTGGCGTGAGTTGCGAAACAATTCCGCTTGCTTTAAGATGCGTGAGAAAATCATAACTCAAATATTCACCTCCACGATCGGATCGTAGAAACTTAATCTTTCTGTTACGATGGTTCTCCACTTCATTCTGAAATTCTTTGAACTTTTCAAACATTTCAGATTTATGTTTCATTAAATAGATATACCCATATCTACTTAAGTCATCGGTAAAAGTGAGAAAATAGCGATATCCACCGCGTGTCGAAACACTCATCGGTCCGCATACATCGGTATGTATGATTTCCAACAAGTCCTTTGCTCGCTCCATCATACCGGAGAACGGGGTTTTGATCATCTTGCCCATGAGGCACGGTTCGCATGTGTCAAATGATTCAAAATCAAGGGACTCCAAAAGTCCATCAGAATGGAGTTTCTTCATGCGCTTTACACCAATATGACCTAGACGACAGTGCCACGAATAAGTAGTATTATCACTATCTACTTTGCATCTCTTAGCCTCAATGTTATGGATGTGTGTTTCATCCCTTTCGAGATTTAGAAGAAATAAACCATTCACAATAGGTGCATGACCATAAAAGATGTTACTCATATAAATAGAACAACCATTATTCTCCGATTTAAATGAATAACCGTCTTGCAATAAACAAGATCCAGAAATAATGTTCATGCTCAACGCAGGCACATAATAACATTTATTAAGGTTTAAAACTAATCCCGAAGGTAAAACTAAGGAGAGCGTGCCGACGGCCATCACATCAACTCTTGATCCGTTGCCAACGCGCATCGTCACCTCATCCCTCGCAAGCCGCCGTCTATTCCGTAGCTCCTGTTTCGAGTTACAAATATTAGCAACTGAACCGGTATCAAATACCCAGACACTACAACAAGGGCTAGTAAGGAAAACATCAATAACATGTATATCAAATATACCTTTGATGGTGCCAGCCTTCTTGTCCGCTAAGTACTTCGGACAGTTGCGCTTCCAGTGACCCTTGTCCTTGCAATAGAAGCACTCAGTGTCCGGCTTAGGACCAGACCTGAGCTTCCTCTCAGCAGGGGCAACGCGCTTGCCGCCGCCTTTCTTGAAGGGCTTCCTTGCACCCTTACCTTTCTTAAAGGTGGGGGGATTGTTGACTATTAACACATGATTATTCTTTTTGATGTTCACCTCCGCTACTTTCATCTTAGCAAAGAGCTCAGTGATCATATCAGTGGAACCAATCTGATTGTGATCAACTACAAAACTTTTGCAGCTAGGAGTGTCAATCTTGAGCTCCTCTGGAATCTTGCAGTCCAGTTGCTCAAGGCGTTGAGTGTAGCCCGACATCTTAATGGCGTGCTCACTAACTGAACTCCCTTCCTCCATCTTGTAGTTAAAGAATTTCTTAGAGATCTCATATCTCTCAGAACGGGCTTGAGTCTGAAACATGTTTTTCAGCTCCTCGAGAATCTCAAAGGGCCCGGCGAACTCCTCAAAACGATTTTGAAGATCCGATTCCATAGCATACAACATGGCGATCTTAATCAAATCATAATCATCCTTGCGCGACTGATAAACAGCTTTTTCATCAGCCGGCGCATCTACAGCAGGGGCGTCACCTAGCGCTTTCTCAAGGACATAGTCCTTTTGTCCGCCTGCGAGAATGATTCTCAGAATGCGGAACCATTTGGTGAAGTTAGACCCATTGTTTCTAAGCTTTTCTATCTTAGCAAAAACGTTGAAGTTGAAGTTGGACTTGGCCATGTGATCTACAGTATTTGCAAGTACAATTTAGACTATGTTCATGATAAATAGTTCAACTTAATCAAATTACTAGATGAACTCCCACTAAATTCAACATCCCTCAAGTTGTTTAGTGAACACGATCCAAATTCACCACACCTAATCCGATCATCACGAGAAGAGATGTGGTTTCAATGGTGGACAACGAAGTGTCGATCATATCATTCATATGACTCATGCTTAACCTTTCGGTTCTTGTGTTCCGAGGCCATGTCTGTACATGCTAGGCTCGTCAAGTCAAACCCAAGTATTTCCGCGTGTGCAAAACTGGCTTGCACCCTTTGTATGTGAGCGTAGAGTCTATAGCACCTGATCATCACAGGATGCTTGGACACGACGAACTTTCGCAACGGTGCATACTTGGGGAGAACACAGTTTTTATCTTGATCTTTAAGTGAGGAATCATCTTATAATGCTACCGTCGCGATCTAAGCATAATAAGATACATAAAAGGATAAACATCACATGCATATAACTTTATGTGACATGGTATAGCCAATCTTCGCGCAATGATCTCCATCTTGTGCGTTCCGGCATGATCTCCATCACTCCACCATGATTGCCTCCACCACGAATAGCAACTACAAATATTGCTAACTACTTAGCGATAAAGTAAAGCTATTACATGGCGTATAAGAAGTTGACTCGCAGGTCATACACAATTATAAAGACAACCATATGGCTCCTGCCGGTTGTGTACTCATCGACATGCAAGTCGTGAAACATTACAAAACATGATCATCGCATACAATATACACATCACATCTTGGGCCATACCATATCACAGAAAACACTCCCTGCAAAAACAAGTTAGACGCCTCTACTTTGTTGTTGCATGTTTTACGTGGCTTATGGGAGTAGATGCTAAGAACGATTCTTACCTACGGAAAGCCACAACGGTGATATTATGGTTGCCA
Source organism: Avena sativa (assembly GCA_916181665.1). Lineage (NCBI taxonomy): Eukaryota > Viridiplantae > Streptophyta > Magnoliopsida > Poales > Poaceae > Avena > Avena sativa. Next base: position 366,842,455 of record OV702279.1, on the reverse strand, counting down.
AACTCCGGTGTTAATCCCATGACAACTATAGTGAGAGAAACTGACATCCACCAGCCGCATGTGTGGAACAAGCCACACGTCAAGTGCGGAGCCGGTCTCGCGAACGACGTCGCGTAAGGTTGGCCTGGACCGCTTCAATCTCACTATCCCGCGTCATAAGAAGAACACAAACAAGAGGCTTGCAACAGAAAACATCAACGCCCGCAACAACCATGTTGCGTTCTACTCGTGAAACACATCTACGCATAGATCTAGCTCTGATACCACTGACGGGTTTCACAGCATAGTAAATCAAAATTTTCTACGGATGCGAACAGTGGGAAAGCCAAGATCTAATCTAGGAGATGCAAACAACGAGAGAGATTGGATTAGATCTTCATACCCTTGAAGATTCGCACAGCGGAACGTTCGTCGGAACGTGGGTGATGTAGTCGTACTCGCTTCTCCTCCTCGCGATCCGATCCGATATAGCACCACAAGTGGCGGTGCCTCCGTGAGATGCACACGTGCAGCACCTCGACGTATCCTCCTTCCTTGGTCCAGCAAGTATGGTGGATAGATGGGTTGGATCTACAACGCGACGGCGCGGTGCAATTGGCGGAGAATTTCTGCAGCAGGGCTTCGCCTATAAGCAGTCGGGAGGGAGAGAGGAGGGCAGCAGGACGGCTAGGGTTGGAGGGGAAGGTGTGGGGGGTTGGTGCGCCCCCACCCCTATTTTTATAGAGGGGGAGCGCAGCCCTAGCCCCTCCCCCAAGCCCAAACCGGCGGCCCCAAAGGATAAGGAGTGGGGGGCAAGGAAACCCCCCCGTTCTAGAAGGTCTATCTCGAGTTTAAACCTCTCTTGGCCGGCTGGGCCCTATGGGGCCTTGTGCCCCTGGCCCAATGCGGCCAGGGCACTCCATCATAGTCCCATGCCCCCTCCCAGAAGGTGGGGCCACGTTGGTCCCCTTCCGGAAGGTTCTAGAAGCTTCCGGTACAATACCGATTAACCCGGAACAATTCCGAACTCCAAAAACTGCACTGCCTTATATGAATATTATTCTCCGGACCACTCCGGAACCTTTCGTGATGTCTCGGATCCCATCCGAGACTCCGAACAAAAACTCATAAACCAATTATCCAATCTATCCTAGCGTCGAGACACGTTAAGTGTGTGACCCTGCGGGTTCGAGAATATGCAGACATGATCTTCTATCAATAATCAACAGCGGGGTCTGGAAACCCATATTGACTCCCACACATTCATCGATGATCATATCGGATGAACCACGATGCCAGGATTCAATCAATCCCATATATATATTCCCTTCATCTCGCGATATTTTACTTGCCCGAGATTCGATCGTCGGTACCGTCATACCTAGTTCAATCTCGTTCACAAGAAGTACTTTACTCGTTCCGTAATCCGATATCACTTTGTGATTAACTCCTTAACCACATGCTTGCAAGCAGTGTTGATATCGATTACCGAGTGGGCCTGAAGTATATCTCTCCGACTTGGGAGGGACAAATCCCATCTCGATACATACAAACCAACAGATACTTTCCGATCACCTGAGAGACACCTTTATGATCACCCTCTCATAGGATGACGTTTGATGACCTCAAAGCTTTCTTCCGATACCAGGGAGTTGTATTATCTCATGGTCTAAGGAATACAATATTTGACATAAGAAAAGCTTCGCAAAGACGAACACGATGACACGATCTAATTGCTTCGCTTAGTTTGGGTCTGTCCACCATATCATTCTCCCAATGATATGATCTCATTATCAATTGACAACTCATGTCTATGGTTAGGAAACCTTAACCATGATTGATCAATGAGCTAGTCCATAGAGGCGTACTAGGGACACGGTGTTATTCACAAACCACACAAGTATTAAAGTTTCCGCTTAATACAATTCTAGCATGGAATATAAACATTATCATGAACAAGAATTATAATAATAACAGCTTTATTATTTCCTCTAGGGCATAATTCCAACATTACTATGCTGCAAAACCCATCAAAACCTTCTTTAGACGCATCACAGTATACGGTGAAGTCCTTCCCTGTTTCAGGAACTGCTAAGATTGGAGCTGTGGTTAATCTAGTCTTCAACTCTTGGAAACTTGCTTCACATTTCTCATCCCACTTGAATGGTGTATTTTTCCTTAATAATTTGGTCATTGGTCCAGCTATTTTGGAGAAACCTTCAATGAATCTCCAATAATAACCAGCCATTCCTAAAAAACCTCGAACTTGTTTCACATTGGTCGGTGCAGTCCACTCTAGTACCGAATGAACTTTAGATGGATTTACAGCAATCCCATCCTTACTGATCACATGATCGAGGAATTCTACCTCATCTAGCCAGAACTCACACTTACTGAATTTAGCATAAATCTTATGTTCTCTTAAAGTCTGCAATGCTATCCTTAAATGATCAACATGCTCTTCCTTATCCTTGGAATATATCAGAATATCATCAATAAAGACGATGACAAACTTGTCCAAATATGGCATGAAAATCTTGTTCATCAGATTCATGAATATTGCCGGTGCATTGGTCAAACCAAATGGTACTACCAGATACTCATGGTGTCCATATCTTGAGACAAATGCTGTTTTTGGAACATCTTCCGGCTTGATTTTTATTTGATGGTATCCAGATCTCAAATCGATCTTTGAAAATACTCCAGCTCCTTTTACTTGGTCAAACAAATCTTGAATTCTTGGTAAAGGATACTTATTCTTGATAGTCATGTTGTTCAGATTTCTATAATCACCACACATCCGTCTTCCACCATCTCTTTTATCTACAAAGATTACTGGTGTTCCCCATGGAGATACACTTTCCTGTATAAATCCTTTTCCTGCTAACTCATCAATTTGCTCTTTGAGTTCTTTCAACTCTTTGGGTCCCATTTTATATGGTGCTTGAGCTATTGGTGTTGTACCAGGTATTAGGTCAATGGTGAACTCTATCTCCCGGTCTGGTGGCATTCCCGGTAACTCTGTTGGAAAAACATCTTGGAATTCATTAACTATAGGAATCTCTTCTAATTTAACTTCTTTCATTGAATTCAACTACAGATCTACCATGATATGACTGTGTTTATCTGCTTGGTAAACTATCCTTGCTCCACTTGGAGTTTTGATTGAGACAGTTTTCTCCTCACAATTTATCTGAGCTCCGTGTTCCATCATCCAATCCATCCCCAGTACTACTGCAATTCCCTTCAAAGGAATCACATAAAGGTCTGCGAAATATGTACAACCACAGATCGAGATAACCTGATCTTGTTTTATGTGGCATACAATCACATTCCCTCCTGCCATAACTATGGTCATAGGACTTTCTAACGTTGCCCTTCTAATCCCGAACTTATCACAAAATTCTTCAGAAATGAATGAAGTAGTTGCACCAGTATCAAATAGAACTTTGCCGGGATTGGTAAGGATATTGAGCGTACCTATCACTGCATGCTCCGAATTATCCACCTCCTCGAGGGTTGCACAGTTCAGTTTTCCGGTAGGTCGGTTTCTCTTGCCATTGTTGTTCTTGCCATTGTTTCCTCCTTTATTGGGTTGTCCATTTCCTCCACTAGCTTGTCCTCCTCCCTTGGTAGGCCATCCTCCTGGTGGTTTGCTCGGACAATCTGGCTTGATATGCCCCTTATGGCCACAACCGTAACAGAACACTACAGGCTTTTTGCATTCCCCCTGGAAATGCCCTGGAATTCCACAATTGTTACAGATAACATTCCTTCTCGGATTAGATTGATTTCCACCACTGCCCTTGTTATTGTTATTGTTACTGTTGTTGTTACCAAAATTCTGTTGGAGATATGCCCTAGAGGCAATAATAAATATAGTTATTATTATATATCTTTGTGTTTATGATAAATGTTTGCATTCATGCTATAATAGTATTAACAAGGAAACCATTAATACTTGTGTGATTTGTAAACTTAATTTGAAGTCCCTAGTATAGCCTCTATACTTCACTAGCTTGTTGGTTGATTGATGATGTGGTTTCTTTGTCATGAACATTGAGATGTTATCAACAACAAGATCATATCGTTAGGAGAATGATATGGTGGACATACTCCTATAGACAAGCGTAGCATAAAGATCAAGTCATTTTAATAGTTCAATTGCTATATGCTTTCTGATACATAGTAACCTAACTCCTTCGACCATGAGATCATGCATATCACCTTTACTGGATGGATGCTTTGATGTCATCAAACACCACACCGTAACAGGGTGGCTATAAAGGTGGCATTGAGTGTTCGGAAAGTATTGGTTGAAACACATGGATCAAGAGTGGGATTTGTCCATCCACATGACGGATAGATATTCTCTGGGCCCTCTCGGTGAAATGTCATTCAATTAGCTTGCAAGCATGTGACTTGGTCACAAGGGATCACATATCACGGGAACGAGAAAAGAGTACTTATCAGTAACGAGGATGAACTAGGTATGCAGAGATACCGACGATCATAACCTCGGATAAGTAACATATCGTGAGACAAAGGGAAATTGGTATCGTATGTAAGTGGTTCATTCGATCGCAAAGTAATCGTAGAAATATGTGGGAGCCATATGAATTTCCAGATTCCTCTATTGGTTATTGTTCGGAGAAGTGTCTCGATCATGTCCGCATAATTCACGAACCGTAGGGAGACACACTTAAGGATTCGACGTTGTTTGAGTAGTTATGGTATTATGAGAAAGAGACCGAATGTTGTTCGGAGTCTCGGATGGGATCCGGGATATCACGAGGTGATCCAGAATGGTCCGGAGAATAAGATTCATATAAGGAAAGTCCCGTTTCGGAGTTCGGGAATGATTCCGGTGTTTTCATCGGGGATATTCTAGAAGGTTCCGGATTGTCCGGCACTCCGGGGGGGAAGGGGTACATGAATGTGTCATTACATATTGGAATGATTGCATCATGTACTAAGTGTTCTTGCTGTCCCAAATATAGGATTAAATTGAATCCTAAAACAGAAAAGTCAAATGTCCAGTTTGAAAGTCAAACTGCCAAAAACAAGAAACTGTGGGAAACAAGCAAGAGGAGTTGGAGTCGACTTGGAGGAGGAGTTTCTCTCCTCCAAGCCGGCGGCCAGCCTAGGCCGAGTTGGGGAGGGACTCCCTCCCTCCCCTGGCGCGCCCACCCCTCCCACCTATATAAGGAGGGGCAGGGCTCCCCTCCTACACACAAGTTTCCTATCCTCTAAACTAAACCCTAGATCTAGACCCCGGTTTAGAGCTATTCGGTTTAGAGCCTTCTAATTGGTTTAGAGCCCTCTAATTGGTGTGTCTAATTACTAGACCACTAATAGCCTCTCTCATAAGCTCCACCATACTCGCACCGGCTTAAGGCGAAGCCCTGCGGGATTTCCCCTCTACCTCCGGTACCACGCCGTTGTGCTGCCGGAATCGCGAGGAGAGTGCTACAACCTCCGCTGCCTGCTGGAACAAGGGAGAGGAAGGTCTTCGTCGAGTACCGAACGTGTGACCGACTGCGGGAGCGCTGCGGGAACGCGGCGCCGGAAGGATCGTCTACGCGATCTTGAGATCGGAAAGAGTACGACTACATCACCCACGAGAATCTGCTCTCGTTAAACACTTTGGAATCTTCGAGGGTGAGTTATTCCATCGACTCGTTGCTACAATCTAGTAGATAGATCTTGGCTTGGTTGTTTGTATGCGATAGAAATTTTTTGTTTTCCATGCTACGAACCCCTACAGTGGTATCAGAGCCGTGTCTATATGTAGATCTGTTGCACGAGTAGAACACAATGGTCATTGTGGGCGTTGATGCTTTTATTGTAGATTGCTTTTTGTGTACTTTGCATCTTGCGGTATGTTGGGATGAAGCGGCCCGGGCTAACCTTACATGACATCGTTCATGAGACTTGCTCCACACTTGACATGCAACTCGTTTTGCATAAGTGGCTTTGCGGGTGCCTGTTTCTCCTAGCATAGTAAAGATCCAATTTACAACGGGTGATCAACAATGCTAGTATCAATGTTGTGGTTCTTGTTCGTAAGTTAGAACGACACTTATGGAAAGCCCCAAACCACGTAAAATATGCAAAGAAAGTAGAAGCGTCTAACTTTGTTTTGCAGGGGTGTGCAGTGATGTGATATGGCCATGATTGTGATTATATTTGATGTATGCAATGATCCTTATTGTAAGTTGGCAACCGGCAGGAGCCATATGGTTGTTTTTAATTTCTGTTAAGACCTGCGTGTCTATTCAAAATAGTTGTAATAGTTGAAGCTGGCGGACGACAACCATGAAGAAGCGTCATTGACCTTGATGCTTTGCCGGTGATGATGGAGATCATGTTCGTGCTTGAAGATGGAGATCGGAAGCACAAAGAAGAAAGGCCATATCATATCACATATTATGAATTGCATGTGATGTTAATCCTTTATGCATCTTGTATTGCTTAGTAGACGACGGTAGCATTATAAGATGATCCCTCATGCACATAAATTTCAAGTTCTAGAGTGTTCACCCTTAGTATGCACCGTTGCCAAAGCTTGCTGCTTCGAAGCACCACGTGATGATCGGGTGTCTTTGATTCCGCGGGTGAATACAACGTAAGCAAGCCAGATTTGCTTATGCGGAAGCTAAGGTTTGATCTTGACGAGCCTAGCATGTACAGACATGGCCTCAGGAACACGGATCGCCGAAAGGCAAAGCATGAATCATATAGTAGATATGATGAACATGATGATTGTTCGCCATTAAAACTATATCAGCTCTCGTGATGATCGGTGTTGATGTAGTGGATTTGGTTCGTGTGATCACTAAAACAATGTGAGGGATGTTGTTTTGAGTGGGAGTTCACCTAGTTTAATTTCATTAATTAATTTGAACTCAATTTGTCATAAACTTAGTCTAAACTATTGCAAATATGTTGTAGATCAATGGCAGCCCCTACCATCAATTTTAATGCGTTCCTAGAGAAAGAAAAGTTGAAAAACAATGGAAGCAACTTCGCGGATTGGTTCCGCAATTTGAGGATTGTCCTCACAGCTGGTAATTTGACCTATGTGCTGGATGCACCGCTAGGTGACCCACCTGCAGCTGATGCTACCGATGAAGTAAAGAATGTTTACCTCGCTCGGAAGAATCAGTACTCCATAGTTCAGTGTGCTATCTTGTATGGTTTAGAATCGGAGCTTCAGAAAAGGTTTGAAGAGTCAGATCCATATGATATTGTCGAGGATCTCAAATTAATCTTTGAGACTCATGCGGCAATTGAAAGTTATGAAGCTTCTGAAAAGTTCTTTAACTGCAAGATGGAAGAGGGTAGCTCCGTCAGTGAGCATGTGCTTAAGATGTCTGGGCACGCAAATAAACTTCAAAGTTTGGGTATAGTAATTCCTAATACTTTGGGAGTTTACCGCATCCTCCAATCACTACCACCAAGTTACAAGAACTTTGTGATGAACTACAACATGCAGAACATGAACAAAGAGTTGCCAGAACTATTTGCTATGTTAAAATCTGCAGAAGTGGAGATCAAGAAAGAGCACCAAGTGTTGATGGTCAATAAGACCACCAAATTCAAGAAAGGCAAGTCTAAGCAAAAGGGACACTTCAAGAAGGGTGGTAAGAAAGTTACCACGCCGACGAAGAAGACCAAGGCTGGACCTAAACCTGAAACTGAGTGCTTTTACTGCAAGGGAGAAGGTCACTGGAAGCGGAATTGCCCAAGGTACTTGGCGGATTTGAAGAACGGCAACATCAAGAAGAAAGGTATATCTGATATACATGTTATTGATGTGTATCTCACTAGTACTCGTAGTAGTGCCTGGGTATTTGATACTGGTTCGGTTGCTCATATTTGTAACTCGAAACAGGAGCTGCAGAATAAACGGAAGCTAGTGAAGAACGAGGTGACGATGCGCGTAGGAAACGGATCAAAGGTTGATGTGATCGCGGTCGGCACGCTACCTCTTCATCTACCATCGGGATTAGTTTTATACTTAAATAATTGTTATTTGGTGCCTGCATTAAGCATGAACATTATATCAGGATCTTGTTTATTGCGAGACAGTTACTTGTTTAAATCCGAGAATAATGGTTGTTCGATTTATATGAGTAATGTGTTTTATGCACATGCACCTTTGATAGATGGTCTATTCATATTGAATCTCGATAGTAGAAATACACATATTAATAACATTGAGGCTAAACGTTTGAAATCAAGCGATAATTTGACCTATATGTGGCACTGTCGTCTTGGTCACATTGGAGTGAAGCGTATGAAGAAACTCCATTCCGATGGACTTCTTGAATCACTTGATTTTGAATCACTTGAAAGATGCGAAGCATGTCTGATGGGTAAAATGACTAAGACTCCATTTTCTGGTATGATGGAGCGAGCTACAGACTTATTGGAAATCATACATACCGATGTGTGTGGTCCAATGAGTGTAGCATCGCGCAGTGGTTATCGTTATGTTCTTACCTTCACGGATGACTTGAGTAGATATGGGAATATCTATTTCATGAAACATAAGTCCGAAACTTTCGAGAAGTTTAAGGAGTTTCAAAGTGAGGTAGAGAATCAACGTAACAAGAAGATTAAATTTCTACGTTCTGATCGTGGAGGTGAATATCTAAGTTACGAGTTTGGCGAGCATTTAAAGAAGTGCGGAATACTTTCACAATTGACACCGCCGGGAACACCACAGCGTAATGGTGTGTCTGAACGTCGTAATCGAACTCTCTTAGATATGGTTCGTTCTATGATGTCACTTACAGATTTACCGCTATCATTTTGGGGTTATGCATTAGAAACAGCCGCATTCACTTTAAATAGGGCACCATCTAAATCCGTTGAAACGACACCGTATGAATTATGGTTTGGGAAGAAACCTAAATTGTCGTTCCTTAAAGTTTGGGGATGCGAAGCCTATGTAAAGAAGTTACAGCCGGACAAGCTTGAACCCAAAGCGGAAAAATGCGTCTTCATAGGATACCCGAAGGAAACTATTGGGTATACCTTCTATCATAGATCCGAAGGCAAAATCTTTGTTGCCAAGAATGGATCCTTTCTAGAGAAGGAATTTCTCTCGAAAGAAGTGACTGGAAGGAAAGTAGAACTCGACGAGGTTGTCGAACCTTCTCTCGAAATTGCGAGTAGCGCAGCACCGGAAGAAGTTCCTGTGGTGCCTGCACCAATAAGAGAGGAAGCTAATGATAGTGATCATGAAACTTCGGTTGAAGTTGCTACAGAGCCTCGGAGGTCAACGAGAACTCGTACCACTCCAGATTGGTATGATTCCGTTATGAATGTCATGTTGGTGGACAACACCGATGACCCCGAGACATATGAGGAAGCGATGATGAGCCCAGATTCCAATAAATGGCAAGAAGCCATGAAATCCGAGATTGGATCCATGTACGAAAACCAAGTATGGACTTTGGTGGACTTACCGGATGGCCGGAAGGCTGTCGAGAACAAATGGATTTTCAAGAAGAAAACAGATGCTGATGGTAATGTTACTGTCTATAAAGCTCGACTTGTCGCAAAAGGGTTTCGACAAATTCAAGGAGTTGACTACGATGAGACTTTCTCACCGGTAGCGAAGCTAAAGTCTGTGAGGATTATGTTAGCAATCGCTGCATATTATGATTATGAGATATGGCAGATGGATGTCAAAACAGCATTCCTCAATGGAGACATTGATGAAGAGTTGTATATGATACAACCCAAAGGTTTTGTCGATCCTAAAGATGCTAACAAGGTATGCAAGCTTCAACGGTCCATCTATGGATTGAAGCAAGCATCCCGAAGTTGGAATCAACGTTTTGATAAGGTAATCAAAAGTTTTGGTTTTATACAAACTTATGGAGAAGCTTGTATTTACAAGAAAGTGAGTGGGAGCTCTGTAGCATTCTTAATACTGTATGTGGATGACATATTGTTGATTGGGAATGATGTAGACCTTCTTAATAGTGTCAAGGAATATTTGAATAATAGTTTTTCAATGAAGGATCTTGGCGAAGCAGCTTACATATTAGGCATAAAGATTTATAGAGATAGATCGAAACGCCAAATATCATTGTCACAAAGTACATATTTGGACAAAGTTCTAAAGAGGTTTGGAATGGAAGATAGCAAGAAAGGGTTCTTGCCCATGTTGCCCAATACGACCTTGAGTAAAACTCAAAGTCCGACATCGGCAGAAGATAGAGAAAGGATGAGTAAGACTCCCTATGCCTCAGCCATAGGATCTCTAATGTATGCCATGCTATGTACTAGACCCGACATCGCATATGCTGTTAGTTTAACTAGCAGATATCAAAGTGATCCAGGAGTGGATCATTGGACAGCGGTCAAAAACATCCTTAAGTACTTGAGAAGAACTAAGGATATGGTTCTTTCTTATGGAGGTGATGAACAGCTCGTTGTTAATGGTTACACCGATGCTAGTTGGAACACCGATCCGGATGATTCTAAATCACAATCTGGATACGTATTTATTTTGAATGGTGCAGCAGTTAGCTGGAGGAGTGCAAAGCAAAGCGTTGTGGCGAGATCTTCAACTGAATCGGAATACATGGCTGCTTCGGAGGCTTCACAAGAAGCGATATGGATGAAAGAGTTCATTACAGAGATGGGTGTGGTTCCTAGTGCGCTGGACCCAATGTCTATCTACTGTGATAACATGGGCGCCATAGCCAATGCGCAAGAACCAAGGTCACACAAGAAGCTGAAGCATATCAAGCTGCGTTTTCACGCTATTCGAGAACATATCCAGGATGGGGATATAAAGATTTGCAAAGTACACACAGATCTGAATGTGGCGGATCCGTTGACTAAACCTCTCCCGAGGGCAAAACATGACCAACACCAAACTGCCATGGGTGTTCGGTATATTACCATGTAATCTAGATTAGATGACTCTAGTGCAAGTGGGAGACTGTTGGAGATATGCCCTAGAGGCAATAATAAATATAGTTATTATTATATATCTTTGTGTTTATGATAAATGTTTGCATTCATGCTATAATAGTATTAACAAGGAAACCATTAATACTTGTGTGATTTGTAAACTTAATTTGAAGTCCCTAGTATAGCCTCTATACTTCACTAGCTTGTTGGTTGATTGATGATGTGGTTTCTTTGTCATGAACATTGAGATGTTATCAACAACAAGATCATATCGTTAGGAGAATGATATGGTGGACATACTCCTATAGACAAGCGTAGCATAAAGATCAAGTCATTTTAATAGTTCAATTGCTATATGCTTTCTGATACATAGTAACCTAACTCCTTCGACCATGAGATCATGCATATCACCTTTACTGGATGGATGCTTTGATGTCATCAAACACCACACCGTAACAGGGTGGCTATAAAGGTGGCATTGAGTGTTCGGAAAGTATTGGTTGAAACACATGGATCAAGAGTGGGATTTGTCCATCCACATGACGGATAGATATTCTCTGGGCCCTCTCGGTGAAATGTCATTCAATTAGCTTGCAAGCATGTGACTTGGTCACAAGGGATCACATATCACGGGAACGAGAAAAGAGTACTTATCAGTAACGAGGATGAACTAGGTATGCAGAGATACCGACGATCATAACCTCGGATAAGTAACATATCGTGAGACAAAGGGAAATTGGTATCGTATGTAAGTGGTTCATTCGATCGCAAAGTAATCGTAGAAATATGTGGGAGCCATATGAATTTCCAGATTCCTCTATTGGTTATTGTTCGGAGAAGTGTCTCGATCATGTCCGCATAATTCACGAACCGTAGGGAGACACACTTAAGGATTCGACGTTGTTTGAGTAGTTATGGTATTATGAGAAAGAGACCGAATGTTGTTCGGAGTCTCGGATGGGATCCGGGATATCACGAGGTGATCCGGAATGGTCCGGAGAATAAGATTCATATAAGGAAAGTCCCGTTTCGGAGTTCGGGAATGATTCCGGTGTTTTCATCGGGGATATTCTAGAAGGTTCCGGATTGTCCGGCACTCCGGGGGGGAAGGGGTACATGAATGTGTCATTACATATTGGAATGATTGCATCATGTACTAAGTGTTCTTGCTGTCCCAAATATAGGATTAAATTGAATCCTAAAACAGAAAAGTCAAATGTCCAGTTTGAAAGTCAAACTGCCAAAAACAAGAAACTGTGGGAAACAAGCAAGAGGAGTTGGAGTCGACTTGGAGGAGGAGTTTCTCTCCTCCAAGCCGGCGGCCAGCCTAGGCCGAGTTGGGGAGGGACTCCCTCCCTCCCCTGGCGCGCCCACCCCTCCCACCTATATAAGGAGGGGCAGGGCTCCCCTCCTACACACAAGTTTCCTATCCTCTAAACTAAACCCTAGATCTAGACCCCGGTTTAGAGCTATTCGGTTTAGAGCCTTCTAATTGGTTTAGAGCCCTCTAATTGGTGTGTCTAATTACTAGACCACTAATAGCCTCTCTCATAAGCTCCACCATACTCGCACCGGCTTAAGGCGAAGCCCTGCGGGATTTCCCCTCTACCTCCGGTACCACGCCGTTGTGCTGCCGGAATCGCGAGGAGAGTGCTACAACCTCCGCTGCCTGCTGGAACAAGGGAGAGGAAGGTCTTCGTCGAGTACCGAACGTGTGACCGACTGCGGGAGCGCTGCGGGAACGCGGCGCCGGAAGGATCGTCTACGCGATCTTGAGATCGGAAAGAGTACGACTACATCACCCACGAGAATCTGCTCTCGTTAAACACTTTGGAATCTTCGAGGGTGAGTTATTCCATCGACTCGTTGCTACAATCTAGTAGATAGATCTTGGCTTGGTTGTTTGTATGCGATAGAAAATTTTTGTTTTCCATGCTACGAACCCCTACAAATTCCTATTCCGAGGTTCGAACTCCAGGTTAGGTTTAGGTTTGCTTGCCTGAATCCTTTTGGTTTCCTTCTTGGCTCTCTTCCTCCGATCCTCTTGGACATTCTTGTAGTCATCTTCAAAAGTAATGGCTGCATCCAATAACTGCTGATAAGTTTGCTTATTGGCTAACCTTACCTGCATCCTCACAAATGGATTTAATTCACGCAAGAAACGCTTCTTCCTCTTCTCTTCAGTGTTAACATCCTCCTCAGCATAACGAGACAGTTGGATAAACTCCCAGATGTACTTCATGACACTAGAATATCCTTGCTGAAGCTCCTCAAATTCTCGCCGCTTCAACTCCATGACACTTTCCGGAACATGATATTCACGGAATCTCTGCTTGAACTCCTCCCAGGTAAACTCCCTTCCTGGTTGTTGCATGGCTAACCGATTTTCCCACCATGATGCTACAGGTCCAGTCAGCAGATGAGTTGCATACCTCAATTTTTCCTCATCATTGCAACCCACAGTTTTCAGCTTCCTCTCTGTGTCTGCTAGCCAGTCTTCTGCATCCATTGGTTCAGGAGCTGATGCAAAAGGTAACGGTCTTGCATTCTGGAAATCAGATAGACTCACTCCTCCACCTTCAGGTGCCCTCTGATTTGCTCGCCCCAGCAGCTCTTCCATGAACTTGTTCAGGGTCTCTTGCATCATTTGCATGCATTGCATAAAGTTCTGCTCCATTAACGGCCTCATTGGTGGTGGTGGTAATGCTTCTTGGTTTGCTGCTTCTGCATCGGCCTTTTCCTTGGCCTCTCGCTCCATCCGCTGCTGCTTAGTTTCCATTTCTACACCTGTATCCATGACCCCCTAGTCCTGCAACATAAAGCGAATACTCATAGTTACATCATGCACATGTGTTCTGAGCTCGACTTTACGCACAGAACTAGTCACACAATGAAGATCCAAAGAAAATCCAAATATGCATTTCACATATTATACATAATATCAGAATGATACAAAGTTCTTACAACATATACCATATAGGTATAATCACAAAACTACCATATTCATCTCACTACCTTATTACTTGGAGTACAATACATGATACTTGATATCACTAACTAGTTGCCTCCTTCTAGTAGTAACTACGCTCATCATACATGCCTGATGTCCAACCGTGATGACGTGTTGTCCGTCGCACAGTTTGTGGAACAAATGGCCTTCCAGAAGGAACATACTCTGTATCTGAAGTGTCTGGACTTGAGTTATTGCTCAACCTGAGCGCATTGACTCCCTCCAGCTCAGCTGAAAAGTCTTCAGAAGCATATTCATCATTATCTCCAGCCTGCATCTCCTGAGCTTCATTCCTTGAGTTGTCAACAGGATACGTAGATCCTGCTGCTTCCCAGGTGCTCTCGTGGGCAAGATAATTGAACACTGGATAATGTATATTCCCTGGGTTTTGAGAGGATGTTGATGATTCAAACACTCTCTCCTCAGGATCTTCTTCTTCATCCTGGTTATCTATTGACATGGTATTTCTACTACTATTATTAGGGTTCATTCTTGCACCCATCCAACGAGATTGTCCAACATTTCTGTCAGAACCATCTGTGGACATCTGGTGTTCATGAGATCCATTATATGATCCCATCCTCCAACCATCTGAATTCTCAATAGGAAGTTCTGAGTCAGAACCATCCACTGAGCCCTGTGGTACTGCATACCGCATATCTATAGTAGGATCATGTGTAGGTTCAGGTCTTGGTGAGTAAGGATATGGTATAAAAGAATCCGGATCTATAGGTATATCCTTAAAGATAGGTGTTGCACTACTACTTGCTTCTTTCTCTAGATGGAATGCTAACTGCTTCCTCCTTTCCGGATCAGTTAGATCCTCTAACATGTTATTTTTGTCTTCAACAATCACTTGACGAGTCTTATAAAAAGACGCAATGAGTGTTCGGTATCTATCCATAAACTTGGAAGCTAACTTAGGATGCTTCTTAACCAAAGTAAGATGATCCAGTATAGGCTCCGAGTCTATAGAATCATGAGGTATCACAGAGAATGTGCTACCTTATAGGTCCTTGGTTTTATGTTCCCGGATATTAGCTATCGCCTCCATAACAGCAACATGATAGGATGCTAAATGACTCCTACCTTCTCCTATGGGTAGATCGTGATATAATCCAAGCTTCTCTGGAAGTTGGATACTCACACGATACTTGGATAACATTCGGCCATCATGGTAAGTGATAGTGTTCACTAGAATTCTATTTGGACAATTAAAGAGCTTTAAAAGTTGACGAAGTTGGTCTGTAAATGATCCTTGATAATCATCAAGAGTCTCCACTTTCCTTACCAAAGTCTGTTTTGGAAACTTTGGTGCCATATCTCTGTATAAAAAAATAATTTTTGATTAGTATCCAATGATAAATTGCATAATAACAAAGAATTATCGCACTAAAACATATAACGGAATATTCTCATTTGAGTACCCATTATATTACTTTTAGAGAATTCTTTATCGTTGCTAGCTTTCCTACAGGTAATACCCTTTACTAGGTTTCCAACCTAAGGTCAAAGCAATTTGCTCTGATACCAACTACGGTGACCCAACATACCACTGCATGTGTAGTACACTATAGTGGTTGACATGACATCTACAGAACACCGTTCCGTAAATATCACATCCCTTAGAGTGGTACAACAGAAACATTGCGGG
This sequence comes from Avena sativa, assembly GCA_916181665.1. Taxonomy (NCBI): domain Eukaryota; kingdom Viridiplantae; phylum Streptophyta; class Magnoliopsida; order Poales; family Poaceae; genus Avena; species Avena sativa. The sequence continues at coordinate 366,826,871 of OV702279.1, read as the reverse complement.
TCCATATTACAAATGTACACACATCATTATTATTACAATACCGAAAGTTCAAGACTTCCAAAAGATCCAACTTACAAACCAAAATATAAAGTGTTCAGCGGAATTTAAAATAATAACAACTCCGACTAGGAGTTGAGCTCAACAGCTTATTCTATAGAGTTCATGTTGCTCGGCTCCGTTAGTTACTACTAACTAGATATTTAATTGGACTCGTTCTCATCGACACCGTAGCGGATTTCGTAATCCACTCCTTCAACTCCTCCGGACATATCAGGTTCCTCGTAGAACACATCTTCTTGGCATTCGGCTGCATACATTGGCACGTCTTCGGGATCCTCAGAGTCTAAGCAAGGGATCAAAGGAAAGGATGAGTAACAGCGTTACCCAACAAGTTCATTATATGCAAAGTGGGAAGTTTGATGCTCTAACTACCACCTCGGATTATAAATCCTTGGCACTATGCAATTTTTGTAAATCTTTCTTCAAAGATTGATTTTATTCCCAAAAACTATGACAATCAGCCTTCACAGGTTGACCAGAACTTTCATGGAGTTCCTTTCCTGCCGCGTTCGTAGCTCCTTCCCGGAACAAGGAGTAACAAGTTACAGTTCTTACACTCTGCAGGAGTGCGTTACTGTACCCATGAGAGATCAACTCCTTGTTGCACAACCGGGCGTACTTTTCCGTCCACAATTCCATGATGTGGGGCCCAATAGTTGGTCCAAGCCAATCACTGCCTCCTTCACGACCCCGCATGCCTCCTTGGTGTACACCATGCCCACATAATGAATTACGGCAATGGTTTGTACAAACCTTTAGATGCCAGAACTATCGTGGGACGATGAGGGTTCCCACCCATATGCTGCATATCCTCTACGAATTACCAATTAATATGCACGCTACGAGGATAACAACCATGACCTACACATCCGGCTTCATGCGAGAGGAAGAAGATACAACTGACTTCTCTGTCCCATTCCAAATCTCATGGCTAACGCGTAATATACGGCGCTAGAATCACTGATGTCAGGGGTTATTAAGTCCCTACTTGATCATTATTGTTGCAAATAGAACCCCAAGTTCTATTGCTCCATTATATCATCACTTAGGATGATATCTATGATTTCTTTATTTATGAAAATAATATTTTCTTTCTTTTATAGCATATATGATAACACACAATTTGCAAATACTTTGATAAAGACTCATCAAAGGACATGAGCAAGTGATGAACTTGCCTTGTGATGGTAAGGTAGTGAAGTCTGATGCTTGCACTAGACCTTGAGCTTCTAGTTCTACAAAAACATCATTATTGCCCGGTAAGGACAATATTTAAAGAAGCAAAATGATTATGCAAGTAATGTAATGCATTTTCTTAATTCTATATGCATTTTCCCTATATAAGGTGCCTTTTAATCAAGCATTTATAAATATTATCTTTTTATATTTATTGCATATATTGAATTATTTTATTTTATTTCCCTTTTTATTTGATTTTTATTAATTTAATAATTCTTTTAGGAATTATTCATTATACGTTAAATTTATTATTAAATATTTATTTAGTATTTTTCAAAAATACTTTAATATTAATAAATAATGAAAGTGATTTTTATTTATTTTTTTATCATGTTTCAATAATTTTGTAAAATTCCATAAGGAATATATAAATTAAAAAATTCTTATAAAAATTTAAACGTCTAAAATTTTATATTTTATTTTATTTGGATAAAGTGGATTACTGTTAATCCAAAAATATTTTATTTATAATTTTTGGACTTTTATTTTATTTTCTAAAATTTTATTGAGGTCAGAGGCATTTTGGTCTTTTCCAATTGATCAAAATAGTTTATTAAACAACTTAGGCTGGCCTTTTGGGCTTATTGGGCCAGTGTGGCCTAATAGGGCAAGGTCAAACTTCCACCCCGAAGGGTTTTGGCCCACCCAGCCCAGTCTCACTGTCTTCTCATTCTCACCCTCTCCTCTTCCTCGACCCCGCGGGCTCTGGCGTCGCCGCTGGCGATGGCCGTTGTTGTGGCTTTCCCTGGCCGCTGCCGTGGTGCAGGGCGAGGTTTGCGACGTCGGTGGTTCGTCTAGTCCAACTCGATTTGGCTCCGGAGCTTCCCCGTGGTCAGGTTCACCCCGTTCCCGAACCCTAGGGTTGGGAAAAGGTGCTGTCGCCGCCGTCGTGGTCCCGCCTGCGGTGGTGTGCTAGGTTTGTGTGCTGATGTGGCCGCCGCCGTGGCCGGTGCAGGTTGCAGCGCCCTCTGGGGTGCTCCCTGTGCCGTCGCGGTTCGTCGGCCAATCTGCTTCCTCTTCGATTCGTCAGCGAGGACCTCGGGTAAGTTGTTTCTATGGTTCTTGTTCATGCTACTGCCATGAATCTCTCTGTGTGTATCTAGTGGCTTCTCATGCCTAGTGACTATGTGCTGATTGGGTTCATCTCTGGATTAGGGTTCTTGCTCTGATTAGGGTTCATAACCCTATGTTGATCATATCCTTGATGCTTTAGATTTAGTGGTGATCATACTTGAGCATAAAGAATGATTGTTTGATGTGGATCATGATTGGTAGTGGCTTTGATTTTGCTAGTGGCTTGTCAGATTTATTCTAGTGGTGATTCACTATGATCCTATGCTAGTGTTTCTATGGAATCGCAGATTGGAAATGTTGTTGATCTGAGAATTGTCTCTACTGTCAGAATGCTCATACTGCAGTAGTTTTCTCTCAGTAGTTGCTTACTGTAATTATAATGGTAGGCTTGTATGAGATTGTACACACTGAATCAAATCATTACATGTAATGATTTCTGTGGATGTATAGATGAATTTAATGTTGATTCCTGGCACTTGGCTTCAGGAAGATGATATGTATTGGTTTGTCCCTTTTATCTGTGGAAACTAAGCAAGATTGGTTTTAGCTCCTGCAAAACTTGTCCTTGTGATACCACTATGATCTGGCACACAAGTGATTGGTTTTTTATTTCTGGGCTTAGCTTTGTCCATACTTGTGATTAATATTGACAAGATAAAATGAAAGCTTTCCTTGATTCTCCTGCCTATGATGTTGGTTTGAGGCTCTAGGATTTAATTCCTAGTTAGTTGAGCAATTAGTTTGTTTGAAACTTGTAGGATTAGAGGTGATACTCTCTCTCTCTAGGAGATGTGCCCTGATCTGATAAGATCAAATGAAGAATGATCTAAGTGGGAAAATTAACAATAGACTCTATGATGCTGGTCTGAGGGTTTAGTGCTTTTGGTTGAGTTTGATTTCTTATATTTATACTTGGAATCTCTAGGATAGATTCACCTCTCTTAGGTGATTATTGAGAGATCATTTCATAAAGCAGCACATGCTTTCATTTGGATAATATGATGAAATCATGTGATGGTTTTATGAGGCTCACCACAAAATCTGATGATGGTGTAGTAGATTGATGATGATGATCTTGATCTTGATCTGCTGGATTCATGTGCTTGTTCTTGAGCTAGCCTGCTCCTCCTAGCTCCTGGGCTTGACCTTGCTGTCCACCAGATTCATCCCCCTCCTTATGTCACCATCATGGTGATGTTTGGTTGATTTGGGTGGTTTGGTTTGGCTGTTGTTCTTGGTTTAGCTGCTGTTTACCCTGGCTGTGCTGGTGTGCTGTGTAGTGGAGAGATGCACTGATGTGCTCCTCCACGGCTATGCTGTGGTTTTATGATATTGGCTATGCTTGTGAGCTTGACAACACACCACATGCATGCTGGTGTGTGTCCAGCTTGTGTGCCTGCTATGCACTTGTGGACAGGTTCAGAAATTTTGAACTTACTATTACCATATTACATTTACCTGGCTGGTGAATTGGCCCCTTTTAGATGTCATTTGACTTCTGGCTTTGAATTGATGAAAGATGAAAATTTTCATATTGGTGAAACTTGCCCCTTTATAACATTTTTTTAATGATGAATTTGTCTAGTGCATTTCACTGACATATCTGAGAGAAATATTACTAACACTAACCTTATTTTGTTCTATTTAGTCTTTGTTTTGCAGGTACAAAGATGAAGATGAAGATTTAGTGTAGATTTAGATATAGGATAGTTAGTAGATATTCAAATGTAATTTTTATTCTTTTGTAATTTTTCTTGTAATCTTTATTTTATTCAATTATCATAAAGATTATATTATTATTAATAAAGAATATTCTTATTCTTTATTCTTTTGTACATTGTGAAGTTTGGAATGACTTCAGTAGGTTTCATTCTTTGTAACTTGTTTATGTATTAATCATATGAAATGAATTTCATATTCAATATTGTTAAGATTTAAGTTATAATACTTATTTCTTAATTAATTTAAGATTCAAATCTTATACCTAAATCATTTAAATTATAATTCAAATACTCAAGTTTAAAATTCAAATTCATTTTAAACACATATCTCCTTAAGATCATCTTAAGTTTATAACAATCATCCTATAAGACTAAACCTAATCTCAAAGTATGAAAGAAACATTGATCACTTAGGTTTTTTTTTATTTAGCGAAAATTTTACCCATATTTTTACAAATAAATGCATGCAACAATTCATATTCCTAAATCTACCCTTCGTTAGGTCCTAAATACTGGGACGTTACACTTCCGACTGCGCAATGGCATAATCGGCAAGCAACAGTTTCAGCAGCCGTCTAAAGTGCCTGAAAAGCGTTACTGTTCAGATCACCATTGGCCACGGCTGCTGCTCAAGTGCAACGAATGGCAGTGAATTCGATGGACCAGAATCACAATGAGGCTCAAGATTCGGTGCACGGTAGGCTTCATCTACTCGAGCGCATGCCTACCAAATTAACCAATTGGTGTCCGTCGCTTCCTGGTTTGCCCGGACATTTCTTCCGATCTGGTAGCTCGTCAACTGTACCAATTCTTGCAAGGCAACTAGTAGGCCTGAACACCGGCCGGCCTCAGGTACTCAAGTGAAAGCGCCGCCTCCTGCTGCAGAGTCCGGGCCTTTCCCATAGAAAACCAAGAAAAGTCATCTCGCCTTTTGGCTTGACTGCAACAGGTGCCGATTGAAGAAAAGATTAAAGCAAAGGCGGTCGGCAATCTATTGGAAACAGTGCAAGGTAAGATAATTAGCGCCAGTTTATCAATTTATGCAATGATTGGTTGACGAGGGGATTGATTTAAGCTAGACGCGGTGAAGGCTGACTTGCGCGGCTGTGTCTGACTTGGAGTGCACTTTTGTAGGAAAAGGGAAGGGTTCAGTTCAGTTCATGTGCACGTAGTCGTCTGAAGAACGCTGCTGTTTCTTTTTGGTGTCGTCGGTCAGTAAGATCTGTGGTGAAATGATTTCGAGTTCCAAGTGTGTGCTAGCTGGTTTCTACTCCGGTAGGAGAAAATTGGACGGCCAGGACATGCAGGCAGCGTTACTTAGCTGGGTGGCGAAGTAGACCGGAGTGGAGTGGAGTGTGATGGGGTGATGTGAAATGGAATCAAACAAATCAAGCGGCGGCACGCACAAATCTAAGGGTGGGGTACTTTCAGAGACGGTAGATGGAGTGGGCGGCGACGTGCTCACGATGCATCTCACTCACGCGATCGACCAGCTGCGTATCCATCCTTTCCGCCGCCCTGCGCCGCAAAAGTAACATATCTCCACCACTTATCCACGACACGAGTGCTCAACGTGGCCAATGGCGGCGGTATGCCATTTTGCTGTATGCCGGCGAGAACGTCGCATGCGAGGCGGCGGTGAACCTGCCGCATGGCAATCAAATCCAGTCATCATATTCAAATGTGTGGTAAAATACTCTTAGTAACCTCAGAATTAGAATTTCAGATGAGTATCAATTTAGTTTAAAACAAAATTTAAACCTGGTTAAAATAGGACCTTAATTCGTTTTTATGAGGATTTGAACTCAAGTGTTGGGTTTATACATCAACTCCCCTAACCAGTTAAGCTAGACTCACTCTCAAATATTATCTTGAGGACCAGGCTTGGTGCTTAACTAAGTTTAAAAATCCTGTTACTCATGCTTAATGGATGTATGCATCCCTAGTTGGTGCAGAGGCCGGGGAAGTGAAATCTTTCCTCCATTTTAAAAAGGTACGGACTCGTACGCAGCCCGACCCCTCCTCCCCGTGGTCAGGTTCACCCCGTTCCCGAACCCTAGGGTTGGGGAAAGGTGTTGTCGCCGCCGCCGCGGTCCCGCCTGCGGTGGTGTGCTGGGTTTGTGTGTTGCTGTGGCCGCCGCCGTGGCCGGTGCAGGTTGCAGCGCCCTCTGGGGTGCTCCCTGTGCCGCCGCGGTTCGTCGGCCAATCTGCTTCCTCTTCGATTCGTCAGCGAGGACCTCGGGTAAGTTGTTTCTGTGGTTCTTGTTCATGCTACTGCCATGAATCTCTCTGTGTGTATCTAGTGGCTTCCGATGCCTAGTGACTATGTGCCGATTGGGTTCATCTCTGGATTAGGGTTCTTGCTCTGTTTAGGGTTCATAACCCTATGTTGATCATATCCTTGATGCTTTAGATTTAGTGGTGATCATACTTGAGCATGAAGAATGATTGTTTGATGTGGATCATGATTGGTAGTGGCTTTGATTTTGCTAGTGGCTTGTCAGATTTATTCTAGTGTTGATTCACTATGATCCTATGCTAGTGTTTCTATGGAATCACTGATTGGAAATGTTGTTGATCTGAGAATTGTCTCTACTGTCAGAATGCTCATATTGACGGTAGTTTTCTATCAGTAGTTGCTTACTGTAATTATAATGGTAGGTTTGTATGAGATTGTACACACTGAATCAAATCATGACATGTAATGATTTCTGTGGATGTATAGATGAATTTAATGTTGATTCCTGGCACTTGGCTTCAGGAAGATGATATGTATTGGTTTGTCCCTTTTATCTGTGGAAACTAAGCAAGATTGGTTTTAGCTCCTGCAAAACTTGTCCTTGTGATACCACTATGATCTGGCACACAAGTGATTAGTTTTTTATTTCTGGGCTTAGCTTTGTCCACACTTGTGATTAATATTGACAAGATAAAATGAAATCTTTCCTTGATTCTCCTGCCTATGATGTTGGTCTGAGGCTCTAGGATTTAATTCCTAGTTGGTGCCGATCGAAGAAAAGATTAAAGCAAAGGCAGTCAGCAATCTATTGGAAACAGTGCAAGGTAAGATAATTAGCGCCAGTTTATCAATTTATGCAATGATTGGTTGACGAGGGGGTTAAGTTAAGCTAGACGCGGTGAAGGCTGACTTGCGATGGGCTGTATGACTTGGAGTGCACTTTTGAAAGAAAAAAAAGAAAGGGTTCAGTTCATGTGCACATAGTCATCCGAAGAAATTGCTATTTCCTTTTGGCGTCGTCGTTGGATCAGACCAAAACTGGTGAAGATCTTGTCGAGGAAGCATTGATGGTGGGCGTACATTGCCCTTCGAAGGACCATACTAGAGCAATGCATTACAACAAGCCTCGCTGGCGAGACCATGAAGGCCAAAATAGCTAGCTACAACAACAAGAAATCAACAAGGCACCCATACAACGTTTCCAAGGAGGGGATATGCACAATTACGATGCCATCTGATCTAGTGAATTTTACTTAGTGTTTCCCCGAGGAGGAAAGGTCTAATATCAAGGTCATGACAACACCAACAATATAGGGGCACCCTTGGGTGTCGCATTGTTAATGTTAGTTGTGAAATAACATGTATTTCACCCCAGCCATGGAAAACCATAGTAGCAAGGGCAAAGGGAAAGTAAGCCACCAAAGAGGAGCACCACTCTGGGGAGGGAAGTGGTACATCATGGCCCACAGTAGCATCAGAGCTATCAGCTATATGATTAAAAGCACACCATAGATGTGAATATAAAGTAAGTAAATTGTGTATAAGCAAATTGACTATCATTTTTATGTTCAATAATGATTACTATAAGCATCTTTAATTCGATACAATTTATAGATCTTGCACATGTCCTCAACTTGTTATTGAGACCATTTTAATTTGTAAGGCACATTTGACCAAAGTAAACCAAGTGTCCGTATTTCTATTTATACTTCAGAAGTTTCAGGGAATATGGTTTATATACTAGAAACCTACATTAAGATATTTGGTAGGGCTTACCATTTTGAGACCTTTATCAGAAACATATATACACTATGTAGTGTATGCAATTGTTAAGTAATAATTCAAGATGGAACTTATGTTATAAAATATAACATTGATGTATCACAAATCCAACTTATAGGAAGGTATACTTACAAATGTATAATTACAACCGTGCAATATGTAAAAAAACTCCATATATTGTTTATCAACATTGCTATATTGTAAATTATTTCAAATAAGTAGCAGAAACTTTTACTTGTTAATGTTGTAGCATGGAAAACATAACTTCTAAAAGGTATAAAATTTCGATATAAATAATAATTATTTTGACGAATTTGCATTAAAACTATGTTTTAGGTTTGAGTGCATCGGCATGTTCGAGCATAGAGGATTTGATTTTAAACCCCCACCTCAGCTGCCTTGGATCATATGCCCTTTTCTTGTCTGCCTTGCTTCGAGCCTCTTTTCAGCTAATCTCTAGCTGATACCCCATTTGTCTGGCTTAACAAACTTGTCAATGTATAACCATGAAATGGAGAAATAAAAGGATAGATCTACCCTTCGGTTTAAAAGGAACACTTCTGCTCTAGCCAAACAACACACTGACAGTGTTTTGTTCCAAACTCAGATTCAAACCAAAAAAGGATTAGGGTTCATCAATTTAGACCAACAATACGTACCAGAGTAAATCTCCATGTAAATATCCCTCAAAAACTAGGGTTCATCAATTTAGACAATAAGTACGTACTAGAGTAAGAACACAAAATCCGCGAAGAAAAGAAGGGGAGAGAGGTTGGCTTACCTTAGGCTAGTAATGGAAGGCGACATACGGGTTGGAGTCGCGGCCGATCTGCATATCCAAGGGGCGGTGGGGCACAACAGCCTTGGCGGCTAGGTCAGGGAAGGGAGGACCAGAAAGAACAGCGTACAAAATTACAAATGTATGATATATTATAGATCCACAAATTTATTACTTATGAGTATGGTGTATCGATATTTGTACTTGTATTCCCTCCATATTTAATCATGGTTATAATACTTTTATCTCGAGTTAATTTTTTTCAAGATAGACCAAGTCTACATAAAATCATGCTAACATCTAGCCTTACCTATATAGAACGAAAATTTGTTCTATAGAAGTATGAGGAGGGGGGGGTTAATGTAAAATTTTAGTATGCATATACTCCGGTCGGTCAAAAACTACCTAGTTGAGCGGTTTTGTGACCACGGGTGCACGGGTTTACAAGTTGTGTGATTTGTTAGTTTAGTTTGAAAGTTATGTGACTTAAGGTACATACGAGAAAAGTTGTATGACTCCAAATGCCATTTACTTAATTAGCGCAAGTTTATCAATTATTGCAATGATTGGTCCAGAGGGGATTAAGTTATGCTAGACGTGATGAAGGCTGACTTGGACGGCTGTCTGACTTGGAGTGCACTTTTGTAAAAAAAAAAGGGTTCAGTTCATGTGCAATAGTCGTTTGAAGAATGCTGCTCTTCCTTTTTGGCCTGGCCACGTCGCCGGCCCGCGCCGCGTCCAATGACCTGGGGCCACGTCGCCGGCTGCCACGGCGCGCGAGCCTAACTTGACTTGTACTCCAAGATGATCCCTGTACGTCTATATATACTCTCCCATGAGGCTCAATAATACATCCAACATATTTCGCCAATCCCACACTCTTACATGGTATCAGTCTAAACCGATCCAAAACCCTAGCCGCCACCGGCACGCTTCCGTCGCGCCATCCCCGGGGAGGTCGATCTCCATGATCTCCGCCGGGGGCCGCGCAACCCGTACGCAGGGTTCGTCCGTCGATCCGTGATCGGCTGCCCTACAAGTCTTTTTTTTCGATCGCTCGATCGGTTTTATTTTTCGGTTTAGCGATCTTAGATCGGATTGCGTCGCCCTCCGTCGCCATCGTCATCGCCGCGCCTCTACTCCGACCATCGGCATCGATGATCTACCCCGCGCATGTGCGCCTGCCCTCTACGCTGCCGCGCCTGCCTCGGCAGGCTGTTGCGGCCTCACGGCAGGCTGCCGTGCACCGCAGACGGCTGCTATGCCTTCCTTGGAAGGCTACCACGGCTGCTCCCTCTCGGATCGTCCTCGTCGTCATCGTCCAGGACTTCACCGACTACGTCGCCATCGACTTTGATCTACGCGTCGTCCACACCATGACGCATACGACGCGCTGTCGGTCTGATCAACCGATCCTGCGCCTGTCTACGCCAAGCACGTCCCTGAGCACGCGCCTACCACCGATCGAGCTACGAGTTGCCGCTGCGTCTCCCCATCAGGCCGCAGCGCCGCCGCCTTTGGTTCATGCTACCGGCTTCCAACGCGCCTTCCTTGGCGTGCACGTCATTGGTGGTCTCCTAGCCGCTGCACCGACTTGCGCCCTGCAGCTATGCCACCCCCTCTGGTCATAGCGTCGTTGCACGCAGTCTACTTCGTTGTTCCCGCGCACCGACGTTCTCGGTTTCCACCACACAATCTCCTCCGGTGCGGATCACCGCCGTCTGCGCATGGTCTTCGTCATGCCGTCGGGTTCTTCTTCGCCTACTTCGAGTACCGCTGCCGCTACTCTCTAGGCGTCCAGCATGACCACTTCAGGTCGCCGTTAGTTTCGCCTCCTTCTATATCTTCTCCACAATGAACTCGTCGGCATCGTCTTACAATGCTGGCGCACAGGTTCATGATGGCAACTACCCCTGCACGCCTGGTACTGGCAACACCGGTGCGTGTCTTCGTCCCCAACGCGTTCCCGAGTCTGGAAAACTCGCGTCGGACGCCTCGTCTTCGTCGGCATGATAACATCTTCTTCGGCATCTACACCTTCCTCTACGACTGCCTCGACCGCATCAGCGACGCATTCTTCTTGGCATACTAGGTTCTGGCAGAACCAAGATGTGCCTTCGTCCCCGACGTGCGCCTAGTTCTGGCAAAACTTTGGCGCCGATCGTACCCGAAGGCTCGGACTGCATCGACTCCGGCATTGGTCGACACCTTCGACCTGCCTCGACGCGTCTCCGTCATCCTCTTCGCGCACTATGCGCTTGCGGCTTCATGTGCGGCTACATCGACACCGGCAACCCCGACCACGACATCGACCACGGCGACCCTTCGCACGGCTACATCGACCTCGGCACTGCTCCACACTCTCCGCTCCCTTGACATCGGCACAAGGGCTTCCACCTCGCTTGAGCATCATCAGCCTCTTCTACAGTCCAAGCATCCGCGTCGCGATATCGTCTACGACACTCCCGCTGCGACTGCTGGGGGATGTCAGCCTACTGGTCTAATTCGGCACTCCAGTCTGACCGTTTGCGACGTTCTTGTTGTTCACGACACTACCGCTACGACTGCGGGGGAGTGTTAGAGTATTGTACGTATACGATTGTTATGGTAGTTTAGGATAGTTAGGACTCTAGCCTAACTTGACTTGTACTCCAAGATGCAGGGCCGGCTCTATATTTTTTTGGGCCCTTGGGCGAAGTCGATAAACGGGCCCCTAAAGACAATATATATATATATATATATATATATATACGTATAACTAGATATATGGATGATATATGTGCCAATTTCACTTGCAAAATATTTAAAAGCATATAACCACACGTTTATAGTCGAGATGTCTATAAATAAATGTCAAGCACTAAAGCATTGTGATATTTAGATAGAAAAAATAAAAATGATAGGAAAATATAACAAGTATTTCATGCTAGTGAATACCTCAAAAACACCCAGCCTCCAATTAGTTCATCGACAATTAAGCTTCAGTGCTTCGTAAAAAGCTTCTTCGTGCATTCCTAGATGCAAAATCATCGAGGACACTATCAAGATTAATGTTGTCCAATATATCCTTCTCAATACAACACGTAGCCAAGCCATTCAATCTGTCTTGTAACATAGTTGACCTCAAACAGTTCTTCAATAGCTTTATTTTAGAGAAACTTCTTTCAGCTGAGGCCACAGTCACAGGTGAAGTCAAAAGGATCCGATAGGCAACTGAGACATTTGGATAGCAATCTATGGTTGTAATGAATTGAAGAATCTCATGCGCTGACATCAAATTATCTGGCAAAGTTACTTGCAATACCTTTAACTCAGAGAAAAAATCATTAAGATCGACATCACATGAATTCTCATGAGTAAAAGTTTCTGCAAAAGTAGTACAAGATTTTTGTAGATTACTTTCATCCATGGACTTCAGATTCTTTGAGTTGAATAAGAAACCAAACACCTTCTCAAATTCCTTCAGCTGCTCAAATCGACTATTCAATGAAGCAATTGCAGTGTCAACAATGACAAGAAAGTAAGAAACTCTGAAAGATTCAATAGCTGACAACTGTAATTCTTCTTCTTCATCATTGATTTCATCAAAATGCTTCTTTCTTTTACTTTGACGTTTTGTATGAAATTTTGGCTCTATGTCCATAGAAGATGCAAGGTTTTTGGCACTTTCAATGCTAGTATCGAATCCTTCAACTCTGAACTTCTGAAAAAATTCAATGACCCCTTCAATGTGTTTGACAGTAGCATGAATGCACACCATTTTTTCCTGTAACTTCTTGCTCACCATATTTACAGAAAATAAAACCTCGTGCCAAATAACCATACCAACTAAAGTCTCAAATTTCCCAAGTATTTTGTACAATGATTGAGCATCACTAACCGTAGCTGGATCATCAGTAGAAGCCTTCTCTAGTTCCTTCAAAGCTGATCTTACTTGGGCAGTTTGGAACCTTATAGGTTGTACACTCTTTATTCGACTCTCCCAACGGGTATCTGACAATGGTTTGAGAGTCATATTTGGAATATTATCAAGCAAAATCTTCCACCTCTTAGTAGAACGTGCAAACAATACATATATACGTTGGATAATACCGAAGAATGAAATAGCTTGTCCGCATGATTTCGCCATATCACAAAGAGTGAGATTCAAACTATGACATGCACATGGCATATATAATGCTTTCGGGTTTTCTATAAGCAAACGATTTTGAACACCTTGCTTTTTTCCCTTCATGTTGGAACCATTGTCATAACCTTGCCCCCTCATATTAGCAACATCCAAGTCAAGAGCATCCAATGTATCCAACAATACATTAAAAAGCCCCAATCCTGATGTGTCATCAACCTTTATGAATCCTAGGAAAAACTCCTCCACTCTCGGGATGTCACTTGATATATTGACACAACGCACAATTAGAGTCATTTGTTCTTCATGGCTCACATCCAGGGTACAATCTAAGATAACAGAGAAATACTTGGCATCCTTGATGATCTTTAACATTACCTTTCTCACAGCATTGGCAAGGAGCGAGATCAACTCATTTTGAATGTTGTGGCCAAGATAATGATGATGAATTTCATTGTTTTGAATGCGCCTGATATGTTCCTGTATCACATGATCAAATTCAGCAATCATTTCAACCGTGCCTAGAAAATTTCCATTACTATCTTGATACAACTTCTCATTTGATCCTCGAAAGGCCAAATTATGTTTTGCAAGAAACTTCACTGCAGCAACTATCCTTTGCAAAACCTGTCGCCAACGCTCTTTTTCCTTTGCAACCAACCGTTGCATGTCATCATCAATTGTTTGCTTTTTGCTTAACCTCAACCTTAGTTCATTCCATGTATTCATGTTTGTCAAATGCTCAACACTCTTCTCATGATCTTTGAGTCTTGGACTAAGACGCTGCCAATCTCTCAATCCATCAGATGCTAGCAAGGACTTATTATTGTTTGATTTGAACAACTTGCAGCAAAAACAATAAACTTTTTCCACCTCTTTGGAGTAAACCAACCACTTTCTATCAACAACCTTATAATTGGCTAACTTTCTGGAGTAGTATTCATAAGAAAAATGTCTACCTTTGTCATCCTTAGGGAACTCCAGACCCAATTCTCTCACAGGCCCCTTTTCAATTAAAATATCCCTTTTGCAATTATCAAGATTATTCCATGTTCTGGGATCATAGATAGATGAAAGAGAATCATCTTGTTCATCACCACTAGGAGCATCTGCATGGTAAACAAAAAATTGTAATTGGTTAATTACTTACTTACACTTGGAAAAATTGATGCTAGTTAGTTATTTACCATTTTCCGGGGATTGTTTATCACCACTAGGAGCATCTTGTTCTTCCGCTATATTGTCCTTATTAACATTAAAATCTGCATGACAAACAAAAGATTATAATTATTTATTTATTTACAATTAGAAAAATTAACCTAGTTAGTTATTTACCGTTGTCCGAGGATTGTTCATTGGCCTCAAAGTTTGCATTGGAATTATTCACATCATATTCTTCGAGATTAGATTCTTGCCTTTGATTAATATTGTTGACATCAACACTACTTTTTGTTAGAAAAAACTTATTTAAAGCACCTCTTTGTGAATCAATAAGCTCATTCTCTCTCTTTCTTTTCTTCTTTTTCGCGGCACCCGACAATTGCTTTCCCATCGTAACACCTATCAAAGATTAATATGATAAAATTTGCGTCATATTGTAATCTTAAAAATTATAATCCGAATCAAGAGATTAATTAAAAGGACTAAATTAGGGATTAGATGTAAACTTACAGTCTACAGAGTCAGAGTCAGAGCAGCGGCACTGAAGTAATCGAACTGAAATAATCAAACTGAACTAATCAAGAGAGTAGCAACGCACTAGCAACTAGCATGCACGTTCTGTCTCAATCTCAACCATTGCATGCAGGGTCAGAGTCAGAGTGTCAGACCGAAAGAAAATTGCAATACCTGGGAGCAGGGAACAGGGCACATGCGCACAGCGACAGCGCCACAGCGGTCAGCGGCACAGGCGCACAGACACAGGGCACACGGTCAGGCGCACAGGCGAGGGGCGCGCCGCGCGTCCGAGGCCGAGCAGAGCAGGGCACCAGGCGGGAGGGCCAAGGGCAGGGGCGCGTCCGCGCGTCAGGGCTCCTGATCGATCTGTCGATCTTCCTTCCTTGATCTCGCGGTCGCGGCGTTGCGTCCGGCCGCGTGGGCGTCTCCGCGTCTGGCAACTGCGACCTTTCAGTTTCAATTCCTAGCTTGGGCTTCTTTAAGACTAAAAAATTTTGGGCCCCCCTCTAGCCTGGGCCCTTGGCCATGGCACAACCCTGCCATGGGGTAGAGCCGGTCCTGCCAAGATGATCCCTGTACGTCTATATATACTCACCCATAAGGCTCAATAATACATCCAACATATTTCGCCAATCTCACACTCTTACACGGGTATCGAGAGAGACGGCTGGCCGGACAACACCCGCTCCGCCGCGCGTCTTTCATGCTCAGCTGGTAGCCAAGCGAAACTGATGCTCGAGCAGCGCTGCTAGCACTGTATGTTGATTCGCTCCACTCCAGTGCGCCGAGTGATTTTTAGACAAATTCACAAATATGGTATTCAAGTATCCAATTTGAATATTTGTAAATATGTCACAAGTCTTTTTTTTTTAAAATTCAACCGATCTATTAATAAACATCAACATCAGTACAAAGAGGCATAAAGTAATGAAAATTAAAAATAGATCCATATACCATCTAGTAACGACCACGAGCAGAAGACGTGCCGTCGTCGTCGTCGTCCTTTTTTATGCACTATAAAAAACTACACTTTTGTGTGCAATATTATCTTTTTTATGCAATTGTGCCTTTTAAAATTCGTCAGTGATTTTTTTTGGCAGCCCCAGATTATATCTGTCAATGCAATGAGACCAAAGCTTTTGGTCTTTGAAAATAAGAAAAGGTTGATCCTACATTTCATTTCAGTACTGCATGTTTTAGCTAGTACAAAATCAGAACCGCTGAAAATTGCTCCTAGAAATGAGCAAGGAAGTAATGTATTTTCCACAAAAGGTACTACTCCACTATTCTAGCTAGCCAATTCTATTGCTTACTTGGCGTTGAGATGCTGAGTGGTTAGCCAACTGCCTTATCCAATATCCCAACTTGCAAACGGCTTTAGCCAATGTCCATGGCAGGTATCGTTTCAGAGTTCAGATATAGACAAGAGTCTCGGTGGACGTCGGCCAAAAAGGCCATATCTCTACTACATTTCCATCACATTAGGCGATCTCCCCAATCACACTGATGTGAAGACAATTATCTAGCATACTACTAAAAGAATGTCCTGTCACTTCAGTTGGTCAACTTCTTCCTCGACTAAACTACTCGCTAGATGTCAATGATGTACGCTGCCTCGAGATCAAAGTTCAGGTCTCCTTTTTATGTACCTGCTCTTCCTTTGTAACGACGTTGACTTCACTTTCTTGTCGAAAAATATTTATTTACGACGTTGACTCAGTTACCCCGAACACAAAGCAAAGCGAAGCACACAGACACTTTTCTTTCGACTGCGCAATGGCACAATCGGCAAGCAACAGTTTCAGCATCCCTCTAAAGTGCCTGAAAAGCCTTACTATTCAGATCACCATTGGCCACGGCTAGAGTGCGACACAATCCCTGCGCCGTACTGCTGCTCCAGTGCAATGAACAGCACTGAATTCAGTGGACCAGAATCACAATGAGGGTCAAGATTCAGAGCTCATGCCTATCTAACTAATGGGTGTCCGTCGCTTTCTCGTCTGCCCGGAGATCCTCCCGATCTCGCAGATCATGCCGGACGCACTTACTGACATTTCTTCGGATCTCGGTATCTTTGTTGGTCGATCGTCAACTGTAGCAATTCTTGCAATGCAACCAGGCCCGAACGCCGAACACCGACTGGCGTCAGTATGCAAGTCAAAGTGCCGCCACGTGTTGCAGAGTCCGGGCCTTTTCCAAAGAAAACCAAGCAAAGTCGCCTCGTCTTTTGGCTTTGACTGCAACAGGCGCCGATCGAAGAAAATATTAAAGCAAAGGCAGTCGGCAATCTACCGGAAAGAGTGGAAGGTAAGCTAATCATCGCTAGTTTATCAATTTATGCAATGATTGGTTGACGAGGGGATTAAGTTAATCTAGACGCGGTGAAGGCTGACTTGCGCGGATGTGTCTGACTTGGAGTGCATTTTTGGAAGAAAAAGAAAAAGGAAGGGTTCAGTTCATGTGCACGTAGTCGAAAAGCACACAGATGACACAAGTAAATGATACAGGGACAAAGGGAACTTTTATTGATCTTTCTTTCGGTAAACTCCCGTACAATGATTGTTTCTCTATTGATAGACTAAGGGGGATACGATACCCAGATGTGCCAACCCTAGCCTGGTAGAGGCCACACCGACCGAGTGGGCCTCTACCGGCCCAGTTTCCCAACAAATTCGTCAACAAATGGAATTTATGGCGAATTGGAAAAAACGAACCAAAATCCCGTGGTTTTTTTTTTCGAAAACATAAAGTGGTATGATATGATAAATTTAGGTACTAAACTGGTAGTTTTATGCTATAAACTCGACCCGGTCAGGTGGTGCCATATTTCACACGGTTGGCTCGTTTCCAACACGCGGGTTGAGAACTGACAAGGAGGCCGAGCGCACAGGTTGGGTTGGTCAAGCCAAGCCCGCGCGTTCCCAGTTCCCACCCACAATGCACGGCGCACGCCGCCGCCGAGAGCGCGTGCTCCTGGACCCAAAAGGAGCTCGCTTCCCCCTGCCGTACCTCCTAATCCGAATCGCACGCACGCCAAACACCTTCCCCCCATGTTTCTAAACTTGCAATCTCCCCAAGTTTTCCTTCCCCATCCTATATATACGCGGGCTCACCCGCCACAGAAAAGGATCTCATCATCCCAAGCCAAGCCAAGTAAGCTCCAAAACAACAACCACATCGCAATTCGCAATTGGCACAGAAGAAGATGGCAATGATCAGCCACCGATGGACGCGGATCCGGACGCTGGGCCGTGGCGCGTCGGGGGCAGAGGTTTTCCTGGCGGCGGACGACAAGTCGAAGGAGCTGTTCGCGGTCAAGTCGGCGTGCGCGTCCGGCGCCGCCGCGCTGAGGAGGGAGCAGGCGATCATGGCCGGCCTACGCTCCCTGCGCGTCGTCTCCTGCATCGGCGGCCGAGCCGCACGCGACGGGTCCTTCCAGCTCTTCCTCGAGTTCGCTCCCGGCGGCTCGCTCGCTGACGCGGTGGCCAAGGCCGGGCGGCTCGAAGAGCGCGCGGTCCGTGCGTACGCGGCCGACGTCGCTTCCGGAATCACGTACCTCCACAAGGAGTCCGTGGTGCACGGGGACATCAAGGCGAGGAATATCGTGCTCGGCGCCGACGGCCGCGCCAAGCTCGCGGACTTCGGGTGCGCGAGGAAAGCGGGCTGTCCGATCATCGGCGGCACGCCTGCGTTCATGGCCCCGGAGGTGGCCCGGGGCGAGCAGCAGGGCCCTGCGGCCGACGTCTGGGCTCTGGGATGCACGGTCGTCGAGATGGCCACCGGCCGCACACCGTGGAGCGGCATGGACGGCGACGCGCTCGCGGCGCTGCACAAGATCGGGTACACAAACTCCATGCCGGAGGTGCCCCAGTGGCTGTCCGCAGAGGCGAAGGATTTCCTGGCCAGGTGTTTGATCAGAGAACCAACTGAGCGTTGCACGGCCGCGCAGCTGCTGGAGCATCCGTTCCTAGCATCCTCTGTTGTGTTGGACACGAAGCAAGAAGATGTCAAGAGCAAGTGGGTGTCGCCGAAGAGCACGCTGGACGCGGCATTCTGGGAGTCGGAGTCCGACACGGAGGAGGCGCACGACGACGAACTGTCACGCAGCAGCACGGCCGAGAGGATCAAGGCATTGGCCTGTCCCGGCTCGGCGCTCCCGGACTGGGACTCCGACGAGGGCTGGATCGACGTCTTGTCCGCACCACCTGAAGCTTGCGACGCAGTTACCGTGCCGGCCAAGGACATCATGGCTGGCCTGGATGACGCGATCACAGGAGAAGAACAAATCGCAGAGACCGATGCGATTACCATGGACATCAGCGATAGCAGCGTCCTCAATGTCGTCAATGGGGGAGATGCCGATGGTGATTCACTTAGGCCCAATAGGCATCAGTTAGTTTGTCAAGATTTATCATGTAGATTAGCACTAGTGCTACTACGGGTGTATAACAGAAGCATTAATGGAACTGAATTTGTTCTTGCACATACACTCTGCCTTGCACTGCTCCTCTGTTTCTCCCCTCGTGACTGACGACAGGTTCAGATAACTGAAACGGTAACTCCACGTCGCGTGGCCGTGACTCTGATGCAGCCAAATCCAGCGTCATTTCCTAGCTTGCCGAAGCCGAAGGGTCCACCGCGGAAAGGATGGAGTCGACGCGGAAAGGATGTAAGAAAGGATCCTCGCTAAGTTTGCTTCGCCAGGTGGAGATGAATCCAGCGACGAGCACTGGAAAAATCTTTGATTTGATTTGTTTAATTTTTTGGTTGTGCAAGTGCACTGAAACGATGCGCGTCCGATCAGATGACCTGGCTGTGGCTGGCCATGCCGCCGGCCCCCCGCCGCGGCGCGCGACCGCAAGTGGACGGGCATCGATCGAGAGAGACGGCCGGCCGGACCGGACCACGCCCGCTCCGCTGCGCGTCTTTCGTGCTCAGCTGCTAGCCAAGCGAAACGGATGCTCGAGCAGCGCTGCTAGCGCCGTGTGTCGAATTCACTCCACTGCGCTTTGTAGTACTGCTCTCGCCGTCGCCTTTCTTTCTCGGTGCTTGTTTTCTAAGCTACGGACGGGGGTGTGGTGCGGCGACCAAGGAATCTCCGGATGCCGGCCCGGGCGAGATCGACGCCGGCCCGTCGGTACGCTCCGGATCCATCAACGTCGCGTCTAGGGCGTGGCCGTCACCACACTCCTTGATCGCGAACTGTAATAATCACAAGAAAGACAAATCCAAATCAACTAATATGAATCAAAGGAAGTACTAAAAGCTTCTCCACTTACGTTTTTAAAACGCCGATCCTAAAGCGAATTTTAGGTCCAAACGCGGTTTATCAAATGATGATACATAGTGCAATATGGGCAGAACAGGGTGTTGGGCGGAATACCATAAAGAGAAAGTGTACCCCATAAAAAAAAGCGGATCTTGTAATTGGAATAAGAGGAAGACTTAATAATTATTCGTTCGTCGGAACCAAAAATAAAAATTGTTATGGATAGGGATCCTGAGAAAACATCTTTTAAAGAATGGGCCAGACCCGGCCATTTCTCAAGAACACTAGCTAAGGGCCCTGGTACTACCACTTGGAGCACCACATAAAAACATTCCCCCTAGAGTAGCTGTTAATACGAATAATAGAAACTCTGTTATAGCCTCTAAAAAAGTAATACAGTAGGGGGGGAGAGAAATAGTTTGAGATATATTGATTCGGATTGAATTGGAAATACCTCAACGATACAATCAATTCAATTTTGAATTGCAATAAGCAAGTGGAGTCTATTTACATAACAAATCCTATGGTAGGTCACAAATTGGGGGAATTCGTGCCTACTCGGCATTTCACGAGTCGGATCCTAGGGCGAATTTTAGGTCCGGACGCCGAAATTTGGCTCACTTGCGTGTTTAGGAACCTGTTTTCGTCCAGATTTGGGCGAACTTTGGTCCAGACTTCCCAGGCCATTTCCAGGATCCTGCGAACGCCGGGCGAAGCGAATTTGGCGAAAAGAAAAACAGACGGCGAGTGAACCCGCCCAGTCAGCGACAGAAGCCGAGTCATCGTAATGTTGGCCACGCTTCGTCGTTTCCCCTTTTCCCGTCCTCGCCGCTACACCCCTCCCGCCCTCGCCGCTACACCCCTCCCGCCCGACTCAGCCTATAAAAGTTGTACCCCTCGCCGTCTCCCTTCACACTCTCTCACAACGCTCCCAACTCCGCAAACTCCAAACGCTCGCACCTTTCCACTTTCACAACTCTGACGAAAATCCATGGCCGAGAGATTCCCCGGCGACACCGCGGCGGCAAACGGCTTTGGCCGCCGCACGCTGCAGCCGTGGGAAGCCCGAATGCCCCCACGACGCGGGCTATATTGCGCCGCCGGACGTTTGTCACTCCCCCTCCCCCCCCCCCCCGGCTAGAATCTCAGCGTCGGCGGGATCCCGATTCTGCCGGTGCCGACTGACTAAAACATCGTCGACGAGATCCAGGCGGCTATCGCCGCCATGGAAGACCCGAATCTCGTCGAGGATCCGGACAACCTGGTCTTCCGGGAGCAGTTCTTCGCCAAAAGGCGGATCTAGGAGCTCGCCAGCCACGACGGTCCGCCGAGCTCGCCACCGATGCGCAAAAATGCGGTGTTGCGCCGCCGCTGGTGGAGCGCACCCGGACGAATGCTCGTCGCCATGCTGGACCACATCCACGCCGGCAACAACCCCCGCCTCGGTGTAACATCCCAAAAATATTAAACTAGAATCATCAAACTCCAATCATCAAAAATTAGGGTTAACAAAAACTTTTCCAATTAAAAATATGAAAGCATTCATATGTGTATGTAACAAAATTTGGATTCTTTTGAATTGCCATGATTGTGTGTTTCTTTGCTTGGAAAATGATTCTTAGGTGAATTAAACATCATCTAAACAATCCCCACACTTTTCCCAAAGACAAATAAATCAAAACAAACAAAAAAAGGGAATGGTCACTTTGGCCAAATTAACTCCCATGCCTACTTTGGCTATCTCTAACTTTCAGAACTTAACAGAAACTTGTTTGGATCTTTGCACCCCTTGATAGTACTCATAACAAAGTATCAAGGCCCACCTTGTGATCATCCAGAAACATCCAAATGCATAGTTTAAATGACAGTTTAAAATTGAATCTTTATTATATGGAAAGATCCCACTTTTTCAAAAACCACTCAAACAAGATCAACTTTCAAAACCCAAGCATCCACAGACTCACACAGCACATGCCTAGCACACCCACCAAAAATCTTTTCAAAATTCAAAACTTGAAGTCATGCGGCCATTTCATCAAACACCTTGCAGATTCGAATCAAACAAAATCAAAACACTATAGTGTGCAGTGTTTTGAGCCTAACTTGTTCCCTCTCTGGGCACCACTAGCCTTAGTATATCATCTAACAACATAAACTAATCTCTAGCACCACTGTAAGCTGGCCATTGTCATTAATGGTGAGCAGGCCGAGCCTCATATTGCCACCCACATGTCGACAGCGAGCTAGGAGAAGCACCAAGCCTAGCCAGCATGTCTGGGAGGTAGCCCATGCCTCACAGCCCCCTCTCGACCAGCCCTGCCTCGCGGACAACAGTCAGAACCGCGAGGAACGCCGCGCTCGTGACGCTGTCGACCATGCCGACGTGCGCCGCAGAGCACGCGCCGTTCCCATTTAACCAGACCACCTCGAGCCCTCGCCGCCCGCCAACATGCTCCCCACCGTCCCAGGAGACCGCCAGACATGACCATTTCACCGCCCGTACCCCGTAGCCACCGCTCGCCGTCGAATACGCCGCCTCTGCCTCGTAGAGCATCGAGTGTTCCCGACCGTTTGCCACCGCCCCTACACGCGCATTAAAGCCATAGAGCATCGCCAGGAGACCACCGATTGATCGCCACCCTCGGCCATGCCTCTAGCAGCCCGCAGCCATGTCACCACCGTCGCCTGCCCATCCCGTTCGGTCTCACCGTCGAGACTATAAATAGAGGCCTCCCCCGCTCGATTTCTTCACACCATTTTCACTCCCCTCTCCTCACTGATCGTTCCACCCCGTTCCCAGAGCAACGCGAGCAGCGCATCGCCAGAATTTGGCCGGAGCCCGCCGCTTCTGGAGAAGAAGGGAGGTAGCGATTGGAGTCGCCCCAGGAGAAGCTGCTGGTACCAGGAGGTTCACCGTCGTCGACTTTGTTGTTCGCCCGCCTCGCCGACCCTCGCCCGAGCCTCGGTGAGCTCCCGACGACTCCCACCTGCTGCGTTAGGGTTCTGTCTCGCCGGCGCTGCCCGACGTGGACGATGAACCAGAGCCGTTGGATTAGAACTAGATCCAACGCACCACGTTGCCCCGTACCGCTTCGCACCCCCCGTCTCACTGACGCGTGGGGACAGCAACTTAACCAGCCTGCGTAAGCGCTGTGCGTAGCAGGCCGGCCCATTTGCTCTTCCCGCGCAGCCCAGTCGTTTGAATTTAACTTTTTCCATTTTAATTCAAATACAGTTGTGTACCTAGTTTCAAAAATCAACCCAGCTCTATTCAGTGAACCAAATTGAATGAAACCAATTTTGTTAGAAAGATATTGAAATGCTTAATCTAAGCCCGTTGGATTCAAATCATTTGGATCTGTAGATCAACCTTGGTAAAAATAACAAGGCAGAAGCTTTTCTGTATTCAAACATTTTTTAAATTTAAACCATAATAGCTTTTGAGTTGATTCCAACTCTCAAAAATCACATTTGATCATACCTTTCAGAATATATAAAAATATATGGGTTTACTTACAGAAATAATGTCCAAGTAATAAAAGGATGCCACATAGGCATTTCTAGTCACTTTATTTAATTAAAATAAAAGGTTAAACCTTATTAAATTGTGACACCACTTTAAATCACATTCCCACATAATGAAATATGGGTGATGACATGTGTCAACATGATCCCATGTTTGGTTTGGAGAATATTAAATCTTAAGTAGTTTTTCAATGAGTAGAAATTACTTTTCTAAAAATAAAATCATTAAGTCAAGTGCTTGTAATGTTAGTGATGATGCTAGATCATCTGTATAACACCTTTGTGTGATGATTGAAAGTAGTTAAGTATTGTTTGGTGATTGTGTACCTCGTATTTATTTATAGACGCTAGTACCGACCAAGGATACGAGGAAGAAGGAGGATACTACGAAGAAGAAGCCGAGGAGAACTTCAACCACTGCTCTGCACAAGGCAAGCTAACACTTGCAAGATACTCTACTTTAGCAAGCCAATACTTGTAAGCTAAAACTTGCAATTATGAGAGTTAAATAACCTATGCAATGCAATAAGCATGCTTGGTTAGATACATTTGAGGATACCCAATCCTAGTTTTACTTGCAAGCTTTATACTTTATTTCTTTATCAAAGCTCTTCCATAGAGTTTACTGGAATAAATTGTAGATATTAGAAATATAATTGAAGGTTGCATAAAGAGCATAAAACTTGGCCTAAGCTAGATAATCTTTATGTCATCCTAAGGCATGAGATTAAACTTATTTAAATTCCACTAGTTTACCACCCCTCATTAGTACTTATCCCCACTTGTAGATGCTAGTGCTAAGCATAAAACTTGATCAACTTTAGATGGGAATACTTGGTAGAAAAATGGTTATGAAAACCTTGGAATGATGGATCATTCTATTGAGATGTTTTGACATGTGTTTCCGAACACCAGATGATTTTGGTGATGAAAATGTTGCGGCATGAGCCTTAGCCCTTTATAAAACTGATGGTTGTCTGGATGCGATACCATTCCAATTTTATAGTACAACCACAATACCCGAAAATTAGGTAGGGCTTGACTGGAAACTTATATACCTTAGTATTTGTTCCCTCACGGCCAAGGTCTGAGCCGAGGCGACCTTGTGAAGATTGTCCACTTGTGCAGACCCAAGATGACAGTTGGTCATGGTTGGGAGGCCAAACTCACAGGAGAGGTGCTTATACTAGGGCGTGTAATTGAAAGGTTAGGATTGATTATCCTCATACTGAGTATGGTGAATTCAGGATTTGTTCCTGATGGATGTATCGAATGTTGTGGTGAAAGTGTACAATCTCTGCAGAGTGTCAAACTATTCGAATAGCCGCGCCCGCGGTTATGGACAGTTGGAGTGGCCATACTGTTCCCCCGTCAGATGTTCTCAAAATGAAATGAATTGAGATTTTGACTTGACCACAACAGAGTTGTGATATGAAATACAAGTTCCCACTTAGGTGTTATAAACCTTCAACTAGCTTTCTTCATTTTTAAACTTAGTAGAGGTAAATCTGGCTTCTTACAGAACAACCCTAGAGCTTAGTGTCCTATTACAAAAAACCCCTTCACTTGTTAGTATTAGTTTGCGAGTACTTAAAGAGTACTCATGGCTTTGTCCCTGGCTATTCCCATGGCCAGACTATGAAGATCAGTACCTGGAGGATGGACCCCAGGACGGTTACGACAACTAGGATCATCTCCCATCGTCAGCATTGCATGTGACCCCGAAGATGGAGCTTCGCTTACGCTACCGTTATTATTACGTATTTCTGCTGCTTGAGTTGTATTAAGAACTGGATCATGAGATCCTTATTTGTGTAAGACCTTATGTATGGTTTGTAATGGAAGATGTACTTTGGTATCCAAATCTGTTATGTCTCGCAAAAATGGTAATCCTGGGATTGCGATGTATGGCATAACAGGCATCTAGGATTAAAAATCCGGGTGTTGACAAGTTGGTATCAGAGCCATCCTGACCATAGGAGACACTAGTTAGACTGGACGTTTGAATCAAAAACTTAGTTTCAAAACCAAAGGAAACTAACATTTACAAAAACTTATTCCCATTCTTATCACCTTGATTCTTTTACAAAAATTCATGTTCCTCAAAAACTCTTGCAAAATACATAAAATTTGACACACTTGATCACTCTACTAACTTACTCATCCTATATTCTTATAGATGGACGTGAAATACAACAAGTTTTACCAGTTGGGAAATGGCGGAGACCTTATCTTTGAGAGGGATTTGGACCAGCTTTCGGAACTTCTGGAGCGTCCGCACCCCGAGTTCTTCGGAGCTCAGCTCAATGATCAAGGAGGAGAAGATCTGCAGTGGCTAATTGTTGCAAGTCTCCGAGGAAAGATTGAACCTCCCACTGTCGAGGGAATTCAATTCACCTTAAGAGAGAACAACTAGCTTGATGGACTTGCCAGGGCCATGCAGGAAGCTCTTGCCCGTCTGTGTGGGCAGAGTATCAACCAGATCAAGGGTACCCGCTTTGAGTTTTGTCCAAGGCGTGATGCTAATGGACAACCACTGGAAGCCCCATACCACCACGAGCTGAAGACTCAGTTGGACCACCTTAGCTTCATGATGTACGATCGTCAGCAGGAGTTGGATAATTGCCGTGACTACTCCAACCACAAGTCCGCCATCATCGAGACAAAGGATCAGACCATCGCCATGCTAGCGAAGGATCTCAAGTCTCACCGCCGTCAGCTCGATAAGAAGGAGCGCATCATTGCCCGTCTTCGCCACCGTATCTCGTCTTTGGAGGAGACCATCCACGAGAAATACATGCAATTGGAGGAAAGGGAGAATGCCGGAGAGGATCTTCGTGGAGACCCCTACTCTTATCTCAGCGATGATGATGATTTTCTGGAGGATCAGGCCATGGACTTCTTCACCGATGAGAATGATTTCGCCTTCATCAATGACGATGAGGATGATGAGGATGACGACTACACCGACTCCAAGGAGTAGTAGCACTTGAGCACTAGCGTAGTGAGTTGTATTCGGTCCCACTGTATCGTAGTTTCCAGAATGGTTCTTAAAACCATATGTTTTTCTTGTTTTGTGGTGTGTGTTTGTATCGTGTGCTATGAATGAATGAAAAGCAAGTTGCTAGAAAATCTGAGTCAAACTTTTAAAACTTTTCAAAGCCCTGAACCTTAGAAATTTCCCTCTTTTCTCATGATCTATCTGAATCTTCAGATGCCACGCGGAGGAAGTGGTTCATCCCCAGACCCGATGTTGCAGATCCGACAAATGTTGGTTTCTGACCGCGAAGCTGAAAGATCTGGACGTCAAGCCAACCTAGCCACCCTTCAACAGATAGCTCAGCTAGCCCACAACAATCAAGGCCAGGGAAATCAGGACAACCATGGATCTAAGCTCAAGAATTTCCAGAACACCAACCCACCTGTTTTCACTAAGTCGGAAGAGCCCCTAGATGCCGACGATTGGCTGCAAACCATGGAAAACAACCTAGAAGTTGCCGGAGTGGAAGCCAACGAGAAAGTTTTGTTTGCCACCCACTATCTAGCCGGAGATGCAAGAGCATGGTGGAACAGCGTTCGTGCAATGACCGGAGGACAGATGGTGACCTGGGAGGAATTCAAGGTTAAGTTCAGTAGAACCCATGTGCCACCGGGTTTGATCAAGAGGATGAGAGATGAGTTAAGAGAACTGAAGCAAGGACGGATGACCGTAGTAGAATACCGTGACAAATTCTTGTCATTAGCTAGGTATGCCCCGGATGAGATCGACACTGAAGTCAAGAAGAAAGAAAGATTCCTGAATGGTCTGCACGATGAGATGCAAACTGTGTTAGTCAATATCCCCTTTGCTGATATTGAAGCCCTGGTCGACTCTGCCATCCAGATGGAAGGAAAGATCAACCAAGACAATGAGAACCGCAAGCGTCGCATGATGCATCAGCCAGGAACCCATCAGACCCCAAAGTATCGCCCTAACCCATCTCCAGGATTCGCCCCGAGAACCAACAGACCCCCGATGAACCGTCCCACCTATCCCAACCATGGAAACCCTAGGCCCGGAGTAAATCACAACAACCCCGACAACTCTAGCAATTTCAATCGTGCCCCACCCAAGTTCAACAACAACAGCGCTACCGCCAACACCAACACTGCCCCGAGGACTGGAAGCAATGTTGTACCTGTTGCGGCAAAGGACAAGTCGCAAGTGACTTGTTATGACTGTGGAAATAAGGGTCACTACTCCAACGAGTGCCCCAACAAGAAGAATGCCGCAGCCCCCAATGCAAATGCCCCAGCTCAGCAGCAGCGTCATGTTCAGCCTGGAAGAAGGTTTGCCCAGGGAATTCGCTCAACTGCAACGGCCATCTTTTTCGCATGCATGCTGAAGAAGCTCAGGAAGCGCTAGACGTCGTGCTGGGTATGTTTTATGTTAATTCAGTACTTGCTAGAGTGTTGTTTGATTCTGGTGCATCGCACTCATTTGTCCCAAAGAATTTGCATGCACTAGTAAAATTCAACCAACCAAACTGAAGCATGTTATGATCGTCCAAATTCCCGGTTCAACCACCAAGGCTAGGCAAATTTGCAAAGCCGTCCCTATCTGAATCCATGGCATCGATTTTTATGCTAATCTGATAGTACTCGGAAATAAAGGTTTGGAAGTAGTACTAGGAATGGATTGGATGTACAAACATAAAGGATTGATTGACTGTGCCTAGAAAGCCATCACCATGACCAGTACAGCCGGAATATCAGTTGAGCATATATCTGAAACCTTACCTCGCCAATTCAAGTGCAACAAGAGTATAGCCCAACCTACCATTGACCAAGTCCGGATAGTCTCTGAATACCCCGATGTATTTCTAGATGTTTTGCCCGGTATGCCCCCAGATCGGGATATCGAGTTTATCATTGAACTAATCCCCGGAACAGGACCCATAGCCCAGAGACCCTATAGTATGAACCCGTCTGAACTAGCAGAACTGAAGAAGCAACTGGATTTCATGTTGAAAATTGGATTGATTCAACCAAGTGCGTCACCATGGAGATCACCTGTCTTATTTGTGGACAAGAAGGATGGAGGTAACCGTTTGTGTACGGATTATCGGAAGTTGAATGATGTCACCATCAAGAACAAGTACCCCTTGCCAAAGATAGAAGATTTGTTTGATCAGTTGACCGGTGCCAAAGTGTTTTCTAAGATTGATCTTAGAACAGGATATCATCAACTCAAGATTCACGCAGAGGATATTCCAAAGACTGCCTTTACCACCAGATATGGATTGTACGAGTATACCGTCATGTCTTTTGGATTAACCAATGCCCCCGCTTATTTCATGAATCTCATGAATAAGATTTTTATGGACTTCCTGGATAAGTTTGTCGTTGTTTTTATCGACGACATTCTGATTTATTCCAAATCAGAAGAAGAACATGAGCTACACCTAAGGACCATTCTTGGAACCCCTAGAGAGCATCAGTTGTATGCCAAGTTTAGCAAATGTGAATTCTGGTTACAGGAGGTAGGATTCCTTGGCCACATTGTCTCAGCCGGAGGAATTTCCGTTGACCCAGCAAAGGTGAATGATGTCGAAGATTGGCAAGCCCCAACGACTCAAACCCGAGTTCGTGCATTTCTCGGATTGGCAGGATATTACCACAAGTTCGTAGAAGGATTCTCGAGTATCGCCAGACCCATGACCCAATTGCTTAAGAAGGACAAGAAGTTTGAATGGACAAACAAATGTGAAGCGAGTTTTCAAGAACTCAAGAGGAGATTGATTTCAGCCCCAATCTTAATCATGCCGGATATCACGAAGCCCTTCGACGTATATTGTGATGCATCCAAGATCGGTCTCGGATGTGTGATAATGCAAGAAGGCAAAGTTATCTCTTATCTATCTCGACAATTGAAACAACATGAGCAAAATTACCCAACCCATGACCTCGAACTCGCAGTCGTAGTTCTAGCCCTGAAGACATGGAGGCACTACCTGATGGGAAACCGTTGTGAGATTTATTCGGATCACAAGAGCCTGAAGTATACATTCACTCAGAAGGAGCTGAATATGAGGCAGAGAAGATGGATTGAGCTAATCAAGGATTATGATCTGGACATTCACTATCGCCCTGGTAAAGCCAACGTCGTAGCAGATGCCCTTAGAAGATTGCCGTGCCGCTTGAACTCCATGATTTTGAAGGGGCAACCAAGTTTGCACAAAGAGATGGAAGATTTTCGAATGGAATTAGTGAGTGAAGGATTTTTGGCTAGCATAGAACTTCAACCCACTTTGATCAGCCAGATCAAAGAGGCGCAGAAAGGAAATGCTAGTATTGACGAAATCAAGCGTCGTATCGGTACAAGCAAAGTACCTGGATTCACCGAAGACGAAGAAGGAGTTCTGTGGTACAAAGGACGCCTTCGTGTACCAGCAGATTCTGAGTTGAAAGAAGTTATTTTGAAGAAAGCTCATGATACCTTTATTCTATCCACCCCGGAGGAACTAAGATGTATCAAGATTTGAAAGAGCAATTTTGGTGGCATAAGATGAAGAGAGAAATCGGAAGCTATATCGCCAAGTGTGATATATGTCAGCGAGTCAAGGCTGGACATCAAAGACCCGCTGGATTGTTGCAACCATTACAGATTTCGGAATGGAAATGGGATTCCGTTGGAATGGACTTTATCACCGGATTGCCTACTTCTAGTAGGGGAAATGACTCCATCTGGGTCATAGTGGACAGATTGTCCAAAGTCGCCCATTTCTTACCCGTCAAGACCACATATCAGAGTCCGAAGCTAGCAGAGTTATACATCGCTAGAATCGTCAGTTTGCATGGAGTCCCCAAGAACATCGTATCAGATCGAGGAACTCAATTTACCTCGATATTCTGGAAAAAAAAGTCCAAGAAGGTTTAGGAACCCGACTAGATTTCAGTACCGCTTATCACCCTCAGACCGATGGACAAACGGAGCAAGTAAATCAAATACTCGAAGATATGCTGAGAGTCTGTGTGTTAGAATATGGATCTAAGTGGGAAGACTGTCTGCCGTTCGCAGAATTTTCATACAACAATAGTTATCAAGCTAGTTTGCAAATGGCCCCATTTGAATTCATGTACGGAAGAAAGTGTCGCACCCCTTTAAACTGGTCGGAAGTAAGAGAGAGTCAAATTTTCGGACCCGACATCCTAAGAGAGTGTCGCACCACCCTCGGCCATGCCTCTAGCAGCCCGCAGCCATGTCGCCACCGTCGCCTGCCCATCCCGTTCGGTCTCACCGTCGAGACTATAAATAGAGGCATCCCCCGCTCGATTTCTTCACACCATTTCCACCCCCCTCTCCTCACTGATCGTTCCACCCCGTTCCCGGAGCAAGGCGAGCAGCACATCACCGGAATTTGGCCGGAGCCCGCCGCTGCTGGAGAAGAAGGGAGCCAGCGATTGGAGCCGCCCCAGGAGAAGCTGCCGGTACCAGGAGGTTCGCCGTCATCGACTTTGTTGTTCGCCCGCCTCGCCGACCCTCGCCTGAGCCTAGGTGAGCCCCCGACGACCCCCACCTGCCGCGTTAGGGTTCTGTCTCGCCGGCGCTTCCCGACGTGGACGATAAACCAGAGCCGTTGGATTAGAACTAGATCCAACGCACCACGTTGCCCCGTACCGCTTCGCACCCCCCGTCTCACTGACGCGTGGGGACAGCAACTTAACCAGCCTGCGTAAGCGCTGTACGTAGCAGGCCGGCCCATTTGCTCTTCCCGCGCAGCCCAGTCGTTTGAATTTAACTTTTTCCATTTTAATTCAAATACAGCTGTGTACCTAGTTTCAAAAATCAACCCAGCTCGATTCAGTGAACCAAATTGAATGAAACCAATTTTGTTAGAAAGATATTGAAATGCTTAATCTAAGCCCGTTGGATTCAAATCATTTGGATCTGTAGATCAACCTTGGTAAAAATAACAAGGCAGAAGCTTTTCTGCATTCAAACATTTTTTAAATTTAAACCATAATAGCTTTTGAGTTGATTCCAACTCTCAAAAATCACATTTGATCATACCTTTCAGAATATATAAAAATATATGGGTTTACTTATAGAAATAATGTCCAAGTAATAAAAGGATGCCACATAGGCATTTCTAGTCACTTTATTTAATTAAAATAAAAGGTTAAACCTTATTAAATTGTGACACCACTTTAAATCACATTCCCACATAATGAAATGTGTGGTGATGACATGTGTCAACATGATCCCATGTTTGGTTTGGAGAATATTAAATCTTAAGTAGTTTTTCAATGAGTAAAAATTACTTTTCTAAAAATAAAATCATTAAGTCAAGTGCTTGTAATGTTAGTGATGATGCTAGATCATCTGTATAACACCTTTGTGTGATGATTGAAAGTAGTTAAGTATTTTTTGGTGATTGTGTACCTATTTATTTATAGACGCTAGTACCGACCAAGGATACGAGGAAGAAGGAGGATACTACGAAGAAGAAGCCGAGGAGAACTTCAACCACTGCTCTGCACAAGGCAAGCTAACACTTGCAAGATACTCTACTTTAGCAAGCCAATACTTGTAAGCTAACACTTGCAATTATGAGAGTTAAATAACCTATGCAATGCAATAAGCATGCTTGGTTAGATACATTTGAGGATACCCAATCCTAGTTTTACTTGCAAGCTTTATACTTGATTTCTTTATCAAAGCTCTTCCATAGAGTTTACTGGAATAAATTGTAGATATTAGAAATATAATTGAAGGTTGCATAAAGAGCATAAAACTTGGCCTAAGCTAGATAATCTTTATGTCATCCTAAGGCATGAGATTAAACTTATTTAAATTCCACTAGTTTACCACCCCTCATTAGTACTTATCCCCACTTGTAGATGCTAGTGCTAAGCATAAACTTGATCAACTTTAGATGGGAATACTTGGTAGAAAAATGGTTATGAAAACCTTGGAATGATGGATCATTCTATTGAGATGTTTTGACATGTGTTTCCGAACACCAGATGATTTTGGTGATGAAAATGTTGCGGCATGAGCCTTAGCCCTTTATAAAACTGATGGTTGTCTGGATGCGATACCATTCCAATTTTATAGTACAACCACAATACCCGAAAATTGGGTAGGGCTTGACTGGAAACTTATATACCTTAGTATTAGTTCCCTCACGGCCAAGGTCTGAGCTGAGGCGACCTTGTGAAGATTGTCCACCTGTGCAGTACCCAAGATGACAGTTGGTCATGGTTGGGAGGCCAAACTCACAGGAGAGGTGCTTATACTAGGACGTGTAATTGAAAGGTTAGGATTGATTATCCGCATACTGAGTATGGTGAATTCAGGATTTGTTCCTGACGGATGTATCGAATGTTGTGGTGAAAGTGTACAATCTCTGCAGAGTGTCAAACTATTCGAATAGCCGCGTTCGCGGTTATGGACAGTTGGAGTGGCCATACTGTTCCCCCGTCAGATGTTTTCAAAATGAAATGAATTGAGATTTTGACTTGACCACAACAGAGTTGTGATATGAAATGCAAATTCCCACTTAGGTGTTATAAAACTTCAACTAGCTTTCTTCATTTCTAAACTTAGTATAGGTAAATCTGGCTTCTTGCAAAACAACCCTAGAGCTTAATGTCCTATTACAAAAACTCCCTTCACTTGTTAGTATTAGTTTGCGAGTACTTAAAGAGTACTCATGGCTTTGTCCCTGGCTATTCCCATGGCCAGACTATGAAGAGGAGTATCTGAAGGATGGACCCCAGGACGGTTACGACAACTAGGATCATCTCCCATCGTCAGCATTGCCTGTGACCCGAAGATGGAGCTTCGCTTACGTTACCGTTATTATTACGTATTTATGCTGCTTGAGTTGTATTAAGAACTGGATCATGAGATCCTTATTTGTGTAAGAACCTATGTATGGTTTGTAATGGATGATGTACTGTGGTATCCAAATCTGTTATGTCTCGCAAAAATAGTAATCCTGGGATTGCGATGTATGGCATAAGAGGCATCTAGGATTAAAAATCCGGGTGTTGACACTTGGCATGTAGTAGCGGCGTCCGGCGTCGGCGTCAGCCACGACGGCGCCCTTTTTATGTTTTCCTAGTTTAAATTTGATGTAATATATATGTACTCGCCCTAATTAATGAAATCCACCCAAATTTCACCGTGTTTAACTCAATTTTAGCCGAACACGGGAACTCGCCCTCAGAACACGAGTGGGAAACTCGCGTTTTCATGCCAAAAACGAGTTTCGTACGGTCCAAATTAGGTACGGATTTTGCCTGGGAACGGCCAACGAGCCAACGAGTGGGGATGCTATAGTGTAAAAACATTGCCAGCACACCACAATTGTGCATCTTGAAGGGAATATGCCCTGAGAGGCAATAATAAAGTGTTTATTATGTGTATTCCAAGTATATGATAGATGTTTATTTTGCATGCTATAATTGTATTAATACGGAAACGTTAATACATGTGTGTTTAATAAACAAACAGAAAGTTCCTAGTTATGCCTCTCTCATAAACTAGCTCGTTGATTAACAAGATGATCAAGGTTTCCTGATCATGGACATTGGATGTTGTTAATAACGGGATCACAACATTAGTGTAATAGAGTGATGAACATTCATCCGAAGTATAGCATTACGATCAAAGTCATTGAGTTTATATTGCTATAACAACTTACGAAGTGATCCTAATCCTTAGACCATGAGATCATGTCAATCACTAACACCGGAAGAGTTTCTTGATAACATCAAACGTCACACCGTAACAGGGTGATTATAAAGATGGATTCAGAACTAATAAAGTGTTATGTTGAGGCTCATGGATCGAGAGTGGAATTTGTTCATCCCGATGACGGATAGATATACTCTGGGCCCTCTCGGTGATATCACATTGATTAGCTTGCAAGCAAGTGATTTGATCACTAGAATGTTATATCACAGGAACGAGGAAAGAGTGCATGTCGGTAACGAGATCAAACTAGGTATGGAGATCCCGATGATCGAATCTCGGACATGTAATATATCGTGAAACAAAGGTATTAAGATACTAGCGTAAAAGGTTCCGACGATCACAAGAAAGTCATCGTTGAATGTGTGGGAGTCAGTATGGATCTCCAGATCCCGCTTCTGATTATTGATCCGAGAGGGGTCTCGATCATGTCCGCATTATTCACGAACCGTAGGGTGACACACTTAAGAGACACCGACATCCAATTGGAGCAAATGTTCCATGCCGAAAGAATGAACAAGCGCAGGAATTTATTTCACTAGATACCGAAACAGGTTTTCGGGTGAAATTGCATAAAGTGATTATGCATGTGAAATAGAATTCTAGCAAGGGGTTATTTGTGAATGTTTGTCATTAAAGTAATTGACAAAATTCTGAATAAAATAAAAGAGTTTTATTTAATGAGAGTTTGCATTAAATTTGGTGGAAATTTAATGGGAATTTGAGTGGACTTTTGAGTGGAGGGATTTTAAAGGGCATTTTGTGAGTGGAGTGTCCACCCACATGAATGAAGGAGGGGAGCGGGCAGCCCCCATGGCCGGCGGCCACCCCCTTGGGTGCCCCCCCTCCTCCTATAAAAGGAGCCCCCCTCCTCACTTGTCTCTCACACCTCCTCGTGAAGGATCTCTCTCCCCCTCTAGAATTTATCCCCCATGGTCTCGGACTAGCGAGATACATGTTCCCGGTGGCTATTCGGCAAGAAAGAGTTGTGCTTCCGCTGCATCGCTGGAGCGAGGAGGCGGAGGTTGCTCGGTGCCTCGAACGTGTGTGCGAGCACGGATGCGCTGCTGATTTGCGGCGCTAGGACTTCCTCTCGATCTTGAGATCGGCAAAAGATCGTCTACATCAAACACGAGTTGAACTCGTTAAGCTTTGTCGGTCTTCAAGGGTATGTTCTCTACGGATATACATCCGCCCGTTGTTTGTATCTAGTAGATAGATCTTGGTATATAGTTCACATCGTAGGAATTTTTTTGTTTTCTATGCTGCGAACCCTTCAGTGGTATCAGAGCCGGATCTATGCGTAGATACTTTACACGGGTAGTACACATATGAGTATGTGGGCGATGATGATCATGTTGTTGCTCCTTTGTTGTAATTTTGGATATTGATGGCATAGTGGGATGAAGCGGCCCGGACAAACTTTACATGTCCTCGCACATGAGACCTGTTCCACCCTTGACATGCAACTAGTTTGCATAAGTGGCTAGCGGGTGTCTGTCTCTCGTACTATAGTCAATATCTATTTTGCAAGCGAGTTGTCAACAATTTGATTATCCTCGTTGTGGTTCATGTTCGTAGGTAAGAACGGTTCTATCTCGAAAGCCCTAAGCCACGTAAAACTTGCAATGGATAAATTAGAGGCGTCTAGTTTAGATTGTTGCTGGGCTAGTGTTATGATATGGTAGTGTTGTAAGTAGAAGTATGAGATGATACTCTTACAACACACATAGCGTGTAAAATCCATAGACCTTGGATTTACACTTATAGATATGATAGTGATCATACCACGATGCACATGATAGAGATCATCTGCGGGAACCATATAATTTCACTAATAAACATATGATGTTTGATAGCAT
Source organism: Avena sativa (assembly GCA_916181665.1). Classification (NCBI taxonomy): domain Eukaryota; kingdom Viridiplantae; phylum Streptophyta; class Magnoliopsida; order Poales; family Poaceae; genus Avena; species Avena sativa. The sequence continues at coordinate 366,790,775 of OV702279.1, read as the reverse complement.
CTTATATTGCTTGTTTAGCGCTTTGTTAGCATAATAAGATGATCCCTCATTTAAATATCAAGATAAGAATGTGTTCTTCCTTTAGTATGCACCGATTATGTTTTCGTCGCTCCAAGACATCACGTGATGATCGGGTGTTCTTGGATCCACGACCATATTTCGGGTGTAAAACAGCTACACACGCGAATACTAAGGTTCTAACTTGGCGAGCCTAGCATGTACATACATGGCCTCGGAACACGGACCGAAAGGTTAAGCATGAGTCATATAGTTGATATGATGCCCATTTGATGCTCGCCTTTGAAGCTATACCGACTCACGTGATGATCGGACTTGGTGTAGTGGATTTGGTTCATGTAATCACCAAAAAGGCACGAGGGATGTCGTTTTTGAGTGGGAGTTCATTCGTAATATAGATTAGTTGAACTCAATCTATCATACACTTAGTCTAAACTTTACAAATTCTGTTGTACATGGCACCACCTGCTTTTAATTTCAATGTGTTCATGGAGAAAGAGAAACTAGCAACGAACGGTAGCAACTTTACCGAATGGGCCATGAATTTGAGGATTCTCCTCTCTGCTGCACAAAAGCAATATGTGCTAGAAGCGCCGTTAGGCCCCCCACCTTTTGATGATGCCCCTGACGAGGAGAAGAATGTCTATCAGACTCGTCAGGAGGACCACAACTTAGTTCATTGCGGCATATTGTAGGGGCTAGAGCCGGAACTTCAAAAGCGTTTCGAAAACGGCAATGCATTTGATACAATGGGTGAGTTGAAAATGATTTTCGACACACATGCTGCTGTAGAGAGCTACAACGCTTTAGAAAAGTTCTTTAGCTGCATGATGGAAGAGCACAGCTCCGTTAGTGAGCATGTACTCAAGATGTCGGGTTACGCCGATAAGCTTGTGTCCTTGGGAATATCGATTCCCATTGACTTAGGCATCCATCGTGTTCTACAGTCTCTGCCACCTAGCTATAAGAGCTTCGTGATGAACTATAATATGCAAGGCATGAAGAAGTCTCTCCCCGAGCTTCTGTCAATGCTTAAAACTGCAGAAGTGGAGATCAAAAAGGAACATCAAGCGTTGATGATCAATAGGAACACTTGTAGGGGTTCGTAGCATGGAAAACAAAATTTTTCTATCGCATACAAACAAACAAGCCAAGATCTATCTACTAGATTGTAGCAACGAGTCGATGGTATAACTTACCCTCGAAGATTCCAAAGCGTTTAACGAGAGCGGATTCTCGTGGGTGATGTAGTCGTACTCTTTCCAATCTCAAGATCGTGTAGACGATCCTTCCGGCGCCACGTTCCGGTAGCGCTCCCGCAGTCGGTCACACGTTCGGTACTCGACGAAGACCTTCCTCTCCCTTGTTCCAGCAGGCAGCGGAGGTTGTAGCACTCTCCTCGCGATTCCGGCAGCACAACGGCGTGGTACCGGAAGTAGAGGGGAAATCCCGCAGGGCTTTGCCTTAAGCCGGTGCGAGTATGGTGGAGCTTATGAGAGAGGCTATTAGTGGTCTAGTAATTAGACACACCAATTAGAAGGCTCTAAACCAATTAGAAGGCTCTAAACCGCTGGCTAAAGCAATTAGAAGCTCTAAACCAAAACGGCTCTAAACCTGAGATTTAGAGGTGGAAACTTGTGTGTCTAGGAGGGGAGCCCTGCCCCTCCTTTTATAGGTGGGGAGGCGCGGCCAGGGGAGGGGAGTCCCTCCCCAAGTCGGCCTTGGGCTGGGCGCCGGCTTGGAGGAGTGGGACTCCTCCTCCAAGTTGGTTCCAACTCCTCTTGCTTGTTTCCCACAGTTTCCTATTTCCCACAGTTTCCTGTTTTAGCCGTTTGACTTTCAAACTGGCAATTTGACTTTCATGTTTTTGGAACAGCAAGAACACTTAGTACATGATGCAAACACCGGAATCATTCCCGAACTCCGAAACGGGACTTTCCTTATATGAATCTTATTCTCCGGACCATTCCGGATCACCTCGTGATATCCCGGATCCCATCCGAGACTCCGAACAACATTCGGTCTCTTTCTCATAATACCATAACTACTCAAACAACGTCGAATCCTTAAGTGTGTCTCCCTACGGTTCGTGAATTATGCGGACATGATCGAGACACTTCTCCGAACAATAACCAATAGAGGAATCTGGAAATTCATATGGCTCCCACATATTTCTACGATTACTTTGCGATCGAATGAACCACTTACATACGATACCAATTTCCCTTTGTCTCACGATATGTTACTTATCCGAGGTTATGATCGTCGGTATCTCTGCATACCTAGTTCAACCTCGTTACTGATAAGTACTCTTTTCTCGTTCCTGTGATATGTGATCCCTTGTGACCAAGTCACATGCTTGCAAGCCAATTGGATGACATTCCACCGAGAGGGCCCAGAGTATATCTATCCGTCATGTGGATGGACAAATCCCACTCTTGATCCATGTGTTTCAACCAATACTTTCCGAACACTTAATGCCACCTTTATAGCCACCCAGTTACGGTGTGGTGTTTGATGTCATCAAAGCATCCATCCGGTAAAGGTGATATGCATGATCTCATGGTCGAAGGAATTAGGTTACTATGTATCAGAAAGCATATAGCAATTGAACTATTGAAATGACTTGATCTTTATGCTACGCTTATCAATAGGAGTATGTCCACCATATCATTCTCCTAACGATATGATCTTGTTGTTGATAACATCTCAATGTTCATGATATGGAAACCCCAATCATTTAATCAACCAACAAGCTAGTGAAGTATAGAGGCTATACTAGGGACTTCAATTTAAGTTTACAATTCACACAAGTATTAATGTTTCCTTGTTAATACTATTATAGCATGAATATAAACATTTATCATAAACACAAAGATATAATAATAACTATATTTATTATTGCCTCTAGGGCATATCTCCAACAACACTGGTTTCAAGAAAGACAAGAAGGGAAAACGGAAGGGAAGTAAGGGCGGCAAGCCTGTTGCCGTGCCTGAAAAGAAACCCCGAGTTGGACCTAAGTCTGATTCCGAGTGCTACTATTGTAAGGGGACTGGCCACTGGAAGCGCAACTGCCCCAAGTATCTGGCAGACAAGAAGGCCGGCAAGGCAAACAAAGGTATATATGATATACATGTTATTGATGTGTACTTGACTAGTGCTCGCAGTAGCACCTGGGTATTTGATACCGGTTCAGTTGCTAATATTTGTAACTCGAATCAGGGGCTGCGGAACAAGCGACCACTAGCAAGGGGTGAGGTCAAGATGCGCGTCGGCAATGGATCAAGCGTTGATGTGATCGCCGTCGGAACGCTGCCTCTCCACTTGCCGTCGGGATTAGTTATAAACTTGAATAAATGTTATCTGGTGCCTGCACTGACCATGAACATTGTATCTGGATCGTGTTTGATGCGAAGTGGTTATTCATTTAAATCCGAGAATAATGGTTGTTCCATTTATATGAATGAAATCTTTTATGGTCATGCACCGATGATGAATGGTTTATTTCTATTAGATCTCGATGATAATGTTACACATATTCATAATGTTGATGCTAAAAGGATTAAACTTAATGATGATATATCCGCATATATGTGGCACTGCCGTCTAGGTCATATTGGCGTTAAACGCATGAAGAAGCTCCATTCGGATGGACTTTTGGAATCACTTGATTATGAATCATTTGATACATGTGAGCCATGCCTTATGGGCAAGATGACTAGAACGCCGTTTTCCGGTTCAATGGAACGGGCGACGGATTTATTGGAAATCATACATTCTGATGTATGTGGTCCAATGAGTGTGTCGGCGCGAGGTGGATATCGTTATTTTGTTACTTTCACGGATGATTTGAGTAGATACGGTTATATCTACTTGATAAAACACAAGTCTGAAACCTTTGAAAACTTCAAGGAATTTCAGAATGAAGTGGAAAATCATCGTAATAGAAAGATCAAATTTCTACGGTCCGACCGTGGAGGTGAGTATCTAAGTTACGAGTTTAGCACTCACATGAAAGAGTGTGGAATTGTTTCACAACTCACACCTGCCGGAACACCACAGCGAAATGGTGTGTCGGAACGTCGTAATCGTACTTTATTAGATATGGTTCAATCTATGATGTCTCTGACGGACTTGCCGTTGTCATTTTGGGGTTATGCACTAGAAGCTGCTGCATTCACTTTAAATCGGGCACCATCTAAATCCGTTGAAAAGACACCGTATAAATTGTGGTTTGGAAACAAACCTAAGCTGTCATTTCTTAAAGTTTGGGGATGCGATGTTTATGTGAAGAAACTTCAACCGGATAAACTCGAACCCAAAGCGGAAAAATGTGTCTTCATAGGATACCCTAAAGAAACTATTGGGTATTCCTTCTATCACAGATCCGAGGGCAAGGTTTTTGTTGCCAAGAATGGATCCTTTCTAGAGAAAGAGTTTCTCGCGAAAGGTGTGAGTAGTCGGAAGGTAGAACTCGAAGAGGTTGTGGAACCTTCTCTTCAAAGTATGGCGAGTAGCGCAGCGCCGGAAGTTGTTCCGGATTTGGCTCCACCTGTTGAAGAGGGAACTAGTGATAATGATCATGAAACTCCGAAAGAGAGTACTACCGAACCTCGCAGGTCAAACAGGACGCGTGCAGCTCCCGAGCTGTACGGAAATCCTGTCATGAATTTCATGGTTGATGAAAATGATGACCCTGCGACGTATGAAGAAGCAATGATGAGCCCGGATTCCAACAAATGGTTAGAAGCCATGAAATCCGAGATGGAATCCATGTATGAAAATCAAGTTTGGAACTTGGTGGAATTATCTCACGACCGAAAGGCCGTGGAGAACAAATGGATTTTCAAAAGGAAAACTGATGCTGATGGTAATGTGACCGTCTATAAAGCTCGACTTGTCGCAAAGGGGTTTCGACAAATTCAAGGAGTTGACTACGATGAGACTTTCTCTCCCGTAGCGATGCTAAAGTCAGTTAGGATTATGTTAGCAATTGCTGCATATTTCGATTAGGAGATATGGCAGATGGATGTCAAAACCGCGTTTCTCAATGGTAATATTGAAAAAGAGTTGTATATGATACAACCAAAGGGTTTTGTCGATCCTAAGGATGCTAACAAGGTGTGCAAGCTTCAGCGATCCATCTATGGATTGAAGCAAGCATCACGAAGTTGGAATCTCCGCTTTGATGAGGTGATCAAAGAGTTTGGATTTGTCCAAACTTATGGAGAAGCTTGTATTTACAAGAAAGTGAGTGGGAGCAATGTGGCATTTCTGATATTATATGTGGATGACATATTATTGATCGGAAATGATATAGATCTTTTAAACAGTGTTAAAAGTTATCTAAACAGCAAATTTTCAATGAAGGACCTAGGTGAAGCGTCATACATATTAGGCATAAAGATCTATAGAGATAGATCTAGGCGCCTAATAGGGCTATCGCAAAGTACATACCTTGATAAGATTTTAAAGAAGTTTAAAATGGACGGAAGTAAGAAGGGGTTCTTACCTATGTTGCAAGGCAAGACATTGAGTAAGACTCAAAGTCCGGCTTCGGCGGAAGAAAGAGAGATAATGGACAAAGTCCCCTATGCTTCAGCCATAGGCTCTATAATGTACGCCATGCTATGTACAAGACCGGATGTGGCACATGCTATTAGTTTGACTAGTAGGTACCAATCGGATCCAGGTTCGGAACACTGGATAGCGGTCAAGAATATCCTTAAGTACTTACGAAGAACTAAGGATATGTTTCTTGTATACGGAGGTGAAGAAGAGCTCTTCGCTAAGTGTTATGTCGACGCTAGCTTTGACACCGATCCGGATGACTCTAAGTCTCAATCCGGATACGTATTTCTCATGAATGGCGGAGTGGTTAGTTGGAGGAGCTCCAAACAACCTGTGGTAGCGGGATCAACAACGGAGGCCGAATATGTTGCTGCTTCAGAAGCGGCTCAGGAAGCAGTTTGGATGAAGGAGTTCATATCCGAACTAGGAGTGGTGGCAAACGCGTTGGACCCAATGGTGATCTATTGTGACAACAATGGTGCCATTGCCAATGCCAAAGAGCCAAGGTCTCACAAGCATTCCAAGCATATTAAGCGCCGGTTTCACTCCATCCGCGAGCATGTCAAGGATGGAGATATAAAGATTTGTAAAGTACATACGGATCTCAATGTAGCAGATCCGTTGACTAAAACTCTCCCTAGAGCAAAACATGATCAACACCAGAACTCAATGGGTGTTAGATTTATCACTATGTAACTAGATTATTGTCTCTAGTGCAAGTGGGAGACTGAAGGGAATATGCCCTGAGAGGCAATAATAAAGTGTTTATTATGTGTATTCCAAGTATATGATAGATGTTTATTTTGCATGCTATAATTGTATTAATACGGAAACGTTAATACATGTGTGTTTAATAAACAAACAGAAAGTTCCTAGTTATGCCTCTCTCATAAACTAGCTCGTTGATTAACAAGATGATCAAGGTTTCCTGATCATGGACATTGGATGTTGTTAATAACGGGATCACAACATTAGTGTAATGGTGTGATGAACATTCATCCGAAGTATAGCATTACGATCAAAGTCATTGAGTTTATATTGCTATAACAACTTACGAAGTGATCCTAATCCTTAGACCATGAGATCATGTCAATCACTAACACCGGAAGAGTTTCTTGATAACATCAAACGTCACACCGTAACAGGGTGATTATAAAGATGGATTCAGAACTAATAAAGTGTTATGTTGAGGCTCATGGATCGAGAGTGGAATTTGTTCATCCCGTGACGGATAGATATACTCTGGGCCCTCTCGGTGATATCACATTGATTAGCTTGCAAGAAAGTGATTTGATCACTAGAATGTTATATCACAGGAACGAGAAAAGAGTGCATGTCGGTAACGAGATCAAACTAGGTATGGAGATACCGATGATCGAATCTCGGACATGTAATATATCGTGAAACAAAGGGATTAAGATACTAGCGTAAAAGGTTCCGACGATCACAAGAAAGTCATTGTTGAATGTGTGGGAGTCAGTATGGGTCTCCAGATCCCGCTTCTGATTATTGATCCGAGAGGGGTCTCAATCATGTCCGCATTATTCACGAACCGTAGGGTGACACACTTAAGAGACACCGACATCCAATTGGAGCAAATGTTTCATGCCGAAAGAATGAACAAGCGCAGGAATTTATTTCACTAGATACCGAAACAGGTTTTCGGGTGAAATTGCATAAAGTGGTTATGCATGTGAAATAGAATTCTAGCAAGGGGTTATTTGTGAATGTTTGTCATTAAAGTAATTGACAAAATTCTGAATAAAATAAAATATTTTTATTTAATGAGAGTTTGCATTAAATTTGGTGGAAATTTAATGGGAATTTGAGTGGACTTTTGAGTGGAGGGATTTTAAAGGGCATTTTGTGAGTGGAGTGTCCACCCACATGAATGAAGGAGGTGAGGGGGCAGCCCCCATGGCCGGCGGCCACCCCCTTGGGTGCCCCCCTCCTCCTATAAAAGGAGCCCCCCTCCTCACTTGTCTCTCACACCTCCTCGTGAAGGATCTCTCTCCCCCTCTAGAATTTATCCCCCATGGTCTCGGACTAGCGAGATACATGTTCCCGGTGGCTATTCGGCAAGAAAGAGTTGTGCTTCCGCTGCATCGCTAGAGCGAGGAGGCGGAGGTTGCTCGGTGCCTCGAACGTGTGTGCGAGCACGGATGCGCTGCTGATTTGCGGCGCTAGGACTTCCTCTCGATCTTGAGATCGGCAAGAGATCGTCTACATCAACCACGAGTTGAACTCGTTAAGCTTTGTCGGTCTTCAAGGCTATGTTCTCTACGGATATACATCCGCCCGTTGTTTGTATCTAGTAGATAGATCTTGGTATATAGTTCACATCGTAGGAAATTTTTTGTTTTCTATGCTACGAACCCTTCACATCTGAAGTAATTAAATTGTAAGTAAGCAAACAGAGTATCATCCATGTCATTTTATGTTCATGGGTTCTTACTATAAGGGGTGTTACTTCGATGCAATGTATAGATCATGCACACATCCTCAGCTTGTTATTGAGCCCATTTTAATTTATAAGGCACATTTTTCCAAAAAAAAAACAAGTGCCCGTAGTGCTATTTATACTTTAGAAGTTTCAATAAATCTGGTTTATATACTAAAAACCTATATTAAGATATTTGGTAGGTCTTGCCATTTTGACACCCTTACCAAAAACATATATATACTATGTGGTCTATGCACTTATTAAATAATAATTCAGGATGGAACTTAGGTTATGAAATATAATATAAATTTACCGCAAATCAAGCTTATAGGAATATATACTTGCAATTGTATGATTACAATTGTACAATATGTAAAAAACTTTATATACCTTTTATAGACATTGCTATACTGTAAATTATGCCAAATAAATAGCAGCAATTTTTACTTATTAATGTCGTAGAACGCAAAAATAACTTCTAAAAAGTATAAAATTTCAGTATAAATTAATTATTTTTATGAATATATCATATACTAAAAGTAATATATGAGAGTTTTTCGAGGCATAAGGTTGATCCACATCTACTAGAATTATATACACCATTGATTTTAATTACTATGGCCAAGATTTAAAAGATTAAAAGTTACGCAAACTCGATTGTCACGTTACATATATACACGCCACATAGATCGGACATATTATTGTACACATAATATACAAACAAGAAAAGTCAACTTCAACTTCACGTGAAACATATGTTTAATTGGTTTCCCATGTACCAACTATTTTTTCTTAAAAAAACGCCGATGCGATTGAACATACATACACGACGCCTATGCCCTATCCTTTTATCCTACCGTCATGGCCGACACTACTCGGATACTGCCACCCCGGCCGTTGATCCGTATTTGCTCACAGATGACCGTTCGAGCTAATCGGAGGGGATTCCAAGAGCAGGGCTCGAAGGCGCATGCACAACCCTTAAACCTGCACGTTGAGGCAGATGACCATCCGATTCTCAAGTCAGGTCCTCCAATTTTTTGGGGGAAACTGGTCAGGTTAGGCATCAATACAAAATTCTCGTTTAAAGAAAAGTTGCAGCAGAATTGTTGAACAATTTTTCCTATTGGTTGGTTTGGACGGCCACGATTCTGAAGTTTGTGTCCAAGTCTAATCCAAACTATATAAAGAAAATACTGCAAATGGAGAATGCAGAGATTATATTGCTTCCACCAAACTATGTAGGTAGATTTCATTCATACAGTCGATGGGTTGTATTAGCTAGATCATTCGTCTCTTAAGATGTGCTAGCTTAGCACGTGTGCTCAGGATAAGTTCTCGCGGTTGATCCCGACGACACATCTTGGCAGAACTATAGCCGAGACAGAAACAACATGTGTTCGATATAGACGTGTTCATCATTATAGATTATATGTCCGCATGAAGAAATAATTTCAAATAGCAACCACGCTTGGCCGTAGCAGGTAAATTCGAGAACTTGCAGCTCACAATATTATTGTTTCAATTTATTTATTCCTACATCAATTCCTAGAGCATACTAAATAGTCGAAAGACACTTGTATTACCGATTAGGCTATAAATGCATATCAAATACTATATGTAGCGAGTCATTTGGTTGTTACATATAAAGGACCCGACGGAGATCGAAACGGTACAAGCTAATGACCATATACTTTAGTCTTATAAGAAAAATGGGTTGAAAATTCCAAACCATCATACAACTTAAAACTTCACTCCAAGTCTACACATGCATTCAGCCACCTAATTGGCCGCCAATGGTGAAAGAAAGAGCGTGAATTGAAACATTGGGTGACTCCTGGATGCCTCTACTGCAGATATTCATTATTAACAGAATTAAAATAATCACTAGTATATCCTTTGGGTACACAATGAACATGTATCAGGCGGTGTAGCAGGGACAAAGCAAAAAATGCACTAATCTTAATTCAAATGAAGAATTACCTAGGTTTCTGAGGAGTAGTTTTCAATATATTAGAATTTTGAATTTCTAAAAATAGAACATCAATATACACATGACTTGTAGTGATATTCTCCTCACAGGTGACAACCCAAATTCTCTACCATTCATGTAGTTGAAAACAAAGTTTATGTAATCTATTCATTAAAAGAACGGAAAACAAAAAGAAATAAGCCCGATAAAGAAAATATATGATATTGTATCCTTCTTTTTTATGCAAACAAGAGTAGTTGGTATGTTATGCTTCAGTGGATACAAACATAGTCACTGATAGTAAATATACATTTATATATGTTAAGATGTTCCTTACACATTGGTTTAGAAAATAGGTTGTCAGAAAATAGTGTTTAAAACGCTGTATATTCTGCAATGAAGAAGTAACAAAACAAAACAATATATATATATTACAAGAAACAAATATTTTTTTAAAAAAATCGACGTACCAAAGATGATGCCCTCGCAATTGCGAGGGCCACCATGCTAGTTTTCATGAAAACTATTTCTAAGTTTTCTAACTTTTGACTCCTTAAGATACTACGACAGTAGTCTGCAAGCAAGATCCTGGATTACTTGGCACTGGATACTTACCTAAAGAGCGAGCGGTAATTTAATCTAGAAATCTCGGGAGAAAGGAATATAATGGGCTTCTCGACGACTCTTTTGTTAAGCTCCTCTTCTCCTTTATTTTGCGGAAGCGAAAAGGGGGAGCGAAGATCAAAGGGAAAATGGTTGAGTGTCATGCACGGCAGCACTGACCGAGGCATATACATACTTAATTTCTTAAGTTGAAATTTGATTTTTTCGAGAAAACAAAAGGTATACAATCCGGTGGTTCAACGGTTGACAAATGTACTCCAAAATTCTTTTAAATAAAATTCCTACCTATCAAATGGGCATTCCCTTTTGAATTCGTACTTTCATGTTCAAAATGACCTCTTCAAAGCTTTTAGATCTTTTATCTATCAGAAGAGTTGGCAGAAGCAACGAATGAGCATGATAGCCTGGCATGGCGCTTGCCTAGGCATGTTTTTTCGGTCGTGTGGTGATGTCCACGCCAGAACCTTGTAGACTATAGTTTGTCTCTAGGTGAAGAAATGAATGAGGAAGATGATGCTTCATAGCATGTAGTGTGAATACGGTTTAGTTTGTGTGTTGCGATGTCCACGTCAAAATCATGTGTGTGACGACCAGTCCTTTGCAGTAGTATTTTTGGCAAGTCAGAGTAAAAGGATGAAAGATATCAACTGGATTAGAAAAGGAAGCTGGGTTCAGGAAAAGGAGAAGTAGGCCGAAGGTCAAGCGGTTTTTCATGCAGTTTAAATTGCACTTTTTCGTGAAGTTGCAATGTTCGTCTAAACTGCACTTATTCATGCAGTTTGTTTTATCTATTTTGAGAGCTATTTCAGTATTCATAATTCGAGCGTGATTTCACGAATTTGCAGTCGATTGTATCCTTGGTGGTCCCAAATTGTATCGGTCAATTGAATGAGAGTATGAGACATAAGCTTTTGGTACTTCGAAAGAAGAGAAGGTTGATCGTAAGTTTTTTACTGCATGTTTTACTCGTAGCTACAAAATCACATGAACTGAAAAGAGCTCTTACAAATATGGAAGTACTATATTAGCTCACAAAACGTATTACACCAATAATCTGGCAAGCCAGTTCCTTGACGTTAAAACTCTATGTTGTTAACCAACTGCCTTATCCAACATCCCAGCTTGCAAACGTACGGTGTATGCCAATCAACCATGGCAGGAATCGTTCCAGAATTCCGATATGGACGAGCGTTCGGTGGGCGTCGGCCAAAATGGCCACATCTCCACAATCTCTCCAATCAGGCTGACGCGACCACAATTATCTAGTGTCGTAAAAGCAGTTCGGTATATGAAAATTTTAAATTTACAGTCTCTTCGGTTGGTCAACTTCTTCATGGACTAAACTACTCGCCGACCTCGCTATTCAGGTCACCATTGGCCACGGCTAAGAGTGCGGCACTATCTCTGCGAAACAGCAGTGAGTTCAGTTTACCGTGGACAAAATGGAACCGAAGATTCGGTGGACGGTAGGCATCGGCGCTTCATCTAAACTCAAACTTATCCCCACTACAGACGACTCATATCGGGTTCGTGTCCCTCGCTTTCTTATCTGCCCGAAAATCCTCACGATCTCGTATCTCCTTCGGCCGCTCGTCAACTGTACCAAATCCTGCAAAGCAAACTCGCCTGCTCACAGGGTCGGCGTCGGTCAAAGGGTCACGACCAGACCAGGTACAGAGCTGTGGATTTTTCAACGGAAAAGCAAGAGCGGGTCTCGTTGCCTTTTGGACTGACCGCAACAGGCGCCAATGAAAAAAAAGATTAGCAATAACAAATTGAACTAGTAATGCCCAGTCCAACTGAATATAGTGCTAGTGAAGGAAGTCGGCAATCCGCTGGAAACAGTGGAAGGCAAGCTAATCAGTGCTAAACTATCCATCTATGCAATGATTGGTTGACTTGACGAGGGGATTAAGTTAAGCTAAACGCGGTGAAGGCTGTGCGGCATGTCTGACTTGGAGTGCACTTTTGGGCGTTGAGTTGGAAGGGGCAAAAGTCGATTTTCTAGATCTCTCGAAAATAAAGGAAGGGTTCAGTTCATGTGGACGTAGGCTGCTATTCCTTTTGGGCGTCGTCGGTCAGTCAGTCAGATCTAGCATATCTACGTTTGTCTCTGCGGGCGATGACTGACAGTATGGCACAACAGCACAGCCTGCGGTCAAATAATTCAAGTTTAAAGTGTACCATCGTCAGAACATGTATGCTACTAGCTGGTTTCTTCTTCAGTTGGAGAAAATTTGGGGGCCAGGGCATGTCTGCATGCAGCTACGGTTACTTGGCTGGGTGGTGAAATGGAGTGCACTCTGAAGTGCATAGAAATGGAATCGAGCAATCTGGTTGCGGCACGCACCAGGGGAGAGGGGCCTGAAGAGACGATGAATGGAGTGGGCCGCGACGTGCTCACGCCTGGCAAGCGACGCATCTGACTCACGCGATCGACTAGCCGCGAATATCCGTCCTTTCGGCCGCAAAAAGTACGCGCGCCCACCACTCACCAGGCTGAGCCGCTGAGCACCACGCCCTGCTTTGCTTTCGGTCGCCGCCGCGGGGCGGCATCGGCATGGGCCAGCAGCAGCGGGAGGAACCCCCGCACCACACCCTTCCGATGTATCCGGCGACGCCACTTGTCCCCGGATAGACGTGGCCGGACACCGTGCGTGGCCACGATTTTGCAGCAGCGTACGGTAGCCGGCGTCGACGTAGTCACGTGTGCCGGCGGCCGGTGAACGTCCGGCATTATGCACGGAGAATATTCCAGCAATCCTATTCCCATGTGCGTCAACTTTCAAAAGAGAAAATCAACGTGTGGTGATCAACGAAATACCCCTTGTAACCTCGAAATTTCAGAGCAGAATCAATTTAGTTTCACACTAAAGTTAAATCTAAATCTGGTCAAATTTGTTAAAAAATCCAATCGATCATGAAATACCGCAGTTCAAAGGAAACTTTGTAATCTCTGAAAAAATCCTTTTTTGATTAAGAGATTCCAGAGAATGAAAAGGATCCCGGAATCAAAAAGTACTACTTACTCTATTTCAAATTATAAAATTGTCTTTAAAGGCTAATACGATAATGTTTTATAATTTGGAAGTAAACTCGACAAAATTTCGTTGGTTAACGAAATATTCGCTTGACATCCACATGTTATACAAATTAGAAATGAAGGTTTAATTTAGGGTTCTAAAACAACTTCTCGTTGCATTCCATATGTTTTTTCTGTTTATGGTTTACTTTGTTTGGTGTTTTTTGACTTGTAATTGTGGCATCGATAAATCGTGGGTGGCAGTACAGGAGAGTCTTACCATTCATGATAAAAATTCAAGGTCTGATTTAATAGGTTGTGCCTGACAATGGTTTTGTTGAAGTTTTTTTTTTAGTACGGATTTTCTCTTGGATGAAAATCTAAAATCTACGATCGGGCAGCGACATGCTTGTGCACTTTTTCCTTTTTGGATATGTCGTTTTGGGAAAATTTGGACTCCAGATATTGTCTTGGTGGCGGTTTGTGTTGCAGCTACAAAGTTTTGATCACCATAGTGAGATCTTCTTCTTCTTCTTTTTCTTCTTCTTCTTGTTGTGCTGCTGCTGTTTTGGGCTCTATGTATCTAAGGACATTTCGTTGTTATCAAGGCTGTATTTTTTTTAAATGGAGGTGTTATTCACCGCCTCTGCATCAAAAAATGCACGTAACCATCTTTATTTATTATTCAATGAAGCCTTACAAAGGGAATACATAGATTGACCTAAAGCCAGGTCGGATCAAGCACTCTAACCGCACACCTACACACATCATCATAATACCGAAGACCACCAAAGCGTCCAACGGCAAGCCGAGAGCATAAACTGGTCCAGCAGAACCTCAATGTGCACCAGCATACGTGTTCTAGAAGTCGCCACTGCCATCTTCCGCTAACCCATCTCGAGGGCAGGCATCTAGGATTAACTTTGCCAGGATTTCCGTCCATGTCGTCACAACACCAGACAGTGCCACCATCATGCGCACATCCATCATGACGTGACCATCGTTGAGACTCTGCGGCACCACGCAGCCGAACCTTGTTGTCGTCGACGTGGTAGAAATACTCCGCTCCACCAACGGAACCTTCCATACATCTCATGCTCAAAAATTATGCTCTCAAGAAGAAGAATGACAGTGCAAGTGCCGCCATCATCCGATCCGAAAGACCAAGATCTAGGGTTTCTTTCGAAGCCTGTAGGCATGAGGCGGGAAGATTTGCAGCAATGATGTCTTCATTAGGTAACTATGCTCGAAGACGCGGCCATGGTCGGCCCTGACTATGTCAGAGTCTGGCTCACACCGGCCGCCATCCTCGCCATCAACCGGCGGAAATAGTCCGGGGTACCAAGCCACGGGAGGGGGAGGTTCCACACCGTTCGCCCTTGATCTTCCCGATGTGCTTCACCGCTGCGCCGAAAACGACACGAGCGAGGACAATGGAGGTCTAGCCCGCCTCCACTAGGAATGCTGCAGGCACCACCACGGACCCCAATAGCCAACGACACTGACATGGCTGTCAGCCAAGCCACTCCCACAAGCCCACCCTAGCCCAAAGGCCAGCTAGGAACCTCGAGCTCGACTCCCAGGCACACCACTGTCGAGAGAGATTTTCCCCCGCTTACGCCGCGAGAGCACCACCATCACGAGATGTCGTGTGGCACCATGCTGCTTAATCCGCAAGGAACCGACCGCCGTCGCTAGGGTATAGGCCGCCGCCCGTGGGGAGAGACCCGTCGCCGCCGTCTCTAACTGGCTTTGCTCAGTGTGACCTCCGGCGGAGGTGGCGGGAGATAGGAAGGACGAGAGGTGGAGGCCTAGTGGTGGCGCGGTGTCTTTCGCCTCCCGTGTCGGCTAACCCTAGGCGACGCAGGGGAATATTTCTAAAAGGCTAGGTGTGATTGATATTTTCGCGATATTCATATATGCAGAAAACATTAGTCCGTCCCCTGGGTATTGGTCTTGGTCAGAACGGTATCTCGAGGGTTCGATGTTGGGTGCGGACGTACAAGTACGAACTGTCCGGCAGCCCTGCACCTTAAGTACATGGTACAACCGTGGAGTTGGCATGCCACAGTGTCAACGTGCCAACCATGGCCAGCAGGTGCATCCGCTCGTCCCATCCAGATCACTGCTTTGTTTCACACGAGTGGGCTTTGATCCATGACAATGTAATGTTCACATAGGACCGACCGAGCATGACTTTGACAACAATAATGCTACATCTACAGGCAGTGTGTCACAGGATAAAACCTACGGGCTGACATGCAAACAGCTGGTTGGTGGAATTCTGTTTGCCCTCCGTGAATTCAGGGACGTGGGTGTATTTCCTAGCCTCCACGTCTGCCCGTAAGTAGTTCCCGTAAGAATAATCCCGTACGTGTAGCGTTATTGCTTTGACAAATAGTAGTAGTACAGTACCTTCCAACAGAGTTCCAGGAATCCTCATCTCAGCTCGAGCAAATCAATCTCAAAACAAAAGAGTCGGTGGTGCCACATTTCACACGGTTGGTTGGTTCGTTTCGGACACGCGGGTTGACAACGAGGCCGAGCGCAAAGTTTGGTTGGTCTGTCAAGCCCGGGCCGCCCACTCTCCCCGCCCGTCAGTCCATCCAAAGAATACTTCGCCAAAGGCCGCCGCCACAAGCGCGTGCCCCTTGACCGAAAAGGAACTCGCTTCGCACGCCTTTTCCATTCCGTGCCTCCTAATCCGAATCGCACACACGCCAAACACCTTCCCCCCATGTTTCTAAACTTATTACAAATTTCTTCTATCCTCTTCCCATCCTATATATACGCTCGCCTCGCCTGCCACAAAAGGAACACATCAATTAGCAGCAGAAGCTCGAAACAGAGGACCAACCATTCCCATTTACCAACGTAGAGCAAAGCAAAGAAGATGGCGATCGATGCTGCGAGCAGGCAATGGACGAGGGTGCGGACTCTGGGCCGCGGCGCGTCGGGAGCGGAGGTGTTCCTGGCGGCCGACGACGCGTCCGGGGAGCTCTTCGCGGTCAAGTCGGCGTGCGCGTCCGGCGCCGCCGCGCTGAGGAGGGAGCAGGCGATCATGTCCGAGCTGCGCTCCCCGCAACTCGTGTCATGCATCGGCGGCAGCTTCGGACGCGACGGCTCGTACCAGCTGTTCCTCGAGTTTGCGCCAGGCGGGTCACTCGCCGACGTGGTGGCGAGAGGCGGCGGCCTTGATGAACCAGCCGTCCGCGCCTACGCGGCGGACGTGGCAGAAGGTCTCGCGTACCTCCACGGGGAGTGCATGGTGCATGGGGACGTGAAGGCGAGGAACATCGTGCTCGGCGCCGACGGGCGCGCCAAGCTCGCAGACTTCGGGTGCGCGAGGAAGACGGGCGGGCCGATCATCGGGGGCACGCCGGCGTTCATGGCGCCCGAGGCTGCCCGTGGCGAGGAGCAGGGCCCCGCGGCAGACGTCTGGGCGCTCGGCTGCACGGTGGTCGAAATGGCCACCGGCCGGGCGCCGTGGAGCGGCATGGACGGCGACGCGCTCTCGGCGCTGCACAGGATCGGGTACACGGATGCAGTGCCCGAGGTGCCCGAATGGTTGTCCACGGAAGCGAAGGATTTCTTGGGCGGGTGTTTTACACGGCGACCCAGTGACCGGTGCACGGCGGCGCAGCTGCTGGAGCACCCGTTCTTGGCATCCGCTGTCGAGTACGTGAAGTTGGAATCCGTTGAGGGCAAATGGGTGTCGCCCAAGAGCACGCTGGACGCGGCATTCTGGGAGTCCGAGACCGACACCGAGGACGCCGGCGACGAGCTGTCGCACAGCAGCACAGCCGAGAGGATCGAGGCATTGGCCTGCCCCGGCTCGGAGTTCCCGGACTGGGACTCCGACGAGGGCTGGATCGACGTGCTCTCTGAAGCTTCCGACGCATTTGTCGTGCCGGCCAAGGAGATGTCTGGCCTGGACGACGGAATCACAGGAGAAGAACAAATCACAGAGCCCGCTGGCGTTCTTGGCATTACCATGGACAGAAGCGTCGTCAATGTCGTCAATGCGGGAGAAGGCGATGGAGATTATTCAGTTAGGCCCAGTAGGCGTCAGTTAGTTTGCGAGGAGCATTTACCATGTAAATACCTACTAGTGCAGGTCTGCAACAGAAGCATTATTAATGAAGTTGATTTTGTTCTCGCACAAACCCGTGCTCTGCTTTGCACTGCTCCCCTCTGAGTCGCGTAGCCGTGACTCAGATGCAGGGAAATCGAGCGTAAATTCTCAGCTTGGCCGCCACGCCGCAGGCCAGAAAAGGATGGAGTCGACGCGGAAAGACGCAGCGTCACGGCGGACGTAGAAAGGATTCAGAGGTTTGCTTCGCCAGGTGGAGATCGATCCAGCAACTAGCACTGGGAGTCCTTGTCCTCTCCTCCTGAACCTGTGGTGGGCTGCGTGTGCGTGTCGTGTCGGCGCGTGGTAATTAAGCAGAGGAAAGTCGGCTGCGCGCCGGCGCACTCGACACGTACGACGCATCATTCTCGCCAGTCGCCAACGTTGCTTGGCCGGCCACGCCGCCGGCCCGCCGCGGCGCGCGAGCGCAAGTGGACGGGCATCGAGAGAGACGGCCGGCCGGACCACGCCCGCACCGCTGCGCGTCCTCCATCGTGCTCAGCAGCTAGCCAAGCGAAGCCGATGCCAGCTCGAGCAGCGCCGCTGCGCCGTGTGTCGATTCGCTCCAGTGCGCCGCGTCGCTGCCGGCCCTGCCGAACTTTGTACTGCTCTCGCCGTCGTCGTTCTTTCTTTCTTTCTGCTGCATTCCTAAGCAACGGACTGAGTGCGCCCGGCGACCAAAGAATCTTCGGATGCCGGCCCGGGAAAGACCGATGCCGACCCGTTGGTACGCTCCGGACTCGCCGACGCCGTTGCGCCATGGCGTGCGCGTCACCCTGATCGCGAACTGCAATCATCACAAGAAACTGTTTTGGTAAAAACACGGTCGCTTGCAACCCGTATAAAAAATCACATTCTGTGCATCTTACGCTCTAAGTAACAGTACTATCTTACGCTCTTCGTTTTCGTAAGAGTTTAGGTTTCGAACAGTGGCATGTTTTGCAAACCTTAATTTAACATTCGGCATGACAGAGCTCGGCGACATCAACACAGCAGTGCTAGCCGCGATCATGCAAAGCCATCAGCCGGCCAACCATGAGACGACGGATTGGGTACTGCACTACGATCATCCACCAAACTGCACCACAGATATTTGCGCTGCCAACTGGATTGTTCCTGATCGAAGACACCGCGTGTTAGTTAGTTCAGTTCATGACTTTGTCTCCTCGTGCGTTACCTGTCCTCGGGCGCCACATGGCTGCGTGCCCCACGTGTTGATCCATCTGTTCTTTCTTAAGGTAAAATTGTTGGTGCGGGGCAGGTACGAAATCGATAAACAAGGACATATTGAACTGACTTTAGATTTGCGATCTCATCTCCAGCTATTAGCACGCCGTGCCAAATCGTTATTTTCAATGTAGAGGGGGCAACCGGACCGGAGTACACCGACAAATGCCAGTATTTATTTAGTTGTTGCCACAGCGACAATTGCTAAAGAAATGGACTCACTACTCGACCCATATGGGACACGACTAAACGATGGATCTGTCACCATCTACTCCATAAGCTACCGTTACAATGCCGATAATTTTTTTTCTGTGTTCGCTCCGAACATATACACGAAAGGGCCGGGTCTAGAAAAAGAACCTAACAGCTGAAATATCTTATATTTTGAAACGAAAGGAGTATATTCCTTTTTTTTAAGTAGAAGAACCTTTTTAATTATTTATATATTTTGACTCTAAGACCCTGCTGGGTTCTTTTTCTATGCCAATGGAAGGAACCATTTGAAAATTCAGATTCTAAAGAGTATTTTTTTTTTGAACGGGCTAAAGAGTATTTAACGAAAATGACTACTCTCTGTGTCTCAAAGTAGACGTCGCAGATTTATCGAAATTTGGATAAATCTAAATTTTCGACATCTATTTTGAGACGAAGAGTAGTATTTTGTCTTGATTCAAAAACTATACTTCCTCCGATCAAAATTAATATTCTCGGATTTATCTAGATTCGAATATATGAAACACTTACATTTAAATTTAAATAAATTTAAGAATATTAATTTGGACGCACCTCAGTGGCATTATTTCTATCCAAAAGTGCCCCCGCCACGACACCGCGTTACTTTATTTCTTCGTCTCCCCGTATGTTACCTTTACACGGGCCATGTGGCGCGCTGCGCCTTTCACGCTACACACATGTTGAACCCTATTACTACATTTTTATAAGGTAAGTTGTTGGGTGCAAGACTGGCTGGGATAAACAAGGACGGATGGAGTCGACTTCACGCTTGCAATCTCTTCTCCAGCTAGCCGTGCCAATTGCCAATTCGTTATTTTAAGAGATGATGGAGTGAGGGCTGCCAGACCGGATTACACCGACACATATATAAAGTGGACTACTCGACCCATGGGACACGACTAACTGATGGTTGAGTTACAATGCATGCACCCACATGTCAATAGATTATAATTTGCTTGCTCGATCGTCCACGGGGACGCCCTTATTTCTGGTTTGAAACTTACATCGGCATGGCGTCGAGTCTTTTGCTGAAAAAGTCGAGCTAAAAAAATAAATGAATTTTGTACAAAGCAATTAAATGAAGCATGAAATCCTTTGCAGTCTTTTGCTGAATAAACTCCAAGTCTATCTTTTTCGTCGCATTTGTTGTCGGGGACTTTTTCGGCCGAGATTTCCGGTAACGAATCTGTCACCTGAACTTAACCTTCTGCAAAAGGTGGTACAAATGCAATAGAAATAATTTTGAATTTAAATTTTAAAAAACTGAATTAAATAGTCCCCCCCCCCCTAGTGGAAAGGTTCTCTCCGGTTGCATGTTTGAATTCTCGCCATTGTTATTATTTTTATTATTATTGGAGTTGTTTACTCTCGCTGTTACTTGTGACCTATGTGTTAAAGACAAATGACAAGTGTTCGCTGAGGAGGTGTAAGCCATGACAAAATAAATTCTTGGGAGACTTTTTTCGTATTTTTACATAGGTCACAAAAATGTCGTTCTCTCGCAAAACTTTCTTTCAAAACATAGAATGTCTGAATATACACTCCTAGATTTCTTCCGAATTTTTTACTTTTCAAAATACAGTAACAATGATTGTTCTTAACGGGTGCATCTAGACCCGTGAGCCGTTCAGTTCTTACAACATACTCTCTCTTTTTCGATATGCAGTTTTTGTCAAAGTCAATATTTTTTGAAGTTTGCCTAACTGTATAGAAAAAAATGTGAACATCTAAAATACCAAAAGCACACAATATACAAATATATATTTCATGATGGTTTAGTTTGCGATTGTAAATATTAACACATTTTTTATAGTTGGTCACATATTAAAACATTTAATTTTGATCAAATACTATGTGCATCCTATTTTAAAAAGGAGGGGTGCTATTTCACTCAGAGGTACAAAAGCACCACGACTGAAACGTGCTCTCACAAACGAGGAAGTACTATGATTGATTCCTCCATGAAAACTACTAGTCCCCAATTTATTTACAATAGAATGCTATACTTGGTACTAATATGGCAGTTTCTCGATTACCTACCTTAAGACACCGAGCGTTTAGCTATCCAAGATTCCAACTTGCAAACGGCTTTATGCCAATGGAAGGAATCGTGTCAGAGTAAGGATATTTTTTTTGTGAAATTTCACAATCTAATAATAATCATCAACATTAGTATAAAGAGACCCAAAAGTAATAAAAATTACAAATAGGTCGTTGGACCACCTAGCGACGACTACAAACACTAGCGCGAGCCAAAGGCGCGCCGCCCTCCTCGCCCCTCCATCACCGGAGCCGAGCAAAGCTTGTCGTAGTAGAGCTTCTTGTAGTAGACAGACGGGAAGTCGTCATGCTAAGGCCACAAAGGACCAACACACTAGAGCCGCAACCATCAACAATGATGACATTCGTAGATCGGAAAAAACTGACCTGGAAATAAACCGACAAACACAAAAACAGACAGAATCCCAGGAGATCCGTCGCACAAACGACTCCACGCGCTCTCCGCTAGCGCTAGATGCACCACCGGAGCGAGGATAGAGCGGGAAGGATCTTATTCTAACTTCAGGACATAGCCATCGCCTCAACATCCCAAACAAGACACTAAAAAAATAGACAAAAAAAGAACGGAAAACCTCCCGCCGACGAGAGGCCGTGGTCCGCCACACCTCGAAGGCCCTAAGGCCACCGGAGGCGGAGCGGACCGACGACGTCGCCGGCGAGGGGTATGAAACCCTAGATGGGTTTTCTCTCTTTTTGGTAGCTCTCCTAGCGGCGTTAGCAGTTGTACGTACCGTGAGAGTAAGGATTCGGACGATTAGGTTTGGTGGAGTCGGCCGAAAAGGCCACATTTCCACAGCGTTTCCATCCCAATGATCTCCTCACACTGATGCCAACCCGATAATCCAGCCTAAAAAAGGTTTGGTACTCCCAGGTCCCGTACAGAGTACGCGTCTTTTTTTGTTGGTCAATTTGTTCTTCGACTAAACTATTCACCGAGCTCCTTAAATGTCAACGATGTATGCCGCCTCGAGATCAAAGTTCAGGTCCCCTTTTTCATGTCTACTAGTAGTAGCTGCTCATCTTTGTTAGCACGTTGACTCCATTTGGCCTTTGCTAAACAAGAGTATAACTAGGATTGGCGTACCGTGCAAAAAAAAACTAGGATCGGCGTTGACTCTGTCACTTGAAAACAAAGTAAAGCACCGTCACGCAGACGTACTGTCGACGTCCCTGTAAAGTGCCGGCGAATGGTTACTGTGCATATCAGAGTGCGGTACTTATCTAAAAAGAAAAAAAAATTATTCAAAAAAAAAAAAGATAAGAGTGTGGCACAATCCCATCTAACTCGAACTCGTGTCTATCTAACCAACTGGTGCCCATCGCTTTATGATCTACCCAGCGATCCTCTCGATCTCGCAGATCATGCCAGGCGCATATACAGGCATTTCTTCCGATCTCGAATAATCCCTCTTGGTTGCTCGTCAACTGTACCAATTCTTGCAACGCGACTTTTGCCAGTGAGGTAGTCAGGTCAATGGGACGCCACCTGCTGCAGTCCTGTCATGGCCTTTTCCAACGGAAAAGCAAAAAAGAAGATCAACATTAACAAATGAACTGTCCGGTTGAATAGCGAGCACTGCTAGGAAAGGCAGTCGGCAGTGGGAACAGTGGAAGGTAAGCTAATTACTGCTACTACTAATTTATTTTTTGCGGATGATTCGGTGGTTGACGAGGGAATTAAGTTCATGTGCACCAGCCTTCCGAAGAACGCAGCTGGTACTTTTCGCGTCGTAGTATACATATGATCGGATCTGACGCGGCTACGTTTCTGCCAAAGCGCCAAGGACTGTTGTTGTTGGCTAGATCACACTTTGCGGTGAAATTAATTCTGAATTGCTATCATCATCATAAACCGTTGGAGTGCTGCTATCATCTTCTCTCGTTGGAGAAAATTGGGCGGCCGAGGGATGCATCCTTTACTTGGCTACTAGGTGGTGAAATGGAGTGGAGCTAAATCAATCAATCCCAATGGCGTTGCTGCAGGGACAATGGATGAATGGAGTTGGCGGCGACGTGCTCACGACAGTTAAGGAACGAAGCAAGCGATGCATCTGAGACTACACGCGACGGACGGCGCATCGTCGGCCGGCCCGCGCCGCAAAAGCACGCGCGTCCGCCCACGCAAGCCCCGCCTCGCTTTCGGTCGCCGCAGGACGAACGCTACGATATACAAAACCTGCTCGCTATGACGCTATTAGTTTTATAGTGACGCTAAATACGCTATGACATCATAACGCAATAGCAATATATCAAAATAGCACCAGCTCATAAGCTCATTCAGTCCATAGATGTAATTTCTCCATGGATTATTGTGGTGAATAGCATGACATTGACCTTGTCATGTTGAATTTGGTGACCATTGTGACCTAGACTTTGTCATTTTGCCGCACTAGCTAATTGATTATGCATGTATTACTCTAGAAAAAATTTAGTTGCTAAAATCACTAATAATACATGCTATATTTGTTAATATTTAATTTTTTTATAAACAATATTTTGAAAAATAGGACGCTATTAGGGTGTTATAACTTGTATAGCCTTTGGAGAAGGGCCATGCTATAGCACGTTATTTTTTTCCTTGCTCCTGCAACGCCACTTGTCCCTGACTTGACGTCGCCGATGCGATTTTGGCAATGTGCAGCGAAGAACGTGACTGTTTACGCATGAAGATCACCTCTGCAATCCTTTCCTTATGTGTACTAGTAGAATTTCAAAGAATTCTTCAACGCAGTAGTTACCAAAATAACAATTGTAAACTAAATTAAATTTGAAAATAAACAATTTGGGCGTGGCCCATATTTTTAAATTAAAAAAAATCAGACCAGATTCAATCTAAATTTGAAGTGAACTAATTTTTTTTACCAGATTAAATCGAATTTAAAACTAAATTGAACTTTGGTCGAATTTCATTAAAATTCTATTGAGTTAGATAGATGAAATTTTCAGAGTCCCAGGAATTTATGAAATTTTCACTTGTTTTCTATTTAGAAATGGTCGTCACTGCATCGTCACCCTAGCTCCGCCACTGCATCGGTGGACTTGGCAATGCCACAGTGTCCAAGTACCCACCGTCGGGACGACCAAACCTGGCCAACTCGTTTCAGTAGGTACACCCGCTGACTTCGACCACCGTTCCGTTTGTTACACACACGCGTACGTCCACGCTATCCGTCTAGATCACCAACCCCAGCACACTGCCACAGTTCGGTTCGCCAGGTACTCCTACTTGTGTATGACAACGAAGGAACAGGAGACCAAGACTTTGACAAAAATTTCAAAAGACTGTCGCCTCTAGATAGAATCCCATTGGTTGACTATCCGGAGATGCTAGAGATTTAGAGCATCCTACTACTTGGGCGATCACACGCCGAAATCCGAACTTTTTTTTGCCGGACAAAATGTCGTTTTCGGTTTGGGTACGCCGAGATTCTCACTCGCGTACCGAGGTCGAGTTCCTAGGTTCTGCGAAATTCAGTTAAACTCGGCGAAATATGGACGAATATAGGTGTATTTCATTAACTAGGGCAATGACACACATATTACATCGAATTTAATAACTAGGAAAAGGCCGCCGCCGCCCTGGTCGACGCCGGATGCCGCATCTACAGGCCGAGGCGGGGTTGGTTCCCGGCCTGGATGTGCTCCATGACGCCGGCGAGAGTTCGTCCTGGAACACTCCACCAGCGGCGGCGAAAAGCCACATTGTGACGCGGCGGCGGCGATCTCGACGGTCCGTCGTGTCGGGCGAGTTCCTCGAGGCGCCTGCCGGCGAAGAACTGCCTCCAGAAGACCAGGTTGCCAGGATCCTCGGCGAGATTCGGGTCTTGCATGGCTGCTATCGCTGCCTGGATCTCTCCGGCGAGGTCCTCGTCGGCCGGCACCGGCGGAACAAGGATCCCACCGGCGCTGAGTTGCTAGGCGAAGGAGCCGTATAGCCCGCCTCGTGGAGCAGACGGGCTTCCCATGGCTGCATCGTGCGTCGGCCGGCCATGGCTTTTCGGCAAGCGTCCGGAGTTCGCCGGATTTGGGAGCGGTGTGAGGGGCTGTGAAGGAGACGGCGAGATGTACGCCTTTTATAGGCCGAGTTCGGCGGCGAGGGCAGGAGGGGTGTAGTGGCGAGGGCGGGAAAAGGTAAACGGCGGGAAGGATGACGACGACTCGGCTTCTGTCGCTGACAGGCTGGTCCACTCGGCCAATTCGCTGCGTCCGGAGTTTTCAGGGCGTACCCGGGACCTGGGTTCGGCCTGGGTAATCCGGACCAAAGGCCTAAATCCGGCCGAAAACAGGTCCCTCGGTACACGACTGAGCCAATTTCGGTGTCCGGACGAAATTTCGGCGTCCTGGGTAGAGTGGAGATGCCCTTAGCACGGTTATTTCGTTTTCTAAAATAAAGTTAATATTTCGTCTTTGACAGCGCTGTATTTTTTTGCTAGAGATAAACACGCGGATTAGATTAGGAACGAGGTCGAGCGTGAAGGTTGGTCAAGCCTGGTCCTTGCGTTCCCACTCACTCACCTCGCCGCCCGTCCGTCGTCGCCACTCAGCGTGTTCTGGGACCGAAAAGAACTTGCTTCCCACACTTTTCCGCTTCCTCATCCGTACCCCCTAATCGGACACGCCGAACACCTTCCATGCTCTAATCTAATCTTGCAACCTCCCAAACTTTTCCCCTCCTCTTCTGCACTCCTCCTATATCCTATATATACACTCATCCGTCTCAGAAAAGAAACTCATCATCAGCAGAAGCGAGCACGAGCCAAAACAGAGGAGAGCGGATCATCTGAAACCAACAATTCGCGATTCGCAAGCACAAAGAGACGCCAGAGAAGAAGATGGCGATGGCTGCGAGCAAGCAATGGACGCGGGTGCGCACGCTGGGCCGCGGCGCATCGGGCGCGGAGGTTTTCCTGGCGGCCGACGACGCGTCGGGCGAGCTGTTCGCGGTCAAGTCCGCGCGCGCGTCCGGCGCGACGGCGCTGAGACGGGAGCAAGGTATCATGTCCGCGCTGCGCTCCCCGCGCGTGGTCTCCTGTATCGGAGGCCGCACCGGGCACGACGGCTCGTACCAGCTCTTCCTCGAGTTCGCCCACGGCGGCTCCTTGGCTGACGAGGTGGCGAACAGCGGCGGAGGCCTCGATGAACACACCGTCCGGGCGTACGCGGCGGACGTGGCGGTCGGGCTCGCGTACCTCCATGGGGAGTCCATCGTGCACGGGGACGTCAAGGCGCGGAACGTCGTGATCGGCGCCGACGGCCGCGCCAAGCTCGCCGACTTCGGGTGCGCGAGGAAAACTGCTGCCGGCGGACCAATCATCGGCGGCACGCCAGCGTTCATGGCGCCCGAGGTTGCGCGCGGGGAGGAGCAGGGCCCGGCGGCCGACGTGTGGGCGCTCGGATGCACGGTCGTCGAGCTGGCCACCGGCCGCGCGCCATGGAGCTGCGCTGACAGCAACGCTCTGGCCGTGATGCATAGGATTGGCTACACGGAGGCCGTGCCCGAGGTGCCCCAATGGCTTTCCGCGGAGGCCAAGGACTTCCTGGGCATGTGCTTCGTCAGGCGCGCCAGTGACCGGTGCACGGCGGCGCAGCTGCTGGAGCACCCGTTCTTGGCCTCCGCCGCTAGCTGCAATGCGAAGCTGGAAGCCGTGAAGGGCAAATGGGTGTCGCCCAAGAGCACGCTGGACGCGGCATTCTGGGAGTCGGAGGAGTCCGACAGCGAGGTGGCCAACGACGACGAGCTGTCGCACAGCAGCACGGCCGAGAGGATCAAGGCATTGGCCTGCGCTGCCTCGGCGCTCCCGGACTGGGACTCGGAAGAGGGCTGGATCGATGTTCTCTCCGCCGCAGCACCAGCAGAAGCACAAGACGCAGTTGCCGTGCCAGCCGTGGAGACGATCACCAGCGAAGACGCAACCGGCGCAGAGCCCGGCGTTCTGGACATTGCCGCGGAGTACAGCAGCGATAGCTGCGTCCTCAGTGCAGGAGAGATGCCGATGGCGATTCAGTCGGCCACAACAGGAGGAGGCATCGGTGTTTGGCAAATTCAGTTTACCGTGCATTACCATGTAGTACTCGATTATTTTGCAACAGAATCATTGAAAATTCAGTTTGCCCAAACACTCTGCTTCGCACTGCATCTCTCTGTTTCACTTTATTTGCTACTACTACCCCTCCGTTGCGACACGTTTGGTTAGCAAATTCCATGAAAACTAAAGGTAAGTACCACTAATAACACAGTAACACCACGATCGCGTAGTAAATTCTCAGATTACCCGCCACGAAGCTGAACAGTTCGACCGCGGAAACCATCGAGTCTACGCGGAAAGCGCAGCGTCACAGCAGACTTAGGAACGATCCTCCCCGGAGAAAGCAATACTACTACAGTATAATCAGAAAACCTCTGCTTACTTACAGTACGTGGGTCCAAGAGAGGAGGCGCTCGATTGCTTCGCCAGGTGGAGATCGATCCACCACCCTGAACCCCTCCGACCGACCTCTGATCGGATCCTCCTCCAGCTCAGGGGCGTGTCGGCGCGAGATATAAGCAGAGTCGATTAGGCGGTGGCGGCGGCCCGGCGCATTCGTCAGGTAAAAACTGACAGGATCAATGTACCACCAGTATTGCCTATGTTATATGTTGATCCAAATTTTACAAAGTATAGGCCAACTTCTGACGAGTGGAGCGAGGCCCGTCGCCGGAGACCTAGGTTTCCACCGATATATAAACCCCTTGTAAGCTGCCGGTTGGGAAGAGTTGCATCTGTGAAATCCTCGGCGTTTGTAAACACTCCTCGATATAGTGAAGTTTCGCTGGCTGGCGCCCGTGGTTTTTTCCTCTCTTTGTTGGAGAGGTTTTCCACGTTAAATCTATGTCCCCTTGCTGTGTTTTTCGTTTTCGTTCTTCGTTATCTTCTTGTCGCAATTGTAACAGCCTATCATGTTGGCAAGTGGCCTGGCCAGCGTGTTGCGGCTCGATCGGACAAAAGCAGCAAATGATAAGCTCGATCATCAAAGGAACCTCCGTTTCCTTCTTCCCGATAATAAGCGATCGAGCGCTAGCTTGTCCAGGCAAGTTTTAGTTTCTTACAGTATTATTATTAATCTGGACGTACGGCACTTGATCGCGCGCAGATTATCACAATGCCAAACACGATGCACAAGATCGAGGCAGCCACCAATCCGTTATTCCGATCGTCATCAACGATTTTCGGATTAGTGATGATGCGGCCGATCGATGCGTACCGTTATCTTCTTCTTCCCAGCTAGAGCGCGCGCGTCTGACCCGGCCGACGTACGTGTGCCCATATCATATGCACCGGCCACCGGGCACCGGGCACGCACAATTGGATGTCATCGAGCCGCTGGGCCACACGCGCACCACGGCGCTCTGCACGTCGTCCGGCCGGCCGGGAACACGTCATCTGGTTGCCAGCCCGAGCACAGATCGATCAGCTCTTTTTTTTTGTTGCCTTTTTGCGAACGAGCAAGATGGAGCAACTGTGAACGCCCCGTGTTCACTCGTTCCACTGCGCTCGCGTCGCTGCCTTGGCTTTCTTCCCCGACGCGCCCTTTGTGTTGCTCTCCATCTCCATCGTCGTCTCTCTCTGCTCACTTTTCTAAGCAACTGGCGGCGGTGAACCGTGAACGCATCTCTCGATTGGCCGGCCAGGAGAGATTGATCGGCCGGCCCGTCCGTACCATGGATACTGTCGTCAGGCGTGTGCGTCACCCCTCTTATTTTGCGGGTTAATAATACTCCGGGCTGATAATTGGCGAACTAGGTAATTCTTAGCTTAGGTGCTCACAAGGATGCATTCGTATGAATAAGTGTACGGACATATTTCTGAGTGTACATATGTATTTGCGAGTGAGTGTATGTACATATTTGCGACACCGTGACAGTACTTTACGCATATCCCCTCGTTTCATTACCTGTCCACGAGCCACATGGCTGCCTGTTATGCTGCCCACATGGTTGATGATTTTTGCTGTTTGATTAAGATGGTGTTGGTGCTGGGCCAGGCACGGGCACCGGATAAACAATGACCGACCGACGAAGCTGACTTCACACTTCCTTGCAGTGCCCAGTTCGTTTTTATAAAAAAATAAAGAAGGCTAACCCTACTACACCGGCAAACAGTTAGTTAATTAATTGGGACCGACGAAAATTGCTTAGAAAAATACAGTACAAATAATCGACCCATGGAGCACGACCGATTGTTGTGTCACCGTGTGCTTCACCGGTCAATGCTATGGTGTCTGCCGGTTGCTTGCTTCTAGCCGTGACTGATGGAGAAAACTGAAGTAGGATCGATATAGTAGCATTAATCTATGTCCACTTTAATTAGTTAGTCCCCACGGCACAAAAACACGAGTTCGCCCGCCGGGCCGGTTGCTGCATGCTTTTGATCACACAAAAATATGAAAGCTCAAGACTTCTCTTTCTTGTTTTCCCGTTAGGCGAGCGTTTACATGCCCAGACTATGCAGTTTTTAAGTTGGCGGTACGGCATCAAAACTTAGCTAGTTCGATCCTATTTTTTTTTTTTGCCTTGATGAAAACACTGAGCTCATTTGGTCTTCTTCCCTCACTATACTGCACGGTGATGCACGGTGATGAAGACGGTAGTTTGTGAAGCTGCCTTGCTTAACACCACCCTGTAGCACTTTTATGTATGCAAAATTAGTAGAACAATAGTATTTTTTATGTCTAATACAACAAACATTGCTTGATCATATGAAATAATCAAATTTACATATGCAAAAGTAGTAGACCTATAGTATTTTTACGTTATTTTTTGATTAATATGTGAAATTTTAATAACAAGTAAAGAGCATCAACTTGTACTTGTTGCCAACTAATTAATGAACCCCTAAACCCTAAGACGCCATTAACATGATCATGTAGTACAAACTGCTATTAAGATATTTGTTAGCTCGTATGCCATGAAAAACTCTACCAAGATATTTTAGACTGATAAACCTGAAAAGTACACACACACACACAAATATAAAAATGCACAATTGAATTCATCCAATTATCAAAAATTGATCCAAGTAGGTCTAAAATGTCGCCCTTTTTTCTTTGATTTATTTGCTTCTAAGGTAGTTATGTTTAATATTTATTAGTTAAGGAGAAATGTATCGGAAAGTAAAATAATTAATATAACTTTTAGTAAAAAGATCAATTTTTCAACAATATGGATCACAACTATATGACTGATTTTGTGATAATTAATGTCAACATCATTGTTGTGTGATTACAATCTTAACGAAGTATACAATACATATACTCACCAATACATGAGTATTATAAAATATATATCTAAGAGTTTAGTATAAATATATTTATTTTAACTCGCCATTGGTCTAATATTTATTTGAAACAACACCGTAATTATGAAACTATGGTGTGAATATTTGGAATATGGAAATTATGGTGGATGCATTATACCTACCAAATATTTTGAAATCTAAATCTCAAGGGCGTCCGCTAGAAAATGAACATAAAAAGGCCATATAAGAAAATCATAATCGAGATATTTCCTAACAGCTCTTGAGATCACGGGTTTCATAAATAAAATAAAATAAATGAGGACATGAACCAAAAAATCCCATAAGTTTCATTTACTATCTTAGGTGACATGTAAAATTTTGTAAATGGAAATGATAGCTAGTAGTAGCTGTTGGGTATCATATGTATGTGAATAAGAAAACATGACTACACAAATAATAATAGATTGCATTTCATGTTTTATCATCTATTGCATTTCCAGGTTTTATTATAATGAGTGGTATCTAATACCATACTGAAGAGTGTAGACGGCTTAAGTAAATGGAGACGCTACAAATGTTTTGCAGGAAAATCGTACTTGTCTAATACCACACTAAATAGTGTAGATAGCTTAAAAAGGGACTTAGACCCAGTTCTTTTGGTGGCTTCTCCGAGAAGCTGCCCTACCCCCCAGCTTCCTGGGGAAACCGGTTCTAAAATTTTATGAGGCTTTTAAATTAGTTTAGCGTTAACCACTTTGGAAGCCTCATAATTTTTTTTAACCGGCTTCCCCGTTAACCACTTTGGAATCCTCATAATTTTTTTTAACCGGCTTTCCTAGAAAGCTTGGGGTAGGACAGCTTCTCGAAGAAGCCGCCAAAAGAACTGGGGATTAATTGCATAAAAAAGGCAATCTCAAATAGTTAGAGTAATATTTGGTCAGAGCGGAAACATAAACATTATTTCAAATAGATATCTGAATTGCAATATAACTTTTTGTATATTGATAGGAAACCCCCTTAAAAACTTCAATTTGCTAAAAAAATATAGCTACTACTAGAACCTTTTTACATGAACGCACAAAAGGATTATAAGTAATTTAATGAAGATTGGACAAAGTTTATGTACAAGAGAGATAAGATAAAATCATGCAAGGATGCCTAAAAAAAGTAAAATATGTGTGACTCCTCTCTTATTCCTTGCTCTACAAGCTTGTTTTAACCAACAATATTTTCTCTCTCATTTTCTGCGCTACGACGTGTGGCAGATGAGCCTCACTATTGAAGACCCTACAACTTCGTGTCTACTAGGCCGGGACTCCATGAGGTCCCCATGGCTGTCCAAGTGACACGGGGTCGCCTCCCGTGCTCCCTCCACCGGGTCCAGGGTGGGAGAATCTTGCTCACCTTCTACCAAAGCTGAAAGCTGCCTCCAGCCGAGCTCTGTGTGCTTCCTGGTCCGTCCAACCGTGCCCGAAGAGATTCGGGTCGTAGGAGAGCTCGTATATCTGGCGGTCCGGATCCTTGGGTGTTGACGAGGTTCGATATCATCCATGCCCGTTGTTATGAGTTTGGGTTTTGGAGAAGATAGGGATGCCGGAGATCGCGAAATGGTTAACAGACAAGCAACACGGGGACACAGATTACCCAGGTTCAGGCCCCCGGAGGGAAAACTTTATAATGACCTCGAAAACTTGTGAACCAACATAAAATATTATAATGTATATGCAAAATTGTTTTTGAATTTTTTGACATTTTAAAATTTGTTTTCTCGCAATGGGTACATTGCACCCGTGAGCCGAAGTGAATATCCACGATATAGTAGCATTAATCTATGTCCACTTTAATTAGTTAGTCCACCGTGGCACAAAAACACGAGTTCGCCACCGGGCCGGTTGCTGCATGCTTTTGATCACACAAGAATATGAAAGATCGAGACTTCTCTTTCTTGTTTTCCCGTTAGACGAGTGTTTGCTTGCCAGACTGTGCAGTTTTTAAGTTGGCCGTACGGCATTAAAACTTAGCTAGTTCGGTCCTCTTTTTTTGCCTTAATTAAAACACTGAGCTCATTTGGTCTTCTTCCCTCACTATACTGCACGGTGATGAAGACGGTAGTTTGTGAAGCTGCCCTGATAATTAAACACCACCCTGTAGTATTTTTATGTATGCAAAATTAGTAGAACAATAGTAATTTTATGTCTAATAAAACGAACATTGCTTGATCATATGAAATAATCAAATTTATGTATGCAAAAGTAGTAGACCTATAGTATTATTATGTTATTTGTTGATTAATATGTGTAGTTTTAATAACAAGTAAAGAGCATCAACTTGTACTTGTTGCCAACTAATTAATGAACCCCTAAACCCTAAGACGCCATTAACATGATCATGTAGTACAAACTGCTATTAAGATATTTGTTAGCTGGTATGCCATGAAAAAATCTACCAAGATATTTTAGACTGATAAACCTGAAAAGTACACACACACACAAATATAAAAATGCACAATTGAATTCATCCAATTATCAAAAATTGATCCAAGTAGGTCTAACATGTCGCCCTTTTTTCTTT
This sequence comes from Avena sativa, assembly GCA_916181665.1. Lineage (NCBI taxonomy): Eukaryota > Viridiplantae > Streptophyta > Magnoliopsida > Poales > Poaceae > Avena > Avena sativa. The sequence goes on along the minus strand of OV702279.1, from coordinate 366,757,622 downwards.
GATTTTTTTTGCATCTAAGGTACTTATGTTTAATATTTATTAGTTAAGGAGAAATGTATCCAAAAGTAAAATAACTAATATAACTTTTAGTAAAAAGAACAATTTGAATTTTGCACAAAACATCTATTTTTCAACAATATAGGTCACAACTATATGACTGATTTTGTGATAATTAATGTCAACATCATTGTTGCGTGATTACAATGTTAACTAAGTATACAATACATATACTCACCAATACATGAGTATTATAAAAAATATATAAGAGTTTAGTATAAATATATTTATTTTAACTCGCCATTGGTCTAATATTTATTTGAAACAACACCGTAATTATGAAACTACGGTGTCAATATTTGGAATATGGAAATTATGGTGGATGCATTATACCTACAAAATATTTTGAAATCTAAATCACTAGGGTGTCCACTAGAAAACAAAAATTGAGCATAAAAAGGCCATAAAAAAATCATAATTGAGATATTTCCTAACAACTTGAAGATCGCGTTTTCATAAATAAAATAAAATAAAATAAAATGAGCACATGAATCAAAGAAGCCCATAAGTTTGATTAACTATCTTGGGTGGCATGTAAAATTTTGTAAATGGAAATGATAGCTATTAGTAGCTGTTGGGTATCATATGTATGTGAATAAGAAAACATGACTACGCAAATAATAATAGATTGCATTTCTTGTTTTACCATCTATTGCATTTCTAGGTTTTATTATAATCAATGGTGTCTAATACCATACCGAAGAGTGTAGACGGTTTAAGTAAATGGAGACGCTACAATATTTTCCAGGAAAATCGTACTTGTCTAATACCACACTAAATAGTGTAGATAGCTTTAAAAAAGGACTTAATTGCATAAAAAAGGCAATCTCAAATAGTTAGAGCAATATTTGGACAGAGAGGAAACAACAACATTATTTCAAATAGATCTTCGAATTGCAATATAACTTTTGTATATTGATAGGAAAACCCCTCAAAAAATTCAATTTGCTAAAAAGATAGCTACTACTAGAACCTTTTTACATGAACGCACAGAAGGATTATGAGTAATTTAATGAAGATTGGACAAAGTTTATATACAAGAGAGATAAGATAAAAACATGCAAAGATGCCTAAAAAAGTAAAATATGTGTGACCCCTCTCTTATTCCTTGCTCTACGAGCTTGTTTTAACCAACAATATTTTCTCTCTCATTTTATGCACTACAATGTGTGGCGGATGAGCCTCACTATTGAAGATCCTACAACTTCGTTTCTACTAGGTCGGGACTCCATGAGGTCCCCATGGCTGTCCAAGTGACGCGGGGTCGCCTGCTCCGTGCTCCCTCCGCCGTGTGCCCGGTGGAAGAATCTTGCCGACCTTCTACCAAAGCTGAAAGCTTCCTCCAGCCAAGATCTGTGTGCTTCCTGGTCCGCCCAACCGTGCCCGAAGTGATTATCTGGTGGTTCGAATCCTCGAGTGTCATTACGGTGGATCTGGTCTACATGAAGTGGGTCTGGCGCGCCAACTAACGAATGATAGTTTTTACGATCCTTCTGCAGTCTCACTTTTGAGGAACGTAAAAGAGTTTATTTGTTCAGCAATCGACTCAGGTCAGCAGATTTGAATCTCAACGACGAAGATATGTGTGTAATGGGAGGATTCATTCAGACTATATTCATAAGTTGATCAAGAGATCGTACAGTGTGTCTACAAGATGATCTTAGTAAATTTATAATGATACCCGACGATCTTAGTGTGTAATGGGAGGATTCATTCAGACTATATTCATGCAAAGATGATTTTAGTGCTCAAAATTTGGTTTTCAGGACACCTTGTTTTACTTTTTTTATACATGCCACAAAAATGTCGTTCATTCACAAAACATTTTTTGATAACATAGAATGTTTGGATATGCCCCTCCGGGATTTTTCCAGAACTTTTTGACTTTTCAAAATGTTCGTAATGGGTGCATCTAGATCCGTGAGCCGTCCAGTTCTTACACTCTCTCCTTTTCAAAATTACTATTTTTTGGTCAAAGTCAATCTTTTGAAGTTTGAGTAACTATATAAAAATATAAACATCTAAAATACCAAATGCACACAATATAAAAATATATTTCAAGATGGATCCATCAATGCTGGTTTGTGATTACAAATATAGACACCTATTTATATACTTGGTCACATGTTAAATTATTTGATTTTGAAAAAAGAACTATATGCATCCTGTTGATTATTATTAATAGGTCAGTGGAATTTCACATCTGCCAATGGAAGAAATCGTGTCAGAGTTAGGATTTGGACGAATAGTCTCGGTGGAGTCGGCGAAAAAGGCCACTCCGTCCCCACTGCGTTTCTATCCCATCAGAGACGATCTCCCCGGTCACACTGATGCCTACCCAATAATCCAGCCTAAACAAGGTCGGGTACTCCCAGGTCCAAGCAATAAAACGATCTAGTGTATAAGAGTACATGTGTTTTCTGTTGGTCAATTTATTCCTCGACTAAATTACTACTCCCTCAGTTTCAAAATGTAAGATGTTTTAGATTTGTAAAAAAATATATCTAGACATCTTTTACTGTATAAATTCACTTCAAATATGAGTGAACCTACGTACTAAAAGCAGACTAGATACATTTGCTTCACAAAACTAAAACATCTTATATTTTGAAACAGAGGGAGTACTCGCCAAACTCCATTAATGTCAACGATGTATGCCGCCTCGAGATCAAAGTTCAGGCCCCCTTTTTTATGTAGTAGCTGCTCATCTTTGTTAGGGCGTTGACTCCCATCGGCCTCTGCTAAACAAGAGTATAACTAGGATCGTCGTTGACTCTGTCACCTGGAACACAAAGTAAAGCACACCGTCACCCAGACGTAGTGTCGACGTCCCTGTAAAGTGGCTGAGAACGGTTACTATTCAGCTCACCATTGGCAAAGATCAGAATGCGGCACAATCCCATCTAACTCGAACTCGTGCCTATCTAACCAATTGGTGAATGCTGCCCGTCGCTTTCTCGTCTGCCCAGCGATCCTCTCGATCTCGCAGATCATGCCAGACATCATATACGGACATTTCTTCCGATCTCGAATCCTTCTTGGTTGCTAGTCAACTGTACCAATTCTTCCAATACGTCTTTTGCGCGTCGGGTACTCAGGTCAATGGGACGCAACCTGCTGCATAGTCATGGCCTTTTCCAACGAAAAAGCAAAGCAAAGTCTCCTCGCCTTTTGGCTTGACTGCAAGTACATGCGCCAAAAAGATGATCAACATTAACAAACAAACTGTCCGGTTGAATAACGAATGGTGTTAGGAAAGGCAGTCTGCACTGGGAACAGTGGAAGGTAAGCTAATTAGTGCTACTACTAATTTATTTATGCAGATGATTGGTTGACCACGGAATTAAGGTAGTTAAGCTATAGCGAAGGCTGACCTGTGCGGCCTGTCTGGCTTGGAGTGCACTTTTGGACGTTCCTTTTGTGGATCTCAAAATAAAGAAAAGGTTCAGTTCAGTTCATGCGCACCAGCCGTCTGACGAACGCTGCTGGTACTTTTCGTGTCGTTCGCTCAGACAGATGATCAGATCTGACGCGGGTTCGTTTCTTTTGTTGTTGGCCAGATCACAGCTTGCGGTGAAACTAATTCTGAATTGCCATCATCATCATAAACCGTTGGAGTGCTGCTATCATCTTCTCTCGTTGGAGAAAATTGGGCGGCCGAGGGATGCATCCTTTACTTGTGGCTAGGTGGTGAAGTAGAGTGGAGATGAATCAATCAATCCAATGGCGGCACGGACGATGCTGCAGGGACGATGAATGAATGGAGTGTGCGGCGACGTGCTCACGACAGGTACGGAATGAAGCAAGTGACGCATCTGACCTGACTTCACGCGACGGCCTAGAGAGCGCATCGTCGGCCGCCCCGCGCCGCAAAAGCACGCGCGTACGCCCACGCATGCACCTCGCCTCGCTTTCGGTCTCCGCAGGGCGGCATCGGCATGCATGGGCCTCCCGCGAAGCCACTTGTTCCTGACTCGACGTGGCCGATGCAATTTTGGTAATGTGCGGCGGCGAGTTTTTGCAGCCGGTGACCGTGTTTGTTTACACACGAAGGACATTTGTACCACTGTTTTCTTATGTGTACTCGTAAAATTTCAAAAAAAAAAAATCCACGCAACATATCAAATTTTTTTTTTTATGAAATTTCAAAGATCTATTAATAATCATCCACACTAGTACAAAGAATCTTAAAAGTAATTAAAATTACCAATAGCCCACTGGACCACGTAGCGACGACTACCGACACTAGCACGAGCCGAAGGCACCCCGTCGACCTCGTCCCCGTTACTCGAATCTGGCAAAGCTTGTCAAACTAGAGCTTGCTGTAATAGACACACGAAGAATCGTCGTGCTAAGACCCTAAAAGACCAGCACACTAGAAGAGCAACCATCGACGAAGATGACAATCGTAGGTCTGAAGACACCAACCTTAAACCACACTAAAGAATACGAGAAATGACATGATCCAAAGAAATCCCATCAGACGCAGGACTCCATTCGCCCTCCGCTTGCACTAAACGCACCACCGGAGCGAGGATTGGGCAGGAAGGACATTATTCTGATTTCAAGATGTTGTAGTCGCCTGGACATCCCGAAGAAGACATTGAAAAGGGATATAAAAAGAACAAGAACCCTCCCGTTGGTGTGGGGCCGTGGTCCGCCACGCCTCCATGCCCTAATGCCAACAGACACTACTAGAAAAACAACATTTAGTGGCGCACCTGAAAACATCATCTGTGGCGCACTAGCAGTGCGCCACGTGCCTTGCGCTACGGCTATCTCTCAGCCGTGGCGCACTGCCTAGTGCGTCACGGTTGTGTCGAGATAGGCATAGCGCACCTGCTAGTGCGCCACGGCTATGTGGACAGGTGCGCTACGCGTAGGATCTTCTGTGGCGCACTCACAGTGCGCCACTAAGCTTCTATAGTGCGCTTTAGGTGTAGTGCGCCACAGAAGGTAGATCATGTGCGCCACAGGTGTGTGTTTTGTTTGTTTTTTAATTTCCGAGCTAGATTATATACAATACAGATTATATACAATATTACAGCAGATATACACACAGATACAAGATATACAATTATATATAAATACACAATATGAAAAACAAGATTGAAACAAATACATATAGATAAGTCTCATACATGACTACATAGTATAAGTTACATTGTTTCGATCAAGTTACAAAGTAGTAGTTGGTGACATGCGAATACATGTGTCGATCGAACAAGTTAGAGCTCGGAAGCTCGCCTAGACATCTAAATTAGCTAGACACAAACACGGGATAAACAACCAAAGAAGATAAGCATGATCACCGCCGCGACGAAGGTGTAGGTCTTCATCCGGTTTCTTGTCCTAAATCCCGCTAGATAGCGCGTGTATCTATCTTCCGCCTCCGCCATAGTGTTGTACCCTTTGTAGCTATTGCCGCTGAAACGGTGCACCTGTCTCCGGCAGTCTTCCCAATCATCGTAGACTCCGGGAATCCGTTCCTTGTACACGACGTACCACGTCATCTACAAGTTGACAATAATAATTAACCGATGATTGAAAAAACATGTATAATTAAAGTCGCATATGAAGATACACTTATAGAAAGTACTTCTAAATCAAAAAGAGCAAACTCAAAAAGCATGCCTCATATATAACTAGGTTGTTGGACACATACGATGGAACTGTACGCCAAGTAGGATGCACAACACCTGGACTTGTGCATAGCACAAGGCGAACAATCCCATCGTAGCACATTCACATATATAGTGTGCCACGATATTTCAATCATCGGCATTATTCTAGAAAAAGACCAAAGTAGCTCGAAAAGAATGCCTCATATATAACTAGCTAGGTCGTTGGACACAGGAATATGCTATGACGGAACAGTTAGCCAAGTAGGATGCACAATTCCTGGACTTGTGCATATCACAAGGCTAACTATCCCGTCATAGCACATTCACATATATATTGTGCCACGACATTTCAATCATCGGCATATTCTCGAAAAAGACAAAAATAACTCGAAAAGAATGCCTCATATATATACATAGGTCGTTGGACACAGGAATATTCTATGATGGAACCGTGAGCCAAGTAGGATGCATAAGACCTGGACTTGTGCATATCACAAGGCTCACAATCCCATCATAGCACATTCACATATATAGTGTGCCACGACATTTCAATCATCGGCATTATTCTTGAAAAAGACAAAAATAACTCGAAAAGAATGCCTCATATATATATACATAGGTCGTTGGACACAGGAATATGCTACGACGGAACAATCAGCCAAGTAGGATGCACAATTCCTGGACTTGTGCATATCACAAGGCTAACTATCCCGTCATAGCACATTCACATATATATTGTGCCACGACATTTCAATCATCGGCATTATTCTCGAAAAAGACAAAAATAACTCGAAAAGAATGCCTCATATATATACATAGGTCGTTGGACACAGGAATATGCTACGATAGAACGGTGAGCCAAGTAGGATGCACAAGACCTGGACTTGTGCATATCACAAGGCTCACAATCCCATCGTAGCACATTCACATATATAGTGTGCCACGACATTTCAATCATCGGCATTATTCTCGAAAAAAGAGTAAGGAAAAAAAGAAGGACCAAAGTGAGCAAAGGACCAAAGAGTAAGCAAAAAAACCAAGCATTGATTGATATATAATAATAATAAGCAAAATAAGTAAGCGATGATTTATAAACCTAATAAGATAAGTATAGTAGCATGTACACTTGTCCACACACACACAAAGGTCATCTATAGTTTGTAACTACAACTAGGCCAACATCAAGCCTTCTGGATCGGCTTAGGGAACGGGAGGACGCCTTGTCTCGTCATGAACTTCCTATAGTCACCCTACATCTCTAGGCGATCTTCTATGTCACGGTTATTCGGGATATTTCCTCCGTAGAAGATCCCCCCTGAAGTCATGACATCACGAAAGATGATTGCCCCAAACTGCTGCTGGATGCGATACATCTCTTGTCTAATATCTGAATCATTGATCTTGGCCTTTGCTTCGGCCCACTGTTTGAGATGATCTGGCAGCGTAGAATTCTGCTGGTCAAGTAGGAACACCCTCATGTGATGGAGTGCGTAGTAGACTTCCTTCTTACTGTTTTCCGGATGCTTCACGCAGGGGAACTCCGCTACGTGGTTGAAGACGTGCCTGCCGAACTTGACCTTCGTACGCACGAAGGTGATGCTTTCCGTCGAGGCAAAGCCAGTGAGAGCATCATCCAGAACTTTCTTGATCTTGTCGTAGTTTTTCTTCTTTTATAGACTCCCCGAGTCGAAATACGTGGCGTGGGAATGCTTCGGCGATAAGGAGATGAGCGTGCAGTGTTCATCTCTGCGCAAAAAATTCAAATGGAATGTGTTGGAAAAAGAATGATGATGATCTAATAAAGCCAATCGACGGTGGCGAGTGAATAACGACTTACTCGGGAAAGTAAGGCACGAGAATGTATTACTTTGTCTTGTTCGCCACGAGGATTCTTTTTAGGTACGAGGCCACGATACGTCGTTCGACGGGGGAACCCAAGCAGCCGTCACGCATGTAGTAGGGGTCCACTATAGCGATGCCCGGTGTGTTCTCTCTAATGATCTGCATGGCCAGGCTGAGAGAAAACAGACGGACCATGGTATAGTGCAGCGGGTATAGGTGGAACATATTGAAGATGTCGTCGAACCACAGGAAGAACAGATCTGCAGGGGCATTGTCGACGAAGCCCAAGCCTGGTGGCACCTTAACCACGAATACCGGGTGCGAGGGATCTTTCTCCGATAGAAGGCGTCTCTCTATCGTCAGCACGCCGTCATGCATACTCTGCAGTTTCGAACTGGCGAGCTTCCGCAAATTCTTAGGTAGCATGGGCTCACCCGCCACATGAATCCTCCACATAATACCCTTGGGTCTTGGTGGCCCATCCCGAAACCTGATCGGATTCGTAGTTGTTGACGCCACCGGCTGGCTCGAGCTGCTAGATTTTCTTTTCCTGCCCTTTTTTCCTTTTGGAGAGCGGGCAGGCACTGCAATCTGAGCACCGGACGCCCTATGTAGTGTGTCAGGGCTTAGAATAAAGGGTCGGTTGGTTGTATCAGCTGGATCTGTAAAGGCGCAAGCTGGAGGCGTCTCCTGAGAACCAAACAGACGCTTGGTGATAGTGGCTTTCTCTGTGGGGCCACCAGCTAGGTCTTCGTTGCTAAACTGAGTGCTGAAGAAGTGATCATTCCAGTCTTCCTCGTCCTCGGCCGGATCCTGCGCCATGTGCATATCATCAACATGATCATCCGACCCACCGCGTGGAGGTGACGGCGAGGGCGGTAAGGGGGCCTTGCCACCGCTTGTCACTGGCACGACAGGCGATGCTGTTGTCTGTGGCGTGATGGCCCCCGCCGTCCCCAAATGGATCATGCTCTTTGGCCATAGCAAGAATAAGCCGAAGCAAGTTCTGAGGACAGACGGCTCTTCTTCATCCGCTCCTGGGGGTTGAATGGGAGGTTCCAGGTCGTCGCAGCCCCTTAGCACCCGACTAATTTTAACCCTGTGCACGCTATCTGGCATCGGCCTTGAGTGGAACGTGCGCTGCAAGGGTTGAACGATGGTACCCTTGGCAACATCCCTCAGCTCGTTGTTCACGTAGCATAAGAGAGTGCAAGGAACATCTGTCTGCGGAAAACATGTACGGCGTCATCAGAGATGCCATAAGAGTAATAGATGGCATGAAAGGCGGTAATTAAAGCAATTTGTTTACCGTGATGGCGTCGAGATCGGCTAATGTCAACGCACCGCATACGGCGACGGGCGTGCAAGAGACGGAAGGGCTGCTTGATGGCGCGGTGCTGGCCGCCGGTGTATTCTCCCTACCGACGGGTGCTTGGAGCTCCGGTGCCGCCGCGGCGATGGCAGGGGGGGAACCAACATGTACTCCGGCGCCGCGGTGATGGCAGGGGGAGTCACCACCACTTGCGGCGCCGCGGTGCTAGCGGGTAGAGTCACGAACACGTAGTTCGCCTGATTCGTCGGCGCCGCGTTGTTCGAGTGGCTGCTGACCATGCTTGGAATCGGGCACGGCCCTACTCGACCACCCGCACTCCAGTTCGCTATTGACTCCACCAAGGTAGGCAGGAAGGACGTGAGGGTGATTGCCAGGTTGTCTTGGACGATCTGCGGGATCCGCGCCACTTGTGCCTTAAGTTCTTGAACCTCGCGGTTTTCCTCCTCGCTCCTTCCCGACGGTGCCACATGCGTCCTCGGCGGTGGACCAAAATGATCCACCCAATTCTTACCCCCGAGGCCGGCCAGACGGCCAGCCGACAATGGCTTCTTCATAACTGGCTCTATTTTCTTGGCCCGGTTCATCGCCCTGTTAAAAGGGTTATCCCACCGGGTGGCCACCGTCGACCCCTAGGATGAGGAACCCTGGGATCCATGACTAGCAACAATTTCCTCCTCCTGCAGAAGAAGTAACAGTGAATCGTTTAGATCATCGATTAGATTGCAATCAAGTTGATCCGCGGTAATTAGATTATACTTACCACAATTTTCTCGAATTCCTTCACCGCAGGATCCATGGTGAGTTATTTGGTTTTTGGGTCCACATGGTAACGGGCCCTGATGAAGTTTCGAACCTGCCCGGGTTCAAATTTAGCAAAGGGGTTTTCTATCCCTTTGGATCTATACTCTTCGTCCTCCTTATTCCATTTGGCCTACGCGTTTCTGTATCCACCAGATCCGAGATGGTGATAACCTATATTCATCGCCTGCAGCACCTTTCCCCGATTACTATTGGCCAGGGCTCTTTCAGATTCACACCTCTCCTTGAACTCCCGGAACTGATCTTCGGTGATCTGCGGGTCAATCTTTTGGATCTCCTCGAGACTTTTGCCTTCTTTATAGATCTTCTTCTTTATCCGGGTTCTCCAGCTAGCCAGGGCGGTGCTCATCTTTGTGAGGGCGGATTTGTTTACTTTGTTCCCATGATAATTTGTGTTCTGATACTTAGCGGGGAACTTGTATCTTGCATGCAGCTTCTCGAAGAGGAGTGTGCGCAAGTGGCCATTATCTTTATGCCGGAGATTCTCGGTGTTGATCGAGATGGTTGTCCGGGTAATCGCCGCCACTGAAGGGTTTCGCGGCATAGTAAATCAAAATTTTCTACGGATGCGAACAGAGGGAAAGCCAAGATCTAATCTAGGAGATGCAAACAACGAGAGAGATTGGATTAGATCTTCATACCCTTGAAGATTCACACAGCGGAACGTTCGTCGGAATGTGGGTGATGTAGTCGTACTCGCTTCTCCTCCTCGCGATCCGATCCGATCTAGCACCACAAGTGGCGGTGCCTCCGTGAGATGCACATGTGCAGCACCTCGACGTCTCCTCCTTCCTCGGACCAGCAAGTATGGTGGAGAGATGGATTGGATCTACAACACGACGGTGTGGTGTATATGGTGGAGAATTTCTGCAGCAGGGCTTCGCCTACAAACAGTCGGGAGGGAGAGAGGAAGGGCAGCAGGGCGGCTAGGGTTAGAGGGGAAGGTGTAGGGGGTTGGTGCGCCCCCACCCCTCTTTATATAGAGGGGGGGCGCAGCCCTAGCCCCTCCCCCAAGCCCAAACCGGCGGCCCCAAAGGATAAGGAGTGGGGGGCAAGGAAACCCCCCCTTCTAGAAGGTCTATCTCGAGTTTAAACCTCTCTTGGCCGGCTGGGCCCTATGGGGCCTTGTGCCCCTGGCCCAATGCGGCCAGGGCACTCCCTCATAGGCCCATGCCCCCTCCCGGAAGGTGGGGCAACGTTGGTCCCTTCCGGAAGGTTCTAGAAGCTTCCGGTACAATACCGATTAACCCGGAACAATTCCGAACTCCAAAAACTGCACTGCCTTATATGAATCTTATTCTCCGGACCACTCCGGAACCTCTCGTGATGTCCCGGATCCCATCTGAGACTCCGAACAAAAACTCATAAACCAATTATCCAATCTATCCTAGCATCGAGACACGTTAAGTGTGTGACCCTGCGGGTTCGAGATTATGCAGACATGATCTTCTATCAATAATCAACAGCAGGGTCTGGAAACCCATATTGACTCCCACACATTCATCGATGATCATATCGGATGAACCACGATGTCAGGATTCAATCAATCTCATATATATATTCCCTTTGTCTCGCGATATTTTACTTGCCCGAGATTTGATCGTCGGTACCGTCATACCTAGTTCAATCTCGTTCACAGCAAGTACTTTACTCGTTCCGTAATCCGATATCACTTTGTGATTAACTCCTTAACCACATGCTTGCAAGCGGTGTTGATATTGATTACCGAGTGGGCCCGAAGTATATCTCTCCGACTTGGGAGGGACAAATCCCATCTCGATACATACAACCCAACAGATACTTTCCGATCACCTGAGAGACACCTTTATGATCACCCTCTCATAGGATGACGTTTGATGACCTCAAAGCTTTCTTCCGATACCAGGGAGTTGTATTATCTCATGGTCTAAGGAATACAATATTTGACATAAGAAAAGCTTCGCAAAGACGAACACGATGACACGATCTAATTGCTTCGCTTAGTTTGGGTCTGTCCATCATATCATTCTCCCAATGATATGATCTCATTATCAATTGACAACTCATGTCTATGGTTAGGAAACCTTAACCATCATTGATCAATGAGCTAGTCCATAGAGGCGTACTAGAGACACGGTGTTGTTCACAAACCACACAAGTATTAAAGTTTCCGCTTAATACAATTCTAGCATGGAATATAAAGATTATCATGAACAAGAATTATAATAATAACAGCTTTATTATTGCCTCTAGGGCATAATTCCAACAGTCTCCCACTTGCACTAGAGTCAATAATCTAGTTTACATCTGGCAACAATCTCACACCCATGGCACTGAGGTGCTGATCATGTTTTACACGTGGAAGAGGTTTAGTCAATGGATCTGCGACATTCAGATCTATATGTACTTTGCTAATCTTCAGATCTCCATCTGCTATATAATCTTGGATTATATGAAACTTGCGGTTGATATGCTTGGTCTTTGGATGATATCTTGGTTCCTTAGCGAGTGCTATGGCGCCAGTGTTGTCACACAATATCTCCAGTGGGTCCAATGCACTTGGAACCACGCCAAGCTCAGTGATGAAGTTTCTGATCCAAACTCCTTCACTTGACGCTTCTGCAGCAGCCATGTATTCCGCTTCTACTGTAGATCCCGAGATCACGCTTTGCTTGCAGCTTCTCCAGCTCACAGCTCCTCCATTCAAAATATACACGTATCCTGTCTGAGATTTAGAATCATCCTTGTCGGTGTCAAAACTAGCGTCGACGTAACCTTTTACGACGAGCTGTTCATCACCCCCATAGACTAAGAACATTTATTTAGTTCTATTTAGGTACTTTAGGATGTTCTTCACGGTTGTCCAGTGTTCCACTCCTGGATCACTTTGATATCTGCTCGTCAAACTAAGAGCGACACATCCGGTCTAGTACACAGCATGGCATACATGATGGAACCTATGGCCGAGGCATAAGGCACTTTGCTCATAGCTTCCCTATCATTTACCGTAGCTGGACACTGAGCCTTGCTCAATATCTTACCTGACAACATAGGCACCGAACCTTTCTTTGCCTTATCCATTCTGAACCTTTTCAGAACTTTGTCTAGGTATGTACTCTGGCTTAAAGCTATCAGGCGTCTTTGTCTATCTCTATAGATCTTGATGCCCAATATATAAGCAGCTTCACCTAGGTCTTTCATTGAAAAACACTTGTTCAAATAACTCTTCACATTGTTAAGCATATTGATGTCATTTCCAATAATCAATATGTCATCCACATATAGTACCAGAAACGTCACCGAGCTCCCACTCACTTTCTTGTAGATACAAGCTTCGTAGCAATTTGGAACAAATCCAAACTCTTGATCACTTGATCAAAACGAAGGTTCCAACTCCGAGATGCTTGCTTCAGTCCATAAATGGAACGCTGAAGTTTGCATACTTTATCAGCATCCTTAGGATCGACAAAACCTTCGGGTTGCATCATATACAACTCTTCATCAATGTTGCCATTGAGGAACGCAGTCTTGACATCCATCTGCCATATTTCATAATCATGAAATGCAGCAATTGCTAATAAAATCCGAATGGACTTAAACATCGCTACGGGAGAGAAAGTCTCATCGTAGTCAACACCTTGAACTTGTCGAAAACCTTTCGCGACAAGCCGTGCTTTATAGACGGTAACATTACCATCCGCGTCCGTTTTCTTCTTGAAAATCCATTTGCACTCAACGGCCTTTCGGTCGCTAGGAGGGTCCACCAAAGTCCATACTTGGTTTTCGCTCATGGATCCCAATTCGGATTTCATGGCTTCTAGCCATTTCTCAGAGTCTGGGCTCATCATCGCTTCCTCATAGTTCGTAGGTTCACTGTCTTCTACTAACAAGACAGTCAAGACAGGGTTGTTGTGTAGGGGTTCGTAGCATGGAAAACAAAAAATTTCTATCGCATACAAACAAACAAGCCAAGATCTATCTACTAGATTGTAGCAACGAGTCGATGGAATAACTTACCCTCGAAGATTCCAAAGCGTTTAACGAGAGCGGATTCTCGTGGGTGATGTAGTCGTACTCTTTCCGATCTCAAGATCGTGTAGACGATCCTTCCGGCGCCATGTTCCGGCAGCGCTCCCGCAGTCGGTCACACGTTCGGTACTCGACGAAGACCTTCCTCTCCCTTGTTCCAGCAGGCAGCGGAGGTTGTAGCACTCTCCTCGCGATTCCGGCAGCACAACGGCGTGGTACCGGAAGTAGAGGGGAAATCCCGCAGGGCTTCACCTTAAGCCGGTGCGAGTATGGTGGAGCTTATGAGAGAGGCTATTAGTGGTCTAGTAATTAGACACACCAATTAGAAGGCTCTAAACCAATTAGAAGGCTCTAAACCGCTGGCTAAAGCAATTAGAAGCTCTAAACCAAAACGGCTCTAAACCGGAGGTAGAAGATAGGAACTTGTGTGTTCTAGGAGGGAGCCCTGCCCCTCCTTTTATAGGTGGGGAGGCGCGGCCAGGGGAGGGGAGTCCCTCCCCAAGTCGGCCTTGGGCTGGGCGCCGGCTTGGAGGAGTGGGACTCCTCCTCCAAGTTGGTTCCAACTCCTCTTGCTTGTTTCCCACAGTTTCCTGTTTCCCACAGTTTCCTGTTTTAGCCGTTTGACTTTCAAACTGGCAATTTGACTTTCATGTTTTTGGAACAGCAAGAACACTTAGTACATGATGCAATCATTCAATGACACACTCATGTACCCTCCCCCCTCGGAGTGCCGGACAATCCGGAACCTTCTAGAACATTCCCGATGAAAACACCGGAATCATTCCCGAACTCCGAAACGGGACTTTCCTTATATGAATCTTATTCTCCGGACCATTCCGGATCACCTCGTGATATCCCGGATCCCATCCGAGACTCCGAACAACATTCGGTCTCTTTCTCATAATACCATAACTACTCAAACAACGTCGAATCCTTAAGTGTGTCTCCCTACGGTTCGTGAATTATGCGGACATGATCGAGACACTTCTCCGAACAATAACCAATAGAGGAATCTGGAAATTCATATGGCTCCCACATATTTCTACGATTACTTTGCGATCGAATGAACCACTTACATACGATACCAATTTCCCTTTGTCTCACGATATGTTACTTATCCAAGGTTATGATCGTCGGTATCTCTACATACCTAGTTCAACCTCGTTACTGATAAGTACTCTTTTCTCGTTCCTGTGATATGTGATCCCTTGTGACCAAGTCACATGCTTGCAAGCCAATTGGATGACATTCCACCGAGAGGGCCCAGAGTATATCTATCCGTCATGTGGATGGACAAATCCCACTCTTGATCCATGTGTTTCAACCAATACTTTCCGAACACTTAATGCCACCTTTATAGCCACCCAGTTACGGTGTGGTGTTTGATGTCATCAAAGCATCCATCCGGTAAAGGTGATATGCATGATCTCATGGTCGAAGGAATTAGGTTACTATGTATCAGAAAGCATATAGCAATTTGAACTATTGAAATGACTTTGATCTTTATGCTACGCTTATCAATAGGAGTATGTCCACCATATCATTCTCCTAACGATATGATCTTGTTGTTGATAACATCTCAATGTTCATGATATGGAAACCACAATCATTTAATCAACCAACAAGCTAGTGAAGTATAGAGGCTATACTAGGGACTTCAATTTAAGTTTACAATTCACACAAGTATTAATGTTTCCTTGTTAATACTATTATAGCATGAATATAAACAATTATCATAAACACAAAGATATAATAATAACTATATTTATTATTGCCTCTAGGGCATATCTCCAACAGTCTCCCACTTGCACTAGAGTCATCTAATCTAGATTACATGGTAATATACCGAACACCCATGGCAGTTTGGTGTTGGTCATGTTTTGCCCTCGGGAGAGGTTTAGTCAACGGATCCGCCACATTCAGATCTGTGTGTACTTTGCAAATCTTTATATCCCCATCCTGGATATGTTCTCGAATAGCGTGAAAACGCAGCTTGATATGCTTCAGCTTCTTGTGTGACCTTGGTTCTTGCGCATTGGCTATGGCGCCCATGTTATCACAGTAGATAGACATTGGGTCCAGCGCACTTGGAACCACACCCAGCTCTGTAATGAACTCTTTCATCCATATCGCTTCTTGTGAAGCCTCCGAAGCAGCCATGTATTCCGATTCAGTTGAAGATCTCGCCACAACGCTTTGCTTTGCACTCCTCCAGCTAACTGCTGCACCATTCAAAATAAATACGTACCCAGATTGTGATTTAGAATCATCTGGATCGGTGTTCCAACTAGCATCGGTGTAACCATTAACAACGAGCTGTTCATCACCTCCATAAGAAAGAACCATATCCTTAGTTCTTCTCAAGTACTTAAGGATGTTTTTGACCGCTGTCCAATGATCCACTCCTGGATCACTTTGATATCTGCCAGTTAGACTAACAGCATATGCGATGTCGGGTCTAGTACATAGCATGGCATACATTAGAGATCCTATGGCTGATGCATAGGGAGTCTTACTCATCATTTCTCTATCTTCTGCCGATGTCGGACTTTGAGTTTTACTCAAGGTCGTATTGGGCAACATGGGCAAGAACCCTTTCTTGCTTTCTTCCATTCCAAACCTCTTTAGAACTTTGTCCAAATATGTACTCTGTGACAATGATATTTGGCGTTTCGATCTATCTCTATAAATCTTTATGCCTAATATGTAAGCTGCTTCGCCAAGATCCTTCATTGAAAAACTATTATTCAAATATTCCTTGACACTATTAAGAAGGTCTACATCATTCCCAATCAACAATATGTCATCCACATACAGTATTAAGAATGCTACAGAGCTCCCACTCACTTTCTTGTAAATACAAGCTTCTCCATAAGTTTGTATAAAACCAAAACTTTTGATTACCTTATCAAAACGTTGATTCCAACTTCGGGATGCTTGCTTCAATCCATAGATGGACCGTTGAAGTTTGCATACCTTGTTAGCATCTTTAGGATCGACAAAACCTTTGGGTTGCATCATATACAACTCTTCATCAATGTCTCCATTGAGGAATGCTGTTTTGACATCCATCTGCCATATCTCATAATCATAATATGCAGCGATTGCTAACATAATCCTCACAGACTTTAGCTTCGCTACCGGTGAGAAAGTCTCATCGTAGTCAACTCCTTGAATTTGTCGAAACCCTTTTACGACAAGTCGAGCTTTATAGACAGTAATATTACCATCAGCATCTGTTTTCTTCTTGAAAATACATTTGTTCTCGACAGCCTTCCGGCCATCCGGTAAGTCCACCAAAGTCCATACTTGGTTTTCGTACATGGATCCAATCTCGGATTTCATGGCTTCTTGCCATTTATTGGAATCTGGGCTCATCATCGCTTCCTCATATGTCTCGGGGTCATCGGTGTTGTCCACCACCATGACATTCATAACGGAATCATACCAATCTGGAGTGGTACGAGTTCTCGTTGACCTCCGAGGCTCTGTAGCAACTTCAACCAAAGTATCATGATCACCATCATTAGCTTCCTCTCTTATTGGTGCAGGCACCACAGGAACTTCTTCCGGTGCTGCGCTACTCGCAATTTCGAGAGAAGGTTCGACAACCTCGTCGAGTTCTACTTTCCTTCCAGTCAATTCTTTCGAGAGAAATTCCTTCTCTAGAAAGGATCCATTCTTGGCAACGAATGTTTTGCCTTCGGATCTATGATAGAAGGTATACCCAATAGTTTCCTTCGGGTATCCTATGAAGACGCATTTTTCCGCTTTGGGTTCAAGCTTGTCCGGCTGTAACTTCTTTACATAGGCTTCGCATCCCCAAACTTTAAGGAACGACAATTTAGGTTTCTTCCCAAACCATAATTCATACGGTGTCGTTTCAACGGATTTAGACGGTGCCCTATTTTAAGTGAATGCGGTTGTTTCTAATGCATAACCCCAAAATGATAGCGGTAAATCTGTAAGTGACATCATAGAACGAACCATATCTAAGAGAGTTCGATTACGACGTTCGGACACACCATTACGCTGTGGTGTTCCCGGCGGTGTCAATTGTGAAAGTATTCCGCACTTCTTTAAATGCTCGCCAAACTCGTAACTTAGATATTCACCTCCACGATCAGAACGTAGAAATTTAATCTTCTTGTTACGTTGATTCTCTACCTCACTTTGAAACTCCTTAAACTTCTCGAAAGTTTCGGACTTATGTTTCATGAAATAGATATACCCATATCTACTCAAGTCATCCGTGAAGGTAAGAACATAACGATAACCACCGCGCGATGCTACACTCATTGGACCACACACATCGGTATGTATGATTTCCAATAAGTCCGTAGCTCGCTCCATCATACCAGAAAATGGAGTCTTAGTCATTTTACCCATCAGACATGCTTCGCATCTTTCAAGTGATTCAAGAAGTCCATCGGAATGGAGTTTCTTCATACGTTTCACTCCGATGTGACCAAGACGACAGTGCCACATATAGGTCGAATTATCGCTTGATTTCAAACGTTTAGCTTCAATATTGTTGATATGTGTATTTCCACTATCGAGATTCAATAAGAATAGACCATCTATCAAAGGTGCATGTGTGTAAAACATATTACTCATATAAATCGAACAACCATTATTCTCTGACTTAAACAAGTAACCGTCTCGCAATAAACAAGATCCTGATATAATGTTCATGCTTAACGCAGGCACCAAATAACAATTATTTAAGTATAAAACTAATTCCGATGGTAGATGAAGAGGTAGCGTGCCGACCGCGATCACATCAACCTTTGATCCGTTTCCCACGCGCATCGTCACCTCGTTCTTCGCTAGCTTCCGTTTATTCTGCAACACCTGTTTCGAGTTACAAATATGAGCAACCGAACCAGTATCAAATACCCAGGCACTACTACGAATACTAGTGAGATACACATCAATAACATGTATATCAGATATACCTTTCTTCTTGATGTTGCCGTTCGTCAAATCCGCCAAGTACTTTTGGCAATTCCGCTTCCAGTGACCTACTCCCTTGCAGTAAAAGCACTCAGTTTCAGGCTTTGGTCCAGCCTTGGTTTTCTTCGTCGGCGTGGTAACTTTCTTACCACCCTTCTTGAAGTGTCCCTTTTGCTTAGACTTGCCCTTCTTGAATTTGGTGGTCTTATTGACCATCAACACTTGGTGCTCTTTCTTGATCTCCACTTCTGCAGATTTTAACATAGCAAATAGTTCTGGCAACTCTTTGTTCATGTTCTGCATGTTGTAGTTCATCACAAAGTTCCTGTAACTTGGTGGCAATGACTGGAGGACGCGGTAAACCCCCAAAGCATTAGGAATCACTATACCCAAGCTTTGAAGTTTGTTTGCGTGCCCAGACATCTTAAGCACATGCTCACTGACGGAGCTGCCCTCTTCCATCTTGCAGTTAAAGAACTTTTCAGAAGCTTCATAACTTTCAATTGCCGCATGAGTCTCAAAAATCAATTTGAGAACCTCGACAATATCATATGGGTCTGACTCTTCAAACCTTTTCTGAAGCTCCGATTCTAAACCATACAAGATAGCACACTGAACTATGGAGTACTGATTCTTCCGAGCAAGGTAAACATTCTTTACTTCATCGGGAGCATCAGCTGCAGGTGGGTCACCCAGCGGTGCATCCAGCACATAGGTCAAATTACCAGCTGTGAGGACAATCCTCAAATTGTGGAACCAATCCGCGAAGTTGCTTCCATTGTTTTTCAACTTTTCTTTCTCTAGGAACGCATTAAAATTGATGGTAGGGGCTGCCATTGATCTACAACATATTTGCAATAGTTTAGACTAAGTTTATGACAAATTGAGTTCAAATTAATTAATGAAATTAAACTAGGTGAACTCCCACTCAAAACAACATCCCTCACATTGTTTTAGTGATCACACGAACCAAATCCACTACATCAACACCGATCATCACGAGAGTTGATATAGTTTCAATGGCGAACAATCATCATGTTCATCATATCTACTATATGATTCATGCTTTACCTTTCGGTAATCCGTGTTCCTGAGACCATGTCTGTACATGCTAGGCTCGTCAAGATCAAACCTTAGCCACCGCATAAGCAAATCTGGCTTGCTTACGTTGTATACACTTGTGGAATCTAACACACCCGATCATCACGTGGTGCTTCGAAACAACAAGCTTTAGCAACGGTGCTAACTAAGGGCGAACACTTTATGATTTGAAATTCATGTGCATGAGGGATCATCTTATAATGCTACCGTCGTCTACTAAGCAATACAAGATGCATAAAGGATTAACATCACATGCAATTCATAATATGTGATATGATATGGCCTTTCTTCTTTGTGCTTCCGATCTCCATCTTCAAACACGAACATGATCTCCATCATCACCGGCGTTGCATCAAGGTCAATGACGCTTCACCATGGTTGTCGTCCACCGGCTTCAACTATTACAACTACTTTGAATAGACACGCGGGTCTTAACATAAATTAAAGACAACCATATGGCTCCTTCCGGTTGCCAACTTACAATAAGGAACATTGCATACATCAAATATAATCACAATCATGGCCATATCACATCACTGCACACCCCTGCAAAACAAAGTTAGACGCTTCTACTTTCTTTGCATATTTTACGTGGTTTGGGGCTTTCAATAAGTGTCGTTCTAACTTACGAACAAGAACCACAACATTGATACTAGAATTGTTGATTACCCGTTGTAAATTGGATCTTAACTATGCTAGGAGAAACAGGCACCCGCAAAGCCACTTATGCAATACAAGTTGCATGTCAAGCGTGGAGCAAGTCTCATGAACGATGTCATGTAAGGTTAGCCCTGGCCGCTTCATCCCAACATACCGCAAGATGCAAAGTACACAAAAAGCAATCTACAATAAAAGCATCAACGCCCACAATGACCATTGTGTTCTACTCGTGCAACAGATCTACATATAGACACGGCTCTGATACCACTGTAGGGGTTCGTAGCATGGAAAACAAAAAATTTCTATCGCATACAAACAAACAAGCCAAGATCTATCTACTAGATTGTAGCAACGAGTCGATGGAATAACTTACCCTCGAAGATTCCAAAGCGTTTAACGAGAGCGGATTCTCGTGGGTGATGTAGTCGTACTCTTTCTGATCTCAAGATCGTGTAGACGATCCTTCCGGCGCCACGTTCCGGCAGCGCTCCCGCAGTCGGTCACACGTTCGGTACTCGACGAAGACCTTCCTCTCCCTTGTTCCAGCAGGCAGCGGAGGTTGTAGCACTCTCCTCGCGATTCCGGCAGCACAACAGCGTGGTACCGGAAGTAGAGGGGAAATCCCGCAGGGCTTCACCTTAAGCCGGTGCGAGTATGGTGGAGCTTATGAGAGAGGCTATTAGTGGTCTAGTAATTAGACACACCAATTAGAAGGCTCTAAACCAATTAGAAGGCTCTAAACCGCTGGCTAAAGCAATTAGAAGCTCTAAACCAAAACGGCTCTAAACCGGAGGTAGAAGATAGGAACTTGTGTGTTCTAGGAGGGAGCCCTGCCCCTCCTTTTATAGGTGGGGAGGCGCGGCCAGGGGAGGGGAGTCCCTCCCCAAGTCGGCCTTGGGCTGGGAGCCGGCTTGGAGGAGTGGGACTCCTCCTCCAAGTTGGTTCCAACTCCTCTTGCTTGTTTCCCACAGTTTCCTGTTTCCCACAGTTTCCTGTTTTAGCCGTTTGACTTTCAAACTGGCAATTTGACTTTCATGTTTTAGGAACAGCAAGAACACTTAGTACATGATGCAATCATTCAATGACACACTCATGTACCCTCCCCCCCGGAGTGCCGGACAATCCGGAACCTTCTAGAACATTCCCGATGAAAACACCGGAATCATTCCCGAACTCCGAAACGGGACTTTCCTTATATGAATCTTATTCTTCGGACCATTCCGGATCACCTCGTGATATCCCGGATCCCATCCGAGACTCCGAACAACATTCGATCTCTTTCTCATAATACCATAACTACTCAAACAACGTCGAATCCTTAAGTGTGTCTCCCTACGGTTCGTGAATTATGCGGACATGATCGAGACACTTCTCCGAACAATAACCAATAGAGGAATCTGGAAATTCATATGGCTCCCACATATTTCTACGATTACTTTGCGATCGAATGAACCACTTACATACGATACCAATTTCCCTTTGTCTCACGATATGTTAC
Source organism: Avena sativa (assembly GCA_916181665.1). Taxonomy (NCBI): domain Eukaryota; kingdom Viridiplantae; phylum Streptophyta; class Magnoliopsida; order Poales; family Poaceae; genus Avena; species Avena sativa. The sequence goes on along the minus strand of OV702279.1, from coordinate 366,735,724 downwards.
TTATCCAAGGTTATGATCGTCGGTATCTCTGCATACCTAGTTCAACCTCGTTACTGATAAGTACTCTTTTCTCGTTCCTGTGATATGTGATCCCTTGTGACCAAGTCACATGCTTGCAAGCCAATTTGATGACATTCCACCGAGAGGGCCCAGAGTATATCTATCCGTCATGTGGATGGACAAATCCCACTCTTGATCCATGTGTTTCAACCAATACTTTCCGAACACTTAATGCCACCTTTATAGCCACCCAGTTACGGTGTGGTGTTTGATGTCATCAAAGCATCCATCCGGTAAAGGTGATATGCATGATCTCATGGTCGAAGGAATTAGGTTACTATGTATCAGAAAGCATATAGCAATTTGAACTATTGAAATGACTTTGATCTTTATGCTACGCTTATCAATAGGAGTATGTCCACCATATCATTCTCCTAACGATATGATCTTGTTGTTGATAACATCTCAATGTTCATGATATGGAAACCACAATCATTTAATCAACGAACAAGCTAGTGAAGTATAGAGGCTATACTAGGGACTTCAATTTAAGTTTACAATTCACACAAGTATTAATGTTTCCTTGTTAATACTATTATAGCATGAATATAAACAATTATCATAAACACAAAGATATAATAATAACTATATTTATTATTGCCTCTAGGGCATATCTCCAACATGTTGTACCACTCAGGAGGGGCACGCGACCTTGTCGACCTACAACGTTCAGTAGCAGCATCGTCCGAAGCTTCATGATCCTTATCATTAGCTTCCTCTATTATTGGTGCAGGCGGCACTGGAACAATTTCAGGTGCTGCGCTACTCTCCAATTCAAGAGAAGGTTCAATAACCTCGTCTAGCTCTACTTTCCTCCCACTCACTTCTTTCGAGAGAAACTCCTTCTCAAGAAAGGAACCGTTCTTCGCGACAAACACTTTGCCTTCGGTTCTGTGATAGAAGGTATACCCAATAATTTCCTTAGGGTATCCTATGAAGACGCATTTCTCCGCTTTGGGTTCGAGCTTGTCCGGCATCAACTTCTTGACGTAAGCTTCGCATCCCCAAACTTTAAGAAACGACAACTTAGGTTTAGCACCAAACCACAGTTCATATGGTGTCGTCTCAACGGATTTAGATGGAGCCCTATTTAAAGTGAATGCAGCGGTTTCTAATGCATAACCCCAAAATGATAACGGCAAATCAGTAAGAGACATCATTGATCGGACCATATCTAATAGGGTTCGATTCCGGCGTTCAGACACACCATTGCGCTGTGGTGTTTCGGGTGACGTGAGTTGTGAAACGATTCCACTTGCTTTAAGATGCGTGAGAAAATCATAACTCAAATATTCACCTCCACGATCGGATCGTAGAAACTTAATCTTTCTGTTACGATGGTTCTCCACTTCATTCTGAAATTCTTTGAACCTTTCAAACGTTTCAGATTTATGTTTCATTAAATAGATATACCCATATCTACTTAAGTCATCGGTAAAAGTGAGAAAATAGCGATATCCACCGCGCGTCGAAACACTCATCGGTCCGCATACATCGGTATGTATGATTTCCAACAAGTCCGTTGCTCGCTCCATCATACCGGAGAACGGTGTTTTGATCATCTTGCCCATGAGGCATGGTTCGCATGTGTCAAATGATTCAAAATCAAGAGACTCCAAAAGTCCATCAGAATGGAGTTTCTTCATGCGCTTTACACCAATATGACCTAGACGACAGTGCCACAAATAAGTAGTATTATCACTATCTACTTTGCATCTCTTAGCCTCAATGTTATGGATGTGTGTTTCATCCCTTTCGAGATTTAGAAGAAATAAACCATTCACAAGAGGTGCATGACCATAAAAGATGTTACTCATATAAATAGAAAAACCATTATTCTCCGATTTAAATGAATAACCGTCTTGCAATAAACACGATCCAGAAATAATGTTCATGCTCAACGCAGGCACATAATAACATTTATTAAGGTTTAAAACTAATCCCGAAGGTAAAACTAAGGAGAGCGTGCCGACGGCCATCACATCAAATCTTGATCCGTTGCCAACGCGCATCGTCACCTCATCCCTCGCAAGCCGCCGTCTATTCCGTAGCTCCTGTTTCGAGTTACAAATATTAGCAACTGAACCAATATCAAATACCCAGGCAGTACCACGAGGGCTAGTAAGGAAAACATCAATAACATGTATATCAAATATACCTTTGATGGTGCCAGCCTTCTTGTCTGCTAAGTACTTCGGACAGTTGCGCTTCCAGTGACCCTTGTCCTTGCAATAGAAGCACTCAGTGTCCGGCTTAGGACCAGACTTGAGCTTCTTCTCAGCAGGGGCAACGCGCTTGCCGCCGCCTTTCTTGAAGGGCTTCTTTGCACCCTTGCCTTTCTTAAAGGTGGGCTTGTTGACCATCAAAACATGATTATCCTTTTTGATGTCCACTTCCGCGGCCTTCAGCTTTGCGAAGAGCTCGGTGATCGTATCAGTGGAACCAATCTGATTATGAGTCACTACAAAACTTTTGTAGCTGGGAGGGAGTGATTGCAGAACCCTGTCAATCTTGAGCTCCTCTGGAATCGTGCATTCCAGTTTCTCAAGGCGTTGAGTGTAGCCCGTCATCTTAATGGCGTGCTCACTAACGGAACTCCCTTCCTCCATCTTGCAGTTAAAGAACTTCTCAGAGATCTCATATCTCTCAGAATGGGCCTGAGTCTGAAACATGGTTTTCAGCTCTTCGAGAATCTCAAAGGGCCCGGGATAGTCTTCAAAACGATTTTGAAGTTCCGGTTCCATAGCAAACAACATGGTGCTCTTAATCACACCATAATCATCTTTGCACGACTGATAGACAGCTTTCTCATCAGCCGGCGCAGTTGCAGCAGGGGGGTCACCTAACGCTTTCCCAAGGACATAGTCCTTTTGACCGCCAGAGAGAATGATTCTTAGATTGCCGAACCAATTGGTGAAGTTAGACCCATTGTTTCTAAGCTTTTCCTTCTCAGCAAAAACGTTGAAATTGAAGTTGGACTTGGCCATGTGATCTACAGTATTTGCAAGTACAATTTATACTATGTTCATGATAACTAGTTCAACTTTTAATCAAATTACTAGATGAACTCCCACTAAATTCAACATCCCTCAAGTTGTTTAGTGAACACGATCCAAATTCACCACACCTAATCCGATCATCACGAGAAGAGATGTGGCTTCAATGGTGGACAACGAAGTGTCGATCATATCATTCATATGACTCATGCTTAACCTTTCGGTTCATGTGTTCCGAGGCCATGTCTGTACATGCTAGGCTCGTCAAGTTAGACCCAAATATTTCCGCGTGTGCAAAACTGGCTTGCACCCGTTGTATTTGAGCGTAGAGTCTATAGCACCCGATCATCACGTGATGCTTGGACACGACGAACTTTCGCAACGGTGCATACTCGGGGAGAACACAGTTTTTATCTTGATCTTTAAGTGAGGAATCATCTTATAATGCTACCGTCGCGATCTAAGCATAATAAGATACACAAAAGGGATAAACATCACATGCATATAACTTTATGTGACATGGTATAGCCAATCTTCGCGCAATGATCTCCATCTTGTGCGTTCCGGCATGATCTCCATCACTCCACCAATAATAGCAACTACAACTATTGCTAAGTACTTAGTGATAAAGTGAAACTATTACATGGCGTATAAGAAGTTGACACACAGGTCATACACAATTATAAAGACAACCATATGGCTCCTGCCGGTTGTGTACTCATCGACATGCAAGTCGTGAAACATTACAAAACATGATCATCGCATACATTATACACATCACATCTTGGGCCATACCATATCACAGAAAACACTCCCTGCAAAAACAAGTTAGACGCCTCTACTTTGTTGTTGCATGTTTTACGTGGCTTATGGGAGTAGATGCTAAGAACGATTCTTACCTACGGAAAGCCACAACGGTGATATTATGGTTGCCAAACTCCGGTGTTAATCCCATGACAACTATAGTGAGAGAAACTGACATCCACCAGCCGCATGTGTGGAACAAGCCACACGTCAAGTGCGGAGCCGGTCTCGCGAGCGACGTCGCGTAAGGTTGGCCTGGACCGCTTCAATCTCACTATCCCGCGTCATAAGAAGAACACAAACAAGAGGCTTGCAACAGAAAACATCAACGCCCGCAACAACCATGTTGCGTTCTACTCGTGAAACACATCTACGCATAGATCTAGCTCTGATACCACTGAAAGGGTTTCGCGGCATAGTAAATCAAAATTTTCTACGGATGCGAATAGAGGGAAAGCCAAGATCTAATCTAGGAGATGCAAACAACGAGAGAGATTGGATTAAATCTTCATACCCTTGAAGATTCGCACAACGGAACGTTCGTCGGAACGTGGGTGATGTAGTCGTACTCGCTTCTCCTCCTCGCGATCCGATCCGATCTAGCACCACAAGTGGCGGTGCCTCCGTGAGATGCACACGTGCAGCACCTCGACGTCTCCTCCTTCCTCGGACCAGCAAGTATGGTGGAGAGATGGATTGGATCTACAACACGACGGCGTGGTGTATATGGTGGAGAATTTCTGCAGCAGGGCTTCGCCTACAAACAGTCGGGAGGGAGAGAGGAAGGGCAGCAGGGCGGCTAGGGTTGGAGGGGAAGGTGTAGGGGGTTGGTGCGCCCCCACCCCTCTTTATATAGAGGGGGGGCGCAGCCCTAGCTCCTCCCCCAAGCCCAAACCGGCGGCCCCAAAGGATAAGGAGTGGGGGGCAAGGAAACCCCCCCTTCTAGAAGGTCTATCTCGAGTTTAAACCTCTCTTGGCCGGCTGGGCCCTATGAGTCCTTGTGCCCCTGGCCCAATGCGGCCAGGGCACTCCCTCATAGGCCCATGCCCCCTCCCGGAAGGTGGGGCCACGTTGGTCCCCTTCCGGAAGGTTCTAGAAGCTTCCGGTACAATACCGATTAACCCGGAACAATTCCGAACTCCAAAAACTGCACTGCCTTATATGAATCTTATTCTCCGGACCACTCCGGAACCTCTCGTGATGTCCTGGATCCCATCCGAGACTCCGAATAAAAACTCATAAACCAATTATCCAATCTATCCTAGCGTCGAGACACGTTAAGTGTGTGACCCTGCGGGTTCGAGAATATGCAGACATGATCTTCTATCAATAATCAACAGCGGGGTCTGGAAACCCATATTGACTCCCACACATTCATCGATGATCATATCGGATGAACCACGATGTCAGGATTCAATCAATCCCATATATATATTCCCTTTGTCTCGCGATATTTTACTTTCCCGAGATTTGATCGTCGGTACCGTCATACCTAGTTCAATCTCGTTCACAGCAAGTACTTTACTCGTTCCGTAATCCGATATCACTTTGTGATTAACTCCTTAACCACATGCTTGCAAGCGGTGTTTATATTGATTACCGAGTGGGCCCGAAGTATATCTCTCCGACTTGGGAGGGACAAATCCCATCTCGATACATACAACCCAACAGATACTTTCCGATCACCTGAGAGACACCTTTATGATCACCCTCTCATAGGATGACGTTTGATGACCTCAAAGCTTTCTTCCGATACCAGGGAGTTGTATTATCTCATGGTCTAAGGAATACAATATTTGACATAAGAAAATCTTCGCAAAGACGAACACGATGACACGATCTAATTGCTTCGCTTAGTTTGGGTCTGTCCATCATATCATTCTCCCAATGATATGATCTCATTATCAATTGACAACTCATGTCTATGGTTAGGAAACCTTAACCATCATTGATCAATGAGCTAGTCCATAGAGGCGTACTAGAGACACGGTGTTGTTCACAAACCACACAAGTATTAAAGTTTCCGCTTAATACAATTCTAGCATGGAATATAAAAATTATCATGAACAAGAATTATAATAATAATAGCTTTATTATTGCCTCTAGGGCATAATTCCAACAGCCACTTGCCCACCGTACCCTTTGACGACAAGGGCGGGCTCCAAAGGAACCCCTGATGGGATCACTTCGGTAATTTCCTCCCTGACCGTGCCGACCGTGTTCGGGCGCCGGTCCTTCGGCTTCTTCTTCTTCTTCTTCTTCTTAGGAGGATTGCTACCACTCCATGTGCCCTCACCGCCATCAGTGGTTTCATCGTCCGCCGTTCCTTCGGCTTCTTCCTCCGCGTCTTCCATCTCATCATCCTCTCTCTCTAAAGGATGGTATTCTTCATCGTCTTCTAGCCGCTGGGCCGCCTCCCAGAATGTCAATTGTTTATTAGGAGGTCTGAGTTCTCCTTCAGCGCTGATGCGCTTAGAACATCCAGCCTCGTCGTTGTCACACATCTTTGCACTAATAAAAAACAAATAATTGGTTAAATGCACGGATTTTTCCGGCATGATCTTTGCTAATTTTCTTAAACTAGGAGTGCCCGATTTCTGCCGAAACGGAAGTTAATCAACATTCCGGCAAAAATCAGGACTCATTTCATACAAGAACATGCATACAGATCATACACCTACATCATGGACTTGCCATTTCAAAACTGATATGTTGCATAGGAGATAACAGCAACACTGCACAGCAATAACAGCAACACTGCACAACAATAACAGCAGCATGTATAGCTACAACAATAACAGCAGCAACATGTGCAAAATTTTCCTCCTCTACAGCAATAACAACATCTTATCTCCACAAATCACTCACATGGACAGGGTTTTTTCTTTGTTTGACAGGTCAAAGCTACTGGTGATAAATGAATTACACAAATGCATTGTTTTCATATAGTACAGAGAACCATCATTTTTTTAGCTGCAGGTCATTATTTGAACTATTAAAATAGTTTCATTTGTATCTTTACCATGTTATGTTGTTTCTCTGAGATTTTGAAACACCATGCTCTCAACGTGTCTCATACAAGTTGGCTTGCAGACCCAAAATGCTAAAGAGAGATAGCTAGAACAAATTTGGTCAACATGCTAACATGCTACCAGTTGGTGTATGCCACACAGGCATAATGTCCATCTTAGAAGCATCCACACAGGCAAGCATACAATCATGCAGAAATAAAAATTCAGAATAATGTTCATCTCAGAATAATTTATCTAGGGGCTAAGACAACTAGGAAAGGAAGTTGCTTGCAGTGCTAATCCATGCAACCATGAACCATGAAGACAAAACCACTGTTATGATTTCATACTACCTAAGAACATTTCCTAACTCTGAATCCTAACTCTGAACCACTACTCTGAACAACCATAAACCATGCAACCATTTCCTAACTGAATTTTCTAATCTGAATTTCCTATCCTAAATTTCCTAATCTGAATTTCCTAACTGATTAACATTTCCTAATCTGAATTTCCTAATCTGAACATTTCCTAACTGAATTTCCTAAGAACATTTCCTACTCTGAGCATTTCCTAACTGAACCCTACTCTGAATCCTAAGAAAATCTGAACATTTCCTACTCTGAATCCTAAGAACCCTAACTGAACCCTTACTCTGAATCCTATCTGAATCCCCTAAGTGAATGGATGCAACGAGAGGGGAGAGAGGGGGAGAGGGGAGAGGGTGATGCTCACCTCCGAGACAAGGACGACGACGAGCACGCGGACGATGAGGGCCTTCTCCTTCACGGACTACGCGGCGACTGCGACCTCCTCCTCCACGGAACGAGCGCGACCCCCTCCTCTTGGCGTGGCGACTGCGACCTCCTCCTCCTAGGATGCGGTGGCGGAGGATTGGCAGCGGCACGGGCCTGCTCCTCCACGGTCTCCTCCTCGAGTGGCGGCGGCTGGCAGGGCTGGCGAGGCGGCGGATCGATAGTGTCGGCGGCGGCTGGCAAGAGATGGGTGGGCGCGGTTGAATGGGGATGAGGGACGTGTGCCTGCGTGCACGTGGATAAGACAAAGATAGGCGATATCCGTAGCGCACTATGCTAGAGTGCGCTACGACTATCTCCTCTAGCAACTGTATAAGAAAAGAGCCGTCCCACTATCTAACGGATTCACTACTCTATCCCACTGGTTCTGCCCACTGCTCTATTCTAAACTTCTAAGCACCCAGGTTCGAATCTTGGTGCCCCCCTTTTTTATTTTTATTTTAAAAATACTTTTAAATGTTCCAAAAATGCCCAAAAGTGGTAATATATGCCATATTTGTTTTTTTTATTTTATAAATACTTTTAAATGTTCCAAAAATGCCGAAAAGTGATAATATATGTCATAAAAGTGGTACAAATAATATGATTCAAAGTATAACTAAATTTCATAATAATTTGTCCATAATAATATGAATCGGGCACGGCCCTACTCGACCACCCGCACTTTACAATTTTTTTCGACCACGCGTTTTACAATATTTTTTGAGCTAGCGTTTTACAATCTTTTTTCCCTTCTTTGTCACGGTTGAATAATTTAGCCTCGGCACTTTAATGTTTCTTCTTTCGAACGGGCTACCTTTTTTGGGTAGGGTTGTCCTTTTTCTTCTTGTGATGTATGTTGCTGCATCGTAGTCGTCGTCATCTTCAATCTTTGGATCGCCGTACTGGTCGAAGTCTTGCTCGTTGGCGACTCCATCCATTCCGATGATGTTTCTTTTTCCTCTCCTCACGACAACACGGCTAGGCTTTGTCGGGTCGGTAATGAAAAAACATTGGTCCACTTTGGTAGCCAGTACCCACGGTTCATTTTTCGCGGCCACGTTTGCACCGGCGGCCTTGGATTTGGCTGCTTCGGGTATAACCTGTAGGGGTTCGTAGCATGGAAAACAAAAAATTTCTACCGCATACAAACAGACAAGCCAAGATCTATCTACTAGATTGTAGCAACGAGTCGATAGAGGAACTCACCCTCGAAGATTCCAAAGCGGTTAACGAGAGCAGATTCTCGTGGGTGATGTAGTCATACACTTCCGATCTCAAGATCGCGTAGACGATCCTTCCGGCGCTGCGTTCCGGCAGCGCTTCCACAGTCGGTCACACGTTCGGTACTCGATGAAGACCTTCCTCTCCCTTGTTCCAGCAGGCAGCGGAGGTTGTAGCACTCTCCTCGCGATTCCGGCAGTACGACGGCGTGGTACCGGAAGTAGAGGGGAGATCTCGTAGGGCTTCGCCTTAAGCTGGAGCGAGTATGGTGGACTATGAGAGAGCCCTCGGTGTTCTAGGGTTTAGACACACCAAGGAGGAGGTGCTAGGGCCGGCGGCTAGGGCTTGGGGCAGCCCAAGTCGGCGGCTAGGGAGAAACCCTAGGCGGCGGTTATGGTGGGCGGCGGCTAGGGTTTAGGTTTAGAGGGGGCAACTTGTGTGCTAGGAGGGGAGCCCTGCCCCTCCTCTTATAGGAGGGAGGCGCCGGCCAAGGGGAGGGGAATCCCTCCCCAACTCGGATCCCAAGTGGGCCAGCGGTGGAGGAGGGACTCCTCCCCAACTCGGTTTCCTACTTCCCTCCACTTCCCAAAATAGCCGTTTGACTTTTCAAATTGGCGTTTGACTTTTCAAACTAGGATTTGATTAAACCCTTTATTTTGTTCAGCGATGACACCTAGTACATGATGCAATCATACCAACTTGATATAACACATTCATGTACCCTTCCCCTTCGGAGTGCCGGACATTCCGAAACCTTCTAGAACATTCCCGATGAAAACACCGGAACCATTCTCCAACTCCGAAACAGGACTTCCTTATATGAATCTTATTCTCCGGACCATTCCGGATCTCCTCGTGATATCGCGGATCCCATCCGAGACTCCAAACAACATTCTGTCTCGTTCTCATCATTCCATAACTACTCAAACAACGTCGAATCCTTAAGTGTGTCTCCCTACGGTTCGTGAATTATGCGGACATGATCGAGACACTTCTCCGAACAATAACCAATAGAGGAATCTGGAAATTCATATGGCTCCCACATATTTCTACGATTACTTTGCGATCGAATGAACCACTTACATACGATACCAATTTCCCTTTGTCTCACGATAGTTTACTTATCCGAGGTTTTGATCGTCGGTATCTCTGCATACCTAGTTCAACCTCGTTACCGATAAGTACTCTTTTCTCGTTCCCGTGATATGTGATCCCTTGTGAGCCAGTCACATGCTTGCAAGCTAATTGGATGACATTCCACCGAGAGGGCCCAGAGTATACCTATCCGTCATATGGATGGACAAATCCCACTCTTGATCCATGTGCCTCAACACATACTTTCCGAACACTCAATGCCACCTTTATAGCCACCCAGTTACAGTGTGGTGTTTGATGTCATCAAAGCATCCTTCCGGTGATGGTGATTCACATGATCTCATGGTCGAAGGAATTAGGTTACTATGTATCAGAAAGCTTATAGCAAATGAACTATTTTAAATGACTTGATCTTTATGCTACGCTTAACTATAGGAGTATGTCCATCATATCATTCTCCTAATGATATGACCCTGTTGTTAATAACATCTCTATGTTCATGATCAGGAAACCATGATCATATATTAACCAACAAGCTAGTTTAACAAGAGGCTTTACTAGGTACTCTTTTATGTTTACAAATCACACAAGTATTAATGTTTCCGATTAATACAATTATAGCATGGTATGTAAACATTTATCATAAGTATGAAGATATGATAATAACCACTTTATTATTGCATCTTGGGCATATCTCCAACAGTCTCCCACTTGCACTAGAGTCAATAATCTAGTTTCAAACCTTTGTGTATTCAACACCTATGGCTTTCTGGTGTCGTATGTACACTATTTCTAGTGGTCAACTGATCTCCGGATCTGACACTTCTAGGTCCGTGTGTAATTGCATGTCTTTGCGTCTCTACGCATCACTCATTCTCTAATGAGATGGCTTCGTACAAATTTGGTCCTTTGGCGTGACCTTTAGTTCTTTGGGGTTAAAACATGTTGATAATATTGTCGTACAATATATCTTCATAGTACTATCCCACTGTGAACTACACCTAGTTTGATAACAAACTACTTGACACAAATGCCCTCTTTTGCTGCTATAATAGCAGCCATATACTTAGCCTTTTGTTGTAGTATCTGTCACAATGTCTTAACTTTGGAATTCATCCAAATTCATTATGGAACTTACTTTCCATCATATTGTGCCACCGTTAGTTTAGATTGAGATAAACTTAATTTGTACTTTGTGACAAAACTAGTATCAATGTAGTACTTTTACAATGAACTAACCATCTATTTGTCACTTCTACAAATAATATACTCTTAGTTCTTCCAAAAGATCATAAGAATATCCTTACTATTGTCCAATGATCATCTTATGAATCATTCTGGTATATGCTCATAACATTTAGAGCATAGGACATATCTGGATTTGTACATATCACAGTATGATTGATAAAATACTCTTTGTGATTTTATACATCAAGTATCAATCTATACTTGAATCTTTGTTTCACTTACCAAGTGTCAATACACTTGAATATATCATCAATATTGAACTCATTCAATCCTTTCTATGCGATAAGAACCTCTCTTGTAGTTTCTATATTGAACTCATTCAATATCTCATCTATGTACTTTCGGCACAACCATATTAGCGTCTATTGATGCCAAATATTTGGGTTTTGCCTAAGTCTTTCATCAGGATGAAATTCTTAATATGTGTTAAGAAAAGATACATCATTTCTAATCAACAATATGTCTTCCACATATTTTTTAGAAACATGTCTTAGCGCTCCCACTTAATTTCTTGCAAATGCAAGCATCTTCATCATCTCTGACGAATTTAAACTCCTTTAATAGTTTCATCATGGTGAAGATTCTAACTCCGCGATGCTTATTTCAACCATTGAAGTTTGCATATGCTTTTAGCATCCTTTGAATTAACAAAACCCTATGGAACGTGTTATGCACATGTCCTAGGTAACAATTCTATTAGAAGAACTTGTTTTGTTTATTCAACTACCACATAACAAAATTATAAGTAGTGGTTGCTACATTAATCCGTCTAGACTAAATATCGCTATGAAAGATCAAATCTTGTCATAGTCAACCTTTGAACATTGTTGTGAACTCTTTCCCAACATGTCGACTATTTCATAGATGTGCAACATCCATGTCTATTTCTTTATAGGTCCAAACACAACTATAAGGTCTTACACCTTTCTCGAGGGTCCTTCAAGTTCAAAACTTGATTTCTCGTGTATGGAACCATTACGAATTTTATGGCTTCAAGCCATTTTACGGAATCAGGGCCCATCATCGCTTCTTTGCATGTAGTCGGATCATTATCGTCAAATAATGATTTAACTCTCAAATCTTGGTATTTGATTGTTTACCCGACCTTCTTGTTTCAATAGGAACTTAGTCCTCCGTGACCACAACCTTTGAGGCACGTGAGCCATGAGCATTGTTGCTGCCTCCGGAACACTTTTCGGCGCTGCGCAACTCTACACATATAGCTAAGGTTCTTTTAACCTTATCAAAGTTCTATTGTCCTCCCACTTAACTTTTCACGAAAAATTCCTTCTCAAAGAAACTTGACGTTCTAAGCGACAAACACTTTTGTCTTTGGTGTTATGGAGGAATACTTAACTATTATTCAAAATAACATACAAAGATATGTTCATCCGATTTTGGTTGCAAACATCTTTCTTATGCATAGCATACCAATTTTTTTTAAGAAAGGACAACTTGGGTTTTATCCCAAACCATAACTTTATATGGTGTCATTTCAACGGATTATGATGAAGCTCTTTTCAGTGGAAAAACGGTAGTATCTAAAGCTTTTAATCTTTAAAATATAATGGCAGTTTTATGAATTACACCTTCGATCTTACCATGTCAAACAAGGTTTAATTACATATCTCGAACGCTCCATACTCTTATGGTGTTTCGGGACATGCAAATCCACGGAACGATTCCTTAAATCTTAGGTATTATGCTAAACTTGTAACTCAAATATCTTCCTTTATGATCTTATCATAAACTATTTATATTCTTGTTACAATGATTTTGCACTTCATCTTGAAAGTCTTCGAACTTTTCAAATGTTTCATACTTCATCCTTATTAAGTAAATATTCATATATTCACTCAAATTTTCGGAGAAAGCATATGAAGTTGAAATCCATCGCTCTTGACTACACATAATAGACTTCGTACAACAATATGTACAAGTTCCAATAAGCTAGTCATTCGTTCCCTTTTGGCCTATGAACGAAGTTTTAATTATCTCTAGGAAAGTTTCACAAGCGTCATTTGATCAAAAATCAAAAGACTCCAAAATTCCATACACATGGAGTTTCTTCATGTTTTCTTTCCAATATAATTTAAACGGCGATGTCACTTCCTTAGTGATCTTTCAATCAATTTGTCTTTCGATATTTTTAGCACTAGTTTTATGGATGTGATTTCTCCAACGAGATTTGTGAATCATCCATCTTTTATGGATTACGACAATTATTTGAACAACCCTTTTGTTCTCATAATACCTGATAAAACAAATCTTGAAGGCAAGCTTTGATGTTTAACGAGCAACACAATAACCCTTTATTTGTTCTCAATGAACATCATCACATATTCTTTTGCTAGTTACTTAGGCCATTGTAGTTCATGAATTGTGTTGTTTCGTATGACGATTCACACCAACAAATTCAGTATCAAATACTTAAGAACCACATTGTTTAATAAGCAAAGAATATAGCCATAACATGTATATCATCTATATACTTAAACTGAACAATTCTAGTCTTTTCTTTTCTGCCATATATTTATGAGATTCTCTTTCAATATTTCCTTTTCTGTTTGAAAGAATCTATCAACATCAATAGTGAAGCCATACACATGACACATAGTCCAAAGCGTGTATAGTTAAATACCAATGTCTTTGGACTTGCACTTTGAAGTAGATCACCATTATCAAATGTTTGGTGTTTTTTCAAATTCCTTTCTTTAGTAATCTCTTGGTGTAGTAAACATTTTACCTACATCAAATATTCACCCTTATCATGGAATTATTCATGATCAAACTACTTTAGCTTATTGCGGTGAATCGCGAGTATAATGTTGCTCTCCAAAACCCTTTGGAGGATTAGGACAACTAGTGTCTCCAACCTTTTGCAAATTCTCATCAAATATGAGAAGATAACTTTTGCCATATTATACTCTATCATGTTGCAACCAAAACTTTGTTTCAGATATCACAATATCTTCCACACATCATGGTTTCTGAAACAACTCTTTCAGATCCTAGATAACCTTGATATTAAGACAAATCTTTGAATATCAAGAATCATGGAGACAAACATGATACTCATACACTAACTCTTGGAATTGTCACTCTTGTTTTAATACCAATTATTAAACTTCATGGAGTAACCGGAACTTACTGAAAGTTTGCAATAGGACTTTTAAACTTTAGATTAACACTTCAAAACAATACGATACCAGTTCGTAAAGTAACTAACCAGAATTCTATAGTTCTATCATCTCAATTAAAACTAAGCACAAGGTGGTAAACGAATGCCAATGACTACAACAACTATGCAAATTCACTTTGATTTAATTTATGATAAATAGTGTTCAACTTTTAATCATATTGCCGTTGAACTCCCACTCAAAACAATATCCCTCACATTGTTTTAGTGATCACATGAACCAAATCCACCACATCAAAACCGATCATCACGAGAGTTGATGTAGCTTCAATGGCGAACAATCAACATGTTCATCATATCTACTATATGACTCATGCTTTACCTTTCGGTGATCCGTGTTCCGAGACCATGTCTGTACATGCTAGGCTCGTCAAGATCAAACCTTAGCTTCCACGTGAGCAAATCTGGCTTGCTCACGTTGTATACACTCGCAGAATCTAACACACCCGATCATCACGTGGTGCTTAGAAACAACGAGCTTTAGCAACGGTGCTTACTAAGGATGAACACTTTAAAACTTGAAATTGTGTGCTTGAGGGATCATCTTATAATGCTACCATTGTGAACTAAGCAATACAAGATGCATAAAAGGATTAACATCACATGCAATTCATAATATGTGATATGATATGGCCTTTCTTCTTTGTGCTTCCGATCTCCATCTTCAAGCACGAACATGATCTCCATCATCACTGGCATTGCATCAAGGTTAATGACGCCGCTCCATGGTTGTCGTCCACCGGCTTCAACTATTACAACTACTTTGAATAGACACGCGAGTCTTAACAGAATTTAAAGACAACCATATGGCTCCTGCCGGTCGCCAACTTACAATAAGGAACATTGCATACATCAAATATAATCACAATAGGGCCATATCACATCACAGCACACCCCTGCAAAACAAAGTTATACGCTTCTAATTTTCTTTGCATATTTTATGTGGTTTGGGGCTTTCAATAAGTGTCTTTCTAACTTACGAACAAGAACCACAACAT
Organism: Avena sativa; assembly: GCA_916181665.1. Taxonomy (NCBI): domain Eukaryota; kingdom Viridiplantae; phylum Streptophyta; class Magnoliopsida; order Poales; family Poaceae; genus Avena; species Avena sativa. Next base: position 366,720,295 of record OV702279.1, on the reverse strand, counting down.
TGATACTAGTATTGTCAATCACCCGTTGTAAATTGAATCTTAACTATGTTGGGAGAAACAGGCACCCGCAAAGCCACTTATGCAATACAAGTTGCATGTCAAGCGTGGAGCAAGTCTCATGAATGATGTCATGTAAGGTTAGCCCGGGCCGCTTCATCCCAACATCCCGCAAGATGCAAAGTACACAAGAAGCAATCGACAATAAAAGCATCAACACCCACAATGACCATTGTGTTCTACTCGTGCAACAGATCTACATATAGACACGGATCTGATACCACTATAGGGGTTCGTAGCATGGAAAACAAATTTTTTCTACCGCATACAAACAGACAAGCCAAGATCTATCTACTAGATTGTAGCAACGAGTCGATAGAGAAACTCACCCTCGAAGATTCCAAAGTAGTTAACGAGAGCAGATTCTCGTGGGTGATGTAGTCGTACACTTCCGATCTCAAGATCGCGTAGACGATCCTTCCGGCGCTGCGTTCTGGCAGCGCTTCCGTAGTCGGTCACACGTTCGATACTCGATGAATACCTTCCTCTCCCTTGTTCCAGCAGGCATCGAAGGTTGTAGCACTCTCCTCGCGATTCCGGCAGCACGACGACGTGGTACCGGAAGTAGAGGGGAGATCTCGCAGGGCTTCGCCTTAAGCCGGAGCGAGTATGGTGGACTATGAGAGAGCCCTCGGTGTTCTAGGGTTTAGACACACCAAGGAGGAGTGCTAGGGCCGGCGGCTAGGGCTTGGGGCAGCCCAAGTTTGCGGCTAGGGAGAAACCCTAGGCGGCGGCTATGGTGGGCGGCGGCGGCTAGGGTTTAGGTTTAGAGGGGGCAACTTGTGTGCTAGGAGGGGAGCCCTGCCCCTCCTCTTATAGGAGGGAGGCGCCGGCCAAGGGGAGGGGAATCCCTCCCCAACTCGGATCCCAAGTGGGCCGGCGGTGGAGGAGGGACTCCTCCCCAACTCGGTTTCCCACTTCCCTCCACTTCCCAAAATAGCCGTTTGACTTTTCAAATTGGCGTTTGACTTTTCAAACTAGGATTTGATTAAACCCTTTATTTTGTTCAGCGATGACAACTAGTACATGATGCAATCATACCAACTTGATATAACACATTCATGTACCCTTCCCCTTCGGAGTGCCGGACATTTCGGAACCTTCTAGAACATTCCTGATGAAAACACCGGAACCATTCTCCAACTCCGAAACAGGACTTTCCTTATATGAATCTTATTCTCCGGACCATTCCGGATCTCCTCGTGATATCCCGGATCCCATCCGAGACTCCGAACAACATTCGGTCTCTTTCTCATCATTCCATAACTACTCAAACAACGTCGAATCCTTAAGTGTGTCTCCCTACGGTTCGTGAATTATGCGGACATGATCGAGACACTTCTCCGAACAATAACCAATAGAGGAATCTGGAAATTCATATGGCTCCCACATATTTCTACAATTACTTTGCGATCAAATGAACCACTTACATACGATACCAATTTCCCTTTGTCACACGATAGTTTACTTATCCGAGGTTTTGATCGTCGGTATCTCTGCATACCTAGTTCAACGTCGTTACCGATAAGTACTCTTTTCTCGTTCCCGTGATATGTGATCCCTTGTGAGCCAGTCACATGCTTGCAAGCTAATTGGATGACATTCCACCGAGAGGGCCCAGAGTATATCTATCCGTCATATGGATGGACAAATCCCACTCTTGATCCATGTTGAAAGGATCGTATGGGCACCTAGAGGGGGGGTGAATAGGTGCTACTTCAAATTTTCTTCTTTTTCAAATTAAGGTTTGACAATAAGGTAAATTCTCTAGATAATGCAACTACGGTGAATTTACCTATATGACAAAATGCAAGGGCTACCACAACACAAAGTAGTAACAAGTAAGTAAGGTGCGGTAAAGGATAGAGGTAACCGAAAAGTGGACGCGGAGACACAAGGATTTGTTTCCCGTAGTTCCTTCCTTTTGAAGGGAAGTACGTCTACGTTTGGAGAGGGGGTGGTTTCAAACCACCAACGCCACAAGAGGCCTCCCTTGTTCTCCGATGAATCTCACCCCAACGGGATCGATTCACCTTCCACTATATCGGTAACCTTCAAGGTGGAAGCCGGCACCGTTACAAGTTTGGGGCACACATCCACAACTTACTCGGAGGCTCCCAAATACAAGCAAACTGTCAAAGCAATCAAAGACAAGCTTGTAAGAACAAAACAAGAGCTAGGGTTTCCAACAAAACACTAGAGCAAAGGGGCCCTCAATGAAATGAGGGGGAAATGAAGATCTCTTTTGGTGAAGTAGTAGATCGGGGACTCCTCCTTCGATTCCCCAAAGATCAAGGACTTTGGGTGGTTGGATGATGAGATCTTGAGAATTTGAGTGGCTCCAATGGACTCCAATGGTGGGCAATGACTTTAATGAGCTGAGCAATTTGTCCCAAGGTAGGTGGAGGGGTATTTATACCCCTCCACGAAATATATGGCCGTTGGAGCATTAAATGACCGGTAGTACCGGTACTCAAGCGGTAGTACCGCTTGCAAGCGGTACTACCGGTCCAGTACCGGACCAAGTACCGGTGGTGACCTTGTTCTTCAGAATTCTTTAGTCATGGCCGGTACCCCCTTGCGGTACTACCCCCAAGCGGTAGTACCGGACGTAGTAAGCGGTACTACCGGTTCGAGCGGTAGTACCGGTCCCAAGTACCGCTTGGTACTGACCAAAACGGAGAGGGGAGGGTGCTAGTCAGTATGCAGCGGTACCGATGAGCGGTACGACCGCCTCAAGCGGTAGTACCGCTTGTACCAAGCGGTACTACCGGTTGGGCCGGTAGTGCCGCTCTGTGGTACCGGTGGGTACTGACTAGTACTCACCCTTCTCTCTTTTGATCGGTGCCAACCGGTACTAGAACCGGTAGTACCGGTGTCAAGCGGTAGTACCGGTTGCAGGTCCGGTACTACCGGTTGACACAGAAGTTTCTACAAAGGGAAAATGCTATGCCATGACTTGTGCCTTCTTTTATCAATCCTATGATAAACTTAGTACACGGTTAAATCGATAAGTGTATTGTTATCAAACATCAAAATCCGAGGGATAAAAAAATGCTCTTTCAATCTCCCCCTTTTTGGTGTTTGATGACAATACACTTTTGCAGGATGATTTTAACAATAGGCAAATTAGATTTGTAAACTAGAGAAGAGACTCCCGCTAGATGTGTAGAGACAAATCTCCCCCTCTATTTTACAAACCCAACATGGGTGCACAAGTATGGATACTAGCATTTGAAGACATACCTTTGCACAAAACATGTGATGAGGAATATATAGACAATAGATATTGCATAACATCACAAGATGGATCCACAGAAATAAACCACATAGTCGCATAAGATGGATCCAACCACATAGTTTCACACGACATAAACACATAGTAGTCTCACACATAGAATAGAGAGAAATCGAAGTTCACAAGCAATAAAAGGATCAAAGAGAAGAGCGAGCTTGTGACTTCCCATGCAACACCCGTGCCTAAAGTGCAACTTCTCCCCCTTTGGCATCAAGACGCCAAAAAGGGACAAGTGCAGAGCTACCGCCCCAAAAGTCAATCATCATACTCCTCCTCCTCCTCCTCCTCATCCTCAAGATCCTCCTCATCCTCATACGTAGGTGGGGCGCGGTGCGAGGAAGAGACATCATCGTCCCAACGGCTGTGCTGAGAAATCTACTGATCTTCTGGAGTGATGTTGTTCTCGGATCCCTCGGAGATGGTCAACCCTTGAGCAGACATGAGTTCCTTCTGACGAGCACAGGCTTTCTTGGCAGACACGTGCGCCTCATACATACGCTTCTGGTTGTCAACCTGGAAGCAGAAGATCTTCTTGAGCTTGACCTCCATCCTTTTGGCCCAAGAGGGCTTGGCGTTCTTGCGGCGAGAGACAACATCGTCAGTGTCATGACCACTATCAGCATGCTCAGAGTCATCCTCATCCTCATCCTCATCCTCCTCACTTGGCGCAGCGCGAGGTTTAGCATGTACCTTGAGCTTGAGTGCCTTTGGCTTGTGCACAACAAGAGAGCGAGTGGAGAGCGTCCTAGCAACGACGGGGCACTTGGACACAATGAGGGCCATAATGTAAGGAGCAAAAGGTGGAATCCTCCGGAGTGTGTGTAGCGGCAACCATCTCATTCCAAATGAAGTCTGTCACATCAAGAGGTTGGCCGGTTTCTCTGTTGAGGAACGTGTTGAACAGCAAGTCAACGGGGAACCCATGTATCTCGTCCTTGTTGCCCGCACGAGGAGCAACAGTCTCACGGAAAATGCGATGGAGAATGTCATATGTGGGTAGGAGATCCTTGATTTTGCCAGCAATCCCACGGCCTCGAATATACAAAGGTCGGAGAACATCCTTTTTGGAGGGATTCTCCCGCATGTGACTGCGGAAACCACATGGATCGTCACGGCCGCGGTCCTCATACCCCAATATGGCAGCAAACTCCGCAAGCGTAGCCTCCTTGACAGCACCTTGAGTCATCCAGGTAATCTTCCGATTGCGGCCATTGTGGAAGTGTGCAGTGGCATAAAACTGGCAGATGAGTAGGGGATCATAGTCATGCTGAAACTGCATAATGGGGAGCATACCAAGGTTTGAGCAGATTTCCTTAGCTTCACCAAAGTAGCCAGAGTTCTTGTCAATGTGTCCCAAGTCAATCCACTGCTGAGGCACCACCAGCTGGGTATTGGTCATAAGAACCTCATGATACACACGCTCTTGGAAGTCATCATAGAAAAGACTGTCTGCCCTTAACGCGCTCCTGCTGTGGGAGTATGCATTGTCCAGTCGGAGTGCCCTAAACTCTGCCTCAGAGATGTCAGAGAGTGTCTTTGGCCCAGATGGCCCAGAGCTGAGACTCTCGGTACGCCCAGTGGAAGGGGGCGAGAGGGAGGGGCTCTGCCACGCCCAGCTGAGCGCTTGGTAGCCCCTTCGCGACCCCCACGACCACCTCGATTGGTAGGCAACTTGGAACGGCGTCTTGGCTGTGGCATAACTTCTTCCTCAGACTCAGTATCTTCCTCAACAATCTCACGGTCAGACTTGGAGCGCTTCTGTGCACCCCGAGAACCACCTGCATCTGTGAAAGCGCGAGGGAGGATAGCACGGAGATAAGGACACAAGAATCAAGAAGGAAACAACCAAGAGAATCAACAAATTGGGCAGAACATGGTGGTCAGAGTGGACCGGTACTACCGGACCTGACAAACGGTAGTACCGCTTCAAGCGTTAGTACCGGAAAAAGTTCCGGTACTACCGGTTGAGAGGCACACCAGTTGTCAGATCTGACGGGAACGGGCCAAATTGACGGGATGAACTGCTAAATAGGCGATTCTACTAGGTAACAAGGAATAATATGGCAGTACAACCTTGCAAGTAGTCAATTTCTCCACAGGTCTAAGCCCAAAACCTAGATCTAATGGGGAAATCAAACAAGAAGAGGAGGGGCGGTTGTACCGGGATCCATGGCGGTGGAAAGGAGTGGGAGCCCGCCCGGAGGCCGAATCCAAGGAGAATCTGGAGGGAGGAGGGCGCGGCAGGGCTCCGGGGCCTTCAAGAACTCCGGTGGCGGCGCAGGTGAGAGTGGGGGACATGGGAAATAATGAGGCACTGAGGGGTGCCTCTTCCCACGCGTTCATTATATACCTGGAACCGTCAACCGGTTGTACCGGTTGTTGGAGCGGTACTACCGCTTGGAAGCGGTAGTACCGGTTCAACGACCGGTAGTACCGGTTGCCGGTAGGACCGGACATTCGTGCGGTAGTACCGTTCCTGGAGCAGTTTTGCCAGGAGACGACCTGGGAACTTCCCAGGTGCGGTAGTACCGCTCTCACATCCGGTAGTACCGGTCCCATCTGAGTCCAAAGCCAGGGATCAAGGATGATTCTTGTGCGGGAAGAGAGAGGGTTTTCATGAGGGAGTACGGAGGCTTGGGTTAAGACACGTGAGCTGAGAAGCACATGCACTCTAAAACCAAATGGAGGAAACAAATAAATACCAAACTAGAGTGCATGAGACTAAGAAAGATGAAGACAATTCAAATAGATGGCAATTAAGAGTGAAGACCAAATCAACTAAGTGACAAACATGAGTAAGCACATCAAACCTCTCGATTGAGAGGGGGTGGTGGCCTAGGCCACCATATTTGAGTATACTCGGCTTGGCACCACGAAGATATATCTTGGTTCCATTACCGAAACTCATCATTTAGCTCACATATCACAAAATGATATTAAGAGGAATGATTTTTGTTTAATTTGCGCATAATGGGGGGAGGGATAGTCCAATCAATTAGGACCGCACTCCCCCTATGTCCATGCCTACACCTAAACCAAACATGGGTCGAGTATTAGGTGAGAGTGCAAGATAATCAAGTCAAACTCCTAGAATCTACGATATTTAGTTCATTCCTCAAGTAGCAAAACCTTGCTTCATCAAGTGGCTTCGTGAAGATATCGGCAAGTTGATCTTTGGTTGATACATAGGATAGATCAATATCACCTCTAGCAACATGATCTCTAATAAAGTGATGTCGAATCTCAATATGCTTTGTCCTTGTGTGATCCACCGGGTTGTATGCAATCTTGATGGCACTTTCATTGTCACATAGAAGAGGCACTTTGTCACAATGGACACCGTATTCCTTTAAAGTTTGCCTCATCCATAGCAATTGGGTGCACGCACTAGCAGCATCAACATACTCGGCTTCAGCGGTGGAGAGAGATATACAATTTTGCTTCTTAGAAGACCAACATACCAAGGACCTACCAAGAAATTGGCAAGCCCCGGATGTTGATTTTCTATCATCCTTGTCTCCCGCCCAATCCGAGTCCGTGTATCCACAAAGAACGAATGTTGAGCCTTGAGGGTACCAAAGACCATAAAATGGGGTATGAACTAAATATCGAAAGATTTTCTTGACCGCCATTAAATGGCTTTCCTTAGGAGCCGCTTGATATCTTGCACACACACCTACACTCAACACAATATCGGGTCTAGATGCACAAAGGTAAAGCAAAGAACCAATCATAGACCGGTATACCTTTTGATCCACATCTTTACCATTTGGATTTTGTTCTAGATGAGTATTTGTTGCCATGGGAGTAGGGGCTCCATTCAAATCTTGCATTTTGAATCTCTTGAGCATATCTTGAGTATACTTGGCTTGATTGAAGAATGTTCCTCCTCTAACTTGCTTGATCTCAAAGCCAAGGAATACTTTCAACTCCCCCATCAAGGACATCCGGAACCTACTAGTCATAAGCTTTGAGAATTCATCATTAAAAGCTTTGTTAGAAGAGCCAAAGATAATATCATCAACATAGATTTGGCATACAAAAAGCTCCCCATTAACCCTCTTAGTAAAAAGAGTGGGATCGATTTTCCCAACGTCAAAGCCACGGTCAAACAATAACTCTCTAAGGTGCTCATACCACGTGCGTGGGGCTTGCTTGAGCCCATAGAGCGCCTTATCAAGTTTGTAGACATGGTTTGGGAAGTTGGGGTCCTCAAACCCCGGGGGTTGCTTGACATATACCAATTCATTCAAGGGACCATAAAGGAATGCACTTTCTACATCCATTTGTTGCAACTTAAAGTTATGATGTGCCGCATAAGCAAGAAGGATACGAATGGACTCAAGGCGAGCCACGGGTGCATAAGTCTCTCCATATTCAATGCCTTCAATTTGGGAATAACCTTGTGCAACCAATCTAGCCTTGTTCCTTACAATAATCCCATGCTCATCCTGCTTGTTCTTGAATATCCACTTTGTTCCAATAACATTGCGGCAATCCTTTGGCTTCTCAACTAACTTCCATACTTTGTTTCTCTCAAAGTTGTTGAGCTCTTTGTGCATAGCTTCTAACCAATCCGAATCTTCAAGGGCTTCCCACACTTTATTTGGTTCAATCATGGAAATGTGAGCTTGATGTTCACTGAACCTCTTCAATTGTGCTCGTGTGGAAATTCCTTTCCTTAAATCTCCAACAACATTTTGGAGAGTGTGGTCTCTTATTTCCAACATTCTTTCCTTTCTAGCTTCGCGACGAGCGTGGATCTCCTCATTGTTTCTTGGAGGACCCTCTTCATCATTTTGATCCTCGTCTTGACCATCAACTTGACCTTGGTCATTATTGGATTCATTCTCTATATTGGGAGGCACGGATTGACCTTGGTCTTGATCAAGTGTTCTTCTATCCTCAACTTGAGCACCCCTCAAAACAGCTTGGATGGATCTTCCTTGGCAAATTGACTTGACTCCACTTGACACCCCATCAAATGGACCAAGCTCCCTTTGACTAGAGTTCACACATTGATCACTATGTTGAGGGTCCACATCTTGTCTTTGGCTTGAGTCAACGTCATCCTCGATAGACGGAGCATGTTGAGGTTGTGAAGATGAGGGTTCCACTCGAGTGGAGCATAGTTCTTCTCGATCCGCCATAAGGGGTTCCTCAATGGGGCGGATATAACCCACACCCATTCTTCCTATGGCATCCTGAGGCATTTCAACATCCGCATCACAAGCATCAACACGCCCCCCTTGGGGACCATCATATTCTTCGAAGGTCACACTACAAGATTCTATGACGGCTCCGGAGAGCTTGTCATAGATTTTATAAGTGTGAGATTCGAGACCATAGCCAACAAAAATACCCTCTAATGCTTTAGATTCGAATTTTGACAAACGAACACCTTTGATGAGATAGAAACACTTACAACCGAACACCCGGAAATAAGATATGTTGGGCTTGTTACCGGTAAGTATCTCATATGGAGTCTTGTTGATTTTCTTGCGGAGGTAGAGCCGGTTTGAAGCATGGCAAGCGGTGGAGACGGCTTCGGCCTAGAAGTTGTATGGAGATTTAAACTCCGCCAACATGGTCCTAGCCATCTCAATAAGAGTCCGGTTCTTCCTTTCGGCCACACCATTTTGTTGAGGGGTGTATGCGGCGGAATATTGATGCTTAATTCCCTCATCACTAAGGAAGTCATTCAAGGTGTAGTTCTTGAACTCGGTGCCGTTGTCACTTCTTATAATCAACACGGGAACATTGTGTTGCCGTTGAACCAAGTTGATGAAGTCGATAAAAGTCCTTTGAGTTTCACTCTTCAACTTGAAGAAATAAACCCAAGAGTATCTTGAAAAGTCGTCAACAATCACCAAACAATATTTCTTCCCACCAAGACTTGCATGAGATGGAGGACCAAATAGGTCCACATGAAGGAGTTCCAAGATCTTGTTAGACTTGATTTGGTTCGTGGGCTTATGAGGAGCGTCATGCATCTTCCCTAGAACACATGCCCTGCAAACACGATCTTTGGCAAAGGAAACATTTTCTTTTAGTCCAACAATATGGCCCTCTTTATGGAGACTTTGCAAAGTTCTCATATTGACATGGGCTAGTCAGCGGTGCCATAGCCAGCCCACATCGGCCTTTCCGTATAAGCACATCGGACCTGCAGTGGCTTGCCCCGAAAAGTCCACCACATACAAGTCATTTTCGACGTACCCAACGAAAGCGACCTTGAGAGACTTGCTCCACATGAGGACCACAAAATCATTATCAATAAAGACGGCAAAGCCCATCTTTCCAAGAGCACGGACAGAAAGTAAATTGTAACCAAGGGTTTCAACAAGCATGACGTTCACGAGTGTAATGTTGTGAGCCACCACAACCTTGCCGAAACCCATTACCGTATATTTTGACTTGTCGGCATATGTGACGGTGATTTGATCTTCATTTGACACCAAGTCCTTGACAATAGACGAGCTTCCGGTCATATGACAAGTGCAACCACTATCAAGCACCCATTTTGAACCTCCGGAAGCATAGGTCTACAAAAGATCAAGCTAGTTTTTAGGTACCCATTTTTCAATGGGTCCTCTTTTGTTAGCAACAAGGGTCTTGGGAACCCAAATAGACCAAGCAATATAACCATCATACGGACCAACATATTGTGCATACACATCACCATAGTAATCACGCATTAGAACATAGTGAGGGTTAGCACTTCCCGCAAAATCGTCATGAGACATAGTTTTGCCAATTGTGGTCTTACTTCCCACAATGGTCTTGTTGGTCTCTTGTGCGGGCTTGTCCTTCTTCTTCTTGTTGTTCTTCTTCTTTGTTTTGGAGACAAAACCAATGCCCCCTTTATCACCACTACGCCTTTGCTTGCTCAAAAGATCATCAATAGACTTGTTACCTTGTGGAAATGTGGTCTTTGCAAGCTCCCCCTTCAACCTAGCATTCTCTTCAAGGATAGTCGTGCTACTCGATGGAATGAAGTTACTAGGTGAAGGAATATTGGCCAATTGAGTTTGAAGCGTTTCATGGGACTTTGTGAGAGACAAGAGTTCACTCTCCAAGGCTTTGTGGGCCTTGTTAAGTAAGCTAAAGTCCTCGGCAAGTTTTTCATGAACCACACCAAACTCAACCTTGTCCTTTTTAGCTCTTTTGTATTTAGCAATAGCATGATCACGCTCTTTAATGAGTTTGTTAACAATGATGTCATTGGCCTCATCAAGCCCTTCAAGTTTTGACTCAAGGGACAACCTAGTCTCTTGTTCTTCTTCTAGAGCATTGCTTAAAGCCTCTAGTTCAATCATATGTTCATGCCCAAGTTTACATCTAACATCTAGAAGCTCTTGAGTGTGGGAGAGTTGATCTAAGATGTTACCAAAATGTAGTTTAACATCACCTTCTAGGTTAGTCATGAACTCATCAAAGGCAATTAATTCCTTTTTAACATCAAGAGACATTTCATCATCAATTTCATCATTATCTAATTGAGTAGAGTGGGATGATGAGGATACCTCCGTTCCTCTTGCCATAAGGCAAGTGACGTCCTTGGAGGAAGAGTTCTCATTTGGAGAGTCGAAGAGTGAGAGTGTTGGAGTAGAGGTGGTGGCTAGAGCAGCCATACCATGTGAGGTTTCTTCTTCTTCCTCATCTTCATCATCGTCATTATCGGAGGAGTATTATTCATGAGTGATCAAGACAATTTCTCCCGATTTCTTGTTGATGGGGTTCTTTTTGATGAAAGGTTTCTTGTAGGGTGCCTTGAGAGTCTTCTTCAACACAAGCTTCCCACCATTATCTTCTCTCTTCTCATAGGGGCAGCTTGCCACAAAGTGGTAGCGGTCACCACAATTGAAGCAAGTTCTCAACCTAGTGGCATTCTCTCTTTTCCCATTTGGATTGCTTCTTCGTTGCATTTCCATCTTGGCCTTGGCGGGATTCTTCCAAAAGTTCTTTGCATAGAAAGCCATATATTGACTATGAGCAATCTTGACATCATCGGGATGGTCCAAGGAGAGGCCTTCATCACTATCATCTTCATCTTCAAAGTTCACAACTTTGGCCTTTAAAGCAACATTGACCACATTGCTCATACCGAGGGCACGAGCACGGGCATCTTTGGCGTTCTTGGCGGCGACCTTGAAAGCGGCCATCTCTTGCATAACTTCGTTTGAGGTCATGAGATGGTAGTTGTGTCTTCCTTGTAATCTCTTCAAGTCGGTGGGCTCAAAAGGCATGAGTGCACTCACATATTTCCTTTTTATCCATGCATCATCCACATGTGAGGCACCCACATTTCTAAAAGCGGTGGCGGTGGTCTTGAGCCTTCGATACATGTCTTCGTGATCTTCACCTTCTTTCATGTAGAAACCTTCGGCTTCATTGCTTAGAGCATCATATCTGTTCCTCCTCATACTCTCATTTCCAACAAACAACACAGTGAGAGCATCCCAAGCTTCCTTGGCAATGCTAAAGTGCTCAATGTGTGGATAATCCTTTGTTCCCAATCCTTGTTGAATCATATGCAAAGCAGTGGCATTGAGTTGACTATTGACAACCTCTCTTCTTGTCAAGTTGTTTGGATCCCCAATAAAGAGTCCATGCTCGATGATGTTCCATAGTTCAATGCAAGAGCTGCGCATATGAGTTCTCATTAGTGATTGACATTGAGCAAAAGTAGCAGACTCTTCAAGCTTAGGTGTGTCACCTCTATTGTACACATGAGGGTGAGGGATGGGAGGATCGGGAGAGTACCAAGAATCATGGTGCTCACCCTTCCCCCCATCAGGTCGTGTGGAGGAATTAGCATTGTCTAGTTTATCCCCTACCACCATACCTTCGGGGGATACCGGAGTATTCCCTTTAGGTGCGGGTGGTAGTTCCTCTTGAGGGGATGGGGGTGATGAGCCATATTTGTCTTTAAGAAGTTGCTCAAGCATCTTCTTGACTTCGTTGACCAAGGAAGAGCTCAATCTTGTTTCCAAGTTTCTGAGATCTTCCATGGTCACCGGAGTTGACTCACTACCACCATCCCCTTCTTGGCTACCCATAATCTCTTAGGCGGTAAAGCCCGAATAAAGATCCGAGGCTCTGATACCAATTGAAAGGATCGTATGGGCACCTAGAGGGGGGGTGAATAGGTGCTACTTCAAATTTTCTTCTTTTTCAAATTAAGGTTTGACAATAAGGTAAATTCTCTAGATAATGCAACTACGGTGAATTTACCTATATGACAAAATGCAAGGGCTACCACAACACAAAGTAGTAACAAGTAAGTAAGGTGCGGTAAAGGATAGAGGTAACCGAAAAGTGGACGCAGAGACACAAGGATTTGTTTCCCGTAGTTCCTTCCTTTTGAAGGGAAGTACGTCTACGTTTGGAGAGGGGGTGGTTTCAAACCACCAATGCCACAAGAGGCCTCCCTTGTATTCCGATGAATCTCACCCCAACGGGATCGATTCACCTTCCACTATATCGACAACATTTAAGGTGGAAGCCGGCACCGTTACAAGTTTGGGGCACACATCCACAACTTCCTCGGAGGCTCCCAAATACAAGCAAGCTGTCAAAGCAATCAAAGACAAGCTTGTAAGAACAAAACAAGAGCTAGGGTTTCCAACAAAACACTAGAGCAAAGGGGCCCTCAATGAAATGAGGGGGAAATGAAGATCTCTTTTGGTGAAGTATTAGATCGGGGACTCCTCCTTCGATTCCCCAAAGATCAAGGACTTTGGGTGGTTGGATGATGAGATCTTGAGAATTTGAGTGGCTCCAATGGACTCCAATGGTGGGCAATGACTTTAATGAGCTGAGCAATTTGTCCCAAGGTAGGTGGAGGGGTATTTATACCCCTCCACGAAATATATGGCCGTTGGAGCATTAAATGACCGGTAGTACCGGTACTCAAGCGGTAGTACCGCTTGCAAGCGGTACTACCGGTCCAGTACCGGACCAAGTACCGGTGGTGACCTTGTTCTTCAGAATTCTTTAGTCATGGGCGGTACCCCCTTGAGGTACTACCCCCAAGCGGTAGTACCGGACGTAGTAAGCGGTACTACCAGTTCGAGCGGTAGTACCGGTCCCAAGTACCGCTTGGTACTGACCAAAACGGAGAGGGGAGGGTGCTAGTCAGTATGCAGCGGTACCGATGAGCGGTACGACCGCCTCAAGCGGTAGTACCGCTTGTACCAAGCGGTACTACCGGTTGGGCCGGTAGTGCCGCTCCGTGGTACCGGTGGGTACTAACTAGTACTCACCCTTCTCTCTTTTGATCGGTGCCAACCGGTACTAGAACCGGTAGTACCGGTGTCAAGCGGTAGTACCGGTTGCAGGTCCGGTACTACCGGTTGACACAGAAGTTTCTGCAAAGGGAAAATGCTATGCCATGACTTGTGCCTTCTTTTATCAATCCTGTGATAAACTTAGTACACGGTTAAATCGATAAGTGTATTGTTATCAAACATCAAAATCCGAGGGATAGAAAAATGCTCTTTCACATGTGCCTCAACACATACTTTCCGAACACTCAATGCCACCTTTATAGCCACCCAGTTATGGTGTGGTGTTTGATGTCATCAAAGCATCCTTCCGGTGATGGTGATTAACATGATCTCATGGTCGAAGGAATTAGGTTACTATGTATCAGAAAGCTTATAGCAAATGAACTATTTTAAATGACTTGATCTTTATGCTACGCTTAACTATAGGAGTATGTCCATCATATCATTCTCCTAATGATATGACCCTGTTGTTAATAACATCTCTATGTTCATGATCAGGAAACCATGATCATATATTAACCAACAAGCTAGTTTAACAAGAGGCTTTACTAGGAACTCTTTTATGTTTACAAATCACACAAGTATTAATGTTTCCGATTAATATAATTATATCATGGTATGTAAACATTTATCATAAGTACGAAGATATGATAATAACCACTTTATTATTGCCTCTTGGGCATATATCCAATATAACCATGGTTGTGAAATACCGGTCTTCTCTTTCGACGCTCTTTGCCCATCTGACACGGAACATCGGCACCTTTTCTCCACAATAGTCGAGCTCCCAGATCTCCTCGATTCTTTCGTAGAATCTTTCCTTCACGTTGTCATCGGTGTAGAATTCTGACATTACGCCTGAGTTCTGATAATCACACTTGTTGTCCTTTTCCTCCGTGTAGAATGTGTAGCCGTTGATATCATACGCCTGATAGGTCACCAGGTTTTGCATCGGTCCCTGTGACAAGGTGAATATGATCTTTTCCGTGTCAGAAGAATGCGATCGCGGGGGATTATCAAGGAGCGTCTGCCTAAACCAACGCGTGAAATCTGAGTTGTGCTCTTTGATTATTTCTCCCTGCGTCCTCTGTATGCCCCGGTCACTGTACTTCTTCTCGATTAACCTTTTGTGCTTCTGTACCCAAGGATCGACCAGTTCTAAATGCTGTAGCGCGACGAGGTTTGCTCGATCAAAGTCTGCGCGTTGAAAATCAAAGTATGCATGCAGTATGCGACGACCCTCTCGGTGACCAGATCCATCGAGCTTGCCAAGGTGCCTATTGACGGGAAGACCGACAGGGTTCTCGATGTTTAGATAATTCATGGAGAAAGAGATGCACTCTTCGGCCAGAAAGCCCTTGGCTATGCTTCCATCTGGACGGGACCTGTTGTGAACGTATCCTTTGATGTGTTCGTTCATCCTTTCGAACGCCATCATGCTGCGGAGGAACATCGGCCCGAGTTGTACGATGTCCTCCACGACATGGACCAGAAGATGCACCATAATGTCGAAGAATGCGGGTGGGAAGTAGACCTCAAGCTCACATAGTATCACCACGATCTCCTCCTGTAGCCTCCCGAGATGATTCACGCCAATCGACTTCGTAGAGATGACTTCGAAAAACTTGCATAGGCCAAATAACGTTTCACGGACGTGCTCGTCCATTATCCCTCTTAGTGCGACCGGAAGTACCTGCATCATTAGCACGGCACAGTCGTGAGACTTCATGCCACTGAACCTCTGCTTCGCCTCGTCTAGGTATCTGCTTATCTTGCCCGCGTAGCCGTAAGGAAATTTGACTCCTAGAAGGCACTTGAAAAACTGTTTGATCTCATCCTGGCTTAGAGTGAAGAAAGAAGGAGGGCAGTAATATTCGTTCTTCTTGAACTTTTTACCCTTCCGACGACCTTGTGTCGTCTCCGACTCATGATCATCGTCATCTTCCTGATCATCAGGAGTAGTGCGTCCTCCGTGAAGCTCCTTCCGGATACCCAAGCATATCAGGTCGTGCCTTGCTTTCGGACCATCTTTCGTCCTAACTGGCATGTTGATTATGGTGGCGACCAAACTCTCGCACACGTTTTTCATGATATGCATGATGTCGAGGCTATGAGGCGTGCAGATAAACTTCCAGTATGGCAACTCCTAGAAAACAGACCTTGTTTTCCATACCTTCATCAGCGGCTTGTCTTGTTGCTTAGGACAATCTTTCCAGTTTTTCAGCAACTCTTCCACTTCTTCGCTGCTCCTACGCTCTGGGATTCCTCGGGTCTCGGATTTGCCATCGAACAGGTCTCCACGTTTTCTCCATGGATCATTCTTGCCGAGCCACCTCCGGTGCGCCATGAACACGGTTTTCGATGACCCTGGATCTTTCTCTAGTTGGAGATAGCTTGTGTTATCCATGCACCTAACGCATGCGCAGAATCCTTGGATAACCTGCCCCGAGATATACCCGCAACCCGGATAGTCTTGCACCATAGTGACCAACGCGACTCTCATAGTGAAATAATCTTGTCCGACGGCGTCGTAAGTATTGGCTCCAGATTCCCATAACGTGGCTAGCTCCTCTTTCAACAGCCCGAGATACAGATTGATGTCGGTATCAGGTTGTTTCGGCCCTTGAATTAGCATACTCATTTGTATGTACTTCTTCTTCATGCACAACCATGGAGGGAGGTTGTACATCCATACAAACACGGGCCAAGTGTTGTGCATGCTGCTCTGGCTACCGAACGGATTGAGTCCATTGGTGCTCGCACCAAGCCTGATGTTTCTCGAATCTCCACCGAATTCTGGGAATTCAGGTCCAATGCTTTCCACTGGCTAGCATCTGAAGGGTGCGTCAGCAACTCATCCTTTTCGGGGTCATCATCATCTCCTGGCTTCTTCCTTTCCGCATGCGCTTCGCTTCCTTAGGGTCCGCGAAATAGCGCTACAGACGAGGAGTGATAGGAAAGTACCATACCACTTTTCGAGGTGCTTTCTTCCCTTTCTTGTATCGACTCACGCGGCACACCGGACATGTGGTTTTCTCCGCGTCCTCGCCCCGATAAATGATGCAATCGTTGATGCATACATGATATCTAACGTGCGGTAGATCGAGAGGACAGACGATTTTCTTGGCATCCTCGATACTAGTTGGACATGTGTTCCCCTCCGGGAGACGATCGTGCCAGAATGCCATCATATCGTCGAAGCTTGCATCGCTCAATTTGTGTTTTGCCTTCATCTCCATAGCCTTGAGAGTTACATTCAACCGGGTATCATCGGGCCTGCATCCTTCATACAATGGAGTAACCGCGTCTTTCTCAAGTTGCGCAAGCTTGGCTTTCTCTCTAGCGGCAGCCCTGGTGTTACTCGTCTGCTTGAGAAGCAGCTCTTGCACATAAGGGTCCCGCACCTAGCCTGACGTTGTTCCATCGTCGTCTGCTCCTCCGGCATCTAGATCATCATCATCCCGGTCTGCTTCTGCACCTTCACCATCTCCAGGAGACTCTTCATCATCTCGCCCGTTCTCGCCGTGATGATGATCATCGTCATGTTGGCCACCTTCACCGTCTCCATCGTCTTCGTCATCGCTTATCCAACGAGTGTATCCATCCATGAAACCATGGCGGAGCAGGTGCGCCTGCAGATTCCCGGAATCCGGGTCGATCACCCAGTTGAGTTTGCATCTTCTGCACGGACATCTTATATCCGTCTTGTTATTTCGTATCATGTCAGTCGTCGCACGTTTCAAAAATCTAGCCACAATGCCTTCGCTCATTATGCGGACCATTTTTGCCTGCACGGTGTACACGGTACAATTAGAAGTCTATTAGAACCACATAATGAATGCATGCATGCAATGGTCGATAGAAAATTTCGGCATGACCTATCCTAAAATTAGGACCTTTGCGAAATGCCAAAGTCTTGCCAAAATGGAAATGAATCAACATTTTGGCAAAACAAATGGCAACTTGTTCACATACAAACACAAGAGAGAGAGAGAGAGAGAGAGAGAGACCGATCCATACACACATGAACATATCATTATCCTCTCCATACACACATGCATGAGCATCATCGATACTCTCCATATACACACACATATGACCATCGATCCTCTCCATACACACATCATGAGCATCGATCATCTACATACATATGAGCATATCATCCATATACACATGAACACATCCTTACATGGACAACTTACCGAGATGAGAGACCGACCGCGAGAAAGATGGAAAGGAGAGGTGCGCGCGCGAGACCGGAGAAGGAGATGAGAGACCGGAGACCTTCTCTATTACTTATGTAACATCCAAGGCAAGTTCTACATGCTAAAAATGGTGAATGGGTGGAGAAATTGAGGTGGGAAGGAGAAGATCCCGACTTGATCTAAGGAGGAAGAAGAAGGGTAAAGTGAAGTGTGGGGTGGTGGATGTGGTCACACATGTGCACATAAAGTGCTGTAAAAAAACGACACATCCGTGGCGCACTCTGCCCTAGTGCGCCACAGGGAGGAGTAACATCCGTGGCGCACATGCCATAGTGCGCCACGGATGTGTCTGGCCGTTTCACAGCAGAGGGGGGCATGCGCTTAGGCGTAGCGCACCCCCTCCACGTGCGCCACGGTTGACACAAACAACCGTAGCGCACCTACCCTATGTGCGCTACAGATGTTTGGCGTGGCCAACAGGGCCCTGGCCCACACATATCTGTGGCGCACTATGGTCATGTGCGCCACGGTTATTCTAGTTACTAGTAGGGCACTGCCCAGAGGTGAGCCACGCCTGTTTTAGCCGTGGGGCACTTCAACCATGTGAGCCACGGATGTGCTGATTACCTATAGCCATTTTCCTAGTAGTGAGAGGCGGAACGGACCGTTGGCATCGTCGACAAGGGGACATAACCCTAGATGGGTTTAGACTTTAGAGCCGCTGCCTACCAAGCTTGTGTTCTTGGTACCAGTTCGTAATTGTGTTATACTCCTACATTAGAAATTTTCGGCAAACCTATTTGAAACTAAATTAAAAATTGAAACTAAGGAAAACCAGGGGCGTGGACCATGTTTTTCGAAAAAAAAATAGTCAAACTAGTTTCATACCAGATGTATAGGAAATTAAAATTTCTGACCACATTCAATCTAATTTTAAAGTAAATTAAATTTTGGTTGAATTTCATGAAAATTCTATTGATTTAGATAGATATCTTTTCAAAGAATTTTCAAAGTCTTATAAATTTCTGAAATTTTCTCTTTTTTTCCATTTAGAAATTGTTGCCACTTACATTTCCAGTCATAAAAAATTGATTTCTCATCGCACCTCTCGTCCGGAATTTTGTGTTACTAAAATTTGAAATCATAAATAACGTTGTTTCGTGATGCCGAGTAGAACCATGCAGAATAATTGTATGTACATAATTTTTATGGTCATATTTATAATGCGAGTTTTGATGAGTTAAGCGAGCTAACTCGCAAGGTACACAAGTCGAGTGAGTTTTATTTTCTTTACGAGCTCTAACGAGCTGAGTAAGCTCTTATATTCAACAAACTAAAACGTGTCGATCCAAGCTATGGTTTCTATATAGACTAGCAAAAATGGTTTGTAGATAGCCTAGCAAAAAAGGTTTCCAGATGTTGGGCGCAGACGCACACGAAAATAGTGTGATGGCACTAGACCATAATACAGGTACGGATCCTATCAAAAAAAAAAAAAAACAGGTACGGCCATGGACTTGGCAATGCCACAATGTCGAAGTACCGATCTAGGGTTTAGTGCTTGCTACAGAAAGCTCCGTCGCCGCTACTGCTTAGGCCCTCTAGCCCTGCTCTCGCCTCGACCAAGATGGCCAATGGGTCCTCGAGCTCGTCCACCGGAGAAGGTATCTCACCTCCCTCTCTCTCTCTCTCTCACCCTCAGATCCGGATAGATCAAGACCTACAACATCTACCGTAACCTAGCTAAATCAAACATCTAAACCCTAAATTGGTATAAATTTCTCCAAGTTTGTCGATTTTTGATGCATCACAATCGAGTCATGGTTGCGAGTTTGGTCCGTTTGAGTCTTGGTCAGAATGGTTTCTAGTTATCCTAACGAAAATGGATTCTAGATGTTGGGTGGAGACGCACGAGGATATAGTCAGGTGTCACTAGACCATAATACTAGGGTGTCAAGTGGGATTCCACCTAAATCCCACTTGTAGTTCATTTGCTAAATTCTAGTGTAAATTTTGAGCAAAAATTTGCACTAGATTTTAAGAAATAAATTAGAAGTAGGAATTAGACGGGATCCCACCTGACACACTACGTAATACAGGTAGAATCGTGGACTTGGCAATGCCACAGCGTCCAAGTACCGACCGTGGCGACCAAACCTGGCCAACTCCTTTCAGCAGGTGCACCCGCTGACTTCCACCACCGTTCCGTTTACACACACGCGCGGACGTCCAAATCGCCAAGCCCAGCACACTGCTACCTTCGCTACTTGTCTGTCTATGGCAATGTGCGAACAAGCGACCATGACTTTGACAACAGAGTAGTACCTTCCAAGAATCCTCGGCAAATCGCAGAAAGAACACAGCGCCATTAGATGGAGGAAGACGACCGGGGATGCGAGAGATTTGACACCGCTGTAATTTTTTCTTTTCACGCGGGTTAGGAACGAGGCTGAGCGCCGCCGTCCTTGCGTTCCCACTCACTGCCCGTCCGTCCGTCATCGCCACAGACCCCCGCCCGCGAGCGCGTGCGTGCGTGCTCCGGCCGGGACCGAAAAGAACTTGCTTCCCACGCCTTTCCGCTTCCTCCTAATCCCACACGTCCCAATCGGACACGCCGAAAACATTCCCATGCTCTAATCTAATCTTGCAACCTCCCAAACTTTTCCCCCTCCTCTTCTGCACTCCTCCTATCCTATATATACGCTCGCCCGTCTCAGAAAAGGAGCTCATCATCAGCAGAAGCGAGCACGAGCCAAAACAATTCGATATTCGCGACGCAAAGAAAGAAGATGGCGATGGCTGTGAGCAAGCAATGGACGCGGGTGCGCACGCTGGGCCGCGGCGCGTCTGGCACGGAGGTGTTCCTGGCGGCTGACGACGCGTCCGGCGAGCTGTTCGCGGTCAAGTCGGCGCGCGCGTCCGGCGCCGCGGCGCTGAGGCGGGAGCAGGGCATCATGTCCGGTCTCCGCTCGACGCGCGTCGTCTCCTGCATCGGAGGCCGCGCCGGGCGCGACGGGTCCTACAACCTCTTCCTCGAGTTCGCCCCGGGCGGCTCCTTGGCTGACGAGGTGGCCAAGACCGGCGGCGGTCTCGATGAACACACCGTCCGGGCGTACGCAGCCGACGTGGCCCGAAGCCTCGCGTACCTCCACGGGGAGTCCGTGGTGCATGGGGACGTCAAGGCGCGGAACGTCGTGATCGGCGCCGACGGCCGCGCCAAGCTCGCCGACTTCGGGTGCGCGAGGAAAACTGCTGCCGGCGGACCAATCATCGGCGGCACGCCGGCGTTCATGGCGCCGGAAGTTGCGCGCGGGGAAGAACAGGGCCCGGCGGCCGACGTGTGGGCGCTCGGATGCACGGCCGTCGAGCTGGCCACCGGCCGCGCGCCCTGGAGCGGCGCGGACAGCAACGCTCTAGCCGATAAGCAGAGTCGATCGAGGTTGGCGGCGTGCCGCCGCATTCGGCGGATGAAAACCGATAGGTTCGACGTACTACTCCTGCTGTAATAATCCGTTATTCCGATCGTCATCGCCGATTTTGCGGATTAGTGATGCGGCCGATGCGTACCGACGTGTAGGCCACCGGGCACGCACACATGTGGACGGCATCCAGCCGCTGGTGGCCACACGCGCACGACGGCGGTCTGCACGGTCGGCCGGCCGGCCGCGCACGTCCTCGTCCTCACCGCGAGCCCGAGCAAGCAGCACAAAATCGATCAGCTCTTTTTGCCTTTTTGCGAACGAGATCGAGCAGCTGTGCACGCCGCGGGTTCACTCCTTCAAGTTCCAGTGCGCTCGCGTCGCTGCCTTGGCTTTCTTCCCCGACGCGGAGCTTTCTGCTGCCTTTGTGTTGCTCTCGGCCGCCGTCTCTCTCTGCTCACTTTTCTAAGCAACGGCCGGCGGTGAACCGTGAACGAATCTCTCGCTTGGCTGGTACCATGGATCCTGACGGGCGTGTGCGTCACTCCTCTTATTGCGCATTAATAATATACTCCGGGCTGATAATTGGCGAACTGGCTAATTCTTAGCTTAGGTACTTATAAGAGCAACTCTAATCAATTCCATTTATTTTAGAGCACTTTCGGCCAGACTAAAGCTTAAAATCATATACTTAGTTCTCTAAACCTAGCGCCCCAGATTCAATCCCCAATAACTTACACGACTTAAATTTTGTTTTTTTACAAATCAACCTATTTGAACCAAAGTATCAATATTACAAACCATATAAAATGTAAATAAATCTAATTATTCATTATTACACAATAGAATAAATTGTTTCAAATCAAACAATTGAAAAAACATAATTAGGCGCCGCCGTGTAGACGCCGGTGATGCTCAACAAGGTCATCTTGCACCTTGTTGTATTTAGCTTTGTTCTTGATTTTTTGATGAATTTTGAGAAACTGATTGATCTGTTTGGGTCATTCTCAAGCTCAACAGGGTCTCCAATAGTTCGGTGGCATATCTCTCTCATCATCAATGATCATGTTATGCAAAATGATGCAACATGTCATTATCTGTCATAGTGTTTGCGGTTTCCAATGTTTCATGGGTTCACACACAATGGCAAAGCGCTTCTAAAGCACACCAAAGGCCCTCTCCACATATTTCCTTTGAGACGCTTGTGCTGTTGCGAACTGAGATTTCATGGGGGTATTGCAAAGATGCCGCAGAATTGTCTTGACAAATATTGACCATGGAGGATATATCCCATTAGCTAGATAGTATCCCATTGTATACTCATGGGAATTGATCTCACACTTGCAAGGAGGAGCTTCACCCTGGATAGGCCGTGAGAATAGTTGTGACCTCGACAACACATTGAGGTCATTTAGAGAGCCAGGTAATCCAAAGAATGAATGCCATATCCATAGGTCTTTCGATGCAACTGCTTCAAGTATAATTGTTGCATTTTTGCAGTGGCCTCTGTATTGACCCTTTCAACTACATGGACAATTCTTCCAACTTCAGTGCATACAATCGATTGATCCAAGCATCCATGTCCATCCTAGAGCTTCACCTTCAGCAAGTAGCCTCTCGGTGTATTTCTCATTTGGTGCCCTCAAATATTCTTCTCCGAACACATCAATCTCAGCTTGTATAAACCTTCTCACAGCCTCCAAAATTGTGTCCACACTAATGCAGACATATTCATCTATGGCGTCGGCCGAGCAACCATATGCAAGCACCCTCACGGCCGCAACGCACTTTATCAATGGGCTTGCACTCAGCTCTCCCGTTGCACTCCTCCGGAGCTTGAACCAATCATCGTGATCCTCCACGGCTCTTGATATTGAGAGGAACAAGGCCTTCAACATCCGAAACCACCGTCAGAATTGGTGGTCTAGATACGTGCAACCGAGGTTGAAATAATCCCGCATGATCCGAGCATGGCCGTCACTCCTATTCCGGTTGATCCAAGCATGACCGAATTGCGATCCAAGCTGCAGCCTCCGGAAATCCTCGTTCACAATCATCAACAAAGCCATATCCAAATCTTCGTCATCTTCTTCTTCCTCCTCTGACGAAGAGTCGTCGAAGAACATCTCTCTCAACCTCTTCATCTACAGCCAAAGGTGCTCTCGATAAGGCCGGTTGCCAACAAACCAAAAAGAAAACTCATTGTGCAATATCGTCGAATACCTTGAGGGGCGGCGGAGGTGGAGGTCGCGACCGGGACGATTGAGCCAGGCAAAAGGGCCGAGGATGCCACAGGGGCTCCTTGCGGTGGTCGTATAAATCCCTCCGCCGGTGCAACATGACGACCGGACGCCGGCAAAGCTCGAGGCCACCGCCGGTTCAAAAGATCGTCGCAATGAATCTCGTCGGCCGGTGCTGGTCTGCGGCGTTCCGATCTACGAGCTCCTCATGCTCCGACGGCCCTTTTGCCAAAAGAAACGACCTCGTCGGGCCGGAATCTACCTTGAATCGGCGGCGGGCTTCCATCTTGATGCGGCGGCTATCAGGGGCGATTCCGGCGACGACTAGCACCGATGAGTGGGGGAAGTAGATACGGGTGGAGGCGCCTGGTGGTCGCTGGTGTGAACGCCGACGAGAATACGGTGACGGCGCAGCGAGACTCAGGCGGCGAGGTGGAGGAGTAGAAATATAGTCCAGCGCCCGCTGCCGCGCATATTTAGGCGCCGCGGAGGGGCTGGACTAAAAAAATTCTCCAGCCGCTTAGAGATTGGTTCGGTGCATCTCGAGCCGTTAGCGGCCGAAAGAAGTCCTACAAATGCTGAAAAGGGGTCGATTAGAGTTGTTTTAAGGATGTTTTTATAATGAGTAAGTGTACATATGTATTTATATGTGAGTGTACGTACATATTTGCAACACCGTGACAGTACTTTTCGCGTATCCGCTCGTTTCATTACCTGTCCACGAGCCACGTGGCTGCCCATATGGTTGATGCTTCTTGGCTCTTGCTGTTTGATTAAGGTGGTGTTGGTGGGTGCTGGGCCGAGCACGGGATAAACAATGACCGACCGACGAAGCTGACTTCACACTTGCTCGCATAATGCAGGCCAGCCGGAGTGTACACCAACGAACAGTTAGTTAATTAATCGCTGGCGGCAATTGCTTAGAAAAACTCAGTAATAATCCTCGACCCCATGGAACACGACTGACTGCTAGCTGTGTTATATACCGTCTGCTCCACCGGTCAATGCTGTGGTGCCGGTTGCTTGCTCGTCGTAGCCGTGACTCTGATGGAGATAATTGAGGAGGAGTACGATCGATATAAAGCATTAATCTATGTCCATTTTAGTTAGTTAGTCCGCACGGCACAAAAACACGAGTTCGCCGGGCATGTTGGTGCATGCTTTTGATCACACAAGCAAATGATAAGCTCCAGGCCTCGCTTTCTATTTTTCCCGATAAGCGAGCGTTTGCTTCCCGGACTGTGCAGTTCTATAGTTGGCCGTACCCGTACAGCGTCAAAATTTAGGCCTAGTTTGGCAATAGAGTTTTCTAAAACTGAAGTATATTAATACCATTGTATTTTAGTGCCTAACAAAGCGATACTTTAGTTTTTCTCTTTTCTTAGTTTTAGCAAAAAAAAAGTCTAACCTCTTTCTCAAATACTTTTAAAAAACCATAGTTTTAGAGGATACTTCAGTTTTAAAATCATATTATTTGTTGGATAAAAACACCTCAAAGTATTTAATACTTCATTTTTTTTCAAAAACCAAAGTATTCTTTTAATACTTTGATACCAAATGGGGCCTTAGCTAGTTTGTATTATGGCGCTCGAGACGGTAGTTTGTAACGCTGCCATGCTTAACATCACCCTGTAGTATTTTTTATGTATGCAAAATTAGTAGAACCATCGTAATTTTATGCCAAATAGAACACACATTGCCACGATCATATGCAATGATCAATTTTTCTGTATACAAAAGTAGTAGCGATTTTTTAAAATAATACACTTTTTTTTAACATTTTCCAAATTTATTATACGTTTTTTAGATTTTACAGAAGTAGTACTTTGTCGATCTGGAGGAAGCCGATTGGCCAGTCGGCCTGAAAAAAGCCGACTAAGCGTCGGCTGTGGGGCCGCTGGGGCAGGCCGACTGGGATTGCTATGGGCCAATTTGAAAAGCAAATGCAAATTGATCGTTGTCTGTTTAGTACTAGTGCACGCCTGCAAACTGTAGACCGCATCAAATCACTATGCGGCATTGTCCAAGCCTGAGGGAGAATTTGCACATGCAACCAAGAATATAGAATAGTCCTTGTATCATTTTAGGCGACGTCGACCCATAGCACTCCAGTCGGCTTGGCCCAGGCCGATTGGGGCAGTCGGCCTGCCCCAAGCTGATTAGGGCAATCGGTCTGCCCTAGGCCGATTGGGGCAACGCGGGCTCCCAGCTGCCCCACGCCCGATGCTGAGTCGGTTTGCTCCAGGACGACTAGCCCAATCGGTCTCCTCCAGGCCGACAAAGTACTACTTTTATAAAATGTTAAAAAGTACAATAGATCTAGAAAATGTTTAAATAAGTGTATTATTGGAAACAAAATCGCAAAGTAGTAGACATATAGTATTTTATTATTTTATTTGTTGATTAATAAGAGTTACTCCCTCCGTCCGTAAACAAGTGTACTTCTGGCTTTTGCCTGAGTCAAACATAATTAAATTTGACCAATTATATAAAGAAATATAGGAACATATATTACATCAAATTGACATATTATAAAACTAGATTTAAAAATAAATCTAATGATATCAATTTATTGTCATAAATATTGGTACGTTGTTCTAAAAAGTTAGTTAAACGTAGTAAAATTTGACTTAGGACAAGACTAGAGGTACACTTATTTGCGGCGGACGGAGGGAGTAATTCAGTTACAAGTACAGAGCACCCAATTCGTTCCAACTTATTAATGAAGCCCAAAACTTATAGGACACCATTAATCTAATCATGTAGTACAAATTGCTATTAAGGTATTTGTTAGAGAATCTCTACCGGTGCTCCCTAAATGTCCCAGACGATCTTCAGGGAAGCTAGGCAAAAAAGACCCGCACCAGCGGTCCCCAATGGGCGATGGCACCTCGCGTGGCCGAGTTATTTGTCCGGCACTCCAGTGTTAGCCCTTATTGTCAGGGAACAGAAACCGAGGGCATTGGTAATCTTTGCCACGTCGGATCAGACTACCCCCCGCCCCCCCCCCCCCCCCCCCCCTCAGCGACAAGAAGATCGGTCAACGTAAAATAAGGCGGGCGTACCCACTTCATCACATTTTTTTCCCAAGCATGGGCGACGCCGGAGTTAATGGCACAGTAGCCACTCCGCCTACCTCCCTGGCCTCTTTAAAAGGCACCCAGAGGCTCCCTTGGATCTCACACAAACCATTCCATAATAAAATGGGAGTACTACGCGTCCCACGGAGGATAATTCTCCAAAATCTCCCGGGTTCTTGCTGACACATGTCCCCAAAAAGTGCCAAAATCCCGTTTTCGCTATAAATAGTCCCTCTTTTACTACATGTAGCAGAAAACGGTTCGATCCAGAAATAAAAAAAATAGACTGGACCTCGCCAAAGATTTCACCGGAGACCGTGTGTACCATATCCAACCTCATCGGAGGCTTTCACCGGTAGACCTCATCGGAGACCGTGTAGCAAAAACGTTACGCTATTATAGCAAAAATAGCAAAACTGCAAAATGATGGTAGCAAAAAGAGTGCTAATGTAGCAAAAAGAACGACCTCACCGGAAACATCGCCGGTGCCTGCCATAGCAAAACCGACTTTGCCGAGGACTTTCGTCGAAAATGTCGTAGCAAATACTTTGTGCTATTGTAGCAAAAACATAGAAGAGAAATAGCAAAAAATTGCTACTATTGTAGCATCACCCTGTAGCAAATACTTTTCTTATTTGCCCCATCTTTCACAGATGGTTAAAAAAATTTAAGCGTAGCCTTAGACATAAAATATCAAAAATTTGTGCTTTACTTTTTTTATGAAACCCAGTACAAATGCAGACACTCACAAATACGCACATACGTCGCCCTATAAACGCACGCACACACCATACCCCTATGAGGACCTCCGAAAGCCAGAGTCTTAAAACTGATCCAACGGGTATTGAGCTTGACGAAGTCATCACGGACGCAACTCTATCGACGAAAACTTTGCCTCCCACTAAATAATATGTATTCTGTCTTTTACGAGACACCAAAGTGTCAAAACTATGGTTTAAACTCTGGTGAGCTGGGGTGTCACTGCTCTCCTAAACATTCAACCACGGGTTAATTCTCTCATTCTCTTACGCTTCATATTATTGTTTTGTAAAAAACAATAGTTCAAATTTATTCGTCAAATAACAGCACGCCGGACGGATGCAAGTTCTGAACCTAGATTCGAGGCAAGAATTAGCGCCTCGCCGTGGAGGATCGAGGAAGCAAATTGCAATCTATTTGACCAATGGTTCATTGGAACAAAGCCACCAGTCGTGTCCCATGGGTCGAGTAGTTAACCTTTTGTATGTGTCGGCGTTCTCCGGTCCGGCTGCCCTTAATAACAAACTAGCAGTTTATCACGCGTTTAGCTGGAGATGTGATTGATTGCAAGTGTAAAGCTATCTCCATCTGTCCTTGTTTATCCCGTGCCCATCTTCACCAACAACTTGCCTTAAAAAAATTAGAGGGTTCCCATGTGGACAGCGTGGCACACATACATGTGACCGTGGACAGGTAAGTACGAGGAGACGAAGAAATAAACTAGCGCGGTGTCGTTGCGCGCGGGCGCTTTTTTTAGATATATCATGTTGGCACGGGCGCACGGCAGATGATCTGGTGCGGTTTGGCGGGCTGCAGACTGCGCTTCGGGTTGCAAACTGGATTTCACGAAAATTTCGTTTGTAATTTATTTAAGATTTTCAAGGCAACTTTTGTAAAAAAAATATATTTTTTAAATAAATTAGAATCAGGAATTCCGCGGGATCCCGCTCACAACCCTACCTGTCGTACAGTATCTGTTGTTCAGGCACGCATGGTGTGACCCAGTTCGACGGTTCACCATATCAGTGTAACAACTTAGCATTAGAGCTTAGAAATAAGCTGAACAGAGATGTGTGCATTGCATTCATGCATAGAAAATCTGAATAATTTTCGTGCTTTTGAACAAAACTTATCAAAGTGATTGAAGCTTCTCCCAACTTGATGGAATTGAAGTAGATCATCAAGTTGACTGCGATAACTTTCAATAGGACCTTTGCTAAAACCTTATTTTGAGTAAACATGATTTGATCTAAGGGTAGATCAAATGTAATACTCCCTCTGTTTTAAAATATAAGATGTTTTAGTTTTGTGAAGCAAATGTATCTAGACTACTTTTAGTAAATAGGTTCACTCATGTTTATAGTGAATCTGTACACTAAAAAAATCTAGATACATTTTTTTCACAAATCTAAAACATCTTATATTTTGAAACGGAGGGAGTAAGAGCTAAACCCTAATACATGACTGAATGATTTGTATTTGATCCTTAAGTGATCATATCATATTATTCATTATAATCACTCATGAATACCAAATTATAAAAATAAAACAAATAATAAGAATGTAACAACTATATCTTAATTTCATCTACTTATACCATGAATATCATGGTAATACCTAACTCTACTACTTCTTAAGTGAGATTGAGTAAGAAAGAAACCAAGTCCAAATCAATCACCATATATCTTTCTTTCCATATCAATCTTTATTATCTCTATTGAATCCTGTCCTTATATTTGTTGTTCATCAATATTGAGGAATCAACTATTGATTCACCAATTATTAACCTATCAATTCTTGACCTATCAACTCTTATACTTATTATACCATTCACTTAAGGCTTATAAAGAAAGAAGTCAGAAGAGGTAAATAGTGATGCTAGTTTTAGATGTTATCTATAGGATGGGAGTGATTGGAGGAAATCAAATCAATATGGTAACAAAGAAGATTACAAGGATGAAGTCTGAAGATAGTTACCAGGAATAGTCCTATTGGATCAAGTAGGCATAGTCAATGAATTATGTCTCTTACTCCAATAGAGCTAAACAGAAGATAATTATAATACAACTGTAATGTTGTATTGATGAAGCCTTGTTCAGCCAACTGGAAACCTGAATCATAAAAGCTCAAAGGATTATAATGATCATGCCTTATTCACCAATATTGAATGCTTATATCATGTATAAGTGACATTGGTGGATAAACCATGATTGAACCATAGTATAGATATATTATCCTAGATTAGTCATTACAAGTCACATTAATATAATGTGAGGTTGGAATAATAGATACTGGAGTTAAGAAGAGACAAGATAGTATGAATAAGGTGATGCTAGAGTAACATTGGATTAAAGAAGTAGTATTTTCCTCTTTGGAAATACTAAGCACTTGAGGTGAAGTAGGATTTGATGTATACATCTATTGAAGTGATATTAGTGAAGGATGATTAAGGAAGAGTATGATTGGAGTTAGAAGTAACCACTTGTTGGATTGGGGATTATCAGCAATAGAGTAGTTGATATAGCCAAGTATAGATATAAATGATTATGAAAAGCTTTAGTGTCAAGCTCATTGGATTTACAAATGGATTATAGAAGGATAAAAGGTGGATAAGAATATTCTTGTGAAGCAAATCTCATCATGTTAGCACATGATGATGGATATGAAGGAGTAGTATATCTAGGAAATGAATTCCTTAATTAGAAGTCCAGAATTGTGAATTATGGAAGATAGGAAATTCTTGGTAAACAATAACACCTAATTCTATAACCAAACCTATTATCCATTTCATCTAATTGATCTATCATTTTGTTTCCACAATGCTTCAGAGGAATATTTTCCTATATCAAATCACCTGAGCACATCTTTATCATTTTCAACCATCATTATCATAGGTGCTTAGGAACCATCTTCATCAATTCTTTCTCATAAGATAGCCTAGAAAAAAATCCCACTATTTTACTTCAAAGGGTGATAACATTAAAAATTATAAACATTAAGACAATATGATTAACCATTAATCTTTATTCACATAAATAAAATAAATATGAGAATATTAGACCTTCTAAGAACTTATGGTAAGCATTTTCAATTTAAACTTTAACTCTTTTGTTAGTAATAATAAAAAAATTATACATTGCCATTTCCTAAATTATGAGAATAATATTAACCCTATTAAGTACTCAAAACTTTATGTATCAAATAATAATGAAGTACCAATAAATTATGAGAATAATATTAAACCTATGAATTTTTGTCAAATTAAATTTATATTAAGGGCCCTCACAAATAATAATAGAAAAATGATATATATAAAGGAAATAAAGAAAATATCACAATACATAATAAAAGTTCACAAATGGATTCTTAATAACTTTATTGTTGCTGCAAGTATTCAGCAAATAAAATTTTAAAAAGAAAAGTTCAAACCAAATATAAAATACAAACCTGAAAACAAAACAGAAAATGAAAAAGGAATAAAACCAGGAAAAAACAGAGGACACACCAAATCTGGCCCATGGCCCATTTCCTCTTCTCTCTATCCGTCGCCCGCAGGTCACAGCCAATCCTCTCTGCTCGCTCCGCAGCAGCCCACTCCGGCCCAACAACAGCCGCGTACCCCTTCGCCCTCTTTTTCTTTTCTTCTTCCTCTCGCCACCAAGCACGCCCGCGAAGCAGCTGCTTGGCACCACGTCGGCCGTCCGCCGTCGTCGCGATGCCCGCTGACGCCAAGATCCGCGCCGCCGATGTTCGTTGCCTATAAGTAGACCATCGACGCGCCGGAGATCCTTATCCTCACTTTCTTCCTCTTCTTTCCGTCGGCAACCGAAAACCTAGCCACAGTCATCGGAGCACGCCGGTGTGTGGAGTTTGTCCCGGAGTCCATGGAGTGGTCCAGGAGATGCGCCAGCATGCGTAGATCATCTGTGAGGAGCACCGCATCAGGAGGAGCTCGAAGGGAGGCGAATTTCTCGAATCCTTTCCCACGGTGGTCGTCGGAATCCGCAGTATTGTGCTCGCCTCTGGTCACCATCTACATCGCCGACCACACCATCACATCGGGGGTGAGTCTCCGCATCGAACAACCTTAACTGCGCTTCCTAGTATCATCTGCAACTCGAGTTCGCCGTCGGGCCGATGGACGCCACCGCCGTAGGTCATCATCGGATTACCTACGACGACTAAATCGTAGCGTAGACATCACCCCTAGGATTGCCTTGCTCTCACGGTTCCAACCCAACCGTCCACGGCCACTAGGGAGCTCCGGCTCGCCGCCAGTGACCACTTTCTGGTGGTGGAGGCTGTGCTGATGTCACAATTGTTGGAGATATGCCCTAGAGGCAATAATAAATGTAGTTATTATTATATCTTTGTGTTTATGATAAATGTTTACATTCATGCTATAATAGTATTAACAAGGAAACCATTAATACTTGTGTGATTTGTAAACTTAATTTGAAGTCCCTAGTATAGCCTCTATACTTCACTAGCTTGTTGGTTGATTAATGATTGTGGTTTCCTTATCATGAACATTGAGATGTTATCAACAACAAGATCATATCGTTAGGAGAATGATATGGTGGACATACTCCTATAGACAAGCGTAGCATAAAGATCAAGTCATTTCAATAGTTCAATTGCTATATGCTTTCTGATACATAGTAACCTAATTCCTTCGACCATGAGATCATGCATATCACCTTTACCGGATGGATGCTTTGATGACATCAAACACCACACCGTAACTGGGTGGTTATAAAGGTGGCATTGAGTGTTCAGAAAGTATTGGTTGAGACACATGGATCAAGAGTGGGATTTGTCCATCCACATGACGGATAGATATACTCTAGGCCCTCTCGGTGGAATGTCATCCAATTAGCTTGCAAGCATGTGACTTGGTCACAAGGGATCACATATCACGGGAACGAGAAAAGAGTACTTATCAGTAACGAGGTTGAACTAGGTATGCAGAGATACCGACGATCATAACCTCGGATAAGTAACATATCGTGAGACAAAGGGAAATTGGTATCGTATGTAAGTGGTTCATTCGATCGCAAAGTAATCGTAGAAATATGTGGGAGCCATATGAATTTCCAGATTCCTCTATTGGTTATTGTTCGGAGAAGTGTCTCGATCATGTCCGCATAATTCACGAACCGTAGGGAGACACACTTAAGGATTCGACGTTGTTTGAGTAGTTATGGTATTATGAGAAAGAGACCGAATGTTGTTCGGAGTCTCGGATGGGATCCGGGATATCACGAGGTGATCCGAAATGGTCCGGAGAATAAGATTCATATAAGGAAAGTCCCGTTTCGGAGTTCGGGAATGATTCCGGTGTTTTCATCGGGAATGTTCTGGAAGGTTCCGGATTGTCCGGCACTCCGGGGGGGGGGAGGGGTACATGAATGTGTCATTACATATTGGAATGATTGCATCATGTACTAAGTGTTCTTGCTGTCCCAAATAAAGGATTAAATTGAATCCTAAAACAGAAAAGTCAAATGTCCAGTTTGAAAGTCAAACGGCTAAAACAAGAAACTGTGGGAAACAAGAAAGAGGAGTTGGGAACCGACTTGAGGGAGGAGTCTCCTCCCCAAGCCGGCGCGCCACCCAAGGCCGACTTGGGGAGGGACTCCCCTCCCCTGGCCGCGCCTCCCCACCCATAAAAGGAGGGGCAGGGCTCCCCTCCTAGACACACAACTTTCTACCTCTAAATCTCCGGTTTAGAGCCGTTTTGGTTTAGAGCTTCTAATTGCTTTAGCCAGTGGTTTAGAGCCTTATAATTGGTTTAGAGCCTTCTAATTGGTGTGTCTAATTACTAGACCACTAATAGCCTCTCTCATAAGCTCCACCATACTCGCACCGGCTTAAGGCGAAGCCCTGCGGGATTTCCCCTCTACTTCCGGTACCACGCCGTTGTGCTGCCGGAATCGCGAGGAGAGTGCTACAACCTCCGCTGCCTGCTGGAACAAGAGAGAGGAAGGTCTTCGTCGAGTACCGAACGTGTGACTGACTGCGGGAGCGCTGCCGGAACGTGGCGCCGGAAGGATCATCTACACGATCTTGAGATCGGAAAGAGTACGACTACATCACCCACGAGAATCCGCTCTCGTTAAACGCTTTGGAATCTTCGAGGGTAAGTTATACCATCGACTCGTTGCTACAATCTAGTAGATAGATCTTGGCTTGTTTGTTTGTATGCGATAGAAAATTTTTGTTTTCCATGCTACGAACCCCAACAGTGGTATCAGAGCCGTGTCTATATGTAGATCTGTTGCACGAGTAGAACACAATGGTCATTGTGGGCGTTGATGCTTTTATTGTCGATTACTTCTTGTGTACTTTGCATCTTGCGGTATGTTGGGATGAAGCGGCCCGGGCTAACTTTACATGACATCGTTCATGAGACTTGCTCCACGCTTGACATGCAACTTGTATTGCATAAGTGGCTTTGCGGGTGCCTGTTTCTCCTAGCATAGTTAAGATCCAATTTACAACGGGTGATCAACAATGCTAGTATCAATGTTGTGGTTCTTGTTCGTAAGTTAGAACGACACTTATTGAAAGCCCCAAACCACGTAAAATATGCAAAGAAAGTAGAGGCGTCTAACTTTGTTTTGCAGGGGTGTGCAGTGATGTGATATGGCCATGATTGTGATAATATTTGATGTATGCAATGTTCCTTATTGTAAGTTGGCAACCGACAGGAGCCATATGGTTGTCTTTAATTTATGTTAAGACCCGCGTGTCTATTCAAAGTAGTTGTAATAGTTGAAGCCGGTGGACGACAACCATGGAGAAGCGTCATTGACCTTGATGCAATGCCGGTGATGATGGAGATCATGTTCGTGCTTGAAGATGGAGATCGGAAGCACAAAGAAGAAAGGCCATATCATATCACATATATATTGAATTGCATGTGATGTTAATCCTTTATGCATCTTGTATTGCTTAGTAGACGACGGTAGCATTATAAGATGATCCCTCATGCACATCAATTTCAAATCATAAAGTGTTCACCCTTAGTTAGCACCGTTGCTAAAGCTTGTTGTTTCGAAGCACCACGTGATGATCGGGTGTGTTAGATTCTGCAAGTGTATACAACGTGAGCAAGCCAGATTTGCTCATGCAGAAACTAAGGTTTGATCTTGACGAGCCTAGCATGTACAGACATGGTCTCGGAACACGGATCACCGAAAGGTAAAGCATGAATCATATAGTAGATGTGATGAACATGTCGAATGTTCGCCATTGAAACTATGTCAACTCTCGTGATGATCGGTGTTGATATGGTGGATTTGGTTCGTGTGATCACTAAAACAATGTGAGGGATATTGTTTTGAGTGGGAGTTCACCTAGTTTAATTTTATTATTAATTTGAACTCAATTTGTCATAAACTTAGTCTAAACTATTGCAAATATGTTGTAGATCAATGGCAGCCCCTACCATCAATTTTAATGCGTTCCTAGAGAAAGAAAAGTTGAAAAACAATGGAAGCAACTTCGCGGATTGGTTCCGCAATTTGAGGATTGTCCTCACAGCTGGTAATTTGACCTATGTGCTGGATGCACCGCTGGGTGACCCACCTACAGCTGATGCTCCCGATGAAGTAAAGAATGTTTACCTCGCTCGGAAGAATCAGTACTCCATAGTTCAGTGTGCTATCTTGTATGGTTTGGAATCGGAGCTTCAGAAAAGGTTTGAGGATTCAGACCCATATGATATTGTCGAAGATCTCAAATTGATTTTTGAGACTCATGCGGCAATTGAAAGCTATGAGGCTTCTGAAAAGTTCTTTAACTGCAAGATGGAAGAGGGCAGCTCCGTCAGTGAGCATGTGCTTAAGATGTCTGGGCACGCAAACAAACTTCAAAGCTTGGGTATAGTGATTCCTAATGCTTTGGAGATTTACCGTGTCCTCCAATCACTACCACCAAGTTACAAGAACTTTGTGATGAACTACAACATGCAGAACATGAACAAGACGTTGCCAGAACTCTTTGCCATGTTGAAATCTGCAGAAGTGGAGATCAAGAAAGAGCACCAAGTGTTGTTGGTCAATAAGACCACCAAATTCAAGAAAGGCAAGTCTAAGCAAAAGGGACACTTCAAGAAGGGTGGTAAGAAAGCTACCACGCCGACGAAGAAGACCAGGGCTGGACCTAAGCCTGATACTGAGTGCTTTTACTGCAAGGGAGAAGGTCACTGGAAGCGGAATTGCCCAAAGTACTTGGCGGATTTGAAGAACGGCAACATCAAGAAGAAAGGTATATCTGATATACATGTTATTGATGTGTATCTCACTAGTACTCGTAGTAGTGCCTGGGTATTTGATACTGGTTCGGTTGCTCATATTTGTAACTCGAAACAGGTGCTGCAGAATAAACGGAAGCTAGCGAAGAACGAGGTGACGATGCGCGTGGGAAACGGATCAAAGGTTGATGTGATCGCGGTCGGCACGCTACCCCTTCATCTACCATCGGGGTTAGTTTTATACTTAAATAATTGTTATTTGGTGCCTGCGTTGAGCATGAACATTATATCGGGATCTTGTTTATTGCGAGACGGTTACTTGTTTAAATCTGAGAATAATGGTTGTTCTATTTATATGAGTAATATGTTTTACGCACATGCACCTTTGATAGATGGTCTATTCTTATTGAATCTCGATAGTGGAAATACACATATCAACAACATTGAGGCTAAACGTTTGAAATCAAGCGATAATTCGACCTATATGTGGCACTGTCGTCTTGGTCACATCGGAGTGAAACGTATGAAGAAACTCCATTCCGATGGACTTCTTGAATCACTTGATTTTGAATCACTTGAAAGATGCGAAGCATGTCTGATGGGTAAAATGACTAAGACTCCATTTTCTGGTATGATGGAGCGAGCTACGGACTTATTGGAAATCATACATACCGATGTGTGTGGTCCAATGAGTGTAGCATCGCGCGGTGGTTATCGTTATGTTCTTACCTTCACGGATGACTTGAGTAGATATGGGTATATCTATTTCATGAAACATAAGTCTGAAACTTTCGAGAAGTTTAAGGAGTTTCAAAGTGAGGTAGAGAATCAACGTAACAAGAAGATTAAATTTCTACGTTCTGATCGTGGAGGTGAATATCTAAGTTACGAGTTTGGCGAGCATTTGAAGAAATGCGGAATACTTTCACAATTGACACCGCCAGGAACACCACAGCGTAATGGTGTGTCCGAACGTCGTAATCGAACTCTCTTAGATATGGTTCGTTCTATGATGTCACTTACAGATTTACCGCTATCATTTTGGGGTTATGCATTAGAAACAGCCGCATTCACTTTAAATAGGGCACCGTCTAAATCCGTTGAAACGACACCGTATGAATTATGGTTTGGGAAGAAACCTAGATTGTCGTTCCTTAAAGTTTGGGGATGCGAAGCCTATGTAAAGAAGTTACAGCCGGACAAGCTTGAACCCAAAGCGGAAAAATGCGTCTTCATAGGATACCCGAAGGAAACTATTGGGTATACCTTCTATCATAGATCCGAAGGCAAAACATTCGTTGCCAAGAATGGATCCTTTCTAGAGAAGGAATTTCTCTCGAAAGAATTGACTGGAAGGAAAGTAGAACTCGACGAGGTTGTCGAACCTTCTCTCGAAATTGCGAGTAGCGCAGCACCGGAAGAAGTTCCTGTGGTGCCTGCACCAATAAGAGAGGAAGCTAATGATGGTGATCATGAAACTTCGGTTGAAGTTGCTACAGAGCCTCGGAGGTCAACGAGAACTCGTACCACTCCAGATTGGTATGATTCCGTTATGAATGTCATGGTGGTGGACAACACCGATGACCCCGAGACATATGAGGAAGCGATGATGAGCCCAGATTCCAATAAATGGCAAGAAGCCATGAAATCCGAGATTGGATCCATGTACGAAAACCAAGTATGGACTTTGGTGGACTTACCGGATGGCCGGAAGGCTGTCGAGAACAAATGGATTTTCAAGAAGAAAACAGATGCTGATGGTAATGTTACTGTCTATAAAGCTCGACTTGTCGCAAAAGGGTTTCGACAAATTCAAGGAGTTGACTACGATGATACTTTCTCACCGGTAGCGAAGCTAAAGTCTGTGAGGATTATGTTAGCAATCGCTGCATATTATGATTATGAGATATGGCAGATGGATGTCAAAACAGCATTCCTCAATGGAGACATTGATGAAGAGTTGTATATGATGCAACCCAAAGGTTTTGTCGATCCTAAAGATGCTAACAAGGTATGCAAACTTCAACGGTCCATCTATGGATTGAAGCAGGCATCCCGAAGTTGGAATCAACGTTTTGATAAGGTAATCAAAAGTTTTGGTTTTATACAAACTTATGGAGAAGCTTGTATTTACAAGAAAGTGAGTGGGAGCTCTGTAGCATTCTTAATACTGTATGTGGATGACATATTGTTGATTGGGAATGATGTAGACCTTCTTAATAGTGTCAAGGAATATTTGAATAATAGTTTTTCAATGAAGGATCTTGGCGAAGCAGCTTACATATTAGGCATAAAGATTTATAGAGATAGATCGAAACGCCAAATATCATTGTCACAGAGTACATATTTGGACAAAGTTCTAAAGAGGTTTGGAATGGAAGAAAGCAAGAAAGGGTTCTTGCCCATGTTGCCCAATACGACCTTGAGTAAAACTCAAAGTCCGACATCGGCAGAAGATAGAGAAAGGATGAGTAAGACTCCCTATGCCTCAGCCATAGGATCTCTAATGTATGCCATGCTATGTACTAGACCCGACATCGCATATGCTGTTAGTCTAACTAGCAGATATCAAAGAGATCCAGGAGTGGATCATTGGACAGCGGTCAAAAACATCCTTAAGTACTTGAGAAGAACTAAGGATATGGTTCTTTCTTATGGAGGTGATGAACAGCTCGTTGTTAATGGTTACACCGATGCTAGTTGGAACACCGATCCGGATGATTCTAAATCACAATCTGGATACGTATTTATTTTGAATGGTGCAGCAGTTAGCTGGAGGAGTGCAAAGCAAAGCGTTGTGGCGAGATCTTCAACTGAATCGGAATACATGGCTGCTTCGGAGGCTTCACAAGAAGCGATATGGATGAAAGAGTTCATTACAGAGCTGGGTGTGGTTCCTAGTGCGCTGGACCCAATGTCTATCTACTGTGATAACATGGGCGCCATAGCCAATGCGCAAGAACCAAGGTCACACAAGAAGCTGAAGCATATCAAGCTACGTTTTCACGCTATTCGAGAACATATCCAGGATGGGGATATAAAGATTTGCAAAGTACACACAGATCTGAATGTGGCGGATCCGTTGACTAAACCTCTCCCGAGGGCAAAACATGACCAACACCAAACTGCCATGGGTGTTCGGTATATTACCATGTAATCTAGATTAGATGACTCTAGTGCAAGTGGGAGACTGTTGGAGATATGCCCTAGAGGCAATAATAAATGTAGTTATTATTATATCTTTGTGTTTATGATAAATGTTTACATTCATGCTATAATAGTATTAACAAGGAAACCATAATACTTGTGTGATTTGTAAACTTAATTTGAAGTCCCTAGTATAGCCTCTATACTTCACTAGCTTGTTGGTTGATTAATGATTGTGGTTTCCTTATCATGAACATTGAGATGTTATCAACAACAAGATCATATCGTTAGGAGAATGATATGGTGGACATACTCCTATAGACAAGCGTAGCATAAAGATCAAGTCATTTCAATAGTTCAATTGCTATATGCTTTCTGATACATAGTAACCTAATTCCTTCGACCATGAGATCATGCATATCACCTTTACCGGATGGATGCTTTGATGACATCAAACACCACACCGTAACTGGGTGGTTATAAAGGTGGCATTGAGTGTTCAGAAAGTATTGGTTGAGACACATGGATCAAGAGTGGGATTTGTCCATCCACATGACGGATAGATATACTCTGGGCCCTCTCGGTGGAATGTCATCCAATTAGCTTGCAAGCATGTGACTTGGTCACAAGGGATCACATATCACGGGAACGAGAAAAGAGTACTTATCAGTAACGAGGTTGAACTAGGTATGCAGAGATACCGACGATCATAACCTCGGATAAGTAACATATCGTGAGACAAAGGGAAATTGGTATCGTATGTAAGTGGTTCATTCGATCGCAAAGTAATCGTAGAAATATGTGGGAGCCATATGAATTTCCAGATTCCTCTATTGGTTATTGTTCGGAGAAGTGTCTCGATCATGTCCGCATAATTCACGAACCGTAGGGAGACACACTTAAGGATTCGACGTTGTTTGAGTAGTTATGGTATTATGAGAAAGAGACCGAATGTTGTTCGGAGTCTAGGATGGGATCCGGGATATCACGAGGTGATCCGGAATGGTCCGGAGAATAAGATTCATATAAGGAAAGTCCCGTTTCTGAGTTCGGGAATGATTCCGGTGTTTTCATCGGGAATGTTCTGGAAGGTTCCGGATTGTCCGGCACTCCGGGGGGGGAGGGGTACATGAATGTGTCATTACATATTGGAATGATTGCATCATGTACTAAGTGTTCTTGCTGTCCCAAATAAAGGATTAAATTGAATCCTAAAACAGAAAAGTCAAATGTCCAGTTTGAAAGTCAAACGGCTAAAACAAGAAACTGTGGGAAACAAGAAAGAGGAGTTGGGAACCGACTTGAGGGAGGAGTCTCCTCCCCAAGCCGGCGCGCCACCCAAGGCCGACTTGGGGAGGGACTCCCCTCCCCTGGCCGCGCCTCCCCACCCATAAAAGGAGGGGCAGGGCTCCCCTCCTAGACACACAACTTTCTACCTCTAAATCTCCGGTTTAGAGCCGTTTTGGTTTAGAGCTTCTAATTGCTTTAGCCAGCGGTTTAGAGCCTTCTAATTGGTTTAGAGCCTTCTAATTGGTGTGTCTAATTACTAGACCACTAATAGCCTCTCTCATAAGCTCCACCATACTCGCACCGGCTTAAGGCGAAGCCCTGCGGGATTTCCCCTCTACTTCCGGTACCACGCCGTTGTGCTGCCGGAATCGCGAGGAGAGTGCTACAACCTCCGCTGCCTGCTGGAACAAGGGAGAGGAAGGTCTTCGTCGAGTACCGAACGTGTGACCGACTGCGGGAGCGCTGCCGGAACGTGGCGCCGGAAGGATCATCTACACGATCTTGAGATCGGAAAGAGTACGACTACATCACCCACGAGAATCCGCTCTCGTTAAACGCTTTGGAATCTTCGAGGGTAAGTTATACCATCGACTCGTTGCTACAATCTAGTAGATAGATCTTGGCTTGTTTGTTTGTATGCGATAGAAATTTTTTGTTTTCCATGCTACGAACCCCTACAACAATGACATCATGCATGCGTCGAGGTTGACGTGGTCAGCTGTTCACTGGTCTTTGTCCATGTAGTGTATGACGTGGCCCCTGGTCCCACCTGTCATTGGCTGTGGGTAGAAGTTGGGCCAGTAACAAGTGAATTCACCAATCTGAGGGGTAATGTGGCCGATGGCCCACTAGTCAGTGACTTAGTCTAGATTAGCTTAGGTATAAAAAGTATTTATGTTTATGAACTAGATAAAACAATATTAATTCCAATATAATAAAATGATTAAATCTTGTTTTATTAATAACTTTTGTTTTATAATTCAGAAAAATATGTTTTATATATGAAAAATTTCAGAAAAATAAAATCTACAACTCAAAATTATTATAAAATATTATTATGATAATTATTTAAATAAATATAATTTAATAAAAGTTTTATAAGTAATAAAACTTTGATAAATCATATTTTAATATTAGTAAATATTAAAAATATAAATAAAATACCAAAAATCTTAGAAAAATAAGAATTATACTTTAAAATTATAATTATACATTATTACTTCACTTAGTTAAATATTTATTATTTATTAAGTATTTTTAAAGTAGTAAACCTAATTAAAACCATATCTTATTATTTATAAATCACAAAAATAAATGTAAAATACCAAAATAATCACAAAAGTAATACCTACATTCTAAAAATGTGATATTCCACTTTTGAGTTAAATAAAAGATTAAACAACTTTAATAACTTAAATATAAACTTATTTCCTTAATAGATAATTTATATAAGGTAAATAAAATTTGTTAATATTCCTAAAATTGCCAATTTAGATTTAATAAGTAATACCAGTCTTCAATATTGATAATATGAAGTCAAAATGGTTCAACACATTTTAAATGCAATTTATTTAAATTATCCTTCAACCATAAGTGCAGATTATTTTATAAAAGAATCCTTATCCAGTCTAAAATCTCCAAGATTAATTATAATAAAATAAAAACCATTTCTTTACTTTAACCACAAGTTTATGAACAAATCAAAACACTATAAGTGACATAAGTAGTAAATAATATTGTTTACTTATTCATAAACCTTAACCACATGTTTATAGGAAGGTAAATCCCTTTATACCATTATAATGTAAGGAAATCACTACTCCAATAGAAGTAATGCCATTCTTAAGTAACTCTAAGGAGACAATATAAAGTGAACAAGATACAAGTATCATAAGTAATACACCCTAAGTCTATCTACATCCTTAAAATTACCTTTAGTTTGCAAAGCTTTAAGTATAATGCTAAAAACTTATTTATATGCTTTATAGTTAACTTTAGTCTGTTACAATTAAATTATAAAGCATATTAATACCAAACCAACCCAGTTAAAAAACAAGATAGATAAGTCTCAAATACTACTAATATCATTATTCCGGTAAAGGCAATTCCTTCTGACTTAAAGACTATAACTAGAAAGAACACCTCATAAGGTTAACTTAAAAGCTTAAATGCTTCTAATTAGTTGAATAAGATTTTCTTCAAAGGTTATTCGTTTTGCCACTTCAATCAACATATGACAATTAATAGTAAACACCTTACTTTATACTATACTTGTATAATAAGATTGTTAATACTTAAATCCTTTATAAGTGACATTACTTGTAAAGTAAAACTTGAAGATAAACAATTAAGATGTAAGCAACCTTGAGTAGCATTCCATACTGTGTATTTTGTTGTTGTATAAATACATATTGTTTTCCACACACTCATAAGCCTTAATAAGAAGCACATGTGTGAAACTTAATCCAAAAGAGCAACACATTCCAAGGAAACCCTTTCCAGTATCCAAACCATAGAACAACGTTATCCTCGGGATTCGCGTTTCTCAACTTGCATTACATTGCTTATGCATAAAAGCATCTTGCTTATTTAAACATTAGTCCTTACCGGGCCACTGATGCAGATTTCCGCTATTGGATCTTATATTATCTTGAAGACCGTGAGTGCATAACCTTGCAATCACAAAAGGCAAGTTCACACTTGCTCATGTCCTTTGATTATTTTC
Source organism: Avena sativa (assembly GCA_916181665.1). Lineage (NCBI taxonomy): Eukaryota > Viridiplantae > Streptophyta > Magnoliopsida > Poales > Poaceae > Avena > Avena sativa. Next base: position 366,677,523 of record OV702279.1, on the reverse strand, counting down.
TGTAAAGTATTTTACAAATCCAGTGTTGTCATCACCTGCATTTGAAAAAGGACATAAAACACTATTTTTATAATAAAATGATTATAGGTTATTTACCATGAGGTAATAACCTTATATAAGAGTTCCGGTGGTAAAGGAACATATTATCAGGACTTAACAACCAATGTCACCAGTGATTCTTGCGTCCTATATCACGCGTTGACCATGAGATTTGTAATGGGACGAAGAAGTCAGCTGTATCTTTTCCCTCTCGCATGGAGCTGGATGTGCGGGTCGTGCCTGTTATTACTCGTAGCGTGCATATTATTTATGGTAATTCGTAGAGGATATGCAGCATATGTGTGGGAGCCCTCAACGTCCCACGATAGTTCCGGCATCTGAACGGTCTGTACTGCCATTGCCGTAATTCAATAGGTGGGCTGGAGTACACCAAGGAGACATGCGGGGTCGCGAAGAAGGCAGTGATAGGCTTGGATCTTAGTATGGGCCTCACACCAAGGAAGTGTAAACGAACCTGCAATTCGGATGTGCAACAAAGCTAAGATCTCTTATGGGTAAAGTGACGCACCTCTGCAGAGTGTAAGAACTGTAACTTGTTACTCCCTGTTCCGGGAAGGAACTGCGAACGCGGCGGGAAAGGAACTCCATGAAAGTTCTGGTAAACCCGTGAAGGCTGACGGACATAGCTTTTCAGAATAAAAGCAACCTTTGAATAAATGTTTACGAAAAGTTGCATGGCCTACGACCTACGGTCTGTGGCTGTAGTTATAGTGCATCAAACACTCCTTTTCTAGTGGACTTGCTAAGTACGCTCGTACTCAAAGTATCTTCTTTACCCTTGCTAGGTTCTAAAGCCAGTACAGACGACGTCTACATCAAGTTATGCTCCAGGAATCATCATCAAAAGCTAACACTCTTCAATGAAGTCAAGAAAGTCAACATATACATCAACTCAAGTGAAGACGAAGTTACTGATTAGATAAGAATAGAATTTCTAACCATAGAACCTACTTATGTAGAGTATCGCAATAGCAGCAATGCAAGCCTCATAGTTCAGCTACTAGTTTTATAAGTATGGTAGCTATGAGTTATTTATTCCTGATTCTTCTTTGTAAGAAGTTTCTTTCTCTCTCTTTAACCTAGAGTGTTCTATGGATCTTGTGTAAAGAGTTGAGTTGTAACCTATAGTCATGTCCTGGACCTGCTATGTTTCTGTCGTACTACTCTGAGGGATGTAATACTAGTGAACAGTGTTTCGTTGGTGTTATGTCAACGACTATAGTGTACTACATCATGCCGTGGTATGCTGGGTCACCGCAGTTGGTATCAGAGCATATGCTTTGACGTTAGGATTAAAACCCTTTTAGGAAGATCTGTAGGTTGGATAGTGACTATAGGAGCCATCTTATCTAAACCAAATATTCTTATGACTTGTGATGGGTATCCACTTGAGGATAACCTTGTCACACTCAAGTCAGATACTTAAGTCATTCTTTCTTAGGAGTAATTATTTATCTTTTCTCAAGTATAGTGCTCTTTAGTGTCTTCTGAGGGAGATATATACCACCAAGATATTGTAGGAAAGTGTAAGACATCAATTGAAGTAGTCTTAATGGTGTAGCCTAATCCTAGAATTTAAGTAAGAATAGTAAAATCTTAGTGTCAGTTGATAACCAAAGGCAACATGATGAATATCATTAGGATAAATGTTGAGATAATGAGTAGTAATCATGTGGGATTCACTTGAGAATTCTACGTGATGAAGTGAAATTATGTTAGGATTTAACAATGGAGTAAGGTGAAACAAAGTCATCATGGTTAGATTAGCTCTTAAATCATGATGTATAGGTAGACATAACCAGATCATGGTGAGATTAGCTCCGAAACCATGATGAGATTATAAATATGATGAGTAATTAGTAAATTATCTTTAGATAGAGTAAGAAGATAACTTGGTAGAATCATGATTGAAGTCAAAGGTGTCATAAAATAGTGATAACCTTCAATCTTAGGGGTTCAAATAGAATCTGCTTAGTCATTTGGAGAGATCATGTGAGGTTAGTTGGCTAATAAAGAAAGGTTTAATATAGTTAATCATTCCAAAGGTAAGACAAAAGTTTAGTCAAAACCAAATTGAGACCACTTTGCTTAAATTTATCCTGTTGCAATTGAGCAAATTGGGTAAATATTGAGACAAAGTATAGTTTGACCCTATGTGTTAAGTATCACGATGTAAACCTATACGAGGAGGTGTCATATACTACACAGCTAAGCCTGAATTTTAGAGATATTATACTCAACTACTATATTCTGGGCTTAGAATATTGTGTGTTATATGTACCACATTTGAATTTATTTGTTTTTCTTGGATCTTCTTGATTGACTAGATCTGTACATGAAGTTTGACTTGGTGTGCAAATGCATGTTGCAACATCCAGTTACTACTTGATGTCATAGACCTAGATAGAAAATGGAATTCGTGTAAGGGATTGACGAGTTCCGAAGACCAATATAAAGACTTACTTGAAGGGTAAAGCCAAATATAAGTAGTATCAACGCAATTCGAAGGATGGATCAAGCTTAGATCATCACTAATCAACAATAAGAAGGAATATTAGTATAGAAAATATATGGAACAACAAGAAGTAATGAACTTAAGGTTCATTTAAAGTAGGTAATGTTGCTAAGAAGTCAATGGAGTACTGATACAAGTTCATGGAAGCATCATGAAAAAGTGCAAATAAGAAGTTTTGGAACCAAAATGTTATTCAAGCTCTGACAATTCAGAGGGAATGCCATAAGGATGTTAGGAACCGTAGGGTAATACATACATCCTAGGATGGTTCGCAGCTGGTAATTATCCGCAGCTGGTATTTGATCCATAACTAGTATTTGATCCACAGTTGGTATCTTGACCATAGCCGGTGTTGGTTGACATAGTTAACCAGATCATCTTAAAACTTGCATAAAGAGCATAAAATTTGACCTAAGATAAGTCTAACAAAGGAGTATAAAATTAAAAGCGATTGTCTTTCGAGACTGTTCATGAAAATTGACTTATCAAAGCAAAAATGTCCTAATAGTAAGTAAGACAAATAATGCTGAAAGATTCACTTCGGAGATCCACAATTGTGTGGATACACCATACAATCTCTCATAAGACCCTAACTAGGCATAGTAAAAGCTGGATAGAGACCAATATTCTAATTATAAAGCCAATAAATACTAAATAGGCAGTTTGAAGACTATTACTAAATAACCAGATCATGGTGATATTAGCTCCGAAACCATGATGAGATTATAAATATGATGAGTAATTAGTAAATTATCTTTAGATAGAGTAAGAAGATAACTTGGTAGAATCATGATTGAAGTCAAAGGTGTCATAAAATAGTGATAACCTTCAATCTTAGGGGTTCAAATAGAATCTGCTTAGTCATTTGGAGAGATCATGTGAGGTTAGTTGGCTAATAAAGAAAGGTTTAATATAGTTAATCATTCCAAAGGTAAGACAAAAGTTTAGTCAAAACCAAATTGAGACCACTTTGCTTAAATTTATCCTGTTGCAATTGAGCAAATTGGGTAAATATTGAGACAAAGTATAGTTTGACTCTATGTGCTAAGTATCACGATGTAAACCTATACGAGGAGGTGTCATATACTACACAGCTAAGCCTGAATTTTAGAGATATTATACTCAACTACTATATTCTGGGCTTAGAATATTGTGTGTTATATGTACCACATTTGAATTTATTTGTTTTTCTTGGATCTTCTTGATTGACTAGATCTGTACATGAAGTTTGACTTGGTGTGCAAATGCATGTTGCAACATCCAGTTACTACTTGATGTCATAGACCTAGATAGAAAAGGGAATTCGTGTAAGTGATTGACGAGTTCCGAAGACCAATATAAAGACTTACTTGAAGGGTAAAGCCAAATATAAGTAGTATCAACGCAATTCGAAGGATGGATCAAGCTTAGATCATCACTAATCAACAATAAGAAGGAATATTAGTATAGAAAATATATGGAACAACAAGAAGTAATGAACTTAAGGTTCATTTAAAGTAGGTAATGTTGCTAAGGAGTCAATGGAGTACTGATACAAGTTCATGGAAGCATCATGAAAAAGTGCAAATAAGAAGTTTTGGAACCAAAATGTTATTCAAGCTCTGACAATTCAGAGGGAATGCCATAAGGATGTTAGGAACCGTAGGGTAATACATACATCCTAGGATGGTTCGCAGCTGGTAATTATCCGCAGCTGGTATTTGATCCATAACTAGTATTTGATCCACAGTTGGTATCTTGACCATAGCCGGTGTTGGTTGACATAGTTAACCAGATCATCTTAAAACTTGCATAAAGAGCATAAAATTTGACCTAAGATAAGTCTAACAAAGGAGTATAAAATTAAAAGCGATTGTCTTTCGAGACTGTTCATGAAAATTGACTTATCAAAGCGAAAATGTCCTAATAGTAAGTAAGACAAATAATGCTGAAAGATTCACTTCGGAGATCCACAATTGTGTGGATACACCATACAATCTCTCATAAGACCCTAACTAGGCATAGTAAAAGATGGATAGAGACCAATATTCTAATTATAAAGCCAATAAATACTAAATAGGCAGTTTGAAGACTATTAGTAAACCCTAAGGGGGAGAGTAAACATTATAAATAAAAGTTGAAGAAGTACTATAGGTGATAATGAAAGATTATCTAAAACTTAATAAAGTAACATCTTGAAGTAATAAAACAGAATAGTCTTAACAGACTAATTCTGAAAGAAACAACTCTTAAGTGATCCTTAAGAGGTAATAGAGCACATCCATTTGGGCATTTGTAGAGAACAAAAAAACTCCAATGGGTATGGACTAAATGTGTTCAAATCCAATCTTTGGAAGGACTACCAATACAACTCATACAATGATAAATCAAAGATTAGTCTTTTGACTATAACTATTGACTAAATTAAAAACCTGTTTTAGTGAGACTTCCTAGATCTTACATAGTATAGTAAGAAAGTTCGATGATTAAATAAAAGGAGTTGGATCAGGATACCTAATTAGGAAAAAATGAACTAAGGAAAACACCCCTATTTAAGAAGTTCATAATAAAGACATATCCCTATAGTAGAATAGTAGGAGAACTTTGGAGTATTGGAGACACCCAGTTAAAAATTGCCAAGTATGATGAGGATTCAGGGAAAAGATCTGGATATGAGATATTACAATTATTCCCAAAGAAGCTGCGTTTTGTCTTGTCGCACGCACAGATTTAAACTGCACTGTCTGTGCAAGCTAACGCTTCCTTATTGATCATACACTGAATTTTCTCCATCAGAGAGTCACGGCTACGAGCACGCAGAAGGAAACAATCTACCGGGGACACTATAACACATTGACCGGCCCGTGGAGTACGGTAACGCGCACCGATTAATCGTGTTACACGGGTTGGATATATAGGAGAGTACTTTTCTAAGCAAGTCTCGCCGTCGGTTAATTAACTACTCCGGTTGGCCTTCTTTATTTAAGATAAGGAATTGGCACGGCAAGTTAACAGCCGAGGTGCTACATGCAAAAATGTAAAATAGGAGTTGGATGTAAATGAGTTCGCGACCAAGTGCGAAGTCGGCTTAATTCGTTGGTTGGTCATTTTTTATCCTGTGCTCTGTCGTACACCAACACAACCTTAATCAAACAAGCAACAAAAGTCATCAACATGTGGGCAGCGTAACAGGCAGGCTGCCATGTAGCTCGTGGACAGGTAACGAAGAAGGCGGGAGACGGTGCGATACGCGTAAAGTTGTAAAGTATCGTGGTCGCATCTCGCATGCAGCGTGGCATGGGACTTCTGGATTTCCGGACGAGCCACAGCATCATGTCACCTCATGATTGGCTGCTAGCTGACTGCTGGCTTGTGCTCGCTCCTTGTATTCTGTAGACGCCACCCATCCAGTCCAGAGCTTATCATGCTGAGCTGCGCTTTCTTCATAAAATGTGACCCTTTTCCATGGATAAAGGACCTTCATCTGGAATCATGGGTCTAATGATTGGTGGGCATATAGGGAATGCACATGGAAATAGATATTTCTATGGTTCCATTTATCTTTAAACTTATTTAAAGTGATGCCCATTTTGTTGCCAAAAACTGAAATGTTTAGGAACGTGCTAACGCATTTACAGATAGATTGATTCTTGGAAACCATATGAGTGAATTTATGTAAAAAAATAGTTTTACACTATAAGTGTTGCAAGAATCATATTTCTTAATATGGCAAAGTGTACTTTACACTGTTATTTTTGTATGAACCACCCATATTGGCCACAAATAATAATAATGGCCATGCTTACGATAATTTTCCTCGGTGTTCCTTTTAATTTTTTTCTAAAATGTTGACTTTTCTGAATATTATTTCTTGCAACTTTGAATGTGAGATTTTTGCCTTTCTAAGAAGGAATGTCCAACAATAGTGTGTGTGTGTGTGTGTGTGTGTGTGTGTGTATAGAGCTCGAGCTTAAGTGAGCTAAGCATTTGAAAAGGTGGAAAATCATATTTTAAAAGTTTAAAAAAGTTCTAGATTTTCTAGGAGTGGTACATAAAGATGGTTCTATGAACTTGCAATTTTCTGCTAGAAAATACATTGTATTGTAGGCTACACAAGAACTAGGCAATCAAAACCTGGATTTAGGAATTAACATTTGAATTTTTTTTGTAGATTACATCTGAAGTGATAATTCAACGAAACATTAACAGAATAAGGTACAAATCTCTATGTATCTATATATTTTTTAAGATATTTTTTTGAAGTTCAAAATCATGATTTGATTTTTGTAAATAGGATCAGTGTGTTATTGTCTATTTCAATCATGATTTTGATTTTTATAGAATACATCTGAAACGATAATTTGGAGCCTCGTCATTTGTAAAGATTTACATTCTAAGGTCTTGAAAAACTATTAAAGACTTACTTTTAATGATCATTGCTCTAGTTTTTTAATGGACATTTCTTCCCTCGTCCTCAACTTCATTAACTGCTAAAGTGTAGAGGGTAGTAAAGTCACTCACAACAATCAATCATTTCTTATGGTAAATGCAACGGCGACACCATTTTTAAAAACATTGTTGTTAAATCATCTACATGCACAACTATTGAATGTTGTTGAACGAACTTTTGGTGTTCTAAAAGCTTGTTTTCCAATGTTGTTGAATGAACGTTGGTTATCTACTCACATGAGATTCGGTTTACTACACTGCTAAACCAGGCCTAAGCGTATAATTCATTGAAATTTGCGTTCGTGTACGCGAAATCACCACAATATTTTGCGATGGGGCTCCGGCGATGGAGGATTGTGGTGGATCTGATGGTTGGAGGAAGTGAGTGCAACTCCTCGAGAAGGGGAAAACCTGTGGGATAAACAAAACAAGTACACCTAGAAAAATAGAGGTATTTTATCTTAGTTTGGTAACCACATACTCCCTATGTCCCAGATTACTCTGCATTTTAGGTTTAGTTAAAGTCAAACATATTAAAACTTGTACAAGCATATTCTACAAAATACCAATATTTATAAAATCAATTACATAAAATATAAAAATATGTTTTATGATAAGTCTAATTATATTCATTACGTATTTTAGATGTTGATATTTTTTCTAATATACATAGTCAAAGTATATAAAATTTGACTTTGACTAAACCCAGAATGCAGAGTAAATTGAGACTGAAGGAGTAACATAGAGGGAAGATCTCAAATTATCACTGTGTTGTATTCGTAGGAGCGAGTGTCTGCATTTATGCTGGTTTCACCCCGGATTATTAACCCGCTAGTTCGCAAATTATCACCCTGGATTATTAGAGCATCTCCACTCGCCTACCCAGGAGGCCGATCCGAACGCCGAATTTCGGTCCGGATACCGAAAACTGGCCCGTACCCAAGGACCTGTTTCTGGCCGGATTTGGGCCATTTTTGGTCCGGACTACCCAGGCTGAACCCAAGTTTCGGGGTACGCCCTAGGAACGCCGGACTCAGCAAAATAGGCGAAAAAAATCAAAGCGACGTGTGGACCCGCCGAGTCAGTGACGAAAGCCGAGTCGTCGTCATCCTCGGAACCACGCGGCGACCACCGGGCAATTATTGCTCGTCGCGTCGCCGATTTACGGCACCACCGTCGCCGCCTCGGCTCCCGCGACGGACCGGCGGTCACTAACTTTCCGCCGTTTCCACTTTTCCCGCCCTCGCCGCTACACCCCTCCCTCCCTCGCCGCTCACCTCGGCCTTTATAAGCCGTACTCCTCGCCGGAGATCTTCGCACTCTCTCACAGCTCCCCCACCCACAAGCCCAACTCTGGCGAACCTTCTATCACCTTTCCCCCTTCTCTCACCATGGGCGAACGCTACCCCGGCGACGGCGCTGCAGCGAACGGCTTCGGCCGGCGCACCCTCCAGACGTGGGAGGCGCGCATGCTGTACGAGGCCGAGTACATGACGCCGCCAGACACGTGGATGCCTCCGGGGTGGACGTTGAGCGCCGGCGGCATTCCAACCCCGTTAGGGACGACGCCGGAGGAGCTGCCGTACGATGTACAAGAGTACATCGCCGGGATGGACAGCCCCGCCGAAGCGGAAAGCGCCGACAACCTCCAGTACTGGGCGAACTTCTTCGCGGAGCGGCGCGAACAGGAGCTCGCCCGCCACGTGGGGCCGTCGAACGAGTCCCCGCCGGCGCGCAAAAACTCGGCGGGGCGCCGGCGTTGGTGGAGCGCACCAGGGTGGACACTCGCCGCTGTGCTGGAGCACATCAACCGCGGGAACACTCCGCGGCTCGGCTTCCCGCGCAACCCGACGCCTGTGGCCAGGACGGGTCGACGTGCTCCGGCGAACTGGGCGCCGAGGAGGATGGCGAGCATGAGCTCGTCCTCCTCCGCTTCAGCGTCCCACTCTTCCGGCAGCGCGCCGCTTCGCACGCCGACGGCCATGAAGCGCGAAGCCGTCTCGCCTGCGCGCGCGGTATCGTCATAGGCGAGCCACCTGCGCCTACGCCGCCAACAGGCCACCTGCGCCTACGCCGCCCCAAGACAGAAGGCTCGGCGCCGGCCGAGGACGCTGCCTTGAAGATGGCGCTGGAGCAGTCGTTCCGCGAAACGGCGCCGCGGACGCCACCGCTGCCGCCGGTCGAGCCCTCCTCGCCGGACATCCTGGAATGGTCCAGGAGGGACTGGGAGAAGGCGGAGCATCAGCGCATCCTCGGCCTGCTGCTGCAGGCCGAGGAGCAGGCCACCTGGCGTTGGGCGCTGTCTGGGCGTGAGCTCGCCTACCAGAGCGCCCCGCTCTACGTCCTGGACGACGACGAGGACGCAGGCCCGTCCTACCAGCCATGGAGGTACAGCGACCCTGGCCAGGGCAGCTCCCGCCAGAACCAGCCGCCGAGCGACGAGGACGACGGCCGAGCCGACCCCCATTACACGTCGTTCTACGACAACTTCGGCATGTAGAACGGCAAAGGCACCAGCGGCGGCCTTTTTAAGTTTATTTATGTACTAGTTTCGTTTAAATTTGATGTAATCCGCATATATTCGCCCAACTTAATGAAAATCGTCTAAATTTGATGAATTTTAGCCGAACTTGGGGACTTGGTCTGGATACGCGGGTGGGAAAATAGACGTACTCAGGCCGAAAACTAGTTTAGTCCTGCCGAAAAACTGACCAAATTTTACACTGGGTTTACCGACGAGTGGAGATGCTCTTGACCCGCAATAAGACGGGTGACGCATACGCCCGACAGGATGCACGGTACGGATGGACCGGCCGATCGATCTCTCCTGACCGGCCCGAGCAAGATTTTACGGCTTCACGCGGCCCGTTGCTTAGAAAAGTGAGCAGAGAAAAACCGCGGTCGAGAGCAACACAAAGGCAGCACAAAGCGCGCGTCGGGCAGCGACGCGACGCGACGCTCGCGCACTGGAACGAGTGAACCCGCGGCGTGCACAGCTGCTCGATCTCGTTCGCAGAAAGGCAAAAAAGAGCTGATCGATATGTGCTCTGCTTGCTGGGGCTGGCATTGCAGATGAACACGAGGACGTACGCGGCCGGCCGGCCGACGTGCAGAGCGCCGTGGTGCGCGTGTGGCCACCAGCGGCTCGACGCCGTCCACTTGTGCGTGGCCCGGTGGCCGGTGCATATGGGCACACGTACATCGGCCGGGTCAGACGCGCGCGCTCTAGGAAGAAGAAGATACGGTACGCATCGGCCGCATCACTAATCCGATAATTGGTGATGACGATCGGAATAATGGATTGTAATTATCATAACTAGTTGAATGCCCGTGCGTTGCTACGGAACAACAATTATCGCGTTGACAAGTAATTTATGACAGAGGGAATGCTATTGTTTTAAATCATCAATTTTATTTTATCTACCGCCTTATACTTAATTTATTTTTTCTTCAATAATCTACTATTGGTATAATGGCAGTTTGTGAGGAAAGTCATATGTAAGATAAGTTGCACCATAGGCTATCATGTGATGTTAAACATGTAAACATGAAAATAAATCCATCATTTTGTGAACCGAATGCTTCGCATCCTTCTCATATATGGTGTATGTGGAAATAAGCAACTGTTGTGGTCATGAGAAAACAAAATGTTAATTAGAGCAAATGTTTTATTTACACCCCAAATGGTGGATTAAAACATTTAATGCAAGCATATTACAACACCAGCGTAAAAAATTTAGCAAATTCATTCAGAAACTCGGGAGGGGAATAAAATCAAAATATTTTAGAAATTACCGACAAGCAAGAAATAGGTGGACAATGCACAATAAAGAAGTGTTCCTACATGATTCCTTACGTCAAACTGGTACAGAAATATCAAAGGGTGCATGTAAACCTAACGATGAAAGGCTTCTCCACAGTGATTCTTGTTCAACAATGTAATCAACCACGGCTTGAAAGACAGCTACAATACCCGAATATTCACTTCTTGAACAAATGGCGCCACCTCAATTTGATATCTTAATGTAAACCTCCCTCTGACCCATATTACATGACTTGGATTTGTCAAAATTTGGATAAACCTATATTCTAAATAGTGTCTAGATTCATTCAAATCTAGACAAATTTGAGTCAACTAATATGGGTCGGATGGAGTACAAAAATTCACTAACAGTTGCTGACAGGCTACTGCAACTTTGAGATTCAGAATCAAACCTGAAGCAAATGCCAACGAATTGCAAATAAAAATGAAACACGTGATGATTGGACTCCACTCTCAGACGTGCCAGTAGAAGCTCACACAGTGGATGGGAGCAGCGAGGCGATCCTGTTTCAGTTTTGGCTGAGAAGACACGACAGGGAGCAGTGCGCGCATGGGTTGGCCTGCGCGACGGCCGTCGGCGGCTGCTACCACGAGAGACGCGTGTCACCACAAGGGAACCGCCGTCGACGCTGAAGCCAGCCCCCCTGCCCCTTACCCGCGAGGCCGCGACCAGCCCTCCGCCTCCACCCCCGCTCCCCTTCCAACTCCAGCCCTCCAGGTCCCCCTCTGTTCGGCTCTCCACATGGATGACGAGGGAAGCGCTATTGTGCGGGAACAACATAAACCAAATCGACAGTTCATAATTAATTCAGAAGCAACAAGAACAAATCGACAGTTCATCTCCATGAGGAATTCGAGCTGGGGTCGCTGGGTTTTCAATTTTGATCTAGGCAGAACGACTTCGAGTTGGGGCTTCGATCTCGATTGAGTGCTTTTTATGAGGGCAACCATGGTGCCGTCGTCGAGCACGGTCCGTGTCGGAGCAGTCTAGCAGAGTTCAGTTCGTACCGGATACGTGAGGGCAGCACAGTCGGTGTTGGAGTAGAGGGGAGTCGCTGTGGCGGAGGGTGAACGCGCGCGGCTAGTAGCTCCGGGAATGGGGGCACCATCTTCTCCACACCGTGGCTGCCTGACGGTGGAGCTAGCAGGTCGAATCCCAGCGGCCCCCAATCCCCATCGTCACCAACCACAGGGAGCCCCCTGCGCGTCGCCTCCCGACGACGACCGTCCCTCACTACAAGAAAACCCCTCGTATAGCAATACATATTCTGCAACGATGTAAATATTGGTTGCAAAAAAATATCATAGATACGTATGCATGTGTTGCAGCTTAATCTGTTGTCTTTTTTTTGAGCGGAAGCCTGATCTGTTGTCTAGTACACGTATTGCTCATACAGGAAAATGAGCCCGGCCCACTAAGCACGATTACCCCTCCCTTAACCCACCAACCACGATTAGTCTGGAGTGCACGCCCGCACCTGCAATCCCACTCCTTGCTTCCCCAGACCTAGCCGCCTCCTCAGGGCTTCCTTCGCCGGTGACTAGTGGCGGCCGGTGATGCAGGTCGTCTCCTACCATGAGATCCCTAACTCTAGGAAACGCTTGTTCTGCCAAGATTGATCTGTGAGGCTATTACGCGGAGGTTTGTCGATGTTGAAGGGCCACGGCGGAGAGTCGGAGCACAATGGGGTTCCGTGGCGCAAGGGCATGATAGAGGTTCATGCTGTAGGTACAATTTCCCTTAGCTTAACCCGTGTCCTCAGTTTTTTTAGGAATTTTGTGATCTTTGACAAGTCAGATGACCTAGATGCATAGGCAACAGGGCAGGCGGCAGTTGCAAGATAAGTCGCACCAAGAAGCCTCAAGCGGCATGCATCAGCAGCAACAACCAGCAGCCGGACAACTTGTAGGTGTTAATCCCCCAGTTTTGTCGTTTTTATGTATCACACATCTAATACTTCTCCAGATCATGCGTTTTGAGTTTGCAATGTTCAGTTTGTTGTTTCTGCAGAGTCTTAATATTTTACAGCTCATTGTAAAAGTGCCAAGAATAATTACGTGCTGAACGGGTATGAGTTTAATCCATGCCATGAAGCTCAAGGAATGCCTACTAAACAGATGCATGATAAAACTAATTTGCTTTATTGTAACCTTTGAAAGGAAATATGCCAACAAAATTCAGTTCCTTGTATCTGATTCGAGAGGACCAGAGAAGATCTCACATATTCAGATATATGTGCATTGTTTCTGCTAATTCCGTATTTCTCTTTTCTGTCATCTCTAGAACGTACCAGTATCCATTTTGTTTCTCATTTCTTTTCTAAAAATTCGTTTATCTGGACCCACATCATTATGGTCTCCAGTAGTGTACCTAATACTGAATTTTCTTGGCATAGAATCTGGCATAACAAAAGAGGAAAGTTTCAAAGGCCTGTGCTAATGTTGTATTTACATCCAAGGGAATTTATTATATCTCACTGAAGGTAAGCTTTCATTATTCAAGCAAAACCTTTTCCTGTTCCTATTTTAAATTTTATTTTGGAGGTAGTTTCAGAGTGCTTTTGGACAAACTATTTATGTAATCTTGTACCGACTAATTATGTACTCTAGCACAGACTATTTATGTAATCTAGTACTGACTAATTATGTAATCTAGCACAGACTATTTTGTACTGAAATATTCTGACTAGCTGTTGGTGGTTTAATTTGGTGGATGCCACATACAACATCTGTCGTATGACACAATATATTTTAAATTGTAGTTAGTTCTTTCCATCCGGTTAGTTGTACAACGACTTACTATAAGCTACTATTCACCAAAAAAGGACCTATTGTTATTAATTATTCCCTCGTGTTACTTGTACAACAACTTTTTTTTGCAGGTACTTGTACAACAACTTACTGTAAGCTACGACTATAATCACACTAGTGATGAGATTTAATTCATTTTTTTTTTTGCTTTCCATGATATATGTCTGTCTCAGAATTAGAATCACACTGTATGTCAACCAATAAATTTTCAAGCGACAGGCGTGTACATGTTAATAGTTTCTTTGTTTTGTTAAATACACGTATTTCTATCTTAAAAGAATTTATACTTTATTAGATGTTCGTCCCTTGCAAACTTTGGTATCCTGCCACTGTATATGAATTTTTCTAATACCTGTATGATTAACTTTTTAGCTTTGTGATATACTATGATTGACCATTCTTTTGATTTGTAAAAATATTTTTTTGTATTTGCAGGTCCCATACAGCCGGAACACTTGATACGTTTGGTTACCAGCTCTAAACATGTTGAGAAAATATTGGAATAGATATATAGGACTTAGTAGATTATCATGTTTTGATGCAAGATTGTAATTGTCCCTCTTCTGTATATATAGCACTAGGTAAATCTGATATTGGTGCACGTTTGTAAAGTGCTTACTCTTCGAATAATATTCATGTATGAGATGGTGGTCCCACCTAATAAATATCGATTTCTTTGGTGTACAATACATTCATATTCTACAACTTCTGCTCTGTGGTACAACACATGTTAACTATGTTCTCTCGCTGTGAAGAAAATCTACCACATGTTATAAGTCAAACAATCTTGTCATGAATATAGTATTTTTAAATAGAAATTTCAATCCGTGTAGGATCTCTCTACCAACGCATACAGTTGTTATTTGAAATATGTAGCTATTTTGCAACGATTATCCCGATAGTTACCAACGCAGGGATATCCGTTGCATTATGTCCTTGCAACGCCTAGAAACGCAACGCACTTTAATCCGTTGGTATTGTCGCTTGCAACGCTTATATGAGCAATTAGATACGCACAAATGCGTTGCTGTAGGGGTGGTCCTCTTGTAGTGCCTCCCGAGCGTCCGTCTGCGCCTCCTCGATCCGTGCTGCCCCACCGCCAGATCCCAACTCCTGCGCGCCGCCGCCGCCTTCGCTCGCGAGCCCCGCCTCCAGCGCATCGCCGCCGCCCACCTTACTCTCTCTGCTGCCTCTCCGCTGTTAGGAATAAGCCACGTCGCGGTGTCGATCAACATGTGCGCGTCTCGGTCGAGTCCGGACTGCGGTGTGTTGCGAGTCTGTGGCCGTGGCAGGTGTGTTGCGATGCATGTAGTTTGGTTAGACTCCAGGTTAGTTAGTTGCATGCGTTGGAAACGGAGAGTTCTGGGCGTGGCTCGCGGTCAGTTGGAGGGAGTCTGCATCGTGCTGTTGAGGAAATGGCTCACGTACTTGGGCAGGCCGGGTCTCTAGGAGCGCGCGAGTGCCGCAGGAAGCAGTTGCTAGGTGCCAGCCGTTTGTATAAAACGCCATGTAATCACTTCGTTCTGTAAGGCCAGCTGAAGAGAAAATATTAGGGCGTTCGTGCGCCCGCGGCGGCGTTCATGCGCCGGCCCGAAAAATTGCCTTTGTCTTCCACCTCCGTTCGTGCGAGTGAGAGGGTGCAGCCTTGGGCTGCACCAACATCCGCTGCCTCCCTCGCTCGCTTTTGTAGCATCCCCGTCCCCAATTCGTCCCATCCTCCCCACTCTCACCCAGCCTCCATGAACGCCGACGCCGCTAGATCCGACCAGGCCACCTTGAACGCCGACGGTGGAGAGGATGGCGCCTCTGCCAGCTTCTGCAGTCTGTGTTGGAGCAGAACATGTGTTGGAGCGTGACACTGACCTGCTGCTGCCGCCATGGTGTGTGCCCCGTCCGCGAGTCCGCCGACAGCCGACACCGCCATCCGATTCCCTTCCCCGAGGCGTACAGACACTCGCCCTCGAGCTCCTGCCTGCGGGGCAGCCGGCACCGCCATCCGATCCCCTTCCCCGAGGCGCACAGCCACTCGCCCTCGAGCTCCTGCTGGCGGGGGAGGGGGCTCGGGCCAGCGACTTCGTCCGCAACCTCCCCGCACTCCACTCCCACATCTCCATGGCCGCTGCCGCCATTTTTTAGCCCGCCGCCGGTCGGCACTGGGGCGTCGCGAGGCTTCGGGACAGAGAGAGAGAAAAGTAGGTTGACCAACTTGGCGGTGGCACAGCTTGTAAGACCTCCGAAAAGCCAGGGGCAAATTCGTCTTTTCAACGCAGACGGATTTTTTGGCTGGGTGACGAACGGTCCCAATCTTTTTAATAGTATGGATATGTCGAGTGTAATACTAATAAGAAATTAAATTTGACCGGACAAGTTAAACGCTCGATCGCTTATCGGAAGAGGGAAATAAAGCGAGGTACCGGATGATCGAGCTTATCATTTGCTTGCCCGATCGAGCCGAAACATGTGCGTGGCGAAATGATAAGGGCATCTTTACCGGGACGACCCAAATGGTCTGGGCGTGTCCGAAACTGTCCGCGCGGCGCCTCAGCGGGCCGACTGGTCCATACATGCATTTAATTTAGGGCTCGGTTGCGTCGGTTCGGACAGCGCGGACAGCGTGAGCCCTCCCGCTAGTGGCACAGCAGACGCTCTCCTCCCCCAAACCCTCGCGCACTCCATATCGCTCGGTCGGAGCAGTCTTTGCCGCCGCCACCGCCACCGATTGCTGCCACTGACGCCCCGCACGATATCTAGCGCCACCGCAGGCCACGCGCGTTGCCGGAGTTGTCTGGCCGCTCCACAGGCAGTCTCGTCGCCCTCGGTCTCCGCCATTGGACTGGGCGCGCGACACCCTCTGCGTGCGCACAACCCGCTCGATCAATTGTCTGAGATACATTCGCCGGTCCTTTCTAGGCTTTGTCCAGCCCACTTCGGGAGTTTCTGTCGGCATTGATGGCCGCATACTTTGCAGATGGGCCGCAGCCAAAGGGCAATGGAGTTTTTCTACAAGAATTTTGTGGAGTCATCCTATGAGGAGGAGTCCGACGGTGAGACCAAGATTGTGCTGGCGGCTGCACAGATGGTGCACGACCACTACCTCCTGCCGTCACGCAGAGGTGGCTCGTCCAAGTGGCGCCAAGCCAACCAGGAGCGCGACCGAGAAGGTGGCCACATACGTCTTTACAAGGACTACTTCCATCCAACTAATCCAGTCTTTAAAGAGAAGGCATTTTGTCGCCGCTATCGGATGTCGAGGGACCTGTTTTTGCAAATTCTCAATGGGGTGACAAAGTACGATAGCTACTTTGAGGCCAAGTACGATTGCATCGGTAAGATTGGCTTCTCCTCTTACCAAAAATGTTTTGCTGCCATTCAGCAGCTTGCATATGGATTTTCCGGTGACCTCCTCGACGACTACATGCGCATGAGTGAGTCCACATGCCATGAGGCTATGTATCGGTTTTACAGCGCGGTTATTGCGGTGTTTGGCAAAGTTTACCTGAGGGAGCCAGACACCAAAGACACTGCCCGTCTTTTATCCATCAATGAGAGAAGGGGGTTTCCTGGTATGCTTGGCAGCATCGACTGCATGCATGGCAGTGGAAGAACTGCCCATTTGGTTGGCAAGGGCAGTTCAAAGGGCATGCAGATGGGTGCACCGTCATACTAGAGGTCGTTGCATCACAGGATCTCTGGATTTGACACTCCTTTTTTGGCATGGCTAGATCAAACAATGACATCAATGTGCTGCAGCGCTCTCCGGTGTTTGCTAGGCTGACAGAAGGCAATGCCCCATAGGTTTCTTATTAGATCAACTAGCAAGGTGGTCCTCGCAAATGCGAGGACATTATATTTAATTATTTAAAATATAATTTTTATATTGCTAAAAATGGTAAATATGGAACTTTACTTTTATGTGTCACCTTTTCATATTATCAATGCACTGATGCCATTCATTTTTTTACAGAAATTATGCAACTACATTAGAAGGTACTATCAAGATGCATACATTTTGAAACTCCAAAAGTACAACCATCTACTACAAATACTACATCAGTGTGAAAGAGGCTCTGAATTTTTTAGTAATGTCACTTCATTTCATTGACTGGATACATATAATTGGAAAAATCATTTCCTTACAAAAATCTCATCAAAATACTTGATATGATTAGAGAACTAAATAGCCAATACAACAGCAGTAACACTTACTATGCCATTGAAGTCAGTAATATTCTCGCTCTCGACTGAGTAACGATACAATAATTTGTGCTTAAATTTTGTAGAGTACTTATTTGGAGGTTCCAATGTGACTTATCGCTTCACAAAAAAATGAAGATAGAGCAAAATGTTCATAATTTGGGATATTTCTATAAATAGACACATAACAACTTGCAAAAATAATGTATGTAACATCCCAAAAATATTAAACTTGGATCATCAAACTCTAATCCTCAAAAATTAGGGTTAACAAAAACTTTTGCAATTAAAATAATGAATGCATGCATATGTGTATGCATTGATTTTGAATTCTTTAAAACCACCTTGTTTGTTTGTTCCATTGCTTGTAAAATGTTTCTTAGGTGAAATAAACATCATCTAAAACATTTCCCACACTTTTCCTAAAGACAAGTAAATCAAAACACATATATTAAATGAATGGTCACTTTGACCAATTTAACTCCCATGCCTACTTTGGCTGTCTCAAACTTCCAAAACCTAACAGAAACTTTTCTGGATCTTTGCACCCCTTAAATGTACTCATAACAAAGTATCAAGGCCCACTTTGTGATCATCCAGAAACTTTCAAGTGCATAGTTTAAATGACAATTCAAAATTGAATCTTTATCATATGGGAAGATCCCACTTTTTCAAAAACCACCCAAACAAGCTCAACTTTCAAAACCCAAGCAGCTACAGACTCACCAGGACCTAGCAAACCCACCAAAAATCATTTCAAAATTCAAAACTTGATTTCATGCGGCCATTTCATCAAACAGATTGCAGACACAAATCAAACAAACATCAAACACTATTGTGAGCAGTGATTCTTGCCTAACTTGTTCCCTAGTTAGCTCATAACCAGCTCAGTAGATCATCTAGGAAGATTAACTAGGAACTAGCACCACTGTGAGCTTGCCATTGCCATCAATGGTGAACAGCCGAGCACCCCCTTGCCACCCCAGTGTGGACAGCAGGCTAGAGGAAGAACTAGCCGTGCCAACCTTGTCTAGGAGATCACCCATGCCTCACCGCCCCCTCTCGACCAGCCCTGTCTCGCAGACAATGCCCAGAACCGCCAGGAACGCCGCGCCCGTGCCGCTGTCGACCATGCCGAGCGTGCGCCAGAGCACCACCCTCGACTGAAGCCCACAGACCGCGCGCCGCCCTCGCCGCGTGCATACACAATCCCCACCGACCCAGGAGACCGCCAGACATCCCCGTTTGCCGCCCCGTGACGCATAGCCACCGCTCGCCGTCGAAGACGCCGCCTCTGCCGCGCAGAGCATCGCCCGTTCCAGACCAAACCTCACCGCCCCTACTCGCGCATTAAAGCCGTAGAGCATCGCCAGGAGACCACCAAGCGATCGCCACCGCCGGCCATGCCTCTAGCAGCCCGTAGCCATGTCGCCACCGTCGCCTGCCCATCCCGTTCGGTCTCGCCGTCGAGCCTATAAAAGGAGGACTTCCCCGCTCGATTTCTTCACACCATTCCACTCCTCTCTCACCCAGAACCACCCCACCTCAGTCCAGGAGCAAGGCGAGCAGCGCATCTCCGGAATTTCACCGGAGCCCGCCGCCTCTGGAGAAGAAGGGCGCCATCGATTTCGTCCACCCCAGGAGCTGTCGCGACGTCCACCCCTGAGTTCGCCGTCGTCGACTTCGTCGTTCGCCCGTCTCGCCGACCCTCGCCAGTACCCAGGTGAGCCCCCAGCACCCCTCACTGGCCGCGCTAGGTTTCGTTCTCGCCGGCGTTGTCTCGCGTCGACTATGACTCTCAGCCGTTGGATTAATATCAGATCTAACGACCCACGTTACCCCATACCGCTTCGCCCAGCCCCGTGTCACTAACGAGTGGGGACACCCACTTAAGCAGACCGCGGGAGCACCGCGCTTAGCAGGCCGGCCCGTTAACTTTTCCCGCGCAAGCCCAGTTATTCAAATTAAACTTTTTTCCATTTCAATTCAAACACACTTCTGTACCCAACTTCAAAAATCAATCCAGGTCGATTCAGTGCACCATTTTGAATGAAACCAATTTTGTTGGAAAGGTCCGTGAATGCTGAATCCAAGCCCGTTGGATTCAATTCATTTGGATCTATAGATCACCCTTGGTAAAAATAACAAGGTAGAAGCTTTTCTGCATTCAAACATTTTTCAAATTTAAACCATAATAGCTTTTGAGTTGATTACAACTCTCAAAAATCACATTTAACCAATACCTTTCAGAATATATAAAAATATATAGGTTTACTTGCAGAAATAATGTTCAAGTAATAAAAGAATGCTACATAGGCATTTCTAGCCACTTTAATTAATTAAAATAAAAGGGTAAAACCTTATTAAATTGTGACACCACTTTAAATCACATTCCCATGGACTACAATATGTGGTGATGACATGTGTCAACATGATCCCATGTTTGGTTTGGAGAATATTAAATCTTAAGTAGTTTTTCAATGAGTAGAAATTACTTTTCTAAAAATAAAAGGAATTAAACCAAGCCTTAACCTTGTAATGTTAGAGATGATGCTAGATCATCTATAGGACCCTTGTGTGTGATGATTGCAAGTAGTTAAGTATTGTTTGGTGATTGTGTACCTCGTATTTATTCATAGACGCTAGTACCGACCAAGGATACGAGTAGGAAGGAGGATTCTACGAAGAAGAAGCCGAGGAGAACTTCAACCACTGCTCTGCACAAGGCAAGCCTAATACTACTAGTTTAATGTGCAAGCCTTACTAATCAAGTTTACCTATGCAAGCTGAGACTATACCTATGCAAGCTAACACTTGCAATTTAGCAAACTTATATTGACACTGATACAAGCCAATACTTGTTACTATGCCTACTATATGCCTTAAGAATATGTGATCATACCCACTTGATAAACCAATCCTAGTTTTGTTTGTAAGCTTCTTACTTTATTTCTTTACCAAAGCTTACTTAGAGTTTACTTAAGAGTTTGGTAGATACTAGAAAGTTATCTGAAGGTTGCATAAAGAGCATAAAATTTGGCCTATGTTAGAAACCTTGATATCATCCTAAGATATAAGGTTGTACTTAGTTGAAACCCCATTAGTTTACCACCCCTCATTAGTGCTTACCCCCACCTGTAGATGCTAGTGCTAAGCATAAAACTTGATCAACTTTAGATGGAAATACTTGGTGGAAAAATGGTTATGAAAACCTTGGAATGATGGATCATTCTATTGAAATATTTTGGACATGTGTTTCCAAACACCTGATGATTTTGGTGATGAAAATATTGAGGCATGAGCCTTAGCCCTTGAATAAAACTGATGGTTGTCTGGATGCGATACCATTCCAATTTTATCGTACAACCACAATACCCGAAGATTGGGTAGGGCTTGAGTGGAACCTTATATACCTTAGTATTAGTTCCCTCATGACCAAGGTCTGAGCTGAGGCTACCTTGTGAAGATTGTCCACCTGTGCAGTACCCAAGATGATAGTTGGTCATGGTTGGGAGGCCAAACTCACAGAAGAGGTGCTTATACTAGGGCGTGTAATTGAAAGGTTAGGATTGATTATCCGCATACTGAGTATGGTGAATTCAGGATTTGTTCCTGACGGATGTATCGAATGTTGTGGTGAAAGTGTACAATCTCTACAGAGTGTCAAACTATTCGAATAGCCGCGTCCACGGTTATGGACAGTTGGAGTGGCCATACTGTTCCCCGTCAGACTTTTCAAAATGACTTGTGAAATGAATTGAGACTTTGACTTGACCACAACAGAGTTGTGATATGAGCTACAAGATCCCACCTAGGAGTTATAAAATTGTGACTAGCTTTGAGACTTAGTAGAGATAAATCTGGCTTTTGCAAAACAACCCTAGAGCCCAGTGTCCTATTATCCAAAAACCCCTTTACTTGTTAGTAGTAGTTTGCGAGTACTTAAAGAGTACTCATGGCTTTGTCCCTGGCTATTCCCATGGCCAGACTATGAAGATGAGTACCTGGAATATGGACCCCAGAAAGGTTACGACAACTAGGATCATCTCCCATCGTCAGCATTGCCTGTGATCCCGAAGATGGAGCTTCGCCTACGCTACCGTTATTATTACGTACTCTGCTGCTTGAAGTTGTATTAAGAACTGGATCATGAGATCCCTATTTGTGTAAGAACTTATGTACGGTTGTAATGGATGATGTACTATGGTATCCAATTCTGTTATGTCTCGCAAAAATGGTAATCCTGGGATTGCGATGTATGGCATAACAGGCATCTGGAATTAAAAATCCGGGTGTTGACAAGTTGGTATCAGAGCCATCCTGACCATAGGAGACCCTAGTTAGACTGGACGTTTGAACCAAAAACTTAGTTTCAAAACCAAGAAAATCAATATTTACCAAAAACTTATTCTCATTCGTATCTCTTTGATTCTTTCATAAAAATTCATGTCCCTCAAAAACTCTTGCAAAATAAATAAAATTTTGACACACTTGATCACTCTGCTAACCTACTCATCCTCTATTTTTATAGATGGACGTGAAGTACAGCAAGTTTTACCAACTGGGGAATGGTGGAGACCTTATCTTTGAGAGGGATCTGGATCAGCTTTCGGAACTTCTGGAGCGTCTGCACCCCGAGTTCTTCGGAGCTCAGCTCAATGATCAAGGAGGAGAAGACTTGTAGTGGCTAATTGTTGCAAGTCTCCGAGGAAAGATTGAACCTCCCACTGCGGAGGGAATTCAGTTTACCTTGAGGGAAAACAACTGGCTCGATGGACTTGCCAGAGCAATGCAGGAAGCTCTTTCCCGTCTGTGTGGGCAGAGCATCAATCAGATCAAGGGTACTCGCTTTGAGTTTTGCCCAAGGCGTGATGCAAATGGACAACCACTGGAAGCCCCATACCACCCCGAGCTGAAGACTCAATTGGACCACCTTAGCTTCATGATGTACGATCGTCAGCAGGAGTTGGACAACTGCCGTGACTACTCCAACCACAAGTCTGCCATCATCAAGACGAAGGATTAGACCATCGCCATGCTAGCAAAGGATCGCAAATCTCGCCGCCGTCAGCTCGACAAGAAGGAGCGCACTATTGCCTGTCTTCGCCACCGCATCTCATCTTTGGAGGAGACCATCCACGAGAGAGACATGTAGTTGGAGGAAATGGAGAATGCCGGAGAGGATCTTCGTGGAGACCCTTACTCCTATCTCAGTGATGACGATGATTTTCTGGAGGATCAGGCCATGGACTTCTTCACCGATGAGGATGATTTCGCCTTCATCGATGATGATGAAGATGATGAAGCCACATATTCCGAGGAGTAGTAGCACTTGAGCACTAGCGTAGTGAGTAGTATTCGGTCCCACTGTATCGTAGATTCCAGAATGGTTCTTCAAACCATTTGTTTTTCTTTGTTGTGGTGTGTGTTGTACTGTGTGATATAAATGAATGAATGAAAAAGCAAGTTGCTAGAAAAATCTGAGTCAAACCTTTAAAAAAAACTTTTCAAAGTCCCTGAAACCTTAGAAATTTCCCTCTTTTCTCATGATCTATCTCAATCTTCAGATGCCACGTGGAGGAAGTGGTTCAGCCCCGGACCCGATGTTGCAGATATTGCAAATGTTGACTTCTGACCGCGAAGCTAAAAGAGCGGAACGTCAAGCCAACCTAGCCACTCTGCAGCAGATAGCCCAGCTAGCCCACAACAACCAAGGCCACGGAAATCAGGACAACCATGGATCTAAGCTCAAGAATTTCCAGAATACCAACCCACCTATTTTCACTAAGTCAGAAGAACCCCTAGACGCCGATGATTGGCTGCAAACCATGGAAAATAACTTAGAAGTCGTCGGAGTGGAAGCCAACGAGAAAGTTCTGTTTGCCACCCATTATCTAGCCGGAGATGCCATGGCATGGTGGAACAGTGTTCGCGCAATGACCGGAGGCCAGATGATGACCTGGGAGGATTTCAAGGTCAAGTTTAGCAGAACCCATGTGCCACCGGGTTTGATCAAGAGAATGAGAGACGAGTTCAGAGAGCTGAAGCAAGGAAGGATGACTGTAGTGGAATACCGTGACAAATTTTTGTCATTAGCTAGGTATGCCCCGGATGAGATCGACACGGAGGCCAAGAAGAAAGAAAGATTCCTGAATGGTCTGCATGATGAGATGCAGACAGTGTTAGTCAATATCCCCTTTGCTGATATTGAAGCCCTTGTCGACTCTGCTATCCAGATGGAAGGAAAGATCGACCAAGCCAATGAGAACTGCAAGCATTGTATGTTGCACCAACCAGGAACCCATCAAACCCCAAAGTATTGCCCCAACCCATCTCTAGGATTTTCCCCAAGAACCAACAGACCCCCGATGAACCGTCCGACCTATCCCAACCGTGGAAACCCTAGACCCAGAGGAAATCACAACAACCCCGGCAACTCTAGCAATTTCACCCGTGCCCCACCCAAATTCAACACCAACAATGTTACCACCAACCCCAACCCTACCCCGAGGACTGGAAGCAATGTTGTGCCTCTCGCAGCCAAGGACAAGTCGCAAGTAACTTGTTATGACTGTGGAAATAAAGGCCACTATTCCAACGAGTGCCCCAACAAGAAGAATGCTACAGCCCCCAATGCCAATGCCCCAGCTCAGCAACAGCGTCGTGTTCAGCCAGGGAGAAGATTTGCCCCAGGGAATTCACTCAACCGCAACGGCCGTCTTTTTCTCATGCATGCTAAAGAAGCTCAGGAAGCGCCAGACGTCGTGCTGGGTATGTTTTCTGTTAATTCAGTACTTGCACGAGTGTTGTTTGACTCTGGTGCATCGCATTCATTTGTCACCAAAGAATTTGCCTGCACTAGTAAAATTCAACCAACCAAACTGAAGCATGTTATGATTGTGCAAATTCCCGGATCAACCACCAAGGCTAGGCAAATTTGCAAAGCCGTCCCTATCCGAATCCATGGCATAGATTTTTATGCTAATCTGATAGTACTCGGAACTAAAGGTTTGGAAGTAGTACTAGGAATGGATTGGATGTCCAAACATAAGGGATTGATTGACTATGCTAAGAAAGCCATCACCATGACCAGTACAGCCGGAATATCAGTCGAGCATATATCTGAAACCTTACCTCGTCAATTCAAGTGCAACAAGAGTATAGCCCAACCTACCATTGACCAAGTCCGGATAGTCTATGAATACCCCGATGTATTTCCAGATGTTTTGCCCGGTATGCCCCCAGATCAGGATATCGAGTTCATCATCGAACTAATCCCCGGAACAGGACCCATAGCCCAGAGACCCTATAGTATGAAGCCGTCAGAGCTCGCAGAACTGAAGAAGCAACTGGATCCCATGTTGGAAATCGGATTGATTCAACCAAGTGCGTCACCTTGGAGATCACCTGTCTTATTTGTGGACAAGAAGGATGGAGGTAACCGTTTATGTACGGATTATCGGAAGTTGAATGATGTCACCATCAAGAACAAGTACCCCTTGCCCAAGATAGAAGATTTGTTTGATCAGTTGACCGGTGCCCAGGTGTTTTCTAAGATTGATCTTAGAACTGGCTATCATCAACTCAAGATTCCTGCAGAGGATATTCCAAAGACTGCATTTACCACCAGGTATGGATTGTATGAGTATACAGTCATGTCTTTTGGATTAACCAATGCCCCCTCTTATTTCATGAACCTCATGAATAAGATTTTTATGGACTTCCTGGATAAGTTTGTCGTTGTTTTCATTGATGACATTCTGATTTATTCCAAATCAGAAGAAGAACATGAGCTACACCTAAGGACCATTCTTGGAACCCTTAGAGAGCATCAGTTGTATGCCAAGTTTAGCAAATGTGAATTCTGGTTACATGAGGTAGGATTCCTCGGTCACATTGTATCAGCCGGAGGAATTGCCGTTGACCCTGCCAAAGTAAAAGATGTAGAAGATTGGCAAGCCCCAACCACTCAAACCCAAGTTCGTGCTTTTCTTGGATTAGTGGGATATTACCGCAAATTCGTAGAAGGATTCTCGAGTATCGCCAGACCCATGACCCAATTGCTGAAGAAGGACAAGAAGTTTGAATGGACCGACAAATGTGAAGCGAGTTTTCAATAACTCAAAAGGAGATTGATTTCAGCCCCAATCTTGATCATGCCGGATATCACGAAGCCCTTCGATGTGTATTGTTACGCATCCAAGATTGGTCTCGGATGTGTGCTAATGCAAGAAGGCAAAGTTATATCTTATCTATCTCGACAATTGAAGCAACATGAGCAAAATTACCCAACCCATGACCTCGAACTCGCAGCCGTAGTTCTATCCCTGAAGACATGGAGACACTACCTAATGGGAAACCATTGTGAAATTTATTCGGATCACAAGAGCCTAAAGTATATATTCACTCAGAAGGAGTTGAATATGAGGCAGAGAAGATGGATTGAGCTAATCAAGGATTATAACTTGGACATTCACTATCACCCTGGTAAAGCCAACGTGGTAGCCGATGCCCTTAGCAGATTGCCGTGCCGCTTGAACTCCATGATTTTGAAGGAGCAACCAAGCTTGCACAAGGAGATGGAAGATTTTCAAATGGAATTAGTAAGTGAAATATTTTTTGCTAGCATAGAACTCCAGCCCACTTTGATCAGTCAGATTAAAGAGGCGCAGAAGGGAAATGCTAGTATCGGCGGAATCAAGCGTCGTATCGGTGCAGGCAAAGTACCCGGATTCACCGAGGACGAAGAAGGAGTTTTGTGGTACAAAGGACGCCTTTGTGTACCATCAGATTCTGAGTTGAAAGAAGTTATCTTGAAGGAGGTTCATGATACTCTTTATTCTATCCATCCCGGAGGAACTAAGATGTATCAAGATTTAAAGGAGCAATTTTGGTGGCATAAGATGAAGAGAGAAATCGGAAGCTATATCGCCAAGTGTGATATCTGTCAGCGAGTCAAGGCAGGACATCAAAGACCCGCTGGATTGTTGCAACCTTTGCAGATTCCGGAATGGAAATGGGATTCTGTAGGAATGGACTTTATCACTGGACTGCCTACTTCTAGTAGGGGAAATGGCTCTATTTGGGTCATAGTGGACAGATTGTCCAAAGTCGCCCATTTCTTGCCCGTCAAAACCACCTATCAGAGTTCGAAACTAGCGGAGTTGTACATCGCTAGAATCGTCAGTTTGCACGGAGTCCCTAAGAACATAGTATCGGATCGAGGAACTCAGTTTACCTCGAGATTCTGGAAGAAAGTTCAAGAAGGTTTAGGCACCCGCCTAGATTTCAGTACCGCGTATCACCCTCAGACCGATGGACAAACAGAGCGAGTAAATCAAATACTCGAAGATATGCTGAGAGCCTGTGTGTTAGAATATGGATCCAAGTGGGAAGACTGTCTGCCGTTTGCAGAATTTTCCTACAACAACAACTACCAAGCCAGTTTGCAAATGGCCCCATTTGAATTCATGTACGGAAGGAAGTGTCGCACCCCTTTGAACTGGTCGGAAGTAGGAGAGAGTCAGATTTTCGGACCCGACATCCTACGAGAAGCAGAAGAGAAGGTTCACAAGATTCGTGAGCACCTCAAGACCGCCCAATTCCGACAGAAGAGTTATGCTGACAAGAGACGTCGAGACCTCGCCTTCAACATAGGAGATTTTGTTTATCTGAAAGTGTCGCCATTGAAGGGAAGTTAGCCCCCAGATATATCGGACCTTTCAAAATTCTGAACCGTCGAGGAGAAGTATCGTATCAATTGGAGCTACCAGAAGAGATGTCAGTCATGCACAATGTGTTCCATATCTCGATACTTCGCAAGTGTCTCGAAGTCCCCGAGAAGACCGAAGTGTTCAAGAATATCGACCATCGAACCATAGAGATCAACGATGACCTGACCTATCCCGAAGTACCCATCCGCATTTTGGAAGAAGCTTTTCGAACTACCTGAACCCGAAGCATCAAGTTTCTCAAGATTCAGTGGAGCAACCACACAGAAGAGGAAGCTACCTGGGAACGCGAAGATCACATCAGGACGGAGTTTCCCGATCTCTTCAAATCCTAGGTAATCTTTTCGTCCTTTCTCAAATCTCGGGACGATATTTTGTTTAAGGGGGGAAGGTTTGTAACATCCCAAAAATACTAAACTTGGATCATCAAACTCTAATCTCAAAAATTAGGGTTAACAAAAACTTTTGCAATTAAAATAATGAATGCATGCATATGTGTATGCATTGATTTTGAATTCTTTAAAACCACCTTGTTTGTTTGTTTGTTTCATTGCTTGTAAAATGTTTCTTAGGTGAAATAAACATCATCTAAAACATTTCCCACACTTTTCTTAAAGACAAGCAAATCAAAACACATATATTAAATGAATGGTCACTTTGACCAATTTAACTCCCATGCCTACTTTGGCTGTCTCAAACTTCCAAAACCTAACAGAAACTTTTCTGGATCTTTGCACCCCTTGAATGTACTCATAACAAAGTATCAAGGCCCACTTTGTGATCATCCAGAAACTTTCAAATGCATAGTTTAAATGACAATTCAAAATTGAATCTTTATCATATGGGAAGATCCCACTTTTTCAAAAACCACTCAAACAAGCTCAACTTTCAAAACCCAAGCAGCTGCAGACTCACCAGCACCAATCTAGCAAACCCACCAAAAATCATTTCAAAATTCAAAACTTGATTTCATGCGGCCATTTCATCAAACAGGTTGCAGACACAAATCAAACAAACATCAAACACTATTGTGAGCAGTGATTCTTGCCTAACTTGTTCCCTAGTTAGCTCATAACCAGCTCAGTAGATCATCTAGGAAGATTAACTAGGAACTAGCACCACTGTGAGCTTGCCATTGCCATCAATGGTAAACAGCCGAGCACCCCCTTGCCACCCCAGTGTGGACAGCAGGCTAGAGGAAGAACTAGCCGTGCCAACCTTGTCTAGGAGATCACCCATGCCTCACCGCCCCCTCTCGACCAGCCCTGTCTCGCAGACAATGCCCAGAACCGCCAGGAACGCCGCGCCCGTGCCGCTGTCGACCATGCCGAGCGTGCGCTAGAGCACCACCCTCGACCGAAGCCCACAGACCGCGCGCCGCCCTCGCCGCGTGCATACACAATCCCCACCGACCCAGGAGACCGCCAGACATCCCCGTTTGCCGCCCCGTGATGCACAGGCACCGCTCGCCGTCGAAGACGCCGCCTCTGCCGCGCAGAGCATCGCCCGTTCCAGACCAAACCTCACCGCCCCTACTCGCGCATTAAAGCCGTAGACCATCGCCAGGAGACCACCAAGCGATCGCCACCACTGGCCATGCCTCTAGCAGCCCGTAGCCATGTCGCCACCGTCGCCTGCCCATCCCGTTCGGTCTCGCCGTCGAGCCTATAAAAGGAGGATTCCCCCGCTCGATTATTCACACCATTCCACTCCTCTCTCACCCAGAACCACCCCACCTCAGTCCCGGAGCAAGGCGAGCAGCGCATCGCCGGAATTTCACCGGAGCCCGCCGCCTCTGGAGAAGAAGGGCGCCATCGATTTCGTCCACCCCAGGAGCTGTCGCGACCACCCCTGAGTTCACCGTCGTCGACTTCGTCGTTCGCCCGCCTCGCCGACCCTCGCCAGTACCCAGGTGAGCCCCCAGCACCCCTCACTGGCCGCGCTAGGTTTCGTTCTCGCCGGCGTTGTCTCGCGTCGACGATGACTCTCAGCCGTTGGATTAGAATCAGATCAAACGACCCACGTTGCCCCATACCGCTTCGCCCAGCCCTGTGTCACTGACGAGTGGGGACACCCACTTAAGCAGACCGCGGGAGCACTGCGCTTAGCAGGCCGGCCCGTTAACTTTTCCCGCGCAAGCCCAGTTATTCAAATTAAACTTTTTTCCATTTCAATTCAAACACACTTCTGTACCCAACTTCAAAAATCAATCTAGGTCGATTCAGTGCACCATTCTGAATGAAACCAATTTTGTTGTAAAGGTCTGTGAATGCTGAATCCAAGCCCGTTGGATTCAAGTCATTTGGATCTATAGATCACCCTTGGTAAAAATAACAAGGCAGAAGCTTTTCTGCATTCAAACATTTTTCAAATTTAAACCATAATAGCTTTTGAGTTGATTCCAACTCTAAAAAATCACATTTAACCATAACTTTCAGAATATATAAAAATATATAGGTTTACTTGCAGAAATAATGTTCAAGTAATAAAAGAATGCTACATAGGCATTTCTAGCCACTTTAATTAATTGAAATAAAAGGGTAAAACCTTATTAAATTGTGACACCACTTTAAATCACATTCCCATGGACTAAAATATGTGGTGATGACATGTGTCAACATGATCCCATGTTTGGTTTGGAGAATATTAAATCTTAAGTAGTTTTTTAATGAGTAGAAATTACTTTTCTAAAAATAAAAGGAATTAAACCAAGCCTTAACCTTGTAATGTTAGAGATGATGCTAGATCATCTATAGGACCCTTGTGTGTGATGATTGCAATTAGTTAAGTATTGTTTGGTGATTGTGTACCTCGTATTTATTTATAGACGCTAGTACCGACCAAGGATACGAGGAGGAAGGAGGATTCTACGAAGAAGAAGCCGAGGAGAACTTCAACCACTGCTCTGCACAAGGCAAGCCTAATACTACTAGTTGAATGTGCAAGCCTTACTAATCAAGTTTACCTATGCAAGCTGAGACTATACCTATGCAAGCTAACACTTGCAATTTAGCAAACTTATATTGACACTGATACAAGCCAATACTTGTTACTATGCCTACTATATGCCTTAAGAATATGTGATCATACCCACTTGATAAACCAATCCTAGTTTTGTTTGTAAGCTTCTTACTTTATTTCTTTACCAAAGCTTACTTAGAGTTTACTTAAGAGTTTGGTAGATACTAGAAAGTTATCTGAAGGTTGCATAAAGAGCATAAAATTTGGCCTATGTTAGAAACCTTGATATCATCCTAAGATATAAGGTTGTACTTAGTTGAAACCCCATTAGTTTACCACCCCTCATTAGTGCTTACCCCCACCTGTAGATGCTAGTGCTAAGCATAAAACTTGATCAACTTTAGATGGAAATACTTGGTGGAAAAATGGTTATGAAAACCTTGGAATGATGGATCATTCTATTGAAATATTTTGGACATGTGTTTCCAAACACCTGATGATTTTGGTGATGAAAATATTGAGGCATGAGCCTTAGCCCTTGAATAAAACTGATGGTTGTCTGGATGCGATACCATTCCAATTTTACCGTACAACCACAATACCCGAAGATTGGGTAGGGCTTGAGTGGAACCTTATATACCTTAGTATTAGTTCCCTCATGACCAAGGTCTGAGCTGAGGCTACCTTGTGAAGATTGTCCACCTGTGCAGTACCCAAGATGATAGTTGGTCATGGTTGGGAGGCCAAACTCACAGGAGAGGTGCTTATACTAGGGCGTGTAATTGAAAGGTTAGGATTGATTATCCGCATACTGAGTATGGTGAATTCAGGATTTGTTCCTGACGGATGTATCGAATGTTATGGTGAAAGTGTACAATCTCTGCAGAGTGTCAAACTATTCGAATAGCCGCGTCCGCGGTTATGGACAGTTGGAGTGGCCATACTGTTTCCCCATCAGACTTTTCAAAATGACTTGTGAAATGAATTGAGACTTTGACTTGACCACAACAGAGTTGTGATATGAGCTACAAGATCCCACCT
This sequence comes from Avena sativa, assembly GCA_916181665.1. Classification (NCBI taxonomy): domain Eukaryota; kingdom Viridiplantae; phylum Streptophyta; class Magnoliopsida; order Poales; family Poaceae; genus Avena; species Avena sativa. Next base: position 366,645,959 of record OV702279.1, on the reverse strand, counting down.
AGGAGTTATAAAATTGTGACTAGCTTTGAGACTTAGTAGAGATAAATCTGGCTTTTGCAAAACAACCCTAGAGCCCAGTGTTCTATTATCCAAAAACCCCTTTACTTGTTAGTACTAGTTTGCGAGTACTTAAAGAGTACTCATGGCTTTGTCCCTGGCTATTCCCATGGCCAGATTATGAAGAGGAGTACCTGGAAGATGGACCCAGGAAGGTTACGACAACTAGGATCATCTCGCATCGTCAGCATTGCCTGTGACCCCGAAGATGGAGCTTCGCCTACGCTACCGTTATTATTACGTATTCCGCTGCTTGAAGTTGTATTAAAAACGGGATCATGAGATACCTATTTGTGTAAGAACTTATGTACGGTTGTAATGGATGATGTACTATGGTATCCAATTCTGTTATGTCTCGCAAAAATGGTAATCCTGGGATTGTGATGTATGGCATAACAGGCATCTGGGATTAAAAATTCGGGTGTTGACAATGTATCAATTAGCTAGAAAAGTGCAACCATGTCGTAGAAGTGCATGCACACTAATGTCTTTGCAAACTGCAATCAGGTTGGTGTCTTCGCAACATGGTATCAGAAAAAAATTATATTTACTTTTAACACCAATAATTTGAACATAATTTAACTTACCTAACAATTTTAGAGTTTCTTTTATGGATTCAGTGCCACTCTATGTAGACGATTTATGTATCGATTTGTATTCAAGAAACACCGAGAAAATGAAAGGATATACAAAATTGTCGATAAAACATTTATTTTCAAATATTGTGTTCTAACATAAGTCTAGAGTGTCTTTGAAACTTATAATTTGCAGATATACTCTTGCGAACCTCTCTATAATAAATTTCATATACATGTCACTATTACCTAGCATATTAGAAACAAAGATCCATGGATGAAAAGACTTAAAATAGGGGAACACAAAGAAAATTCTTCAAAGATTTATACGCACCAAGGCTTTATAGAGGATAGATTGATACCTTCGCTGGCGACTCCGCACGCGTAGCAAATCTAGCTTAAGCCCGCCTCACACGTCAAGTTGCATCACAAGATAAATTACATAAATATAGCTAATAAAGTCGACATGGGCCTAATAAGAGGTTTGCACGATTTATATCTTTATTCTGGAGATTATAGAACATATTTTCACCCTCTTCACAAATGAATAAAAAATAACATTTTTTATCAATTGGAATCAACAATTTTAAATATTGTTCTTTTACCCATTTATGTTTGACTTCTTTAACATTTTTACAGAAAATATCTCCACCCTTATTGTTGTTCTTTGTATAAATTTGTCGTCCTCTCGGTGCATTTAGTATATATTGATATTTTAAAACCCCCAGAACATAGTAACATGATCAAGTAATATTGATACATCTATAGGTTTGAAGTTTCGATTATAATTATCTAAGTACATTAAGAATTGTTTCACCTCTAGATATGCTCGCTAGGATACATGGATTTATCTCATGACAATGTGGTTCTATTTTTTATTTGTGTTGTGGTGCGCCACACCTTCACTTGTGAAGCTTGGTTTTAAAACCTTGATGACACTGCTCAATTAAACATTGTTTCAAGACCATGTAAATCTATACGATAATAAGCAAAGACAAAATCCATATAAAAACCTCCACTGAATAATAATAAGATTCTGTTCTTTCCATCTTTTCTTAGTTATAAAAAACTTTACTCATTTTTTTTACATGCAGTCGACAAACTCTTGTACTTTCAATAATTTAAAGATATCAATATGATAAATATTATGCCAAGAAATTTACCTTTGATTACATGCTGATTAATTTCTTTATGGAATATTTCATCGGTAGATACATCGTTCTGACTGAATGGAATGCCACCATAAATTTCTAGGATCAATCTACTCTTTTATCTTTTGCATGGAAAATATTGACCTAGGCAGCTGTCCTCATTACGGTATTAATTCTCCTGTAAATAAGACTAAAATTCTGAGCTACGTCACTACAAAAGAGGTTGTAGAAAATCAAATATAATATCTAAATTTTATAGGGGGTTGTAATATATTTTGAACTCATCATATCTGATCAGGTCCTAAAGAACTGGCAGGCCATCCACCAAAGAAGATTGGTAGCCTGGAAGAACTGACTGAACATCCACCAAAGACGATCAATCAACCACGAACACCGCTAGTGCAGAACTATTGTTGACTCATAGGTCATCCATGCAGCTGAGCATGCCATCCATAGCGCGAGGAGTCATTCCACGACGCCTAACAGATCGGGCGTTGCCAAAAGAGTGTCAGACCGACCTTGATTTTCTTCTTGCCAATATCGCTTCTATTTTTTTATTATCCGGTGGTGAGCCCGCATCTTCAAATGTGAAGCATATTTTTATCTCCCACTAACTATTTAGTTTCTACGTATATGTTAGAACCTTGATGACATTGCTCAATTAAACATTATTTCAAGATCATGTAAATCTATAAGATAATATGCTGAAGACAATACTCATGTTCAGAAAAGAAAAGAAATGACAAAATTCAGACGGTTTTACATACTTAGGTAATTTAAAATGTAACATGTTAATTGAAAGTTTGGACAATATACAAGTTACTTACAGAAAATTGCTTCACCTCTTAGAACCAAGGCCGATGGACTTCTGCCTATTTTTTGAAACTTTTTTTTGTAAAGGCGAACTATGACATAATCAGTAAATACCTAATATATAAAGGAGCACCAACAGACCCTGACCCGCTAGTACATCTCGATTGCAAAGCCACACACCGGACCTGCTTCTGTCCTGCCAATAGAGATGTGCATGCGGCCATTGTATATTCACGTCGGCCATGCACAGTTGGTGTGTGCCCTCGTCAAACCACTTCAGAGAGTTCATTCAATGAGATTATAAGCAGACCAAGGTATATGTCCATGATCTACCACTGCTGGTGCTGGAGGATGTCGGGGATGCTACTGATACTGAGTCCGGCCGCTGCTTCCACACGGTGTCGCATGAGAACAGGAAGGGAGAGGCTTATTATGCCCTACCTTGCACTGCTGGGAGATGTCGCCGAGTTTGGCTGCTACTTCCGCACGGGGGCGCCAGGAGACCTCGGGGATGTCGCTGAGTTGGGAAGACGAAGACTTTAGCCCTACCCTCAAATCTAACGTGTGTTAAAGTAAAAACTACTGGAGGCCGGCTCGGTCGTGTGGGATTCAACCGATGTTTATACGTGAACATGTACTCATGACGTGTTGGCGTATGGATGCGTTTTGGACCCCAAATGTGTGTCATATTTGTTACATAAATCTTATGGTTGTGATTTAAAGTTGTAGCAATAAACTTTAGATCCAATCATCAAAATAATTTAGATGATGTGGATCAATGTGGTGCCTCGAAAAATCCCCTTATATTGCTTTTAGTATATAATAGAATAGATGGTAATCCATATGATATGGGTTACTATCTTGCTGACGGTATCTATCCCTCCTGGGCCACCTTCGTGAAGACAATCCGCAATCCTAGAGATAAAAAGTGCATGAGATTTGCGAAAGAGCAAGAGGCTGCTAGGAAGGATGTGGAGCGGGCATTTGGTGTGCTTCAGTCAAGGTGGGTTATTGTCCCGTACCCTTCTAGAACCTGGAGCGCAGAAAGGATGTGGGATGTGATGACTGCCTGTGTCATCATGCATAACATGATCGTCAAGGACGAGCGTGATGACAACATCTTGGACCAAGTCTGGAACTTTCATGGTTGAGTTGAGCCAGAGCCATGTCTAATGTCTTGAGATGATTCTATGCAAGTGCATGAAAATTTGCGTCATGGGCAGACTCATAAACGGTTTCAACTGGATTTGATTGAGCATATATGGGCTCGTGCGGGAAATCTCAATTTTAATTCTTTATTTGTTTTGTGTAATTTGAATGACGGTTTAGGCATTTTATATTGAACAATGTGGGTCTAAACTAAATTATTTATATGTAAGCACTATTTCAATTTGATTATCTAATCTAGTTTATTTGCATCCAAATATTAATTTTATGATAAAAATTTGTAAACATATGAATCTCTGGCCAAACGCGGACAAATGAGTCACGCCGCTGGACGCGGCTAGGCAGACAGGCCGGACCCCTATCCATACTGACCGTGGCCTGAGTAAACGGATACAAAGGAAACATTTGAGATGATCATATGTGTCGGCCCGGAGCAGATGCGCTAAAGGCGTCACATGTGCCGTGCGAAATAATGGAACATGACATGTACTGTACATCAGTTTTCATCCGTCGAATGCGCCGGCACGCCGTCGCCTAGATCGACTCTGCTTATCTCGCGAGCTGAGGACACCGGAGGTGATGGATATCTTCCCGGCCGGTGCTGGATCGATCGATCGATCGATCTCCACCTGGCGAAGCAACCTCTGGCCGCTTATACTTGTCCTAAAAGGTTTCGCTTTCGACATAGTAGTACTCTCTTTAATCGCCGGCTCCCTAGACCCACGCAAGCAGAGGTTTTTTTACCCGGCAGTACTGCTTTCTCCATGATCCTTTCCGCGTCGACACGATCCTTTCTAGTACTATGGAACCTTCGGCTTCGGCGGGCAATCTGGGGATCTACTGTACCAGAGACACGGCCACGCGACGACGTGGTGTTAGTTTTTCATGGAATTTCCTAGCAAAACGTGTCGCAACGGGGGATGACCAAACTTGTCGACGTGTTACGATCTGAATTTGGGCAACGGGAGATGTAGTGCGAAGCAGAACGTCTGGGAGAACTGAATTTTCATTGCTTTCCTTGCAAAATAATCGAGTACTACATGGTAATTCACGGCAAACTGAAACAATTTCCAAAGACTGATGATGCCTACTGTGCCAGACTGAATCGTCATCGGCATCGCCCGCACATAGGAACCTGCTGTAGTAGTCCACAGCAATGTCAAGAACACCGGTCTCTCCGCCGCTTGATTCTTCACTTGTGATCGTGTCGTCCAGGCCAGTGCCAGTCGTCTCCTCGGCCGGCACGGCAGCTGCGTCGGAAACAGGTGTTTCGGTTGGCGCGGAGAGCACGTCGATCCAGCCCTCGTCGGAGTCCCAGTCCGGGAGCGCCGAGGCAGGGCAAGCCAATGCCTTGATCCTCTCGGCCGTGCTGCTGCTGTGCGATAGCTCGTCGTCGTCAGCCTCTTCGCTGTCGGACTCCGACTCCCAGAATGCCGCGTCCAGCGTGCTCTTCGGCGACACCCATTTGCTCTTGACTTCTCCCAGCTTCGTCTCCAACACAACAGATGATGCCAGGAACGGGTGCTCCAGCAGCTGAGCCGCCGTGCACCGGTCGCTGGCGCGCCTGACGAAGCACATGCCCAGGAAGTCCTTGGCCTCCGCGGAAAGCCATTGGGGCACCTCGGGCACGGCCTCCGTGTAGCCAATCCTATGCATCGCGGCTAGAGCGTTGCTGTCCGCGCCGCTCCAGGGCGCGCGGCCGGTGGCCAGCTCGACGGCCGTGCATCCGAGCGCCCACACGTCGGCCGCCGGGCCCTGTTCTTCCCCGCGCGCAACTTCCGGCGCCATGAACGCCGGCGTGCCGCCGATGATTGGTCCGCCGGCAGCAGTTTTCCTCGCGCACCCGAAGTCGGCGAGCTTGGCGCGGCCGTCGGCGCCGATCACGACGTTCCGCGCCTTGACGTCCCCATGCACCACGGACTCCCCGTGGAGGTACGCGAGGCTTCGGGCCACGTCGGCTGCGTACGCCCGGACGGTGTGTTCATCGAGACCGCCGCCGGTCTTGGCCACCTCGTCAGCCAAGGAGCCGCCCGGGGCGAACTCGAGGAAGAGGTTGTAGGACCCGTCGCGCCCGGCGCGGCCTCCGATGCAGGAGACGACGCGCGTCGAGCGGAGACCGGACATGATGCCCTGCTCCCGCCTCAGCGCCGCGGCGCCGGACGCGCGCGCCGACTTGACCGCGAACAGCTCGCCGGACGCGTCGTCAGCCGCCAGGAACACCTCCGTGCCAGACGCGCCGCGGCCCAGCGTGCGCACCCGCGTCCATTGCTTGCTCACAGCCATCGCCATCTTCTTTCTTTGCGTCGCGAATATCGAATTGTTTTGGCTCGTGCTCGCTTCTGCTGATGATGAGCTCCTTTTCTGAGACGGGCGAGCGTATATATAGGATAGGAGGAGTGCAGAAGAGGAGGGGGAAAAGTTTGGGAGGTTGCAAGATTAGATTAGAGCATGGGAATGTTTTCGGCGTGTCCGATTGGGACGTGTGGGATTAGGAGGAAGCGGAAAGGCGTGGGAAGCAAGTTCTTTTCGGTCCCGGCCGGAGCACGCACGCACGCGCTCGCGGGCGGGGGTCTGTGGCGATGACGGACGGACGGGCAGTGAGTGGGAACGCAAGGACGGCGGCGCTCAGCCTCGTTCCTAACCCGCGTGAAAAGAAAAAATTACAGCGGTGTCAAATCTCTCGCATCCCCGGTCGTCTTCCTCCATCTAATGGCGCTGTGTTCTTTCTGCGATTTGCCGAGGATTCTTGGAAGGTACTACTCTGTTGTCAAAGTCATGGTCGCTTGTTCGCACATTGCCATAGACAGACAAGTAGCGAAGGTAGCAGTGTGCTGGGCTTGGCGATTTGGACGTCCGCGCGTGTGTGTAAACGGAACGGTGGTGGAAGTCAGCGGGTGCACCTGCTGAAAGGAGTTGGCCAGGTTTGGTCGCCACGGTCGGTACTTGGACGCTGTGGCATTGCCAAGTCCACGATTCTACCTGTATTACGTAGTGTGTCAGGTGGGATCCCGTCTAATTCCTACTTCTAATTTATTTCTTAAAATCTAGTGCAAATTTTTGCTCAAAATTTACACTAGAATTTAGCAAATGAACTACAAGTGGGATTTAGGTGGAATCCCACTTGACACCCTAGTATTATGGTCTAGTGACACCTGACTATATCCTCGTGCGTCTCCACCCAACATCTAGAATCCATTTTCGTTAGGATAACTAGAAACCATTCTGACCAAGACTCAAACGGACCAAACTCGCAACCATGACTCGATTGTGATGCATCAAAAATCGACAAACTTGGAGAAATTTATACCAATTTAGGGTTTAGATGTTTGATTTAGCTAGGTTACGGTAGATGTTGTAGGTCTTGATCTATCCGGATCTGAGGGTGAGAGAGAGAGAGAGAGGGAGGTGAGATACCTTCTCCGGTGGACGAGCTCGAGGACCCATTGGCCATCTTGGTCGAGGCGAGAGCAGGGCTAGAGGGCCTAAGCAGTAGCGGCGACGGAGCTTTCTGTAGCAAGCACTAAACCCTAGATCGGTAGGGATGTGGGTGAGGGGAGCGGCGGCGCGACGAATCTCGTAGTGTGTTCCCTAACCCCACCTCCTCTTTATAGAGCTGCAATAGGGGTCCACCAACCATATGATGGTTGGGCGCCCCCGATCAGGGCGCGGATAAGGGGTCGGTCGATCCGTTGGGATCGACCGAGAGAGTCAACCTAACATTCTCCCCCTTGATCTTGACTTTACTTTTTTACTTTATACTTTACTCGTTTCATCCCTATTTGGTACATAGAGCATGTTTCATCGTCACAACTTAATTGCCGATAGAATCATACAGCTACAATATATCTCTTGTTTCCAAACAAGAAATCTTTTCTTTTTTAGACTCTTATGATCCAAGAATCATAGGCTTTCCGTTAAACCCATACCGACTAAGTGCTCCTTGAACACATTGGATGGTAAGACTTTCGTTAGCGAATCCACAAGCATTTCATTTGTCCTTAAATGCTTGAGTCTTATAGTGTGATCCAGGATCTTATCTTTCACAACATAATACTTTAACTCTATTAGTTTGGAAGCATTACTCGACTTGTTGTTGTGAGCATAAAATACTGTGGGCCCGTTTTCACGGTACATCTTTAGTGGCTTGTCAATGCAATCTACCACTTTCAAGTCGGGTATAAATTTCTTTAACCATATCGCCTGCCATGTGGCCTCATATCATGTTATAAATTTGGCATACATCATGGATGATGCAACTATTGACTGTTTGGAACTTCTCCACGAAATAGCCCCACTTGCGAGAGTGAAGACTTATCCTGTCGTGGACTTTCTATCGTCTTTGTCTCCCGCAAAATCAGCATCTGAATACCTTTTTATATCTAGGGAATCAGACCTTCTATATGTTAGCATGAGGTCTTTTGAGCCTTGCGCATAACGCAAAGTTTCCTTTACCATTTTCCAGTGCTCTATGCATGTATTCTCTTGATATCTACCGAGTACCCCGGTGATAAAATCTAAGTCAGGGCGAGTGCACATTTGTGCATACTCTAAACTTCCAACGGACGAAGCATATGGTACTGACTTCATTTGATCGATCTCATATTGACTTTTGGGACATTGAAATTTCCCAAAATTGTCTCCCTTGACTATAGGAGCAGGTGTGGTATTGCACGCATGCATACTATATTTTTTTAGGATCTTCTCTAGGTATGCCTTTTGTGACAGTCCTAGAATCTCATTTGCTCTATCTCGGTAATTTCTATGCCCAAAACATATGAAGCTTCACCATGATCTTTCATGTCGAAGTTTGAGGAGAAAAACTTCTTTGTTTCTAATAGTAGACTGACATCGCTTCTAGCAAGCAAGATATCATCCACATACAAAATTAGGAAGATATATCTCCCACTTTTGAACTTTGCGTAAACGCAGTTGTCCTCAACATTCTCTTTAAATTCAAATTTCTTAATGGTCTCATTAAACTTTAGATACCACTGTCGTGAAGCTTGCTTTAATCCATAAATGGATTTCCTTAAGCGACAACCCATATTTTCCTTGCCTTCCATGACAAAACCCTTAGGTTGTTTCATGTAGACTCTTTCTTCTAAATCCTCGTTTAGAAATGTCGTCTTTACATCCATTTGATGTAGCTCTAAATCAAAATGTACAACTAGTGTCATTATGATTCTGAAGGAATCCTTACATGAAACTGGAGAAAATGTCTCATTGTAATCTACTCCTTCTCTTTGTGTGAATCTTTTTGCCACAAGTCGTGTTTTGTATTTCTCCAGACTCCCTCTAGAGTCATACTTTGTTTTGTAGACCCATTTACAGCCTACTGTTTTGGCTCCTTTGGAAATTTCCTCTAAGTCACAAACCTCATTGGAACTCATCGACTTCATCTCATCTTCCATGGCCTCTAGCCACTTCAATGAGTGAGGGCTACTCATGGATTCTTCAAATAAAGTGGGGTCAGTATCCATTTGAATTCTTTCTGTGTTATAAACTTTATAAGCTTTAGAAATTGTTGACTTCTTAACTCTTTGAGACCTCCTAGGGGCCTCATGAACTGGCTCATCATGTGTCTCAACATGCGGCGTATCCTCTCGAGGTGGTTGTTGCTTCTCCCTTTCATGTTTAACAGTGGGTTCGGTCGGCTCCTAACGGACAGGTTCCGAATCCTTACTCATTGTTGTCATATGTGGAGTCGCAACATGTGCTTGCACCACAACCTCTAAGGTTGTCGATGCAGGAACAACATGTAGCAAGAAGAATGGCTCCTGAATCATCGAATTAGATGCATGCACCCGCTTCTCCTCAAGATCAATTTTCCGAGCTACCATGCTCCACCTCATCATTTTGTCCTCTAAGAAGACAACATGTCTCATTTCTACAAACTTTGTGTATCTGTCTGGACAGTAAAAACAAAAACCTTTTGACTTTTCAGGCTAGCCAATGAAATGGAAACTGACTGTTTTAGGGTCAAGCTTTGCTATATTTGGATTGAACACTTTAGCCTCAGCCGGGCACCCCCACACCCTTAGGTGTTGTAGCAAGGGAACTCTTCCTGTCCATAGCTCATACGGTGCTATGGGAACCGACTTTCTTGGTACTCTGTTGAGAATAGAAATGGAGGTTTTTTAACGCCTTCATCCACAATCCCAATGGCAATGTGGAGTAACTCATCATGTCGCGCACCATATCCATAAGGGTACGGTTGCGCCATTTAACTACTCCATTTCGCTGAAGCTCGCCCGACATCGAATAGTGGGCCACTATGCCAATCTCCTGTAAGAACCTTGCAAAAGGTCCAGAGACTTGTCCATATGGGTGTGTCTACCATAGTAGTCCGCTCCACGGTCAAACCTCACTATATTTATGGTTTTACTGTGTTGATTCTCAACTTCAGCTTTGAATATTTTAAATTTGTCCAATGCTTTCGATCTTTCTTTAATTAAATAAATATAACCATAGCGGGAGTAATCATCGGTGAATGTTATGAAGGATTCATAACAATCCACAATTTTCATTGGAATCGGTCCACAAATGTCAGTGTGAATGATTTCTAGTATTTCAGCGCTTCAATTTGCACCATTTTTTATTTGCTTTACATACTTTCATTTAATGCAATCGATGCATTCCTATATGTCGGAGAACTCTAACGGGGGAAGAATATTGTTTTCAACTAGTCTTTCTACCACACTCCTCGAAATATGTCCTAAACGATAGTGCCATAATTTCGACGAGTCTTTAGTTCTCTTTATTTTCTTTGGATCTTTGTTCGATGAGGAAACGTGCTCTTTCAATTTACACACAGAATTAAATTTTTCGTGAGTGGATAATAAATAAAGATCATTGTGAAGGAAAGCAACACCCACACAATCTTTATTACAATAAATGGCAGACTGACCATGTCCAAAATAACATTCATAGTTTACTTTGTCCAAACGCGACACTTATTAATTTCTATGCAAAGAAGGAACATAAAAAACATCCGTAAGCAAGATCATTGATCCATTGGCAAGCTCCAAGGAGATGTCACCAACGGCCTCAACGTCCGCTTGGACTCCATTTGCGACTTCAACGCATTCTTCGTTTCTTTTTCATAGTCCTCGTCAAATGGAATCCTTGTAAAAAATTTGCAACATGAATAGTTGCCCCTGAGTCAATCCTCCAAGTAGATTTTGAAAACTGTGCATACAGGGATTCATTTATAAATGAAACAATATTGTTACCTTTCCTTTCCATTAGCTCCTTTAGAAAAACAGAGCAATTTTTTTTGAAATGCCCTTTCTTGCCGCAGTGGAGACAAGCATCTCTATCTATGTTCACTGGGAGGGCATGCCTATGCTGAGGCTGATAGTGCATGAGAGCTTTACCATGTGGCTTAGAAGGGGATCCATGGTTGCTTTGAGTGAAGTTTCTTTTCTTGTTGTCCTTCACTAGGTTCGATGAACCACCATTCTGGGATTTGAGCCTCTTCTCTTTTGGGGCACACATGGCGATGGTATTTTCCATGTCCCATTTTTCAGGTGCCATGTTGCAATTGACAACGAAGTTGTGAAACTGTTGAGGCAGTGATACCATGACTAAGTGGACAAGCAGAGCAAGCTTTAGCTCAAGATCAGCATCCACGGGCTTCAGTTTGGCAACCATTTTGCTCATCCGGAGGATATGCTCCCTGATGCCGTGTCCACCGCCGGTGTAATTTTCTGTCACCAGCTGCTTCAGAGCTGGATTGCATATGTCTTTGAAGAATCAGTGAACTGACTCTTTATATTTTCTAAGTACTCCACAATGGAAGTACACTCTACGATGGAGCCAACAATGGCTTGCTCGATCGTGTTCTTTATAAATGCCATGCATTTTTGTTGGCATTCTGCCACTTTCTGTTCTCTAATGTGTAGGACAGCTCCAACGGAGCATAGTCCCTTTTCTTTCTCTCCCATTCCACATCATCATCTGCAACCTCTCGGATTGGCTCTATTGGCTTGGGTGCCTTGGTATCAAGGACCCAATCCACCTCAACACATATGAAGGCCAAATCCACCTTCTTTCTCCACTCGGAGTAACTGTCACCTCTCAGTGTGGGGACATCCTTGATGCAACTCATCAAGTAATACCCTCCTAAAAACCACAAAGAAGCAAAAAACAATAACAATGCATGTATTAATCCAATGTTGGTTAAAATTAAGACATACTAATCACTTTAATCAAAACCACATACCTTTATTCACTTTAAAACAAAATACTAATCATAATCATGCTATTTACAATGTTGGTTGGTTAAAGAAATACCATGAATATGACTAGAATTAAATTTTAACATGCTCTCAAAATTTAATATTCTCTTTTAATTTTATTAAATTTTAAAATAGCACTTTTAACTATTTGCAGCTGGAGACATGAATTAAAAAATTCATCAACTTTATATTTTTATAGAAACTTTACTGTTACTTTTGTATTTTCTAGACAAAATCTCGATGGATAATTTTGTATAGAAATAACTGTACCAAAAACTATCAAAAACTAAATAAAAAACAATGTAAAAAAGGTTCTGTAAGAATAAAAGTACAAAAAACTGTACTGTTAGCGCCCTCTTAGGCCTTTCCCGCGCGGCCAATTGCAGCCTAGCGTCCCTCTGGCTACCGCGCGCTTGGCATCGCACTGCTCGACCTACCCCCCCCCCCCCCCCCCCCCCCGCATAGTAGCAACACGGCTCAATCCTGGCCGCTCGCCATATCCGATGGTCAAGCGCCAGTTTCGCTGGGTTAATGACGCTAGTCGGTGAGAAATCTTAATAGTAGCCTCATTTTCCCCTCCACACTCTGCTCGCTCTGTGCAGTGCTCTCTGCAGGCGGCCTGTCACGGGACGGTGAGGATGCTCCGCCGCCCGATTCTTCCCGGCGATGAGGCCCTCCCGCCATGTGACGCGAGCCCCTTCCTTCTCCTCCCTCTGTCCCATCCACCATCTCCCACCGCGCAAGCAGCAGTTGCAGAGAGGGAGAACGACGACTGTGGCGGCGCCCCTTTGGCCCCATTGCCGGCGTGCGCGAGCACCTCGAGGGTGAACGTGTCGCCGTCAACCGGCTCAGTGGCGGCGCCCTATCTCGGGGTGGCCGATTTTTCTTTCTTTTTTCCGATTCGAATTAGAGGATTTTGGGGACAGAAAGAATAGGGGCTTTCTCTCTAGGATTTGGGGCGGGGTTTCTTTGCTGTTCTTTGTCCCGAAGGATTGGTTCTTCTTCTAGATGCCTCACATAAGATGCGCATCTAGATCGAGCGGAACGACGCGGCCGTGTGGGCAAGCGCTCTTTGGGTTAGCGTTTTGACTTCCTTTGCTTTTCTACCGAAACGATTTACAAAGCCAAGAGTGCTCTGATACCATTGTTTGATTTGGCTAGGTTACGATAGATGTTGTAGGTCTTGATCTATCTGGATCCGAGGGTGAGAGAGAGAGAAGGAGGACATAACTTCTTCGGTGGATGAGCTCGAGGACCCGTTGGCCATCTTGGTCGACAGCGAGAGCGGGGCTAGAGGGCCTAAGCAGTAGCGACGACAGAGCTTCCTGTAGCAAGCACTAAACCGTAGATCGGTAGGGATGTGAGTGAGGGGATCGACGGCGCGACGAATCTCGTAGTGTGTGCCCCGCCCCCCACCTCCTCTTTATAGCGCCACCACAGGGATCCACCAACCATATGAGGGTTGGACAACCCCGATCAGGGCGCGGATAAGGGGTCGGTTGATCCGTTGGGATCGACCGGGAGAGAGTCAACCTAACATTACAATCACTTTTTTTTTTTGAATTTGATCAAAAAAATTCAAGGTTACAAATATTTCAATGGAGCTGGGGGTGTTCGCCCCCTTGTTTTTCTAAAAACAAATATATTTCAATGACCGGTGAAATTTTGTCAAGATCTTCTAAAGATACCGAGTTAGCTTAGCTCGTTAGATCTCCTTAAGATCCCGAGTTTGAAGTAAAATGAAGCTTTACTTGTGTAACTCGCGAGTTAGCTCATTTAACTCATCAAGCGCATTATAAATATGGGCATAAAAATATGCACTATATTCAATTATCTCGCAAGAATCTCCTCGCCAACATAAAAAAAACGTTATTTATGATTTGAAATTTTAGTAACATAAAATTCCGAATCCAGGGTGCGATGAGAGATCTCTTTTTATGAGTATTTCCACTTCTCGATCTCGGTCCAGAAAAGTAAGTACATGATAGCATTTTCTAAATAGAAAAGAGAGAAAACTTACTATATAAAATTTTCGTGATTTTGTAAATTTGTACTCCCTCCGTTTCAAAATATATGATGTTTTAGGTTTGTGAAGGTAATGTATCTAGACATCTTTTAGTGTGTAGATTCGTAGTGAACCTTTTCGAACTTACACACTAAAAAACATATAGATACACTATCTTCACAAAGCTAAAACATCTTATATTATGAAACAGAGGGAGTATCTATCTAAATCAACAGTATTTTAATGAAACCCGACCAAATTTTAATTTTGTTTAAAATTAGATCGAATAGGTTTGAAATTTTAATTTACTTTAAATTTAGTTTGAATCTTCTCTAAAATTCGTTCAATTAATCACGGAACCAAAATGGTTTAGTTCCACTTTTTAATTTATAGTTTGAAATTAATATTTTAATAACTACCGCGTGGGAATTTCTTTGAAATTTTACTACACATAAGAAAAATCCAGAGACGTTCAGGGGCTGCAACACCCGCCGCCGCACATTGCCAAGATGGCATCGGCCAGGTCGAGTCAGGGACAAGTGGCGTCGCGACTCGCGGGAGGCCCATGCCGATGCCTCCCTGCGGCGACCGAAAGCGAGCCGTGGTGCATCTGTGGACGGGCGCGCGTGCTTTTGCGGCGCGGGGCGGCCGACGTTGCGCGCCGTAGGCCGTCGCGTGTAGTCTCAGATGCGTCGCTTGCTTCGCCGCCCACTCTATTCATCCATCGTCCCTGCAGCAACGCCCCCCTGCTAGTCCGTGCCGCCATTGGATTGATTGATTCAGCTCCACTAGTCCACTTCGCCACCTAGCCAAGTAAAGGCTGCATCCCTTGGGCTTGGCCGTCCAATTTTCCCAACCAAGAGTGGATAGCGGCACTCCAACAGTTTATGATGATGGGAATTCAGAGTTAATTAATTTCACGGCAAGCTGCGATCTAGCCAACAACGACGCGAAAAGTACCTTCAGACGGCTGGTGCACATGAACTGAACACTTTTTTAGCTTGACATGCAGAAAAGGAACGTCCAAAAGTGCACTCCAAGACAGACAGGCCGCACAAGTCAGCCTTCGCTGCAGCTCAACTTAATTCCCTGGTCAACCAATGAATCATCTGCACAAATAATAAATTAGTACGTAGAACTAATTAGTACTAGCTTACCTTCCACTGTTCCCAGTGCCGACTGCCTTTCCTAACACCATTCGTTGACAGTTCATCTGTTAATGTTCATCTTCTTTTTGGCGCCTGTACTTGTAGTCAAGCCAAGAGACGAGGAGACTTTGCTTTGCTTTTCCGTTGGAAAAGGCCATGACTAAACAGCAGGTGGCGTCCCATTGACCTGAATACTGACGGGAAAAAGTCGCGTTGCAAGAATTGGTACAGTTGACGAGCGACCAAGAGGGATTCGAGATCAAAAGAAATGTCCTTATGTGCGCTTGGCATGATCTGCGAGATCGAGAGGATGGCCGAGCAGATGAGAGAGCGACGGGCACCGATTGGCTAGACAGGCAGGAGTTCGAGTTAGATGGGATTGTGCCGCACTCTGATCTTTGCCAATGGTGATCTGAACAGTAACCTCTCTCAGCCACTTTACAGGGACGTTGACAGTACGTCTGCGTGACGGCATGCTTTACTTTGTGTTCAAGTGACAGAGTCAACGATGATCCTAGTTATACTCTTGTTTAGCAAGGGCCAAAGGGAGTCAACGTCCTAACAAAAATGAGCAGCTACTACATGGAAAAAGGGGGCCTGAACTTTGATCTCGAGGCGGCATACATCGTTGACATTTAAGGAGCTCGGTGAATTGTTTAGTCGAGGCACAAATTGACCAACAGAAAAAGACATCTACTCTTGTACACTAATTCGTTTTATTGCTTGGACCTGGGAGTACCGAACCTTTTTTAGGCTGGATTATTGGGTTGGCATCAGTGTGACTGGGAAGATCGTCTCTGATGGGATGGAGACGCTGTGGGGATGTGGCCTTTTCGGCCGACTCCACCCAGACTATTCGTCCAAATCCTAACTCTGACACAATTTCTTCCATTGGCATAAGCAGATTACTGCTAACCCCTCAGCGTCTTGACTTAAGTAATCTACAAACTGCCAGATTACTGCTAAGTACCAATTACCATTCTATTCTAAATAAACTACTTGTACTTCCTCGTTTGCGAGAGCACGTTTCAGTCCCTGCTGATTTCGTAGCTCTGAATAAAATAGTACCTCTCCCTTTTTTAAATAGGATGCATATAGTTTTTTTTTCAAAATCAAACTTTTTAACATGTGACCAACTATATAAAAAGGTGTCCATATTTGTAATCACAAACCAGTATTGTTAGAACCATCATGAAATATATTTTTATATTGTGTGCATTTATTATTTTAGATGTTTATATTTTTATATAGTTACTCAAACTTCAAAAGATTGACTTTGACCAAAAAATAGTAATTTTGAAAAGGAGAGAGTGTAAGAACTGGAAGGCTCGCGGATCTAGATGCACCAATTACGAAACCATAGTTAATGCATTTTGAAAAGTCAAAAAGTTCCAGAAAAATCCCCGAGGGGTATATCCAGACATTCTATGTTATCAAACAAAGTTTTGTGAATGAACGACATTTTTGTGGCGTGTATAAAAAAAGTAAAACAAGGTGTCCTAAAAAGCAAATTTTGAGCACTGAAATCCTCTTTCTCGTTGGGTATCATTATAAATTTACTGAGATCATCTTGTAGACATATTGTATGATCTCTTGATCACCTTATGAATATAGTCTCAAGGAATCCTCCCATTACACACATATCTTCATTTTTGAGGTTCAAACCTGCTGACCCGAGCCGATTGTTGAACAAATAAACTCTTTTACGTTCCTCAAAAGTGAGACTGCAGAAGGATCGTGAAAACTATCATTCTTTAGTTGGCGCGCCAGGCAGTGAGAGCCCACGTCATGTAGACCAGATCCACCGTAATGACACTCGAGGATCCGAACCACCAGATATACCAGCTCTCCTACGAACCGAATCACTTCGGGCACGATTGGGCGGACCAGGAAGCACACAGAGCTTGGTTGGAGGAAGCTTCCAGCTTTGGTAGAAGGTAGACAAGATTCTTCCACCCGGCACACGGTGGAGGGAGCACGGAGCAGGCAACCCCGCGTCACTTGGACAACCATGGGGACCTCATGGAGTCCCGGCCTAGTAGAAACGAAGTTGTAGGATCTTCAATAGTGAGGCTCATCCGCCACACATTGTAGTGCATAAAATGAGAGAGAAAATATTGTTGATTAAAACAAGCTCGTAGAGCAAGGAATAAGAGAGGGGTCACACATATTTTACTTTTTTAGGCATCTTTGCATGTTTTCATCTTATCTCTCTTGTATATAAACTTTGCCCAATCTTCATTAAATTACTCATAATCCTTTTGTGCGTTCATGTAAAAAGGTTCTAGTAGTAGCTATCTTTTTAGCAATTTGAAGTTTTTAAGGGGTTTTCCTATCAATATACAAAATTTATATTGCAATTCGAAGATCTATTTGAAATAATGTTGATGTTTCCGCTCTGTCCAAATATTGCTCCAACTATTTGAGATTGCCTTTTTTATGCAATTAAGTCCTTTTTTAAAAGCTATCTACACTATTTAGTGTGGTATTAAACAAGTACGATTTTCCTGGAAAAAATTGTAGCGTCTCCATTTACTTAAGCCGTCTGCACTCTTCGGTATTGTATTAGACACCACTGATTATAATAAAACCTAGAAATGCAATAGATGATAAAACATGAAATGCAATCTATTATTATTTGCATATTCATGTTTTCTTATTCACATACATATGATACCCAACAGCTACTAATAGCTATCATTTCCATTTACAAAATTTTACATGCCACCCAAGATAGTAAATCAAACTTATAGGCTTTTTTGGTTCATGTCCTCATTTTATTTTATTTTATTTATGAAAACTGTGATCTGAAGTGCTATTAGGAAATATCTCGATTATGATTTCTTATATGGCCTTTTTATGTTCATTTTCTAGTGGGCGCTCTTGTGATTTAGATTTCAAAATATTTGGTAGGTATAATGCATCCACCATAATTTCAATATTCCAAATATTCACACCATAGTTTCATAATTACGGTGTTGTTTCAAATAAATATTATACCAATGGCGAGTTAAAATAAATATATTTATACTAAACTCTTAGATATATATTTTATAATACTCATGTATTGGTGAGTATATGTATTGTATACTTACTTAACATTGTAATCACACAACAATGATGTTGACATTAATTATCACAAAAGCAGTCATATAGTTGTGATCTATATTCTTAAAAAATAGATGTTTTGTGCAAAATTCAAATTGTTCTTTTTACTAAAAGTTATATTAGTTATTTTACTTTCTGATACATTTCTCCTTAACAAATAAATATTAAACATAACTACCTTAGATGCAGAAAAATCAAAGAAAAAAGGGCAACATGATAGACCTACTTGGATCAATATTTGATAATTGGATGAATTCTATTGTGCATTTTTATATTTGTATGTGTGTACTTTTCAGGTTTATCAGTCTAAAATATCTTGGTAGAGTTTTTCATGGCTTACGAGCTAACAAATACCTTAATAGCAGTTTCTACTACATGATCAGGTTAATGGCGTCTTAGGGTTTAGGGGTTCATTAATTAGTTGGCAACAAGTACAAGTTGATGCTCTTTACTTGTTATTAAAATTACACATATTAATCAACAAATAACATAAAAATACTATAGGTCTACTACTTTTGCATACATAAATTTGATTATTTCATATGATCAAGCAATGTTTGTTGTATTAGACATAAAAAATACTATTATTCTACTAATTTTGCATACATAAAAATGCTACAGGGTGGTGTTAAGCAGGGCAGCTTCACAAACTACCGTCTTCATCACCGTGCAGTATAATGAGGGAAGAAGACCAAATGAGCTCAGTGTTTTAATTAAGGGAAAAAAAAAAGAGGACCGAACTAGCTAAGTTTTGATGCCGTACGGCCAACTTAAAAACTGCATAGTCTGGGCACGCAAACGACTCGCCTAAGGGGAAAACAAAAAAGAGAAGTCTTGAGCTTTCATATTTTTATGTGATCAAAAGCATGCGCGGGCGAACTCGTGTTTTTGTGCCGTGGGGACTAACTAATTAAAGTGGACATAGATTAATGCTACTATATCGATCCTACTTCAGTTTTCTCCATCAGTCACGGCTAGAAGCAAGCAACCGGCAGACACCATAGCATTGACCGGTGAAGCACACGGTGACACAACAATCGGTCGTGCTCCATGGGTCGATTATTTGTACTGTATTTTTCTAAGCAATTTTCGTCGGTCCCAATTAATTAACTAACTGTTTGCCGGTGTAGTAGGGTTAGCCTTCTTTATTTTTTTATAAAAACGAACTGGGCACTGCAAGGAAGTGTGAAGTCAGCTTCGTCGGTCGGTCATTGTTTATCCGGTGCCCGTGCCTGGCCCAGCACCAACACCATCTTAATCAAACAGCAAAAATCATCAACCATGTGGGCAGCATAACAGGCAGCCATGTGGCTCGTGGACAGGTAATGAAACGAGGGGATATGCGTAAAGTACTGTCACGGTGTCGCAAATATGTACATACACTCACTCGCAAATACATATGTACACTCAGAAATATGTCCGTACACTTATTCATACGAATGCATCCTTGTGAGCACCTAAGCTAAGAATTACCTAGTTCGCCAATTATCAGCCCGGAGTATTATTAACCCGCAAAATAAGAGGGGTGACGCACACGCCTGACGACAGTATCCATGGTACGGACGGGCCGGCCGATCAATCTCTCCTGGCCGGCCAATCGAGAGATGCGTTCACGGTTCACCGCCGCCAGTTGCTTAGAAAAGTGAGCAGAGAGAGACGACGATGGAGATGGAGAGCAACACAAAGGGCGCGTCGGGGAAGAAAGCCAAGGCAGCGACGCGAGCGCAGTGGAACGAGTGAACACGGGGCGTTCACAGTTGCTCCATCTTGCTCGTTCGCAAAAAGGCAACAAAAAAAAAGAGCTGATCGATCTGTGCTCGGGCTGGCAACCAGATGACGTGTTCCCGGCCGGCCGGACGACGTGCAGAGCGCCGTGGTGCGCGTGTGGCCCAGCGGCTCGATGACATCCAATTGTGCGTGCCCGGTGCCCGGTGGCCGGTGCATATGATATGGGCACACGTACGTCGGCCGGGTCAGACGCGCGCGCTCTAGCTGGGAAGAAGAAGATAACGGTACGCATCGATCGGCCGCATCATCACTAATCCGAAAATCGTTGATGACGATCGGAATAACGGATTGGTGGCTGCCTCGATCTTGTGCATCGTGTTTGGCATTGTGATAATCTGCGCGCGATCAAGTGCCGTACGTCCAGATTAATAATAATACTGTAAGAAACTAAAACTTGCCTGGACAAGCTAGCGCTCGATCGCTTATTATCGGGAAGAAGGAAACGGAGGTTCCTTTGATGATCGAGCTTATCATTTGCTGCTTTTGTCCGATCGAGCCGCAACACGCTGGCCAGGCCACTTGCCAACATGATAGGCTGTTACAATTGCGACAAGAAGATAACGAAGAACGAAAACGAAAAACACAGCAAGGGGACATAGATTTAACGTGGAAAACCTCTCCAACAAAGAGAGGAAAAAACCACGGGCGCCAGCCAGCGAAACTTCACTATATCGAGGAGTGTTTACAAACGCCGAGGATTTCACAGATGCAACTCTTCCCAACCGGCAGCTTACAAGGGGTTTATATATCGGTGGAAACCTAGGTCTCCGGCGACGGGCCTCGCTCCACTCGTCAGAAGTTGGCCTATACTTTGTAAAATTTGGATCAACATATAACATAGGCAATACTGGTGGTACATTGATCCTGTCAGTTTTTACCTGACGAATGCGCCGGGCCGCCGCCACCGCCTAATCGACTCTGCTTATATCTCGCGCCGACACGCCCCTGAGCTGGAGGAGGATCCGATCAGAGGTCGGTCGGAGGGGTTCAGGGTGGTGGATCGATCTCCACCTGGCGAAGCAACCTCTGGTCGTCGCTAGACGACGCGATGCTTACTCGTCCAAAAAGGTTTCGCTTTCGCCGTTAATCGCCTGCTCGTCGCCTCTCCTGGACCCACGTAGTACTGTGAGTAAGCAGAGGTTTTCTGATTGTACTGTAGTATCTAGTATTACTTTCTCGGGGGAGGATCGTTTCTACGTTAGCTGTGACGCTGCACTTTCCGCGTAGACTCGATGCTTTCCGCGGTCGAACGTTCGGCTTCGTGTCGGGTAAGCTCAGAATTTACTACGCGATGGTGGTGTTACTGTGTTACTAGTTTTCATGGAATTTGCTACTCCCTCCGGTCCAAATTAATTGACTCAAGTTTGTCTAGATTCGGATGTATCTAATACTAAAACATGTCTAGATACATCCGAATCTAGACAAATCTGAGTCAATTAATTTGGATCGGAGGAAGTAACCAAATGTGGTAGTAGAAAATATAAAGTGAAACAGAGCGTTTGCGCGAACTGAATTTTCATTGCAAAATAATCGAGTACTACATGGCAATTCACGGCGAACGGAATTCTCCAAACACTGATGCCTCCTATTGTGGCCGACTGAATCGCCATCGGAATCTCCCGCACTGAGGACGCAGCTATCGCTGCTGCACTCCACGGCAACGTCCAGAACGCTGGTGATCGTGTCGTCCAGGCCAATGGTCTCCTCGGCCGGGACGGCAACTGCGTCTTGTGCTTCCGCTGGTGCTGCGGCGGAGAGAACATCGATCCAGCCCTCGTCGGAGTCCCAGTCCGGGAGCGCCGAGGCAGGCCAGGCCAACGCCTTGATCCTCTCGGCCATGCTGCTGCTGTGCGACAGCTCGTCGTCGGCATCTTCGCTGTCGGACTCTGACTCCCAGAATGCCGCGTCCAGCGTGCTCTTCGGCGACACCCACTTGTCCTTCACGGATTCCAGCTTCGCATCACAGCTAGCGGCGGAGGCCAAGAATGGGTGCTCCAGCAGCTGAGCCGCCGTGCACCGGTCGCTCGCGCGCCTGAGGAAGCACATGCCCAGGAAGTCCTTGGCCTCCGCGGACAGCCATTGGGGCACCTCGGGGAAGGCGTCCGTGTAGCCAATCCTATGCATCACGGCAAGACCGTTGCTGTCCGCGCCGCTCCAGGGTATGCGACCGGTGGCCAGCTCGAGGACAGTGCATCCGAGGGCCCACACGTCGGCAGCCGGGCCCTGCTCTTCCCCGCGCGCAACTTCCGGCGCCATGAACACCGGCGTGCCGCCGATGATCGGAGCGCCCGCTTTCCTCGCGCACCCGAAGTCTGCGAGCTTGGCGCGGCCGTCGGCGCCGACCACGACGTTCCGCGCCTTGACGTCCCCGTGCACGATGGACTCCCCATGTAGATATGCGAGCCCGGCCGCCACGTCCGCCGCGTAGGCTCGGACGGTGTGTTCATCGAGGCAGCCGTCGCTCTTGGCCACCTCGTCGGAGAGCGAGCCGCCAGGGGCGTACTCGAGGAAGAGTTGGTACGACCCGTCGCGTCCGGCGCGGCCTCCGCTGCAGGAGACGACGCGCGTCGAGCAGAGACCGGACATGATCGCCTGCTCTCTGCGCAGCGCGGCCGCGCCGGACGCGAGCGCCGACTTGACCGCGAACAGCTCGCCCGACGCGTCGTCGGCCGCCAGGAACACCTCGGCGCCGGACGCGCCGCGGCCCAGCGTGCGCATCCGCGTCCATTGCTTGCTCGCAGGCATCGCCATCTTCTTTGTGTTTGCGAATCGCGAATTGTTGGTTTCAGATGATCCGCTCTGCTCTGTTTTGGCTCGTGCTCGCTTCTGATGATGACGAGTTCCTTTTCTGAGACGGGTGAGCGTATATCACTATGGCACGTTCAAGAATTAGAGGCACTTTTTTAGAGGCATTTTTTACAATTGCCTCTAATTATAGCTATTTGTGGCACTTTGAATAATAGTGCCTCAAAATGTGAGATTTTAGAGGCAGTTTTTAAAATACCACTAATAGTTTAGACTTTTAAGGCATTATTGATAATGCCTCTCATATTTAAAAAAATAGAGGCATAATTTAGTGTCTCTATGCTAAACTATTAGTGGCACTTTGACATGTGCCTTAAAAAGACAAATCTTTTAGAGGCACTTTCTATAGAAATGCCACTAAAAATATATCAATTGAGGCACAATTAAAAGTGCCACAATTGGTTATCATTTAGAGGCACTAAAATATGCCTCTAATAAATGACCAAATGTGGCACTATTTGTTGTGCCTCTAATGGACAGTTTTTTGAGGCACGTATGATAATGCCTCTAATAGTTGGCCCTTCAAAACATTTTAAATACCTTAAATGGATGATCATTTGAGTCGACAAAATGCCACAAAAAATATAGCATTTAAGGCATAGATAAAATTTCCTAAAAAGTATACCTTGAGATGCACTCAAATATTCCTCTAATGATAGACCAATTATAGCACTTTTATTTTTGCCTTAAATGGACAGGTTTTTGAGGCACATCTAATAATGCCTCTAATATTCCAAACCGAATAATGCCTCTAATAATTACGTCGCGGCCGTCAATCTCAACTACTAGGTAACACATGGCCTGGTGGTGATCATGCGGAGTAGTTGAAATTCGATGAGATCATATCGGCAGCGATAAATCATGTCGTTTTCAACTAATCGTGATAGGAGTATCACATGCACGATAATTGAAAGATCTTCACTACACGTTTGTGAGTTTTATTTCTTATAAGCGTATACTAGACCATATAAGCGCGCTTTGCCGCGCCCGTCCAACTAAATGTAATAATGAAAGTGAAATAATGATAATAATAATATGTACAAAATGAAAAACAATAATACCTAAAAAAAGTATGTATGATAGGCCTAATGGAGTCTCACAAATCCGAAAAAGAACTCTACATTTGGTTCTAAATGAAAACGTTTTGATTTTTAAAACTGCAAGTTGAAATGGCCCATACTACGCTATACTTGCCTCCAGCGTTCACCGAATCAGCATCAATCTATATCATCACATAACTCTTTCTCCAAATTCACCATCTTGAATGCCGAAAGAACCTAGCATATCAACACCGCCTCCTAGTTTTCAGTCCAACTTCTTGTACGTACATAAATTGAGTCCATAGATGTGCAGGAGTT
Organism: Avena sativa; assembly: GCA_916181665.1. NCBI lineage: Eukaryota > Viridiplantae > Streptophyta > Magnoliopsida > Poales > Poaceae > Avena > Avena sativa. Next base: position 366,621,744 of record OV702279.1, on the reverse strand, counting down.
ATAAGAACAAGATAGAGTTATGAGTAACCGGGGAGTCGATCGATAAACAAATACCTAGCCAGAGAATGGTGGCAGGTATGCTGGCCAGATCAACATGCCAGCAGGGACGATGTGCAGTCAACATGACCGGTAGAGAAATTCAAGAATCACAGCATGCATTCACCGTATATAAGAGAAACATGTTCAGCTGAGATCCGCTTCACGTGCAACCAAATATAGATTGTCAATTCGAAACAATATTATACGGGATTAATGTAGTCAGAAAAGGGATTAACAAACCACATTAAATACTTGAAACTTGTGTCTCAACATCCAGTGAATAGAATGATCAAACCATAGGAAGAGTGAGGAGAGCAGAGAATTCCCAAACACATGGCGGCTCCGCACCCCAACCCCATGAGATCGGTTGCCTAGGAAAAACCATGGATTTCAGAGAAACCATAGAGAACAAAGGGAATTGAACCTCAAAACCAAACCTGGGCATGCCGAGCTATGAAGCTCCTCACCCTATTGACCGCGGGACAAACAGACGAGCAGGGGACACCACCATGACAAAGGGAGTGTGTGTTCTGTGGCGCTGCGGCAACGCCGGCCAGGGTAACTCCCGGCCTCCGCAGCCGCCGCCGAGCGACGACGGCGATGAAGGGACCCAGGACGCTGACTACATGTCGTTGTACCACCACTTTGGCATGTGAACGGTGTCGGCATCGACATTGGCGACGTCATCGGCATCAGCGTGGAAGTAGTTATTTTAATATTTTTTTAGTTTATTTAGCCTACCAAGTCAAAATTCAGGTATATGTACGAATTTGGCTTCACTATGCATGATATCGCCTATAGTTTAATGAAATCGCCTGCGTTCGTTTAAATTTTATCATGTTTAACTGAATTTTATCAAATGCGGGAACACGACATGGAAACGCGGGTGGGAAACTGGACGTTCCGAGGCCAAAAGTTACATCCGTCCGCCGCTAAAAATCGCTAGAACCATTTTTTAAATAGCGTGAATGTATGTTTTCAAAGTAGGTTCATGTTTTGATTCCGTGAACCTACTTTTTGCCCATGAATATTTCTTGGAATCTTGTGAACATTTTTTGAATGTGATGAACATTATAATGAATCCATAAATGTACATTATAACCCCCCTAACATATTTTGGAATCCATGCGTATTTTGATAACCGGTGAAAATTTTCAACCACGCTAAATATTATATTATAAGATCGACGCTAAATTTTATATTTTTATAGGGCCGAAAGTGCAAAACAAACACGACACACCAAAATTCTGTGCGATGAAAACCACTACCGTCAAATTAATAGTATAGATAGATAAATGTGGTTTCATAATGTTTAAAAGTAAAATAATATTTTTTTATTGTATATTACATTTTTATATAACTATTACGTCAATTTTTATTTGTGTTTTAATATTTTGTTTGATTTTATGGATGTTTTAAATTTGTTTTGAATTTAATAAAAATTTAGGGATATAGGAAAAATGGCCTTGACTACTTGGGCTTGGCCCATTGGCCCTAGTGGCCTAGCCCACCTGGTCCAACCGGACCAGGTCCTACTCCTACCCCGATTCCCATCCTCTCTTTCTCTCAGTTGACGCACACAACACACACACGCGACATCCCTCTCCCCTCGATTCGCCAGCGACCCGGCCGCCGCCGCTCCCCCTCGTTGCCCGGCCGCCTCCGGCCAAGCCCGACGCCGCCGTTCGCCGCCAGGCTTCGCCTCCGTCTCCTCTACTCCTTCCCCCGCAGCCGCGGTGCCTCCCAGGAACCTACGCCTTCGCCTCGGGCTAACCCTAGCCTCTACGGCTTGGGTCGCCGGTGCGCCCCCTACGCCCCAGTGCCTCTGCTGCTCTCGCGCTTCCATCGCTGCAGGCCGCTCCTCGTGCTCCGGCGCTCGCTGCAGATCGGGTCCTCCTTCGGCCGATGGTTCGCGCTGCGGTACCTCGACCGCGTCAACGAGCGCACCGACGACATGTTCGAGGTGGGTCCCCCACCTCGCGTCACGGTCGTTGTTGGTCTCACCGCAAATGCGCAGGACGCACGGTTACTGTTTGATTAAATACCTAGCCATCGTTTGTTGTTGCAGGTCAGGGCTGCTCAGCTCATGAGGATACTGTTGGAACTAGGCCCGGTATGCTTCCTCTTTCAATGCGTGATTGTGCATCTCCTCGTCCATGTGTAGGATACTGATGGTGACTAACGGGTATGCGATGCTGCTCTTTTGATTGCAGGCGTTTGTGAAGATTGCACAAGCAGTTTCGTCACGGCCGGTGAGCTTCACTACTTACTCAAGTAGTTTATACATCTTCATCATCTGTGGTTGGACCTCAAAGTTTTAGCTGTTTGCTGAATGGCATTAATTGATTAAGAGGTTGGAAGCAGCTAAACGAAAAAGGAACATGCTAGTTGGATAAGGACAGTGAGAATGTCAAAAATTTCATTATGTTTCAGAATCGTGCTAAGTAACCATGATAATTTTGAACTGTTGGTTAAATTGACACTTCTACTTCCTAGAATGTATGGCTGTTTGTTGGTTCTTCTTCGGTAAGATGACATGTCGTATTCTTACTGTTGTAGGTTTACCAGGCTAGGCTACCTTCAAGTGGGAAGGTTGTTGCTGTCAAAGTCCAAAGGCCTGGAGTCCAAGCCGCAATTTCTTTGGATATCTATATCTTGAGGTTCCTTGCTGGTGTTGCCAGGAAGGCTCGCAAGCTGAACACAGACCTTCAGGTAAGGCTAGAGTCCTATGGATTATCGAGTTTGTGTCTTTGTAAGATAGGGGGAAAACAAAGCAAATGGAACGGGAAATTCTCCTGTTAAAATCAAATCTCTACTGTCTTCCTTTGTAGCCTAATACAAAGTCCATAAGTCTAATACACATACCATCATTTCTATTTAGTATTTAGTAAATTGATATTCATTGCTCACTTTTGAAGATTGATCCAGTTCATGCTTTATTGAATGCAGGCTGCAGCTGGCATAGACTGAATCCTCATATGGAAATGCCTGTCCAAATGATACCATTCTGAAGCTTCAGATGTGGGGAGATGGGCTTGGAGGACTGCATCTGCAGGGCCGAGGAACAGGCTGCGCACCATCTGCGAGGCAGGAGGGACCAGAGGGTCTGCGCCACTTGTGCCGGCAGCATGTATGCCTGCAAAGAGGAGCTCGTGAAAGTAGGTATTGCACCTGGCTTATTTCTGCAATTGTAGATGGTAGTGAAAAAAGGTATGGCTTTTTGTTCTAATCCTTCAGGAAGAAATTGAATGCACTTTTGTTGAATGTATTGTTGATAAATGGTCTCAAACACTGAAAAAACCTTCATAATGCTCTGCAAAAAATATAGAAGTTGGTGACGATGTGAGAACTGACCATTTACACTGTTAGTTAAGTAAATGGAATGAAAAGAACCAGACTTGGAAGTACCTGTTTTGATGGCCAACTGATGGTTTTGTTCTATTACAGGGTGACACTAGCAGTACTGAGGTAAACACGCGCATGGGCTTTCCATCTAGGCAAACATTGCTAGGCTGGGTTGATCTTTGGAAGACTTCTCCCCAAGGTACTCGTGCATTTCTTACTATGTGCTTCCTTAAATTCTCTAGGAACTGTTATGTATACCGGCAGTCGAATTAGCATTCAGGATTGGTTGTCCCAGACCTGCACCATGTTGGTGTTTTTGGTTCTGCATTTTCGCTTTGGGGTTTGCTGGAGCAAGGGGGATCTGGAATTCTGGATGCAGTGGCGTCTCTTGGACATGGCTCGCTAGAATAGGCGGCGCTTGGGGCAGAGAAGTTACCTGGCGGCAGCCCAAAGATAGTGATTCTCCACCACTTAGATATAGGCATTTTTTCAATGCATAAGTCTGTGGTATTCACTGGTTCGTATATCTATAGAGTTGTGAGACCATTGTTCTATCTGAGCCGCTTTTTTTCTTCTGGCTTGTTGCAGTGCTTCCATGCAGGCCCAACCCTAGATCCCTTCTTTGACATAATTATCTTATCTCCGAGTATCAAAGCCAATTGTCTGTGCTATCTCTGATGGCACGGAAGTGTGCATATAGAAATTTCATCACGCAAATTAGTAATGAGTCGCTTGGTCATTTGATTTTTTTTTCTAAATTGATTTGTTCAGATTCATGGTACCCAACCTTCACTTTTCGGCTATATAATGCATGTTAACATTCTAATTTCATAGATTTGTTCCTTAAGTAGGATAGGTATATCTTTTTGAGTGCTAACACGTTGCTCGATTTGGTTATGCATGACAGAACAATTGGTTCTTTTAAGCGTGAAATGATTGCATATTATTGAAAAACATCGGCTCTCACAATAGTGACAAGTATTTTTTTCTCCCAATAGTGACATATTCTGATTTGTTTTCTTGGTCTAGCAAATGATGCAAAGGCTGAGGCACTATTGGGTAATAAGAATAGATATTTATTTTGGTGGCTTTCCTTTGCATAGCATCACTGGCATTTAACAACAATAGTTGCTGAAAGTAAATTACTGGCATATGTAAATGTGAATGTCCCCATTTATAAAAGCGAACATACATGCAGATAAATTCTCTTGTATACAGCTAAAGTGCAGAATCCAACATCTATTGGAATAAATAGGACAACCTTTTACTTCTGGATCATTACTTGACAATTTCTTATTCACCCAGAATGTTTGCAAAATAAAGTTTCGTGTACTATGTATAATATAAATAAAAATGAGTAGATCATACATTTATGTCAACCTTTTCTCATTCCCATTAGGAGTACTATAAAAATGAGTTCTGCTTTGTTGTCATTTCAGATACGTCTATATATATTATGGCAGTTATAAAATAAACACTGTGTGCATGAAGTGGACTTTGTCTCACACACGGTTGCCTAAAGAAATAAATCACTGTTTATAAAATAAGCACTGTTGTAGGTCCCAACACTTTCGCTGAAACTCTTTGAGAAGGAATGTTCAAGCCAGCTTTGTGCACTGTCATATTTGAGAATTCAAAGTAGGTAATATCCTACCATTTTTATCAATTATATTCTTAAGCATTTGAAGAATTTAATTGCCATTGTTACATTTCTGCTCCGATGAGAGTCTTGTGTGTATGGTTGACGTATTTGACACTGTTCTTTTGTATCTTATCCATGAGTAGATACAGTACAAGTCTAGCTATACGAACCGATGGTACATATGTGCTACAGTGTAATAAGAACTCATTATTTTTGGAGATATGAACCAACACTTCTCCATGGCACATGACTATTATGATTCGATTGATTTTTCAGTGGCAATGATTATCTGTTATTTTTGGGTATTTTCAGATGGAACATGGAGAAGAAATCCACTCCAATACATTTCCATGGATTCTGAATTCTAAAACTATATCAGAGCTTGTCACTGTATGTTTTATTTCTTATTTTATTTTCATCTTATATTGATAGCCTGTAGTTTTCAATATCGTCCATACTTCCAAACTATTCTAGCTCTCTTAATTGCATTTACTGGAATATCTGCTAACCTTTTTTACTGTTCTACGGTAAATAGGTTAAGAATGTATAGCTTGAAACGTAGATTACTTTGGAGGATGTGGAATATATCATTATGTGTTTTGAGCTGTTATGCGACTAGATCGTAGATGCCATATGTTTAATGGCACTGCATTGCTGATTCTTGATAGAGATAGACATATATAGAGTTCTTTGCTTACCAGTGGTGATGATCAGTGATAACTGAATAATAACTTCTTTATTCCGTACTTAATTGGTTTTAGCTAGTGGCATGTTTGTAATAACTGAACCTCTACCTCTACCTTTTATCTCTCTCTCTCGCCTCACTTCCCACCCCTCTCTATCTATATCTCAGGCACCGAGGACAACAAAGGCAGTGGTGGGAGGACACAAGGATCTCGACCCACCGTTGTTGTCTCCCGGGATAATTTGGGGCCAGGGCACTGCAGAGGTTAGTCACGCCGTTGGTCACCGGGAGGTTAGCCCAGCAAGCTCTCGCTTGCTAGATTTTTCTATGTGGCTACATAGCCTGCTCTCAAATTGAGGTACATGAGTCCTGTAATAGTAGATTAGATGATTGTTTATGCTCCTTCAGTTCTCTATTTCTTAGTGTTATCCATCCATGTCTTATTTTTATGCACCAGTTGATAAGTCCGTCCACCTATTCCAAAAACTGATGTAGCATTTCTTCTCTATAGGTTCTAAATGTTATGTTCATGATCGAGAACTTCTACCGTGTGAAATGTTCGTTCTAAGGTAAGTACAAAGTTTGGTAGATAATTTAAAGATTTCAGAGATGTTGGCTCTGATTTTTTCTCATGTTTGAGGTGCACTACGTTTCGGTACATCGATTCATGGTTGTTTTCAGTTCAGTCGTGGACATGTTGGATGAAGTGTCCAATTTATTCTATTTTTAGTTCAGATTCTAATATTGATATTGCTATTGCTAGGGCCAGCTTGTGTTTGCTATCAGTGGTGCTACTGATATATCATCAATATTTAATTTCTATAGCCCTCTTTGCACCTCCTACGTAACAATTGACTTCATTTTGAACAAAGGTTACAGAGAATAATTAAATAGAGACATTGAATTGAAAAAATGGCTGCTTATAATCTTCCCATTTGCATTCAGTTTTTCTATTTTGTTTGTCACTGTTAACTGACAGAGAAAGAGAGAAAAAGACATGAGAAAAAAATGGCTGCTTATAATCTTCCCATTTCTATTAAATTGCATCCTGAATAGCTTCCTCTGTTGAGTAGGAGCGCGAGCAGGAGGGCGAGGAAGGAGGGCGAGGAAGGAGCTCCAGTGGTGAGGCGACTTGCCTCTTGATCCCAACCAGGGAGCAGCTTCGGCGGCTGCGGCCAGCAAGGAGGAGCTCTGGCCACAGCTCCGGCGAGCAGCAATGGTTGTGGACGAATGGTTGTGGGCGAATGGTTGTGAACAATGGTTTTGGACGAATGGTTGTGAACAATGACTGTAAGATATGGCTGTGAACAAATGTAAGATATGACTGTAAGATATGTCACTGTAAGATATGACTATAATGTGGTTTGTAATATATTTCATGGTAATATTTCATTGTAATGTGGTTTGTAATATATGTCGCTATGATTCAATTAATGTGAGCCATTTTGTAATATATGTCACTGTAGTACACATTTGCTTTTGGCTAGGTTTTAGAGGCACTATTGATAGTGCCTCAAAAAGTTGGGTTTTAGAGGCACTAGTCATAGTGCCTCAAAAAGTTGGTTTTAGAGGCACTATTGATAGTGCCTCAAAAAGTTGGGTTTTAGAGGCACTAGTCATAGTGCCTCAAAAAGTTGGGTTTAGAGGCACTATTGATAGTGCCTTAAAAAGTTAGGTTTTAGAGGCACTAGTCATAGTGCCTTAAAAAGTTGGGTTTTAGAGGCACTATTGATAAGGCCTCAAAAAGTTGGGTTTTAGAGGCACTAGTCATAGTGCCTCAAAAAGTTGGGTTTTAGAGGCACTATTGATAGTGCCTCAAAAAGTTGGGTTTTAGAGGCACTAGTCATAGTGCCTCAAATGTCTAGGATTTAGAGGCACTCTAATTTGTGCCTTAGGTTGGTTTTTGAGGCACTAGTCATAGTGCCTCAATTGGCTAGGATTTAGAGGCATTAGTCATAGTGCCTCAATTAACTATGATTTAGAGGCATTTTTTAAAACTGCCTCAAAAACTTTTACCTACACGATCGTCCCTGGCGTTTTTTTTAGTGCCTCAAAAACTCAATTGTGGCACTAATTTGACTATTGGAGGCACTTTAGAGTGCCTCTGAATACTGTACCTGCCATAGTGTATATAGGATAGGAGGAGGAGTGCAGAAGAGGAGGGGGAAAAGTTTGGGAGGTTGCAAGATTAGATTAGAGCATGGAAGGTGTTCGGCGTGTCCGATTAGGGGGTACGGATGAGGAAGCGGAAAAGTGTGGGAAGCAAGTTCTTTTGGGTCCCAGAGCAGTGCACGCACGCCACGCGCTCGCGGCGGCGGTCTGTGGCGATGACGGACGGACGGGCAGTGAGTGGGAACGCAAGGACCGGGCTTTACCAACCTTGGCGCTCAGCCTCGTTCCTAACCCGCGTGAAAAGAAAATATTACAGCTGTGTCAAAAACGAAAAAATTACAGCGGTGTAAAATCTCTCGCATCCCCGGTCGTCTTCCTCCATCTAATGGTGTAAAATGGGTTGGCGATTTGGACGTCCGCGTGTGTGTGTAAACGGAACGGTGGTGGAAGTCAGCGGGTGCACCTGCTGAAATAAAGGAGTTGGCCAGGTTTGGTCGCCACGGTCGGTACTTGGACGCTGTGGCATTGCCAAGTCCACGGCCGTACCCGTATTATGGTCTAGTGCCATCAGACTATTCTCGTGTGCGTCTGCGTCCAATATCCGGTAACCACTTTTGCTAGGCTATCTACAAACCTTTTTTTGCTAGGCTATATAGAAACCATTTTTTTGAATATGATCCAAATTTCAAGGTTATAAATATCTCAATAGCCACTGAAATTTCGTTAAAGTTGAAATTGAAATTTTACCACATATAAGGCTACAATTCGATCCGTGCAGAGGCCAAAGTCGACTCGTTAGGGATCCTTAAAGATAACGAGCTAGCATGGCTCGACACGTTTTAGTTTGTTGAATATAAGAGCTTACTCAGCTCGTTAGAGCTCGTAAAGAAAATAAAACTCACTCGACTTGTGTACCTTGCGAGTTAGCTCGCTTAACTCATCAAAAATTGTATTATAAATATGACCATAAAAACTCACTTGACATGTGGTTGGATGGTTAGGGGGCAGTGGTACCCACAGCCCACCAGAGTTCAAACCCCAGGTTTAACGCTTTGGTGTCTCATAAAGACGAAATATTCTTTCAGTGGGAGGCAACGTTCTCGTCGATAGCAAGACGTCTGCGGTGACTTAGTCAATCTCAAGACCCGCCGACTCAGTCTCTCAAAGGTGCTCATAGGGGTAGGACGTACGTGCGTATGTTCATAGGGGTGAGTGTATGTACACATTGTGAGCGTATGTGTTTAAACTGTGTTTTTCAAAAAAAAATCATTCCACACGGTTCTACTCCGCATCACGAAACAACGTTATTTATGACTTAAAATTTTAGTAACACAACATTCCAGACCAGAGGTGCGATGCGAAATCTCTTTTTTATGACTGGAAATGTCAGTGGCAACAATTTCTATACGGGAAAAGAGAAAATTTCAGAAATTTCTAAGACTTTGAAAATTCTTTGGAAAAAAATATCTATCTAAATCAATAGAATTTTAATGAAATTCGACCAAAATTTAATTTACTTTAAAATTAGATTGAATGTGGTCGGAAATTTTAATTTACTATACATCTGGTATGAACTAGTTTTTTTTTGAACAAAGAGGGGTCACGAAGGACCCCGAAGGTGCTGCCATTAAGAAACTGTCGATCGGTTACAATTACATACAAGACCTTTAAATAAAAAGAAAATTAAAGCAGTCCTGAACATTTGCTCTGAAGGCCTGAGAAAAGCGCGAAGAAAGCAATCAGGTCCTTTAACCGAACAACCGAAACTGAAGCCTCGCCGCCGGCCATCGAACTCCCGCCGGGACGCACCGGAGCGCCACCGTCGTTGGCTCTAACCACCAGAGCGCCACCGACAAAGCCCAAACTCGAACTGCACAGAACCGGCCCCAAGATCCCCATGCCCTACTCCAACTACACGGCAAACTGGCGGGAAAACTACATCTAGACCTACCTACTACTCCGGCGCCTCTCCTTTGCAGTCTCTGGCCGGCGACGCCGGCGGAGGCCGCTCGGGATCAGGCCGAAACTTCGAGGCGACTCTCAAGGGAAGGGATAAGGGAGAGAGGAAGGGGAAAGGGAGCCGAGCACGTTGTGGGGGGTGGGAGGGGAACTGTCTCGGTATGAAACTAGTTTGACTATTTTTTTTGGAAAACATGGTCCACGCCCTTGGTTTTGCTTAGTTTCAATTTTTAATTTAGTTTCAAATAGGTGTGTTAATAATTTCTAATGTAGGAGTATAACACAATTTCTAATGGAGGCGTGGCGGACCACGGGCCCACATGGACGAGAGGGTTCTCGTTTTTTTAGATCCCTTTTGAGTGTCTTTTTCGGAATGTTCACGCGACGACAAAATCTTGAAGTTAGAATAATGTCCTTCCTGCCCTATCCTCACTCTGGTGGTGCGCCTAGTGCAAGCGGAGGGCGCATGGAGTCGTGCGTCTAATGGATTTCTTTGGATCCTATCGTTTCTCGTATTCGCTAGTGTGTTTTAAGGTTAGTGTCTTCAGATCTACAGTTGTTTTCTTCGGCGATGGTTGCTTTGCTAGTGCGCTGGTCTTTTAGGGTCTTAGCACGACGATTCTCCGTGTGTATATTACAACAAGCTCTAGTTCGACAATCTTTGCCCGATTCCAGTAATGGGGGCGAGGTCGACGGGGCACCTTCGGCTCGTGCTAGTGTCAGTAATCGTCGCTAAGTGATGCAGTGGGCTATTGGTAATTTTAATTACTTTTAAGATTTTTTGTACTAGTGTGGATGATTATTAATAGATCTTTGAAATTTCGTAAAAAAATTGATATGTTGCGTGGATTTTTTTTTTTGAAATTTTACTACTCCCTCCGTCCAAGAATAGATGTCTTAGGATTTTAAAATTTTGGATGAATCTATATACTAAATAGTGTCTAGATTCGTTTAATTTTGACAAATTTAAGACATCTATTTTAGGACGGAGGGAGTAGTACACATAAGAAAAGAGTGGTACAAATGTCCTTCGTGTGTAAACAAACACGGTCAGCGGCTGCAAAAACTCGCCGCCGCACATTACCAAAATTGTATCGGCCACGTCGAGTGAGGGACAAGTGGCGTCGCGGGAGGCCCATGCCGATGCCGCCCTGCGGCGACCGAAAGGGAGGCGAGGTGGATGCGTGGACGGACGCGCGTGCTTTTGCGGCGCGGGGCGGCCGACGTTGCGCGGCGTAGGCCGTCGCGTGTAGTCAGTCAGATGCGTCGCTAGCTTCGTTCCTTAACTGTCGTGAGCACGTCGCCGCCCTGGTCCGTGCCGCCATTGGATTGATTGGTTCATCTCCACTCCACTTGACCACCTAGCCAAGTAAAGGCTGCATCCCTTGGCCGTCCAATTTTCTCCAACGAGAGAAGACGATAGCGGCACTCCAACAGTTTATGATGATGGCAATTCAGAATTAGTTTCACCGCAAGCTGTGATCTGGCCAACAACAACAGTCCTTGGCGCTTCGGCAGAAGCGTAGCCACGTCAGATCTGAAATAGAGTTCTTTTTTTATTTTATTTTATAGTATTATTTCTCATTATACTGCATAGATTAGTCCTTCTATCTTAATTAGGTTCTAATTAGTAGCAGCGACGTCGCGAAAAGTATCAGCAGCGTTCTTCAGACGGCTGGTGCACATGAACTGAACCTTTTCTTTATTTTGAGATCCAGAAAAGGAACGTCCAAAAGTGCACCCCAAGCCACACAGACCGCACAAGTCAGCCTTCGCCGCAGCTTAACTTAATTATCTGCACTGGTCAACCAATGAATCATCTGCACAAATAAATTAGTAGCACTAATTAGCTTACCTTCCACTGTTCCCAGTTGCAGACTGCCTTTTCTAACACCGCTCGTTATTCAACTGGACAGTTCATTTGTTAATATTGATCCTCTTTTTGGCGCCTGTACTTGCAGTTGCAGTCAAGCCAAGAGACGAGGAGACTTGCATTGCTTTTCCGTTGTTGGAAAAGGCCATGACTCTGCAGAAGGTGGCGTCCCATTCGGATTAAAGTTGGACTGCAACAACTTCATCAACGTTGGCTTTTGTTTCTCTCTCCTAGGGCTGGCGATCCCCATGGCGGCTGCCTTCCCTAGGGTTTGAATCAATCTCTGAGTCGCCCTTGCGAGTGCGATCTCTTCCTCGTTCCCTCCCGTCTCTCTCAGGTATCCGAGTGGATCCTCCCTCTGGCCGTTTTGCTGTCTCGGGACGATCAAGGGGTTCTCCTGGAGAACTGCCCGTCCTTGGTTAGCTACGGCTTTGGCAGGGTCGATGATGACGGGTCCACCAGCGACGAACGGGAGCGGCAAGGCGATGGCGATGCCTTCCTCGACGGGGGGCGGTGTTTCCGGGGGGAGTGTACATGGGACTCCTCCACCTATGGCGGCGGCGACCGGATCTGAGGATCACGTCTCGGAGATGATGGGACGTCTCCGCCTAACGGCCGCGGAGGCTGCTGCAGTGGTGCTAGACGATGGAGGCGAGGATATCCGTGTCCATTCTCGGTGGGCGATCGTCGGCAAGGTGCTTTCTCCGAATAAACTGCATATTAGCACGATCTCCGCGGCGCTGCGTTCTGCGTGGGGAAACCCGCGTGGCCTTTCTCTGAATCCGGCCGGTGATAACTTGTTTGTGGCTGAATTTGGATCGAAGGTGGACAAGTGTCGGGTTGTTGATGGTCCTCCCTGGGTAGTGGGCAGACATGCGGTGCTACTCCAAGATTTTGACATCGATCAGAAACCCAGGGATATGGTGTTCAACGGTTTGAAGGTTTGGGCTCGGATAATCAACCTTCCTTTTGGTTACATGCACAAGAAATGGGGTGCGCTGATTGCTAGTTCTCTCGGTATTGCTGGGTCTACTCCTGTGGTGGACTGCGATGACATGGGGAGATGCTGGGGTAGTTTTATGCGTGTCCGCGTGGAGATCGACATTGGCAAACCGCTCCTACGGGGAGTCACTGTTTTCTCCCAACGCCGGAACGCAACAGATTGGTTTGATGTCCAATATGAGAATCTTCCGTTTTACTGCCACTCATGTGGAGTTGTTGGTCATTCTTCTCTGGAATGTTCAAACCCGGGAGAGCGAGATGCAGAGGGAAAGCTGCCTTATTCAGCTGATCGTTTGTGTGCACCAGATGAGAGGAAAAGGAGAAATCAAGGTACACAATCTTCGAGTGGTTCTGCAGCAACTGGGCAGAGCAGATCATATACACAGCCTACATCAGATAGGGCTGGTCAGTCAGCTAATGGAAGTGGGGGGCCTCGGCAGCAAGGGAAACAAGACGTTGGGGGTGAGGTTTCATCTCCAAGTAAGAAAAAGCAGCCGCGTACCCGCGCCACAGCTAAGTCAGGGAAGGGTATTTCCATGAATGACCCTGCCCGTGACAATAGTGTCTCAGCAGTAGGACAAAAACGCAAGTCACAACAGACTTATCGTGCAAAAATTCAGCCTGTGATAGAACCTGTGATAGAGGCTGCGGTTGTGGACCCGATGTCAACCTTGGTGGTTCACCGGGGCGCTCAGGCTAAGAAGGCAGACGAGATTTTAACTGATGATGATGTGAGCACGGATTCCAATAAGAAGTTGAAGAAGAGTGGTAACAATGGATCGGCGGATCAGGCGGGAGCTGTTGAGCAGCCCCGCCACACGCAATGATACTTCTTTGCTGGAACTGTCGTGGACTCGGGACGAACGCGACAGTTGGCGAGCTCCGCTGGTTGGTGAGAGTTCATCGTCCCGCCCTCCTCTTTCTTTCAGAGACAAAGATGAGGGATTCTAGAGTACGGAGTTTCATGTGGTCACTTGGATACTCTGGATGTTTTGCTGTTAGCAGTGTTGGCCAAAGTGGTGGCTTGGGTCTGTTTTGGTTGTCCTCTATATCAGTTTCTATTCAAGGTTTTAGTAGCCGGTGCATTGACACGCTTATTACACCGGAAGGAGGAATGACTTGGAGGGCATCATTTGTTTATGGGGAACCGAGGCGTGATCTTCGACACGTGTTTTGGGACCTCCTTCGCTCGTTGCGAGCAACCTGGAATGGGCCGTGGCTGTGTTGCGGCGATTTCAATGAAGTTCTTAGTCAGGACGAGCATGTGGGTCCTCGTGATCGCACTGATGCTCAAATTATGGCGTTCCAGGAGTGCCTACAAGACTGCAGTTTGTTGGATCTCGGTTTTGAAGGGCCAAAATTTACGTGGACAAATCGTCAGGATGCCAACACCAATATTCGTGTGCGCCTCGATCGGGCGGTTGCAAACGCCGATTTCCAGAACATGTTCGAGGATTGCACTGTCGAAAATATTATCACAACCTCTTCAGACCACTATGCGGTCCTTGTTATTCTGGACAAAAACCTGAGGAGGTCTGCTGGTCAACCTGTGTCACACGGTTTTAAATATGAAGCTATGTGGCGAAAATCATCTGAGTACAGAGAGGTTTTGGAGTCTGCATGGTCGGCTGGCAGTGATAGTTCGCCCTCGCTGCGCTCGACCTGGGATAATCTGAATCGTATGGCGCCCATGTTGAAGGACTGGAGTCGAGCCGCTTTTGGTTCGGTTCACAAACAAATTCGCAAGCTGGAGCAGCAGCTTTTTTATCTTCGGGGCCAGCCTGTATCAGATGCTAATGTGATTGAGGAACGTGATATTGAGCGCAAATTATGTGACTTGTTTGACTGTGAAGAAACTATGGCGCGTCAAAGATCACGAGTGGAGTGGCTCCGGGAGGGAGATAGAAACACCGCATATTTTCATGCGAGGGCATCAGCGCGACGGCGTACAAATAAAATTTCTACTCTAGTGCGTGATGATGGCTCAAAGTGTGAGACACAAGGGGAGATTAAAGGTATGGTGTACAAGTTTTATGAACAACTTTTTTCTTCTGAACCTTGTGACTCGGTGGATGCAGTTCTGGACTCTATTCCTGTCAAAGTTACCGCTGATATGAATGCCGATCTATGCAAGCCGTACACCGACAAGGAAATCGAGACTGCACTTTTTCAGATGGGGCCAACTAAAGCACCAGGCCCAGATGGTTTCCCGGCGTTATTCTACCAAACGCATTGGGATTTTTTCAAAACGAAAATTTGTAATGCGGTGAGGAGCTTTCTTTGTGGAGGAGATATTCCAGAGGGTCTATGCGACTCTATTATTGTCCTTATTCCCAAGGTTTCCAAGCCGAAGCATCTTAAAAATTTCAGACCTATCAGCTTGTGTAACGTCCTCTACAAGATCGCCTCCAAGGTTCTTGCAAATAGGCTCAAAGTGTTTCTTCCGGATGTTGTTTCTGAACAACAGAGCGCCTTTGTTCCGGGTAGACTTATCACAGATAATGCCTTGATTGCTTTCGAGTGCTTACACACAATTCGCAACCAACAATCCAAGAAACCCTTCTTTGCTTTGAAGATTGATATGATGAAGGCGTACGACAGGGTGGAATGGAACTATCTTTATGGTTGCCTATGTAAGCTTGGTTTTGACCCCTCATGGATTCAGACGGTGATGAGATGTGTAACGTGTGTGCGCTATGCCGTTCGTGTGAATGGTGAGTTAACTGAACCAGTGGTTCCATCGAGGGGTATTCGTCAGGGTGATCCTATCAGTCCGTATTTGTTTCTTCTTTGTACGGAAGGTTTGTCATGTATGTTGCAACAACGGGAGGACCGAGGTGAGCTCTATGGAATTCGCAATGGTCGACTTGGTCCCCCTATTTCCCATCTACTGTTTGCAGACGACAGCATCTTCTTTGCTAGAAGTGATAAAAGGAGTGTGATGGCTCTTAAGGACACAATCAAGATATACTGTGATGGCTCAGGCCAGAAAGTTAATCTTGAGAAATCCTCGGTTTTCTTTGGTACACACTGTGATGACCAAGTGAAAAATGATGTGAAGACAAGCTTGGGAGTACAAAGCGAGGTGCTGAATGATCTATACTTAGGCATGTCGACGTCGGTTGGTCGTTCTCCCACAGCCACCTTCAAGTTTCTCTATGACAGGTTATGGAAATGCATCAATGGGTTGACTGATAAGCCTCTCTCGCGGGCTGGGAATGAAGCTTTGCTCAAGTCGATTATCCAAGCAATACCAACCTTTGTCATGAGCTGTTTTCAACTCCCGCTTACCACATGTGATAAATTTAGATCTATTATTGCCAATAGGTGGTGGGGCGAGGAGGATGGAAAGAAGAAGATTCACTGGAGATCGTGGGCATGGTTGTCAACTCCAAAAGGCTTGGGAGGCATGGGGTTTCGTGACTTCGCCCTCTTCAACCAGGCGATGCTGGCTAAGCAGGGTTGGCGCCTGTTAACTGACCCTGGATCTCTTTGTGCGAGGGTTCTCAAAGGAAGGTACTTCCCTGACACTGATTTCTGGCATGCCCCAAAGCCAAGAACATCGTCATACACGTGGAGAAGTATTCTTCATGGGAGAGATCTGCTAGCCCAGGGTGTTCGGTGGAGCATTGGTGATGGCAAGACTGTCAAGATAGTAAGTGACAACTGGGTGCCTCGTTTCCCTCCAGAGCTGCTGAAACCATCTTCACCGATCCCTGAAGTGGCGACAGTGCACTGTTTATTAACTGAGGATGGAAGCGAGTGGTGTGCAGAAACGGTACATGCTTTCTTCTCCCCAACAGTGGCAGCACAGATCCTTCAGATTAGTCTTCCTCGCCGTGGTGGGGAGGACTTTGTCTGCTGGCCATTCACAAAGCATGGCATCTACACAGTTCGTTCTGCTTATTATTTTGCTCGTTCGATTAAATTCTTTCAGACTCAGAGTAGAACGGGCAAGGGGTGTACATCAAATGTGAAGGCAACAGAGAAGCATTGGAAATCTATATGGAGCATTAAAGCGCCAGGGAAGATGAAAATTCATTTATGGCGTTTTGCTCACAACTGTCTTCCAAGCGGTGTACAGCTGATGAAACGCCAGGTTCCAGAGACAGGACCGTGTGTGTTCTGTGATCGTGTGGAAGACATCGAGCATGCGATGTTGTCATGCCAGTATGCGCGAGTGGTATGGCGGTCAGTGAAACAGCACATCCCTCTGCAGCTGATGCGGAAGAGCTTCAGGACACACAAACAATGGATCTTCGATTTCCTCGCTCGGGCCACTGATCTGCAGGCAGCCACACTGGCTGTTGGTTTTTGGCAGATTTGGGAAGCAAGGAATGAAGCTCGCAGAGATGGTGTTTTCCCAAACCCGATTCGCACGTGTGGGAAAATTGTCGCTTACATAGACCTGCTCAAAGCAAACCTGCTCAAACAGGAGTCAGACCAAAGGCGTGTATCTAAAGCTTCATCTCTAAAGTGGACGCCACCGCCTTCGGATTCTGTCCTGGTTAATTCTGATGCGGCGATTTTCAAGGACTCCAAAGGTATGGGCGTTGGTGTTGTCATTCGTAATCATCTGGGGGCTTGCTCTGTTGCTTGCCGTCAGTTTTTTGCAAGGACACCTGAACCTGAGTATGCAGAAGCTATGGGACTTCGTCAAGCTGTCATGCTTGCTCGTGATGATGGGGTATCCAAAGCTATTTTCGCGACGGACTGCCTCTCGCTGATCCAACGCCTCGACTCCATAACCAGGGACCGGTCGGCTGTGGGAATTCTGGTCGATGATTTCAAGTTCTTGGCCAAAGATTTTCTGTCCGCCTCTTTCATTCATGTGAGGCGGGAGTTGAATGAAGCAGCACATCTGTTAGCTAAATCTTGTTCTTCTCTAAACCTTAGTGAGATTTTTTATTCTATTCCGGATTGTATCCGGGGGACAATTTGTATTGATGTTATTTAATCAATAAAGTGTTGTTTCTGTCAAAAAAAAAAAAAAGAAGGTGGCGTCCCATTGACCTTTGTACTTGTCAGGCAAAAGACGTATCGCAAGAATTGCTGGTACAGTTGACGAGCAACCAAGAGAGATTCGAGATCAAAAGAAACGTCCGTATGTGCTCCCGGCATGATCTGCGAGATCGAGAGAATCGCTGGGTAGATCATAAAGCGACGGGCACCAATCGGTTAGATAGGCACGAGTTCGAGTTAGTAGATGGGAATCCCATCATGGGATTGTGCCGCACTCTGATCATCGTCAATGGTGATCTGAATAGTAACCGCTCTCAGGAACTTTACAGGGACGTCGACAGTACGTCTGCGTGACGGCGTGCTTTACTTTCTGTTCCAGGTGACAGAGTCAACGCCGATCCCAGTATACTCTTGTTTAGCGAAGGCCGAAGGGAGTCAACGTCCTAACAAAAATGAGCAGCTACTAGTACATGAAAAGGGGGCCTGAACTTTGATCTCCAGACGACATACATCGTTGACATTTAAGGATCTCGGCAAGTAGTTTAGTCCAGGAACAAATTGACCAACAGAAAAGACATGTACTCTTCTACAGTACGTTTTATTGCTTGGACCTGTGAGTACCCAACCTTTTTTAGGCTGGATTATTGGGTTGGCATAAGTATGACTGGGGAGATCGTCTCTGATGGATATGGAAACGCAGTGGAGATGGAGTGGCCTTTTTGGCCGACTCCACCGAGACTATTCGTCCAAATCCTAATAACTCTGAGGCGATTTCTTCCATTAGCATAAGCCGTTTGCAAGGGATGTTGGATAGCTAAACCCCTCAGCGTCTTAATAACGCAATTAATTGGGAAACTGCCAGATCTGTGCTAAGTAGTACCATTCCATTCTACATAAACTAGTACTTCCTCGTGTTTGTGAGAGCAAGTTTCAGTCGTGGTGATTCTGTAGCACTGAATGAAATAGTACCTCTCCCATTTTAAAATAGGATGTGTATGTTCTTTTTCAAAATCAATTTTTTAAATATGTGACCAACTATATAAAAAGGTGTCCATATTTGTAATCACAAACTAGTATTGTTAGAACCATCATGGATATATATTTATATTGTGTGCATTTGGTATTTTAGATGTTTATATTTTTTTATATAGTTACTCAAATTTCAAAAGATTGACTTTGACCAAAAAATAGTAATTTTGAAAAGGAGAGAGTGTAAGAACTGGACGGCTCACGGATCTAGATGCACCCATTACGAAACCATAGTGAATGCATTTTGAAAAGTCAAAAAGTTCCGGAAAAGTCCCCGAGGGCTATATCCAGACATTCTATGTTATAAAAAAGGTTTTGTGATTGAACGACATTTTTGTGGCCTGTATAAAAAAGGTAAAACAAGGTTTCCTAAAAAGCAAATTTTGAGCACTGAAAAATCTCTTTTTAACACGACGCCATAAAAAATATCATTTTTTCCCAAAACTTTGTGCGTAAACAATGGCTAGATATACACCTCTATATTTTTCTGAAACCTTTTATCATTTTGAATACATTTTTAGGGGGGGAGGGGGTGCATCTATACCAATGAGCCGAAGGGGATTATTTTTGCCGAATGGCCAACTTTTACTTTATGGAAAGCCTAAAAGCTGTCATTGCATTGGTATATATATGTTGAAGCGCTTAGAACATAGTATTTGCCTGCAAGGGGCGCTGATCCATTAAAGCTCGTCTAGGGTTTCGTCCTCTCGCTGGTGATGTCGCTGGTCCGTTCCGTCTCCGATGGTTTGGTGCCTTGATGGTGTTGCTGACCAAAATCTTTCGCCAAAGGGAGGTTTACGCTATTTCTTTAGACTTTTTTTTTGTCTTACTCTGGGTGTTGAGGCGCTGGCTACGCATCGATTGATCGTGTTGCATGGGTTGGATAGGAGAGTTCTTTTCTAAGCAAGTATCGCCGGTGATTACTTAACTAACTGTCGACGGTGTACTCCGGTTGACCTTCTTTATTTAAGATAAGAAACTGGCACGGCGAGTTAACAACGGAAGTGCTACACGCAAAAATGTAAAATAAACAACAGCGAAGAACTAGATAGAAATGAGTTCGCTACCAAGTGTAAAGTCAGCTTAATTCGTTTGTTGGTCATTGTTTATCCCGTGTTCGGTCCTGCACCAACACCACCTTAATCAAACAGCAAAAATCATCTACTATATGGGCAGCATAACGGGAAGCCATGTGGCTCGTGGACAAGTAACAATCGAGGGAGGCAGTGCGATACGCGTTAAGCTGTAAAGTATCACAGGCAGCTTGGCATGTGCGTTTGGATTTCCGCCAAGGTAGGGCATCCGATATCAGGTGCAGTTTGGTGGCCTATACAACACCATTTGCATTTGGCACACATGCTGCGACTCGACGCCTCATGATTGGCTGCTAGCTGACTGCTGGCTTGTGCTTGCTCCTTGTGTCTTGACGCCACCCATTGAGCTCATTACAATGCTGACGTGCGCTTCCTTCAAATAATGTGACCATCCATCATCTGGAATCATGGTCTAATGATTGGTGGGCATATAGGAATGCACATGGAACTAGATATTTCTATGGTTCCATTTATCTTTAAACTTATTTAAAGCGATGGCTATTTTTGTTAAAAAAATCTGAAATATTTAGAATTGTGCTAATATGAGATAGACCGATTCTTGGAAATCATCTGACTGAATTTATCTCAAATATTAGTTTTATAATATAAGTATTGCAAGAATCATACAATAAGTACTGCACACCCATACATATTACATTGCTTAATATGGAAAAGTCTAATTTACACTGTTATTTCTATACGCACCATGGTTATTGGTCACAAAAAATAATAATGGCCATGTTTATGTTTTTTTCTCGGTGTTCCTTCTAATTTTTTTTCTAAAATGTTAACATTTCTAAATATTATTTCTTGCAACTTTGAATGTGAGATTTTTGCCTTTCTAAGAAGGAATGCCCAACAATAGTGTGCGTATATATGGAGCTCGAGCTTAAGTGAGCTCAGCATTTTGAAAAGGTGGAAAATCATACTTTTAAAGTTTCAAAAAAAGTCTGGATTTTCTAGGAGTGGTACATAAAGCTGGCTTCTATGAACTTGCAATTTTCTGCTTCAAAATACATTGTATTGTAGGCTACGAACCAATGTTGCTCTAACTAGGCAATCAAAAACTTGATTCAGGTATTAACATTTGTATTCTTTTGTAGATTACATCTGAACTATAATTCGACGAAACATTAACAGAACGAGGTACAAATCTTTATGTATCTTTATATTTTTTTCAGATATTTTTTTGAAGTTCAAAATCAAGATTTTGATTTTTGTAAATAGGCTCGGTGTATATTTGTGTATTTAAATCATGATTTTGAATTTTTTTAGATTACATCTGAAACTATAATTTGGAGCCTCGTCATTTGTAAAGATTTACATCAAACTATTAAAGACTTACTTTTTAATGATCATTGCATTGGTTTTTTAACGGACATTTCTTCCCTCATGGTCAACTTCATTAGCTGCTAAAGTGTAGAGGATAGTAAAATCACTCACAACAATCAATCATTTCTTGTGATAAATGCAACGCTGACACCATTAAAAAAATTGTTGTTCAATCATCTGCGTGCACAGCTATTGAATGTTGTTGAACGAACTTTTGGTGTTCTAAAAGCTTTTGTTTTGCAATGTTGTTGAACGAACGTTGGTTATCTATATACTGGAGATTTACACCGCCAAAGCAGGGCTAAACGTGTACTTCATTGAAATTTGCGTTGGTGTACCCGCAATAACCACAATATTTTGCCACGGGGCTCCGGCGATGGAGGATTGTGGTGGATGGTTCGAGGAAGTGAGCGAAACTAGCTCGAGAAAGGGAATAGCCGATAGGTGAGAAAAAACTGTCTTAGTGGGGGTAAACAAAACAAGTACACCCAAATAAATAGAGGTTTTGTATCTTAGTTTGCCAGCCACTGAACATAGAGAGAAGATCTCAACTTCTTCTTGGTACAACCTTTTGAGTAATAAAGCCTCAGATTTCAAAATATTTTTCTCCTCACCTTTTTTTTTTCAAAACCCAGTACAAACACAGATAATAACAAATATACACACACGCTCATTCCAATAAACACACGCACGCACGCCTTATTCGAAGCTATGAGGACGTAAGCTAAGAATAACCTACTTCACGAGTAATCACCTCGGAGTGTTATTAACCTGCAATAAGAGGGGTGACGCACACGCCCGACGCAAGTGAGAGATTCGTTCATGGTTCACCGCCGCCCGTTGCTTAGAAAAGTGAGTAGAGAAAGACGGCGGCCGAGAGCAACACAAAGGCAGCACAAAGCGCGCGTCGGGCAGCGACGCTCGCGCACTGGAACTGGAATGAGTGAACACGCGGCGTGCACGGCTGCTCGATCTTGTTCGCAAAAAGGAAAAAAAGAGCTGATCGACTATCTGTGCTGCTTGCTCGGGCTGGGCCGACGTGCAGAGCGCCGTCGTGCGCGTGTGGCCCGCCCAGCGGCTTGATGCCGTCCACTTGGTGCGTGCCGCGTGGCCGGTGCAAATGGGCACACGTACGTCGGCCGGGTCAGAAGCGCACGCTCTGGGAAGATAACGGTACGCATCGGCTGCCTCTTGTGCATCGCGTTTGGCATTGTAATCTGCGCGCAAGTGCCGTACGTCCAGCTTATCATTTGCTGCTTTGTTCGATGGAGCCGCAACACAGGTCACTTGTGCCGTGCGGATTAACGGAACAGGTGATAGGCATGGTATCCGTGTCAAATGTGGTCACTTGTGGTACATTGGTCCTGTCAGTTTTTACCCGTCTAGAAGCATGGTATCCGTGTCAAATGCGCCGGCCCGCCGCCGCCTAATCGACTCTGCTTATCTCGCGCCACCGTCGTTGACTCGGCCGTGACGGACCGGCGGACACTAACTTCCCGCCATTTTTCCTTTTCCCGTTCTCGCCGTCCACCTCGGCCTATATAAGCCGTACCCCTCGCCGGAGCTCCTCACACTCTCTCACAGCTCCCCCAGCCAACCAGCCCGAAACTCCGGCGAACGTTCCCCTCTCACCCTCTCTCCCCTCCCCACTTTAGCCATGTTCAAGAGATACCCGGCGACGGTGCGGCGGCGAACGGCTTCGGCCGGCGCACCCCCCAGGCCTGGAGGGTGCGCCTGCTTTACAAGACCGGCTACATGGCGCCGCCGGACACGCGAAACCCTCCGGGGTGGAAGCTCAGCGCCGACGGCATCCCTATCTCGCCGGCGCCGACGCCAGATGAGCTGCCGTACGAGATTCAAGAATACATCGCCGCCATGGACGACCCCTCCGCCGCCGAGTCGCCCGACAACCTCCTCTACTGGGAGGAATTCTTCGCGGACCGTCGCGCCCAGGATCTCGCCCTCCACAAGGGGCCGCCATGGACGACCCCTCCGCCGCCGAGTCGCCCGACAACTCGACGGGTCGCCGGCGTTGGTGGAGCGCGCCAGGCCGCACGCTGAAGGCGGTGCTGGAGCACATCAACGCCGGGAACACGTCGCGCCTCGGCTTCCAGCGCACTCCCATGTCGGCGACCAGGTCAGGGCGTCGTCCTCCAGCGAACTGGATGCCGAGGAGGATGGCCAGCATGAGCTCCTCCCCCTCCGCCTCGGCATCCCACTCCTCGAGCTGCACGCCGACTGCGCCTTCGCCGGGGCTACGCCCAGTCAAGCGCGAGGCGGGCTCGCCTGCGCGCTCGCCGCCGCGGACACGCTCGCGGCATAGTCATCGGCGAGCCACGGGCGACGGCGTCGCCAACCGGCCACCTGCGCCTTCGCCGCCCCAAGACTGAAAGCTCGGCACCGCCCGAAGACAGCGCCTTGAGGATGGTGCTGGAGCAGTCGCTCCGCGACTCTGTGCCGCAGCCGGAGCCGGTGGAGCCCTCCTCGCCGGACATCCTGGAATGGTCCAGGAAGGACTGGGAGGAGCAGGAGCGCCAGCGCGTCCACCGCCTGCAGCAGCAGGCCGAGGATCAGGCGGCCTGGAGACGGGCGTTGTCCGGCCGGGAGCTCGCCTACCAGCCGTGGAGGTACGGCGACCCAGTCCAGGGGAGCTCCCGCCAGCAGTAGCCGCCGAGCGACGACCACGGCGAGGATGATGGCCGGGCCGATCCCGGCTACACAACGTTCTACAACAACTTCATAATGTAGAACGGCGAGGGCACCGGCGAAGGCAACGGCGGCGGACTTTTTTTAGTTTATTATGTACTACTTTAGTTTAAATTTAATTGTAATCCGCCTATATTCGTCCATCTTAATGAAATTCGTTCATCTTTAATGAAATTGAGCTGAACGTGGGAACTCGACCTAGGTACGCTGATGGAAAACTGGGTGTATCGAGACTGAAATTTTGTTTCGTCCGACTGAAAAAATGTCCGATTTTCGGCCTGAGTTCGGCCAACGAGTGGAGATGCTCTTAGTTTTTTCTTGGAATTTGCTTGCTAGTCAAACGTGTCGCAACGTAGCGGGTAGTAGTAGAAAATAAAGTGAGAAACAGAAAGATGCAGCGGGAAACAGAGCGTTTGGGCGAACTGAATTTCCATTGATTCTGTTGCAAAATAATCGAGTACTACTACATGGTAATTCACGGTAAACGGAATTTTCCAAACACTGATGCCTCCTCCTATTGTGGCCGACTGAATCGACATCGGCATCTCCCGCGCTGAGGACGCTGCTATCGCTGCTGTACTTCGCGGCAATGTCGAGAACGCCGGGCTCTGTGCCGCTTGGTTCTCCGCTGGTGATCGTCT
The DNA here is from genome assembly GCA_916181665.1 of Avena sativa. Lineage (NCBI taxonomy): Eukaryota > Viridiplantae > Streptophyta > Magnoliopsida > Poales > Poaceae > Avena > Avena sativa. The sequence continues at coordinate 366,597,323 of OV702279.1, read as the reverse complement.
CGTCCAGGCCAGTTGTCTCCTCGGCCGGCATGGCAACAGCCTCTTGTGCTTCCGCTCCTGCTGCGGAGAGCACGTCGATCCAGCCCTCGTCCGAGTCCCAGTCCGGGAGCGCCGAAGTGGGGCAGGCCAACGAATTGATCCTCTCGGCCGTGCTGCTGTGCGATAGCTCGTCGTCGGACTCCGACTCCCAGAATGCCGCGTCCAGCGTGCTCTTCGGAGACACCCATTTGCGCTCGACGGTTTGCGACTTCATGTCCTCGACAGCGGATGCCAAGAACGGGTGCTCCAGCAGCTGAGCCGCCGTGCACCGGTCGCTCGCGCGCCTGAGGAAGCACATGCCCAGGAAGTCCTTGGCCTCCGCGGACAGCCATTGGGGCACCTCGGGGAAGGCGTCCGTGTAGCCAATCCTATGCATCACGGCAAGACCGTTGCTGTCCGCGCCGCTCCAGGGTATGCGACCGGTGGCCAGCTCGAGGACAGTGCATCCGAGGGCCCACACGTCGGCAGCCGGGCCCTGCTCTTCCCCGCGCGCAACTTCCGGCGCCATGAACACCGGCGTGCCGCCGATGATCGGAGCGCCCGCTTTCCTCGCGCACCCGAAGTCTGCGAGCTTGGCGCGGCCGTCGGCGCCGATCAAGACGTTCCGCGCCTTGACGTCCCCGTGCACGATGGACTCTCCATGTAGATACGCGAGCCCGGCCGTCACGTCCGCTGCGTAGGCTTGAACTGTTTGTTCATCGAGGCCGCCGCCGCTCTTGGCCACCTCGTCGGCCAAGGAGCCGCCGGGGGCGAACTCGAGGAAGAGCTGGTACGACCCGTCGCGCCCTGCGCGGCCTCCGACGCAGGACACGACGCTCGGCGAGCAGAGACCGGACATGATCCCCTGCTCTCTGCGCAGCGCGGCCGCGCCGGACGCGAGCGCCGACTTGACCGCGAACAGCTCGCCCGACGCGTCGTCCGCCGCCAGGAACACCTCGGCGCCCGACGCGCCGCGGCCCAGCGTGCGCATCCGCGTCCATTGCTTGCTCGCAGGCATCGCCATCTTCCTTCTGGCGTCTCTCCGCGTGCGAATTGTTTGTTGGTCCTCTGTTTTGCCTCGTGTGGGTTTCTGCTGATGAGCTCCTTTTCTGAGGCGGGTGGGCGTATATATAGGATAGGATAGGAAGTACGGAGTACTGCAGAAGAGGAGGGGAAAAGATTGGGAGGTTGCAAGTTTAGAACTTGGAATGTTTTCGGCGTGTCCGATTGGGAGGTACGGATACGGAACCGGAAAGGCGTGGGAAGCAAGTCCTTTTTGGTGCTTGACCAACCATGGCGCTCGACCTCGTTCCTAATCCCCGCGTGTGTCTCTCGATTTTTTCTAGAGCGGTGTCAAATCTCTGGCATCCCCGATGGGATTCTCAGTACACAGGCGCGACTGTTCTGCGATTTGTCCAAGCTCAGCCGAGGATTCTTGGAAGGTTCTGGTCACTCGCTTGTTCGCACATTTCCATAGACAAGTAGCGAAGCTAGCAGTGTGCTGGGGGGGTTGGCGATTTGGACGGATATCCGCGTGTGTGTATGTGTGTAAACGGAACGGTGGTGGAAGTCAGCGGGTGCACCTGCTGACATAAAGGAGTTGGCCAGGTTTGGTCACCACGGTCGGTACTTTGACACTGTGGCATTGCCAAGTCCACGGCTCTACCTGTATTATGGTCTAGTGCCACCTGAGTCTGACTATATCGTGTGCGTCTGCGCCCAACATCTAGAAAACATTTTTGCTACGCTATCTAGAAACCATTGTTTGAATCTGATCCAAATTTCAAGCTGACAAATTGTTGAGAATATAAATATGCTGCCTATCGTCCTTTCATTAGTTTGAATTTTTGAAATAATCGATTAAAGCAACAATTCAGTATGGTATCAGAGCCAAGAGGTCTTCAGTTCAAGACGCTACTCACACGGTATTAAAAAAAGAAAAAAAATCCTACGGCCTACTGCTATCCCATGCTAAGGACTAAAATAACCTAAACACGAGGGGATGTTGAATATAAATGTATTGTCTAGCCTTTTTGCATCAAATCGTTTTTTTTTTTGGAATAATTGACTACTGCATAAATCCTTTACCCTCACTATATTGTATGGCGATCAAGATGGTAATTTGTGACGCTGCCCTGCTTAACATCACCCTGTAGTATTTTTTATGTATGCAAAATTAGTAGAATCATAGTATTTTTTATGTCTAATACAACACACATTGCCACGATCATATGCAATAATCAAATTTTATGTATGCAAAAGTTGTAGACCTATAGTATTTTGTATTTTCTTTGTTGTTTAATATGAGTTAATTCAGTAACAAGTACAGAGCACGCACCAACTCGTTGCCAACTTATTAATGAACCCCAAAACTTGTAGGACACCATTAACCTAATCATGTACCAATACAAACTGCTACTAAGGTATCCGTTAGAGCATCTTCACCGGTGTTCCACAACTATCCTCCAAACGACCTTTAAGGAAGCTGGGCAAAAAAAACGCACCAGCAGTCCCGAACGGGTGACGCCGCCTCGCGTGGCCCAGTTACTTCTCCGACACTCCTGTGCTGGCCCTTATTGACAGGAGCTAACCGAGGCATTGGCAACCGATGCCATGTCGGATCTAAAACCCCCTCCCCATAGCAACAAAATACCGGTCAACCTAAATTAAGGCGGGCGTACCCACTTCATCACAGTTTTCCCAAAGCGTGGGCGGCTCGTCTCCTAACACGCCAGAGTAAATGGCACGGTGGCCACTCCTCCTACCTCCCTGGTCGCTTTAGAAGGCACCCGGAGGCTCCCTTGGCACTCACACAAACCATTACATAAAACCTTAACCTTCGTATGTATTCTCTACCAAGCACATATGCGGCGCCGCGACAAGGAGGCTGGCAATCACCTGCTCAACCGCAACATGTGCGAGGAGGTTGTTCCCTACGAGAACCAGCTGCTCATCCTGCCAGACTGGCGCCTCCTGGCCGATGCAGGATCAGTGTAGGCGACTACACCGTCCCACCAAAGGAACTCATCCCGGAGGCCCAGGTGGACCCGGACTGGTCCAAGGAGAGCGAGCTCTGGGTGTTTATGTTCACGAAGGGGTGTGACGCCACGCTGATGGATGTCTGCGGTCCGCCGATCCCTACTCCCTAGTACGGGCCTCTCAACCGTGACACGGCTGCCATGCCTTATGGGGCTACTGCGATGTCGATGAGGTCCTCACGACCTATGTCTACGTACTCGATCACCACGGAGCAATCTCGTGCACACCGCATCTATGCACACCGCCGGTGTGTTCCCCTCCTGTGTCCCTTCTCGTGCCCTCCATTATGATGCCATGCAGCAACTCTTCATGGAGTGAGCCGCGAGCAGGATGCCGTTCAGAAATGCCCCTCAGCGAGCACCGCCGCCTCCACTCGTCCCCAAGACGGAGCTACACTTGTTGCCTCGTCGCCAACGTGGCGGCATCGTCCTTTGGACTCCGAAGACGGATCCACCACTACCGTCGCGCTAGATTTCGGACTCAAAAGTCGGAACCGTCAACACATCCACGCCAACCGTGAGGGCGCCTTCTTCTCTGATGGCGGCAACCACTGATGGGGAGGGTGAAGGAAGAGTCACAACCTGAGCATGACGTGGAATACCTCCGGCTGCACCTGGCCTACGCATTGCGGACGACCTAGAAGATATCCCGGACCTTAGCTTGGCACTCTAGGTTTCCATCGATGATGTGTCGACATCCATCAACGAGTTCGCCAAAATGGTGGTTGGCGCAGGACAGTGGCAACATCATGAACATCGATGGCAGCGATGACTAGAGTGGCTGGGACGACACCGACGAGGGTGGAGACGACGGTGAAAACGGGGACAACAGCAGCGGCAATTGCTGGGACATTAACCTCTATGACCTCTACCACCGCAAGTAGTTTAGGTTTAGTTTTAGTTTGCATTTAAAATTTTGTTCAAACTTTTTACAAATACCTAAAATGTTTGAATGACATCCACCAGTTTTTTGGATTTGGGGGCTACTTGAGGGGGCGTCGACGTGGGAATGGCACCATAAACCGCCGGCAGTTTGGAACAACACCCCCAAAGGTGTTGACTGATGTTGCCACCAGACAAAGTTTGGGGACTACTGGTGGAGATGCTTATGTCATATGCCATGAAAAACTCCACCAAGATATTTTGGACCGAGAAACTTGAAAAGAAAACACACACACACAAATATATATAAATGCACAATAGAATTCATTTAGTTATCAAAAATTGATTCAAGTAGGTCTGAGATGTCATCCGGTTTTCTTTGGTCTTTTTCATTTAAGGTGGTTCTGTTTCAATATTTAGTTAAGGAAAATGTCCCAGAAATTAAAATAACTAATATAACTTTTAGTAAAAAAATAAAAATGTTGCACAAAAGGTCTATTTTTCAATAATATACATCACAACTATATGACATATTTTTTGATAATTAGTGCCACATTGTTGTGTGATTACAATGTTAACTAATATAAAATATATATATATGTATTCACCAATACATGTGTATTACAAAAATATATAAGAGTTTGGTATAAATATATTTATTTTAACTTGCCATGGGTCTAATATTTATTTGAAATGGCATAAAAATTATGAAACTTTGATGGTGTTTCTTAGAATCTGGAAATTCGGGTGGAATACCTGACAATTATTTTTAAGTCTAAATATATAACTACTTCTGGTTCAAAAAAAATCAACATAAAAAGCCCATAGATGAAAATCATAAGGTCGATAATTCCTAAATTCCTAACAGCTCTACAGATCACGGTTTTCACAAAAAAAAGATAATTAGAACGTGAACCAAAAAATCCTATAAAATCGATCTACTACCATGGGTGGCATACACGTATTTTTTAATGGAAATGATACCTATTAGCATTTGTTGGGTTTCATATGTATGTCAATAAGAAAATAATAATAGATTGCATTCATGTTTTATTGTCTATTTATTTTCTAGTTTTTATTATAATCAATGGTGTCTCATACCATATTGAAGAGTGTGGAAATCTTAAGTAAATGGAGCCCTAACCAATGTTTGCATGAAAATCGTCCTTGTCTAATACCACACTAAATAGTGTAGACAGATTGAAAGAAAAAAAAGACTTAATTGCATAAAAAAGCGTTCTCAAATAGTTAAGAGTAATATTTGGTCAGAGCGGAAACACCTATTTCAAATAGATATCTGAACTGCAATAGAACTTTTTGTATATTGATAGGAAAAAAACTTAAATGATTTGAATTTTCTAACAAGATGCGTCCACTTATATGTTTACCCACTACCGGAACATTTTTGCATGAACCCAAAAAAGGATTATGTATAATTTCATCAAGATTGGATAGAGTTTATATACAAGAGAGACAAGATAATACTACTAGGAAAAAACTTATAGGATACACGCTATCTTGGGTGCAACGTCTAATGTCCGCACTAGTGTTAACACAGAGGCACATAGAAATGGGCAACACCCGCGTTAGCATGTCATTGGTGGCGTGGCGCTGCTGGTGGCAACGCCTCTAAAAGGATGAGACCTATGCGCTTGACTGGCTATAAATAGTAGAGGCATGGTGCTATATTTGCATGACCTTAATAAATAGATATTAGGGGCGTTCCACATACCCGTACTGCAAATTAGCCCTAGGCCTACGAGGTAAATGTTTTCTCCTCTTCTTCATGGCCTAAAATCGTTGAGCATTAACACCACTATCAAGTTGTCTAAATATCTCCCACTCGGTGTAACATATCATCAAGTCATTAAACCATTCATTCTTGAGTTTGTTACGCAATTTGGACTTGATGATCTTCATTGCCCAAAAAGCCCTCTCAACCGATGCGATTGGCACCGGTATTATTAAGGCCAACTCAATAAGCTTGTAGACCAATGGGAAGACCAAATGCTTCCCCGTTTCAACCATATTTGTAGCCAAACTTTCAAAATTTGTGCAAGTAGAAAAAGAGGCATAGATTCTTACATGGTGAATATAATTCTCAAGTTGGCCTCTTATAGTTGCACGATCATCAGTAGAGAAATCCGCACGCTAAATTGAAGATAACCGAGCAAGCTTGTCCACATCAAATAATGAGAAAGAGTTATTCGGACTAAGGCATGAGAAGCTCTCTAATACCTCCATCGAAGCTTCACAAAAGCGATGATCCATCTCAACACATATCTTATCAACGGCAACATAGAAGATCTCAACTTTGTAAATATGAAGGTTAGTGTAGGTCATCCCATCAAGCCTTGAACTCCCCCGAACCGGTATTTGTTCATCCATATACGGAACCGGAATACCCTTCTCCATGCAAAATTGTTGGACCTCATGAAACAATCCGTCCCAACCACTTTCTCTCATAGAGGCCAACCAATATTTCACATCACTAACTAATTCCATAGCATGCACAATATTTATATCTTTGCTTTGCAAAACATTTGAAAGTTCATCCGTGATGGCAAACAATTTTATCATTAGCTTTAAAATTAAAACAAATTTGTAGTCCTCCATTTTATCTATCCAACCCGCCGCTTGGGTTCACCCACGGATCTCATCATTCACCTCACGGAGAATATGCAATGTTCCAAACCACATTTGATGCACACAAAGCAAAGTTTTATAATGTGAACCCCATCGAGTATCCCCGGGCCTAGTGAGACTTGTTTCTTAATTCAAGCCTCTTCCACTAGATATCTCACCCCTCTCAAGTATATCCAAAATATGTTGATGATGTTTTTCTCTAAGAACATCTCTTCTTTTGCAAGATGAACTTGATGTGTTCACAATCCCAGTGATGCTCTCAAAGAAAGTATGAATGGATGAACAAGAACTAGCAACGGAGACAACTACCAATTGCAAACGATGGGCAAAGCAATGAACATAAAAGGCATAAGGGTTGTCATCCAAGACATATTTTTGCAAGCCATTGAATTCACCTCTCATATTGGAAGCCCCATCATATCCTTTCCCTCGTATCCTATGAATAAATAGCTTGTGTCGATCTAGAATGCGAAGAAGAACCTCCTTTAGTGCCTCTGATGTAGTCTCACGGGCATAATATAGAGAAATAATCGTTCCACAACCTTTCCTTCATTATTCTCATACCTACAACAAAACAATTACAAGAATGTTCAATAAAAGCATGGAACAATATGTAGATTAATAAAATCATGGAACAAATAGGTAGATTCAAATAAGAGCAACTACGAACCTCAACATCACAGCCATTTGCTCTTTCACGGATATATCACGTGACTCATCAATAAGAACGGAGAAGTTCTTATCACCAATTTCTCCCATAATCACCTTGGTTACTTCTTGTGCACAACACTTAGAAAGATCTTTTTGGATTTTTTGAGAGATCATTTTGGAATTTCCACCATGCTCATAAGCATTTTTCACCTTTTCATCCTTCTATTTAATCCAATCTACCATCTCACGGAAGTTGCCCTTGTTTAATGAGCTAAGGGATTCATCATGGCCACGAAATTCCAAGCCTTGACCAATGAGAAATATTGCACAATGCAATTAATAAGTCAACTAGATTTTATATAGTTCTTCGGATTCCTTAGATGCATGAGCAAGGTTACTAGACACACTTTGTCTTTGATTGCGAAAATCATCACAATGCAACCTTGCCTTATTATGGTCACTATTTACACCACCAATATGGTCGGTCAAAGATTTGTAACCATGCTTCCAATCACTAAACCCGGTTTTGGTGAAGACTTCATTACCAAAACGGTTTGTACTTCCAAGTGGCATAAAAAGAAAGCAATATAAACAATATGCTTTATCATGAGACTCGCTATATTCTATCCGGTCATACTTCGCATACCATTCTTTTGAAAACAACCTATATCCCATATTTTTAGGAAAGTTCACAATTGGTTGGGTTGGACTCTTCAAAAGGTATGCTCTTTTCACTTTGTATTGTACATTAGGATGGTACTATTTGATTTGTTTCCTAAGAGCGGGGTCACATACTATTTCATCCGGATTAAACACATGCTCCTCTTCCTCCTCGTTTGCCACATTAGGTTGCGGCGGTGGTTGTTGTAAACTTCTTGAATCAACCAAAAACCTCCCAATACCTAAAATAGGAACAATTTTATCAATGATTAATCATTACTTCAAGGTTTAAACCATGTCATTTTAATTATTTAGGAGATATATTGTGATTTAGGAAGTCATAATTGATGAACAAATGTAATTTAACCAAAGTTAAGTATTCATGGTGCTAAATTGAATTGAAATTCAAAATTGAACAAACAAATGAGTGAAGAAAGTAAATACTACCTAATTGTCCTTTTCCTCGCTTGTGTTTTCCGCTGCCAGATGCAGCTAGGTCTGGTCGTTCTTGCCTGGGGCGGACGCCGTCGCCGTCAGTCGACCCTCCTGGAGGAGCAGAGGCAGGAGGCACCCCACCTCATGTATCTCCAATAGCTGTGTGCCGTAAGGGGAATCGGTGGCAATAGCTGGGTGAGGAAGAGGAGCTGCATGCGGGTTGGGGAATTTGGTGGAGAAGAGGCGAGAATAGATTGATCGATGTGCTGCTGTGGAGTGTTGGTCACTGATCGATGCGGTCACCGGTGCGCTAGCTGGACTCGCGGCCCGGGCCAAAGGCCCATAATGTCCAGCAAGTATTTTTTGCCCATCATTTGGTCTAGTTTTTACATCGTTGCAGGAGGCGGGCGTACCTGAAGCCTGGGCGAGCGCCTGGGCATAGGGACGTTGCGTCCGCCCGTGGGTGCAACCACATATGCCAACACCACTGATAAATGCTTGACGCGGAAAGTCGAGCACTCGCGCCTGCAGAGCAGAGCCCATGACCCGCTAGCGGCCAAAATGGAGCGGCGCATTTGCAGTGGGAGAAGCGGCCTGTGATTAGTAATTTAATAAGTTCTATTGGAGCTCCTACCTCTTCATAAGCACACCACCAACGCTCCTATCTCTTCATAAACAAACCTTCGGCTCTTCTTCCTCTTCATGAGGAGGGGGTATCGGTTATCCAAGTTCTCCACGGTCGGACGCTAGTGAAAAGGAGTGGGGACCAGGCGAGACAGATGAGGAGGGAGAGGATATGGGAGACGTGGAAGTGCCACCACCGGCGTCCTCGACAGTTCTCCCTTCTCGAAAGGAAGAAGGTAGTTGCCACCTCCTAGCCATCGTCCATGACGATGCTCCTGCTTCGACGACGATGGATTGCAATGCTGCGGAGCCGCCAAAGGCGGTGATCAGCCACCAGCTCATGGCCGCCAGTTCATGGTTGCGGCGCGGGTATGTAGGAAAAAGGGCGAAGTGGGAGGCCATTGGAGTGCCGGTGGCAACGGCAGGGCGGCGACGGCGGCTAGCAAAGCCGCAGGGCGGTGACAATGGCAGCGGCGGCTAGCAACGGTGGTGGCCACGATGCCACAAGCTGTCATCTAGATTTAGATTAGTTTTAATATTTGTGAACTCTTTGTAATATATATAAGATTGGACTGCAATGTGAGATTTGAATAAAAGTCACCGATGTGAATCAAAATCTTAGAAAAAATGAACCCGATTCGCCCCCGGTGACTAGAAATCGATGTGAATGACTAGTGAAACTATCAGCCGTTAGGATTCATTTTCGTAGGCCGTTGGGTCTTTTAATTTTCAGTGGTGTGTTGCTTCGGCGTCACCAGTAGAGTAACATAGGCATTGATTTGTTCAACGCCGCCGATATGCCCATCACTTGGGGCATGTGCACTTTATGCCTATGGTAAACAGTTATCAGCGGTGCCTTATTAGCGGCGTCTAGAGTCAACCGCCCTGATCGAATTTTCTAAGCGCTACTAGTAAGCCTGTCCCTACTAGTGTAAAAGTCATGTAAAGATGCCTAAAAGAAAGTAAAGTCTGTGTGCCCCTCTCTTATTCCCGCCTCTAGCAACTTGTTTTAACCAACAACATTTCCTCTCTGAATTTCCGAACTACCATGTTTGGAAGATTAGCCTTACCGTCGAAGACCGTACAACCTCGCTTCACCTAGGTGTGCCATAGAACTATCGTTGCCATTTTAGTGAGGGGAAATGATAGTATGCCCCCGGGGGATCTGCCACTTCCATCGTCCGGGTCCGCTGCGCGCCACGCGTCCCATCCGGTAGAGACAGAAACCACCGCGTGCTAGCCTTATCTCCCCGAGCTTTCTCCTCCACTCGTTATTTTCTCCTTCTCTTCCATCGTTGACCACCCATAGTTACCTCTTCCTCTTCTCCTCTAGCGAGAAAGCAACTGCCTACCTCCTGATCTCCAAGCAACTACCATGGCCAGATGAGCTTTCCCTCAAGCACCTTCACTCGTTGACCTCCGCAGCTTTTTCCATGTTCCTATTCTCTCTCTAGACTTCCTACCACCTGATATCCCCCTAGAAATAGAAGCCATGGGAAAATAGGCTTCCCGTCAAGCATCTCGGCGCCACCCCGCTGCTGCAAACATCACCACCGCTGCGAGCTGTCCTGCGTACATCGGCCACCTCTGCTACGCACTTCGTTCGCTGCTGCTACAAGAGGCGTCGAGCTTTTGCCACATCGGCGGCGTGTCCATTGTTTCTGCTACAGTAAGAGGCGGTGCTTTGCTACAAGCGGCGACGGTGCATGCTACAGGGTGTGCGGGGCGCTGCTACAAGGGCAGCAGGCGGCACCGCTACAGCTGGCATCGGGTCGACGACACTGCTACATGCGGCGTCGGGATTTGCTACCGTGGGTCGACGGCGCTGCTACTCGTGCTTGACGGCCCTGCTACAAGCACCAGACGGAGCTGCTACATGCTTCCGGCAGCCGTGCTACAAGCCCTCGACGCTGCTACTCATGCCCTACGGCCCTGCTACAAGCTTGCAACGGTGCTGCTATAGGCGCTGCTACTTGTGCCCCATACCCCTGCTACAAGCTCGCGGAGGCGCTGCTACAAGCACGCGGCGGTGTTGCTACCTGCGCCCGTCGACGTCGACGCTGCTACCTGCGCCCGTCGACGTTGACGCTGCTACCTGCGCCCGACGAACCTTCTATACGCGGCCGACCACCCTTCTACAAGCGCTACAGCCGGTCGTGCTGATACCGTAGAGGATGGAGCGGAGGATGTGGGCCTTCCCTATCGCCGTTGATTTGCTACAGCGAACGCCGGCGACTTCTGTAGAGCGAATGCCGGCGACTTCTGTAGGGCGTGCCGCTGCATCGCCTGCCGTCTCCTTCCCCACGCGCGAGAGCGAGAAGCCTGCTCGCCTTTTTTTCTATGGTGCTTTGACGGTTCAGCACATTAAACCGGGGACAGAGAGAGAAAGATCAGACGGTACAAATTTGTTAGATCCAACGGCAGGGAACCCGGGGGGATCGGGGGGTTTGATCCCCCGGAAGGCGCGTAGTACGCCCCTTTGGTGAAGTTTGTCTCGCCTGCCATGACTACATCACTTAGTACAAATCTAGCTACCACTAAGATAAGTTTACTAGGCACCGGTCCTATGAGGAAAACAAGAAACTGTTCCCACAATTCCCAAATGCAATATGCAGTATGTTCTTTATGGAACAAAATCATAATTAACAGAATTACTTTTGAATCTTGAGGTACCAATTTCATGTCATAATTCATTTATTAACACAGTAATTGTTGGTCAAAGTCTTGTATGGACGAAACCTAATACGCCCTACCCACGGGAATGGAGAAAGTACTATGGCATGGCACTCTTTTCTACCGACTTACAAGAAATGGGTTTATATAGGTTACATGCCAAGAAATATTAGTTCTTACTTTGGTTTACAGATCTGTTAATACCTGTTATAGAAATATTCATCATGTTGTACAAAATGTGCTCATCTAATTTCGAAAGAAGTTTTATCTGCTCCAGAGTTCAGAAAAAAACTGAAGAATCTTAGTCCGATAGACGGTTCTGGGTGTTGACTAGGCGTTCCGCAATAAGCAAAATTGAAAAGAGACATTACACCCTTGAAGTTATAAGAAACTAAAATTTCATAAATATATTAAAGTATGAAATAAACATAAACATATCTATATAAGTTTTTGTAAAGGAATGATCATTTCATTTGAGACGTATGCAAGAAAAAATCACAATGTATACTACTGCTATATAATAAGTAAGCACAATTCCGGCAGCCAATTTTGATCGCAATATATTTATACAATGCAATAATTACAATGGTACTAGTATAAAATTGTATTGTTTGAGCTAAATTTACGCATATGATCTCCAGGTAGTTTATAGTAGTATTAGGCTTTTTCGTAAAGGTATTACTAGTAGTATACTCCCTCCGTTTCAAATTACTCCGCGCGCACGCTTACCTAGGTGGTCTAGTATTCTCTTATTTTTCATCAAAAAATTCTTAGAATTTTTGGTATACGTAGTACATATTTCATACTATCTGTTTCAAAAATTCGAGGATTTTTTTGAATGAAAAATGAGGGAGTACTAGTTCACCTACATAAGCGCGCCGGCGGAGTAATTTGAAACAGAGGGAGTATTTATAAGTATCCCTGATATTTTGCATGCATGAAAAGATCACCCTTTTAAATAATAAGCTGAAATGGAAGCGTAGAAAAATCCAAAATTCCACACCCTGTGCCCAGCAATCATTAGACCCATGATCCCAAATGATCACCCATGCATGACCCATGGACAGAGCGGAGGTCAGCACGATGAGCCAGGTGGCGTCAACGCAAGCACAGGAGGCACGAGCGTGGTGCCAATCATGAGCCGATGAGCGCATGCAGTTAGTCGCATTCGCAATACGTGTGTGGTATGAAATGGAAAACGCTGCAGATACTGATTGTGCAGCCCACCAAAACGCAAACCGATTATATGACGATGCCGTACCTCGATCGTCCGGAAATCGTTTGGCCAGCGACGACACCGCGACGCTTTACGAATTTATTATTACGTGTACCGCGTCTTCCCGTCACGCTACCTGTCCACGGGACACATGTGCTCCTGTCACGGTGCCTACACATGTCGAATCTTTTATTTAAGGTAAAGTTGTTGGTGAAGGGCCGGCACGGGGATAAACAAGGACCGGTGGAGCTGACGTCACACTCTTGCTTGCTAGTAGTATCTTATCTCCAGCTAAGCTAGATTAGCTGCCGTCGTCAATTTGCCGTGCCATCCGATGTTCGCAGGAAGAGCTGCGTGGTCAGCGATCAGTCCGTGGTACAGAGGAGACGCGTCAGGGGTATATGCGTTGATTATATTGCCGGCGATGCTCATTGCTTAGTAAAATACAGCACTACTACTGCTCGACCCATGGAACACGACTGATAGCTGGAGTAATGTGTTACTCCACCAGTCAATCTTCCTGTCATCGTGCCAACTAAATTATTTTTGCTTGCCTGAAGCGACGCGTTTCTGACCTGGCTTCCGGAACTGGAACTGCAAAGTCGGGCTGGGCATTGATGCTGACAAGGACCAAGTGTGGTTTCCATTTCCACAAGGGGAGATGGGGAAGAGACCGGATCGGCACAGCCAGCAAGCAAGCACACTTGTCGCGGCCACGGGCAAGGCCGATCCCGAACGGCTGCACCTACCGGACCTGTGCGTTGCCAGCTCTCGGACGCCAGACAGGAACCGCGGGGAAGAGGAACACATGGCTGCACGACCACGCGCGCGCGGCCGATCGGGAAGGGGTTGCGCTTTGCAGGGGCCGCAGCGAGCAGGAGGCTGGGTCGAGCGACAACGGTCCACCGTCTTGCTTGCTTGCATCATCCGAGAGATAGTGCACGACAAAGAGTCGTAGCAGATTTGATCCATGATGATGGGAGCGTGGGATTATTGTATACTTCCTTCGTTTTAAAATATAAAATGTTTTAGGTTTATAAAAAAAATTGTATCTAGACTTGTTTTATTGTGTAGATTCATTCTAAACCTGAGTGAACATACACACTAAAATAAGTATAGATATATTACTTCACAAATCTAAAACATCTTATATTTTAAAACAGAGAGAGTACTAGATTTAGGGGTGCGTCTTAGCGTACAACCCCGCTAAAGCTGGAATGAATGAGTAAAAAATAAATACCCCCTCCGTCCGTAAATAAGTCTACATCTAACTTTTGCCTAAGTCAAACATAATTAAATTTGACCAAATTTATAGAGAAATATAGGAACAAATGTTACATCAAATTGACATATTATGAAACTAGATTTAATAATAAATCTAGTGGTAACAATTTAGTTTCATAAATATTGGTACGTGTCATATAAAGTTAGTCAAATTTTACTACGTTTGACTTAGAACAAAGCTAGAAGTACACTTATCTGCGGACGGAGAGAGTACTTAAGGATAATACAATAGTTCAAGGAACAATATGAGAAGATCAAACATTACAGAGTGAACAGCATCAAGCGACGTAAACCGTGAATATGCTATATCTCAAGCCCAGCCTGCCGTCGGACAGTAAAAAATATATAATACATGTTCTGCCATGGAAGAGAGCATGTCATATTTTTCTGCCACGACAGAAAACGGGGTGGTACCTATGATAGAGCACGGGAATGGGAAGTGGTCTGTGTCACCACACTGCTCACGGAGGGAATGACAACTATTAAAGGGAGAAACGGAATCCTCACTCCCCATGGTACGTAGACGACATGAAGTAAAGACCTATCAACGGTCCGTCTCACTTAGGAGAAACACTCTTGAAAAACGAAGCACAAAGCAATCAGAGATGAATAACAGTAAATAGAGAAGAGCAGCTTGTAGCTAGCTTCATCGTGAAAATACAAAGTATTGTATATAGGAATGGGCAGCCTGCAGCTAGCTTCATCACCCAAATACACACTACACATAAAAGGTAAGTTAGCTTGATCACACAAGTACCACCGTAAGAAACATTGATCATATTAATACATGTTATACTATCTTCGTCCCAAGACTTAAGGCATATAACTTTTTTCAAAAGCCAAACCAACTAAAGTTTGACTAACTTTTTAGATAAAAATATTAATATTTACAATATGTAATGCATACTCTTTCGTACATCATGAAATATATTTTCACATGAAAGCTATATAATATAATAGTTCTTGACAGTTTTTTCTAAAAGTTTAATCATACTTTACATGCCTTGACTTTTCAAAAGCACAACTCTAATTAACTGCCAATGCGATCTCAATATATTTGTAAAATGAAATAATAACTATGTACCATAGAATTGTATTGTCTGAGCAAAATCCATCGCACACGATTTTCAAGTAATTTGTAGAAAAAAATGCCAATTTGGTCAATGAACTTGTCACGATTGAGAGCATTGGTCACGAACTTACAAATCATGAACCGTGGGTCACGAAGTTGCCCCGTGTGAGCGTTTTGGTTACTATGTGACGGCTACCCTTTTTTTTTGCAAATAGTGCCCTAAAGTTTGTTTTTTGTTCATCCTACGGGCTAGGGATTATATCAAGCAGGTTATGCTACCCTTCAATCCCCTACTATCCGCTCACTCACCACCGGCCGTCGCCCTCTTCTTTTCCTGTTGCGGGGAAGCAAGTGCCCTTGCCCCGGTCCCTCTTCTCTGCCTCATGCGGGCTTTCTCCGCCTTGCCGGTTGCAGACAACTCGCAACCATGTTGCTTAGCTCGAGCTCTTCGAGTACCCAACTCGGTGATAGCAACACAAACTGCACAAGCTCATGTCTATAGTCGTGCCCATGACCTGGACGGCCTCGCCACAGTGCTCGCTGAACAAGCCGCGTCCACCGAGTCCAAGATCTCCTGTAGCTATAGGCAAGTGAAATTGGGGCGGCCAGGAGCAGTGTGGCGCCATGACGGACTGACTACGGGACGAGCTGGATAACGCGAGGAAGGGCCAAGGCGGAACCACCACGATGCTGTTGGTGGGGGCCGCCATGCCGCCCCGCGCACACAACCTATGTGCACTGAGCCGAGCATCCCCGACTGCACACCATGTTGGTTGCTTCCCTCACACGTTGAGGTCAGTGCGACACGTGCCATCGTCCCTCGTGGCAAGGTGGCCGGGCTCAGCGAGGGCCACAACCACGGGAACACGGAGTTTGCCAACGATGGCATAAACTAATAGCCCACCTGAAGGAGAAAGGAGTGGCGCCGACAAACGGTGCAGGACGATGGCGGCCACAACGTGCTTCACCGCCTAGGTATGGAGAGAGCCCATCTCAGACACTGCGATGAAGATCAACATAGATGAAGAGCGAGAAGGAACAACCATTCAAGGTGTTATGTGCAAAAAAACGTGTCATGCCACAAAACTAACGATAGCTGTCATGGTGTGACCAAAACGCTCGCGCAACTTCGTGATCCACAGTTCGCATTTTGCAAGTTCGCATTGACACATGTCCACCTGCCCGCATGTCGAATCGAATCTTTTAATTAAGGTAAGTTGTTGGTGCAGGTCCGGCACGGGATAGACGAAGACCGGTGAAGCTGATCTCGGTCTTGCTTGCGATCTCATCTCCGGTCTCCAGATAACACCTGAGTGGTCAGCGCTCAATAATATTCTGTATGTAGAAAAAATGGCATCGTGGTACGGAGGACACACGTCGATTGCCAGCGATGCTCATTGCTTAGAAAAATACACTACTACTGCTGCTGGATCCATGGAACACAACCGATGGGTATATGTTACCACGTGTACGATACTCCACCAGTCAATGTTACTAAGTACTATCATCGTGCCATTTTTTTTCTTGCCTGAAGCGACGCGTTTCTGACCTGGCTTTCGGCCGTACAAGTCGCTAGCAGCGTGGTGTTTTAAAAGTGGCAAGTCGGAGCTCAGCATATATTGACGATGAGAAGGACATGCATGTGTGGTTTCCATTTCCACTACGGGAAAGGGGAACAAGAGACCGGATGATCTCAGCAAGCAAGCACAGTTGTGTCGCGGCCACGAGCGAAGCGATCGCCGAACGGCTGCACCCACCTACCACTACAGGAAGAAGCTACGCCGACGGCCGGTCGCTTCCGTCGGCGTAAAATTGTCCTCGGCATATTTTATGCTACGCCGACGGCTGCCCTCGGCGTAGCTATTTTTTATTTTATCTCATTAAACTTTGAAAAATCATTCTAATTCGGAAGAATACAAATAATATATCAAAATTTGCAGAAAAATAAGACCTATCTATCTACACTCAAATATTACACATTTATAAATAAAAATTAAGTAAAACATAAAACATTATATATAGTTTAAAACAGGCATAAAAAAATTCAAAAACGATCGAAACAATTTGAAATCTTCGCGTGGTGTTATATTCTGTGACATAGTTAGAAGGAAAAATATCAAACTTGGTATATTGATTATGTCTCAAAGAAACCTTCACAAAATGACCTGTCTTATTCGAGGTTTCTTGGCTTTCGGGTCAAATGACCAATGTTATGGCTAGAATCAAGGCATAGTTTGTGATAATGTGCCCATATTGTGCATACACATGCATTATGGGATGGCGAACAATGTTGTAGGAGGAAGTTTTCCTTTTCGTCGCACCAAAAAGCCATTTCCCATTTTTCGAGCATAAAAAACAGACGGTTTTGTGAAGCAACCACCAAATGGCTAATTCAAAATACTACCACCACATTTTACAAAAATACTATACCACCTTATACGGACAATGTACCAATAGGGGGATCCGAAATCTTTCCTTCCACCTTTGATGAAAAAGACAAATTCTTGCCGAATCGGTAGGAAGTGGGTCAGATATGAACTACAGGTACATGATCCGATGCTCACGTTTTTTTACAAAAATCATTTTTAGGTTCACAATATGCTATTTTATCAAAGATCTAATGAAAGTTTAGCGAGGCTCGGCCTCGAGCTAAGAATCTTTATGTCCGCCGTTCGACAAAGTTTGACGATAGTTTAAAACGGGCATAAACAATTCAAAAACGATCGAAACAATGCGAAACCTTCGCGTGGTGTCATATTATGTGACATAGTTATAAAGAAAAATAGCAAACTTGATATATTGATTATGTCTCAAAAAAACTTCACAAAATGACCTATCTCATTCGAGGTTTCTTGGCTTTCGGGTCAAATGACCAATGTTATGGCTAGAATCAAGGCATAGTTTATGATAATGTGCCCATATTATGTATACACAAGCATCATGGGATGGCGAACAATGTTGCAGGAGGAAGTTTTCCTTTTCGTCGCACCAAAAAGCCATTTTCTATTTTCCGAGCATAAAAAACGGACGGTTTTGTGAAGCAACCACCAAATGGCTAATTCAAAATACTACCACCATATTTTACAAAAATACTATACCACCTTATATGGATAATGTCCCAACAGGGGGATCTGAAACCTTTCTGTCCATCTTTGGTGAAAAAGACAAATTCCTGCCGAATCGACAGGAAGTGGGTCAGATATGAACTACAGGTACATGATCCGATGCTCATGTTTTTTACAAAAATCATTTTTAGGTTAACAATATGCTATTTTATCAAAGATCCAATGAAAGTTTAGCGAGGCTCGGCCCCGAGCTAAGAATCTTTATGTCCGCCGTTCGACAAAGTTTGACGATAGTTTAAAACGGGCATAAAAAATTCAAAAACGATCGAAACAATGCGAAACCTTCGCGTGGTGTCATATTATGTGACATAGTTATAAGGAAAAATATCAAACTTGATATATTGATTATGTCTCAAAAAAACCTTCACAAAATGACCTATCTCATTCGAGGTTTCTTGGCTTTCGGGTCAAATGACCAATGTTATGGCTAGAATCATGGCATAGTTTGTGATAATGTGCCCATATTATGCATACATATGCATCATGGGATGGCGAACAATGTTGGAGGAGGAAGTTTTCCTTTTCGTCGCACCAAAAAGTCATTTTCTATTTTCCAAGCATAAAAACCAGACGGTTTTGTGAAGCAACCACCAAATGGCTAATTCAAAATACTACCACCATATTTTACAAAAATACTATACCAACTTATATGGATAATGTACCAACTGGGGGATCTGAAACCTTTCCGTCCATCTTTGGTGAAAAAGACAAATTCCTGCCGAATCGGTAGGAAGTGGGTCAGATATGAACTACTGGTACATGATCCGATGCTCATGTTTTTTTACAAAAATTATTTTTAGGTTTACAATATGCTATTTTATCAAAGATCCAATGAAAGTTTAGCGAGGCTCGGCCCCGAGCTAAGAATCTTTATGTCTGCCGTTAATAAAGTTTGACGATAGTTTAAAACGGGCATAAAAAATTCAAAAACGATCGAAACAATGCGAAACCTTCACGTGGTGTCATATTATGTGACATAGTTATAAGAAAAAATAGCAAACTTGATATATTGATTATGTCTCAAAAAAACCTTCACAAAATGACCTATCTCATTCGAGGTTTCTTGGCTTTCGGGTCAAATGAATAATGTTATGGTTAGAATAAAGGCATAGTTTGTGATAATGTGCCCATATTATGCATAGACATGCATCATGGGATGGCGAACAATATTGCAGGAGGAAGTTTTCCTTTTCGTCGCACCAAAAAGCCATTTTCTATTTTCCAAGCATAAAAACGGACGGTTTTGTGAAACAACCACCAAATGGCTAATTCAAAATACTACCACCAAATTTTACAAAAATACTATACCACCTTATATGGAAAATGTCCCAACAGGGGGATCCGAAACCTTTTCGTCCACCTTTGGTGAAAAAGACAAATTCCTGCCGAATCGGCAGGAAGTGGGTCAGATATGAACTACAGGTACATGATCCGATGCTCATGTTTTTTTACAAAAATATTTTTTAGGTTCACAATATGCTATTTTATCAAAGATCTAATGCAAGTTTTCTTTTCATTGCACCAAAAAGACATTTTTCATTATCCAAGCGCAAAAAGGGGATTTCTAAAGCAACCACCAAATAGCTAATTAAAAAACGGAGGGTTTATGATTAGTTGATATGAATATCATATTTGGATTCCTCTCATTTTTCTGATTAATTTAGACATATTATTTTTTGAATTTCGATTTACAGATTTAAAGATATTAATTATTCTATATTAAATAGAAAAATACAAAAAAATAAAATTATTATATTTTTATTTGAATTCAATAATATTTTTACTTATTCATTAATATTTACTTAAATAATTGTTTGTAATTTCAAAAAATATAAAAATGTGACATGATGATATAATAGTTAATAGGATTGATATCATAGTATTAACACCAATGTATGAATTATTTTGCGGAAACAAATTCTGAAGGAACGAGGAAGTTAAGCGTGCTGAAGCTGGAGTAGTATTAGGATGGGTGACCTGCTAGAAAGTTTGACTAAGACTGGAATTTTATCAAATATTAAGTATAATTAGTGTTAAAAATGTTCAAAGTAGGAGATTAACAAGTGAAACAATTCAAAGAATAAAAAAATTGAGAAAAAAATAAAAAAAATATTTTTTTAAATATATATTTTATTTTCAAAAAAAAATGTTGTTGCAACTGTCCGACAGGCTATGACGACGGCCGCTACGCCGACGACGGCATTTCGATACGCCGACGGCTTGAGTGTGCTCCGCCGAAGGAGATCTTTGCCGAGGAGGCTACGCCGAGGGCAGCCCATACGCCAAGGGTATTTTGGCCTACGCGGACAGCCTTTTGCCCTCAGCGTAGCGCGCGCGTCCCGTAGTGTACCGGGCCAGCTCGCCGACGCCAGACAGACAGGAACCACGGGGAAGAGGAACACATGGCAGCACGAGCGCCGCGCGCGGCCGATCGGGAAGGGGTTGCGCATTCCGTTGCAGGGGCGGCAGCGAGGCGTTGGACCGAGTGAGTGAACGACCACGGTCTCTTGCGTGCTAGCATCATCGGACATACTCCATGACAAGTCATAGGCCAATTTGATCCATGATGATGGGAGTGTGGGATCATTGTATGTATCATGCAGATTTCAGACGACGCTTTCGTGAGTACCTAGGCTAGTTCAATTCCGGTACGTGCATTGCATAGCCTAGTTGCCACATTATGTCCTTCCACTCTCGACAATTGTGACCTGGCTCCGGCAGGTGGCCACTGTCTCCGTCATTCCGAGGCTGGATCCGCCGAGTTTCTACACCCCCATCCCAAGATCTGTCGACCCCGAGCGCTACGCCATGCAGTGTCCGCGGCCGAGCCCCTCTCAGGCTCGAGGAGACAAACACTCACACCACACCACACCACATCCACATATGCGAGAGGAACCTTCCTGTCACCACCACCAGTCGTGCACCCTATGTTGATGCTTCGGAACCAGCTGGGGAGGGGAGGATTGAATGGAGGAGCTAGGGCCAGCTAGGGTTTGTCGCCCTCGTGACAGCGACACTAGGGGCTAAACCAGTTTTTTCGGACTCACGATTGTTTGTGAAGCTCCCTTGCTTAACAACACCTTGAAGTAGTTTCATGTATGCAAAAAAAGTAGCATCATAGTATTCTTTTTTGTATCATACAACACAAGTTACCTCAACCATATGTAATAATCAAATTTAATGCATGCAAAATTAGTAGAACCCGAGGTAGTTTTTATGTTCATTGCTAATTACTATGAGCAATGGTATTTTAGTAAAAAGTACTGTGCATGAAAGACACCATTGACCTAATCATACTGTACAAATCTATTGATATATCTGTTAGGCCGTATGCCTTAAAAAACTCTACCAAGATATTTCAAAACGATAAATCTTAGAAAAAACACATGAGTATAAATATACACTATACAATTCACCGAGTTATAAAACACTATCCAAGTAGGTGTGAGATGTCTTCCTTTTTCTCATTTAAGATTATTGTTATTTTTCAGCATGTTATTAAGGGGAATTGTCTCAAAAAATGATATGACCCATGTAAATTTTAATAAAAGAACATTTTGAATTTCACACATCACGTTTATATATTCAACAATATACATCAGAACTATTATAATAGTATTTTTGGTAACTAATGTTCAACATCATTTTTGTGTGGTAAACAATGCGAACTAAGTATGCAATATATATACTCACCAATACTAGAATATTATAAAAATATTTATGTCTAAAATTTTAGTATAAATATCATTGATGGCGGTCCTAGAGGGGCATGCCTCCTGGCGTGCGGTGGAGTAGCCCTCGCCGAAGTATGAACACTAGACCGCTATCACCAAGGGATTATCTTGAAGTCTTCAGGCTACAAGTTTCTCCTGCTCGCGCCGTCTACACCCTAGCTCGCTCTCTTCTTGGCGATGCTCTTTTTCCTCCTCCCTCATGGCGAACCTCATACCCTATGGCGCTAACAAATGCGTCATTGCTTGCTCCTCCTCAAAGTTGAGGCGTGCACTCGCCCATAGTACTAGACCGTCTCCTGAGTGTGCTAGGCTTCTTCTTCTTCTTCTTCTTCTTCTTCTTCTTCTTCTTCTTCTTCTTACCAATAGTGATATGAGTCCACCATGTCGAGACCTTCGTGGGTTTCCTGTGAAGGCCACAGAACTTCGGCTCCAACATGATACTCGGTAGCGAATTAATAACATTTAATATAATTAAGTGTCAACAATATGAATATGTAACTATAAATTATACTCAATATTTAATATAAGTAAGTATGAATATGTAAAATTTAATACAATTTGTATCTAGCATGCAAGTTTGTCTATCAATTTTACCAAACATTTATATTTAATATTTTTTATTTAAAAATTTGTCTAGCAATTTTATCTACCATTTAGATAACATTCTATCTAAAATCTCTAAACTTCTATCTAATTTAATCTACATTTTCTATCTAAATTTGCTAATTTTCTATTTCTATATCTATATTTAGAAATAGAAACCATTGAGGAGAGGCGGTGGCACTCACCAAGCGGAGCGGGGCAAGGCGCCAGGTCGGAGAGGGTGCGGTGGCATTCTCGGACAGGCAGGGGTGGCGTCAACTCGGGTCATCGATGGACACAACGAAGCTCGGGGGTGTAGAGGCGCGAACGGAAGAGAGGAGAGGGATGGGAAGTAGTAGAAGAGAGGAGAAGGGATGCGGCGAAGGAGAGGAGAGGGAGGGGAAGTAGTAGAAGAGAGGAGAAGGGATGCGGCGAAGGAGAGGAGAGGGATGGGAAGTAGTAGAAGAGAGGAGAAGGGATGCGGCGAAGGAGAGGAGAGGGAGGGGAAGTAGTAGAAGAGAGAAGGGATGCGGCGAAGGAGAGGAGAGGGAGGGGAAGTAGTAGAAGAGAGGAGGAGGGAGTGCCGACGGGTGTGGGGGACGGTACAACGGACGCGGCCGAGGAGAGAGGAGGAGAGGCAGAGAGGATTGATAGTGGTGCGGCCTGGCTGGGTGGGAAAAGTAGGTTTTAGCCGTGGCGTTTCTTTTAGTTCAAACCATTAGGTTTGTAAACGCCATCACTAATTTTTCCCCGGTCCGATAATTGGGCCCTGCTTAGTGGTGGCGTTCAAAATACACCACATGCTACCGCTAAGTTTTAAGAGTGGCGTTTGCATATTAAAACACGTCGTTAGTAGTTCTCATCGCTATGGTGGCGTGTAATTTTTAGGGCTCGTCACTAGCGAAATGACTGTTATATTTTTTTTTGTAAATATATGAATAAAAAATGTTCTCATGTTGTAATGGCGCCTTTCGAGTTAGATTAACGCATACAATTTTTCAAGTATTAGAACATTTGTACGGTATTACTATATTGATAAAGACTTGTGACTTTATCCGCAAAAAGAAACATTCATGAACTTTGCACAAAATGATCGCCGTATAAATAAGTATATAGATATAAATGGAACCATAAAAACATCCAATTCCATATCATCCTCATATATAGCCATGTGCCCACCGATCATGAGATCCATGATCACAAATGAATCCTCGATGATTACCCATCAATCATGATCCATGACCGAGGAGAGAGCACAGGTCAGCATGATGAGCTCGGTGGCGTCAACGCAATGCAACCAGCAGCAAGCGTAGCCAGCACATCAGGCACGAGCCTGCCAATCATGAGCGGAGTCGGTCGGAATCACAATACGTGTGCGGAATGGAATGGAAAACGCTGCAGATTGTGCAGCCCACCAAGCCGCAACCGATATACGATGACGCCGTACCTCGCCCGGAAATCGTTAGGCCAGCGGCGCCGTGCTCCAGAAGCGCGCCAGCTACGACGACACCGGGACGTCTTCTCCTCACGCGCGCAACCTGGCCGCGCGCGGTGACGCCACATGTCGAATCTTGCTGTTCTTTTTATTTAAGGTAAGCTGTTGGTGCAGGGCCGGCACGGGGTCGGATAAACAAGGACCGGCGAAGCTGACCCCAGTCAGTCTTGCTTGCGATCCCATCTCCAGCTAAGCTAGTAGCTGCCGTTGTTAATTTGCCGTGCCATCCGAGGTTCGCCGCAGAGCTGCTTTATGGAGAGAACAAAATGGCATCGTGGCACAGAGGCCGTGCGTCAGGGTATATGCGTCGATTTGCCGGCGGTGCTCATTGCTTAGAAAAATACTACACGGTCCATGGAACACGACCGATGGCTATGTGTTACCGCGTCTACTCCACCACTCAGTGTCACTATTTTTTGCAAGATTAGTGTCGCTATTATCGTGCCAATTTTTTTTACTTGCCTGAAGCGACGCGTTTCTGACCTGGCTTCCGGCACTAGAACTCCCGTCCGGCGTGCTGTATTTTTTTTTTCTTTGGAGAAACTCCGGCGTAGTGTATTTTATCGGCAAAGTCGAGCTGGGCATTGACGCTGAGATGGACACGTGTGTGGTTGTTGGTTTCCACAACGGGAAACGGGGAGGAGACCGGATCGGCAAAGCCAGCAAGCAAGCACACATCACACATGTCGCAGCCACGAGCCTCTTATATGTTGATCCAAATTCTACAAAGTATAGGCCAACTTCTGACGAGTGGAGCGAGGCCCATCGCCAGAGGCTTGGGCCGAGTGTAACGAGTCTGAAGTTGGCCCACACCGTGCCCAACGGGGACGCCTGTGGGGGGTGCGGGGGGCGACAGCCCCCCGCGGTATGGTACGGATCGTCGAAGACCTAGGTTTCCACCGATATATAAACCTCTTGTAAGCCGCCGGTTGGGAAGAGTTGCATCTGTGAAATCCCCGGCGTTTGTAAACACTCCTCGATATAATGAAGTTTCGCTGGCTGGCGCCCGTGGTTTTTTCCTCTCTTTGTTGGAGAGGTTTTCCACGTTAAATCTGTGTCCCCTTGCTGTGTTTTTCGTTTTCGTTCTTCGTTATCTTCTTGTCGTAATTGTAACAGAGCCCACGAGCAAGGCGATGCCCGAACGGCTGCACCCACCGGGCCAGCTCTCGGACGCCAGACAGGAACCGCGGGGAAGAGGAACACATGGCAGCACGAGCGCCGCGCTCGGCAGATCGGGAAGGGGTTGCACCGTTGCACTTTGCATGGGCTGCAGCGGCAGCCTGGGACGAGCGACCACGGTCCACGGTCTTGCGCGCGTGGGACGATCGTAGGCAGATTTGATCCATGACGATGGGGGCGTGTGATTATTGTAGGACAAAGCTACAGAACAACCGTTCTAGGATGGATAAAACTTGCGGATCGGACAGTAGCGGAACA
This sequence comes from Avena sativa, assembly GCA_916181665.1. Classification (NCBI taxonomy): domain Eukaryota; kingdom Viridiplantae; phylum Streptophyta; class Magnoliopsida; order Poales; family Poaceae; genus Avena; species Avena sativa. Next base: position 366,571,751 of record OV702279.1, on the reverse strand, counting down.
CTTCGCCGCATGATTCCAAAACTGAACGGTCGTTCCGACACCAGCCAACGGGGGACAAGAGATTAGCCAGCTGAATTAAAAACGAAAATTCAAAATGTTTTCTAGGTCAAACAGTTTGTCCGAATTAAGATCCGTTTTCACCGTTAGGCTAGTCGTGACGAGATCTTCGAAACTAGATCCCATGTTGGTATATTTTGGCAACTCTTTTTTTTTTGACCAAAAGTTATCCACCCGTAACACAGGAGTTATCCGGGCTTAAGTATATAAGTTATCCATTCAAAAACATGTAAGTTATGCACTACTATAAAATTTATCCACAGTCGCGTGTTATGGATAGGTAACTTTTTTATTTATCCATAAGTTATCCATCAGTAACACGAGAGTTATCCAGACTTCAGTATGTAAGTTATCCATCCAATAACATATAAGTTATCCACCTCTATAAAAATTTACCTATAAACAGAATATAAAATGTTATTCTAATGGCTCGGTCTCGTTGCCCGTCGCTGCTCTCGTAGCGTATGGATTACTCAATCTCGAAAGTCCACCGCGTGAAACATCAAATATAATTTCATTAAAGGAACTAAATTTAAGCTTTTTGCATACAATATAAATAAATGGGGTCTTATGCCTCAACCATCCACCACAGTAAGCCGTAGTGAACAACGTGACACTCAATCGTTAACCGGCTTGACTTTATCGTCCGCCGACGCTATCGAGGGGTGACAAAGCCTAGAAGGGTTTTAGGATGCTTCATCGCTTGTTGACGCTAACGTATTGATAGCAATAAAGTCTCAGTACCCTAACAACTAGGCTATCACGTTCCAATTAAACTTGCTCAATAAGAACGTCTATACCCAACACGTTTATATGATGGATAACTTATGTATTATAGGGTGAATAACATTTATACTATTATATAGATAACTCATGTGTTAGGGGTGGATAACTTTTTGGTCTGAAATTTTTTTCGTCCAAACATATCTATATGGGATCTATTTTCGAAGATCTCGTCGTGATCCTAAATCGGATGAATGGTTTGATCTACAAAACATATTGAATTTTTGATTTGATCTTAGCTGGCTCTACTTCGTTTTGTCTTTTAGTACAACAGTCAGTGCAGCCTATTTCACTTTGTCCATAGATTTTGTACTTTGAATCGCTTGCTCTCGATTAGGATTAGTTGGGATCCATTACGTGCGGAGTCCAGGACTGGTTGACTTAGGTGGCCGATCTCGTCTCCTTGCCGGTGATCCAACGACAGACGTGAGCCCGCCGAATTTAGCCTCCTAGCGATCGGTCTAAACGTAGAATTCTCATTATTGTATGTATCATGCAGATTGTTGCCATCACCAAGCCACATTACCATCGCCTCCGAACACCAGAATCACAAGTGCGTCCCACTCCGGCAGGGACCACGGTCTCCGAGGCCAAGTCCAACGGCCCCCCTGAACGGACTCCGCCGATTTTGTCCTCTCGGACCGAGGCCACGACCCAACACGTACCCATAAATCGAGATTTAGCTCCGGACCAGTCCGTTTTGGCGCACCAGGCAGAAACCTGGGGCTGATTTGCGGGGGCTCGGAGTGCCCGCTCGTCCGGGCTTTGTCCTGCACTTCCACGTCCCTAGCCTCCTGTCAGACACAAACCCGCGTCCCTCCACCCTTGCTTCCCCACCTTCCCTTGTCCCACCCACTCTCGCCACCGCTACCGCGACACCGTCCCTCCCGGAAGGCCGCCGTCGGACCCCGTTGTCTCCTCCTCCACAGGCCTCTTTGATAGTGAAGCCTCCTCACCATTGAAGCCTCTAGTACCCGAAGATCTCGACGGCCCCAGCGTCGAGCTCGGCCTTCTCCTAGGACACGCTCCACCTATTCGACCATTTGCCCCGCTTACAGGTACTGCATTATGCTACCTTCGCCTAGTCCTCGTCCTAGTCATTGTCCTCTTCCTTGCGGACTTGAGCTCATCCGTCTCATCGTGCATACCATGAATGACATGACAGTAGGGACGAGTTCTTCAAGAAATATGTCATGTCGTCCTTCGACAAGTTCGACGACGACAGCGAATTTTGGGCCACCAGGGCTATGCTCATCCATCAGCACAATGAGGAGACGAAACAAACCAAATGTGGCTCGGTCCCGGGCCGTTCGGCAGCACTGGAACGTGGCCGAGTCGCCGACCACGAGATGTTGTTTTGGGATTACTTCCTCCGAACCAAGCCTTTGTACCCTCCTGCACCGTTTCGGTGGCGCTTTTGGATGTCAAGGAAGGTGATCATGTGTATCCTTCACGGAGTGAGGGATCATGAAGACTACTTATCTTTGAAAAAACATGCGACCGGTAAACTCGGCTTCAGCTCCTACCAAAAATGCACACGAGTACTTGCGCATGAGCGAGTCCACTTGTCTGGTAGCAATGTACAAGTTCTGCAAATCTGTGGTGGCCTTTTTGGTGAAGAGTTCCTGAGGGCACCCAATGCAGAGGACACACGCCGGCTTTTGGCTTTCAACAAAACGAGAGGGTCTCCAGGAATGATTGGAAGTATAGATTGTATGCACTAGGAGTGGAAGAACTCTCCGTTTGCCTGGCATAGGCAATATAAAGGACATGCAAAGGGGTGCATGGTCATACTTAAAGCTGTTGCATCTCATGATCTTTGGATTTGGCACTGGTTCTTTCGCATGACTGGTTTCCACAATGACATTTGTGTTATTCAGAGGTCCAATGTGTTTTCTAAGCTTGCAGAAGGCACTGCTCCCTATGTAAACTATCAATTGTGAGGCCACTCCTACAACAAGGCATATTACCTGGCAGATGGTATCTATCCTACTTGGTCTACCTTGGTGAGGACCATACGCAACCCCATCTAATAGAAGTACAAGAGATTCGCCAAGGAGCAGGAGGCCGCTAGAAAGAATGTGGAGCGAGCCTTTGGTGTACTCTAGTCCCGGTGGACTATAGTGTGGCACCCTGCTGGAACTTGGAACAAAGAGACAACATGGAAAGTGATGACGGCATATGTGATCATGCACAACATGATAGTAGAAGATGAGCATGATGAAAACATCTATGGCCAAGGCTGGAAATTTCAGGGAGAATTGGTTGAACCAGCACCAGGTCTGTCGCCTACTTTTGCGGAATGCCTACAGCTGCCTCATGAGATTCGAGATCGAGCTACCCATAACCAACTCTAGAATGATTTGGTTGACCATATATGAGAATTTGTGGGAAACCAAACGGTCGCGCAGCCGAATAACTAGCTTCCATTACCTTTTCATTCAAGTTTAATCCATGTAATTTGATCGTGTAAACTTGATTTGGATCACACACATTGCTATTTGTTGTGACTTGTCGATTTTAATTTAAATTCCAGACCTATTTGGTTTTTATGTATTTATATACGTATGGAACTATCATTTCATACCGTAGTAAAAAATGCCGGATAAATTGAGAGGTGCCACCGTTGGGTGCACCGGCCATTCCAGGTCGGACTCTGTCCCGGGGCCTATCCACCCCGCCCTGCAAACGGACCGAATCGGTCAAAAGGCCTGTACAAAATGCGGGGGAGGGGGGGCGTTGGAGTTGGCCTGAGGCCGGATCCGCTGAGCTCTAGGACCCCGCCCCTAGATCTGCCAACCCAGAGCGCTCTGTCATCACAGTGCCTACTGCCAAGACCCTCCTAAGCTCTAGGACACACGGACTCACACCACACCACAGTCCACACCCACACACGTGAGAGGAATATCCCCATCGCCAACCCCAGCCATGCAACCGATGTCGATAGCGTCCTCCGGCAAAAGCGAGGGAGGGGAGGAAATGAAGGGAGGAGCTAGGGGCAGCTTCGGTTTGTCGGGGGCTGAACCGGTTTTTAGGATTCACGGTTGTTTGTGAAGCTACCTTGCTTAATAATCTTGCGGTAGTTTATGTATGCAAAAGTAGTAGAATCATAGTATTTTCTTATGTAGGATACAACATGTTGCCGCAACTATATGCAATAATCAAATTAGTAGAACCCATAGTATTTTTTATGTTCATTGCTAATTACTATGAGCAATGATATTTTATTAACAAGTATGCGGGGCATATAAGACACCATTGACCTAATCATGCCGTACAAACCGTTATTAAGATATTTGTTAGGCCGTATGCCTTAAAAAGCTCTACCAATATATTTGAGAATGATAAATCTGAAAACACACACACGAATATAAATATGCACTATACAATTCATCGAGTTATAAAACATTATCCAAGTAGGTGTGAGATGTCGTCATTTTTCGCATTTGAGATTGTTCTTTTTCAACATCACATTAAGGGGAAATGTCCCAGAAATTGAAATGACCCGAGCAACTTATACTAAAAAATAACATTTTAAATTTCACACAACACGTTTATATTTTCAACAATATACATCACAACTATTATAATAGTATTTTCGTAACTAATATTCAACATCATTGTTGTGTGGTTAACAATGCTAACTAATTATGCAATATATATACTCGCCAATACTAAAATATTATAAAAAATATTTATGTATAAAAGTTCAGTATAAATATATTTATTGGGAACTGCCCGATTCTATAAAAATAGTGCATACTTATTTATCATTTATAATAGTGGACTTTCTTGGAATATGGAAATTAGGCTGGACGCATTATGCCTATCCATTATCTTGAAATTTAAATCGCATCTACATCAAAATAAAATTTAACATCAAAACAGAGATATTACCTCATGACTCTGTAGATGATAGTTTTCGTAAAATATTAACAAAATAACTAGGATGTTAAGCGAAAGTTGGAGCATATCAAACTAGGAAGGTATTCTAAAGTTTGGGCCGGTGACTTTATAGTCCGAAAGGATGGGTTCAGGGCACTCCAAAAATTGTTCTTGAAGAGTCTGAAAACAGTATTTGCAAGTGAGGATTGAAGAAGGTGGCATGAGGATGCTCACCTCTCTTCAACTACATTGTTGTTATCTTTTAGCAGATCAGGATGAGAAAATGATAAAGTTGTGGTTAAAGATTCGACAATGTGTCCAGATGCAGAAATGATATCACGTAAGCCATACATTAGGGTTGAGGGCATTGGACAACTAACTCTTCTTAAGGAGGTGATACTGCACCACCACTTATGATACAAAATCATAATTAACAATAAGTATATTTAAATATAGTTATCTAAGTTTCACATTATAATTAACCTATAAACAGAGTAATTATTGGTCAAGACCGAATATGCCATACGCACGGAATGGAGAGAGTACTAAGGTATGGGCACTCTTTCTATAACTTAAAGGGGAACGGATTTTTTATATGTCACAGACTGAGAAAATTTAATTAATTACTTAATTTTATAAATACATTAATCACCATGCCGTAAAAAGGTGTTCATCTCATGCAAAAGTAAATTGTGTTTCCCCTAGAGTTTAGAGAAATGTTGAATCTTGCACCGATTTCAATGTTAGAAGGATGTTACCCGGCATTGACTAGTCGACTGAAAATTCATGAAGTTGATAAAAAAGTAATATCCTTGAAGTTGTAAAAATTACATTTTAAAATATTCATATATCGAGCATATATAAACATGCCCATATATGTGGCTACATGATTTGTGTAAGTGGCATGACTTACTGGTACAATCTTCAAAAACACAATTTTGACCGCCAACATGTCTGTAAATATATTAGTAAAAGATAGTCTCCTATGTAATGGTGCTTTTTTGAGTTAGATCAACGCATATGATTTTCAAGTATTAAGCCATTTGTAAAGGTAGTACTGGTATATTCATCCACATTTTTGAATTTATTCGCAAATAAAAAAACATATGTGCATTTTGCACAAAATGATCATCCTATAAACAAGTTTAAATGGAATCATAGAAATATCCAATTCCATATATAATGCACCTACAGCCCTGTGCCCACCAATCACTGGACCCATGATCCCAAACGAATGCTCAATGATTGCCCATGATCCATGGAAGATGAGAGAGCATGCATGACAGCACAGGTCAGCATGATGAGCTCGGTGGCGTCAACGCAGAGCAAGCAAAGCCAACAGGCACTAGCCTGCCAATCATGAGCGGAGTCGGTCTGCAGATTGTGCAGCCCACCAAAGCGCAATAGATATACTGCCACGATGATGCCGTACCTCGTCCGGAAACCGTTAGGGCAGCGACGCCGTGCTCCACAAGCGCGCCAGCGACGACACCGCGACGCTTTACGAACTTTTTTTTTTTGAACTGACGCTTTACGAATTTATTACGTGCACCGTGTCTTCTCCTCACGCTACCTATCCACAGGCCACATTTCCACCTATCATGCTGCCCACATATTAGAGCAAGTTGTTGGTGCAGGGCCGGTATGGGATAAACAAATGACCAGCGAAGCTGATCTTAGTATTGTTTGAGATCTCATCTTCAGCTAAGCTATAGCTCCCGTTGTCAATTTTCTGTGTCATCCGTTTGCACGCACACGCAGAGCTGCATGTCATTGCTCAGTCCATTCCATAGTCGATAGCATAAGGCTACCACATTAATAGCAAATTTTCAAAATGGTACCGAACTGATATTCTAATCACAAATAACTATCACATCAGAACTAAGTTTTCTCAAAAAAGCACCGATCCCTTTTAATCGTGAATAGACACCAAATCTGATAGCGGGACCCACATGTAAGGGTCAAAGATGTTGAGGTGGACTCGCTCCACCTGTCAACCCTATTAAAAATAATCAAAATATCAAAGGGGGGGGAGAAGTGGGACGATGTTGACCCATCCCCGTCTGTGCGGCATGACTAGTGCCTCCGTCGGCTCACTCCACAACCCCACTTCGGCGAGCTCAACGCCGCTACCATCCCATCCCCTCTCTTCCCTGCCCACGGTTCATCTGTGCGGCACGGTCACCCGTCGTCTGCCCGCATCCGACGCACGCGGGTTGGTCGCCTCCCTTCCTCCCCTCTCTCTTGCATGATTGTCGCTCGCGCATCTCTCTATTCTCTCCCGCCGGCCATGGAAGCCGCTACCGCGGCCACCAGTCGCGAGCTCGCCTTCGGTTGACTCCTCGCCTCACATGAGAGAGCCGCCGTGTAGAACGAGGCACGCGTTGGCCGAGACATGGGAGATGGAGCTGCGTCGATTCCACACGGATGGACCAAGGAGGGTTTGGCTGTGTTGGGCTCGGCGGAGTGCGGCGGCGGGGTGGGCCGGTGAAGGTAGTGGTGTGGGGATGGGTCAACCTCGGCGACGGCGACGAGCAGGTGGCATGGCTACGGCGAGCAAGGGACTCCCGTTATTTCCTTTTTCTTTTTTATATTTTGGTTATTTCCTTTTTGTATTTTGATTAATTTTAATAGGGATGACAACTAGGTCATAGTCCACCTCATCAATTTTTACCCTTGCAGGTGTGTCCCGTTGTTAGTTTCAGTGTTAGTTCACGATCTAACGCAAATCGGTGCTTTCTGCGAGGACTTGATTTCGATGTGGTAATTTTTGTGATTGTGATACAAACTGGTACCATTCAAAAAAAAAATGACTATCAATGTGATCGTTTTATGCTATCAACTCATGCATTTCGGAGAAAAATGGCATCGTGGTAGAAATGACACGCGTCACGGTACATACGTTCTATTGCCGGCGATGCTCATTGCTTAGAAAAATACACTACTACTACTGCTCGATCCATGGAACACGACCGATGGCTAATTGCTTAGAAAAATACAATGTTGCAACCATCGTGCCGATTATTTTGTGCTTGCGTGAGGCGACGCGTTTCTGACCTCTCTTCCGGCCCAAAAACTGGCTCGCAGCATGGTGTTTTTAAAGTGGCAAGTCGGAGCTGAGCATCGACGACGCTGAGAAGGACAAGTGTGGTTCCCATTTCCACAACTGGAAAGGGGAAGAGACCGGATCGGCGAGCCAGCAAGCAAGCACACTTGTCGCGGCCACAAGCAAATCGATCCCCGGACGGACGGCTGCACCTACCGGACCTGTGCGTTGCCAGCGAGCAACGGCGGGGAGGAGGAACAGATGGCAGCACGGCGCGCGTGGCCGGAAAGGCGTAGCGCTTTGCGGGGGCGGCAGGCAGAAGTTGGACCGAGCGAGCCAGCGACCACGGTCTTGCGGGATTGCATCATCAGAGATAGTACTCCATGACAAGAGTCGTAGGCAGATTTGATCCATGATGATGGGAGCGCCGGATTATTGCATCATCGATGACTCTTTCGTTAGTTCCCACGCAAGTTCCATTTCGCTGGTCCCTACTTGCATTTGGTACGTTTATTTGCTGCACATTCAACTAAAAACAACGCCAATTCGATTTCGGAAGGGTCGTCTTCACCGGCTCGTGTGATTGCTCGCTCTCTGTTTCCTTACTGGGATTTGACGGGGAGTTCATTTGCTGAAAAAAACTTTGCCACTTGCTCTGCACCTTTCAAATCTATTTTATAATTTAGAAAAGGTGTATGCATCATGAGCAGAACGAGCCGAAAAGCTCTTGATAACATCACAAGCAAGTACTACCTCCGATCAAAAATAAGTGTCGCAATTTTGAACTAGCTATAGTTTAAAAATGCGACACTTATTTTGGATTGGAGGGAGTACATTGTTTCATCTATGCCTAGAGGATCACATACATGCATATGTACATACAAATCTTTCTCGTAATTCCTTTCAAAAAAATTGTAGATACGAACCATTCACTATGCGTCGAGTTATCCATTTATAAGTTCTTTTCCGAGAACAAATATGCATCCACACGTACACACATAGTGGTAATCATATTTACAAAAATCTACCACACAAATAACTTTTCAAACAACTAAGTGAGGCCAACTAGCAACAACATTAAATGCAAGATTTAATGGATGTAAGGGGAAAATAAATACTTGGTAGAAATTAGAGGAGTGGGGAGATTTACCTCTAGGATCAATTAGGGTGAAAATCGACGTACAAAACCATTGATTAAGGGGAGGATTGGATGGGATTTGAGAGAGAGAGAGACCTCCTGCTTCTGTTCGTCGTCATCGCCAAGCCACATCAGCACCACCTTCGGACACCAGAAGTACAGGTGTGACCCAAATCCTGTAGGGGACCACTATATATTTCTGTCGTTCTGAGGACGGATCCGCCGAGCTCTGGGACCCTGCTTGTACCTCCGTGACCTCGAGTGCTCCGCCATCACAGTACCTGCAGCCGAGCCCCTCCTATGATCGAGGACACATGCACTCACACCACACCACACCCACACACGCGAGAGGAAACTCCCATCGCTACAGCTAGTCGTGCGACTTGTGTCAATGGCGTCCTCCGGCAATAACGGGGAGGGAAGGAGAGAAGGGAGAAGCTAGGGGAAGCTAGGGGGAGGGGGGGGGGCTGAACCGGTTTTTAGGACTCACGGTTGTTTGTGAAGTTGCCTTGCTTAACATAGCCTTGAAGTAGAGTTGTAGAATCATAATAATCTTATGCATGCAGCACATATTGTCGCAACCATATGCAATAATCAAATTTAACGTATTCTAAATTTGTAGAACCCATATCAAATTTTATGTTCTTTGCTAATTACTATGAGCGATGATATTTAGTAACAAGTATCGTGCATATAAGACACTATTGACCTAATTATACCATACAAACCGCTATTAAGATATCTGTTAGGCCGCATGCCTTGCAAAAAATCTACCAAGAAATTTCATAATGATAAATATCAAAACACACACACACACGCACACACACACACACACACACACACACACACACACACACACACACACACACACACACACATGAATATAAATATGCGCTATACAATTCATCAAGTTATAAAACATTATCCAAGCATGTGTGAGATGTCGTACTTTTTCGCATTTAAGATTATTATTTTTCCACATCTTATTAAGGGGAAATGTCTCGGAAATTGAAATGACCCATATAACTTTTATTAAAAATAACATTTTAAACTTCACAAAGAATTTTTATACTTTCAACTATATAGATCACAACTATTATAATAGAATTTTTTATAACTAATGTTCAACATATTGTTATGTGGTTAACGATGCTAACTAATTATACAATATATATACTCACCAATACTATAATATTATAAAAAAAACTATCTATATATAAAAGTTTAGTATAAATATATTATCACCTCGGTTCTAATATTTATTGGGAATGGCCCGCACTCCATAAAATGAGTATATACTTATTCATCTTTTATAATGGTAGTCATTCTTGGAAACTAGAAATTAGGGTAGACGCATTATACCTATCCATAATCTTCAAATTTAAATCACATCTACATCAAAAGAAAATCCAACATAAAATCACAAATATTAACTCATAGCTCTGTAGATGATGGTTTTCGTAATGATAATAATAAGATAATTAGGATGTTAGGCGAAAGTTGGATCATCTTGAAGGTATTCTCAAGCATGAGCCACTGACTTCACATTCCAAAAGGATGGCTTCACAACACTTCGAAAATTGTGCTTGAAGGGTCTGAAACAGTATCCACGGACGAGGTTTGGAAAATATGGTATAAAGATGCTAGGCTCTCTTCTTCAAGTTGTCATTAAATGATAGCAGATCAGGATAAGAAAATAAAAAGGTTGTGGCTGATGATACGACAATACCTCCATATGTGGAAATGACACCATGTAAGGCATATACCTGTGTTGAGGGCATTGAGCATTTAACTCTTCACGATCTGAAATCATGATTAACAATTAAGTATATTTGAATCAAGTTATATCAGTTTCACTTTATAATTGACCTATTAATAGAGCAATTATTGTTCAACGCCTTGTCTGTACGAGACCAAATATGTCGTACCCACTGAATGGAGAGAGTACTAAGCTATGGACACTCTTTCTATAACTTAGAGGGAAATGAATTTTTACATGTCATGGATCGAGAAAATTGAATTTATTACTTGATATTATAAATCCCTTAATATATGTTAGGTAAATAAATGATCATTTGGGAGCCGTACAGAGATCACCATACATATTATATGACTTGTATAAGTGGCATGGATTTTTTTTGGACTATCTTCAAAAATACAAATTCGACCGTCATATATGTCTATAAATATATTAATAAAAGATGTTCTTGATTGTAATGGTGCTTTTTGAGTTAGATTAACGCATACAGTTTTCAAGTATTAGGCCATTTGTAAAGGTATTACAAGTATATTCATAAACATTTGTGAATTTATCCGCAAAGAAAAACCATCTGTGAATTTTGCACAAAATGATCAACCTATAAGTAAGTTTACATGGAATTATAGAAATATCCAAAAAAATTGCACAAGATGAATTTTGCACAAGATGACTTCTGTGAGTTTTCTTTTGAGGGGAACCGTGAGCTTTATTAATTAGGCAATAATGTTTTTACAATCATCCGCGATCAAAGCCAACACGCAGGTCGGTGCCGATTCACGTAACACTCCGCAAGACTCACGCTTGCCTAGTTGTGCCAAATTATGCGCTACTTTATTACACTCACGGTCAACTTTACTAATAGAGATATCGGGATGAAGTCGCAGAAGCTCTTGGATCTCTCTATAGATACACCAGTAGGGCGATCTATCCATTGAATTTGCATTAGCAGCATGTACCACCCGGCTGCAATCAGACTCAATAATTGCCGACCAACATTGAAGATCAATAACATGCTTGAGGCTCTCAAGACAAACAAGTGCTTCAGCCTGTTCTGCACTGGCACACCCTGGGAGGTACTGCCAACGACAGGCTATCACAGCTCCTGTGTTGTCCCATATGATCAGCCCCCACCCTGTATTCTTGCTCCAAAAGTCTCAACCGGCATCAATATTGACCTTTGTCCATCCGTCATTAGGAGGACGCCATATCTTCAAGTATTAAGCCATTTGTAAAGGTAGTACTAGTATATTCATACACCTTTTTGAATTTATTCGCAAATAAAATACTCCCTTCGACCCATATTAGTTGACTTCAATTTGTCTAAATTTGGTTGAATCTAGACACTATTTAGTATATAGGTTTATCTAAATTTTGACGAATCCAAGTCAAGTAACATGGGTCAGAGGGAGTACTATATGAGAATTTTGCACAAAATGATCACCCTATAAACAAGTTTAAATGGAATCCTACAAATATCCAATTCGGTATAGTGCACCTACAGCACGGTGCCCACCAATCATTGGACCCATGACCCCAAACGAACGCCAATGATTGCCCAAGATCCATGGACGATGAGAGAGCACGAGAGCACTGGTCAGCATGATGAGCTTGGTGGCGTCAACGCAATGCAACCAGCAGGGCAGAATGGACAAAAATAACCCAAACTCAAAAGGATTTTACAAATTGACCCATCTGGAAAACTATTTTACTGGCACTAACCCTTTGGTTAACGTCTAACAGCTAGAGTGTAGCGCCTTTCAGCTAGACGCTATGCCCCCTGCCAGCGTGGCACCGTCTGGCCCCTCCCTGGCCCCACCCAGCCGTGTGACGCCCATGCGCTATGCCTAGGGTGAGTAACGCCCAGGCGCTATGCCCAGGGTGTAGCGCCTATCTGCTAGGCGCTACACATTAAAGTGTAGCGCCTAGCAGATAGGCGCTACACTCTGGGACTTAAGCTGTCGCACCAGCCCTCCTCCCCACCCCTCTCCATTCACTCCCAGCTCGACCCAAGCAAGAAGAACAGCAAGGAGGCGCCCCCTTCCCCCCCCCCCCCCCTCAAATCTCTCACATTGGAAGCTTTATTTGGTGGATTTGTGCCTCTCCCTAGATGCTAGAGATACCCTCCCTCATTCCCTCCGTTTTGACCTCTTGAAATCTTTCATTTTGGTTGGACTTGGCTTGAAACCCTAGAAATTTTATTTGGAGAGAAATGTTTGGAAATTTGTTAGATTTATTGGCCAATGTTGGTTATAAAGATGTGTATGAAGCATTTAGTTAGGTTTAGGGTTGTTGAAATGACATTGTTAGATATATTGGAATGTTATGGCTAGGGTTAGGGTTAGGGTTTGCTTACGTAAGAGAGGGTGTTCTTGTTAGCTTTATGGTTTGGTAATGTGTCTAGTATAGTTTTGTTTATCTTGTCATGGTTAGTTAATGAACATATTCTCCTATGTGTTAGGGATGACAAGAATTGTTCATGTTCATCATGTGGACAAGCATGCCTTTTTGAAAGGCAACATAGAACCGGACCCGGATGAGCTAGATATTGTGTTTGAGCGTAGTCCCACCTATGCCGAGGTCTTGGAGCAAGTGAGGATTGAATTGAAATGGATGGACCCATGTGATGTTGTTGAGTTGGAAGGAAGATATAATGTGGGTTTTGGAGTGCATATCCGTTGGAAGACCATGCGTATCTTCTCCGAGGCTCGTTGGCTTGCATACAAGGAGGTGGTGGCCGAATCACTAGACAAGGCTCTTGAGCTATTTGCCACCAAGAAGGTTGATAGTTCATTGCCTTTGGACTTGAACCACCGTGCTTCCCCATTGGATAGTAGGAGTCCTCCACCCGTGGAGCAAGAGATATGGATTGAACCTCCTTTGAGCCAAACATTGAGCCCGATTTCAAGACACCAAGACGAAGTGTTGGAAGAGGACAATGATGACTGTGAGGGTGAAGATGATGATGATGTTGAACTCCATGACAATAATGTTGGTGATTTGGAGAAATATATCACTCAACATGACATGGACCGTGAACTCCCGTATTCTCGAGGCTATGCTTCGGACTTGGATGATGATGGTCCCGAAGAAGAAGTTGACGAGGAGGGGTTCACGGCTAGAGAGGCTGAAATCCACCATACCGTATTGGGGCGGGACCATCGGGTGCCTTTGTTTCGTGATCTTAGTCTCACGGATGAAGCCACGGTTGATGGTGGCAAAGGCATAGTGCTTGGACCAAGGACAAGTTCTTACCGGGATGGCAATGAAGTGAATAATGGCTTTTGCAAAGGATCAAGGTTTAAGACCTTGTTGGAATTTAAGCAATGGATAAAGGACTTCTCGGTGAAGCATCATCGTCCTTACACGGTCGTGCACTCGGATATCAAGAAGCGTTACACGGTGAAGTGCGAGGCGGAAGGATGTCCTTGGATTGTGCGTGCCGGACCATTCAAGGGAGGTCCCAATTGGCACATATCTAGTTGCGTATCAACTCACATGTGCCGAGGCCCGATGGTGGATGGCAAGGATGCAAAGCATGAGCACCGACAACTCACCTCCGAGTTCCTCGCTTATAGGCTTTCCAATGACATCGCGTCGTTTCCAATAATGAGCATCAAGCAGGTCATGGAGTTTGTGAAAGCCCTCTTTAACCATGAGGTGAAGTATGGGAAGGCATGGAAGGCTAAGCAAGCCGCATTCAAGATGTTGTACGGTGATTGGGAGGAATCTTATAACCGAATCCCAAGGTTGTTGGGAGCTGGCCGATGCTAACCCGGGCATGGTTCATGTGGTTGAACCTTTGGGGAACAAGACAAGGATTGTAAACGGAAGAACCGTTCGAGTTTTTGGCCGTGAATTTTGGGCTTTCGAGCAATGTGTTCAGGCATTTGAACATTATAGGCCGGTCATCTCCGTTGATGGCACCTTTTTGACCGGTCAATTCAAGGGCACTATCTTGATTGCAATAGCCAATGATGCCAACAACCGGTTGATTCCTTTGGCCTTTGCTTTGGTAGAGGTGGAAAACAATGATAATTGGGAGTGGTTCTTCCATCTTTTAAGAACCAAGATATTAACCCCTCATAGGGAAATATGTGTCATCTCGGACCGTCATCAAGGAATTCTTAAAGCGGTGGACCAACATATTCCCGGGCATGCTCCGTTGCACCATCGTTGGTGCATGAGACACTTTTGTTCAAACTTCTATAGGGCATGCAAGAGCAAGGATTTGGCCGATGATCTATAAGATTGTTGCCTCGCTTTCACGAAACGTTGTTTCTCAAACTTGTACAACAAATTTCTCTTCAACAAAGAGCTCGATGCGGGTGGTCGAGAGTTTCTCGATAGGAGCATTGGAGAAAGAAAAAAGTGGGCACGAGCATTCGATGATGGTGGCCGGAGGTACGGCCAAATGACAAGCAACATGGCAGAGGCCTTCAACAAGTTGCTCAAAGGTGTCCATGCATTGCCCGTCACGGCAATATTCCGTTATACATTCGACATGATGAATGGGTATTTTCTTAAATACTCAGAGGAAACGGACCGGCAGATTGCGGGGGACTACAAGAACAAGCACAAATACAAGTACCCACCTAAGGTTGATGATTGGATGCAATTTCAGACAAAGAAAGCGGATGCCCAAGTTGTCACGGAGTATGACAATGACGAGCTAATTTACCAAGTTACGGAGCCTGGAGGTACAACGGCTGATGGTGTCCAACACGGAGGCCGACCTTTCAAGGTCTCACTCAAGACTTGTGAGTCCACATGCGGAAGGCCATCATTGCTTCATCTTGCCTGCTCGCACTTGCTCGTCGCGTCTCGCCAGCGACATTTGGATTACAATAATCCGCTCATAGTGAGAGAGGCTGAGTTCTCCATTTAGACTACTAAGAAGACATGGGCTCCTAGATTTCATCCATATTTGGACCAATCAAAATGGCCGGAGTACCATGGGATTCAACTATGGCCCGATCCGAAATGGAAAGTGATTAAACATGGAAGACGCAAGACAAAACGCTTTAGGAGCGACATGGATGAATGGGGCCGTGGTGGTGCTCGAGAAACGGGCAATGACCAATTCCAAGAGCCTCGTGAGAGAGCCCGGTGTGGAACATGCAATGGTGAAGGGCACAATGCAAGAAAGTGTTCTCAAAGGAAAAGAGCAAAATGAAATGAAGCAAGCACTAGCCAACCAAGTGGTAGCCAACAAGTACCAAGCCAACAAAGAACTAGCCAACAAGTCCCAAGCCAACCAAGAACTAGCCAACAAGTCCCAAGCCAACCAAGAACTAGCCAACAAGCTTCAAGCCAACCAATAACTAGCCAACAAGTACCAAGGCAACAAGCTCCTAGCCAACAAGCTACTAGACAACAAGCTCCTAGACAACAAAGAGGTCGATCACTTGGGCTTGGAAGAGGAAGAGGGCGTGGCAGTTTTAACCCGTCTAGTATGTTAGGTTACTTGGCAGGACCAAATCCTTATGTTAATAGGTACGGATGAAATATTCATACTTGCATGCTTATGTTACTACCTACTAAGCTTATTTCATTGAATCAATTATTGTTCACATTCATTGCATCCTTTACTAACTTGTAGCTTTTGTTCTTATAATAGGTATGGCGACTCAACCCAACAAGGGCAATGATGGGGACGGTGTGAACTACTCGGCTATCTGGGCGAATGCTATGAAGGTGGTGGAAGAGAGGAAGATGAAGGAGGAAGAAGAAGAGAAGAAGAGGAAGGAGGAAGAAGAAGAGAAGAAGAGGAAGGCATTTGAAGAGGTAGTTCAACTTGCTTGAGACTTGGCGAAGAAGAAGGACGGAGAGGACGAGAGAAAGAAGAAAAAGGAAGAGAGGAAGAAGAAAAGGGAGAAGGAAGAGGAAGAGAGGAAGAGGCAAAAGGAGAAGGAAGAGGAAGAGAGGAAGAGGCAAAAGGAGAAGGAAGAGGAAGAGAGGAAGATGAGGGCCAATGCTAGGCCACCTTGCGCCGACCAAGAGAAAAGGCCACGGAAGGCGTTTCGTACTTCTGAGGCCCATGGGAAGGAGGTTCCTATTTGTTGGTGTGGAACCGATTGCACTATTAAGCAATCCCAAGACTACTTTTCCGATAGTTGGGGAAAGAAGTTCTTCATGTGTGCCAACTACAACCGCCTCCCGAGCGTAGCCGCAACCCATACGACACTCCACGGGTATGCTCAAAGCTTTTTAGTTCTTCATGTGTCCCAAACTATTTTCATATCATATCCTCTAACATGCACTATTTTCTTGTAGTCTCCCCCTCCGGTATGCAGGTACCACACTTGGATAAACCTTGAGCAACCTCAATCCAACAAGGCTATCCAAGAGATCGATTTTGCCATAAGAAGAAGGCGCTACCAAGAAGGGCTGCGTGACGAGGAGATGGCGAGGAAGCGCAAGGAACGTAATGACAAGATCCGCAAGAGAGAGGAGGAAAGGGAGCGCCAAGCTAAGAAGGCTCGTGCTGCGGAGAGGGGAAGGCTTCGTCAAGCGGCGTGGCGATCCATGGAGGAAGAGAAAGAGAAGAAGAGGAAGGGCAAAGGGCCTATGATTTAGACTTGTAGACGGAGCATGTTGACAATGTTGTGAACTTTGAGCACTATCTAACTATTAGTATGTAAAGCCCCTTAAGGGCATGAACACCATGTTTGAGATGCTTCTATTTGAGTATGTCATGAACTGCTATCCCTCGTCTTTTATTTGCCTTGTGTAATGTTTGTCATGTTAAAGTCTCAAAACAGGGAAATGTTTGGTCTGAACACAGTTTCAAGGCATAGCGCCTAGCAGAACGGCGCTACACAAGCATAGCCCCTGTCTGCTAGGCGCTATGCTAGCCGATTTCATTTGCCCCAAAACTAACAGGAGCATACTGAGAGCAAATCGACAGTTCGCTGGCGGAGGAAAACTCTAAGTCAGGGTGTAGCGCCTGTCTGATAGGCGCTATGCTCTGATGTGTAGCGCCTATCAGACAGGCGCTACACTCCTGAACTGCACTAGTTTCAAACAACATGTACTCAAACAACACTTGTTATACTAGATTCAAACAACATATACTCAAACTGCACATATACTCAAATAACATCAACACAGTCTCAAACAACATGAACAAATTGTCATACATCAACATAGTCTCAAACAACATCAACATAGTGCCATACATGAACATAGTCTTAAACAACATCAACATAGTGCCATACATCAACCCATACATAGTCTCAAACCTAGTGCATCATCATCAACATTGTGCCATACATGACCTACTTCCGTCCACGCGTCCTTGGGCCTCGGCCCCTCCTTGGAGGTATCTTCTTTGTCACCTCCTCTTCTTGCGACTCATATTCATCATCATACTGTAGGCCTCTCGTCCTCCTAGTCGCTCTTGACCTCCGTGGCGGCTCGTCCTCGACAACATTGGCCTTTCCCTTGTTACGGAAGTCGTCCGGCGTCCAGCGATTGAACTGTTTCCTTGGCTTCAGCTGGTATGCGGAACGAACCCGGTACTCCTCCTCAGTCTCATTCTCCATATGAGGCAGCTACATGTAAGATTGTATGGCTATGAGAAATGTATGGGAAACAGAAAGCACTAAATGCATGTAAGGTTGCCCCATACCTCATCTTCCGAACGAATCGCCGAAGTGGTGTCATCCTCAACATCATCCTGAAGATGGGCCAACGGATCAGTAGTCGACTTGGACCTAGAACCGGACGGGGTTATGTACTCGGGATCGCGACAACCTAGCACGTTAGATAAGCGACGCATCTTTTGGGCCGAGCGCTGTAACAAATAACAACATAAGGCAAACCAAGAACATGCCTATCTTGAGAAGTCTCACATCCATACCTTAAGGAAGTTTCGTATAATGCCTTCTCCCTTTTTCCCCTTAGGGGCAGAAAAAAGAATCGCCTCGGCATCGTCGGCATATTTCTTTACCTCCGTTCTCTACAGAGTCAAGAACAAGAACATGTTAGGCAAGAAAGAGATGAGAGTGCAAGGAAAGTAATGCGAAGGCAACGATAACTTTACCGCAAAGTTGAGTGAGGAAGAAAGCGGGATGTCGGTCCCCCCTGACCTCCCGGTTGTACTGAGTGTAGGCAAGTTCATCGAACTGGACTGGCTCCTCCAATATTTCTTCCTCATAGGACGGCGGGTAAATGGAGACACGAGTACTACCAAGAAACCAATGGATATAGTTGTTAAATTCTACTGGGCAATGTGCTCTTCCACTATTCCATTCCGTTTGTCGAGCATTCTCCACACAAATGAGGAACTCCATGACGTGCCTCCTATGATGGTGATCCCAATTCTTGATCTTCCTCTGCCTCTTTCTGTCCAACCTGAACAACAACAAAGAACCATGTTAGTACCATCCAAAGCAATTGAGCACAAGTTCTCATGCTAACTAACCGATGAAGCTCCTTGTCAGTGTCCTTCCACACGGGAGGGTTGCACTGAAACAACCCGAACTGTCTCATCACCCGTTGTGGCATATGAAACTCAACCGCCCAATTGCAAATCAATGGGCAGCACATGAGCCAGAGAGATTGTTCCTCCACTTCGGGTTAATATCAAACCCGGGAGCAATACCAAACTCGTCCCCACAACCATAAGGCTCCCACTCCACCTGCAACATATCACAAGAACATGTTTGGTATCGATTTTGACTCGTGAAGTAAATATTATGGATAGTGACATATAGATAAACATCTACCTGCTCGGGCGTAATCGCATCAAACTCGTTCGTGTACTTGAGGTACATGGCATCAACATCGCTTGTCATCTCCGATACCACGTCCCACTTGTAAGCCCAAGTCGGGAGGCGATGAGGGTTTCTATTATACGCTAGCCAAGGATGGTGGCCCACCTCTTTGGGACGACCAATTGGTAGGCGTTCCCAGCTCCATATCGAGAGAAGAACCATATCACCACCTATTCCGGCATTTCCGCCTGCCCTACGACAGGCATCGTCCAACTGCAAGTGAACAAAAACGAGGTCAGTATAGCATATGTGTGGACTCGACATATACAAATGAATGTAGAGTGCACAGGTGATTACCTGCCGGTACAAGTAGGCAAGAGCCGCCAAACCCCAGCTGATATTGCTATCCCAGTTTGCTAGTGCCTTCAGCCACATCCACTGAGCGGTCCTACCTCCGCTGTCAGCAAACAGAGTCCTAGAAAGGACATACCACACGTACACATGAGCATGTGTCTCGATCACCTCAACCTCGGCGGGGTTCGGTCATTCCCTAAAGTTCTCCATGATCCACGCGTATGTCGCGCCTGCTGGGACTCTATCTTTGATCTTATCTTCAAGTTCTTCAGGAGCCATGCCAATAAGTAGCTGCATCGCTTTGCGCCACCCATCGGAATCTGTGCTCATATAGAGAGGCTACCCGCGATAGGAAGTCCAAAGATCATGGAAACATCCTGAAGAGTAGGAGTGATCTCGCCGGTCCGGAGGTGGAAAGTGTGCGTCTCCGGCCTCCACCGGTCGACAAGTGCGGTGATAGCAGCCGCGTTGAGGTTCGGCATCGACCGGCTCACAAGCGTGATGAAAGGAAGGAGGCCTAGCCGCTTGATGTACTCGGTGTACCGCTCGTCGTACGGCATGTCATTCGAAGACGCGCCATGAGACCGAATCTTGAGGGGACGAAGCCTCTGCATACATACAAGATCGAACATTATGCTTTTTCCAACACAATTGAATCAATAGAAAAACAAAAGCAAAAAAGTTCAACCATGGTTTTATTACCATATGCTTCTCTGCCATCAAGTATGCCTGGTGTTGATGATCATAGTAATCCTCAAGTAGCCACACCATCCTACATATATATTCCAAACATCAATAAAATGTGTGTGGTATGTGGCCATTGTTTGAATTTATACAATAAACTACAAAGAATATGGTAGCATATTATTCAAACATCCATACAAATCCATATACAACCATCGTATACAATGCAAATCAACAACACACTTTCATTGCCCATCAAATACAACTAATTTATAACTACCAAGTAACTAAAAACATGCACAAATAGTCCATATTATGAATCCAACTACATCTAGGGTTTGAGGATAATGTGTAAGATTCATTGGATGAAAGAGAGGGAAAAGGAGGGGATTACCTTGAGGGAGGGATGGGGAAGCAAATCCACGGTGAAATCCCTCAGATCTGTTGGTTTTAGGAATGGATTTGAGAGAGGGGGAGAGAGGAACCGTCGGCTGTTCTTCCTGGCGTCTGGGAGTGAATGGGGAGGGGTGGGGAGGTGGCTGCCGCGCGACAGCTTAAGTCCCAGGGTGTAGCGCCTATCTGCTAGGCGCTCACCCTGGGCATAGCGCCTGGGAGTTACTCGCCCCAGGCATAGCGCCTGGGCGTCACACGGCCGGGTGGGGCCAGAGAGGGGCCAGGCGGTGCCACGCTGGCAGGGGGCATAGCGCCTAGCTGAAAGGCTACACTGTAGAGTGTAGCGCCTAGCTGTTAGCGCTACCAAAAGGGTTAGTCCAGAAAAATAGTTTTCCAGATGGGTCATTTTGTGAAATCCTTTTGAGTTTTCCAGATGGATCATTTTGTGCCAACCAGCAGCAAGCCAACAAGCGTAGCCAGCACAGCAGGCACGAGACTGCCATAAATGAGCGGAGTCGGTCGCACCATGTGTGCAGATTGTGCGCAATAGATGATGATGCCGTACCTTGTCCGGAAACCGTTAGGGCAGCGACGCCGTGCTCCACAAGCGCGCCAGCTACGCGCTTTACTAAACTTTTTTTTTGAACCGACGCTTTACGAATTTATTAAGTGTACCGCGTCTTCTCCTCGCGCTACCTATTCACAGACCACGGGCCACATGTCCACCTGTCACGCTCACGCTGCCCACATGTCAAATCTTGTTGTTTTTATTTAGAGTAAGTTGTTGGTGCAGGGCCGGCACGGGATAAACAAAGAACCAGCTAAGCTGACCTCAGTATTGCTTGCGATCTCATCTCCAGCTAAGCTATAGCTCCCGTTGTCAATTTGTCGTGCCATCCGTTGGCAGCACACGCAGAGCTGCGCGTCAGTGCTCGGTCCATTCCACAGTTGATAGCACAGAGCTATCACATTAATAGTCAAATTTTTAGAATTGTATTGTCTCATATCCCAATCTCAAATAAATATCATATAAGAACCAAGTTTTTGTTAAAAACACTGATCATTTTGTATCGTAAATAGACACCGAATCTGATAGCAGGACCCACGTGTAAGGGTCAAAGATGTTGAGGTGGACTAGCTCCACATGTCAACCCTATTAAAAATAATAAAAATATAAAAAAATGGGGGGGGGGGGACCATCCCCGTTCGTGCGGCACGACCAGTGCCTCTGTCGGCTCACTCCACAACCCCACTTCGGCTCACTCCACGCCACCACCATCCCATCCCCTCTCTTCCCTTCACACGGTTCATCCGTGCGGCACGGTCACCCGTCGTCCGCTCGCGGCCGGCACACGCAGGTCGGCCACCTCCCTCCTCTCCCATCTCTCTTCCAGGACTGCCGCCCATCTCTTCGTTCTCTCCCCCTGTCCATGGAAGCCGCTATCGCGGCCACCCGCGCGCCCCCTGCGAAGCTCCCCGCGGCCGCCGGTCGTGAGCCCGCATGCGTTGATTCCTCGCCTCACTGGAGAGAGCCACCGTGCAGGATGAGGCGCGCGCTGGCTGGGGCATTGAGATGGTGCTCGCCTACGCATCGATTCCGCTCCTCATCGGAGAGCGCCGCCGTGCAGGACGAGGTGCGTGTTGGCCGAGACGAGGGAGATGGAGCTACGCCGATTCTGTGCGGATGGACCAAGGAGGGTTTGGCTGCGGCGGGCTAGCCGGAGTGCGGCGGCGGGGGTGGGCTAGTGGAGACAGATGTACGGGGATGGCTCAACCTCGTTGATGACGGCGAGCAGGTGGCATGGCTGGGGCGAGCAAGGGACTTCCGTTATTTTCTTTTTCCTTTTTTAGATCTTGGTTATTTTCTTTTTCGTTTTTGTATTTTGATTAATTTTAATAGGGCCGACAGCTAGGGCCCAGTCCACCTCAGCAATTTTTACCCTTGCAAATGTGTCCCGCTGTTAGTTTTAGTGTCAATTCACGGTCAAACGCAAATTAGCGCTTTTTTATTTCGATGTGGTCTTTTTTGCGATTGTGATATACTTCCTCCGTTTTAAAATATAAGATGTTTTAGATTTGTAAAGAAGATGAATCTAAACTTGTTTTAGTATTTAGGTTCACTCAACTTTGAAATGAATCTACACACTAAAAAAAATCTAGATTCATCTTCTTCACAAATCTAAAACATCTTATATCTTAAAACGGAGTGAGTAATCTGGTACCGTTCAAAAAGATTGACTATCAACGTGATGAACTTATGCTATCAACTCAGTCCATTCTGTACGAAGAAAAAGGCATCGTGGTAGAAAGGACACGCGTCACGGTACATGCGTTCTATTGCCGGCGATGCTCATTGCTTAGAAAAATACACTACTACTACTACTGCTCGATCCATGGAACACGACCGATGGCTATTTGCTTAGAAAAATACACTACTACTACTCCACCAGTCAATGTTGCAATCATCGTGCCGATTATTTTTTGCTTGCGTGAGGCGACGCGTTTGTGACCTGGCTTCCGGCCCAAAAACTGGCTCGCAGCATGGTGTTTTTAAAGTGGCAAGTCGGAGCTGAGCATCGACGCTGAGAATGACAAGTGTGGTTTCTATTTCCACAAGTGGAAAGGGGAAGAGACCGGATCGGCAAGCCAGCAAGCAAGTACACTTGTCGCGGCCACGAGCAAATCGATCCCCGGACGGCTGCACCTACACCTACCGGACGTCCGGACCTGTGCGTTGCCAGCGAGCAACGGCGGGGAGGAGGAACAGATGGCAGCACGCGCGCGCGGCCGGAAAGGCGTTGCGCTTTGCGGGGGCGGCAGGCAGAACTTGGACCGAGCGAGCGACCCCGGTCTTGCGTGCTGGCATCATCGGACATACTCCAACTCCATGTCCGTGACAAGAGTCGTGGGCAGATTTGATCCATGATGATGGGAGCGTGTGGCATTATTGTACTATATCATGCAGATTTTAGACGACTCTTTCGTGAAATCTTCCCCACGGAGTTAGGGTGTTTGGCAACTTGTTGGCTTCAATCTTTCCAGAAATCCGTGGTGGAGCAGCGCCGAACGCCCTAACTCCGACGAGCTCCTCCAATCCGACTTCCCCCCGACGCGAGCTCCCCTGCCCAGACCAAAATCGTCAAATTTGAGGACTAGAACTTGGGAAAGATGACCCTGACGAGCGGGGTCCAATCGTCAGCGTCTCAGGAAAAAGAGAGGAGCTGGCCGAACGTTTTGAGCTTCTAGGAGAAGTCCAGAGCTGGATTTCAGAGCCGGATTTAAGGATTTGGAGAATCTGGACAATTGCCATACACGTCCAAAGACCAGGATTTCGAATTGAGACGGAGAGTTTCCATAAACGACTCTAGCAGCATTGTGCTCGAAGGTACCTTTCCATGGAGGAAAACATAGAATGAAGAAGAGACGGGTTAGGGCAAGTTTGAGTTTTGTCATGTGTCAGGGGCGTGGCACATGCATGGCGGGTTCCGAAGAATAGGAACTTAGTATTTCACAACGCCCCTATTTTAGTCACTTAGACTCTTTTAGACTCACCTAAGAATGCATAAAGCTTTTCCTTTGCAAATGGGCACGATTAGTCCCTTCCTATTTGCCCCTTTGACGGTGTTGGACTCTTTACCCCCGTTTTAGATCTCGTTCTCCATTGTTTCTATTCTAATCTCCCTGCAGGCGGCACGTGTCGGAATTCCTCCACCGGTCAGCTGGCTTTCGCTCGCGGGGCCCACCCTGAGCGGCCCACAGGTCAGTGCCCTCCCAACACGAGGAAAATCTCGCGCGCCATCGCCAATCCTCACGTGCTTTCCCGCCAACGTCACGCTAGATCTCGCGCCGAACTCGGCACTCCACCCTCCCGCCATAAATATACCCCGCTCGACGCGCGGTTCCCACAGCAACCCAATCCGGTCGTCGTCGTCGTTCAAAAAAGAAAGAAGGAAACACATCCGGATCATCGACCAGCGCGCGCTTCCCACCCCCGATTGAAAAGAAGAAGAAGCTAGCAATGGCGGACGACGCGGCGGGGATCAGCGGGCGGCCCCGTCTGACGCGCCTCCGCACTCTCGGCCGTGGCGCGTCGGGCGCCGTGGTGTCGCTGTTCGCGGCCGGCGACGACGAGCTGCTGGCGGTGAAGTCGGCGGGGGCCGCCTCCGCGCAGGCGCTGCTGCGGCGGGAGGAGGGCATCCTCGCCTCGCTCTGCTCCCCCTACGTGCTCCCCTGCCTGGGCTCCCGCGCCGCCGCGGGCGGCGACGAGTACCAGCTCTTCCTCGAGTTCGCGCCCGGCGGCTCGCTCGCCGACGAGGTGGAGAGGAACGGGGGCAGGCTGGAGGAGGGCGCCGTCCGGACCTACGCGGCGGACGTGGCCCGTGGCCTCGCGTACCTCCACGGGGAGTCGATGGTGCACGGCGACGTGAAGGGGAGGAACGTGGTGATCGGGGCCGACGGCTGGGCGAAGCTCGCGGACTTCGGGTGCGCGAGGAGCGTGGGCTCCGCGGGCCCGTTCGGCGGCACGCCGGCGTTCATGGCGCCCGAGGTGGCGCGCGGGGAGGAGCAGGGCCCGGCCGCCGACGTGTGGGCGCTGGGGTGCACCGTGATCGAGATGGCCACCGGCCGCGCGCCCTGGGGCGGCGTGGACGACGTGATCGCCGCGGTGCACCTGATCGGGTACACGGACGCCGTGCCGGAGTCGCCCGAGCGGCTGTCGTCGGTGGCCAAGGACTTTCTGGACAAGTGCCTCCGGCGGCGCGCCGCCGAGCGGTGGACGGCGGTGCAGCTGCTGGAGCACCCGTTCCTGGCCTTCGCGGGCTGCGGCGTCGGCGTGGAGGCCAAGTGGGTCTCGCCCAAGAGCACACTGGACGCCGCAATGTGGGAGTCGGACGCGGACGACGACGAGGAGGAGCCGGATTACACGGCCGATCAGAGGATGAAGGCGCTGGCGGCATCCTGCTCGGTCTTGCCTGACTGGGAGTCCGAGGACGGCTGGATCGACGCATTGAGCCGCCCATCGGAAACGCCAGAGGAACAGTCCAGCATTGAAGAATCGCTGGCCGAGTCCGATGAGTGGTGTTGGGATGAGGAAGTATTTGAAGAAGCAGAGATATTAGAGGTAGAAGAGGCCCAAGTCGTCGGTGCCGCTGAAGCTTTCGATGCCAGCCCGCGTGTCGGCGGTGACGACGATATTGTACTAGGAGTAGCCGATAATGAAGTTTCAGCAATTGAGCAGCAGTCAGATGTATATTCAGGTTCCGTTAGAGGATCGATTGTACTAGTTTGTGTTGATAAACTCACTGGCAATAATGCCAGCTTTCATCTATCTCTGTTCTTCCTCTGTTTGCCCAGCTTCCTTTTACACGCTCTGGGGGTCTAAACTGCAATCACAAATCCGAACATTTCCTCCCCAAATCACATGAACTCGACGCGGCGTCAGCGTTGGACAGTGCATAGGCTTAACATGGCCATGCACCGGAGTTCCAGCAAACTGCTGGAGCGAAACGTGGTCGCGGGTCTCGGAGCAGGTGAAAACGACCAGGGCGTCTCGTCCGTTTCCGATAGCTTTCCGGTCGATCGACAACTCGCAGACCCAACTCAACCAGAACCCATCTACCCCGCCCGAGCACACGTTACGTTCCTCAAGCTCAAAGCAAACCGCAATAGGAAAAAGGACCAGGATTCCGTGGCGACCTCCGGGGAATTGCTGACAGATGCATCAAGCGGCAGCGCAGAAGTGCGCTCTGCAACTCTGAGCTCGATCTGACCCGCCACGAAAACAGCTGGACTCTGGCCAGCTTCTGCTCATCCTCCCGTCGTCCAAGTGGCAGGCGATGCTGTCGTCAGGTAGTTGCAGCTCGCGCACGTTGTCCAGCTGGGTAAGGTTGTTGGCAGGAAACCACCTGGGAGGCTGGGAGATCCATCCGACGGTGCAGTTATCCATGACGCACGAAACGCCCTGCAACTTTCTACTACTAGCTCTGATCCGACCATCACACCACACCCAGCTAGTAGCACCTGGATCAAACATGTTGTTGGCAGGCCAGCAGGGAAGCACCTGGGAACGGAAATCCATTCAACGGTGCAGTTATGCATGACGCTCGTCCGGATCCCCTCGCCTGCATCACCGCCAAAATGTCCTAGATATTATGGTACCCCGATATATAATATCCAGCTAATTTGGGGATTATCCACAGAGATCTAGTTTTGGGCGGATGGTTCAGCTGCATCCTGGGATGACGTACGTGGGCGCCTAACCAACTGCCTATCAAATCAGGCGTGTCGAGGCAACGGCGGGGCAACCTGGCCAGTTTAGGACTTGGATCCACGGATTACTAGTACAGTAGTATTTGGATGTGGAAGGAAGTATCGAATCTGTGACCGAGGATCAACATGGCCTCCGATCAAGGCAGAGGTCGTCATGCCTTGCAGCTACACGAAACGGTCTTCACAAGCCACCACCTTGCGCTGTCCCTCAAGGTTTCGTTGGGCGAGCACACGTAGACAAGTAGTATTAAACTCCTGCTTTGCGATAAAAAAAAAAAACTCGTGCTTTAGGGACTGACAAAAGAAAACTACTCCCTTCGCTTTTAAAATATAATATATTTTAGCTCTGTGAGGCAAATATATCTAGACTTCTTTTAGTGTGTAGGTTCACTCACTTTTCGAGTGAGTCTACATTAAAAAAAATCTATATACATTTTTTTTCACAAACCTAAAACATTTTATACTCCCTCCGACCCATATTAGTTGACTTGGATTTATCTAGATTTCGATGTATCTAGACATGTTTTAGTGCCAGATACATTCGAATCTACCAAATCCAAGTCAACTAATATGGGTCAGAGGAAGTATTATGAAACAAGGAGTATTCAACAAAATCGCAAAATAAAAAAAAGAAAACCAGTCAACCAACAAGTCTGACGTCCAAAGTGACAGCAGGCTAGGCAAGGCAATGCCGTAGGACTACCTGCACGCCTGCATGGCCAGTCATTTCAGGTGTCTGGAGACCCATTTTTTCTGACACAGACAGTATAACTTTATTAGATGTCATAAACAGAAGTCTTAAAGTTTTCTAGAAACAGTTTGGCACAAACATGCGTCCATAAATGATTCTACATTTTGAATGGGTGAGCGCTAGGCGTCCCCTCAACAATGGGAACCTTCACATTATCCTTCTTCCCACGCTGCCATGTGTCCCTCTTTTTTTTTCCAAAATCCTGGTTTTGCTACGAACGTCCCGGTTTTGCTACACATATAGCAAAAGAAAATGGTTTGCAAAAAAATAGAAAAAAAGATGCTTCACCGGAGACCTTGCTGCATGTAAGCTCCATTTCTAATTTATTGCAAGCAAAACATGTAAGCTATTTATAGAGATGGTGCAGCACCTTGCCGCTTCAGTTCGGAAAATATGGAGTTAAAGGTGTCATGTATTTGTACCATTTTTCAAATATTTAAATGGTAAGAAAGGCGGATCGAGAGGAATATACCATGCAGACCAACAAAAAATGTGCATTTGTATCGCCAATCAGAAAATTAAATAGCCATCATCATTGCATATACAACACTTGCCCATTAACTGGAAAATCTACAATATGTAATTTGGCTATTAGTCAAGGAAATTTAAAAGCAACATTGGAGGCTACATTGCAGAGTTATGATCGAAGGAGAGTCCAAATTCTGCCCAGCATGCAAGCTCCAACCATGAGAAACACCAAATGGGGACGCTATATGAAAGAAGCCGTACCTACTCTCAAATATATGTTTAATTGATTAAGTGTATTATACTTGCAACTCAAACGAAAACCGTGGCCACTTCTGCTATGTTGTGCGAGTTTCCTAGCCTCGCCAACCCTATCTGCTTCCTCTTCTAATTGTCTGTCTTTGCAATACAAATCATGGCTATAAAGAAGGTATCTTTTAAATGGTTCACAATACTAACACGTAAAGCATCATGTTGTGCATCAAGCGATCAACGTTTTAAAAATTTGGAATTTGAGATTATATAGAAGCATTGTATTGAATTGTAACTTAAACACCATACATTGACAAAGAGCTTTCCAGCTCACTGAGCCTCATAAGGAAGGTTCTGTCTGGATAAGTCACATTTTTCATTAGGTGATGATCTCATCCAGTGGCCTAACAAATACCACAAGACAAAACTCTCAAGGTCAATGTCGGATGGGTGTTATGCTAATGCTTCAATGACACCAAAAAGAAATCAATTACTGGTTATGAAAGAGGTAGAGCGCTTTGATAATCCATGCATGTTTCACTATATTTTTCCATGTTTGGAAAATCGGTAATCGTTAACTGTTCGGTCGGCTTGAGTTTAATGATAAATCAGAAATCGGCCTATTAACTGATTTAATCGGTCGACTATTAATCGGCCAGATTTTTTAAAATTCCAGGTATCGTGCACTAAAATATGCTACATTTAACAAAAAAAAGTTAAAAATGAGCATAAAAGAAATATCTAACAGAAGTATTAGTGACCTTTAATACTTGAAGTGAACGTGACAAAGCTACAAAATAAAAAAAATCAACATATTCTGAGTTCTATGCCTTTAAGATGGATTAGTAAAATATTGATCAACAGAATCTAGGCAGCCATACATCCGCACAACAAATAAATAATAATCATAGAATAATATTACAACTACTGTATATTAGCAATGGTCAATCAATAATTCAACATAAAACATGGCCATTGACCCCTCCTGACGTCTCTTTTCCACACAACTTACACTTAACTCTTTACAAGTCATCTGGATCAAAGAACATGGCAAATTCCTCTTAAGGGCTTGGGAACTTGCCGCCTCATAAGCACCGGTTGCAGCCATGTGCAAAAATAAAATTGGTGGCAACCGCGTCATACATTGCAAGAAAGGCAGTAAGTCAACATAAAACACGATGCTCTTTTCAACAGAAAAATTAAACTGGCAGTAGCCATCTACATAAAACTCGACATGTTGTTCCATTAATATTTATTTACTTAGATGAAGAAAAACAAACCACTAGTACTCCGTCCGACTCAAATTAGTTGAGTCCAATTTGTCAAGATACAAATATATCTAATATTAAATCATGTCTAGATACATTCGAATCTCGACAAATTTAAGTCAACTAATTTGGATCAGAGGAAGTATAATAAATCAGGGCCTGCACATCCAAATAAATCAGGGCCTGCACATCCAATTTAGTCTACGGACTGATTTATTTGATTTATTTACTTAGATGAAGAAACACTTTGATGTACAAAATCTGATTTTGGATCATCCCACACAACCACGTACAGATTCAGAGAATCCAATCTATACTAGACACGCAGAGCATGTGTAGCTTTACTACGAATTTAGAATTCGTAGACTGCTTTGGATGGATCAGCTTCACATAATCTAATTAAATAATAGCTTAGAAGGAGAGGAATAAAATGTACTCCCTCCGTCCATAAATAGATGTCTTAAATTTTTAAAATTTTGGATGAATCTATATACTAAATCGTGTCTAGATTCATCCAAATTTTAACAAATTTAAGACATCTATTTTAGGATGAAAGGAATATAAACATACCTTGGACTGGATTCGCGGGCAACAATTCTTTTCAGCAGACTAGTGGAGAGAGAAAGACGCAGCGGTGGAGAGCAACAAGAAAGTGGATGGTCGGCGGAGAGAACCTGGGTGCGTCAGACCTCACCGGAGATGAGCAATGGTGCGGTTGAGTTCCAATCACATCTGAGATGGCGGAGAAACACGAGCCTAGGGCAGAGCACAATGTTTATTGCGGGCAGGGGACGCGTGCGAAAGGCGGCGGGTCGGGTAGATGGGCCAAATTTTGACGTTTTAGCTGGACCTATTAATCGGTTGATCACGTTTAATCGGCTGTCAGAAGGATTAAACGGGACAAACGAGTAACCCAGCCGATTTGGCCTATTCGACAAGGTCATATCCCGAGCAACGATGGCGATTAATAGTTTATAATCGGCCGATTTTTTTGAACATTGATATTTTTGCATAAGCCACCCGTAAGGCACTTAAAACCAAGGAAGGCAGATGAGAAATATGGTGAAATAACCACCTATAGCAAAAAAAACAATTACATAATTATCTGTAAGTACACATTGTATCCCCCTAGACCAAAATTTTACAAAATACATAACAAAATCACTCAAACAAAAATACAGGAGCAAGAAACCTAAAAGAATGCTGGTTGCAACTGACGTCCCACTACAACTAACAACTAGCTCATTGATCCTTAGGTTGTGAGAAGGGGGTACAGGACCCCGAGTCGTCACCTCGCCCGGTGTCCACCAGCACAACAGTCTGAAAGAGAGGAGCAACATGGAAGGGATATAGAAGAAAGATTGTAGATTGAGGAGGACCACATCGGGTGGCCTCAAGAACATGTCACTTTTCCAGCGACATTGACAACATGTCCTTAGCTGCAGGCGGGTGGAGCACGGAGCGAAGAAATAGGATGCGTCATGGAAGAAGGGAAAGAGATAATCTAGGACTTCGTTTTGTCTGTAGGGTCGACTGAAACCAGGTCCCGCTGGCTAGAGAATAGGTCCACGCGGTAGTGACACGGTAACGACAGAAGCTCTAAGGGAGCTCCCTATCAACTGGGACCATAGTTTAGAGGTAATCTACTTTATACCTATAGTTTATTACTCTCAATTTTTTTTTGAACGTGAGTTTATTACTCTCATGACTGCAAGATAAAAATAACATTTATATTGTAAGAGAAAATAAGAATCCCTAGAAGTGAATCAACAACATCATGTGCCAAAAACAATATTATTCGGTGTAACTTTCAACATGGTAAATATGCCAATCTCAAACGCATCATTAATATGGAGTAGAAAAATGCACAACAAGAAAAGATGTGTTAATACATTGATACCGTTTTTGTACTTTGTTAGCAAAAACGACAGAACATACAGAACTCATCGACCAATTCGTATTTGTACTTTGTTAGCAAAAACGAAAATGAATATACATACTTTATATATGCTTACTTCCTGATGTCTGAGAGTAACTCAGACGCATTGCACGCAAATCGACCACAACAAAGGGGGGGATAACACAATTGATCTAGACAAGACAACGACAATCAAAGGTGAATATAAACAGACAAAACCAATAAGAGAAACAAGGATGGGTCAATAGGGCACCCTGAAATTGAGAGCGCGACAGCCCTCCAGTGCATGTCATGCTTGTCTGCCACCGAGATAGAACTTTCTGCCATTTACGAACGATCACTACGGATTAAGAGGCCCTTGTGCATGAAGGCCAGACCTTTCCACCATCGGCGCAATCGATCTATCGATCATTGGTTGATAGACTATCCATCAATCTGATCTGAACTACCATCAAATCTACGGATGGGTAGACTCAGGGAGATTAGACCAGCACTGCAGGAGATAGAGGCCAGGATGGCTCGACTTGGGCCTAATATTTACAGTGTGATCAGCAGGTGGGACTGGATTTGGGGGGCCCAAATTTTTAGGGCCCTGTGCCGTTGCACAGCTAGCACGGGCTTGTTGATGGGCATGGTTTTATCGGGAAGGCACTAGTACACACATAGTATCTCATCAATTGGATGTCCCAAATGCTTAATAAATAATGGATCCAAAGAAGTGAGAAACTTTCAGTGCTACAGTTGTCAAAGAAATAACATGTACTACTGACATATGGAAGATTATCATTCAATTCACAGAATAATCCATTATGCTAAATTTTGCAGGGTGAACTTTTCAAGATCATCACCTACAACAATGAGCAAAAAATCATTTAAAGGACTCCACTATATTGCCACTGCAAAAAATTCAGAGAAAACAACAATATACATTCTTAACACATCTCAATATAGTGCATATTCCAAACCATTCAAAAATAACATAAATAACCTAGATTACTACTTCAACATAACCTATATGCTAACACAAACAACATCAATCCCTAAACACAATCATAGGACAATGTTAGAACTTGATACTTCATAAAATTCAGAAAATGCAGCAAAAGTCATTGCTAACACATGCCAAAACATGACATGTTCTAAATCATAGAAAAATAGCTTTGCTGACCTAGATTATTTCTTAAACATTAACCCTGGACAAACAAAAACAACTAAAATTCCTAATTTTGAACATGCATCGTTGCTTGGTACTTCACAAGATTCTGAAAAGGTCACCAACTTGCAGTGTTAATACAAGCCGAACTAACACATGCTGGAAATCACAAAACATAATCAAAACTAACATAGATTAATGCTTCAACATGGACTACATGCTTAGACAAACTAGAAAAGACACCAATTTTCCTTATTAATCGGTGCCACATGGCGGCCAAAGTGGGAAGTACAGGACATGGATAAAATCGACGAAATCATCACCTACATGGGGAAGGGGGACCATCCCTACGCATTCACACTACCGAATCCATCATCAAAATCTTCAACATCGTCACGATCATACGACCATGAACCCTATCAACATCGTCCACTAGGCGACCATGAAATGAGCTCCATGGCGGATGAACTAGCTGCCGGAGGAGAGGAGAAGATGCATGTTGTAGTCATGGGCATGTTCGTCTCATCTACACAAGTGCAAATCATCATCCATGCTGCGGCGAGAGAGTTGTGCTCTCTGTCCCGTCATCACCACATGCAATTGCCCAACGCTAATGCCAACGATAAGTGGCAAGTGGCGATAATTAAGGACACAATTTAGTTGGGCTAAAATAGAAAAAAAGAATAGAACAACGACTCGTTTTCATAAAGTTTTAATGGCCCTCGATTTGAATTTTGAAGGAGCTATTTGCGCAAGGCTTCAGATTTGTCAAGAGTTTCTTTGCAAATATAGAGTCCAGCGTGGCAGCTGTGTTCCTAACTAAAACAACTAAAATTCCTAACTTTGAACATTCATCGTTGCTACAACTTGGTACTTCACATGATTCTAAAAAAACACCAACTTTCAGTGTTAATACAAGCCAAACTAGCACATGTTGGAAATCACAAAACATAATCAAAACTAACATAGATTAATGCTTCAACATGAACTATAGGCTTACACAAACTACAAAAGTCACTAATTGTCTTGATTAATCGGTGCTACATGGCGGTCAAAGTGGGAACATGACATGGACAAAATCGACGAAATCATCACCTACATGGGGAAGGGGGACCATCCGATCCCTACACATTCACACTACCGAATCCGTCATAAAAAATCATCGACGTCGTCCACGATCGTATGACCATGAACCCGACATGGTCCACTACTCGACCATGAAATGAGCTCTGCGGCGGATGAACTAGATGTCGGAGGAGAGAAGACATATACCGTAGTCAGGGGCCTCTTTATCCCATCTACACAAATATGGATCATCAGCCATGCCGCAGCGAGAGAGTTGTGCTCTTCGTCCCGTCATCACATGGGCAAACTGCCCAACACAAATTGCAACGTAAGTGGCAAGTGGCGATAATTAAGGACACAATTTAGTTGGGCTAAAATAGAAAAAGAATAGAACGAGGGCTCGTTTTCATAAAGTTTCAACGGCTCTCGATTTGAAGGACCTATTTGCGCAAGGCTTTAGATTTGTTAAGGACTTCTTTGCAAATATAGAGTCCAAGCGTGGCAGCTATGTGGAGTATGAAAATACACCCGCACGTCAAGTCGTGTACCAGGATAATACACTTTGCAACTATTTGTATGAATCTACTCCTTCCATTTCAAAATATAAGATGTTTTAGGTTTGTAAAGAAAATGTATCTAAACTTCTTTTAATGTATAGATTCACTAAGACTTGAAGTGAACCTACACACTAAAATAAGTCTAGATACATTATCTTCATAATCCTAAAACATCTTATATTTTTGAAACAGAGGGACTACATCTATTGGACAAGTATCCGTATGACCGGTGCAACTGCCTCTTTGCAAATCGGCACGATTAGTCCCTTCCCCCGTTTGCTCTGGTCTTCTCGGGCAGAATGGACGAAAATAACCCAAAAAAATAACAATTTCACGAAATGAACTCTGGCCAGAAGAAATTCACGGAACTAACCCCTTTTGCAACGCCACACAGAGTGGCGCCGCACCCTGAAGAGCGGCGCCGCTAGACCTGGCGCCGCGCACCTGCCAGCGTGGAGCCCCGCGGGCCCGGTCCTGATAGTGCGGCGCCTTGTAGCCTGGCGCCGCACTGTGTAGTGCGGCGCCGTTGCGCCTGGCGCCGCACTTTAGGTCATGTACCAGCGCGCGAGCCAGCCCTCCCAGACCCATCTCATTGCCTTCCTCTCCCAGGCTCGAACAGAGGCGGCGGCGGCGGCTCTTCTCCCCCCTCCACCTTCTCCCTCCTAGTGTCCAAATCGGAAGCCTCTCTCCGTGGAGTTCGATCCCCCCAAGTGCCTTGAGGTATTCTTCCCCTTCATCTTTGATTTGACCCATTAATTTCTTGTTTTTGGTCCATATCTTGTAAACCCTAGTTTGTTTTGTAAGATGCATGGTAGAATGTTCTTGTATTGGCATATGTGTTGGTATTGTGTTAATGTTAGCATGGGTATCTATTAAGTGTGTTGACCATGGTATTGTTGTTGTGATTATGTTAGGCATGGCAAGAATTGTTCATGTTCACCATGTAGACAAGGATGCTTTTTTGAGAGGTAACATAGAACCGGACCCGGACGAGCTCGATTTGGTGTTTGAGCGTACTCCAACATATGCCGAGGTCTTGGAGCAATTGAGGATTGAATTGAAATGGATGGACCCAAAGGATGATATTGAGTTGGAGGGAAGACATAATGTTGGCTTGGGAATGCATGTCCGTTGGAAGACCATGCGTATCTTCTCCGAGGCCCGTTGGCTTGCATACAAGGAGGTGGTGGCCGAATCACTAGACAAGGCTCTTGAGCTATTTGCCACCAAGAAAGTTGGTAGTTCATTGTCTTTGGACTTAAACCGTATGGCATCCCCATTGCGTACTATGAGTCCTCCACCCGTAGACCAAGAGCTAAGGCGTGAACTTCCCTTGACCCAAACATTGAGCCCGATTTCAAGACACCAAGATGATGATTGTGGGGGTGAAGATGAAGATGACAATGATGATGTTGAACTCCACGACAACAATATTGGAGATTTAGAGAAATATATCACACAAGATGACATGGACCATGACCTCCCGTATTCTTGAGGCTATGCATCGGACTCGGATGATGATGGTCCCGAAGAAGAAGTTGACGAGGAGGGGTTCACGGCTAGAGAGGCCGAAATCCACCATACCGTATTGGGTCGGGACCATCGGGTGCCTTTGTTTCGTGATCTCAGTCTCGCGGATGAAGCCATGGTTGATGGTGGCAAAGGCATTGTGCTCGGACCAAGGACAAGTTCTTACCGGGATGGCAATGAAGTGAATAGTGGCTTTTGCAAAGGATCAAGGTTCAGGACCTTGTTGGAATTTAAGCAATGGATAAAGGACTTCTCGGTGAAGCATCATCGTCCTTACACGGTCGTGCACTCGGACATCAAGAAGCGTTACACGGTGAAGTGCGAGGAGGAAGGATGTCCTTGGATAGTGCGTGCAAGACCATTCAAGGGAGGTCCTGAATGGCACATATCTAGTTGCGTATCAACTCACATGTGCCGAGGCCCGGTGTTGGATGGGAAGGATGCGAAGAACGAGCACCGGCAACTCACCTCCGAGTTCCTCGCTTATAGGCTTTCCAATGACATCGCGTCGTTTCCAATAATGACCATCAAGCAGGTCATAGAGTTTGTGAAAGCCCTCTTTCACTACGAGGTGAAGTACGGGAAGGCATGGAAGGCTAAGCAAGCCGCATTCAAGATGTTGTACGGTGATTGGGAGGAATCTTATAACCGAATCCCAAGGTTGTTGTTAGCGATGGCCAATGCTAACCCCGGCATGGTTCATGTGGTTGAACCTTATGGGAACAAGACAAGGGTTGTAAACGGGAAAACCGTGCGAGTATTTGGCCGTGCATTTTGGGGTTTTGAGCAATGTGTTCGGGCTTTTGAACATTGTAGACCGGTCATCTCTGTTGATGGCACCTTTATGACCGGACAATTCAAAGGCACTATCTTGATTGCAATAGCCAATGACGCGAACAACCGGTTGATTCCTTTGGCGTTTGCTTTGGTGGAGGCAGAAAGCAATGATAATTGGGAGTGGTTCTTCTATCTTTTGAGAACCAAGATATTAACCCCTCAAAGGGAGATATGTGTCATCTCTGACCGTCATCAAGGAATTCTCAATGCTGTGATGATTGATATTCCCGGCCATGCTCCATTGCACCATCGTTGGTGCATGAGACACTTTTGTTCAAACTTCTATAGGGCATGCAAGAGCAAGGATTTGTCCGATGATCTACAGGATTGTTGCCTCGCTTTCACGGAACGTCGTTTCTCTAACTTGTACAACAAATTGCTAGTCAACAAAGAACTCAATGCCGGTGGTCGCGAGTGGCTCAATAGGAACATTGAACATATGGGAAAGTGGGCACGAGCTTTTGATGACGGTGGCCTGAGGTATGGCCAAATGACAAGCAACATGGCAGAGGCATTTAACAAGTTGCTAAAAGGTGTTCGTGCATTGCCCGTCACGGCAATAGTCCGATATACATTCGACATGATGAATGAGTATTTTCTGAAATACTCACATGAAACGGACCGACATATTGCGGGGGACAACAAGAACAATTACAAATACAAGTTCCCTCCGAAGGTTGACGATTGGATGCAATTTCAGACAAGGAAAGCGGATTCCCAAGTTGTCACGGAATATGACAATGACGAGCTAATTTACCAAGTTACGGAGCCCGGAGGTACAACGGCTGATGGTGTCCAACACGGAGGCCGAGCTTTCAAGGTCTCGCTCAAGACCTGTGAGTGCACATGTGGAAGGCCATCATTGCTTCATCTTGCGTGCTCGCACTTGCTCGTGGCGTCTCGCAGACGACATTTGGATTACAATAATCCGCTCACGGTGCGAGAGGCTGAGTTCTCTATTGAGACTACTAAGAAGACATGGGCTCCTAGATTTCATCCATACCTGGACCAATCACAATGGCCGGAGTACCATGGAATTCAACTATGTCCCGATCCGAAAT
Source organism: Avena sativa (assembly GCA_916181665.1). Lineage (NCBI taxonomy): Eukaryota > Viridiplantae > Streptophyta > Magnoliopsida > Poales > Poaceae > Avena > Avena sativa. The sequence continues at coordinate 366,533,811 of OV702279.1, read as the reverse complement.
GGAAGGTTGTTGGACGTGGAAGACGCAAGACAAAGCGTTTTAGGAGCGACATGGACGGATGGGGACGTGGTGGTGGTCGGGAATCGGGCAACGACCAATTCCAAGAGCCTCGTGAGAGAGCCCGGTGTGGAACATGCAATGGTGAAGGGCACAATGCAAGAAAGTGTTCTCAAAGGAAAAGAGCAAAAGGAAGTAGTAGCCAACCAAGTAGTAGCCAACAAGCTCCAAGTCAACCAAGTGGTAGCCAACAAGCTCCAAGCCAACCAAGTGGTAGCCAACAAGCTCCAAGCCAACCAAGGACTAGCCAACCAAGTGGTAGCCAACCTAGGACTAGCCAACATGCTCCAAGCCAACCAAGGACTAGCCAACCAAGGACTAGCCAACCTAGGACTAGCCAAAGAGGTCGACAACTTGGGCTACGAAGAGGAAGAGGGCGTGGTGGATTTAATCCCGCTAGTATGATAGGTTACTTAGCCGGACCAAACCCGTATGCTCGTAGGTATGTTCACATTTATGCATATTTTACTATCATTCATGTTTATTGGGTTAAATGCATCCTTTACTAACTTGCCCCTTTTATTCTTATAATAGGTATGGCGACTCAAGCCAACAAGGCCAATGATGGGGAAGGTGTGAACTACTCGAAGATCTGGGCGGATGCTATGGAGGTGGTGGCGAAGAGGAAGGAGGCCGAGGAAGAGAGGAAGAGGAAGGAGGCCGAGGAAGAGAGGAAGAGGAAGGAAGCTGAGGAAGAGAAGCGGAGGAAGGCATTCGAAGAGGTAGTTCAACTTGCTCGCCGCAAGATAGAGGAGGAAGAGAATCGCCGCGCTAAGGAGTCTCGGGATGCCGAGAGGGAAAGGCTGCGTCAAGCGGCATGGCGTTCCATGGAGGAAGAGGAAGAGAAGAAGAGGAAGGGCAAAGGGCCTATGTTCTAGACTTTGAGTATGTAACCGGGAGTCATGGACTTGTATGTGTCAAGACTCATGAACTCGTGTTATTTCATGAAGACTTTAAGGGCAAGAAACTTGTGTTGTTTCGTATGTGTCAACAAACTTGTATTTTCCCTCGAAAGAAAAACGATGAAATCTGGCTGTGGCAGCATCTTCAAAGTGCGGCGCCGTTAGGCGTGGCGCCGCACATGCACTAGAAAATAGCCAGAACCTTCTGTCTACATCGAGCGCATGTGCGGCGCCACACGTGGCGGCGCCGCACCGTGCGGCACCATGAGTAATCCCGTTGCACGTGCGGCGCCTTTGCGCATGGCGCCGCACATGCGCTTTAGTGCATGTGCGGCGCCACGCCTGACGGCGCCGCACTTTGACTTAGGCCTTTCCTGTCTGTTTCCTGGGCTGTCTTGCACCATGTGCGGCGCCAGAGCTCGTGGCGCCGCACCTTCCTGACTAGTACCTATCTGTTCCTGTTGTTCTGTTTGAGTTGGTTTTCGAGCAGGGCAGTTCGAGAAGGTTTGTTCAAGCATGTTTGTTCTAAAAGATAAGCAATCCATAGGTAGAGTTCACCACAACCATTCACGACAACAATCCATAGGTAGAGTTCACCACAACCATTCACGACAACAACCATAAGTAGAGTTCAAGACTACAACCATTCAAGACAAAGTGCAACATCTACTCTACTTCCCACGGGTGGTCTTCGCCCCTCGGCCCCTTCTCGTGGGCATCTTCCTCCTCCTCGGTTCCTCTTCATCCTCCACCTCTAAGCGATATGGATTCTTGGGCTTCTTTGTCTTGGTCGTGGAAGGGTTGGGTGTGTAAGGCTTCTTGGGTTGCCTTGGCTTGAACATGTAGTCGGACCGCTCGTGTACCTTGTAGCGAGTGTAGTTGCCCAATGTCATCTCGTCGGAGACGCTTTCCTCATCTTGCGGCTGTCAACAGAAGAAGATTGGTAAGGACAAATTCAGGAGAAATGCAAGGGAGGGTGGGGGATGCAATGGTTGTACTACCTCGGGTGTGTTCGCCTCATCCTCGGATGTGGAGTGATGATTGCCAGAATTGTCACCTTCGGGCGTGTTGGACCGTGACGCGGACGGTGTTGCCACCTCGGGGTCACGGCAACCTAGCAAGTTCGATAGACGCCTTAACCGTTGGCCCTGCTTCTTAACGAACTCACGAAACAGACCCTCTCCCTTCTCTCCGCGAGGGTATGTGTCCAAAGCGTCCTCGCATGCATCGGCAGACTTCCTTACCTGATCGCGCTGTCATAGACAAGAAACTAGTAAGTTATCCATGCAAGGTGTGAGAAGCGCCTAGACGGAAAAACTCGGCACACTTTACCACAAAGTTGACCAAGGGAGCAAACTCGGTTTGCCGCCCTTCTCTGACCATGATGTTGTATTGTTCGGTTGAAAGCTCATCAAACACCAATGGCTCCTCCAAGATCGAATCCCGAAATGCCCGTGGGTATATCTCCACCCGCGCGTTGTCAACGAACCATGCGATGTAGTTGTTGAAAGCATCCCGACTGAAGGGCCTATCATGTGCTCCTTTTGCTTTCCTAGCCTCGGTCACACACCTCCTGAATTTCTCAAGGTGCTTCCTATGAAGCTTGGGCCAATCCTTCTCCTTCCTCTGCTTCTTCCTGTCCAAGCTGCACACAACAACAACAAGTCAAAAAGCGTTATTTGGCGAATGATAAGCACATCACATGGTAAAGCAGTTAATAGCTTACCTATGGAGCCCTATGTCCGTGTCCTTCCACTCAGGCGGTACAGTCTGAAATAACCCAAACTGGGTCATGACACGGTGAGGCTGGTGATACTCAACAGCCCACATGCACACCATGGGGCAACGCATTAGCCACAGACGAGATTCTCTGAGGCAAATAGGGTTAAGGCGATAGTCCTCCGGGACACCAAAGCGGTCCCCTCGACCGTATGGCTCCCACGTCACCTGCATCATACCACACTCATGTCAGGATCAAAGATTACAAGTTCAAGACATATAATTGACCGCCGTCGCTGAAATTACCTGATCCATGGTGATCGTGTCAAACTCGTTGGTGTACCTCTTGTACGCCTCCAGTGGGTCCGTTGGCGGTTCGGAGACCACATCCCACTTGTAAGCCCACGTGGGGAGAAGGTAGTTGTTGCCGTTATCAATGTAAGGATTGAATGACAACAATCTCGGCCGTCCAATGGAGAAGCGTTCCCAGCTCCACACCAAAAGAAGGAGCAAACAACCACCAATCCCTGAATCGGCGGAGCTCCTAAGGCAAGCGTCATCCAGCTGCAGATGAAGTGAACAACCATTTGGTAAGAACAATTTTTTTTTGAGATAGTGCAGAAATATACAACAACATTTGTAAATAACTCATTACCTGACGGTACAACCAGGCCAACGCCGCAGAACCCCAACTGAAGGTAGAGTCGAAAAAAACAGCAACTTGAGCCAATGCCACTGAGCACGATCCCCACTGCTGTCAGGAAACAGAGTCCTCGTGATAATGTACCAGACATACACACGAGTGTATGTCTTGATCGTCTCCTCATCGGCATCCTCGGGGCAAATCTTGAAATTCTGGATGATCCAAGTAAAAGTAGCCCCGGCAGCGACCCTCAGTTTTTCCCCCTTCTTGTTTATAGCCTCGGGTGGATCCTTCCCTATAAGGTCGACCATCTGCTCACGCCACCCGTCTGAATCCGAGGACATGCACACAGGGTTTCCCTCGATTGGGAGTGCCAGGATCATGCTCATGTCCTGCAAGGTGATCGTAGTCTCACCGGTCCTAAGGTGAAACGTGTGCGTCTCCGGCCTCCATCGGTCCACAAGAGCGGTGATCGCAGCAGGGTTGAAGGCCGGTGTGGACCGAGTGACCATGTGGATAAAGGGGAGGAGTCCTAACTGCTGGATGTACGGAGTGTACCGCGCATCATAACGCATCTTGCCGGACGAGACCTCGTGGTACCTAAGTCGAAGGGGTTGAAGCTCCTGCAAACATACAATGGAAAAATGTTAGATTTCCATCTAAACAAACATGGCATCTTGTTCGACTTGCATTGAAGTTTTTAGTACCTGTCTCTTCTCCGACATCTTGTAGGCACGGTGTTGAACATCATAGTGAGCATTGTTTAGAAGGGGGTTTAGAGCCATCCTACATATTCAAAACAATAGAGAGAATAAGAACAATTACAAAATGTCCATCTTATTCCAACTATAGTTGACACATATAGTTCTAGCATCTAGCATCTAGTTCTAACACGAACAAAAATTTCCTCCTACTCTACCTATAATTCTAGGGTTTCACTATCCCAAAATAGCTAGGGTTTTACATGCATTCCTAATATTGCAATCTAGGGTTTCAAGATCCAACTTACAAACATTCCTAAACCTAAAGATCAAGTAAACATGGCAATGGTTCATACAATCTATGGTTTCACCATCCAATCTAGGGTTAGACCAAAAATTGCAAATAAGGGAGAAAAAAAGAGAAATTTGTGGATGTAATTGAGAGGGATTAGAGAGAATACCTGGGGGAGGGGATTGGGAGCACAAATCTTGGAAGAAATTCACCAATCTGGCCTGGTTGGGGGTGGAGATTACGTGGAGAGCCGCCGCCGCCGCCGTCTGTTCGAGCCTGGGAGAGGAAGGCAATGAGATGGGTCTGGGAGGGCTGGCTCGCGCGCTGGTACATGACCTAAAGTGCGGCGCCAGGCGCAACGGCGCCGCACTACACAGTGCGGCGCCAGGCTACAAGGCGCCGCACTATCGGGACCGGGCCCGCGGGGCTCCACGCTGGCAGGTGCGCGGCGCCAGGTCTAGCGGCGCCGCTCTTCAGGGTGCGGCGCCACTCTGTGTGGCGTTGCAAAAGGGGTTAGTTCCGTGAATTTCTTCTGGCCAGAGTTCATTTCGTGAAATTGTTATTCTTTTGGGTTATTTTCGTCCATTCTGCCGTCTTCTCGCCGCCCTGAACTCTTAATGCTCGCGGTCATCTCACGTGGCAGAATTCCTCCACCGGTCAACAGGTTTCTGCACGCGGGACCCACCTCGCGCGGCCGTACCGTCAGGACACGAGGAAAACTCCCACCCCGCGCGCCATCGCAGAACAGTAATGTAGTATATCCTCACGTGTTTTCCCGGCAACTGCAACAGGACCGAACCTGGCACGCGCGCCATAAATACTCGCTCCGACGCGAGGCACGACACAACACAGTCCGATCATCGAAAGAACTACTTCCTTCGTCATCATCTTCTTCCCAGGCGCAAGAACCTAATCGGAAGCGAGGAAGAAGAATTTATCAATGACGCAGGACGCGGCGGGGATCAGCGGGCTGCGGGGCCTGACCCGGCTCCGCACCCTGGGGCGGGGCACGTCGGGCGCCGTGGTGTCGCTCTTCGCTGCGGGCGGCGGCGAGGACGAGCAATCTCTGCTCGCGGTGAAGTCGGCGGGGGCGGCCTCCGCGCAGGCGCAGCTGCGGCGGGAGGGGGACATCCTCGCGTCGCTCTGCTCGCCCTACGTGCTCCCCTGCCTGGGCTCCCGCGCCGCCGCGGGCGGGGAGCAGTACCAGCTCTTCCTCGAGTTCGCGCCCAGTGGCTCGCTCGCCGACGAGGTGGAGAGGAACGGGGGCAGCCTCGAGGAGGGCGCCGTCCGGGCCTACGCGGCGGACATCGCCAGGGGCCTCGCGTACCTCCACGGGGAGTCGACGGTGCACGGCGACATCAAGGGCCGGAACGTGGTGATCGGGGCCGACGGCCGCGCCAAGCTGGCGGACTTCGGGTGCGCGAGGAGCGTGGGCTCCGCGGGGGCGATCGGGGGCACGCCGGCGTTCATGGCGCCCGAGGTGGCGCGCGGGGAGGAGCAGGGCCCGGCCGCCGACGTGTGGGCGCTGGGGTGCACCGTCATCGAGATGGCCACCGGCCGCGCCCCCTGGAGCGGCGTGGGCGACGTGGTCGCCGCGGTCCACCTGATCGGGTACACGGACGCCGTGCCGGAGTCGCCAACACGGCTGTCCGCGGAGGCCGAGGATTTCCTAGAAAAGTGCCTGAGGCGGCGCGCCGGCGAGCGGTGGACGGCGGCGCAGCTGCTGGAGCACCCGTTCCTGGCGTTCGGCGGCTGCGGCTGCGACGTGGAGGCCAAGTGGGTCTCTCCGAAGAGCACACTGGACGCGGCGATGTGGGAATCAGAGGACGAGGACGACGCGATGTGGGAATCGGACGACGATTGCGTGGCCGAGAGGATGAACGCGCTGGCGGCGTCATACTCCGACTTGCCGGACTGGGAGTCGGACGACGACGGGTGGACGAACGTATTGAGCTCGCGAAAGCCGAAGCTTCCGGCGACGAGCTGCTGCTGGTCGTCGTCGGCATTGTAGGAACATCCGATGAAGGTTTAGTGAATCAGCAGCAGTCAGTCAGATGATTGATCATTCGCGATCTGACTGTAGATACACTAGTGTTTGATAGCTGTAAATAACTGGAAGAATTAGTAATACTCGTGGACAATGCCAGATTTCGTCGATCTATCTCTGTTTCTCCTCTGCTCCTAGTATTTTGCACTTCTATTAGGGTACACGCTACCAAGTGGTAACAGCAGAAACTGCAACCACGGATCCCTGCATTTCGGCTCAAAACCGTTTCAGCAAAACTGTCGGAGCGAAACGTGCTCGCCGGCCGGTCGGAGCGCATGAAAACGACCACGGCGGGCACGCGCCTCGCCATCATCCGTTTCCGTTGTTGCCGCGGTAGCTTTTCCGTTCGACAGCTCACGAAACAGACCCCATCTATCTATCATTTGTACACGTTTCCCATGCTCAAAGCAACGGCAAAAGAAGGGGGGACGAATCGTGTCAAGCAGCAGAGCACGGGTAGAAACAGCGAAATTAGGTGGTGGAACGCGGGTACATATATGAACCCAACTCTGGGACGAACTGAAAATTCGTGTTCTGCAAGTCTCCAGTTTTTTTGAAAAATAAATAGTATCTGCACGTAGAGGACGCCCGTAGGTATGTACTCCCTCAACTGAAAATCGAAAGGCCAGCCCTACGCTCCCCGGGATCTATGCTTTTTATCCCCTAGGTCCGTGTTCTCTTTTTATTCAAAATCCCGTTTTTACTATATTTGTCCCGTTTTTGCTATATTGTAGCAAAAAACGATACGGTCTAAAAAATAAAAAATTAGACTGGACCTCGCCGGAGATTTTGCCGGAGATCTCGCTGGTGACCGTGTAGCAAAAAAGTTATGTTAATGTAGCAAACCCGATCTCACCGGAGACTCGCCGGAGACCTCACCGGAGAATTTCGCCGGAGATCTCGCTGAAGACCTTATAACAAAAACTTTGCGCTATTGTAGCAAAATCATAAAACGGTTGTAGCAAAAAAAAGTACTAATGTAGCAAAAAGAACGACCTCGCCGGAGACATCACCAGTGCCGTAACAAAACCGACTTTGCTGAGGACTTTCGTTGAAAATGTCGTAGCAAATATTTTGTGTTATTATAGCAAAAACATAGAAGAGAAATAGCAAAAAATTGCTACTATTATAGCATCACCTTGTAGCAAAACACAAAGACACACTTATAGCACCACCACCAGCCACACGTAGCAAATCTTGACGCCGTAGGTAGCAACAACGGTGGCAGTAGAAAGCAGCACAACTAACCCCATGTAGCAAACCTCAGTGGCAGTAGGTAGCAGCGTCGATAACCCCATGTAGCAAATATTTATGTTGTAGGTAGCAACATCAGTAGCAATAGGTAGCAGTGTCAGCGTCAGTGGCACCACCAACACAACAACACCAATGTGGCGGCGCTCCGACGTGTGCAGGCAGGCCGTGCTCCGCAGGAAGTGCATGCAGTGTTGCGCGCGAGGTGTATGGAGGCTCCAGCGAGGTGCCGCCGGCGGCGCGCGCTGCGACGCAGGGGCGCGGTGGAGCAGGATGGCAACACGGCGCTTCGGCGAGGTGGAGCGTACGCCGTTGAGATGTAGTCGGGGCCCGACACTGTACAGAGACGGACGTATGGCATAGAGCTGCAGCGGTGAGCTGGGCGGCGGCCCGGCGGTGTGCCGGGGCAACGGTGGCGTGGGGCTGGGAAACACGGGCGGCCGGCGACGCAAGCAGCCTGGTTTCACGCGAGAAGAAACAACAAGAAGTTAAAAGGAAAGGATAAGACAGAGAGGGTCCACCACAATCGTATGGGTACGCTGTCTCACGCGCGAGCGCGATCCATCCCCCGGGGGAGCAGTATCGTTTTCCAAATCGAAAATATATACAGTAGATTAGGAAAAAACGAGCATCCAAAATTCACTCTCGTAGACATGGCTCTACTACTCTTGCCAGCTTTTGGAACGCGGCGATTCTCCAGCTGGCTGGCTCCGGCAAACTTTTGCTCATCTTTCGTTTCCTACGTCGGGCAAGGCAAACCGTACAGTTCGGTGGTGGCGCGCGCATGTTGTCCAGCTGGATAAGGTTGTTGGCAGCAAAGCAAAACACCTGGGAGATGGATATATTGGACGGTGCAGTTATCCGGTGACGCTCGTCCAAATCCCTTGTTGGATCACATCAGCAGTTCAGCACCCGGACTCACTCAAAAGACTAGCTTGCCATGGCATTGATAAGATAGAGCACCAAAAAGGAGTGCCGTTAGAAAAAAAAAGAAAAGAAAAACGCCTACTCTCCGGAATGAAATGAAATTCACCTAGTAAGTAGCATTTGGCTAGCTAGCTCTGGCACTGGCAATGATCCAAAGCCTCGATCAGTTCCTCCTTCATGTTCATGAGCCGAATGACCGAGAATGATGCAGAGACGTACGGTTGCTGACAAGTTATGTCCTGGAGTACGATATGTATGCACGTCTGGTGGATATGCATGGTTCGGCTGCAGCCTGGAATGGATGATGCGGGCATGCATGCTGCGTGTCGTGTAAACGGTGCCTAATAACTAACGGCATATCGTCGTGCGTGGCAACGGCCTTCTGCTGTTCATTCCTTCCACAGATGATTTCAGATTAGGCTGATCGGAGGAAGGACGCAGCGGCCGATCGAGGCCGAGGTCAGCCAGCGTGCCTAGCTTAACACTGCACGGAACGGCCTTCTGCTTCGAGCGTTTAGCTCTGGCCCACGATCGATGGAGCGTCCACGTGGCGCTGTACCAGCTGTGCTCACCTCAAACCCAACGGTTTCATTTCCAGTACACGTCTCACTAACCGCCTCGTTTTAAATTAGGCTAGCTCCAGGAGTACGTACTAGGTAATCAGCAGGGTCCTTTTCAGCGATGCTATTTATACGGGAAAATGATTCCCATAATCATCCGGGTCGCGTCATCCTCTTTTGTGGGACATGTGTCCCAGTAGGCCCACCACCACTCACACCCACCCTCCCTTATCCCCTTCGTCCGCCTCCGCTCGTCTTTGTTTCTCTCTTTCTTCTCTCCCTCGGCTCGCTCCACCCTACCCGCCTACTCTGGCTGCTGATGCCTTACCCGAGCATATCTCGTCGACCCCTAGCCCCCTACCCACAAGATTTCGGCCCCAATGCCGCTTCCTCACGCCCCCCCATCTCCGATCAGATGAAGACTAGATGCGACGGCTTGCTTGCTCGGCGAGGAAGCTAGGATGAGGCGGAGAAGCACGGCGTCCCGGTCAATGCAGAGGAGGCGGTCGCCATGGGGCAGGGGCCATGACAACCCTGCTACAAGGGGATGGCCGGCCATGCTATAGAGGCACCGTGACTCCCCTACAAGGGGTGGCCGACCCCGCTACAAGGGGTTGACGACCCTTGCTACAGAGGCACAACGGTCTTGCTACACAGGTGTGGCGACGCTGCTACAATGGGCGGTCGACGCTGCTATAGAGGAGCGGTTGCACTGCTACGGAGGAGCAGCGACGTTGTTACACACGCATGTCGGCACTGCTACAATGGGCGGACGACACTGCTACAATGGCGCGGTGGCGCCGCTACGATGGGCAGGCAGCGCTGCTACATAGGGGCGGTGGCGCTACTACAACAGGTGTCCGACTTTGCTACAAGGGGTGAGCGGCCTCTCCGGCGACAACATCTTCTCTAGCGATGGCGTCGTCTCCGGCGACGGTTGGGAGAGCGAGAGGGGATAGGTGGTCTGGTTCCTTCCGTGGGACCGTGGGAAAGAGAAGGAAAGTGCACACAGGGCTGCCCTTGTTGACCAATCTAGGGAAACGTGTCGGCCTGGGAACCAGGACGATGGGAAGCGTTCCATTGTCCGGGAACGGCTAGCAGTGTCCATTTATACATGCTCCATTCCGTTCTGGCTGTACCGAAAGTGGTCAATCAACTGGAGTACCAGGCTAGCTCGGGCCAGGGTAAGGCAATGCCATAGGACTCGCTGCGCCTTGGCTAGCACGACCAACCATTCTAGATGTTCCGTGCTAGAAGGAAAACACGGCTTTGCCTTCATGGTCAAAAGCCAAGGAAAGAAAAAGTCTAGTCGAACTTGCGTTGAGAATGTCAGGCACAAACACATTTCTTCAGATGATAATATGTTTTTAAACTTTAAAGAACAGTGGCGGCGCCAACACTCAGTACTTACGGGGTCATTGTCATTGCAATTTAATCATGTTAGGATTTTTTTCCGACAAACTTGCAGGGCATTCCTGCAGTCCACATAAATAAAATAGAGTTGGCCCAGTTTATAGAAAAAGGGTCCAAAAAACATACATTGTCATGCTTATGAGAGAAATGGACCGAAAAACCGCACAAGCGAGTAGACACGTCGTCCGCATGATACTAGCCCCGACGTAGCAACCAAGACAAACTCTGCATTGCCCGAAGTGTAACTTGTCGGGTCGACAAACTTGATGTCCACAGAGATCTCCAAATCGCCACCCAAGACCTTGCTAGGCCACGACTCTACCCCCATAGGACCGTCGCTGCACGGGAGACCGAGGCCTCGATATACCACCACCGTCCGGTGTCGGCGTCCTGGTGTCCACCTTCTCGGCCATAAAGCCATCCAAACCATCTGTCGCAAACCCGTCACGCCGCAATGGCCAAGAAAACCCCAAGTCAGCGCCTTCAACAATGTAGTGACACGTCCATCACCGCCACTCGCTCCGAAGGATCTTATGTTTTCACCCGGAGATCTTGGAACCACACACGTCGGTCGGGATCGAAGCTCCAAAAAAACGCAAACAAGAAAGGATTAGTATGAATGACAAATAGGTTTGACACACGGGGATCCTCCGTCTCTCACCCGCTATTTGATGTAGCTGATGATTCCATGTCCATGCTAACGAACAGTGGTAGGAAAACTAAGATTGTTAGAGGGGTTCTTGATGTTGAGCTTCAAGGTAGGTTTGACACGATACAATTCTTAGACCATACAATATTTCTTCTTCTAATGATATTAACTGCTCTTCAAGGTAGGGTACCAGGAAGGCTCGCGACTAAAATCTTCCATGCAAGAAGAGGATGGGTGTCATAGACGCTGAGGTTAACGTATGATGATTTTCTCTGAAATATGTGTGATGTTGAATGTTGTTTCACTTATAGTTTAGATGTCTTTTTTTCTTATTAAGAAGTTGGATTTTTTGTAGTGAAAAATAACATAATGGAGGGGGATGTATGATGGTTATGTCACATGTCGTTGTACTTTCAAGAGAAAAGACACGCAAGATTTCTTATATAGGTTCGATTCCGCCATTGTGGGGAATCCTACCCATGTTGTTGAAGAGATCAAGGTAAACCATCGAGAAGTATGAGCGAGATTATCACCAAGAGGAAATACTCTGAACATAGCCTCTGATTGAGTACTCTCACTTGCCTTGACAAGAGAAGTGAGAGAGACTTCCACCCAGCGGAAGAGCTCTTCACCTACACTTGGTTTGAAATCTTTAATATAAAAATGAGATTCTTACAAATTACCCATGGGGTGCCTCCGATAGTCTCATCTATTTTTGCGGAAGTGACCACCAATATCCTTGACGGAGAGGAAAACCATGTGCTATCTTGTCTACTTTAGAAAAGGCCCAAAATATCCTTGAGGGGAAGAAAGATGGTCTTATTTGGTCCATGAGAGGGGTGAACTTAGTCCATGAGGGGTGATGATTCGTATGCTTGATGGGCCTTGTATTCACCATGGGCTTCTTATTCCTTTAATTTAATTTGACCTCATGATTTGGCTTTCTTTTTTATGCTTTCATTTTCTTCGTCCAGACTTTCTAGCTCATGTGCTTGAGCTGTGTGTATTGTGGATGAATGATATCACTTTTATTAAAAAACTAGTATACTCTTACCTTAGCAATATGCCTTTTTATTTTACCGTTGTTTGCCTGGTGGAAACAAGAAAAGATTGAAGTCATGTATGGCCAATTACTGTGGTAACGTGACCAGGATAAAAAGAAATATTAACGAATTGGCATATTGTATATCAACCAAAGGAACAAGGAGTTTTACGGTTTAAAATCTTGAGTTGATGAAAGCTCTCTTGGCTAAAATGGCTTTGGAAAGTAGAGAAGTGAACTTGGCTCTACTGTACGATGTGACCCGCTAACAAATACTACCATTATTACAAAAAATTAAGGCATATATTGTTTTCTGTAACCGAGGCTTCGACCAAGAATCACTGACTTAACATGTGACTTACGTGATAAAATCATATTCATAACTAAAGGATTTTTAATAATAATCTAATAATTTCAATTTCCAGTCACATAAACTATATATCAATAACTAATTGTTGGTCAAAGACTTCGTCAAAGCAAACAAAATACGCCATATATTTTGGAATGGATGGAGTATATAAGGATTATTGTAGTACTAGAATAAGACACAAATCTGTGGATTTTCAATTTTTGTTCTAGAGTATTGAGCGTAAGAAATTAAACTTTAAATATTGCAGACAACCAGATTTGGAAATGAAAAGGACACAAGATTTTTGGGAGGTTTGGCAAGTAGGAAATAAACCTTTGAATCAAGTTTATTCTAGATTATATAATATATGTTTGTTTTTTGAGATTATAATATATGCATATTTGTTGCTAATGTTTTCAGTAAAGTTGGAGTTTGATTCAAATTTAGAAGAACTCTTTATGGAGATACTTTGCACATGTGGGAGAGCATCAAACTGACTTTGGTGATATTGTCCTAATGAATGAAAAATATAAAGACGTACTTGAAGCGTTGTTGGGACTTTCACGGTGTGATTTTTTATAGGAATGTCACACTAAATTTAGTCGCTTATCCACATTAAGTTTTTATGTGGTGGTTCTAAAAAATAGTATTATGACTAAAGACAACTTACTAAAAATGGCGCCAAAGAGATAAAACTGCCAATTCTGTCAAAATTAAATATAAAAATATTGATCACCTCTTCTTGTCCTGCTATGTTGTAGGTTAATATGGAGCATTTTACAACGTGCTTTCCATTTTCGAGACATCCCAGAGATAATGTACATGATTTGTTTAGTTCATGGTTGTATGAATTTTGGCTAATTTTTTTAAAATAATACATTTTTTATTGAATTGCACAAATAATACACAAAACGGACAAATTGCAAATCTGTTGGTCGGTCGGCCGTTCGACAGACGACAGACTCGTTTCGTCTTTTCAACAGACGACACACTGCCTTCGTTCGTCCAATCACCCTGCAAACCCCTCCTTTATCAAACAGCCGACAGCGTTGCCTGCAGGGTGATGAACGGACGAAAGGCAGGGTGTCATCTGTTGAACGGACGAAGGCAGGGTGTCGTCTGTCGAACGGCCGACCGACCAACAGATTTGCAATTTACCCGTTTTATGTATTATTTGTGAAATTCAATAAAAAAAATATTTTTTTTAAAAAATTAGCTGAATTTTGTAAGAAGAGAAAATGATCACGGTTAAAACTGCAGCAGTCACATGGACTATTTGGAGGTTTAGAAATGAGGCTTGTTTTTAAGAAATAACACTAGTGACTCTTCATTATTAAATACTCTCTCCGATACAAATTAATTGACTTAACTTTGTTTAGATATGAATGTATCTAGTTAGTTGAATCAGAGAAATATAGAAGTTCGGCTGACATTTTTTATGACACCATTTATTATTGTTTTCGAAATATAAAAAGCTAGAAAAGGTTACCGATAGTGTGTCGGCTACAGATGTCCGAACTGATCCTATGCGTGCAGGGCCAATCGAACGGCCAAGGAAATTCGGCACATCCCTCTGTTTACCCCCCTGAGAACAGTGACCATCCAACACGGTCCCCCTCCTCCCCCTACACTCCCGGCTCCCTGCTCCATCCGTTTCCCGCGTCCAGCGCCGCCGAACCCTCCGCTCCTCTCGTCGCGAGCGCCGTCCATGCGTCCTCCCGCCACCTCCAGGGAGCCATTCTCTCCTCCCATCCACTGTATTGGTGCGGAGTGGACCGGAGGCCCGCCCAGACTAACCGAATTTCTTCCCCCCGCGCGGAGATTTCTCCTTCTTTTCTGCCCCACACTCCGTAATGCCCCACCATCGGCGACCTCGCCGCCGGCGTCGGGACGCAGCTACCCAGACCTCCGCCCGCCGAAGCCCCCTCGCCGGATTGGTTCCTCCGCTCTGTTGGTGAGGAACCCTACCCTACTTGATTGGATATTGATTATGTTCATTTTATTTGCTGCTTGGCCCGTTAATCTAGCGCATCGGTGGTTCCGTCAGATTCTTCCTCTTGGACGCACAAGATCTATCTCGGTTGGCGCCACCCGAGGTGCGGCTGCGGTTTCTTTTACGCACCCATTCCGTAAGATTGGAAGGGGAATCCGTGCGTGATGACATCTGCAAATGAAATGCACAACGGAACTGTAGGCGTTGGCTAGGCGATCTCGTTTCCCCCGTTTTGCAATTCTGTGCATATGATAGAGTGTTCCAAAACTAATTAAAATCTACCTGCAAATTTCCTTATCCCGATTTCATCCATGTTACCGAGGAACAAAATGTAGGAAAAGGGGTACTGTGTGACAAACATATCTATGGTTCAGTGCTGGCTGATTTTATATCTGGGTTCTCGGCAGCAGAGGCGAATTTGAACATGAGTTTATCAGGCTTCGCATAACTTTGTACTGTGTCCTTTAATGTTGCTAGTACATTTAGAGCATCATATGGTGCACATAATCCTCAAGGTCCCTTGGGCACACATCAATTTTCTATTCGCAAAAAGAGGCATGATTTTTCTAAAAATCATCTCAAGTTCCCTATCAGGTGGATGTAGGACACGTAAAATTATATATGTAAATTTTCAGTACTGTATCTTTTATGGTGCACCATAAAAGGGATAGCCCATTCTGGACTGTTCATATGAACTAAAATATATTTTTTTAATTAATACCAGCGCTGAATTACATGTAGAGATTTGTCTGTTTACCTAATTTTTTTTTTTGAAAGGAAAGCGGTAGGGGAAACCTCTACAGAGATTTTGTTTTAAAATAATAAGAACTCAAATCTGCGTCCATGAGGACTTGAACCTGGGTGGCTGGGCTGTACGGGAACACTTAGGCACCAACATCACATTTACTTGCTCATATTTATTGAAAAAATACATTTGATATTGGCATGTTGTAATTGCTCTGTAATCCATTCATGTGATGCTGATACCCCGTTGTTAGTTTATCTGTCCAGATACAGGCGATCTAAAGGTGAAAATAGAATGGTGACCTGTTGCTGTTTAGATGACAGCAGATGATAATGTGAGCCTTCAAATACTGTGCTCTGCATCATTTCTGTCTGTTCGGTTGAACGCACATTCATTTACTAAATAATTGGCAATGCTAATCTGGAGTATGTTTTACATGTCTGAAAGGCCCTTATTACTTTAAAGAAAGGCAGCAAGCTTATCAAGTATAGTCGGAAGGGAAAACCCAAGATCCGAGAGTTCAGACTTTCTAGTGTAAGTTTATGTCTACGTTTGTGTGGTACCAGTGTTCGTGTTCTTAATACAGGATGAGAACAATTTTTTTTATTACAGGACGAAACGGTATTAGTTTGGTATTCACACAGCAAGGAGAAGTGCCTCAGACTGTCTGCTGTGTCTAAAATCATACCTGGACAGAGAACTGTAAGTTAAACTACCGCTGTCTAGTTAACTTGTGGTGGTTATGTTGCTGGTTCCATTCACATGCTCAAGTTTTAATATCCAAGAGTTCACTGAGACTCTGAGATTGCATAGTATTTAAATTTAAATTTATTAGATATGTAAAATATTGGGATCTTATGCATTTATGCATCATTTATAGGCGGTTTTTAGGAGGTTTCTACGCCCTGAGAAGGATTACCTATCATTTTCCCTGATATACAAGAACGGCCAACGCTCCCTTGATCTGGTAAAAGACAAATTCTTTATGCCCGTTTTAACTGATGTGAGATGCTTCATATTTATATATGCCTTGTACGATGATCTATCGTAGACAACAATGACACGATATTCTAGCTGATCTACAGGTTTGCAAGGATCAAACTGAAGTTGAAGTGTGGTTTTCAACACTTGAGACACTGATTACTTCATGCCGTGCAAATTTTTCCACTGATTGCCCAAGTGATAGAATATCATTTTCCGACGTGAGTTGCTCTTCCTAAACGATTTACTTCATTCTTTACATTTAATACAGTACTATAAGAATTCTTCTACAGAGTAACCAAGAGCGAATTCAGAGATCATCCATGCATTAGTTAGGCCTTGTTGGGCAAAGGATTGCTTCCTTTGGAATCCATAAATTTTAGAAGCTACTTGTTACTTGTGAGGGGCTTCAATGTACCTAAGATTCCCTGAAAGCTCCCCAAAGATGGTGCGCGTAAACCATGTGATTTATCTTATTTGAGATTAGAAAATTATAACTGTTAAACCAGAAAAGCATATACCTTCAGTGTGGGTCTGATTTACAACAGTCCTGTGCTAACAAAACAAACCTTGGAGGCGCCATTTAGGTATTATTTGTTGTGTGGATTAGTTAGCATCTGTTTCCCTACTTATGTATCCATCTCACCACTGGTTGTATCAGGCGACGATTGGACAGTGGCTTACACGTGATCATAAGTTGCATAAGATGATATTTGTTTAATACATGTCTCTCCTTTTCAGGAAGTGTCCCTTTATCAAGTTGCGTATGATACAAAACTAGATACTGCCTCAAGTATTACCCGGAATTTTAACTCAGCTGGTTATGGCGCAGCCTATTCATTGAATTCAAGAGCAGATGTTAGATCAGATCGTGCAAATATGCTGAGAGTAAGTACGGGAGACAGTAGTCGGATTAGTATTTCCAGCAGCATCCCTAGTTCTTCCAGTCAAGGTTCTGGGCCAGATGACATAGAATCCCTTGGTGATGTTTATGTATGGGGTGAGGTGTGGACTGATGTGCTCCCCTCAGAAGGATCCTCAAATTTTTTGTGCTCCAAAGCGGATGTCTTAATTCCTAAACCTCTTGAATCAGATGTTGTCTTGGACGTACAACAGATATCGTGTGGTTCAAGGCACATTGGTCTTACTACCAGACAAGGCGAAGTATTCACTTGGGGTGAAGAACTTGGTGGACGGCTTGGTCATGGAACTGATGAAGATATTAGTCGTCCTAAACTTGTTGAATCTTTAGCAGTGTCTAACGTGGAATATATTGCGTGTGGGGAGTTTCATACTTGTGCTGTAACTGCCTCTGGTGATTTGTTCAATTGGGGTGATGGTTCTTTCAATGCTGGACTGCTAGGACATGGCATTGGAGCTAGTCATTGGCTTCCAAAACGAGTGTCAGGACCTTTAGAAGGGCTTCAAGTGTTGTCTGTTGCATGTGGCTCATGGCATTCATTACTTGCCATGTCAAGTGGAAAAGTATTCACTTTTGGTGATGGGACATTTGGTGCTCTTGGACATGGAAATCGTGAAAATGTTGCCTATCCGAAGGAAGTTGAAACTTTGAGCGGATTCAAAGTGCTGAAAGTTGCCTGTGGTGTTTGGCATTCTGCAGCAATTGTGGAGACCAATCAGGCGGGCATGAATGTGGTGTCCAGGAAGCTGTTTACCTGGGGTGATGGAGATAAGAACCGCCTAGGTCATGGGGATAAAGAGGCTCGGCTAGTTCCCACCGTTGTTCAAGCCCTTGTGGACAATAATTTCCATCAGGTAGCCTGCGGGTATAGTATGACTGTTGCTCTTGCCACGTCTGGCCATGTCTTCACAATGGGTAGCTCTAATTATGGTCAGCTTGGGAATCCAAAAGCTGATGGTAAACAACCCTGCCAAGTACAAGACAAGTTGAATAGCGAGTTGGTTGAAGAGATCTCATGTGGCTCTTACCATGTTGCAGTCTTGACTTCACGAAGTGAGGTATATACATGGGGTATGGGGGCCAATGGAAGGCTGGGACATGGTGGCATTGAAGATAAAAAGAAACCAACTATTGTGGACGCATTAAAAGACCGTCATGTTAAAAGTATAGCATGTGGTTCAAATTTCACAACATGCATTTGCATACATAAGTGGGTTTCAGGTGCAGATCAGTCTGTATGCTCGGGCTGTAGGCAACCATTTGGTTTCACTAGAAAGAGGCACAATTGTTACAATTGTGGGCTTGTCCATTGCCATGCATGTAGTTCAAGAAAGGTCCTGAAGGCTGCTTTGGCACCAACTCCTGGCAAGCCACATCGTGTATGCGATTCATGTTTCATGAAACTGAAAGCTGCAGATAGCGGCGGTGGCACCACTAATAGTCCATATAACAAAAAGAGCGTCATTACTCGTCGCTCTGTTGATATCAAAGATAAGTCAGAGAGGCCAGACATAAGGCCTTCAAGGCTAGCAACAGCTGCAACAGCAGAGCCAGTGAAGTATGCAGAGGCAAAATCAGTTAGAAACGAGATAAAACCGGAGGCTATGTCTATGGCAAAGGCATCTCAAGGTTCTTCAATGTCAGCTTTGGCAGTCCCAACTACTATGAAGCCTATGGGAATGGGAATGGGAATGGGCGGAATGGGTGGAATGGGTGGAATGGGTGGAATGGGCATGGGAATGAGTATGGGGATGGGTATGGGAATGAGCATGAACATGAACATGAACATGCCTATGGCAATGGCACCAATGGGAATGGGCATGCCTGTGGTGTCACCAGCTCAACCAAAGAAGCCAAGTCCAACTCCAGCAACCACAAGCACTCTCAGCATTAAAAGTGTTGAGACCAAAAATGATATCGACAGCATGAAGAAGACTAATGAGACGCTGAATCAAGAAATCTCAAAGTTGCAGACTCAGGTATGCTTTAGAAGATTATCCCCCCCCCCCCCCCCCCCCCTCCCCTAATTTATCGTGGTTATCTGATTTTGATAAAATAACCATATTTTGATAGGTTACTAAGTTAAAACAGAAATGTGAAGTCCAAGATGACCAACTGCAGAAAGCAGAAAAAAGAGCTAAAAGCTCTACCTCCCTCGCTGCAGAAGAATCTGCCAGGCGCAATTCTATGTTTGACTTTGTTAGATTTCTTGACAGTGAGGTACTACTACTCTTGTGAACTACATATGCAAACGTGAACTTTTTGTTGGAGCACTCATGGTATATTTTCGCATATCATGCTGCCATACTTATTGGAGTACTACCTTTTTTTTTCTATGGCACACCATTTGAAGTATTCACACTTCTCTATATCTCATTTAAAATACAAGTAGATATACGCCTTAGTTATATTAAAATGAAACAAACACAACAAGATACATTGGTATTGCTTTGAAGTAAATATTTAGTTACTCATAGCAAGAGTTGGTTCATGTTCTGTTGATCTGTATTAGTGGACAATCTATCATAACATACCATCTTTAAATATTCAGCTCAAGGGAATTGCAGATAAGGTGCCCACTGAATTTGCTGACAACATCAAAACCTTGCAAAGTCAATCAGAGAAATTTCTTACCGGACAATGTGGTCATCCACCAGAGGGCGTTTCTGGACAAGAACAGGCTCGCCTCTCCGGTAGCGGGCTGCACGAAATAACACACAACAGGTCCACTAGCATGGGTAACCTGGATGGCGCTGGCTTTTCCCTGACAAGTGAATCTCCATGCCATCGAGTCTTGGACGGCAATGGGAGGAATCCAGGCGACTTTGCACCAAAGTATGGTACTCATGGTGAAGTGCAGCTGATTGAGCAATTTGAGCCAGGAGTTTACGTCACGCTTATCCAGCTGAGAGATGGCACCAAAGTATTCAAGCGTGTCCGGTTCAGGTATTCCATCCCAATTCATATTACCGCGTCAGATCTCAACCTGATCAATCCACCAACCATATGCATTTTTTTTTACCACACAACAATCCCAGGACATTTTTTTTGAAGGCTCTAGCTGGTGATTTTAATTACTTACGGTTCCTCTCTCACATATTTTTGTTAGCAAGAGGAGATTCGCCGAGCAGCAGGCTGAGGAATGGTGGAGGGAGAACCAAGAGAGGGTGTTCAGGAAATACAACCATGCACCCAACTAGGCTCGTCCACCCTTTTGTTGGTTTTGTTTTGGATGAAAGCGGCCAGGAGGTGAATCGCATAACGATGCCCTGTTGCTGCTTGGGATCCTGCATTTTACAGGGAACATTGCCTGCATTCAGCTGAACGCTGATCCTTAGTCTGAAGATACTGGCGACTCTTTATTCTTTCGATGTTCATCTTTCTTTTTTTGCTTGTCTGTTTGCTTTGGAGATATGATTTAATTCTATTCCCTATAGCCTATTCGCTGGGAAACACCTGTCAGCTTCTCAGCGAGGTAAAGTAGCTTGTGATGAACAGTGTAATTATGTGGGGCAATCTTTTTCAAGCATGTACAAAGGAATGTAAGGAAATAAGTCTGTATTATGCTCACCTCACGCTTGTTTGCGCGGCACATATTATGAAGCTCACCTAGATTTTTAAGCGCATTTTCTTTTACACGGTTGCTTTAGTCGATGTTAACCTCACGGGGGGTGAAGCGATGGCGGCATGAGGGTGTCAATGGTGGCAAAGTTGAGGGAGGAAACCTTGGAGGGAGGCAGAGCTAACGGAGAAAGAGCTGTGTGTGCGCACTGCTCAGTGAAGCGTGAAGGAATGAATTGTTGCGTTATCCAATAGTGAAATGGCAGTAAGAAGAACGCTGTGATAAAAAATGTGATTATGAAAAAAGACAGTTGCTCATCAGACAGTCTTATATGCAGTACAAGTACAGAAAGGCGTAAGAAACGCAAATCAGGATTCAAACCTGAGTAATGGTGTACCCCAATTCGTCCACACAAAATTATCATCCAAATTCAAGTGATACCCATCTTCGCCATCAACAATTTCACTCTAGAAAAAAAAATGCAACTCGTAAAACGCACCATGATGGAAAACACGAGCATAGCACAAAGCCACAATTCACACTCGCTTCATTTCATATGTAATTATATACAAAATGACCATGTTACAAAAATATCATCATGCGTCCCAAGGCAATGAACAGAAAGCAAGAGACATCTCCAACTCATCATATACTTTTGTGCTGTCGGAGTTCTCACTCCCCATTGCAGGCATCGCCCTCGGCCCAGCATATCATCTAGATATACAACACACCTTTTCCCCCATATACATAATTACATTTATGCTCACTAACATACGTACACGTTTGCAGCGATCAATCCACAATATACATATACCAGTGTACACCGACAGCTCTGCGCATCAAGAGGTAGCTCCTCCCTCCAACTTCAGGTCTTCAGAAGCAGAATCTCTTCTTCTGCAAAGCCATATACAGGAAGGACATGCATTAGATAGTGCCCAGGTAGCAAAACACCTTCAGAAAACAAGGAAGCGTGTAACAAAACAAAAGCACTGGGTGACTGCGACATACGCGAAACTTGAGCATGTCTTGTTTGTCGATGAACGCGAGTAGCTCGTCCTGACGCATCAGCGCTTCGTGGAGGGCCTGTCAATGGAAATTGGGGCAGCCACTTCATTACATTGTTCAATTTTTTTTAAACAAGCATTGCATTGTTAATTTGTTACACAAAGACTAGAAATCTTTGTGTTCTGCTATGTAAACTGTAAGGTTGGCACCGGGGCACTCAGTTCACGCAAATTATTCAGACTGAGGCTGGAAAGGTACTGTGGCTTAAGCAGGAAGAAAAGCCTACCTTCTTTGTAGAAATCAAGTCGGCTTCCAAAGCATCCACGCGGCGGGCGGATGCATTGAGCAGCTCCTCCTTCTCAAATGGCATCTCAGATGGCTTTGTTTCAAGCACCTGCACCTTCTCCTCCAGCTCAACTAGCCGTCTTAGCACAGCTGAAAGGACATCCTTTTCCGTGTAAGATGGGACAGGAGATGGAGGCCGGAATTCCTCCTTGTACTCTGGCTCTTGAGGACAGTCCACATAATAGTGGTCGTGATTATCTGATTGGTTTGAGAGCCTTTTAGCCATTCTGCTTGGGATATTTTGAAGCATGGCAAAAAGGCTCACGATAAAGACTGTCAGCCAAGCAACAGTCAAAGTCCAAATTCCTTCAAACGTGGTCGGTATATTACTCAAGGATAATGAACCTGGGTAAAGCATGTTAAGAAAGCAGGTTCAGCAACAAAAACTCAATACAGTGCACTTCTATACCAAGAATGTTGGGGTAATTTTCAGAGTTACATTTCTTGTGATAGCAAACACTAGACTAGGCTAACTAAACAAAGTATTTATTCACAGGGTATGATTGAAAATGTACATGTGGATCAAAAATATATCTAGTGTTAGGAAATGGGAGTAGACATGGACTAATTCTCAGATGCGATAATAACTCTGAACTAAACTCTGCCCATGCCTTTCTAGGAATAGCCAGTCCCGACCCCAGGTAAAGGAGGAGGGCTGTGAACTTGTGATGAGCTTGACGAGCCAACGTAAAAACCAGCCATTACAATGGAAATGAAACCCATAGCCATAGCCTACCAAAACTTGCTTGGGACAAAAGGCTTTGTTGGTGTTGTAACAATAAATTCTGAACTAAACCTAAAAAAGGTATATTTACTTTGGAGAGCTGGACAAAAAAGTAAGAATGTAAAAGACCTGATGATGAAGCTGTTGGACTAGCTCTGGGACTGCCCCATCCATCATCCACAACCTTGTCAACAACAGGGATGCTTTCTTCAATAGTGGGACGAGTAGCAGATGTGGATGCATGTGCTGCAAATTTTGACTGAAATAACAAAAGTAGTTACCTATTAGCAACATTTATACATTAATGAAGGCGGTGTTAAATAAGAATTTATTACTACCCATAAGACACCTTCCATGGTTGTTTGGAAATCGTTCTGACCAAAATTTCATGTTATCTGACATTTGGAATTTTTCGGTGCAATGGCATTTGCAGATCAAATAAACATTCAGAAAAAATCATACTTTGGTGATTATTGTTCAGAGAATTACTTTTTCTCGTGATGCTGTTACCGCTACTTAATACTTAGTTGGCAATATTGCTGATGTAGACTATGCCGAATTGTTAATGATGACAGGTTTATTGATTGTACGCTCAGGTAAACAGGGAGTAGCTACTTGCCTCCTCATGGACAGGGGTCAATAGAGGGTTTGTTACGATGTTCTTTGGTGCAATAGGAGATGCAACATCTTCCACTTCAGACCCAGACTCAGCAGATGCGTCACTGCCTTTTCTCTGCTTTATAATAAGATATAAGAGAGTAAGTATATTCATTAAACATCGAACAGGATGGTTCTACAAATCTTCATGTCCAAGCATGCTCATAAAAGTTACATTTGGACGTTGTGGCCTAGCATAACCAATAATCTTTCCATCAGAGCTTGATATGGTTACGATTTGCCTGTCGTAGTTCGCCTCGCCATTCAGGACCCTCTGGGAAAATTGAAGATGCATCACATTAGCAACTATAAGATGCCCTGTGAATAGCAGTGTGCATACAGCATCCTCTCTGGGGAGGATCTCACAACCTTTATTGTGTTGGGATCCTTCCAAGGACCTTTATCTGATCTTTGACAACCTCCGTGTTCGTCACACTTGCATTTGCCACCAAAAAATTCTGGCAATTGACTGCATACATAGGAACCAGAAAGATATTAGGGTGGAAACCAACAAAGACAGGCATGCATGGAGAAGATTAAAGATTCTGACCTCTCATCAATTATTTCAAGTAGCTTATTTTGATACTTGGTTCCAAGAACCTTCACGTGAAAAGATTAAAACATAATCAGTATCTATGTACCAAAATGATCATACTATGGATCGAACAAATGATATATAATGAAAGTATTTACATGAATCTTTGAAGCAGTTTTTGGATCAAGAAAAGATTTTATTGTGCCCCATAACATCTTGAAGCCTTGGCCAGCATTAATTACGTACATCCGGCATAATGTCTGCAACAACATTCCAATTTCCGAACACGTTACATACTGTACTGTTTGGTTAAGAGACAAGCACATTGGAAATAGTTCAAATATTTTGCCCAATATCCATCACGGGATTGCCTACCTCTGGGTAGTTGTCACTGTCAATCTTCTGCAATCGTGTGATTAGTTCCCTTGCATATTTCGAGAAATTCTTGAATCCCTTGAATTATAGAAAACTAGTCAAGTTCAAAGTCTTAGAAGTATGACTTTCAATGTTGAGAGCAATGTTCGGTCACATTGAGACATACCACTCCTTGCACATCCAGAATAGTAGTGCACGAGTCCAGGTGCCGTTTTGCAGCAATTGAGCAAGCTGGAAATCTCATCTTGAAACATTGCTCAAACTCCTTGACATGGTATTTCACATATCGGTCTATAGTTGTTACTTGCACTAGCTTGTTGGCATCAACCTTTCCTAGTAACTCTACGTAGATAGGTCTTCCATCTTTATCCACCCCATGGTAAAACTGTGGATAATACTTCATAACTTCATCTAACTCAGAGTAATCAAATTCCTGAGGAAGAAAAATGAATTGTCATCGTTATGAAGCTACTCTAAGCAATAAAAAAAATATCCCATGTTATGATATATTTGCATAACTTTCTGGTTTACCTCTATATCATCGGTCCCAAATTCTTTTCTCCAGTTAAGCATTTCTGACCACATGTGCTTTGCTTTATCGACATCAAACTTGCGTGCCTTTAGGAACCTAGAAGTGATAAAGAAGAATAAGTACCATATAGCTAAAACAATTATCAACACTCTTGTAATGACGGCCTTTTGAGATCACATAAGAAACTGCTAGAGCATACAGGGTTTTATGTGGTGGGACTATCAGAAAGAACGTGAAAAAAAACTCACATAATAATGTCAGATTAAGACCAATGAAATCATAAAATTCCATACCTCAACATCATGTGGTAATCATCATGCTCTTGTGGCAACAAGTCCTCATCAAGCAAGCACTGTCGAAATGTATCAACTGCTTGAAGTTCTTGAACATCTCTTATGTCCTCGATGGAAACCTCGTTCTTCTTTTTGCTCTTCCTCCTTAGGGAATGTCTGAATTTGTTCCCCGCGTTAATAGCTTTTTTCTTGAAAGAGCCTATTTTAGTCTTCTTCTCTCCCTCTGAGTTGTCCGCATCGGATCTGCTCTCCCTCTTTCCATCATTTTGCGTGAACCCGTCGAAAGCTGTGCCCAGTAGTGATATCTTAGTGAAAGCAAAATCAGATACAGTAACAGAAACCGATTATGGACTGGAAAGATAATGGTGCTCCCATGGTGAAACAAGAGCCCATGCTACAAACTACCGGTATGCTTAAACAATAATTGCCAGTATGAAGATTCAGCGCAGAGGGGATTCCCAAAAGGGACAGTGACTGTGTCGTCAAATTAGTTCATGGCCGTAAAGAATGCAAAACAATAGTAAGAAAAATACATAAAACAGTTCAACTATTTATATGCTGGTTTGTGACATAAAAACCACGCTATATTATTGCTTATTCTCTACATTTGTTTATACTCTGTTTTTCTTTTCTTTTGTGGTTATCCTTGTTGATGGTTACCTTAATGCATCACCTATAATGACACCAAGTATAAACAATTGAAACCAGAATAGACTTGTGAGGGGAGATATTTTAGAGACGGTAGTTGGATTTTTTACAGGTGAAATTAACTGCTAAATACTTAAAACGAAAGAAGATGATTCTAGTAGCACCAAATCCTATTTCACGGTTGGTGGAGTAGGTCCAAATCCTGTAAACCATGTAGTACAACTGATTCGAGGAGCGCCAGAGTCAAAATCTGCACCCAACTAAATGCGAGAACAATATGCACATATCTAAATTCGAGAGGAAGCACACACACACACGTTGAACCCTATCTATTGGGAATTAAAACTGTGTACTTACATGGCCTGGCCAATCGATCGAGGGGTCCCGACATCCCCTCCGTCACCGGCTTCCGGAATCGACCTCCCGAGCAAGCCCCGGGGCTCGGAATCCGCTGAAATAATTCCGCGAAAAAAAATTCAGCAACAAAAAAGAACAGTAAAAGCGCCACGCTCGGGCGGTAAATTGGCGAATTGCGTGTGGGGAAAGAGGAAGAGAAACCTCAGTAATCCGTACACAACCATACGATTACGAGATAGACTGGGGGAGAATTTTCCGGGCGGAGATTTTTACCTCTCGATTTTGGAATACGGGTGCGGATTCTGGAGCAGGAGGAGGAGAAGCTTCTCCCGTTTTAATGGGTGGGCGAGTCGGGAGGGAGAAGAAGAGAGAGGACAGGAGGGTTTCCGTGACGGCCCGGGTAGACGGAGTCCATAGGCCGGGCAACGGTTGACTTGTACCGACGTGGACGTGCTCGGCGCACGGACCCGGCCCACGGAGGTGCCCACGTAGGACGGGATCTGAGCGGGACGTATCGTACAAGGGCACGGTTGATGTGGGCCCACCGCGCAGAGTCCGCGCTGCGTGCCGTCGACCTGGTTTACGATTCGTGCCGTGGAGGCGTGGACGGTGGTGATGCCTTCAGGTCCATAGACCCTGTCCAGCAAGATGTGCACGTGATGGTGACGCGTGGAAGGTTTTGGCCGAGTCAGATTTGGTTGGTTGGACAACTCCCTCCCCCACTCCTTTTGATATTCCTAGGACAATGCTCAATTATTCAACAGATATAAGTAACAATTTTAATTTTATTTATTTATCATGCTACATTATCTTCATAGATCAAATGGAGATGAAAACTAGTAGTAGCAGTCATATTGTTAATTAAATTTGGTGTACAGTTTAATTAATAACAACATTTTGTTTTCAATACCAGCTGGAACAACATTTTTTACCGGAAAAAACATCTTTCCAGTTTAATTATAGTAAAATTTGATTAGAGTAATAAGCAAACAGATTCTGTTGGCTAACACACTATATTCGCAAGTTGGGCAACCATTTTTTTTCACGCAAAAAGTTAGTGGTTGCTTCCCCTTGAGCACAACGGATCTTGGCCAACATTAGCCGGCTAGGAGGCTAGGATAGATACTTGTTGGGCGCAGGCTGTTCATAGGTGGTTTCAGCATGGTAATTTACGTACTAATCGTAGACGGTAGTACAGCCTTGAACTCTAAACGGAACACAGGCTAGAACATTTTTACCAGCCACTAACACAATGCAAAGCCCTATTTAAACGGAAATAGTTTTTGTTGAGATGGATACCGAAACAATGCTAGTACTAAAATAGTTTGTACACCGTACATCACGAACCTACTCCCTTCATTCAGAAATATAAGACATTTTAGCTTTATGAAACAAACGTATCTAGACGTCTTTTAGTATATAGATTCACTTTAAACCTCTGTAAACCTATACACTAAAGACGTCTAGATACATTTGATTTATAAAACTAAAACTTCTTATATTTATGTCCTAAGCCTAACTCATCTATACTGATTGCTAGATGGACATCTTAGCAAATGATGCACCACCCAAAGATCTTAAACTCTCTTCGCCCCAATTAGATGTCGCAAATTTGCCAAAATTTGCGCGCATATTGACAAACCGTGACAAGTAATTCGGAAGAGAATACTAAATAATATAATATACACTAGTACACTGTAGCCTCAGCTGTTTTTTTTGAACGTTGAACGGGTGCAAAGCACCCGACATATATTGCTGCATAATAGTCCTTGGAGTACAAAAAGGCCATAAAAAATAAAAATTACATAGAGGCCTAGGAAATTGCATTGAGGACCCTAAAAAAACTTGAAAAAGCAATCAAGTCCTTCTTCCTCATCCTCCTCCAGATCGACGAAGCTCCAGCGTCGGCGAGCATCCTTGCCACAGGAAGCAATCGGCGAGAGGAGCAGAGCAGCAGAGGAGCGGCAGCCCTACTGCCATTGAGTCCGGCGAGCTGGCGAGACCCGCCGCCAGGGAGACGCCGGAGAGAAGCTCCAGAGGACTTCTCCACCCAAGGACGCCGCAGACACCATCGCCTGCAAAAGAGCCGACATGGCTCCCTGAAGCAGACGAAACGCCACCAAGGCACCCTAGCCAGAGAAGCCGACGAACCGTCCTCGCACCGCTGAAGAAGAAGCATAGTCTCCATCTCTCCTCCTCGCCACCACGGCCAGCCAGGAGAGACGAAGACACCGCTCACCGCCCAGAACACCGCACCTCCTCGCCACCTCGGCCGGCCAGGCACGGAAGAAAAGGCCGTGGAACCTCAGCGGCGAAGGACCACCCAGCCTTATTAGCGGAGACGGCGGCTCGAACCACCACAAGCAACTCCGACCGGAGGAGGAAACCGGCGGTGGCGGAACCCTAAGATCCAGATCTGGCCAGGATCCGAATCTCGCTCCAAACTACGGGCATAAAGCCCAAAACCAATCCTAAACTACTTATGGGGCCTCTCCTCCGCCATCTCCGGCCGGCAAAGGCTTGGGATCGGCCCGGTCCGGCACGGGAAAACCCTAGCTACTGTAGCGAAGAGAGAGAAGGTGAGGGAGGGGGAGGGGGGGAGGGGAGGGAATGCCAACCTTCAGCCTCAGCTGTTCTGTATCGAGGTAAAGAACAAGCAGGTAAGCTACAAGAACCACCATCCAATTAGCTAGTGCTGCTCACTGTCCTCCAACGTCTGATTTCTGTTCCCATCAATCCAGCGGAGCAAAACAAAGAGTTGTCCGAGATGGACATGAATGAAGTCGGCACCGTAGTGTACTCGTGGAAACTTTTAGTCCGTGATTAATTATGCCCTGTTTTGTCCGAATGAACGGCCCCACCTGCTGCGCCTGCTAAGCTCTTTAATCATCCAGTAGTTGGGCTGTTGCACTCGTTCGCAATCATCACCACCCCGTGCACGGTGCACCGCACCCAAGCCTTTTCGACCTTCATCACGGGGAGCACAGGGTCCTCGGCTGGCCATAAACAAGTGCTAGTGCAACCTGACCAGATCTTAGAGCGTAGAGGGAAAAAAGGTGTATTATTATTAATAATATTATTATTATTCTGAGAAAAAGCATTTGGGCAGAACAGAACAAAAAGATGCTACGTATAGTATAATAGGGCCGGGCAAGAAACATATGTTCACGAGGCCCCGTGGCATATGACCAAACGTGCTTGACTTTTATACCAACTACTCTTTTTTTTTCTCCAAATGTTACTCTTTCCTTTTGATATACTTCCTCTAACCCATATTAGTTGACTTGAATTTGACAAATTTAGATGAACCTATATATAAATAGTGTCTAGATTCAATCAAATTTCGACAAACTTGAGACATCTAGTAGAAATATAATACGACATGGCATGAATTGCGAAAGATGAGGGTAGATGAAAAACGTGATGTTGAAATCGCATGTTATAATCTAAAAAAAAGCATGTTGTATGCCGATGATGCAAAGTTGCATGCAGACTCTTATAAGTATCTATTATTATTATTATTATAAGAAAAAACATTTGGACAGAAAAGAACAAAAAGATGCTACGTATAGTATAATAGGGCCGGGCAAGAAACATATGTTCACGCGGCCTCGTGGCATATGACCAAACGAGTGCTTGACTTTTACCAACCACTCATATTTTTTTATAATGCTATATACTTTTCTTTTTTTTCATAAAAAATATACAGTAGCATGAACTGTGAAAGATAAGGTGGATGGAAAAAGGTGAGATGTTGAAATCGCATGATGTGCTCCAAAAACAAATGAAAATCGCATGTTGTGTATGGCCGATGATGCAAAGTTGCAGACTCTCGTATGGTATTATTGGGAGGTTGAATTGTTCTTAATAACCCTTTCTTGCTTCATTCATCGTGATGTGGATGTTCACCATATAGTACACGGTTTATGCGCCAATTGGCTGCAATATGAGATGCCACTGCATTGCAATAATGCTGCCATTAGTAGACATCCAAATGGAAAATCCTCCGCTATTCTAACGACCAGCTTCTGCAGAAATCTATCGCTTGCTGCTTCCTACTATCCTATCCCGTACCTGCACCTGCGATCGAGAAAGTGACTTGCATGCAAACACGACTAGTTCTGCCTTTCAAGTGGAAAAGGGTCACCGGTTTTGCCTTGTGAGTTGTGACACATGCACGCATATGTGGATGCGCGAGGTGGGAATGAAAACAAGGTCAAGAATCTATCGAGGGTCGGTAGGTAGGTACGAACCGATCGAACCCCTGCGGGCCTTTGCTCGTTCGCCGTAGTGGGAGTGCATACATGTTCCACTTTCGAAATGGAAATGGGTAATTATAAAAAGAGTGAATTCCACTTTTTACCCTCTACTTGTGCATTTGTGACACTAATTACCCTATGTAATGAAAATTCATCTAAATTACCATGTTTGGAAACTTTAAACCCTCATTTTCTGATGCGTATCTATTGGGCAATGTGTGATGTGACGATTGAACTTCGAAATTATTGAGATGGCAACAAAGAATAGAACATTTGGTGTAGAGAAGGGTAGATATGATCGACCACGATGTCCTCCGATCTTGACATATTTTGTGGCGGCACATCGTCCTAACATTTTAGCCTTATCCAAGAACACGTGTTGAATGCTAAGATGGGACAAAATCATGCTTAGAATTTTCTTAAATAGGACATTCAGGTACAACTTATACTAAATGGGGTAATTAGTGTCTCAAATGCACAAATAGAGGGTAAAAAGTGGAATTCACTCTTATAAAAAAATAACTACCTCACATGAAACGGCATGATTTCAAATTGAGCAGCTTGTTTACCCATGGCGCAGTTAGCACTGTTGAAACACCCCCTGCCGACTGGCCGGTCCCGAGGTTGTTCCACACCGGAGAAGAAGACTAGGAAAAGGCACACACAGTACACAAGTAGATGACACAAAAGTGAACTTTATTAAAAACTTTCTCGGTAAACTCCCGTATACAGATTGTTCCTCTATTTATAGGCTAAAGGGGAATACGATACCCACATGGGCCAACCCTAGCCTGGTAGAGGCCAAACCGAGTGAGCCTCTACCTGCCCAGTTTCCCAACACTCCTCCTGGGTATCTTATCTGTATAACCATGGCTTAAAACTTCGAAAAACCCAGTGGGAAAAATATGGAGAAATGCACACGGTATACTTCTTGCTATGTTGCACGAATTGCCTCATTAAAAACCTCATGTGAGAAACTTCATAAAACTCACTAAGGGAAAAAGAGTACAATTCACCTAACTGCAAAGTTAAGTACTCAATTATCGGGATCAAGATTTTAGCGATGAGTTTGTGAAGATTCTCCCCCTGAACCTTGCATCTCCCTAAGTCTCATCATGCCGATCCCTCGGACACATCTCTTGAAAGAAGACGCTGGCAATGATTTAGTGAACAAATCAGCGAGATTTTCACACGACTTGGTATGCAAGACTTTCACTTCGTTCATCTTTTGCAACTCATGTGCATAGAAGAACTTAGGGTTTATATGCTTTGTGAGATTGCTCTTCACGTAACCCGTCTGGACTTGTGCAACACAAGCGGCATTATCTTCATAGATAATTGTTGGGGTTTGTACGGTGTTTAGTCCACATGACATCTGGATGTGACTGACTACTCGTCGAAGCCATACACATTCTCGTGATGCTTCATATAATGCTATGATTTCCGAGTGGTTCGTCGAAGTTGACACAAGAGTTTGCTTAGACGATTTCCAGGAAATAGCTGTTCCACCACAAAGGAAAACATATCCAGTCTGCGACTTGGATGTATGCGGGTCCGAAAGGTACCCAGCATCTACATAGCCTACAATAGATAGGTCTTGGTTCTTTTGGTAAAACAAGCGAAGGTCCTTTGTCCCTTGTATGTACCTAAAGATGTCCTTAACGCCTTTTCAATGCCTCTTGGTAGGCTCAGAACTGTACCTTGCAAGCAAATTGACGGCGAATGCAATATCCGGCCGTGTACAATTTGTGAGGTACATAAGTGCGCCAACTGCACTTAAGTAGGGGAATTCCGGTCCCAGAATTTCCTCCCCCTCTTCTTTAGAAGGATATGCCTTTTCAAACCCAAATCGTTCCAACACCTTCTGGGTGTAGGCCGACTGGTGAACTAGAATCCCAGCAGGGGAATGCTCAAGTTGCAGACCGAGGCAGAACTTGGTTTTGCCGAAGTCTTTCATCTCGAATTCCGACATCAGGTAGGAACTCGCTTCCTCAATATCGTCAGGTGTACCGATTATATTCAAATCGTCCACGTACACCGAGATAATACAGAAACCATCCTGGGATCTCCGTATAAAAACACATGGGCAATCTTCATTGCTCGCGTAGCCCTTCTGATGAAGGAAATCGCTTAAACGATTATACCACATCCTACCTGACTGTTTTAGTCCATACAATGACTTCTTAAGCTGAACACTGTATAAGCTCTTGTTTGCTCTATCCTGGTTCGGGACAGGGATACCTTCTGGTACTTTCATGTATATGTCCGAATCCAAGTTACCATATAGGTAAGCGGTGACAACATCCATTAGTTTCATTTTTAAGTCCATGTTTACTGCCATTGAGATCAAGTATCTAAAGGTAATTCCATCCATGACTGGGGAGTAAGTTTCCTCAAAGTCGACACCTGGTCGCTGAGTGAAACCTTGAGTAACGAGCCTTGATTTGTACCTTACTACTTCATTATTATCGTTTCTCTTTCGAACAAAAACCCACTTATGGCCAACAGGGCGAATGTGGGGAGGAGTTAGACAAACAGGTCCAAATACCTCTCTTTTGTTTAACGATAATAATTCAGCGGTAATTGCCTTCTGCCAATCTTTCCAATCCGACCTTTTCTTGCAATCAGCGAGCGTGTTAGGCTCAGGGTCCAGATCTATGATTGAGGCAATTTTCTTGGCAAAATTAACGTCGACATTTGCCATGGCTCGGTTGTATGACTCACCCGAATTAACATAGTTAATGGCCATTTCGTCATGGAGTGCATCAGGCACATCCTCTTGCTCCACCGGATTTCCCAATCCAGGAGCTAGGTCCTTTAGCTTTCCCGCTCCGATGTGTGCGCACACAACTTCGCTGAGTATTTCCGATATAGGAAATTTCAAGTCCGGAATTTCGTGCACTGAAATATCCGTACTCGTGTCAGGTCTCAACTGGCTCCCCTCAACAGGGGCAGACTGTAATAAATCTCTCTTATCCTTTTTCTTCGGGCGTCCCCGGGTACTTGGGATTTGAGAAACCGGAATCCGCGTCCTCTTAGGCCTTGGAGCAGGAGCGGGTATACCATCATTTTTCTTTGGTATTTCAACCTTTTCTGGTGCATTGCGTGCATGCACATGCGACTTTGTCATAGTCTTTAAATCACTAAAATGATCGGGCAGTTGATTCGCTAGGGAGTGCAAATCTAGTATCTTTTGGACTTCTCTATTAGTCTCAACAGTGCGCGGGTCATGAGCATGGATCCCCGTGGCTTTCCACGTGATTTCTCGACTTTTATCATCCAGGGGTTGATTACCTCCCCCCAAAGTCGGGAAAAGATCCTCGTCAAAAATGCAGTCAGCAAAACGGGTCGTGTGACAGTCACCTGTCAAGGGGTCCAAGAACCTGATTATGGACACAGTCTCATAACCAACGTATATCCCCGACTTACAGAGCGGTCCCATTGCTGATCGCTGGGGTGGTGGTATAGGTACATATACCTGGCAGCCGAACCTACGTAGGTGGGAAATTTTCGGTGCCGACCCTTGCGCAAGTTGGATGGGAGAGTGGATGTTGTAGGCCGATGGTCGAAAGTTGATGAGATTAGCAGCGTTGAACACCGCGTGTCCCCAACATGTAGTTGGTAAATTACAACCCTGAAGGAGTGGTCTGGCAATGAATTTAATTCTTTTAATCAATGCCTCCGCAAGTCCATTTTGAGTGTGGACATGCGGTACGGAGTGCTCAAGTTTGATTCCAGTTGCCATGCAATAATCATCGAATGCCTTTGAAGTAAATTCTCCGGCATTGTCCATTCGAGTAGACTTTAAACGATAATCAGGAAATTTATTCCTTATTTGTACGATCTGGGAGATCAACTTTGCAAAATCATGGTTCCTTGTTGACAGCAGGCAAACATTGGACCATTTAGAGGAAGCATCGACGAGCACCATGAAGTACCGAAACGGCCCTCAGAGGGGCTGAATTGGACCACATATATCCCCTTGAATGCGTTCCAAGAACGCGGGGAGTTCATCCTTCACCTTCAGGGGGGACGGTCTAATGATCAATTTCCCCGTAGCGCATGCGGAGCACACGAAATCATCGGGATTCGGGAAATTTTTCACATTAACATTATGACCGTTCGAGTTGTTAATTATATTTCTCATCATCCTAAGACCGGGGTGGCCTAACCTATCATGCCAAAGGCAGAATAGTTCGGAGCTTCTAAAGACAGTCTTAAGGGTAGTGTAAATAGGTGGTGCTACTATCTTAGTGTAGTACAGCCCGGTAGCTAATGAAGGGAGTCTTTCGACAACATGTTTACCATTTTCGTCGCGCTTGGTAATGAGGAGGAACTCCTTTCCATTCTCATCATCATCGGTTTCGACATGGAAACTATTTGCGCGGATGTCTCTAAAACTTAAGAGAGTACGAGTCGACTCCGGATACAACAATGCCTCTTCAATGATCAGAGTTGTTCCATTTGGGAGTATGATAGATGCTCTTCCGGAGCCAACTACATTCGGACCACAGCCGGCGATCGTCATTATGTTACCAGGGTTTTTGGTAATGGACTTAAAATACTTTGTTTCTCTCAAGATGGTGTTGGTGGTGCCGCTATCAGCAAGACACGTTTCCTCCATTTGGGCGCCACACGCGTTCTAAAATATAGTGCCTAATTAATATAATGGAGCGAGGAAGGTGCTACATCAAGTAAGTAAAACACATAGACATTTCAGAACATCACATAATCAAATAATGGAATAAATGAATGAAATAAATGTCATCCAATCGCCGAAAATAAGTGTTATGCTCTCATAGAGCTTACAACCATATCGAAAAGGAATTGTATCTGATTATTGCGGAAAAAGGAATCATCTCAACAAAAAGTTGCTCAGGTGGATTCTGCAAAGAAACCACCAAGCTCAGCCAGTATCTCAAGGTCAGTGGGCTTCTCTTCGTTGGCCATCATCATGGACAAGGGGCCTAGCTGAGGCGGCGGGGGCACAACGTGCTCAACCTCCATGGGCACAGCGGCATCCGTGGGGACCGCCGAGGGTGCTGCCACTTGTACTACGTCCTGCGCCACTACGTGCGCGATGTTCTACACAGGCGCCGCTCCGGGCGCCAGTGGTGCCTCAACCTGGACAGGATGCGCCTCGCGCGCCTTCTTGTTGGCCTTGAACGCGTCCACGACGTGTTTAGGGGCCAAACACTGCCTGGAGAAGTGAGTCTTGGAGCCACAGCGGAAGCAGTCCTGGGGCCTCCCCTCCCCCTTGCCCGCCTTGCGTTGCTTGGCCGGGTTGGAGGAGTTGGGGCCCTTCTTTCCCTTCTTGCCTCTCTTCTTGTGGATGGGCTTGCGCACCTTGTAGGCACCAGCATTGGCCTCATGACTTGGGCCCCCTGCGAAGGGTTGCGCGGAGAAGTTCTTTTTCAGAACATTGTCCTGCGCCTTGGCCACCTGGAGAGCATCAATAAGCGCTGCATATTCCGTGAATCCTTCCTGGCGAAAGTTTCGCGAGGACTGGATGTTGTCCGGATGGAATGTGGAGAGGGTTTTGTCTATCTTCTGCTGATCGGTGGTACTGGTCCCACACAGCTGAAGAATAGTACAAATCCGGTGCAACCTGGAGTTGTACTTGAAAGAACATGTTGGGCCCCCATGTGTGGTTTTGGTAATTAATGACAATATTTATGGACTAATGTGTGTATTAAGTTATACTTGTAGGATTTGTCCATTGGCATCGCTTGGAGCATGTGTTGGCTTCAAGGTCGATGAAATGCAAAGAAGATTTGTTGGGCAAGCTCAATATGCGAGGTCGATGATGAGAAATTAAGGAAGGCGTTCCATCTTGAGATCGGCAAGGTCATCTACATCGAGCTAAAATGGATTGTTCAAGGCAAAGGTATAATATTGATAGGTTTTCCCTTTTGCCGGTCTCATGTTTGTTGGGAGACCGGGTTTAGGATAGATAGCCGTACTATCAAGAGGGGCTCTCGAATGAGTAACTCGGTCACTTCGTTCGGAGAGATATCAAACCTTTGCATACTTGCATCATAATATTTGGTTGTTATTTGGTCTTATCCATTTGAGGATATAGAGCTTGTGGTAATCTCCATAACAAGCTCTAGTTCATCAAAAACGGATTTCCCTTTTATATCTTATTGTGTTTTGATCTTGGAGGTTTTACCAATTTGTATTTTAGAGATAGGTAAAACCTTCCATTATTTGGTTCTTACTCATGTGAAGATTTAGAGCTTGTGTTAATCTCCATGACAAGCTCTAGTTCATCGAAAACGGATTTCATATGCATTTTCTATTACGTTTTTGATGTTGGAGGTTTTATCGGTTCGTCTTTTTGATAGAGGTTAAACCTTTCGTCATTTGGATCTATCCTCCCTTACTGGACTATAATGTTTATTTGCATTATCTTTTAGAGCTTGTTTTCCTCTTCGAAACAAGCCCAAGATCATCAAAATCGGAGTCCGGATGCAAAAGTTATGGCCGTTTCCGTTCAGGGATGACCGGTAGTACCGGACCTGGGTCCGGTAGTACCGGAGGTCCGGTAGTACCGCCCCTTAGTACCGGTCGGTACTGAATAAGGTGCGTTTGGCGACCTGGGATCCCCAGGGAATGTCCGGTAGTACCGGGAAAAAGTCCGGTAGTACTGGGATTCACGTTTTTGGGCTTCAACGGTTGGATTTTGGGGGGACCTATTTAAGGGGCCTTCTTCCCCAATGGTTCCCCAACGAATCTTGCAAGTTTTCCCCTCCATTGTTGACCTTCTTGAGCTTGCTTTCTCTCAATCCCTCCAATGATTCTTGCATATTCTTGAGGGCTTTGAAAGAGGAGATCTAGATCTACAATCCCACCAATCAATCTCTCCTCTAAGTGAGGGGAACATATTGGGATCTAGATCTTGGAGTCTTTTGTGGATTTCCTCCATTGTTCTTCCTCTCTTATTCCCCCATAAGCTTTTGTAGCTTTGGTGGAATTTGGGAGAGAGGGATTTGAGCACCTTTGTGGTGTTCTTGCCATTTGCATTTGGTGCATCGGTTTTAGTTCTCTTTGGAGGATTTGATTTGAGTTACTCATTGGAGCTTGTCCCTCTTGGGTTCTTGGAACCCTAGACGGTTTGTGGCCTTGGTGGCATTGTGGCCTTGGTGACGTTTGTTGGGAGCCTCCAATTAAGTTGTGGATAAGTGCCCCAACCTTGTGAGAGGTTCCGGTTGCCACCGACAAGTGCACCGATAGTGGAAGCGTGGATCGATCCCATTGGGGTGAGATTCACCGGAGAATAAGGGAGGCCTTTTGTGGCGTTGGTGGTTTGATACCACCCCCTCTCCAAACAAGACGTACTCCATGCTGGGAGGAACTCGGTAAAATGTCGGTGTCCCCGCGTGCCTCGGTTATCTCTATACCCGAGCTCTTTACTTATGCACTTTACATTGTGATAGCCTTCGTGCTTGAAGTAATATATATCTTGCTATCACTTTGTTGCTTGTATTGCTTAGCATAAGTTGTTGGTGCACATAGGTAAACCTTAGTTGTTTCTAGGTTGTGCTTTACAAAGTAAACACTAGTTTTATTCCGCCCTTGTTGAGCCACTCTAGGAAAAGTTTTAATCGCCTATTCACCCCCCCCCCTCTAGGCGACATCTGTATCCTTTCAATTGGTATCAGAGAACGGTCTCTCATTTTAGGCTTCACCGCCTTGAGAGTAAAGATGTCGGCTAGAGGATTAGTGCACAATGACATGTTCATATTCGATGGCACAAATTATGATATATGGAAAAAATGCATGCTCATTCATTTTCGGGACATGGACCCAAATTTGGAGCGTATTGTAGATATAGGTTTTTCTCCTCCAATGGATTTCAAAAATCTATCTAGTGAGGATGATAAAAACTTATATCTCGATGCTCAAGCTTCTAATGTGCTTGTTAATGCTTTGAGCTATGTAGTTACATCTTCAATCATTCCTTTTTGGAGCGCTCATGAGTTATGGACAAAACTTCAAGATAAATATGTTGTGTCCAACATTATTGAGGATGATTGTGTTGCTTCCACTTCCGGTCAAGATGAGTTCTCATCCTCTACCACTTCACCAACATGTGACTTTTCACAAGGTAATGATATGGTGAGTGGTGATAGAAATTGCAATTTGGATAGTGTGCTTACTATGTGTAATCCCTCATCTCTATCTAGTTGCAATGATCTATCTTTGGACTTTAACACTTCTAGCACTACAAACTCCTTACATGCTTGTGTTAATAGTCCGTGCATATCATGTAGAAATGACTTGAATAAATCTCATGATGATATGCTTGTGTTGTCTTGTTGCCATGATAAAAATGATTCAATTTCCTCTAGTACTTGTGTTGCTAACCATGTAGAGGAAACCGAAGATTCTATGGGCCAAGACATGGTTTTGAATGAAGACACAAATGCAATCTCATCTTCGCCTTCTTCCGGTACCCACCTATGCCTTATGGCTAGGGATTCTAAGGTAACTCCTACTTTGGAACCCATTACCTCTTGTGATGAGGAGGATGTGGATAATGGGGAAGAAGAGCTAGATATTGATGATTTATATGAAAAGGGTGAGATTGTTTATCGTGCCCTTGTTAACAAGGATATTGCTTGCTCTAACTTTGTTGAAATCTTGGACTTTGCTATTAAGAGCAAAGAACTTATTGATAAGTTAGAAACACAAATTGAGGTGGCAAGTGATCTCAAACATAAAAATGATGAGACTCAAGTTGCTTATGCTAAACTCCTTGAGGATTTTGAGCACCTCAAAAATGGCTCTAGGGTCATAAAGGGTGAGCTCATCAAACTCACCGAGTCACATGAGCAACTTAAAGCCTCATATTCAAAAGAGCTTGCCAAGTTGCCCTCACCTCTCGCTAATAATGATGATGCTTGTGCTACTAACTCTATTTCTTGTGAAGCATCTATTTTGGAGGAGAATGTTGAGCTAAAGGCTCAACTTGCGTTGCTAACTAGCAACTATGGGAAATTAGAAGAAAGTCATGTTAAGCTCTCAAGCTCGCATGAGGATCTTCTAGTCTCCCATGGTAGGCTAAAGTTAGCTCATGAGGCCATCGTGTCAAAGGTAACATCTAGTGGGCCTCATGTGGACATTAGCACTACATCTACTCCAAATGTTATATTGCCATGTGCTAGTCCTTATAGTTCATACTCTCACAACCATAATATATCTCGTGATGAATTACATTCCGTGCCTTGTTGCTCTAACAATGTAGCATCTACTTCCTCTAGTGTTTTTGTTGAAACTAACCATGTAGAGGAAATAAAAGAGCTCAAGGCTCAAGTCACTTCTTTGAAGAATGACTTGAAAAAGGGTCATCAAGGGAAGGCCGCACTCAACAAAATCTTGAGTGTGCAAAAATCCCCCAATGACAAGAGTGGACTTAGATTCAACTCCAATGTCAAGAACAAGTCCACTATCAAGTTGAAGCACAAGGAAAACAAGAAGAATGGCCAAGATCAAAACAAATATCCGGCCAACATTGTTTGCTTCAAGTGCAAGGAAGAAGGGCATCATGTCAAACATTGCCCATTAAAGAAGAAGTCCCTTGGCAAGAAGCAACAAGGGAAGCGGCCTCATGCTCTACATCTTGTTAGAGATGGGCCTCCTCCCAAGAAGACTCAAGCTCTTCCTCAAGTTGTTTCTTCATCCAAAAAGAAAGATGGCAAGAGTAGAACTTGCTACATATGCCGCAAGAAGGGGCACATTTCTTCCTCATGCACTATTGGTATCTCCTCATCCCATCCTATCTTGATTGATGATGCCTATTCTCTTTGTAAGGATGAGGTTGGCAATGTGTTTGCCAAATTTGTTGGTGCTCAATGTGGGTTCAAGAAAAGAACCATTTGGGTTGCCAAGCCTATTGTGACTAACCTCTTAGGACCCAACTTGGCTGGGGACCAACAAGCCAAAACTTGATCAATAGGTATTGTTGGAGGGCATTGGAGTCTTGGCTACATCATGAAGAATTAAGGGATCTTCATTATTAATTTTTGTCAAGCCAAGTCATGTGGATTATATTGCTCCTATTATATTTCCAATGTTCCTCCTTGCGGTAACATATGCTTAACTCATTACATTGAAAGTTACTCGCCCCCTTGTGCATGTGTTGGTTTTGTATCTTCCATGCCTTTGTACATGTTGTGCTATCCACTTAATTATCTTAAGATATCAAGAATATTTGTGTATGATTAGGTGGCACACCATGTATGTGTGTTTATTATGTTTGAGCCTTGCTTGGTTATATTTGGTATCTTATTTGGCTCTTGTGAGAGATTAATGGATTATCCCATTTTGGGGGAGTGTTATGCTTGGGCATTCCACAATCCTAAAATTGTGTGTACATGAGAAATACCACCTAGTATTTATATTGGATTATTGTCTAGTCTCTATGTGGTACAATTCTCATGATAAATTTAAGTTTTATAATGTCCATTAATTATCTCTATTTGTATTTATTTTGCCTCGTGTTGGTTTTATGGTAGTGTCACATTATGGGGGAGTCATATGCTTAGTGCATATTACAATCCTAGAAAATGTGAATATTCGAGGTTGTGTCACTTAGAATTTATATTGATAATTATCTAGCACCTATGTGACACATTTGCTCATACAAGTTCCAATTTGCTTGAATGCCTTTATTGATCTTATGTTGGATCTTGTATATGAGAGTGGTTCTTGGTATGTGTTTCCTCATATTTAGATATATATATCCTCATGGAAACCATTTGCTTCAAGTTACTCTAATCACTAGTGATTGTGTGACTATTGGAAGCTACCAAGAATCGTGTTCGAAGTATCATGCTCAATTCTTATATTTAGTTATATGCTTCTTGTTGTGACTATGATCTTGGATATCTATGCAAGCTACCTTTGGGAAATTATTCCCAATATTTCTTGTCCTTGGACAATGAGTAATTTATGGTAGAATTTGTTGATCATATTCACTTTGGCCCTTGCTTAATATTATCCTATCTTTGGCCAAGAAAATGTTTTGTGTTGTCTCCCAAGACTTCCTTGCTTCTTGTGGATCTTCTTATTTTATTGGTATCCTCTTGTGTTTTACTTATTGTAGGTGCAAGTGATGATCCCATTTGTGTGCATTTTGAATTTAAAAAGAAAATCCTACATAATGCACTATCTATGGGGGAGCTCTCCTATATTATTTAGAACACTCATATTTATGCTTCATTGTTTGATCCATATCGGGTTTTATGTGCTTGGAAGCCCAATCCTTTCGTTTTGGTATTTTGTGCCATCATGAGAAGTTTGGGGAGTTTGGTTTCTTGTTGGAACCTTGCTTGTTGTTGGGAGTTGGTTTTGTCTCATTCCTTGTTTCATGATTTGACCATTTTAGAATGAGATAAATCCTTGAGCATTTTTATTTCTATCTATCTTTTGCTCCTTTGGTTTTAGCCTAGTTCATTTGTTGAACTTGTGATCTTTCATGTGTTGAATTGGTTCTTTGA
Organism: Avena sativa; assembly: GCA_916181665.1. Classification (NCBI taxonomy): domain Eukaryota; kingdom Viridiplantae; phylum Streptophyta; class Magnoliopsida; order Poales; family Poaceae; genus Avena; species Avena sativa. Next base: position 366,491,822 of record OV702279.1, on the reverse strand, counting down.
TACAATTTGGACATCGTTTGTCATGTCACACTCTTGTGTGTGCAATATCGATTTACTTGGTGTTTTGTTCAAATTGTATTTCCTTTTGGTTCTTGAAAGATTTATGCATGCATATTTACTATATGATTATATTATGGCATGCTTGCTTTCTTTGATCCAATATATAGGGGAAACTCCACCAATTCCCATCGGCTAAGTTGTGCATGAAATTCAATTTCATATCAATGTGCACATAATTATGTGGAGTCTCTCCTATGTATTGTAGTTTCTCTAACTACTTTGGACCCAATAAGTTTGGGGACCATTTTGTACTTAAATGTGTTTTAGGTATATTGGAGATATATTGGATACTTGTCTCTCAATTTTGAAGAAGTGATGCTTAGAAGAAAATTTGAGGCAAGCTATAGGATGATCAACGAATTCATATCCTCTACATCCTACCAATTATATCTCGGTAACAAGTATCTCTTGCTCATGCATATTTATATTGCTTCCAACCTTTTGTAGGTTGCATCTTGTCATGAATTTTTGTTATTGTATTTATTGTTGTATCTCTAGCCATGGTATTAAGAGGACTCTATATTGTATATGTGTATAAGTTGAGATGAGTACATGTAGTTGGGACTATACAAAATCATGCACATGATCCTACAATCCCAAATATGTCAATCTAGCAATTTTATTGCCTATCATTTCCTCAACTTCTCTCATATGCAATAGTGAGATTTTGCTAGTCTATTTTCTATTATGATACTTGTTGCCTTTCTTCATATATTTCAACTTTCTCCTTTTCCCTTGGTGATAGTTGTAATATATGTAGTGTGTTTGTGTTTGAAGTCCATTATGTACAATAAGATATATTTGAGCCTTTGGCCATGCTTTGAAGCAAAAATCTTATTGGTATATATTATGACTTCATTTTTGCTTTTTCATATGCCTTCTTGTATATCTTCTTTATGTGTGCATATTTATTTGTTGGCATATGTCTCTGTGATGTTTTCCACTTATAGACATATACACATATGAGAAGATAATTTTAATTGATTTTTAATCCTTGGATGCCACCTTTTATTTCTTTTTATTCTTTGGTGGCTTCCAAATTTATTTGCCTATGAGTGATTGTTCCTCTTGTTTGCATCTTTGAGCACTCATATTTATTCTCTCATGCCTTGTATTGTTAAATGAACTTGGATGAGTGAGGATTCCATGATTATTCACCTTGATCCCAAATACAATTATCATAATTGGTGCATTATCTTTGGGGAGCTCATCTAATTCATCTAATAATGCACATTTGTCTTCTTTCACATTTGTTGTGTTTTAAATGCTTATGGGGGAGCAAGGATTCCATATTTGTACATTATGTATTCCAATACATTTATTTTGAATTATGCACAAATCTTGGGGGGCTTCTCTATTTGTTATTTAAAACACTCTTTTGCTCATATCATAATATCTTGTTGTCTCCATTTGGACTCATTTGTTGTTTTCAAATTGGTTTGTCGGACCTTGTAGTTGCTTGCATCATTTGACTTTATTTTTGCAATCTTAGGGTCCTCGATATAGTTCTACTCCCTCCCAAGTATTCATCATTGGATATGTGCGAAGGCACACCTTTGGAGGAATTATTACTATATTTGCCTTCTAGAACTTGTCACCCATTTCGGCAATCGATGCCAATGGGGGAGAAGTTTTAAAGGGTTTAAGGGAAGTTGGTTTATGCATTGAGTTTGTTCTTGTGCATTTGCTTCTCATGCTCTTGCATCTTTGTTGTCGCTTAGCATGTGTTATATATAGAGGAAACTCCACCAATGATAATGATTGGCAATATATGCAATGAAATTCAAGTTCATCACACATGCATAGATTGTGGGGGAGTTTGCTCTATATATGGTGGTGGTACCAATATCACATACTCTTTTAGCATTTGATATTGGTATTACCGTCTTATTCATTAACATTCCTTATATAAACCCTCTTAAAGGGATTGTCATCAATTACCAAAATGGGGGAGATTGAAAGAACATGTTGGGCCCCCATGTGTGGTTTTGGTAATTAATGACAATCTTTATGGACTAATGTGTGTATTAAGTTATACTTGTAGGATTTGTCCATTGGCATCGCTTGGACCATGTGTTGGCTTCAAGGTCGATGAAATGCAAAGAAGATTTGTTGGGCAAGCTCAATATGCGAGGTCGATGATGAGAAATTAAGGAAGGCGTTCCATATTGAGATCGGCAAGATCATCTACATCGAGCTAAAATGGATTGTTCAAGGCAAAGGTATAATATTGATAGGTTTTCCCTTTTGCCGGTCTCATGTTTGTTGGGAGACCAGGTTTAGGATAGATAACCGTACTATCAAGAGGGGCTCTCGAATGAGTAACTCGGTCACTTCATTCGGAGAGATATCAAACCTTTGCATACTTGCATCATAATATTTGGTTGTTATTTGGTCTTATCCATTTGAGGATATAGAGCTTGTGGTAATCTCCATAACAAGCTCTAGTTCATCAAAAACGGATTTCCCTTTTATATCTTATTGTGTTTTGATCTTGGAGGTTTTACCAATTTGTATTTTAGAGATAGGTAAAACCTTCCATTATTTGGTTCTTACTCATGTGAAGATTTAGAGCTTGTGTTAATCTCCATGACAAGCTCTAGTTCATCGAAAACGGATTTCATATGCATTTTCTATTACGTTTTTTATGTTGGAGGTTTTATCGGTTCGTCTTTTTGATAGAGGTTAAACCTTTCGTCATTTGGATCTATCCTCCCTTACTGGACTATAATGTTTATTTGCATTATCTTTTAGAGCTTGTTGTCCTCTTCGAAACGAGCCCAAGATCATCAAAATCGGAGTCTGGATGCAAAAGTTATGGCTGTTTCCGTTCAGGGATGACAGGTAGTACCGGACCTGGGTCCGGTAGTACCGGAGGTCCGGTAGTACCGCCCCTTAGTACCGGTCGGTACTGAATAAGGTGCGTTTGGCGACCTGGGATCCCCAGGGAATGTCCGGTAGTACCGGGAATGTCCGGTAGTACCGGGAAAAAGTCCGGTAGTACTGGGATTCACGTTTTTGGGCTTCAACGGTTGGATTTTGGGGGGACCTATTTAAGGGGCCTTCTTCCCCAATGGTTCCCCAACGAATCTTGCAAGTTTTCCCCTCCATTGTTGACCTTCTTGAGCTTGCTTTCTCTCAATCCCTCCAATGATTCTTGCATATTCTTGAGGGCTTTGAAAGAGGAGATCTAGATCTACAATCCCACCAATCAATCTCTCCTCTAAGTGAGGGGAACATATTGGGATCTAGATCATGGAGTCTTTTGTGGATTTCCTCCATTGTTCTTCCTCTCTTATTCCCCCATAAGCTTTTGTAGCTTTGGTGGAATTTGGGAGAGAGGGATTTGAGCACCTTTGTGGTGTTCTTGCCATTTGCATTTGGTGCATCGGTTTTAGTTCTCTTTGGAGGATTTGATTTGAGTTACTCATTGGAGCTTGTCCCTCTTGGGTTCTTGGAACCCTAGACGGTTTGTGGCCTTGGTGGCATTGTGGCCTTGGTGACGTTTGTTGGGAGCCTCCAATTAAGTTGTGGATAAGTGCCCCAACCTTGTGAGAGGTTCCGGTTGCCACCGACAAGTGCACCGATAGTGGAAGCGTGGATCGATCCCATTGGGGTGAGTTCACCGGAGAATAAGGGAGGTCTTTTGTGGCGTTGGTGGTTTGATACCACCCCCTCTCCAAATGAGACATACTCCATGTTGGGAGGAACTCGGTAAAATATCGGTGTCCCCGCGTGCCTCGGTTATCTCTATACCCGAGCTCTTTACTTATGCACTTTACATTGTGATAGCCTTCGTGCTTGAAGTAATATATATCTTGCTATCACTTTGTTGCTTGTATTGCTTAGCATAATTTGTTGGTGCACATAGGTAAACCTTAGTTGTTTCTAGGTTGTGCTTTACAAAGTAAACACTAGTTTTATTCCGTCCTTGTTGAGCCACTCTAGGAAAAGTTTTAATCGCCTATTCACCCCCCTCTAGGCGACATCTGTACCCTTTCAGTACTCTCCCACCGTCTTGAAGTCCGCAAACCTCAGACGTATCCAATCTGCCTCCGCCTGTGGCTGAATGGTGTACTTCAGCCTAGAGAACCGCTTGTTGAGGGCGGTCCAAAGGGCAGAAGCATTCCGTTCTGCCATGTACTCATTCTTGAGAGTCTCACACATGTGATGGCGGAGGAAGTGCAGGGCTTTGACGTTATCCGCCGGGATGGTTTTGCTGGGGGCCGTCGGGGTCCCCTCAATCAACGCATCCTTCATGCATCGGCCCTCAAGGACGATCTCAACGTCCGAGGCCCAAGTCAGGTAGTTAATCCCATCCTGGGTCAACTCCCGAAACTCGCGGCTGACGATTCCGGTCATCTGCAATTTATGCAAAGTGTGTAAGATTACAGCAGGTAATCGGTTGCATAAATGCGATAATCGATACAATAATTCAAATATGACGGCGTTCCAAAATTTAATGTAAAAATGGTACAAGCTATCTATGAGATACAAAGTATTAACAACATGCGGTAATTAATGACTATAGTAAAACATAGTTTAAAAGCTTGTGTAAAAACCGGCAAAAAACAGAGCCAAAACGGTCCAACCGCCCGCGATTGCGTGCTACCAAACGGTCCAGCTATCCTTGCCTCTGCGCGGCCGGTCCGCTCCAGACCGTCCCGGCCCGCTAAGCGGGGGAACGGAGCTAGCAAATCTAGCTCCCGACTGGGGCGGCGGTGCCGGCAGCAGGCCGGACCGGCGACGAGGTGGGGAGGGGCGGCGGCGGCGTGCGGCAGCAGGCGCGCCAGCTGGCGGCGGCGTGCGGCGCGAAGGGCGCGCGGCCAGCAGGCTCACGAGGCCAGCACGGCGGCTCGGCGGCGCGCGGCAGCACACGGGGCAGCGCGCGGCGGCGGGCGAGGCAGCGGCCGGCGGGCGCGGCGCGCGGCCAACAGGCTTGCGAGGCCAGATCGGCGGCGCACGGAAGTACGCGGGGCAGCGCGCGTGCGCGTGGCCAGCAGCAGGCTGACGAGCGGTAGCGCGGCCGTGCGTGGCGACGACCATGGCGCGGCGCAGGCCAGCGACGCGCGGCGCGGGTGCGCGTGGCCAGCAGCAGGCTGGCGAGCGGCAGCGCGGCCGTGCGTGGCGGCGGCCAGCGGCGCGGCGTGGCCAGCGGGCGCGGCAGCCGGCATGCACGCAGGCCAGCAGCGCGGCGTGGCGGCCGGCGGGGCCAGCGGGGCCGGGCGGCGCGGGGCCAGCGGCCGGCGGCGGCGGGCGCGCGGCGACGACCCGGCCAGCGGGGCCAGGGCGTGCGCGGGCGCGAGCTCGGTCCTCAGCCGCCATGGCCTCTTCATCTTGCAAGCGCGTACGTATGCGATTGCAAACAAAAAATTACATGCAAAAAAAAAACTATAGATTCGATCCGATCTACTCAATAAAAATAGACATGATCAGTCCGATCTACTAAATTAAATTTAGATCGGCACAACAGGTGCACTGGTACAGTCAACAAGTTCCTGATCTGGGAGTGATTAAATCGACATTGGTCGGCGACAGCAGGTCAGCTCGACTCCCGGAAGGGAAAATCCGTACCCCAGATGGGATCTGATCTAAGATCTGAACGCAAATCTTGAAAGGAAAACGCGAGACGAATCCATTTTTGCGGTCAGATTTGTGTTACCTTCAACGAAAGTCTGCGTGATGCAGGCTCGACGGTGGCTTGACGGAGGCTCGACGGAGAGACACGTGCTGATAACGTGTTGGAACACCCCCTGCCGACTGGCCGGTCCCGAGGCTATTCCACACCTCCACACCGGAGAACAAGACTAGGAAAGGCACACACATTACACAAGTAGATGACACAAAAGTGAACTTTATTAAAAACTCTCTCGGTAAACTCCCGTACACATATTGTTCCTCTATTTATAGGCTAAAGGGGGATACGATACCCACATGGGCCAATTCTAGCTTGGTAGAGGCCACACCGAGTGGGCCTCTACCGGCCCAGTTTCCCAACAAGCACGTCTCTGTTTGTGTTTGAGCAGTTGTCTCTGCTTACTTTGGAAACCGCGTAGTCAGGCATGCCAACTTAGAACTCACCCTGCCCTAAATTAGGTGTCGCGGATTTATTTAAGTTTATATTTTCTCTGTCTAAATTAATTGACTCATTTATTTTAGTTTGTATGTGTCTATTCACTAAACAATATATACATGCAAGTCTAGACAACACGAGCCAGTTAATTCTAGAGGAAGGAAATACTAAAACGAGTCTAAATACTCCCTCCGTTCACAATTAGATTGTATTCTAGGTTTAGTCAAAATCAAACTCTACTATGTAAAATTTATAGTATAGAATCTTCGTAAGTTATATTTTTATAATATATGTATTTAGAATAATGAATGTTGATATATTTTTTTATTCCCTCCGACCCGTATTAATTGACTTGGATTTGTTAAAATTTGGATAAACCTAGACACTATTTAGGATACAGGTTCATCCAAATTTTGACAAATCCAAGTTAACTAATATGGATTGAAGGAAGTATATTTTTGGTCAAAGTTGACAAAGTTTGACTTTAAGAAATCCTAAAACGCGAAGTAATAAAATACAGAGGGAGTACATGGATATCTACACAAATCTGTGACATGATTTTCCGGACAAAAGAAATACTACCTCCTTCCTAAAGAGATGTCTTAGATTTGTCAAAATTTAGAGTACAGAGCGTGTACTATATTCTTAGTAGATGGCAGGCAGAGAGGATGCTGTAGCTAGCAGACTTCCTACGCAAATGGCTCGGGAAATTGCAAAAGGAAAGAACCTGGAAAAGCCTGCTCCAACAATCTCCAAGCTTAAAAGGTATCAAAATCAAACACTTCTAGTGTTTTATCTTCTGCTAGACTACATTCTTTGGCAAGCATTGTTGGTGTTAGTATTCCTGACTTACTAGATAAAATTACTTCTGTAAGTTCTAGCACTAGCATTCTCTCGAATCAGGCTCGCGTCCCGCTTTATAAATAAAGCACAATCTAAGTACATAACCGGACATACAACCACCGTGGCCGAGGCCAAAACGTAAAGAAAAATAGTCACACAATCGCTGGGGCTACAGCACATCACCGCCCAAGAGGAAAAACAAAAAAGATGGCACGAGAAGGAGGAGGCCGGCGCCCCTCAGGACGACACAGGGGGCGGGAGGGTCGCAGAGGTCGGTGCCGAGAAGGGGATCGCCGCCGTCCTCAAAGCCCGGAGAGAGGCCTCGAACATCGCCTGGTCACGCTGCCGCACCAAGGGAGACCACTGTTGTAAGAAGGCAAGCAAAGCAAAAATAGAGTCAGACGCCCGGGAAGGAAAAACCCGCTCGATCACCATCTTATTGCGAACATTCCACAGGGTCCACGAAAGGGCCGCAAAGAGGAGCCAAAAGATCCATCGACTAACCCCTGCGGGGCTTTGCTAGTTCGCCGTAGTGGGAGTGCATACATGTTCCACTTTCGAAATGGAATGGGGTTAGCATAAAAGACCAACGACCTCACATGAAACGGCATGATTTTAAATTGAGCAGCTTGTTTATCCATGGTGCAGTTAGCATGTCTCTGTTTGTGTTTGGGCAGTTGTCCCGGCTTACTTTGGAAACCGCATAGTCAAGCATGCCAACTTAATACTCATCTTGCCCCGAATTAGATGTTGCGGATTTATTTAAGTTTATGTTTTTTCTATCTAAATTAAATGACTCATTTATTTTAGTTGTTTATGTATCTATGTACTAAAACTTTACCTGATGTAGCTGATGATATGGGGTGGTCTTTTTGTTGAAAAGAACAGGCGGGGCAAGCATCCCAGGACAAAAAAGTTTAAATGAATTGTTATTTCTGGAATCCAAGGTAAATTCAAGCCCTAGTAGAAAATCTGCTATTATAGATGTTCTAAATAAAACACATGCTAATACAATTGGTTTCCAAGAGATAAAAGGGGATTATTTTAGATATAATTGGTGATGTCTTTCGCCTCAGCTGCTTTGGCCGCATATGCCAATACTTCGACCGAAGCCACCGCGTTACGCTCGGCCACTGCCTCCGCTACTTGGGCCGCCGCCATCGCCGATTCTGCTGCTTTGACGATGGGGGCCACTGCTACGACCACCACCCCACCTTCTGCCGCAAACACGTCGTCGCGTTCGTCAACAGTCGACATTTGTAAGTTTCAAAATATCCAGAACAAAAATTCCTAGTGTAGATAATTTTGAATTCTACTAGTGTGCAAAATCTCCGTTCAAAATCTGTTGTATCTAGGCTACACAGAAATAACAAATCTGACAAGTTTTCAAGTTTTGATAATGTGCATTATTTACCGCACCCGATCCATGCATTTGTCATTTTTACTCACCCGAAAATACGACGAATTATGAATTGAGATTTTGCATGCCCAGTTTATGATTTTCCCATTTTTTTTAATGTTTGAAATGTCATTTTCTCTTCAAAAAAGAGCCCCCAGACACTCGGGAGCCATTTGTCCGCTTTCGGCAATGTGTACTTCTTTTATCGGTATAGCATCTGTGATTTTCAGAGAGTCGATTTGGAGGACTGTCCGGAGGATTTTACCTTTTTCAAAAAATTCAAATTTAAATATAAAAAATCTAAAAATACCAGGATCTAGATATTAATTTAAAATACACGTGTGTAAAAAATAATGTGAAAATAATTTGTATTTTGGCCTCAGAAAAAAAGAGAAAATTTCAGATATAGACGTGAACCGTGCAACTTTTAATGTGCCTGCGTTTTCATCATATTATTTTTTCCGTATCCAAAATATAAGGATTTTTTCATTATTTTTGTCTGTGATGGATTTTCCATCGCAAAAAATACAAGTCTGTAATGTTAGATACAAGTAGTAAGTTGTCTCAAAAAAGATACTAGTAGTAAGTATTTTTTGCGTAAATATCTGATGATTTCTAAAGATTTCCCACCCCGGGGAAACACCCTCGTTCTCTACGCCGGCGAGAGAGGATCCTGACTTCTCCGGTCGCCGAAATCTCCCGGCTGCTGTTCGGTGTTCTGCTCAGGATCTGTCACAGGAAGGTGAGAACAACACAATCCCCAGTTCGTAGTATGTGCTAGCCCTGAATTGGATCTGAGCAGAGCATCCTTCCTACTTACGGTTCCAGAGGCGGCTAGAGGCGAGGCTGGTGATAGGTGGGCTTCGGCTTCTTCTAGATTCTCTTGCCCGGTGTGCTAGAGGGGCGGCTTCCCCGTGCGAATCGAACACTTCGCAGGTGTATGTATTCGATATAGCTGCACTTTAGAGCAAGATATTCGATTGGTTTTGTTTGCGTGCTTCCGATCCAATCCTTCATGACCCGTGAGTTATGTTTCTTTGTACATCCAAACTGTACACGTTGTTAATCAATCCATAACTTCCCAAGTGTGTGCAATTAGCCCATGGTTCATGGAAGGTGGTACTATATATGTGCAATTAGCCCTGCTTACAGTTTGTTATGGCCTCTAACCAATTACACATCGTTAGCCAGTTAATGATTTCCTTGCTTCTATATGATATTCATGTTTACACACGGTTGTAGAGCTCTTGAAACAAATAAGTCACAACAGATTGATTATTAAATGCATGAAAAGCTGCAAGAACACCAAATGGCTTGAAATCTGCTAGGTGTGCAGATAGATTATTACGTGCAAGGATCGTTCACAGAGAGCTTTCTGTTGTGACCAAATTCTTGGTCTAATCCTGCAAATCTACACACTGTTGTTCAGTTTTTCTTCTAGTACTGAATCAAAGTTTAAGAACAAATTGTCGGTATCCATCATTTTGTTATTTCTATTGCTGTAATATTAATGCTTTATGATTATCTTATCCCAATAAATCTGAACTTGAAATGGATTTAAATGAGTGTACGCAGTAAAACATAGTTTCAGATGATTGAATTATGTTACATTGTCTTTTGTCTCCATGATTAAAAAATTGCTTCTGTGGCTATCCTCACACTATCAATTTTGCCTTTCAGCAAAATACCATAAAGACATGGACCCTGGGAACGGTTCTCCTGCTCCTAAGCTACCTGATGATCTAGTAGTGGAGGTTCTCTCTCGGCTGCCGTTCAAGTCTTTTTGCCGCTTCAAATGTGTCTCCAAGGACTGGCTTGCCTTCTCCTCTGATCCACACTACCGTAAGAAGCTTCTGAAAATTCCGACAGGTCTTCTCTACCAACGCCGTCATAACTCTGCTATCAGGCTTGCTAGCCTGCCCCACAATGATAAGGAATTTGATGAAGCTCTTAGTTTCCTTCCACAGTATGAGCAATTAGAGCTGATGGATTCTTGCAACGGCCTAGTCCTTTGTAAGTACAAGAACAGCTACACTCCTCTAGGTATTTGCCGCTTCATCGTCTGCAATCCGGCAACACGAGAGTGGAGGATGCTCCCTGATACTCCTCATAGCCATTATGACCCTTTTTACAATATGAGTATTTTGGCTTTCAGCCCATCACGGTCAGCAAAGTTCTACGTCTTCAACTTTCAGCGGCTGAGTACCCGCTATTTGGGATTTGGCCCCATCAAACTTCAGGTGTTCTCGTCTGATCATTCTACCTGGTTTCTGGACGATACATCATGGCTCTCTCAGACGACAATGGTTTCTCCACCACACCTGTTTATAGATGGAGCATTGTATGTGAAGACAGATTTGCATGAGATTCTAGTAGTGAAGAACTTGGAGAGAAGTCGTGCTGGCATTCCGCCCACTCTTCGGGTTATTAAGCTGCCGCATGAAGGTGTCGGTTTTATAGCTAGGTTTGGCCAGCGTTGCTTCGGTCAATCTTCGGGGGCCTTGCACTACGCATTGGCAGAGGAGGATGCTCGTACGATTCTTGTTTGGCGTCTTGATGTTGATGAGCCTTATGAGTGGAGCCTAAAGTACCGCCTTAGTATGAGCCATGCATTCGGAAGGGACAACCTTTGTCAGTATGACGCACACTCCTGGAAATGTGACTATGCTGTCATCGCTCTTGACCTGGAGAGAGATGGTCTTGTCCTGTTTGACAGACAAGCGGACAAGCTTCGCTTGTACAATATAAGAACCGGTCAACTTACTGAGATTCAGCCAGAAGACCACCGCATCAACAAGTTGCATGACAAGTACTATCATTTTGTGGCATCCTACTCGAAGCTCCCAGTTTTAACCATATAGTGGGTACTATCTTTGTTTGTGTTATGGATTTCACACCTTTTTATGTTGTAAAAGAAAAGAAAATGCAGAGGTAGCTTCTTCTGAGTTAAGTGCTATTTATGGACTGTAACCTAGGATTGATTTTTTTTGGTTTTTTCTTGAACCTATTCCAGTACCAATATTAATGAGGCTAGCTCTATTATGTTGTCATGTAAACTAGGAGCTCTATGTATTCTGCTGTAGTCATTTCTCTGCAAATACAATTCCTGAAACTTCTGAGGGAAGATGCTGAATTTCTTGGAAATACTGGAGGTGTGCTTCCTAGAAAGGATAATCTGGAATCAGGAAGCAGAAAGTTTTGACTATCTAGCGATGAAACACATACTTTAGCTTGAGTTTGATGTCATGTATTTGTGCCACTATCAATTGCTTTCAGTTTCAGTACGTTGTACACTACTCTGCGCATCAGAGATAATAAGAACTCAGATGCAACACCCAACCCACGGGGGGCTAGCGGGGTCCCTCGATGGAGCAAATTGGGTGTAGGCCAGCTCTATCGGCGAGAGCGAGTGAAGTTCCCCCATTTCCCCGTCTGTGTCGCCACCTTTCTCTTCTCTGCCATTCCCCTGCCGATAGAAAGGCTGCACCATGGATTTGCCTACGCCATGGATTCGGACGATATGAGCGGATGTTCGCCACTCTTGTGGAGTAGCAGGCAGTTGTTGCCGCCTCTGCCGATGATCAGTTGAAGATCCCCTCTTGTCTCCTACGCGTGCACGCCCCGGATGCACAACCACGACGTGGAGGCTCGAAGCACGGGCGTCGCAAGAGCAGGCCGAGGCAGAGGATGGGGGGTCATTGCATGTTGTACGCCGACTACTTTGTCAATGATCCACTGCACGGCGAGGTGGTATTTCGGCGCCATTTCAGGATTAACCAGAAGTTATTCATAAAGGTTGTCGTTCACGTTAGGGAGTTTGACCACTACTTCATATGCAAGAAAGATTGACCGACACGGTAGGATTTTCCTCAATTTAGAAGTGCACCGCTACTTTGAGGATGCTTGGATACGAAGCTCCAGTTGATACACATGGCGACTATCTACTCATGGTTGAGTCCACTGTTATTTTGTGCATGTACATGTTCGGTGGGTATGGTGGTTATTTTTGGACCAACCTACTTAAGAACACCCAATGCAGAAGAGACTGCTGGAATCCCGTCACAAAATGAAGCAAGAGATTTTCTAAGATGCTTGGAAGTATCGAGTGATGTATCCGAAGTGGATTTGCAACTTGTGTCTCGTCACGATTGAGGAGTTAGGCTCTCGATGTATCAGATTGCCTACTCCTATGAGATTGATTGGTGATATATTAGGCCTGATTTGATTTTGTTACATACGCGGTTAAGCAACTAGAGATTTCTTAGCCGGTGCCTTCTCGTACGCGATATCCTTGTGATGTGCCACCCGCGTGAGATTAGCCGTGTGTGTGTGGATGCCATCTGAAAAGATGCTTGGCTCTACTTACTATAAAATCAATCGACAGATGCGTACACTAGTGCAGAGCCCCCCTTTAACTTCGGTTGGGAGGGCCCTCTAACAGCGGTTCCCCAACCGCTGTTGAGGGTTCGGTGTTAGGGGGGGCCTGAGGCTTGCGGCAGCCCCACGTGCTTCACCCTTTAACATAGTACCCACATACTTGATGAGGTTCTTCTGCCGCGGCAGAGATTTAGGCCGTTTTCCTGCCGCGGCAGGAAAACAGCCTAAATCTCTGCCACAGCAGACTTCTGCCTCTGCCCCGTTCTGGGCGTATTTCTGCGGGAGGGGGGAGCGAGGGGGAATCGATCGGGAGCAGTATACACATAAATCGTCATCGGTACATACGAGTAAATGAATAATTAAGCAACTATTATTATACACAAACATCGTCATCGGCACATACATCGTCATCGGCACATATACATCGTCATCGTTCATTTTGGTGGATATCTAAAGAGTTCTCCGCCAGACATGACGACCTCATCAAGTATGAACCCCGCCAATTCCACTTGAATGGCTCGTATGCATTCAAATGGTAGGAGTTGGTCCCGCATCCGTTCGATCTGAATATATATGAAGAATGGGCCGTCAATATATATATAAGAATAAAACTCAACACAATTGATGGTAATAAAATAATGTTGTGGACTTTGTTTACTTACTCTAAGTTGTTCTAGTGCGGCTTGGCCCGTCGCACATATCGTGTTGCGAATGAACTCGCAAACATAGTACCCACATAAGTTATTGCCGTGTCCCTGATGCGCGCACTTTACGAGAATAAAGAGTTCAATCAAAATAATAATCAATAAAGCATGATATAATGGAATTGGAAGCTAGCTAGTATTACTTACATTTTGGTCTACAAATTTTAGTTCTTCTGACCATTCACCCACGGCCCTGCCCGTGAACCTTTTCCAAACCCTGTCCGGCAAAGAAAATGGATAAAGGAGTAATTAATTACTTGTTGTCACGAAAGTTGCCGATCTAGTGCGATAATATGATTGAAATTACCTCTGGAGCATCTCTCTAAAGTCTGCCCATATCTCTTTTTCTTTTCGTAACGAGTCCATGACAAGGACTTTTCCTGAGTCGGGTTGAATGACTAGCAGAATAAAGTGGAACCTACGCACGCATAACTCATCATCAGTTACACTTAACATCGAGTAAGCCGAAACAGAATGTGTACAAGAGAGAGGGTAACAGTACTCACGAGAAGTTGTAAGGCAATAGTATTTCCCTTTTGGTTTGTTGTCTCAGTAAAGACTTTAGCAAGTAATCTTCTGTTTGCCCGGGTTTGGTTCTTACCACTTCTTCATGAACTCTATTTGGGTCAACGAACCCAATGTTAAAAGGGCCTCCTTTCATGCATTCCATAACCTTTTTCCTGCATAATAGTATATACATATATGGTGAGCATATATATACATGCAATTAATGAAGTGAATGAGATGAGATAAAAATTACAGAAATAGTACTTACACACAATAAAGGCTGATGGCAGATTTGTCGAGTTCCTTCTGATTGAATAGAAAATGCAAGTCTTGAATGTTGAAGTCGATCGCGTCGTCTCCGCACAAGAAAATCTGATCTCTTATATGCGCCGTGATCCATTCTTCTTTTCTCATCTTGCAGAAATCAAGGTACCACTTGTGCAATTTTCGCATCTTTGTTGGTAGATTCTTGAGCTCCTCTTTCTTGACTAGATTCTTTCCATACTTCCATGGCTGTATGGGGTTGGCATCGCATTTGGGCAAGTTGTCTCCCATGACGTTCAAGTATGCAATGTAAGTCATCCCCATCTCATTGGCCTTTCTTTGTAGCTCTGCCTCGTAATCATTTACGGGAGGAGCGTCCCGTGTGTCGAACATTTGGAGCGGGGCACATGATTGGTTTTCCTGCTCTCCGAGCATGGGAACTGTTTTCTGGGGTGCCTCACGACTGCTACTTTCAGTCTCCCTGCGGCGCCTTGCATCCGCCTTCAAAATCTGGCGCTCGTAATCCGGCACAAGTGGGGTTTCAGGTTTCAAAATATTTTTGTAAAACTTCTCCACCACCGCCGGATCTATTTTCTCCTTTGGCTCGGCCTGTCTAGGTGCAAAGAATTTCTTGACCTGTTCTTCCGAGATCCTATTGGTCTCCTCGTCGCTGCGATTCCACGGTAAAACCGGCAATGGCTTGGCGGAAGGCTGCGGGACGTAGTTTTTTAAACTCTTTGGCGTACGGTTTCCTGCGGATTTCTTTGTGGCAGTGCTACTGATGCTCCTCGTGGCAGTGCTCTTCCGCTTACGCTGAGGAGATGGCTGAAGCACCGGAGATGGCTGACGGGCCGGAGATGGCTGCCGCGCAGGAGATGGCTGACGGGCCGGAGATGGCTGTCGCGCAGGAGATGGCTGCCGCGCCGGAGATGGCTGCCGCGCAGGAGATAGCTGAAGCGGCTCAGACTGCTGACACTGCGGAGACGGCGGGGGTGCCAGTGACCTCCAATTTGGAAGCACAATGTGTTCCTTCTTCCAAAGAATGGTTGTTTTCACTGCAAATTTGAGTTGAGTTTCCCCTTCACCTGTAGCATGGTCAAGCTGTGCTTCCTCATATTCCTTCACAACCTCATCCACCCCGACAATAGCATAGCCATCTGGAATCGGTCGGCAGTGGTAAGTTCCACCAGCTACAGGAGGTAAGGCATAGCCGACAACCACCTTAATGGATAAGCCCATTAATCTCACATGCAGCTCAGCGTGTTCGCTCTCCGTGATCTCATCCACGGGGTATCGAGGACCCGTCATTTCAAGCGTGGGCTGCACGTTCTCCGTGGAAGCCACACTGCTTTTCCGCGCAGAGTCTGGGCCGCGGGCAGCTTCTAATGCAGGCTCTTCGTGCCGCTGAGATGGGCCGGTAGCTTGATGGCTCTGTTGTGCATTCACTTGCGCCTGCAGCGCCGCAAGTGCATGTTCTATCTGTGTCATCCGCTCTGTACGCTCTTTTTCTTTTCTGCCGCGCCATCTGTAAGAGTCGCTCCAGTCGGTAAACCCATCCTTCCACGTCATACCCCCTGTGCCTCGTGCATGTCCAGGGTGTTCTTTTTTACCGATGGCGCGTGTGAGCTGGTCATTCTCTCTGTCGGGATGGAAGGTCCTGGCGGATGTTTCCTCGTATGCCGTGATGAGTTCAGTGACGGGTTTGGCAAGGAGTGTTGGGAAGATACACAATCCTGTTTCTGGGTCCAACCTTGCCCCGATTCCGTAGAACCAAGTCTTTGCACGTAGGTCCCACCCATCTGTCTGGGGTGTGATCCCTCTCTCGCGCAGGGCCTTCTCAGCTTCCTCCCACTTAGGCCTCTGAGATATGTAGCCACCTGACCCCGTCCTCTGGTGATATTCCTTCTTCAGGGCATTAAGCGTATTGGTTTCTGACCTCCTTTTAGCTATAGCACTTTTTTTATATGTCTCAAATTCGGGCCAGTGAGTTCTTATCTTCGCATAATATGCGTCTTCGAAATTTGGAGTCTCGCCAGATTTGACAAATTTGTTCAATTTTGTCTTCCAGTTGCGGAAAGAGTCAGCCATCTTCTTTAGAGTCCACTCTTTGACCTTTTCCTTTATAACCGGGTTGTTTTCATCCTCCTCTGGCGGAAGGGTGAAATTTACCAACAACGAATTCCAAAGCGTTTCTTTGGATCTGTCATCGACAAAGGTACCGTCGCCCTTCTTTGGCTTATTCCAATTTTCAATTATGATTGGGATTTGGTCCCTAACAAGAACTCCAGCCTGACGTACAAATTTGTCTGCGGCCTTTTTGGGCTCCATCGGCCTGCCATCAACACGGACTGCTTCGATCGTGAACTTTGCACGATCTTTCAACCGCTGGCTCGCGTCTCGCTTGCTCTTTTTCGTAGAAGAAGATGGTTGCTGGCTGGTCGATCTAGAGGGCTAAAAGAAGAAAGAAGCGTTAATTAATACATGTAGAAGAAGATTGTTGGTGGAAGTCAGCAGAGGCTTAATCAATGCATATACCTCGCCGGACTTTGTAACCATTAAATTGCGTTCACCGGAGTCTTCATCTTCTCCATGACTAGTACTTGAGCTGTCTCATCATGTCCCTTCAAGTTTAGATATTGTGAGGTGTCCTCATCAATAATGTTCTCCATTATTTCTTCTTCTTCAAGGTTTCTACTAAGTGGATCCATAGTTTCTAAAACAATAATATTATCTAGAGTAAGAGTGTAAACATTCAAGTGGACTTGGATTCATACACAAATATACATATTATTCATACAAAAATACACAAATAAATACACAAATGAGTCAGAGGTCCAATTTGTATACAAGTTTTAATCTATGCATGTAGTACAATTTATCGAGCAAACAAGTTTTAATCAGGATGAGTCAGCAATCACACACGTGTCAGACACGTGGCGCTCACCGATGGGGTGACGTTGGTCTCGTCGGGCGGCGGTGCTCGTCGGGTGGCGGTGCTCGTCGGACGGATGCGGCGGTCTCGTCGGGCGGCGGTGCTAGCGGCGGGCTCGTCGGGCGGCGGGCGGCGTCGGCGTTGAGGCGTGGCCTACGAGCTCCGAAGCGGCGGCGGCGAGACGCTCCTGCACGGGGAAGAGAGCGAGATGGTCAGGGCTCCTCGAAATAGGCTTGCGCCCCGCTATATTAAAGAGAAAAATAAAAGAAACAAATGCCGACATCGAGCAGATCGACGAACGAAAACGACCCGTGACCGCTGCGCCCTCCGGAGTTGTCCCACCTCACTCCTAGCACTTCGAAGCACCGTGTTTCAAGCAACACCTTCAAGAAGGAATGCGACGTCGACGACGCTGTTGCCCGGACTTGTCCTAGGGTTTCCCCCGATACACGGAGGGGAGTTGAAAAGGGGTGCATCCGACGCCCTTCAAGAAGGATGACGGCACCCGCAGGTGTCACCGCGTCGATGTCGGACGAGCCGACAGGGACGAGCCGACAGGTGTCACCGCGTCGATGTCACCCGCGGGTGACACGCACTGTGTTTGCGTGGAGGTGCGTCTAGTTTTCAGCCGAGTTGTGGTCACGATCGTGGGATGGCGCGATATGTGGATCATGGCATAGGAGTCGGTCTTAGTTTGTTGAGTTTTTTTCTGTTAAATAAAAGGGATATAATAGAAAAGACGCAAGATTAGGCGTTGCAGACTCTGTCTCATGCTCTGTTGTGGCATCCCGTAAAACCACTACTAGAACATCGCGTTGTTTTTGTGCATTGCATCGTCATCATCATGCATTGTTTGTCTGAAACTATTTTCGAAACGCCTAGTTTTGTTTTCTAAATAGCCCCCCGTCTTTATTTCAAATTAAAACATCGGTCTGTTCAGGTCTTTTATTTGTCTAAAAAGTATTTACAAAAATGTTCTACAAATAAAATAAATAATAAAAACTATTTTGTCCGGGAAGACCGCCACCGGCCAGGCCCGAAGGTCCTAGCTGGCAGCAGCCTACTACCCGGCCCAAACTAGGCAAAACCCTACCTACCCCAGAACACCCGGAAACCTAAGCTACCAAATAACCTACCCTAATCCTACCTAGCCCGCCCTCCACCTCACCCCGTCCTATAGCCGATCGACACCTCACCCTGGCCAATCTTGCAGCCAACCACATCGCGCCACCTACTCCCTCTCTCACCCCACTCAACGCCACCCACACAACACACCCACGCCACACCCGCACACAAAACCACCCCGGCCCCACCATCTGCCTCTCTCCTTGGCCCGACCCACTCCCCAGGCCCCACCTGCCTGCCTACCACTCCCCACCGACGCGCCCGCTCTCGCTTTCTCCCCATCGCCCCGCCGGAGCCGCCCTCGCCGCCGCAAGCCCCCGCTCGCCCTGCTCCTCGCCTCCTGTCGCCCACACGCGGACCGCCGCCCTCCTCCGTTTTGTCCCCGACCCCGAGCACCTCCTTCCGCCTTGCCTCCTCGCCCCGCCACCACGGGGTTCCCTCCCGGCGCCATCGCGTTCCTCACGCCACGTGCGTCACCGAGCGTCGGCCTCCTTCGGCTGTCGCCGCATCTCCACCACCAGCGGCCATCTCCAGCGCCCCGCGAGCTCCATCCCCTCCCTCTGCTCTTGGTCGTCGCCCCGCCGCCGCGGTCAAGCGCGTCTGCCCGTCCTGCAGACCCCGCGTCTCCCCGTCGTCGGTTGCCTGCCACCGGGCCGTGCCTGCGTCGCCTCTCCTCGACGGCGCCGCCTCCGCACTTCCCCTCGCCAAGCCCGAGCCCGACCTCGGCCTCGCCACGCCAACCTTGCGCCCTCGCCAACCGCGAGTCCACGAGCTCCGGCCGTGCCGTGCGCCCCCTTCGGTCTTGCCCTCCAGCGCCACCGCCCGGCTCGCCCTCCGCTCGACCGACGCCGCGCGTCGCCGTGTCTGCTGCCTGGCTTGTGTGTGTGTGTTGTAGTACTCGCGGGCATCCTTTTGTTCTGCGGAGTACACTACAGGCACACGTCTCGGGTACCCCTGCACGTTTGGTTAGACCCCAAGCTCACCGATCATCGACATCGTCTCTCAGTAATTTCGTCATGGGCGCCAAGCACTTCGATTTCGAAGACCGACGCGCGTAGATGAACCCGAGGAATGCCGAGAAGATCAGCGCGGACTACTTCATGGAACCTGAAGAGCGTTTCCTGGACTCCAAGAGCCGAACCCAAAACCGTTCCGAGACCACCAAGTACTCCTTCCCGGACGCCAAGTTCACCAAGAATCCGTGGTACCTGGAGGACGACACCAGACCGCAGCGGCAAGACCTCCTTCATGGAACGCCAAGATCTTTGTCCCGAACGCCAAGACCGATCCGATGCCGACCCAAGTTCTTCCTCCCGGACCCGTCGAGATCTCCGTCACCAAACCCTCGCGTCCTTCCACACGGAACACCGAGAACTCCCCCCCTGAACGCCAAGGTCGTCGACACGGTTACGACATGAACTTCCCTCGGACGCCAAGGTCTACCTCTCGGACCCGAAGATCGCGATGATGTTGAACCAAGATCCCCATCGGACAAGATCGTCACCAAGACCGGCCCATGTTGAGACCCGAAGACCGACCCCGGAGTTCGAAGACCGATCCCGCCGAGACCGAACCCCAGATCCAGATCCTGAGACCGAACCCCGAACCCCGGAACCCCAAGATCACCGACCCCCTATGTGTGATTCCCTTCCCCGAGCCCTATTTTATAATAATATCTAAACTTGTTGCATATTAAAATGTTCATATTTGCACACATATCATGTGGGTTTGGGGGCATCATGCCGATTCACCTTATAATTAAATATGGGGCCATATGCGGGATATCTTTGTCTTATTCCGGACTCCATTTAAATTTGTGCAGCAAACCGATGCCATGTTTCGCCTTGTTAAGACAACATTTAAATTGCGGGGTATCTAAACAACATGAACTCAATAAGTAATTGTCGGGACCCCGGTTCCGCTTAATTTTGCCTAATTGCATCGCAGCTTTGCCATGTCATACATCATACATGCATAATGCCCGATCTTTTGCCGTAGTATTAAATATTGCATCCGGTGTTTATACTAGTGTTTTGCTTCTTCGCGGATAAGGCCGTTGAGTTGATGTGAGCTTCGCCCCGATCTTCGGATGAACCTTCGGCAATGTTTTCAGGCGAGCATCTCCCCCTTTCTACCTATCTTACTCTTATAGTATTTATTTCCCTCCTGTTGATCTATTGCTATCTGCGATGCGTTGCTCTAGTTTTCGTACCCGGGATATCACTTGCAGCCTTATATTGCCATGGACACATCCTATTACCTGTTGGTTGGTAGATAGTTAGACTTGCGCGTCGTAGTCGCTTGCTCAAGTGCTGTTGCGTGTCGTCCAGTACCACAGTTGTTGGAGCCTTGCCGCATGTTTAATGTTGGAGATGATCATGGCTTTAATTATCGTTTACTTTAATTATTGTTTAATAACTAAAATTGAAGTAGGTAAATGCAGAGGCACCGGTGGGTGATAGATAATATTTGGTTTCCGACCGCTCACTGGTGTCCGTAGGACCCCGAGTTCTTGACACCTGTTCCGAGATCGAGCGCGCTAACCACATGTGGGATGTATGGGCACCCATCGATTTAGTACCTGATTTCAAAGTACTGTACTGGGGGACACAAGTAGTTTGGGGCTTTATTACTATTCTGTACTTATGCCATGCTTTACTGCTTTATTTACGATTGTGCGAGGAGCACGCTGTACTGTTTTGGAAGCGGAGTGTTTTCGCGGTATCGACAATCCCAGTTTTGGGTTCCCAGTCGTTTACAGCCACTGACGCAAACCCTGAGTCCGTCTCGGAGACCGGCCGACTTCGTTGCGGGTAGACTTAGTGGGGTGGCCCCCCGTGCTTGCTTTGGGTCTGGGAAACGTCATGACTTAGGCCCCGCCGACATACCGATGGGTGTATGTTAATTGATCTGGCAAAAAGGGTCGAAGTGCGTGTGGATACTTTGGTGCACCCCTGCAGGGTTAAATCTTTTCGAGAAGCCGTGTCCGCGGTTATGGACGACTTGGAGCACAGTGCTTGATCATAGACAACTATAACTAAAGTTTACTGTTATAATTTGACTTGTATCTGATATGACTAGTAATCAGCTTCACTACAACGGATTGGCTAAATAAAAGTACCAACAACTGCTGGGTTTTGGGATATCTCATGCTAATTGTATCTGACTAGTAAGTGTTACAACTACAATGGAATGGTTAAATAAAAGTGCCCACTGCTTATTATATCAGGATGATTATCTATACTTGACTAGTAATTGCTGCAACGATAACTGAATAAATAAAACTGCCAACTGTGTGAGTTCCTCGGTTGACTTCCTCGTTTGGTCTCGAGGGGGAAACCCCAGGATGGGTTTGTTTGGTGGTAGTATCAGGTTGGTTCCGGATAGGTCTTTCTTACCCCTCTCTGATAGCCGTCAGTTGTATCGAGTCTCTATAGGTTGTTTAGTGATAGGGCAAAGGTGTCCGATCTTTCGATGAGATGGCGATAATCGATTTGGTGGAGTTCGGGCTTGACGATCCGACTACACGTGCGAGCACGAGCGCCAATGCAATCGCTAGGCCAATCTCCTGGAGGTTACCGATCCTGCGTGAACACGATCAGCCTGACCAGCGAGGGTCTTAATTCCTACCTGAAATCGAGAACAAGTAAGAACCAATATTGCAATCAAGATATTGCGGAATAAGAGGAAAGCTTTATTGAAAAGAGGTGGGATCCTGAATAGGTGCGAAGTACAAGAGGCCTCTGCGACGCTCGAGCCTTGGCGAAGTTGCGACTATGGCTAACTTAATGTCTAAACAAAATCCGAGTCTAGAGGTTCGGCTATGGGGCGTATTTAAGGGCGAAAAGGTGGGGTTTCGGCCAGCCATGGAAGTGGTGGCCGAATCCAACCCTAAAAGTCATTTTCCCCTCAAATACGGACTCTAAAAAGTGGCTAATTAAAATCCTGCGAAAATTACATGGGCCTGGCCCAAAATAAAGGTGTCGCAGCACCATATTAAGCTATGGACGAATTCGTAAAGTATTGATCTTGAATATTTCGTCCAAGCCTTCTTTCTTCATTATGGTGGCCTCAAAGTTCTGAAATCTTCATCCGTGGCCTTCTCTTGGTTCATCACATGCTTGCTGCCATCTCCATGCATGGCCATGCTCCAATGTTTGTCCCTCTCATCCATGCTTGGTCCATCATTCCTAAGAGTAATAAATATATCTGATTTAGGCAGCATCATATTCTCATGTATGTGAGGAATAGTTCCAAGAAACGAAAGTACCTGATAGTTAAGTTGTTTGGCACGAGATCTTGTGATGGGTCCTTGTATGTGTGTTGCTGTAGGTACAACGGTTGTATCAATAGTAGGGATGTCCACATCATGCTCCCCTTCTTGAATTGAAGTCGTCCTCGACGCAATCTCATCTTCCTCACCAAAGTAAGGCTTCAAATCTGCAATGTTAAATGTAGGACTAACCGTACCAAAGTCTGCAGGCAACTCAAGTTTATATGCATTATCATTGATTTTCTCTAACACCTTAAAGGGACCAGCAGCACGTGGCATTAACTTAGACTTGCGTAAATCCGGAAAACGATCTTTACGCAAATGTAACCAAACAAGATCGCCAACATCAAACACAACATGCTTTCTCCCTTTATCCCCAGCAAGTTTATACTTAGCATTCATGTGTTCAATGTTATCTTTCGTAGTCTTATGCAAGTTTAATATCAGTTCAGCGCGTTGTGTAGCATCCAAATTATGTTGCACCGAAGAAGGTAAAGGCAATAAATCAATAGGTGCACGAGGAACAAAACCATACACAATCTCAAATGGGCACATCTTTGTGGTAGAATGCAATGAACGATTATAAGCAAATTCTATATGAGGTAAACACTCTTCCCACAATTTTAAGTTCTTCTTTAAAACAGCCCGTAACATAGTAGACAAAGTTCTATTTACTACTTCAGTTTGACCATCAGTTTGGGGATGACATGTAGTACTAAAAAGCAATTTAGTCCCCAACTTAGCCCATAAACATCTCCAAAAGTGGCTAAGAAATTTAGTATCACGATCAGAGACAATAGTATTTGGCACACCATGCAAACGAACAATTTCACGAAAGAACAAATCAGCAATATGCGCAGCAGCATCCGTTTTAATGACAAGGAATAAAGTGTGCCATCTTAGAAAACCGATCCACAACAACAAAAATACTATCCCTCCCCTTCTGTGTTCGTGGCAATCCCAAAACAAAGTCCATAGAAATATCCTCCCAAGGAACACTAGGAACAGGAAGAGGCATATATAAACCATGTGGATTAAGGCGAGACTTAGCTTTTTGACAAGTAGTGCAGCGTGCCACAAATCTCTCAACATCTCGACGCATACGTGGCCAAAAGAAGTGTGCAGCAAGAACATCCTCCGTCTTCTTGACACCAAAGTGTCCCATCAATCCTCCTCCATGCGCCTCCTGTAACAACAAAAGACGAACAGAGCTATCTGGAATGCATAATTTGTTAGCACGGAACACAAATCCATCATTGAAGACGAACTTGTTCCAAGTTCTACCATCTCTACAATTCTGCAACACATCTTTAAATTCAGCATCATGCACATATTGTTCCTTAATAGTTTCCAATCCAAATATTTTGAAGTCAAGTTGAGATAACAAAGCATAACGGCGCGACAAAGCATCAGCAATAACATTATCTTTACCCTTTTTGTGTTTGATAACATAAGGAAAAGACTCAATAAATTCAACCCACTTTGCATGACGATGATTCAACTTAGCTTGACTACGAATATGCTTCAAAGATTCATGATCAGAATGAATAACAAATTCCTTAGGCCATAGATAATGTTGCCAAGTTTCTAATGTCCGAACCAATGCATATAATTCTTTATCATAAGTAGAATAGTTCAGACTAGCCCCACTCAATTTCTCGCTAAAATATGCAACAGGTTTTCCCTCTTGTAATAACACCCCTCCCAAACCAATTCCACTAGCATCACATTCAAGCTCAAAAGTCTTAGTAAAATCAGGAAGTTGGAGTAAGGGAGCATGTGTTAGCTTATCTTTCAATATGACGAAGGCCTGTTGTTGTGCATCGCCCCAAACAAAGGGCACATCCTTCTTGGTAAGCTCATTCAGCGGCGCGGCAATTGATCCAAAGTCTTTGACAAAGCGCCTATAAAAACCAGCGAGGCCAAGAAAACTCCTCACTTGTGTGACCGTCTTGGGCTGCGGCCAATTCTCAATAGCTTCAATCTTGGCTGGATCCACTTCAATACCCTGTGATGTAACAACATAGCCAAGAAACGCAACTCGATTGGTGCAAAAGGTGCACTTCTCAAGGTTACCAAACAAACGTGCATCACGTAAAGCATTAAAAACAGCACGTAAATGGTCCAAATGATCCTCTAAAGATTTGCTATAAATCAGAATATCATCAAAGTAGACTACCACAAAACGTCCAATGAAAGCACGTAAAACTTTGTTCATTAATCTCATGAAAGTGCTAGGTGCATTAGTTAAACCAAACGGCATTACTAACCACTCATATAAACCGAACTTAGTTTTAAATGCTGTTTTCCATTCATCTCCTAATTTCATACGAATCTGGTGGTAACCACTACGCAAATCAACTTTAGAAAACATGGTAGAGCCACTCAATTCATCAAGCATGTCATCTAAACGTGGAATAGGATGACGATATCGAATAGTAATATTATTGATAGCTCTACAATCAGTACACATGCGCGAAGAACCATCTTTCTTAGGTACCAAAATAATAGGAACAACATAGGGGCTAAGGGACTCACGAATATGATCTCTGTCGAGTAGTTCCTGAATTTGGCGTTGTATCTCCTTTGTCTCCTCTGGATTGGTTCTATATGGCGCGCGGTTGGGCAACGTGGCACCAGGAATTAGATCAATTTGGTGCTCAATTCCTCTAATAGGAGGTAGTCCTGGTGGCAACTCAGCGGGAAAGACGTCCTCATATTCCTGCAAAAGGTTAGCAACAGCAGGTGGCAAAGAAGGAGGCATATCCTCAAATGAAAACAAAACCTCTTTGCAGACAATTGCATAACATTGAGTATTGTTTACATCTAGTTCAGCAATATCAATTTTATTTGCAAGCATACATGGACTCTTCAAACGAATTTCAGTAGCATGTGTAGAATCAGATTTAGTGTTCTTTGGTGGTATAAAATCTGCAGCAACAATCTGATTCTCACTTTTATTTTTCTCCTCAGTTTTAGCTCTACTAGCTCTAGCAAGATCATCTTTTAAAATCTGTTCAGGAGTCATAGGTTTTAGACCAATTTTCTTTCCATCATGCATAAGAGAATAGTGATTAGTTTTGCCATTATGAACAGATTCTCTATCAAATTGCCATGGTCTACCAAGTAACAAAGAACAAGCTTGCATAGGTACAACATCACAATCAACAAAATCAGAATATGTACCAATAGTAAAATGCACGCGTACCGTTCTTGTTACCTTGATCTTGCGAGAACTCTCAAACCATTGGATGTAGTATGAATGTGGGCGTTGTCTTGTTGGAAGCGCAAGCTTCTCTACCATGTCAACACTGGCCAGATTATTACAACTCCCTCCATCAATGATGATCCGTATAGCTCTTTCCTTGACAACACCACGTGTTTGGAACAGGTTGTGGCGTTGATCTTGCTCAGATTTGCTCAATTGCACACTCAACACACGTTGTGTAATTAAACTCTTGTATTGATCAGCAGCTTCAGCTCCCATTACCTCTGGCTCTTCATCATCATTAGAATTGTCTCCATCTCGAGCAGAAATAAGGGCTAGTGTATCTTCATCGAAGTCACTCGCTGAATCGTATTCACCATCTTCTCGCACCATCATCACACGTTGTGTTGTGCACTGTCTCTCAATATGACCAAAACCCCAGCACTTGCGGCATTGTATATCCTTTGTCTTACCCGTGGAATCCATAGAAGATGCACTACGAGCAGGAGCATTGGATGATGGTGGAGGAGCAGCTGGAAATCTTGTGGTGGCCTTGGATGTGGTAGTAGCTGGAGGCGAATCACGAGGAGACGCTGATTGTCGGGATGTCCAAGTGGATGTGCGACCTGCAGAATTATTAGTCCTCCTCCATGGTGTTTGGCGATCCTGCACTTCACGTTCAGCTTTGCAAGCAAGATGAAACAAACGAGTGATAGAATTATATTCCTTATAATCTAATATGTGCTGAATGTCCTTGTTTAATCCACCAAAGAAACGTGCAAGCATTTGTTCATTAGATTCAACAAGACCACACCTAACCATCCCCGTTTGCAATTCCTGATAATACTCTTCTACAGAATTTTTTCCTTGCTCTAAGCGTGTCAGATTCTTTAGTAAATCACGTTGATAAGTGGGAGGTACAAAACGAACACGCATAGCAGTTTTTAAAGCAGTCCAGGTACTAGGAATAGTAGTAGGATTTAAACGACAATACTCAGACCACCAAAGGGAAGCAAATTTAGTAAATTCACATGTAGCAGCACTAACACGCATATTCTCAGGATATTTTAAGCATGCAAAACGTTGTTCTACTTCCATCTCCCATGTAAGATATGCATCAGGATTATATTTATCCTCAAAATATGGAATATTTAATTTAAGCTTTGCAACATGATCATCATCATTACGTGCCGGTGGGCGAGCGTTGCGGTAGTAATGTCGGGGGCGACCAGCAGGTACCTGTGGAGGTTGTTCAGCCTCCTCGTCAAACAGATCGTCGTCGTCGGGGTCGTAGTAGTACCCGTCGTCTGTCCCCAATGTCGCAGCAGCAGCCGTGGCGGAAGTCTGAGGAACGTCAGTCGCAGCAGGAGCCGCCGGGGGTGCGGCGGCAGCCGAACCAGCAGTCCGACCCGTGATCGGAATGCGCCGTGCGCCATGTGTGGGTGCCGGTGCGGGCGCGGGCAATCGGTTCAGAAGCTCCTTGAACCGAACGTCAAGCTTGGCGTTGAAGGATTTCTCGAGTCCATCGATCTTGTCCACGGCGTTGGTGAGCTTGGTGTCAAACTCCCCTAGGCGCGTATCCACGTCTTCAGCGCGACTGACCAAGAGCGCGGAGAAGTGGGCATGTAGTTCTTCGTTCGTCATGGTGGCAGGGTTCCGCGAAGTATCTGTCATGGTTAGTCCTTAAAAGGCACAGGTATATACTTATAGGAATATGGTGGAAGTCACGCGTAATCCGTCAAGCAATATACGAAGCTCTTACAAGTTCTTACCAAACAGCAGGAAAAGGCGATGTGCAACCACGAGGATCAGTGGGTCCAGAGATTGAACCAAGCGATTACCAGGAGTCGAGACACCGCACGTGGAGAATATCTGTGGAGCTCTGGGAAGGCTTAGCAAAGGGGGTTAGCAATTATCAAAAACAGCAATGCAAAAGTTGAAAGAATGCTCAACGACGGTACTGTGCTGGTCCTAGGCTAGACCGTACTAGAGACGCGAGCCTAGATCACCAACGATGTCACGACGCGACACAACAAGCACTGTATGATGATATGGCACCCTGAAAAGCGAACCGAGATGCAGAAAACCACTATGATGGCGAGTGTCTAGAAGTGATCTATGGGGTCTAAAAAGAGGTTAGCCCCAAAAAAAAAATTCGAATTTTTTTATTTTGCTCCGGAAAGCGCGCAGGCGCCAAAAAAATATCGCTATAACGGCCGATGGAGAAAAGTGATCCCCAAAGCCAAAAACTAGTATAGCCAGAAATTTTTTTCGGAGGCGGTTCCAAACTCTTTTTTTTTTTTTTTTTTTTTTTGCTCTCCTTCTGGACTTACGGCCGGACTCTTAACGCGACACGGACTTTATCTGAACACGGAAACAACAAAGAAGGAAAGTCAAAAGAAATAACTAGGAGACAGTAACTCTACTCGGACTCGTACCGCGGCAGGAAAACTGATCGGATCTGTGTCGTGGTAGGAAGGCGGTGGCGGAGTATTAGGGTTTATGGTGGCAGGGTATATGGCGGCGAAATATGGTGGCGGAATATGGTGGTGGTGATCGGCGAGTGTGGCGGTGACTATTATGATCAGAACTCGAAACTCTAAGGGACGAGACACTAAGACCAGCAACTCGACGCGACGATGTAGACACAAATTCAACAATGCAAAAACTGAAAAGATAATGCGAGGCGTAGATTGGTTATGGGATGGATCTAAACTCTAACTGTGTTTTTGGCTTTTTCGTGGGTTATAGGTAAAAACAGATCTAATCTATGAAAAACAGTAAAATCTCACCGAGCAACCTGAAATCTGATACCACTTGATAGGGCAAAGGTGTCCGATCTTTCGATGAGATGGCGATAATCGATTTGGTGGAGTTCGGGCTTGACGATCCGACTACACGTGCGAGCACGAGCGCCAATGCAATCGCTAGGCCAATCTCCTGGAGGTTACCGATCCTGCGTGAACACGATCAGCCTGACTAGCGAGGGTCTTAATTCCTACCTGAAATCGAGAACAAGTAAGAACCAATATTGCAATCAAGATATTGCGGAATAAGAGGAAAGCTTTATTGAAAAGAGGTGGGATCCTGAATAGGTGCGAAGTACAAGAGGCCTCTGCGACGCTCGAGCCTTGGCGAAGTTGCGACTATGGCTAACTTAATGTCTAAACAAAATCCGAGTCTAGAGGTTCGGCTATGGGGCGTATTTAAGGGCGAAAAGGTGGGGTTTCGGCCAGCCATGGAAGTGGTGGCCGAATCCAACCCTAAAAGTCCTTTTCCCCTCAAATACGGACTCTAAAAAGTGGCTAATTAAAATCCTGCGAAAATTACATGGGCCTGACCCAAAATAAAGGTGTCGCAGCACCATATTAAGCTATGGACGAATTCGTAAAGTATTGATCTTGAATATTTCGTCCAAGCCTTCTTTCTTCATTATGGTGGCCTCAAAGTTCTGAAATCTTCATCCGTGGCCTTCTCTTGGTTCATCACATGCTTGCTGCCATCTCCATGCATGGCCATGCTCCAATGTTTGTCCCTCTCATCCATGCTTGGTCCATCATTCCTAAGAGTAATAAATATATCTGATTTAGGCAGCATCATATTCTCATGTATGTGAGGAATAGTTCCAAGAAACGAAAGTACCTGATAGTTAAGTTGTTTGGCACGAGATCTTGTGATGGGTCCTTGTATGTGTGTTGTTGTAGGTACAATGGTTGTATCAATAGTAGGGATGTCCACATCATTTAGTGCATGCTGCCGCTGCCGCTTCAGTCCACCATACCTATGTAGGCGAGGACCGCCGAATTCTAGTCTCGCCGTGTACTGGCCACAGTACTGACCGCTCTCTCTTTTTCCTTTGCCCTTTGTCGGCACCCCTTTTTGTTAAGCAGGTTTTGAGATCGACGTCGTTAGCAGGGTTACCCTTCCGGCTTGGCCTGGGCAGAGTTATGGACGCCATTGGTTATTCTTTAGGGCTCTTAGCCCCATTTGCATCTTGTCCGTAGTCGGACGCTCTATCATTTTCAAGGTGATTTGGATCTTTGTATATTATATCTGTGTTCTTGACTCATGGAGTCGTGTTGTATATATATCTGTTCTGTGGGTCCCATCGAGGACTGTTGTGTAATGTTATTACTTCGTTTTCCACCCGCACGAAAGTGCCTGGTGGGCACCTTTGAATCGTTTCTATGCGGGTTTGGCGGGAATCGCTGAAACTTGCATAGGGTCGATTCTGAGGGTGTTACATCTGTCTGCGTGCGTCTGCAGGGGGAAAGTCAAATTCAACCACCAAAATTCCACGGGATCGCATGAGCGGGCACGTACACAACGCCGACCAGAAGGATCAACACCGATCTTGCCTCGGCTAGCGGCGGTGCCGTGGTGCATCATTCACCGTCAAGAAGAGGCGTCCCGATCCATTACCCGTACCAGCTCTCTGCCCCGCCGCCAAAGGGAAGCGCCGCCGCCGGACTCGACGCCAACCGCGAGGTTCACCGCCGCCAGAGCTTTCTCCCGGGCTGAAGCCCTCGCGCGCGGGTAGAGACCCGACCGCCGCCGCCGGCCCCGCACGGGAAACGCCCGCGGTCCTGCCGACGGCGGCGGGAGGGAGGGGAAGGATGAGGGGAAGAGAGGGTCGGGGGCGGCGGACCTCGAGCTCCGAAGCGGCGGCGGCGAGACGGAGGACGATTCCTCCTTCACTCCGAGGGCGGCGGCGGCAAGACGCTCGCGGGCGGCGGTGGCGGCGCTTCTCTTGCTCTGCGCGCGGCCGGCGGCGTGTGTTCGATCGATCTGTGGCTCAGTTGGGGGAAGAAAGGAAGGGGAAGGTGAAATAAATAACCCCCCTTTAACACCGGTTCGTGGCTGGAACCGGTGTTAAAGGGGGGGATTCCGTTTCCCGCGCGCATTTATTACACCCCCCCCTTTAACACCGGTTCCAGACAAGAACCGGTGTTAAAGGGAGGGGCATGCATTAAAGGGGCATTTTTAATTCAAAAAATATGATATGAATTTAGAAAATTCATATCTTTTTCATTTCAACTCAGAAAAATATGAATAATATATCATAATTTTCATAAAAATAATATCTATCCATTCATGTAAATCATTTTTGAATTGATTGGATATTTAAAATTCATTAAAGGGGGGCATTTATTTCATGCATTAAAGGGGCATTTTTAATTCAAAAAATATGATATGAATTTAGAAAATTCATATCTTTTTCATTTCAACTCAGAAAAATATGAATAATATATCATAATTTTCATAAAAATAATATCTATTCATTAATGTAAATCATAATTTAGAACATTTTTTGTATACACTTTTGTATTAACATTTTTGAATTGATTGGATATTTAAATGTCGCATCTTTTGTATACACTTGAATCTCACCAAGCCTCGCTCAACTTGCATTGTTTTTTGATAAAATAGCATATTGTGAACCTAAAAATGATTTTTTTAAAAAATCATGAGCATCGTATCATGTACTTGTAGTTCATATCTAACCCACTTCCTGCCGATTTGGTAGGAATTTGTCTTTTTCACCAGAGGTGGACGGAATGGTTTCAGATCCCCCTGTTGGTACATTGTGCATATAAGGTGGTCTAGTATTTTTGTAAAATGTGTTGGTGGTTTTTTGAATTAGCCATTTGGTGGTTGCTTCACAAAACCGTCCGTTTTTTATGCTCGGAAAATGGAAAATGCCTTTTTGGTGCGATAAAAAGGAAAACTTCCTCTTGCAACATTGTTTGCCATGCCATGATGCACGTGTATGCACAATATGGCCATATTATTACAAACTATGCCTTGATTCTAGCCATAACATTGGTCATTTAACCCGAAAGCCAAGAAACCTCGAATGAGATAGGTCATTTTGAGACAGTTACATAACGCCGAACTGGAACTGAAAATTAAGATACATAAAAGAACTGAAAATTAAGATACATGGCCAGATTAAGTAACAATCGGCCGAATTGGAACTGAAAATTAAGATACATAAAAAAACTGAAAATTAAGATACATGGCCAAATTAAGTAACAATCGGCCGAACTTGTTTCGGAATGTTGGAGTGATTCAGTCATGCTCCTGCCTACACCTGTAATACTCGCCACTGTAGTCGTCGTACTCGCCGCCGCCGTCATTGCTGTCGTCGTCGGGGTCGCCGTAATTGAACCTCTGGAGAGTACGCGTGGGCTGGACTTGAGGGTAGCGCGTGGGCTGGACTTGAGGGTAGCGCGTGGGCTGGACTTGAGGGTAGCGCAGACGGGGGTTAGAGTCGGCGGCAGTGTCATAGGCCATGACGCTCTGGAGAGTCCGACCGCGCCACCATAGCCGACGGCCGGCCTCGTTGAAGTTAGGAGGAGGTGGGCCGTCCTCCTCGTGCCTGGCGAGCGCCCTCTCACGCTGATCCACGAAGAAGTCTTCCCAAGTAGGGAAATAGTCGGGATGCCATCTGGGATTCCTCCGCTGCTCCGTCGTGAGCTCGAAGTAGTAGTGGTTCGTGATGGCCATCCGGCGCGCCACACCTAGAGGGACAGGAGGAACCGGCACGCCTCCGACGCTCAGCATCCAGCCGACGGGGACACAGTAGCCCGGCGGGCAGGGGTAGTTCGAGGCGCAAAGCACCTCCGCCTCCCTAGGGGTTAGTGCTACGGTGGAAGCCATGGGAAAGAGTGATGAGGTTGCAGATATGAGTCTAGAGATGTGCAATGACAATGGAGGCCAACCCCCTACATGTATATGTAGTGAACTAGCGGGAAGAACTAGAGGGAAGAACTTGCGGGAAGAAAAATGGCGGGAAGAAGAACTGGCGGGAAGAAAAATGGCGGGAAGAAGAACTGGCGGGAAGAAAAATGGCGGGAAAAAATGGCGGGATGAACCTTTAGTCCCGGTTGGAGACACCAACCGGGACTAAAGATGAACCTTTAGTCCCGGTTAGAGACACCAACCGGGACAAAACACGAGTCAGCACTAATAATAGGGGTGAGTGTCGACATTATGTCGTGCAGCGTGTACCTTGTCCCGGATGGTGTCACCAACCGGGACTAAAGATGAACCTTTAGTCCCGGTTGGAGACACCAACCGGGACAAAACACGAGTCAGCACTAATAATAGGGGTGAGTGTCGACATTATGTCGTGCGGCGTGTACCTTGTCCCGGATGGTGTCACCAACCGGGACTAAAGATGAACCTTTAGTCCCGGTTGGAGACACCATCCGGGACAAAACACGAGTCAGCACTAATTATAGGGGTGAGTATCGACATTATTTTGTAAGTGTCAACACTATGTCGAGCTGCTTGTACTATAAATAGGCATTCTTGTGAGTCCAGTCCTCCAGCCAGTTTGAGGCAGGGACACCACTACGGCCAGTTTCAGGGAGATGCCGACGGAGCCCAGTCCTCCGGCATCTCCGTGAAACTGGTCATAGAGGCACTCCCTAATATGTGAAATTAGTTAGCTCCCAGGTGTATTGATCTAGTTAGAGAAGTTACAAAGCTGCAAGATGGTTTTCGAGAGCAGGGACACCACTACGGCCAGTTTCAGGGAGATGCCGACGGAGCCTAGTCCTCCGGCATCTCCAAGAAACTGGTCATAGAGGCACTCCCTAATATGTGACCGCGCGCGTTTGGAGATCAGATCTTAATGGTAAGTACGAATCGGGACAACTTCTTCTCATAGTCCCGGTCCATCCACAAAACATGACTAACACTCAAGACATGTATTAATATTAAAAACATGAACTAGAGTTACATAATATGAGCATGAACTTCTTGGCATATGTCCTTCCTTATGATCGCTTCAGACGTAACCATGGAGCATCTTCTTTACTTAACGGAATGCTTGGGTCAGTTTTCACTGTGAAGGGCGGAATTTCATCAAACTTATTATAATCTTCTGACATGCCTGTCTTGTCCTCGATTCCCACGATGTTTCTTTTCCCTGAAAGAACTATGTGACGCTTTGGCTCATCATATGATGTATTCGTTTGCATATTTTTTCTTTTTTTTGGTCTGGAGGACATGTCCTTCACATAGAAAACCTGAGCCACATCATTGGCTAGGACGAATGGTTCGTCTAAGTTCTTCATAAGATTGTTGAGATCCACCGTTGTCATTTCGTACTTCTTGTCTACCTCAACCCCTCCTCCTGTTAGCTTGACCCATTTGCATCGAAACAAGGGGACCTTAAAATTAGGTCCATAGTCAAGTTCCCATATCTCCTCTATGAACCCATAATACGTGGTCTTTTGCCCATTGTCTTCTGCTGCATCGAAGCGGACACCACTGTTTTGGTTGGTGCTCTTTTTATCTTGGCCTATCGTGTAAAATGTATTCTCATTTATCTCGTACCCTTGGAAAGTACATACAGTCGAAGATGGTGTCCTGGCCAACAAGTACAGCTGATCCCCAAAGTGGTGTTATTCTTGAGAAGTCTTTGCAGCCAGCCGCCAAAACTCGCCATGTGTTCACTTATAATCCATTCATCAGACTGTCCCGGGTGTTTGAGGCGTATTAAATTCTTGTGTTCATTGATATACGGGGCAACCAAGATAGATCTTTGTAAAACCGTGTAGTGTGCTTGATTGAGATAATGCCCGTCCCTACATATCATTGCTTTACATCCTAGGGTGCCTTTTCCATGCAGTCTCCCCTCATGTCGTGATTCTGGAACACCAATCGCCTTAAGGTCAGGAATAAAATCAACACAGAACTCAATGACCTCCTCTGTTACATAGCCCTTGGAGATGCTTCCTTCTGGACTAGCACGGTTATGAACATATTTCTTTAAGACTCCCATGTACCTCTCAAAGGGGAACATATTGTGTAGAAATACAGGACCGAGAATGGCAATCTCTTCTACTAGGTGAACCAGGAGATGCGTCATAATATTGCAGAAGGATGGTGGGAACACCAACTCAAAGCTGACAAGACATTGGGCCACATCTGTTTGTAACCCTGGTAGGCTTTCTGGATTGATTACCTTCTGAGATATTGCATTGAGGAATGCACATAGCTTCACAATGGGTACTCGAACATTTTCAGGTAGAAGCCCCCTCAATGCAATCGGAAGCAATTGTGTCATAATCACGTGGCAGTCATGAGACTTCAGGTTTTGGAATTTTTTCTTTGCCATATTTATTATTCCCTTTATATTCGACGAGAAGCCAGACGGGACCTTGATACTACTCAGACATTCAAAAAAGATTTCCTTCTCTGCTTTGGTAAGAGCGTAGCTGACAGGAGTTAAGTGGCATCGTTTACCCTTCTCGTTCTCAGGATGCATAGGCTCTTCAGGGGCCTTCAGACGTTGCTGGTCCTACCGTGCTTCCGGTGTATCTTTTGTCTTTCCATACACTCCTAGAAAGCCTAGCAGGTTCACGCAAACATTCTTCGTCACGTGCATCACGTCGATTGAAGAGCGGACCTCTAAGACTTTCCAATAGGGTAGGTCCCAAAATATAGATTGCTTCTTCCACATGGGCGCGTGTCCGGCATCGTCATTCGGAACAGATAGACTGCCAGGACCTTTTCCAAAGATTACTTCTAGGTCCTTGACCATACCAAATACCTCCTCACCGGTACGGAGGACAGGCTTCCTCCGGGGTTCTGCCAGACGTTTGAAATGCTTGCCTTTCTTTCTTACTGGATGCAGGTTCGAAAGAAATCGGCGATACCCTAGGTACACAACCTTCTTACATTTATCCAAATATACACTTTCAGTATCATCCAAACAGTATGTGCATGCATTGTATCCCTTGTTTGTCTGCCCTGAAATGTTACTAAGAGCAGGCCAATCATTGATGGTTACGAAAAGCAATGCTCGTAGGTCAAATGGCTCCCCTTTGTGCTCATCCCACATACGTACACCTGGTTTGGCCCACATCTGTAAAAGTTCTTCAACTAATGGCCTTAGGTACACATCAATGTCGTTGCCGGGTTGCCTCGGGCCCTGGATGAGCACTGGCATCATAATGAACTTCCTCTTCATACACAACCAAGGAGGAAGGTTATAGATACATAGGGTCACAGGCCAGGTGCTGTGACTGCAGCTCTGCTCACCAAAAGGATTCATGCCGTCTGTACTTAGACCAAACCTTAAGTTCCTTGCGTCACGTGCGAAGTCCGGGTACTCTCTCTCGACTTTT
Organism: Avena sativa; assembly: GCA_916181665.1. Taxonomy (NCBI): domain Eukaryota; kingdom Viridiplantae; phylum Streptophyta; class Magnoliopsida; order Poales; family Poaceae; genus Avena; species Avena sativa. Next base: position 366,455,912 of record OV702279.1, on the reverse strand, counting down.
CTCCACTGTGACCCATCAGCGGGGTGTCTCAACATCGCGTCTTTCTTACGGTCTTCCATGTGCCATCGCAACAACTTGGCATGCTCTTTATTTCTGAAGAGACGTTTTAACCGTGGTATTATAGGAGCATACCACATAACCTTGGCGGGAACCTTCTTCCTAGGGGCCTCGCCCTCAACATCGCCAGGATCGTCTCGTCTGATCTTATACCGCAGTGCAGTGCATACCGGGCATGCATCCAAATTCTCGTACTTCTCACCGCGGTAGAGGATGCAGTCATTAATGCAGGCATGTATCTTCTGCACGTCTAATCCTAGAGGGCAGACAACCTTCTTTGCTTGGTATGTACTGTCGGGCAACTCATTATTTCTTGGAAGAAGATTCTTCATTTTTATCAACAACTTTGAAAATGCGCTGTCAGTCACACCATTCTCTGCCTTCCATTGCAGCAAATCCAGTGTGGCACCTAGCTTTTTGTGGCCATCTTCGCAAGTTGGATACAACAATGTTTTGTGATCCTTTAACATCTGCTCCAGCTTCTCCTTCTCCTTTTCAGTTTCACATTTTTCCTTTGAATCAGTAATGGCCCGACCAAGATCGTCATCAGCGGGCCCATCTGCTCCCTCTTGATCTTCATTATCTACCTCCGTTGCATTATCATCATATTCAGGATACATATTATGATAGTTGTCATCATCCTCTTCTTCTTCGTTGTCTTCCATCACAACCCCTTTTTCTCCGTGCTTGGTCCAACAATTATAGCTGGGCATGAAACCGGATCGAAGCAGGTGGGCGTGAATGGTTCTGGTATTTGAGTAGTCTTTCTTGTTCTGACAGTGAACACACGGACAACACATAAAACCATTGTGACCACGGTTTGCATTAGCCACAACGATGAAATTTTGGAGGCCCGTAATGTACTCGGAAGTGCGGCGGTCACCGTACATCCATTGCCGATTCATCTGCATTAATATGTAGTATATATCAAAAAATAATAGGGAGATGACCATTTATATATATAGTACATCAATGACACATGAAACTATAGTTGCTGACCTCGACCGAGACGGAAAGAGCAACAAGAAAGCTTATTTTAAGCTCTCGGGCATTTCACCGAACACCTCTAGTGCATATGAAAAAAACACAAACTAGCACTCTTCACACCCTCTTGCTAGGCTCCAAAATGTGAAAGAATGGAAGAGTGGGGTGTGTGTGGTGTCTTATATAGCCCCCCCTTTAACACCGGTTCATGGGGGGTGCGCGGGCCACTGCTGCAGGGACCTTTAACACCGTTTGTGGCACGAACCGGTGTTAAAGGGGGCTCCTTTTTTGTCGCAGGGGCCACGCTGGTACGGCCCCCTTTTAACACCAGTTCGTAAAAAAACCGGTGTTAAAGCCCGTTTTCGGGATCAACAAAAGATCTCGTTTCCACTAGTGGTATGCATTGCGGTCGCACAAGGAGGAAAGTTATCCGTCCTGTCGATTGTCCATTGCCGAGCCCATCAGCGTCTCATCACAGCTGCAGATACTCTTCTGCGGAGGACACGCCAGCCTGCCAGCGCATCGCCGAGCTGCTTTGCCTCCGTGACGTGGCCACGCTGACCGGTGGGTCCCGTGCTCACATTGGCCCGCCCGCATCACCAGTTTACCATCACCAACGACTCCTCCCCACCACCACCACCCAACCCCGCAGGTATTCGCGGATCGACCTGCAGAAACTTCCCCCAAATCTTCTCGTCTTCTTCGCCGGGAATCTTCCAGAACCTTCTAGAACCGAGCGTGGTGCGCATCTCTCTCCCTCTCGGGTTTCCCTTTCCTCGGCGGCTAACCTAACCACTCTCGCTTTCTCCACAGTCCTGACATATAGCGTCCTCTGTTTCTGTTTGCGTTCGTAGCCGCGGGCGAGATCCGGTGCCGGAGCCATGGTGAAGGATACCGCCTACTACGAAATCCTCGGGGTCAGCGTCGAAGCCTCGCCCGCCGAGATCAAGAAGGCATACTACGTCCAGGTGACGGACCCTTTCCCCCTCTAGGCCGCCCTCGAGTATCCGGCGATGTAATACTGAGCTCGTCTCCGTGTGCTGAATCTGAATCGCCGGGTTTTTCTCTGTGTTTCAGGCGAGACGGGTGCATCCTGACAAGAATCCCGGGAACCCCGACGCTGCCCAGAAATTTCAGGTGCGTTCTCAGCGCCTTCTGCTGTCAGCTTATTATTGTTGTGGAACAAGTGAGCCTGCGTAGAGTTGGCCGAAGTTAGTTTATGTTTCTTCAAGGGAAAGAAGAGTCTGGCAGTGGCAGCATCCATTGTTACTACTACCTCTGTTTCACAAAATAAGCCTTTCTAGCAAGCTGTTTTAGTTTACTAAAAAGGCTCTTATATTATGAAACGGAGGAAGTAGTATACTTGTTGTCACACACAGCTTGATCGATTATTAGCAACTAATGAGATGTTCAGTGCCAACATACTCAGGGAGCCGGCGCCAACATAATAAATGCCACATAGGAGTAGTAGTATGAATATGTTAATATTGCTTCTGCGCTCATTAATGCAAATAATGGATCTATTAACTGTAAGTGTCTATGGCATCAAGTGCCTATTTAAATGATATATCCACTTGAATAGGTCATTGAGTTAAATAATTTATCAAATATAGATTGCTCATAACAGGAACTCTCTTTTTTTTGAACTGTTCATAACAGGAACTTGGAGAGGCCTACCAAGTCCTAAGTGATCCAGCGAAAAAGGAGGCTTATGATAAGCATGGAAAGGAGGGTCTTCCCCAGTAAGTCATGAATTTCGTTGCATTTTAGAGTAAACAATTGGTATTTTTAAGGCATAGCCGGCTCTTGAAGTATTCTTCAGATTGGACTAGTTGATTAGGAGCATAGAACAGGGTGATCTATTGGATTGTTGGCGGTAAGAAAAAGAGAAGAGGGCACAGTGAGAAAACAGTCTCGAGGGGAACGGCATAGGCTGGAAATCAGAGTTGAGTTAAGATGACCTCTTGAATTTACCGATGGACCGATTAGATATATCAGAATAAAGCACCCTCTTTAGGAAAAAGATACAACTACTCTCTAGACTCTTGTTATGGCTTTATGTGGAAGATAAAATGCTATTTGGATCAATTATATGCTCTAAATTATCTTCTTACTTGGTCAATTATTTTGGCATTCAGGGATAATATGGTAGATCCTGCTGCTGTCTTTGGGATGCTTTTCGGAAGCGACTATTTTGAAGATTATGTTGGTCAGCTTGCTCTGGCATCCATAGCTTCAGTGGAGGTTGATGAAGGCGCAAACAGTCAAGAGACCAGAGCAAAGGTTCAAGAGAAGATAAAAGTGAGCTATCTCTCAATTTATTGTGTTGAAATTCTGTAGAGATGTAAGTGGATCATTATTAGGGTACCCTTTACCCTCTTTAGTTAATTAACTAAGTTCTCCAAAATGGTGTTATTGGAAAAATTAGTTCATTTTTTTTTGAACTATAAGAAGGGTACAGGGTACCCTACTGGTGACCCACTTGCATCTATACAATTATGATTCAGGTTGGGTTCTGCCATTCAGATGCAGAATCAAACCTAAATAACTTTCTTGTGACACAGGGAATGCAACAAGAAAGAGTGCAAAAGCTTACTCAGAGCCTAAAGTATCGACTTCAACCATATGTGGATGGCCGAAAGGATGAATTTGTGGACTGGGCAAACGCAGAAGCTAAGCGTTTATCTGAAGCAGGTACATATGAGAATGTCCACTAGTGTGCCTTTTCATTAGCACCATTTTGCTTCATGTAGATGCTTCATTTACATTTTTTTCCTTGAAAAAAACGATTTCCACTTTATCATCTTAGAAAATATTCATAGTTAAGGGCCATAAGAATCTTGATGGAACCCCCCGTTGCACCCGAGTTGAAATGGTTGTCTCCCGATAATTTACTACTCCTTGATTTCCAATATTTCACATTAATCTTCTTAACGTTGACTTGCTTGAAACTATTTTCAGCTTTTGGTGAGGCTATGCTTCACACTGTTGGATATATTTATGTACGACAAGCAGCAAGAGAACGTGGAAAGAGTAAATTGTATATGGGCGTACCGTTCATTGCCGAGTGGGTAAGGGACAAGGGTCACACCATTAAATCGCAAGTTAGTGCTGCTTCAGGTAATCTCTAAGCCATTCATTAGTTGTTTGTTGAATGTATTAGTAAGTTCCTCCTTGGTAATGAGTTCTCGTTACAGGTGCTATCGCTCTGATACAGCTACAAGAAGGAATGAAAAAGATGGAGGCTGCCAATCAGGAAGAGCAGCTTATGAAGAGTTTTGAGGAGAAAAAAGACGCCATGCTTAATTCTCTATGGAAAATCAATGTGGTTGACATCGAGTCAACAATTTCCCGAGTATGCCAAGCAGTAAGTCTATTTTTTCTCACGATTCTTTGGTCAAATCTTGTCAATTTGTGCATATCGATGTATAGAAACAAATATATGGATTACTTTGCTCATGCTTTATTGATCTATCATTTGGTCTTCAGGTTCTAAAAGATAGCACTGTCCCGAAAGATATTCTGAAATTGCGAGCAAAAGCATTGAAAAAGCTTGGAACTATATTCCAAGTAAGTTTATTTTAGCGTTCCTACAGTATTAGCAAATTAGTTTGCTTCATCTAGCACGACGAAAAGTTAATGAGGACAGGCACAAGATCTACAAACTTTTGGTTGTTCGTGCTTTAGTACCAAATTACACAAATGTACATATTTTTAGGGCAGTTCTGTGTCGTAGCAAAGAAACCCCGTGAATGGGCTTCTTTGGTTACTTTTGTACATGTACATGTTCAATATATTCCATCAAGATTTCCATTTGACATGGCACTTGGAATTTAGAATGGAAATAGAGCATTGTATACTACATGCATTTTATGGAAATGCCTTTCATGGTTTTGTCCTTTTGTACCCTAAAATCTCAAGTAATTTGGTAAGCAGTGTTTTCATGCTTCACAGGATAGGCATGATTTTCCTTACTTGCTATAGAAGTATTGTTTGTTTAGGTTTATGGAATCAATGCAAGTCGCCAAGTTTTCCTACACATGGTTCTTGGCAGTTTGAGCTTTCCAGTATCCAAGTCAAACATGAAAGAAAATGATACGCACCTTTTTTTCTTCGTTGGTAACCAGATGGCAACTATATGAAAATCACAATAAAAGTCTAGAACACAATCCGACACAATATTCCCCTCTCATAATTCGGTACCAAACTTAACAGACGTATTCCGTATCGCCTTCTGCCTTAACTTTTTTTTCTTTCTCCCTGCATGCTTGTATTCTTCTATGCATGGTAGCTTGTCTGCAGTGAGTTCCACACTTGCTTAGCAGATGGTAACATAACGAGTTACTTCCTATTCACAACTCTCCCTTGTAACATCAGGGTGCAGAATCTCTCTACCATCGCGAGAACAGCCTACGCGTGGAAACTCCGACGAAAGAGGAGGGCGCAGTGTCACACTGAAGACTGCGAACAGTTTTAACAATTTGTGAATTATTCGGATCATTGTGAGTTATTTTTGTCTGCCTGTAATATTTTGACACAACAGGTTGCTGTGGATGCGCCTGCTGTGGTTTCCTTATTCTGCTGTAAAACGCGAAGCATTTCTTTTATTGATCTGGCATTCTAGTTGTTGGCTACTTGGCTCTTCCTTAGCCTTTTTTTTTTAGCCAAGGCTGTTGTTGCTTAGCTAGTCTGCATCCATTCTTGACTTCATTTCAGAGGAAGAGTTCTTAGATGGGCCTCCACTCTAACAAACACCCATCAAACTGGCTCCCTTTTGGCCTATTGGCCGAGCGGCAATCTGTTCGCCTGCTCATTTTGCCATCCTTTGTTCTCAAACAAAAGTCAGAACATTTAGTTTTGTAAAACAGCCTATCAGATGTAGGTTCAGAGATTCACATATACAGAAAAAAGGTTTAGGTTCAGAGATTCACATACAAAAGAAAAGGTACAGGTTCAGTGATGCGTGTGATTAAAAAACTGAAATCAGCACCAAGTGTCAAAACACTCGAGTTTTCAACGCTCTACTTCGATAAGCTCAAGTCTTCACATGCATCCCGTTCCAAACTGTCATCACGGTCTACTTCGATATGCTGAAAACAGGGGTGAGATGGCAGGTCCCTTTCCTGGGACGTGAAGCTGAAATGAAACGCTGTCACTTATCTCCGTCCTGGCGAATCATACATATTGAAATTCGCATAATCTGAAAGGAAGGTTACAACAAGAATATGATGACTGTATCTGCACGATACATGATATCAACAGATTAAAACTAAGCGAGCGGCAAGAATTTTTGTCCTACTCGTCCTCGTACAAGGTGTTAGATTCACACAGAAATGAACGCGATGGGTGTGTATGTTTTCTTGAAAAAAGTCCATATAACCCCCTTAACTATCAGGTTTAGGACGCTAACCTCCCTTAACTATTTGGGTCACTTAACCCCCACAACTATCCAAAACCGGGCAGATAACCCCCTTAGGCTATTGTGGCTGTTTTGAGAGCGGTTTAGACCATGGTAGACCCTGGTTTTAGGACACGGTGGACAATTAGGAGGCATAACTAGGATAAAAAGGTTCAGCCAGTGGCGCAGTATTTCTCTCCACTGTAGCAGGTGGTGGCGGCACATTCACATTGTGTGACCAACATGATTTTGCGTGCATGTGTGTTAGATCGCCTAAATTATTTTGTAAATAGAGCTAGCTTACATACATGCAAGTGAGAGAGCAAGTCACTAGAAGATTTTATGCGTGTGTTGCTCTTGGCCAAAAGCACAGCCTGGTTACGCTGGCGTACTACATGCGCACATGTACGGTGAACACTATGACCATTACTTCGACGTGCAGCACAAGCTCGCCAGAGCGACGTGAGAGCGGTAGTCGTGTGTATCTGCATGCTTGGCATGCGCGGTGGTCGTGTGATGTAGCTAGCTGGTGCACGTGAGGAGCAACTGCGGCGGCAGCGCGTCCAGCTAGACAAGCACGACATGGCAGCAGCAATAGATGTGAGTCGCAGCTAGCAGGGCTCCGCACGGAGCTCACCTGAGTCCAAATCAAACAAGGTTCAACCTGACCACGCCATGTCATCGCCAACTCAACAACACCGTGTTCTCCAATTGTCCTAGGTGCGCTTTTCAATTGTCCAGCCTGTTCTAAAACCAGGATCCACCATGGTCTAAACCGCTATCAAAACAGCATAATAGCCCAAGGGGGTTATCTGCCCGGTTTTGGATAGTTGTGGGGGTTAAGTGACCCACTTAATAGTTAGGGGTGGTTAGCGTCCTAAACCTGATAGTTAGGGGGGTTATGTGGACTTTTTTCATGTTTTCTTAGGTGGGATCCATGTGAATGCGATCTTTTTGTTGTTGTTGTTTTGCTGCTTCCTGCATCGACAGGGCTAGCAGTACAAGAGCGTCGATGATATATGTACTGCTCGTAAGCTTGTCAGTACTGTCGGTAGCTTCTCGTTGTTGAGCATCTACCTATATTTCACACGAGTACGTACGTACCGGATTCAGATTTTTCAACCTCCGTCCATTACCATCTTCCCTGATGACTGGTCAATGCACACCGTGACCACCAGACGCAGCGTCAGCTCGAGTTAACGATCCCTTTCCGATCTAATCTTTGGTGATCCTAGACGACGATCAAACCCGCGCCCCTAATCAAGCGTGACGCTCAAGTCAATGCGACGTACGTACGGGTACGGCCCCTGACCACGATCTCCAAACCGATCGACGTGCCATCATCGATCGGACAGGCCTCGAGCGCTGACGGCCTTTTCTTCGCTGTCCATCAAGGTGGAACTCGTTGATGGGAGCATGGAGTGAATGAGCGACAGGTCGTTCTGTTGAAACAGTTATATGCACCGAGACTTGAAAGAAGAGACAGGTACATGCACGCACGCACGCTGACGAAAAATTCAGAGCCAACCAGACAGACAATTCAGTCAGTTTTCTGTTCCCAGATTCCTTCAGGACACAAGGGGAAGATTATATTCCATAGAAACTGTTCCAGTGTTCCTGAATTGCGATGGTGTTATCTGAAAAAGCAAGGCCAGGGCAGGCCATCATTTTCCATGTTCTCATTGCCTTTCTGTGCAAAGTTCGACCCCTTTTTCCCAGGGGGGGACAAGCGTATCTCCGTGTTTCCTCCAAATTCTCAACCCCGTTTGACAAAGTACTCCCACGGCGCGGCAAGCTGTACGCTGTCTATATATTTACCGGAAGAGCTACAGGGGCCTGGAGGCTCCAGCAGGAGATGTAGCCGATACTTCACCACTTGCTTTTCTCTGTCCATCATGAGTCACCCGGTAGTACTTGTCCAGCACTAAACATGGATGACGACAGCTTTCATATAAAAGGGGGTTAATTATCCTGACAGGGATCTAGTCACACCCACGGAGGCTCTCACGAAGAAAAAAGAACAACGTCGGCATCAGAGAAGAAGGATTTCACGGGAACCAACCGGCATGCATATGATTTCATGCACCTTGCAACTCCAGAATATTATCTTTGAGAACAGGAGCTCGAACTGTTGTGAGATCAGTCACTGGACTATTAGTCGGTAAGCTGAAGCTCACTCCCCACTGAATGATTCCCTTTACAGATTGCATGGTTGTTGAATAAAATTACGCGATGATCAAAATCCATTTTTTCAAAAAGGGAAATTTTTTGTACTCTGTATCGTTTGATGCACACAACCTATTACTCCCTCCGACCCATATTAGTTGACATGAGTTTGTTTAGATTCGGATGTATCTCTCACTAAAACATGTGTAGATACATTTTGAATCTAGACAAATCCAAGTCAACTAATATGGATCGGAGGGAGTATTAAGAAGTATTAGAATCCAAAAATATTACAAGTCAACAATTATATAGGGTTGATACATGGATCAACCATCAAAAAATGAAATGAAAAACTAAACATCATGCCCTTAGTCTACTAAAACACAGCCAGCCAGACCGATTGAAGACGTGCCCAGTGACCATCCAAAGACAGTTGCATCCAGCCATGACGTCATGCTGGTCTTGGTGTGCAAGGAGTGGCCAAAGCTGTACCCAATAAGCCATCATATGAATAACATGCCAATAATTAAAATTATTTGATATATTAAAAATAATATTATTTTTGCAAATCCAAATAATAAGTCTGAGACAACTATGCGAATTCTGGCCTTAGATAATTTATCGACGCATTCAAGCAGTTTCTAAAGGTTCGTCCAAAGACACGTGAAGTAAACAACACATGTGCATTTTTCCCATGCCAACCATGTGGTCGAGCAAGAGATAATCATAGAGGCCGCAGAAAACAAATTAACAGTCCTCATGACAGACAGTACATTTCACAGTGTTTTGTTCAGTTTGTTGTCCCCTTCCCCAAACTTCCACATGCCACATCACAGAGTCCAATCACTGGGATGGGATGCTAACATTACCTACCTTAATCAACCGGTACAACCTACTTAATCAATTTCCCGTGAACAAGCCAGAAAAAAAGTACTACGAAGAAACAGTACTAGCCCTACCATGAAAATGGCAGCCTAAATTAGGTGAGCTAGCTAGGGTGTCCCATCTTAATTAATTAGTACGTCTAGTTAGTTTGCATGGCTTGAAATACAACTAGCTTTCCGCCCATTGTGTACCGAACAACTTAATCATGTAGGTTACTCATGCAAGGCAAGTGCACGTCACGCTATCTATTCTGACGGCAACGCCGCCCTAGCACCCTGTAGCACTCGATAGAATTCTTACGTAGTTCTTCATGAACAAAGGATCAACATGTGGCCACTCGAGTTCTTAGGTAGTTCTATATGATTAACTGCTAATTAATTTGATATGCAATTTGACTGTCATCTATACTACCGAGGATTTGTATATATTTTATGATTAGTTTAGCTTTGAGTTTGCATACCTTCAAAGAGGGGCCATAGCCAGCATGATGCATATGCTACCAGCTGCTCTGTTTTTCTCTGCTTTCCTTTTCACTTTCCTTTCTGGAGTAGCAAGTCAAAATCAGGGCTCATTTAAAGGTGGATCTTCTGGTCCACAACAGGGACGTGCACTAATTGTAGAGAAGCTAATCCATTAATTTCCTCGCTCTACGTGTTACATGGAATCTGCATGTAAATACCATCTAGTCACTCTCCATCTGCTTATAACCGACCCTGTTTGACAAAGTCCCACCGCGGCAAGATGTACCTGTACGCTAGCCAGCTAGCCGCAACAATGGCTGCCTATCCGCTCGTGCCGACGATTCGCCGGTGAACCTCGAGCTACCTCGGAAAGCCGGCGAGAGTATTACGCTGTCCTTTTTGCCGGACGCTAGTGGAAGTGCGTTAGCACTTCTTTTTTTCAAGACTGTGGCTGGTTTTAGTAGGAGTATCATAGCTAATATTATACATGCTATGTTGACAAAAATCTGACATGGCATAACAATTAATAAAGAAAGAGATGGTTAAAGTATCATAGATAGATATGGTATGATAGCATGTAAAACTAGAAAATCCTTATACAAATAAATCTTGTATACAATTTTATATTAAGATTCTATAAAATATTGAATATAGTACTAGTATGATACTACCATATAATACCATGCATTATAAATATAGTACTTTCTCTGACCCATATTAGTTAACTCTAATTTAAATATATATAGACATATTTTTGTGATAGATACATCAAAATTGGAGCAACTAATATGGATCAGAGGGAGTATCATACACTACTATGACCAGCCTGAGTCACGCGCTAGTACTACTTGTCACGACACTAAATATGGATGGCAACAGCTTTGATAATAGGCGGTTAATTATCCCAACAGGGATCTAGTCACACGTACCGAGTGTTGGTTGTCAAGGTTGTGGGGAGAACAATGCGTATCCGTTGGGGTGCACCGGTACGTGTTAATAAGGTAGGGAAAAGCCCCATACGTGGCTTACACAAATAGATATGAGTCCGGGTGGAGTACTACTCCATACCGATTGTAAACAGGAAAAATACAACTCCAACACCCCCCTTAATCTAAAGCTTGGAAAGATTTAGATTACGCTTGAACTCATCGAGCTTCTTAGAGCATAGCGTCTTTGTGAAACCATCTGCAATCTGATCCTTGCTGGAGATAAATTTGACCTCAAGTTGTTTACTAGCAACGCGTTACCGAACAAAATGGAAGTCAATCTCAATGTGCTTGGTACGAGCATGAAACACATGATTAGTAGAAAGGAAAGTAGCACCAAGATTGTCACACCATAAACAAGGTTTTTCAAGAAGAGAGATACCCAACTCTCGAATTAAAGCCTCAAGCCAAATCAATTCAGCAGTAGCATTAGCAAGTGCTTTGTACTCAGCCTCGGTGCTAGAACGCGACAAAGTGGGCTGTTTCCTAGCACTCCATGATATGAGATTAGGACCAAAGAAAATAGCAAAACCTCCTGTAGAACGTCTGTCATCAAAATCACCTGCCCAATATGCATCTGAAAAGGCACTAAGAAGTGTGGAATTGGACTTACTAAACGTTAGTCCAACTGTACATATACCATGAATATACCTCAATATCCGTTTAACTGCTGTCCAATGAGTTGTTGTAGGTGCATGAAGGAACTGACATACCTTGCTAACAGAAAAACATATGTCTGGTCGTGTCAAAGTCAAATACTGAAGAACACCTACAATGCTCCTGTATCGAGTACTATCCTCAGGACGGGCTTATAGCTCCTATGCGACGTCTTTACATGGAATTGGAAGGAAAGCGACATCGTTGAAAAGAATAGCTCGCATGCGACGGATGTGAGGCAACTAATATCCCAGGGCCACACGGGCCTTAAATCGGTCGTAAGGACACATTTAACTTTGTTCCAATATTAGGGTTAAGCCAAACCGGTTGGTTGGGACAGCCAGTCAAACCAACCGCTTCCGACCGAGAGCGCGCGTAACACTGACTGTAGCTTCCCCGACGGCGGCGGCGGACCTCACCCATCGTTCTCGGCGCCGGCAGCGGTGGCACGGTAATTAATTTAGGCGGCGGAGCTTTCGTTCGACGACGAAGGTGGTGAGTGCCATTTGAAAGCTAATTCCTCTCCCATTCTTCTCAATTCGAGATCTGAGCGTGCCCATTGATGCTAGATTGTGGAGGCGAGGGTGTGCTGAACGGGGCGAGGGGGAACGATATGGAGCATGGAGAGGGGACTTCTAATCGGTATATCCCGTATCTCTGCACTTAATTTCTCTAAGGTTGAGCTCTCTGTTCGCTTCCGCTAGCTCATAGTGCCCGCCAAAAACAGGGGAGACGATGTTGCGCGCCAAACCTTCGAATTTCGCATCAATTTCTTTCCCTCTAGGACTGTTTTAGTTGATGGAAGCACGCAGATCATTGAGAGAGACACGGTTGTTAAATGGGAGGTGGAATTAGAACATGTTGATCCCCAAGAGCTAATAAACATGGGAGAGGAGGCAGTAAGGAAAATGGTGGAAAAAATTGGGGATAGTGTGGTTTGGGGGCCAGAGCAAGAAGTTTCTTTGTTACGATTTGATGATTGCAAATGTGACTATGTTAGGGTTGAGACAGGGGAACATATAGTTGATGAAATCGATGAGAGAAACGGTTGGACAAGCAAAACTGTTCTGTTTTTAGCAGAGCTCATTGATCTGAAACCTGATTCGAGGGTTGGATATGTGGCCTCGAAGCTGGCTGCTCAGATGGTCGAGGATGATTGGGCTGCACAAAGGCAAGTAATGCCTATACTTACTGAGTTGGAAGTGTTAACAGTGGAGGATGATGATGCTAATGCACAAGGGGAGGCTGCAGATGGTAATGCACAAAGGATTGTAACTGTTGATTGGAATTCAGTTGAGATACATGACCGCACTGATTTGGTCATTGCACCAATAGATGACATTGAAATGGCAAAGCTTTTTGGCATTCCTATAGATGACAGAGACAAGGAGAAGAAGAGGGATGAAGCTGCAAATGATGGTGACAACCATTTAAGAGATGAAGAGTCAGATATAGATCTAGAGTTGTTGGAAAATGCTGCAGTTCATGTAGATGATGCACATGATGATGAGCTAGTAACAGTTTATGACAAAGAGGACCCAGTTATTGAAGTTGGGAGATTGTTTCCAAGCATGGATGAATTCAGGATGTGTTTCAGGACATATGCAGTCAAACGTGAGTTTGCTACCAAGACTATGTGGACTGATAAAAAGAAGTTCTATGCAAAATGCATAGGTTATGATGGTGGTGCCAAGCCTTGCAAGTGGTATATATCTGCTAGACGCCAACCTGATGGAAGGACAATAAGAGTGAATCAAATTCCAAAACCTCATACTTGCATTACAAGTTCTCAAACAGTTACAAAGATGACATCACAATTATGGGTTGCAGAAAAGATCAAGCCCATTTTAGCCACAACACCAAACAGCACCGCAAAGAGACTGAAAATAGACTTGGAAAAGCAGTACCCCATTAAGCTGAATTATACTACAGTGTGGAAGGCAAAGCAAAGGGCAATGAAAGAGCTATATGGTGATTGGGAAAATACCTTTCGAATGCTTTATAACTTCAAAGCAGAAGTAGAGAAGAGGTCACCTGGCAGTGTTGTGGAGATAGATACTGAGGTAACAGCTGATGGGAAAGTCTTCTTCTCTAAATTCTTCATGGCTTTAAAGCCTTGCATCGATGGCTTCAAAGCAGGTTGCCGTCCATATTTGAGTATAGACTCATCTTTCTTGACTGGAAAGTGGAATGGTCAACTAGCAGCATGCAATGCTTTAGATGGACACAATTGGATGTTCCCTGTAGCTACTGGCATGTTTCAGTCTGAGACAGAGGCATCATGGACATGGTTCATGATGCAGTTGAAAAGATGCATAGGGTCAGTCTCTCCATTGGCAGTGCACACAGATGCATGTAAAGGTTTAGAAAATGCAGTGAAGATTGTTTTCCCTCATGCTGAGCAGAGGGAGTGCTTCGGCCATATGTGGATGAATTTGATCAAAAAATTCAGAGGAGATGATTTTGGACGCATGTGGCCAGCAGCAAGATCTTACACCAGGCAGACACATTCATATCACCTTGAGAAGATTAAGGCGGCATGCTCTGAGGAGGATAGGGTCAAGTTTTGTACATGGTTGGAAACCTACCATTCTCTTTTATGGTACAGGTCTGGTTTTAACACTGCCATCAAATGTGATCATATCAACAATAATTTGGCAGAAAGTTTCAACAACAAAGTGAAGGAGTTAAAAGACTTGCCTGTCCATGACATGGTTGACCAGATCAGGATCATGATCATGAGGTTGTGGGAATTGAGAAGAAGGCTTGGTGATGTTCTTCAAGGAGATAAGCTTCCTGATGTTGTGCAGCAGGTGGTTAACAGGAGCAGAAATCTTGCACATTTGCGTGTTGAGAAATCCTCATTGTGGGGTGCTGAAGTCAGAGATACAAAGACTGGCAGGAGGCATGTTGTTGACACTCAATTGCATGAATGCACATGCCTTGAGTGGCAACACACTGGGAAGCCTTGTGAGCATGCCATACTTTTCTTGGCCTCCAAACACAAGCTAAATATGCACCCATATTTGCATGAGTATTATTCTGTAGCAAAATTCAAGGCTGCATATGGAACACCAATTCCAGCACTTACAGATCAGTCTCAGTGGCCTGAAGTGGACATTCAGTTCTCCTTGTGTCCTCCTTTGATGAAAAGAAAGGCTGGCAGGCCCAAGCAGAGTAGATTCAAGGCTTGGTTTGAGAAAGGTGGGAGCAGCAAGAAGGGAAAGAAAGATGAAAAGAAAGATGCCAAGCCAAAAAGGGCCCAAAAAGGTAACAAGAATAGATGCAAACTCTGTGAAGAACTTGGACACCGAGCTGGCTCTACCAAGTGCAGATACACTGCTGAAAAGCCAAAGTATGTTCATCCAAAATCTATCCCATTTCTTGTTGATGATTTTTCTCCCCCAGCTAAATTGCTTGTTTTCAGGAGGAAGCGTGGAGAAAAAGGCCCACCTCTTGTTGTTGACGAATGCTGGCCAGTGAAAAGGGCAAGAATCAATGGCCAAAGAAAGAAGAGAACTAACCAGATCATGTTTGGTGCTGCTGAGGTGCAATCTGAACTTGTTTTGGAGGATGATGTGCAAACTGTTGAGGCTTTAGGGCACACCGTTTCTGATTTGGAAGCTCTGGTGCAAAATGAGGGGCAAAATGAGCCTGTTGTTGAGGCTCTAGTGCAAAATGAGCCTGTTGTTGAGGCTCTGGTGCAAAATGAGCCTGTTGTTGAGGCTCTGGTGCAAAATGAGCCTGTTGTTGAGGCTCTGGTGCAAACTGACCAAGTTGTTGAGGCTCTGGTGCAAAGTGACCATGTTGTTGAGGCTCTGGTGCAAAGTGACCATGTTGATGAGGCTCTGGATCATGATCATGAGGTTGTTGAGGAGGTGCAGGAGGTGAAGGAGACTCTTGGACGTGCTGTGGGGAGGCCAGATGGTAATGGTAAGAAAAAGAAGAGCATAAACCTATTGTGTGGTGTGAAACTTGTGAAGGAGAAGAAAACGAGGGGTAAGAAGAGCCAAAAGAAATAGACATTTGTTATTGTAAACATTTGTTATTGTTGTAAACATTTGACACTTGTTGTTGTAATAATTTGGCACTTGTTGTTGTAAACATTTGTTATTATAATAATTTGTCACTTGTTGATAATTTGGACAAAATTCAAATATGATGGTAAATTTGAATTTCAACATATGTAGCTATGTCACTTTTCTATGTTTGTATGAGATTCCAACGTTTTTCTCATGTATAATACAACTCATCCTCACCCTGATCCCTTTTGTGAAGTACAACTCACCCTCACCCAAAATGGGGTAGAAATGGGCTCCAAAGCTAGGGTAAACCACCCCATTTCTAAGCAAGTTTTTTTTCGACCATTTCTAAAACCAAGTTAGATATTTTTCCTCAGAACTATGTCACATAACATGACACCATGCGAAGGTTTTGTATTTTTTTGATTTTTTTTGAATTAGTTATGCACATTTGAATGTCTGGTCAAACTTGAAGGGTTTTCATAAATATTCTTAGCTAGGGGCTGAGGCTCGCAAAACTAGCATTGGATCTCTGATGAAATAGCATGTTGTGAACCTAAAAATTATTTTTACAAAAAATCATCATCATGGAATCATGTACATGTAGTTCATATCTTACCCACTTCCAGCCGATTCGGCAGGATTTTTCTTTTTCACCAGGGATGGAATAAAAGGTTTGAGATACTCAGGTTGGGAAATTGTACATTCTAGGTGGTCTAGTATTTTTGAAAAATAGGATGTTACCATTTTGAAACTTCAATTTGGTGGTTGCTTCACAAATCCCCCCCTCTTTCGGCACTCAGAAAATAGAAAATGATTTTTCTGTGCGTCGAAAAGGAAAACTTTGTGCTACAACATTGTTAGTCATCCCATTATAGACATGCATGCCAAATATGGGCACATTATCACAAACTATGCCTTGATTCTAGCCATATCATTGGTCATTTGACCCGAAAGCCAGAAAACCTCGGAGGAGATAGGTCATTTTGTGAAGGGTTTTTTGAAATATGATCAATAGACCAAGTTTGATATTTTTCCTCACAACTATGTGACATAACATGACACCATGCGAAGGTTTTGTATTTTTTTGATTTTTTTTGAATTAGTTATGCATATTTGAATGTTTGGTCAAACTTGTGAAACCCCGTTGACTGCATCCTAAACCCCGCTAACCCTAAGGCCGAATGAGGACCGTAGATCTAACCCTAGCGCGACACTGTGGCCGTCCGATCGCGTCTTCTAGAAGGATTCCGCGGGTGGCTCTGGGCGATCCGTGGAAGGGCTTGTTCTGCAACCTGATTGGTTGGCGTCTCTTAGAAGGATTTCGTGGCTAGCTCTTGGCGATCCGTGGGATGGATGATTCTGGAATCTGATTGGCTTCATCATTTTTACGTGCAACAGCGTGGCATGCGAGCGTGGCATGCGAGGGCGCTGGGCGGGGCTGTAGGGGTTCGTAGCATGGAAAACAAAAATTTTCTATCGCATACAAACAAACAAGCCAAGATCTATCTACTAGATTGTAGCAACGAGTCGATGGAATAACTTACCCTCGAAGATTCCAAAGCGGTTAACGAGAGCAGATTCTCGTGGGTGATGTAGTCGTACTCTTTCCGATCTCAAGATCGTGTAGACGATCCTTCCAGCGCCACGTTCCGGTAGTGCTCCCGCAGTCGGTCACACGTTCGGTACTCGACGAAGACCTTCCTCTCCCTTGTTCCAGCAGGCAGCGGAGGTTGTAGCACTCTCCTCGCGATTCCGGCAGCACAACGGCGTGGTACCGGAAGTAGAGGGGAGATCCCGCAGGGCTTCGCCTTAAGCCGGAGCGAGTATGGTGGATTATGAGAGAGGGCTATTAGTGGTCTAGAGTTTAGACACACCAATTAGAAGGCTCTAAACCGCAGGCTAAAGCAATTAGAAGCTCTAAACCAGAACGGCTCTAAACCGGAGATTAGAGGTAGAAACTTGTGTGTCTCAAGGAGGAGCCCTGCCCCTCCTTTTATAGGTGGAGGGGCTAGGCGCGCCAGGGAGGGAGGGAGTCCCTCCCCAACTCGGCCTAGGGCTGGGCGCCGGCCAAGGAGGAGAGGAACTCCTCCTCCAAGTTGGTTTCAACCTCCTCTTGCTTGTTTCCCACAGTTTCCTGTTTTCCACAGTTTCCTGTTTTAGCCGTTTGACTTTCAAACTGGCAATTTGACTTTCATGTTTTTGGAACAGCAAGAACACTTAGTACATGATGCAATCATTCAATGAAACACTCATGTACCCTCCCCCCCGGAGTGTCGGACAATCCGGAACCTTCTAGAACATTCCCGATGAAAACACCGGAATCATTCCCGAACTCCGAAACGGGACTTTCCTTATATGAATCTTATTCTCCGGACCATTCCGGATCACCTCGTGATATCCCGGATCCCATCCGAGACTCCGAACAACATTCGGTCTCTTTCTCATAATACCATAACTACTCAAACAACGTCGAATCCTTAAGTGTGTCTCCCTACGGTTCGTGAATTATGCGGACATGATCGAGACACTTCTCCGAACAATAACCAATAGAGGAATCTGGAAATTCATATGGATCCCACATATTTCTACGATTACTTTGCGATCGAATGAACCACTTACATACGATACCAATTTCCCTTTGTCTCACGATAGTTTACTTATCCGAGGTTTATGATCGTCGGTATCTCTGCATACCTAGTTCAACCTCGTTACCGATAAGTACTCTTTTCTCGTTCCCGTGATATGTGATCCCTTGTGAGCCAGTCACATGCTTGCAAGCTAATTGGATGACATTCCACCGAGAGGGCCCAGAGTATATCTATCCGTCATATGGATGGACAAATCCCACTCTTGATCCATGTGTTTCAACCAATACTTTCCGAACACTCAATGCCACCTTTATAGCCACCCAGTTACGGTGTGGTGTTTGATGTCATCAAAGCATCCATCCGGTAAAGGTGATATGCATGATCTCATGGTTGAAGGAATTAGGTTACTATGTATCAGAAAGCATATAGCAATTGAACTATTGAAATGACTTGATCTTTATGCTACGCTTATCTATAGGAGTATGTCCACCATATCATTCTCCTAACGATATGATCCTGTTGTTAATAACATCTCTATGTTCATGATCAGGAAACCATGATCATATATTAACCAACAAGCTAGTTTAACAAGAGGCTTTACTAGGGACTCT
Source organism: Avena sativa (assembly GCA_916181665.1). Classification (NCBI taxonomy): domain Eukaryota; kingdom Viridiplantae; phylum Streptophyta; class Magnoliopsida; order Poales; family Poaceae; genus Avena; species Avena sativa. The sequence continues at coordinate 366,437,094 of OV702279.1, read as the reverse complement.
TATTTTAGTTTACAAATCACACAAGTATTAATGTTTCCGGTTAATACAATTATAGCATGGTATGTAAACATTTATCATAAGTGTGAAGATATGATAATAACCACTTTATTATTGCCTCTTGGGCATATCTCCAACAGTCTCCCACTTGCACTAGAGTCAATAATCTAGTTTCAAACCTTTGTGTATATAACACCTATGGCTTTCCGGTGTTGTATGTACACGATTGCTAGTGGTCAACTGATCTCCGGATCTGACACTTCCAGGTCCGTGTGTAATTGCATGTCTTTGCGTCTCTACGCATCACTCATTCTCTAATGAGATGGCTTTGTACAAATTTGGTCTTTCGGTGTGACCTTTAGCTCTTTGGGGTTAAAACATGTTGATAATATTGTCGCACAATATATCTTCATAGTATTATCCCACTGTGAACTACACCTAGTTTGATAACAAACTTCTTGACACAAATGCCCTCTTTTGCTGCTATAATAGCAGTCATATACTTAGCCTTTTGTTGTAGTATCTGTCACAATGTCTTAACTTTGGAAATCATCCAAATCCATTATGGAACTCACTTTCCATTATATTGTGCCACACTTAGTTTAGATTGAGATAAACTTAATTTGTACTTTGTGACAAAACTAGTATCAATGTAGTACTTTTACAATGAACTAACCATCTATTTGTCACTTCTACAAATATTATACTCTTAGTTCTTTCCAAAAGATCATAAGAATATCCTTACTATTGTCCAATGATCATCTTACGAATCATTCTGGTATATGCTCACAACATTTAGAGCATAGGACATATCTGGATTTGTACATATCACAGTATGATTGATATAAATACTCTTTGTGATTTCATACATCAAGTATCAATCTATACTTGATTATTTGTTTCACTTTACCAAATGTCAATACACTTGAATATATCATCAACATTGAACTTTATTCAATCCTTTCTGTGTGACAAGAACCTCTCTTGTAGTTTCTATATTGAACTCATTCAATATCTTGTCTATGTACTTCTGGCACAACCATATTAGCGTGTATTGATGCCAAATATTTGGGTTTTGCCTAAGTCTTTCATCGGGATGAAATTCTTAATATGTGTTAATAAAAGATACATTATTTCCAATCAACAATATGTCTTCCACATAATGTATTAGAAACATGTCTTAGCGCTCCCACTTAATTTCTTGCAAATGCAAGCATCTTCATTGTCTTTGATGAACTTTTAAACTCCTTTAACAGTTTCATCACGGTGAAGATTCCAACTCCGCGATGCTCACTTTAACCATTGAAGTTTGCAAATGCTTTTAGCATCCTTTGAATTAACAAAACCCTATGGACCGTGTTATGCACATGTCCTAGGTAACGATTCTATTAGAAGAACTTGTTTTGTTTATTCAACTACCATATAACAAAATTATATGTAGTGGTTGCTACATTAATCCGTCTAGACTAAATATCGCTATGAAAGATCAGATCTTGTCATAGTCAACCTTTGAACATTGTTGTGAACTTTTTTCCCAACATGTCGACTATTTCATAGATGTGCAACATCCATGTCTATTTATTTATAGATCCAAACACAACTGTAAGGTCTTACACCTTTCTCGAGGGTCCTTCAAGTTCAAAACTTGATTTCTCGTGTATGGAACTATCACGGATTTTATGGCTTCAAGCCATTTGACGGAGTCAGGGCCCATCATCACTTCTTTGCATGTAGTCCGTTCATTATTCTCAAATAATGATTCAACCCTCAAATCTTGGTATTTGATTGTTTACTTGACCTACTTGTTTCAATAGGAACTTAGATCTCTGTGACCACAACCCTTGAAGCACGTGAGCCATGAGCATTGTTGCGGCCTCCGAAACACTTTTCGGCGCTGCGCAACTCTGCACATATAGCTAAGGTTCTTTTAACCTTATCAAAGTTCTATTGTCCTCCCACTTAACTTTTCACGAAAAATTCCTTCTCAAAGAAACTTGACGTTCTAAGCAACAAACACTTTTGTCTCCGGTGTTTTATGGAGGAATACTTAACAGTTTATACAAAGACAGGTTCATCCGACTTTGGTTGCACACATCTTTCTTATGCATAGCATACCAATGTTTAAGAAAGGACAACTTGGGTTTTATCCCAAACCATAACCTTATATGGTGTCATTTCAACGGATTATGATGAAGCTCTTTTCAGTGGAAAAACGGTAATCTCTAAAGCTTTTAATCTTTAAAATATAATGGCAGTTTTATGAATTATACCTTTGATCTTACCATGTCAAACAAGGTTTAATTACATATCTCGAACGCTCCATACTCTTATGGTGTTTTGGGAAATGCAAATCCACGGAACGATTCCTTAAATCTTAGGTATTATGCTAAACTTTGTAACTCAAATATCTTCCTTTATGATCTTTATCATAAACTGTTTATACTCTTGTTACAATGATCTTGCACTTCATCTTGAAAGTCTTTGAACTTTTCAAATGTTTCATACTTCATCCTTATTAAGTAAATATTCATATATTCACTCAAATTTTCGGAGAAAGCATATGAAGTTGAAATCCATCGCTCTTGACTACACATAATGGATTTCGTACAACAATATGTATAAGTTCCAATAAGCTAGTCATTCGTTCCCTTTTGGCCTATGAACGAAGTTTTAATTATCTCTAGGAAAGTTTCACAAGCGTCATTTGATCAAAAATCAGAAGACTCCAAAATTCCATCCACATGGAGTTTCTTCATGTTTTCTTTCCATTATAATTTAAACGGCGATGTCACTTCCTAAGTGATCTTTCAATCAATTTGTCTTTCGACATTTTTAGCACTAGTTTTATGGATGTGATTTCTCCAACGAGATTTGTGAATCATCCATCTTTTATGGATTACAGCAATTATTTGAACAACCCTTTTGTTCTCATAATACCTGATAAAATAAATCTTGAAGGCAAAGCTTTGATGTTTAACGAGCAACACAATAACCCTTTATTTGTTCTCGATGAACATCATCACATATTCTTTTGCTAGTTACTTAGGCCATTGTAGTTCATGAATTGTGTTGTTTCGTATGACGATTCACACCAACAAATTCAGTATCAAATACTTGAGAACCACATTGTTTAATAAGCAAAGAATATATCCATAATATGTATATCATCTATATACTTAAACTGAACAATTCTAGTCTTTTCTTTTCTGCCATATATTTATGAGATTCTCTTTCAATATTTCCTTTTCTGTTTGAAAGAATCAATCAATATCAATAGTGGAGTCATACATATGACATATAGTCCAAAGCGTGTATAATTAAATACCAATGTCTTTGGACTTGCACTTTGAAGTAGATCACCATCATCAAATATTTGGTGTTCTTTCAAATTCCTTTCTTTAGTAATCTCTTGGTGTAGTAAACATTTTACCTACATCAAATATTCACCCTTATCATGGAATTGTCCATGATCAAGCTACTGTTAGCTTGTAACGATGAATTTATGAGTATAATGTTGCTATCCAAAACTTTTTGGAGGATTGGGACAACAAGTGTCTCCAACCTTTTGCAAATTCTCATCAAATATGAGAACATGACTTTAGCCATATTATACTCTATCATGTTGCAACCAAAACTTCGTTTCAGATATCACAATATCTTCCACACATCATGGTTTCTGAAACAACTCTTTCAGATCCTAGATAACCTTGATATTAATAGAATCCTTTGAATATCAAGAATCATGGAGACAAACATGATACTTATATACTAACACTTGGAATTGTTACTCTTGATTTAATACTAATTATTAAACTTCATGGAGTAACCGGAACTTACTGAAAGTTTGCAATAGGACTTTTAAACTTTAAATTAACACTTCAAAACAATACGATACCAGTTCGTAAAGTAACTAACCAGAATTCTATAGTTCTATCATCTCAATTATAACTAAGCGCAAGGTGGTAAACGGATGCCAATGACTACAATAACTATGCAAATTCACTTTGATTTAGTTTATGATAAATTGAGTTCTAATTAATAATTAAATTAATCTAGGTGAACTCCCACTCAAAACAATATCCCTCACATTGTTTTAGTGATCACACGAACCAAATCCACCACATCAAAACCGATCATCACGAGAGTTGATATAGCTTCAATGGCGAACAATCAACATGTTCATCATATCTACTATATGACTCATGCTCTACCTTTCGGTAATCCGTGTTCCTGAAGGCATGTCTGTACATGCTAGGCTCGTCAAGATCAAACCTTAGTTTCTGCATGAGAAAATCTGGCTTGCTCACGTTGTATACACTTGCAGAATCTAACACACCCGATCATCACGTGGTGCTTCGAAACAACAAGCTTTAGCAACGGTGCTAACTAAGGGTGAACACTTTATGACTTGAAATTCATGTGCATGAGGGATCATCTTATAATTCTACCGTCGTCTACTAAGCAATACAAGATGCATAAAGGATTAACATCACATGCAATTCAATAATATGTGATATGATATGGCATTTCTTCTTTGTGCTTCCGATCTCCATCTTCTAGCACGAACATGATCTCCATCATCACCAGCATTGCATCAAGGTCAATGACGCTTCTCCATGGTTGTCGTCCACCGGCTTCAACTATTACAACTACTTTGAATAGACACGCGGGTCTTAACATAAATTAAAGACAACCATATGGCTCATGCCGGTTGCCAACTTACAATAAGGAACATTGCATACATCATATATAATCACAATCATGGCCATATCACATCACAGCACACCCCTTCAAAACAAAGTTAGACGCCTCTAATTTTCTTTGCATGTTTTACGTGGTTTGGGGCTTTCAATAAGTGTCGTTCTAACTTACGAACAAGAACCACAACATTGATACTAGTATTGTCAATCACCCGTTGTAAATTGAATCTTAACTATGCTAGGAGAAACAGGCACCCGCAAAGCCACTTATGCAATACAAGTTGCATGTCGAGCGTGGAGCAAGTCTCATGAACGATGTCATGTAAGGTTAGCCCGGGCCGCTTCATCCCAACATACCTCAAGATGCAAAGTACACAAAAAGCAATCGACAATAAAAGCATCAACGCCCACAATGACCCTTGTGTTCTACTCGTGCAACAGATCTACATATAGACACGGCTCTGATACCACTGTAGGGGTTCGTAGCATGGAAAACAAAAATTTTCTATCGCATACAAACAAACAAGCCAAGATCTATCTACTAGATTGTAGCAACGAGTCGATGGAATAACTTACCCTCGAAGATTCCAAAGCGGTTAACGAGAGCAGATTCTCGTGGGTGATGTAGTCGTACTCTTTCCGATCTCAAGATCGTGTAGACGATCCTTCCAGCGCCACGTTCCGGCAGCGCTCCCGCAGTCGGTCACACGTTCGGTACTCGACGAAGACCTTCCTCTCCCTTGTTCCAGCAGGCAGCGGAGGTTGTAGCACTCTCCTCGCGATTCCGGCAGCACAACGGCGTGGTACCGGAAGTAGAGGGGAGATCCCGCAGGGCTTCGCCTTAAGCCGGAGCGAGTATGGTGGATTATGAGAGAGGGCTATTAGTGGTCTAGAGTTTAGACACACCAATTAGAAGGCTCTAAACCGCAGGCTAAAGCAATTAGAAGCTCTAAACCAGAACGGCTCTAAACCGGAGATTAGAGGTAGAAACTTGTGTGTCTCAAGGAGGAGCCCTGCCCCTCCTTTTATAGGTGGAGGGGCTAGGCGCGCCAGGGAGGGAGGGAGTCCCTCCCCAACTCGGCCTAGGGCTGGGCGCCGGCCAAGGAGGAGAGGAACTCCTCCTCCAAGTTGGTTTCAACCTCCTCTTGCTTGTTTCCCACAGTTTCCTGTTTTCCACAGTTTCCTGTTTTAGCCGTTTGACTTTCAAACTGGCAATTTGACTTTCATGTTTTTGGAACAGCAAGAACACTTAGTACATGATGCAATCATTCAATGACACACTCATGTACCCTCCCCCCCGGAGTGTCGGACAATCCGGAACCTTCTAGAACATTCCCGATGAAAACACCGGAATCATTCCCGAACTCCGAAACGGGACTTTCCTTATATGAATCTTATTCTCCGGACCATTCCGGATCACCTCGTGATATCCCGGATCCCATCCGAGACTCCGAACAACATTCGGTCTCTTTCTCATAATACCATAACTACTCAAACAACGTCGAATCCTTAAGTGTGTCTCCCTACGGTTCGTGAATTATGCGGACATGATCGAGACACTTCTCCGAACAATAACCAATAGAGGAATCTGGAAATTCATATGGCTCCCACATATTTCTACGATTACTTTGCGATCGAATGAACCACTTACATACGATACCAATTTCCCTTTGTCTCACGATAGTTTACTTATCCGAGGTTTATGATCGTCGGTATCTCTGCATACCTAGTTCAACCTCGTTACCGATAAGTACTCTTTTCTCGTTCCCGTGATATGTGATCCCTTGTGAGCCAGTCACATGCTTGCAAGCTAATTGGATGACATTCCACCGAGAGGGCCCAGAGTATATCTATCCGTCATATGGATGGACAAATCCCACTCTTGATCCATGTGTTTCAACCAATACTTTCCGAACACTCAATGCCACCTTTATAGCCACCCAGTTACGGTGTGGTGTTTGATGTCATCAAAGCATCCATCCGGTAAAGGTGATATGCATGATCTCATGGTTGAAGGAATTAGGTTACTATGTATCAGAAAGCATATAGCAATTGAACTATTGAAATGACTTGATCTTTATGCTATGCTTATCTATAGGAGTATGTCCACCATATCATTCTCCTAACGATATGATCCTGTTGTTAATAACATCTCTATGTTCATGATCAGGAAACCATGATCATATATTAACCAACAAGCTAGTTTAACAAGAGGCTTTACTAGGGACTCTTATTTTAGTTTACAAATCACACAAGTATTAATGTTTCCGGTTAATACAATTATAGCATGGTATATAAACATTTATCATAAGTGTGAAGATATGATAATAACCACTTTATTATTGCCTCTTGGGCATATCTCCAACAGGGCGGGCTGCACCATGCGGGCATGCAGCTGCCCCTAGCGTCGCAGTCTAGCTATTTTACGTCCAACAGCGCTGCAGTGTATTTACTCCCTCCGTCGCATTAAATAAGTTTACGTGTAACAACTTTCTCCAATCAAACTTACTCCCCTCAGGTTCATTGTAATAAATGAGACTTTGCATGATACCACATCTATGTTATTTTGGCTTGTGGATAGCCTTAGGCTGGTCATAGTGCTAAGTAACTAAGACTAGTAACTTGCACATGTTACTAGTTGATGTTACTACCTTCATAGTGGGTGATAACATATGTATGGTGTCATGCAAGAGCTAATTAATTAGGTTGTAGACTCATATGATCTTGGTATGTGTGATGTTATGGTAACTAGCTAAGTTACTACCTCTCTCTCTTTCTTCATTAATTGTCATGCCATGTCACCAATTTGCCTAATTGGCATTGCATGTACATGCATGTTACTACCTAAGTTACTCCCACTATGACTAGTCTTATGGACTACTTTTTGGCTTGTGGATAGCCTTATGGACTACATAGTGGATGCCCAAGTGCATTGGAAAGGTAGAAGTACATTTTTTGTGGACAAATTTTGAAGCCAAACGTACACTTATTTGTGGACAGATGGAGTATGCATGTCACTATGACCAGCAGAAAAAATATCAAAATCTAAAATATGTAATAAATATAACGTACAGCGTTGGCACACTCGAGACCGTTGGACCGAGCGTGGCATGCGAGGGCGCTGGGCGGGGCGGGCTGCACCATGCATGCAGCATGCAGGGTCGGGGGCGGCGGTGCAGGGGTTACAGTACGTCGCATCCTAGCTATTTTTTTTCTCTCTTTCGCATTGATCACGCCCGCTTCCCACACGCAACGCAGCGCACGCGTCTCGTCTCGGCGTCTGGACGGGCTGCACCATGCATGCAGCAACTGCCCCTAGCGTCGCAGTCTAGCTATTTTGCGTGCAACAGCGCTGCCCCATTAAATAAGTGTACGTCGAACAACTTTCTTCAGTCAAATTTACTTCCATCTGGTTCATGCGCCATACAAAAAAGTCAATATTACTCCCACCGATTTTTCTTGCGTGTGTAAAAACGAACGAGTACCTTGGTACTAGATTCCTGCATTTATTACCGAAGTAAATCAAGGCCAAATTATATTTTCCCTTTTATTTTTCACTGCCAATGAACAACTACCTTGGACGTTTTTTTCTCTCTTTCGCATTAATGCACATGCATGCATGCAGGGGCGGGGGCGTCGCATCCTAGCTATTTTTTTCTCTCTTTCGCATTGATCACGCCCGCTGCCCCGCTTCCCGTCTCTTTCGCATTGATCATGCATGCAGGGGCAACGCAGCGCACGCGTCTCGTCTCGGCGTCTGCGCCAACGCGACGCTGGATTCCCACGCCGCCCTTCACGCTCCGCCCTCAATAAATAGGCAAAACGCCTTTGCCTCCTCATCTCATCTTGCCCCTCATCTCTTCAACCTCGAGCCCGTCCCTTTGCCTCCTCCCAGCCGCCCCCCAAACACTCCGACCATGGCGACCTCCCCCTTCCGCCTCCCTTCCGACGAAGAACTCAGCGACGAGGACAACCACCCGGACCACAAGCAGTGGTGGGAGCAGCCCACGGGCCGCCCCCGCCCCAAGCGTGGCAAGAAGGATAAGTCCCCGCCCTGCCCCTGGGGAGACCAGGGCCCCATCGTCCACAACCCCGTCCCCAACCTCCCCGGCGGCGGCGACCTCCCCTCCGAAGCCTACTGGGCTAAGGCGGCGAAGGAGGAGGCAAGGGAGGAGGCTCGCATGGCCAAGTGGGAGGAGAAGGCGGCCCAGCGCGCCTTGAAGAAAAGGCGCATACGGCGGGAGGAGGAGCAACGGGAGGCCAATGGCCGGGCCTTCTAGGAGGAGCAACGGAAGCGAGACCAGCGGGAGAGGCTGGCGGCGTGGAATGCGGCCCGGAATGCGGCTGCACCGGCACCGCCTCCACCGCCGATGGAGTAGGGGGTTAGGGTTTAGGGGCTAGCCCAGGGTTTAGGCGGGGCGCCTATTCCGCCCCTTCTATATTATTGTACCTTTTTATTTTTATTGTAATGTTATCGATCCCCCCTATCTAATATAAGTAATGTTATCTGTGTTTTATTGTAATATTATTGCGCCTATTCCATCCCTTGTTTCATTGTAATCTGTGTTTATTGTATTGTGATTTGTCAAAACACCCAAAACAACAAGTGTATAAAACAAAAGACACAAAAACAAGTTCATATAATACTCCTGCAATATTTATATATTTACAAGTGTATAAAACAAAAGACACAAAAACAAGTTCATATAATACTCGTGCAATATTTATATATTTACAAGTGTATAAAACAAAAGACACAAAAACAAGTTCATACAACACATGGTTCATTTTCAAATAAGACATTTACATATTTACATAAGTTAAAGGAGCGCCCAAGTTATGTTAGTTAAATGGATGTCCTTGGACTTCATTTATATATTTATTTTTGCAAAAAAAAAGATTGCAACCTGAGCACGAGTATCTGCAGATCCACACGTTCCTATTTAGATTGTAACGTGAGTACCATTTTTTTTGCCCAATCAACATATAGTTACTATTGGGCCTGGATACATCCATTTTTGGCATGGCTAAGTTATATTTGGGCCTGGCCTTTTTCAATCCTCGTCAATTGTTTTTTTACTTTTCAACCCCTCCCCCTCCCCTGCACACGGGCGCCCCCTGCACACTGATAAAAGGAACACTGACGAAACTGACGAAACTGAAGAAACACTGATTTCGAAAACAGAGCAGCTCAAAATTAGCCCGAATTTGTGTTGCATTTTATTCAAGCCAAAGACATAGACCATTACATCCATTACAAAGCATCACTCGAACACTGACTGCGCTGTCTAATGACTAACGATGAGGAGATAAACTAATCCGAGAGAAATTACACAAAAATAAAAAAAACCGGCCATCAGATTGTCCTGCTTCTTCAATTCGATGATTTGCCTTAGCTGCTTGTTCATCTTCTTTAGCTCGGCCTTCACTTCCGCATCCACCGTAGTACCAGCGGAAATGGGGTTGCCACATCCCAATTGCTCCACCACGGACGGGTTTTCGAGCTCCCGGGATGCTACCTCCACCCCAATTCGCTCGATGTACTCATCAAGCCACTCAAAATGCCCACATTTTGGCAGTTCCTGAAATCGCAGAGATGAACCCTAAATCCCAAATTCGATGAAATGCATGAAATTTCGAAAGAAAAGCGAGAAATTGGCGCTCGGAACACTCAGATCTCACCTTTCCCGACTCGGGCTTGCTCTCACACTTCACAAATTCCCGACCAATGTTGCCGTTCTTGTCGGTGGATGTGACAAGCCGCTTCAGGGGCACAGTACGGGGGCAATCGGGGCACCTCCTCATCGGCACCGCACCATACCGAGGCCATGAGCGGTGGGAGGAAGCAGAGCTCGACATCCCTCGCCGGCGTTGCCGCACTTGCTCGCCGGAGAAGAAAACAGAAGGGGATGAGATGCTGGAACGGTGGCGGGAGTGCTCGGGTGCGGGGACGGATCGGGGCCAACGGCTCTCTTCAACCATAGGGTGGGTCCCACGATATGAGGTGGACATCAGGTGAGTTCCGCCGTGACGTGGAGAGGCTGTGGGTCCTACTGTGCTCAGCTGATTCGAACTCGTTGACGGTCTCGTGGGGTTAAGTGGAAGTGTCGCACGGGAGCTATTTGCCGCTTCAGAAGTGTCGCGTGCGAGCTATTCTTTTCAACGATGTCGTGTTCCTTCCAATTCCATGTAAAGACGTCGCATAGGAGCTATAAGCCCCCTCAGGACCAAGTAGAGTACCATCATGCAGTGATAATGTATCATTGGTAGACAAAGGTGTGGGAGATGATGAACAATCTTGCATACCAACACGTTTCAGAATATCAGTAGCATACTTCTCTTGATTCAACATTAAACCATTAGACTGTCTGTGAACCTCAAGACCCAGAAAATAATGAAGATCACCAAGATCTTTGAGCGCAAACTCATGACTGAGATTCTTTAGAAGGGTTGTGATTGCATCATTAGAGGAACTGGTGACAATAATATCATCAACATATATAAGAAGAAATATCTGAATACCTCCATGATCAAATAGAAAAAGAGAGGTGTCTGCCTTGGACGGTATGAATCCAAGTGTATGAAGCTTAGTACTCAACCGAGAATACCAAGCCCGAGGTGCCTGCTTCAGTCCATAAAGAGCTTTGTCAAGTTTACAAACATAATTTGGATTAGCGGAAGACTCAAAACCAGGTGGCTGTTTCATGTAAACCTCCTCTTCCAGAACACCATGTAAGAACGCATTCTTGACATCTAGCTGCCGTAGACTCCAACCTTGTGAAACAGATATTGACAGAACAATTCTAATAGTGGCACCTTTAACAACTGGACTAAAATTATCCTCATAATCTATGCCATATCGTTGTTTGAACCCTTTTGCAACAAGGAGAGCTTTATACCTGTTAATTGTACCATCAATATTTTTCTTGATACGATAAACCACTTGCAGTCAATGACATTCCTTTTAGAGCTTGGAGGAACAAGGTGCCACGTGTTATTAGTTATGAGAGCATCATACTCATATTTCATATCTTGTCTCCAATTTCCATCAGAAAGAGCCTAAGGAAGATTTTCTAGTTCTCCTGTAGATGTCAACAAAGCCCATCGAACAGTACCATCAGTACAAATTTTAGGATTTTTAATATCTTTTTGTAGGCGAGTGCACGGTCCAGCAGCAGGCAAAGCTGCAGCATCATCTGGTACAGAAGATCCCTCAGGTGTATGAGACAAAACGTCACTGTCACCTGCACTCATCATTTCAGGAGCGCTGTCGCTGTCAGGGTCCACGCCCTTGTCGCGAGGAGGACACTGCGTCGGGACGTCGATCGCTGTCCTGGCTCGTACTCTGGCGCGAAGACGGGGCAGAGAAAAGCTCCGCGTCGACCGTTCCACATTGCGTGGCAGGAGTGCAGGGCGGGGCCACGTCGACCGTTCCACGTCGCGTGGCGGGAGTGCAGGGCGGGGACCGTGCCGCGTCGTGGCGTGAGGCAGAGGAAGGGCGGGGCGGGAACCGCGGCGACATGCCCGAGGGAGATTCCTCCCGCGTGGGCGCACAGACGGGGGACGACAGCGACGTGGACGGTTCTGCTGGCTCCCGATCCGAGACGCTGCACCCAGAATCAACATGAAAATCAGCATTTTCTTGTCCTGTAGCATCTTGTTCTTCTTGCTCCATATTGCATGTGTTTGGGGCTGTATTTTGCTCAGAATTTGATCTAGTTTCTTCAGCAAAATGGTTGGTAGGGACCTGTGGAGAAACAACAACAGGGACAATCGGAAAATAATGTTCATTAGTGTGCACACCCCTATTTGTATCAACCGGTGTTGGATTTTCTGGAGACAGAAGAAGAATTTCCTCTCGAAGACGACGACGAGCATTTGGGTGTAGTGAGGCAAAGGGAAAAACATTCTCATCAAAGACAACATCTCGAGAGATGTAAACATGACCAGTGGTAACATCAAGACACTTGACCCCTTTGTGTAATGGGCTATAACCAATACACACACATCTCTTGGAACAAAAAGAAAGTTTATGCTTATTGTATGGGCGTAGATTTGGCCAACAGGCACAACCAAAAACACGTAGAGAATCATAGTCAGGTTTGGTGTGAAGAAGTCGTTCTGTAGGAGTTTCAAAGTTGATAACTTTGGAGGGAGTGAGATTAATGAGAAAGGTGGCTGTTAGGAAAGCATCATCCCAAAATTTTAATGGCATAGAAGCGTTGGCAAGTAAGGCAAGACCAACTTCAATAATATGACGTTGTTTTCTTTCAGCAGAACCATTTTGTTGATAAGCATGAGGACATGAAACATGATCAGTAATGCCCACCTTTTGGAAGAAACCATTAAGTTTTTCATATTCACCACCCTAGTCAGTTTGCATGGTAATAATTTTCCTATCAAACTTGCGCTCAACAAATTGTTGAAAATTCAGAAACACTTGGTAAATATCATAACGCTTCTTGAGAAGATAAATCCATGTAAATTTACTAAAATCATCGATGAAGCTTACATAGTATGCATGTTTGCCTAAAGACAAGGGAGCAGGACCCCAAACATCAGAAAACACCTGTTCCAAAGGAATAGTGGAAACACTAGTGGAAACATGATAGGGGAGCTGGTGACTCTTAGCCTGTTGGCATGGATCACATATGTAAGAGTTTATTTCTGGGGTATAAGGGAGATTTTTTTTCTAAGAATTTGCTGAACAATAAACGACGAAGGATGACCTAGACGACGATGCCATGTAGAGGAGGAAGGCTTGACGGTGACCAAAGCGTGCTTGGAGGGACCCGTTGACACAGGAACAAGAGGATAGAGACCACCCCGACATGGACCTCTATGCATTATTTGCTGTGTGGCCTGGTCCGTGATCAAGAAAAAGAATGGGTGAATTTCAATAAAGGCATTATTGTCTAAGGTAAGCTTATGAGCAGAAACTAGATTCATGGAAGAGCTAGGAACATGTAAGATATTACGAAGTTGAAGAGAATTATTAGGGGTGTGCAAAACTGAATGACCAACATTAGCGATTTCCATACCTTGTCCACTAGCGTTGTGGATTTGATCATGGCCTGGATATGCATCATGGACCTGGAGCTTGTTTAGCTGACCTGCAACATGGTTAGTCGCCCCCGTGTCAATGACCCAATTTGTGTCAACACTATAAGCACCTTTTTGATCATTGGGTGTATCATCATCATCACCATAACGCCACCAGCAGTCATTGGCAGGATGACCCTCCTTTTTGCAAATCTGACAATAGACACCGGGCTGCCAAGGAGAGGCGACCCTTCCTTTATTTTTGCCGCGCCCCCCTTGGGGAGACAATCCGGGCGACCCTGGTCAGGACGCACGCGCGGTTGTGGTGGGGAAGGAGGGGGCGATATGGTTGAGGAGGATGGTAAGGTTGTGGTGGATAGGCATAGGGTGGCGGCGCATAGGAGGGAGGGGAGTAGTGTGGGTGAGGTGGTGTGGGATATGGGGGATGAGTGTAGGACGGTGGCTGGTATGGATTTGGTGGCGTGGGGTTGTAGGGTGGTGGCGGGGGGTTATATGGTGGTGGCGTTGGGTGATAGTTGGGAGGGGAAGGTAAAAGGGGTGGTTTGGGTGGTGCGCCTCCATAGGGAGCAGGAGGGCGACGACAAGCAGCATTGACGGAGGAGGTGAAAGTGCCAATGTTTTGACCAGTAGAAACGAGCATATTTTCACGATACTCAAAGGACAAAAGCCGAGAGCACATATCATGGAGGGTTGTAGCAGGATTGGCGTTGATGGAGGCAACAAGAGGATTAAAAGTATCATCAAGACCATTGAGGATGTAGTCCTTGAGCTCATCATCATCAATCGGCTTTCCTACAGCAGCAAGCTCAGAGGCAAAACCCTTCATCTTTGTCAGGAACTGAGTAGCATTCATGTCAAGCTTTTTGGTGTTGGTGAGGGCTCCACGGAGAGTGAGACCCTTGTTTTGGATTGAGTGGTGTAGAGGCTGGTGAGGGTACTCCACACATCCTTGGCATGAACAAGTCCAAAAACATTGGGCAGCATCTCATCAAAAAGAGAATTCACGAGGTAGCTCATAACCTGTTGATCCTTGAGGACCCAAGCATCATAGTCAGGGTTGGGGATGGAGATCTTCTTTTGATTTGCATCTTCAGCTTCAATCTGCTGAGGGGGCGCCGCTTCAGAGCCGTCGAGGATGCCCATGACACGGGCACCACGAAGGGTAGGCAGAGCCTGGGTCTGCCATAGGAGAAATTTTTCTCGAGTCAATTTGGTGGCAGGCGGCGCCCCAAGAGATGCCGACGAAGAAATTGTCGAGGAAGACATGGTCCTGGCGATCTAGGGTTTTGGGGAGGGTGGGATTTGTGTGGTTGTTTTGGATGGAATTTGTGGGGAATAGGTAGAGGATGCCTTGATCTATGGAGAGGAGATGATCTTGGGATTTTTGGAGGGAAGGAGGAGGGCCGACGGCGAAGGAGAAGACCAGGCGGTCGGCGACGGCTAGAAGGGAAGAGGCAATGCTCGTGACACCATGTTGGTTGTCGAGGTTGTGGGGAGAACGATGCGTACCCGTTGGGGGTGCACTGGTACGTGTTAATAAGGTAGGGAAAAGCCCCCTACGTGGCTTACACAAATAGATATGAGTCCGGGTAGAGTACTACTCTATACCGATTGTAAACAGGAAAAATACAACTCCAACACCGAGGCTCCCATAAAAAGAAAATAACGTTAGCATCAGAGAAGGAAGGATTTCGTGGGAAGCAACCAGCATGAATATGATTTTCATGCACCTTGCAACGCTAGAATATTATTGTTTTCTGTACGTACGAATAAGGGTTAGATTTTTCAAGGTGGTTGCGACGGGTGTGCGCCATTTCACTGGAGTGATAAGTGATGGGGACCTCCGATTTGAGGTGGCACCATTTGGACCACCAGGAAACAAATTAACTAATAATCACTTGATATGAAGTGCACTCTCTAAGGCATGTGACAATAGGAGTCTCTTAGCGGTGTATCCTAGACAAAATACTGATGTGACATGTCATTTAAGTAAGGGAGAGATGGTTGTTGTATCTTAGCTAAGATACACCTCTTGCACGAAAACATAGGCAAAACTAATGGCTAGCTCCAATCACATGTCTACATGTCACCAAATTCAAATGTAGAAACAACTCTTAAGAAACAGCCCATTGTAAATATTGTATCTTAATTATTTATTATGTCTATGATACCGTGCTAAGATATGGTGCATTGTGAAAGGCCTAATGGACTAGTGACATGATATTGAACATGCCAAAATCAAGACGCACGGGTTATCGGTTGGATTTTGAGAACAGGAGCTCGAACCGTTGGGAGATCAATCACTGGGCTATTAAAGCAAAGTGCAGCGTTGTGAAAATAGGGTGTCTAAGAGCACATTTTTCCTTCCAAGTTGTGTCTAACACGGTGGAGAGGGTGGTGCTAGCTATGAAATTCTTAGTCCTATGTCTAGTACAAGGTACAAGTGTCTAAGGAAAAAGCAACTAATGGTCTCACATGGCAGTGTATGACCAAACTTCAAAAGTACTAGTATCTTATGTTTAGTAGATCCCACAAGTTTTGCTAGACATTGTCTAAACGGTGAAACTTATTCCTGTTCTTAGACACATACACACTTTTTTCTTAGACATTATCTACACGCTGTACATGCTCTTAGTCGGTAAGCTCACTCACCACTGAATGATCTCCTTTCTAGATTGCACGGTCGTACCTAGAATAAAATTACGATCACATGAAAATTCATGAACCTTGTAATTTAAACGGCGATAGCAACGGCAACGGCGCTCTAGCACTCATTAGTACTAGCACTGTAGCACTGCATGTGGCCACTCGAATTCATATGTAGTTAGAGGTCGTTTATTATGATTCCAAAATCACTCATATGTTTGGCTGTCACTAGAATTTGGAAATGACAAGTCAGAGATAGGAATTTACACATAGAAATATTTGGATGGATTTGCCAAATGAAATGACAACCCAATTCCGTGCCAACCAAACAGTATAGGGATGAAATTGCAAAATGAATTCCAAAATTCTAGGCCCAAATAATAGATACCAAACGACCTCTTATATATATTTCGTGATTAGTGTAGCTTTGGGTTTGGGGCCATAGCCAGCATGATGCTATGCTACCAACATGCTGTGTTTTTCTATGCTTTTTTTTTGGCTTTCCTTTTTAGAGGAGGCAAGTCAAAATCAGGGCTCACGTAAAGGTCCTGGCAGGATCTTCTGGTTCACAACAGTCAACAGGGGACGTGCACTACTTTTTTTTTGCGGGGAAGGGACGTGCACTACTTGAGTAGAGAAGTTAATCAATTAATTTGGTTGCTCTACGTGTTACACGGAATCTGCATGTAAATACGACCTAGTCATACTCTCCGTTAGTGTTACTCTGCCAAAAAAATACACTCTCCATTATTGTTATCCAAAAAAACAAACTCTCCATTAATGTTAGCCACAAAAAAAGAAACTCCCCATTAACAATCACTAAGCCTATAACGAGCCTGTCACTAAGAATGTCATTAGCCCTGCTTGTTTCGCTGTAAATTAGCCTGAAGCTCCCGTTTTAGTCAGCTCCAAATAGTTTTTGGCTCGAGCCCAGTATTGCCATTTGGTTCGCTGGATTTTTCTACCTCCGAGTGAGTTCCGGCCCGTATACCCCGGTAAACATCACAGAGCCCAACTGGTCCGTATCATTTCCATCCAATCGAGAGCCGTCCCGTGAAACCACCCGTGACATCCGTAACTAATACGCCGGGTACATATGCACGTCTGAAACCACTGGTGTGAAATACGGATCCGGATACAAAACTGGACTCCCAAGCGCGGCCTTAGTATATAGTAGTGTAGTGAATAATACTGCGCCAGGGTAGCATGATAGTATTACCGGACTCCAAATGGAGGACAACTGGAGAGAGCCTGATTTTTATAAAACAAAAAATTCCGAAAACAAATCTTCAACTACATTTGTTATGATTTGTTTAATTCTAGTAGTATGTATGTGTTAAGTTTTGTTTAGTTATGATTTCATTTGTGACCTACATAGAAAAGACAAATTTGAAGATCAACATCAAAATTTATAGTGCCTCCTTAGAGCCATATTTTTGTGGTTTTTGTGCAACCCAAAATACAACTTATAATCTCTTCACACATGTTATATATATACTGTAGAATGTTGCAAGGAATTCAACGTTGAATCGACGGGTTCTGAGGTTGCTGACAGAGAATTAGCAAAGAGGTTAAAGTTCTGGTGGATTTATGTTCAGATGCGAGAGGAAATTCAGCCTGGCATTCGGGTGTGTGCATCATTGTTCAGCCAACGTCTGAATTTCTGCACTGTGTACTTCGTACGTAGAAATGACCCCATGCCTTTTTGTTTGGTTTGAAAATGGCAGTGTGTTGTCTGTAACCGCTAGCTCTAGCTCGATGGCAACTCGATTGGAAAATGAGAGGCTACCTACCTTGGGCGAAATAGCCCACACCGCAAGCATGCATCGCGCCAAAAAGAATATGCACGTACGCATGGATGGTAATCTTGCATGAACGTGACGATGATCAACGCCTGAGATTTCTTCTGTTTTTTAATAAAAACTGCCTCTAATTTCCTCAATTTCTATTAATCCCACCGATCCATAATAAGTGTCCCCGATTTAGTACAAAATTACACTGAAAATACATATTAATTATGGATCATATAGAGTATTAGAAACCATTTTTTTCAGCTAACTAAGCATGCAGAAATTTCCTTTACTAATTAACACGACAATTAATACACTGTACGATGGATGCAGACGTAAAGGGCGTCTCTACGACCACGACTCCGTACCGGTAAACACACAATATGACACAAGCCATTCATGCAGAGTGCAGCTAGCAACAGTTATTACCAGCTACGTGCACTGCCTACGAAACCGTTAGTGCCTTGCTTGCACCACGCTCGAAGCGACCCGCCGGCCCGGCATGCATGCACCGCGGGCGGGGCGAGCTCGACGGCGACCGGCCACCAGACGCACCGTGTGATCACCGTGCTTTCTCCAACTCACGCAATCTCTTCCTCCTCCTCTCAAAATGCTACGTACTATACGTCTAGCCTGCCAAAGCGTTTTATACCGACACTACGGGAACGAACGCAGATGCAGAGCGGGAAATTCAACGCCGAGAGGAAATGGTCGGGCCGCTCGGCATAGGTCGTGCAGTGTCGTGGGCCGCAAAAATACCGTCGGCATAACAAAACCTTCGGCACAGACGAGCAATGCCGAGAGGGACCCTCGGCGTAGCTATACCCTCAGCGTAGAAGTAGCAATGCCGAGGGGTCCCATCGGCGCAAGCTGAGCACGGGTCTCCTTCCCGTGTTCGGACGGACAATTCACGGTGTATGGCAGTGCCGAGAGGCTTACCGTTGGCATAGCTCTGTGTAGTGAAAACTAACGGCACAAACCAAAGCCGAGAGGATTCCGCTCAGCATTGCGACACCTACACCGAGGGGAATCCCCTCGGCATTGCTATTAGCAAGCTAGCAGGAAAGCACACCTGGCAGGACCTGTGCCGAGGGGATTCCTCTCAGCGTTTCTAGCAGCATAGAACACCTGGCAGATCTGACCTATACCGGTGAAATCTTGGTCCCAACCTTTGTTGTCCATGTAGATATGACCTATACAAACCTAAACCAACAAAAAGTACATCGATGAACCCTCGTACGGAGAATGCTACGGGGGTAGACCTGCGGGTCCCACGGACTAGGGTTTCGGTGGAGAAAGACCGCGGGAGCACCGGAATCACGCAAAAACTTGCAAGTGGCCCTACAATACGTGTACAAGTGTGGTGGAAGGTCCATAGATGCAATTCCTAGCTCCCGGGTGCGTTCATGTTCACTTGCATGCGATAACACATAGAAAAGTGCTGGGCGTGTAGGAGGAAACTCCCGCCACGGATCAAACAGAGGGCTACCGGTGGAATCTTGGTCCCAACCTTTGTTTTACATGTAGATATGACCTATACAAACCTAAACCAACACAAAAGTACATTGATGAACCCTCGTACGGAGAATGCTACGGGGGTAGACCTGCGGGTCCCACGGACTAGGGTTTCGGTGGATAAAGACCGCCGGAGCACCGGAATCACGCGAAAACTTGCAAGTGGCCCTACAATACGTGTACAAGTGTGGTGGAAGGTCCATAGATGCAATTCCTAGCTCCCGGGTGCGTTTATGTTCACTTGCATGCGATAACACATAGAAAAGTGTTGGGCGTGTAGGAGGAAACACCCGCCACGGATCAAACCGAGGGCTACCGGTGGAATCTTGGTCCCAACCTTTGTTTTCCATGTAGATATGACCTATACAAACCTAAACCAACAAAAAAGTACATCGATGAACCCTCGTACGGAGAATGCTACAGGGGTAGACCTGCGGGTCCCACGGACTAGGGTTTCGGTGGAGAAAGACCACCAAATGGGAGGATTATGAGGCCGCAATGTCGGCGGGCTATATGACCGATGAGAGCGTGAATCTGTGCCCAGTGTAGCACAAGTTGTGCACAGGAAGTTTTGGGTAAGACTTTCTTTGTCAAGTTCTATTCATGGTTCATCATCCCATTATGCTAACTTATGATTCTCACAATAAATGTTTTATGCACAATTGTAGGAATATTATACAGTGGAGGAGGAGCTTGAGGATAATTCAAACGAGGTCTTCGATCTTATGGCAAGGGGCAAGGTACAACAGATGATTTACGATGCTAGAAAAACTTGCATCTCGCACTACTACGCCGAACAAGGCGAGAGGAAATTGAAGGGCGCGATTGTTAAGGAAAAGATTGAAAATACCTTCAACGTGGAAAATTATTTTATGGTGAGAAAATTGTCTTTTTATTCTATATTCATCCTAAATTCCATCATCTCTTCTTGATTTGTGTTGTTTTCATTTTCTTAGTGTGTTCCAAAGTGGTGCTCTGGAAAGAAGGATGGTTGGGAAGCATTGGTGGATATGTGGACGAGCGATCCGGAGTTCTATGCGAGGAGCATGCAAGGCAAGGAAAATCGTGGTGATGGGGGAACACACGTTCAAGGAAGCAGGAGCTTCGACCGCTTCAAGGATCACAAGGTATATATGGCACAACCTCCTTCTATTTCCCAACATGTTCCGTTTGTAATGCTTAACATGTGTTTTATGCACTACAGGTGGCCGCTAATGGGGGGGTTGACATTCCTGATGTTCAACTGTGGCAAGCTGCTCATAAGAAGGACCCAAGGCCCAATGAGGATCCATACTACGGCACCACCAGTGAGACCATGAGCAACTACTCTGACAGGTTATTTATTGCCACCATGCATACTAGTGTCTACCATGCTTATTGATTGCTACTAATTATTTCCTCAATGTAGGTTCATAGAGTTGTATGGGCCGGATTCTCAGCCCCTTCAGGAGCCGGTCGATGAGACGGTGGTGATGCTCGCAGGGGGCGGCAAGCCACATGATGCAGCCCGTCCTTCGACCGCTACTACATCTACTCCCACAAGCTCCCCAAGTGGACCCATGACTCGCGCCCGAGCCAAACTCCTTCAAGCTAAGGTGAACTCGCTCCTCTCCTTGTGTGACTTCGATACACCTTTGGATGGCCTGCTACTTCATAACCATGCCTTGTGCATCATCAGGTACGAAGAGAAGAACCCACAGGACGGAGGCGCGCCAGCAGACAAGACCAAAAACTCTCTGTCGCCAGCGGTACTACCGGACCTGGCGACCGGTACTACCGCTTGGCGGTACTACCGCCAAATGCTACTGCCAACAACAGAAGGTTCCAGAGCTGCCCAAGAACTCTCTGTCACTGGCGGTACTACCGGCCCTGGACCCGGTACTACCGGGCTGCGGTACTACCGCCCCTGCTACCGCCACCAACAGAAGGCCCCAGCGCAAGTCCCAGGATGACAAGCGGTACTACCGACCAGGAAGCGGTACTACCGCACGACCGGTACTACCGGTCGGGCTGGACCGGTACTACCGGACCTGGCAGAGCCTAAACGTGTTAATTCGGCCCAGCGCCTTGTAACCCTCTCTATATTTCGCTATTTGTTCCCAAAATACCCCTGTTTATGTGGTTGGCCTATATATAGCCCCCCACCCTCTATTGTAAACCCTAGACTTGGATAATAATAGATATTAAGGAAACCCCTTTGAGGAACTTATATCTATTGGTCTCATGCTCCTACCAAGGAGCACCGGATTATCCACCCCCCTCTTGGATCTTGCCTAGTGCGTTCAAGTTGTACAAGGCCTTGGGTTCTCGGTTTCTCGCCCCCAAGTCGTCAAGATCTCACCAAGCACCTCATCCCCCGTTGTTGGCGTGGAGAGCGAGCTTCGCCCAACACCGATCCTAGGGATTATGTTGGACCGGTTGCCACCGGCGTGAGGAGTAGGCGTGTATCGTGCTTTGGTGTGCGTGTGTTCGTGGTTTTCATCTCCTTCCTCGATTTCATCCCCCGACCACCGCTTTTCCCTCGTTTCTCGTGGAATTCGTGAAAGATCGGGCCAACCCCAGGGTTACCCCCTATCATATTGGTATCAAGAGCATGGTTGATCACGAATTTTCCCCCAATTTTTCTTTTATCCACCTTAAAATCGAAAATCTCACCAAAAAAGAGCCCCAATTTGCCTTCAGATCGATCTCTGGATTTGGTGCGTTTTTCGTGGTTTTGGTCCATAGATCTGTTGTTTTGGGAGTCGATCTATAGCCCCTGTTGTTCCTAGCCAGCCTCTCGGTCAGTTTTTCCACGGATTTGAGGTTTGTGTCAAGTGGATCTCGTTTTCGTTCGTGTTCTGTGACAAGCGGTACTACCGCCCGTGACAAGCGGTACTACCGCCGTCCGGTACTACCGCCCGTAACAAGCGGTACTACCGCCAGTAACAGAAGGTTTTTTTTTTCCTTCCGCTTGACACCTCATTTTCGCTTGCTGACTTTTTCCCCTTTAGCTTGTTCGTGTTCCGCGTGTTTGTCGCCATCTCAACATAAGCTTCCGCATCCAAGTCTTCCGCGCTCATCGACACCGCGACACTCGAACATCATCCACCACCAACGGTTGCAAGTCCTCAACAATACCAAAGGTATAACTTGCGCCACTTTGACAGCCCCATATCTTCCTTTGTGTGTATCTATCCTTTGAGAGCAACTCATTTTGTGTTTGTCTAAGCATTGTGCACTTGCCTTCGGAAAGTGAGAGTGTGAGGCCAAATACAAAAGCTAACATAGTAGCATAGCAAGGGAGAAAAAGGAGAAAGAATCAAAAAAAAAGGAACAAAAGAAAAAGAGAAAAAGATACATAGTCTCCCCAACCAAAGAGAATACCAAGCTTGTAAGCCAAGAAAAAGAGAAGAAAGAGCGCACCGAGGCAAGTGCACAAATCTATTGCTTATCCTCTTTTGGCAAACGAGTTGTGGTCTCTCCTTGAGTTGGCACGACACCCGAGCGTAGTCTTCGTTAGGACCTTTTGTGCTCATTTTCATAGTCGTGCTACCCCGTTTTTCTCCACGTGTGTGTTTTCCGTGTTTTTCGTAGATCGTATCCTTTTGCTTTTGATCTTTGGTTCTTTACCACGTTAGACAATAACCTTTTGCTTGGATCGTTTTGTTTGGTTTTCCACAATCCTAACCTTCCACCCAAAGACTTTTGAGAGTTGTAGCATATTTGTGTGTGAGTTTCTTGCCATTTCACTTTGCACGCTTTTTGCTCATTTGTGTGGCAATTGGTTTGATATAATCTCCAAGGTGAGGTAAAAGGCTAACTCTACGCACCCTTTCTCTCCATATACAACCCTTGTGGCTTTGCATCATGGACAGGCATGGAGAGCCATCCCAACCACCACCTCCGGAGGATGACACACAATTCATGACAAGATGGGACCATTGGAAGGTCCGAGGAGAATTCAACTATCGTTGTGAAGCTCTCGAGCGGCGCCAAGATGAACAATTTAGTGAGGCCCGTGTGGAATTCAAGAACATCGACAACCGCTTCGAAGAAGTCCGTGGCCAAATGCATGCCATGCAACACAACCTCGGTCATCAAAATGAAGCTCTTGGTCGTGCACTCGCCTCAACGGATGAGAAGCTTCAACGCATCATCGATGGACTCGCAAGGCCACGCTCGCGCGAATCAAGCTCATCTCGGCACTCCTCAAGTGAATCAAGTGCACCTCGCCGTCACGCTTCAAGGCATCGGGATGGACCCGTTCTTCAATCCATGAGCTCTTCGCAAGCGGTACCATCTCCGCGTCACGCCGCAACGTCAAGCTATGATGGTGACCTCTCCGCAAGACCTCCAAGGCGCGAAGCGAACCGGCCACAACCAAGGGCACTTGTGATTCAACAAGAGCAACCTCGCATGGACCACCAAGGCCATCGACATCGACATGTCCCTTCAACAACAAGTGAAGCTTCCGAAGAGGACGAACAAGATCACCGTCGACGGGAAGCACTCGAAGATCCTCCAAGGCGTCAGCATCGACATGATCGTCCACGTCAGCAACATGATGGTCATGACGAGCCTCCCCTACACCAAGAAGAAGAAGAGCAGCCCATTGCGCAAGCGGCTCGACGTCCTCCTCGCCACATGGCGCAAGCTAATGCGCCTCGGCATCAACCACGACAAGAACAAGAGCAAGCTCCCCAAGCTCGTCGTCAACAACAAGTTCCACCACCAAACGCGGCACCTCAACAACCGCAAGAGCAACGCAACAATCACCAAGCAAGACATGAGAGCTTGGATGATGATGATGACCGCCACAATCATGGCAACCGACGCAACCGGAACCGCAATGGAGAAGAAACTTTTGGCAAGCTCAAATTCACCATGCCCAAGTTCACCGGTTCCAATGAGCCCGAAGAATATCTCTCTTGGGAACTCAAGGTCGACAAGATCTTCCGCATGCACAACTATAGCAATGAGAAGATGATGGCCATGGCATCCCTCGAGTTTGATGAGTATGCCAACCTTTGGTGGGAACAAGTCCAACTCGCTCGCGAAGCAAAAGAAGAGCCTCCAATCACAACTTGGCAAGATATGAAGGCTCATATGAGATCCCGCTTTGTTCCTTCACACTACACGCGTGACCTTTTCAACAAGCTTCAAACGCTTAGTCAAGGGACAAAGACCGTGGAAGAGTACTTCAAGCAAATGGAGCTCAACATGATCCGTGCCAACATTAAAGAGAGAGATGAACAAACAATGGCACGCTTCCTCAATGGCTTGAACCATCCCATCAAGCGCATCACCGAGTTCCAAAGGTACAACAACATGGTTGAGCTTGTGCACATCGCATCCAAGGCCGAGCGTCAAGTGCAAGAGGACATCAAGTACAACAAGCCAAAAACTTACTTCACCTACAAGCAAGCATCAACCACTACCCCAACAACACCAAGTGGAAGCTCCTCAAGTACCACCAAGCTTCCCTTCAAGCCCACTCTCCCTCAAGGAAAACAGCCCCCAAGTGGCAAACACACAAGGGATGATCTACCATTCAATGGTGAATGCTACAAGTGTGGAGGCAAAGGGCACAAGTCGAATGCATGTGGAAACAAGAAAGTTTTGTTCATCCATGACAACGGCGATGAAGAATACTTGAGTGAGGAAGAGTTTGATGCAAGAGTGAAGGAGGCTATGGCAAGGCAACATTTGGAAGAGGACCAAGAACTTCTCGTGTGTGAGCATGACGCAAGTCCATCGCTTGTGGTCACAAGGGTCTTGACTACCCAAGCCAATGAAAATGAAGACCAACGCTCGAACATCTTCCAAACTCGTGCCGGCATCAATGGGAAGTCCATCAAAGTTGTCATCGATGGAGGGAGTTGCCACAACCTTGCAAGTACGGAATTGTGTGAGAAACTCAACCTCACCCTTCATCCGCATATACACCCCTACCATATCCAATGGCTAAGTGACCAAGGATCCGTCAAGATCAAGCACGCCGTCTCAGTGACGTTCTCAATTGGGCACTATAAGGACACGGTGGAATGTGACGTGGTCCCAATGACGGTTTGCCACATGTTGCTCGGAAGGCCGTGGCAATATGACAAGTGTGCTTTGCATAACGGTCACTCAAACACTTACACCTTCAAATGGCTTGATAAAACTTGTGTGTTGCAACCAATGACTCCTAGCCAAATAATTGCGGACAATGCAAAGGCTTTAGCGAGGGCGCAATACACAAAAACACCTTGTGAGAAGAGTGGTGAGCGAGAGAACCACACCATAGTGAGTGAGAGCTACAAGCCAAACTCGAGTGGAAAAACTAAGAGTGTTCTTCTTGCCACCAAAAGTGAGATGAGAGAAGTGCGGAACAACCCATCCATCTTGCACTATGTCCTTGTTTGCAAGGGACTAGCGCAAGGAACTAACGACTTGACAAATGTTCCTCCTTCTTTGATGGCTATTTTGCAGGAATTCCAAGATGTATTTCCTGAAGAGCTTCCTCATGGCCTTCCTCCTCTTCGTGGAATCGAGCACCGCATCGACCTCATACCCGGCGCTCCACTCCCAAACCGCGCTGCGTATCGCACGAACCCGGAAGAGACGAAGGAGATAGAACGTCAAATCAACCAACTCGTCTCCAAAGGTTTGATCCAAGTAAGCACTAGCCCAAGCGCGGTTCCCGTGATCCTAGTCCCAAAAACGGATGACACGTTGCGGTTATGCATGGACTGCCGTCCAATCAATGCTATCACCGTGCGTTATCGACATCCTATACCGCGTCTTGATGACATGCTTGATGAGTTATGTGGAGCCACTATATTTTCGAAAACTGATCTTCGTAGTGGTTACCATCAAATTCGCATGGCTGAAGGTGATGAGTGGAAAACCGCCTTCAAGACCAAGCTTGGTCTCTATGAATGGTTGGTTATGCCTTTTGGCTTATCCAATGCCCCATCTACCTTCATGCGCCTCATGAACCATATTTTGAGATCTCTCATTGGGAAGAGTGTAGTTGTTTACTTTGATGACATACTTGTCTATAGCAAGTCACTAGAGGAGCATGTTACTCATGTTAAGGAGGTCCTTCAAATCCTTCGTCATGAAAAGCTTTATGCTAATCTCCCAAAGTGCACTTTTGCAAGAGACAAGCTGATTTTCCTTGGTTTTGTTGTGTCTTCTAATGGCATAGAAGTGGATGTCTCAAAAGTCAAGGACATACGAGATTGGCCCATCCCAACAAATGTTAGTGAACTTCGTAGTTTTCATGGGTTGGCTGGCTTTTACCGTCGCTTTGTGAAAGATTTTTCTACCATTGCTTGCCCCCTTAACGAATTGACCAAGAAAAATGTCACGTTCGTTTGGGGAAAAGCACAACAAAAAGCTTTTGATGAGCTCAAAAAGAGGCTCACCGAAGCACCACTTCTTGCTTTGCCGGATTTCACAAAAACTTTTGAGATTGAGTGTGACGCTAGTGGTATTGGCATTGGTGGCGTCCTTATGCAAAATGGGCGTCCTATTGCTTACCATAGTGAGAAACTTGATGGCGCACGCCTCAATTATCCCATTTATGACAAATAACTTTTTGCCTTGGTTCGAGTTCTTCAAGTATGGCAACACTATCTTTGGCCTAAAGAATTTATCATCCACTCCGACCATGAGTCGTTGAAGTATCTTAAGGGTCAAGCCAACTTGAGTAAAAGGCACGCAAAATGGGTTGAGTTTATGGAGTCTTTTCCTTACATTGTCAAATACAAGAAGGGCAAAGAAAATGTGGTAGCGGACGCCTTGTCTCGCAAAAACACAAGCCTTCTTACACGACTCGAAGTCAATGTGTTGGGTCTTGATGACATCAAATCTTTGTACGCGTCCGACCCTTTCTTTGGTCCAATATTTTCCCAATATTCATTAGACAAAGGGATTGATGATTTCTATTTGCATAAGGGTTTTCTTTTCAAACAAAACAAGCTTTGCATCCCGAAATCGTCTCTCCAACTTTTGCTTCTTCAAGAGTCCCATGGTGGAGGGCTTATGGGTCACTTTGGCCGTGACAAGACATATGACATGCTATCCACTCACTACTTTTGGCCAAAGATGAAGCGCGACGTGGAGCGCCACGTTCAACGATGCACTACATGTATCCAAGCTAAGTCTAAGTCCAACCCCTTTGGTCTCTATATGCCATTACCTATTCCTCATGCACCTTGGTCGGACATTAGCATGGACTTTGTATTAGGCTTGCCTAGATCTAAACATGGACATGATTCCATATTTGTAGTCGTGGATCGCTTTTCTAAAATGGCACATTTCATTCCGTGCCATAAGACCGATGATGCTTCACATGTAGCCAATTTGTTTTTCAGGGAAATAATTCGGCTACACGGTGTGCCTAGAACAATCGTCTCCGACCGCGATGTAAAATTCATGAGCTACTTCTGGAAGACTCTCATGGCCAAGCTCGGCATCAAGCTCCTCTTCTCGTCCGCCTCGCATCCTCAAACCGATGGACAAACCGAGGTCGTCAATCGAAGCCTTGGAACACTCCTTCGGGTGTTGATAAAGAAGAACCTTAAAGACTGGGAGGAATGCATTCCACACGCCGAGTTCGCCTACAACCGCGCCAAGCACTCCACCACCATGAGGAGCCCGTTCATGATCGTCTACGGTTTCGAGCCTCTCACCGCGCTCGATATACTTCCACTTCCACTTCATGAACGTGCCAATATGGACGTTGTCAAGCGTGCCCAAACAATGAAGAAACTCCACGAAGACACACGAGCTACTATCGAGCAACATGTCCTTCGCCAAGCTTCAAGGCTAAACAAGACCAAGAAAGAGATGATCTTTGATGAGGGCGACCTTGTGTGGATCCACTTGAGTAAAGACCGCTTCCCCAAGGAACGCGACTCCAAGCTAAAGCCAAGAGGTGATGGACCATTCAAAGTGCTCAAGAGAATCAACAACAACGCTTATGTCATCGATATCCCAACATCAAAGTATCTTGTGAGCTCGACATTCAATGTCAAGGACCTCTCACCCTACCATGGAGAAGATGAAGTTGAGAAGGTTGAAGAGTCGAGGACGACTCTTTCCCAAGGGGGGGGGGAGCTGATGCAGCCCGTCCTTCGACCGCTACTACATCTACTCCCACAAGCTCCCCAAGTGGATCCATGACTCGCGCCCGAGCCAAACTCCTTCAAGCTAAGGTGAACTCGCTCCTCTCCTTGTGTGACTTCGATACACCTTTGGATGGCCTGCTACTTCATAACCATGCCTTGTGCATCATCAGGTACGAAGAGAAGAACCCACAGGACGGAGGCGCGCCAGCAGACAAGACCAAAAACTCTCTGTCGCCAGCGGTACTACCGGACCTGGCGACCGGTACTACCGCTTGGCGGTACTACCGCCAAATGCTACTGCCAACAACAGAAGGTTCCAGAGCTGCCCAAGAACTCTCTGTCACTGGCGGTACTACCGGCCCCGGACCCGGTACTACCGGGCTGCGGTACTACCGCCCCTGCTACCGCCACCAACAGAAGGCCCCAGCGCAAGTCCCAGGATGACAAGCGGTACTACCGGCCAGGAAGCGGTACTACCGCACGACCGGTACTACCGGTCGGGCTGGACCGGTACTCCCGGACCTGGCAGAGCCTAAACGTGTTAATTCGGCCCAGCGCCTTGTAACCCTCTCTATATTTCGCTATTTGTTCCCAAAATACCCCTGTTTATGTGGTTGGCCTATATATAGCCCCCCACCCTCTATTGTAAACCCTAGACTTGGATAATAATAGATATTAAGGAAACCCCTTTGAGGAACTTATATCTATTGGTCTCATGCTCCTACCAAGGAGCACCGGATTATCCACCCCCCTCTTGGATCTTGCCTAGTGCGTTCAAGTTGTACAAGGCCTTGGGTTCTCGGTTTCTCGCCCCCAAGTCGTCAAGATCTCACCAAGCACCTCATCCCCCGTTGTTGGCGTGGAGAGCGAGCTTCGCCCAACACCGATCCTAGGGATTATGTTGGACCGGTTGCCACCGGCGTGAGGAGTAGGCGTGTATCGTGCTTTGGTGTGCGTGTGTTCGTGGTTTTCATCTCCTTCCTCGATTTCATCCCCCGACCACCGCTTTTCCCTCGTTTCTCGTGGAATTCGTGAAAGATCGGGCCAACCCCAGGGTTACCCCCTATCACCACATGGCCGCCTCAAGATTCTTAATGCGGTGCTTCCTTCTACGACCACTCTCATACGGATCAAAGCTATCACGGGCAAATTGGCTTGTATCCCACGTCGTGCACCGCGTCGCGATGTAAGTTGTTTCTCATTTTTATCAAAATTTATACCTTTGATTATGCATGTATATTTTGATGAGATTGATTATGTCAAATTGTAGTCCCGCTATGTGGATGCCTATGATGAGGTTTGCCACGAGTTTCACCAAAAGCTGAAGGAATGGCATGATGCAATTGATGCCCGCGAGGAGCACATTCAAGCGGCACATAAGGTTATTTCTAGCCCATTCGAGCTATTTGCAAGTATTTCGTAGGCTGTATTTTACTTGACCATGTATTTTACTTGACCACACGTGACATATAAACTTACTTGCAGGCATGGTATATGGATCAAATGCACGGTACTCCAATGCCCCCTTATGTTGATCCTCCACCAAAACCTCCGATGCCAGTGTTGCCATCGAAGGCCGAATTCCTCGCACATCTAGCCACGGGGACTCCGGTTAGTAATTCATGGAACTACTAAGTTATTTGTTACTAGTCACGAAAGAACTACTAAGTTAGTAGTTAATATTATACTCAAACATATGTAGGGATCATCTCATTCACATACACACTTTGGCCATGCTACCTCCTCGCCACTCGAGTCACCCCGGACCACTCCACTTCACCAAGGAGGCCCTAGTCCTGGTCATTCTGATCGTGACTGGCGTCCACACTCTCCGACCCCGGTTAGTTTCAAGCATGAACTTTGACTTTGACTTGGTAAATATTTTATGCTCAACTTGCCATGCATGAACTTTGACTTAGACAATTTGTCATGCTAAACGTGTGTGTTGTTTTATACAATTTTCCATACTTAACTTGCCGTGCATGAACTTTGACTTAGACAATTTGCCATGCTAAACGTGTGTGTTGTATCATTCAATTTTCCATGTTCAACTTGCCATGTATGAATTTTGACTTAGACAATTTGCCATGCTAAACGTGTGTGTTGTTTCATACAATTTTCCATGCTCAACTTGCCATGCATGAACTTTGACTTAGACAATTTGCCATGCTAAACATGCGTGTTCTTTCATACAATTTTCCATGCTCAACTTGCCATGCATGAACTTTGACTTAGACAATTTGCCATGCTAAACATGCGTGTTCTTTCATACAATTTTCTATGCTAAACCAGCATGTTCTTTCATATTGTAGTGACGGTGCTCTCGAAGACAAAATGTGTTGTGACGGTGCTTGAAGTGTGTGGAAGACCGGTTGCCATGTGGCATTTATCGCATGACTATGTGTAATGAACTTGTAGTGATGATGTTGTCGAACACTATGTGTAATGAACTTGTAGTGCTGATGCTATCGAAGACTATGTGCAACGAACTTGTAGTGATGTGTATTTGTGACTACATTTATCTATATATAGAGATTTGATGCTAGACATGTGATATGTTTATGGATGTCATCTATGCTGAAATGTTTTTGCATTGTTATATCCAATTCTTATATATGTGTATCTGCTGTCAATCCCAAAATTGCTGGAAAAAAAAGGCTTGGTGGACATCAACGCCGAGGGTAATCCCCTAGGCATTGGTCCTCAGAGTTGGCTGGTGGACATCAACGCCGAGAGGGATCCCCTCGGCATTGGTCCTTAGAGTGGGCTGGTGGACATCAACGCCGAGGGATCCTCTCGGCACAGCTAGCAACGCCGAGCGGGATCCCCTCAGCTCACATCAAGCAAAGCCGAGAGGGAACAACTCAGCACAAAGCAAGCAACGCCGAGAGTACCCCCTCAGCACACATCACACAAAGCCGAGTGGGCTCCCCTCGGCACAGGTCTATCAAAGCATCCTCCCTACTGCTCCACGTGGCAAGTGATGCCGAGTGTATCCCCCTCGGCGTTGCTCCTGGGCGCCGTCTTCTTCGCGCCGTTAACTCCGTGTGCTGACAGCTGGGCTGTGCCGAGGGGCGCTGCTAAACGCTCGGCATAGCCATCTACGCCGAGGGCCGGAGCAATGCCGAAGGTAAACTACTGTGCCGAGGACCACCTACGCCGAGGGCTTAATGCCGAGGGTTCCCCTCGGCGTTGAACAGGCCCGAGGGGGAACTGGCCTACGCCGAGCGTTTTCCCGCTCAGCATTGATGTTCCTTCCTGTAGTGAGATAATGTAATACGAGTATACTGAGTACATCCATCGACCTGGTGCAACTTTATTCTCAACTCACCGACTTTATAGTTGCAATTGACAGAGACGATTGTACGGATCAAAAGCTGCGCATGGATGGGCGTCAATATTCAGAATCGACAGCATGCATTCATGTTTGGTTTTTCTTCAGGTTTTGATTGCCCCAGTTGAAATTAGCACATGCTCATGTGCCGAAACAAACAAACAAACAAACAAAAATGCATGCATGCAAAACATGTCCGAGTTAATATATGACACCGCTCGATCCAAGTCTTTGGGGTCGGGCGGCAGCCTTTGGTTTTACTTTTGGTATGATCTTTTTCAGGTTCGAGAGCCGGATGATTTGGAGAATCGACCACATTTGAAGCTGTGGCCATGTACGCAGTGATTCTATATATTGAGCCTTTTCCTGTCCTTTTATTTGCTATATATATTCTACCCGTCTGTCTAAGGCTCGTGCAACATTTTAGGAACCTCTATTATTTCCTTTCAGTTACAAGGATCACGTGCTTTCTGCTTTATTTTGTAACCGGGCCACACACGACGACATTGCTTGTTGTCCTAGCTGCATCGTCGTATGTCTAAGGAAAGTAACCATAATGTAATTCCCACTTTCTGAATTTTGCCCGTGCATCGATAGGTTTCTCCTCGGTCGCTCTGACAATTAAGATGTGGAGTGCGATTGCAAGCGGCCAGCCGAGGCCAATATAATGCACCGTTATATATAGTTATCACTGTCGTCTCCAGCTGCTGCCTGCAGGGATGATGAGTGCGTGTTCTACACCCGATCGAAGCGACGTGCGACGGGAGACAGATATCAACGTCCAGACTTTTTTTACCGCGTTTGTTTCCCTTTGATTTGATAAGCTGCTGGGGAGCAAGTTCATCTCTGTATCTGATCAGACGGCAGAGAGACGAGACCTCACCTGACGGAACGTGAAGGTCGGCACAGAAAGCCAGGCTCTAATTCACGCGCGACGTGATCGGTGGGGTTAAAATATTAGTGATTGGATCAGTTATCAACAGAAGAATGACCGCGCTAATTAATGATTCGACGAGCATTGAGCAGTGAAAGTACTAAAGGATCTCAGCTCAAAAATTATTACGACCGATGTGTACGGCGATGGACCTGGACAGGTAGAGATCGAATTAGTAGTAGTACCATGACGCGATTCTTTTATTTGGAAAAGAAGGCAGGAGATTCGCCCCGATAGATTCTTTAAATTAGAGGAAGCAAGTATCACAAGAGTTTATGCCCGTAGGTTAGTGACGCTCTTCTTGCCTCCGTACCAATTATTGATGATTATTAATATGGACGCGCCTAACTCTCGGTTGATTGAGAGTTACCTTAGCTCTCGATCGATGGAGTATAACCTGTTTTGTTTGCTGGGCTTTGACATTCCACGTACATAAGTAAAAACCCAATAACAAGCACATAACGAAACAACTACAAAAGCCCGAATACGAATTAAATATTAACTAGCATAATGCCCGTGCGTTGCTACGGGCAGACGACAGACATTCGATAATATACTGCACGACGTACCGGTTCCAATTATCTGTCTCGGATTACTGATTTGTCTATTTAGCCCACGTGCTCGTGCATTGTTACTTCCTACCGGTTGATTTGTATGAAGTATTTATAATCAATTGTAGGAGTTTTTTTTTTGAATGGAAATTTTAACATATTGAACACCATGCAGCAAATTAATAGGTTGACTCAGTCATCTTTTTTTTTTTTGAGAAAACATAGCTCAGGCACTTACTATTACTATTGCTCACATGTACTATGGCATTTTGTATACATAATTGTAGCCAACAAAATTTACGGATGACATGTATATAATAAAAGAAAGCACATAACACCACTTCTTGGCATTTTCGACACAGAACTAAAATTAGGAAAACCCATTTTTTCGTGTAATGACGTGCACAGACAACATTAATGGTTGTTTGTAGAGTTTAGAGGCAATTAGTCAGTTAGAACCTAGTGTCAGCAAGGAGGTGGTTTTCAAATAGTTTTCACGATTACTGTAACATAAGGTGAATGCATGTTTAGCG
Source organism: Avena sativa (assembly GCA_916181665.1). Taxonomy (NCBI): domain Eukaryota; kingdom Viridiplantae; phylum Streptophyta; class Magnoliopsida; order Poales; family Poaceae; genus Avena; species Avena sativa. Next base: position 366,402,930 of record OV702279.1, on the reverse strand, counting down.
ACATACAAACAGAGGACCGTTTGAAGTTCAAGAAAATAAATCATTAGTCATCATTTATGCAAAAAAAGTCATCACCCGGACACAATGACATAGCAGAAATTTTCTCAAGGCTAATAATTTCATACGGAGTAGAAAAAATCAGACTCATGAACTTATCCTGTGAAAGAGTGGTACTTGACTTGACTATCAAGAGCAATACAGAATTAGGAGCAGAAATTTTATGGCATTGTTGCCGGTTACAGCGACAGCGAGGAGAGTTCACGCTCCAGTTTTGAGTTTTGAGGCCCCTCGCACATGGTCACAATCCTGACCGCCTCCTGCACCTCCCGCACGCCTGAAGCAGGTCCTCTTGGAACTGCTGCACTCTGAGACACCAGGTCTCCATATCCATGGCTGGTCCTCCACCCGTCTCGACGGCCACACTATGAAGAGTTAGGGGCGGTCTGCGGCTGGTCTTTGGCGGTCGGGAGGGTCTGGAAGGAGACGGCGAGGGGAATCATGAGAGGGGAAAATAATCAAGGGCAAGGGGCCAAAATTGCAAAAATGTTCAACAACCAAGAAGAGATGTCGTACCGCGGGTTGCGCCTCAGCTCGTATACGTTGCCGACCTCCCCCGCGCGCTCAACCACGGCCTCCTATACGGCAGAAGGACCGGTGGCCGGAACCACGCCGCCATGTCATTGGGGATTTGGCGGAGAACCCTATCCAGGAGAAAAGAAGCCAAGGAACAGGTTGATTTGTTTCCTTTGCGGTGGTAGTGCTTGTTATCGGCAAACTCATCTTAAAAAATCGGAACGACAAATTTGGGTGTGGGCGAATCTCACCAGCAGAGCACAGGCGACCAGGAGAGGGCGGCGCTACATCGGCCTTCTTCCAGTGTCCTCCGTAGGCGGCGACGCTGCGCGTTTGTTGAGTCGACGACCAGACCTTAGTAAATTTCCATCAAGAAAAACACAAACAGAAATAGCATTTAAAATCCACGAACAAAGAAACGGATCCAAGACACGATGTAAAATTCCATTCAAGAACACATGTATTCATCGGATATATATATAGCAGATCCAATTTCAGAACCAAAGGGTTGGGCTCTCCACGCCTGACTGTTGGAGACCAGGTGGTGCCGCTTCCGTGGAGGTGCTGTGGAGAGCCTAACCAAGAGAGAGAACAATGGGAGGGGAGTGGAGGAGAGACGGGTATCACGGCGTCCGGCACGCCGTTGACCGGGGTGCTGGAGGAGCAGCGACCTGCGACCGAGAAGAAACATGGTGTTTCTTCGGTGAGTAAAGGTGAGTGTCCCTGCCTCCCTGCTGGGCGCGCCTCATCGCTCGGGAACCAAGAGGTGCGGCGAGGGGTGAGAGAAGGGGGCGTTGCTGCAGTGGCGGCGCACGGGGAACGGAAAGGAACCAGGGCGGCACAACAAGGCAAGCGCGCAGGGCTCGCTCTGGATTCGACATGCGGTGGCAGAGCAAGTAATATCCTCAAAGAGTTAGGGGCAAAACAGTCCAGAAAAATTCGGACGGAAAACTATAGGGGCAAACCTACCCCGCGCGTTGCGGCGGCGGAGAAATAATATGCTTATATCCAATTCACAAGGAGATTTTTTTTGTCTTGCCTCATGACACCGGTCTTGAGCTAGACTTTTTCTTATCTTGGCCGAACCTAGTTACGGCGCTAGGCCGCAACTCAAAAACTATTTCCATGACATGATTTATAGATTTTCAGATAAATCATATTACCTTGCATTGGGAGTTAAAAGAGATTTGGTCTAAATACTTCCGCACGACCCAAATTTTGCAACAGTATTGATTGACCCGCATAACTATGGCCTCACTCTTTTATATCGTTGATTAATTATATTCAAAATATACCCGTGGGTTGCCTACGGGTCAATTCCTCCATGTACTATCCTTGTTTGGAGATGCTTTCTAAAATTATTCTGTTATTTTTCGTTGGACTTTAATAGCCTCAGTATATCTTGCTCTCTGAATTCCAACAGTATCTAAATAAGTAATTTTCTCTGCAGCTAGCAAATTCCTAAGAGAAATCCTCAGATGGCGCATCGTTCTCAGTTCTCAGTTCTCACATTCTCCACCCTACAGTCACGCACGCACGCACGGATGGCGAGCGGCGGCGACCAGACCTGAGTCCTCCATCCGGCCATCCCTGTCGCCACCCACCCAATCCTCCATCCGGCCAGGACAGCGAGGCCCCGAGGCTCCTTCCCCCTCAGCCCCATCGGCTGTCGCCGCGAGGCCCCGACCATGTTGACTGCGGGCTGCAGCGACCTAGATTCTCCAAGACCCAAGTACTGCTCGATGGTGAGGAAAGACCAGCAGAGAAACCCCTCCCTCCTTGATTCTTGGTAAGCTCCGCAATCCTATGGTGATTTGTGGTATCTAATTGGGGATGATGATATGCTAAAAAACCCAACGGATTGAGCAAATAGTATATACTGCAACTTTGCAAGTGCATCTCCAATGTCCACATAAGAGGACCAAGAATCGGGAAATAATAAAAAGGTGATTGGGGCCATCACTGGGAAAAACGGATCCGGATCAACTACTCCAACCTTCATTGCTGATCTTTTGAATCGATTTGATTCAGTTGAGGAAGCAGGGGAGAGATGAAGATGGAGAAGCGCTTGCTCACCCTGTTGCCAGACCCGCCGCCGGCGTGAATACACTCCTCTGCACGACGCCGGCAAACAGCCGGCACACCGCGCAGCTCGCCCTCTGCCGCGCTCGCGACTGGGACCTCCAACGCCGATGCAGCGCACGGCTACACTAAATCGGTGTTCTTGTTGCCTGACCCCTGCCTCCCCTTCTCATAGACGCATCGAGGGGGGAATGGGGTTCGTTGCAGAAGTATGCGCCGGTGGGCGGATGGATCCGCCTTGTCTCGGCCGAGACCGACTGGATTTGAGCCCCTGTCGGCGCCGTCGCCATGGCTACGGCCAGGAGCGCTTCAGAGGAGGACAGGGCCAGCTCGGGGAGGGATTTGGCCTACCTGCGGCGGCGGAGGATGGGTCGGCGTAGGATTGGGGTCCTGGCGGAGGCGCAGGCGGCGGCAGATGGATTCGGTGAGGAGAGGAGCGGGTGCTCGCGGAGGCGCGCGACCCTCTCTGGTCGTGCAGGCGGGGGAGGGTACGCGGGGCTGCCGCACCGCACGTAAGGACCTTGTTTTTACTTGACGGTGGCAACAAACGTTATATGACCGAGCTATCAAGGGCAAAATCGTCCAAAGTAAAAATCGGAACCAAAACCTGGTGGACGAACCTACCGTTCTGTAAATTAGTAGATATAGATAGATAGATAGATTTGAAAAAAGTAAAAGTTAAATGCGAAAAATCCAAAAATGAATTAAATTTTAAATTTTAAATTATGCACAGTTACATATTGATGTGCAATTGCGCTCATATGTGCAATCACGTGCATACCTGCAATTACGTGCAATGTGTACAATTGCATCTGAAAAAGTCCATAAGTACAATTACACATTGCGATTTCTATATATGTACGCAATTGCACGTCCATGTGCGCACACGAACATAGAAAACCGAAACTCTATTTTATGATTATTTCATTAGAAAAATGTGCAATTACACTTGCAAGTGCGCGATTGCACATGGATATGTAATATAGCGAAAAGTACAAAAAAAAAAGAACATAAAATGATTTCTACATGTTTTTCCACAAATTTTTTGCGGCTTCTTCGTGTGTATAAAAAATATAAATAAGAGACAAGCCAACACAAGCCGTCCAAAAAGATAAACAAAAAGAGAAATATATATACACGCCTAACAAACGCAGCCATAGAAAATCCTTCGGTTCAATGCCTACTGCCTAGTAGCAGCACAGGCACAGAAGATCCCAACTGGTTAGAATCAATCCTACCCATGCGTAAGGCTGAACGGGCCGATCCATATATGAAAGAAAAAACAAAAGCCGAGCGCGGATCGATCGAGAGCTATGCAAAATCTCGGGTGAATGGGTGATCGAGGGTTAGCAAAAGCGTATTAATATAGATCGATAGAATTTTAATTGTTTTTTTTGAAATTTGCAGGTCCGCAGATGCATTAATGATTAATTAGCGGTGCCGTGTTAAGTTGCTCTTAATTAAGAGTGGAGCGCAGCTTCCTTTTCTTTTCTTGTCTGACCGTCACGTCTTCAACTACACACAGAACAGAGCTCGTGCGGCACTATTTTATCCCACCGTGTGGTGTGGCCCACGGACCGGTGGTGTCTTAAGCTCCAATCCACTGTTCGTGTTCGCTCGCGCCTTGCTTCGAATCTACTCGATCGCTGCCTCACCTCACTCACTCACTCACCCCTCCTATATATGTATATGTCTCTCCCGCCGAGTGAGCTCATGGTTATTACCCGACCATAAATACCCACGAGACAACGATCAGAGGAAAGCAGCCGACTGATCGCCATTCCATCCATCCACAGCTCGTCGGGCCAACCAACCGGCAGGTCGTCGGAGCAATCATCAATCAATAATGGGGCGGCTATCGAGCGGCAGCGCTCATCAGCAGCAGCCGTCGGCGAAGCTCCGCAAGGGGCTGTGGTCGCCGGAGGAGGACGAGAAGCTGTACAACCACATCATCCGGCACGGCGTCGGCTGCTGGAGCTCCGTGGCCAGGCTGGCCGGGCTGCACCGGTGCGGCAAGAGCTGCCGCCTCCGGTGGATCAACTACCTCCGTCCGGACGTCAAGCGCGGCAGCTTCTCGCAGCAGGAGGAGGACCTCATCGTGGCGCTCCACGAGGTCCTCGGCAACCGGTGGTCGCAGATCGCGTCGCACCTGCCCGGGAGGACGGATAACGAGATCAAGAACTTCTGGAACAGCTGCGTCAAGAAGAAGCTCCGGCTGCGGGGCGTCGACCCGGCCACGCACAAGCCCGTGGCTGCGCGCGCGGAGACGGCAATGCCGGACGCCGAAGTGGAAGACCAGAAGAAGCCGCTTGGCGGCGCTGTCGTGAAGCAGTCTGTGGTGTTCGACCCGTTCCCGGCGTGCGCTGGCTTATTCGGCGCCGAGTTCGGAGCCGCAGCGAACGCAGTGGCACTGGACGAACAGTTCTTCATCGTCGGCGGAGGTAAGGAGGTCGCGGACGTCGACGACGGGTTCGGCGCCGCGGACTACAGCAGCGTGCTCGACGTGTCGTCGGAGAACCTGGAGTACGGCGGGGAGAGCTCCAGCAACAGCAGCAGCTGGAACGAGGTGGGCATCATGCTCGACGCCGACGAGACGCTGCACTGGGCCGCTGCCGTGGTGAAAGAGGAGGAGCCGGCCGTCCAGTTGACGGAACATAAGTTCTGCCATGAGCAGAGCCTCCTCGCAAATTTCGATTTCAACTTTTGTTCCGAGCTGTCGGTTTTGACAAGCATATAGAATGAAAACTCCCGGTGAGATTATTATTTTTTCCTTTGCTTCATCTCTGTTGATGTAAGTATAAGCCAGGCCTCTAGAAGGAACAGGGCCAGAAAATGCTGTAGTAGCTGGGTTCTTCGAAAATGATGGAAGACTTCCAATCTGATGGGCTATCAAGCCGCTCTGCTCTGCTCCAATGATTTATGGAGTTTGATGAGGAAACGTTCCTCCCGTACGTACAGAAGACGGCCGGTGGAGATGTGAATATGTTTTGTCTGCTTGCATTGGTTCCCCAAAATAGTGCTATACAACATCTCTCTAAACTGGTACGGTGGTAACAGGTTTTTTGTCACATAGTGGGCATTTGATACGAATATCTCGCACCACTGTCATGTTAGTGCCCCCAACACACTTCAAATCTCCACCCCTCTCCTGGAGTTGTAATGGACATGGTTATTTCTGTTGATGAAATAGATGCGTGCTGGGAAAATAACTTAGTATGGGAATAACAATCACTAATTCTGGGCATTCCCGGTTTAAGCTGCTTTATGCAGTTTTCTGAGCCCAAACCGTTTGTCACAGTTTAAAATGGTTTGAGCTGGTTTAGACTATTTATATCAGACATGAGATAACGGTCAGGTGCGGGTCTGTTTCACGAATGGTTTGGCACCAGTCGCTATAGACAGACATACACAGGTCACACATACACAGGTCACTGTACAACTCGCTGTACACACGGGTCGAGTTTGGTAGCAGCTTCTCGCTGTACACACAGTTTAAAATACTCACTACACAGGTTGTTGTACACATGCAGCAGCAGCATGTAGAGAGGTCGCTGTACACATGCACAGCATGTACTGTGCATGTACACATGCACAACTCTGTACACATGCAGCAGGATATTCATCCATGATAATCTACCAGATCTCACAAACTTAACTTGAACAATATTCCCAGGGTTCCCAATATTCCCAGGGTTCTTTGCAACAATTAATTTGATGAAAAAAAACAGTGCCAATATTCCCAGGGTTCTTTGCAACAATTAACTTAATGGACAAGTTTCTCATCTACTAGATCTCACAAACTGGAACCTCAATGATCCTTGTTAATCAGCAAATGGAACTTCAATGATCCTTAAATCCCTAGTAGGTTCCATGTGAATGTGATAGAAACAAATGGAACTGCAATGATCCTTGACTCCCTAGTAGGTTCCCTGTGAATGTGATAGAAACAAATGGAACTTCAATTTCAACATGAAGATCAAGATCAATAAAAATCATAAAGAATATAGACAGCAGTAAAAGGGAAACCACATACCCAATTTTCTTGCCCGACATCATGCTTCTCCAAACTCCAAACTTCCAAGCTCTAATGATTTAAATAACAGGAAATTTAGTATAACTTACAATAATAGAAAAGAACTAAGAGCTAGGATCGGATCTTGTTTTTACCTTGTGCAAGCTCTTCATACTTGTGTAAATCTGCAATTGTTTGTCGTAAATCAATTTTATTGGGTGTTGATCTTAACCAACTCTATCCACAAATCAGTGCTTCAATCATCTTCGGCGACAATGAGCTTCTTTGCGGATTAATTACTCTATGACCAGTGCTGAAGCTAGCTTCAGAAGCAATTGTTGAAACTAGAACAACCAAGACATCCTTCGCAACTTTAGATAATGTTGGATATTTCATTTGCCGCCTTCTCCACCAAGTTAGAATAGAGAAATCATCCGTATCCTTCTCACAAACTTCTGCCAAATATATAGCTAATTATGTATTTGCTGCCTTACTTTCAATGACTTGCAAATGCTCGAGAAAACTAGACGCCCATAACTTTCTTGGATTCTCAGCACAATCTTCAAGATCAATTTCAAGTGGAACATGAGAAACCTCACTATTACTTGGAGCTAACTCAGCTTCAGCCGTACCACTCAAACAATCTTGTCAAACTATCTTCAACTTTCTTTGTGAAGGTTTTTGCTTTCTCTCGGTCATAAATAATGGAAAAGCCATATTTCAAAATTTTAACTTTGTACCGAGGATCAAGAATAACAGTAATAAATAGCAATGGGTTCAATATATCATTATTATCCCAATACTTTTCAAATTTCAGCTTCATATTTTCCGCCATTGATGCTAACCCAGGTTCTTCCTTTTTTCCACGAATAAGTTGTGTTATCTTGTTCTACATCAGCAAGAAATAATGAAAGAAGGCAGTTGATGTGACATTTAGTTGTCTGCAGAATAGGACTGTCACATTGTAGAAAAGTTTGAATACAGAAATCAGTTTTCGGGCTTCCAACCAGTCATCAGCGGTGGGAGGACCACCAACTCTTGAAAAGTATGGTGTAAAGTATTTGCATTCTTCACCTAATCTTTTGAAAGACTTTTCAAAGGGAACTGTATCATCGAGCATAAGGTAAGTGGAGTTCCACCTTGTGTCAACATCTAGTGAAAAGAGACCCCTCTCTCCAATCTTCTCCTTCTTCACACATTTCTTAAATAGTCTTAACCTTCCCGGGGATGATTTTACAAATAGAAGGGCAGTTCTGATTTTTGCAACAGATGGATTACTACCTTCCCAACCCTTTTTCACCACCAGATTCACGATGTGCCAACAGCACCTCACATGCAAGAACTGATTTTTGCATATTATTGATGGCCAATGTTCGGTAGAAGTTTTCAAATAATTGATTGCAGTATTATTTGAGGTTGCATTATCAACAGTTAGGGTGAAAACTTGTCCTATGTCCCACTCTAGAAGACACTCCTCTATCATTCTGCCAAGATTATCTCCTGCATGATCAGGCACGAAGCAAAAATTCAACACCTTTCTCTCTAGCTCCCACTGATTATTGATCCAATGAGCATTCAAACTCATGTAGTTTTGATTCTGAATGGATGTCCACGTGTCAGTCGTCAAACAAACATGTTGATCCCTCAAAGCTTCCTTCAACTTCATCTTTTCTTCCAAGTACAGATTCAAGCAATCCCTAGCAACTGTGTATCGAGATGGAGGTTCAAACTCTGGTTGAAGCATTTTTGAGTATTCCCTAAAGCCTCCACCTTCCACAACACTAAAAGGATATTCATCCATGATAATCATCTTTGCAAGAGCCCGGCGACATTTTTCAGCACTAAATCGGTGATCTTGTAAAGACAATTTCTTCGCTTATCGTGGTCTGTGAATTGACAGCTAGAGCAACGATATAACAAATGACCCTGCAATGTGCTTGTTCCATGAAAACCTCGGTCACATTGATATACCTGCTTGCAGAAAACACAAATTGCCACCAGACCAGCTTCCGTACCTTCCTGAGTAAAGTACTCCCAAACATCTGAGCTTGTCCTAGAAGATCTTCTCTTTATCTTTACAGGCTTCTTAACTTTCACAGGAGATGTCTTTGGAGAAGTATTCTTTGATGGCAAGTGTTCGCCATTAGCAGGTATCGCATGATTGCCCGCTCCATTTCTTACCCCGGTTGGTTTTGGAAACCTCATTTCTGGCCGAGAAGAAGGATCTTTCCCTTTAGGTAATGGTGGTTGAGGTGATGACGCCGTTGAGTCAGTATCCCTTTCCATAATAACATGGGCATGGGAATTCTGGACATGTGGGAATTCTAGAGGTTCATCGGGTTGAAGTTGGGAATTGTCAATCACTAGGGGGTGTCGGCGTGTTCACCCCCATCCCGTCCCAGTCCAATTGTGGCCTTATACAGCACAAATCTACGTATGCTTAGAGCATCTCTAGCAGATCTGTAAAAGCGTTAAAACTGTAAAATAACCGTTCGTTTTGGTTTCGGACGAAAAAATGCGCCTAGCAGACAACAAAAAACCGACGACCCTTAAATTTTTTAAGGGTGACGGAAAATACATTGCCCTAACCTATACATTCAATGGTTGTGACGCCGAACTGACCATGACCTGCATGGGTGTGTGTGTGGGGGGGGGGGGGGTCAGCTCGGAACAATGCCCTTCGTCGCCAGAGGTCCGGTGAATCCGCCCCAAATACACCCAAACTCTGGCCGGGCGTGAGCGGGGCTGGAGCGTGCGTCTCCTTCCCCACCCATGGCTGAGGACCCGCTCGGTTGAGGACCACAAATTATTCATGGTTGAGGACCTACTCGTCTCCATCGCCTCCCATGGCTCCTGCTCGCCAGGATGCGTGCGTCGTAGTGGAGCAGGGAAGCAGGGCCTAGGCACGGGCGGCTAACCGGCTTGGATGCAAGGGCAGCATGGGCGACGCGAATGGGAAGGTGGGCGGCCGACGCGGACGCAGGGGCAGCTCATGCAGGCGGCGCCGAAAGAAGGGGCGACGCAGACGCAGGGCAGCGCGGGAGGGCGATGTCTAACGCAGGGCAGCGCAGGTGGCGCCAGACACAAGCGGGCAGCGCATGGAGTTGTTGGGAAACATAAGAGTAGAGGGGAAAATAAAAGGAAAACCACATAAAGTATTAGATAACACTGAAAGGTGAGCCCTTTAGTGGCAGATGTACATTTACAATGTGGTTTTATGGGTATGATAAACATGTTTTTCGATGCCTCTTATACATGTTTTTAAGGCTCGATATTTACGGGATCTATGAGAGATGCTCTTATATATAAGTTAGACATTCTCCGGTCTAGAAAATTTCATCAAGATATTTTTTACACCCTATGTGCTTTAGAGGATGATACGAAGATATTTAGGGTTAGGGATAGTAGGATCTTCGAAGTCATGTGGTTTCTACTTTTAGCTTCCCATATCAAGAAAATTCAAGTTGATGAAATGATTCTTGAAAATGTGATTTTTTGTAAGCAAGTAACTAAAATGATCAATATCCAATAAGGTTTTAAATATATTGTATTTGCAATAATTCAAATGTAACACAATTTTTATTACTCCCTCTAATCCATAATAAGTGTCTTGTACTAAGCAAGTACAAACTTTGTACTAGCTTAGCGACACTTATTACGGATCGGAGGGAGTACTTTATTTACCATCGTTGTTATGTGATTAGTTTTGCATAATACAATATATATATATATATATGAATTAACATTACATGTTCCTCCTCACATACATTATTCATCGGTCCTTAGCAAAACAAATTGAGGATCCTATCCCAAGGCACGTTAGTAACAAGGAAATGGTTTACAAAAAATAAAAAAGTTTAATATAAATATGTGATAACCATTTAATTTAACTAGTCTTAAACCTGAATCTCGATGATATGTTGATAAAATTTATGATACATACTGATATTACAACCTATTAGTAATGTGTCGAGGACTGATAATAAAAACGATATCAATGGAGTGTTACCAGGAAAGTCTGGAGGGGTCTTTTGCCAAAAAAATGAAGACAAAAGCGTTGGAGTTGAAGATATTTCACATTCAGTAAAATCTTAAAAACAGTGTCAGCTTTAGTTGGGGGAAAATGTTTCAAAAAAAGATTAGTTTCATTTTATAGTCGTTACAAGTTTTTGTAATGCCCGAAGTATGCATCGAGTGTGAGTGATTTATGTTTAACAGATACATTCACACATTGATATTGAAGCATGTCTTGTTTCATTTTGAGATTTTCTTGCCTATCAACCTATTCAAAATATTGAGCACTGATACGTCCAAACGTATCTACTTTATCGAACACTTTTGCTATTGTTTCTCCTCTAAACTAGTGTGATTTGGATACAACTAATACGGATTGACGTTGTTTTTTAGCAGAATTACCTTGGTGTCTAGTTTTTGTGTAGAAAATCAACTATGAGGAAAAATATCGAAAAATATGCCAAAAATCCTATTTCACCAGAATATTCACGGAGCCAGAATACGAGACAGAGTGGAGGCCCGAGGGGCCCACACCCTGTCGCGTGGGCCAGGCCTGGCCGCGCCTGGAGGGGGTGTGGCTGCCTCAGGCACCCCCTCGGCCTCCCTCTTCGCCTATAAGTTGCCTTCTGACCTAGAAACTCAGGGGGGTTCAACGTCTTTTCAGAAAGAGTTCCGCTGTGCCGCCACCACCAGAAACCGCGGTTCGGAAACAAAAACTCCGTTCTGGCACCCTGCCGGGACGGGGAATTTGGAGAGGATCGTCGCCATCATCATCAACAACGCCTCTCCATCAACCATCTATGTTTCCCTCATCTATGAGTGGTAATCCCCCGTTGTAGGCTATGGGGATGGTAAGGATTGGATGAGTTCTATCATGTAATCAAATAAGATTGTTAGGGCATGGTGCCTAGTATATCTATTAGTGCTATTTGACTTTGTTGCAACTTGTTGTGCTTAATGCTTGTCACTATGGCCCAAGTGCCATGATCTCAGATCTGAACTTATTATTGATTAATGATGATAGTATTGTTTGTGATCTTATCTGCAAGTTGTGTACACATATCATTGTCCGGATCCAAAGGCCCCAAAGTGACAGAAATTGGGACAACCGGAGGGGATGGCTGTGATGTGAGGATCACATGTGTTCACGGAGTGTTAGTGCTTTGCTCCGGCGCTCTATTAAAAGGAGCACCTTAATTTCCAGTAGTTCCCTTGAGGCCCCGCTGCAACGGGCTGGCAGGACAAAAGATGTTATGCAAGTTCTCATTGCGAGCACGCATGACTATATATGAAGCACATGCCTATGATTGTTTAATACTTGGATGCTTTATCTTATTTATCTGCAATTGCCCTAGATCTTGAAGTTACATGTTTAGACTCGTCCATGCAACGCCCGTCCATCCATCCCTATGCCTACCGCGCTCATATCCTACCGTTTGCTACTACTGTTACTATTGCTCTTGTTTTACTGTTGTTGTTGCTTTGTTATTGCTACTACAAAACTATTGCTACTGATAAATTTTTTTGAGCAAGAACTATTTCCAGGTGCAGCTGAATTGACAACTCAGTTGTTAAGGCTTATAAGTATTCTTTTGCTCCCCTTATGTCGAATCAATAAATTGGGTAATACTACCCTCGAAAACTGTTGCGATCCCCTATACTTGTGGGTCATCAAGACTATTTTCTGGCGCTGTTGCCGGGGAGGATAGCTTTATTTGTAAGTTCACTTGGATCTATTATTGTTCACTGTTATTCCTTTCATCATGGGGAAGTCTTGTGATGGAAAGTTTCATATGTTACCATCCACTACAAGAATAGGTACAGTCCTAAACACCTCTGCTGATCTTGATTCACCGTCTGTTATAAGTAAGCTTGTTACACCACCACCACATACACATGCTACACACATTGCTACTACTGCTAAGTCTGAAATTGCTTCTAATACTCATGATGTTACTTCTACTGTGCTTGATGCGAATGGTTCATTAGGTCATTTCCTATATGCTACTATTGCTAGAACTATTTTGGGAAACACTGAAACTCCTAGTGAAGACACTATTACACCTGCTAGCTGACCTGAGTCTAGAGGGAGATATGATATTAGTGATGGCTACATTGAAATGACTGATGAATTTATTGAAGAGTACCAAAACACACATGGTGCTAGTGCTATTAGGAGTCTCCTTGAGAGACGTACCATTATTCCTAAACCGTCTTCTGATGCTAAGTTTGCCACTTCTCCCATAGATATTAAAGATGAAGATTATGATTTCTCTCTTGATTTATCATATTTAGACATTGTTGAGAAATAAACTTTTTGTGGGACTGAAAATGAGAGTGTTGTGGCACATATGAATGAGATTTCCACTATGAGTGCCTTATTCTCTGATGATTTTAAGATGCGCAAGTATTTTGTTAGCCTTTTTCACTAAAAGGGGAAGCTAAAGCTTGGTTTAATAGATTACCTCCCGGATCCATTGATAGCCCTGATTGTTTGATTGCTTCTTTCTTCCAGAAATATTTTCCTCCCAGTGCTAGACATGCTGCTTTGCTGTAACTTTTTGATTTTAAACAGGGAGAAGAAGAGAAATTGCCTGAGTCATGGACAAGGTTCTGTGCCTTGATTCATGCACATCCTGGATGTCCATAACCTAAAAATGAGCTTATTGATATTTATTATAATGGACTAACTGATGATTCTAGCACATACCTAGATAGTTTTGTTGATTGTGTTTTCAGGAAAAGAACTCCTACAGGTGCTGAAGAATTAATGGCTAAAATAAGCAAGAATTATGATGATTGGACTTCAACTCAGCTAAATACACCCGAGTATACTACTCCTGAATCAGTTGTGCCTGAACCATCTCCAACACCAACACCAATGAAGAGGGGGGGGGGTGATTGCATTAAATGATGAGGTGATGATAGAAGATAAGAAATGTCTTAAGGAGAAATGTATTATAGCTTAAGATATGAAGAATCTACCTCCTATAGAATAATTATGTAAGTCAATTCCCCACTCATCCACTATTGAGGTACACTCTCTCCACTTTAATGAAGGTGACATTCCCTATGGTAAACCTCCTGATCAATGTTTAGAGGAACTTGACACTTTTATTGTTAAACAAGGTAATTTTAATAAAAAGTTCAAAATCATTTATTGGAAAACTCTAGAGCTATTAATGAGTTGAAAGATATTGTGGAAAGAACTTATAATGATGTTAAAATTCTTTTTAAACACTTTCAAATGGTTCAAACCCAAATTGATCAACTTGCTAAGGTACAAAAGGATATGCTAGTTAATGCCTCAGGAGATAAACATGCTTATGTAATTAGAACTAGGAGTGGTATAACCACTCAAGATCCTTTATATCCTGAAGGACACCCTAAAAAAATGAGCAGGATTCTCAACAAGGTGAAAACATTGGTAGTCCTCATAAGAGAAAGAAAAAGAAACACAAAATAGTTGAGGAACCACCTAAGCCTGCTGTAGACCCTAATAGTATATCTGTCTCTAATGCTGAAACTGAAAGTGGTAATGATAAAAATGATGCTCCTGATAAGGAGGAAGTTGAGAAAGAACCTGAGAAGCACACTAAGAACACTAGGTACACTAAGGAAGATTTTATTGCTAATAAACATGGTAGTGAAAGAGAGCCTTGGGTGCAGAAACCTATGCCTTTTCCTAATAAGAAACACAAGTCAAAGGAGGAAGAACTCTATAACAAGTTTTGTGAGTGGATGAAACTTTTATTTTTGCAAATTCCTTTGACTGGTGCTATTAAGTTGCCTCCTTATTAAAAGTATATGAAGGATATTGTCTCTAATAAAAGGAAGATTCCTAATAAGGAAATTTCTACTTTGTATGCTAATTATTATTTCAATGGTAAGGTTCCAAAGAAACTTGGTGATCCAGGTATACCAACTATTCCTTGCTCTATTAAGAATAATTATGTTAGAACTACTTTATGTGATTTGGGAGCTGGAGTTAGTGTTATGCCTTTTTCTCTTCACAAGAGACTCTAGCTAGAAAAGTTGATACCAACTGATATATCTTTGCAAATGGCTGATAAGTCAACTACTATTCCTATTGGTATATGTGAAGATGTTCCTATTCAAGTGGCTCATAATTGCTTGGTTTTGACTAATTTTGTTGTGCTTGAGATGCCTGAAGATGATAATATGTCCATTATTCAGTCTGCTCATGACTATCGTAAAAAGTTGGTTTTTGCTGACTCTTTGAGCTATTCTGCGTGTCGGGGCTATCAGGACCCAAAGGCTAGTGCTAAGATTGGAGTTATAATCCCTGAGCATTTACAACCGTCCTCTCCTCCGAATATTCTTTTTGGTTCCAACTATCAGTAGTCTGTGGGTGATATAGGTTTGAATCTTATTGATAAGGTTGGTGCTGTCAATGGTGATAATCCTTTGCAGTCTAAGCAGGGTGTTCATTCAGATATTGATCCCTTTGAGAGCATGGTGGATGACATGGTATTCAGAGTTTGGAAGTGCGGTAGATGTTTAAGCATGGGACATAACTCTCATGAATGCTCTAATGATATCAGATGTCGGAAATGCTTTCATTATGGTCATATTGAAAAGAACTGCCTCATTTTAAAGCCCAATAAGGATTTAATGTGGATTCCTAAACGTTCCTCGGCTGGGTTGGGCCAGAAAGAATCTGTGTCGGAGCCGTGCGTTACGCCTTCCGTAGGGCAGTCCAACTCCTCTGTGGCTTCAAGCAATAATATTAATCCCTGTTCTGTTTCTTAGAACCTCCGCCTGGTGTTCCTCTTGTCGCTCCAACTTCTTGCTTGCTGCCTAATAGATCAGAGTCCATGGCTGTGTTCGAAGTTGATCCTAACGCCTGGCTACCTTGGGGCCATGAGGTCATTGATGGTGGTGAGACACTTCTTTCGAGGACTTACTACTTTCCTGCTGTTGATCCCCCAACTCGCCATCAAGCGTTTTGCATAGCGGTGGTCGAACCACAACCTCCGCCGCAACTGGCTGGACTTTGGAGAGAAAGAGTGAGTGATTTCTTGACTGGCCCGTTGCAGCATAATGTTCTAAATATTCAGCCTAGTCTGTTTGGAGTCGGTTTAGTGCATCTTGTAGGGTTCGCAGCATAGAAAACAAAATTTTTCCTACGATGTGAACTATATACCAAGATCTATCTACTAGATACAAACAACGGGCGGATGTATATCCGTAGAGAACATACCCTTGAAGACCGACAAAGCTTAACGAGTTCAACTCGTGGTTGATGTAGACGATCTCTTGCCGATCTCAAGATCGAGAGCAAGTCCTAGCGCCACAAATCAGCAGCGCATCCGTGCTCGCACACACGTTCGAGGCACCGAGCAACCTCCGCCTCCTCGCTCCAGCGATGCAGCGGAAGCACAACTCTTTCTTGACGAATAGCCACCGGGAACATGTATCTCGCTAGTCCGAGACCATGGGGGATAAATTCTAGAGGGGGAGAGAGATCCTTCACGAGGAGGTGTGTGAGACAAGTGAGGAGGGGGGCTCCTTTTATAGGAGGAGGGGGGGAACCCCAAGGGGGTGGCCAGCGCATGGGGCTGCCCCCTTGCCCTCCCCTCTTCATGTGGGTGGACACTCCACTCACAAATCTCCTTTAAATTCCCTCCACTCAAAAGTCCACTCAAATTCCCATTAAATTTCCACCAAATTTAATGCAAACTCTCATTAAATAAAACTCATTTATTTTATTCAGAATTTTGTCAATTACTTTAATGACAAACATTCACAAATAACCCCTTGCTAGAATTCTATTTCACATGCATAACCACTTTATGCAATTTCACCCGAAAACCTGTTTCGGTATCTAGTGAAATAAATTCCTGCGCTTGTTCATTCTTTCGGCATGAAACATTTGCTCCAATTGGATGTCGGTGTCTCTTAAGTGTGTCACCCTACGGTTCGTGAATAATGCGGACATGATCGAGACCCCTCTCGGATCAATAATCAGAAGCGGGATCTAGAGACCCATACTGACTCCCACACATTCAACGATGACTTTCTTGTGATCGTCGGAACCTTTTACACTAGTATCTTAATCCCTTTGTTTCACGATATATTACATGTCCGAGATTCGATCATCGGTATCTCCATACCTAGTTTGATCTCGTTACCGACATGCACTCTTTTCTCATTCCTGTGATATAACATTCCAGTGATCAAATCACTTGCTTGCAAGCTAATCAATGTGATATCACCGAGAGGGCCCAGAGTATATCTATCCGTCATCGGGATGAACAAATTCCACTCTCGATCCATGAGCCTCAACATAACACTTTATTAGTTCTGAATCCATCTTTATAATCACCCTGTTACGGTGTGACGTTTGATGTTATCAAGAAACTCTTCCGGTGTTAGTGATTGACATGATCTCAAGGTCTAAGGATTAGGATCACTTCGTAAGTTGTTATAGCAATATAAACTCAATGACTTTGATCGTAATGCTATATTTCGGATGAATGTTCATCACACCATTACACTAATGTTGTGATCCCGTTATTAACAACATCCAATGTCCATGATCAGGAAACCTTGATCATCTTGTTAATCAACGAGCTAGTTTATGAGAGAGGCATAACTAGGAACTTTCTGTTTGTTTATTAAACACACATGTATTAACGTTTCCGTATTAATACAATTATAGCATGCAAAATAAACATCTATCATACACTTGGAATACACATAATAAACACTTTATTATTGCCTCTCAGGGCATATTTCCTTCAGTCTCCCACTTGCACTAGAGACAATAATCTAGTTACATAGTGATAAATCTAACACCCATTGAGTTCTGGTGTTGATCATGTTTTGCTCTAGGGAGAGTTTTAGTCAACGGATCTGCTACATTGAGATCCGTATGTACTTTACAAATCTTTATATCTCCATCCTTGACATGCTCGCGGATGGAGTGAAACCGGCGCTTAATATGCTTGGAATGCTTGTGAGACCTTGGCTCTTTGGCATTGGCAATGGCACCATTGTTGTCACAATAGATCACCATTGGGTCCAACGCGTTTGCCACCACTCCTAGTTCGGATATGAACTCCTTCATCCAAACTGCTTCCTGAGCCGCTTCTGAAGCAGCAACATATTCGGCCTCCGTTGTCGATCCCGCTACCACAGGTTGTTTGGAGCTCCTCCAACTAACCGCTCCGCCATTCATGAGAAATACGTATCCGGATTGAGACTTAGAGTCATCCGGATCGGTGTCAAAGCTAGCGTCGACATAACACTTAGCGACGAGCTCTTCTTCACCTCCGTATACAAGAAACATATCCTTAATTCTTCGTAAGTACTTAAGGATATTCTTGACCGCTATCCAGTGTTCCGAACCTGGATCCGATTGGTACCTACTAGTCAAACTAATAGCATGTGCCACATCCGGTCTTGTACATAGCATGGCGTACATTATAGAGCCTATGGCTGAAGCATAGGGGACTTTGTCCATTATCTCTCTTTCTTCCGCCGAAGCCGGACTTTGAGTCTTACTCAATGTCTTGCCTTGCAACATAGGTAAGAACCCCTTCTTACTTCCGTCCATTTTAAACTTCTTTAAAATCTTATCAAGGTATGTACTTTGTGATAGCCCTATTAGGCGCCTAGATCTATCTCTATAGATCTTTATGCCTAATATGTATGGCGCTTCACCTAGGTCCTTCATTGAAAATTTGCTGTTTAGATAACTTTTAACACTGTTTAAAAGATCTATATCATTTCCGATCAATAATATGTCATCCACATATAATATCAGAAATGCCACATTGCTCCCACTCACTTTCTTGTAAATACAAGCTTCTCCATAAGTTTGGACAAATCCAAACTCTTTGATCACCTCATCAAAGCGGAGATTCCAACTTCGTGATGCTTGCTTCAATCCATAGATGGATCGCTGAAGCTTGCACACCTTGTTAGCATCCTTAGGATCGACAAAACCCTTTGGTTGTATCATATACAACTCTTCTTCAATATTACCATTGAGAAACGCGGTTTTGACATCCATCTGCCATATCTCATAATCGAAATATGCAGCAATTGCTAACATAATCCTAACCGACTTTAGCATCGCTACGGGAGAGAAAGTCTCATCGTAGTCAACTCCTTGAATTTGTCGAAACCCCTTTGCGACAAGTCGAGCTTTATAGACGGTCACATTACCATCAGCATCAGTTTTCCTTTTGAAAATCCATTTGTTCTCCACGGCCTTTCGGTCGTGAGGTAATTCCACCAAGTTCCAAACTTGATTTTCATACATGGATTCCATCTCGGATTTCATGGCTTCTAGCCATTTGTTGGAATCCGGGCTCATCATCGCTTCTTCATACGTCGTAGGGTCATCATTTTCGTCAACCATGAAATTCATGACAGGATTTCCGTACAGCTCAGGAGTTGCACGCGTCCTGTTTGACCTGCGAGGTTCGGTAGTACTCTCTTTCGGAGTTTCATGATCATTATCATTAGTTCCCTCTTCAACAGGTGGAGCCAACTCCGGAACAACTTCCGGCGCTGCGCTACTCGCCATACTTTGAAGAGAAGGTTCCACAACCTCTTTGAGTTCTACCTTCCGACTACTCACACCTTTCGCGAGAAACTCTTTCTCTAGAAAGGATCCATTCTTGGCAACAAAAACCTTGCCCTCGGATCTGTGATAGAAGGAATACCCAATAGTTTCTTTAGGGTATCCTATGAAGACGCATTTTTCCGCTTTGGGTTCGAGTTTATCCGGTTGAAGTTTCTTCACATAAACATCGCATCCCCAAACTTTAAGAAATGACAGCTTAGGTTTGTTTCCAAACCACAATTCATACGGTGTCTTTTCAACGGATTTAGATGGTGCCCGATTTAAAGTGAATGCAGCAGTTTCTAGTGCATAACCCCAAAATGACAACGGCAAGTCCGTCAGAGACATCATAGATCGAACCATATCTAATAAAGTACGATTACGACGTTCCGGCACACCATTTTGCTGTGGTGTTCCGGCAGGTGTGAGTTGTGAAACAATTCCACACTCTTTCATGTGAGTGCTAAACTCGTAACTTAGATACTCACCTCCACGGTCGGACCGTAGAAATTTGATCTTTCTATTACGATGATTTTCCACTTCATTCTGAAATTCCTTGAACTTTTCAAAGGTTTCAGACTTGTGTTTCATCAAGTAGATATAACCGTATCTACTCAAATAATCCGTGAAAGTAACAAAATAACGATATCCACCTCGCACCGACACACTCATTGGACCACATACATCAGAATGTATGATTTCCAATAAATCTGTCGCCTGTTCCATTGAACCGGAAAATGGTGTTCTAGTCATCTTGCCCATAAGGCATGGCTCACTTGTATCAAATGATTCATAATCAAGTGATTCCAAAAGTCCATCCGAATGGAGCTTCTTCATGCGTTTAACGCCAATATGACCTAGACGGCAGTGCCACATATATGCGGATATATCATCATTAAGTTTAATCCTTTTAGCATCAACATTATGAATATGTGTAACATTATCATCGAGATCTAATAGAAATAAACCATTCAACATCGGTGCATGACCATAAAAGATTTCATTCATATAAATGGAACAACCATTGTTCTCAGATTTAAATGAATAACCACTTCGCATCAAACACGATCCAGATACAATGTTCATGCTCAGTGCAGGCACCAGATAACATTTATTCAAGTTTATAACTAATCCCGACGGCAAGTGGAGAGGCAGCGTTACGACGGCGATCACATCAACGCTTGATCCATTGCCGACACGCATCTTGACCTCACCCCTTGCTAGCGGTTGCTTGTTCCGCAGCCCCTGATTCGAGTTACAAATATTAGCAACTGAACCGGTATCAAATACCCAGGTGCTACTGCGATCACTAGTCAAGTACACATCAATAACATGTATATCATATATACCTTTGTTTGCCTTGCCGGCCTTCTTGTCTGCCAGATACTTGGGGCAGTTGCGCTTCCAGTGGCCAGTCCCCTTACAATAGTAGCACTCGGAATCAGACTTAGGTCCAACTCGGGGTTTCTTTTCAGGCGCGGCAACCAGCTTGCTGCCCTTACTGCCCTTCCGTTTTCCCTTCTTGTCTTTCTTGAAACCAGTGTTCCTATTGATCATCAACACTTGATGTTCCTCTTTGATCTCCACTTCTGCAGTTTTAAGCATTGACAGAAGCTCGGGGAGAGACTTCTTCATGCCTTGCATATTATAGTTCATCACGAAGCTCTTATATCTAGGTGGCAGAGACTGCAGAACACGATGGATGCCTAAGTCAATGGGAATCGATATTCCCAAGGACACAAGCTTATCGGCGTAACCCGACATCTTGAGTACATGCTCACTAACGGAGCTGTGCTCTTCCATCATGCAGCTAAAGAACTTTTCTGAAGCGTTGTAGCTCTCTACAGCAGCATGTGTGTCGAAAATCATTTTCAACTCACCCATTGTATCAAATGCATTGCCGTTTTCGAAACGCTTTCGAAGTTCCGGCTCTAGCCCATACAATATGCCGCAATGAACTAAGTTGTGGTCCTCCTGACGAGTCTGATAGACATTCTTCTCCTCGTCAGGGGCATCATCTAAAGGTGGGGGGCCTAACGGCGCTTCTAGCACATATTGCTTTTGTGCAGCAGAGAGGAGAATCCTCAAATTCATGGCCCATTCGGTAAAGTTGCTACCGTTCGTTGCTAGTTTCTCTTTCTCCATGAACACATTGAAATTAAAAGCAGGTGGTGCCATCTACAACAGAATTTGTAAAGTTTAGACTAAGTGTATGATAGATTGAGTTCAACTAATCTATATTACGAATGAACTCCCACTCAAAAACGACATCCCTCGTGCCTTTTTGGTGATTACATGAACCAAATCCACTACACCAAGTTCGATCATCACGTGAGTCGGTATAGCTTCAAAGGCGAGCATCAAATGGGCATCATATCAACTATATGACTCATGCTTAACCTTTCGGTCCGTGTTCCGAGGCCATGTCTGTACATGCTAGGCTCGCCAAGTTAGAACCTTAGTATTCGCGTGTGTAACTGTTTTACACCCGAAATATGGTCGTAGATCCAAGAACACCCGATCATCACGTGATGTCTTGGAGCGACGAAAACATAATCGGTGCATACTAAAGGAAGAACACATTCTTATCTTGATATTTAAATGAGGGATCATCTTATTATGCTAACAAAGCGCTAAACAAGCAATATAAGATGCTATCAAACATCATATGTTTATTAGTAAAATTATATGGTTCCCGTAGATGATCTCTATCATGTGCATCGTGGTATGATCACTATCATACCTATATGTGTAAATCCAAGGTCTATGGATTTTACACGCTATGTGTGTTGTAAGAGTATCATCTCATACTTCTACTTACAACACTAACATATCATAACACTAGCCCAGCAACAATCTAAACTAGACGCCTCTAATTTATCCATTGCAAGTTTTACGTGGCTTAGGGCTTTCGAGATAGAACCGTTCTTACCTACGAACATGAACCACAACGAGGATAATCAAATTGTTGAAAACTCGCTTGCAAAATAGATATTGACTATAGTAGGAGAGACAGACACCCGCTAGCCACTTATGCAAACTAGTTGCATGTCAAGCGTGGAACAGGTCTCATGTGCGAGGACATGTAAAGTTTGTCCGGGCCGCTTCATCCCACTATGCCACCAATATCCAAAATTACAACAAAGGAGCAACAACATGATCATCATCGCCCACATACTCATATGTGTACTACCCGTGTAAAGTATCTACGCATAAACCTGGCTCTGATACCACTGTAGGGTTCGTAGCATAGAAAACAAAAATTTTCCTACGATGTGAACTATATACCAAGATCTATCTACTAGATACAAACAACGGGCGGATGTATATCCGTAGAGAACATACCCTTGAAGACCGACAAAGCTTAACGAGTTCAACTCGTGGTTGATGTAGACGATCTCTTGCCGATCTCAAGATCGAGAGGAATTCCTAGCGCCGCAAATCAGCAGCGCATCCGTGCTCGCACACACGTTCGAGGCACCGAGCAACCTACGCCTCCTCGCTCCAGCGATGCAGCAGAAGCACAACTCTTTATTGCCGAATAGCCACCGGGAACATGTATCTCGCTAGTCCGAGACCATGGGGGATAAATTCTAGAGGGGGAGAGAGATCCTTCACGAGGAGGTGTGTGAGACAAGTGAGGAGGGGGGCTCCTTTTATAGGAGGAGGGGGGGGAACACCAAGGGGGTGGCCGGCGCATGGGGCTGCCCCCTTGCCCTCCCCTCTTCATGTGGGTGGACACTCCACTCACAAATCTCCTTTAAATTCCCTCCACTCAAAAGTCCACTCAAATTCCCATTAAATTTCCACCAAATTTAATGCAAACTCTCATTAAATAAAACTCTTTTATTTTATTCAGAATTTTGTCAATTACTTTAATGACAAACATTCACAAATAACCCCTTGCTAGAATTCTATTTCACATGCATAACCACTTTATGCAATTTCACCCGAAAACCTGTTTCGGTATCTAGTGAAATAAATTCATGCGCTTGTTCATTCTTTTGGCATGAAACATTTGCTCCAATTGGATGTCGGTGTCTCTTAAGTGTGTCACCCTACGGTTCGTGAATAATGCGGACATGATCGAGACCCCTCTCGGATCAATAATCAGAAGCGGGATCTGGAGACCCATACTGACTCCCACACATTCAACGATGACTTTCTTGTGATCGTCGGAACCTTTTACGCTAGTATCTTAATCCCTTTGTTTCACGATATATTACATGTCCGAGATTCGATCATCGGTATCTCCATACCTAGTTTGATCTCGTTACCGACATGCACTCTTTTCTCGTTCCTGTGATATAACATTCTAGTGATCAAATCACTTGCTTGCAAGCTAATCAATGTGATATCACCGAGAGGGCCCAGAGTATATCTATCCGTCATCGGGATGAACAAATTCCACTCTCGATCCATGAGCCTCAACATAACACTTTATTAGTTCTGAATCCATCTTTATAATCACCCTGTTACGGTGTGACGTTTGATGTTATCAAGAAACTCTTCCGGTGTTAGTGATTGACATGATCTCATGGTCTAAGGATTAGGATCACTTCATAAGTTGTTATAGCAATATAAACTCAATGACTTTGATCGTAATTCTATACTTCGGATGAATGTTCATCACACCATTACACTAATGTTGTGATCCCGTTATTAACAACATCCAATGTCCATGATCAGGAAACCTTGATCATCTTGTTAATCAACGAGCTAGTTTATGAGAGAGGCATAACTAGGAACTTTCTGTTTGTTTATTAAACACACATGTATTAACGTTTCCGTATTAATACAATTATAGCATGAAAAATAAACATCTATCATACACTTGGAATACACATAATAAACACTTTATTATTGCCTCTCAGGGCATATTCCCTTCACATCTTAGTGGTCCCAACTCTGTTAATGCTCTTGTTCTACATGGACAGTATCAAATTCATGATAGATTGGTTAGATTTGTTCCTGTTCATGAGGCAGAGCAGAATCATAGGGCGACAATGGGTTACCACAAAGGCTGGCTTATGTTCCTTGGTATTCCTCCGGATTATAGAAATAGTCAGGATATTGCTAATGCGGTTTCCACTTTTGGTCAGTATCATTATTGGAACAACAATGACCCTTTAATTGAGAGGGTACTGGTATATGCCTCCTTTCCCTCTCCACAACTGGTCCCTAGAGATGTTGTTTTTGGCAAGTTTGCATCGATAGGTGGTGCAAAAGAATCTTGGACTGCACCACTACATATTCTTTCTGCAGACTTTGCTGATGCTCTGCCTGCGGATGAGGATCAAATGCCACCTGATGGTAACCCTCATCCGTTACCTGGGAACCTGCAAGTTAATAATAACAATTTTGTCCAGCCACAGTATCCTGAAATTGGATGGGATGCTGTTCAACTGCCACAAAATAATGGCAATGGAGTGCAGGATCAAAATCCTCAGGAGGATATGGAAGAGGTGGTGGATGAACAGGAGTCTTTGGTTTTAGCTCCATCTGATGTATCTGTTTCCTCAGTCAACTTAGGAGAGTATCAGGTAGTGGACAATGTGGAGATCATTGTCAATATGTTTCAATTGGGCAGTGTGACAGTTGGTCCTGTTTTACCTCCTGAGATGCAATGGAAAAAAATCTTTGAGCATTGGATGCCATCTATCTGCTCCAGATCTGTTCCCTTGTCTATGCAAACTTCCCCATTTTGTATGCTCAAAAGGTCGAGGTCTGTTGCTTTTGAAGAGGATTTGTCTCTGATCTTTGCGCCTATTAACAGTTCCTCTCTGCCAGATAGGAGGTGTATCAAGGTGTGTAGGAATGTGAGTGCTGGTTCCAAGATGTTGGAGATTAGTAAGGATTGTTTTGATCAGCCAGTTTTCTCGGCTTCTCTAGTTCAGAAGCAAAAAAAGAGATCCAGTAAGACTATGTCCAGGGTGGTACTCCCTGAAAATCGCCGTTTCACCCGTAGCTGTTGGGCCACGCAGAGATAAAACAAAACTTTTCCTCTAACGTGGTGATCCCAAGGTCTAGCTGAGGTAGAAGGCCACGAGGTTTACCACTAGACGCGCAGTTGCGGATTACTGATGAAGCGTGTTAGTTGATGCAGTGCAGTCCTCACGATCCGATCGTCCTGGTGCTGATCGCACAGCACCTCTGCTGGTATCCACACGTACAAGGAGGAGCTCCGGCGGCGAACTGCTAGGTTCGTGACGATGGCTGGATTGCTGTGGAGCTAGGGTTTCCAACACATGGAATGACCTAACCGAACAACGATTAACCCTTCTGGGTTACGGTGCTCCACTATATATAGGGAGTGAACGTGGGCTCTGCTCGCGCGATCCATTCACTAAAGCCTATATAACACTAGTCACCGTGAGTCCAACTCACTAACTCAGTCCTAATCCGGTTTAGGTCCAACCCAACCAGATTACAGGTTCAGATCCAATCCGAACTTGCTCTCGCTCTTAAGTGTGTGACCCCGCAGGCTCATGGATACTTGGACACGATTGGAGTCCGACTCTCAATCGATCAGTCGGTAGCGGCTCCTAGCAGAACGTGCCGACTCCCAAGTACCAAAGAGTCATGATGACTTGCCTTTCCAATGCGACTTACGTCCGAGTCCCTTTTGCCTCACGATATACCTTGTCAGACTATAGGCGAATATATGTCATCCCTTAAATAGTCCGACTCTCTTCTCGATCCGAGATAAGTGATTCACCCGACTAACTCTTAGTTGATCGCCTCGGTTAACACTTAACCGAGTCGTGCATGGCCATGCTTTCCAAATCATATCTCACGAGAGGGCCCAGAGAATATCTCTCCGAGTGGAGGGGCAAAATCCCATCTTGGTTATTCACATCACGCAGCTTGATTCTCAGTTGACCCGAACCCTGCCTTTACAACTACCCAATTATGGATCAGCGTTTGACAGAACCTAAGTCGGTGATCCTCAACTCGGACTATGCAACAACCTCAGGTCTAAGGATTACATTGATTGAGATATACAAATGACAACTTGTTCGTTGTACCTCAATATGGGTCAATCCGACTCGCTAAACTCTTTAGCCTAGTCTGTGTAAGTTGGAATAGCATCTCCATGCCCATGACAAGTGGAACCAAGTCATCAAGCCAACTTTCACATTGGTCTAAGTTGTGTGTCCAGCACAACCTCAATGACCAAGGATATTTAGTACAAACAACATGAATGCATAGTTCCACAACCGAATCACATATTCAATGATACACATCAGATGTTTATACAAGGACTACTTAATATCTTTATGAATACAATGGGAAATATCATCATACATGATTGCCTCTAGGGCATATTCCCAACAGTAGCTGCCTGAAGAAGGATGGGTATAGGACTGCTCCTATTTCTGACATGCTTGTTAAACAAAGAAAGGTGCAAAGAGCTAAGCTACTGTTGGTGGAATTTGACAAGGAAGATATGGATGACAAAGAGTGCAAGGTTGTGCAGATGTAGAATAACAATAAATCAAAAACTTTTATTGGAGAAGAGAAAGATCCTCTACTTTTTCCTGCTACTCCAATTGAGGTGATGCAGCGTGTAGGTCTAGAGCTGGGAATTGGGCCGGAGAAACTCACTAAGGAGCATCTTGAAGGTGACTCCTCTTCTGATGACAGTACAGAACGTCAAAATGTGTAGTTGCTACATGGTGCTTGCATCTCAGTTAATGTTGGGTTTAGTTCGGGTCAGTGTTGTGGGGCTTTTATGTGGATTTATGAATGTCAGTAATGTATTTTGGGCCAGTTATGTGATCTAGGTATGGTGCTGGGTCAGAATATTTTGCATGTCAGTTACTATCTCATGTCAGTCAATTTGGTGTGAACTATGGGTGTCTTGTAATATTCTCTGGAAGTTTGGTGCTATGCACTCTGCTTATTTGTCTCGTGTTATCATGATGATCAATGTGTTCAATTTCTAAAAGACCCTGGCGTGTACTTTCCTGGAATGTTAGAGGTCTAAATTCTGATATTAGGCAACGTGCAGTTCGTTCTAAAATTGATGAGAGTTCCTGTGATATAATTTGCTTACAAGAGACAAAGTGTGAGAATTTTGACTGGAAATTTATCAGAAAGTTTGCCCCAAAACGGTTTGACTGTTTTGCTTTTTCGCCTTCCTGTGGTGCCTCTGGTGGCATTCTGGTGATTTGGAACTCTTCGGTTTTTACAGGCCTATTGGTGGAAGTCAAGAATTTTGGCATGATAATCAACTTTACTTCTGTCCATAATAACTCTCGGTGGGTTTTGGTATGTGTCTATGGTCCTTGCCAGGGGGTTGAACGGGATAATTTTGTCTCTTGGTTGTACAACTTAATAATTCCACCAACTGAAAACTGGCTGTTGATTGGGGATTTTAATTTCATACGTGATCAAGGCAGCCGTAATGTTCCGGGTGGTAATGTTAATGATATGTTCCTTTTCAATAAAATCATTGGTCATTTGGGTCTGTTAGAGTTACCTCTTAAGGGTGGATCATACACGTGGTCGAATATGCAGCAGATGCCACTTCTTGAGCAATTGGATTGGTTCTTTACCAGCTCGAACTGGATCTCTGATTTCCCAAACTCTGTTGTCCTGCCTTTGGCCAAAACTGGCTCGGATCATTTGCCTTGCGTGATCACAATTGAAACGTGCATCCCTAACTGCAAACTTTTTCGTTTTGAAAATTATTGGGTGGACATGCCAGGTTTTGCTGAATGTGTTTCTAAGTGCTGGTCGATCTCTTCAAACAAGTGTCACAACTCGGCAATTTTTGCAGATAAATTGAAACTTCTTAGATATGAGCTTAAAAAATGGCATGTTGGTCTATCAAAGCTTAAGGGTTTGATCATTAAGTGCAATCAAGTGATTCTCTGTCTCGATTCGCTTGAAGAGTATAGGCCTTTATTCACGGCTGAGTTTAACTTCAGGAAGATAGTTAAGTTGCACTTGGAGGATCTTCTGTTAGCAGAATGTAATTATTGGAAAAACAATGCACAATCAGGTGGATTAAACAGGGGGAGGACAACACCAAATTCTTTCATGCAATGGCTTTAGAGAGATATCGTCGAAACCATATTGATATGTTAAAGGATGAGAATGGAAATGAAATTTTAGATCATGAGGCCATGGCTGGACTTTTATGGACCAGTTATAAGCAAAGGTTGGGTCATTCGGTGGGTATTAACATGCAGTTTGATTTGGAATCTTTATTGCAACCTGTTGATGGTCATTATGAGTTGACTATTCCTTTTACTACGGATGAGATGGATAATGTGATCAAGGATATGCCACTGATAGAGCACCGGGACCGGATGGCTTTAATGGACTTTTCTTAAAAAAATGTTGGTCTATGATTAAGACTGATTTTTATCGCCTAGCATCTGACTTTCAGAGTGGCACTTTGAAGTTGGAAAATATCAGTGGATCATACATTACTCTGGTCCCAAAAAAAACAGGCTCCGATTGAGGTTAATGATTTTCGCCCTATTTCTCTTACTAATGTCTGCCTTAAGTTTCTCACTAAGTTGGCAGCTAATAGGCTGCAAGATAAAATCCTGAACTGTCTGCACAAGAATCAGTATGGGTTTTTGAGGTCTAGATCAATTCATGATTGTGTGGCTTGGGAACTAGAGTATATTTACTTATGCCATTCCTCTAAGAAGCCTATTATCATTCTCAAGCTTGATTTTGCGAAGGCTTTTGACACCATAGAACATGAGGCGATCATCGAAATCATGAGGGATAAAGGGTTTAATGAAAGGTGGCTTGGTTGGGTGAAATCTATTCTTTCCTCGGGTATTTCCTCTGTTTTACTGAATGGCATTCCGGGGAAGCAATTTGTGTGTTAAAGAGGTGTATGTCAGGGAGACCCTTTGTCACCTTTGTTGTATTCTTTTGGTTCTGATTTGCTTCAGTCAGCGGTTAATGATTTGGTTCAGCAGAATGTCATATCTAGGCCTATACAAACCAATGATCATGATTTCCCCATCATTCAATACGCTGATGATACTTTGCTCATTGTGCCAGCAGATAGAATTCAATTGAGAGCTCTTAAAGAGTTGATACATAAGTTTTCTTTATCGACTGGGCTTAATATTAATTATGATAAGTCTAGTATGGTGCCCATTAATGTGGCTGATGATCTCATGTCTGAGCTAGCCTCTGATTTTGGATGTCAAGTTGGCAGCATGCCATTCACTTATCCTGGTCTTCCTCTGGGCACAACTAGACCAACTATTACTGAGCTGATGCCTTTGGTCTGTAGACTGGAGAGGAAATTAACTTCCAGTTCCTGTTTCCTGTCTCAGGGTGCTAGACTCCAGCTAATTAACTCGGCCTTATCCTCTATGCCATTGCACTTTCTCTGTACTTTGAGTCTGCCTGTTGGTCTAACGGTTCAGCTGGATCGTATTCTTAGGCAATGTGTTTGGAGGAGGAAATATGATGAGCCAAAGCAATCTTTGGCTGCCTGGGATATGGTGTGTAAGCCGAAAAGAAATGGAGGTTTGGGAATTGTAAACTTTCAAAAGCAAAATGCATCTTTGTTGATTAAA
This sequence comes from Avena sativa, assembly GCA_916181665.1. Lineage (NCBI taxonomy): Eukaryota > Viridiplantae > Streptophyta > Magnoliopsida > Poales > Poaceae > Avena > Avena sativa. The sequence goes on along the minus strand of OV702279.1, from coordinate 366,373,088 downwards.
TTTCTGGACAAGTTCTACAATCACAAGGATGTACCGTCGGTTCAACTAGTTTGGAATTCTCATTATATTGGTAAAATCCCTCATGCTGATAAATTGTGTGGTTCATATTGGTGGAGAGATGTTTTGAAACAGGTTGATAATTTCAGAGGAATCTCGGCTGTGCAGCTAGGCAGAGGTGACACTTTTCTTTTCTGGCTAGATAACTGGATTGTGAATGGGCGTACGACTCCAATGCACTTGAGATATCCACACCTGTTCTCGTTTGTATTAAATGATAATCTGTCGGCAGCAGAAGTCTATGATTTTGATGATATGACTGGGCTCTTTTATCTGCCAATGTCGACGATTGCATTTTAGGAACTTGAGGAGTTAAAACTTGTCATGCAGAATACCCAACGGTCTGATCAGGATGATGTTTGGTCTTACTGTTGGGGTGAAAGGTATACTGCAGCTCAATTTTATAAGAAAATACATGAACACATTACAGTTCCCAGGGTGTACACTTGGCTTTGGAAATCTGCTTGCATGATGAAGTCTAAGGTTTTTGCCTGGCTGCTCCTGTCTGATAGACTAAACACGAGGGATTTACTTCAACGGAGACATTGGAATGTTACGGATAATACATACTGTGTACTCTGTCCTATCAAGGCTCATGAAGATTGATCACACCTGTTTTTTGAATGTAACTTTAGTGTGAGAATTTGGAATTATCTTCAGATTGAGTGGCAATCAGATGGTAATCTGCAGGCAGTGGTGTCTCATGCTCGTGCAAGTTTTGGTCATCCTTTTTTCATGGAGGTTTTGATAACGGCGTGTTGGAATATCTGGATCTTGAGGAATGGAAGGATCTTCAATGATGAGAAGCCTAGTTTTGGGAAATGGAAAGGAAGGTTCATTCATGATATGTCTCTGTTAAAATATAGAATTAAAGCAAAGCATAGAGATAATCTGATGGGCTGGGTGTCTAGCCTACCCTGAATATAGGATAGATAGCTTTTCTTTTTTTCTGCAAATTTTTGCTGCTATAAATAGTTTGTAATTTCTTAAACTCTATAGTTTCAATAAAATGCTGGGGGGCTTTGCCTCACAGTCCTTATGCTCAAAAAAATATGTCCATTATTCTTGGGAGATCTTTTCTTAATACTACAGGTGTTGTCATCAATTGTAATCAAGGAAAAGTAACTTTTAATATTAATGACAAAGAACATACTGTCTATTTCCCCAAGAAGATTGATAAGAGCTATTGCCTGAATTCCATTGAACATATTGAGAGCATCAAAGTTGGAGAAATATATTGTCTCATTCCACAATAAAGTCTTGAAACTATTATGATTGGAACTATCGCTATCAAGTTTGAGGTAACATAATCACTTTGTGGAATGCAAAGTTTTGCTTCATATAAGATTGTTTTGGTAACAAGACTTGATCAACCTTGTTAACAAAGGGATTTTAATGAACAAAACAATGTTTTCACAGTGGTTATACTTGCTCACTTTTATTTTTTCTCCTTATTAGTTGATGGCAGTGCGTCAACGTGGAAGCGCTTCGTCGGGAAACCCCAAAATCAAGGTGTGATGCAGCACAGAAGCAAGTATTCCCTCAGTAAGAAGCCAAGGTTATCGAACCAGTAGGAGGAAGGAAACGTCTCAAAGGTGTTGCAAGCAACGTGGAAACCTGCACAACACAAACTCAAGACTTTGCCCCAACTAACAATGAGGTTGTCAATCTCACCGGTTGCTGTAACAAAGGATTAACTGTATGGTGTGGAAGGTGATGATGGTTTCCAACAAGTAAACAATAACAGTGGAAGATGTATCTGGTAAAGATTGGACCGGGGTACATAGTTCACTAGAGGTGTTCTCCTTAGATAAACAAACCTGGCATGCTAGGTAAACAAATTACAACAGGGCAATTGACAGGACTGAGCAAGGCATAACAATACAATACTAGACATAAAGATCCTATAAGATTCGATTGGGCAATACAATAAGATACATAGACCGCCATCTAACTGCATCTATGACTAGAAGTCGACCTTTGGGTTATCATCCGAACCCCCTCCAGTATTAAGTTCCAAGCAACAGACAACTGCTTTAAGCAAAGTGTGTATGATAAACAATCCACTTGTTCCATGAATAAGAGACCGTTGTTTTCTCCCTAGTGGCAACAGCACATCTACAACCTTAGATATTTCTGTCACTTCCCTTGATGAAATAGAGGCATGAACCCACTATCGAGCATAAATACCCCCTCTTGGATTCACTAGAAACTACTTGGCCAAGATAGCTACTAACAACGGAGAGCATGCAAGATCACAAACAACACAGACATGATAGAATCAATAAGACAAAACCATTAATCAATCTGATATAGTAATATCAATATCCATCGGATCCCCGCAAACACAACATGCATGATTACAAATAGATGAGATCTTGATCATGAACGGAGCTCACAAGATCTAGACATGAAAGCACAAAGGAGGAGATACAACCATCTAGCTACTACATGGACCCGTAGTCCAAGGTGGAACTACTCACGCTTTATACCGGAGGCTGGCATGATGAAGAAGAAGGCCTCCGGGATGATCTCCTCTCCGGCAGGGTGCCGGGAAGAGCTTCAGATCCCCTCCCCCTGATCTAAGGACGATGGTGGCTGCAGCTACAGACGTTTTCGTGGAATATTGATCGGTTGCTTAGGGTTTAGGCATCGGGGGCTTCTTTTAGGCGAGGAGGCGAGGCTGGGAGGCGGCCAGGGGTCCCACACCCTGCCTAGGCACGGCCTAGGGTGGGCCCGCGCCTGGGGGTGCAGCCTCCCTGTGGATCCCCTCCGTCTCTCCTATGGACTCCGTGTTCTCCTTGATGAAATATTGACTTTGGCTTTTTTTCCGTACAATTCCGAGAATATTTCCTTACTAGATTTTCTGGAACCAAAATGTCGGGGATATAACCCTAGGTACCCCAAAGTCGGGGTATAAATAGATATCCATGAAGGAATAAAGGATTTGATGAAAGACATACGGGGAGAAAAATACATATATGAATAGAAAAACAAGACACGAAGAGAATGAAATAATAGAAGTAATAGACATATATGAGTAAAAAATAAGGCACATAGAGAATAAGATAATAGGAAAAAGGAAAAGGCACCACTGGGCCGAATTATGTCTAATTCGGCCTTATACTAGTGCTACTAAACCATATTTGCCCCCCTTGGGCCAAATTACCAACTTGCCTGGCTGGGCCGAGTTACCCAAGCCGGCTCACCGGATCCTCGCCTTGTCACCACCTCGCTATCTCCTGCCAGCGGTGCCGCCGCCTCCTCGCCGAAGTCGCCGCCTCGCCACCAAGCTAACCTACTGGCGCCAACACTCCCACGATTATTTCCCCCCGACGCCATCTCAACGCCTTCGCTCCCTCGCCAGCATATCCCGGGTGGGCCAGATTCGGCCCACCATGGGATCAATAACGCACCCCGCATTCAACTTCAACGCCCCCATCTACATTCAGTGGATCCCGGGTGGGCCGAATCAGGCAAACCCCGGCCCACCGTGGGTCCCCTCGCCAGACCGACTCCCGACTGGGCTACATCGCATGGACCAGGCCGAATGAAGCATCAATCCGGCTGGGCCTCTTCTGAATAGTTCGTCCAAGGAGAAAATAACCCGGCTGGGCTACATGTTGTATCAGTCGGCTGGGTAGATGGATAATTCGGCTGGGCCTAAAGATAATTCGGCTGGGCCTCATTCTCTTGCTATTTTGACCAGGCCGAATCAGCCAGGCAGCTGGCCGAGTTACCACCTCTTACGGGGCGTCTGGGCCGAGTTATTCCGCCCCATACGTCCTCTTATTTACCTCTAGGTGCTTCCTCGACCTCCACGAGAACATGCCAATGGTTCAGGACAAGGACTACAAGTATCGTGCCAGTCTTGGGATGCCCGTGGCTCAGACTGGCACATGTCATAAGGAATATGCCCTTGGCATCTTAGGAGATGCTAGGGAATATGCCAAGCATCTCCAAAGATGCCAAGGCATATGCTGAGCATCTCAAGAAGATGCTAAGGCATATGCTGAAAAGATACCAAGCGTATGGAACAAGCCTTGTCCCCTGGGCTCCCCTTTATAAGGAGCACCAGGGGGATCGTTCAAGAGGAGGCCCCGGAGGGCTCCTCCCCTCTATGTTCAATAAGATCTCTCCTTCTTCTTCTTCCTCCACTCTCACAGAGAAATCTAGATAGAGGCATAGGAGATACAGCTCAAGGAGCATGATTGTAGCCACAAGTATGGCAAGATTATAAGATATTAGATGTAGAGGAAGAGGTGTTATCTCCACATGAGAGCCTCAATCCTATATGCATTGTATTTCTCTTTGTTCATACGAGTGCGGTCTTCATTGCATCATTCCTTCCCGGATTCCTCCACGTCCATTGGCCCCAACTTTAGCCTACCCATGGCATATGCCGTGATACCACCACGACATTTGGCGCCCACCATGGGGCCTCTTAGTGGCGTTGGTTGGGTTTCCATCCGGACGGGAGCATCTTCATAAACCTCTTCCTCATAGAGATCCTTCAGCTCCTCCAAGCGAACAGAGAACAGAGAGGTAAGCGCGGAGGCTCTCCAAGTCTGACTCAGCAAGGCAGGTAAGACTCAGCAAGAATGACTCAAACTCTTCTCCAAGCATACTGTAAGTACCAGGTAACTTAGCAGGACAGGTATGACTTAGCGAGAATGACTCAAACACTTCTCCAAGTATACTGTAAGTACCAGATAACTCAGCCACCAACACTCGATCTTTCACCCCGTGGAGAAAATAACTTAACCTGGGGACTAGCCAACATATCCGTAGAGTCACCTTTAGATTGAGAGAACATTATGTTGATTCAGATCAGTATTTGACCAGCTTATTTATAATTCAGATAGAATTTGAGTCAGCTTATTTATAATTTGGATAGAATTTGAGTCAGCTTATTTATAATTCAGATAGAATTTGAGTCAGCTTATTTATAATTCGGATAGAATTTGAGTCAGCTTATTTATAATTCGGATAGAATTTGAGTTAGCTTATTTATAATTCGGATAGAATTTGAGTAAGCTTATTTATAATTCGGATAGAATTTGAGTCAGCTTATTTATGATTCAGATAGAATTTGAGTAAGTTTATTTATGCTTTGGATTAACCTTTAACTCAGTTCACCAGCCAGCTTATGGATGATTCAGATATAATTTGAGTCAGTTTATTTATGCCTCGGATTAACATTTAAATCAGCTTAGTAGCTTATCTCTGATTCAGACTAACATTTGATTCAGCTTTCTAGGGTATATTATAATTCAGATTTGTATTCGGACTTGGCGTACTAGCTTATCTCTGATTCAGACTAAAGTTTGATTCAGCTCGCCAGATTGCCAGGTTATGTTATGACTCGGATTGATATTTCACTATCTAGCCAGGTTATCTCGGATGACTATTCGCCAGCTTATCATATCTCGAATCTATATCTCATATCAACATATCGAATCAGATCTCTCAGCGATTAGCCCTATTATCATATCCCAAAACTTAATCTCGAATCCATATCTCGGATCCATATCAAAGGCAAATTGACATCATCTCATCGGATCAAATTATATCTTGGCAAATAGATGACTCGGATTTGAGTCATATACCTCGAATTTGAGTTAGATGACTCAGATTCGAGACATAAGTCAAATATGAGTAAAGTAACTCGGAATTGGAATCAGCTGACTCGGATTTGAGTCATATAACTCGGATTTTGAGTCAGATGACTCAGATTCGAGACATAAGTCAAATATGAGTAAAGTAACTCCGATTTGGAATCAGGTGACTCGGATTTGAGTCATATAACTCGGATTTTGAGCCAGATAACTCAGATTCGAGACATAAGTCAAATATGAGTAAAATAACTCGGATTTGTAATTAGATGACTCGGATTTGAGTCATATAACTCGGATTTTGAGCCAGATAACTCAGATTCGAGACATAAGTCAACAATGAGTAAAGTAACTCGGATTTGGAATCTGATGACTCGGATTTGAGTCATATAACTCGGATTTTGAGCCAGATAACTCAGATTCGAGACATAAGTCAAATATGAGTAAAGTAACTCGGATTTGGAATCATATGACTCGGATTTGAGTCATATAACTCGGATTTTGAGCCAGATAACTCAGATTCGAGACATAAGTCAAATATGAGTAAAGTAACTCGGATTTGAGTCATATAACTCGAATTTTGAGCCAGATAACTTAGATTCGAGACATAAGTTAAATATGAGTAAAATAACTCAGATTTGGAAACAGATGACTCGGATTAAAACTTACCAAAATAGGTTAAAAGACCAGTGCCCAAGAAGGCCAGAAGTCAAAAACTTACCCAAAAGGGTTATGACCAGTGCCCAAGAAGGCCAGAAGTCAAAAACTTACCCAAAAGGGTTATGACCAGTGCCCAAGAAGGCCAGAAGTCGAAAAAATTACCCAAAAGGGTTATGACCAGTGCCCAAGAAGGCCAGAAGTCAAAAACTTACCCAAAAGGGTTATGACCAGTGCCCAAGAAGGCCAGAAGTCAAAAACTTACCCAAAAGGGTTATGACCAGTGCCCAAGAAGGCCAGAAGTCAAAAACTTACCCAAAAGGGCTATGACCAGTGCCCAAGAAGGCCAGAAGTCAAAAACTTACCCAAAAGGGTTATGACTAGTGCCCAAGAAGGCCAAATGTCAAAAACTTACCCAAAAGGGTTATGACCAGTGCCCAAGAAGGCCAGAAGTCAAAAACTTGCCCAAAAAGGTTATGAGCAGTGCCCAAAATGGCCAGAAGTCATTACTTACCCAAAGGGGTTATAAGACCAGTGCCCATGAAGGCTAAAAGTCATATCTTACCCAAAAGGGTTAAAAGACTAGTGCCTATTAAGTCGGAAGGTAACTTTGAGAATATTTGAATTTGAAGCCTATGCACGACTCTACGAGTCCCACATAGCCTCGGGGACTAATGTCGGGGATATAACCCCAGGTACCCCAAAGTTGGGGTATAAATAGATATCCATGAAGGAATAAAGGATTTGATGAAAGACATATGGGGAGAAAAATACATATATGAATAGAAAAACAAGACACGAAGAGAATGAAATAATAGAAGTAATAGACATATATGAGTAAAAAAATAAGGCACAAAGAGAATAAGATAATAGGAAAAAGGAAAAGGCACCACTCGGCCGAATTATGTCTAATTCGGCCTTATACTAGTGCTACTAAACCATATTTGCCCCCCTTGGGCCAAATTACCAACTTGCCTGGCTGGGCCGAGTTACCCAAGTCGGCCCACCGGATCCTCGCCTTATCACCACCTCGCTATCTCCCGCCAGCGGTGCCGACGCCTCCTCGCCGAAGTCCCCGCCTCACCACCAAGCTAACCTACTGGCGCCAACACTCCCATGACTGTTTCCCCCCGACGCCATCTCAACGCCTTCGCTCCCTCACCAGCATATCCCGGGTGGGCCAGATTCGGCCCACCACGGGATCAATAACGCACCCCGCATTCAACTTCGATGCCCCCGGCTACATTTAGTGGATCCCGGGTGGGCCGAATCAGGCAAACCCCGGCCCACCGCGGGTCTCCCTCGCCAGACCGGCTCCCGACTGGGCTATATCACATGGACCAGGCCGAATGAAGCATCAATCCGGCTGGGCCTCTTCTGAATAGTTCGTCCAAGGAGAAAATAACCCGGCTGGGCTACATGTTGTATCAGTCGGCTGGGTAGATGGATAATTCGGCTGGGCCTAAAGATAATTCGGCTGGGCCTCATTCTCTTGCTATTTTGACCTGGCCGAATCAGCCAGGCAGCTGGCCGAGTTACCACCTCTTACGGGGCGTCTGGGCCGAGTTATTCCTCCCCATACGTCCTCTTATTTACCTCTAGGTGCTTCCTCGACCTCCACGAGAACATGCCAACGGTTCAGGACAAGGACTACAAGTATCATGCCAGTCTTGGGACGCCCGTGGCTCAGACTGGCACATGTCATAAGGAATATGCCCTTGGCATCTTAGGAAATGCTAGGGAATATGCCAAGCATCTCCAGAGATGCCAAGGCATATGCTGAGCATCTCAAGAAGATGCTAAGGCATATGCTGAAAAGATACCAAGCGTATGGAACAAGCCTTGTCCCCTGGGCTCCCCTTTATAAGGAGCACCAGGGGGATCGTTCAAGAGGAGGCCCCGGAGGGCTCTTCCTCTTTCTGCTCAATAAGAGCTCTCCTTCTTCTTCTTCCTCCACTTTCACAGAGAGATCTAGATAGGCATAGGAGATATAGCTTAAGGAGCATGATTGTAGCCACAAGTATGGCAAGATTATAAGAGATTAGATATAGAGGAAGAGGTGTTATCTCCACATGAGAGCCTCAATCCTAGATACATTGTATTTCTCTTTGTTCATACGAGTGTGGTCTTCACTGCATCATCCCTCTCCGGATTCCTCCATCGGCCCCAACTTTAGCCTACCCATGGCATATGTCATGATACCACCATGACACAAAAACAACCAACTAGCACTGTGGCAACTTGTTAATAGGTTAGTACCAAAAAACATATAAAAAGCACCTCAAAGTGTGGACAAAGCAAAGCAAAGTAGATACTAAACAAGCATGAAACATCAAAAATTATAGATACTTTTCCGACGTATCACTAGTCTTTGCTCTTTGTCTTTTTAGTCCTAGTTTTTCTAGTTGTTTGCTTGTTAGAGTGTATTAGAACTTCTGTAGTTTTGGTTTTTGTTTGCTTTTGCTTCTTCTAAAAAAAAATATTTTTCTATGAGAAAATCAATTTTCATAACCTAAAAATTGGCCAAAAATAAAGTTTTCCGAAAAATTCCAGAAAATTCATATTAAATTTTTCCTTAAAAAAGGGGAAGAGGGACACCTGGAGTGGCCCAGGGGACCCAAGGCCAGCACACCCCCTGGTGGCGCGGCCAGCCCAAGGGCGCGCCTGGCCTGGGTGGGGCCCACCTATGGCCCTCCAAGTTGCCTCCTTCCAGCCACTTCTTTCTCTCTCTCGAAAACAACGGAAAACTTTCTTAAGCTCGAGTTCCTGCTATTCTTGCTCCCGATTTTCGATCTCCTTGCTCAGCCTATCTTTGCTGCTGATTTTTGGAGGGATTTTTCTTTAGTATGTGCCTCCTCCACTTTTCCAATTAGATTTGTGATTGATAGATTGTATCTTGAGTATTTTACTGCTATAGGTGTCAGGTTGTGTGAGCTTGCATGCTTGTTCTATGCTTAGAGATTTCATTTAGATGCATGTTTAGCCCTCTAGCAAGTTCCTATAGTAGTTCCTCATCAATTATCAACTTGGAAATTACTTGGTTTGATGCTTGTCTAAAATTTCAGAAAAAAGGGTCATGGACAACCACACCTTTGGAGAGGTGTTTGAGAGTGATGCACCAAGGAGGACAAGGCCTTCAAGATCATCCTCCCGATCTAGGCCATCATACAATGAGGATCTCATTACACCGCTTTTTGGCAACGAGGGAGATGAGGGGGATGCGCACCCTTCTACCTTCCCTTGTCCTACCTTTTTGCAGGCTGCAGGGATTCTCAATGATTTCCTAATCTTGGTTCGGAGGGTTGGACTAACTAGTTATATGAAGGATGAAAGTGAGCAATATGCTATGCTCACTAAAATTTTTGTGGAGAGTTTCTCTTTTACCAACAACCTTTTCAGGTCAGAGGTGTCATTCAAAATCTATAATAGCCCCTTCACCATGACAATGAAGAAATTTTGCGAAATCTTGGGTATTGGCACGGCTGGGACGGTGAAGAAGATTCCAGCTCAACCCGCTTATTTGTTGGAGCTCTACCGCGGGATAACCAATGATGATGACCGCAGAGCCCAACGCGGAAAGATAAGAAATATTCAACTCCCAGCTATCAGATATTTTGCTTATTATCTTGCCACTAGTATTCTTGGTAGGGAGAACACTAGAAATATTTTCAACTATCATTTGGACTTTCTAGCTGCTACACTCAACAATCAAACCATGTATAATATTGGTTCTCTCATTCCTCAACGCTTAGCCGCTAGAGGACCCATTTATGGGGGTATTATTGTTGCACGTGTTGCTACTTCCTTAGACCTTTCTGTTGATCCAAATGATATAATTTTGGCTCCTCAGGGGCTTGATTTAGCTGCCATAAAAGCACATCACTTTGTCAATGCTGGCTCTACCCTTGATAATTTGGTTTACACGATGATGTTTACTGACGGGGAAGAGAGAGAAATTCCTTTGCCCCAAACCACTTTGTTCACTATTTTCCAGGGAGCTTGGTCATGCTCCAAGGAGGATATGGACGAGCAGCTACGCATTCGTGGTTTCTACGGACACTACCAGGGGGACGCGCCCTCTTTTGACCACTTTGTGCACTACATAGGGGCGTCCTCGAGCTCGTACCAGGACGAAGGGGCCTCTTCGTCGTATTACGGAGGTGCACCTTCTTGGTCACCATGGGGTTGAGCCCCACTTAGGCCAAAAGCCTAAGCTTGGGGGGAGGTACACCGATATCACACTCATCTATATATTATGTTTTGTCGGTTCTTTATATATCCCTGTTCGCTTTCGTTTTGGTTCTTGTTTCTGCTTTCCCAAAACACAATAAGACCAAAAATATTTTCGTTGTTTCTCTTGGTTTGTTTCTTTGCTTTTTAGCTTTGGATTGCCTTAAAGAAAAAAATTCAAAAAGATTTTGCTTTGTTTGTTTTTGCTTTGTGTGCTTGCTTTTAAAAAATCGAAAACGTCAAAACTATTTGATATTCCTCTTTGGTTTTGTGAAGTTCTTTGCAGGGTTCATCAGTCCTCAGTGGAGTTTGGTTTCATGTTATTATTCAAGCCACACAAGTGAAGGGCAATAATGAAGATTAAGACAACTTGAGGTGTGGTAAGAGGTTGGTAACAAACTCTATTTTGTTTTCATTTTTGTACATATACTCATCATTGTGGGCATGCTTAGTCTGTTCATGTAAGGTGTATGTTATTTATGGATGCTTAGTAGTTCTTGCTTTCTTATGATTAGCTCCAGCTTGCTAATAGTTTGTAGCATGTCATATGAATGTTTGCTTGCATTGTTATATTCATAACTTGGTATGATATTGTGGTATCCTCCTCTGAATGTTTCATGTGAATCGACTTGGCACATGCTCACGTATGCATATGACTGAACAATAGTCAATAAGCCTCGATTATTTATTTTTCCCCAGAGTTCTTGTATCACTTTCATGCCATAATTAGTCCTGTTTTGCTACAAGCATGATTATGATAGTTATTGCTCTCTCGTTTGTCGCTCCCTCTCTATTGCTATCCTTCACTTGCACTGAGTATGAGCTCTATTCGTGCTTCCAATTCCCCAAAACCAATATTTCCAACAGTGTCCACCATACCTACCTACTAGCATCATTTTCTATTCCGTGCATATTTATTATGCCTCGTTTTATTCCAAATAAAATGTTTGCTTATTATGGGAAAATTAGTTAGTAAAGCTTTCACGAACTTGATGGCATACTTTATTTCTTACACTTAATAAACCTGAACCATTGTGACTGCACATGAAAGTTATATGCTTGCAAATTATAGGTTGGGAGTTAGCAGAACCGTGATGTCACGGGGAACGCTTTTAAACATTGCACTTGTACCTCGTACCCAGTTGATATCATGCTCTTTTGTTTACGGATTTCGTCAGTATGAAATAAAAGGGGAGCTTGTAAGTTCATGGAGTTACATATGTGTGTTAGAGAAATGCCTGGGCCGCTAGCATAAGCCATGCCTAATCATGGTGGAAACTTGCAGCATAACCACAATGAGCAATCTGTGAAGCATCCTAAAAAAACCTATGCAAATAGCAAATAAAAAGATCACTGAGATGCTCATTGTCTGCCTGCCTTATCATTTTGATTATGGGATAGCTCATGTATCATGTGCAAGGGGTACCCCGTTGGCGATTCTCTATGATACGCATGTATTTACTATGACAAGAACTTACCGGTAACTAAAGTTGAGTAGCATGAGGAGCGTCCCTCGTACTCAAGGGACATGAGATTTCCAGTTTATGGTCTGTCAAGCATATAACTCATATTGGACCTCACTTTCACCATTAACCATCTAAAGATGCCTATGATAGGGGCAATGAGAGCTCAAAGCTAATGAGTACCATACTTTCAGCATTTGTAAGAATTTCAAACTTTTCAAAACCTTTTCACTTCCTTGTTGAGTCACCACTTATTCTATGAGCACCTTCTTGAGAGCATAGTTGTCATTCTTAGTGTAATGTGCTTGTCTCAAAACTTGGTTAATTATGTCATGACTTTGATGCTTGTATCTCTGATATCTTTACTTCTAGTCTTCACTTGAACTTCAGAGGTGCCTTGGCATTTATCTTGTGCTCTAGAAACAAAGGCAAGCGAGATACCACTCTATCATACCTTATTATGAGCATTGCAATGTTGCTTATGTTTATGTTTCATGCTACTTATTGTTATTGAGTTGGAATCTCTTCATAGCTTGCAATGACTATTAAGTATACTTAGTTGCATACTCCTTATTATGAATTGTCTAAGTATCTACTCACGTGCTGAGAATATTTACATTACATGAAGCAAATGTGTTCGTGAAAGTTCTTTTATCGCACTCAGTTTTCAACCGAGTTGCTTGAGGACAAGCAATAAGCTAAGCTTGGAGGGAGTTGATACGGCCAAAATGTATCTACTTTCCCGAGCACTTTTGCTATTGTTTTTCTTCTAAACTTGTGTGATTTAGATACAACTAACACGGATTGACGCTGTTTTCAGCATAATTACCTTGGTGTCTATTTTTTGTGCAGAAAATCAACTATCAGGAAAAAAATTGTGCCGCCTCAGACACCCCCTCGGCCTCCCTCTTCGCCTATAAGTTGCCTTCTGACCGAAAAACTCAGGGTGGTTCGACATTTTTCCAGAAAGAGTTCCACTGCATCGCCACCACCAGAAACCGCGATTTGGAACCAGAAACTCCGTTTTGGCACCCTTCCGGGACGGGGAATTTGGAGAGGATAATCGCCATCATCAACAACAACTCATCTCCATCAACCATCCATGTTTCCTTCATCCATGAGTGAGTAATTCCCCGCTGTAGGCTATGGGGATGGTAGGGATTGGATGAGTTTTATCATGTAATCAAATAAGATTGTTAGGGCATGGTGCCTAGTACCTCTATTAGTGCTATTTGACTTTGTTGCAACTTGTTATGCTTAATGTTTGTCACTAGGGCCCGAGTGCCATGATCTCAGATCTAAACTTATTATTGATTCATGATGATAGTATTTTTTGTGATCTTATCTGCAAGTTGTGTACACATATCATTGTCAGGATCCCAAGGCCCCGAAGTGACAGAAATTGGGACAACCGGAGGGGATGGCCCGTCCATCCATCCCTATGCCTACCGCACTCATATCCTACGGTTTTCTACTACTGTTATTATTGCTCTTGTTTTACTGTTGCTGTTGCTTTGCTATTGCTACTACAAAACTGTTGCTACTGATAAACTTCTTTGAGCAAGAACTATTTCCAGGTGCAGTTGAATTGACAACTCAGTTGTTAAGGCTTATAAGTATTCTTTGGATCCCCTTGTGTCGAATAAATAAATTGGGTAATACTACGCTCGAAGACTGTTGCGATCCCCTATACTTGTGGGTCATCAAGTACTCATCATCAATGCTATTCCTCACATAAATCCCTAACTTTCTTGGTGAAGGCTCAAATGGCTAAGTTCTTTAAGTCCAACGTCCGACTTGAACCTGCTCGGACTCTGGCTATGTTTGAACGACTGCATCCTCAACCAGAGGTAATCCTATCTTTCCCTACATTTGGGGGTCTGGTGATTTAAGCATGCCTTACCACATTAGGGATCTGGAGATTTAAGCATGCCTTAGAGCATCTCTAGCAGACACCAAAAAAATGTGAACCGAAAAACATGTTCCCAGGTCGCGTTCGAGCTAGTTTTTGCTTGAAGAAGACGATGGCCAGAACAGAAACCACAAATTCAAACTGTAAACACGAGATTTTTGAACATCTGCGGGAGATTTCAAAACGTGAGCATAGTTCATACATAGTAGACATGATCATATATACAAAAAAAGAATTCAACCTACATACTACGGGGGTGGGGGGGGGTATTCCGTATCCGCCGCTACCCTAACATGTACACAAACTCGGGCTCACCGGAGCCTAGGGAGCGGCGGCGATGTTTCCGGCGGCGGGCTTCACTCCTTGTCGAAGAAGTTGAAGTCCGATAGCCCGGAGATGCTATCGGAGAGAAGGTCGATGACCTCCACCTCCTTCCCGTGGGATTCGCGATCAACGACGAGGCCCTGCTCGAGGAGGATGTTGTCGATGATCTCGTCGTGCTGAGCTCGACGGGCCTCCGCCTCCACCTCGATGATGCTCTGGTGCTAGATGACCTAGACCCAATGGTCGAAGGAGGCATCGTCGAGGGCGTAGTCTACCTCCGTGACCACGCAGCCCTCCGAGAGCTCCTCCTCCTTATTCACCGGCGTCGGTGGAGTCCTCGGAGTCCTCCGCGCGTGCGAGGAGCTCCCCTCCCCCCGGCGGGCGCAGATGCGGCCGGCACCAGCGCCCACCTCATGTAGTGTAGGGCGGCACGCTTGCGCGCCCCGTCCGAGCGCATGCACCGGCGACGCTCCTCCTCCGCAGCATGAGGCCACGGAAACGCGACGTCGACGGTCCCCGCCGGTCCATCGCGGCGTGAATCGGGCGGATCTGCTACGTCCGGCGAGAAATTGCTCGCCAGCGCTCGAGGGGTTGGTGGCGAAGAAATGGATCGAGACCTGGAAATCGAGCTCGGAACTCGGATTTTATGGGTCGACGGGGTCGATTCCCAGTGGTCCGAAATTTTTTCCCGGATCGGGCCATGTTTACGGTGTCTGTTCGGTCTAGATTTCGTGGGCCGGCCCGAAAAACCACCGGAATTTTCTGGGTCCGGCGTTTTTACGGTGTCCGCTAGAGACGCTCTTACCACATTAGGGGTTCGGTGATTTAAGCATGCCTTGTTGTCTCTAAGATTTTATGAGGCTAATACTGCTTCTCCTATGGCTTTTTGGCTGGCGCAACTGCAAGTTGATGAAGCCCCGACGCATGCTAGGGCCGGCGGGGCGGCTACTCCACCGGGCAAAGCTTGTCGTCTAGTGCGGAAATCCCCAAAACTTGAAGATAATCCAAAGCCTATTTTGCTTTTTATGCTGCCTGGAATATCGTAAGAGAGAAACCAGAGGATTTTCGGTCGGATTGCAAGGCCAATTTATGTAGTGGCCAGATATTTTGTTGATGATTTTGGCCTATTTCTTGAGGCCATGGAAGAACATGTCTTGGGTGCGAAGATGGTTTGACCTGTTTTTGATTTACCCTAGACTTATATTTGTTCCTCTTTTGTCTATGTTTTCTTGTATTCTTTACCCACTAAATGAAATTGCAGAGTTTATGCTAGTTTGTACAAAAAAACTATAACAAAATTTAGCCGAGCCTATGAATTAACACAATAGAGAAACAAGTTATGACACGCGGCAATGCCTTGTATGCACATGTTTTCTGTCCGACATCCATGAGGATGCGATGATTTTGTTGTTTTGCTGCTTTCCTTGCATCGATCTCGCATAACATCATCGATGATATGTACAGTTCGTAAACCTGGCTGTACACTGTGGTATCACTATAGAAAATAGACCTTTGGTCCAGAGCTAATGCTCTAGTCTCAACGGCTAGAAACGGCCGCAGGCCTCAAAAGACATTAGTCCCGGTTCATAGGGAACCTTTAGTCCCAGTTCGTTTAACAAACCGGGCTAAAGGGTCTGGCGCTGTAAAAGAGCAGATGCGTGGACCTTTAGTTCCGGTTCGTTTTTTAAACCGGGACTAAAGGCCCTGACTATATCTTCTTTCCCTTCCCAGCCCGAGCCATTTCAAGCTCACACAAGCATCTCTCTCAAATTTCTCCCCTCAAGCTCGAGTTCTTCCCAATTTTTCACAAGATTTGTGAAGATTTTTTGGCTCCATATCTATCAAGGGTCCTAAGAGGTTAGCAAGTTTATCATTTCATCTTTTATTGCTTGTTTTAGCTCATTTCATGCTCTAGAAATGGATAGATTTGTGTGGATTCTATCTCTATATATCTGGTTAATTTGGCACATATAGTTTTCGAAATTCATTTGATTCATCGAAGCACATAGATACATGAGTTCATCCTATCTATATATCTTGGTTTGGCATGTAGTCTTGAAATTCAGACGGTTCACAGTGCATCATGTCATCGTCGAGCAACAAAATATTCTTCTTTCTTCTACTTGTCATCACAAATTCCATTGCAACAAAAATAAGTACCAGAACTATGAAGGCACACATATATATAGTGGCGTCCTAGCATTTTAGTTAATCATCGGCCAATTAAGCAAGTAAGAACAAAAACATGAACACGCCAAGGAGCTACCAAATTAAATTAGGGAGTGCCTCTATGGCGAGCTCCTCGAAGATGTCTGAGGACGAGGCATCCTAAGACATCTTCAAGAAGCTCTGCCGTAGTGGTGTCCCTGTTCTCGCACACCATCTTCCAGTTTATATATTTTCTAGCTAAATCACTATGCCAACGGAGCTAACTAATTACACATATTAGGGAGTGCCTCTACGGCGAGCTCCTCGAATATGTCTGCGGACGAGGTCCTAAGACATCTTCGAGAAGCTCCACCGTAGTGGTGTCCCTGGTCTCGCACACGATCTTCCTTGCAGTTGATAGTTCACAAGGAAGCATATTTATAGATTAAGCAGCACAACATAGTGTCGACACTCACGACATAATGTTGATACTCACCCCTGTCATAGTGTCGCCACCCACTGAAACAGTGTCGCCACTCACTGGCATAGTGTCTCCACTCACGACATATAGTGTCGTCACCCACTTTTAGTCCCGGTTGGAGTGTCCTTTAGTCCCGGTTGGAGATACCATTCGGGACTAAATGGGCTTAGGTCGGCCCCAGCCTGGCGCAACCCCTTTAGTCCCAGTTGGTGTGTCCAACCGGGACTAAAGATGTAGTAGAAAGTTTTTAAATCAGTGCATAGTTGTTTGATGTATACGATGTGTTATTTTATTTTTAGACTAGTACTACTCTTAGCATCGTGATTTTGTTTGATGAACTTATATAATACAGATGAGACGGCAATGGATGTATGCTGACCGAATCTCTAATGAGTTCATTAAAGGCGTGCGTTCTTTTCTCGTTGTGGCAGAGGCAAACAAGCGGAATGGTTTTATGTGTTGTCCATGTGGTGAGTGTCGGAATTAGAAGGAATACTCTTCCTCAAGAGTCCTTCACGACCATCTATTTTGGTCCGGTTTCATGTCTGGCTATAATTGTTGGACCAAGCACAGAGAAAGAGCGGTTATGATGGAAGACAACAAAGATGAATAGAATGATGACAGCTATCCTATGTCCCCTGAATACGGTGGTGCTACAATGGGCGACAATGATGAAGAAGAAGAAGCAAAATAACGTGCATCATATGAGACAGATGATGATCTTGGTCGGGCCATTGCTGATGCAAAGGGAGAATGTGATAGCGAAGGGAGAGGTTGAAATTTGAGAAGATGTTAGAGGATCACAACAAATTGTTGTACCCGAATTGCGAAGATGGTCACAAAAATCTAGGGAGCACACTGGAATTGCTGCCATGGAAGGCAGAGGTCGGTGTGCCTGACAAGGGATTTGAAAAGTTGTTGAAGATAATGAAGAAGCTGCTTCCAAAGGATAACAAACTGCCCGCCAGTACTTACAAAGCAAAGAAGGTTGTCTGCCCTCTAGGATTAGAGGTATAGAAGATACATGCATGCATTAATGACTGCATCCTCTACCGTGGTGAGCAGTACGAGAATTTGGATGCATGCCCAGTATGCACTGCATTGCTGTATAAGATCCGACGAGATGACCCTGGTGATGTTGAGGGCGAGCACCCCAGGAAGAGGGTTTCCGCCAAGGTGATGTGGTATGCTCCTATAATACCACGGCTGGAACGTTTGTTCAGAAACGAAGAGCATGCCAAATTGTTGCGATGGCACAAAGAAGACCGTAATAAAGACGAGATGTTGAGACACCCCGCTGATGGGTCACAGTGGAGAAAAAATGAGAGAAAGTACCCGGACTTTACAGGTGACGCGAGAAACTTATGGTTTGGTCTAAGTACAGATGGCATGAATCCCTTTGGGGAGCAGAGCTGCAGTCATAGCATATGGCATGTGACTTTGTGTATCTATAACCTTCCTCCTTGGTTGTGCATGAATCGGAAGTTCATTATGATGCCAGTGCTCATCCAAGGCCCGAAGCAACCCGTCAACGACATTGATGTGTACCTAAGGCCATTAGTTGAAGAACTTTCATAGCTGTGGCACGGACAAGGTGTACGTATGTGGGATGAGCACAAACATGAGGAATTTAACCTACGAGCATTATTGTTCGTAACCATCAATGATTGGCCTTCTCTTAGTAACATTTCAGGATAGACAAACAAGGGATATAATGCATGCACACACTATTTAGATGACACTGAAAGTATTTATTTGGATAAGTGCAAGAAGAATGTGTACCTAGGGAATCATCGTTTTCTTCCGCCCACGCATTCCCTAAGAAGGAAAGTCAAGCATTTCAATGGTGAAGAAAATCACCGGAGTAAGCCTGTCCGTCGTACTGGTGATGATGTATTTGATATGGTGAAGGATTTAAAAGTAATCTTTGGAAAGGGTCCTGGCGGATAGTCTGTTCCGAAGGGCGCTGGCGGACACACACCCATGTGGAAGAAGAAATCTATATTTTGGGAGCTACCCTATTGGAAAGTCTTAGAGGTCCGCTCTGCAATCGACGTGATGCACCTGACGAAGAATGTTTGCGTGATACTTCTAGGCTTTTTGGGCGTGTATGGAAAGAATAAAGATACTCCAGAAGCACGGTAGGATGAACAATGTATGAAAGACCGAGAAGGCAGGCATCCAGAGCTGTTTCAAGGTACTGCCAGCTACACTCTTACCAAGGAAGAGAAGGAAATATTGTTTGAATGTCTGAGTAGTATCAAGGTCCCTTCTGGCTTCTCGTCCAATATAAAGGGAATAATAAATATGGTAGAGAAAAAATTCTAGAACCTGAAGAATCATGATTGCCATGTGATTATGGCGCAGTTGCTTCCGGTTGATTTAAGGGGGCTTCTGCCGGAAAATGTTAGAGTACCCATTGTGAAGTTATGTTTATTCCTCAATGCAATTTCTCAGAAGGTAATCGATCCAGAAAGTCTACCAGGGTTACAGAAAGATGTGGTCCAGTGTCTTGTCAACTTTGAGTTGGTGTTCCCACCATCCTTCTTCAACATAATGACGCACCTTCTAGTTCACCTAGTCGAAGAGATTACCATTCTGGTCCTGTATTTCTACACAATATGTTCCCCTTTGAAAGATTCATGGGAGTCTTAAAGAAATATGTCCACAACCGTGCTAGGCCACAAGGAAGCATCTCCAAGGGATATGGAACAGAGGAGGTCATTGAGTTTTATGTTGACTTTATTCCTGACCTTAAGCCGATCGGTGTACCTGAATCACGACATGAGGGGAGACTTAGTGGAAAAGGCACACTAGGAAAGAAAGCAAAGATATGTATGGACGGACATTATTTCATTAAAGCACACGATACAATTTTGCAAAGTTCCACCTTGGTGGCTCCATATATCGAGGTACAAAAGAATATTGTACGCTCGAACAACCCGGGGCAGTCTGACAGGTTGATTAGACATGAACACATGAAGACTTTCGGCGATTGGTTGCAGACACATCTCATGAATGACACCACTGTTGGAGATCGGTTGTACTTGTTGGCCAGGTCTCCATATTCAACTATATTGACTTTCCAAGGGTACGAGATAAATGGGAATATATTTTACACGCACGCCCAAGATAAAATGAGCACCAACCAAAACAGTGGTGTCCGATTTGATGCAACAGGCGATAATGGGAAAAAGGACACATATTATGGTTACATAGAGGACATATGGGAACTTGACTATGGTCCTAATTTCAAGGTCCCATTGTTTCGATGCAAATGGGTCAAGATGACAAGAGGTAGGGTAACAGACTAACAGTAGACCAGCAGTACGGAATGATAACAGTGGATCTCAATAATCTTGCGTACGGAGATGAACCATTCGTCCTTGCCAATAATGTGGCTCAAGTTTTCTATGTGAAGTACATGTCTACTAGACCGAGAAAAAGGAAAGATAAGCGAAAGAATACAGTATCATACGATGAGACAAAGCGCCACAAAGTTCTTTTAGGAAAAGTGAAAAATAATCCAAGCATACCGCTAAATAAGGAAGGTGCTCCATGGTTACGGACTAGAAGAGAACCAAAACACTAGATGTGGATGTTGGTGATGTAATAATGTATTAAACCTTTTGTGAAATAATCCTATTTTTTTAGAATTTCTGAGATTGCTGTAGGCAGGTATAAAAAACAACATTTGATCACCTGAGCGAACTCACAAGAATACAACAACACCTTCATATTTAGTCCCGGGACTAGGTAAAATTCAAGACATTTATTAATATTAAAAACCGGGACTAGCTAACACTCAGGACTAAAGCCACCCCCTATAGTCATAATCATGCCTAGTCCTATAGTACACAACTTCATGGTCTTCTTCGTCATCGTCATCATCATTGTCACCTGCCACTCCGGGGATCCTCAGCCCAGCCATGGCATATTCCGGGGGCACCTGCCACTCTGGCCTCGGATTCACGACGGGCGGGGGAGGGGTCTCCTGGAAGACGATGCTGCTACCGCCGGGCGGGGTAGGGGCCTTCTTGTGGCTCTGTGGCGGCTGGACTTGTGGGCACCGCAGGCGAGGATGGTCTTCCCCGATGATGCAGCGCATCACACCGATGATAGTACGGTTCGCCCACCATAGATGCCGGCTGTCTTCGTTGTGGTTCACCGGGGCGGGCCATCACCCTCGTACCTGGCGAGCTTCCTTTCCCGCCGGTTAGCGAAGACGGCATTCCAGGTGTCGTAGTTGTCGGGATCCCATTGGGGATCCATCCGCTGCTCTGGCGTGAGATCGTGGTAGAAGTGGTTCGTGATGGCCGCCTGTCGGGCGGAGCCTTGAGGCACAGGAGGGACAGGAACCCCTACATCGCTCAGCATCCATCCGGCGGGTGGCCGGTAGCCCGGCGGGCAAGGGTAGCTGGAGGCGCACAACACCTCGGTCTCCTCGAGGGTCAGAATGGCCCAGTAGGCACTTTCCATTGTTGTGAGAGAGGAAGGTGTGGATGTATGGATATCCATTGCATGGTCGGCCTATATATAGATGGAAAGGGCGGGAAAACATGGCGGGAAGCGGTGGCAAATGGCGGGAAATATCTTTAGTCCCGGTTAGTGGCTACAACCGGGACTAAAAGCTCCGTTGAGAGGTAAAGGGCGGGAAAACATGGCGGGAAGCGGTGGAAAATGGCGGGAAATATATTTAGTCCCGGTTAGTGTCTACAACCGGGACTAAAAGCTTCGTTCAGAGGGAAAGGGTGGGAAAACATGGCGGGAAGCGGTGGGAAATGGCGGGAAAAATTCGAAACGGGCATGTTTGTGTGTTGAATCGTGGAATAGTTTGTGATACTGTGTCCATATTGTGCATGCATGTGGATATTGGGATGGCGAACAATGTTGCAGGAGGAAGTTTTCCTTTTCCTTGCTCAGAAAAGCCATTTTCCATTTTCCGAGCGCAAAAAGACGGGTCGTTTTGCGAAGCAGCCACCAAAATGCAGTTACAGAATGCTACCATCCATTTTTATAAAATACTAGACCACCTTACATGAACTATATCCCAACCGGGGGATCTCAAACCTTTCTGTCCTTCCCGGGTGAAAAAGACAAATGTCTGCCGAATCGGTAGGAAATTGGTCCGGTTTGAACTACAGGTACATGATCTAACGATCGTGATTTTTTGAAAAAATAATTTTTAGACTCACAATATGTTGTTTGTTTAGAGATCCAATGCAAGTTCTAACATTCTCATCCCCTATCTTCACGCACGCCGTTTTGACCTAAGTTCGAAACGGGGAAAATTCAAAACGGGCATAAAAATTAAAAAAGGGTCCGAACAATGTAAATCCTTCGTGTGGTGTGATATTATGTGACATAGTTGCAAGGAAAAATATCAAACTTGGTATACTGATTATGTCTCAAAAAACCTTCACAAAATGACCTATCATGTTCGAGGTTTCATGGCTTTCGGTCAAAAAGACGGATGTTATGAGCTAAATCGCGGCATAGTTTGTGATACGGTGCCCATATTGTGCATGTATGTGGATATTGGGATGTCGAACAATGTTGCAGGAGGAAGTTTTCCTTTTCGTCGCTCGGAAAAGCCATTTTCCATTTTCCGAGCGCAAAAAGACAGGTCGTTTTGTGAAGCAGCCACCAAAATGCAGTTACAGAATGCTAGCATCCCATTTTTCTAAAATACTAGACCACCTTACATGAACTATATCCTAACCGGGGGATCTCAAACATTTCTGTCCTTCTCGGGTGAAAAAAGAAAAATGTCTGCCGAATCGGCAGGAAGTGGGTCCGGTTTGAACTACATGTACATGATCTAACGCTCGGATTTTCTAAAAAAATCGTTTTTAGACTCACAATATGTTGTTTCTTAAGAGATCCAATGCAAGTTCTATGAAAGAACGATGAGCTGACGATTACGAGGCTTTGGCCCATCTGTTCCATGGAAGACAGGGTTTCCCGAGGACATCAACACTTATAGAAGACGATCGAGAAAAATGAACCGACAGAAGGCGGAGGAGGCAGCGCGGTTGGAGGCGGTTGAAAAAGGAACGAGGAATTTCAAGCCATATTCAAGCTGCAGCAGGAGCAGATTAATGAACTTAGAGTACTGGCCTGACAGCAAGATCCTGCATTAGACAGTCCAGTGGGCACATCTCAGTGGAGAAGCAGCATGGCTTCCACGGAGGTACAAGCTAATAATCTACTACTGATGGAGAATAATGCACCGGTGATAGATGATACGGCCTTTGCAATGATGGTTCGCTACCCCGTGGATGAAGTCGAGGCAAGGACAGCTTGTGAGCTACATGTCACAGTGAAGAACATTTCTATGAAGGTGGCGCTCGGCTTTGATTTACCTTGTCTACCGAAAGCGACCTACCATGGAAGTCAGATTCCAGCTGGCTATGCTCGTGTCGGTGTGGATGAAGTTGAACTGACATGTCGATCACTTGAGCTTCACATCCCTGCAGGCGAAGGGGAGGAAACACTGGGAGAAGTGGAGGGTGGGATAATTCTTTGGAAAAAATAGCACATCGTGTTTCCAGGCTCGGCGCCAAGGCAACCTTCTCCTCCGAGAAGCAATCCATCACCTTCGAGGCCACCATCACCTCCGAGTCCACCGTCTCCACCGAGAAACAATAGTCCACCCTTCCCGAGAGGGACCACAACCCGAGTGCATCTCCATCTCTGGCTCCTCCCCCTCCGCCCACTGAATCAAGGAAGAAAGCGGAAGAATAACACCACTACGTCGAGGGAGACCTGACGCCGAAAACGACAAGATCCCCTCCCAATAGTACCGCAGTCTCCTCCCAAGTTATCTTATCACCGGACTGATGAGGAAAGCACAATGATCTCCCAAGCCGAAGTGAAGACCCATTTTGCACCAAAACAACCCGATCCACAGGTGCAAGTTGATCCAAAAGTCAAGAAGCACTTCAAGGCATCCCTTGAGCAATCACCCCAACATGTGTTAAATAGGAAAGTTGACTATACACGCTATCTTACGAAGACACTAAAAGAGAAGTCATCAAGCAGTACTGCAAGCGGGAGAAAATCAAAAGAAGTTGCCCAGCTCGGCAAACAGGCAAAACAATCCATCGCCCCGCTCAAGGTGTTACCCCAGCCCACTCAAGGTGGAATAGATATGGAATTAGCTATTAAATTATCCAAGGAGTGTAACGTGCCGGTCGAACAAATTCTAGCTGGCGCAGATGATGTCGCCAAGGGACCAACGGCACGGAAATTTGTCTACGGGGAGCCTCTGGTCAGCGATGAGGTATTCGATGATCTGCCAACACATATGCGACTGTTGCATATATGGTACTTTAAAGTCACAAAGGAAGGGCGACAATTTCTCGTATATAAAGTTGGAGAGGAGTACTTCCGTCCAGACGAGATCTCCATTGAACTTTGTGAACTATTTCAGCTATTCAACCTAGACGCCCTCGACAAGTCCCTCCTCAGCTGCTATTGTCTGTAAAAAATTAAGTCACTAACTCAGCTCGTTTAATTCATTTCCTATCGTTATCCTCACTATATCTCCTTGTGTATGCTATTATATATGCAGAATGAAGATTCAAGAATGTAGAAGAAAGTCAATCTACAGCATTGGGTTTGTTGACCCAAACAGAGTTAATGGTCATATGCTAATAAATAACCTCGAGGAAACGGAGGATAACTTGCTAATGTTTTTAATGAAGCAACATTACAAGACGCAAATATTATTTCTTTATAACTATGGGTGAGAGTCTTACTGTCTTATACACATTCAGTTTTTGTCTACTCGATGTTAAGTGTATATAAACGTGCGCAGCTACCACTGGATTCTTCTAAATATTGACATTGACCGTGCAAAAGTTGAAATTTCGGACTCGTTAAAGAAGCCGATGGAAGACTACCGCAACATAATTGATTGCCTCCAAAAGTAATTTCAATCATTATCGCACTATATCTGTCTCTTTCGTTCATTCTCTAAGATGTAAAGTAATTAATAACCCATTCATTTCTTTTTTGCCGGACAGAGTTTGGAAAAGGTTCACTAAGGAGGTTCAGAGTGAATGGCGTGAGGAGCTCACTTTTCGTACGGTCTCGATAAGTAGTACGGGAGCTAGGTCCTCGCATCTCTTCAATTCTAGTCTCCATACAATTATCATGCTTGATTATTATTTGATTGAATTATATTCTAGATCGAAAAGTGTGCGACGCAGCCATAGGGGACTAATTTATGTGGATATTACGTATGCGAGTTCATTCGTGGGTGTACGGAGCAGGGCACAGACTTTCTTCGAGTATGTAAACAATATATTCACAATTTATTTTATACCATAGTTTTTATTGAGTTTCATTCATAATGATCTATTTCTTTATATATAGTTGGATGCGATGTGGGATAAGCTCCTACCACATGAACGCCTACTAGCAATTCAAGAGGAGTTGTCAGGATTTTTGCTCAGGGACATCATAAACATAAAAGGAGAGTACAACGTGGATAGACCTTCATGTAATCGTGGATAGACATAAAAGGACAGTATCCGTGTAATGTAATGATCTTCGTGTAAATCAAATAGACGAGCTCTAGTCTCGGTTGTGTATATATTTATATGTCTTTATGTAATCGTGAGAGAAATTATATTATATATGCATCAATGTATATATCATGTAGTAGCATAGAATAATATGTATATGAAAACACAAAATGAAAAATAACCAAACACAAAAAAAACCTAAAACCCTAAAACCCCACCTCCTGCCGCGGCAGCAGTTTGGTGCAAAACGCTGCCGCGGCAGAAGAACTTTAGTCCCGGTTCGTGTTATGAACCGCGACTAAAGATCCTCCAGCCCAGCGCGCGAAGTGGGGCCACATGGGGACAATCTAGTCCTGGTTTATAACAGAACCGGGACTAAAGGCCTAACCTTTAGTCCCGATAAGTTAGACCCGGATTGCAATCCGTGACTAAAGCCTCTTACAAACCGGGAGTAGAGTCCTGTTTTCTACTAGTGTATATCACACGTACTAGTACATCGGAGTTGAGATTTCTTTAAAGAAGATCATTTCTCAGACACCAATAAATTCTCAGAGAGGTACTGACCTTGAGGTCGCGTTCTCCTCCCAGGTCCTCTCACGCGAGAGGGCTCCAGAGGCTCCCGACCTCCTAACCCTAGAAGCCGCCGCCATCCTTTCTCCCCGGCCGCTGCCCCCGCAGCTGCGGGTGGTGGCGGCCACGCCTGGCCAGCGAAGACGACGGGCATCGGCGATGGCGCTCCCTGAGGCTGTCCCTTCGCATGGAGGCGGGGCCTCTCCTGGGCGGCATAGGGAGGGGTTCGGCGGTGGCAGATCGGCCTTCTCGTCGGGAGGCGGTGTAGCGGGGCGTAGCGGCGGCGGTGACGGAGCGGGATGAGGAGGCTCGGGGCGCGACGCCTCTCTGCGGCGGCGCCATGCGGGCTAGCAGGGTGTCGTGGCTTGTCCCTTTCCCCGATGAGCTCGAGCGGTCCTCCTCGCGCGCTGGCTGCTTGTGATCATCGGCACCGATGGTCGGCCTGCTCGATCTGTTCTCCGGAAACCGGCCGAAGGTGTGGGGATCGCCGTGTCGGATCTAATAAAGGAGGTAGTCTTTTGGTTTCTTTCGCATGATGACAAAGGTCTGCTTGATGTCTTTCCTCGTTGATCTGGTCTAGAGCGACGGGTTTCGGAAGGCTCCGCCGGCGAACTCCCATGGGCATATCATGCCTGGAGATTGCTAGATCGAAAGGTATTCGGTCGTGCACACCTTGTTTTTCTGGCCATTTGGTTTTAGCGGGAGCGTTGCGAAGCTCTGTTGTTTGTTTCCACCAAGTGTCATTCTTAGAGCCAGGGTGAAGTCAGATGCGGAGAATGTCAAGAAAGCGGAAATATGAGGATAGCGATGCTGATTTTAGTTCTTGTGGCGACGGAGATTGTCGTGGTATTGCCGACGAGTACGCCATGGAGGGGTCCTCACAGTGCGTGTTTAGAGACGTGGGGGAAGGCGGACGGTTGACGGGTACGAGGTAACACAGCTTACCCAGGTTCAGATCCCACGACGGTGGCAGAATCCTACTCCTGCTATAAATCACTATAATGGCAATACGCCGAGTTATAGGGATTGGTTCGCTGTGCGAGGTTGTATGAATCAATGCCCTAAAGGCTCCCATAGGTCCTGCATAGCGGATTCTAGCTCTTCTGGACTAAAATCTATCTCCTCTGAATCTGCACTGAAGTCAGCATAAAGCGCGTCAATGACAGAGTTGGAGGGTGCCAGGACTTCCTCGATGACGGGCAGTGGAGGTGTAACAGCAGCGACGATGACTGGAGGTGGCGGTGCGGCTGCGATGATGGCGGCCAGAGGCGTTGGTGGCTGGATCGGAGGTTCTCCGTCGATGAGCGCAAGCGCTTTCTGGGCTTCTGCGTCAGCCTCCGCGTAGTTGTTGACGGTGCTCACCATCTGTTCAAGGGTAAGGCGTCTTGTTGCCTGCTGCTGTCTTAAAGAATGTCGGAGAAGCGTGCCATGGTCCAGTCCTTCCACAAAGTGATACAAAGCGTTATCATCGGGGTAGTGGGCCAGATCGGCTCGTATACGGAGCCACCTGACCAGGTAATCACGGGGTTTTTTGCCTTCTCTCTGAACGCAGCACGCTATATCGAAGATGGTAACCACTCCAACGAACTTGGATCTCTGCTGCCCAAACGCACGGGCGAAGCCGGCGGACTTGCAGCGATCTTCCACCTTTATATCCTGCACATGAGCGGTTTGGCTGGGCCTTGAATTTTTCTGATCTTTGCCGGCAAACTCCGAAGAGAGATCCAACATTGATCCTTCCGCGAACGTATCCTGCCCGTAGGTGGTTCGTGCGGGCCTTGATGCTCCTCCGACTCCTAGGGAACTAGTGCCCGAGTCGGTTTCGCCGATGAAGAGGTGGATGTCTCTGATAGGAATGATGAAACACCGCGTAGGGTTCGTCTTTGCCGGGATCCAGAACTCGTCAGGAGGGACGATTGGAACGTTGCCGGAGAAGAGAACACGGCCGATGGCTACGATTTCGCCGATTCCCCGCGAAGATCTTGGTCCTTGACCGCTGAAGATCCTGAAGCGCCTCTTGCCCCACGGTGGGCGCCAACTGTCGTGGTATTGCCGACGAGTACGCCATGGAGGGGTCTTCACAGTGCGTGTTTAAAGATGTGGGGGAAGGCGTACGGTTGACGGGTACGAGGTAACACAGCTTACCCAGGTTCAGATCCCACGACGGTGTGGCGGAATCCTACTCCTGCTATAAATCACTATAATAGCAATACGCCGAGTTACAGGGATTGGTTCGCTGTGCGAGGTTGTATGAATCGATGCCCTAAAGGCTCCCATAGGCCCGACTTATATAGTCGCCAGGTCCTAGGGTTACAGGGAGAAGTCCTAGCCGGACAGGTTACAGATTCCTACACCTTCTATTACTAGTCTTGTGTATCTTGCACTCCAAGGCTCCGGGTACGTCGGTGACTCCAACCGTAGCCTTCCTTTATCCGGCATGGGCCTCCCTTCTGGATCAATCTAACTGGGCCGCCCAGCAGGCCATGTGCCATGCTACAAACTGTGGGCCACCCGGGTTATCCGGATAGGAGACATGCTATGAGGATACCCATATAGCATATCCCCAACAGAGATCTAGCTGCGTGATCTGGGACTCGTTGCAGCGACTGTTGGTGCGAGAAGACAACACAGGGAAGTTCTCAGTCTTACCTTGCAGGGTAAAAATCCAATGTCTGGCCTTAACTGGTTGTGTTTGGCAATGACCTTCTTGAAGGCATTGCTTTGTGAGCGAGGATTTTCTCCAGGGTGAAAACCTATGATCTTTGATCGGGCAACGACGACGTTTGGGCATTGTTTCCTTCTTGAAGGCGTTGTTATTAGAGTGGAAGACTACTGGTGTTGTTCTGATGGTGTCAGTCTCGTTCCTTTGAAGATTAGTTCTCTATAGCGGGATTTTTCTTTTTTGTAATTCTTTTTTCTTTTTTCTGAGTTGTGTGCATCCGTAGCCGCTAGGGCATATGTTGTTGCAGAGGCTGGGTGTAATTGGTATCCCTGTGATATTAATATGGGCAGTACTACGCGTCCCCCAGGGGATTTGTGTTTTTTATCCCCCGGGTCCCCAGCCAACCACCTGTCCTCTTTTTGGGTCAAAATCCCGCTTTTGCTACAAACATACTCGTTTTTTGCTACAAATAGTCCCGCTTTTGCTACAATGTAGCAAAAAACGGTTTGACCCAGAAAATAGAAAAATAGACTGGACCTCGCCGGAGAGTTCGCCGGAGAGTTCGCCGGAGACATCGCCGGCGACCGTGTAGCAAAAAAGTTGTGCTAATGTAGCAAACCCGATCTCGCCGGAGATCTCACCGGAGAATTTCGCCGGAGACCGTGTAGCAAAAAATTTATGCTATTGTAGCAAGACTACAAAATGTATGTAACAAAAAAAATGCCATATTGTATCAAATCAAATCTCATAAGAGACCTGATGGAGAAGAGATAAGGAAAGAAGAAAGAGGAAACGACATGGAAGAAACGAGTGGAGGAGGGGGTGTAGCGAGGCCAGACACCTGAGGTAGCAAGGCCGCCCACCCACCGAAGCAACATCACCTGCTCAAGGTCGGCAGTAACACCGGATGCTAGCAAAGCTGAACGCCTAAAGCGGCAACACCGGCCGCCCACCATAGAAACGCCGGCCGCCCAAGGTCAGGCAGCAGCACCGGACACCCATGGTAGCAAAGGCATATGCCTAAGGTAGCAACGCCGGGGTGCCCTGACGGACGCAGAACATAACAGAGCGGCGGCCGTCCAATGTAGCAGAGTTGGCCGCCCAAGGTAGCAGAGTCAGTCGACCAAAGTAGCAACACGAGACGCCCAATGTAGCAACGGCTGACGCCCAAAGCTAGCAGAGTGGCTCGCCCGACGTAGCAACGACACATGCCCAAGGTAGCAGAGGAGGACGCCCAAGGTAGCAACGTGGGCATGGAGCTTGAGGGGCACGGATATGGAGTCCAAGGGGAAAGCTCATGGAGCTGGAGGGCGGCGAAATTCATGCAGGATTGTTGACGAGGCTGCAGGCTGGCGGCACGGCGAGCTCACGGAGGTGGAGTCGAGGGGACGGCGCGGCGAGCTCACGGAGATGGAGTCGAGGGGACGGCGCGGATGTGCCCGCGAGATGTGGGCCGACGACGGGGCAAGCACACAGAGGTGGAGGCAGAGGGGAAGAGGTCGCCGGTGGGTTGCGCATGGCGAGCTGGCGGAGGTGTACCCCGGTGACAGGTGCGAGCTCAAGCTATCCATGTTTGGCTGATGAAGAAGACAGGGAAGAGGAGATTTCAGAACGGATCAATAGATAAGAACGGGAGTTGGGCCCACCCACTGCTGCGCCCGGGGACGCGTGTCACGAGGAGGAGCCGGGGGACACGAGCAACGCGATTCCTCGGGGGCATGGTATCATTTTCTATTAATGTATACTCTTTTCTAAAAAAGAAATCTCAGACATGGTTAATGCAGATCATGACGCGACACGGCGCTAGCTAGCTAGCTCGATCACTGATCAGTCATTTGCCATCGTTCTCCCGTACGACTTTCCTAATCCTAGACGACGATCAAGTCGTACTACACTCAGCGTGACACTTAAGTCAATGAGTTGCATGCACGTACGTCCCCTGACCACGACCTCCAAGCCGACGTGTCATCTGTCAGAAAATTGTACCGAATAATTAATTACGAGAGCCCTTTTCCATCAGGAACTGATTGATAGTCGCAGTAGTGAATGATCAACCGGTCGGTCTCGTTCTGCTGAAACAGGGTGAGCACCAAAGACCCGAGAGGGGTACATGCATGCTCGTGCACACACGCACGAACAATACAGAGCGAACAGGACAGAAGATTTTGATCGGTTTGCTGTTTCCAGATTCTCTCGAATCAGCCTTTCACCCGCTTTATAAATAAAGCCAAGTCATAGTACAAGGTTCAGACAAACAACCACACCGACCGCAGCCGCAGCCAAAGGGAGAAAACTAAAAGGGAGTGCTCAAACACTGGGGCAACAGCACAACACGACCCAAGGAAACAAAAAAACAGCATGGGGAAATGGATCCACCCCTCCAGCCACCGTAAGTCAAGTAGCCGTCGGCGCCGAGAAGGGGGTCGCCGCCAACCTCAAGGCCCGAAGTGTGTCGTCGAAAGACGTCTGGTCACGCTGACGCACCAGGTGGGACCACTGCTGAAGAAAGGCAAGAAACATAAAGATAGAGTCAGATGCACAGGTAGGGTAGGTC
Source organism: Avena sativa (assembly GCA_916181665.1). Classification (NCBI taxonomy): domain Eukaryota; kingdom Viridiplantae; phylum Streptophyta; class Magnoliopsida; order Poales; family Poaceae; genus Avena; species Avena sativa. Next base: position 366,341,881 of record OV702279.1, on the reverse strand, counting down.
TTCTCAATCACCATCTTATTACGCACGTTCCAAAGGGTCCAAGACATGGCCGCGAACACAAGCCATAAGAGGCGGCGCCCTCCTCCCGCATTGTTCGCCTGGGACTGCAGGAACTCGCCGAGTTCCTGCACCTGCCAGGCATCACCCAACGCCTCACGAACAAAGCTCCAAAAAAGCTGAGCTGCCGAGCAAGAGAACAATATATGGGCAGAAGTCTCCGGGGTCCCACATAGGGTACACATGCCATTGCCCGGGCCATTACGCTTGGCTACCTCCACCCCGGAGGGAAGGCGGTCACGGAGCAGCTGCCAAACAAAGATGCGGATGCTAAGAGGGGTGGGGGCTTTCCAAAGGGGCGTCGTCCATCGCAACTCCGAGCCCTGGAACAGGGCCCGGTAGGCCGAACCCACCGAGAACTCCCTCGAGGGATGGAGGAGCCAAGATGCCGAATCCGGTTCCCTGCCAAGGCAGCCGGAAGGGCCGCCATTAGCTGATGTAAACTCGCTACTTCGGTCATACTAAGGGACCGACGGAACAAGATGTTCCAACGGTCCTCGCGAAAGGACTCGGCAACAAGCATCGACGGGGAAGCGGAGATGGCAAAAAGGGTAGAGAACTGCACTGCGAGGGGAACAGACGCGGCCCAAGGGTCCAACCAGAACCGCACCCCGCTGCCGCTGCCGATCGCAAAGGATATCCCCAACCCAATGAACGGTTTGATCTCCTGGATGTCTCTCCAGAACTGGGAGCCCTCCCTCCGCTCACAGGCTAACCGGGGCCGTCCCTGGAGGTTTTGGCCTTGATGAGCTACAGCCAAAGACCCCCATCGTCACGAAGGATGCGCCAAACCCATTTAAGCATCAGGGCCACGTTGAAGAGGCACGAATCGAGAATCCCTATGCCCCAAGGATCTTGGGGGCGCAGACGTCTTCCCATTTAACCATATGGTATTTCTGATGGCCATCCCGGGCTGCCCAAAAGAACCTAGATAACTCCTTAGCGAAGTTTGTGTGGGTCCCTTCCGGCAGTAGGTTTAGTCCCATCTGGTACATGGGAAAACTTGAGAGACATGAGTTGATCAGCACCGTCTTGCTCCCCTTGGATGTGAGGCGCGCTCGCCAGGGCTCGGCCTTGGAACGTACCCTCGATACCAGATGAGCCAGATATCTGATAAGAACTCTAGTCTCCCGGATGGGCATTCCTAGGTACGTAATAGGGAAATCAGCCAACTTACAATTGAGATTATCCGCAATCCGCTGGAGATCCACCTCGGAGTAGCCAAGAATCATAACCCCACTCTTGTCGAAGTTAATCTTAAGCCCAGACATGGACTCGAAGCAAAGAAGCAGGAACTTAAGGTTGATGATATCCTGCTCTGAACCCTTCACCATGATCATGGTATCATCCGAATATTGTAGGTGCGAGATACCCCCACCAAGGATAATATGCCTATGTTGGAGATATGCCCTAGATGCAATAATAAAAGTGGTTATTACTATATCTTTATGTTTATGATAAATGTTTACATTCATGGTATAATAGTATTAACCGGAAACATTAATACTTGTGTGATTTGTAAACTAAATTAGAGTCCCTAGTAAAGACTCTTTGTAATACTGGCTTGTTGGTTAATAGATGATCGTGGTTTCCCGATCATGAACATTGAGATGTTGTTAACACCAAGATCATATCATTAGGAGAATGGTATAATGGACATACTCCTATAGATAAGCGTAGCATTAAGATCAAGTCATTTCAATAGTTCATTTGCTATAAGCTTTCTGATACATAGTAACCTAATTCCTTCGACCATGAGATCATGCTAATCACCATCACCGGAAGGATGCTTTGATGACATCAAACACCACACTGTAACTGGGTGGCTATAAAGGTGGCATTGAGTGTTCGGAAAGTATGTGTTAAGGCACATGGATCAAGAGTGGGATTTGTCCATCCATATGACGGATAGATATAATCTGGGCCCTCTCGGTGGAATGTCATCCAATTGGCTTGCAAGCATGTGACTGGCTCACAAGGGATCACATATCACGGGAACGAGAAAAGAGTACTTATCGGTAACGAGGCTGAACTAGGTATGCAGAGATACCGACGATCAAACCTCGGATAAGTAAACTATCACGAGACAAAGGGAAATTGGTATTGTATGTAAGTGGTTCATTCGATCGCAAAGTAATCGTATAAATATGTGGGAGCCATATGAATTTCCAGATTCCACTATTGGTTATTGATCGGAGAAATGTCTCGGTCAGGTCCGCATAATTCACGAACCGTAGGGAGACACACTTAAGGATTCGACGTTGTTTAGTACATATGGAATGTTAGTAGGGATATCGAATGTTGTTCGGAGTCTCGGATGGGATCCGGGATATCACGAGGAGATCCAAAATGGTCCAGAGAATAAGATTCATATATGGAAAGTCCGATTACGGAGTTCGGGAATGATTTCGATGTTTTCATCGGAGAGGTTCTAGAAGGTTCACCGGACCGGAAGGGGAATGTGTCATGGGTAAGTTGAATGATTGGATCATATCCTAGGTCACTTGGTTTGGGCATTTGCGAGAAATAATTAAAGCTTTAAATTGAAAGTCAAACGGGAGGTTTGAAAAGTCAAACTGGAACAATAGTTTTCTAGTGGAAGAAGGAAAGAGTCCTTCCTTCAACCCAACTTGGGTTTGGGTTTGGGTTTGGATTCAAACCCTCCCCTCCCAAGGATGCCCCCTCTCATAAATAGAGGGGGAGGGCTGCCCCAAACACACAAGAGCCAGCCCTCCACCCGTGCCACGCCGCCGCCAGCCGTCGCCGCCCTAGCCGCTGCCGACACCTCCTCCTCCTCCCGGCCTTCTAAACCCTAGATCCACCATAACTCGCACCGGCTTAGGCGAAGCCCTGCGGGATCTTCCCTCTACTTTCGACACCACGTCGTCGTGCTGCCGGAATCGCGAGGGGAGAACTACAACCTCCGCTTCATGCTGGAACAAGGGAGAGGAAGGTCTTCATCGAGTACCGAACGTGTGACCGACTGCGGAAGCGCTGCCGGAACGCAGCGCCGGAAGGATCGTCTATGCGATCTTGAGATCGACAAGTGTACGACTACATCACCCACGAGAATCTGCTCTCATTAACCGCTTTGGAATCTTCGAGGGTGAGTGCTCCTATCGACTCGTTGCTACAATCTAGTAGATAGACTTGGCTTGTTTGTGTGCATGCGGTAGAAAATTTTCATTTTCCATGCTACGAACCCCTACAGTGGTATCAGAGCCGTGTCTATATGTAGATCTGTTGCACAAGTAGAACACAATGGTCATTGTGGGCGGTGGTGCTTTTATTATCAATTGCTTTTTTTGTACTTTGCATCTTGCGGTATGATGGGATGAAGCGGCCCGGGCTAACCTTACATGACATCGTTCATGAGACTTGCTCCACGCTTAACATGCAACTTGTATTGCATAAGTGGCTTTGCGTGTGTCTGTCTCTCCCATCATATTATAGATTCAATTTACAACGGGCACTTGATAGTTCAAGCATCAACGTTGTGGTTCTTGTTCGTAAGTTATAACGACACTTATTGAAAGCCCCAAACCACGTAAAACATGCAAAGAAAATTAGAGGCGTCTAACTTTGTTTTGCAGGGGCGTGCTGTGATGTGATATGGCCATGATTGTGATTATATATGATGTATGCAATGTTCCTTATTGTAAGTCGGCAACCGGCAGGATCCATATGGTTGTGTTTTAATTCCGTTAAGACCTGCGTGTCTATTATTCAAAGTAGTTGTAATAGTTGATGCTGGTGGACGACAACCATGAAGCGGCGCCATTGACCTTGACACCATGCCGGTGATGATGGAGATCATGTTCGTGCTTGAAGATGGAGATCGGAAGCACAAGAAGAAAGGCCATATCATATCACATATTATGAATTGCATGTGATGTTAATCCTTTATGCATCTTGTATTGCTTAGTTCGCGACGGTAGCATTATAAGATGATCCCTCAAGCACAAAAAATCTCAAGTTATAAAGTATTCATCCTTAGTAAGCACCGTTGCTAAAGCTCGTTGTTTCGAAGCACCACGTGATAATCGGGTGTGTTAGATTCTGCGAGTGTATACAATGTGAGCAAGCTAGATTTGCTACAACGGAAGTTAAGGTTTGTTCTTGACGAGCCTAGCATGTACATACATGGTCTCGGAACACGAATCACCGAAAGGTAAAGCATGAGTCATATAGTAGATATGATGAACATGTTGATTGTTCGCCATTGAAGCTACATCAACTCTCGTGATGATTGGTTTTGGTGTGGTTGATTTGGTTCATGTGATCACAAAAACAATGTGAGGGATATTGTTTTGAGTGGGAGTTCGCCTAGATTAATTTAACTATTAATTAGAACTCAATTTGTCATAAACTTAGTCTAAACTATTGCAAATATGTTGTAGATCAATGGCGGCCCCTACCATCAATTTTAATGCGTTCGTAGAGAAAGAAAAGTTGAAAAATAATGGAAGCAACTTCGCGGATTGGGAGAAGCTTGTATTTACAAGAAAGTGAGTGGGAGCTCTGTAGCATTCTTAATACTATATGTAGATGACATATTGTTGATTGGGAATGATGTAGACCTTCTTAATAGTGTCAAGGATTATTTAAATAATAGTTTTTCAATGAAAGATCTTGGCGAAGCAGCTTACATATCAGGCATAAAGATTTATAGAGATAGATCGAGACGCCTAATATCATTGTCACAGAGTACATATTTGGACAAAGTTCTAAAGAGGTTTGGGATGGAAGATAGCAAGAAAGGGTTCTTGCCCATGTTGCCCAATACGACCTTGAGTAAAACTCAAAGTCCTACAACGGCAGAAGATAGAGAAAGGATGAGTAAGACTCCCTATGCCTCAGCCATAGGATCTCTTATGTATGCCATGCTATGTACTAGACCCGACATTGCATATGCTATTAGTTTGACTAGCAGATATCAAAGTGATCCAGGAGTGGATCATTGGACAGCGGTCAAAAACATCCTTAAGTACTTGAGAAGAACTAAGGATATGGTTCTTTCTTATGGAGGTGATGAACAACTCGTTGTTAATGGTTACACCGATGCTAGTTGGAACACCGATATGGATGATTCTAAATCTCAATCTGGATACGTATTTACTTTGAATGGTGCAACAGTTAGCTGGAGGAGTGCAAAGCAAAGCGTTGTGGCAAGATCTTCAACTGAATCGGAATACATAGCTGCTTCGGAGGCTTCACAGGAGGCGATATGGATGAAGGAGTTCATTATAGAGCATGGTGTGGTTCCAAGTGCGCTGGACCCAATGTCTATCTACTGTGATAACATGAGTGCCATAGCCAATGCGCAAGAACCAAGGTCACACAAGAAGCTGAAGCACATCAAGCTACGTTTTCACGCTATTCGAGAGCATGTCCAAGTGTTGGAGATATGCCCAAGAGGCAATAATAAAGTGGTTATTATCATTTCTTCATGCTTATGATAAATGTTTACATACCATGCTATAATTGTATTAACCGGAAACATTAATACTTGTGTGATTTGTAAACATAAAAGAGTCCCTAGTAAAGACTCTTGTTAAACTAGCTTGTTGGTTAATGTATGATCATGGTTTCCTGATCATGAACATAGAGATGTTATTAACAACAGGGTCATATCATTAGGAGAATGATGTGATGGACATACTCCTATAGTTAAGCGTAGCATAAAGATCAAGTCATTTAATATAGTTCAATCGCTATAAGCTTGCTGATACATAGTAACCTAATTCCTTCGATCATGAGATCATGCTAATCACCATCACCGGAAGGATGCTTTGATGACATCAAACACCACACCATAACTAGGTGGCTATAAAGGTGGCATTGAGTGTTCAGAAAGTATGTGTTGAGGCACATGGATCAAGAGTGGGATTTGTCCATCCATATGACGGATAGATATACTATGGGCCCTCTCGGTGGAATGTCATCCAATTAGCTTGCAAGCATGTGACTGGCTCACAAGGGATCACATATCACGGGAACGAGAAAAGAGTACTTATCGATAACGAGGTTGAACTAGGTATGTAGAGATACCGACGATCAGACCTCGGATAAGTAAACTATCGCGAGACAAAGGGAAATTGGTATCGTATGTAAATGGTTCATTCGATCACGAAGTAATCGTAGAAATATGTGGGAGCCATATGAATTTACAGATTCCTCTATTGGTTATTGATCGAGAAGAGTCTCGATCATGTCTACATAATTCACGAACCGTAGGGAGAGACGCTTAAGGATTCGATGTTGTTTAGTAGATATGGAATGTGCATAAAGATACCGAATGTTGTTTGGAGTCTCGGATGGGATCCGGGATATCACGAGGAGATACAGAATGGTCCATAGAATAAGATTCATATAAGGAAAGTCCAATTCCGGAGTTCGGGAATGGTTCCGGTGTTTTCACCGGAATGTTCTAGAAGGGTCTAGAAGGTTCGCCGATCTGGAAGGGGAAGGGTACATGGATGTGTCATGACAAAGTGGAATGGTTGCATCATGTCCTAGGTCACTTGGCTGGACACTTGGAAGAGAGAAATCAAACTCTAATTTGAAAGTCAAAAGGGCAGTTTGAAAAAGTCAAACTGGGACAATATTTCCAAGTGGAGGGAGAGAAGGATTCTTACCTAGGGAGGAATCCTCCCTCTCCCTTGGGTCGGCCACATGAGGTGGAGTTGGGGGAGGACTCCCTCCCCCTTGGAGCCTCCCCACCTATAAAAGGAGGGGTAGGGCGCCCCCCCCTTGAACACATAAGAAACCCTAGCTTGGCCGCCGCCCCCCTCTCTAGTTGCGGCCAATCTGGATCTCCTCTAAACCGCTACCAAGTAGCTAAACCCTAATTGCTAGCTACCTCTAAACCTCGGCCTATAAACCCTAGATCGCCGGGGCTCCCTCTACTCCACCATACCTGCTCCGGCTTAGGCGAAGCCCTGCGGGATCTCCCCTCTACTTCTGACACCACGCCGTCGTGCTGTCGGAATCGCGAGGAGAGAACTACAACCTCCGCTGCTTGCTAGAACAAGGGAGAGGAAGGTATTCATCGAGTACCGTACATGTGAACGACTACGGGAGCGCTGCCAGAACGCGGCGCCAGAAGGATCGTCTACGCGATCTTGAGATCGACAAGTGAACGACTACATCACCCACGAGAATCTGCTCTCGTTAACCGCTTTGGATCTTCGAGGGTTAGTACTCTATCAACTTTTTGCACCGATCTAGTAGATAGATCTTGGATTGATCATAGATTAGATCTTGATTGTGTGTTCATGCGGTAGAATTTTTTTGTTTTCCATGCTACGAACCCCTACAGTGGTATCACAACCGTGTCTATATGTAGATATGTTGCACAAGTAGAACACAATGGTCATTATGGGTGGTGGTGCTTTTATTATCAATTGCTTCTGGTGTAATTTGCATCTTGCGGTATGGTGGGATGAAGCGGCCCAGGCTAACCTTACATGACATCGTTCATGAGACTTGCTCCACGCTTGACATGCAACTTGTATTGCATAAGTGGCTTTGCGGGTGTCTGTCTCTCCCATCATAGTAAAGATTCAACTTACAATGGGCACTTGATAGTTCAATCATCAACATTGTGGTTCTTGTTCGTAAGTTAGAACAACACTTATTGAAAGCCCCAAACCACGTAAAACATACAAAGAAAATTAGAGGCGTCTAACTTTGTTTTGCAGGGGTGTGCTGTGATGTGATATGGACATGATTGTGATTATATGTGATGTATGCAATGTTCCTTATTGTAAGTCGGCAACCGGCAGGAGCCATATTGCTATCTTTTAATTTCCGTTAAGACCTGCGTGTCTATTATTCAAAGTAGTTGTAATAGTTGATGCTGGTGTAAGACAACCATGGAGCGGCGCCATTGACCTTGACGACATGCCGGTGATGATGGAGATCATGTTCGTGCTTGAAGATGGAGATCGGAAGCACAAGAAGAAAGGCCATATCATATCACATATTATGAATTGCATGTGATGTTAATCGTTTTATGCATCTTGTATTGCTTAGTTCAGGACGGTAGCATTATAAGATGATCCCTTTCACAAAATTTCAAGTTATAAAGTGTTCATCCTTAGTAAGCACCATTGCCAAAGCTCGTTGTTTTGAAGCACCACGTGATGATCGGGTGTGTTAGATTCTGCGAGTGTATACAACGGGAGCAAGCCAGATTTGCTCATGCGGAAGCTAAGGTTTGATCTTGAAGAGCCTAGCATGTACATACATGGTCTCAGAACACAGATCACCAAAAGGTAAAGCATGAGTCATATAGTAGATATGATGAACATGTTGATTGTTCGCCTTTGAAGCTACATCATCTCTCGTGATGAACGGATTTGATGTGGTGGATTTGGTTCATGTAATCACTAAAACAATGTGAGGGATATTGTTTTGAGTGGGAGTTCAACAGCAATATGATTAAAAGTTGAACACTATTTATCATAAATTAAATCAAAGTGAATTTGCATAGTTGTTATAGTCATTGGCATCCGTTTACCACCTTGCGCTTAGTTATAATTGAGATAATACAACTATAGAATTCTGGTTAGTTACTTTACGAACTGGTATCATATTGTTTTGAAGTGTTAATCTAAAGTTTAAAAGTCCTATTGCAAACTTTAAGTAAGTTCCGGTTACTCCGTGAAGTTTAATAATTGGTATTAAATCAGGAGTAACAATTCCAGTGTTAGTATATAAGTATCATGTTTATCTCCATGATTCTTGATATTCAAAAGATTGTTTTAATATCAAGGTTATCTAGGAGCTGAAAGAATTGTTTCAGAAACCATCATATGTGGAAGATATTGCGATATCTGATAAAATGTTTTGTTTACAACATGATAGAAGTATAATATGGCAAAGTTTATGTTCTCATATTTGATGAGAATTTACAAAAGGTTAGAGACACTAGTCGTCCTAATCCTCCAAAAGGTTTTGGAGAGCAACATTATACTCGCGATTCACCGTTATAAGCTAAAGTAGCTTGATCATGAATAGTTCCATGATACGGATGAATATTTAATGTAAGTAAAATGTTTACTGCACTAAAAGATTACTAAAGAATGGAATTTGAAAGAACACCAAACATTTGATGATGGTGATCTGCTTCAAAGTGCAAGTCCAAAGACATTGGTATTTAAGTATACATGTTTTGGACTATGTGTCATGTGTATGTCTCCACTATTGATAGATTCTTTCAAACAAAAAAGGAAATACTGAAAGAGAATCTCATAAATATATGGCAGAAAAGAAAAGACTAGAATTGTTCAGCTTAGGTATATAAAGGATATACGAGTTATGGCTATATTCTTTGCTTGTTAAATAATGTGGTTCTTAAGTATTGGATACTGAATTTGTTGGTATGAATCGTCATATGAAACAACACAATTCATTAACTACAATGGACTAAGTAACTAGCAAAAGAATATGTGATGATGTTCATCGAGAACAAATAAAGGGTTGTTATGTGGCTCGTTAACATCAAAGCTTGCCTTCAAGATTTGTTTTATCAAGTATTATGAGAACAAAAAGGGTTGTTCAAATAATTGCCATAATCCATAAAATATGGATGATTTACAAATCTCGTTGGATAAATCACATCCATAAAACTATTGCTAAAAATGTCGAAAGACAATTGATAAGAAAGATCACTTAGGAAGGGACGTCGCCTTTTAAATTATATTGGAAAGAAAACATGAAGAAACTCCATGTGGATGGAATTTTGGAGTCTTTTGATTTTTGATCAAATGACGCTTATGAAACTTTCCTAGAGATAATTAAAACTTCGTTCATAGTCCAAAAGGGAACGATGACTAGCTTATTGGAACTTGTACATATTGTTGTATGAAGTCCATTATGTGTAGTCAAGAGCGATGAATTTTAACTTCATATGCTTTCTCCGAAAATTTGAGTGAATATATGAATATTTACTTAATAAGGATGAAGTGTGAAACATTTGAAAAGTTCAAATACTTTCAAGATGAAGTGCAAAATCATTGTAACAAGAATATAAATAGTTTATGATAAGATCATAAAGGAAGATATTTGAGTTACAAGTTTAGCATAACACCTAAGATTTAAGGAATCGTTCCATGGATTTGCATTTCCCGAAACATCATAAGAGTATGGAGTGTTAGAGATATGTAATGAAACCTTGTTTGACATGGTAAGATCAAAGGTGTCATTTATAAAACTGCCATTATATTTTAAAGATTAAAAGCTTTAGAGACTACCATTTTTCCACTAAAAAGAGCTTCATCATGATCCGTTGAAATGACACCATATAAAGTTATGGTTTGGGATGAAACCCAAGTTGTCCTTTCTTAAACATTGGTATGCTATGCATAAGAAAGATGTTTGCAACCAAAATCGGATGAACATATCTTTGTATGTTATTTCGAATAATCGTTGAGTATTCCTCCATAACACAAAGACAAAAATGTTTGTCGCTTAGAACGTCAAGTTTCTTTGAGAAGGAATTTTCCGTAAAAAGTTAAGTGGGAGGACCATAGAACTTTGATAAGGTTAAAAGAACCTTAGCTATATGTGCAAAGTTGCGCAGTGCCGAAAAGTGTTCCGGAGACAGCAACAATGCTCATAGCTCACGTGTCTCAAAGGTTGTGGTCACGGTGGTCAAAGTTCCTATTGAACCAAGTAGGTCGGGTAAACAATCAAATACCAAGATTTGAGGGTTGAATCATTATTTGACAATAATGAACGGACTACATGCAAAGAAGCGATGATAGGCCCTGACTCCGTCAAATGGCTAGAAGCCATAAAATCCATGATAGTTCCATACACGAGAAATCAAGCTTTGAACTTGAAAGACCCTCTAGAAAGGTGTAAGACCTTACAGTCATGTTTGGATCCATAAAGAAATAGACATGGATGTTTCACATCTATGAAATAGTCGGCATGTTGGGAAAAAGTTCACAACAATGTTCAAAGGTTGACTATGACAAGATTTGATCTTTCATAGTGATATTTAGTCTAGGCGGATTAATGTAGCAACCACTACATATAATTTTGTTATGTGGTAGTTGAATAAACAAAACAAGTTCTTCTAATGGAATTGTTACCTAGGATGTGTGCATAACACGGTCCATAGGGTTTTTTTTAATTCAAAAGATGCTAAAAGCGTGTGCAAACTACAATGGTTGAAGTGAGCATTGCGGAGTTGGAATCTTCACCATGATGAAACTGTTAAAAGAGTTTAAATTCATCAGAGACGATGAAGATGCTTGCATTTGCAAGAAATTAAGTGGGAGCACTAAGACATATTTCTAATACATTATGTGAAAGACATATTGTTGATTGGAAATGATGTATCTTTTATTAACACATGTTAAGAATTTTATCTCGATGAAAGACTTAGGCAAAACCCGAATATTTGGCATCAATATCTATATAGATAGATTGAGACGCTAATATGGTTGTGCCAAATGTACATAAATGAGATATTGAATGAGTTCAATATGGAAATGACACGAAAGGTTTTTGCCACACAGAAAGGATTGAATCAAAATTCAAGTGTATTGACACTTGGTAAGTGAAACAAAGATTCAAGTATAGATTGATACTTGATGTATGAAATCACAAAGAGTATTTATATCAATCATACTGTGATATGTACAAATCCAGATATGTCCTATGCTCTAAATGTTATGAGCCTATACCAGAATGATTCATAAGATGATCATTGGACGATAGTAAAGATATTCTTATGATCTCTTGGAAGAACTAAGAATATATTATTTTGTAGAGATGACAAATAGATGATTAGTTCATTGTAAAAGTACTACATTGATACTAGTTTTGTCACAATGTACAAATTAAGTTTATCTCAATCTAAACTAAGGGTGGCACAATATAATGGAAAGTAAGTTCCATAATGGATTTGGATGAGTTCCTAAGTTAAGACATTGTGACAGATACTACAACAAAAGGCTAGGTATATGACTGCTATTATAGCAGCAATAGAGGGCATTTGTGTCAAGTAGTTTGTTATCAAACTAGGTGTAGTTCACAGCGGGATAATAATATGAAGATATATTGTACGACAATATTATCAACATGTTTTAACCCCAAGGAACTAAAGGTCTCACCAAAGGACCAAATTTATACAAAGTCATCTCATTAGAGAATGAGTGATGCGTAGAGACGCAAAGACATGTAATTACACACGGACCTAAAAGTGTCAGATCCGAATATCAGTTGACCACTAGCAATCGTGTACATACAACACCGGAAATCCATAGGTGTTGAATACACAAAGGTTTGAAACTAGATTATTGACTCTAGTGCTAGTGGGAGACTGTTGGAGATATGCCCAAGAGGGAATAATAAAGTGGTTATTATCATATCTTCATGCTTATGATAAATGTTTACATACCATGCTATAATTGTATTAACCGGAAACATTAATAGTTGTGTGATTTGTAAACATAAAAGAGTCCCTAGTAAAGCCTCTTGTTAAACTAGCTTGTTGGTTAATGTATGATCATGGTTTCCTGATCATGAATATAGAGATGTTATTAACAACAGGGTCATATCATTAGGAGAATGATGTGATGGACATACTCCTATAGTTAAGGGTAGCATAAAGATCAAGTCATTTCATATAGTTCATTTTCTATAAGCTTTCTGATACATAGTAACCTAATTCCTTCGACCATGAGATCATGCTAATCACCATCACCGGAAGAATGCTTTGATGATATCAAACACCACACCGTAACTGGGTGGCTATAAAGGTGGCATTGAGTGTTCGGAAAGTATGTGTTGAGGCACATGGATCAATAGTGGGATTTGTCCATCCATATGATGGATAGATATACTCTGGGCCCTCTCGGAGGAATGTCATCCAATTAGCTTGCAAGCATGTGATTGGCTCACAAGGGATCACATATCATGGGAACGAGAAAAGAGTACTTATCGATAATGAGGTTGAACTAGGTATGCAGAGATACCGGCGATCAGACCTCGGATAAGTAAACTATCGCGAGGTAAAGGGAAATTGGTATCGTATGTAAATGGTTCATTCGATCACGAAGTAATCGTAGAAATATGTGGGAGCCATATGAATTTCAAGATTCCTCTGTTTGTTATTGATCGGAGAAGAATCTCGATCATGTCTACATAATTCACGAACCGTAGGGAGACACGCTTAAGGATTCGATGTTGTTTAGTAGATATGGAATGTGAGTAAAGAGACCGAATGTTGTTCGGAGTGTCAGATGTGATCCGGGATATCACGAGGAGATGTGGAATGGTCCGGAGAATATGATTCATATAAGGAAAGTCCAATTCCGGACTTCGGGAATGGTTCCGGTGTTTTCACTGGAATGTTCTAGAAGGGTCTAGAAGGTTCGCCGATCTAGAAAAGGAAGGGTACATGGATGTGTCATGACAAAGTGGAATGGTTGCATCATGTCCTAGGTCACTTGGCTGGACATTGGAAGAGAGAAATCAAACTCTAATTTGAAAGTCAAAAGGGTAGTTTGAAAAGGTCAAACTGGGACAATATTTCCAAGTGGAAGGAGAGAAGGATTCTTACCTAGGGAAGGAATCCTCCCTCTCCCTTGGTCCGGCCACATGAAGTGGAGTTGGGGGAGGACTCCCTCCCCCTTGGCGCCTCGCCACCTATAAAAGGAGGGTAGGGCGCCCCCCTTGGACACACAAGAAACCCTAGCTTGGCCGCCGCCCCCCTCTCTAGTTGTGGCCAATCTAGATCTCCTCTAAACCGCTACCAACTAGCTAAACCCTAATTGCTATCTACCTCTAAACCTTGGCCTCTAAACCCTAGATCGTCGGGGCTCCCTCTACTCCACCATACCCGCTCCGGCTTAGGCGAAACTCTGCGGGATCTCCCCTCTACTTCTGACACCACGCCGTCGTGCTGTCGGAATCGCGAGGAGAGAACTACAACCTCCGTTGTCTGCTAGAACAAGGGAGAGGAAGGTATTCATCGAGTACCGTACGTGTGACCGACTACGGGAGCGCTGTCGGAACACGGCGCTGGAAGGATCGTCTACGCGATCTTGAGAGCGGCAAGTGAACGACTACATCACCCACGAGAATCTGCTCTCGTTAACTGCTTTGGATCTTCGAGGGTTAGTACTCTATCAACTTGTTGCACCGATCTAGTAGATAGATCTTGGCTTGATCATAGATTAGATCTTGATTGTGTGTTGATGCGGTAGAAATTTTTTGTTTTCCATGCTACGAACCCCTACACCAAGATGGTGACATAAAGATTTGCAAAGTACACACAGATCTGAATGTGGCGGATCCGTTGACTAAACCTCTCCCGAGGGAAAAACATGACCAGCACCAAACCTCCATGGGTGTTCGGTATATTACCATGTAATTTAGATTAGTTTACTCTAGTGCAAGTGGGAGACTGTTGGAGATATCCCTAGAGGAAATAATAAAAGTGGTTATTATTATATCTTTGTGTTTATGATAAATGTTTACATTCATGCTATAACAGTATTAACCGGAAACATTAATACTTGTGTGATTTGTAAACTAAATTAGAATCCCTAGTAAAGCCTCTTTGTAATACTAGCTTGTTGGTTAATAGATGATCATGGTTTCCCGATCATGAACATTGAGATGTTGTTAACAAAAAGATCATATCATTAGGAGAATGGTATGATGGACATACTCCTATAGATAAGCGTAGCATTAAGATCAAGTCATTTCAATAGTTCATTTGCTATAAGCTTTCTGATACATAGTAACCTAATTCCTTCGACCAAGAGATCATGCTAATCACCATCACCAGAAGGATGCTTTGATGACATCAAACACCACACCGTAACTGGGTGGCTATAAAGGTGGCATTGAGTGTTCGGAAAGTATGTGTTGAGGCACATGGATCAAGAGTGGGATTTGTGCATCGATATGACGGATAGATATACTCTGGGCCCTCTCGGTGGAATGTCATCCAATTGGCTTGCTAGCATGTGACTGGCTCACAAGGGATCACATATCACAGGAACGAGAAAAGAGTACTTATCGGTAACGAGGTTGAACTAGGTATGCAGAGATACCGACGATCAAACCTCGGATAAGTAAACTATCGCGAGACAAAGGGAAATTGGTATCATATGTAAGTGGTTCATTCGATCGCAAAGTAATCGTAGAAATATGTGGGAGCCATATGAATTTCCAGATTCCTCTATTGGTTATTGATCGGAGAAGTGTCTCGGTCATGTCCGCATAATTCACGAACCGTAGGGAGACACACTTAAGGATTCAATGTTGTTTAGTAGATATGGAATGTTAGTAGGGATACCGAATGTTGTTCGGAGTCTCGGATGGGATTCGGGATATCACGAGGAGATCCGGAATGGTCCGGAGAATAAGATTCGTATAAGGAAAGTCCGATTCCGGAGTTCGGGAATGATTTCGATGTTTTCATCGGAGAGGTTCTAGAAGGTTCTCCGGACCAGAAGGGGGATGTTCCATGAATGTGTCATGGGTAAGTGGAATGATTGGATCATATCCTAGGTCACTTGGTTTGGGCATTTGCGAGAAAGAATTAAAGCTTTAAATTGAAAGTCAAACGGGAGGTTTGAAAAGTCAAACTGGAACAATGGTTTCCTAGTGGAAGAAGGAAATAGTCCTTTCCTTCAATCCAACTTGGGTTTGGGTTTGCATTCAAACCCTCCCCTCCCAAGGCTGCCCCCTCTCATAAATAGCAGGGGAGGGCTACCCCAAACACACAAGAGCCAACCCTCCACCCGTGTCGCGCCGCCGCCGTCCTAGCCGCCGCCGACACCTCCTCCTCCTCGCGGCCTTCTAAACCCTAGATCACCGGGAAACCCTAGATCTACCATAACCCGCACCGGCTTAGGTGAAGCCCTGCGGGATCTTCCCTCTACTTCCGACACCACGCCGTCGTGCTGCCGGAATCGCGAGGGGAGAATTACAACCTCAGCTGCCTGCTGGAACAAGGGAGAGGAAGGTCTTCATCGAGTACCGAACGTGTGACCGACTACAGAAACGCTGCCGGAATGCAGCGCCAGAAGGATCGTCTACGCGATCTTGAGATCGGCAAGTGTACGATTACATCACCCACGAGAATCTGCTCTCGTTAACCGCTTTGGAATCTTCGAGGGTGAGTGCTCCTATCGACTCGTTGCTACAATCTAGTAGATAGATCTTGGCTTGTTTGTGTGCATGCGGTAGAATTTTTTGTTTTCCATGCTACGAACCCCTACAGCCCAACCACACCCGAAATGTGGCCAGCGATCTTGGATCTATCCAAAATCTCTGCAAGGGCATCCACCGCAGTGTTAAACAATAGGGGGGATATAGAATCCCTCATCTAACCCCGCAGGACGGACTAAAGTAGGGGCCAATCTCTCCGTTGACATTGATCGCCGTCCGCCCACTCATCACAAACTGCATGATCTAGCTGATCACGCGGTCATCGAGCCCCCTCCTCTCTAGAACTAGCCTCAAGAAGTACCAGTCCAAGCGGTCATAGGCCTACTGGAAGTCCAGCATAAGGAACACCCTTTTTTGACGGCGCGCCTTAACTTCATGAATGATTTCATGTAGCGCCAGTACATCGTCGTGAATCAGGCGTCCGTTGAGAAAGGCGAACTAGAGCGGGTGTGTGAGCCTCTCCAATACAGGGGCGAGATGCAGAGCACAAACCTTGGCGAACAGACGCTGGATGACATTGATCACCGTGATCGGGCGGAAATGACGGATATCCGTGGCCCCCACGACCTTGGTGATTAAGGTAATCACCCCAAAATTCAGCCGCGACATCACTAAAGTACCCGTGTAGAACTCCTGAAACATCTGCATGATCACAGGGAGCAGCTGGTCCTAGAAGGTCTGGAAGAAGCTCACAGGGAGCCCATCGGGGTCGGGGGAAGAGCCGGTACGCATGGACTTCAAAGCGAAGGCGACCTCCTCCGGGAGAAAGGGACGAGTAAGGTCTACATTCTTGGTCGGGGATACCAACGCCTCACCAGTCCAGAAGTCTGGCGCAAGCGAGGGCCCCGAAGGGGGCGATGCCGAGAAGAGGTCCTTGTAGAAAGCATAAATATAGGAGGATAGCGCCTGAGGGGATTCCAATAAGGAATACCCCTCCTAGAGGCAAGGGATCGAGCACGTCCTCCTCCTTCCACTGGCAATGGCATGGAAGTAGGCAGTGTTCGATTCCCCCTGGACCGTCTAGTTCTGGCGACTCCGCTGTCACCAAAAATCCTCCTCTCATTTGTACATCTTCATAATGGAGGTCTCAAGGGAGTACCTATGGGACCAGGCCTCGGGGGAGAGGCCATACAAGTCAGCCTCCCGATCCAAGGCTTGGATTTCCTGCAAGAAGGCGTCCTTCTGGGTCCTGAGTTCGGCCCCCAAGTTGGCGCCCCAACCCCTCATGAACTGTCGGGATACCTTAGCACAGTGGTGCCAGATATCCACCGCACAGTAGACCCGGGAAAGAGACGCCGCCGCTGAAATCCATCTAGCCCGAACCGCCTCGATGAAGCCTTGATTCTACGGCCAGAAGGACTCGAAGTGAAAGCGATTCAGCTTAGGAGGACGACCCCCTCTAGAGGAAAGGAGGAGCGAGGTGTGATCAGAACCAACTATGGTGACCGCCCTGAGTGAGCAGAGAGGGAAGGCCACCTCCCAGTTGACAGACACAAAGACACGGTCGAGAATGCTGTGAATCGGGGCCCGCTGATTATTGGTCCAAGTATACCTAGCACCCACCCAAGCAATCTCGTGGAGGGCCATATCGGTGATGTAGTCATTGAACAACCGCATCCTAGGGAGATCCACATTCTCCGAGCTCTTGTGGTCATCGGAACGGATCAGGTTGAAGTCCCCGGCCACCACCACCGGAAGAACCGCACGTTCCACTTTCGACTTGAGCTCTAGCAAGAAACCAGCGGACCTCCTATGGTCCACGGGGCCATAGACAATAATCACCTCCCACTTGAAGCGAGTATGTCTATGGGTGAGTGCCATACTCACAAAGAATTCCCCACGGTCCATATCATCAATAACGAAGGTATACTCCGCTCCCAAAAGGATACCCCCGGAGTGACCAGATGCTGGGAGCAAGGAAAAAAATAGTGTGCTATTTATTTTAGCGTGGCTCTTCTCCAAACGCTATGCAAGTTATAGCGTGCTAATAGCGCGCTATTTTTCAAAATAGCGTGTGTAAAAAAATTAAAAAATTAAGGTCTTGCATGTATTACTAGGGATTTCAGCAGCTATTTTTTGAGTAATACATGCATAACCAATTAACTAGTAGTGGCCAAATGACAAAGTTTGCTTAACATCCGGTGCAGGACTAGTTAGAGGACAAGACCCGCATTAGGTTAGCTCACTAGGCGAGAACTTGAGATGCATGTCCTCCCGGTGCTTCATTGTGTTTCGTGGACGTGCCAAGCAGAGAGGCGGCCGACCGACTGGACCTGGAGGAAACGGGCGTTGTAGTCTGTCAGCAACCGCTACCATCATGTGGGAAGGGAGAACTAGGGAATAGGGTTGAGTTGACATAGATTTAGATGTAGAGTGTTGGGCGTGGTGGAGTCATGGACTCAATGGGCTTATGGGGTAACGCTATATTCATAGTTTTTTTAGCAGCGCTATTGCGTTGTGACGTTATAGCGTATTTAGCACCGCTAAAGCGTAATTAGCGCCATAGCGAGCAGATTTTGCATAGCATAGCGTTCACATCCCAAATATGCTATAGCGCCGCTATAACGAAGAAATAGCGCGCTATTTTTTTCCATGGCTGGGAGACAAGACCAGGCAAACTTGCACCGGCTGAGACCATCTAACTCCTCGATGGAAAAAATCCTTATGAATCGTCTCCTGGAGGCGAATAATGTCCGGCACTTCAAAACGGATGTATTCCTTAACCTAGCGATGCCGACCCTCTTGCCCGAACCCCCGGATGTTCCAAATGAACGCTCGGATGGCTCGGAGGATGTCCATAGGATATCTCAGGCCGGGGGGCATAGCGGGGGCCGAATGAGCACGACTAGTAGGAGGACAGACCATAGGAGCCTTAGGAGGTCTACCCTGAGGAGTAGACTTGTGGGTAACCTCCCGCTCATCAGGAGCAGGGGGCTCCTCGTTGGAGCCTGGTCCGGGGGACCTAGCCTCAGCGAGGATCCGAGAGAGTTCCCTCTCCCGAGCGTCATGCGCCCGGGCAGCAGCGATCGCTCCCGCATACCCCTCCCGCACATTAATGGCAGCAATCTGGTCCGTCCTCGGCCCACGCTCGCCATAGAATAAAATCCCGCAGTCATCTGCAACTTCGCCCAGGTGGGCCAGCAAAACCTCAGAGAGAACACAAAACGGCGAACCAGGAAGCCCTGAAGGAGTGGTGATAGAGGACGGAGCATAGGAGGAGGAGGAAGTACCTGGAAACTCATCGCGAGCCGCCACACGAAGGGAAGACCACTCCGCCACCATCGGCTTGGGACCAGACAGACCTAGCCGAGTCCCCGCAAGGTGGACACTGTGGCAGGAGGGAGGCAGGGGAGGCGGCCTGGGGCCCCTGGCCCGACGTAGCTTGGAAGTTGTCGCCGGAGAGTCTGTGAGCGCGGCTACCGATAGCACCGACGGGTCAGGGGTGTCAGTGCGAGCGAGTAGCAAACCACCCCGGGGAACGCGGGGACAGGTCCGCACACACCTCCAGGCTAACACTCCCGGAGGTCTCCTCCTCCAGGGACGTCTGAGCTGGGGAGACCCGGGGCGGAGGGAGTTCCCCATGGCGAGGTTGGAACCGTACTGCGCGATGTCGAGGCCGATAGAAGGAGTGGGGTCAGGACGGTAACACCGAGGGAGGTCCTCCAGAACCATCTTGGTCGGCGCGCTCTGCGACAGGCGACGCCCCACAGCGGCGGGAGAGGGCTCCCGCGAGCACCCAGCCGCCGGAGGGAGGGTCGTGACACCCCTAGAGGCCCCCTGCGGCGGCAGCGGCAGGGACGAAGACGCGTCGGTGGCGAGAGGCGACTCCGGGTCGGACCCCGAGTCACTGTCGTCTGAGCGACCCACCCCCACCCCCGCCCCCGTGTCATCACCGACAAGGGGAGGGGAGGGGGTGGGGGGCTGGCCCCCAGACCCGCCACCACCTCATCGAGCTCCACCAGTAAGTCCCTGCCCACCCGGTCAAAGAAGAAGCGAGGCAGGGACACGGGGAAGACCCAGCGATCCCGGCACAGGAGTCTCATATGAGCCGCACCAAGCCATGAGAGGGAGCCCAAATTCACCTCTAGGACCTTGCCCACAGCTTGCCCAATGAGGGCAACAAGTTCGGGCCTCCGAGCCTCATCCGGGAGCCCCAGAAGACGCACCCACACCTTAGAGAGAGACGCCACGTACCCCTGGTCGGCCGAGGACGGCTGAATGGAGACCTTTAGCTGGTGAATGGGGAGGGTGAAGGAGGTGCCACATGCACACATCCTCAGAATAGCCACCGACAGGAACGAGACCGCAAACTCGAAGGAGGAGATGCGGCGCATCGGCCACTCATGGCCTGGGAGGACCGCGAATAGCTCCTCCTGGATCAGAGCCTCAGTCACCTCCACTGCATAGGGGGGTCCTAGACTGGGAGCACCGTCACCATCGCCAAGGTCTCCAGCACAGTCATCTGGACCCCTCCCATGTCAATGAAGAAGAATCCCCCATTCACTCCATGGCCGTAGTACTCCAAACACTCCCTGCCGCGAGAAGGTGGCGGGATCCACGAGGCCTCGCCCAACCGCCCGGCGCCGGGGAGGCTAGCCTCGGAGGCCGAGGCAGACGGGTCCTTCTTCTTCTTGCTCTTCTTCTTCTTTTTCTTAGCCCCCGCAGCCTCGGCAGGGCCTCCCGCGCGGCCGGTCGCCCCCTCGAACTGAGGGGATGGTGCCTGCCCGTCACGCCGGGACGGGGCGTCAGCCCGTCCCGAGCTCAGACGACCACGCGGCCCCCTCCCTTGCTCGAAGGGCCTCCTCCCGAAGACGAGCCTCCCGCTCGATCTCAGCATGGTGGGGAGCCCTGTCCAGCGGGGCCTCCATACGGTGCCGAGCCCGCGAGGGGACCTCGAGGGACGCCGGCCATGCATGGTGCGACCCGCATGTCGCGAGCGGCGCAGAGGGGACCGACGCAGAGGTGGCGGGGATCGACGCGGCGACGGAGGGGAGTGGCGCAGCGATGGAGGGGACCTGCGGCCAAGGAAGCGGTAAGCCCCGCGCTGGCCCCTGGCCGGCTGGGGGTACCTTCCCTGGGCAGAAACTCCCTAGGCAGCGCCATGGCCGAGGCGAGGGGAGGCCGGGCGCGAGCCTGCCGGCGGGCTGGGGGGCGGCACGACATCAGCACGTCGCGGAATGAGCGGGGAGGGGCGCGGCCAGGCGGGGACCCGGCGAGGGGGATGGAGGCGGCGAATCGAAAGCTGCAGAGGAAGAATGCGGCGGCGGACGAGCGATACTAGACGCTTGGGAATCGCCCAAGGGTTTCAAGAGAGCGGGCAGGTATGGGCCCTTACTGGGATGGGGGCTCGAGTTCG
Source organism: Avena sativa (assembly GCA_916181665.1). Classification (NCBI taxonomy): domain Eukaryota; kingdom Viridiplantae; phylum Streptophyta; class Magnoliopsida; order Poales; family Poaceae; genus Avena; species Avena sativa. The sequence continues at coordinate 366,320,262 of OV702279.1, read as the reverse complement.
GCCCGTAGGTAAGAGGGGCCACTGGGCCAGACGGACCAGGCCACCCGCGGGTGAGGGCCCGCGAATGGCCTGTCCATCCAAGCCACCTGGGCTCCCCTTTCCTAGGCCCACCATAGCCCCATCCCGCATCGGCCTACCCCCTGGTGCCCCCTCCTCACTCCACCCAGCCCCTCCCGCGGTGCCGCAGACGCCGCCGGAGTCCCCCCGCGCCGGCTAGGCTGCCTCGTGGCGACCTTGGCCAGCGGGAGGAACTCCCCGAGGGAAGTGTGAAGGAGGGAGAATAGGCATCGAGGGGTCGGAACCCCGCGCTCCTCCACAGCCCTAGCGCCGCCCGAGGCTAGCACCCGCTCCGGCGAGGCCCCCTACACCAAGCGGTCATCTTCCTCAGCGCCTGCCTCCTCCTCGACGTCCCTCCACGCCATCCCACGAAGGTCGGTGAGGTCCGCGACCTGCGACGATGAAAGCGGCCACGGCGGCTGCATGGCCGGCTGAGGAGGGGAGGGCGGGGACGACGCTGCTCCGGCAAGGTGGATGCGGCTGCCAACCTTGACTCGGTGCGCCGGGAAGAGTAGCACGCTGGTCTGCCTCACGAACTCGCCGCGGCGGCGGTCACGGGCATCGATGACCACGCCGTCTACATTAAGAAGCACCAACCTCCCCTCCGTTGGACGCAAGATCACCGTCGCCGAAGACCATCCAGGCCGGCAGCCCTCGAACACCGAGGCGGGGGAGGCTCACCAGCGAGAGGGACCACCGCCGGGGAGATGGGACTACCAGCCATGGGCAAATAGGGGACACCGGCGGCTCGCCGGCAGCAGCGCAGATTCAAAATTCAAAATCGCCTGAGCCAGCGCCCCGCTCCCGTGACGTCATCCCAGGATTTCTTCCAAGCCGGAAGAAGATGCTCGCCGCCCATCAAGGAGTTTCCAGATTCCTCCGGGGCGAACATGCGCGGCTAGGATTGTTCCACCAAAGACTGTTCATGATTATTGTTCAAAAAAAAAAGACTGTTCATGAATCTGATAAATCCCTGTCTATCCCATGCCCCCTCTTTACATTCAACCTGTCGTTCGTTCGTGCAAAGTCTGATCCCTTTTTTTTTCCAGGGGACAACCATATCTCCACTCCCCTCAAATTCTCAACCCCGTTTGACAAATTCCCACCGCCGCAAGCTGTACGCAACAGCGGCTGCCTGCTCGCCAGCTCGTGCCGACACTTCGCCGGTAAACCTCGCGCCCCGGACGGCGCCGCCGTCACATTCGGAAGGCCGACGAGATTTGCCGGACGAGCTACAGTGTGTGCCCAACGTGTCAGCTCCATGTACTAGATGTTACGATCGGAATCAGAGATGAGTCATCCTGTTGCGTTTGTCGTGATTAATTAGCCTGACTGGGACAGGGTTCTAGTCTAGTCTAGTCACACGTACGGAGGTTTCCGTGAAGGGACTCGAATTTTCAAGGGGTCGGCATCAGAGCCAGAGAAGGATTTCATGGGAAGCAACCGGCATGCATATGGTTTTCGTGGAGGTTTTTTACTATTTTTCTCGCGTGTGTGTGTGTGTGTGTGTGTGGCTGACAGTTACACAGACAGGGTTAGATTTTTCTGAAGGTAGTTGCGACCGGTGTGTGCGCCTTTTCACCGGACTAATAATGGTAGTGGCTCGATTCTCAAAAATAAAAAAAATAATGGTAGTGGCTCCCATGAAGTGATGCATCATGGGAACATTAGATTTTACGTGGCACCATTTGGATCACACCGGGAACTTAATTATTATTTATTAATCAGTTGATACGAAAACTAGTGACGCTATACTCTGTGCACATGCATATCGAATCAAGACTGATCATTGGTGAAGTTCTGAGAATAGGAGTTCGAAACCGTTGGGATATCAAATCACTGAATTATTTGTCGGTACGCTCACTCACCATTGAATGATTCCCCTTCTAGATTGCGTGGTTGTTGAACATAACCATGATCAAAAAGGTAACACCTTCCCTTTCTCACGAAAAACAACACATGCAGTCCCATCGCAAAAACATGTCTAGAAATTTTACACAAGCAAAATAATACAGACTAACATTTCTCATGACAGTACGTTTCACGGTGTTCTTCAATTTCGTGTTCCCTTTTCCAAGCTTCCGTATGAGCTAATTTTTTTTAAATAATATTTTTTTATATTAAATTTCACAAATAATACATAAAACGGGCCAATTACAAATCTGATGATCCGTCGTCCATTGAAAAGACGACCAGGCTGATTCGTCTTTTGAAAAGACGACCGAGTTGTCTTTTTTTATTCAAAAGACGACCGGTTTGTCTTCTTTTATTCAAATGACGACACGCTTTTGTCGAGCTGTCGGGCGACAGGGGGTACGCGGCGTCGTTCGTTGAACGGACGAAGGACGGTTCGTTCTTTGAACGGACGACGTGCCCCAGCATATAGCTCGCGTGCCTGCCCGTCGTCGTCCTCCCCTCCTCTCTCTCTCTCTCTCTCTCTGGCTGTTCTTCCTCTCTCTCGTTTGCTCCGTTTTCCCAGCTGCTGCACCGATTTGTAGCCTAGATTTCTACCCAAACTCGCTGCTCTAACACATTAGCAAGCTAGTATAGTCCCGATCTACTAATGGGATAGCCTGGTATAGTGATTTGAGTCGTTTTGGTGGAGGGATCTGGTGGTGTTCTTGTTGAGCAATGGCCATGGTGGAGGCTGGTGCTGGGACTTGAGGAAGGTGCATGGTGGAGGTGTTGATCCATTGACCTGAGGCAGCTGCACGGCAGGACTTCGCACGCTTCAAGGGTAAACCCTAATTTCTTGCTAATTGCAAGCATGTGTGTATGTTTATAGGTAGCCTTTGATGGGATCTGTTAGATGCAAGATATTTGTAGAGTATTATGTGTCAATATACCTGTTTTTGACTATTTTCGGTATTTTTTAGGTCGAAAATCATGTGAAATAATGTAGTGTTTAGGTTCTTGTATGGTCCTGGTCTCGTCAGAACAAACCAGCACGGAGTTGATTTGAGCGAGTTTAATTTTATGGATGAAGTGCTTCCGAATCCTGAAACAGTGCCCGTTACTCAGTTGAAGGATTGGTTATGTGTCCGTTTAGGGCTCCCTCCTACCCATACTGTCGGTGTGCATGCTTTATGGACTAAGTCAAGGCAAACCCCTAATTTTTATTTAAGGCCAATAGAAGCACAACATAAATGGGTCAAATTTGTGCAAGCTTGCCAGAAAAGAGAAGTTAACCCCGGTCTCTTAGTGTTACCTGTGGCGAAAGAGGCTGGGTATGATCATGGCCAGAGTAGTCAGACCAGTCATGCTGGAGTTAGTTATGATCATGGCCAGAGTAGTCAGGGCCAAGAGGGTGGCGGCGGTTATGAATCAGGTCACAGTAGCTATGCACACACACCGGGGGTGATGGTTATGTATCAGAGGACGGTGGTGAAGGATTAGGGGAAGACATATTCAGTGGCGAAGCTGATGAGGACGAGATATATGATGGTTTGTTGCAACATCAAATGGAAGCCGAAGACTCAGAAGGCAACAGTGATACGGCTGATGATTCTGGCGAGTCTGATCAAGAAGAGATCGGCCAACCTATTCCGACATCATGGAATAATGACAACACAGCAGCAATGACTGTGAACGATGGGCATGATTCGGCGTGGCATTATCACGCGAACAACATCTCTCTAGGTGCATTATATCCTAGCAAGAGACATCTGCAGGAAGCAATTGTTGAGTGGTCAATGTCCATGCAACGGGTCTTGAAGACGAAGGTGTCATCACAACAATATTTGACATTGGTTTGCGAGGAAGCTGGATGTCCTGCAAGGGTGCATGCCCATGTCCCTAGGTATGACACAAACTGGAAGGTCACCGATGTTGTGATGCACACATGCACACTTGATAGTGTCCTTCAGGACCATCGTAACCTCACGTCAACCCTCCTAGCTAGACTGTTGTACATAGAGATAGTGGAGGGCAAAGCCATGGGGGTGAAAGCTATCATTAACAAAGTTTCTGTCAGATTCCGCTACAATATTTCATACGGGAAGGCTTGGAGGACTAAGCAAAGGGCACTGGAGGCAAGGTTTGGTTCGTTTCGAGACGGGTATGACTGTGTTGTTAGGATGCTCCAGACACTGCAGGCTAGGAATCCAGGCACCTACGTGGACATCCAACACTTTACATTACCACAGGAACCTAATTTGAGGGTACTTCATCGAGTGTTCTTCTCATTTGCTATATGCATAGAAGCTTTCACTCAGTGTCGACTAGTCATCTGTGTGGATGGTACATTTCTCACTGGCAAGTATAGGGGTTAGATATTGACTGCCATAGGTCAAGATGGAAACAATCAAGTTGTTCCACTTAATTTTGCTTTCGTGGAGAGCGAGAACACCGAGAGTTGGGTATGGTTTTTCAGGCAGCTGAAAATAGCAATTGTGAGAGATACACAGAATGTATGCGTCCTTCATGATAGGCATCCAGGTATACTAAGCGCGATAAAGAAGCTCACACATCCCACTCCTGATGAAGTAACTCCATGGCTGGACATGCATAGTCGTTGGTGCATGCGGCATCTAGGGGCCAACTTTTTCTCACAGTTCATGAACAAGGCTCTTATGAACCTATTCAAGAAGCTTTGCAAGCAGAACCAAGAGTGGAAGTACATCAAGTGTCGTGGCTATCTTGATGACTTCACTAAAAACATGTGACTCAAAGGAGAGCAGCTAGAGCAGCAGCGGTCGCGGCTCATGCAACGGCGTTAGCTGCATAGGCAACAACAGGAGCAACACCACCGGAGGAAGAACCCATTGCCCTTTGTGACTTGCCAGGATTTGACCAACCTGGTACTAGGAGAAGGCCTGGTAGAAGGATTAAAAAATTTCAGGAATGGATACAACATGAGCCTGTAGAGAGGTGTTCTCTGCTGCATGACACTCATGGTGCTAGGTTTGGCATCATGACTATAAATCTGGCTGAAACTTACAACTTTGTCTTGAGAGGAAGTAGGGCTCTACCATTAACAGCCATTGTGGAGTGTATTTTTACCGAAACTCTGAAGTATTTCAGAGACAGACTCCAGATGGCTCAGATGCATATCATGAACAACCCAAACACGAGGTATTGTTCAAAGATCATACATTACATGGATGCCAAGATGGAGAAGGCTCGGTCCATGCATGTCATCGCCATCGGTAATCAGGAAAGAAGGTTAGAGGTACGCCTCCCTTCCAACCGGATTGGAACAGGAGAAGAGGTAAAGACATAGGAGGTGAGGATTGTCCACGAAGCCTGGCCAACGTGTGAGTGCACGTGCAATAAACCCAAGCTGTTGCATCTGCCTTGCTCTCATGTACTAGCTGCATGCGGGTTGATGGGTATGGATGCGATATCGTTTGTGTCTCCTTATTTCCTTAAGGACGTGGTTGCCACATCTTTGGGACTGGTGGAGCTACTCCTCGTGGACGTGGCAGCAGAGGAAGAAGAGGCAGAGGAAGAAACTAGATGTGTGGAACTATGTCTTAAATTTGTAATATGTGTGGAACTATGTCTTAAATTTGTAATATGCGTGGAACTATGTCTTAAATTTGTAATATGTGTGAAACTATGTCTTAAATTGTTAATATGTGTGGAACTAATGTGCAGATGGCGGGATCTTTGCTGAATGCTGACATAGATAGAAAGCACCGGTCGACGGTACTAGATGCTAACCCGGGGACCTTGAAGCACCTAGTGACTCGCACTCCCATGTCGAACTGGTGCATACATCCTGATTGGCTTCAGAGGCATGTGACATTTATTTCTCTTGCTGTTGGGATATTTATGGGCCAGAGTGACTAAACTGTTCTGCTATCTTCTTATGTAGATTGAAGTGGGCTGGGCTCTTACCCTTCGTTCGTTTGGTTGAGGCCACTCGTATGGAGGAGATAGAAGGGTGACACCTTGGGTTCCAGACTAGTCGCTTACAGTACGACTCGTCTTTGCTCACGTGCTTGGTGGATCGATGGAGGCCCGAGACTCACACTTTCCATTTTCGATGGGGAGAGATGGCTCCTACCCTTCAGGACGTCTCGTACTTGCTGGGACTTTCATTGGTTGGCGTGCCCATAGGCCCAGTGGATCCACCGGCAAATTGGGCTCAAGACATGGCCCAACAATTCTTTGGCATTCGTGATGGAGCTCAGGCCTTTCGCCATGACAATCATGGGCCAAAATTTGGATGGTTGGAGCAGTATTAGGTGTATTTCATTTATTTGTTCTATTTTGTTGGAGCAGTATCATGTACTGAAAATTGTTCTATTTGCCAATGCAGATACAGAGGTTTGGGTTCCCAGCCACTCCGATGACTGTGCCACAGATTACACACAGCCTGGAGGCATACATTATGTGGCTGCTCGGGAAGGTGATGTTCACTAAGAACCACGTGTCGACCATTAGTGCGCGATACATACATTTTGCTAGAGGGATCGCGAAGGCGACGTGCCAGGAAGAATGCACACAGTGGAGTTGGGGTTCAGCTGTCTTAGCAGCTACGTACCGAGGTATGTGCAATGCTTGCCAGTTAACCAAGGACAGTTCTGCCTTGCTAGGATGCCCATTGTTGCTGCAATTGTGGTCATGGGAGAGGTTCCCTCTCGGCCGTCCAGAAGTAAGTGTCAACCAAATAGTCGACAACCAGGAACATGAAACAATTGTCTACCACTCTGACCTGCTGTTCGACGAAGAGCAAATTGACTTGCCTACATCTGGCACTCACTGGACCCGTCGCAAGGTCAGTGTACTGTCTTAATAAATTGCACTTCTGGTACTACAATATGAAAGTTACTAACAACTATTTTGTCATGCAGTGTCATTTCGCGGGAGAGCAAGTCGTTAGATGCAATCCATCGTTCAGCGAGCAGTTCGACACACTGAAAGAGGATGTCGTGATTTGGGAGCCGTACACCCTGCAGACACGACACACATGATATCCCGGCGGGTTATCTATTATGTGCACTAGAGATCGAGAGTATTGGCTGAGTACATCTAAGATCATCTTTGATTGCCAAGTTGAGGAGATGTCTCAACAGAGTGTCATGCGGCAGTTCGGTCTTTTCCAGATGGTAGATCCCCCGCGTCCGGATGTTCCCCTTCCAGATGTCGTGCACGAGTAAGTAAATATATGTACATAAGGAATGCGTATTATACTTCATCTATGTTCTTTAATGATGGTCTAACAAATTCTAATAACAGGTACTCTCGGAAAACTAGCAAGACCACCACTCAATAGCTCCAACGGGTGGGGATTTACGTCAATGAGTGGCAGAATGCACCAACACAAGTGTGGCACGCTGGCCCGTTTGATATGGAGCTATTCCACGGATACTTACAGAGGTACATGTCGATGACACGGCTACGTCCCATTCCACACGCACATGACGATGAGATATACCCTAGCCAGTCAACACTGGAGTCCAAACAGTCAGAGGTAAGTACTTTATTTAGAGCATAATCAACATGAGTGCCTATGTAGTGCATACCTAACTATGAGACAAATGCAGGCCGACATGACGTGGGAGCTACAGACTGAGGTGGATCAGTACGAACGATCGCTTTCGACCGTTCCTCTTGTGCCCCGTCAGCAGGCTCAGTCCTTTGCCCGGTGGGTCGAGGAGAAGCTGCGGCCATCACGTGCACCAGGAGCATATTTCTCCTCCACTCCGCCACGGGCCTCGTCCACGACTCTCACAGCAGGCACCGCCGAGAGCACCACCTCCAGACCAGGCTGGAGGCTCGGGGTGGCAGCAATCTGTAGGGGTTCGTAGCATGGAAAACAAAAATTTTCTATCGCATACAAACAAACAAGCCAAGATCTATCTACTAGATTGTAGCAACGAGTCGATGGAATAACTTACCCTCGAAGATTCCAAAGTGTTTAACGAGAGCGGATTCTCGTGGGTGATGTAGTCGTACTCTTCCCGATCTCAAGATCGTGTAGACGATCCTTCCGGCGCTGCGTTCCGGCAGCGCTCCCGCAGTCGGTCACACGTACGGTACTCAACGAAGACCTTCCTCTCCCTTGTTCCAGCAGGCAGCGGAGGTTGTAGCACTCTCCTCGTGATTCCGGCAGCACAACGGCGTGGTACCGGAAGTAGAGGGGAGATCCCGCAGGGCTTTGCCTTAAGCCGGAGCGAGTATGGTGGAGTATGAGAGAGGGCTATTAGTGGTCTAGGGATTAGACACACCAATTAGAAGGCTCTAAACCGAAGGCTAGGGCAATTAGAAGCTCTAAACCAAAACGGCTCTAAACCGGAGATTAGAGGATAGGAACTTGTGTGTCTAGAGGAGGAGGCCCTGCCCCTCCTTTTATGGGTGGAGGGTGCGGACAAGGGGAGGGGAGTCCCTCCCCAAGTCGGCCTTGGTTGGCGCGCCGGCTTGGGGAGGAGACTCCTCCCCCAAGTCGGTTCCCAACTCCTCTTGCTTGTTTCCCACAGTTTCTTGTTTTAGCCGTTTGACTTTCAAACTGGACATTTGACTTTTCTGTTTTAGGATTCAATTTAATCCTTTATTTGGAACAGCAAGAACACTTAGTACATGATGCAATCATTCCAATATGTAATGACACATTCATGTACCCCTCCCCCCTCCCGGAGTGCCGGACATTCCGGAACCTTCTAGAACATTCACCGGAATCATTTCCGAACTCCGAAACGGGACTTTCCTTATATGAATCTTATTCTCCGGACCATTCCGGATCACCTCGTGATATCCCGGATCCCATCCGAGACTCCGAACAACATTCGGTCTCTTTCTCATAATACCATAACTACTCAAAACAACGTCGAATCCTTAAGTGTGTCTCCCTACGGTTCGTGAATTATGCGGACATGATCGAGACACTTCTCCGAACAATAACCAATAGAGGAATCTGGAAATTCATATGGCTCCCACATATTTCTACGATTACTTTGCGATCGAATGAACCACTTACATACGATACCAATTTCCCTTTGTCTCACGATATGTTACTTATCCGAGGTTATGATCGTCGGTATCTCTGCATACCTAGTTCAACCTCGTTACTGATAAGTACTCTTTTCTCGTTCCCGTGATATGTGATCCCTTGTGATCCACTCACATGCTTGCAAGCTAATTGGATGACATTCCACCGAGAGGGCCCAGAGTATATCTATCCGTCATATGGATGGACAAATCCCACTCTTGATCCATGTGTCTCAACCAATACTTTCCGAACACTCAATGCCACCTTTATAGCCACCCAGTTACGGTGTGGTGTTTGATGTCATCAAAGCATCCATCCGGTAAAGGCGATATGCATGATCTCATGGTCGAAGGAATTAGGTTACTATGTATCAGAAAGCATATAGCAATTGAACTATTGAAATGACTTGATCTTTATGCTACGCTTATCTATAGGAGTATGTCCACCATATCATTCTCCTAATGATATGATCTTGTTGTTGATAACATCTCAATGTTCATGATAGGGAAACCACAATCATTTATCAACCAACAAGCTAGTGAAGTATAGAGGCTATACTAGGGACTTCAAATTAAGTTTACAAATCACACAAGTATTAATGTTTCCTTGTTAATACTATTATAGCATGAATGTAAACATTTATCATAAACACAAAGATATAATAATAACTACATTTATTATTGCCTCTAGGGCATATCTCCAACACAATCACAGTTTACTTCTGACCCGTGGCAGCAATCGCAGTTTAATATTGACCAGTTGCAGCAGAAACAGATTACTTTCGAACAATGGCAGCATCAGCAGCCGATCCCCTACATGGACTTCGCTTATGGACCACAATGTCATCCTCATGGTAAGCGTGTCCCTTCCTACTATTGTTAGATGCAGTATGGCATTGTTCAGTACTTAATTTCTTGTACACTAGCAGGAGACTCCTTTACATGGGACACTACTGACGACCATGATCAGCAGACACAGCACGAGCAGGTAGACTGGTTTGGCCAGTATTAGCCAAGTACTCCACCAACTATCCCCACACAGGATACACAGGATCAAGGTGAAGGGTCAACTACACCTCGCCATGATGTGATGCCACCTCACAGATATGGATGGAGTACACCGAGGCCTCCGCCACCTCGTCATCGACACTAGTGATATCTACTTATGTATCAGACATTTATTTATCTATGTATGAGACATATATCTACCTATATATGAGACATCATTTCATGATTTTATTCGACAAACTACTCAACATAGCTTGCAACACAGTTCAGCATAACTTGCGGTACATAAATAAGAGTCCTATCTATCCCTAGCATGATGCCTTTCCCTTTGCCTTCGATGATGCCTCGCCCTTTCCCTTTGACGATCCCTCGCACTTGCTCTTCTTGGCCTGTGCTTTCTTCTTCTCCTGCCTCTTGTCCCACTCAGCTCTCGCCTTGCTTCCAACGGGTGGCGGAATGAAGATATCATCCTCATCTTCGCTCTCTTCTATCCAGGCCCTAGGTGCCACAACCTGCTCCGTCATGTCAGCTTGACTCTTCTTGGCCTGCGCTTTCTTCTTCTCCTGCCTCTTGTCCCACTCAGCTCTTGCCTTGCTTCCAACGGGTGGCGGCATGAAGATATCATCCTCATCTTCGCTCTCTTCTATCCAGGACCAAGGTGCATCAGCCCGCTCCATCATGCGAGCTTCACTCTTGAAGGTGAGCTTGTTCCACCTTGCCTAGATCCTGAGAAGCTCTGCTCGTACCTGATTTGGGGTCTTTAGTTTCCACCCTCTCCGATGAAGTGACTTACCAAGCATAACGAGAGCATCATGGTTTGTTACCAACGTATCCCAGTGGGCTGGTTCATCGCCTATCATAACACTTCTCGCTATTTGGAGAAGCCCAATGGACATATCTGTCGGCCAGGGAAACGCGTCGGTCATAGTGGAGAGGAGTGGAGGAAAATGCGAGAGCAAGAGGAGAGGAGGGAAATTAATTACAGAGTAAGAGGAGGAAGAGATGAACTGGGTGAAAAGATACATCTCGTTGCCTGCATTTATAGAGGCACCAAACCGAATAGGCGGGAAAAAAGGGCGGGAAGGACTGGCGGGAAAAAAGGGCGGGGCGGACAGGCGGGAAAAATCGGTGGGAAGTACTGGCAGAAAAAATCGACGGGAGAAATCGGCAGGAAGGAGTGGCGAGAAAATCGGCGGGAAGAGATGGCGGGAGAAACGGCGCGAAACAATAGTCCGAAACCTAAAACTTATTTGGAACTTGAACCCTTGCATGATCAATGCACCCTTCGTCTTTCCAACAAACGAACAATACGTTCGTCTTTCCAATAGACGACCATCTGAGGGCGTCGTCCTCCCAAAAGACGAATCACTCGGTCGTCTTTTCAAAAGACGAACCAGCCTGGTCATCTTTTCAATGGACGACGGATCATCAGATTTGCAATTTGCCCGTTTTGTGTATTATTTGTGATATTCACATAGTCCTGTCACTGGAAGTCTGGAACGCTAACATTGCCTACCTTAATGAACCAGTACAACATGCCTAAAATCAACTTGAAATGGACAAACAAAAGAAAGAATCCGAAGAAACAGTACTAGCCCTACCATGAAAATGGCAGCCTACATTGGGTGAGCTAGCTAGGATAGGATGCCAGATTAATTAATTAACTAATTAGTACATTTAGTTAGGCTGGTCATAGTGGGGAGTAACTTGAGCTACACTAGTGGAAACGAGGCCTTTGGTTGAGGTCGGAAATGGGCTTTAACACCGGTTCTCCTATGAACCGGTGTTAAAGGGGGCGCCCGTACCAGCGTGGTCCAGAAAGCAAAAAGGAGCATCCCCTTTAACACCGGTTCGAGCCACGAACCGGTGTTAAAGGTCCTGCAACAGTGGCCCGCGCAGCCCCCGTTTAACACCAGTTCGTGGTTTGAACCGGTGTTAAAGGGGGTGCGCCTATATAACACACCGCAGCCCACAACCCTCTCTTTTATTTTTTCACTCTCTCATTTTGGAGCATAGCAAGAGGGTGAGAGGTGTGCTAGTTTGTGTTTTTTTCCTATGCATAAGAGGTGTTCGGTGAAATGCCCGAGAGCTCGAAATAAGTTTTCTCGTTGCTCTTTCCTTCTCGGTCGAGGTCAAAAACTTTATCCTTTCATGTGTCATTGATGTACTATATAAATGGTCATATCCCTATTAATTTTTGATATACTATATGTTAATGCAGATGAACCGGCAATGGATGTACGGTGACCGACGCACTTCCGAGTACATTACGGGCCTCCAAAATTTCATCGTTGTGGCTAATGCAAACCATGGTCACAATGGTTTTATGTGTTGTCTGTGTGTTAGACTACTCAAATACCAGAACCATTCACGCCCACCTGCTTCGATCCGGTTTCATGCCCAGCTATAATTGTTGGACCAAGCACGGAGAAAAAGGGGTTGTGATGGAAGACAACGAAGAAGAAGAGGATGATGACAACTATCATAATATGTATCCTGAATATGATGATACTACAACGGGGTTAGATAATGAAGATCAAGAGGCAGAAAATGGGCCCGCTGATGACGATCTTGGTCGGGCCATTACTGATGCAAAGGAAGAATGTGAAACTGAAAAGGAGAAGGAGAAGCTGGAGCAGATGTTAAAGGATCACAAAACATTGTTGTACCCAACTTGCGAAGATGGCCACAAAAAGCTAGGTACCACACTGGATTTGCTGCAATGGAAGGCAGGGAACGGTGTGACTGACAGCGCATTTTCAAAGTTGTTGGTAAAAATGAAGAATCTGCTTGCAAGAAATAATGAATTGCCCGACAGTACATACCAAGCAAAGAAGGTTGTCTGCCCTCTAGGATTGGACGTGCAGAAGATACATGCCTGCATTAATGACTGCATCCTCTACCGCGGTGATAAGTACGAGAATTTGGATGCATGCCCGGTATGCACTGCACTGCGGTATAAGATCAAACGAGATGATCCTAGCGATGTTGAGGGCGAGGCCCCTAGGAAGAAGGTTCCTGCCAAGGTTATGTGGTATGCTCCTATAATACGATGGTTAAAATGTCTCTTTAGAAATAAAAAGCATGCCAAGTTGTTGCGATGGCACATGGAAGACCGTAAGAAAGACACGATGTTGAGACACCCCGCTGATGGGTCACAGTGGAGAAAAGTCGAGCGAGAGTACCCGGACTTCGCACATGACGCAAGGAACTTAAGGTTTGGTCTAAGTACAGATGGCATGAATCCTTTTGGTGAGCAGAGCTGCAGTCACAACACCTGGTCTGTGACTCTATGTATCTACAACCTTCCTCCTTGGTTGTGCATGAAGAGGAAGTTCATTATGATGTCAGTGCTTATCCAAGGCCCGAGGCAACCCGGCAACGACATTAATGTGTACCTAAGGCCATTAGTTGAAGAACTTTTACAGCTGTGGGACAAACCAGGTGTACGTATGTGGGATGAGCACAAAGGGGAGCCATTTGACCTACGAGCGTTGCTTTTCGTAACCATCAATGATTGGCATGCTCTTAGTAACTCAGGACAGACAAACAAGGGATACAATGCATGCACACACTGTTTAGATGAGACTGAAAGTGTATATTTGGATAAATGTAAGAAGGTTGTGTACCTAGGGTATCGTCGATTTTTTTCGAACCTGCATCCCGTAAGAAAGAAAGGCAAGCATTTCAAACGTCTAGCAGAACCCCGGAGGAAGCCTATCCTCCATACCGGTGAGGAGGTATTTGTTATGGTCAAGGACCTAGAAGTAATATTTGGAAAAGGTCCTGGCTGTCTATCTGTTCCGAATGACGATGCCAGACACGCGCCCATGTGGAAGAAGAAATCTATATTTTGGGACCTACCCTATTTGAAAGTCCTAGAGGTCCGCTCTTCAATCGACGTGATGCACATGACGAAGAATGTTTGCGTGAACCTGCTAGGCTTCCTAGGAGTGTATGAGAAGACAAAAGATACACCGGAAGCACGACAGGACCAGCAACGTATGAAAGACCCTGAAGAGCCTATGCATCCTGAGAACGAGAAGGGTAAACAATGTCACTTAACTCCTACCAGCTACGCTCTTACCAAAGCAGGGAAGGAAATCTTTTTTGAATGCCTGAGCAGTATCAAGGTCCCGTCTGGCTTCTCGTCGAATATAAAGGGAATAATAAATACGGCAGAGAAAAAATTCTAAAACCTGAAGTCTCATGACTGCCACATGATTATGACGCATTTGCTTCCGATTGCATTGAGGGGGCTTCTACTTGAAAATGTTCGAGTACCCATTATGAAGCTATGTTCATTCCTCAATGCAATATCTCAGAAGGTAATCGATCCAGAAAGCCTACCAGGGTTATAGACAGATGTGTCCCAATGTCTTGTCAGCTTTGAGTTGGTGTTCCCACCATCCTTCTTCAATATTATGACGCATCTCCTGGTTCACCTAGTAGAAGAGATTGCCATTCTCGGTCCTGTATTTCTACACAATATGTTCCCCTTTGAGAGGTACATGGGAGTCTTAAAGAAATATGTTCATAACCGTGCTAGGCCAGAAGGAAGCATCTCCAAGGGCCATATAACAGAGGAGGTCATTAAGTTCTGTGTTGATTTTATTCCTGACCTTAAGGCGATTGGTGTTCCAGAATCACGACATAAGGGGAGACTGCGTGGAAAAGGCACCCTAGGATGTAAAGCAATGATATGTAGGGACGGGCATTTTCTCAATAAAGCACACTACAGGGTTTTACAAAGATCTATCTTGGTTGCCCCGTATATCAATGAACACAAGAATTTTATACGCCTCAAACACCCGGGGGAGTCTGATGAATGGATTATAAGTAAACACATGGCGAGTGTTGGCGGCTGGCTGCAAAGACTTCTCACGAATAACACCACTATTGGAGATCAGCTGTACTTGTTGGCCAGGACACCATCTTCGACTGTATGTACTTTCCAAGGGTACGAGATAAATGGGAAAACATTTTACACGATAGGCCAAGATAAAAAGAGCACCAACCAAAACAGTGGTGTCCGCTTCGATGCAGCAGAAGACAATGGGCAAAAGACCACGTATTATGGGTTCATAGAGGAGATATGGGAACTTAACTATGGACCTTCCTCTTGTTTCGGTGCAAATGGGTCAACCTAATAGGAGGAGGGGTTGAGGTAGACAAGAAGTACAGAATGACAACCGTGGATCTCAACAATCTTATGAAGGTAGACAAGAACTTAGACGAACCATTCGTCTTAGCCAATGATGTGGCTCAGGTTTTCTATGTGAAGGACATGTCTACCAAACAGAAAAAATAAGCAAACAGATACATCACACGATGAGCCAAAGCGTCACATAGTTCTTTCAGGGAAAATAAACATCGTGGGAGTGGAGGACAAGACAGACATGTCAGAAGATTATAATAAGTTTGATGAAATTCCGCCCTTCAGGGTGAAGACTGGCCCAACCATCATGTTAAACGGTGCTGATACTTCATGGTTACGGTCGACGCGATTATAAAATTGACTATATGTATTAATTGAGCCATTTTTGGCACACATATGTATCTCAACATGGAAATCAATGTCATATTTCTTCTGTTAACACCATATGTATTAAATGAGCCATTTTTCTTCTCGCCATTTCTTCCCGCCACTTTTTCCCACCAGTTCTTCCCGCCATTTCTTCCCGCCGGTTTTTCCCGCCAGTTCTCCCCTCCAGTTATCTTCCTGCCATTTCTCACTAATGGTGACGGCGGCTTCGATCTCCGGCGAGCAAATTTGTGAAGACGGAGGCGTCCCGGGCGGCGGTTTTGGGGGGCTTTCAAAGAGGAGGATTAGGGATTAATATGGGGCACCAAATACTCGGGGGACGTTCGGATTCGGTCTGATTTCTTCACGAAATCCCGCTGTTTGTTAGAGTCTGGAAGAACATGTACTGGAGGTGATGACAGGCGGGTCCCACTTGGCGGTGGCACTGGGCGAAGTGAGCGGCGCCTTGCAATCCGCCGCACGCGTGGTAGAGGCCTGCTGCTGTCGCTGGCTGCAACCTCGCACTGCTGGCAGGGCCCGGGTGGGCTGCCGGGCTAGCAGGCCGGCCGGCCATGCTGGCAAGCGCTGCTCTTTTCTTCTTCTTTTTTTTTCTTTTTCCTGGAAGTTTTCTTATCTGAATTTTCTGTCTGACTACAACTAAAATTTGACAGAAATTCAGTAGAGCATATCTTTTGATCCGGACCTCCGATTGAGGCGATTCAAAGTGCTACGGGTTCGTGACGGAACCCTCTATGCATATGTGCCAACCAAAATACCAAACTCAAGGTTGTTAGCAGGGGAAAGGTAGAATCCGAGCACTCTAGTGTAGGTGACAAAATGCAAATGCAAGTGAGGGGTTTTGCCAAAAGCTTTTCAGACTGAATTTTTGCAATGATGTTCATGATGCAATGACATGTATGCTATGCAGTACCAAATCTAAAATTTGGGATGTGACAACCGGAGACTCCGGTGTACAGACCTGAGACTCCGGTCTACATCGGAGATTCCGGCCCAACCTCCGGACCACCAATCGGACTGTCCCAGGCTGAATTCTGGAGCCCCCTCTGGGGACTCCTACGGAAACTCCGGTCCACGCAGACCGGAGACTCCGGTCTGGACCAAATAAGAGGCAAACTTCAAATGACGATATCTAGAGTTTGGAAACTCCGATTGACCCGAAACCAATTTTGTTGAAAATATTGGATACCACCAAGAGAGAACATTTCATGTATTATAAAGTGAGATACCTCTCTTGGTGAGAAACCGGAAAACCTCAAAGATCAAAAACGCAATATGATATAAAAGGGAAATCCGTTTTTGATGAACTAGAGCTTGTTATGAATATTACCACAAGCTCTAGAACCTCACATGGATAAGATCCAAATAACAACCAAGAAAGGATGATGTTAAGTATGCAAAGGTTTGAGCTCTCTCGAAAAGATATGATCGAGTTACTCACTTGAGAGCCCCTCTTGATAGTACGGTTATCTATCCTATAAACCGGTCTCCCTAACTAACACCACGAGACCGGTAAGAAGGAAACCCTATCAAGATCATACCTTTGCCTTGTGCATATTCCACTTGATTATGATGTAGACGGTATTGTCATTCTCAAGATGGAACACCTTTCTTGATTGCTCTTGTACGCACTTGCTTGATGAAGACTTGCAAGTTACTCCCCCATACAACATGGGGAAACCTTTACTTTGACCTTGTCTTCATCGATCCATGATCACTGAGGATGGCAAGCTTTAAGCATGAGATCTTCTAGATATTGCACATCTTTAGCTTGCACATCATTTCTTCTTTTCTTTATTATGTTGATGCCTTGAAGGTACACCAAAGATATTACTCCATCTTATTCTGCAAGACATACTTGTCATAGCTTTAACTCTCATATGACCAATCTGTGGACCATTCTTTGAACACCTTGGTCACCACATGATCCTCTTCACTTCTTCTCCAAACCTTGAAGCCAACATATGGTTCAGCATTACCTATGGACAAATCCTATAAGTGCAACTTAATACACACATTAGTCTATAAAGATTATCATTAATTACCAAAACCACACATGGGGGCCCAACATGTTCTTTCATCTACAATCCCCCAAGCCAAATACCTTCTTTGTGAAGGAATCATTGGGATCTAGATCTTGGAGAGTTTTGTGTTCTCCTCTTGTGTTCTTCCTCCCTTATTCCCCCAATAGCTTTTATAGCTTTGTTGGAATTTGGGAGTGAAGAACTTGCCCTTGCATTTGTTGCATATGTTTGAGTTCTCCTCGGATATTCGGTGAGTACAAGCTTGTGGGCTTGTTACTCTTGGGTTCTTGGAACCCTAGATGGCTGTGTGGTTGGATTGTTGACCTTTTGTGGTCCTGTTGACCTTTTGTGGTCTTGTAGACTTTTGTGGCTTTATTGGCCTTTTGTGGCATTGTAGCCTTTTGTGGCTTTGTTGTTGGGAGCCTCCAATTTAGTTGTGGAGTTACCCCAATCTTGTACGGGTTCGGTGACCGCCCTCATGCGTCCCATAGTGGAGCGAGTGCCCGCCTTTTGTGGTGCGTACTCGGGAGAATAGGGTGAGCCTTTTGTGGCGTCAGTGAGTTGCGTGCTTCCGCATCCGGGGTGAGGCCTTGTGTGGCGTTGGTTGAGCATCGAGCCACCACATATCAAGGTGAGCCATTTGTGGCGTTCGAAGAGCATTGCGCCATCGCACCTCTCCAACGGAGACGTAGCTTCTTTGGAAATGAACTTCGGAAAACAAATCTTCGTCTCCGCGTCCATCGGTTATCTCTCAACCGAGCCCTTTACTTATGCATTTTACACTGTGATAGCCATCATGCTTGAAGTATTTATATCTTGCTATCACCTTGTTGCTTGTATTACTTAGCATAGATTGTTGGTGCACTTAGGTGAACTTAGTGGCTAGGTTTTGTGCTCAATAAATTAAACGTTAGTTTTTTATTCCGCATTTACTTGTGTCTAAACCGTAATAATTTTAAAAGCCTATTCACCCCCTCCCCCCTCTAGACGATGTCCATTGCACTTTCACCTAGTTTGCTTCTTATGCTGCCTAGAATATCGTAAAAGAGAAACCAGGGGATTTTCGGTCGGATTGCAAGGACAATTTAGGGAGTGGCCAGATATTTTGTTGACGATTATGGCCTATTTCTTGAGGTCATGGAAGAACATGTCTTGGGTGCAAAGATGGATTGACCATGTTTCCGATTTACCCTGGACTTATGTTTGTTCCCTTTTTGTCTCTGTTTTCTTATATTCTTTACCCACTAATTGAAATAGCAGAGTTCCTGCTAGTTTGTATAAGAAAAAATGTAACAAAATTTAGCCGAGCCTATGATCTAACATAATAAAGAAACAAGTTATAACACGTGGCAACGCCTTGTATACATGTGTTTTCTGCCCGATATCCATGAGGATGCCACAAAACTCGTGAAAAACAGCTGACCCTACCGAGATCCTGAAATCCGTCGGAACTAATCTCGAATCCATCACCATCCCGGTTGAATCCCATAGAATCAACCTCTTCTCCGAATCGAAACCACCGTTCCTCGAATCTGCGCGTGTAGAAACGAGTGTGAGATGCGTCGCTGGCGGTGGCGCACGGTAGCGGAGCATGGGGTGATGACGTGCGAAGCACGGAAGACGCGTCGAGAGACGAGTCGGGAGACGTCATCCGATTGGTCCATCGCAGATATGTGAGCTAGCGTCATCGCTGTTCCAAGAACATCATCTTTCGCATAAGATCATCGATGACATGTACAGTTCGTACACCTGGCTGTACTGCGTCGGTAGTTTCTCATTGATTATCACCCTGATCGAGTGGGTATATCACGCGTGTACTAGTATGTCGGAGTTGGGATTTTTTTAAAGAAAATCATTTCTCAGCCTCCAATAAATTCTCTCTGACATGGTTAATGCAGATCATGACGCGACACGGCGCTAGCTAGATCGATCACTGATCAGTCAGTTGCCATCGTTCTCCCGTACGATCTTCTAAATCCTAGACGACGATGACGATCAAATCGTACTACACTCAGCGTGCCACTCAAGTCAATGAGTCGCATGCTCGTACGTCCCCTTACTACGACCTCCAAGCGGACGTGTCATCGATCAGAAAAGCTTACTAATTAATTACGGCAGCCTTTTTCCATCAGGAACTGATTGATCGATCGATCGGGGAACCGCATGCACTAGCTGTAGCCACAGTAGTGAATGATCAACCGGTCGGTCTCGTTTAGCTGAAACAGGCAAAGACCCGAGAAGGGTACATGTGCATGCCCATGCACAAACGCACGAACAATCCAGAGCCAACGGAACAGACGATTTTGATCGGTTTGCTGCTCTTCCCAGATTCCTCCAGGATGGACACACATCTCTACTACCAATAAAAGAGAAAACATTATCTTTTCTAAGTGCACCCCATAACATATACACGGACCTACTACCACCATAGGATTAGGCTTATGGAAGTCAATCCAACAGCTAGCATTAGTCTACTTGATGTCTTGTGTGCACTTAGTAATTTAGCCTTGACTGACCGTACTCCACCAGGCAGAGGAAAAATCCCCACTCGTTAAAGTTTCCGTCTGAAATAATCCTAATTAATTGTGTCGCTAATTACTCCAGCTATTGCATGCAGCCTGAGCCTAAAATCCAGCCAATGCATGCGGCCAATTAAAAACATGCATGCACTCTCCTTTGACCATGCGAACGGCCAGGAGCAGATATTTTAGATTAATTAGAGTAATCGAATAAAATTAGGAGCATTAATAGGACGTCTTTTTTTGAGAAACACAGAACAATCGTAGACGCTCACAACACGTACATGCACCCACCCCTATAAACGCACACCCTACCCGTATGAGCACCTCCGATAGACCGAGTCGGCGGATCGAGTCTTGAGATTGACAAAGTCACCATGAGCGTCTCGCTTTGGGACATTGGGTGTTTGATTTTCTGCACTAAATATCAACTTTGGTGTCATGTATTGTTATTGGTTCTTACGCTCCGTGGGGATGAACATATATTTGATGCAGTATGATGCTTCTGTTCATGATATCATGGAGCTGAAAGGTTATTTGAATGGCGTTACACTTGTTAGGCTAGCTAATTAATGGCACCAACAAGATGGAAGATCATGCAATGGGTCTCTAAACATTTTAAGTATGGTATATTCTCAATTGTTTCTTGGTATAAGGAATAAGTCGGAAGATGGTCTGCAATTGTGCCTTAATCAAATTAGCCGATGGTCTGAAATGTCGCTGGGTACAAGGAAATAAGTGGGAGATGGTCTGCAATTGTTTCATGATCAAATTCGCCTATGTTGGTGGTTTGTTTTATAGATTATATGAATATTTTTGCGAATGGTCCGTTAATGAATTACTGACTTTTTCATCTCTTCACAGATAAGTTCCTCAGATTACCAGGTGAAACATCCATACAGTAATTACTTTAAGAACCTACAGTTGTAAAATGGTAGTTGGTATATTTTATAGTTTTATTCAAGTTATAAGCTGGCCACCATATCTATAGAATATAGATGTGTGCTAGGAGCCATCTTAAGAGAAATCACATTTCATTTCGGTCATAATTTCAATAATGTGGAAGTTGTGTATTGCCCAAAGGGCTTGCAATGTTGCTCCACCATGGTGTACTCATGGAGTTAGGCCATTATGAAACTTTGTTTTCCCAATTTGCATCGCAACCCGTGGCGGGCAGCATGCCCAGTGTAACACCCTCAGAATCGGACCTATGCAAGTTTTAGCGAAACCCGCCAAACCTGCATAGAAACGATTCAAAGGTGCCCACCAGGCACTTTCGTGCGGGTGGAAAACGAAGTAATAACATTACACAACAGTCCTCGATGGGACCCACAGAACAGATATATACAACAGCGACTCAAAGAGTCAAGAATTCAGATATAATATACAAAGATTCAAATCACCTTAAAAATGATAGAGCGTCCAGCTACGGACAAGATGCAAATGGGGCTAAGAGCCCTGAAGAATAACCAATGGCGTCCATAACCCTGCCCAGGCCAAGCCGGAAGGGTAACCCTGCTAACGACGTCGATCTCAAAACCTGCTTAAACAAAAGGGGTGCCGACAAAGGGCAAAGGAAAAAGAGGAGCGTCAGTACTGAGGCCAGTACACGGCGAGACTAGAATTCGGCGGTCCTCGCCTACATAGGTATGGTGGACTGGAGCGGCAGCGGCAGCATGCGCTAAACAACCTATAGAGACTCGATACAACTGGCGGTTATCAGAGAGAGATAAGAATGACCTATCCGGATCCAACCTGGAGCTAACACCAACAAACCCATCCTGGTGTTTCCCCCTTGAGACCAAACGAGGAAGTCAACCGAAGAACTCACACAGTTGGCAATTTTATTTATTCAGTTATCGTTGCAGTAATTACTAGTCAGGTGTAGATAATCATCCTGATAAAATAAGCGGTGTGCCGTTTTAGTTAATCATTCCGTTATGGTGGCAACACTTACTAGTCAGATCCAATTAGCATGAGATAACCCAAAAACCCAGCAGTGGTTGGTACTTTTATTTAGCCATTCCGTTGTAGTTGCAATACTTACTAGTCAGATACAATGGTCGCTGGCGACGACCCAAGCAAGCAATTGTGGGCAGTTTTATTTAACCATTCCATTATAGTGAAGCTAATTACTAGTCATTATAAAGTCAAATTTATAACACTACTTTAGTTATAGTTGTCTATGATCGAGATACTGTGCTCCAAGTCGTCCATAACCGCGGACACGGCTTTCAGAAAGTTTTAACCCGGCCGGGGTGCACAAATAGCAACACACACACGATCAACCTCGGAAAAACCAAATCAAAACCCAACGAGGCTTTCACGACAAAGCAATCACAGGATTCAGAAATATTTCAGGGGGCCACCCCATTGAGTAGACCCGCAACGAAGTAAGCTAGCTCCGAGACGGACTCAAGGTTTGCGTCAATGGCTGTAAACGACTGGGAACCCAAAACTGGGATTGTCGATACCGCGAAAACATTCCGCTTACCTAAACAGTACAGTGTGCTCCTCGCACAATCGTAAATAAAACAGTAAAGCATGGCATAAGTACATGATCGTAAATAAAACCTCAAACTAGTTTGTGGCTCCAAGAAATAAGACTGAATCAAGCTCTGGCTAAGGGGGGCCCATAATTCCCCGTATGTGGATAGCGCGATAAATCAAGGAACAGGTATCAAGCACTCGGGATCCTACGGGACACAAGTGGGCGGTCGGAAACCAAATATTATCTATCACCCACCGATGCCTCTACTTACTTACTTCAATTTTAGTTGTTAAACAAGAATTAAAGTGAACGATAAGTAAAGCCATGATCATCTCCAACATCAACATGCGGCCATACACCAACAACTGTGGCACTTGACGACACGCAACAGCAATTGAGCAAGCGACTACGACGCGCAAGTCCAGCTATCTACCAAACAACAGGTAATAGGATGTGTCCAAGGCAATATACGGCTGCAAGGAGTTTCACGGGTACGGAAACTAGAGCAACGCAACACAGGTAGCAATAGATCAACAGGAGGGAAATAAATACTATAAAAGTAAGATAGGTAGAAAGGGGGAGATGCTCGCCTGAAAACATTGTCGAAGGTTCATTCGAAGATCGGGGCGAAGCTCACATCAACTCAACGACCCAATCCGCGAAGAAGCAAAACACTAGGATAAACACCGGATGCAATATTTAATACAACGGCAGAAGATCGGCATGCTTATGATATGATGCATGGCATGGCAAAGGTGCGATGCAATTAGGTCGATATTAAGTGGAACCGGGGTCCCGACAATTAATTAAATGGTTCAAGTTGTTTATCTACCCCGCAAGTTAGATGTTGTTTTAGCATGGCAAAAGATAGCACCGGTTCGCTACCCAAATTTAAATGAGGCCAATATGAGACTAGATTTGCCCGCATATGGGCCCCATATTTAATTATTAGGTGAATCGGCATAAAGCCCCCAAACCACAGACAAGCATGCATGCAAGATGAATGATTAATATGCAACAAGTTGTATTATATTATAAAATAGGGTTTCGGGAAGGGGTGCACACATTAGGGTGTCTCGACGAACTTGGGGTTCCGGGGTTCGGGGTCGGTCTCAGGGTTCAGGGTTCGACGGAAACGGTCTCGGCAGGAACGTTCTCGAACAACGGGGCAGATCTTGGGGTTCCGGGGTCTCGGTGTCCGGGGTGAAGTACTCGGTGTCCTCGAGGGAGTACTTGTCGTTCCGGGGTGAAGTGCTTGTCGTATCCGCATCGGCGTTCTTGGCGTTCGGGTTCTCGATTCCGCATTCGGGGCGAAAGTCTTGTCGCATGTGTGGTCGCCGGGATCGGTCTTCGGGGTCTGGGCCTCTTATCCATGCTGGAGATCTTGTCGGCAGTTATTTTTGGTGATCCTTGTACGATTTGTCGTTGCCACCGAGGAAGATCATGTCGGCCGTGACGGTGGTCTTGACGGTTCCGGGAGGGAGAACTTGGGTCGGCATCGGATCGGCCTGGTGCTCGGCTATCAATACTTGTCGTTCTCGTGGCGCTCATGATGTGTCGTGGCGTCTCAACACAACTTGTCCGACTTGTTGCAGAACTTGACGGGCCGCGGCGCACTTTGTCAACTCATGGGCGGGAGGTGCGGCGTCACAGAGGGCCCACACGCAGGAGGGTCTCTGCGTCTCTCAAGGCGAGGGCCGGCCTCCAGCAGGGCCCAGAGAAGGGGTGGCCGGCAGCAGCGGACGACGGGGCGCCGGAGGAAGCGGCCGCGGAGGGGGTGCCGGCGGGCCGAGGCGAGGCCAGCGGCGGCGGGCGGTGAGGAAGGCGACGCGGTGGGGGAGGCGAGGTGGTGGCGGCCGGCGCGCAGGGGAAGGCGGAGGACGCGTCGGGGGCGCGCGGCGGCCTGGCGAGGATGCGGCGGCGAGCTCGGCTCGCGGGCGGCGGCCGTCGCTGGAGGGGAGGCGGGGACGGTGGTGAGGTCCGGCGGCGAGCGGGAGAGCGACGAGAGGGGGGCCGCAGGAGGTTGGGGCGGTGGCCGGCGAGGACGCGCGGCCGGGTCGAGGTTGACGGGGAGGAGGCGGAGGCTGGAGGCGGCTCTGGTGGCGAGGCGACGACGCGGCCGGTGGAGAGGTCGCGGTGGCGCTCGGGGGCGGCGGCGAGGCGAGGAGGGAAGGGGCGGCGAGCGGCGACGCCTGAGGCCAGGGGAGGGAGGCGGCGCGGCCACGCTGGAGGGGAGGGGAGCTTGAGCGGCGGCGCGGAGGGTGGGGCCGGCGCGGCCGGAGGCGCCCGGAGCGGAGGAGGAACAGGGGAGAGGCGAGGGACGCGGGGGAAGAGCGAGGAGAGAGACGTGGTCGGGGAAGGTCTGGTCTGGGTGGGGCCACGTGGGGCCAGGCGGGGCCGGGACGGGGGATCTGGTGCGGCAGGGCGCGCGCGTGTGTGTGGCCAGGGTGGCTGCTGGGGGTTGGCTGTGAGGGTGTGAGGGAGTGGGGGTGGGTTTAGTCTAGGTGGCAGATGGGGATTGGTTGAGGGAGAGAGATGGGGTGAGGTGGCGAGCCGCGAGTGGCTGGGGTGAGGTGGAGGGGGTGTGGGTAGATTAGGTTGGGTAGCTTTAGGATTATGGGCGGACCGATTTTATTCCTGGGGTGGTCGTTCGGGTCGAATCGGCCCGTTCGACTGCCCCACTAAAAATAATTCAATAATTTTATTTGTTGCAAACCAACTTTTACAAACCGATAGCAAACAAAACAAAATAATCCGGTGTCCCGGGTTTTGCGTTTGAATTAAGATGGGGTGTTTGGAAAACAAATTAGGTTTTTCCGCAAATAGTTTTATGCGAACAAATGCAAGATGATGACGATGCTCAAATGCAATGTGGCATGATGACATGAGCATGCGGTCAGGATGATGCAATGCACAAAAACAACGCGATTTTCTAGTAGTGGTTTTGCGGGATGCCACAATTCGACACCACTAAAAATGGATCTCGCCCTCGAGATCCGCCTCATGGTACCGGAAGGGAGGTCGGCGATCTGAATCTTCGCGCTTCGTGTAGATCCTCGCGACACCACTAACAATGGGTCGTTGTCCGTGATCGTCGAGATAACACTCCGGAACAACAGGTCGAAGGTAGAGGTATCGACAAATAAAGCCACCTCTAGCTTCCGTGGACGGAGTGAAACTGCTGGATCCACTGATTCGATGTACAAGAGCGAATGATAAGAGTAGTCGGATGGTGATCAGTCCATCGCGCACCCAAACCATTACTCTGCACACGAATAGGCGGATTATGCAACCAACTCTCGGAATTCAGACTGAAGGTCTCGACAAGCGAGGTCCGGAAACAAAGGAGTGATGCAGACTCTGCATCGGATCTGACGTAGAGGATGTCGTCGCGTCGGATAACACCGGAAGGCACGAGAAGGAACAAAGAGAAGTCCACCATATGAAGGATTCCTCGGATAGCATGAACACCGGATGGTAGAACTCCGTTACCAAAGGAGGAAGCGAAACCCTGAAGGTACGACAGAACCCAACCACGAGAATTCCTGGACTCGAAGAGGGAGAAGAGAGCGGATTCAAAACGCATAGAGATAAGAGGAGAATAGCAGAGGGGTAAGAAGTAAAATCAGACCTAATCAGAACTATCCAACCGATTTTCAAAATAGTTTTGACACTCTACTTCGGCCGTTAGCTAGGTTATCCTACAGGCTGGACTTGTGGGGTATCGTAACTGCTGAGCTCTGATACCACTCTGTAACACCCTCAGAATCGGACCTATGCAAGTTTTAGCGAAACCCGCCAAACCCGCATAGAAACGATTCAAAGGTGCCCACCAGGCACTTTCGTGCGGGTGGAAAACGAAGTAATAACATTACACAACAGTCCTCGATGGGACCCACAGAACAGATATATACAACAGCGACTCAAAGAGTCAAGAATTCAGATATAATATACAAAGATTCAAATCACCTTGAAAATGATAGAGCGTCCAGCTACGGACAAGATGCAAATGGGGCTAAGAGCCCTGAAGGATAACCAATGGCGTCCATAACCCTGCCCAGGCCAAGCCGGAAGGGTAACCCTGCTAACGACGTCGATCTCAAAACCTGCTTAAACAAAAGGGGTGCCGACAAAGGGCAAAGGAAAAAGAGGAGCGTCAGTACTGAGGCCAGTACACGGCGAGACTAGAATTCGGCGGTCCTCGCCTACATAGGTATGGTGGACTGGAGCGGCAGCGGCAGCATGCGCTAAACAACCTATAGAGACTCGATACAACTGGCGGTTATCAGAGAGAGATAAGAATGACCTATCCGGATCCAACCTGGAGCTAACACCAACAAACCCATCCTGGTGTTTCCCCCTCGAGACCAAACGAGGAAGTCAACCGAGGAACTCACACAGTTGGCAATTTTATTTATTCAGTTATCGTTGCAGTAATTACTAGTCAGGTGTAGATAATCATCCTGATAAAATAAGCGGTGGGCCGTTTTAGTTAATCATTCCGTTATGGTGGCAACACTTACTAGTCAGATCCAATTAGCATGAGATAACCCAAAAACCCAGCAGTGGTTGGTACTTTTATTTAGCCATTCCGTTGTAGTTGCAATACTTACTAGTCAGATACAATGGTCGCTGGCGACGACCCAAGCAAGCAATTGTGGGCAGTTTTATTTAACCATTCCATTATAGTGAAGCTAATTACTAGTCATTATAAAGTCAAATTTATAACACTACTTTAGTTATAGTTGTCTATGATCGAGATACTGTGCTCCAAGTCGTCCATAACCGTGGACACGGCTTTCAGAAAGTTTTAACCCGGCCGGGGTGCACAAATAGCAACACACACACGATCAACCTCGGAAAAACCAAATCAAAACCCAACGAGGCTTTCACGACAAAGCAATCACAGGATTCAGAAATATTTCAGGGGGCCACCCCATTGAGTAGACCCGCAACGAAGTAAGCTAGCTCCGAGACGGACTCAAGGTTTGCGTCAATGGCTGTAAACGACTGGGAACCCAAAACTGGGATTGTCGATACCGCGAAAACATTCCGCTTACCTAAACAGTACAGTGTGCTCCTCGCACAATCGTAAATAAAACAGTAAAGCATGGCATAAGTACAGGATCGTAAATAAAACCTCAAACTAGTTTGTGGCCCCAAGAAATAAGACTGAATCAAGCTCTGGCTAAGGGGGGCCCATAATTCCCCGTATGTGGATAGCACGATAAATCAAGGAACAGGTATCAAGCACTCGGGATCCTACGGGACACAAGTGGGCGGTCGGAAACCAAATATTATCTATCACCCACCGATGCCTCTGCTTACTTACTTCAATTTTAGTTGTTAAACAGGAATTAAAGTAAACGATAAGTAAAGCCATGATCATCTCCAACATCAACATGCGGCCATACACCAACAACTGTGGCACTTGACGACACGCAACAGCAATTGAGCAAGCGACTACGACGCGCAAGTCCAGCTATCTACCAAACAACAGGTAATAGGATGTGTCCAAGGCAATATACGGCTGCAAGGAGTTTCACGGGTACGGAAACTAGAGCAACGCAACACAGGTAGAAATAGATCAACAGGAGGGAAATAAATACTATAAAAGTAAGATAGGTAGAAAGGGGGAGATGCTCGCCTGAAAACATTGTCGAAGGTTCATTCGAAGATCGGGGCGAAGCTCACATCAACTCAACGACCCAATCCGCGAAAAAGCAAAACACTAGGATAAACACCGGATGCAATATTTAATACAACGGCAGAAGATCGGCATGCTTATGATATGATGCATGGCATGGCAAAGGTGCAATGCAATTAGGTCGATATTAAGTGGAACCGGGGTCCCGACAATTAATTAAATGGTTCAAGTTGTTTATCTACCCCGCAAGTTAGATGTTGTTTTAGCATGGCAAAAGATAGCACCGGTTCGCTACCCAAATTTAAATGAGGCCAATATGAGACTAGATTTGCCCGCATATGGGCCCCATATTTAATTATTAGGTGAATCGGCATAAAGCCCCCAAACCACAGACAAGCATGCATGCAAGATGAATGATTAATATGCAACAAGTTGTATTATATTATAAAATAGGGTTTCGGGAAGGGGTGCACACATTAGGGTGTCTCGACGAACTTGGGGTTCCGGGGTTCGGGGTCGGTCTCAGGGTTCAGGGTTCGACGGAAACGGTCTCGGCAGGAACGTTCTCGAACAACGGGGCAGATCTTGGGGTTCCGGGGTCTCGGTGTCCGGGGTGAAGTACTCGGCGTCCTCGAGGGAGTACTTGTCGTTCCGGGGTGAAGTGCTTGTCGTATCCGCATCGGCGTTCTTGGCGTTCGGGTTCTCGATTCCGCATTCGGGGCGAAGGTCTTGTCGCATGTGTGGTCGCCGGGATCGGTCTTCGGGGTCTGGGCCTCTTATCCATGCTGGAGATCTTGTCGGCAGTTATTTTTGGTGATCCTTGTCCGATTTGTCGTTGCCACCGAGGAAGATCATGTCGGCCGTGACGGTGGTCTTGACGGTTCCGGGAGGGAGAACTTGGGTCGGCATCGGATCGGCCTGGTGCTCGGCTATCAATACTTGTCGTTCTCGTGGCGCTCATGATGTGTCGTGGCGTCTCAACACAACTTGTCCGACTTGTTGCAGAACTTGACGGGCCGCGGCGCACTTTGTCAACTCATGGGCGGGAGGTGCGGCGTCACAGAGGGCCCACACGCAGGAGGGTCTCTGCGTCTCTCAAGGCGAGGGCCGGCCTCCAGCAGGGCCCAGAGAAGGGGTGGCCGGCAGCAGCGGACGACGGGGCGCCGGAGGAAGCGGCCGCGGAGGGGGTGCCGGCGGGCCGAGGCGAGGCCAGCGGCGGCGGGCGGTGAGGAAGGCGACGCGGTGGGGGAGGCGAGGTGGTGGGGGAGGCGAGGTGGTGGCGGCCGGCGCGCTGGCGCTCGGCGATGCGGGGCGCAGAGGGGAGGCGCGGGTGCGCAGGGGAAGGCGGAGGTCGCGTCGGGGGCGCGCGGCGGCCTGGCGAGGATGCGGCAGCGAGCTCGGCTCGCGGGCGGCGGCCATCGCTGGAGGGGAGGCGGGGACGGTGGTGAGGTCCGGCGGCGAGCGGGAGGGCGACGAGAGGGGGGCCGCGGGAGGTTGGGGCGGTGGCCGGGTCGAGGTTGACGGGGAGGAGGCGGAGGCTGGAGGCGGCTCTGGTGGCGAGGCGACGACGCGGCCGGTGGAGAGGTCGCGGTGGCGCTCGGGGGCGGCGGTGAGGCGAGGAGGGAAGGGGCGGCGAGCGGCGACGCCTGAGGCCAGGGGAGGGAGGCGGCGCGACCACGCTGGAGGGGAGGGGAGCTTGAGCGGCGGCGCGGAGGGTGGGGCCGGCGCGGCCGGAGGCGCCCGGAGCGGAGGAGGAACAGGGGAGAGGCGAGGGACGCGGGGGAAGAGCGAGGAGAGAGACGTGGTCGGGGAAGGTCTGGTCTGGGTGGGGCCACGTGGGGCCAGGCGGGGCCGGGACGGGGGATCTGGTGCGGCAGGGCGCGCGCGTGTGTGTGGCCAGGGTGGGTGCTGGGGGTTGGCTGTGAGGGTGTGAGGGAGTGGGGGTGGGTTTAGTCTAGGTGGCAGATGGGGATTGGTTGAGGGAGAGAGATGGGGTGAGGTGGCGAGCTGCGAGTGGCTGGGGTGAGGTGGAGGGGGTGTGGGTAGATTAGGTTGGGTAGCTTTAGGATTATGGGCGGACCGATTTTATTCCTGGGGTGGTCGTTCGGGTCGAATCGGCCCGTTCGACTGCCCCACTAAAAATAATTCAATAATTTTATTTGTTGCAAACCAACTTTTGCAAACCGATAGCAAACAAAACAAAATAATCCGGTGTCCCGGGTTTTGCGTTTGAATTAGATGGGGTGTTTGGAAAACAAATTAGGTTTTTCCGCAAATAGTTTTATGCGAACAAATGCAAGATGATGACGATGCTTAAATGCAATGTGGCATGATGACATGAGCATGCGGTCATGATGATGCAATGCACAAAAACAACGCGATTTTCTAGTAGTGGTTTTGCGGGATGCCACACCCAGCATGTCATTGTAATGACTACCGCTGTGTTCCTAAAAAAGTGGTGGACGAGCCTTTTTTACAATAAAAACATATACAATACGTTTTCTATTTAACTAAAAATCTCTTTAGATATTATGTTTCCATTATTTGAGACTTGCATTGATAAATATAACCGACGATCAATTAATGGGATTGATAATAAAAAGATAAACACACGTGCAGCTAACTAATATTTTAGTTTAATTTCTTCCATTATATTTTGTCTTAGCTTAAGGTGAGCCACCAATGAGCTCATGGGTAGATTTACCTCTAACAAATGTAAGCATACTATACATTGTGCAATATTAAGTTCCCTGTTTTATAAATCAAATTGCTATTTTGGGTCATCTATACTATGAACTCTAATTCCCTTTCTAAATATGTTATCATTCCTTTTCAATTATTCCCTTAATGCTCTAGGCCCTACATCAGCTCTCACATCGGTATTTGGTACTTATACACTCTTTTTCTAAAGAAGAAAAGTATCAAACTTTGGAGAGAGTGATTTATGTTCTTTCACAGATTGCAAGTCCGAGAGAGTTCTTGTTTGGATAAGTGGGTCCTTTAGATGACGGCAAGATTGTAGTATACGAGGATGATGTGGCAAGGGGATTTATAAGCATGTTCTTTTCATACAAATTTTGATGTCTTAATATGTACGAGTGATCTTGCTGGATTATGCTCGCTGACTCATTTTGTAATTCCAAGGATAATTCACAATATTATACCAGTACAAATTGTATATGATTCATTACAACGGTTTTCTTTTGTGTACCACAATTGTGGCGCTTCTGCTTGATGACCGTTGTCAATGGAAAATTCTTATATGACACGTCAACCCTTTTGATTATGATGTCAACCCTTTTGATTATGTGAGATTTATATTTCTAATTGATTGGAATATTTTAATGCTATTTGTTTTAATAAAATAAGAATATATTTTATAAAATTTTATAGATAATATTAGAATGCATGTAACTACAGAATATAAAAAATGACTTATTTAGTGCATATATTTATATTAATTGAGACGTGCGTGCACGTGCCAGGTTACTAGTAGTGATGCAAGTGGGTCAATGTTAGGGTACCCTCTACCCTCTTTAGTTCAACAAAATGAACTAACTTTTGGAATGACATCATCATTTTAAAAAGATTAGTTCATTTTTTTAAACTAAAGAGAATAAAGGGTACCCTAATAGTGATCCACTTGCATCTTTAGACACACGCATGACCGCCGGCGGGCTAAGATTTATTCCACCAGAAACTGTTCTCCTATCCGACTTGTCTGACCAATCCATGTCCATCCATGCTCCATCTTACACTCACCTGTCGTTCGTTCGTGCAAAGTCTGATCCCTTTTCTTTCCCAGGGGACAATCGTATCTCCACCCCCTCAAATTCTCAACTCTGTTTGACAAATTCCCACCGCTGAAAGCTGTAGGCAACAACGGCTGCCTGCTCGCTTGCTCGTGCCGACACTTCGCCAGTAAACCTCGCGCCCAGAACGGCGCCACCTCACGCCCCGAACGGCGCCGCCGTGACACATCAGAAGACCGACAAGATTTGCCGGACAAGCTACGGTGCGTTTTCCGTGACAGTACGGTTCTGC
Organism: Avena sativa; assembly: GCA_916181665.1. Taxonomy (NCBI): domain Eukaryota; kingdom Viridiplantae; phylum Streptophyta; class Magnoliopsida; order Poales; family Poaceae; genus Avena; species Avena sativa. The sequence goes on along the minus strand of OV702279.1, from coordinate 366,287,996 downwards.
TAATTCCAACATATAGATTCAAACATATATAATTTTGATGTTACAATGGTTTAAGTTTAATAGAGACAAAAAAATTAAAGTGTGTCATCAAGTTCGTGAGAACTTTACTAAATAGAATTCACATAACAAAATAATTTTTAATTCGAAGTGTGTGCCCAACATGTCAGCTCCATGTACTAGATGTTACGATCGCAATCAGAGATGAGTCATCCTGTTGCGTTTGTCGTGATTAATTAGAATGACTGGGACAGGGTTCTAATCTAGTCACACGTACGGAGGTTTTCATGAAGATACTCGAAATTTCAAGGGGTCGGCATCAGAGCCAGAGAAGAATTTCATGGGAAGCAACCGGCATGCATATGGATTCGTGGAGGTTTTTTATTTTTCTCGTGTGTGTGTGTGGCTAGCTGACAGTTACACAGACAGGGTTAGATTTTTTTTAAGGTGGTTGCAACGGGTGTACGCCTTTTCACCGGACTAATAATGTGGCTCCGAGTGCTGCATCGTGGGAACACTGGATTTGACGAGACACCATTCGGATCACCGGGAACTTAATTATCTAGTTATATATAATCACTTGATACGAAAACTAGTGACGCTATACTTCATATTTTCTGCCTACATATCAAAACAAGACTGTTTATTGGTTAAGTTCAGAGAATAGGAGTTTGAACCGTTAGGATATCAAATCGACTAGATTATTTGTCGGTAAGCTCACTCACCATGGAATGATTCCTCTTCTAGATTGTGTGGTTGTTGAAGATAACCATGATAAGAATGTAACACCTTCCCTTCTCACTAAAAACAACACATGCAGTCCCATGGCATAAACATGTCTAGAAATTTTACATAAGCAAAATATTAAGACAGATTAATAGTTCTCATGGTGGACCGAGGCATAGCCCAGTGGATTGGGTGTGTTGATACACCCTCGCCCGCCTAGGTTTGAGTCCATCTACTTGCATTACTGGTTTGTACGCACGAATACATCTTAAAATATGTCGAGGGCTTCCTCCCCCTCTGGAATCATTTTAAATTAACAGTTCTCATGGCAGTATGATTTACGGTGTTCTTCAATTCCGTGCTCCCTTTCCCAAGCTTCCGTATAATATCACATAATCCATTCACTTGAATGCTATCATTGCCTTCATGGATATGTTACAATTGCGACAAGAAGATAACGAAAAACGAAAACGAAATCACAACAAGAGGACACAGATTTAACGTGGAAAAACCTCTCCAACAAAGAGAGGAAAAAACCACGGGCGCCAGCCAGCGAAACTTCACTATATCGAGGAATGTTTACAAACGCCGGGGATTTTACAGATGCAACTCATCCCAACCGGCGGCTTACAAGGGGTTTATATATCGGTGGAAATCTAGGTTTATATATCGTTACACTCGGCCCAAGCCTCCCGGCGACGGGCCTCGCTCCACTCGTCAGAAGTTGGCCTATACTTTGTAGAATTTGGATCAACATATAACAAACTCCACCTTGAGAAAAATTCCTCCTTGTAGCATCAACATCAACCATCTCCCTGAATAAACAAAGCACATACTTTCGGCGCCAATAGCCACTTGGACTAATTAGTTAAACCAACTAAGTTCGAGCAAAGATCAAACTTAGCAACAGGAACAGGTTTAGTCATCATATCAGCAGGATTATCATGAGTGCTGATCTTGCATATCTTTAATTTACCTTGAGCAACAATGTCTCTAACAAAATGGTACTTGACATCAATGTGCTTAGTTCTCTCATGGAACATCTGATCTTTTGTAAGGTATATGACACTTTGACTGTCACGAAACAAAGTAATGCAAGAATTATCTCCACAAAGCTCAGCAAACAAACTTTTCAACCAAACAGATTCTTTGCAAGCTTCAGCAATAACCATGTATTCAGCTTCAGTAGTAGATTGTGCAACAACATCCTGCAATGTAGCCTTTCAGCTAACAGCACAACCACCAACATTAAACACATAACCTGTGAGGGATATTCTCTTATCCAAATCGGCAGCAAAATCTGAATCCACATAGCCAACGAGTCCCTCACCGGTCCTGTCAAACTTCAAACAAGCATTGGAAGTGCCAAGAAGGTACCTGAAAACCCACTGAATAGCCTTTCAATGTTCTTTACCAGGATTAGCCATGTATCTACTTATCAAACTCATAGCATATGATAAATCAGGACGAGAACAAACCATGGCATACATCAAAGAACCAACATCACTAGAATATGGCACCTTTGACATGTACTCAAACTCTTCATCAGTAGTAGGACATTGAGGAACTGACAATTTAAAATGAGGAGCAATAGGAGTACTAACTGAGTTGGCACCATCCATATTAAAACGATGAAGAACTTTTTTAATGTAACTTTGCTGACTAAGAAATAACAAACCATATTTTCTATCTCGGGTAATCTCCATACCTCATATCTTCTAAGCAGCACCAAGATCCTTCATCTCAAACTCACTACTTAGGTGTGCCTTCAAAGTAGTGATTTCTTTCATGCCCTTGGTAGCAATTAACATATCATCAACATATAGCAGCAAGTATATAGGTGACGCATCAACAAACTTGATATAAACACAACTATCATATTTAGACCTCTCAAAACCATGTGAGATCATAAATGAATCAAACCTTTTATACCACTGTCTTGGAGATTGCTTTAAGACATAAAGAGACTTCTTTAATTTGCACACAAAATCCTCTCTACCAGGCACTATGAACCCTTCTGGTTGGTCCATGTATATTTCCTCATCAAGCTCTCCATGCAGAAAATCAGTCTTGACATCTAACTGCTCAAGCTCAAGATCACGCATAGCCACAATACTAAATAAAGTACGAATGGAACTATGCTTCACAACTGGGGAAAACACATCATTGTAATCAATACCTGGAATCTGGCTGAACCCTTTTGCTACTAACCTTGCCTTGTACCTTGAAGGCTCTTTGGGAGACAGACCTTCCTTTTTCTTGAAGATCCACTTGCAGCGGACCGTCTTCTTTTGTTTAGGAAAGCGCACAACATCCCATGTGCCATTTTTCTCAACCGATTGCATCTCTTCTTGCATAGCAGAAACCCACTTCTCGCGGTCAACGGATGCAATGACTTCATTATATGTAGCAGGTTCAGAATCGTTCTCCACCTGTTCAGCACAACTCAAAGCATAATGAACAAGATTACACTCTTCAATTAAACGAGGACGAGGACCATAGTTACACCTCGGTCTATCAGCAGCAATGGACTCATGTGGCTGCTACAAAACAGTAGGTGAGTGCTAAACAACAATATCATCAATATTTTTCTCATGTGTATCTTCAATGATAGCATCATTATCAATAGTTTTCTACAGGTTCTCCACCTGCACACTAACTCCCTCCTCTCCAGTAGTAACATGAGAGGTATATGATGGCAAGCTATCATGATACATAACGGACTCATTGAAAACAATGTTTATACTTAGCAAAATCTTTTTAGTTTCAGGATTTCATAGTTTATATGCTTTAACTGCTGAACCATAACCAAGGAATATGCACTTAACAGTTCTAGGATCTAACTTTCCATTATCAACATGAGCATATGCAGTGCAGCCAAAAACTCTCAACTGCGAATAATCAGCAGGCGAACCTGACCATACCTCAATGGGAGTTTTCTTCTCAAGTGGAATAGAAGGTGACCTGTTGATGAGGTAACACGTTGTGTTTGCTGCTTCAACCCAGAAACGCCTATGCATACCTGCATTAGACAACATACAACGAGCCCTCGAGATGATGGTTCTGTTCATGCGCTCTGCCATACCATTCTGCTGAGGAGTATATGGGATGGTGTGATGCCTGATCATGCCATCGTTACTGCGAAACTCCTCAAACTCATTAGAACAGAATTCCATACCATTGTCAGTACGTAGTACCTTTACCTTCTTCTCAGTTTGCTTTTCAACCATAACTTTTCACTTTTTAAAAGCATAAAAAACATCAGATTTATGCTTCAAAAAATAAGGCCACACTTTTCTTGAGTAATCATCAATAATAGTAAGCATGTAATTAGCACCACCAATAGAAGTCTTACGGGACGGACCCCATACATCAGCATGCACATAATCTAATATGCCTTTGGTGGTATGAACAGAAGCATTGAATTTAACTCTTTTATGCTTACCAAAGATGCAGTGCTCACATAACTCAAACCTACTCAAGTTGCAACCATCAATCAGCTCTCTCTTGACCAACTCTGACATGCCTTGTTCGCACATATGTCCAAGACGCATATGCCACAGATGTGTTTTACCACAATCATCAGAATCATTAGAAGTAACAGCAGCAGCAATACCAGGCAAAGTGCTACCTCTAAGAACATATAATTTAGCAGAATTCATATCACCTATCATGTGAATAAGAGAACCTTTTGATACCTTCAGAACTCGATGCCCACCGGCATACTTGTATCCATCAACGTCCATGGTACTCAGGGAGATCAAATTTCTGGCCATGCTTGGTATGTGCTTCACCTCATTCAACGTGCGTGTCACGCCATCGTGTGTCCTAAGCTTAACAGATCCAACACCAACAATATGGCATGGGTTGTCATTCCCCACACGCACAAAATCTCCAGTCTGCACAGACTCATATGAACTGAACCAATCTTTGTTACAACAAATATGAAACGAACATGCAGTATCAAATATCCATTCATCATTACGAGAAGCACAAGCAGCAAAAATAGCTAAGCATTCACCATCAGAACTATCAGAAACAACAACAGCCTTACTAGAACCGTCTGACCTATCTTCCGGTTGGTAAGTTCCGTTCCTTTTCTCCTTATTCTGCAACTTCCAACAATCATCAATAACGTGATTAGATTTCTTACAATACCTGTAGAATTTATCCTTTCCCTTGGACTTTGAACGACCTCTGTCGTCCTTGCTCTTATCTATGTTGCCATAGTTGTTGTTCCTCTGCTCGGTTCTGCCACGAACCTACAGAGCCTCGGCCTTGGATGATGTCTCATCTAACCCTACCATAGTTTTCATCTTTTCCCTCTATTTGAGGGCGTCATGTACTTCGGCAAGGGTTAGTTCATCACGGCTCAACAATATTGTATCACGAAAATATGTATAGGAACTAGGCAACGAGCATAAGAGTAGAAGAGCTAAATCCTCATCATCATATTTTACCTCCATAGACTGCAAGTCTGAAACAATCTCTTTAAAAACAGATATGTGATTCATTACCGATCCACCTTCTTGCAGCCTGTGCGAGAACAACTTCATCTTCACGTTCATCTTATTGGTTAGATCCTTTGACACACGGATCGTTTCCAGTTTTTCCCATAGGGCAGTAGCAGATTTTATCTCCAGTACTTTCTGCAAAATATTATTGGACAGATGAAGTTGAATCAAATACAAAGCCTTATTGTCCTTCCGCTTCTCTTCGGCGGACCAGGTCTTAGCATCCTTTTCACCGAATCCATCCAGCGCTTCATCCAAATCAGAAGTTTGGGCGAGAATCGCCCGCATCTTCACCTGCCACAAGGAGAATCTTGTGGTGTAGTCCAGCTATGGTAGGTCGAACTTCAATGACGACATGTCGCAAACCCTAGATTAGAACCTGGGGCTCTGATACCACTTGTTACAATTGCGACAAGAAGATAACGAAGAATGAAAACGAAATCACAGCAAGGGGACACAGATTTAACGTGGAAAAACCTCTCCAACAAAGAGAGGAAAAAACCACGGGCGCCAGCCAGCGAAACTTCACTATATCGAGGAGTGTTTACAAACGCCAGAGATTTCACAGATGCAACTCATCCCAACCGGCGGCTTACAAGGGGTTTATATATCGGTCCAAGCCTTCCGGCGACGGGCCTCGCTCCACTCGTCAGAAGTTGGCCTATACTTTGTAGAATTTGAATCAACATATAACAGGATAAACCAGTACAGCATGCCTAAAATCAACTTGCTCTGGGTCTGGACAAGCAATAAAGAATCCGAACAAACAGTACTAGCCCATACCATAAAATGGCAGCATACATTAGGTGAGCTAGCTAGGATTGGGTGCCAGATTAATTAATTAGTATGTTTAGTTAGCTTGCATGGCTTGAAATACAACACCGCTCTCCTCCGGCCATTGTACCGAACAACTTAATCAAATAATCATGGATACAAAGAAAGTGCACGTCACGCTATCTGTCGCGACAGCAACGGCGCCGTAGCACTCACTTCGTGCTAGCATTGCACATGCACGCACCAACCCCTCTCGATAAACAATAGACTAACGTCCACTCAAAATTTTAGATATATTGTTCTAATATATAGATAATTTTACTTTTTAATGGACTTAACTTTGTCTAGACACGAATGCATCTAGTCTAACTAACTATGGATCAGAGGGAGTAATTAATTTGATCCGCAATGCGACCGTGATCTAGCGAGGATTTGTTGTGATTGCGTCTTGTCGAGTGATAGTACACTTAGTGTGATTAGTTTAGCTTTGGGGTTGCATAACTTCAAAGAGGAGCCACGGCCAGCATAATGCATATGCTACCTAGCCTCTCTTGTTTTCTGTTTTCCTTTTGGCTTTCCTTTCAGGAGGCAAGTCAAGATCAGGGCTCATGTAGAGGTTCTGGCAGGATCTTTTCTTGGTCCACAACAGGGACGTGCACTACTTCTAGAGAACTATGTGAATCTTCATAAAATTATGATCCAATCACTCTCCTGTTACAATTAAGAAGCCAATAAGGAGCCTGTCGGTAAGATTATCATTAGTATACAGTGATACTGAATGTAGTAGCATGTTACCAAACAGAGTGTAATGATAGTATAGTGTTTGTGTACTGCACTTCTAATATGAACGGAACCACCTTTCTAGTTAGAATTTGGGCATTTCCGCGACTTGTCCCAGTGATAGAATCTAAGTTTGCAAAAAAAAAAACAGAACAAAAAATGTATATATTGTAAAAAAAAGGTTCATCTAAGCAAAAAGATGGTATTGTCTCAGTTGATTGTTAAAATCTTAATTTGGGATTATTTTTTACAAATAGTTTCATATAAAAAAACCAGTTCGAGAAATAACATTTTCTCTGTCGAGTGATACAATCTCGTATATAGAAAAATCCACCTAGCATGTAATAATAATTTGTTCATCTAGCAAAAAGTATATAATATTTTTCTCAGCTATTATGAAATTTCGGAATCTTCCAAGTATTTCAACGGCGCATATATAGGAGATTTTCGGGGACTAAGAAGTATGATTTTACTCAAGCGACCGAGAATTCACAAAACCGTCAGATTTTGTGTGAGATTTTGGACCATGTATGAGAGGAAATTAACCCAAAAAGCTTGGCATTAGGTGTTCATTGTGTTTAGTCGACATCCAAAACTAGGTCGAGTACTGGTGTAGACCTGCAGACGCAGGAAGAGGAGTCGTTCTGTTTGGTTTGAAAATGGCAGTGTGTTGTCTATATAGCCGCTAGCTCTAGCTCGATGGCGACTCGGTTTGAAAAGGAGAGGCTACCTACCTCCGGTGAAGTAGCTTCCAATTTGGCCAAAGGAAGAGGACAAGCCCCACACTGCAAGGCGCCAAAAGAACATGCACGTTCGCACGTACTTTGAGAAATCAACCGACATGCATGCATCGGCGGAGCATATAATTTCCTTTCCTAACACGACAAATCCTGGGTAGCCCTATGATGCTTGCCGGTTGCGCACACCAGCTATGCATGCATGCAGAGTACACAGAGACTAGGGGAGCTACAGTAGCTATGAATGCCGATAGAGGCAGCTTGCTTGCACCACGTACGCTCGACGCGAACCGCCGGCCGGCCTCCATCCGCCTTCGGTGGCCGGAGCGAGAACCAGCTAGCCAGCCGTCCTTCCGTCCGTCCTTCTCGAAACAGTTTTCCGCTCCCGTCGTCCTCATTCCGTGTCCAGGCACGACCGGGCCGGCAATGTATATGGCCCGCAGCATGCAGCACGCCAGCACGCTAGACGAGACGTTGACCGGCCACCGAACGCGCGCGCCGTGTGGTCGCCGGCTGGGCTTTCTCCAGCTCACGCAAGCTCTCACTCCCCGCTGCTTCGTCCCTCGTGGAGCTAGATGTGGTGATTAATTACCGTGGAATTTGCAGGTCGCCCTCAGCTAGCTCGGTGCTTGCGAGTAGAGCTGCATCATTGGCCATGACACCGCAAGCCACAAGTAGTGTCAATGTACGCTCAACTTAGTCGTTTCCATGAGGCGGTCACAGGTGACACTGTTATCAGCCGGTTGATCGATCGGTAGTAGTTGCACCGGAGCGTAATGACCAAATTCGATGATTCTTTGTTCACTTATTATGTTGTACTACATACTCTGTTCATATGACACAGCAAGCCACACGTACTTTGTACGCTCAATGTAGTCTCATGAGGGATGCATGAGGCCATGACACGCTATCACCCGGCCGTTATGGTAGTTGCACACAGCGTAATGACCCATGAGTTTACGAATTACGATGATTCGTTCACAAATTAAATAGGCGAGCCGCGAGGTGTACCATCATCCGTGGTTCTAGTTGAACGGAGGTGAAGTAGTACCATCTTGGAGGTTAAACCAGAATTTGATAAATAAATTAGAAATGGGACTTTAACGTGAATCTCACTTTTAACACCTTATATGTGTGTATAGTGTAAATCACAACTTTAATAGGCGATTAACTGACACGGAATATATATCCAGAAACTGCAGTGCAAGCACACATGTGTAACTCGTGCGAGCGGCCTGTCAAAATTCAGAATTGATAAGTTCCGTACGCGCATGCATGCACTTGCATTGGTTTTTCTCCAGGTTTTGATCGTCACCGCTGAAATCAACACGGCCAAGCCAAGCTAGCACGCTATTTTTGGTTTTCCTACAGCTTTTGATTGCACCGTTCAAATTACTAGCACAGGCCAGTGGCTGCTGAAACACGACAGGAAAAAAAATGCAAAACATGTGCATACAATGCTGCTCGAACGAAGGCTTCACGCAATCACGCGAGCATTAGTATTAATCTGGTCTTACTTTTGGTATGTCCGTGGTGGATCATCTTCGACATCCGAGAGCAAAATGATAGGAGAATCGACCACATTTGAAGCTATGCTGGGCAACATAAGCAGTGCCGTACGGGCGACTCAAACGGGCCCTTTTTCAGTACTTTCCTTTTGCTACTGTATCGGTTGGGCTATGGCTCGTGCAACATATGGAGTATAATAATTATTAACCTCCTTTTCACTTCAAGTACAAGGATCAGTCGCTTTGTGCTTTCTTCTGTCTGCCTGGCCTCTGACAACTGTCATGGTGTAGGTCCTTTCCTCCAACCAAAGAAGCCATTTGTTTTTTTACAACAATATATTTTTACAATTGTGCTTTTTTTCTACTAACTAATTCTACATCCGACCATTTCTGGAAATTATTTCGAAATCTGACCCACCGTTCGGCGTCAACTAAAGTGGAGCCGAACCTATGCAGGCGGCTGACGCCGAAGTCTGTGAGCGTACACATGGAAAATCCTATGTGGCAAGCTCGGTTCCACTTAAAACGGAGCCGAACATATGCAGGTTGGCACCACTTAGAATGGAGCCGACCTAGGTTTGTTTCACAATTTAGTTTACATGTTAAGGTATGTTTAGTGTGGTGTCGATTTCACATGTAAAAAGCACTAGCCAATTTCTGCTCTAGTGTATTCTTTCTATTCTCTCCTCTAGCATTGTTCCTAGCGTTTTCTTTTTTCTCCCTACTCTTCAAATCCACTAAAATTCAATACCATGAAAAGTTTCCTTTCAGGTAATCTCTCTCAAATCTCTTTGTTTCCACCAAGGGAAATGTATTTGTGCTTATACAAGCGGGTACGATACCTATTCAATTGTCTAGATGCTGAGTTGTGCTTTGAGATCCGAAAATAGGTGTTTGTCTAGGATGGGTTTCTCTATTTACCATATTTCTGAAATGAGGAGGGAATCCAGGAAAGCGTCGTAGAATGCAGTTCTATACCCGAAAAACCGGAAAAGTTCATGTATCTATGATTTTAAATTCTAGACAAGCACTCCACATCTCTGCGACGTTTTCCATGGATTCCCATTTAGGCCTTGTTTACTTCTAGGGTATTTTAAGGGATGGGAGGGGATTATTCTGTATCCCGAAATTTCCCCGATAGGTCGTTTACTAGGCCGGGTTTTGAGGGGATAATCCCGGAATATCTCCACAAATCCCCTCCACACTAGTGTATTTTTGACTAGATTAAAAATTCTCCATCATGATAGAGTATTTTTGGGGAAGGGATTTGAGGGGATTTGAGAGTATTGGGCGAACACCAAATCCCCACATATCTCCGCGTCTTTTATGGATAAAAATACCGGGGAGAAGTAAACAAGGCCTTACAGTTTTCAGCATCAACTTTTAAGATTCCCATTTTTACTTACATCTCCGATTTCTCTGGAACTAGCAGCCTGACATCTAGTTGCCTCTGGTTACTGCCCTGCAATCCCTATTCCGTCAGTACCAGATATGATCGACAGTTGTGCAATGTAATATTTCCCGCCATAAGGTCAAAATCGAGCTGTACCCACTATCCACGGTCGGTGAACGGTTAGCATGTGGAAAGAATTAAGAAAGGAGTTGAACACGTCGATGAATTACTCTGTTGTCCACGCCGGTGGTGATTTTCTGAACCGGAAATGATTGCGTCATACTACAGCATTTTCTCGATCAGAAAGCACCTATACTATACGTACCTTATTAGTCGCCGATTTTCTTCTCTTCTCGCTGTTATCTCGACGACTGCAAGGTCGTAACAAGATGCCCATCATGGCAACGACTAATTCACGAAATTGCCCGTTGGCGCCTTCTCCTCTGTCGCTCTGCTAATTAAGATATGGACCGCATTAGCGAGCAGCTAGCCAGCAGGGCGTTGATCAAAGGCCGAGAGGCCGTTGTCGCTCTGCCTCCACGAAGCAAACACGAAAACGAACCATCGATCGGTACCTATGCATCGAACCGAGATGCTATGCTATTGCAGAGATCGATCGATGGAGCTGGCAGGCAGCTGAACTGATCGATGAGTGCGCGTTCCAACCAACTCCCCCCCGGCCCTTTTGGAACGACGACAGTGCAGCTCCACCCGTCGCCGGCCGCTGTCGCCGGAAGGAAGTGACGCCCGGGAGACAGACAGACCGGTAGACAGACATCAACGACCTGATATTTTACCGCATTTGGCTTCTGACTTGATTTGATTAGTACGTACTCCCTCCGTTTCAAAATATAAGATGTTTTAGGTTTGTGAAGAAAATGAATCTAGACTTTTTTTAGTGCGTGAGTCTCTCTGTATTTGGACGCAAACGGCAGACGGACGAGAGTTCCTTGGCCGCGCATGCTCGGATACGGACGCGAACCCGGATAAACGTGAACGTCGGCAGGGCAGGCAGGGCGACGCCAAAGTGATGATTTTTTTACAAATATAACCCCGTACGAATCTGCATCGCCAAAATTATCCCTTATCAACAACATTTGTCACAAATACCCCGATGGGAGGCGGAAAAAGCGCCACGTGGTACCTCCAGCCAGGAACTGTGGCGGCGCAAATATTCCGCCCTAATGGCTGGCGGAAAGTGCATCCCGCCTGTGGAGGTGGCGGGAGGAGCTGGGGCTCACGTCGGAGCCCAGCGTCGCTTTTTGTTGGCTCAATCAGTATTTAATTTATGTTTAATCGTCTCGATTAATTAGTATCTGGTGACCCTCTTTCTCCTTGTTGACCGGTTCGGTTTCATCTGTCCCTTTAATTGCTCGTCCCGTGTGAAATGTTTAGTATTTGGCCGATGCATGTGACCGGAGGATTGATTGGACTCTTAACTTGCCATGCAAACAGTTGGTTGTTTCCTTCCCGCACTAAACATATGGTATTATAGAAGTTTAGCACGCACGAATAATAGGATGATTGGCTCCAAAGTGGGGCCCCAGCTCCTCCCCACCTGCAAAGGCGGGATACTCTTTCCGCCGGTCAACATGACGGAATATTTGTGCTGCCACGGTTCCTGGCGGGAGGTAACACGTGGCGCTTTTTTCATCTCCCGCCAGGGTATTTTTGATAAATACTACTGACAGCGGCTATTTTTGGCTATGCAGATTTGCAGGTGGGCATATTTGTAAAAAAATCCAAAGTGATCGACAAACGCGCCACGTCGGGTTGAAAAGCCGGCGGCGAGAATCTATCTGATTTGCCGGATGAGCTACCGTGTCACCCGATAGCCGATCGATGCTTCATTGGCCAGTCACACAGAGCCCACGAAGACACTCTCAAAATGTTAGCATCAGAGAAGAAGGATTCCATGGGAAGCAACCGGCATCCATACGATTTTCGTGCACCTTGCAACGCCAGAGTACTACTGAGTTTTTTTTACGTGTGTGGCTAGCTGATACAAACGTAGGGTTTGAAAAAAAATTAAGGTGATTGTGGCGTGAGGGGAAAATCCGATTTGAGGTGGCACCATTTGAATCACCGTGAAATTAATTAACTAATCGGCAGGCGCAGGGAACCCAGATGGAACGTGAACGTCGGCAGGGCAGTCAGGGCGACGCCGAAGTGATGGCGATGTGGGTCGCATCTGCTACCAGGGATGCAGTCCTAGGGTTTCTCTTACGCCAAGACGAAGATCTACCTTCAGCCTGTTTTCATTGATCTGGTGGCAGTGTCGTGTTTCGGAAGGCTCCGCCGGCAAACTTCCATGGACGAGTCATGCCTGAAGATTGCTGGAACGAATGGGATTCGATACGCAACCGATTTTTCTGACCGTTTGGTTTCAGAGGGAGCGAGGCGAAGCTCTGCAGTCTGTTGCCATCGTGGAACATGTCTTTAGTTCAATGGTGAAGTCAGTGCGCGAAGAATGTCATGGAAGCCAAGATTGGTGGACTAGCTATGATGGATCGAGTCTTGATGGCGACGAGGAATTGGCTTGGTGATTCATGAATTGTAGCAGCGGCATCGGAAGGTGGGGGCGGCAGCACAGGAGGAGTTCACAGTCTTACCTTGCAGGGTGAAAATTCAAGGTCCGATCTTAGTTGGTTGTGTCTGGCAATAAATTTGTTGAAGACATTGTTTTGTGAGCGGGAACTTTCTTCAGGGTGAAAACATATGATCTTTGATCGGGCGATAACGGTGTTTGTGCTCTGTTTTCTTCTTAAAGGCGTCGCTATTGGAGGTGTTGTATTTTTGGTGTTGTTCTGGTGGGGTTAGTGTCGCTGCTACTAAAGATCTTATCGCTGCAGCGGGACTTTTTTTGTAATTCTTTTTTTTTTGTTATGTGCATCCGTAATGCCAATAGGGTAATGCGTTGTTGCAGAGACTAGATGTAATTGATATCATCGCGATATTAATATATGCTCCTTTCAATAAAAATGGGAAGCAACCGGCATGCATCCAATTTTCGTGCACCTTTGCAAGGCCAGCGTATTACTGGTTTTTTTATGGTTTTTTTTTTTTGGTCATGTGCGGCTCGCTGATAAAAACGTAGGTTTTGAAAATAAAAAGTAAGGTGATTATGACGTGATGGGAACATCCGATTTGAGGTGGCACCATTTCAATCACCGAGAAAATAATTAACTAGTAATCGCTTGATATGAAAACTAGTGAATCATAGACATATTGCATATATTATGTGCACATATCAAATCAAATGAAGACTGGTTATTGGGTCAGATTCTGAGAACAGGAGTTTGGACCGTTTGTTGGAAAAGCAATCACTGCATTATTCGTTGGTGAGCTCACTCGCCACTTATGATTCCTCTTCTAGATTGCGTGGTTGTTGAATAAAATCATGAAGCGATGACGATCCTTCTTATGAAAACTCCAGCAGAAAAAAACACCTGATTAGAAATAACATATGCATTTCTTTCCATGCCAAACATGCTGCCTACTAGAGAGTTTAGGCAGAAGAAAACAAATTAACAGTTCTCATGCTAGACAATAGATTTCACAGCGATCTTCAGATTCTTGTCCCCTTTCCCAGACTTGACATCACAGAATCCAATCACGGAATTGCTATCATTACCTACCTTAATCAGCCAGTACAACCTACTAGTACGTACCTAGTCTATTTGCTGGAGTTTTGCTGTGAACAAGGAAGAGACAATCCGAAGAAACAGTATTAGCCTACAATGAAAATGGCAGCCTAATAAATTAGGTGAGCTAGCTATAGATAGGGTGCCAGCTTAATTAAGGAGTACGTTTTTGCATGGCTTCAAATAAAACTACAGCTAGCTCTTGTCCGCCCATGGTACCGAACAACTTAATCATGGAGGTTACTCATGCAAGGTAAGTGATCGCCACGCTATCTGTTGCAGAGCACATGCACCAGCGTCCTTCATAAACAAAAGACCAACATGTGATCGCACGAATTTTTATGTAGTTCGATATGATTAGTATTATTTATTTTGGTTTGTAATGCTACCATGATCTAGCGAAGAATTTATGTATGTATAGTGTGATTAGTATAGCTTTGGGATTGCATAACTTCAAAGAGGAGTCAGACCATCATCACTACAGGAATGGGAAGCTACGCCGACGGCCAGTCGCTACGCCGACGGCCAAACATCGGGGTCGTCGGCGTAGCCATCGTCTAGGCCAGCTCCGCCAAGCAGCTGTCGGCGTAAAATTGCCCTCGGCATATCCTATGCTACGCCGACGGCTGCCCTCGGCGTAGCATACGCTGACGGCTGCCCTCGGCGTAGCTATTTTTTATTTTATCTCATTAAACTTTGAAAAATCATAACTAAATCATTCTAATTCGGAAAAATACAAATAATATATCAAAATTTGCAGAAAAATAAGACCTATCTATCTACACTCAAATATTACACATTTATAAATAAAAATTAAGTAAAACATAAGACATTTTATATAGTTTAAAACGGGCATAAAAACTTCAAAAATGATCGAAACAATGCGAAACCTTCGCGTGGTGTTATATTATGTGACATAGTTAGAAGGAAAAATATCAAACTTGGTATATTAATTATGTATCAAAGAAACCTTCAGAAAATGACCTATCTCATTCGAGGTTTCTTCGGGTCAAATGACCAATGTTATGGCTAGAATCAAGGCATAGTTTGTGATAATTTGCCCATATTGTGCATACACATGCATAATGGGATGGCGAACAATGTTGCAGGAGAAAGTTTTCCTTTTCGTCGCACCAAAAAGCCATTTCCCATTTTCTGAGCACAAAAGCCGGACGATTTTGTAAAGCAACCACCAAATGGCTAATTCAAAATGATACCACCACATTTTACAAAAATACTATACCACCTTATATAGACAATGTCCCAATAGGGAATCCGAAACCTTTCCGTCCACCTCTGGTGAAAAAGACAAATTCCTGCCGAATCGGTAGAAAGTGGGTCAGATATGAACTACAGGTACATGATCCGATGCTCATGTTTTTTTACAAAAATCATTTTTAGGTTCACAATATGCTATTTTATCAAATATCCAATGCAAGTTTAGCGAGGCTCGGCTCCGAGCTAAGAATCTTCATGCCCGCCGTTCGACAAAGTTTGACGATAGTTTAAAACGGGCATAAAAAATTCAAAAACGATCGAAACAATGCGAAACCTTCGCGTGGTGTCATATTATGTGACATAGTTATAAGTAAAAATATTAAACTTGATATATTGATTATGTCTCAAAAAACCTTCACAAAATGACCTATCTCATTCGAGGTTTCTTGGCTTTCGGGTCAAATGACCAATGTTATGGCTAGAATCAAGGCATAGTTTGTGATAATGTGCCCATATTGTGCATGCACATGCATCATGTGATGGCGAACAATGTTGCAGGAGGAAATTTTCCTTTTCGTCGCACCAAAAAGCCATTTTCCATTTTCTGAGCACAAAAAACGGACGATTTTGTAAAGCAACCACCAAATGGCTAATTCAAAATGGTACCACCACATTTTACAAAAATACTATACCACCTTATATAGACAATGTCCCAATAGGGTAATCCGAAACCTTTCCGTCCACCTCTGGTGAAAAAGATAAATTCCTGCCGAATCGGTAGAAAGTGGGTCAGATATGAACTACAGGTACATGATCCGATGCTCATGTTTTTTTACAAAAATCATTTTTAGGTTCACAATATGCTATTTTATCAAAGATCCAATGCAAGTTTAGCGAGGCTCGGCCCCGAGCTAAGAATCTTTATGCCCGCCATTCGACAAAGTTTGACGATAGTTTAAAACGGGCATAAAAAAATTCAAAAACGATCGAAACAATGCGAAACCTTCGCGTGGTGTCATATTATGTGACATAGTTATAAGTAAAAATATTAAACTTGATATATTGATTATGTCTCAAAAAAACCTTCACAAAATGACCTATCTCATTCGAGGTTTCTTGGCTTTCGGGTCAAATGACCAATGTTATGGCTAGAATCAAGGCATAGTTTGTGATAATGTGTCCATATTGTGCATACACATGCATCATGGGATGGCGAACAATGTTGCAGGAGGAAGTTTTCCTTTTCGTCGCACCAAAAAGCCATTTCCCATTTTCCGAGCATAAAAAACGGACGATTTTGTGAAGCAACCACCAAATGGCTAATTCAAAATGGTACCACCACATTTTACAAAAATACTATACCAACTTATATAGACAATGTCCCAACAGGGGAATCCGAAAAATTTCCGTCCACCTCTGATAAAAAAGACAAATTCCTGCCGAATCGGCAGGAAGTGGGTCAGATATGAACTACAGGTACATGATCCGATGCTCATGTTTTTTTACAAAAATCATTTTTAGGTTCACAATATGCTATTTTATCAAATATCCAATGCAAGTTTAGCGAGGCTCGGCCCCGAGTTAAGAATCTTCATGCCCGCCGTTCGACAAAGTTTAACGATAGTTTAAAACGGGCATAAAAAATTCAAAAACGATCGAAACAATGCGAAACCTTCGCGTGGTGTCATATTATGTGACATAATTATAAGTAAAAATATTAAACTTGATATATTGATTATGTCTCAAAAAAACCTTCACAAAATGACCTATCTCATTCGAGGTTTCTTGGCTTTCGGGTCAAATGACCAATGTTATGGCTAGAATCAAAACATAGTTTGTGATAATGTTCCCATATTGTGCATACACATGCATCATGGGATGGCGAACAATGTTGCAGGAGGAAGTTTTCCTTTTCGTCGTACCAAAAAGCCATTTCCCATTTTCCGAGCATAAAAAACGGACGATTTTGTGAAGCAACCACCAAATGGCTAATTCAAAATGCTACCACCATATTTTACTAAAATAATATACCACCTTATATGGACAATGTCCCAACAGGGGGTTCCGAAACCTTTCCATCCACCTTTGGTGAAAAAGACAAATTCCTACCGAATCGGCAGGAAGTGGGTCAGATATGAACTACATGTACATGATACGATGCTCATGTTTTTTTACAAAAATCATTTTTAGGTTCACAATATGCTATTTTATCAAAGATTCAATGCAAGTTTTCCTTTTCATCGCACCAAAAAGCCATTTTTCATTATCCGAGCGCAAAAAGGGAATTTTCTAAAGCAACCACCAAATAGATAATTCAAAAACGGAGGGTTTGTGATTAGTTGATATGGATATCATATTTGGATTCCTCTCATTTTTCTGATCAATTTAGACATATTATTTGTTAAATTCCGATTTATAGATTTAAAGATATTAATTATTCCATATTAAATAGAAAAATACAAAAAATTAAAATTATTATATTTTTATTTGAATTCAATAATATTTTTACTTATTCATTAATGTTTATTTAAATAATTGTTTGTAATTTCAAAAAATACAAACATGTGACATGTTGATATAAGGGTTAATAGGATTGATATCATAGTATTGACAACAATGTATGAATTACTTTGCGGAAACAGATTCTGAAGGAACGAGGAAGTTAAGCGTGCTGGAGCTGGAGTAGTATTAGGATGGGTGACCTTCCGGGAAGTTCGACCAAGACTGCAATTTAATTAAATATTAAGTATAATTAGTGTTAAAAATGTTCAAAGTGAGAAATTAACGAGTCAAACAATTCAAAGATTCAAAATTAAGAAAAAAAATAAAATAAAAAATTTATTTTTTTTTAAAAAAAATATTTTTGCAACCTGTCGACAAGCTATGCCGACGGCCGCTACGCCGACGGCATTGCCCTCGGCGTAGCATACGCCGACGGCATTTTGATACGCCGACGGCCTCTATGTGCTCCGCCGAGGGAGCCCTTTGCCGAGGAGGCTACGCCGAGGGCAGCCGTCGGCGTAGCATACGCCGAGGGCATTTTAGGCTACGCCGACGGCTTTTTGCCCTCGGCGTAGCGCGCGCGTCCTGTAGTGCATGATGCATATGCTTGTTTTCTGCTTTCCTTTTCACTTTCCTTTCTGGAGGAGGCAAGTCATATCAGGGTTCATGTATAGGTTCTGGCAGGATCTGTTGGTCCACAACAGGGACGTGCACTACTTCTCGGGCCCCTAGTCAATTAATTTGGTCGCTCTACGTGTTAGACGGAATCTTCATATAATTATGAGCGTGTCGGTAAGATTATCATTAGTATATGGAGTTAAGTACATGTGACACCCACAAAGCTTGTCCTAGATGTGCAAATATATGACAGCTTTGTGGGTGCCCCCCATGTATTCAACTCTAGTATATAGTACTTCCTCTGTGAACATAAAATGTTCTGATAGGATTTTTTAGTTTACACCGAAAAAACTTATAGTTAGGAATGGAGGTAGGACAATAATACCAGCAATAGTGTAGTACTAGTGTTAGTGTACTGCACTTTTAATATGAATAGATATGACTTGCTAGTTAGAATTTGGGCATATCCACGCTCATGGTGGACAAGAGATTTTTATCTCTTAGTCAAGCTTAAAAAAGGGTGTGCTCAGTGGGTCTAGAGAAGGGAATTTTTTGGGATAATTTTCCTTGCTTTTTATGCAAAGAGGCTGATTTGTACCCAAGACCTCCATCTCTTAGTCAAGCTTGCAAAAAAAGAAATATAGTCGACTAAAAAGAGTATTCATTGCATTGTAATTGTTTGTCCATCTTGTTCAAAAATTTGGTATCATATCACTCGATTGATGAAATTTTATTTGTTGATTGACTTTAGAAATATTTTCATATAGAAAAAAGTTTACCATGTTTAATAATTTGTTCAACTTCTGAAAAAGTATAACATTTTCTTGGCCAAGTGAGATAAAAAACATCGACATTTCATAATATTTTATTCATCATCTAGCATACAAAATATAATATTTTCTCAATTGTTATGAAGTGGGAAAGTCTTTCACATATATCAACATCTCATAGGTGGTTTTCAGGGACAAAGAAGTGTGATTTTTCTCAGGTGACCAAGAATTAGCAAAACTATCTTATTTTGAGTGGGATTTTGGTTCATATATGAAATTAGTGTTAGTCAACATCCGGAATTAGGTCAAGTATTGTCTACATATGCATGAAAAGGAGTCATCTCACCATGAACTACCACCGTTTCAAAAATATAATACGTTGTGGTAGGCCGTTGTAGCCTGCCTAAATATGTTATATTTAGAAAGGGGGTAATACTATCTAGGGAACGTCACTACGGGAATAACAATATAGGCCGACGACCCTTTTATACGCCGATGGCAATATAGCTTGACGGGCCATCGGCCCAGTTTTACCGTCGGTGTAGGATAAATAGGCCGATGGCAGCCGTCGGCATAAACGGGGTTGTCGGCGTAGCATACTAGGCTAACGGCAGAGCGACAGCGTCAAGTAGCCATTTTTTTTTGCCCCATTATTCTTAGAAAAATCATAACTAAATCATCTAAATTCAAAAAACTACATATAATATATCAAAATTTGTAGAAAAATAAAATCTATCTATATAAACTAAAATATTACATATTTGTTTAAAAAATATATAAAAAATAAAAATACTTTCGTATAACATATTTTTCATTTTTCAAGTGCAAAAAACGGGGTGTTTTGTGAAGCAACCACAAAATGAAAGTTTCAAAATGATAATACCACATTTTTCAAAAATACTAGACCATATTTAATGGACAATTTTCCAACTGGGGTATCTCAAACCTTTCCGTCCACCCCTCGTGAAAAACACAAATTCCTGCCGAATCGGTAGGAAATGAGTTAGATTTGAACTACCATGATATGATGCTCATGATTTTTTGCAAAAAATATTTTTATCTTCACAATATGCTATTTCATCAGAGATCTAATGCAAGTTTAGTGAGGCTCAGCCCCGAGCTAAGAATCTTCATGCCCCTCGATTTATAAAGTTTGACGATTGTTTGAAACGGACATAAAAATTCAAAAACGATTGAAACAATGCAAAACCTTCGCGTGGTGTCATATTATGTGAAATAGTTGCATAGAAAAATACCAAACCTGGTATATTGGTCGTGTCTCAAAAAACCTTGACAAAATGACCTATCTCAATCGAGGTTTTCTGGATTTCAGGTCAAATGACCAATGTTATTGCTAGAATCGCGATATATTTTGCGCTAATGTTCTCATATTGTGCACTCATGTATATCATGGGATGGCGAACAATGTTGCAGGAGGAAGTTTTCCTTTTCATCGCACCAAAAACCATTTTTCATTTTCCGAGTGAAAAAATTGGGTGTTTTGTGAAGCAACCACCAAATAAAAGTTTCAAAATGATACTACCCCATTTTTCAAAAATACTAGACCACTTTGAATGGACAATTTCCCAACCGGGGTATCTCAAACCTTTCCGTCCACCCCTCATGAAAAAGACAAATTCCTGCTAAATCGATAGGAAGTGAGTTAGATTTGAACTATAGGTACATCATATGATGCTCATGATTTTTTGTAAAAATTATTTTTAGATTCATAATATGCTATTTCATCATAGATCTAATGCAAGGTTTCCTTTTTGTCATGATTCTTGACATAGTTTCAGTTGGTCTAATATTTAAAAGTTATGATATATAATTAAATAGATGATATGGATGTCATATTTGGATTTCTCTCATTTTTCTGTTCGATTTGGATATATTATTGTCGAATTGTGATTTACGGATTTGTAGATATATACGCCGACGGGAAAAAAGACTATGCCTATGGGACTGTACGCCGACGGCAGCCGTCGGGCCAGCCTACACCGACGGCATTTAGGGACTATGCCGACGGGACCTGGCCAGTGCGTGTACAGGGTATGTACTATCGATGAGCTACCGACAACTTGCACATTTGGACGACATGCAGGACTATCGATCCCCATGCATGCCTTTGTTTTTTGTTTGAAAATGGCACTGTGTTGTCTATATAACCGCTAGCTAGCTCTAGCTCGATCAATAGCAACTCGACTGGAAAATGAGAGGCCGCCTACCTCGGGTGAAGTAGCTTCGAATTTGGCCAAAGGAACAGGACAAGCCCCACACTGCAAGTATGCATCGCGCCAAAAGAATATATGCATGCCATAAAAAAAAGGAAGAATATGCACGGACGTACCGGTAGCAGACACACCAGCCTTGCATGCATGCAGAGTGCAGCAACAGTTGCGTTATCTACGAGACCGTTAGAGCCTTGCTTAATTGCACTGCCTAGGTAGCTTCGAAACCGTTAGAGCCTTGCTTGCAATACATTCGAAGCGACCCGCCGGCCGGCCGGCCGGTGCGTACGCGTGTTCTCGCTCCGTCCGTCCATCCGGCCTCCTCGTCCACGCACGACCGGGATGGCCCGCATGCGGCTGACCGGCCACCGAACGCGCCGTGTGGTTTCCAAACTCACGCAAGCTAGCTCTCTCAGAGCATCTCCACTCCTTGGACGGATACATGCTGAAAATCCGATTTTTTTGGCCGGATGGAACTCGTTGTACCCAGGCCGAGTTCATCAAATTACGTCCAGTTTCCCACTCGCGTACCCAGACCGAGTTTTCAAGTTCGGCTAAAATTTATTAATGATAATTTTATTAAGTTGGGCGAATATAGACGGATTACATCAAATTTAAACTAAACTAGTACATAATAAACTTAAAAAAAGGCCGCCGCCATGGCCTCCGCCGGTGCCTTCGCCGTTCATACATGGAAAGTTGCTGTAGAACGCCGTGTAGCCGGGGTCGGCGCGGCCGTCATCCTCGCCGCCGCCGTCGTCGTCGTCGCTCGGCGGCTGGTTCTGGCGGGAGCTCCCCTAGCCAGGGTCGCCGAACCTCAACAGCTGGTAGGATGGGCCTTCGTCCTCGTCGTCATCGAGGACGTAGAGCGGGGCGCCCTGGTAGGCGAGCTCGCGCCCGGACAACGCCCGTCGCCGGGCCGCCTGCTCCCCGGCATGCTGCTGCAGGCCGAGGATGCGCTGTCGCTCTGCCTTCTCCCAGTCCTTCCTGGACCATTCCAGGATGTTCGGCGAGGAGGGCTCCACCGGCGGCGGCTGCGGCGCCGAGTCGTGGAGCGACTGCTCCAGCGCCATCCTCAAGGCGCCATCTTTGGGCGACGCCGAGTCTTCAGTCTTGGGGCGGCGAAGGTGCAAATGGCCGGTTGGCGACGCCGTCGCCCGTGGCTCGCCGATGACCATGCCACGCGAGCGTGTGCGCGGCGGCGAGCGCACAGGCGAGCCCGCCTCGCGCTTGACTGCGTGCAGCCCCGGCGAAGGTGTTGTCGCCGTGCGCAGCGGCGCCGAGCCGGAGGACGAGCTCATGTTGGCCATCCTCCTCGGCATCCAGTTCGCCGGAGGACGCCGCCCTGACCTCGACGCCGGCGTGGGTGTTCGCTGGAAGCCCAGATGCGGCGTGTTGCCGGCGTTGATGTGCTCCAGCACCGCCCTCAGAGTGCGGCCTGACGCACTCCACCAACACCGGCGACCCGCCGAGTTGTTGCGCTTTAGCGGAGACTCGTTGGGCGGCCCTTCGTGGCGGGCGAGCTCCTGGGCACGGCGGTCCGCGAAGAACTCCTCCCAGTACAGGAGGTTGTCTAGCGACTCGGCGGCGGAGGGGTCGTCCATGGCCGAGATATACTCCGCTATTTCTTACGGCAGCTGAGCTTCCACCCCAGAGGGTTCCACGTGTCCGGCGGTGCCATGTAGCCGGCCTCCTACAGCAGGCGCGCCTTCCAGGCCTGCAGGGTGCACCGGCCGAAGCCGTTCGCCGCCGCACCGTCGCCGGGGTATCTCTCGGCCATGGCTGGTAGGAAGGGAGAGAGTGATTGAGAGGGGGAAAGATCGCCAAAGTTTCGGGATGGTGGGCTGGGGAGCTGTGAGGTTCTCCGGCGAGGGGCACGGCTTATATAGGTTGGGGTGGGCGGCGAGGGCGGGAGGGGTGTATCGGCGTGGGCAGGAAAATGGGAAACGACGGAAAGTTAGTGCCCGCCGGTCCGTCGCGGGAGCTGATGCGGCGGCGGTGGCGCTGTAAATCGGCGACGCATGGCCGACGCGACGGGCAGTTAATGTTCGACGGTCGCCGCGTGGTTCCGATGATGACGACGACTCGGCTTCTATTGTTGACTCGGCGGGTCCACGCGCCGCTTCGTTTTTTTGACGAGTTCGCTGCGTCCGGCGTTCCCAGAGCGTACTCGGAAACCTGGGTTTGGCCTGGATAGTCCGGACTGAAATTGCCCAATCCGGCCGAAAACAGGTTCCTGGATACGCGACTAGGCCAATTTTCGTCGTCCGGACCGAATTTTGTCGTCTGAATTGGCGTCCTGGTTAGACGAGTGGAGATGCTCTTACTCCTGCTAATTCCTTCCTCGTGGACTCGTGGTGGTTAATTGTGGAATTTGCGAGTCACATAGCTCGGTGCTAGTATGATAAGTACTCCCTCCGTTCCGGATTACATGCTAATACATTTCTTAAGAAAATGGTTTGACCATAAATTTTGTTAACAATATATAAATTATATGTTATAAAAATTGTATCATCAGAAGCATATTTTAAATATGAATCAGATGATATATTTTTTATTAAATATTGTTTGTATTTTATTGACTAAATTTACGGTCAAACTATTTTCTCGAATTATATATTTGCCTTATAAACCGGAATGGAGGTAGTATAATTTTTGTGGCATATAACTTATACTCCTTCCGCTTTTAAAAAAGATGTTTTTGATTTGTTTAAATTTGGATGTACCTACACACTAAAACGTGTTTAGAATCATTTAAATTTAGACAAACTTATGAAAAGTTTTTTAGAATGGAGGAAGTATTTTATTGACTAAATTTATGGTTACATCATGCTTTTAACTACGTATCCATCTAATAAACCTGGACGAAGGGACGAAAACCCACTCGATGGGCGTGCGGCTTTAACTGACGCGAGGCTTACCATCACAACATCAACTCCTCGAAACAATTTTTCATCCAGCTTTATAGATAAAACCAAACGGTGAAACTGATAGATAGTAATTAGAGATTCCTCATACAAACAGATCAAAAATAAACTAGAAAACCTAAGAAGCAGCTAGCTTGCCACTTGAAGACGTCTAGATAAAGGAGATTGGAGCTCCACGACAACGCCTCCAAGGAGGTAACACCGCAACAAGCGCCGCAGTCGCCGAGACGACAAGAGTCTAGGGTTTTCACCCGGAGTCCAAATACGGAGGGAGTAGCCACAGCAATTCCCTCAAGAGGGTCACGACACCTGCGGGCATCTCCATCGTTGGCGTCGAAGCACTGGGATTTCGCCCTGAAAAACCCTCGTCACACTAGAAACCTCAGACCACCACCATTTCCCAAGACAATTTTCCCACATGGGACCTGGGCGCTGACCACACCGAGGCGCCACCACCACCAAGAGCCCCCAACACCCACTCCTCACCACCCTCATGGTACAAAGAAACAGGCCATCACCACCGCCACGTCGCCCCGCAGTTTAAACACTTGTGTAGTCAACCTTCACGGGCCACCACCTCAACATCCACGAACTCATGTACGTGCAATAGCATGGCCACCTGGAGGAGTACAGTCCTCCACCGCCTTAAGCGACTGCCATCGGGACGTGGCCATAGGGACACACCAGGCCCCGGCAGTGCTGGTTAGGCCCAAACGGACCCCTAAAGTCCCCCGCTACACTGCAACATGTAGGGCACTGTCGCTGCCCTCTTTCTCTAGCAGCACCACTGCCACCCTCTCCAGAGGGCATTCTCGGTGTGGACAGGCCAACCCGCCTAGGCCCAGATGGGCCTGCATGGCCTAGATCTCGGCCAAGCAGTGCACCGCCTGGCCGCCATCACCACGTCGCCACCACACCACCCTGAATCGAGCCACCGCCGCCTGAGTATTGCAGGGCAGACAGACGGGCCATCGTCGGTCACAGCCGCGCCAGGTCTTGATGGCCCCCGCTGAGTCGCACCGCCGCCGGGGAGGTCACCTGCCCGCTTGGGCCTCCGTGCGAGCTGGGGGAAAGGAAAACCGGCTATAGCCGGCATTGCACGGGCTTTGCCCGGCGGCTCATGCCGACAACGGTCGCAAGGGAGGGTGGGCGAGTGAGAGGGAGGAGGAAGGCGGGGATGGGCTAGGGTTTCCGTGCCCGGTCATACATGAGCGACGAGGAGCGGGGTGTCCACATCTCACCAACTGGCCGGACACGAACAGAAAAATCCGTTTAACTGACACGAAAGGTACAAGAACCTGGAGAACACGGCCAAGCTAGCACGCTATGTTCGGTTTTCCTACCGGTTTTGATTGCACCCGTTGAAATTAGTATACTAGCACAAGCCAGTGCAACAAATGCTAGCTACGGCTACACTGAAACTCAACAGGACAAAATGCAAAACATGTGCGAGGAGACAGTGCTGCTCGATCCGACCGAATCGAAGGCTTCATCGGGACATTTAATTTGGTCTTAGTACTTTGGTATGTCCGTGGTGGATCATCTTCGAGATTCGAGAGAGCAGAATGATTGGGGAATCGACCACATTTGAAGTTATATGATGGGCAACATACGCAATGACGTACAGGCGACTCAAACTGACCTTTTTTCATTCTTTTTGCTACTGTATCAGCAGGGCTATGGCTCGTGCAATATCTGTATAATTATTGACCTCCTTTTCCCTTCAAGTACAGGGATCAGGCGCTTTGTGCTTTCTTCTGTCTGCAACTGTTTTATACCTGGGCCTCTCACTGTCTCACAACTGTCCATGGTGTAGGTCCTTTGCTGATGCTTCAACTAAAGAAACCATTTGCAGTTTACTCCAACCAAAGTAAAGGATGATGATGGAATTTCCAGTTTTCAGCATCAACTTTTACGCTTGGGCTCTTTCGTCCATCTCCGCTTTCACTGGAACTCGCGGCGTGACAGCTAATTGCCTCCGGTTAGAGCATCTCCGCAGGCGCATTATATTTTGGCGCACTAAACCTTGCTTCCGTCGCGTTGTAAACAGATAGCGCGCTGCGCTGAAATTTGCCCCGCCGGATGCTCCATTTTGTAGCGCGCGTTGGCGCGGTCAAAAAGCTCCTCCGCCGGACGCTCCATTATGCAACGCGCAAACAACAAACACACACAGTTATGCATCAAGGAAGATCAAACAACCATCTAAAAATTCACAAATAAAATGTACCATAGAAATACAAAAATTATTCACAACAAATACAACAAGTACATGAAATTGTTTACACCAAATACAACAAATTTACGGACCAACATACAACAATACAACATCGTTTTGAGACAATACAACACATAGTTTACAAACAAATACAACAAGTATGCAACTATTGTTGTCCATGCCAATTCCACCATTCTTCCATGAGATCTTTTTGGAGCTCATCATGTGTGTCGTTGCAGCGAATGGCATGGTACGGGGCAATGAACCGAGCAATCCTATGTGCGGACCTCCTCACTTGCACGGGAACCCCCATCAACTCGTAGTGGGTATGATCCACATCTTTCCCTGGATCATCCTCTATAATCATGTTATGCATGATGACACAAGCGGCCATGATATACCAAAGGCATTCTTGGTCCCAAAATCTAGTCGGCCCTCTCACAATGGCAAATTGAGCTTGCAAAATCCCAAATGCTCTCTCTACATCTTTCCTAGCCGTCGCTTGTGCATTGTGGAATTGAGTTTGCTTCTTACCTCGTGGTTGAATAATCGGCTTCACAAATGTTTGCCACCTTGGATATATGCCGTCGGCGAGGAAGTAGCCGTAGTTGTACTTGTGGCCATTTGCTTCAAACTCCACCAATGGACCTTCCCGCAGCGCAAGTCTTGTCATTAATGGTGATCGTTGAAGAACATTGATGTCATTGCAAGACCCGGGCATTCCAAAAAATGCATGCCATATCCAAGTCTCTTGATCGGCGACGCTTCAAGGACTATGGTGGCATCCTTCTTGTACCCTTTGAATTGTCCATGCCATGCCGCTGGACAATTCTTCTAACTCCAATGCATACAATCAATGGAACCAAGAATACCTGGAAACCCTCGGTCGACGTTGAACTCCAAAAGCCTTGCCGTGTCTTGAGCATTGGGGGCTCTCAAGTATGTGGATCCGAAAACATTGACAATTGCAACAACAAAGCGCTTCACATACAAGATAGAAGTGCTATCTCCCATGGCCAAATGATCATCAACTAGATCCGCCGATGAGGCTTGATTCCATAGGCCCACTGACTCTCGAAAGTTGCAAAGTTTGTAAGGGTAGAATTGTCCCCGCGCGTTTTCAGAGGAGGGCGCGCGAGGGTAGCCCCCGAAGCACAAGTCCAGGCCCGTATTCCCACGTATTCGCATACGTACTATTGCCTGCCACGATGTCAACCATTGCCACGTCGCCATGCCATTAGATTTGACCATTCATTGCCACGTTGTCAACCATTGCCACGTCGCCACGACATTATTAGGTCTCTCGGTTTGATCACAAAAACTAACGCGCCGCCATTTCCCCAGACGCCGCTCTAACCCTAATTTTTTGATCATCTTGCCTAGCTTCGGCGGTGACGTGCGCCGGCGAAGGATCCGGATTGGCGACGTGAATCCGGCGGCCAGCCTTCTAATCCTCCAACCACACGAGCCTTCCCGGCTCCGGCCGTCGACCGAGATCTAATCCTCCACCTGCGAATCTGCCCGGCTCCGGTGGCGACGTACGTGTCCGTCCACGCTGACGATAACCGTTCCAATCCTACATCTCTAGATCAAAGTCTAGCCAGATCTTCTCATCCTCAGGCCGCATCAACCAGTCACGTGTCCCATCTCGCCACCGGCGCCCAGAAGATGTGAGTAGCTGCCTCTCTAACCCACACTCTTTCCATCACCTTTAGCATAGCGGCTTAGGGTTCATCTTTGCATCTACGAGTCCTCCACATATACATCACTGATTAGATTAGCGTTTCTGGTTTTCTTTGCTTGAACAGATGAAGGACTCTATGCCAACTGGGAGTGACAATGAGAGCATCTCTACGTACAACGGTGGTTCAAGTTCGGATGATGAAGATATGTTTTTCTTTGATGATGAGCTTACTGAGAACGACCTCTTTGAAGAAAACTCATCCGAGGATGATAAGGTCAAGTGAAGTTTATTTTTTATTTTTTAATTTGCACACCTAGAGCATGCAAATTTATACACATACTTTTTAAATTGTGCAGATGTACATCGATTGTGTAAACAAGGATCGCCATCGGAAAGAATCTATCTCGGAAAGCATTAGTGATGTATGTCTAGTGCTACATTATTTTTATAAGAATTGAATAGCCATGTTATATGACTTTGTGCTACAAAGCTGCAGGTTGTACTATTCTCTCATAGTGACCATGATTATTTTAGGGATTCGGACTTAGAAAACTATGATGAAGAGACGGCGGAAGAATCACAAGAACCTGAAGGATCAAATCTGAATTCAAGAGTGATATAAGTTGCTTATTGTTGTATGACAAAGCATATATAGGATCAACCATATGACCACCACTTACATTTCTTTTTGCTTCTAATTGTGTAGGTTACAGACAGTTCAAAATCTGAATTCAAGAGTGATGTAAGTTGCTTATTGTTGTATGACAAGGCATATATAGGATCAACCATATGACTACCACTTACATTTTTTTTGCTTCTAATTGTGTAGGTTACAGACAGTTCAAAATCTGAATTCAAGAGTGATGTAAGTTGCTTATTGTTGTATAACAAGGCATATATAGGATCAACCATATGACCACCACTTACATTTCTTTTTGCTTCTAATTGTGTAGGTTACAGACAGTTCACAGCATGAGCACAGACAGCATCCAGCGATGCCAGAGAAGGATTTTCAGCATGCTCAGGATGAGCGTGAAAGGCATCGGATTGTAAAGGAGATGACCTTCACTAACGAAGCGGCAGCATTCGCTTACTACAACGCATATGCGAGAGAACGTGGTTTCAGCATAAGGAAACAGAGGGTGAAGCGAAATTCGTAAGGAGTTATTAATTATAGGCGGTTTCTCTGTTCCAGGGCAGGGGAATGCGAGGGAAGGTATGTGCACATGGAGAACCGCAAGAAGAGGCCACGAGCTCTTTCTCGATGCCACTGTCGAGCCTATCTCAGCGTGTCGTATAACAAATCCAAGAGGAATTGGAAAGTTCTGCAATTTAAGGACGAGCACAACCATGTGCTAGCTAGACCCGATGAAGTCTCGTTTCTTCGGTCCCATCGGAAGATCAAGTCTTACCAGAAAGCTGAAATCATGTCACTAGCAGCAACTGGGATGCGCAAGTTCGAGATTATGAAAACCTTTATCAGCAAAAGTGGAAGGTGGAGCAAGGTTGGGTTCGTCTCGAAGGATCTTTACAACATGTGTTCCCGGGAGAAGAGGAAGCTCATTGCATCAGGTGACGCTAACACAACCATCCGAATTATGCAGAACAGGCAGGCCCGTGATCCTGAATTCTTTTTCGATTACCAGCTAGATGATGGAGGAAATTTGAAAAGCATGTTTTGGTGTGACTCTCAGTCACGTCGGACTATGAGGATTTCGGTGATGTGCTGGTGTTCGACAGTACATACAAAATGAATCGGTTTGGAATGCCGTTCATTCCTTTCGTGGGGTTGAACCATCACCGCAGAACTACTATTTTCGCATGCGCAATCGTCTCCGACGAGAAAACAGAAACATATGTATGGCTGCTTCAAACATTTTTGAAAGTTATGTGTCAAAAGAAGCCAAAAGGGATTATCACTGATACAGACGGTTCAATGATGAAAGCCATTGGCATTGTCTTCAAGGATGTGTGGCACCGTGTATGTACGTGGCACGTTGAAAAGAATATGAAAAAACACCTCAATCACGATTCTCTGAATGAATTCAGGTCATTGATATACTACAACACCTCAGAAGAGGTCTTTGAGCAGAGATGGAGCGCCTATATTAAGAAATGGCAAACGAAGGGAACCAAAGAGTGGCTGAGTAGAATGTACAAGAAGAAGAGATGGTGGGCCGCCGCGTATCTAGCCAATGGCTTTTTCTCGGAATGAAAAGCAATTAGAGGAGCGAGAGTTTGAACTCATGACTACACCTTCATCTTGACTCTAAAATGACACTGGTGGATTTGATCGTGCACTACAAGAACGCCATTAACCGTATCCGTCAGGAAGATGCACGACAGGACTGTGAGGACTCACAGACATTACCTTTGCCGGTTACTAAATACAAAGATATTGAGTCTGCTGCAGCGAAAGTATTCACTGCAGCAAACTTCTATATCTTGTAATCGGAGCTGAAAAGAGTTGATGGACTCAAGATTGCTGAATGTGCGCAAGGTGATTCCAGTGATAATAAGTACTCTATGATATGGGCAGATAAACCTACTAGGCAGTTTGACGTGACCTACACGCCTGACAGTGAGGAAACTATAAAGTGCTCCTGCGGAAGAATGGCTAGGAAGGGGCTACCTTGCAAGCACACCCTCTACATGTTGGATTACCTGCAACTAGAAAAAATACCAACTTGTTGTGTCCTTTGGCGCTTCTCAAAGAATGCAAGATTTGAATTGTCTGCGAAGCGCGAGAGCGATATGTTCGGATACGGATGGTCAAGTGCAACCGAGAGGACATTTTTTTCTGACTTGAATGTACGATCTCAAGAAGTTCTCGCAGCGTTATCCCATGATGAACAGTCTCATCATGAATACGAGGAATTCATCGATCGACTAATGCAAAGGACAAAGGGGCTCAGCAATATTCAAACAAGCTACTTCGATGCAGATGCACAGAGCAGCAAGGGAAAAGCACCTCAAGTTGGCGATCCACTAAAAGTTAAATCCAAAGGCGCGCCTAAGAAAAACAAACGAGTTGGAGCTGACGGTAATCCACCCATGAGTAAAAATGGCAGACCACTATCATACGATGAACAAAATAAGAAGAAGAAGAAGAAGAAGAAGAAGAAGAAGAAGAAGAAGAAGAAGAAGAAGAAGAAGGGGAACCACCTGTGCAGCGCATGCAATACTGCTGGTCATAACAGACGAAACGCTAAATTATGCAAACTACATCCGCAGTAAGTCATTCCTAGAGTATAACTAAAAAGCATTATCAAAACTTTCTTTGAAATTGTCAATAGCTAACTGCGCCTTACTGTTATGCATGCAGGTATGTGGAGGTAGCAAAAAACTAGACGTTGTCCTTAATTCATAAACTTTGCTCATACCAAAGACAGAGTGCACCGCACACACAACACATAGAACTTTGAGTAGGCCAGGACAACCCTGTGAGCACGGCGTTCACGGTGGACTTCTACGTGCACTCAACTCGACTCCACTACGTAAGCGCTACACCTGAGGTGGCAGGCCAGGACTCGTCGGCATCAGCTCTCCATCGACACCAGCTCCCGCAGAGCACACGTCGCCAACAGTGTCATCCTCGCGCACCGAGCTAGCCTCTCCGACACCCGAAGCTGAAGCCGCGCCGCCATCACATCTGCCTCGCCACGAGGCGCACCCGATGACCAAAAGCGCCACCATGGACGGCATCGTGCAGACGAACACCCGCCTCGCCTCGTCGCCAAAAGGGACGCCTTTGGGCCTGTTGCACGGCTGGAGTCCGTGCGGCTCCTGCTGGCGCTCGCCGCGCACCGCGGGTGGGTCTGCTTGCCAGGGGCGCTAGGCGTTGCGCCTGCACAGGCCACTCTACGGACTCCGTCAGGCACCTACAGGCTAGAGCCTGGAACGCGAAGTTGGACGCCACGCTCGACGCGCTCGGCTTTAGTTTAGGTGTTAGTCTGACAGAGTTTCAGTTTCGTCAGGTTAGCACTTCGCCGTTTTAGTTGGTTGATTTAGTCACTTAGCAGTCCTACACTTACTTAGTGCATCCACATCCATAATACTTACATCCACTCAGTAGTTCCTCAGAGCAGAGCAGTTCGTCCCCTCCGATTGAGAGCAGTTCCTTAGAGGGACCATGGACATGTCAGCTTCACCACAGGGTGGAATGACTTCACATTTGCTGCTGCTGTTGGATGGGCGTCTCTACTTCTGATGAAAGTAGAGCATATGCACGAGCACCTTGGTCTCAACTTTGTTTAGGATGTTGTTTCTACTGTAATGTGTTACTGAATGTAAGTCGAACATGTTGATCATCATGTATGTTTAGGATATGTGTATCTTGAATGTTGAATGTATTGCATCTTGGATCATCTTACTGTGATGTACTCACAAGTATACCAGAATTTTCAAAAATGCTGGAATCTGTTATAGAAGGAAGTCAAGCAACAACACAGAAGAAGAAGAGGAAACTTGATGACATAGTTCAAGATGTGGTTGCATGAGTCATCACTTGATAGCATGATCCTACCGAGTTGATAGATCATATTTTGCGTACGGAATAGATCAAACAAAACATGGAAAATTAACTGAAAATACGAAATATATTACAAACTTCGAAACAACCCTAAACTACTTGGAATGCCAGTCGAAATCCGACGAGCCCAGAGTCGTCGAAGACACCGGAGTGGATGTCCACTCAAAGGAGGAGGAGAGTACGATCGTCGACGGGCCGGTGCCGTTTTTCTTCTCCTTCGACTTCCTCGTGGCCTTCTCCTCCCTCTCCTTCTTCCTCGCCGCCGACTTCGCCCTCCGCTCCTCGCGATCCGCCTTCTTCGTCGCCTTCGCTGCCGCCTTCTTCTCGTAGAATGACTCCATCACGGCGACGTCCTCCGAGAACTGTCGCGCCCAATCGAGGCGGAAGCGCTCGTCGAGCTCCTCCTTGACGAGCCGCTGCTCGAGCTCGCGCTGCGCTGTTGCTGCTCGCGCGTGACGGCCGGAGGCGGCGGCGCGAGCGATTCCGCATGTTCCCGCGTCCACACGTCGTGGAAGTTCATCGTCCGGCGGGAGCGGCCGAGGCGCCAGGCGACCGTGTCGTAGGCTCGCGCCGCCTCGTGCACTGTCTCGAACGTGCCGAGCCTGATGCGCTCGGCGCCGCTGCGGATCTCAGCATAGAACGTGCCGCTCGGGAGCGCGCGGACGCCTCGGTAGCCGGAGGTCGAGCGGCGGCGGGGCGGCATCTCGTCGGGAGGCGGAGCGAGGCGGGGGCGGCGAAACTTTCAGACAGTTGGGTGCGCGCACGCGGCAGTCGACGCGGCAAGTTTGGCGCGCAGGATGGCGCAAAAGCGCGGGAGCGACAAAAAGTTTTCGCGTGTCCGCTGGAGGTTCGCGCGGGCTCCCGCGTGCGCCAAATCGGTGGTTGTTGTGTGCACGCGGTCCTTTCGTTTTCAGACGCTTCCCTTGGCATTCCTAGGCCTTCTTCAATAAATAATTGGCGGTCTGTCTCTGGAACCGCTACCTCTTCCATTGGACGGGACCGAGACCACACGAACACCATCATCCATGGCCGACAACAAGATGCAGGATTCGCCGTGGGCTGATCTCCCTGAGGGAGTCGTGCAGAAGATAGGTGGCATCTTCCTGTCGACGGACGACTTCGACTACTACGCCGCCTTCTGGGCAGTCTGCAGCTCCTAGCACAGCTTCACGGAGGAGCGCTTTATACCAGCCAACTGGATTGTTCTATAGCACCAGTTGTCGCCAGAGTATGGGGTAGACGACACCGCCATCACGTTGCTGAACGTGAGAACTGGCCGCTTACTTGAGAAGAAGATTAGTCGGGTTATTCGCAGGTGCTTTCTTGATATTCATCTGTATATGTGCGATCCTTTTTTTGCATTCACCTCTTTACGATATGTTTTTCAAAGTTTTATTTCTTAATCTACTTTTTTAACCTTGATTGAATCTCTGTCTGTTTACCTTGACTGAATCTCTACTTCTCATCTCTCTCTATTTACCTCTATGTGTCTCTGGAAGGTACTTTTACGTCGGTAGCACAACCGGCGGCCTCCTTGTGCTTGTACAGAGGGTGCAGCCGTACAAGACACGGTTGTACAACCCCTTCTCGGGCCCTATCAAGCGCCTGAGGGTGGAGATACCGACCGAGCGGGTGGCTTCTGTCGCTGTGACGATGTTCCTGTTATTGATGCTCTTTACATCAAACCTTTGGAACAATGTCATTTGGTGGGCGGATGAGGGCACGGAGGAAGGCAGTCGCCCTGCATTTGGTGAAGGGTGGTACACGCCGAATGACTTCGCCGAACTCCGGAGCATGACTTCTTACGCCGGTGATGTTTTCGTTGCAGTATGTCTTCTCGACTATGGCTGATGCTGCCCATGGAGATGTCCAGATGCAGCGCTCCGCACGGACCCTGAAGATGCATGCCACCGTCGAAGGCCCTGTTCTGCGCTGCCGGTACCCGGAGAATCGTTTTTACCTCGTCGATACTGACGGGGAGCTGTTGTTCGTTGTGAGAGGACCTGTCTGTGGCGGCAGGCCCGTTGTTTACCGGGTTGATACACAGAACCGTGTCCTTCAGCCGGTCAGAGACATCGGCAGTCGTGCTCTCTTCGTTGTTGAATATCGGTGCATCTGCGTCGATAGCGCCAGGGTACCCACGGTGCAGGCCGGCAACATCTACTATCCGGACCTATCCCAGATTAGATCTTACAACTTTGAGGCTCTTGCGTGGGAAGAGGAGCCAAGGGTTGACCATGGGTATGGAGTAGAAGGATTATGGATGAATGACCATCCTTTCGAACTCGATCGATTGCTGGCGGAGTATTGCAGAATCGTCGAGCATTCTGAACTGCAGATGGTGCCGCCTTATGGCGAATATGGTACCACCTACTACGATTACTACGACGGCTACCCGTCAGATTATATTGATGGATCATGTTGGTCTGGTCTTGTATTATCTGTCGTCTGTGAATTATATGCAAGTGTAAGTTGTATGGTATGCCTGTAATACAATGGATGGTCAATGTTTCAAAAAGATCATGTGTTGTACCTATTTCAATTTCGTTGTTTTCTATATACATGTAGTAATTCTGATACGTACTCGCTTTGTAAAAATCCATGCCAACAATGCGTGCTATCTTGACCTATCTTAGCTGTCTAGTAAATTATTGATCATCTTGTTGCTGTATATATGATCCTATGATCTTGATAGATCTAACAACAATTTTGTTATGCCAAAACAAGACACACAACCAAGGTTTTTCACGTAAAACATATTGGAAAAGATGTTTAGCAAACAAACAACAAGATTGTATATATGAGATGGTAAGTAATTAAATTCGTCCAGACTTATTCAAAATGCCAAATATTATTGTAGTACAAAAGGGAATGAAAAAAATAGCGATACATCGGGAAGGCGCACCCCCCTCACCTCCGACGCGGTGCACGTCTGACACCACCCATGCGACTGTGTCATCATGAAGTGACTGCGTAGGGACGCGTGCACTGTTCTATCAGCGCTGAAGTGAATTGGTCTCACCTAGGCCTCTTTTCCTAGCAATGTGTTTTTTCGACTTTCGTGAAACAACCTGGATTTTTTTACACATGCTAACATACACAAACTAAGACACATGTACAAGGTTTCACACAAATTTGAATGTTTTTGAATTTTTGGTGGCCCGGTCAAATTTAGGCCAAAAATCAAGGTGTCTAGTAAGGATGCCTAGGGGTTAGGCCTTTGTGATGTGATACATGCTCCATGCTGAAACATGGTGAAAGTACAAAGGAAGTCGCCTAGAGGGGGGTGAATAGGATTTTAAAATTATTACGGTTTAGGCTCAAGTAAATGCGGAATAAAACTAACGTTTAATTTATTGAGCACAAAACCTAGCCACTAAGTTCACCTAGGTGCACCAACAACCTATGCTAAGCAATACAATCAACAAGGTGATAGCAAGGTATAAATACTTCAAGCACGATGGCTATCACAATGTAAAGTGCATAAGTAAAGGGTTCGGTTGAGAGATAACCGATGGACGCGGAGACGAATATTTGTTTCCCGAAGTTCACTTCCAAAGAAGCTACGTCTCCGTTGGAGAGGTGCGATGGCGCAATGCTCTCCGAACGCCACAAATGGCTCACCTCGAGGTGTGGTGGCTCGATGCACACCGAATGCCACACAAGGCCTCACCCCGGATGCGGAAGCACGCAACTCACCGACGCCACAAAAGGCTCACCCTATTCTCCCAAGTGCGCACCACAAAAGGCGGGCACTTGCTCCACTATGGGACGCTTGAGGGCGGTCACCGAACCCGTACAAGATTGGGGCTAACTCCACAACTCAATTGGAGGCTCCCAACAACAAAGCCACAAAAGGCCAACAATGCCACAAAAGGGAAACAATGCCACAAAAGGCTACAAGACCACAAAAGGTCAACGAGACCACAAAAGGTCAACAATCCAACCACACAACCGTCTAGGGTTCCAAGGAACCCAAGAGAAACAAGCTCACAAGCTTGAACTCGCCGAATCTCCGAGGAGAACTCAAACCTATGCACCAAATGCAAGGGCAAGTCCTTCTCCCCCAAATTCCAACAAAGCTACAAAATCTATTGGGGGAATAAGGGAGGAAGAACACAAGAGTAGAACTCAAACCTATGCACCAAATGCAAGGGCAAGTCCTTATCTCCCAAATTCCAACAAAGCTACAAAAGCTATTGGGGGAATAAGGGAGGAAGAACACAAGAGGAGAACAGAAAACTCTCCAAGATCTAGATCCCAATGATTCCTTCACAAAGAAGGGATTTGACTTGGGGGATTGTAGATCTAGATCTCCTCTCTCAAATCCCTCAAAAAGATGCAAGAATCATAGGAGGGGAAAGGGAGAGGGAAAGCTTCTTCAAGGTTGACAATGGAGGAGAGAGAGAAAGCCAAGAACCAAGAAGAAAAGCTAGTGCCCACGAAGAGGAAGAGGAGCCCCTTTTAAAGGGCTCCCAGATCAGCCCGTTATGGGCATTCGCGACACCTGGCCGGAACTTCCGGTGGGAGGCCGGAAGTTCCGGTGGCACCCAGCCATCGGTCGAAAACTGCGGAGCGAGAAACTGAAAAAACGAATCATGGCCAGAACTTCCGGCTCTGGGCGGAAGTTCCGCCCAGCCTGGCTCCAACGATCATCAGACCGTTGACGCCCGCTCTAGAAGCGCAACCGGAAGTTCCGGTCAAAACAAACCGGAAGTTCCGGTGAACTTCCGATGCAAGTTCCAACAAAGTTCCGGCAAATAGAACGCTTCAAAACAGAAGGTTACTGAGCGTGAGCGGAAGAAGACCCGGAACTTCCACCGGAACTTTCGGCGGCAAAGATGCCCTAGCGGAACTTCCGGTCAGGGAAATTCCAGAAACCAGAAAACCAGAAACGCAATAACTTTTGCATCCGAACTCCAAACGGGATGAAACCAATTTTGTCGAAATATTGGGTATCACCTTGGGAGAAAATATCATGAATATATATGTGATCTATCCCCCAAGGTGTGGAGCCGGAAAACTCGCAAGATCAAAAACCGCAATAATATATGCAAGTGAAATCCTTAGATGATGAGCTAGAGCTTGTTATGATGGTGACCACAAGCTCTAGATCCTCTCATGGACAAGAACCAAATAATAACCAAGAAAGATGATGATATGAATTCAAAGGTTTGAGCTCTCTCCGAACGATGCAAACGAGACACCCGCTTGAGAGCCCCTCTTGATAGTACGGCTATCTATCCTAAACCCGGTCTCCCAACTAACAACACGAGACCGGCAAAAGAGAAGCCCTATCAACATACCTTTGCCTTGAGCGTCCCACTTGAACTTGATGTAGACCGTCTTGTTCTTCTATAGTGGGAACACCTTTCTTGTTTGCTCTTGCTCGCTCTTGCTTGATGAAGACTTGCAAAATGCTCCCCCATACTCCATGGGGAAACCTCTTCTTTGAACTTGTCTTCATCATTCCATGAGCACGAGGATGGCAAGCTTCAAGCATGAGATCTTCTAGAGATGGCGCATCTTGAGCTCGTCCTTCTTCATCCTTACTTGAGGTTGATCCGTCTTGATGCAACTCTTTGCACATGCCTTGATCGACCTTCAAGCTCCTTCTTTCTTCATGATTCCAATGGGCACAAAGCCCTTGTACATTTCTTCATCTTCCAACCTTGAGACCAACACATGGCCCAAGCGATGCCAATGGACAAACCTACAAGTGAAACTCAATTTACACATTAGTCCATAGAGATTGTCATTAATTACCAAAACCACACATGGGGGCATACATGCCCTTTCACATGGTATCCTCTACCTAGAAGAAATTTTAAATGTGTCCAAGCTTTCACAAAATTTTGAATTATTTTTTTGAATTTTAGGTGGCCCGGTCAAATTTTAAATTTTTGCATGGCCTTGAGACCTCTATGGGGTGGCTAGAAACACCTTCACCAACTTGTGGTTGTGTGACTCACCTCTCTGGGCCCATGCCAACATTGCATGGGATCTACACCTCTTAGAGAAGGTTAGAAACACCAGCATCAACTTAGTGGTTGTGTGAGTCACTACACCTGACCAACATGATCCCACTCACTTGATAGATCTATTTGTAAGAGTGCTATGCCAAGACATGAGACATACTT
This sequence comes from Avena sativa, assembly GCA_916181665.1. Lineage (NCBI taxonomy): Eukaryota > Viridiplantae > Streptophyta > Magnoliopsida > Poales > Poaceae > Avena > Avena sativa. The sequence continues at coordinate 366,249,087 of OV702279.1, read as the reverse complement.
GTGGCAAATGTGGGGCTATGCCAACATTGCATGGGATCTAGACCTCTCTGGGATGGATAGAAACACGTTCACCAACTTGTTGTTGTATGAGTCATCGCTTGGACAACATTGTCCTACCCTGTTGATAGATCTAACTATAATTTTGCTATGCCAAGCCATGACACACACAACTGTGGTAGATGTGGGCCCATGCCAACATTGCATGGGATCTACACCTCTCCGAGTTGGCTAGAAACACCATCATCAACTTAGTGGCTGTGTGAGTCACTACACCTGACCAACATGATCCCACCCACTTGATAGATCTAGATGTAAGAGTGCTATGCCAAGACATGAGACACACTTGTGGCAAATGTGGGGCCATGCCAACATTGCATGGGATCTAGACCTCTCTAGGATGGATAGAAACACGTTCACCAACTTGTTGTTGTATGAGTCATAACTTAGACAACATGATCCTTTCCTCTTGATAGATCAAACTATACTTTTGCTATGCCAAGCCATGACACACACAACTGTGGTAGATGTTGGGCCACCATGCCAACATTGCATGGGATCTAGACCTCTCTGGGTTGGCTAAAAACACCATCATCAACTTAGTAGTTGTGTGAGTCATTACACCTGACCAACATGATCCCACCCACTTGATAGATCTAGCTATATATAAGAGTGTTATGCCAAGCCATGACACAAACTTGTGGCTGATGTGGGGCCATGCCAACATTGCATGGGGTCTAGACCTCTATGGGATGGATAGAAACACTTTCACCAACTTGTTGTTATATGAGTCATCACTTGGACAACATGATCCTTCCCTCTTGATAGATCTAACTATACTTTTGCTAACATTGCATGGGATCTATACCTCTCTAGGTTGGCTAGAAACACCATCATCAACTTAGTGGCTGTGTGAATCACTACACCTGGCCAACATGATCCCACCCACCTGATAGATCTAGCTGTAAGAGTGCTATGCCAAGCCATGACACACTTGTGGTAGATGTGGGGCCATGCTAACATTGCATGGGGTCTAGACCTCTCTGGGCTGACTAGAAACACCATCATCAACTTAGTGGTTGTTTGAGTCACTACACTTGACCAACATGATTCCTCCCACTTGATAGATCTAGCTATAAGAGTGCTATGTCAAGCCACGTCAAACTTCATGATGGTGTTTCTAATCAACTCATATGGGTCTAGAGCCTAATGCAATGTTGGGATAACATGATCCCACCCACTTGATAGATTAACACTACTATGCCAAGAGATGATGAATTTTGAATTGTTTCTAAAAATTAGTTGAATTTTGAATCTAAAACAAAAATCTACTACGGAGATGTTTAGCAAACAAACAACAAGCTTGTAAACGGAATGAAAAATAATGCTACTACACATTTCGAGCTCAACAGCGTGCATACGACTAGAAGACCATTGTTGGACCAGGATGCAGGCCCATGTGTAGTCCAAAAGGAAGACAACTGACAGCAGTACGTGTCATCGTTGATTTGTTGAGAGAAGCTCATGCCACGTATGAATGCAGGGTATATAAGCAGGTCTAATCGTTTCTCGCTCGGCTATGAGGGGGCTTGCATGCCTAATATATGAGGTTTAAAAAAAACTCCAACCCGCGTCAATCCTTCACGCTACGGTTTTCCGTTGGGCCCGAAAGAGCCCATTCCTTTTTGATGCCCGGGATTAAGATGGGCCGCCCCAAACTACTTCACGCCCGGACGCAGCCGTGACGCGGGCGCGGGAGTAGGAGTTGGGCTGGCTTGTTGCCTGCACGCCAAGTCTTACTTTTTTCTTCGATCATATATTCCTTTTTATTTTATATTTAAATATTTGAACAAAATAGCTATTTTACAATTTTGAATTTTATAAAATAAAATACATATTCTTGATAGGCACCGTTGGTATAGCATGTGCAAATTTTTTGGGATCATTTGATGAACATCGAAAAATTGAGAAATTTACGAACAGCCCTTTTGGTCTCACCTAGGCCTCTTTTCCTAGCAATGTGTTTTTTTCGACTTTCGTGAAACAACCTGGATTTTTTTACACATGCTAACATACACAAACTAAGACACATGTACAAGGTTTCACACAAATTTGAATGTTTTTGAATTTTTGGTGGCCTAGTCAAATTTAGGCCAAAAATCAAGGTGTCTAGTAAGGATGCCTAGGGGTTAGGCCTTTGTGATGTGATACATGCTCCATGCTGAAACATGGCATCCTCTACCTAGAAGCAATTTTAAATGTGTCCAAGCTTTCACACAATTTTGATTTTTTTTTGAATTTTAGGTGGCCCGGTCAAATTTTGAATTTTTGTATGGGCTTGATACCTCTCTGGGTGGCTATAAACACCTTCACCAACTTGTGGTTGTGTGACTCACCTCTCTGGGCCCATGCCAATATTGCATGGGATCTACACCTCTCCGAGTTGGCTAGAAACACCATCATCAACTTAGTGGCTGTGTGAGTCACTACACCTGACCAACATGATCCCACCCACTTTATAGATCTAGATGTAAGAGTGCTATGCCAAGACATGAGACACACTTGTGGCAAATGTGGGGCCATGCCAACATTGCATGGGATCTACACCTCTCTGGGATGGATAGAAACACGTTCACCAACTTGTTGTTGTATGAGTCATCACTTGGACAACATGATCCTTCCCTCTTGATAGATCTAACTATACTTCTGCTATGCCAAGCCATGACACACACAACTGTGGTAGATGTTGGGCCACCATGCCAACATTGCATGGGATCTAGACCTCTCTAGGTTGGCTAAAAACACCATCATCAATTTAGTAGTTGTGTGAGTCACTACACCTGACCAACATGATCCCACCCACTTGATAGATCTAGCTATATATAAGAGTGTTATGCCAAGCCATGACACAAACTTGTGGCTGATGTGGGGCCATGCCAACATTGCATGGGGTCTAGACCTCTATGGGCTGGATAGAAACACCTTCACCAACTTGTTGTTGTATGAGTCATCACTTGGACAACATGATCCTTCCCTCTTGATAGATCTAACTATACTTTTGATAACATTGCACGGGATCTATACCTCTCTAGGTTGGCTAGAAACACCATCATCAACTTAGTGGCTGTGTGAATCACTACACCTGGCCAACATGATCCCACCCACCTGATAGATCTAGCTGTAAGAGTGCTATGCCAAGCCATGACACACTTGTGGTAGATGTGGGGCCATGCTAACATTGCATGGGGTCTAGACCTCTCTGGGTTGGCTAGAAACACCATCATCAACTTAGTGGTTGTTTGAGTCACTACACTTGACCAACATGATCCCTCCCACTTGGTAGATCTAGCTATAAGAGTGCTATGTCAAGCCACGACAAACTTGATGATGGTGTTTCTAATCAACTCATATGGGTCTAGAGCCTAATTCAATGTTGGGATAACATGATCCCACCCACTTGATAGATTAACACTACTATGCCAAGAGATGATGAATTTTGAATTGTTTCTAAAAATTAGTTGAATTTTGAATCTAAAACAAAAAACTACTATGGAGATGTTTAGCAAACAAACAACAAGCTTGTAAAGGGAATGAAAAATAATGCTACTACACATTTCGAGCTCAACGGCCTGCATATGGCTAGAAGACCATTGTTGGACCAGGATGCAGGCCCATGTGTAGTCCAAAAGGAAGACAACTGACAGCAGTACGTGCATCGTTGATTTGTTGAGAGAAGCTCGTGCCACGTATGAATGCAGGGTATATAAGCAGGTCTAATCGTTTCTCGCTCGGCTCTTTCCGTTGGGCCCGAAAGAGCCCATTCCTTTTTATGCCCGGGATTAAGATGGGCCGCCCCAAACTACTTCACGCCCAGACGCAGCCGTGACGCGGGCGCGGGAGTAGGAGTTGGGCTGGCTTGTTGCCTGCACGCCAAGTCTTACTTTTTTCTTCAATCCTATATTCTTTTTTATTTTCTATTTAAATATTTGAACAAAATAGCTATTTTACAATTTTGAATTTTATAAAATAAATTACATTTTCTTGACAGGCACCGTTGGTATAGCATGTGCAAATTTTTTGGGATCATTTGATGAACATCGAAAAATTGAGAAATTTACGAACAACCCTTTTGGTCTCACCTAGGCCTCTTTTCCTAGCAATGTGTTTTTTTCGACTTTCGTGAAACAACCTGGATTTTTTTACACATGCTAACATACACAAACTAAGACACATGTACAAGGTTTCACACAAATTTGAATGTTTTTGAATTTTTGGTGGCCCGGTCAAATTTAGGACAAAAATCAAGGTGTCTAGTAAGGATGCCTAGGGTTTAGGCCTTTGTGATGTGATACATGCTCCATGCTGAAACATGGCATCCTCTACCTAGAAGCAATTTTAAATGTGTCCAAGCTTTCACACAATTTTGATTTATTTTTTTGAATTTTAGGTGGCTCGGTCAAATTTTGAATTTTTGCATGGGCTTGAGACCTCTCTGGGGTGGCTAGAAACAACTTCACCAACTTGTGGTTGTGTGACTCAGCAGTTGGCCAACATGATCCCACCCACTTGATCATTTTGGCCAGGTGATGAGTCACACAACCACAAGTGGATTAGGGAGATTCTAGCCAACCTAAAGAGGTCTAGATCCAATGCAATGTTGGCATCGGCCCACATTTGCAGGGCACAAGTTTCTTGGTGAAGTACGTATTAGAGCATTTGCCCTCCATGCAGGGCACAAGTTTCTTCTTGGTGGCCAACATGATCCTACCTACTTGCTAGCTCTAGCTATAATTTTGAGTCTGCCAAGCCATGACACACACTAGCCTGTGGCAAATGTGGAGCCATGCCAATATTGCATGGGGTCTAGACCTCTCTGGGCTGGCTAGAACCACCGTCATTAACTTAGTGGTTGTGTGAGTCACTACACCGGGCCAACGTGATCCCACACTTGATAGATCTAGCTATAAGAGTGCTATGCCAAGGCATGACACACACTAGCTTGTGGAAAATGTGGGGCCATGGAAACATTGCATGCATGCATGGGGTCTAGACACCTCTCTGGGCTGGATAGAAACACCTTCACCAACTTTTTGTTGTATGTGCCATCACACCTGGCCAACATGATCCTACCTACTTGCTAGATCTAGCTATAATTTTGAGTTTGCCAAGCCATGACACACACTAGCTTGTGGCAAATTAATGTGGTGAATTTTTATGATGTGAAACTAGGTCGATGTTGTAACATGGCATACAACCACAAGTTGGTTAAAGTATTTCTAGCCAGCTAAGAGAGGTCTATATCTCATGCAATATTGGCATGGGTCCACATCTGCCACAAGTGTGTGTCATGGCTTGGCATAGCACTCTTATGCTTAGATGTATCAACTGGGTGGGATCATGTTAGAGCTTGGTGGGATAAGGTGCAATCAATAACATTTTTGTTAGAGATTGGTGGGATCTTGCATAGCACACTTCAGTTTGTATCCGTTTTAGCTTCATGCAAGTTTTATGGTTCTCCTGTAATCCCTCTGTTTCAAAATATAAGATGTTTTAGATTTGTGAAGCAAATGTATCTAGACTTGTTTTAGTTTGTAGATTCACTCCAAACTTGAATGAACCTACACACTAAAATAAGTATAGATACATTTCCTTCACAAAGCTAAAACATCTTATATTTTGAAACGGAGGTAGTAGATGCTAACAGTGCCAACCGAATTGTGCCCTCAGTACGAATTTTTGGGTCCTTTATACTTCCTTTGTTTCACAATATAAACCTTTTTAGCAAGCTGTTTTAGTTTGCTAAAAAGCCTTACATTTGGGAACGGAGGTAGTAGTACCTTTTTTGTAGTCGAGTGCGGGGTTCAGCAGCAGTATATACGTCATCAGCAGGTGCTGCAGAAGATCCTGGCGCTAAAGATTGTACAGGTGCAGAATATTCCTGGCCACCAGCATTCAACGACGTGCCGATTGGATCTCCTGGCGAGGCGTCACTCCCGAAGCCGTCAAAAGAACCACGGGGAAGAGCTGGGCGGAAGATCCGCGCGTACACGCGTTGGTAGGGACCACGGGGAAGACGTGTCGGGCTCCCCATGGCCGCCATAGTTACGCGCAGAACGCGACGCAAAGGAGGGCCCAGACCTTGGGGACGTGGCGTGAGGGGACTGGCGCGGATCGATACGCCCAGGTGACGGCGCGTCAGAGTCTCGGGGGCGGATCCGAGGCAGATTTTGCCCTCGTATCATGCTCAAAGTACGTGTTTTCTTGGCTTGTAGCGGTGTTCCCTTCAGCCTCATTATCTGATGTGTTGTCATCAGTATTTTCGGCAGAATTTTGCGTGAATAGTTCGGTACAGCTTGTGGGCATGGTGTCAGCTATGGCCTGCATAGGATCAACGACAGGAACAATCGGCACATATATATTGGTCATTAGTATGCACACCCATAGTTGTTTCTACCGAGGAGGGATTGTCTGAAGGAAGCAAAAGAATTTCATCATGGAGACGACGACCCGCAATTTTGATGAAGTGTAGAAAAGGGAAAAACATTTTCATCAAAAACTACATCCCTTGACACGTAGACACGGCCAGAAGTACTATCAAGGCATTTTAATCCTTTGTGACGAGGACTATACCAAAGAAATACACACCGTTTTGAGCGAGAGGAGAAACGCTGGTGAAGATGTTTCTAGCCAATTTAGAGAGGTCTAGATCCCATGCAATGTTGACATCGTCCCACATCTGCCACGAGTGTGTGTCATGGCTTACTCAGATGTATCAACTGGGTTTGATCATTTTGGCCAGGTGATGAGTCACACAACCACAAGTTGATGAGAGAGATTCTAGCCAACCTAAAGAGGTCTAGATCACAAAGCTAAAAACTCTTATATTTTGAAACTGTATAATATAATTCTCATTCATTTATATGTCTGGTCCGTTACTATTTTGGCGAGTGTTGTATTTTAAGCATACACACTACAACTAGGCCTATGAACATTGCTCATCAAATCCACAAATTGGCGAACATAAACAACCCAAACTTTACATTAATTACAATCATAAATTAAGCAAAACGACAAAATTAAACCACATTCATGAAACATTCTTCTGACAAAAACACAGCGCCATGTGCGAACTGTTTAGCAATCAAACAACCCAGATTTGTGTAAATTTTTTAATGGTATACCAACATTCGCCAGAGAATCGGTAGTACGAATTTTTGTTTCTTGAGTTTTCAAGAATCTACCAGCATCTCCGCGATCTCAAGAACTCTGCTTTTTACCTTGTAGAGTTTGTTTGTCTTCGACAGAATAATTTCTGCAACAGTACGTCTCCTAAAATCATTTATCATTTCCTATAACAAAATATTAGCAGGGTTAATAAGGTCACATGCTGGTGTATATAAATATGCAAATGCCAAATAGAAATTTTGATACCTGCGAGACTACATCTGTAAATTTATCTCCGTCAAAGTGCTCCATACAGTGTAGCACGAACATTCCACACGAGTTTCTGATCACAACTAATCTAAATTTGAATAACAGTACTAACACATCAAAAGAAATGGTATTAGTTCAACCAGAAACTCACGCATCATTTTGCCGTGGTGTTTCGCAGCTTACGATCTCCCAATTGGAAACATCATGAAACTTATAATCCGTATATTTGTTAGCCACTTCTATGTCTTTCGAAATTTGCTCTCTCTATGAAACAGAGAGGTTTAGTGTAATGCTTGGAGTAACCATATCGTCGCTAAATGTATAGAGAGAAAACGTACCAGAGCTTCGACATTTTTCTGGACCCTTTTAAATTTAAACAGCGAGTCGAGCACTTGAAATTTCTTCTTTGGACTATTCAAGACGACACAACACCAGTGGCAATCGTTTATATTCAATGCGAAATATGCCTACCAAAAAGAGACAAGTGTTATCACATTACATAATCTGGTTTATACCCTGCATTTTTTTGTATAAACAGTACTTACTTTATCAGCACGAAAGTATTCTTCCATGCATCTTGTAGAGCATCCTGATATATCATACACCTTTTCTGTCTTTTTTGTCCAAGGCTTCTTTCTTATGTTGGGATCTAGTTTTTCTTCTTGATGGAGTACGTATTAGACTGTTTGTCCTCCATGCAGGGCACAAGTTTCGGTCATCCCCCAGTCGAAGAGACAATTATTCCATGTAAGCACCTATAACCTACAGAAAAATTTAATAACGTGTGATAAACAATCCTTCTTGTTTGCATAAAATAACAAAACTGTGGTACTTGGACTTACATTGCTACGCAGCCATAATTTATCAAGGATCACACTAATGTGGTTGGCAGTGACCTCAGTGTCGCCCTTGTTATCATAGACACTTTTATTGCGAAAATCTTTATTATTTTTTGTTGTTTCAACATACAGCACTGTAGCATCTATTTGTTGCGGTGTCAAACCGTCCAGGACTTCTATGTCTTCGAAAAAAACTGCATACACAGAAACAAATGTTTAATACGTGCATGTAACTGTTTTAATTTAATACATGCAAACCATGCAATTCAATGATGTTGCACTACCTTTTCTAACATCGTTTTTTGGTTTTTTACCCTTTTTGTCCGCCGACCTGAGCTTGCGCTTCTCGCCAACGGCTTCTGTCTTCTCACCACTAATAGCTTTCCGGCAAATGGTATGTAGGCTATTAAACGAGTCAAATGATCCATTCGACAGAGTGTCTCATACCTCACCCGTTTTCCTCCCTGCCCCTTTTTCAATGCAGCTGTGAATGCTTCTAATGGAATCGGCTCTGGGTCCGGTCGCGTCGGTGAAGGACCCCTACCATCAATTAGTATTGGTGACGCTTGCGTACTACCAAGTTTCGATGGTGTGGTGTGGCAAGCATCAGTAGCATTCATTTCCTTCTTGTCTGTGGGTAACATGAATATGTCACCTTCAACCTCTTTCCCCTTACTATTTGAATCCTTCTTTAAATTAGAGTCCTGTGCAATGTCAAAGGAGTTACTTTCTGGGGTGTCTGGACATTCCATGAAATCTTTTGGCGTATATTTGGTGTTAGTAGAGGAGATTCCTTCACCATTATCTATCTCCTTCTCTACCTCCTTATCTACCTCCTCCTATTTATTGTCATTATCAGACATTTTTTCTTTAGAAGGTCTGTACGCGACTCCTGCCGAGTTCATCATAACAAGAAGTTTCTGCAAGATTGAAAATAAATAAATCATCATGTCATGTTAAAAAAAGAATTTGTTTAACTCAGAGCAGATGACACATAGGGTGTATCACCTTAGCACAAGCTTCTGTGAAGACCTCCATCTTTCTATCAAAGGTTTCTTCAATTGTTCTATCAATATGCTCTGTTAGTTTGTTCGTCATCTGTTCCAACATGACTTCTCTCATTTCTTTAGCCCTGCTGGATGTAGAACCTCCTTCCTTCTTCCTATAGGGCCCTCTACTACGTTTCTTACCAGATGCAATTTCGGGTGTATGGAGAACCTCTTCTTGATGCTTTTGAGTTATGTCATCGTCAATCTTCAAGATATGTGTATATGAACCAATTAATATTGACAACCTAGAACCGTTAGCAGAACAAAAAATAAGCCATGATATCACTTGTATTTAGGTACCTTCCCCAAAGCACGGCCCTTTAATTCTAAGGCGTCTCTCGCTGAAGCCGCATCTTCCATCCAGTTCCTCATCAATGGCCTTCTGGACGTATACTCGGCGCCATCTGTGAGTATCTTCTCATAGTACAGATACTTTAAATATCACAACAAAATTATTTTAAAACAAAGAAAAATGTATTGTAGATAATTATATACTCCCTTCGATTCAAATTATTTAACTCAGATTTGTCTAGATTTGGATGTATCTATACATGTTTTAGTGCTAGATATATCCGAATCTAGACAAAACCAAGTCAATTTAGTTTGAATCAGAGGAAGTATGTAAGTTGAGAATGGAATTTACCTGTAACAAGATGGTGCTGCCTGTCGGCCATTGCTTCGCTTCATATGCGTTGCCTACTTGTTTTAGGCTAGTAATGAGGTATATCCGTACAAACTCATTGAAATTCAGCTTTTTAATGCGACCCACATCTTCTACCAGTGCATAGTATTATTTTGGGACGATCTTCTGGTTCTGTGGGGCAAGGACTCTCCCAATCAGAACCAGAACCACCTTGCGGATAAAGTCGTCATCCGCAACTTTATCCTTGATGACGTCGGCAATTAGGTCATCAATTACAAGATTACCTGTCTTTTTGCTTACAAAGCTATCAGGTATACGGTTCTTTGCGTCATCAGCTTCCTCATAAAGAATGTCCGATATATTCAATCCATGATTTTTTAAACCATAGGTGCACTCAACGTCCACTCCCGTAAGGGATATTTCACCATCATTCTTGCGTACATTAAATTTTTCTATCTTTGGATCAAATTTTTGTGTCATAAATTTGATCAGCAGACATCTTGACTTCACTGGGGAATCTCAAGCATGCACTGCAAGTCGGTTTCTCCAATTTTGGCACGTTGTGCCGGTGTCATAATTTTCACGAAATGACACCACTTCTCAACAGCACAACACATTTCTCCGATTTCGTCCATTCTGTTGAAAAATAACTATATTTATTTAGGTGTTTTGTTGGCATCCGAAGAAATAATACTATTCATAACACACATATACTATAAGATGGATAACACTAAGAGTATGTTATACTACACCATGTCAGGTAAATCGATCTCTGGACGCGCCTAACTACCGATAAATCGAGAGCGGGATTTTAAAAATGTTTACACATATATACAATTACAAATAAAGAGTTTACACACATAGTTTTTCTGTAGTGCATGTGTTTATAGACCTTTTATTGCAAACATATATGAACAATATTACACATAACCAGCTAAATTGAATAACAACAGGAGAATCAAACGTCTTGTTTTTTTTATCAAAAGGGACTTCTATACATCATTCGTTTTTAAACACCAAACCAGCTAAATTGCATCTCAACACCGCATGTAGGCCTGAGATGCGATGTCTAACACACAGAACCAATTAACACAAGAAAATTATAGCAGAATTAATAGGCAACATCACGCCAAACGATTTTCCGCCCTCAAACAGAGCCCAACAACTGGAATTCCTAGCGAAGATCCACTAACAATTCTTCGACATAATGGCGACTACCCTTGGACGGAAAATCTAACGACTAAACAAACGGATCCATATGGATCGAGCTCTAATCGAAGTTCTGCTGAACTTAGAACTAGTAATACTGTATGATAAATCCACAGTGCGTACAAAAATACATGCAACGGTAGTGCGTGTGCTGCGATTATTCAGCTCCTAAAAAAGAAACGATGTGTCCTCGATGTAGCAATCACGTAGGGCAGGAAGAAAAGAATTCAAATCTCGTCATTCGCGGTGATGGGCAGAGTCGAGGCAATTGAACAAGAAAATCCCTCTGATAAGATGTGCCTCTTTGTGCGCACGTACAACGTGGGGTGCGTGCGTGGTGGGTGGGTGGGGCCTGTGGGGTTTAGGGTTTAGGTCCATGGATTAAAATAACGTCTGAGTATGATGCATGGGCTTTGGCCAGCCCGTATGCCGGTCGGCCTGTCTCGGGCCAATTGTGCCGGGTCAAATGTGTCCAATGTTTTACACAATTTTGATGTTTCTTTTGAATTTTAGGTGGCCCGGTCAAATTTTGAATTTTTGCATGGGCTTTAGACCTCTCTGGGTGGCTAGAAACACCTTCACCAACTTGTGGTTGTGTGGCCAACATGATCCTACCTAATTGATAGATCTAACTATAATTTTGCTATGCCAAGCCATGACACACACAACTGTGGTAGATGTGGGCCCATGCCAACATTGCATGGGGTCTAAACCTCTCTGGGTTGGCTAGAAACACCATCATAAACTTAGTGGCGTGCGAGTCACTGCACCTGACCAACATGATCCCACCAGCTTGATAGATCTAGCTATAAGAGTGCTATGCCAGCCGTGACACACACTCGTGGTAGATGTGGGGCCATGCTAACATTGCATGGGGTCTAGACCTTTCTGGGCAGGCTTGAAACACCATCATCAACTTAGTGGTTGTGTGAGTCACGACACCTGACCAACATGATCCCACCCACTTGATAGATCTATCTATAAGAGTGCTATGCCAAGCCATGACACAAACTTGTGGCAGATGTAGGGCCATGCCAACATTGCATGGGGTCTACACCTCTATGGGCGGGATAGGAACACCTTCACCAACTTGTTGTTGTATGAGTCATCCCACCTGACCAACATGATCCTACCTACTTGATAGATCTAACTATGCTTTTGCTATGCCAAGCCATGACACGCACAACTGTGCTAGATGTGGGCCCATGCCAACATTGCATGGGATCTATACCTCTCTAGGTTGGCTAGAAACACCATCATCAACTTAGTGGTTGTGTGAGTCACTACACCTGGCCAACATGATCCCACCCACTTGATAGATCTAGCTGTAAGAGTGCTATGCCAAGCCATGACACACTTGTGGTAGATGTGGAGCCATGCTAACATTGCATGGGGTCTAGACCTCTCTGCGCTGGCTAGAAACACCATCATCAACTTAGTGGTTGTTTGAGTCACTACACTTGACCACATGATCCTTCCCACTTGATAGATCTAGCTATAAGAGTGCTATGTCAAGCCACGACAAACTTGATGATGGTGTTTCTAGTCAACTCATATGGGTCTAGAGCCTAATGCAATGCTGGGATAACATGATCCCACCCACTTGATAGATCTAAGTATAACACTACTATGCCAAGAGATGATGAATTTTGAATTGTTTCTAAAAATCAGTTGAATTTTGAATCTACAGCAAGAGATGTGGGCCCATGCCAACATTGCATGGGATCTATACCTCTCTAGGTTGGCTAGAAACACCATCATCAACTTAGTGGTTGTGTGAGTCATTACAGCTGACCAACATGATCCCACCCACTTGATAGATCTAGATGTAAGAGTGCTATGCCAAGACATGAGACGCACTTGTGGCAAATGTGGGGCCATGCCAACATTGCATGGGATCGAGACCTCTCTGGGTTGGATAGAAACACCTTCACCAACTTGTTGTTGTATGATTCATCACTTGGACAACATGATACTACCCTCTTGATAGATCTAATTATACTTTCGCTATGACAAGCCATGACACACACAACTGTGGTAGATGTGGGGCCATGCCAACATTGCATGGGATCTAGACCTCTATGGGTACAATGCTAGCATCATTAGGCTAGATATAATGCCAAGACATGATGAGCCACTTTGTGGTAGATGTGGGCCCATGCCAACATTGCATTGGCTATAGACCTCTCTGGGTACAATGCTAGCATCATTAGGCACGTGGTGATACACCCTTGTGCCAAATTTGAGTCCATTTAGCTAGCATCAATACATCAAAACATGGCTTATGAATTTGTAATTTAAACAATATGAATATTTCACTATTCTTAGTTATGATTTAGGGAGGGGTAATGTATGCATCATTCAGGTCTAACACTAGTACTTTTCAATGTAATATTAAGTCATAAAAATGAGATATCTTCGGCTAATCTTCGGCTAATCCTAGTTTTTATGACAGTCTGTATGCCGGTCGGCCTCTAATTGTGCAATCAGGCAATCGTGTCTATATATGCTTCTAAAGAGTAGGCCTTTTTGGATACGTCGTTTGAGAGAACTCGTTTCCCTTATCCTCGCGTAACTGTGTAACAGACTAAAACTCTGTTTGGCTTCGGCCCCCAAAACGGGAATAAGTAAAAATGGTTTCCACAAATGGTTTCCATCCAAAAACCACTTTTACAATTTCCTGAACCAGCTAAATGTATACATTGCTAGGTTCGAAGGGAGAATATTAAATATGTATACATCGCTAGGCCAAAAATGTCAACTCATCGTAATAATAATGTTCTTACATATGGCGGCGAAATAGATAAATAATTGTTCTAGGACAGCTACAAACGAATAAGCATCGATCTTAAGAAACAAGGAGCTAGATGATGTCGATGATAAACATAATGTTCAGGCCAACTTGTTTTGTGGTCCTAGGAGTAATGAGCAAGTCTTGTCCAACTTGTAGATCATCTTCTTTCGTATGGAAATCCCTCCATGACTTTTTGTTGAATATCAGTCGGCCATCGTTGTCAATCGTGTAGGCAATGTTGCTGACTTCGAAATCTCCAACCCGCAGCCCAACCAAGCCTTCCTCGGGAATGTTAAGTCCGGCAACAATTTTTTTAGGTAGTTTCTGTGATGCCGTCGTGAATGATGAAATCAAAAGAGTAACGATGTGAGACGATTGCCACAAGTTATGCACATATAAGGAGGAATAACATAATTATAACTACCCCCTCCATCTCAAAATAGATGTCTTAGAATTAAATTTGGATGAATCTATATACTAAATTGTGTCTAGAGTCATCCAAATTTTGACAATTTTTGACAAAATTGAGACATCTATTTTGAGACGGAGGGAGTACGAGGATAACATACCATATTGTGTTTCGCAAGATTGGTGCGTGTTAAACGGGTTACTAATGGGACCCCAAGAATAGTACTTCCTGCATGTATAATATTTAAGAGGTGCCCATGCTCATCTTCGCTCAGTTCGCATACTTGGGAGATGATGCTAGAGTCATACGGGTCTTTCTCGCCACCGCTGAAATAGACAATACTGATATTCGGTGTTTTTCCTCCCAACGAAAACACAATCATTTGATCTCCCCCAAACACATGGTTCTGTCTAACGAATTCTTTCCATCCATCACCACCCATGCGGGTCAAAGCCTTATCTTTCACCACATCAACGTCATATGCACGCCCAAGTGCTAGAAAGCGCACACTAGTTTTCTCTTCTACATATTCATTGAACATGAACCTTGCATTGCACGGAATAATCTACGCACAATTGACAGAATATACACACGTTTAAAAAAAGGTAGAGCGCCGCCAACAAAGGTTACAAGATAGCAATAGTGCAAGGAAAAATAGTGTGTTTCGTACCAATGAATCTTCAAACTCTTCATGCATAAAGACACTAAATAATAACCCTGAGGTCAAGGAGTCGCACACACTCTTGCATTTTCCGCACAATGCCATGTCTCCTAAAACAATAACATAATCATATAAATCCATTACACGTGTCATGCACTAGTACATACGTCAAAAACATCAGTCATGCACATGTTCAACAAATACAAATAATGTACAGTGAAAAATCTACATAAATCAGCTACACAATTAATATATTGTATACTATGTAGTTCATCTAGACAATGAAATCAGAGCTACCCTACAAATTTAATATAAACGTACGAGCAATAGCGAGTCTAGGGCTCACGGACGGTGGCGGATCGACGTCACGAACGGGAGCAGAGACGTAGAGAAAAGATGGACGTGTGGCAGCGGCGAGAGGAGAGGATATGCGCTGTGGTGGGACGAGTAAACCTATTTATGCGTTTTATAGGAAACTAATGTTGAGCCGAAAAGGCCGCCGCGTGACGCTTCTATCGGCAGAATCATGGGCGCCTTGTAGGCAGCTGACGAGTTGGCCCATCTCCTCTCCTCTCCGCTCATCCGCTAGCGCTGTACAATGGGCCCAGATACGATTTCATTATTTTCCTTTTTTTTTCTTCTATTTGTAACTATTTTCTTACTTCCGTACTTCATAGTCCCTCCGTTCCGTTTACATTCATATCACAAAACTAACATCTTAAATTTTGGAACGGAGTATGTTGGCATGGAGATTATTTGTATACATGGCATTTTGAACTTAATAATCGAGCATTCACGTAGATGTATGAACACATGTCGTGTAGGCTTAAAAAATTGAAACCGGTACGAAAATAGGATAACATAATTCGGGTGTCCACTAACAGAGCAAGTGCAACATTCGATATGAAAAATAACTACAGGGCATCATCAGGAAAACGGGTAACAAACAAGTCAGCTCCTTTATAGGCTTGGTACAGCAAGAACAACATCTTGACACCCAATCCAAGTGTAGGCTCCTTGTCCATGAAATTCTTCCAGCTACTCAAACAGGCTATCCTTGTTTGAAATGGTGTATGACCCCTGCACCATTGTGTGAGGATAACACACAATGGTCATGCCACCTTCTTTGTCCATCGTATTTGGGACAAGATGTTTTGGGATTTTCTGATTTAAAAATAAAGTAGCACGACACCAAAAGAAGTTGTCAGTTAAACTTGGAATGAAACAGAAATGATACCCCCTACATGCATTCACTAAATATAAGCCTTTCCGTTCACTAATACTCCCTCCGTTTAGAAATATAAGACGTGTTAGAGCGAGCTTTGTGAAACAAATTTGTCTAGACAACTTTTGTACTCCCTCCGTCCAAGAATAGATGTCTTAGGTATGTCTAGATTCATCCACATTTTGACAAATTTGAGACATCTATTTTAGGACAGAGGGAGTATATAGATTCAGAGTGAACCAATACACTAAAATACATCTAGATACATTCTTTTCACAAAGCTAAAATGTTTTATATTTCTAAACGGTGGAGTATCTTATATTAGTGAACGGAGGGAGTACCAAATAAGACCAGTTTAACATTCACAGTAAACTTAAAAAGAAAGAAACAGGTTGCTAATGATTACCAGGTGTTTGGTTTGGCTGCGACAGTTTAGGGTATGGACCATTGCTACAGTTGATCCTGGTACATAATCTCCAACATAATAACGTGATAGCCTGTAGTCCAAAGTCTCTACAGTTTCTATGATTGTCTTCATCATCCTCCAATTTATCTTGGTTCCGTTGGTGGCCTTGATAGAGTCAACAATGCCACGTCTTTCAGGCGAGAGTCGGAAATATTCTGCAATTTATGATTTGAGAAAATTAAATGTAAAAGGACTACAATAAAGTATGATATTATTGGTACAAGATGAATTATGTTGGAACACTACTTGGATGGGTGACTGGGAGGTTCCCAGTTGTGACACGATTTCAAGGATCTTTGGTGTTCACAATGAAGTACATTTTCTGGCCAACTTAAATATTGTAGATTATTGCAACTTACTTCCATGCTCTGCCACTAATGTAGGTTAGACCTGGTTGGTTTGTGACATCAACATCAAATTTGAAGTCCTCCTTGGTCCTTAGAACAGCAGTGAAACTCTCTGTGTCGTCCTTGCGCACAAAATATGGCATAAGAAAACATGCTCTCACGTAGCACGGGATGACCTAACAACAAATATGTGATTAAAATGAGATTACCACGTCAAAGAAGGTCTAAGAGTCACAAAATTATATATATGCCTGTAGTAAGAGTCACTTATCTTGATGTTTTTTAACAGTAAGAGCTAAGAGCCATGCAGTGCAAACCATAATCATACAGTTTATTGTCTTCGAACTTTTCATAATACTAGACTTCATCAAATTTATATTGAGGTCCAAGACACTAACACGACTAAAAAGAGCAATTACTCTTAATATCAAACATGCACATAAAACTTCAAAAATTACATGCAGGTCACGCATTAATGACTCAAATAAACAACAAAATATGCCAAACACATAATAAGAAAGAAATAAACAAAATGATATACTCGTTGGTAGCTGAATACCGTGGTGTCCACAAATCCATCTTGAGACGTCAAATCAAAGTTGGTCATGTAGATATCCCCACGGCTGCACAAACCATTTGTGTCAAAACAAGTGGGACACTACGATAGAATATAGATCTGATCAGTAATACTAATCGAGAGAAATTTAGTGGTAGTAAGAGACCAAACATGTATGGTACCTCTTTAGTGCCAGCCATCCTTGTTGACGACGAGTGTGGCGGGTAAATCTACCGCGAGAGAGTAGTTATCTTTCTATGAAGGCACGGACGGCGTCTGCGACAGTAGAACGATGACGGCGATGCGCGGCGCCGTGTCACAAAGATGGATAGTTTGTTTGGGGAGGAACGGAGACTAGGTATTTGGCAAAACCCGACACGGATGGCTGGGCCACTGTTGGTCCGGCCTGTACGCGCATCCGCCCTAAACGGCAGGCCCAGTTGCGTTTCATGTGCTTTTGTTTTACTATATTTACTTGTGCGCTTGAGACATTGATAAACTACTGAGCGTGACATATCATCATTCTGTTGTATTAAAATTGGTTAAGCACAAAAGAGTAATTAAATCCAAGAAGCATTGAGTCTATATTTAGTTAAGCAAACGATATTAGCTAGTTAAAACTCGAATACATCATAGAAGATTCTAGAATTAAGCAAACAAAGGGAATTCAAAATTTTCCAATATTTTTTATTTTAGATTAACAATTCAACTAATTTTTAGAAACAATTCTTTAATTTTTTTTGAATATACTATATTTTACCAATATTTTGCTTAACTTTTCTAGCCAAATTGTGTACATTTTGGACACTCCACATTGTCTCAATAATTCAACACAACAAGATCGCTAGGAGCAAATTGGAACTCAAAACAAGATTAATGAACTACCTAATTTGCACATATGATCAGCTATGTAGAATAATTAGAAAGGATGACAATACCAACTAGAGATTCATATTTAATTGAAGTGTGAAGGTGTTTCTATCCAGTCCAGAGAGGTCTACATGACTACATCCCATGCAATATTGGCATGGATCCACATCTGCCACAGGTGTGTGTCATGGCTTGACATAACACTCTTATACTTAGACCTATCAAGTGGGTGGGATCATGTTGGTCAAGTGTAGCGACTCACACAACCACTAGATTGATGATGGTGTTTCTAGGCAACCCAGAGAAGTCTATAGCCCATGCAATGTTGGATGGCCCCACATCTACCATAGCTTATGTGTGCTTGGCATAGTAGTGTTATACTATATGATCTATCAACAGTGTGGCATCATGTTGGCCGAGGCACACAAACACTAGGTTGATGATGGTGTTTCTAGCCAACCTAGAGATCTCTATAGCCCATACAATGTTAGCATGTGCCTACATCTGCCACAAGTGTGTGTCATGGCTTGGCATAGCAAATTTATATTTAGATCTATCAAGTAGGTAGGATCATGTTTTTATCTAGCCCAGACATATCTAGATCCCATGCAATGTTGGCATGGCCCCATATCTGCCACAATTGTATGCCATGGATTGGCATAGCACTCTTAGATCTATCAAGTGGGTGGGATCATGATGATCAGGTGTACTGACACACAACTAGTAAGTTGATAAAAACACATTGCTAGGAAAAGCCTAGGTGAGACCAAAAGGGTAGTTCGTAAATTTTTCAGTTTTTCGATGTTCATCAAATGATCCCAAAACTTTTGCACATGCTATACCACTGGTGCCTATCAAGAACATGTAATTTATTTGAAAACATTCAAAATTGTAAAATAGCTATTTTGTTTAAATTTTTAAATAGAAAAATAATAAAAATACAGGATAGAAGAAAAAAGTAAGACTCCCCGTGCAGGCGCCCAACTCCTACTCCCGCGCCCGCGTCACGGCTGCATTATTATGTGGGTACAATTACAAGTAGGGCCTTAGAGATAAACAAAAATACAGCCATGCCTTGGACTTTTACAAAAAGGACCTTGCACAAAAATAAGAAAAAGCAATCGGATCCACCAGGTCCTTCTCCACCGGAAACAATGGCGTGCTTGACGCCGTGGCCGATAGCGCTTGCGTCGTGGATGAAACCACTTGACGTAGGCGCGTCGAATCTTGCCATGGCCAAGACGCAAGAGGGCCTCCACTGGAGGTTGAAGAAGCGGCAAACAAGCCATACTGAGAGGGATGCAAGGGCCTCTCCAGCTCGCCACCCACACCGCCTGCGACCGACAGAGCTTAGCGAAGCAGAAGAAGCACAGGACGCGGCGGATCTGGCTGCCGAAGATCGCCGTCCTACCCTCAGACGCCATAGTGGCAAACTCCACAAGGGGAAACCCAGAAAAGCCTACTCTACTGCTGTACAAGGAAGGGACCCTCACCCGACTCAACGCCGACCATCGCCGGAGAGGAGCGGGGAGGGGCCTGACGGCCCAAGACTTGGAGGTGGACGAGGGAAACAGGAGGGTTCAGAGAGGAAGAAAAGAAGTCTCCCGACCACCCAACGGCTATTTCAACATCAATACTAACATTACTAAACCAAAAGAAACATCATCATACAGCCGAGCCTATCATCGGAGTCGGAAGAGGAGTCAGAGTGGTAGCAGCAACGGCACATGGTGTGGTCGAAGACGCTGACGCCAAACTTTCCTTCCCCGTCGTACCAGAGGACGAGGATGTTGCCCGCTTCGATCTTGTGCGAGCGGGAGAAGCGCTCCCATCCGTTGCCGAGGTACATCTGGCTATGGTGGTCGGACTGCAGGTCGACTAGGTACCTGCCTGTCCTGAAGCCATTTGCCCGCAGCATGGCGAGCGGGGGTGGCTCGTCTTCGATCAGCGACACGAACCCACGGGGCAAGAGCAGCCTGTCACGCGGCATGACGAGGTGGATGTCCACGGCGAACTGGGAGCCTGGGTCTAAATCTTCGGGCGACGATGGCGGTGAGGGAGAGCATGGTGGCGCGGTGATTTGGCCGCGTCCTCCACGCCTCCCTCGACGTCCACGGCCGCCGCTCCCTCCCGTCGATCCAGCGCCGCTGGCCATGGCTAGCTACAGGTAGTGGAGAACGAAAAGGAGAAGGACGAGAGGATGTGGTTTTGTGGGGAGAAAATGGCAGCGGAAAGGCCAGTTAAAAATGGCCGGCATCGGATGCCGGCGCGGAGGCCGAGGATACATCATTGAAGTGTCTAGGCAGTCAGTGTGCAGTCTCGTGGCCATTGATGGCGCAGGCTGCCGCCGGTCAGCGGTTGCGTCTGAATCGGTGCCTCTGAATCAACACCGCGGTGGCTCACGGGTGGGCCAGCGGCACCAACAGGCAGGACGAGCTGTACGGTGGGAGATGCGTCGGCCCGGTGGAGATGCACGGACGGGATGCGTCGGCCAGGTGGAGATGCCCTGAGGTGCTACCGGGTCCCAGCGGTAGGGCGCGCGGTTGGCCCGGCCCAGCGCTCACATTCGTCGAGATAAAACCCTAATTCCTCAGGCCGTAGGACTGCACACCACGATACCATCCTCCTCTTTCGTACGCCATGAAGCGAGTCCGTGGTGATGAGCCGGGGCTGCAACCAAGTGGAGGATCAGAGGATGCCCCTGCAGCGGTCGTGGCTGTACGGGTCGGCGCTGCTGCTCCGGGCAGTTCGGACTCTCCTGGCCCCGCCGTAATTGCTCCGGCTTCCGACGCAGCGGTCGTCGGTGACCACGAGGATCAGGTGAAGGACGATGTCGTGGCTCCCTCTGCAGATCGGGACGATAAGCAGGCGAAGCGCATGGAAATCTTCGATTTCAAGGAGGAGGACTACGACCCGGATGCAAACGTCGAGGAGGACTACGACCCGGATGCAAACATCGTGGAGGACTACGAGGTGTACCCGGATGCAAACGTCGCCCACCTTCGAGGTCCCAGAGAATGCAATGAGTTCGAGGTTAAGTTCACTGACGAGTACAAGTTGTTTCTCTGTTAGAGTGTTAGTTGATTGTTGTTCGTATGTTTTGCTCTCGCTGTAGATTGATTTGATCTGCCACCAAGTTGATTTAGCCATATTTTATTTTCGGTTTGCTAGTTCTCGGGCGCCTGAGAACTTCTTAGGTCTCAGTCGCCTCTTTCACCGTTCGATTTACCTCGTGATTCATGCAAAGTGAAAGTTACACATGAGTTCCAACTAGGGTGTAACTGAGACTTTAATGAGTTGCAACTAATTAGAACAAATATTATGAGTTACAACTAGGTTGCAACTGAAATTTTAGCAGAAATATTAGGATGACATCACGCGCCTGAGATCTAGGCATAGGGTTGGTGGTTTCATTGTATTGTATATTGATTCGATCCGCGAGTTAGTAATTTTATTCATATCTAATCAGATTACTTAATTATTAATAATGATAGAATACTAATTTTATAATCAACGTGATTAAGTACCAACTGATTTTTGTAGGTCGTAACCATGAATTTGTAATCAAAGTTATTGCACTTGTTTTCATGAAGGCATATCTTTATTGTGTAGTACTAACTAAGGCAGGTCGTAGTGGTAGTATCATGCTACTAGTATCATGCATGGTATCATACCAGTACTATATTTAATGATTTATAGAATCTTAATACAAAATTGTGTACAAGAATTATTTATATAAGAGTTTTCTAGTTTTACGTGCTATGATACGATATCTACCTATGATACTCTAACAATCTCTTTCTTCATTAATTGTTGTGCCACATCAGATTTTTGCCAACATGGCATGCATGATACTAGCTATGATACTCCCACTAGGACCAGTCTACGTAATGCACTTGGTAGTAACCATATCAGATACATGCAAGTTGATTAGATGCACACTTTTCTTAATGTAGATTAGTACCAATATGATGATTCCATATTTGATGCATACCCTTTATCTTATATTTTCAAAATTCTCGGATGCATGTTACACACCAATCGAGGTATTGCCAAGATGAGATGCATGCCCGTTTTATCTTATAATTCAAATTCTTACATATGATTTTATTCATGACAATAATAATTTTTGAAAGCTTGAATTTATATTTCATGTAAATTAATTTTATCACTTATTCGTATTTTATAAATCAAGGAGTATGACAACATGTGAGATGACAAGGAGGCCAGGGACAACAAAAGCATGAACATACATAAGAAGCTCAAGTATGTCAACACTGATACGGTGCCCCTTGACGCCGATCCTAAGGCCAATATTTGATTGTGCTACCAATGCTTTGGTCCCCTATAAATTTTAGTTGTTATCGTTGAAACTATTTGTTGCAGAAACTGGTGTTATTTTGTCGTTTGTGATGGAACCTCGTTTAATCTATATATATGCCTTACGAGTGTCTGCTACTTCGTGAGATGTAGTTTTGGTTCGTGTTCATGCACACTGAATTGTTTAGATGGTTGTTTATTCATGCACACCAAAATTCTTGGAGTATTAGATAGATTGGTCTGATCCAACTATTTTCTACAAATCGCAATAGAGATAAAAACTATGGTATACCTTATTATTTCAATATTCCAAATGTTACATTTTTATGGCAAATAAGACACCAATTACAAAGGCAAAATGCGAAAGGGTTTCTAGCCAACTCAGATTAGTCTAGAGCCCATGCAATGTTGGGATGAGGCTATGTGAGGTACAAGTGTGCATCATAGAAGTTATTTAGTTAACTAGAATTAACAACTAGGTGGGATCATGTTTGAGCAAGTGTTGGCTCATACTACTACAAGTTGGTGAGTTGTTTCTAGACAACTCAGATTGGTTAATTTTAGATCACATGCAATGTTGTTGTGGGTAATTATTTGCCTATAAACACCTTCATGAACTTGTGGTTGCATGAGTCATCACTTGGATAACATGATCCTTTCCCGGTTGATAGATCTTATTAAACACTTATAGAAACACCTTCACCAACTTGTTGTTGTATGAGTCATCACACCTGATAGATCTAACTATAATTTTGCTATGCCAAGCCATGACACACACAACTGTGGGAGATGTGGGCCCATGCCAACATTGCATGTGATCTAGACCTCTTTGGGTTGGCTAGAAACCGCCGTCATCAACTTAGTGGTTGTGTGAGTCACTACACCTAACCACATGATCTATCCCACCCACTTGATAGATATAGCTATAAGAGTGCTATGCCAAGCCATGACACACTAGCTTGTGGAAGATGTGGGGCCATGCCAACATTGAATTGCGTCTCTAGACCTCTGTGGGCTGGATAGAAACACCTTCCCCAACTTGTTGTATGAGTCATCACACCTGACCAACATGATCCTACCTACTTGCTATATCTAGCTATAATTTTGCTATGCCAAGCTATGACACACACAACTGTGGCAGATGTGTGCCCATGCCAACATTGCATGGGATCTAGACCTCTCTGGGTTGGCTAGAAACACCATCATCAATTAGTGGCTGTGTGAGTCACTACACCTGACCAACATGATCCCACCCACTTGATAGATCTATCTATAAGAGTGTTATGCTAGGACATGACACACACTTGTGGCAAATGTGCGGCCATGCCAACATTACATGGGGTCTAGACCTCTCTGGGCTGGATAGAAACACCTTCACCAACTTGTTGTTGTATGAGTCATCACACCTGACCAACATGATCCTACCTACTTGCTAGATCTAGCTATAAATTTGCTATGCCAAGCCATGGCACACACAACTATGGTAGATGTGGGCCCATGCCAACATTGCATGGGATCTAGACCTCTCTGGGTTGGCTAGAAACACCATCATCAACTTAGTGGCTATGTGAGTCACTACACCTGACCAACATGATCCCACCCACTTGATAGATGTAGCTATAAGAGTGCTATGCCAGGCCATGACACACACTTGTGGAAAATGTGCGGCCATGCCAACATTACATGGGGTCTAGACCTCTCTAGGCTGGATAGAAACACCTTCACCAACTTGTTGTATGAGTCATCACACCTGACCAACATGATCCTACCTACTTGCTAGATCTAACTATACTTTTGCTATGACAAGCCATGACACACACAACTATGGTAGATGTGGGCCCATGCCAACATTGCATGGGGTCTAGACACCTCTCTAGGCTAGATAGATCCTACCTAGTTGATAGATCTAAGTATAGCACTGCAATGCCAAAACATGATGAGACACTTTGTGGCAAATGTGGTTTGCATGGGCTATAGACATATCTTGGTTGGCTAGAAACTCCTTCATCAACTTGTGGTTGTGTGGCTCGGCACTTGGCCAGCATGATCCCACCCAGTTGATACATCTAAGAATGAGAATGCTATGCCAAGACATGGCACACACTTGTGGCAGATGTGGGCCCATGCCAACATTGCATGGGATGTAGACCTATCTAAGCTGTCTAGAAACACATTCACTAACTTGTGGTTGTGTGACTCAGCAGTTGGCCAACATGATCCTACCCAGTTGATATATCTTACTATAACACTTATATGCCAAGACATGATGAGACACTTTGTGGCAAATGTGGGCCCATGCCAACATTTCATTGGCTATAGACCTCTCTGGGTTAACTAGAAACAATACCATCAACTTGAGGTTGTGTGGCTCAGAAGTTGGCCAACATGATACCACCTAGTTGATACATCTAAGTATGAGAGTGCTATGCCAAGCCATGACACACACTTGTGGCAGATGTGGGCCCATGCCAATATTGCATGGGATCTATACCTATCTGGGCTGTCTAGAAACACCTTCATCAACTTGTGGTTGTATGAGACATCACTTGGATAGCATGATCCTACCTAGTTGATAGATCTAAGTATAACACTGTTATGCCAAGACATGATGAGACACTTTGTGGCAAATGTGATCCCATGTCAACATTGCATGGGCTATAGATCTCTCTGGGTTGGCTAGAAACTCCTTCATCAACCTTTGGTTGTGTGACTCACCACTTGGCCAACATGATCCTACCTAGTTGATACATCTAATTATGAGAGTGCTATGCCAAGACATGATGAGACACTTGTGGCAGGTGTGGGCCCATGCAAACATTGCATGCGCTATAGACCTCTATTGGTTTGCTAGAAACTCATACAACCACATGTTGATGGTGTTTCTAGCCAACTCAGATAGGTCTAGAGCCCACGCAATGTTCGCATTCTTTGCATAAATCTGAAAGCTACCATACATCATTCTAAAAGTGTTATGAGTAAAGGTGGAAGGTGTGAAATGAATTCATTAAAAAATTGCACTTTTTTGAAACTCGTATATTAAGCATGCAAGCCGCCTCATTAAAACCTTCCAGTCCCCTTAGGTACCCTGGTAAGGAAAAGAGTGTGTCTGGAACTTGCAGCCCATCAAATCAATGTTGCATCGTTTACAAGGGATTGCAGGATAAAACTAGGGGGTTCATTGACCCAATTACAAGAGCTCTTATTAATAAAACTATCCCTAGCTAGCTCGTGAGCAGGACCATTTGCTTCCCTTGGACAGTGCATAAATCTCACATTGCCGCTTCATCCCACCAGGATTGGTCGCCCGTACATGCATGGATAACATCAGTGGAATCCGACTCCGCAATGATATGGTTGCATCCCAGCGAGTTAGCAAGCGTCGGGCCAGCTTGCATTGCCATAGATTCTCCCATCGTTGAAGATGAAACATGAGGCAAAAATTTAGTTAATGCCGCAACAAATGTACATTTGTAGTCGCGGATCAAAGCACCAATAGAGCCCGCCATGGAGTCAACATGGAATGACGCGTCAACATTTAACTTCAATTATCTAGGTTCTGGTTTTCTCCACTTTGCTTTTACACCTGCCTCGGGTAGCCCATTCCTTTGCGGAATTCATGGTGATTCCCAAAAAATTGCACTTCGAATAAACCTGAGCATGGTGTGGAAACCTTTTAGGGCATGAAAACCGTACCTTACCCATGTTTATTACTCCCTCCGTTATAGAATAGATGTCTTAAGTTTTTCAAATTTTGGATGAATCTATATACTAAATAGTGTCTAGATTCATCCAAATTTTGACAAATTTGAGACATCTATTTTTGGACAGAGGGAGTACTTATTATACTATTATATAATGATGATGTTTGAGTAAGTACACCGACGCTAGCACATCATAGTGGTACGAGCGACGATAGCCTGTGGTTTTATGCCCGAGATCGCGCATTTGTGATATACCCCGTGTGAACGATTTTATATGCACAAATTACGGTGTAGGTCAGGTTTTGGGCCACTAATGGGCCGGCCTTCACGTTATATACTCCGTGACCCCTGATTCGCTGATACCTTCTTTGGCGACGGCAAAGACGGTGGGCGGTTCATCGTGGAGGCTGCGACGATCGACACGACTCGAGGTAAATGAAGGTTACGTTCTTGACCCCCCTCCTCTTATACACAACGTAGTTGCGCAAGTACTGATAGGGTTTGCCGCTACTATTGTTGGGAGTGGTTTTGTTCACGGAAAGGGGTGGATTTTTTCTGGTTTTTCTGATTTTTGTGTTGAATTTAACTATGATCTCCTAAATTCTATCGCATTGTACTTTTATTTCAGCTAATTCATGGACCCTAGGGAAATTTTGTTGGTGAGATTTCATTTTGGAGGGGAGTTCATCAAAGTGGGGCCAAATCTGGACTGCGTTGGAGGAGATGATGCGCTTTCAGAGATAGAGAGGAAAAAACTTTCACTGCAGGAAGTCAAAGGATTTGTTAAAGATCACATGGCATTGAAGGAAACGATAAAATTATATTTTCTTATTCTAGGGAAAGATCTTGTGAATGGGTTGGTGTTGCTCTATGATGACACTGGCTGTGTCGAGATGGCTCAATATGTTCGCCCTGGGAGAGTGGCTGATGTGTACGTTGAGTACCACAGTGAGGAAGACAGTAAGCATAGTAGCATCAGGTGTTCTTTCAAGGATGAAGTGTGGGAATTGATTGATGGAGAGGAAGAACCAGATGTTGCTGTCATAACTGTAGTTAAACCTGCTGAGTATGAAACCAGATGTTGCCCACTGAGGCAGAAGAAATCATTCAATAAAATACCAGTGCAAATAGAAAGTGATGAAGATGATGTGATAATGACAGAACCAGTATTATCTCAAGTGGTGAATCGTACGCAAGGTGCAGCGTTTTCATCTTTAGGTCAAGATCATCATCTGTCGTGGTTTTGGCATGGCAGATGCCATGGGTAGGCTAAAGTATGGGGCCAATGGATGCTAGTGGGATCTGGGGAGGGAAGATGCAACTGTTTCTACACTCAAGCTGCCAAAGTGATGATCTTTATTTCTCTCTTGATGGGTTACAAATGCTCCTTGAGCTGTATACAGGGGGACAAGATGAATCTCCCCAGCCTAACGGTGCTCAAAGAGTCTATCCTCCCCTCAGGGTCCAAGCCTCCCCTTATAAAGGAGTCCCTTGGGTGCCCTTAGGGCTGACGAGGCAAGCATATTCGTGGAATATGCTTGTCCCAAAAATAGTAGTTCGGCGGCCTTCTTTCCCTGTCGCCCTTCTAACGACGGAAAGGCTCCAGTGGCCCCCTTCTGCGTGCCTCGGGCTCCAGGACTGTCACCTTCGTGACCTCCTTCTGCCCCTCTGACGACGTGCATCCTTGTCTCTTGTGCTTGGCTCTGCTCTGATTCCTTCTAGCCTGCAGCTATAGTTTGACCTTGGGCTTCTCCTTCTCCTGCAAACTTCGTATCACTCGGCCTTACCTTGTGTTACTCGGCTCGTTCTTCACCTGCATCAAGATCACTTGGGTAACCCGGCCGATTCTCTCAATAACTCGGCCGGGTAACCACTTGATACATATACGTGGGCTTCTTGCCTACGTTCATCGGCCGACATATACATGATTCGGCCGACTTGGACTGTAACTCGGAAACTAGGCGGGGATAGTACCTCTGTCTTTCCCCGTCTTTGACCTACCCGAGGTTAACCCCCCGACATTAGTCCCCGAAGCTGGTGTGGCCCTGTCAATAGCTTTGGCCGGGTTATATCAGCTTCATTATATTCTTTAGTCTTGTTTCCGAGTTATGTCCTTGTCCGAGGTCTCCTCGTTCCTTCCCTGGTACGCCATGTCCTACGTGTCATCCCATCATTGTTCTTCTAGTTTTTAGGTCCCTCTACAGTGCTTACTGACAAGTCTACAGTGAATTCTGCACCTGCTGCGCCGTCGCTGCGACGCCTCGGGTGCTGTTCTCCTTGGGGATTATAACGACCCCTCTTCATGTGTGGCCGTTGGTGTGGCTCCGCTCACCGTCGTGCGTTCGTGCTGCACCCACGATCTACACGGATAACTGCCACACCCACGATCCCACTTCCCTGTTCATGGCTTGACTATAAAGAGGGGAACCGCGTTTGCGGGATTCACCTTTCCCCTTATCGCTCGCCTCCGTTCTCCTTCTTCTTTTCGCCGGCGCGTTTTCTTGCGGTTCCGCCGCCGCTCGCCAGCCAGAGCCTCCGTCGGCGGAGATTCCGCCGCGCCGTTCTACTCTTCTTGCCCGCGCTCCGCGGCTTTGACTCCGTCGCCGGTGAGTCCTCTCTGGCCGTCTTGCCCTGTTCCTTCCCTAGATTCATCTGCTCCGTTTTCGTGCTCGGGCGACGGCTCCCCCGTTCCTTCGCCATTGTTTTCGCGCAAAGTTCCGACGGGGCCTTGCAGCTCTAAACTCCCCTCCGCCGCCAGTCTTTCCTCTGGCGATCTTTTCGGCGCACGTATGTCTAGTTCGTTTAGTGGCGCTCTTGTCGAGGACGACGACGCTGGCTCCGGGCCCGAGCGAGGCTCGTGGCAGGGCTCTTCAGTCACGCGCCGTGAGATTGAATGGCTCATCCGGACTCGAAGGATTCCCGCCGAGGTTTCTTGCCGTTTACCCGGCAGCGAATCCTCTCCAGACGTCAGAGAAGGCGAGTATGTGGTTTTCATGTCTCACTTTGCCCGTGGCTTCGGTCTCCCTCTTAGCGATTTCGCTAGAGAATTCCTCGATTACTTCGGCCTTCAGCCGCATCATCTTCCTGCGAACGCCATAGCTTCTCTTTCTGCTTTTATCTCCGCTTCGGAGGGTTACTTCGGCCTGTGGCCGTCAGTACATGTCTGGTCGAAGTTCTTCCAGATCCGCTCAAACGTTGTTCCTGACAAATCTCTGCACCCTTCCGAGAAGTTTCTCACCCAATGTGGGGCGGCGTCCATAACACCTCGGAGGAAATCCGTGTTCCCTCGTGTCACTGGGTTGGAGTCGTGCAAGAAGTGGCACAAGTCATTTTTCTACGTCAAGAACAGAGGGGCGGAAGACAAGATTCGGCTCCCTCCATTCTCAATTGGCCCACCTTCTAAAGTGAACTGGCTCTATAATCCGAGGAAAACTCACGCCTTGGCCGAGGCCTTCGAGATTCGGCTTAAAGAGTTGATTCGGGCCGGGTTATGCGGCGAAGACCTGATGGCAACTTTCATTAGTAGCCGGATCTGCCCCTTCCAGCAGCGGACCCACAAACTGTGCTACATGAGCGGTCCCCTTTACCCTAACCGGGTCTCGACCGTGGAGCTGGATAATTACCTCATTTATAAGCGCATCCGAGCTATCTTCAAGACCGAGATGCCTGAGGATTGGTCCTGGGGATTAAAACCATTCACTCGCGATCGTCCGCCTCCCGAGGTAAGCTTAATCAGCATTGCTCTGTTATTTCACTATTTTTAGAAACTGGTTTATTTAATTCTCTTTCTCCTCGTCTTGCAGAGGTTCGCAGAGCAGAAAAACGAGGACGCCGAAGTTCTGCAGCTCCCTTGGCACGAGGACAGGAGTACCCCGGATACTGGTGAGCCGGACTCTGAGGAGTTCGTCCCTAAGTCAGATCCTGCTCCGGCTCGAGCTCGCGGCAAAACTTCAGCGCATGAGGAGGAAGGTGATTCGGACGAGGTCCAAATTCTTGAGGTAGTTGCCGCCATGCCTATTTCTTATGCATTTCCGGCTTCTACCTTCCCAGCTAATCCGGCCGGTCAGGTCCACGACGCCGAGCCTATTGCTTCCCGGCCTCCCGTTACCTCGGTGAAACGCGGGGCTCCTGCTAGTGCCTCGGAGGCGGTTCCTAAGAAGCGAACGAAGACATCCGCTCCGAACCCTCCCAGGCGCAGGACTATGCCTGGGGTCGCCGGGTAAGTTCTTTTGCCTATATTTCTTGTTTCTCTCTTTCTGTTTCTCATACTGACGAATCTTCTTTCTTATTTTTGCAGTGCTCCTCTTTCTGTTAAGCCCGGCGGTCCTAGTATGACTAGCCGTCCGATTCGGCCGCCATCTCCTCCTCCCGCTGATGATACCAGGGTTCCTAGTCCTATTCGTCCTGCTTCTCCTCTAGCTCCGAATACTTCGCCTGTCCGTCACGATGTCCCTGAGACCACTTCCATTGCCCTGGATTCGAACCGGCCCTCCGAAGTTTTCATCGAGCCCGCCGCCCCTTCTATGGGCCCCAGCGCCGCTACTGAGCCTCCATCTACCTCGGCAGTTTCTACGGCCATCCCGACCTCGGCCGAAAAGGTTGTTATCCCGGCGCCCTCTGCGACCTTATCCTCCGCTGTTCCTAAGGACTCCGTCCCTACTTCCGAGGCGCCACTTCCTGCTGATGCCTCTTCTCAGGCGGAAAAAGCTATTGCCGTCAAGACTTCTTCTTCTCAGAAAGGTCTTGCCGGCTCTTCTCAACCGAGTATCGCTGACGTGCTGCGTAAGGGAGCTGCGCCTAAAGTCCTTGTTACCTCGGCCTCCGGCAGCCAGCTTGCTCTTCATAAGAGCCCTGCGACTGCCGTGGTCGGATCGCCTGCCCGGGGTAAAGTTTTAACTCGGACAGCAAGTGGGAACAGCCTTGGAGTGCTGGTTGAATACGCCAACAACTGGAATGCTGCTGATCAGTTTGAGGGTAATCCAACCAATCAGCCCTTTCAGCTTTTTCTGACATCAGCGGCCGTTTTGACCATGCTGCCCAGTTCATCATTGATACCAATAAGATGAACGAGGTAATTATTTTTTCTCTGAGTCTTAAATTATTCTTCAGATGTTATCATATGCTCTAGTCCCCGAAACTTGCAAGGAAATAACTTGTTGTATACTTGGAAGTTTGACTTAACTTTATTTCTAAGGTTCGTTAATCCGGTCGTTTAGATCCGAGTTTAGTTGTGTTTTATTCGAACCTAGTTTAGCTTTGAATATCCAGCCATCTAGATCCGAGTTTAGTCCTGCTTGACCCGGATCTGGTTTAGCTTTGAATATCCGGCCACCTAGAGCCGAATTAAGCTTTGCTTGATTCGGATCTAATTTTAGCTTTGAATATCCAGCCACCTAGATCTGAGTTAAGTCCTGCTTGACTCGGATCTGGTTCAGCTTTGAATATCCAGCCACCTAGACCGGAGTTAAGTCCTGCTTGACTCGGATCTGGTTTAGCTTTGAATATCCAGCCACCTAGATCTGAGTTAAGTCCTGCTTGACTCGGATCTGGTTCAGCTTTGAATATCCAGCCACCTAGATCGGAGTTAAGTCCTGCTTGACTCGGATCTGGTTTAGCTTTGAATATCTAGCCACCTAGATCTGAGTTAAGTCCTGCTTGACTCGGATCTGGTTCAGCTTTGAATATCCAGCCACCTAGATCGGAGTTAAGTCCTGCTTGACTCGGATCTGGTTTAGCTTTGAATATCCAGCCACCTAGATCTGAGTTAAGTCCTGCTTGAGTCGGATCTGGTTTAGCTTTTACTCGTTGATTTAACATTGTGCCTCATTACTTAGGTTGCACATGACCGGCGAACTGCCGAGTTCTAGAGGTTGCTTTTTTCGCACCGCAAACTGGAAGAGAAGTACGAGAAAGTTCTGCCCGTGGCGAAGAAGGCCGGTATGTCGATAGTTCCTTTTCCTTATTCCCAACTTTCTCATGTATTCGTCCACGGAATGCCGGCTTACTTCTTGTTGAACAGGTAATATTAATAACCTCAATATTCGTCTTCAAAAGAAGATCAAGAACCTGGAAGGTTAGTTTCCTTTCTATTTTACTCCTTCTCCTTCTTAACATATATGCTAAGGTTCCTTATCGCGCTCGGCTGTGGTGAAGCCGAGTTGCAAGACTTCGCAGTGTCACATCAAGATAGCGTGCCCATGCCTGACGTGATGCTGCATTTTTTAGAACAAAATGCAGTTCATTCGGCGCAACTACAAGAAAAAGACGATGAGATAGCTCGCTTGCGATCCGAGGTGGATACCCTTAAGCTCTCTCAGAAATCCGAGCTAGAGAAGGTCGACCAAGAATTTTCCGAGGAAAAGAATCGGCTGACTCTGGATCTGCAGAAGAATAAAGAACTCCTTGAAGCTGCCGAACTTAAAACCCGGGGTTTGAGCGAGGAAATTGCTCGTTTTGAGAAAAGCAAGGCTGATTGGGCCAAAGATCTTCAAATAATGATGAGCTACATTCATCGTAAGCTACTTGGCATGGCCGAATTATATTTTTCTTTTTTGTCCGTGCTACCCTTTGACACGTTCATACTTTGCGCAGATCATTTCCCCGAGGCCAAGCCCGTAAGTTCTAAAGCGGTTCTTGCAGCTCGTGCGCGCCGAGGTGATCCTGTTACTGTTGAGTCAGAATATTCAATGGAGGATTACTTGGTTGCCGTTGGTGCCGCAGTTGGTCCGATGAAAATTATGGGCCGGGACTTGGTGCAGGCCGCTATCCGAGCTTACCATGCACTCTGGCCGAATACCTCGGGGACTCCTGATATCAACGAAGTCAAGTTATTGGTGACAAGGCTGATGGCATCTGAGAGGCAGTTGAGTCTTTGGAGATAATCGGCTGGTCGTGCTGGTGCCGACATGGCCCTTACTGTTATCATGTCATGGTATGAAGACATCTCTCTGGACATCCTGAGAAACTTGCGCACTGGCTCTCGCTGGGTTGAAGATCCCACTTTTGTTGCTCTTCGGCAAGCTCGGGCGTTCCAACTCGTCGAGTACGCCGATGTGCACACTTGGAATGAAGGGCCGAGTTTTCTCCCAGACCCGGATCAAGAGGTTGTGGTTGAGGGTCTCTCGGATGATGATTCAGCTGAGCAGGGGGGAGGTGAAAATGATTCGGTCGCGTCTGACAGCTCTAGCTCAAGCTCGGACAGTAACGGCGATGCGCGGTCCTCTTCCAAAGGTACCGGGCATTCTACTGCACGAACTGACGCTCCCGAACAACCCCGGACCTCCGAAGTTGCACCTGGGTCGGCGGAGGGCGAGGCGACCTCAGTCGAGGTTCCTCCTACCTCGGGGTGCCCCGCACCTGAGCAAGTAGCTGCCTCTCCGACGAACAATGCCTAAGTTATTTCCGATCCCTGGTATGCCGGGCGTATGATGTAGGCGCAAACTTTGTCACCTATCCGTATGATTTGAATTCCTTTTGCCATGTACTGTTGTGACATTTGGTTAAGTGGATGCTCATCCGAATTCTTGCTTCGTTGGCCTTTAATTTCTTGACCTTCTAGGGCTTAACTTTGCCGTTATTTTTTATGATCTTATCAGGCATGAGCGCTGAATACCTATGATATTGCTCTGTTCTGAACATGAGTTAACTACTTCGTTGTGGAAGTATGTAACAATCACTGGATCGTTGTTTACTGTCCGAAACTTCCATATATAAATCAAATTTGGGAGGTATTATAAAATTGAGTGCGTTCAGCATAAGTTTGAGGTAGCATACGGTAGTCCCCGAGTCGCTACTTTAGATGCCGAGGTTTAGGTATCAATAGGAAATTGATATATCATATGATAGTCTCCGAGTCACTGATTTGGGATCCGAGGTTCAAGCACATAACGCGAACGAAATAAATATAACATATGGCAATCCCCGAGTCATTGCTCTGGGTGCCGAGGTCCAAACACATAACACGAAATAATATAACATATGGCAGTCTCCGAGTAACTGCTCTGGGTGCCGAGGTTCGAACACATAACACGAAATAATATAACATATGGCAGTTCCCGAGTAACTGCTCTGGGTGCCGAGGTTTAAACACGAAATAATATAACATATGGCAGTCCCCGAGTAACTGCTCTGGGTGCCGAGGTTCGAACACATAACACGAAATAATATAACATATGGCAGTTCCCGGGTAACTGCTCTGGGTGCCGATGTTCAAATACATAATATGAAATAAATATAACCTAAGGCAGTCCCCGAGTTACTGCTCTGGGTGCCGAGGTTCAAATACATCATTGGATTTTGACTTTGAGATATAATGCTACGAGTAGAATGGCCGAAGTAAAGCCACATTCCAGGGGCGCTTCATTTCTTCACCAGTTTTGTCTGCCTTGTTCTCTTCAGTGGACTGAGCATCGATTAGATAATATGCATCGTTGTGCAATGCTTTGCTTACAATAAATGGTCCTTCCCATGGGGGTGACAATTTATGCATGCCGGCCGTGCGTTGCACTAGTCGGAGGACTAAATCTCCTTCTTTGAATACTCTTGGATTCACTTTCTTGCTATGATACCGCCGTAAGTTCTGTTGATAAATAGCCGATCGTGATAATGTCAACTCTCTGGCTTCTTCCAACAGGTCTACGGCATCTTGCCGAGCTACCTCATTTGTCTCTGAGG
The DNA here is from genome assembly GCA_916181665.1 of Avena sativa. NCBI lineage: Eukaryota > Viridiplantae > Streptophyta > Magnoliopsida > Poales > Poaceae > Avena > Avena sativa. The sequence goes on along the minus strand of OV702279.1, from coordinate 366,213,894 downwards.
TTGTGTACTGAGCGACTCTTGGCGAGTCATATATTATGTCGGCTGGGAGTACGGCCTCTGCCCCGTACACCAGAAAGAATGGAGTGTATCCTGTTGATCTATTTGGAGTAGTCCGAAGACTCCATAACACGGCTGGGATTTCTTCGATCCAACACCCTGCCGACCTCTGCAAAGGTTCAACAAGTCGTGGTTTTATTCCTGATAGCACCAGTCCATTAGACCTTTCCACTTGTCCATTGGATGTTGGGTGAGCCACGGAGGAAATGTCTAGCCTTATGTGCTTCTCTCGGCAAAATCTAGCGAAAGCCCCTTCTGCAAAGTTTGTGCCATTATCCGTAATAATACTGTGCGGGTACCCGTATCTCAAGATGATATCCTTGAGAAATTTCACTGCTGTGTGCCCATCACACTTTTTAATCGGTTTTACTTCAATCCATTTTGTGAACTTGTCTACCATAACCAACATGTGGGTCATTCCTCCTCGCGCCGGCTTGAACGGTCCCACCATATCTAAGCCCCATACAGAAAATGGCCAAGTGATGGGTATTGTTTTTAACTCGGCCGACGGCATATGTATTCTGGTAGCGTATCTCTGACATCCATTGCATTTCTTAACCAATTCTTTTGCCTCTTTTAACGCCGTTGGCCAGTAAAATCCATGCCTAAATGCCTTGGCTACTAAAGCGCGAGATGAGGCATGGTGCCCACATTCTCCTTGGTGTATGTCTAGAAGGATCTCCTGACCTTTTGTGGAATTCACGCACTTCTGAAATACGTTTGTGACGCTTCTCTTATATAATTAATTGTTTATGATTGTATAGGCTTTTGCTCTTCTTATGGTTTGTCTAGCTAATACCTCATTACTCGGCAGCATGGCGTCTTTTAGGTAAGAAAATATGGGTTGCGCCCATATCGGTGTTACTCTTTCTGAAGTGATCTCACTGTCTATCTCCATGTTTTCTGCCGACGTATATACCCCGGCTCTCTCCATGATTGTGATTACCTCGGCTGTCCCCTTCTTTAGGGGTTCCGAGTCTTTCTGCTGATCTACCTCCATTGGCGTGTGATTTTCTGCAGAACTTGCTGGGACAAAGATTGATTCGGATTCTGGTGATGGGATTATTGATGGTTTCCTGAGGTGCTCCAAGGCAATACCTGGCGGAATTGACTGCCGGGTCGATCCTAATTTCGACAATGTGTCGGCAGCGTCATTTTCTGCTCGTGGTATGTGGTGGAATTCACATCCTTCAAAGTATCCACTGATTTTTTGCACGTGGAATCTGTATAAAGCCATATTAGCATCTAATGCGTCCCAACTGCCCGATACTTGCTGTACTACTAGATCCGAGTCACCGTAGCATAGGATTCGGCGTATACCGATTTCTTTTGCTACTTTTAATCCATGGACTAGCGCTTCATATTCAGATACATTGTTGGACGCAGCAAAATGTATTTGCAGTACATATTTCAATTGATCTTTTTTAGGCGAGGTTAGCACTATTCCTGCTCCCAAACCATTCCTTAGTTTGGAACCATCAAAATGCATTGTCCAGTAATTTGGATCTGGCAATGGTGGCTCATACTGCACCTCGGCCCAATCTACGAGAAAGTCGGCAACAGCCTGAGATTTGATTGCATCTCTTCTATCAAATTGTGGAGCATACGGTGATAACTCGATCGCCCATTTTGCTATTCGGCCACTTGCATCTTTGTTGTTCAATATGTCGGCTATGGGCGCCTCACAAATTACTTTGACGGGGTGCTCTTCAAAGTAATGCTTAAGCTTTTTTGCCGACATATATATTCCATAAGCCATCTTCTGATAGTGCGGATAATTCTGCTTTGAGGTGGATAATACTTCACTCAGGTAATACACCGGCCTCTGAATTGACTTACCATCTTCAAGTCGTTCCACTACGATCACAGTACTAACTACTCGATTGGTAGCCGCCACATAGAGTAGCATAGGTTCTCTCGATAATGGAGAAGCTAAAATGGGTGCCGTAACTAGCATCTTTTTCAACTCATGAAATGCAAGGTCCGCCTGCGGTGTCCAGCTGAATTTGTCCGACTTTCTCATCAGCTGATAGAGTGGCAATGCCTTCTCTCCTAGCCGACATACAAATCGACTAAGCGAGGCCAAGCAGCCCGTGAATTTTTGTACATCGTTCAAACATCTGGGCAATTCCATTCTTTCTACTGCTCTTATCTTAGTTGGATTAGCCTCGATACCTCGGCTGGACACCAGGAAACCGAGTAGTTTTCCTGCCGGCACGCCAAATGTGCATTTCTCCGGATTAAGCTTCATTCGGAACCTTCTCAGGTTCGCGAAAGTTTGCCGTATATCTTCTAGCAAGGTTTTGCTCTCTTTAGTTTTGATGACTACGTCATCCACATACACTTGTACATTTTTTCCTATCTGATCATGTAGGCATTTTTGCATGCATCTTTGGTATGTTGCTCCTGCATTTCGCAGGCCGAATGGCATTGTGCGATAACAATAAGCCCCGTACGGGGTAATAAATGCCGTCTTTATTTGATCGGCCGGATTTAACGGTATCTGGTGGAAACCAGAATACGCGTCTACAAATGATAACAGCTCACAGCCAGCGGTCGAGTCAATGACTTGGTCTATTCTAGGCAATGGAAAAGGATCTTTCGGACACGCCTTGTTCAGGTTGGTGTAGTCGATACACATTCGCCACACAATGGCTACATTGGGGTCATCTTTTTTCTTTTCTACTAGCACCGGATTTGATAACCAATCCGGATATAGCACCTCCATGATGAACCCGGCCGCGAGGAGCCGAGCTATTTCATCCCCTATTACTTTTCTCCTGTCTTCGGCGAAGCGGCGGAGAGGTTGCTTCACCGGCCTTGCTCCTGGCCTGACGTTTAAAGAGTGCTCAGCCAACTCCCTCGGAACACCTTGCAGATCTTGAGTTGACCATGCAAATATGTCCCGATTCTCATGGAGGAAGTTGGTGAGCTCGCCTTCCTATTTAGCGTCAAGGCCCGCACCGATTGTAACAGTGCGCTCTGGGAATTGCTCATCAATCTGAAATTTCTTCGTCTCTTTAGTTGGCTGAAAAGAAACACTGCCATGAGGGTTGGCCAGTGCCGGCATGTTCAACTGTGCTGACTGAGCGAGGGCTGCTACCTCCTGAATCCTTTTCTTTTCTCTTGCTATAACCAATGACTCGGCCAAATTTGACCCGGCTGAAGCACACTCCATTGACTTCTTGTAATCCCCTGCAACCGTTATCACCCCTTGTGGTCCGGGTAATTTCATCTTTAGATAACCTACATGACAGCTGCTCATGAATTTGGCCAGTGCGGGCCGTCCGAGTAGAGCATGATAACAACTTTCCAGATCCACCACTTCAAACTCTAAGTTTTCTGCTCTGCAGTTATCTCTTGTACCGAATAACACGTCCACTCGGACTTTACCGATGGGTTCACATGAAAGCCCTGGCACTATCCCATGGAAAGTTGTCCTCGTGGACTGCAGCATATTCTGCGATATTCCGAGTTTATGCATGGTATCTTTGTACATGATGTTGATACTGCTCCCATTGTCAATGAGTACTTTTGAAAACTTTACATTGATGCTTGGTCCAACAAACGTCGGATCTAACACAAGTGCATATGATCCTGGACTCGGCATTATTCTGGGGTGGTCTTTCATGCTCCAGGTCACCTCTTGATCAGACCACGGCTGATATCTTGGAACTGCCGGCACAACTGCATTCACTTCCATATGCCGGCGCTGCACACTCTGCTTGTCCTGCTGTTCTGTTGTGAACACACAATAAGACTGGTGATGTTCCCTGTAATCATTACGTCCGGTATTTGCCGGATTCATCCTTCCGTCCTGGCCCTGGTTCATTACTTGATGTACTGCATCCCTCCGATCCGAGTTACCGTACCTAGGGGGAGGGGGCGGTAACATCAATTGCTGTGTATTTGCTCCAGTTAATTGCGGCTGATGTTGCTGTTGCACCTGATGGGGAGCCTGAACTCCTGCTGGGTTCCCCATCGCATTTTTCATCCAGGCACATTGGCGGGTTGTATGATTGGCTGGTCTGGATGGGTTTGATGTGTGAAATTTGCACGGCTGATCTAACATGGATTCGAACGTGTACTTTGGCCTTTCTTGCCATTGCTTCTTTTGCTCTGTGCTCCATTGCCTTTTTCCCTCGTTTCTTGATGTCCACTGTTGAGGTCCATTTTTCTGTCGTTGAGTTGCTCCGTGACTCGGCTGATCTTGTGCTACTGCCGCCACCTGGGCCGAATTATATCTATAATCCGGCCTCTCCTCTCTTCTTCTTCCTCTAAAATCACGCCTGGATGACCCGGCCAATTCTCTCGCGTACTGGTCCTGTTGCTCACGATGATCTGCCGACATTAATTCCGGTTGGGTTGGGTCGCCCAATGCATAGGAGTCTGCTATTCTGATAGTTTCTGCCAGTGTGGTTGGCATATCTCTCTGCAGGCGTTGCCACAAAACGCTGGCGTAGCGGTAGCCTTGTGCGAACCAAGCGATTGCTTGTGATTCGATAACTCCCTCACATGAGTTTCTCAGGTTGCACCATCGAGTTAAAAACTCTCTATCCGTTTCATTCGGCCTCTGTTTGCACATGGCCAGCTGTTGTGGTCTATTCGGTCTCTTGTATGTGCTGGTAAAGTTGCTGACGAACATTTCTTCGAAATCTAACCAGCAGTTGATACTGCCAGCTGGTTGATTATTCAACCATACCCTGGCTGGGCCTTCCAACATCTGTGGGACATACCGCACCGCCCATCTTAGGTTGCCACCCACTATCTTCACAGCGGTGGCATAATCAATCAACCAGTCTTGTGGCTTGGTACTTCCGTTGTACGTTTTTGTGCCTCTTGCTAACTGAAAATTCGGCACTGGTGGTTCGACCATGATCCGTGGTCCAAAACATGTCGGACCTGGTGGACCTTGCTCTTCCAATAACTCGGATCGGTATAGCCGATCCAACTTTACTCTCGCATCACTCGCTGGCAAATCTCTGTACAGAATTCTATCCTGTATCCCATAGTGATTGTTTCCACCCTGGTTTGCGTATTCTACCTCGGAATATCCATAATTGTACCTTTCATTCATCTGATTGTGGCGAGCTGGCCTCACTTCTCTTTCCTGCCGAAGCTCATGTCTTGGTTGCGGGTTGGGCAGCACTTCTCTCCTTACTTCGGCCGGGGTCTGGTTTTCATGGTTATCTCTTGCGGGTTCTCTCCTGCCGAGATCCCCATTGCCTCGGCCATCGCCGTCCTTTTCCACATGGCCGTGGTTTCTCTCCCCACTGTTACCTCGGATTGCATTGCCTCTGTTCTCATTTGCCTTTCCAGCTATTGCCGGGTCATATGGAACAATTTGCTTGTTCCTCTTCCCAGAGGTTACTGCTTTCTCTTTTCGAGCGTTGTTTCCGGGTGATGCCGCTGCCGCGGATAAAGCAGGTGCTGCCCCTGCCGAATGTACCATCCGTGAAGCCCCTGGTCTTGCCGGGTTAGTTCTAAGTATTTCCTCATTTTGCTGATTTGCGATGCGCACCAACTCATTCACTCTTTCTTGTTGTTTCTGCCGAGCTTCCCCGGTTAACCCCTCTAACTCCAATGCTGCGGCATTTGCCGCTCTCAGGTTTTTCGCCGGGGTGCTGTACCTCGGCAAACCCAAACCACCTGATTCTGCTCTGTGAGCTTCATGCTCTTTGTTAATGTCATTCATGAGGTTCTTCCCTCTTAATCTCAGTTCGTCCACCCGCTCGGGTGCGATATCAAGCTTATTAGCTTTTGCATATTCCCTTAGGGTCCTGTTCAAGGATTCCCGCAGGGCTGATACTTTTTTGGCTTCTACCAGCACCTTTTGCCTGGTCTCTTCTAACTCTGCCTGAGCATTTGCCGGATCAAGTATCGGCGCTACAGGTGTGGTTAAGTTTTCTATAGTCGCTTGAAGAATGCTCTCTGGTCTTTCCAGAGGTGGCCCTCTCACTCTTGGTTCCTTTGGGGTGGTGTCATGTAGCTCGGTTGGGTTTGTCACTGGCGGAATTACCTCAGTGGTTTGCAGTGTGGTCTGCTTGGGTGCGCCTTGTGCGCCTGCGGCGGGTTCTCTGCTTAACCCGGCTACTGCTGCTCCCGCTTGAGCTCCTGCTGCGACCATCACCTCGACGCTGCCTGCATGATGCTCTCCCGAGGGACGGTTCGCCGCGCTTCGAGGTGGCTCTCCTGCAACAACGACCTGGTGAGGATAAATGCCGGTGATGTCGACGCCGACGTAGACCCTGTGCTCGCCCAGGCCGATGAAGACCCCATTGCGCGGGGGAGTTTTTCCCCTGAAGCTTCCTGCATTGTCTCTGACATAGTCACAGAGACCAAGTCTCTGGACCAAGCCAGAAACAACGCGCTCGCCGGTGTTGATGAAGTTTCCCGTCCGGATCACAACTCCAGCTAGCACCGCTGCTGGCCCCATGGTGGGCGCCAACTGTCGTGGTTTTGGCACGGCAGATGCCATGGGTAGGCTAAAGTATGGGGCCAATGGATGCTAGTGGGATCTGGGGAGGGAAGATGCAACTGTTTCTACACTCAAGCTACCAAAGTGATGATCTTTATTTCTCTCTTGATGGGTTACAAATGCTCCTTGAGCTGTATACAGGGGGACAAGATGAATCTCCCCAGCCTAACGGTGCTCAAAGAGTCTATCCTCCCCTCAGGGTCCAAGCCTCCCCTTATAAAGGAGTCCCTTGGGTGCCCTTAGGGCTGACGAGGCAAGCATATTCGTGGAATATGCTTGTCCCAAAAATAGTAGTTCGGCGGCCTTCTTTCCCTGTCGCCCTTCTAACGACGGCAAGGCTCCAGTGGCCCCCTCCTGCGTGCCTCGGGCTCCAGGACTGTCACCTTCGTGACCTCCTTCTGCCCCTCTGACGACGTGCATCCTTGTCTCTTGTGCTTGGCTCTGCTCTGATTCCTTCTAGCCTGCAGCTATAGTTTGACCTTGGGCTTCTCCTTCTCCTGCAAACTTCGTATCACTCGGCCTTACCTTGTGTTACTCGGCTCGTTCTTCACCTGCATCAAGATCACTTGGGTAACCCGGCCGATTCTCTCAATAACTCGGCCGGGTAACCACTTGATACATATACGTGGGCTTCTTGCCTACGTTCATCGGCCGACATATACATGATTCGGCCGACTTGGACTGTAACTCGGAAACTAGGCGGGGATAGTACCTCTGTCTTTCCCCGTCTTTGACCTACCCGAGGTTAACCCCCCGACATCATCCCATGCCAGCAACTTCGGGCCATGACGAGCAACCAAATCCAGCAGCTCCAGGACAATACGGTGAAGTGAAATATATTATACTGTCAGATTCAGAGAGTGAGGTGGAATACGTTGCACATAATAATAACAAAGGGGAAGATTCAGAGGTTGTGGAGATAAGAAGGCAAGGTAGAAAGTTTAATAAATGTATGACAGACTCCAAGAGCTGGATTGGTATAGATGCAACTGCCACGACCCCTCCATCTGCCCCTGCATCACATGGAACTGCAGCTTCCCCCTCAATCGCAAGGTCTCAACCAGCTGTAAGAACTGCAGCTATTGCAGGTGCAAGATCTCTAGCTACTCCTGGGGGAGCATCTGGTAGCAGAGGAAGACGAGCAGGAAGAGCCAAAAGGGGAAAAAGAGTGCCAGCATCTCGTGTTCCCATATACTCTTATTTCACTTGCAGTGGCAACTACTGAATGCCATTTTCTTATGTTAATGTAATGTTGCATACAGTGCGGAAACCTTCTAAGGGACATGTTATGACCTTACCTGAATCTCTATGATTTTTGCTGAATTTATATGATTTTTGCGGAATTTATATGATTTCTGTTAAATTTATTCTGGTAATTTGACCAAAATATACACTATTTCTGTTTTCTTGGGAGTACAAGATAGAAGAGGGAGACATCATCCTCTTCGACTTTAATCCAGATAGTGATGGTGGACTGCATCTGATCATGGTGGGGCTGACAACAACTGAATACCCTGATAAAAGTACTTATTAGGAGAACCTGCTAGAACCTGTTATGTTAACTTGTTGTGCCTTGTGTACGATTGGAACCTGTTATGCAAACTAGTGACAGTGCTGGAACATAGAGAATATACCACCGGGTTCCAATCGCATCAGTTCTACCATTAGCGTGTATTGTGATTCATCATGAGCTGGTGCAACCAGAAACCAGAGATGCATCTAATTCCATCTAATAACACCATGTTGTAGCCTCATATGTGATGCCCACATGAAAACCAGGGATAAGAATCTGTACAACCAAGAATAGTGCATGCTTTCGTGCAACCAATTGTGATCTTGGACACAGAATGTGAATTAATCATCGGCTGGGCATAGCACCTCTCACCATCACCTTGTAGGACTGACAGAAAACATACTCCCTCTAGTTTATATTAATGGCCTCAACTTTGCCTAGATAGGATTGCATCTAGTCTAAATACTTAACTAGATACATACGATTTTAGATAAAGTTGAGTCCATTAATATGGACCAGAGGGAGTACACAATTTCAGCACATCACATTCTGCTAAGCACATATTGTCTCACATATGCCAAAGGGTATTCTCCGACCAACACAAATGAACACACAAATATTCTGTAGAGCTGGTGAGACCCAAAATTATATTGTACAGATCTAGGATGCTGGAACATATTGATAGAGGTTTGAAATCTTTCGCGGCCATAAACAAACATAATAGATAAGTTCTTAAACTAAAACATCTTGATAACATGAAAATGATCCTTGTTCTTCAGTTCGAGGTATGGATGGGTTTGAAAGAGTCATCGGGATGATTCCTGTAATGCACCTTGTTTGTCTTTGCCTTGTCAAAGTACTTGCTACACTTCGTAACATTGTTGACAAGATAAAACTTGATCATGAATCTATCAACAAAGTAATTCCTCCGTGCCATTGCTTCAGCGTTGACAGGGTCGACAAATTTCATGTACAGGCTCCCATCTTGATCAACATCATGTTTGAACCTAAAGTCTGATGGAACAACGCTGAGTGGATAGCAAATAGTACCAGTACGGAACATGTACTTCACAACAACTCTAGTTAGGCCTGCTGGAGTACCCTCAGACACACCATGAATGTTCATGGTTGTTTCTGACAGATGAGGATTCTTCCATTTCTCAATTGGGTCTCCCTGGCATGAAAATCCAGTAGGGTAACTTAGTTGACGCATGCGATCAACTGACATGTGGTCATATTCCTGTGGATATGTACACAACGACATGTTCAATAGCTTGTCCTCCTTCCTTGGCACAAGATTGATCTCAACAATCTTGTAAATCTTGACAACCGCGTGAGCTAAACTAAATGCTTTCTCCTTTGCAGACGCACTCTTAAGAACATCATTATCAGCAGTGGAAGTGGCCCTCACAAACACTTGTGCTTCATAGGCATCGTTCAGCACAAACTCAAACTCTCTTCTGAGAAGAGTCTTTGCTATATGCAGAACTATGAAAATTCCTTCTATGCCCATACTGCCCAATAACCTGAAAAGGAATAAGCCATTGATTGGACCTGTCCTTTCTCCTAGACGGGCCAGAATATGCTGAGTGACCTGTGGCTTCCAGTGCCGGGAGATGTACCCCGTTTCCTTCACCCCCTGGTGGATAATACATTAACAAAATCAACCCAGATGCATTGAACAGAGGAGAACAAATTCATCAATAAAAAACCACCAAGTGTACTACATATTAGTAAAAAAATGGCTGGCAATGCAGTTATATCATAAAGAAAACAAGTTCAATTATCCCTATATGCTTATCAAGTTTCAATCTACACAATCATGTAATTAAAATAAAATTCAGTTCTTCTAATATTAACACATCAGACAGAATACAAACGGTTGTAAAACACTTTCGAGAAGATAATGAACCCCAAAGAGGGGAGCAATCATCACAGATATTACATACTACTATCACATCTATATACTGATGATAAGGTATCTTTGATTTGCATATTCTCTGTTGCAAAAAAGGCAAAACAAAGGGCCCTATCCTCTTGCAATTGCAACAACAACTTTCCGTCTAAATGAGACCCACTTAGGTGGTACATTCACATTCAATTAATATTTGATAAATTCCAGTGCCTTATTCACAACAAATACCAATGTTTGAATAAATTACAAATAAAATCTGGGCAATAAATGGAAAATAAAAGGTTGACATGTATAATTGCTAGCAAGATTCTACTTAGATCAGGGCCTCTTTAAGTCTATACATCTGTCAGAAAACTTACCGACTCGTCTCTGTCGGAGGAGTACCCAAGGTGTACCTTCCTCTTCTTCCCACCTTCTGCTGGCTCCCCTTCCTGTTTGAATAAATAAACAACACTTCAGCTGACATGATCAAGTTTGAAAAGAGGTAATTATGGACATAAAAAAAATTGGCAGGTTATAATAGAAATATTAATGGGAAGTAAAACTTCTAAGTTCAAATACTATCTGAAATTATGGATTAAGGCAGTGGAAGGAAATGAAATCCTTTATGATGGATATCTAAACACTACTCATCTCTGAATGCATTGTAAGGTTCCACTAGTCCAGCAACAATTCAATTTAAATCCCTGATCTGAAAGTATTTCGCAGATTTCATAGCACATGACAATACGTTCTGATGTTATGATTAAGATTCTACCGGATAATAGGGTATTGTAAAACAAAATTAAGTTTTTTAATTGTCTTTGTATGCTTATCTAGTTTAAACCTACACAACCTTGTAATTCAAATAGAACTAAGTTTTGTAATTTTAACACATCAGATAGATTACCAAAGGTTGTAAAACACTTTCAAGAACATAAAGAACCCCAAAAGTGGGGAGCAATCTTCACAGATTATATACTACTGTCACATGTATGTATTGATGAAAAGGTGTATTTGATTTGCATATTGTCTATTGCAAAAACAAGCAAAATAAAGGGCCCTATCCTCCTACAAATGGAACACCAACTTTCCATCTAAATGAGACACCATTTAATATTTGATAAATTGCAGTGTGTTCTTCAGAACAGATTCCAGTGTTTGAATAAATGACAAATAAAATTTGGGCAATAAATGAAAAATAAAAGCTTGACATGTATAATTGCTGGCAAGATTCTACTTATATCAGGGCCTCTTTTAGTCTATACATCTGTCAGAAAACTTACCGACTCGTCTCTGTCGGAGGAGTACCCAAAGTGCACCTTCCTCTTGTACCCACCTTCTGCTAGCTCCCCTTCCTGTTTGAATAAATAAACAACTCTTTAGCTCACAGGATCAAGAGTATAATAAGTTTGAAAAGAGGTACTCCCTCCATCCAGAAATAACTGATTATGGATTAAGGCAATGGAAGGAAATGAAATCATCTACTATGATGAAAATGAACTGTCAATTTATAACTGTCATGTATATGTAAGCACTACTCATCTCTGTATGCTTATCAATTTTCGACCTACACATTATTGTAATTCAAATAAAACTCAGTTTTGTAATGTTAACACATCAGACATATTATAAAAGGTTGTAAAACACTTTCAAGAACATAAAGAACCGCAAAAGAGGGGAGCAATCTTCACATATTATTATTGTCACATCTATGTATTGATGACAAGGTGTCTTTCATTTGCATATTGTCTATTGCAAAAACAAGCAAAACAAAGGGCCTATCCTATTGCAAATGGAACACCAGCTTTCCATCTAAATGAGACACACCTAGTAGATAAACATTCAATTAATTTGATAAAATCCAGTGCCTTGTTCACAAAAGATGTCAGTATTTGAATAAATGACTATGTAAATCTAGGCAATAAATGAAAAATAAAAGCTTGGCATGCATAATTGCTGGCAAGATTATACTTTGATCAAGGCCTCTTTTAGTCTATACATTTTTCATAAAACTCACCGACTCACCTCTGCCGGAGGAGTACCCAAGGTGCAACTTCCTCTTCTGCGCATCTTCTGCTGGCCCCCCTTCCTGTTTGAATAAATAAACAACACTTCATCTCACATGATCTAATTTGAAAAGAGGTAATTATGGAAAGCAAAATAATTGGCAGGTTATAATATAAATAATAATAAGAAAAAAACTTCTAAGTTCAAATACTATCTGAAATTATGGATTAAGGCAATGGAAGGAAATGAAATTCTCATCTCTCAATGCATTGTCACGTTCCACAAGACCAGCAACAATTCAATTTAAAGCCCTGTTTTGAAAGTATTGGAATTTGACTTCAGATTCCATAGCACATGACAATAGGTTCAGATGTTATCATTAGGATTCTACCGGATAATAGGGTATTGTAAAACAAAATTAAGTTTTCTAATTGTCTCCGTATGATTATCAAGTTTAAACCTACACAACCTTGTAATTCAAATAAAATGCAGTATTGTAATTTTAACACGTCAGACAGATTACAAAAGGTTGTAAAACACTTTCAAGAACATAAAGAACCCCAAAAGAGGGGAGCAATCTTCACAAATTACATACTACTGTCACATCTATGTACTGATTACGAGGTGTCTTAGATTTGCATATGTCTATTGCAAAAACAAGCAAAAAAAGGGCCCTATCCTTCTGCAAATGCAACACCAACTTTCCATCTAAATGAGACACACTTAGATGATACATAACCATTCAATTAGTATTCATGCATAGTTTAAGGTACACAAAAACTAAAATAGAACTCACTATGGTACACTTGGCAAATGACCAAGAGAGAAAAATATATATGACGACATATAAGATGCAACTGCCAACCTATTCCATGATGCCAAAGTTCAAACTCAATACTATAAATAATGGGAGCAATTTGATAAAATCCAATGCATACTTCACAACAGATACCAGTGTTTCAATAAATGATAAATAAAAGCTTGGCATGTATAATTGTTGGCAAGAATCATTATATAGGTGATCAGCCACAAGATTATAAAAAATAAGTCTATTTGTTTGTGGTCAGGGTCTATTATAGTCTATTTGTTGGTGATCACAAGTAATAATTATATAGTAGATCAGCAACTAGAAAATAAACAATGCATAAACAAAACTACACGCTGAGGCACATGCTCCCTCGGCAAATAGTACAAGACTGAAAATAATAATTCCATACATATAAAAGTTGTCAAAGAACACACATACTTAATTTCAGACACATAAATTTCCAGTATCATTTCATGCAAAATCAAACGTTTAAGCTCTGGGTAAAAGGAACAAATTTAAAGCTCCTAACATATATAATTTTGTGTGGTGCACTTAGACTATGTAAACATGATGCATTTATATACATCTTTAGTAATGTCAAGAGATGAATAATTTATTAACATGTGTACACTTTTTCTGAATGATTAGATATTATAAATTATATTTTTTATATCGCATATAAATATTATAACTTATTAGTTGCCAAAGATGTATATTGTCATTATGCACTAATGAATTCCAGCATTCAATCCAGAGAAATTTTATCATACACATAATTCTTCAAACTATAAACATTCAATATCTATGATCCTCTCTGCAAAGTGCTATCAACGATGCACAAAGTGTGTCCATCTACTCTTCAATGCCCCCAAAAGGTGCTGACCACTGAACGAAGTACTACACCAACCTCGTACTAACATTCAAATCCTAAGAATCAACCCTAAAAATCAAACACTAGTTATAAGTACTAAAAAATGAGAAGTGGAGGTTAAAGAAAACACATAGATGCACCACCGCAGGCTGCTGGGCCTTCACCACCAGATTCCCGTTGGAGCCGTGCTTCGCGCCCAGATCCACCACGTCTGCCTCAACGACCGCCACATTCTCCTTCTCGTCCTGATCCAGCGCCGCCGCGATGAAACCAGCCAACTTGGCCGCACCACCAAGCGTACTTCCGTGGGAACCGCCAACCTCCTTCACCGCATCTATGCCGGTGACGGTGCGCTTCTTGTCCACAGTAGCAGCGGCAGCGTCGGCTGCGTTGCTCCCCGCCTTCATTGCTGGCGGAGTCGACGAATGTGCGGGGAGAGGGAGAAAAATCGAGTGGGAGGTGCTGGAGTCGATGGAGTGAGACGAGGGTTTTCTTCTTCCCGATTTGGGGGTAAATGGGTGGGGAAAAGGAGACAAATCAGCCGACGAACCCTTTTATACGTGTTGCCGTTTCGGTTTTGCCCACGTCACTCCTCCACCACCACGTACGCCATAAACGTCGCATACGCGTACGGTGCGTGAAACAGCGTGACCAGAGCAGCAGGGTTACTAGGCCGGCCCGTTATCTAGCGCCCGCTTCCAATTTCTATCACACAATTTGTCATGTATGGGATTGAACATACTTCAAATATAAATTACCTGAAATCTTCAGCATAAGTATATTAGTTTACTACAATAAGTTGACCATTTAGGTCTCGTTTGCTTTAATTCAAATTCAAACAATAGGAGTGTCATATGGAATATGCATCACGGGTTTTTCATACTTCCAATTATCGATGCATCCTACATTGTAAATTAATGAAATTAAAATTGAGCACCGAAAACACATGAACAACTATGCATAGGCATACACATATATATAAGTGTAGCATTAAGTGTGCATCATACCATGGCATAGCAAGTTTTTACTCATACTACAACAAGTTGATGATGGTGTTTCTAGTCAACTCACATGGGTCTGGAGCCCAATGCAATGTTGGGATATATGAGCCTATATGAGGCACAAGTGTGCATCATGCCATGGGCATACCACTTTTATACTTAGAATCAATGTCATGATTTGGCATAGTAGTTGTATAGTTTGATGTAATAACTAGGTGGGATCATGTTGACCAAGTGTTGACTCATACAACCACAAAGATGATGAAGGTGTTCATAGACAATTCCCATAGGTCAAGAACCCATGCAATGTTGTCATGGTGCTATAAGTGCTACAAGTGTGCATCATCTAAAGGCATATCACAGTTGTGGCAGATCTAGACCTATCTCAGCTGTCTAGAAATACCTTCATCAACTTGTGGTTGTATGAGTCATCACTTTGGACAACATGATCCTACCTAGTTGATAGATATAAATATAACACTGCTATGACAAGACATGATGAGCCCATTTGTGGTAGATGTGGGACCATGCCAAAATTGCATTGGCTATAGACCTCTCTGGGTTGGCTAGAAACACCAGCATCAACTTGTGGTTGTGTGACTCAGCAGTTGGCCAACATGATCCCACCCAGTTGATACATCTAAGTATGAGAGTGTTATTCCAAGCCATGACACACACTTGTGGCAGATGTGGGCCCATGCCAACATTGCATGGGATCTATACCTACCTAGGATGTCTAGAAACACCTTCATCAACTTGTGTTTATATAAGTCATCACTTGGATATCATGATCCTACCTATTTGATAGATCTTAGTACAACACTTTTATGCCAATACATGATGAGATACTTTATGGCAAATATGGGCACATACAAACACTGCATGGATATAGACCAATCTGGTTGGCTAGAAACTCCATCATCTTGTGGTTGTGTTGCTCAGAACTTTGCCAACATGATCCCAAACAATTGATACATATAAGTATGAGAGTGCTATGCCAAGCCATGACACACACTTGTGGCATATGTGTGCCCATGCCAACATTGCATCGGATCTAAACCTATGTGAGCTATCTAGAAACACCTTCATGAACTTGTGGTTGTATGAGACATCACTTGGATAGCATGATCCTTCCCAGTTGATATATCTTAGAAATGATGAGACACTTTGTGGCAAATGTGGACCCATGCAAAAGTTGCATGGGCTATAAACCTCTCTTGGTTGGCTCCTTCATCAACTTGTGGTTGTGTGGCTCAACACTTGGCCAACATGATCCCACCAAGTTGATACATCTAAGTATCTGAATGGTATTCCAAGCCATGGCACACACTTTTGGAAAATATGGTCCCATGCCAACATTACATGGGATATAAACCTATCTAAGCTGTCTAGAAACACCTTCATCAACTTATGGTTGTTTGAGTAATCACTTGGACAACATGATCCTACCTAGTTGATATATCTAAGTAAAAGACTGTTATGCCAAGACATGATGAGAGACTTTGCAGCAAATGTGGTCCCATGCCAATATTGCATGGGACATCACTTGGATAGCATGATCCCTTCCCAGTTGATATATCTTAGAAATGATGAGACAAACATTGCATGGGCTATAGAACTCTCTTGGTTGGCTAGAAACTCCTTAATCAACTTGTGATTGTGTAGCTCAGCACTTGTCCAACATGATCCCACCCAGTTGATACATGTAAGTATGAGAGTGCTATGTCAAGACCTAACAAAACTTTATGGCATATGTGGTCCCATGCCAACATTGCATGGGATGTAGACCTATCTAATATGTCTAGAAACACCCTCATCAACTTGTGGTTGCATGACTCATCACTTGGACAACATGATCCTACCCAGTTGATACATATAACTATAAGAGTGCTATACCAAGACATGATGAGACACTTTGTCGCAAATGTGGTCCCATGGAAATATTGCATGGGCTATAGACCTCTCTGGGTTGGGTTGAATGTACTTCATCAACTTGTAGTTGTGTGGTTCAGCACTTGGCAACCTAGTTGGTACATCTAGGTATGAGAGTGTTATGCCAAACCATGACACACACTTGTCTTGTGGCAGGTGTGGGCACATGCCAACATTGCATGGGATGTAGACCTATCTAAGCTATCTAGAAACTCCTTCATCAACTTGTAGTTGCATGAGTCATCAATTGGATAACATGACCCTTCTTAGTTGAAAGATCTTATTATAACACTTATATGCCAAGACATGATGAGACACTTTGTGTCAAAGGTGGGCCCATGCAAACATTGCATGGGCTATAGAACTCTCTTGGTTGGCTAGAAACTCCTTCATCAAATTGTGGTTGTGTGGATCAGCACTCTGGCCAACATGATCCCACACAGTTCATACATCTAAGTATGAAAATGCTATGCCAAGCCATGACACACACTTGTGGAAGATGTGGGCCCATGCCAACATTGCATGGGATCTAGGCCTATCTTAGATGTCTAGAAACACCTTCATCAACTTGTCGTTGCATGAGTAATCACTTGGATAACATGATCCTTCCTAGTTGAAAGATCTTATTATAACACTTATATGCCAAGACATGATGATACACTTTGTGGCAAAGGTGGGCCCATGCAAACATTGCTTAGGCTATAGACCTATCTGAGTTGCCTAGAAACTCCTTGATCAACTTGTTGTTGTGTGGCTAAGAACTCTGCCAATATGATCCCACCCAGTTGATACATGTAAGTACGAGAGTGCTATGCCAAGCCATGACACACACTTGTGGCAGATGTGGGTCCATAACAACATTGCATGGGATCTAGACCTATCTGAGCTGTCTTGATGCACCTTTATGAACTTGTGCTTGCATGAGGCATCAGTGGGATAGAATGATCCTTCCCAGTTTATATATCTTAGTATAACATTCTATGCCAATAAATGATGAGACACTTTGTGGCAAATGTGTACCCATGCAAAAATTGCATGGGCTATAGACCTCTCTTGGTTAGCTAGAAACTCCTTCATTAACTTGTGGTTGTGTGGATCAACACTTGGCCAACATGATCCCACCCAGTTCATACATCTAAGTATGAGAATGCTATGCCAAGCCATGACACACACTTGTTGTAGATGTGGGCCCATGCCAACATATTATGCACTATAGACCTATTTGAGCTGTCTGGAAACACCTTCATCAACTTTGATCTACTCCCTCCATCCCATATTATGTTGCGCATAATTTTGCGTGCAAGTCAAACTTTGCAAAGTTTGACCAAGAATATACAAAATAATATAAATATGTGTGATATAAAATGTATATATTATGAAAATATAATTCAAGACAATTCTAATAATATTATTTTGGCACCGTATTAGTTTATAGTTGTATCAAACTATTTGGTCAAACATTATACAGTTTGACTTTGATAAAATCTTATATGCAACCTAAATTGGGACTTGGAGAGCAACGACTACTAGGTGGGATCATGTTGACCAAGTGTTCACACATACAACCACAAGTTGATGAAAGTGAACACTTGGTCTAGAGTCCATGCAATGTTGGTAGTATGAGGTGGACATCACGTGCGCCGGTGACGTCAGCGGAAACGAATCGACGGGACGTATAAGATCCCTCTCGGCCGCTCCGCATTGCCAGATCCCCACCATTTTCCCCCTCCTCCCTTTTGTCTCATCTGATACTGAAAGGAGTGAGGAGTGAGAAACCCTACCTCACGTCGTCATATCCTCCGCTTCCGGCCTGGGTGTCGTCCTCCTCCGCGTGATTTCGACTCCGGCGATGGCGGGAGTGGGCTCCGGAGCCGATGTGGGCGGTTCTGCTAGGGTGGGGATGGGAGCCGTGACCCGCCCAGACGCAGTCAACGAGGTCGAGCGCCATGGCGGTGGCGGTGGTGGTACGGCCGCTTTGGCCTATGCGGCTCTAGGAGAGGAGGAGATGCTGGATGCGCAGGTCGGCGAGGCGGAGCGGCTAGATCTGAACATGGTGCTCGGCACCGGGGAGGATCTATCGCCGGTGCAGCCTCAGGAGGTAGAGGGTTTTTTCTGCTAACTTCCGTTTTCCCTCTTTAGATTGTTTGGATGGAATCTCGGTTCTGTAGATTTAGCTATATCAGTATTAGGGATTGACATCTGTTAGGGATTCTTTGGATGGAAGCTTGGTTATGTAGATTCCTGGTGTAGATTTTTTTAGGGATTTATATATTTCAATGAAAGTTATTTGTTGCAACATATATCTAGCCCTAGGAAATAGTTCAGTGCATCGGATTATTCGGGATGATTAACTATGAAATTACACAATGTTGCGTGCATATTTTGTTGTAGTTTTTTTCCTGAACTTGTATGATCATATCTTAGACTAGTTCTATTAAATGAATGCTTAGCTGTGAGGGATGTCCCTAAGATATGATATTCAGTATAGTTTAAGTAGTTAGTATAGTGCAATATCAGTTTATCATTTTTCCTTGATTTTTGCACGGTGATCAAATGGTAAATGGTTGCATGCTCTAAACTGTATTAGCATACTGAGTAGACCTTGGCGGCTGTTTTTGGACACTTGAACTAGAGAGTTGTCCTGAAAGTTCAGTCAGATCGTCTTCATGATCTGTTATTGAACACCCTGGTGGTTTGTGTTGTTTATACCTCTACTCTATGACAATTAATAGAATAATCTTAGCCTTTTAGATTACCTTGTTTCTATGGCTGCAATACTTGTAGACTTATGTCAGCTGCCTCTTCAATTTTGCAAGTTTTAAACATTGGTTCCTGACTATCTAAGGCAATAACATGTATGGGCATCAGATTTAGTTGATGCAGGCAATGCTATATCCTGAAAAGGTCTGTAGAGTTCTAAATGTTCTAATTCTTAAACATGTTGCAGCAGTTAAATGTTTCTTTATTAAATGATGTCTCCTGTTTTGGAATATTTCTTTCATTGATCATGTAGTAGTGATTTTTCCATGGTGTGATGTTGGGATTGTTGATGTGTTGTTGCCATGTTTAAGTAATAGAAGATTGGGTCATATATTTGATAGAAGAAAGTTTGCATTTGTTGTATTTTATTTTTATGTAACATAAGTGCATAATCCTTGTTATTTATTGTCATCTAGCATAAATATATTTGATATATTAGTTAATCATATTGAATGATGTTGCCCTTTGTGAAATCTTTCTTTTATGGATCAACTAGTAGTGATGTTGCCATAGTGAGATGGTCGAATTGCAGCAGTTATGTTGGCAAGTTGTAGTAATAGGAAAATTTGATTATATGTATGATAGAACAAAGGTTGCATAATTATGGGGCAATTATGTACATGTAACATAATTGCATAATCCTTGTAATTTAATGGCATGCAGCATAAATAGCATTGATGTACTACTTAACCACTGTTAGTTTAATTACCAGTGTTGAGTCGAGGTTGAGGCAGGAACCGGGGTGCAGCGTGCCTTCATACGATACAATCAAAGAGGATAGCTAATTTAATCGCAGGTTAGGTACGTGATGCCGTGATGGACTCCAAATTTGAAACGTATGTGTATGTCCAGCAAAGTAGAGCGCTCAATCTAGCCCAATAGAAAACTCAAAATTGCTATGTTTTTATCTTTTCTAAGATCTATTATAACCTATATATGTAGCACATATCTAGGGAGGGCCTGTTGGAATTATGCCCTAGAGGCAATAATAAAGATGTTATTATTATAATTCTTGTTTATGATAAAGTTTATATTCCATGCTAGAATTGTATTAAGCGGAAACTTTAATACTTGTGTGGTTTGTGAACAACGCCGTGTCCCTAGTACGCCTCTATGGACTAGCTCATTGATTAATGATGGTTAAGGTTTCCTAACCATAGACATGAGTTGTCGATTAATAATGCGATCACATCATTGGGAGAATGATATGATGGACAGACCCAAATCAAGCAGAGCAATTAGATCGTGTCATCGTGTTCATATTTGCGAAGCTTTTTCTTATGTCAAATATTGTATTCCTTAGACCATGAGATAATGCAACTCCCTGGTATCGGAAGAAAGCTTTGAGGACATCAAACGTCATCCTATGAGAGGGTGATCATAAAGGTGTCTCTCAGGTGATCGGAAAGTACTTGTTGGGTTGTATGTATCGAGATGGGATTTGTCCCTCCCAAGTCGGAGAGATATACTTCGGGCCCACTCGGTAATCGATATCAACACTGCTTGCAAGCACGTGGTTAAGGAGTTAATCACAAAATGATATCGGATTACGGAACGAGTAAAGTACTTGCTGTGAACGAGATTGAACTAGGTATGCCGATGCCGACGATCGAATCTCGGGCAAGTAAAATATCGCGTGACGAAGGGAATATATATATGGGATTAATTGAATCCTGGCATCATGGTTCATCCGATATGATCATCGATGAATGTGTGGGAGTCAATATGGGTTTCCAGACTCCGCTGTTGATTATTGATAGAAGATCATGTCTGCATATTCTCGAACCCGTAGGGTCACACACTTAACGTGTCTCGACGCTAGGATAGAATGGATAATTGGTTTATGAGTTTTTGTTCGGAGTCTCGGATGGGATACATGACATCATGAGAGGTTCCGGAATGGTCCGGAGAATAAGATTCATATAAGGCAAAGCAGGTTTTGGAGTTTAGAAGTGTTTCGGATTGTTCGTTATTGTACCGAAAGCTTCTAGAACCTTCCGGAGTGGGACCAACGTGGCCCCACTTGTCGGGAGGGGCGTGGGCCTACGAGGGAGTGCCCTGGCCGCATTGGGCCAGGGGCACAAGGCCCCATAGGCCCAGCCGGCCAAGCCCTAGGGGAAACCCTAGGAGAGCTTCTAGAAGGGGGGAAACTTGCCCCCCACTCCTCCCCCTTGGCCTCCGGCCCTAGGCTTGGAGGAGGGGCAAGGGGCAGCCGCCCACCCATCTATATAAAGAGGGCTGGGGGCGCACCCTCCACACAGACCTCCTCAAGCCCTAGCCGCCCTGCTGCCCTCCCCTCTCTCTCCCTCCCGACTGCGCGTAGGCGAAGCCCTGCCACAGAAACTCTCCAGCGTTTGCACCACGCCGTCGTGTTGTAGATCCAACCTATCTCTCCACCCCACTTGCTGGACCGAGGAAGGAGGAGACGTCGATATGCCGTACGTGTGCATCTCTCGGAGGCATCGCCACTTGCGGTGTTGGATCGGATCGGATCGCGAGGAGGAGAAGAGAGTACGACTACATCAACCACATTCCGTTGAACGTTCCACTGTGCGAATCTTCAAGGGTATGAAGATCTCATCTATGCCCCCTCGTTGTTTGCATCTCCTAGATTAGATCTTGGCTTTCCCGTTCGCATCCGTAGAATTTTTTTGATTTACTATGCTGCGAAACCCTTCTGTGGTATCAGAGCTAGATCTATGCGTAGATGTGTTTCACGAGTAGAACACAACATGCTTGTTGCGGGCGTTGATGTTTTGTGTTGCAAGCCTCTTGTTTGTGTACTTCTTATGACGCGGGATAGTGAGATCGAAGCGGTCCAGGCCAACTTTACGCGACCTCGTTCGCGAGACCGGCTCCGCACTTGACTTGTGGCTTGTTCCACACATGCGGCTGGTGGATGCCAGTTTCTCTCACTATAGTTGTCATGGGATTTTCACCGGATGTTGGCAACCATAATATCACCGTTGTGGCTTTCCGTAGGTAAGAATTGTTCTTAGCTTGTTACTCCCATAAGCCACGTAAAACATGCAACAACAAAGTAGAGGCGTCTAACTTGTTTTTGCAGGGAGTGTTTCTGTGATATGGTATGGCCCAAGATGTGATGTGTATGTTGTATGCAATGATCATGTTTTGTAATGTTTCACGACTTGCATGTCAATAAGTACACAACCGGCAGGAGCCATATGGTTGTATTTATAAATTGTGTATGACCTGTGTGTCAACTTCTTATACGCCATGTAATAGCTTTACTTTATCGCTAAGTAGTTAGCAATAGTTGTAGTTGCTATTCGTGGTGGAGGCAATCATGGTGGAGTGATGGAGATCATGATGGCACGCACAAGATGGAGATCATTGCGTGGAGATTGGCTATACCATGTCACATAAAATTATATGCATGTGATGTTTATCCTTTTATGTATCTTATTATGCTTAGATCGCGACGGTAGCATTATAAGATGATTCCTCACTTAAAGATCAAGATAAAACTGTGTTCTCCCCATGTATGCACCGTTGCGAAAGTTCGTCGTGTTCAAGCATCACGTGATGATCGGGTGCTATAAACTCTGCGTTCACATACAACGGGTGCAAGCCAGTTTTGCACACGTGAAAATACTTGGGTTTGACTTGACGAGCCTAGCATGTACAGACATGGCCTCGGAACACACGAACCGAAAGGTTAAGCATGAGTCATATGAATGATATGATCGACACTTTGTTGTCCACCATTGAAACCACATCTCTTCTCGTTAAGATCGGATTAGGTGTGGTGAATTTGGATCATGTTCACTAAAAAACTTGAGGGATGTTGAATTTAGTGGGAGTTCATCTAGTAATTTGATTAAGTTGAACTAGTTATCATGAACATAGTCTATATTGTACTTGCAAATTTTGTAGATCAAATGGCTAAGTCCAACTTCAACTTCAACGTTTTTGCTGAGAAAGAAAAGCTTAAGAACAATGGGTCTAACTTCACCAACTGGTTCTGCAATATGAGAATCATTCTCTCTGGCGGACAAAAGGACTATGTCCTTGAGAAAGCGCTAGGTGACGCCCCTGCTGTAGATGCGCCGCCTGATGAGAAAGCTGTTTATCAGTTGCGCAAGGATGATTATGGTGTGATTAAGAGCACCATGTTGTTTTCTATGGAATCGGACCTTCAAAACCGTTTTGAGGAGTTCCCCGAGCCCTTTGAGATTCTTGAGGAACTGAAAACTATGTTTCAGACTCAGGCCCGTTCTGAGAGATATGAGATCTCTGAGAAATTCTTTAACTGCAAAATGGAGGAAGGGAGTTCCATTAGTGAGCACGCCATTAAGATGTCGGGCTACACTCAACGCCTTGAGCAACTGGACTACAAGATTCCAGAGGAGCTCAAGATTGACAGAGTTCTGCAATCACTCCCTCCTAGCTATAAAGGTTTTGTAGTTACTCATAATCAGATTGGTTCCACTGATACGATCACTGAGCTCTTCGCTAAGCTGAAAGCAGCGGAGGTGGACATCAAGAAAGATAATCATGTGTTGATGGTCAACAAGCCCCCCAGCTTTAAGAAAGGTAAGGGTGCAAAGAAGCCCTTCAAGAATGGCAGCGGCAAGCGCGTTGCCCCTACAGAGAAGAAGCTCAAGTCTGGACCTAAGCCAGACACTGAGTGCTTCTATTGCAAGGACAAGGGTCACTGGAAGCGCAACTATCCGAAGTACTTAGCGGACAAGAAGGCTGGCATCATCAAAGGTATATTTGATATACATGTTATTGATGTTTTCCTTACTAGCCCTCGTTGTAGTGCCTGGGTATTTGATACTGGTTCAGTTGCTAATATTTGTAACTCGAAACAGGAGCTACGGAATAGACGGCGGCTAGCGAGGGATGAGGTGACGATGCGTGTTGGCAACGGATCAAGAGTTGATGTGATGGCCGTCGGCACGCTCTCCTTAGTTTTACCTTCAGGATTATTTTTAAACCTCAATAAATGTTATTATGTGCCTGCGTTGAGCATGAACATCATATCTGGATCGTGTTTATTGCAAGATGGTTATTCATTTAAATCGGAGAATAATGGTTATTCTATTTATATGAGTAACATCTTTTATGGTCATGCACCTGATGTGAATGGTTTATTTCTTCTGAATCTTGAAAGCGATGAAACACACATCCATAACATTGAGGCTAAGAGATGCAAGGTAGATAGTGATAATACTACTTATTTGTGGCACTGCCGTCTAGGTCATATTGGTGTAAAACGCATGAAGAAACTCCATTCTGATGGACTTTTGGAGTCTCTTGATTTTGAATCATTTGACACATGCGAGCCGTGCCTCATGGGCAAGATGATCAAAACCCCGTTCTCCGGAATGATGGAGCGAGCAATGGACTTGTTGGAAATCATACATACCGATGTATGCGGACCAATGAGTGTTTCGACGCGTGGTGGATATCGCTATTTTCTCACTTTTACTGATGACTTAAGTAGATATGGGTATATCTATTTAATGAAACATAAATCTGAAACGTTTGAAAAGTTCAAAGAATTTCAGAATGAAGTGGAAAACCATCGTAACATAAAAATTAAATTTCTACGATCTGATCGTGGAGGTGAATATTTGAGTTATGATTTTCTCACGCATCTTAAAGCAAGCGGAATAGTTTCGCAACTCACGCCACCCGGAACACCACAGCGCAATGGTGTGTCTGGACGCTGGAATCGAACTCTGTTAGATATGGTGCGATCAATGATGTCTCTTACAGATTTGCTGTTATCATTTTGGGGTTATGCATTAGAAACTGCTGCATTCACTTTAAATAGGGCACCATCTAAATCCGTTGAGACGACACCGTATGAACTGTGGTTTGGTGCTAAACCTAAGTTGTCGTTTCTTAAAAGTTTGGGGATGCGAAGCTTACGTCAAGAAGTTGATGTCGGACAAGCTCGAACCCAAAGCGGAGAAATGCGTCTTCATAGGATACCCTAAGAAAACTATTGGGTATACCTTCTATCACAAATCCGAAGGCAAAGTGTTTGTCGCAAAGAACGTATCCTTTCTTGAGAAGAAGTTTCTCTCGAAAGAAGTGAGTGGGAGGAACGTAGAGCTAGACGAGGTTATTGAACCTTCTCTTGAGTTGGAGAGTAGCGCAGCACCTGAAATTGTTCCAGTGCCATCTGCACCAACAATAGAGAAAGCTAATGAAAAGGATCATGAAGCTTCGGACGATGCTAATACTGAACGTCGCAGGTCGACAAGGCCGCGTGCCCCTCCTGAGTGGTACGGCAACCCTGTCTTAACTGTCTTGTTAGTAGACGACAGTGAACCTACGAACTATGAGGAAGCGATGATGAGCCCAGACTCTGAGAAATGGCTAGAAGCCATGAAATCCGAATTGGGATCCATGAGCGAAAACCAAGTATGGACTTTGGTGGACCCTCCTAGCGACCGAAAGGCCGTTGAGTGCAAATGTATTTTCAAGAAGAAAACGGATGCGGATGGTAATGTTTCTGTCTATAAAGCACGACTTGTCGCGAAAGGTTTTTCGACAAGTTCAAGGTGTTGACTACGATGAGACTTTATCTCCCGTAGCGATGTTTAAGTCCATTCGGATTTTATTAGCAATTGTTGCGTTTCATGATTATGAAATATGGCAGATGGATGTCAAGACTGCGTTCCTCAGTGGAAACATTGATGAAGAGTTGTATATGATGCAACCCGAAGGTTTTGTCGATCCTAAGGATGCTGATAAGGTGTGCAAACTTCCGGGTTCCATTTATGGACTGAAGCAAGCATCTCGGAGTTGGAACCTTCATTTTGATCAAGTGATCAAGAGCTTTGGATTTGTTCCAAATTGCTATGAAGCTTGTATCTACAAGAAAGTGAGTGGGAGCTCAGTGACATTCCTAGTACTATATGTGGATGACATATTGATTATTGGAAATGACATTGACATGCTTAACGATGTGAAGAGTTATTTGAACAAATGTTTTTCAATGAAAGACCTAGGGGAAGCTGCTTATATATTGGGCATCAAAATCTATAGAGATAGAAAAATACGCCTGATAGCTTTAAGCCAAAGTACATACCTAGACAAAGTTCTAAAAAGGTTCAGAATGGATAGAGAAGCCTATGTTGTCAGGTAAGATATTGAGCAAGGCTCAGTGTCTAGCTACGGTAAACGATAGAGAAGCTATGAGCAAAGTGCCATATGCCTCGGCCATAGGTTCTATCATGTATGCCATGATGTGTACTAGACCGGATGTGTCCAATGCTCTTAGCTTGACGAGCAGATACCAAAGTGATCCCGGAGTGGAACACTGGACAGCCGTGAAGAACATCCTAAAGTACTTAAATAGGACTAAAGAAATGTTCTTAGTCTATGGAGGTGATGAACAGCTCGTCGTAAAAGGTTACGTCGATGCTAGTTTCGACACCGACAAGGATGATTCTAAATCTCATACAGGATACGTTTATATTTTGAATGGAGGAGCTGTGAGCTGGAGAAGCTGCAAGCAAAGCGTGATCGCAAGATCTACAATAGAAGCGGAATACATGGCTGCTGCAGAAGCGTCAAGTGAAGGAGTTTGGATCAGGAACTTCAGAGCTTGGTGTGGTTCCAAGTGCCTTGGACCCACTGGAGATATTGTGTGACAACACTGGCGCCATAGCACTGGCTAAGGAACCAAGATATCATCCAAAGACCAAGCATATCAACCGCAAGTTTCATATAATTCGAGATTATATAACAGATGGAAATCTGAAGATTAGCAAAGTACATACGGATCTAAATGTCACAGACCCGTTGACTAAACCTCTTCCACGAGCAAAACATGATCAGCACCTTAGTGCCATGGGTGTTAGATTGTTGCCAGATGTAAACTAGATTATTGACTCTAGTGCAAGTGGGAGACTTTTGGAATTATGCCCTAGAGGCAATAATAAAGATTTTATTATTATAATTCTTGTTCATGATAAAGTTTATATTCCATGCAAGAATTGTATTAAGCGGAAACTTTAATACTTGTGTGGTTTGTGAACAACGCTGTGTCCCTAGTACGCCTCTATGGACTAGCTCATTGATTAATGATGGTTAAGGTTTCCTAACCATAGACATGAGTTTTCGATTAATAATGAGGTCACATCATTGGGAGAATGATATGATGGACAGACCCAAATCAAGCAGAGCAATTAGATCGTGTCATCGTGTTCATCTTTGCGAAGCTTTTTCTTATGTCAAATATTGTATTCCTTAGACCATGAGATAATGCAACTCCCTGGTATCGTAAGAAAGCTTTGAGGACATCAAACGTCATCCAATTAGAGGGTGATCATAAAGGTGTCTCTCAGGTGATCGGAAAGTACTTGTTGGGTTGTATGTATCGAGATGGGATTTGTCCCTCCCAAGACGGTGAGATATACTTCGGGCCCACTCGGTAATCGATATCAACACCGCTTGCAAGCACGTGGTTAAGGAGTTAATCACAAAATGATATCGGATTATGGAACGAGTAAAGTACTTGCTGTGAACGAGATTGAACTAGGTATGCCGATACCGACGATCGAATTTCGGGCAAGTAAAATATCGCGTGACGAAGGGAATATATATATATGGGATTAATTGAATCCTGGCATTGTGGTTCATCCGATATGATCATCGATGAATGTGTGGGAGTCAATATGGGTTTCCAGACCCCGCTGTTGATTATTGATAGAAGATCATGTCTGCATATTCTCGAACCCGTAGGGTCACACACTTAACGTGTCTCGACGCTAGGATAGAATGGATAATTGGTTTATGAGTTTTTGTTCGAAGTCTCGGATGGGATCCGGGACATCACGAGAGGTTCCGGAATGGTCTGGAGAATAAGAATCATATAAGGCAAAGCAGGTTTTGGAGTTCGGAAGTGTTTCGGATTGTTCGGTATTGTACCGGAAGCTTCTAGAACCTTCCGGAGTGGGACCAACGTGGCCCCACTTGTCGGGAGGGGCGTGGGCTTACGAGGGAGTGCCCTGGCCGCATTGGACCAGGGGCACAAGGCCCCATAGGCCCAGCCGGTCAAGCCCTAGGGGAAACCCTAGGGAGAGCTTCTAGAAGGGAGGGACTTGCCCCCCACTCCCCCCCCTTGGCCGCTGACCCTAGGCTTGGAGGAGGGGCAAGGGGCAGCCGCCCACCCCTCTATATAAAGAGGGCTGGGGGCGCACCCTCCACACACACCTCCTCAAGCCCTAGCCGCCCTGCTACCCTCCCCTCTCTCTCCCTCCCGACTGCACGTAGGCGAAGCCCTGCCACAGAAACTCTCCACCGTTTGCACCACGCCGTCGTGTTGTAGATCCAACCTATCTCTCCACCCCACTTGCTGGACCGAGGAAGTAGGAGACGTCGAGGTGCCGTACGTGTGCATATCTCGGAGGCATCGCCACTTGCGGTGTTGGATTGGATCGGATCGCGAGCGGGAGAAGCGAGTACGACTACATAAACCACTTTCTGTTGAACGTTCCGCTGTGCGAATCTTCAAGGGTATGAAGATCTCATCTATCCCTCCTCGTTGTTTGCATCTCCTAGATTAGATCTTGGCTTTCCCGTTCACATCCGTAGAAATTTTTTGATTTACTATGCTGCGAAACCCTTCAGGGCCCCCTAAAATTTTGGGCCCGGGGCGGCTGCCCCTCCGGTCCCCCCCAAGTTCCGGCCCTGCACCTGTCAACGCGGTTAGCCGACGTCCTTATACATTACAAGAAAAGAAAATCGCCAGTTCCTCGACCGCATAGTGGCAGTTCCTGCCGTCTCCTCGCCTCCTTGTTCCGACGTAGTGCTTCCCTCTTCGACTCCTCCTATCCTTGTTCTTCTCCTCGTCATCTCCTGGTCTTCTTTATTCCTCGATAGGAAGGCATGGCGAGCAGCCGGCTGAAGGTGAACTGGTCCGATCTCCCGGCCGACGGACCACTTGCCAAGATCGGCGAATCCTTCCTGGAGAACGAGGAGTATGTCGATGCCAACACTGCTTGTCGGAGAGTCTGCGGCGATTGGTGCCGCGCGTTAAAAGAACCCGAGTTCCATCTCAACAACTGGATCCTGGTATATCACACACTTCCAAACGTCGGCGACTTCACGTTCCTCAACCTCACCACAGGTCGCTGCTTGACGGCGAATCTAATGGAAGTTCAGCGCAGGTTCACAATTCATCCGATCTAACATTCATTTGTTATTATGATACAAAGTTATTCTTAAACATGCATGTATAATTGTGTAGGTTCTTAAACATGCATGTTCTTGAACATTCTTAAGCAAAGTTTAATTGTATAGGTTCACTCATTTAGGATATATATATCTAGTACATTTTGAAATATCTAAAAGCTCTGTCTTATATTAGTGAACAAAGAGAGTATTTTCCATTGTACATATATCTTAGGGCTAACTGTTCTCTTCTTAAAAAGGTTCTACTTCATCGGTGTTTATTGTGGCGTCGTCGTTATTGCTCAGAGGGAAGAGCCGCACAAGATTCGACTTCTGAACCCACTCACCCGTAAGTTCAACACTGAGTTTCAGGCGCAGATACCATCAAATCTTGTGGCATCTGTAGCCGTCACGAAGTCCCCCATGATGGTGTTTGTTTCCACACATTATGAGAATTATATTGCTTGGGCCGATGAGGCCACCCCGACAGGGGATGTCAATGGAGTATTTGGAGAAGGAATTTATCCGTCGTCCGATGTGCCCGTGCGATGCATTACCCCATTCCGTGGTGAAGTGTATGCAGTACAGGATGGTGGAGACATCGTGTCGACCAACATCCAGGTGGAGCAGCGCGTGAGCACAGTCAAGATGGCCAAAATAATTTCAGGTCCAGTTTTTGAAGAGATACGCGGAGTCTACAAGTTCTACCTTGTGGAGTCAGAAGGTGATCTGCTTCTTGTGTTGGGTGGGGTTTTCGCCGAAGGTCAACTGGTGCTTTACCGAGTGGACACGGAGAAACGCTGTCTCGAGGTTGTAGGTGACATTGGCAGCCGTGCCTTCTTCGTTCATTTTAACCGGTCGATCTCCGTCGACACTAGAGTCCACCCTAGTACAGTCCTAGCCGGTTGCATCTACTACGGGGATATTTCTTATATCAGAGCGTACAATCATGATCTTAAGGCCTGGGATGGGGTACCAAGACTTGCAGATGGCTTTGGTCAACATGATCTAGAACGTTCACCGAGGCCTTACCGTCTCGACAAGATACTGGCAGCACATTGCAAACGGGGGGAGTTCAATGAATTTCTCCTGCAGGACACGGGAGCGGACGCCGATGAAATATATAGTGCTGAATAGCCTAGATTATTTGTTCAATCGCTAGCGTGTTCAGATCTTTTCGAAGTAAAAAATTGCAATGTATTTATTTTTAGTACTTTCAGAATTTAGTGTGGTAGCTTTCAGAATTCTGTGTGGCGGCTTTCATAATTATGTGTAAGTACTATCTTTCAGCTTTACTCATAAAACTCAAGTTGTGATTACTGATTCAGAGTCTCACCTGTCGTGGTTATTGCCTTAGTTTGAAAGAAGCACCAGAAATTAAAAAAAAATCAAGAAATAGTGCAACTAAGTTGATGATGGTGTTTCTAGCCATGATGCTCGTAAATTTGACCTAGCCATGATTTAGTGACAGTTCTAACGTATAAATTACAGTACTATTCTATCATCACATAAGTACTAAGTTGATGAAGGACTTTCTAGCCAACCTATAGAGATCTATAGCCTTGGCTAGAAACTCCTTCGAAGGACTTTGAATTCATCAACTTAGTGATTACTAAGTTGGCTAGAAACACTTTGTGGCAATTGTGGACACATGACAACATTGCATGGTATGCATGTTGATTTCACAGACGATTAATAAGGAGCTTGAGGCCAGACGAGCTACCACGGAACCAAAACACAAATATGTCACCAGCTCTCATATCAAACTTGTTCACAACTTCCATCCACTTTGATATTATCATGGCACCTCCACATTTCAGTTTTCCTCTAGTGTTTGACTTGGCCATCACCATTTTAACTTTTGCAACTTCCATATTGTTCTAGAATACTTGAATGTTTGTTGGTAGTTCAATATATGGAACAATATGCTCCATGGTGAAGCTCCTCGAAAAGTATTGCATATAGATTACACCAATATATACATACAAATGTCAGTACCTACTAGTAGTAATGTAACATTTTGAAAAATTGTTACTAGTTCAAAAGTTTTACCATTTTTGCTTTGCCTTTCAAGGTGTTTGATTTATTTATGGTGCATACATAAAATGGTCTTTTTGGGAGGTTCTTATCAACTACATACTTTAGTACAATAATTTCGGTATCATCCATCGCTACACGGTTGCCATAATGGCAGAAACATTCAAATTCTTTCTCGAACTTTATTCCGGGACCTGCATGTAACAAATACATACATAAGCAGCATATTATAACTGCATTGATTTTTTTAATTTTACATTACATACCTCTTATATGCAGAGGTTTATGCAACTTAAGAGCGGCACGAGCATGACGAGTGCGAGCATACTCCTCCACCTAACCAGAAAGTGCCATGTACACAAACTTTTTAGAATAAAGTAATCTATATTCTACCACCTCTTATTTTAGATACTTGAACACGGTTTGCATGTTCATAAACACGTGTGATATTCCAAAGCACCGAGTAGTGTCCATTAGATAATACTCCCTCCTTTTTAAAATATAAGTTTTATTTTGTAAAGCAAATGTATGTAGACTTCTTTTAGTATGTAGGTTCACTCAAGTTTGAAGTGAATCTACACACTAAATTAAATCTAGATACATTTTGTTCATAAAACTAAAACATCTTATATTTTGAAACAGAGGAAGTACAATTTTCTTAATAGTAAATATAGATCTGACACGACATGCTTTCAGTGCTAACATATAATAGAGTGTTATTGTACTAGTTCATATGTAGATCTGATCTACACAATTATGATCGTCATGCATTTTTAAAATTTGATCGTATTTCCTCTAGATCTGACGAAATTTCTGTACATCACTCGTTCTAGATTTTCATATAGGAGTTGGCGAAAACATACCTGATCCTTGAATCTCTGATCCATGAACCTGTGTCGTCGCATGCATTGAATACTGGAGGCGGTCCTCGATGGAATTTTGAGGTTGTTGTCGTGTGGAGGCGCTCGTGTGAGGAGGGATAGGAGGCGAGTCGTAGGTGGAGGCGACCGTGGAGTGACTAAATAGTAAATACCTAACGCATCTACACGCCGTCATACCGCGTGCGTTTGCTGGGCGCGGTTGGGCCGGCCCAAATAAGAAAGCAGCCGCTGCAGCGATAACACGGGCACAGGAACAGGAGTTGGGCCGGGCTAAGTCTTTGTATTTTAGAATGTGTACAAAAATTTGAGGTTATTTCGTGAAGGAAAGACGGTCAGGTGAGACAAAACAGACTTTTTGTAGATTTGTCATTTTTTGGAAAAAAGAGGTTCAGGTGAGACAAAACAGGCTTTTTGTAGATTTGTCATTTTTTGGAAAAAGAAGTTTAGGTGAGACAAAACAGGCTTGTTTGTAAATCAAAAACTATATGAAAAAAGAAGAAGAGAAAAATAAGGCTACAATAGGGCAACGCAACCAGCCAGCCCAATTTGGCAACAAATCAAAGAACCCTCCCTCTCCCCCTCCCTCCTTTATTCCTTTGTCTACCTCTGCCAGACTCACCTCATTCATTCCTTTTTGCCCAATTTGGTAGCAAATCTATACCAGCATCTATTTCTCAATTCCTTAACCATTTCCCTTGAACCTTTCCAAAATAGGAAATCCCACCACAGACCAGCATGTACAAAAACAAATGTAGATAGTAAGCATCTAGAATGTAGAAACATAACAAGCAACTAATTAATCAAGGTTCAACACAAACTAATTAAGCATCAAAAATGTAGAAACATAACAAGCAACTAATTAAGCAAGGTTCAACACAAACTTGACAAGGCAGAGGTTCCACACAAACGCTGCTAAGCAGCCAACATAAACACAGTTCAAACAAAAGCATGCTGCTTAAATCAGCAGCAGCACACACAAACAGGCACACCATTACATCACTGCCTCCTCGCCGCCTGATCCCGGTCCCGCTCCTCCCTGTCCCGCTTCCTCTGCTTCATGCTGCCCATACCCGGAACCTTTGGTGGCTTGGGCTTGGGAGCAGGCACACGACCAGCCTCGATAGCTCGGTTCAGTTTGTTCCCGAGGAAGATGCCATAGGCCATGTGATTGGCCGTGAAGCCGTGGACATTGACAGTTTCCCCAACTTTGACACGGCCACATCCACAGCCTTCAGCATGCTGCAGGACGCTTTGGAAGTCCATATTTATGCTCCTTTTGCAGAAGGGGCATCTGTTCATGCCATCAGTCCAGGGTTCACTCCAGAACCGTTCGAACCTCCCCGCTTTAAGATCTTTGAGAGTGGCCCTGGTCTTCCTTTGACATGAGTCGGCATCGCTGTCAACATCATCAGTAGCCTGCTGAAATATACAAAATACACATGTGAAGCAAATATGTAGAAACTGTAACTAAAATTGAATGCTTAACAAAGGAAGCATAACAGTCTCCAACTAGCAATAACAGAAAGTAATCAAGGGATCAAGCAGATAAACCACTTCCATCGGTCAATAACCTAGCATTAATCCATAGAAATGAAAACAACAATCCACAGATCCACAAATATTAACCGTTTCTGTCCATAATCGAACCCTAGCTAGTAATAATCCACAGATCCACAAATATTAATCGATTCTGTCCATGATCGAAGCCTAGATAGCAATAATCCACAGATCCATTAATTACACATCAATCGTAACAGATAACAAACGAATCTGACGCTAAGTGAAAACCCTAGGCCCCAATCTTAACAGATAACAAACGAATCTGACGCTAAGCGAAAACCCTAGGCCCCAAGCAGATAATCCATTAATTGGAATTACCTCCTCCTCGTCGTCGATGATGTTCTGGTCAAAGGCCGGCGGCGGCATGATGATCTCGACCTCCTCCTCGTCATCCTCCGGCTGCTTCCCAAGTTTGTACGCACAAGTACTGATAGCGGCGGGAGCCGATGAGGGACCGATCGGCCGGCCTTCAGCAATGGCCTCCGCTTCATCTTTCACATTTGCTGCGGCTGTGACTAAAGCCCTTGCGGCATTTTGTGCCTCCTCCGCGGCTCTGGCCGCCTCCGTCGTGGCTCTGGCCGCCTCCTCCGCGGCTAACGCCAGTGTCGCGGCCTTCTCCTTCGCTGCGGCGACATCGTCGGATGGGAGCTTCATCGCTGGAATGGGAAGTGCAGCGGAAGCGGAAGGGGAGAGGGTTTTGTCCTGTTCGGCGGAGAGAGGAGTGGGGAAGGGTAGTGGGTAGGGGCCTAGGGGGAGTTGGGAAGAGGTGGCGTGATGGAGTGAATGAGGGGAGGCGGAGAGAGACAGATGGATGGGCTGTATATGGTGAGACGCCGACGTTTCGTCCTCCCGCAGTTCACACGTGTACGGTTCAGCAGCATACGCATGCGCACCTGCTCGCACAGTGCACCGCGGACATGCGCTAGTACGGTATTACACAGTTCACACGCGCACGGTGCGCCTCGGACATGCCTATGGTACATGCACGGTTCTCACGCGCCCGGTGGCCCTATTCGCCAACAATCTCTCTCTCTTCTGTGTCAAAAAAATCTCCCACTCTCGTTTTTACGAAACTCACTCTCTGTCTCTCTCTGCGGACCCCCGCTAGTGGCCCACCCACTCTTTTCCGGTCGTGGCTACCTCCTTTTGCAACTATTTGAAGTTGAGTTTGGAATACCTAATTTGAATTTTAATGCACGGTTGAGTGTGTGTAATATCTAAGTTTAAGTTTTTCTTACAACAAAATTGACACTTGTCCAACATGGCGGCGACAGTAGATAGAAACAACAGGAAAGCAGATAGTTTTTGGACTGCGCAAAAGGTGTCTCTCGTTGCAACTCATTGTTCGGATAGTTCAGTTTACAGTTGCAAAATAGAAACACATAGTTCAATTCAGCAGAGCAGCACCGAGAAAAGTCTGCTACATTACAGTCATAGCCTGGCGAGGAGCTGCTGGTTTTCGTCCTCAATCTCTTCAAGTTGTAGGCGACGTACGAGCATGTCCCGCCTGATCTTGACCTGCTCACTGAGCGAAGCCTGGAGCTTCCGAAGCAGGATCATGTTCTCGACATGGAGATTGACATTATCATCTTTTAGCCTCGCATTATCCTTCGAGAGCCCCTCGTTGATGGATGTATTCAGTCGGTTCGAGGCTTGGATCTTCTTATTCAGTTTCTTCCAGGCAGCGTTGTCCCTTTTCAGCTCGTCGCGCTCCTTAGTAAGGGTATTCACAGCTAATTTGAGCTGTTGTAATTCTAGCTCTTGTGTTTGCATTTTCTCCCTGTGGCTGCTTATTCGTGCATTAAGCCAAGCATCCACATTATGGTTGAGTTTTGGCTTCTTTTCCTGGGACAAAGAATACGTGGTTTCAGTCCTATCACGGAACGGGAACAACAGTAACGTGTCATTATAGCACACGAGCTTTATGCAGAAATGGGCGGTGTGGAAAAGATCCAGGAGAAAAAACCCCAAATCCTAGTCGCAAAAACCCAAATCCTAGTCACAAAAACCCCAAATCCTAGTTGCAAAAACCCCAGTGTATATTATTTACCTCGCTGTTTCAGGGATCTGGGGGGGACATGTCTGCCGGTGAACCGACGGCTCTGAAGAAAGAGAAGTAGGTGATGATTAAGGAGAAGAAGAATGTCGGATAACACTATTAAGGAGAAGAAGTACATGACCTACCCGGAGGAACCCTCGCCTGCGGGCATGAGCATATGTTGTGACTCTTCAGTGCGTAAAGCGGCGCGGCGAGCTCTCTCTTTTCTCTCCTCGCGCATTGTCGCCGCGGCACGCTTCCGAGAGGGATCCATGGCTGCGCAGAGGGAGGGAGCAGGAGCGGGATGAGCAGGAGGAAGAAGAAAGGGAGGAGGGCGATAGTGACTAGTGGAGGTAGATAGTTAAAAAGACAAGGCAGACGAGTCTTATGCACCCCACCGTACTCTCCCCTACTGTGCGATTTGCCTTCTAAAAGAAGTGTTGTGCACACGTGGCAGGCAGAGAACTGCAACGATGCGACCGATTGGATGCTCTATTAAGTCGATTGACAATTCACTTCGGCGCTAATAGAACGCGCACGCGTCCCTGCACGCGTCATGATTACACAGTCGCATGGGTGGTGTCAGACGTGCACCGCGTCGGAGGTGAGGGGGTGCGCCTTCCCGATGTATCGCTATTTTTTTCATTCCCTTCTGTATCGTAGCCCCCGCTCTTATCCACGCGTGCGACACAAACGGCCAACCAGCGGGAACAGAAATGCGGCCCAGCAAACGATATAGAGGTATTTTTTTTCATAGAGGTATTGCCACGTCAGACAGTTGAGTTGGACGACGGGAATCCACGTCGCGTCGCAGAATACGCACGTACTAATCCGCTTCGGGCATGTACGGGCTTTGGCGGGCTCTACGCGCGCGATCTAACCTTTCTGTATGCCAATCCTACCCCGAGGCGCGAAGGGGTATCCGCCCATCCCAACCCTCGATCGCGCCTGAACTTTTTTTCATTTCCTTCAGGGGCCTATTGAATCAGAAGTCTCCGCCGATATACCATATTCCAACATACGCAAGGCGGCGGTCACCTTTTGGTATGTGCTATGACCAAGTTTTCGGGTGGCATTTCTCCTTTGCTCAAAGAACTGATTATACTTGGTCACCTCGTTGCGATGTGCTTGAACAAGTTGATGCTCATCCGAAAACACCGCCGAAAATAGCTTTCGGGAAATATCGGATTCTCATTGAAATAAGACCGCATCAACTTCTCATGCCCTTCAATCCTTTCTCTCCACAACTTCTGTCTACCGAACACC
This sequence comes from Avena sativa, assembly GCA_916181665.1. Lineage (NCBI taxonomy): Eukaryota > Viridiplantae > Streptophyta > Magnoliopsida > Poales > Poaceae > Avena > Avena sativa. The sequence continues at coordinate 366,176,627 of OV702279.1, read as the reverse complement.
GATCCACCAATTTTTGGATTCTTAACGGCGCGGTATGCTAATAGTAAGGATATGTTCTCCTCTTCCTCTTGGTGGTACTTGTCATCCGATGAATCGTATGATAAACTCTACAAACATACATATGAAATTACTTAAAAGTACAACTAACTATAGTAGCTAAGATATAAACAAAATCATGGCGGCAGGCCGGCGGAGGCGCATACCTTGCGATCGAATCGGCGAGCATCTTGGATGCGCCATGTCGATAGCAAGCTCGAAGACGATGACATGGCGACAACGGAGCGGGGTATGTAGAGGAGAAGGCGCGGGCGAGACGGGGAGAAGTGCCGGCTTGTGCCCGTCGGTGGCGATGGCGCCCGTTCGGTACAGCGCGGCGGAGCGGCTGCTACTACCGGCAGACGCGCGGGCAAGGTGGATCTACGGTGCGGCGGCGAGCAACAGCGGGGCCGGCGGCGGAATCAACCGGAGGCGACGGGATTTCGCGGCAGCAGCGCGGTGGGAAATGGAGGACGCGGCGCAGGGGGGAGTTTTCCAGCCGTTGGGTATTCGCGCGTGCGTGGAGCGATGACGCGTGTTGTAGCCGGTGCCCAAAGTTTAGCGCATGTGATTGTGCAAAAAGCCGCGTGCCTCAAATTTTTTACAGCGCCGCGTTGTTTGGCGTGCCTGCTGGAGGAGCGATTCCGCCTCCACGCGCTGCAAATCTGCGGTTTATATAGCGCGCGTCCTATATAGCGCGCGCCTGTTGAAGATGCTCTTGCTGTCCTATAATCTTATTCCGTCGGTACCATAATGTTGTTTGCTAGCCCGATCGACACTTGTACAATGCAACCTTCTGACGATAAGGTCAATATTGAGTTGTACCCACTATCCACCGTTGGCGAACGATCAGCATGTCAAAAGATTTAGAAGGAGTTGAAGACGTGTAAGAATACTCGGTACCTCAGACCACCATCATTTACCGAGCCGAGCTTCCCACACGTGACCTGGGCACTGACCATGCCGAGGCACCACCACCACCAGGAGACCCAACACCCACTCCTCGCCTCACCCTCATGGTCCAAAGAGGCGGGCTATCACCTCTGATGTGTCACCCCGCTATCGAAACGCTCGAGCATTCCACCTTTCGCGGCCGCCACCCCAGCATCTATGAACTCGCGTCTATGTAGCCTGGTTCGTCGCATGACCTCCGAGACATAGGAAGTAGCTAGGTAGGAACCAAGGGACGGTAGTGGCACGGGCACTTTGAAGAGAACCCTCCTCCATCGCCATAAGCAGTTGCCGGCCGGCCGCGACAGGGACACACGAAGCCCCAACCGGCCCTAGATTGGGCCCATAAAGTCCTAGTCGCCATGCAAGAACACGTAGGCCATCGCCGCCACCCTCTTTCTCTAGGCGCGCCACTGTCATCATCTCTAGAGGGCGTTTTCGGCATGGACAGGCCAACCCATCCAAGCCCAGATGGAGCCCATAGGGCCTAGATCTGGGCTAGTGGTGCACTACCTAGCCGCCATACCGCGCCGCACCACGCCACCCCGAACCGAGCCGCCGCCGCCTGAGTGTTGTAGGGCGACGGTCAGGCCACATCCACCGATGAACTACAACAGCCGCAAGCCCTAGAAACCACTGCCGCCTCGAGGAGCATGAGGCTGCCCCTGGCACCGTCTGTCGGCCGCTGCCACGCCAGATTCTAATGGCCCTCGCCGAGTCGCACCGCCGCCACGAGGTCACCGCCCCCCTCTGGCCTCCGCATGCTGGGGAAAGGAAAACTAGCCGCCGCCGGCACCGCATGAGTTTTTCCCGATGGCTCATGCCGGCGGTGGCAAGGCAGAGAGGGGAGAGGGCGGCGGGCGTCTACGGTTTCTTCTCCTGGTCGCACGGGAGAGAGCGACCAAGGAGCAGGGTGTCCCCATCTCACCAACTGCCCAGGCACGAGCATAAAAATCCGTTTAAGTGACACGTAAGGTACAAAAACTGCAGTGTAAGCATGCATGTAATGTAACTCGTGCGCGCGGCCGGTGAAAATTCTGAATTGATCAAGTTCCGTACGCGCATGCATGCATGCATCTTGGTTTTTCTCCAGGTTTTGATCGCACCGCTGAAATCAACACGGCCAACCTAAGCTAGCACGCTACGCTATGTTCCTACAGGTTTTGATTGCACCGTTGAAATTATCACAGGCCAGTGCAACGCATGCTAGGTTAGCTAAGACTACTGCGACACAACAGGAGAAAATACAAAACATGTGCGATCGAGGAGACAATGCTGCTCGATCCGATTGAAGGCTTCATCGGGATGTTTAATTTGGGGCCGGCTGATGGGCAGCGTTATTAGTCTGGTCTTACTTTTGGCATGTCCGTGGTGAATCATCTTCCAGATTCGAGAGCAGAATGATTGGAGAATCGACCGCATTTGAAGCTATGCTGAGCAACATACTCAGTGACGTCAAACGGATCCTTTATCTTTCTTTTTTGCTTCTGTATATCAGCTGGGCTATGGCTCGTGCAACATCTGTATAATTATTGACCTCCTTTTCCCTTCAAGTACAAGGATCAGGCGCTTTGTGCTTTCTTCTGTCTGCAACTGTTATACCTGGGCCTCTCACTGTCTCACAACTTTTACGCTTGGGCTCTTTCGTCCGTCTCCGCTTTCTCTGGAACTCGCGGCGTGACAGCTAATTGCCTCTGGTTACTGCCCTATAATCTTATTCCGTCGGTACTAGTATAACGCTGTTTGCTAGCCCGGCCGATCGACACTTGTACCAGGACTGACTTGTACAATTATGAAATCTTCTGACGATAAGGTCAATATTAAGCTGTACCCACTAGCTATCCACCGTCGGTGAACGATTAGCTACAGGAATAGGAAGCTATGCCGACGGCCGGTCGCTACGCCGACGGCCAAACGTCCGGGCCGTCGGCGTAGCCATCGTCTAGACCAGTCCCGCCAAACAGTCGTCGGCGTATAATTGTTCTCGGCGTATCCTATGATACGCCGACGGCTGCCCTCGGCGTAGCTATTTTTTTTTATCTCATTAAACTTTGAAAAATCATAACTAAATCATTATAATTTAGAAAAATACAAATAATATATCAAAATTTGCAGAAAAATAAGACTTATCTATCTACACTCAAATATTATACATTTGTAAATAAAAATTAAGTAAAACATAAAATATTATATATAGTTTAAAACGGGCATAAAAAAATCAAAAACGATCGAAACAATGTGAAACCTTCGCGTGGTGTCATATTATATGACATAGTTACAAAGAAAAATAGCAAACTTGGTATATTGATTATGTCTCGAAAAACCTTCACAAAATGACCTATCTCATTCGAGGTTTCTTGCATTTCGGGTCAAATGACCAATGTTATGGCTAGAATTAAGGTATAGTTTGTGATAATGTGTCCATATTGTGCATACATGTGCATCATGGGATGACAAACAATTTTGCAGGAGAAAGTTTTCCTTTTCGTCGCACCAAAATGCTATTTTCCATTTTCTGAGCACAAAAAACGGACGGTTTTATGAAGCAACCACCAAATGGCTAATTCAAAATGCTACCACCACATTTTACAAAAATACTAGACCACCTTATATGGACAATATCCCAACAGGGAGATCTTAAACCTTTCCGTCCACCCCTGGTGAAAAAGACAAATTCCTGCCGAATCGGTAGGAAGTGGGTCAGATATGAACTATGAACTACAGGTACATGATTATTTTTTACAAAAATCATTTTTAGGTTCAAAATATGCAATTTTATCAAAGATCCAATGCAGGTTTAGTGAGGCTCGGCCCTGAGCTAAGAATCTTCATGTATGTCGTTCGACAAAGTTTGACGATAGTTTAAAACGGGAATAGAAAATTCAAAAACGATCGAAACAATGCGAAACCTTCGCATGGTGTCATATTATGTGACATAGTTACAAGAAAAAATATCAAACTTGGTATATTGATTATGTCTGAAAAAACTTTCACAAAATGACCTATCTCATTCGAGGTTTCTTGATTTTCGGGTCAAATGACCAATGTTATGGCTAGAATTAAGGTATAGTTTGTAATAATGTGCCCATATTGTGCATACATGTGTATCATGGGATGGCGAACAATTTTGCAGGAGAAAGTTTTCTTTTTCGTCGCACCAAAATGCCATTTTCCATTTTCCGAGCATAAAAAAGGACAGTTTTTGTGAAGCAACTACCAAATGGCTAATTCAAAATGCTACCACCACATTTTACAAAAATACGTCGTACAGCATTTGATCAGCAGGCACCTATACGTCGCCCGTTTTCTTCGTGCTGTGATCTGGACGACGACAAGGTCGTAACGAGATGCCCATCATGGCAACGACGAATTCACCGTCGGCTTCACCGACACGTAGGCTGTGAGGCCGTGACAGAAATTCTCCGAATTCAGTATCCGGCGATCAGAATTGCCCGTAGGCTTCTTCTCCTCTGTCGTTCAACTAATTAAGATACTGACTGCGATGGCGATCGAGCAGCCAGCAGGGCGTTGATCAAAGCCGAGAGGCCGGCCGTTGTCGCTCTGCCTCCACGAAGCAAACATGAAAACGATCCATCGATCGATACCTGTGCATCGAACCGAGTGCTATGCTAGTGTATAGAGATGGCAGTTTGGAACCTTTAGGTACCCTCAATTTTAGTCTAGTTCAAAAAAATAAACTAGTTTTATTAAAAAATGATGATTTGTCAAAACTTAGTTCTTTTTTTTGTACTAAAGAGGTAAAGGGCACTGCCATCCTTGTAGTAATCGATATACAGAGCCTGCAGGGAGCTGAACTGAACTGATGAGTGCGCGTTCCCCGCGTCTTCTGGAACGAAAGTGCAGCTCCACCAGTCCGTGGCCGCTGTCGCCGGCAGCGACGCCCCGGAGACAGACAGGGAAGACAGACATCAATGACCCGATCCTTATATACAAAAAAAATATAGATATATTTGCTTTACAAAACTAAAACATTTTATATTTTAAAACAGAGGATTTAATTCTGAATTGGATGGAGGGGAGCTCGTGGGTAGTCTCTGTATTTGGACGCAAACGGCAGACGAACGAGACGTTCCTTGGCCCCCATGGAACATGAACATCGGCACAGCAGGACGAGACGTGCCGCTAATTCTGGCGACGTCATCGGCGAACGCGCCGCGACACATTAAAAAGCCGACGGTGAGAATCTATCAAATTTGCCGGAAGAGCTACAGTGTCATTCGGTAGCCGATCGATGCTTCGCCACACTAATATAATGTGATCCCCATTCGAAAAAAAAGCCGATCGATGCTTCGCCACTTGTTTTTTCTGCATGCTAGTAGGCAACATAAGCAGTGCCGTACGGGCGACTCAACGGGCCTCTAGTCCCGGGTTGTAATGGGCTCTAGTCCCGGTTTTGGGCCCGGGACTGCGAAAACGGGACTAGAGACCCCCCTCTAGTCCCGGCTCACAACGGCCAGCGACTAATAACAGCCACGTGGCTGTTTCAGCGCCGCGGGGGACGGAAACCCTCTAGTCCCGGGCTGTAACACCACTCGGGACTAAAAGGTTTCCTGCCGCGGCAGAGAAACACCACATTTCTCTGCCGCGGCAGAGATTGTGTATTTCTTTTTTTTGGCCATTTTGTTCCTTTTTCGTTTTGTGTTTCACTATAACAAACATATATTTCAGTATACATATTATACGCTACTACATACACACTACACGTCGATGCATTTATATAATTACTCGATCCCTTGCAAGCATACATATAATCAATCATATCAAAAAGAAGAAATGTTTTGAAATTACATGGTCATTGATGAATATATATATCATATGAGCTACATGGAGATGACTAAGGCAAATCGAGTTTCACGTCATCCGCATAATGCTCTCCATGTACATCAAGGACTTCCTTCATCATAAATCCCGTCAGCTCCTCTTGAATTGCTCTTATGCGTTGGTCTGGCTCTAGTCTCTCGCAAATCATAAATATAATGTGAGTCAACTTTCCGCTCACTGGTCAACTCGCGGATGTACTCGCAGACGTAGTATCCACATAAATGAGTTCCCGGTGGCTGCTGTAAACTCTTCGCCATTTTATAAGTTAGCTCCTCTTTGAATGGACCTGGTATTTTCTGTTTGAACCGTGTCCAACACCTGCTCGGCAAAGAAAATGAACAAAGGAGTTATTAGTTACTTGATATCAGAAAATGAATGAAAGAGGACGATATAATGCGATAATGATTGAAATTACTTATGGAGCATTGCTTTCATGTCGCTCCACTTCTCTTGGTCCCAACTTAATGAGTCGTGGACTTGAACTAGGAAGTTGTCAACTTGAATGTTTAGCAAGATCCAGTGGAATCTGCGGACATTTACATAAGCATACATGCATAGCTCATCCAGTAAGCAAAAATAAAATGTGTATAAGATATAAACACTCACTTGAAGTTGTAAGGAAATAGTATTTCCTTAACAAAAGTATGCTCGGTTAAGAACCTGGACAGGTCTTTCTCCACGTCTTTGGGGTGATTCTTTAACGTATATTCATTAATGATATATGAGTCAATGAACCCAACGTCGTATCTTCTAGCTCTTTTGCATTCAAGCATCTTCATTCTGCGAAATATAATATCATCATACAAAAGGATATATAGTTAGGATAATATATTAAATGCAATGAACGAGCTAAAGCTACAAACTTAATTATAGAAATAAATAACTTACAGATAGTAGCAACCAATGATACATTTGTCGAGGGCGCGCTGGTTGTATAACTGGAACAGTTCGGTCATTTGAACCTGTATCGAGTATGGTTTGAAGTGATGCTCCTTTCTAACGTCCACCGGAAACCAATCTTTATGATGCTTTTTTTCTGCTTGCGACATGTACCATTCATGCAGATTTCGCATATGTGTGGATAGACGCGCGAGCTCCTCATTACTGACTAGAGGCTGCCCTTGGACATACTGCCGTACTATCTGACCCACTGGCGTATCTTGATAGCCTAAATATTGACCAAGAGACATATTTGCTTCGTTAGCAAGTGCTTTGGCCTCCGATACAGTGATTCCTATAAGTGCAGCATTATTACGGGCTCTAAGGTCCATTATTTGCATGTCCATATCCATTTCAGCTCTTAAGGCCTTGTCGAGGTCTGAAATGACTTTGAGCGGGACGACCGATTGATTCTTCTGTGCTCCGAGCTGGGCAACTTGCTTCCCGCTTTTTGCACTTGTGATTTTTTTCTTCTGTGCTTGCTTAATAATCTCCCGGTCATAGTCTGATTCCAGATTCATCGATATCTGGGATGGTTGCTCAAGAAAGTACTTAGCCTACTTTTTGGTTTTTTCGTTATATACCGGCTTTGGCTCAGGCTTTTTGGATGCAAAATGCGCCTTAACTTGGGCAGCCACATCCGCGTTAGTTTCCTCATCGGTCTTGTCATAAGGTCTCTTTGGAAGAGCCGGCGGGATATCGACTATCTTCGACGTTTGACCTTTCTTCGATGTAGGGCGCGGGGGACCGTCGAACTTCCGTTTCTTCGACGAGGTAGTAGTATTGCACGGAGGCGGAGGCGGAGATCGAGTTGATGTACTCCTGCTGCGGCGATCGTCAGCGGGGCGGGGTGGACTTGGAGGTTGGCGATAATCAGGTTGGGGTGGACTTGGAGGTTGGCGATAATCGGGTTGGGGTGGACTTGGAGGTTGACGATATTCGATGCGGGGTGGATTTGGATTCCTTGGAGTCGGTGGCCTTGGCGCCGAGCCTGGAAACTTGATGTACTTCTTATTCCATAGAATGATGTTGCGCTTGACATCTCCTAGTTTCGTAAGGCCTTCAGGCGTAGCGATTTCAATCTCTAGGTCCGCAAAATCCTCCACTATGTCATCCACCGTGACACGAGCATAGCCTGGTGGAATCGGAAGTGAATGGTGGAGTGCTCCAGGTAGACAAGGTAAAGCAGTGCCGATCGCCACCTTGAAGGACAGGTTGTTCATTGGCTGATGTAGCTCACATTGTGCCATCTCTCTGACATCATCCACGGGGTAGTGAGGAGCCGGTGCATCATCCAGCAGTGCTTGATCATCAGCACGGACCTCCGTGGAAGCGACGATGCTTCTCCGTTGGCTAAGATCCAATGCAGTGTAGGGTTCGCAGCATAGAAAACAAAAATTTTCCTACGATGTGAACTATATACCAAGATCTATCTACTAGATACAAACAACGGGCGGATGTATATCCGTAGAGAACATACCCTTGAAGACCGACAAAGCTTAACGAGTTCAACTCGTGGTTGATGTAGACGATCTCTTGCCGATCTCAAGATCGAGAGGAAGTCCTAGCGCCGCAAATCAGCAGCGCATCCGTGCTCGCACACACGTTCGAGGCACCGAGCAACCTCCGCCTCCTCGCTCCAGCGATGCAGCGGAAGCACAACTCTTTCTTGCCGAATAGCCACCGGGAACATGTATCTCGCTAGTCCGAGACCATGGGGGATAAATTCTAGAGGGGGAGAGAGATCCTTCACGAGGAGGTGTGAGAGACAAGTGAGGAGGGGGGGCTCCTTTTATAGGAGGAGGGGGGGAACCCCAAGGGGGTGGCCGGCGCATGGGGGCTGCCCCTTGCCCTCCCCTCTTCATGTGGGTGGACACTCCACTCACAAATCTCCTTTAAATTCCCTCCACTCAAAAGTCCACTCAAATTCCCATTAAATTTCCACCAAATTTAATGCAAACTCTCATTAAATAAAACTCTTTTATTTTATTCAGAATTTTGTCAATTACTTTAATGACAAACATTCACAAATAACCCCTTGCTAGAATTCTATTTCACATGCATAACCACTTTATGCAATTTCACCCGAAAACCTGTTTCGGTATCTAGTGAAATAAATTCCTGCGCTTTTTCATTCTTTCGGCATGAAACATTTGCTCCAATTGGATGTCGGTGTCTCTTAAGTGTGTCACCCTACGGTTCGTGAATAATGCGGACATGATCGAGACCCCTCTCGGATCAATAATCAGAAGCGGGATCTGGAGACCCATACTGACTCCCACACATTCAACGATGACTTTCTTGTGATCGTCGGAACCTTTTACGCTAGTATATCTTAATCCCTTTGTTTCACGATATATTACATGTCCGAGATTCGATCATCGGTATCTCCATACCTAGTTTGATCTCGTTACCGACATGCACTCTTTTCTCGTTCCTGTGATATAACATTCTAGTGATCAAATCACTTGCTTGCAAGCTAATCAATGTGATATCACCGAGAGGGCCCAGAGTATATCTATCCGTCATCGGGATGAACAAATTCCACTCTCGATCCATGAGCCTCAACATAACACTTTATTAGTTCTGAATCCATCTTTATAATCACCCTGTTACGGTGTGACGTTTGATGTTATCAAGAAACTCTTCCGGTGTTAGTGATTGACATGATCTCATGGTCTAAGGATTAGGATCACTTCGTAAGTTGTTATAGCAATATAAACTCAATGACTTTGATCGTAATGCTATACTTCGGATGAATGTTCATCACACCATTACACTAATGTTGTGATCCCGTTATTAACAACATCCAATGTCCATGATCAGGAAACCTTGATCATCTTGTTAATCAACGAGCTAGTTTATGAGAGAGGCATAACTAGGAACTTTCTGTTTGTTTATTAAACACACATGTATTATTGTTTCCGTATTAATACAATTATAGCATGCAAAATAAACATCTATCATATACTTGGAATACACATAATAAACACTTTATTATTGCCTCTCAGGGCATATTCCCTTCAGTCTCCCACTTGCACTAGAGACAATAATCTAGTTACATAGTGATAAATCTAACACCCATTGAGTTCTGGTGTTGATCATGTTTTGCTCTAGGGAGAGTTTTAGTCAACGGATCTGCTACATTGAGATCCGTATGTACTTTACAAATCTTTATATCTCCATCCTTGACATGCTCGCGGATGGAGTGAAACCGGCGCTTAATATGTTTGGAATGCTTGTGAGACCTTGGCTCTTTGGCATTGGCAATGGCACCATTGTTGTCACAATAGATCACCATTGGGTCCAACGCGTTTGCCACCACTCCTAGTTCGGATATGAACTCCTTCATCCAAACTGCTTCCTGAGCCGCTTCTGAAGCAGCAACATATTCGGCCTCCGTTGTTGATCCTGCTACCACAGGTTGTTTGGAGCTCCTCCAACTAACCGCTCCGCCATTCATGAGAAATACGTATCCGGATTGAGACTTAGAGTCATCCGGATCGGTGTCAAAGCTAGCGTCGACATAACACTTAGCGACGAGCTCTTCTTCACCTCCGTATACAAGAAACATATCCTTAGTTCTTCGTAAGTACTTAAGGATATTCTTGACCGCTATCCAGTGTTCCGAACCTGGATCCGATTGGTACCTACTAGTCAAACTAATAGCATGTGCCACATCCGGTCTTGTACATAGCATGGCGTACATTATAGAGCCTATGGCTGAAGCATAGGGGACTTTGTCCATTATCTCTCTTTCTTCCGCCGAAACCGGACTTTGAGTCTTACTCAATGTCTTGCCTTGCAACATAGGTAAGAACCCCTTCTTACTTCCGTCCATTTTAAACTTCTTTAAAATCTTCGCCTAGATCTATCTCTATAGATCTTTATGCCTAATATGTATGACGCTTCACCTAGGTCCTTCATTGAAAATTTGCTGTTTAGATAACTTTTAACACTGTTTAAAAGATCTATATCATTTCCGATCAATAATATGTCATCCACATATAATATCAGAAATGCCACATTGCTCCCACTCACTTTCTTGTAAATACAAGCTTCTCCATAAGTTTGGACAAATCCAAACTCTTTGATCACCTCATCAAAGCGGAGATTCCAACTTCGTGATGCTTGCTTCAATCCATAGATGGATCGCTGAAGCTTGCACACCTTGTTAGCATCCTTAGGATCGACAAAACCCTTTGGTTGTATCATATACAACTCTTCTTCAATATTACCATTGAGAAACGCGGTTTTGACATCCATCTGCCATATCTCATAATCGAAATATGCAGCAATTGCTAACATAATCCTAACTGACTTTAGCATCGCTACGGGAGAGAAAGTCTCATCGTAGTCAACTCCTTGAATTTGTCGAAACCCCTTTGCGACAAGTCGAGCTTTATAGACGGTCACATTACCATCAGCATCGGTTTTCCTTTTGAAAATCCATTTGTTCTCCACGGCCTTTCGGTCGTGAGGTAGTTCCACCAAGTTCCAAACTTGATTTTCATACATGGATTCCATCTCGGATTTCATGGCTTCTAACCATTTGTTGGAATCCGGGCTCATCATCGCTTCTTCATACGTCACAGGGTCATCATTTTCATCAACCATGAAATTCATGACAGGATTTCCGTACAGCTCGGGAGCTGCACGCGTCCTGTTTGACCTGCGAGGTTCGGTAGTACTCTCTTTCGGAGTTTCATGATCATTATCATTAGTTCCCTCTTCAACAGGTGGAGCCAACTCCGGAACAACTTCCGGCGCTGCGCTACTCGCCATACTTTGAAGAGAAGGTTCCATAACCTCTTCGAGTTCTACCTTCCGACTACTCACACCTTTCGCGAGAAACTCTTTCTCTAGAAAGGATCCATTCTTGGCAACAAAAACCTTGCCCTCGGATCTATGATAGAAGGAATACCCAATAGTTTCTTTAGGGTATCCTATGAAGACGCATTTTTCCGCTTTGGGTTCGAGTTTATCCGGTTGAAGTTTCTTCATATAAACATCGCATCCCCAAACTTTAAGAAATGACAGCTTAGGTTTGTTTCCAAACCACAATTCATACGGTGTCTTTTCAACGGATTTAGATGGTGCCCGATTTAAAGTGAATGCAGCAGTTTCTAGTGCATAACCCCAAAATGACAACGGCAAGTCCGTCAGAGACATCATAGATCGAACCATATCTAATAAAGTACGATTACGACGTTCCGACACACCATTTCGCTGTGGTGTTCCGGCAGGTGTGAGTTGTGAAACAATTCCACACTCTTTCATGTGAGTGCTAAACTCGTAACTTAGATACTCACCTCCACGGTCGGACCGTAGAAATTTGATCTTTCTATTACGATGATTTTCCACTTCATTCTGAAATTCCTTGAACTTTTCAAAGGTTTCAGACTTGTGTTTCATCAAGTAGATATAACCGTATCTACTCAAATCATCCGTGAAAGTAACAAAATAACGATATCCACCTCGTGCCGACACACTCATTGGACCACATACATCAGAATGTATGATTTCCAATAAATCTGTCGCCCGTTCCATTGAACCGGAAAACGGCGTTCTAGTCATCTTGCCCATAAGGCATGGCTCACATGTATCAAATGATTCATAATCAAGTGATTCCAAAAGTCCATCTTCTTCATGCGTTTAATGCCAATATGACCTAGACGGCAGTGCCACATATATGCGGATATATCATCATTAAGTTTAATCCTTTTAGCATCAACATTATGAATATGTGTAACATTATCATCGAGATCTAATAGAAATAAACCATTCATCATCGGTGCATGACCATAAAAGATTTCATTCATATAAATGGAACAACCATTGTTCTCGGATTTAAATGAATAACCACTTCGCATCAAACACGATCCAGATACAATGTTCATGCTCAGTGCAGGCACCAGATAACATTTATTTAAGTTTATAACTAATCCCGACGGCAAGTGGAGAGGCAGCGTTCCGACGGCGATCACATCAACACTTGATCCATTGCCGACACACATCTTGACCTCACCCCTTGCTAGCGGTCGCTTGTTCCGCAGCCCCTGATTCGAGTTACAAATATTAGCAACTGAACCGGTATCAAATACCCAGGTGCTACTGCGAGCACTAGTCAAGTACACATCAATAACATGTATATCATATATACCTTTGTTTGCCTTGCCGGCCTTCTTGTCTGCCAGATACTTGGGGCAGCTGCGCTTCCAGTGGCCAGTCCTCTTACAATAGTAGCACTCGGAATCAGACTTAGGTCCAACTCGGGGTTTCTTTTCAGGCGCGGCAACCGGCTTGCCGCCCTTACTTCCCTTCCGTTTTCCCTTCTTGTCTTTCTTGAAACCAGTGTTCCTATTGATCATCAACACTTGATGTTCCTTTTTGATCTCCACTTCTGCAGTTTTAAGCATTGACAGAAGCTCGGGGAGAGACTTCTTCATGCCTTGCATATTATAGTTCATCACGAAGCTCTTAGAGCTATGTGGCAGAGACTGCAGAACACGATGGATGCCTAAGTCAATGGGAATCGATATTCCCAAGGACACAAGCTTATCGGCGTAACCCGACATCTTGAGTACATGCTCACTAACGGAGCTGTGCTCTTCCATCATGCAGCTAAAGAACTTTTCTGAAGCGTTGTAGCTCTCTACAGCAGCATGTGTGTCGAAAATCATTTTCAACTCACCCATTGTATCAAATGCATTGCCGTTTTCGAAACGCTTTCGAAGTTCCGGCTCTAGCCCATACAATATGCCGCAATGAACTAAGTTGTGGTCCTCCTGACGAGTCAGATAGACATTCTTCTCCTCGTCAGGGGCATCATCAAAAGGTGGGGGGCCTAACGGTGCTTCTAGCACATATTGCTTTTGTGCAGCAGAGAGGAGAATCCTCAAATTCATGGCCCATTCAGTAAAGTTTCTACCGTTCGTTGCTAGTTTCTCTTTCTCCATGAACACATTGAAATTAAAAGCAGGTGGTGCCATCTACAACAGAATTTGTAAAGTTTAGACTAAGTGTATGATAGATTGAGTTCAACTAATCTTTATTACGAATGAACTCCCACTCAAAAACGACATCCCTCGTGCCTTTTTGGTGATTACATGAACCAAATCCACTACACCAAGTCTGATCATCACATGAGTCGGTATAGCTTCAAAGGCGAGCATCAAATGGGCATCATGTCAACTATATGACTCATGCTTAACCTTTCGGTCCGTGTTCCGAGGCCATGTCTGTACATGCTAGGCTCGCCAAGTTAGAACCTTAGTATTCACATGTGTAACTGTTTTACACCCGAAATATGGTCGTGGATCCAAGAACACCCGATCATCACGTGATGTCTTGGAGCGACGAAAACATAATCGGTGCATGCTAAAGGAAGAACACATTCTTATCTTGATATTTAGATGAGGGATCATCTTATTATGCTAACAAAGCGCTAAACAAGCAATATAAGATGCTATCAAACATCATATGTTTATTAGTGAAATTATATGGTTCCCGCAGATGATCTCTATCATGTGCATCGTGGTATGATCATTATCATACCTATATGTGTAAATCCAAGGTCTATGGATTTTACACGCTATGTGTGTTGTAAGAGTATCATCTCATACTTCTACTTACAACACTACCATATCATAACACTAGCCTAGCAACAATCTAAACTAGACGCCTCTAATTTATCCATTGCAAGTTTTACGTGGCTTAGGGCTTTCGAGATAGAACCGTTCTTACCTACGAACATGAACCACAACGAGGATAATCAAATTGTTTACAACTCGCTTGCAAAATAGATATTGACTATAGTAGGAGAGACAGACACCCTCTAGCCACTTATGCAAACTAGTTGCATGTCAAGCGTGGAACAGGTCTCATGTGCGAGGACATGTAAAGTTTGTCCGGGCCGCTTCATCCCACTATGCCACCAATATCCAAAATTACAACAAAGAAGCAACAACATGATCATCATCGCCCACATACTCATATGTGTACTACCCGTGTAAAGTATCTACGCATAGATCCGGCTCTGATACCACTGTAGGGTTCGCAGCATAGAAAACAAAAATTTTCCTACGATGTGAACTATATACCAAGATCTATCTACTAGATACAAACAACGGGTGGATGTATATCCGTAGAGAACATACCCTTGAAGACCGACAAAGCTTAACGAGTTCAACTCGTGGTTGATGTAGACGATCTCTTGCCGGTCTCAAGATCGAGAGGAAGTCCTAGCGCCGCAAATCAGCAGCGCATCCGTGCTCGCACACACGTTCGAGGCACCGAGCAACCTCCGCCTCCTTGCTCCAGCGATGCAGCGGAAGCACAACTCTTTCTTGCCGAATAGCCACCGGGAACATGTATCTCGCTAGTCCGAGACCATGGGGGATAAATTCTAGAGGGGGAGAGAGATCCTTCACGAGGAGGTGTGAGAGACAAGTGAGGAGGGGGGCTCCTTTTATAGGAGGAGGGGGGAACCCCAAGGGGGTGGCCGGCGCATGGGGGCTGCCCCCTTGCCCTCCCCTCTTCATGTGGGTGGACACTCCACTCACAAATCTCCTTTAAATTCCCTCCACTCAAAAGTCCACTCAAATTCCCATTAAATTTCCACCAAATTTAATGCAAACTCTCATTAAATAAAACTCTTTTATTTTATTCAGAATTTTGTCAATTACTTTAATGACAAACATTCACAAATAACCCCTTGCTAGAATTCTATTTCACATGCATAACCACTTTATGCAATTTCACCCAAAAACCTGTTTCGGTATCTAGTGAAATAAATTCCTGCGCTTGTTCATTCTTTCGGCATGAAACATTTGCTCCAATTGGATGTCGGTGTCTCTTAAGTGTGTCACCCTACGGTTCGTGAATAATGCGGACATGATCGAGACCCCTCTCGGATCAAAAATCATAAGCGGGATCTGGAGACCCATACTGACTCCCACACATTCAACGATGACTTTCTTGTGATCGTCGGAACCTTTTACGCTAGTATATCTTAATACCTTTGTTTCACGATATATTACATGTCCGAGATTCGATCATCGGTATCTCCATACCTAGTTTGATCTCGTTACCGACATGCACTCTTTTCTCGTTCCTGTGATATAACATTCTAGTGATCAAATCACTTGCTTGCAAGCTAATCAATGTGATATCACCGAGAGGGCCCAGAGTATATTTATCCGTCATCGGGATGAACAAATTCCACTCTCGATCCATGAGCCTCAACATAACACTTTATTAGTTCTGAATCCATCTTTATAATCACCCTGTTACGGTGTGACGTTTGATGTTATCAAGAAACTCTTCCGGTGTTAGTGATTGACATGATCTCATGGTCTAAGGATTAGGATCACTTCGTAAGTTGTTATAGCAATATAAACTCAATGACTTTGATTGTAATGCTATACTTCGGATGAATGTTCATCACACCATTACACTAATGTTGTGATCCCGTTATTAACAACATCCAATGTCCATGATCAGGAAACCTTGATCATCTTGTTAATCAACGAGCTAGTTTATGAGAGAGGCATAACTAGGAACTTTCTGTTTGTTTATTAAACACACATGTATTATCGTTTCCGTATTAATACAATTATAGCATGCAAAATAAACATCTATCATATACTTGGAATACACATAATAAACACTTTATTATTGCCTCTCAGGGCATATTCCCTTCATGCAGGATCATCAGACCGCGGGTGAGTTGACGACGGCGGCCTTTGGCTAATTTCATGCATGAGGTTCTTCAGATCAGCTAGGTCCTGCTCTACCCTGGAGATCCGGTCTGCCTCCCGGTCCTTCTTTCTCTGACGGCTTCTATAACTGGCATCGTACTGAGGAAACCCTTTCTTCCACGAGACACCGGCGCCTTTGCCTCGTGTTCGTCCTCCCTTTTCAGGATTCCCTAGGGCGCGTGTCAGCTCGTTGTTCTCTCTCTCGGGACGGAACAATCCCAATTGAGCATCGTTCATTGCTTGAATAAGGTCTTGGAAGGGTTTTAGAATTTTGTCATGAAATAATGCCTTCCCTGTTTCTGGGTCCAAGGATCCCCCGTGCCCGTACCACCAGTGCTTTGACCTCTCGGGCCATCCATATGTACCAGGAGTGACGCCTCTAGCCCTCATATCCTTATCCATAGTTTCCCACTTAGGGATGGCACTCTTGTAGCCACCTGTCCCTATTTTATGATGGTATTTCTTGTTGGCAGCATTTAACGCGTTCTTTGCCGACTTTGCCTTTGCTTTATCAGATTGCTTATACTGTACAAAATCGGGCCACTGTTCTCTCAACTTCTCGTTTACTCCTTTGAAGTCTGGAGTTTTCTTTTTCGCGACATATTTCGCGTATAAACTTTTCTTGTGGTTCCGGTACAGTTCAGCCATCTTGCTTAGTGCCCACTCCTTGACTTTCGCTCTATTTTCAAGCCCACACGGCCTTGGGGTAATACCATCTACCTCAAATTCCTCATACTCTGGAGGTAGTATGAAATGTGCTATGAGCTTCTGCCAAAGGTCATCTTTGGCATCATCGGTGACATAGCTGTTGGATTCTTCACCGGCTTTCTTTGACTTATTCCATTCTTGGATGGTGATCGGCAGGTTGTCCCTAACAAGCACCCCGCATTGATTTATAAACATCCTCCGGTGCTTCTCTGGAGCAATCGGTTCACCATCATCATCTATTTCTTCGATGGTGAACCTCTGATTACCATCCAACTTTTTGTTCGGCCCTCGTTTCGTTCGAGCTGTCGATTGCTTCGATCCGGTGGGCTAAAAGAAGAAGAGAGAGTGATTAATATATATCTAGATCAGTTAATGAATAGAGGTAACACGAGACTTTATACACACATACACACACATATATATATATATATATATATATGTATATATATATACATATATATATATGTACCTCGTCGGATCCTGTCGAGGGGCCATCATTATTGTTGTTATTTGTTTGCCCTTCATCCATCTGGTCTTCCCCTTGGTACATTAGGTTTTACTCTAGTCCATCACCGGATGGATTCAGATATGAGCATATCTCTTCGTCGAGCAAAATATCTTCGGCGCCGGTAGTAATCAGAGGAATTTCACCTCTTATCATGCCCTGAAGAAAACCTTCACCGATGCGACCAGGATCTTCGGATGGATCCATGACTTAATTATCTTTAAAAAAAGAGAGTTAAAAAGGTTAGAAAAAACAATAATCCTAATAACTAAAACAATATAATCCTAATTATAATAACTTAAACAAAAAAATAACCCGAATCCTAATCCTAATTCTAATCTTAATAAATAAAACAAAAAAATCACTAAAACAATAATCCTAATCCTAAAAAATTATATAAAAATTATATATTCCTAAAAACAACTAAAAACAATTATATAAACAATTATATATTCCTAAAAACAATTATATAAACAATTATATATTCCTAAAAAAAGAAACTAAAAACAATTATATAAACAATTATATATTCCTAAAAGCAACTAAAAACAATTGTATATTCCTAAAAAAAGAAACTAAAAACAATTATATAAACAATTATATATTCCTAAAAAAGAAACTAAAAACAATTATATATTCCTAAAAACAACTAAAAACAATTATATAAACAAATATATATTCTAAAAAAAAGAAACTAAAAGCAATTATATATTCCTAAAAAAAGATACTAAAAATGCTACTAAAAATTCTACTAAGATATAAAAAAAGAAACTAAAAATTCCTAGCTAAAAATGAACGTCGAGGCGGCGGCGTTGCGGGCGGCCGGACGGCGCCTGGCGGCGCGCGTTGAGGGGCGGCGGGACAGCGCGCGGCGGCGTGGCGGCTGGCGGCGCGCGTTGCGGAGCGGCGGAGCACGCACGGCCGGAGACGAGGGCGGCGGCGCGGTGGAATCGCCGGCGTCTGGGCAGCACCTCCCCTGCGTCTTCGATGCTTCGTCTTCGTCTGCTTCGTTCGTCGAGAAATGCTAAGTGTTGGGCAGCCCCCTGGCGCGCGGAATATATATACAGACGGACCTTTAGTCCCGGGCTAAGCCACCGCCCGCGACTAAAGGGTCTTTAGTCCCGGGTCGTGGCTTAACCCGCGACTAAAGACCCCCTCCCCTTTAGTCGCGGGTTAAGCCACGGCCCGGGACTAAAGGGTTTTTTTTGGCCATTTCTTTTTTGCGCGCGCAGGCACCCTTTAGTCCCGGGTCCAGCCACGACCCACGACTAATTGTTTTTTTGTAAATTTTTTTTTTTAATTCAAATCAAATATAAAACTTTGGAAAATCATACCTTTTATTGTAATAATCCAAATAAAACAAATACTATGTCTATTATTATCAAAAAAATATAAAGAATCTTAATATAATATCCATTTATCTGTTTGCATCATTTATAAATTATTTCATTTGTAAATTTTATTTTTTTAATTCAAATCAAATATAAATCATATCTTTTATTGTAATAATCCAAATAAAACAAATAATATGTCTATTATTATCAGAAAAATATAAAGAATCTTAATATAATATCCATTTATCTGTTTGAATCATTTATAAATTATTTCATTTGTAAATTTTCTTTTTTTAATTCAAATCAAATATAAAACTTTGGAAAATCATATCTTTTATTGTAATAATCCAAATAAAACAAATAATATGTATATTATTATTAGAAAAATATAAAGAATCTTAATATAATATACATTTATCTGTTTTCATCATTTATAAATGATTTCATTTGTAAATTTTATTTTTTAATTCAAATCAAATATAAAAACTTTGGAAAATCATATCTTTTATTGTAATAATCCAAATAACACAAATAATATGCCTATTATTATCATAAAAATATAAAGAATCTTAATATAATATCCATTTAGTCCCGATTGTAGTCACAAACCGGGACTAAAGATATTTCCCGCCATTTCCCACCGCTTCCCGCCAAGTTTTCCCGCCCTTTCCTTTCTACGAGAGCTTTTAGTCCCGGATGTAGTCACTAACCGGGACTAAAGATATTTCCCGCCATTTCCCAAAGCTTCACGCCAAGTTTTCCCGCCCTTTCCCTCTATATTTAGGGCGATCGCGCCATGGCTATCCACACATCCACACCTTCCTCTCTTAGAATAATGGACAATGCCTACTGGGCCATTCTGACCCTCGAGGAGACCGAGGCGCTGTGCGCCTCCAACTACCCTTGTCCGCCGGGCTACCGGCCGCCCGCCGGCTGGATGCTGAGCGCTGGAGGGGTTCCTGTCCCTCCTGTCCCTCAAGGTTCTGCACGCCAGGCGGCCATCACAAACCACTTCTACAACGAGCTCACGCCGGAGCAGCGGATGGATCCCTAGTGGGATCCCGACAACTACGACACCTGGAATGCCTTCTTCACTAATAGGCGGGAAAGGGAGATCTCCAGGTACGAGGGTGATGTCCCGCCACCGGTGAACCACAACGAAGCCGGCCGTCGTCGGTGGTGGGCGAACCGTACTATCATCGGAGTGATGCGCTACATCACCGGGGGAGACCATCCTCGCCTGCGGTGCCCATGAGTCCACCCGCCACAGAGCCACAAAAAGGCCCCACACCGGCCCGGCGGTAGCGGCATCGTCTTCCAGGAGACCCCTCCCCCGCCTACCGTGAATCCGAGGCTGGAATGGCCCCTGGTATATGCCATGGATGGGCTGAGGATCCCCGGAGTGGAAGGTGACGATGATGATGATGATGACGATGACGAAGAAGACCCTGAAGCTTCGTACTATAGGACTAGGCATGATTATGACTAAAGGGGCGGCTTTAGTCCTGAGTGTTAGCTAGTCCCGGTTTGTCCTGGTTTTTAATATTAATAAATGTCTTGAGTGTTACCTAATAAATAGAGGGAAATGCCTATATAAAGAGAGGGTTCATCTTTAGTCCCGGTTGGAGAAACCAACCGCAACTGAAGGAATTGCGGCAGACTGGGCCAAGCAACACTAATAATAGGGGTGAGTGTCGACATTATGTCGTGCGGCTTGTACCTTGTCCCGGTTGGTGTCACCAACCGGGACTAAAGATGAACCTTTAGTCCCGGTTGGAGAAACTAACCGCGACTGAAGGGATTGCGGCAGACTGGGCCAGCAACACTAATAATAGGGGTGAGTGTCGACATTATGCCGTGCGGCTTGTACCTTGTCCCGGTTGGTGTCACCAACCGGGACTAAACATGAGTCAGCACTAATAATAGGGGTGAGTGTCGACATTATGTCGTGAGTGTCGACATTATGCCGAGCTGCTTGTACTATAAATAGGCATCCTTGTGAGTCCAGTCCTCCAGCCAGTTTGAGGCATCTCCAAGATGGTTTTCGAGAGCAGGGACACCACTATGGCCAGTTTCAGGGAGATGCCGACGGAGCCCAGTCCTCCGGCATCTCCGAGAAACTGGTCATAGAGGCACTCCCTAATATGTGACATCACGCGTTTGGAGATCAGATCTTAATGGTAAGTATGAATCGGTACTAAAGGCCCTCCTTTAGTCCCGGTCCAGCCACAAAACGGGACTAACACACTCAAGATTGTTTGCAGACAACACTATAAAAATGGACACATGCATGGAGCATATTCACTCATAAAATGTTACAATTATTACATATCATTTCTTCGCGTGTGTTCCTTTCTGATCCCGTCGTATCCATGGAGCATCTTCATTCATTAACATGATGCTTGGGTCATCCTTCACCGCGAAGGGCGGAATTTCATGAAACTTATCACAATCTTCTGACATGTCTGTCTTGTCCTCCACTCCCACGATGTTTCTTTTTCCTGAAAGAACTATGTGGCGCTTTGGCTCATCGTCTGATGTATTATTTTTCTTATTTTTTCTTTTTCTAGGTTTGGTAGACATGTCCTTCACATAGAAAACCTGAGCCACATCATTGGCTAGGACGAATGGTCCGTCTAAGTACCCAAGATTGTTGAGATCCAACGATGTCATTCCGTATTTCTTGTCTACCTCAACCCCTCCTCCTGTCAGCTTGACCCATTTGCACCGAAACAAGGGGACCTTAAAAGTAGGTCCATAGTCAAGTTCCCATATCTCCTCTATGTAACCATAATATGTGGTCTTTGACCCATTGTTGTCTGTTGCATCAAAGCGGACACCACTGTTTTGGTTGGTGCTCTTTTTATCTTGGGCTATCGTGTAAAATGTATACCCATTTATCTCGTACCATTGGAAAGTCGATATAGTCGAAGATGGTGACCTAGACAACAAGTATAGCTGATCTCCAAGAGTGTTGTTTTTGATGAGATGTTGCAACCAACCGCCGAAACTCTTCATGTGTTCATCACTAATCCAAGAGTCATGCTTTCCAGGGTTGTTGGAGCGTAAGATTTTCTTGTGTTCCTCGATATATGGGGCTGCCAAGATAGAATTCTGTAGAACGGTGTAATGTGCTTCGGTGTAAGAATGTCCGTCTCTACATATTATTGATTTCCTTCCTAGAGTACCCTTTCCACTCAGGCTCCCCTCATACCGCGATTGAGGAAGACCAATCGGCTTAAGGTCAGGAACAAAGTCAACACAAAATTCAATGACCTCCTCTGTTCCATAGCCCTTGGAGATGCTTCCTTCTGGCCTAGCACGGTTACGAACATATTTCTTTAAGATTCCCATGAACCTCTCAAAGGGAAACATATTGTGTAGAAATACAGGACCGAGAATGGAAATCTCTTCGACTAGGTGAACCAGCAGGTGCGTCATAATATTGAAGAAGGATGGTGGGAACACCAACTCAAAACTGACAAGACATTGGACCACATCATTCTGTAACCGTGGTAGATCTTCAGGATTGATTATCTTCTGAGAGATTGCATTGAGAAATGCACATAGCTTCACAATGGGTACTCGAACATTATCTGGTAGAAGCCCCCTCAATGCAATCGGAAGCATTTGCGTCATAATCACGTGGAAGTCATGAGACTTTAGGTTTTGGAACTTTTTTTCTGCCATATTTATTATCCCCTTTATATTCGACGAGAATCCAGACGGGACCTTAATACTGCTTAGGCATTCAAAATATATTTCCTTCTCTTGTTTGGTAAGAGCGTAGCTGGCATGACCTTGAAACCATTCTGGATGCAGGCCATCTGGGTCTTTCATACATGATGGTCCTTTCGTGCTTCTGGTGTATCTTTTGTCTTCCCATACACGCCCAAGAAGCCTAGCAGGTTCACGCAAAAATTCTTCGTCACATGCATCACATCGATTGCAGAGCGGACCTCTAAGATTTTCCAATATGGTAGCTCCCAAAATATAGATTTCTTCTTCCACATGGGTGCGTGTCCTTCAGCATCTTTCGGAACAGATTTTCCTCCAGGACCCTTTCCAAAGGTTACCAGTTGATCCAAACCTTTGACCATATCAAATATATCAGCACCAGTACGCTCCTTAGGCTTCGTCTGGTGACATGCCAGACCGTTGAAATGCTTGCCTTTCTTTCTTAAGGGATGCTTGGCCAAAAGAAATCGATGATGCTCATTGTATACATTCTTCTTACAATGTTCCAAATATATACTTTCAGTCTCATCTAAACAGTGTGTGCATGCATTGTATCCCTTGTTTGACTGTCCTGAAAGGTTACTAAGAGCAGGCCAATCATTGATTGTTACGAAAAGCAATGCTCGGAGGTTAAATTCTTCCTGCTTGTGCTCATCCCACACGTGTATCCTGGGTTCGTGTCACAACTGTAAAAGTTCTTCCACTAATGGCCTTAGGTACACATCAATATCGTTGCCGGGTTGCTTCGGACCTTCGATCAACACTGACATCATAATAAACTTCCGCTTCATGCACAACCAAGGAGGAAGATTATAGATGCATAGAGTCACGGGCCAGGTGCTGTGACTGGAGCTCTGCTCCCCAAAGGGATTCATGCCATCTGTACTTAGACCAAACCTTAAACTCCTTGCGTCATCTGCAAAGTCCTGGTACTTTCTATTGATTTTTCTCCATTGCGACCCATCAACGGGGTGTCTCAACATCCCATCTGACTTACGTTCCTCTTTATGCCATCGCAACAACTTGGCGTGCTCTTTGTTTCTGAATAAGCGTTTCAACCGTGGTATTATAGGAGCATACCACATCACCTTCGCAGGAACCCTCTTCCGGGGGGGCTCGCCCTCAACGTCACCAGGGTCATCTCGTCTAATCTTATACCGAAGTGAAGTGCATACCGGGCATGCATCTAAATTCTCATACTCCTCACCGCGGTAGAGGATGCAGTCATTAGGGCATGCATGTATCTTCTGAACCTCTAAACCTAGAGGGCAGACAACCTTCTTTGCTTCGTACGTATTGGCGGGCAATACGTTATCTTTTGGAAGCATATTCTTCATCATTTTCAGCAACTTTTCAAACGAGGAGTCAGGTATAGCACACTCAGCCTTCCATCGCAGCAATTCCAGTGTGCTGCCCAGCTTTTTCAGACCATTTTCGCAATTTGGGTACAACAACTTTTTGTGATCCTCTAGCATGTGATTGAACTTCTCCCTATCCTTTTCAGTTTGACAATCTATTCGTGCATCGGCAATGGTCCGACCAAGATCATCAGCGGGTTCATCATGTGTCTCTTCTTCATCCTCCCCTTCAGCATCCCCCATGGAAGTATCTCCGTACTCAGGGAAACCATGATAGTTGTCATCCTCCTCCTCTTCTTCATTGTCTTCCATTATAACCCCTCTCTCTCCGTGCTTGGTCCAACAATTATAACTAGGCATGAAGCCGGACTTCAACAGGTGGCTGTGAAGGGTTTTTGAGTCAGAGTAATCCTTCTGATTCCTACATCCATTACATGGACAGAATATAAAACCATTGTGCTTGTTTGCATCAGCAACACAGATGAATTCATGCACGCCATTAATGAACTCGCCAGAGCGTCGGTCAGTACCGTACATCCATTCCCGGACCATCTGCATTATAGTAAAAGTATATCAAAAACCATTACACAACATGATAAAATTATTACAAGTTATATTGAGAGCTTCTAGAGCATTAATTTTGAATTTTGAAAAATTTACATGCACCAATTTGTGAATTGGAGAAAACAATCAACATGATAAATATGGAGTTTTTTATTATTGTTCTATCAGTGAAAACCTCATTCCATTCTAAGCTCTGAAACTCTAAAATTACACATTTCAATTTTCAGTAACTATGTGCCTAATCAAAATTTGTTACACATATATATCAAAATCCTTCTAGCTACTTCTAGAGCATGCATGCATTTGATCCATATCTCTGATACTTCTAGAGCATTATAGAGCTAAAGTAGCAATAAGAGATGAAAGAATGAAGTTCTAACCTTTTAAAGCTTTGGATTTAGGTGTTGCAAACTAAATCTTGACAAATCTTGAGAAAAAATGGCATGAACTCTCTTGCTTCTTTGAGAAAAATGGCCACCATATGCTTTAGGGCAGCTGGCCAGGGAGCTGTATATATAGTGATGGACATTAGTCCCGGGCCGTGATACGACCCGGGACTAATAGTCCCCGAAAAGAGTTGTTGGCCCGCTCCAGCTTATTAGTCCCGGGCCGTATTACGGACCGGGACTAATGCTCTGGTCCGGCCCGGGACTAGTGCTTATGGCCATTTCTAGCCGTTGGAGGCCTCACGGACCTGGACTAGTGCTAGCACTAGTCGCGGTTCGTGACGGGTCGGGACTGGTGACGTTGCTCTGATCGAACCGAAGGCCTGTTTTCCAGTAGTGCATAGCAGAAGGATGATTTAGAGATGGGAGTTTGGAACCTCTAGTGTATACTCTATTTTAGTCTAGTTCAAACAAATTAACTACGAGTAGTATTTTTGTTAAAAAGTGATGATTTATATATGAAAATCTAGTATATTTTTGGGATAGATGGTACCCTAAAGGTTAACTGTTTTCGGCCTTCGGATGATTCCATGGGAAGCAACAACCGGCGTGCATATGATTTTTGGGAGTGCCTAGTTCTTACACACTTGAAAACTTATTATGTCACAGTCTAACATCATCTGACTATTTCTGTTGATTCTCAATTACAACCTAGTTACAACTTATAAAATTTATACTAATTCTTAGTTACAACCTAGTTATAACTAATTAAATTCTTAGTTACAACCTTGCTGAAGCAACTCATATGTAACTCCCACATAGCACGGATCACGAGACAATTACAATGGTGAGAAAGATGACTGAGACATAATAAGTTCCCATGCGCCGAGAACTCGCAGACTCCAATGATTTCCGTGCACCTTGCACCACCAGAACATTAATTAACTAATTTTTCGTATGTATCTAGCCGGTAGAAAGATAGGGTTTTATTTTCTTCATGTGGTTGTGACGTGACGATGGGAACATCCGATTTGAGGTGGCACCATTTGAATCACCTAGAAATTAATTAACTAATCGCTTGATATGAAAACCGGTGACACAGTATTACATATATTATGTGCACATATCAAATCAAATGAAGACTGGTTATTGGTGAGGTTCTAAGAACATGAGCTTGGACCGTTGGGAAATCAATCACTGCATTATTCATCGGTAAGCTCACTCGATCGCCACTTATGATTCCTCTTCTAGATTGTGTGGTTGTTGTATAAAATCATGATGAAGAGATGACGATCCTTCTTATGAAAACTCCCGCAGAAAAAAACACCTGATTAGAAACAACATATTCATTTCTTTCCATGGCAAACATGCTGCCTAGAGAGTTTAGGCTGAAGAAAACAAATTTAGAGTATAATGATAGACAATACGTTTCACAGCGTTCTTCAGGTTGTTGTCCCCTTTCCTAGACTTGACAACACAGAATCCAAATACGGAAGTGCTATGATTACCTACCTTAATCAACCAGTACAACCTATCGTACCTTAGTCAATTTGGTGTTAACAAGCAAAAAATAATCTTAAGAAAGTTCAGTACTAGGCCTACCATGAAAATGGCAGCTTTAAATTAGGTGAGCTAGTAGCTATAGCTAGGATGCCAGCTTAATTAATTATAACGTTTAGTTCGTTTCCACGGCTTGAAATATAACTATAGCTAGCTCTCGTCCGGCCATCGTACCGAACGGCTTAATCATGGAGATTACTCATGCAAGGTAAGTTCATGTCACGCTATCTATTGGACTGCAATGCAACAACCTGCTCCATAAACAAAGGATCATCATGTGCTCACTCAAAAATTTTATGTAGGTCTATTTTTTTCATTTTCGTACATAATGCAACTATGATATAGCGAAAAAATTATGTTTATATTGTGTGATAAGTATAGCTTTGGGTTGCATAACTTCAAAGAGGAGCCAGCCATCATGATTCATATGTTATCAAGCTGGTGTTGTTTTTTGCTTTCCTTTTCGCTTTCCTTTCTAGAGGAGGCAAGTCAAGATCAGGCCTCATGTAAAGGTTCTGGCAGGATCTTTTGGTCCACAACGGGGACATGCACTACTTCTGGGGCCGCTGATCAATTAATTTGGTCTTGACGTGTTACATAGAATCTTCATACAGTTACGAATCTGTCGGTAACTATCTGTAGTATATGGAGTTAAATACGTGGGACACCCACAAGATTTTCCTAGATGTGCAAATACATGACAGACTTGTGGGTGTGCCCCATGTATTTGGCATAAACTTCATTCATAAAATAAATTTTTTGATAAGCTTTTTTTAGTTAATGCCAAAAAACTTAGCCTAGTCATAGTGGGAGTATCATATTACTAGTATCATTAGGACCTTAGTTTGGGGGGCCTTTCGGCCTCCCGCTCTAAATCCTGATCTGTATATGTAAACTCTCCTTTTCTATCTTAGTGGATGGCAAAATGTCTGCCGGTTTCCTCAAAAAAATCATTTAGTAGTATCAAAATCTTATAGTATTTAATTATATATAGAATCTCAATATAAACTTGTGTACAAGATGTATTTATCATTAAACTTTCTAGGCTTATGTGCTAATGATATGATATCATGTTATGATACCACTCTCTCTTTATTAAATGATGTGCCATGTTAGCTTTTTTCATGCATGATACCACCTATGATACTCTTACTATGACTAGTCTACAATTAGTAATAAAAGTTGTACTGAATAATACCGAATTTATTGGCATGTTATTACCTAATAGAGTGTAGTACTAGAGTTAGTGTACTTCACTTTTACAATATGAATAGATATGACTTGCTAGTAAGAATTTGGGCCTATCTACACTCCAAGTACACTGATTCTTATCTCTTAGTCAAGCTTTAAAAAAGGGTGAGTGCTTAAAGCTCCACACTTTGTGGGATCTAGAGAAGGGAATTCATAGGCAGGATTTTCCTTGCTTCTGATGCAAAGAGGCTGATTTGGACCCAAGGCTTCCATCTAAGCTTGCAAAAAGAAATATAGTGGGTTAGAAAAACTATTCATTGCATTGTAAAAAAAATTGTCCATCTTGTTAAAAAAATTGTTATCGTATCACTCAATTGATGAAATCTTATTTGTTGATTGACTTTAGAAATATTTTCATATAGACAAAAGTTTGCCATGTTTAATAATTTGTTCAGCTTGTCTGGAAAAATATAATATTTTCTAGGCCAAGTGAGATAAAAAAAATCTAGCATGTCATAATATTTTGTTCATCATCTTTTGCATACATGTGACTAACAATTATCAAAATTGTCTGATTTTGAGTGAGATTTTGATTCATATATGAAATTAGGGTGCATCAGTGTTAGTCAACATCCGGAATTAGGTCAAGTATTGTCTACATATGCATGAAAAGGAGTCATATCCTCATAAACTACCTCCGTTTTAATATGTAAGACGTTACGGTAAGCCATTGTAGTGTTGAAGTATGATCCAAATTCAATTAAAAGGAGACTAACTTCTGACGAGCATTGAGGACCGTCGCCGGTAGGCTTGGGCCGAAGCGAATCGTTGAAGTCCTAGATTTTCACCGCAATATAAATCTTTTGTAAGCCGCCGACTCGGAAAAATTGCTTATGTGAAAATATCCATACTCCTCGATATACTGAAGTTTCGTTGGCTGGCGTCCGTCGTTTTTTTTCTTTGTTGGAGAAGTTTTTTTACGTTAAATTTATGTCCCCTTGCTACAATTTCTTTTTCATTTTTTGTTATGTGATTGTCACGATTATAACATGTAGCCTTCCAAAATATGTTATGTTTAGGAAGGGAGGTAATACTACTATGGAGAGAACGTGTATAGGGTATGTATCGATGAGCTACCGACAACTTGCACATTTGGACGACATGCACGCATGCATGATTGGTGCACGAAACTGAAACTGCAGAACTATCTATCCCCATGCATATGCCTTTGTTTTTGGTTTGAAAATGGCACTGTGTTGTCTATATAACCGCTAGCTCTAGCTTGATGGCAACTCGATTCGAAAAGGAGAGGCTGCCTACCTCGGGTGAAGTAGCTTCGAATTTGGCCAAAGGAACAGGACATGCCCACACTTGAAGCATGCATCGCGCCAAAAGAATATCCATGCCGTCTAATAATAGAAGAATATG
The DNA here is from genome assembly GCA_916181665.1 of Avena sativa. Classification (NCBI taxonomy): domain Eukaryota; kingdom Viridiplantae; phylum Streptophyta; class Magnoliopsida; order Poales; family Poaceae; genus Avena; species Avena sativa. The sequence goes on along the minus strand of OV702279.1, from coordinate 366,147,326 downwards.
CACGTAGGCTTACTCTACGTACCAGCCATGCATATGCATGCAGAGTGCAGCAACAGTTACGTTATCTACGAGACCGTTAGAGCCTTGCCTAATTGCACTGCCTAGGTAGCTACGAAACCGTTAGAGCCTTGCTTGCACCACGCTCGAAGCGACCCGCCGGCCGGCCGGCCGGCGAGTACGTACGCGTGTTCTCGCTCCGATCCGGCCGGCGAGCCAGCCGTCCGTCCGGCTAGCCTCCTCGTCCACGCACGACCGCGGGCCGGTGGCAATACATGGCCCGCATGCAGCGGACAGGCCACCGAACGCGCCGTGTGATCTTCAACTCACGCAAGCTAGCTCTCAGTCTCGCGCTACTTCGTTCATCGTGGAGTTGTGGTGGTTAATTGTGGAATTTGCAAGTCATCTAGCTCGGTGCTTGCGAGTAGAGCGGCATCATGGGCATTACAACGCAATCAAATGATATAATTTTTATGGCATACAACTTATACTTTATTGACAAACTTATATTTTACTCACACGTACGTGTCCTTACCATCTCACCAACTCATCAAAACAGTCTTTTGTTCCGCTTTATAAATAAAGCTAAACAGACGAACCAACACATTATGATGAGAGATTCCTCTTACAAATAGATCAAAGATAAACCAGAAAACCTAAGAAGCATCTTGCTTGCCACCAAAGACTTCAAGTCTAATGAGGCCGGAGCTCCACGACAATGCCTCCGAGAAGGTAATGACGCAACAAGCGTCGCCATCGCCGAGGCCATAGGGATCTAGGGTTTTCACCCATAACGCAAATGTGGATAGAGTAGCCATGACAACATTCTCAAGAGGGTCACAACACCCGCGAGCATCGCCATAGATTGTGACGAAGCACTTGGATTTTGCCCGGAAAAACCCTCGCCACACTCGATACCTCAGACCACCACCACTCCCCGAGCTAAGCTTCCCACACGAGGTCTGGGCCCTGACCACGCCGAGGCGCCACCACCACCAGGAGCCCCCAACGCCCACCCCTCTCCACCCTCATGGTCCAAAGAGACATACCATGACCACTACCACGCCGCCCCATGGTCGAGACACTCGTGCATTCCACCTTTCGGGGTCGCCACCCCAACATCTGCGAACTCGTGTCTGTATCGCTTGGTTCATCGTGGGACATGTGAGACATACAAAGTAGCTAGGTACGAACCGAAGGGCGGCCACAGCACTGCCACCTGGAGGAGGACTAACCTCCACCACCATAAGCGGTTGCCGGCCCGCCGCGGCCCTAGGGAAACACCAAGCCCCGACAGGCCAGGCCGGGCCCATAAAGTCCCCGCCGCCATACTGCAACACGTAGGACACCACTGCCACCATCTTCCTTGAGTCGCGCCACCGCCACCATCTCTAGAGGGTGTTTTCGGTGTGGACAGGCCAGCCCGCCTAGATCCAGATAGGCCCACAAGGCCCATATCTAGGCAAGCAACGCCTTGCCTGGCCACTGTCATCGCGCCTCCCTGCCTCTCTGACACCGCCACCATGCAACCCAGCCACCCTGAACCGAGCCTTACTACAGGAACGACCGACAGGCCACCACCGCCAATGAGGTACAACAGCCGCGAGCCCTAGAAACCACTTCTGCTTCGAGTAGCGCGAGGCCGTCCCTGGCACCACTCATCAGTCGCCGCCACGCCAGGTCCTGATGGCCGCCGCCTAGTCGCACCGCCACCGGAGAGGTCACCGCCCTGCTCGAGCCTCCGTGCGATAGTGAAAGGAAAACCAGTCGTAGCCGGCACTGCACGGGCTTAGCCCGATGGCTCATGACGGCGACAACTGGAGAGGGAGTGAGAGGGAGGATATAGGCGGGGTGGTTTCCACTCGAGGTGGCACGGGAGCAACCGAGGAGCGGGGCGTACATGTAAGGTACAAAAATTGTTGTGAAATACATGAATGATGTGATCTTGTTTGATACATGTATGGCATATGTGATATTGTTTGAATGATGTATGAATTTCTGTGAAATATATGTCCCCATATTGCTGTGAAATATGTTTAATATTGCTGTGAAACAAAACTGCAGGAAAATGTGAAAAAAAATCTGTGCAAGGGCTACGCCGATGGCCTTGCCATCGGCATAGTCCCTGGTATGTGCCATCTGGTCACCCATACATCGAGGGCCTTGACGTCGGCCTAGCATCGGCCCGAGACGGCCAGACACCTGCCACATGGTACATATACGCCGAGGGCCAGGCCGTCGGCATACGCCTGGCCATACACCGAGGGTCGCGGCCGTCGGCCCAGCCCACGGCCTGGGAAGCCAGCGCGGGCCACGTGTCGAAGCTACGCCGAGGGCCCGGCTGTCGGTGACGCAGCCCGACCTACGGTCGTTACTACATCAAGCTCTCCAACTTACGCCAAGTCGTCATGGACTCTAAAGGTGAATCCGTTCCTCTATGCGAGCCCACTTTCTACCCTAGTGAATGGTATGCTACTTCATACTCCATCACATATGCGTGATAGGTTCACACCGACCAGTACGGAGGCAAGGAAGGAAGCCCGGTGTTGGAGATATACCCTAGAGGCAATAATAAATGTAGTTATTATTATATCTTTGTTTTTATGATAAATGTTTACATTCATGCTATAACAGTATTAACCAGAAACATTAATACTTGTGTGATTTGTAAACTAAATTAGAGTCCCTAGTAAAGCCTCTTTATAATACTAGCTTGTTGATTAATAGATGATCATGGTTTCTTGATCATGAACATTTGAGATGTTGTTAATAACAAGGTCATATCATTAGGAGAATGATATGATGGACATACTACTATAGACAAGCGTAGCATAAAGATCAAGTCATTTTAATAGTTCAATTGCTATAAGCTTTCTGATACATAGTAACCTAATTCCTTCGACCATGAGATCATGCTTATAACCATCACCGGAAGGATGCTTTGATGACATCAAACACCACACCATAACTGGGTGGCTATAAAGGTGGCATTGAGTGTTCGGAAAGTATGGGTTGAGACACATGGATCAAGAGTGGGATTTGTCCATCCATATGACACATAGATATACTCTGGGCCCTCTCGGTGGAATGTCATCCAATTAGCTTGCAAGCATGTGACTGGATCACAAGGGATCACATACCACGGGAACGAGAAAAGAGTACTTATCGGTAACGAGGTTGAACTAGGTATGCAGAGATACCGACGATCAAAACCTCGGATAAGTAAACTATCGTGAGACAAAGGGAAACTGGTATCGTATGTAAGTGGTTATGTAAGTGGTTCATTCGTTCGCAAAGTAATCATAGAAATATGTGGGAGCCATATGAATTTCCAGATTCCTCTATTGGTTATTGATCGGAGAAGTGTCTCGATCATGTCCGCATAATTCACGAACCGTAGGGAGACACACTTAAGGAATCGATGTTGTTGAGTAGTTATGGAATGATGAGAGAGAGACCGAATTTTGTTCGGGGTCTCGGATGGGATCCGGGATATCACGAGGAGATCCGAAATGGTCCAGAGAATAAGATTCATATAAGGAAAGTCCTGTTTCGGAGTTGGGGAATGATTCCGGTGTTTTCATCGGGAATGTTCTAGAAGGTTCCGGAAGGTCCGGCACTCCAGAGGGGAAGGGTACATGAATGTGTCATGACAATGTGGAATGGTTGCATCATGTACTAGGTATCATGGCTAGGCAAAATAAAGGGCGAAATCAAATCCTAGTTTGAAAATTCAAATGCCAATTTGAAAAGTCAAACGACAAGTTTGCTTGGTGGAGGGAGAGTAGGAAACCTACTTGGGGAGGATGTCCTCCTTCCTCCACACGCCGGCCAAGGAGGCCGAGTTGGGGGAGGACTCCCTCCTCCCAACCGGCGCCCTCCCACCTATATAAGGAGGGGCAGGGCTGCCCCTCTAGACTACACCTATCACACCCTAAACCCTAACCCTAAGCCGCCGGCGCCACCACCCCTGCTGCTGCCGCCGCCTAGGGCACCACCAACTCGCCGAGTTGGGGTGATACCAAACCCTAGCCGTCGGCTACACTCTCCCCTTGGTGACTTCTAAACCCTAGATCGCCAAGGCCTCTCTCATAGTCCACCATACTCGCTCCGGCTTAAGGCGAAGCCGTGCGAGATCTCCCCTCTACTTCTGGTACCACACCGTCGTGCTGCCGGAATCGCGAGGAGAGTGCTACAACCTCCGCTGCCTGCTGGAACAAGGGAGAGGAAGGTCTTCATCGAGAACCGAACGTGTGACCGACTGCGGAAGAGCTGCCAGAACGTAGTGCCGAAAGGATCGTCTACACGATCGTGAGATCGGCAAGAGTACGACTACATCACCCACGAGAATCTGCTCTCGTTAACCGCTTTGGAATCTTCGAGGGTGAGTTCCTCTATCGACTCGTTGCTACAATCTAGTAGATAGATCTTGGCTTGTTTGTTTGCATGCGATAGAATTTTTTTGTTTTCCATGCTACGAACCCCTACAGTGGTATCAGAGCCGTGTCTATATGTAGATCTGTTGCACGAGTAGAACACAATGGTCATTGTGGGCGGTGGTGCTTTTATTATCAATTGCTTCTTGTGTACTTTGCATCTTGCGGTATGATGGGATGAAGCGGCCCGGGCTAACCTTACATGACATCGTTCATGAGACTTGCTCCACGCTCAACATGCAACTTTTATTGCATAAGTGGCTTTGCGGGTGTCTGTCTCTCCCATTATAGTATAGATCCAATTTACAACGGGCACTTGATAGTTCAAACATCAACTTTGTGGTTCTTGTTCGTAAGTTAGATCGACACTTATTGAAAGCCCCAAACCACGTAAAATATGCAAAGAAAGTTAGAGGCGTCTAACTTTGTTTTGCAGGGGTGTGCTGTGATGTGATATGGCAATGATTGTGATTATATTTGATGTATGCAATGTTCCTTATTGTAAGTTGGCAACCGGTAGGAGCCATATGGTTGTCTTTAACTTCTGTTAAGACCCGCATGTCTATTCAAAGTAGTTGTAATAGTTGAAGCTGGTGGACGACAACCATGGAACGACGCCATTGACCTTGACGCAATGCCGGTGATGATGAAGATCATGTTCGTGCTTGAAGATGGAGATCGGAAGCACAAGAAGAAAGGCCATATCATATCACATATTATGAATTGCATGTGATGTTAATCCTTTATGCATCTTGTATTGCTTAGTAAATAACGGTAGCATTATAAGATGATCCCTCATGCACACAAATTTCAAGTTCCAAAGTGTTCATCCTTAGTAAGCACCATTGCTAAAGCTCGTTGTTTCGAAGCACCACGTGATGATCGGGTGTGTTAGATTCTACGAGTGTATACAATGTGAGCAAGCCAGATTTTCTCATGCGGAAGCTAAGGTTTGATCTTGACGAGCCTAGCATGTACAGACATGGTCTCGGAACACGGATCACCGAAAGGTAAAGCATGAGTCATATAGTAGATATGATGAACATGTCGATTGTTCGCAATTGAAGCTACATCAACTCTCGTGATGATCGGTTTTGATGTGGTGGATTTGGTTCGTGTGATCACTAAAACAATGTGAGGGATATTGTTTTGAGTGGGAGTTCACCTAGATTAATTTAACTATTAATTAGAACTTAACTTTGTCATAAACTTAGTCTAAACTATTGTAAATATGTTGTAGATCAATGGTGGCCCCTACCATCAATTTTAATGCGTTCCTAGAGAAAGAAAAGTTGAAAAACAATGGAAGCAACTTCGCGGATTGGTTCCGCAATTTGAGGATTGTCCTCAATGCTGGTAATTTGACCTATGTGCTGGATGCACCGCTGGGTGACCCGCCTGCAGCAGATGCTACCGATGAAGTACAGAATGTTTACCTCACTCGGAAGAATCAGTACTCCACAGTTCAGTGTGCTATCTTGTATGGTTTGGAATTGGAGCTTTATAAAAGGTTTGAGAACCATGACCCACATGATATTGTTCATGAACTCAAAATGATATTTGAGGCTCACGCAGCAGTTGAAAGTTATGAGGCTTCTGAAAAATTATTTAACTGCAAGATGGAAGAGGGCAGCTCCGTCAGTCAGCACGTGCTTAAGATGTCTGGGCATGCAAACAAACTCCAAAGCTTGGGTATAGTGATTCCTAATGCTTTGGGGATTTACCGTGTCCTCCAATCACTGCCACCAAGTTACAAGAACTTTGTGATGAACTACAATATGCAAAACATGAACAAGACGTTGCCAGAACTCTTCTCCATGCTGAAATCTGCAGAAGTGGAGATCAAGAAAGAGCATCAAGTGTTGTTGGTCAATAAGACCACCAAATTCAAGAAAGTCAAGTCTAAGCAAAAGGGAAACTTCAAGAAGGGTGGTAAGAAAGTTGCCGCACCGGCGAATACAACCAAGGCTGGACCTAAGCCTGATATTGAGTGCTTTTACTACAAGGGAGAGGGTCACTGGAAGCGGAATTTCCCAAAGTACTTGGCGGATTTGAAGAACGACAACATCATGAAGAAAGGTATATCCGATATACATGTTATTGATGTGTATCTCACTAGTACTCGTAGTAGTGCTTGGGTATTTGATACTGGTTCGGTTGCTCATATTTGTAACTCGAACTAGGTGCTGCAGAATAAACGGAAGCTAGCGAAGAACGAGGTGACGATGCGCGTTGGAAATAGATCAAAGGTTGATGTGATCGCGTTCGGCACGCTACCTCTTCATCTACCATCAGGATTAGTTTTATACTTAAATAATTGTTATTTGGTGCCTGCGTTGAGCATGAACATTATATCGGGATCATGTTTATTCCGATACGGTTACTTGTTTAAGTCCGAGAATAATGGTTGTTCGATTTATATGAGTAATATGTTTTATGCACATGCACCTTTGATAGATGGTCTATTATTATTGAATCTCGATAGTGGAAATACACATATTAATAACATCGAAGCTAAACGTTTGAAATTGAGCGATAACTCGACCTATATGTGGCACTGTCGTCTTGGTCACATTGGAGTGAAGCGTATGAAGAAACTCCATTCCGATGGACTTCTAGAATCACTTGAAAGATGTGAAGCATGTCTGATGGGTAAAATGACTAAGACTCCATTTTCTGGTATGATGGAGCGAGCTACGGACTTGTTGTAAATCATACATACTGATGTGTGTGGTCCAATGAGTGTAGCATCGCGCGGTGGTTATCGTTATGTTCTTACCTTCACGGATGACTTGAGTAGATATGGGTATGTCTATTTCATGAAACATAAGTCCTAAACTTTCGAGAAGTTTAAGGAATTTCAAAGTGAGGTAGAGAATCAACGTAACAAGAAGATTAAATTTCTATGTTCTGATCGTGGAGGTGAATATCTAAGTTACGAGTTTGGCGAGCATTTGAAGAAATGCGGAATACTTTCACAATTGACACCGCCGGGAACACCACAGCATAATGGTGTGTCCGAACGTCGTAATCGAACTCTCTTAGATATGGTTCGTTCTATGATGTCACTTACAGATTTACCGCTATTGTTTTGGGGTTATGCATTAGAAACAGCCGCATTCACTTTAAATAGGGCACCATCTAAATCCGTTGAAACGACACCATATAAATTATGGTTTGGGAAGAAACCAAGATTGTCGTTCCTTAAAGTTTGGGGTTGCGAAGCCTATGTAAAGAAGTTAGAGCCGGACAAGCTTGAACCCAAAGCGGAAAAATGCGTCTTCATAGGATACCCGAAGGAAGCTATTGGGTATACCTTCTATCATAGATCCGAGGGCAAAATCTTCGTTGCTAAGAATGGATCCTTTCTAGAGAAAGAATTTCTCTCGAAAGAAGTGACTAGAAGGAAAGTAGAACTCGACAAGGTTGTCGAACCTTCTCTCGAACTTGCGTGTAGCGCAGCACCGGAAGTAGTTCCAGTGGCGTCTACACCAATAAGACAGGAAGCTAATGATGATGATCATGAAACTTCGATTGAAGTTGCTACAGAACCTCGCAGGTCAACGAGAACTCGTACCACTCCTGATTGGTATGATCCCGTTATGAGTGTCATGTTGGTGGACAACACCGATGACCCTGCGACCTATGAGGAAGCGATGATGAGCCCAGATTCCAATAAATGGCAAGACGCCATGAAATCCTAAATTGGATCCATGTATGAAAACCAAGTATGGACTTTGGTGGACTTACCGGATGGCCGGAAGGCTGTCGAGAACAAATGGATTTTCAAAAAGAAAACAGATGCTGATGGTAATGTTACTGTCTATAAAGCTCGACTTGTCGCAAAGGGGTTCTGACAAATTTAAGAAGTTGACTACGATGAGACTTTCTCACCGGTAGCAAAGCTAAAGTCTATGAGGATGATGTTAGCAATCGCTGCATATTACGATTATGAGATATGGCAGATGGATGTCAAAACGGTGTTCCTCAATGGAGACATTGATGAAGAGTTGTATATGATGCAACCCAAAGGTTTTGTCGATCCTAAAGATGCTAACAAGGTATGCAAACTTCAACGGTCCATATATGGATTGAAGCAAGCATCCCGAAGTTGGAATCAACGTTTTGATAAGGTAATCAAAAGTTTTGGTTTTATACAAACTTATGGAGAAGCTTGTATTTACAAGAAAGTGAGTGGGAGCTCTGTAGCATTCTTAATACTATATGTAGATGACATATTGTTGATTGGGAATGATGTAGACCTTCTTAATAGTGTCAAGGAATATTTGAATAATAGTTTTTCAATGAAAGATCTTGGCGAAGCAGCTTACATATTAGGCATAAAGATTTATAGAGATAGATCAAGACGCCTAATATCATTGTCACAAAGTACATATTTGGACAAAGTTCTAAAGAGGTTTTGGAATGGAAGATAGCAAGAAAGGGTTCTTGCCCATGTTGCCCAATACGACCTTGAGTAAAACTCAAAGTCCAGCAACGACAGAAGATAGAGAAAGTATGAGTAAGACTCCCTATGCCTCAGCCATAAGATCGCTAATGTATGCCATGCTATGTACTAGACCCGACATTGCATATGATGTTAGTTTGACTAGCAGATATCAAAGTGATCCAGGAGTGGATCATTGGACAGCGGTCAAAAACATCCTTAAGTACTTGATAAGAACTAAGGATATGGTTCTTTCTTATGGAGGTGATGAACAGCTCGTTGTCAATGGTTACACCGATGCTAGTTAGAACACCGATCCGGATGATTCTAAATCTCAATCTGGATATGTATTTACTTTGAATGGTGCAGCAGTTAGCTGGAGGAGTGCAAAGCAAAGCGTTGTGGCGAGATCTTCAACTGAATAGGAATACATAGCTGCTTCGGAGGCTTCACAAGAAGCGATATGGATGAAGGAGTTCATTACAGAGCTCGGTGTGGTTCCAAGTGCGCTGGACCCAATGTCTATCTACTGTGATAACATGGGCGCCATAGCCAATGCACAAGAACCAAGGTCACACAAGAAGCTGAAGCACATCAAGCTATGTTTTCATGCTATTCAAGATGGTGACATAAATATTTGCAAAGTACACACAATCTGAATGTGGCGGATCCGTTGACTAAACCTCTCCCGAGGGCAAAACATGAGCAACACCAAACTGCCATGGGTGTTCGGTATATTATCATGTAATCTAGATTAGTTGACTCTAGTGCAAGTGGGAGACTGTTGGAGATATGCCCTAGAGGCAATAATAAATGTAGTTATTATTATATCTTTGTGTTTATGATAAATGTTTATATTCATGCTATAACAGTATTAACCAGAAACATTAATACTTGTGTGATTTGTAAACTAAATTAGAGTACCTAGTAAAGCCTCTTTATAATACTAGCTTGTTGATTAATAGATGATCATGGTTTCTTGATCATGAACATTTGAGATGTTGTTAATAACAAGGTCATATCATTAGGAGAATGATATGATGGACATACTCCTATAGATAAGCGTAGCATAAAGATCAAGTCATTTTAATAGTTCAATTGCTATAAGCTTGCTGATACATAGTAACCTAATTCCTTCGACCATGAGATCATGCTTATCACCATCACCGGAAGGATGCTTTGATGACATCAAACACCACACCATAACTGGGTGGCTATAAAGGTGGCATTGAGTGTTCGGAAAGTATGGGTTGAGACACATGGATCAAGAGTGGGATTTGTCCATCCATATGATGGATAGATATACTCTGGGCCCTCTCGGTGGAATGTCATCCAATTAGCTTGCAAGCATGTGAATGGATCACAAGGGATCACATACCATGGGAACGAGAAAAGAGTACTTATCGGTAACGAGGTTGAACTAGGTATGCAGAGATACCGACGATCAAAACCTCGGATAAGTAAACTATCGTGAGACAAAGGGAAACTGGTATCGTATGTAAGTGGTTCATTCGATCGCAAAATAATCGTAGAAATATGTGGGAGCCATATGAATTTCCAAATTCCTCTATTGGTTATTGATCGGAGAAGTGTCTCGATCATGTCCGCATAATTCACGAACCGTAGGGAGACACACTTAAGGATTCGATGTTGTTGAGTAGTTATGGAATGATGAGAGAGAGAGACCGAATGTTGTTCGGAGTCTCGGATGGGATCCGGGATATCACGAGGAGATCCGGAATGGTCCGGAGAATAAGATTCAAATAAGGAAAGTCATGTTTCGGAGTTGGGAATGATTCCGGTGTTTTCATCAGGAATGTTCTAGAAGGTTCCGGAAGGTTCGGCACTCCGAAGGGGAAGCGTACATGAATGTGTCATGACAATGTGGAATGGTTGCATCATGTACTAGGTATCATGACTGGGCAAAATAAAGGGAGAAATCAAATCCTAGTTTGAAAAGTCAAACGGCAAGTTTGCTTGGTGGAGGGAGAGTAGGAAACCTACTTGGGGAGGAAGTCCTCCTCCCTCCATCCGCCGTCCAAGGAGGCCGATTTGGGGGAGGACTCCCTCCTCCCAACCGGCGCCCTCCCACCTATATAAGGAGGGGCAGGGCTTCTCCTCTAGACTACACCTATCACACCCCGAACCCTAACCCTAAGCCGCCGGCACCACCACCCCTGCTGCTGCCGCCGCCTAGGGCGCCACCAACTCGCTGAGTTGGGGTGATCCCAAACCCTATCCGTTGGCTACACTCTCCCCTTGGTGCCTTCTAAACCCTATATCGCCAAGTCCTCTCTCATAGTCCACCATACTCGCTCTGGCTTAAGGCGAAGCCCTGCGAGATCTCCCCTCTACTTCCGGTACCACACTGTCGTGCTGCCGGAATCGCGAGGAGAGTGCTACAACCTCCGCTGCCTGCTGGAACAAGGGAGAGGAAGGCCTTCATCGAGTACCGAACGTATGACCGACTGCGGAAGCACGGCCGGAACGCAGCGCCGGAAGGATCGTCTACACGATCTTGAGATCGGCAAGAGTATGACTACATCACCCACGAGAATCTGCTCTCGTTAACCGCTTTGGAATCTTCGAGGGTGAGTTCCTCTATCGACTCGTTGCTACAATCTAGTAGATAGATCTTGGCTTATTTGTTTGCATGCGGTAGAATTTTTTTGTTTTCCATGCTACGAACCCCTACACCCGGAACATCAAGCCCGACAAGACGGAGGATTGGAAGAGGAGACGGAAGAAGACAGGTTGGCAGCTTCCAGGTCCAAGCGGTACTACCGGTCGTCGGAACCGGTACTACCGGTCAGCGGTACTACTGCCCCCTGCTACCGCTCGCTACTGACGGCTCCAACTGACGCTCCAGGACCGCAAGCGGTACTACCGGTCCCAGAGCGGTACTACCGGTTACGACCAGTACTACCGATCCTAAGTCCGGTACTACCGGTCGTGTGTGGGCCTGCACACGCCAACTCGGCCCAGCGCCATGTACCCCTTACTATACTTTCCCGTCTCGTTCCCAAACTACCCCTGTTTATGTGGCTGGCCTATAAATAGAGCCCCCACCCCTCATGTATCCCTTAGGCATAGATGATAGACTAAAGACATCCCCTATTGTCGAGTCTCTAGTTTTGTCTCATCCCGTTTACGAAGGGGACCGACTATTGTCACCAACCTCGATTGGACTTTGCATCACGCATCCATCATTGAACAAGGCCTTGGAGTTCGGTGTCTCGTCTCCAAGTTATCAAGACCCTCCCCAAGGTGTTCTTCCCTCTCCGATGTGGATTTGAGGGAGCACGTTGGCCGATCTTTCCTTGCGAGGATTCTATCGGACTGGTGGCCGCCGTTCAGGAGCAATCGGCCTTGTATCGTGTGAGTTTTGCGTGTGTTCATCGTGTTCTTCGCAAGGTGTGTGTTCGCTTCTGCTACCTTCTCCCTTTTTCCTCGCTTTCCCATCGATTTGACCACGAGATCCGTGAAGATCGGGCCACCCAAGAGGTTAACCCCTTTATCATCTGGTATTAGCAGCTTTTGTTTGCCACAGATTTCTCATCGATTTGGTCTTTTCCCCATAAATTCGAAAATTCCACCAAAAATCGCCCCAATTCGTGTTTTGGATCGATCTGTTATTTGAGTGCGTTTGGTAGGTTTTGATCCATGGATTACTTGCTAAACTTTTTGATTTACCTTCCTTTGCGTTTCCATAGCCTAATTCCTTGATTTCCCCTTTCGGTTTGGTGTTTTTATTGAAGATTTTCTTCCCAAATCTCCCCAAAATCTCGAAAACGCGTCAAATCTGGGCGTCCCAGGACCAACCGGTACTATCGGGCACAAAACCCGATACTAACGCACCTCCCGGTACCTAAACGGTACTACCGGTCCTCCGAAAACCCGGCACCACTGCTCCAAAAACCGGTACTACCGCCCGGTATTGAACAGAAAAAAACAGATTCCCAGATTTCAGCCTCTCACCGTTTTGAGCATAACTTTTGCATTCGAACTCAGATTTTGGTGTTCTTTAGCTCGTTTCGACGAGGAGAAGGAGCTCTACATCATGATCCACGTTTTTCATGCTATATACTCCATCCAAATTCCGTGAGCAAGGCGGAATCCAACAATAAAGGGTGAAGATCATCGACGAAAGGTATAAACATTTCACGACTTCTCCCCACTTGCATTCCTTTGTGAACCCCACTATCTTTGCGAGCAACAAACACCTATTGAGACTAGTTCCTCTTATGATTGCTTGGGCTATGCACATTTGATACCTTGTAGAATTCCGAGCAAACATTGTGAGCGCTATCTCATATAGTTATCTTGTATAGTTGTTGGCACAAGGAAGAGGCAAGTGAAAAGAAAAAGAAAGAAAAAAGAGTGAAAAAAATATAGAAAAAGGAAAAAAAGAAATATACATGTGCCTCATAGAATAGGAAGCGCAAGCTCGATGAACATCATATATGTGGTACTTATTGTGCATATCTTGTAGCCCACCAATTTTGTGCAATCGAACTAGCGTCTCTCCTTGTACTTGTGTGACACGAGCTTATAGTCTTCGCTAGGTAATCATTTGGTTCTTATCTCACTTTCTCCATCGCACAAGTCCCATTTATCCCACCGTGTGTGTTTCCTTGTACATATTTTCTATCTTGTGGATTGACTTGTTTGCTTTGTGATCATTGTGGTTCTCTACTTGCCAATACAACATCTTGATTTCGGATTGGTCCTTGACATGCCACTTTCCATACCTATCCACCATAGGCCATGTGTGTGTGTGTGTGTTTTGGTTAGTAGTTGGTTTTGGTGTTCCGCGTGAACTACACTTTGCTTGGTTTATTGCTCTCAAGTGTGGCCACTTGGACGATACTATCTTCCAAGGTAAAGTAAGGTTTGACGTTGCATCCCAACACCCACTACCACTTCCATATACAACACTTGGTCTTGTGAATCATGTCTAGGGACTCCGAAACCGAAGATGATATCTATGAAGAATCCATGATGAGCCACCATGACTACGACTCCACAAGTATAGAGGACATGACGGAGCACTACACCGACAACGGTTCCACATGCATGGAAGACATGGAGCATGACATCAACTATGGCTCCTCAAGCATGGAAGACTTGGAGCTCTACATCGACAATGGATCCTCATGCATGGAAGATAGGGAGCAGTACATCGACAATGGATCCACATGCTTGGGTGATATGGAGTACTACACCAACAATTACTCCCCAAGCATGGACGACTTCGAGTGCGACATCGACGACGCCTCGCCGAGCATGGAGGACATGGAGAACTTCATCGACTTTGATGGCTCCTCCATGATCCATGAAGAATTCCTCCACCGCGTGGAGATGGAAGCCTACTACGCCAAGCAAGAGGAGGCGCATCATCAAGAATCCATGACCTTCAAGGCCAAGTGTGCCACACCAAAGGGCACCACCTAATTCGATGATCCACCTCCTAGGCATCAAGCGCCACCACGTCCAAGGCGTCAAGCGCCACTATCTCCAAGACGTCAAGCTCCACCACCTCCAAGGCTCCAAGCTCCATCACCTCCAAAGTGCCAAGCACCTCCTATCCAAAGAAGAGTGGCGTCCAAACATCATATACATCAGAGGCGCCAAGAAATAAGAAGCTTCATCGACAAACATCCTCTCATGAGCATCGCCACCATAAAGAGGATACAAGAAATCGTCAAAGGAATCTTCGCCACCAAGACGAAGAATTCATGATGAGCACCAACCATAATGCTCAAGCAAGCTCAATAAGGCACCACAAGCACAAGAAGAGTGCCAAGGCAAATGATCACCGTCGCGAGCGTCATGTGGATGACCAAGTGCTTCACCAACATCAACCATCGGTAAGGCACGCCAATGACCTCCGTCGACACCATCATAGGGCACCTTCAACTACTAGTGACACCACCACAATGGCACCAAGAGCAGGCCTTCCTCCACGCCATCGAGCTTCAACGCCTACGCTTGACTTTCGCGACCTCGTGAACGAGGAAAATAAATACCTCTACTTCGCCAAGTTGGCTGCGTATGACAAGAGGGTGTCTACACTCCAAGATGGAGGAAGCCAAGGCCACATATGTGATGAAGTCGATACGAGCACCGCTCTTGACAACACCATGAGCCTACTTCCACCACTACTACGAGATGGCCACAAGACGATCGAGCATGGGATTTGCCCTTCGACCATGGAGGCAAGCGATGATGCCCATCTTATGGCATCCAACTTTGGAGGCGACAAGGTCAAGAATAGTGAGCATGGGATTTTCCCTTCACCAAAGGAGGCGCATGGAGTTGAGGAAATCGAGCTTATCCCAATATGCTTGAGTGATGATGTGGTACCAATCCCATGTGAGTATGAGAGCCACTTAGCCCACTTGAGTGAGAACAAGAGTGAGATGAGTGACTCCACCTTATGTGAGATTGAGTGCTTCACTTGGAGGGCATGAGTGATACTCCTAGTGAGTTGAGAGTGGTAGTTGATAGGTCAAGTGAGACCATTTCGATTTCTAACAACTTACCCTCTACCTATAGTGTGTTCTCTTGTGTTATGCTAGGTTCCATGGAGGAAGACGCACCAAGCCATGAAGCAATGATGCCTCAATTGGAGAAGATGTACATGGTGCACGAAGATGATGCTATGCCATGGCTACATCAAGAATACGAAGTCGTCCACAAGGAGACCACTACTTCCACAACACTCACTTCATATGAGAGGTATGAACAAGGTAACAATAAGGGTGTTGATGATGCCATGATACCACTAGTGGACATGATGAATTGTGAGGATATGCATGCTATGGATGATACTTGTGACATTACATATGCTCCAATCATATTCTCATGTGATGCTTTGCCTTTGCATATTATTAATCATGTGGAATTGGTTGATTGCGTTATCATTGCCATAAACATGCCATGCAATGCATCTTGTGTGTATCCTTCAATTGCTTCGGACATGCGTTGTCATGCTAGTCATTCAATTTCTCATGTTGCTTGCAATAAGATGAATGATTGCTATTTCACTTGTTTTGCTTGCAACAATATTGATCATATGCGTTATAATAAGATGGCCCCATAGCTTTCTCAATTTTTGGAGATTTTGATAATTGCCATGATAAGCATGTTCACCACTTGCATATTCACCATGCATCTATTTCATACTTGATTGACATTAATGGTGATGTGCACAAGAAGAGATACGTCATGATGCATGATGTGTATCTCTACCATGCACACACGTTCTTCCTTTTGTGTATGATGTGTGTAGGTACCCGCACTATCATGTCAACCTCGGTTGAGCACGAGTTGACAAAAAGAGCTCTTGAGAGCATCCCACAAGTGAGTTCAAGATCGAACCTAGCTATGATACCTTTTGCATGCTTTGCATCTTTCATGTTGGAAAATTTCTCTTTCCTATGGTTTGATTGCAAACATGTTGATGGTATTATCTCACCTTGTGACATTCATGTTTCTTTGCTATTGGATATTGATGCTTTGTGTGTTGCAACAAAAATGTTGAACAATTTCTCTTTCCGATGTTTTATGTGCAACCATAATGCCATTAATAGCATGTATTGTCATGAGAGCTTTCAAGTATCTCGTCTTGTTGTTGCAACAAACATAAGGACCACTTTCTCTTTCATTTGGTTTGTTTGCAAACGTGTTGTTTTTGCTTTCGCTTGGGATACACATATTCCCATGATATTTGCTTTCGATGATTTGTGTGTGACATCCAACATGTCGAACAATTTCTCTTTCCAATGGTTGGTTTGCACACATAATGATGTTGCTTTGGACATTCTTTCTTGCCTGTTTTTGCCGAATTCTCCTATTCTCGCATCAAGGGCGTTGATCAAAATTCTAGTCAATTGCCTTCAGTGCCACACTAAAACATTGTATGGAGTTTTTGAGTTCCCACATTTGGATGATGTTCAAACGATTTCCATGCACTTTGACCTTGCATATGCATTCCATTTGTTATACATGCATTTTGCTAATAGTGTTATGAACAAGAATGTACATGCCACATTTGACATGCTCCTCTATCACGCACGAAAATATTTTGCTTGGTTTTTGTTGTGTGAAGGTACAAGTGCATACACGTCAACCTCTACCAACCACGTGTTGACAAGAAGAACCGAAGAGAGTTACCTATGGCTACCCTTCATCGAGCCATCTCTACATGCTAAGGTGACTTTCTTCTACTTGAGGACTCATGCTATAATGTTCATGAATTGGCTACGCTTTGAGTGTTGCTTCGCTTTTGTCGTGAGCTTTGTAGGCTTCATGGAGGGTGAAGGAACATTGAAGTGTTGTCAAGTCAATCTTCCCGAGGACGACTATATGGTGAACCCCAGGATCAAGGATGTCCTTCGACCTCTTCTACTTCGTGATGAACATGGAGAGTCGAGGACGACTCTTTTCGAAGGGGGGGGAGATGATGCAGCCCGACCTACGGTCGTTACTACATCAAGGTCTCCAACTTATGCCAAGTCGTCATGGACTCCAAAGGTGAATCCGTTCCTCTATGCGAGCCCACTTCCTACCCTAGTGAATGGTATGCTACTTCATACTCCCTCACATATGCATGATAGGTTCACACCGACCAGTACAGAGGCAAGGGAGGAAGCCCGGAACATCAAGCCTGACAAGACGGAGGCTTGGAAGAGGAGACGGAAGAAGACAGGTCGGCAGCTGCCAGGTCCAAGCGGTACTACCGGTCGTTGGAACCGGTACTACCGGTCAGCGGTACTACCGCCCCCTGCTACCGCTCGCTACTGACGGCTCCAACTGACGCTCCAAGACCGCAAGCGGTACTACCGGTTACGACCGGTACTACCGGTCCTAAGTCCGGTACTACCGGTCGTGTCTGGGTCTGCACGCGCCAACTCGGCCCAACGCCATGTACCCCTTACTATACTTTCCCGTTTCGTTCCCAAACTACCTCTGTTTATGTGGCTGGCCTATAAATAGAGCCCCCACCCCTCATGTATCCCTTAGGCATAGATGATAGACTAAAGACATCCCCCATTGTGGAATTTCTAGTTTTTCCTCATCCCCTTTACCAAGGGGACCGACTATCGTCACCAACCTCGATTGGACTTTGCATCACGCATCCATCGTTGAACAAGGCCTTGGAGTTCGGTGTCTCGTCTCCAAGTTGTCAAGACCCTCCCCAAGGTGTTCTTCCCTCTCCGATGTGGATTTGAGGGAGCATGTTGGCCGATCTTTCCTTGCGAGGATTCTATCGGACCGGTGGCCGCCGTTCGGGAGCAATCGGCCTTGTATCGTGTGAGTTTTGCGTGTGTTCATCGTGTTCTTCGCGAGGTGTGTGTTCGCTTCCGCTACCTTCTCCCTTTCCCCTCGCTTTCCATCGATTTGACCACGAGATCCGTGAAGATCGGGCCACCCAAGAGGTTAACCCCTTTATCAGTCGGCTTACCGGCCGCGTCGTTAGCCGACCGTGTAACGGCATCCTCGCCGTTCGCCGACGGGCAGGACACGGCCATCGGCTAAAGGCTACGCCGATGGCCAGCTGATATGCCGACGGCCTTTTATGCTCCGCCGAGAGAGAGGTCCGCCAAGAAGGCTACGCCGACGGCAGCCCTCGGCGTATCGTACGCCGACGACGAAAGGGTCTACGCCGAGGGCCTTTTGCCGTCGGCCTAGCGATCTGATCCTGTAGTGAGTGCAAGCATGCATGTAACTCGTGCGCGCGGCCGGTCAAAATTGAGAAGTTCAATTCAGAATTGATCAAGTTCCCCACGCGCATGTATGCATCTTGGTTTTT
The DNA here is from genome assembly GCA_916181665.1 of Avena sativa. Lineage (NCBI taxonomy): Eukaryota > Viridiplantae > Streptophyta > Magnoliopsida > Poales > Poaceae > Avena > Avena sativa. The sequence goes on along the minus strand of OV702279.1, from coordinate 366,128,629 downwards.
CTCCAGGTTTTGATCGCACAGCTGAAATCAACACGGCCAAGCTAGCACGCTATGTTTGGTTTTCCTACAGGTTTTGATTGCGCCGTTGAAATTAGGGCAAGCCACTGCACGCATCCTAGCTACGACTACTGAAACACAACAAGAGAAAATGCAAAACATGTGCGATCGAGGAGACAATGCTGCTAGTAGATCCGACTAGATCCGATCAAAGGCTTCATCAGGAATTCGGGATGTCCAATTTGGGGCAGCATTATTAATCTAGTCTCACTTTAGGCATGCCCGTGATGGATCATCTTCGAGATTCGAGAGCAGAATGATTGGGGAATCGACCGCGTTTGAAGCTATGCTAGTAGCCAACATACGCAATGACGTACAGGCGACTCAAACTGACCTTTTTTCTTTCTTTTTGCTACTGTATCAGCTGGGCTATGGCTAGCTCGTGCAACATATGTACTAGTACAATTATTAACCTCCTTTTCCCTTCAAGTACAAGGATCAGGCGCTTTGTGCTTTCTTCTGTCTGCACCTGTTAAACCTGGACCTCTGACAACTGTCATGGTTTTAAACCTGGACCTCTGACCTCTGACAACCTATTAACCTCCTTTTCCCATCCTAAAAAGAAGTCTTAGACATAGTTTTAAACGATGGAGTGGGTAGTGCTAATACAAAGATTCTTCAAAGTGAGTCTAATGCCAAATTCATGTCTAAAAGAATCATTTGGCAGAAAGGTCCACCAGTCAGTGGTAGCAGTCTACTTTCTTTTTTTCTTTTTAGGATGGCTGGTTGGAGTCTCGTGGGTTCTAAACAGTTGGAATTCACTCATGTCTCCAGTTTTTTTAGCTCTTTCTATACACCGCACTAGTAGTACCGATTTTCTTCCCGCTATAAACTGGACGAATATCCTAAAGAATTTAAGAGCTGTTGTATTGATATCAGGGTTCGAGCGAGAGAGTCTATAGCTACAATCTAGTTATCTATCAATCATCATCATCATCATCACCATCCGCTTGCTGAGAAGATCAGGCCACCCCATATCATCTTGGCCATGATGGACGAAGACGACGGTGGTAGTTGTCGATGGCGATTGAATTATAGTGGTAGTCGATTTCGGGGATTAGACCCGTATTTTTTGCTTGTATGAGCACGCCGTCGCTCGTGGAGAAGAACATGTTGACATTGACGATAACCACGATCGGTGGTGGCGGCGACGATGTGGCGATGTTGTTGGCGTAGATGGTTGTCGACGATGATGACCACAGGTGATGAAGGTGCAGTCTTGTATTGAGGTGAGGCGCGTACTCAAGACGTGCATCCTGGTCGATGTTGGCGAAGACGATCCGACGCGGTTGATGATGAGGAGTAGCCGGAGATGCGTCGACGCCAAGGATGGTGTAGAGGAGCACGACGACTTGGCGATGACATGGTGGCAGAAGACATGGATCTAATTTAGAAAAGAAATTGATAAATCTAGAGAAAATAGATCTATAGCTTGGAAGAAAACTAGCTGTGAGATTTGGTGCCCTCGACGGAGATCATGGAGCTCGATCTCGCCGGGGGCCGCGGGCGGAAGCAGTGACTAAAATCTAGACGGAGCGAACCGTTCTGATACCATAATATTTGGAGAGAATAATAACTTGTATTGATATGTGAGGATTTCAGAGTATATATAGGCCAAACCAATCTAGGGTTTAAGCCAACCGACATTGAGAGGCACAAACCGATTACAACACAAACATATCTCTAATACCTTTCACCGACACATGCGTTTGAAATTGAGAACGTTTATTGTGAGTCCGTGACCGAAATTCTCTGCCTGCGCAAAGATGACGCAACGATGACACGCACAAATCCAAAAAAATAATCTCCCAATACAGTATCCGGCAGTTAGAATTGCCCGTAGGCCGCCTTCTCCTCTGTCGCCCTACTAATTAGGGCATCTACAATAGTGCTGAGTCAGCTGTCTGTAAGGGGAGGTTATAAATGATTTTGATGATATGGAGAGGAGAGAGTGAGGCTGTCTATAAAGTTGTAGACAGTCTATAGAAATCTTATAGACAACTTATAGACGGTAATTTTGTTGTTATATGAGTAATGTCTATAACTTGTACTCACATAGCTATGACTAAAAATAAATATGTTACAGACAGACTGTTATACAAGTTGTCTATAATTTTGTCTAATATAAGGTTTATTACAGACATCACGTGTCTAAACCAATGCTCATATCTAGTGTGTTTTTTAATCTTTTTGAAAAAATAAAAATTCTAGCCATTGAAACGATATTCGTTCAAACTTATCCGGTTTAGTTAGTTTAGAGTTGTTTATATTATTTCAATTAGTGAAAGTTTTTCATTTTTTGATTTTTTTGAAAACAACTCATGACACGTTGACACCACATCATCATTGCCTTGTGTATCCCGGTCGCTTAGATTTCAATTAATCAACCTAATCTAGGATTTAGACCTATATGCAACGTATTACACCAATAGTTGGTGATCGGTGCAAAAAACATGTAAAGTTGGTGTTTTCCGCAACGACGGCAGCAATACGTGGTGGTTTGTGCAATTTGCTCACTCACACCACGCCCACGAAGGAACTCTAATAAGTTTAGCATCAGAGAAGAAGGATTCCATGGGAAGCAACCGGCATGCATACGATTTTCGTGCACCTTGCAAGGCCAGAATATTAGTGGGTTTTTTCATGTGCGGCTTGCTGATAAAAACGTAGGATTTGATTTTTTTTTTTCAAAGGTGATTGTGACGTGATGGGAACATCCGATTTGAGGTGGCACCATTCGAATCACGGAGAAATTAGTTAATTAATCGCTAGATAAGAAACCTAGTGACACACGGACACAGTGTTACGTATATTATGTGCACATATCAAATCAAATGAAGACTGGTTATTGGTTAGGTTCTGAGAGAACAGGAGCTTGGACCGTTGGAAAATCGATCACTCCATTATTCGTCGGTAAGCTCACTCACCACTGAATGATTCCTCTTCTAGCTAGATTGCATGGTTGTTGAATAAAACCATGTCCAAAAGAGATGACAATCTTCTAAGTAAAATCCCCACAGAAAAACAAATAATTATAAACAACATATTCATTTCTTTTCATGCCAAACATGCATGTCTAGAGAGTTTAGGCAGAAGAAAACAAATTTATAGTTGTCATGACAGACAATACGTTTCACAGCGTTCTTCGGGCTGTTGTCCCCTTTCCTAGACTTGATAACACAGAATCCAATCACGAAAGTGCTATGATTACCTACCTTAATCAACCAGTACAACCTACGTACCTTAGTCAATTTGGTGTGAACAAGCAAGAAATAATCTTTAAAAAGTTCAGTACTAGCCCTACCATGAAAATGGCAGCCTAATAATTTAATTAGGTGAGCTAGTAGCTATAGGTAGGATGCCAGCTTAATTAATTATAACGTTTAGGTCGTTTGCACAGCTTGAAGTATAACTATAGCTTTCTCAAAAAAAAAGTATAACTATAGCTAGCTCTCGTCCGGCCATTGTACCGAACGGCTTAATCATGGAGATTACTCATGCAAGGTAAGTTCATGTAATCGCTATCTATTGGACTGCGATGCAACTACCTGCTCCATAAACAAAGGATCATCATGTGCCCACTCAAAAAATTATGTAGGTATATATTTTTTCATTTTCGTACATAATGCAATTATGATATAGCGAAAAAATTATGTTTATATTGTGTGATAAGTATAGCTTTGGGATGCATAACTTCGAAGAGGAGCCAGCCATCATGATTCATATATATATGCTATCAAGCTGGTGTTGTTTTTTGCTTTCCTTTTCGCTTTCTTGTCTAGAGGAGGCAAGTCAAGATCAGGCCTCATGTAAAGGTTCTGGCAGGATCTTTTGGTCCACAACAGGGACGTGCACTATTTCTGGGGCCGCTGATCAATTAATTTGGTCTTTACGTGTTACATAGAATCTTCATACAGTTATGAACCTGTCGGTAACTATCTGTAGTATATGGAGTTAAATACGTGGGACACCCACAAGATGCGCAAATACAAGACAGGCTTGTGGGTGTGCCCCATGTATTTAACTCTGGCATAAACTTCATTCATAAAATAAATTATTTTGATAAGCTTTTTTTAGTTAATGCCAACAAAATCTTTGCCTAGTCATAGTGGGAGTATCATATTACTACTATCATTAGGACCTTAGTTTGGGGGCCTTTCGGCCTCCTGCTCTAAATCTTGATCTGTATATAAGCTCTCTTTTTCTATCTTAGTGGATGGCAAAACGTCTTCCGGTTTCCTAAAAAAAATCATTTAGTAGTATCAAAACCTTATAGTATTTAATTATATATAGGATCTCAATGTAAACTTGTATACAAGATGTATTTATCATTAAACTTTCTAGGCTTATGTGCTAATGATATGATATCATATCATATTATGATACCACTATCACTTCTCTCTTTATTAAATGATGTGCCATGTTAGCTTTTTGCATGCATGATACCACCTATGATACTTTCACTATGACTAGCCTACAATTAGGAATAAAATTTGTACTGAATAACACCGAATTTATTGGCATGTTATTACCTAATAGAGTGCAGTACTAGAATTAGTGTACTTCACTTTTACAATATGAATAGATATGACTTGCTAGTAAGAATTTGGGCCTATCTACACTCCAAGTGGACTGATTCTTATCTCTTAGTCAAGCTTTAAAAAAGGGTGTGCTTAGTGCTTAAAGATCCACACTTTGTGGGATCTAGAGAAGGGAATTCATAGGCAGGATTTTCCTTGCTTCTGATGCAAAGAGGCTGATTTGAACCCAAGGCTTCCATCTAAGCTTGCAAAAAGAAATATAGTGGGTTAGAAAACGTATTCATTGCATTGTAAAAAAATTGTCCATCTTGTTAAAAAAATTGTTATCGTATCACTCAATTGATGAAATCTTATTTGTTGATTGACTTTAGAAATATTTTCATATAGACAAAAGTTTGCCATGTTTAATAATTTGTTCAGCTTGTCTGGAAAAATATAATATTTTCTAGGCCAAGTGAGATAAAAAAACATCCAGCATGCCATAATATTTGTTCATCATCTTGTGCATACATGTGACTAACAATTATCAAAATTGTCTAATTTTGAGTGAGATTTTGATTCATATATGAAATTAGGGTGCATCAGTGTTAGTCGCCCGTAGGCTTGGGCCGAAGCGGATCGTTGAAAACCTTGGTTTCACCGCTAGATAAACCTCTTGTAAGTCATCGGCTAGGATAAGTTACTTCTGTGAAAATTTATGGCGTTTGTATATACATCTCGATATAGTGAAATTTCATTAGCTGACGTCCGTGGTTTTTTTCATTTTTTGTTGGAGAAGTTTTTTCACGTAAAATATGTTTTCTCTTGCTGTAATTTCTTTTTCATTCTTCGTTATTTACTTGTCACGTTTATAACATGTAGCCTACCAAAATATGTTATATTTAGGAGGTAATAATACTACTATCGAGAGAACGTGTATAGGGTATGTATCGATGAGCTACCGACAACTTCACATTTGGACAACATGCACGCATGATTGGTGCACGAAACTGAAACTGCAGGACTATCGATCCCCATGCATGCCTTTGTTTTTTGTTTGAAAATGGCACTGTGTTGTCTATATAACCGCTAGCTCTAGCTCGATAGCAACTTGATTTGAAAAGGAGGGGCTTCCTACCTACGGTGAAGTAGCTTCGAATTTGGCCAAAGGAACAGGACAAGCCCCACACTGCAAGCATGCATAGCGCCAAAAGAATATCCATGCTGTCTAAAAATAGAAGAATATGCACGTGTACGCTTAGGCTAATCATAGTGGTAGTATCATAATACTAGTATCATGCATATGATACTAGTGTATTAGTGTATGATACATGTCTATAGTGCACCGTACCCCCTCTGTTAGAAATTATAAGGCCTATGGACCACTTTAATAGGATTAAGAAAAGCAATAACTCATCCTCTTGATTACTACATGCACCAATAGTTATACATGTATGAGAGAAGAGAAAGAAAGAGAAGACGATGCATTGGATGAGAGATGGTAATAAATGAGAAAGGACATATAGTTCCTAATATTTAAAAAAAGCTCTTAGGCCTTATAATTCCTAACGGAGGGAGTATCATGTAGTACTATCATAGTAGTGGTACATTTATTAAATTGTAGAATCTCTATGCAAAATATGTACTCCCTCCGCTCCGGTATAAAGGGCCTTTAGCAAATCGCAGCGGGACCAAGGCGTACACCGATTGGGTTTAGAGAAACGAAGGAGATTGATGACAGGGCCAACCAGCGGACTAGTTTTAGGCAGGCAAACGAAACCGAGAATACGAATGAGAAAGATTGCATGCCCGATCAATTCGGTTTCCGTGGCGGTTACCAAAACCAAGAAATTTGAAACAGCCAAAAAAATGCTAGAGGCCCTTTATACCGAAGCGAAGAGAGTATACAAGATTTGCTTGCCATTATGATTTCTAATTTTACGTTCTATGATACAGTATCTACCTATGATATTCTAACCCCCTCTCTCTTTATTAATTGTGATGCCGCATCAGATTTTTACCAAATTAACATGCATGATACATCTTATAATACTAGTATACCAGCCATGCAGATCTACGACACTGTTAGAGCCTTGCCTAATTGCACCGGCTAGGTAGCTGCGAAAACCGTTAGAGCCTTGCTTGCACCAGGCTCGAAGCGACCCGCCCGGTGAGGTTGAGTACGCGTGTTCTCGCTCCGGCGAGCCAGCCGTCCGTTCGTTCATCCGGCCTCCTCGTCCACGCACGACCGGGCGGGCCGGTGGAATTAATGCATGGCCCACATGCAGCTGACCGGCCACGGGCCACCGAACGCGCCGTCTGTGGTCTCTCCAAACTCACGCAAGCAAGCTCTCACTCTCGCGCTACTTCGTTCATCGTGAAGTCGTGGTGGTTAATTGTGGAATTTGCAAGTCACCTAGCTCGGTGCTTGCGAGTAGAGCCGCATCATGGATATTACATTGCAATCCAATGATATAATTTTTTGGCATGCAACTTATATTATATTAACTAAATTTATTAGTTCAAACATTGTTTTTAACTACATGTCGGTCTAATAAACTTGGACAAAGGGACATTGTGCGGTTTTAACTGACACAAATCCTTACCATCTCACCAACTCCTCGAAACAGGGTTTTGTCCCGCTTTATAAATAAAACCAAACAGTTAAACCGATACATAGTGATGACTGATTTTCTCTTACAAACAAATCAAAGACAAACTAGAAAACCTAAGAAGCATCTAGCTTGCCGCCGAAGGCATCAAGACTAAGGAGACCGGAGCTCCACGGCAACGCCTCCAAGAAGGTAATGTCGCAACAAGTGCCGCCATCGCCGAGACCACAAGGGTCTAAGGTTTTCACCAGGAGCCCAAATGCGGAGAGAGTAGAACAACAACGCCCTCAAGAGGGGCAAGACACCCGCGGGCGTTGCCATCGTTGGCACGAAGCGCTGGAATTTCGTCCAGAGAAACCCTATCCACACTCGGTACCTTAGACCGCCACCATTCCCCGAGCCGAGCTCCCCACAAACGATCTAGGGCGCCACCACCACTTGGAGCCACCCCCCCCCCCCAACGCCCACTCCTTGCCACCCTCATGTTCCAAAGAGATAGGTCAACACCACCGTCACGTCGCCCCTACAGTCGAAACGCTTGTGTAGTCAACCTTCATGGGCCGCCGCCCGGCATCCAAGAACTCATGTACGTGTAACATCTTGGCCACCTGGAGGAGTCTCGTCCTCCACTGCTATAAGAGGTTGCTGGCCAGAGGCGGCCACAAGGACACCCCCACAGGCCTGTCCGGGCCAAGATCAGGCCCATAAAGTCCATGGCGCCACGCTGCAGCATGTAGTCCACCTCCATCACCCTCTTGCTCGAGTCGCGCCGCTGCCAACATCTCCAGAGGGTGTTCTTGGTGTGGACAGGTCGGCCCGCCCAGGCCCAGATCTGGGCAAGCGGCGCACTGCATGTCCGCCATCACTGTGTCGCCCTGTCTCTCTAGTGCCGCCACCACGCCACCCCTAACCGAGCTGTCGGCCCCTTAGTACCGCAGGGGAGATGGACGGGCTACTGGCGCCGATGAGCTACAGCAGCCGTCTGCCCTAAAAACCATTGCCGCCTCGAGGAGCACTAGGCCGTCCCTGGCCCCGCCTGCCGGCCGCCGCCACGCCAGGTTCTAATGGCCCTCGCCGAGTCGCACCGCCGCCGGGGAGGTTACCGCCCCCTTCGGGCCTCCGTGCGCTGGGGAAAGGAAAACTAGCCGCCGCCGGCACCGCACGAGTTTTTCCTGATGGCTCATGCTGGCGCTGGTCTGGCAGAGAGGGGAGAGGGAGGCGGGGCGGCTAGGGTTTCTGGTCCTGGTCGTCCGAGAGCGACCGAGGAGCCGGGTGTCCCCAACTCCCCATCTCACCAACTAGCCGGGCACGAACAGAAAAATCCGTTTAACTGACACGTACACTCTCCTTTTCAAAATATAAGATGTTTTAGGTTTGTGAAACAAATATATCTAGACTACTTTTAGTATGTAGGTTTACTCTGGTTTGGAGTGAATCTATACACTAAAACAAGTCTAGATATATTTTTTTGATAAATCTAGACAGAGGGAGTACTAATAAGGTACAAACACTGCAGTGTAAGCATGCATGTAACTCGTGCGCGCGGCCGGTGAAAATTCAGTATTGATCAAGTTCAACCTACTCCATCCAAAGTAAACTGTAATGCAATATTCACTTTTCAGCGGCAACTTTTAAGCTGGGTATTCTCTTCCATCTCCGCTTTCTCTGGAACTAGCAGCGTGACAGCTAATTACCTCTGGTTACTGTCCTATAATCTTAATTCCGTCAGTACCAGATATGATCGACAGTTGTACAATGTAATCTTCGGCGATAAGGTCAAAATTCAGCTTTACCACTAGGCACCGTCGGTGAACGATTTGCGTGTGAGAAGATTTAAAAAGGGTTGAACACGTTCAAGAACACTATTGTCGGCGCTAGAGATTTTCCACGCCCATGTCTACCACCGACAAGATCACTGCGATTAATGATGAGATTCTATCCTCTGTGGATGCTACAGAGTACATAAGTATTGTTGGTGGCCTCCGGTATCTGACGATCATGGCACCAGATATTTCATATATTGTCAATAGAGTTTGTCAATACCTTCATACGCCTCGCGACACTCATTGGTCTGCTGTTAAGCGCATCTTGCGTTATGTATGTCCTATGAGTTGCACCTTCGGCCGAATCCCTATGAGGTTCTCTCGGCATATTCTGATGCGGACTGGGCTGGCAGTCCGGATGACAGGCAATCCACGGAGGGCTATGATGTGTTCTTTGGCTCAAACTTGATCGCTTGGAGTGCTCGAAAACAGGTATCATGTAGCAGTACTGAAGCTGAATACAAGGCTATGGCCAATGCCACTACAGAGCTCGTCTGAGTACAGTCTTTGCTTCAGAAATTGGGAATTTCCCAACCGCAGCCTCCTATCCTTTGGTGTGACAACATCCGTGCTACATATATCTCTGTGAATCCGGTATTCCATGTCCGAACGAAATACATCGAAGTTGACTATCCCTTTATGAGGGAACGTGTTTCTAAGAAGCTACTACAGATCAAGTTTATTTTTTTGAAGGATCAACTTGCAGACATCTTCACCAAGCCATTGCCTCTACCACAGTTCGAGGCATGTAGACGTAATCTTACCCTTCTAGACTCTTCAGGAAGTGGTTGAGATTGAGGAAGGATGTTAGACTGTATAGCTGTACATGTACGTGTCTATTGTAACATACCTCTGGTACCTCCTATAAATATATGTGATAGGCCACCCCTAGAGGGTTGAGCCAGTTCCCCCCAAAATAAATTTGTCTCACACTTACCATCTCACCAACTCCTGGAAACAGGGTTTGTCCCGCTTTATAAATAAAACCAAACAGTCGAACCGATACATAGTGATAAGAGATTTCTCTTACAAACAAATCAAAGATAAACTAGAAAACCTAAAACGCATCTAGCTTGCAACCGATGGCATCGAGACTAGGGAGACCAGAGCTCCACGACAACACCTCCAAGAAGGTAACGACGCAACAAGTGTCGCCATCGTCGATACCACTCGGATCCCCCAACGCCTACTCCTTCCCAACCTCATGGTCCAAAGAGATGGGTCAACACCACCGTCACTCCGCCCCTGCAGTCAAAACACTTGTGTAGTCAACCTTCTCGGGCTGCCGCCCGGCATCCACGAACTCACGTACGTGCAACAGCTTGGCCACCTGGAGGAGTACCGTCCTCCACCGCTATAAGCGGTTGCTGGCCGGACGTGGCCACAAGGACACCCCCACAGGCCTGGTCGGGCCTAGATCGAGCATGTTAAGTCCCTGGCACCACGCTGCAGCATGTAGGCCACCGCCATCACCCTCTTGCTCGAGCCGCGCCACTGCCAACATCTCTAGAGGGCATTCTCGGTGTGTACAGGCCCAGATATGGGCAAGCGACGCACTGCCTGTCCGCCATCACCGTGTCGCCCTATCGCTCTAGTGCCGCCACCATGCCACCCCTAACCGAGTTGTTGCCCTCTTAGTACTGCACGGGAGATGGACGGGCTACTGGTGCCGACGAGCTACAACAGCCGTGTTCCCTAGAAACCATTGCCGCCTCGAGGAGCGCTAGGCCATCCCTGGCACTGCCTTCCGAACACTACGGTAGGTTCTAATGGCACGCGCCAAGTCGCACCGCCACCGAGGGGGGGGGAGGAGGGTCACCGTTCCCCTCAGGCCTTCGCACGCTGTGGAAAGGAAAACTAGCCACCGTCGGCACCGCATGAGGTTTTCTCGACAGCTCATGCCGGCGGTGGCCGGGCAGGGAGGGGAGAGGAAGGCGGGGCGGCGGCTAGGGTTTCTGCTCCTGGTCGTCCGGGAGCGACCGAGGAGCGGGGTGTCCCCATCTCACCAACTGGCCGGGCACGAACAGAAAAATCCGTTTAACTGACACGTAATAAGGTACAAACACTGCGGTGTAAGCATGCATGTAACTCGTGCGCGCGGCCGGTGAAAATGCAGAATTGATCAAGTTCATGAATGCATCTTGGTTTTTCTCCAGGTTTTGATCGCACAGCTGAAATCAACACGGCGGCCAACCTAAGCTAGCACGCTATGTTTGGTTTTCCTACAAGTTTTGAGTGCACCGTTGAAATTAGCACAGTCCAGTCAGTGCAACACGCATCCTACTCACTAGTGGAGAACGTGTCATGCGTCCCGGTTGGTAAGGAGCATTAGTCCCGGTTGCCCAACCGGGACAGGGCAATCGGGACTAAAGCCCGAACCTTTAGTCCCGGTTGCCCCACCAACCGGGACAAAAGACCATACACGTGGCCGCTGCTGCGTGCGAGGGGGGAGGAGTTTTAGTCCCGGTTCGTAATACGAACCGGGACTAAAAGTTTTTTTATTTTTATTTTAAAAAAAAATTAATTTTTTTTTCAATTTTTTTTAAACCTTTGAATTATTTGACTTGTTAATCTCCCACGTCTCTCATTTTTAACACTAATTATACTTAATCTTAGTTTAAATCGTACTTACAGTCAAACTTCTCATCCGGTCATCCATCCTAGCACTACTCCACCCTCAGCACGCTTAACTTCTTCATTCCATCTCTCCCACCTGCGCGAAGGACCATTATATCTTGTTGTCAAGACTAGTATATCAATCTTATTAACTCATATCGATATGTGACACGTTTTTATTTTTTGAAATTAAGAACAACTATTTTTAGTAAACAATAATAAATAATTAATAATAACATTTTATTCTAATGAAAGTAAAAACTAATTAAATTAATATTTTATTCATTTTTGTCATTTATTCATTTAATATGACATAAACAATATCTTCAAATCTGTAAATCGAAATTTAACAAATAATATATCCATTATTATCAGAAAAATGCGAGGAATTCAAATATGACATAAAAAATACTAAAATAATTTAATTTCTAAAAAAAATTCTAAAATAATTTTCTATGAGAGAACAACATAACTTGGTTTATATCGATCTCTTCTTCTATCGACTGTGTCTTGATTTAGCAGGTTTTGAAGACTCTTCATGCTATGGCAACACTTTCAAGACTCATATTTTGGATTCTCATTTTTATTTCTAGTTTTCACTTCTTAAAATGCAACGATGTTTAGATTTATCTTTTTTTACCCCAAGTCAGATGTACTATATATTTGCTAATTGGGCTATCAATAGATTTAAGTTGTTGGTCGTCTAACAAGTTGCACGTGCAGACTTGCTGTATGATTAAGTCTGAATACTAAACTTTGATTTGCGGGGACTAGTTTACACATTTAAAAAGAATAGAAGCGGGAGGCAGAAGTATAAGAAAGAAAAGATAATCAACTTGATACGGCTTGATGAATAGCATCAAACAAGTTCGACAGAAACGAGCGGGCAGGGTTTAAAGGATTTTATTTTTAGAATTTTTTATAACCTTTAGTCCCGGTTCGTATCACCAACCGGGACTAAAAGTGGTGCCTCGGTGCCAATCCCTTTAGTCCGGGTTGGTAATACGAACCGGGACTAAAGGTCACACCTTTAGTCCCGGTTGGTGATACGAACCGGGACTAAAGGTCCCGTCACCGGGCACCCCTTTTAGTCCCGGTTGGTGATACGAACCGGGACTAAATGTCCCGTTTGACCCGGGACTAAAGATTGTTGGCGTTCTAGCCGTTGGAACCGGGACTAATGCTCACATTAGTCCCGGGTCCAATCATAACCGGGATTAATGCTCCAAACTAGGGTGGACGTATGACTCTTTTTCTACTAGTGGTCCTAGCTACGGCTACTAAAACACAACAGGAGAAAATGCAAAACATGTGCGATGGAGGAGACAATCAAGGCGTCATCGGGATGTTCAGTTTGGGGCCCGGCCGCTGGACAGCGTTGTTGGTCTGTTCTTACTTTTGGCATGTCCGTGTGGTGGATCATCTTCGAGATTCGTGACCAGATGATTGGAGAATCGACCGCGTTTGAAGCTATATATGCTCGACAACATACGCAGTGCAGTGCCGTACGGACGACTCAAGCGTACCCTTTCTTTTTCTCTGACTTTAAGCGCTCGTGCAACATCTGTACGTATAAAAAACCTCCTGAATCCCTTCAAGTACAAGGATCAGAAGCTTCGTGCTTTCTTCTGTCTCGACTGTTATTATACCTGGGCCTCTGACAACTGTCATGGTTTACGCAGCCAACCAAAGAAACCATGATGATGGAAATTTCAGCTTTCAGCAGGAACTTTTACGCTTCGGCACTTTCTTCCGTCTCCGCTTTCTCTGGAACTAGCAGTGTGACAGCTAATTACCTCTGGGCTCTCGTTACTGCTCCGTAATCCCATTCCGTCGGTACCATGATGACGCTGCTTGCTAGCCCCGGCCGATCGACACTTGTAGTACAATGTAATCTTCCAACGATAAGGTCAATATTGAGCTGTACCCACACTAGCTAAGCTAGGCACCGGCGGTGAACGATTAGCATGTCAAAAGATTTACTAGAAGGAGTTGAAGACGTGTAAGAACACTGCTGTCGACGGCACTAGAGATTTTCTGACCCCGAAATGATCTGGACGGCCACAAGGGTCGTAACGAGATGCCCGTCATGGCAACGACGAATTCACCGTGCCATCGGCTTCACCGACACATACTCCATGCGTGTGAAACTGAGAACCTGTGACAGAAATTCTCCGAATACAGTATCCGGCGATCAAAATTGCATGTTGGCTTCTTCTCCTCTATCGCTCTGCTAATTAAGATATGGACTGCGACGGCGAGCAGCTAGCAGCCCAGCAGGGCGTTCATCAGAGCCGAGAGGCCGTTGTCGCTCTGCCTCCACGAAGCAAACACGAAAACGATCCGTCGATCGGTACCTCCGCATCGAACCGAGATGCTATGCAAGTGCTGCAGAGATCGATCGATGGAGCCTATACTACCGCCTGCAGGCAGCTGAACTGAACTGACGAGTGCGCGTTCCAACTCCCCCCGGCCCTTCTGGAACGACAGTGCAGCTCCACCAGTCCCCGGCCGCTGTCGCCGTCGCCGGTAGCGACTCCCCGGAGACAGACAGACAGACAGGGAAGACAGGCATCAACGACCCGAAATTTTACCGCATTTGCTTGGCTTCGATTTGGTCAGTGGCCGGTTCTGAACCCTGTATTTGGACGCAAACGGCACACGCGGACGAGACGTTCCATGGCCCCCATGCAGGCCTGGGATACGGACGCGAGCCCCCGATGGAACGTGGACGTCGGCAGGGCGGGCAGGGCCGCTAATTCGCGCGACGTGATCGGCTAATTAATCGGTGATCTGATCGTCGATTAGCTGGTGCTGAAGAAGAAGGACGCTGGTGATCACCAGTAATCTCAGCCAAGAAAATCACGAGGGGTCAGGCCAGCGATGGTGCTGGAGCCTGGACAAGGCAATCAAATTAGTTGTACCGTGACGCGATTCTTAATTGCCTCCGTACCAGTTGGGATTCTCGCATCAGGTCCAGGGAAGGCATTCATGGCCTACGGTTGCGGTTTAATTAGCACTGTCGTGTTAAGTTAAGTCGCTCTTAATTAACCTTGTCGCCGAGAGGCTCTGCTATGCTCTGGCCTCTGCCTCTCGGGGAGGAAAGAAAGAAAAGAAGAGCTTATTTTTCCCGTGGGACTTCTCGGTCACGTCTCCAACTAACACCGTAAGGAGAGACCGCGCGCACGCACGGCTATTTTATCCCGCCGCATGTGTGCCACAGACCCGAGGTGGCTTAAGCTTCAATCCACTCTGCCCTCGCTCGCTTTGCTTGCTTCAAAACCACTTGATCGCTGCCTCACCTCACTCACTCACTCACTCACCAAGCTCTCTCCCTCTCGCCGAGTGATCGAGCCTGCGGTTCTTCCCGCGCACGCTTCCCCTCCATAAATATATAGCCTCCGGGCGGGCAACGATCGGCAGGAAGCAACCAACCGTCGGTCAGTTGATCGCCAATTCGCCATTACATCCATCCATCCATCGACGTCGCCTAGCTCGTCGCCCAGCAGCTCCCAGGTAGCCGATGGGACGGCTGTCGAGCGGCGGCGGCGACGGGCAGCCCAAGCTCCGCAAGGGGCTGTGGTCGCCGGAGGAGGACGAGAAGCTGTACAACCACATCATCCGGCACGGCGTTGGCTGCTGGAGCTCCGTGCCCAGGCTGGCCGGCCTGCAGCGGTGCGGCAAGAGCTGCCGCCTGCGCTGGATCAACTACCTCCGCCCCGACCTCAAGCGCGGCAGCTTCTCGCAGCAGGAGGAGGACCTCATCGTCGCCCTCCACGAGATCCTAGGCAACAGGTAAAATTGTAATTATGATACAGTCCGTTCAGTTCGGATTGTTGCAATGCGGAGGTCTGAACTCTGAATTGAGTGAGCAAGATTTTGGGGCAATTATATTGACGCCTGTGTGTGTTCAGGTGGTCGCAGATCGCGTCGCATTTGCCGGGGCGGACGGACAACGAGATCAAGAACTTCTGGAACAGCTGCGTCAAGAAGAAGCTCCGGCAGCAGGGCATCGACCCGGCCACGCACAAGCCCATCATCGCCGTCGACGCGGCGGCATTGCCGGACGCCGAAGAGGAAGACCACAAGCCGCTTATCGCTGTTGATCACGTCGCGGTCGCGAAGCACTCGGCGGTGTTCGACCCTTTCCCGGTGTGCGCCGACTTCGGCGCAGGGTACGGAGCCGACCTTCTTGGAGGGGCGAGCGCGGCGGCATTGTACGGCCAGTTCTTCGGCGGCGGCAAGGAGGAGGGCACGAACGACGACGACGCCGCGTTCGGTGGCGCGGACTACAGCAGCGTGCTGGACGTGTCGGAGACCCTGGGGTACGGCGGGGAGAGCTCCAGCAACAGCAGCAACTGGAACGAGGTGGGAAGCAGCGTGCTGGACGCCGGCGAGGCGCTGCACTGGGCCACCGAGACGGGGCCGGCCTTCGTGGAGGAGGACGAAGCGTCGCTGGAGCAGAGGTTCTCGCTGCCCGGCAGCCAAGAGCAGAGCCTGCTCGCGAACTTCGATTTCAACCTGGAATACTTCTGATCTTCTTCTTCCTGCTCTCTTTTCCTCACTCCAATTTTCACTCATTCGATTCCCACATACCACGACTACATACATATATATATTTACACGGCACGGCAGTACAGAACGGTTGGAAGGGTTAATATTAGATCGAGACCGTAACAGGGTAGCAGCAGACGCAGTATGTTTGAGTTTATCAGAGACTGTCGCAAGCAGTCCTAGATGATATATACGAGAACATTGTGTACCACTAGCAAGAAACTTGTACTAAGAAATAAGAACATTTTGTACTTTTCTGAATCATCTGACCCTCGCAGCATCACCGACGAGTAATCAGCGTCCGAGTGTACTTTTCTGAATCATCTGATGTTCTCTGAATCCGAAGGAAAGTCTTTGCTTGCGTTACACATGTTTGCTTGCATGCCGCAGCATCACTGTCACGCTTTCTAGCCTTTCCTTTTTCCAAATCTGTGCTTCAGGAAAGCGGGGGGAGGAGAGGAAATTAATGGGAGAAAGGAGCATGTGGTACGGCCGTGTTGACAAATAATTAGCACTCCAGCGCGTGCCGTTGCCATCCATCCATCCACGCTGGCTAATCATCCATTATTACGAAAGCGCATTCGTAAAATAAACCAGAGAAAGGGAAAGTACGGCGTGGAAATCAATCCTCCCCGGCCGGCAGGCAGGGTCTCTTTCGACCAGGTCACCGGTGCACAGCTAGCGTAGCACGTACAGTACTGTGGTACGGGCGGGCTGAAGGGTCATGGAGACCAGGGCTGTCCAAAAAAGTTCGAGCTTTAGTGTGCGAGTTCGGCACGTTAACAGTTCGGCTTGAGCTTGATTTGTCTCTCTAACAAACCAAATTTGAGCATGTTTTCGAGCTCACGAGCTTAGTCGAGCCGAACTCAAACGGTTCGATAAAGCTCGTTATTTATGTACAGCCACAAAATTGGGACTACTATTATTATTCCATATGTTATAAGACCGCTAAAATAATTATGCTGACATGTTGCCACTGTATTACTATTATATGAAACTCCAAGCCATTTCTGTTATTCCGTTTTCAAGTTTTATTATTTTTTTTGCTATGTAGTTGCGTGTCGATGTACTAAAATTTTCTTACCGAGCTTCAACGAACCGAGCTCAAGCCTACTCGAGCTTCGGTCGAGCCGAACTCGAGCTTAGATGTAGGCTCGAAGCTCAACCTAGGCTCGCTCGAGCTCGGCTCGAGCTTCTACCGAGCTCGAGTCGAGCCTAACAATGTTCGCTCGAGTTCGGCTCGTTAAGAGCCATAATGGAGACGATGCCCGGATCGGAGCGTGAAAAAAGAGTCTTAGAGTATCTCCACTCGCCTACCTAGCTCGCCGGTTCGGACGCCGAATTTCGGTCCAAACGTCGAAAATCGGCCCAGTCGCGTATCAGAGACCTGTTATCGTCCGGATTTCGGCGTGTTTTGGTCCGGCCTATCCAGGCCGTATCCAGGATCCCGGGTACGCCCTGGGAACGCCGGCTCAGCGAAAACGGGCGTGGACCAGCTCTGTCGGCGAGAGAAGGCACCACTACCGCTACTTCGCCGAGCTCCTGCCCTTTTCTTCCCCCCTTCGGCCTTTCTTCCTGATTCTCCCACCCCGTCGCTCCACTGAGCTCCCCGCCCGACATGCCACCCAAGAGCTTCATCCAACCCAGATCGATCCTCAGCGAGGGTCCGGCGGAGAAGAAGGCGAGGAAGCCGAGAGCGCCGCCAACCAAACCAGAAGGCATGTCCTCCGTCGACAGGGAGAAGAAGGAGCAGGCCAGGAAGATCTCATCGGCCGAGCGAAAGGACATGAAGGAGAGGGCGAAGCTCCGGCAACAGCAAGCGGAGGAGGAGAAGGCGATGGTGAAGGTGGCGGCGGAAGAACAGGCGATGTTGAAGGTGAAGCAGGCGGCGGCGACGCGTTCGGCGTTGATGGTCGCGTCGTACCCACCACACTGGGGGAAGCCAGGCGAGCGTCGGCTCACCCGCCGGATTCTCGCTGATCTCTCCGGCTGGCTTCCAGGAGAGCCAGGCGAACGCTCGGTAGAGGTACTCCTCGTCGCCGGAGTTCAACGGCGGCTTCAACCCGAACGTGATCTTCCCCTGTCCGGCGCCGCGCCCTCCTTCAGCCTTCGGCGTGGACATCAACCTCCCCTACTCCACCTCTCCGGCGTACTCAAGCCCCGCTCTGCATCGCGGACGGCTACCTTTCGGCGCCCTTCCGCGAGGCCAACGCGCGCAACCTGTTCGGCGGAATGACGGGCGCACTTCCGGCCGGCATGACGCCCGAGGCATACATTGAGGACTTGATCGCAACAGGCTCGGCCTCCAACCACCCCTACTTCTTCACGAAAGAGCAGACCCGGGCCAACGCCGAGCGCGGCATCGAGTCCCAGGACCTCGCCGACATCGATGCCGAGGAGACCCAGGCCGAGCAGACGCAGCCAGAGGACGCTGAGACTAAGGCGAAAGGCAAGAAGGGAAGAAGAAGCCGAGCACTTCGGCGGACGCTCGGCTCAAATGGACTGTGGCCGAGGACACCTGCCTCGCCGAAGCTTGGAAGACGGTGAGCATGGATCCGATCACCGGTGCGAACCAAAATTCCGACAATTATTGGCGGCGCGTGAAGGCAGCATTCGACGAGCGAAGCATGTGCGACCCAAAGTATCGCAAGATCCACATGGAGTGAGGGGAGAAGGCAATAACCAACCATTGGGCGATCATCCAGACTGCATGCAACAAGTGGCACAGCTGCGTGGAAGAAGTCGACCGCACACAAGCCAGTGGGGAGAACATGGACAACAAGGTACTCGCGAACACTATCTTTATCGTCCACTCTCTTCTATTTTGACAAACTTGACACACTTTCATTTTGCAGCTGCGTCGTGCACTTGCTCTGTTTCGAGAGGACATGAAGATGGAATTCAAGTTCCATCATGTCTTCGAGAAAATCGAGCATTGCGAGAAGTGGCGGGACACTCGTTTGAGTCTCTCCAAGAGCAAGGACGGCGTCTACAACCCCGAGGCCCCTGCAGCTGCTGCCAGCGAAGGAAGACCTAGTAGGGTTCGCAGCATAGAAAACAAAAAATTTCCTACGATGTGAACTATATACCAAGATCTATCTACTAGATACAAACAACGGGCGGATGTATATCCGTAGAGAACATACCCTTGAAGACCGACAAAGCTTAACAAGTTCAACTCGTGGTTGATGTAGACGATCTCTTGCCGATCTCAAGATCGAGAGGAAGTCCTAGCGCCGCAAATCAGCAGCGCATCCGTGCTCGCACACACGTTCGAGGCACCGAGCAACCTCCGCCTCCTCGCTCCAGCGATGCAGCGGAAGCACAACTCTTTCTTGCCGAATAGCCACCGGGAACATGTATCTCGCTAGTCCGAGACCATGGGGGATAAATTCTAGAGGGGGAGAGAGATCCTTCACGAGGAGGTGTGAGAGACAAGTGAGGAGGGGGGCTCCTTTTATAGGAGGAGGGGGGAACCCCAAGGGGGTGGCCGGCGCATGGGGTCTGCCCCCTTGCCCTCCCCTCTTCATGTGGGTGGACACTCCACTCACAAATCTCCTTTAAATTCCCTCCACTCAAAAGTCCACTCAAATTCCCATTAAATTTCCACCAAATTTAATGCAAACTCTCATTAAATAAAACTCTTTTATTTTATTCAGAATTTTGTCAATTACTTTAATGACAAACATTCAAAAATAACCCCTTGCTAGAATTCTATTTCACATGCATAACCACTTTATGCAATTTCACCCGAAAACCTGTTTCGGTATCTAGTGAAATAAATTCATGCGCTTGTTCATTCTTTCGGCATGAAACATTTGCTCCAATTGGATGTCGGTGTCTCTTAAGTGTGTCACCCTACGGTTCGTGAATAATGCGGACATGATCGAGACCCCTCTCGGATCAATAATCAGAAGCGGGATCTGGAGACCCATACTGACTCCCACACATTCAACGATGACTTTCTTGTGATCGTCGAAACCTTTTACGCTAGTATATCTTAATCCCTTTGTTTCACGATATATTACATGTCCGAGATTCGATCATCGGTATCTCCATACCTAGTTTGATCTCGTTACCGACATGCACTCTTTTCTTGTTCCTGTGATATAACATTCTAGTGATCAAATCACTTGCTTGCAAGCTAATCAATGTGATATCACCGAGAGGGCCCAGAGTATATCTATCCGTCATCGGGATGAACAAATTCCACTCTCGATCCATGGGCCTCAACATAACACTTTATTAGTTCTGAATCCATCTTTATAATCACCCTGTTACGGTGTGACGTTTGATGTTATCAAGAAACTCTTCCGGTGTTAGTGATTGACATGATCTCATGGTCTAAGGATTAGGATCACTTTGTAAGTTGTTATAGCAATATAAACTCAATGACTTTGATCGTAATGCTATACTTCGGATGAATGTTCATCACACCATTACACTAATGTTGTGATCCCGTTATTAACAACATCCAATGTCCATGATCAGGAAACCTTGATCATCTTGTTAATCAACGAGCTAGTTTATGAGAGAGGCATAACTAGGAACTTTCTGTTTGTTTATTAAACACACATGTATTATCGTTTCCGTATTAATACAATTATAGCATGCAAAATAAACATCTATCATATACTTGGAATACACATAATAAACACTTTATTATTGCCTCTCAGGGCATATTCCCTTCAGTCTCCCACTTGCACTAGAGACAATAATCTAGTTACATAGTGATAAATCTAACACCCATTGAGTTCTGGTGTTGATCATGTTTTGCTCTAGGGAGAGTTTTAGTCAACGGATCTGCTACATTGAGATCCGTATGTACTTTACAAATCTTTATATCTCCATCCTTGACATGCTCGCGGATGGAGTGAAACCGGCGCTTAATATGTTTGGAATGCTTGTGAGACCTTGGCTCTTTGGCATTGGCAATGGCACCATTGTTGTCACAATAGATCACCATTGGGTCCAACGCGTTTGCCACCACTCCTAGTTCGGATATGAACTCCTTCATCCAAACTGCTTCCTGAGCCGCTTCTGAAGCAGCAACATATTCGGCCTCCGTTGTTGATCCCGCTACCACAGGTTGTTTGGAGCTCGTCCAACTAACCGCTCCGCCATTCATGAGAAATACGTATCCGGATTGAGACTTAGAGTCATCCGGATCGGTGTCAAAGCTAGCGTCGACATAACACTTAGCGACGAGCTCTTCTTCACCTCCGTATACAAGAAACATATCCTTAGTTCTTCGTAAGTACTTAAGGATATTCTTGACCGCTATCCAGTGTTCCGAACCTGGATCCGATTGGTACCTACTAGTCAAACTAATAGCATGTGCCACATCCGGTCTTGTACATAGCATGGCGTACATTATAGAGCCTATGGCTGAAGCATAGGGGACTTTGTCCATTATCTCTCTTTCTTCCGCCGAAGCTGGACTTTGAGTCTTACTCAATGTCTTGCCTTGCAACATAGGTAAGAACCCCTTCTTACTTCCGTCCATTTTAAACTTCTTTAAAATCTTATCAAGGTATGTACTTTGCGATAGCCCTATTAGGCGCCTAGATCTATCTCTATAGATCTTTATGCCTAATATGTATGACGCTTCACCTAGGTCCTTCATTGAAAATTTGCTGTTTAGATAACTTTTAACACTGTTTAAAAGATCTATATAATTTCCGATCAATAATATGTCATCCACATATAATATCAGAAATGCCACATTGCTCCCACTCACTTTCTTGTAAATACAAGCTTCTCCATAAGTTTGGACAAATCCAAACTCTTTGATCACCTCATCAAAGCGGAGATTCCAACTTCGTGATGCTTGCTTCAATCCATAGATGGATCGCTGAAGCTTGCACACCTTGTTAGCATCCTTAGGATCGACAAAACCCTTTGGTTGTATCATATACAACTCTTCTTCAATATTCCCATTGAGAAACGCGGTTTTGACATCCATCTGTCATATCTCATAATCGAAATATGCAGCAATTGCTAACATAATCCTAACTGACTTTAGCATCGCTACGGGAGAGAAAGTCTCATCGTAGTCAACTCCTTGAATTTGTCGAAACCCCTTTGCGACAAGTCGAGCTTTATAGACGGTCACATTACCATCAGCATCAGTTTTCCTTTTGAAAATCCATTTGTTCTCCACGGCCTTTCGGTCGTGAGGTAGTTCCACCAAGTTCCAAACTTGATTTTCATACATGGATTCCATCTCGGATTTCATGGCTTCTAACCATTTGTTGGAATCCGGGCTCATCATCGCTTCTTCATACGTCACAGGGTCATCATTTTCATCAACCATGAAGTTCATGACAGGATTTCCGTACAGCTCGGGAGCTGCACGCGTCCTGTTTGACCTGCGAGGTTCGGTAGTACTCTCTTTCGGAGTTTCATGATCATTATCATTAGTTCCCTCTTCAACAGGTGGAGCCAACTCCGGAACAACTTCCGGCGCTGCGCTACTCGCCATACTTTGAAAAGAAGGTTCCACAACCTCTTCGAGTTCTACCTTCCGACTACTCACACCTTTCGCGAGAAACTCTTTCTCTAGAAAGGATCCATTCTTGGCAACAAAAACCTTGCCCTCGGATCTGTGATAGAAGGAATACCCAATAGTTTCTTTAGGGTATCCTATGAAGACGCATTTTTCCGCTTTGGGTTCGAGTTTATCCGGTTGAAGTTTCTTCACATAAACATCGCATCCCCAAACTTTAAGAAATGACAGCTTAGGTTTGTTTCCAAACCACAATTCATACGGTGTCTTTTCAACGGATTTAGATGGTGCCCGATTTAAAGTGAATGCAGCAGTTTCTAGTGCATAACCCCAAAATGACAACGGCAAGTCCGTCAGAGACATCATAGATCGAACCATATCTAATAAAGTACGATTACGACGTTCCGACACACCATTTCGCTGTGGTGTTCCGGCAGGTGTGAGTTGTGAAACAATTCCACACTCTTTCATGTGAGTGCTAAACTCGTAACTTAGATACTCACCTCCACGGTCGGACCGTAGAAATTTGATATTTCTATTACGATGATTTTTCACTTCATTCTGAAATTCCTTGAACTTTTCAAAGGTTTCAGACTTGTGTTTCATCAAGTAGATATAACCGTATCTACTCAAATCATCCGTGAAAGTAACAAAATAACGATATCCACCTCGCGCCGACACACTCATTGGACCACATACATCAGAATGTATGATTTCCAATAAATCTGTCGCCCGTTCCATTGAACCGGAAAACGGCGTTCTAGTCATCTTGCCCATAAGGTATGGCTCACATGTATCAAATGATTCATAATCAAGTGATTCCAAAAGTCTATCCGAATGGAGCTTCTTCATGCGTTTAACGCCAATATGACCTAGACGGCAGTGCCACATATATGCGGATATATCATCATTAAGTTTAATCCTTTTAGCATCAACATTATGAATATGTGTAACATTATCATCGAGATCTAATAGAAATAAACCATTCATCATCGGTGCATGACCATAAAAGATTTCATTCATATAAATGGAACAACCATTGTTCTCGGATTTAAATGAATAACCACTTCGCATCAAACACGATCCAGATACAATGTTCATGCTCAGTGCAGGCACCAGATAACATTTATTTAAGTTTATAACTAATCCCGACGGCAAGTGGAGAGGCAGCGTTCCGACGGCGATCACATCAACACTTGATCCATTGCCGACACGCATCTTGACCTCACCCCTTGCTAGCGGTCGCTTGTTCCGCAGCCCCTGATTCGAGTTACAAATATTAGCAACTGAACCGGTATCAAATACCCAGGTGCTACTGCAAGCACTAGTCAAGTACACATCAATAACATGTATATCATATATACCTTTGTTTGCCTTGCCGGCCTTCTTGTCTGCCAGATACTTGGGGCAGCTGCGCTTCCAGTGGCCAGTCCTCTTACAATAGTAGCACTCGGAATCAGACTTAGGTCCAACTTGGGGTTTCTTTTCAGGCGCGGCAACCGGCTTGCCGCCCTTACTTCCCTTCCGTTTTCCCTTCTTGTCTTTCTTGAAACCAGTGTTCCTATTGATCATCAACACTTGATGTTCCTTTTTGATCTCCACTTCTGCAGTTTTAAGCATTGACAGAAGCTCGGGGAGAGACTTCTTCATGCCTTGCATATTATAGTTCATCACGAAGCTCTTATAGCTAGGTGGCAGAGACTGCAGAACACGATGGATGCCTAAGTCAATGGGAATCGATATTCCCAAGGACACAAGCTTATCGGCGTAACCCGACATCTTGAGTACATGCTCACTAACGGAGCTGTGCTCTTCCATCATGCAGCTAAAGAACTTTTCTGAAGCGTTGTAGCTCTCTACAGCAGCATGTGTGTCGAAAATCATTTTCAACTCACCCATTGTATCAAATGCATTGCCGTTTTCGAAACGCTTTCGAAGTTCCGGCTCTAGCCCATACAATATGCCGCAATGAACTAAGTTGTGGTCCTCCTGACGAGTCAGATAGACATTCTTCTCCTCGTCAGGGGCATCATCAAAAGGTGGGGGGCCTAACGGCGCTTCTAGCACATATTGCTTTTGTGCAGCAGAGAGGAGAATCCTCAAATTCATGGCCCATTCGGTAAAGTTGCTACCGTTCGTTGCTAGTTTCTCTTTCTCCATGAAGACATTGAAATTAAAAGCAGGTGGTGCCATCTACAACAGAATTTGTAAAGTTTAGACTAAGTGTATGATAGATTGAGTTCAACTAATCTTTATTACGAATGAACTCCCACTCAAAAACGACATCCCTCGTGCCTTTTTGGTGATTACATGAACCAAATCCACTACACCAAGTCCGATCATCACGTGAGTCGGTATAGCTTCAAAGGCGAGCATCAAATGGGCATCATATCAACTATATGACTCATGCTTAACCTTTCGGTCCGTGTTCCGAGGCCATGTCTGTACATGCTAGGCTCGCCAAGTTAGAACCTTAGTATTCGCATGTGTAACTGTTTTACACCCGAAATATGGTCGTGGATCCAAGAACACCCGATCATCACGTGATGTCTTGGAGCGACGAAAACATAATCGGTGCATACTAAAGGAAGAACACATTCTTATCTTGATATTTAAATGAGGGATCATCTTATTATGCTAACAAAGCGCTAAACAAGCAATATAAGATGCTATCAAACATCATATGTTTATTAGTGAAATTATATGGTTCCCGCAGATGATCTCTATCATGTGCATCGTGGTATGATCATTATCATACCTATATGTGTAAATCCAAGGTCTATGGATTTTACACGTTATGTGTGTTGTAAGAGTATCATCTCATACTTCTACTTACAACACTACCATATCATAACACTAGCCCAGCAACAATCTAAACTAGACGCCTCTAATTTATCCATTGCAAGTTTTACGTGGCTTAGGGCTTTCGAGATAGAACCGTTCTTACCTACGAACATGAACCACAACGAGGATAATCAAATTGTTGACAACTCGCTTGCAAAATAGATATTGACTATAGTAGGAGAGACAGACACCCTCTAGCCACTTATGCAAACTAGTTGCATGTCAAGCGTGGAACAGGTCTCATGTGCGAGGACATGTAAAGTTTGTCCGGGCCGCTTCATCCCACTATGCCACCAATATCCAAAATTACAACAAAGGAGCAACAACATGATCATCATCGCCCACATACTCATATGTGTACTACCCGTATAAAGTATCTACGCATAGATCCGGCTCTGATACCACTGTAGGGTTCGCAGCATAGAAAACAAAAAATTTCCTACGATGTGAACTATATACCAAGATCTATCTACTAGATACAAACAACGGGCGGATGTATATCCGTAGAGAACATACCCTTGAAGACCGACAAAGCTTAACGAGTTCAACTCGTGGTTGATGTAGACGATCTCTTGCCGATCTCAAGATCGAGAGGAAGTCCTAGCGCCGCAAATCAGCAGCGCATCCGTGCTCGCACACACGTTCGAGGCACCGAGCAACCTCCGCCTCCTCGCTCCAGCGATGCAGCGGAAGCACAACTCTTTCTTGCCGAATAGCCACCGGGAACATGTATCTCGCTAGTCCGAGACCATGGGGGATAAATTCTAGAGGGGGAAAGAGATCCTTCACGAGGAGGTGTGAGAGACAAGTGAGGAGGGGGGCTCCTTTTATAGGAGGAGGGGGGGGACCCCAAGGGGGTGGCCGGCGCATGGGGCTGCCCCCTTGCCCTCCCCTCTTCATGTGGGTGGACACTCCACTCACAAATCTCCTTTAAATTCCCTCCACTCAAAAGTCCACTCAAATTCCCATTAAATTTCCACCAAATTTAATGCAAACTCTCATTAAATAAAACTCTTTTATTTTATTCAGAATTTTGTCAATTACTTTAATGACAAACATTCACAAATAACCCCTTGCTAGAATTCTATTTCACATGCATAACCACTTTATGCAATTTCACCCGAAAACCTGTTTCGGTATCTAGTGAAATAAATTCCTGCGTTTGTTCATTCTTTCGGCATGAAACATTTGCTCCAATTGGATGTCGGTGTCTCTTAAGTGTGTCACCCTACGGTTCGTGAATAATGCGGACATGATCGAGACCCCTCTCGGATCAATAATCAGAAGCGGGATCTGGAGACCCATACTGACTCCCACACATTCAACGATGACTTTCTTGTGATCGTCGGAACCTTTTACGCTAGTATATCTTAATCCCTTTGTTTCACGATATATTACATGTCCGAGATTCGATCATCGGTATCTCCATACCTAGTTTGATCTCGTTACCGACATGCACTCTTTTCTCGTTCCTGTGATATAACATTCTAGTGATCAAATCACTTGCTTGCAAGCTAATCAATGTGATATCACCGAGAGGGCCCAGAGTATATCTATCCGTCATCGGGATGAACAAATTCCACTCTCGATCCATGAGCCTCAACATAACACTTTATTAGTTCTGAATCCATCTTTATAATCACCCTGTTACGGTGTGACGTTTGATGTTATCAAGAAACTCTTCCGGTGTTAGTGATTGACATGATCTCATGGTCTAAGGATTAGGATCACTTTGTAAGTTGTTATAGCAATATAAACTCAATGACTTTGATCGTAATGCTATACTTCGGATGAATGTTCATCACACCATTACACTAATGTTGTGATCCCGTTATTAACAACATCCAATGTCCATGATCAGGAAACCTTGATCATCTTGTTAATCAACGAGCTAGTTTATGAGAGAGGCATAACTAGGAACTTTCTGTTTGTTTATTAAACACACATGTATTATCGTTTCCGTATTAATACAATTATAGCATGCAAAATAAACATCTATCATATACTTGGAATACACATAATAAACACTTTATTATTGCCTCTCAGGGCATATTCCCTTCAGACCTGAGCTCGGCCAGAAGAAGGCGAAGATGCTCAAGGCCGCCGACCTTCCGCCGAGCGTCTGCAGGCTTCGATCGATAAATGCATCGCCGACACGAGGGCGCGGGCCGAGAAGAGGGCTGAGAAGAGCGAGGAGCGTTGGAAGAAGCTGATCGAGACACAAGGGGAAAAGGTGGCCTTCATCAAGGCCAACCTCACCGAGAAGAAAGCCAACCTCGCCGAGAAGAAGGCCAACTACGCCGTCAAGAAGCGCAACACGGACCTCAAGTTCCTTATGGGCGACGAGGACACTTCGAAGATGAGCTCGCCGGTCGAGGTCTGGTACATGGCGCAACGTCAGGCCATCCTGCAGGGCTTGATCACGGCTTCCCCTTCCTCTGCGTCGAACGTGCCTGCACCGAACGCCCCCACGCCGAGCTCTGCTTCGACTTTCGCCGACCCGGCGGCCTTCGCCGGCGAGACGGACGACAACGCCGCGTCGGCCACGCCGCAGGATCATCCCCATTGATGACTGAGAGGCGTTTTCCCTGTTATGTAATAAAAATCTATCGCCGTACTTGTGGGCGTATCTGTCGAACACCTTGTGGCCGAGCGCTCGTCGGCGGGAACGTTAAAGATTCAAATATCTCGCAGTTTTGTGTTCGCCTGGGTAGTCGGCCTAGGTACGCGAGTGGGAAACTGGGCGTACTCAGGCCGAAAACTTGCGCCGTCCGAACATAAAAAGGTCCGCATTTCGGCCTGGGTTCGCCCAACGAGTGGAGATGCTCGAGCATAAGCGGTTTGGCTAAAATTTAACAAATTTTAAACTTTGGGAGAATATAAGCGGTTTTGGGCGAATATGGGCGAACTTTGGACGAATATGGTCGATACGGACGAACTTTGGGCGAATATGGGCGATATGGAAACTATGGGCGAATATGGGCGATACAGATGAACTTTGCGTGAATATGCCCGAATTTTGGATGAATAAGGTCTATATGGGCGAAATTTCGATGAATATGGTCGATACGGACAAACTTTGGGCGAATATGCCCGAATTCTGGGCGAATCTGGTCTATATGGACTAACTTTGGGCGAAATTTGGACGAATATGAGCGATACGGACGAACTTTGGGCGAATATGCCCGAATTTTGGGCGAACTTTGGGCGAATATGGTTTATTTGGACGAACTTTGGACGAATATGGTTTACATGGGTGAACTTTGAGCGAATATGGGCGAACTTTGGGCGAATATGGACGAACTTTAGGCGAACTTTGAATGAATAAGGGCGAATATATGCTGACTGCACGGGTCCACTCGCCGAATTCGCTTCGTCCGACGTTCGCAGAGCGTACCCAGGATCCTCGGTATGGCTTGGATAGTTCGAACCTAAATTGACTCAAATCCGGACAAAAACAGATACCTGAGTACGCGACTGGACGAAATTTCGCCGTCCGGACCTATTTTCGACGTTTGGATTGGCGTCTAGCCTAGAAGAGATGCTCTTACGGCACTGTACGCGCTGCGTGCCCAGGAACGAGAAGGAAAACATTGTCGCCTAGCAAGCAAAACGTAGCCGTCGTAGGTTGCAACGTGATATGGCGATAATAGGATTGGTCCAATCGGGTCGATGTTGTCGGGGCTTCATCGTACCGAGGATCTTTTTTTTTTTGCACAGATACCGAGGATCTCACATTCTCGATGCAGCATATAGCAGTAGCAGGTACTGTGTAAACGGTTCGGAGGCGACAAACGTTGCAGGCACTGGCGGCTCCGCGTGATCGCAGCGCCAGCGTACACGATCGATCGGGCTCGCGACCAGCTCAGCTCGGCGCGAGAGAAGGTGCCTAACGCCGCCCTGCATGTGCGCATTTAAGCGGGTTTTCTTGTTCGACAAAGGTGGTTTAAGCGGATGGATTAAGACCTTTAGCTGGGTATCGCTCACTAACAAGTGGCAGCTCCAACTTGCCAGCTAGCCGGCACAGCGAAGATGCATCGATGATCGATGGTGTAGCTCCGCTAAGCACGTGGGCCATGAACGGTACGGGCTAAGGTGGTCCGTTTTGCGCCCTTGGTAACATACTTTCTCTGTCAATAATTATCCTATATTTTAGGTTAAGTCAAAGTCAAATTTCGTAAAGTTTGATAGAACAAATAGAAAAAATATAAACATCTATAACATCAAATGTATATAATACGAAAATATATCTTATAACGATTCTATGTTCTATTATAGATGTATATAAATTTTTCCATATGTTTGGTCAAACTTTGTGAAGTTTGACCTTGACTAAACCCAGAATGCAGGTATTTCCGGACAGAGGGAGTATAATAAGTTTCTAAAAAAAAGTCTCTCAAACAAATGTTTCAAAAAAAAAGGAAAGCTATCCTAGGTGTATAACAACGACCTATTCTACTATCCTGCAAAATCTCAGAGTGAAATAGTTTGTATCCTGGTCTACACAAAAATGACTAATATAAAGACTTTTGAATTTTGCACTGTCCTCCCCCAGATCTAGAAATCTATCAATTTTACACACCCCAAAATACGAAATATTTCGCATCAGTTTTTACGCAGCCCAAAATATCCTAGATGTAGAGGTCATCATTATCTATATCTAAGATTTTCTTTGGAATTTTTCAAAATTTTAAAATGTTTGTTTAAAAAAAAATCAAAAAGTGGGCTTTATGGAGCCTGTCCTCTGAATTGACGCACTCATGTAATGGGTGCTTATATTAAGATCATACACGTTGTAAGAGAACATACGAAGGTGAGTACTATAGAAGCATACAGAAAGAGGATACAACTATCTCTGCCACATACACAACGGGTCTAAAAATATACTCCCTCCGTTTGGAAATATAAGATGTTTTAGGTTTGTGAATGAGATGTATCTAAACATCTTTTAGTGTTTAGATTCATTTGAACCTATACACTAAAAGGTGTCTAGATACATCTCTTTCACAAACCTAAAATGTCTTATATTTTTAAACGGAGGAAGTACTTGTAAGATAAAGTACAAAAGCAAGTACTCCCTCCAATTTATATTACTTGTCGTTGAAATGAATGTATCTAGCACTAAAATATGTCTAGATACATCCATTTTAGTGACAAATAATATGCATCGGAGCGAGTAGATATGAACAAAATAACCACAATGACCTTTACCGAGATGAGCAAGAGAAAGGTTTTCACTCACCGACGATTGTGACAGAGGGTGTACTATATTTTGTTGTTCAACATTGGTATTTTTCATAATAAATATATATTTTTTATGTATTCACTACTAAAAAAAGCTTATCAGTGATGCACGTTTTTCGAATTTTGTGGCGCGTATGGCGTGTGCCATTGTTATCACGCCACTAAATTACAATTCTATAGCGCATATCACTATGCATCAAAGAAATCTCAAAATTCGGTGCCAATATGCGCCACAGAATTATTTTTTTTGAATTTCAAAAAAAAGGCGGGCCAGATCTCAAAATTATGTGGCGCATATTGCCAATATGCGCCACGGAATTTTTTTCATTTCAAAAAAAGCAGACCAGATCTAGACTGGAGGAGGGGTTCGCCGAAGATGGTGGTGGCTGGAGGGGGTCGACGGAGGAGGGCTAGGCCGAAGGTGGGTGGAAGAGGGAGGCCGCAAGAGGAAGAGGAGGAGGAGGAAGCCGCCGGAGGTGGTGGGCGCAGGTGGTGGCCGGAAGAGGAGGATGCCACACGGAGGAGGTGGAGAAGGCCGACGAAGGAGAAGGCCGCCGAAGGTTGTGGCCGGAAGAGGTGGAGGTCGCGAGGAGGAGGCCGATGGAGGAGGAGGCCACCGAAGGTGGTGGCGAAAAGAAGAGGAGGCCGTCGAAGGAGGTGGTGGTGGAGGTGGAGGCCAACGGAGGAGGGAGGCTGCCGGAGTTGGAGAAGATCGCCAAAGGAGGAGGCGGTCAGCGGAGGTGTTGGAGGAGAGGAGAAGGGAGGAGGGAGGAGAAGGAGAGAAGGGAAGAATGGGAGGATAAGGAGTGTGGACAAGGAGGAGGGAGGAGGGAGGAGAAGGGGAGAAGTGGAGGAGAAAGAGAGGAGAAGGAGAGTAGAGAAGGAGGAGGAAGGAGAAGGGGAGGAAGGAGAAAAAAGAGGAATAAGGGCGCTGACGGGATTTAAATTTTGAATCCCGCCCAACAATTCCGTGGCGTTTATTGGAGATATGCGCCACCGAATTGTCTCCCTTTTTTATTTTTTGCAGGAAAAAATCTTATTTTTGTCATAATTTTTTACTTTTTTTGAATTGGGGAATCTGTAAAATCCAGAACGACCATTGGTGGTTGAATTCGGATGGAAAATTTTAAGACGATCGTTTTGATTGTTAAAATATTTTTTTCGATATCGTATGCAAAAGTTATGACCGTTTTACCGTGCCATGACATTTTTTTTTTGCAAAATACAACGAAAATCATGTTTTTCAGTTTTACCTACAATTATACCCTAAAATATAACTACATCTCAAAAGAATTATTTTTTAAAGTTTTTATCATTTTTGTTTATTTTTTACAAAACTTAAAAGGGGATCGGGAGGGGGGGGCGGGGTGTCTTTTTCCACCTTTTGTGGTGCATATGTCTATATGCGCCACATAATCATCATGTCTCCCCCTCTTAGTTGGTTCTGGGTCCCATCAAATTTTTATGGCGCATATGTCTATAAACGCTACAGAATCTTTACTTTCTATGGTGTACAGAAAAATATGCGCCAAAAAAACACATTTCTATGGCATATGGGTTCCATGCCCCATAGAATTGCTATTTTCCATGCAACATTTGTGTCTATATGCACCACAGAATTAATTCTATAAAGATGCCCATTCATATGTGTCACGAAAAACTTTTTATTTATAGCTAGTTTTCTAGTAGTGGCTTGCACAAATCTTTCATGATCATGTTCGCCACCGATTTAGAGATAGCTATTTCTTATTCACATGAGAAACACACGAATCCTGACTTAGAATAATAAGGTCACATCTGCCAACTAAGTGGGTAAACACCGACCTTGGCTACATGGGACTCTCCATATAAATGGTAAATGACGAATTAGAAATAGCCAGATAGTTTCACATTGGTTATAGTGGGTGAGCACTTCGTTGTTGCTTTGGAACAAAAATACGAAAAAGCATCGCCTAGTGCATTTTTTTACGCGCATATCTATAATATTATAGAGAATATACCAAACATGGATAGACACATCGGCTTAAAAAAATTCATCGGGAAATCAGAATTCATCATTTTTAGACAAGATCGCGATGGTCATCTGCTTGGGAGCAGTTTGCCCAAGTTTACGTTCAACAGTTATAGTGCCAAATCAGTAGTAATTTTGTATATGAAATGTATTCTTTATAGCATCTTTTATTCCGTGCCATGCAAGTCTTTGTCCTTTTTGAGGAAAATAATATTTTTTCCGTCTCAAAATAGATGTTTCGGATTTGCCAAAATCTGAATAAATCTAGACACCATTTAATATATAGGTTCATCCAAATTTTAAAACACTTGAGACATCTATTTTGAGATGAAAGGAGTATATTTCTTTGGTATTTTATATGGTGATATTTTTTTAATAGGCTTGGCGAAACTTAATTTAGATAGTTTGCTTTATTATGATGTATTTGGGACATAATCTATAGACCTTAGGTTTTAAGAGAAGCGGATTGCTACTTCTAATTCGAGTGAGCTATAAAAAATTCGAGTAAGCTATAATCACTTTTGTTTCTTAATCTTTTGGACAATGCTCGCTTGGGCTAATAGGACCTTAGCATGGGCATGCACAGCCGTGCATGCTTCATGGACTGATTGACGGACCACTCCTTGGCCCAGATTTGTGGTAGAGGGCTCGTAAAGGATGTAGGCCTTTTGTCTCAACTTGGTGACGAAGCTCACCCAGATTAAGTCTGCTGGGCCCTAAAGGGTCCGGCCCTTTTTCATTCTTAGATCTAACACGCGGAACACGCGATGCTCAAAAAAAAAAACGCGGAACACGCGGTTGACCGTACATCGTCCTAGTCGTATAGTCCAGTTTCAGACCGCACTGAAAAGGAGGAACATGCCGGCGTCAGGAAATAGGTACAGCTCCGCCGTATGCAAAGTAATTTCGATACGTACAAACTCCAGTGATGTTACTCCACCTACCAGTATTGAAGAACTGGCCGGCAGTCGCCAGCCCGAGCGTCATCTTGTTTTAGCAGTCGGCGACCAGGCCCGGCCGCCGGCGGCAACATAAACTTGGCGTATGTGCCGTTCAGTACCGTCACCGTAGATAATTCATGGTCTATCACCGAAGACACGTAGGTAGGTCGTGTACCGTCACCGTAGGTGCCGCAGCTACGTATTGGCGTGGCACTCGGACCTTTAATTTCTAGCAGTGAGCCCCATTCCAGCAGCTGTCGTTTTCACACAAAAGCACCTGAACTTGGTTTATTTGAGGCATCGTCATCGTCTCCAGGCACCTCATTGTCTGTTTTGTCGGTGCGGTCACTGTTCATCTGGTGATGGTTCCTACTCGTTAGCCGGAAGGCGCTCCACCGCCAGACTACAGAGTCGAAATCTTCTCTCAATCACATGTTTTTCTCTAATTTGTGTTAGAATCGTCGTAAAAGAACATTTTTGTGAAGTAATTTAGCTGGTTACCGGTGTAAAGGGCGAGGGAATTTGGCATGGTTTTGGTAGGGCTTTGGGTCAGGTAAACTTAACCTTTTGCTAATATATGTGTTTGAATCAACACAAATGGAATTTTTATAGCAGGTTGTAGTGTTAGGGATCGTGCCATGGTTGGGACTTTTAATCTCTCGAAACAGGCTTTACGCCCAGCTTTATAAATAAAGTAACAATCATCCAGTGTACAGCAGAGTCAACGACGCTCAGGCGTCAAAAGAAAATAAAAACAAGTCCGTTGGAGCAACAACATAGCAAGCCCAAGAAAAAAACAGAAGACACCAGCACGGAGGAGAAAAAGGGACTCCTCCTACAAAGCCACAGACACACTAACAGGTACCGCGAAGCGTTGCGCCGACGCCCTGAGAGCCTGCAAGATGCCATCCACACGCTCCTGGTTACACTACCTGGACAGGCGTACCACTGTTGGAGATGGACAAGCAAAGAAAACACAGAGTCAGAGGCCCGGCGTGAATTAATAGGCTCAATCACCATCTTATTCCTAATCTTCCAAAGGGTCCAAGTGATGGCCGCAAACACCAACCAGAAGAGATGGCGCCCTCTTCAGGTGCGGTTTGCCTCTGTTTCTAGGAATTCACCGAGGTCTTGGACCTGCCAAGCAGGCCCCGGTGCTTCTCGGATAAAGTTCCACAGAAACTCAGCGGCTGGACACGTGAACATTGTATGAGTGCACGATTCTGGCGTCCCACATAATGGGCACAGCCCATTGCCGGGACCATTGCGTTTGGAGACCGCTACCCCCGAAGGCAGGCGATCCCATAGCATCTGCCACAGGAAGATACACAGAGTTAGGGGGACGGGCGACTTCCAAAGGTGCGACATCCAAGGAGTCTTAGGACCTTGGAAGAGGGTTCGATAAGCCGAGATAACAGAGAAGGCTCCCGAAGGAGACTGGTTCCAAGAAACCTTATCCCGTAGTGATGGCGCCCAACACTTGTCGTGGGACGCTTTGTTGGAAACCCCAAGAGCAAGGTATGAAGCAGCACAACAGCAAGTTTCCCTCAGTAAGAAACCGAGGTTATCGAACCAGTAGGAGGAAGGAAACGTCACACAGGTGTTGCAAGCAACGCGGAGACCTGCACAACACAGACTCAAGACTTTGCCCCAACGAATCAGTGAGGTTGTCAAGCTCACTGGTTTGCTATAACAAAGGATTAAACGTATGGTGTGCAAGGTAATGGTTTGCAGCAAGCAAGCAAGTAACAGTGGAAGATGTATCAATGATAAAGATTGGACCGGGGTCCATAGTTCACTAGAGGTGCTCTCCTTAGATAAACAACATGGCATGAAGGGTAAACAAATTACAGCAGGGTAATTGACAGGAACTGAGCAAGGTATAACAATGCAATTACTAGTCAGAAAGATCCTATGAGATTCGTTTGGGCAATACAACAAGATACATAGACCGTCATCCAACTGCATCTATGACTAGAAGTCCACCTTCAGGTTATCATCCGAACCCCCTTCAGTATTAAGTTGCAAGCAACAGACAACTGCTTTAAGCAAAGTGTGTAAGGTAAACAGTCCATATGTTCCATGAACAAGAGACCGTTGTTTTGTCCCTAGTAGCAACAACACATCTACAACCGAAGAGATTATTGTCACTTCCCTTGGAAACTAGAGGCATGAACCCACTATCGAGCATAAATACCCCCTCTTGGAGTCACTAGCAACTACTTGGCCAAGATAGCTACTAACAACGGAGATCATGCAAGATCACAAACAACATAGACATGATAGAATCATAAAGACAAAACCATTAATCAAACCAACATAATAATCTCAATATCCATCGGATCCCCGCAAACACAACATGCATGATTACAAATAGATTAGATCTTGATCACGAACGGAGCTCACAAGATCTATACATGAAAGCACAAAGGAGGAGATACAACCATCTAGCTACTACATGGATCCATAGTCCAAGGTGGAACTACTCACGCATCATACCGGAGAGAAGGCCTCCGGGATGATCTCCCCTCCGGCAGGGTGCCGGGAAGAACTTCAGATCCCCACGATCTAGGGAAGATGGTGGCGGCGGCTACAGACGGTTTCATGGAGATTTGATCGGGTACTCAGGGTTTCTGCATCGGGGGCTTTTTATAGGCGAAGGGGGAGGCCGAGGAGGCGGCCTACGGTGGGTCTGGACCCCCTGGCTGGTCCCTCCGGCTCTCTTCTGGACTTCTTGTTCCCCACGGAAAGTAATTGACTTTGGCGTTTGTCCCGTCCAATTCTGATAATATTTCTTTACTAACTTTTCTGAAACCAAAAACAGCAGAAAACAGGCATCTGACACTGTTACAACTTGTTAGTAGGTTAGTACCAGAAAACATGTAAAAAGCACCTCAAAGTGTAGACAAGCAAAGAAAAGTAGATACTAAACAAGCATGGAGCATCAAAAATTATAGATACGTTTTCGACGCATCAACATCCCCAAGCTTAACTCATGTTCGTCCTCGAGTAGGTAAGTGATAAAAAGAATAATTTTTGAGGTGACATGCACCCTCACAAAGATCCAACCATTTGCAAGTATTGAAAGCTGGGATCAAAGAACTCTAAACATGTGCATGAAAGATGGAGTTCTAACAATAGACATAGCAACTATGCATGCAACATGACAAGATACAAACAAATATCATGAATAACATGCATTGAAAAACATTTGTTTGTTTCACATACAGAAAACATGGCATAGTGGCAATCAGCTTGTCCCTCATGGAGTAGCAAATAGATGCATAGGACACCTGCAAAGTTTACAAGGGTGACTAGAAACAAGTAGTACAACAATAAGTAATATCACAATATGCATCAATTAATAAGCTTTGGAACACTGCACACAGAATGACAACTATGCTCTCTTAATGGTGCCTAAAGGTAGAAGGTGGAGACTCAATAATGGTGAAAGAAAGGCCTTTTGTAAAGGAAGCAGGGACTACAAGTTTCAAAAAGAGCTTCCAAAAATTATGGTACTTGTTAGCTTTCAGCCCTTATTGCCCCTATCATAAGCATCTTGAAGTGGTTAAGGTTAAAGTGGCAAAGCTGGAGTATATGCTTGACGAAGTATAAGTTGGCAATCTTAAGTCCCTTGAATACGAGGGTCACACCTCATGCACACTCAAATTTGGGTCCAGGTAAGTTCTTGTCACTGTAAGTATTTGCATATCATTGATAACCGCCAACGGGGTACCCCTTGCACATGGTACAGGAGCTTTCCCATAACCAAAATGACAAGGCAACCAGACAATGAGCATCTCAGCAATCTTTTTATTTACCATATGCATAGCTTTTTTATAGAGGATGCTTCATAGATAGCTCACTATGGTGATGCTGCAAGTTTCCACCATGATTAGGCATGGCTTAGGCTAGCGGCCCAGGCGTTTCTCTAACATGGGATACAAACTCCATGGACTTACAAGTTCCCTCTTTATTTCACACGGGTGACATCCATATACAAAATAACATGATATCAACTAAGTAAAAAGTATAAGTGTAATGTTGAAAACGTTCCCCGTGATAGCACGGTTCTGATAATTCCAACTTATAAGTGCAAGCATATACAACAAAGTTGTCACAATGGTTCAAGTTTATTAGAGGCAAAGAATAAAGTGTACCATCAAGTTCGTGAGGGCTTTAATCACTAAGTTTTCAAATAACAAAATAGTTTTTAATTGGAAGATAGTTGAAAACAAGAATATACTTGGAATGGTGTAACACACCATGCATAGGAGTTTATAGTGGAAACTTTGGAAAAACTTGGTTTCTTGGGAGTTGGAGGCATGATTAGAACTTACTCATACAAGTGGAGGCTAGCAAAAGACTGGGAGCAACCAACTAAGAGAGCATAATCATGCAGTGCAATAAAGCATACTAATCAAAGCAAAGAGTGGTACTACAAGTCAAGGACTAAATGATCATAGAGGCTAATGGTGACTTGTGAGAGTCATACATGGTGTGAGCATGTGCCAAGTCAACCCAAACAAAACATCAAAGGAGAATACACAATACTATGCTTTTGCATGCTAAAACAATGCATAATTTCTTCAAGGCACACTAAGCAATCCCAATTGTTTGGAACAAGACATGCTACAGCAATAGTCACTAAGCATAAGGTCAAAACAACACCTAGCATGTCATGCTAAAGTCTAAGTTGCAGTCAATGCAAGCTCCTCTTGCACTTCAAGCAAGAACTTACTACTCATTTCCAACACCAAGCAAACTTATTTGCAAAACAACACAACAAGAACCGGGGTCCAAACTACTTTAAGAAAACTAAACAAACTAAGAAAAGCAAACGAAAACTAATATGTTCCAAGAACTACACAACTGTGCATGAAACAATAAAAACGAAGTGTCTAGACAGACCTAAGCTTTTTATTAACGAAGAAGGGGATGCCTTGGGCATCCCCAAACTTTGACGCTTGTACCTCTTGGATATTTCTTGGGGTTACACCATGGTGGCATCCTCAAGCTTGAGCTTTTGTCCATTCATCATCTCATTTCATCATTATTTCTCTACACCTGAAATTTTTCCTTCATACAAAACTTCACACAATCTTCATTAGCAACATTAGAGTATTCAAAAGATATTAGACCTCTGGCAAAGCTTTGAAACAACAAGTCTTTTCACTAAAAACACAAACTACTGTAGTAACTCCTTCAAGAAGCTCAATTCGCCTAAAGAGAACTCAAAGAAGAATCAATAAGAAGCAAATGCAAATAATGGCAGAAATCTGTTAAAATAGACAAGCAGGTAGAAACCGATTTTTTAGAACATTTTCTATTGCGCAAATCAAATAGTGTTGAACTAACGAAAGTTATCTAACATACTAGGGGATTTATTCGTAAATTTTCAGCTCAATCCGAGTTACAGAGACTCCTCACTATTTTTTTTGGTGGAGGATAGAAATCTGTTTCGGACAACAACTCCCCAAATCTTGCTTCCCTCTCATTAGAGGTCATTCTTGGCACAAAAAGCAAACAAAAATGATAAGAAGATGTCATTACAGAAGTAATAACTTCCAAGACTCAAGGAAACTCTTGGGTTATCTCCCAATAAGTACTTTTGTTTAACGTCTTTAAGTTAGGCGCAAGAAGCAAGAAGAATCAAGTATTTTTAAATGAAGAAGCATTAACATCAAATATTGCTTTCAAAAGAGGGGAAAAAATCAACTTCTCTCTCCTCATAGGGAAGTGTTCAATACCTTTCTTGAATGGAAAATGATATTTAACGGTGTCTTCTTTTATATCAATGATAGCACCAACTGTTCTAAGAAAAGGTCTTCTCAAAGTGATAGGACAAGAAGCATTGTATTCAACATCCAAAATATAGAAATCCACAGGGACATAAGAATTATTAACCATAATGAGAACATTATTAACACTCCCCATGAGTTTCTTCTTAGCATTATCATTGAGTGGGACATCCAAATAACAATCTTCTAATGGTGGCAAATCAAGCATTTCATAAATCTTCCTAGGCATAATAGAGACACTAGGACCAAGATCACATGAAGCTTTGAGGTCAAATTCATTCACTTGCATATTAATAATGGGTTCCCAACTATCTTCTACTTTCCTAGGAATAGAAGCTTTGTGTTTTAGCTTCTCTTCCTTAATTTTCACAAGAGAATTTGTAACGTGTTTGGCGAAAGCAGCATGCATATCACTAGCATCAGGACTTCTAGCAAGCTTTTGCAAGAACATAATAACTTCAGAAATATTGCAACCATCAATATCAAAGTCAAACTTAGCATCACTAGTAGTAGGCATAGTAGGAGGAGGAATAGGGGCTACTTGTGGTTTAGTGGTGATGGT
Organism: Avena sativa; assembly: GCA_916181665.1. NCBI lineage: Eukaryota > Viridiplantae > Streptophyta > Magnoliopsida > Poales > Poaceae > Avena > Avena sativa. The sequence continues at coordinate 366,088,536 of OV702279.1, read as the reverse complement.
GCACACACTATTGTTTCTATCAATTTCAGCTTCCCTTTCCCACTTAGCATGAAGTTGAGCTAACAGCCTAACATTTTCATCAATAGTAACTTGTATGTCATGAGCAGTAGCAAAGGTATTTTCAACAGTTTCATGTTAAGCAGTCATTTTATTAACCAAGGAAGTTTCAGCTTTAGACAAAGAGGATATATTTTTCTCAATAGTTAAAAGCTTTTCCTCTATAGTCTTATTGAAAGTGGTTTGTTTACTAATAAAGTCCTTGAGCATGACTTCAAGTTCAGAGGGGGCACTTCTAGCATTATTGTAAGAGCTTCCATAGGAATTGCCATTATTAGGAGGATAAGACCTATAATTGTTGTTGCTACCAAAATTATTCCTATAGGCATTGTTGTTGAAATTGTTGTTTCTAATGAATTTCACATCAACTTGCTCTTCTTGAGAAACCAAAGAGGATAAGGGAACACTATTAGGATCTAGAGGAGCTTTCCCATTAACAAGCATAGCCATAATAACATTAAGCTTTTCACTCAAAGAGGAATTTTCCTCAACAAAATCTACCTTCTTACCACGTGGATCTCTCTCAACATGCCATTCAGAGTAGTTAACCATCATATTATCAAGGAGCCTTGTTGCAGCACCCAAAGTGAGGCCCATAAAGGTACCTCCAGCGGCAGAATCCAACAGATTTCTTGAGAAGAAGTTCAAACCTGCATAAAAATTCTGGATAATCATCCAAGCAGTGAGTCCATGAGTAGGGCAATTTTTAACCAAAGATTTCATTCTTTCCCAAGTAGGAGCAACATGTTCACTATCAAGCTGTTTAAATTTCATAATGTCACTTCTCATAGATATAATCTTAGCATGGGGGTAGTACTTTCCAATAAAAGCATCTTTGCACTTAGTCCAAGAATCAATACTATTTTTAGGCAAAGAAAGCAACCATTCTTTAGCTTTCCCCTCAAGGAGAAAGGAAAAAGCTTGACCTTAATAATATCTCCATCTCCATCCTTATACTTTTGCATCTCACAGAGTTCAACAAAGCTATTGAGGTGGGAAGGAGGATCATCAGAACCAGCACCATAAAATTGCTCTCTTATCACAAGATTCAACAAAGCAGGCTTAATTTCATAAAAGGTAGCATCAGGAGCAGGTGGAGCAATAGGAGTGCTTAGGAAATCATTGTTGTTGGTGCTAGTGAAGTCACACAACTTGGTGTTCTCAGCAGAGTTCATTTTGGAAAAGGTGGGCAAGCCAAAAACAGCAGCAACAGCTAGAGCAGGAACTCATTTTTTGGGGTTTATGAATAAAGAAAGCAAACCAAAATAGACTAGTTTTTTGGGGGTTTTGAAAAGAGGCAAAGAAAACCAAGCAAAAGAAACAAAACAAACTAAAAACAAAGTAAAGAGAAAGGAAGTGAAGGACTCCCCTAGTGAAGACGTCCTTAGCCTCCCCAGCAACGGCGCCAGAAAAGAGCTGGTGCTTGATGGGGAGGAAGAAGTTTGATGGCCTTTTAGTTCCCCGGCAACGGCGCCAGAAAAGAGCTTGATGGCGCCCAACACTTGTCGTGGGACGCTTCGTTGGAAACCCCAAGAGCAAGGTATGAAGCAGCACAGCAGCAAGTTTCCCTCAGTAAGAAACCAAGGTTATTGAACCATTAGGAGGAAGGAAACGTCACACAGGTGTTGCAAGAAACACGGAGACCTGCACAACACAAACTCAAGACTTTGCCCCCAACGAATCAGTGAGGTTGTTAAGCTCACCGGTTTGCTGTAACAATGGATTAAACGTATGGTGTGGAAGGTAATGGTTTGCAGTAAGCAAGCAAGTAACAGTGGAAGATGTATCAATGATAAAGGTTGGACCGGGGTCCATAGTTCACTAGAGGTGCTCTCCTTAGATAAACAACATGGCATGAAGGGTAAACAAATTACAGCAGGGCAATTGATAAGAACTGAGCAAGGCATAACAATGCAATTACTAGTCAGAAAGATCCTATGAGATTCGTTTGGGCAATACAACAAGATACATAGACCGCCATCCAACTGCATCTATGACTAGAATTCCACCTTCAGGTTATCATCCGAACCCCCTCTAGTATTAAGTTGCAAGCAACAGACAACTGCTTTAAGCAAAGTGTGTAAGATAAACAATCCACATGTTCCATGAACAAGAGACCGTTGTTTTCTCCCTAGTAGCAACATCACATATACAATCAAAGAGATTATTGTCAGTTCCCTTGGAAACTAGAGGCATGAACCCACTATCGAGCATAAATACCCCCTCTTGGAGTCACTAGCAACTACTTGGCCAAGATAGCTACTAACAACAGAGAGCATGCAAGATCACAAACAACACAGACATGATAGAATCATAAAGACAAAACCATTAATCAAACCAACATAATAATCTCAATATCCATTGGATCCCCGCAAAAAAACATGCATGGTTACAAATAGATTAGATATTGATCATGAACGGAGCTCACAAGATCTATACATGAAAGCACAAAGGAGGATATACAACCATCTAGCTACTACATGGACCCATTGATGCAGCTCGACCTACGGTCGTTACTACATCAAGGTCTCCAACTTACGCCAAGTCATCATGGACTCCAAAGGTGAATTTGTTCCTCTATGCGAGCCCACTTCCTACCCTATTGAATGGTATACTACTTCATACTCCGCCCTATGGCCATGATAGGTTCACTTTGACAAGTACAGAGGTAAGGGGGAATCCCGGAGCATCAAGCCCGACAAGATAGAAGCTTGGAAGAGGAGGAGGAACAAGATAGATCAGCAGCTGCGAGGTCCCGGCGGTACTACCGGTCGGCGGAACCGGTACTACCAGTCAGCGGTACTACCGCCCCTGCTACCGCTCGCTACTGACGGCTCCAACTAACGCTCCAGGACCGCAAGCGGTACTACCGGTCCCAGAGCGGTACTACCTGTTACGACCGGTACCGGTCCTAAGTCCGGTACTACCGGTCATGTCTGTGCCCGCGCGCACCTGTTGGGCCACAGCCCATGTATTCTCCTTTACTTACCTATTCGCCTAGTTTATCCCCAAATTACCCTTGTTTAGTGGTTGGCCTATAAATAGAGCCTCCACCCCTCATGTATCCCTGAGGCATAGATGATAGACTAAAGACAACCCCCATTGTGGAATCTCTAGTTTTTCCTCATCCCCTTTACCAAGGGGACCGACTATCGTCACCAACCTCGATTGGACTTTGCATCACGCATCCATTGTTGAACAAGACCTTGGAGTTCGGTGTCTCGTCTCCAAGTTGTCAAGACCCTCCCCAAGGTGTTCTTCCCTCTCCGATGTGGATTTGAGGGAGCACGTTGACCGATCTTTCCTTTCGAGGATTCTATCGGACCGGTGGACGCCGTTCGGGAGCAATCGGCCTTGTATCGTGTGAGTTTTGCATGTGTTCATCGTGTTCTTCACGAGGTGTGTGCTCGCTTCCGCTACCTTCTCCCTTTCCCTCGCTTTCCCATCGATTTGACCACGAGATCCATGAAGATCGGGCCACCTAAGAGGTTAATCCCCTTTATCATATGGTATCATCAGCTTTTGGTTGCCACGGATTTCTCATCGATTTGGTCTTTTCCCCATAAATTCGAAAATTCCACCAAAAATAGCCCCAATTCGTGTTTTGGATCGATATGTCATTTGAGTGCGTTTTGGTAGGTTTTGATCCGTGGATTACTTGCTAAACTTGTTGATCTACCTTCCTTTGCGTTTCCATAGCCTAATTCCTTGATTTCCCCTTTCGGTTTGGTGTTTTTATTGAAGATTTTCTTCCCAAATCTCCCCAAAATCTCGAAAACGCGTCAAATCTGGGCGTCCCAGGACCAACCGGTACTATCGGGCACAAAACCCGATACTAACGCACCTCCCGGTACCTAAACGGTACTACCGGTCCTCCGAAAACCCGGCACCACTGCTCCAAAAACCGGTACTACCGCCCGGTATTGAACAGAAAAAAACAGATTCCCAGATTTCAGCCTCTCACCGTTTTGAGCATAACTTTTGCATTCGAACTCAGATTTTGGTGTTCTTTAGCTCGTTTCGACGAGGAGAAGGAGCTCTACATCATGATCCACGTTTTTCATGCTATATACTCCATCCAAATTCCGTGAGCAAGGCGGAATCCAACAATAAAGGGTGAAGATCGTCGACGAAAGGTATAAACATTTCACGACTTCTCCCCACTTGCATTCCTTTGTGAACCCCACTATCTTTGCGAGCAACAAACACCTATTGAGACTAGTTCCTCTTATGATTGCTTGGGCTATGCACATTTGATACCTTGTAGAATTCCGAGCAAACATTGTGAGCGCTATCTCATATAGTTATCTTGTATAGTTGTTGGCACAAGGAAGAGGCAAGTGAAAAGAAAAAGAAAGAAAAAAGAGTGAAAAAAATATAGAAAAAGGAAAAAAAGAAATATACATGTGCCTCATAGAATAGGAAGCGCAAGCTCGATGAACATCATATATGTGGTACTTATTGTGCATATCTTGTAGCCCACCAATTTTGTGCAATCGAACTAGCATCTCTCCTTGTACTTGTGTGACACGAGCTTATAGTCTTCGCTAGGTAATCATTTGGTTCTTATCTCACTTTCTCCATCGCACAAGTCCCATTTATCCCACCGTGTGTGTTTCCTTGTACATATTTTCTATCTTGTGGATTGACTTGTTTGCTTTGTGATCATTGTGGTTCTCTACTTGCCAATACAACATCTTGATTTCGGATTGGTCCTTGACATGCCACTTTCCATACCTATCCACCATAGGCCATGTGTGTGTGTGTGTGTTTTGGTTAGTAGTTGGTTTTGGTGTTCCGCGTGAACTACACTTTGCTTGGTTTATTGCTCTCAAGTGTGGCCACTTGGACGATACTATCTTCCAAGGTAAAGTAAGGTTTGACGTTGCATCCCAACACCCACTACCACTTCCATATACAACACTTGGTCTTGTGAATCATGTCTAGGGACTCCGAAACCGAAGATGATATCTATGAAGAATCCATGATGAGCCACCATGACTACGACTCCACAAGTATAGAGGACATGACGGAGCACTACACCGACAACGGTTCCACATGCATGGAAGACATGGAGCATGACATCAACTATGGCTCCTCAAGCATGGAAGACTTGGAGCTCTACATCGACAATGGATACTCATGCATGGAGGATATGGAGCACTACACCGACAATGGCTCCACATGCTTGGGTGATATGGAGTACAACACCAAAAATTACTCCCCAAGCATGGACGACTTCGAGTGCGACATCGATGACGCCTCGCCAAGCATGGAGGACACGGAGAACTTCATCGACTTTGATGGCTCCTGCATAAGCCATGAAGAATTCCTCCACCGTGTGGAGATGGAAGCCTACTACGCCAACCAAGAGGAGGCGCATCATCAAGATTCCATGACCTTCAAGGCCAAGCGTGCCACACCAAAGGGCACCGCCTACTTCGAGGATCCACCTCCAAGGCGACAAGCGAAACCACCTAGATGGCGTCAAGCGCCACCATCTCCAAGGCACCAAGATCCATCACCTCCAAGGCGTCAAGCTCCACCATCTCCAAGGCGCCAGGCTCCATCACCTCCAAGGAGACAAGCTCCACCTCCTATCCAAAGAAGAGTGGCTTCCAAACATCATATACAACAAGAGGCGCCAAGAAACAAGAATCTTCATCGACAAACATCCTCTCATGAGCATCGCCACCATAAAGAGGATACAATACATCGTCAAAGACATCTTCGCCACCAAGACGAAGAATTCGTGATGAGCACCAACCATAATGCTCAAGCAAGCTCAAGAAGGCACCACAAGCACAAGAAGAGTGCCAATGCAAATGATCACCGTCGTGAGCGTCATGTGGATGACCAAGTACTTCACCAACATCAACCATCGGCAAGGCATGCCAATGACCTCCGTCGACACCATCATAGGGCACCTTCAACTACTCGTGCCACCACCACAATGGCACCAAGAGCAAGCCTTCCTCCACGCCATCAAGCTTCAACGCCTACGCTTGACTTCCACGACCTCTCAAACGAGGAAAATGTAGACCTCTACTTCGCCAAGTTGGATAGCATGAGCCTACCTCCGCCACTACTACGAGATGGCCACAAAGCGGTCGAGCATGGGATTTTCCCTTCGACCATGGAGGCGAGTGATGATGCCCATCTTATGGCATCCAATTTTGAAGGCGACAAGGTCAAGAATGGTGAGCATGGGATTTTCCCTTCACCAAAGGAGGCACTTGGAGTTGAGGAAACCGAGCCTATCCCCATATGCTTGAGTGATGATGTGGTACCAATCCCATGTGAGTATGAGAGACACTTAGCCCACTTGAGTGAGAACAAGAGTGAGATGAGTGACTCCACCTTATGTGAGATTGAGTGCTTCCCTTGGAGGGCATGAGTGATACACCGAGTGAGTTGAGAGTGGTAGTTGATAGGTAAAGTGAGACCATCTCGATTTCTAACAACTTACCCTCTACCTCTAGTGTGTTCTCTTGTGTTGTGCGAGGTTCCATGGATGAAGACGCCCGAAGCCATGAAGCAATGATGCCTTAATTGGAGAAGATGTACATGGTGCACGAAGATGATGCTACGCCATGGCTACATCAAGAAAACGAAGTCGTCCACAAGGAGGCCACTACTCCCACAACACCCACTTCATATGAGAGGTATGAACAAGGTAACAATAAGGGTGTTGATGATGCCATGATCCCACTATTGGACATGATGAATTGAGAGGATATGCATGCTATGGATGATACTTGTGACATTACATATGCTTCACTCATATTCCCATGTGATGATTTGCCTTTGCATAATATTGATCATGTGGAATTGTTTGAGAGCGATAACATTGCCATAAACATGCCATGCTATGCATCTTGTGTGCATCCTCCAATTGCTTCGGACATGCGTTGTCATGCTAGTCATTCAATTTCTCCTGTTGCTTGCAATAAGATGAATGCTTGCTATTTCACTTGTTTTGCTTGCAAAAATATTGATCACATGCATTATAATGAGATGACCCCCATATATTTCTCAATTTTTGGAGATTTTTATGATTGCCGTGATAAGCATGTTCCCCACTTGCATACTCACCATGCATATATTTCATACTTGATTAACATTAATGGTGATGTGCACAAGAAGAGATACATCATGATGGATGATGTGTATCTCTACCATGCACACACGTTCTTCCTTTTGTGCATGATGTGTGTAGGTACCCGCACGAGAATGTCAACCTCGGTTGAGCACGAGTTGACAAAAAGAGCTCTAGAGAGCATCCCACAAGTGAGTTCAAGATCGAACCCAGCTCTGATACCTTTTGCATGCTTTGCATCTTTCATGTTGGCAAATTGCTCTTTCCTATGGTTTGATTGCAAGCATGTTGATGGTATTATATCACCTTGTGACATTCATGTTTCTTTGCTATTGGATATTTATGCTTTGTGTGTTGCAACAAAAATGTTGAACAAATTCTCTTTTTGATGTTTTGTGTGCAACCACAATGCCATTAAGAGCATGTATTGTCATGAGAGCTTTCAAGTATCTCGTCTTGTTGTTGCAACAAACATAAGGACCACTAGCTATTTCATTTGGTTTGTTTGCAAACGTGTTGTTTTTGCTTCTGCTTGGGATACTCATATTCCCATGATATTTGCTTTCGATGATTTGTGTGTGACATCCAACATTTCGAACAATTTCTCTTTCCAATGGTTGGTTTGCACACATAATGATGTTGCTTTGGACATTCGTCCTTGCATGTTTTTGCTGAATTCTCCTATTCTCGCATCAAGGACGTTGATCAAAATTCTAGTCAATTGCCTCGAGTGCCACACTAAAACATTGTATGGAGTTTTTGAGTTCCCACATTTGGATGATGTTCAAACGATTTCCATGCACTTTGACCTTGCATATGCATTCCAGTTGCTATACATGCATTGTGCTAATAGTGTTGTGAACAAGAATGGACATGCTCCTCTATCACGCACGAAAATATTTTGCTTGGTATTTGTTGTGTGAAGGTACAAGTGCATACACGTCAACCTCTACCAACCACGTGTTGACAAGAAGAACCGAAGAGAGTTACCTATGTCTACCCTTCATCGAGCCATCTCTACGCGCTAAGGTGACTTCCTTCTACTTGAGGACTCACGCTATAATGTTCATGAATTGGCTACGCTTTGAGTGTTGCTTCACTTTTGTCGTGAGCTTTGTAGGCTTCATGGAGGGTGAAGGAACATTGAAGTGTTGTCAAGTCAACCTTCCCGAGGACGACTATATGGTGAACCCCAGGATCAAGGATGTCCTTCGACCTATTCTACTTCGTGATGAACATGGAGAGTCGAGGACGAATCTTTTTGAAGGGGGGAGATGATGCAGCCCGACCTACGGTCGTTACTACATCAAGGTCTCCAACTTACGCCAAGTCATCATGGACTCCAAAGGTGAATCCGTTCCTCTATGCGAGCCCACTTTCTACCCTATTGAATGGTATACTACTTCATACTCCGCCCTATGGCCATGATAGGTTCACTTTGACAAGTACAGAGGCAAGGGGGGAAGCCCGGAGCATCAAGCCCGACAAGACGAAAGCTTGGAAGAGGAGGCGGAACAAGACAGATCAGCAGCTGCCAGGTCCCGGCGGTACTACCGGTCGGCGGAACCGGTACTATCGGTCAACGGTACTACCGCCCCTGCTACCGCTCGCTACTGACGGCTCCAACTGACGCTCCAGGACCGCAAGCGGTACTACCGGTCCCAGAGAGGTACTACCTGTTACGACCGGTACTACCGGTCCTGAGTCCGGTACTACCGGTCATGTTTGTGCCCGCGCGCACCTGCTGGGCCACGGCCCATGTATTCCCCTTTACTTACCTATTCGCCTAGTTTATCCCCAAACTACCCTTGTTTAGTGGTTGGCCTATAAATAGAGCCTCCACCCCTCATGTATCCCTGAGGCATAGATGATAGACTAAAGACACCCCCCATTGTGGAATCTCTAGTTTTGCCTCATCCCCTTTACCAAGGGGACCGACTATCGTCACCAACCTCGATTGGACTTTGCATCACGCATCCATCGTTGAACAAGGCCTTGGAGTTCGGTGTCTCGTCTCCAAGTTGTCAAGACCCTCCCCAAGGTGTTATTCCCTCTCCGATGTGGATTTGAGGGAGCACGTTGACCGATCTTTCCTTTCGAGGATTCTATCAGACCGGTGGCCGCCGTTCGGGAGCAATCGGCCTTGTATCGTGTGAGTTTTACATGTGTTCATCGTGTTCTTCGCGAGGTGTGTGTTCGCTTCCGCTACCTTCTTCCTTTCCCCTCGCTTTCCCATCGATTTGACCACGAGATCCGTGAAGATCGGGCCACCTAAGAGGTTAACCCCTTTATCACCCATAGTCCAAGGTGGAACTACTCACGCATCATACCGGAGAGAAGGCCTCCGGGATGATCTCCCCTCCGGTAGGGTTCCGAGAAGAACTTCAGATCCCCCCGATCTAGGGACGATGGTGGCGGCGGCTATAGACGGTTTCATGGAGATTTGATTGGGTACTCAGGGTTTCTGCATCGGGGGCTTTTTATAGGCGAAGGGGGAGACCGAGGAGGCGGCCAGGGTTGGCAAACCCTAGCCAGGTGCGGGTCTAGGCCCACCCGCGCCTGGAGTGGGTATGGACCCCCTGGCTGGCCCCTCCGGCTCTCTTCTGGACTTCTTGTTCCCCACGGAAAGTAATTGATTTTGGCGTTTGTCCCGTCCAATTCCGAGAATATTTCTTTACTAACTTTTCTGAAACCAAAAACAACAGAAAATAGGCATCTGGCACTGTTGCAACTTGTTAGTAGGTTAGTACTAGAAAACATTTAAAAGTCACCTCAAAGTGTAGACAAGCAAAGCAAAGTAGATACTAAACAAGCATGGAGCATCAAAAATTATAGATATGTTTCCGACGTATCACGTAGCCTCAGAAAGTCAGCGTCATTAAAGGTCCTCCGGAACAGGATATTCCATTGGCCTTCATGCATCTCCTCGGCAACTACCATCATGGGAGCTGCACAGATAGCAAACAGAGCGGGGAACTCCTGGTTTAGAGGAACACCCTATCCACCCAGAACATGACTCTCCGCTCGTCTCCCACCACAAAGAAAGAACCACGGCGAATGAAGTGTTTAATGTCTTGGATGGCTCGCCAAAACTAGGACCCCTCCCGTCGTTCGCATGCCATCAGGGGGTGACCCCGGAGGTACTTGGCCTTAATGAGTTGGAGCCAAAGACCAGCATCCTCTTGGAGGATGCGCCAAACCCACTTGAGCAATAAGGCCACGTTGAAGCGGTGAGAGTCCAGGACTCCTAAACCCCCAAGGTTTTGGGGGGTACAGATATCTACCCATTTCACCATATGGTATTTCTGATGTCCATCTCTGGCAACCTAAACGAACCTAGACAACTCTTTTCGCAAAGTCTGCATGGGTTCCTTCAGGAAGCAGGTATAGACCCATCTCGTACATGGTGAGACTAGACAAATAGGAATTAATCAGGACCGTCTTGGACCCCTTAGACGTTAGGCGTGCTCGCCATGGTTCGGCTTTCGACTGAACCTTAGCGACCATGGGGGTGAGGTCCCTGATCAGCACCCGAGAGTCATGCATGGGCATGCTCAAGTAGGTGATGGGGAAGTCCGCCAACCGACAATTAAGGCGGTCGGCGATCCGCTGCCTCTCCTCCTCGGGGAAACCCAGAACCATAACCTCGCTCTTGTCGAAGTTGATCTTGAGCCTAGACATGGATTCAAAGCACAAGAGCAGGAACTTGAGATTAATAATGTCCAATTCCGACCCCTGAACCATGATCATGGTATCATCTACATACTGGAGGTGGGTAATTCCACCTCTGGGGATTATATGCCCTACCACCCCCGAGAGGTGGCCTGCGATCTTGGTTTTGTCCAAGATCCTAGCCAGGGCATCCATCGCGGAGTTGAAAAGCAAGGGCGAGATCAGGTCCCCTTTCCTAACTCCGTAGGAGGGTCAAAAATATGGACCCACTTCCCCATTTACATTGATCGTCGTGCTACCACTCATAACAAATTGCATAATCCACAAGATGACCCTATCATCAAGTCCTCGATGCTCGAGGACTTGTCCCAAGACTGCCCAGTCTAGCTTATCGTATGCCTTCTGAAAGTCTAGCTTAAGGAACACCCCTTTCTGATGGCGTACCTTCACCTCATGAATGATTTCATGAAGTGCAAGTATGCCATCATGAATCAGGTGACCCTTGAGGAAGGCAAACTGAAGCGTGTGGGTCAGGCGTTCCATTATAGGAGCCAGGCGAATGGCGCAAACCTTTGAAAAAATCCTATGGATGACGTTTATCACCATGATCGGTCGAAATTGACGAATATTTGTGGCCCCCGCTATCTTGGGGATCAGGGTGATCACGTCAAAGTTCAACCGCGACATGATAAGATTCCTAGTGTAGAACTCTTGAAACATATGCATAATCACAGGACTCAGCTGATCCTAGAAGGACTAATAGAATACCACCGGAAGTCCATCCGGGCCCGGCGCCGAGTTGGACTTCATCGCTTTGATCGCCTCGGCAACCTCGATCTGGAGAGAAGGGAGTGCCAGCTCCAGGTTCTCCTCCGGGGTCACCCTGGCATTCTCATACCAGAAGTAGGCCTCCAAGGCCAGCCCCGATCGCAGGGACGTCAAGAAAAGGTCCTGGTAGATAGCATAAATATAGGTCGAGATCTCCCTCTGGTCCTACAGAAGAGAGTCAGCGGCCTAGTGGCAAGGGATCGAGCACTTCCTACGCCTGCCATTTGCAATGGCGTGGAAGTAGGTCATGTTCGATTACCCCTTGATGGTCTAGTTCTGGCGGCTCCGCTGCCTCCAGAATGCCTCCTATCCCTTACAGATCTCCATAATGGAGGTCTCCAAGGAGTATATATGGGACCAAGCATCCGCCGAAAGCCCCACCCGGTCAGCCTCATGGTCAAGGGCCTGGATTTCCTGCAGAATGGCCTCTTTCTGACTTTGAATCGCGGCACCAGGGTTCGCCTCCCAGCCCCTCATGATTTGGCGTGACATCAAGGCACAATGGTGCCAAACATCAACAACACAAAAGGCGCGGGGCGGCGAGGCTGCTGCCTCCGACCACCTAGTACGAACCGCCTCCACAAACCCTCGCTGGTGGAGCGAGAAGTTTTCGAAGTGGAAGCGATTCGGTCTAGGCGGGGGCCCCTCCCCCTAAGGATAGGAGGAGGGGGTATGCTCCGAGCCCACCCTGGTGACCGCATGGAGCGAACATAGGGGGAAATCCAGTTCCCAATCTACCGAGACAAAGTACTGGTCGAGGACGCAGCGGATCGGGTCCAGCTATTTGTTGGTCCAGGTGTATCTCGCTCCAACTCTAGCAATCTCCCTGAGAGCAAGGTCAGCAATACAGTCATTGAATAAACGAATCCTATGGAGGTCCATGTTCACCGAGCTCTTGTTCGCGGAGGAGCGAATGAGGTTGAAGTCCCCTGCCACAATGATCGGGTTCTCCGTATGCTCCACCTTAGCCCTGAGCTCGAGCAGGAACGCCTGTGACCTCATATGGTCCGCGGGGCCATAAACAATCACAACCTCCCATTTGTGGTGCGATTGTTTATGGGTGAGGGCCATGCTCACGAATAATTCCCTGCGATCCATATCCTATACCTCGAAGGTATCCTCCTTGACACCAAGGAGGATGCCTCCCGAGTGGCCGAAGGCCGGTAGCCAAATCCAGGCAAACTTATGCCGAGACAGACCCTCCAGCTCCACTAACGAGAAGTTCTGACGGATCGTCTCCTGAAGGCTCATAATATCCACATCTTCTTGGTGCAAGTACTCCTTGATCTGACGACGCCTCCCGTCCTGGCCGAACCCCTGGATGTTCCAAATGAACACCCGGAACACCCGTAGGATGTTCATAAGAACGATCACTCGGGGGCGGCCCCTTATTAGGGGCAGAACGGGAATGGCTAGGAGTAGCAGGGCGAGGCGGGGCCTTGGGAGGCCTCCCACGAGGTCTCCCTGGGCAGGGGATCCTCGTACGTAGGGGGCTGGCCTCCATCAGGGTCAAGGGGTGGTGTCGTGCTGGACACGGCCTCCGAGGAGGCAGGTCCTACCAGCTGGAGAGCCCGTTCCCGCTCCCGTGCATCTCGTGCACGAGCTGCGGCGCTAGCCCTCGTACACCTCTCGAGCCTTGATGGCCGTGATCTGCTCTAGACGGGGACCCCTCTCGCCGCGGAACATGATGCCGCTGTCTAAAGCGACCGCACCCAGGTGCTCCAGGGACACATCCTCCAACGCAGAAAACCTGGAACCCGAAGTTAAACTCAATCTAGAAGAGGAGGGGGAGATCAGGGAGTACCTGAGAACTCGTCGCCGACTGAAGCCCTCTGGGACGCCCTCTCCGCAACCGTCGGCTCAGGGCCCAAGCCCCCGCTCCGGGCCCCCGCAATGCGCACGCTGTGGCAGGGCAGGGGTGGAGGTAGCTGGTGAGGGACTCTGGACCGGCGACCAGAGGATTTCCGGGGCCGCCCCGTGGAGGTTCACCCACCACCACGAGAGGGGGAGCGCCGCGCGTGGCAGTACTTCCGCATCACGGAGTGCAAGCTTCACTGGAGGGAGGACCGGGGCATCAGGCACAACGACGTGTCCCTCCCCACTGGCTGACACCTCAGCCGGGACCATGTCCCGGTGCCGCCCTTGCCCAAGAAGGGTAAAGGGCTGGAGGAGGAGATCCACCGCCGGATCAGGAGCCTCCCGCCGGCCCAACGATGGGAAGCTGACTACCAATCCGAGGCGTACTGGAAACAGTTCCTCGAGTGGGAGCACAAGGTGCGGCGTGCCACCACCATCCGCGGCGATCTGATGCCGAAGGAGGTCTACCCCATCCCCGACATTGACTCAGACGACGAGGGAGCCGTCAACCACTCCGACGCCGAGCTCGACAGCAAGGACGACAACGACGAGGACGGCGACATCGTTGTCAAGCAGGAGGCGGAGGACGACGTCGCCGTGAACCTGTCCCTGGAGTACCGCGAGGTGCTGGCGCGGGGCTACGACGAGGACGCCTTCATCGAGAAGGCCATCGCGGCCAGCGCGCGGGAGGAGGAAGCCCAGCGGGTCGGCTTCGAGGAAGCCATCCAGCTCACCGGTATGGTGACGCAGGTGAACGCCCAGCTGCCTCCACCGCCGCCGCTGCTGGGATGGGTGTCTCCGATCACGCGAGAGGTGAGGATGAAGCTGGCGCACCTCCCGCACAGTTGGGCGTTGTGGCCTGTGTGGGCGATCAATCCTCCTGCGCCCGCTCCCGCTCCGGCCCTGTCGCCGCCCAACCTCTGAACTCCGCCGAGTACATCGACCTCGATCCGTAGATGAACGAGGCGATGCCGGCGCGCGAAGATCGATAGCTAGGGTAGGCTAGTTTAAATTCTTTTTTATATTTTGATTGTAAATTAAGCATGAAGTTTGCCAGTTGGTTTATGTTTAAATTTGTAAAAAAAATGTCGCGCAAGGCCGGACTAATGGGTCACGCCGCTGGACGCGGCTGGACAAATAGACCAGACTTCCTCCTTAAATCGACCATGATTCGACCCAAATAGACAAAAACGGACCTGATGGATCGACCTGACGAAGATGCCCTTAGGCTGGTCCTAGTGATAGTATCATACTACTAGTATCATGCATATGATACTAGTGCATGATACTATGTCTCTAGTGCATTGTATCATATAGTAGTATCATAGTGGTGATATATTTATTGATTTGTAGCATCTCTATGTAAAATGTGTGTACAAGATTTACTTGCCATTATGATTTCTAGCTTTACGTGCTATGATACGGTATCTACCTATGATACACTAATCACCTCTCTCTTTATTAATTATGACGCCACATCAGATTTTTACCAAGTTGGTATGCATGATACACCTTATAATAAGTAGCACTAGGACCAGACTTAATGGGTATTCGATCTTGGCATGCCTCGCTGAATGCATGGGTATTCGCACAGTCAACCATACTTGGCCTTGGAATTCTAGCCGCCCCCTCTCGGAACTTACGTGCAAGTGACGTGGCAATCAAATTAATTCATAATAATAATATGGCAATTAATTTACTCGTGTAGCACGCAGCCGCCCATCCGCGGACGCGGCCAAGGCAACTGTCGGACGGACGGACGCTAGCAAGGCTCCTCCAGCCAGCGACGAACGTGCTGGTGCTGGAGAACTATAAATCACAGCGCGAATTCCAACCGGAAAATCCACGCAAGAGTCCAACACAAACAGCAGTAGTACTACTAGCAGATCTGGATCCATACCGTCTTCCTCCCGAGAACCGATCTCTACCTATTTTTATTTCCTCCTCCGTTCTCCGACAAGGACTCTACTAGCGGTATTAAAAATACTGTTGGCTGCTGCCAGTGCCGCGGCGGGTCCCCCGAGCTTGGATGCCATCGCGATCTCCATCGCCGCCCCGCCCTGTCTGTCCCCCCCTCCTCGCTCCCCTAAAATAAGGCCCCGTCCCACGTAGCCGCCCTCCCCCTCAATTTTCTCCTCAGCGCAGCCGCAGTGCCGTCACACACCCTACCTGGTCGATTTCGATCTCTACTTAGTCCCCCCTCTCGCCTCCTCTGTCTCCCTCTGCGTCTGACGAAGGAGGCAATGGCGGCGGCAGCGGTGAACGGCTCGGCGGCCGGCGCGGACGCCAAGGCGGCGTTCGGGCGGATCTACGGCACGCTCAAGGAGGAGCTGCTCAAGGACCCCGCCTTCGAGTTCACCGCCGAGTCGCACCAGTGGATCGACCGCGTAATGCTCCCTTCCTCTGCTCTGACTTCCCCTGTTTGATCCTGCTTGAAACGCGGCGCGCACGCTTCCTTTTTACTGCTGGGTTTTCTCTTTTCCGGGGTTTATTTTTGGGTAGATTTGATGCTGGATCAGCGGCCGCGTGCGAGATCGGGGGGCTTGATGGCGGAAGCGCAATTAATTTCGCTTATTAGTACCGTGGTACTAATCATGGTTTACGGCCGTCTCTTATTAACACGTGCTACTCACGCGGTGAAGCAGCAAGTGCAGAAACCAAAAACTGAAGCTCCTGCACTGTCAAGTTTAATTTAATGCTTTCCAAATCTACCTTCTGTCTACGTTGACTGCGTTTTAAAAAAACCGATGCTGAGAGATTAGTGGTCGAGATTTGAAAAACGTGTAATCGTTGAGGTGGAGTGTAACTCTTCGAAAGTGGATTCACAATTCAAACTGAAATTAGTTTGCTAAAACAACTCATCGTATTAATGAACAGAGCAAGTAATTATTAACTTCTGTAAATAGAAATCATCCGCCTGGTGGTATGTTGGATCTTAGATCGTTGGCAGAGCTACATGTTGTTTTTATTTTTGTGTGTCAACTCTTGGTAAAAGACTCGGAAGACTGGATGTGCAGTACTAATCATCTTATTAGTTCAGTCCTGCTTTTTTAACACCCCTGCCTGTTTTTTTCTTGGAACAGATGCTGGACTACAATGTACTCGGAGGTGAGGAGATGAATTTGACTTAGATTGGTTTTTTTAAGTACACGAGAGGCTAGGGAGTTTCTGATTCATTGTTTTGCTAATGACAGGAAAGCTTAACCGTGGGCTCTCTGTGGTCGATAGCTATAAGCTGTTGAAAGGTGCCGATGATCTTACTGAGGAGGAGATGTTCCTTGCCAGCACTCTCGGCTGGTGCATCGAATGGGTAATTCTTTTTTCCCCTCTCGTTGCTCCTCTGATGAATGAATTTAGTGCAACCACAATTGTTCCCTTAAGCTCGATGCTATCTGTGCAGCTACAAGCCTTCTTTCTTGTGCTTGATGATATCATGGATGACTCTGTCACTCGACGTGGCCAGCCCTGTTGGTATAGAGTGCCTCAGGTTAGTGAAAACGAGATTGTCGTTTCCAGCTACTGTGTTTGAAAAATTCATTCTGTCAAGGAACTTTTGTGGGAGAACATTCGCTGGTACCTTATTTCCACTTGTCCCTCATGCTGTCCTTTCATATCAAAACAGGTTGGCTTCATTGCTGTCAATGATGGGATTATCCTTCGCAACCATATTTCGAGAATGCTTCGGCTTCACTTTAAGAAGAAACCCTATTACGCCGATCTCCTTGATTTATTCAACGAGGTAATTATATATGTTATATGTTCAACAAAAATGTTCAGCCTGAACTCAGTGGAGCATTACAGGTAGTGATTACTATATCGTGTTTTTGTAGGTTGAGTTCAAGACTGCTTCAGGTCAAATGTTGGACCTTATCACAACTCATGAGGGAGAAAAGGATCTAACAAAATATAACATTGGAGTGTAAGTTATTATTGTGATAACTTTGAGATGAAACTTATTCAGCATACTTTATCGTGTCTAGTTTTAGGGGCATACGTCTTCATTTTTGTGTCTAATATTTCTTTCTAGTAAAATTGATTCGCGATGTAACCTTAGCTATCTGTTGATTTTTTTTTTTTGCAGTCACCGCCGGATTGTCCAATACAAGACAGCCTACTATTCATTTTATCTGCCGGTAAAAGCTGCATTCTATCTTCTCTTTTATCTCATCATATGTAATTCCTGTTTTGCCAATTGATACTGGATTCAAGTGGTGCTGATATGCTGCTTTATGAAAGGTTGCATGTGCACTGCTACTCTCTGGTGAGAATTTGGACAACTACGGTGCTGTAGAGAACATACTTGTTGAGATGGGAACATACTTCCAAGTACAGGTAAATCCTATTTTTTGCTACACATTACAATATGAATCTGTTGACTGCAACCAACATCAGTCTACTTAGCAGTAATATATATTTTTTCTTCTTACAGGATGATTATCTAGATTGTTATGGTGAACCTGAATTTATTGGCAAGGTTAGTGCCTTACTGTGTGCAGCTTGTGAGAATATCAATTGTTATATTGATAGATTCGCTGTAGCTCTTCAATTTGATTGATGGTAAGTTCTTTATCATAGATTGGGACTGACATTGAAGATTACAAGTGCTCCTGGCTAGTTGTCCAAGCTCTTGACCGTGCTGATGAGAGCCAAAAGAGCGTTCTATTTGTAAGTCCCCTCATGCTACTTGGTCTTTCCAAATGATATGGAGGTTGTTATATAATAAAAGTTCATGCTCCTACAGGAAAATTATGGAAAGAAAGATCCGGCCTGTGTGGAAAAAGTGAAGAATCTATACAAAGAACTTAACCTAGAGGTTTGTCTTCACTCTTAATGATATTAGTACTCCCTCCGTCCCAAATATAAGATGTTATTACAACCAATATATAATGACATCTTGTATTAAGGGATGGAGGGAGTATGTCTTACTATTTGTGGACCATAATGGCTCTAGTAGACTACCACGAATGTCAATTTCGGGATGCAGATTAATATAACTCATCAAACCCTTCCATTCACTTAGCCCCTCGTGTCTATTGTTGACCATAACTTAACTTGATGCCCTTACTTCCTCAGGCACTCAGTATAAACTGTTACTTATTCTGTTGAATTTCTTGCATGGCCCGTCAAAATAATCTTCTCTTATGATAAGAACTACTGGATTCTTGTAGTCTGCAAAATGTGGCATGTCTATTCACTATTTTGAATATTGTTGGTTGCAGGCGGTATTCCATGAGTATGAGAGCGAGAGTTACAAGAAGCTTATCGCGGAGATTGAAGTTCAGCCAAGCGTTGCTGTGCAGAAGGTTCTGAAGTCCTTCTTGCACAAGATCTACAAGAGGCAGAAGTAGTGTGCCTCTTGGACAGGGAGCTGTTCCATTGTTAGCATGCTTGATAGATGCCTAGATCAGTGTGATTTAGTGGTTCAGGTTGTGTGTTGCGCCTTGCTGCTCCCGATAATAATAATGATGCAAAGGCGCTATTTCGGGTTTAATAAACTGCTTGGTGTAGAGACAACATCAATAGTTGCATCGTACCCTATGAATCGATGTTTTCTCTTAGTTGCAGTAGAGAAATGAATTGAAGGTGTATTTCCATTGTATTTCACAAGGTTATCGTGAAGGAAAATTAGTGCTGAAATGATCAACTGGTGTATTTCAGAGGTTATTGTGAAGGAAAAGTAGTTTTTGAATCAGCTGTTTTTTTTTTTGCATAGAACCGAACACCAGACATTACCAAAAGCATTTGTTTAGGTTTGGCTGCTGAAACATTGGCGTGCAGAGAAATAGCAGAATTTTGAACTTGTTCCCCCTAACTGTTTCAGATGAAACCAGGGAAGGGAATTGGGTCAAAGTCTTCTTCAGTACATTGCAGTTGGCTTGTCCCCTGCTGTTTCTATAAGCTTTGACAAAGATTTGCAACTGAGTTCACCAAAATCCTAGCACAAATCTGGCACACACATTTTTGTCCACAAGAAACAATGTTGCAAAAAATAGCCAAAAAATCACCCTTACCCCAATATTTATAAAACTAACAATAACAACACTAGTTGAATAACAATAACAACACTAGTTGAATGCCCGTGTGTTTGTACGGCTCGACAATTTGTTTTTGCCGCACATGTAATAAACACAATACACCCGAAAGCTTCACGTGTGCAGCAAATACAAATATAATATTACAGAAAAAATATAGTTATACTTTATTTATAATGTAACTTGATAATAAGGTATAATTTAACAACATATGCTTGGAAAGAAACAACCTATCTAATAATCTCATTCTCAAGTTTGGTGACCATTGCTACCGAATAGAACCTCAAAATATACCGTTACAATTTAAATGTTGCTTAGGTCGTATGGGAAAAAGAGGAAACGATGAGCTATTATCATGGCGAAGTTCTTTTTGTTCAAAGATAGTGTTGCACTTTGTGAACTGAAAGGTAGTATCAATAACACTATTTTTTGGCCAAGATCATAAAGTTGACATGCTGTTGCTAGATTAATGAATTGAGAAAAATGGACATGGTAGTTTTTGCAAGGTGAAAGTAATCACATCCATGTAATATATTTAATTGTAGAGAAAATAAAACATTTTATTCATTAGCTATTTAAAGCTTTTAATTCCAACTAGGATCAAAACCTAAAAAGCATCCACTGATGCACATTCCCAGGATTTGCCGGACTTGGATCCTAGGTAAACCAATATTGTTGCTTGTGGAAAACCAATATCAAAACCTACAAAAGTGCTAAAAATTGGTACTACTACAAAGTTAAACCAACATCATTGCTTGCAGTTGTTCGACATTGTACAGTTACATATGTGAACTTTGCAAAACCTCAAGACTCTTACAATAATAATTATAAACAACAGATACGCTACAAAAGCTATTGGTCCATATACAATAATGAGTAAAATGCATATTGTATCAATGTTCTAGAAAACTCATGGTCACTTGTACTTTTATAGGAGCTTTCTCTTTCTCTTTTGAATGGCTCTCCTCCCGAACCGTTTTTATTGAGACATGTGCGCAAGAGGAACACGAAGATCAAAATATAATCTAGCAATATGTATGCTCGGATTTCCGTAGAAAGGAGCATGTGTTATTTTGTAAGGCAATACTATATCCTTAAGTTTCCCAAGTATAGTTTTGAACTTTAATCCCAGTTACATCGATGAGATAGATGAATACATCAGAACTGACATTGATACTCTGGAGCAGTTTTTTCAAAAATTAATCTACAAGGCTCCAAAAAGGTTTAGAACCTGATAAAATAAAGAAAAAACTAAATCAAGAAATGCAAGAGAAATAAAGTCACATGGAAAAAAACATTTCTCCAAGCATATACACAACGGATAATTATACCACAATACTTCATATTTTTCGAACATTTACCTAGTTCTCCTTTCCTACAACTTTAGGGCTTTGAAGAACATGCAAAAGTATGTATGATAAAATCAAGCACTAAGCTATGTTCTAAATTGAGATTCATTTTAGAGGCTAGTGTAACGAATTTGTTCTCGAAGAGTCTTGCAAGCTAGAATGTATTTATCCCAAAATATACCACTGCCACTGACGTGTACATAGACTTGTGGTGTCCGTATCCTCTCTCTATTCTCAAAAAAAAATCCTCCCTTTATCACTTGTAGTTTAAAGAAATGCAGTCTAACTAAGACATTTGCTCAGTGGTTTTCTTTGAAGTATAGGCTCATTGATGTGATAAAACACTAACTGTAGTTGTTTCTTACAATAAACTTCAAAAATTTGAAGTAACTTTTTTCTACATTGTCTGCACATTGTCAAGAAATGCTAACAATAGCATCTCATTTAGTTTCATTCTTTTTCCAACGGTCTAGTAATATGAAAAGATAAGTGCTAGGTGGAGTCATATGAGATTCCTAGTACAAATCATATCACATTTAGGAAAACATATAAACTTTATACATGTGTGCATGCATACATAAAGGATACAACAAGGAGAGAAACAACTTTGCTGAAAAATATAGGTGAAACAAGATGGCATACCAAGCTTGAGCGTCGTCCACTGGAATGTCGGCGACAACTTCCTCCGGCTAACACCCAGTGTCAAGCTGGCTTGTCTTGCTTTCAATGTTTTAAAATTTCCAGGCTATCCGCAGAAGCATAAAAACAGAGTTTCTGTTATGCATATTTTCTTGGGCATGTAGTAAAGCTAAGTTCATAAATTCTGAATAGTTTCCAGTGCAATATGTATGTATCTATTCATGAGGATCTTGAGGAAAGCAAAATATGGAGCAAAAATATCATTCTACGTAGTTGGAGTTCTATATACAAATGTCAGAGGGATATCTAAAGCTCCATGGCTACCTGTACCTCCAAAATCCCACAAGGGAACATAGACTTTTAGCATACTTATGAAGCAAAAGACTGGAAAATAAGCAATTGCAACGGTAAAAAACAATGGAAAGTAGAATGTGTGTTAATAAATTATGCTCTCTTGTTATCTGAACCAATGTAAAGGGCACGAATAACCCATTTCATTCCTTTCGAGATTTATTAATATACAACAATGGATTTAGTCATGGTTTACAAAAGCATCTTGTTCAGCCTGTAATACCACAATAAAACGTATAGCCGAATAGAGGAGAGGATAAATTATGACCAAAGAAGGAAAGTACAAATGATAATTTACGGTTAGAAGTATTTTTAGAATGTGAGACATCACCTAGATTTCCGTTTCAATTAAATAAAAGTAGAGCAATTGAAATACGATAGAATCTTAGTGGATACAAGTTTTCTGATGCTTCTTTCTAGTAGGCAACCTTAGAGGATGAACAATTACACATTTCCATCCTCCTAGTTGAACCCAAGTTAAGAAAGGTAGGAATGCATAGTTTCTTCACTACAAGAATATGAGCAATCCTACCTTGTCTCGTGAAAAAATTCCATCTTTACCGGAGAAAAAGATAAAATTTCTGATTGAAGCTACAGAAATAAACTACCATATAAATTGATTTGGTAATATGCATGCCTAAAATTTAAATAACCCCATAAAGTGCATTAATCAAGTAAATAAGACACACTAATCTAAAAAGCTGAAGAATCCTCGAGCTCTATCCCTATTACATAACCTGTGGACAAATTAAAAACTTGATTATCGTGTGAACACAACAGTAAGAAGGTCGAACAGGTTGTAAAAAAACTACACGAAGAACAAAGTACACATCGAGATGGTTTCCCGACCCCATATAAGTTAGGATTGCCTCTATTGCTTTTATTATTAAAAGTAGCATGTCTCTCTCAGTTTCAAACTTGAGAAGACCTTAGACAAATGGAAATTAATACCCAACATTGCTCAGGATGAGCCATATATATACCCGTCTTTTACTTACGTCACCCATAGGTATATCCTAACAAGGACAACGAGACTATATGATGACCAATGGAAAATATAAATCATATAATTTAGAGTAGGAATCAATATGAACATATAGGTATATTCAGTTACGGCCACTATCCTATCAACTCACCACTGTGTCCATTGATCCTTGCACATAACACGTGAGGTTGCATAGCCTAGTCCCGGACGTCAGGACATCATTTCCTGGCCGTCAGGACATCATTTGACGTTCGGCGGCACGCAGGAACAGTCGGTGTGCCGGTGTAGCGGAGCCTCGGGGAGGCGCATTATGGCTCCGGCGCCGAGGTGCTATACAGGCTGCGGTGGGCGTCAGGCATTAAATGGCATGACGGAGCAGCTGCAGCATGCCTGGGCCTCAGCGCAGCCTCCAGGAGTCGGCTATCTCAGTCCTCCGTCCTCCACACATGGAGCTTCGAGTACATCTTACACCTGTAAGCTATTGCGCTGCCCAATTCGGCGCAAGGATGCGACAGAGGGCGGGCATGAGCGGAAGGCAGAGGGCAAGGATCACGTCGCGCTCGAACAAGATCCTCCAGTCCCTGTCCCTCTCTAGACCACCACACCGCTGCGGCCACGGTCCGTTGATGTCTACACACGCTTCTATTCTTATAGACAGTGGTGGGCCTCCAAGTGCAGAGGTTTGTAGAACAGCAACAAGTTTCCTTTAAGTGGATCACCCAAGGTTTATCGAACTCAGGGAGAAATAGGTCAAAGATATCCCTCTCAAGCAACCCTGCAATTAAGATACAAGACGTCTCTTGTGTCTCCAACACACGCAATACACCTGTCATGTGTATAGGTGCACTAGGTCGGCGAAGAGATAGTGAAATACAAGTAATATGGATAATTATAAGTGGTAATTGCAATCTGAAATAAAAATGGCAGTAAGCAAACATGTATCAGGACTGATTGTAAACAGTATTTTTAATGCTTAGAAACAAGGCCTAGGGATCATACTTTCACTAGTGGACACTCTCAACAATGATAACATAATTGAACACATAAATATCTTCTCTTTACTATGCTACCCTGAACTACTCTCTGGTTGGATAACGAACACCAATTCACCACGTAGGGCTATAAAAGCACATCTTAAACTTCGCATTCCCCATCTAGGTAACCCCACACTGTCATCTGGAGCGCTAGATGGTTCCAGACAAACACCACAATTTTATAGAGACATCCAACTCAAATTATAACTCATGATAAGTATTTCTGTAATCTTTAGCGTAAGAGCCACACACGGTGCACACACTGTCACCTTCACACACGTGGGACAAGGTGTCTTCAACTAGATTACAAAGAGTAGCATCTACTTATTCAACTAGATTAATAAAAGCACTTGAGTAGCATAATAGACAAAGAGTAGCATCTACTTATTCAACTAGATTACAAAGCTCATGATCACAATAAGATCACACCATGGAGAGAGAGATGAACACATAGCTATCGGTAGAGCCCTTAGCCTCGGGGGAGAACTACTCCCTCCTCATCATGGGAGTCAACAACGACGATGGAGTCGATGGAGATGGCTCCGGGGGCAATTCCCCATCCCGCCAGGGTGCCAGAACAGATACTTCTATCCCCCGAATCTCGTCTTAGGTGGCGGCGGTGTTGCGGAACTTTTCGTGGAATTCTGATATGGTATTTAGGGTTTTCATCTCGGGGGGTTTATATAGGCGAAGGGGCGAGGTCGGTGGAGCACCAGGGGGCCCACACCCTAGGGCGGCGCGCCCCCCTAGCCGCGCCTGGCCTAGGTATGGCCGCCCTGGGGTGCGTCTCCCCCTCTCCTTCGGGCTTCGTGTCGTGTCAGAAAAAATAGGAACTTTGGCTTTTGTTTTGTCCAATTCCGAGAATATTTCTTCACTAGTTTTTCTGAAACCAAAAACAATAGAAAACAGGAAATTGGCTCTGTGGCACTTGTTAATATGTTAGTTCCAGAAAATTCATAAAAATGCCACAAAGTATGGACACAACATAATATAATTGGTGCAAAACAAGCATGGAGCATCAAAAATTATAGATACGTTTGCAACGTATCAGCATCCCTAAGCTTAACTCCTGCTCGTCCTCGAGTAGATAAGTGATAAAAAGAATATTTTTTTAGGTGACATGCACCATCACAATCTTGATCAAGGTATTGCAAAGTATTAATAGCTGAGATCAAAATACTCTAAACATAGCATGAAAGATATATTTCTAACAATAAGACATAGCAGTTATGTTGCAACATGAAAGGCAACACAAACAAAAGATCATGAATTATGCTTTGAAAGACATTTGTTTGTTTCACATATAGAAAACATAGCAAGTGTGGTATTTAGCTTGTCATTCATGGAATAGCAAAACATAAATGCATAAGACACCTTCAAAGTTCATAAGGATGACTAGATACAAATAATTTAAGAACAAGCAATACTAGAATTATGAATCAATCAACAAGTTTTGGGACAATGCACATTGAACTCAGAATGACAACAATGCTCTCTTAGTGGTTTTATAAAGATATAAGATGGAGACTCAACAAAAAGTAAAAAGAAAGGCCCTTCGCAGAGGGAAGTAGGGATTAAATGGTTTTATAAAACTTCCAAAAATTATGGTACTTATTAGCTTTGAGCTCTCATTGCCCCTAACATAAGCATCTTGAAGTGATTAAGGTTAAAGTGAGGACAAATATGAGTTATATGCTTGACAAATCACAATTTAAAAATCTCATGCCCCTTGAGTACGAGTACCGAGACCTCATGCTACTTAACTTTGGTCCCAGGCAAGTTCTTGTCATCGTAATATAAGTATATGTGTATCATAGAGAACCTCCAATAGGGTATCCCTTGCCCCATGACACAGGAGCTATCCCATATCAAAATGACAAGGCAATAGACAGTGAGCATCCCAGCGATATTTTTATTTACTATTTGCATAGTTTTTTTATTGAGGATGCTTCATAGAATGACACTATAGTTTTGCTGCAAGTTTCCACCATGATTATACATGGCTTAGAGTAGCCGACCAGACGTTTCTCTAACACATATACAAACTCCATGGACCTACAAGCTCCCATCTTATTTCACACCCACGACATCTATAAACAAAAGAACATGATATCAACTGAATAAATAAGTGCAATGTTGAAAGCGTGCACCATGAAAGCATGGTTTTGCTAATTCCCAACTTACAATTTGCAAGTATATAAGAATCATAAGATAGTCACAATGATTCAGGTTTATTAAGTGCAAGAAATAAAATGTTCCTTCAAGTTCGTGAGAGATTTAATCACTAATTTTCATATAACAAAAGTTTAATTTGGAAGATATCTAAAAACATGAATATACTTGGAATGGTGTAAAACACCATGCTTAGGAATTTATAGTGGACTCTTTGGAATAACTTGGTTTCTTGGGATTTGGATGCACGAGTAGAGCTCATACTCAGTACAGGTGGAGGCTAGCAAAAGACTGTGAGCGACCAACTAAGAGAGCAATAATGGCCATAATCATGCAGAACGACAAAATATTATTAATCAAAGCATAAAGTGATATCACAAGTCAAAAATTAAATGATCATAGAGGCTAAGGTGACTGGTTCATAGTCATAACATGGTGCATGTGCCAAGTCAACCCCAATAAAGCATCAAAAGAGAATACCACAATATTATGCTTTTGTATGCTAAAAAATAATGCATGATTCTTTCATGGCACATTAAGCAATCTCAATTGTTTGAAACAAGTCATACTACAACAATAACCACTAAGCATATTGTGGCACCCCTGAATTTACGGTCTAGGAATACCTTTTATGCATACCACCACTATCCCATAATCGGTGAATCGTGGAGCATAACCGACAGATATCAAAGCATACATCCATTACAACATCGATTACAAGAATGTTTACATAACTTACAAAATGCCACTAAGGGCTCAAATACATAATTGTAGCAGGACTTCTACTCGTGGGGGACCCGTATCAAGCCATAACCCAACAGGGTGCCCGACTCGGAGATACGCCTTAGCTCACATAGACGTCAGCTTCTTCCTTGCTCTTTGCTCTTCTGGTAATCTGGCCAAGTTAATAGTCAGGGACAATGTCGGTGAGTATTTTTGAATGTACTCGCAAACCACCTCAGGAAGGTAATAACAAGAGGATATGCAATATGGCTATAGTGGTAGGATGGCTCCATGAGAGGTTCTTTTCTAAAGTAGTTTCTCTTGTAGATATAGCATCTACAAGGTTTTATTGAAACTTTCTGTAAAACATTTTGGAAACCTTTTGAAATGCTAGGATTGGGTCACCCTATAACATCGCCACGACCTTCCACTAACCGGGTTATTATCCTCCTTCTTGGGTGTCCCTCGGACCACCAGGTTTTAAAACCACTTTCCTTTAGAAAACCGTTTTGAAAACAAATCCAGCACCGCTCTATAGCAACCTTCCCAACCATCCATGACCGAGGACTCGGCTATTCGAATAGATTTACACTCTGCAGAGGTTGTACACTTTACCCACACCAACCGGGTGCCCTTCCCTGATCTACACTGATCGTAGGTCGAGTAACCGGCCAAGACTCTTCGAATACCACTCTAGTATAGGCCCTACCCTATGAGTTGTTCCTCTCAACACCAGGACGTCGGGATCCATAGACCAATCGGCATGCTCCCAACTCCTCTAGAGCCGACACTTTCAATGAGAGGCCCATAGTATCACACGGCTTCTCCCGAGGGCAGTTCGCAATTCCTCCAGGTGACTGCCTCGCAGTTGACCCTTTTACGTAAAGGAACTCCAACATTCGAGGGAGATGATCCCTTATAAGTAGTGTGAGAATTCCCATACTAGAGTAGCAAACTTTAAATCCAGCTCTGTCCCATTCCAGAATAATGTGGTTGCACGGGTTAATTGTTCAAGCAAAACTACAAAGAACCGGGTGCGTTTTCGTAAACCTTTTTCCTCCATCTTTCGTCCAACCTTTTTGTAAAACAAAACCTTTTATAATTTCTCAAACTCTCTTGGTAGGTCAAACCTCACCAAGGTTTTCTCATAAAACATTTTTGTAAACTTTCCGGGGTCTTCCCATCCTATACTTCTACTTTGGCTAAAACGGGGTTTCCAAGGGGTTACGGTGTTAAACACCATCTATCATGCTAAGGGAAAGTAGGTGTCATAAAAGGGGTTGTACCTACTGGTACCAAAGTGGTAATGGTTTGGAGGAACCAAACTTTCCCACATATAAAACATAAATAAGTAAAACCATGCAATTTACATAAACCATTTGATAAAACATGCACCACTGCACCAGTGTAAAAGTAGGACAAGGGATTATGAGCAATAAGGTGGCTTGCCTGTGATTAGAAGAGTGGCATATATGTCCCTGGACTTCTCGAGAAAACCAGAATACCAATATACTATCCAGATAATAATAGGACCTGTTCTTCTCGTCGTCAGACAATTGTAACTATCGTCGCCCGGAACCATACATGTAAACAAGCAATAGGCACAATCAATCATCAAGGCATACATGAATCATAACATACAACAATCAAACAAGTAATGCATGAAACAAGTTGGTAGGGTTTGAGAATGTTGGAAATAGAAATATTGGGGGATGCCTTGGAGTATTGGAAGGGATTCCCTATGGGTTTGATAGTCTAGACACTAGGTAGTGGGGGGAGTTTTAGACCAAGGCCACATTAAGTATGATACCATTTTATAAGAATGGTATCGGCAGATAGGTATTGATAAAATGAAACCAATAAAAGTGGTTTCACTCTTTTATCAAATACCTTTGATTTATAATGAAATTCCTAGTAATTAAAACTCTAGTTTTAGGAAATAATTCACCAGAATAGTTCTGGAGTTCCAAAAAATATTTCCTTGGGTGGTTAATTAGTATTTGATGGACGGAATCAAGGGGAGTTGAATCACCCTAAAATAATTACTAGAATGCCCTTAGGAAATTCCCAAAGGCAGGACTGGAGGGTTTTTGTCCTTTTCACTAGATTTATTCTACAGAAGATTTTGAGGTGATTCCAAAGACACATGCTAGGTATTTTAAATACATTTCTTTAGAAATTGGAATCAATATTTTTGGATGAGCATATCTATTATGAGCAATTTATTGGTGAATAATCAATGTACAAAAATGTTTAATTCACCAAAATTCAATAAAGGCTAAATAAATTATGGTCTTTTGGTATTTGAGGGATATGGGTAGACATGTGGGAGTTGGAATTAGGTCAAAATCATCTTTGGTTTTGCCTAGAGAATTTCCTAAAGTACAATATGTGATGATATTGTTATTTTTACTACTGGCAAAATAGGAAGCATGCTAGTATGAGGCCAAGGTCATGAGATAGGTACATACAATACCTACCAGAGGAACTTGGTTTTACACTATTTGGATACATTGAACTCACTAAGGAATCTATATACTGAAAAGGATACATTTAGATAGATTATTTATTATAAATACTAGCAGAAGTGTCCGTGCGTTGCACCGGATCGATAATTTATAAAAAAATATATATGCAGTGTACAGTTTACAGTTTGTACATTTATAATTAGCCCACTGGCAACTCCTCTGCCTTCCTCTCGCATGAGCGCCGCCGCTCGGCTCTCTCTGCCACAACACTGAGCTCCCTGCGTCGCCCGGCGAGCCCCTTTCTCTCGGTCCCTGTCGTCCCCAAGCTCGGCGCCGCGGCAAGGACACCGCCGTCCTAGTGACCCTCGTTCTCGCCACGACCTCGCCACTCGGGTTCTCTCTCCCAAGGGCCTCGCCTCCGGCCAAAGCTGCTGCTTTTGTTTCTTCTCGAGATAACCAATTCTTATAAAGTTATTCACGGGTCATTGATGCAATTTATCTCTAGGGCCGCCCAATTTCTCTAGTTTTCCGTAAACATCTGTGCGCTGGCTTGCTTGTCTACCGGGAGATAGATGTTCTATTTAAGGCAGTAAATTTCTTGCTAATTTATCGATGTGGGACTAAAAGCAAGAGCAGCGCGAGTTGGACACGGTTTTGTGAAACTATCTCTGAAGCACATGCACGATGAATTTACAATTATATATGGTGGGCCATTGCTGGTTTTTTGAAGTAGTCGTATACAGATTTCGGTATAGATTTACTGGGCTAGGCCCATACACTCGTATAAAAAGAAACTCCAGTGTAAGATACCGACGGGAATACGCTAGTGCAGGTTGAGTTGAACAAAACTCGATCGTACAAAAAAAAACAATTGAACAATTACGTGATTTATGTGTGGCATGGTGGGTAATACACCTAAACTGTTAGGAGTAAAGTTGTCTAAAAAAGTGTTGGACCGGAAGAAACACTTCGTGTTTTATTATATGGTGGGCCATTGCTGGTTTTTAGAAGTAGCGTATACAGATTTCGGTATAGATTTACTGGGCTAGGCCCATACACTCGAAAAAAAAAGAAAATCCAGCGTAAGATACCGACGGGAATATGCTAGTGGAGGTTGAGTTGAACAAAACTCGATCGTACAAAAAAAACAATTGAACAATTACGTGACTTATGTGTGGCATGGTGGGTAATACCCCTAAACTGTTAGGGGCAAAGTTGTCCAAAAAAGTGTTGGACCGGAAGAAACACTTCGTGTTTTATTATTACTAGCAAAGTGCCCGCGCGTTGCGGCGGAATAAGTTAGTTGTTATTGTGTGAGTGGTGAGTTAAATATTTCCTTTTTCTAAACCCCCTCTTCGTTTTCCTTGGCGTGCTTTTCATCTCCTTCTGAAGTACGCGCCATTGCCGGCTCTTGCTGGCACCATCTTGTTTAATTAGCCCATGCATTTAGTTTATTATCAATCCACACAATCCTTTACAATCAGTCTCGTTTAATTAAACACCCTATAACTTCCTTTAAATCAGTTCGCAACCATGTTACGGATAAAATCAAACAAAGCGTAATAGTTTTCATAAAAAATAAAGTGGAATAGTATGAGCGGACCGGCTCCCATATCAAATCGTCTTATCTATCCACTCCATCTAGACAATAAGAAAATAGTGCATTCGACAAACGCGTCAACCAAAATGGTTGCTGCCGCCATCGAGCCGCCATGCTGGATGGCCGCTCTTGCCACGTGCTCTAACCACCGGTATTTGACGCACCGCTTGGTCACTGCTCCCGCGCCGGTCCAAGCAACACGCCCAGATCAAGCCCAGTCAACCCCACCGTCTAGCCGGCCGCCGGTGACGGGCCGGCCTATGTGCAGCGACTGACTTCATGGGAAGTAACCTTTATGCCGTGCCTAGATATACTATCAAACAACATACTTCTGTCCACCGATCTGCAGAGCAGGCACCAAACTTGCAGCAGCAACTCGAACAGTTTTCGCTTAGCAATTCTAGCATGAAAATACGATGGCACACCGTATGTGCTTTGCAAAAGCCCGATGGATTGCAATGCGAGCAGATCGCATTAATTAGTAGGGATAAGCAATGCAATCTTTTACCTCGGCTCAAAATCTGAATGGGTCGTCAAGCAAAATAATCAATCTCTTCATGGCTCAGCTGGGCAAAATAATCAATCTCTTCGTGGCTCAGCTTGGCCCCGCATTACCATCGGGCTGTCCAATGCTGTACAAAAGTCAGTCAATGACGCAACGAAGCGACGGCAGTCAACACGGTCCCTCATAAAGCGGCTGCGTTATATGGCAGGCCTGTTTGACTTATGGATGACACGGTCGGTAATATACTCGAACTGATAGGGATAAACCTGTCCAAAAAAGTGTAGATACTACAAGAAACGCTCCTTCCTTTATTATTAGGTATAGATTAGGTATAGATTATGTAGCATATTTTGGCCAACTAGAGTTACTGCAAGTTAGGTGAAACATGTATTAAAATGGAAAAAATGAGATATGGCCATTATATGATGTTTTCCAATTTTGAATCGAATTAAACCAAACGGGTATAAATAAGATCTATAGATTTAAATTGAAAAGAAAAAGGGGAACATGGGAGATGGGCTGCACGGAGATGGTTTCGGCCCAACAAGGGGGAGCCGCGCGCGCGCGAGGGAGTCGAGCCCCAGCGGGCCGGTCCAGCCCATCAACGGCGGAGGCGGCAAAACAGTAAGGTGCGATGTTGGCCGTCCGATCTAAAACATATCGATGGTCCTTGCTTGTCTTCCTCACCGCGTCGGGGAAACAGGGAGGGAACCCTAGGCACAGTTCATGGAAGGTTAGGGGATCACCAGAGGCTTGAGGGCGACATTGGATTAGCGGGGGAGACACAGCAGGGGTCGACGATCCCAATGAGGGGCCGCAACAGCGGTTTTGGTCGTCAGAGGTTGTCGCGGGCAGCCGCACTGGCGGAGGAGCTCGGGAGTTCGTTAGACGGGCTCGGGTGTAGAGCCCAGCCATCTGACGCACCTCTAGCCGGTATAACCCACTACAAGGTTATAGCTTCTAGAGTGAGCACGCGCTGGTCCGGTAATCGCGCCTCAGCGTACAAAAGTGAGTATGTACGCCGGCGATATACGAGCACATATTAGAGCACGCCATGTACAAAGAAAGAAAATATATGCAACAAGATCCAAATATATATATTTATAGATAGGTAGCACACAAATGATAGAGGTCCCAACAATACATCATACATCAAGCGGAAAACGTGATATAACATCCGAGTACAGATAAGACCCAAATAGGCATAAGATGCCAAGAAATAAGCAAGTAAGCTCCAAGTCCACACGTCTCAGGACTTCCTGGTAGGATCCCGACTGCTGATCCTCGTCAGCGTAATTGACATAGTAAGAACCAGACTCATCCACCTAATCAAACGTACATGTATGGCGGGAATGAACCCAAAGCGGAAGAACATAAAGAAAACAAGAGCGTCAGTACTGAGGCCAGTACACGGCGAGACTAGAATTCAGCGGTCCTCCCCTACAAGAGGTATATGGTGTACTTAGCGGCTGCAAAGCTTACGACTGACTAACTTATAGAGACACGCTACAACATCGGCTTTTAGAGCGAGATAAGAGGGCGCTAAACCCCCTAAACCCTAAAAACTCTTCACTCGATCTCCCAGCAAGTACTTTTCTGATCGAAATGGCGACACCCCCTAAACCCTAAAACCTCTCTCACCGGCGATCTCCCTGATCTCTGGTGATCTCACCCTTCCAGCCCGATCATCTCCTCCAACCCACTTCCCTCTACATTTCTATAGGTTTTTTTAGACAATTCCCCCAACCTAATGATTCCCCCAACCTGGCGATGGAAGGACATTGATCGTGGACGTCTGAAGGCCTATGATGGTGAGTTGCATCTCTGGAATACTCGTGATTGGCTTGTTCTTATGAATGCCAAGGGCTCCCCTTTAGGAGGGAAATTCTTGGGACGTGGAGATTTGTTGCAAATTGGATCTCAAGTTAAGATCTTAGAACACATTATTTTGATCGTATCTTGCATTTCTGGACCTATGTCTAGGAACACTGAGGCCCCTATGCAGGCTCCGGAGGATCATATCTCTTTGGATCTGGATTTCTCTTTTGGCTCTGGCTTCAAAAATGATGTGAAATACAAGTTTGGTTCGACAGTTCATCCTTTAGGAAAGTCTAATCATTTTTTGATGGTTGTGTCTTTTGGTCGTTCAAAGTTTAAATTGGATGATCATTCTGTCAGTCAAGCTTTGGAATCTTGTATTGGTGGACTGAGTCAAGAACTTGCAGTCACTCAACTTTATGATAGGGTTTTCAGGTTCTCTGTGGCTTCTAGGTTTGTTGGTTTCATGGTTTATGCTTTACGTAGCTTCTCCTGCCAGCAGTTTAAATATTTCTTTCACTTATGGAGCAATGGAGGTCCTTTATGGCATAGGGAATTCAATGACTGGCAAATTGAATGCAACGAAGAATGGACTTTGATTAGCCCTAATAAATGAAGAACTGATAGGGCTTTAAATGCTCTAAAGAAAAAGCCCACTGTCTCCAGTATCAGAAGATCTTCATTTGGGCATTATAACCAACAGCTGAAAAAGAAGCTTTCTTTTGCTACAGTTGAACAATATGACGCTTGTGAAGGGTATGAATTCCCTTCTAGTAAAGAAGAGGCTCTCTGTTTTTTGGAAGCAGGATATGATTGTCCTCAAATTCGGAAAAAATCTGGTGTTATTCTGCCAACTGCTTTGCAGGGATCCAAGTCAAGCATAAATTTTGGAACCATTACTTCTTTGGAGCTAGGAGAATCTTCAAAAACTTCTGAACTTTCTTCTGATGGTAATTTTGATATTCTGGATGAAGATGTGGAATTTGAAAAAATGATTGATGATATGGTTCATAAGATTTTAAATTGTGGCAGATGTCTAAGTATGGACCATAACACTTCTCAATGTGTCAATGATATACGATGCCGAGCTTGTTTCCGATATGGTCACATAAAAAAGAACTGCCTGAATTCCAAGAGTCAAACTGCTAAGTGCCGGATTCCTAAGAAAAAAACTTTACCTGTCCACGGTTTAGACAAGGAGTCCAAGACAGACAAGGTTGAATAGTACCCAGACTCCTCGGATTCTCAATCCCCTTTGCACCCCTCGAGCATCGCTTCAGACACATTGCTCTCGCAAACAAACCCTTCCCCAAATCTGCTATCGAAGATTGTACCAGCGATAATGGCAAACTTCCCTCTTGATCCAACAAGGTGGATTCCTGAAGGGCATCAGATTATCGACGGGGGACCTACAAGATTGCCACGAACCTTCTACACTCCCTCGGTGGTGCCGCCGCGTCGACATCATCACATCTGCATTGCTGAGCTCATGCCACCACCTCCGCAGCAACATGAAGCTTTCAGGAGGCAGCAGGTTAGGGATTTTACTGTTCATCAGTTGCATCGGCCTGTTGATGATGTTCAGCCCTGTTTGTTTGGAGTTGGTATTTTTGTTCTTCGTAACCAGGCGGCCAGATCGGCTCTGATTGATCATCCTTCGTATGAGCTTCAGAATGGTACTTTTGTTCGCTTTTTAGCACATGATGATAGGCAGAATCACAGGGCTGAGGTAGGATTTAGTACTGGGTGGCTTATGTTTCTTGGTTTGCCCCTGGATTATAGGAATGATTATGACATTGCTAATGCAATTGGAACTTTTGGCAAATTTTTGCATTGGCACCAAGACCCCAATGTACTTGAAAGAACTCTGGTATATGCTTCCTACCCTGCTATTACCAAAGTTCCCAGGGATGTTGTTTTTGGCAATTATGCTTCAGTTGGTGGAGTGAGGGAAGGATGGACTGCAGCTTGCTATATTTTGACAACACACTTTGCTGATGCTTTGCCTAATGATGAGGACCAAATGCCTTTGGATGGTAATCCCCACCCTTTGCTGGACAGATGCATATGAATAATTTCAACTTTGTTGGCCCACAATATCCTGAAATTGGTTGGGACCAGAATCATGAGCAAGGGCCACATGACCAAGGAGAGAATTTCCAGCCTGACCAACATGATATGCAGGGAAACATGCAGGATGAGATACAACATCAGGCACAAAATATTGGTGCACAGCAGGAACAGGAAGTTGAGCAAGTTGAAGACTCCATTGTTACTGATGGATCTGTTGATTCAGGAGGGTCTTTCAACAATATTAATATATTGCCACAAAATCAGTTGATAATTAATCATGTTAGAATTGTTCCTGTGGAGAGCATGCTACTGCCATCTACTTATGGTCCTGTGATCCCACCCAACATGCAAATTGATAAGTTACTGCAGTTTATGATCCCACAATACTGTAAACAGGTTATCCCTTCTAGCTTGTCAGTTGAACAAACTTTTAGTTCTTTGTTGGCAAAAAGAGACTGGCATACGGCTTTCAATAATCTTTGTGGTTTCTCTGTTATTTGGGATCATGAGAAACATGTCCACAAGACAAATATAAAGACAAGACCAGACACTACAAGACTCAACTCTGTCAACATCAATGACCAACAGGTGACTCCCATGGTTTTTTCAGCTTCTGCACTCAGTGCTACCAGGAGTAAAAAGAATGCATGCATTGGGCAGTCAGTCAGAGTAACAAGAAGTGCCACAAGGGATATGAAATATGTACAAACCAAGCCTCTTTTTGTGGGAAGGGATGATGCTCAGATACTGTCTACTCCAGTCAGGAGGAGTGCCAGAACAACCAATAGGGATGCTGGTTTCAAAGCCCGCTCGACAGCTGAAACCTCAAGGCCAAAAAAGAAAGCCAGATCTGCCAAGCCTATAGAAGACCCAGCTGAGCTCTTTATCCCAATTCCTGTTCTTCAAAGGGCAGGCCAAGAACTGGAGATTCCCTCTGAAGAGCTTTCTCTGGACAAACTTATGGCTGGTCCTTCTTCCAACAAGTACAAGAAGGTTCCCAATGATGAGTGAGGGTCAATTTTATCAGTGTGGTCCAGTGTTTGAGTTCTTAGTTATGCATAATTTTGTATCCTGTAATATTGCACTATTTCTGTTCAAGTGGTATACTGGGGTATTTTGGCACTTTCAGTTATTTGGCTTGGTTGAGGAACCAATATCTATGGCAGTTTATAATTACTACTTAAGGCTGGTGCCCTATGATTGTTTCTCATCTGTTGTGCATGCCAGATGGATGAATTTTGAAAATGTTTTTCCATGGATAATTCCTATACTTTAAACCATGATTGGCTGGTACTTTGTTGGAATGTAAGAGGTCTAAATGATAAAGATAAAAGATTGGCTGTTTATAATAAAATCAATGAAAGCAACTGCTCAGTGATTTGTCTTCAGGAGACAAAATGTGAGGATTTTGATCATTCTTTTATCAGAACTTTTTGCCCAAAACGGTTTGATCAGTTTGTGTTTGTCCCCTCTGTTGGTGCTTCGGGTGGATTAATAGTTTTATGGAATAGCTCTGTTTTTATTGGATCATTAATGGAAACAACTGTATCAACAATAAAAATCAAGTTTGCCTCAACTCATAACTCTGATACTTGGACACTTGTTAATGTCTATGGGCCATGTAGAGGACTGCAGAGAGATCTTTTTGTGCAATGGTTATATGATTTAAATATCCCAAATCATGAAGACTGGATGCTCTTGGGAGATTTTAATTTCATTAGGTCACTGGATAATAGAAATAAGGATGGGGCTGATCTCAATGACATCTTCATTTTTAACAGCATTATTAGCCACCTTGGTCTGCTGGAATTGCCTTTAAAAGGAAGAAATTTTACTTGGTCAAATATGCAAGCAAACCCCCTGTTAGAATAATTGGATTGGTTTTTTACAACTCGTGACTGGACTTTAAAATAACCAAACACTTTGGTCAACCCTTTGTCAAAGTCAACTTCTAATCATGTACCCTGTGTGGTTAGTATTTCCACTACAATCCCTAGAGCAAAAATTTTTAGATTTGAGAATATTTGTATTGAGCAGCCTGGGTTCTTCCAAGTAGTGGAAAAGGCTTGGAAACAACCAGTGAAGCAGGGATCTATTGCAAATATCATTACTGCAAAGTTCAAAAATTTAAGATATGCTTTGAAACGATGGGGGAAAAAACTTCCGCACATCAAGCTTCTGATTGACAAGTGTAACAAAGTCATTTTTGAGCTGGATGCTATTGAGGATAGGAGAACTTTGAGCATACCTGAGTTTAACTTCAGGAATATTGTTAAATTGCACCTAAAGAAGCTGCTCAACACTCAGTCTACATATTGGAAAAACAGATGTACAATAAGATGGGTCAAATTTGGAGGGGAAAATACTAAATATTTTCATGCTAAAGCTACTGAAAGATACAGGCATAATGTTATAACTCAAATTATGGATGAAGATGGAAATACTTTGGTACAACATAAAGATAAGGCAGAGGCTTTATGGAAATGCTATAAAAACAGAATGGGGGTTTCTTTCCCTACTGAATACAGACCAGACTTATCTGACTTTATCTCAAAAGTTGATGATCTTGAATGTCTTTCTGAGGAGTTTACCACAAATGAAATTGAAGATGTTGTTAAACATATGAAGACTGATAAAGCTCCTGGGCCTGATGGTTTCAATGGGATGTTTGTTAAAATGTGTTGGCATATCATTAAGGATGATTTTACTAAACTATGTTATGATTTTCACAAGGGTTTAACTCCTCTTGCAAGTATTAATGGGTCCTTCATTACTTTGGTTCCCAAGAAGAATTCTCCTGAGACTGTCAATGATTTCAGACCTATCTCTCTTACAAACACCTGTCTAAAGTTTCTAACAAAATTGGCGGCTAACAGGTTGCAGAAGCAAATAAAAAGGTGTATTCATGAAAACCAATATGGTTTCATCAAATGCAGAACAATACAAGATTGTTTGGGTTGGACTTTTGAGTATCTACATCAATGTCATGCCTCAAAGAAACAGACTGTGGTAATAAAATTGGATTTTGAAAAGGCATTTGACACAATTGAACATGAAGCAATACTCAGAATTCTGGAATATAAGGGCTTTGATGAAGTTTATATTGGTTGGGTTAAAGAAATCTTGGCATCTGGTTCCTCAGCTATTCTACTGAATGGGGTACCTGGAAGAAATTTTATTTGTAAGCGTGGTGTTAGACAAGGTGATCCTCTTTCTCCATTGTTATATGTTCTTGGGGGGGACTTGCTTCAGAGCTTTATAAACAAGGCATTCAGTGAAGGAAGATTGGTTCCACCAATCCCAAATAGAGGCAACAATAATTTCCCTGTAGTGCAATATGCTGATGACACTATTATCATCATGCAAGCTAACACATAACAATTACATACTCTGAGACAAATCCTTGAAGATTATACAGCTTTCACTGGATTAAAAGTTAATTTTCATAAATCTTCTTTGGTGCCCATAAATATAAGCCAAGAGGAGGCTACCTCACTTGCTTTTGAAATTGGTTGTGTTACTGCAAAGATGCCTTTCACTTATCTGGGTCTGCCCATGGGGATTACAAAACCAACAATTAAAGATCTTTCACCTTTGACTGATAGAGTGGAAAGAAGACTGACTGCCTCGGCCTCATTCCTATCTTATGGGGACAGACTTGTTTTGGTGAATTCTGTATTATCTTCTTTACCATTGCACTACATAAGTTCTCTGAGTATTCCAAAAAGAATAATAGAAGTCTTAAACAGAGCAACAAGGCATTGTATATGGAGAAAGAGTAAGGATGATGATAAGGCACATTCTATGGCTTCCTGGGAGATGGTTTGCAAACCAAAAGATAAGGGGGGTTTAGTCATCATAGATCTGCAAATTCAAAATAAATGCCTGCTTATGAAGCACCTTCATAACTTTTACAATAAAGTTGATCTGCCTTGGGTGAACCTCATTTGGAGCACATGCTATCATGAAAGGGTTCCTCATACTGTTACTGTTTATGGATCTTTTTGGTGGCATAATATTATGAGTTTAAATGAGGAATATCTCTCAATTTCTAAATGTTTTGTAGGAACAGGAGACACAACATTGTTTTGGATGGATAATTGGCACAACAAACCACTCAATTTAACTTATCCACATCTATTCTCACATGTGCTTGATACAGATTGCTCTGTTAGGCAAGCAATTTCAATTACACAGATGTCAGAAGCATTTCACCTGCCAATCTCTACTGAAGCTAATTCTGAGCTACACCAATTACAATTGCAACTAGCTGATGTCACCCTCCATCAAAGTAAGCATGATGAATGGAAAAATATGCATTCAAGCACAGGTGACTACTCTGTCAGTGCGATATACAAGGTGTACTTTCAACACATATCAAACCATTTCCCCTCCCAATGGATCTGGAAAAGCAAATGTACTTCCAAGCACAAGTTCTTTGCTTGGCTTATAATTCATGACCGCATTAATACTAAAGACATGCTGCTCAGAAGACATTGGAATGTTTCAGACAATCATGCATGTGTTCTTTGTCCTTGTCACACCCTTGAAGACTGGTCACACCTCTTTTTTGAGTGTAATTTTAGTATAAGGATTTGGACATATTTACAAGTAGCCTGGGGGTCAGGGTCTGGGCCAGAAATATTGAAACATGCGAAGCAGAATTTCAAGGGTCCATGTTTCATAGAGATTGCTATACTTGCCTGCTGGAATATTTGGAAACAGAGAAATGACAAGATCTTCAAAGGAACAAGACCTTCATTTGCCTCTTGGAAATCTGGGTTTATCACTGATGTCTCATTCTTAAAATATAGAGTCAAAAAGAAGACTATTCCAGAGCTGATATCTTGGATAGATACTCTACTGTAACTCTGTATAGTATTTTTTTCTTTCTCTTTTCTTTAACTTTTTAGTTTGTACATAAGACTTTTGCCTCTTTTTTTAAATAAAGGGCTGTGGGGGACTCCCCTACAGTAAATATTCAAAGAAAAGAGGGCGCTAAACGATAACATTAAGATAACTCTAGGCATAACCCTTCCGAGGCTTTCCCCCTCGAAAACCAGTCGAGGAAGTAGTCCCACGAAACACACACATTGCAATTTTAGTTAAGCCGTTGTTTAATTGATAAGACTAATTACTAGTCAAATTATTAGGTCAAGGCATTAGTGGCGTTGTCTATGATCATGACACTGTACTCCTAAGGCGTCCATAACCGTGGACACACGGCTTCTCAAAAAGATTTACCCTGTAGGGGGCACAACTGTACCCAAACGAATGTTCGACCCTTCAAGCGCTAAAACGCAAATATGCGTGTCGTCCAAGTCCCACAACAAGAAGTGTCCCATAACTACGCGCACATCCAGGGGCATCACCTACTGAGTTTGACCCACACTAGAGATACAGCTGATTCTTCAGGTGGCACAGCATTTGAGTCTATGGTCGGTCGATGATCGGAAGATAACTTGTAGAGCTCCATCCCACCTCCGACACGGTATCCCAATTTATGCAATGCAAGCCATGGCAATCCACCAAAATCATATCAAAACTCAACTCATGTCCGAGGACATATTATGCGTATGCACCAAATGGAAAACTAATTTTGTAACCCCCTGGATATACGAATAGCGCCGGTAGTTGAGGGGGGGATCCTAGAGGCCCCCATGTTTGGTTAGCGCGATCAACTCAGAACTGGTATCGTAGAATGAACGGTTCCTAGGTCGAGTCAAGCAGCCCCCAAAGATGGTCGCTACCGGGTCCTTATCATTATGTGAAGCCATTTACCAACAACATCAGATTAATATTCATAATAACAACATTATCCAGATATCAAGTTCCACCTGTATGAGAGCAGAGCTAAGCAAGCCTACGACTCGCAAGGACAAAGCTAGCTAAACAATCAAGGCAATAGGATAACCAAGGCAATATGATAGAGCAGGTAAAATAAAGGTACGATACTAAAGCATCGACAATAATGATAGCAAAAAATTAACATAAGAAAGTAAAGACTATAAATGCAAAATAGTAAGAAGAGGGTGAGGTGCTCGCCTGAGTGATCAACACATAAACGATGAACACATGAAAGGAAATAACGCAATCAACACATAAACGATGCGATGTAATCAATAATGTATCATAGCAGTATATGATGCGATATGTTTAATGATTCAAGTTTAAGTGGCCGAGGGACTAAGGCATAACAGTAAAGTAATCGGCCACATGTTGCTTAGGTGTTTGGGTGAAAATTTTATTAAGGTTCGATGATGTGTGATGTGAAAGAACAAACGGATACCACGGTTGGGTTCGTGTCGTCGAGCTGATCGATTTAGATATATTATTTGTCAAATTTGGAATTACGGATTAAAAGTTATTAAATTGCATTTTTAGGGCCAAAAGGGCAAAAATGTCAAAGTTGTAATAGTTGGGCGTATTTCTGCAAAATTCTACTTAAGCCATTTTATTCATATCAGAAAATCATTTACTTTTCATGTTGAAATTATTTACAAATTGAATTGGTTTGAAAGTTATTTTGATTTGAATGAATTTACATTAATTGAATTAGCAGAAAACAAAGAAGGAAGATGGGCCGCTGTAAAGAAGTGGGCCGGCGGCGCGAACTATCTGCTGCTCGCATGCGGTGAACCAAGATGGGACGGGCCGAAACAGGATTTAGCCAGGGAGGAGGACTCCGGGTGGAGAACAGAAAAATGGCCAGGTGCCTTTTTAGAAAGCTTCACGAAAATGGAGATCCGATCTGAGATTTTGAATTAATTCGGCCTGACTTCAGATCAATATGGCGATGGAACGATGAAGAATTTGAAGATTCCATAAAAACTAGAATTGTAGATCTTGCAAAGATCTAGTACAACTTTTCTGAAGGAAGATTATCTAAAAGCGTAACAGGTGCGCCGAAAAACGAAGATTTTCAGAACAGGTTTAATTAAACTTCACAGAAACAGAAAATTTGTCTTGACTTTGGTCGACGATGGCGACAAATCAGGGCGGGATTGGGAGATTAAGTAAACATGAAAGTTGTAGATCTAGCCAAGATATATAACTTAGCAAAAGGTACGCGCTGGAAAACTCGGGATACAGAGGGGATTCAGTTTGCACTGCCGAGAAATTTTAGAAAAAAACAGATTATTTTCCTCGTTTTCGACTGAAGATTTCTTCGCCTGTAGAGATACAGTTTGAACACCGTTTGTTGCGTTGGAAAGTTGAGATGTAGGAGAACAAGTTTTGTTTAGGAAGTTTTCGCAAAGGAGCAAAGGAGGTGCCGGCAAAAATCGAAGTCAGACTGATAGAGATGTACGTGCGTGCTACTGGTGCTGTCTGTCAGCGAGCGCGTCCAGCGCTACGGCGCGATCACGGCGAGCGCCGGCGAGCGAGAAGAAGAAGGCGAGCCAGGGGACAGCGGCGGGGGGGAGGAGGAGGTCGGTGATGTTTGGTCGATGGTGGGAACGATGAGGAAGGAGAGTAGCGCAGTGGAGGTGACGAGCGACGATGGCGACAGTGAGCGCAACAACGTCCTGGGCGCAGGATGCTCCTCCTCGCTGCTGCTCCGGTAGGCGAGGCGACGGTGAGGCTAAGGGTAGCTGATGGTCGGACTAGGATGGAGGAGAGGGCAACGGCGAGGCTACCATGGCGCGGGATGGCGAGGTGGCGGTGTTTTTTTCTTGAAGAAAAAGAAGAAGGAAAAAATGGGGACAAGCTGCGGTTGATACTTTCTGCCTTGCTTTTACAGCGAGAGGGATGGAGGAGGGTTCACACGTTGGGCGTGAGGCGCGCTGCGGCTGCTGGTGCACGCTGGCCGCTAGCGCGTATGCTTTGCACGCTAGGGAAAAGGTGCACCGCGCGGGTGTGTGCTAGGCGAGCTGCTGCGCGTGCGCTGTGGTGTTGGTTAGGTTAGCATTAGGTGTAGATAGAAGGTTAGCTAGGTAAGAAATTTAGGATTTTAGATGGGATTTAAAATTTAGTTTTAGGTTAGAAATTAAAACGAGGTAAAAGAGGGTAGACAAAAGATTTAGATATAGCTGCAGGAAAACAAAAACAAAGAGAGGCTTTAGATTGATATATGTGATGTTTTATGAAAGATTAAAACGAATAGATTTTAGATAGAACGCAAAAGGAAATTATTGTGTGTGTATGCATATACACACAAGAAAGACAAATAAGAAGATGGTTAAGAAGTAAGAGGGACGGGAGCACGGATATAACAATAAACCAAAAGCAAATAAAAGGGAGAGTAAATCATGTGTAGGTAAATACATGACGATGTGGAGAAGGGAATTTGGCGAAAGATGATGGAGTTGGATGCCGTAGAAGAAAAGCAATCCACAAAGAAAATCGTGGATTGGAGAGAGAGGCCCCGAAGAACAAAAGCAATAAACATGACCTGAAACCCAGCGGGTGGACGGGGAATTTACCTCGTCGCCGGGAATCTTGATGGCTTCCTTGTCTTGCGGGATCAGACCCCGCTCACGCAGCTTGCGCAGGTCTCCCTCGCTCGTCTCCGATCGTCGCCAACCACCGTCGGTGACGCGAGTGGCGACGGTACCCTTCTTGCCGCCGACAGCAGCGCTGGTGCCCACTGCGGCGGAGGTTTTCTTCGACTTCCCCATTGCAGTACGACGACGGCGTAAGCGAAGAAAATAAGACAGGAAAGATCGAAGAACTTCCAGCGCGCGGCGAGAAAAGCTCAAGAAAGTGGAAGCAGTGAAACGAGAATGGCTGCAGTGAAAACAAACAAAATTTTCCCCACGGATTATAAGGACGAAGACGATACACAGGGACCGTTCATCGGGAAGCCCTAGAGACAGCATCAAAATCCAACTGTCCACGTGCCAGCACAACAGCGAACTGTCGCTCGCACGCCGTCCACTATGCACGAAAACCGAGACGACGCCGTAATTATCTCCACATTGCGCGTGACCAGTCAATTGAAAGTCAGAAGGTGGGACCCACTTTCGCCCAGTCACGTCACCTCTGGCGCCGCAGACGCTTGAGGTCACCGATCGTCAGCACTGACGTTATCAAAGCTATACTAGCAATGGTTACAAATCTTCGACTACACAGCTAAGTACTCACTCGAATCTACAATTCGAATAACTACTCGGGGGCTACTCCTATTAGGAGCGCTGGCCGCGCACCGTGGTATGACTAAGGTACTACACAGCTAAACTATTCTTCGAGTCGTAGTGGATTCGTAGACTCCACTACGGACTCGGGGGCTACTCCCATAGGGAGGATGGATTCAAGCATCCGAAAAATTTGTATCCTACGGACCTAAAGTCAACAATGACTGAATTAAAGTCTCTGCTCGAGTCTACGACTCGAACAGACACTCGGGGGCTACTCCCATAGGGAGCGCTGGTCGCGCACCCTATGAATTCTTCGATTGCGATCCTTCGGATCAGCATGCAAAAACTTTTCGGCAACCCTGCCCCAGCCAACGCTA
Source organism: Avena sativa (assembly GCA_916181665.1). Lineage (NCBI taxonomy): Eukaryota > Viridiplantae > Streptophyta > Magnoliopsida > Poales > Poaceae > Avena > Avena sativa. The sequence continues at coordinate 366,043,820 of OV702279.1, read as the reverse complement.
AGTGAGAAGCATCCTCCTTGGCCACCCGAAACACCTCCGCGGTGATAAAATTTCGGATGATGTGTCTGCGACGCAAAGATAAGACCTACAGATACCATCTGATGGCCTGGTAACGCACATGACTGTGCTCTGCTAGTAATAATCCGTGCCAGCAGGCGCGATGAAAATCCCGACGGACGCGTTGGGTATACCATTCGAAAATTACTGGAATTCTACTCCGGTAAGTCCCCAACGGCCTGAGTTGAATTACACCAGTATTTATTCCGGGTTCGAGTCGAGGGACTCGAATCTGAAGAAGATCGTGTTGTTTTGTCCTAAGACAGTTAACTGGCCCTGATCCGTCAGGAGAGTCAGGCACATGCATCAACAATCCCTATACACTAAAATCATTCTCTGATGAACAGAAAATAGCTGCACCCGAAAGATTGAAGAGTCCTCAGCCGAATCTACGATTCGACTGAACACTCAGGGGCTACTGACATGGTTATACCCCACGGGTACACGACCTTAGCATACCCGGTCCAACCCAAGGAAGGCCCACGAGAGTGTACACGGCCCATGAAGACTTTCGGGTGGCCCAAGCCCATGACGTCTTCGGATCCTTGGAGAGCAAGACTAGATTAGATATAATATTCAAAGGGGCAAAACCCTAAATCTGTAACCGACTCGATCTGTGCCCGGGACCTGCCTACCTCTATATAAAGGCTAGGAGGGCACAACGAGAAGGGCACTTCGCATACCACCACATACACACCTCCACGCCAGATTACATCTGCGCACCCCTGTAACTTTCGGTTCCGCCGTAATCAAGAGCAGACAAGCATGAGTAGGGTTTTCCCTCCCGGGGCCTGAACCTGGGTAAACCTCATGTCCCCGTGTTGCATGTTTGCTAACCGTTCCGCGATCTCTAGCATCGCCATCTTCTCCAAAACCCAAGCTCATAACAATGGGCATTGACAAGATCAAACCTCGTCACCCTCTCTCGCCCTGGCTATTTAATCCCCCCTCCTTCCGCTCATTTCCCCTCAAGCCACACCCACAGAAACCCACCAGGCTGCCCACATTCGACCTCAATCCGCCGCGGTACCGAGCATCTCTGGCGGCAAATTCCGGTGAGAACTTCCCGCCCCTTGCCTCCTGGTCTTGCTAACATGTTCACCGCATCCTTGCGCATGTCCTAACACTCCTGGTATGTGCTAGGGAAATCCTGAACGTCGCCAACTCAACGACTGCGTGTGCCCGATGAAGTGCTTAAATCCGATGAGCACACACGGTAAACCTAGCCTTCCCCTTCCTCTCTGGTTCATGCTCGCATACTCGCAACTTCAGTACGCGTCCAATGCCGCCCTCCTTTTACTTTTCCGTGCTTTCTAGCGCCACCAACGTCGACGACAGAGCGCACCCGAAGCCGCCCGCAACTCCGACAAGGAATCCACGCCGTGTCCGTGCGCCCCGACCCCGTCCACCTGCATGTTGAGCTTCGCCGTGTCTCCACAACCTCGGTAAGCACCAGCACCCTCGCATTTGCCCTCTGGTCTTGCCGGAACATCACCTCGCAGACGCGCAGCCGCCGCGGTGGCCATTTGTGCCGCCCGCGAATGGTCAGAGTGATGTGGTCCGCTGGATCTGGATCCAGCAAATGCGATTAGATCATCCCGCGAAGGGGTACACGTAGATCTGAGCCTCAGATCTTAGATCTAGCGGTGTAGAATAGATCAGATGCGAAGGGGTAAGTTCTGATCTGGAGCGTTGGATTTAATTAGATCTAACAGCGCTGACACGTGATCGAGAGCGAACCGGTATGCGCCAATCATACGCTGCCGCGTGTCAGGGTTTTCGTTTTAAAATTCAGATTTGATTTAATTAGACGATTAAACTTGTAAATTGAATAACTTTTGTTATGTTTATCCAAAAAATGCAAATAATATATCAGTGGAATCACAAAAATAAATCCTACACATATGTAGGCTTGGTTTTGTATTTTGCTTCTGTTAAAATATAATTTTATGCAGAGACATTTGTAGGCCTATTTTGGGTATAAAAATTATTTGGAAAATGTTTTAAAAACCAAATTAAGTTTAATTGGTGTATAAATGTTTAGTTTAATGTTCAGTACTGTTTTACTTGTCTTGTTTAGTTTAGAAAAATCATCACATGGCATTTGCATGCATTCATATATTTTTTGCTTGATTATTGGGAATATGAATTTGGTGCTATCATTTTATGTGTAGATTTTGGTGCTAGTAGTGATTATGATTGTGAGGATTGTTGTTACTGTTGGAGATATGCCCTAGAGGCAATAATAAATGTAGATATTATTATATCTTTGTGTTTATGATAAATGTTTACATTCATGCTATAACAGTATTAACCAGGAAACATTAATACTTGTGTGATTTGTAAACTAAATTAGAGTCCCTAGTAAAGCCTCTTCATAATACTAGCTTGTTGGTTAATAGATGATTGTGGTTTCCCTATCATGAACATTGAGATGTTATTAACAACAAGATCATATCATTAGGAGAATGGTATGATGGACATACTCCTATAGATAAGCGTAGCATAAAGATCAAGTCATTTTAATAGTTCAATTGCTATATGCTTTCTGATACATAGTAACCTAATTCCTTCGACCATGAGATCATGCTTATCACCATCACCGGAAGGATGCTTTTATGATATCAAACACCACACCGTAACTGGGTGGCTATAAAGGTGACATTGAGTGTTCGGAAAGTATGGGTTGAGACACATGAATCAAGAGTGGGATTTATCCATCCATATGCCGTATAGATATACTCTGGGCCCTCTCGATGGAATGTCATCCAATTAGCTTGCAAGCATGTGACTGGCTCACAAGGGATCACATACCACGGGAACAAGAAAAGAGTACTTATCGGTAACGAGGTTGAACTAGGTATGCAGAGACACCGACGATCAAAACCTCGGATAAGTAAACTATCGTGAGACAAAGGGAAATTGGTATCGTATGTAAGTGGTTCATTCGATCGCAAAGTAATCGTAGAAATATGTGGGAGCCATATGAATTTCCAGATTCCTCTATTGGTTATTGAAAGAACATGTGGGCCCCCATGTGTGGTTTGAAGTCCATTAATGTACAATAAGACATATGGAGCCTTTGGCCATGCTTTGAAGTAAAAATCTTATTGATATATGTTATGACTTCATTTTTGCCTTTCATGTGCTTTCTTGTATATCTTCTTTATGTGTGCATATTTATTTGTTGGCATATGTCTCTGAGATGTTTTCCACCTATAGACATATACACATATGAGAAGATAATTTTAGTTGATTTTTAATCCTTGGAGACCACCTTTCTATTCCTTTTGATTCTTCAGTGGCTTCCAAATTTAATTTCCTATGAGTTTTAGTTCCTCTTGTTTGCATATTTGGGCACTCATATTTGTTCTCTCATGACTTGCATTGTTAAATAAACTTGGATGAGTGAGGATTCCATGATTATGCACCTTGTTCCCAAATACAATTATCATAATTGGTGCATTATCTTTGGGGAGATCATCTAATTCATTTAATAATGCTCATTTATCTTATTTCTCATTTATTGTGCCTTAAATGTTTATGGAGAAGTGAGGATTCCATATTTGTGCATTTTTGTATTGAAATACAAAGATTCTAAAGTGTGCACAAATCTTGGGGAACTTCTCTATTTTATTTAAGCATTTATTTGATCTTCCATTTGATGTGTTTTAAATGCTTATGGGGGAGCGAGGATTCCATATTTTTGCAATTTGTATTGAAATGCAACTATTTTAAAGTTTGCACAAATCTTGGGGATCTTCTCAATTTGTTATTTAAAACACTCATCTACTCGTATCATAATATCTTGTTGTTTCCATTTGGACTCATTTGTTGTTTTCAAATTGGTTTGTCGGATCTTGTGATTGCTTGCGTCATTTGTGATGCATTGTTTTATTTTATTCCTTTGGCAATCTTCGGGTCCTCGATATAGTTCTACTCCCTCCCAAGTATTCATCATTGGATATGTGCGAATGCACATCTTTGGAGGAAATATTACTATATTTGCCTTCTAGAACTTGTCACCCATTTCGACAATCGATGCTAATGGGGGAGAAGTTTTAGAGGGTTTAAGGGAAATGGTTTATGCTTTGAGTTTGTTTCTAAGCATTTTCCTTTCATGCTCTTGCATCTTTGTTGTTGCTTAGCATGTGGTATATATAGAGGAAACTCCACCAATAATAATGATTGGCAATATATGCAATGAAATTCAAGTTCATCACACATGCATAGATTGTGGGGGAGTTTGCTCTATATATGGTGGTGGTACCAATATAACATACTTATGTAGTATTTGATATTGGTGTTACCATTTTGTTCAGTAAGATTCCTTATATAAACCCTCTTAAAGGGATTGTCATCAATTACCAAAATGGGGGAGATTGAAAGAACATGTGGGCCCCCATGTGTGGTTTTGGTAATTAATGAAAATATTTATGGACTAATGTGTGTATTAAGTTATACTTGTAGGATTTGTCCATTAGCATCTCTTGGAGCATGTGTTGGCTTCAAGGTTGATGAAATGAGAAGATGTGTTGTGCAAGCTCAAAATGCACCATCTATAGAAGATCTCATGTTTGATGCTTGCCATTCTCGGTGATCATGGATCGATGATGAGGAATTAAGAAAGGCGTTACATCTTGAGAAGGGCAAGATTGTCTACATCAAGCTCAAGTGGAATGCTCAAGGCAAAGGTATAATCTTGATAGGTTTTCCCTTTTACCGGTCTCATATTGTTAGTAGGAGACCAGGTTTAGGATAGATAACCGTACTATCAAGAGGGGCTCTCGAATGAGTAACTCGATCACATCGTTCGGAGAGAGCTCAAACCTTTGCATACTTTCATCATCGTATTTGGTTGTTATTTGGTCTTATCCATGTGAGGATATAGAGCTTGTGGTAATCTCCATAACAAGCTCTTGTTCATACAAATCGGATCCCTCTTTTATATCTTATTGCGATTTTGATCTATGCGGTTTTTCAGTTTCTCACCAAGTGAGGTATCTCACATTATTATACTTGATACATTCTCACTTGGTGATAACCAATATTTTCACCTTTTATAGGGAAGCTCATGTCGTCCTCTTTCCAACGCAATTGGAATCGGGTCGATCGGAGTTACCAATCAAAAGTTATAGCCGTTTGAATATCTGTTGGTCTCCTAGGTACCAAAATGCGGTAGTACCGCATTTTAGTACCTAGCAAGGCAGAAGGTTTTGGAAATTTGCCAAAATCCACTGCCGGGCTAGGTACCAAAAAGCGGTAGTACCGCATTTTAGTACCTAGCGCGGCAGAAGGTTTTTTACTTTGTCATTTGGATCTATCCTCCCTTGCTGTACTATGATGTTTCTTCGCATGATCTTGTATAGGTTGTTGTCCTCTTCGAAACGAGCCCAAGATCATCGAAATTGGAGTCTGGATGCAAAAGTTATGGCTGTTTTCGTTCTGTGATGACCGGTAGTACCGGACCAGGATCCGGTAGTACCGGGGTCCGGTAGTACCGCTTTTTGGTACCGGGGAGCGCAGAGAAAAAATGCGTTTGGAGCCCTAGGAACCCCAGGAAATGTCCGGTAGTGCCGGGAAAGTCCGGTAGTACCGGGAAAAAGTCCGGTAGTACCGGGAATCGCGTTTTTGGGCTGCAACGGTTGGATTTTGGAGGGACCTATATAAGGGGCCTTCTTCCCCAATGGTTCCTCAACCATTCTTGCAAGTTTTCCCCTCCATTGTTGACCTTCTTGAGCTTGCTTTCTCTCAATCCCTCCTATGATTCTTGCATATTCTTGAGGGATTTGAAAGAGGAGATCTAGATCTACAATCCCACCAATCAATCTCTCCTCTAAGTGAGGGGAACATATTGGGATCTAGATCTTGGAGTCTTTTGTGGATTTCCTCCATTGTTCTTCCTCTCTTATTCCCCCATAAGCTTTTGTAGCTTTGGTGGAATTTTGGAGAGAAGTATTTGAACATCTTTGTGGTGTTCTTGCCATTTGCATTTGGTGCATCGGTTTGTGTTCTCCTCAGAGGATTTGGTTTGTGTGACTCATTGGAGCTTGTCCCTCTTGGGTTCTTGGAACCCTAGACGGTTTTGTGGCCTTGGTGGCATTGTGGCCTTTTGTGGCATTTGTTGTGAGCCTCCAATTAAGTTGTGGAGAAGTGCCCCAACCTTGTGAGAGGTTCCGGTTGCCACCGACAAGTGCACCGATAGTGGAAGCGTGGATCGATCCCATTGGGGTGAGATTCACCGGAGAATAAGGGAGGCCTTTTGTGGCATTGGTGGTTTGATACCACCCCCTCTCCAAACGATACGTACTCCATGTTGGGAGGAACTCGGTAAAATATCGGTGTCCCCGCGTGCCTCGGTTATCTCTATACCCGAGCTCTTTACTTATGCACTTTAAATTGTGATAGCCTTCGTGCTTGAAGTAATATATATCTTGCTATCACTTTGTTGCTTGTATTGCTTAGCATAAGTTGTTGGTGCACATAGGTGAACCTTAGTTGTTCTAGGTTGTGCTTAACAAAGTAAACACTAGCTTTATTCCGCCTTTGTTGAGCCACTCTAGGAAAAGTTTTAATCGCCTATTCACCCCCCTCTAGGCGACATCTGTATCCTTTCAGTTATTATTCGGAGAAGTGTCTCGATCATGTCCGCATAATTCACGAACCGTAGGGAGACACACTTAAGGATTCGATGTTGTTGAGTAGTTATGGAATGATGAGTAAGAGACTGAATGTTGTTCGGAGTCTCGGATGGGATCCGGGATATCACGAGGAGATCCGGAATGGTCCGAAGAATAAGATTCATATAAGGAAAGTCTTGTTTCGGAGTTGGGGAATGATTCCGGTGTTTTCACCGGGAATGTTCTAGAAGGTTCCGGAAGGTCTGGCACTCCGGAGGGGAAGGGTACATGAATGTGTCATAACAATGTGGAATGGTTGCATCATGTAATAGGTATCATGGCTGAGCAAAATAAAGGGATAAATCAAATCCTAGTTTGAAAAGTCAAACGCCAATTTGAAAAGTCAAACGGCAGTTTTGCTTGGTGGAGGGAGAGTAGGAAACCTACTTGGGGAGGAGTTCCTCTCCCTCCACCCGCCGGCCAAGGAGGCCGACTTGGGGGAGGACTCCCTCCCCCTGGCCGGCGCCCTCCCACCTATAAAAGAAGGGGCAGGGGTGCCCCCTCTAGCCTACACCTCTCACGCCCCGAAACCCTAACCCTAAGCCACCGGCGCCACCACCCCTGCTGCTGCCGCCGCCTAGGGCACCTCCAACTCGCCGAGTTGGGGTGAAACCCTAACCCTAGCCGTCGGTTAGCTTTTCCCCTTGGTGCCTCTAAACCCTAGATCGCCAAGGCCTCTCTCATAGTCCACCATACTCGCTCTGACTTAAGGCGAAGCCCTGCAAGATCTCCCCTCTACTTCCGGTACCACGCCGTCGTGCTGCCGAAATCACGAGGAGAGTGCTACAACCTCCGCTGCCTGCTGGAACAAGGGAGAGGAAGGTCTTCATCGAGTAACGAACGTGTGACCGACTGCGGAAGCGCTGCCGGAATGCAGTGCCGGAAGGATCGTCTACACGATCTTGAGATCGGCAAGAGTACGACTACATCACCCACGAGAATCCGCTCTCGTTAACCGCTTTGGAATCTTCGAGGGTGAGTTCCTCTATCGACTCGTTGCTACAATCTAGTAGATAGATCTTTGCTTTTTTGTTTGCATGCGGTAGAATTTTTTTGTTTTCCATGCTACGAACCCCTATAGTGGTATCAGAGCCGTGTCTATATGTAGATCTGTTGCACGAGTAGAACACAATGGTCACTGTGGGCGGTGGTGCTTTTATTATCAATTGCTTCTTGTGTACTTTGCATCTTGCGGTATGATGGGATGAAGCGGCCCGGGCTAACCTTACATGGCATCGTTCATGAGACTTGCTCCACGCTCAACATGCAACTTGTATTGCATAAGTGGCTTTGCGGGTGTCTGTCTCTCCCATTATAGTATAGATCCAATTTACAACGGGCACTTCATAGTTCAAGCATCAACGTTGTGGTTCTTGTTCGTAAGTTAGAGCGACACTTATTGAAAGCCCCAAACTACGTAAAATATGCAAAGCAAATTAGAGGCGTCTAACTTTGTTTTGCAGGGGTGTGATGTGATGTGATATGGCCATGATTGTGATTATATTTGATGTATGCAATGTTCCTTATTGTAAGTTGGCAACAGACAGGAGCCATATGGTTGTCTTTAAATTCTGTGAAGACTCGCGTATCTATTCAAAGTAGTTGTAATAGTTGAAGCTGGTGGACGACAACCATGGAACAGCGTCATTGACCTTGATGCAATGCCGGTGATGATGGAGATCATGTTCGTGCTTGAAGATGGAGATCGGAAGCACAAAGAAGAAAGGCCATATCATATCACATATTATGAATTGCATGTGATGTTGATCCTTTATGCATCTTGTATTGCTTAGTTAACGACGGTAGCATTATAAGATGATCCCTCAAGCACACAAATTTCAAGTTTTAAAGTGTTCATCCTTAGTTAGCACCGTTGCTAAAGCTTGTTGTTTCGAAGCACCACGTGATGATCGGGTGTGTTAGATTCTGCAAGTGTATACAACGTGAGCAAGCCATATTTGCTCATGCAAAAGGTAAGGTTTGATCTTGACGGGCCTAGCTGAAGGGTTTCGCAGCATAGTAAATCAAAAAATTTCTACGGATGCGAACGGGAAAGCCAAGATCTAATCTAGGAGATGCAAACAACGAGAGAGATTAGATGAGATCTTCATACCCTTGAAGATTCGCACAGCGGAAAGTTCGTCGGAACGTGGGTGATGTAGTCGTACTCGCTTCTCCTCCTCGCGATCCGCTCCGATCTAACACCGCAAGTGGCGATGCCTCCGAGAGATGCACACGTGCGGCACCTCGACGTCTCCTCCTTCCTTGGTCCAGCAAGTATGGTGGAGAGATGGATTGGATATACAACGCGACGGCGCGGTGCAAGTGGTGGAGAGTTTCTGCTGCAGGGCTTCGCCTACACGCAGTCGGGAGGGAGAGAGAGAGGAGGGCAGCAGGGCGGCTAGGCTTGAGGGGAAGGTGTGTGGGGGGTGGTGCGCCCCAGCCCTCTATATATAGAGGGGTGGGCTCCAGCCCTAGCCCCTCCCCCAAGCCTAGGCCGGCGGCCAAAGGAGGGAGGAGTGGGGGCAAGTTTCCCCCCTCCTTCTAGAAGCTCCAATTAGGGTTTTCCCCTTGTTTGGCCGGTTGGGCCCTATGGGGCCTTGTGCCCCTGGCCCAATGCGGCCAGGGCACTCCCTCATAGGCCCATGCCCCCTCCCGGCAGGTGGGGCCACGTTGGCCCCCCTCCAGAAGGTTCTAGAAGCTTCCGGTACAATACCGATTAACCCGAAACAATTCCGAACTCCAAAAACTGCACTGCCTTATATGAATCTTATTCTTCGGACCATTCCGGAACCTCTCGTGATGTCCCGAATCCCATCTGAGACTCCGAACAAAAACTCATAAACCAATTATCCAATCTATCCTAGCGTCGAGGCACGTTAAGTGTGTGACCCTTCGGGTTCGAGAACATGCAGACATGATCTTCTATCAATAATCAACAGCGGGGTCTGGTAACCCACATTGACTCCCACACATTCATCGATGATCATATCGGATGAACCACGATGCCAGGATTCATTCAATCCCATATATATATTCCCTTCGTCTCGCGATATTTTACTTGCCCGAGATTTGATCGTCGGTACCGTCATACCTAGTTCAATCTCGTTCACAGCAAGTACTTTACTCGTTCCGTAATCTGATATCACCTTGTGATTAACTCCTTAACCACATGCTTGCAAGCGGTGTTGATATCGATTACCGAGTGGGCCTGAAGTATATCTCTCCGACTTGGGAGGGACAAATCCCATCTCGATACATACAACCCAACAGGTACTTTCCGATCACCTGAGAGACACCTTTATGATCACCCTCTCATAGGATGATGTTTGATGACCTCAAAGCTTTCTTCCGATACCAGGGAGTTGTATTATCTCATGGTCTAAGGAATACAATATTTGACATAAGAAAAGGTTCGCAAAGATGAACACGATGACACGATCTAATTGCTCTGCTTAGTTTGGGTCTGTCCATCATATCATTCTCCCAATGGTATGATCTCATTATTAATCGACAACTCATGTCTATGGTTAGGAAACCTTAACCATCATTAATCAATGAACTAGTCCATAGAGGCATACTAGGGACACGGTGTTGTTCACAAACCACACAAGTATTAAAGTTTCCGCTTAATACAATTCTAGCATGGAATATAAACTTTATCATGAACAAGAATTATAATAATAACATCTTTATTATTGCCTCTAGGGCATAATTCCAACAGTCTCCCACTTGCACTAGAGTCAATAATCTAGTTTACATTTGGCAACAATCTCACACCCATGGCACTAAGGTGCTGATCATGTTTTACACGTGGAAGAGGTTTAGTCAATGGATTTGCGACATTCAGATCTGTATGTACTTTGCTAATCTTCAGATCTCCATCTGCTATATAATCTCGGATTATATGAAACTTGCGGTTGATATGCTTGGTCTTTGGATGATATCTTGGTTCCTTAGCGAGTGCTATGGCGCCAGTGTTGTCACACAATATCTCCAGTGGGTCCAATGCACTTGGAACCACGCCAAGCTCAGTGATGAAGTTCCTGATCCAAACTCCTTCACTTGACGCTTCTGCAGAAGCCATGTATTCCTCTTCTACTGTAGATCCCGCGATCACGCTTTGCTTGCAGCTTCTCCAGCTCACAGCTCCTCCATTCAAAATATAAACGTATCCTGTCTGAGATTTAGAATCATCCTTGTCGGTGTCGAAACTAGCGTCGATGTAACCTTTTACGACGAGCTGTTCATCACCCCCATAGACTAAGAACATTTCTTTAGTCCTATTTAGGTACTTTAGGATGTTCTTCACGGCTGTCCAGTGTTCCACTCCTGGATCACTTTGATATCTGCTCGTCAAACTAAGAGCATTGGACACATCCGGTCTAGTACACAGCATGGCATACATGATAGAACCTATGGCCGAGGCATAAGGCACTTTGCTCATAGCTTCCCTATCATTTACCGTAGCTGGACACTGAGCCTTGCTCAATATCTTACCTGACAACATAGGCACTGAACCTTTCTTTGCCTTATCCATTCTGAACCTTTTCAGAACTTTGTCTAGGTATGTACTCTAGCTTAAAGCTATCAGGCGTCTTTGTCTATCTCTATAGATTTTGATGCCTAATATATAAGCAGCTTCACCTAGGTCTTTCATTGAAAAACACTTGTTCAAATAACTCTTCACATCGTTAAGCATGTTAATGTCATTTCCAATAATCAATATGTCATCCACATATAGTACCAGAAATGTCACCGAGCTCCCACTCACTTTCTTGTAGGTACAAGCTTCGTAGCAATTTGGAACAAATCCAAAGCTCTTGATCACTTGATCAAAACGAAGGTTCCAACACCGAGATGCTCGCTTCAGTCCATAAATGGAACGCTGAAGTTTGCATACTTTATCAGCATCCTTAGGATCGACAAAACCTTCGGGTTGCATCATATACAACTCTTCATCAATGTTGCCATTGAGGAACGCAGTCTTGACATCCATCTGCCATATTTCATAATCATGAAACGTAGAAATTGCTAATAAAATCCGAATGGACTTAAACATCGCTACAGGAGAGAAAGTCTCATCGTAGTCAACACCTTGAACTTGTCGAAAACCTTTCGCGACAAGCCGTGCTTTATAAACGGTAACATTACCATCCGCGTCCGTTTTCTTCTTGAAGATCCATTTGCACTCAACGGCCTTTCGGTCGCCAGGAGGGTCCACCAAAGTCCATACTTGGTTTTCGATCATGGATCCCAATTAGGATTTCATGGCTTCTAGCCATTTCTTAGAGTCTGGGCTCATCATCGCTTCCTCATAGTTCGTAGGTTCACTGTCTTCTACCAACAAGACAGTCAAGACAGGTTTGCCATACCACTCAGGAGGGGCACGCGACCTTGTCGACCTGCGACGTTCAGTAGCAGCATCGTCCGAAGCTTCATGATCCTTGTCATTAGCTTCCTCTATTGTTGGTGCAGGCGGCACTGGAACAATTTCAGGTGTTGCGCTACTCTCCAACTCAAGAGAAGGTTCAATAACCTCGTCTAGCTCTACTTTCCTCCCACTCACTTCTTCCGAGAGAAACTCCTTCTCAAGAAAGGAACCGTTATTTGCTACAAACACTTTGCCTTCGGTTCTGTGATAGAAGGTATACCCAATAGTTTCCTTAGGGTATCCTATGAAGACGCATTTCTCCGCTTTGGGTTCGAGCTTGTCTGGCATCAACTTTTTGACGTAAGCTTCGCATCCCCAAACTTTAAGAAATGACAACTTAGGTTTAGCACCAAACCACAGTTCATACGGTGTCGTCTCAACGGATTTAGATGGTGCCCTATTTAAAGTGAATGCAGTGGTTTCTAATGCATAACCCCAAAATGATAACGGCAAATCAGTAAGAGACATCATCGATCGGACCATATCTAATAGGGTTCGATTCCGGCGTTCTGACACACCATTGCGCTGTGGTGTTCCGGGTGGCGTGAGTTGCGAAACGATTCCGCTTGCTTTAAGATGCGTGAGAAAATCATAACTCAAATATTCACCACCACGATCGGATCGTAGAAACTTAATCTTTCTATTACGATGGTTCTCCACTTCATTCTGAAATTCCTTGAACTTTTCAAATGTTTCAGATTTATGTTTCATTAAATAGATATACCCATATCTACTTAAGTCATCGGTAAAAGTGAGAAAATAGCGATATCCACCGCGCGTCGAAACACTCATCAGTTCGCATACATCAGTATGTATGATTTCCAACAAGTCCGTTGCTCGCTCCATCATACCGGAGAACGGGGTTTTGATCATCTTGCCCATGAGGCATGGTTCGCATGTGTCAAATGATTCAAAATCAAGAGACTCCAAAAGTCCATCAGAATGGAGTTTCTTCATGCGCTTTACACCAATATGACCTAGACGACAGTGCCACAAATAAGTAGTATTATCACTATCTACTTTGCATCTCTTAGCCTCAATGTTATGGATGTGTGTTTCATCCCTTTCGAGATTTAGAAGAAATAAACCATTCACAACAGGTGCATGACCATAAAAGATGTTACTCATATAAATAGAACAATCATTATTCTCCGATTTAAATGAATAACCGTCTTGCAATAAACAAGATCCAGAAATAATGTTCATGCTCAACACAGGCACATAATAACATTTATTGAGGTTTAAAACTAATCCCGAAGGTAAAACTAAGGAGAGCGTGCCGACGGCCATCACATCAACTCTTGATCCGTTGCCAACGCGCATCGTCACCTCATCCCTCGCAAGCCGCCGTCTATTCCGTAGCTCCTGTTTTGAGTTACAAATATTAGCAACTGAACCAGTATCAAATACCCAGGCACTACAACGAGGGCTAGTAAGGAAAACATCAATAACATGCATATCAAATATACCTTTGATGGTGCCAGCCTTCTTGTCCGCTAAGTACTTCGGACAGTTGCGCTTCCAGTGACCCTTGTCCTTGCAATAGAAGCACTCAGTTTCCGGCTTGGGTCCAGACTTGAGCTTCTTCTCAGCAGGGGCAACGCGCTTGCCGCCGCCTTTCTTGAAGGGCTTCTTTGCACCCTTACCTTTCTTGAAGGTGGGAGGCTTGTTGACCATCAACACATGATTATCCTTTTTGATGTCCACCTCCACAGCCTTCAGCTTTGCAAAGAGATCGGTGATCGTATCAGTGGAACCAATCTGATTATGAGTCACTACAAAACTTTTGTAGCTGGGAGGGAGTGATTGCAGAACCCTGTCAATCTTGAGCTCCTCTGGAATCTTGCAGTCCAGTTGCTCAAGGCGTTGAGTGTAGCCCGACATCTTAATGGCGTGCTCACTAACGGAACTCCCTTCCTCCATCTTGCAGTTAAAGAACTTCTCAGAGATCTCATATCTCTCAGAACGGGCCTGAGTCTGAAACATGGTTTTCAGCTCCTTGAGAATCTCAAAGGGCCCGGGATAGTCTTCAAAACGATTTTGAAGGTCCGATTCCATAGCAAACAACATGGTGCTCTTAATCACACCGTAATCATCTTTGCGCGACTGATAGACAGCTTTCTCATCAGCCGGGGCATCTATAGCAGGGGCGTCACCTAGCGCATTTTCTAGGACATAGTCCTTTTGACCGCCAGAGAGAATGATTCTCAGATTGCGGAACCAATTGGTGAAGTTAGACCCATTGTTTCTAAGCTTTTCCTTCTTAGCAAAAACGTTGAAGTTGAAGTTGGACTTAGCCATTTGATCTACAATATTTGCAAGTACAAATTAGACTATGTTCATGATAATTAGTTCAACTTTTAATCAAATTGCTAGATGAACTCCCACTAAATTCAACATCCCTCAAGTTGTTTAGTGAACATGATCCAAATTCACCACACCTAATCCGATCTTCACGAGAAGAGATGTGGTTTCAATGGTGGACAACGAAGTGTCGATCATATCATTCATATGACTCATGTTTAACCTTTCGGTTCATGTGTTCCGAGGCCATGTCTCTACATGCTAGGCTTGTCAAGTCAAACCCAAGCATTTCCGCGTGTGCAAAACTGGCTTGTACCCGTTGTATGTGAACGTAGAGTCTATAGCACCCGATCATCACGTGATGCTTGGACACGATGAACTTTCGCAACGGTGCATACATGGGGAGAACACAGTTTTATCTTGATCTTTAAGTGAGGAATCATCTTATAATGCTACCGTCGCGATCTAAGCATAATAAGATACATAAAAAAGGATAAACATCACATGCATATAACTTTATGTGACATGGTATAGCCAATCTTCGCGCAATGATCTCCATCTTGTGCGTACCGGCATGATCTCCATCACTCCACCATGATTGCCTCCACCACGAATAGCAACTACAACTATTGCTAACTACTTAGCAATAAAGTGAAACTATTACATGGCGTATAAGAAGTTGACACACAGGTCATACACAATTATAAAGACAACCATATGGCTCCTGCCGGTTGTGTACTCATCGACATGCAAGTCATGAAACATTACAAAACATGATCATTGCATACAATACACACATCATATCTTGGGCCATACCATATCACAGAAAACACTCCCTACAAAAACAAGTTAGACGCCTCTACTTTGTTGTTGCATGTTTTACGTGGCTTATGGGAGTAGCAAGCTAAGAACGATTCTTACCTATGGAAAGCCACAACGGTGATATTATGGTTGCCAAACTCCGGTGTTAATCCCATGACAACTATAGTGAGAGAAACTGGCATCCACCAGCCGCATGTGTGGAACAAGCCACACGTCAAGTGCGGAGCCGGTCTCGCGAACGATGTCGCGTAAGGTTGGCCTGGTCCGCTTCAATCTCACTATCCCGCATCATAAGAAGAACACAAACAAGAGGCTTGCAACACAAAACATCAACGCCCGCAACAACCATGTTGCGTTCTACTCGTGAAACACATCTACGCATAGATCTAGCTCTGATACCACTCAAGGGTTTTGCAGCATAGTAAATCAAAAAATTTCTACGGATGCAAACGGGAAAGCCAAGATCTAATCTAGGAGATGCAAACAACGAGAGAGATTAGATGAGATCTTCATACCCTTGAAGATTCTCACAGCGGAACATTCGTCGGAACGTGGGTGATGTAGTCGTACTCGCTTCTCCTCCTCGCGATCCGCTCCGATCTAACACCGCAAGTGGCGATGCCTCCGAGAGATGCACACGTACGGCACCTCGACGTCTCCTCCTTCCTTGTTCCAACAAGTATGGTGGAGAGATGGATTGGATCTACAACGCGACGGCGCGGTGCAAGTGGTGGAGAGTTTCTGCTGCAGGGCTTCGCCTACACGCAGTCGGGAGGGAGAGAGAGAGGAGGGCAGCAGGGCGGCTAGGCTTGAGGGGAAGGTGTGTGGGGGGTGGTGCGCCCCAGCCCTCTATATATAGAGGGGTGGGCGCCAGCCCTAGCCCCTCCCCCAAGCCTAGGCCAGCGGCCAAAGGAGGGAGGAGTGGGGGGCAAGTTTCCCCCCTCCTTCTAGAAGCTCCAATTAGGGTTTTCCCCTTGTTTGGCCGGTTGGGCCCTATGGGGCCTTGTGCCCGTTGCCCAATGCGGCCAGGGCACTCCCTCATAGGCCCATGCCCCCTCCCGGCAGGTGGGGCCACGTTGGCCCCCCTCCAGAAGGTTCTAGAAGCTTCCGGTACAATACCGATTAACCCGAAACAATTCCGAACTCCAAAAACTGCACTGCCTTATATGAATCTTATTCTTCGGACCATTCCGGAACCTCTCGTGATGTCCCGGATCCCATCCGAGACTCCGAACAAAAACTCATAAACCAATTATCCAATCTATCCTAGCGTCGAGACACATTAAGTGTGTGACCCTTCGGGTTCGAGAACATGCAGACATGATCTTCTATCAATAATCAACAGCGGGGTCTGGAAACCCACATTGACTCCCACACATTCATCGATGATCATATAGGATGAACCACGATGCTAGGATTCATTCAATCCCATATATATATTCCCTTCGTCTCGCGATATTTTACTTGCCCGAGATTTGATCGTCGATACCGTCATACCTAGTTCAATCTCGTTCACAGCAAGTATTTTACTCGTTCCGTAATCTGATATCACCTTGTGATTAACTCCTTAACCACATGCTTGCAAGCGGTGTTGATATCGATTACCGAGTGGGCCCGAAGTATATCTCTCCGACTTGGGAGGGACAAATCCCATCTCGATACATATAACCCAACAGGTACTTTCCGATCACCTGAGAGACACCTTTATGATCACCCTCTCATAGGATGACGTTTGATGACCTCAAAGCTTTCTTCCGATACCAGGGAGTTGTATTATCTCATGGTCTAAGGAATACAATATTTGACATAAGAAAAGCTTCGCAAAGATGAACACGATGACACGATCTAATTGCTCTGCTTAGTTTGGGTCTGTCCATCATATCATTCTCCCAATGGTATGATCTCATTATTAATCGACAACTCATGTCTATGGTTAGGAAACCTTAACCATCATTAATTAATGAACTAGTCCATAGAGGCATACTAGGGACACGGTGTTGTTCACAAACCACACAAGTATTAAAGTTTCCTCTTAATACAATTCTAGCATGGAATATAAACTTTATCATGAACAAGAATTATAATAATAACATCTTTATTATTGCCTCTAGGGCATAATTCCAACACTAGCATGTACAGACATGGTCTCGGAACACGGATCACCGAAAGGTAAAGCATGAGTCATATAGTAGATATGATGAACATGTTGATTGTTCGCCATTGAAGCTACATCAACTCTCGTGATGATCGGTTTTGATGTGGTGGATTTGGTTCATGTGATCACTAAAACAATGTGAGGGATATTGTTTTGAGTGGGAGTTCACCTAGATTAATTTAACTATTAATTAGAACTCAATTTGTCATAAACTTAGTCTAAACTATTGAAAATATGTTGTAGAGCAATGGCGGCCCCTACCATCAATTTTAATGCGTTCCTAGAGAAAGAAAAGTTGAAAAACAATGGAAGCAACTTCGCGGATTGGTTCCGTAATTTGAGGATTGTCCTCAATTGTGGTAATTTGACCTATGTGCTGGATGCACCACTGGGTGACCCGCCTGCAGCTGATGCTACCGATGAGGTAAAGAATGTTTTCCTCGCTCGGAAGAATCAGTACTCCACAGTTCAGTGTGCTATCTTGTATGGTTTGGAATCGGAGCTTCAGAAAAGGTTTGGGAACCATGACCCACATGATATTGTCCGTGAACTCAAAATGATATTTGAGGCTCACGCGGCAGTTGAGAGTTATGAGGCTTCTAAAAAGTTCTTTAACTGCAAGATGGAAGAGGGCAGCTCCGTTAGTGAGCATGTGCTTAAGATGTCTGGGCACGCAAACAAACTCCAAAGTTTGGGTATAGTGATTCCTAATTCTTTAGGGATTCACCGTGTCCTCCAATGACTACCACCAAGTTACAAGAACTTTGTGATGAACTACAATATGCAAAACATGGACAAGACATTGCCAGAACTCTTCTCCATGTTGAAATCTGCAGAATTGGAGATCAAGAAAGAGCACCAAGTGTTGATGGTCAATAAGACCACCAAATTCAAGAAAGGCAAGTCTAAGCAAAAGGGAAACTTCAAGAAGGGCGGTAAGAAAGTTGCTGCACCGGCGAAGAAGACCAAGGATGGGCCTAAGCCTGATACCGACTGCTTTTATTGCAAGCAAGAGGGTCACGGGAAGCGGAATTGCCCAAAGTACTTAGCGGATTTGAAGAACGGCAACATCAAGAAGAAAGGTATATCTAATATACATGTTATTGATGTGTATCTCACTAGTACTCGTAGTAGTGCCTGGGTATTTGATACTGGTTCGGTTGCTCATATTTGTAACTCAAAACAGGTGCTACAGAATAACAGAAGCTAGCGAAGAACAAGGTGATGATGCGCGTTGGAAATGGATCAAAGGTTGATGTGATCGCGGTCGGCACGCTACCTCTTCATCTACCATAGGGATTAGTTTTATACTTAAATAATTGTTATTTGGTGCCTGCGTTGAGCATGAACATTATATCGGGATCTTGTTTATTGCGAGACGGTTACTTGTTTAAGTCCGAGAATAATGGTTGTTCGATTTATATGAGTAATATGTTTTATGCACATGCACCTTTGATAGATGGTCTATTCTTATTGAATCTCGGTTGTAGTAATACACACATAAATAACATTGAGGCTAAACATTTGAAATTGAGCGATAACTCGACCTATATGTGGCACTGTCGTCTTGGTCATATCGGAGTGAAGCGTATGAAGAAACTCCATTCCGATGGACTTCTTGAATCACTTGATTTTGAATCACTTGAAAGATGCGAAGCATGTTTGATGGGTAAAATGACCAAGACTCCATTTTCTGGTATGATGGGGCGAGCTACAGACTTATTGGAAATCATACATACCGATGTGTGTTGACCAATGAGTGTAGCATCGCGCGGTGGTTATCGTTATGTTCTTACCTTCACGGATGACTTGAGTAGATATGGGTATATCTATTTCATGAAACATAAGTCTGAAACTTTCGAGAAGTTTAAGGAATTTCAAAGTGAGGTAGAGAATCAACGTAACAAGAAGATTACATTTCTACGTTCTGATCGTGGAGGTGAATATCTGAGTTACGAGTTTGGCAAGCATTTGAAGAAATGCGGGATACTTTCACAATTGACACCGCCGGGAACACCACAGCGTAATGGTGTGTCCGAACATCGTAATTGAACTCCCTTAGATATGGTTCGTTCTATGATGTCACTTACAAATTTACCGCTATCATTTTGGGGTTATGCATTAGAAACAACCGCATTCACTTTAAATAGGGCACCATCTAAATCCGTTGAAACGACACCGTATGAATTATGGTTTGGGAAGAAACCTAGATTGTCGTTCTTTAAAGTTTGGGGATGCGAAGCCTATGTAAAGAAGTTACAGCCGGACAAGCTTGAACCCAAAGCGGAAAAATGCGTCTTCATAGGATACCCGAAGGAAACTATTGGGTATACCTTCTATCATAGATCCGAAGGCAAAATCTTCGTTGCCAAGAATGGATCCTTTCTAGAGAAAGAATTTCTCTCGAAAGAAGTGACTGGAAGGAAAGTAGAACTCGACGAGGTTGTCGAACCTTCTCTCGAACTTGCGAGTAGCGCAGCACCGGAAGAAGTACCTGTGGTGCCTGCACCAATAAGAGAGGAAGATAATGATGATGATCATGAAACTTCGGTTGAAGTTGTTATAGAGCCTCGCAGGTCAACGAGAAATCGTACCTCTCCTGATTGGTATGATCCCGTTATGAGTGTCATGTTGGTGGACAACACCGATGACCCTGAGACATATGAGGAAGCAATGATGATCCCCGATTCCAATAAATGGCAAGAAGCCATGAAATCCGAGATTGAAACCATGTACGAAAACCAAGTATGGAGTTTGGTGGACTTACCGGATGGCCGAAAGGCTGTCGAGAACAAATGGATTTTCAAGAAGAAAACAGATGTTGATGGTAATGTTACTGTCTATAAATCTCGACTTGTCGCAAAAGGGTTTTGACAAATTCAAGGAGTTGACTACGATGAGACTTTCTCACCAGTAGCGAAGCTAAAGTCTGTGAGGATTATGTTAGCAATCGCTGCATATTACGATTATGAAATATGGCAGATGGATGTCAAAACAGCGTTCCTCAATGGAGATATTGATGAAGAGTTGTATATGATGCAACCCAAAGGTTTTGTCGATCCTAAAGATGCTAACAAGGTATGCAAACTTCAAAGGTCCATATATGGATTGAAGCAAGCATCCCGAAGTTGGAATCAACGTTTTGATAAAGTTATCAAAAGTTTTGGTTTTATACAAACTTATGGAGAAGCTTGTATTTTCAAGAAAGTGAGTGGGAGCTCTGTAGCATTCTTAATACTATATGTAGATGACATATTGTTGATTGGGAATGATGTATACCTTCTTAATAGTGTCAAGGAATATTTGAATAATAGTTTTTCAATGAAAGATCTTGGCGAAGCAGCTTACATATTAGGCATAAAGATTTATAGAGATAGATCGAGACGCCTAATATCATTGTCACAAAGTACATATTTGGACAAAGTTCTAAAGAGGTTTGGAATGGAAGATAGCAAGAAAGGGTTCTTGCCCATGTTGCCCAATACGACCTTGAGTAAAACTCAAAGTCCAGCAACGGCAGAAGATAGAGAAAGGATGAGTAAGACTCCCTATGGAGGTGATGGTTCAAGGATGAAGATAGAGGAAGTTTGACCAGCAGATATCAAAGTAATCCAGGAGTAGATCATTGGACAGCGGTCAAAAACATCCTTAAGTACTTGAGAAGAACTAAGGATATGGTTCTTTCTTATGTAGGTGATGAACAGCTCGTTGTTAATGGTTACACCGATGCTAGTTGGAACACCAATCCAGACGATTCTAAATCTCAATCTGGATACGTATTTATTTTGAATGGTGCATCAGTTAGCTGGAGGAGTGCAAAGCAAAGCATTGTGGCGAGATCTTCAACTGAATCGGAATACATAGCTGCTTCGGAGGCTTCACAAGAAGCGATATGGATGAAGGAGTTCATTATAGAGCTCGGTGTGGTTCCAAGTGCGCTGGACCCAATGTCTATCTACTGTGATAACATGGGCGCCATAGCCAATGCGCAAGAACCAAGGTCACACAAGAAGATGAAGCACATCAAGCTACGTTTTCATGCTATTCGACAACATGTCCAAGATGGTGACATAAAGATTTGCAAAGTACACACAGATCTGAATGTGGCGGATCCGTTGACTAAACCTCTCCCGAGGGCAAAACATGACCAACACCAAACTGCCATGGGTGTTCGGTATATTACCATGTAATCTAGATTAGTTGACTCTAGTGCAAGTGGGAAACTATTGGAGATATGCCCTAGAGGCAATAATAAATGTATTTATTATTATATCTTTGTGTTTATGATAAATGTTTACATTCATGCTATAACAGTATTAACCAGGAAACATTAATACTTGTGTGATTTGTAAACTAAATTAGAGTCCCTAGTAAAGCCTCTTCATAATACTAGCTTGTTGGTTAATAGATGATTGTGGTTTCCCTATCATGAACATTGAGATGTTATTAACAACAAGATCATATCATTAGGAGAATGGTATGATGGACATACTCCTATAGATAAGCGTAGCATAAAGATCAAGTCATTTTAATAGTTCAATTGCTATATGCTTTCTGATACATAGGAACCTAATCCCTTCGATCATGAGATCATGCTTATCACCATCACCGGAAGGATGCTTTGATGACATCAAACACCACACCGTAACTGGGTGGCTATTAAGGTGACATTGAGTGTTCGGAAAGTATGGGTTGAGACACATGAATCAAGAGTGGGATTTGTCCATCCATATGACGGATAGATATACTCTGGGCCCTCTCGGTGGAATGTCATCCAATTAGCTTGCAAGCATGTGACTGGCTCACAAGGGATCACATACCACGGGAACGAGAAAATAGTACTTATAGGTAACGAGGTTGAACTAGGTATGCAGAGATACCGACGATCAAAACCTCGGATAAGTAAACTATCGTGAGACAAAGGGAAATTGGTATCGTATGTAAGTGGTTCATTCGATCTCAAAGTAATCATAGAAATATGTGGGAGCCATATGAATTTCCAGATTCCTCTATTGGTTATTGTTCGGAGAAGTGTCTCGATCATGTCCGCATAATTCATGAACCGTAGAGAGACACACTTAAGGATTCGATGTTGTTGAGTAGTTATGGAATGATGAGTAAGAGTCCGAATGTTGTTCGGAGTCTCGGATGTGATCCGGGATACCACGAGGATATTCGGAATGGTCCGGAGAATAAGATTCATATAAGGAAAGTCCTGTTTCGGAGTTGGGGAATGATTTCGGTGTTTTCACCAGGAATGTTCTAGAAGGGTCCAGAAGGTCCGGCACTCCGGAGGGGAAGGGTACATGAATGTGTCATAAAAATGTGGAATGGTTGCATCATGTACTAGGTATCATGGCTGAGCAAATAAAGGGATAAATCAAATCCTAGTTTGAAAAGTCAATAGCCAATTTGAAAAGTCAAACGGCAGTTTTGCTTGGTGGAGGGAGAGTAGGAAACCTACTTGGGGAGGAGTTACTCTCCCTCCATCCGTCGGCCAAGGAGGCCGACTTGGGGGAGGACTCCCTCCCCCTATCCGGCACCCTCCCACCTATAAAACAAGGGGCAGGGGTGCCCCCTCTAGCCTACACCTCTCACGCCCTGAAACCCTAACCCTAAGCCGCCGGCGCCACCACCCCTGCTGTTGCCGCCGCCTAGGGCACCTCCAACTCGCCGAGTTGGGGTGAAACCCTAACCCTAGCCGCCGGTTAGCTTTTCCCCTTGGTGCCTCTAAACCCTAGATCGCCAAGGCCTCTCTCATAGTCCACCATACTCGTTCCGACTTAAGGCGAAGCCCTGTGAGATCTCCCCTCTACTTCCGGTGCCACGCCGTCGTGCTGCCGGAATCGCGAGGAGAGTGCTACAACCTCCGCTGACTGCTGGAACAAGGGAGAGGAAGGTCTTCATCGAGTAACGAACATGTGACCGACTGCGGAAGCGCTGCCGGAACGCAGCGCCGGAAGGATCGTATACACGATCTTGAGATCGGCAAGAGCACGACTACATCACCCATGAGAATCCGCTCTCGTTAAACGCTTTGGAATCTTCGAGGGTGAGTTCCTCTATCGACTCGTTGCTACAATCTAGTAGATAGATATTGGCTTGTTTGTTTGCATGCGGTAGAATTTTTTGTTTTCCATGCTACTTACTCCCTCAACTACCAAGGCAAGTGGTGCTTCATATTTTTGTCCCAATATTTTGACTATGAATTAGTGATATTTTGTATAGAGCTTGCATGATAATTTTCCTAAGTATCTATATGCTATGCTTGGGAAATCCTAGTAGTTGTAGAATTGTTAGCATTTTCTCTAAGTTAAGATACTTGCTATATTGCCATGCTTAGCCTAGCTAGTAGCAACCAAGGGTGGATTATATACATGCTATGGAAAATATTGCTAAGTCTTTGGACTTGTGTTTTTGCTTAATAAAAACAACTAAGTGAATGAATCACCTGGGTGGAATGGTATGTTTGGGTTATGTTGGGTGGTTACACAAGGCCCATATCTATGGTCTACCTTGTGTATCACACTTGTGGAAATCCACCCAGGAACAAAGGGATTTGAGATGCCATATGTTAAGAAGCTTCTAGTGCAGCCACATGGCATTATGGGCTCTGCCTGGATCACATAGGTTGCAATAACTTAGCCAAATGGACAGTTGGTGATAGGGGGTGATAGGTTTGGAGCGTTCATTTTGGTCTAAGGGAAGGCTTCTGAAAGGTCTTGTCTCGATGCATGTCGAGTCTTGTGGGGAAAGTGCACCACCTCTCGAGAAGGAAGAATCGAAGCACTTAGCCGTGTACCCGGAAATGGACAATTTGAGCATCAAGACATGGAAGCTATCAAGAATCTCCTCATCCCAATTTCTAAGTTAAAACTTGTGGTTGAACAAGGGTAAAGGTTCACCAATGTCTATTGGTGGTTCCTTGGGAGTTTTGCCAAACAAAAACTTAGTGTTTTCAACTGATAGGTAAAACCTATTTTGAGCAAAGCAAGCCTAAGCTACACTTAGCCAAATTCATGTATAAGATAGAACCTATTATTTTACTAAGGTATCACTTGCCAATACTATTCCAATGTATTCACCCACTGTGGTTGTAACTTGTGATGTTGCAGGTTACCCTGATGAGGATTAGGGTTGTGAGTCTACACTCAACATGCTTGCCTATGGCACATGAAGATGAAGACTTTTATTTATATTATTAAGTTAAACTCTTGTACTAGCCTATGGCTATGGAGTTGTAAAAGACTATGTTATCTCTGGAATGACGATGTAATAATGACCTTTGTTTTTGTGTACTTCATCTTAAATTGTGGATGCTAGCATTTGATCCAGGGACTAGCATTGCAATCATAGGGACCTTTACCTTTATAAAGGTGGAGTCTTACATCAAGTCATTCATATATCCAATAAGACAAACTCAAACTCAATAATACTCCATATATTATAATAAACTCAGAATTTCATAAGAGGGATCGACTATTCCTGAAGGGAATCTAATGATGCAAACTTTATTTATGAGCTCGAACTAATGAAAAAACTAGAATAGAAATAAAAACTTGTAAGATAGTTTACAAGGTCTTAAAGATCTCCCCAAGCTTGGAATCAAGCCAGGTGGGATCAAATAATCCCTTGCGATTATTTGATACCGTGCTTTATTGAAGGTCATTGTGGTGCCATAGCATGTAGAAATGTGGTGCATAGCTTCTTGTTGGTGTCCTCCAAAGGGGTGATGCGGCCGTAGCACCTACACAAATCAGATTGCAGTGTATCCATCCTATCAACAATCTTGGTCATCATTGGGAGAAGATCACCCTTCTCCTCTATATCCTTGAGGTGGTGATGGACATACGGGCGATGGAGTAGTTCCTGCTTCTGATATACTTCCAGTGCCCGTACGCGATCCTTTGTTCTGGGGACAACTTCTTCCTCATCCATTATTGATGGATCGGTGATACGTCTAATTTGCATCACCATTCTATATCATAATTTGCCTCTATTCATTGATATATGTCTTATTATGAGGTGTTACTTATGTCTTTTAATCCGTTTTTGCACGTTGGATGATTCTTGGAGGATGGACTGACGGAGTCAGGTTTCTGATGGAAAAAGAGGTGTTTTGATGCAATTTCGTGAAGATCATAAAAATACCAGAAAATATTGGAAAATTATATTTTCTAGAAGACGAAGGAACCAGAAGGGGAGGCGTAGCTAGGCCACAGGGGGCCCACACCCCCCTAGGCGCGGGCCCACCTTGGGTCGCGCCTAGGGAAGGTGTGGCTCACCTGGCCGGCCTTCGGCTCCGCCCTCTCGCCTATATCTTCCTCTCGGAAGCCTAATACCAGGGAGCGACCATAGAAAGATTTCCATCGCCTCTACGAGGTGGAAAACACCGAGACAGAAAGAGCTCTCCGACAGACAGATTCCTGCCGGGGAAATTCCTTCTCGGATAGGGGAGATCGTCGCCATCAACACCGTCATCAAGCTATACTTCATCGAAATCATCATCATCATCCAAACCATCATCTCCACCAGCACCATCATCACCACTCCATCCCGCTGTAACAATTGTGTTGGATCTTGCATTAGTTCTTAGGGGAAAATTTCCTGGTGTTAATTACTATTGTAGTTGATGCTTGTGAGTGGAACCATTGGATTATTGTTTATCTTCAGATTGTTATCCATCACCATATCATCTTTGATCTTGATCCATATGATGTCTTGTGAGTAGTTCGTTTAGTTCTTGAGGACATGGGAGAAGTCATGTTGTTAGTAGTGGATTTGTGTTGAGTTATTATTCAATGGTTTAGTATTTAAGTTGTGGTGCTATTCTTCTAGTGGTGTCATGTGAACGTCGACTACATGATACTTCACCATTTATGGGCCTAGGGGAATGCATTGTGTATTTGGCTACTAATTGTGGGGTTGCCAGAGTGACAGAAACCTGAACCCCCGTTAGGACACCATTGCATAAGGGAGCGTAGGATCTCAGAGTTTAAGGTCGTGGTTAGGTTTTTATCTTAATTGCTTTCCTGTAGTTGCGAATGCTTGCAGGGGGTTTAATCACAAGTATGTATTAGTCCAAGTAAGGTTGGTACATTAGCACAGGTTCACCCACACAACACTTACAACACCAAAGAAGAGTACTTAGCTATTTGAAGTGAAAGCACTTGACATAATTCCCATGTGTCCTCGAGAACGTTTGGTCCTTAAAAGTATTTCCACCGACTTATCCTTTGCTAAGAAAGGATTGGGCCACTTGCTGCAGTTGTTCGTTGTCTTTATTACTTACACTTTGTTTTGTTGCTTTATCAAAAAACCCCTTAAAATCCGTTTGCTAAGTATTTACAAAGATTTCCTGCTCCATACCACTAGTCAACACCTTCTGATCCTCGTTGGGATCGACACTCCTATTTATCGAAAGTACTACGATACCCCCCTATACTTGTGGATCATCAAGACTATTTTCTGGCGCCGTTGCCGGGGAGTGAAGCGCTATTGAAGAGTGGAACTGGTAAAGGAAACTTCTACTGTGAGTATTGCTTTTTGTTTCTGTTTGGTACTTTGTTTCCAATATGGATAACCCACTTGGTTTCCTGTTTGGGAAAACTACTACCACTGTAAGGGTAGTAGATGAACCACCACCTATTGAGATAGATCCTTTTAAGATACCTACAAGCATTGTTGATCATGTTATGGATAATTATTATTTTGGGGATGGAACTATCCATCCTGGTGATCATTTGCTTTTTATCCATGAATTATGCGGGTTGTTTAAGTGTGCATGTATCACAACTGAACAGGTGAAGAATAAGTTACTCTCTATATCCTTGAAAGGGAGAGCTGAATAATGGTATAAGCCGCTAAAGAATGGATAATCCATGGAATGGGAGGAAATGACATCTCTCTTTTATTCTAAATTATATCATCCTAGTGAGATTCATAAGGATAGAAATCTTATATATAACTTTTGGCATCGTGATGGAGAGAGTACAGCTCAAGCTTGGGGGAGATTGAAGTTACTAATGCTTAAATTCCCTATTCATGGACTCCCTAATAATATTATTATCAATAACTTTTATGCTAGGCTTTCTCTTCATAATAAAGATTTACTAGATGCTTCTTGTGCTGGATCATTCACACATATGAAGGAAGAAGCTAAATGGGATCTCCGAGAACACTGAAGCTTGGGAGAATGACAAAGGAAGAAAGTTAGGTATAAACTATGATTATGAATGCATAAGATCTTTTATGGGAACTGATGACTTCCGTGATATTAGCAATGAGTTTGGTCTTGATTCCCAAAGTATTGCCAATTGTTTTAAGGCCTTTGCCTCTTACATAGAAATTCCCCAAAAGAAGTGGAACAAGTACCATGCACCTTATAAAGACGATGTTAATCATGTTCCTGTTAGAAATACCGAATTTTGTACTATTGATCATATTTTTCCTGAACCTTATGTTGAGAAAATACCTTTCCCAGCTAAGGTAAAGGAGTATTCTATGATGATTAGTGCAAATAATAAATGTACTAAGATGACTGTGGAACCTGATGAGCAAATAAATGATGAACCTGTGGTAGCTATTGTGAAAGACCTGGTCACTAGAAATATAGAGGATGAGCACATTGTCTTCTATGAAGACGCTTCTAATATTATTTCTCATCCTAGAAAAGCTAGTGTCCCTGTGCTTTCTGTTAGAATTGGTGATCATTTCTATTATGGTTTATGTGATATTCGTGCTAGTTCTAGTGCTATTCCTTATGAGCTTTACAGGGAAATTATGCATGAAATTGGTCCTTGTGAGCTTGAGGACATAGATGTGGTTATTCACCTTGCTAATAGAGAGACAATCTGTCCCATTGGCATTGTAAGAGATGTGGAGGTTCTTTGTGGTAAGATTAAATATCCTGCTAATTTTCTAGTGCTTAATTCAGCAGCTAGCAAAACTTGTCCTATCATTTTTGGTAGACCTTTCTTGAACACTTGTGGAGCTATTGTAGATTGTAAGAAGGAGAAAGTTTTAACTAAGTTTGATGGAGAGTATTATGTGTTTAACTTTTCCAAATTAGCTAAAGCTCCTTGTGAAAATAGTTTGCCTAATGAAGATTTCAGGATGGAACAACTTGCTTCTATTGATCCAGTTTATGACCTTGGACCTCTTTTTGGTGATTTTAAGTATGCTCATTCTGATGATAAAGTTGTTTCTTGTGACAGTTATATTGTCAACTTTATTCAAAGTGCTACTGAAAGTTATTATGAGAGAGGGAAACATGGTTTTATGCATCTCAATAATGTTAAGTTTCCTTGTTTTATGTTGAAAGCTTTGAAGTTGCAACTATTTTGTCTTCCTATGATAGTGGATTTTTGTTTCAAAAATTTGTTTTCTCATGATACCCCCATGCATAGGAAGTGGGTTAGACTCAAATGTGTTAGTTATTTGCTTCTTGATGCTCTCTTTCACTCCAGATATATATCTCCTATGTGAGCATCTTTGAAACTATCAAGCCTAACTTAAAGGCATTAAAGAAAAGTACTTGTTGGGAGATAACCCAAGAGTTTTGGTTGAGTCTTGGAAGTTATTACCTCAGTAATAACCGCTCCTTATCCTTTTTATTTTGGTTTTTGTGTCAAGTTAAACTATTTTTGATAAGTAGGGGAGTTCTGAAAAGTGGCTGTCCTGGGATAGATTTTTTGTGCCGCATTGTAAAAATTCATGAGGGAGCTCAGCACTTCGGATGGAGCTGTATTTTTCTATGCTTGTTATCCAAGTTGTTACCCAAATTTCATTAGTTTTGAACTTTTTGATTTGAGCAACAGAAGGTTTTTGAAAAAATCAATCTTTACCTGCTGGTCTGTATTGACAGATTTCTGCCATCATTTGCATTTGCCTCTTATATTGATTCCCTTCCAGATTATTTTGGGGTTTTGGAAAGGAGTTGCTACAGTAGCTTTTGTTTAGATGGATTTCAGTTGAAGTGTGAATCTAAAGGTTTATTATTTTTGCTTACCCTAATGTTGCCATTGAGGTTTTGTGTCAAATCTTGTAGGAAAGAAATTTCCTGGAGAAGGAGAAAAGGAGTCTGCAGAGTTCGTCTTTGAATAGGTAAAAGTGGTGAAAACAGAAGGTTCGTGAAAACCCAATATTTTTTATTATTTTTATGTTTTTATTACATAAGGAAGGTTACGAGACGGAATAGAGAAGGAAACGGAGGCCGGGGTGGCCAAACCCACCCCAGGCACGGGCCCCAGCTGGTCGCGCCTGGAGGGGGTGCGATCCCACCGAGTTCCATCTCCGCCTTGTTTTCATACCAGTACCTTCCTTATGCATTGAAACTTTGTAATATATAACCCCCGGATCCGCCGAGGTTCGTGTATCATGTTCTCATCGTGTTTTCGTTTCGATTTGTTTCTGTCAGGAAATCTTCTCAAGTTTAGAGCACCATGGTCTCCGCAAATGACAAAGGCAAGAAACCCGTGGAGGAAGTAAAGTTGGAGGAACAAACCGCCGCAGGGTCAAGGGAAAGGAAACCTACTTTCGTAGGAGCAATTAACACTGGATGTGCCTTTTCTCATAACATGCATGGGATCATAGCCTCCGTTCCAGACTTCAGATCCTGCCCTGAGGCAGTGGAAGCCCTTCGAACCACTGACGAGTTTTGTGATAAATATCGTGCTTTGAGGAATAAGGTGGATATACTTCAAGAGGAGAATGACAGGTTTCGTAAGATGCTAGAGGGTTTCCTTACCCTAAACAAGGGAACACCACTGAAAGAGCATTTGCTATCCCTAGTGATTTTGGTGTTTGATAACAACACACATATCAGACTAATGATTTGCTAAGTGTGTCGCAGGTATATTAAAAAGGTTTGCAAACATTCAAAAACTGTCTGCCTGGCGCGGTACCAAAAATCCAAACAGAAGCAAGTGACTAACTGTTAAAAAGTCTCTACCGTGCCAGGTACTAAAAAGCGGTAGTACCGCATTTTAGTACCTAGCGCGACAGAAGCTTTTTTATAGCTTGTCAAAAGCTTCTGCCTGCTCCGGTACTAAAATGCGGTAGTACCGCATTTTAGTACCGCCCAGGACAGAGCCTTTTTGAACGTTGCAAAAAGCTTCTGTCTGCGTAGGTAGCAAAATGCGGTAGTACCGCATTTTACTACCTGGCGTGACAGAGACTTTTTCTACGTTGCAAAAAGCTTCTGTCTGTGCCGGTAGCAAAATGCGGTAGTACTGCATTTTACTACCTGGCGTGACAGAGAGTTTTTGTACGATGCAAAAAGCTTTTGTCTGCGCCGGTAGCAAAATGCAGTAGTACCGCATTTTACGACCTGGCGTGACAAAGAGTTTTTCGTATGGAAAACTGCTGATCTCTCCAGGTCCGGTAGTACCGGTTGCCTCAAGCGGTACTACCGCTTTCCGGTAGCAGCAATAGTAGTACCGCTGGGGGCAGGACTTGATGCAGTTTGAAAAAGGGTGGTCCGGTAGTACCGGAGTTCTCCGGTAGTACCGCTTGAACTTCCGGTACTACCGCTGCAATAAATGCATCAACGGTCAGATTTTGTGGAGGGGTATAAATACCCCTCCACCTACCTTGGGACAAAGAGCTCAGCACATTAATGTGGCATCCCGCAAAAACCACTACTAGAAAATCGCGTTGTTTTTGTGCATTGCATCATCATGACTGCATGCTCATGTCATCGTGTCACATTGCATTTGAGCATCGTCATCATCATGCATGTGTTTGTCTGAAACTATTTTCGAAAAGCCTATTTTTGTTTTCTAAAATTACCCTTCTTTTATTTCGAAACAAAGTCTCATATTTATCTGCTAAACTATTTAACTAAAAATTATTTGCTAAAAAGATTTCAAACAAAACAAGACAAATAAATATCTTACAAGATAATAAACCTAAAACCTAGACCCTTTTTCTACCCAATCCTATCTACCCACCCTTCCAGCCACCTCACCCTCTCCAATCCCTGATCGACACCTCACCTTTCCCTTTCCCCCCACCCTATCACCACCCGCCACCTGTCCCTACCCCACCACGCACACACACGCCCTGTCCTCATCTCTCCCGCTCGCTCCCGCCTCCAACCTTTTCCCCCCCGCCGACAAGCCCCCTCGGGATTTCCGCCCGGGACCCACCCCGTTCTCGCCTCCCCACCCATGCACTTGCGCCAGACCACACCCCGCCGCCAGCGGTCAACCCACCCCGGCCCCGCTCCCTCCAGGCCCCACCTCCCATCCTCCGTCGCTCTCGCCTCCATCCCCAATCTCACACGCAACCGCCACCGCCTGCAGAGCTCCGTTCCCCCCCTCCTTCCTCGCTCGCCCCAAACCCCGCAGAGAAACCACCGCCGCCAGCGTCTCCTCCCTCCGTTCGGTCCGCGAGCACCTCTGCAGCCGGCCCCCGCGCTCGCAGCCCCAGGACGCCGCCGTCCGATGTCCTCCACCGGTCCTCCTCGCTCAACCTCGCCTGACCCCGTCTTCTTCCTCTCTCCCCGCCTCTCCCTCCTTCCTTGTCTCTCCCATCGCGCCGCCCGCCCCTCGTCTCCGGCCGTGGCCCGCATTGACCCCGCCGCCAGGTTCCCCCTCGTCTCCCCAACCCGCTTCCCCCACCAACCATCCACGTCGCCGCCTCCCCTCATACTCCCGTCCCCGTCCGCCACCAGGGGCTTCCCCCACCTTCGCCTCTTCTCCGGCCTCGCCCGCCTCGCCTTCGGCCGCCGCCAGCGAGCACCTCCTCCTGCCACGGCCCTCCGTCCTCGACCGCGTCCGGCCGCCTGCCCTCGCTGGGCCCTGGGATCCGCTGCTCGCCCCAGAGCACCGCCCTAGGTCGCCGTCACTGCCTCTACCCAGGTCGTGCGCCGCCAGGGCTCCCCTCTCCCTTCCGGCGCCGCCCAGGCCGCCTCTACCTCGCTCCACCGCACGGGTCCCGTCCGCCCTGCCCCTCCCTGTCGTCGGGTGCTCGTCCTCCTCATCGTCCAGCGCCTGCGCCTCCCGCGAGCTCTGCGGCCCCTCCGCCGTCCGTGCCGTCCCGAGCTCCTCCGGTTGTCGCTGGAGGCAGCGCGGCCTGCTCCCGTCCCCTGTTTCCGCCTCTCTCGGTCCCTGCAAGGCTTCACCAGCCGCCGTTGAGTCGCGTCCTCTTCCTGCACCAGTCGCGCGCCGCAGATGATCGTGCGGTTCCTGTCTGCTGTTGCGCGTGTCCCAGGCGCCGCCAGTGACCGCGATCCCAGCTACGTTTTGTCTCGGAGGTCCCTTTTGTTTTCTCTGGAGTACCACATCTCCACCCAGGGACTCCGGACGCATCAAGATCCTCTCGCCGACAAGACCGGCTTGATGCCGATGATTCCGAAGGATGTACATGGAGCTGCCCGAGAAAACAACGCCGTAGACTCGCGGTATCCGGAGGTCGACAATAGACCGGAGTATCAAGATCTTCTCCTGGAGCGACGAGTTCTTCTTCCCGGAACGCCAAGACTAGCTACCCGAAAATCACGGACCCAGAGAATCCCCGGACGACGAGCTCTTCTACCTGGACCCGAAGACCACATGTGCGACAAGTACTTCCTCGAGGATGCGAAGTCGAGAACCCGAACGCCAAGATCGCCGATGCGAATACGCCAAGTTCGTCTACCCCGGTGTAGCATCCCATTTGTCTAACAACTGTAATGCTACTTGGTCTAGTAATATAATGGCTACTTCCTACATATAATTGTTGCATCATCATGTTATCATGCTCATGTCATCATGCCACCTTGCATTTGGGCATCATACAAAAACCCTTTTTGTTTTGGTTCTTATCTCATATGCATTATTATTTGTATTTGCCTCTTGATATTGTATTTGGTTCTTGATATATTGTTAAATGCCCAAGTTGAGTTGGGGGCATATCTTTTATTGACTCCACCACCCTTTCTTTCACCACTTTACAATTCCACCATCCCATTATCCATGAGCTTGCAATTATTTTTCTTTTGGTGTTTAATCAAGCTCATGAGAAATAGGGTGGGTCCAATCCTCCAAGTTCTTTTGCTTGACCCTTACTCCAACTTTAGAGGATGCAAATAAATAAATGCCATGAGATATTATTTTGTTTTCACAAGATAAAACCTAGCATTTAATGCATTTGCATGGGCCATGCAACCATCACCAACTTTGGTCATCTCTTGGTTCTATTTGAATCTTGGAGGGGATGAACTCCCATCTAGCTCTCTACCTCTTTTCCATGCTTAATCTTGTGTTGGGTCATGTTACCACCTCACCCTCTCTCTTCTTGTCTAGTTCTTGCTTGAGCTTGTTTTTGTTGCTCTTGCTTGAGCTTGCCAAGGGAACCTATCATCCCATCCTCTACACCACATCTCCCTCTCTACCCCATCACCACCTTTTCTTCTTTTCTCTTTTGGCCATCTTGTTTGAGCTTGTGTTGATCATGCTTGATCTAATCAAGGCACCAATCCATCTATCTCTCTCTCTCTTTCTCTCTCTCTTACCCTCTAGCTAAGATCCTACCCTATCACCATACCCCATCTAACCCTAAAACCTACCCCCCTAATCACCATACCCCTCTCCTATCTAAACCCTAAGCCTCCCCCTCTCGCTCTCTCGGCCTCTCCCTCCCTCTTACCTAGCTGGCCCCACCATGCCACCTAGCTACCAACCCTAAGCAACCCTAGCCCGAGCCTCCCTCTAACCCTAGCTCCTAACCAAGCCACACCCGAGCCTACCCCTCTCCTCTCTCTTGCTCTCTCTCTCTGCCTGGCCTGCCCCACCCCGAGCTCCCTCTTACCTGGCCCACCTGGCAGCCCCTCCCCCCAGACCTGCCTGCGCCCCACCTGCCTGGCCTCCATGCCGATCACGTGAGGAAGGAGCAAAAAGGTGGCCGACACCACCTTCCCCTCCCCCACGCCATCCACCCCTCTTCCCATCCTTATCTACACCCCACGGCCCCCTCTGCCCTCCCCAGATCTGCCCAGGGCCCTGCCCCTTCCCTCTCTCTTCCACGCCACAGCCACACCGACGCCGGCCACCGTCGGCTCCCTCTCGTCTACGTCGATCCAGGAGGCGGGCGTGGTTGTTGGGCGTCGAGAAAGAACGAGCCGAGCCCCAGTGACGCCCCTGTACCCGAAGACACGGAGGAGAAGGCCCAGGAGCGCCGGTACCAGCGCGACACCGACGAAACCCTAGCTCTCGCCGGCCGCCAGCTACGTCACCGATCTGCTGCGCCCCCACCCGATCCAACCACACCAACGGCCCCGCGGTGAGTCCCCGAACCCCCTAGACATGTCCCTGTCCTTCTTCGTTTCCTGTCGGCGGCGTTCGTTCCGTCGAGCAGGCTGCGTGCACCGGCGAGCGTGCAACGTCTGCCCGCTTGCGCCTCGCAGACACCTTACCTAGGCCGCGCGTCCCTTCCTGACACCAAGCCCAGGCCAGCGCAGTGGCTCTGCCCCTCTGCGCACGCGCCCACATCGTGGGTTCGACGCCCTGCCTCGCCAAGCCGCGCGCCGCGCGCGCCAGACGCAGAGAAGGGAAGAAGCACAGTACCGCGTGGTACTTTTCCCTAAACCCCCCCCACCTTTTTGCTTGCGCAGCCCGCGATCCCTCCGGACCCACCTGTCTGCGGCTGGGAATTTTGCAAAAAGGCTCCCGGCCTTTAGGTTCCTCCACCCGCAGTCCCCTGGAGCCCCACCTGTCAGCGGCTGTGTTCTTTTTTCAAAAGCACCCCTAGTTTTCACAGCCTCAACCCGCGGTCCCCGGCTCCTCCACGTGGCACGCCCCCGCTGGCGCGCCCGCGTGTGGCCCTGTGGTTGCTGCGGTCCCACCCGTCAGCGACAGGGGCTGGGTTCGACTGGGTATTAAAGGGTTTTCTGTTTATCTATTTTGACTTAAATCTTTTCAAATGAATTTAAATTCAAATTGAATTCTGCATTTAAATAACTTTTGAATTACAAACCCAAATTAAACAAATGATATATGATTTTGAATCAGAAAAATATGAGGATTACAAATATGCCATCCAAAATTTCAATTGAGCACTTTATTTTCCAAGTTGAATATAATTACATAAAATGCCCCTTGACTTAATTAATTAATAACTTATGTTTTATAACTCCGAATTTAACAAATGATATGTCTAAAATGATTAGCTCGACGAGACCTTTCTGTTTATGCTATCCATGACTCAAATTGCAGCATGCATCATATAAATATAAAGTATACAGCAACTTATTCGGGAATAAAATGTGACCAAAACTCAATAAAATGCTTATTTCTTGTATTCCACACCTCACCCATGCCATGCTACTTTAATGCCATGCAAATTGTGCATCATTCATCATGGCATGATTGTTTGCTTGTCGCATTTTATTCATATGCTTGTGCACTTTATTTATGTTGGCCCTTGTCTGTTTGGTTCTTCTTCGAATAGACACTGAGCAGGGGATATATCAAGAGAACCAGGAGCACTACCCAGATCCTTCTCTCGCTTCAACTGAGTTGCCAGGCAAGCACTACCACATGCTTGCATACATACAGTACCTATTGCCTCTATCTTATTCTTGCATCATCGAGTCGCGATTGCATTAAACTGAATCCCAAGTATTGCATAGCCTTTACTTTTAAACCCCACCGAAGCTTGTTCCTCCATCCCATGAGCCATTACTACAGGAGTTGTTGGAGCCATGCGAGTCGTAGAACAGCATGTGTAGGGTATATGAGTGTCTGATGGATAACGAGGTACCTAAATAACTTAACCTGAGTAGTAATGGGATAACTAATGAAAGTGGCACCGGTGAGCAATATCTGCTATTTGGTTTTTCCTGCTCACTTGTGTCCCGTAGGACCCCGAGTACTTGATTCCTGTTCCTTGATTATTCGCGCTATCCACATCCGGGAGGCTTATGGGACCCCCCTGAGCCAGAGCTTGATTCATTCTTATTTCTTGGGGCCACAAACTAGTTTGAGGTTATATTTACTATCATGTACTTATGCCATGCTTTACTGCTTTATTACGATTGTGCGAGGAGCACCTGTACTGTTTAGGATCGGGACACGTTTTCGCGGTATCGACAAGCCCAGTCACACTTTCGGGTTCCCAGTCGTTTACAGCTGTCCACCCAAACCTTGAGTCCGTCTCAGAGTCAGCTAACTTCGTTGCGGGTAGCTTAATGGGGTGCCCCCCTGAAATATTTCTGAATCCTGTGATTGCTTTGTCGTGAAGGCCTCGTTGGGTTTTGATTTGGTTTTTCCGAGGTTGATCGAGTGTGTGTTGCTATTTGTGCACCCCTGCAGGGTAAAACTTTCTGAAAGCCGTGTCCGCGGTTATGGACGACTTGGAGCACAGTTTCTCGATCATAGACAAGCATAACTAAAGTACTGTTTTTAATTTGACTAAGTAACTGACTAGTAAATAGTGCAACACTCATGGAATGGTTAATAAAATTGCCAACGGATGGGGGGGTTGTTCGTCCGCTTCCTCGTTGGTAAGCGAGGAGGAGGATGGATCTGAGGATATTACTGTATAACTGTTGTCATTAATTCACGGACATCCGTCTATCTTTGGTTAGGCGGATGGTTAGCGAGTATCTATAGAACTGTTAGGGTTTATCTTTTGCTGCAATTGCGTCACCCCAGGTTGTGTCCCCTTTAGAGGCATAAAGACTTGCTGAGTACCCCTAGGGTCTCACACGATAAATTATTTGATTCAGATGAACAGGTACACTCACAAGATGGATACTGGGTGGAGGAGGCTGATGATGTGGGCAACGATCGTTCGGTGTAGAGATTCCGGGAACGGGGATCCGTGAGATCTGTGGGCGGGATGAGCTTATTTATGGGGCATCTTATGCCGATTTGCTTCTTATCCGTACTCGGATCTTGTTTGCCGCTTCCGCCTGATACTCTGATGTGTGATGTATGAGGAGGTATCCTAAACTATTATATCTATCTAGGACATTTGAATCTTGCCATATGGCATTTCTATATTTCCTTTCTTTTTAGATGGAATGGCTCTGATGTACTGTTGTATGGTGGCTTGCATACATACTCATTTGTGTATGTAGTTGATCCCTTCGCCTGCCGATTACGCCGCCCGTTCTAGTCCCGATGTTTGGAAATGGTTGGGACGGCCGAAAGGTCTACCTGTGAGTGGCATTTGGGCCCCACCGTACTATTTCAACCATTTCCGCTCATCCAGGCTTGTAACTAGGAGCGTAATTCACCGAGGTAGTTACAATTGGTATTAGAGCCATCCCGCCCTTCAGGGTCTCAGCCAAATGGTCGTTGTCAGTCTAGCAAATATTTTTGGTAGTTATGTATACTAGGGAAAAACAAAACGTGAGAGTAGGACTGCTTCCACTTTTCTTCTTACCCACCCACCCACACTAATCTGGTAAGGAAGTGTAACGTTTTCAATCCTCTTCTTAAAAGTTCAAACTAGGATTCACGTGTTCGGGGTTTCCGTAGTACCATAGGTTGTGTGTGTGTGTGTGTGTGTGTGTGTGTGTGTGTGTAATTCTTTGTCTATCTGTTGCATCCAAGTTGTTATCACAATTGGCCTTTTGGTTATCAACTGTTGGTACATTCCATACCGACAGGCTTTTGCAAACCGACGCGATCTGTATTACTCTTTGTTATCCGACGTTATCTTGTTTGGGGTGTTCGTTTCTGTAGTTACCAATCTTTAGGTTCAACGTGAGAAGAAGGGGTTAGGATATGTGTTCCACTTATTCATGTGCGGAGTAATGATTTGAGTGCGGGATGGAGTCGCGACCATACCACTACTCTTGTCATTCGCTTTTGTATATTGAATTGGTAGAGTCACTAATCTTGATTCGTTAAGTAATTTTGCGCATCTATTGGTATTTTAATGCCGAAATTTGTGGAAAATTTTTCTTTGATATATTTGTGTACCACACTCCTTTTCAGTCGTGTGCGATATGCTTAAT
Organism: Avena sativa; assembly: GCA_916181665.1. NCBI lineage: Eukaryota > Viridiplantae > Streptophyta > Magnoliopsida > Poales > Poaceae > Avena > Avena sativa. Next base: position 366,005,418 of record OV702279.1, on the reverse strand, counting down.
ATCTTCTAGGTTCTTTGAACTTTGTTGATATTTTAATATCATCTTAGTAAATTGTATCCTTTAATCTTGGTTAATTCCATCTTGGTACTATTTTGGATTATTATTATTCTCCATTATAGTACTGACTTGTGTTTTATATCAATCACAGGATGGCTCCGCCACGCCGTTCTGATGAGGACATACCACCTGAACTGGGATCCGCGCTGTCAAACATCGCCAATGCCTTGGCAGCAATGCAGCAGAACCAGCAGCGTTTTGAGGAAAGTGTCAGGAGGAATGAGTTTGCTCCGCTACCTCCACCTCCCAAGCGAGGAGACATCAAAAGCTTCCTGAAGTTCAACCCTCGCCAATTTGATGTTTCTGATCGACCACTCGATGCTGATGATTGGTTGCGTGAGATGTCAAGGCTACTGGAGACTGCTGATGTTCCTGAGCAAGAATGGGTAAAATGTGCTACTCACCTTCTGAAGGGAGATGCAGCTCTCTGGTGGGAGAATTACCTAAAGGCAAACTGCACTGGTTTTCAGCCTACTTGGGAACGGTTCACTGGAGCGTTCAAAGAGCAGTATCTGTCAGAAATTGTCATGGAAAGGATGAAGGAAGCGTTTCTCAACCTCAAGCAGGGAAATGACAATGTCAATACCTACATCAGGAACTTCATGAATCTTTCTCGTTATGGTGGCGATGAGATCTCTGATGACAAGAAGAAGCAAAAGAGATTCCGGCAAGGGCTCAATGCATCGATTAAATATGCAATCACACATGCAAGGCCGGCGTCTTTCCTGGAACTTCAGCATACAGCTCTGCAGGAGGAAGCAAGTAGGCAAGTGTTTGAGGAGTCAAAGAAACACAACCGTGATGCACCAAGCTCTTCAGCTATGTCAGCTCCTTCTAAGCGGCGTGTCTGGGTTCCTAACACCCCACCGTCGCTCCCGGCTTCACCAAGACCTTCAAGCTTCGCGGCAAGGCCAACAAACTTCCTCACTGCTGCTCCCAGGGGCTACAACCACCACTACCCTGGAGCGCCTGGCGGAGTCCCTGGCTACATTGCTCCACGTCCATCTGGTGCTTGTTACACGTGTGGAGACCCTGGACATCTAAACTGGAACTGTCCGTTGAAAAACAAAGCTCTTCCTCCACCCCCTCCAAGATCTGCGGCAAGCTCTCCTTTGGTTCGTGCACCACCACCTCGGGCTCTCAACATCAACACCAAGCCCGGGTCTACTGTTGCTCGTGCCAACTGTGTCAACGCCGCTCAAGCTGAGCATGCACCTAGAGTTGTGATGGGTATGCTTTCCGTTAACTCAGTCCCTGCACGAGTTTTGTTTGATTCTGGTGCATCGCATTCTTTTGTTTCTCACAAGTTTGCAAATGAGAATGAGTTAGTCTTGGTTCCTCTCCTTAAGCGGTTGGTGGTACAATCTCCTGGTTCAAACATGAGGGCTGCTCATATCAGCCATGGCAATCAAATTGAGATTGGTGGCTCTTCGTTCTCGGCATCCTTAATTGTTCTGGGCAATTCTGACATTGATGTCATCTTGGGCATGGATTGGTTGACAGCAAATGCAGCTGTGATTGATTGTGCTGAACGCTCGGTTTCTCTGAAGATTCCTGAAGGCCATATAGTCTTTTCTCCAAGTCTGACTCCTGCTGTCCAGCTTTTCTCTTTGGCGGCTCTGAATGATGATGCTATGGAAGCTATTCAGAGTGTACCGGTGGTCTGTGAGTTCCCAGATGTCTTTCCTGAAGAGTTGCCGGGTATGCCTCCGGATCATGAGGTTGAGTTTGTAATTGAGCTTGAACCTGGAACGGCTCCTATCTCCAAGCAGCCTTATAAAATGGGTCCTGCTGAGTTGGCTGAACTCAAACGTCAGCTTGATGAACAAGAGAAGTTGGGTTTCATTCAACACAGTACTTCTTCTTGGGGTAGCCCAACAATCTTTGTGAAAAAGCGAGACAGGACTGATAGACTTTGTGTGGACTATCGGGCTCTCAATGCTAAAACCATCAAGAACAAATATCCCCTTCCGCGGATTAATGATCTCTTCGATCAGCTAGCTGGAGCTGTGGTGTTCTCTAAGCTTGACTTGAGAAGTGGTTATCACCAAATCAAGATTCGCAAGGAAGATGTTCCTAAAACAGCTTTCACCACCCGCTATGGCCTGTATGAGTACACGGTCATGTCTTTCGGTCTCACAAACGCACCTGCTACCTTCTCGAGGCTTATGAACTCGGTTTTCATGGAGTACCTTGATAAGTTCGTTGTGGTCTATCTGGATGACATCCTAGTCTATTCTAAGTCAAAGGAAGAACATGAAGAACACCTTCGGTGTGTCCTAAACAAGCTTCGTGAGAACCGCTTGTACGCAAAGTTCTCCAAGTGTGAGTTTTGGCTGCCTCAAGTAACCTATCTTGGTCATGTCATCTCTGCCAAGGGCATTGCAGTCAACCCAGAAACTGTGAAGACAATTGTTGAATGGCTTCCTCCTGTTAATGTCAAAGAAGTGCGGAGCTTCCTTGGTTTGGCTAGTTATTGCCGTCGCTTCGTGCAGAACTTCTCGAAGATAGCAAAGCCTCTTACCGATCTCCTCAAGAAAGGCAAGACATACCTGTGGACTCCTGCATGTCAAGCAAGCTTTGAGACACTCAAAGAGAAGCTCACTTCCACACCAGTCTTGGTTCCTCCGGATACATCCAAGCCTTTCCAGATATTCTGTGACGCCTCTTTGCAAGGATTGGGTGCGGTCCTTATGCAAGAAAACAAGTTGTTGCTTATGCCTCTCGATAGTTGAAGACGCATGAGATCAACTATCCTACACATGACCTCGAGCTAGCAGCAGTTGTCTTTGCTTTGAAACTATGGAGGCACTACTTGCTTGGAAACCGTTGTGAGATCTTTTCTGACCACAAGAGTTTGAAGTATATCTTCACACAGCCTGATCTCAACCTTCGGCAGAGGAGATGGATTGAAGCGATCAATGATTTTGATTTGACCATCAATTACACTCCGGGCAAAGCTAATGTCATGGCCGATGCTCTCAGCCGCAAAGCTTATGTCAACAACCTCATGATGGAAGAACAGCAGCCTCTCTTGTGCGAGGAATTCCGTCAGCTCAACCTGGAAATTGTGGATCAAGGGTATCTCCTGAACCTTCTGGCTACTCCTCTCTTGGAAGAAAAGATTCACTATCGTCAGCTTGGTGATCCGCACACCAGAAAGATCATCTCCAAACTTCAGCTTCCGAAGTATGAGTCCTTCCACGTCGATAATCAAGGCACGCTTTTCTTTGAACACCGGATGTTTGTTCCGAACTACCCGGGTTTGAGAGAGCAAGTTCTCAAGGAGGTGCATGATTCTGTTCTTTCTATCCATCCTGGCAGCACAAAGATGTACATGGACTTGAAAACACAATATTGGTGGCCGGGATTGAAACGATATTGTGCCAAGTATGTCTCGGAGTGTGATGTTTGCCGCAGAGTGAAAGCTGTCCATCAGAAACCTTTCGGTCTTCTACAACCATTGAAACCTCCGGAATGGAAATGGGAGAAAGTAGAGATGGACTTCATCACTGGTTTTCCAAGGTCGCAGAAGGGCAACAATGCAATCTTTGTTGTCATTGACAGGCTCTCGAAGGTGGCTCATTTCTTCCCCGTCAAGGAAACAATTTCTGGGATTCAGTTGGCTGAGCTCTATATCAACAGAATTGTCTCTCTGTATGGGGTTCCGCTTGAGATCAGTTCAGACCGTGGGAGCATCTTCACTTCCAAGTTCTGGGAAAGTTTCCAAAATGCTTTGGGAACAAAGTTGAACTTTAGCACAGCTTACCACCCTCAGGCGCAAGGACAAGTTGAAAGGATCAATCAGATTCTGGAGGATATGCTTCGTGCTTGCGTCATCTCTTTTGGCATGAAGTGGGAAGAATGCCTTCCTTATGCTGAATTCTCTTACAACAACAGCTTCCAGAAAAGTCTGAAGATGGCACCATTTGAGGCTCTCTATGGCCGCAAATGCAGAACTCCGATTGGTTGGTCAGGTGCAGGAGAAAGAATTTGGTTTGGCCCTGACATTGTAACTCAAGCGGAGGAGAAGGTGCATATCATTCTTGAGAATCTGAAGATTGCTCAAAGTCGCCAGAAGAGCAATTATGACAGGAAGCACACGGACATGGTGTATGTCCCTGGTGATCTCGTTTACCTTCGTGTCACTCCCATGAAAGGCACACACCGCTTTGGTATCAAAGGAAAGCTGGCTCCTAGATACATCGGTCCTTTCAAAATTCGTGGAAGAAGAGGAGAAGTTGCTTATGCTCTTGAGCTCCCGGAAAAACTCAAGGTTCATGATGTTTTCCACATCTCTCAACTCAAGAAGTGCTTCAAGGATCCCGGCAGGACCGTGGATCATGAGCTAATCAATCTCCAAGAAGACCTGTCTTATCAAGAACACCCCACAAAAATCCTCGAAGTCGCAGAAACAAGGACTCGCAACAAGTCCATCAAGTTCTGCAAGGTGCAGTGGTCGCACCATTCCGTTGATGAAGCCACTTGGGAGCGTGAAGATGAACTCCGTGCCAACTATCCTACCCTTTTTGAGTCTTCTTCTTCTTCCTAGAATCTCGGGGCGAGATTCCTGTTTAGTGGGGGAGAGTTGTAGCATCCCATTTGTCTAACAACTGTAATGCTACTTGGTCTAGTAATATAATGGCTACTTCCTACATATAATTGTTGCATCATCATGTTATCATGCTCATGTCATCATGCCACCTTGCATTTGGGCATCATACAAAAACCCTTTTTGTTTTGGTTCTTATCTCATATGCATTATTATTTGTATTTGCCTCTTGATATTGTATTTGGTTCTTGATATATTGTTAAATGCCCAAGTTGAGTTGGGGGCATATCTTTTATTGACTCCACCACCCTTTCTTTCACCACTTTACAATTCCACCATCCCATTATCCATGAGCTTGCAATTATTTTTCTTTTGGTGTTTAATCAAGCTCATGAGAGATAGGGTGGGTCCAATCCTGCAAGTTCTTTTGCTTGACCCTTACTCCAACTTTGGAGGATGCAAATAAATAAATGCCATGAGATATTATTTTGTTTTCACAAGATAAAACCTAGCATTTAATGCATTTGCATGGGCCATGCAACCATCACCAACTTTGGTCATCTCTTGGTTCTATTTGAATCTTGGAGGGGATCAACTCCCATCTAGCTCTCTACCTCTTTTCCATGCTTAATCTTGTGTTGGGTCATGTTACCACCTCACCCTCTCTCTCTTCTTGTCTAGTTCTTGCTTGACTTGTTTTTGTTGCTCTTGCTTGAGCTTGCCAAGGGAACCTATCATCCCATCCTCTACACCACATCGCCCTCTCTACCCCATCACCACCTTTTCTTCTTTTCTCTTTTGGCCATCTTGTTTGAGCTTGTGTTGATCATGCTTGATCTAATCAAGGCACCAATCCATCTATCTCTCTCTCTCTCTCTTACCCTCTAGCTAAGATCCTACCCTATCACCATACCCCATCTAACCCTAAACCCTACCCCCTAATCACCATACCCCTCTCCTATCTAAACCCTAAGCCTCCCCCTCTCTCTCTCGGCCTCTCCCTCCCTCTTACCTAGCTGGCCCCACCATGCCACCTAGCTACCAACCCTAAGCAACCCTAGCCCGAGCCACCCTCTAACCCTAGCTCCTAACCAAGCCACACCCGAGCCTACCCCTCTCCTCTCTCTTGCTCTCTCTCTCTGCCTGGCCTGCCCCACCCCGAGCTCCCTCTTACCTGGCCCACCTGGCAGCCCCTCCCCCCAGACCTGCCTGCGCCCCACCTGCCTGGCCTCCATGCCGATCACGTGAGGAAGGAGCAAAAAGGTGGCCGACGCCACCTTCCCCTCCCCCACGCCATCCACCCCTCTTCCCATCCTTATCTACACCCCACGGCCCCCTCTGCCCTCCCCAGATCCGCCCAGGGCCCTGCCCCTTCCCTCTCTCTTCCACGCCACAGCCACACCGACGCCGGCCACCGTCGGCTCCCTCTCGTCTACGTCGATCCAGGAGGCGGGCGTGGTTGTTGGGAGTCGAGAAAGAACGAGCCGAGCGCCAGCGACGCCCCTGTACCCGACGACGCGGAGGAGAAGGCCCAGGAGCGCCGGTACCAGCGCGACACCGACGAAACCCTAGCTCTCGCCGGCCGCCAGCTACGTCACCGATCTTCTGCGCCCCCACCCGATCCAACCACACCAACGGCCCCGCGATGAGTCCCCGAACCCCCTAGACATGTCCCTGTCCTTCTTCGTTTCCTGTCGGCGGCGTTCGTTCCGTCGAGCAGGCTGCGTGCACCGGCGAGCGCGCAGCGTCTGCCCGCTTGCGCCTCGCAGACACCTTACCTAGGCCGCGCGTCCCTTCCTGACACCAAGCCCAGGCCAGCGCAGTGGCTCTGCCCCTCTGCGCACGCGCCCACGTCGCGGGTTCGACGCCCCGCCTCGCCAAGCCACGCGCCGCGCGCGCCAGACGCAGAGAAGGGAAGAAGCACAGTATCGCGTGGTACTTTTCCCTAACCCCCCCCCACCTTTTTGCTTGCGCAGCCCGCGATCCCTCCGGACCCACCTGTCTGCGGCTGGGCATTTTTGCAAAAAGGCTCCCGGCCTTTAGGTTCCTCCACCCGCAGTCCCCTGGAGCCCCACCTGTCAGCGGCTGTGTTCTTTTTTCAAAAGCACCCCTAGTTTTCACAGCCTCAACCCGCGGTCCCCGGCTCCTCCACGTGGCACGCTCCCGCTGGCGCGCCCGCGTGTGGCCCTGTGGTTGCTGCGGTCCCACCCGTCAGCGACAGGGGCTGGGTTCGACTGGGTATTAAAGGGTTTTCTGTTTATCTGTTTTGACTTAAATCTTTTCAAATGAATTTAAATTCAAATTGAATTCTGCATTTAAATAACTTTTGAATTACAAACCCAAATTAAACAAATGATATATGATTTTGAATCAGAAAAATATGAGGATTACAAATATGCCATCCAAAATTTCAATTGAGCACTTTATTTTCCAAGTTGAATATAATTACATAAAATGCCCCTTGACTTAATTAATTAATAACTTATGTTTTATAACTCCGAATTTAACAAATGATATGTCTAAAATGATTAGCTCGACGAGACCTTTCTGTTTATGCTATCCATGACTCAAATTGCAGCATGCATCATATAAATATAAAGTATACAGCAACTTATTTGGGAATAAAATGTGACCAAAACTCAATAAAATGCTTATTTCTTGTATTCCACACCTCACCCATGCCATGCTACTTTAATGCCATGCAAATTGTGCATCATTCATCATGGCATGATTGTTTGCTTGTCGCATTTTATTCATATGCTTGTGCACTTTATTTATGTTGGCCCTTGTCTGTTTGGTTCTTCTTCGAATAGACACTGAGCAGGGGATATATCAAGAGAACCAGGAGCACTACCCAGATCCTTCTCTCGCTTCAACTGAGTTGCCAGGCAAGCACTACCACATGCTTGCATACATACAGTACCTATTTCCTCTATCTTATTCTTGCATCATCGAGTCGCGATTGCATTAAACTGAATCCCAAGTATTGCATAGCCTTTACTTTTAAACCCCACCGAAGCTTGTTCCTCCATCCCATGAGCCATTACTACAGGAGTTGTTGGAGCCATGCGAGTCGTAGAACAGCATGTGTAGGGTATGTGAGTGTCTGATGGATAACGAGGTACCTAAACAACTTAACCTGAGTAGTAATGGGATAACTAATGAAAGTGGCACCGGTGAGCAATATTTGCTATTTGGTTTTTCCTGCTCACTTGTGTCCCGTAGGACCCCGAGTACTTGATTCATGTTCCTTGATTATTCGCACTATCCACATCCGGGAGGCTTATGGGACCCCCCTGAGCCAGAGCTTGATTCATTCTTATTTCTTGGGGCCACAAACTAGTTTGAGGTTTTATTTACTATCCTGTACTTATGCCATGCTTTACTGCTTTATTACGATTGTGCGAGGAGCACCTATACTGTTTAGGATCGGGACACGTTTTCGCGGTATCGACAAGCCCAGTCACACTTTCGGGTTCCCAGTCGTTTACAGCCGTCCACCCAAACCTTGAGTCCGTCTCGGAGTCAGCTAACTTCGTTGCGGGTAGCTTAATGGGGTGGCCCCCTGAAATATTTCTGAATCCTGTGATTGCTTTGTCGTGAAGGCCTCGTTGGGTTTTGATTTGATTTTTCCGAGGTTGATCGAGTGTGTGTTGCTATTTGTGCACCCCTGCAGGGTAAAACTTTCTGAAAGCCGTGTCCGCGGTTATGGACGACTTGGAGCACAGTTTCTCGATCATAGACAAGCATAACTAAAGTACCGTTTTTAATTTGACTAAGTAACTGACTAGTAAATAGTGCAACACTCATGGAATGGTTAATAAAATTGCCAACGGATGGGGGGGTTGTTCGTCCGCTTCCTCGTTGGTAAGCGAGGAGGAGGATGGATCTGAGGATATTACTGTATAACTGTTGTCATTAATTCACGGACATCCGTCTATCTTTGGTTAGGCGGATGGTTAGCGAGTATCTATAGAACTGTTAGGGTTTATCTTTTGCTGCAATTGCGTCACCCCAGGTTGTGTCCCCTTTAGAGGCATAAAGACTTGCTGAGTACCCCTAGGGTCTCACACGATAAATTATTTGATTCAGATGAACAAGTACACTCACAAGATGGATACTGGGTGGAGGAGGCTGATGATGTGGGCAACGATCGTTCGGTGTAGAGATTCCGGGAACGGGGATCCGTGAGATCTGTGGGCGGGATGAGCTTATTTATGGGGCATCTTATGCCGATTTGCTTCTTATCCGTACTCGGATCTTGTTTGCCGCTTCCGCCTGATACTCTGATGTGTGATGTATGAGGAGGTATCCTAAACTATTATATCTATCTAGGACATTTGAATCTTGCCGTATGGCGTTGCTATATTTCCTTTCTTTTTAGATGGAATGGCTCTGATGTACTGTTGTATGGTGGCTTGCATACATACTCATTTGTGTATGTAGTTGATCCCTTCGCCTGCCGATTACGCCGCCCGTTCTAGTCCCGATGTTTGGAAATGGTTGGGACGGCCGAAAGGTCTACCTGTGAGTGGCATTTGGGCCCCACCGTACTATTTCAACCATTTCCGCTCATCTAGGCTTGTAATTAGGAGCGTAATTCACCGAGGTAGTTACACCCGGACACCGTGCGACAAGATCTACTTCACGGATCCGAAGACCCCGGTACCCGATCCACTCAAGTTCGCCATCGACGACAAGATCGGCACCTACCAGGGTGGATCCGATGTGCCCCGACACCAACCAAGTTCTTCTTCTCGGATGCGGCAAGATCGACCGCTTGGACCCAAGTTCTCCTCTTGTATCTGAACCTCGCCGATCCCGTCGAACCCTGAGACCAACCCCGAACCCCTCGGAGCCCAAGTTCGCCGAACCCTAATGTGTGACCCCTTTCTCGAGCCCTATTTTATAAATGTAATATCAAATTGTTGCATGTTAAATTGTTCATGCTTGCACTTATATCATGCGGTTTGGGGGCCTTATGCCGATTCACCTAAATTAAATAAGGAGGCCATCTGCGGACGAATCTAGTCTAATATTGGCCTCATTTAAATTTGTGTAGCGAACCGGTGCTATCTTTTGCCATGTTAAGACAACATTTAAAATGCGGGGTATCTAAACAACTAGAACCATATATTTAATTGTCGGGACCCCCGGTTCCGCTTAATATTGCCTAATTGCATCGCATCTTTGCCATGTCATACATCATACATGCATCATGCCCGATCTTCTGCCGTAGTATTAAATAGTGCATCCGGTGTTTATTCTAGTGTTTTGCTTCTTCGCGGATAAGGCCGTTGAGTTGATGCGAGTGTTGACCCGATCTTCGGTTGAACCTTTGGCAATGTTTTCAGGCGAGCACCTCCCCCTTTCTACCTATCTTACTTTATAGTGTTTATTCCCTCATGTTGATCTATTGCTATCTGTGTTGCGTTGCTCTAGTTTTCGTACCCATGATATCCCTTGCAGCCTTATATTGCCTTGGATACATCCTATTACCTGTTGTTTGGTAGATAGTTGGACCTGCGCGTCGTAGTCGCTTGCTCAAGTGTTGTTGCGTGTCGTCAAGTACCACAGTTGTTGGAGTATTGCCGTATGTTTAAGGATGGAGAGGATCATGGCTTTAATTATCGTTTACTTTAATTATTGTTTAATAACTAAAATTGAAGTAGGTAAATGCAGAGGCACCGGTGGGTGATAGATAATATTTGGTTTCCGGCCGCTCACTGGTGTCCCGTAGGACCCCGAGTTCTTGACACCTGTTCCGAGATCGAGCGCGCTAACCACAGGTGGGGTGTATGGGCACCCCCATCGATTTAGTACCTGATTCCAAGTACTGTACTGGGGGCCACAAAGTAGTTTGGGGATTTATTACTATCCTGTACTTATGCCATGCTTTACTGCTTTATTTACGATTGTGCGAGGAGCACCTGTACTGTTTAGGTAAGCGGAGTGTTTTCGCGGTATCGACAAGCCCGAGAGTTTCGGGTTCCCAGTCGTTTACAGCCACTGGCGCAAACCCTGAGTCCGTCTCGGAGCCCGGCCGACTTCGTTGCGGGTGTACTTAGTGGGGTGGCCCCCCGTGCTTGCTTTGGGTCTGGGAAACGTCGTGTCCGAAACCCCGTCGACATACCGTTGGGTGTATGTTTTGTGATCTTGTACCTACCTGATCCGACAACAAGGGTGTAGGTGCGTGTGGAAACTTTGGTGCACCCCTGCAGGGTTTAATCTTTTCGAGAAGCCGTGTCCGCGGTTATGGACGACTTGGAGCACAGGTCTCGATCATAGACAACTATAACTAAAGTTACTGTTATAATTTGACTTGTATCCGATATGACTAGTAATCAGCTTCACTGCAACGGAATGGCTAAATAAAAGTACCAACAACTGCTGGGTTTGGGGATATCTCATGCTAATTGTATCTGACTAGTAAGTGTTGCAACCACAACAGAATGGTTAACTAAAAGTGCCCACTGCTTATTTTATCAGGATGACTATCTATACCTGACTAATAATTGCTGCAACGATAACTGAATAAATAAAACTGCCAACTGTGTGAGTACCTCGGTTGACTTCCTCGTTTGGTATCGAGGGGGAAATTCCAGGATGGGTATGTTTGGTGATAGTTAAAGGTTGGATCCGAATAGTTCTTTCTTATCTCTATCTGATAGCCGCTAGTTGTATCGAGTCTCTATAGGTTGTTTAGTGCATGCCGCGCTGCCGCTTCAGTCCACCATACCTATGTAGGCGAGGACCGCCGAATTCTAGCCTTGCCGTGTACTGGCCTCAGTACTGATCGCTCTCTCTTTTTCTTTTGCCCTTTGTCGGCACCCCTTTTGTTTAAGCAGGTTTTGAGATCGACGTCGTTAGCAGGGTTACCCTTCCGGCTTGGCCTGGGCAGGGTTATGGACGCCATTGGTTATTCTTCAGGGCTCTTAGCCCCATTTGCATCTTGTCCGTAGCTGGACGCTCTATCATTTTCAAGGTGATTTGGATCTTTGTTCTGTACATCTGTATTCTTGACTCATGGAGTCGTGTTGTATATATATATCTGTTCTGTGGGTCCCATCGAGGACTGTTGTGTAATGTTATTACTTCGTTTTCCACCCGCACGCAAGTGCCTGGTGGGCACCTTTGAATCGTTTCTATGCGGTTTTGGCGGGAAGCGCTGAAACTTGCATAGGGCCGATTCTGAGGGTGTTACAGAGTGGTATCAGAGCTCAGCAGTTACGATACCCCACAAGTCCAGCCTGTAAGATAACCTAGCTAACGGCCGAAGTAGAGTGTCAAAACTATTTTTGCAAAATCGGTTGGATAGTTCTGATTAGGTCTGATTTTACTCCTTACCCCTCTGCTGCTCTCCTCTCACCTCGGTGTGTTTTGAATCCGCTCTCTTCTCGCTCTTTTATTCCAGGATTTCCCGTGGTTGGGTTCCATCGTACCTTCAGGATTTCGCTTCCTCCTTTGGTAACGGTGTGGCTACATCTGGTCTTCATGCTATCCGAGGAACCCTTCGTCTGGTGGGCTTCTCTTTGCTCCTTCTTGTGCTTTCCGGTGCTTTCTGACGCGACGACATCATCTACGCCAGATCCGATGCAGAGCCTGCATCACTCCTTTGTTCCGAACCTCGCTTGTCAAGATCTTCAGTCTGATTCCGAGAATGGTTGCACGCTTTTCTACTGATTGTGCAGAGTAATAGTTTGGGTGCGTGATGGACTGGCCCCCATGCCGACTACTCACTCTATTCGCTTGTGTACATTGAAGTGGATGAGAATGCATCGGTTCCCTCTTTCCATCGAAGCTAGAGGTGGCTTTATTTGTTGATACCTCTACCTTCGACCTCTTGCTCCCGGAGTGTTCTCTCGACGATCACGGACAACGACCTCTTGTTAGTGGTGTCGCGAAGATCTACACGATGCGAGAAGATTCAGATCGCCGACCTTTTTCCCGGTACCATGAGGCGGATCTCGAGGGCGAGACCCATTGTTAGTGGTGTCGAATTGTGGCATCCCGCAAAAACCACTACTAGAAAATCGCGTTGTTTTTGTGCATTGCATCATCATGACTGCATGCTCATGTCATCGTGCCACATTGCATTTGAGCATCGTCATCATCATGCATGTGTTTGTCTGAAACTATTTTCGAAAAGCCTATTTTTGTTTTCTAAAATTACCCTTCTTTTATTTCGAAACAAAGTCTCATATTTATCTGCTAAACTATTTAACTAAAAATTATTTGCTAAAAAGATTTCAAACAAAACAAGACAAATAAATATCTTACAAGATAATAAACCTAAAACCTAGACCCTTTTTCTACCCAATCCTATCTACCCACCCTTCCAGCCACCTCACCCTCTCCAATCCCTGATCGACACCTCACCTTTCCCTTTCCCCCACCCTATCACCACCCGCCACCTGTCCCTACCCCACCACGCACAAACACGCCCCGTCCTCATCTCTCCCGCTCTCTCCCGCCTCCAACCTTTCCCCCCCGCCGACAAGCCCCCTCGGGATTTCCGCCCGGGACCCACCCCGTTCTCGCCTCCCCACCCACGCGCTTGCGCCAGACCACACCCCTCCGCCAGCGGTCAACCCACCCCGGCCCCGCTCCCTCCAGGCCCCACCTCCCATCCTCCGTCGCTCTCGCCTCCATCCCCAATCTCACACGCAACCGCCACCGCCTGTAGAGCTCCGTTCCCCCCCCTCCTTCCTCGCTCGCCCCAAACCCCGCAGAGAAACCACCGCCGCCAGCGTCTCCTCCCTCCGTTCGGTCCGTGAGCGCCTCTGTAGCCGGCCCCCGCGCTCGCAGCCCCAGGACGCCGCCGTCCGATGTCCTCCACCGGTCCTCCTCGCTCAACCTCGCCTGACCCCGTCTTCTTCCTCTCTCCCCGCCTCTCCCTCCTTCCTTGTCTCTCCCATCGCGCCGCCCGCCCCTCGTCTCCGGCCGTGGCCCGCCTTGACCCCGCCGCCAGGTTCCCCCTCGTCTCCCCAACCCGCTTCCCCCACCAACCATCCACGCCGCCGCCTCCCCTCATACTCCCGTCCCCGTCCGCCACCAGGGGCTTCCCCCACCTTCGCCTCTTCTCCGGCCTTGCCCGCCTCGCCTTCGGCCGCCGCCAGCGAGCACCTCCTCCTGCCGTCGGCCCTCCGTCCTCGACCGCGTCCGGCCGCCCGCCCTCGCTGGGCCCTGGGAGCCGCCGCTCGCCCCAGAGCACCGCCCTAGGTCGCCGTCGCTGCCTCTACCCAGGTCGTGCGCCGCCAGGGCTCCCCTCTCCCTTCCGGCGCCGCCCAGGCCGCCTCTACCTCGCTCCATCGCGCGGGTCCTGTCCGCCCTGCCCCTCCCTGTCGTCGGGTGCTCGTCCTCCTCACCGTCCAGCGCCTGCGCCTCCTGCGAGCTCTGCGGCCCCTCCGCCGTCCGTGCCGTCCCGAGCTCCTCCGGTTGTCGCTGGAGGCAGCGCGGCCTGCGCCCGTCCCCTGTTTCCGCCTCTCTCGGTCCCTGCAAGGCTTCACCAGCCGCCGTTGAGTCGCGTCCTCTGCCTGCACCAGTCGCGCGCCGCAGATGATCGTGCGGTTCCTGTCTGCTGTTGCGCGTGTCCCAGGCGCCGCCAGCGACCGCGAGCCCAGCTACGTTTTGTCTCGGAGGTCCCTTTTGTTTTCTCTGGAGTACCACATCTCCACCCAGGGACTCCGGACGCATCAAGATCCTCTCGCCGACAAGACCGGCTTGATGCCGATGATTCCGAAGGATGTACATGGAGCCGCCCGAGAAAACAACGCCATAGACTCGCGGTATCCGGAGGTCGACAATAGACCGGAGTATCAAGATCTTCTCCTGGAGCGACGAGTTCTTCTTCCCGGAACGCCAAGACTAGCTACCCGAAAATCACGGACCCAGAGAATCCCCGGACGACGAGCTCTTCTACCTGGACCCGAAGACCACATGTGCGACAAGTACTTCCTCGAGGATGCAAAGTCGAGAACCTGAACGCCAAGATCGCCGATGCGAATATGCCAAGTTCGTCTACCCCGGACACCGTGCGACAAGATCTACTTCACGGATCCGAAGACCCCGGTACCCGATCCACTCAAGTTCGCCATCGACGACAAGATCGACACCGACCAGGGCGGATCCGATGTGCCCCAACACCAACCAAGTTCTTCTTCTCGGATGCGGCAAGATCGACCACTTGGACCCAAGTTCTCCTCTTGTATCTGAACCTCGCCGATCCCGTCGAACCCTGAGACCAACCCCGAACCCCTCGGAGCCCAAGTTCGCCGAACCCTAATGTGTGACCCCTTTCTCGAGCCCTATTTTATAAATGTAATATCAAATTGTTGCATGTTAAATTGTTCATGCTTGCACTCATATCATGCGGTTTGGGGGCCTTATGCCGATTCACCTAAATTAAATAAGGAGGCCATCTGCGGACGAATCTAGTCTAATATTGGCCTCATTTAAATTTGTGTAGCGAACCGGTGCTATCTTTTGCCATGTTAAGACAACATTTAAAATGCGGGGTATATAAACAACTAGAACCATATATTTAATTGTCGGGACCCCCGGTTCCGCTTAATATTGCCTAATTGCATCGCATCTTTGCCATGTCATACATCATACATGCATCATGCCCGATCTTCTGCCGTAGTATTAAATAGTGCATCCGGTGTTTATTCTAGTGTTTTGCTTCTTTGCGGATAAGGCCGTTGAGTTGATGCGAGTGTCGACCCGATCTTCGGTTGAACCTTCGGCAATGTTTTCAGGCGAGCACCTCCCCCTTTCTACCTATCTTACTTTATAGTGTTTATTCCCTCCTGTTGATCTATTGCTATCTGTGTTGCGTTGCTCTAGTTTTCGTACCCGTGATATCCCTTGCAGCCTTATATTGCCTTGGATACATCCTATTACCTGTTGTTTGGTAGATAGTTGGACCTGCGCGTCGTAGTCGCTTGCTCAAGTGCTGTTGCGTGTCGTCAAGTACCACAGTTGTTGGAGTATTGCCGTATGTTTAAGGATGGAGAGGATCATAGCTTTAATTATCGTTTACTTTAATTATTGTTTAATAACTAAAATTGAAGTAGGTAAATGCAGAGGCACCGGTGGGTGATAGATAATATTTGGTTTCCGACCGCTCACTGGTGTCCCGTAGGACCCCGAGTTCTTGACACCTGTTCCGAGATCGAGCGCGCTAACCACAAGTGGGGTGTATGGGCACCCCCATCGATTTAGTACCTGATTCCAAGTACTGTACTGGGGGCCACAAAGTAGTTTGGGGCTTTATTACTATCATGTACTTATGCCATGCTTTACTGCTTTATTTACGATTGTGCGAGGAGCACCTGTACTGTTTAGGTAAGCGGAGTGTTTTCGTGGTATCGACAAGCCCGAGAGTTTCGGGTTCCCGGTCGTTTACAGCCACTGGCGCAAACCCTGAGTCCGTCTCGGAGCCCGGCCGACTTCGTTGCGGGTGTACTTAGTGGGGTGGCCCCCCGTGCTTGCTTTGGGTCTGGGAAACGTCGTGTCCGAAACCCCGTCGACATACCGTTGGGTGTATGTTTTGTGATCTTGTACCTACCTGATCCGACAACAAGGGTGTAGGTGCGTGTGGAAACTTTGGTGCACCCCTGCAGGGTTTAATATTTTTGAGAAGCCGTGTCCGCGGTTATGGACGACTTGGAGCACAGGTCTCGATCATAGACAACTATAACTAAAGTTACTGTTATAATTTGACTTGTATCCGATATGACTAGTAATCAGCTTCACTGCAACGGAATGGCTAAATAAAAGTACCAACAACTGTTGGGTTTGGGGATATCTCATGCTAATTGTATCTGACTAGTAAGTGTTGCAACCACAACGGAATGGTTAACTAAAAGTGCCCACTGCTTATTTTATCAGGATGACTATCTATACCTGACTAATAATTGCTGCAACGATAACTGAATAAATAAAACTGCCAACTGTGTGAGTACCTCGGTTGACTTCCTCGTTTGGTATCGAGGGGGAAATTCCAGGATGGGTATGCTTGGTGATAGTTAAAGGTTGGATCCGAATAGTTCTTTCTTATCTCTATCTGATAGCCGCTAGTTGTATCGAGTCTCTATAGGTTGTTTAGTGCATGTCGCGCTGCCGCTTCAGTCCACCATACCTATGTAGGCGAGGACCGCCGAATTCTAGCCTCGCCGTGTACTGGCCTCAGTACTGACCGCTCTCTCTTTTTCTTTTGCCCTTTGTCGGCACCCCTTTTGTTTAAGCAGGTTTTGAGATCGACGTCGTTAGCAGGGTTACCCTTCCGGCTTGGCCTGGGCAGGGTTATGGACGCCATTGGTTATTCTTCAGGGCTCTTAGCCCCATTTGCATCTTGTCCGTAGCTGGACGCTCTATCATTTTCAAGGTGATTTGGATCTTTGTTCTGTACATCTGTATTCTTGACTCATGGAGTCGTGTTGTATATATATCTGTTCTGTGGGTCCCATCGAGGACTGTTGTGTAATGTTATTACTTCGTTTTCCACCCACACGCAAGTGCCTGATGGGCACCTTTGAATCGTTTCTATGCGGGTTTGGCGGGAAGCGCTGAAACTTGCATAGGGCCGATTCTGAGGGTGTTAAAATTAAAGTCATTGCCCACCATTGGAGTCCATTGGAGCCACTCAAATCCTCAAGTTCTCCTCATCCAACCACCCAAAGTCCTTGATCTTTGGGGAATCGAAGGAGGAGGCCCCGATCTACTACTTCACCAAAAGAGATCTTCATTTCCCCTCATTTCATTGAGGGCCCCTTTGCTCTAGTGTTTTGTTGGAAACCCTAGTTCTTGTTTTTGTTCTTACAAGCTTGTCTTTGATTGCTTTGACAGCTTGCTTGTATTTGGGAGCCTCCGATTAAGTTGTGGATGTGTGCCCCAAACTTGTAACGGTGCCGGCTTCCACCTTGAAGGTTGCCGATATAGTGGAAGGTGAATCGATCCCGTTGGGGTGAGATTCATCGGAGAACAAGGGAGGCCTCTCATGGCGTTGGTGGTTTGAAACCACCCCCTCTCCAAACATAGACGTACTTCCCCTCAAAAGGAAGGAACTACGGGAAACAAATCCTTGTGTCTCCGCGTCCACTTTTCGGTTACCTCTATCCTTTACCGCACCTTACTTACTTGTTACTACTTTGTGTTGTGGTAGCTCTTGCATATTTGTCATATAGGTAAATTCACCATAGTTGCATTATCTAGATAATTTACCTTATTGTCAAACCTTAATTTGAAAAAGAAGAAAATTTGAAGTAGCACCTATTCCCCCCTCTAGGTGCCCATACGATCCTTTCAATTGGTATCAGAGCCTCGGCTCTTTATTCGGGCTTTACCGCCTAAGAGATTATGGGTAGCCAAGAAGGGGATGGTGGTAGTGAGTCGACCACGGTGACCATGGAAGATCTCAGAAACTTGGAAACAAGATTGAGCTCTTCCTTGGTCAACGAAGTCAGGAAGATGCTTCAGCAACTTCTTAAAGACAAAGATGGCTCATCACCCCCATCTCCTCAAGAGGAACTACCATCCGTTGTACCTAAAGGGAATACTCCGGTATCCCCCGAGGGTATGGTGGTAGGGGACAAACTAGACAATGCTAATTCCTCCACACGACTTGATGGGGGGAAGGGTGAGCATCGTGATTCTTGGTACTCTCCCGATCCTCCCATCCCTCACCCTCATGTGTACAATAGAGGTGACCCACCTAAGCTAGAAGAGTCTGCTACTTTTGCTCAATGGCAATCACTAATGAGAACTCATATGCGCAGCTCTTGCATTGAACTATGGAACATCATCGAGCATGGACTCTTTATTGGGTATCCAAACAACTTGACAAGAAGAGAGGTTGTCAATAGTCAACTCAATGCCACTGCTTTGCATATGATTCAACAAGGATTGGGAACAAAGGATTACCCACACATTGAGCACTTTAGCATTGCCAAGGAAGCTTGGGATGCTCTCACTGTGTTGTTTGTTGGAAATGAGAGTATGAGGAGGAACATATATGATGCTCTAAGCAATGAAGCCGAAGGTTTCTACATGAAAGAAGGTGAAGATCACGAAGACATGTACCAAAGGCTCAAGACCACCGCCACCACTTTTAGAAATGTGGGTGCCTCACATGTGGATGATGCATGGATAAAAAGGAAATATGTGAGTGCACTCATGCCTTTTGAGCCCACCGACTTGAAGAGCTTACAGGGAAGACACAACTATCATCTCATGACCTCAAATGAAGTTATGCAAGAGATGGCTGTAACACCCTCAGAATCGACCCTATGCAAGTTTTAGCGAAACCCGCCAAACCCGCATAGAAACGATTCAAAGGTGCCCACCAGGCACTTTCGTGCGGGTGGAAAACGAAGTAATAACATTACGCAACAGTCCTCGATGGGACCCACAGAACAGATATATATACAACACGACTCCATGAGTCAAGAATTCAGATATACAATACAAAGATCCAAATCACCTTGAAAATGATACAGCGTCCGACTACGGACAAGATGCAAATGGGGCTAAGAGCCCTAAAGAATAACCAATGGCGTCCATAACCCTGCCCAGGCCAAGCCGGAAGGGTAACCCTGCTAACGGCGTCGGTCTCCAAACCTGCTTAAACAAAAGGGGTGCCGACAGAGGGCAAAGGAAAAAGAGGAGCGTCAGTACTGAGGCCAGTACACGGCGAGGCTAGAATTCGGCGGTCCTCGCCTACATAGGTATGGGGGACTGAAGCGGCAGCGACAGCATGCACTAAACAACCTATAGAGACTCGATACAACTAGCGGCTATCAGAGAGGGGGAAGAAAGACCTATTCGGATCCAACCTGATACTACCACCAAACATACCCATCCTGGTGTTTCCCCCTCGAGACCAAACGAGGAAGTCAACCGAGGAACTCACACAGTTGGCAGTTTTACTTATTCAGTTATCGTTGCAGCAATTACTAATCAAATATAGATAGTCATCCTGATAAAATAAGCAGTGGGCACTTTTATTTAACCATTCCGTTGTAGTTGCAACACTTACTAGTCAAATACAATTGGCATGAGATATCCCAAAACCCAGCAGTTGTTGGTACTTTTATTAGCCATTCCGTTGTAGTTGCAATACTTACTAGTCAGGTACAATGGTCGCAAGCGACAACTCAAACAAGCAATTGTTGGCAGGTTTATTTAGCCATTCCATTATAGTGAAGCTGATTACTAGTCATTATAGAGTCAAATTTATAGCACTACTTTAGTTATAGTTGTCTATGATCGAGATACTGTGCTCCAAGTCGTCCATAACCGCGGACACGGCTTTCAGAAAGTTTTACCCGGCCGGGGTGCACAAATAGCAACACACACTCGATCAACCTCGGAAAAACCAAATCAAAACCCAACGAGGCCTTCACGACAAAGCAATCACAGGATTCAGAAATATTTCAGGGGGCCACCCCTTGGAGTACACCCGCAACGAAGTTAGCTGACTCCGAGACGGACCCGAGGTTTGGGTGGACGGCTGTGAACGACTGGGAACCCAAAACTGGGCTTGTCGACACCGCGAAAACGTGTCCCGATCCTAAACAGTACAGTGTGCTCCTCGCACAATCGTAATAAAGCAGTAGCATGGCATAAGTACAGGATAGTAAATAAAACCTCAAACTAGTTTGTGGCCCCAAGAAATAAGAATGAATCAAGCTCTAGCTCAGGGGGGTCCCATAATCCTCCCGGATGTGGATAGCGCGAATATTCAAGGAACAGGTATCAAGTACTCGGGGTCCTACGGGACACGAGTGGACGGTTAACAACCAAATAACATCTATTGCCCACCTGTGCCTCTGCTTACTTACTTCAATTTTAGTTGTTAAACAGGAAATAAAGTGAACGATAAGTAAAGCCATGATCATCTCCAACATCAAACATGCGGCAATACACCAACAACTGTGGCACTTGACGACACGCAACAGCACTTTAGCAAGCGACTAAGACGCGCAAGTCCAACTATCTACCAAACAACAGGTAATAGGATGTGTCCAAGGCAAGATAAGGCTGCGAGGGATATCACGGGTACGAAAACTAGAGCATCGCAACACAGATAGCAATAGATCAACAGGAGGGAATAAATACTATAAAAGTAAGATAGGTAGAAAAGGGGGAGATGCTCGCCTGAAACATTGCCGAAGGTTCAACCGAAGATCGGGTCGACACTCGCATCAACTCAACGGCCTTATCCGCGAAGAAGCAAAACACTAGCACAAACACCGAATGCACTATTTAATACTACGGCAGAAGATCGGGCATGATGCATGTATGATGTATGACATGGCAGGGATGCGATGCAATTAGATCATATTAAGTGGAACCGGGGTCCCGACAATTAATTAGGTGTTTCAAGTTATTTAACTACCCCGCAATTTAAATGTTGCATTATCAAGACAAAAGATAGCACCGGTTCGCTACACAAATTTAGATGAGGTCAATATAAGACTAGATTTGCCCGCATATGGGCCCCATATTTAATTATGAGGTGAATCGGCATAAGGCCCCCAAACCACACAAATATGCATGCGAGATGAATGATTAATATGCAACAGGTTTTATATTTAGCATTTATAAAATAGGGGCTCGGGAAAAGGTTCACACATTAGGGGGTCTCGACGAACTTGGGGTTCCGGGGGTTCGGGGTCCGACAGGGTTCAGGGTTCAACGGGATCGGTCTCGGACAACAGAAGTAGATCTTGTCACATCTGCGGTGGTCGGGCCATGTTGTCGGTCTTGTCGTCTCACGCGGAGATCTTGGCGTTCCGGGAGGAAGTACTTGGTCTGGCGTCGGGGGCGCATCGGACTTGCCCTGGTCGGTGTCGCTCTTGTCGGGCCCGCGCCATCGAGTCGGTCTTGGCATCCAGGCGAGGAACTTGGCGTATCCGCGTCGGCGATCTTGGCGTTCTTCAGGTTCGGGTCCTGGCGCTTCGGATCGGTCTTCAGGGTTTCGGAAGGCGACCTTGGCGCTCGGGTTCGGCGGTATCGGTCTTCGGACTCCGTGAACGGGGCATCGGATCCGCATCTATGAAGAATATCTTGGTGACGGGATCGTTGAACTTGTTACGGGTCGGTCTTGTATTTGCATCAGCACCCGAACACGCTGGAGAACACGCGCAAGCACATAGACGTACACGCATACAGACAGCAAGGTAGTCTGCAGGAGGTAGAGCAGGGATACATGTACTGGCCCACGCAGGAATCGAACGCGGCCGACTCCGGTCGAGGAGAGGCGGGGCCGCGGGACGAGGACGGCGGAACGCGGAGAGGGCAACGCACGCGGGACGCCCAGGCCGCTGCAGGAAGAGGTTGCGGAGGCGTCGGTGCCGGAGGGCCCAGGAGCTTGCTCGAGGACAGAGGCATGGCGAGGCGTCGGGGCGATGTCAACGTGCAGGGCGACGAGGAAGAGGCTCCACAGGGGCGTCGGCGTAGCATGGAGAGGCAGAGGCGGCGTGGGCTCGACGGGAAAGCGCGGCCCGGAGGAGGGGAACCGGAGGCCGCCGCGGCGCTAGGCGGGAGGAGGAGGCGCCGGTCGCGGGCTCGCTGGCGCGAGGGCGACAGCAGGGTCGGCGGCGGCGGAAGGGGAAGCACAGAGGGGGTCCGGACGGCGGCGGGGTCGCGGCCCGAGGACGCGCAGGAGGCCGACGGGCGATGGGGGAGGCCCGGCGGTGGCCGGCGGTTGCAGAGGATGTTGCAGGGGGCCGCGATGGAGAGCCGCCGGGGCGGGGCTGCGCCGGAGAGGCGGGAGAGAAGGCGGCGGACGCGGGGTGGGGAGACGCGGGGAGGGGAGAGAGGACGAGCGGGGTGGGGCGTCGTGGTGGGGCCGCTGCGGGAGTGGTGGGCCAGGGTGGGGTGGGAACCAGGTGGGGCAGGGGTTTGACTGGGAGGTGGGGTGTGTGGGGCGAGTGGGTGAGGCGGGGTCGTGGGGCCCGGGTGTAAGGGAGAGGGGGTAGGAGGGGCTGTGTGAGAGAGGGAGTGGGGTGATGGATTGGTGAGGTGGCAGGGGGTGGGATGAGGTGGAGGGAAGGTGAGGTGGCGGGCACTGATTGGTGGGTAGATTAGGTTTGGGTAGGAATAGGAATTAGGTTTAGGTTTATTATTTTATAAGACACTTATTTGTTTTTTGTTTTGTTTTAAATCTTTTTAGCAAATAAATTTTGGTTAAATAGTTTAACAGATAATTATGAGACTTTGTTTTGAAATAAAAGAGGGGTAATTTTAGAAAACAAAAATAGGCTTATTGAAAATAGTTTCAGACAAACAAATGCATGATGATGACGATGCAATGCACAAAAACAATGCGATTTTCTAGTAGTGGTTTTGCGGGATGCCACAATGGCCGCTTTCAAGGTCGCCGCCAAGAATGCCAAAGATGCCCGTGCTCGTTCCCTCGGTATGAGCAATGTGGTTAATGTTGCTTTCAAGGCCAAAGTTGTGGACTTTGAAGATGAAGATGATAGTGACGAAGGCCTCTCCTTGGACCATCCCGATGACGTCAAGATTGCTCATAGTCAATATATGGCTTTCTATGCAAAGAACTTTTGGAAGAACCCCGCCAAGGCCAAGATGGAAATGCAACGAAGAAGCAATCCAAATGGGAAAAGAGAGAATACCACTAGGTTGAGAACTTGCTTCAATTGTGGTGACCGCTATCACTTTGTGGCAAGCTGTCCTTATGAGAAGAGAGAAGATAATGGTGGTAAGCTTGTGTTGAAGAAGACTCTCAAGGCACCTTACAAGAAACCCTTCATCAAGAAGAATCCCGTCAACAAGAAGTCGGGAGAAATTGTCTTGATCACTCATGAAGAATACTCCTCCGACAATGAAGATGATGAAGATGAGGAAGATGAAACTTCGCATGGCGTGGCTGCTCTAGCTACCACCTCTACTCCGACACTTTCACTCTTCGATTCTCCAAATGAGAACTCTTCCACCAAGAACGTCACTTGCCAAAGATCGTGTTTGCAGGGCATGTGTTCTAGGGAAGATGCATGACGCTCCTCACAAGCCCACGAACCAAATCAAGTCTAACAAGATCTTGGAACTCCTCCATGTGGACCTATTTGGTCCTTCGTCTCATGCAAGTCTTGGAGGGAAGAAATATTGTTTGGTGATTGTTGACGACTTCTCAAGATACTCTTGGGTTTATTTCTTCAAGTTGAAGAGTGAAACTCAAAAGACTTTTATCGACTTCATCAACTTGGTTCAACGGCAACACAATGTTCCCGTGTTGATTATAAGAAGTGACAACGGCACCGAGTTCAAGAACTACACCTTGAATGATTTTCTTAGTGATGAGGGGATTAAACATCAATATTCCGCTACATACACCCCTCAACAAAATGGTGTGTCCAAAAGGAAGAACCGGACTCTTATTGAGATGGCTAGGACCATGTTGGCAGAGTTTAAATCTCCATACAACTTCTAGGCCGAAGCCGTCTCCACCGCTTGCCATGCTTCAAACCGGCTCTACCTCCGCAAGAAAATCAACAAGACTCCATATGAGATACTTACCGGTAACAAGCCCAACATATCTTATTTCCGGGTGTTCGGTTGTAAGTGTTTCTATCTCATCAAAGGTGTTCGTTTGTCTAAATTCATGTCTAAAGCATTAGAGGGTATTTTTGTTGGCTATGGTCTCGAATCTCACACTTATAGAATCTATGACAAGCTCTCCGGAGCCGTCATAGAATCTTGTAGTGTGACCTTCAAAGAATACGATGGTCCCCAAGGGGGGCGTGTTGATGCTTGTGATGCAGATGATGAAATGCCTCAGGATGCCATAGGAAGAATGGGTGTGGGTTATATCCGCCCCGTTGAGGAACCCCTTATGGTGGATCGAGAAGAACTATGATCCACTCGAGTGGAGCCCTCATCTTCACAACCTCAACATGCTCCAACTACCGAAGAGGACATTGACTCAAGCCAAAAACAAGATGTGGACCCTCAACATAGTGATCAATGTGTGAACTCTAATCAAAGGGAGCTTGGTCCATTCGATGGGTTGTCAAGTGGTGCCAAGTCAATTTGTCAAGGAAGATCCATCCAAACTGTGTTGAGACAAGCTCAAATTGATGCAAGAAGGGCACTTGATCAAGACCGAGGTTAATCCTTGCCTCCCAATGTAGAGGATGACTCCAATGATGATCAAGGTCAAGTTGATGGTCAAGACGAGGATCAAAATGATGAAGAGGGACCTCCAAGAAACAATGAGGAGATCCACGCTCGTCGCGAAGCTAGAAAAGAAAAAATGTTGGAAATAAGAGACCACACCCTCCAAAATGTTGTTGGAGATCTAAGGAAAGGAATTTCCACAAGAGCACAATTGAAGAGGTTCAGTGAATATCAAGCACACATCTCCATGATTGAACCAAAGAAAGTGTGGGAAGCTCTTGAAGATTCGGATTGGTTAGAAGCTATGCACAAAGAGCTCAACAACTTTGAGAGAAACAAAGTGTGGAAGTTAGTTGAGAAGCCAAAAGTGTGCCACAATGTTATTGGAACAAAGTGGATATTCAAGAACAAGCAAGATGAGCATGGGATTATTGTAAGGAATAAGGCTAGATTGGTTGCACAAGGGTATTCTCAAATTGAAGGCATTGATTATAGAGAGACTTATGCACCCGTGGCTCGCCTTGAGTCCATCCGTATCCTTCTTGCTTTTGCGGCACATCATAATTTTAAGTTGCAACAAATGGATGTAGAAAGTGCATTCCTTTATGGTCCCTTAAATGAATTGGTATATGTTAAGCAACCTCCGGAATTTGAGGACCCCAACTTCCCAAACCATGTCTACAAACTTGACAAGGCGCTCTATGGGCTCAAGCAAGCCCCACGTACGTGGTATGAGCACCTTAGAGAGTTATTGTTTGACCGTGGCTTTGAGGTTGGGAAAATCGATCCCACTCTTTTTACTAAGAGGGTCAATGGGGAGCTTTTTGTATGCCAAATATATGTTGATGATATTATCTTTGGCTCATCTAACAAAGCTTTTAATGATGAATTCTCAAAGCTTATGACTAGTAGGTTTCGGATGTCCTTGATGGGGGAGTTGAGAGTATTTCCTGGCTTTGAGATCAAGCAAGTTAGAGGAGGGACATTCTTCAATCAAGCCAAATATACTCAAGATATGCTCAAGAGATTAAAAATGCAAGATTTGAATGGAGCTCCTACTCCCATGGCTACAAAGACTCATCTAGAACAAAATCCAAATGGTAAAGATGTGGATCAAAAGGTATACCGGTCTATGATTGGTTCTTTGCTTTACCTTTGTGCATCTAGACCCGATATTGTGTTGAGTGTAGGTGTGTGTGCAAGATATCAAGCAACTCCTAAGGAAAGCCATTTAATGGCGGTCAAGAGAATCTTTCGATATTTAGTTCATACCCCATTTTATGGTCTTTGGTACCCTCAAGGCTCCACATTCGCTCTTTGTGGATACACGGACTCGGATTGGGCGGGAGACAAGGATGATAGAAAATCAACATCCGGGGCTTGCCAATTCCTTGGTAGGTCCTTGGTATGTTGGTCTTCTAAGAAGCAAAATTGTATATCTCTCTCCACCGCCGAAGCCAAGTATGTTGCTGCTGCTAGTGCTTGCACCCAATTGCTATGGATGAGGCAAACTTTAAAGGAATACGGTGTCCAGTGTGACAAAGTGCCTCTTCTATGTGACAATGAAAGTGCCATCAAGATTGCGTACAACCCGGTGGATCACACAAGGACAAAGCATATTGAGATTCGACATCACTTCATTAGAGATCATGTTGCTAGAGGAGATATTGATCTATCCTATGTATCAACCAAAGATCAACTTGCCGATATCTTCACGAAGCCACTTGATGAAGCAAGGTTTTGCTACTTGAGGAATGAACTAAATATCGTAGATTCTAGGAGTTTGACTTGATTATCTTGCACTCTCACCTAATACCCGACCCATGTTTGGTTTAGGTGTAGGCATGGACATAGGGGGAGTGTGGTCCTAATTGATTGGACTATCCCTCCCCCCATTATGCGAAAATTAAACAAAATCATTCCTCTTAATATCATGTTGTGATATGTGAGCTCAATGATGAGTTTCGATAATGGACCCAAGATATATCTTCGTTGTGCCAAGCCGAGTATACTCAAATATGGTGGCCTAGGCCACCGCCCCCTCTCAATCGAGAGGTTGATGTGCTTACTCGTGTTTGTCACTTTTTAAATTGGTTCTTACTCATGTTTGTCATCCTCTAGTTGGTGTTGATTCTTTTGGTCATGCACTCATATTTGGCTCTCCATATGTTTTTAGTGATTTTTTTCTTTGAGTGCTTTGGCCCATATCCGCGTGCCTCTCTAAACCTATGCCACCCTTATCCCCCAACAAAACCCATCTACTCTGCACAAGAACCTTCCATTTTTTTGTATCTTGGCTCTCTGTCCTGATGGTAACGGTACTACCGGATCTCATATGCGGTACTACCGCCTAACGGTACTACCGGAAGTTAGCAGCGGTACTACCGCCACTGGTTGTGTTTCCAGGTTCCTGCCTGAAAACTTCCCAGGTGCGGTACTACCGGCCTATACCTTCGGTACTACCGCTCAGCGGTACTGCCGCCCGTGGAACCGGTACTACCGCCTGTGCGCGTCGGTTAAGACTGGAGACGGGGGAGAGGCACCCCTAAGTGCCTCATTCATCCCTTGTCTCCACTCCTCACCAGCGCCACCACCAGAGCAAGACGACGCCTGAGGAAGCCCGCCCTTCCCTCCCTCTCCCGGATCCACACCGGATTCGGCCTCCCTGCGGGCTCCTCTCTCTTCCCCACCGTCATGGACACCGGTACTACCGCCCTCCTCATCTTCTTACTTGTTTTCTCCATTGAATCTAGGGTAACTTCGATTCTTGGTTAAAACTCGCATTCTTGAGGTTGTATCGTGTGCTATTTACCAGATCTATCACTTGGTCCGATGGAAATCGTGTTTTACAACAAATTTCTTGCCCATACTTGGATCTCTAGTTCAGATCTGCACTGTAGTCGCGGGCCAGTAGTACCGGGAATCTTTTTCCGGTACTACCGCTAGTGCAGGTCCGGTACTACCGCCCCAGGCTCCACATTCGCTCTTCCATCCTCTGTTTGCCCCAGGTTCTTGTGCCCTTACCCCTATGCTATCTCCCTCGTTCTTTCACAGATGCAGGGGTTCCCGTGGATCGTGCAAGCGCTCCAAAGCTCACCATGAGATCGAGGACTATGAGTCAGAATCTAAAACAAAGTCAGAAGAGGAGGTCATGCCTCAACCTAGTGCTCGTCTGAAACTGCCAACAACTCGTGGTCGTGGACGGAGGGGTGGGGGGGGTCAAGCAAAGTGTTGGCCGTGGTAAAGCTCCTCCACCTCCTCCTCCTTCTGGTCCTCGCAAGAGTCAAAGTTCCGGGCCATCTGGGCCAAAGTTGTTGTCTGATTTGTCTGAGACAGAGTTTCATGCCCTGCGGGTGGTCAGTCCATATGGGACAGCTCGCTCTTATGCTCGTGAAAATAGCCTCTTCTTTACGGATTTTCAGGAGCGGGTGTACCATGAGATTCTCATGAAAGATGACAAAGTTGTGGTTCCTCAAAAATGGATCGAGATGAATCATGTGAGGAAGAATCTGAACTACTTTGGAGAGGCCCTTGACATTTGCACCAACATTGGCTTGCTTCCCATTATGGAGTTCCGGTGCAACTATGATCCAATGCTCATTGCTCAGTTCTATGCAACCGTTCACTTTGCCAAGAATGATACTAGGACTCTCACTTGGATGACCGAGGGTGATGTCAAGTAAGCAACGTTGGCTGAGTTTGGGGCTATCCTCGGGTACGAAGACCGTGGCAAGGATGTTCCCGTTGGCTTTCGGTGCCATGACAATGATTATCCTATGAAGAAAGATATGCTTGCCCCACTGTACATCCGGGGGTGCGGAATCCCTGGAAAGATCAAAGGGCTCCTTCCTACTTATGACATCTTGCACCGCATCTTTCGCGATACTATCGCCCCTCGTGCTGGAAATGTTGATGAGATACATGCTTTCATGGTCGATATTATGATGGCCACCCATCACCATCGTGACTCTGGCCTACCTATGGATGTGATGGATGTTATTTGGAATGAAATGGTTTGTGCCACTTTTCAGAGGAGGGTGCCTCCTTTTGCTCCATACATCATGGCTCTTATCATTCGCAAGTGCCCCGTGATTGCCCGTGACTTGCCTAATCTTCGTCTTGCCACTCACCGCCACAAGAATCTGCTGATCAAGACCCATCTCAAACCACGCAATGCGGATGGTCAGATTGTTGATGAGGATGGGAACCCGGTTGAGGAGGACTCAGGTGATGCTGCTGATGCACCACAGGGTGCTGCTTTTGTGGTCTCTCGTCGTAAGACCGCTCAGCCATCTTGGGCCAAGAGGTTTGAGGCCAAACTCAAGAAGATATTCTGCTTTCAAATGGACAATCAAAAACGCCTGTACGAGGCCCATGTCTATGCCAAGAAGGCATGTTCTCGTCAGAAGGAAATGATGGAGGCTCAAGGCTTGACTACTTCCAAGGGCTCCGAGAACAACATTACCCCAGAAGACCAATGGATCTCCAAGCACAGCAACTGGGAAGATGATGCCACCTCCTCCTTCTGTGCCCCTCCACCTCATGGTGATGCATGGGACAACGTTGATGATGATGATGAGTGATCTCCGGGGCGTTAGTGTTGCTCTTGTCCCTTTTTGGCGTCTTGATGCCAAAGGGGGAGAAGTTGCACATTAGGTATGCGGGAGATTTGCGAGGGAAAGTCACAAGCTCGTTCTTGCCTTTGATTTTATTCGCTTGTGAACTTTATTTGGTTGCCTCTTATTATGTGTGACTTACTATGTGTGAACCTAACTATTTGTGCTATGTATGATAAGACTATGTGGTTATCATATGGATCCATCTTGTGTGTAATATGGCTATTCTTGTTGGATCCATCCTATGTGACGACATTCCTCATTCCTAATCAATATTGGTCATCACATGTTATTTAGCAAAGGTATGTCCTCTATGTGCGACTTCTACTCTGGTATCAAGTTGCACATTAGGTATGCGGGAGATTTGCGAGGGAAAGTCACAAGCTCGTTCTTGCCTTTGATTTTATTCGCTTGTGAACTTTATTTGGTTGCCTCTTATTATGTGTGACTTACTATGTGTGAACCTAACTATTTGTGCTATGTATGATAAGACTATGTGGTTATCATATGGATCCATCTTGTGTGTAATATGGCTATTCTTGTTGGATCCATCCTATGTGACGACATTCCTCATTCCTAATCAATATTGGTCATCACATGTTATTTAGCAAAGGTATGTCCTCTATGTGCGACTTCTACTCCCAGGTAGCTTGTTAGAATGTATGGGGCTTGTTTCTACATATCTAGGGGGAGCCCCATCTACATCTTGTCATCACTAGATTTCCCTGCAAAATGTGTGTTGTCATCAAACACCAAAAAGGGGGAGATTGAAAGAGCATTTGCTATCCCTAGTGATTTTGGTGTTTGATAACAACACACATATCGGACTAATGATTTGCTAAGTGTGTCGCATGTACATTAAAAAGGTTTGCAAACATTCAAAAATTGTCTGCCTGGCGCGGTATCAAAAAGCGGTAGTACCGCTTTTTGCTACCAGACCAGACAGAAGCAAGTGACTAACTGTCAAAAATTCTCTGTCGTGCCAACACCAGAAGCAAGTGACAGAAGCAAGTGACTAACTGTCAAAAAGCGGTAGTACCGCATTTTAGTACCTAGTGCGACAGAAGCTTTTTTACAACATGTCAAAAGCTTCTTCCTGCTCCGGTACTAAAATGCGGTAGTACCGCATTTTAGTACCGCTCAGGACAGAGCCTTTTTGAACGTTGCAAAAAGCTTCTGTCTGTGCAGGTACAAAAATGCGGTAGTACCGCATTTTACTACCTGGCGTGACAGAGACTTTTTGTACGTTGAAAAAAGATTTTGTCTGCGCCGGTAGCAAAATGCGGTAGTACCGCATTTTACTACCTGGCGTGACAGAGAGTTTTTGTACGATGCAAAAATCTTCTGTCTGCGCCGGTAGCAAAATGCGGTAGTACCACATTTTACTACCTGGCGTGACAGAGAGTTTTTCGTATGGAAAACTGTTGATCTCTCCAGGTCCGGTAGTACCGGTTGCCTCAAGCGGTACTACCGCTTTCCTGTAGCAGCAATAGTAGTACCGCTGGGGGCAGGACTTGATGCAGTTTGAAAAAGGGTGGTCCGGTACCAGGTCCGGTAGTACCGGAGTTCTCCGGTAGTACTGCTTGAACTTCCGGTACTACCGCTGCAATAAATGCATCAACGGTCAGATTTTGTGGAGGGGTATAAATACCCCTCCACCTACCTTGGGACAAAGAGCTCAGCACATTAAAGTCATTGCCCACCATTGGAGTCCATTGGAGCCACTCAAATCCTCAAGATCTCCTCATCCAACCACCCAAAGTCCTTGATCTTTGGGGAATCGAAGGAGGATGCCCCGATCTACTACTTCACCAAAAGAGATCTTCATTTCCCCCTCATTTCATTGAGGGCCCCTTTGCTCTAGTGTTTTGTTGGAAACCCTAGTTCTTTTTTTTGTTCTTACAAGCTTGTCTTTGATTGCTTTGACAGCTTGCTTGTATTTGGGAGCCTCCGATTAAGTTGTGGATGTGTGCCCCAAACTTGTAACGGTGCCGGCTTCCACCTTGAAGGTTGCCGATATAGTGGAAGGTGAATCGATCCCGTTGGGGTGAGATTCATCGGAGAACAAGGGAGGCCTCTCGTGGCGTTGGTGGTTTGAAACCACCCCCTCTCCAAACGTAGACGTACTTCCCCTCAAAAGGAAGGAACTACGGGAAACAAATCCTTGTGTCTCCGCGTCCACTTTTCGGTTACCTCTATCCTTTACCGCACCTTACTTACTTGTTACTACTTTGTGTTGTGGTAGCTCTTGCATATTTGTCATATAGGTAAATTCACCATAGTTGCATTACCTAGAGAATTTACCTTATTGTCAAACCTTAGTTTGAAAAAGAAGAAAATTTGAAGTAGCACCTATTCACCCTCCCCCTCTAGGTGCCCATACGATCCTTTCAACCACCACCACCGAAGGAGTAATTCGTCATCAGGCTTGGCGTCCCCTTGGCGTGTTCCAAGCTTGGGGGAGTGTCGCGGTATCACATCATTATCTTTTTATCTTTTACCTTTTTAGTGGATTCATATCTTTGGTAGAGAAGTTATCTTATAGGTTGGTTTGCATGTGGAAGTATATCTCCTTTAGTTGATTATCTATGTATCCCTTGGTGTGAGTGCCTTTATGGAATATTATTGAGAAGTTTCATCTTTTACTTTTTGCATTTATTATTTTAGTTTGCAATCTCTATTATATGATTGATCTTGTTGATCAGTATTGGCATCACTTTGGGAGCATCAAGTAAATCTAATTTGGTTTTGGCAAACCAAGATCTGGTCAGTAGCAACACTTTTTGAGGTTTGAAAGGAAAAGAGAAAAACCTTACAGGTATTTTGTATCATTTATTTTCTTTCTTGATTGGCTTATAAGCTTAGTATTCTTTATTTAAGATCTTTTGTGTCTTCAAGGAAGATTGCATGTTTGGCTTTATCACTTGTAGGTTTGCATGTTTCCTTCAACTCTTTTGCTTTCTACCCAGCCTTGCTAGCCAAAAACTTGTTTTGAGAAGGCACACTTCTCATGTTTCCAATCCATTTGAACCAAAACATGTGCCATTTTTGTCCACCATATCTACCTATTAGCATTATTGTTATTCCAAGAAAATTCTAAAGCTTCATCTATCTTTCGAATTAAAAACTATTTTGTTATGTGAAAACTAGTTAGTAAAGCTCTCACGAACTTGATGGCACACCTTATTTTCTTGCCCCTAATTGACTTGAACCATTGTGTCATTGAAGTTGTATATGCTTGCATCTATATGTTGGGATTAGAAGAACTGTGCTGTCACGGGGAACGCTTTCAACACTTATGGATACATATTCAGTTGATATCATGCTCTTTTGCTTGCGGATGTCGTCGGTGTGAAATAAAAAGGGAGCTTGTAAGTCCATGGAGTTATGTATTTTGTGTTAGAGAAACGCCTGGGCCGCTAGCCTAAGCCATGCCTAATCATGGTGTAAACTTGCAGCATCACCATAATGAGCATTCTGTGAAGCATCCTCAGTAAAAAGCTATGCACATAGTAAATAAAAAGATTGCTGAGATGCTCATTGTCTGCTTGCCTTGTCATTTTGGTTATGGGATAGTTCATGTATCATGTGCAAGGGGTACCCCGTTGGTGGTTCTTTATGATACACATGTACTTACAATGATAAGAACTTACTGGTGACTAAAGTTGAGTAGCATGAGGAGCGGCCCTCGTACTCAAGGGACATGATATTGCCAACTTATATTTCGTCAAACATATACTCCATCCTTGTTCACTTTAACCTTAACCATCTCAAGATGCCTATGATAGGGGCAATGAGGGCTCAAACCTAGTAAGTACCATAATCTTTTGGAAGCTCTTTATGACTTGAAATCCCTGCTTCCCTCTATGAAGGGACCTTTCTTCTATTTCTAAGTTGAGTCAGTAAACCTACTTCCTCTCTATCTCCAGCAAGCATTTGAGTTGTTGTGTTGCAAGCATTCATATGGTGATTTATTCAATCATGTTATCTATCTTCATTTGTTTGCACAAGACTCTTATCTACTGAGTATTACTTTGAAAGCCGTCATTGTGAAAAAAACCTTTTTGAGCCAAGAGTGCTCCTGTTTTTGAAGACTTTTGCAAAAGCTATTTGTGAAACTGTTTGCCAGCTGTTCTCTGACCAAGAACAAAGTTTGCCAATTCCAATTATGATTTACCTTTATGCATCTCTATTGTGACTCATGTACTTGTTGCAAGCTAAGTTATATAATGGTGAGTTGCCTTCTTCTATGAGTTGTGTAATGGTAAGTGTGATGCTTCTTGTCCATATTCTTTTATCGACACTTAACTCCATAAACTTGTGGACATGTTTACTGAAATCAGTTTTTGCTTGGGGACAAGCGAAGGTCTAAGCTTGGGAGGAGTTGATACGTCCAATTTTCATCACCATTATATATCATAATTTGCCTCTATTCATTGATATGTGTCTTATTATGAGGTGTTACTTATGTCTTTTCATCTGTTTTTGCATGTTGGATGATTCTTGGAGGATGGACTGTCGGAGATAGGTTTTTGATGGAAAAAGAGGTGTTTTGATGCAATTTCGCGAAGATCAGAAAAATACCAGAAAAATATTGGAAAATTATATTTTCCCAAAAGACAAAGGAAGCCAGGAGGGGAGGCGTAGCTGGGCCACAAGGGGCCCACACCCCCCTAGGCGCGGGCCCACCTTGGGCCACGCCTAGGGAAGGTGTGTCCCACCTGGCCGGCCTCCGACTCTGCCCTTTCACCTATATCTTCCTCTCGGAACCCTAATACCAGGGAGCGACCATAGAAAGATTTCCGCCGCCTCTGCAGGACGGAAAACACCGAGAGAGAAAGAGCTCTATGGCAGACAGATTTCTGCCGGGGAAATTCCTTCCCGGAGAGGGGAGATCGTCGCCATCAACACCATCATCAATCTAGACTTTATCGGGATCATCATCATCATCCACACCATCATCTCCACCAGCACCATCATCACCACTCCATCCCGATGTAACAATTGTGTTGGATCTTGCATTAGTTCTTAGGGGAAACTTTCCCGGTGTTAATTACTATTGTAGTTGATGCTTGTGAGTGGAACCATTGGATTATTGTTTATGTTCAGATTGTTATCCATCACCATATCATCTTTGATCTTGATCCATATGATGTCTTCTGAGTAGTTCGTTTAGTTCTTGAGGACATGGGAGAAGTCATGTTGTTAGTAGTGGATTTGTGTTGAGTTATTATTCAATGGTTTAGTATTTAAGTTGTGGTGCTATTCTTCTAGTGGTGCCATGTGAACGTCGACTATATGATACTTCACCATTTATGGGCCTAGGGGATGAATTGTGTATTTGGCTACTAATTGTGGGGTTGCCGGAGTGACAGAAACCAGACCCCCGTTAGGACACCATTGCATAAGGGAGTGTAGGATCTCAGAGTTTAAGGCTGTGGTTAGGTTTTTATCTTAATTGTTTTCCTGTAGTTGAGGATGCTTGTAGGGGGTTTAATCACAAGTATGTATTAGTACAAGTAAGTTTGGTACATTAGCACAGGTTCACCCACACAACACTTACAACACCAAAGAAGAGTACTCAGCTATTTGAAGCGAAAGCACTTGACAGAATTCCCATGTGTCCTCGAGAATGTTTGGTCCTTATAAGTATTTCCACTGGCTTGTCCTTTGCTAAGAAAGGATTGGGCCACTTGCTGCAATTGTTCATTGTCTTTATTACTTGCACTTTGTTTTGTTGCTTTATCAGAAAACCCCTAAAAATCCGTTTGCTAAGTATTTACAGAGATTTCCTGCTCCATATCACTAGTCAACACCTTCTGCTCCTCGTTGGGATCGACACTCCTATTTATCAAAAGTACTACGATACACCCCCTATACTTGTGTGTCATCAATCGGGGAAGTAGAAGATGATCCTCCACTCCTCTTGAGGCTTCACCCTTATGAGAGCGCTGGTGGTAGGCCTCGAGCGGGGCAACACCGGTTCCTTGCTAGCACCTGTATCAATGTTAGGTTTCTCCTTACGCTTGTTTGGCCTCGGATCTGTAGTGATGAACTTGACTGTTTCCACACGTCCTTTTCCGTGCGGCTTGCATCTCTCCCTATCTTCTTGGATCCTTTTCATCGCCATCCAGTCGATCTCTGGGGGATCATAGACATCGCAACAGATGTAAATATGACTCACCCCTTCATCGGGGTCGCTGTTGTAGAATCTTGGCTCGACGTACTCTTTGTACCCTGGGCTAAACCTCTCACTACTAGGAAAATGGTCGTCTGTGGCGCACCTGTAATCATCATCTGTGGCGCACTAGGGGTGCGCCACGGGCCTTGCGCTATGGCTATCTCCTAGCCGTGGCGCACTGCCTAGTGCGCCACGGTTGTGTCGAGATAGGCGTAGCGCACCTGCTAGTGTGCCACGGCTATGTCGGCAGGTGCGCTACGCGTTAGATCTTCTGTGGCGCACGTCCCAGTGCGCCACTAAGCTGTTGAGGTGCGCTTTAGACGTAGTGCGCCACAAAAGCTAGGTCATGTGCGCCACAGGTTTTTTTTGTTTTTTTTTTAATTTCAGAGCCAGATTATATACAATACAGATTATATACAATATTACATGCAGATATACACACACAGATACAAGATATACAATTATATATATAAATACACAATTTGAAAAACAAGATTGAAACAAATACATATAGATAAGTCTCATACATGAATACATAGTATAAGTTACATTGTTTCGATCAAGTTACAAAGTAGTTGGTGACATGTGAATACATGTGTCGATCGAATAAGTTAGAGCTCGGAAGCTCGCCTAGACATCTAAACTAGCTAGACACAAACGCGGGATAAACAACCAAAGAAGATAGGCATGATCACCGCCGCGACGAAGGTGTAGGTCTTCATCCGGTTCCTTGTCCTAACTCCCGCTAGATAGCGCGTGTATCTAGCTTCCGCCTCCGCCATAGTGTTGTACCCTTTGTAGCTATTGCCGCTGAAATGGTG
Organism: Avena sativa; assembly: GCA_916181665.1. Taxonomy (NCBI): domain Eukaryota; kingdom Viridiplantae; phylum Streptophyta; class Magnoliopsida; order Poales; family Poaceae; genus Avena; species Avena sativa. Next base: position 365,969,043 of record OV702279.1, on the reverse strand, counting down.
CACCTGTCTCCGGCAGTCTTCCCAATCATCGTAGACTCCGGGAAATCGTCCCTTGTACACGACGTACCACGTCATCTATAAGTTGACAATAATAATTAACCGGTGATTGAAAAAAACATATATAATTAAAGTCGCATATGAAGATACACTTATAGAAAGTACTCCTAAATCAAAAAGACCAAACTCAAAAAGCATGCCTCATATATAACTAGGTTGTTCGACACAAGAATATGCTACAATGGAGCTGTTCGCCAAGTAGGATGCACAACACCTAGACCTGTGCATAGCACAAGGCGAACAATCCCATCGCAGCACATTCACATATAGTGTGCCACGACATTTAAATCATCGGCATTATTCTCGAAAAATACCAAAGTAACTCGAAAAGAATGCCTCATATATATACATAGGTCGTTGGACACAGGAATATGCTACGATGAAACTGTGAGCCAAGTAGCTATGCACAAGACCTGGACTTGTGCATATCACAAGGCTCACAATCCCGTCGTAGCACATTCACATATATATTGTGCCAAGACATTTCAATCATCGGCATTATTCTCGAAAAAGACCAAAGTAAATCAAAAAGAATGCCTCATATATATATACATAGGTCGTTGGACACAGGAATATGCTACGATGGAACCGTAAGCCAAGTAGGATGCACAACATCTAGACTTGTGCATAACACAAGGCTTACAGTCCCGTCGTAGCACATTCACATATATATTGTGCCACGACATTTTAATCATCAGCATTATTCTCGAAAAAGACCAAAGTAACTCGAAAAGAATGCCTCATATATAACTAGCTAGGTCGTTGGACACAGGAATATGCTACGACGGAACGGTTAGCCAAGTAGGATGCACAATTCCTGGACTTGTGCATATCACAAGGCTAACTATCCCGTCATAGCACATTCACATATATATTGTGCCACGACATTTCAATCATCGGCATTATTCTCGAAAAAGACAAAAATAACTCGAAAAGAATGCCTCATATATATACATAGGTCGTTGGACACAGGAATATGCTACGATGGAACCGTGAGCCAAGTAGGATGCACAAGACCTGGACTTGTGCATATCACAAGGCTCACAATCCCATCGTAGCACATTCACATATATAGTGTGCCACGACATTTCAATCATCGGCATTATTCTCGAAAAAAGAGTAAGGAAAAAAAGAAGGACCAAAGTGAGCAAAGGACCAAAGAGTAAGCAAAAAAACCAAGCATTGATTTATATAATAATAATAATAAGCAAAAGAAGTAAGCTATGATTCATAAACCTAATAAGATAAGTATAGTAGCATGTACACTTGTCCACACACACACAAAGGTCGTCTATAGTTTGTAACTACAACTAGGCCAACATCAAGCCTTCTGGCTCGGCTTAGGGAACGGGAGGACGCCTTGTCTCGTCATGAACTTCCTATAGTCACCCTGCATCTCTAGGCGATCTTCTATGTCATGGTTATTCGGGATATTTCCTCTGTAGAAGATCCCCCCGAAGTCATGACATCACGAAAGATGATTGCCCCAAACTGCTGCTGGATGCGATACATCTCTTGTCTAATATCTGAATCAGTGATCTTGGCCTTTGCTTCGGCCCACTGTTTGAGATGATCTGGCAGCGTAGAATTCTGCTGGTCAAGTAGGAACGCCCTCATGTGATGGAGTGCGTAGTAGGCTTCCTTCTTACTGTTTTTCGGCTGCTTCACGCAGGGAAACTCCATTACGTGGTTGAAGACATGCCTGCCGAACTTGACCTTCGTACGCACGAAGGTGGCGCCTTCCGTCGAGGCAAAGCCAGTGAGAGCATTATTGCCGACGAGTACGCCATGGAGGGGTCCTCACAGTGCATGTTTAGAGACGTGGGGTAAAGCGGACGGTTGACGGGTATGAGGTAACATAGCTTACCCAGGTTTAGATCCCACGACGGTGGCGGAATCCTACTCCTGCTATAAATCACTATAAGGGCAATACGCCGAGTTACAGAGATAGGTTCGCTGTGCGAGGTTGTATGAGATTGTGCCCTAAAGGCCCCCATAGGCCCGACTTATATAGTCGTCAGATCCTAGGGTTACAGGGAAAAGTCCTAGCCGGACAGGTTACAGAGTCCTACACCGTCTATCACTAGTCTTGTGTAACTTGCACTCCAAGGCTCCGGGTACGCTGGTGACTCCACCGTAGCCTTCCTTTATCCGACATGGGCCTCCCTTCTGGATCCATCTAACTAGGCCGCCCAGCAAGCCACAGGCCATGCTACCGACTATGGGCCACCCGGGTTAGTCGGATAAGAGACATGCTATGAGGATACCCATATAGCATATCCCCAACAAGCATCATCCAGAACTTCCTTGATCTTGTCGTAGTTTTTCTTCTTTTCTAGACTCCCCGAGTCGAAATACGTGGCGTGGGAATGCTTCGGCGATAAGGAGATGAGCGTGCAGTGTTCATCTCTGCGCAAAAAATTCAAATGGAATGTGTTGGAAAAAGAATGATGATAATCTAATAAAGCCAATCGACGGTGGCGAGTGAATAACGACTTACTCGGGAAAGTAAGGCACGAGAATGTATTCCTTTGTCTTGTTCGCCACGAGGATTCTTTTTAGGCACAAGGCCACGATACGTCGTTCGGCGGGGGAACCCAAGCAGTCGTCACGCATGTAGTAGGGATCCACTATAGCGATGCCCGGTGTGTTCTCTCTAATGATCTGCATGGCCAGGCTGAGAGAAAACAGACGGACCATGGTATAGTGCAGCGGGTATAGGTGGAACATATTGAAGATGTCGTCGAACCGCAGGAAGAACAGATCTGCAGGGGCATTGTCGACGAAGCCCAAGCCTGGTGGCACCTTAACCACGAATACCGGGTGCGAGGGATCTTTCTCCGATAGAAGGCGTCTCTCTATCGTCAGCACGCTGTCATGCACACTCTGCAGTTCCGAACTGGCGAGCTTCCGCACGTTCTTAGGTAGCATGTGCTCACCCTCCACATGAATCCTCCACATAATACCCTCGGGTCTTGGTGGCCCATCCCGAAACCTGATCGGATTCGCAGTTGTTGACGCCACCGGCTGGCTCGAGCTGCTAGATTTTCTTTTCCTGCCCTTTTTTCCTTTTGGAGAGCGGACGGGCACCGCAATATGAGCACCGGCCGCCCTATGTAGTGTGTCAGGGCTTAGAATAAAGGGTCGGTTGGTTGTATCAGCTGGCTCTGTAAAGGCGCAAGCTGGAGGCGTCTCCTGAGAACCAAACAGACGCTTGGTGATAGTGGCTTTCTCTGTGGGGCCACCAGCTAGGTCTTCGTTGCTAAACTGAGTGTTGAAGAAGTGATCATTACAGTCTTCGTCGTCCTCGGCCGGATCCTGCGCCATGTGCATATCATCAACTTGATCATCTGACCCACCGCATGGAGGTGACGGCGAGGGCGGTAAGGGGGCCTTGCCACCGCTTGTCGCTGGCGCGACAGGCGGTGTTGTTGTCTGTGGCGTGATGGCCCCCGCCGTCTCCAAACGGATCATGCTCTTTGGCCATAGCAAGAATAAGCCGAAGCAAGTTCTAAGGACATCCGGCTCTTCTTCATCCGCTCCTGGGGGTTGAATGGGAGGTTCCAGGTCGTCGTAGCCCCTTAGCACCCGACTAATTTTAACCATGTGCACGCTATCTGGCATCGGCCTTGAGTGGAACGTGCGCTGCAAGGGTTGAACGATGGTACCCTTGGCAACATCCCTCAGCTCGTTGTTCACGTAGCATAAGAGAGTGCAAGGAACATCCGTCTGCGGAAAACATGTACGGCGTCGTCAGAGATGCCATAAGAGTAATAGATGGCATGAAAGGTGGTAAAGCAGTTTGTTTACCGTGATGGCGTCGAGATCGGCTAATTTCGACACACCGCATACGGCGACGGGCATGCAAGAGACGGAAGGGCTGCTTGATGGCGCGGTGCTGGCCGCCGGTGTATTCTCCCTACCGACGAGTGCTTGGAGCTCCGGTGCCGCCGCGACGATGGTAGGGGGGCACCAACATGTACTCCGGCGCCGCGGTGATGGCAGGGGGAGTCACCAACACTTGCGGCGCTGCGGTGCTAGCAGGCGGAGTCACGAACACGTAGTTCGCCTGATTCGTCGGTGCCGCGTTGTTCGAGTGGCTGCTGACCATGCTTGGAATCGGGCACGGCCCTACTCGACCACCCGCACTCCAGTTCGCTATTGACTCCACCAAGGTAGGCAGGAAGGACGTGAGGGTGATTGCCAGGTTGTCTTGGACGATCTGCGGGATCTGCGCTACTTGTTCCTTAAGTTCTTGAACCTCGCGGTTTTCCTCCTCGCTCCTTCCCGACGACGCCACATGCGTCCTCGGCGGTGGACCAAAATAATCCACCCAATTCTTACCCTCGAGGCCGGCTAGACGGCCAGCCGACGACGACTTCTTTGTAACCGGCTCTATTTTCTTGGCCCGGTTCATCGCCCTGTTAAAAGGGTTATCCCACCGGGTCGCCGCCGTCGACCCCTGGGATGAGGAACCCTGGGATCCATGACTAGCAACAATTTCCTCCTCCTGCAGAAGAAGTAACAGTGAATCGTTTAGATCATCGATTAGATTGCAATCGAGTTGATCCGCAGTAATTAGATTATACTTACCACAATTTCCTCGAATTCCTTCACCGCAGGATCCGTGGTGAGTTGTTTGGTTTTTGGGTCCACATGGTAACGGGCCCTGATGAAGTTTCGAACCTGCCCGGGTTCGAATTTCGCAAAGGGGTTTTCTATCCCCTTGGATCTATACTCTTCGTCCTCCTTATTCCATTTATCTCCGCGGTTCTGTATCCACCAAATCCGAGATGGTGATGACCTATATTCATCGCCTGCAGCACCTTTCCTCGATTACTATTGGCCAGGGCTCTTTCGGATTCACACCTCTCCTTGAACTCCCGGAACTGATCTTCGGTGATCTGCGGGTCAATCTTCTGGATCTCCTCGAGACTTTTGCCTTCTTTATAGATCTTCTTCTTTATCCGGGTTCTCCAGCTGGCCAGGGCGGTGCTCATCTTTGTGAGGGCGGATTTGTTTACTTCGTTCCCATGATAATTTGTGTTCTCATACTTAGCGGGGAACATGTATCTTGCGTGCAGCTTCTCGAAGAGGAGTGTGCGCAAGTGTCCATTATCTTTATGTCGGAGATTCTCGGTGTTGATCGAGATGGTTGTCCGGGTGATTGCCGCCACTTGACCACCGTACCCTTTGACGACAAGGGCGGGCTCCAAAGGAACCCCTGATGGGCTCACTTCGGTAATTTCCTTCCTGACGGTGCCGACCGTGTTCGGGCGCCGGTCCTTCGGCTTCTTCTTCTTCTTAGGAGGACTGATACCACTCCCTGTTCCCTCGCCGCCATCAGTGGTTTCATCACCCGCCGTTCCTTCGTCTTCTTCCTCCGCGTCTTCCATCTCATCATCCTCGCTCTCCGAAGGATGGTATTCTTCATCGTCTTCTAGCCGCTGGGCCGCCTCCCAGAATGTCAATTATTTATTCGGAGGTCTGAGTTCTCCTTCAGCGCTGATGCGCTTAGAACATCCAGCCTCGTCGTTGTCACACATCTTTGCACTAATAAAAAACAAATAATTGGTTAAATGCACGGAAAAATACGGCATGACCTTTGCTAATTTTCTTAAACTAGGAGTACCCGATTTCTGCCGAAACGGAAGTTAATCAACATTCCGGCAAAAATCGGGACTCATTTCATACAAGAACCTGCATACACGACATAATAAAGTGCTTCATATACAAGCACAAGCACAATTTCAAAAACAGTAGCTTTGCAAAACAGTAGCTTTGCACATATAGTAGCAGCACATACAGTACTACTATGTTCTCCAGCATTTTGACTTGAACATATAGCACATACAGTACATCCACAATACAGAACCATGTTCAAATGAGCTTAACTAACAAAATTTAACTTGAAAAGAAAAACATGTGCCACCAACATATCAAAGCATCAACTTTATAAAACCTTAAATAAGCTAAATCATGGGAAGGGACTGGAATAGTTTTATTTCCATGTCTCATCAATTATAATAATGATCTCATTAAACCTACATAAATCAATTACAACAGATCATGATTAAATATTGATGCACCTAAATCATTTTCCACAGTAGCAGCAGCACTCAACATTTTCCACAGTCTCATCAACAGTTTTATTTCCACAGTAGCCCAGTAGCACTCAACCACTTCTAATCATCCCAAAAATATTGATGCACCTAAATCATTTTCCACAGTAGCAGTAGCACTCAACATTTTCAGAAACAGAGCCTAAATAGACAGCTTATATATACATAGCAACCACTTATAATCCCCAGGTTATATTGACATAGCAACCACTTCTAAATATACAGCTTATATATACATTTCCAGAAACAGAGCCTAAATAGCACTCAGCAGTAGCAGTAGCACCTAAATATACATAGCAACCACTTCAATCAGCTCGTGCTTTATTGAATTCAGTATCTGGATAGTTTGGGTATTGGTATTAACCGAGTGCTGGGTAGTTTCCATATGTATTGGGAAAAATATCTGTAGTGCAATTGTTGAGCATTTTAATAGTTCAATCTCATCTTACTATACTAAAAGATTTTGTGCAGGTTTGCTACAAGCAGTTTGTCTCTCTTTCTTGCAGTAAACAATACATGTCCGTTTTTTGTCCAGTATCTACAACACAATAGTGCCGATATTATCAAGTCGACTTATTTTAGCAGCAAACCGACGCCAATGTTTGCAGTGATACAGTGTGTCTTAAGAAGTTTACATATTCTGATCGTTCCAACTAATCCAATGCATCTGGCATAATCTTTCATCCGGCTACTGCCTACAAGGCCACTTTCTCTGTTGCTCGTTGTGGCATTTTCATCTCTACCAGTAAGCATCTTGAACCAAGATTTATTCCAATCTCTGAAGTTGATTATTATGCTGGAAACTCTGCCTGGCTAGCTACAATGTATGGGAACGCAATGTGATTTGATTTAATCCAAAATCCTAAACAATGTATGGGAACATGCGTGGATTACACATGTCTGGATCCTAAACAATGTATGAGAACATGCGAGATTAGACTGTTTTTATTATCCAAAATCCTAAACAATGTACGAGAACATGCGTGGATAGCTGAGAAAACCTTTTATGTGTATGTGAATGCTGTAATTAACCAATGAGAAAATATTTTATGTGTATGTGAATGTTGTATTAAAGAAGATAATGGTAATTAAGCTAGCTTGCTGTGAATGTGAGTGCTGTGGGTTGCAATTGCCTGTCTTATGAATGTGAGTCCACTGAAGAGATCGACATGCTAATTCTTCAGCAGAGAGCCGCAGTGAGGAAATGAACAACAAGAGATCGATATAAGACCTCCCTATGGCGACGGCGGGGTGCAGAGTGTGGAGAGGGGTGGCGGCGCAAACCTGGGTTACGAGCTCTGTCAGTGGCCGTCCGGAGGAGAGCGGCGGCGGGCGACGGGGGGATAGTTGCGGCTCGCGTCCGGGGAAAGCTGCGGCGTAGAGCATCCGGGAACAACAACGTGAGCGACGGCTCCCGTTCGGTGACGAGCGCACAGGCCTCCTCGGACGCGCACGGGCACGGGCCTCCCCTCCTCCACGTCCACGACCTCCTCCTCGAGCGTCCTCCTCCACGTCCACGACCTCCTCCTCGAGCGTCCTCCTCCTCCACGTCCACGGGGCTCCTCCTCCTCCACGTCCTCCTCCTAGAGCGGCGGCGGATCGAGATCGGCGGTGTCTGAGGGTGGCAGTGGGGATGAGATCGGCGGTGTTTGAGATGGGGAGGAGAGGCACGCGGTCGTGGCACGGTTGACTAGTAGTACCGAGTTAGGCGTAGCGCACCCTGGCCAAGTGCGCTACGCTTAACTCGGTACTACTAGTCACATAAGAAGGCGCGGCCACCCATATTGTACAACTACACTAGCCTATCCCACTGGTTCCATCCACTGCTCTAATCTAAACCTATGAGCACCCAGGTTCGAATCCTGGTGCCCACCTTTTTTTTTATTTTAAAAATATTTTTAAATGTTCCAAAAAATACCCAAAAGTGGTGATATATTCCATAAAAGTTTTGTTTTGTTTTTAAAATACTTTTAAATATTCCAAAAATGCCCGAAAGTGATAATATATGTCATAAAAGTGGTACAAATTAAATATGATTCAAATATGTTATAATAATTTGTCCATGATACAAATATGTCATAATAATTTGTCCATGAATATTACAATCTTTTTTGACCACGCGTTTTACAATATTTTTTGAGCTAGCGTTTTATAATCTTTTTCCCTTCTTTGTCGCGGTTGAATAATTTAGCCCCGGCACTTTAATGTTTCTTCTTTCGAACGAGCTACCTTTTTTGGGTAGGGTTGTCCTTTTTCTTCTTGTGATGTACGTTGTTGCATCGTAGTCATCGTCATCTTCAATCTTTGGATCGCCGTACTGGTCGAAGTCTTGCTCATTGACGACTCCATCCATTCCGATGATGTTTTTTTTCCTCTCCTCACGACAACACGGCTAGGCTTTGTCGGGTCGGTAATGAAAAAACATTGGTCCACTTTGGTAGCCAGTACCCACGGTTCATTTTTCGCGGCCACGTTTGCACCGGCGGCCTTGGATTTGGCTGTTTCGGGTATAACCATGGTTGTGAAATACTTGTATTCTCTTTCGACGCTCTTTGCCCATCTGACATAGAACATCGGCACCTTTTCTCCACAGTAGTCGAGCTCCCAGATCTCCTCGATTCTTCCGTAGAATCTTTCCTTCACGTTGTCATCGGTGTAGAATTCCGACATTACGCCTGAGTTCTGATAATCACACTTGTTGTCCTTTTCCTCCGTGTAGAATGTGTAGCCGTTGATATCATACGCCTGATAGGTCACCAGGTTTTGCATCGGTCCCTGCGACAAGGTGAATATGATATTTTCCGTGTCAGAAGAATGCAATCGCGGGGGATTATTAAGGAGCGTCTGCCTAAACCAACGCATGAAATCTGAGTTGTGCTCTTTCATTATTTCTCCCTGCGTCCTATGTATGCCCCGGTCACTGTACTTCTTCTCGATTAACCTTTTGTGCTTCTGTACCCAAGGATCGACCAGTTCTAAATGCTGTAGCGCGATGAGGTTTGCTCGATCAAAGTCTGCGCGTCGAAAATCGAAGTCTGCATGCAGTATGCGACGACCCTCTCGGTGACCAGATCCGTCGAGCTTGCCAAGGTGCCTGTTGACGGGAAGACCGACAGGGTTCTCGATGTCTAGATAATTCATGTAGAAAGAGATGCACTCTTCGGCCAGAAAGCCCTTGTCTATGCTTCCATCTGGACGGGACCTACTGCGAACGTATCCTTTGATGTGTCCGTTCATCCTTTCGAACGCCATCATGCTGCGGAGGAACATCGGCTCGAGTTGTACGATGTCCTCCACGACATGGACCAGCAGATGCACCATAATGTCAAAGAATGCGGGTGGGAAGTAGACCTCAAGCTCGCATAGTATCACCATGATCTCCTCTTGTAGCCTCCCGAGCTGATTCACGCCAATCGACTTCCTAGAGATGACGTCGAAAAACTTGCAGAGGCCAAATAACGTTTCACGGACGTGCTCGTCCATTATCCCTCTTAGTGCGACCAGAAGTACTTGCGTCATTATCACGGCACAGTCGTGAGACTTCATGCCACTGAACCTCTGCTTCGCCTCGTCTAGGTATCTGCTTATCTTGCCCGCGTAGCCGTAAGGAAATTTGACTCCTAGAAGGCACTTGAAAAATTGTTTGATCTCATCCTGGCTTAGAGTGAAGCAAGAAGGAGGGCAGTAATATTCGTTCTTCTTGAACTCATGATCATCGTCATCTTCCTGATCATCAGGAGTAGTGTGTCCTCCGTGAAGCTTCTTCCGGATACCCAAGCATATCAGGTCGTGCCTTGCTTTCGGACCATCTTTCGTCCTATCTGGCATGTTGATTATGGTGGCGACCAGACTCTCGCACACGTTTTTCGTGATATGCATGATGTCGAGGCTATGAGACGTGCGGAGAAACTTCCAGTATGGCAACTCCCAGAAAACAGACCTTGTTTTCCATACCTTCATCAGCGGCTTGTCTTGTTGCTGCCTCTTTCGCTTCTTTCCAGGCTTAGGACAATCTTTCCATTTTTTCAGCAACTCTTCCACTTCTTCGCTGCTCCTACGCTCTGGGATTCCTCGGGTCTCGGATTTGCCATCGAACAGGTCTCCATGTTTTCTCCATGGATCATTCTTGCCGAGCCACCTCCGGTGCGCCATGAACACGGTTTTCGATGACCCTGGATCTTTCTCTAGTTGGAGATAGCTTGTGTTATCCATGCACCTAACGCATGCGCAGAATCCTTGGATAACCTGTCCCGAGATATACCCGCAACCTGGATAGTCTTGCACCGTAGTGACCAACGCGGCTCTCATAGTGAAATAATCTTGTGCGATGGCATCGTAAGTATTGGCTCCAGATTCCCATAACGTGGCTAGCTCCTCTTTCAACAGCCCGAGATACAGATTGATGTCGATACCAGGTTGTTTTGGCCCTTGAATTAGCATACTCATTTGTATGTACTTCTTCTTCATGCACAACCATGGAGGGAGGTTGTACATCCATACAAACACGGGCCAAGTGTTGTGCGTGCTGCTCTGGCTACCGAACGGATTGAGTCCATCGGTGCTCGCACCAAGCCTGATGTTCCTCGAATCTGCACCGAATTCTGGGAATTCGAGGTCCAATGCTTTCCACTGGCTAGCATCTGAAGGGTGCGTCAGCAGCTCATCCTTTTCGGGGTTATCATCATCATCTCCTGGCTTCTTCCTTTCCGCATGCCATCGCATGAGCTTCGCTTCCTTAGGGTCCGCGAAATAGCGTTGCAGACGAGGAGTGATAGGAAAGTACCATACCACTTTTCGAGGTGCTTTCTTCCCTTTCTTGTATCGACTCACGCCGCACACCGGACATGTGGTTTTCTCCGCGTCCTTGCCCCGATAAATGATGCAATCGTTGATGCATACGTGATATCTAACGTGCGGCAGATCGAGAGGACAGACGATTTTCTTGGCGTCCTCAATACTAGTTGGACATGTGTTCCCCTCCGGGAGACGATCGTGCCAGAATGCCATCATATCGTCGAAGCTTGCGTCGCTCAATTTGTGTTTTGCCTTCATCTCCATAGCCTTGAGCGTTACATTCAACCGGATATCATCGGGCCTACATCCTTCATACAATGGAGTAACCGCGTCTTTCTCAAGTTGCGCAAGCTTGGCTTTCTCTCTAGCGGCAGCCCTGGCGTTACTCGTCTGCTTGAGAAGCAGCTCTTGCACATAAGGGTCCCGCACCCAGCCTGACGTTGTTCCATCGTCGTCTGCTCCTCCAGCATCTAGATCATCATCATCCCGGTCTGCTTCCGCACCTTCACCATCTCCAGGAGACTCTTCATCATCTCGCCCGTTCTTGCCGTGATGATGATCATCGTCATGTTGGCCACCTTCACCGTCTCCATCGTCTTCGTCATCGCTTATCCAACGAGTGTATCCATCCATGAAACCATGGCGGAGCAGGTGTGCCTGCAGATTCCCGGAATCTGGGTCGATTACCTAGTTGAGTTTGCATCTTCTGCACGGACATCTTATATCCGTCTTGTTATTTCGTATCATGTCAGCCGTCACACATTTCAAAAATCTAGCCACAATGCGTTCGCTCATTATGCGGACCATTTTTGCCTGCACGGTGTACACGGTACAATTAAAAGTCTATTAGAACCACATAATGAATGCATGCATGCAATGGTCGATAGAAAATTTCGGCACGACCTATCATAAAATTAGGACCTTTGCAAAATGACAAAGTCTTGCCAAAATGAAAATGAATCAACATTTTGGCAAAACAAATGGCAACTTGTTCACATACAAACACAAGAGAGAGAGAGAGAGAGACCGAGATCCATACACACATGAACATATCATTATCCTCTCCATACACACATGCACGAGCATCATCGATACTCTCCATATACACACACATATGACCATCGATCCTATCATACACACATCATGAGCATCGATCATCTACATACATATGAGCATATCATCCATATACACATGAAGACATCCTTACATGGACAACTTACTGAGATGAGAGACCAATCGCGAGAAAGATGGAAAGGAGAGGTGCGCGCGAGACCGGAGAAGGAGATGAGAGACCGGAGACCTTCCTCTATTACTTATGTAACATCCAAGGCAAGTTCTACATGCTAAAAATGGTGAATGGGTGGAGAAATTAAGGTGGGAAGGAGAAGATCCTGACTATATCTAAGGAGGAAGAAGAAGGGGAAAGTGAAGTGTGGGGTGGTGGATGATCACACATGTGCACATAAAGTGCAGCTGCCAAAAAAATCGCCACATCCGTGGCGCACTCGGCCCTAGTGTGCCACAGGGATTAGTAACATCCGTGGCACACATGCCATAGTGCGCCACAGATGTGTCTGGCCGTTTCACAGCAGAGAGGGCCATGCGCTTAGGCGTAGCGCACCCCCTCCATGTGCGCCACAGTTGACACTAACAACCGTAGCGCACCTACCCTATGTGCGCTACGGATGTCTGGCGTGCGGCCAACAGGGCCCTGGCCCACACATATCTGTGGCGCACTATGGTCATGTGCGCCACGGTTGTTCTAGTTACTAGTAGGGCACTGCCCATAGGTGAGCCACGCCTGTTTTAGCCGTGGGGCACTTCAACCATGTGAGTCACGGATGTGCTAATTACCTATAGCCATTTTCCTAGTAGTGTCTCCACCTCCTCATCGCCTTCCTCCATTGACGGGCTGCTAGAAAGGTCCCTAGGGGCAATGAGCCCCATAGGTTTTCTGTGGCCTGGGACAGGGTAGAGCATATCTGGATTTGTTCCTGGTGATTTGTGATTAGAGAGAGACACAAGGGCATTATATAAGATCGGCCAGAAGACGGTAAAATTTGCGATAAACACCAAATTGTCGTTCAATAAAATAATCCAAACCGACTAGAAAAAGAAATCGCGGATTTGGAGGAGTCCTGCGCCATAACGACCAACTATACGGTCGCAACTCGTATAATTGCGGCTGTGTAGTTGGTTCTAGGCAGAAACTTCCAAATATTTCTAGCATAAGTCGGTTAGATTACCGACTAAGAACCAACAAAAACGTTTTTTTATTAAAAACAAAAATGGGTCGAGGGTACTGAATCTTTAACGATCAACTATACTGCGGGAGAGTTTTCTCTGGCCTTATAGTTGTGGCCGTATAGATACCGCACCTCGAAAATTCTTTTGCGAAAGGATACAGAACGTTTAACGACCAACTATACGGCGGGAGATTTTTCTCCGGTCGTATAGTTGCGTCCGCATAGTTACAGCATCCAAAAATTATTTTGCAAAGGGGATATAGAACGTTCGATGACCAACTATACGGCGGGATATTTTTCTCCGGCCGTATAGTTGCAGAACCCCTCAAAAACTTCAGAAAAACAAAAGGAATTCAAATGCAAAAAATTAATGGTAGGAACTATGAAAACAAAGCACTATTATAGTTAGAAAACTTACTTTCCACTAAAACTTCTTCTTTTTGGGAGTGACAAGCTCCTCCAACAACAAGGACTTCTTCTTTTTGGGAGGATTTGGCTTTAGCTCATATACTAATTCTTGAAAGCAAAAATCATCAAGACTAAAACTTCTCTCAATAAGATCGATGTCTTGCTGGGTAAATATAGATGATGCATCCACTATCTTTGCCTCCTATCTATGCATATTCTGCAACTCAAATTCTTGAAGTAAAAGATCCAACGGATCAGTCTTGGCTTATAAAACTTCCTTTCGAGGAGTTCTTTTAAACCATCACGATCCGTATGGACTCTTAATTTTGCATCGACAATGTAAGAACGAAACTTATTATAAGAGAAAAATACAGCAAAGAGTTTCCTTTCTTCCTTAGGATAATTCTTTTGAGCACTATTGAGAGTTCTATTAGCATGATGTATAATGTTAAATTTGCGACCTGCGTGTTGTCCCAGAATTGCTCCTACAGCATCATCACTAGCCTCACATATTAAATCAAAAGTCATATCCCATATAGGTGGTTTGATGACGGGAGCTCGAGACAAAGCATATTTAAGTTTATCAAAGGCAATAAGGCATTTATCATCAAAATTAAATCTTACTCCCTTTTGTAACAGATTAGTCAACGGTTTGGAAATTCCAGAAAAAATTCTAATGAACCTTCTATAAAAGCCTACATGACCAAGAAAACTTCTTATACCATTTACATCCCTTGGTTGTGGCATTCTCTCTATTGCTTCAACTTTATCCCTATCTACTTCAATACCCTTACCTGATACTTTGTGTCCAAGAACTATGCCTTCTTTGACCATAAAATGGCACTTCTCCCAATTTAAGACAAGATTAGTCTCTTCAACACTGCAAAATTCTATTGAGATTTTCCAAGCAACTAGTAAACGAAGTTCCATAGACAGAAAAATCATCCATAAATACTTCCATTATAAGTTCTATGAGCAGTCATGCATCTTTGAAAAGTAGCTAGAGCATTACATAGACCAAAAAGCATATGTCGGTAAGCATGTAAACCGTAAGGACTAATGAACGTTGTTTTAAGTTGGTCTTCAGGATGAACAACTATTTGGGAAAAACCAGAGAATCTGTCCAAGTAGCAAAAATGAGTGTGGTTTGCTAACCTCTCTAAAGTTTGATCTATGAATGGTAAAGGATAGTGATCTTTCCTAGTCTCCTTACTCAATTTTCTGAAATCTATGCACATCCTATGTCCAACAACAGTTCTAGTAGGTATCAATTCATTGTTTTCATTAGGAACAACTGTAAAGCCGCCTTTCTTAGGAACACAATGAACAGGACTTACCCATTCGCTTTATTTTACAGGATAAATTATACCTGCATCAAGTAGGTGTACTATTTCTTTTCTTACCACTTCCTTCATTTTAGGCTTCAGTCTTCTATTAAATTCTGCAACTGGTTTAGCACCTTCCTCCATAAATATCCGATGGGAGGCTATCATGGGACTAATACCCTTCAAGTCATTCATTGAGTACCCAAAGGCCTTGCGGTTCTCCTTTAGTAACTTTATAAGTTCTTCTTCCCCTGAAAGTTTAGAACTAATAATAACAGGGAATTTATTAGTATCATCTAAGAATCTATACTTAAGATTATCTAGCAGAGTTTTTAATTCTGGGGGTGGTAACTCTTCATCC
Source organism: Avena sativa (assembly GCA_916181665.1). Taxonomy (NCBI): domain Eukaryota; kingdom Viridiplantae; phylum Streptophyta; class Magnoliopsida; order Poales; family Poaceae; genus Avena; species Avena sativa. The sequence goes on along the minus strand of OV702279.1, from coordinate 365,953,730 downwards.
CCTCTCTTTTCTGGTTCTTCAAAAGCTTCATCAGTTGGAGGTTCTTTATTGGGAAATGAATCAAATTCATTTTCTAATTATTTTAGAGTTTTTATCCTCCATAATTATGTCTCCACAATCCGGATCTTCATTTATTTCTTCATCTTGATTATTTAAGAAGAGAGCTGCCATTTCTTCAATAGTTTTCTCCTTCTCTTCTTTTATGAATAGAGGTTTGTCTTTAAATTTGGAAAAATGGAATTCGTTTTCCACTTCCCCAAGCTTAAGGGATACAACCTCCTTTCTGAAGTCTACTGCGGCACCTATATCTCTCAAAAGGTTTTTTCCAAATATAATTGGGCAAAGAGTGTCAATTGGCATATCAACAACTACAAAATCAATAAGGAAATTTTTATTGTTAATTGTGATAACTTCATCTTCAACTACTCCCATTGTAATTCTAAGGTTTTTATTGGCTAACATGATTGTCATGTTAGTATTTTCTATTGTAGCCGGTGATATCTCTTCTTTTATTTCTAGATAAAAATCATAAAATATAACATTAACTTCAGTGCCAAGATCACATAAACCGTAATGCGAGGTTCTGACTTGTTGTTAACATGGGAGAAACTAAAGGCAAACTGAAATAAAGATGGAAGCAAGCAAACATGCAACAGATCTAGATGCAAACGGTGTTTCAATGTTTAGAAACAAGGCCTAGGAATCATACTTTCACTAGTGAACACTCTCTCATATAAATATCCTCTCTTCATGATACTACTCTTAACTACTCTCCAGTTGAACACTCTAATCCATTGTAGGTCTACAAAAGCACACCTCAAAGTCCACCTTCCCCATCTAGATAACCCCACACTATCACCTTGAGCGCTAGATGGTTCCAACAAACACCACAATTTCATAAAGACATCCAACTCCAAATATAACTCATGAATATATATGTAATCTAGCTTAAGTGCCACACACGGCGTGCACGCTGTCACTGTCACACACGTGGGAAAAACATAGATCTATTAAAGCACGATGAGTATTTATGTAGACTCTAGCCTAAGTGCTGCCATGGCATGCACGCTGTCAATTTCACACACATGGGGAGAGCAGAGATCTATTGAAGCACTTGAGTAGCAAGGTAGATCTACTTGATTACAAAGCTCATGACCACAACAAGAACATGCATAGGGAGAGAGATGAACACATAGCTACCGGTAGAGCCCTTAGCCTCGAGGAAGAACTACTCCCCCCTCATCATGGGAATCAGCCACGATGATGAAGATGGTGGTGGATATCGATGGATATGGTTCCGAGGGCACTTCCCCATCCCGGCAGGGTGCCGGAGCAGAGACTTTCTATCCCCCGAATCTCCCCTTCGGTGGCGGCGGCGCTACGGAGGTTTTCGTGGATTTCTTCTGGATGCCTTAGGGTTTTCGGGTCGGAGGCTTCTTATAGACAAAGGAGGCAAGGTCGGTGGAGGGCTAGGGGGCCCACACCCCCTGTGGTCGCCACCAGGGCTGGCCCGCGCCTAGGGGTGCGACCACCCTGGTGTCCTCCTCCAACTCTGCTTCATGGTTCCGTATCGCTCAGGAAAAAAATGAACTTTGGATTTTGTCCTATCCAATTCCGAGAATATTCATTTTTTAGCTTTTTGAAATAAAAAATAGCAGAAAACAGGCAACTGGCACTGTGGCATCTTGTTAATAGGTTAGTCCTGAAAAACATATAAAAACACCTCAAATTGTAGACAAAGTAAAGAAAAGTAGATACTAAACAAGCATGGAACATCAAAAATTATAGATACGTTTCCGACGTATCAATTATCATCATGAACATTCTTAACTATGTATGTGTGGGAGGAACTCCGTATTTGGACAAGAGGCAGCAACCACTGCTCAAATCATCCTCATAACCACATCAGATAGCAATCAACATCAATTGAATTATCGCGCTATTAAGGGACATAATCCCGCAGGACGTATCACATGGCATGGATAGTGTTTTGTGGGTTTTCTCGATTCCCAAGTTGATACGTAAGGGGTGCCAACAACTTTATAGTCTACTAACAAGTAGTTCCCTACATCAAGTCCCCACAAGAGGCGAATATTGGAGAGGTCGATTTCTCCCAACATCAAGATGTAGACAATCTAACACATGGTCACAGCGATGAGTATCATAATAAACATTATCTTATTTCAATCTCATACTAGGGTTTCTCCATCTCCCCAAGAACTAATGATCTACTTAAACATGGAGGCAGACATCATCATAGTAATGGTAATGGAAGCGAACATTGATGAATAGTACTTGTATAAATCTACAACTAGTGCAAGGATTACAACAAGATTTAGATGGGATGGATGGAGATGATGATGGTGATGAAGATGCAGCGGTTGATGAAGATGTAGATCGATGCCTTGGCCTCCCAGATCTACGTAGGAAGAAGATGGATCCCTAGGGCAAGTTCCCCCTCCAGATGCCTTTAGGAGGTTAGATTTTGGTAATTTCTGTGTGTTTTGTATGTCGTCTCTCTGAACCAATTGCACGGGGTGAAACTATTTGAGGAGGCGGAGGCGGCGCCAACTATATGGCGGGAACTATATGGTGGCCCGCCGTATAGTTGGTCGTCAACCCTTATGTCCTTGTTTCTCGCTTCGGGTTTTTTCTGGTATTATTAATATTTCCCAAATAAGCAATTTACATAGTTTTTGGCTCCTTTTCTCTCCAGTACAACTTCTCCAAGAATTGTGTCCTTTGAATCCATCATCTGATCTGATCCTGGTGAAAACAAACATAAAAAGTGTGTGCGAACAACGTAAAATACCAAAATCCTACATCTACAATGCAAAATAATAACTTAAACATGATGCAAATATGCACTCATCAGATACTTACAAAGGGATGTCGGAGAGGTTGAAGACCGACGTCTCCTTCTTCTTCTTCTTCTTGGCCGGCGGCTGAGGAGCCACAACCCGAAGGGGTACACCAGGAATGGGGGAGGAAGCACCTTCAAACCCAGCGTGTTGCTCGAGGAAGGCGGGCCCTTTCAGCGTCGGCAGCGTTGCCCCATACGAACTTTCACTTCGGGTTCTCTTGCGAGAGATACCTTCGCTATGCTCGGGGGTTTCCGTAGTCGGTGACTGCACAGGAGGGAGCGTGGAATCAGACTCCGCATCCCCACCATCTGGCATAGTCGTGTATTCTTCAGGAAGGGGAGACATCATGCTCTCCACCTTACGCTTCTACGGATCAGCAAACATGCACGTCCAAGTCAAGGATTGAAGACACAAACAATCAAAAATGCACCACGCGCAAGCACAAGACTCACCTAGGGAACTTCCTTCCTAGCAGTAAAAGGGGCAGTCAAAGACTTCGCCGACAGCTCCTCATCACCCTTGTACTTTAGCAAGGGTCGGAGCACTCGGTCGAGGTCGGTTGAAGACATCTCCTCATCCGACACTCTTGTCGGGTAGGTGGCACCGACATACAAATACATCGGGTACGCCCTCTCTTGGAGGGGCTGCACCCGACGCTTGAGGAATGTCTGGATGATATCAACACCGCAGACCTCCTTACCCTGCACCAGCTGGAGCGCCTCCACTCGCTGGTATAGCTTCTCCACCACTTCGGCTTCACCCTCCATAACATCATTGGACCACAAACACTTTCGGGTGACCACCTTGCTGGTGTCGAACGAAGCTAATCCATAATGCTGATTGTCGAGCTTGGATTCATGAAGATAGAACCCCTTGTTCCTCCATCCTTGGACGGATTCACAGAGGTGGAAGGAGAAGAATTGAATGGTGGGGCGGATGGATATCCCGCACACACCCAGTGCGTAAACGCCGCCAGTACCAGACCGCCTCTTCAAGGAGTAGAGTTTCTTGAAGAGGACAAAGTGTGGCTTAATACCGAGCCAACACTCGCATAGCGTGATGAAGCACGCGATATGCAGAAGGGAATTGGGCGACAACTGGTGGAGTTGTAGCCCGTAGAGAAAAATAAGCCCACAAAGGAATTTGTGGGCAGGAAGAGAAATACCCCGGATGACAAAAGTGTAAAACATAACCCGAAAACCTTCGGGTGGGTCCGGGATTACCATGTTGCCAGGAATAAAGGAATCACCTTTCTCCTTCGAGATTAGACCAGACTCACACAGCAGGCGCAAGTCCACCTCCCTGATAAAGGATCGACGCCAACTACCATCGGTGACGCGGCTGGTGATGGAGGCCTTCTTGGCGGCGCCGACGACGCTCGTCCTCGTAGCAGCGGAAGCGGACTTCTTCGGCTTGCCCATCTTGACTACGCGGCGTGCGGTGCGATGGGCGTGGAGGAAACACTATGGAAAAACGCAAAGGACGTCTAGCGCACAACATGGGCAAGCTCTGGAAATGGAAGAGGCAGAAAGACATAGAACGATGAAAGCAAATGGCAAGGGGAAAATTACCATACTCCTTCTACAGTATAAAAGGATGAAGACGATGAAGCAGAACCATCAATTTACTTGCCCTAATGCGTGTCCTCCATCACACCGTACACGTGGCAGGCATCACTCGAACCGTCGCGAGCACGCCGTCCACTACGCACGGAAATCGAGAAGACGTAGTAATTATCGTGTAAACTACGCATGACTAGTCAAATCGAAGTCAGATAGTAGGACCCATGATTGTCTCGTCACATCGCTTGTGCTCCCACATATGGTTGAGATCACCAAGCGTTAGCAATAACATCATCAAAGCAAAGGCCAGCAACGGCTACAAATTTTCGACTGCACATAAAGTACTTAGTCGAGTCTACGACTCAACCAACTACTCGGGGGCTACTCCTATCAGGAGCGCTGGCTACGCACCTGAGAAATTGACATGGTTCCCGTGTCAGTTGAAACACTTCCTCAATGCTTCGAGTCCTTCCTCGAGTCTGCGAATCCACTACGGACTCGGGGAGCTACTCCCATAGGGAGCGCTGGTCGCACACTCTAAATAGCACTGGCGTTGAGGGCATCCGCAGAGTTAAAGTCTCTGCTCGAGTCTACGACTCGAACAAACACTTGGGGCTACTCCTATAGGGAGCACTAGTCACGCATCCTATGAACTATTCGAATAAGAACTTTCAGATCGCTCATGACAAAAATAAAAAATCACATTGGCAACTTTGCCCAAATTGATGCTAAGTGAGAAACCGTCTCCTTGGTCACCCGAAACGCCTCCACGGCGACAAACTTTCGGATGCTATGTCTGCGATGCAAAGATAAGACCTATATATACTTTTGATGGTCTGGCAATGCAACAGACTGCGCTCTGCTAGAAATTTTCCGTGTCACCAAACACAATGAAAAATCCTGACGGTCGTGTTGGGTACCTAATTTAAACACTGGAATTTGACTCCTATAAGACCTCCACGGCCTGGGTTGAATTACGCCAGCATTTTCCGGATTCGAGTCCGAGGACTCGAGTCTGAAGTAGATCGTGTTGTTTTGTCCAAAGACAGTTAAATGATCCTAATCCGTCGGGTGAGTCAGGCACACGTATCAACAATCCCTATGACAACATATCCACCTGAAACATGTTCGGATGAGAAGCAGTCGAAAGACTATAGAGTCTCTAGTCGAATCTACAATTCGACCGAACACTCGGGTGCTACTGACATGGATATGACCTACAGGTACCTGACGTTAGCCTACCTGGTCCAACCCAGTGGAGACCCACACAAAGATCTGCTGCAAACATGAAGCCCAAGGAGACTTCAGATGGCCCAAGCCTTGAGAGAACTCGACTTCTTGGAGGACACGACCGAGTGTAGATAGAATTTTAAAGGGTCAACCCTAATCTATAACCGACTCGACCTACCCCGAGACCTGGCTTCCCCATATAAAGGCAAAGAGGGCACGATGAGGAGGCTCTCTCGAACACCTCATACCCTAGAACACACCTCATGCCAGATTGTCCCCGTGTTGCTTGCCTGTTAGCCGTTTCACGATCTCCAGCTTCCTCTCCTTCTCCAAAACCCAAGTCCATAACAATGGGTATTGATGAGATCAAACCTCGTCATACGCTGTAGCGTCGCTTAGGCGACGTCTTTAAAACCATGCTGGCATAAATTTTGAAGCGTGAAGTTGTTTTCCATCTTGTCCATATGCATGTTTGTCTCCCTTTTGAATTGCAGGTGTAAACTGAAGTTTGGCGGGAAGATGATGTATAGGATTTGATAGAAGATTTGAAGAGGATGATGTGTACATGGCCAAGCTACTTCTGCATTGAAGAACATAGCTTTGCAGTGATTATAACTAAACCTCTAGCTAGAAAGTGACAACCAATAGAATTATTAGCTCATCTTCTATGTTGCTGTAGTGCACTTCGCTCTGTGTGTAGTAGTACTAAAGTGAAGATAGTTAGGTAAAATGAAGGTCTTGTAATGCATGAATAGTTGTGAAATGTATCAGTTAGCTAGATTATGTATGATGCATTGCTTTGTGGTATGCTTAGTTGAGTACTATGCGATGATTTGTGGTGGAATAAATCACTGATTATTGTTATGGATGAGTGTTGCACAAAGAATGATTGGATGTGTGTAGAAAAAAAATACTACGTGACGGCTGAATTTAGACTAAAATTTAAAGACCAATTTTCATTTTATTAGGCACAACATTCATAGAGAGCTAACAATATAAAATTCGAAGTAGTTTTAGACACGCGAAGGCGTGTGGAGAAAATAAAAGGAATTTGTCTCTAATTTTTTATGCATATAAAAGCTATTATTTAAAGCCGTCACCATAGTGAAATCTTGGTAAATCATAATTAATTATGAGTTAATTATATGTTATTGCTTTAATGCATAGATATATAATTATATTTTTTACTGATTGTCATTTTATGAAAAATATATTTTTTGCAATATTATATGGCCATATTTTTTGATGCATGTGTATTAACTTTACATGTACAGAAAACATATATTGCTCCCATAGTAACGCACAGCATTTTACTATTTCCTTCGACCCATATTAGTTGTCTTGAATTTGTCTACATTCGAATGTATCTAGACAAATCCAAATCAAATCTAAATCAATAATATGGGTAATATGGGTCGGAGGTAAGTAGTTAGTATATAGATAGATAGATCAGGAAATTTCTTTTATGTAAAATCGAAAGAATATTTTGTGCCAAACGAAAAAGATATCTATTATTGGAAAGAAAGAAGTAGACCAACCGAGTGTGATTGTGTGAATCATACACGGTGGGGGCGAGAATAAAAAAAAACCCACCCCGCACCCTCTAGAGAGCGCAAGAACCCACCCCCCTTGTTCGTGTCCAGGCTCCAGAGGCGGAAGGCAGGCAAAGCGAGGAACCCTAACCCTAAGGAGGAGGAGGCAGTCCCAGATCCCGCAATGTACGCACCAAAACCTACCGAAATTTCTCGCCTTTCCAACCCATCGCAACCCAATAGCCTAGATCGGGGAGGAGGAGCGGCCGGCGGCTGTGAGCGGAGGGGACGGCCGGCGTCGATCCGTGCCTTCTAATCTCTATTTATTTGTAGGCAGCGACGATGGCGGCGTTTCTTCGACAGGGAGCTAGGAGGATCGGTGGCTCCGTGCTCCAGCGAACTCAGGCAGCGCTCACATCACCGGCGGTTGCGGAGGAGCGACGCCGGCTCGTGCCGAGGCGCATGTACAGTACCGAGGAGGTATCTTAACCACATCTCACATCTTTTGCCCCGCATGATTTCCGGCTAGTTTTTTTGCTGTGTGACATCTTAATTTGGTCTCTTTGCTTAGAAACAAGGGCAATACTTATTAGCCTGCTCAAAGTAGCATTTTTTTTAGAGGAAGCAGCCTTATTTCCCTGTTTGATCATCTTAAAGTTGTCACTTTTACTCATACCTATAGCAAATTGAAACATAAAAGATGTTGGCATGCTCGAAAAAAAACATATAAGATATTTAATTTCTTGCTCTGCTGTTTTGGTTCCTTGAACCTCCTCTTCTGCCTGCTGCAGTTCGTAACACTAGTGAATTATTTATTTCCTTAGCCCCCTGAGGAGGTATCTTAACTAAAATTGACATATTTTTACCTTGCATGATTTCCAGCTAGTTGTTTTGCTGCGCAAATACCCTACAAAATCATAGATCTAGCCAGGGACAATCGAATTCTTTACAGCTAACATCTGTGACTTCTTAATTTGGACTCTCTTCTATTAGAAACAAGAGCTAGATTAACCTACCGAAAGCAGCATTTTTTAGAGGAAGCGGCCTTATTTCCTGGTTGATCATAATAGGTTGTGACTTTTACTCAACCCTTTAGCAAGTTGCAACATATAAGATGTCTAATTTGGTTGATCTGCTGTTTTGATGTCTTGAACAATCTCCTCTTCTGCCTGCTACAATTCATAATGCTAGTCATTGGTTGATATCCTAAGCACCCTGGTATCTGAACTCACCAAGGATTATGAGTCGCTCGACAAGTCGCGACTTGTCTACCAGTCGCAACTTCGATGTTGACACCCTGGAGCGACTCGACTAGTTGAGGTTGTCGGTCGACAAGTTGAGTAGTCGTTGAATATTCACGACAAGTCTATGATTTTGAGTCGATCGACTAGTTGCCTGGGAACAAAAAGCCCCTGTGTGAGTGAAAACCCTAAACCCCCACAGATCGTTATTTCCCCCACCGAGACGCCTCTCTCCTGGCCACCCTCCCCTTGTGCCGTCTCTCAACTTGCTAATATACTACTATCAGTAGACTAGTTGCTTAGTATTTTTTAGTAATTAAAGCTCAACTACGTATTGACTAGTCTAGCACTAGTCGAGACTAGTCACGACTAGTCTCCTTGTCGCCACCCCAACGACAAGTTGCGACTCGTTGACTCGTAATCCTTGGAACTCACATGATTTCAGGCTAGTTGTTTTGTCGCGCAAATACCTCGCACGGTCATGGATCTAGCAAGCGTTAATCGAGTTCTTCACAGTTAACCTGTGTGACTTCTTAATTTGGTCTCTCTGCTATTAGAAACAAGAGGCAGATTAAAGTTGTCGCAGTAGCAGTTTTAGGGGAAGCAGCCTTATTTCCTGGTTGATCATCTTAAAGTTGTGAACTTTACTCATCCCTATAGCAAATTGCAACATATAAGATGTTTAATTTGTTGCTCTGTTGTTTTGATGTCTTGAACAATCTCCTCTTTTGCCTGCTCCAATTCATAACACTAGTGAATCACTGATTTTCTAAGCACCCTGATATATGAACTAGCATCATTTTCCAGCTAGTTGTTTTGCTGCACAGATACCTCACACGATCATGGATCTACTGAGTGATAATCGAATTCTTCACACCTAACATGTTTGACTTCTCAGTTTGGTCTCTGCTTTTAGAAACAAGAGCAAGTTTAACCTACCCAAAGTAGCATTTTTTTTAGAGAAAGCAGCCTTATTTCCTGGTTGATCATCTTGAAGTTGTAACTTTTTACTCATCCCTTTAGCAAATTGCAACATATCAGATGTATAATTTGTTGCCCTGCTGTTTTGATGTATTGGACAATTTTCTCTTCTCCCTGTTGCAATTCATAACACTAGTCAATGATTGATTTCCTAGCTATTCAACTGAGAGAAGCTATTTCAAGCAATCCATTCAACAGGGCCCCTAATTAGCAAGCAAACATTTACATGATATCAATTCTGTTAGTAGTTTTTGCTTGACATAATGCATTCCCCATTGAATCTTCAATTTACAGTATTCTTCTTATCAGCACTCGATTAATGATCGTTATCTATATGTGTATCCAGCAAGCTTCTGAGGAACTTGCGCGCACGATCCAGCAGAAGAAAGAGGAGCTCTATGATTTGATTGCTCTTGGGGAGATGAATGATAGGACTAGTTCCTGGACCAACGCTTGGCTAATCCAGTATCTTTCTGAAGAAATCACCCCAAGACCATCCGACTCTTTCTTGTATGATATAAAACAAATTCAGTAGTCTATTTCTTTGTCTTTTCCTGCCTGACAGGTGTTGATATAATCCCATTTGATCTACCTGCAGGCAGGCTGTGCAGAAAACAAGAAGGGTGTACAGTGGGATCAGGAGAGCAGGCCTCATTACATTAAGCTTTCTGGCCACGGATTATTTTTTATACAATAACAAGGTAGCTCCAGTCATGATGATGGAAGAACAGAAGGTAGCTCCGGTCATGATGATGGAAGAACAGCATGAAGCAAGAGCAGTGGACATGATCTCTACTGATGGAAGAAGCTAGACTGAAGACGACCTAGTTTGATGCGGCCCTTTCTTAGAGGGATGTCTAATCTTATTATTATTATCACCATCCTGGGAATGTTTTTATAATGTGCTAGCTAGAACTCTAGCACAAGTCACTGGTGAACTGTAACATTTGTGATGTTGTGTGACACTTTGGTATGGCATTCTAATCTAATTGATGAGTCGAGTGGGTTGTTTTGGTTGAACTCTAGCACAAATCACTGGTGAACTGTAACATTTGTGATGTTGTGTGACACTGTTTGGTATGACATTCTAATCTAATTGATGAGTCCAGTGGGTTGTGGTGTATAACTGCAAGCATATAATGAACTACAATGATACATCTGCTACTAGAATTATTATGAGCAAAACGTAGTGTTAGGAGAATTCAAAATAAAATAACAGTACAAGACTATCATACGAGTGTCCTTTTGGCCGAATACAGTCCATGGCCCAATGGGACCTGCAAATAGAGAGGACGCCCCGAGGCGGTCCGTTACGGTGGGACGGACGGCTGGTTAATTTACTTAGGTGTGGAACTACACAATTTACTTTATTTATATCTTGGTCTATGCAATAGTCAGAGACATGTCCATTAAGTCAATAGAACACAAGGCAGATTAGCACTATCTACTCTACTGCACATGATTCTGATATGCACCACACTGAAACCATGATCCCATGCTTTCTTCCATGACATATCATGAAAAAACATCAACTCTCGAGTCTCAGACTCTCACACTACAAAAATGTCTGTCAGTGATGCATATCATATGCTATCCGTGGTGCACGGTCGTGTGCCACTGATAAGATCGTGCGCCACATATAGTCTAAATATTAGTGGCGCATCCCAAGACGTGTGTCACGGATAAGGGCCGCCTACGGATATAGTTCCATTATCCGTGGCGCATTGCGTTGTCGTGCGCTACTGATAAGGTCTGCCAGTGATGCTACACTTGGTGCGCCATTTATATTTTTCCCTTTTTATACGATGCCCACGTATTTGTACATGTATTATACAGGTATACACAATGACAGTGATAATACTTCGTCACATTAATTAGAATCTGATACCGATCGACTAGCGTGAAGAAACAGATTGTTGCACAAGTTTAGGTCCCGAGACCGATCGAGTAGCAACTTACTCATCACATTACAAATCAAGTGTTCACCTAAACTACGATCAAATACGGTAGAACCGCAACGACGGTGAGCAAGATGGGGACCAAGACCTTCGTCCGGTTCTTCCACCTAGCTTCCTTTCGAAGGTGGTTCCTCCACCTATCTTCCGCCATCTCTCTAGTATTGTACCCTTTGTAGATATCGTCGTTGAACTTGTTCACCTGCTTTAGACATGTTGGGTTCGTATCATAGAAAACAAAACCTTTCCTACGATATGAACAACTGAGCACCAAGATCTATCTATCTATATACAAGCAACATGTGAATATATATCCATAGAGAACTTATCCTCGAAGACCGACAAAGCGTTAATAGATTGGTTCTCGTGGATGATGTAGTCGTTCACTTGCCGATCTCAAGATCGTGATGAAGTCCAGCCGGTCCAGCACCAGCAAGTCCAGGACCGCAAAGCAGTGGTGCATGCATGATCGCACACATGTCCAGGTACCCCGACAACCTCCGAGTCCTCGCTCCAGCAAAGCAGCGGAAGCGGCAAATCATTGTTCCAGAAAAAGCCACTGGAAACATGTATCTCGCTATGCCGAGACCATGGAGAATATTCTAGAGGGGGAGAGGGGGGAGCCACCGCCCATGGCATGGCAGCCATGGTGGTGCCCCCACCTCTTCCATCATTCATGAGGGTGGAGCTCCCACTCACATAAACATGCCTCCACTCACATAAAAACTCCTCCACTCAAAATTCCATTCACATCCATTAAATTTTCACCAAATTTAATGCAAGCTCTCATTTAATAAAACTCTTTTATTTATTTTATTCAGAATTTGTTAATTACATTAATTAACAAACATTCACATAAAACCCCTTGAAACATTTTAATATCACATGCAGAACCAGTTTCAGCAATTTCACCCAAAACAATTCCGGTTTCCATTGAAATAATTCCAGCACTTTATTTTTCTTTCCCTGGCATTTCATTTGTTCCAAATGGTGTCGGTATCCCTTCAGTGTGTCACCCTACGGTTCATGAATAATGCAGACATGATCGATACCCCTCTCCGATCAATAATCAGTAGCGGGACCTGAAGATCCGTACTGACTCCCACACATTCAACGATGACTTCTTGTGATCGTGTGAACCTTTAAAATTGTAACTAAATATCTTTGTCTCGTGATATTTTACATGTCCGAGATTCGATCATCGTTATCCCCATACCTAGTTTAATCTCGTTACCGACATGTACTCTTTTCTTGTTCCCATGATATAACATTCTAGTGATCCACATAACTTGCTTGCAAGCTATATTAGTGTGATATCACCGAGAGGGCCTAGAGTATATATCTCTGTCATCGGGATGTACAAATCCCACTCTTGATCCATGAGCCTCTACATAACACTATCAGAGTATCTGAACCCACCTTTATAGTCACCCTGTTACGTTGTGATGTTTGATGTTATCAAGTTACTCTTCCGGTGTTAGTGATTAACATGATCTCATGGTCTAAGGACTAAAGTTACTTTGTAATGATATTATAGTAATATAAACATAATGACTTTGATCGTATTACTATACTTCGGATGAGTGTTCATCACATCATTCCACCAATGTCGTGACCTTGTTATTAACAACATCGAATGTCCATGATCAGGAAACCTTGATCATCTTGTTAATCAACGAGCTAGTTTATATGAGAGGCGTAACTAGGAACTCTTTATTTGTTTATTAAACACACATGTATTAATGTTTTTGATTAATACAATTATATCATGAGAAATAAACATTTATCATAAACAAGTACTAAGATAATAACCACCTTATTATTGCCTCTCGGGCATATTCACATCAGTCTCCCACTTGCACTAGAGTCAATAATAATCTAGTTTGAAAAACTTGCGCATTCAACACATATGGCTTTCTGGTGTTGTATATACACGTTTGCTAGTGGTAATCGTAATCCTCAGATCTGACACTTTCAGGTCCGTGTGTATTTGCATTTCTTTGCGTCTCCATGCATCACTCATTCTCTAATGAGATGGCATTGTATAAATTTGGTCATTTGGTTAGACCTTTAGTTACTTGGGGTTAAATTGTGTCGATACTATTGTCGTACAATATATATTTACAGTGTTAGCCCATTGTGAACCACACCTTAGTTTGATAACAAACTACTTGACACAAATGCCCTCCTTTGCTGCTACAATAGCAGTCATATACTTAGCCTTTTTGTTGTAGTATCCGTCACAATATCTTAACTTTAGAATTCATCCAAATCCATCATGGAATCTCCTTTCCATTACATTGTGCCACACATAGTTTAATTGAGATAAACTTAATATTGTGACAAAACTAGTATCAATGTAATATTTTACAATGAACTATTTGTAACAGTTTGTCAGCTCTACATAAATATATTCTTAGTTTTTCCAAAGATCATAAGAATATCTTACTATCATCCAATGATCATATTATGAGTCATTCTGGTATATGCTCATAACATTTAGAGCATAAGACATATCTGGATGTATACATATGACGATATGATTGATCAAAATATTCTTGCGATTTCACTCACCAAGTGCCAAAACAATTGAATCTTATTTTACTTACCAAGTGTCAATACACTTGAATCTTGATTCAATCCTTTCTATGCGACAAGAACCTTTCTCGTCGTTTCCATATTGAACTCATTCAATATCTATGTACATTTGAGACAACCATATTAGCGTCTCAATCTATCCATACAGATTCCTAATATTAGGGTTTTTGCCTAAGTCTTTCATCGAAATGAAATTCTTAACCAGTGTCAATAAAATATACATCATTTACAATCAACAAGATGTCTTTCACATAGTGTATTAGAAATATGTCTCAGCGCTTGATGATGCTCGACGCGACACTTCGTTGGTAACCCCAAGCGTAGGGTGTGAAGAGCAAGCAACAAGTTTTCCCTCAGTTGAGACCGAGGTTATCGAACCAGAAGGAGAAAGGAAACGTCACACATGTGTTACAAGCAACGCGGAGACCTACACAACACAAACTCAAGACTTTGCCCCAACGAATCAGTGAGGTTGTCAAGCTCACCGGTTTGCTGTAACAAAGGACTAAACGTATGGTGTGGAAGGCAATGGTTTGCAGCAAGTAAACAAGTAGCAGTGGAAGATGTATCAATGGTAAATATTGGACCGGGGTCCATAGTTCACTAGAGGTGCTCTCCTTAGATAAACAACATGGTATGAAGGGTAAACAAATTACAGCAGGGCAATTGACAGGAACTGAGCAAGGCATAACAATGCAATTACAAGTTAGAAAGATCCTATGAGATTCGATTGGGCAATACAATAATATACATAGACCCCCATCCAACTGCATCTATGACTAGAAGTCCACCTTCAGGTTATCATCCGAACCCCCTCCAGTATTAAGTTGCAAGCAACAGACAACTTCTTTAAGCAAAGTGTGTAAGGTAAACAGTCCACATGTTCCATGAACTAGAGACCGTTGTTTTCTCCCTAGTAGCAACAACACATCTACAACCGAAGAGATTATTGTCACTTCCCTTGGAAACTAGAGGCATGAACCCACTGTCGAGCATAAATACCCCCTCTTGGAGTCACTTGCAACTACTTGGCCAAGATAGCTACTAACAATGGAGAGCATGCAAGATCACAAACAACACATACATGATAGAATCATAAAGACAAAACCATTAATCAAACCAACATAATAATCTCAATATCCATCGGATCCCCGCAAACACAACATGCATGATTACAAATATATTAGATCTTGATCATGAACGGAGATCACAAGATCTATACATGAAAGCACAAAGGAGGAGATACAACCATCTAGCTACTACATGGACCCATAGTCCAAGGTGGAACTACTCACACATCATACCGGAGAGAAGGCCTCCGGGATGATCTCCCCTCCGGCAGGGTGCCAGCAAGAACTTTAGATCCCCCCGATCTAGGGACGATGGTGGCGGCAACTACAGATGGTTTCATGGATATTTGATTGGGTGCTTAGGGTTTCTGCATCGGGGGCTTCTTATAGGCGAAGGGGAAGGCCGAGGAGGCGGCCAGGGTAGCCAAACCCTAGCCAGGCGTGGGGCTGGGCCCACCCGTTCCTGGGGTGGGTATGGCCCCCCTGGCTGGCCCCGCCAACTCTCCTCTAGACTTCTTGTTCCCCACGGAAAGTAATTGACTTTGACGTTTGTCCCGTGCAATTCCGAGAATATTTCTTTACTAACTTTTCTGAAACCAAAAACAGCAGAAAATAGGCATCTGACACTGTTGCAACTTATTAGTAGGTTAGTACCAGAAAACTTGTAAAAAGCACCTCAAAGTGTGGACAAGTAAAGCAAAGTAGATACTAAACAAGCATGGAGCATCAAAAATTATAGATATGTTTCCAACGTATCAGCATCCCGAAGCTTAACTCCTGCTCGTCCTCGAGTAGGTAAGTGATAAAAAGAATAATTTCTGAGGTGACGTGCACCCTCACAATAAATATCCACCCATTTGCGAGCATTGAAAGTTGGGATCAAAGAACTCTAAACATGTGCATGAAAGATGGAGTTCTAACAATAGTACATAGTACCTTGCATGCAACATGACAAGCTACAAACAAAGATCATGAATAACATGCATTGAAAAATGTTTGTTTGTTTCTAGTGGACACACCATGCATAGGAGTTTATAGTGGACACTTTGGAATAACTTGGTTTCTTGGGAGTTGGAGGCATGAGTAGAACTTACTCACACAAGTGGAGGCTAGCAAAAGACTGGGAGCAACCAACTAAGAGAGCAATAATAGCCAAAATCATGCAGTGCAACAAAGCATACTAATCAAAGCAAAGAGTGGTACTACAAGTCAAGGACTAAATGATAATAGAGGCTAAAGTGACTTGTGAGAGTCATAACATGGTGTGAGCATGTGCCAAGTCAACCCAAGCAAAGCATCAAAGGAGAATACCACAATACTATGCTTTTGCATGCTAAAACAACGCATAATTTCTTCAAGGCACACTAAGCAATCCCAATTGTTTGGAACAAGACATGCTACAGCAATAATCACTAAGCATAATGCCAAAACAACGCCTAGCATGTCATGCTAAAGTCTAAGTCACAGTCAATGCATGCTCCTCTTGCACTTCAAGCAAGAACTTACTACTCCTTTCCAACACCAAGCAACTTATTTGCAAAACAACACAGCAAGAACGGGGGTTCAAACTACTTTATTCAAGCAAACTAAACAACCTAAGCAAAGCAAACGAAAACTAAGACGCTCCAAGAACAACACAAATGTGCATGAAACAATAAAAACGAAGTGTCTAGACAGACCCGAGCTTTTTATTGATGAAGAAGGGGATGCCTTGGGCACCCCAAGCTTTGACGCTTGTACCTCTTGGATATTTCTTGGTGTGACACCATGGTGGCATCCCCAAGCTTGAGATTTTGTCCATTCTTCATCTCATTGCATCATTCTCTCTCTACACCTGAAATTTTTCCTTCATACAAAACTTCACACAATCATCATTAGCAACATTAGTGCATTCAAAAGATATTAGACCTCCGGCAAAGCTTTGGAACAGCAATTCTTTTCAATAAAAACACAAGCTACTGTAGTAACTCCTTCAAAAATCTCAATTCACCTAAATAGAACCCAAAAAGGAATCAATAAGAAGCAAATGCAAATAATGGCAGAAATTTGTCAAAACAGACCAGAAGATAGAAACCGATTTATTCGAACATCTTCTGTTGCTCAAATAAAAAAGTGTTGAACTAACGAAAGTTAGCTAACATACTAGGGGATTTATTCGTAAATTGTGAGATGAATCTGAGTTACAGAGACTCCTCACGAATTTTTATGGTGGAGGACAGAAATCTGTTTCGGAACAACAACTTCCCAAATCTTACTTCCCTCTCATTAGAGGTCATTCTTGGCACAAAAAGCAAACAAAACGGATAAGGAGAGCTCATTACTGAATTAATAACTTCCAAGACTCAAGGAAACTCTTGGGTTATCTCCCAACAAGTACTTTTCTTTAACGCCTTTAAGTTAGGCACAAGAAGCAAGAAGAATCAAGTATTTTCAAATGAAGAATTGATATCCATACTTGCAAAGTCTTCAACTATGAAAGGTATCTCATCCAAATGGGTTTTGGAGGATCCCTTCTCATATCTTTTTGGTCTACTACTTTCATCAAAAAGATTTTCAGGAGCAATCCAATCAAAGTTCTTTTCAAAGGCTTCATCCATTCCAACAAGCTTAAAGGGGATGGGTATCTTGAATTCTTCTCTAGGCTTAGTTTTATCAGAAATACCCACAACATCTACACTTGATCCTGGCATATTGAAATGCTCAAAAACCTTTTTGGCTTCCCTAGCAACATCATGGAATTCTTTTGATAAAGTTTCAAGGATGAATTCCGTCTTTTCAGCATTCTTCTCTTCTTTTAGTTTTAGGAATAAAAATTGTATGAAGGGATTAAGGCTAACAAACCTATCCTCCAACATATGAACTAAAGAAGCTGCAACAATCTCATAATTAGGAGCAAGCTCTGCTATAGATTTATCCTTAATATCCTCTTGCTTGCTAACATAATTAAAGAATTCTTCAATATTATCTTTTCCAATTATGGAGCCACTACCTATTGCAAGATCTTTCAGGGCGAACTTGGGGAGCAACATGGTCAACTAGAGCAAGGTGGCAACTAGAGCAGGAACTAATTTTTTTTGGGTTTTTTGAAAAGAGGCAAACAAAACCAAGCAAAAGAAATAAAGCAAACAAAAAACAAAGTAAAGAGAAAGGAAGTGAAGGACTCCCTTAGTGTAGACGTCCTTGGCCTCCCCTGCAACGGCGCCAGAAAAGCCTTTGATGGAGCTTGACGTGGAGGAAAGGTAAAAGCCTAAAACCTCCTCTCCAACGGCGCCAGAAAAGAGCTTTCTAGCTTGCTGTTGCCGTGGGGTAACATGTGTGAGCGCCTTTTTTACCTTTCCTCCCCAGAAATATCGCCAGAGAAGAGCTTTCTGGCTTGATGTTGCCGTGGGGTAACATGTGTGAGCTCCTTTTACCTTTCCTCCCCGGCAACGGCGCCAGAAAAGAGCTTGATGTCTACACACTTCTATTCTTGTAGACAGTTATTGTGCCTCCAAGTGCAGAGGTTTGTAGAACAACACCAAGTTTCTCTTAAGTGGATTACCCAAGGTTTATCAAACTTAGGGAGGAAGTGGTCAAAGGTATTCCCTCTCAAGCAATCCTGCAATCAAGATACAAGAAGTCTCTTGTGTCCCCAACACACCCAATATAGGTGCACTAGTTCGGCGAAGAGATAGTGAAATACAAGTGGTAACGGTGCCATAAAATATCTTGACGGTGAGGCAAAGACTAAAGGCAACAAGAAGTAAGCAAGCAAACATGCAACAAATCTAGTAGCAAACGGTGTTTCAATGCTTAGAAACAAGGCCTAGGGATCATACTTTCACTAGTGAACACTCTCTCATATAAATATCCTCTCTTCATGATACTACTCTTAACTACTCTCCGGTTGGACACTCTAATCCAAGGTAGGGCTATAACATCACACCTCAAAGTCCGCCTTCCCCAATCTAGATAACCCCACACTGTCACCTTGAGCACTAGATGGTTCCAACAAACATCACAATTTCATAGAGACATACAACTCCAAATATAACTCATAACAAATATTCAATCTAGCTAAAGTGCCACACACGGTATGCACGCTGTCACTTTCACACACGTGGGGAAAAGCATAGACCTATTAAAACACAAAGAGTATTTATGTAGACTCAAACCTAAGTGCCACCATGGCGTGCACACTGTCACTTTCACACACATGGGGAGAGTAGAGATCTATTGAAGCACTTGAGTAGCAAGGTAGATCTACTTGATTACAAAGCTCATGACCACAACAAGATCGTGCATAGAGAGAGATGAACACATAGCTACCGGTAGAGCCCTTAGCCTCGAAGGAGAACTACCCCCTCCTCATCATGGGAACCAGCAACGGTGATGGAGATGGTGGTGGATATCGATGGAGATGGCTCCGGGGGCACTTCCCCGTCCCGACAGGGTGCCGAAACAGAGATTTTCTGTCCCCCGAATCTCCCCTTCAGTGGCAACGGCGCCAGAAAATCCTTGATGATGCTTGACGCGGCACTTCGTTGGTAACCCCAAACGTAGGGTGTGAAGAGCAAACAACAAGTTTTCCCTCAGTTGAGACCGAGGTTATCGAACCAGAAGGAGGAAGGAAACATCACACAGGTGTTGAAAGCAACACGGAGACCTGCACAACACAAACTCAAGACTTTGCCCCAATGAATCAGTGAGGTTGTCAAGCTCACCGGTTTGCTATAACAAAGGATTAAACGTATGGTGTGGAAGGCAATGGTTTGTAGCAAGTAAACAAGTAACAGTGGAAGATGTATCAATGGTAAAGATTGGACCGGGGTCCATAGTTCACTAGAGGTGCTCTCCTTAGATAAACAACATGGCATGAAGGGTAAACAAATTACAGCAGGGCAATTGACAGGAACTGAGCAAGACATAACAATGCAATTACTAGTCAAAAAGATCCTATAAGATTCGATTGGGAAATACAACAATATACATAGACCGCCATCCAGCTGCATCTATGACTAGAAGTCCACCTTCAGGTTATCATCCGACCCCCCTCCAGTATTAAGTTGCAAGCAAAAGACAACTGCTTTAAGCTAAGTGTGTAAGGTAAATAGTCCACATGTTCCATGAACAAGAGACCCTTGTTTTCTCCCTAGTAGCAACAACACACCTACAACCTTAGAGATTTCTGTCACTTCCCCAGATTCAATAGAGGCATGAATCCACTATCGAGCATAAATACCCCCTCTTGGAGTCACTAGCAACTACTTGGCCAAGATAGCTACTAACAACGAAGAGCATGCAAGATCACAAACAACAAAGACATGATAGAATCATAAAGACAAAACCATTAATCAAACCAACATAATAATCTCAATATCCATCGGATCCCCGCAAACACAACATGCATGATTACAAATATATTAGATCTTGATCATGAACGGAGCTCACAAGATCTATACATGAAAGCACAAAGGAGGAGATACAACCATCTAGCTACTACATGGACCCATAGTCTGTAACACCCTCAGAATCGGCCCTATGCAAGTTTTAGCGAAACCCGCCAAACCCGCATAGAAACGATTCAAAGGTGCCCACCAGGCACTTTCGTGCAGGTGGAAAACGAAGTAATATCATTACACAATAGTCCACGATGGAACCCACAGAACAGATATATACAACGGCGACTCAATGAGTCAAGAATACAGATATACATACCAAAGATCCAAATCACCTTGAAAACGATACAGCGTCCGAGTACGGACAAGATGCAAATTGAGCTAAGAGCCCTGAAGAATAACCAATGGCGTCCATAACCCTGCCCAGGCCAAGCCGGAAGGGTAACCCTGCTAACGACGTCGATCTCAAAACCTACTTAAACAAAAGGGGTGCCGACAAAGGGCAAAGGAAAAAGAGAGAGCGGTCAGTACTGAGGCCAGTACACGGCGAGACTAGAATTCGGCGGTCCTCGCCTACATAGGTATGGTGGACTGAGCGGCAGCGCGGCATGCACTAAACAACCTATAGAGACTCGAGATAACTTTCGGCTATCAGAGAGGGATAAGAAAGACCTATTCGGAACCATCCTGATACTACCACCAAACATACCCATCCTGGTGTTCCCCCTCGAGACCAAACGAGGAAGTCGACCGAGGAACTCACACAGTTGGCAATTTTAATTATTCAGTTATCGTTGCAGCAATTACTAGTCAGGTATAGATAGTCATCCTGATAGAATAAGCAGTGGGCACTTTTAGTTAACCATTCGGTTGTAGTTGCAACACTTACTAGTCAGATACAATTAGCATGAGATATCCCCAAACCCAGCAGTTGTTGGTACTTTTATTTAGCCATTCCGTTGCAGTGAAGCTGATTACTAGTCATATCGGATACAAGTCAAATTATAACAGTAAACTTTAGTTATAGTTGTCTATGATCGAGAACTGTGCTCCAAGTCGTCCATAACCGCGAACACGGCTTCTCGAAAAGATTTAACCCTGCAGGGGTGCACCAAAGTTTCCACACGCACCTACACCCTTGTTGTCAGATCAGGTAGGTACAAGACCACAAAACATACAACCAACGGTATGTCGACGGGGTTTTGGACACGACGTTTCGCAGACCCAAAGCAAGCACGGGGGGCCACCCCACTAAGCTACCCGCAACGAAGTTGGCCGGCTCCGAAACAGACCCAGGGTTTGCGTCAGTGGCTGTAAACGACTCGGAACCCGAAAGTGTGACTGGGCTTGTCGATACCGCGAAAACACTCCGCTTACCTAAACAGTACAGGTGCTCCTCGCACAATCTTAAATAAAGCAGTAAAGCATGGCATAAGTACAGAATAGTAATAAAGCCCCAAACTACTTTGTGGCCCCCAGTACAGTACTTGGAATCAGGTACTAAATCGATGGGGGTGCCCATACACCCCACCTGTGGTTAGCGCGCTCGATCTCGGAACAGGTGTCAAGAACTCGGGGTCCTACGGGACACCAGTGAGCGGTTAAAATCCAAATATTGTCTATTACCCACCGGTGCCTCTGCATTTACCTACTTTCAATTTTAGTTATTAAACAATAATTAAAGCCATGATCATCTCCAACATTAAACATGCGGCAATACTCCAACAACTGTGGTACTTGACGACTCGCGACAACACTTGAGCAAGCGACTACGACGCGCAAGTCCAACTATCTACCAAACAACAGGTAATGGATGTGTCCAAGGCAATATAAGGCTGCAAGGGATATCACGGGTACGAAAACTAGAGCATCGCCACACAGATAACAATAGATCAACAGGAGGAAATAAAGACTATAAATGCAAAATAGGTAGAAGGGGAAGGGATGCTCGCCTGAAAACATTGCCGAAGGTTCATCCGAAGATCGGGTCGACACTCGCATCAACTCATCGGCCTAACCGTGAAGAAGCAAAGCACTAGAAGAAACACCGGATGGACTATTTAATACTATGACAGAAGATCGGGCATGATGCATGTATGAGGTATGACATGGCAAAGGTGCAATGCAATTAGATCATATTAAGCGGAACCGGGGTCCCGACATTTAATTAGACGGTTCAAGTTATTTATCTACCCCGCAAATTAAGTGTTGGGTTAACAGGGCGGAACATGGCATCGGTCGCTACGCCAATTTAAATGGAGTCCGGAATAAGACAAAGATATCCCGCATATCGACTCCATATTCAATTATGAGATGAATTGGCATAATGCCCCCAAACCACAGACAAGTATGCATGCATGATCAATTTAATATGCATCAGTTGATAATGTCATATTATAAAATAATGGGGTCTCGGATAAAGGGGTCACACATTAGTGTTCGGCGAACTCGGGCTCCGAGGGGTTCGGGGTTTGATAGGGTTCGACGGGGGGAACGGTTCGACGGAATCGGTCTCGGACAACGGAAGTAGATCTTGTCGCATCCGGGAAGAAGGACCTGGTTTGGTGTCGGGGGCGCATTGGATTCGCCCGGGTCGGTGTCGATCTTGTCGTCGCGAAGATCTTGTCGTGTCCTCGTATCGGGTCGGTCTTGGCGTTCGGGGTGAAGAACTTGGTGTCCTCGAGGAAGTACTTGGCGTATCCGTGTCGACGACCTTGGCGTCCGGGAAGAAGTACTTGTCGCATCGGTGGCCTTCGGGTCGAAGAACTTGGCACGCCAGGGTTCGGTCTTCCGACTCCGGGAGGATCGGTTTTCAGGGTCTCGACACCTTCGGTTCCAAGAAGTAGGTCATGGCGTTCCAAGATGGCGTTGTTCGATCATCGGATCCGAGGAGGGGCACTTGTGGTTCGGGCTTCAAGGATCCGTGGCGAGCTTGTTCGGCGCCGGCGGCCTCCCGACATCCTTGGTAGTGAAACTCGTCCTTATGGGGTGACAGATCGCATCGGTTTAACTTAACTGGGCTCGACTAGAACAGATCTTGGCCGTGGAGGTCCTGACTGAAAGCATTTTGTCTTGCGCAGCTTGCAGGCAGAGCGACGACGTGCACGGCTTGCTCGCAGATGAGGTCGATGCCGCTGGAGGCTGCAAAGTGAAGAGGCCGACGAGGTTGCAGACGCTAGGGCATCGGGGTCGCAGACGTGTGCTGCAGGGCCTGCGCGGGGCGAGGAAACAGAGGCAGGGGCGATGCCACGCAGCGGAAGGCGAGGACGCGGTTGAGTCAGCGCTTGAGGAGGCGGCCAGAGGCGTCGCGGGCGGCCTTGCTAGCGACGGAGGGAGGCCAGCGTCGCGGCGGCGACGGGCTCGGGGGTCGGGGACGGACGCTGCAGAGGGCGACGCTAGCAGGAGGGGCGGCGACGTGGGACGGAGAGGCGATGGCGTGCTGGGGAGGCGACACGGCAGGGACGCGGGCCCGGGGCGGCCGGAGATGCAGAGAGGCGAAGGGCGAGGACGCACGGTCGGCGAGCTCTTCCGCGGGGAGGTCAAGCGCGGCGGCGCTCGCCTGGGACGCGAGGAAGAGAGGTTGCTGGCGGCGGGGTGGTGGTGACGGAGAGGGCCGGGCTCGGCCGGAGCGGAGCGGGCCCGAGGCGGCCGTCGGGGTGGAGGCGGAGCTTGCTGAGAGGGCGGGGGAGGACGCGGCCGAGCGGGAGGGAGAGAGAGGATCGGCCGCGGGCGAGGGAGAAGGACGGCGAGGCGCATCGGCCGGAGAGGTTGGTGAGGAGGCGGTTTGGGGAGAGGGCGAGAGGAAGGAGAGATGAGCGGGGTCGGGGTCGAGCGTGGACAGGAGGGGCTCGCGAGGAGGTGGGACCGGGCTGGCAGGGAGCGGCCAGGGAGAGTGGGGGCTGTGGGCCAGGTGGGACAGCGGGTGGGGTGGGGATAGGTGGCAGGCTAGGAGTGGAGGAAAAAAAAAGGGGATTGGTTAGGGGATGAGGTGGCGGAAAACGATTGGCCGAGGTGAGGTGGAGGGGGGGCTGGGTAGAATAGGATTGGGTAGGTTATCTGGTAGCATAGGTTTCGGGTGTCCTGGGGTAGGTAGGGTTTTTGTCTGGAGGTGGCCGGCTAGGCTTTCGGGCCTGGCAGGCTGTCTCCTAAAAAAAAAGTTTTATTATTTAAAACGGGGCATTTGAAATCCGTTGATAGACGAAACAAAATAATCCGGAGACCCGGGTTTTAATTTGAGATCAAGACGGGGCGTTTAGAAAACAAAACAGACTTTTCGAAAATAGTTTAGACAAACAGATGCATGATGATATGACGATGCTCAAATGCAATGTGGCATGATGACATGAGCATGCGGTCATGATGATGCAATGCACAAAAACAACGCGATTTTCTAGTAGTGGTTTTTGCGGGGCGCCACAATTCGACACCACTAACAATGGATCTCGCCCTCGAGATCCGCCTCATGGTACCGGGAAGAAGGGCGGTGATCTGAATCTTCTCGCGTCGTGTAGATCCTCGCGACACCACTAACAAGAGGTCGTTGTCCGTGATCGTCGAGAGAACACTCCGGAAAACAAAGGCGAAGGTAGAGGTATCAACCAATCAATCCACCTCTAACTTCGATAGAAAGAGAGAACCGATGCATTCTCATCCACTTCAATGTACACAAGCGAATAGAGTGAGTAGTCGGCATGGGGGCCAGTCCATCACGCACCCAAACTATTACTCGGCACAATCAGTAGAAAAGCGTGCAACCATTCTCGGAATCAGACTGAAGATCTTGACAATCGAGGTTCAGAAACAAAGGAGTGATGCAGACTCTGCATCGGATCTGGCGTAGATGATGTCGTCGCGTCGGAAAACACCGGAAGGCACGAGAAGGAACAAAGAGAAGTCCACCAGACAAAGGATTCCTCGGATAGCATGAAGACCAGATGTAGCAACACCGTTACCAAAGGAGGAAGCGAAACCCTGAAGGTACGATGGAACCCAACCACGAGAAATCCTGGACTCGAAGAGAGGGAAGAGAGCGGATTCAAAACACGCAGAGGTGAGAGGAGAGCAGCAGAGGGGTAAGGAGTAAAATCAGACCTAATCAGAACTATCCAACCGATTTTTCAAAATAGTTTTGACACTCTACTTCGGCCGTTAGCTAGGTTATCCTACAGGCTGGACTTGTGGGGTATCGCAACTGCTGAGCTCTGATACCACTCTGTAACACCCTCAGAATCGGCCCTATGCAAGTTTTAGCGAAACCCGCCAAACCCGCATAGAAACGATTCAAAGGTGCCCACCAGGCACTTTCGTGCGGGTGGAAAACGAAGTAATATCATTACACAATAGTCCACGATGGAACCCACAGAACAGATATATACAACGGCGACTCAATGAGTCAAGAATACAGATATACAGACCAAAGATCCAAATCACCTTGAAAACGATACAGCGTCCGAGTACGGACAAGATGCAAATTGAGCTAAGAGCCCTAAAGAATAACCAATGGCGTCCATAACCCTGCCCAGGCCAAGCCGGAAGGGTAACCCTGCTAACGACGTTGATCTCAAAACCTGCTTAAACAAAAGGGGTGCCGACAAAGGGCAAAGGAAAAAGAGAGAGCGGTCAGTACTGAGGCCAGTACACGGCGAGACTAGAATTCGGCGGTCCTCGCCTACATAGGTATGGTGGACTGAGCGGCAGCGCGGCATGCACTAAACAACCTATAGAGACTCGAGATAACTGTCGGCTATCAGAGAGGGATAAGAAAGACCTATTTGGAACCATCCTGATACTACCACCAAACATACCCATCCTGGTGTTCCCCCTCGGGACCAAACGAGGAAGTCGACCGAGGAACTCACACAGTTGGCAGTTTTATTTATTCAGTTATTGTTGCAGCAATTACTAGTCAGGTATAGATAGTCATCCTGATAGAATAAGCAGTGGGCACTTTTGGTTAACCATTCGGTTGTAGTTGCAACACTTACTAGTCAGATACAATTAGCATGAGATATCCCCAAACCCAGCAGTTGTTGGTACTTTTATTTAGCCATTCCGTTGCAGTGAAGCTGATTACTAGTCATATCGAATACAAGTCAAATTATAACAGTAAACTTTAGTTATAGTTGTCTATGATCGAGAACTGTGCTCCAAGTCGTCCATAACCGCGGACACGGCTTCTCGAAAAGATTTAACCCTGCAGGGGTGCACCAAAGTTTCCACACGCACCTACACCCTTGTTGTCAGATCAGGTAGGTACAAGATCACAAAACATACACCCAACGGTATGTCGACGGGGTTTCGGACACGACGTTTCCCAGACCCAAAGCAAGCACGGGGGGCCACCCCACTAAGCTACCCACAACGAAGTTGGCCGGCTCCGAAACGGACCCAGGGTTTGCGTCAGTGGCTGTAAACGACTGGGAACCCGAAAGTGTGATTGGGCTTGTCGATACCGCGAAAACACTCCGCTTACCTAAACAGTACAGGTGCTCCTCGCACAATCTTAAATAAAGCAGTAAAGCATGGCATAAGTACAGAATAGTAATAAAGCCCCAAACTACTTTGTGGCCCCCAGTACAGTACTTGGAATCAGGTACTAAATCGATGGGGGTGCCCATACACCCCACCTGTGGTTAGCGCGCTCGATCTCGGAACAGGTGTCAAGAACTCGGGGTCCTACGGGACACCAGTGAGCGGTTAAAATCCAAATATTGTCTATTACCCACCAGTGCCTCTGCATTTACCTACTTTCAATTTTAGTTATTAAACAATAATTAAAGCCATGATCATCTCCAACATTAAACATGCGGCAATACTCCAACAACTGTGGTACTTGACGACTCGCGACAGCACTTGAGCAAGCGACTACGACGCGCAAGTCCAACTATCTACCAAACAACAGGTAATGGATGTGTCCAAGGCAATATAAGGCTGCAAGGGATATCACGGGTACGAAAACTAGAGCATCGCCACACAGATAGCAATAGATCAACAGGAGGAAATAAAGACTATAAATGCAAAATAGGTAGAAGGGGAAGGGATGCTCGCCTGAAAACATTGCCGAAGGTTCATCCGAAGATCGGGTCGACACTCGCATCGACTCATCGGCCTAACCGTGAAGAAGCAAAGCACTAGAAGAAACACCGGATGGACTATTTAATACTATGACAGAACTTCGGGCATGATGCATGTATGAGGTATGACATGGCAAAGGTGCAATGCAATTAGATCATATTAAGCGGAACCGGGGTCCCGACATTTAATTAGACGGTTCAAGTTATTTATCTACCCCGCAAATTAAGTGTTGGGTTAACAGGGCGGAACATGGCATCGGTCGCTACGCCAATTTAAATGGAGTCCGGAATAAGACAAAGATATCCCGCATAACGACTCCATATTCAATTATGAGATGAATTGGCATAATGCCCCCAAACCACAGACAAGTATGCATGCATGATCAATTTAATATGCATCAGTTGATAATGTCATATTATAAAATAATGGGGTCTCGGATAAAGGAGTCACACATTAGGGTTCGGCGAACTCGGGCTCCGAGGGGTTCGGGGTTTGATAGGGTTCGACGGGGGGAACGGTTCGACGGAATCGGTCTCGGACAACGGAAGTAGATCTTGTCGCATCCGGGAAGAAGGACCTGGTTTGGTGTCGGGGGCGCATTGGATTCGCCCGGGTCGGTGTCGATCTTGTCGTCACGAAGATCTTGTCGTGTCCTCGTATCGGGTCGGTCTTGGCGTTCGGGGTGAAGAACTTGGTGTCCTCGAGGAAGTACTTGGCGTATCCGTGTCGACGACCTTGGCGTCCGGGAAGAAGTACTTGTCGCATCTGTGGCCTTCGGGTCGAAGAACTTGGCACGCCAGGGTTCGGTCTTCCGACTCCGGGAGGATCGGTTTTCAGGGTCTCGACACCTTCGGTTCCAAGAAGTAGGTCATGGCGTTCCAAGATGGCGTTGTTCGATCATCGGATCCGAGGAGGGGCACTTGTGGTTCGGGCTTCAAGGATCCGTGGCGAGCTTGTTCGGTGCCGGCGGCCTCCCGACATCCTTGGTAGTGAAACTCGTCCTTATGGGGTGACAGATCGCATCGGTTTAACTTAACTGGGCTCGACTAGAACAAATCTTGGCCGTGGAGGTCCTGACTGAAAGCATTTTGTCTTGCGCAGCTTGCAGGCAGAGCGACGACGTGCACGGCTTGCTCGCAGATGAGGTCGATGCCGCTGGAGGCTGCAAAGTGAAGAGGCCGACGAGGTTGCAGACGCTAGGGCATCGGGGTCGCAGACGTGTGCTGCAGGGCCTGCGCGGGGCGAGGAAACAGAGGCAGGGGCGATGGCCACGCAGCGGAAGGCGAGGACGCGGGTGAGTCAGCGCTTGAGGAGGCGGCCAGAGGCGTCACGGGCGGCCTTGCTAGCGACGGAGGGAGGCCAGCGTCGTGGCGGCGACGGGCTCGGGGGTCGGGGACAGACGCTGCAGAGGGCGACGCTAGCAGGAGGGGCAGCGACGTGGGACGAAGAGGCGATGGCACGCTGGGGAGGCGACGCGGCAGGGACGCGGGCCCGGGGCGGCCGGAGATGCAGAGAGGCGAAGGGCGAGGACGCGCGGTCGGCGAGCTCTTCTGCGGGGAGGTCAAGCGCGGCGGCGCTCGCCTGGGACGCGAGGAAGAGAGGTTGCCGACGGCGGGGTGGTGGTGACGGAGAGGGCCGGGCTCGGCCGGAGCGGAGCGGGCCCGAGGCGGCCGTCGGGGTGGAGGCGGAGCTCGGTGAGAGGGCGGGGGAGGACGCGGCCGAGCGGGAGGGAGAGAGAGGAGCGGCCGCGGGCGAGGGAGAAGGACGGCGAGGCGCATCGGCCGGAGAGGTTGGTGAGGAGGCGGTTTGGGGAGAGGGCGAGAGGAAGGAGAGATGAGCGGGGTCGGGGTCGAGCGTGGACAGGAGGGGCTCGCGAGGAGGTGGGACCGGGCTGGCAGGGAGCGACCAGGGAGAGTGGGGGCTGTGGGCCAGGAGGGCCGGCAGGTGGGGTGGGGATAGGTGGCAGGCTAGGAGTGGAGGAAAAAAAGGGGATTGGTCAGGGGATGAGGTGGCGGAAAACGATTGGCCGGGGTGAGGTGGAGGGGGGCTGGGTAGAATAGGATTGGGTAGGTTATCTGGTAGCATAGGTTTCGGGTGTCCTGGGTAGGTAGGGTTTTTGTCTGGAGGTGGCCGGCTAGGCTTTCGGGCCTGGCAGGCTGTCTCCTAAAATAAAATAAAATAAAAGTTTTATTATTTAAAACGGGGCATTTGAAATCCGTTGATAGACGAAACAAAATAATCCGGAGACCCGGGTTTTAATTTGAGATCAAGA
Organism: Avena sativa; assembly: GCA_916181665.1. Taxonomy (NCBI): domain Eukaryota; kingdom Viridiplantae; phylum Streptophyta; class Magnoliopsida; order Poales; family Poaceae; genus Avena; species Avena sativa. The sequence goes on along the minus strand of OV702279.1, from coordinate 365,923,973 downwards.
CGGGGCGTTTAGAAAACAAAACAGACTTTTCGAAAATAGTTTAGACAAACAGATGCATGATGACATGACGATGCTCAAATGCAATGTGGCATGATGACATGAGCATGTGGTCATGATGATGCAATGCACAAAAACAACGCGATTTTCTAGTAGTGGTTTTTGCGGGGCGCCACATAGTCCAAGGTGGAACTACTCACACATCATACCGGAGAGAAGGCCTCCAGGATGATCTCCCCTCCGGCAAGGTGCCGGGAAGAACTTCAGATCCCTTCGATCTAGGGACGATGGTGGCGGCGGCTACAGACGGTTTCGTGGATATTTGACCGGGTGCTTAGGGTTTCTGCATCAGGGGCTTCTTATAGGCGAAGGGGGAGGCCGGGGAGGCGGCCAGGGTAGCCAAACCCTAGCTAGGCACGGGGTTGGGCCCACCCTAGCCAGGCGTGGGGCTGGGCCCACCCGCGCCTGGGGTGGGTCTGGCCCCTCTGGCTCTCCTCTGGACTTCTTGTTCCCCACGGAAAGTAATTGAATTTTATGTTTGTCCCGTCCAATTCCGAGAATATTTCTTTACTAACTTTTCTGAAACCAAAAACAGCAGAAAACAGGCATCTGACACTGTTGCAACTTGTTAGTAGGTTAGTACCAGAAAACATGTAAAAATCACCTCAAAGTGTGGACAAGTAAAGCAAAGTAGATACTAAACAAGCATGGAGCATCGAAAATTATAGATACGTTTTCAACGTATCAGCGCTCTCACTTATTTCTTGCAAATGCAAGCATTTTCATCGTCTCCGATGAATTTAAATCTTTTAATAGTTTTATCATGGTGAAGATTCCAACTCCGCGATGCTTACTTCAACCATTGAAGTTTGCTTGCCGTTTTAGCATCCTTTGAATCCATAAAACCCTTTGGATCGTGTCATGTACACGTCCTAGGTAACCATTCTATTAGAAGAACTTTGTTTTGTTTGTTCAACTACCATATACCAAAATTATATGTAGTGGTTGCTATATTAATCCATCCAGACTAATCGCTATGAAAGATCAAATCTTGTCATAGTCAACTCCTTAAACATTGTCATAACAATATTTTATGACATGTCGACTATTTCATAGATGTGAAACATCCATGTCTGTTTCCAAATACGACCGATAGATTTTACACCTTTCCAAAGGGTCTTCCAAGTTCAAAAACTTGATTTCTCGTGTATGGAACTATCACGGATTTTATGGCTTCAAGCCATTTGAAGGAGTCAGGGCCCATCATCGCTTCTTTGCATGTAGTCGGTTCAGCATTATCGAACAATAATGATTTACTCTCAAATCTTAGTATTTGATTGTTTACCTAACCTACTCGGGTCAATAGGAACTTAGACCTCCATGACCACAACTTTTGAGGCACGTGAGCCATGAGAATTATGGCTGCCTCCAGCACATTTTCCGGTGCTGCGCAACTCAGCACATATAGCTAAGTTCATTAACCTTATCAAAGTTCTATTGTCCTCCCACTTAACTTTTCACAAAAAATTCCTTCTCAAAAAACTTGACGTTCTAAGCGACAAACAGTTTTTATCTTTGGTGTTTATGGAAGAATACCCAACAGTTATTTGAAATAACCTACAAAGGCATTCTCATCCTATTTTGGTTGTAAACATCTTACTTATACTTAGCATACCAAAATTTAATAAAGGACAACTTGGATTTTATCCCAGACAATAAATTATGTGGCGTTGATACGTTGTAAACATATCTATATTTTTTGATGATCCATGATTGTTTTGCACCAATTATATTATGTTTTTGTCTATACTTTGTGGCATTTTTATGAATTTTCTGGAACTAACATATTAACCAGTGCCATAGAACCAGTTTCCCGTTTTTTGCTTCTTTGGTTTTAGAAAAACTAGTAAAGAAATATTCTCGGAATTGGACGAAACAAAAGCTGAAGTTCCTATTTTCCGGACACGACACGGAGTCCGGAGGAGAGGGGGAGAAGCACCCCAGGGCGGCCACACCTAGGCTAGGCGCAGCCACACCTAGGCCAGGCATGGCAAGGGGGGGGGAGCCATCCTAGGGTGTGGGCCCCCTGGCGCTCCACCGACCTTTCCTCTTCGCCTATATAATCCACCCGAGATGAAAACCCTAAGTACCCGATCAGAATTCTAGGAAAAAGTCCATAGCCACCGCCACCGTTGTCTCTAGATCGGGAGGGATCTGAAGCTCTTCTCGGCACCCTTCCGGAGAGGGGATATCATCCCGGAGGTCTTCTTCATCACCATGCCTTCCTCCAGAGTGATGTGTGAGTAGTTCATCCTTGGACTATGGGTCCACAGAAGTAGCTAGATATTTATTTGTCCTATTTGTGCCGTCATGTTTAGATCTTGTAATGCTACATGCTGTGTTTGCTGGGATTCGATGAATATAGAGTATTATGTCAGATTGATTATTGTTCTATCATGTCTATGTTATTTGTGATCTTGCATGCTCTCCGTTGCTAGTAGTTACTCTAGCCAAGTATTTTCTTGTGACTCCAAGAGGGATTATTTATGCTCGATAGTAGGTTCATGCCTCTAGTAATCTGGGAGAGTGACAAAAACTTCTAGGATTGTAGATGTGTTGTTGCTACTAGGGATAAAACAATAATCCTTTGTCCAAGGGCAATTGTATTGTTTACATTACACACTTTTCTTAATGCAATTATCTGTTGCTTGCAACTTAATACCCGAGGGTTATTTGGATGATATCTCGGAGGTGGATTATTAGTCATAGATGCAGTTGGATTATGGTCTATGTGTCATGTTGTAATGCCCAAATGAATCTCATAGTGATCATTATGTCATGTGCACGCATTGTTATGCATTCTCTATTTGTCAATTGCCTAGGTGTAATTTGTTCACCTAGCATATTATGTATCTTATGGAGAAACATCTCTAATGAACTATGGACCCTGGTCCATTCCTTCCCACTGATATTCCATCTACTATTTACTGTTACTTTCTGGAATTACTACGAGCAATTACCTTCTTCCACACTATACGTTTAATCCTTTGTTTTCAGTAAAACTAGTGAGCTTGAAAACCTCACTGATAAGTTGGGGCAAAGTATTTTGGTTGTGTTGTGTGCAGGTTCCACGTTGCTAGCAACACCTTCGGAAGTGGTCTCTTTCTCCTACTGGTTCGATAACCTTGGTTCCATAAATGAGGGAAAACTTGTTGATGTGCTCATCATACCTTGCTCTTGGGGTTTCCAACAGGCTCTACATCAACTGAGCCATTAGGCGTCATTTCAACGGATCACGATGGAGCTCTTTTTAGTGTGAAAGCGATAGTCACTAAAGCTTTGATATTTAAAATATAATGGTAGTTTTTAACTCACACCTTTGATCTCACCATGTTAAACAAGGTTTCATTACATATCTCGAACACTCCATATTACTATGGTGTTTTAGGAAATGCAAATCTTTAGGTTTTTTGCTAAACTTGTAACTCAAATATCTTCCTTTATGATCTAATCATAAATTCTTTATTTTCTTATTACAACGATTTTCCACTTCATCTTGAAAGTATTTGAACATTTTCAATATTTCACACTTGTTCCTCATTAATTAATATTCACTCAAATTTCCGGAGAAAGCATATGAAGTTGAAATCCATTGCTCACGACTACACATAATGGACTACATACATCAATATGTACAAATTCCAATAAGTTAGTCATTCGTTCTTGTTTGGCCGTTGAACAAAATTTCAATTATCTCTAGGAAAATATCACAAGTGTCATCTGATCAAAATCAAGAGACTCCAAAATTCCATCAACATGGAGTTTCTCCATGTTTTATTTCCAATATAATTTAAATGGCGATGTCACTTCATAAGTGATCTTTCAACCATTTGTCTTACGACATTTTAGCATTAGTTTTTATGGACGTGATTTCTCCAACTAGACTTGTATATCATCCATATATTATGGAATACGGTAATTATTTTAACAAATTTGTGCTCTCATAATACCTAAACAAAATAAAAAATCTTGAAGGCAAGCTTTGATGTCAACGAGAAACACAATAATACTTTGCTTGTTCTCGATGAACATCATCACATATTCTCTTACTGGTTACTTAGGCCATTGCAGTTCATGAATTGTGTTGTCCTGTATGATATTTCTAACCAACCAATTCGGTATCCAACACCCAAGAGCAACATTGTTTAACAAGCAAAGAATACAACCATAACATGTATATCATCTATATACCTAAGCTGGACAATTTCAGTCTTTTCTTTTATGCCAAATATTTCTGAGATTCTCTTTCAGCACTTCCTTTCCCCTTTTAAAAGAATCTATCAACATCAACAGTGGCGCCAAATACATGACACTTAATCCAAAGCGTGTATAGTGAAATACTAATACCTTTGGACTTACAATTTGATGTAGATCATCATCAAATGACAGGCGTTCTTTCAAAATTCATTCTTTAGTAATATTTTAGTGTAGTAACCATTTTTCCTACACCTTCTATTCATCCTTATCATGATAACTTTCATGATCAAGCTATTATAGCTTATAAAGGTGAATCACGAGTATAATGTTATTTTCCAAAACCTTTTTGGAGAATTCTGACGTCTAGCCTCTTCGACCTTCGCAAATCCTCATCCAATATGAGAACATATATTTTTCTAAATTATACTCTATCATATTGCAACCAAAAACATTGTTTCAGATATCGTAATATATACCACACATGATGGTTTCTGAAACAATCCTTTCAGCTCCTAGATAACCATGATATTAAAACAATCAAGAATCATGGAGGCAAACATGATACTTTAGATACTAACACTGGAATTGTTACTCTTGATTTAATACTAATTATTAAACTTCACAGAGTAAACGAAGTTTGCTGAAAGTTTCCAATAGGACTTTTAAACTTTAGATTGACACTCAAAACATTGTGATACCAGTTTGTAAAGTGAATATCCAAAATTCTATAGTTCTATTATCTCAGTTATAACTATGCTCAAGGTAGTAAACGAATGCCAATGACTACAAAAAATTATGCAAATTCACTTTGATTTAATTTATGATAAATTTAGTTCGACTAATCCAAATTAGAAATGACCTCCCACTAAAAACCAACATACCTCTAGTTGTTTTGGTGATTACATGAACCAAATCCACTACACCAAGTCCGATCATCACGTGAGTCGGTGTAGCTTCAAAGGCGAGCATCTATATGGGCATCATATCAACCATATGACTTATGCTTAACCTTTCAGTCCGTGTTCCAAGGCCATGTCTGTACATGCTAGGATCGCCAAGTAAGAACCTTAGTATCCGCGTGTGTAAAACTGTCTTACACCCGGTGTATGCGAACATAGAGTCTATCACACCCGATCATCACGTGGTGTATCGAAACGATAAACTTTCTTAACGATGCATACTAAAGGAAGAACACATTTTTATCTTGATATTTAAAAGAGGGATCATCTTATAATGGTACTAAAGCGCCAAACAAGAAATATAAGATGTATACAGACAACATATGCTAAAAGTGATATGATATGGTTATTGCACTTGATCATTATCTTGTGCATCGTGGTATGATCTTTATCATTCCTATATGTGTAAGTCCAAGGTCTATGGAACTTACAGCTTTCCATATTATAATTTCCAAAAGTATCAAACCATACTAAAATTATAATGCTACCATATCATAGTACTTGCCCAGCAAAACCAAAAAACTAGACACCTCTAATTTATCTTTTGCATATTTTTACGTGGCTGAGGGCTTTCGGAGATAGAACGATACGTCATAAACGTATCTATAATTTTTTATGTTCCATGCTTGTTTAGTATCAACTTTTGCTATGCTTTGTCTACACTTTGAGGTATTTTTATACATTTTCTGGGACTAACCTATTAACAAGATGCCGTACTGCCAGTTGCCTATTTTTTGCTATTTTGGTTTTAGAAAAGCTAGTAAGGAAATATTCTCGGAATTGGACGGGACAAAAGCCAAAGTCAATATTTCACCGAGGAGAACACGGAGTCCAGAGGAGAGACAGAGGGGAGACACAGGGTGGCCGCACCCCCCACGCGCGGGCCCACCCTAGGCCGCGCCTGGGCAGGGTGTGGCCCCCCTGGACGCCCTCTTGCCTCGCCTCTTCGCCTATATAAACCTCCCGATGCCAAAACCCTTAGTACCCGATCAGATCTCCACGAAACAGTTCGTAGCCGCCGCCACTATCGTCCCTAGATCGGGTGGGGGATCTGAAGCTCTTCCCGGCACCCTGTTGGAGGGGAGAGATCATCCCGAAGGCCTTCTTCATCACCATGCCAGCCTCCGGTATGATGCGTAAGTAGTTCACCCTTGGACTATGGGTCCATACAGTAGCTAGATGGTTTTTTCTCCTCCTTTGTGCTACCATGTTTAGATCTTGTGAGGTTCGTTCATGATCAAGATCATCTATTTGTAATCATGCATGTTGTGTTTGCGGGGATCCGATGGATATTGAGATACTATGTTAGATTGATTATTGATTCTATCATGTCTTATTGATTATTGATTCTATCATGTCTGTGTTGTTTGAGATCTTGCATGCTCTCTGTTTCTTCTAGCTATCTTGGCCAAGTAGATGCTAGTGACCCCAAGAGGGAGTATTTATGCTTGATAGTGGGTTCATGCCTCTATTGAATCTGGGGAAGTGACAGAAATCTCTAAGGTTGTAGGTGTGCTGTTGCTACTAGGGAGAAAACAACAACAATCTTTTGTTCATGGAACAATTGTATTGTTTACTTTACACACATTGCTTAATGCAGTTATCCGTTGCTAGCAACTTAATAATGGAGGGGGTTTGGATGATAACTTGAAGGTGGACTACTAGTCATAGATGCAGTTGGATGGCAGTCTATGTATATTTTTGTAATGTCCAATCAAATCTCATAGTATCATGAATGTCTAGTATTTGCATTGTTATGCCTTGCTCAGTTCCTGTCAATTTTCCCGTTGTAATTTTTTTACCCAGCATGTTATGTTATTTATCTTAAGGAGAACACCTCTAGTGAACTGTGGACCCCGGTCTAATCTTTACCATTGTTACATCATCTACTATTACTGTTACTTTCTACAAGCAACCATTACCTTCCACACCATACATTTAATCCTTTGTTTTCAGCAAACCAGTGAGATTGGCAACCTCACTGTAAGTTGGGGCAAAGTCTTGAATTTGTGTTGTGCAGGATTCCAACTTGTTAGCAACACCTTGGAGTTGTTTCCTTCCTCTTACTGGTTCGATAATCTTGGTTTCATAACTGAGGGAAAACTTACTACTATGCTCATCACACCTTCCTCTTGGGGTTTCCCAACGAAGCTCTACAGTGATCTAAGCCCATCATAGAACCATTCGTACCTACGAACATGGAACCACAACGATGATAATCAAATTATTGGCAACTCGTTGTAAACCAGATATTGACTATAGTAGGAGAGACAGACACACGCAAGCCACTTATGCAAAACTAGTTGCATGTCAAGTGTGGAACATATCTCTTGTGTGAGGAATGTAAAGTTTGTCCAGGCTGCTTCATCCCACTATGCCACCAATATAAAAAAATACACATATGAAGCAATAACGTGACCCTCAGCTCCCACATAATCATATGTGTACTACCCGTGCAAAGCATCTATGCATAGATCTGGCTCTGATACCATTGTTGGGTTCAGAACATAGAAAACAAAAAAATCCTACGATATGAACAACTGAGCACCAAGATCTATCTATCTAGATACAAGCAACAGGTGGATATACATCCATAGAGAACTTATCCTCAAAGACCGACAAAGTGTTACGAGATTGGTTCTAATGGATGATGTAGTCGTTCACTTGCCGATCTCAAGATCATGATGAAGTCCAGCCGGTCCAGCACCAGCAAGTCTAGTACCGCAAAGCAGTGGTGTATCCGTGATCGCACACATGTCTGTGTACCCCAAAAACCTTAGAGTCCTCACTCCAGCAAAGCAGCGGAAGCAACAAATCATTGCTCCAGAAAAATCCACCGGAAACATGTATCTCGCTAAGCCAAGACCATGGGGAATATTCTAGAGGGGGAGAGAGATCCTTCGCGAGGAGGTGTGAGATTAGAGGAGGAGAGGGGGGCCTTTTAGGGAGAGGGGGGCAACAACCTTCCATGGCATTCCAGCCATGGTGGTGCCCCCACCTCTTCCATCAATCATGTGGGTGGATGTCAACACCCGGATTTTTAATCCCAGATGCCTGTTATGCCATACATCGCAATCCCAGGATTACCATTTTTGTGAGACATAATAGATTGGTACCATAGTTCATCATCCATTACAAACCATAATAAATGTCTTACAAATAAAGGATCTCATGATCCAGTCTTAATACAATCAATGCAGCGGAATAATAATAACGGTAGCATGGGCGAAGCTCCATCTTCATGGTCACAGACAATGTTGACGATGGGAGATGATCCTACTTGTCGTAGACTTCCTATTGTCCATCATATAGGTAGTCCTCCTCATAGTATGGCCATGGGAATAGCCAGGTACAAAGCCATGAGTACTCTTTAAGTACTCGCAAACTATCACTAACAAGTAAATAGGTTTTAAGTGGAAATCCTAAGCTCTAGGTTGTTTTGCAAAAAAGCCAGATTTATCTCTAACTGAGTTTAGAAGCAAAGAAAACTAGTTTAAGGTTTTATAACACCTAAGTGGGAACTTGAGTTTTTATGTTCACAACCCTGTTGTGGTCAAGTCAAAGTCATGATTCAGTTCACAAGTCATTTTGAAAACATCTGACGGCAGAACAGTATGGCCACTCCAACTGTCCATAACCGCGGACGCGGATATTAGAATAGTTTGACACTCTGTAGAGGTGGTACACTTTCACTACAATATTCGATACATCTGTCAGGAACAATCCTGAATTCACCATACTCAGTATGCGGATAATCAATCCTAACCTTTCAATTACACACCCTAGTATAGGCACCTCTCCTATGAGTTTGGCCTCCCAACCATGACCATCTATCATCTTGGGAACTACACAGGTGGTCAATCATCACGAGGTAGCCTCAGCTCAAACCTTGACCACAAGGGAACCCATACTAAGATATATAAACTTCAAGTCAAGCCCTACCCAAATTCGTGTATTGTGGTTATATGGTAAAATTGGAATGGTATCGCATCCGAACACAACCATTAGTTTTATAAAGGGCTAAGGCTCATGCCTCAACATTTTCATTGTCAAGATCATCTGGTGTGCAAGAACACATGTCAAAACATCTCATTATAATGACTCATCATTCTAAGGTTTTCATAACCATTTTCACCAAGTCTTCCCATCTAAAGTGATCAAGTTTTATGCTTAGCACTAGCCACTAAGTTGGGGGTAATCACTAATGAGGGGTTCTAATCAAGTGTGACTTATCTAAGTATAATCTCATGCCTCAGGATGACATCTAATTCTATCTAACTTAGGCCAAGTTTTATGCTCTTTATGCTACCTTCAATATCTTTCCAACACTTCACAAGTCATTGAGTAAACATAAATAAAAAGCTTTGATAAGGAAATAAAAGAATAAAGCTTACAATTAAAACTGGGATTTGGTGTAATCAAATTGGTCTAATAAAGCATGCCTAATGCATTGCATAGGTTATCTATGTAGGGTTCGCAACATAGAAAACAAAAAATTTCCTACGATGGGAACAACTATGTACCAAGATCTATCTACTAGATACAAACAACGGGTGGATGTATATCTGTAGAGAACATACCCTTGAAGACCGACAAAGCTTAACGAGTTAAACTCGTGGTTGATGTAGACGATCTCTTACCGATCTCAAGATCGAGAGGAAGTCCTAGCGCTGCAAATCAGCAGTGCATCCGTTCTCGCACACACGTCTGAGGCACCAAGCAACCTCCGCCTCCTCGCTCCAGCGATGCAGCGGAAGCACAACTCTTTCTTGCCGAATAGCCACCAGGAACATGTATCTCGCTAGTCCGAGACCATGGGGGATAAATTCTAGAGGGGGAGAGAGATCCTTCACGAGGAGGTGTGAGTGAGAACTGAGGATGGGGTGCCTTTTATAGGAGAGGGGGGAACCCCAAGGGGGTGGCCGTCGCATGGGGGATGCCCCTTTCCCTCCCCTCTTCATGTGGGTGGACACTCCACTCACAAAATTCCTTTAAATTCCCTCCACTCAAAATCCCACTCAAACTTGCATTAAATTTCCACCAAATTTAATGCAAACTCTCATTAAATAAAACTCTTTTTATTTATGCAGAATTTTGTCAATTACTTTAATGACAAACATTCTCATATAACCCCTTGCTAGAATTCTATTTCACATGCAAAAACACTTTCTGCAATTTCACCCGAAAACCTATTTCGGTATCTAGTAAAATAAATTCCTGCGCTTGTTATTCTTTCCGGCATGAAAATTTTGCTCCAATTGGATGCCGGTGTCTCTTAAGTGTGTCACCCTACGGTTCGTGAATAATGCGGACATGATCGAGACCCTTCTTGGATCAATAATCAGAAGCGGGATCTGGAGACCCATACTGACTCCCACATATTCAACGATGACTTTCTTGTGATCGTTGGAACCTTTTACGCTAGTATCTTAATCCCTTTGTTTCACGATATATTACATGTCCAAGATTCGATCATCGGTATCTCCATACCTAGTTTGATCTCGTTACTGACATGCACTCTTTTCTCATTCCCGTGATATAACATTCTAGTGATCAAATCACTTGCTTGCAAGCTAATCAATGTGATATCACCGAGAGGGCCCAGAGTATATCTATCCGTCATCAGGATGAACAAATTCCACTCTCGATCCATGGGCCTCAACATAACACTTTATTAGTTCTGAACCCATCTTTATAATCACCTTGTTACGGTGTGACGTTTGATGTTATCAAGAAACTCTTCCGGTGTTAGTGATTGACATGATCTCATGGTCTAAGGATTAGGATTACTTCGTAAGTTGTTATAGCAATATAAACTCAATGACTTTGATCGTAATGCTATACTTCGGATGAATGTTCATCACACCATTACACTAACGTTGTGATCCCATTATTAACAACATCCAATGTCCATGATCAGGAAACCTTGATCATCTTGTTAATCAACGAGCTAGTTTATGAGAGAGGCATAACTAGGAACTTTCTGTTTGTTTATTAAACACACATGTATTAATGTTTCCGTATTAATACAATTATAGCATGCAAAATAAACATCTATCATATACTTGGAATACACATAATAAACACTTTATTATTGCCTCTTAGTGCATATTCCCTTCAGTCTTCCACTTGCATTAGAGACAATAATATAGTTACATAGTGATGAATCTAACACCCATGGAGTTCTGGTGTTGATCATGTTTTGATCTAGGGAGAGTTTTAGTCAATGGATCTGCTACATTGAGATCCGTGTGTACTTAGAAATCTTTATATCTCCATCCTTGACATGCTCGCGGATGGAGTGAAACCGGCGCTTAATATGCTTGGAATTCTTGTGAGACCTTGGTTCTTTGGCATTGGCAATGGCACCATTGTTGTCACAATGGATCACCATTGGGTCCAACGCACTTGCAACCACACCTAGTTAGGATATGAACTCCTTCATCCAAACCGCTTCCTGAGCCGCTTCCGAAGCAGCAACATATTCGGCCTCCGTTGTTGATCCCGCCACCACAGGTTGTTTGGAACTCCTCCTACTAACCGCTCTGCCATTCATGAGAAATACGTATCCGGATTGAGACTTAGAGTCATCCGGGTCGGTGTCAAAGCTTGCGTCGACATAACACTTAGCGACGAGCTCTTCTTCACCACCGTATACAAGAAACATATCCTTAGTTCTTCGTAAGTACTTAAGGATATTCTTGACCGCTATCCAGTGTTCTGAATCTGGATCCGATTGGTACCTACTAGTCAAACTAATAGCATGTGCCACATCCGGTCTTGTACATAGCATGGCGTACATTATAGAGCCTATGGCTGAAGCATAGGGGACTTTGTCCATTATCTCTCTTTCTTCCTCCGTTGCCGGACTTTGAATCTTACTCAATGTCTTGCCTTGCAACATAGGTAAGAAGCCCTTATTACTTCCATCCATTTTAAACTTCTTTAAAACCTTATCAAGGTATGTACTTTGCGATAGCCCTATTAGGCGCCTAGATCTATCTCTATAGGTCTTTATGCCTAATATGTATGACGCTTCACCTAGGTCCTTCATTGAAAATTTGTTGTTTAGATAACTTTTAACACTGTTTAAAAGACCTATATTATTCCTGATCAATAATATGTCATCCACATATAATATCAGAAATGCCACATTGCTCCCACTCACTTTCTTGTAAATACAAGCTTCTCCATAAGTTTGGACAAATCCAAACTCTTTGATCACCTCATCAAAGCGGAGATTCCAACTTCGTGATGCTTGCTTCAATCCATAGATGGATCGCTGAAGCTTGCACACCTTGTTAGCATCCTTAGGATTGACAAAACCCTTTGGTTGTATCATATACAACTCTTCATTAATATTACCATTGAGAAACGCAGTTTTGACATCCATCTGCCATATCTCATAATCGAAATATGCAGCAATTGCTAACATAATCCTAACTGACTTTAGCATCGCTACGGGAGAGAATGTCTCATCGTAGTCAACTCATTGAATTTGTCGAAACCCCTTTGCGAAAAGTTGAGCTTTATAGACGGTCACATTACTATCAGCATCAGTTTTCCTTTTGAAAATCCATTTGTTCTCCACGACCTTTCGGTCGTGAGGTAATTCCACCAAGTTCCAAACTTGATTTTCATACATGGATTCCATCTCGGATTTCATGGCTTCTAACCATTTGTTGGAATCCAGGCTCATCATCGCTTCTTCATACGTCGCAGGGTCATCATTTTCATCAACCATGAAATTCATGACAGGATTTCCGTACATCTCGGGAGCTGCACGCGTCCTGCTAGACCTGCGAGGTTTGGTAGTACTCTCTTTTGGAGTTTCATGATCATTATCATTAGTTCCTTCTTCAACTGGCGAAGCCAACTCCGGAACGACTTTCGGCGCTGCACTACTCGCCATACTTTGAAGAGAAGGTTCCATAACCTCTTTGAGTTCTACCTTCCGACTACTCACGCCTTTCGTGAGAAACTCTTTCTCTAGAAAGGATCCATTCTTGGCAACAAAAACCTTGGCTTCGGATCTGTGATAGAAGGAATACCCAATTGTTTCCTTAGGGTATCCTATGAAGACGCATTTTTCCGCTTTGGGTTCGAGTTTATCCGGTTGAAGTTTCTTCACATAAACATCACATCCCCAAAATTTAAGAAATGATAGCTTAGGTTTGTTTCCAAACCACAATTCATACGATGTCTTTTCAACGGATTTAGATGGTGCCCGATTTAAAGTGAATGCAGCAGTTTCTAGTGCATAACCCCAAAATGACAACGGCAAGTCCGTCAGATACATCATAGATCGAACCATATCCAATAAAGTACGATTACGACGTTCTGACACACCATTTCGCTGTGGTGTTCTGGCAGGCGTGAGTTGTGAAACAATTCCACACTCTTTCATGTGAGTGCTAAACTCGTAACTTAGATACTCACCTCCACGGTCGGACCGTAGAAATTTGATCTTTCTATTACGATGATTTTCCACTTCATTATGAAATTCCTTGAACTTTTCAAATGTTTCAGACTTGTGTTTCATCAAGTAGATATAACCGTATCTACTCAAATCATCCTTGAAAGTAACAAAATAATGATATCCACCTAGTGCCGACACACTCATTGGACCACATACATCATAATGTATAATCTCCAATAAATCTGTCGCCCGTTCCATTGAACCGGAAAACGGCGTTCTAGTCATCTTGCCCATAAGGCATGGCTCACATGTATCAAATGATTCAAAATCAAGCGATTCCAAAAATCTATCCAAATGGAGCTTCTTCATGCGTTTAACGCCAATATGACCTAGACGGCAGTGCCACATATATGCGGATATATTATCATTAAGTTTAATCCTTTTAGCATCAACATTATGAATATGTGTAACATTATTATCAAGATCCAATAGAAATAAACTATTCATCATCGGTGCATGACCATAAAAGATTTCATTCATATAAATAGAACAACCATTGTTCTCGGATTTAAATGAATAACCACTTTGCATCAAACACGATCCAGATACAATGTTCATGCTTAGTGCTAGCACCAGATAACAATTATTCAAGTTTATTACTAATCCCGACGGCAAGTGGAGAGGTAGCGTTCCGACAGCGATCACATCAACGCTTGATCCATTGCTAACATGCATCTTGACCTCACCCCTTGCTAGCGGTTGCTTGTTCCGCAACCCCTAATGCGAGTTACAAATATTAGCAACTGAACCGGTATCAAATACCCAGGTGGTACTGCGAGCACTAGTCAAGTACACATCAATAACATGTATATCATATATATACCTTTGTTTGCCTTGCCGGCCTTATTGTCTGCCAAATACTTGGGGCAGTCGCGCTTCCAGTGGCCAGTCCCCTTACAATAGTAGCACTCGGTATCAGACTTAGGGCCAACTCGGGGTTTCTTTTCAGGAACGGCAACCGGCTTGTCGCCCTTACTTCCCTTCCGTTTTCCCTTCTTGTCTTTCTTGAAACCAGTGTTCTTATTGATCATCAACACTTGATGTTCCTTTTTGATCTCCACTTCCGCAGTTTTAAGCATTGACAGAAGCTCGGGGAGAGACTTCTTCATGCCTTACATATTATAGTTCATCACAAAGCTCTTATAGCTAGGTGGCAGAGACTGCAGAACACGATGGATTCCTAAGTCAATGGGAATCGATATTCCCAAGGACACAAGCTTATCAGCGTAACCCGACATCTTGAGTACATGCTCACTTACGGAGCTGTGCTTTTCCATCATGCAGCTAAAGAACTTTTCTAAAGCATTGTAGCTCTCTATAGCAGCATGTGTGTTGAAAATCATTTTCAACTCACCCATTATATCAAATGCATTGCCGTTTTCGAAATGCTTTCGAAGTTCTGGCTCTAGCCCATACAATATGCCGCAATGAACTAAGTTATGGTCCTCCTGACGAGTCTGGTAGACATTCTTCTCCTCGTCAGGGGCATCCTCAAAAGGTGGGGGGCCTAGCGGTGCTTCTAGCACATATTGCTTTTGTGCAGCAGAGAGGAGAATCCTCAAATTCATGGCCCATTCGGTAAATTTGCTACCGTTCATTGCAAGTTTCTATTTCTCCATGAACACATTGAAATTAAAAGCAGGTGGTGCCATCTACAACAGAATTTGTAAAGTTTAGACTAAGTTTATGATAGATTGAGTTCAACTAATCCACATTACGAATGAACTCCCACTCAAAAACGACATCCCTCGTGTCTTTTTGGTGATTACATGAACCAAATCCACTACACCAAGTCCGATCATCACGTGAGTCGGTGTAGCTTCAAAGGCGAGCATCAAATGGGCATCATATCTACTATATGACTCATGCTTAACCTTTTAGTCCATGTTCCAAGGCCATGTCTGTACATGCTAGGCTCTCCAAGTAAGAACCTTAGTATTCACGTGTGTAACTGTCTTACACCCAAAATATGGTCGTGGATCCAAGAACACCCGATCATCACGTGATGTCTTGGAGCGACGAAAACATAATCGGTGCATACTAAAGGAAGAACACATTCTTATCTTGATATTTAAATGAGGGATCGTCTTATTATGCTAATAAAACGCCAAACAAGCAATATAAGATGCTATCAAACATCACATGTTTATTAGTGGAATGATATGGTTCCCGCATATGATCTCTATCATGTGCATCGTGGTATGATCACTATCATACCTTTATGTGTGAGGCCAAGGTCTATGGAACTTACACGTTATGTGTGTTGTAAGAGTATCATCTCATGCTTCTACTTAAAACATCACCATATCATAACAGTATCTCGCTAGTCCGAGACCATGGGGGATAAATTCTAGAGGGGGAGAGAGATCCTTCACGAGGAGGTGTGAGTGAGAAGTGAGGATGGGGTGCCTTTTATAGGAGAGGGGGAACCCCAAGGGGGTGGCCGGCGCATGGGGGCTGCCCCCTTGCCCTCCCATCTTCATGTGGGTGGACACTCCACTCACAAAATTCCTTTAAATTCCCTCCACTCAAAATCCCACTCAAACTTGCTATTAAATTTCCACCAAATTTAATGCAAACTCTCATTAAATAAAACTCTTTTTATTTATTCAGAATTTTTTCAATTACTTTAATGACAAACATTCTCATATAACCCCTTGCTAGAATTCTATTTCACATGCAAAAACACTTTTTGCAATTTCACCCAAAAACCTGTTTCGGTATCTAGTGAAATAAATTCCTGCGCTTGTTATTCTTTCCGGCATGAAACTTTTGCTCCAATTGGATGCCGATGTCTCTTAAGTGTGTCACCCTATGGTTCACGAATAATGCGGACATGATAGAGACCCTTCTCGGATCAATAATCAGAAGCGGGATCTGGAGACCCATACTGACTCCCACATATTCAACGATGACTTTCTTGTGATCGTCGGAACCTTTTACGCTAGTATCTTAATCCCTTTGTTTCACGATATATTACATGTCTGAGATTCGATCATCGGTATCTCCATACCTAGTTTGATCTCGTTAATGACATGCACTCTTTTCTCGTTCCTGTGATATAACATTCTAATGATCAAATAACTTGCTTGCAAGTAATCAATGTGATATCACCGAGAGGGCTCAGAGTATATCTATCCGTCATCGGGATGAAAAAATTCCACTCTCGATCCATGGGCCTCAACATAACACTTTATTAGTTCTGAACCCATCTTTATAATCACCCTGTTACGGTGTGACGTTTGATGTTATCAAGAAACTCTTCTGATGTTAGTGATTGATATGATCTCATGGTCTAAGGATTAGGATTACTTCGTAAGTTGTTATAGAAATATAAACTCAATGACTTTGATCGTAATGCTATACTTTGGATGAATGTTCATCACACCATTACACTAATGTTGTGATCCCGTTATTAACAACATCCAATGTCCATGATATGGAAACCTTGATCATCTTGTTAATCAACGAGCTAGTTTATGAGAGAGGCATAAGTAGGCACTTTCTGTTTGTTTATTAAACACACATGTATTAATTTTTCTGTATTAATACAATTATAGCATGCAAAATAAACATCTATCATATACTTGGAATACACATAATAAACACTTTATTATTGCCTCTCAGGGCATATTCCCTTCAATCTAGTTTTCACAATTGCAAGTGTTAGCTTGCTAAGATGGCTTGCATAGTCAACTTGTAGTGTTAGGCTTGCCTTGTGCAGTGCAGTGGTTGAAGTTCTCCTCTGCTTCCTCTTCGTAGTAGTCTCCTTCCTCTTCGTATCCTTGATCAGTACGAGCGTCTATAAATAAATACAGAGTACACAATCACCAAACAATACTTAACTACTTTTATATAGCACACTTGGGTTTTCACTAGATGATTTAGCATCATCACAAAAATTACAAGCATTAAGGCAATAGTTTTATTTATTTTATTCTAGGAAAGTAATTTCTACTCATTGAAAAACTACTTAAGATTGAATATTCTCCAATTAAAACATGGGATCATGTTGACACATGTCATCACCACATATTTCAATACTTTGGAATGTGATTTAAAGTGGTGTCACAATTTAATAAGGTTTTACCTTTTTATTCTAATTAATTGAAGTGACTAGAAATGCCTATGGGGCATTCTTTTATTACTTGTCCATTATTACTGCAAGTAAACCTAGATAATTTTATATATTCAGAAAGGTCTTGTTAAATGTTATTTTTGAGAGTTGGAATCAACTCAAAACCATCTATGGTTGAAATTTCAAAAATGTTTGAATGCGGAAAAGTATCTGCCTTGTTATTTTTACCATTGGTGATCTATTATTTCAAATGGTTTGAATCCAATGGGCTTGGATTAATAATTTCCATATCTTTCTAACAAAATTGGTTTCATGCAATTTGGTTCAGTGAATCTCTCTGAATTGAATTTTGAATCCACTGCCAGAACTAAGTTTGAAACTAAATAGATAAATCTAAATTAAAACTAACTGGGTCGCGTGGAAAATCTAACTGGGCCGGCCCACTGCGCACAACGCGCGTGGGCTGGTTAAGTGGTGTCCCCACGCGTCAGTGGGACAGGGGGTGCAAAGGGGTACATGCTAACTATGATCGTAGGATTAGATCGAGGATCAACGGCTCATGGCCATCGTCCTCGTCGAACAGAACTTGACGGGCTCGAACCCTAGCGCGGACAGTGGGGGTTTGTGGTGGCTCAGGCGATGGTCGGCGATGGGGGCGAATGACGAAGTCGATGATGGCAGTTCTCCTGGTACTAGCGATTCCTCCTAGGGTGGCTCCAATCGATGACGTCCTTCTCGTCCAGCAGCGGCAGGCTCTGGCGAAATTTTGGCGAGGCTGCGCTCGCCTTGCTCCGGGAAGAAGTGGGAAGGATCAGTGAGAGGTGGGGAGTGGAATGGTGTGAAGAAAATGAGTGGGGGAGTCCTCCTTTTATAGGCGAGCAAGAGAGGCCGAGCGGCATGGGCAGTGCTCGTCGGTGTCGGGGTTACATCGAGCTACGGGCATGGCTGGGGCTAGGGGATGGTGCGCGGTCTCCTGGCGGTGCTCAATGGCGTGATGGTGCGGAAAGGGGTGATGCGGTTCGGTCGGAATGCGCGGGTGCTCTGAGCGGCACCGACGACATTTTTGATGACGCATGGGCGCTCCTGGTCGCGCGTCGGCGAACGGGGTTGTCTGGTGGTCTCCTGGGACGGTGGTGATCACGTAGATGGGCGGCGAAAGAGGGATGCGGCCTGTGCGAGCGTGTCAAGCGCGGCTCTCTGCCACGCTCTGGACATGGCAGAGACAAACTACGCGCGTGCATTCTCAGTGGTCCACTGCTTGTCAAGGCTCGAGGGCTAGACAGGGGGTGGCGGTGGACGGTGGCGTGCTTCCTGGACACGGTGGCTAGGCGCGGCGATGGCTAGTTCTAGCTTGCCATGGTTGGCTGGCCGGGGTTGTCTCGGGCATGCACAACATGGTGCATTGGGTAGGGTCTAGGTTGGTTTAATGTGATGTTTGTCGCTGGGGGAGACATGGATGATCAATGGGGAACAATGTTTGAAAGAATTACTGCTCAAAATAGTGAAGTTTGGCAGAATTTGGTTTGTGTCTCCAAGTGTTTGATGAAATGACCAAAAGAAATTCATATTTGAATTTTTGGTTGCAACTTGGTGAGTGTACTAGTCACATACTAGGTAGTCTCTGGTTGATTGGATTTGTCATGGCGATCTGGTTTGGTTAGATTTTGAGAAATGGTGATCTTACCATATGAACTAGATTCAATTTTCAAATGTTATTTGAATAGGGTTGCCAAATGTTTCTGTGGGTTATCAAAGTTGGATGGGGTTCACTTTTACTTGGTCTAGCAAGGGGTGAAAAGATTTGGATTTGTTTTTGTTTGAAATCTTGGACTAGAAACACTCAAAGTGGTCTAGTGAGCAAGATTGGCAAAAATGACCATTAGCTCATTTTGCTTGTTTTTGAATTTCTATTGATTTGATTCGGCTTGGAAATAATTTAGATGATGTTGTTTTCATCTTTAATCCAATCCTTGCGATTCATAACAATCACACAAGTCCATTCAAGCATTCATGCATTCATCACATACACACATGCATTCATAATGATCTTAATTAACAAAAGTTTTTGTTAACCCTAAATTTGGGTGATTAGAACTTGATAACCTTGATTAATATTTTTGGGATATTACAAATGTCCCCTCCTTAAACAAAATCTCGTCCCGATATTTGAGAAAAAGAAAACTAGGATTTAAAGAGATCTGGAAACTCTGTCCTAATGTAGTCTTCTCGCTCCCAGGTAGCTTCTTCTTGGTATGGTTACTCCACTGATCTTGAGAAACTTGATACTCCGGGTCCTGGTGGTTCTGAAAGCTTCCTCTAAAATACGTATGGGTACTTTAGGATACATCAGGTCATCGTTTATCTCTATGGTTCGATGATTAATATTCTTGAAAACTTCGGTCTTCTCCGGGACTTCTAGGAATTTACGAAGTAACGAGATATGAAACACATTATGCACGACTGACATCTCCTCTGGTAGTTCTAGTTGATATGACACTTCTCCTCGACGATTAAAAATCTTTAAGGGTCAGATATATCTGGGGGCTAACTTTCCTTTGAGCTAGAAACGTTGCATTCCTTTCAAAGGTGATACTTTGAGATACACAAAATCTCCGATATTGTAGGCTAGGTCTCGACGTCTCTTGTCGGCATAACTCTTCTGTCTAGATTGGGCGGTCTTGAGGTGCTCACGGATCTTGTGAACTTTATCTTCTGCTTCTCGTAGGATGCCGGGTCCAAAAATCTGACTCTCTCCTACTTCTGACCAATTCAAAAGGGGACGACACTTCCTTCCATTCATGAATTCAAATGGGGCCATTTGAAAACTGGCTTGGTAACTGTTGTTGTATGAAAATTCTGCGAAAGGCAGACAATCTTCCCATTTAGATCCGTATTCTAACACACAGGCTCTCAAAATATATTCGAGTATTTGGCTTACTCGCTCTGTTTGTCCATCAGTTTGAGGGTGATAAGATGTGCTGAAATCCAGTCTGGTTCCTAATCCTTCTTGGACTTTCTTCCAGAATCTCGAGGTAAACTGGGTTCCTCGATCCAACACAATGTTCTTGGGGATTTCGTGCAAACTGACTATTCTAGCAATGTACAACTCTGCTAGCTTCGAACTTTGATAGGTGGTCTTGACAGGTAAGAAATGGGCGACTTTGGACAGTCTATCTACTATGACCCAAATAGAGTCATTTCCCCTACTAGATGTAGGAAAACCGGTGATAAAATCCATTCCGACGGAATCCCATTTCCATTCCGGAATCTGCAATGGTTGCAACAGTCCTGCGGGTCTGTAATGTCCCGCCTTGACTCTCTGACAAATATCACACTTGGCTATGTAGCTTCCGATTTCTCTCTTCATCTTATGCCACCAAAATTGTTCCTTCAAATCCTGATACATCTTTGTTCCTTCGGGGTGGATATAATAAAGAGTATCATGGGCCTCTTTCAAAATAGCTTGCTTCAATTCTGAATCTGCTGGCACACAGATACGTCCTTTGTACCACAAAACTCCTTCTTCATCTTCGGTGAATCCGGGTACCTTTCCTGTACTGATACGACGTTTGATTCCATCGATACTAGCATTTCCTTTCTACGCCTCCTTGATCTGACTAATCAAAGTGGGTTGAAGTTCTATGCTAGCCAAAAATCCTTCACTTACTAATTCTATTATGAGATCTTCCAACTCCTTGTGCAAACTTGGTTGCTCCTTTAGAATCATGGAGTTCAAGAGACACGGCAATCTGCTAAGGGCATCTACTACCACATTGGCTTTACCGGGGTGATAGTGAATGTCCAGATCATAGTCCTTGATTAACTCTATCCATCTCCTTTGCCTCATATTCAGCTCCTTCTGAGTGAAAATATACTTCAGGCTCTTGTGATCCGAATAAATTTCACAACGATTACCCATGAGGTAATGCCTCCATGTCTTCAAGGCTAAAACTACGGCTGCTAGTTCAAGATCATGGGTAGGATAATTATTCTCATGTTGTTTTAGTTGTCGGGATAGATAAGATATAACTTTTCCTTCTTGCATAAGCACACATCTGAGACCGATCTTGGATGCGTCACAAAACACATCAAAAGGCTTCGTGATATCTGACATAATCAAGAATGGGGCTGAGATCAATCTCTTCTTGAGTTCTTGAAAACATCTTCACATTTGTCCGTCCATTCAAACTTCTTATCCTTCTTCAACAATTGGGTCATGGGTCTTGCGATACTTGAGAATCCTTCTACGAACTTGCGGTAATATCCCGCTAATCCGAGAAATGCACGAAGTTGGGTTTGAGTGGTTGGGGCTTTCCATTCTTCAACATCCTTAACCTTTGCAGGGTCAACAACAATTCCTCCGACCGACACGATATGTCTGAGGAATCCTACTTCCTGTAACCAGAATTCACATTTGCTAAACTTGGCATACAACTGATGCTCCCTAAGGGTTCCAAGGATGGTCCTTAGGTGTAGCTCATGTTCTTCTTCTGATTTGGAATAGATCAAAATGTCATCGATGAAAACAACGACAAACTTATCCAGGAAGTCCATAAAAATCTTATTCATGAGGTTCATGAAATAAGAGGGGGCATTGGTTAATCCAAAGGACACGACAGTGTACTCATACAATCCATATCTGGTGGTAAAGGCAGTCTTTGCAATATCCTCTGCGTGAATCTTGAGTTGATGATAACCAGTTCTCAGATCAATCTTAGAAAACACTTTGGCACCGGTCAACTGGTCAAACAGATCTTCTATCTTCGGTAGCGGGTACTTGTTCTTGATGGTGACGTCATTCAGCTTCCGATAATCCGTACACAAACGGTTACCTCCATCTTTCTTGTCCACAAACAAGATAGGTGATCTCCATGGCGACGCACTTGGTTGAATCAGTCCTATCTCCAACATAGCATCTAGTTGCTTCTTCAGCTCCACTAATTCATATGGGTTCATACTATAAGGTCTCTGGGCTATGGGTCCGGTTCCAGGGATTAGTTCAATGATAAACTTGATATCCCGATCTGTGGGCATACCAGGCAAAACATCTGGGAATACATCGAGGTATTCACAGACTATTCTGACTTGGTCAATGGTTGGTTGGGCTAGACTCTTGTTGCACTTGAATTGACGGGGCAAGGTTTCAGATACATGCTCTACTGGTATTCCGGCTGTACTGGTCATGGTTATGGCTTTCTTGGCACAGTCGATTAATCCTTTATGTTTCGACATCCAATCCATTCCTAGTACTACTTCCAAACCTTTGGTTCTGAGTACTATTAGATTGGCATAAAAATCAATGCCATGGATTCTGATAGGTACGGCTTTGCAATTTTGTCTAACTTTGGTGGTTGAACCAGGTATTTGAACTATCATAACATGCTTCAATTTTGTTGGTTGAATCTTACTATTGCATGCAAATTCTTCTGTAACAAACGAGTGCGATGCTCCAGAATCAAACAACACTCTTGCAAGTACTGAGTTAATAGAAAACATACCCAACACGACATCTGGCGCTTCTTGGGCTTCTTCAGCAATCATGTGAAACAGACGGCCTTTGCAGTTGAGCGAATTCCCTGGGGCAAATCTCCTTCCAGGCTGAACACGACGTTGCTGCTGAGCTTGGGGCATTCACATTGGAGGATGCTGCAAGCTTCTTGGGGCACTCATTGGAGTAGTGAACCTTGGTTCCTCATTCATAACAAGTCACCTGAGACTTGTCTTTCCCTGCAACAGGCACATCATTTCTTCCAGTTCTTGGGGCTGTATTGGTGTTGGTGGGGTTGTTGTTGTTGAACTTGGCGGGTGCACGGTTGAAATTGTTGGAGTTGCCGGGGTTGTTGTTGTGGTTTCCTCCGGGCCTTGGGTTTCCTCCTCCACGGTTGGGATAGTTCGGACGGTTCATCGGGGGTCTATTGTTCCTTGGGGTAAATCCTGCAGACGGGTTAGGGCGATACTTTGGGGTATGGTGGGTTCCTGGTTGATGCATCATTCAACGCTTGTGGTTCTCATTAGTTTGGTTGATCTTGTCTTCCATCTGAATGGCAGAATCCACTAAGGCTTCAATGTCAGCAAACGGGATATTGACTAATACCGTCTGCATCTCATCATGCAGACCATTCAAGAATCTCTCCTTCTTGGCTTCAGTGTCAATCTCATCTGGGGCATATCTAGCTAATGATAGAAATTTGTCATGGTACTCAACTACTATCATCCTCCCTTGATTTATTTCTCTGAATTCATCTCTCATCCTCTTGATCAAACCCGATGGAACATGGGTTCTGCTAAACTTGAGTTTGAATTCATCCCAAGTCATCATTTGTCCTCCAGTCATGGCGCGAATGCTGTTCCACCAAGCTCTTACATCTCCTGCCAGATAGTGGGTGGAAAATAGTACTTTCTCATTGGCCTCCACTCCTGCCACTTCTAAGTTGTTCTCCATGGTCTGCAGCCAATCATCGGCATCTAATGGCTCTTCAGACTTACTAAATATGGGCTGGGTTGGTGTTCTTAATGTTCTTGAGCTTGGATCCATGGTTGTCCTGGTTTCCATGGCCTTGGTTGTTGTTGGCCATCTGAGCTATGTGTTGAAGGGTGGCTAATTTGGCTTGACGTTCGGCTCTTTCAGCTTCGTGTTCCGAAACCAACATTTGCAAGATTTGCAGCATTGGGTCCGGGGATGAACTGCTTCCTCCGTGAGGCATCTGAAGATTGAGATATATCATGAGAAAAGAGGGAAATTTTCTAAGGTTCAGGGGTTTGTTTTTGAAAAGTTTTTAAACTCTGGATTTGACTCAGATTTTGCTAACTAGCAACTTGATTTTCATTCATTCATTCATAGCACACAATACAAACACACACCACAACAAGGAAACAGATGGTTTTAAGAACCATTCCGTGAAACTATGATACAATGGGACCGGATACAACTCACTAACGCTAGTGCTCAAGTGCTACTACTCCTCGGAATCGGTGGCTTCATCATCATCATCATCATCATCCTCATCATCCTCCTCCTCCTCATCATCATCATCAATGAAGGTGAAGTCATCCTCATCGGTGAAGAAGTCCATGGCTTGATCCTCCAGGAATTCATCATCGTCACTGAGGTAAGAGTAGGGGTCTCCACGGCCCCTACATTATCCCTCTCCTCAAGCTGCATGTCCCTCTCATGGATGGTCTCCTCCAAGTCTGTCACTCTGTGGCGAAGGCGGGCAATAATGCGCTCCTTCTTGTCAAGCTGACTGCGATGAGACTGGCGATCCTTCACAAGCAGGCAATGGTCTGGTCCTTCTTGACTGCGAGGGCATAGTTATGGTTGGAGTAGGAGCGGGCATTGTCCAACTCCTTCTGCCTGTCATACATCATGAAGATGAGATGGTGCACTTGATGCTTTAACTTTGGGTGATATGGTGCCTCCAATGGCTGTCCCATAACATCACACCTTGGGTAGAACTCAAAGCGCGTGCCCTTGATTTGATTGATGCTTTGCCCACACAGACGGGCAAGAGCTTCCTGCATGGCCATGGCGAGTCCATCTAGCCAGTTGTTCTATCTTAAGGTGAACTAGACTCCCTCTGAGGTGGGGGCTTCAATCTTCCCTCTGAGACTCGCAACAATCAGCCATTGCAATTCTCCTCCTTCCTGATCATTGATCTGAGATCCGAAGAACTAGGGGTGCGGGCGCTCTAGAAGTTCCGAGAGTTGGTCCAAATCACGCTCAAAGATGAGATCTCCTCCACTTCCCAATTGATAGAACTTGCTATAAAAATGTAGGATGCGTAAGTTAGTAGAGTGATCAAGTGTGTCAAGTTTTATGTAAGTTTGCAAGAATTTTTGGAGGAACATGAATTTTCATGAAAGAATCTAAGTGATAAGAATGAGAATAGGTTTTCATAAATACTCACTTCTTTTGTTTTGAAACTAAGTTTTTGATTTAAGCGTCCATTCTAAACTAGGTTCTCCTATGGTCAGGATGGCTCTGATACCAACTTGTCAACACCCGGATTTTTAATCCCACATGCTTGTTATGCCATACATCACAATCCCAGGATTACCATTTTTGCGAGACATAATAGATTGGTACCATAGTTCATCATCCATTAGAAACCATAATAAAGGTCTTACAAATAAAGGATCTCATGATCCAATCTTAATACAATCAACGCATCGGAATAATAATAACGCTAGCATGGGCGAAGCTCCATCTTCATGGTCACAGGCAATGCTGACAATGGGATATGATCCTAGTTGTCGTAGACTTCCTGTTGTCCATCATCCAGGTAGTCCTCCTCATAGTCTGGCCACAGGAATAGACATGGACAAAGCCATGAGTACTCTTTAAGTACTCACAAACTATCACTAACAAGTAAAGAGGTTTTAAGTGGAAATCCTAAGCTCTAGGTTGTTTTGCAAAAAGTCAGATTTATCTCTAACTGAGTTTAGAAGCAAAGAAAACTAGTTTAAGGTTTTATAACACCTAAGTGGGAACTTGAGTTTTCATGTTCACAACCCTGTTGTGGTCAAGTCAAAGTCATGATTCATTTCACAAGTCATTTTGAAAACATCTGACGACGGAACAGTATGGCCACTCCAACTGTCCATAACCATGGACGCGACTATTAGAATAGTTTGACACTCTTCAGAGGTGGTACACTTTCACCACAATATTCGATACATCCGTCAGGAACAATCCTGAATTCACCATACTAAGTATGCGGATAATCAATCCTAACCTTTCAATTACACACCCTAGTATATGCACCTCTCCTATGAGTTTGGCCTCCCAACCATGACCATCTGTCATCTTGGGAACTACACAGGTGGTCAATTATCACGAGGTTGCCTCAGCTCAAACCTCGGCCGCAAGGGAATCCATACTAAGATATATAAACTTCCAGTCAAGCCCTACCCAAATTCAGGTATTATGGTTGTACGATAAAATTGGAATGGTACCGCATCCGAACACAACCATCAGTTTTATAAAGGGCTAAGGCTCATGCCTCAACATTTTCATCGTCAAGATCATCTGGTGTTCAAGAACACATGTCAAAACATCTCATTAGAATGACTCATCATTGTAAGGTTTTCATAACCATTTTCACCAAGTCTTCCCATCTAAAGTGATCAAGTTTTATTCTTAGCACTAGCCACTAAGTTGGGGGTAATCACTAATGAGGGGTGCTAATCAAGTGTGACTTATCTAAGTATAATCTCATGTCTCAGGATGACATCTAATTCTATCTAACTTAGGCCAAGTTTTATGCTCTTTATGCTACCTTCAATATCTTTCCAAAACTTCACAAGTCACTGAGTAAACATAAATAAAAAGCTTTGATAAGTAAATAAAAGAATAAAGCTTGCAAGTAAAACTGGGATTTGGTGTAATCAAATTTGTCTAATCAAGCATGCCTAATTCATTGCATAGGTTATCTAGTTTTCATAGTTGCAAGTGTTAGCTTGCTAGGATGGCTTGCATAGTCAACTTGTAGTGTTAGGCTTGCCTTGTGCAGTACAGTGGTTGAAGTTCTCCTCTGCTTCCTTTTCGTAGTAGTCTCCTTCCTCTTCGTATCCTTGGTCGGTACTAGCGTCTATAAATAAATACGAAGTACATAATCACCAAACAATACTTAACTACTTCTATTTAGCACACCAGGATTTTCACTAGATGATTTAGCATCATCACAAACATTACAAGCATTAAGGCAATAGTTTTATTATTTTATTCTAGGAAAGTAATTTCTACTCATTGAAAAACTACTTAAGATTTAATATTCTCTAATTAAAGCATGGTATCATGTTGACACATGTCACCACCACATATTTCAATACCTGGGAATGTGATTTAAAGTGGTGTCACAATTTAATAAGGTTTTACCTTTTTATTCTAATTAATTAAAGTGACTAGAAATGCCTACGTGGCATTCTTTTATTAATTGTCCATTATTACTGCAAGTAAACCTAGATATTTTTATATATTCAGAAAAGCCTTGTTAAATGTGATTTCTGAGAGTTGGAATCAACTCAAAACCATCTATGATTGAATTTTGAAAAAAATTTGAATGCAGAAAAGTCTGTGCCTTGTTATTTTTACCATAGGTGATCTATTATTTCAAATGGTTTGAATCCAACGGGCTTGGATTAAGAATTTCCATATCTTTCTAAAAAAATTGGTTTCATGCAATTTGGTTCAGTGAATCTCTCTGAATTGAATTTTGAATCTACTGCCAGAACTAAGTTTGAAACTAAATAGATAAATCTAAATTCAAACTAACTAGGTCGCACGGGAAATCTAACTGGGTCGGCCCACTGTGCAGATCTTGCGCGGGCTGGTTAAGTGGTGTCCCCACGCGTCAGTGGGACAGGGGGTGCAAAGGGGTACGGGCTAACTACGACTTTAGGATTAGATCGAGGATCAACGGCTCATGGCCATCATCCTCGTCGAACAGAACTCGACGGGCTCGAACCCTAGCGCGGCCAGCTGGGGTCTGTGGCGGCTCAACAGGGCTCAGGTGATGGTTGGTGATGGGGGCGAATGACGAAGTCGACGACGGCAGTTCTCCTGGTACTGGCGGCTCCTTATGGGTGGCTCCAATCGACGGCGCCCTTCTCCTCCAGCAGCGTCAGGCTCCGGCGAAATTCCGAAAAGGCTACGCTCACCTAGCTTCGAGAAGAAGTGGGAAGGATAAGTGAGAGGTGGGGAGTGGAATAGTGTGAAGAAAACGGGCAAGGGAGGCCTCCCTTTGAAGGCGAGCGAGAGAGGCCGAGCGGCATGGGCAGTGCTCGTTGGGGTCGGGGTTACAGCGAGCTACGGGCATGGCTGGGGTAGGGGACGGTGCATAGTCTCCTGGCGGTGCTCAACGGCTTGATGGCGCGGCAAGGGTCGGTGCGGTTCGGTCGGAATGCGCGGGTGCTCTGAGCGGCACCGACGACATTTTTGACGACGCATGGGCGCTCCTAGTCGCATGGCGACAAACAGGGTTGTCTGGTGGTCTCCTAGGACGGTGGTGATCACGGAGACAGGCGGCGACGGCAGGGCGCGGTCTGTGCGAGTGTGTCGAGCACTGCGCTCTAGACATGGCAGAGACAAACTGGGCGCGTGCGTTCTCGGTGGTCCACTTCTTTTCAAGGCTCGAGGTCTAGACAGGGGGTGGTGGTGGACGGTGGCGTGCTTCCTGGACATCGTGGCTAGGCGCGGCGATGGCTGGTTCTAGATTGCCATGGTCGGCTGTCCAGGGTTGGCTCGGGCATGCACGGCATGGTGCATTAGGTAGGGTCTAGGTTGGTTTAATGCGATGGTTGTCACTAGGGGAGACAGGGATGATCAATGGGGAACAATGTTTGAAAGAATTATTGCTCAAAACAGTGAAGTTTGGCAGAATTTGGTTTGTGTTTCCAAGTGTTTGATGAAATGGCCGAAAGAAATTCATATTTGAATTTTTGGTTGCAACTTGGTGAGTGTACTGGTCACATACTAGGTAGTCTCTGGTTGATTGGATTTGTCAAGGTGAACTAGTTTGGTTGGGTTTTGAGAAATGGCGATCTTACCATATGAACTAGATTCAATTTTCAAATGTCATTTGAATAGGGTTGCCAAATGTTTCTGTGGGTTTGCAAAGTGGGCTTGGGTTCACTTTTACTTGGTCTAGCAAGGGGTGAAAAGATTTGGATTTGTTTCTGTTTGAAATCTTGGACTAGAAACACTCAAAGTGGTCTAGTGAGCAAGATTGGCAAAAATGACCATTAGCTCATTTTGCTTGTTTTTGAATTTATGTTGATTTGATTCTGCTTGGAAATGAT
The DNA here is from genome assembly GCA_916181665.1 of Avena sativa. Classification (NCBI taxonomy): domain Eukaryota; kingdom Viridiplantae; phylum Streptophyta; class Magnoliopsida; order Poales; family Poaceae; genus Avena; species Avena sativa. The sequence continues at coordinate 365,894,404 of OV702279.1, read as the reverse complement.
TTATATGATGTTGTTTTCATCTTTAAACCAATCCTTGCAATTCATAACAATCACACAAGTCCATTCAAGCATTCATGCATTCATCACATACACACATGCATTCATAATGATTTTAATTAACAAAAGTTTTTGTTAACCCTAAATTTGGGTGATTATAACTTGATAACCTTGATTAATATTTTTGGGATGGTATAGTGGAGCTCCCACTCACATAAACATGCCTCCACTCAGATAGAAACTCCTCCACTCAAAATTCCACTCACATCCATTAAATTTTCACCAAATTTAATGCAAGCTCTTATTTAATAAAACTCTTTTATTTATTTTATTCAGAATTTTGTTAATTACATTAATTAACAAACATTCACATAAAACCACTTGCAACATTTCAATATCACATGCAGAACCAGTTTCAGCAATTTCACCTTAAACAATTCCGGTTTCCATTGAAATAATTTCGGCGCTTTCTTTTTCTTTCTCTGGCAATTCATTTGCTCCAAATGGTGTCGGTATCCCTTAAGTGTGTCACCGAATGGTTTGCGAATAATGCAGACATGATCGAGACCCCTCTCCGATCAATAATCCACAGCGGGGCCCGGAGATCAGAGTATTTGAGCCCACCTTTATAGTCACCCTGTTACGGTGTGACGTTTGATGTTATCAAGTTAGTCTTCCGCTGTTAGTGATTAACATGATCTCATGGTCTATGGACTAAAGTTACTTTGTAATGATTTTATAGTAATCTAAACATAATGACTTTGATCGTATTACTATACTTCGGATGAGTGTTCATCACATCATTCTACCAGTATTGTGACCTCGTTATTAACAACATCCAATGTCCATGATCAGGAAAGCTTGATCATCTTGTTAATCAACTAGCTAGTTTATATGAGAGGCATAACTAGGAACTCTTTATTTGTTTATTAAACACACATGTATTAGTTTTTCCAATTAATATAATTATAGCATGAGAAATAAACATTTATCACAAACAAGGAATAAGATAATAACCACCTTATTATTACCTCTCAGGCATATTCCCTTCAAGACAGTCCTCCCACCCGCCGTAGACTCCTGGAACCTAACCTTTGTACACCACATACCACTTTGCCATCTGTGTACACAAGGTAGATAGTATATTATGCAACTGAAAGCTAATGGTTGACATGCTTGTTCACAAAAACTACAAAACAACAAAATGAACATCATGCAGAGCCATTGCAACAAATAAAAACTAGGGCCTCATACTTAGAGTTGACATGGAAAATCACAGGGATGGTGTTAGCAAGCCAAGTAGGATGCAGAAGATATGTATTTGTGCATATCATAGGTCTCACTAACACCACTCCTAGGATCACATCAGAAATCAACGCACACCTTTAGTGGCGCCCTAGTATTTTAATCATTGGCTGCTGTAACAGATAATAACCAAAACTATGAACATCAAGTACTAGGGTCTCATAGTTAGAGTGGACACAAAAATCATAGGGACGGTGTTAGCGAGCCATGTAGATGCATAAGATATGTATTTGTGCATATCACAAGGCTCGCTGATACCGCCCCCAGGTTCACATCTGAAATCGAGGGACACATATATAGTGGCGTCCTAACATTTTAATCATCGGACGTTGCAACAAGTAAGAACCAAAAATATGAACATCAAGTACTAGGGTCTCATACTTATGTTGGACACAAAAATCACAGGGACGGTGTAAGCGAGCCAAGTAGGATGCACACAATATTTATTTGTGCATATCACAAGGCTCGCTCACACGATCCCTAGGATCAAATCCTAAATCGAGGAACACTTGTATAGTGGCACCCTAGAATTTTAATCATCGGTCGTTGCAACAAGAAAGAACCAAAAATATGAACGTTAAGTACTAAAGGCCTCATAATTATGTTGGACACAAAAATCACAGGGATGGTGAAAGTGAGCCAAGTAGGATGCACAAGATATGTATTTGTTCATATCACAAGGCTCGCTCAAACCACCATCAAGATCACATCCTAAATTAAGGCACACTTGTATAGTGGTGCCCTAACATTTTAATCATCGGCCATTGCAACAAGCAAGAACCAAAAATATGAACATCAAGTACTAATGGCCTCGGATAAAAATCTCAGGGATGGGGTAAGCGATCCAAGTAGGATGCACAAGATTTGTATGTGTGCATATCTGATGATCCACAATTATAGGGGGTGTATCGTAGTACTTTCGATAAATAGGAGTGTTGATCCCAACGAGGAGCAGAAGGTGCTGAACAGTGGTATGGAGCAGGAAATCCCTGTGAATACTTAGCAAACGGATTTTTAGTGATTTTATGACAAGGCAACAAAACAAGGAGCAAGTAACAAAAGTAACGAACAAACGGAGCAAGTGTCCAAATCCTTTCTTAGCAAAGGAAAAGCCGGTGGAAATACTTATAAGGACCAAACGTTCTCGAGGACACATGGGGATTCTGTCAAGTGCTTTCGCTTCAAATAGCTGAGTACTCTTCTCTGGTGTTGTAAGTTTTGTATGGGTGAACATGTGCTAATGTACCGACCGTACTTGGACTAATACATACTTGTGATTAAACCCCCTGCAAACATCCATAACTACGGGAAATTAATTAAGATATAAATCTAACCACAACCTTAAACTCTGAGATCCTACGCTCCCTTGTGCAAAGGTGTCCTAACGGGGGTTCAGGTTTCTGTCACTCCGGCAATCCCACAATTAGTAGCCAAATACACAACGCATCCCCCTAGGCCCATAAATGGTGAAGTGTCATGTAGTCGACGTTCACATGACACCACTAGAAGAATAGCACCACAACTTAAATACTGAACCATTGAATAATAACTCATCACGGATTCACTACTAACAACATGACTTCTCCCATGTCCTCAAGAACTAAACGAAATACTCACAAGACATCATATGGATCAAGATCAAAGATGATATGATAATGGATAACAATCTGAACATAAAAATTAATCCAATGGTTCCACTCACAAGCAAAAACTACAATAGTAATCAACACAGGGAAAGTTTCCCCTAAGAACTAAAGCAATATCCAACACAATTGTTACAGTAGGACGGAGTGGTGATGATGGTGCTGGTGGAGATGATGGTGTTGTCGTGGTATTGCCGACGAGTACGCCATGGAGGGGTCCTCACAGTGCGCATTTAGAGACGTGGGGGAAGGCGGACGGTTGAAGGGTACGAGGTAACACAGCTTACCCAGGTTCAGATCCCACGACGGTGGCGGAATCCTACTCCTGCTATAAATCACTATAAGGGCAATACGCCGAGTTATAGAGATAGGTTCGCTGTGCGAGGTTGTCTGAAGTTGTCTATGAACGTAAGTTATCGTGCCCTAAAGACTCCCATATGCCTGATTTATATAGTCGCCAAGTCCTAGGGTTACAGGGAAAAGTCCTAGCCAGACAGGTCACAGAGTCCTACACCGTCTATTATTAGTCTTGTGTATCTTGCACTCCAAGGCTCTAGGTACGTCGGTGACTCCAACCATAGTCTTCCTTTATCCGGCATGAGCCTCCCTTCTAGATACATCTAACTGGGCTGCCCAGCAGGCCATGGACCATGCTACCAACTGTGGGCCACCTGTGTTATCCGGATAGGTGACATGCTATGAGGATACCCATATAGCATATCCCCAACAGTAGCTCCCGTAGAACTCCGAGATCTTGCGCCGTCTTGCCTCTTTGTGTGGAATGCTCCGTCTAGATGGATGTCGGCAAATCATCAAGCAACATCTTGTAGTCCTCCTAAAGAACCCTGCAAGGTTTTCTCCGTCTTCAATATGTAAGTCAGAGAAATGCTGAATCTTCCATCATACTCTTCCGTAGCTGGATTGGATCCATTCATGCCGGAATCTTCCGATGTGATGGTTCATCTACCCATGTAATCTAGGACGACGTAGGCTTAGGTCAGCGACGCATCGTAACTCACACATGCAGAGAACGCAATCATGTCCGATTTTCCCGCGCGAGCGATATGGACCGTTGGCGGTGACGGTTGGAGACGTGGCGAAATTTCCGCGCACGTTCACGAACACGTCGTCTACGCGGCAACCGTCCGATCAAGCTGCACGAATATTGACGCTGGAGATGATAAATAGTAACCATGGTGGAATTTCCACTTTTTACCTCATTCTCCTCGCATCGTCTTCTTCCTCCAGCGCGTGCCTCCTCGAGCTCTCCGCGAAAAACTCTCGAAAAACCCTAACCCCAATCCAGTGACCTCCGTACTCACTCCATGGCCAGCAGCAGCACTTCCCCTTCCATGGCGGCGCCGAACGAATCCGCGGCGAAGCCGGCGAGCTCCGTCATCGTGCCCCCAGAGGGTTTGGTCATCCCCGTCTCGACGGTGGTCGAATCCACCGGCGGCGGCGACCATAATCTAGCGGCGCTGGAGCCGTTGGAGGAGGAACTGGACTCGCATAAGGGCGATTGGCGCGGCTCATACATCACTGACCGTGATATCCAAGGGTAGCACTACTTTGGTCCCTGTTGCGGTGCCGACATCTCCGACGTGCGGTCTAGAGGAGCTCCGCCGGCAAGCAGAAATCTTGCAAAGAAACAGAGAATCCTTTGGCAAGCTGCTGGCCGAGAGTGCTACAAACCTCAAGATCATCGCACTTGTAATTTTTATTTTCCTTTTGCATTTCATATGAGTATCCCACTATAGCCCCCGAGGATGTAGACGGAAAAACCATAGGTTTTTGCATCTATATGCTCTAAGAGTGACTAAGTTAGAAAAACTCTCGCTGTAGCCCCCAAGCATGTAGGTGGAATGAAATATTCTGACTAGATGCTTTAAGAGTAGCATACGCAGTGTTTATAATTTTCAATACTGTAGCCCCCAAGCTTCTAGTTGTAACTGAATTAGTTCAGACTAGATGCTTAAAGAAAAGCTAAGCATATATCCGAGTTAAAAACTTTATACTGTAGCCCCCAAGCTTCTAATCGAGAACTGAATTAGTTCCGACTAGATGCTTAAAGAAAATCTAAGCATATTACTAAGTCAAAAACTCTCGCTGTAGCCCCCGAGCGTCTAGGTGGAAAATTTCAGGCTAGATGCTCCAAGCAGACCAAACAACGTTTTAATTTTGACATTTTTTCCACAGAACGAGAGTGCTCGGAGGGGCATGGCCAATGACAAGTACCAGAAGATGCGCGCAGAACTGGAAGCAGAAAAGGGTAAAACTACCTTCTTGAAGGAACAGATCAGCAAGAGCAAGCGTCTGTTTTTTTTTTCGCATTCTGACTTGGTTTTGTGCCCATATTCTCCAAGTACTCACTGTGTACTTTGCTTTCTCCGACTTTGCAGAAACCATCGCCAATGCTAAGAATATTGTCGAGCAATCCAAGAACATTCAAGAGCTCGATAGCGAGAACAAGATTCTTAAGCATGAGAGGAATGATATGCTGAAAATGCATGAGGAATCGATGAAGGCCCTGCAGGACTCCGCCACCAAGGAAATCAATCGCTTGAAGGAGGAGATTGCGATCTTAAAATATCAGAAGCAAGCTTCCAATGAGCAAAATCAACGCCATAGCGAGGCGTATAAGCTCCTCCAACAAGAGAAAGAATCCTTGGCGGACACCCTCTAGCAAGCTGAGGCCAGCATCTTCAGTAAGTTCTAGGTACTTTGAATTGTTGAACTCATGCGCTCCTTGTCGAAATTTGCAGCTCCTATGGGTTTAACCCGATCGCCTCCTCCAGCCAAGGAATGCATGGTTCTTGCCGGCAACTTCATCAACACCGCCATCACGCAAGCCAAGGAGATCGCCAAGCCCCTCCAGATAAACATCAAGGCATCGGACTCCGTGGTGAAGTACTCGGAGATTCTGCACCGATCCCCCGAGCGTATCACAAGATGGAAAGCTTCATGTGCACGGGCTGGCGCAAGGATGGCGCTGTCAATGGTGAAGGCATACTACAAAGATGCCGACATCGACATGGTGACCTCTGGCATTCCCGACGTAGACGACGATGCCAAAGAGATTAACCATGAAGACATCTTGTCGTCACTCGCGGGCTATGACACCAGAGTTGCCGAGTTGGTAGACGTCAACGTCTTTGTGCCAATGAACACCATCGACGGCGGCAACCAAGATTCTTTTGAGTCCCACCACAGAACCGACTTCGAGGGTGGTTCTCCGGCTAGTGATGATGCTGCTTCCAAGTCACCTGTGCCAAAGGAATGAAGAACAACTTTGTAATATTTGTTTCACCTTTGGTGCATATGCGGAAAAAACTTGTTTATGTAACTTAAGGAGGAAAACAATGGTTGTTATTTACTGCTACTCAAGAACTAGTTTCCAACATGTATATATTTTAAGCAAGTGCTGGCTTATCCATTACTTTGGTTTTGATGCTTGACTTTTCGTGAGTCGGAAGACTCGTTGTCGGAACCATGCACTTAGGTGCTGATGCCCAATGGCACTGTCAATAACCTAAGCACAAAATCGCTGACAATAAGTGCCGAAAGTCACTACCAGAATCCACATAAAAATGACAAAGAACGTGTAGACCAGAAAACTTAAGCTAATGCCCGTAGGCGGAATTTTCACAAGTACAATCGCAAAGCTTGTGCATAACGGTTTTACATGATCCAAAAATGAACACTAAAGGAGGTAAAAGACTCAGAAATATGAGTGAACCAAAGAGCTTTATTTCATTGATCATATAAGAGGTACACAATTAGATAAAAAATGCTAAGTGTAAAAAGGACGAAGCTGTGCTATGTTCCATGGCCGATCAAGCTCCGGGTAGTCATCATCCGAGTCACGTCGCTTACGCTTATGATCCTCGTTGGGTCTATCCTTCAGTTCACGATTGTCAACAAGGTAGTAAGACCCATTTAGTAGCGCCTTGCTTATGATGAACGGTCCTTCCCATGGCGGGGATAATTTGTGTGACTTCTTCTGCTTAAGTCGGAGCACAAAATCCCCCTCTTTAAACGAGCGATGCCGAACGCGGTGACTATGGTAGATGCGTAGCTTCTGCTGGTAGATGGTGGATCTTTGGCATGCCAAAACGCGCTCCTCCTCGAGAAGGTCCACATCTAGGCGTCTGGATTTTTCAGCGTCATCTTCGTTGTAGGCGGCAACTCTTGGTGCATCGTGAAGGATGTCGGAAGGCAGGATGGCTTCTGCTCCATATACCATGAAGTAAGGGGTGTAGCCGGTGGATCTGTTGGGTGTAGTTCGTAAACTCCACAACATAGATGGCAATTCTTCCGCCCAGGCTCCAGCTGCTCTATGTAGCGGTGCCTCCAGACGTGGCTTGATTCCTTAGAATTAATCCATTGGCTCGCTCAACCTGACCGTTGGATTGTGGGTGTGCCACAGATGCAAGGTCAAGTCGGATGCCTTTCTCCCAGCAATAAGCCTCCACTTCTCCGAGTGACAAATTGATGCCGTTGTCGGTGATAATGCTATGTGGGAGACCAAATCTCACCACTAGATCACGGACAAACCTGAGGGCAGTTGCCCCATCAAGCTTTCTAATGGGTTTAACTTCTATCCATTTAGTGAATTTATCAACTGCTACAAGAAGATGCGTAAACCCACAAGGTGCCGTCTGTAACGGTCCCACCATGTCTAGCCCCCAGACTGCAAATGGCCAAGTTATTGGTATTGTTCGCAATTTTTCAGCAGGAACATGTGGTTGTCGGGCATAATACTGGCATCCCATGCATGTCTCAACCAGCTTGTCGGCGTCCGCCTTCGCGAGCTACATAAAAAAACAAACTCTGACAAGATTTGAAAGTTAATGTTCACCTGCCAAGATCTGTAATTTTTTTTGTGTGTATCCTAAAATACTAATTATTTTGGATTGGGCATTTACAAACTTTTAGTATACATTATCGTGTTTTGCTGTGCTTGTTTGTGTCTTGGGTACGATCACAGGTTTGAAAATACAAAAAAAAGAAAATCCAGATTTTTTCAACACTTTGAAAATATAAATTTTGAGTGTTCAAACTGAAGGGCACTAGTGAGCTCGTCCGCAAAGAAGTTGCTCTCGTGTTTTGCTGTGCTTGTTTGTGTCTTGGGTACGATCCCAGGTTTAATCTGTTCCAAACAATTTATGCAAGTTTTATCAAGTCACATAATAATGAGCATGTACTACACAATATAATCAGCTTAATAAAATAGTACACAATATTATGCTAGCCTCAGAAATCACACCAACATTTTTTAACATTGTATACAGCTCAGGAATCTCCAACAGCCACTCAACTCTAAATTAGATTATACCATAACACAGCATGTTACACAACATCATAAATATAGCAGTTCACCAGTGCTATAGAATTGTAACTCAAGTTTTAGACTTCTAGCTAGCAGTAGCAATAATGGATCACAATAGTAGTACTACTATTAACAGGCTGGCATCCCTTGAGGAAGGGCCTCCTGCTTCTCCATCAAACGGGATGTTGTCTTCAGTCTTCGCTTCTTGCGGCAAGACTAGTTCTTGATCTTGATCAGGTCAGAACTTGCCTTTGCTTTTCTTGCTTACGCATTTCTTGCATCATCAAGTCCCCCTTCTTGTCTCCAACGAAACGAACCAACGCAAGCACAACAGAATAAATTGCATAGGTTAATGCCACAAGCCCCGCTGTTTCCACCACATTGATAGCCCTTTTTGCAAAACGCATGCGCTGCCTGCAGGTAGGTCAAATGAGATCATATCAACTCCCGTCGCACAATACAAAAGGAACAAGGAACAGACAACTGCATATTTCTTGATACATACCACTTAAAGTCCTCTGGTCTTGGCTTCACCTGTACCGAAAGATGCTGGAGTAGCCGCTTGTTACTGAAGCTCGAAGTCCAAAAACTCTGCTCCGCCTTGCATACCACATCATAGAGCTCCTCTTTCTTCTGCTGGATCTTGCGCGTAAGTTCCTCAGAAGCTTGCTGGATACACATATAGATAAAGATCATTAATCAAGTGCTGATAAGAAGAATACTGTAAATTGAAGATTCAATGGGGAATGCATGATGTCAAGCAACAACTACTAAGAGAGTCGATATCGTGTAAATGTTTGCTTGCTAATTAGGGGCCCTGTTGAATGGATTGCTTGAAATAGCTTCTCTCAGTTGAATAGCTAGGAAATCAATCATTGGCTAGTGTTATGAATTGCAACAGGGAGAAGAGGAACTTGTTCAATACATCAAAACAGCAGGGCAACAAATTAGACATCTGATATGTTGCAATTTGCTAAAGGGATGAGTAAAAAATTACAACTTCAAGATGATCAACCAGGAAATAAGGCTGCTTTCTCTAAAAAAAATGCTACTTTGGGTAGGTTAAACTTGCTCTTGTTTCTAAAAGCAGAGACCAAACTGAGAAGTCAAACATTTTAGGTGTGAAGAATTCGATTATCACTCAGTAGATCCATGATCGTGTGAGGTATCTGCGCAGCAAAACAACTAGCTGGAAAATGATGCTAGTTCATATATCAGGGTGCTTAGAAAATCAGTGATTCACTAGTGTTATGAATTGGAGCAGGCAAAAGAGGAGATTGTTCAAGACATCAAAACAACAGAGCAACAAATTAAACATCTTATATGTTGCAACTTGCTATAGGGATGAGTAAAGGTCACAACTTTAAGATGATCAACCAGGAAATAAGGCTGCTTCCCCTAAAAATGCTACTGTGACAACTTTAATCTGCCTCTTGTTTCTAATAGCAGAGAGACCAAATTAAGAAGTCACACAGGTTAACTGTGAAGAACTCGATTAACGCTTGCTAGATCCATGACCGTGCGAGGTATTTGGGCAACAAAACAACTAGCCTGAAATCATGTGAGTTCCAAGGATTACGAGTCGACGAGTCACAACTTGTCGTTGGGGTGGTGACAAGGAGACTAGTCGTGACTAGTCTCGACTAGTGCTAGACTAGTCGATACGTAGTTGAGCTTTAATTACTAAAAAATACTAAGCAACTAGTCTACTGATAGTAGTATATTAACAAGTTGAGAGGCGGCACAAGGGGAGGGTGACCAGGAGAGAGGCGTCTCGGTGGGGGAAATAACGATCTGTGGGGGTTTAGGGTTTTCACTCACACGGGGGCCTTTTGTTCCCAGGCAACTAGTCGATCGACTCAAAATCATAGACTTGTCGTGAATAGTCAACGACTACTCAATTTGTCGACCGACAACCTCAACTAGTCGAGTCGCTCCAGGTTGTCAACATCAAAGTTGCGACTGGTAGACAGGTCGCGACTTGTCGAGTGACTCATAATCCTTGGTGAGTTCAGATACCAGGGTGCTTAGGATATCAACCAATGACTAGCATTATGAATTGTAGCAGGCAGAAGAGGAGATTGTTCAAGACATCAAAACAGCAGATCAACCAAATTAGACATCTTATATGTTGCAACTTGCTAAAGGGTTGAGTAAAAGTCACAACCTAGTATGATCAACCAGGAAATAAGGCCGCTTCCTCTAAAAAATGCTGCTTTGGGTAGGTTAATCTAGCTCTTGTTTCTAATAGCAGAGAGGCCAAATTAAGAAGTCACAGATGTTAGCTGTAAAGAATTCGATTATCCCTGGCTAGATCTATGATTTTGTAGGGTATTTGCGCAGCAAAACAACTAGCTGGAAATCATGCAAGGTAAAATATGTCAATTTTAGTTAAGATACCTCCTCGGGGGGCTAAGGAAATCAATAATTCACTAGTGTTACGAACTGCAGCAGGCAGAAGAGGAGGTTCAAGGAACCAAAACAGCTGAGCAAGAAATTAAATATCTTTTTTTTTCAAGCATGCCAACATCTTTTATGTTTCAATTTGCTATAGGTATGAGTAAAAGTGACAACTTTAAGATGATCAAACAGGGAAATAAGGCTGCTTCCTCTAAAAAAAATGCTACTTTGGGCAGGCTAATAAGTATTGCCCTTGTTTCTAAGCAAAGAGACCAAATTAAGATGTCACACAGAAAAAAAAACTAGCCGGAAATCATGCGGGGCAAAAGATGTGAGATGTGGTTAAGATACCTCCTCGGTACTGTACATGCGCCTCGACACGAGCCGGCGTCGCTCCTCCGCAACCGCCGGTGATGTGAGCGCTGCCTGGGTTCGCTGGAGCACGGATCCACCGATCCTCCTAGCCCCCTGTCGAAGAAGCGCCGCCATCGTCGCTGCCTACAAATAAATAGAGATTAGAAGGCACGGATCGACGCTGGCCGCTCCTCCTCCCCGATCTAGGCTATTGGGTTGCGATGCGTTGGAAAGGCGAGAAATTTCGGTAGGTTTTGGTGCGTACCTTGCGGGATCTGGGACTGCCTCCTCCTCCTTAGGGTTAGGGTTCCTCGCTTTGCATGCCTTCCGCCTCTAGAGCCTGGACACGAACAAGGGGGGTGGGTTGGGGGGACCGAGCTTAGGTGACTTGGAAGCTCCAAGTCTCACCGTGACTTGGTATACTGTTCACCATCCATCTCTCATCCAACGCATCAGATTGACTTGGATTTCAAACTAAAAAATAAAACTACTCAAAAAAATTGAAAAAAATCTAGCAAAATATAAATGTTTTGTTTTGAAATCTGGGAATGTTTCATCCCATTTGGATAACTATCTTACAACAAATAAAGGATCTCATGATCCAGTCTTAATACAATCATAGCAGCGAAATAACGTAATAGTAACGGGCAGCGTGGGCGAAGCTCCACCTTCATGGTCACAGGCAATGCTGACGATGGGAGATGATCCTAGTTGTCATAAACTTCCTACGGTCCGTCCTCCTGATAGTCCTCTTCATAGTCTGGCCACGGGAATAGCCAGGGACAAATCCATGAGTACTCTTTAAGTACTCGCAAACTAATACTAACAAGCGAAGGGGTTTTGAGTAGGAAGTACTAGGATCTAGGTTATTTTGCAAAAAGTCAGATTTACCTTAACTAAGTTCAGAAGCAAAAAAAGCTAGTTGAAAGTTTTATAGCACCTAAGTGGGAACTTGAGTTTCATAACACAACCCTGTTGTGGTCAAGTCAAAGTCATGATTCATTTCACAAGTCATTTTGAAAACATCTGACGACGGAATAGTATGGCCACTCCAACTGTCCATAACCACGGACGCGGCTATTCGAATAGTTTGACACTCTGCAGAGGTGGTACACTTTCACCACAATATTCGATACATCCATCAGGAACAATCCTGAATTCACCATACTCAGTATGCGGATAATCAATCCTAATCTTTCAATTACACGCCCTAGTATAGGCACCTCTCCTGTGAGTTTGGCCTCCCAACCATGACCAACTGTCATCTTGGGAACTGCACAGGTGGACAATCTTCACAAGGTAGCCTCAGCTCAAACCTTGGCCGCAAGGGATATAAATTTTCAGTCAAGCCCTACCAAATTTCGGGTATTGTGGTTGTACGGTAAAATTGGAATGGTATCGCATCCAGACAACCATCAATTTTGTAAAGGGCTAAGGCTTATGCCTCAACATTTTCATCATCAAAATCATCTGGTGTTCAAGAACACATGTCAAAACATTTCAGTAGAATGACTCATCATTCTAAGGTTTTCATAACCATTTTCACCAAGTATTCCCATCTAAAGTGATTAAGTTTTATGCTTAGCACTAGCATCTACAAGTGGGGGTAAACACTAATGAGGGGTGGTAAACAAGTGTGAATGATCTAAGTTCAATCTCATGCCTCAGGATGACATCAAGATTATCTAACATAGGTCAAGTTTTATGCTCTTTATTCTACCTTTAATTATCTTTCTAAAGTCTACAATTCACTAAGTAAACTCCAATAGAAAGCTTTGATAAAGAAATAAAATAACTAAGCTTGCAAGTAAAACTAGGATTGGGTATCAAGTGATGTAAGCTTGCAAGTAAACTTGCATGGTTTATCTTAGCTTGCTAAGATAGTAGCTTGCTAAGTTAACTTGTATAGTAAGGCTTGCTAGGATAGCTTGCTAAGTAAGATAACTTGCAAGTTTTGGCTTGCCTTGTGCAGAGCAGTGGTTGAAGTTCTCCTCGGCTTCTTCCTTGTAGTATTCTCCTTCCTCCTCGTATCCTTGTTTGGTACTAGCGTCTATAAATAAATACGAGGTACACAATCACCAAACAATTCTTAACTACTCTATTTAGCACACAAAGGTTCACACTAGATGATCTAGCATCATCACTATTATCAAAGAGATTAAAGCACTTGTCTTATCTATTTATTTTAGAAAAGTAATTTCTACTCATTGAAAAACTACTTAAGATTTAATATTCTCCAACTAAAACATGGGATCATGTTGACACATGTCATCGCCACATATTTCAGTACATGGGAATGTGATTTAAAGTGGTGTCACAATTTGATAAGGTTTAACCCTTTTATTTCAATTAAATAAAGTGACTAGAAATGCCTATGGGGCATTCTTTTATTGCTTGACCAATATTTCTGCAATTAAACCTAGATATTTTTATATATTCAGAAAGGTCTTGTCAAATGTGATTTTTGAGAGTTGGAATCAACTCAATATGTTTTGTGGTTGGATTTTGAAAAATGTTTGAATGCAGAAAAAGCTTCTGCCTTGTTATTTTTACTATAGGTGATCTATAAATCTAAATGGTTTGAATCCAACGGGCTTGTATTAAGAATTCCAGTACCTTTCTAGCAAAATTATTTTCATGCAATTTGGTTCAGTGAATCGATCTGGGTTGATTTTTAAATCTAGGTACAGAACTAAGTTTGAAACTAAATTAATAAACCTAAATTCAAACTACTGGGTCGCGCGGAAGTGTAACTGGGCCGGCCCACGGCACACAGCGCGTGCAGGTGGGTTTAAGTGATTGTCCCCACCAGTCAGTGAGACAGGAGGGTGTGAAGGGATACAGGGCAATCTAGACCACACGATCAACATCTAATCAAACAAATGTGGCTTGTCGTCTCCGTCGGGCAACGCCGGCGAGACAGAACCCTAGTGCGGCCAGTGGGGGTCGTGTGAGGCTCACCGGGGCTCAGGCGAGGGTCGGCGATGGGGTCGAACGATGAAGTCGATGACGGCGAACCTCCTGGTATCGGTGGCTTCTCCTGGGGCGGCTCCAATCGCTGGCTCCTCTTCTCCTCCTCCGCGGCAGACTCCAGCGAAATTCTGGCGACCTGCTGCTCTCCTTGCTACGGGGATGAGGTGGGGTGGTTCTGAGAGAGAGGGGAGTGTGTTGGTGTGAAGAAATCGAACAGGGGTGGCCTCTATTTATAGTGCCAAGAGGGGACTGAAGGGCGCGGGTGGAGCTCGTCATGGTCACCATCACAGTGGGCTAATGGCATGGGCGACGGTAGGGGATGATTCTCTGCCTCCTGGCGAAGCTCAACGGCATGGTCGCAAGGCGTGGGATTGTTTCTGTTTGAAATCTTGGACTAGAAACACTCAAAGTGGTCTAGTGAGCAAGATTGACAAAAATGACCATTAGCTTATTTTGTTTGTTTTTGAATTTCTCTTGATTTGTTTCTGCTTGGAAATGATTTAGATGATGTTGTTTTCATCTTTAAACCAATCCTTGCTATTCACAATAATTACACAAGTCCATTCACGCATTCATACAATCATCACATATACACATGCATTCATATGGTTTTAATTAACAAAAGTTTTTGTTAACCCTAATTTTGGTGATTGGAATTTGATAACCTTGATCAATATTTTTGGGATGTTACAATCCAGCAGCTTCTTCTTCAGGTTGTGGTAGGGGGATTCCCACTATCCCCAGCCCGAGCATCTTGTTCAGGCTGTGGTGGTGGTGGAGGAGGAGGAGGGGGCCAAATTGCTGTCTCAAGTCAGGCAAAGGGTGTGGGTCCTCATTGTTGTTAGGCAGAGGATCCTCATCAAGCCCCCCCCCACCCAGTAGATTGCTATTCAGCAGTTCCACACAAAAAAGTCTAGGATTCAGACTCAGCCATGTCACCAATTTTAAACTTGACACTTTTAGGAATGTCCACTAAATTACTTACTCTCACTTTAGCAATGATTCTGCCTTTGTGATCAGGGTCCCTTTCCTAGAGCAGAGCTTTGCCAATATCAGGAAAGACAAAGTTGAGGTCCTCAGTGTGCCAGTGGTCTAGGGGAGGCCCAACCAACATGACCCAACACTCGTTGTTGAACTATGCCCTATGCCAGTTATCTCACTCGTTGTGCTTAACAAAGGAAATAGTCACATCTTGAAATGGAATTGGACTTTCAGCAATCAGGCTCTCTCTATCGTTGGCATGGTTGAACTGCACATCTACAGAACCAAAGGGGCATTTCTGAATGTACCTAAAACCCACCCTTGCAACATTATGTAGGAAGTATAGAAGAACATCGCTAACATTCTCAAAAGGAATCGGACCAGGGGGAGTGGGTGAATAGTTGCAATTGCATATTGTTCATGCGAGCGCGGACGCCAAGGCACGACGACCCTCTTGACGCGAGTTCGCCTGTCCGCCTGCATAATCTGGAACCCATGAGAAAGGAAGGGCTCAGGGTTGATTGGAATGTTGGCCATTGGGCCAGCAGTTGCCGTCGGCGACGAGCAAAGCGGGGAGGTTAGGGTTTCTCCAGGCGGGGGAGTTGAGGAGACAGGGACTTCTGCTTGCAGTTTTTCCTTTTGCAGGAAAAGGGCAAAGTCATTCAGGCAGGAAAACATCCTGGTCTGCGTCTTCGGCACGGAATTATGGGCCTTGAACCAATCACGGTAAGAGCTGTCGAGCCACAAGTGTTTAGGGGAAGTTGGAAACTTCAGAAAGGTAAGGAGACCGGGCAAATTAAATGATGCGCGACTATCTCGCAGGAGGGCCATTTTGATCGAATTAACACCCCCATTAACCAATATATCTGTGTATGAAACGCTAGGTGCATGCACATTATTATCGCCATTAATCTGTCTGCTCCTGCATGGCGGTTGATCCATTAAATCAGCCAGGAACTTTAGACCTTAAAAAATAGTCTTGGCAGGTTGGGTTTTTTTGGGCACAATACGTTTTTTTGGCCATTAGTTGTGCTTATTTATAGCTTTTGACTTTTTATAGATAAACTTTTTTTTGGACTAGCATATTTTTTGGGACCTAAATAGATGCTTTTAATTTTGGCTTTTGGTTTATACCATCATACTACTATGTTCGGTTAAAAGATAAAAGACAAAGAGAAAAGCATCTATTTCGGTGATTTTGTGACTTATAAGCTAAACTCCAAAAGCTAGATTTAAGCCCAACCAAACAGGCCCTTAGTATAGATGTTCTGCTCAAAAACTTGACCAATAGAGAAATCTAGTGCAATGGAATTATAACTCAAGTCAGACCTTGGATTCTTCATGATTTTTTCTGAGCAGGCTTGAATTTGTTCACCCACTGTGAACCTCTTGACATTCATATCAATAGTAATTCCAGTAGCAATACTTTCATCTTGTAGGAGATATCTTGCATCTATAACCACACTATTATGATTAAGAAGACACTACAAGAAATGTTTCCTTCCGCAACGACTGGGTCCATCGGTCGTCGTAGAAGGCGCATCTTCCATGACGAAAATATCGGCTCGACCGTGGATGATGCATAACTTTTTTTCGGGTTCCTCGCCCCTCTACTACGACGAAACCGCTAAAAACATGGACGAAGCTCGACGGGCACGCGGCAGAAGTAAGATTTCCGCAAGCAAAAAGGGCGGCCCTTCTCTTAATAGATCACCTTTCTCTGACCTGATAGAAGATGCCAAGATTCGAAATGGTAATGAAATTACTAAAGAAAAAGTCGTCCAACAAGGTTACCAACAAATCTTTCGATGCAGTGATTAAGGTGTACAGCGAGTCAATCCCTAGGGAAGGACTGCCAAAATCCTTTTATAATATGAAACAGTACATCAAGGTACTCGGACTATCACATGAGAAGATCCATTTTTGTCCAAATGATTGTGTACTGTTCTGGGAGGATTATGAAAACCTTGATGAATGCCTAGTATGTAACGAATCAAGATGGAAAAATGGTGATAAAAAGAAGAAAGATTCTTGTAAGGTTCCGAGATATTTTTCAATTATAGATAGACTGTAGAGGATGTTTCAGTTAGAACAAACATCTAAGGAAACAAGATGGCATAAAGAGATTCTCAAGCCAAACAATTACTTACTGAGACATCCAGCTGATGGCGATGAATGGAAGAATTTTGACAAGGCTCATCCAGGATTTGCTGCGGATCCAAGGAACCTGAGACTTGGCCTAGCTATAGATGGATTTAACCCATTTGGCAACATGAGTAACTCGTACAACATGTGGCCAGTACTTGTTACAATTTACAACGTGCCTCCCTGGGCATGCACTTATTAGTCGAACTGCTTGCTGACTTTACTAATCCCAGGTCCCAAATTACCTAGTAAGGATTTTGATCTGTTCATGCAGCCTCTTATACGAGACTTGCAGAAACTATGGAATAGTGTCATGACTCCTGGTATCCTTGCAAGAAAACCTGAAGATGTCAAGTTCCCTCTGCGTGCTATTGTGCTGTTCTGCACCCATGATTTTCCATCTCTTGGAACTATGCCAGGCAAAGTGATAGGAGTTTACAATGCATGTGTTCGTTGTGAGTCAAAACAGGTCACAGTGAGGCTACAAAATAAGACCGGCTACCTTGGCCATTGGGTTTTTCTTCCCACAGGCCACAAATTTTGAAAAAACTTAAAAAAATGCAGTTCTATGGAAAGAAGACTGAGTATGGCACTGCACCATGAAAGTTCACTTCAACTGAGTTGCAGGCGCATCTAGAAAAGGTCAGAAATGTCAAAACAAGAAAACAACCAGCTGCCAAACGAGGTAAAAGAAAGAATACAGAAGATGCACTGATAGCAGGAGCAGCATCCAAAAGGAAGAGAGCAGAAGAAGTAGCAATAGCTGCCCAAGGGAAGGAAAAGGAACCGAGAATATTTTATAAGCGCGGATCCATTCTATGGGGCTGATACATCCAATTTGCATCACCATTCTATATCATAATTTGCCTCTATTCATTGATATATGTCTTATTATGAGGTATTACTTATGTCTTTTCCTCTGTTTTTGCGTGTTGGATGATTCTTGGAGGATGGACTGCCGGAGTCTGGATTCTGATGGAAAAGGAGGTGTTTTGATGCAATTTCGCGAAGATCAGAAAAATACCAGCAAAATATTGGAAAATCATATTTTCCCAGAAGACAAAGGAAGCCAGAAGGGGAGGCGTAGCTGGGCCACAGGGGCCCCACACCCCTAGGCGCTGGTCCCCCCTAGGCTGCGCCTAGGGAAGGTATGGCCCACCTGCCCAGCCTCCGACTATGCCCTCTCGCCTATATCTTCCTCACGGAACCCTAATACCAGGGGAGCGACCATAGATAGATTTTTGCCGCCTCTGCGGGGTGGAAAACACCGAGAGAGAAAGATCTCTCTGGCAGACAAATTTCTGCCGGGGAAATTCCTTCCTGTAGTGGGGAGATCGTCGCCATCAACACCATCGTCAAGCTAGACTTCATCGGGATCATCGTCATCATCATCATCCACACCATCATCTCCACCAGAACCATCATCATTACTCCATCCCGTTGTAACAATCGTGTTGAATACTTGCTTAGTTCATTAGGGGAAACTTTCCCGGTGTTGATTACTATTGTAGTTGATGCTTGTGAGTGGAACCATTGGATTATTGTTTATGTTCAGATTGTTATCCGTTACATCATCTTTGATCTTGATCCATATGATGTCTCGTGAGTAGTTCGTCTAGTTCTTGAGGACATGGGAGAAGTCATGTTGTTAGTAGTGGATTTGTGTTGAGTTATTATTCAATGGTTTAGTATTTAAGTTGTGGTGCTATTCTTCTAGTGGTGTCATGTGAACGTCGACTACATGATACTTCACCATTTATGGGCCTAGGGGAATGCATTGTGTATTTGGCTACTAATTGTGGGATTTCCGGAGTGACAGAAACCTAAACCCCCGTTAGGACACCTTTGCACAAGGGAGCGTAGGATCTCAGAGTTTAAGGCTGTGGTTAGTTTATATCTTAGTTACTTTCTTGTAGTTGCGGATGCTTGTAGGGGGTTTAATCACAAGTATGTATTAGTCCAAGTAAGGTCGGTATGTTAGCACAGCTTCACCCACACAACACTTACAAACACCAAAGAAGGGTACTCAGCTATTTGAAGCGAAAGCACTTGACATAATTCCCATGTGTCCTCGAGAACGTTTGGTCCTTATAAGTATTTCCACCGGCTTGTCATTTGCTAAGAAAGGATTGGGCCACTTGCTCGTTGTCTTTATTACTTGCACCTTGTTTTGTTGCTTTATCAGAAAACCACTAAAAATCCGTTTGCTAAGTATTTACAGAGAATTCCTGCTCCATACCACTAGTCAACACCTTCTTCTCCTCATTGGGATCGACACTCCTATTTATCAAAAGTACTGGGATACACTCCCTATCCTTGTGGGTCATCAAGACTATTTTCTGGCGCCGTTGCCGGGGAGTGAAGCGCTATTGAAGAGTGGAACTGGTAAAGAAAACTTCTACTATGAGTATTTCTTTTGTTTCTGTCTGTTGCTTTGTTTCCAATATGGATAACCCACTTGGTTTCTTTTTGGGAAAACTACTACCACTGTTAGGGTAGTAGATGATCCACCACCTGTTGAAATAGATCCTTTTAAGATACCTACAAGTATTATTGATCGTGTTATGTGATACGTCGGAAACGTATCTATAATTTTTGATGCTCCATGCTTGTTTAGTATCTACTTTGCTTTGCTTTGTCTACACTTTGAGGTGTTTTTATTTATTTTCTGGAACTAACCTATTAACAAGTTGTCATAGTGCCAGTTGCATGTTTTCTTCTGTTTTTGGTTCCAGAAAGGCAGAAAATCAATATTCTTGGAATTGGATGGGACAAAGCCAAAGTCAATATTTTACCGTGAGGGACAAGAATCCAGAAGACGTGACGGAGACGCGAACAAGGGCGGCCAGACCCCCTAGGCGCGGGTGGGCCCTGCCCCATGCCTGGGTAGGGTGTGGGCCCCCTGGCCACCTCCCAGCATCGCCTCTTCGCCTATAAGAAGCCCCCGATGCAGAAACCCTAAGTACCCGATCAATATTCCACGAAACCTTCTATAGCCGCCGCCATCATTGTCCCTATATTGGGGGGATCTGATGTTCTTCCCGGCACCCTGCCGGAGGGGAGATCATCCCGGAGGCCTTCTCTCCGGTATGATGCGTGAGTAGTTCCACCTTGGACTATGGGTCAATGTAGTAGCTAGATGGTTCTATCTCCTCCTTGTGCTTTCATGTATAGATCTTGTGAGCTCCATTCATGATCAAGATCTAATCTATTTGTAATCATGCATGTTGTGTTTGCGGGGATCCGATGGATATTGAGATTACTATGTCAGATTGATTAATGGTTTTGTCTTTATGATTCTATCATGTCTGTGTTGTTTGTGATCTTGCATGCTCTCCATTGTTAGTAGCTATCTTGGCCGAGTAGTTGCTAGTGACTCCAAGAGGGGATATTTATGCTCGATAGTGGGTTCATGCCTCTAGTTTCCAAGGGAAGTGACAGAAATCTCTTCGGTTGTAGATGTGTTGTTGCTACTAGGGAGAAAACAACGGTCTCTTGTTCATGGAACAAGTGGATTGTTTACCTTACACACTTTGCTTAAAGCAGTTGTCTATTGCTTGCAACTTAATACTGGAGGGGGGATCGGATGATAACCTGAAGGTGGACTTCTAGTCATAGATGCAGCTGGATGACGGTCTATGTATCTTGTTGTATTGCCTAATCGAATCTCATAGGATCTTTTTGTCAAGTATTGCATTGTTATTCCTTGCTCAGTTCCTATCAATTGCGCTACTGTAATTTGTTTACCCTTCATGCCATGTTGTTTATCTAAGGAGAGCACCTCTAGTGAACTATAGACCCCGGTCCAATATTTACCATTGATACATCTTCCACTGTTACTTGTTACTTGCTGCAAACCATTACCTTCCACACCATACGTTTAATCCTTTGTTACAGCAAAGCGGTGAGCTTGATAACCTCACTGATTCGTTGGGGCAAAGTCTTGAGTTTGTGTTGTGCAGGTCTCCGCATTGCTTGCAACACCTATGTGACGTTTCCTTCCTCCTACTGGTTTGATAACCTCGATTTCTTACTGAGGGAAACTTCTTGTTGTGCTGCTTCATACCTTGCTCTTGGGGTTTCCAACGAAGCGTCCCACGACAAGTGCTGGGCGCCATCAAGTTATTTTCTGGTGCCGTTGCCAGAGAGGCTAAGGACGTCTTCACTAGGGGAGTCCTTCACTTTCTTTCTCTTTACTTTGTTTTTAGTTTTCTTTGCTTCTTTTGCTTGGTTTTGTTTGCCTCTTTCCAAAACCCCCCCAAAAAATAGTCTAGTTTGGTTAGCTTGATTTATTCAAAAACACAAAAAATTAGTTCCTGCTCTAGTTGCCACCATGTCTGGTTTTGGACCAATCTTTATTTCACCTATGGAAGAGATCTCCACTTTTAAGCAAAAAAGTGAAGAGAGTTTTAAAGAAGCTTGGTATAGAATTTCCGCTTTACAAAGGGAAACTGAGCCTAAGATGAGTCTTAGCTTGGTTATTGATAGTTTCTACCGTGATATTGCTCTTCGTTATAGATATGCTTTGGATGCTGTGGCTGAGAAAGATATTTTGCTATGTATTGAGGATGAAGCTTTTGATGCCATAAAAAAGTTGATTGCAATTTATAATACACCTGGCAAGTGTGATTCCTCTTTCACAAATATTTTTGCCAGGTTAAACACTCTTGAGACTAGTATTGCTGCTATGAATAGTTGATATCACACGCTTAGGGCTTACCATGATTATGTTCCCATAAATTCTGAGCCTTCAAAGTGGTTTCCCACAATCAAAGTCTCAATAAACACTACACTTTTTGATGCTCGCTGTGATATCATGTCTGAATTTTTCCTCATGCCTAAAGATATTTATGATTCCTTGAGTCTTTGGGGGATTACTGAAGGAGGAGAGGAAATCTCTCTTACCAACAATGCCACTATATTGTCCATTGGAATAGCTGAAGTTGTGTTTACAAAAACTCAGGGAAAATGGTGTCTACTGATTATCTTGTTATTGAATGTGTAGGCAAGTGACAGATTACACTTGGAAGATCCGTACTGAAACACTTTGGAGCGGTAATAGATGTGGGAAAGGGCATTATGCACTTTGCTCCTCCGGTAAGCAATCATATCTTCCCTAAAGATAAGAAGAAAGGTAAGAAAGGAAAGAACAAGAGGGAAAATTCTTCATTTGAAAATACTTGATTCTTCTTGCTTCTTGTGCCTAACTTAAAGGCGTTAAAGAAAAGTACTTGTTGGGAGATAACCCAAGAGTTTCCTTGAGTATTGGAAGTTATTACTTCAGTAATGACCTCTCCTTATCCTTTTTTGTTTGCTTTTTGTGCCAAGAATGACCTCTAATGAGAGAGAAGTAAGATTTGGGGAGTTGCTGTCTCGAAACAGATTTCTGTCCTCCACCAAAAAAATTCGTGAGGAGTCTCTGTAACTCTGATTGAGCTAAAACTTTAAGAATAAATCCCCCGGTATGTTATCTAACTTTAGTTAGGTCAACACTTTTTGATTTGAGCAACAGAAGATGTTCGAAAAAATCGGTTTCTACCTGCTGGTCTGTTTTGACAGATTTCTGCCATTATTTGCATTTGCTTCTTATTGATTCCTTTTTGAGTTCTCTTTAGGTGAATTGAGCTTTTTGAAGGAGTTACTACAGTATCTTGTGTTTTTAGTGAAAAGCCTTGCTGTTTCAAAGCTTTGCCAGAGGTCTAATATCTTTTGAATAAACTAATGTTGCTAATGAAGATTGTGTGAAGGAAAAATTTCAGGTGTAGAGAGAGAATGATGCAATGAGATGAAGAATGGAAAAAAGATCAAGCTTGGGGTATGCCAACATGGTGTCACCCCAAGAAATATCCAAGAGGTACAAGCATCAAAGCTTGGGGATGCCCAAGGCATCCCCTTCTTCATCAATAAAAAAGCTCAGGTCTTTCTAGACACTTCGTTTTTATTGTTTCATGCATTGTTGTGTTGTTCTTGGAGCGTCTTAGTTTTTGTTTTCTTTGCTTAGTTTATTTAGTTTTCTTGAGTAGTTTGGACCCCCGTTCTCGCTGTGTTGTTTTGCAAATAGGTTGCTTGGTGTTGGAAATGAGTAGTAAGTTCTTGCTTGAAGTGCAAGAGGAGCTTGCATTGACTATGACTTAGACTTTAGCATGACATTCTAGGTGTTGTTTTGACCTTATGCTTAGTGATTATTGATGTAGCATGTATTGTTCCAAACAATTAGGTTTGCTTACTGTGCCTTGAAGAAATTATGTGTTGTTTTAGCATGCAAAAGCATAGTATTGTGGTATTCTCCTTTGATGTTTTGCTTGGGTTGACTTGGCACATACTCACACCATGTTATGACTATGACAAGTCACCATAGCCTCTATGATCATTTAGTCCTTGACTTAAAGTACCACTCTATGCTTTGATTAGTAATGCTTTGTTGCACTGCATGATTATGGCCATTATTGCTCTCTTAGTTGGTTGCTCCCAGTCTTTTGCTAGCCTCCACTTGTATGAGTAAGCTCTACTCATACTTCCAAATCCCAAGAAACCAAGTTATTCCAAAGTGTCCACTATAAACTCCTATGCATGGTGTGTTACACCATTCCAAGTATATTCTTGTTTTCAGCTATCTTCCAATTTAAAACTATTTTGTTATGTGAAAAATTAGTGATTAAATCCCTCACAAACTCGATGGCACACTTTATATTCTATGCCCCTAATAAACTTGAACCATTGTGTCATCTATGTTGTATATGCTTGCACTTATACATTGGAATTAGCAGAACCGTGCTGTCACGAGGAACGTTTTCAACATTGCACTTGTACTTTGTACTCAGTTGATATCATGCTCTTTTGTCTATGGATGTCACCGGTGTGAAATAAATAGGGAAATTGTAAGTCAATGGAGTTTGTATCCTGTGTTAGAGAAACGCCTGGGCCGATAGCCTATGCCATGCCTAATCATGGTGGAAACTTGCAGCATCACCATAGTGACATCTATGAAGCATTTTTCTTATAAAAAAGAGACACATTGAGAAAAGAGGAAAGAGAGAAAAAGAACCATATTCCCATGGTAAATAAGAAGATTGCTGAGATGCTCATTGTCTGCTTGCCTTGTCATTTTGGTTATGGGATAGCTCATGTACCATGTGCAAGGGGTACCCCGTTGGCGGTTCTCAATGATATGCAAATACTTATAATGACAAGAACTTACAGGTGACTAAAGTTGAGTAGCATGAGGTGTGGCCCTCGTATTCAAGGGACTTGAGATTGCCAATTGATACTTCGTTAAGCATATACTCCATCTTTGTTCACTTTAACCTTAACCACTTCAAGATGCTTATGATAGGGGCAATGAGGGCTGAAAGCTAACAAGTACCATAATTTTTGGAAGCTCTTTTTGAAACTTGAAATCTCCGCTTCCTTTATAAAAGGCCTTTCTTCCACCACTATTGAGTCTCCACCTTCTACCTTTAGGCACCATTAAGAGAGCATAGTTGTCATTCTGTGTACAGTGTTCCAAAGCTTATTGATTGATTGATGCATATTGTGTTATTACATGTTCTTGTTCTATTTGTTTCTAGTCACCCTTGTGAACTTTGAAGGTGTCCTATGCATCTATTTGTTACTCTATGAGGGACACGCTGGTTGCCACTATGCTATGTTTTCTGTATGTGAAACAAACAAACGTTTTTCAATGCATGTTATTCATGATCTTTGTTTGTAGCTTGTCATGTTGCATGTATAGTTACTATGTCCTATTGTTAGAACTCCATCTTTCATGCACATGTTTAGAGTTCTTTGATCCCAGCTTTCAATGTTTGCAAATGGTTGGATCTTTATTGCCAGGGTGCATGTCACCTCAAAAATTATTCTTTTTATCACTTACCTACTCGAGGACGAGCAGGAGTTAAGCTTGGGGATGCTTGATACGTCGGAAACATATCTATAATTTTTATGCTCCATGCTTGTTTAGTATCTACTTTGCTTTGCTTTTCCACACTTTGAGGTGCTCTTTACATGTTTTGTGGTACTAACCTATTAACAAGTTGCCACTGTGCCAGTTGCCTGTTTTCTGCTGTTTTTGGTTTCAGAAAAGTTAGTAAAGAAATATTCTCGAAATTGGACGGGACAAACGTCAAAGTAAATTACTTTCCGTGGGGAACAAGAATCCAGAAGACGAGAGGGAGACGCAAGCCAGGGCGTCCAGACCCCCCCTAGGCGTGGGTTGGCCCTTCCCCCTCCTGGGTAGGGTTTGGCCCCCTTGGTCGCCTCCCAGCCTCGCCTCTTCGCCTATAAGAAGCCCCCGATGCAGAAACCCTAAGCACCCGATCAAATCTCCATGAAACCGTCTATAGCCGCCGCCACCATCGTCCCTAGATCGGGGGGATCTGAAGCTCTTCCCGGCACCCTACCAGAGGGGAGATCATCCCGGAGGCCTTCTCTCCGGTATGATTCGTGAGTAGTTCCACCTTGGACTATGGGTCCATGTAGTAGCTAGATGGTTGTATCTCCTCCTTTGTGCTTTCATGTATAGATCTTGTGAGCTCTGTTCATGATCAAGATCTAATATATTTGTAATCATGCATGTTGTGTTTGCGGGGATCCGATGGATATTGAGATTATTATGTTGGTTTGATTAATGGTTTTGTCTTTATGATTCTATCATGTCTGTGTTGTTTGTGATCTTGCATGCTCTCCGTTGTTAGTAGCTATCTTGGCCAAGTAGTTGCCGGTGACTACAAGAGGGAGTATTTATGCTCGATAGTGGGTTCATGCCTCTAGTTTCCAAGGGAAATGACAATAATCTCTTCGGTTGTAGATGTGCTATTTCTACTAGGGAGAAAACAACGGTCTCTTGTTCATGGAACATGTGGACTGTTTACTTTACACACTTTGCTTAAAGCAGTTGTCTGTTGCTTGCAACTTAATACTAGAGGGGGTTCGGATGATAACCTAAAGGTGGACTTCTAGTCATAGATGCAGTTGGATGGCGGTCTATGTATCTTGTTGTTTTGCCTAATCGTATCTCATAGGATCTTTCTAACTAGTATTGCATTGTTATGCCTTGATCAGTTCTTGTCAATTGCCCTGCTGTAATTTGTTTACCCTTCATGCCATGTTATTTATCCAAGGAAAGCATCTCTAGTGAACTATGGACCCAAGTCCAATAGTTACCATTGATACATCTTCTACTGTTACTTGTTTACTTGATGCAAACCATTACCTTCCACACCATACATTTAATCCTTTGTTACAGCAAACCGGTGAGCTTGACAACCTCACTGATTTGTTGGGGCAAAGTCTTGAGTTTGTGTTGTGCAGGTCTCCGTGTTGCTTGTAACACCTGTGTGACGTTTCCTTCCTCCTACTGGTTCGATAACCTCGGTTTCTTACTAAGGGAAACTTACTGCGGTGCTGCTTCATACCTTGCTCTTGGCGTTTCCAACAAAGCGTCCCACGACAAGTGCTGGGCACCATCAATGGCGCATGGCCTGAAGGCGGGAAGTGAGGTCGTCCACTATGTCGGTGATAATGGCGAAGCTGATGAGGCAATCGTCGAGCGTCTTCTTGAGCCAGGCCACGGAGATGGCATCGGAAGGGCAGCGTGTCACGACACGCGCCATCATGACATGGAGGCGCTTTAGAGCGTCGACGTGGGGTGAGCGTCCCTGGATTTCTTGCACAGACGGGTGGCGCTCACCATAAGAGCCTCCATCTTTCGTTCTCTGCATGTCTCTTCCCTTTCTCTGGATATCGCTCTGCGGCAGACTCCACCGCCGCTCAAGCTAGGTACAAGGGCCAGCTACCCAAGCCTGCATGCTTATATATTGGTAATTGTGGTCTCTCGCATGGTACCCAAATTCACATGTCTACTCGTTGATAGTACTAGTAGTACTCCTAATTACTATCCCGTCTGTTTGCGGCCATTTTATTGGTACCAAGAACTGGCCTAGGAAACAGATGATAAAATCTTGGGATTGCACTGTAATTCTCTCCTTTTGTTTCTTTTTTCCTTTGCTTGTTGTATCTCATGCACATGTCGTTTTTAGGGGAAGCTTGGTTCATTGGTCAAAGAAAGAACACAAAAAACGAGGTCCTCTTATTTATTCATTGTAATAGAAGGAGTAGGAACACTGTAACACCCTCGCCCGATAAGGCTGAGTTCATGTGTATAGTGCCAATCCCTGGATCGGTTCACTGGCACACACAGTACAGATGAATACCAAAGAATTTAATAGTGCATCATAAATAACGAATTGATCCAGAATTTGTAATTATTACAATAAAGCTTAGCACACGGGCTAGCTCAATATCAAGTAGCATACGGAAGCATAAACAATTGATAGACTCCATCTTCAATTGTGCCACAGGAGAACAACTGTTGAGTGGAGTACCGCGACCTAATCGATCACTCAGAATTTGAATAATAACCTGCAACATAAAATGTAGCAGCCCCGAAGGGTCAATACATGGAATGTATGGCAAGTAGAGCTATTAAAGGAGACAATAGAGCTAACATCTACATGCATATTTGGCAAGTGGAGCTGTGGTTAGCTTGCATTTGCAAATACCTTTGTCCTACTTTCATAAACAGTTTTTGATTTTCTTTGAAAAGATCCCAATTAAGTTATCCCAACAACATTAAAGCAATTATGAAATTGGAATGAGCAAGAAACATGTCATGGAATCAATATCAAGCAACTCAGTCGTCCATAACCGGGGACACAGCTAATCGATTAGATTATACACCCTGCAGGGGTTAGTACACTTTACCCATGTGACTTGGCCAGCCCAGCTCGTACCATCACTCTCATTTTGGGTGATGATAGGGAGAAGTCCAAGAAGAGACCGTTCGGGAAGTAGCTCCCCAATCCCGACGCGCACCGGTCCAACCTACCAAAATTCTACATCTCTGGATACGCGGGTTCGAGTTACCACAACCTACTGAGTCCAACCAACCGCCCATTTCATTATTGGCACATGGTTGTACACGTAAGTTACAAAATAAAGAAGCCAATCATTCTCTCTGATACCTGGGTGCCTTTCCGCAATGATACCACCAAAAATTATCAATCCCATCACACCCAGGAGATTCATTGATTAAGTTGTTTTTAGTTTTCACAAACCAACACATTTAGAAACAACTTTCAGTGATGTAACCCAGCCCTCGTTCATCAAGCATGGCTAAGCACATCTACCAACGATGGCTCATCTACAGGAAAACCCTACCACATAGTAGGACATAGCATAGCGATAGTATTATCCTACTCATGCATCTACAAAGTACACAACAATGCAATGAAAATAGTAGGACAACATCATGAACAAAGTAGCATCTACTTGCCTTGGTAGTTGGTGAAGTCGTTCAAACACTCGTTGCAATCACGCACGTTGCACTCCTCGCAATCTATCGAGCAAACAATTGCATACAACATAAACAATAGCACATAGAGATCAAACAAATGCAACAAATGCATGCATGGAAATTTAATAAGTCACAATGGTTGTTACTTTAGTTCTCTAAACAATACTGAAGTATATGATGCATGCAAGAGGCCAATTAATGCAATGGAGTACTTGTTATTAATAATTACTTATCAATATAGGGTTTTTAATAGTTCTGTTATAACGCCTGTTCTAACTATCGAATTAAATTTGTTTCTTGGGTTTACTGGATAGAGGGCGTTAATACGAACCAGTAGGCGTTAGATTCACCCCAATCGGAGTTATAGATCTTTTCTTATGATTTAAATAGTGTTTAATGGGTTTTAAATAATTTAGATAGTTTATGTTGCCTAAAAAATCAAACTAAAATTATATCTGTAATCTCCACGGAATTGTGATTCCAAGGACATACTATTTGTAATTTTCTGAACATTATTTATTTTCTTATGAATTTATTACTCTAAATAGGACATTAAACCATTTATTTAATTTCAGCGAAACCTTATAGTATTTTCTTGAACCATTTGCATATTGATGATCTACACACAATTGTGAATCCATTGGTATATTATTTAAGATTTTTGGACTAGTAGATCTTTTACTATGAATTTATTAACCTAAAATAACATTAAAACTAATTAAATTATTATAGTAAACACGTACTATAAAAGTTATATCCAATCTTATATTACTGTTCTACTCAATTTCCTGAATCCATGGATATATTATTTGCAATTTTTGGATCTACGAATCTTTTAATATAATTTTTACAATTTTAATAGAATTTCTGCAAATTTTATTTCATATTCAATTAAAAAAGGAATATTCTCGGAATATGCTACATTGACTGGCGCTGACGCAGCCTCCACGCAGGCGCCACGCGGCGTGCTGGGGTTGGCCGGTACCGGTTCGGTGGATGCTTCTAATCCTGGGCGTCCATCGGGGATCGAACGGCTGAGAGCGAAATCATCTGGGCTCACCGGTGCTGGTGGCAGCAGACGGCGATGGCGGCTCGGGAGGTCGACGACGGCGAGGTTCTGGCGGTCCTTAGGCATGGGGGAGTAGTGTACCCAAAGCAGTGCTGCACGAAGAGCTCGAGCATTCACTCGCCCTTGAGCGATTCCTCCTCTGCGACCGACAATGGAGGATCGGAGGCGGAAACGGCTTCGGAGCTCCGGCGAGAAATTCCGCGTGATCCGGTGACCCTACGGGGGATATAAGGGGATGAGGGGAATCAGTGTAGAGAAAGGAGAAGCTCAGGGGAAATAAGGGGGCTTAGGGTGACTGCAACCTCGGCTTCGAGATCAATCCCGAAACGGCGGCGGCGAGATCAGACGCTCGGGATTGAGGTGGCTAGGGTTCGAGGTTTGCAAAAAAAGAGGAGGAAGGGAGGCAGGGGTTAAGTAGTGGGGGGGTGCGTGCGAAGGGGCAACCGAATCGAACTAAACGGGCGAAATCGGCGGTGATTTGGTCTCTGGTTCGGTGTTCGTCCAGAGGAGGGAGACGACGGTGGGTCCCTGCAGTCAGAGGGAGGAGAGGAGGGAAAGCGGGTTGCGCTGGGCCGCGGCTGCTTGCTCTCGGCGCTGCGCGCGTGCGATAGAGAAGGGGCGGCGAGGGGTGCTTGCTGGGCCGCTGTGCGCTGCGTGCGCGGCTGTAGGTAGGCGCTGGGTCAGGTCGGCGGTAGGTTAGGTTAGTTAGGTTTTTTTCTTTATTCTTTTATTCTTTTCTGTTTTACTATTTCTATTCTATCTTTTTCATAAGTACTCCAAATGAGATGATTTTTGTGTCCAGATTTTTCTAAAATTTAGGGGATCCAAATAGGATCTTATTTAGAAATAATTTGCCTAGCTTAAAATAGTGGTCTTACTCAACCTTGTATAATTCGTTTAGAGAAACAAAAGGGCATTTTGAAATAGAAATCCAGCACATAGTTTTGGAATTGAAATTTTTGGATGATGCTTATGATGCAATGCCATGAATCCTATTCAATTTCCAATTTCTAAAATCTAGGATGTGACAAACACTAATACTAGTACTAGAGTAGTACTTCTCCTTTGCAAAAAGCAGTTCAACTTCTCCTTCGTGCTACTCTCTGGTGAAATTTCTTTATTCCTCAAAAGGCATGTTCCCCTCACAAATACTTGAAGAAATCCCGGTGGATTGGCTGCGTCGTCCTCGGAGGTCTGCTTCAGCTCGAGGCCAGGCCCGGGAATAGTTCATCTACCGGGAACATGCCGCTGTTGGAGCCTCCTTTGTAGGGTGCCTGGATGCCCGCGGTAAACGTGCTATGGCCGTGCCAGCCGACAACGCGATTTCGGGCCCCCTCAAGGGTACCGATCCTGCGTTGGCCGCCTCACGGAGGCGTCAATAAGGCAGCCAAAGAAAAGTGGACCTCTACAACAAAGCGCCGATGTGCTTCCACTTCTACTGCGACGGAGCTGTGTTCGGGGGGGGGGGTGCTCTGGATGTACATAAACTATGGCCAAGTTAAGCCTGTGCAAGACAGCGGGAATCCTTCCGCTAGGTACTTGCGGCCAGCGAGCATGCGACCGGGGCAGATAACTCGGGTGGGCGCCAGGTCGCCCTGGCCGTGGCAGATGACCCGGTCCTGGGTCTCCTCGAACCTATCGATCCTATGCTGGCCCTTTCTTACGAGCAGGACATGCTCGAGTTCAAGCTCAAACACGAGGAACATGCGGCCGGCGGACGTGTGGCTGGGGAATCGACTTGGTAGGGGGGCATGTCGACCTCTTTAGACCTTCGCCTGCCATTAACCAGGTATAATAGTGACTTTAGTCCTTGGAATTGCTTCACATCCTTGTGTGCTCCTCTAATCCTTCCGAGCAATCTTGTCCCTTCGACCATGACAGTAATGAGGGTGCTTTTTTCTGTGTGTGGAAAGCAGTTGCACGAGGAGTATGGCTTAGCTGCTCGGTTGAAATTGAGCCGGACCCGACTACTTTTCCAAGCTAAATTTTAGGCCCTTTGTGACAATTGTATGGACTTGTATGTAATTTTCTATTTTTTTATGTTCTTGATGTAACCTTTAATTCCACTATCAGTGTTGATTGAAGCATGTTGCTCTTTCGAGACATACCCTAGTTAAAAATAAAAAGAATGCCACTACCACAATTTTCATATGAAGTGTATCATGCCAAATTTTAGGATTTTTAAGCTTTATAACTAAAACTTTGCACACTTTAATGATTGTATGACAATAATACGATATTAGACAAAACATGAATACATGTGACCATGATAGACTATTACTCTTGAAAATTTCCAAAATTATTCTAAAATTCGACCGCTATTAATAACCATAAACACAAGTTCCAAAAATGCTCAAAAGTAACAATAATTACATATAGGTCCACGGACCACCTTGCGGTGACTAGAGGCCCTAGTGCGATAATTGAAGCGTCTCGCTCCTCTAGGACCTACGATACCCCGGTTACAAAAAATAAATAAAGAATGCCACCACCCCAATTTCAGACAAAGTGTACCATGCTCTCTTACAATTCCCAAGTTTTAGAAATTTTCAAGCGAGCATAGAAAGGTTTTTCATTTTATTCATGTTTAATCTTCTTACTTTTTGACGAGGTCGCTACATCGTGATGCTAGTTGTTGTATAGTTTAATTGATAGATATTGTATATGCTAGTATAAGGCCAGTAGTAGATGACGTGTCACTTTGTTGTACCTAAGACTCGGTTATACTATTGAACTTGCTCTTGCTCTTGCGCACTTCTTGTAGATTATTAAATTAGACCTAATTTGTCATATCGACATAAAGTCGTCTGAGTGGGTTAAATTAGGTAGAAAATTAAGCTTGAAAAATATAACATGTAAATTATCCAACCACTTTATGTACTATAAAATAAATGGCACCTATGAACTCTAATTTAGCCATATTAACCATACTTCCTTCTTAAAAAAAACTTTACTTCTTCACCATGCTAATTTTTACTTGAGAGGGCGGCTCTGTTTCTATGTTCAGTAGCCGCATTGGTGTGGAGTAGGAGGAGTAATACATAGGAAGGAAACCACTTTGGTCCTTGGCGGCAAAAATATTCAAACTTTTTAGGTTTTGAAATTTTCACTTGCTTCCCAAACATCGGGAGGGAAAGGTTACTCAAAAGACCGACCATGCGCAGTAGTACTTCTTATCTTATCTTTTTCATAAAAAAACTATATAGTGTATGGATAACTTTGAACATGGACCGTTGTACTGGCAAATCCAAACATTGCTAACCGTTGGATCTTTTTTTCCATTCTTAGCATCTAGAAGATTCTATTGTTAGTTTTTATCACAATGAACGCTAGTATGCACAAACCTCAAAACATACTTCACCGCATAGTTTAAGTGACCTTGTGCTAACTGCATGGACTTGGATGTAATTTTCATTTTTATGAGGTCCTTGATGTAACTCATACTTCCATCGACCGTGTTAACTGAAGCACCTCGCTCCTACGGGACACACCATAGTTAGAAGAAAATGCAACCGCCCTAATTATCACACGAAGTGGACCACGATTTCTTATAGTTCTACTTTTCAAGCTTCCTAGATAACTTTGCACACTTCACTGACTTCTTGCCGATTTAACAGAATTATTAGGTCAAACTTGATCTACAAGTAAGCGTGGTACATTGCTCTTGAATTAGATGTATTTTCTAAGGTAGATGGGTGCATATTCTTGTAGTAAAACAATGCCGTCGGTGTGAGTTCCAACAATCTAGAAAAGAACATTCTCAATTTCTCGAGTGATGAAGAGATTGTTCTTTTACGTAAAGAAATCCCAAAGAATATGGTTATGAATGCCACAAGCCAAGCTTCCTGACATATTAAGTGGACCAACATGTTTTACTTAGGATTTCCATGTTTAATGCTATGAGTTTTCAAAGTTTGTCCTAGCAAACTCTACCCACTTGAATGACTTTATGCAGATTTATCGAAATTAGGTCAAATTTGAACTAAAAGTAAATTGTAGGTTGCTTTGAAAGTTTTGTGATTTTTTTGGAGGTAACTATCGAGGGCTCATTTAATATATCAATACCACCACCGAGAATTTTGATAACAGGTTCAACTTCTTACTAAGATTTTTCATCTTGACAATTTAACGAAATTAGGTCAAACTTGAGCTACAAGTAGATTGATCTCGAATTAAATGTCATTTCGTGGGCAGATGAATGCATCTTATCGCAGTAACCAACACCGTCAATGTGAGTTTCCAAGTATCAGGAAATAACATTCTAAATTTCCACAGTGATGACGAGATTATTCCTTTTTGAAAAGAAAGTCTGAAGAATATGGATCTGAATGCCACAAGACTGTAACATCCCAATTTTTAGCAACCCTGATTTGTTGTCCAAAAGGCAAAAATCAAGGGGAACAAAAACTTTTTCTTGTTACATGTTGCAATGTTTGCTTACTTGTTTGCTTGTATTCATGCAACTGATTGTGTATTAGGTGATATACTCCTTATCTCAACACTAGTTAACAAAAACTATTTTTCCAAAAGAGATATGTTGACTCCTCTTTAATATTCTCAAATGTTCTGGCATTCCAAACCTGAGCAAGATGACTTTGATAAAACCAACTATTTTACTAGTTCTATTAACAAAACTATGGAGACCTATATATAATCTCCTTATGTTTTCAAGACAGAACATTCAACTACTCTTATCTCTAGGTTTCCCAAAACCTTTTTCCTAAAACCTCTCCACTCCAATCTAGGTAGAAATACCAAGAGGTACCTATCTTACTTCAAAGCACAACCAATTAAAAATACCCATCCTTACCTCAAGCTATGCTTAATGGTAACCCTAGTAGTAGTTGGATAAGTTTGATAAGATGAATTGCCTTGATCTGTTGTCTAATGAATTGCCTGGATCTGCTGATTGCATTGTTTGCTTAGGAACTAGAGGGAGCTAATCTAGTAGCTCATCCCTTAGGACTGTTGGGGATATGCTATATGGGTATCCTCATAGCATGTCTCTTATCCGGATAACCCGGGTGGCCCATAGTTGGTAGCATGGCCTATGGCCTGCTGGGCGGCCCAGTTTGATGGATCCAGAAGGGAGGCCCATGTCGAATAAAGGAAGGCTACGGAGGAGTCACCGACGTACCCGGAGCCTTGGAGTGCAAGACACTCTAGACTAGCTGTAAGCAGTGTGTCGTGGTATTGCCGACGAGTATGCCATGGAGGGGTACTCACAATGCGTGTTTGGAGACATGGGGGAAGGCAGACGGTTGACGGGTACGAGGTAGCACAACTTACCCAGGTTCAGATCCCACAACGGTGGCGGAATCCTACTCCTGCTATAAATCACTATAATGGCAATACGCCGAGTTACAGAGATAGGTTCACTATGCGAGGTGTGACTAGAAAGTCTAAGTTATCATCTGAGGTTGTGCCCTAAAGGCTCCCATAGCCCCGACTTATATAGTCGCCAGGTCCTAGGGTTACAAGGAAAAGTCCTAGCCGGACAGGTTACAGAGTCCTACACTGACTATAACTAGTCTAGCTTGTCTTGTACTCCAAGGCTCCGGGTACGCTGGTGACTCCACCGTAGCCTTCCTTTATCCGGCATGGGCCTCCCTTCTGGATCCATCTAACTGGGCCGCCCAGCAGGCCATGGGCCATGCTACCAACTGTGGGCCACCCGGGTTATCCGGATAGGAGACATGCTATGAGGATACCCATATAGCATATCCCCAACAGTAGCCCCGGAGAACTCCGAGATCTTGCGTCGTCTTGCCTCTTCACGTTGAATGCTCCATCTAGATGGATGTCGGCAAATCATCAAGCAATGTCTTGTAGTCCTCCCAAAGAACCCTGCAAGGTTTTCTCCGTCTTCAACTTGTAAGTCGGAGAATTTCTGAATCTTCCATCGTACTCTTCCGTAGCCGGACTGGATTCGTCCATGCCGGAATCTTCCGATGTGATGGTTCATCTGCCTATGAAAGCTAGGGAGACGTAGACATAGGTCAGTAACGCCTCGTAACTCACACATACAGAGAACACAATCATCTCCACTTTTCCCGCGCGAGCGATACGAATCGTTGGCGGCGACGGTTGGTAACGTGGCGAAATTTCTGCGCACGTCCCCGCACACGTCAACCA
Organism: Avena sativa; assembly: GCA_916181665.1. Lineage (NCBI taxonomy): Eukaryota > Viridiplantae > Streptophyta > Magnoliopsida > Poales > Poaceae > Avena > Avena sativa. Next base: position 365,858,720 of record OV702279.1, on the reverse strand, counting down.
TTCGATCAAGCCTCTAGAATCTTGATGCCGAAGACCATAAATAGTAACTGCGGTGGAAAATTTACTTTTCACCTCATTCTCCTCTCCATCGTCTTCTTCCTCCTGCGAGTGCCTCCTCGAGCTCTCCACGCCTCGCACGAAAAACCCTAGCTCCCAATCTCACCAGTCACCACTAAACGCACCCAATGGCCAGTAGCAGCTCCTCCCCTTCCATGGCGGCGTCAGGCGATGCCGCGGCGAAGCCGGCGAGCGCCGTCATTGTGCCTCCAGAGGGGCTGGTTATTCCCAAGTCCGCGGTGGTGGAAATGCGGTGACCCAGCATACCACTGCATATGTAGTACACTATAGTCGTTGACATGACACTCATAGAACAACGTTCTGTAAATGTCACATCCCTCAGAGTGGTACAACAGAAACATTGCGGGTCCATATTACAAACATTCACATATTATTACAATACCAAAAGTTCAATACTTCAAAAGATTCAACTTACAAACCAAAATATAAAGTGTTTTGGCGGAATTTAAAAGTAGCAACTCCGACTAGGAGTTGAGCTCAACAGCTTATTCTATAGAGTTTGTGCTGCTCGGCTCAGTTGATTACTACTAGCTAGGATACTTAGTTGGATTCGTTATCATCGACACCATAGCGGATTTCGTAATCCACTCCTTCAACACCTCCTGACAGTTCAGGCTCCTCGTAGAACACATCTTCTTGACATTCGGCTGCATACATTGGCACGTCTTCGGGATCCTCAGAGTCTAAGCAAGCGATCAAAGGAAAGGATGAGTAACAGCATTACCCAACAAGTTCATTATATGCAAGGTGGAAAGTTTGATGCTCTAACTACCACCTCGGATTATAAATCCTTGGCACTATGCAATTTTTGTAAATCTTTCTTCAAAGATTGATTTTATTATAGAAAATCTATGACCATCAGCCTTCACAGGTTGACCAGAACTTTCATGGAGTTCCTTTCCTGCCGCGTTCGTAGCTCCTTCCTGGAACAGGGAGATAACAAGTTACAGTTCTTACACTCTGCAGAGGTGCGTTACTTTTCCCATGAGAGATCAACTCCTTGTTGCACAACCGAGCGTACTTTCCCGTCCATAATTCCATGATGTGGGGCCTAGTAGTTGGTCCAAGCCAATCACTGCCCTCTCTGCGACCTCATATGTCTGCACGATCCTTCGGCTAGCTCACCTTCATTAAGCCCCCTTTCAGGCAGGCTAAAACCCTGATGAGTTTCCGAAGCCTCTATGACCTAGTGATGCCCGGATTAGTACCATTTACATGGACTATCTCCCTAAACACCATTCATTGATAATCTAGACACCAAAAGTGTGGGGCATAAGAGTGCCCACCCATATGTTGTATCCACACAAGGAATCACAACATCACGTTAACGTCGTCTTGCCTCCATACAAGAGGAAAAGGATACAGCTGACTTCTCCGTCCCATTCCAAATCTCATGGTTAACGCGTAATATACATCGCTAGAATCACTGATGTCATGGGTTATTAATCCCTATTTGTTCATCATTATTGCAATTAGAACCCTAAGTTCTATTGCTTCATCACATCATCACTTAGGATGATATCTAAAGTTTAGTATCTTGAGAAAATAGTGTTTTCTTTTACCATAGTATAAATGATAACACACAATTTGCAAATATTTTGATAAAGACTCTTCAAAGGACATGAGCAAGAGATGAATTTGCCTTGTGATGGCAAGGTAGTGAAGTCTGATGCTTGCACTGTACCTTGAGCTTCTATGTCTATAAAAACATCATTATTGCCCGGTAAGGACAATATTTAAAGAAGCAAAATGATTATGCAAAGTAATGTAATGCATCTTTTAACTTGATATGCATTTTCCCCATAACAATTCTTTTTAATAATAAAGGATTTATAAATATTATCTTTTAATATTTATAACATATATTGAATTATTTTATTTTATTTCCCTTTTATTTGACTTTTATTAATTTAATAATTCTTTTAGGAATTATCACTTAAATATCAAAAATTGTTATTAAATATTTATTTAGTATTTTTCAAAAATACTACAATAATAATATATAATGAAAGTGATTTTTATTTATTTTTATCATCTATCAATAATTTTGTAAAATTCCATAAGGAATATATAAATTACAAAATTCTTAATAAAATTTAAATGTCTAAAATTTTATATCTTAATTTATTTGGATAGTTTGGATTTTTGTGAATCCAAGAGTATTTTATTTATAATTTTTGTATTTTAATTTTATTTTCTAGAATTTAATTAAGTTCAGGGGCATTTTGGTCTTTTCTATTAATTAAAAACAGGCCTTAAGGTTTTTGGGCTGGTTTAATCTTGTTGGGCCCTTGTGGCCCATTAGACATAGTCAAAATAGCCACCCTAAAGGGTTCTGGCCCAACTCAGCCCACTCCCTCGCCGCCTCTCACCCTCGAGCTGACTCCTCTCCTCCTCTATCCCCGACCTCGCGGTCGGTGATGTCGCTGCCGACGATTAGTACCGTCATGGGCCGTTCTGGTTGCCGCCGTGGTGTAGGAGGAGGTTGTCGACTATGCCCTTCCTTCCTATCCAACTGGGTTTGAGCATGGGGCTCTCCTAAGACAAATCGATGTCGTTCCAAACCCTAGGGTTTGGGGGTTGGCATGGATCTTGGCGCTGCTGCTGCCGTCGTGCGTCGTGGTGATTCACCTTGCCTCTAGGCATGGCCATGGTCGCCGCCGTGGCGCTGTATGGGTTGTAGCTCCCCCCTAGGGGTGCTCCCCGTGCTTCCATGGTCGTCGGCCACCTCTGCTTCCTCTTCTAATCTTCAGCGAGGACCTTTGGTGAGTTCTTTTCCTCTCCTCGTGTGCTCTGTGTGCTCTCTCGTCCTATGCTGGATGTTGGCAGTGACCTCTCTGGTTACTGGCTTGTCCTGATTAATATGATTTATTCCATTTAGGGTTCATATCCTGTGGTTGATCATATACTGGATGAATTAGATCATGTGTGGATGACCTGTAAGCATGCTAAATGATTATTAGCCTGAGGTTTGATGCTTAAGATGAACTATAATGGTTCTAGTGGCTTATCAGATGATTTTATGCTTAGATTTCATGTGATTCAGTTGATATAGTTGCTCTGAAATCAATGCTTGGTATAGTCAGTGGATTTGATAACTTACCACTGTCCTTACTTGATTAATGATAATGAGTATGGTGTGATGTAATCACTGTCCTAGTGCTGTTGGATTGAGAATTCATGTGTGGTTTGAGATCACAATGATCTTAGACAGTGAGATTTACATAGGAATGTCCTAATTATGTTTCCTGTAATGACAGGAAAATGATTAGTAGATTGATTAATTAAATCTATGAAAATGGAATGCTTATTCTGGTTCATGTAGAATTGTTCTTGTGACACCATCTTTGTATGGCACACAAGATTGATTCTAATCCACTGTTTTGGGTTGGTTTAAGCTTAAGACAATTTTGGCTTTAAAAGATAAGTAGAAATATTCTTTTCTGAAATCCCTAAGACCAATGATGTTGGTCTGAGGCTTAGGGATTAGGTTATATCTAGTTGATTCATACTGGTAGTGGTACCAGCTACTGTTTCTTGAATCAAAGATTGGAAAAAATGATAGTAGGCTTGATCACTTATATGGATCCAAAAGATTAACTTCTAAGGTGCTACCCTTATCTTAGGGATGTGCCTAGAAATTAAATCTTAGCTATATTTATTGGAATATAGCTTGATTGCCAAATCAATGATGTTTTTCTGAGTTTTGGTTGGATCTTTGTACTTTGCTGTTTGCTTTTAGAGTTTAAAACCTCAGTGATGGATTCACCCCACTTGGGTGCTTTCTAAGAGTTTGAATGTGATACAGATCATGTATGCTTGTCTAATCTTAGACAGATAGATCATGTGATGGTCTTTGTACTCACCACTGTCACTTGATGTTGTGGTTGCTAGTGGTGGATCTTGTTGTAGCTTGATATTGTGGTTGATCTTGTGCTCCCCTGGTATATTTAGCTCATGGCTTGTCCTTGATCTAGCCCATCATCTCCTGATCTTGATGGCTTGTCCTTGGTCTTGCTATCCACCTGATCTTCCCCCTCCTTATGTCACCATCCTGGTGATGTGATCTTGGGCTTTGGTTGGTTTGGCTGCTGGTTGCTGTGCTTGGTTTAGCTGCTGGCTGCTCAGCTTGATGTGTAGGAGCAAAAGAATGATGTGGTTGTGTGCTTGCCCACGGCTGTGTTAATGGTTTTGTGTTGCTGGGATGTTGCTAAGGTGCTGACAGCACACACCATGCAATCTGGTGTGTGTGCTGCATGTGTGCTTGTTGTGCACTTGTGGATATGTTCAGAATTCTGAAATTGACTGTTATCTAGTTACTTTTACCTGGCTAGTGAAACTTGCCCCTCTTTGCATTTGACTTTTGGCTTAAAAGTATGAAAGATACATTCTTTCATATTGGTGAAACTTGCCCCTTTTAATAGAATTACTCAATGATGAATCTTGATCAGTGCACTTCACTGACAAGTCTGAGAGTAAAACATTACTAACCCTGAACTTCTTTATTTTGTTATTTATGTTTGTTTTGCAGGTACCAGACTTGGGAATTCAAGATTCTAGTTTAGGTTTTCTTATTTATTTATAGAATAGTCAAATGTAATATTCTTATCCTTTTGTAATTTTAGTTTTATTCTTTTGTAAGCTTCATTTTATTATTTTGTAATAAAGAGTATACTATGATCAATAAAGAAATATTATTCTTTATTTATTTACCATTGTAAAATTTGTGAATGATCTCCATAAGTTACATTTTTTGTAACTTATTTATTGAATAAAATTATGTAATGGATATTCATAATCTTAATTACTTTCTTTATATAAAGTTTGTTTTATTATTGGTTAACTTTTAATTGAATCACATATTCAAACATTATTCAAAGAAATCATTTGAATTATAATTCAAACACTCAAGTTTTTTTAAAATTCAAATTTCATTTCCCAAAACACATAAATCCACAAAGATCATATCAAAGTCTATAGCAATCATCTTTTAAGACTAAACCTAATCTCAAAGTATGAGAGAAACCTTGATCACTTTAGGTTTTTATTTGGCGAAAAATTTACCCACATTTTTACAAATGAATGCATGCAACATTCCAAATTCCTAAATCTACCCTTCGTTAGTTCCTAAATGCTGGGATGTTACAGACTTCCTCCCTTAAATTAAACTTCGTCCCGAAGTTTGTGGAGATGTACCTGAATAGTTCTAGATAGGTTTTTCTTAAGTCCTCCTCTTTCTCCCATGTAGCTTCTCTTTCAGGGTGATGTTCCCATTGTACTTTGCAATACTTGATTGCTCTGTTCCTCAACCTTTTCCAGTTTTCTTCCAAAATCTTACATGGCTTTTCAATATAAGTCAAGTCTGATTGTAGTTCTATTTCCTGATGTGTGATTGCATCATCCGGAACTTTCAAACATTTACGAAGTTGTGACACATGGAAAACATTATGCACTTGAGCCAATCTTGATGGTAACTCTAAAGCATTAGCTATAGTTCTGTTCCGACTCAATATCTTGAATGGTCCGATGTATCTTGGACTCAATTTTCCTTTAACTCTGAACCTTTTCACCCCTTTCATTGGACTTACTTTAAAATATACCATATCTCCCACTTCTGGATGCCATGATCTTCGACTTTGATCTGCATAACTTTTCTGCCTACTCTGGGATATTTTCAGTCTATCCCTGATCTTATCAATGATATCTTGTCTTTCCTTGATATAATCTGGCGCAAATTCTTTGGTTCTTCCACGCTCATACCAACATATTGGTGATCGACAATTCCTTCCATACATAACTTGGTATGGAGCTGCCTTCAGACTACTCTGATAGCTATTGTTATAAGAAAATTCTGCCAATGGTAGATGATCTTCCCATGTTCCTCCAAAATCTAGTGCACAAACTCTTAACATGTCTTCTAGTATTTGATTTGTTCTTTCAGTTTGACCTCCTGTCTCAGGATGATATGCTATGCTGAAATCTAACTTTGAGCCAAGTGCTTCATGCAATTGCTTCCAAAATGCTGAAGTAAACATTGATCCCCTGTCAGTTACGATATTTTTGGGTACTCCATGCTTACTTACGATCTCTTTGACATATAGTTCAACTAACTTCTCTGCATTATCTTTTTGATTCACCAGAATAAAATGTGCACTCTTAGTGAGTCTGTCCACAATTACCTATATCATATCCTTCCTTTTTGGTGTCATGGGCAATCCTGTGATGAAGTCCATACCTATTTCTTCCCACTTCCATTCGGGAATTTCTAAAGGTTGTAATGGTCCTGCTGGGCTTTGATGTTCAGCCTTCACCCTTTGTCAAGTATGGCATTCAGATACATATTTAGCAATATCCCTTTTCATGTTATTCCACCAGAATAGTTTTTTCAAATCCATATACATCTTGGTACTTCCTGGATGTATAGAATACGATGTTTCATGTGCTTCTCTGAGTATGACATTTCTAATCTCAGTCACATCTGGAACACAAAGACGGTCTTGAAACCATAAGGACTCATATTCTCTAAGGCGAAAAACTGATTTTTTCCCTTGAGATATCCTCCGAATTTCCTCAGCAATAAAAGGATCTTCTGCTTGATGTCTAAAAATGTCTTGCTTAAGATCACTGTCCTGCTCTGCAACTACATGCATAGTAGCTAGACCTCCAAGAACCTCTGTTCTAATGAATTGAAGCTATAATCTTTCCAAGTCCATTTGTAACTCCTTTGGTAGCTCCCTATTGCTAGGCTGAATATCTTCACTCTTTTTTGCTTAAAGCATCAGCTATAACATTTGCTTTCCCTGGAGTATAGTTGATAGTTAAATCATAATCCTTGATTAGTTCCAACCAATGCTTCTGTCTCATATTTAATTCCTTTTGAGTGAAGAAATATTTGAGACTTTTATGGTTAGTGTATAACTCACATCTGGCTTCATATAGGAAATGCCTCCATCCTTTTAGCGCAAAAACTACAACTGCTAACTCTAAATCATGAGTTGGATAGTTGACTTCATGTGGTTTCTGTTGTCTTGAACCATAAGCAATCACTTTCCGATCTTGCATTAATACACAACCCAAACCTTCTTTAGATGCATCACAGTATACTGCGAAGTCCTTCCCTGTTTCAGGAACTGCTAAGATTGGAGCTATGGTTAACCTAGTCTTCAACTCTTGAAAACTTGCTTCACACTTCTCATCCCAATTGAATGGTGTATTCTTTCTTAACAATTTGGTCATTGGTCCAACTATTTTGGAGAAACCTTCAATGAATCTCCGATAATAACCAGCCATTCCTAAGAAACCTCGAATTTGCTTCACATTGATTGGTGCAGTCCACTCTACTACTGACTCAACTTTAGATGGATTCACAGCAATTCCATCCTTACTGATCACATGACCGATGAATTCTACCTCATCTATCCAAAATTCACACTTACTAAACTTAGCATAAAGTTTGTGTTCCCTTAGAGTCTGCAATGCTATTCTCAAATGATCAGCATGCTCTTCCTTATCCTTGAAATATATCAGAATATCATCAATAAAAATTATGACGAACTTGTCCAAATATGACATGAAGATCTTGTTCATCAGATTCCTTAATATTGCCAGTGCATTGGTCAAACCAAATGGTACTACCAGATACTCATGGTGTCCATATCTTGAGACAAATGCTGTCTTTGGAACATCTTCAGGTTTGATTTTTATTTGATGGTATCCAGATCTTAAATCGACCTTTGAAAATACTCCGGCTCCTTTCACTTGATCAAACAAATCTTGAATTCTTGGTAAAGGATACTTATTCTTGATAATAACGTTGTTCAGATTTCTATAATCTCCACACATCCTTCTTCCACCATCTCTCTTATCCACAAAGATTATTGGTGTTCCCCATGGAGATACACTTTCCTGAATAAATCCTTTTCTGGCTAACTCATCAATTTTCTCTTTGAGTTCTTTTAACTCTTTGGGTCCCATTTTATATGGTGCTTGAGATATTGGTGCTGTACCAGGAATTAGGTCAATAATGAACTCTATCTCCCGGTCTGGTGGAATTCCCGGTAGCTCTGCTGGAAAAACATCTTGAAATTCATTTACTATAGGAATCTCTTCCAATTTGACCTCTTTCATTGAGTTCATCTGCAGATCCACCATGATATGACTGTGCTTATCTGCTTGGTAAAATATCCTTGCTCCACTTGGAGTTTTGATTGAGACAGTTTTCTCCTCACAATTTATCTGAGCTCCGTGTTCCATCATCCAATCCATTCCCAGCACTATTGCAATCCCCTTCAAAGGAATCACATAAAGGTCTGTGAAATATGTACAACCACAGATCAAGATAACCTGATCTTGTTTTATGTGGCGTACAATCACATTTCCCCCTGCCGTAACTATGGTCATAGGGTTCTCTAACGTTGCCCTTCTAATCCCGAACTTATCACAAAATTCTTCAGAAATGAATGAAGTAGTTGCACCAGTATCAAATAGAACTTTGCTGGGATTGGTAAGGATATTAAGCGTACCTATCACTGCATGCTCCGAATTATCCACCTCCTCAAGGGTTGCACAGTTCAGTTTCGCGGTAGGTCTGTTGCTCTTTCCATTGTTGTTCTTGCCATTATTTCCTCCTTTATTGGGCTGTCCATTTCCTCCACTGGCTTGCCTTCCATCTCGAGCCGGCCAACCACCTTGTGGTTTGCTTGTACAATTGGGCTTGATGTGACCTTTCTGACCACAAGCGTGACATACAATTACTGGTTTCGGGCAATCCCTACTAATATGCCCTCGGAGTTTGCAATTGTGACATATAATATTCTTTGCATTTGGATTGGCACTCCGATTGGGATTGTTGTTGTTATAAGGCCTATTTCTTGGTTTGAATTCCAAATTGGGCTTGGGCTTGCTCACTTGTATCCTCTTGGTTTCCTTCTTAGCTCTCTTCCTTCTATCCTCTTGGAAATTCTTGTAGTCATCTTCGAAGGTAATAGCTGCATCTAGAAACTGCTGATAAGTTTGCTTATTAGCCAACCTCAACTGCATCTTCACAAATGGATTTAATCCACGCAGAAAGCGCTTCTTCTGCTTCTCTTCAGTGTTGACATCCTCCTCAGCATAGCGAGACAGTTGACTAAACTCCCGGATGTACTTCATGACACTAGTATATACCTGCTGAAGCTCATCAAATTCTCTCCGCTTCAACTCCATAACACTTTCCGGAACATGATATTCACAGAATCTCTGCTTGAACTCTTCCCAGGTAAACTCCCTTCCTGGTTGTTGCATGGCCAACTGATTCTCCCACCATGATGCTGCAGGTCCAGTCAGAAGATGAGTTGCATACCTCAATTTCTCCTCATCATTGCAACCTACAGTTTTCAGCTTACTTTCAGTATCTGCTAGCCAATCTTCTACATCCATTGGTTCAGGAGCTGATGCAAAAGGTAATGGTCTTGCATTCTGAAAATCAGATAGACTCACGCCTCCACCTTCAGGTGCCCTCTGATTTGCTCGTCCCAGCAGCTCTTCCATGAACTTGTTCTGGGTCTCTTGCATCATTTGCATGCATTGCATAAAGTTCTGCTCCATTAATGGCCTCATTGGTGGTGGTGGTAATTCTCCTTGATTTACTACATCTGCATCGGCCTTCTCTTTGGCCTCTTGCTCCATCCGCTGTTGCTCAGTTTCCATTTCTACACCCGTATCCATGACCCTCTAGTCCTGCAACATAAAGCGAATACTCATAATTAGATCATGAACATGTGTTCTGATGTTAGGTTCCCAACCTTTAATAAGGTGGAGATCCCTATGTTTACAATGCTAGTCCCTAGATCGATAGCTAGCATCCACAGTTAAGATGTAATATCAAGAAACAAAGGTCATAATACACCTTTATAACCAGGAATAACATAATTTATTACATCTTACATAGCTCATTTGGCTATTACATTACATTGCAGCTGAAAATCTATAAGCATGGGGTCCTTCATCTTCAAAGTGCCACAGGCAGACATGTTGGTTGTAGACTTGTAATCCTAATCAATAACTTCACTAATATCAAACAAACCTGCAACATAACAAGTTACAGCCACAAGGGTCAATATATTGGAATTGTATTGGCAAGTGATACTATGGTAGTATAGTGGAGTCTACCATCTATATGCATTTGGCAAAGTGGAGTTGAGGCTTGCATTGCTCAAAATAGATTTTCCTTATCATTTGAAAACACTAAGTTTTTGCTTTGACAAAATCACCCAAGGCATCTACCAATCAAAGATTGAAGATCCTTTAACCCTTGTTCAACCACAAGTTTTTAACTTAGAAAATTTGGATGATGAGATTCTTGATAGCTTCCATGTCTTGATGCTCAAATTGTCCTTTACCAGGGACATGGCTAAGTACTTAGATTTTACACTCTGTGTGCACTTTCCCCCACAAGACTTGGTTTCACCAAGACAAGATCTTTCAGAAGCCTTCCCTTAGACTAAAATGGACGCGTTCCAACCTATCATCTCACTACCACCAACTGTCCAAATGGCAAAGTTCTAGCAACCTATATGATCCAGGCAGAGCCCATAATGCCAAGTGGCTACACTTGAAGCTTCTCAACATTTGACATCTCAAATCTCTTTGTTCCTGGGTGGCCATCCACAAGTGAGATACACAAGGTAAACCATAAAATGGGCCTTGTGAACCACTCAACACAAACCATTCCTTCCATTCCACCCAGGTGATTCATTCACTTAGTTGTTTTATTAAACAAAACTCAAGTCCTCAGACTTAGAAATTTTTCCATAGCATGAATATATATTCCACCCTTGTTTTCTATTAGCTAAGCTAAGCATGATAGTAATAGGTATCTTGACTTAGGAAATTTCTACTAAGGTTTCATCTACTAGGATTTCCCATAGCATGGTTTATACTTGGCAAAAATTCCATGCAAGTCCTACTTAGAAATATCACTAATGCATAGTGAAAATAATGGGACAAAGTATGAAGCATCACTTGCCTTTTTGGTAGAGAGTATAAGTTCACTCCTTGATCTTTGCAATGTTCACTCACTTCAAATCACTACAATTCAATCAAGCAATCAATATTTCAATCTACCATTGAAGCAATTCAACACATAAAATAATAATAACAAAACAATGCATACAAGCATGCTAAAGATTGTTTTATTTGGAAAAGTGGTTTCTAAAGGTTCACAACCATTTGAAAACACCTAATGGTCATTTTATAAAGTGGCAATGTCATTTGCAAAAGGTTTCACTTTATAAACCATTTTTAAAACAAGGTATCATTTTATGTGGTGTAGAAATGTTTTAGTAAGGCATTAATCTATAGGTTTCACAAAATATGTTTTCAAACCATAAAATCTTGTGTTTAGGGTCAGAGAGTTTATTTCCAAAACATTTCTCAAAGGTTTTCTTCCAAAACCATTTTTTAAACCATATTTTTATTTGACTAGAATTGGTTTAAATCCAAGATTCATTCTTTTGCTTCTCCAAATACATTTTTGAAACTACAAAGTGATTCCTATGGTCAGTAGGTTCAAAACACACCATTTTCCAAAGATTTTATCCCCAAAATCATTTTGGAATAATTTTTATAACCTAAACAAGCATACATAAGTTTCTGCAAAAACAAACATTTTACCAGAAGCTTTTTACTAAACAAAGTGCATGGTTGGCTAGGGCTTGTTTTTCTGAATCCATTGATATAAAGTTTGCAAAATTTGGACGTGTGGTTTGAAAGTTATAGATTTTACAAAATGGAACATCTAATAGAACATAATTTCTGTTTTAAATCAACTCTGGCCATGTGGTGAGTTCTGATTCGTCCATACCGTTTCGCTCGGATTGGCTACGGGGTGCGTTGGATCTAAGTGAGACTGAACGGTGCAGATTAGCTCGTACCCCTTCGTTAAGTGGATCTATCGTGTGCATAGGATCGTGATCTAACGGCTCACATCGTATCAACCAAGAACTGGCGGCGCTGTGATGGTGGTCGGCAGCGGCGCGCTCTGACGGTGACGCTGCCGGCGAACTAGGACACGCGGGAGAGGGAGAGGTTGCTCACCAGCCTTGCAGGAGTGTGGCGAAGCTCAAGGTATGGTCAGTTTGTCGAGGGGCGCTCTGGTTCGACGTGGATTTCTCACCGGAGTCCACACGGCGTCGGGAATGCTCTGGTCGTCGTTGTTGGCGAGGCTACAGGACACCCGAAGGCAAGAGAGAGGTGTCGTTAGACGCGGGCGAGAGCGTAGATCACAGGAGCATCAACAGGGGAAACAGGGGCGGACGGAGGATACCTGGGGAGTTCGCCGGAGTCCAAGCCGAAGACGGTGGCGAGCGGCGTTGAGGTTGCCGATGCTAGGGAGCTTGCGCGGCTGAGCTCAGAGTACTGGGAGATGCGCCAGAGGCCAAGGAGTGTGCTCGTGTGGTCGAGGGGGCGAGGCGCGGCCTGGGTTCGTCGGAATTTGAGTGGGACCTCGTCGGAGGCAGCGACGGTGCAGGTGGAATTGGGGATGGCCTGGGGGCAGAGAGAGTCGGGCGAGAGAGGGGAAATGGAGAGGAGGAGCAGGCGAGTTATCGAGCGTGATTGATGACAGACATTACTCGTTGTATTGACGTGAATTACTCCCGCGAGATCAATGTAGAAATGGGTGAGGAAGTGGTCGCAGGGTGGAGACGATGAACAGTGTGGGTCCTAGTTGTCTGCGAGAGAGAGAGAGTGGGTGTGGGGTCCAGTCGTCATCCACTGTGCGGGTAAGCTCCTGAGTGAGAAAAGTACGGTTCCCTGGGGAGAGAGGTGGGCTTCTGGGCTGGGATGGGCTGGGCTTGCTGGCTGGGCAGGCTTAGTTCATTTTTTTGTATAGATTTGTTTTTCCTTTTCTTTTTCTATTTATCTGTTTGATTTTTGTTTAATCATTTCAAACACCCATTTGAATTCAAAACCTTGTCCAAATTTGTGTGGGCTTAAATATTGTTTAGTATTGTATTCTGATGTCAATTTTTGAATAAAAACTTTATTCTTTTTGGGGTCTTTTATTTATTAAAAAAGGCTCTAGTTTTTAATTAGATAGGATTTAATAATAACTTTAACCTCCATTTAAATTCTTTAAACATCCCAATTTCTTTTCAGTAGGTTTTTATTTGTTTAGTTGGTTCAAATAATTCATCTTGAATTATTTGGAAAGTATTCTAATATGATTTATTAATCATTTAAGATTGGGTATTTGTTTTAATTCCAATGGAATTTAATATAGTTTTAATTCCCAAATTTTTATTTGGAGGTTTTATTTTATTTAAGTTGATTAAACAACTTTTATTCCACTTGGGTGAATTCCAAATATCATTTTCTCATGTATTCTTATTTAGAGATTTGTCTTTATTAGGATAGGGATAGGATGGTTATTGCCATTTTATTTTATTTGGAATATTCTTTATCCTTTTATTTTATTTGGATTGGGATTATAATAATTCCACTTGCTTAATAGATTTGGACAAGATTTGATTTGGTCTTTAAATATTCTTTATTTAATATTTTTATCTTTGTCTTATAAAATCCATATCTTTTATTTAGAGATCCAAACTTGGTGATTCCAATTTGTGAAATCTTATTTTATATTTGTTTATCCTTTTAAATCTCTTTAGGATTATTTGCTCACCATTTGGTATGGATTTAGACAAGGGATTTAATAGCTTTGGGAATTCAATTTCTTATCTTATTGAATTCTTAAGATTTTATTTTATGGTTCCAAATTAAGTGAAACCAATTTATATGGTTTTATAATATTTCTATTTGTCTTTATTGATTATTTCTGAATGTTTGTTGACAAACTTTTATATGGATCAAATCCATAGGCTTGGAGATGCTTTGGAAATGATTTTTATTCCATTAGGGTTTAGGGTTTGGATTTATTTTCCAAGTGTTTAAATTTCCAGATACATTCATTGAGGAATGCATTTATCTTGATTTGGATTTTGTTGGATTCAAACTTTTACTAAAGTTTGTTCAAGATGGGGTTTTAGGTTTCCATTTAGAAACAAAAGTTTCTTTTCACCCTGATTTCAACAAAAATTTATTTTGTTTATTTATTTTTCACATTACAAGATTTGGAAAATCTTGGGATGTGACATCTGAGCTCGACTTTACGCACATAACTAGTCAAACAATGAAGATCCAAAGAAAATCCAAATGTGCATTTCACATATGATACATAATATCATAATAATACAAAGTCATTACAATATATACCATATAGGTATAATCACAAAACTACCTTATTCATCTCACTATCTTATTTCTTGGAGTACAATACACGGTACTTGATATCACTAACTAGTTGCCTCCTTCTAGTAGTAACTACGCTCCTCATACATGCCTGATGTCCAACCATGATGACGTGTTGTTCGTCGCACAGTTTGTGGAACAAATGGCCTTCCAGAAGGAACATACCCTGTATCTGAAGTGTCAGGACTTGAGTCATTACTCAACCTGAGCGCATTGACTCCCTCTAGCTCAGCTGAAAAGTCTTCAGAAACATATTCAACATTATCTCCCGCTTGCATCTCCTGAGCTTCATTCCTTGAGTTGTCAACAGGATACGCAGATCCTGCTGCTTCCCAGGTGCTCCCTTGGGCAAGATAGTTAAACACTAGATAATGTATATTCCCTGGGTTTTGAGAAGATGTTGATGATTCAAACACTCTCTCCTCAGGATCTTCTTCTTCATCCTGATTATCTATTGACATGGTATTTCTACTACTATTACTAGGGTTAATTCTTGCACCCATCCAGCTAGATTGTCCAACATTTCTGTCAGAACCATCTGTGGACATCTAGTGTTCGTGAGATACTTCATATGATCCCATTCTCCAACCATCCGAATTCTCAATAGGAAGTTCTGAGTCAGAACCATCCTCTGAGCCTTGTGGTACTGCATACCTCATATCCATAGTAGGATCATGTATAGGTTCAGGTCTTGGTGAATAAGGATATGGTATAAAAGATTCAGGATCTATAGGTATATCCTTAAAGATAGGTGTTGCGCTACTACCTGCTTCCTTTTCTAACTGGAATGCTCACTGCTTCTTCCTTTCCGGATCAGTTAGATCCTCTAACATATCATTTTTATCTTCAACAATCACTTGATGTGTCTTGTAAAAAGACGCAACGAGTGTTCGATATCTATCCATAAACTTGGAAGCTAACTTAGGATGCTTCTTAACCAGAGTAAGATGATCCGGTGTAGGCTCCGAGTCTATAGAATCATGAGGTATCACGGAAAATGTGCTACCTTCTAACTCCTTGGTTTTATGCTCTCAGATATTAGCTATCGCCTCCACAACCGCAACATGATATACTGCTAAATGACTCCTACCTTCTCCTATAGGTAGATCGTGATATAATCCAAGCGCCTCTGGGAGTTGGATACTCACACGATACTTGGATAACATCCGACCATCAAGGTAAGTGATAGTGTTCACTGGAATTCTAGTTGGTCAACTAAAGATCTTTAAAAGTTGACGAAGTTGGTCTGTGAATGATCCTTGATAATCATCCAGAGTCTCCTCTTTCCTTATCAAAGTCTGTTTTGGAAACTTTGGTGCCATATCTCTGTATATCAGAAAAAATAGTTTTGATTAGTATCCAATAATATATTGCGTCATAACAAAGAATTATCGCACTAAAATATATAACGGAATATTCTCAATTGAATACCCATTATAATACTTTTAGATCATTCTTCATCGTTGCTAAACTTTCCTACAGGTAATACCCTTTATTAGGTTTCCAACCTAAGGTCAAAGAAGTTTGCTCTGATACCAACTACGGTGACCCAACATACCACTGCATATGTAGTACACTATAGTCGTTGACATGACACTCACAGAACACCGTTCTGTAAATATCACATCCCTCAGAGTGGTACAACAGAAACATTGCGGGTCCATATTACAAACATTCACATATTATTATTATTACAATACCAGAAGTTCAAGACTTCAAAAGATTCAACTTACAAACCAAAATATAAAGTGTTTCAGCGGAATTTAAAAGTAGAAACTCCGACTAGGAGTTGAGCTCAACAGCTTATTCTATAGAGTTCGTGCTGCTCAGCTCAATTGATTACTACTAGCTAGGATACTTATTTTGATTCGTTATCATCGACACCATAGCGGATTTCGTAATCCACTCCTTCAACACCTCCTGACAGGTCAGGCTCCTCGTAGAACACATCTTCTTGACATTCGGCTGAATACATTGACACGTCTTCGGGATCCTCAGAGTCTAAGCAAGGGATCAAAGTAAAGGATGAGTAACAGCGTTACCCAACAAGTTCATTATATGCAAGGTGGGAAGTTTGATGCTCTAACTACCACCTCGGATTATAAATCCTTGGCACTATGCAATTTTTGTAAATCTTTCTTCAAAGATTGATTTTATTATAAAAAATTCTATGACCATCATCCTTCACAGGTTGACTAGAACTTTCATGGAGTTCCTTTCCTGCTGCATTCGTAGCTCCTTCCCGGAACAGGGAGTAACAATTTACAGTTCTTACACTCTACAAAGGTGCGTTACTTTTCCCATGAGAGATCAACTCCTTGTTGCACAACCGGGCGTACTTTCCCGTCCACAATTCCATGATGTGGGGCCCAGTAGTTGGTCCAAGCCAATCACTTCCCTCTCTGCGACCTCATATGTCTACACGATCCTTCGGCTATCTCACCTTCGTTAATCCCCCTTTTGGGCAGGCTAAAACCCCGATGAGTTTCCGAAGACTCTATGACCTAGTGATGCCCGGATTAGTACCATTTACATGGACTATCTCCCTAAACACCATTCATAGATAATCTAGACACCAAAAGTGTGGGGCTTAAGGGTGCCCACCCATATGTTGGATCCACACAAGGAATCACAACGTCACGTTAAGGTCGTCTTGCCTCCATACAAGAGGAAAAGGATACAGCTGACTTCTCCGTCCCATTCCAAATCTCATGGTTAATGCCTAATATACGACGCTAGAATCACTGATTTCATGGGTTATTAACCCCTATTTGTTCATCATTATTGCAATTAGAACCCTAAGTTCTATTGCTTCATCACATCATCACTTAGGATGATATCTAAAGTTTAGTATCTTGAGAAAATAGTGTTTTCTTTTACTATAGTATAAATGATAACACACAATTTGCAAATACTTTGATAAAGACTCTTTAAAGGACATGAGAAAGAGATGAACTTGCCTTGTGATGGCAAGGTAGTGAAGTCTGATGCTTGCACTGGACCTTGAGCTTCTATGTCTACAAAAACATCATTATTGTTCGGTAAGGACAATATTTAAAGAAGCAAAATGATTATGCAAAGTAATGTAATGCATCTTTTAACTTGATATGCATTTTCCCCATAAAAATTCTTTTTAATAATAAAGGATTTATAAATATTATCTTTTAATATTTATAACCTATATGGAATTATTTTATTTTATTTCCCTTTTATTTGACTTTTATTGATTTAATAATTCTTTTAGGAATTATCACTTAAATATCAAAAATTGTTATTAAATATTTATTTAGTATTTTTCAAAAATACTACAATATTAATATATAATGAAAGTGATTTTTATTTATTTTTACCAACTTTCAATAATTTTGTAAAATTCCATAAGGAATATATAAATTACAAAATTCTTAATAAAATTTAAATGTCTAAAATTTTATATCTTAATTTATTTGGATAGTTTGGATTTTTGTGAATCCAAGAGTATTTTATTTATAATTTTTGGATTTTAATTTTATTTTCTAGAATTTAATTAAATTTAGGGGCATTTTGGTCTTTTCTATAAATTAAAAATAGGCCTTAAGGTTTTTGGGCTGGCTTAATCTTGTTGGGCCCTTGTGGCCCATTAGACATAGTCAAAATAGCCACCCCGAAGGGTTCTGGCCCAACTCAGCCCACTCCCTCGCTGCCTCTCACCCTCGAGCTCACTCCTCTCCTCATCTATCCCCGACCCCATGGTCGATGATGTCGCCGCCGACGATTCCCACCGTCGTGGGCTGTTCTGGTTGCCGCTGTGGTGAAGGAGGAGTTTGTCGACTACGCCCTTCCTTCCTATCCAACTGGATTTGAGCATGGGGCTCTCCTGCGACAGATCGATGTCGTTCCAAACCCTAGGGTTTGGGGGTTGGCGTGGATCTTGGCGCTGCCGCTGTCATCGTGCGTCATGGTGATTCACCTCACCTCTAGGGGTGTCCATGGTCGCCGCTGTGGCGCTGTATGGGTCGCAGCGCCCCCCTGGGGGTGCTCCCCGTGCCGCCATGGTCGTCGGCCACCTCTGCTTCCTCTTCTAATCTTCAGCGAGGACCTTTGGTGAGTTCTTTTTCTCTCCCCTTGTGCTCTCTATGCTCGCTCATCCTATGTTGGATGTTGGTAGTGACCTCTCTGGTTACTGTCTTGTCCTGATTAAGATGATTTATTCTATTTAGGGTTCATATCCTGTGGTTGATCATATACTGGATGAATTAGATCATGTGTGGATGACCTGTAAGCATGCTAAATGATTATTAGCCCGAGGCTTGCTGCTTAAGATGAACTATAATGGTTCTGGTGGCTTATCAGATGATATTATGCTTATATTTCATGTGATTCAGTTTATATAGTTGCTCTGAAATCAATGCTTCGTATAGTCAGTGGGTTTGATAACTTACCACTGTCCTTACTTAATTAATGATAATGAGTATGGTGTGATGTAATCACTGTCCTAGTGTTGTTGGCTTGAGAATTCATGTGTGGTTTGAGATCACAATGATCTTAGACAGTGAAGATTCACATAGGAATGTCCTAATTATGATTCCTGTAATGACATGAAAATGATTGGTAGATTGATTGATTAAATCTGTGAAAATGGAATGCTTATTCTGGTTCATGTAGAATTGTTCTTGTGACACCATCTTTGTATGGCACACAAGATTGATTCTAATCCACTGTTTTGGGTTGGTTTAAGCTTAAGACCATTTTGGCTTTAAAAGATAAGTAGAAATGTTCTTTTTTGAAACTAAGACCAATGATGTTGGTCTAAGTCTTAGGGATTAGGCTATGTCTAGTTGATTCATATGGTTAGTTCTGGTAGTGGTACTAGCTACTGTTTCTTGAATCAAAGATTGGAAAAAATGATAGTAGGCTTGATCACATATATGGATCCAAAAGATTAACTTCTAAGGTGCTACCCTTATCTTAGGGATGTGCCTAGAAATTAAATCTTAGCTATATTTATTGGAATATAGCTTGATTGCCAAATCAATGATGTTGTTCTGAGTTTTGGTTGGATCTTTGTACTTTGCTGTTTGCTTTTAGAGTTTAAAACCTCAGTGATGGATTCACCCCACTTGGGTGCTTTCTGAGAGTTCGAATGTGATACATATAATGTATGCTTGTCTAATCTTAGACAGATCGATCATGTGATGGTCTATGTACTCACCACTATCACTTGATGTTGTGGTTGCTAGTGGTGGATCTTGTTGTAGCTTGATCTTGTGGTTGATCTTGTGCTCCCCTGGTATATTTAGCTCCTGGCTTGTCCTTGATCTAGCCTATCATCTCCTGATCTTGATGGCTTGTCCTTGTTCTTGCTATCCACCTGATCTTCCCCCTCCTTATGTCACCATCCTGGTGATGTGATCTTGGGCTTTGGTTGGTTTGGCTGCTGGCTGCTATGCTTGGTTTAGCTACTGGCTGCTAAGCTTGATGTGTACGAGCAAAAGAATGATGTGGTTGTGTGCTTGCCCACGGCTGTGTTAATGGTTTTGTGTTGCTGGGATGTTGCTAAGGTGCTGACAACACACACCACACAATCTGGTGTGTGCTGCCTGTGGACTTGTGGATATGTTCAGAATTCTGAAATTGACTATTATCTGGTTACTTTTACCTGGCTGGTGAAACTTGCCCCTCTTTGTTGTCATTTGACTTTTGGCTTAAAAGTATGAAAGATACATTCTTTCATATTGGTGAAACTTGCCCCTTTTAATAGAATTACTCAATGATGATCTTGATCAGTGCACTTCATTGACAAGTCTAAGAGTAAAACATTACTAACCCTAACCTTCTTTATTTTTTTATTTATGTTTGTTTTGCAGGTACCAGACTTGGGAATTCAAGATTCTAGTTTAGGTTTTCTTATTTATTTATTTATTTATTTATTTATAGAATAGTCAAATGTAATATTCTTATCCTTTTGTAATTTTAGTTTTATTCTTTTGTAAGCTTCATTTTATTATTTTCTAATAAAGAGTATACTATGACCAATAAAGAAATATTATTCTTTATTTATTTACCATTGTAAAATTTGTGAATGATTTCCATAATTTACATTTTTTTGTAACTTATTTATTGAATAAAATTATGTAATGGATATTCATAATATTAATTACTTTCTTTATATAAAGTTTGAGTTATTATTGGTTAACTTTTAATTGAATAACATATTCAAACATTATTCAAAAAAATCATTTGAATTATAATTCAAACACTCAAGTTTTTTAAAAATTAAAATTTCATTTCCCAAAACACATAAATCCACAAAGATCATATCAAAGTCTATAGCAATCATCTTTTAAGACTAAACCTAATCTCAAAGTATGATAGAAACCTTTATCACTTTAGGTTTTTATTTGGTGAAAAATTTACCCACATTTTTTAGAAATGAATGCATGCAACATTCCAAATTCCTAAATCTACCCTTTGTTAGTTCCTAAATGCTAGGATGTTACAGGAAACCACCGGCGGCAACCGTAACTCAGCGGCGCTGGAGCTGCTAGAGGAGGAATACGACTCCCATAAAGGCGATTGGCGCGGTTCGGATATCACGGACCGCGACATCAAGGAACTGATCAATGAGGGATACCTCCCCATGATGGAGGGGCTCGCTTGGCGGGCGGCGCCGGCCGGCGAGGTCACACCTTCTCCCCAAGCCAGAGAAAAAGTGTACCTCAAGGCACAACTGGTATGCGGCGTCTCCCTGCCCATCTCCAACTTCTTCCTTGTTGTCCTGAATCATTACCGAGTACAGCCTCAGAACCTCCTCCAGTAGCATCTTAGCGCTTAGCAACTACGCGACGCTTTGCGAGGGTTATCTAGGGATTAGGCCTAGGATAGATCTCTTCATATATTTCTTCACTGTCAAGCGCGAAGCCGGAGCCAGCAAGGACGAACTCAGAAAGTGTGGCACCATTAGCTTTAAGATCCGGTCTGGCCGGTGGTTCCCCGACATTGTCGGCCACGAGTCCTGCAAGAACTGGCAGCGTACTTACTTCTACAGCCCAGATATCCCTCTGGACAGCCGAGAAGTAACGTACCCAGACTTCGTCGATGGAGCTGCCGCTGAAGCCCCGACATGGAGATCACAGGCCTCCCTTCCTTCCGACATCGACGCTTCCTACGCCATAAGGCGGATAGAGTGGTTCGTAGATACGGGTTTGACTGGATTGGACCTAGCCATGTGCTGGTTCATCAGGAGGATCCAGCCTCTGCAGCACCGCTTGAAGATGATGCACGAGTATTCCAACGATAGAAGGGACAGCCTCCGCATATTCGAGGACAACTTCTCGAGCAACTCCGTCAAGCTTCGCCTCAAGGACATCTTCAAGGTGAAGGATAGGAAGCGTGGCTTCACCATTACCTATGACATGTTCGTAGAGAGCAAGTCCCCAAAGGTACATGTTTATTTTCCGTGTATGACGTATACTCCAGTTCTTCCGCCTTAACCTTTTCCATCTCATCTAACACGGTGGCCCTTCACTTAACAGTTTAGCGATCTAGAGGAGGATAATATGGCTGTCCAAATCTATGATCCAAAGATGAAGGAAGTCACGGTCATGTCCGACGATGATGTTCCGTTGTCGCGAAAGCGGAAGAGCTCCACCTCTGACGCTGGCGACGGAGGTAATAAGAAGAAAGCGGAGGGTGGAGCCTCCAAGAAGACTACCGCCACCCTGTAGGCGGAGAAAAGAAAGGTTATCGGGATCCCCTTTGCCAAAGCATCCCCTCTTGTGTAAGCTTCTTTCTCTATGACATTGTCCATTGTCTGTCTTATTCCCGTACTTATGCATTTTGCACGCTTCAGGAAGAAAGCCACAACCAGCTTGAAGAAGACCTCCAAAACTGTGGGGGCTTCTAGAACCATAAAGGATATGCTGCATCGCGACGCATCTCCCGCCATCGCCCCTGTCACTCCCATCGTCCAGCCCTTGTCTGCTCCGACAAGCTCTCAAGCTAAAGAAGCATCTGGCCCTTCCGCCATGGAAGTGGACTCAGGCGCCTCCACAGAGATCACTATTGTCGGTGAACAGGCGATGCAGGAGAGTGTCGCAAACCAAATGGCTGAAGCTTTGGCTAAGGATGCCATGGGTAGCGGTAAGGCGGTGGTGGAAGGTGGTACATCTGACGAAGGCGGCATCCTCGGCCCCAAGAAAGCCATAGAGTTCCCGAAGATAGTCTATCCGGCACTTACGCTGGGTAGCACCTCTCTGGTTCCTGGTGCGACGCCGACATCTCCAATGTGCGGTCTCAGGGAGCTTATCCAGCAAGCAGATATCTTGCAAGGAAACATTGTATCCTTCGGCAAGATGCTGGCTGAGAGTGCTACCAACCTCAAGATCATTGCACTTGTAAGTTTTATTTACCTTTTGTATTTCATATGAATAGCCCACTGTAGCCCCCGAGGGTTTAGACGGAAAACCATAGGTCTTTGCGTCTAAATGCTCTAAGAGTGACTAAGATAGAAAACTTCTCACTGTAGACCCCAAGCATATAGTTTGAATGAATTATTTCGACTAGATGCTTTAAGAGTAGCATACGCAGTGTTTATAAATTTCGATACTGTATCCCCTAAGCATCTAGTTGTAACTGAATTAGTTCCGACTAGATGCTTAAAGAGAAGCTAAGCATATGTCTGAGTTAAAAAACTTTATACTGTAGCCCCCAAGATTTTAATCGAAAACTGAATTAGTTCCCACTAAATGCTTAAAGAAAGACTAAGCATATTGCTAAGTTAAAAAACTCTCGCTGTAGCCCCCGAGCGTCTAGGTGGAAATTTTCTGGCTAGATGCCTCAAGTAGACCAAACAACGTTTAACTTTCTTCTATTCACAGAATGAGAATGCTTGGAGGGGCATGGCCAACGACAAGTACCAGAAGATGCGCACGGACTTGCAAGCTGAAAAGGGTAAAACTGCCTTCTTGAAGGAACAGATTACCAAGAGCAAGCGTCTGTTTTTCCTTTCTTTTTTGCATTCCGACTTGGTTTTGCGCCCACATTCTCCGAGTACTCACTGTGTACTGTTATTTCTCTGACTTGCAGAAACCATTTCCAAGGCGAAGGATATTGTTGAGCAATCCAAGCATATTCAACAGCTGGATAGCGAAAACAAGATCCTCAAGCAGGAGAGGAAGGACATGCTGAAGATGCATGAAGACTCGATGAAAGCCCTGCAGGATTCCACCAGCAAGGAGATGATCAGCTTGAAGGAGGAGATCGCGATTTTGAAGGAGCAGAAGAAAGCTGCTGATGAGCAAAATCAACGCCATCATGAAGCGTACAAGCTCCTCCAACAAGAACGGGACTCCATGGTAGAGACACTCTGGCAGGCTGTGATCAGCATCTTCAGTAGTGATTCTCCATCTTGGACTTCTGTAGTCTAGATACTCTGAATTTTTTGTATTATTGAACACATGCGCTCTTTTGTCAGAAATTTGCAGCTCCTATGGGTTTAAACCAATCACCTCCTCCTCAAAAGGAATGCATGGTCCTTGCCGGCAACTTTATCAACACCGCCATCGCGCAGACCAAGGAGATTGCCAAGCCCCTCCAGATTAACATCAAGGCAGTGGATTCTGTGACGAAGTTCTCGGAGATCCTGCGTCGAGCCCTCGAGCGTATCTCAAGCTGGAAAGCTTCATGTGCACGGGTCGGCGCCAGGATGGCATTGTCAATGGTGAAGGCACACTACGAGAATGCCGACATCGACACGGTAACCTCCGGTATCCCCGACGTAGACGACGAAGGCCAAAAGATAAACCACGAATCTATCTTGGCATCGCTCGCGGGTTATGACACCAGAGTCGCTGAGTTGGTCGACGTTAATGTCTTTGTTCCCGTGAAAACCATTGAAGACAAAGGCCAAAGCTCCTCCGAGTCCCTCAACACTGCCGACTTCGAGGGAGGTGACTCTCCTGCTGCCAACGATGTTGCTTCCAAGTTGCTTGCGCCAGAGGAATAAAAACAACTTGTAATATTTGTTTCCTCTGTAATTTGTTATGCGGAAAAAACTATGTGTTAACTTAAGGCAGAAAACAATGGTGTATGTCCTGCTACTTAAGAACTAGTTCCTACATGTATATATTTTTAAGCAAGTGCTAGCTTATCCATTCCTTTGGTTTTTATGCTTAACCTTTCGTGAGTCGAAAGACTCATTGTCGGAACCATGCGCTTAGGTGATGATGCCCAATGACACCGTCAATAACCTAAACACAAAATAACCGACTTCGAGTGCCAAAAGTCACTACTCTAGAATCCACATAAAAACGACAAAGAATGTGTAGACCAGAAAACTTAAGCTAATGCCCGTAGGCAGAATTTTCACAAGTGCAAATGCAAAACTTGCACATAAATTTTTTATACGATCCAAAAATGAACACTAAAGGAGGTAAAAGACTCAAGCATATGAGTGAACCAAAAGGCTTTATTTCATTGATCATATAAGAGGTACACAGTAGATAAAAAATATGCTAAGTATAAAAAGGACGTAGTTGTGCTATGTTCCATGGCCGATCAAGATCCGGGTAGTCATCATCCGGGTCACGTTGCTTACGCTTATGATCCTTGTTTGGTCTATCCTCAAGTTCACGATTGCCAACAAGGTAGTAAGACCCATTGAGTAGTGCCTTTCTTATGATGAACGGTCCTTCCCATGGCGGGGATAATTTGTGTGACTTATTTTGCTTAATTAGGAGCACCAGATCCCCCTCTTTAAACGAGCGATGCCGGACACGGCAACTATGGTAGCTGCGTAGCTTCTGCTGGTAGATGGCGGATCTTTGGCATTGCCAATACGCGCTCTTCCTCGAGAAGGTCCACATCTAGGCGTCTGGATTCTTCAGCGGCATCTTCGTCGTAGGCGGCAAATCTTGGTGAATCATGAAGGATGTCGGAAGGCAGGATGGCTTCTGCTCCATATACCATAAAATAAGGGGTGTAACCGGTAGACCTGTTTGGTGTAGTTCGTAAACTCCACAAAACATATGGTAACTCCTTCGCCTAAGCTCCAGCTGCTCTTTGTAGCGGTGCCTCGAGACGTGGCTTGATTCCTTCAGAATTAATCCATTGGCTCGCTGAACTTGCCCATTGGACTGTGGATGTGCCATAGATGCCAAGTCAAGTCGGATGCCCTTCTCCTAACAATAGGCTTCCACTCCTCCGAGTGACAAGTTGCTACCATTGTCGGTGATAATGCTATGTGGGAGACCAAATCTCACCACTAGATCTTGGACAAACCTAAGGGCAGTTGCCCCATCAAGCTTTCTAATGGGTTTAGCTTCTATCCATTTGGTGAATTTATCAACTGCTACTAGCATATGGGTAAACCCACATGGTGTCGTATGTAACAGAACAACCATGTCCATCCCCCAAACTGCAAACGGCCAAGTTATTGGTATGGTTCGCAATTCTTCAGCTGGAACATGTGGTTGACGGGCATAGTACTGGCATCCCATGCATGTCTCAACCAGCTTGTCAGCGTCCACCTTTGCGGTCAACCAATAGAATCCTTGCCGAAAGGCTTTGGAGACCAACGATCAAAGAGCGGCGTGATGCCCGCAATCTCCAAGATGAATCTCATGAAGGATTTCAATACCTTCACTACTAGAAAAACGCCTATTCGTGGCGCACCTGAAAAGGCCTTCCGTGGCGCACTAGCAGTGCGCCACGGGCCTCGCGCTACGGCTATCTCGTAGCCGTGGCGCACTGCATGGTGCGCCACGGTTATATCGAGATAGGCGTGGCACACTACCAGGTGCGCCACGGGTAGGGGTACAGGGTGCGCCACAGATGTGTTTTTCAAAAAACAAAAAAAATGCAAAAAAACCCTCGTTTTGAATTGCAAAAGCAATCGGGTCCGTGCATCGCCGCCGCAGTCGTGTCACCTCGCCGGAGCATGGCCGTGGCAGGGAGGTGCAGGAGGGGTCGTGGCCGCTCTAGTCCTCGCCGGCGTCGAGGTGGTAGGAAGGGTGTGGTTGGAGAAAGGAAGGTAGGAAGAGAGGGAGGAAGGAAGAGATGGAGGAAGAGAGGGAGGAAGGAAGACATGGAGGAAGATAGGGAGGTAGGAAGAGATGGAGGAAGAGAGGGAGGAAGGAAGGTCAGTGAGGAGAAGGATGCCGCCGTCGCCCGTTGTCACTGCGAGGAGGAGGAGAAGGAGGCCACGGTTGCACCGCCGTCGCCCGTTGTCACTGCGAGGAGGAGGAGAAGGAGGCCGACGTCGCGCCGTCACTACAAGGAGAGGAGAAGGGGAAGGAGGAGAAGGAAGAAGGAAGAAGGGGGAAGGAAGAAGGAAGAAGGAGAAGGGAAAGGGAGAGGAAGAGGGAAAAGGGGAAGGGAAAAGGGGAAAGGAAAAGGGAGAAGGGCGGGGTGGGGATTCAAATTTGAATCCCGCCCAAGCTTATCTGTGGCGCACTAGGTGGTGGTGCGCTACGGGTAAGTCGCCCTCTATTTTTTTTCTGCAGGAAGAAACGGTCTTTTGACCGTAACTTTTTACTCTTTTCGAATTTTGAAAATCTAAAAAATCGCTAAACGACCAGAGGTTATTGCGAGCATATGCGAAATCTCGTTCTCGTCATTTTGGTATATTATACGATTTTTTTCGATATCGTATGCAAAAGTTATGGCCTTTTTACCGTGGCATGACTTTTTTTTGCAAATAAAGTCGAAACTCATTTTTGTTAATTTTACTAGAAGCTATACCACATTACCTACATAAATATGAAAGGATTTAATTTTTTGAAGTGTTTATCATTTTCTTTTATTTTTTGCAAAGCCCAAAAAGGCGATCCGGGGGGGGTGGAGTTGGTGCATGCCACTTAGCCGTAGGGCACTAGGGCAGAGTGCCCTACGGCTAAGTTGACCCAGCTACAGCAGCAAACATGCCCGTAGCGCACTAGGTCAAGGTGCCCTACGGATAAGTGAAACATCCGTAGCGCACCTTGACCTAGTGCGCTACGGGTATGTGTGATGTGGCCACATGTGCCCTGGCCCACACATAGCCGTGGCGCACCACCCCCATGTGCGCCACGCTTATGACAGTTAGCCGTAGGGCACCTGTTGGCAGTGCGCCACGCTTATTTTACCTGTGGGGCACCACTAGAAAGTGCGCCACAGAAGTGTGGATTACCTATAGTCGTTTTCCTAGTAGTGCTTCTTGCTAGGAAACACACTTTAGGTATACACCAGTGGTGCTTCTTTTATAGAGCTGTCCATTGATTATGGTATAGCCCTTTGCTCGACGTACTATTTACCGACTTTTGACCTCGTCGATGTGCAAAGTTCTGTGTACGAGATATTCCATGAACGGTTTTGTCCAAGCCAGAGGGACCTTTGTTACTTTATGAACAAAACCAAAGAGCTTTATTTCATTGATCATATAAGAGATACACAATAGATACAAAATATGCTAAGTGTAGAAAGGACGTAGCTGTGCTATGATCCATGGCCGATCAAGCTCCGGGTAGTCATCATCCGGGTCACGTCACTTACGCTTATTATCCTTGCTGGTTCTATCCTTCAGTTCACGATTGTCAACGAGGTAGTAAGACTCATTGAGTAGAGCCTTGCTTATGATGAACGGTCCTTCCCATGGCGGGGATAATTTGTGTGACTTCTTCTCTTAAGTCGGAGCACCAGATCCCCTTCTTTAAACGAGCGATGCCTAATGCGGTGACTATGGTAGCTGCATAGCTTCTGCTGGTAGATGGCGGATCTTTGGCATGCCAAAACACGCTCCTCCTCGAGAAGGTCCACATCTAGGCGTCTGGATTCTTCAACGTCCTCGTCGTAGGCGGCAAACCTTGGTGCATCGTGAAGTATGTCGGAAGGTAGGATGGCTTCTGCTCCATATACCATGAAGTAAGGGGTGTAGCCGGTGGATCTGTTGGGTGTAGTTCGTAAACTCCACAGCACAGATGGCAATTCTTCCGCCTAGGCTCCAGCTGCTCTATGTAGCGGTGCCTCAAGACGTGGCTTTATTCCCTACAGAATTAATCCATTGGCCCGCTCAACCTGACCATTGGATTGTGGATGTGCCACAGGTGCAAGGTCAAGTCGGATGACCTTCTCCCAACAATAAGTCTCCACTTCTCCGAGTGATAAGTTTCTACCGTTGTCGGTGATAATGCTATGTGGGAGACCAAATCTCACCACTAGATCCCGGACAAACCTGAGGGCAGTTGCCCCATCAAGCTTTCTAATGGGTTTAGCTTCTATCCATTTAGGAATTTATCAACTGCTACTAGCAGATGCGTGAACCCACATGGAGCCATTTGTAACGGTCCCACCATGTCTAGCCCCCAAACTGAAAACAGCCAAGTTATTGGTATTGTTCGCAGTTCTTCAGCAGGAACATGTGGTTGTCGGGCATAATACTGGAATCCCATGCATGTCTCAACCAGCTTGTCGGCGTCCGCCTTCGCGGTCAACCAGTAGAATCCTTGCCGGAAGGCTTTCGTGACCAACGATCGAGGAGCGGCGTGATGCCCGCAATCTCCGAGATGGATTTCGCGCAGGATTTCAATACCTTCTAGCTGGGAAACACACCTAAGGTATACACCAGTAGTGCTCCTTTTGTAGAGCTGTCCATTAATTATGGTATAGCCCTTCACTCATCGTACTATTTGCCGTCTTTCGACCTTGTCGTCGGGCAAAGTTCCGTGTTCAAGATATTCCATGAACGGTTTTGTCCAAGCCGGAGGAACCTTCGCCACCATGTGAACGAAAGAGTCAACTCTATCCGGGTTTTTGATGTATGCTCCCTTCACGGATGGTGTCCGAAAATGCTATAGGAAAACTCCTGGCGGAATTCGCTTGTGCCCTGATCCAAGCTTAGACAGCAGATCAGCCGCCTCGTTTTGCTCCCTAGGTACGTACTTGACCTCGTAGCCCAAGACGCACTTGGCTATCTCATCCACTTTGTCTCGATATGCCGCCATAATAGGGTTCCGCGCATTCCAGGTGCCAGCCACCTGCTGGGCAACCAAGTCGGAATCTCCATAGAAAACTATGCGCTTGATGCCAATATCCTTGGCTACGCGTAATCCGTGAATGAGTGCTTCGTACTCCGCCATGTTGTTCGTAGCCTCGAAGTGGATCTGCAGAACGTATTGTAGTTTGTCCCCAGTTGGTGACTGTAGCAGTACACTAGCCCCCCGAGCCGTTGAGCAGCTTTGATCCGTCAAAGTGCATCACCCAGTATTCTGGTTCCGGCAACGGAGTAGCATCTGGCATCTCCGTCCAATCTGCAATAAAATCTGCCAAGGCTTGTGACTTGATAGTGTCGCGTCTCTTGTAGGTGATCTTGAAGGTGGCAAGTTCAATGCCCCACTTCGCGACCCTTCCCGTAGAGTCGCTGTTGTTTATAATGTTGGATAGTGGAGCCTTGCTCACCACTGTGATTGGGTGCTCCTGAAAGTAATGCCTCAGCTTACGAGAAGCAAGGAATACTCCATAAGCTATCTTCTGGTAGTGCGGGTAACGCTACTTGTACTTCGTCAAGACCTCGCTTACATAGTAAACTGGTAGTTGAACTCCGTGCTCATAGCCTGGTTCCTTCCGCTCTAACACGACGATGATGCTGATTACCTGGTTGGTTGCCGCCATGTAAAGTAACATGGGCTATCCAGGCTCGGGTGCTGCAAGGATGGGCACTGGGGAAAGAATCTCCTTGAGCTGCTTCAATGCTGCATCTGCCTCGTCCGTCCACGTGAATTTGTCTGCCTTCTTCAGCAACTTGTACAGTGGCAGAGCCTTCTATCCAAGTCGGCTGATGAACCGACTAACTGCTTCAACACAACCTGTTAGTCGTTGAATGTCCTTTAGGCATGTCGGACGTTTTATGTTTAAGATGGCCTTGATTTTCTCCAGGTTGACCTCGATACCATGCTGGGAAACGATGAAGCCCATCAATTTGCCGGCTGGAACCCTGAAGACGCACTTCTTAGGGTTAAGCATCATGTTGTATTTCCGAAGATTATCAAAGGTTTCTTTTAAGTTAGAGATTAAGTCATTTTACTTTTTAGACATCACCGCTATATCGTACACATAGGCGTGAACGTTCCGACCAATTTGATCGTGTAGGCAACATTGCATTGTCTGCTGGTACGTGGCACCTGCGTTTTTCAGCCCAAAGGGCATCGTGACATAGCAAAACATGCCATAGGGTGTAGTGAACGAAGTGGCCAATTGGTCCAACTTCCTCATTTTGATCTGGTGGTATCCTGTGTATGCGTCGAGAAAACACAAAAGTTCCATGCCAGCCGTTGAGTCAATGACTTGGTCAATGCGAGGCAAAGCAAATGGATCTTTGGGACATGCTTTATTTGTTCATGCCGGTGTAATCAACACACATTCTTAATTATTTGGTTCCCTTTTTGGGACAAGTACAGGACTGGCCATCCATTGGGTGTGAAGGACTTCTCGGATAAAACTAGCCTTAAGTAACCTAGCTATCTCCTTGCCTATGGCTCATCTCTTCTCATCTCCAATGCGTCATAGAGGTTGCTTCACTGGTTTGCATTTTGGATCAATGTTCAAGCTTTGCTCGGTAAGTTCCCTAGGTACACCTTTCATGTCGACAGGTTGCCATGCAAAGATGTCCCTATTCTCACGGAGGAACTCGACGAGCGTGCTTTCCTATTTGGGATCCAGGTTTGTCCCAATGGTGGTGGTCTTGGAGGCATCGCCTACCACAAGTTCCACCGACTTGGTTTCGATGGTAGCCTTGAATGCTGGGGCGGAGTCAGAAATCTATTTCTTCGACGCGGGCATATCTGAGTCATCGACCTTGCTCTGGATCTCCTTGAATTCATCGTCGTAGAGGACAACCTCCGCGTAGGATGCTTCTCCAATCTCGCAGTCCCTAGCCTTTGCAAAGCTTCCGGATACAGTGATGACACCGTTTGGTCCGGGTATCTTCAGTTTGTTGTAGAAGAAGCATGGCTTGGCCATGAAGGTGTGGAATATGTCGCGGCCGAATATGACATGGTACACACTCTTGAAGGGGACCACCTCAAAGGTCATGCGCTCTTGGCGGTAATTATTGACATCGCCAAAGGCTACCTGAAGTGTGATGCACCCAAGGGACCGAGCCTCCCGACCAGGAACTACGCCATGGAAGATGGTGTTGGTCCGCCTTAGGTTTGCCTCCGTCAAGTTCATCTTCTGTAGTGTATCCAGGTACATATGTTGATGCTGCTTCCACTATCCACCATACACTTGTTGAACTCAATGCCATCAATCAAGGGGTTGATGACCATGGCGTATTGGTTCTCCGTAGGGATGAGGTCTGGGTGATCCTTCTTGTCCCAAGTAATTGGAACCTCCGACCAGCATAGCTACTGAGGAACTGGGGGTAGAGTAGCCATCAGGATCCTCATAGAGGTCTTCTGTTGTCGGGCGGAGGGGGTGCCAAGGAAAGTGTGGTAAACTGGCACCTTCTTCACGAAGGGGTTCTTGCCTTTGTCGTCGCTCTTTGCGGCGTGCTTGGGGTCAACATCCTCATCCATGTTACTTGAATCCTTGGACTCATCCTCCTTCTTCTTCCCCTTGCCCTTGCCTCGCGGTATGTTCTTCCGACTTTGCTTGTAGCCGGACTCCGGGTCCTACTTAAGGTCGTTGACGAACTTGCAGTGTCGATTGGTGTGAGTGGCTTTTCCATTGACATCGAGGTGTACGAAGCATGGCATATCGCGGTACTCCTCGTAGGTTCGGGGAACGCGGAGCGCTGCCAAGGTAGTTTCACTTCCTCGCTGATGCCCACGACCAGCTCCTCGTCCTCGGCCATGTTGTCCGCCATCACCTCGTCCTGCAAAGGTCATGGCGACCATGTCGGGAGTTTGCTTTTCTTCTGGAGCGGTTTTCCGCTTTGTGCTGATGTTCCTCTGAGCCTGAGTTGGAACGGCCATTGCCGGCAGAGAGCCGCGAGCATCATCGTCGGCAACTGCGAACTCACTAGCCAACTGAATCATCTGGTTCAAGTCAAGCTGGTGATTGTCCTGCAAGCGCTTCAACTTATGTCGGAGCAACATGCCCCTTTCCAACCCATCGATGAAGGCGGCCATGGCAGTCTGAGCGTGCACTCCTGCGCAAGAATTTTTCATATCCAGCCAGCGGGAGAGGTAGGCGCGATATGTCTCGTCTTTCTCTTGCACGCACTGCTGTAGATCGCCAATAGTGCAGGGACGTTTGTACGTACACTCGAAGTTCTTGGTGAATGCTTCTTGCATGTCCAACCAATTGCAGATGGATTTCTCTGGCAAGTCATCAATCCATTGACGGGTAGTCCCCGCCAACATCAGTGGGAGGTACTTGACGACAACGTTGGGGTTACCTCCGGCAATTTCCACCGCGTTGCTATAATCCTGCAACCATGTGGCTGGCTTGGCGGTGCCATCATAGGTCTTGATGGTCTTGTCAATCCGGAAACCTGTGGGGTAAGTTGCGGACCGTATCACAGGTCCAAAGCAATGTGGTCCCAGGTATGGTCCTTCCCGGGCCTCGTGGATCTTATCGATCCGCGAACGTGCGTCGTATGGCTCCGGGCTTATTTTTTTCTTGTCCACAGGGGATGGGCTGCGTGAACGACGCGGGCCCCGTCCGCCATGGTGACTGCTAGGTGGCGATGGAGGCGGAGGTGGCGGTGGGTTATCCTTCTTGTTGTTACCCTCCTGTGATGCCTCATGCCTGTCGCGATTGCTTGTCGGACGCGGAGGGTCATGTCGTGACCTGCTCTTGTGTCCCTGGTTGCTCTCTCTGTCATGAAAGGTCTGCTCCATGTTGTCGCGGATGATGATGCCGACCTGCCTTGGCGGGGGCATATCCGTACGATGGTGAGCCTTGGGGTCTTCGCGATGTCAGGGGGAGCAGGGCGGTGGCGATGGGCGACGAGGTTGGGCCTTTTCTCCATGGTCAGAGGATATGGGAATAGCATCCTTCCTATTGCGTGCATCCCTTCGTCTTCGTTCTAATGATCCCGTTTGGGACCCAACATCAAGAGGAGATATGTCCCTTGGCGGCTTATGTTGACTAGACTGGCAAAGCGTTGGGTCGGACTCAAGCCTCTGAGAGGTGGCCTTTTCCTGCTGCTTTACCGCCTTGGCCACAAGGTCATAGACCTGGTCCACCGCCTCAGGCGATCTATCCTGCTCCATAAGGGTCTTGGCGACGGCGAGGTTTAGGAGAGGGGTGGGCATCACCTGCCTGCCTTCACTGTCAATGTATGGCTTGGCCTATGCCGGCTTCGGGGGAGCCCATCCTAGGTTTCTCTGTACACCAGGATCGTTGATGACGCGAGCCGGAGCTTTTTTGGCCTTCTGCTGCTGCAGCAGAGTTTTGTACTCGGCCTCCATTGCTCTAGCTTTCTCCATGGATTTCTACGCGTTGACCAGATCTCGATCTAGCTTAGCACCCTGCTCCGCAATATCTTGCGCTTCCTCTAGCAGCTGCTGGCATTTCTCGTCAAGCTGGGTCACATTCCGGATATGAGCTATGGTCAGAGGCTCGATGAGGATATTGCCGTACATCACTCTATCAGCCGGAGTAACTTGGGTAGCAGCGGACATAGATGCCAGAGGCGGCAAGTTTGCGGTGCTGTTGTTGCTCGGACCGGTGCCAAGTTCCTGCGGATGTTGCACTAGGTTAGGTGGAGGGGGCATGACTGTAACATCCCAAAAATATTAAGCTTGGATCATCAAACTCTAGTCATCAAAATTAGGGTTAACAAAAACTTTCCCAACTAAAAATATGAAAGCATTCATATGTATGTGTATTTGGAATTTGGATTCTTTTTGAATTGCCATGATTCTGTGTTTCTTTGATTGTAAAAGGATTCTTAGGTGAAATAAAAATCATCTAAACAATCCCCAAAATTTTCCCAAAGAAAAACAACTCAAAATAAACAAATAAAGTGAATGGTCACTTTGGCCAAATTAACTACCATGCCTACTTTGGCTATTCCAAGCACTCAAAACTTAACAGAAACATTTGTGAATCTTTGCACCCCTTGTTAGTACTCATAATGAGGTACCAAGGCCCACTTTGTGATCTTCCAAAAACATTCAAATGCTAGGTTTAAATGACAGTTTAAATTTGAATCTATCTTATATGGGAAGATCCCACTATTTCAAAAACCACTCAAACCAGTTCAATTTTCAAAACCCAAGCATCCACATCCCCAGCACACCCACCAAAAATCTTTTCAAAATTCAAAAGTAAGTTTCTTGCGGCCATTTCATCAAACACCTTGCAGATTCAAATCAAACAAATCATAAACACTATAGTGTGAAGTGAATTTGGCCTAACTTGTTCCCTCTCTGGTTGCAACTAGTCTTTAGTAGATCATCTAGCTCAATTGTAAACATCTAGCACCACTATGAGCTTGCCTTGCCATCAATGGTGAGCAGGCCGAGCCTCAACATGCCACCCCATTGTCGCTGGCCAGATAGCAGCCACCCTAGCCCTGCCCACCTTGTCTGGGAGGTAGCCAGCATCTCACGGCCGCCCACTGTCCGCTCCCCAAGCCAGTGCAAGCCGTGGACCACCAGGAATGCCGCGCGCCCAGTGCCACTGCGACATGCCGAGCCCGCCCTAGAGCGCCGCACCCGGCACGTGTGCACACTGTTGGGGATATGCTACATGGGTATCCTAATAGCATGTCTCTTATCCGACTAACCCGGGTGGCCCATAGTCGGTAGCATGGCCTATGGCCTGTTGGGCGGCCTAGTTAGGTGGATCCAGAAGGGAGGCCCATGCCGGATAAAGGAAGGCTACAGTGGAGTCACCAGCGTACCCGGAGCCTTGGAGTGCAAGATACACACGACTAGTGATAGGAGGTGTAGGACTCTGTAACCTGTTCGGCTAGGACTTTTCCCTGTAACCCTAGGACCTGGTGACTATATAAGTCGGGCCTACACTACTAGAGAAAAGCCTATCCGAGGCGCACCAAAAAGCCTATCCGAGGCGCATATCACATGTGCCTCTAGCTTCAAGCCTCGGGTATTTCTTATGCGAGGCGCATATGATATGCGCCTCCTATACTTCACATATGCGAGGCGCATATCGATATGCGCCTCGCATATGTGAAGTATAGGAGGCGCATATCATATGCGCCTCGCATATGTTTCAGAATGCGCCTCGGATATTTATAGTATATGCGCCTCCGGTAATATTTTCGAAATTCAAGTTTTACAGACCACTATAAATAATAATATACAGATATTCAAATATACAATATAGTCCACAGAATTTTTCAGAAACTTGCAATTTGCCAAAGCATAATAGAACCAACATGAATACAATACATTACACATCAATCATGACATACAAGTTCATACATCAAGTGTTTGTGCCACAAGTTCACACCTCCGAGTACAAGTTCACAATCACATTACACCTTCGAGTACAAGTTCACAATTCACATTACAACTCCAACGACGTAGCTCTACCTAGATGAAGTAGAACACATAACCTACAATGAAGAGCAACAAGGTGGTGATCACGAGGAAGTTCCTCCACTTCTTCCTTCCATGCCTCCTCCACTTCTCTTCCGCCACCTCTCTACTCTCATAGCCTTGGTAGTTGTTGCCCGAGAAGTTGTTCACTTGCTTCTCTTCAGTGAACGCCTCCAGTTCTGCATAGTTGCCGAAAGCACTGGAGTAAAAAGAATTAGCAGTCAGATATGAAAAAAAAACAGATTACTTGTCTTAGTTAAGGTAACTCAGTTCCATAAGACATTCTCTGTAGTATGTACAGCTAACCCTGCCGAGTTAAAACTCACTACTCACAACACTCAGTATTGTCATGTAAAGTTCTAAGTAATTGGTAGTCCACATTTTTTGTTATTGATACTGCCCCCAGTATTTCCAATTTCCATAACTATGCTACAATTCTCTCAGCGTATTGGGTCAAATGTAGTACACAGGCTATAACACTCCGAAAGCTGCATGATTCCTTCTCATCTCATCTAATGGCATTTAGTACATTCTAACACGCAAAAGGTGGCTCCGGTACAACATGAGTATAAAGTAATTATGAACCGTCGTTCTCTGACATATTTTATTATAGTTCTGAGAAATCAACACTCCATTGGACTCCTTTTAACTAGAGATAATGTGGTGTTTCTACGTAGATGTTGTTTGGTAGATACAAAAGCATCATATGAATTCCAAAAAGTAGAAGAACTCTTCAGTATATAAATAGAACTTACATCTGTTTAGTTCCATAGAAGTAGACCAGCCGCTTATTTTTAACAGAAGCCAGACCCCACTGCTCTGGTTCACTTATCTGCAAAGAATGCAAATTCAAAATGAGATAAACTCTATAGTAAAAACTGTATGTTCATCCGTACATTATCTCATGTGCAAGCCCGATTTAAATGAGGCGATATGCAAGACAAACATTAAAATGAGGGGAAAATAGAATGAAAGGAGCCTACAAAGGAAACAGGGGAAAAAGAATCCCAGAGTCTGACGCTCCACGAGTTTCTTCACCGACAAATCTTCATTTACAATTTTACAGTGATAATTCATTCTTCGGTTCTCAATGCGCCGTGTGTGTACTAGCTAGTGCGCTGTGTGTACTAGCTAGTGCGCTGTGGGACTAAATGCGCCGTGTGTGTACTAGCTAAAATACTTCTTATGAAGCATTGTGGACAAGAAACACAGGTGCAACTCTCCAATTCGTGCACTTTTAAGCTGCTAGCGAAGGAAATTGGGCGAGTAGAATCTTTTCAGATCGCTCGAGCGCCACTAGTAGGACATTAATATCAGCAAACAATTTCTTGCCAGCATCATCATAGGGTACTGATATACAGTAATTAAACATGGCAACGAGGACATGGCCTCAAATTGTATACAGGAATAAAAATTAACGCATCTATCACATGGCACACGACACACGACGACATGTAGCAGAAGCAGCAGCTCTATCGTAGAGCGACAGGCAGCAGCAGCAGCGGTAGCAGACTTAAAAACTAGCAGCAGGCAGGACACAGCAGTTTGATTGATCGAAGTATCAGACCGACCAAATCGGATCGGATTTTGAGGTGGGGGTGTGTTGGATGGCGAGGAGATTTACCCCGTCTTCTTGAGGCTGCCGCGGATGCCCGGCTTGACCTTGGAGCTGGAGGCGGCTGCCTCTGGCGCGGAGGAGGCTGCGGCGGTGGAGCCGTGGAGGTTGTTGATCTTCTCCGGGTCGAAGGGCACCTTGGGGTGGCGCGCCTCGCGGTGGATCTGCATGGACTTGACGTCGGGTGCGGTGACCTTGCAGAGCGGGCACTCCATCTTGGCGTGGCCGCCCTTCTCCTGCCCGAGCCGGTCCTTCTGCCCTGCCTTGCCCCCGCCGCGGTTGGTCAACGCCGCGTCGATCTTCGCCGCGATCTCCTTCGCCGTGTGCTTCTTCGGCTTCGCCTTCCCCGTCATCTCCGACGACCTCGCGTCCCCCTCGCTCGCTTTCCGCTGCCGCCACGCCGCGACCGCCTCCTAACCCTATTTGTGTTTGTCCTCTTTTCCGTTTGGTGATGGGACGGGTGGGGGAGACTATGGTGCGGAGGAAGCAAGGGGGATGGACGCCCACACAGAATATGCGAGGCGCATATGGCCAGAATGCGCCTCGCATATTATCAAATATAGGAGGCGCATATAGCCATATACGCCTCGCATATTCGTGCACCTACCAACACGCGGGCCCACACAAAATATGCGAGGGCGCATTCTGTCCATATGCGCCTCGCCTATCTGATATATAGGAGGCGCATATGACTAGAATGCGCCTCGCATAATATGGGGCTGCTAGGTTCTGTCCGTACAGGGATTATAGGAGGCGCATTCTTATCATATGCGCCCTCGCCTATTTTTATACTAGAGGCGCATATCGTAAAGTGCGCCTCGCCTATTTTTATAGGAGGCGCATATGCTAAATGTGCCTCGCATAAGCATGTCTCCTATAGCCTTTTCTCTAGTAGTGCTATGGGAGCCTTTAGGGCACAATAACTTAGACTCTCTAGTCACCTCGCACAACAAACCTATCTCTATAACTCGGCGTGTTGCCCTTATAGTGATTTATAGAAGGAGTAGGATTCCGCCACCGTCGTGAAATCTGAACCTGGGTAAGATGTGTTACCTCGTACCCGTCAACCATCCGCCTTACCCCATGTCTCTAAACACGCACTGTGAGGACCCCTCCATGGCGTACTCGTCGGCAATACCACGACAGTTGGTGCCCACCGTGGGGCAAGAGGCACTTCAGGCTCTTCAGCGGGCGAGGACCAAGATCTTCGCAGGAATTGGCGAAACCGTAGCCATCGGCCATGTTCTCTTCTCCGGCAATGTTCCGATCGTCCCCCCTGACGAATTCTGGATCCCGGCGAAGACGAACCCTACGCGGTGTTTGATAGTTCCTATCGGAGACATCCACCTCTTCATCGGCGAAACCGACTCGGGCACTAGTTCCCTAGGAGTCGGAGGAGCATCAAGGCCCGCACGGACCGCCCACGGGCAGGATACGTTCGCGGAAGGATCAATGTCGGGTCTCTCCTCGGAGTCCGCCGGCAAAGATCGGAAAAATTCAAGGCCCGCACGAACCGCCCAGGGGCAGGATGCGTTCGCGGAAGGATCAATGTCGGGCCTCTCCTCGGAGTTCGCCGGCAAAGATCGGAAAAATTCAAGGCCCACCCAAACCGCCCCTGTGCAGGATATAAAGGTGGAAGATCACTGCAAATCCGCCGGCTTTGTCCGTGCGTCTGGACAGCAGAGATCCAAGTTCGTCGGCGTGGTTACCATCTTCGATCTGGCGCGCTGCGTTCAGAGAGAAGGCGAAGACCCCCGCGACTACCTAGCCAGATGGCTCTGTATACGATCCGATCTGGACCACTACCCCAATGATGATGCCATCTATCACTTTGTGGAAGGATTGAACCATGGCACGCTTCCCCGACATTCTCTTAGGCGGCAGCAGGTGTCAGGACGCCTTACCTTCGAAGACATGGTGAACACTGTCAACAACTACGCGGAGGCCGAAGAGGCAGCTCAGACAGCACTTGCGCTCATTGACGGAGCCCCTCCGATTCAGCCACCACCACCACCGCCTCCGGCCGCCATCGTCGTAGCAGCACCACCACCCCCAGTCATTGTCGAGGCCGTTGCACCTCCACCGCCCGTCATCGAGGAAGTCCTGGCACCCTCCGAATCCGTCATTGACGCGCTTTATGATGATTTCAGTGCAGATTCAGAGGAGATAGACTTTAGTCCAGAAGAGCTAGACTTTGCTATGCATGAGATGGAGGAGGAGTACTCACACGACGAGCAAGCTAACAACACCGTCATGTCTCGAGGGGTGTTCGTCACCATTGGGACGGTGATGAATGAAGATCAACCCGGGCAAGCTCCGCCTACGGTGCGGGAAAAGGGGAAGGGGCCACTTATTGCTGCTGACAATGATCGCGCAAAGGTCATGCCTCCTCCGCCTAACCCAGTGCAGCAGCCGCAGGAACTCGGCACCGGCCCGAGCAACAAAAACACCGCAAACTTGCCGCCTCCAGCATCCACGTCGGCAGCAGCCCATGTTACTCCAGCTGACAGAGTGATGTACGACAATCTCCTCGTCGAGCCACTAACCATTGCTCATATACGGAACGTGGCTCAGCTTGACGAGAAGCGCCAGCAGCTGCTGGAGGAGGCACAAGCCATCGTGGAGCAAGGCGCTAAAATAGATCGAGATCTGGTCAACGCGCAGAAGTCCATAGAAAAAGCTAGAGCAATGGAAGCCGAGTACAAGACTCTGCTACAGCAGCAGAAGGCGAAGAAAGCTCCGGCTCGCGTCATCAACGATCCTGGTGTACGACGCAACCTAGGATGGACTCCCTCGAAGCCGGCACATGCCAAGCCATACATTGACAGTGAAGGCAAGCAGGTGATGCCCACCCCACTCCTTAACCTCGCCGTCGCCAGGACCCTTCTGGAGCAGGATAGATCGCCTGAGGCAGTAGAACAGGTCTATGACCTAGTGGCCAAGGCGGTAAAGCAGCAGGAAAAGGCCACCTCTCAGAGGCTTGAGTCTAACCCAGCGCTCTGCCGATCTAGCCAGTACAAACCGCCAAGGGACAGATCTCCTCAGGATGTCGGGTCACGGACGGGTTCATCAGAACGAAGACGGAGGGATGCACGCAACAGGAAGGATGCTATCCCCATATCCTCCGACCACGGAGAAAAATCCCAACCTCGCCGCCCATCGCCACCGCCCCGATCCCCCCGACGTCAGGAAAACTACAAGGCTCACCATCGTACGGATATGCCCCCACCAAAGCAGTGCGGCATCGTCATCCGCGACAACGCGGCACAGACCCGTCATGATGAAGAGCGCCACCAAGGACGTGAGAGCAGGTCACACCATGACCCTGCACGTCCGACAAGTAACCGCGACAAACGTGAGGTGTCGCAGGAGGGTAACAGCAAGAAGGCTAACCCACTGCCACCTCCGCCTCCGTCGCTGCCAAGCAGTCACCATGGCGGAAGAGGCCCACATCGTTCACGCAGCCCATCCCCTGTTGACAACAAGAAGAAGAACCCGGAGCCGTACGATGCACGTTCGCGGATCGATAAGATCCACGAGGCCCGGGAAGGACCATACCTGGGACCACGTTGTTGTGGACCTGCAATACGGTCCGCAACTTACCCCAAAGGTTTCCGGATTGACAAGACCATCAAGCCCTATGACGGCACCGCCAAGCCTGCCACATGGTTGAAGGACTACGGCAACGCGGTGGAGATTGCCGGAGGCAACCCCAACGTTGCTGTCAAGTACCTCCCGTTAATGTTGGCGGGCACGGCCCGTCAATGGATCGACGACTTGCCGGAAAGATCTATCTACAACTGGCTGGATATGCAAGAAGCATTCACCAAGAACTTTGAGGGTACATATAAGCGTCCCTGCACTGTGGGCGATCTACAGCGGTGCGTGCAAAAAAAGACGAGACATCTCGCGCCTATCTCTCCCGCTGGCTGGATATGAAGAATTCCTGCGCAGGAGTGCACGCTCAGACCGCCATGGACGCCTTCATCGATGGGTTGGAAAGGGGCACGTTGCTCTGACATAAGTTGAAGCGCTTGCAGGACAATCATCTACTTGACTTGAATCAGATGATTCAGTTAGCTAGTGAGTTTGCCGCTGCCAACGATGATGGTCGTGGCTCTTTGCCGGCAACGGCCGTTCCAACCCAAGCTCGGAGGAACAACAGTACAAAGCAGAAAACCGCTCCAGAAGAAAATCAATCTACCGACATGGTCGCTATGACCTTTGCAGGACGAGGAGAAGGTGGACAACATGGCTGAGGAAGGGGAGCGGGCCGTGGGCAGCAACAAGGAAGTGAAACCACCTCAGCGCCGCTCCGCGTTCTCCAAACCTACGAGGAATACCGCGATATGCCGTGCCTCGTACACCTCGACGCCAACGGCAAGGCCACCCATACCAATCGACACTGCAAGTTCGTCAACAACCTCAAGGAAGACCCGGAGTCCGGCTACAAGTAAAGTCGAAAGAATAGTCCGCGAGGCAAGGGCAAGGGGAAGAAGAAGGAGGAGAAGTCCATGGATTCAAGTGACATGGACGAGGACATCGACCCCAAACACGCCGCCAAGAGCAACGACAAGGGAAAGAACCCCTTCGCAAAGAAGGTCCCAGTCTACCACACTTTCCTTGGCACCCCCACCGTCCGACAACAGAAGACCTCTCTAAGGATCCTGATGGCCACTCTTCCCCCAGTTCCCCAATACTTGCGCTGGGCGGAGATTCCTATAACTTGGGACAGGATGGACCACCCAGACCTTGTGCCCACGGAGAACCAGTATGCCATGGTCATCAACCCATTGATTGATGGCGTGGAGTTCACCAAGTGCATGGTGGATAGTGGAAGCAGCATCAACATCATGTACCTGGATACACCGCAGAAGATGAACTTGACAGAGGCAAACCTAAGGCGGACCAACACCATTTTCCACGACGTAGTTCCTGGTCGGGAGGCTCGGTCCCTTGGGTGCATTACACTTCAGGTAGCCTTTGGTGATGTTAATAATTACCGCCAAGAGCGCATGACCTTTGAGGTGGTCCCCTTTAAGAGCGTGTACCATGTCATATTCGGCCGCGACATATTCCACACGTTCATGGCCAAGCCATGCTTCGTCTACAACAAACTCAAGATACCTGGACCAAACGGTGTCATCACCGTATCCGGAAGCTTTACCAAGGCAAGGGACTGCGAGATCAATGAAGCAGCCGTTGCAGAAGCTGTCCTCTATAGCAAAGAATTCAAAGAGATCCAGAGCAAGGTCAATGACTCAGAGATGCTCGTGTCGAAGAAGCAGATCTCCGACTCCGCTCCTGCGTTCAAGGCCGCGATCTAAACCAAGCCGGTGGAACTTGTGGTAGGCGATGCCTCCAAGACTGTCGCCATTGGGACGAACCTGGATCCCAAATAGGAAAGCGCGCTCATTGAGTTCCTCCGTGAGAATAGGGACATCTTTACCTGGCAACCTGCCGACATGAAAGGGGTACCTAGGGAACTCTCCGAGCACAACCTAAACATAGATCCAAAATGTAGAACAATGAAACAACCTCTATGACGCTTCGGAGATGAGAAGAGACGCGCCATTGGCAAAGAGATAGCTAGGTTACTTAAGGATGGGTTTATCCGAGAAGTCCTTCACACCCGATGGGTGGCCAATCCTGTACTTGTCCCCAAAAAGGGAACCGATGAATTAAGAATGTGCGTTGATTACACCGTCTTGAACAAAGCATGTCCCAAAGATCCGTTTGCTTTGCCTCGCATTGACCAAGTCATTGACTCGACGGCTGGCTCGGAACTTTTGTCTTCTCTCGATTCATACTCAGGATACCACCAGATCAATATGAGGAAGTCGGACCAATTGGCCACTTCGTTCACTACCCTATACGACACGTTTTGCTATGTCACGATGCCCTTTGGGCTGAAAAACGCAGGTTCTACCTACCAACGGACAATGCAACGTTGCCTCCACGATCAAATTGGTCGGAACGTTCACGCCTATGTGGAAGATATCGCGGTGATGTCTAAAAAATCAAACGACTTAATCTCCGACTTGAAAGAAACCTTTTATAATCTCAGGAAATACAACATGATGCTCAACCCTAAGAAGTGCGTCTTCGGGGGTCCAGCCGGCAAATTGTTGGGCTTCATCGTTTCCCAGCGCGGAATCGAGGTCAACCCGGAGAAAATCAAGGCCATCTTAAACATAAACCGTCCGACATGCCTAAAGGACATTCAACGATTAACAGGTTATGTTGCAGCAGTTAGTCGGTTCGTCAGCCGACTTGGAGAGAAGGCTTTGCCGCTGTACAAGTTGCTGAAGAAGGCGGACAAATTCACATGGACGGACGAGGTAGATGCAGCATTGAAGCAGCTCAAGGAGATTCTTTCCTCAGCGCCCATCCTTGCAGCACCCGAGCCTGGTGAGCCCCTGTTAATTTACATGGCGGCAACCAACCGGGTTATCAGCATCGTCGTCGTCGTAGAGCGGAAGGAACCAGGCTATGAGCACGGAGTTCAATGAACAGTTTACTACGTAAGCGAGGTCTTGATAGAGTCCAAGCAGCGTTACCCGCACTACCAAAAGATAGCTTATGGGGTATTCCTCGCTTCTCGAAAGTTGAGGCATTACTTTCAGGAGCACCCAATCACAGTGGTGAGCAAGACTCCACTGTCCGACATTATCAATAACAGCGACGCTACAGGAAGGGTCATGAAGTGGGGCATTGAACTTGCCGCCTTCGAGATCACCTACAAGAGACGCGACGCTATCAAGTCACAAGCCTTAGCGGATTTTATTGCAGATTGGACAGAGAT
This sequence comes from Avena sativa, assembly GCA_916181665.1. Taxonomy (NCBI): domain Eukaryota; kingdom Viridiplantae; phylum Streptophyta; class Magnoliopsida; order Poales; family Poaceae; genus Avena; species Avena sativa. Next base: position 365,814,463 of record OV702279.1, on the reverse strand, counting down.
GCCAGATGCTACTCCGTTGCCAGAACCAGAGTACTGGGTGATGCACTTTGACGGATCAAAGTTGCTCAACGGCTCGGGGGCTGGTGTATTGATACAGTCACCAACAGGAGACAAGCTACACTACGTTCTGCAGATCCACTTCGAGGCTACAAACAACATGGCGGAATATGAAGCACTCATTCACGAACTACATGTAGCCAAAGATATTGGCATCAAGCACATAGTTTGCTGTGGAGATTCCGACTTGGTTGCCCAGCAGGTGGCTGGCACCTGGAATGCGTAGAACCCTATGATGGCGGCATATCTAGACGAAGTGGACGAGATAGCCAAGAGTTTCTTGGGCTACAAAGTCAATTATGTGCCTAGGGAGCAAAACGAGGCAGCTGATCTGCTATCTAAACTTGGATCAGGGCGCAAGCGAATTCCGCCAGGAGTTTTCCTAGAGCATCTACGCACACCATCCGTGAAGGGCGCCGACATCGACAACCCGGATAGAGCTGACTCTTTCATCAACATGGTGACAAAGATCCCTCCGGCTTGGACAAAACCGTTCATGGAGTATCTCGAACACGGAACTTTGCCCGACGACGAAGTCAAAAGACGGCAAATAGTACGACGAGCAAAGGGTTATACCATAATCAATGGGCAACTCTATAAAAGGAGCACTACTGGTGTATACTGAAAGTGTGTTTCCCAGCTAGAAGGTATGGAATTCTGCGCGAGATCCATCTCGGAGATTGCGGGCATCACGCCGCTCCCCGATCATTGGTCGCGAAAGCCTTCCGGCAAGGATTCTACTGGCTGACCGCGAAGGCGGACGCCGACAAGCTGGTTGAGACATGCACGGGATGCCAGTATTATGCCCGACAACCACATGTTCCTGCTGAAGAATTGCGAACAATGCCAATAACTTGGCCGTTTGCAGTCTGGGGGCTAGACATGGTGGGACCGTTACAGACGGCACCGTGTGGATTTACGCATCTGCGTGTAGCAGTTGACAAATTCACCAAATCGATAGAAGCTGAACCCATTAGAAAGCTTGATGGGGCAACTTCCCTCAGGTTTGTCCGGGATCTAGTGGTGAGATTTAGTCTCCCACATAGCATCATCACCGACAACGGAAGCAACTTGTCACTCGGAGAAGTGGAGGCCTATTGCTAGGACAAAGGCATCCGACTTGACCTTGCATCTGTGGCACACCCACAATCCAATGGTCAGGTTGAGCGAGCCAATGGATTAATTCTGCAGGGAATCAAGCCACGTCTTGAGGCACCGCTACATAGAGCAGCTAGAGCCTGGGCGGAAGAATTGCCATCTGTGCTATGGAGTTTACGAACTACACCCAACAGATCCACCGGCTACACCCCTTACTTCATGGTGTACGGAGCAGAAGCCATCTTACCTTCCGACATCCTCCACGATGCACCAAGAGTTGCCGCCTACGACGAAGATGACGCTGAAGAATCCAGACGTTTAGATGTGGACCTTCTCGAGGAGGAGCGCGTTTTGGCATGCCAAAGATCCGCCATTTACCAGCAGAAGCTACGCAGCTACCATAGTCGCCGCGTTCGGCATCACTCGTTTAAAGAGGGGGATTTGGTGCTCCGACTTAAGCAGAAGAAGTCACACAAATTATCCCCGCCATGGGAAGGACCGTTCATCATAAGCAAGGCGCTGCTCAATGGGTCTTACTACCTTGTTGACAATCGTGAACTCAAGGATAGACCCAACGAGGATCATAAGCGTAAGCGACGTGACCCGGATGATGACTACCCGGAGCTTGATCGGCCATGGAACATAGCACAACTACGTCCTTTCTACACTTAGCATTTTTTATCTAATTGTGTACCTCTTATATGATCAATGAAATAAAGCTCTTTGGTTCACTCATATTGCTGAGTCGTTTACCTCCTTTAGTGTTCATTTTTGGATCATGTAAAACCTTTATGCACAAGTCTTGCGTTTTGCACTTGTGAAAATTCCGCCTACGGGCGTTAGCTTAAGTTTTCTGGTCTACACGTTCTTTGTCGTTTTTATGTGGATTCTGGAGTAGTGACTTTTGGCACTTGTTGTCGGCGATTTTGTGTTCGGGTTATTGACGGTGCCATTGGGCATCATCACCTAAGCGCATGGTTCCGACAACGAGTCTTCCGACTCACGAAAAGTCAAGCATAAGAACCAGAGTAATGGATAATCCAGCACTTGCTTAAAAAATATATACATGCTGGGAATTAGTTCTTAAGTAGCAGGACATAACAATCATTGTTTTCCGCCTTAAGTTACATCACCAAGTTTTCAGTGCACACACCAAAGGTGAAACAAAGATTACAAAGTGTTTTTCATTCTTTGGGCGCAGGAGACTTGGAGGCAGCATCGTCACCAGCCGGAGAATCACCCTCAACGTCGGTGTTGTGATGAGACTCGGAGGAATCTTGGTTGACGTTGTCGATGGTGTTCCTGAGCACGAAGACGTCAACGTCCACCAACTCGGCAACTCTGGTGTCATAACCCGAGAGTGATGACAGGATGGCTTCGTGATCAATTTCCTTGCCGTCATCATCCACGTCGGGGATGCTGGAGGTCACCATATCGATGTCGGCATCATTGTAGTGTGCCTTCACCGTTGACAGCGCCATCCTTGCGCCAGCCCGTGCACATGAAGCTTTCCAGCTCGTGACACGCTCGGGGGCTCGGCGCAGAATCTCCGAGTACTTCGTCATGGAGTCTGAGGCCTTGATATATATCTGGAGGGGCTTGGCAATCTCCTTGGATTGGGCGATGGCGGTGTTGATGAAGTTGCCGGCAAGAACCATGCATTCCTTGTCCGAAGGAGGCGAGCGGGTTAAACCCATAGGAGCTGCAAATTTCGACAAGGAGTGCATGAGTTCAATAAACTCTAAGTATCCAGACTACAGAAATACAAGGCGGAGGAAACTTACTGAAGATGCTGGCCTTGGCCTGCCAAAGGGTGTCCACCAGGGATTCCTTCTCTTGTTGGAGGATCTTAAACGCCTTGCTATGGCGATGGTTTTGATCATCAGCAGCTTGCTTCTGATCCTTTAAGATCGCAAGCACCTCCTTCAAACGATTGATTTCAGCGCTGGCGGAGTCCTGCAGGGCTTTCATGGAATCCTCGTGCATCTTCAGCATCTCTTCCCTCTCCTTCTTAAGGATTTTGTTCTCGCTGTCCAGCTGCTGGATGTGCTTGGACTGCTCGACAATATCCTTGGCCCTGGCGACATGTTCTGCAAGTCGGAGAAAACAAAGTACACAATAAGTACTCGGAGATTATGGGCACAAAAATAAGACAGAAATGCGCAAAAAGAAAACAGACTCTTGTTTTTGATGATCTGTTCCTTCAAGATGGCAGTTTTACCCTTTTCGGCTTCAAGATCTACGCGCATCTTCTGATACTTGTCGTTGGCCATGCCCCTCCGAGCATTCTCGTTCTGTGAAAACAAGTATAAAGTTAAACCGTTGTTTTGTCTACTTAGAGCATCTAGTCGGAGATTTTCCACCTAGACGCTCGGGGGCTACAGCGAGAGTTTTTAACTTAGCAATATGATTAGCTTTTCTTTAAGCATCTAGTCGGAGCTAATTTAGTTCTCGATTAGAAGCTTAGGGGCTACAGTATAAAGTTTTTAACTCTGAATCTGCTTAGATTTTCTTTAAGCATCTAGTCGAAACTAATTCAGTTACAACTAGAGGATTGGGGGCTACAGCATTGAAAATTATAAACACTGCGTATGCTAATCTTAAAGCATCTAGTTGGAATAGTATGTTCCATCTAAATGCTTGGGGGCTACAGTGAGAGTTTTTTCTAACTTAGTGACTCTTAGAGCATATAGATACAAAACCTATGGTTTTCCGTCTACATCCTCGGGGGCTACAGTGGGATACTCATATGAAATGCAAAAGGCAAAGTAAAAACTTACAAGTGCAATAATCTTGAGGTTTGTAGCACTCTCGGCTAGCAGCTTGCCGAAGGAAATGCTATTTCCTCGCAAGATATACGCTTGTCGGAGTAGCTCCTCAAGACCGCACGTCGGAGATGACGGTACTCCTCCAGGAACCAGAGTTGTGTTACTCGGCGTGAGCGCCGGGTAAACTATCTTCGGAAACTCAAAAGGTTTCTGGGGAGTAGAGGCACCGCCTTCGGCAGAGGTACCAGCTCCCACCACCGCCTTGCCGCTACCAATGGCATCCTTAGCCGGAGGTTCAGCCATTTGTAGAGCAGCGCTCTCTTGCGTCGCCTGCTCGCCGACAACAGTAAGTTTGGTAGAGGCTCCAGAATCCACTTCCATGGCGGAAGGGCCTGGTGCCTCCTGGACTTGAGAGCTTGTCGGAGCAGAGGAGGGCTTGACGGCAGGAGTAGTAGGAGCGATGGCGGGGGAGGAGTCGCGATGCAGCATGTCCTTGATATTTCTAGAAGGCCCCAAAGTTTTGGAGGACTTCTTGAGGCTGGTCGTGGCTTTCTTCCTGAAACGTGCAAAGTGCATAAGTACAGGAACAAGACAGATAAATAAACAATGTCGGAGAATGAGAGGCTTACACTAGGGGGGCGCTTTGGCAAAAATCCTGGTGGCTTTTCTCTTTTCCGCCTCTAGGGCGGCGGTAGTCTTCTTGGAGGCTCCACCCTCCGTCTTATTCTTCTTGCCTCCGTCGGCAGCGTCAGAGGTGGAGCTCTTCCTCTTTCGCGCCAACAGGACATCGTCGTCGGACACGACCGTGACTTCCTTCATCTTTGGATCGTAGATTTGGGCAGCTAGGTTGCCCTCATCTAGATCGCTAAGCTGTTAAGTGAGAAATCACCGTGTTAGATAAGATGGTATTGGCAAGATGGAAAAACTGGAGCAATGTCATACATGGAAAATAAATACCTACCTTTGGGCACTTGCCGTCTACAAACATGTCATAGGTGATGGTGAAGCCACGCTTCTTATCCTTCACCTTGACGATGTCCTTAAGGCAGAGCTTGACGGAGTCGCTCGAGAAGTTATCCACGGAGATCCGGAGGGTATCCCTTCGATCACTGGTGTACTCGTGCATGAACTTCGCGCGGTGCTGCAGAGGTTGGATTCGCCTGATGAACCAACACATGGCTAGGTACAAGCCGGTCAAACCCATCTCTACGAACCATTCGATCCGCCTTATTGCGCGAGAAGCGTCGAGGTCGGAGGGAAGGGAGGCATGGGATCTCCATGTGGAAACTTCAGCGGTGGCTCCATCCACGAAGTCCGGGTATGTCACTTCTCGGCCCGCCAAAGGAATGTCGGGGCCGTAGAAGTACGTCCGCTGCCAGTTCTTGCAGGACTCATGGCCGACGATGTCGGGGAACCGCCGGCCAGGAAGAATCTTGAAGCTTATGGTGCCGCAGTTCCTAAGCTCCTCCCTACTATGTCCGGCTTCACGTTTGACGGTGAAGAAGCACACGAACAAGTCTAACCTAGGCCTTATCCCTAGGTAACCCTCACAAAGTGCCGCGAAGTTGCTAAGCACTAAGATGCTATTGGGGGAGAGGTTGTGGGGTTGGACCTTGTAGTGATTCAAGACGGAGAGAAAGAAGTGGGAGATGGGCAAGGAAACGCCGCGTACCAGCTGAGCCTTGAGGTACACCTTTTCTCCGACTTGGGGAGAATGTGTCACCTCGCTGGCCGGCGCCGCCCGCCAGGCGAGCCCCTCCATCGCGGGGAGGTAGCCTTTGGTGACCATCTCTTGGATGTCGCGGTTAGTGATGTCTGAGCCGCGCCAGTCGCCCTTATGCGAGTCTGGCTCTTCTTCCAGTGGTTCCAGCGCCGCCAGATTATGGTCGCCGCCAGTGGTCTCGATCACCGTCGATGCGGGGATGACCAAACCCTCTGGAGGCACGACGATGGAGCTCACCGGCTTCGCCGTGGCTTCGCCGTGGCTTCGCTCGATGCCGCCATCGATGGGGAGGAGCTGCTGCTGGCCATGGGGGTTGGAAGGATGCGACTGACGCAGATGGAAGCTACGGTTTTCGAAGTTTCTCGTGGATAGCTCGAGGAGGCGTGCGGCTAGAGGAAGAAGATGATGACGCGAGAGAATGAGGTAAAAAGTGGCAAGTGTCCCATGGTTACTATTTATCATGCTTTGCGTCAAGATTCATGCAGCTAATCAGACGGTTGCCGCGTAGACGACGTGTTCGTGAACGTGCACGGTAATTTTGCCACGTCTCCAACCGACGCCGCCAACGGTTCGTATCGCTCGCGCTGGAAAATCGGATATGATTGCGTTCTGTGCATGTGTGCGTTACGAGGCGTCGCTAACCTAAGCCTACATCATCATAACTGACATGGGTAGATGAGACGTCGCATCGAAGATTCCGGCATGGACGGATTTAATCCGACTATGGAAAAGTACAATGGAAGATTCAGCATTTCTCCGGCTTACAAATCAAAGACGGAGAAAACCTTGCAGGGTTCTTTGGGAGGACTACAAGATATTGCTTGACGATTTGCCGACATCCATCTAGACGGAGCATTCCACGTGAAGAGGCAAGACCGCGCAAGATCTCGGAGTTCTCCGGGGGCTACTGTTGGGGATATGCTATATGGGTATCCTAATAGCATGTCTCTTATCCGACTAACCCGGGTGGCCCATAGTCGGTAGCATGGCCTATGGCCTGCTGGGCGGCCCAGTTAGGTGGATCCAGAAGGGAGGCCCATGCCGGATAAAGGAAGGATACGGTGGAGTCACCAGCGTACCCGGAGCCTTGGAGTGCAAGATACACACGACTAGTGATAGGCGGTGTAGGACTCTGTAACCTGTCCGGCTTGGACTTTTCCCTGTAACCCTAGGACCTGGCGACTATATAAGTCGGGCCTATGGGAGCCTTTAGGGCACGATAACTTAGACTCTCTAGTCACCTCGCACAGCCAACCTATCTCTGTAACTCGGCGTGTTGCCCTTATAGTGATTTATAGCAGGAGTAGGATTCCGCCACCGTCGTGGAATCTGAACCTGGGTAAGTTGTGTTACCTCGTACCCGTCAACCGTCCGCCTTACCCCACGTCTCTAAACACGCACTGTGAGGACCCCTCCATGGCATACTCGTTGGCAATACCACGACACACACACCGCCCCTCGACCACAGCCCGTGCCCACCGCTTTTCCATGATCCCAGGAACACGCCAGACACCCCCGTTCGACGCCCCATACCCCGTAGCCACCGCTCGCCGCGGAGTTCGCCGCCTCTGCCTTGCAGAGCACCGCACGTTTTGACCGATTGCCACTGCCCCTACGCACGCATTTAAGCTCTAGAGCATCGTCAGGAGACCGCCCGTCGATCGCCAACCTCAGCCATGCCGCTAGCAGCCCATAGCCATGTCGCCATCGTCGCCTGCCCATCCCTCTCGGTCTCGTCGTCGAGCCTATAAAAGGAGGCCACCCCAAGCCATTTGAAGCACACCATTCTACTCCCCTCACCTCACTGATCGTTCCACCCTCGAGCCGAGCACGAGGAGAAGCAGCTCACCGGAATTGTGCTGGAGCAGGCCGCCTCTGGAGGAGAAGGGGGCCATTGATTTCGACCATCCCCGGAGCTGCCTCGACCGTCGCTGAGCTCGCCGTCGACCATTTGTTCGTTTGCCTGCCTTGCCGTCATCGCTGGAGCCCTGGTATGCCCCCTATGCACCCCCACCGAGCCTCTAGGGTTCGAGCTCACCGGTGACATGTTCATCGTCGATGACGACCCTCAGCCGTCGACCCCCCTTCTAATCCAACGACCCACATAGCCCTGTACCGCGTGTTATGAGCCGCTGACCGATAGACCCCCCTGTCAGCTAAGCCCCGCTCTGCGGAGTGACACTGGTCCGGCCCATTAACCTCTCCCGCGCGACCCAATAGTTTGAATTTAGACTTTTCCTTTTTAATTCAAACCCAGTTCTGTACCTAGTTTCAAAAATCAACCCAACTCGATTTAATGAACCAAATTGCATGAAACCAATTTTGTTAGAAAGGTACTGAAAATCTTAATCCAAGCCCGTTGGATTCAAATCATTTGGATATGTAGATCAACCTTGGTAAAAATAACAAGTCAGAAGCTTTTCTGCATTCAAACATTTTTCAAATTTCAACCATAAGAGATTTTGAGTTGATTCCAACTCTCAAAAATCACATTTGATCATACCTTTCAGAATATATAAAAACATATGGGTTTTACTATATAAATAATGTCCAAGTAATAAAATAATGCCACATAGGCATTTCTAGTCATTTTATTTATTTAAAATAAAAAGGTTAAACCTTATTAAATTGTGACACCACTTTAAAACACATTCCCATGAACTGAAATATGTGGTGATGACATGTGTCAACATGATCCCATGTTTGAGTTGGAGAATATTAAACCTTAAGTAGTTTTTCAATGAGTAGAAATTACTTTTCTAAAAATAAAATAAATAAGACAAAAGATTTAATCTTGTAATGTTAGTGATGATGCTAGATCATCTATAGTACACTTTTTTGTGATGATTGAAAGTAGTTAAGTGTTGTTTGGTGATTGTGTACATCGTATTTATTTATCGACGCTAGTACCGACCAAGGATACGAGGAGGAAGAAGGATACTACGAGGAAGAAGCCGAGGAGAACTTCAACCAATGCTCAGCTCAAGGCAAGCTTATACTGATACTTATGCAAGCCTAATACCACTGGTTGATTTAGCAAGATAACACTTGCAAGTTACCCTATCTATGCAACTATTAACTTAGCAATCTTATACCATTTGTTAAACCATCCTAGCTTTTACTTGCAAGCCTTAAGCTTCGTTTCTTTATCAACGCTCTCTCTTAGAGTTTACATAGTGATTTGTAGATACTAGAAAGATATTTGAAGGTAGCATAAAGAGCATAAAATTTGGCCTAAGTTAGATAATATTGATATCATCCTAAGGCATGAGATTGAACTTAGTTAATCTCCACTTGTTTACCACCCCTCATTAGTACTTACCACCACTTGTAGATGCTAGTGCTAAGCATATAACTTGATCAACTTTAGATGGGAATACTTGGTGAAAATGGATATGAAAACCTTGGAATGATGAGTCATTCTACTAAAATGTTTTGACATGTGTTTCCGAACACCAGATGATTTTGATGATGAAAATGTTGAGGCATGAGCCTTAGCCCTTTATAAAACTGATGGTTGTCTGGATGCGATACCATTCCAATTTTACCGTACAACCACAATACCTGAAAATTGGGTAGGGCTTGACTGGAAACTTATATACCTTAGTATGGGTTCCCTCACGGCCAAGGTCTGAGCTGAGGCTACCTTGTGAAGATTGTCCACGTGTGTAGTACCCAAGATGACAGTTGGTCATGGTTGGGAGGCCAAACTCACAGGAGAGGTGCCTATACTAGGGCGTGTAATCAAAAGGTTAGGATTGAGTATCTACATACTGAGTATGGTGAATTCAGGATTTGTTCCTGACGCATGTATCAAATGTTGTGGTGAAAGTGTATAATCTCTACAGAGTGTCAAACTACTTGAATAGCCGCATTCGCGGTTATGGATAGTTGAAGTGGCCATACTGTTCCCCCGTCAGATGTTTTCAAAATGACTTGTGAAATGGATTGAGACTTTGACTTGACCACAACAGGGTTGTGATATGAAATTCAAGTTCCCACTTAGGTGTTATAAAACTTCAACTAGCTTTCTTCGCTTTTGAACTTAGTAGAGGTAAATATGGCTTTTTGCAAAACAACCCTAGAGCTTAGTGTCCTACTACAAAAACCCCCTTAACTGTTAGTATTAGTTTGCGAGTACTTAAAGAGTACTCATGGCTTTGTCCCTGGCTATTCCCGTGGCCAGACTATGAAGAGGAGTATCAGGATGATGGACCGCAGGAAGGTTACGACAACTAGGATCATCTCCCATCGTCAGCATTGCCTGTGACTCCGAAGATGGAGCTTCGCCTATGCTATTGTTATTATGACGTTATTCCGCTGTTTGAGTTGTATTAAGAACTGGATCATGATATCCTTATTTGTATACGATCTTATGTATGGTTTGTAATGGATGATGTACTATGATATCCAAATCTGTTATGTCTCGCAAAAATGGTAATCCTGGGATTGCGATGTATGGCATGGCATTTGGGATTAAAAATCCGGGTGTTGACAAGTTGGTATCAGAGCCATCCTGACCATAGGAGACCCTAGTTAGACTGGACATTGAATCAGAAACTTAGTTTCAAAACCAAAGGAAGTGAGTATTTACAAAAACTTATTCCCATTCTTATCACTTGATTCTTTCATGAAAATTCATGTTCCTCAAAAACTCTTGCAAAAATACATAAAATTTGACACACTTGATCACTCTACTAACTTACTCATCCTATATTCTTATAGATGGACATGAAGTACAACAAGTTTTATCAGTTGGGGAATGGATGAGAACTTATCTTTGAGCATGACTTGGACCAGCTTTTGGAACTTCTGGAGCGTCCGCACCCTGAGTTCTTCGGAGCTCAGCTCAAGGATCAAGGAGGAGAATATCTGCAGTGGCTAATTGTTGCAAGTCTCAGAGGAAAGATTGAACATCCCACTACAGAGGGAATTCAGTTTACCTTAAGAGAGAACAACTGGCTAGATGGACTTGCCAGGGCCATGCAGGACGGTCTTGCCCGTCTATGTGGACAGAGTATCAATCAGATCAAGGGTACCCGCTTTGAGTTTTACCCAAGGCGTGATGCTATGGGACAGCCACTGGAAGCCCCACATCACCCGAGCTGAAGACTCAGTTGGACCACCTTAGCTTCATGATGTATGATCGTCAACAGGAGTTGGACAATTCCCGTGATTACTCCAACCACAAGTATGCCATCATCAAGACGAAGGATCAGACCATCGCCATGCTAGCAAAGGATCGCAAGTGTCGTTGCCGTCAGCTCGACAAGAAGGAGCGCATCATTTCCCGTCTTCTCCACCGTATCTCGGATTTGGATGAGACCATCCACGAGAGAGACATGCAGTTGGAGGAAAGGGAGAATGCCGGAGAAGATCTTCGTGGAGATCCCTAATCCTATCTTAGCGATGATGATGACTTTCTGGAGGACCAGGCCATGGACTTCTTCACCGATGAGGATGACTTCGCATTCATCGATGACGATGATGAGGATGACGATTACACTAACTCCAAGGAGTAGTAGCACTTGAGCACTAGCGTTAGTGAGCTGTATTCGGTCCCACTGTATCATAGTTTCCAGAATGGTTCTTAAAACCATCTGTTTTCCTTTGTTGTGGTGTGTGTTGTACCGTGTGCTATGAATGAATGAATGAAAAGCAAGTTGCAAAAAAATCTGAGTCAAACTTTAAAAACTTTTCAAAGTCCCGGAGCCGTAGAAATTTCCCTCTTTTCTCATGATCTATCTCAATCTTCAGATGCCTCGGGGAGGAAGTGGTTCATCCCCGGACCCGATGTTGTAGATCTTGCAAATGTTGGTTTCTGACCGCGAAGCTAAAAGAGTGGAACGTCAAGCCAACTTAGCCACCCTTCAACAGATAGCCCAGCTGGCCCACAACAATCAAGGCCAAGGAAATCAGGGCAATCATGGATCTAAGCTCAAGAATTTCCAGAACACCAACCCACCTGTTTTCACTAAGTCAGAAGAGCTCATAGATGCAGATGATTGGCTGCAAACCATGGAAAACAACCTGGAAGTCGCCGGAGTGGAAGCCAACGAGAAAGTTCTATTCGCCACCCACTATCTAGCCGGAGATGCAAGAGCATGGTGGAACAACGTTCGTGCAATGACCGGAGGGCAGATGATGACCTGGGAGGAATTCAAGGTCAAGTTCAGCAGAACCCATGTGCCACCAGGTTTGATCAAGAGGATGAGAGATGAATTCAGAGAACTTAAGCAAGGAAGGATCACCGTAGTGGAATACCGTGACAAATTCTTGTCACTAGCTAGGTATGCCCCAAATGAGATCGACACTTTAGCCAAGAAGAAAGAAAGATTCCTGAATGGTATGCACGATGAGATGCAGACCGTGTTGGTCAATATTCCCTTTGCTGATATTGAAGCCCTCGTTGACTCTGCCATTCAGATGGAAGGAAAGATCAACCAAGCCAATGAGAACCGCAAGCGCCGCATGATGCATCAGCCAGGAACCCATCACACACCAAATTATCGCCCTAACCCATCTCCAGGATTTACCCCGAGAACCAACAGACCCCCGATGAACCGTACGACCTACCCCAAACGTGGAAACCCAAGGACCGGAGGAAATCACAACAACCCCGGAAACTCTGGCAATTTCAACCGTGCACCACCCAAGTTCAACAACAACAATGTTGCCACCAACACCAACACTACCCCAAGACTAGAAGCAATGTTGTGCCTGTTGCAGCAAAGGACAAGTCGCAAGTGACTTGTTATGACTGTGGAAATAAGGGTCACTACTCCAATGAGTTCCCCAAGAAGAATGTCGCAGCCCCTAATGCAAATGCCCCAGCTCAGCAGCAGCGTCGTGTTCAGCCCGGAAGAAGGTTTGCCCCAGGGAACTCTCTCAACCGCAACGGCCGTCTTTTTCTCATGCATGCTGAAGAAGCCCAGGAAGCACCAGATGGCGTGCTGGGTATGTTTTCTGTTAATTCAGTACTTGCTAGAGTGTTGTTTGATTCTGGTGCATCGCATTCATTTGTCACCGAAGAATTTGCATGCACTAATAAGATTCAACCAACCAAACTGAAGCATGTTATGATTGTTCAAATCCCCGGTTCAACCACCAAAGCTAGGCAAATTTGCAAAGCCGTCCCTATCCGAATCCATGGCATAGACTTTTATGCTAATCTAATAGTACTTGGAACTAAATGTTTGGAAGTAGTACTAGGAATGGATTGGATGTCCAAACATAAAGGATTAATTGACTGTGCCAAGAAAGCCATAACCATGACCAGTACAGCCGGAATATCAGTCGAGCATGTATCTGAAACCTTACTCGTCAATTCAAGTGCAACAAGAGTATAGCCCAACCTACCATTGACCAAGTATAGATAGTCTGTGAATACCCCGATGTATTCCAGATGTTTTGCCCAGTATGCCCCCAGATCGGGATATCGAGTTTATCATTGAACTAATTCCTGGAACAGGACCCATAGCCCAGAGACCATATAGTATGAACCCGTCCGAATTAGAAGAACTAAAGAAGCAACTGGATGCCATGCTGGAAATTGGATTGATTAAACTAAGTGCGTCACCATGGAGATCACCTGTCTTGTTCATGGACAAGAAAGATGGAGGTAACCCTTTGTGTACGGATTATCGGAAATTGAATGATGTCACCATCAAGAACAAATACCATTGCCCAAGATAGAAGACATGTTTGACCAGTTGACCGGTGCCAAGGTATTTTCTAAGATTGATCTTAGAACTGGCTATCATCAACTCAAGATTCGCGCAGAGGATATTCCCAAGACTGCCTTTATCACCAGATATGGATTATACGAGTATACTGTCATGTCTTTTGGATTAACTAATGCCCCCACTTATTTCATGAATCTCATGAATAAGATTTTTATGGACTTCCTGGATAAGTTTGTCGTTGTTTTCATCGACGACATTCTGATTTATTCCAAATCAGAAGAAGAACATGAGATACACCTACGGACCATTCTTGGAACCCTTAGAGAGCATCAGTTGTATGCCAAGTTTAGAAAATGTGAATTCTGGTTACAGGAGGTAGGATTCCTCGGCCACATTGTATCAGCCGGAAGGATTGCTGTTGACCCTGCAAAGGTGAAAGATGTCGAAGATTGGCAAGCCCCAACCACTCAAACCCAGGTTCGTGCATTTCTCGGATTGGCGGGATACTACCGCAAGAATTCTCGAGTATCGCCAGACCCATGACCGATTTGTTGAAGAAGGACAAGAAGTTTGAATGGACGGACAAATGTGAAGCGAGTTTTCAAGAACTCAAGAGAAGATTGATTTCAGCCCCAATCTTAATCATGTAGGATATCACGAAGCCCTTTGACGTATATTGTGACGCATCCAAGATCGGTCTCGGATGTGTGATAATGCAAGAAGGCAAAGTTATATCTTATCTATCTCGACAACTGAAACAACATGAACAAAACTATCCAACCCATGACCTTGAACTCGCAGTAGTAGTTCTAGCCCTGAAGACATGGAGGCATTACCTGATGGGAAACCGTTGTGAGATTTATTTGGATCACAAGATCCTGAAGTATATATTCACTCAAAAGGAGCTGAATATGAGACAGAGAAGATGGATTGAGATAATCAAGGATTATGACCTAGACATTCACTATCACCCCGGTAAAGCCAACGTTCTAGCAAATGCCCTTAGCAGATTGCCGTGCCGCTTGAACTCCATGATTTTGAAGGAGCAACGAAGCCTGCACAAAGAAATGGAGGATTTCCGAATGGAATTAGTGAGTGAAGGATTTTTGGCTAGCATAGAACTTCAACCCACTTTGATCAGTCAGATCAAAGAGGCGCAAAAAGGAAACGCTAGTATCGATGGAATAAATTATCGTATCGGTACATGCAAAGTACCCGGATTCACCGAAGACGAAGAAGGAGTTCTGTGGTACAAAGGACGTCTTTGTGTACCAGCAGAATCAGAGTTGAAAGAAGTTATTCTGAAGGAATCTCATGATACCCTTTACTCTATCCATCCCGGAGGAACGAAGATGTATCAGGATTTGAAAGCACAGTTTTGGTGGCATAAGATGAAGAGAGAAATCAGAAGCTATATCGCCAAGTGTGATATATGTCAGGGAGTCAAGGCGGGACATCAGAGACCCGCATGTTTGTTGCAACCCCTGAAAATTCCGGAATGGAAATGGGATTCAGTTGGAATGGACTTTATCACCGGATTGCCTACTTCTAGTAGGGGAAATGACTCTATCTGGGTCATAGTTGACAGATTGTCCAAAGTAGCCCATTTCTTACCAGTCAAGACCACATATCAGAGTTCGAAGCTAGCGGAGTTATACATCGCTAGAATCGTCAGTTTGCACGGAGTCCCCAAGAACATCGTATCTGATCGAGGAACTCAGTTTACCTCGAGATTCTGGAAAAAAATCCAAGAAGGTTTAGGAACCCGACTAGATTTCAGCACAGCTTATCACCCTCAGATTGATGGACAAACGGAGCGGGTAAATCAAATACTCGAAGATATGTTGAGAGCATGGGAAGATTGTCTGCGTTTCGCAGAATTTTCATACAACAACAGTTATCAAGCTAGTTTGCAAATGGCCCCATTTGAATTCATGTATGGAAGGAAGTGTCGCACCCCTTTGAACTGGTCAGAAGTAGGAGAGAGTCAGATTTTCAGACCCGACATCTGTTGGGGATATGCTATATGGGTATCCCTATAGCATGTCTCTTATCCGGCTAACCCTAGTGGCCCACAGTTGGTAGCATGGCCTATGGCCTGCTAGGCGGCCCAGTTAGATGGATCCAGAAGGAAGGCCCATGCCGGATAAAGGAAGGCTACGGTTGGAGTCACCGACGTACCCTGAGCCTTGGAGTACAAGACACACAAGACTAGTCATAGACGGTGTAGGACTCTGTAACCTGTCCGGCTAGGACTTTTCTGTAACATACCAGTATTTAGGACCTAACGAAGGGTAGATTTAGGAATATGTATTGTTGCATGCATTCATTTGTGAAAATGTGGGTAATTTTTTTGCCAAATAAAAACTTTGAGTGATCAATGTTTCTTTCTTACTTTGAGAATAGGTTTAGTCTTAAAGGAGGATTGCTATAAACTTTGATATGAACTTAAAGGAATTATGTGTGT
This sequence comes from Avena sativa, assembly GCA_916181665.1. NCBI lineage: Eukaryota > Viridiplantae > Streptophyta > Magnoliopsida > Poales > Poaceae > Avena > Avena sativa. The sequence continues at coordinate 365,798,665 of OV702279.1, read as the reverse complement.
TTTGAAATGAGTTTGGATTTTAAAACTTAAAGTGTTTTATAATTTAAATGATTTTGATATAAGATTTGAATCTTAAATTAATTAAGAGAAAAGTATTATAACTTAAATCTTATCTAAAAACAATATTGTATATGAAATTCATTTTACATACTTAAACAAGTCACAAAGGATGGACTTACAGAAGTTATTCCAAAACTTCACAATTTACAAAAGGTAAAGAATAAGAATATTCTTTATTAATAAATATATAATCTTTATTACAAATGAACCAAATAAAAATTACAAGAATTATAAAATAAAAATTACAAAAGAATAAGAAAACTACATTTGTATATTCACTAACTATCCTATATCTAAAACTACACTAAATCTCCATCTTTATCTTTGTACCTGCAAAACAATGATTAAATAGAAAAAAAATAGGATCAGTGTTAGTGTATTTCTCTCAGATATGTCAGTGAGGTGCACTTGATAATCTCATCATTGAGAAATATGGTAAAAGGGGCAAGTTTCACCAATCTGAAAGATTTCATCCTTCATAAATTCAAAACCAGAATTCAAATGACAGACAAAAGGGACCAATTCACCAGCCAGGTAAAAGTAGTTTGGTAATAGTAAAGTTCAAACTTTCTGAACTTATCCACATGTGCATAGCAGACACACAAGCTGCACACACACAAGCATGCAAAAGGGTGTGCTGTCGACCTCACAAGCATAGCCATTATCACAAAACCACAGCCCAGCCGTGGAGGAGCACCTTAGTGCATCTCTCCACTACACAATACACCAGCACAGCCAGGATGAACAGTAGCTAAACCAAGAACAACAACCAAACCCAACCACCCAGATCAACTCAAACATCACATGATGGTGACATAAGGAGGGGAATGGATCTGGTGGACAGCAAGGTCAAGCCCAGGAACTATGAGGAGCAGGCAAGCTCAAGAGCAAGTTCGGGAACCAGAAAAAGCAGATCAAGATCAAGATCAAGATCATCATCAATCTACTACACCAACATCAAATCTTATGGTGAGTTTCATAAAACCATCACATGCTTTCATCAGAATATCTAAACAACAGCATGTGTTGTTTTATGTAATGATCTCTCAATAAACACCCAAGAGGGGTGAATCTATCCTAGAGATTTCAAGTATAAGGATAAGAAATCAAGATCAACCACAAACACTAAACCCTCAGACCAACCTCACTGGGTTCAGGGTTATTTTTGCAACTTAGATAGAGTAGCACCTCTAAACCTATAAGTTTCAAACAAATTATTGCCCAACTAACTAGGAATCACATCCTATAGCCTCAGACCAACATCATAGGCAGGAAAGATAATAAAAGCTTCCATATCATCTTATCAGTTTTAATCACAAGCTTTATCAAGCTAAGCCCAGAAATAAAACTTAATCACTTGTGTGCCAGAATACAATGGTATCACAAGGACAAGTTCTTAATGAACTAAAACCAATCTTTACTTAGATTTCACAGATAAAAAGGTACAAACCAATAAACATCATTTTCCTGAAGCCAAGTGCCAGGAATCAACCTTAAATTCATTTATACATCCACAGAAATCATTGCAAGCAATGATTTGATTCAGTGAGTATAATCTCAGACAAGCCAACAGTATAATTGCAATAAGCAACTACTGTCAGTATAAGCAATCTGACAGTAGAGTAAAATCTTAGATCAACAACATAATCCAATCAAGGATTTCATTGATACACTAGCATGGATCATGATGGATTACCACTAGAATTAATCTGACAAGCAATTAGCAGCAACAAAGATACTATTAATCATCAATCGCAGCAAACAATCATTTCCATGATCAAATATGATCAACACTAGATCTAAAGCCTCATAGATATGATCAACAGGGGGTTATGAACCCTAATCCAGAGATGAAGCCAATCAGCACATAGTCACTCAACATGAGAAGCCACTAGAGACACACAGAAAGAATCATGGCAGTAGCAGGGACAAACACCACCACGACAACTTACCTGAGGTCCTCGCTGACGAATCGAGGAGGAAGTAGAGGGGCCGACGAACCGTGGTGGCACAGGGAGCACCCAGAGGGGTGCTGCAACCTGCACCTGCCACGGCGGCAGCCGCAACAGCGCACGAGACCAGCACACCACCGCAGGCGGGATCGCGCTGGCGGCGACAACATCTTTTCTGAACCCTAGAGTTTGGGAAGGGGGTGGAACTGACCACGGGGAAGCCCCAGAGTCAAATCCAAGTGGATAGAACGAACAAGCGTCGTCGACAACCCTAACTCGCACCACGGCGGCGGCCAGAACAGCCGACGACGGCGAGAATCGATGGTGGCGGCATCGCCGGCCACACGGGCGAGTCAGAGGAGGAGGAGATAAGGTCGAGGGAGAGAGAGGAGGCAGAGTGGGCTGGTGGGCCAAAACTCTTCGGGGTGGTCTTTTTGACCCTGCACCATTGGGCCACCCCGACCCAATAAGCCCAAGGGGCCAGCCCAAGTTATTTAATAAAGTCTTTATCAATTAAAAAGGACCAAAATGCCCCTGGTCTCAATAAAAAATTTAGAAAATGAAATAAAAGTCCAAAATTTATAAGTGAAAGATTTTTGGATTCACAATAATCCACTCTGTCCAAAGAAAATAAAATATCAAACTTTGGATATTTAAATTTTTATAAGAATTTTGTATTCCTTATGGAATTTTACAAAATTATAGAAAGATGATAAAATAAATAAATAAATCACTTTTATTATTTATTAATATTATAGTATTTATAAAAATACTAAATAAATATTTAGTAATAAAACTTTAATAATTCATATTCCTATAATGATAAATGTTTATAATATAAGTAAAATACCAAAAATCTTGGAAAAATAAGAATTCTAATTAAAAATATAATCATGTATTATTATTTCACTTAATTAAATATTTATTAAGTAATTATAAAGTAATAATAAAAATAATAACTTATTGTTTATTAATCACAAAAATAAATATACCAAAATTATCATAAAAATAATATATACATGATAAAAATCTCATATTATACTTTGAATTACATAAAAATTCAAATATTTTAATAACTCAAATTTAAGCCTAGTCACTTCAATAATAATTCATAAAAGGATAAATAACATTTATTAATATCTTTTAAATGAGTAATATAAGTTTAATATATAGTACAAATCTTAAATATTAATGAAATGAAACTCTAATGGTTTAAAAACATTATAAACATCTTTATATTAAACTATCTTCAACTCTAAGTGAAAATTATATTCTCAAAGGATTCCAATTCATGATAAAAATCTTAAAGAACATCTTGTGAATAAATCAGATCCTTTCCATTAACTTTAAATTATAAAATTTCAACAATTACCACAACACTATAGAAAGTTCAAGGGTAGTTAAATGAAAATATATCTGCAATTATAAACTCTACTCATGTAACACCCTCAGAATCGGCTCTATGCAAGTTTCAGCGCTTCCCGCCAAAACCCGCATAGAAACGATTCAAAGGTGCCCACCAGGCACTTGCGTGCGGGTGGAAAACGAAGTAATACCATTACACAATAGTCCTCGATGGAACCCACAAAACAGATATATACAACAACGACTCCAAGAGTCAAGAATGCAGATATACAGTACAAAGATCCAAATCACCTTGAAAATGATACAGAGTCCGACTACGGACAAGATGCAAATGGGGCTAAGAGCCCTGAAGAATAACCAATGGCGTCCATAACCCTGCCCAGGCCAAGCCGGAAGGGTAACCCTGCTAACGACGTCGATCTCGAAACCTGCTTACACAAAAGGGGTGCCGACAAAGGGCAAAGGAAAAAGAGAGCGGTCAGTACTGAGGCCAGTACACGGCGAGACTAGAATTCGGCGGTCCTCGCCTACATAGGTATGGTGGACTGAGCGGCAGCGCGGCATGCACTAAACAACCTATAGAGACTCGAGACAACTGTCGGCTATCAGAGAGGGATAAGAAATACCTATTCGGAACCATCCTGATACTACCACCAAACATACCCATCCTGGTATTTCCCCCTCGAGACCAAACGAGGAAGTCAACCGAGGAACTCACACCGCTGGCAGTTTTATTTATTCAGTTATCGTTGCATCAATTACTAGTCAGGTATAGATAGTCATCCTGATATAATAAGCAGTGGGCACTTTTAGTTAACCATTCCATTGTAGTTGCAACACTTACTAGTCAGATACAATTAGCATGAGATAACCCAAACCCAGAAGTTGTTTGTACTTTTATTTGGCCATTCCGTTGTAGTGAAGCTGATTACTAGTCATATCGGATACAAGTCAAATTATAACAGTAAACTTTAGTTATAGTTGTCTATGATCGAGAACTGTGCTCCAAGTCGTCCATAACCGCGGACACGGCTTTTCGAAAATATTTAACCCTGCAGGGGTGCACCAAAGTATCCACACGCACTTCGACCCTTTTTGCCAGATCAAATAACATACACCCATCGGTATGTCGGCGGGGCCTAACTCATGACGTTTCCCAGACCCAAAGCAAGTACATGGGGGCCACCCCACTAAGCTACCCGCAACGAAGTCGGCCGGTCTCCGAGACGGACTCAGGGTTTGTGTAGACGGCTGTAAACGACTGGGAACCCGAAAGTGTGACTGGGCTTGTCGATACAGCGAAAACGTGTCACGGTCCTAAACAGTACAGGTGCTCCACGCACAAGCGTAAATAAAGCAGTAAAACAAGGCATAAGTACAGGGTAGTAATAAAGCCCCAAACTACTTGTGGCCCCCGGTACAATACTTTGAATCAGGTACTAAATCGATGAGGGTGCCCATACACCCCACCTGTGGTTAGCGCGCTCGATCTCGGAACAGGTGTCAAGAACTCGGGGTCCTACGGGACACCAGTGAGCGGTTAAAATCCAAATATTGTCTATTACCCACCGGTGCCTCTGCATTTACCTACTTTCAATTTTAGTTATTAAACAGTAATTAAAGCCATGATCACCTACAACATTAAACATGCGGCAACACTCCAACAACTGTGGTACTTGACGACACGCAACAGCACTTGAGCAAGCGACTACGACGCGCAAGTCCAACTATCTACCAATCAACAGGTAGTAGGATGTGTCCAAGGCAGTATAAGGCTGCAAGGGATATCACGGGTACGAAAACTAGAGCACCGCAACACAGATAGCAATATATCAACAGGAGGGAATAAATACTATAAAAGTAAGATAGGTAGAAAAGGGGAGATGCTCGCCTGAAAACATTGTCAAAGGTTCAACCGAAGATCGGGTCGATACTCGCATCAACTCATCGGCCTAATCCGTGAAGAAGCAAAGCACTAGAAGAAAACACCGAATGCACTATTTATTACTACGGCAGAAGATCGGGCACGATGCATGTATGATGTATGACATGGCAAGGTGCGATGCAACTAGGCAATATTATCGGAACCGGGGTCCCGGCAAATATTTAGTGGTTCAAGTTGTTTATCTACCCCGCAAATTAAATGTTGTCTTAACATGGCAAAACATATCGCCGGTTCACTACACAAAATTAAATGGAGCCAATATATGACTAGAATAGCCGTCATATAGTTTCCATATGTAATTATTAGATGAATCGACAACATCCCCCAAACCACAATATATATACAAGCATGACAATTTAATATGCAACAATTTATATCATTCGTAAAGAATAGGGGTCTCGGAATGAGGTCACACATTAGGGGATTCGGATGATCTTGGGCTCCACAGGTTTGGGTTCAGTCTTCAAAGAGGAAGGAGAACGCGTCAGGGTTCAATCTTGTGGCCCCGAGATCGGTCTTGTGGTCCGTGTGGCGATCTTGTCGTTGATGGCGTACCCAAATGGATCGGGCACCGTTGGTCTTCGGATGGTCTTGGCGACGGCACCCGATGCCCTTGTCCAGCTGCTTATTCTCGCCCAACGAAACATTAAGGACGATGTTGCGGTACCCTTCAAAGTCACCATTTCACAACACCACAACACCAAACATCACCATACCTTCAACCTAACAGACGCACACTGCTGCAGGAAGATGCCTACGCAGGGCCGAGCTAGGACTCGCGTTGGGGACCAGAGAGGAACAGCGGGAAGGGTCGATCGACGGCGGCGCGGTGGGCTTGGGGCCGCGGAAGAGCGCGTGACCGCGGGAAGGAGGACGGGCGACGCCGCGCAGAGAGGTGAGGGGGCGCGTGGGCCGGGGACGGGCGAGGCCTGCATCATGGTCGTGCCCTGGGCGGCGCTCGGCTCGACCGGGGAAGCGGAGGAGGTCGGCAGCCCTGCCGCGGCTTGGCCAGGTGGCGACGGGGCGCAGGCGGGAAGGAGGTATGGAGGCGGGCGGCAACGTGCAGAGGCGGAGGGAGAAGCGGTCGGCGACAGCGCCTCCCTGCGGAAGGAAGAGGGTTGCTGTGGGGAGGTTGGGGACACGAGCAGGGTGAGGTCAAGGAGGGCATTCGGCAGTGAGGACCACCCATGGGGAGCGCGGCGGCGACCGCTGGTCGCCCTAGAGACAGAGGCGGCGGGGAACGAGGGAGCGTCGGGTGTGGGGGGTTGCGGGATCAAGAAGGTGGCGGGGTTGGTGGGTGGACGCGAGCGAGATGGTGGGCCAGGGCGGAAACGCCAAGGAGGGAGTGGGGATGAGGGAGGTGGGGCCGGGAACGGGGCCAGGGGAGCGAGGTGGTTGAGCGTGGCGGTGTGCGCTGCAGTGTATGTGTGTAGGCGTGTGATGCTGCTGCCAGGGTGCAAGGGGTGCGGCGGCTGGTGGAGGGGTGGGGTGAGAGAGGTGGCAGGCGGCGATTGGTGGGGATTTGGGTCAGGCTGATGTGGCGAGCTGTGGTTGGCCGGGGTGATGTGGAGGGGGCTGGGTAGAATAGGATTGGGTAGGAAAAGGTTTTGGGAAACTGGTTTTTGTACTGGGGATGGTCGACTGGGTCGGATCGGCCCGGTACGGCTGCCCCTAAAAATAAAATAAATATTTTAATATTTAAAACGGGGCTTTTGAAATCCATTGGTAGACGAAACAAAATAATCCGGAGACCCGGGTTTTGGATTTGAAATAAAGGCGGGGTATTTAGAAAACAAAATATGCTTTTCGAAAATAGTTTCAGACAAACCAATGCATGATGATGACGATGCTCAAATGCAATGTGGCATGATGACATGAGCATGCGGTCATGACGATGCAATGCACAAAAATAACGCGATTTTCTAGTAGTGGTTTTTGCGGGGCGCCACAACTCACTTATCTATAAAAGATAAATGATACTACTCTATCATAAAATTAAGAAACCATTATCTCAAGTAATAGAATAAACATTCTTAAATAACTTAAAGGGCACATTTCAGATATACAAGATACCAATGTATAAGTATTATACTTTCAAAACCATCTATATTTTAATGTTAACTTTAGTCTCCAAGAGTCTAAATATAATACCATACACATTATTACATGTTTTATAGTTAACTTTGGTCTGAAGTAGTTAATCTATAAAGAAAATCAAGCCAAACCATTTGATCAAAACAAATAACATCGACCACCACTAACTAACCACAAGGTTTGTTTAGACCTTGGAAGAGAAACCTTTTCTTTGAAGGTTATCCGTTTTTTGCCACTTTAAATAAGAACTCTTGTATAAGTAATCCTAACTAGTATGTCATAAATATGTATACTTTACTCCTACATATGTGTTGTCTACAACCACTCATAAACTCTAATAAAAGTACAACTATGAAACTTATCTAAAAGGACCACACATTCCAAAGTAACCACTTTCGGAATCCAAACCCTAGGACAACGTTATTCTCGGGATTTGCGCTTAGAACGTGCATCACATTACTTATGCATAAAAGCATATTGCTTCTTTAAACATTAGTCCTTACCGGACCAATGATGCCGATTTCAGATTTTGGATCTTATACACTGATTCGAAGACCGTGAGTGCATAATCTTGCAATCACAAAAGGCAAGTTCACACTTGTTCATGTCGTTTGTTTATTTTCTGTAAAGTATTTTACAAATCCAGTGTTGTCTTCACCTGTATTTAAAAAAGGTCAGAAAACACTATTTTCCAATAATAATGAGGACTATTGATTATTGATCCAGGGTGATTAGCTAATCTATTAAATCTGACACTTGTGGTACCACTGTTCAGAACTATATCACCTAGGACTTAACCACCAATGTCACTAGTGATTCTTGCGCCGTATATTACGCATTGACCATGAGATCTAGAATGGGACGGAGAAGTCAGTTGTATCTTATTCCTCTCGCATGAAGCCGGATGTGCAGGTCGTGGCTGTTATCCTCGTAGCGTGCATTTTAATTGGTAATTCGTAGAGGATATGCAGCATATGGGTGGGAACCCTCATCGTCCCACGATAGTTCTGACATCTAGTTTGTACAAACCATTGCCGTAATCCTTTATGTGGGCATGGTGTACACCAAGGAGGCATGCGGGGTCGCAAAGGGGGCAGTGATTGGCTTGGATCATCTTTTGGGCCCCACATCATGGAATTGTGGACGGGAATAAGCTGCCCGGTTGTGCAACAAAGAGTTGATCTCTCATGGGTAAAGTAACGCACCTCTGCAGAGTGTAAGAACTGTAACTTGTTACTCCCTATTCCGGTAAGGAGCTGCGAACGCGGCGGGAAAGGAACCCCATAAAGGTTCTGGTAAACCCGTGAAGGCTGATGGACATAGATTTTCAAAATAAAAGCAACCTTTAAAGAAATGTTTATAAAAACATGCATTGCCTACGACCTACGGTCTGTGGCTGCAGTTATAGTGCATCAAACACTCCTTTTCTAGTGAATTTGCTGAGTACGCTCGTATCCAAAATATCTTCTTAACCCTTGCTAGATTATGAAGCCATTAAAACGATGACTACATCAAGATATGCTCCAGGACTTATCAAGACCAACTAAAGGCCTTCAATAAAGACAAGGAAGTCAACATATACCTCAACTCAAGTGAAGACGAAAGTTACCGATTAGGTAGGAATATTTTCTCTAGCCAAAGAACCTATTTCTGTAGAACATTGCAATGGCAGCAATCCCAACCTCTTAGTCTGAATATTAGAGTTAATAGTATAATCGTTCTGGCATTGTTTAAACTTTGATTCTTCTCCGTAAGAAATTCTTTCTCTCTCTTTAACCTAGAATGTTCTCTGGATCTTATGTAAAGGAGTGAGTTGTAACCTTCAAGCCATGTTTTGGACCCGCTGTGTTTCTATTGTGCCATTCTGAGAGATGTAATACTAGTGAACGGTGTTTCATTGGTGTTATGTCAACGACTATAGTATACTACATCATGCAGTGGTATGCTGGGTCACCGCATTTTCCTTGTAACCCTAGGACCTGGCGACTATATAAGTCAGGCCTATGGGAGCCTTTAGGGCACAACTTCACACAATCTCAGACGATCATAGACAATTTCATACAACCTCGCACAGCGAACCTATCTCTGTAACTAGGCGTATTGCCCTTATAGTGATTTATAGCAGCAGTAGGATTCCGCCACCATCGTGGGATCTGAACCTGGGTAAGCTGTGTTACCTCGTACCCGTCAACCGTCCGCCTTCCCCCACGTCTCTAAACATGCACTGTGAGGACCCCTCCATGGCGTACTCGTCGGCAATACCAAGACAGTTGGTGCCCACCCTGGGGCAAGAGGCGCTTCAGGCTCTTCAGCGGGCGAGGACCAAGATCTTCACGGGAATCGGCGAAACCGTAACCATCGATCGTGTTCTCTTCTCCGGCAACGTTCCGATCATCCCTCCTGACGAGTTCTGGATCTCGATGAAGACGAACCCTACGCGGTGCTCGATCGTCCCTATCGGAGACATCCACCTCTTCATCGGCGAAACCGACTCGGGCACTAGTTCCCTGGGAGTCGGAGGAGTATCAAGTCTCGCACGGACCGCCTACGTGCAGGATACGTTCATAGAAGGATCGATGTCGGATCTCTCTTCAGAGTTTGCCGGCAAAGATCGGAAAAATCCAAGGCCCGCACGGACCGCCTACGGGAAGGATACGTTCGCGGAATGATCGATGTAGGATCTCTCTTCGGAGTTTGCCGGCAAAGATCGGAAAAATTCAAGGCCTACCCAAACCGCCCCTGTGTAGGATATAACGGTGGAAGATCGCTGCAAGTCCGCCGGCTTTGCCCGAGCGTCTGGATAGCAGAGATCCAAGTTTGTCGGCATGGTTACTATCTTCGACCTAAAGCGTTGCGTTCAGAGAGAGGGGGAAAACCCCCGCGATTACCTGGCCAGGTGGCTCCATGTACGAGCTGATCTGGCCCACTACCCCAATGAGGACGCTATGTATCACTTCGTGGAAGGACTAGATCAGGGCACGCTTCTCCGACATTCTCTGAGGCGACAACAAGCGGCAGGTCTCCTTACCTTCGAAGGCATGGTGAACACCGTCAACAGCTACGCGGAGGCTAACGCGGCAGCTCAGTTAGCGCTCTCACTTGCTGACGGAGCCCCTCCGATTCAGCCACCGCCACCACCGCCTCCAGCGGCCATCGTCGTAGCAGCGCCGCCACCTCCAATCATCATCACTGCCATTGCACCTCCACCGCCCGGCATCGAGGAAGACCTAGCACCCTTCGACTCTGTTATTGATGCGCTCTATGCTGACTTCAGTGCAGATTCAGAGGAGATAGATTTCAGCCCAGAAGAGCTAGATTCCGCCATGCAGGAGATGGAGGAGGAGTACACACGTGACGAGCAAGCCAACAATGTCATCGTATCTCGAGAGGTGTTCGTCACCATTGGGACTACGATGGATGAAGATTAACCCGGACGAGATCCGCCTACAGCACTGGACAAGGGGAAGGGGCCACTTATTGCTGCTGTCGGTGATCGCGCAAAGATCATGCCCCCTCCGCCTAACCCAGTGCAGCAGCCGCAGGAACTCGGCACCGGTCCGAGCAACAATACCGCAAACTTGCCACCTCCGGCATCTACGTCTGCGGCCGCCCAAGTTACTCCAGCTGATAGAGTGATGTACGGCGATCTCCTCGTTAAGCCACTAACCGTAGCTCATATCCGGAACGTGACTCAGCTTGACGAGAAGTGCCAGCAGCTGTTGGAGGAAGCGCAGGCCATCGCGGAGCAAGGCGCTAAGCTAGATCGAGATCTGGTCAACGCGTAGAAGTCCATAGAGAAAGCTAGAGCAATGGAGGCCGAGTACAAGACTCTACTGCAGCAGCAGAAGGCCAAGAAAGCTCCGGCTCGCGTCATCAACGATCCTAGTGTGCGGCGAAACCTATGATGGGCTCCCTCGAAGCCGGCACAGGCCAAGCCATACATTGATAGTGAGGGAAAACAGGTGATGCCCACCCCACTCCTTAACCTCGTCGTCGCCAAGACCCTTCTGGAGCAGGATAGATCGCCCGAGGCAGTGGAACAGGTCTATGACCTAGTGGCCAAAGTGGTAAAGAAGCAGGAAAAGGCCACCTCTCAGAGGCTTGAGTTCGACCCAGAGCTCTACCGATCTAGCTAGTATAAACCGCCAAGGGACAGATCTCCTCTTGATGTCGGGTCCCAGATGGGTTTATCAGAACGAAGACGGAGAGATGTGCGCAACAGGAAGGATGCCATCCCCATATCCTATGATCATGGAGAAAAGACCCAACCTCGTCGCCCATCGCCACTGCCCCAATCCCCCCGACATCATGAAGATCGCAAGGCACACCATCGTACGGATATGCCCCCGCCAAAGCAGTGCGGCATCATCATCCGCAACAACACGGAGCAGACCCGTCATGACGGAGAGCGCAACCAAGGACACAAGAGCAGGTCACGCCATGACCCTCCGTGTCCGACAAGCAACCGCGACAGGCACGAGGTGTTGAAGGAGGGTAACAGCAAGAAAGCCAACCCACCACCACCCCCGCCTCCGTCGCCACCTAGCAGTCACCATGGCGGAAGAGGCCCGCGTCGTTTACGCATCCCATCCCTTGTTGATAAGAAAAAGAAGAGCCTGGAGCCATACGATGCACGTTCAAGGATCGATAAGATCCACGAGGCCCGGGAAGGACCATACCTGGGACCATGTTGCTTTGGACCTGCAATACCGTTCGCAACTTACCCAAAAGATTTCCGGATTGACAAGACCATCAAGCCCTATGACGGCACCGCCAAGCCAGCCACATGGTTGCAGGACTATGTCAACACGGTGGAGATTGCCGGTGGTAACCCCAACATCGCCGTCAAGTACCTCCCGTTAATGTTGGCAGGCACTGCCCGTCAATCGATCGACGACTTGCCAGAGAAATCCATTTACAACTGGTTAGACATGCAAGAAGCATTCACCAAGAACTTTGAGGGTACATACAAGCGTCCCTGCACTGTTGGCGATCTACAGCAGTACGTGCAAGAGAAAGACGAGACATCTCGCGCCTACCTCTCCCGCTGGCTGGACATAAAGAATTACTCCACTGGAGTGCACGCTCAGACCGCCGTGGCCGCCTTCATTGATGGGTTGGAAAGGGGCACGTTGCTCCGACATAAGCTGAAGCGCTTGCAAGACAATAACCAGCTTGACTTGAATCAAGATGATTCAGTTGGCCAGTGAGTTCGCAGCTGCCGACGACGATGCTCGCGGCTCTTTGCCGGCAACGGCCGTTCCAACTCAAGCTCGGAGGAACAGCAGTGCAAAGCGGAAAACCGCTCCATAAGAAAAGCAATCTACCGACATGGTCGCTATGACTTTTGCAGGACGAGGTGATGGCGGACAACGTGGCCGAGGACGGGGAGCTGGTCGTGGACAACAACAAGGAAGTGAAACTACCTCGGCGTCGCTCCGTGTTCCCCAAACCTACGAGGAGTACCGCGATATGCCATGCCTCGTACACCTCGATGCCAACAGCAAGGCCACCCATACCAATCGACACTGCAAGTTCATCAACGACCTCAAGGAAGACCCGAAGTACGGCTACAAGCAAAGTCGGAAGAATAGACCGCGAGGCAACGACAACGGGAAGAAGAAGGAGGAGGATTCCAAGGATTCAAGTGACATGGATGAGGACGTTGACCCCAAGCACGCCGCCAAGAGCGATGACAAGGGCAAGAACCCCTTCGCAAAGAAGGCACCGGTCTACCACACTTTCCGTGGCACCCCACCATCCGACAATAGAAGACCTCTCTGAGGATCCTGATGGCTACTCTACCCCCAGTTCCCCAGTACCTGCGCTGGTTGGAGGTTCCAATAACTTGGGACAGGACGGACCACCCAGACCTTATCCCTACGGAGAACCAGTACACTATGGTCATCAACCCCTTGATTGACGGCGTGGAGTTCACCAAGTGTATGGTGGATAGTGGAAGCAGCATCAACATCATGTACCTGGATACGCTGCAGAAGATGAACTTGACGGAGGCAAACCTAAGGCGGACCAACACCATCTTCCATGGCGTAGTTCCTGGTCGGGAGGCTCGGTCCCTTGGGTGCATTACACTTTAGGTTGCTTTTGGCGATGTTAACAATTACCGCCAGGAGCGCATGACCTTCGAGGTGCTCCCCTTTAAGAGCGTGTACCATGTCATATTCGGCCGCGACATATTCCACATGTTCATGGCCAAGACATGCTTCGTCTACAACAAACTCAAGATACCCGGACCAAACGGTGTCATCACCGTATCCAGAAGCTTTACCAAGGCAAGGGACTGCGAGATCAATGAAGCAGCCGTTGTGGAAGCTGTCCTCTACAGCGAAGAATTCAAAGAGATCCAGAGCAAGGTCGATGACTCAGAGATGCCCGCGTCGAAGAAGCAGATCTCCGACTCCGCTCCTGCGTTCAAGGCCTCCATCGAGACCAAGCCGGTGGAACTTGTGGTAGGCGATGCCTCCAAGACCACCGCCATTGGGACGAACCTGGATCCCAAATAGGAAAGCGCACTCGTCGAGTTCCTCCATGAGAATAGGGACATCTTTGCCTGGCAACCTGCCGACATGAAAGGTGTACCTAGGGAACTTGCCGAGCACAGCTTAAACATTGATCCAAAATCCAAACCAGTGAAACAACCTCTACGACGCTTTGGAGATGAGAAGAGACGCACCATTGGCAAAGAGATAGCTAGGTTACTTAAGGCTAGTTTTATCCGAGAAGTCCTTCACACCCAATGGGTGGCCAATCCTGTACTTGTCCCCAAAAAGGGAACCAATGAATTAAGAATGTGCGTTGATTACACCGGCTTGAACAAAGCGTGTCCCAAAGATCCGTTTGCTTTGCCTCGCATTGACCAAGTCATTGACTCGACGGCTGGCTCGGAACTTTTGTGTTTTCTTGATGCATACTCAGGATACCACCAGATCAAGATGAGGAAGTCGGACCAATTGGCCACTTCGTTCACTACCCCATATGGCACGTTTTGGTATGTTACGATGCCCTTTGGGCTGAAAAATGCAGGTGCTACCTACCAGCGGACAATGCAATGTTGCCTTCACGACCAAATTGGTCGAAACGTTCACGCCTATGTGGACGACATTGCGGTGATGTCTACAAATTCAAATGACTAAATCTCCGACTTGAAAGAAACCTTCGACAATCTCCGGAAATACAACATGATGCTTAACCCTAAGAAGTGCGTCTTCGGGGTTCCAGAATGCAAATTGTTGGGATTCATTGTTTCCCAACGCGGAATCGAGGTCAACCCGGAGAAAATCAAGGCCATCTTAAACATAAACCGTCCGACATGCCTAAAGGACATAAACAGGTTGTGTTGCAGCAGTTAGTCGGTTCGTCAGCCGACTTGGAGAGAAGGCTCTGCCGCTGTACAAGTTGCTGAAGAAGGCGGACAAATTCACATGGTCAGACGAAGCAGATGCAGCATTGAAGCAACTCAAGGAAACTCTTTCCTCAGCGCATATACTTGCATCACCCGAGCCTGGCGAGCCCCTGTTAAGTTACATGGCGGCAACCAACCGGGTAATCAGCATCCGTCGTCGTGGTAGAGCGGAAGGAACTAGGCTATGAGTACGGAGTTCAGCAGCCAGTTTACTATGTAAGCAAGGTCTTGATGGAGTCCAAGTAGCGTTACCCGCACTACCAGAAGATAGCTTATGGAGTATTCGTCGCTTCTCGGAAGCTGAGGCACTACTTTCAGGAGCACCCAATCACAGTGGTGAGCAAGACTCCACTGTCCGACATTATCAACAATAGCGACGCTACAGGAAGGGTCGCGAAGTGGGGCATTGAACTTGCCGCCTTCGATATCACCTACAAGAGACGCGACGATATCAAGTCACAAGCCTTAGCGGATTTTGTTGCAGATTGGACGGAGATGCCAGATGCTACTCCGTTGCCGGAACCAGAGTACTGGATGATGCACTTTGACGGATCAAAGTTGCTCAGCGGCTCGGGGGCTGATGTATTGCTACAGTCACCAACTAGCGACAAGCTACACTACGTTCTACAGATCCACTTCGAGGATACAAACAACATGGCGGAGTATGAAGCACTCATTCACGAACTACGTGTAGCCAATGATATTAGCATCAAGCGCATAGTTTGCTGTGGAGATTCCGACTTGGTTGCCCAGCAGGTGGCTGGCACCTGGAATGCGCGGAACCCTACGATGGCAGCATATCGAGACGAAGTGGACGAGATAGCCAAGAGCTTCTTGGGCTACAAAGTCAAGTATGTGCCTAGGGAGCAAAATGAGGCGGCTGGTCTGCTGTCTAAACTTGGATCAGCGCGCAAGCAAATTCCACCAGGAGTTTTGCTAGAGCATCTGCGCACACCATCCGTGAAGGGGGCCGACATCGACAACCCGGATAGAGCTAATTCTTTCATCAACATGGTGACAAACGTCCCTCCGGCTTGGACAAAACCGTTCATGGAATATCTCGAACACGGAACTTTGCCCGACGACAAGGTCGAAAGACGGCAAATAGTATGAAGAGCAAAGGGTTATACCGACAACACTACAAAAGAAGCACTACTGGTGTATACCTTAAGTGTGTTTCCCAGCTAGAAGGTATGGAAATCCTACGCGAAATCCATCTCGGAGATTGCGGGCATCACGCCGATCCTCGATCGTTGGTTGCGAAAGCATTCCGACAAGGATTCTACTAGCTGACCGCAAAGGCGGACGCCGACAAGCTGGTTGAGACATGCATGGGATGCCAGTATTATGCCTGACAACCACATGTTCCTGCTGAAGAATTGCAAACAATACCAATAACTTGGCCGTTTGCAGTCTGGGGACTAGACATGGTGGGACCGTTACAAACGGCACCGTGTGGATTTACACATCTGCTTGTAGCAGTTGATAAATTCACTAAATGGATAGAAGCTAAACCCATTAGAAAGCTTGATGGGGCAACTGCCCTCAGGTTTGTCCGGGATCTAGTGGTGAGATTTGGTCTCCCACATAGCATTATCACCGACAACGGTAGCAACTTGTCTCTCAGAGAAGTGGAGGCTTATTGTTGGGAGAAGGGCATCTGACTTGACCTTGCACCTGTGGCGCATCCACAATCCAATGGTCAGGTCGAGCGAGCCAATGGATTAATTCTGTAGGTAATCAAGCCACATCTTGAGGCACCGCTACACAGAGAAGCTAGAGCCTGGGTGGAGGAACTACCATCTGTGCTGTGGAGTTTACGAACTACACCCAACAGATCCACCGGCTACACCCCTTACTTCATGGTATATGGAGCATAACCTATCCTACCTTGTGACATACTTCACGATTCACCAAGAGTCGCCGCCTACGATGAGAATGATGTTGAAGAATCCAGACGCCTTGATGTGGAACTTCTCGAGGAGGAGCGTGGTTTGGCATGCCAAAGATCCGCCATCTACCAGCAGAAGCTACACAACTACCATAGTCGCCGCGTCCGGCATCGCTCGTTTAAAGAGGAGGATTTGGTGCTCCGACTTAAGCAGAAGAAGTCACACGAGTTATCCCCGCCATGGGAAGGACCGTTCATCATAAGCAAGGTGCTACTCAATGGGTCTTACTACCTCGTTGACAATCGTGAACTGAAGGATAGACCCAACGAGGATCATAAGCGTAAGCGACATGACCCGGATGATGACTACCCGGAGCTTGATCGGCCATGGAACATAGCACAGCTTCGTCCTTTTTACACTTAGCATTTTTTATCTAATTGTGTACCTCTTATATGATCAATGAAATAAATCTCTCTGGTTCACTCATATTTTTGAGTCTTTTACCTCCTTTAGTGTTCATTTTTGGATCATGTAAAACCTTTATGCACAAGTTTTGTGATTACACTTGTGAAAATTCCACCTACGGGCGTTATCTTAAGTTTTCTGGTCTACACGTTCTTTGTCGTTTTTATGTGGATTCTGGAGTAGTGACTTTCGGCACTTATTGTCGGTGATTTTGTGCTTAGGTTATGGACGGTGCCATTGGGCATCATCACCTGAGCGCATGGTTCCGACAACCAGTCTTCCGACTCACGAAAAGTCAAGCATAAGAACCAAAGTAATGGATAAGCCAGCACTTGCTTAAAAATATATACATGCTGGAAATTAGTTCTTGGGTAGCAGGAGATAACAACCATTGTTTTTCGCCTTAAGATTACATGAATAAGTTTTTTCCGCATATGCACCAAAGGTGAAACAAATATTACAAAGTTGTTCTTCATTCCTTTGGCGCAGGCGATTTGGACATAGCATCATCAGCAGCAGGAGAGCCACCCTCAAAGTCGGCTGTGTAAAGAGACTTAGAGGAGCTTTGATCACCGTCATCGATGGTATTCCTGGGCATGAAGACATTGATGTCAACCAACTCGGCGACTCTGGTGTCATAGCCCACGAGTGATGACAAGATGGACTCATGATTAATAGCCTTGCCATCGTCATCCACGTCAGGAATCCCAGAGGTCACCGTGTCGATGTTGGCATCTTCATAGTGTGCTTTTACCATTGACAGCGCCATCCTTGCACCAGCCCGTGCACATGAAGCTTTCCAGCTTGTGGTATGCTCAGGGGCTCGACGCAGGATCTCTGAGTACTTTCCCACAGAGTCTGATGCTTTAATGTTGATCTGGAGGGGCTTGGCGATCTCCTTGGCTTGAGTGATGGCGGTGTTGATAAAGTTGCCAGCAAGAACCATGCATTCCTTGGCTGGAGGAGGCGAACGGGTTAAACCCATAGGAGCTGCAACATCCGACAAGGAGCACATGAGTTCAACAATTCAGAGTATCCAGACTACAGAAATCCAAGGCGGAGAAAAATTACTGAAGATGCTGGCCTAAGCCTGCCAGAGGGTGTCCGCTAAGGATTCTTTCTCTTGTTGGAGGAGCTTATACGCCTCATTATGGCGTTGATTCTACTCATCGTCAGCTTGCTTCTGATCTTTTAAGATCGCAATCTCCTCCTTCAAGCGATTGATTTCCTCGGTGGCAGAGTCCTGCAGGGCCTTCATTGATTCCTCATGCATTTTCAGCATGTCCTTCCTCTCCTCCTTAAGGATCTTGTTTTCTCTATCCAGCTGCTAAATGTGCTTGGATTGCTCGACAATGTCCTTGGCCTTGGCAACATGTTCTGCAAAAGTCAGAGAATTCAAAGTACACAGTGAGTACTCGGAGAATATAATCACAAAACCAAGACGGAATGCGCAAAAAGAAAACAAACTCTTGTTCTTGATGATCTGTTCCTTCAAGATGGCAGTTTTACCCTTTTCGGCTTCAAGGTCTGCGCGCATCTTCTGATACTTGTCGTTGGCCATGCCCCTCCGAGCATTCTCGTTCTGAGGAAACAAGGGAAAAAGTTAAAAGTTGTTTGGTCTACTTGGAGCCTCTAGCCGGAAGTTTCCACCTAGACGCTCGGGGGCTACAGCGAGAGTTTTTGACTTAACAATACGCTTAGATTTCCTTTAAGCATCTAGTCAGAACTAACCCAGTTACAACTAGAAGCTTGGGGGCTACAGTGTAAAGTTTTTAACTCGGATATATGCTTAGTTTTTCTTTAAGCATCTAGTCGGAACTAATTCAGTTACAACTAGAGTCTTGGGGGCTATAGTACTGAAATTTATAAACACTGCGTATGCTACTCTTAAAGCATCTAGTCAGAATATTTCATTCCATCTAAATGCTTGGGGGCTACAGTGAGAAGTTTTCTAGCTTAGTCACTCTTAGAGCATCTAGACGACGCAAAGACCTATGGTTTTTTGTCTACATCCTCGGGGGCTACAGTGGGATACTCATATGAAATGCAAAAGGCAAATAAAACTTACAAGTGCAATGATCTTGAGATTGGTAGCGCTCTCGGCCAGCAGCTTGCCAAAGGAGATGTTGTTTCCTTGCAAGATGTCTTCTTGTCGGAGGAGCTCCTCAAGACCGCACGTCGGAGATGTCGGTGCTGCACCAGGAACCAGAGTTGTGCTACTCGGCATAAGTGCCGGGTAGACTATCTTCGGGAACTCAAAAGGTTTCTGGGGAGCAAGGGCGCCGCCTTCGGCAGAAGTACCAGCTTCCATCACTGCCTTAGCGCTACCGATGGCATCCTTAGCAGGAGCTTCAGCCATTTGTTGGGCGGTACTCTCCTGCGTCACCTGCTCGCTGACAATAGCAACCTCGGTAGAGGCACCTGAGTCCACTTCCATGGCGGAAGGGCCAGATGCCTCCTTAGCTTGTTAGCTTGTCGGGGCAGCCGAGGGCTTGACAGAAGGAGTGGTAGGGGCGATGGCGGGAGATGCGTCACAATGCAGCATGTCCTTCACGGTTTTAGAAGCCCCCCAATGATTTGGAGGTCTTCTTCAAACTGGTCGTGGCTTTGTTCCTGAAATGTGCAAGGTGCATAAGTACATGAGGAAGACGGTTAAAAAGACAATGTCGGAATAAAAGAAGCTTACAAAAGTGGGGGTGCTTTGGCAAAAGGGATCTCGATGGCTTTTCTTTTCTCCGCCTCCAGGGCGGCGGTAGTCTTTTTGGAGGCTCCACCCTCCGTATTCTTCTTCTTGCCTCCGTCGGCAGCGTCAGAGGTGGAGCTCTTCCGCTTTCACGCCGCCAGAACATCGTCGTCGGACACGACGGTGACTTCCTTCATATTTGGTCCATAGATTTTGGGAGCGATGATGTCTTCGTCTATGTCGCAAAGCTGTTAAGTGAAGAACCACCGTGTTAGATGGGATGGCAGTTGCTAGACGGAAGAACTGGAGTATATGTCATACACAGAAAATAAACAGTTACCTTTGGGCACTTTCCGTCTACGAACATATCGTAGGTGATGGAGAAGCCACACTTCTTGTCCTTCACCTTGATGATGTCCTTAATACGGAGCTTGATGGAGTCACTCAAGAAGTTATCCATAGAGATGCGGAGGCTATCCCTTTTGTCGCTGGTATACTCGTGCATGAGCTTCGCGTGGTGCTGCAGAGGTTGGATTCGCCTGATGAACCAGCACATGGCTAGGTCCAAGCCGGTCAAACCCGTATCTACGAGCCACTCGATCCACCTTATGGCACGACAAGCGTCGAGGTCGGAAGGAAGGGAGGCTTGGGATCTCCATGACGAGGCTTCAGCGGCGGCTCCATCTACGAAGTCCAGGTACGCTACTTCTTGGTTAACCAGAGGGATATCTGGGCCGTAGAAGTAGGTACGTTGCCAATTCTTGCAGGACTCGTGGCCGACGATGTCGGGGAACCGCCGGCCAGGACGAATCTTGAAGCTTATGGTGCCACAGTTCCTAAGTTCATCCTTGCTATCTCCGGCTTCACGTTTGATGGTGAAGAAGTACACGAAGAGGTCTAGCCTAGGCCTTATCCCTAAGTAACCCTCGCAGAGCGCCGCGTAGTTGCTAAGAGCTAAGATACTATTGGGGGAAAGGTTCTGGGGCTAGACTCTATAGTGATTCAAGACGGAGAGAAAGAAGTTGGAGATGGGCAGGGAGACGCCGCGTACCATTTGGGCTTTAAGGTACACCTTTTCTCCGGATTGGGGAGAAGGTGTCACCTCACCGGCCGGCGCTGCCCGCCAGGCGAGCCCTTCCGTCGCAGGGAGGTAGCCTTCGGCGATCAGCTCTTGGATATCACGGTCAATGATATCTGAGCCGCGCCAGTCGCCCTTGTGCGAGACCAGTTCCTCCTCCAACGGCTCCAGCGCTGCTGGATTATGGTCGCCGCCGGTGTATTCGACCACCACCGAGACGGGGATGACCAAACCCTCTGGGGGCACGACGATGGAGCTTGCCGGCTTCGCCACGGCTTATCTCGACGCCGCCATGGAAGGGGAAGTGCTACTGCTGGCCATGGAGTGAGTACGGAGGTCACTGGTGCGGATTAGGGCTAGGGTTTTTCGAGAGTTTTCACGGAGAGCTCGAGGAGGCACGCACTGGAGGAAGAAGACAATGCGAGGAGAATGAGGTAAAAGGTGAAAAATCCACCGCAGTTACTATTTATCATCTCCAGCGTCGAGATTCATGCAGCTTGATCGGACGGTTGCCGCGTAGACAACGTGTTCGTGAACATGTGCGGAAATTTCGCCACGTCTCCAACCGTCGCCGCCAACGGTTCGTATCACTCGCGCAGGAAAATCGGACATGATTGCGTTCTCTACATGTGTGAGTTACGAGGTGTCGCTGACCTAAGCCTACGTCGCCCTAGCTGACACAGGCAGATGAGCCGTCACATCGAAGATTCCGGCATGGACGGATCCAGTTCGGCTACGGAAGAGTAAGATGGAAGATTCAGCATTTCTCCGACTTACAAGTTGAAGACAGAGAAAACCTTGCAGGGTTCTTTGGGAGGACTACAAGATATTGCTTGACGATTTGCCGACATCCATCTAGACGGAGCATTCCACGAGAGGAGTCAAGACGGCGCAAGATCTCGGAGTTCTCCGGGGGCTACTGTTGGGGATATGCTATATGGGTATCCCTATAGCATATCTCTTATCCGGCTAACCCAGGTGGCCCACAGTTGGTAGCATGGCCTATGGACTTCTTGGCGGCCCAGTTAGATGGATCCAGAAGGGAGGCCCATGCCGGATAAAGGAAGGCTACGGTTGGAGTCACCGACGTACCCGGACCCTTGGAGTACAAGACACACAAGACTAGTCATAGACGGTGTAGGACTCTGTAACCTGTCCGGCTAGGACTTTTACCTATAACCCTAGGACCTGGCGACTATATAAGTCGGGCCTATGGGAGCCTTTAGGGCACAACTTCACACAATCTCAGACGATCATAGACAATTTCATACAACCTCGCACATCGAACCTATCTCTATAACTCGGCGTATTGCCCTTATAGTGATTTATAGCAGGAGTAGGATTCTGTCACCGTCGTGGGATCTGAACCTGGGTAAGTTGTGTTACCTTGTACCCGTCAACCGTCCGCCTTCCCCACGTCTCTAATTACACACTGTGAGGACCCCTCCATGGCGTACTCGTCGGCAATACCACGACAACATCCTACGAGAAGCAGAAGAGAAAGTTCACAAGATTCGTGAGCACCTCAAGACCGCCCAGTCAAGCCAGAAGAGTTACGCCGAAAAGAGACGTCGAGACCTCGGTTTTAACATCGGAGATTTTGTGTACCTGAAAGTGTCGCCATTGAAAGGAATGCATCGTTTCCAACTAAAAGAAAAGTTAGCCCCCAGATATATCGGACCCTTCAAGATTCTGAACCATCGAGGAGAAGTGTCGTATCAATTGGAACTTCCCGAAGAAATGTCAGTCGTGCACAATGTGTTCCATATCTCATTACTTCACAAGTGCCTCGAAGTTCCGGAGAAGACTGAAGTGTTCAAGAACATTGATCATCAGACCATAGAGATCAATGATTACGTAACCTATCCCGAAGTACCCATCCGTATTTTGGAACTAGCTTTCAGAACCACCAGGACCCGAAGCATCAAGTTTCTCAAGATCCAGTGGAGCAACCACACGGAAGAAGAAGCTACCTGGGAGCGCGAAGATCACATCAGGATAGAGTTTCCCGATCTCTTCAAATCCTAGGTAATCTTTTTCGTCCTTTTTCAAATCTCGGTACAAGATTTTGTTTAAGGTGGGAAGGTTTGTAACATCCCAAAAATATTAAGCTTGGATCATCAAACTCTATTCATCAAAATTAGGGTTAACAAAAACTTTCCCAACTAAAAATATGAAAGCATTCATATGTATGTGGATTCGAAATTTGGATTCTTTTTGAATTGCCATGATTCTATGTTTCTTTACTTATAAAAGGATTCTTAGGTGAAATAAACATCATCTAAACAATCCCCAAACTTTTCCCAAAGACAAACAACTCAAAATAAACAAATGAAGTGAATGGTCACTTTGGCCAAATTAACTACCATGCCTACTTTGGCTATTCCAAGCACTCAAAACTTAACAGAAACATTTGTGGATCTTTGCACCCCTTGTTAGTACTCATAATGAGGTACCAAGGCCCACTTTGTGATCTTCCAAAAACATTCAAATGCTAGGTTTAAATGACAGTTTAAATTTGAATCTATCTCATATGGGAAGATCCCACTATTTCAAAAACCACTCAAACCAATTCAATTTTCAAAACCCAAGCATCCACAGAATCCCCAGAACATGCCTAGAACACCCACCAAAAATCATTTCAAAATTCAAAAGTTAGTTTCTTGCGGCCATTTCATCAAACACCTTGCAGATTCAAATCAAACAAATCATAAACACTATAGTGTGCAGTGAATTTGTCCCAACTTGTTCCCTCTCTTGTTGAAACTAGTCTTTAGTAGATCATCTAGCTCAATTGTAAACATCTAGCACCACTGTGATCTTGCCTTGCCATCAATGGTGAGCAGGCCGAGCCTCACCATGCCACCCCATTGTCGCCAGCCAGATAGCATCCACCCTAGCCTTGCTCACATTGTCTGGGAGGTAGCCAGCATCTCACCGTCGCCCACTGTCCCCTCCCCAAGCCAGTGAAAGCCGTGGACCACCAGGAACGCCGCGCGCCCAGTGCCACTGCGACATGCCGAGCCCGCCCCAGAGCACCGCACCCGACACGCGTGCACACGCCGCCCCTCGACTGCAGCCTGTGACCGCCGCTTCGCCATGATCCCATGAACACGCCAGACACCCCCGTTCGCCGCCCCATACCCCGTAGCCACCGCTCGCCGCGGAGTTCACCTCCTCTACCTCGCAGAGCACCGCACGTTACCGACCGATTGCCACTGCCCCTACGCACGCATTTAAGCTCTAGAGCATCGCTAGGAGACTGCCCATCGATCTCCAACCTCATCCATGCCGCTAGCAGCCCGTAGCCATGTCACCACTATCGCCTGCCCATCCCTCTCGGTCTCGCCGTCGAGCCTATAAAAGGAGGCCACCCCAAGCCATTTGAAGCACACCATCCCACTCCCCTCACCTCACTGATCGTTCCACCCTCGAGCCGTAGCACGAGGAGCAGCAGCTCGCCGGAATTGCGCCTGAGTAGGCCGCCTCTGGAGGAGAAGGGGGCCGTTGATTTCGACCACCCCCGGAGCTGCCTCGACCGTCCCTGAGCTCACCGTCGACCACTTGTTCGTTTGCCCGCATCGCCGTCGTCGCTAGAGCCCTTTTATGCCCCCTATGCACCCCCACCAAGCCGCTAGGGTTCGAGCTTGCCGGTGACATGTTTATCGTCGACGACGACCCTCAGCCGTTGATCCCCCTTCTAATCCAACGACCCACATAGCCCCGTACCACTTTGCGTGTTATGAGTCGCTGACTGGTAGACCCCCCTGTCAGCTGAGCCCCGCTCTGCGGAGTGACACTGGCCGGCCCATTAACCTCTCCCACGCGACCCAACAGTTTGAATTTAGACTTTTCCTTTTTAATTCAAACCCAGTTCTGTACCTAGTTTCAAAAATCAACCCAGCTCGATTTATTGAACCAAATTGCATGAAACCAATTTTGTTAGAAAGGTACTGAAAATCTTAATCCAAGCCCGTTGGATTCAAATCATTTGGATCTGTAGATCAACCTTGGTAAAAATAACAAGTCAGAAGCTTTTCTGCATTCAAACATTTTTCAAATTTCAACCATAAGAGCTTTTGAATTGATTCCAACTTTCAAAAATCAAATTTGATCATACCTTTCAGAATATATAAAAACATATGGGTTTTACTACAGAAATAATGTCCAAGTAATAAAAGAATGCCACATATGCATTTCTAGTCATTTTATTTATTTAAAATAAAAAGGTTAAACCTTATTAAATTGTGACACCACTTTAAATCACATTCCCATGAACTGAAATATGTGGTGATGACATGTGTCAACATGATCCCATGTTTGAGTTGGATAATATTAAACCTTAAGTAGTTTTTCAATGAGTAGAAATTACTTTTCTAAAAATAAAATAATTAAGACAAAAGCTTTAATCTTGTAATGTTAGTGATGATGCTAGATCATCTATAGTACACTTTTGTGTGACGATTGAAAGTAGTTAAGTGTTGTTTGGTGATTGTGTACATCGTATTTATTTATAGACGCTAGTACCGACCAAGGATACGAGGAGGAAGGAGGATACTACGAGGAAGAAGCCGAGGAGAACTTCAACCACTGCTCTGCTCAAGGCAAGCTTATACTGATACTTATGCAAGCCTAATACCACTGGTTGATTTAGCAAGCTAACACTTGCAAGTTACCATATCTATGCAAGCTATTAACTTACCAATCTTATAACATTTGTTAAACCATCCTAGCTTTTACTTGCAAGCCTTAAGCTTTGTTTCTTTATCAACGCTCTCTCTTAGAGTTTACATAGTGATTTGTAGATACTAGAAAGATATTTGAATGTAGCATAAAGAGCATAAAATTTGGCTTAAGTTAGATAATCTTGATATCATCCTAAGGCATGAGATTGAACTTAGTTAATCTCCACTTGTTTACCACCCCTCATTAGTACTTACCACCACTTGTAGATGCTAGTGCTAAGCATAAAACTTGATCAACTTTAGATGGGAATACTTGGTGAAAATGGATATGAAAACCTTGGAATGATGAGTCATTCTAATGAAATGTTTTGACATGTGTTTCCGAACACCAGATGATTTTGATGATGAAAATGTTGAGGCATGAGCCTTATCCCTTTATAAAACTGATGGTTGTCTGGATGCGATACCATTCCAATTTTACCGTACAACCACAATACCCAAAAATTGGGTAGGGCTTAACTGGAAACTTATATACCTTAGTATGGGTTCCCTCACAGCCAAGGTCTGAGCTGAGGCTACCTTGTGAAGATTGACCACGTGTGCAGTACCCAAGATGACAGTTGGTCATGGTTGGGAGGCCAAACTCACAGGAGAGGTGCCTATACTAGGGCGTGTAATCAAAAGGTTAGGATTGATTATCCACATACTGAGTATGGTGAATTCAGGATTTGTTCCTGACGGATGTATCGAATGTTGTGGTGAAAGTGTACAATCTCTACAGAGTGTCAAACTATTCGAATAGCCGCCTCCGCAGTTATGGACAGTTGGAGTGGCCATACTGTTCCCCCGTCAGATGTTTTCAAAATGACTTGTGAAATGGATTGAGACTTTGACTTGACCACAATAGGGTTGTGGTATGAAATTCAAGTTCCCACTTAGGTGTTATAAAACTTCAACTAGCTTTCTTCGCTTTTGAACTTAGTAGAGGTAAATATGGCTTTTTGCAAAACAAACCTAGAGCTTAGTGTCCTACTACAAAAACCCCCTTAACTGTTAGTATTAGTTTGCGAGTACTTAAAGAGTACTCATGGATTTGTCCCTGGCTATTCCCGTGGCCAGACTATGAAGAGGAGTATCAGGATGATGGACTGAAGGAAGGTTACGACAACTAGGATCATCTCCCATCGTCAGCATTGCCTGTGACCCTGAAGATGGAGCTTCACCAACGCTATCGTTATTATTACGTTATTCCGCTATTTGAGTTGTATTAAGAACTGGATCATGAGATCCTTATTTGTGTAAGACCTTATGTATGGTTTGTAATGGATGATGTACTGTGATATCCAAATCTGTTATGTATCGCAAAAATGGTAATCCTGGGATTGTGATGTATGGCATAATAGGCATCTGGGATTAAAAATCCAGGTGTTGACAATGACTGTTGTGCGATCATCGTTGGCAGCAACAAGTGGTCCCTTCCCTTTGTCCAGGGCTGTAGGCGGAGCTCGTCCGGGCTGATATTCATCCATCGCTGTCCCAATGGTGACGAACACCTCTCGAGACGCGACGGCATTGTTGGCCTGCTCGTCGCGCGTGTACTCCTCTTCCATCTCCTGCATGGCGGAGTCTAGTTCCTATGGACTGAAATATATCTCCTCCGAATCTGTACTGAAGTCGGCGTAAAGCGCGCCAATCACAGAGTCGGAGGGCGCCAGGACTTCCTCGATGACGGGGGGTGGAGGTGCAATAGCGGCGACGATGACTGGAGGTGGTGGCGCTGCTGCGGCGATGACGACCGGAGGCGGTGGTGGCAGTGGCTAAATCGGAGGGGCTCCGACAATGAGCGCAAGCGCTGTCTGAGCCGCTACTTCGGCCTCCGCGTAGTTGTTGATGGTGTTTACCATGCTTTCGAAGGTAAGACGTCCCAAAACCTCTTGCCGTCTTAGAGAATGCCGGAGAAGCGTGCCATGGTCCAGGCCCTCCACAAAGTGATACATAGCATCATCATTGGGGGTATTGTGCCAGATCGGCTCGTATACGGAGCCACCTGGCAAGGTAATCGCGGGGTTTTTTGCCCTCTCTCTGAATGCAACGCGCCAGATCGAAGATGGTAACCACGCCGACAAACTTGTATCTCTGCTGTCCAGACGCACAGGCGAAGCCGGCGGGCTTGCAGTGATCTTCCACCTTTATATCCTGCACAGGGGCGGTTTGGGTGGGCCTTGAATTTTCCGATTTTTTCCGGCAAACTCCGAAGAGAGATCCGACATCAATCCTTCCGCGAACGTGTCCTGCCTGTAGGCGGTCCGTGCGGGGCTTGATGCTCCTCCGACTCCTAGGGAACTAGTGCCCGAGTCGGTTTTGCCGATGAAGAGGTGGATGTCTCTGATAGGAACGATCGAACACCGCATAGGGTTCGTCTTTGCCGGGATCCAGAACTCGTCGGGAGGGACGATCGGAACATTGCCGGAGAAGAGAACGCGACTGATGACTACGGTTTCGTCGATTCCTACGAAGATCTTGGTTCTCGCCCACTAAAGAGCCTGAAGCGCCTCTTGCCCCACGATGGGCGCCAACTGTCGTGGTATTGCCGACGAGTACGCCATGGAGGGGTCCTCACAGTGCATATTTAGAGACGTGGGGGAAGGCGGACGGTTGACGGGTATGAGGTAACACAGCTTATCCAGGTTCAGATCCCACAATGGTGGCAGAATCCTACTCCTGCTATACTCCGAGTTACAGAGATAGGTTCGATGTGCGAGGTTATGTGAAGTTGTGCCCTAAAGGATCCCATAGGCCCGACTCATATAGTCGCCAGGTCCTAGGGTTACAGGGAAAATTCCTAGCCGGGCAGGTTACAGAGTCCTACACCGTCTATTACTAGTCTAGCGTGTCTTGTACTCCAAGGCTCCGGGTATGCTGGTGACTCCACCGTAGCCTTCCTTTATCCGGCACGAGACTCCCTTCTGGATCCATCTAACTAGGTCACCCAGCAGGCCATGGGACATGCTACCGACTATGGGCCACCCGGGTTATCCGGATAGAGGGCATGCTATGAGGATACCCATATTGCACATCCCCAACAATAGTGTACGGATAACTTTGAACATTGACCTTTGGATCAAGAGTGGAAAATCCAAACATTGCTAACAGTTCGATATTCTTATCCATTCTTAGCATCTAGAAGATTCTATTGATAGAATTTAGCACAATGAATGAACGCTAGTATGCGCAAACCCGAAACACACTTCATTGCTTAGTTCTAGGGACCTTGTGCTAAATGCATGGATTTGGATGTAATTTTCATTTTTATGAGGTCCTTGATGTAACTGGTACTTCCATCGACCGTGTTAACTGAAGCACCTCGCTCCTACGGGGCCTGCCACTGTTAGAAGAAAATGAAACCCTCCCAATCATCACACAGTGTACCATGGTTTCTTATAGGAGTATAATTCCATTTTTCAAGCTACCTAGCTAACTTCGCACACTTCACCGACTTCTTCCCGATTTAACAAAATTAGGTTAAACTTGAGCTATATGTAAGCAAGGTAGATTGCTCTTGAATTAAATGTCTTTTCGAAGGTAGATGGGTGCATCTTCTTGTAGTAAACAATGTCGTTGGTGTGAGTTTCCAACTATCAGGAAAGAAAATTCTCAATTTCTCGAGTAATGACGAGATTGTTATTTTTCATAAATATTGTCCGAAGAATATGGATCTTAATGCCACAAGCCAAGCTTCCATACATATTAAGTGGACCAACATGTTTCAACTTATGATTCCTATGTTTAATTTTATGGTTTCTCAAACTTCATCCTAGCTAACTCTGTCCACTTGAATGTTGTGGCGCCCCGCAAAACCACTACTAGAAAATCGCGTTGTTTTTGTGCACCGCATCGTCATGACCGCATGCTCATGTCATCATGCCACCTTGCATTTGAGCATTATATAAAACCCTTTTTGGTTTGGTTCTTCTCTCATATGCATTGTTAATTGTATTTGCCTCTTGATATTGTATTTGGTTATTGATATATTGTTTAAATGCCCAAGTTGAGTTGGGGGCATGTCTTTTAATCTACTCCACCACCCTTTATTTTCACCACCTTATAATTCCACCATCCCTTTATCCATGAGCTTTTATTTTATTTTCTTTTGGTATTTAATCTAGCTCATGGGAGATAGGATGGATCTACTTACACAAATTCTTTTGCTTGGCTTTATTCCACTTTTGGGAATGCATAAGAATAATGCCATGTAAATATTATTGTTTTCACAAGAATAAGCATGACATTAATTGTTTTGCATGGGCCATGCAAGAACCTACACATTCTAGTCTTTTGGGTTTTTATTTGACTCTTGAGTGGATCATCTCTCATCTCTCTCTTCCTTCTTTTGGCTTGGTCTTAGTTGATCTTGCTTAAACCCCATCACCACCCTACCTCATCTCACCCTCTCTCTTTACCCTCTCTCCTAACCCTAGTTTCCTCTCTGACCTAACCCGAGCCCCCTCCAAGCTAACCCTAGCTACCCACCCCTCTCTCACCCCCTCTCTCTACCTAGCTGGCCCCACCTGGCCACCCTGTACCCACCTAGCTACCACCAGACCAAACCCTAACCGAGCCTAGCTCACCCGAGCCCGAGCCTCTAACCCTAGCCGAGCCTCACCTCTCTCTCTCTAGCTCTCTCTCCCTGCCTCAGCAGCCCCACCCCGAGCTCCCCTCAACCGCCTGGCCCGCCTGCAGTCACTCCCCCATGCCTACCTGCCCCTGCCCTGCCGAGCCAGCTAGCGCACGTGAAGGAGGAGGGAAAAGGTGGCCGAAGCCACCTCTATCCCTAACCACTCCCCCACGGCACCCCCTCTCCCCTCCCGTCCCTATCTACTCCCTCTCTCTCGCCTGCTGCCTCCCCCAGATCTACCCCAGGGCACCTGCCGCTCCTCCCCTCCCTCTCCACCGACGCCCAACCTCTCTCGCCGGCCACCGTCTGCTCCACCGACGCTTCTTCGATCCAGCCGACGAGCGCGACGTGGAGGTGGTCGGGGAGGACGAGGAGGCCTCTCTGCTTCGACCAGTACCTGTCGCGAAGGAGGAGAAGGACCAGCGCCGAAGTTCCCCGACGAGCCGACGCCAAACCCTAACGCCGGTGGCCGTCTGCATCCTCGCCGCTGCGACGCTCCCCAAGCCGATCAAACACCACCAACATCCTCACGGTGAGCGTCCGAACCTCCCAGACAACCTCCCTCCGTTCACCGTTTCTTGTACGCGCCACGCCGCCGGACGAGCGCCTTCGGTGCATCGAGCTCCCGTCGTCGAGGACCGTCCCTGCGTCGCCTCACACCTTACCTAGCCGCGTTGTCCTCTCCTATCAACTCCCCTAGCACTACCGCACTGGCCACCATCCCCTGCGCCAGCGCCCGCGACCTGGGTTCGATTCCCCGCCCCGCGCCGCGCACCGATCTCTCGTCAGAACGACGTAGAAGAAAAGCAGTGTCGCGGCGCCTTTTTGCAGAAAACCCCTCGTTGTTTTTCGCTTCAACCCGCGGTACGCAGAGCCCCACCAATCAGCCTCTCTGTCCTTTTTACAAAGAGCACCCCGTAGTATCTTAGCATTAACCAGCGGTCCGGTACCCCCCTCCTGCCAACCACGTCTGTATCACCCACTGTCACGTGGGCCCCCGTGGCCGCTGGCCCCACCTGTCATTCGAAGAGGCTAGGTAAAGCCACGGTGAGAAAACCTTTTCTGTGTGCATGAGTCCCAGTCAGCCTGGCCCCACCTGTCACTGACTGTGGCTAGGTCTGGGCTGAGTAACAAAAGTCTCTGTTCTTTTCTGTTTTAATTTAAACTTTTCAAATTTGTTTTAAATGCAAATTTAATCCTGTCTTAAATAACTTTTAAAATACAAATCCAAATAATACAAATAATATATGTTTTAAAATCATAAAAATGTGAGGAATTCAAATATGGCCTTCAAAATATATTTTGAACACTTTGAATTTCAAGTTGATTAAAATTACAATAAAATGCCCTTTTCCCTTAATTAATTAATAACTTTTGTTTTATAACTCCAAATTTAACAAATAATATGTCTAAAATGATCAGCTCGACGAGACCTTTCTGTTTATGCATTCCATGTTCTGCTTTGCAGCATGCATCATATCATAAGCATGCTGGATCTTTTGTCGTAGTATTAAATATTGCATCCGGTGTTTGTGCTAGTGTTTTGCTTCTTCACGGACTAGGCCGATGAGGTGATGCGAGTGTCGACCCGACCTTCGGATGAACCTTCAGCAATGTTTTTCAGGCGAGCACCTCCCTCTTTCTACCTATCTTACTTTTATAGTGTTTATTCCCTCCTGTTGATCTATTGCTATCTGTGTTGCGATGCTCTAGTTTTCGTACCCGGGATACCCCTTGCAGCCTTACATTGCCTTGGACACATCCTATTACCTGTTGTTTGGTAGATAGCTGGACTTGCGCGTCGTAGTCGCTTGCTCAAGTGCTGTTACGTGTCGTCAAGTACCACAGTTGTTGCAGTATTGCCACATGTTAAATGTTGGAGATGTTCATGGCTTTAATTACTGTTTAATAACTAAAATTGAAAGTAGGTAAATGCAGAGGCATAGGTGGGCAATAGATGTTATTTGGTTGTTAACCGTCCACTTGTGTCCCGTAGGACCCCGAGTTCTTGACACCTGTTCCGAGATCGAGCGCGCTAACCACAGGTGGGGTGTATGGGCACCCCCATCGATTTAGTACCTGATTCCAAGTACTGTACTGGAGGCCACAAAGTAGTTTGGGGCTTTATTACTATTCTGTACGTATTCCATGATTTACTGCTTTATTTAAGTTTGTGCGAGGAGAACCTGTACTGTTTTGTAAGCAGAGTGTTTTCGCGGTATCGACAAGCCCAGTCACATTTTCGGGTTCCCAGTCGTTTACAGCCACTGACGCAAACCCTGGGTCCGTTCCGGAGCCGGCCAACTTCATTGCGGGTAGCTTACACTACTAGGAAAACGGCTATAGGTAATCAGCACATCCGTGGCTCACATGGTTGAAGTGCCCCACGGCTAAAACAGGCGTGGCTCACCTGTGGGCAGTGCCCTACTAATAACTAGAACAACCGTGGCGCACATGACCATAGTGCGCCACAGATGTGTGTGGGCCAGGGCCCTGTTGGCCACACGCCAAACTTCTGTAGCGCACTACAGTCATGTGCGCCACGGTTGTTAGGGTCATCTGTGGCGCACGTGCGCATGGTGTGCTACGACTAAGCGCATGCCCACCTCTGCTCTGAAACGGCCACAAACTTCTGTGGCGCACTCCGCCTAGTGCGCCACAGGGACTAGGAGCATCTGTGGCGCACTCGTCCTAGTGCGCCACAGAAGTTTGTACTCCCTGTGGCGCACTGGGGCCGTGTGCGCCACGGATGTTTCGATTCTTTTAGGACAGCACTTTATGTGCACATGTGTGCCCACACATCCACCACCCACACTTCACGTTCCCCTTCTTCTTCCTCCTTAGATCTAGTCGGGATCTTCTCCTTCCCACCTCAATTTCTCCATACATTCACCATTTTTAGCATGTAAAACTTGCTTTGGATGTTACATAAGTAATAGAGGAGGTCTCCGGTCTCTCATCTATCCGTCTCCGGTCGACGCGCGCACCTCTCCTTTCCATCTTTCTCGCGATCGGTCTCTCATCTCGGTAAGTTGTCCATGTAAGGATGTGTTCATGTGTATATGGATGATGCATGTGCTCATATGTATGTAGATGATCGATGCTCATGATGTGTGTATGTGTGGAGAGGATCGATGGTCATATGTGTGTGTATATGGAGAGTATCGATGATGCTCATGCATGTGTGTATGGAGAGGATAATGATATGTTCATGTGTGTATGGATCGGTTTCTCTCTCTCTTGTGTTTGTATGTGAACTAGTTGCCTTTTGTTTTGCCAAAATGTTGATTCATTTCCATTTTGGCAAGACTTTGGCATTTCGCAAAGGTCCTAATTTTAGGATAGGTCATGCCGAAATTTTCTATCGACCATTGCATGCATGCATTCATTATGTGGTTCTAATAGACTTCAAAATTGTACCGTGTACATCGTGCAGGCAAAAATGGTCCGCATAATGAGCGAAGGCATTGTGGCTAGATTTTTGAAATGTGCGACGGCCGACATGATACGAAATAACAAGACAGATATAAGATGTCCGTGTAGAAGATGCAAACTCAACTGGGTGATCAACCCAGATTCCGGGAATCTGCAGGCGCACCTGCTCCGCCATGGTTTCATGGATGGATACACTCGTTGGATAAGCGATGGCGTAGATGATGGAGACGGTGAAGAAGGTGGCCAACATGACGATGATCGTCATCACGGCGAGAACGGGCGAGATGATGAAGAGTCTCCTGGAGATGGTGAAGGTGCGGAAGCAGACCGGGATGATGATGATCTAGATGCCGGAGGAGCAGACGACGATGGAACAACGTCAGGCTGGGTGCGGGACCCTTATGTGCAAGAGCTGCTTCTCAAGCAGACGAGTAACACCAGGGCTGCCGCTAGAGAGAAAGCCAAGCTTGCGCAACTTGAGAAAGACGCGGTTACTCCATTGTATGAAGGATGCAGGCCCGATGATACCCGGTTGAATGTAACGCTCAAGGCTATGGAGATGAAGGCAAAGCACAAATTGAGCGACGCAAGCTTCGACGATATGATGGCATTCTGGCACGATCGTCTCCCGGAGGGGAACACATGTCCAACTAGTATCGAGGATGCCAAGAAAATCGTCTATCCTCTCGATCTACCGCATGTTAGATATCACGTATGCATCAACGATTGCATCATTTATCGGGGCGAGGACGCGGAGAAAACCACATGTCCGGTGTGCGGCGTGAGTCGATACAAGAAAGGGAAGAAAGCACCTCGAAAAGTGGTATGGTACTTTCCTATCACCCCTCGTCTGCAGTGCTATTTCGCGGACCCTAAGGAAGCGAAGGTCATGCGATGGCATGCGGAAAGGAAGAAGCCAGGAGATGATGATGACCCCAAAAAGGATGAGCTGCTGACGCACCCTTCAGATGCTAGCCAGTGGAAAGCATTGGACCTCGAATTCCCAGAATTCGGTGGAGATTCGAGGAACATCAGGCTTGGTGCGAGCACCGATGGACTCAATCCGTTCGGTAGCCAGAGCAGCACGCACAGCACTTGGCCTGTGTTTGTATGGATGTACAACCTCCCTCCATGGTTGTGCATGAAGAAGAAGTACATACAAATGAGTATGCTAATTCAAGGGCCGAAACAACCTGGTACCGACATCAATCTGTATCTCGGGCTGTTGAAAGAGGAGCTAGCCACGTTATGGGAATCTGGAGCCAATACTTACGACGCCGTCGCACAAGCTTATTTCACTATGAGAGCCGCGTTGGTCACTACGGTGCAAGACTATCCAGGTTGCGGGTATATCTCGGGGCAGGTTATCCAAGGATTCTACGCATGCGTTAGGTGCATGGATAACACAAGCTATCTCCAACTAGAGAAAGATCCAAGGTCATCGAAAACCGTGTTCATGGCGCACCGGAGGTGGCTCGGCAAGAATGATCCATGGAGAAAACGTGGAGACCTGTTCGATGGAAAATCAGAGACCCGAGGAATCCCAGAGCGTAGGAGCAGCGAAGAAGTGGAAGAGTTGCTGAAAAACTGGAAAGATTGTCCTAAGCCTGGAAAGAAGCAAAAGAGGCAGCAACAAGACAAGCCGCTGATGAAGGTATGGAAAACAAGGTCTGTTTTCTGGGAGTTGCCATACTGGAAGTTTCTCCGCACGCCTCATAGCCTCGACATCATGCATATCACGAAAAACGTGTGCGAGAGTCTGGTCGCCACCATAATCAACATGCCAGATAGGACGAAAGATGGTCCGAAAGCAAGGCACGACCTGATATGCTTGGGTATCCGGAAGGAGCTTCACGGAGGACGCACTACTCCTGATGATCAGGAAGATGACGATGATCATGAGTCGGAGACGACACAAGGTCGTCGGAAGGGTAAAAAGTTCAAGAAGAACGAATATTACTGCCCTCCTTCTTGCTTCACTCTAAGCCAGGATGAGATCAAACAGTTTTTCAAGTGCCTTCTAGGAGTCAAATTTCCTTACGGCTACACGGGCAAGATAAGAAGATACCTAGACGAGGCGAAGCAGAGGTTCAGTGGCATGAAGTCTCACGACTGTGCCGTGCTAATGACGCAGGTACTTCCGGTCGCACTAAGAGGGATAATGGACGAGCACGTCCGTGAAACGTTATTTGGCCTATGCAAGTTTTTCGACGTCATCTCTAGGAAGTCGATTGGCTTGAATCAGCTCGGAAGGCTACAGGAGGAGATCGTGGTGATACTATGTGAGCTTGAGGTCTACTTCCCACCCGCATTCTTTGACATTATGGTGCATCTGCTGGTCCATGTCGTGGAGGACATCGTACAACTCGGGCCGATGTTTCTCCGCAGCATGATGGCGTTCGAAAGGATGAACGGACACATCAAAGGATACGTTCGCAACAGGTCCCGTCCAGATGGAAGCATAGACAAGGGCTTTCTGGCCGAAGAGTGCATCTCTTTCTGCACGAATTATCTAGACATCGAGAACCCTGTCGGTCTTCCCGTCAACAGACACCTTGGCAAGCTCGACGGATCTGGTCACCGAGAGGGTCGTCGCATACTGCATGCAGACTTCGATTTTCGACGCGCAGACTTTGATCGAGCAAACCTCGTCGCGCTACAGCATTTAGAACTGGTCGATCCTTGGGTACAGAAGCACAAAAGGTTAATCGAGAAGAAGTACAATGACCGGGGCATACAGAGGACGCAGGGAGAAATAATCAAAGAGCACAACTCAGATTTCACGCGTTGGTTTAGGCAGACGCTCCTTGATAATCCCCCGCGCTCGCATTCTTCTGACACGGAAAAGATCATATTCACCTTGTCGCAGGGACCGATGCAAAACCTGGTGACCTATCAGGCGTATGATATCAACGGCTACACATTCTACACGGAGGAAAAGGACAACAAGTGTGATTATCAGAACTCAGGCGTAACGTCGGAATTCTACACCGATGACAACGTGAAGGAAAGATTCTACGGAAGAATCGAGGAGATCTGGGAGCTCGACTACTGTGGAGAAAAGGTGCCGATGTTCCGTGTCAGATGGGCAAAGAGCGTCGAAAGAGAAGACCGGTATTTCACAACCATGGTTATACCCGAAGCAGCCAAATCCAAGGCCGCCGGTGCAAACGTGGCCGCGAAAAATGAACCGTGGGTACTGGCTACCAAAGTGGACCAATGTTTTTTCATTACCGACCCGACAAAGCCTAGCCGTGTTGTCGTGAGGAGAGGAAAAAGAAACATCATCGGAATGGATGGAGTCGCCAACGAGCAAGACTTCGACCAGTACGGCGATCCAAAGATTGAAGATGACGACGACTACGATGCAGCAACATACATCACAAGAAGAAAAAGGACAACCCTACCCAAAAAAGGTAGCCCGTTCGAAAGAAGAAACATTAAAGTGCCGGGGCTAAATTATTCAATCGCGACAAAGAAGGGAAAAAAGATTGTAAAACGCTAGCTCAAAAAATATTGTAAACGCCTGGTCAAAAAAGATTGTAATATTCATGAACAAAGTATTATGAAATTTAGTTATACTTTAAATCATATTTTTGGGCATTTTTGGAATATTATTACTTTTGGGCATTTTTGGAATATTTAAAAGTATTTTAAAATCAAAATAAAACTTCTATGGCATATATCACCACTTTTGGGCATTTTTGGAATATTTAAAAGTATTTTAAAAACAAAACAAAATTTGTATGGCATGTATCACCACTTTTGGAACATTTTAAAGTATTTTTTGGAACATTTTAATTATTTTTAAAGTAAAAATAAAAAGTGGAGCACCAGGATTCGAACCTGGGTGCTCATCGTTTAGAATAGAGCTAAGGGCAGAACCAGTGGGGTAAGACAGTACTAGTGTTAACTAGTGGGACGGCCAAGTACTTATCTGATAGTCCAACCCACACACGCGTAGCGCACCCTGGCCAAGTGCGCTACGGTTATCCGTAGCGCACTTGGCCAGGGTGCGCTACGCGTGTGTGGGTTGGACTAGTCATCTGCGCGCGTGAGCCAGCCCTCCCATCGCCGTGCTCATCAGACACATCGTCCATCTCCATCCCCATCCCCGCATCGAGGCGCCGCCGCCGCCACGCCAGGAGGAGGCCGCCGCCGCCACGCCAGGAGGAGGCCGCCACGCCACGCCAAGAGGAGGAGGAGGCCGCCACGCCACGCCAGGAGGAGGAGGCCGCCACGCCACGCCAGGAGGAGGCCGCCGCCGCCACGCCAGGAGGAGGCCGCCACGCCACGCCAAGAGGAGGAGGAGGCCGCCACGCCACGCCAGGAGGAGGAGGCCTCCACGCTAGGAGGAGGAGGTCGCCTTGCCCGCGCCAGGAGGAGGAGGTTCCTGCAGAGTCGTCCGCCAGCCCTCGTCGTCGTCATCTCCCCCTCTCTCCTCGAGCAATCTCAGAGGTGAGCTCTGCCCCTCCCCTCTATCCTTCTCCTCCTCTGCATCTGGTTAGGGTTAGGCTATTTTCTTCCTGAATCCATTGCATCTGGTTAGGGTTAGGCTATTGTACTTTGGTGTTTGCAGAATGTTAGACAAAAATGTGCTAGTGCTTGCAGAATGTTAGACAAAAATGGGTTAGGGTACCACAATTTCACTACACTGGACCTCTCCATGTTCTGTTAATAAATCAGTCAATCATGTCACTTCTATTTTTGGCTTGAAATGGGCTAGTTAAACCAGTGCAGTAGTTTTCCTGTAGCTTCTATTTTTGGCTTGAAATGGACTGGATAAATGAGTTGAGCATGTTGGCACTTTCATATTAAGAACTCCAATATTCTGTCTCCATGTGAGCATCAATCAATCCAATAAACAACATCACATGTCATCTTGGAATATGGCATCCTCGCCATGTATGCAGAGCCAGAGGTCTCCCTTGTATAAATAAAGTTTGCTGTCAAATGAGTTGTTAATCTGATGCTGATGGCTCCATTTGTTCAAGTGATGGCTCCATTTGTTCAAGTGATGGCTCCAGTTGTTAATCTTATGCAGAGCCAGCTGCTTCTGAACAGCTGATAGAGACATGTTATGGTGTTGATGTTGAGCTGGTACTTGCTTTTGCAAGCCCCTTATTTTGTTCAAGTGTCCTGTTCCAGCCAGCTAACATCTCCTAAACAAACACCTGAACAATATATACTACAGACCCTAGTAATAACCCTACCAGAGTACCAGTACTACTACTCCTCCACCTAACAGAGTGTCAAGACTCTACCAAACAGAGACATTGTCAAGCACTGCCACTGGGATGCAGTACATCTTATATTGTTACTGCAATGCTAGTTATGATGAAACAATGTGTATATAATGATGAAATGCTCCTGCTGAAATCCTAGTTATGATGTATATACTGATGAAATGCTCATGCTGAAATCCTAGTTATGTTGTATGGTGTTAGTACTGATCCTGGTGATGGTTTTAGTACTGGTTTGCTTGCTGGAGATGGTCTAGTAGTACTGATCTGTGGTAATATAATTGTAGAACTAGAAATTGTGCTTGTGCTTGTATATGAAGCACTTTATTATGTCGTGTATGCAGGTTCTTGTATGAAATGAGTCCCGATTTTTGCCGGAATGTTGATTAACTTCCGTTTCGGCAGAAATCGGGCACTCCTAGTTTAAGAAAATTAGCAAAGGTCATGCCGGATTTTTCCGTGCATTTAACCAATTATTTGTTTTTTATTAGTGCAAAGATGTGTGACAACGACGAGGCTGGATGTTCTAAGCGCATCAGCGCTGAAGGAGAACTCAGACCTCCGAATAAACAATTGACATTCTGGGAGGCGGCCCAGCGTCTAGAAGACGATGAAGAATACCATCCTTCGGAGAGCGAGGATGATGAGATGGAAGACGCGGAGGAAGAAGCCGAAGGAACGGCGGACGATGAAACCACTGATGGCGGCAAGGGCACAGGGAGTGGTAGCAACCCTCCTAAGAAGAAGAAGCCGAAGGACCGGCGCCCGAACACGGTCGGCACGGTTAGGGAGGAAATTACTGAAGTGAGCCCATCAGGGGTTCCTTTGGAGCCCCCCTTGTCGTCAAAGGGTACGGTGGGCAAGTGGCGGCGATCACCCGGACAACCATCTCGATCAACACCGAGAATCTCCGGCATAAAGATAATGGCCACTTGCGCACACTCCTCTTCGAGAAGCTGCATGCCAGATACAAGTTCCCCGCTAAGTATCAGAACACAAATTATCATGGGAACGAAGTAAACAAATCCGCCCTCACAAAGATGAGCACCGCCCTGGCCAGCTGGAGAACCCGGATAAAGAAGAAGATCTATAAAGAAGGCAAAAGTCTCGAGGAGATCCAGAAGATTGACCCGCAGATCACCGAAGATCAGTTCCGGGAGTTCAAGGAGAGGTGTGAATCTGAAAGAGCCCTGGCCAATAGTAATCGGGGAAAGGTGCTGCAGGCGATGAATATAGGTCATCACCATCTCGGATCTGGTGGATACAGAACCGCGGAGGCCAAATGGAATAAGGAGGACGAAGAGTATAGATCCAAGGGGATAGAAAACCCCTTTGCTAAATTCGAACCCGGGCAGGTTCGAAACTTCATCAGGGCCCGTTACCATGTGGACCCAAAAACCAAACAACTCACCGCGGATCCTGCGGTGAAGGAATTCGAGGAAATTGTGGTAAGTATAATCTAATTACCGGTGATCAAAACGATTGCAATCTAATCGATGATCTAAATGATTCACTGTTACTTCTTCTGCAGGAGGAGGAAATTGTTGCTAGTCATGGATCCCAGGGTTCCTCATCCCAGGGGTCGACGGCGGCCACCCGGTGGGATAACCCTTTTAACAGGGCGATGAACCGGGCCAAGAAAATAGAGCCGGTTACGAAGAAGCCGTCGTCGGCTGGCCGTCTGGCCGGCCTCGGGGGTAAGAATTGGGTGGATCATTTTGGTCCACCGCCGAGGACGCATGTGGCGCCGTCGGGAAGGAGCGAGGAGGAAAACAGAGAGGTTCAAGAACTTAAGGCACAAGTGGCGCGGATCCCGCAGATCGTCCAAGACAACCTGGCAATCACCCTTACGTCCTTCCTGCCTACCTTGGTGGAGTCAATAGCGAACTGGAGTGCGGGTGGTCGAGTAGGGCCGTGCCCGATTCCAAGCATGGTCAGCAGCCACTCGAACAACGCGGCGCCGACGAATCAGGCGAACTACGTGTTCGTGACTCCGCCCGCTAGCACCGCGGCGTCGCAAGTGTTGGTGACTCCCCCTGCCATCACCGCGGCGCCGGAGTACATGTTGGTGCCCCCCCTGCCATCGTCGCGGCGGCACCGGAGCTCCAAGCACCCGTCGGTAGGGAGAATACACCGGCGGCCAGCACCGCGCCATCAAGCAGCCCTTCCGTCTCTTGCACGCCCGTCGCCGTATGCGGTGCGTCGACATTAGCCGATCTCGACGCCATCACGGTAAACAAATTGCTTTAATTACCGCCTTTCATGCCATCTATATATTACTCTTGTGGCATCTCGCTATGACGACGCCGTACATGTTTTCCGCAGACGGATGTTCCTTGCACTCTCTTATGCTACGTGAACAACGAGCTGAGGGATGTTGCCAAGGGTACCATCGTTCAACCCTTGCAGCGCACGTTCCACTCAAAGCCGATGCCAGATAGCGTGCACAGGGTTAAAATTAGTCGGGTGCTAAGGGGCTGCGACGACCTGGAACCTCCCATTCAACCCCCAGGATCGGATGAAGAAGAGTCGTAT
This sequence comes from Avena sativa, assembly GCA_916181665.1. NCBI lineage: Eukaryota > Viridiplantae > Streptophyta > Magnoliopsida > Poales > Poaceae > Avena > Avena sativa. Next base: position 365,757,135 of record OV702279.1, on the reverse strand, counting down.
GTCCTCAGAAGTTGCTTCGGCTTGTTCTTGCTATGGCCAAAGAGCATGATCCATTTGGGGACGGCGGGGGCCATCACGCCACAGACAACAGCACCGCCTGTCGTGCCAGCGACAAGCGGTGGCAAGGCCCCCTTACCGCCCTCGCCGTCACCTCCACGCGGTGGGTCGGATGATCATGTTGATGATATGCACATGGCGCAGGATCCGGCCGAGGACTTCGAAGACTGGAATGATCACTTCTTCAGCACTCAGTTTGGCAACGAAGAAGACCTAGCTGGTGGCCCCACAGAGAAAGCCACTATCACCAAGCGTCTGTTTGGTTCTCAGGAGACGCCTCCAGCTTGCGCCTTTACAGAGCCAGCTGATACAACCAACCGGCCCTTTATTCTAAGCCCTGACACACTACATAGGGCGGCCGGTGCTCAGATTGCGGTGCCTGCCCGCTCTCCAAAAGGAAAAAAGGGCAGGAAAAGAAAATCTAGCAGCTCGAGCCAGCCGGTGGCGTCAACAACTGCGAATCCGATCAGGTTTCGGGACGGGCCACCAAGACCCGAGGGTATTATGTGGAGGATTCATGTGGCGGGTGAGCCCATGCTACCTAAGAATTTGCGGAAGCTCGCCAGTTCGGAACTGCAGAGTGTGCATGACGGCGTGCTGACGATAGAGAGACGCCTTCTATCGGAGAAAGATCCCTCGCACCCGGTATTCGTGGTTAAGGTGCCACTAGGCTTGGGCTTCGTCGACACTGCCCCCGCGGATCTGTTCTTCCTGCGGTTCGAGGACATCTTCAATATGTTCCACCTATACCCGCTGCACTATACCATGGTCCGTCTCTTTTCTCTCAGCCTGGCCACGCAGATCATTAGAGAGAACACACCGGGCATCCCTATAGTGGACCCCTACTACATGCGTGACGGCTGCTTGGGTTCCCCCGCCGAACGACGTATCGTGGCCTCGTACCTAAAAAGAATCCTCGTGGCGAACAAGACAAAGGAATACATTCTCGTGCCTTACTTTCCCGAGTAAGTCGTTATTCAGTCGCCACCGTCGATTGGCTTTATTAGATCATCATCATTCTTTTTTCAACACATTCCATTTGAATTTTTTGCGCAGAGATGAACACTGCACGCTCATCTCCTTATCGCCGAAGCATTCCCACGCCACGTATTTCGACTCGGGGAGTCTAGAAAAGAAGAAAAACTACGACAAGATCAAGGAAGTTCTGGATGATGCTCTCACTGGCTTTGCCTCGACGGAAGGCACCAGCTTCGTGCGTAAGAAGGTCAAGTTCGGCAGGCACGTCTTCAACCACGTAACAGAGTTCCCCTGCGTGAAGCAGCCGGAAAACAGTAAGAAGGAAGCCTACTACGCACTCCATCACATGAGGGCGTTCCTACTTGACCAGCAGAATTCTACGCTGCCAGATCATCTCAAACAGTGGGCCGAAGCAAAGGCCAAGATCAATGATTCGGATATTAGACAAGAGATGTATCGCATCCAGCAGCAGTTTGGGGCAATCATCTTTCGTGATGTCATGACTTCGGGGGGGATCTTCTACGGAGGAAATATCCCGAATAACCGTGACATAGAAGATCGCCTAGAGATGCAGGGTGACTATAGGAAGTTCATGACGAGGCAGGGCGTCCTCCCGTTCCCTAAGCCGAGCCAGAAGGCTTGATGTTGGCCTAGTTGTAGTTGCAAACTATAGATGACCTTTGTGTGTGTGTGGACGACAAGTGTACTTATCTTATTAGGTTTATGAATCACCGCTTACTTATTTTGCTTATTATTATTATATATCAATCAATGCTTGGTTTTTTTGCTTACTCTTTGGTTTTTTTGCTTACTCTTTGGTTCTCGGACGACAAGTGTGAGTTATTTTTGTCTTTTTCGAGAATATGCCGATGATTGAAATGTCGTGGCACAATATATATGTGAATGTGCTATGACGGGATTGTCAGCCTTGTGATATGCACAAGTCCAGGAATTGTGCATCCTACTTGGCTGACAGTCCCGTCATAAGCAATTCCTGTGTCCAACGACCTAGCTAGTTATATATGAGGCATGCTTTTCGAGTTATTTTTGTCTTTTTCGAGAATATGCCGATGATTGAAATGTCGTGGCACAATATATATGTGAATGTGCTATGACGGGATTGTCAGCCTTGTTATATGCACAAGTCCAGGAATTGTGCATCCTACTTGGCTGACAGTCCCGTCATAAGCAATTCCTGTGTCCAACGACCTAGCTAGTTATATATGAGGCATGCTTTTCGAGTTATTTTTGTCTTTTTCGAGAATATGCCGATGATTGAAATGTCGTGGCACAATATATATGTGAATGTGCTATGACGGGATTGTTAGCCTTGTGATATGCACAAGTCCAGGAATTGTGCATCCTACTTGGCTAACAGTCCCGTCATAAGCAATTCCTGTGTCCAACGACCTAGCTAGTTATATATGAGGCATGCTTTTTGAGTTTGCTCTTTTTGATTTAAGAGTACTTTCTATAAGTGTATCTTCATATGCGACTTTAATTATACATGTTTTTTCAATCACCGGTTAGTTATTATTGTCAACTTGTAGATGACGTGGTACGTCGTGTACAAGGGACGGGTTCCCGGAGTCTACGATGATTGGGAAGACTGCCGGAGACAGGTGCACCGTTTCAGCGGCAATAGCTACAAAGGGTACAACACTATGGCGGAGGCGGAAGATAGATACACGCGCTATCTAGCGGGAGTTAGGACAAGGAACCGGATGAAGACCTACACCTTCGTCGCGGCGGTGATCATGCTTATCTTCTTTGGTTATTTATCCCGCGTTTGTGTCTAGCTAGCTAGTTTAGATGTCTAGGCGAGCTTCCGAGCTCTAACTTGTTCGATCGACACATGTATTCGCATGTCACCAACTACTACTTTGTAACATGATCAAAACAATGTAACTTGGACTATGTATTCATGTATGAGACTTATCTATATGTATTTGTTTCAATCTTGTTTTTCATATCGAGTATTTATATATATAATTGTATATCTTGTATTTGTGTGTGTATATCTGCTGTAATATTGTATATAATCTGTATTGCATATAATCTGGCTTGGAAATTAAAAAAAAACAAAAAATACATCTGTGGCGCACATGTTCTACCTTCTGTGGCGCACTACGCCTAAAGCGCACCATGGATGTTTAGTGGCGCACTGGGTAGTGCGCCACAGAAGATCCAAGGGGTAGCGCACCACGCCAAACTTCTGTGGCGCACTAGGTGGTGCGCTACGCCTATCTCTACACAACCGTGGCGCACTAGGCAGTGCGCCACGGCTGAGAGATAGTCGTAGCGCAAGGCCCGTGGCGCACTACAGGTGCGCCACGGATGGGCCTTTTAGGTGCGCCACAGACGACCATTTTCCTAGTAGTGTTAGTGGGGTGGCCCCCCGTGCTTGCTTTGGGTCTGGGAAACGTCGTGTCCGAAACCCCGTCGACATACCGTTGGGTGTATGTTTTGTGATCTTGTACCTACCTGATTTGACAACAAGGGTGTAGGTGCGTGTGGAAACTTTGGTGCACCCCTGCAGGGTTAAATCTTTTCGAGAAGCCATGTCCGCGGTTATGGACGACTTGGAGCACAGTTCTCGATCATAGACAACTATAACTAAAGTTTACTGTTATAAATTGACTTGTATCCGATATGACTAGTAATCAGCTCCACTACAACGGAATGGCTAAATAAAAGTACCAACAACTGCTGGGTTTGGGTTATCTCATGCTAATTGTATCTGACTAGTAAGTGTTGCAACTACAATGGAATGGTTAACTAAAAGTGCCCACTGCTTATTATATCAGGATGACTATCTATACCTGACTAGTAATTGCTGCAACGATAACTGAATAAATAAAACTGCCAACTGTGTGAGTTCCTCGGTTGACTTCCTCGTTTGGTCTTGAGGGGGAAATACCAGGATGGGTATGTTTGGTGGTAGCATCAGGTTGGTTCCGAATAGGTCTTTCTTACCCCTTTCTGATAGCCGCTAGTTGTATCGAGTCTCTATAGGTTGTTTAGTGCATGCCGCGCTGCCGCTTCAGTCCACCATACCTATGTAGGCGAGGACTGCCGAATTCTAGCCTCGCCGTGTACTGGCCTCAGTACTGACCGCTCTCTCTTTTTCCTTTGCCCTTTGTCGGCACCCCTTTTGTTTAAGCAGGTTTTGAGATCGACGTCGTTAGCAGGTTTACCCTTTCGGCTTGGCCTGGGCAGGGTTATGGACGCCATTGGTCATTCTTCAGGGCTCTTAGCTCAATTTGCTTCTTGTCCGTACTCGGACGCTATATCGTTTTCCAGGTGATTTGGATCTTTGTATTGTATATCTGTATTCTTGACTCTTTGAGTCGCTGTTGTATATATATGTTTTGTGGGTTCCATCGAGGACTATTGTGTAATGGTATTACTTCGTTTTCCACCCGCACGCAAGTGCCTGGTGGGCACCTTCGAATCGTTTCTATGCGGGTTTGGCGGGAAGAGCTGAAACTTGCATAGGGCCGATTCTGAGGGTGTTACAGAGTGGTATCAGAGCTCAGCAGTTGCGATACCCCACAAGTCCAGCCTGTAGGATAACCTAGCTAACGGCCGAAGTAGAGTGTCAAAACTATTTTTGAAAAATCAGTTGGATAGTTTTGATTAGGTCTGATTTTACTCCTTACCCCTCTGCTGCTCTCCTCTCACCTCTGCATGTTTTGAATCCGCTCTCTTCTCTCTCTTCGAGTCCAGGATTTCTCGTGGTTGGGTTCCATCGTACCTTCAGGGTTTCGCTTCCTCCTTTGGTAACGGTGTTGCTACATCTGGTCTTCATGCTATCCGAGGAATCCTTCGTCTGGTGGACTTCTCTTTGTTCCTTCTCGTGCCTTCCGGTGTTTTCTGACGCGACGACATCATCTACGCCAGATCCGATGCAGAGTCTGCATCACTCCTTTGTTCCTGAACCTCGATTGTCGAGATCTTCAGTCTGATTCTGAGAATGGTTGCACGCTTTCCTACTGATTGTGCAGAGTAATAGTTTGGGTGCGTGATGGATTGGCCCCCATGCCGACTACTCACTCTATTCGCTTGTGTACATTGAAGTAGATGAGAATGCATCGGTTCCCTCTTTCTATCGAAGCTAGAGGTGGCTTTATTTGTTGATACCTCTACCTTCGACCTTTTGTTCCCGGAGTGTTCCCTTGACGATCACGGACAACGACCTCTTGTTAGTGGTGTCGCGAGGATCTACACGATGCGAGAAGATTCAGATCGCCGCCCTTCTTCCCGGTACCATGAGGCGGATCTCGAGGGCGAGATCCATTGTTAGTGGTGTCGAATTGTGGCGCCCCGCAAAACCACTACTAGAAAATCGCGTTGTTTTTGTGCACCGCATCGTCATGACCGCATGCTCATTTCATCATGCCACCTTGCATTTGAGCATTATATAAAACCCTTTTTGGTTTGGTTCTTCTCTCATATGCATTGTTAATTGTATTTGCCTCTTGATATTGTATTTGGTTATTGATATATTGTTTAAATGCCCAAGTTGAGTTGGGGGCATGTCTTTTAATCTACTCCACCACCCTTTATTTTCACCACCTTATAATTCCACCATCCCTTTATCCATGAGCTTTTATTTTATTTTCTTTTGGTATTTAATCTAGCTCATGGGAGATAGGATGGATCTACTTACACAAATTCTTTTGCTTGGCTTTATTCCACTTTTGGGAATGCATAAGAATAATGCCATGTAAATATTATTGTTTTCACAAGAATAAGCATGACATTAATTGTTTTGCATGGGCCATGCAAGAACCTACACATTCTAGTCTTTTGGGTTTTTATTTGACTCTTGAGTGGATCATCTCTCATCTCTCTCTTCCTTCTTTTGGCTTGGTCTTAGTTGATCTTGCTTAAACCCCATCACCACCCTACCTCATCTCACCCTCTCTCTTTACCCTCTCTCCTAACCCTAGTTTCCTCTCTGACCTAACCCGAGCCCCCTCCAAGCTAACCCTAGCTACCCACCCCTCTCTCACCCCCTCTCTCTACCTAGATGGCCCCACCTGGCCACCCTGTACCCACCTAGCTACCACCAGACCAAACCCTAACCGAGCCTAGCTCACCCGAGCCCGAGCCTCTAACCCTAGCCGAGCCTCACCTCTCTCTCTCTAGCTCTCTCTCCCTGCCTCAGCAGCCCCACCCCGAGCTCCCCTCAACCGCCTGGCCCACCTACAGTCACTCCCCCATGCCTACCTGCCCCTGCCCTGCCGAGCCAGCTAGCGCACGTGAAGGAGGAGGGAAAAGGTGGCCGAAGCCACCTCTATCCCTAACCACTCCCCCACGGCACCCCCTCTCCCCTCCCGTCCCTATCTACTCCCTCTCTCTCGCCTGCTGCCTCCCCCAGATCTACCCCAGGGCACCTGCCGCTCCTCCCCTCCCTCTCCACCGACGCCCAACCTCTCTCGCCGGCCACCGTCTGCTCCACCGACGCTTCTTCGATCCAGCCGACGAGCGCGACGTGGAGGTGGTCGGGGAGGACGAGGAGGCCTCTCTGCTTCGACCAGTACCTGTCGCGAAGGAGGAGAAGGACCAGCGCCGAAGTTCCCCGACGAGCCGACGCCAAACCCTAACGCCGGTGGCCGTCTGCATCCTCGCCGCTGCGACGCTCCCCAAGCCGATCAAACACCACCAACATCCTCACGGTGAGCGTCCGAACCTCCCAGACAACCTCCCTCCGTTCACCGTTTCTTGTACGCGCCACGCCGCCGGACGAGCGCCTTCGGTGCATCGAGCTCCCGTCGTCGAGGACCGTCCCTGCGTCGCCTCACACCTTACCTAGCCGCGTTGTCCTCTCCTATCAACTCCCCTAGCACTACCACACTGGCCACCATCCCCTGCGCCAGCGCCCGCGACCTGGGTTCGATTCCTCGCCCCGCGCCGCGCACCGATCTCTCGTCAGAACGGCGTAGAAGAAAAACAGTGTCACAGCGCCTTTTTGCAGAAAACCCCTCGTTGTTTTTCGCTTCAACCCGCGGTACGCAGAGCCCCACCAGTCAGCCTCTCTGTCCTTTTTACAAAGAGCACCCCGTAGTATCTTAGCATTAACCCGTGGTCCGGTACCCCCTCCTGCCAACCACGTCTGTATCACCCACTGTCACGTGGGCCCCCGTGGCCGCTGGCCCCACCTGTCATTCGAAGAGGCTAGGTAAAGCCGCGGTGAGAAAACCTTTTCTGTGCGCATGAGTCCCAGTCAGCCTGGCCCCACCTGTCACTGACTGTGGCTAGGTCTGGGCTGAGTTACAAAAGTCTCTGTTCTTTTCTGTTTTAATTTAAACTTTTCAAATTTGTTTTAAATGCAAATTTAATCCTGTTTTAAATAACTTTTAAAATACAAATCCAAATAATACAAATAATATATGTTTTAAAATCATAAAAATGTGAGGAATTCAAATATGGCCTTCAAAATATATTTTGAACACTTTGAATTTCAAGTTGATTAAAATTACAATAAAATGCCATTTTCCCTTAATTAATTAATAACTTTTGTTTTATAACTCCAAATTTAACAAATAATATGTCTAAAATGATCAGCTCGACAAGCCCTTTCTGTTTATGCATTCCATGTTCTGCTTTGCAGCATGCATCATATCATAAGCATGCTGGATCTTTTGTCGTAGTATTAAATATTGCATCCGGTGTTTGTGCTAGTGTTTTGCTTCTTCACGGACTAGGCCGATGAGGTGATGCGAGTGTCGACCCGACCTTCGGATGAACCTTCAGCAATGTTTTTCAGGCGAGCACCTCCCCCTTTCTACCTATCTTACTTTTATAGTATTTATTCCCTCCTGTTGATCTATTGCTATCTGTGTTGCGATGCTCTAGTTTTCGTACCCGGGATACCCCTTGCAGCCTTACATTGCCTTGGACACATCCAATTACCTGTTGTTTGGTAGATAGCTGGACTTGCGCGTCGTAGTCGCTTGCTCAAGTGCTGTTGCGTGTCGTCAAGTACCAGAGTTGTTGGAGTATTGCCACATGTTAAATGTTGGAGATGTTCATGGCTTTAATTACTGTTTAATAACTAAAATTGAAAGTACGTAAATGCAGAGGCATAGGTGGGCAATAGATGTTATTTGGTTGTTAACCGTCCACTTGTGTCCCGTAGGACCCCGAGTTCTTGACACCTGTTCCGAGATAGCGCGCTAACCACAGGTGGGGTGTATGGGCACCCCCATCGATTTAGTACCTGATTCCAAGTACTGTACTAGGGGACACAAAGTAGTTTGGGGCTTTATTACTATTCTGTACTTATGCCATGATTTACTGCTTTATTTAAGTTTGTGCGAGGAGCACCTGTACTGTTTTGGAAGCAGAGTGTTTTCGCGGTATCGACAATCCCAGTCACATTTTCGGGTTCCCAGTCGTTTACAGCCACTGACGCAAACCCTGGGTCCGTTCCGGAGCCGGCCAACTTCGTTGCGGGTAGCTTAGTGGGGTGGCCCCCCGTGCTTGCTTTGGGTCTGGGAAACGTCGTGTCCGAAACCCCGTCGACATACCGTTGGGTGTATGTTTTGTGATCTTGTACCTACCTGATCTGACAACAAGGGTGTAGGTGCGTGTGGAAACTTTGGTGCACCCCTGCAGGGTTAAATCTTTTCGAGAAGCCGTGTCCGTGGTTATGGACGACTTGGAGCACAGTTCTCGATCATAGACAACTATAACTAAAGTTTACTGTTATAAATTGACTTGTATCCGATATGACTAGTAATCAGCTCCACTACAACGGAATGGCTAAATAAAAGTACCAACAACTGCTGGGTTTGGGTTATCTCATGCTAATTGTATCTGACTAGTATGTGTTGCAACTACAATGGAATGGTTAACTAAAAGTGCCCACTGCTTATTATATCAGGATGACTATCTATACCTGACTAGTAATTGCTGCAACGATAACTGAATAAATAAAACTGCCAACTGTGTGAGTTCCTCGGTTGACTTCCTCGTTTGGTCTCGAGGGGGAAATACCAGGATGGGTATGTTTGGTGGTAGCATCAGGTTGGTTCCGAATAGGTCTTTCTTACCCCTTTCTGATAGTCGCTAGTTGTATCGAGTCTCTATAGGTTGTTTAGTGCATGCCGCGCTGCCGCTTCAGTCCACCATACCTATGTAGGCGAGGACCGCCGAATTCTAGCCTCGCCGTGTACTGGCCTCAGTACTGACCGCTCTCTCTTTTTCCTTTGCCCATTGTCGGCACCCCTTTTGTTTAAGCAGGTTTTGAGATCGACGTTGTTAGCAGGGTTACCCTTCCGGCTTGGACTGGGCAGGGTTATGGACGCCATTGGTCATTCTTCAGGGCTCTTAGCTCAATTTGCATCTTGTCCGTACTCGGACGCTATATCGTTTTCCAGGTGATTTGGATCTTTGTATTGTGTATCTGTATTCTTGACTCTTTGAGTCGCTGTTGTATATATATGTTTTGTGGGTTCCATCGAGGACTATTGTGTAATGGTATTACTTCGTTTTCCAACCGCACGCAAGTGCCTGGTGGGCACCTTCGAATCGTTTCTATGCGGGTTTGGCGGGAAGCGCTGAAACTTGCATAGGGCCAATTCTGAGGGTGTTACAAATGTCTTTATGCCGACTTATCGAAATTAGGTCAAATTTGAAGTACAATAAAATCGGGGGGTTGGTTTGAAAGTTTCACGATTTTTTGAGGTAACCATCGGGGGAATTTAATACATCACAAACCACCACCGTGAGTTTTGACACCAGGTTCAACTTCTTGCTAAGATTTTGCATCATGACAATTTAATAAAATTAGGTCAAACTCGAGCTCCTAGTAAGCGCGATAGATTGCTCTTGAATTGCTAATTGTATTTTCGAATTTAGATGGGTATGGGTGCATCTTCTTTTTAGTAAACAATAATGTCATCGGTGTGAGTATCCAACTATCGGGAAAGAACATTCTTAATTTTCTGAGTGGTGACAAGATTCTTTCTTTCCATAAAGGAAGTCTGAAGAATATGGATCTGAATGCCACACAAGCAGACCTTTCAAATATTTATAGTGGACCGACATGTTGTACTTATGATTCCCATGTTTTATGATTTTCAAACTTCAGCCTAGCTAACTCTGCCCACTTGAATGACTTTATGTCAATTTATCGAAATTAGGTCAATCTTGAACTAAAGGAAAATTTTAGGTTTGCTCTGAAAGTTATATGATTTTTTTGATGTAGCCATTGGGGGGGGGTCATTTAGTATATCATGAACCACCACCGAGAGTTTTGAAAACAGTTTCAACTTCTTGCTAATATTTTGCATCATGACAATTTAATGAAATTAGGTCAAACTCGAGCTGCCAGTAAGCGCGATAGAATGCTCTTGAATTTCTAATTTTCTTTTCGAAGGTAGATTGGTATGGGTGCATCTTATTTTTAGTAAACAATGCCATCAGTGTGAGTATCCAACTATCGGGAAAGAACATTCTTAATTTTCCGAGTGGTGATGAGATTGTTCCTTTTCATTAAGGAAGTCTGAAGAATATGGATCTGAATGCCACAAGAAGACCTTTCAAATATTTATAGTGGACCACATGTTGTACTTATGATTCTCATGTTTTATGATTTTTCAAACTTTGTCCTAGCTAACTCTGCCCACTTGAATGACTTTATGCCGATTTATTGAAATTAGGTCAATCTTGAACTAAAGGAAAAATGTAGGTTTGCTTTGAAAGTTTTGCGCTTTTTTGAGGTAATCATCGGGGGGTCATTTAGTATATCCTGAACCCCCGCTGAGATTTTTGAAAACATGTTCAACTTCTTGCTAAGATTTTTCATCTTGACAACTTAACAAAAATAGGTCAAACTTGAGGTGCGAGTAAGCATGATAGATTGCTCTTGAATTAATCATATTTTCTAAGGTAGATGGGTGAATCTTATTTTAGTGAACAATGTCGTCAGTGCGAGATTCCAACTATCAGGAAAGAACATTCTCAATTTTCCTAGCGATGACAAGATTGTTCCTTTTCGTAAATTATGTCCAAAGAATATTGGATCTGAATATGCCACAACCAAAGATTTCATACATATATATTGGACCGACATGTTGTACTACTTATGATTCCCATGCTTCATGAGTCTTAAAACTTCGTACTTGCTAACTCTGCCAACTTGAACGACTTTATGCCGATTTATCGAAATTAGGTCAAATTTGAACTGTAGGAAAATTGTAGGTTGCTTTGAAAGTTTTGTGATTTTTTTGGAGGTAACCATCGGGGGGTTCATTTAATATATCACAAACCACCACCGAGAGTTTTAAAAAAAGGTTCAACTTCTTGCTAAGATTTTGCATCATGACAGTTTAACGAAATTAGGTCAAACTCGACCTGCGATTAAGCGTGATAGATTGGTCTCGAATTAAATGTCGTTTCGGAGGTAGATGGGTACATATTCTTCTAGTAAACAATGTCGTCGGTGTGAGTTCACAACTATGACGAAAGAACATTCTCAATTTCTCGAGTAATGGACCTAGATATCATTTTCATTTTCTATAAGGCCCTTAATGCAACTTGTACCTCCACCGTGTTAACTGAAGCTCACTGCTCCCATGGGGCCCGTGTTAGTTTAAAGAAAAATGCACCACACCAATTTTCATACAAAGTGGACCTTGCTTTCTCACAATTCCCAAGTTTTAGACGGATTTTTCAAGATTACTAGCTAACTTGGTACAGTTAGATGACTTTATTTAGATTTAACGAAATTAGGTCAAATTGTTCTTCTATGTAAAGAATATAGATCAAAATAGAGGGGAAAATTAAGGAATGATACTATGTGTAAGAGCAACTTACTTTTGGGTCTCTTTACATGGTCGTTGATTATTATTAATAGATCAGTGGAATTTCACAAAAAAATCTAGTCTAGCGCGGTTGCGAGGTGAGTACAAAGCACACGTGTCTAAATGAAAAAGCAAACAATGGACCCCACTTGGAAGTGTGTGATCAAGCTGTAAAACTACTACGCAAAAGTTAGCATGTGTAGTCCAGTAGGTCCCACGAATCCGTCTCATATAGACATTGTCTAAACGGTAGAGCTTAGGGCCTCACCTATGTATATGGCCAAACCCATCTTTAAGATGGGACCCACTTGCTAATACCAAGCTAGTTGATTGCACCACAATGTGTCTAGTTAAACTCGTCCATAAGATAGGACCCACATGTAAGAGCTACCCTCTTGTAGTCTTGTTATTAAAATTTGTTTTCTATTTCTATGTATACTAGATATCAATATTTTGATGGCTATGGACTACCCATGAGCTTAATGGTGACCCATAAGGTTTTTAGGTTGTGGATAGCTTCCACAATGTAGATATTGGGACTACCTTTTTTCCTTTATGGAAAACATATTGGATGCCCCACTCGTAGTAGACATATGATCACCTCTGTCCACGCGCTGTAAGTGCAGAGAGAATAAAACGTAGGCAGGGGAAGAGGGAAGCAGCGAAGAGCAAAGTTCCTGACACGAGTTACTCCTGCCACCTTACAGTTATAGTGTACACTTTACTAGTAGTAAATTTTAAGACCTATGCACGCAAAAAATAGTGGGTTTTCTCTCTCCTTCACTGCCTCTCATCTCTCCACCCCTCTCCCCTCGCGCACCGGCCTGGATGATCCCTCCCTCGTCCACAGCGTGGCGCTGCGCACGTGTGCCCTTGGGACGGCGGCTCTATTTCTTTTTTATTTTATTTTTGAGAGGGTGGCTCTATTTCTCTAGCGTGTTTAGCATCCGCGTTGGTGTGGACTATGGATTAGGAGGAGGAGTACATAGGAAGGAAACCACTTTGGTCCTCAGCGGCAAAAAAAACTTTTCTAGTTTCGAAATTTTTACTTGCTTCCCAAACATCGGGAGGGAAGGTTATTCAAAAGACCGGCAATTCGCACTAGTACTTCTTATCTTATCTTTGTCTTGTCTTATGTATTACGATAACATACCACTATAGTATAGTGGACGGATAACATTGAACATTGACCTATGTTAAAAAAGAACATTGACCTTTGGATCAAGAGTGGCAAATCCAAATAGTGCTAACCATTTGATCTTCTTATCCTGTCGGGGGGATAACCCCCGGGAGAGGAAAGCCAGGCACAAGTAGGCCGGCTCCAGAAGGAGCAGGCCGCCTGGCCCTCAAGAAGGACAAATACAGATGGTTGGCGAATACCGCATGGCTGGGCTCATAAATTTCCCGGCTGGCCCGTCTAGCCGGCAGCAAGAAGAATCGGCTGGATGGCAACTTCCACCCGACGCACCTCAGATTCAATGGAAAGCATGGAAGGACTGACGCTCCTTGCGGGGTACACTTCTGGCTCTCCTTCGTCATCAGGCAGGCTGGCGTGCCATCACAACCAGCGCTACCCGACGAAGATAGAGCAAAGTGGTCGGCTGACTGGCGAAAGCAGTCCGGGTGACCGTTAAAGCAGGGGTGATGCCCCAAAGGAAGCCCGGGTGACCACTAAAGAAGAAGGTGACGCTAAAAGAAGGGCGGACTAGGTCCTAGCCCACCGGCTGGGCCCTGTAGACGGCCCTGCCCTATAAACCTGTATCCAAACAGTAAACCCTAGAGCCCAATTTGTAATCTGCCCCCCCCCTAGACTAGTATATAAGGGAGGGCAGAGCTGGGGTTCTAGGTAGGCAACAATAGAAGGATAGAAGTGCAAGCCACTAGTTCTTCCTCTAGCTCTCGATAGTAGCTAAGGAAACAGCTCTAAGAGCACCTGTACTACGCATTCGCCCCCTCATATAGTTCATCTTGCAGGAGTAGGGGTGTTACCTCGCCGAGAGGCACTACTAGGAAAATGGCTATAGGTAATCAGCACATCCGTGGCTCACATGGTTAAAGTGCCCCACGGCTAAAACAGGCGTGGCTCACCTGTGGGCAGTGCCCTACTAGTAACTAGAACAACCGTGGCGCACATGACTATAGTGCGCCACAGATGTGTGTGGGCCAGGGCCCAGTTGGCCGCACGCCAAACATCTGTAGTGCACTATAGTCATGTGTGCCATGGTTGTTAGTGTCAACCGTGGCGCACATGGGGGCATGCGCTACGCCTAAGCGCATGCCCCCCTCTGCTGTGAAACGGCCACAAACATCTGTGGTGCACTCTGCCTAGTGCGCCACAGGGAGTAGGAACATCCGTGGCGCACGTGGCATAGTGCGCCATGGATGTTTCTACTCCCTGTGGCGCACTAGGGCCGTGTGCGCCACGGATGTGTCGATTTTTTTAGGACAGCACTTTATGTGCACATGTGTGACCACATCCACCACCCCACACTTCACTTTCCCCTTCTTCTTCCTCCTTAGATCTAGTCGGGATCTTCTCCTTCCCACCTCAATTTCTCCACCCATTCACCATTTTTAGCATGTAAAACTTGCTTTGGATGTTACATAAGTAATAGAGGAAGGTCTCCGGTCTCTCATCTCCTTCTCCGGTCGACGCGCGCACCTCTCCTTTCCATCTTTCTCGCGATCAGTATCTCATCTCGGTAAGTTGTCCATGTAAGGATGTGTTCATGTGTATATGGATGATGAGCTCATATGTATGTAGATGATCGATGCTCATGATGTGTGTATGGAGAGGATCGATGGTCATATGTGTGTGTATATGGAGAGTATCGATGATGCTCATGCATGTGTGTATGGAGAGGATAATGATATGTTCATGTGTGTATGGATCGGTCTCTCTCTCTCTTGTGTTTGTATGTGAACAAGTTGCCATTTGTTTTGCCAAAATGTTGATTCATTTCCATTTTGGCAAGACTTTGGCATTTCGCAAAGGTCCTAATTTTAGGATAGGTCATGCCGAAATTTTCTATCGACCATTGCATGCATGCACTCATTACGTGGTTCTAATAGACATCAAAATTGTACCGTGTACACCGTGCAGGCAAAAATGGTCCGCATAATGAGCGAAGGCATTGTGGCTAGATTTTTGAAATGTGCGACGGCCGACATGATACGAAATAACAAGACAGATATAAGATGTCCGTGCAGAAGAT
Source organism: Avena sativa (assembly GCA_916181665.1). Taxonomy (NCBI): domain Eukaryota; kingdom Viridiplantae; phylum Streptophyta; class Magnoliopsida; order Poales; family Poaceae; genus Avena; species Avena sativa. The sequence continues at coordinate 365,742,068 of OV702279.1, read as the reverse complement.
GCAAACTCAACTGGGTGATCGACCCAGATTCCGGGAATCTGCAGGCGCACCTGCTCCGCCATGGTTTCATGGATGGATACACTCGTTGGATAAGCGATGACGTAGACGATGGAGACGGTGAAGGTGGCCAACATGACGATGATCATCATCACGGCGAGAACGGGAGAGATGATGAAGAGTCTCCTGGAGATGGTGAAGGTGCGGAAGCAGACCGGGATGATGATGATCTAGATGCCGGAGGAGCAGACGACGATGGAACAACGTCAGGCTGGGTGCGGGACCCTTATGTGCAAGAGCTGCTTCTCAAGCAGACGAGTAATGCCAGGGCTGCCGCTAGAGAGAAAGCCAAGCTTGCGCAACTTGAGAAAGACGCGGTTACTCCATTGTATGAAGGATGCAGGCCCGATGATACCCGGTTGAATGTAACGCTCAAGGCTATGGAGATGAAGGCAAAACACAAATGAGCGACGCAAGCTTCGACGATATGATGGCATTCTGGCACGATCGTCTCCCGGAGGGGAACACATGTCCAACTAGTATCGAGGATGCCAAGAAAATTGTCTGTCCTCTCGATCTACCGCACGTTAGATATCACGTATGCATTAACGATTGCATCATTTATCGGGGCGAGGACGCGGAGAAAACCACATGTCCGGTGTGCGGTGTGAGTCGATACAAGAAAGGGAAGAAAGCACCTCGAAAAGTGGTATGGTACTTTCCTATCACTCCTCGTCTGCAACGCTATTTCGCGGACCCTAAGGAAGCGAAGCTCATGCGATGGCATGCGGAAAGGAAGAAGCCAGGAGATGATGATGATAACCCCGAAAAGGATGAGCTGCTGACGCACCCTTCAGATGCTAGCCAGTGGAAAGCATTGGACCTCGAATTCCCAGAATTCGGTGGAGATTCGAGGAAAATCAGGCTTGGTGCGAGCACCGATGGACACAATCCGTTCGGTAGCCAGAGCAGCACGCACAGCACTTGGCCCGTGTTTGTATGGATGTACAACCTCCCTCCATGGTTGTGCATGAAGAAGAAGTACATACAAATGAGTATGCTAATTCAAGGGCCGAAACAACCTGGTACCGACATCAATCTGTATCTCGGGCTGTTGAAAGAGGAGCTAGCCACGTTATGGGAATCTGGAGCCAATACTTACGACGTCGTCGCACAAGATTATTTCACTATGAGAGCCGCGTTGGTCACTACGGTGCAAGACTATCTAGGTTGCGGGTATATCTCGGGGCAGGTTATCCAAGGATTCTGCGCATGCGTTAGGTGCATGGATAACACAAGCTATCTCCAACTAGAGAAATATCCAGGGTCATCGAAAACCATGTTCATGGCGCACCAGAGGTGTCTCGGCAAGAATGATCCATGGAGAAAACGTGGAGACCTGTTCGATGGCAAATCAGAGACCCGAGGAATCCCAGAGCGTAGGAGCAGCGAAGAAGTGGAAGAGTTGCTGAAAAACTGGAAAGATTGTCCTAAGCCTGGAAAGAAGCGAAAGAGGCAGCAACAAGACAAGCCGCTGATGAAGGTATGGAAAACAAGATCTGTTTTCTGGGAGTTGCCATACTAGAAGTTTCTCCGCACGCCTCATAGCCTCGACATCATGCATATCACGAAAAACGTGTGCGAGAGTCTGGTCGCCACCATAATCAACATGCCAGATAGGATGAAAGATGGTCCGAAAGCAAGGCACGACCTGATATCCTTGGGTATCCGGAAGGAGCTTCACGGAGGACGCACTACTCCTGATGATCAGGAAGATGACGATGATCATGAGTCGGAGACGACACAAGGTCGTCGGAAGGGTAAAAAGTTCAAGAAGAACGAATATTACTGCCCTCCTTCTTGCTTCACTCTAAGCCAGGATGAGATCAAACAGTTTTTCAAGTGCCTTCTAGGAGTCAAATTTCCTTACGGCTACGCCGGCAAGATAAGCAGATACCTAGACGAGGCGAAGCAGAGGTTCAGTGGCATGAAGTCTCACGACTGTGCCGTGCTAATGACCAGGGTTCCTCATCCCAGGGGTCGACGGCGGCCACCTGGTGGGATAACCCTTTTAACAGGGCGATGAACCGGGCCAAGAAAATAGAGCCGGTTACGAAGAAGCCGTCGTCGGCTGGCCGTCTGGCCGGCCTCGGGGGTAAGAATTGGGTGGATCATTTTGGTCCACCGCCGAGGACGCATGTGGCGCCGTTGGTAAGGAGCGAGGAGGAAAACCGCGAGGTTCAAGAACTTAAGGCACAAGTGGCGCGGATCCCGCAGATCGTCCAAGACAACCAGGCAATCACCCTCACGTCCTTCCTGCCTACCTTGGTGGAGTCAATAGCGAACTGGAGTGCGGGTGGTCGAGTAGGGCCGTGCCCGATTCCAAGCATGGTCAGCAGCCACTCGAACAACGCGGCGTCGACGAATCAGGCGAACTACATGTTCGTGACTCCGCCCGCTAGCACCGCGGCGCCGCAAGTGTTGGTGACTCCCCCTGCCATCACCGCGGCGCCGGAGTACATGTTGGTGCCCCCCTGCCATCGTCGCGGCGGCACCGGAGCTCCAAGCACCCGTCGGTAGGGAGAATACACCGGAGGCCAGCACCGCGCTATCAAGCAGCCCTTCCATCTCTTGCACGCCCGTCGCCGTATGCGGTGCGTCGACATTAGCCGATCTCGACGCCATCACGGTAAACAAATTGCTTTAATTACCGCCTTTCATGCCATCTATTACTCTTATGGCATCTCTGACGACGCCGTACATGTTTTCCGCAGACGGATGTTCCTTGCACTCTCTTATGCTATGTGAACAACGAGCTGGGGGATGTTGCCAAGGGTACCATCATTCAACCCTTGCAGCGCATGTTCCACTCAAGGCCGATGTCAGATAGCGTGCACAGGGTTAAAATTAGTCGGGTGCTAAGGGGCTGCGACGACCTGGAACCTCCCATTCAACCCCCAGGAGCGGATGAAGAAGAGCCGTCTGTCCTCAGAACTTGCTTCGGCTTATTCTTGCTATGGCCAAAGAGCATGATCCGTTTGGGGACGGCGGGGGCCATCACGCCACAGACAACAGCACCGCCTGTTGTGCCAGCGACAAGCGGTGGCAAGGCCCCCTTACCGCCCTCGCCGTCACCTCCACGCGGTGGGTCGGATGATCATGTTGATGATATGCACATGGCGCAGGATCCGGCCGAGGACGACGAAGACTGGAATGATCAGTTCTTCAGCACTCAGTTTGGCAATGAAGAAGACCTAGCTGGTGGCCCCACAGAGAAAGCCACTATCACCAAGCGTCTGTTTGGTTCTCAGGAGACGCCTCCAGCTTGCGCCTTTACAGAGCCAGCTGATACAACCAACCGGCCCTTTATTCTAAGCCTTGACACACTACATAGGGCGGCCGGTGCTCAGATTGCGGTGCCTGCCCGCTCTCCAAAAGGAAAAAAGGGCAGGAAAAGAAAATCTAACAGCTCGAGCCAGCCGGTGGCGTCAACAACTGCGAATCCGATCAGGTTTCGGGACGGGCCACCAAGACCCGAGGGTATTATGTGGAGGATTCATGTGGCGGGTGAGCCCATGCTACCTAAGAATTTGCGAAAGCTCGCCAGTTCGGAACTGCAGAGTGTGCATGACGGCGTGCTGACGATAGAGAGACGCCTTCTATCGGAGAAAGATCCCTCGCACCCGGTATTCGTGGTTAAGGTGCCACCAGGCTTGGGCTTCGTCGACAATGCCCCTGCGGATCTGTTCTTCCTGCGGTTCGACGACATCTTCAATATGTTCCACCTATACCCGCTGCACTATACCATGGTCCGTCTGTTTTCTCTCAGCCTGGCCATGCAGATCATTAGAGAGAACACACCGGGCATCGCTATAGTGGACCCCTACTACATGCGTGACGGCTGCTTGGGTTCCCCCGTCGAACGACGTATCGTGGCCTCGTACCTAAAAAGAATCCTCGTGTCGAACAAGACAAAGGAATACATTCTCGTGCCTTACTTTCCCGAGTAAGTCGTTATTCACTCGCCACCGTCGATTGGCTTTATTAGATCATCATCATTCTTTTTCCAACACATTCCATTTGAATTTTTTGCGCAGAGATGAACACTGCACGCTCATCTCCTTATCGCCGAAGCATTCCCACGCCACGTATTTCGATTCGGGGACTCTAGAAAAGAAGAAAAACTATGACAAGATCAAGGAAGTTCTGGATGATGCTCTCACTGGCTTTGCCTCGACGGATGGCACCACCTTCGTGCGTACGAAGGTCAAGTTCGGCAGGCACGTCTTCAACCACGTAACGGAGTTCCCCTGCGTGAAGCAGCCGGAAAACAGTAAGAAGGAAGCCTACTACGCACTCCATCACACGAGGGCGTTCCTACTTGACCAGCAGAATTCTACGCTGCCAGATCATCTCAAACAGTGGGCCGAAGCAAAGGCCAAGATCAATGATTCGGATATTAGACAAGAGATGTATCGCATCCAGCAGCAGTTTGGGGCAATCATCTTTCGTGATGTCATGACTTCGGGAGGGATCTTCTACGGAGGAAATATCCTGAATAACCGTGACATAGAAGATCGCCTAGAGATGCAGGGTGACTATAGGAAGTTCATGACGAGACAAGGCGTCCTCCCGTTCCCTAAGACGATCCAGAAGGCTTGATGTTACAAACTATAGATGACCTTTGTGTGTGTGTGGAAAAGTGTACTTAGCGTATTAGGTTTATGAATCATCGCTTACTTATTTTGCTTATTATTATTATATATCAATCAATGCTTGGTTTTTTTGCTTACTCTTTGGTCCTTCTTTTTTTCCTTACTCTTTTTCGAGAATAATGCCGATGATTGAAATGTCGTGGCACACTATATATGTGAATGTGCTACGACGGGATAGTTAGCCTTGTGATATGCACAAGTCCAGGAATTGTGCATCCTACTTGGCTGACTGTTCCGTCGTAGCATATTCCTGTGTCCAACGACCTATGTATATATATGAGGCATTCTTTTCGAGTTATTTTTGTCTTTTTTGAGAATAATGCCGATGATTGAAATGTCATGGCACACTATATATGTGAATGTGCTATGATGGGATTGTGAGCCTTGTGATACACACAAGTCCAGGTCTTATGCATCCTACTTGGCTCACGGTTCCATCATAGCATATTCCTGTGTCCAACGACCTATGTATATATATGAGGCATTCTTTTTGAGTTATTTTTGTCTTTTTCGAGAATATGCCGATGATTGAAATGTCGTGGCACAATATATATGTGAATGTGCTATGACGGGATAGTTAGCCTTGTGATATGCACAAGTCCAGGAATTATACATCCTACTTGGCTAACCGTTCCGTCATAGCATATTCCTGTGCCCAACGACCTAGCTAGTTATATATGAGGCATTCTTTTCGAGCTACTTTGGTATTTTTCGAGAATAATGCCGATGATTGAAATGTCATGGCACACTATATATGTGAATGTGCTACGATGGGATTGTACGCCTTGTGCTATGCACAAGTCCAGGTGTTGTGCATCCTACTTGGCGTACGGTTCCATCGTAGCATATTCCTGTGTCCAACGACCTATGTATATATATGAGGCATGCTTTTTGAGTTACTTTGGTCTTTTTCGAGAATAATTCCGATGATTGAAATGTCGTGGCACACTATATGTGAATGTGCTGCGATGGGATTGTTCGCCTTGTGCTATGCACAGGTCCAGGTGTTGTGCATCCTACTTGGCGAACAGTTCCATCGTAGCATATTCCTGTGTCGAACAACCTAGTTATATATGAGGCATGCTTTTTAAGTTTGGTCTTTTTGATTTAGGAGTACTTTCTATAAGTGTATCTTCATATGCGACTTTAATTATATATATTTTTTCAATCACCGGTTAATTATTATTGTCAACTTATAGATGACGTGGTACGTCGTGTACAAGGGACGGGTTCCCGGAGTCTACGATGATTGGGAAGACTGCCGGAGATAGGTGTACCGATTCAGCGGCAATAGCTACAAAAGGGTACAACACTATGGCGGAGGCGGAAGCTAGATACACGCGCTATCTAGCGGGAGTTAGGACAAGGAACCGGATGAAGACCTACACCTTCGTCGCGACGGTGATCATGCTTATCTTCTTTGGTTATTTATCCCGCGTTTGTGTCTAGCTAGTTTAGATGTCTAGGCGAGCTTCCGAGCTCTAACTTGTTCGATCGACACATGTATTCGCATGTCACCAACTACTACTTTGTAACTTGATCGAAACAATGTAACTTATACTATGTATTCATGTATGAGCCTTATCTATATGTATTTGTTTCATCTTGTTTTTCATATTGTGTATTTATATATATAATTGTATATCTTGAATCTGTGTGTGTATATCTGCTGTAATATTGTATATAATCTGTATTGTATATAATCTGGCTCGGAAATTTAAAAAAAAACAAAAAATACATCTGTGGCGCACATGGTCTACCTTCTGTGGCACACTACACCTAAAGCGCACTATGGAAGCTTAGTAGCGCACTAGGTAGTGCGCCACAGAAGATCCTAGGGGTAGCGCACCTGCCCAAACATCTGTGGCACACTAGCAGGTGCGCTACGCCTGTCTCTACACAACCGTGGCGCACTAGGCAGTGTGCCACGGCTGAGAGATAGCCGTAGCGCAAGGCACGTGGCGCACTGCTAGTGCGCCACAGATGATGTTTTCAGGTGCGCCACTAAAGGCCATTTTCCTAGTAGTGAGGGCCCTTAACCTGGGTACGTCGCTGTGTTTGCAGTTTACCGTGCCCAACCTGTTGTGTGAGCCACCGATTGCATCCGAGTGTCCCTTCTTAGCCATCCCCAATGGCATTGTCGTGTTCCACACCACGATAGTTGGCGCCCACCATGGGGCACAACGCTTCGGCTGGGATCATCTTCCGCACGGGACTTTCGCTCGTCGTCGGTGAACACGTGGCCTCCGGCCTCGTTCTCACGTTCGGCGCCTTCGACTACGTCGTCGACAACGCCGCGTGCTTCTCCGGGAACACCTTCCCCATCAACGGCTCCATCATGCATTTCGGGGACATCCTCATCTATGTCTCCACCATTTCCGAGGCCTTCCCCAGCGTGGTCACCCCCGTCCTCAACGTGCCTCTCAGCCGCCTCGCCAACGGCCCGACCGCGGTGAGCAGTTGTGTTGAAGTCATGGTGATAAACACCCGCTAAAACCATCGCCCGCCTCAGGAGAACCGAGTAGGAGGAGAGAGCTCCGCTCCTGAGCAAGAGCAAGATCCACTCACTGCCTCCATCCAACACTTACGCGCTCCAGTCTTCGTCGAGACAGACCCGTCAGCTATTGCGGCCGCACTCGAAGCTACGCGCCAGAAGCTCCTGGAGGAGGCCACCAAGGTCGCAGCTAACCAGCGCCGGCTAAATGCCACCATGCACGAGTACAACGCTGCCCACGGCTTCATCAGGAAGATCCAGCACCGGGGGCGCGACCTAGCGTCAGAACTGGACTGAGCCGCCGTTTCACATGCAGGTGTGGCGCAGCTCATCTACATCACCCCCGCCAAGAACATGAGGGCGGCCATGGCCGCGGAGCTAAAACACCTCGAGGGCGAAGAGCTTCGTCGCCAGCAGGAGCGTGTCCAGCTCCTCGTTGCCACTGCTAACAAGCAGCAAGCCGAGGGCACCCCCAGCTAGATGAGCAACTCCCGAGACATCGTCGTTTGCAAAGGCACGGATTAGACAGTGCACGGGGGAAGCAAGCATCAGCAGGCGTTCTCCCTAGGAGGAGTCGGGCAAAATAGCCACCCGTGTGGCGAGTCTGGCAACCGTGGCCGCCACAACCAAGACGACGCTGCTTCTAGTGTAAGCCGCGCCCCGGCAGCAGGAGCCTCCCAAGGGAAGAAGACGCGCACCCCAAATGAAGGAGCGGATGCAAACAAGGAAATGCATGCGTCACGTCTGAAAGGCCGACTCGGCCCCCGAGAGCCGGCTGACACGCGCGAGCGCATCGACCTCCTGGTGCAGTCGCGCACGCTGGAAGAGGAAAGTCCAGCTGCCCCGAAGTGTTTTGGCCTGTGCATCCGGAACGAGCCGTTTCCGAAGGGTTTTTCGCTCCCAAGGGACACGCCAAAGTATAACAGCACGGTCAAGCCCGAGGATTGGTTGGTAGATTACACTACCGTAGTGGGAATTGCCAATGGGAATCTCCGCCTGGCCGTCCGCTACATCCCCCTCATGCTCGTCAATTTGGCAAGAACATGGCTCAACAGCCTCCCCAACAACAGCATCAAAGTCTGGCTGGACTTCGAAGAAACATTCATTCGCAACTTCACCGGAACGCACAAGCGGCCGGGTCGACCTTGCGAGCTTGCCCTCTGCGTGCAAGGCAAGGATGAGTCCAACCGCGCCTACCTCACCCGGTGGACCAGCATGCACAACTCGTGTGAAGGGGTGCGCGAGGACCAAGCAATAGACTTCTTCACCAACGATTGTCGGGACGGCACCATGTTGAAGCATCAGCTCAGCCGTGTGGATCCGCAAACCATGGCCCAGGTCATGGCCATCGCGGACAAGTATGACACCACCAACGCGGCTATGAAGAAGACCATCGTGGTGGACGACCAAGGCAAATCGTCACGGACGAGTGGGCGGAGCGCCGCTAGCCGGGCGACCATCACCCCAGGCGGCACATACATGACAACCGCCACGGCAAGAGGAAAGACAACCAACCGGACAGCCGGTACGGCACCAAACAAGTAGCTGCCGTGCATGAGTACCCGGCTGCAGGCGGCAGCCAGAGGCAGAGACCAGATGACAGGCTACCTCGGCCCAAGTACACCATGGAGTCCATGATCGATGTGCCGTGCAAGTTCCACAGCGGCAACAGCAAGCCTGCGAACCACACAACGCGCTAGTGCAGCTGGACGAAGAAGATGGCTGAAGCCGGTGGGCTATCACCACCACCTCCACCACCAGCCGGAGGCCCACCGGACAACAGGGAGCGGCACAATTGCCGCGAGGACGACGAGGATGGTTACCCATGACAAGTGGGCAACTACCACATCTTTCTTGCGGAGCCGGAGATAAAGCACGCCAAGCGGAGGCGCGAGGCAGAGGTGAACGCAATCGTTCCCCCGTCCCCCAATACCTGCATTAGTCGGACCAGGCGATTACTTGGAGCAAGGAAGATCAGCCGGCTATGCTACCAAGTCCTGGCAGCTACGCACCGGTCCTCGACCCCATCATCATCTCCAAGAAGCACTCGTGTCGTTTCTCCCGCGTACTGATCGACAGGGGCAGCAACATCAACCTCCTGTACCGCAGCAGCCTCGAACGGCTCAGGATCAGCGAGTCCCAGTTGCAGCCCTCAAGCACTTCGTTTCACGGAGCGGTACCAGGTCCGTCGCACTCGCCAATCGGCAAGATTCGGCTGGACGTCATCTTCGGCAGCGAGAACAAATTTCGTCGCGACCCAATTTGGTTCGAGGTTGTGAACCTCTCCAGCGCCTACCATGCCATACTAGGGCTCCCGGCCCTCACCAAGTTCATGGGAGTGCCACACTATGAGTACCTCAAGATGAAGTTGCCGGGCCCAAAGGGGATGATCACCATTGACGGCTGCTACAAGCGTTCGATCCAGTGCGCCTCAGACGGCTCCAAGCTAGCTGAAGTAATGATCATCACTGAGAAGAAGCGCGTCATAATGCAGAACATGGCGGCTCTGCAGAAGGATATGTCGGCTGGAGAATCACAGTTCAAGCCCTTGCAAGGCACAAGGAAGATCCTGCTAAACGAGGAGGACCCAAGCAAGTTCGTCCTGGTCGGAGATGGCCTGGATAGCAAATAGGAAAGCACGCTCGTTGACTTCCTCCGTGAGAATCGGGACATTTTTGCATGGTTCCCCAAAGACATGCCAGGTGTCCCGAGGATCTTCATGTTCGACCGGACGCGAAGCCGGTCCAACAATCTTTACGCTGCTTCGCAGAAGAAAAAAGAACCATCGGTGAGGAGATCACACGGCTGCTCGCAATAGGCTTCATCATGGAAGTTTTCCACCCGGAATGGCTCGCCAACCCGGTGCTGGTACTGAATAAGAACAAGACATGGCGCATGTGTGTTGACTACACCAGCCTCAACAAGGTATGGCCCAAGGATCCTTCTGTTCTACCGCGTATTGATCAAGTCATTGACTCCACCGCCGGATGTGATTTGTTTTCTTTTCTGGATGCTTACTCGGACTATCACCAGCTTAAGCTCAATGTAACCGATAAAATAGACATCATTCATAACCCTATATGGAGCTTACTGCAACACCACCATGCCCTTCGGCTAGAAAAATGCAGGAGCAACCTACCAGCGTTGCATGTAGAAATGCTTGCAGATGCAGATTGGTAAAAACGTGCACGCCTATGTCGACGACGTTGTCATCAAGACCAAGGAGCGACACACACTGCTCGAGGACCTGAAGGAAACATTTGACAACCTCCGTCGTTTCCAGATCAAGCTGAACCCGGAGAAGTGCGTATTCAGCGTCCCAGCCGGCAAGCTCCTCGGTTTTCTCGTCTCCGAGCGAGGAATCGAGGAGAACCCGGAGAAGATCGGGGCTATCGACCGCATGGAGCTGCCGCAAAGCCTGCACGATGTACAAAAGTTCACCAGATGCCTAGCCTCCCTCAGCCGGCTGGGTGAGAAAGCCCTCCCCCTGTACCAACTCATGAACAAGACGGACAAGTTCGTCTGGACAGCTCAGGCGGACGAGGCTTTCCGAGACCTCAAGCGCATGCTCACCTCACCGCCTATTTTAGCGGCACCAGCAGCAAAGGAGCATATGCTGATGTACATCGCTGCCACAAATAGAGTGGTCAGCGTGGTATTGGTAGTGGAAAGGCCAGAAGAGGGGAAGGGTCAGCCGGTCCAGCGCCCCGTATACTACCTAAGTGAAGTACTGTCGCTCTCCAAACAGAACTACCCCCACTACCAGAAGCTGGTGTATGGCGTGTACATGGCCGCCAAGAAACTCAAGCACTACTTCCAAGAGCACTCCATCCGGGTGGTGGCAACGGCCCCGCTTGCGGAGATCATCGGCAACAAGGACCCCACCGGACGCGTGGCAAAATGGGCCATAGAGCTCGCCGCACACAACATCCAGTACGAGCCAAGGACAACAATCAAATCCCAAGCACTGGCCGATTTCATCGTCGATTGGGCGGAGACACAGTACATGCCGCCGGTACCTGATTCAATATACTGGAAGCTACACTTCATTGGCTCCAAGATGCGAGGAGGGCTTGGAGCCGGAATCACGATAACTTCACCAAAGGGTGATCGGCTGGAGTACATCCTCTAGATCCACTTCAAGGCGTCCAACAACATCGCCGAATATGAAGCACTCATCCACGGGCTCAAGATGGCCAAGCAGATAGGCATCCAGAGGATATTATGCTTTGGAGATTCAGACCTGGTGGTGCAGCAGGTATCCGATGAGTGGGATGCAAGGGACGTGAACATGGCTCTCTACCGTTTCTTCGTTCAGCAGTTGTGCGCCTGTTTCGAAGGATGTGAGTTCCACCACGTGCCTAGGGCCAACAATGAAGCCGCTGACGCCTTGGCCAGGGTTGGCTCAATAAGACAGGTCATACCGCCTGGAGTCTCCCCCGAGCACCTGCGCAAGCCCTCCATCACCCCGTCACCAGAATCCTACTCCGTCGTACTCAACGCTGACACAGGAACATCCAGTGCCGCACCACACTCGGGGACTGCCTCGCCGCACCCGGGGACTGCCGCGCCACAGCCAGGGATCGTCGCGCCACAGCCAGGGATCGCCGCGCCGTGCTCTCGGACAGCCTCGCTGCACCCGGGGATCGTCGCATCGCACCTGGGGACTGCCTCGCTGAACCCAGGGACTGCCTTGTCGTGCCCAGGGACTGCCCCATGGCAGCCTACAGTCGACACTAGCAAGCTCCCACCCGACAAACCTCCTGACGTTCCAGAGCCTGCCATCCATGAGGAGATCAAGCTCATCATGTAGACGGTGTACACCATTCGGGAAACACCCGACTGGGCGAAGCCGTTCATGAACTTCTTAGCCAAAGATGAGCTCCCAACGGAGGAAGTAGCAACACGACAAGTGCGGCGAAGAGAAAGCGTATACACCATCATCAACAACGAGCTGTACAAGCGCAACGTCGGGTGCATCTATCAGCGATGTGTAAGCCAAGAGGAGGGAACCAGGCTCCTAGCGGAAATACACCAGGGCGAATGCGGCCACCATGCCTCGTCAAGGGCAATAGCAGCCAAAGCTCTCCGCCACGGTTTCTATTGGCCCATAGCGCTGAAGGGCGCTCAAGAGTTGGTCAAAGCATGCAATGGTTGTCATCGATTCAGCCAGCTGAAGCACACATCGTTTGCAGCACTCAAGACAATACCAATCACCTGGCCATTTGCAGTCTGGGGGCTAGACATGGTTGGGCCGTTCAAAACAGCTCGATCCGGTATGACGCACATACTCGTAGTTGTAGACAAGTTTACCAAGTGGATCGAGGCAAAGCCCATCACAAAGCTAGATGGAGCGACGGTAATCACGTTCTTCACGGACATCATCATCCGATTCGGATACCCGCATAGCATCATCACGGACAATGGCACAAATTTTGCGAAGGGGGTTTTTGCCCGTTTATGCGGAGGGAAGGGCATCCGTCTGGACCTGGCATCGGTCGCGCACGCACAGTTCAATGGACAGTGCGAGCATGCCAACGGCCTGGTTCTAGCCGGAATCAAGCCAAGACTGATCGAGCCACTCATCGGGTCAGCCGGATGCTGGATAGAGGAATTGCCAGCCGTGCTCTGGAGCTTACGCACCACCCCCAACCGCTCAACCGGATTCACACCGTTCTTCCTCGTCTATGGGGAAGAGTCAGTTCTCCCCACGGACATCCAGTTCGACACACCCTGCAAACAACTCTACACGGAGCAGGAAGCCAAAGAAGCACGAGAGGACAGCGTGGACCTGCTCGAGGAAGCGCGAGAGTTAGCTCTGTCCAGGTCATCAATCTATCAGCAGGACCTGCGCTGCTACCACGCCAGCCGGATCCGGCCTGCTTCTTTTCACGAAGGAGATCTGGTGTTGCGCCTGGTCCAGAGCACAAAAGGAATGCACAAGATGTCCCCACCATGGGAAGGCCCATTCATCGTCAGCCGGGCGCTGCACAACAATTCATATTATCTGATCGACGCTCAGCAGCCGACAAAGAACAAGGCAGATCGCTCGGACGAGGAGACAGAACAACCATGGAATGCGAGCCTACTATAGCCATTTTACACTTGAACAAGAAGTGTATGTATCTCCCCTTTTCATGTAATAAATGAACAAGCTTGGAAGTCTCGGCATAGTACCGAGGACTTTGTCCCAATTTCGCGCACCACATTCGTCTCCATACCGGCTGGCCCGGACACCCATGGTTTCTACATGCGGCATAGTATTGCATGAGGTGCCTAGAGCAAACTCTTCGGTTCTGGCTTCAGACCGCAAGCCGGTTGTCAACCCGGCAAGAGAGAAAACTCAAAGTACATACTGCAAGAAAATGCCAACGCAGAAAATAAGGGTGCCTGGGCGAACCGGTCACGCCTACATGAGCTAAGCTAACAACAATGAAACGAAGTACCGCGAGGCACGCCGGCTCAGCTGTTCCTTCGGTTCCGGCTAGCAGCCGGCAAGGGCAATGCTCGAAAGGCCAATGCTCGCTGAGAAAAGGGGAGCTGCTAACGGCCTAGACCGAAAGGGCACGTCTCCTTTTTTTTCGTTCAGTCCTAACTATGAATGAGCGTATGCATAATGAAACTAACCCAAAGCAACGTTGTGTCTCGTGTGACACGAGCCACAACTTGACAGGAAATACGATGGCAAAGAGCTTCGACCCGACTGGCAACCCCAGCCGGCCCGAACCTCGGGGACTACACCCAGTGGGCATGCTCCCGCGCACCCATCAACATAAGTCAAGGTGGAAAAGAGCTCTGACCCGGCTAGCTACCCCAGCCGGCCCGAACCTCGGGGACTACACCCAGTGGGCATGCTCCCGCGCACCCATCAACCCAAGTCAAGGCGGCCAAGAGCCCCGACCCAGCCGGCAAAAATCCCAAAGGCCACAACTGATGAAGGCATAAAAACAAAAATACAGAATGAGCTCAAGAACTGAAGGGGCACCAAGGCATTTAGCAGAACACGAAGGTTCCGCGCACGATTCAAAGTCTGACGACAAAAGTTAACCCAAGTGTAGCACCAATAAAAGGCCAATTTCACAAATACACCCGGCATTCCGGGGATCAAGGTTCTAGAGTAGGAGCAGCAGAAGGAACATCAGCAGCAGGAGAAGGAGGCGGACTGGAAGGAGGGGCGCCAGAGTCGGCTGCAGGAACTTGGCTAGTGGAGGCAACGTCGGTGGGATTCCAGGGCGCCGGGGTCTAGTGAAACGGCAGCGGATCGGCGGGATCATGAAAGTAATGCTCCAGGTCCACATTGATGTCTACGCACTTCTATTCTTGTAGACAGTTGTTGGGCCTCCAAGTGTAGAGGTTTGTAGAACAGCAGCAAGTTTCCCTTAAGTGGATTACCCAAGGTTTATCGAACCTAGGAAGGAAGTGGTCAAAGGTATTCCCTCTCAAGCAATCCTGCAATCAAGATACAAGAAGTCTCTTGTGTCCCCAACACACCCAATACACTTGTCAGGTGTATAGGTGCACTAGTTCGGCGAAGAGATAGTGAAATACAAGTGGTAACGGTGCCAGAAAAGAGCTTGACGGTGAGGTAAAGACTAAAGCAAGCAAACATACAACAGATCTAGATGCAAACGGTGTTTCAATGTTTAGAAACAAGCCCTAGGTATCATACTTTCACTAGTGAACACTCTCTCATATAAATATCCTCTCTTCATGATACTACTCTTAACTACTCTCCGGTTGGACACTCTAATCCATGGTAGGGCTATAACATCACACCTCAAAGTCCGCCTTCCCCAATCTAGATAACCCCACACTATCACCTTGAGCGCTAGATGGTTCCAACAAACACCACAATTTCATAGAGACATCCAACTCCAAATATAACTCATAACAAATATTCAATCTAGTCAAAGTACCACACACGGTATGCACACTGTCACTTTCACACACGTGGGGAAAAACATAGATATATTAAAGCACAAAGAGTATTTATGTAGACTCAAACCTAAGTGCCACCATGGCATGCACGCTGCCACTTTCACACACATGGGGAGAGCAGAGATCTAATGAAGCACTTGAGAAGCAAGGTAGATCTACTTGATTACAAAGCTCATGACCACAACAAGATCATGCATAGAGAGAGATGAACACATAGCTACCGGTAGAGCCCTTAGCCTCGAGGAAGAACTACTCCCTCCTCATCATGGGAATCAGTAACGGTGATGAAGATGGCGATGTAAATCGATGGAGATGGCTCCGGGGGCACTTCCCCGTCCCGGCAGGGTGCCGGAACAGAGACTTTCTATCCCCTGAATCTCCCTTTCGGTGGCGGCGGCGGCGCTATGGAGGTTTTCGTGGATTTCTTCTGGATTCCCTAGGGTTTTTGGGTCGGAGGCTTCTTATAGGCGCAGGAATCAAGGTCGGGAGGGTCCAGGGGGCCCACACCCCCTCCAGACACCTCCAGGGCTTGCCCGCGCCTATGGGGGTTTGGCCACCCTGTGGCCCCCCTCCGGCTCTGCTTCGTGGTTCCGTGTTGCTCCTTGAAAAATAATAACTTTGGCTTTTGTCCCGTCCTATTCCGAGAATATTGATTTTCTGCCTTTCTGAAACCAAAAATAGAAGAAAAAAGGCAACTGGCACTATGGCATCTTGTTAATAAGTTAGTTCTAGAAAAGATATAAAAACACCTCAAAGTGTAGACAAAGCAAAGCAAAGTAGACACAAAACAAGAATGGAGCATCAAAAATTATAGATACATTTTCGACGTATCAAGCATCCCCAGGCTTAACTCCTGCTCGTCCTCGAGTAGGTAAGTGATAAAAAAGAATAATTTTTGAGGTTACCTTCACCCTCACAATAAATATCAAACCATTTGCAAGCATTAAAAGTTGTGATCAAAGAACTCTAAACATGAGCATGAAAGAAGAAGTTCTAACAATAAGACAAAGTAACTATGCATGCAACATGTCAAGCTACAAACAAAGATCATGAATAAAATGCATTGAAAAACGTTTGTTTGTTTCACATACAGAAAACATAGCATAGTGGCAATCAGATTGTCCCTCGTAGAGTAGCAAATAGATGCATAGGACACCTTCAAAGTTCACAAGGGTGACTAGAAACAAGTAGCACAAGAACAAGTAGTATCACAATATGCATCAATCAATAAGCTTTGGAACACTGCACACAGAATGACAATTATGCTCTCTTAATGGTTCCTAAAGGTAGAAGGTGGAGACTCAATAATGGTGGAAGAAAAGCCTTTTATAAAAGAAGCAGGGATTTCAAGTTTCAAAAAGAGCTTCCAAAAATTATGGTACTTGTTAGCTTTCAGCCCCCATTGCCCCTATCATAAGCATCTTGAAGTGATTAAGGTTAAAGTGACAAAGATGGAGTATATGCTTGACGAAGTATAAGTTGGCAATATCAAGTACCTTAAATATGAGGGCCCGGGTAAGTTCTTGTCATTGTAAGTATTTGCATATCATTGAGAACCGCCAATGGAGTACCCCTTGCACATGGTACAGGAGCTTTCTCATAACCAAAACGACAAGGCAAGCAGACAATGAGCATCTTAGCAATCTTCTTATGTACCATGGGAATATGGTGCTTTTTCTCTCTTTTCTCTTTTCTCAATGTGTCTCTTTTTTATAAGAAGAATGCTTCATAGATGTCACTATGGTGATGCTGCAAGTTTCCACCATGATTAGGCATGGCTTAGGCTAGCGGCCTAGGCATTTCTCTAACACAGGATCCAAACTCCATGGACTTACAAGTTCCCTCTTTATTTCACACCGATGACATCCATAGACAAAAGAACATGATATCAACTGAGTACAACAAGGTACAAGTGCAATGTTGAAAACGTTCCCCGTGACAGCACAGTTCTGCTAATTCCAACTTATAAGTGCAAGCATATACAACAAAGTTGTCACAATGGTTAAAGTTTATTAGGGGCAAAGAATATAAAGTGTGCCATCAAGTTCGTGAGGGCTTTAATCACTAAGTTTTCACATAACAAAATAGTTTTTAATTGGAAGATAGCTGAAAACAAGAGTATACTTGGAATGGTATAATACACCATGCATAGGAGTTTATAGTGGACACTTTGGAGTAACTTGGTTTCTTGGGAGTTGGAAGCATGAGTAGAGCTTACTCATACAAGTGGAGGCTAGCAAAAGACTGGGAGCAACCAACTAAGAGAGCATAATGACCATAATCATGCAGAGCAACAAAGAATTTCTAATCAAAGCATAGAGTGGTACTACAAGTCAAGGATTAAATTATCATAGAGGCTAATGGTGACGTGTCATAGTCATAACATGGTGTGAGCATGTGCCAAGTCAACCCAAGCAAATCATCAAAGGAGAAAACCACAATACTATCCTTTTGCTTGCTAAAACAACGCATAATTTCTTCAAGGCACACTAAGCAATCCCAATTGTTTGGAACAAGACATGCTACAGCAATAATCACTAAGCATAAGGTCAAAACAACGCTTAGCATGTCATGCTAAAGTCTAAGTCACGACCAATACAAGCTCCCTTTTGTACCACTTTAAGCATGAAGCTTTCTACTCCTTTCCAACACCAAACAACTTATTTGAAACAACTCGCAAAGATAATAATCAATAAGGATCAGTGAGCTTGTTTCACAAATCCAAAAAAGAAGAACTAAAAAGTTCTAAGCTGAAAGCACAAGAAAACTAAGGCCGAACGCAGTGCTAGCAAAAGTGAACACTCACAAAACAATAAGAGTGAAAACTAGTGTGTTCTAGGCAATGGAAACAGAGTGTGTCTCTCTCCAAAAGAAGTGTGGTGTAACCAACCAACTTACTCAAGCAAATAAAGCAAAGCAAACGAAAACTAAGACGCTCCAAGAACAACACAACTGTGCATGAAACAATAAAAATGAAGTGTCTAGAAAGACCTGAGATTTTTATTGATGAAGAAGGGGATGCCTTGGGCATCCCCAAGCTTTGACGCTTGTACCTCTTGAATATTTCTTGGGGTGACACCGGGGTGACATCCCCAAGCTTGAGATTTTGTCCATTCTTCATCTCATTGCATCATTCTCTCTCTACACCTGAATTTTTTCTTCATACAAAACTTCACACAATCTTCATTAGCAACATTAGCTTATTCAAAAGATATTAGACCTCTGGCAAAGCTTTGGAACAGCAATAATTTTCACTAAAAACACAATCTATTGTAGCAACTCCTTCAAAAATCTCAATTCCCCTAAACAGAACTCAAAAAGGAATCAATAAGAAGCAAATGCAAATAATGGCAGAAATCTGTCAAAACAGACCAGCAGGTAGAAACCGAATTTTTTGAACATCTTTTGTTGCTCAAATCAAAAAGTGTTGAACTAACCAAAGTTATCTAACATACTGGGGGATTTATTCGTAAATGTTCAGCTCAATCCGAGTTACAGAGCCTCCTCACGAATGTTTTTGGTGGAGGACAGAAATATGTTTCGGGACAGCAACTCCCCAAATCTTACTTCCCTCTCATTAGAGGTCATTCTTGGTACAAAAAGCAAACAAAAAGGATAAGGAGAGGTCATTACAGAAGTAATAACTTCCAAGACTCAAAAAAACTCTTGGGTTATCTCCCAACAAGTCTTTTCTTTAACGCCTTTAAGTTAGGCTTGATAGCTTGAGAAGATGCTCACATAAGAATTATGATTTGAAGTCAAAGAGAGCATCAAGAAGCAAATTCAAAACACATTTAAGTCTAACCCACTTCCTATGCATAGGAATCTTGTAAAGAAACAAGTCATGAAAGCACAAAGCACCAAGCAAGAAAGCAAAACAAGTGCAACTTCAAAAATTTCAACATAAAGAGGGGAAACTTAATATTATTGAAATGCATAAAACCATGTTTTCCTCTCTCATAATAACTTTCAGTAGCAACATGAAAAAAATTAACAATATAACTATCACATAAAACATTCTTATCATGAGCCACATGCATATAATGATTATTACTCTTCACATAAGCATAGTCATTCTTATTAATTGTAGTGGGAGCAAATTCAACAACATAGCTATCACTATTATTCTCATCACCATAATCATCAAATATAGGAGGCATATTGTAATCATAATTACTTTTCTCCTCAACAGTAGGTGGACTGAAAATATCAGATTCATCATTGTAATCATAATTACTTTTCTCCTCAACAGTAGGTCTGGTATCATCATAGGCAATAGAATAGCAATCTTCCAAAGCTAGGGGACTAAAAAGATCATTTTCATAAAAACTAGCTTCCCCAAGCTTAGACTTTTCCATAGCATTAGCAATAATGGTGTCCAAAGAGTTCATACTAATAACATTGCTATTAGCATGCAAATAAATCTCCATAGGTTTTTTAATTTTCTCTTCAAACACTTCATGTCCTAACTCAAGATAAACACTATAGAGCTCTCTAATTTTGTTGTTGTTTTCCATTAAGCCTAACTAGTGAAAACAAGAAACAAAAAGATAAAATTGCAGAGTCTAAAGGAAATAACTTTGAGCACTCACACTGGAGGATGTGAGTACCTTTTACCTTACCTCCCCGGCAACGGCGCCAGAAAGAGCTTGATGTCTACGCACTTATATTCTTGTAGACAGTTGTTGGGCCTCCAAGTGCAGAGATTTGTAGAACAGCAGCAAGTTTCCCTTAAGTGGATTACCCAAGATTTATCGAACCTAGGGAGGAAGTGGTCAAAGGTACTCCCTCTCAAGCAATCCTGCAATCAAGATACAAGAAGTCTCTTGTATCCCCAACACACCCAATACACTTGTCAGGTGTATAGGTGCACTAGTTCGGCGAAGAGATAGTGAAATACAAGTGGTAACGGTGCCAGAAAAGAGCTTGACGGTGAGGTAAAGACTAAAGCAAGCAAACATGCAACAGATCTAGATGCAAACGGTGTTTCAATGTTTAGAAACAAGGACTAGGGATCATACTTTCACTAGTGAACACTCTCTCGTATAAATATCCTCTCTTCATGATACTACTCTTAACTACTCTCTGGTTGGACACTCTAATCCATGGTAGGGCTATAACAGCACACCTCAAAGTCTGCCTTCCCTAATCTAGATAACCCCACACTGTCACCTTGAGCGCTAGATGGTTCCAACAAACACCACAATTTCATAGAGACATCCAACTCCAAATATAACTCATAACAAATATTCAATCTATCCAAAGTGCCACAAACGGTATGCAAGCTGTCACTTTCACACACGTGGGGAAAAGCATAGATCTATTAAAGCACAAAGAGTATTTATGTAGACTCAAACCTAAGTGCCACCATGGCATGCACGCTGTCACTTTCACACACATGGGGAGAGCAAAGATCTAATGAAGCACTTGAGTAGCAAGGTAGATCTACTTGATTACAAAGCTCATGACCACAACAAGATCATGCATAGAGAGAGATGAACACATAGCTACCGATATATACCTTAGCCTCGAGGAAGAACTACTCCCTCCTCATCATGGGAATCAGCAACGGTGATGAAGATGGCGATGGAGATCAATGGAGATGGCTCCGAGGGCACATCCCTGTCCCGTCAGGGTGCTAGAACAGAGACTTTCTGTCCCCCGAATCTCCCTTTCGGTGCCGGCGGCGCTACGGAGGTTTTCGTGGATTTCTTCTGGATTCCCTAGGGTTTTTGGGTCGGAGGCTTCTTATAGGCGCAGGAATCAAGGTCGGTGGGTATCCAGGGGGCCCACACCCCCTCCAGGCGCCTCCAGGGTTTGCCCATGCCTAGGGGGGTTTGGCCACCCTGTGGCCCCCTCCGCCTCTGCTTTGTGGTTCCGTGTTGCTCCGGGAAAAATAATAAATTTGGCTTTTGTCCCGTCCAATTCCGAGAATATTGATTTTCTGCCTTTCTGAAACCAAAAACAGAAGAAAACAGGCAACTGGCACTGTGGCATCTTGTTAATAAGTTAGTTCTAGAAAAGATATAAAAACACCTCAAAGTGTAGATAAAGCAAAGCAAAATAGATACAAAACAAGCATGGAGCATCAAAAATTATAGATACGTTTCCGACGTATCACACGTAGGTGCCAATCTTCACCCCGCATGACTGGATCGCCGGAATACTATTGCAGAGGCCCTCGTAGCTCGTCCCAAGACTGAAACCACGAGTGAGCACACTGAGATCGGCCCCCGGATACGACGACTTGACCAGGGCCAGAGCCATTTCCACACCACCTCGGGCCGCCCATTCCTTGTGGATCTCCAGCACGTCGATGCCACGAGACAAGGCAATAGCTAAGCTGGCAATGTCAGGCACATCACCTGCATTCGGCCAGATGTAGTGAAAGAGGTCATTGGCAATGGCACGAAGACCGTTGCTCTCTTCTGCCAGCACCTTAACCAGATCCAAGGCGGTTAGGTCGCAGCCAACATCCTCCATAGGAAGCTTCTACAGAGCCATCTCGATCGACTCAGGGTAATGAGCTGCAACCAAAGGCAGGAGTGAGTGGCAAGACTAGATTCAACTAACCATGATACAACGGAGGATGGAAGCAGAAGAACTTACTCACGACCATCTCCGAGATGCTCTGGAGGTGCTAAGCCCGCTCCCCCCTCCCGGAAGCGGAGAATCTTGATCGTCTCCTCCTGTTGGGCGGAGATCGTTTCAAAATTCTTCAACGCCTCCACCCGGATGTCAGCTGCCTTCTTGCCGCTCTCCATGCTAACCTCAAGTTGATGCTTGGCCATGGCCAGTTGGTCAAACTGCGCCTACCGCGCCGTGTTCAATTCCTCCAGCGGGCAACCTCAGCTTTGAGGCGCTCCACCTCCTTCTCCTTGTCCAGGATCATGGTTGTAGGTGGATACCCGATAGTCAACAAAACGCGGGAAAAGGGAGCCAATTGCCAAGACAGGTCGGAAAAAACAATCTTACAGCCTAGATCCTGGGTGTTCTTCACCAACTCCGAAAATGATCTCTACAGCAAGAAAACAAGTAAGAGACAAAACAGGAAACCGGCTGAAAAAGCAAAGCATGGAAAAAGATAATGGGGAGAGACATTTACCTCCATCAAAATAGATAAATTTTTGGCCTCGCCAAGGCCCCTCTCCATTCCTTCAACCAGGTGGCGAACCTGGTCGAGTGCGATGGGCGCCGCGCCCGAGAGCTGGGCGAGGATCGCACCCAGCGTCAGCACAACCGGATCTGGCCTCGAGCTGGTAACGACGACCTCGTCATCATCAGTCGTCGCACCCGAAGACGCGACCACCACCAACTCCCTCCCAGCTGGCACGGAAGCGCCCGGCTAGCCGCCGCCCGCTGCAGCCACCAGCGTAGCTCCAGCCTCCTCCGTCACCTCCGTGATGACGGACCTAGCAGAACTGCCCGGAGCATCGCTCCAGGTCGGGTTCACGCCAGCCCTAGGACGAAGGAGGGTGGTCTTCGGGTCCTAGGCAGCCGTAAACAGCTACCCCAATCGCGAGGACGCGGGTGCCTGGTGCAGCAGCCCTGTGGTCGGGGAACCCTGAGGATCCCTGGGCGGAGATGGCACGGCAGGCGCAACAGGCGCGGATGAAGCCGGCGCGGGCACAACTGGTGACCTCACAACCTCCTCAACTGTCGGAGGAGGGGGAGAAGCAACGACGACAACGCCACCATCGCTAAGCGACATCGCCTCGCTGCATGGAACGAAAAAAAGAGAAAGCACCAACAGAACCACGGAACAACAAGGGAGAGGCAAAGGTGGATGCTAACCCAACGACGGAGGGTGGAGCAACGACTTGGCACCCCCGGCACGTCCTTTTTTTCAACTGGAGCCGGCGCGACAATAGGTGCCGCCCTCTTCCCCCCGGCCTTCGCCCCGACCTTCTCTCGGTCGCCCTCCTCGTCGGTGGCATCGACTGCAACAAAAACAAAGTCTTAAGCCACATCGCCACGGGCCAGGACAAAGGAAAGAGCTGCAACCGGCAACTTACCATGAGGATCTGAGGGGCCGTCGTCTGCCTGGACGGGAAACCCTTTGGGCTCCGTCTGGGGGTACTTTTTTTTAGATCAACAGGGATTCACCCCGGTTCCATTCCAAGAAATGAAACCAAAAACAGCCCGCGTTCCAGTTTCAGATACAAAACAACTAAAAAGCAGAAAACTGCAGCAAAGGAAGCTAAAACTTCCAAACTAGATGCTAGACAAAAGCTACTATTCCGGCACCGAGAAGGGGAGACCCAGGAAACTCAAAATAGAGAGCTAGAACTAGTCTCATAACAGCAGAATTACATCCAAACTGAGAAGGAAGAGGGAAAGAGGCTAAACGAAAACATTTCTCCGACTCAAATAACCACGTGGACCTCATCAGCAGACTTAGGGTGTGCCTCCAGGAACGCCAGAGTAGCACGCCCCCCGTAGCTCGACGATGCAGTGGTTTCCAAGTAGAGATCCACTCAAAACCATTGCATATCAGGCTGCCATGAGCTCCAGTGGGTTCTTTAGCCTGCTTATCATCCGTTCCATGAACAGAGTGATCATCCCCCCCCCCTACAGCTCTTTGAATGGGACCTTCCAATTCCTTAGATAGGATAGAACCAGTCGCCACACCTGTTTCATGTTAATCCAAGGGGTATGGTTAAAGACTATATTATTCCTATTATTCCAAATACTCCAAAGCACTGCAGCAGAAACCACATTAAAATGTAAATGTTTCTTACTAGAAAGCCATCTCAAAGCAATGGATTCAAAATTATCAACTAGAATTCCAAAGATGTCCTGAACCTCAGCCCAGATCATCTTGGAAACCACACATTCAAAAAAAATGCTTAACAGATTCAAATTCTTTACAAAGAGTACACTCCAAAGGTTTTGGAATACCCCTAGCTCTAAGGTTTTCTCTTGTGAGAATTTTATTCTGAGAGAAAAGCCAAAGAAAAATCTGAATCCTAGGGGGAACTTTAAGCTTCCAAACCGCAGGCAAATAAAGAGGGGTCAGTCCTCTAAAGTTCACCAAAGCATACATAGAGCTTGATGAGTAAACCCCCTTAGATTCATACTGCCAGATTAGTTGATCCTCTTCATCTGTCAAAGAGATAGATTGGGCAATGCCTAAAATTTCCCGCCACTGGACCATCATCTGGTTAGTGAAAGTTCTTCTAAAATCACATCTAAGATGACTACCATCCCAAAGATCAGCTATAGTTTTGGTTTGCTGGTTGGAAACTAAATAAACTTCCCAATATTGGGTAGCTAGAGTAGAATTACCAAACCAGACATCCTCCCAAAATTTGACAGATTTACCATTACCTACTTGCCACTTGTAACCTACTTCTACAGCTCTAGAAGCCCACATCACACCTTTCCGAAAAGTAGAAGGATGGACATCATGGCAACAGAGAATATTAGGGTTTTTAGTTCTATATTTAGCATCTATAATTTTCCTCCAGAGTGTCCCTTCACCCTGAATATATCTTTTAACCCAAGACCCTAGTAGACACAGATTAAGGTCTTGCAAATTTGGAATCCCCAGACCTCCAAACTCTTTTTTCATACAGACTGAAGGCCAATTAGCAAGGTGGATTTTATGTCTATCCTCTTCATCATTCCAGAAAAAATTAGCCATATGAGAATCTAGCAGTTTAATAGCCCACTTAGGGAATTTAAAGAAAGATAGCAAATAAACAGGGATGCTTGATAAGCAAGCCTGAATCAAGACTCTTTTAGCAGCATAAGAAAGAGTAAACTGTATGAGCGGTCCTAATTTTTTCTCTGTTCCTTCACTTTGGTCCTAGTTCTTTAAAATTGCACGTCTAGGTCATAAATCTTTCGTAAGTCGTTTATCAGAGGTCCTAAATTGGTTTGACCCGTGTTGACCGGTGCCACATCAACTATGGGGTCTGGGGGCGTACAGGTCACGCTGTATATTTGCAAATAGGCCTCCGAGGTTGTATTTATTCTAAAACATGGTCCTTGGAATATTTTCATCTGAGAAATTTTTGTCAAAAAAAGAAAGGTGGGGTGTAGATTGTGTGGAAGGGAATTTAAACCCAAGGCAGCGCTACCTCCGTGACCTCCTCGCCCGGAATGCCGTCGACGCACTGCACACGTCCTTGTTTACCTCGCGCGCGTATATGGCAAGTGACCCTCGTTTGCTAGTCTGCTTGATGGCGCACTTGTGCTGCCCCGCTAATGCAGTTGGCTAGCTAGATTGCACGCTGAGTGCACATGAGTATGTGCATCGATGTTGCGTCGGTCATGCAGTCTACCTCGGTCCAAAACTGTGATGCCGATATCATCTGTGTTGCTCGTCTTCGCAGTCGCTGGCGCCGTCTTCGTGTTCATGCGAGGCGGCGATGTTCGCTTATATCAAGGAGGACTGGATGCGGGGAAACCATCGCCTAGGGACTTCGGGCTAGCGCAACTGTACGACCACGACACCTACCCGGACACGATTCCGCACATGGTGGGCAACCATGGGGTACCTGGTGCTGGAGCTCGGGCACACCAGCAACCGGCAAGGCATGGCGTGAGACGTGTTTGGAGTTGAGGCATTCACGCTGGAGGTGGTATGCATGGCAACCATCTCCTGCTAATGGACTGGGTGCTTGACCAGTGGCCGGCCGAGACGCCTGGAAACCGTGCGTAGGACTAGGATTTGAAGGGAATACAATCGGGGTCCTTTTCACAAAGTTTACACGGCCAGACAGTAAATATACAGGGTGACCTGTATGCCTCCTGGACCCTATAGTCAACGTGGCACCGGTCAAAAGTGGGTCAAACCGATTTAGGACCTTCAATGAACGATTTACAAAGATTTAGGATCTAAATGTGCAATTTTAAAGAACTGGGACCAAAGTGAAAGGGCGAGAAAAGAATTAGGACCGCTCATGCGGTTTACTCCATAAGAAAGGATTTTACCCCTCCAGCCAGTGATCCTTTTAAGAAGGTTTTCTATTAGAGGCTGAAGATCCTCTCTTCTCAACTTATCAAAATGCATAGGGATTCCTAAATATTTAACAGGGAAACTACCTTTAACACACTCAAAAATGTCTAGAAAAGGTCTAACCTCATCATCATCTAAGTTAATTGAAATGAGTTCACTTTTATGGTAGTTAATCCTTATTCCAGAAATTTGTTCAAAACATGTAAGGATCCATTTGAGATTAATGGCACCAACTCTATCAGGTTTTAGGAAAAGTAAAGTGTCATCTGCATACTGCAAGAAACTAACACCCCCAGGCACAAAATTAGGACAAAGACCCACTATAGCTCCACAAACAGAGCCTTTAGCTAACATTCTAGAGAAAACATCAATCATGATGTTAAAAAGCAAAGGGGCAATGGGGTCACCCTGTCTAAATCCTTTCCCGGTCAGAAAAAAATCACTCTCAAAATCATTTACTCTGACCCCTATGGACCCCCCTAGAGAGATTTGTCTAATAAATCTAAGAAAATAGGACAAAAACCTCTAAGATCTAAGATTTCAAATAAAAAATCCAGATTAACTCTATCATAAGCTTTCTCATAATCTATCTTAAGGACAAGCCCTTCACTTTTGTTTCTGTGTACCTCATGAATGATCTCATGAGCAGTCACCACACTTTCTGAAATAAATCTACCCCTAATAAAAGCAGATTGATTAAGAGTAATGATTCTGCCTATCACCTTGGCTAATCTATTCGTCAGAACCTTAGTAAAAAATTTAAAGGAGCAATTTAACAGACTAATAGGCCAAAATTTCTTCATGGTTTTAGCATCATTCTCTTTGGGAATCAAAGTAATCATGGCAAAATTTAATCTAAAAATATCAAGATGATCCTCATGCCATGCATTAAACATGGATAGTAGATCAACTTTAATAATATCCCAAAAAGATTGGTAAAACAAAAAGGAAAGACCATCAGGTCCAGGAGCACCTTCAGCATAGGAGCCAAAGACTGCCAACCTAACTTCCTCTTCAGTAAAAGGAGCACCCAGGCCAAGATTTTCCTCATCACTAATTTTCTCTTCCTCAGAGAAAAAATCAAGTTTGAGCCTTAAATCAGGCCTAGGTTCCCAGGGAAAAAGCTCTTTATAATAATCCATAGCAATTTTAATCATACCACTAACCTCTGTAACTGGGCCATCTGGCCCATCCAGGACAGAAATTAACTTTTATGGGGGTACTTCTTCGGCTTCCTGTCCGCCAAGAAGGACGCGAGCGGGAAGTCACCCATACCGTCTTCGAATAGCTGCGCCGTGAAGAACTACTCAAAAAGGGGAGCATAAGGCACCCAAGGAAAGCTAACAACGACGAAGAAAAAATGCAAAAGAACCAGAGAACAACTTACCCGGGGTGGCAGGCGGCCGCGATGGTATGGCGGGCAGGAGTACGCCCAGGTTTCCTCCATGCGGAACTTGGAGATCATGGAGACCTAGTTCCGCAGGTCCTAGTAGGGCACTTCCTTCCGCGACGTCCTCGTCGGATCATCGGCGGTCGACATATGGGACATCTTGTGCGACCGCTTATGCAGCGGAAGCATGCGACGCACCATCCATGATAGCGTGATGTCCCGGGCGGTGAGCCGCTCCGTCTCCACCATCGCCTCCACCCGGGCGGCCATCCGATCGAGGTCCACCGTGGCGCCCATACCCTTCGTCGCCCAGCCTTCTGCGTCGAGGGCACGTTGATGAAGGGCGGCAGGCAGATTCAGTCCACCTCCGTGGCATTACTCACATAAAAATATGAGCATTGCCATAGCTTGACGGTGTTGGGAAGCTCGAATCGCGGCATCGGTGAAGAGGGCCGCGGATAAATGGTGCAGCAGCCCTTCTGCGTTAGCGGACCGTCCTTGGCGGTGTTCTGGGACTTGAAGTGGAAGAATTTGAGGAAGTTCGCCACCTCGGGACACACCCAAGGTACGATTTGCAGCAGGCCGCGTGATGCGACATCTGCGCGATGGCGTACGCACCCAGGTGGTGGAGTTGGAGGTCAAAGAAGACGAAGAGCTCGAGGAGGAAGGGGCTGACGGGAAGGCCGAAGCCGCGGGCGAAGTGCGCGAGGAAGATGATGCGCTCCCTCGGCCGAGGGTCCAGCACCCGCTCCCCCTCCAGCGTAATCCGGTGCTTCACAAGCATCGACGAGGGAAGAAATATACCCCGCCGATACGTGTAGACCAGATCATCGGTCACAAAGGACCTGCACCACCCACCTCGCTGCTCCGGCAGCATATTTGCAGAAGAAGAGGCCGTGATGGGCGGTATGCGGTGATTCCGGTGGAAACAGAGAGGAGGCGCAAGGAGCAAGGCGCACTAGGAGGCAGGAGGAGGAGAGCTGGAGGAAGAAGTGTAAACTCTGCTCCCCTCCAGAGCCCTATTTATGCCTGCGGAGGGTACCGCTGCCCCCTCATATTCCGCGTGACGCGTGGCTGTAAGGTCCCCCGGCCACACGACGCTACGGCTCCGGATCCCCCGCGCCTACAGAACCAAACAAAGAAGATCCAACTGTTACCAGGAGACGAGGCGTGCGCGCTATCCCCGAGAAACCACTGCGGCAAGTGGCGCGCGCAGTTGCCAAAAAACTGACGCAGCGACATGGAAGTCCAACTGACGCGACGTGCGCCAGAGAAGCAATCATGGCTGACGTCATCACCAACCTCATCAAAACTGACGCTTCGTCTCCAGCTTCGCCAGTCGGTCACTGCCTTCGCTGTTTACACCCAGTGGGCGGCCATCGATTCTGCAGCCGGTAAAATCCAGCCGGAAAGCAAAAGCTGCAGCCGGACGCAGACAACCAACTACATTGAGATGCAAAAATAGCACGCAAGACCTTACCCACCGGCCAAGTCCATACGCGCTCGGGGACTAGTGTCGGGGGGATAACCCCCGGGTGGGGAAAGCCAGGCACAAGTAGGCCGGCTCCAGAAGGAGCAGGCCGCCTGGCCCTCAAGAAGGACAACTCCAGCTGGTTGGCGAATACCGCCCGGCTGGGCTCATAACTTTCCTGGCTAGCCCGTCTAGCCGGCAGCCAAAAGAACCGGCCGGATGGCCACTTCCACCCGGCGCACCTCGGATTTGATGGAGAGCATGAAAGGACTGACGCTCCTTACAGGGTACGCCTCTGGCTCTCCTTCGTCATTAGGCAGGCTGGCGTGCCGTCACGACCAGCGCTACCCGACGAAGATAAAGCAAAGTGGTCGGCTGACTGGCGAAAGCAGTCCGGGTGACCGTTAAAGCAAGGGTGATGCCCCAAAGGAAGCCCGGGTGATCGCTAAAGAAGAAGGTGACACTAAAAGAAGGGCGGACTGGGTCCTGGCCCACCGGCTGGGCCCTATAGCCGGCCCTGCCCTGTAAACCCGTATCCAAACAGTAAACCCTAGAGCCCGATTTGTAATATGCCCCCTAGAACAGTATATAAGGGAGGGCAGAGCTGGGGTTCTAGGTAGGCAACAATAGAAGGATAGAAGTGCAAGCCACTAGTTCTTCCTCTAGCTCTCGATAGTAGCTAAGGAAACAGCTCCAGGAGCACTTGTACTAGGCATTCACCCCCTCATATAGTTCATCTTACAGGAGTAGGGGTGTTACCTCGCCGAGAGGGCCCCGAACCTAGGTACATTGTTGTGTTTGCAGTTTACCGTGCCCAACCCGTTGCGTGAGCCACCGATTGCATCCGAGTGTCCCTTCTTAGCCATCCCTAATGGCACTATCGTGTTCCACACCACGACATATCCATTCTTAGCATCTAGAATATTCTATTGATAGAATTTAGCACAATGAATGAACGCTAGTATGCGCAAACCCGAAAACACACTCCATTGCTTAGTTCGAGGGACCTTGTGCTAAATGCATGGACTTGGATGTAATTTTCATTTTTTATGAGGTCCTCGATGTAACTGGTACTTCCACTGACCGTGTTAACTGAAGCACCTCGCTCCTACGGGGCCTGCCACGGTTAGAAGAAAATGAAACTGTCCCAATTATCACACAAAGTGGACCACGGTTTCTTATAGGAGTATAATTCCATTTTTCAAGATGCCTAGCTAACTTCGCACACTTCACCGACTTCTTCCCGATTTAACAAAATTAGGTTAAACTTGAGCTACAAGTAAGCAAGGTAGATTGCTCTTGAATTAAATGTCTTTTCGGAGGTAGATGGGTGCATCTTCTTGTAGTAAACAATGTCGTCGGTGTGAGTTTCCAACTATCAGGAAAGAACATTCTCAATTTCTTGAGTAATGACGAGATTGTTATTTTTCATAAAGATTGTCTGAAGAATATGGATCTTAATGCCACAAGCCAAGCTTCCATACATATTAAGTGGACCGACATGTTTCACTTACGATTCCTATGTTTAATTTTATGATTTCTCAAACTTCATCCTAGCTAACTCTGCCCACTTGAATGTCTTTATGCCAACTTATCGAAATTAGGTCAAATTTGAAGTACAATAGAATAGGAGAGTTGGTTTGAAAGTTTTGCTATTTTTTTGAGGTAACCATCGGTGTTGTGGTGTGGAACACGGCAGTGCCATAGGGGATGGCTAAAGAGGGACACTCAGATGCAATCGGTGGCTCATGCAACGGGTTGGGCACGGTGAACTGCAAACACAACGGCGTACCTAGGTTCGGGGCCCTCTCGGCGAGGTAACACCCCTACTCCTGCAAGATCAACTATATGGGGGGCGAACGCCCAGTACAAGTGCTCCTGGAGCTGTTTCCTTAGCTACTATCGAAGGTTAGAGGAAGAAGAAGAACTAGAGGCAAGCTCTTGCTACTATGGATGTTATTTACCTAGAACCCCAGCTCTACCCGCCCTTATATACTGGTCGGGGGAGGTAGATTACAATTTGGGCTCTAGGGTTTACTGTTTGGATACGGGCTTGCAGGGCAGGGCCGGCTGCAGGGTCCAGCCAGTGGGCCAGGACCCAGTCAACCCTTCTTTTAGCGTCATTCCCTTCTTTAGCGGGCATCCAGGCTTCCTTTGGGGCGTCACCCTTGCTTTAACGGTCGCCCGGAATGCTTTGGCGGTCAGCTGACCGCTTTGCTTTATCTTCGTCGGGTAACGCGGGTTGTGATGGCACGCCAGCCTGTCTGATGACGAAGGAAGCCAGAGACATACCCCGCAAGGAGCATCTCCCCCTCTGTGCTCCCCATCGAATCTGAGGTTAGCCAGGTGGAAGCGGCCACCCGTCCAGTTCTTATGGCTACCCGGCTAGACGGGCCAGCCAGGAAAGCTTTAAACCCAGCCTGGTGGTACTAGCCAGGCGGCTGGAGTTGTCCTGCTTGATGGCCAGACGGCTTGTATCTTCTAGAGTCGGCCTACTTAGGCTTGCTTTCCCCACCCGGGGGTTATCCCCCCGACACTAGTCCCCGAGCGCGTAAGGACTTGGCCAGTGGGTAAGGTCTCGCGAGCTCCTTTGTATCTTGATGTAGTTTGTTGACTGAGTCCGGCTGCAGCCTTTACTTTTGCTTTCCGGCTGGATTCAACCGGCTGCGGAATCGATGGCCGCCCACTAGGTGTAAACAGCGAATGCAGCGACCGTCTGGCGAAGCTGGAGCCGAAACGTCAGTTTGATGAGGTCAGTGATGTCGTCATCCATGACTGTTGCTCTGGCGCAC
The DNA here is from genome assembly GCA_916181665.1 of Avena sativa. Classification (NCBI taxonomy): domain Eukaryota; kingdom Viridiplantae; phylum Streptophyta; class Magnoliopsida; order Poales; family Poaceae; genus Avena; species Avena sativa. Next base: position 365,710,305 of record OV702279.1, on the reverse strand, counting down.
GTCGTGTCAGTTTGACTTCCGCGTTGCTACGCCAAGTTTTTGGTAATTCCGTGCGCCACTTGCCGTAGCAGTTTCTCGGGGCAAGCGCGTACGCCTCGACTCCTGGTAACGCATGTGGATATTCTGTGCTGGGTCACGGCGGCACAAAGGATCTGAAGCCGTAGCGTCGTGCGGCTGGGGAGCCTTGTGGCCACGTGTCGTGCGGGAGCTGAGGAGGCGATGGTGCCCCCGAGGGTATAAATAGAGCCCTGGAGGGGAACGAGGCTCGCACTTTGTCTTCCTCCAGCTCCTCATTCCCTGTCTTTGTCGCACTCTGCTCTTTGCGCCTCCTCTTTGTGGTCGTCGGAGCCACTAGCCACCGTCCGCCACGGCCGCTCCACCTGCCGGCATGCTGTCGGAGCAGCGCGGAGGTTGGCGCGGGTCCTTTGTGATCGACGACCTCGTCTACAAGTATCGGCGAGGGAAGTTTATCCCCTCGTCGATGCTGGTGAAGCACCGGCTCGTGCCGGAGGGAGAGCGGGTGCCTGACCCCCAATAGGGTAGGGTTTGGGTCTCACAATTTGGATAGAAGAGGCGTATAAAAGAGGCTTCAAATTGAAGTTGAAGCGCCGGGAGTAGTCAATGTTGCGGGAGTAATCGATATCGAGAAGAAAACCTTGTTGGAGAGGTGTCGGAGTCGGATGGCACGGACTGGTGCGGTGTGACAGGATGGAGCCAAACTTATCAAAGAAAAACTTGGTTGACAGTGGAATAGATCGGACATGTTAAAATAGGAGAAGCCGAAATTGAAGCTGGTGCGGACATATTGTCAAACAAGTGTCAGGCAGGTGGCGACAGACACCAACGAAAAATGGCTGGACGTGGAGGAACAACCACTCTTCCCTCCTCGAAGCTCCTTTTCCCCTCCCCTCTCTGCGTGTTGACCAGAAGCAGCCGGGATCCCCCCGAGCTATCTCCGCCGGCTCTACTGGCCGGAGATGGTGAGGGGGAGGCGCCGGAGTAGTAGGTAGGTCTAGATTTAGGTCTTGTGGCTTTATGCCCGTAGATTGGAGTAGGGCGTCGAGTCTCTCTGGCCGGATTCGACGCATCTGGGGATGCTGCTGCCTTCTGTTGTTGCTCCGATGGTGGGAGCTGGTGATGTGTGGCGTATCTGCAGAGATCTCCGCTAATAAGGCCCCCCTCTTCCCCTCCTTGGTCCAGTTCGTGGCTCCCCTGCATCCTCTCAGGCTGGCCGGCCGTGGCGGCGAGGGGGCGAGAGGATCCAGGCGCGACGGTGCTGGTTCGTTGGAAGGGTGGGGTTCTCGTTTCGACTCGGTGTTTCAACACAGCGCCGGTCGACCGCCTTCTTCCCCTGCTACCTTTCCACCGAGGTGGTGGATGGTGGTGTTGGAGTCTAAGGCGAGGGAGGGTGGAATTGCTGGAAGTTGGATCCGTCCTTGGTCTGGTGGTCGTGTGGCTCTCTTTCCAGGGAGTCACTGTGGGTTCGTCAACACCGCCTCTTCTACGGCTTTCCCTCCTCATCTCGGGCAGGAGCTCTGAGGGGGAGGCTCGGTTTCCCCGCGCGGGGTCGACGAACTCTAGCTGCTCTACGCTGTTGCTCCATGTCGGGTCTTCTCCTTCTGGGTGTTGTGGTGGCATCGGGAGGTATTGGATCCCTGTGGTGCAACGACGATGATCAGTCTTGGAGATGTGAAGCCATCCTTTTCTTCTGCAGATCCAAATCGGAAGCTTTGTGCCACCCGATTATCTTGGCTAGGTCGAGGCCATCAAGCTCGCCGGCGAGCACTGGCGACTCTTCAACCTCCGTTGCGAGGCCCTCCTGTTGCAGAGGCGGTCTGGAAGATGAACCTGATTGCGTTCTTCTGATCTTCTGTAGGGTTCTTTATGCAAAGCGTTTGGGCATGATTGTAGTTCTCTTTCTTTTAGAGTCCGACGTGAAAATCTGTAACTCCACCGTTTTATTTTAATATATGGCTTCCTGCCCCTTCGGGGGCTCTCCTCTTTCAAAAAAAAACGTGGAGAAACAACCGCTAGAGTCGATGCTGGCCTCTAGAAAACGCGATAGAACAAACGAGCAGGAACTTCTCAACTGCATCAGAACAAGGCAAGGACAACAGGCCCGTCGCCGGAGTGAGCATGATCGGAAACAGCGTATAGGGCACTGCGCATGCGCGCGAGTGAAGAAGCGTGGGCGGCGTGGCTCTTGGTTACTGCGAAGGGACAAGGCGGCGACTTGGCGCTGTTAGACGCGGAGAGGCATCGCAAGCTAGGCGCGTGTTATGCTGCTGAAGCTGGCGTGAGGAGAAAGGGCAGTGGTGATGTGGAGTAGAACTGCAGCTGCTGCTCGACGGGACAAAGCCACTGCTGGTCACGTACGCGCGGCAAGAAAGAGAACGGCGCCGTTTCCTAGGATCTGCACAATTGCATGCGGCAAGGAATTGATTGGTCGTGAGCTGGTTAGCTAATATCTTGCTCACGTGAAGGATTTGAATCAAGTGGAGACATGGATTCATGGTATGGAGTAGCAGATCGGAGCATACCTTGGACGCACGGTAACCCGGCGAGACCGCTTGTGTACCTTGATTGGAGATGGTTGCATATACATACCACAGAAGAGAAGACAAGCCTACAAGCCTACGTACCACAGAAGAAGGCGTCTTGCGCGGTCCCTGCTGCGGTGGCCCCTCCGGCGCTTGCTAGCGCCGCCCCCGGCGTTCTTGGTCCTCATCCGGGGGCCGCTCCGGTTGCGAGGTCCGGTCTGCTGTCCGCGGCCTCCATCCCTCTTCGCAGAGAGGCCCTCGAGTACTACGGACATGGGGTCGACGGCGGCTTCTACGTCATCGACTTGGGAGGGGCCTAGATGACTGTCCCTGAGACCCTCGCCGTGGTGACGATTCTTCCAACCCAGGACACCCCCCTCGCGGTGGAGGTCACGGAGGATCTGATCCAGGAGGAGCTTCGGGCGGTCCTGCCTGGCCACGAGTAGCCGGTGCACAGGGTCTCCGCTTCCGAGTTTGCTGTCCACTTCCCGTCTGTGGCGATTCTGCGCATGTGCGCATGCGGCTCGTCCTTCACCTTGCCGATCCCCCAGCTTCAGGTCTCCATCCAGCCGTCCTCGGCCGTGCAGGAGTCGGTGGCCACGCTCTCGGAGGTCTGGGTGCGGCTGATCGGTGTCCCTCTTGAGGCTCGACGTCCGGAGGTGGTGGCCCTCGTGTCCCAGGCGGTGGGCAAGCTCACGGAGCTGGATCTGGGCTCGCTGCCTGGCCACGGCCCGATTCGCCTGCGCCTGCTCTGTCCAAGCACTGCGGTGTTCCCTGTCTCCCTTCCTCGCGTCTTCTTCGACAGGGTGGGCAGGGACCTCTTGGTGGAGCTGGATGAGGAGGTGGCGGATCACGGCGCCGCCCCCTCGCCCCCTCCAACCTCGGCGCCTGCTGATGACGGCGCGGACCTTGGGGGGGGGCTCGGGCTCTGGTAGTGACTCGGGGTCCGATCCGGAGTCACCACCGACCGCCGACGCCTCACCTCCCCCCCCTCCCCCCCGCCGCCGCCGCCGCAAGGCGGCGCCGGGGGCCCCGTGGCTCACCTCCGTGCCGTCTCTCCCCCGGGCGTCAGACCCTTCTTCCCTGGGAGACGCCCCCTGTCCGTGAGTGCGCCGGCCAAGCTTGCTCCTGTCGACGTCCCTCGCTGCTTCCGCCCCGACCAGCCGGTCTCCTTTGGCCTCGACATTGCTCAGTATGGGTCCAACCTCGTCATCGAGCCCGGCCCGCGTCCCGCCTCTCCCCCCGCTGCTGTGCTGTCCCCCGAGGAGGAGACCTCGGGCAGCGTGGGGATGGTGGTCTGCTCCCCCCTGTCCCCGCGATCCCCGGGAGTGGTGTGCTACTCCCTCGCCCCCGACACCCCTGACCTGGCTACGGTGGCAACCGGAGAGTCGCCCCCCTCTCTCCGGCGGCGCCCCCCCCAGCTGCGTCGGGCCAGGACTCCCAGGCCTCCCCCGTCGCCGCCCTCCCGCCACAGTGTCCAACTCGCGGGTGCGCGGGTGGGTCTCTCCGGCCCGGAGCCGACGGTGGCGGAGCGGGCTGCTCTCCGTGTCACGGCTCGTGATGAGATCCCAGGTACTTCTGCCGCATCTAGCTCTTCTCCTTCTGCTCCTGTTTCCTCAGGTCTTCCTGGTTCGTCGTTCTGCGTCTTGTCCGAGGTGTCGTTGGCCCACCTTGGCGAGGTGGCCGATGATTGCGGCATCGTCTTCCGTGGTGATAACGGTCCGCGGCTTGAGCATATTGCCGCCATTAAGGCGCGCGAGGGGTATGCGGGCGCGATCACGGCTGCTCGGGCACGGGATGCCCGAGAGCGGGAACGCGCTCAGATCCTCACCAAGACTAGGTTGTCAGGACCTGGTCCCAGCGAGGATCCCCCTCCTGCGCCTGATGGGAGGGAGGTAGCCCCGGAGCCCGCCCCTCGGGGTAGGCTGCGGGGAAGGCCTCCCAAGGCTGGTGCTGCCGCCCGCCCTCGTACCGGTCGTGCCCTCTCGGTCCCTGCCAAGGGGACCCTGGAGGAGTGAGTTCCCCTATGGATCTCATCCGGGCCTTTCGGGTGTTCATCTGGAACATCCGAGGGTTCGGGCACGAGGGTCGCCGCCGCCAGATAAAGGAGTACCTTCGCCTTGAAGCGCCAGATATTGTCAGCCTTCAGGAAACGATTCGCCAAGATTTTTCCATCTCCGAGCTTGAGGGTCTTAGTCGCTGCAAATTCTGTTGGTCCTGGCTCCCGGCGATTGGCCACTCTGGGGGCATTCTCCTTGGTGTCAAGGAGGACACCTTTGAGGTGGACGATATGGACCACAGGGAGTTCTTCATGAGCATGGCACTCACCCATAGACAATCGCGCTTCAAATGGGATATTATCATTGTCTATGGCCCCGCGGACCATAGGAGGTCCCCCGAGTTCCTGCTCGAGCTTAAGCTGAAACTGGAACGGTCGGAGATCCCGGTGGTGGTGGCCGAGGACTTTAACCTGATCCGCTCGGCTGAGGACAAGAGCTCGGCAAGTGTGGACCTCCCTAGGATGCGTTTGTTTAATGACTGCATTGCGGACCTGGCGCTTCGGGAGGTTGCACGTGTGGGGGCTAGATATACTTGGACCAAGAAGCAGCTGGCCCCGATCCGCCTCGTCCTCGATCGGGCTTTCGTATCGGTTGACTGGGAAGTGATGTTCCCCCTTTGCTCTTTGCGGGCTGTCACCCGGATTGGCTCGGACCACACTCCGCTTCTCCTCTCCTCAGGTGGGGGGCCTCCGCCTAGACTGAACCGATTCCATTTTGAATCCTTCTGGCTTCAGAGTCGAGGATTCGTGGAGGCTGTTCGGTCTAGGTGGCTCGAGGCCGCCACATCCCTCCCCCGTGTATTCTCGGCAGTTGATATTTGGCACCACTGTGCCAAGGTCTCCCATCAGTTTATGCGAGGTTGGGGCGCCAACCTAGGGGCAGAACTCCGGGCCCGGAAGGGGTCCATCCTGCAGGAGATTCAGGCGCTAGATCGAGAGGCTGACACTAATGGCCTCTCGGAGGATGCCTGGTCTCATAGATATTCCCTTGAGTCCTCCCTTATGGAGATTTTTAGGGGCGAGGAGGCATTCTGGCGTCAGTGGAGCCGCCAGAACTAGATGGTTCAGGGGGAGTCGAACACGGCCTACTTCCATGCCATTGTGAATGGTAGAAGGAGGAAGTGTTCGATTCCCTGCCTCAGGCTCTCTCTTCCCACATTTATAGCTTCTACAAGTCCCTCTTCTCGGCCGCGGAACCCTCGGGCATCTCCCTCGCCCCAGACTTCTGGCCGTCAGGGGCGCGTGTCACCCCTGCTGAGAACGCGGACCTCACTCGCCCGTTTCTCGCAGAGGAGATTTCTGTGGCCTTGAAGTCCATGAAGCCGGGGTCGGCCCCGGGTCCTGATGGTCTGCCAGTGATTTTCCTGCAGTCCTTCTGGGAGAAGTTGAGACCGGTGATCCTGCTGATGTTCCAGTAATTCTACACTGGGACCCTGGTGATGGCCCGTCTGAACTTTGGTGTGATAACTCTGATCCCCAAAGTAGTTGGGGCCACTGATATCCGCCAGTTCCGTCCCATCACAGTCATTAATGTGGTCCAGCGGCTCTTTGCGAAGGTCTGTGCTCTCCGTTTGGCCCCGGTCCTGGAGCGACTCACGCACCCTCTCCAGTTTGCTTTCCTTAAGGGTCGCCTCATTCATGATGATGTCCTTGCCCTTCATGAGATTATTCATGAGGTCAAGTCACGTCATCAGAAAGGGGTGTTCCTTAAACTGGACTTTCAGAAAGCCTATGACCGTCTGGACTGGGATTTCTTGAGGCTAGTTCTGGAAAGAAGGGGCTTCGATGACCGCGTGATCTGCTGGATCATGCAGTTCGTGATGAGTGGTAGGACGGCGATCAACATCAATGGGGTGATTGGCCCCTACTTCTCCCCATCTTGTGGGGTTAGGCAAGGCGACCCGATCTCCCCTCTCCTATTCAATGCCACGGTGGATTCCCTTGCAGAGATTCTGGATAGAGCCAAAATCGCTGGCCACATCTCTGGTGTGGTAGGACATCTCAATCCGGGAGGGGGAGTCTCCCATCTCCAGTACGCAGATGATACCATGATCATGGTGCAGGGCTCGGAGGACGACATTAGGAATCTAAAATTCCTCCTTCTGTGCTTCGAGGAGATGTCTGGGATCAAGATCAACTTCGACAAGAGTGAAGTCATGGTGCTCGGTTTCGACGAGGTCGATCGGCAGCGTATCGCCGATAACCCCAACTGCAAGCTGGCGGAGTTCCCCATTACTTATCTGGGGATGCCCATTCGGGACACGAGAGTGTTGATCAGGGACCTTGCACCCCTAGTCACAAGAGTGCGCACTCGGGCCGAACCTTGGCGTGCGAGACTCACGACTAAGGGGAGCAAAACGGTACTGATCAACTCATGTCTCTCGAGCCTTCCCATGTATCAGATGGGGCTGTACCTGCTACCTGAAGGAGTCCATGCCGACTTCGCCAAGGAGTTGTCTCGATTCTTTTGGGCGGCGAAGGATGGCCACCAAAAATACCACATGGTGAAGTGGGCGAACGTTTGCGCCCCCAAAGAGTTTGGGGGCATAGGTATCCTTGACTCGCGCCGCTTCAACGTGGCCCTGATGTTGAAATGGGTCTGGCGTATTCTGAGGGAGGACGGGGGTCTCTGGCTACAGCTTATCAAGGCCAAGTACCTCCGAGGCTGCCCCCTCTTGGCGTGCGAGCGCCGGGAGGGGTCGCAGTTCTGGAGGTCGATCCAGGACATTAAGCATTACATTGGCCGGGGCATTACTTTCGTGGCAGGCAATGGCAGGGGCTCCCGCTTCTGGCTCGATGCCTGGCTGTCCCCCGTCCCCCTGGGAGTGCGGTTCCCCGCCTTGTTCGCCATAGCCACGTCCCCTACTTCGCTCGTGGCTGAGAATTTCCGGGGGGATCAGTGGGACTTGATCTTCCGCCGCACCTTTAATGAGGTGGAGGCGGGGGAATATCAAGACCTGTTGGAGTCCCTTCCGGCATCTCTCTCCGAGGCGCAGGACGTGGTCTCCTGGCAGCTGTTACCCTCCGGGGAGTTCTCAGTGGGCTCGGCTTATAGGGCCCTCTTCCAGGGCCCTGAGCATAGGTGGGTGGCTCCCCTTTGGAAGGCCCCCCTTCCTCTTAGTATTCGGATCTTTGTTTGGCAGCTCCTTCATGACCGCCTCCCCTCGGGAACGGAGGTAGCCAAACGTAACGACCCTGGTACTGGCCGGTGTCCCCTATGTGGGACCTCGGAGACGTGCGCCCACATTATGTTCTCTTGCTCTGCTGCGCAGTTTTTGTGGATCTTTATGCGCGAAGCTCTGGGTCCGGCGTGGCAGGCGCAGGAACTGGGGGAGTTCCTGCAGGCCCAGGCTACCCGGACGGGCGGTGGCCGTCGTCTCTTTTGGCTCCTCTTTGCGGCTCTGTCGTGGACACTTTGGAATGTCCGCAATAAGATGGTGATTGAACGTGTGTTCCCCACCCGGGCAACTGACTCTATTTTCGCTTTGCTCGCTTTCTTGCAGCAGTGGTCCCCCTTGGTGCGGCAGCGTGACCGGCCGGCTTTCGAGTCCTCCCTCCAGGCTCTGAGGTCGGCGGCGTCCCCCTTCTCGGTGCCGACTCCCCCCCCCCCCCCTGTCGTCGCCGCCCGCGTCGTCCTGAGGGACCGCCGTGTATCTTCCTTTTGTTTTCTTTTTCCTTGGGTTGTGATGTGTTGTGGTCCCAGCGGTATGTGACCTTTGTCCGACTTTGTACTTGGGATTGTGCTTTATTTATAAAGCGGGGCGCGAGCATGATTCGAGAGTTGGTGCGGGAAAAGAACAAATTCGCCGCCGGCTGGATTTGGAGAGGAAGTGAGCACAAAAGAAAGGGGATTTTTTAGATCTAGAGCTGACTAAGATTTGGGGCTAGGGTAGTACTCCTAGTGTATGTGTGGAATGTGAGGTGACGGCAGGACGCGAGGGCAAGTGGCTCTGGCTGGGTGGTTAATTTGGTGATGCGAATGGGGCCTGTCTTAGAGCAAGGGCAATAATAGAGTCAACTGCTGGCTATAAGCCATGTCCACGTCATCAAAAGTCAGTCTAATAGTCAATGTGTAAAATAGATAGTCATAAAAATATAGGTCCCACTTTACACTCACATAGTGTCTAGGAACACGTGCTGCAGCTGGCTCTTAACTAAGAGTCCACTACTCTTCTCTCTCATCCAACTAAACACAAATATACTAGTTTAAATTTTATAGCATGCTGACTAGATTTTATTGTACTTACTCTTACGTTGGCAAACTGGTGGACCGATCTTTTTCACTAAAAAATATTCTATTTTTTATAAAACACGTAAGCATCAATCCTAGGATTTGATCCCTACTAGGTTGGGTACCGGTGCATCCTTGCCATCCAATCAAAGGTTGGTTCTCGCTTAATAAACTAATTAAGTCCCACTTTGGCTCTATTCCGGTTTAACCTCACGAACAAACTAATCATGTGTGTTCGAGTTGTGTCGAACACGTGTATAAGGCTATAGCTGGAGCGACTTGAATTATGCGTTGTGTTAGGTGTTCAAGTTGAACACTTGCAACATGACCTGATATGTAAAGGCATCGGGTGCAAGCATAAAAGATTAGACGTAATTGTTGGTTAGACACACGATTTTCTTTCATGGACGGTCCATCGCCTGTGGTAGGGGTTGCTTGGCCGACGTGGCGGTATAGATCTGACGTGTCCGTGGACCTCGGTGGGCTTCTCGTTCGGTTGTACTATGTTACAATATACACTAGTTGAATGTCCGTGCGTTGCTACGGAATAATAAAATGCATATCGAAGACAAGCCTTACACAGTCGATGCAGGGTGGCAAAATAAAGTGGCACTCCATCGTTGTTGTTTTTCTTTTTGAGAAAAAGCATAAACTTCACGGGGACACATTGGGCACTATAAGAAACATGTGCCGTACAAAAGATAAACTGCCATTAGAAACGATATACTAAAAAATTCAGCCCACCGTTCATGAACAGACATATATTCACTATTCTCTTTGCACATCTTGACCTCACAACCGGAGAACCAAAGTCTCAGCTGCATCTTCACATCTTCAATGACACTTGCATACTGCGAGAAATTAGCCTTGCGCCTGTTCATAGCGATCACCAAGAGTTGGGAATCAGTTTCAAAACACTCAGATCGCTCCCAACTGAGAAAGCTAGGCAAGATCCGAGTGAAGCCGCGGACCAGGCGGTCTATCGGCGTCCGCGGTCAGCGCCGGGCAGGCTCCAGCGCGGCGGACCTGGTGACCATCCGGTTGCTTCCCGTGGATGCTGTCCTATACGAATCGCTACCCTGCTATGATCACGGCCATGGACAATCAGCAGGAAGGACGTACTATTTGATGGGTATATCAAATCGATCCGTTGGCATGTCCTGATCCAGATCGAATGGATCAACAAACTGCCTTCAATTTTGCATTAACGCAAGCATGCTTCTGTAATTAAATTGATACGACCACATTGGCCAATTCGAATTTACAATCTCATATGATTAATCCTCAGTGGCACGATGTCTGACCTCCTCGACGGCAAGGGCCTATTTAGCTCTGACGGCTGCCGCTGGAGCCTCCGGTGAAATATGGTGGTAAGCATTTTTCTCCTGCTCGCTACAAAGCTTCGAAGACGTCCTTATTGTCCACCTCAGCCAGCCTCTGCTACCGCATGACACACACGCCACACCACATCTTGACCCAATACGACTCACGTGGTACACCAGCCCAACGCACACACGCTGACACGCACGCTGAACGCACACGAGGAGCACCGCACCGCACCGATCGGTTCCCTCACCTAATCCCGCGCCGTCCTCCTCCCTTGACCGCCAACTCCCCGAGCACCTCCGTCTCCCCTGCAGGCCGCCGCCGGCCAGCGTCTCCAGCGCCGTCCGCCGCCTCGTGCTCCTCCTCGATGCCAAGCCCTAACTTGCTGGCCCTCCTCTGGCGCTGCCCCGGTGACCCAGACCTCCGAGCAGCCTCCGGCGTCCTCCACCTCGAGCTCCGGGTCGCCGTCCTCGATCCCCAGCGAACATCGCCTTCTCTCTGCTCGAGAGCGTGCCGCCGCCGCGGGATCTCCTCCCGGCATCCTCCTGCTCTCCCTGCGCTGTCACCGTCCGTCGCCCAAGCGTCGTCGTCCTCCGTCTCCTCCAGCGGCCGCCGCCTCGGCCCTCTGCAGAGCGTCGTCGCCCCCCTCCCTACATCGCCGCCTCCGGCTGAAAGTGCTCCTGGCCACGCCTCCGGCCTAGCCTCCCCTGGCGCCCGTCTCCTCGATCCTGCAGGCACCACTGCCTCGCCCCGAGCTCGACGCCTGCCGCGGCTTAGGCTCGTCGTCGACCCCCTCTCCCTGCAGCGGCGCCAAGCCATCAGCCACCCTCATCCCCGCCTGCGTCGTGTTCCTTACGGCTCGACCCTGACCTCGCCGTTCTCCTGTCGCCCCCTCTCTACATCACGCCGCCGGCGGCTGCAAGTGTTCCTAGCCTCACCTCCCCTGCCGCCCGTTGCCTCGATCCTGCAGGCACCGCTGCCTCGCCGCGAGCTCGACGGCTTCCGTCGACCCCCTCTCCCTGCAGCGGTGCCAAGCCTTCAGCCACCCTCGTCCCCGCGAACTCGATTTGGAACTTTGATGCCGAGCGAACTCCGGCGAACATATGAGTTGATTTGGTGAGATTTTTCTAGGATTCTTGTGGTAATCTTGTGCAGAGGACATGTATTATATATACAGATGGATTTTCGTGAGGGGGGCAAGAAATCTGGATCGATTCGGTAGGAATCGAGTTCGGTACGAACTCTATTTCGCGTGTGGGACGGAAGAAGGGGAAGATGAGACCGGTCTGCTTGCGCCGCGACTTTTCACTTGCGGTGGCATAGGTTGTTATTTCTCTGAACTGCCAAGGGCAAAAACGTCTTTTACCGGCAGACGGAAATTCTTGGGGTGACGAACGGTCCCAATCTTTTTAATAGTATTAAGCATGCCCAACGGATGTAGATGTTTATCGCTTAACCGTGTTAACAAACATCGTTAACAAATATGCTAACAACGCGTGTAATGTTTTTTGAAAAATGTCAGGTATGTAATGTACTAGTACTTACTTTCCAAGATCGTTGATCATGGCTAATTTTTTTTAAATAATACATTTTTTTTATTCATTTTCACAAATAATACGCAAAACTGGAAATTTTCAAATCTGTCTGTCCGTCGTCCGTTCAACGGACGACAGTGTGCGTCGTTGGTTGCGCGGACGACACAAGGTTTCATCCCTTGAACAGACTACAGGACCTATCGTCCTTTGAGAAGCCGACGCCCCAGTGCTCCCGCCGCTACATAATCTTCGCTAAATAATCGTCCGCTCGGCAATCCTTCGCGCCGATTTTTTCCGCCGGTACTCCCCGCCATTTTTTCCCGCCGTTACTCCCCGCAAATTTTTCACGCTAGTAATCCTCGCCCTTTGTTCCCGCCACGACTTCCCGCCACGACTTCCCGCCCTTTTTTCCCGCCTATTCGGTTTGGTGCCTCTATAAATCCGGGCAACGGGATGTATCCTTTAACCCAGTTCATCTCTTCCTCCTCTTACTCTCTCATTTCCCTCTCTCCTTTTGCTCTCGCATTTTCCTCCACTCCTCTCCACTATGACCGACGCGTCTCCCTGGCCTGTAGATATGTCCATTGGACTTTTCTTCATAGCCAGAACTGTTGAGATAGGCGATAAACCAGCCGACTGGGATACGTTGGTATCGAACCATGATGCTCTCGTTATACTTGGTAAGTCACTTCATCGAAGAGGGTGGAAACTGAAGACCCCAAATCAGGTACGAGCAGAGCTTCTTAGGATCAAGGCAAGGTGGGACAAGCTCACCTTCAAGAGTGAAGCTCGCATGATGGAGGTGGCTAATACACCTTGGTCCTGGATAGAAGATAGCGAAGATGAGGATGATATCTTCATGCCGCCACCGGTTGGAAGCAAGGCAAGAGCTGAGTGGGACAAGAGACAGGAGAAGAAGAAAGAGCAGGCCAAGAAGAGTCAAGCTGACATGACGGAGCAGGTTGTGGCACGTAGGGCCTGGATAGAAGAGAGCGAAGATGAGGATGATATCTTCATGCCGCCACCCGTTGGAAGCAAGGCAAGAGCTGAGTGGGACAAGAGGCAGGAGAAGAAGAAATCGCAGGCCAAGAAGAGCAAGTGCGAGGGATCGTCCAAGGAAAAGGGAGAGGCATCATCGAAAGGGAAAGGGAAAGGCATCATGCTAGGGATAGATAGGACTCTTATTTATGTACCGCAAGTTATGTTGAACTATGTTGCAAGTTATGTTGAGTAGTTTGTCGAATAAAATCATGAAATAATAGAATGATGTCTCATACATAGATAGGTAAATGACTGATACATAAGTAGATATCACTGGTGTCGACGACGAGGTGGCGGAGGCCTCGGTGTACTCCATCCATATCTGTGGGGTGGAATCACATCACGGCGAGGTGCAATTGACCCTTCACCTTGATCCTGTGTATTCTGTGTGGGGATAGGTGGTGGAGTACCTTGCTGATACTGACTAAACCAGTCTACCTGCTCGTGCTGTGTCTGCTGATGACGGTCGTCAGTACTGTCCCATGTAACGGAGTCTCCTGCTAGTGTACAAGAAATTAAGTACTGAACAATGACATACTGCATCTAATAATAGTAGGAAGGGACACGCTTACCCTGAGGATGAGATTGTGGTCGATAAGCAAAGTCCATGTAGGGGATCGGCTGCTGATGCTGCCATTGTTCGAAAGTAATCTGGTTCTGCTACAACTGGTCGAAAGTAAACTGTGATTGCTGCCACCCCGAGCCTCCAGCCTGGTCTGGAGGTGGTGCTCTCGGCGGCGCCTGCTGTGAGAGTCGTGGACGAGGCCCGTGGCGGAGTGGTGGAGAAATATGCTCCCCGTGCCGTCCCGATCCTCCAGCATGGTCTGGAGAAGGTGGCTGCTCCATGGATCGACGTGGGGCGCGCTCCTCCACCGAGTGACGCGGTGGGCGCTGCTGTGTGGATCGACGTGGGGCGCGCTCCTCCACAGAGTGACGCGGTGGGCGTTGTGCTTCTCGGTGTTGAACGATGTCTGAGACGCTGGTGCACGTGATGGCCGCGTAGATACGCCGCAGCTTCTCCTCGACCCGCCGGGCAAAGGACTGAGCCTGCTGACGGGGCACAAGAGGAACGGACGAAAGCGATCGTCCGTACTGAGCCACCTCAGTCTGTAGCTCCCACGTCATGCCGGCCTGCATTTTTCTCATAGTTAGGTATGCACTACATAGGCACTCATGTTTATTGTGCTCTAAATAAAGTACTTACCGCTGACTGTCTGGACTCCAGTGTTGACTGGCTAGGGTATATCTCATCGTCATGTGCGTGTGGAATGGGACGTAGCCGTGTCATCGACATGTACCTCTGTAGGTATCCGTGGAATAGCTCCATATCAAACGGGCCAGCGTGCCACACTTGTGTTGGTGCATTCTGCCACTCGTTGACGTAAATCCCCACCCGTTGGAGCCATTGAGTGGCAGTCTTGCTACTTCTCCGAGAGTACCTGTCATTAGAATTTGTTAGACCATCATTAAAGAACATAGATGAAGTATAAGATGCATTCCTTATGTACATATATTTACTTACGCGTGTACGACATCTGGAAGGGGAACATCCGGACGCGGGGGATCTACCATCTAGCAAAGACCAAACTGTCGCATGACCCTCTGTTGAGACATCTCCTCAACTTGGCAATCAAAGATGATCTTGGATGTAGTCAGCCAGTACTCTCGATCTCTAGTGCACATAATAGATATGCCTCCAGGATATCGTGTGTGTCGTGTCTGCAGGGTGTACGGCTCCCAAATCACGACATCCTCTTTCAGTGTGTCGAACTGCTCGCTGAATGATGGATATCATCTAACGACTTGCTCTCCCGCGAAACGACACTGCATGACAAAATAGTTGTTAGTAACTTTCATATTGTAGTACCAGAAGTGCAATTTATTAAGACATTACACTGACCTTGCGACGGGTCCAGTGAGTGCCAAATGTAGGCAAATCAATTTTCTCTTCGTCGAACAGCAGGTCAGATTGGTAGACGATTGTTTCATGTTCCTGGTTGCCGACTATTTGGTTGACACTTACATCTGGACGGCCGATAGGGAACCTCTCCCACGACCACAGTTGCAGCAACAATGGGCATCCTAGCAAGGCAGAACTGTCCTTGGTTAACTGGCAAGCATTGCACATACCTCGGTACGTAGCTGCTAAGACAGCTGAACCCCAACTCCACTGTGTGCATTCTTCCTGGCACGTCGCCTCTGCGATCCCTCTAGCAAAATGGATGTATCGCGCACTAATGGTCGACACGTGGTTCTCAGTGAACATCACCTTCCCGAGCAGCCACATAAGGTATGCCTCCAGGCTGCGTGTAATCTGTGGGGCAGTCATCGGAGTGGCCGGGAACCCAAACCTCTGTATCTGCATTGGCAAATAGAACAATTTTCAGTACATGATACTTCTCCAACAAAATAGAACAAATAAATGAAACACACCTGATACTGCTCCAACCATCCAAATTTTGGCCCATGATTGTCATGGCCAAAGGCCATAGCTCCATCGCGGATGCCAAAGAATCGTTGGGCCATCTCTTGGGCCCAATTTGCCGGTGGATCCACTGGGCCTATGGGCACGCCAGCCAACGGAAGTCCCAGCAAGTACGAGACGTCCTGAAGGGTAGGAGCCATCTCTCCCCATCAAAAATGGAAAGTGTGAGTCTCGGGCCTCCATCGATCCACCAAGCACGTGAGTAAAGACGAGTCGTACTGTAAGCGACTAGTCTGGAACCCAAGTTGTCGCCCTTCTATCTCCTCCATATGAGTGGCCTCAACCAAACGAACGAATGGTAAGAGCCCAGCCCACTTCAATCTACATAAGAAGAAAGCAGAACAGTTTAGTCACATTGGCCCATAAATATCCCAACAACAAGAGAAATAAATGTCACATGCCTCTGAAGCCAATCAGGATGTATGCACCAGTTCGAAATGGGAGTGCGAGTCACTAGGTGCTTCAAGGACCCCGGGTTAGCATCCAGTACCGTTGATCGGTGCTTTCTATCTATGTCAGCATTCAGCAAAGATCCCGCCATCTGCACATTAGTTCCACACATATTACAAATTTAAGACATAGTTCCACACATATTACAAATTTAAGACATAGTTCCACACATATTACAAATTTAAGACATAGTTCCACACATATTACAAATTTAAGACATAGTTTCACACGTCTAGTTTCTTCCTCTGCCTCTTCTTCCTCTGCCTCTTCTTCCTCGGCTGCCACGTCCACGAGGAGCAGCTCCACCAGTCCCGAAGATGTGGCAACTGGTGTCTATATGACCAAATTGATTACACAGAAAACATTGCCTAGTAGGGCCTCCGGCTTCAGATTCATCCATATCATTACGGATGCGGACACATTGTCGCCTTCCTCTTCCTGTCCTCATCAGTACAGGATCTGGGATGTAAACCCTTTCACCTGGATTTACTTTATTGAAATTTCCCCATGCCCTATATCCCATCATCTCGCCTGTCCACGTATTGACCACCGCGTCCTTAAGGAAATAAGGAGACACAAACGAGATCACATCCATACCCATCAGCCCGCATGCAGCTAGTACATGAGAGCAAGGCAGATGCAACAGCTTGGGTTTATTGCACGTGCACTCACACGTTGGCCAGGCTTCGTTGCCTATCCTCACCTCCTGTGTCTTTACCTCATCTCCTATTCCAATCCGGTTGGAAGGGAGGCGTACCTCGAACCTTCTTTCCTGATTACCGATGGCGATGACATGCATGGACCGAGCCTTCTCCATCTTGGCATCCATGTAATGCATGATCTTTGAACAATACCTCGTGTTTGGGTTGTTCATGATATGCATCTGAGCCATCTGGAGTCTGTCTCTAAAATACTTCAGAGTTCCGGTGAAAATACACTCCACAATTGCTGTTAATGGTAGAGCCCTACTTCCTCTCAAGACAAAGTTGTAAGTTTCAGCCAGATTTGTAGTCATGACGCCAAACCTAGCACCATGAGTGTCATGCAGCAGAGACCACCTCTCTACAGGCTCGTGTTGTATCCATTCCTGAAAATTTTTAATCCTTCTGCCAGGCCTTCTCCTAGTATCGGGTTGGTAAAATCCTGGCAAGTCACAAAGGGCAATGGGTTCTTCCTCCTGTGGTGCTGCTCCTGTTGTTGCCTGTGCAGCTAACGCCGCTGCATGAGCCGCGACCGCTGCTGCTCTAGCTGCTCTCCTCTGAGTCACATGTTTTTTAGTGAAGTCATCAAGATAGCCACGACACTTGATATACTTCCACTCTTGGTTCTGCTTGCAAAGCTTCTTGAATAGGTTCATAAGAGCCTTGTTCCTGAACTGTGAGAAAAAATTGGCCCCTAGATGCCGCATGCACCAACGACTCTGCATGTCCAGCCATGGAGTTACTTCATCAGGAGTGGGCTGTGTGAGCTTCTTTATCGCGCTTAGTATACCTGGATGCCTATCATGAAGCACGCATACATTCGGTGTATCTCTCACAATTGCTATCTTCAGCTGCCTAAAAAACCATACCCAACTCTCTGTGTTCTCGCTCTCCACGAAAGCAAAAGCAAGTGGAACCACTTGATTGTTTCCATCTTGGCCTATGGCAGTCAATATCTGACCCCTATACTTGCCAGTGAGAAATGTACCATCCACACAGATGACTGGTCGACAGTGAGTGAAAACTTCTATGCATATAGCAAATGATAAGAACACTCGATGAAGTACCCTCAAATTAGGTTCGTGTGGCAATGTAAAGTGTTGGATGTCCACGTAGGTGCCTGGATTCCTAGCCTGCAGTGTCTGGAGCATCCTAACAACACAGTCATACCCGTCTCGAAACGAACAAAACCTTGCCTCCAGTGCCCTTTGCTTAGTCCTCCAAGCCTTCCCGTATGAAATATTGTAGCGGAATCTGACAGAAACTTTGTGAATGATAGCATTCACCCCCATGGCTTTGCCCTCCACTATCTCTGTGTACAACAGTCTAGCCAGGAGGGTTGACATGAGGTTACGATGGTCCTGAAGGACACTTTCAAGTGTGCATGTGTGCATCACAACATCGGTGACCTTCCAGTTTGTGTCATACCTAGGGACATGGGCATGCACCCTTGCAGGACATCCAGCTTCCTCGCAAACCAATGTCAAATATTGTTGTGATGACACCTTCGTTTTCATGACCCGTTGCATGGACATTGACCACTCAACAATTGCTTCCTGCAGATGTCTCTTGCTAGGATATAATGCACCCAGAGAGATGCTGTTCGCGTGATAATGCCACGCCGAATCATGCCCATCGTTCACAGTCATTGCTGTTGTGTTGTCATTATTCCATGATGCCGGAATAGGTTGGCCAATCTCTTCTTGATCAGACTCGCCAGAATCATCAGCCGTATCACTGTTGCCTTCTGAGTCTTCGGCTTCCATTTGATGTTGCAACAAACCATCATATATCTCGTCCTCATCAGCTTCGCCACTGAATATGTCTTCCCCTAATCCTTCACCACCGTCCTCTGATACATAACCATCACCCCCGGTGTGTGCATAGCTACTGTGACCTGATTCATATCCGCCGCCACCCTCTTGGCCCTGACTACTCTGGCTATGATCATAACTACCTCCAGCATGACCGGTCCGACTACTCTGGCCATGATCATAACTACCTCCAGCATGACCGGTCTGACTACTATGGTCATGATCATACCCAGCCTCTTTCACCACAGGTAACACTAAGAGACTGGGGTTAACTTCTCTTTTCTGGCAAGCTTGCACAAATTTGACCCATTTCTGTTGCGCTTCTATTGGCCTTAAATAAAAATTAGGGGTTTGCCTTGACTTAGTCCATAAAGCATGCACACCGACAGTATGGGTAGGAGGGAGCCCTAAACGAACACATAACCAATCCTTCAACTGAGTAACGGGCACTGTTTCAGGATTCTAAAGCACTTCATCCATAAATCTAAACTCGCTCAAATCAACTCCGTGCTGGTTCATTCTGACGGAACCAGGACCATACAAGAACCTAAACACTACATTATTTGACATGATTTTCGACCTAAAAAATACCAAAAATAGTCAAAAACAGGTACATTGACACATAATACTCTACAAATATCTTGCATCTAACAGACCCCATCAAACGCTACCTATGAACATACACACATGACTGCAATAAGCAAGAAATTAGGGTTTACCTTTGAAGCGTGCGAAGTCCTGCCGTGCAGCTGCCTCAGGTCAACGGATCAGCACCTCCACCATGCACCTTCCTCAAGTCCCAGCACCAGCCTCCACCATGGCCATTGCTCAACAAGAACACCACCAGATCCCTCCACCAAAACGCCTCAAATCACTACACCAGGCTATCCCATTAGTAGATCGGGACTCTACTAGCTTGCTAATGTGTTAGAGCAGCGAGTTTGGATAGAAATCTAGACTACAAATCGGTGCAACGGCTGAGAAAATGAGAGCAAGCGAGAGAGGAAAGAACAGCCGAGAGGAGCTGGGAAGGGCTTAGCCTGCGAAGGAGCAAGCAGCTGGAAGCAGACGACGGGCGCGGGCGAGTTAATATAGCTGGGGAGCGTCGTCCCTTCAATGGACGAACCGCGGTGTCGTCCCTTCAACAGCCGACGCGGCTGACCCCTGTCACCCGACAGCGCGCGTCGTCCGTTCAACCGACGACGGGGCCGACCCCTGGCAGCCGACATGCTGGTCGTCTTTTGAAGAAAAGAAGACAACCTGATCGTCTTTTCAACAAAAGACGACATGTTGGTCGTCTCGTGAACAGACGAGGGCGTTGTTTCGTCCGTTGAACGGACGACGGGCGGACAGATTTGAAAATTTCCAGTTTTGCGTATTATTTGTGAAAATGAATAAAAAAAATGTATTATTTAAAAAAAATTAGCGTTGATCATGTGCTACTATTGCTCTTTCGGTTTATCGCTCTGAACGGACAGTGGCGAACCCAGCGAGAAAATTCATGGGGGCAATTCAGATAAGTGGGGGTATTTATAGTGTAATTTTAAAATATTTTCCTTCAAATATGAACATATTACACTGAAATTCAAAACATTCCTTACTGGGCCTCCCCTCTGAAGAGCACCTCGGTCGCCAGCGGCGGCGGTGCGACTTTCACCACCGCGTTTAGGTCGGGTCGGACGTCACAGATTGGGTGGTGCGTCACCTGGAAGGCCACCGGAGAAACCAAGGCGTATACACCAATTTGACCGTGGAAGTCAAGAGGGGCACCAGAGGAAGAGGAAGTCAAGAGGGGCACCATTGCAACGGGACAATAAACAAATGTATAACGTCCATGATACTATACTTCTTATGCACTGAACTGGGACAAATGTATAACGTCCATGATACTATACTTCTTATGCATTGAGCATTCTTCTCCTATTTGCTACATTAGGTTAACTGAAACCTTAGACATCTATTTGCAAGTGTTTGTTTCTTCAGATATCAGATTCTGGGTCATGATCCCGTGTTCTATCAAAGTACTCCTCCGTTCAGAAATATAAGACATTTTAGTTTTATTTAATAAATGTATCTAGACGTCTTTTAGTGTATAGGTTCACTCTAAAACGAATCTATACGCTAAAATACGTCTAGGTACATTCAATTCACAAAGCTAAAATGTCTTATATTTCTGAACGAAGGGAGTAGCAATTGACGAGAGGAAGCCGAGTTCCTTTGAACAGAAGAAATGTGTGATGTGTGTTGGGAAACTTGGCCGGTAGAGGCCCACTCGATGTGGCCTCTACCAGGCTAGGGTTGGCCCATGTGGGTATCGTATCCCCCTTTAGCCTATAAATAGAGGAACAACCTTTGTACGTGAGTTTACCGAGAGAGTTATCAAAAAAGTTTCCTGTTTTATCTACTTTGTATTGTGTGTGCCTTCCTCTAGTCTTCTTCTCCGGTGTGGAACAGCCTCGGGACCGGCCAGTCGGCAGGGGGTGTTCCAACACGTTATCAGCACGTGTCTCTCCGTCGAGCCTCCGTCAAGCCACCGTCGAGCCTGCATCACGCAGGCTTTCGTTGAAGGTAACACAAATCTGACCGCAAAAATGGATTCATCTCGCGTTTTCCTTTCAAGATTTGCGTTCAGATTTTAGATCAGATCCCATCTTAGGTGCGGATTTTTCTTTCCGGGAGTCGAGCTGACCTGCTGTCGCCGATCAATGTCGATTTAATCACTCCCAGATTAGAAATTTGTTGATGCGTGCACCTGCTGTGCAGATCTGGATTTTTTTTAACAGATCGGGCTGAGCTCGACCGTTTTCGGATCGGATCTACAGTTTTTGCACGTATTTTTTTGTAACCGGGTACGTTCGTGCCTTGCAAATGGAGAGGTCATGGCTATGGAGCAGCCCCGCTGGCTGCTCGCACCGCGCACGCGCCACGCATGACGGGCTGGCCCCGTTGGCCGCCGCCGGAGTGCGCCGCCGCGCCGGTCGACGCTCCCGCGACCCGCCGCGGCCGTGGCCGCCGCCGAGGCCACGCTAGCCGCGTGCCTGGCAGTCGCCGCCGCCGAGCGCGCCCGCATGCCGCCAGCCTCCCGCGCCGCCGCCCGCTGTGGCCGCCGCGCCGCGTTCGCGTGCCATCGCCGGCCTCCCGCGCCGCCGCCCGCCGCCGCCGCCGCGCCGCCGCCGGCCTCCCGCGCCTGGCCACGCGCCTGCGTGCGCTCGCCGCGTCCGCCGTGCGCGCGCTCGCCGCTCGCTCGCGTGCGCCGCCGCGTCGCCCGCCGTGACCTGCGCCTGCACGCGCCGCCTGGCCGCACGCCGTCGCGCGCTCGCATGCCGCCGCCGGCCTCCTGCGCCTGGCCGCGCACCTGCGCCTGCGCGCGCTCGCCGCGCCGCCGCCTGCTGCGGCCGCTGCGCCGCGCCCAGCCGCCGCAGCCCCGCCGGTCGCGTGCGGTCCGCCGCCGCCCCCTACCTCGCCGCCGGTCCGGCCCGCTGCCGGCGCCGCCGCCCCAGTCGGGAGCTAGCTCTGCTAGCTCCGTTCCCCCGCTAAGCGGGCAGGGACAGTCTGGAGCGGGCCGGCCGCATAGAGGCAAGTGTGGCCGGGCCGTTTGGGAGCACACGATCGCTGGGCGGTGGGACCGTTTTTGGCTCTGTTTTCAGTCCAATTTAGCACAAGCTTTTGTAATATGTTTTACTATAGTTATTAATTACCGCATGTTTTTAATACTTTGTATCTCATAGATAGCTTGCACCGTTTTTAAATTGAATTTTAGAACGCCGTCATATTTGAATTATTGTCTCGATTATCGCATTTATGCAACCGATTACCTGCTGTAATCTTACACACTTTGCATAAATTGCAGATGACCGGAATCGTCAGCCGCGAGTTCCCGGAGTTGACCCAGGATGGGCTTAACTACCTGACTTGGGCCTCGGACGTTGAGATCGTTCTTGAGGGCCGATGCATCAAGGATGCGTTGATTGCGGGGACCCCGACGGCCCCCAGCAAAACCATCCCGGCGGATAACGCCAAAGCCTTGCACTTTCTCCGCCATCACATGTGTGAGACTCTCAAGAATGAGTACATGGCAGAACGGAGTGCTTCTACCCTTTGGACCGCCCTCAACAAGCGGTTCTCTAGGCTGAAGTACACCATTCAGCCACAGGCGGAGGCAGATTGGATACGTCTGAGGTTTGCGGACTTCAAGACGGTGGGAGAGTACAACTCTAGGTTGCACCGGATTTGTACTATTCTTCAGCTGTGTGGGACCAGTACCACCGATCAGCAGAAGATAGACAAAACCCTCTCCACATTCCATCCGGACAACATCCAGTCCTCGCGAAACTTTCGCCAGGAATGATTCACGGAATATGCAGCGCTTATTGATGCTCTCCAGGTGGCCGAGGTGCAGGATAATGTTCTGAAAAAGAACTTTTCCGCGCAACCCTTCGCAGGGGGGCCAAGTCATGAGGCCAATGCTGGTGCCTACAAGGTGCGCAAGCCCATCCACAAGAAGAGAGGCAAGAAGGGCAAGAAGGGCCCCAACTCCTCCAACCCGGCCAAGCAACGCACGGCGGGCAAGGGGGAGGCGAGGCCCCAGGACTGCTTCCGCTGTGGCTCCAAGACTCACTTCTCCAGGCAGTGTTTGGCCCCTAAACACGTCGTGGACGCGTTCAAGGCCAACAAGAAGGTGCGTGAGGCGCATCTTGTCCAGGTTGAGGCACCACTAGCGCCCGGAGCGGCGCCTGTGCAGAACGTCACGCACATAGTGGCGCAGGACGTAGCACAAGTGGCAGCACCCTCGGCGGTCCCCACGGACGCCGTTGTGCCCATGGAGGTTGAGCATGTTGTGCCCCCGCCGCCTCATCTAGGCCCCCTGTCCATGATGATGACCAACAAAGAGCCGCCCACTGACCTCGAGATACTGGCTGAGCTTGGTGATTTCCTCGCAGAATCCACCTGAGCTCCTTTTGTTGTGATGATTCCTTCTTCCATAATAATCGGATACATTTTTCGATATGGTTGTAAGCTCTATGAGAGCATAACACTTATTTTTCGGCGATTGGATGACATTTATTTTATCCATTTATTCCATTATTTGATTGTGTGATGTTCTGAAATGTCTATGTGTTTTACTTACTTGATGTAGCAACTTCCTCGCTCCATTATATTAATTAGGCACTATATTTTAGAACGCGTGTGGCGCCCAAATGGAGGAAACGTGCCTTGCTGATAGCGGCACCACCAATACCATCTTGAGAGAAACAAAGTATTTTGAGTCCATTACCAAAAACCCTGGTAACATAATGACGATCGCCGGCTGCGGTCCGAATGTAGTTGGCTCCGGAAGAGCAACTATCATACTCCCAAATGGAACAACTCTGGTCACTGAAGAGGCATTGTTGTATCCGGAGTCGACTCGTACTCTCTTAAGTTTTAGAGACATCCGCGCAAATGGTTTCCATGTCGAAACCGATGATGATGAGAATGGAAAGGAGTTCCTACTCATTACCAAGCGCGACGAAAATGGTAAACATGTTGTCGAAAGACTCCCTTCATTAGCTACTGGGCTGTACTACACTAAGATAGTAGCACCACCTATTTACACTACCCTTAAGACTGTCTTTAGAAGCTCCAAACTATTCTGCCTTTGGCATGATAGGTTAGGTCACCCCGGTCTTAGGATGATGAGAAATATAATTAACAACTCGAACGGTCATAATGTTAATGTGAAAAATTTCCCGAATCCCGATGATTTTGTGTGCTCCGCATGCGCTACGGGGAAATTGGTCATTAGACCGTCCCCCCTAAAGGTGAAGGATGAACTCCCCGCGTTCTTGGAACGCATTCAAGGGGATATATGTGGTCCAATTCAGCCACTCTCAGGGCCGTTTCGGTACTTCATGGTGCTCATCGATGCTTCCTCTAAATGGTCCAATGTTTGCCTGCTGTCAACAAGGAACCATGCTTTTGCAAAGTTGATCTCCCAGATCATACAAATAAGGAATAAATTCCCTAATTATCGTTTAAAGTCTATTCGAATGGACAATGCCGGAGAATTTACTTCAAAGGCATTCGATGATTATTGCATGGCAACTGGAATCAAACTTGAGCACTCCGTACCGCATGTCCACACTCAAAAATGGACTCGCGGAGGCATTGATTAAAATGATTAAATTCATTGCCAGACCACTCCTTCAGGGTTGTAATTTACCAACTACATGTTGGGGACACGCGGTGTTACACGCCGCTAATCTCATCAACTTTCGACCATCGGCCTACAACATCCACTCTCCCATCCAACTTGCGCAAGGGTTGGCACCGAAAATTTCCCACCTACGTAGGTTCGGCTGCCAGGTATATGTACCTATACCACCACCCCAGCGATCGGCAATGGGACCGCTCCGTAAGTCGGGGATATACGTTGGTTATGAGACTGTGTCCATAATTAGGTTCTTGGACCCCTTGATAGGTGACTGTCACACGGCCCGTTTTGCTGACTGCATTTTTGACGAGGATCATTTCCCGACTTTGGGGGGAGGTAATCAACCCCTGGATGACAAAAGTCGAGAAATCACGTGGAAAGCCATGGGGATCCACGCTCATGACCCGCGCACTGTTGAGACTAATAGAGAAGTCCAAAAGATACTAGATTTGCACTCCCTAGCGAATCAACTGCCCGATCATTTTAGTGATTTAAAGACTATGACAAAGTCGCATGTGCATGCACGCAATGCACCGGAAAGGGTTGAAATACCAAAGAAAAATGATGGTATACCCGCTCCTGCTCCAAGGCCTAAGAGGACGCGGATTCCGGTTTCTCAAATCCCAAGTACCCGGGGACGCCCGAAGAAAAAGGATAAGAGAGATTTATTACAGTCTGCCCCTGTTGAGGGGAGCCAGTTGAGACCTGGCACGAGTACGGATATTTCAGTGCACGAAATTCCGGACTTGAACTTTCCTATATCGGAAATACCCAGCGAAGTTGTGTGCGCACACATCGGAGCGGGAAAGCTAAAGGACCTAGCTCCTGGATTGGGAAATCCGGTGGAGCAAGAGGATGTGCCTGATGCACTCCATGACGAAATGGCCATTAACTATGTTAATTCGGGCGAGTCATACAACCGAGCCATGGCAAATGTCGACGTTAATTTTGCCAAGAAAATTGCCTCAATCATAGATCTTGACCCGGAGGCTAACACGCTCGCTGATTGCAAGAAAAGGTCGGATTGGAAAGATTGACAGAAGGCAATTACTGCTGAATTATTATCGTCAAACAAAAGAGAGGTATTTGGACCTGTTTGTCTAACTCCTTCCCACATTCGCCCCGTTGGCCATAAGTGGGTTTTTGTTCAAAAGAGAAACGAGAATAATGAAGTAGTAAGGTACAAAGCAAGGCTCGTTGCTCAAGGTTTCACTCAGCGACCAGGTGTCGACTTTGAGGAAACTTACTCCTAGTCATGGATGGAATTACCTTTAGATACTTGATCTCAATGGCAGTAAACATGGACTTAAAAATGAAACTAATGGATGTTGTCACCGCTTACCTATATGGTAACTTGGATTCGGACATATACATGAAAGTACCAGAAGGTATCCCTGTCCCGAACCAGGATAGAGCAAACATGAGCTTATACAGTGTTCAGCTTAAGAAGTCATTGTATGGACTAAAACAGTCAGGTAGGATGTGGTATAATCGTTTAAGCGATTTCCTTCATCAGAAGGGCTACGCGAGCAATGAAGATTGCCCATGTGTTTTTATACGGAGATCCCAGGATGGTTTCTGTATTATCTCGGTGTACGTGGACGATTTGAATATAATCTGTACACATGACGATATTGAGGAA
This sequence comes from Avena sativa, assembly GCA_916181665.1. Classification (NCBI taxonomy): domain Eukaryota; kingdom Viridiplantae; phylum Streptophyta; class Magnoliopsida; order Poales; family Poaceae; genus Avena; species Avena sativa. The sequence goes on along the minus strand of OV702279.1, from coordinate 365,684,288 downwards.
GCGAGTTCCTACCTGATGTCGGAATTCGAGATGAAAGACTTAGGCAAAACCAAGTTCTGCCTCGGTCTGCAACTTGAGCATTCCCCTGGTGGGATTCTAGTTCACCAGTCGGCCTACACCCAGAAGGTGTTGGAACGATTTGGGTTTGAAAAGGCATATCCTTCTAAGACCCCGATGGTCGGAAGATCTTTGCAGCAAGACAAGGACCCGTTCAGGCCTAAAGAAGAGGGGGAGGAAATTCTGGGACCGGAATTCCCCTACTTAAGTGCAGTTGGCGCACTTATGTACCTCGCAAATTGTACACGGCCGGATATTGCATTCGCCGTCAATTTGCTTGCAAGGTACAGTTCTGAGCCTACCAAGAGGCATTGGAAAGGCGTTAAAGACATCTTTAGATACATACAAGGGACAAAGGACCTTGGCTTGTTTTACCAAAAGAACCAAGACCTATCTGTTGTAGGCTATGCAGATGCTGGGTACCTTTCGGACCCGCATACATCCAAGATTGGATATGTTTTCCTTTGTGGTGGAACAGCTATTTCCTAGAAATCGTCTAAGCAAACTCTTGTGTCGACTTCGACGAACCACTCGGAAATCATAGCATTATATGAAGCATCACGAGAATGTGTATGGCTTCGACGAGTAGTCAGTCACATCCAGATGTCATGTGGACTGAACACCGTACAAACCCCAACAATTATCTATGAAGATAATGCCGCTTGTGTTGCACAAGTCCAGATGGGTTACGTGAAGAGCAATCTCACAAAGCATATAAACCCCAAGTTATTCTATGCACATGAGTTGCAAAAGATGAACGAAGTGAAAGTCTTGCATACTAAGTCGTGTAAAAATCTCGCTGATTTGTTCACTAAATCATTGCCAGCGTCTTCTTTCGAGAGATATGTCCGAGGGATCGGCATGATGAGACTTAGGGAGATGCAAGGTTCAGGGGGAGAATCTTCACAAACTCATCGCTAAAATCTTGATCCCGATGATTGAGTACTTAACTTTATAGTTAAGTGAATTGTACTCTTTTTTCCTTAGTGAGTTTTATGAAGTTTCTCACATGAGGTTTTTAATGAGGCAATTCGTGCAACATAGCAAGAAGTATACCGTGTGCATTTCTCCATATTTTCCCCACTAGGTTTTTCGGAGTTTTAAGCCATGGTTATACAGATAAGATACCCAGGGGGAGTGTTGGGAAACTGGGCCGGTAGAGGCCCACACTCCAGGCTAGGGTTGGCCCATGTGGGTATCGTATCCCCTTTTATCCTATAAATATAGGAACAACCTTTGTACGTGAGTTTACCGAGAGAGTTATCAATAAAGTTTCTTGTTTCATCTACTTTGTACTATGTGTCTTCCTCTAGTCTTTTTCTTCGGTGTGGAACAGCCTCGGGACCGGCCAGTCGGCAGGGTGTTCCAACAATGTGCACTGCAAAGGAGAGGTCACCATCGCACATTGAGCTCAGGCCACAGGCAACCAACCCCTTCCCTCGGTCCTCCTCCAACATCTCCGTGTGCTTCACGCTGCCGCCCCCGTTCGTCCAGGTGTCGCTGGCAACCGCTCCATTTCCCTAGTCCTCCACATCCATGTGTGCTCAGCACGCACGCTGTCGCTCCTGTCCGTCGTCAAGTCACCGGCATAGTATAGCGGCAACCCCTAACGGACACTGTTACAAGGGATAGATGACATATAGGCGATGCGCTCTACCACCTACATGGATGCTTCTCGGCAAGGAGGCCCATCAAACGGTGACGAAGAGAACAAGCACAGCTCATTCGTGCGCCCGGAGTGCTCACTTCGGCGCCGCTCACCTTGTTCTGCGATTTGAGATATTCAGACACTGAAGGGGAAAATTAGATTCCGAATTTAGTTTGAGCGCTCGATCCCCCTCCCCTTCCTCCCGTGAGAGCCCTGCAGCTACGCCTCGCCCCCACATCTCTTCCAACCTGCACTGTGTCGTTGCTCCTCCCCTGCTCAGCGCCAGCCCACCCTTCCCGTCCCTACAACCTAGCAACACCGCCGCTCGTCCTCAGTCCCTCACCTCTCCACACTTTGCCCCTCTCTCCCAGGGGTGGACGCGGGAGGGCGGCTGTTGAAAGAGCACGGGAGCGGCCGGTGGCGTCACTAGTCTCCTTGCACATCCCAAACAGCGGAGCAACTTAGGGCAAGGATTTGTTCATGGGAGGACCTGGAGCTAGTCGAAGGAGGTCGAAGTCGCCGGTGACCGGAGGTCAACGTGGTGGATGCCGGATGTGGGTAGCGGTCGGGGACCGCTCTGTACGGAGGAGGTTAGGCAGGGCGTCTTTCTGCAGGGGGAAGAAAAAAGGCACTGAACCGATACAATGGCAGTTGCGCGTAATATGCAATTCGGTGGGAGAGCAAAATCATCCAAATAAAAATTGGAACAAAATTTTGTGCAGACCAACCTACCTCAAGACAAATTATAGTTTAGATTGATTGATATATATAATATCAGATTTGCTAGAAATCAGGCGCCTGATATTTACTTAAGTATCAGTCACCTCCTACACAACGTTAGATTTTGTTCCAAGATTCGTGCTTTATTTTGTCTCTGGGCTGTCACGTTACTAATGTTTTCTGCGTCATTGGCCGCGCTAAGGTGTTGTCCTTGTAGGTTGTCTGATTGTTTGTTTATCGTGTCTGTTGGCTATTTCATTTAGTACCGTTTTTCTGCATTGTGGGTTTGTGGGCTGTTCTACTAATGGACTCTCTTTTATCCTAGGCCTACATACAAGTATGTACTAAATGTATACTTATTTTTTGATTGAACTTTTCCAGCTACCTAAACTTATGCGCGAGACCAAGCTGGAAGAGTAACGTAGCTAGCTAGGTTTGCATTTTTCTATTTTTTTACATTTTCTTATTTTCTTTTCCTTTTCATTTTCTTTTTCCCTTTGTTTTCTTCATTTTCATTGCTATGTTTTCATATGTTTTATTTTAGGTAACGTTATTTTATTTCATGAATTTTAACAGTTTTGCTAGAAATTGGGCGTCTAATATTTAGTTAAGTATCAGTTAACTTTTACACCATTAGTTTTTGTTTCAAGATTTGTGTTTCATTTTTGTCTTTGGGCTATTTGCGTTACTATGTCGTGGGTGATGCTGAGGTATTGGGCTGCCTGTTTTTTTTCCTTTTTGTGTTGTCTATGTGTTGTTCCTGTTAGGCAGAAGCATAACGTTTTGTGCATCGTGGTTTTTGGGTTGCCCCGGTTGTCTTGTCGTTTGCCTTTATCCGGGCTGCTCATTTTTCGTTTTATTTTATTGATTTTTTTTGGCAGGTAGCTAGGTTGTTTGGTAGGAGACCAAGCGGGAAGATTAATGTAGCTACTTAGCGACCAAGCGGGAAGAGTAGTGTAGCTAGCTAGCAAGTTAGGTTTGCATCTATTTTTTCTTTTTCTTTTTTTTACATTTTCTTATTTTATTTTTATTTTCTTTTTCCCATTTGTTTTATTCATTTTCATTTTTTCTTATGTTTTATTTTCAAGTAACGTTATTCTTTCTTCATGATTTTCAAGCCGAAAAGCATAGTGCCCCTTGTTTGGAGCAAGTTGTGTTCTCTGTGTGTTGATTCGGAAGAAAAGAACGCGCCAGTGGGAAGCCGAGCAAGTTGTGAGACTCCGAAGCTAGTTGTAACTTGATTGTAACTGAGCTTTCCCTCCGAACCCAGTTGTAACTTGATTGCAACTGAGCATCCTCTACAACCAGTTGCAATTTGACTTTAACTAAGTTTTCCCCTCCGAAGATAGGTTTGCAACTTGGTTGAAATTGGACATGTTCTATAGCCTTCACCTCGGCTGCGCCAAGTAGAAAAGAATTAGTGCCCCTCGTTTGGAGCAAGTTGTGTTCTCCGCGTGTTGATCCGGAAGATAAGAACGCGCTAGGGGAAAGCCGAGCAAGTTGTGATACTTCTCAAGGACCCAATTGCAACTTGATTCCTCCGAAGCCAGTTGCAACTTGATTGTAACTGAGCCTTTCCTCCGAATCCAGTTGCAACTTGACTGTAACTGAGTCTTCCCTCCGAAGCCAGTTGCACCTTGACTGCAACTAAGCCTTCCCTTCGAAGCCAGTTATAACTTGACTATAACTGAGTGTTTCCTCTGAAGCGAGTTGCAACTTGATTGCAACTGAGCCTTCCCTCCAAAGTCAGTTGCAACTTGATTGCAACTGAGCCTTCCCTCCGAACCCAGTTGCAACTTGACTGCAACTAAGCATCCTCTACAACCAGTTACAACTTGACTGTAACTGAGCCTTTCTCTACGAAGATAGGTTTGCAACTTGGTTGCAACTGGGCATCTTCTGTAGCCTTCACCTCAGCCGCGTCAAGTTGGAAAGCATTAGTGCCCCTCGTTTGGAGCAAGTTGTGTTCTCCGTGTTGATCCGGAAGATAAGAACGCACCAGGGGGAAGCCGAGCAAGTTGTGAGCCTCCTCAAGCACACAATTGCAACTTGATTATAATTGAGCCTTGCTTCCGAAGCCAGTTACAACTTGACTGTAACTGAGCCTTACCTCCGAAGCCAGTTGCAACTTGATTGTAACTGAGCGTTCCCTCCGAACCTAGTTGCAACTTGAATGCAACTAAGTCTTCCGTCCATGGAAGCAAGTCGCACCGTTGTTGCAACTGAAGGCTCCCCCATGGATCCAGTTTAGCAATCTTGATTGTAACTGAGCCTTCCTCCGATGAAACCATTTGCACCTTGATTGTAACTGCGCCTCCTCCGATGAAGCTAGTCGCACTTTTGGTTGTGAATAGAGACGTACACGAAGCCACTTGCATCTTGATTGCAACTGAGGCTCCCCCATGGAAACCAGTCACACCTTAATTGCAACTGAGGCCCCCCCATGGAAGCCAGTTTCACTTTGGTTGTAAATAGAAGCTCACACGAAGTCAGTTGCACCTTGATTGTAACTAAGCATCCTCCGATGAAACCAGTCACACTTTTGGTTGCGACTAGAGCCTCCCACGAAGCCACTTGCAAGTTGATTGCAACTAAGGTTTCCCCATGGAAGCCAGACGCACCTTAATTGCAACTGAGGCTTCCCCCATGGAAGCCAGTTTCACTTTGATTGCAAATATAGGCTCCCACGGAGCCAGTTGCACCTTGATTGTAGCTGAGAATCCTCCGATGAAGCCAGACGCACATTGGTTGCGACTAGAGCCTCCCACGAAGTCAGTTGCACCTTGATTGTAACTAAGCCCCCCATGGAAGCCAGTTGCACCTTGATTGTAACCTTATTGCACCTGAGCATTGTCTGAAGTTGTTTTTCCAACTTATTTGCAACTGATCCCCCCTAAAGCCATTTTTCATTTTTATTGTGAGTCTCCTCCTTAAGAATTTCCAACTTGATTGCAAATTAAGACTCAACTAAAGACATTTCCAACTTCATTTTAACCGAGATACTCCCTTCGTCTTAAAATAGATGTCTTAGGTTTTTTAATGGATGAAACTATATAATAAATAGTGTCTAGATTTATCTAAAATTTGACAAATCTAACACATCTATTTTAAGAAGGGATTACAAATTTTCAAATTTAAGCAAAACAAAAACAAGATACACATATTTTTTGTTATGGTTGAGACTATAACAAGGCATTTCCATTTTTTCGTTTTTCTCCTAGAGATACTGTGTTTTCTTTTCTTTTTGATCGTGAAAGTGTTTGAACAAATAACCCTTCAGATTTTATGAAAATTTTATACTCCCTCGGACCCATATTACTTGACGAACGTATCTAGTCAAGTTTTTGTGCTAGATACATCCGTATCTAGACAAATTTGAGTCAACCAATATGGGTCCGAGGGAGTACATCATAATTTTGCAAATATTTATTCACATTATAAACTATAAGCAACTTTTTATAATTAGAAAATTTTACTTATGGGTTCATAATGTCAGTGTACATTATTCAGTCTGTGTGAGCACGCATAGATACCCAAAGCATTATCTTTGCCGTATGTACTTGAGAGACAGAGATGAAAAAAGAAGAAGAATCATCGAGACAGAACAGAGAGGAGAAGGAAGAGGAGGCGATGGGCGCGTCAGCAGCAACCAAGTACAAAGTCAGGTGACTGATACTTAGCCAAATATCAGTCGCCTGATACCTAGCCACTCCCATATAATATTAGCTAAATGTCCATGGGTTGTTACTTCGACGAAAAATATTGAGCATTAACTTGGTGCTTCCTCCAACAAGACGATGCACTCGCTGCCTCTACCGATGTATTTCTAAATTTTAATGTATTCATATTTGGGTTACTACAGGTTGATTTTCGTTAAATCCCTTTTAATCATTTGATCATCTCATCAAAACGGAGATTCCAACTTGGGATGCTTGCTTCAGCCTATAAATGGAACACTGAAGTTTGCACACCTTATTAGCATCCTTAGGATCGATAAAACCTTTGGGCTACACCATGTACAACTCTTTGAATTGCTAACATAATTCGAACAGACTTCAACATCGCTACAGGTGAGAAAGTCTCATAGTAATCAACTCTTTAAATTTGTCAAAAACCTTTTGCGACAAGTGGAGCCTTATAGACAGTACATTACCGTCAGCGTCTGTGTTTCTTTTGAATATCCATTTGTTCTTAACAGCCTTTCGATCGTTCGGTAAGTCCATCAAAGTCCACACTTGTTTTTCGTACATGGATTTCATCTCGGATTCCATGGCTTCTTGCCATTTATCGGAGTCTGGGCCTACCATTGCTTCCTCATAGTTCGTAGGTTCATTTTTGTCTAACAACATGACTTTTAAGATAGGATTACCATACCAATCACGAGTGATACGATTCCTTGTCGATGTACGAACGCCGTTAGTAGTCTCGTCTAAAGTTTCATGATCACTATCATTAGGTTCCTCTCTAGGATGCTCAGGAACTTCTTTCGGCGTTGCGCCACTCGTATCCTCGAGAGTAGGTTCAACAACCTCATCGAGATCTACTTTCCTTCTAGTCACATCCTTCGAGAGAAACTCCTTCTTTAGAAAGGTTTCATTCTTTGCGACAAACACTTTGCCTTTGAAATTATGATAGAAGGTATAGTCAATCGTTTCCTTAGGGTATCCTATGAAGACACACTTTTCCGACTTGGGTTTGAATTTATCAGGTTGTAGCCTTTTTACATAAAAATCGCATCTCCAAACTTTAAAAAATGACAGCTTAGGTTTAACCCATACGGTGCCGTTTCAACGATTTCTGATGGAGCCCTATCTAACGTGAATGCGGCAGTTACTAATGCATAACCCTAAAATAATAATGGCAAGTTTGTAAGAGACGTCATAGAGCGCACCATATTTAATAAAATATGATTACGACGTTCGGACACACCGTTACACTGTGGTCTTCCAGGCGGCATGATTCGTGAAACAATTCCACATTTCTTCAAGTGCATGCCAAACTCGAAACTAAAATACTCGCCTCCACGATCATATCGAAGAAACATAATTTTCTTATTTTGATGATTCTCTACCTCACTCTGAAATTCCTTAAACTTTTCAAATTGTTTTAAACTTATGTTTCATTAAGTAAATATATCCATATCTACTCAAATCATCGGTAAAGGTTAAGAAGTAGCGACATCCACCGCGTGTTGAAGTGCTTAGTGGGCCGCACACATCGGTATGTATGATTTCCAACAAGTCACTTGCTCTCTCCATCGTGCCGGAGAAGGGTGTTCGAGTCATCTTACCCATGAGGCCTCGTTCACATGTGTCAAACAATTCAAAATCAAGTGACTCCAAGAGCCCATCACTATGGAGTCTTTTCGTGCACTTTACACCAATATAACCTAAACGATAGTGCCACAAAATGGTATTATCATCATTCACTTTGCGTCTTTTGGCACTAACATTATGAACATGTGTATCACTACTATCGAGATCCAATAGAAATAAACCATTCACATCAGGTGCATGATCATAAAAGATATTACTCATATAAATAGAATAACCTTTATTCTTGGATTTAAAAGAGTAACCGTCTCGCAATAAACAAGATACAAATATAATGTTCATACTTAATGCATGCACTAAATAACAATTATTGAGATTTAAAACTAACCCCGAAGGTAGACATAGAGAGCGTTCTGATGGCAACCACATCAACTCTTAATTTGTTTCCCACGTGCATCGTCACCACGTCCCTCGCCAAGCGTTGTTTATTCTGTGGCCCCTGTTTCGAGTTACATATGTTAGCAACAGAACTAGTATAAAATACCTAGGCGCTACTACGAGCACTCGTAAGGTACATATCAATAACAGGTATATTAAATATATCTTTGTTGATGTTGCCAGCCTTCTTATCGGCCAAGTACTTTGGGTAGTTCTACTTCTAGTGACAATTCCCCTTGCAGTAGAAGCATTCAGTATCAGGCTTTGGACTAGGCTTGGTCTTCTTCGCGGGAGTGACAACCTTTTTACCGCCCTTCTTGCCCTTAGCCTTGAAATTGGTGGTCTTATTGACCATCAATACTTGGTTCTCCTTCTTTATGTCTACCTCGGCGGTCTTCGGCATGGCTGCGAGTTTAGTGAGCAACTTGTTCGCAACACTCACATTGTAGTTCAGCACAAACCCTTTATAGCTTGGTGTGAGCGACTGCATAACCCTATCCGAGTTCAGCTGGAATCAGACATCCTAGTGTCTCAAGACGTTGAGTGTAGCCCTTCATCTTGATAACGTTACCATTCATAGAGCTATGCTCCTCCATCTTTGCGCTAAAGAACTTATCAGAGATCTCGTATCTCTCAGCACCCGAGTTGGTCTTCAAACATGGTTTTGAGTTCCTCCACCATAGCATCATATCAGTAGGCTCAAAACGCTTTTGGAGTTTAGGCTTCAGCGACTGGAGGATCACACACCGCACAAGAGTGTAATCATCATACTTTGTTTCATACACAATGCGCTCATTCTGAGACGCATTATCTGCAGGGCGTCACCTAGCGAACCATCTAGTACATAGGACTTCTTGCCCGCGAGGCTAATCCTCATGTTGTGGTGCCGTTGTGGTGCCAGTTGGTGAAGTTCGACCTATTATCTTTCAGCTTTTCTCTATCTAGGAATGCATTGAAATTGAACGAAGCTATGGTTTTCGCTATCTACAACAAACATTTGCAAGTACTTAGTTTAGAATGTGTTCATGACAATTAGTTCAAGTTAACCAAAAATTATTATATGAACTCCCACTAAACTCAACATTCCTCAAGTTTCTTAGTGACATATGATCCAAATTCACTAACCCAAGTCCGATCATCACGTGAGTTAGGGTTGTTTCAATGGTGAACCTAGACTCTTTAACTTAAATCTGGAAGGACTCTATAATTAAACTAGGACAGAACTATGGTGGCGCAGGGTCCTTGCGCCTATAAGTCTGGCCCCACATGACATTTTTACAGAAGGTATAGTAAAAATATCTTTTTTCTACTTGCTTGAAGGTGTAGTAACAACATCTTTTTTCTACTTGCTTGTTTAAGGGAGTGTAGGCTGCTCGTCTCCTCCAAGATCAAAATGCTACTATTCTTTTCTCCCAACTTACATCCGGTGATTCGGATCCAACGTCAACACACTGCATCAACATAAGTACTGAAACGAAACAAAGGACTTTGATGTGTGAGGCACCTATGTGTTGTATCTGAAAAATGTAGGTTCAGTTGTGCACCGGCTCCCTTGAAGTGCAGACAAAGAACATTGTCTACGTTTTTCTTCTCTCCTTTGTTCTGACAAAAAAAATCTGCTTATCAAAGAATCAGAAATTTAAGTAGCCACCAGATCAAGGCGAATTGACATGTTCATTCAAGTGTCTAATACTCTAGCATGCACAGATGGAGTACGGCTGTAATCATACTTTGACAACATCAAATTTATTTCAAAGACAACCCTCTAAATTTGGCTAACCTACTTGCAAAAAAATTCCATGATACAGTACGGAGACATGCCATCTGAACTTTTACGCATCAAGTTGATCCTATAAGAGCATGTCTAACAGGCTACGTATATTTTCGCCCTTTAAAACGCGAGTAGAGGGCCCTGTATTCACTTTTCGCCGGCCGAAAATATTCTGTTTTACGGGGTGAAGATACGGGTTCTGCTAGCTCGTCCGAGTTTTCGACCCCTTAAAACAGGGTTTTAGACAACAATTTGCACAACAATTTCAGATCAAACATAGCACATCCAAAATATGTGATGTATAATTCATAGTTTTTAACATCACAACGCGATCATAGGCAATGTTCAAGCCACGGAAGTTCCCAAATGTGATCAACCATCAACGAGTCCATCGCCAGCTAGGGGGTTGTTGGCCACTTGATCCATGGCAGCACTCCAACGAGAACAAGCTGGTTTGATGATGTTCCATCGGCCTTCAAGGGAGCGGTAGGATCTGTCGGCCATGCTCTTGGTGCGAGGCTTTAGCTGGTGGTAGAGATCCTCAATGCGCTGCCAATAGCGCTTGCCGCCTTGGTCCACTCTGGTGCACGCATCCATCCCCACCTTGCTCCAAGCACGGACCAAGATGGCGTCTTCGATCTCGCTGTAGTTCGTCGTGCGTGGCTTCGGCGTCGACGAAGAACCGGCGGCAGCCGGATCAACCTCAACCACCTCCTCCTCGTCACCCTCGTCCTCCTCCTCGTCATCAATCTCTTCGACGTTGTACTCCCCATCGAACGCATCGATGCCGGCGTCCAAATCCACCGCGGATTCATTGAGCATGTCCATGTACGATGTTGTGGACTCAACATTGAACACCTTGTCTACGTCCATGGTGGGTGGCGGCGGCGCGGGCATCGCATCGGGCGGAACGGAGGGAGGAGGGGTCGTGGCCTTGGAAGACGGTGGAGGCGCGAGGCCGATGTGGTTGACCTGCTTTGTCTTCACCTTGGGCTACGGAGCACCCCTCGGCCCGGCCGCCTTCATCTTCATCCTGCCCCCTTTCTTGGCAGCCGGCGGGGCTGCGGCCGGCGGAGCTATGGCCGCCGAAGGGGATTCGAAGAATTGCTTCGGAATCCTCTTCCTCTTCGACGGGATGGTGCCGGAGATCATGGCCGACACGTCGCCGGCGTTGGGCGGACCTCCGACGGGGACATCAACCACCGCGGCCGTTGGAGATGCACCGCCAGCGGTAGGCGGCCCTTGCGGAGGATCCATGGCAGCGGGATCCGGCCGCGACGTTGCCGGGAAGGGCGGGGCGGAGGAGATCGAGCGGCGGTGGCGACGGTTGGGTTTCGCTAAAACCGTTCGCGCGCAGTGGAGGGGAGGATACTGGTTTGGTCCTCTATTCCCGCTCCCACCCCGTACAAGTAGGGGACGAAGGCCCGCCCCGTAATCGAAAACAGCAATTAGAGCGGGAGCCGTTTTTACGTGGTCTGCTAGACGGCCGGGTGGAGCTCAAACCCGTATTCCGGCGGTTATTATATGGGTTTGGCCCTTTTAAGGGGTCTTAGACATGCTCTAAACTTGCAGAGAAATGCGAGAGCTCTCGCAGGAGCAGGAAGTGGAACGACGACGGCATCAGAGAATGAGGAGTGACGGGCATCGGCGAGGCGTACTCTGCCAGATCGAGCGAGCCCGAGCCCCGCTCGTATCCTCCCCGTACGCTACCCCGCTTCCCCCTCGCCTTCACAGGCTAGCGCCACCGCCCACCCTAGGCTACCTCCTCCTCCCAGCAGGCAGATGCATCGCCCAACGCCTTCTCCTCTAACGAATCTGGCAATGAGATCAACGGCAGCGGCCGGAAAACATACCTTGCGACCGCTGGACGGCACGCGATGGTGAGCCCCCGGGAGTGACGCGGGTGTCCTCTTGGTTGGCTCCGGATGGGGTCGGGACCGCAGGAGAGAGCACGAGGACGAGCAGTCGGGGGCGCCACGGTCGTGCCTGGGCCACGCCCGCGCGAGGTGCGCTGTGGAGACAGTGGAGCGACTACGTCCATGGCGACGTATGCGGCAGGGAGGAGCGCCGCGCCGCGCCGCGCCGGGGAAGTTGGTCGGCCGCGGGGAAGGCGCGGGGATGGGGAAGGGGCCAAGCGGGGGCAAAGGAAATCGGGCACAGGCCGTTGACTTCTGTTCACTTCTTCACTTAGCGGAGTACTAAGATTTGTAGCCTGGAGGTTTTGGTCGATGGGCAAAGCCAAGGGCTCCTCTATGTTGATGATCGATCGGGCTTGCCACAGCACAGTCAGAACGCACACGGATGATCTCGGGAGTCAGTCAGGGACTCGATGGTACGTCTCGGTAGTCGATCGGCTACAGAGGAGGAGGAGGAGGAGGAGGAGGAGGAGGAGGAGGAGGAGGAGGAGGAGGGCACCCTACCCGCGCCGCGCCGACAATGCCTGTCCGGCTGTTCCAACGATCACCCGCGCTCCGCCACGCGTGGCCGGCCGGCGGCTTCATGCTGCACCATATTCATTGTGATGAGAGATTATGGCCACGCGCGTCGCGCGGTCATATATCCTCTCGTCGTATGCTCATGAGTGCAGGGACACGCGTACCTCTCGGTCATCGTCTCGGCTACAGCGGAGGAGGAGCAAAGCAGGCGTGACGAGCAGCAACACAGGTATATAGAACGCGCTGTGGCAACGGGGAAGACGGTGGCGTTCTCGTCTAATAAGCGCTGCACACAAATTCAACCAGCGAGTACTAGTCCGTCCGGCGAGAATAGGAGGAACGGGAGAAGCTTCAATACACATGGTCATGGACTCACGATATGGCGCCGGCCGGTGACCGGTCGGCCATGGGGCCGGGCTTGCTAACTCGTGTAGCCCGCCCATTGTCCTCGACGTCGGCCGCGACCGCAAGGTGCTTAATTACGAGACATTCGCCATGCATCCTCGTGCTCATGGCACTCGTCACCAGCCCCTCCATCAACCTGTGCGGCTGTGTCGTGTACGTACAGGCCACCGCAGCGCATGCACCGTGGGCGGAGCGCGCTGGCTGCGAGGTGTGCGTGCCTCAGCTGCTTGATCACGAGGATACTCTCGGGGCGTAATCTATGCGCGGTCTTCCTCTACAGGGGAGGGGAGGGGAGGGGAGGGGAGGACGACGGCGCCGACGAGGAGAAGGAGAAGCAGAGAGCGCGGCGGCAGACCGGCATTGCCATGTCGGCGGCGCTTCCGAGCGCGATTTCACATTTCAGCGGGAGGCCAAGCAAGTTCTGGAGCGAGGCGGACCTGTTGGCGCGCGAAGCCTGGAGGGGTTTTGAGGACGATGGATGTCGGCCGCGTCGGGATGGAGAAAGCTGTGTGCGCGTGCCGAATGCCAGCCGATCCCGTTCCCGTCAAAGTTCCGCATCATCAAATACAAATAGATAGATCCATCAACGAGGACTTGTGTGGGAACAGAAGGAGGTCGTGGACATGCTCGGAAACTGGTCGGAACGAGTGCACGGTCTCGCGGCTGGAGTCAGAGGTGGCGGACCGGCATATGCATGCCGGCGCCCGGAGCGCACACGCCGTTCTCCGTCTTCGGAACGAGGTCTTGCGGGAGTTGAAGTGTAGACCAGGTGGATGACGACGTGAGGAGCCCTCCGATCAGACATGGCAGTGTGCATCCTTAAATCCTACACTAGTACAGTACTATCTTCCATGTTCCCAACTGGTAGCACTCCAACGGCTTATTAGCTATCTTTGCCAACCCAAGTTCTCGACTCTCAACAATTTGTTGTACACGGAACGGAACGGAACGGAACGGCAGTACTTCTCGCAAGAACAAGCAGGTTGCCCACGATTTCTAATCACCATCTACACAGCAACTCTGTTACCAAGATATTCAGTGTGTTCGGTTCTGGGATAGAGAGGAACGCAATGGGACGGTTCCATGGTTTTAGGCGATTCCCCGTGCGACCAAATCGGTCGGGCCGCGAGGAACGGCTCGCTAACACAGCTGTCAAAGAAAAGACGCCACATCTGATCACGAGCGAACCTTTCTTTTCCTCGTCTCTCTACAAAAGCGGCAAGCATTTAGCAGGGTCAGCGGCGGCGAGCAGGTGCAGGGGCGGCGGTGGTGACCAGGAGCAGCAGCGACCTGAACTGGACGCGGCGAGAATCAGGCATGGCGGCGGCGACGACGGGATCCAGGCGCGGCGTCGGCGGGAGCCATGCGTGGTGACAGGGGCCAGGCGCGGCTGCGGACCAGGAGCAGCGACAGGATCCCAGAGCATGAGGACGGAACCATCCCATTCCACTGGAATGGAGTGGAATGGAACCATTCCGTTCCGTTCTACTTCATCCCAAAAACGAACACACCCTATAGAATCAGACAAATACAAAAAAAATCTATGGCATGTAACTCTTGACAAAACTGCTTCACCAATCACCATGTAAGCAAGCATGGAACGAATGCCATGCATGGACTATCAAAAATTCAGCAAAGCATTGCAACATGTAACTATCTATAGGTAGATACGAAATGGTCTTTCCCTTTCAGACCGCCCGTAGGGCAGTGGATTTTCAGCCAATGCGTGCCTAAATCATTTTAGATCGCCAACACACAACTTTTGTTCTCCTTCCTCATCCGCCTCTCTGGCCATTGGCTCTGTCAGAGATATCTGATTTCCTCGACTGCATCATTGATGCCACCCTGAGCATCATCGGAGGCTGGGTTTTCACTCTTGTTTGAAACCTTGAGATCAACAAGCTTGGGCCGTTTCAACACCATAAAGGCAGAATTTTCAGTGTGCTATCTTGTATGGTTTGGAATCGGAGCTTCAGAAAAGGTTTGAGAACTTTGACCCACATGATATTGTCCGTGAACTCAAAATGATATTTGAGGCTCATGCGGCAGTTAAGAGTTATGAAGCTTCTGAAAAGTTCTTTAACTGCAAGATGGAAGAGGGCGGCTCCATCAGTGAGCATGTGCTTAAGATGTCTAGGCACGCCAATAAGCTCCAGAGCTTGGATATAGTGATTCCTAATGCTTTGGGGATTCATTGTGTCCTGCAATCACTACCACCAAGTTACAAGGACTTTATGATGAACTACAACATGCAACGCATGGATAAGTCATCACCAGAACTCTTCTCTATGTTGAAGTCTGCAGAAGTGGAGATCAAAAAAGAGCACCAAGTGCTGATGGTCAATAAGACCACCAATTTCAAGAAGAAAGGCAAGCCAAAGAAAAAGGTAAACTTCAAGAAGGGCGGTATGAAAGATACCACGCCGGAGAAGAAGACCAAGGCTAAGCCTAAGCCTGATACTAAGTTCTTTTATTGCAAGGGAGAAGGTCACTAAAAGCAGAATTGGCGGATCTGAAGAACGACAACATCAAGAAGAAAGGTATATCCAATATACATGTTATTGATGTGTATCTTACTAGTAGTCGTAGTATTTCATGGGTATTTGATACTAGTTCGGTTGCTCATATTTGTAACTCGAAACAGGTGCTGAAAATAAACAGAGACTAGCGAAGAACGAGGTGATGATGCGCGTTGGAAATGGATCAAAGGTTGATGTGATTGCGATCGACAAGCTACCTCTTCATCTACCATCAGGATTAGTTTTATACTTAAATAATTGTTATTTGGTGCATGTTGAGCATGAACATTATATCAGGACCTTGTTTATTGCGAGACGGTTACTTGTTTAAGTCCGAGAAAAATGGTTGTTCGATTTATATGAGTAATATCTTTTATGGTCATTCATCGTTGATAGATGGTCTATTCTTAATGAATATCGGTAGTAGTGATACACATGTTCATAATATAGATGCTATATGTTTGAAATTAAATGATAATTCTACAAACATGTGGCACTGTCATCTTGGTCACATTGGAGTGAAGCGTATGAAGAAACTCCATTCCGATGGACTTCTTGAATCACTTGATTTCGAATCACTTGAAAGATGCAAAGCATGTATGATGAAAAAAATGACTAAGATCCATTTTCTGGTATGATGGAGCGAGCTACGGACTTATTGAAAATCATACATACCAATATGTGTGGCCCGATGAGTATAGCATCGTGTGGTGGTTATCGTTATGTTCTTACTTTCACGGATGACTTGAGTAGATATGGTATATCTATTTCATGAAACATAAGTCCGGAACTTTCCAGAAGTTTAAGAAATTTCAAAGTGAAGTAGAGAATCAACATAACAAGAAGATTAAATTTCTACGATATGATCGTGGAGGTGAATATCTAAGTTACGAGTTTGGCGAGCATTTGAAGAAATACGGAAATACTTTCACAATTGACACCGTCGAGAACACCACAGCGTAATGGTGTGCCCGAACGTCGTAATCGAACTTTCTTAGATATTGTTCTTTCTATGATGTCACTTACAGATTTACCATTATCGTTTTGGGGTTATGCATTAGAAACAGACGCATTCACTTTAAATAGGGCACCATCTAAATCCGTTTAAACGACATCATATGAATTATGGTTTGGGAAGAAACCTAAATTTCCGTTCCTTAAAGTTTGGGGTTGTGAAGCTTATGTAAAGAATTTACAACCCGACAAGCTTGAACCCAAAGCGGAAAAATGCACCTTCATAGGATACCCGAAGGAAACTATTGGGTATACCTTCTATCATAGATCCGAAGGAAAAATCTTGGTTGCCAAGAATGGATCCTTTCTAGAGAAGGAGTTTCTCTCGAAAGAAGTGACCGAAAGGAAAGTAGAACTCGACGAGGTTGTCGAACCTTCTCTCGGATTTGAGAGTAGCGCAGCACCGGAAGTAGTTCCTGTGGCGCCTACATCAATAGGAGAGGAATATAATGATGGTGATCATGAAACTTCGGTCAAAGTTGCTATGCAACCTCGCAGGTCGACGAGGACTCGTACCACTCCCGATTGGTATGATCCCGTTATGAGTGTCATGTTGGTGGACAACACCGATGACCCTGAGACATATGAGGAAGCGATGATGAGCCCAGATTCCAATAAATCCAAGATTGGATCCATGTACGAAAACCAAGTGTGGACTTTGGTGGACTTACCGGATGACCAGAAGGCTGTCGAGAACAAATGGATTTTCAAGAAGAAAACAGATGCTGATGGTAATGTAACCGTCTATAAAGCTCGACTTGTCACAAAAGGGTTTCAACAAATTCAAGAAGTTGACTATGATGTCTGTGATGATTTTGTTAGCAATCGCTGCATATTATGATTATGAGATATGGCAGATGGATGTCAAAACGGCGTTCCTCAATGAAGACATTGATGAAGAGTTATATATGGTACGACCCGAAGGTTTTGTCGATCCTAAAGATGCTAACAAGGTATGCAAGCTTCACCTATCCATTTATGGATGAAGCAAGCATCCTGAAGTTGGAATCAACGTTTTGATAAGGTGATCAAAAGTTTTGATTTTATACAAACTTATGGAGAAGCTTGTATTTACAAGAAAGTGAGTGGGAGCTCTGTAGCATTCCTAGTACTATATGTGGATGACATATTGTTGATTGGGAATGATGTAGACCTTCTTAAAAGTGTCAAAGATTATTTGAATAATAGTTTTTCAATGAAGGATCTTGGCGAAGATGCTTACATATTAGGCATAAAGATTTATAGAGATAGATCGAGACTCCTAATATCGCTTTCACAGAGTACATATTTGGAAAAAGTTATAAAGAGTTTTGGAATGGAAGATAACAAGAAAGGGTTCTTGCTCATGTTGCCCAATACGACCTTGAGTAAAACTCAAAGTCCCACAACGGCAAAAGATAAAGAGAGGATGAGTAAGACTCCCTATGCCTCGGCCATAGGATCTATCATGTATGCCATGCTATGTACTAGACCCGACATTGCATATGTTATTAGTTTTACTAGCACATATCAAAGTGATCTAGGAGTGGATCATTGGACAGCGGTCAAAAACATCCTTAAGTACTTGAAAAGAACTAAGGATATGGTTCTTTCTTATGGAGGTGATGAACAACTCGTTGTTAATGGTTACACCAATGCTAGTTGGAACACCGATCCGTATGATACGTATTTACTTTGAATGGTGCAGCAGTGAGCTGGAGGAGTGTGATATGTCGTAAACGTATCTATAATTTTTGATGCTCCATGCTTGGTTTGTGCCAACTATCTTATGTTTTTTCTACACTTTGAGGCATTTTTATACATTTTCTGGAACTAACCTATTAACAACATGCCGCAGTGCCAGTTGTCTGTTTTCTGTTGTTTTTAGTTTCAGAAAAGCTAGTAAAGAAAAATTCTCGGAATTGGACAGAACAAAAGCTGAAGTTCCTATTTTCCAGACGCAACACGGATCCCGAAGGAGAGATGAAGTGGAGCCACGAGGTGGCCACACCTAGGGCTGACAGGGGTCCACCCTAGGCCGTGCCGCCCTATGGTGTGGGCCCCTCGGGCATCCATCGACCTTGCCCCTTCTCCTATATAAACACCCCGAGGAGAAAACCCTAAGAACAAGATCAGAATATCACGAAAAGTTCCACAATGCCGCCTCCACCG
This sequence comes from Avena sativa, assembly GCA_916181665.1. NCBI lineage: Eukaryota > Viridiplantae > Streptophyta > Magnoliopsida > Poales > Poaceae > Avena > Avena sativa. The sequence goes on along the minus strand of OV702279.1, from coordinate 365,665,857 downwards.
AAGACGAGATTCGGGGGACAAAAGTATCTATTCCGGCACCCTATCGGGGCGGGGAATTGCCCCCGGATCCATCTCCATCGACTCCACCACCATATCCATCGCTGTTGCTGAATCCCATGATGAGGAGGGAGTAGTTCTCCCTCGAGGCTAAGGGCTCTACCGGTATCTATGTGTTCATCTCTCTGTCTCTATGTGTGATCTTATTGTGATCATGAGCTTTGTAATATAGTTGAATAAGTAGATCTACTCTGCTACTCAAGTGCTTTAATTATTGTAATCTCCGCTTATCCCCACGTGTGTGAAGTTGACAGTGTGCACACTGTGTGGCACTTAGGCTAAAGATTACATAAATACTTATCATGAGTTATAATTTGAGTTGGATGTCTCTATGAGATTGTGGTGTTTGGTGGAACCATCTAGCGCTCAAGGTGGCAGTGTGGGGTTATCTAGATGGGGAATGCGAACTTTGAGGTGTGCTATTATAGCCCTACATCGTCCAACCGGAGAGTAGTTCAGGGTAGCATAATGAAGAGAAGATATTTATATGAGAGTGTCCACTAGCGAAATTATGATCCCTAGGCCTTGTTTCTAAGCATTGAAACACCATTTACAATCAGTCCTACTACATGTTTGCTTACTGCCATATTTATTTCAGATTGCAATTACCACTTATAATCATCCATATTACTTGTATTTCACTATCTCTTTGCCGAACTAGTGCACCTATACACCTGACAAGTGTATTGGGTGTGTTGGGGACACAGGAGACTTCTTGTATCTTGATTGCGGGGTTGCTTGATAGGGATATCTTTGACCTCTTCCTCCCTGAGTTCGATAAACCTTGGGTGATCCACTTAAGGGAAACTTGATGTTGTTCTACAAACCTCTGCACTTGGAGGCCCAACACTGTCTACAAGAATAGAAGTGTGCGTAGACATCAGAGTGCAAATCAAAGCGTTGTGGCGAGATCTTCAACTGAATCGAAATACATAGCTGCTTCGGAGGCTTCACAAGAGGCGATATGGATGAAGGAGTTCATTACGGAGCTTGGTGTGGTTCCCAGTGTGCTGGACCCAATGGTTATCTACTATGATAACATGGGTGCCATAGCCAATGCATAGGAGCCAAGGTCACACAGGAAGCTGAAGCATATCAAGCTTCATTTTCATGCTATTTGAGAGCATGTCCAAGATGGTGACATAAAGATTTGCAAAGTACACACAGATCTGAATGTGGCGGATCCGTTGACTAAACCTCTCCCGAGGGAAAAACATGACCAGCACCAAAACGCCATGGGTGTTCGATATATTACCATGTAATCTAGATTATTGACTCTAGTGCAAGTGGGAGACTGTTGGATATATGCCCAAGAGGCAATAATAAAAATAGTTATTATTATATCTTTATGTTTATGATAAATGTTTACATTCATGCTATAATTGTATTAACCGGAAACATTAATACTTGTGTGATTTGTATATTTGTTAGAGTCCCTAGTAAAGCCTCATTTGTAATACTAGCTTGTTTGTTGATAGATGATCATGGTTTCCTCATGAACATTGAGATGTTATAAACAACAAGATCATATCATTAGGAGAATGATGTGATGGACATACTCCTATAGTTAAGAGTAGCATTAAGATCAAGTCATTTCAATAGTTCGTTTGCTATAGCTTTAAGATACATTGTAACCTAGATCCTTCGACCATGATATCATTTTACATCACCATCACCGGATGGATGCTTCAATTACATCAAACACCACTTCATAATTGGGTGGTTATAAAGATGGCTGATGGGGCTCAGATCACTGTAGAGACTCGTTGGGATATCCCAAGAGCAAGGTGTGATGAACACAGCAGCAAGTTTCCCCTCGGTTATGAAACCAAGGTTATCGAACCAGTAGGAGCAAGGAAACAACTCCAAGGTGCTGCTAACAACTTGGAACCTGCATAACACAAACTCAATACTTTGCCCCAACTTACAGTGAGGTTGTCAATCTCACTGGTTTGCTGAAAACAAAGGATTAAACGTATAGTGTGGAAGACAGTAGTTGCTTGTACAAAGTAAACGGTAACAATAGGTAATGTATCAGTGGTAAAGATTGGACCGGGGTCCACAGTTCACTAGAGGTGTTCTCCTTAAGATAGATAGCATGCTGGGTGAACAAATTACAGCGGGGCAATTGACAGGATTAAGAAAGTATAACAATGCAAATACTAGACATCATGATTCCTATGAGATTTGATTGGGCATTACAACAATATACATACACCGTAATCCAACTGTATCTATGACTAATAATCCACCTTCATGTTATCATCCGAACCCCCTCCAGTATTAAGTTGCAAGCAACGGATAATTGCATTAAGCAATGTGTGTAAAGTAAACAATACAATTGTTCCATGAACAAAAGATTGTTGTTTTCTCCCTAGTAGCAATAGCACATCTACAACCTTAGAGATTCCTGTCACTTCCCTAGATTACTAGAGGCATGAACCTACTATGAGCATAAATACTCCCTCTTGGAGTCACAAGCATCTACTTGGCCAAGATAGCTACTAGCAACGAAGAGCATGCAAGATCACAAACAACACAGACATGATAGAATCAATAATCAATAAGACATGATAGAATCAATAATCAATCTGACATAGTATCTCAATATCCATTGGATCCCCGCAAACACAACATGTATGATTACCAATAGATGATATTGATCATGAACGGAGCTCACAAGATCTAAACATGAGAGCACAAAGGAGGAGAAACAACCATCTAGCTACTGTATGGACCCATAGTCCAAGGGTGAACTACTCATGCATCATACCGGAGGCTGGCATGGTGATGAAGAAGGCCTCCGGGATGATATCTCCCCTTCGGCAGGGTGCCGGGAAGAGCTTTAGACCCCCCCCCCCGATCTAGGGACGATGGTGGCGGCAGCTACGGACTATTTCATGGAGATCTGATTGGGTGCTTAGGGTTTTTGCGTCGGGGGGTTTTATAGGCGAAGAGGCGAGGTCGAAGGCTAGCCAGGGGGACCACACCTTAGGGCGGCGCGCCCTAGGATGGACCCGCACGGCCCTGGGGTGTGGCCACCCTATGGCCCCCCTTCGGCTGCCCTTCGGTCTCTGTGTTTGTTCCGATAAAATATTGACTTTGGCTTTTGTCCCGTCCAATTCCGAGAATATTTCCTTACTAGCTTTTCTGAAACCAAAAACAACAGAAAACATGAAATTGGCACTGCGACGTCTTGTTAATAGGTTTGTCCCAGAAAATATATAAAAAATACCTCAAAGTGTAGACAAAGCATAGCAAAGTAGATACTAAACAAGCATGGAACATAAAAAATTATAGATACGTTTACGACGTATTAGTGGTATTAAGTTTTTGGAAAGTATGTGTTGAGGCACATGGATCAAGAGTGCGATTTGTCCATCCATATGACGGATAGATATACTCTGGGCCCTCTCGGTGGAATGTCATCCAATTAGCTTGCAAGCATGTGACTGGCTTACAAGGGATCACATATCACAGGAACGAGTAAAGAGTACTTATTGGTAACGAGGTTGGACTAGGTATGCAGAGATACCGACGATCAAACCTCGGATAAGTAAAGTATTGCGAGACAAAGGGAAATTGGTATTCTATGTAAATGGTTCTTTCAATCACAAAGTAATCGTAGAAATATGTGGGAGCCATATGAATTTCCAGATTCCTCTATTGGTTATTGATAGGAGAAGAGTCTCGGTCATGTCTACATAATTCATGAACCGTAGGGAGACAGACTTAAGGATTCGATGTTGTTTAGTAGATATGGAAAGTGAGTAAAGAGACCCAATGTAGTTTGGAGTCTCGGATGGGATCCGGGATATCACGAGGAGATCCGAAATGGTCCAGAGAATAATATTCATATAAGGAAAGTCCAATTTTGGAGTTCGGGAATGGTTTTGGTGTTTTCACCAGAATGTTGTAGAAGGGTCTAGAAGGTCCACCGATCTGGAGTGGGAAGGGTACATGGATGTTTCATGACAAAGTGGAATGGTTGCATCATGTCCTAGGTCACTTGGCTAGGCAATGGGAAGAGAGAAATCAAACTCTAGTTTGAAAAGTCAAATGCCAATTTGAAAAGTCAAATCCCAACATTGGTTGACTAGTGGAGGGAGGGAAGGAGTCCTACCTAAGGGAGGACTCCTCCCTCTCCTTGCCGCCGGCCAAGCAAGGGGAGTTAAGGGAGGACTCCCCTCCCCTTTCTGCCCCTCCCTCTCATAAATAGAGGGGAGGGGGCACCCCTTGGCCCTCCCACACATCAAACCCTAGATTGCCTGCAGCCTCTAAAGTTGCAGTCGATTTAGAGTCTCTAAAAGTAGCCGTCGTTAAAACCTCTCTAGCCACCGGCCACCTCTAAACATCAGCCCTCTAAACCCTATATCACCAAGGCCTCTCTTCTACTCCACCATACACGCTCCGGCTTAGGCAAAGCCCTGCGGGATTTCCCCTATAAACTCTGACACCACGCCGTCGTGCTGCCAAATTCGTGAGGAGAGATCTTCAACCTTCGCTGCCTGCTGGAACAAGGGAGAGGAAGGTCCTCATCGAGTACCGAACATATGACCGACTACAGGAGCGCTGCCGGAATGCGGCGCTGGAAGGATCGTCTATGTTATCTTAAGATCGGCAAGTGAACGACTACATCACCCATGGGAATCCGCTCTCGTTAACCGCTTTGGAATCTTCGAGGGTGAATACTCTATCGACTCGTTGCTACAATCTAGTAGATAGATCTTGGCTTGTGTGTGTTCACGCGGTAGAATTTTTTTTCATGCTACGAACCCCTACAATTTCAGGTGTTACTTCTACCAAATGGTCTCCCTAGAAGACAAAGGGTCAACACGCTCTGGTAGGATCTATCTACCAAATTATTTTGAGCGCGTGCCTTCTCAAAGGCACAAAAAAATTATTGAAAAACTTTTGAGATCAAATAATGAAGTTGAAAACCTGAGTTATTTTATGGAAATCATGTCCATTCACAGGACAACTACCAAGAAACCTGAGAAGAATCTCAGAGAATACAGTGCTCCAAATCCTTCTTATCTTAAATAACCAATAGAATTTCCTAATCCTGGAGTTAGAGAATATCAATTTGATGGTGAGATTATTAAAATTTTGTAGGAAAAAGCTTTTAGTGGAAGGGAGGATGAAGACCTAGGAAGACATCTTAGATAGTTCGATGATGTGATAACATCAATTGGACCAAAAGGTTTGCCTAGAGATTTCTCCCGTCTAAAATTATTCCGTTGGTCTCTAAAAGGTAAGGCTCTAAACTGGTTATATTCTCTCCCTCATCATTACATTAATTGCTAGGAAACTGTATTGTCAAATTCATAAACAAATTTAATCCTTTTAAAAAGGTAACTTAAATTAGAAAGAATATAGGCAACTTTAGTGAGAACGTGGGAGAAAACTACCCACAAGCTTGGGATGGATTTTTTGGAATGATCAATAGTATTCTTAATCACGGCTATTCTGAATCAACTGTTTGCCACTTATTTTACCATGGTCTTAATACTCAATGTAGAGAGTTGCTTGATTTATCAGCAGGAGGATCGATAAATACTTTAACTGCTAAAGCATGTTTGGAATTGATGTCCACTAGGGCTAAGAATGATTCTCTTTATACTCCTGATTTTGGTACTAAGCTGGAAAAGGGAATACTTCGTATAACCCCAGATCTTATGCCTAAAGTATGCAAAACAATGAAAGAAAAAGGTATACCTTCTGAACTTGTTAAGGAAAGCAATGTAGATCTGTTACAGATTTTTACCGAAGAAGATGAAACTAGGAAAGCTTTTCAAGAATTAAAACATCGACAAGCCAAATCTCATAATAACCTGCATAAGCAATTTAAAAGACATAAGAAGATTTTGGTAAAACACACAGAAAATTATGATGAGATGGCCAAGAAATAAAATGATTTCACAAGTACCTTAGTATGCTTGAAACCCAATGTGAACACATAGCATCTGGTTATCAAATTTTTCTTCAAGATGATATAAATATTCCTATTGCTACTAATGTTGTTACAAGGGGAGGTGCAGTTGTTACAGGACCATTAGGACCACTAGAATATGAAGCTTAAAAAGATCGAAGGGAAGAAGCCTTGCTCAGAGCAAGCCAGGAAGATGACACACTAGTGGATCCTCAAGATGAAACTGCTCAAGAAACACAAGACCAAACCTTGGAGGAGCAAAATGATGCACATGATTATCGATATGACTCTGATGCAAAGACTGTTGATCCAAGAGAAGAAAAATAGATACACAATGAAGCCGAAGTTGTTGAAGTAGAAAATAAGAAAAGCGATAAGCAGCAACAAAAAACAACTAAAGTGCATGATCCCCCACAAAAGGTAAAAGACAAGAATGAGAAAGGTGAGCAAAAACTTCCATATCCAGGTCGCAAAAAGAAAGCGCCTGATCAGGTAATCTATGATTCTTTCAAAAAAGGCACTTGGTGATCTCTGTCTAGAAATTCCATTTGCGGATGCAATAAAAGTTCCTACCTATACTAAATTTCTCTGTGATATTCTTAAATAGAAAGAAAGAAATAACTGAAACCATTGCCATGGTGACTAGTAATCATGATAATGGGAGGTTATTGTCTAAGTCGGGAGATCCTGGAATACCAACTATTTCATGCTCAATTGGCAAAAATGATATTCACAATGCCTTGTGTGATTTAGGTGCAGGAGTTAGTGTAATGTCATATTCCCTCTATAAAGGGTTAGGATTGGGGAACTATTCTCCTACTTCTATCACTTTACATATGGCTGACAAATCCACTCAACAACCCATTTGTATGATTGAGGATGCTCTACTTATAATAGATGAGCATGTTATTACCACTTATCTTATTATTCTTGAAATGCCAGAGGATGGAAAATTATCTATAATACTTGGAAGACCTTTTCTTGGTACTATAGGAGTGTCAGTTGATTGTGCTAAGGGGAAAATAATCTTCAATGTTTATGATGCTGAAATCATCCGGTATTTTCTAAATAAGCTAGAAGTAGGAGAAAGGTATATTCCACCGGCAAAACGAGTTCAAGTGGTAAGTACCCTTGATAAGGGGCAACCCAAGGTAAGAATTCGAGAACAAGGAGATGGTTGAAATATTCGACCATTCTTAATAAAATGTTTGATGGGAGTCAACCCATCACATTAATAAAATAGTTAAGAATAAAATGTTTATCGTATTCCTACAAATTTTTCACGGACATCCTCGCGGAAGCACGCCCGTAAAGATGCAGTTGTCAAAAAGTAGTAGAAATATTGACTAAATAAGCGTAGATTAAGTGTAAAAATTAAGTTTGAGTTTTATGTGCAAAAACTAGCATAAACATATTGTTCGGATTAAAAAAGTGTATCTCTAGAAAATTTGGGCAAAAAGCAGATTCCCGGGAGTCTAACGACCAAATATACGATGGGAATATTTTTCTGGCCATATAGTTGCGGCCGTATAGTTATCGACCCCTTCTCACAAATTGTATCTCTAGGGTACAGTATGTTTAACGACCAACTATATGGCGGGAGAAATTTTCCCGCTCGTATAGTTGCGGCCGTATAGTTCAGATATAGCGAAAAGAAACCCTAATTTTAGTTGTCGTCGTAACTATATGGCGGGAACTACTTAACCCGCCAATATAGTTGTCGATGTATAGTTCATATGACCGTCGGCAGAGCTAGGGTTCCTCCTCCTCACTTTTTATCTCATATTCTCTCTGCAAACTCCTCAAAACCCACCTAGAATTCTTGATTCTTCGCGGATTTCGTTCATTTGAGTTGGGGAATCAACAGATCGGTATGTTTATCTCCCTATCCATGCTTTATTTTCAGAATTCCATGGTTGAAACTCTCACATTGATATAGTGGATGAACTCAAGTTTTATTTGATTTTTCCCTTTGATTTCTCGCGTTAGGATTAAATTTTTACACGTAGAATCGCTCGTATATTATGTAGAAACTATATGCCTAAGATTTTATGTTGAAATTCTTTAGTACATCAAGATGAACAAGCTTGGTAGCCTTTTCCGCAAGAACAAGCGCCAACATGGTGAAGGCTCGAGACTCCGGGCTAAGGTCGTCAACAAGTATGCCATGGTTTCATCAAGGCGGGTGATTCCCACACGTTGGGCTGATGATGCGTTTCTCATCACTGCAGGGTTGAGATTGGATTTCGACCACATGTGTGCGAGTGCAGGGTTATCGCTCCTCGCCCACGTAAGCCACTACACCTACACTGTGATCACCTTTGAGTTCCTCGCCTCCTTCTACGATGACTACAGGGGAAAGGTAATGCGTGCATGGTGAGCTTCACCATAAACCAGCAGCCATATCAAATTACTTTCCAACAATTTTGTGATGCTTTTGGATTCCCTCGTGATGGGGAACCAACTGTTACAAATTTATATGGCATCTCAAGCGGAGAAACTTGGGAGGTTATTTCTGTTAACGATGGCAGGGACTTCTACCACAAGAAGATGTCCACCATTCAGAACTCGACAATCCTCTACTTTGCCTTGTTCCTCACCAACACTTTGTTGGGAAGAGGAGATACTGGTTCCATGGCCCATGCAGACATGGCCATGATCACCAAGACACTCTTCCTCAATGCACCATAGAGTCCCAATCCTGCTGATCTACTCCTCCAGCACCTCCTCCACCAGAGCAACAAAATAAAAGGTGACATTCGCATTGGTGGATTGGTAACCCACCTTGTCCAAGCCTGTGAAATTCCACTACCTATTATGCAACCCGTTGACGGCTCCATACTTATGGACGTCAAATATATAACTGTTTGTGGCTTCCTCGGTGCCTATCGAGCTGACAAAAGGCTCCGAGCATATCAAATTGGTTATCTTGATGCCTCACAGGATGAGAAGGTGCTGCTGCCTTGTCCACAAGCTTTCTCGATTATGGGGAAGAACAACTGGATCCTCACCCTAGACCAAGTGAGGGAAATTATGGCTGAGCTCCAGCCCGACCCTGAAGAGGATGAAGAAGGAGAGCGGCAGGGAGACCAGGAGCAGGAGCAGCACAATCCTGCTTGGGAAGGACAGCAACAGAAACATGAAGGACCCTAGGACCCATGGCCCAATTAGTAGCAGGGGTTCAACGACATCCCCTATCAAAAATTTATGTAGCTCAACCAACGTGTTGGGGAGATCGACCACACTCTTCGTGGAGTGAATGAGGATGTTAGTTCCCTCGCTAACAGCTTCAGTTACTTCATGCCAACTTCCCCAAATACTACCAACAGTATTCGTACCAGCCGCCGAATGATGGAAACAACTAAGCCTGGCAACAACCTAAGCTTGGGGAGGTTTGAAAACCTCCAAACTTTGCTTTCATATTTTTATTTATTCTTTTGATTTATTTTACTTCTTTAAAAATTGCATGTTTACTTTCATTTTTTCACCCCTAAATCAAAAACACAAAAAAAATAGTTGCAACTTCTATTGCAAATTTGCTTCTTTGTCTCTTTCAGGTGACTTGGCAATAGGGAAATATAGCGGGGTTCCACTCAAATACAAGAACGAAGCAAGTAAGAGGAGGTATCACATTCCTTTCATCACCTCTTCTACAATTTTAAATTGACCCTACAGCTATTTGCTCGCTTGCACTTGAGTCACTCCCCATTAGCTTGTTATCCTATAAATTATATTCCTTTGCTAGTGTCTCCTTTTTTAGCTTTGAAATAATGAGCAATGAACTTGGTTAAAATATTTCCAACATTTTACAACTATAAAAAGCATCAAAAAGATGACTTGAGTCCATGTTTAACCCAAAGGATTTGATTTTAGAAACTACTCAATCCCATTGAGCTTAATGTAATAAACTTGATAACACTTTTGAATGAAATTGTTTGATAAAATCGATGCTTTGAAGTAGTAGATATTATGCCACTGTTTTTATAGTAATTAAAGTAAGATATTGCCTTACGCATGTCATCAAAATGCAATAATTTCTTTCAAGGAAACCATGATCTTGTTCCCTATGTAATATCTAAGAAGAAAGATTGAGTGATCTCAAGTGATACCCTATAGTTGGACCACCATACTAGTGTTTAGTTTAAAAATTGATTTGCCAATCATTTATTGAACATACCAACCTATGTGCTGTAGCAAAAAAATATTTTGTTTGCCTAAGATATGCTTGAACATTGTTGTTTGAGTGGAATGCATGATTGATATTGCTTCCACATTGCTTTGTGTGATTTATTATGTATGAGTAGAATTCTTTTCCTAGAAATCTTTAGTCTATTCTAATCCCAACCAACCCAAACAGATGACTTCTCCAAGAGACCACAACTCCAACATCAAGGATGGTGACAATAACAACCTAGAGATGCACATGACAGTACAACTGCTAGCAACCCAAACTAAGTTGAATCAAGTGACAACCCAGATTTTAGCCAACAACCACAACAACATTGAGTTAGACCCAACCATGCTAAAGTTCTTGGGATCCCAATCCCAATTGTTGCAAAGGATGACCAATCAGATGATCAACATGAGAAGCAACCCTTCCCAAAGATATTGTGACAACAATGTTTTCAAGGAGGATATTGTGGGGAAAATCAAGCCTGCAAAATCTATGGAGACATAGGACACGCTTATAAAGAGCATATTGACCAGTGCCCAAATTGTGAAGAGAACCATCCAACTAGACAATGCCCCACATCTCAAGTTACCTATTTCCCGTGTGAAGGAAATGATCATGTCCCTATCCAATGTCACATTTATCCTATAGTTCAACAGATGAAACATCAAGCTAAAGATGGAACACATCAAGTCTTTGGAAACTCCCACGAAGGTGCAACTTCTACCAAGAATGATGAAGACGAAGTCAAATCTTAGTATGCCCCTCCATATAATGTAACCAACTTTGGTGAGAAAAAGAGGAAACATGGATGTTATCCTAGGAACCGTTCTAAGAACCGAGGAAGTTTTCCTACATTTGTAGTGAATTATGAAGAACATGAACTAAGAGACCTCCTAGCCTTGGAGAAACCCCAGAACAAGAAGAATCACCCCAACCCCAGCAAGAAAGACATTAGCCAGATGCAATGTTACAATTGCAAGGAGATGGGACACTATGCTAATCAATGCCTAGAAAAGAAGAAGGGCCAAGGAAACAAACAAGAGATAGTGATACCAAAGATAAAGAGGGATATTAGCCAGGTGATGTGACACAAACGCAAAGAGCTAGGCCATTATGCATCAAATTGTCCAGAAAAGGAGAAGAACAACTCAATCAAACCTATGAAGGATCTCAACCTTGTCACATGTTTCAAATGTGGTAATAAGGGACACTATGCAAACAACTGTCTAGAGAAGTTACATCAAGACACCAAGTAAGCCAAGATGCAATCTATTTAAAAATCCTTTTAAGGGTGGTAGTACCCTAGTTGTCTTGAAAACAACTTGTTGCTTCTAGCCTTCCCGAATCTCGGAACGAGATTCCATTTAAGGGTGGTATTCTGTCACATCCCAAAATTTTCCAAATTTTGAAATGTGAAAAATAAACAAACAAAAGAAATAAATGTTGAAATTTAGAGGGAAAAGAAACTTTTTGTTTCTAAATGGAAACATCAAAACCCTACTTGAACAAAATTTGAATGAAAAAGCAACAAACAAATTTCCATACAAATCAAATGCATTAATGCATGGAATGTATCTTGATTTTGAACACTTGGAAAAGTTAAACCAAAAACCTAAACCCTAATAAGAGAAATCATCAACAAGATCACTCTAAGACTATGGCATTGTTCCATATAAATATTTAGCAACAAACATTTCTAAATGACCAATAATGGTAAACGAAAATATTACAAAACCATGGGAATTGGTTTCACTCCATTTGGAGCCATGGATAAAAACTTATGAGTTTTATAAGATAAAAGAAAGTATTCCAAGGCTAATAAATCTCCTAGATAAAATCAATACCATATTTTTGAACAAAGTAATCCTAAAAGGAATTAAAAAGATAAATAATTATTAAATAAAATTATACAAATTGGAATCACTAATTTTGAAGCTATAAATAAAAAGATATGAATTTTATAAGACAAAGAAATAAATAATAAATAAATAAGAATTGTTGCAAAGACAATTTAAACCATGGATTAAATCCATAAATAAAAGGAATAAAAGTTATTCAAATAATATAAAAGGATAAAAGTTTATTTAAATAAAATTATATGGGCTTTTGGACCATATTCAATTTTATTTGAATAAATGCCAAAGAGCATCACTTAAATTTTAAATGAATATTTATTGCTAAAATATATGAATTGGACTAATTAACCAACTAGGTTTTTGTATAAAACCTACTGAAAAGAATTGGTGAAGATTTGAAATCAAATTGAAATTTAAATCAATTGACTTGAATAAAAACAGAAAATAGAAATAGAAAAGGAAAAAGATTTGAAGAAAAAAACCTACCTACCCAACCCAGCCTAGCAACCCTAGCCCAACACAGTCCAACCAGACTACCCGGGCCACACTCCCTCTCTCTCCCCCTCTGCTCCTTTTTCCACCACGCAAAACTCTCACCCGCTCGTTGACGCCCTGGCCCCACCGCCACGTCGCCATCGTCGTGAACCCCCATGCGCCAGACCCGTTCCTCCCCGGGCCGTTTCTGCATGGAATTAACTCGCGTAAATTCGCATAACAGCACGAGTAATTTCCTCCCTCGACCATGCTCTCTTAATTCCCTCTCCCTCCTCTCTGTTTCCCCTCACTCCCCCACCTCAGAGAGCCCCTAGGCTGCCCGTAATCAAGCTCACGCCACCGTAGCACCGACGACCGGTGAGCCCAGACCTCCCCTTGCCCTTTAGCTCATGTTGTCGTGCTTGCCTTTGCCTTGCGCTTCTTCTGGTACTTTACGTTCACTTTCTCATGTTCTGTAGGCTCACCTTGGACCACCTCTGCTAGCAACCGACGATAGGAGCTACTCCAGCGAGCCATTGCAGTAAGCCCCGAGCGCCCCTCGACCTCTAATTCAAACAAGCTTGATCTCCTTTATTTTTCGCTTCTCCTGATGCATGCCTTTTGTCCCCGCGTGCCCCAGAACGTCGCCCCCGTTATTGACTAAGCGCTCCTGATGGTGGCCTGATATGTCGGAAACGTATCTATAATTTTTGATGTTCCATGCTTGTTTAGTATCTACTTTGCTTTGCTTTGTCTACACTTTGAGGTGTTTTCTATATGTTTTCTGGTACTAACTTATTAACAAGATGCCGCAGTGCCAGTTTCCTGTTTTCTACTACCTCCATTTCAAGGCTTAAGGCGCACACGCTTTCCAAAGCAAAGTTTGACCGAAAGAATTGAGCAACAAAATCTTGATTATATTGTACATAATTAGTACCGTTGGATTCTTATTGAAAAATACTTTCCAATAATACTAGTTTTATACCAAAACTCTTTACGTATTTAGAGTAATTCTTGGTCAAAGAAAAAACACGCAAAACGAGGACGCCTTAAGCCCTGAAACGGGGGGAGTATTGTTTTTGGTTCCAGAAAATCTAGTAATAAAATATTCTCAAAATTGGACGGGACAAAAGCCAAAGTCAATATTTCACCGAGGGGAACACGAAGTCCAGAGGAGAGACGAAGGGGAGCCATAGGGCGGCCGCACCCCCCAGGCGTGGGCCCACCCTAGGCCGCGCCTAGGTATGGTGTTGGCCCCCTGGCTGCCTCCCAGCCTCGCCTCTTCGCCTATAAGAAGCCCCCGATGCCTAAACCCTAAGTACCCGATCAATATTTCATGAAACCATCTGTAGCCGCCACCACCATCGTCCCTCGATCGGGGGGATCTGAAAATCTTCTCGGCACCCTGCCGAAGGGGAGATCATCTCGGAGGCCTTCTTCATCATGCCAGCCTCCAGTATGAAGCGTGAGTAGTTCTACCTTGGACTACGGGTCCATGTAGTAGCTAGATGGTTGTATCTCCTGCTTTGTGCTTTCATGTCTAGATCCTGTGAGCTCCGTTCATGATCAAGATCTCATATATTTGTAATCATGCATGTTGTGTTTGTGGGGATCCGATGGATATTGAGATTACTATGGCAGATTGATTAATGGTTTTCTCTTATAGATTTTATCATGTCTGTGTTGTTTGTGATCTTGCATGCTCTCTGTTGTTAGTAGCTATCTTGGCCAAGTAGTTGCTAGTGACTCCAAGAGGGGGTATTTATGCTCGATAGTGGGTTCATGCCTCTATTTAATCCAAGGAAAGTGACAGAAATCTCTAAGGTTGTAGATGTGCTATTGCTACTAGGGAGAAAACAATGGTCTCTTGTTCATGGAACAAGTGGATTGTTTACCTTACACACTTTGCTTAAAGCACTTGTATGTTGCTTGCAACTTAATACTAGAGGGGGTTCATATGATAACCCAAAGGTGGACTTCTAGTCATAGATGTAGTTGGATGGCGGTCTATGTATCTTGTTGTATTACCCAATCGAATCTCATAGGATCTTGATGTCTATTATTGCATTGTTATGCCTTGCTCAGTCTTGTCAATTGCCCTGCTATAATTTGTTTACCCAGCATGCCATGTTTGTTTATCTAAGGAGAACACCTCTAGTGAACTATGGACCCCGGTCCAATCTTTACCATTGATACATCTTCCACTATTACTGTTTACTTTCTACAAACCACCATCACCTTCCACACCATACAGTTAATCCTTTATTACAGCAACCGGCGATATTGACAACCTCACTGTTCGTTGGGGCAAAGTCTTGAGTTTGTGTTGTGCAGGTTTCCAAGTTGCTTGCAACACCTTTGAGACGTTTCCTTCCTCCTACTGGTTCGACAACCTCAGTTTCTTACTGAGGGAAGACTTGCTGCTGTGTTGCATCACACCTTGCTCTTGGGGTTTCCCGACGAAGCGCTTTTAGGCGCCATCAACATGGCCACAACTCTGATGAGGATTCACCGCTGCACCCGTGCACCCCGGCCTCGCCCACGACCACCTTGAGAACCGCCTCGCCATTACGACCCTGGTAACTCCCTGCATCCCCTCCCTTACCCCCTAGCGCCTCCAGTACACCGTCGCCTGACGCGCCGCTGCCGCCACAGTCGCCAGCAGAGCTGCCCATCTATGGCCAGCACGCGCAGATCCAGTAGATCTGAATCCTGCATGATGGGGATATGCCTACCGGGGTATACCCAGCAGGACGTTTCCGACTGGCCCAGGAACTGGCGAGTGGGCCTGCAAGATGGCGACTGGATCGAGACCTGGCGTGAGTCCAGGCGACTGGAAGCTGAAGGCCCAGGAGAGTAGATAGGCCCAGTCGGATTAGGTTAAACGAGTACCGAAGCCTTAACTGATTCGGTTGAGATATGTAAACCCTAGGGGGAGGTGAGTCTATATAAACCTCCCTACAGGGCGTGTAGAGGCACGTTCCATCATACACCCAAGCGACTCGCCGCCTAGCCGTCGAGCTCGCCCCATTGTACCTCCACCATAATACAATCTAGAAGGAGTAGGTCTTTACCCTCCGGGGGGCCGAACCTGGGTAAAACCATGTGTCTCTGCCCTCATCTCGCACCGCAGATGGCTGGCCGCCCTTGCCCTTCGTTCTACTACTCGCTGCCGATTGCAGCGTGTGCTGTGACCATTCCCACGACAGTGGCGCCCACCGTGGGGCCTGGCCGGTCTGGCCGGTGTTCTGCGGCGAGATCCAATCTGCCCATCAACGAGTCGGTCGCCACCGGCCGCATGATAGCGATCGGCGAGATGCTCCAGATCTTGCCGAGCAGCTACGTCCCGGCGGCGCGACCCATCACGCACAGCATGATCTTGCCGGGCGGCACGATCAGCCTCTTTGTCGGCCTCACCGACGTCATCATCACGGAGGACTCGGCTCGCATCCGCGAGTCGCCGCCACGCGACCGGCTCTCCGAGATCCAGGTACACACGATCCATCGCCTCGCCTCCGAGTACAACTCGGCCCACAGCGACGTGGCCGAAAACTCCACGGCCGCGAAAGATGCGGCCCTCAACGACGACGCCGACTCGGCGACCCCGGCGTCACTCGCCGGATCCATCACTGCGGCTTCACCCGCGGGCTCCATCACCCAGGTCTCCAACATGGGAGACTTCGAGGATCCTTCCATCCTTGGGATCTTCGACTTCGACTCCGGGTCAGAAAATTCCGCCGATCTCCGCGACGGGACCGGTCGCCATGCCGTGGCCTACATGGCGACTGGCACCGATCCGCCGGAAGATCCATTCTCCACCCCAATTCCTCCTAACGCCACGACAACGGAGGTCGAGGAACTCTGCCTGAAGCTGGCGGAGGCAGTCCGCAAGAAGCAAGCCGAGCGCGAAAAATTTCGCCTCGAGCAGCTGACGGCGCAGGAGCTGTCGCGCTACCACCAGCAGCGAATCAGGTCGCGCTTGAACCCCACCGTCCAGGGGCGCGCCCTGAACTTCGACGACGAGAACGACCCGGCCCGCGTGGTCGAACGCGCGATCTGCGAAAACGCGCCACCAGGAGGAAGCGCCCGGCCCCCACCAGGGTCGACGGCGATGGGCGCCCCACCTCCACCCAACCGCACACCCCCCAGGGATCAGCCGCGGATAGTGGTCTCCTCACGAGAGCGAGACGCGAACGGCCTACCACTGTTCTCCACCCCGATGGATAACCTCGTGGCAGGTCGAGCCACGGCCGACAACATCACGGCCACCGGCGACGGTGCCCTACAGATCTAGTACGTCAGGGCCCTGCTCGCAAAGGCGGTCGAGCAGCAAAACGCAGGCGCCGACTCGCAAGGTCGGATGTACTCGCGTTCGTCGGGAAGCAGAGCGGCCTCAAGCGGCCGCCCATTGGCGGCAAACACCCTCAATTGCCTGCCACCCGAACCACTGCAGCTCCAACACCGACCCGCGAACGCGGCACTCTCCACCAACGACCCCAGGCCAGCGACCAACTTCGTCGCCGCCAACGGTCAGCCCGTCGACGCCCGCACCCACATCATCAATAACCAAAGCTGGCGCGCACGCCAGCCTGACGACCTGCGACACACACTAACCAATCGCCGCGACGGCGAGCCAATGGGGTCTCTAAGCCGACTCGGGGCCCGGTGCTTCGTACCGATGATCCGAGGCAAAAAATACCCGGCGAACTTCAAAGCGCCGAAGGAAATAGAGAAGTACGACCCCTCGTACGACCCCTCCGTGTGGTTGGACACCTACCTCATGGCGATAGGGATCGCTGGCCACACTGACCTGCTAGCCGCCCATTACCTCCCCCTAATGATGGAGGGAACGTGCAGGCAGTGGATCAACATTCTTCCCCCGGACAGCATCGACTCCTAGGAAGAGATGCGCGATTCCTTCGTTAGGCACTTCGAGTGCTCCTACACCCGCGCCACCACCATCGAGGACCTGGAACGATGCGTCCAGGGACCCCGCGAGTCGACCCGCAACTGGGTTCAGCGGTGGCAAGAGCTATGGTACAACGCGGTCGGCATCCACCCGGACACCGCGATCCACTGCTCAAGACCTCGTGCCGCTACGAGCCCCTGGTCGCCAAGCTCAAGCAACATTCTCGCACACTCGACAACATACCGGACCTCCTCGAGATCGCCAAAAGATACGCGGAGGAAGATCCAAACC
Organism: Avena sativa; assembly: GCA_916181665.1. NCBI lineage: Eukaryota > Viridiplantae > Streptophyta > Magnoliopsida > Poales > Poaceae > Avena > Avena sativa. The sequence continues at coordinate 365,648,164 of OV702279.1, read as the reverse complement.
AGGAAACCGACGACGAGTCGGGAGGCCAACGCTGCACGAGCGGCAACGACAACGGACGACGGTCCGACCTACGCTACAGCAACACTCGCCTCACCGGCAAGCGCCGCAGTGACGGGCGAGTCGACTTCGTCGCCAACGCCGGGCACGCGCAGCGCGAGCCCAAGAGCTTCCGCCGCGACGGCGGCAACTACAAGGCGAAACCAAGGTTCGACCCCGCGGCCCTCCTTAACCAACCTTGTGCGTTTCACAACAGGGAAGGGAAGCCCGCCACGCACACGACCGCCGACTGCCACACTCTCAGGGAGATTGAGAAGGCACGGCGAGCGCGGGAGGACACCGACAACAACCCGCCAAACGGCGGAAAATTCGGCAGTGTGGCCGGCTCGCTCCACACCTTCACAGGCTTCAAGACGAAGCGCGAGAAGAAGGTCATCGCCCGCGCCGTCGCCGTCAACGCGGTGGCCCAGGTGGACGTTCCCCAGTTCCTTAACTGGTCGGAGCAGCCCATCACCTGGAGCCGCCAGGACCACTCGCCACGCATCGAGTACCCAGGCCGAGTCGCCCTGGTGGTCAAGCCTAAGGTGGGAGACTACTGGCTCCCCAAAACATTGATGGACGGCGGCAGCTCCATCAACATCCTGTACCTGGACACCTTCAGGCGACTGCGGCTCCCGCAGTCGATGGTTGAAACGACCTACACCACATTCCACGGCATCATCCCCGGTCGGAAGGCGTATCCGATCGGCAAGGTCACGCTGCCAGTCACCTTCGGCACACCAGCAAACTTCCGCACCGAGCGGATCGTCTTCGAGCTGGTACCCTTCGACAGCCCCTACCACTACATCCTGGGGCGACAGGCGTTCGCCAAATTCATGGCAGCGCCCCACTACGCGTACAACGCGATGAAGCTCCCCGGGCCGCGCGGCGTCATCACCGTCAACGGCGACCCTGACATGGCTGCCGAGTGCGAGGCCAAAGGAGCGGAACTCGCCGACGCCGTCATCGCGGCAAAGACCAACCACGCCGACGAGTTCGCTAAATACGCGAGCGAGGTCAATTCGGAGGGTGCCAACACCTTAGCCTTCGAGGCAACGACGCACACCCGCACCGTCGAGCTGGTCCCAGGCGACTCCAGCCAGACGGTGACGATTGGGACGGGCATGAGCCCAGCCTAGGAAGGCGCGCTCATCGAGTTTCTCCGTGAGAACAGAGACATCTTCGCATGGAAGCCCTCTGACATGCCTGGCGTCCCTAGGGAACTCGCTGAGCACAAACTAAATGCCGACCCCAAAGTGCGACCCGTCAAGCAGTCGCTGCGGCCCTTCAATGAAGAGCGCCGCCGAGCCATCGCCGAGGAAGTGCAGCGTCCACTCGCTGCAGGCTTCATCCGGCCAATCAAATACTCCAAGTGGCTGGCAAACCCAGTCCTGTTCGAGAAGAAAAATGGGACCTGGAGGATGTGTATCGACTACACAAACTTAAACAGCGCCTGCCCGAAGGAGCAGTTCGTCCTCCTGCGGATCGACCAAATAATCGACTCCACTGCGGGCTCGGAGTCGCTGTGTTTCCTCAACGCCTACTCTGGGTACAACCAGATCAAGATGGCTGTCGAGGACGAGGAAAAGACGGTGTTCATCACGCCATTCGGAGCCTTGTGCTACACCGCCATGACCTTCGGCCTCAAGAACGCCGGGGCGACCTACCAGCGGTGCATGCAGGAGTGCCTCGCGAGCCAAATTGGCCGCAATATCCACGTCTACATCGACGACGTGGTCGTGAAGTCCGCTCGCCAGGGCGATCTACTCTCCGACCTGGCGGAAACATTCGCCAACCTGCGGAAATACAAGATAAAGCTCAACCCAGGCAAATGCACCTTCGGTGTACCAGCAGGGCAACTACTGGGGTACGTCGTCTCCAAGCGCGGGATCGAGGCGAACCCCACCAAAATCGACACGATTGCCCGACTCGGCAAACCCGAGTGCCTGCACAACGTCCAGAAGTTGTCCGGGCGAGTCGCAGCTCTCAGCCGCTTTATCCCCCGACTGGGCGAAAAGGCGATGCCCCTATACCGCCTGATGCGAAAGAACCTCACCTTCCAGTGGGACAAGGAGGCGGACGACGCACTCCGCGACCTCAAGAAGGTGCTACTTGCAGCACCACTACTCGCCGTCCCCGTCGACAAAGAACCCATGCTGGTCTACGTCGCGGCTTCCGAGCACGTCGTCAGCGCCGTCATGGTCGTCGAGCGGCCGGAGGAAGGAAAGGAGCGCCCAGTACAGCGACCGGTGTACTACATCAGCGAGGTCCTCACCGAGTCGCGCCAGCGATACCCGCAATACCAGAAACTGGTATACGCGGTCTTCAGAGCAAAGCGGCGCCTGCCGCACTACTTCCAGGAGCACCCGATCATGGTCGTCTCCTCAGCACCGTTGCAGGACATCATCCGCAACCGTGAGGCGACGGGCGAGTCGCCAAGTGGGCCGTCGAAATCAGCGTCCACAACATCAAGTATGAGCCACGAAAAGCGATCAAGTCGTAGGCTCTCGCGGACTTCATCGCCGACTGGGAAGAGGCCCAGCAGTCAGAAAAGCTGCCATACCTCCACTACTGGAGCCTGCACTTCGACGGCTCCAAGAACGCGGACGGCGTAGGAGCAGGGATCGTGCTGACTTCACCGAAGGGCGACAAGCTCCGCTACGTCCTCAGCCTCGACTTCACCCCCTGCACCAACAACATGGCCGAGTACGAGGCACTACTCCACGGCATGCAAGCTGCCAAGGAGATGAACGTCAACCGCCTACATTGCTATGGAGACTCCGACCTCGTCGCTGGGCAAGTCGCTGAAACTTGCGACGCCGTCTCTCCCACCATGGCGGCATACCGCCAAGCAGTAGACAAGCTGGGAGGACACTTCGCAGGCTACTCCGTCGAGTGGATCGACAGGCGGAAAAATGAGGAGGCCGACGCACTCTCTCGCATCGGGTCGGCTCGACTCGCACCACCCGCCGACGTCTTCCTCGACACGATCACCAAGCCATCAGTCTCTCCCCCAAGGGAGATCCACATCGGAGTCCCGCTGCAGCTAGAGGCAGCCCTGGTCGCACTCATCGCCGAGCCAGATGACTGGACCAAGCCGTACATCGCCTACCTGGAGCCCGGCACCTTGCCGGCAGACGAGACAGACGCCCGGATGATTGTACGTCAATGCAAATCCTTCACCATCATCGACAGCGAGCTCCACAAGCACAGCGTAACAGGCGTGTTCCAACGCTGCGTCCAACCCGCTGAAGGACGTAAGATCCTCCACGACAACCACTCCGGCGACTGCGGCCACCACGCCGGCGCCCGCTCCCTGGTCGCCAAGGCTATGCGGTACGGCTTCTACTGGCCCACCGCACACGTCGATGCCGTTGACATCGTCCAGTGGTGCGCCGGGTGCGAGAAGTACGCCAACCAGACACACGTGCCGAGCTCAGCGCTCAAGACAATCCCCATCACCTGGCCATTCGCCGTGTGGGGTATGGACATGGTAGGCCCTTTCAAAAAGGCCCCCTCCGGCTTCACCCACCTCCTGGTCGCGGTCGATAAATTCACAAAGTGGGTGGAGGCCAAGCCAGTCCGGAAATGCGATGGGAAGACCGCCACCAAATTCCTACGCGAGCTCATATATCGCTACGGGTTCCCAAACAGCATCATCACGAACAACGACACCAACTTCGCCAAAGGAGCCATGGCCGAGTTTTGCGAGGAACACCACATCCGGCTCGACCTCGCGTCAGTCGCCCACCCGGAGTCCAACGGCCAGGCGGAACGGGCCAACCAGAGCATCCTCCACGGCCTAAAGCCGCGGCTCCAAGTACCGCTCGAGCGCACTGCCGGGTGCTGGGTCGAAGAGCTACCCTCCGTCATCTGGGGCATCCGCACCTCAATCAACAGCTCGACAGGGTTCACCCCCTTCTTCATGGTGTACGGCGCCGAGGCGGTTATGCCTACCGACCTCGAGCACGACTCGCCAAGGGTCGTCCACTACACGGAGGCGGCGAACGAACTCGCACGTCAGGACGTAGTCGATCTACTCGACGAGGCACGCGACCTAGCTCGCTCCCGCACTGCCATCTACCAGCAAGGACTCCGCCGCTACCATAGTCGGCGGGTGAAAACTCGCACCTTCCAAGAAGGCGACCTGGTGCTGCGCCTCATCCAGGACAAGAAGGGCATGCACAAGCTCTCCCCCCCATGGGAGGGACCATTCGCCATCGGGCGAGTACTCGGCAACGACGCCTACTACCTCATCGACGTCCGCGGGGACGGCAAACTCGACGTAAAGCGACCATGGAATGTAAACCTCCTACGGAAGTTCTACTCCTAGAACCCCACATATGTACCTTCCAGTCGCTATGAAATAAAAAATATTGGTTACCGCAAATTGCGTCTACTCTCCGTGTCTTGTGCCACTCGCACTCGTAATAACAGCGTCAAGCTAACTGCAGAAGGCAACCTCTGGTACAGCGATCGGCACGGCCAAGTAGTGTGCTACAAGGGCACTGGGTTACCCACGGTCTTGTAACGTCCACAAAAAACGCCTACCCGGAGCCCCATTGGAGTCACCTAGCTCGACTGGCTCAACGAGCCAAGACAACTGCCTTCGCTTCTCACAACAACCATGATCCTCCGCATCCTCGACATAGCGACTCGAACGGCCAAGTACCACGCTCGGGGACTGACGATCAGTTCAGCGCGAGCGGCTAGGGAAAACGCCAAGTATAAGAGCATGCCCAGGACTCGCCATGCGACTGACCCAACGGGCCAGGCAGGAGTGATGCGCTTATTCTAACGCGCCCAGTCCTCACCCACCCTAGAGTTGCGCCTAGAACAACCAAGTACCACGCTCGGGGACTCGGCTACCCGACCTTGTTCGCGCAAGGGAAAATGGTGAAGTACAGAGCACTCATGGGAGTCGCCTTGCGACTGGTTTTCCGAGCTCGGGCGAGTCGACATCAATAACAAAACATTCAAAATCACAAACACATAATAAATGAGGTAAACCCCATAAAAAAGGGCGGACGCGCTCGGGGACTCGTTCAACCCTCAATCACAAACACACAACAATTCACAAAATACCACGATATTTCATTATAGCATATCACAAATGTCACAAAATACAAAGTATGCCCAACGGCAGCGCTGCTACTAATGCCCCAAGGGCACAATGTCTTATTCCACAGGCTTCGATGACGACTCGCCGCCACCCTTGTGGTTGCGAATGAAGGGGGTATACGGGTTCGACGGGTACGTCGTCAACTCACCCGCCATCGCCGCACGGAAGGGCTGCTCGATCTTGAAGTCCCGGTGCTGTGGCTCGGGGTCGTTGGGTGCGACGACCGTCTCCTGATAAGGAAGGAGGTCGCCCATCGCCCAGACGCGCTCGGAGTACACCGCGGCGCGGTCCGTCAGCTTCAACACCTTGGCGATTTCCACCGAGCCAGTCGACGATGGGTATCCACTCATCACGTCATCAAGATCAAAATCTTCCGGGAAGTGGGCGAGCCCAAGGCTCAGCGTCGTCGCTGCCCCGCGCCGGAACGCTGACCGCGTCATAAACTCGACGACCGACGGCGCCTTCTCCAAGTATCGCCACACCTCGACGAGGTCGCTGGGAATCACTTCCGTGGGCGACATCTCCTGAAGGTACGCCCGTATACATGTCGCCGACAACGTGGCCGAGTCGACCAGCGTGGCTACACATTATCGTGCGTCGAACGAATTCGCCTCTTCCGTGTTATCAATGATCCGACCTGCGGACAGAAGGTGACAGTGAATACATCAAAGATTACACAATGCGTATGTTACAGGCAGAGGTAGGCACACTCACCAATCAAGGGACGAGAGAGATCCGTGATGAAGCTCTGAAGAGAGGTGTAGTCGTCTTGAATCCCAGCAACAAGGGCGTCAGAGACCTTACGCTCCTCAGCGGCGGCTGTAACAGCAGCCTTGGCTCGTCCATCCGCCGAACTCGCCTCTTCCTTCACTTCCTTCAGCTCGCGCTCAAGGTCGGCGATCCGCTTCTCAGCCGAGCTCAACACAGACTGAGCTGCCGTCAATTCACTCGTTGGGACAAGGCCTTGGCGGACCTCCTCTGCCTTCGCAGCAGTCGCCTGGAGTCCCTTGTTCGCCTCTTGGACGATGGCAAGTTCTTTCTCTATGCGACGCTTCGCAGCAAGCCGGTCGGCTGACTCACGCTGCAAACCCTGCGCAAAAGACAAACAGTTAACAAAAACGAAATCCTAAGTGCCCACCCACTGAAATTCAGCGCGTAGGCACTCGGGGACTGGAGATCAAAAATCCTAAGTGCCCACCCGCTGAAATTCAGCGAGTAGGCACTCGGGGACTGGAGATCAAAAATCCTAAGTGCCCACCCGCTGAAATTCAGCGAGTAAGCACTCGGGGACTGGACGCGAGAAACAAAAACAAAGACACTAAAAGAATCCGACCGCTGCAAATCAGCGGCCCGATCCTCGGGGACTGGACATACCTGGATGGCTGCGCCAAGCATGCCATGAAGTTGTATCGCGTCCACGGATGCGAGAAGAGCCGAAGTGTGCCCGCGACGCTGCTCGACCTCCATCTCGACGACCTCAGGTGCGCGGCTCGAGGGCGTGGTACCACTCGCCGTAGCCGCTCTGGCCATGAAGCGCGGGAAGGTCGCGATGGATGCGCCGGCACCAAAAGAGGCCGGCTCGGCCACCCCAGGCGAGGGAGCACCCTCCTTGATCGTCAAGGCCGCCTCCGCCACGGGTTCACTCAGAGCGATCGTCGTGTCGTCAGACACCGTGACGAATTCGTCGCCCTTGGTCTTCTTGGCACTATCCGCCGGGGCGACGACCTCGTCCGCCTTGCTCTTCCGAGAGGGGTCCTCCTCGGCGGCGACTGGCAGCACCTTGGCCATGGTCGGGTGGCCTATCTTCTTAGCTCCAGTCCTACAAATTGATCACATGAGCAAAGTGGTCCGAGTACAATGAAAAACAAAGACAGGTGAATGAAACTCACTTGGCGACTGGAAGGAACCGCAGCCCCGTGCGAATGCCGGCCGGCTTCTCCAGTTCGGGGCCCAGTTTACGACTGAGACCCATCTCCAGGACATCATGCGCCCAAGACACGGACGGCTTCTTCGTTGTCGAGGCCGCGACAGGAGCCTCCGAAACATTTTCGGCGGGAGCCTCCCTGGGAGGTGAAGCCGCCGTGATCGGAGCAACCCCCGACCCAGAGACTGGGGCGAATGGGGGAGGCATCGAGGCCAGAGGCACCTCACTCAGGACGGCGGTGACATCCGCCGCCGTCATCGTCTGTGGCGCTTCATCCTTGGCCAGGCTGGTGGCGTCGGAGCTGCTCGCCGAATGAGGCGAAGATGCCTGTCTCGCCGGCTTCGTCTTCCTCTTCGGAGGGGCCTTCACCTCCTTCTTCTTCTTCTTTGACGGAGTGGCCTGGCGACGCGAGGTGGTTTCGGGAAGTTCGTCATCATCGTCGTGACGTTCAAGGCTTTTACTCGCCTCGAGTTCGCGCTGACGTTGCCCGCGAGTTTTGCGAACCAGCGGGGCGACCTCCTCCTCGGACTCGTCGTTGTCGTCGCTCATGTCGCTCTCGATGATGCCTTTGGAAGGAGGCGACTCGCCCCCATCCCGGACAGACGAGCTCGAGTTCTCGTCGTCTGCGGGCGGAAGCCACCCTTCCACCACTTGAAATAACTGCAATGAGCATAAGACAACATCATTACGACCGCGACTGCATTAACTGCGACTGCGAATGACAGAAAGTGACTTACCATTGGGGCTGTATGCTTCGCGGTGTAGGGGGCGACCCCGGCCTTCGCGTCCAGGTACACCGCCTGGGTGATCTTCTTCAACGCCGGAATATAATCCTCGAGTTTCCACTCGGCAAGGCAGGATTTCGTCGAGTCCTCCCGGCCCGTGTACTCGTACATATAATGGTCACGACGGGCCAGGGGAACGAGTTGCCGCCCGAGCCAGCAATTGTACAAGTTGATGGGCTGAAGACCCTTCTTCTTCAGGCCGCGGATGGTCTGAAGCATCTCGTCCATGACCATCCGCTGGTCTGTTGGGAGCTTGCCGACTTGGAGTCGGCGCGGTTCGGGCCGGTCGGCGGAGTATCTTGGGATCGCCGCCTCGCCTTCTGGAGTCGCCTCGGTAACGTAAAACCAAGACTTCTTCCACTCGCTCGCCGCCTTGGCGGGTAGCATCAGATCAAAAAAGGAGGCCTTCGACTTCAATTGAAACGTCAAGCCACCCGCAGCGAGCATTGGGCCGCCCGCTTCTTCGCGACTGATCCTCCCGTGGAACAGATCTTGCCACAGGGGGAAATAGGGCCTGCAGCCCAGGTAGCACTTGCAGAACGCCACGAAAATGGCGAGCTGCTCGATGCTGTGCGGGCCCAGGTCTGATGGATGGATCCCGTAGTAGGCGCAGAAGCGTCGGAAGAAAAGAGATGTGGGGAATCCCATCCCCTGTTCCAGGTGGCTGGTGAAACAGACGAACTCTCCCTCGCGCGGGTTCGGAGTCACCTCTCCGGCCGCGGGGATGCGCCACCTGCCGGCGCGCAGGATCCCGGCCTCCTCAAAGGACGCCAGTAGCGCTCTCGTACACTTGGACCTGCCCCATGGTTCGGTGGAGGGGGCCATTGGCGACAAGGTTTGCGGAGGTCGGAGGATTTTGGATCGGCTGGATCGCGATGCAGAGGAAAACGGAGGTGCGCGCAATCGGAGGAAATGACGAGGGGGTGGTTTTCTGATCGCCTACAATTCCCTTTATATAGCGGTTGTTACCCGCCAAATCAGGGAGCCGTTACTACGCGGTGATTACGCCAAAAGTTACGGTTGGATTACCCCAACGGCTAGTCTTGACTGCGTTTGACGGTCCAACTTCAGCCACTCGGCTCGCCGACCTGATCACTACAACAGTGACTAAATATTTCGCCGACCCATTCACCAAAGCTGCGACCAGAATGACTAGTTTTCTCCTTTATTCAGGAGCCCACCACCGATTCGACTAGATGTCTGTACTGAAGCTGTATGCTTCGACTGCCAGCAACCACCTGCGCCCAATCAACGACGGCCTCGAGGACTACTGATGGGGATATGCCTACCGGGGTATACCCAGCAGGACGTTTCCGACTGGCCCAGGAACTGGCGAGTGGGCCTGCGAGACGGCGACTGGATCAAGACCTGGCGTGAGTCTAGGCGACTAGAAGCTGAAGGCCCAGGAGAGTAGATAGGCCCAGTCGGATTAGGTTAAACGAGTACCGAAGCCTTAACTTATTCGGTTGAGATATGTAAACCCTAGGGGGAGGTGAGTCTATATAAACCTCCCTACAGGGCGTGTAGAGGCATGTTCCATCATACACCCAAGCGACTCGCCGCGTAGCCGTCGAGCTCGCCCCATTGTACCTCCACCATAATACAATCTAGCAGGAGTAGGTCTTTACCCTCCGGGGGGCCGAACCTGGGTAAAACCCTGTGTCTCCGCCCTCATCTTGCACCGCAGATGGTTGGCCGCCCTTGCCCTTCGTTCTACTACTCGCTGCCGATTGCAGCGTCTGCCATGACCATTCCCACGACACTGCGGTTAGGATAGATCCACTGAACAAAGAGGTATCGCCTGATCTGATCCATGTGTTTGCAGTTAGATCTAATGTCCCATGTAGTGTGATCCGCATGAAGCGGTATCGACCAATCAGAACACGTCGTGTGTCTGCGAATTAGAATTAAAACCCAGATTTGATCTATTAGATGTTTAAACTTGTAAAATCAATAACTTTTTTTTGTAAATCCAAAAATTACAAATTTGGTGTCTATGGATTCAGAAAAATGATACCTTTGCATATATGGACTTACTTTGGTCATTTCCTTCTAAAAATTAGACTTTTGTGAAGAGACTTGTTTAGGGCTATTTTTAGTATAAAAATTGTTCTAAAAATTATTTTTGAGTGAAACCTTTTGCAAATGGTTTTGTTTTGAACCCTCTAACCATAAACACTAACATTTGAAATTAAAAATATATTTTGTTGACACTAAGAATTATTCCTTGGAATAAAAGCTTTTCTAACCAAAGAAAAATGATTTAAATGACTTATTTTCACTAACTTGGTTTCAAATGAAATTCCACTTTTATAAAAGACCAGTGGGTGTTTTGAAATGTTTAGAACCTTTTTAGAAACAACTTTTTCAACAAAAATAACCTTTTGAATGATTGCATGCATTTCTTTGTTTTTCTTGTTTTGTTTTGTTATTAGGTGTGCTAGTTTTGAATGTGTGCATTGCTTGATTGTGATGTAGTGAACTTTGAGGAGTGCGACATTTGCAAGAACAAGGAGAGTACCTAGATTTTCTACTAAAAAGGCAAGTGATACTTTGGTCATCAAAATTCCTATCTTTTCAATATTGCATTAGTGATATTTTTGTAGTATGCATGATAGGACTATTTTGTATATTGCTATGCTATGGTAGATCCTATAGAATATATCTTGGTAGAAATGTTCCTAAGATAAGAGACATATTATGCTAGTATGCTTAGCCTAGCTAGTAGAACGCAAGGGTGGAACATTCATGTTAAGATACTATGCAAAGTTTATGCATATGCTTTTTATTAATAAAACAACATGTTAATGAATCACCTGGGTGGAATGGGAAGATTGGTTTGTGTTGAGTGGTTATACAAGGACCATGTCTATGGTTTACCTTGTGTATCACACTTATGGATAGACACCCAGGAACAAAGATATTTGAGATGTTTAGTGTTGAGAAGCTTCCAGTGCAACCACATGGCATATGGGCTCTGCCTTGACCAATTAAGTAGAAAGAACTCAGCCAGATGGACAGGTGGTGGTAGTGATGATAGGATGGAACGTGTTCATGGTGGTCTGAGGGGTTGCTTCTGAAAAGTCTCGTATCGATGCATGTCGAGTCTTATGGGGAAAGTGCACCACCTCTCGAGAGGGTAAAACCTAAGTACTTAGCCGTGTCCCCGGTAATGGACAATTTTGAGCCTCAAAAACATTGAAATGATCAAGGATCTCCTCATCCCAATTTCTCTAAGTTAAAACTTGTTGGGTGAACAAGGGTAGCACCTGGTGTTTACAAAGTATTTCATTCTCGCCATATGCATTCGGTTCAACAGTCTTTTTTCAGTAGATAGAGTAATCCTATCTGATGCATGTTTCCCTTTGTGAACTAAATACCTGATCCCCTACTCCTAGCATAACTAGGGTTTGGCTTGAGTATCGCTAGTTCCTCAATTCAGTCAAGCTTATCCATGCTTAGTAGTCCGGTACTGATCATTCAGATGATGCACTGGAGATGCGAATGAATATAGTATGGTAGGATGTTGTGATATGATCAGAGATGGATAATAAACATGCTAAGGCTTGTATGGGAGGCCACGTGGGTTGTGGTTTTTGTAGTCCCATACTTGCCACCCTTAGGACCTGATGTTCTCGCCTCTTGAACCAAGACAAGCGTACAACCACATGGGGGCCTGGAAACCCCCTCGACCAACTAACTTGCCTAGAAGATTCCATGAGTCACATAGTTCGGGCTTTCCATTCTACATATGCATCTTGGTTGTTCTCGGATGGAGGTGAAGGAGGTGCATTCATACAGGTAGGTAAGCGTGGCAGGGAATGGGAGATGCCCGACATCCGTAATCTCAAACTCTGTTAACGTCGCTAGGGACCGACTTCGGGACTCGACCCGTTACGGCGGCATATCCTTAGTGCATGACTCATGGTCTCGGCGAAAGCAAGTTAAAGGTCGTGGTTAACCACTCTCTGTCGGCTTCCAAGGAAGAGGGCTAATAATTTGGCATTAAGAATCAGTTGGTACATGTGGGTAAAGTTGTGCACCCCTGCAGGGTTATAATCTTTTCGAAAAGTCGTGTCCACAGTTATGGACAACTTGGGAACGGATTCTGTTATCATAGAAAAATATAACCGAATTATAAAACTTGGCCAACTAATGTGAGATCTGGATTACTTCCTCAGGGTTGTTTGAGGGGGTAGTCCGGGAAGAGAGGTTCGGTTGATGATGGTACTTGGTGGATATCAAAGATGACTTTGAAGAGCTAGAGTTGTAGTCTTCTTATCCCTTTTGAAAATGATCCGATTAGACAAGTTTCTTCTCCCTCTTGTTTTGAAAACAAAAGATGGCTTTATGCAAAATAACTCCACTAGCCATAAGTCTTGTGCAGTACACCCTGTACTCAGCCTTGCCTCATTGATGTTTTTCTACAGATGAAGCTACTCCAACTGAAGGTCGTTTCTACGTCGAAGTCGACGAGTAGTTGGGGTTCCCGGGCAGCAGCCTAAGATCTATGGAAGGGTAGCTACTTCTGTTTAAGGCCTCTTAGGCCCTTTGCTAAGTTTGTTGTTTAGAACAACTTGTTTGCTTCCGTTGTTTGTTGTAATGATGGGTCTGTGACCCCTGGCTTGTATGAATGGTTTGTAACTCTCTTAAGAGTTTACCTTATAATGTATGGTTTGTATGTCCTGTAATGTTACCGATCATCCCCTGCACGCTTTGGAATTTAGGTTAGGCTTATGTCAGATGAAGATCTGGTATTTGTCTAGCCATGATCCCGGGTCGTGATAGCCCACCACCCCGTGAGGGTCCACTTGGGCTATGGCATGCCGCAAGGGACCTAGGGCTAGTCGCACCAAGCCCAAGGGGGCAGCCGACCAGCACAAGGAAAAAGGGGAAACCCTAATAAGGAAAGGGGAAGAAAACTTGAGGGGCAAGTTCCCCCTCCCTTCTTGGCCGCCGAGTTGGGGAAGGACACGGCTAGGGCTGGGAACCCTGGCCTCACCCCCATCTATATAATGAGTGGTGGGGGGCACCCTTGCCCCTCACCTTAACCCTAGCCGTCGGCCCTCTCCCTCCTGCACCGTCCTACTCCGACTTAGGTGAAGCCCTATAGAGTTCTTCTCCTCCTCCACCACCACCACGCCATCGTGCTGATGGGATTCAAGGGATATACTACCTCCGCTGCCTGCTGGAACGGGGATAGGAAGGTGTTCATCGACTCCGTGCGTGTGACTGAATGTGGAAGCGCTGCCTGAACGCGACGCCAGAAGGATCGTCATCGCGATCTTGAGACCGGCAAGTGATCGACTACATCAACCACAAGATCCGATCTCGTTAAATTCTTTGGGTCTACAAGGGTTAGTTCTCTTCTATCTAATTGCACGATCTCGTAGATTAGATCTTGTCTTTACCATATATTGGATATTGGTTTTATGTGTTCTTGCGATAATTTTTTTTGTTTTCCATGAAACAAACCCTACAGGTGAGCCTGACATGTACAGACATGGCCTCGTAACACAAGAGACTGAAAGGTTGATCATGAGTCACATGTTGATGTGATCGACATTGGTAATGTCCACCTTTGAACCTATATCACTGGCCATGATGATCGAGGGTGGTATAATGAATTAGGATCATGTGATCACTAAAAAAATTGAGGGGTGTTCATTTGAGTGGGATCTCTGCTAGTTTTAATTTAGCGTAAATTTAAACCTGAGCTCATTATTATGAACATGGTCTAAAGTACTTTGCAAATCCATTGTAGATGTCTCTCCCACCCACCTTCAACCTTAGCTCATTCCTAGAGAAGGACAAGATGAAAACCGATGGGTCCAACTTCACCGCCTGGCACCGCAACATAAGGATCCTCATAGTCCCCTACAAGTTGACTTATGTCATCGAGGCTGAACTACCCACTAAACCCGCAGAAACCGCCTCCCAGGACGAAAATAATGTTTGGAAGTCTAAGGCAGATGATTTCTCCCTCATCCAAAGTGGAATTCTATATGCCATATGGAGCCGGAGCTTCAAAAGCGTTTGGAGAATATGAGCGCTTTCGAGATCCTAGAAGATCTCAAGGCCGTCTTTGCTCCACAGGCTCGGGCTAAGAGGTATGAAACTTCTGAGCATTTCTTCTCTGCTAGGATGGAAGAACATAGAAACGTGAGCGACCACGTAGTCAAGATGTATGGCTACATTCAACGCTTGAACACCCTGGATTGCAAGATCCCGGACGAGCTCGCGATTGATAGGTGATACGCCCAATTTGCATCACCTTTCTATATCATAATTTACCTCTATTCATTGATGTTTGTCTTATTATGAGGTATTACTTATGGCTTTTTCATCTGTTTATGCATGTTGGATGATTCTTAGAGGATGGACTGCTGGAGTCTGGATTCTGATGGAAAAGAAGGCGTTTCGGTGCAATTTCGCAAAGATCAGAAAAATACTAGAAAAATATGGAAACATATTATTTTACCAGAAGACGAAGGAAGCCAGAAGGAGGGACAAAGTGGGGCCTCAGGGGGCCCACACCCCCTGGGCGTGGGCCCACCTGACCCCGCGCCTAGGGCAGGTGTGGCCCACCTGCCCGGCCTCTGACTCTGCCCCTTCGCCTATATCTTCCCTACGGAACCCTAATACCAGGGGAGCGACCACAGATATATTTCCGCCGCCTCTGGGGGCGGAAAACACCGAGAGAGAAAGATCTCTCCGGTAGACAGATTTCTGTCGAGGGAATTCCTTCCCGGAGAGGGGAGACCGTCGCCATCAACACCATCATCAAGATAGGCTTCATCGGGATCATCATCATCATCCACACCATCATCTCCACCAGAACCATCATCACCACTCCGTCCCGCTATAACAATTGTGTTGGATATTGCTTTAGTTCTTAGGGGAAACTTTCCCGGTGGTGATTACTATTGTAGTTGATGCTTGTGAGTGGAACCATTGGATTATTGTTTATGTTCAGATTGTTATCCATTATCATATCATCTTTGATCTTGATCCATATGATGTCTTGTGAGTAGTTCGTCTAGTTCTTGAGGACATGGGAGAAGTCATGTTGTTAGTAGTGAATATGTGATGAGTTATTATTCAATGGTTTAGTATTTAAGTTGTGGTGCTATTCTTCTAGTGGTGTCATGTGAACGTCGACTACATGACACTTCATCATTTATGGGCCTAGGAGGATGCATTGTGTATTTGGCTACTAATCGTGGGGTTTCTGGAGTGACAAAAACCTGAACCCCCATTAGGACACCTTTGCTCAAGGGAGTGTAGGATCTCAGAGTTTAAGGTTGTGGTTAGATTTATATCTTAATTACTTTCCTGTAGTTATGGATGTTTGTAGGAGGTTTAATCACAAGTATGTATTAGTCCTAGGAAGGGTGGTATGTTAGCACAGGTTCACCCACACAACACTTACAAACACCAAAGAAGAGTACTCAGCTATTTGAAGCGAAAGCACTTGACAGAATTCCCATGTGTCCTCAAGAACGTTTGGTTCTTATAAGTATTTCCACCGGCTTGTCCTTTGATAAGAAAGGATTGGGCCACTTGCTCCGTTTGTTCCACCGGCATGGGTTCTTCCCCCTTGCCCTCCCCTCATTCATGTGGGTGGACACTCCACTCAAAAGTATCTCTTCAATTCCCTCCACTCAAAATCCCACTCAAAATTGCTATTAAATTTCCACCAAATTTAATGCAAACTCTCATTAAATAAAACTCCTTTTATTTATTCAGAATTTTGTCAATTACTTTAATGACAAACATTCACATAAAACCCCTTGCTAGAATTCCATTTCACATGCAAAAACACTTTCTGCAATTTCACCCAAAAACCTGTTTCGGTATCTAGTGAAATAAATTCCTGCGCTTGTTAATCTTTCCGGCATGAAACTTTTGCTCCAATTGGATGTCAGTGTCCCTTAAGTGTGCCACCCTATGGTTCGCAAATAATGCGGACATGATCTAGACCCTTCTCCGATCAATAATCAGAACCGGGACCTGGAGATTCATACTGACTCCCACACATTCAACGATGACTTTCCTATGATCGTTGGAACCTTTTACGCTAGTATCTTAATCCCTTTGTTTCACGATATATTACATGTCCGAGATTCGATCATCGGTATCTCCATACCTAGTTTGATCTCGTTACCGACATGCACTCTTTTTCTCGTTCCCGTGATATAACATTCTAGTGATCAAATCACTTGCTTGCAAGCTAACCAATGTGATATCATCGAGAGAGCCTAGAGTATATCTATCCGTCATCGGGATGAACAAATTCCACTCTCGATCCATGAGCCTCAACATAACACTTTAGTAGTTCTGAAGCCATCTTTATAATCACCCAGTTACGGTGTGACGTTTGATGTCATCAAGAAACTCTTCCGGTGTTAGTGATTGACATGATCTCATGGTCTAAGGATTAGGATCACTTTGTAAGTTGTTATAGTAGTATAAAATTAATGACTTTGATCGTAATGATATACTTTGGATGAATATTCATCACATCATTACACTAATGTTGTGACCTCGTTATTAACAACATCCAACGTCTATGATCAGGAAACTTTGATCATCTTGTTAATCAACGAGCTAGTTTATGAGAGAGGCATAACTAGGAACTTTCTGTTTGTTTATTAAACACACATGTATTAACGTTTCCGTATTAATACAATTATAGCATGCAAAATAAAAATCTATCATATACTTGGAATACACATAATAAACACTTTATTATTGCCTCTCAGGGCATATTCCCTTCAGTCTCCCACTTGCACTAGAGACAATAATCTAGTTACATAGTGATGTATCTAACACCCATGGAGTTGTGGTGTTGATCATGTTTTGCTCTATGGAGAGTTTTAGTCAACGGATCTGCTACATTGAGATCCGTATGTACTTTACAAATCTTTATATCTCCATCCTTGACATGTTTCACGGATGGAGTGAAACCGGCGCTTAATTGTAGAGGTCCCAACCTTTAATAAGGTAGAGATCCCTGTGTTTACAATGCTAGTCCCTGGATCAATAGCTAGCATCCACAGTTAAGATGTAATATCAAGATACAAAGGTCATAATACAACTTTATAACCAGGAATAAAATAATTCATTACATCTTACATAGATCATTTGGCTATCTCATTACAATGCAGCAGAAATAACTATAGCATGGAGTCCTTCATCTTCAAAGTGCCACAGGCAATGATGTTGGTTGTAGACTTGTAATCCTAATCAACACACTTCACTAACATCAAACAAACCTACAACATAATAAGTTACAGCCACAAGGGTCAATACATTTGAATTGTATTGGCAAGTGATACTATGGTAGTATAGTAGTATCTATCATCTATATGCATTTGGCTAAGTGGGTATTTGGCTTGCTTTGCTCAAAATAGATTTTCCTTATCATTTGTAAACACTAAGTTTTTGTTTGTCAAAATAACCCAAGGCATCTCCCAATAGAAATTGGTGATCCTTAAACCCTTGTTCAACCACAAGTTTTAACTTAGAAATTGGGATGAGGAGATTCTTTATAGCTTCCATGTCTTGATGCTCAAATTGTCCATTGCCGGGGACACGGCTAAGTACTTAGATTTTACACTCTGCAGAGGTGGTGCACTTTCCCCACAAGACTCGACATGCATCGAGACAAGATCTTTTAGAAGCCTTCCCTTAGACCAGAATGGACGCGTTCCAATCTATCATCCCCTACCACCAACTGTCCATTTGGCTAAGTTATTGCAACCTATATGATCCAGGCAGAGCCCATAATGCCAAGTGGCTGCACTTGAAGCTTCTCAACATTTGACATCTCAAATATCTTTGTTCTTGGGTGGCATTCCACAAGTGTGATACACAAGGTAAATCATAGAAATGGGCCTTGTGTAACCACTCAACACAAACCAATCCACCATTCCACCCAGGTGTTTCATTCACTTAGTTGTTTTATTAAACAAAACACAAGTCCTTGACTTAGAAATATTCCATAGCATGAATATAATCCACCCTTGTTTTCTACTAGCTAAGCTAAGCATGATAGTAGTAGGAATCTTAACTTAGGAAAATTCTACTAAGGTTTCATCTACTAGGGTTTCCCATGGCATAGTTTATACATAGCAAAAATTCCATGCAAGTCTTACACAAAACATCACTAATGCATAGTGAAAATAATAGGACAAAAGTATGAAGCACCACTTGCCTTTTTGGTAGAGAATATAAGTTCACTCCTTGATCTTGTAACAGTCACACTCTTCAAATTCCACTACAATTCAATCAAGCAAGCAAAAATTCAATCTACCATTCAAGCAATCACCACATAGAATAATAAAAACAAAGCAATGCATACAAGCATGCCAAAGATTGTTTTATTTGGAAAACTGGTTTCTAATAGGTTATAAACATTATAAAATACATATTGGTCATTTATGAAAGTGGCAAAACCATTGGATATCAAGTTAGTGAAAATGGCCACTTTAAGTCATTTTTGTTTTGCTAGAAATGGTTTAAATTAAAGTAATAATTCCTAGTGTTTGACAAATACATTTTAAAACACAAATGTTAGTGTTTTATGGTCAAGTGTTTAATATTAAAACCATTTGCAAAAGGTTTCACTTATAAACCATTTTTACACTAAAGCAATATTTTATTTTGTTGGAAATGTCTTTTAGCAAAGTAATAATTTCATAGGGTTCATAAAATATATTTTTAAATCCTAAAACTTGGTGTTTAGGGTCAGAGAGTTTAAATCAAATCCTTTTCCAAAGTTTTTACTCAAAAAGCATTTTAAAACATATTCAACAATTTTTATTTAGCTAGAAATGCTTTTATTCAAAGATTTATTCTTTAGCTTCAAAAAATACACTTTTAAATCCATAAATTGTTTTCTATGGTCAGTAGGTTCAAACAATCCATTTACAAAAGATTTCAAACAATCCATAAGTCGTTGCTGTCGAGCATACGGGGCACGCGCAGTCGAGTGCGAGGCACTAGGAGGTTCGTACGGGAGACGAGAGAAGGCTCGAGTGGTTGAGGGGGCAAGGCGGTGGTTGGTGCTGCCGGAATCGTCGCTAGAGTATCGTTGGGCAGAGGGGGTTTGAGATCAAAATTTGGGTAGCCTAGTGGCTCTCTGGCGACGGGGTGTGAGGGAAATGGAAGAGGGGAAGGAGGCGTTTAAGGGAGCATGGTCAGGGGAAGGTTTAATGGCGTCGTTAACACGAATTTAATCAGAGGAATCGGCGGCAGAAACGGCTGGGGGAGAGGGCGTGGTCGTCGCTGTGGGGAAGAAGATGCCAACGCGGCGTGGGCCTGCGTTGTCGGCGAGTGAGAGAGGGGGAAGGTGGGGTCCAGCGGTCAGTGAGTTCGCAGGTTGAGTTTGCGGTGTGAAACGTTTTCCTGCAGGGGAAGAGGGATGGGCTAGCTGGGCTGTACTAGGCTTGCTGGGCCTGGTCTGGCTGGTTCCCATTTTTTTATACTGAAACCTTTTTCTTTTTCCATTTTCATTTCTGTTTTGAATGTGTTTAAACATTTCAAACAACTATTTGAATTCATATCTTTAACAAACTTTTCAGTAAGTTTTTAATATGTTTTAAACATGTATTTAAAGTCCTTTTTAGGAATAATTCCTTTATTTATTTATGGTTTATATTTTATTTGAAAAGGGCACTTTCCTTTATTGAATAAGATTTAATTAAATTTTCAAACCCTTATTTGAAATCAAAATTTCACCAAACCTTTTCAGTAGGTTTTATTTATTTATTAGGGTGTTAAATAACTCATTTTGAATTATTTTAATATGTTTTGTTAATCATTTAAATTGGTTATTTCCCTTTATTCAAATAATATCAAATATGGTTTTAATCTCATATAAATCTTATTTCAAATAATTCCTTGATTCCATTTAAGTTAATTAAATAACTTCTATTCCACTTGGGAAAATTCCAATTATTATTTCCCTATATTTAGTTAATCATTTTCATTTGGGTTTTTGTCCTTATTTAAATATAATTGGAATATGGTTTAATCCCATATAATTTTATTGGAATAATCTTTATCCCTTTATTTTATTTGGATTTGGATTATATTTATTCCATTTGCCTATGGATTTGGCCAAGATTTAATTTGGCCTTTTAAATATTCCTTATTTAATTATTTCTTTCTTTATCTTATAAAATCCATATCTTTTTATTTATAGATCCAAACTTGGTGATTCGAATTTGTAAAATCTTATTTAATATTTGTTTATCCTTGTATATCTCTTTAGGATTATTTTGCTCACAAATTGGTATGGAATTTAGATAGGTGCTTTATTAGCTTTGGGAATAGATTCCTTTTTAACTTATTAAATTCATAAGTTTCCATTTAAGGTTCCAAATTGAGTGAAACCAATTTCTATGGTTTTATTATCCTTTTTGATCATTTATAAATGTTTATTGATAATTCTTTATATGGATCAAATCCATAGTCTTAGGGATATCTTGGAATTACTTTATTCCATTTAGGGTTTTAGAGTTTTGGTTTAACTTTTCCAAGTGTTTAAATTTCAAGGTGCATTTATGAAGAATGCATTTCACTTGTTTTGAATTTAGTTGGATTCAAATTTTATTCAAAGTTTGTTCAAGATGGGTTTTTAAGTTTCCATTTAGAAACAAAAAGTTTCTTTTCACCCTAAATTTCAACAATTATTTATTTTGTTTATTTATTTTTCACATTGCAAAATTTGGAAAATTTTGGGATTTGACATTAATATGCTTGGATTGGAATACTTGTGAGACCTTGGTTATTTGGCATTGGCAATGGCACCATTGTTGTCACAATAGATCACCATTGGGTCCAACGTGCTTGCAACCACACCTAGTTTGGATATGAACTCCTTCATTCAAACTGCTTCCTGAGACGCTTCCGACGCAGCAACATATCCGGCCTCCATTGTTGATCCTGCCACCACAGGTTGTTTGGAGCTCCTCCAACTAACCGCTCTGCCATTCATGAGAAATATGTATCCGGATTGAGACTTAGAGTCATCCGGATCGATGTCAAATCTAGCGTCAACATAACACTTAGCGACGAGCTCTTCTTCACCTCCGTATACAAGAAACATATCCTTAGTTCTTCGCAAGTACTTAAGGATATTCTTGACCGCTTTCCAGTGTTCCGAACCTGTATCCGATTGGTACCTACTAGTCAAACTAATAGCATGTGCCACATCCGGTCTTGTACATAGCATGGCGTACATTACAGAGCCTATGGATAAAGCATAGGGGACTTTGTCCATTATCTCTCTTTCTTCCGCCGTAGCCGGACTTTGAGTCTTACTCAATGGCGTGCCTTGCAACATAGGTAAGAACCCCTTATTACTTTCGTCCATTTTAAACTTCTTTAAAATCTTATCAAGGTATGTACTTTGTGATAGCCCTATTAGGCGCCTAGATCTATCTCTATAGATCTTTATGCCTAATATGTATGACGCTTCACCTAGGTCCTTCATTGAAAATTTGCTGTTTAGATAACTTTTAAAAATGTTTAAAAGATCTATATCATTTCCGATCAATAATATGTCATCCAGATATAATATCATAAATGCGACATTACTCCCACTCACTTTCTTGTAAATACAAGATTTTCCATAAGTTTGTACAAATCCAAACTCTTTGATCACCTCATCAAAGCGGAGATTCCAACTTCGTGATGCTTGCTTCAATCCATAAATGGATCGCTAAAGCTCGCACACCTTGTTAGCATCCTTAGGATCGACAAAACCCTTTGGTTGTATCATATACAACTCTTCTTCAATATTGCCATTGAGGAACGCGGTTTTGACATCCATCTGCCATATCTCATAATCGAAATATGCAGCAATTGCTAACATAATCCTAACTGGTTTTAGCATCGCTACGGGAGAGAATGTATCATTGTAGTCAACTCCTTGAATTTCTCGAAACCCCTTTGCGACAATTCGAGCTTTATAGACGGTCACATTACCATCAGCATCAGTTTTTCTTTTGAAAATCCATTTATTCTCCACGGCCTTTCGGTCGTGAGTTAAGTCCACCAAGTTCCAAACTTGATTTTCATACATGGATTCCATATCGGATTTCATGGCTTCTAACCATTTGTTGGAATCCTGGCTCATCATCGCTTCTTCATACGTCGCAGGGTCATCATTTTCATCAACCATGAAATTCATGACAGGATTTCCGTACAGCTCGGGAGCTGCACGCGTCCTGCTAGACCTGCGAGGTTCGGTAGTACTCTCTTTTGGAGTTTCATGATCATTATAATTAGTTCCTTCTTCAACTGGTGAAGTCAACTCCGGAACGACTTCCGGCGCTGCACTACTCGCCATACTTTGAAGAGAAGGTTCCATAACTTCTTCGAGTTCTACCTTCCGACTACTCACGCCTTTCGTGAGAAACTCTTTCTCTAGAAAGGATCCACTCTTGGCAAAAAAAACCTTGGCTTCGGATCTGTGATAGAAGGAATACCCAATTGTTTCCTTAGGGTATCCTATGAATACGCATTTTTCCGCTTTGGGTTCGAGTTTATCCGGTTGAATTTTCTTCACATAAACACCACATCCCCAAAATTTAAGAAATGATAGCTTAGGTTTGTTTCCAAACCACAATTCATACGGTGTCTTTTCAACGGATTTAGATGGTGCCCGATTTAAAGTGAATGCAGCAGTTTCTAGTGCATAACCCCAAAATTACAACAACAAGTCCGTCAGAGACATCATAGATCGAACCATATCCAATAAAGTACGATTACGGCGTTCCGACACACCATTTCGTTGTGGTGTTCCGGCAGGTGTGAGTTGTGAAACAATTCCACACTCTTTTATGTGAGTTCTAAACTCGTAACTTAGATACTCACCTCCACGGTCGGACCGTAGAAATTTGATCTTCCTATTATGATGATTTTCCACTTCATTCTGAAATTCCTTGAACTTTTCAAAGGTTTCAGACTTGTGTTTCATCAAGTAGATATAACCGTATCTACTCAAATCATCCGTGAAAGTAACAAAATAACAATATCCACCTCGCACCGACACACTCATTGGACCACATATATCAGAATGTATGATTTCTAATAAATTTGTCTCCCATTCCATTGAACCGGAAAACGGCGTTCTAGTCATCTTGCTCGTAAGGCATGGCTCACGTGTATCAAATGATTCAAAATCAAGTGATTCCAAAAGTCTATCCGAATGGAGTTTCTTCATGCGTTTAACGCTAATATGACCTAGACGGCAGTGCCACATATATGCGGATATATCATCATTAAGTTTAATCCTTTTAGCATCAACATTATGAATATGTGTAACACTATTATCGAGATCCAATAGAAATAAACCATTCATCATTGGTGCATGACCATAAAAGATTTCATTCATATAAATAGAACAACCATTGTTCTCATATTTAAATGAATAACCACTTCACATCAAACACGATCTAGATACAATGTTCATGCTCAGTGCTGGCACCAGATAACAATTATTTAAGTTTATAACTAATCCCGATGGTAAGTGGAGAGGCGGAGTTCCGATGGCAATCACATCAACTCTTGATCCATTGTCGACACGCATCTTGAACTCACCCCTTACTAGCGGTCGCTTGTTCCGTAGCCCCTGATTCGAGTTACAAATATTAGCAACTGAACCGGTATCAAATACCCAGGTGCTACTGCGAGCACTAGTCAAGTACACATCAATAACATGTATATCATATATACCTTTGTTTGCCTTGCCGACCTTCTTGTCTACCAAATACTTGGGGCAGTTGCGCTTCCAGTGGCCAGTCCCCTTACAATAGTAGCACTCGGTATCAGACTTAGGTCCAACTCGGGCTTTATTTTTAGGCACGGCAACCGACTTGCCGCCCTTACTTCCCTTCCGTTTTGCCTTCTTGTCTTTCTTGAAACCAGTGTTCTTATTGATCATCAACACTTGATGTTCCTTTTTTATCTCCACTTCTGTAGTTTTAAGCATTGACAGAAGCTCGGGGAGAGACTTCTTCATGCCTTGCATATTATAGTTCATGACAAAGCTCTTATAGCTAGGTGGCAGAGACTACAGAACATGATGGATGCCTAAGTCAATGGGAATCGTTATTCCCAAGGACACAAGCTTATCAGCGTAACCCGACATCTTGAGTACATGCTCACTTACGAAGTTGTGCTCTTCCATCATGCAGCTAAAGAACTTTTCTGAAGCATTGTAGCTCTCTACAGCAACATGTGTGTCGAAAATCATTTTCAAATCACCCATTGTATCAAATTCATTGCCGTTTTCGAAATGCTTTCGAAGTTCCGGCTCTAGCCCATACAATATGTCGCAATGAACTAAGTTGTGGTCCTCCTGACGAGTCTGATAGACATTCTTTTCCTCGTCAGGGGCATCATCGAAAGGTGGGGGGCCTAGCGGCGCTTATAGCACATATTGCTTTTATGCACCAGAGAGGAGAATCCTCAAATTCATGGCCCATTCGGTAAAGTTGCTACCATTCGTTGCAAGTTTCTCTTTCTCCATGAACACATTGAAATTAAAAGCAGGTGGTGCCATCTACAACAGAATTTGTAAAGTTTAGACTAAGTTTATGATAGAATGAGTTCAACTAACCCACATTACGAATGAACTCCCACTCAAAAACGACATCCCCCGTGCCTTTTTGGTGATTACATGAACCAAATCCACTACACCAAGTCAGATCATCACGTGAGTCGGTGTAGCTTCAAAGGCGAGCATCAAATGGGCATCATATCTACTATAGGACTCATGATTAACCTTTTGGTCCGTGTTCCGAGGCCATGTTTGTACATGCTAGGCTCGCCAAGTTAGAACCTTAGTATTCGCGTGTGTAACTGTCTTACACCCGAAATATGGTCGTGGATCCAAGAACACCCGACCATCACGTGATGTCTTGGAGCGACGAAAACATAATCGGTGCATACTAAAGGAAGAACACATTCTTATCTTGATATTTAAATGAGGGATCATCTTATTATGCTAATAAAACGCCAAACAAGCAATATAAGATACTATCAAACATCACATGTTTATTAGTGAAATGATATGGTTCCCGCATATGATCTCTATCATGTGCACCGTGGTATGATCACTATCATACCTTTATGTGTAAGGCCAAGGTCTATGGAACTTACACGTTATGTATGTTGTAAGAGTATCATCTCATACTTCTACTTACAACATCACCATATCATTACACTAGCCCAGCAACAATCTAAACTAGACGCCTATAATTTATCCATTGCAAGTTTTACGTGGCTTAGGGCTTTCGAAGATAGAATCGTTCATACCTACGAACATGAACTACAACGAGGATAACCAAATTGTTGACAACTCATTTCAAAATAGATATTGACTATAGTAGGAGAGACAGACACCCGCTAGCCACTTATTCAAACTAGTTGCATGTCAAGCGTGGAACAGGTCTCATGTGCAAGGACATGTAAAGTTTGTCCAGGCCGCTTCATCCCACTATGCCACCAATATCCAAAATTACAACTAAGAAGCAACAACATGATCATCATCGTCTACATACTCATATGTGTACTACCCGTGTAAAGCATCTAATCATAGATCTGGCTCTGATACCACTGTAGGGTTCGTAGCATAGAAAACAAAAAAAATCCTACGATGGGAACTATGTATCAAGATCTATCTACTAGATACAAACAACGGGCGGATGTATATCCATAGAGAACATACCCTTGAAGACTGACAAAGCTTAACGAGTTAAACTCGTGGTTGATGTAGACGATCTCTTGGTGATCTCAAGATCGAGAGGAAGTCCTAGCGCCGCAAAACAGTAGCGCATTCGTGCTCGCACACACGTACAAGACACCGAGGAACCTCCGCATCCTCGCTCCAGCGATGCAGCGGAAGCACAACCCTTTCTTGCCGAATAGCCACCGGGAACATGTATCTCGCTAATCCGAGACCATGGGGATAAATTCTAGAGAGGGAGAGAGATCCTTCACGAGGAGGTGTGAGTGAGAGAGAGGAGAGGGGTGCCTTTTATAGGAGAGGGGGACCCCAAGGGGGTGGCCGGCGCATGGGGGGTGCCCCTTTCCCTCCCCTCATTCATGTGGGTGGACACTCCACTCACAAAAATCTCTTCAATTCCCTCCACTCAAAATCCCACTCAAAATTGCTATTAAATTTCCACCAAATTTAATGCAAACTCTCATTAACTAAAACTCCTTTTATTTATTCAGAATTTTGTCAATTACTTTAATGACAAACATTCACATAAAACCCCTTCTAGTATTTCATTTCACATGCAAAAACACTTTCTGCAATTTCACCCGAAAACCTGTTTTGGTATCTAGTGAAATAAATTCCTGCGCTTGTTATTCTTTCCGACATGAAAATTTTGCTCCAATTCGATGTCAGTGTCCCTTAAGTGTGCCACCCTACGGTTCACGAATAATGCGTACATGATCGAGACCCTTCTCCGATCAATAATCAGAAGCGGGACCTGGAGATCCATACTGACTCCCACACATTTAACGATGACTTTCCTGTGATCGTCGGAACCTTTTACGCTACTATCTTAATCCCTTTATTTCACAATATATTACATGTCCGAGATTCGATCATCGGTATCTCCATACCTAGTTTGATCTCGTTACCAACATGCACTCTTTTCTTGTTCCCGTGATATAACATTCTAGTGATCAAATCACTTGCTTGCAAGCTAACCAATGTGATATCACCGAAAGGGCCCAGAGTATATCTATCCGTCACCGAGATGAACAAATTCTACTCTCGATCCACGAGCCTCAACATAACACTTTAGTAGTTCTGAAGCCATCTTTATAATCACCCAGTTATGGTGTGACGTTTGATGTCATCAAGAAACTCTTCCGGTGTTAGTGATTGACATGATCTCATGGTATAAGGATTAGGATCACTTCGTAAGTTGTTATAGCAATATAAAATTAATGACTTTCATCGTAATGCTATACTTCGGATGAATGTCCATCACATCATTACACTAATGTTGTGACCTCGTTATTAACAACATCCAATGTCTATGATCAGGAAAATTTGATCATCTTGTTAATCAACGAGCTAGTTTATGAGAGAGGCATAACTAGGAACTTTTTGTTTGTTTATTAAACACACATGTATTAACATTTCCATATTAATACAATTATAGCATGCAAAATAAACATCTATCATATACTTGTAATACACATAGTAAATACTTTATTATTGCCTCACAGGGCATATTCCCTTCAGCTAGTTCTAGTGTTATTCCTTATGAGCTTTACATGGAAATTATGCATGAGATTGGTCCTTGTGAGCTTGAGGACATTGATGTGGTTATCCACCTTGATAATAAGGAAACCATTTGCCCCATTGGCATTGTAAGATATGTGGAGGTTCTTTGTGTTAATATTAAGTATCCTGCTGATTTTCTAGTGCTTAATTCAGTAGCTAGCAAAACTTTTCCTATCATTTTTGGTAGACCTTTCTTAAACACTTGTGGAGCTATTATTGATTGTAAGAAGGAAAAAGTTTTAACTAATTTTGATGGAGATTTTTATGAGTTTAACTTTTCCAATTTTGCTAAAGCTCCTTGTGAAAATAGCTTGCCTAATAAAGATTTCAGGATGGAACAATTTGCTTCTATTGATCCGGTTTATGACCTTGGACCTCTTTTTGATGACAGTAAGTATGCTTACTCTGATGATAAAGTTGTTTCCAGTGATAGTTATATTATCAACTTTATTCAAAGTGCTACTGAAACTTATTTTGAGAGAGGGAAACATAGTTTTATTCATCTCAATGATGTTAAGTTTCCCCGTTTTATGTTGAAAGCTTTAAAGTTGCATCTGTTTTGTCTTCCTATGCTAGTGGCTTTTTGTTTCAACAATTAGTTTTCTCATGATACCCCCATGCATAGGAAGTGGGTTAGACTCAAGTGTGTTGGTTATTTGCTCCTTGATGCTCTCTTTCATTCGAGATATATATCTCCTCTGTGAGCATTTTTGGAAGTTTCGAGCCTAACTTAAAGGCATTAAAGAAAATTACTTGTTGGGAGATAACCCAAGAGTTTTGCCGAGTCTTGGAAGTTATTACCTCTGTAATAACCGCCCCTTATCCTTTTTGTTTTGGTTTTTGTGTCAAGTTCAACTACTTTTGTGAAGTGGAGGAGTTGTAAAAGTGGTTGTCCTGAGACAGATTTTTGTGTTGTATTGTAAAAATTTGTGAGGGATCTCAGTATGTCGGATGGAGTTGCATTTTTATGTGCTTGTTCTCCAAGTTGTTACCCAACTTTCATTAGTTCTGCACTTTTTTATTTGAGCAACAAAAGGTCTTCTAAAAAATCAATCTTTACCTGCTGGTCTGTTTTGAAAGATTTCTGCCATCATTTGCATTTGCCTCTTACAGAAGCTTTTGTTTTGGTGGGTTTTCAGTTGAAGTGTGTATCTAATGGTTTGTTGTTTTTCCTTACACCAATGTTGTCATTGAGTTTGTGCAAGGGTTTTGTAAGAAGGAAATTTTCAGGAAAATGAGAAAAGGAATCTGCAGAGTTCGTCTTTGAATAGGTAAAAGTGGTGAAAACAGAAGGTTCGTGAAACTCCAATCTTTTTATATTTTTGATGTTTTTAATACATAAGGGAAGTTACGAGACGAAACTGAAGAGGAAATGAATCTCGGGGTGGACAGACCCACCCCAGGCGTGGGCCTAGCCTGGCCGCGCCTGAGGGGGGTGTTTCCCCCTCGAACTCTGTCTCTGCTTCGTTTCCGTATCAAAACCTTCCTTATGCATTGAAACTTCGTAATATATAACCCCCTGGATCCCCTGAGGTTCGTGCATCGTGTTCTTGTCGTGTTTCAATCTGTTTCTGTCGGGAAATCTTCTCAAATTTAGAGCACCATGGCCTCCGCCAACGACAAAGGCAAGAAGCCCAAGGAAGAAGAACCTTAAGTCCCCAAGGAGGAGGAGATTTCGATATGGTATGAAGGTCACATGGAGGAGGACAAGCAACCGAACACTCGCGCTACCGTCGCAAGCATTGGTTTGGTGGCAAGACCTACCAAGCTTAAGAGGACGGCACGGATGTCCACAAGAGAGAAACCTCCACGTCTCTTCTACAATCCACAGTCATATCCTCCACATAACAAGAGACTCTTCCATGCACTTATACATGAATATCAATATCAACATGTGCCCAAAGGGAATTTGCTCTCGGCTTGGGATTTGCCTCGTTCTAACAATGCAGAGAAGGATCATGCTAAGGATGAAGAGTGGGGGAAGAATAACAAGAACTGGGATTCTCGTACTGACATGATCATGAACCGTATAAAGCAAAACTCAAAGCTAATACGTACTCTTACTTTTGAGTTCGAGGATTTGAAGAAATTCATTGAGGAGCTTATCAAGAGAACACCACCACCACCGAAGGAGTAATTCTTCATCAGGTTTGGCATCCCCTTGGCTTGTTCCAAGCTTGGGGGAGTGCCGCGGTA
This sequence comes from Avena sativa, assembly GCA_916181665.1. Classification (NCBI taxonomy): domain Eukaryota; kingdom Viridiplantae; phylum Streptophyta; class Magnoliopsida; order Poales; family Poaceae; genus Avena; species Avena sativa. The sequence continues at coordinate 365,618,774 of OV702279.1, read as the reverse complement.
TCACCACCATTATCTTTTATCTTTTACCTTTTTAGTGGATTCGTATCTATGGTAGAGGGGTTATCTTATAGTTTGGTTTGCATGTGGAAGTATCTCTCCTTTAGTTGGTTATCTATGTATCCCTTGGTGTGAGTGCCTTTATTGGAATATTAATGAGAAGTCACATCTTTTACTTTTTGCACTTCTTATTTTAGTTTGCAATCTCTATTATATGATGGATCTTGTTGATCAGTATTGGCACCACTTTGGGATCATCAAGTGGATCTAAATTGGTTTTGGCAAACCGAGTTCTGGCAGTAGCATTACTATGAAAGAGAAAAGGAAATAAAAAGCTTACAGGTATTTTGTATCATTTGTTTTCTTTCTTGTTGGCTCATAAGCTTAGTATTCTTTATTTAAGATCCTTTTGTGTCTTCAAGGAAGATTGCATGTTTGGCTTTATTACTTGTATGTTTGCTTGTTTCTTTCAACTCTCTTGCTTGCTACCCAGCCTTGCTAGCCAAAAAATTGTTTTGAGAAGGCATACTTCTCATGTTTCCAAAACCCTTTGAACCAAAAACCTTTGCCACTTGTGTCCACCATATCTACCTAGTAGTTGTTGCTATTCCTAGCAAATTCTCAAGCTTCATCTACCTTTCGAATTAAAAAGTATTTTGTTATGTGAAAACTAGTTAGTAAAGCTCTCACTAACTTGATGGCACACTTTATTTCTTTGCCCTAATAAACTTGAACCATTGCGAACATCGAAGTTGTATATCCTTGCATCTATACGTTAGAATTAGCAGAACCGTGCTGTCACGGGGAACGTTTTCAACATTGCACTTGTACTCTATACACATTTGATATCGTGCTCTTTTGTCTATGGATGTCAATAGTGTGAAATAAAGAGGGAACTTGTAAGTCCATGGAGTTTGTATTCTGTGTTAGAGAAACGCCTGGGCCGCTATCCTAAGCGATGCTTAATCATGGTGGAAACTTGCAGCATCACCATAGTGAGTCATCTATGAAGCATCCTCAATAAAAAGCTATGCATATGGTAAATAAAAAGATTGTTGAGATGCTCATTGTCTACTTGCCTTGTCATTTTGGTTATGGGAAAGCTCTTGTTCCATGTGCAAGGGGTACCCCGTTGGCGGTTCTCAATGATATGCAAATACTTACAATGACAAGAACTTACCTGGGCCCAAAGTTGAAGGGAATATGCCCGAGAGGCAATAATAAAGTGGTTATTATCGTATTCCTTATTTATGATAAATGTTTATTTTACATGCTATAATTGTATTAATACGGAAACGTTAATACATGTGTGTTTAATAAACAAAAAGGAAGTTCTTAGTTATGCCTCTCTTATAAACTAGCTCGTTGATTAACATGATGATCAAAGTTTCCTGATCATGAACATTGGATGTTGTTAATAACGAGGTCACAACATTAGTGTAATGATATGATGAACATTCATCCAAAGTATAGCATTACGATCAAAGTCATTGAGTTTATATTTCTATAACAACTTACGAAGTGATCCTAATCCTTAGACCATGAGATCATGTCAATCACTAACACCGGATGAGTTTCTCGATGACATCAAACGTCACACCGTAACTGGGTGATTATAAAGATGGCTTCAGAACTACTAAAGTGTTATGTTGAGACCCATGGATCAAGAGTGGAATTTGTTCATCCCGATGACGGATAGATATGCTCTGGGCCCTCTCGGTTATATCACATTGATTAGCTTGCAAGCAAGTGATTTGATCACTAGAATGTTATATCACGGGAACGAGAAAAGAGTGCATGTCGGTAACGAGATTAAACTAGGTATGGAGATACCGATGATTGAATCTCGGACATGTAATATATCGTGAAACAAAGGGATTAAGATACTAGAGTAAAAGGTTCACACGATCACAGAAGTCATCGTTGAATGTGTGGGAGTCAGTACGGATCTCCAGGTCCCACTGCTGATTATTGATCGGAGAGGGGTCTCGATCATGTCTGCATTATTCGCGAACCGTAGGGTGACACACTTAAGGGATACCGACACCATTCGGAGCAAATGATATGCCATAGAAAGAAAAAGGAAAGCGCGGGAATTTATTTCACTAGACACCGAAACTGTTTTGGTTGAAATTGCTGAAACTGGTTCTGCATGTGAAATTGAAATGTTGTAAGGGGTTTTATGTGAATGTTTGTTAATTAAAGTAATTAACAAAATTCTGAATAAATAAATAAAAGAGTTTTATTTAAATGAGAGCTTGCATTAAATTTGGTGGAAATTTAATGCATGTGAGTGGATTTTTGAGTGGAGGCTTTTTAATGGGAGTGGAGGCTTTTCATTTTGAGTGGGAGCTCCACCCACATGAATGTGGAAGAGGTGGGGGAATCCCCATGGCTGGGCGCCATGCCCCTTGGGTGCCCCCCCTCTCCCCTATAAAAGGCCCCCCCTCTCCTCCTCTCAAAGCACACCTCCTCGCGAAGGATCTCTCTCCCCCCTTTAGAATTTCCCCATGGTCTTGGATCAGCGAGATACATGTTCCCGGTGGCTTTTTCTGGAAGGATTTGTTGCTTCCGCTGCTTCGCTGGAGCGAGGGCGCGGAGGTTGTCGGGGTACCCGTACGTGTGTGCGATCACGGATGCACCACTGCTTTGAGGTGTTGGACTTGATCGTGCTGGACCGGCTGGACCAGATGGACTTCATCACGATCTTGAGATCTGCAAGCGTTCATCTACATCATCCACGAGTACAACCTCATTAACGCTATTAGGTCTTCGAGGGTATCTATTCTATGGATGTATATCCACCCGTTGCTTGTATCTAGTAGATAGATCTTGGTACATAGATGTTCCCATCGTAGGAAATTTTTTGTTTTCTATGCTGCGAACCCTACAAAAGTTGAGTATGCATGAGGAGTGGCCCTCATATTCAAGGGACATGAGATTGCAAACTTATATTTCGTCAAGCATATACTCCATCTTTGTTCACTTTAACCTTAATCATCTCAAGATGCTTATGATAGGGGCAATGAGGGCTCAAATCTAGTAAGTACCATAATATTTTGGAAGCTCTTTATGACTTGCAATCCCTGCTACCCTCTATAAAGGGACCTTTCTCCTAGTTACCAGTTGAGTCAATAAACCTACTTCCTCTCTATCTCCAGCAAGCATTTGAGTTGTTGTGTTTCAAGCTTTCATATGGTGATTTATTCAATCATGTTCTTTATCTTCCTTCTTTGCACAAAACTCTTATCTATTGAGTATTACTTTGAAAGCCTTCACTTATGAAAAAACCTTTTTGAGCAAAGAGTGCTCATGTTTTGAAACTTCTACAAAAAGCTTTTGTGAAACTGTTTGCCAGGTGTTCTCTGACCAAGAACAAGTTTGCCAATTCCAATTATGATTTATCTTTATGCATCTCTATTGTGACTGTCGTACTTAGTTGCAAGCTAAGTTATATAACGGTGAGTTGCTTTATTCTATGAGTTGTGCAATGGTAAGTGTGATGCTTCTTGTTCGCATTCTTTTATCAACACTTCACTCCATAAACCTGTGGACATTTTTACTGAGCCCAGTATTCGCTTGGGGACAAGCGAAGTCTAAGCTTGGGGGAGTTGATACGCCCAATTTGCATCACCTTTAGATATCATAATTTACCTCTATTCATTGATGTTTGTCTTATTATGAGGTATTACTTATGGCTTTTTCATCTGTTTATGCATGTTGGATGATTCTTGGAGGATGGACTGCCGGAGTCTGGATTCTGATGGAAAAGAAGGCATTTCGGTGCAATTTTGCAAAGATTAGAAAAATACCAGAAAAATATGGAAACATATTATTTTACCAGAAGATGAAGGAAGTTAGAAGGAGGGACGAAGTGGGGCCTCAGGGGGCCCACACCCCCTAGGCGCGGGCCCACCTGACCCCGCGCCTAGGGCAGGTGTGGCCCACCTGCCCGGCCTCCGACTCCGCCCCTTCGCCTATAACTTCCCTACGTAATCCTAATACCAGGGGAGCGACCACAGATAGATTTCCGCTGCCTCTAGGGGGCAGAAAACACCGAGAGAGAAAGATCTCTCCGGCATACAGATTTCTACCGGGGGAATTCCTTCCCAGAGAGGGGAGACCGTCGCCATCAACACCGTCATCAAGCTAGGCTTCATCGGGATCATCTTCATCATCCACATCATCATCTCCACCAGCACCATCATCACCACTCCGTCCTGCTATAACAATTGTGTTGGATATTGCTTTAGTTCTTAGGGGAAACTTTCCCGGTGTTGATTACTATTGTAGTTGATGCTTGTGAGTGGAACCATTGGATTATTGTTTATGTTCAGATTGTTATCCATTATCATATCATCTTTGATCTTGATCCATATGATGTCTTGTGAGTAGTTCGTCTAGTTCTTGAGGACATGGGAGAAGTCATGTTGTTAGTAGTGAATTTGTGATGAGTTATTATTCAATGGTTTAGTATTTAAGTTGTGGTGCTATTCTTCTAGTGGTGTCATGTGAACGTCTACTACATGACACTTCACCATTTATGGGCCTAGGGGGATGCATTGTGTATTTGGCTACTAATCGTGGGGTTGCCGGAGTGACAGAAACCTGAACCCCCGTTAGGACACCTTTGCACAAGGGAGTGTAGGATCTCAGAGTTTAAGGCTGTGGTTAGATTTATATCTTAATTACTTTCCTATAGTTACGGATGTTTGAAGGGGGTTTAATCACAAGTATGTATTAGTCCTAGGAAGGGCGGTATGTTAGCACAGGTTCACCCACACAACACTTACAAACACTAAAGAAGAGTACTCATCTATTTGAAGCGAAAGCACTTGACAAAATTCCCATGTGTCCTCGAGAACGTTTGGTTCTTATAAGTATTTCCACCGGCTTGTCCTTTGCTAAGAAAGGATTGGGTCACTTGCTCCGTTTGTTAGTTACCTTTGTTACTTGCTCCTTGTTTTTTTGCCTTGTCAGAAAACCACTAAAAATACATTTGCTAAGTATTCACAGAGATTTCCTACTCCATACCACTGTTCAGCATATTCTGCTCCTTGTTGGGATCGACACTCCTATTTATTGAAAGTACTACGATACACCCCCTATACTTGTGGGTCATCAATAGGGTGCTGCACTCGCTGCCCCTAGCTACAAGGCATTTGTGATGAACTACAACATGTAGGGTATGGATAAGATCCTTGCTGAGTTGCTCGCCATGCTCAAGACTGCTAAGGTTGAAATCAAGAAGGAGCACACGATGCTAATGGTTAATAAGACCACTAGCTTTAAGAGGTCTAGGCTCAAAGGCAAGGGCAGGAAGCCTAAGAAAGATGGCAAACCTGTTGCCAACACCTCTAAGGCTACAAGGCCTGGTCCTAAGCTTAGCGTCACGTGCTACTACTGCAAGGGGGGCACTAGAAGCGCAACTGCCCCAAGTACCTTGAGGATAATAAAGCCGACAAGTTTGCCGCCAAAGACAAAGGTATATTTGATAGGGAATTCTATTTTCGTGCTCTTGGTTCGTTAGTTGTACTCAGTTTTCCCCAGCCGCTTAGTTTTTTCTTACTTTTCCCCTCTCCATGTTATGAAACCCTCGCGGGCGCTCGCAGGCGCTCGGACGGAGGGATTTCGTCAGGTCAAAGGCTTGACCATTACATGCTGACTGGTGGGACCGCGTTGGGGCGGGTCGGGCATTGAGTGTTATGTTACGAGGCCTCGACCGTTACATGCCTGACCGGTGGGGTCGTGTTGGGACGGATCCTGCATACATGGTGAAGGGTGGGGCTGCGTTGGGGCAGATCTTGCATACGTGGTGAAGATTGGGGCCGCATGGAGACACGGTGGACCGACCATTCTCGCTCACCCAAAGCATTCGCTTCCCCCCGAGCCTGGAACAGCTCCCACACCGCTGCTCCACTGTCCCGCCGTCGTGCCCTCCTACCTTATGTCGTCCATGGCCCCAGAGCCGCCCCTCCCCCTAGCCGTGGAGCCCACTCCACCTCCGGATTTGCTCCGGCCCTTGCTAGATCTACCCCTTTCGTGGAACAGTATGCAGCGCTAGCTGGTGCACCGTCCATCCCCGTCGAGCACGGAGAAGATTGGGTGGAATCGCAGGGATCTAACGCATGGATTCCATATGGGTAAACATAATTTCCCTTTTGTGGGTTGATTATTCGCAGTATTTGAACACGAATCGCTGGTCTCAACTAACTACCTTGATTTTCGAATAGGATTGATCCAGTGCTGGCATGATTCATGGTTGTGAACAATATCTCTTTGGATTTTACTTCCCAGTGGTGGTTTCAACCTCCATAACTCTCAGAGATAGATAAAATCTCCCTAAACTCTATTGTAAATTCCCCTGGAGCAGTGGAGATTTAGTTGGTTTGCAAGATTGTTTATAATTATGAAACTCTCGCGCGGTCTGAAACTATAATTGACACAACTCTCGCATGGCTAGCAATTCACTTTCAAATTTAAAAAATTATACAAATCTTAATGTACAAGAGTGTTTATAATTGACACAACTCTTGAACACTTTCAAATTTTTAAAAAAATATACAACTCTTAATGTAAAAGAGTGTTTATAATTGACACAACTCTTGAACACTTTCAAATTAAAAAAAAACATACAACTCTCAATGTAAAAGAGTGTTTATATTTGACACAACTCTTGAACACTTTCAAATTGAAAAAATATACAACTCTTAATGTAAAAGAGTGTTTACAATTGACACTACTCTTGAACACTTTCAAATTAAAAAATTATACAACTCTTAATGTCCAAGAGTGTTTATAATTGACACAACTCTTGAACACTTTCAAATTAAAAAAAATATACAACTCTTAATGTAAAAGAGTATTTATAATTGACACAACTCTTGAACACTTTCAAATTTTAAAAAATTATAAAACTCTTAATGTAAAAGAGTGTTATAATTGACACTACTCTTGAAGACTTTCAAATTGAAAAATTATACAACTCTTAATGTAAAAGAGTGTTTATAATTGACACTACTCTTGAACACTTTCAAATTGAAAAATTATACAACTCTTAATGTAAAAGAGTGTTTATAATTGGCACTACTCTTGAACACTTTCAAATTGAAAAATTATACAACTCTTAATGTAAAGGAAAAGGGTGTTTACCTTTGAACACTATGAAGTCGCACTTAATACGTGATAATGATGTTCTAAGAAAATCTCGAGAGATTATCATTTTCATAGAATGTAGGGATGTAATGCATAAACTTGCATATGGCAAAAAATTATACACCTTTGAACTCTTTGAAATCGCACTTAGGACATGGAGTGAAATATAATGTAAAAATTATACACATTTGAACACTTTCCCTTCAAATTATATTCAAAATCATTTGTTTATGGAGTTAAAGCATCGGTGGCAAACTCATTATTTTGCATGGATAGAGGGTGCCCCCGACAGATACAGGGGTTATCCTGTCTGTAGATCACAGAGGATCAATCAGAGGATCAACGGTTGGTAGGTACGACCCGCGTGACAACTGTCTCGACCAATCAGAGCGCAGCAGCCAAGATGAGCACATGTGTGAGAGTTTGTCACTAAGAGGGAGGAGAAAACTGAGTAGAACTTAAAAACCAAGGGAAAAACTGACAAGGGGGTTCAAATATAAAACAAAAAGAGATTTAAAAAATGGAAAATGCTTCTTTTATACAATAAAATACATATTGGCACACATCAAACTATTTGAAATTCAAATATACATCAGTTTGACAATTATTGCCTCATTCAGACAAATTATGTTTTAGGGAGGGATGTTTTTGGGAGAGGCTTGAGTAGAAAGACATGAACCTTCATAGATAGTAGGTGATTTGAGAAGTGGTGATTTATGTTAAAACTTGATTTATATACATTTGTTATGGTGGCAGGTCACCTAATAAGACTCCCTGGGTAGATGCCACTATGTTTTGATCTTTTTGAATTTGTTGTGCATAAAATGACTCAATTAGCTAGCTAAAACCCATTCGTTGACTCTCTGTTGACCAGCCACCGGAGTGTAAAAGTGAGTATATTGCACACGGCAGTGTTAGTACTGGAGGGCAAAACTGAGTACAACCAAACTGCGAGTGCTACACTCGAGGTTATAACTGAGCACAACTAAGTGGCCAAGGTTATACACGAGGGGGAAAACGTGACGCACGGTACACTTGTCGCGGTGCATGGGGCGGTAGCGGACACGTGTGGCCGTGCACGGTGCAGTAGCGCACATGGTTACGTGGTGCACGGTGGTGCAACGAAACGTCTCCTCCCTTCACTTTTATAGAGGCCTCCTCACTCTCACTCATCACTCACTCGCTCACTCACTCACGCAACCATCTCCACTGTCCCATCACCTTCTGCTGACGAGGTTTAATCTCGTCAATGCCCATTGTTATGGACTTGGGTTTTGGAGAAGATGGGGATGCTGGAGATCGCGGAACGGTTAGCAAACAAGCAACATGGGACACGAGGTTTACCCAGGTTCAGGCCCCCGGAGGGAAAACCCTACTCCTGCTTGTCTGCTCTTGATTACGGCGGAACCGAGAGTTACAGGGGTGCGCAGATACAATCTGGCGTGGAGGTGTGTATGCGAAAGTATGAGAGATTGTAAGAGATCGTAGATCTGTCTATTGTGTACGTCTCCTCCTCGTTGGACCCTCCTAGCCTTTATATATGGGGAGGCTAGGTCTCAGGTACCGATACGAGTAGGTTACAAGTTGTATTCAAACTCTAGTCTTGAGCTTTCCTTGTCTTGTGCGCTTGGGAGTCCGTGTCCATATGGGCTTCATAGCAGCCAAAACGTCATAGGCATCATGGACCCTGGCAGGTCGTCGAGTGGGCCTTCCGTCGGGCTGGACCAGGTAGGCTAACATCGGGTACCCGTAGGGCATATCCATGTCAGTAGCCCCCGAGTGTCCATCCGAAACGTAGATTCGGGTGGAGACTTAGTTGTCTTGAATCTTGCATTTGGATGTCGGAGTCGAAAGTTGTATCGAGTGCTAAGCACTTCACCCGAAAGTTCATCGGTTCAGCTGAATTTGTTCGGTTGTTGTAAAGGAATCAGCATTATGGACGTAGTCAACACAATGGACTATAAGGTGCGCAACCAGCGCTCCCTATGGGAGTAGCCTCCGGGTGTCTGTTCGAGTCATAGACTCGAGCAGAAACTTTGAAACTGAGGCAGTAGTTCTGTGGAATTTTAGTTTTGAACCTGTTATGTTAGGGAAATTCCTAGTGAGATTGGATTCTAAATGAAGTGCCTCGCAGCCTGTTCTTGGTGCTTTTGTTATTTCTGTTTGTTTGTGTGTTTGATCAGGTGTATGTGAAGACAATGTAATTAGATTAGACCTGATTGTGCATAGAATGCCTTATTCCTGAATCCACGGTAGAGCTTAAATGTGTAGTACTAGCAGGTCAACTAAGCTGCTACTGCACATTTAAGCAATTGACCTGGCACATATACAAATGACCTGGCACATATACAAGTAGAGGGTTGAAGACAGGGCAGTCGCTTACTATACTTCTTGTTTCTCAAGTAAGTTCACGCTGTGAGGTGCAACCCACAAACTAGATTCCAAGTGGCGCAAACCACCAACACTAATGATGTTAGCAACCAATCATGCACAGACTGAGCTCTGGCAGTACTTCTTTTCTGTTGCCAAGGAAAAATAATACTACAAGATCAATCTTCTGTTCCAATTTACACCGGGCCGACCCATTCGATTGTGGTCCGCCCAGACAGAACAACCTCGCAACCGGCTGACCCATTTGATGACTTTGGATTTTCATCCCAGACAGACCCATTTGATCAAATTTGACCTTGTTTCGAGTCGAGCCGACAGGACATGCCATCTGGCAGTCACCCACCCATCCCTTTTGTGGGTCTCAACCCCTTGCCCAAACTGACCAGAACGATTTCTTGTGGAGACCCGTTTAACCACAAAACGGATAGATTTTGTGTCTAGATGCCCTGAAGAAGAGGGGATGCACATGCATGGTTCGAAAAGTTACACAATACATATGTTTAAAATAGGCATTCTACCGCAACTAAAATGGTATCTTTCAAGTTCAGTGTAAACTTTCCACCATCCGTTCCTCCTCACTAAAAGGGGAGGGTCTGCTTCATTCTGCCTATACTACTTTTGCCCATCTTATTCAAACAGTTCTCATACGTATAAAAATACACCCAGGTTCAAAAATGGATTTCAGATATATCAAGTCTTATGGAAGTGCCAAACCTGTATGGGGCAAAGATACTACATCCTGCAAACATTCAGAGAATGCAATACATTAATATGATGTTATTTTCTAGGAAACTAAAAGAGTATATGGCCTAACTTCCTCATTGGTTGGTGAAACAACTACAATAATCACCAACTAATTATGTAACTTGAGAACCAATGTTGACCACACATTACCGACAAACCATTCCTAAATGCGCAGCAATAGCCTCCTAACAAAATATTAACATGCAGAGTAAAGAGAAATGATCAATATTTCTTCATGTTTCGCTTCATATCATCAAATACAAAAGCTTGATTATGTCACAACATCTACGGAAAGTGGGAAGTTTTAACCAAAATGAAGCTATCAAATCGTAGTATTTCAGTAGATGTATCACATTACTAAAGAAAGGCTACGAAATTAGAATCAGGCAATTAACTCACAACAACACCAGAAATGAGGTAACTCCATGCGTATTAGGACCATAACAGTTGAAACCCAGCCTTTCGAGGCAAAATGCTAATATCGACCCACTAACAATGAAAGGTTATATCAAACCAGGGATCACGAAGAATGTACCATCAGGAAAACACATCATGTGCCATAGGGCAACAAGTTTGACAAGGCGCAACTAATTGAGCTTTGTTAAATTATATATAACATGTACTTCACGAAAGAATTTATTAGAGAAATTCATGTGTAGAATTTTCTTCCTCTTACTAATAAAGTCTGTTCCAGGTAGCCTTGGAAATTCATGTTGAATGAACTTATTTTGAGTTAGTAAGAGTTCAGAAAGAAGGAATTAAACACCGGTACTATAATTTCACCCAAACATACAAAGCACCAAACATGACATGCGTAAATACCTTGGTTGACAAATGTCTCCCCGTGAACAAGAATATAGATTTCTGTCCTTTGGGTTAATATTCAACTTCTCTCTTAGTATCCATTTCCAAATTGTGCCTAAATCTTCTAAAACCTACACCATAATATTTGTTTTTTCCAAATCATCTTCCATTAAGATGCTAATCTAAGGAGAAATACTGCGACACTCATAGCTTTCATAACCACTTCGAAACACGGAGTTATCATGTGCTTCATCTCTTTTCCACCACCTTTTGTAGCCAGATACCATTAATTTCAAACAAGGAAAAATATTCCAGCTAACTGCTTTAATGTTATTTTTCTAAAATTTATAAGCTAGGGTTTCAACTCATGCACCTAAATCTTAGCATTTCTTCATCGTTCATCATTGGCAGCGAAGACATAAAAAAAAAAAGATAATATACACTATTAAAGCAGAAGGCTTTATATTCAAAACTTTAATACCGACTTATCGGCAGAATACACTCAATTTTGTGTGGTACAAGTGAAGCGACAGAAACAATAGGATCAAACATGAAGTATAAGCTAGAAAGCAGAGAGGTACGCCTAAATAAGGTCCTGTTAGAGTATGCAAGATGTACAGATGAAGCTAGAAAAGTTCTCATGAAGATTTCCATAATAAAGCTCCAGGATGCTTATAGACTAGTTTATAGAAGAATAGTTTATGAAAGAAGGCAATAAGCAGGGTGCTGTAAATTTCACAACAAGAACAATTTTATCCATTGGTTTTTCTGAGAAAAATAAGCAGCATAATCTCAGATGATCTCAAGAAATCAGTTTCTGGCTTTTTTTGGTCCAATTCCATCCGGAGATCTGAGTTTTAGCAATGAAGTCGTAGTACAACTTATACTGTAGACCAAAAGAAACTGGAATAATTGCCCAGGTTCTCATGCAGATACCGGAGTAAATTTTCAGGCGATAGCATAAGGGCAAGTGTTCAACGTCATACATAAGAAATTAAACGGAGAACCATAAAGGAAGGGAGCACTACAAGGGAATCCCAACACTGTTTCCACAGATGGTAATAAAGCAAGTGATACTTCATAGATGATGATACCTGTTCTTTCCAGAACAGGTTACAGGTGTTTTGTCAAGTCAGCATATTCTGTGTTCCATCTACTTTCTCAAGGGCCTAATTCGAATTGGATTCGGTGGGAATCCAGAGAGTTAGTGCAGTTGATGCGGTTGCAAACATGGCTCGGCGAGGGGCCCATTTCAAAGCTGTGATAGGCCCAATATGACTGTTCCAACAAGCAATCTGCAACACAAAAGTAAAGCTAAGACAAATAACAACACACAATATTATACTAAGCAAAAATTAAGAGAGAGATTACCTCTTGTACTGTATTGATGTTCCAAGCATGCAAGGTGCCATCACCCGATCCTGCAACACCAAGGAGCACATGTTATTTTCAGCATCAGCTTTCGCCACACAACCTGGGCCATTGTTTTACGAAAAAACAGTCTAGCAAATTTGAATTTCCAAGTTTCATTCTATCTTTACGTGAGCACGCATATATAAGCGCTTAGGACTGTGAATGGGAAGCATACCAGCATATCAGACACATTATGATCCATATGGTTTTCACTGGATGTGAAAAAGAAGTGGTCAATATCTACACAGACTAGTAGATGTGCCATGCCGCTTAAGGATTTGTTCTCTAGATGGGAGCCGGCCACAGGCAAGTTGCCAGCATCATTCCCGCAGTTCTTTTATATTCTTTAGATCATCATTTTTGCTGCTCAGAGCTGGGCGCTCTGGCATATTCGCATACCATAGAATCTAAGTTTCCAAAGCATCCTGCTAACTGTATTTTCAAAACTATCATGTTTTTGCAGCAGTGGTGACAGCTCCTAAGAACTAAGGATCTTCCCCTGACGGAGGTGGTGTTGGCGGATGCTCAAAAGGCTGTTCAACTCCACTTACACCCCCTCCCAGCCACAGGCAACCTAATCTAGTACTCCCTCTGTCCTGAATTAGATGTCACAGATTTGTCTAGATTTGCATGCATCTATAAACTAAAATGCGTCTAGATACATGCAAATCTAGACAAATCTGCGATATCTAATTTAGGACAGAAGGAGTAGTTGGTTTTGCTTATTTGCCTTATAGCCGTATGTGGCTTTTAAAACTTCTTTCATGGCCTTGCGCCATGGTTGTAACTGTAAGCTCGTAACCCTAGCAAAACCTTTGTTCGTCTCCTGCAAACTCACCAGGGCTTTATTAATTTATAGCCAGGCGGAAAATGCCTTTTATCTAAAAAAGTGCCTCATGCTGATAAAATAGCTGCACGCAAGTTGAAGGCACTGAACATATTGATGAATTATTGTGAGTTCTGTTCTCACAATAGATGCAGAAAATACAAAGCGGCAAAGGGTATAGAAAATGTAAAATGCTAAGGTTATCAAGAGCTAGTATGCATCAGAATATCCTAAGAAAAGTTTCATAAAGAACCCAAATATTACCTGAAATTACATACTGACCATCTGGAGTGAAAGCAGCTTCAGTTGCTATGTTGCGAGATGGCTCCAAACTGAAGCCACACTTCTGCAGAATAACAGAAAAACACGAGTTCATAAAGATTAGGGAACGAGCATGCTGGTATTGAACATAAGATACAGGAAGACATCTGAACCAAACTTCTGCAATGATAGCACAAACTGACCTTCTCCCCTCCATATGCATCCAGAACATATATATGGTTGTTAGTTGTCGTCAAAAGCATAGACTTTCCATCGTTGCTGAATTTAATATCAGACACTTCAGCCGTATCTCCACCGACCAAGAAAGTATCAAATGGCCCCTGAAGGTGAATTTATTGTCCAAGGTAAGAATTTCTCACGCTTTATAGAGATATGATTTCCAGATTGAAGTTCAATACAGACCTTGTCATATGACCGAGAATCAAATAGCTTAATAGCGCCTCCCTCCATTGCTACGGCAAAAACAAGTCCCTGTTGATCATATGCAACAGAAGGCCTACCACGCAAACGTAGTATACCCTGAATGCTAAACATGTAAGCATTGAAGGCGCTCAGAGGATAAGTTTGTGCATTTCATCAGCTAAATAAAAACTGTACATATTGAATTGCTTTATGTAAAAAAAATGAAGTCTCGCAGGGGATTGGTGGCCCAACCTGACAAGCATTTACACGAAGATCCCATATTCTAACACTGTGATCAAGTGACCCGGACATAAAGCTATCATTGACAGGCGACATACATAGTGAAACAACCCTGAAATAAGGTAAGAGGAATGCAGCACTCATCATCTGTCCCTTGACATTGTTTCTACAAACAAGGAGGCTAGGAAAATATATTGAACCTGTCTTTGTGTCCTTTGAAATATCTCAAGCAACGGTTGTCATACAATGACAGATAACGAAGTGATTCTGCGGGCTCTAGATTGAACTTTGATGAACATAATATGGAGCTTGGGTGGTGAGTAAAACAGATACGGTCAGCACCATGTTTCTTATGATATGTTGTCTTCAATAACCTAAAACAGAAGTCCATGTTCTAGCATTCGTTACTAACAGAGCAGAGAAGTTACACAATAGTAGATAGTTAATAATCAATACCTCAATTACATGAAACAAAGCAAAATTTTGGCATCAATGCAGGGCTTACTTTACATGGGTTAAATCGAACAAGTAGAGAGGAAATAATGGAGCATGGGAAGAGGAGACCCTTCAGGATTGTGGTTAATTCGATAGAATACAACAATATATACTGTAAACAGACTGACCAAAATGGACAGTAGTGACCAACATGCGACATCCGGTTACTAGGGGTTGACATCACCAATAGCTAATGGTGTTGCACTTCTCAACTAAATCGACACAAATTTATCAATACAACCAACGAATCATGTTCGCAAGATACCTTCAAATACCAAAATCTAAAGTCTAGTACTCCCTCCGATCCAAATTAATTGTCGCAGATTTAGGAAAAATGTTGCCTAAATCTGTCTAGTTTCAACGAACTTGCGAGAACTATTTTGGATCAGAGGTAAGTAGTAAATTATCAGCATCCCCCAATAGCATAATCCACTAAAAAATCACACACCCAACACAAAGCTGATCGCTAAACTTTCACTGACATCTATAGTTAAACAATCAAAATGCAATAGACTCCACACAATTTGCATCCAGATACTGTACCTCTCTAACACACCGAGGTCTAAATTACTGCAGAAGCAACAGAACAGATGTAAAACTCAGCCGCGCTCGGCGAACTCACGTGGCGTTGGTGGTGTTGTAGAGGCGAATGGAGTCGTCCTCGCTGGAGGTGACGAGGAGGTCGTCCTTGCGGTGGAAATCGAGGCAGTTTATCTTCCCGGCCTGCAACCGAATCGGGTGGGTGAGACACGGCTCACGACGAAATTTAAGCGAGGGGGCGGGTCCGGGGGTTTACGCGAAGGGACTCACGTAGTCGGTGAAGACCGCGCCGATGGCCATGCCGCGGACGATGCCGTCGTCCAGCTGCGACAGCGTGGCCGCCATCCTCTGCTCGACTGCGCCGCCGCCGCCCCCAAACCCCGCGCACCTTTCGGATCTCCTGCTCCGGATGCTGGAGTGATTGGTGGAGCTTTGTCCTGCGCCGGTGACGGTGGGGGTGGTGGGGACTGGCGCGGCGGCTGCTGGTAGAGCAGGCGGAGGGGATATGAATATGAAGCCGTCGGAGGTCGAAGGAAGAAGAACCCGAGTCGAGTCAGAGAAAACTCTCAGACTCTCCTTGGGAAGAAAGGGTCTGATGGGCTGGTCGAGCCGGAACATGGCTCCTCACAAAAAAAAATCCGTTCATGGATGGGGGTAAAATCTGTGCTATTGGAGAACTTTTTTCTTTCTATTTTTTTACCACGATCATTACAGTTTCATGGATAAATATAGTAATCGTTTGCACGATAAAAAATGAAATAAAGGCCGATGTTCATAAGCTACTCGGTTACACTCGCCGACTTGCATGGAGAACTCTAGTAAAAGCACCACCAACCCTCGATCTCGGCAACCCCTTTCAGCAAATGTGTTTTCACCATAGACGAGTAATATGACTCCACGATAGTCAGGCATATGAAACCAATTCGACAAGGAGACTCGACTTTCAAGCGCTTTCACCCCCTAAAAAAGGAAGCACTTCAATATATTTTATTCAAAAAGAGGGTGCTACATCAATTTGATCTCATGCCGACAAAAGGTGCTATTTCTTTGAAGCATGAGCTTGACTATGCCTAGATTTGAATACTGGATTCCCCACAAAACAAATTGAATACTAGATTTCATCTTGTTCTTTTCGTCTCTCCATTCAAAGTCCTAACGCTACATAGTTGCTAATCCTCGTCGACTCTCATTTACAGTGGCAGAGCCAGCCCATTGTTGTAGCCTAGGCAAAGTAGATCAATTGCGCATGCAAATTCTTGCTTAATGCCTCACTTTAAGGAAATTCACGAGCTTAGTCTGAGCAGCTGTCTGGGCATGCCGGGGCCGTGGCTCCGCCACTACTCATTTATGTTGCACACGATGAAAATAATGAGTGATATATCCCTAAACTTTCTATGGACAATAAGATTTTTGGGCGAAGAATTCTTCTTACTCAATGATGATGATGGCTGCATTTCCCACATTATGTGAATCCTAATCTTTGAGAATTATACTATGTTTGTTCACATGTTCTATGTTTTACATTAAACATACTCAGATTGGTTTGTCTTCCCCTATTCCTCAGATTGCTTCAATAGTGACTTTGCCTGCTAGTAAATTTTTGAACTGCTCAAAGATATTTTTAAATTTTATAACATTATAATTTGCCATTAGACCAGCCGATCGTCTTCCTGGCCACTTTCCACGTCGGACTAACTGGAACTCGAAGCCGACGAGCGGGTTGAACCTAGCCCACTGGGACAGTACAGCAGCCAACCGCCCGCGATCCGATCCAGCCAAATCCAACACAACCTCCGCCGTCTTCAGTCCCGGCTACCGTCTCCGATCTCTCCGCCCATCTGGAACACGCCGCGCGCGCTCACAGCAGCTTTGCTTATCCGGCGGGCTCAGCGGCCGCGCCGCTCGCCACCAGCCTGCTGCCTGCCGCACCGTTCGCGGACCGACAGCCCGACGGTTAGGTGCGTTGGCAGATCCAGATCCATCGGGCAGCGTGCCGGCGGGAGGCTTGCGTGCGCATGGCGGGGGCGGTGTCGGCGCTGTTCCTGCTCGACATCAAGGGCCGCGTCCTCGTCTGGCGTGACTACCGCGGCGACGTCACCGCGCTCCAGGCCGAGCGCTTCTTCACCAAGCTGCTCGACAAGGAGGTCAGTAAGCTCCCTCCCTCGCTGCCCTCCCCTCCCCTCCCCTCTTAGATCTGCGCAACGCTGAATTTCGTCTGAGATTTACCTCGTTGCATCTTCGCATTGAGCAGGGCGACGCGGAGGTCCACTCGCCCGTCGTCCATGACGGCGCCGGCGTCTCCTACACGTTCATCCAGCACAACAACGTGTTCCTCCTAACCGCCTCCCGGCAGAACTGCAATGCCGCCAGCATCCTCCTCTTCCTCCACCGGCTCGTCGATGTAACCTGCCGCCGCCATCCTCACTGCAGGGCACAGTGCTTTTAGCGTCTGCGAGTAGCATCGAAATTCTGCTCACGTGATTTATGCCTGGGCGCAGGTGTTCAAGCACTACTTCGAGGAGCTGGAAGAGGAATCACTAAGGGATAACTTCGTCGTCGTGGTACGTGGTGCGTTTCTGCATTACAGAGAGTTGGGGTCTAGTTCAGTGGTAACTGCCAGTACTGATACTGGAAGGGCTGATGCATGCCCTTTGTTAATTGCTTGCAGTATGAGCTGCTTGATGAGATGATGGACTTTGGGTATCCGCAATACACGGAGGCGACGATCCTGAGCGAGTTCATTAAGACGGATGCGTACAGGATGGAGGTAACACAGAGGCCACCCATGGCAGTGACGAACGCTGTGTCGTGGAGGAGCGAAGGAATTCGGTACAAGAAGAATGAAGTATGATATATTACACCTCTGTTTTTTTGCTGGGATTGTTGATTTGGTTTGTGTGGAGGGCTATTTGATGGGATTGTCAATTTGGTTTGTGTTGCAGGTGTTCTTGGATGTGGTCGAGAGTGTCAACATACTTGTTAACAGCAATGGGCAGATCGTGAGATCTGACATCATTGGTGCGCTGAAGATGAGGACATTCCTGAGGTAACTCCATAGTATCATTCTCATACGGTCATACCACGAGTTGAGCTCAGCTGCTTGTAGCAATAAATTTAATGGAATCACATTCATGTAGCTGTCTGCTGTGTGAAGATGTAGCTAGATTATGTATCGAACACATCCCTGTAACCTTTAAAAATCAAGTGTGTATGACACAGTTGAAACAGAGTGACAGTGATGGGTATAAGACTATTAAAGTGTGTATACATACTCTTGCGATGAGTACAGTTCACTTAGTTCTTTTACAGATTATAGCATCAAGTAGTACCTGATAAATGAACTGGATTAAGTATGTTATGAATGCTCATTGAACTTTGCTTCGAAGCAACTCATTTGAACTTCTCTTTTTTTAGAATGAAGGCACTTAGGATATGCTTTATATTGAAAGCAAGTGGTCGCCTATAAAAAAAAAGCAAGTGGTCTAGTTTTGTTACAATACCTGGGGTTTCATCCAGTTTACAATAAAAGCAACATCTAAGAAAACACCCTTATTAGCAGGCCAAAAAGCCTCTGAAACAAAACACTCCCTGCCCGAACACCAAACACTAGCTACAACCAGTTCCAGATACATAAGAACAACTATGCCACTGCCAACCAAAGGCCAGACTAAAGATTTCCAAGAAACTGACGCAGAACTCCCCAAAGCAGAAACAACATCATCAAGGATGACGACGGAGATGGCGCATCTTCCTCTTTCCTTTGCTAATCTCCCAGCTAAGCAAGTCCTGAGTTTTGAGATCCCATAGAGGCCGCCATTGCAGCCAAAAGGTTATTACGCGGAAGATAGCATCAGCCGAAGAACTTTGCCATCAAATATCACTTATTTCATATGGTCCAGATAGACCACAACGTAGCAGCAATGCCAATCCAATGCAAAAGAAAAGAATCCCCAGTCCCATATTTCGTCGGTGCCAGAATCTCAAGAACAGATTGAGGGCTTGCCGGCCAAATTAAAATATCTCTTATCACATTCCAGACGAAGATAGCCAGTGGACACTGAAACAGAAGAAGATCCAAAGTTTCCAACTCCCCGCATAACTGGCATTTGGCATCAGTTGGCCATGTCTTGTCAGGATCCCTTCTCTAATTGGGAGTTGATCATGAACCACCCGCCACAAAAAAAACCCTAATGTTCAGAGGAACTTTCAGCTTCTGTATCTTCTGTAAAACAGGATCTGACACTCATGGCCTAACCATCTGTACATTGACTCAATAGAATAGCTCCCCCGCCGCCCTTCTGAAAAGCACATGTAATTCTGTCTTGCTGGTCTGGTAAGAAAATCTGTTGCAGTAAATCCATCAAAGACTCCCACAACTCATTTCAATTTGTAGTCAGTCTTGTTATTATCTGAGTATATGTTTTTCCAGTATACCCTGCGGAACTATTCATCATACTCATATGCATGCATCTGTAACAGTGGAATGCCCGAGTGCAAACTTGGGTTGAATGATAGAGTTCTTTTGGAGGCTCAAGGCCGAGCAACTAAAGGAAAAGCAATAGATCTGGATGATATCAAATTTCATCAGTAAGATTGCATGATTACTATTTTTTTGGTCATATTATTAATCACGCTATGGTTCTATATTGACCAATCTGTTTATAGGTGTGTACGGTTGACCAGATTTGAGAACGATAGAACTATATCATTTGTCCCTCCAGATGGAGCTTTTGATTTAATGACCTACAGACTCACCACACAGGTTTGTCATTTGTGTGTTATAACCAGAAATCATTTATGGCATATCAAATACCAAGTCCTGGCACGCACCTGACTTTAGTGCATGACCCATCGCCCTTTGGTTCCTCATGCAGGTGAAACCTCTGATCTGGGTAGAAGCACAAGTTGAGAAACATTCAAGAAGTCGGATAGAGATCACTGTGAAGGCAAGGAGCCAGTACAAGGAAAGAAGGTGCCTTTTATATCAATAATGTTTCCCTGGTGGCACTGATGGACAACTTTAATAGTATTTTTTTCTCATTTCCAGCACCGGAACAAATATAGAAATTGAAGTACCTGTGCCTTATGATGCCACAAACCCAAATATAAGGACTTCAATGGGTTCCGCGGCATATGCACCTGAGAGAGACGCAATGGTCTGGAAGATTAAATCATTCCCTGGTGGCAAGGTAGGATCTGATCCAGCATCACATGAATACTTTGGCTTCCATGTTATGCTCCGCTGGATTAATCTAATTCCCTGTAATTATATTACTCTATCAGGAATATATGTGCAGAGCAGAATTTAGTCTTCCCAGCATAACCTCAGAAGAAGCGACCCCTGAAAAGAAGGCTCCTATACGCGTGAAGTTTGAGATACCATATTTCACTGTTTCGGGTATTCAGGTACCCTATCAGCTTTTATTGTATATCCTGTTACCAATTAACTTGCTCGGGACATTCTCTTGCTTCCTGCTCAAATACCATGTTATACTTTTCAGGTCCGCTATCTGAAAGTCATCGAGAAGAGTGGATATCAGGCCCTTCCCTGGGTTAGATACATCACAATGGCTGGTGAATATGAGCTGAGGCTTATCTGATCTGTTCTGGCTATTCGATTAATCGAAGAGCTCGCTAGAGTCTGAGGAGGGGAGGGAGGAGCACATGTAGTGCTGCACCTGAATTACGGCGACAGGGTAGTTGGTATTTACCAGCAGTCTGGGGTTCTTCTGCCTAGAGCTCTGCCTCCAATCGTGCGGAGTTCTGTTAGTGTTTTTTTACCCATATTCGCTGTAAGTTGTCCATGAGTACAGTTCCTTAATTGGATCCTTGTTTTTTTTTGGGTTGATATCACTTGTACCATATTGAGTGTTTCACTCCATTGATGTTACTTACATGCTCGAGCCCTGTCTTTTGTGTTGCTGTTTTCCTTCCAAGCTAGTTTTGATTGGAGGTGTATGTATCTCTCTTATTTTACATCTGTATAAATTAATTGGATCCCTGTCCCCTCTGTATTGCGGCCTGTGGAGCATCTGAAACTAGCAGTATCAGTGTGATGAATGACCTTTGGACCTATGGTGCAGACAACAGCGTGTTCGACCAGCATCGAAAGATTTTTTTCTTTTCAGCTGTTGGTTGCAAATTGAAACAAAATCACAAATTTCAGAGCTCCAGTGTAATTTTCTCACAAAATAAAAGAAGGTACCATCACTTGTCAGTCCTCGATCACAACCGTTAGTTGGACAGTCGGCAATCACGTTTCTTCTGAATCTGCAAGATTTGTAATGCCGTCAGTGACGGTTGTTATTGCTATGCGTGTTTGCCCATAACACAACAACATGGCCGCCTCATCATGCATGTCTTGATGATGAATAAATTCTAGGAGTAGCACAAAATGGTGTAAACCGAGTTTGGCACCGAGCTTGATGATCTAGGACAGGTGTGATATCCTAAACCGAACATTCATATAAATGCTTGGAGGCAGCGTGGCACATGGGGGTGCATGTTGCCTGCAAAACAGAGCATTTGCCTTGCCGGTCACAAATCAAAATTGAGTACTGACATATCATCATCATACATCAAAACTCTAGAGTAGGAGAGCGGGAAAAAAACCAAATGAGATGCATGCAATAATTGTACTCCTTTGTAACGTTGTTAACTTTAGCAGTATAAACACATTTTATGTGGCAAAATAATGTGGTGCTTTTATGTATAGAAGAACATCCAAATAGAAAATATAGCATAAAGAAACATGTCATGGACTATGGATGAACCTTGTCATATTACACACTCTAATCAGCGACGTTATGTGCTGATACAAACAATCCCCTTGTTTAGTTGAAGTGTGACAATCCCTCCAGCATAGCAGAGCGGTGGCGGCTAACACTCTAGCAACCCCCACCATATGAAATGGGTTTAACGTCCTCCCCGAAACAGACTTTTTGTCATGTTTTACAAATAAAGCCACGACACATACAAGATCCCGAAACACCAACAATGCTTGGGCAGCAGCACAAACAATCCCAAAAGGAACATAGAAAGAGAAAAAAAATAAAGACAACGGCAGCTTGAAGAAGAGAAGATGACCCGAAATGGGTTTAACATCCAATTATGAAATCCTTCCAAGAAACATATGAACTGAACTATCGCTGCTACGACCAAAACTCGTGCAAAGAACGAACAAGATTGCCCCTTTGGACATGACAATCCCTCCATGAATAGGGCATAGGAGAGCCGTGGTGGCTACTACTCGAAATAGACTTTCACCCCGCTTTACGGTAGTTACGCACCACACGATATGAAATGGGTCTAAACGTCCTCCTCGAAATAGATTTTCACCCAGCTTTATAAATAAAGCCACCACACGATACAAGATCTCCAAACGATACAAGATCCTAAGCACCAACAATGCTGGGACAGCAGCACAAACAAGCCCAAAAGGAACATAGAAAGAAAAAATAAAAAAAGAATGAAGACAATGGCAAAGAAGATGACCCGAAATGGGTTTAACATCCAATTATGAAATCCTTCTAAGAAACAGATGAACTGAACCAGTAGCGGATGCAGAATCAAAATTTAGGCGTGGACGAATGGACATGTAGTACGCAAAATTAACTAATTTATGCACGATTACACATTCATGCCATACAAAATATACGAATTTAGGTGTGGCAGAAGCCAGATCTTGCCAGATTGCTAGCTCTGCCACTGAACTGAACTATCGCTGCTACGCCAAAACTCGGCGCAAAGAACCAACAAGATAGCCCCTTTGGACAAATATAAGGGATACAAAACGAAACAAAATGTTATTGATACAAACAATCCCCTTGGTTTATTGAACATGACAATCCCTCCATGAATAGGGCATAGGAGAGCCGTGGTGGCTACTACTCGAAACAAACTGCCACCCCGCTTTACGGTAGTTAATAGCGCACCACACGATATGAAATGGGTCTAAACGTCCTTCTCGAAATAGATTTTCACCTAGATTTACAAATAAAACCACCACACGATACAAGATCTCCAAACGATACAAGATCCTAAGCACCAACAATGCTAAGGCAGCAGCACAAACAAGCCCAAAAAGAACATAGAAAGAGAAAATAAAAAAAGAATGAAGACAACGGTAAAGAAGATGACCTGAAATGGGTTTAACATCCAATTATGAAGTCCTTCTAAGAAACGGATGAACTGAATTATCGCTGCTACGCCAAAACTCGTGGCAAAGAACCAACAAGATTGCCCCTTTGAACAAATATAAGGGATACAAAAAGAAAAAAAATGTTATTGAACGAGAGAATGAGATTTGTACCAATCGAGCAAGTTCAAATTGGGTGGCAACAAACAGATGAACGAAATCAGTCGCTGAAGCTGACATGATAATTTCATTTGAAAATTTGAAATATTAATAAGGTCAACCTGCTTGTGCCGTGTTAGCAGCAGTAGTACATATACTAGCAGTACTACAAACTCCCTCAGGCCTTAATTGTGCACTTATATAGTCTCTCAAGTGCGGCATACACAGCACACCACGCATGCACCCCTTACAATCAAGGAATCACAAGAAGAAGAAGAAGAAGAAGAAGAAGAAGAAGAAGAAGAAGAAGAAGAAGAAGAAGAGTTCATCTTCCGCTTAATTAACACGTACGTTAATCAGAGGTTCTTGCTAGTGGCGGCGACGCCGAGTGCGACGGAGACGGCCTGCGCTGCGTGGCGCTGCACGGCCTCGTACGGCGAGACCAGGTTCCGCTCCTGGTACCAGTTGTCGCAGTCGGTGGCGTAGGTGCTGGCGGCCGACATCTTGGAGACGAGGTCGGAGCCGCTCTTGCCCTTCTCCACGGCCCGGCTGGCCTCCACCAGCGCGCTCACCAGGTCGTCGTAGTTCTTGTCGCAGGAACCCAGGATCGACTCCATCGGGTTGCCCATCTTCGCCGCCAGCTTCGCCGCGTCGAAGGTCGCCTTCAGAGCCCTCGCTCTGTTCAGGGCCACCCGTATCGCCATCTCCAGCAGCGTCCGGGGCGACGACACGCCGGGGAGCTTCGAGATCGTAAAGCACACCTTCTTGTTCCCCTCCAGCTTGTCGCACGCCTGCGTCACGCTCGCGGCCCCCGCGCCCGCGGCCGTGCCAGCGCCCGCGGCGGCGGCGGCGGCGAGCTTGCGGGCGAAGATGTGCTCGTTGGTGTTGGCGCCGGTCTGTTGCGCCTGCAGGACGCGGACGCTGGTGCCGGCGGCGACCTTGCGGCCCTGCGCGAAGATGTAGTCGGCGGTGTTGTCCTGGTGCGGGACGCTGACGCTGGTGCCGGCGGCGGCCACGAAGAGCGCGGCGACGGCGGCGGCGAAGAAGGCGATGGTGGAGAGCCGTGCCATGGTTCTTGCTCTGCTTCGATCTCTTCTCGACCGCCCTCTGCGAGGTGTGTTTTTATTGGTGGGGGAGTATGTGCGGAGGGCAGGTCAGGTTAAGAACGAGAGAGAGCAGGAGGGAGGCGACGGCTCCGAGGCTCTTGCTGCAGGTTGATAGCCTTTGCATCCTGTGCCGGATCGAGTTATATAGGACAAGTGGTGACAATTTAACCTGGGAGCTCGGCGTCCATGGCAATGGCTTTTCTTAGGCTTGGTGGTTGGTTGGTTTCGCGCCATGGGCTCGCCTTGGTTTTAGGAGGTCCGGACTTAGCTTAGCTTTTTTTTCTTTCTATTTTGCTTTGCTTGGTGGACAGGGATTCCGCGTGGCTCTGCGAAAATCGCCCAAACACACGCGCGCTCAGTTTATGAATTGTGTTAGCGATGTGATTATATTTTATAATATGACCGTAAAAAGTTTAACAAAAAGAAGCAAGAATGGCTTTGGGGAAGAAGATTATGATGATCTACCACTATGCCGAACGCAGCCATAATGCTCGAATAATCACCACACCAGAGTTCACGGATCTATAGTGAACATATGTTGATGCGAATCTGCAGAAAAAATAGTTTAGAACATTTTTTTTTGAATAATAAAAAAATAGTTTAGAACATTATTGCTTGGGTTTTGATTTCTGTAACAAAGATGAAATTAGATATGACTATGAGATTTCGCTTCATTTTATATACCATTTACCTTCTCCATCCATGAATTTAGCTAGATTTTTTCAGAACATTTTCTTCTCCGAAAGCTGAAGTTCTTACATTTACAGGATCCCAACCTTGTATTTATCGTTCGTTTGACGAACTCCATATCTCTACCTCCATGCATGCACTGAAGGTAGACAACAACTTGACACACAAATGGCAACACTCAAGCTGCACGAATCTGTACCCCGGTACCTAATTAGGTACTACTAGTTCGAGGATACCGCAGATTATTTCAACTTTTCAACAAAAAAGAAAGAAGCACATATACAACGGATTTGTCCTATCGAAGAACAGGACACAACGCTAACTGAATCTTGTTGAGTTGCACATGAGAACAGAGCCTAACTTTGCACATGAGGACGAGATGTTAAAAAGTTTCCGTGAGATCTCTTAATTTTTTGGTTGTGAGCTCCAGCGGTCTCACAATAGAGATGCCACAAGGGTAGATTACAGTTTGTGAAAAAAAAAAAGGTTCTCTTAGTGGTCGTTTGGCATCCAGGTATTCAGTGAAATAAAATGCATACATGGATTCATTTCATTTATATTATGATTCCAAAAACACTCACATCTTTGACTGTCACCGGAATTTGGAAATGACAGGTCTGAGATAGGAATTAGGCTTACACATGGGGATATTTCAATGGATTTGCCAAATGAAATGACAGCCCAATTTCGTGCTAACCAAACAACATAGGAATAGAATTGCAAAATGAATTCCAGAATTTTAGTCCCAAATGATGAATACCAAACGACCTCTTAGTGATATGTTGTGAGATAAAGTGAAATATATCCTTGATTTCAGCTAGCCCATCAATTCTATGATACGTGTAGCCGACACATACAAACCATGCTCTTCATTTTATATATGAGATGTGGGATAGCATGCTTTTGAAGGTGAAGCCTAAAGTTTATCGCCATGAAGGAAAAGAGGGGAACGAAAAATCACCCTTTTGCAATATTGTTAATAATAGCTTATGGAGTCGATGGTTAAAATTTAACTTTTCTTTGGCACATTTTGAATTCCAAGTAGTTTGCTAGCTTGTTGCCTAGAACAACTAACTTTGTTAGTACCGACAATAATGTTGCTAATTACTGCCTTTGGTTGTTGTTGTTTTCACGTATTACACTCAAGCTTAGCTCTGGTCATAGTGCTAAGTAACTAAGACTAGTAACTTGCATATATTACTACTTGATGTTACTATCTTCATAGTGGGTGATAACATGTGTATGGTGTCATACAAGACCTAATTAATTAGATTGTAGACTCATATGGTCTTGGTATGTGTGATGTTATGATAACTAACTAAGTTACTACCTTCCTCTCTTTCTTTATTAATTATCATGTCATGTCACCATTTTGCCTAGTTAGTATGCATGTATATGCATGTTACTAGCTAAGTTACTTCCACTATGACTAGCTAAGGCTGATGGGTGCGAAGCTCCACATGTTGATGGAGAGAAATCAATTCAAAGAAACACTATTTTAGGAGGATGTTTGGTGGTGGCCTTGAATTGCACATGATGAAACAAAAATTTGGTAATTTCACTTTGTTTGTTGCTAGATTTAATTCACTCAATTCAATTGAGGATAGCACCTACCTAGAGCCCAAGATATGGTTGGGAGTTCATAGTAACTCTGACACAAAAACTGGTGAAAGAACATTCCCCGTATAAGTGGTTTTGGGTGTTTGCTAACAACACAAAAGAAGTCGAACCATGTGCTTAAGTGTTTTATGTGATATCTTATGAATCACTAGATGGCTATCGACCCACAAAAAGTGAAAAGTATATGGAGCGATAGTACCTAGAATCTGAGTGTTGGAAATCCTTTTCCAGGCCTGAATTTTGAAGAGGGACGAAATTTTTGCCCCCTCCCCAAGGCCGAAAATTCTACCCCTGTACAAATCTTTTGGGGCATTATTTCCGCCCCATCGATATTCAGCTAAGTCCCTGAAGTATCAGAAGTGGTGCGAAACTCATAAGAAGGGGGCGGAAATTTTACCGCCTCCTCAAAATTTTCAGGGGGGCGGAATTTGCAGGGTTATTTTTCCTCAACCGTCACATTCTCGGGTGGCTATAAATATCCTTCCCTTCCTCAAGGGTAGGTTTCTTCGATACCTCACCCTCCCACCTCCAAATATGCAAGCTTTGAAACTCTAGATCTCCTCCTATCAAATCAAACTTTATGCCCTTTTAGGGATTGAGGGAGAAGACCTAGATCTGTATTCTCACAGAGTGAATTCCATTTCCCTTTCGCTCCTTTGTGTAACTTGTAACTCTTAGGTTCTTGGAACCCTAGGAGAAATTGGGTGACTTCTAAAATCGAGCTTGGTGTTGTAAAGCTACGTGGTCATGTTGGGAGCCTCCAACTGAGTTGCGGAGATAGCCATAGTCTTGGTGTTAAGGTTTCAGTCTTCGCCTTTAAGGTCACCACTTAGTGGAGCATAAACTAGCCTTTGTGACTGCTCACCGGAGAATAGAGTGGGACCTTTGTGGCGTTGGTAGGCCTTTGTGGTGCCACATCCCTCCAACGTCGACACACTTCCCTAAAAAAGATGGAACTACTGAAATACATCTTCGCCTCTTCGTTACGGTTATCTCATTCCCTACCTTTACTTGTTTGTTTATCTACTTGCTTGTTTGTACCTTGCATATAGTTTTATCCACATAGTTGCATATCTAGACAATCTACATTCTAGTCAAGCCTAAATTGCAGTAAGAAGTAAAAAACTGTTAGTTGCCTAATCACCCTATAGTTGACAATACCGATCATTTCAGTTTTTATAAAGATATTTACACTTTAGAGGGTGCTAGCAACATGGAGAATGTGCTTGATTACGTTCCCATAAAAGGTTAATGCAGACATGAATGCAATACTCACATATGGATAAAAGCCCGACAAAGTTAAAAGTATTATTTTCTAGATGCTTCTTCTAAAGCATCGAGGCATGATGGATTCCAACTCATTTTTTCCAGGTTACTGGGATATTTATGGTGAGGATGTCACTAAGGTGGTTCCTGGCATTGTGAAAGGGGATGAGTCAGCAGGATAATACATAACCAACGCATAGATAAACCTAAAAGAACAGGGTTTCGGTGCCCATCACGGTCGACGGTGGCTCCTCTTCCAGATCAACAACCTCCTCTTGCGTGAGAGTGTCCTTCTTGGCCGTCGTCGTAGCCCAAGCCGATGATGTTGCCACTGCCGCCATTGGTGATATCGCTACTGCCGTTGCCGCTACCGATGTAGCTGCCGCCGCCTTCGCCTTGGCAATGTCTTGCAGGATCATGTCGTGGTAGTACAAGCGTGTCGCTAACGCCTAGGGGTCCATCTTCGAAGTGTCAGAGGTCAATATCAGGAAGTACTCCATCATTTTCTTCATGGTGACCCTCTCCTTCTCGATCACGATCTTCTCGTCTTGCTTCATCAAAACAGACTTCCACCTTTCATCACTCTTCTCCCCTTGGATGAGCAAGTTCGATGAGGCATCGGCAAGGCATTTGTCAATCGACGCCTGAATGCACCCTATCATACGATGCCACTTGAGCCACGGCTGCCTTCGCCTTCTTGTTGCCGATTGGGCGCCCCGCCGAGGTTGCTAGTGGCGCGTCTAGATCAATGCCCCCGTCGGCTGCCTTTGCCATATGGATACGCGTTTGCCTCCATTTCTCACATCCTTTAAGCTTGATGTAGCAATGCATCAAGACGAACCCTTTGCCCTCGTTTTCGAAACCGCGGCTGTCTTGAGCCTTGTCCAACTAGTGCTCTTGAAAACGAGATAGTACAACAGAGATCGAAATTGGCACATCGGCAACAGTACAACATTAGTATGATTTAGTCGGCACAACTACCTAAACTACACATTGGAAACAAGGAAGCATGAATTCACATTGAATACAGACTATAGATTCGTCTACTGCTGCATCACATCACGTACGGGATCAATCACGTACACGTGCGAAATCCTTGGAACAGCTTCGTTCAGGAATCTGCATCTCCATCCGTGTCTCCCTGCAGCGCTCGTGGGGTCGTGGACTGCAGCCGCACGAAGTCCTCCTCGCCGAGGCACGACTCCGGGACGACATCCCCGACGTTCCTCCCGAACGCCTGGTGACAGTAGGCCGACGCGTTCCCGCCGCCGACCCTCGTCAGGTTCACCCCGGTCAGCGACAGGTGACTGCACGGCACGGCGTCGCTGCACGCGAACGTCACCGCCCGCTCCGTCGCCGACGTGCCGGTGATGTCGGTGTAGTCGATCTCCCCCACCGCCACCGCGCTCGCCTCCTGCACAAGATTTCCGAACAGATTCAGAGACGGGCGGTGTTCTGCCGCTAGCGAAATGAACGCATCACCACCAGGTCGTTCGCCTCGCCGAGGAGTTTTACCTGGGCTCCGCATGGAGTTCCCCGGTTGGAGGCGGAGTAGTGCTGGTCGATGATGATGGGGTTGGACACGTTCCTCATCACGATCTGCGCGAACTTCACCTTGCGCGCGGTGCCACACCCGCCCTGAACCGTAAGAACAACACACAATTTTTAGTACAATATGTCACAGGTTTCAGACTTGCAGTGACCTGAATACTGCTAGTCTACTACGGGTGCTCCTTGATTCAGAGTTTCGGACACAGAGCTGGGCATTGCTTGCTTCTGTACCTCAAAGGTCTTGACGCGCACGCCGTATTTGGTGTTGGAGATGAACATGGTGTCCGTCTTGATCTTCTCTATCTTGTGAAGACTTCCATTCTCCCCCAATCCCCCAATACTGACAAACACACAGTGTTAGCTCATGCGGATCTGTCTTTGGGCAGCGACATTTCCTGTGATTTTTAGATCAATTTTTTGATGAAAACTTGTACTGTCAAGTTGATACTTTTACCTGATGCCGTGGCCAGGTCCGCACGAGATGGCTCTGAGCCGGACGTCCGTGCAGTTGCCCACAATCGACACGCAATCGCCACCTCAAAATGACATGAAGAAATTGGTTTGAAAGTTGAAACAGCAGCAAAATTTTGCCTGTCAGAGGAGATTTCGGTTCAGAAACGCACCCACGGAGAAGAGGTCATCCATGACATGGACATTGGTGGAGCTGACGAGGAGGACGCCGACGGTGCCGGGGCTGTGCTCCGGCGAGGTCACCCGCAGGTAGTTGGCCTCGACGTTGGAGCAGCGGGTGAAGACCAGGTGCTCCCGCTGGCTGTTCTGCACCGTGATGCCCTTCACGCTGATGTCCCGGCAGTCCTCGAAATGCAGCGCCTTGGGAGAGGACTGCGCTGCCCGCGCCCACCACTGCTGGCCTCTGCCGTCGACGATGCCGCCGCCGCTCAGCGCTAGGTTCCTCACGCCGGAGAAGTGGAGCCACCTGCCACGGTCGCTGTCGCGCCACTCGTCCGGGCTCTCCGGCGCGATGATGTTCCCGGATATCTGAGGAATCCCAAGAGTGTGCTGTGAGTCTGTGACGCGATAGAGACAGAGGAGAAAGTAAGAGAAGCCGAATAGCGAACCAGGAGCTTGATCTCGTCGCGGCAGGGGCCGGAGAGCGTGACGGGCCAGATCTGGTAGGACTTGCCGGCGGGCACGTTAAGGTAGGTCTTATCGCCGGTGGAGCACGCCGCCTTCCACGCGTGGACGAGTGCCTGGGCATCGTTGAAAGAAAGAAAGAAACAGAGCGTCAACGAAATGCCGGGCATGGATCCGAGCTCTGAATCCCGTGGCGGACGCCGGCGTAGCTAAATCAGAGGCTAGGCGTACCTGGGTGTCGTTGGCAATGCCGTCGCCGACGGCGCCGAAGTCGTCGAGCGTGAGGAGGACCCGGGCCTCGGCGGCGCCTGACAGGAGGAGCGCGACGACGGCGAGAGCCGCGAGCAGGAGCGGCGTCCTTTCACGAAACGCCATGAACGCACACGCCACTGTCCAGCTTAGCCTAGCAGCTGCCTCCTAGCTAGCTCGGTGTCGTTGTCATGAGTACAGACACTGCCACTGCACGACCGCGGAAGCACCAGCACGAGTTCAGTTCAGTAAACGAGGGGCCAGCGTGCAGGCTGGCACGGCGTTGCACGATCTGCGGGAGGGAGGAGCTAGCACCGATCGATCGATCTCGTGCAGTTGCAAGAGGGATCTTGCATTTATACCGACCGAAGAAAAGCCTCATCCGTAATCCAAGGGTCGCAGCTAACTGAGCCTGAATCACGTGACGAACCGAGGATGACTTTCTTCTTCGGGCTATCTCTTTGACTTTGTACACGATCTTGATACAACTGTACAGTATTATATTTCCGCCGGACGAGAAAAAAGACCTACCCAGCATGGACGTCATTTCTTTTTACTTTGATCAAAGGGGTTTCCTCCGCTTCGTTAATAAAACAGAGCTTCCTGACATGCCCTTCATGATCCAAAAACAATGCAATGGGCTTTTTTTTTTAGAGAACTTGCCGTTTTACTGATCAAACAAAATTATTACAGAGTTCTTCCCGGATGCACTACGGAACAACATCAAAAGAAAGATTACAGATACCACGCTCACTACTCCGAGCTAATTTATGCGTCACGCCATTGAGCTTGTGTCCCACATGTTGAAACACACAACTGGCAAACTCTGAAGTCCGACGTTTAATATCACCTATTACAGAGCCAACTAGGGATCGATCCCTCGTCGCTGACGAAATCTTCTGGATCACCGAGAGACAATCAGAGGCAGGGATAATATTAGGAAAGCCATTATCTCGGGTGACCACCAAAGAGCACCGTGTATCGTCATCGCTTCATCCAGCTCAGGTAATACCATGTCATTCACACCTTTAGTGCAAGTCAGCTTGACAGAGCCTCTATGGTCACGCACGACCATGCCCAAGCCAAAGCGGTTTTCATCCTTGAAGAGAGTAGCATCCACATTCACACAATACTTCCCGACCGATGGTGGAACCCAACAAGCTAACGAAGGGGATTCACACCTGCTAGTCTTCGAGGCTTCAAAATAGTGCTGCTCAATATTGTCCACACATGTTGTGATTCTGGCAGCAATTCTCTTAGGTAGGAGCTGCTCGATGCCATTTCGCGCATCATTCCATGCTTCCCAGATGTGCCAACAGGTGACCGCCAAGGCTGTTACTTGTATCTTCGAGACTCTGGCAACGAACTGAAAAAGGCAAGATTTCATAGATACCATGGTCCCCTTGTCCAGCCTAATCGGAGTGTGTCCCTTCACCACTGCCCAAATAGATGAAGCGAAAGGGAAGAAGAGAAATAGGTGCTCCAATGATTCAGATCGACCACAGAACACACAAAGGCCTTCAGCTGGGATATTACGCCTCTGAAGATGTTCACCACTGGCCAAACAATCACGCGCCATATGCCTGAGTATAATCTTCATCTTCTCCAGGCAGGTGATGACACAAATGGATTTCTAGCTCCTCTCCTGGAGCGCGTTGTCAGAGCTATCACCCCAACCCTCACTACATTTCGACAGGACACACTCAGTTCTGGCGATAAGATATGCCGAACATACCGTGTACAGACCGAACTTCGAGTGTGGCCAGGTGACAAAATCATCCTCTACATACCTGCTAATTGGAACCTGTTGGATCACTTGAGACATCGGCTCATAGAAGAAGCTACGAATTTTGTCCATTTTCCAGCCATCTGCAGTGTCATTGAGAAGGAATTTCACCTTGGCATTTGCATGGAGATCTTTCGCAATAGAGAAAGTACCAGCTCTGTATCTTGGCACCCATGAGTCACCCATGATACTGATGTGCTCACCATTGCCAACGACCCAGCTCAAACCGCGAACCAGCAAGTCACGCCCAAACAGAATGGATCGCCACGTATAAGAGGACAATCTGGGATTTACGGCTGATAAGAAATCCGTGTCTGGGAATCCCTTCAGCACTCTTGCACACATAGAGGAAGGCTCGGTCAGGTGGCGCCAAGCCTGCTTCCCCAACATAGCCTGATTGAAGAGGACAAAGTATCTAAACCCCATACCACCGAGAGACTTGGGTGTCGTAAGTTAATCCCATGAACACCAGTGGAGCTTTCTTTTACCATCCTCCATACCCCACTAGTTATTGGCTACATAGGATTTCATCTTGTTGCAAATGCCAATAGGGACCTGGAAGCATCTCATAACATAATTAGTTATGGACTGAGTTATTGACTTGAGCTTAGTTTCTTTACCAGCTCTAGATAGTGGTTGATACGACCAACCCATCACACTTTCCCAAACATGGTCAGAGGAACTTGAAGGATGTTGAGGCTGACCGTGCAATCTCCGTGGGCATGCCCAAGTAAGAATCCTGAAAGATCTCATTATTGATTTCTAGTGCATCCTTGACCGCATGCTTTACACTTTCCAAGCACTTGTAGCCGAAGAAAACCGAGGATTTTTGAAGATTAACCCTCTATCCCAACTCCTCACAGTACTTATTGAGAACATCCTTGAGAGTACTCACACTCCTACTATCACTTCGAGCAAAGAAGATACTGTCGTCCGTGAAGAGTAAATGGGCTATTGGGCATCCACAACCACAACTATGACATGATCACATGACTACTACCTGTAATACTGTAATACGAGAAACTCTAGTACACCCTTTAAATTCCCTAAAAAAAGTAGACCCCTTAAAAACACGGGATACAGAGCGTCCTTTATATCGCCGATCAAAAGTGTGTATGAGCAGATTTGAGGTTGAACTCTATACCAAAACAAGATGACCGTGGGGGTACAAATATTATTTGTACAAGATACTAATCCCCTATACTTTTCGATAGCGGACCCCCTCTCTTGATATCACGGGGTTCCTAAACACACACTAAGCAAAAATGTTTTGGAACACCTTCTTCATGTTGAACGAAACGTTTGTGTCTTTGTGTGTAATCATTGAATAACCTATAAGGCTCGAACACAACATTAGGCCAACCCTTGTGTCCTCATAAACACCAAAATTACTTAGAGTAGAATGCTCTTTCACGTGACATGAAGCATTAACGCATCGACACTATGGAAAAACGTGTGCTCCACATAACTGATAATGTTCTCGTTGATGTATACTGGAATTCTCGTATTTGTTCACTTTATCATTAGGTATATGGTGAGTATGCCTTCTTGTCCTATTATTTTGGTAGACCATTCTTAAGAATTATAGATGTAGTTAATTATTTAAAATAAGTAAATATCAAATTATTTTATGTTCACACAAAAGAAGGCAATGGAGCACCAAGGATAAAAGTCTATCTTGTTGCTCATGAAAATCCTGTAGTGGACATATACAAGACATAACAAGGTATACGAAGATTAGCTATATGGCTACGCAGAAAGCACTTGCATGAAGCAACCTGGTATGGTTATTTTACGTGTGTTCCATGCTTAATTTATATTTGCTTAGAATTTTTCTTCTTGTACCTATTAAATAAAGTGTCAATAATTTCCTTTAGAATAAATTTAATTCACGATACCTATTAAATCCTTAAATATGCAACTTCGGTGCGATTTGTATAACTATCATTATGAAAAACATCCATAAATTACTTTTAAAATAAATTACTTTTAAATCGCATATTCACTTGCTCTAGTGGATATAGTCCATCTTTCAGGTGGAGACCATAATGCACGTGGTGGTGGGCCCCAAACACATATTGTTCCTATGTGTAGATTCGTGTATGGGGAGGTGGGGCGGCGGTAGAGATTTGTTGAATAGATTATATAATGGTAAGTGTGAAAAGGAGTGGGAGAGGTTGTGTGATAGTAGCATGTTTGATCGGGGTGAGGCTTAGTTATTATATTTATAGATGGCAGCGGTTGATGGGAAGGTTGAAATATTAGGGGCCAAATTGGTTGTCGGATATAGGTTGGTAGCGAGAGGGGCCACCGGGCATGGTTCAATATGACATTGTCTTGTCAATATCATCATAGTGGGTCCTTGAATGTACAAGTATCAAAGAAAATATCTCAATAGAATGTCCAGGTTATGTGCCTTGTGGACGATAATAATTATATAAATAAGCAAATTGTATAGTGTAGCAAGTTGGATAAGCAATCGAATGAATTAGAAACACAATGACCCTATATTATTGCATGTTATCTAGATCAACTATTACAACCATAACATGTTTATTGTCTAGTTTGTCTTATAAAAGTGTTAAGTTGTTTGTCGTTGTGGAGAAATTCATTTGAAAAGATAGCTCATTCACTTACCCAATAAAATAACAGTAGAAAATGCACAATTCTACCCGCAAAAAAAAAGAAAATGCACAATTCATCTCAAATAAGATAAGTTTCCAGGGTCATTAACTCAAATGTGATAAATAGCATATAAATATCACATATAAACATGTTTAATGGGGTGAATTTATATTTATGAAAATTTCAATTTGTTCCAAAAAATATAGATAACACAAAATATTTGTAATGTTTTGACAAATTTAAAGACTTAGAAAAAACAAATTGCAGTTTGGTTTGGAACCAAAAAGTAAGATGTGCTATAAAGTCAACAAAAGTTGAGGGAATTAAAGAAATTTAGAAGATGATCTCTGAATTGTAGCTTTTAAACTCATGGAAAGACGCATTTTTATCCCACACAAAGAAATTAGAAATAGTTAGTGTAGTGTTACGTCATTGCCACAAAAAGAAAAGGCTACTTGGATGATAACGAATTGAAGCCTTTAAAATTTAGCCGTGGGCTACTAAAACTAGAAGGAAAAAATGTTTGCTTGCACAAACTCATAAATTGTAGAAACTCTATTGGCAAGATGACCTTAACAGAATAGCTATGAGATTAAGATGAAATTTGTGCAGCGGATATGTCTTAGTTACTGTCTGACGTAAGTTTTAGAATGTTAAAAAAAAAAAATATTATTTGTTAAATTATTTTGACCAATTTTGTTAACACAAGCTTCTTATATTTTTGTTTGTTTTTCACTGCCATGTCCAAACCATCGGTTTTCCTATCTCCTCAATGTCCACACTACTCCTCACGCACCTAACTGAACTTGTGATTCTTCTGTGATTGCGTGTTGCGAAGTGTGGCGCTTCGTTGAAGGATGCTCGCGAGCAAGTGTTGGTGTGAAGCTTTTTCTCGTTGAGTGTCGCCGAGGCATGTGTCATCCTCACATGGGGTGATTTTGGTGCTAGCGGACCGACAAAAAAATATTTTTTTGTATTTCCCAAAATACAATGTATTTTTAAAACTTTTCTGCGTACGTCGCTTCTGTATATATCTATCTATATATTATATATTTAACGTCATAAGTTTTCAAGATATAGAAGTTTGAGGTTTTGAAATTTTCAAAAATCTAAAAGTGAATGGAGCACTGGTGCTCATGTGCCAAAGACACTTTCCGAGTATTGAAATTATATTTACAAATCTGTGCGTGCGTGCCTATGCACGCGCGTGTTTATTCGTTCTCCAGAGCACGTTAAAACAGTTGCATTATGCATAAACATTTACAAATTTGTATACAAAATGCTACTCCTTCCATTCCATAATATAAAGTGTTATAACATCTATAATATATAAGTATATTGATTGCAAGGAAAGTTTTCGCTCCTGCGTCGCTCCCCGCGGGCGACCAGGAGTCCCCAATCCTAACCGCCCCCGGTCCCTCCTTCCCTCCACCCCCCGCCACCGCCGTCGGCGCACGCTGCCGGGCAAAGCCCGTGCGGTGCCGGTGGCGGAGGTTTCTCTTGGTTGTCTGCTAGCATGGAGGGCGGCGCGGAGCGGATCTGACAGGCGGCAGCAACCTAAAACGACGACCCTGTGGTCCCGACGCAGCGGGCCGACGAGCTGCGGCTGCGGTGGGTTCTCGTGGTGGAGGCGGCGGGGCTCCGCGGCGCTGCAGCTTCTCCCATGGACGAAGGCAGCGGCTGCTAGAGCGTCTTCATGAGATCCTCATCGGCGAAGAGGCAGGGCTCGCGGCGGCGACCTCCACCGGAGTCAGGGACAACGGCTGGGTCGGCCGGCAACCACGCGACTACGGGCAAGCGGAGCTGGCGGACCTGCGCCCTATGCAGGTTTCAGGGCATCCGAGCCCATCCCATGGCCACGTAGTGGTTGGGGTGCCGGATCCAGGCTAGGAGGCCTGGTTCCGGTGACCGCCTAGCAGCCCCGCCCCGCGGATGCTGCGAGTTTAATCGGCGGGTGCGCCCTGCTAGTTGAACCCCCAGTGTCCGAGCGTTGCCTAGCTGGCTTGGTCTTTCTTGCCCGCTTTGTGGGGAGTGTTGTTGTGGCCTGTGCTGCACCGGAGGGCGAGATCTCGGATGCCGGGGGGACGGCCCCCGAAGGTGGACTGCGCGGGTGGCTCGGCGGCGGGCGACGTGGCGGTGGTGATGGCCGTCTCCTAGGACCATGACGGTGGCGATGAGTGGGAGTTGGGGGTTCCTGGTGTTGGCGGCGTCTCGGCGTGGTCAGTGCCCAGATCGTGTGGAAGATCGGTTCAGAGATGGCTATCGTCTGAGGTACCAGGTGCGGTGAAGGTTTTTCCGGGAGAAATTCCTGCACTTCGGCGCCAACGGCTGCGACGTCTGCGGGCGTCGTGACCCTCTTGAGGGCGTCATTGTGACTACCTCTCCGCATTAGGGCTCCGGGTGAAAACCCTAGACTTTTGTGGTCTCGGCGACGGCGGCGCTTGTTGTGTCGTCACCTTCTTGGAGGCGTTGTCGTGGAGCTCTGGTCCCCGTAGTCGATCGGCGTCTTTAGTGGCAAGCTTGATGCTTCCTAGTTCTTTGTTGCTTATCTTTTGATCTGGCTTGTAAGAGGAATTCCTCGTCACCTTGTATCGATTTGACCATTTGGATTTATTTATAAAACGGGACGAAAGCCTATTTGAAGAGTATATTGATTGCAATAACGTCTTGTAGTATGGATCGTTGGGAGTAGCAGAGTACACAGACGGTGGCCAACATCATTCCACGGCCATCACGAGTCGTGCCTCGCGAGGCAGGACCCCGGGACGACGGTGCCGGCTGCCTTGCCGAACGCCTTGTAGCACGAGGCCGACGCCGCTCCCCCGCCTTCCAGCGTCAGGTTGACGTTCCTCAGCTCCAGCTCCCGGCACGGCACGGCGTCGCTGCACGCGATCTTGATCGCCTGCGCCGTCGCCGACGTGCCCCTGACGTCGACGAACTCCACCTTCCGCACCTCCACGGCCTCCGTCTGCACTCACGCACACACGCAAGTTCAGTTCAGGCTTCAGTGAGATGATTCAGAGAAAAGAGGAACATGTTAGGACGCGTGCACACCTGGTTCGCGCAGGGCGTCGGCTGGTCGCAGTAGTACTGGTCGATGATGATGGGGTTGGAGACGTTCTTCATCACGACGCTCTCGAACCTCAGGTCGTGGGCAAACCCCATGCCTCCCTGAAACAACAACAGCAGGGATTGTAACTGGACTTTAACTTTCTGATGAATGTTTTCGTCAGAGTGGAGATGGAAGTAGATGTCGTAGCATATTTCAGTTACCTGCCAGCTCTTGATGCGGACGCCGTTAGTGGTGTTGGTGAGCAAGCAGGTGTCCACCCTCACGTTCTCGATCCTATCGGTGGTCCGGTTCTTGCCTAGGCTTCCGATGCTGACAGACGCGCGCTGCGTGTTAGTACACCCTTAATTCCGAGTAGCTGAGGTTTTCAGTGAAGAGTAATGAACTGTTGTGCAGACCTACCTGATGCCATGGCCGGGCCCACACGAGATGTCTCTCACACGGATGTCAGAGCAGTTGCCGACCATTGACACGCAGTCGTCACCTGATAAAAGTAAAAGTTTTAGGTTAAACAATCGTGTGCAAGTGTGTTCTGCAATTTGAATTTGAATTTGAATTTGACTTGTACTTTTCAGTTTTCAGGTAGGAGTAGTAGAAGTCTAAAATCGGCAGCGATGTAAGACCAGCCATATCGCTGTCATGACATCTTTCAAGCCCAGCCACAGGCTGCTACATATTTTTGTCAGCTTCTATCCGGTCAACCATTTGACTGGTTTGATCTTATCTTGCAGAAGAAAATACAGACAAAGCGGCCAGCTGAAGCTGATTGGTCGAGTTCCAGCACAGCATGAATGAATGCTGTTAAGCCGTCACCGTCCGAGGCGACGAAAGGCCAGCGAACAGTGAGAGGTGGCCGGGCCGCCGGTGCACAGTGAGAGGTGGCGTACCTGTGGAGATGAGGTTGTCCATGATCTGGACATGAGAGGTGTCGTTGAGGTGGATGCCGTCGGTGTTGGGGCTGTCCGCCGGCGCCACCACCCGGAGGAAGTTGGCCTTCACGTCCCTGCACCGCGTGAAGGACAGGTGGAACTGCTGCCCGTTCTGCAGCGTCACGCCCTGCACGCTCACGCCCCGGCACTCCTCGAAATGCACCGCCTGAAAACAAAAAATCACACGCCGCCGGTCATTCCTCGCCGCCGGTGATCGAGGCGTCGCCGGTTGTTAACGACGGAGATGGTCGCGACTGGACTCACCCTGGGTGGAGACCGCGTGTCGCAGGGTTGGAAGAACGCGAGAGACATACGTGCGTCATGGTCGGGAGTTTCAGAGTTTCAGAGCAGAGACGACAGGCAAGGTGTTGGTTGGTTGGCGGTTGACTTGTAATTGCAGTAGTAGCAGTACGTACCTGGGTCTTCTTGCGCTTGCAGGAGAGCGCCCACCACTCCTGCCCGGCGCCGTCGATGGTGCCGCCGCCGCTCACCGACAGCCCGTCCACGCCGTAGATGTACAGCCACTTCATCGGGTCCCTGCCCGCCCACTCGTCGGGGCTCGACGGCGCCACGATCGTCCCGGCAATCTACCCACTGCCAACCGTGAACAAAACGTACGCGACAAAGAAGAAGAATACAGAGGAGGGCGAAACTGTTTGTAGGTACCAGCAGCTTCAGCTTCTTCTTGCAGGGGCCGGCGAGCTGCACCGGCCAGATCCGGTACGCCTTGGCGGCCGGCACGGCGAGGACGGCCTGCTCCTCGGAGCCGCACGCGGCGGTCCACGCGTTCACGAAAGCCTGTAACGATCGAAAACAGAACAGAGTGCTGAGTGTCCTCGGCAAGTAAATCACGGCGATCAATAAGCAATAATCACGGATCAATCGGGATACGCATGTAGTCCCTATACCTGGGTGTCGTTCGCAATGCCGTCGCCGACGGCGCCGAAGTCGTCGAGGGTGAGCAGCACGCGGGCCTCGGCAACGGCGCCGGAGAAATACAAGACCACCGCCGCGACCGCCACGAACCCACGCAGCGCGGACATGGGACTCCTCGTCGTCACGAACGCCATTGCCGGATCGATTAAACTGCCTACCTACTACCTAGCTCGTGGCGCGCACCGCCGCGCCGGCAGCGAGCGGCAGCGGCATAAAGAGGAAGAGTCCAGGGGAGGCGGCGAGAGGGGGGCCGAAGCGAATTGCTTGCACGACACCTAGCATGTGCCGCTCTTGTACCTGGCATGCTTTTCCCCGGGAGGAATGCGGGGCACGAAACAAGTCAATTTCTTCCGTGATTTTGTCGGGCGGTCGCGAGATTTCTGCATGTGGCAATGGGATAACTTGAGCTGCCTATGGAGTACTGGATCGGGATCGGGGAAACGCATAGTTGTGCTTTTGTTTGATTGATATCCATGTCCTGATTAAAATGCACTGTGTGGATTTATTTGGGCTGGCACGTTATGAATCGGTTCGAAAGATGCTTTCCCATGTGAAAATGTTAATCAGGTCCAATCCCCCTTTTATGATCTGCAGTACTAACGAATACAAAATAAAATAGTTTCCTTGTACAAATCTTCTACTTCCTCCGACCCATATTAGTTGACTTGGATTTGTCAAAATTTAGATGAATCTATATACTAAATAGTATTTAGATTCATCCAAATATAGATAAATTTGAGTCAACTAATATGGGTTAGAGGGAGTAGTAGGTATTAGCAAAAGAAATGCGAGTCTTATAAAATCATTACTACTGCGGAGTATACAAAATATATGTTCAAATAGATATTGGGCTGAAGCTTATACATTTTTTTCTCAAAGAATATATGACAATTTGTCAAGTTTTTCAAAAATATAATTGTTATATTTAAGTTCAAAAACTCATGCGCATTATTTTAAATGTTTATGTATGTTTTAGAAGTGTGTCCCCGTGTTGAATAAGTTTGACATAAATTTGTTACTATAAGATTTCACTCACTTAATCACGAACTGTTCAGGACTGAAACATTGAATACATAGGTATGGAAATTCTCTGTACTTTTATCACGCCTTTAGGACAAGATACAAACATTTCATACTATAAAAATGGTCACAAGGGTTGCAATACTTGTGACAGTTTTTCTGAAGCGACCTATTTGTAGTGGTGTTTATGCTCCCACAAAAGTATCTATTAGCACCAAATCTATACCAATATAAAAAGAGCGAGAGAGGCAGATCCATCTATATCTATACCAATATAAAAAGAGCGAGAGAGGCAGATCCAACACATCTTAGCCGGACAACCTATGCAATCAACACTCAGGATTAGTCCCGTTTTTAGCGGTAAAACATGGTTAGACGTCCGGCAAATTGCACGTCGCGCAAATCTCGCCTTATCAAACAACCACAGTCCACGCCTCCGCCGACTCCTTGCCATCGCCCCATGTCCATCTCATCCAAAATATCAGATCTTCCCCGCCTCCGCCCGTCCTCACTCGCTTTGCCCGACGATAGGACCCTTCGTCGCCCGCTGTCCCCAACGACTCGCCCTGCCTTCACGCTGCCGACCGTTCGTCACCCACGTCGCTCCCTGTCTCCACGCCGCTAACCGTCCCCTAGGTCGCCCCTTGTCTCCACGCTCCGCCCGTCCTCAACGCCGCCGATCATCCCCAACATCGCCCCCTGTGTCCACGCCGCCAACCGTCCTCCAGGTCGCCCCTTGTCTCCACGCTGCCGCCGTCCTCAACTCCGCCGATCATGCCTAATGTCGCCCTGTCCACAAGAAGACCAATTTCCTTTTCAATTTCAGTTTACTGATTGGTCTCTGTATTTCATAACAGTATCACATACATGGCGAACTCCTAGCCCTGCAGATTCATATTTGAAATGACAC
The DNA here is from genome assembly GCA_916181665.1 of Avena sativa. Classification (NCBI taxonomy): domain Eukaryota; kingdom Viridiplantae; phylum Streptophyta; class Magnoliopsida; order Poales; family Poaceae; genus Avena; species Avena sativa. The sequence goes on along the minus strand of OV702279.1, from coordinate 365,576,336 downwards.
CCAGTTTTGGAAAATGAATATGACAATTGTGGGTTTCTCTCCACAGCTAGCCGAGTTCCGTGATTCCTAGCATTGTTGTTTTTAGATTTCACTCCAAATGGAGCAGTTTATTCAGTGGTAAACCTTGTGCCTCTCCGAATTAGTTTTCTTTTATTCTGTTCTCAGGCCTAATAAAGAATCTGTTCTCTTGCCCCCTGATAAAGAAGGGGCGAGAAAATAACATAAGTGGTGTTCTTGTCAGTTTCATGCGCTAGGTTATACAGTAATATATAGGGCTTAGGGCACAGAGGGTATTTTAGATAAACATGATGAGATGTTTCCCTCTAGAATTTAATAGACATAATTCATATGGTCGTGGAAAGTATTCAGATTTATCTTGCAAGCTAGGTCATGAAACCAATATTCATTTCCTTTGATTAGTAAAAAGCTTTCATGCCTAAGCTTTGTCCGGGTATTTTTCGCTTCTTCATATCGTGAGAGCATGCTTCATCCATCCCCAATGTTCCTGGTGAATGATATCAGCTAGCATTATTTGCAATTTGATCTGTTTCACAATCATACTGTAGCTTGATATTTTCTCTACTAATTGTTCTCTCAAGGTACATGTTATAGGATATTTGAGCAGAGTGAGAACATGGAGGTTATTATTGAAAGACGGTTGGTCCGGACCCATTTTTGTAGCTTAGGAGGTGGGTGACCGATCTGACATATGGTGTGAATTACTGATCTGAAGTTGACGAGGTAAAATCTCCTCACAAAAGCAATTGATCTTTCTATTTTGTAACATGTGAAGTCCACATGGTAGTACCATATAGGAAGTTCAGAACTAATGGATCCATAGAAGAGAAGCACTTCTGCTACAAAGATATAATCACCTGATGTTGTTACAAGTTGGTAACTGCAGCTATAACATTTGAATTCATAATTTTTGATGATGGCATAATTTATTATTCATGTCCTCATTGATAGTTAACATGCAACTCTCCTAATTTTTTTAATTCCATACAGTCATGGTAGGATTAGAGAAAACACATGGAACTGTTCTTTTATCTTAGCTTAAAATTTCAACCGATGTGGTTTTATTTTTTAAACATGATGATTGCATAATATACATAGGAAAAAAATGCAATCTGAACTTCATAAAATGGGTTAGTTTTACAGAGACAAGTATGGTCTGTAAAGCTATTTTTTCCAGATTATGATTTGGAGTTACATTTTAATATCTATTACATTTTGAATGCCATCTAGATGTTGTGAAAGTACCGGCCTTTGTTGTTTGTTTTGTTTAACCAGCCTGTTCATTGCTCCGTCCATCCTTCGATGATTCTATAGCTTGCATGAAACTTAATTATACTTTTTTTAGATCAAAGTTAATTATACTTGTGATTTAATAATCTTGGTCTGTTTGTGTTCTGCTTGCATAATTTCAATAGTATGCATTATTTGCTAGACCATTTTACTAGATATATTAACTAAATCTGCTCGTAAAATTCATGTTTATACATATGTATGAATTCCTTTTTGCAAGGTGTCTAACAGGATGTACGATGAGATGTGGACCGGCTTCAACAATCCCTTTATGGGATTTTTACATTTAATAGTATAGATACTCCCAAATCTAAGCTTTAAAAATTGTAATTTATCTTTTTTTGAAATCATGAAAGTTTGTAGTTGTGTGTATCCTAGCGTTTCATTTCTGTTATCAATAGAAATTGTATTATTTAATACCGTAAATATACAGTATTTTAATTTTTATTCTGAACCACATCTTTTATGTATATTAAAATCTATCAACTTGACAAATTAATTTAAAATTTAAAAGTTGGCATAATCTTACAATGCTAACATATTTTATACAAAGCCAACACGTGCATTGCACATGCATAATTACTAGTAAACAAATAAAAACGTATCAACTTTTTTTGCCCACATGTTTATCTAAACTCCATAAATAATCACATAAAAGTTATAATAAAAACAATATAAATATTTTCTATTTCCATCTTAGTAAACTAGATCATAACATAGATAATACTTATAATGTTGTCACATTTTCACACCGATATTTGACATTATGTATCGAACTAACACTAACAATATGTTTTTTATAGTACTATTCATATCAGTATTTCCCATTTGCAATGGATTTTAAAATATTGTTTTATCGACACGAATCGTAATGCAAATTTTAACATGCAATTACATGATGAAATATTGAGGTACACACTAATATGCATACATAAGCGGCAGCTTTTTTCTATATAAATCAAAGTAGATGTTTCTGGAGTACACTAACTAATGTATGTGCAAAAAATCTTTTAAGTATATCTAGAGGGTTAATTGGTGAGGTGGGACTATAAAAAAGTGGGTCCGGTCTTTGGACACCTCTTTTTACAAACCAAAAGATGATATGGTTAAACTTATGTAAGGGAGAGTTCAACAGGTACATTCACTTCTTATACAACGAAAAAATCATGTTCCTAATCTCTACATCATGCAAGATGAAAACAACCAAGTTTTATTCAAACCATGTCCAAGACGTTGAGGCCAAACAGCTTTCTTAGAAACATAGTACAGACGCGTAGGATTCACAAACTCGCAAATAAACACTACCTAATGAGCACCTTCGAGAGAGTGAGCTAACAAATCTTCAAGTTGACAAAGCCAGCACAAATGCCTAATTATTGATGGGTATGTCATTACCACTAAAAGAGTAGCAACAAAATAAATCCAGGTAAATATAAATACACACACACAATCTATGACTTGAACTGTGTGCTAGTTCCACCACAATAAACTTAACCATATGACCTCAGAAGGCAAATATACCACGGGTTAACTTCAGAGAATCCCAAACAAGTAATGGGAGAAACTACAATGATTACGAATTAACACAAATGCACTACTCCTATGAACTACTACTGTTGAAGAGCCTAAGGTAGTTATTGCAACACCAAGAAAACATCTTCAAGGAAAGATACAACACTCATATGACAATGTTCGAACAATCCTATGATCTACTACTATGCCGCGAATGGCTATGCAGCTTCCCAAACAACGGCCGGAGGATGGCGCCAAACGATGTCGACATCCCGCCGGTGCCCAGGCTCAGCAGCAAGGCCTGGTATGAGTAGATATGCAATCACCAGAGGGTCCTATCATCAGCGAAGTGTGCGTCTCCATTGTGGGCCGCGAACCACAACGATGAGTGGTGGCTCCCGATCTTTCAGGCGCGGTGGACGGAAGGCATGGCGGACCTCGACGACCTCATCAGGCACCCCAACTCCTACAACTAGGAGTTGTGCAACCGGTTCTATGGCGTGTTGGGTTGCACCATTGGGTTCTTCGTCGAGCCCGTCTGATGCGGCGACGATCGCCTGGAGATGTCGTTGCCCTCGTTGTCGCCACCACGAGCTCTAGCTTGCCGGCCGCGTTTCTCCGGCTTGTCCTCCTCGTGCGCCTCCCCTACCGTGTACGCAAAAGGAAGGTGAAGGAGGAGCTTTCCTTGCTGACAAGGCGCAACATATCGCGGGGGATCTTCATTAGTGAACCACGCCAGGGGGAGCCTCCCAAGAGTAGCAAACGCATGCGTCGCCCCAAGCCGGGTCCGGAGGAGACCGCGGGCGGCGAGTCCTCTCTACTGCCCTCCTTCACCATAAGCGGCTCCTGGCGAGCGCCGATGACCCCGAGGACATGCCCGGTTTCGGATAGGCGTGGTTGGACTCAGGTGAACGCTCATGGCGCCTAGGAGGGGACGATCGACCAGTCCATCTGCTAAGCCAACCGGGAGCTCGTCGACCTGACGCACGACGATGTCATTGTCCAAGCGGTGTCGTCAAGGACGAGCCCACCGACGGTGCAGGGCCAAGCGGCATCGTCAAGGACGAGTCGTTGGACTTCAACCTCTTCAACCAGTATGACGGACAATCTCTATCCTGGCAACTGACGCCGCCGCTGTTAGATTAGTGTTTCGTTAAATTTTGTTTATTTTAGTTGAGTATCATTCGAACCTTGTAAAATATAACAAAGTTTGATTGATTGAAAATTTAGTTTCCATTCGTATTCCTTCTTTAAAGAAAACGTGCTAGACACGCCAACATATGTGCCACAAACACGGCACATCGCTGCGGCGTCCCTGAAGCGTCCGATCCGGCACTTTCGTCGGATGTCGGTTTGGGAGGAGATGCTCTAAATGTAAAGACCTACTCCCTCCGTTTAAAATATAAGATGCTTTAGGTTTGTGAATCAAATGTATCTAGACTATTTTTAGTATGTAGGTTCACTCAGCAAATGTATCTAGACTATTTTAGTATATATGTTCACTCATTTTTTGAGTAAATCTACACACTAAAAAAGTCTAGATACATTTTTTTCACAAACCTAAAACATCTTATATTTTGAAACGGAGGGAGTACATGTAATCATCCTTGCTTCTCTTGGTCCTTGATGTAAATTGTAACTCCACCCTAATGAATGGTACTAGTTTCGTGGTCCTTCGGACCGTCCCCTGTTGAAAAAAAAAAAACTGCAGGTTTGCTCGTTGCACATTTTCTCTTTCTCCATGGACTATCTTTTCAAGTAGCAGCTAACAGAGGCTGAAGCAGGAATGTTTCAGGTAGGAAAAGAACGCAGGTGGTCATCATGAATCGCGAGTGCCTCTGCCTTTCGTGAGGCAGAGGAACGCGGGAGATGATTGGGTTGTTCCCATGCGCAGCAATAGAGATGAATGGCCATGATCCCAGGTTTCACAAACGGGCGAAGCTGCCCCTGAACGTCGGCGATCCCTGGCCCTGTGGTGAGGACCTACTTCGACTTGGGTAGCTTCAGGTTTCGGCATAAAAGCAGTGTCACAAAATGAAGTAAAAGTGCAGGCACATGTACGAGAAGCAGTACTATAGTATATAGTAATTATACTGTCCTACAAATCTCTGATCAAATCCATGGAGCCTCATGCAGGTATCTAGCCTCTATAGATCATACTACATGCGTGCAGTGTGGCGCTGTGCAGTGCTATCGCTTCCTATACATGGATAGACAATCGTCGGTAGCAAGAACGAAGGAAAGAAACTACGGAGTGTACATACGTATATATACATACTGCAGGGAGCAGGGGAGGTGAATGAATCAGCCACTGGCCCGCCTGGCCCTTGGCGGATGGTTGGCGGCGGCCCTCGGAGCAACCTTGGGCTTGGCCTTGGCCTTGCCGGTCTTGCCGCGGAAGAAGGCGCAGAGGCCGCACACGGCGACGCGCGGCGACGGCGGGTCGAGCGCGGGCGAGACGCGCCCCGCCGACGCCCTGTACCCGCCGTGCCCGTGCGAGCGGCTCCGCTGCACCCGCGCGGCCGGAGGCCCGTCTGGCGACGGCCTGGCGATCTCCCCGGAGAGGGAGAGGGAGAGGTGCCTGTCCTCGTCCCCACGGCGGCCTGCGGGCGACGGCCTGGCGAGCTCCCCGGAGAGGTGCCTGTCGTCGTCCCACACCATCCCCGACGAGCCCGAGCGCCGGAACGTCCCGCTCGACCGCTGCAGCCCCGCCATCGGTCGTCGTACGTGGACAGAACTACAGAAGAGAAGCTGTGCCTCTCCAGCCTAGGCGTCGCGTGTGGCGAGGTCGGCCGTGGTGGTGAGACTTGGCGTGCACATACGCAGGAGGACCGACGCGATTCAAAGCGACAACTACGCGATTGAGAAGGAAACGGGCGGGCGCGAGAGCATCAAAGTCATTAATAACTAACCGGGGAGAGAAGTTTCTCCATGGAGTAGGAGGGAAACGGAAAGGGACGTGGACGCTCGAGTCGAGTCGGGGGTGGGGAATAATGGCCGCCGGTTCCGGCCCGGAGATAATCTACTCTGGTCATCGGTCGCTTTCCGCCAACGTCCCTCGATCATCAGCTCGCCACCCTTCTGTTTCTGTCGGAGGAAGAGTACGAGAGTTGGCCGCGGCGTGTGCGCGCGGCGACCCGACCAATTCAACGAAGGACGCGCGCGCCGGGGGCGGGCGACTTCGCCGTGGTTTCCCATGGCAATCGGCTGCCGACTGCCCAGACCATCGAGGGCAGGCTCCACGCCTCGAGTCCATCTCCAGCCTTGCCATCCAGGGCCTACGCAGTTGGCGTCCACGGTTTCGATGCCAATCAATCATGAATCATTGAGCTTCACCTTCGCTCGCACGACACGACACGGCTCCGACCGGGCTGGCTGGGGCATACAGCGACGCGACGATCCTTCGTCGCTTTGATGCGAGCCATCGTCGGTTTGCGTCCTTGTGTCCCGGTCGATCATTGACAGAAAGAGACGGGAACTGCTCATGACACCTACATCGAACAGCAGCAGCCTGGGATTTAGGCGGGATCCCACCTGACACCTAAGCAGCCGAGGTCCACACCAGTCTCAGACCTGACGACGCATCATTAGGCCCTTGCCGTCTTCCTCCTCCCGCTCGACATTTCATTTTCTTCTGCCCAGAAAAAGTTACTAAAACCAAACACTGCAGCAGATGGACTGGGACAAGTTGTTGCCTCTGCCGACGGACGGCTGTGGAGGGCTCACCGGATTCTATCGTCCTCCAGTACGGCGAAAACCTGTTGACATAAAGATGACACTACTGTCATGCAGGTACACGGTACTATCCAGACTCCAGTGTCTCAACTTTGTATTGACTGAACATTTCAACAGTAGGATTGCTACAAGATCTTTTTCCAAGTTCCAACTACAGCAGTAGAAAGCAAAGGCAAGGTCCGTCTTTGCCTGCCTACCACAGAAACGTTCCGCCGTGCGGCACAACAGCTGTCAAGGTAACGCCCCCAGAGTGCAGATTACAAAAGCTCAGGGCAACCATACAAAAGGATCCACGGGAGGACAGGTGCTGAAAGGAGATGGGTATCTACAGTGGCAGCGTACGAGCGCCTTCATTCGTCCATCATCGGTCCGGGGGTTCCACAAAGCACCGGGCAAGGCCACAGCTCTCACTATTCATGGTCACGACGTAACGAGCAAGGTTGACATCAAGGGGCCTTCCTCCGGCTGCTACCGCTGGGGCTTCTAGGCCCTCCTTGGTTGGCGGAAGCGGCTGCTGAACCGATGCTGCTAGCCCCTTGACGCGTCAAGCGGCGAGGCGACTCCACTCTCATGCTCTGGTTCTCGGCCTCGAGTTGTTTAGCCTCCTCCTGAAGCATAGCTAACTGTTTTACATGAGAAAATAGCAGCTGTTAGCCCCTGAATGAACGAAAACTGCCATGAAACACGAGCTAGTCTACTCACCCGAAGTTCATTCTCTTTCACCCGGTCCTGAAGTACAGTTATAGCTGGGCTCAAGCTAAGACAACAAAACTCATACATGTTAACAGAGGATTACAAACTAGTACAGTATATCTGGCTAAAACAGGGGCAAAGGTGATTTTGCTCTCACCAATACTCCATTAGTTTGCAGAGGGAAGAATTGTACGTAGATGTATGGTGCATAGATGTAAGCGGGTGCATCTTCCCATCACTGCAAAACAAAAAAGGTGCATCCTTTACGTTGGGACCAGGCATGTGATATTTACATTGGCATAAAGCAACTTGAATTACCAAACATTTTGAAGCATGGCTTGATTATATGCTGATTGTTCCTCTTCAAAAAGGACACGCTGCATATCACAATACGAAGCCATTGTACTCTCCAGCTTCAGCAGATGTCTTGTTGGGAATACATACAGTGGCACTTCCTTCCTTCTATACTCTGCACCACTATTAGCAACAAACTGTAAATTAGAAACTAATAGGATGGTCATGTTAAAGCACAGCACCCAGAACTTGACAGATCCACTCAGATATCAATAATTATGGAAGATAATAGTCATAAGATGTTCATTACCATGTGATATAGCATGGTTGTCAAGATTCATGCACTAGCCAACACAACCAACAGTCCAAACTGATGGAAAGGGCTAGAGCAATCCACATATACTATAACACCCCCTCTCACGTGTGGCGTGGAGAAGTCAACACGTGCAACCGGAAGAGAGGGACGGCATGCGAATCTCAAGTATGACACAAGAGTCCTACACGTGGACACAAAGGGGGGCTACCAGCAATTTTTAATAAATTGCGAAAGCTAGGACTCGAACTCGAGACCTTAGGCTTTGATACCATGTCAAGCTTCATGCACTAGCCAATGCAACCAAAAGTACGAACTGATGGAAAAGGCTAGTGCAATCCACATATACTATAACAATGGTAAGGGACTCTAGTAAAGAAATAAGGAAATGATGACTGTAAATTACAACAAAGTTGTGTAAGGAAAAAATGCTTACAACAACAGTGAGGCAATCTTTCGACATGAGCATAGATCCAAGCCCATAATGTTTAGTTCAAAGTCCTAGAAAGAATCAAAGACATCCCCTCATCCTAAAAAAAAGTACTCGGTAATATTTTAGGAATTAACAATGATTTACTCAGAAAAGAACACTGCCACAGCGATAAGATTGCCTCTGGGAAACTTGAACAATAAGCCACATAGCTTCCTTTAATAACTAACCTATATAACCATTACTTGTTCTAACATGGAACCCATGAGTCTGTGGCTGTACATCCATGGGAAGTCATCATAATGAGGTTGTGCTTAATACATTTTCTGATAGACAAACATTCCAGGAAGATCTCCTAGGTTAGACTTAGAAGATAACCCTTGTTTAAGATATTTTGAACGGCTGAAAGAGCCCAATAAGAATGGAAGTCTCAAGACTAAAGTGAAGCTTTCACAAAATCATGCAACTGAGACACACAAGAACTGAATCTCAAGAATAAAGGGTTATATATTTCTTAAGACTTCTCATATATACCATTCGCCTAATAAACAGAAGGTTTTGGGCAAGCATACCTTATGTCCATAGTTGACCGGTGCAAAGCCTCCTGTATGCTTGGGGACAGATCTGAACCATCATGATCAACAGAGGCTGCAGGAGTGTTGCCCGGTTCATAAAGAACAAGAGCATTTTCTCTGGGTTGATGTTTTTCCGATTGATTTCCATCCAAATGAGAATATAGATCCGCATCTGAAGATCTTCCCCAAACCTACACAAACCAGGAATGCATAAACAATTTGCAAATGTACTAGTGGTACAAACACACAGAAGACCGCACAAATTAATCAGGACTCCTAGTACAGAGCCCAGAAGTGAGACCGACTAGCTATTTCACTACTCAAATAAGAAGTTAAAATAAATTACTAAATGATGATCTCCAATGCAATTAAAATGCAACGGCAGAACAACAACTTAGTAAGAAGCTAACAAGAAACCTTCTAAACATAGCATAAATCTAAAGCGCAAGTTCATCTAAATGGCAATTAAAAGCTGCGACGCTGTATTACTATTTACTAGGCTTGCACATTCAATCTGGAAATCATCTATCTGAAACTTCTGGGCACAAAAATGAGGACCTTATGCGGGCTTTGCTGATCAACTGGTGTCCGTGTTTAACATCAGAACCCACATACCATATCTATAAAGTTCAATAATTCATTCAGTCAAAAGTTCCCTAAACATAATGCCTTTAGTAAATTGTTTCATATTCGATTCCAAAACCATCTATATGCTAATTAACTACAAACAACTTTGATGATAAATGTGAACTTAGCCTGATCTTTCCTTATTACAAAATGGCCAACTGTTTCCCTTGCAGTTGTGCGGCACCCTTCGCACAAAAGGCTGCCTCATAGTAGAAAACCGTTACATAATCTACCCGCTATTTATGTTTTAAAAAAAATGAAGACCGGAGAATTTTAGCGATTTGAAATCCAGCATCATGTGGCACCTGCCTAATAATACTAAAACCACGCAAGAAAGGGCTGTCCCGCGTATCAAACACCACCCCAAAAAAGAAGAATTTCATGGAAAAAATTCAGTAACATTACAACAAACAGTATGAAAATAAACCTTGCTTCCGTTTGAAGCTCTAGAATCCCCAGTGTCCTGTTCAATGCCATCAAACGCATACCGTGCAGTTAATGAGTTGTCTGATGAACTCCAAGATGAGTCAAGGTCAATGATTGGATTGCTAATAACAGGAACAATAGCACCCATTGGGGGCTGTGGCCCACCAAGTGACTGGAAGGCAATAACTTGGATTTTCCCAACCTGTTACAACATAAAAATGCGATTCAGCAAGACAAAAGCATCTGCTTGTGTCGAAATAGCAAGTGACCTTACTAAATAATGCCGACATGAAGTACAAGCTTTCGTACCTTTTGAGCATCTTCACTAAAACAAGAAAATATCAGCCCAACAAAGCCTGGATCTAGCAACTGAAACATAGCCTGGGTACGCACATCTGGAGAAGAAATAGCAATGTTTAGTCTCACTGTAGGCAGGCACCATCTCATAAGAGAGAGATATAAAGCATAAAACAGACGCACTAGCAAATTGCCTATATCTCTATTGTCACCACCAATTGGTCCAGAGGCAGCAATGGACCCTCGTACTAAGGGCAGTATAGGTTGGTGTTATCACAGAAATTCTGTAGCAAAGCCACATAGCTAAATATGGAACTCCACCATCCCAAATAGCCGAAAGCATAGGTGATTAGCTTACCACAGCCCCAACACACTGGCATCCATTTTCTAAAATGGCAAGTGAACAACAATGGGGATAATAAGTGCTGCATCTCTTAAAAATAGCATGGCTACAATGACAGACTCGCTAGTAAACTCTTGAACTGCACAGACAAAACCTATATATCATGGCACAGCTTTGCAACAATGGTATTTGACAAATAAATCCACGCGCCACGGGGCGCTTGAGCTTAGTGAAACACAGCACTTGGCACACAATAGACTACCAATTGCGGGAGAATTCGTGGCGCTTACCTACATGGGAAGGCAGGACAGTGATATGCGGGTGGGAGTGGTACCAGCCGATGACCCGGGTAGTCTTCCCGATGGTGGCCGTCATTACGTGCGAGCAGAGTCAAGGCCAACAGGCGACAGCCCCCAAACGAAACCCTACTCTCGATCCACACAACACCAAATTCTCGAAAACTAAACAAGGGGCATCAAAAAATAAACAAGGATATCTCGGCCTGCGCCGACGCGGCAGCGAGCAGCTCGGGGTTGACCTCGACGCGGTCCTTCTTCCGGTCGCACCTCATCTGCGGCGACGCGCCCCATATCAGCGCGGTGGAGCCGCCCCTGCTCGAGGACTGCAAGTAGTGGGGGGAAACAGCGCGATCTCAGGAGATGGACCGAGACATTCGTGAAAGGGGGAGATGAGAGCTGGTGTTTGAGCTGAAGTTGGGGGGTTAGGGGTAGGACCTCGACGTCGCCGAGAAGGAGGCCCATGACCTCCTCGGTCTCGGTGGTGAGGGCGTGGGAGAGGCAGGTGAGCCACACCTCCTCGCCGATCCTGACCTCCTTCAGCGACATCTCCGCCGGCCGGCCGCCGCCGATCAGCTGGGGTTTCGGCCTTTCGGGGGCAGAGGACTCGGTGCCGGCCGGTGCGCCTCTTCTTCCCCTTTTGCTGTGGGGTCGGAGTGGGTTCAGTCGCTGACGGCTGCGCCGCTGGCTTGGGCTAGTGCTGTGTGTGTGTGTCTCGCTGGGAAGAGGGCCCCGGGACACGTTGTCCAGCACTGCTGCACTGGACTCCGGCGTGGGGTCGCGCCTCTTGTGCGGCCGCGCCAGCGGAGCCTGCCGGTGGATCTGAGTGCGGGGCTGCGGTGGTCGGACGTCGCATTTGGGTTGGGTCGGGCCGTCTGAGGCCCTTTATGGGCTGGATTTAATTGGGGCGGCAATTATACATTTTGGTTCTCGTTCAATCTTTTTTTCTCTATGGCTTTTTATAGCAGATTCTATAAAGAAATTTATTTATGATGAACCTATGAAAAAAGAATGAGATCACAAAATTATTATGGACTTAGGGCCCATCCTCTATTTCCATATGATTTCTATCGTAAACTTATACTTCAACAATAAATATTTGCTTCTTGTATGACTCGCTTCTCTCTCGTTAAAAAGGTATAAGTTTTCGCAAGGTTATCTTAGCGAATATCTCAAGAATCATGTTTCAGCAAAGACTATTTCTTCTGATAATTTTGAACTCATGACATTCAACGAATAATATTATTGTTGTTGTGTTTTAAGAATCTTTTGCTTTCCAAAAATGCGGTTGCAAAATGATAAGCTTTAGGTTAAAATGCATATTTCAACTCTCGAGGATAGGCTTCTATGATAAAATGTAGCAGACAATAACTCCGAAGAATAGTATGTTAACTTATCAAGAATTAGTCGACTTGTTTTTTTTCGACTGTCGCACCTTCAACTATGAAAATCTGTCAAACTTTTGAAACATTTTTCAGTAAGATTTTTCGTGGGAACAATAGCATGTCGCTAACAATTTACCATGCAATTGACAAAGAATGTGCTAGCCTTGATAGATCAAATATATATAGTTTTAAGTGAAAACTTTCGTGTTGAAATGTGCAAATTTGAATCAGTTGATTTGCATTTACGTTTATGTGTATTAGAATCCATAGGATTTTCCAAGGGGAATATTCAATTTTGTAGAATTGGATTTTTTAAATCATTTCTACTACTTCTTCAATTCGAAAATAAGTGAATCGGATTTGTTTTCGCATGTATCTACATAGTAAGACGGGACAAATTTGTGTCACCTTTTCTGAACGGAGGCGCAAATATTCAACTTACCTTAAACCTCCCGTGAGATTATTTTCTTGTTGTGTTACAACCCAAAAAAAAGGTACGAATTGAGGTGCAAGAAAATAACGGTCCTAACAGTTTGTGATATCGTGTCCAATCGTGGTGCACTCGTTGGCATGTCAGAGCTCGCGATGCACTTGTCTCAGGCCGGGCCTGGAGGGTGGCAACCAAGGAGAGGAAGGTGGCCATGGAATAAAGTCCCAGAGCAATGGAACAAAAGCAGAAGTTAATGTTCATGGATACAAGTGGTGCCCTATTATCATCTGCTAAACCCTTTTTTTCATCTGTTGACAAAATTGTTAGAACTCAGAGTATTGAGAGTAAAACTTGTTGTCTATTGCTTGTGGGCAAAGCCCTATTTATACAAGAGTTTGGGGCATCATTGGTGCCTATTACAAGAGACATGACTCTTACAAAAGGACACAACTGTTGATATAGAGAGAAAAGGGAATGAACGTGTCCATTCGGTGCTTTGGACATAACTAACATGGATTTTAACAAAAATATTTTCTGGTGTCCAAAGACCAATCTTTTTGTACCTAAAACTTTTAATGCGTGCCCTATATATATTTATGATTGAGATGCCTGAAACATATATTATTGTTTTTCTTAAAGTTGAACGTTGATTTTTTTTAATGTTCTAAGATAAAGGGCTCCATGGACCCCGGAGCCAAATCGATGCACTCATCCTGCTATTGGCACTAGCTCAAACTTGGCTTCACCTTTTTCTTTCTGGTGTCAAGGGTTCGCGTTTTGCTAAGCTCAAATCAAGGTTTAGAACACATTTTAGTCTTCCTGTTTTGGTGGCTCAGTTCAACCGGCCCGTGGCCATCACTCTTGATGAGAGGCATCTGCTCACTCTACTAATCAGAATGCAGCAGGGGAAGTAGCGACACGTATTATATATATATAAGCGTATAAAATTCACAACTTTGTTATTGACATCATAGAAACATAAAACGAGAACCCTGACGAAAAGAAAGATACATGCATCTCTCGTCAGACATTCTCACCCGACTCAACATCCAAACAGACTCAGAGACTTAAATAAGGTAAAGTTATTACAACCAAATGTAAATCATGAAAGAGGAAAGATGTACTGTATGAAAAGAAGAGAAACGACGAAGGCAGATAAGGCAAGAAAGCTTCTAGTGATCCCCGGTGGTCTTCTCGGTGGCGGTGTCCTTGGTGGCGGCGTTGTCTCCGCCGCCCATCCCCAGCGTGTTCACCACCGCGTCCTTGGCGCCCACCACCGCGCCCTTGACCGTCTCGGTGGCCTGCTGGAGGACGCTGCCGGTCTTGTCCTTGCCGGCGACGGCGGACTCCTGGGTGTACTGCGCCGTCTCGGACGCCTTCTGCTTGGCCGCCTCGGTGGCCTCCGCGGCCTTCTGCTTGGCCAGCTCCGCCTTCTCTCCGAGGAAGCTGCCGGTCTGGTCCTTGCTCTCGACGGTCTTGTCCTTGGCCGCCTGCGCCGACTCGGCTGTCTTGTCCCTCGCCGCCTGCGTCGTCCCGGCAGCCTTGTCCTTTGCGGCCTGCGCCGTGTCGGAGGTCTTGTCCTTGGCCTCGCCGGCCTTCTGCTTGGCGGCGTCCGTGGCGCCCTGCCCCTGGCCGGACGCGTTCCCTGTCAGGTCCGCCGCCCGGTCCTTGGCCTCGTACGCCTTGTCCTTGGCCGCGCCCATCACCTGCCCAGTCTTCTCCTGCAAACAAAAGACATATTTCAGAGACGAACTGAAATCGATCGACACAGGCCGCAGCGACATGGGACATTCACGCGGAACCGAATGATCGAGACGGTGGGCAAGTAGGTACTACCTGGGTATGGCCCTTGGCCTCGCCGACGCGGTAGCTCGCCTGCTCCTGGTTCGACGCCATCTCTCTCGTGCTAAGTTTTTGGCTGGGGAAAGCAAAGATCACTCGCGAACACGAACTGGACTGTGTAGATTTTCTCTGAAAAAGAAGGCCACTCTTGCTCAACTCAGCTGTGATCGATCTGCGTGACAAAAAAGGGCATCGATCGTTTCTATAGGCTGCAGCTCCGGGACACGTCTTGGGGCCGAGCACGTACACGACGGACACGTAGGGATGACACGCAGACGCAGGTGTGGCGCCTCCGTCCGTACCTTCGCGAAGCCTGGCCGACAGCCGATTGGATCCAACACATGTGGAAGCTAATTAAAAACTCGAGGAGAAGTACAAGTAGTAAAACAAGTGTAAAGAGATCGATAGAGTGGATAGCATTCGACGATGGAGTACATTGTCCCCCTTTTTAAAACTGCGTTCATGCATGAGTCGTGGCGGGACGACACGGCTGGCTGAGGATCAGAGTCAGACTATAACTTCATCGGATAAAAGTGGGACACGCCTTTCTGCGTCCATGGCATAAGGTTCGCCGTGACGAATGACCAACCTCTCATGCGGTGGCCGGTGTTCCAACCTCTCATGTTTCACATTTTCTATTGCTGACTATTCATGGGAGTGATACAGACAGCTCTCTTCTTCTTCTTCTTCTTCTTCTTCTAGCATGCATACACGTGTGGTGCACGTTTCTACTAGTAGTGAATTTGGTCGAGGAAAAAGGGCCTGCTAGTACATTAGATTCAAGCAAAAAAAATTATTATTAACATTCGAATGCGGGTTGTTCAGAGAAGAAAAAATTAATAAGCATTCAACATTTTTTTTAGATGAGCAATCTACGTAAAAAAAAAGTCCATGAATCCTACTGATCTCACACGTTAGATCGAGCAAACCAACGGTTAAATTGATGCTCTACACCCGGTTCAAAATTGGTACACTATATAGTGGTATGGATAAAGCGACACAGTTACATTTACAGTAAGGACCTTACAAAAGTATTTAAAAGCAAACAAGTCCTTACCTTTTGCATTACAAACCATAGGAAATAATTGAAAAAAGCAATCAAATCCTTTGTGTCTGTCGTCGCACCGGCAACACCGAGCACGACCGTCTTTACCGGCGTCGGGGACGCTACCACTTGACTACGATGAAACGTGGGTTACGGCCTCATACTTCATTGAGGGCCACCACCTGGAGGTTGGAGAAGCGCCGGAATCCACTATTGGAGAAGCGTCGGAATCCACCTGGAGGTTGGAGAAGCCTCCATATGGCCAACTGAGTCGGCTTACAACTATTGGTCGCCGAGGATGGAGCTCGATTCATGCTGTCACTACTCTAGGACCGCCAGCTTTCAAGCCGAAGTTCAGAGAAATGTCCATTCTCTTCAACTCCACCATGGAGAGATGCAGAGAAGAACATAGCTTCACTCCGGATTGAAAACCCACCGGAAGAACCGACCTTCAACCACCGCACCAAGAAAGCTGACCTGCCATCAAACCCCGAACTCCCGCCACGATCCGAACGAGGCAGATGTAGAGAAGAATTGCTGCAGAAGGAGACCGCAAAACAAATTTTATTGAAGGAGTTGCCCGGATCTTCCACCGTCACCGCCTTCGAATCCCTCCATGAGAGCGTAGTCGCAAGACGAACAAGAACCAAGCAGAGCTGGGCTTGGTCCAAGAAACCCATCTCGAAGCTCCGGTTGCATGTATTATTTGGAGAGATGCGAGGGCCTCCACCTGGAGGTTGAAGAACCGCTAGAATGCACTGCCGATGAGAAAGGCCTCCATATGGCCAACTGAGTCGGCTGACAACTATTGGTCACTGGGGATGGAGCTCGATTCTGTTAGATGTATATATTTGTATTGTAGTTTCCCCATATGTTAGGGGGCTTCCTGCATATTCACACATGTATCTTTATTATATAGTGTGGCCTTTGGCCCTAGAGGAATACAAGTTGTCTATTCATAACATGGTATCAGAGCCTCGTTAGCCATGTCCTCTTTCTCGCAACTTCGTCGGCCGCCATCGTCCCTGTCGCCGCCGGCCTTGCCGTCGTCGTCGCCGCCGGTCGCCGCCCGTTTTGCTTCAGATCTAGATCGGTCGCTGTTTCAGATCTGGACCGATCTAGATCCGTTTCAGATTGGAATTCTTCTTCAACAACTCCCGTCGGGCTGCCTTCTGTGCTCATCGGGCTGCCTTCTGTGCCCACGCCAACTCGTCAGGTCCCGTCCTGTCACCACCTGCTCACGCCAACTCCTGCGGGACCCGCCTCTGCTTCAGGTCCCGTCGCCCGTCGCCAGATCCGTCAGGTCCCGTCACCCGCGCATGCCCGCCAACTCGCCAGGTCCCGTCGCCCGTCTCCCACGGGACCCCGACCCCGCCCTGACCCCGCCTGCCTCTACTCACGCCAGGCAGGACCCGCCTGCCCACGTCCCCGCAGGACCCGCCTCTGCTTGACAAGCTCACTCTCGCCCGAGCCTGCCTCTCGCCCAAGTCTGCTGGTTGCCTGCGTGCCGGCTGCCTCTCGCCCGTTCCGGTCATGATTTTCCCCGGAATAGGTTCGCGTCGCCCCGATCTACCTTGTTTCAGTGTTTAGATCACCGGTGGTGTCCTGTTCTAGGCAGAATTGGCCGGAGATTGCTGGTTTGCGAGAGTTGACTTCCAGTCAAATCTAGTAAAAAAAAGAGTGAGAGAGAGATGACTTCTTCCTTGGGTTATGTTGCGATTCCTCGCTGCCCGGTGATCTTTGATGGCGTAAATTATCCTGATTTCGCTGCCTTTATGCGCGTTCACATGCGCGGTCTCCGTCTTTGGGGTGTGCTCTCCGGCGAGGTCTCCTGTCCGCCGTGCCCCCTGCTCCTGTGGCTCCTCTTCCGCCGACGCCGATAGTTCTCGGCGCTGATGCTTCTTAGGAGGCCAAGGATGCTGCTCAGAGTGCTGATGATAGTGTTGTTGCTGCTTATGACCTGAAGTTCAAGCAGTATTCTTCTGATCTCGAGGTCTATCGCCACGCTCTGACTACCTACACTCAGTGGGTCTATGAGGATGCTCGTGTTGCTGCTGTTCTCACCTCCAGTGTTCTGCCCCAGTATGCTACTGAGTTCATGAGTCTCCCTACTATTGCCTCTCAGTGGGCACATCTTCGTCAGCGCTATCAGCCGTCTGGGGATGCTCGTTACCTGTCTGTGGTTCGTCAGGAGCATGCTCTTCAGCAGGGTGATTCTACTATTGATGAGTTTTATACTCAGAGTGATGCCATCTGGCGTCAGCTTAATTCTCTACGTACTGCTGTTTGTGGCACATGCTCATGCTGCCAGATTGTCCGCTCGGATTTGGAGTTTCACCGCATCTATGAGTTTTTGTCTCGGCTCCGTCAGGAGTTTGAGCCCCGGCGTGCTCAGCTGAATGCTCGTGGTCGTGTTCCGCTCTCTGAGGAGTTGTCTGAGCTTCGGGCTAAGGAGACCCGTCTCCGTGGTGCTGGTCTTCTTGCAGTTCCATCTGCGCTTGCTACTCGTGGTCCTCCTATGCCGTCTGCTCCCTCGACTCAGCCGCGGTCGTCTGTGCCGCCGCCGATACTACCCACTCCTCCAGGTCAGGGTCAGAGTCAGCACCAGCAGTCTCAGGGTCAGAGTCAGCACCAGCAGGCTCGTGGTCAGCGTCGCCGTGGTTCTCTTCGTCGCTGCTCTTACTGTAACAAGGATGGCCACACTTGGGCCACCTGTTATACACGGGATCCCAGTTTACGTCAGCAGCACCAGGCTCGTGGGCAGTCGGCTCCTTCCGGATCTACAGCAGTTGCTCTCTCCGATCAGGACATTATCAGGAGTCTTCGCGGTCTGCTTGCTGCTACAGGCTCTTCTTCGACAGGCACTGCTGGTTCTGTGATTGATTCTTCAGGCACTACGCGACCACCACCTTCTACACAGTCAGGTATGTCCCCATGGTATCTGGATTCTGGAGCTTCCTTTCATATGACCTCTGAGTCTTCTTTTCTGTTCGCTCTTCGTTCTCTCCCTTCTCCTGTCTGTGTTTTCACGGCTGATGGTACCTCTCTTCCTATTTCTAGTCGGGGCACCCTTTCTACTTCTTATTTTTCTGTTCCTGATATTTCTCATGTTCCTCTTCTTAAGATGAATCTGTTCTCTGCTAGCCATCTTACTGACTCTGGTTGTCGCGTCATTCTTGATGCTGATTCTTGTGTTGTCTAGGACCGTCGCACACAGGCCCTGGTTGAAGCTGGCCCTCGCAGTCGTGACTCTTCAGGACTTTGGGAGTTAGACTGGCTTCGTGTTCCTTCCGCTGCCACTTCATCTGCCAGTTCTTCTCCGGTCGTCGCCTCTACTACTAGCTCCTTTCAGTAGTGGCATCATCGTCTTGGTCACCTCTGTGACTCTCGCATGTCGTCATTAGTTCATTGTGGTCTTCTGGGGTCTGTCTCAGGAGATGGGTCTTTGCATTGTGAGGGTTGTAGGTTGGGTAAACAGATTCAACTTCTCTATCCTACTAGCGCGTCTATATCTCAGTGACCTTTTTATTTAGTTCATTCCAATGTTTGGGGTCCGGCTCCTTTCGCTTCGAAAGGGGGCCATCGCTACTATATTTTATTCATCGATGATTTTTCTTGGTACACTTGGTTGTATTTTATGCGCTCTCGCAGTGAAGTGCTTTCCATATATCAGCGTTTTGTGGCCATGGTCCGTACTCAGTATTCTACCCCCGTCTGTGTTTTTCGTGCTGATTCTGCTGGTGAGTATATCTCCCAGATGTTGCGAGGTGTTCTTGCTGCGCAGGGCACCCTTGCTCAGTTCTCCTGTCCTGGCGCACATGCCCAGAATGGTGTTGCTGAGCGTAAGCATCGCCATCTTCTTGAGACCACTCGTGCCATGATGATTGCTTCTTCTCTCCCGCCGCATTTCTGGGCTGAGGCTGTTGCTACGTCGGCTTACCTCATCAATATTCAGCCTTCTGCCACCTTGCAGGGTGGTATCCCTCTTGAGCGCCTATCTGGACAGTCTCCAGACTACTCCATGCTTCGCTTGTTTGGTTGTGTTTTCTATGTTCTCTTTGCTCCTCGCGAACACACCAAACTGACCGCTCAGTCCGTTGAGTGTGTCTTCCTTGGATACAGTGATGAGCATAAGGGCTATCGCTGTTGGGACCCTGTTGGTTTTCGGATGTGTATCTCTCGTGATGTTACTTTTAATGAGACGCGTCCTTTCTATCCTCGTCCCAGTGCTGGTACTTACCCGGTGGAAGATATCTATTTTATTCTCTTTCCTGACACACCTCCTTCTACTCCTATTGTGTCTTCTTCAGGATCTCCTCCTCTTGATGTCTCTTCTTCGACACCGTCCTCCTCTGCTCCGTCTAGTTCTCCTAGTTCTCCCCGTTCTCCGGAGTCTTCCTCTGCTATTCCTTCTTCTTCATCGTCGTCTCCTGAGTCGTCTTCCTCTGATAATCTTCCCTCTACTCGTCATGTTCGTCAGCGTCGTGCCCCAACCGTTACTCTTCTAGTTAGTATGGTCTTTCTATTGCCTTCGAGCCGACTTTTTATCGGGATGCTGAGCATCATCCTGAATGGCAGCTGTCCATGGCTGAGGAGATTGCTGCGCTTGAGCGCACTGGAACCTGGGATCTTGTTTCTCCCCCTCCCGGTGTTCGTCCTATCACGTGTAACTGGGTCTATAAGATTAAGACCCGCTCTGATGGATCTCTTGAGTGCTATAAAGCGCGTCTTGTGGCTCGTGGTTTTCAGCAGGAGCATGGTCGTGACTATGATGAGACCTTTGCTCCTGTGGCTCATATAACCACTATGCGTACTCTTCTTGCTGTTGCTTCTGTTTATCACTGGTCTGTGTCCCAGCTTGATGTTCACAACGCCTTTCTCAATGGTGAGTTAAGTGAGGAGGTTTAAATTCAGCCTCCTCCTGGGTATTCTGTTCCCGAGGGGATAGTTTGTCGTCTTCGACGTTCTCTTTATGGCCTCAAACAGGCCCCTCGTGCCTGGTTTGAGCGCTTTGCTTCTGTAGTGACTGCTGCTGGTTTCTCCCCTAGTGATCATGATCCAGCGCTGTTTGTTCACACTTCTCCTCGTGGACGCACTCTTCTTCTTCTCTATGTTGATGATATGATCATCACTGGTGATGATCCTGAGTATATCGCCTTTGTTAAGGCTCGTATTCATGATCAGTTTCTTATGACTGATCTTGGTCCTCTTCGATACTTTCTTGGGATTGAGGTTTCCTCCACTTCTAATCGCTTTTACATCTCTCAGGAAAAGTATATTCAGGATCTTCTTGCTCGTGCTGCTCTTGGGGATGAGCGCACTGTTAAGACCCCTATAGAGCTTAATGTTAAGCTTCAACCTATTGATGGTGATCCTCTTTCTGATCCGACGCGTTATCGTCATCTTGTTGGGAGTCTTGTTTATCTTGCTGTCACTCGTCCTGACATCTCTTATCCTATTCATATTTCGAGTCAGTTTGTTTCTGCTTCCACCATTGTTCACTATAGTCATCTTCTTCGTGTTCTTCGTTATCTTCGTGGTACGATCACTCGTCGCCTTTTCTTTCCTCGTTCCAGCTCCCTCCAGCTCCAGTGCTATTCGGACGCTACGTGGGCAAGTGATCTTTCGGATTATCGTTCACTTTCTGCTTACTGTGTGTTTTTTGGTGGTTCGCTCATTGCTTGGAAGACGAAGAAACAGACAGCGGTTTTCCGTTCGAGTGTTGAGGCTGAGTTGCGTGCTATGGCCTTGTTGACTGCTGAGGTGACCTGGTTACGGTGGTTACTTGCGGATTTTGGGGTCTCTATTACCACACCCACTCTGGTTTTGTCTGACAGTATATGTGCTATTAGTGTTGCACGTGATCCGGTCAAGCATGAGCTTACCAAGCATATTGGTGTTGATGCTTTCTATACACGTGCTCAGGTGCAGACTCAGGTTGTTGCACTTCAGTATGTGCCTTCACATTTACAGTTGGCGGATTTTTTTACGAAGGCACAGACTAGAGCGCAGCATGATTTCTTACTCTCCAAACTCAATGTTGTGGATCCACTATGAGTTTGAGGGGGGGTGTTAGATGTATATATTTGTATTGTAGTTTTCTCATATGTTAGGGGGCTTCATGAATATTCACACTTGTATCTGTATTATATATTGTGGCCTTCGGCCCCAGAGAAATATAAGTTGTCTATTTATAACAGATTCATGGTGTCACTACTCCAGCACCGCCATCTTGCAAGCCGAAGTTCAGCAAAATGTTCATTCTCCTCAACTCCACCCATGAAGAGATGCAGCGAAGAACATAGCTTCACTCTAGACTAAAAACCCACGGCAAGAACCTGCCTTCAACCACCACACCAAGAAAGCAGACCTGCCATCAAACCCTGAAATCCCGCCACGATCCGAAGGAGGCAGATGTAGAGAAGAATTGCTGCAGAAGGAGACCACAAAACGGACCTTATTGAAGGAGTTTCCCGGATGTTCCACCGCCACCGTCTCCCTCCATGAGAGCGCCATCGCAAGACAAAGAAGAACCGAGCAAATTAAAGCTAAGCTTGGTCCAAGAAACCCATGTCCAAGCTCCGGTTGCATGCCTTATTTGGAGAGATGTGAGGTCCCCTCGTTCGCGCATGCGCCGCCGCCTGCCACCGGCGATGTGTTGTCTGCCACCGGCGAGACACATCGAAGAGGAGGAGCACCGGTACGCAATGGGATCTGGCCGCCTTGATCCACCAGCCTAATCTCAGACTCCATAAAGGAAACAACTGTGCAAAAGCAAAACTTAAACCTAAGATCAGCACCATCCCTTGGAGAGCAAAACTTAAAACTAAGATCGGCACCATCCCTTGGCCCTCTCCGTACAGCGGCGCTACCCTCTCCGTACAGCGGCGCTAGCGGGAGAAGCTCCGGTCCGGCCCGAAGGAGAAGCTAAGGAGGAGACCAGAAGGAGGAGACCAGAAGGAGGGGTTTCGAGAGATACCAAGAGAAAAGAGATCCTGCATATAGGTTGTTGGATCTGTCTTGTGCATCATGAGAGTCTCATATAGGTTGTAACTAAGAACTTGTGTTTAAAGCAGAGCAGTACACAAAATTTCTTCGCACAATACGTTTTCTGTTCATCATTATATTTTTTTCATAATTAAATTCTTTTAATTTTTTTCATGTGTCACGAATTAACCTACGGAGAGATTTAGTTAAATCTGACCAGTCAACTGAACTCTAGACTACCTTTCCTATTTATAAGATAGGCGTTGAGGTGACACGGGGCAACGATATTTTTCTAAGCTGCTCACCTTTGGCTGAAATTTTCTGGCGTTTTTTGTTTTTTTCACTCGGTTCGTGGGAGGCTGAGAGCACATCAGCACAACATGGAAAGCATGTACTACACCAAACCATCGCAAAATACAATAAACTTTAACACCAACATTTTTTATTACAGTGTAATGAAACTTGAAATTGGGATGCCTGACGAACACAAAATACATCTGTCGTCAGACATCATCACCCGACGAACGTACACCATCCATGGATATGATCTCAAAGAAAGAACAACCGTGGACACTAGACACATAATAAATACATCAAAAGCAAATGTGTGCCTGGAAATCATAAAATTGTACCAGAGGAATTAAACGAAAGCAAATTAAGATGCGACGCATCGGTCTAGTGATCCCCGTTGATCTTCTCGGTGGCGCTGGTGGTGTCCTTCGTGGCGGTCCCGTTGTCCCCGCCCATCCCCAGCGTGTTCACCACGGCGTCCTTGGCGCCCACCACCGCGCCCTTGACCGTCTCGGTGGCCTGCTGGAGCACGCTGCCGGTCTTGTCCTTGCCAGCGACGGCGGACTCCTTGGCGTACCGCGCGGCGTCGTAGGTCCTGTCCTGGGCGTACTGCGCGGTCTCCGCCGCCTTCTGCCTTGCCGCCTCCGCGGTCTGTGCGGCATTCTTCTTGGCCATCTCCGTCTTCTCGCCGAGGAAGCTGCCCGTCTGGTCCTTGCTCTCGACGGTCTTGTCCTTGGCGGCCTGCGCCGTCCCGGCAGCCTTGTCCTTCGCTGCCTGAGCCGTCTCGGACGTCTTGTCCTTGGCCGCCTCCGCCGTCCCGGCCGCCTTGTCCTTTGCAGCCTGTGCCGTCTGGGACGTCTTGTCCTTGGCCTCGCCGGCCTTGTGCTTGGCGGCGTCCGTGGCGCCCTGCCCCTGGCCGGAGGCGTGCCCTGCAAGGCCCGCCGCCCGGTCCTTGGCCTCGTAGGCCTTGTCCTTGGCCGCACCCATCATCTGCCCCGTCTTCTCCTGCAAACAAACCACAACGATTACGACATTTCAGACACGGCGCACGCAAGCATTTCAGACACATTTTCTTGGGAACGATCGATCGAGATGGTGGGCACTGGGCATGTACGTTACCTGGGTGTGGCCCTTGGCCTCGCCGACGCGGTAGCTCGCCTGATCCTGGTTGGAGGCCATCTCTCTCGTGCTAAGTTTTTGGCTGGGAAAAGCAAAGATCACTCGCGAACACGAACTGGAATTTGCAGATTTTCTCTGGAAAAGAAGGCCACTCTTGCTCAACTCAGCTCTGCCTGCCTGACAAAAAGCGGGCATCGTTTATATAGGCTGCAGCTACGGGACACGTCGCGGGGCCGAGCACGTATATGACGGACACGTAGCCACGTAGGGATGACACGCAGGTATGGCGCATCCGTACCTTCGCGAAGCCTGACAGCTGATTCCATCGAACACATGCGCAAGCTAATTAAAAACTCAAGGAGAAAACTGGAAAGTACAAGTAAAACAAGTGTAAAGAGATCGATAGAGTGAATAGCATACGAAGAGCGGCGTTTCTACCATGCACGGCACGGGCTTCTCATACCTAATCTTGTCATATATGTACTATTACATGCATAATCTATAATATAAATTCATCTCCATATATGCATGCATATTAATCTATTTCTAAACTTTAAACCCCCATAGCCTTTGAATTAAAACTCCAACTTTTATTATGTTCGAACTGAAGGGTTTCGCAGCATAGTAAATCAAAAAAATTATACGGATGCGAACGGGAAAGCCAAGATCTAATCTAGGAGATGCAATCAACGAGAGGGATAGATGAGATCTTCATACCCTTAAAGAAATCGCACAGCGGAAACGTGGGTGATGTAGTCGAACTAGCCTTCTCCTCCCCGCGATCCGATCCGATCCAACGCCGCAAGTGATGACGCCTCCGAGAGATGCACACGTACGGCACCGCGACGTCTCCTCCTTTCTCGGTCCAACAAGTGGGGTGGAGAGATAGATTGGATCTACAGCACGACGGCGTGGTGCAATGGTGGAGAGTTTCTGCGGCAGGGCTTCGCCTACACGCAGTCGGGAGAGAAAGAGGTAGGGCAGCAGCTGGCGGCTAGGGTTTGGTATGAGGGAAGGGTGCGCCCCCTGCCCACCTTATATAGGGGGCTGGTCGGCCCCCTTGCCCCCTCCTCCAAGCCCTAGGGCGGCGGCCCCAAGGGTGGAGTGGGGGGCAAGTCTTCCCCCCCTTCTAGAAGGTCCCCTAGGGTTTTGGCCGGCTGGGCCTATGGGGGCTTGTTGAAGGGTTTCGCGGCATAGTAAATCAAAATTTTCTACGGATGCGAACAGAGGGAAGCCAAGATCTAATCTAGGAGATGAAATCAACGAGAGAGATTGGATTAGATCTTCATACCCTTGAAGATTCGCACAGCGGAACGTTCGTCGGAACGTGGGTGATGTAGTCGTACTCGCTTCTCCTCCTCGCGATCCGATCCGATCTAGCACCACAAGTGGCGGTGCCTCCGTGAGATGCACACGTGCAGCACCTCGACGTCTCCTCCTTTCTCGGACCAGCAAGTATGGTGGAGAGACGGATTGGATCTACAACACGACGGCGTGGTGTATATGGTGGAGAATTTCTGCAGCAGGGCTTCGCCTACAAGCAGTCGGGAGGGAGAGAGGAAGGGCAGCAGGGTGGCTAGGGTTGGAGGGGAAGGTGTAGGGGGTTGGTGCGCCCCCAGCCCTCTATATACAGAGGGGTGGGCGCAGCCCTAGCCCCTCCCCCAAGCCAAGGCCGGCGGCCCCAAGGAGGAAGAGTGGGGGGCAAGGAACCCCCCCCCCCCTTCTAGAAGCTCTATCTAGAGTTTAAACCTCTCTTGGCCGGCTGGGCCCTATGGGGCCTTGTGCCCCTGGCCCAATGCGGCCAGGGCACTCCCTCATAGGCCCATGCCCCCTCCCGGAAGGTGGGGCCACGTTGGTCCCCTTCCGGAAGGTTCTAGAAGCTTCCGGTACAATACCGATTAACCCGGAACAATTCCGAACTCCAAAAACTGCACTGCCTTATATGAATCTTATTCTCCGGACCACTCCGGAACCTCTCGTGATGTTCCGGATCCCATCCGAGACTCCGAACAAAAACTCATAAACCAATTATACAATCTATCCTAGCGTCGAGACACGTTAAGTGTGTGACCCTGCGGGTTCGAGAATATGCAGACATGATCTTCTATCAATAATCAACAGCGGGGTCTGGGCACCCATATTGACTCCCACACATTCATCGATGATCATATCGGATGAACCACGATGCCAGGATTCAATCAATCCTATATATATATTCCCTTCGTCTCGCGATATTTTACTTGCCCGAGATTTGATCGTCGGTACCGTCATACCTAGTTCAATCTCGTTCACAGCAAGTACTTTACTCGTTCCGTAATCCGATATCACTTTGTGATTAACTCCTTAACCACATGCTTGCAAGCGGTGTTGATATCAATTACCGAGTGGGCCCGAAGTATATCTCTCCGACTTGGGAGGGACAAATCCCATCTCGATACATACAACCCAACAGATACTTTCCGATCACCTGAGAGACACCTTTATGATCACCCTCTCATAGGATGACATTTGATGACCTCAAAGCTTTCTTCCGATACCAGGGAGTTGTATTATCTCATGGTCTAAAGAATACAATATTTGACATAAGAAAAGCTTCGCAAAGACGAACACGATGACACGATCTAATTGCTTCGCTTAGTTTGGGTCTGTCCATCATATCATTCTCCCAATGATATGATCTCATTATCAATTGACAACTCATGTCTATGGTTAGGAAACCTTAACCATCATTGATCAATGAGCTAGTCCATAGAGGCGTACTAGGGACACGGTGTTGTTCACAAACCACACAAGTATTAAAGTTTCCGCTTAATACAATTCTAGCATGGAATATAAACATTATCATGAACAAGAATTACAATAATAACATCTTTATTATTGCCTCTAGGGCATAATTCCAATAGTCTCCCACTTGCACTAGAGTCAATAATCTAGTTTACATTTGGCAACAATCTCACACCCATGGCACTGAGGTGCTGATCATGTTTTGCACGCGGAAGAGGTTTAGTCAACGGATCTGCGACATTCAGATCTGTATGTACTTTGCTAATCTTCAGATCTCCATCTGCTATATAATCTCGGATTATATGAAACTTGCGGTTGATATGCTTGGTATTTGGATGATATCTTGGTTCCTTAGCGAGTGCTATGGCGCCAGTGTTGTCACACAATATCTCCAGTGGGTCCAATGCACTTGGAACCACGCCAAGCTCAGTGATGAAGTTCCTGATCCAAACTCCTTCACTTGACGCTTCTGCAGCAGCCATGTATTCCGCTTCTACTGTAGATCCCGCGATCACGCTTTGCTTTCAGCTTCTCCAGCTCACAGCTCCTCCATTCAAAATATACACGTATCCTGTCTGAGATTTAGAATCATCCTTGTCGGTGTCAAAACTAGCATCTACGTAACCTTTTACGACAAGCTGTTCATCACCCCCATAGACTAAGAACATTTCTTTAGTCCTATTTAGGTACTTTAGGATGTTCTTTACGGCTGTCCAGTGTTCCACTCCTGGATCACTTTGATATCTGCTCGTCAAACTAAGAGCATTGGACACATCCGGTCTAGTACACAACATGGCATACATGATGGAACCTATGGCCGAGGCATAAGGCACTTTGCTCATAGCTTCCCTATCATTTACCGTAGCTGGACACTGAGCCTTGCTCAACATCTTACCTGACAACATAGGCACCGAACCTTTCTTTGCCTTATCCATTCTGAACCTTTTCAGAACTTTGTCTAGGTATATACTCTGGCTTAAAGCTATCAGGCGTCTTTGTCTATCTCTATAGATTTTGATGCCCAATATATAAGCAGCTTCACCTAGGTCTTTCATTGAAAAACACTTGTTCAAATAACTCTTCACATCGTTAAGCATGTTGATGTCATTTCCGATAATCAATATGTCATCCACATATAGTACCAGAAACGTCACCGAGCTCCCACTCACTTTCTTGTAGATACAAGCTTTCTAGCAATTTGGAACAAATCCAAAGCTCTTGATCACTTGATCAAAACGAAGGTTCCAACTCCGAGATGCTTGCTTCAGTCCATAAATGGAACGCTGAAGTTTGCATACTTTATCAGCATCCTTAGGATCGACAAAACCTTCGGGTTGCATCATATACAACTCTTCATCAATGTTTCCATTGAGGAAAGCAGTCTTGACATCCATCTGCCATATTTCATAATCATGAAACGCAGCAATTGCTAATAAAATCCGAATGGACTTAAACATCGCTACGGGAGAGAAAGTCTCATCGTAGTCAACACCTTGAACTTGTCGAAAACCTTTCGCGACAAGCCGTGCTTTATAGACGGTAACATTACCATCCGCGTCCGTTTTCTTCTTGAAAATCCACTTGCACTCAACGGCCTTTCGGTCGCTAGGAGGGTCCACCAAAGTCCATACTTTGTTTTCGCTCATGGATCCCAATTC
The DNA here is from genome assembly GCA_916181665.1 of Avena sativa. Classification (NCBI taxonomy): domain Eukaryota; kingdom Viridiplantae; phylum Streptophyta; class Magnoliopsida; order Poales; family Poaceae; genus Avena; species Avena sativa. The sequence goes on along the minus strand of OV702279.1, from coordinate 365,547,946 downwards.
GGATTTCATGGCTTCTAGCCATTTCTCAGAGTCTGGGCTCATCATCGCTTCCTCATAGTTCGTAGGTTCACTGTCTTCTACTAACAAGACAGTCAAGACAGGGTTGCCGTACCACTCAGGAGGGGCACGCGACCTTGTCGACCTGCGACGTTCGATAGCAGCATCGTCCGAAGCTTCATGATCCTTGTCATTAGCTTCCTCTATTATTGGTGCAGGCGGCACTGGAACAATTTCAGGTGCTGCGCTACTCTCCAATTCAAGAGAAGGTTCAATAACCTCGTCTAGCTCTACTTTCCTCCCACTCACTTCTTTCGAGAGAAACTCCTTCTCAAGAAAGGAACCGTTCTTTGCGACAAACACTTTGCCTTCGGTTCTGTGATAGAAGGTATACCCAATAGTTTCCTTAGGGTATCCTATGAAGACGCATTTCTCCGCTTTGGGTTCGAGCTTGTCCGGCATCAACTTCTTGACGTAAGCTTCGCATCCCCAAACTTTAAGAAACGACAACTTAGGTTTAGCACCAAACCACAGTTCATACGGTGTCGTCTCAACGGATTTAGATGGAGCCCTATTTAAAGTGAATGCAGCGGTTTCTAATGCATAACCCCAAAATGATAACGGCAAATCAGTAAGAGACATCATTGATCGGACCATATCTAATAAGGTTTGATTCCGGCGTTCAGACACACCATTGCGCTGTGGTGTTCCGGGTGGCGTGAGTTGCGAAACGATTCCGCTTGCTTTAAGATGCGTGAGAAAATCATAACTCAAATATTCACCTCCACGGTCGGATCGTAGAAACTTAATCTTTCTGTTACGATGGTTCTCAACTTCATTCTAAAATTCTTTGAACTTTTCAAATGTTTCAGATTTATGTTTCATTAAATAGATATACCCATATCTACTTAAGTCACCGGTAAAAGTGAAAAATAGCGATATCCACCACGCGTCGAAACACTCATCGGTCCGCATACATCGGTATGTATGATTTCCAACAAGTCCGTTGCTCGCTCCATCATACCGGAGAACGGGGTTTTGATCATCTTGCCCATGAGGCATGGTTCGCATGTGTCAAATGATTCAAAATCAAGAGACTCCAAAAGTCCATCAGAATGGAGTTTTTTCATGCGTTTTACACCAATATGACCTAGACGACAGTGCCACAAATAAGTAGTATTATCACTATCTACTTTGCATCTCTTAGCCTCAATGTTATGGATGTGTGTTTCATCCCTTTCAAGATTTAGATGAAATAAACCATTCACAATAGGTGCATGACCATAAAAGATGTTACTCATATAAATAGAACAACCATTATTCTCCGATTTAAATGAATAACCATCTTGCAATAAACACGATCCAGAAATAATGTTCATGCTCAACGCAGGCACATAATAACACTTATTAAGGTTTAAAACTAATCCCGAAGGTAAAACTAAGGAGAGCGTGCTGACGGCCATCACATTAACTCTTGATCCGTTGCCAACGCGCATCGTCACCTCATCCCTCGCAAGCCGCCGTCTATTCCGCAGCTCATGTTTCGAGTTACAAATATTAGCAACTGAACCGGTATCAAATACCCAGGCACTACAACGAGGGCTAGTAAGGAAAACATCAATAACATGTATATCAAATATACCTTTGATGGTGCCAGCCTTCTTGTCCGCTAAGTACTTCGGACAGTTGCACTTCCAGTGACCCTTGTCCTTGCAATAGAAGCACTCAGTGTCCGGCTTAGGACCAGACCTGAGCTTCTTCTCAGCAGGGGCAACACGCTTGCCGCCGCCTTTCTTGAAGGGCTTCTTTGCACCCTTACCTTTCTTAAAGGTGGGCTTGTTGACCATCAACACATGATTATCCTTTTTTATGTCCACTTCCGCGGCCTTCAGCTTCGCGAAGAGCTCGGTGATCATATCAGTGGAACCAATTTGATTATGTGTCACTACAAAACTTTTGTAGCTGGGAGGGAGTGATTGCAGAACCCTGTCAATCTTGAGCTCCTCTGGAATCGTGCATTCCAGTTGCTCAAGGCGTTGAGTGTAGCCCGTCATCTTAATGGCGTGCTCACTAACGGAACTCCCTTCCTCCATCTTGCAATTAAAGAACTTCTCAGAGATCTCATATCTCTCAGAACGGGCCTGAGTCTGAAACATGGTTTTCAACTCTTTGAGAATCTCAAAGGGCCCGGGATAGTCTTCAAAACGATTTTGAAGTTCCGGTTCCATAGCAAACAACATGGTGCTCTTAATCACACCATAATCATCTTTGCGCGACTGATAGACAGCTTTCTCATCAGCCGGCGCAGTTGCAGCAGGAGGGTCACCTAACGCTTTCCCAAAGACATAGTCCTTTTGACCGCCAGAGAGAATGATTCTTAGATTGCGGAACCAATTGGTGAAGTTAGACCCATTGTTTCTAAGCTTTTCCTTCTCAGCAAAAACGTTGAAGTTGAAGTTGGACTTAGCCATGTGATCTACAGTATTTGCAAGTACAAATTAGACTATGTTCATGATAACTAGTTCAACTTAATCAAATTATTAGATGAACTCCCACTAAATTCAACATCCCTCAAGTTGTTTAGTGAACACGATCCAAATTCACCACACCTAATCCGATCTTCACGAGAAGAGATGTGGTTTCAATGGTGGACAACGAAGTGTCGATCATATAATTCATATGACTCATGCTTAACCTTTCGGTTCTTGTGTTCCGAGGCCATGTCTGTACATGCTAGGCTCGCCAAGTTAGACCCAAGTATTTCCGCGTGTGCAAAACTGGCTTGCACCCGTTGTATGTGAGCGTAGAGTCTATAGCACCCGATCATCACGTGATGCTTGGACACGACGAACTTTCGCAACGGTGCATACTTGGGAAGAACACAGTTTTTATCTTGATCTTTAAGTGAGGAATCATCTTATAATGCTACCGTCGCGATCTAAGCATGATAAGATACATAAAAGGATAAACATCACATGCATATAACTTTAATGTGACATGGTATAGCCAATCTTCGCGCAATGATCTCCATCTTGTGCGTTCCGGCATGATCTCCATCACTCCACCATGATTGCCTCCACCACGAATAGAAACTAGAACTATTGCTAACTACTTAGCGATAAAGTGAAACTATTACATGGCGCATAAGAAGTTGACACACAGGTCATACACAATTATAAAGACAACCATATGGCTCCTGTCGGTTGTGTACTCATCGACATGCAAGTCGTGAAACATTACGAAACATGATCATCGCATACATTATACACATCACATCTTGGGCCATACCATATCACAGAAAACACTCCCTGCAAAAACAAGTTAGACGCCTCTACTTTGTTGTTGCATGTTTTACGTGGCTTATGGGAGTAGATGCTAAGAACGATTCTTACCTACGGAAAGCCACAACGGTGATATTATGGTTGCCAAACTCCGGTGTTAATCCCATGACAACTATAGTGAGAGAAACTGACATCCACCAGCCGCATGTGTGGAACAAGCCACACGTCAAGTGCGGAGCCGGTCTCGCGAACGACGTCGCGTAAGGTTGGCCTGGACCGCTTCAATCTCACTATCCCGCGTCATAAGAAGAACACAAACAAGAGGCTTGCAAACGAAAACATCAACGCCCGCAACAACCATGTTGCGTTCTACTCGTGAAACACATCTACGCATAGATCTAGCTCTGATACCACTGAAGGGTTTCGCGGCATTGTAAATCAAAATTTTCTATGGATGCGAATAGAGGGAAGCCAAGATCTAATCTAGGAGATGCAATCAACGAGAGAGATTGGATTAGATCTTCATACCCTTGAAGGTTCGCACAGCGGAACGTTCGTCGGAACGTGGGTGATGTAGTCGTACTCGCTTCTCCTCCTTGCGATCCGATCCGATCTAGCACCACAAGTGGCGGTGCCTCCGTGAGATGCACACGTGCAGCACCTCGACGTCTCCTCCTTTCTCGGACCAGCAAGTATGGTGGAGAGACGGATTGGATCTACAACACGACGGCGTGGTGTATATGGTGGAGAATTTCTGCAGCAGGGCTTCGCCTACAAGCAGTCGGGAGGGAGAGAGGAAGGGCAGCAGGGCGGCTAGGGTTGGAGGGGAAGGTGTAGGGGGTTGGTGCGCCCCCAGCCCTCTATATACAGAGGGGTGGGCGCAGCCCTATCCCCTCCCCCAAGCCAAGGCCGGCGGCCCCAAGGAGGAAGAGTGGGGGGCAAGGAACCCCCCCCTTCTAGAAGCTCTATCTAGAGTTTAAACCTCTCTTGGCCGGCTGGGCCCTATGGGGCCTTGTGCCCCTGGCCCAATGCGGCCAGGGCACTCCCTCATAGTCCCATGCCCCCTCCCGGAAGGTGGGGCGACGTTGGTCCCCTTCCGGAAGGTTCTAGAAGCTTCCGGTACAATACCGATTAACCCGGAACAATTCCGAACTCCAAAAACTGCACTTCCTTATATGAATCTTATTCTCCGGACCACTCCGAAACCTCTCGTGATGTTCCGGATCCCATCCGAGACTCCGAAAAAAAACTCATAAACCAATTATCCAATCTATCCTAGCGTCGAGACACGTTAAGTGTGTGACCCTGCGGGTTCGAGAATATGCAGACATGATCTTCTATCAATAATCAACAGCGGGGTCTGGGCACCCATATTGACTCCCACACATTCATCGATGATCATATCGGATGAACCACGATGCCAGGATTCAATCAATCCCATATATATATTCCCTTCGTCTCGCCATATTTTACTTGCCCGAGATTTGATCGTCGGTACCGTCATACCTAGTTCAATCTCGTTCACAGCAAGTACTTTACTCGTTTCGTAATCCGATATCACTTTGTGATTAACTCCTTAACCACATGCTTGCAAGCGGTGTTGATATCGATTACCGAGTGGGCCCGAAGTATATATCTCCGACTTGGGAGGGACAAATCCCATCTCGATACATACAACCCAACAGATACTTTCCGATCACCTGAGAGACACCTTTATGATCACCCTCTCATAGGATGACGTTTGATGACCTCAAAGCTTTCTTCCGATACCAGGGAGTTGTATTATATCATTGTCTAAGGAATACAATATTTGACATAAGAAAAGCTTCGCAAAGACGAACACGATGGCACGATCTAATTGCTTCGCTTAGTTTGGGTCTGTCCATCATATCATTCTCCCAATGATATGATCTCATTATCAATTGACAACTCATGTCTATGGTTAGGAAACCTTAACCATCATTGATCAATGAGCTAGTACATAGAGGCGTACTAGGGACACGGTGTTGTTCACAAACCACACAAGTATTAAAGTTTCCGCTTAATACAATTCTAGCATGGAATATAAACATTATCATGAACAAGAATTATAATAATAACATCTTTATTATTGCCTCTAGGGCATAATTCCAACACTTGTGCCCCTAGCCCAAAGCGGCCAGGGCACTCCCTCTTAGGCCCACGTACCCCTCCGACAAGTGGGGCCACGTTGGTCCCACTCCGGAAGCTTTTAGAACCTTCCGGTACAATACCGAACATTCCAAAACAATTTCGAAATCCAAAAACTGCTTTCCTTTATATGAATTTTATTCTCCGGACCATTCCGGAACCTCTCGTGATATCCTGGATCTCATCCGAGACTCCGAATAAAAACTCATAAATCAATTATCTATTCTATCCTAGCGTCGAGACACGTTAAGTGTGTGACCCCACGAGTTCGAGAATATGCAGACATGATCTTCTATCAATAATCAACAGCGGAATCTAGAAACCCATATTGACTCCCACATATTCATCGATGATCATATCGGATGAACCACGATGCCAGGATTCAATTAATCACATATATATATATTCCCTTTGTCACGCGATATTTTACTTGCCCGAGATTCGATCGTTGGTATCGGCATATCTAGTTCAATCTCGTTCACAGCAAGTACTTTACTCGTTCCGTAATCCGATATCACTTTGTGATTAACTCCTTAACCACGTGCTTGCAAGCGGTGTTGACATCGATTACCGAGTGGGCCCGAATTATATCTCTCCGACTCGGGAGGGACAAATCTCATCTCGATACATACAACCCAACAAGTACTTTCCGATCACCTGAGAGACATCTTTATAATCACCCTCTCATAGGATGACGTTTGATGACCTCAAAGCTTTCTTCCGATACCAGGGAGTTGCATTATCTCATGGTCTAAGGAATACAATATTTGACATAAGAAAAAGCTTCGCAAAGATGAACACGATGACACGATCTAATTGCTCTGCTTGATTTGGGTCTGTCCATCATATCATTCTCCTAATGACATGATCTCATTATTAATCGACAACTCATGTCTATGGTTAGAAAACCTTAACCATCATTAATCAATGAGCTAGTCCACAGAGGCATACTAGGGACACGGTGTTGTTCATAAACCACACAAGTATCAAAGTTTCCGCTTAATACAATTCTAGCATGGAATATAAACTTTATCATGAACAAGAATTATAATAATAACAACTTTATTATTGCCTCTAGGGCATAATTCCAACAGTCTCCCACTTGCACTAGAGTCAATAATCTAGTTTACATCTGAAAACAATCTAACACCCATGGCACTAAGGTGCTGATCATGTTTTGCTCGTGGAATAGGTTTAGTCAACGGATCTGCGACATTCAGATCAGTATGTACTTTGCTAATCTTCAGATCTCCATCTGATATATAATCTTGAATTATATGAAACTTGTGTTTGATGTGCTTGGTCTTTGGATGATATCTTGGTTCCTTAGCCAGTGCTATGGCGCCAGTGTTGTCACACAATATCTCTAGTGGGTCCAAGGCACTTGGAACCACACCAAGCTCAGTGATGAAGTTCCTGATCCAAACTCCTTCACTTGACGCTTCTGCAGCAGCCATGTATTCCGCTTCTACTATAGATCCCGTGATCACGCTTTGCTTGCAACTTCTCCAGCTCACAGCTCCTCCATTCAAAATACAAACGTATCCTGTCTGAGATTTAGAATCATCCTTGTCGGTGTCGAAACAAGCGTCGACGTAACCTTTTACGACGAGCTGCTCATCACCTCTATAGACCAAGAACATTTCTTTAGTCCAATTTAAATACTTTAGGATGTTCTTTACGGCTGTCCAGTGTTCCACTCCTGGATCACTTTATTATCTGCTCGTCAAACTAAGAGCATTGGACACATCCGGTCTAGTACACAGCATGGCATACATGATATAACCTATGGCCGAGGCATATGGCACTTTGCTCATAGTTTCTCTATCGTTTACCGTAGCTGGACACTGAGCCTTGCTCAATATCTTACCTGACAACATGGACACTAAACCTTTCTTTGCCTTATCCATTCTGGACCTTTTCAGAACTTTGTCTAGGTATGTACTTTGGCTTTAAAGCTATTAGGCGTCTTTGTCTATCTCTATAGATTTTGATGCCTAATATATAAGCAACTTCTCCTAGGTCTTTCATTGGAAAACATTTGTTCAAATAACTCTTCACATCATTAAGCATATCAATGTCATTTCCAATAATCAATATGTCATCCACATATAGTACCAAAAATGTCACTGAGCTCCCACTCACTTTATTGTAGATACAAGCTTCGTAGCAATTTGGAACAAATCCAAAGCTCTTGATCACTTGATCAAAACGAAGGTTCCAACTCCGAGATGCTTGCTTCAGTCCATAAATTGAACGCTGAAGTTTGCACACCTTATCAGCATCCATAGGATCGACAAAACCTTTGGGCTGCATCATATACAACTCTTCATCAATGTTGCCATTGAGGAACGCAGTCTTGACATCCATCTGCCATATTTCATAATCATGAAACGCAGTAATTGCTAATAAATTCCGAATGGACTTGAACATCGCTACGGGAGAGAAAGTCTCATCGTAGTCAACACCTTGAACTTGTCGAAAACCTTTCGCGACAAGTTGAGCTTTATAGACAGTAACATTACCATCTGCGTCCGTTTTCTTCTTGAAAATCCATTTGCACTCAACGGCCTTTCGGTCGCTAGGAGGGTCCACCAAAGTCCATACTTGGTTTTCGCTCATGGATCCCAATTCGGATTTCATGGCCTCTAGCCATTTCTCAGAGTCTGGGCTCATCATTGCTTCCTTATAGTTCGCAGGTTCACTGTTGTCTACCAACAAGACAGTTAAGACAAGGTTTCCGTACCACTCAGGAGGGGCACGTGACCTTGTCGACCTGCGATGTTCAGCAGTAGCATCGTTCGAAGTTTCATGATCCTCATCATTAGCTTCCTCTCTTGCTGGTGCAGGCGGCACTGGAACAATTTCAGGTGCTGCGCTACTCTCCAACTCGAGAGAAGGTTCAATAACCTCGTCTAGCTCTACCTTCCTCCCACTCACTTCTTTCGAGATAAACTCCTTCTCAAGAAAGGATCCGTTCTTTGCAACAAACACTTTGCCTTCGGATCTGTGGTAGAAGGTATACCCAATCGTTTCCTTAGGGTATCCTATGAAGACGCATTTCTCCGCTTTGGGTTTGATCTTGTCCGGCATCAACTTCTTGATGTAAGCTTCGCATCCCCAAACTTTAAGAAACGACAACTTAGGTTTATCACCAAACCATAGTTCATACAGTGTCGTCTCAACGGATTTAGATGGTGCCCTATTTAAAGTGAATGCAGCGGTTTCTAATGCATAACCCCAAAATAATAACGGCAAATCTGTAAGAGACATCATCGATCGCACTATATCTAATAGAGTTTAATTCCGGCGTTCAGACACACCATTGCGCTGTGGTGTTCCGGGTGGCGTGAGTTGCGAAACGATTCCGCTTGCTTTAAGATGCATGAGAAAATCATAACTCAAATATTCACCTCCACGATTGGATCGTCGAAATTTATTTTTTCTGTTATGATGGTTTTCCACTTCGTTCTGAAATTCTTTGAACTTTTCAAACGTTTCAGATTTATGTTTCATTAAATAGATATACCCATATCTACTTAAGTCATCATTAAAAGTGAGAAAATAGCGATATCCACCGCGCGTCGAAACACTCATTGGTCCGCATACATTGGTATGTATGATTTCCAACAAGTCCGTTGCTCGCTCCATTTTTCCGGAGAACGGGGTTTTGATCATCTTGCCCATGAGGCATGACTCGCACGTGTCAAATGATTCAAAATAAAGAGACTCCAAAAGTCCATCCGAATGGAGTTTCTTCATGCGTTTTACACCAATATGACCTAGACAACAGTGCCACAAATAAGTTGAATTATCACTATCTACTGTGTATCTCTTAGCCTCAATGTTATGGATGTGTGTTTTATTGCTTTCGAGATTCAGAAGAAATAAACCATTCACAGCAGGTGCATGACCATAAAATATGTTATTCATATAAATAGAATAACCATTATTCTCCGATTTAAATGAATAATCGTCTTGCAATAAACACGATCCAGATATAATGTTCATGCTCAACGCAGGCACATAATAACATTTATTAAGGTTTAAAACTAATCCCGAAGGTAAAACTAAGGAGAGCATGCCGACGGCCATCACATCAACTCTTGATCCGTTGCCAACGCGTATCGTCACCTCATCCCTTGCTAGCCGCCGTCTATTCCGTAGCTCTTGTTTCGAGTTACAAATATTAGCAACTGAACCAGTATCAAATACCCAGGCACTACAACAAGCGCTAGTAAGGTAAACATCAATAACATGTATATCAAATATACCTTTAATGGTGTCAGCCTTCTTGTCCGCTAAGTACTTCGGACAGTTGCGCTTCCAGTGACCCTTGTCCTTGCAATAGAAACACTCAGTGTCCGGCTTAGGTCCAGACTTGAGCTTCTTCTCAGCAGGGGCAACGCGCTTGCCGCTGCCTTTCTTGAAGGAAATCTTTGCACCCTTACCTTTCTTAAAGCTAGGGGGCTTGTTGACCATCAACACATGATTATCTTTCTTGATATCCACCTCCGCAGCTTTCAGCTTAGCGAAGAGCTCAGTGATCGTATCAGTGGAACCAATCTGATTGTGAGTAACTACAAAACCTTTATAGCTAGGAGGGAGTGATTGCAGAACTCTGTCAATCTTGAGCTCTTCTGAAATTTTGCAGTCCAGTTGCTCAAGACGTTGAGTGTAGCCCGACATATTAATGGCGTGCTCACTAACGGAACTCCCTTCCTCCATCTTGCAGTTAAAAAATTTCTCAGTGATCTCATATCTCTCAGAACGGGCCTGAGTCTGAAACATGGTTTTCAGTTACTCAAGGATCTCAAAGGGCCCGGCGAACTCCTCAAAACGATTTTGAAGGTCCGATTCCATAGCAAACAACATGGTGCTCTTAATCACACCATAGTCATCTTTGCGCGACTGATAAACAACTTTTTCATCAGCCGGCGCATCTATAGCAGGGGCGTCACCTAGCGCTTTCTCAAGTACATAGTCCTTTTGTCCGCCAGCGAGAATGATTCTTAGATTGCGGAACCAGTTGGTGAAGTTAGACCCATTGTTCTTAAGCTTTTCTTTCTCAGCAAAAATGTTGAAGTTGAAGTTGGACTTATCCATTTGATCTACAGAATTTGCAAGTACAATTTAGACTATGTTCATGATAACTAGTTCAACTTAATCAAATTACTAGATGAACTCCCACTAAATTCAACATCCCTCAAGTTGTTTAGTGAACATGATCCAAATTCACCACACCTAATCCGATCTTCACAAGAAGAGATGTGGTTTCAATGGTGGACAACAAAGTGTCGATCATATCATTCATATGACTCATGCTTAACCTTTCGGTTCGTGTGTTCCGAGGCCATGTCTGTACATGCTAGGCTCGTCAAGTCAAACCCAAGTATTTCCGCGTGTGCAAATACTGGCTTGCACCCATTGTATGTGAACGTAGAGTTTATAGCACCCGATCATCACGAGGTGCTTGAACACGACGAACTTTCGCAACGGTGCATACATGGGGAGAACACAATTTTATCTTGATATTTAAGTGAGGAATCATCTTATAATGCTACCGTCGCGATCTAAGCATAATAAGATACATAAAAGGATAAACATCACATGCATATAATTTTATGTGACATGATAAAGCCAATCTCCGCGCAATGATCTCCATCTTGTGCGCTCCAGCATGATCTCCATCACTCCACCATGATTGCCTCCACCACGAATAACAACTACAACTATTGCTAACTACTTAGCGATAAAGTAAAGCTATTACATGGCGTATAAGAAGTTGACACACAGGTCATACACAATTATAAGGACAACCTCCTGCCGGTTGTGTACTCATCGAAATGCAAGTCGTGAAATATTACAAAACATGATCATTGCATACAACATACACATCATATCTTGGGCCATACCATATCACAAAACACTCCCTGCAAAAACAAGTTAGACGCCTCTATTTTGTTGTTGCATGTTTTACGTGGCTTATGGGAGTAACAAGCTAAGAACGATTCTTACCTACGGAAAGCCACAACGGTGATATTATGGTTGCCAACATCCGATATAAATCCCATGACTACTATAGTGAGAGAAACTCGCATCCACCAGCCGCATGTGTGGAACAAGCCACACGTCAAGTGCGGAGCCGGTCTCGCGAACGAGGTCGCGTAAAGTTGGCCTGGACCGCTTCGATCTCACTATCCCGTGTCATAAGAAGTATACAACAAGAGGCTTGCAACAGAAAACATCAACGCCCGCAACAAGCATGTTGCGTTCTACTCGTGAAACACATCTACGCATAGATCTAGCTTTGATACCACTGAAGGGTTTCGCGGCATAGTAAATCAAAAAAAAATTACGGATGCGAACGGGAAAGCCAAGATCTAATCTAGGAGATGCAATCAACGAGAGGGATAGATGAGATCTTCATACCCTTGAAGAAATCGCACATCGGACACGTGGGTGATGTAGTCGAACTAGCCTTCTCCTCCTCGCGATCTGATCCGATCCAACGCCGCAAGTGGCGACGCCTCCGAGAGATGCACACGTACGGCACCGCGACGTCTCCTCCTTCATCAGTCCAGCAAGTGGGGTGGAGAGATTGATTGGATCTACAGCACGACGGCGTGGTGCAATGGTGGAGAGTTTCTGCGGCAGGGCTTCGCCTACACGCAGTCGGGAGAGAGAGAGAGGTAGGGCAGCAGCTGGCGGCTAGGGTTTGGGGTGAGGGGAGGGTGCACCCCCTGCCCACCTTATAAAGGGGTCTGGCCGGCCCACTTTCCCCCTCCTCCAAGCCCTAGGGCGGCGGCCCCAAGGGTGGAGTGGGGGGCAAGTCTTCCCCCCTTCTAGAAGGCCCCCTAGGGTTTCCCTAGGGTTTTGGCCGGCTGGGCCTATGGGGGCTTGTGCCCCTAGCCCAAAGCGGCCAGGGCACTCCCTCGTAGGCCCACGTACCCCTCCAACAAGTGGGGCCACGTTGGTCCCACTCCAGAAGCTTCTAGAACCTTCCGGTACAATACCGAACATTCCGAAACAATTCCAAAATCCAAAAACTGCTTTCCTTTATATGAATCTTATTATCCGGACCATTCCGGAACCTCTCTTGATGTCCTGGATCTCATCCGAGACTCCGAACAAAAACTCATAAGCCAATTATCCATTCTATCCTAGCGTCGAGACACGTTAAGTGTGTGACTCCACGGGTTCGAGAATATGCAGACATGATCTTCTATCAATAATCAACAACGGGATCTGGAAACCCATATTGACTCCCACATATTCATCGATGATCATATCGGATGAACCACGATGCCAGGATTCAATTAATCCCATATATATTCCCTTCGTCACGCGATATTTTACTTGCCCGAGATTCGATCGTTGGTATCGGCATACCTAGTTCAATCTCGTTCACAACAAGTACTTTACTCGTTCCGTAATCCGATATCACTTTGTGATTAACTCCTTAACCACGTGCTTGCAAGCGGTGTTGACATCGATTACTAAGTGGGCCCAAAGTATATCTCTTCGACTCGGGAGGGACAAATCCCATCTCGATACATACAACCCAACAAGTCATTTCCGATCACCTGAGAGACATCTTTATAATCACCCTCTCATAGGATGACGTTTGATGACCTCAAAGATTTCTTCTGATACCAGGGAGTTGCATTATCTCATGGTCTAAGGAATACAATATTTGACATAAGAAAAAGCTTCGCAAAGATGAACACGATGACACGATCTAATTGCTCTGCTTGATTTAGGTCTGTCCATCATATCATTCTCCTAATGACATGATCTCATTATTAATCGACAACTCATGTCTATGGTTAGGAAACCTTAACCATAATTAATCAATGAGCTAGTCCACAGAGGCATACTAGGGACACGGTGTTGTTCATAAACCACACAAGTATCAAAGTTTCCGTTTAATACAATTCTAGCATGGAATATAAACTTTACCATGAACAAGAATTATAATAATAACATCTTTATTATTGCCTCTAGGGCATAATTCCAACATGAACATTTGAGTTCCTAACGATGAGAGCTTCAAAGCAAGTCCAATATTGCACATATTTTGAAAAAAATCTTAAATTTTAAAATATGACACTTGATGATACTTTATGAAACAATATATTCTTAAACTTGTTATATTTCGTGGTACCTGTTTTATTTTACATGCATAAAAGAGTAGAATTGTGTACCATGGTGTATCATAATGTTACATTGTGTGATATTGTGAGTTATTGCTTGACAATATACTACAACGTTTCAAAATAGTTTATCTCGGTTCATCATTTAATAAAAAATCTTGTTATATTGAATATTGAATATATTTTGTTACATTTATGGGAAAATATAACAACGAGTTTTGTTCTTTATGAGAAAATTATATCAATCTATTTTTGACTTGAAAATTATAAAAATCGTGTTATATTGAATATATTTTTGATTAATTTTTTAGGTTTGGAACTTACTAGAACTTGATATAACTTTAAAACCATGAAAACTACTAAAACAATGTGTCACATAATATAGAACTAGTTATGATGAATATATTTAAAATTTACTATAGTTTATTACGTAACTTTATTTTGCATGTGTACATGTAGTTTCACCAAGTTTCATAGAGATCCATTATGTTTCAAAAATTATTGTTTAAAACTTCGCAAAACATATTCAAAATTGGTCTTGTTTTGAAGTCCTTGTTATTTGGATTAGAAATATGCAATAAAAACATACAATAAAAATATGATTCAAAATATACGGTATAAACAAGTTTTAGATCTTTTAAGAAAGCCATAACGGGTGAGAGGAGAGAGGAAGTTTGCATGCACACAGCAGAAGATGTGATTGATATGACATAAAATAACCAAGTCAAAAATATATACTATACAAGAGAATATAACAGGATGAGGTCCTTTATATCCAAATCACAACGCCATCATGTGGTCTAGCCGTGCACGAGATCTACCGTGCACGCTAGACTTTCATTTCTGATAGCATACGACGAAGTACACTGTCTCCCATTTTAAAAGCAAACAAGTCCATGAGTCGTGGCAGGACACGACTGGCTGGGGATCAGACTAATTTGATCGATACAGAATTACAAGCGCGCCTTCTGCGTCCATGGCGACGTTCGTTGTGACGAGTGACCAAGCAATGGTCGTCGATGCGGTGGTTGGTGTTCCACTCTCGGCTAAAGCTGATGCTGTTTTGTTTTATTTTGCCCTGCATCTCTAAGGAAGGCCTTCCTTCTAAATGAGCTCCTACCATCCTTGCGAAAAATAGTTTAGTTAAATTCGAAAGATTCTTTGTTTTCATTGGGTAAAAGAAAACTACAGCCTTGGTTGTAATTATTGACGAAGTCAACCTGAAAAAGGTTGTGTGTGGGGAGACACAACTCCACGACAATGTTAGAAGACCCGAAGCGAAAACTTATTGATGCGATCACTAGCATCAACACGAGCCGAGGTCGACTTGTGGTAATTCATGTCTCCCCCACAGCTAGACGGAGTGTGCATTTGGGAGCCGAACCCTAAGAGTGGCAATTCCACCATGCAAAAAACATAGTGTGTGCATGACTCACCCCTTTCTCTTTGTTTTTTTTATAAAAAGTTGCATCAAATACTCTCTCCTTCTCCATTTTACTAGATGTAGTTTTAAATTTCAAACTCATGTAGATTCTGAACCACAAGTTCAATATGAGAGAACCGGCTAAATATATGACTTTCTAGTGAAGAGATCTTAAAAACACTAATATTGAATATATTTTGAAAATTGAGCTTTTAAACTTGGTGAAACATTGAATTTCTTATGAAACCTGGTGATTTTTTTATTGAGACAGTTGGTTTCACTATGCTTCAAATGTCATTGATGATAGTTACAAAATAATTGAAAATTTACTTATAGTTCAAATAATTCAATATATTAAGAAAAAAACAAGAAAAAAACACCAAATTTCGAGTTCAAATCCTAAGAAAAGCACATAATTGTTGCACTAAAACAGACCACAACTCGAATGCACAAAATATTAATGTTGTTTCATTGTACTTCAAAATCCACCATTAGTTTTCATTGTGTTTAGAAATTATAAACATATTTTGAGCATCTTTTAAATATACCATTAAAATAAATACATATGTTTAAAGGGATTGTTAATCTTGCATTCGTGAGAACACATATTGATTTTTTTAAATCCAACACAAGAAATAGAGAGAGTATTATATGGTGGAAGAATGAGCAAAGATTGTTGCATGCATATGTGAGCCCACGAGAAAAAGGGTGATCAAATGGTGAGAACACAATAGGGGAGAGAGTGCCATGTCCAGATATTAAGTAGAAAAAGGACTCTAGCATGCACACTATGTAATCCCTGCATGTTCCGCATCGAAGTAAGAACCGGAGCCACCTGGGACATAACTAGAGTTACTTATTCGTACAACCCACAGACATAAAAAACCTATAAACTAGACTAAGGGCGTGTTTGGTAAGATGCAAAGGTTTTTTGGTCTAGTCGGTCATGGTTGAAGCTGGCAGTGCTAGACACAACCAACCTTTGGACAACTTTCTGTAGTCAGTTTGATATCATGAATGCGGGGTGGTTGGATGGGTTGGGCTACTATGTCTAGGTAGTTTGGTTGCCTCTGGATTACTCTTGGCCCATCTCCTGCAAAGTTCTCTTGTTTGATTGCCTATAGGAGATTCTGTACAATCACCTTCTTCTATCTTGTGGTGAGCTTACCATGAATAAAGTAGCATCGCATACAAAACAAGTTCATGGAACACAAAGAACACAAGCATAACAACAAGCATAACACTTGCATAAGAACATGAACAACAAAGGTAGAACATCAGAAACAACACGACCATGAAGAACAAAGGAAGAACATTAGGAACAACACAGCCAAAGGACAATAGGAATAACGTAAGTATAATAACATGAAGCACACAAACATAAGGACATGAATAACACACGCATAACATCAGGAACAACACATCCAAAACAACTAGAAGAACACAATCAGAATAATAGGTTGGACACAATCTGAACAACAGAAAGAACGGAAGCAAAACAACACAAACACCACAACAGAAGAACATGAAGAACACATGCATGTACTAGTCGAAACAAGCAACATATTACACTAACATGTCCAGGCATGATCGTTGTCAAAAGGGGAACAATCCATCATATCACAACCAGTTCACCATCACATGAGGGTCACTATATACCACCTCATGACCATATTCGATCATTAGAAGTTTTTAGGATATGCTACAACATCAATGCAAGTAGAAGTCATCCATCACAGATTTCCTTAATATTCTTCGGCTTATCTTTGTTAGCCTCACTAGTTGTGAGCATATCAAAGATAATGTACTCAAACTTTTTATTTTGCTCCTTCAAACTATGCATTTCCTTATCCCATTTCTTCTTCTTGGCTTTCATCATCTCTGCTAGGGTTTTCTAAACCATCTTCAACATATCCACTTCATTCTTCAATATTTTTGTCCGCTTGAAATTTATTTCCTTATTCTGCGCCACTAATTCCTCAGAAGTGGTGCCCCTAATCTTGGTCAAGTTCTGCTTCAGTACCCCTTTCTCAGTTTCATTCATGATTTTTTTCATATAAACTAACTTACTTGAGTACTTATTCTCAGTCTTGTTCTTCTCATTAGCCAACTCATTCACTAACTTTGCATTATCCACCCTCTCGTCGATTCTTGCACTGTTGTTGTCATGATACATGCCCCAAAGTCATCCTAATGCATTTTCCGCTGGTTCTGGACATTCCTTATAAAAACAAGCCACAAACCACACTTTGTGACTTCCTATAAAGCTGAATTACGTGCTCAACGCTAGTGGATGAGCTAGTAAAGGGCAGATAAAAGCTAATAACATACATTTTGCACTTGGCACAGATATAATCTGCGACCAGTGTTGCTTCCTTTATATGCGACACACTTGACAGGCTGATGCTTATGGACACGATAGACCTCGGGACAATCTACTGCTACGCCGCAGAATGTGGGATCTTTGATGCAACCAGGAGCATTCTCCATGCCCGTGAGGTCCTATCAGACCAAATCGAGTTCATCCAAGGCCTAACCAGAAATTTTCAAATTGCCTGCAAACCCTAACCCTAGGGAGGAATCCTAGAAAATTGAGCTTACCCCTAGATAGGATTGGTTCAAGCTCTCGCCGTCATTTCATCTTAGCATAGCGACTGGATAGACGGATTGACGCCGTCGTTGCTGCCGCCGATGAACGGAGTTAAGGGAGCCATCTATAGCTAACCGACCAGGAAAGATAGCTCGATGGGGGGACGGTGATTTTGGTTTCGACGGTGGAGGTGAGCGAATATCTCACGCCCCTTTTCCATGCGCTGTCGTTAGCCACGCTCATGCAGGGGAGCACCGCTTTTGCATCTGGTGGACGCACGACGATCCTAACTCGCTAGAAACGCTCAATTTGAACCTTGTCGATGGGCCTGGTTGTGGGATGCTTTACAGTTTATGCTGGCGTAGCCCAACCTCCTATCGGACATCCAAACGACCCATTTTTGTCTTGCGCGGGCCCTGCAGGCTACCAAACGCGTCCTTAGAATCCCATATGGTCTCTACCTTTCTGCTTGGGCGAGAAAACCGACCTCTAGAGGGTCTCCACCTTTCCAACATGTTATAAAGATTCCATTAATTTTTAATTATTTCTTTGTTTTCCCATCGATGTATAACTATCTTTTTTTCTTTTTTTCTTTTCCTTTCTATTTTTCGATCATTATTACTATTTTGTTGTCCCTGCCGGCGGAACACGGGAGGCGGACATAACCAGCTCGTGAGGATGAGTAACATCTAAGGTTCTTTGCCGATAAAAGCAAGGGAAGCCGACATAATCACCACGAGGATAATAACTTCTAAGGGTTTTCTAATCAGATTTCCAAGTCTAGTTCTCAGAGGTATGAGAACTTGCTAAATTTCAGTAACCTCTCTCGCTATTGGATTTGACTCGTGACGTGATTTGTGCGTTTTAACGGTTGCTAAATCCCTGTCACCTCTCTTTCTATTGGATTTGTCTCAGTGGTTTGTGTGTTCTAAGAGTTGCATATAGGTCGTTAACTAATATTTTTTATTCAATGCAGAAAAAAATTGTTGCATATAGGTTGAGTTGCATATGGGTCGTTAAGTAAGAAATTTTGTTCAAAGCAGTACCATTTTTTGTTCAAAGCAGTACAACGCAGTACATGCATTGAAAAATAATCATAATTAGAAAAATTCATGTGTCACACATACCACTGAGATATAGTCCGACTTGCATTGAAAAATAATCATAATTAGAAAAATTCATGTGTCACGCATACCGCTGAGATATAGTCCGACTTGCATTGAAAAATAATCATAATTAGAAAAATTCATGTGTCACACATACCACTGAGATATAGTCCGAATTGCATAGAAAAATAATCATAATTAGAAAAATTCATGTGTCACACATACCACTGAGATTTAGTCCGACTTTTCTATCTGTAGGATGAGGTGTTGAGGTCGACGATATTTTTCTGACAGGCTCATGTTCGATAGAAATTTTCTCGCGTTTCTGGTTTTTCACTCGGTTCGTCGGGGACTGAGAGCAAAAACATGGAAAGCATCTACACCATACCATGCACAATACAATAAACTTAATACCAACATGATTTTTATTACTGTAAAATAAAACTTGAAATTGAGATAGCTAACAAACACAAAAGGACATTTGTTGTCAGACATCATCATCACCCGACGAACAACATCCATGAACATGATCTTAGAGAAAGGAACATCTATCCATGAACTCTAGACACCTCGTAATAAATGAGTTAATTGGATAAAACTACCACAATTGAGGCTGTCGGGACGACTCAGTACCACTTTTGGTAATTTTGGCATGTCAGTACCAATTTTGGGGTATAAGTATTGCAAATCAGACTAATTCACGACTAAGAGAAATTTGACACGCTTTCTGACGGCTCGGGCTCAACTGTAAGTGCTGACTTGGCGCCACATGTCTAGGAGAAGCTGAGGTGGAAGTGGGGCCCACCTGTCAGACATATCTTATGTTATTTTTTATTTTCTCTCCTGTTTTACTATTTACTGTCAGTGGGTCCCACCCGTCAGCCTCACTAATTTTTCCCTGCCCACCTTCTTCTTCCTCCATCCCGTTGGCGGTGCAGATGCCCCATCCTGCTGCCGCTCGCCCCTTCCTGCACGCTGCCGCTCGCCGCCGGCCGCTCGCCCTGCACTAGTTTTTTCCCATCTCATTCCTCATCATGGACGCCGTCTCCTCTGACCGGGCTGGCGCTCCGAGAGCCCCGACCCCTGCAGCGCGTCCTGGCCGGGCCTCGAGTGCAAGCCGGCCACCGCCGGCGCGCCCGGCAACGGCAACACTGCTGCAGCAGCCTCCGTGGCGGCGCCGCTGCACGTCACACGACTGGACTTCGGCGTGGAGCCCAACCCGTCGTGCAAGGACACGGCCACCTTCCCGCCTGAGGTGCTCACGCTGCCGCACCTCTAGAACTCCGCCTCGTCGCCGCCCACGCCGTGCAGCTGCTTCACGGCCACCGCGCCAGTCCGGGAGCTCGCCGGGGAACACCATCCCGTACGCGCCGCGCCACGGGGTGGTACTGCGGGCGCGGGGTGGAGCTATGGGTGCACAGGTAGGGCGGCGCGGCGGGCACGCAGGCAGGCGTGGGGTGGGGCCGGCGGAGCTGTGGGGGACGGCGCGGAGGGCGCGCAGGCAGGCGCGAGGCACAGCCGGCGGCAGAGCACAGGACGGGGCCAGCGAGTTGCACGTTGCTGCTCATACGTGGCGGCGCTGTAGGGGCACGGCGGAGCTGCGGGCGCACAGGTAGGGCGGCAAGCACGGCGAGACGGCGCAGCGGGCGCGCAGGCAGGCGCGGGACGGGCCAGAGGCAGAGCATGGGACGGGGCCGGCGAGCGTGCAGTGGACGCAGGAACCGGCGGCAGAGCTCGGGGCGGGGCCACAGAGCGCAGGGAGCAGCAGGCGTGGGTTCGGGTCGCCGGCGCCAACAACCGCACAACATGGCGCACCTAGCAACGACGGCGTTCAGTGGCGTACGCATCGGCGCGTGGTCAAGGCAGAGGACCTGGTCTGGCCGATGCCGACGCGTCAACGGGAGAAAAACGAGAGAAGAAAAATACTCCAATTTATTCAAAGATGTGCAACTGACAGGTGGGCCCTACTTCCCCCTTAGCTCGTTCTAGACACGTGCCCGCCAAGTCGGCACTTACAGCTGGGCCTCAGCCGTCAGGGCTACTGTCAAAATGCTGTTAGACGTGAATTAGTCCGATTCGCAACACTGAGACCCTAAAATTGGTACTGACATGCCAAAATTACCAAAAGTGGTACTGAGTCGTCCCGACAGCCTCAATTGTGGTAGTTTTATCCAATTAACTCGTAATAAATACATCAAAAACAAAAAGATCATGAAATTGTAGTACTACCAAAGGAATGAAACGGAAGCAAATTAAGCTGCAAGGCAAGCATCTACTAATAGTGATCCCCGTTGCCAGTGTTGTCGCCGGCCATCCTAGCGTGACTGTTCACTAGGTTCACTACTCCTAGCGTCCACCACCGCGCCCTTGATGGCGAATCGCTCTCACCGCCTCACCGGGTCGATGGACACTCGTCCGATCGATCGCTTAGGGTCATGTGGTAAGGCTGGCCTTTTATTTTTCGACCCTTGCTTCACTGTCCCCCCCCACCCACACAAGGAATTCAGCTGGTTAGCGGCTTTCGGGTGCATGCTCGTGGCGGAGACCGGGTGAAAGTTAGAGTCCGTATTAGCTATGATCGGGCATACGACGGGATCGTACGATCGGGTGGAGGCACGTAAAAAAAAGACGGTTTATACAGGCCACGGTCACGATCGTGTGCAAGACAACTAGGTGGACATAGAGGCGACCGTTTTAAAATAAACATAGAAACAATATGTTAACAAAATGCTTGGCAGATATGCGTGTATAATTTTTCCAATTTAACATATTCCAATATTTGAACAAACGGTCTCAGCTTCGGACAATGCTTCACATCCATCCCCAGGTCTCAGCCGTCCGATCGAACCAGATCGATGATTAGATCTTTTTCCTGTCCCTTCATCCCGTTTTTATTATAGATAGTCTCGCTTTTACTCTAAAAAGTCTCTCTTTTGCTATAAATAGTCCCGTTTTTGCTACATGTAGCAGAAAATGGTTCGGTCAAAAAAAGATTAGACGGACTAGACCTCGCCAGAGAGTTTGCTGGTGTGGCGACGGTAACGGCATGCCCGCCCCCGGGCGTCGTGGCTAGGGTGCTCTTATGCAGCGGCGTGCGGTTTTGACCGAGGACCGTCTTGCATGGAGTAAGGTGGCGGCGACGCATCTCATGGCGGCAGCTGACAGGGCATGGTGATGAGTTCGGTCGGTGGTGACAAGGGACGGTTCGACACATGGTTGCAGGTGGCTGGCGGCGACAACCATGGCGCAACAGCGTGATGGCGGTGCTAATTGGCTGGATCTGATCCTGGCACGTGGGCGGGCTTGATTTGGCACTAATTGACCCTAATGTTGCATCCTGACGGTGATCACCTCGGGTGGTGGAGGGTGGGTCCCCTCTCCTAGGCTATCGTGTGGCCTGATGACTGTAGTCTATGTGTTGACCTACCTAGTCCAATCCGCCGGCTTTTAAGTGCAATGTTAGTTGGATCATGGACTCGAGTTTGAGTTCGAGTTCATGGAGGCCGGGGCGACGACCCCGAAAGGTGGACTACGCGGGCGGCTCTACGGAGATCAACAATAATGTAGCAAAAAAATATACTGATGTAGCAAAAAACCCGATTTCGCCGAAGACTTCGTCGGAGGCCTCATAGTAGAAAATGTACACTATTATAGCAAAACCAAAGTAAAACCATTATGCTATCGCCGTCAGGAGCAAACAAGGCTGAGCGCGGCCGTCGTCGATAGCAACACAACAACACTGCCACAGAGGTGCGTCGTGCTCACAGGTGTCTCCAGCGGTGAGGCAAGCTCACGAGGTGGGAGACGAGGGAGAGGACCAACATGGGGCGGCGCGGGCCCTCTCATGGAGGCGGCGACTGGCGATGGAGTGCTCTCATGGAGGTCCGGCGGTTTGGCACTCTCATGCATATAGCAAGGGGCGACACATGTCGTGGTTGGAGATGGGAGGCCAGCGACGTGCAAGGGAGTGGGTGGCCGTGGAGATCCTGGCGGCAATGGGAGTGGGCGGCGGTGGAGATCCCTGTGGTGGTGGTAGTGGGCGGCGGTGGAGATCCCCGCGGCGGTGGTAGTGGGCGGCGGTGGAGATCCCCGCGGCGGTGGCGGTGGCTCCTGGCGGCAGCATGCACCGAGATCCTGGAGAGAGCATCATGGTTGGGAAGAGAAAACAAAAAGAACACATGGTAGACCCATTGTGTCGTGCGCGTCACGGGAAGGAACCAGGGAATGCGATTGTGATATCCCTCGGGGGAGTAGTATCAATTTCCTTATGTGCAGTAATATTTTGTTGTATTGTCTAATATTTTAGTTTTTTTAACAAATGCCAATGATGCACCGGACGTGTTTGAACAACCGCTCTCAGCTTATGTGTATTGAGTGGAAATTTGAAGGAAAAATTGTATTTCAATGAACTGTAAAAAAGAGAAATCGGAATTGGGAGCTAGACATTGCATCTACGGATATTCCAACACACTTGTGGACATATGCTAGGGTCGTAGATATTTCAACACACTTGTGGACATATGCTAGGATTAGGTGCAAATTTTCGTTAGATTTCGACACTTCGGTGGTTATCTTTTCAGTAGATCTACTAAGTTGGAATCCAATGAAAATTTGCATCTAAACCCTAGCACAAGTGTGTTGGAATGTCCGTAGATACAATGTAACTCCCAGAACCGATTTCTTCTTTTTTCACAGTTCATTGAAATACATTTTTTTCCTTCAGTTTTCCACGCAATGCATGTAAGCTGAGAATTTCCACGCAATGCATGTAAGCTGAGACCGTTTGTTTAAACATGTCAGATGCATCATTGGTGTTTGTTAAAAAACTAAAACATTGGACAATACAAGAAAATATTAGTTTATCCGATCCTAATTATTATTTCGGATTTATATAGATTCGGATATATTGAGCACTAAAATATGACTATATACATTCAAATCTGGACAAATCTGAGAAAATTTGTTAGGATCGAAGGGAGTATGTTAAATTGGAAAAATTACACATGCATATCTACCAAGCATTTGTTAATACTAGTTAAATACCCGTGCGTTGCTACGGTCCCCGAGAATCTTTCCTATATTTTATCGTGCTTGATAGTCACCCCAATGGAAAAATACCTCCGGTACACATCATAGTCATCTTACTCCAACATGCCAATCACCACTCTACATCGGTGTTTTCTTTGACTTGGGTGAATCACCGTAGTCATTCTCATAGTCATGAATTCGCATGCTTTGGCGAGGCTACCACTACATTGTCCATCTCCATCCCTAGGCCCCGACTTCTAATTCTAGACATATGTGTTGAGCATGACGGAACCTAATTCTCCCTCCCCGCTTATTTCCTCCTCAATCGCCATCGTGTCTTTTCACCACTCGCTCCTTGCAAAAGACAAAGTGAAATCCTTCTTGCCGCCATCCTTCACCTCCACTTTCATTCTTTTCACCCTAGCTCTAACACTGTCGTCATCCCACCTTGCCATCACTTGGGCAACTTTTAGAACTCACATAAGGATGTTGCATGTTTTCTAGATGGGTAGATAAGTAGAAATAAATAAAATGTCATCCGAATATCTCTTTTAAGTGCAAAACGCTTATTTTACAAAATACAATTACAATATATCTTTAATTATGGAAGATAATCATTAGACTATGCTAAGAAAAAAATTATATTAACACTATCCCTCAAGTCAATGTCATTATATACTTCCTCCTCTACTCAGCTATGTTGTTGCAACACTATGTTCCACAACTATACCTCCATTCCCTGCTCTCCGTCTGCGCACTCCTTGGTTCCTCGGGTCTAGTCCACCATCACCCTAAGAAAACAGCGGTATTGTTCTTTGTCTGCTCGCATATGAGCACCCCACCATAATTTTTTCCTTTGTATTGTCACCTCAAATAGCAAAAATGATTGCATTTTTGTTCTACTCATAACTCCTAATATTGACCAAATAAAAAAATAGTACACACACACCATGCAGATACATAACAAAATATTAGATTAATAAAGATTATGAACAAAGGGTCACTCTATTTTTAACACACTCATCAAATGCAACAAAAATACAGTTTTGGACCGTACCGAGATGATGAACAACAAAACATATTTATTTCACTTCCTCCCTTTGGATCGATCGTCTATCTTTGTCCCCGGTGCATCCCCTTCTCACAACCATCAACAAAAAAACAAGATGCTTATAATTGAAAACAAAGGTCAAATTATATGACAAAGGCAACTTTTGTGTTCTCTTTGCCCCGTGTCCTTGTCACCTTGCACATGCACTTTATAGAAAGAAAAATATTTGCTGATATCAAGAACAGGATCCACGAATACACCAACACAAGTAATTAAAGTGCTTACAAAATCTGCGGCTCTAGCTAGTGTAGCTAGGTACTGCTGATGGAATGAATCAGAGATCATGCTAATAGAGGTTTCCATATAAATGATTGCACCATGAGACACTAACTAAATTATTAGGAGGTTGGTCCTCAAAGCATGTAATTTATATGAGACTAATGTATTGTAGTAACCACTCCTGGTTTACTTTCCCAGTCCCATCTATAGGTTTTTGTTGGACGATTGCTCATAGGTATATGCTTCAAATATCTAAGTGAAACAATTTCTGAACCAGTTTCTTTACATCTTAGGAAATTGTAAATAAAAGTGTCATAAAAAATAATTAAGCCAAAACTTAGCACCCACCCTAGTTTCATACCTGAACCCATAACACTTTTGTATCGATCACCAATTGCCGCCCTACACGTGAATATTGATATCTGAATTTAAACCAGCCTTTTTCGGGTTACCAATAGTAGAAGATATTCTAACCCATGTATGCAACTATGAGAGGATCTTGATCATACAATTCCTCGCCAATACCTTGAGCATACACCAATCAGCTAGAGAATCATCTTGACCGTGTTAGAAGGGACAATTCATTCCCTGATAAGGTAATAGCAGCTTTAGGTTACCACCTGAAATACATATGTATCAGTGTTTGTTGTGGCCGTTACATCATTTTTCCAATCTTAAAGATCACCTGCTAGGCGTCCACATTGTCCAATACATGTGTGTAGGAAAAAAGTGCACTAATAAATCAAGCAAATAATTAATTAAGCCAAAACTTATAACCCACCCTAGTTTTATACTGAACCCATAACACTTCTGTTTCGGTCACCAATAGTCGCCGTACACATGAATATTGATATCTTGATGCTATTAGACCAGCCTTGTTCAGGTTACCAATAGTAGAAGAAATTCCAACCCATGTAAGCAACCATGAGAGGACCTTGAAAAAACAAATAGAAGTGCAGATCAGACTGAACTGTTTTATATTTGCATTATAGATAAACAATCGATGAAGCAAAATGAGAAAATAATAAGAGCGCTAACTTGTTCTTTCTTCTTATGTAGTGCAATTCAGTCAACTGCGAGCACCTCGTGGACGATATTCTCTCCGCACTCGTCCCCTGATGTTGTAATGGTGTATGGACGAGCTACTCGAAGCGCGTTGAACCTATCATGTTGTTGATGAGGCCACAAAAACAATGGTTTGTACCCAAAAAAATTAGAGCTACAACAGGTCTCTAAGCATTTGCAAAATAAGATGAACTATGCTGCATAATGAGATGTCCAAATTTATCTTGAAAAAATTAAGAAAATATGTATCACAATATTTCTCCCGAGCATAATCTGATATGGTGTACTCCTCAAGGAGAAAGTGTCTTCCAACCAGCCAGCAGAGGTCACTAACAAATGAACAAAATCTGCGGACACACAAGCATCATGAGATCAAGAACCATGCAAAGATATCATTACCATTAGGTAACATGATGAGAGGCGAGTAGGGGACTAACCCATTATAGGGAGAGTAGGCGATGATGGACATAGCATCACGGTCGCCCACAACCGTGGCGACGGCCATGCCGGACTTCTTTCAGAGCTTCGATATCGGCCGGCGGTCATTCAACCAAAGTTTTGCTACAATGGGTGAGTCGATTTTCTCTGGTAAAGATGCTTTATTTACTAAGAAAACCAGTAGCACATGCGTTAGGTTGCAAATCTCCTCTACACACTACTGATATATAGGAGAATGTGAGATTTGAACTTGGGCTGTCTAGCACACCACCTCTTGTGCTAGCCAAAAGACCCCCAAGTCTTTCTCATCAACTTATATATTCATTGATATAATGTGAGCTCTATGAGAAGGGTAAACTATCATCGGCTTTTGAACCCAATTTTTTTGGACCAAACCTCTGACCCCAAGATACAATCTATTTTTTCTATTCATTGATAAAAATAAATAAATAAATAAGCTTTTGCAATCACAGTTATACTTACCATACATATCCGAGGAGTATTCACAATAATATTCTTCTATAGCCTATTCTTGGATGGGTTCTTACTAACAGGACGGCCTCGCCGGCGGGACGGGTCTTCCTTGTAAAGCTAATCACCCGTCATTTTTATACCCTTTTAGGTGGTACATCTTGAAACTCACAATTTAAATGAAAAGCAGATATTTATGATGCATTATTCAACAACCACTTCATCAGGACGTGTATCTCCACTCCTTAATCATATATTTAGTGTTTTAGGCTACCAACAACTTCCGCAATATCAAAAATCCAGAAACAAAATTTTATGTTTATGAAATCATCGGAACTGTACCTAAATCTAACACAAGCAAGGTACTTAGAAAAAGCATCGTAGATCAACACATCAGGACATATTTTATTACATGAAGGTTGTTAATGAGCTAGATTGGGCTCCATGGTGTGATTTGATAAGACTCAGAAAGCGCTGCTGTGTTTTGGGATAGTAGTAAATCAGATAAATCGATTGTGTGACACTCTACATAGCCAATGCTGCATTAAAAGGGTTCATAGGTGCTTTCCTCTTAACCTAGATGCCAAGCTAAATTATAGTGAACTTGTTTCTATGCACTTCTGGTCGTAGGGGTTGTTTTCCTAATGCATGAGGTAAAACTCTTTTTGACTTCTTATTTGTTTAAGGCATAGTACATCATAAAACGTCCAAGCAGAAAAAGCTAACCCAATTCGATTTCCATGTTCTAAGGGCATCTCCACTCTGCTACCCAGGACGCCGATCCAAACGTCGAATTTAGGTCCGGACGCCGAAAATCAGCCTAGTCGCGTACCCAGGAACCTCTTTTCGTCCGGATTTGGGCCAACTTTGGTCCGGACTCCCCAGGCTATACCCAGGATCCCGGGTACGCACTGCGAACGCCGAACACAGTGAATTGGCCGAGTGGACCAGCCTGTCAGCGACAGAAGCCGAGTCGTCGTCATCCTTCCCGCCGTTTCCCTTTTTCCACCCTCGCCGCTACACCCTTCCCGCCCTCGCCGCCGAACTCGGCCTATAAAAGGCGTACATCTCGTCGTCTCCCTTCACAGTCTCTCACTTCCAACTCCAGCGAACTCCGGAAGCTCGCACCTTTCTACCTCCTCAACTCCGCCGAAAAGCCATGCCCGAGAGATTTCTCGGCCGACGCACGCTGCAGCCGTGGGAAGCCCGGCTGCTCCACGAGGCGGGCTATACGGCGCCGCCGGACTATCGTCTCCCCTTCGCCTGGCAACTCAGTGCCGGCGGGATCCCTATTCTGCCGGTGCCGGCCGACAAAGGACATCGCCGGAGATATCCAGGCGGCTATCGCCGCCATGCAAGACCGAGATCTCGCCGATGATCCTGGCAACCTGGTCTTCTGAAGGCAGTTGTTCACCGACAGGCGCCTCCAGGATCTCGCCCGACACGAGGGACCGTCGGGCTCGCCACCGCCGCGTCACAATGTGGCTTTTCGCCGCCGCTCGTGGAGCATTCTAGGGCGAACTCTCGCCGCACATCCAGGCCGGCAACCACCCCCGCCTCGGCCTGTAGATGCGGCGTCCGGCGTCGACCACGGCGGCGGCCTTTTCCTAGTTAAATTCGATGTAATATGTGCGTTCTTGCCCTAGTTAATGAAATCCGTCTATATTCGCCCAAATTTCGCCGAGTTTAACTGAATTTCACCGAACCTGGGAACTCGGCCTGGGAACGCGAGCAGGAAGCTCGGCGTTCCCAGGTCAAAAACGTGTTTCGTCCGGCCAAAAAAAGTCCGGATTTCGGCCTGGGTTCGCCCAACGAGTGGGAATGCTCTAACCCTAACAGAACTTCACCACGCCGTATGATGGTCCACATTCTCTCCTCTATACTCTTCTTACATTTCAGATTTTCCAGGGATTCCAGATGCACAAATCAATGCAACTATAGTTCATTTATACAACAGTTGCACTCAAGGCTAATTAGGGAACTGACAAAGCTTTAGTCGTAGATCTAGCCTAATATGCAGTACAAGGTAGACCGAGGTAGAAACAAAGAATTTAGGCAAGAATGGAGTATACCAGCGGTACTGGATGAGCCCGGCCTTCCGGAGCACAATCTTCTCCCAGGCCTGGGTGTGGAGAAAGACATAGTGGTTTGAGCTGCAACGCCGTGGGCGTCGAAACCGTAGCAGAGGGAGCAGAAGTTGGAGGCCGTGACGACGATGGAGGTGTCGGGGAGGCAATACATGATAGGACCTCCACCTCCACGCACATGACCTCGTAGCATCCGTTGCACGATGGACCGCGCTCGAACAACGCCGTGCGCCACCCCACTGTCACCATCCCGTACATGTGCTTCTCCAGATCCTGAAGCACATCAATTTCCGTACGCAGTGGATGATACAACAATCAGAACATCCCAAGGAATAGGATTGCAAGAACTGTACGATTAGAAACTTTGGTATTTGAGAGTACCGGTCTATGGAAATTTTGGTTGCAAGCTCGGGGTGACACGCAGTCCTCTCGTTCGCCGGTGCACCAATGCACTCCTGAGGACGATGCACAGGTTCGGGGCAGTTAGAGCGGGAGGGGTTCCATCTCGTTCATCGACGAAGCGCTTGGATCATGAGGACGCCGGGTAGTTCCAGAGCAGAAGCGTCGATGGATTGGTACATGCGGGTTTCAGCCCAGTTGGGGGAGACGGGTGTGGATTGGCGCCATTGGGTGGTGGTTAAGGGCGGGCGCCGTATGGTGGGACTTGGGAGTTGGAGTTCGTGGCCGGAGGATGCGGGGTGCGCGAGAGGTGGGGTATTTTTCTCCTTTTAATGTTTTTTCGTTGCTTTTTTTGCACGAGAGAGGACACAATTTACGGGAGGAGGGATTCAGCGAGGGGGAGTATTTGCGAGGCGGGGAGGTAGGACGACGTACCACCATCTTGACGTCTTTGCCTTTGCCTTTAATAGTAGTAGAGATAGAGATATCCACCCGTCGTACGACTCACAACTGGTCTTATACGTGATCGTGACCTGGCCTATACAAACCGCCTCTACCTCTACCTGATCTCCTATACGTAACAGTATGGACTTGAACTTCCACCCGGTCTTCACATCAAGCACGCATCCGAACCCGCAAGCCGGCTGAATTCTTTGTCTAGGGGGACACGGAATCAAGGGTCTTTATTTTCCAGTTCCCGTGCAGCCAAGGGAACAAAATTATTTTTTTCGCTGCATAGCTATATAGGCTGTATAGAAAGTTGGAGCCCCTAGAAAATACGGGCCCTGTGTGTCCGCACAACGTGCGCTCCCGCAGGCCCGGGCCTTCTGCCTCGCCGCCTCCGCGGCCTTCTGCTTCGTCATCTCCGTCTTCTCGCCGAGGAAGCTGCCCGTCTGGTCCTTGCTCTCCACGGTCTTGTTCTTGGCCTCGCCAGCCTTGTGCTTGGCGGCGTCCACGGCGCCCTGGCCCTGGCCGGTAGAGTGCTCCGCCAGGCCCGCCGCCCGGTCCTTGGCCTCGCACGGCTTGTCCTCGGTCGCGCCCATCAGCTGCCCCGTCTTCTCCTGCAAAGAAACCACCACGATCACATCATATATATCAGACACGGCAACTCCATGAATTTTCTCCGGAACGATGGATCAAGAATTTCAAGATCGTGGACAAAGTACGTACTCCTACCTCTACCTGGGTGCGGCCCTTGGCCTCGCCGACGCGGTAGCTCGCCTGCTCCTGGCTGGATGCCATCGCTAGCTCACGGACACGGAGAAGACGAATTTCACTGTGAAAACAAGATTACTTTGGCAATTGCTCGTCGTCTTGGCTTCGATTATTGATCTGTCTGGCATAGAGCAGGTGGCATTTATATGGCTCCGGCAACGGGACAGCACGGGGGGTCACGTCGCGCGCCGGGGCACCGACGAGGGACGCGTAGCGAGGAGAGAGGACACGCGGTGCGGCGCCACCGTACGGTACCTTCGCGAAGCCTGGACATATCATGAGCTGGTTCGATGGAACACATGTGCAGGGCTGCAGGCTATAACTAAAAATGCGAGAAGGAGACGAATAATTGCAAGTAACGGAGTAAACCAAGTGTAAAGAAAAAGTTCAGGAAAGATATCTCATGCGACCGAGAACATTCTATATCTTAGTCGGCTGATATAATTTTACTATTTATGTTAATTCTCGATGGTAGCTTATAAGTTTATACGTATTCTCAATTGCAATTTCATTATAAGTTATTAAATTCTCAGTTACAAGGTAGTTGCACACTCATGTATAATTATAACTTTCATGGAAAAAGATAATAAGAGGCGCCGCACCGACTGTTCTCTCATGCGGCGCGTCGTGATGTGTGAAAAAAAGGCATCGTTCGTGGCTCCACCCCTCTCCCATCTTATCTCTTACTGCCACGAACCGCTCTTGGCCACATATTCTCAACCACCGGAGATGAGCACCTCTGTGGCATCCCGCAATTCCACTACTAGAAAATCGCGTTGAATTTGTGCATTGCATCGTCATCATCATGCATTGTTTGCATAAAACTATTTTCGCAAAGCCCGTTTTGTTTTATAAAACGCCCCATCTTTAATCAAATATCAAACCCCGGGTCTCCGGATGATTTTTGTTTGTCTGCTGTCGGTTTGCAAACGGTGTTTGTAAAACAAATAAAAATATTTATTATTTTAGTGGGGCAGTCGAACGGGCCGAATGACCCGAACGACCACCCCAGAAAATGTAATCGGTCCACCCCCTTATTCCTAAACCTACCAACTAATCTACCCACACCCCTTTGGCCACATCACCCCGGCCAACCCCGTCGTGACACATCACCCTCTCCCTCCCCCTAACCAACCCCAAACTGCCGCCTCACCACCTACTCCCTATCTACTCCCTCTCTCCTCCCTCTCTCCACCTGCCCACAAACCCACACCCACTCACACGCACACAGACGCACGCCAGCCCCACTTCCCCCCTGGCTCTCTGCCCGTGGCCCCCACGCCTGGACCCCATCGCTCCCTCTCCTCTCCCCGAGACCGTCCCTCCCCTGCTCTTCTTCCCCGCCTGGCACCCCCGCGGCCGCGTCGTCCCCTCGCTCGCTAGCGCAGCCGCCTCTCTCCCCTTCCCTTCTCTCCGCCGCTCGCCCCGCAGGCCCCCACCAGCCGCCCCTGCTTCTCCTCTTCCCCTTCTCGCCCGCCGCTCCGCGCTCGCTGCGCCCTCTCCTCTCGCCCGCGAGCCCGTCGCCTCGCCGCTCCGCCTCGCTCCCTCCTCGCCGGCCATCCTCCGCCGCACCTCGCCGCTCCGCCTCGCTCCCTCCTCGCCGGCCATCCTCCGCCGCACCTCGCCGCTCCGCCTCGCTCCCTCCTCGCCGGCCCGCTCCGGTCGCCGCCCCGCCGGCCGTTCCCCTCCGCAGCGGCCGACCTGGCCCCGGCGCCGGCCCCGACCGCGTCGGCCCGTCCCTCCTCCCGCGCCCTTCCTCGCCCGCTGAGCCGCGCCCACCCCTCTGCGCCTCCGCCGCCAGACCGGCGCCCTCCGACCGGCAGGAGCTCTCCCCCGAGCCCCTCGCCCCTCCTCCCAGCGCGCCGTCGCCCCCACCGCGCCCCTGTCCGCCGCCGTTCTCGCCCCCTTGCAAGCTAGCCGCGATCTCCCCGTTCCCTCGCAGACGCGCGCAAGGTGATGTTACCCAGATGCTGCCGCTGCCGCGTTCCCTTGCTGTCATCGAGGTGGTGCTGAGGCCAACAACCAACATGGAGAACATCGACCAAGCGCCCAGTTCCCCTGGTAGACAAGATCGGCTCGACGCTGTTGGAATTAGAAGGATGTACCTGGTGGAAAAGAAAAGACCCTGACGTTGTTGTCAAGATTCGCCACCGATCTTGGAGTCGTTACCTCAAGTGCTTCGTCTCGGAGAAACCCAAGGCCACCGACAAGATCTTCGACATGCGTCGCCATATTCGCAGGCCACTTCGCGGCACCCGGGATCGACACAAGACTGGAGCACCCGGGCCTCCTTCATGGAATCGCCAAGGTCTACTGACGCCAGACACCCGAACCGAAAGGACGCTAAGACCACCACAAGGATGCCAAGTTCTACTTCAGAACGACAAGACCGACCCGATGCGCGGGCCCGACAAGATCGGCCCCGACCTGGGTGGAGCCGGGAACCGCCAAGTACTTCTTCCCGGAACGCAAGATCTGCCCCGTTACCGAGAACGAGAGAACGAACCCGGAGTCCGAGAACGCTCCCGTCGAACCCTGGACCCTGAGACCGAACCCCGGAACCCCAAGATCGTCGAGACCCCTAATGTGTGAACCCCTTCCCGAAACCCTATTTTATAACCTAATATAACTTGTTGCATATTGAATTTCATACTTGCATGCATATTCATGTGGTTTGGGGGCCTTATGCCGATTCACCTAATAATTAAATATGGGGCCCATATGCGGGCAAATCTAGTCTCATATCGGCCTCATTTAAATTGATGTAGCGAACCGGTACTATATTTTGGCCATGTTAAAACAACATTTAAATTGCGGGGGTTCTAAATAACTTGAACCACCTAATTAATTGTCGGAACCCCGGTTCCGCTTAATATGACCTAATTGCATCGCACCTTTGCCATGCCATACATCATACATGCATCATGCCGATCTTCTGCCGTTGTATTAAATAGTGCATCCGGTGTTTATTCTAGTGTTTTGGTTCTTCGCGGATAAGGCCGTTGAGTTGATGTGAGCTTCGCCCCGATCTTCGGTTGATCCTTCGACAATGTTTTCAGGCGAGCATCTCCCCCTTTCTACCCATCTTACTTTTATAGTATTTACTTCCTTCCTGTTGATCTATTGCTACCTGTGTTGCGATGCTCTAGTTTCCGTACCCGTGATATCCCTTGCAGCCCTATATTGCCATGGCCACCTCCTATTACCTGTTGTTTGGTAGATAGTTGGACTTGCGCGTCGTAGTCGCTTGCTCAAGTGCTGTTGCGTGTCGCCATGTACCACAGTTGTTGGAGAATTGCCGCATGTTGTTGGAGATGATCATAACTTTACTTATCGTTCACTTTAATTCCTGTTTAACAACTAAAATTGAATTAAGCAGAGGCATCGGTGGGTGATAGATAGTATTTGTTTTCCGACCGCCCACTTGTGTCCCGTAGGACCCCGAGTTCTTGACACCTGTTCCGAGATCGAGCGCGCTAACCACAGTTGGGGAGATATGGGCCCCCCATTGATTATTACCTGATTTCAAAGTATTGTACTGGGGGCCACAAACTAGTTTGAGGTTTTATTTACGATTCTGTACTTATGCCATGCTTTACTGCTTTATTTACGTTTGTGCGAGGTACTGCACACTGTACTGTTTAGGATCGGGCCACGATTTTGCGGTGTCGACAGTCAACGTTTGGGGATTTGCTGTCATTCACAGCCGTCTACCCAAACCCTAAGTCCGTCTCGGAGACCGGCCGACTTCGTTGCGGGTGTCGACTTGGTGGGGTGGCCCCCATGTACTTGCTTTGGGTCTGGGAACGTCGTGACTTAGGTCCCGCCGACATACCGATGGGTGTATGTTAACTGATCTGGCAAAAAGGGTCGAAGTGACTGTGGATACTTTGGTGCACCCCTGCAGGGTTAAATCTTTTCGAGAAGCCGTGTCCGCGGTTATGGACGACTTGGAGCACAGTGCTTGATCATAGACAACTATAACTAAAGTTTACTGTTATAAATTGACTTGTATCCGATTTGACTAGTAATCAGCCTCACTACAACGGAATGGCTAAATAAAAGTACCAACAACTGCAGGGTTTTGGGTTATCTCATGCTAATTGTATCTGACTAGTAAGTGTCGCCACTATAACGGAATGGTTAACTAAAAGTACCCACTGCTTACTTTATCAGGACGATTATCTAAACCTGACTAGTAAAGTGCCGCAACTATAACGGAATAAGTAAAACTGCCAACTGTGTGAGTTCCTCGGTTGACTTCCTCGTTTGGTCTCGAGGGGGAAACACCAGGATGGGTTTGTTTGGTGGTAGTATCAGGTTGGTTCCGGATAGGTCATTCTTATCCCTCTCTGATAACCGCCAGTTGTATCGAGTCTCTATAGGTTGTTTAGTGCATGCTGCCGCTGCCGCTCAGTCCACCATACCTATGTAGGCGAGGACCGCCGAATTCTAGTCTCGCCGTGTACTGGCCTCAGTACTGACGCTCCTCTTTTTCCTTTGCCCTTTGTCGACACCCCTTTTGTTTAAGCAGGTTTTGAGATCGACGCCGTTAGCAGGGTTACCCTTCCGGCTTGGCCTGGGCAGGGTTATGGACGCCATTGGTTCTTCTTCAGGGCTCTTAGCCCCATTTGCATCTTGTCCGTAGCTGGACGCTTTGTCGTTTTTAAGGTGATTTGGATCTTTGTATATTATATCTGTATTCTTGACTCTTTGAGTCGCTGTTGTATATATCTGTTCTGTGGGTCCAATCGAGGACTGTTGTGTAATGTTATTACTTCGTTTTCCACCCGCACGCAAGTGCCTGGTGGGCACCTTCGAATCGTTTCTATGCGGGTTTGGCGGGTTTTCGCTAAAACTTGCATAGGGCCGATTCTGAGGGTGTTACAGAGTGGTATCAGAGCTCAGCAGTTGCGATACCCCACAAGTCCAGCCTGTAGGATAACCTAGCTAACGGCCGAAGTAGAGTGTCAAAACTATTTTTGAAAAATCGGTTGGATAGTTCTGATTAGGTCTGATTTTACTCCTTACCCCTCTGCTGTTCTCCTCTTACCTCTACGTGATTTGAATCCGCTCTCGTCTCTTTCTTCGAGTCCAGGGATTCTCGTGGTTGGGTTTCCGTCGTACCTTCAGGGTTTCGCTTCCTTCTTTGGTAACGGTGTTCTACCGTCCGGTGTTCAAGCTGCCTGATGAATCCATCTTCTGTGGTACCATTCTTTGTTCCTTGTTTGTGCCTTCCGGTGTTTTCCGACGCGACGACATCCTCTACGCCAGCTCCGATGCAGAGTCTGCATCACTCCTTAGATCCGAACCTCGCTTGTCGAGATCTTCAGTCTGAATCCTGAGGGTTGGTTGCATAATCTGTCTATTCGTGTACATAGTAATGCTTTGAGTGCGGGATGGAGTCGCGACCATACCACTACTCTTATCATTCGCTTATGTACATTGAATGGTGGATCGATGCAATTTTACTCCTTCCACGGAAGCTAGAGGTGGCTTAATTTGCTGATACCTCTACCTTCGACCTTTTTGTTTCCGGAGTGCTCTCTCGACGATCACGGACAACGACCTCTTGTTAGTGGTGTCGCGAAGATCTACACGAAGCGAGAAGACGCAGATCGCCGACCTTCCTTCCGGTACCATGAGGCGGATCTCGAGGGCGAGATCCCTTGTTAGTGGTGTCGAATTGTGGCATCCCGCAATTCCACTACTAGAAAATCGCGTGAGCGGCTTCAGGACCTGATTTACACGTGACAGAATCAAACTAAGATCATGAGGATCAGTAAGCATGGTCCACCAGAGCGAGTCTCTTTGGGAAGCCAGAGAATTAACATACGGAGAGTTCAAAGGCCTGGTTGAATTTGTGCATTGCATCGTCATCATCATGCATTGTTTGCATAAAACTATTTTCGCAAAGCCCGTTTTGTTTTATAAAACGCCCCATCTTTAATCAAATATCAAACCCCGGGTCTCCGGATGATTTTTGTTTGTCTGCTGTCGGTTTGCAAACGGTGTTTGTAAAACAAATAAAAATATTTATTATTTTAGTGGGGCAGTCGAACGGGCCGAATGACCCGAACGACCACCCCAGAAAATGTAATCGGTCCACCCCCTTATTCCTAAACCTACCAACTAATCTACCCACACCCCTTTGGCCACATCACCCCGGCCAACCCCGTCGTGACACATCACCCTCTCCCTCCCCCTAACCAACCCCAAACTGCCGCCTCACCACCTACTCCCTATCTACTCCCTCTCTCCTCCCTCTCTCCACCTGCCCACAAACCCACACCCACTCACACGCACACAGACGCACGCCAGCCCCACTTCCCCCTGGCTCTCTGCCCGTGGCCCCCACGCCTGGACCCCACCGCTCCCTCTCCTCTCCCCGAGACCGTCCCTCCCCTGCTCTTCTTCCCCGCCTGGCACCCCCGTGGCCGCGTCGTCCCCTCGCTCGCTAGCGCAGCCGCCTCTCTCCCCTTCCCTTCTCTCCGCCGCTTGCCCCGCAGGCCCCCACCAGCCGCCCCTGCTTCTCCTCTTCCCCTTCTCGCCCGCCGCTCCGCGCTCGCTGCGCCCTCTCCTCTCGCCCGCGAGCCCGTCGCCTCGCCGCTCCGCCTCGCTCCCTCCTCGCCGGCCATCCTCCGCCGCACCTCGCCGCTCCGCCTCGCTCCCTCCTCGCCGGCCATCCTCCGCCGCACCTCGCCGCTCCACCTCGCTCCCTCCTCGCCGGCCCGCTCCGGTCGCCGCCCCGCCGGCCGTTCCCCTCCGCAGCGGCCGACCTGGCCCCGGCGCCGGCCCCGATCGCGTCGGCCCGTCCCTCCTCCCGCGCCCTTCCTCGCCCGCCGAGCCGCGCCCACCCCTCTGCGCCTCCGCCGCCAGACCGGCGCCCTCCGACCGGCAGGAGCTCTCCCCCGAGCCCCTCGCCCCTCCTCCCAGCGCGCCGTCGCCCCCACCGCGCCCCTGTCCGCCGCCGTTCTCGCCCCCTTGCAAGCTAGCCGCGATCTCCCCGTTCCCTCGCAGACGCGCGCAAGGTGATGTTACCCAGATGCTGCTGCTGCCGCGTTCCCTTGCTGTCATCGAGGTGGTGCTGAGGCCAACAACCAACATGGAGAACATCGACCAAGCGCCCAGTTCCCCTGGTAGACAAGATCGGCTCGACGCTGTTGGAATTAGAAGGATGTACCTGGTGGAAAAGAAAAGACCCTGACGTTGTTGTCAAGATTCGCCACCGATCTTGGAGTCGTTACCTCAAGTGCTTCGTCTCGGAGAAACCCAAGGCCACCGACAAGATCTTCGACATGCGTCGCCATATTCGCAGGCCACTTCGCGGCACCCGGGGATCGACACAAGACTGGAGCACCCGGGCCTCCTTCATGGAATCGCCAAGGTCTACTGACGCCAGACACCCGAACCGGAAGGACGCTAAGACCACCACAAGGATGCCAAGTTCTACTTCAGAACGACAAGACCGACCCGATGCGCGGGCCCGACAAGATCGGCCCCGACCTGGGTGGAGCCGGGAACCGCCAAGTACTTCTTCCAGGAAGGCAAGATCTGCCCCGTTACCGAGAACGAGAGAACGAACCCGGAGTCCGAGAACGCTCCCGTCGAACCCTGGACCCTGAGACCGAACCCCGAAACCCCAAGATCGTCGAGACCCCTAATGTGTGAACCCCTTCCCGAAACCCTATTTTATAACCTAATATAACTTGTTGCATATTGAATTTCATACTTGCATGCATATTCATGTGGTTTGGGGGCCTTATGCCGATTCACCTAATAATTAAATATGGGGCCCATATGCGGGCAAATCTAGTCTCATATCGGCCTCATTTAAATTGATGTAGCGAACCGGTACTATATTTTGGCCATGTTAAAACAACATTTAAATTGCGGGGGTTCTAAATAACTTGAACCACCTAATTAATTGTCGGAACCCCGGTTCCGCTTAATATGACCTAATTGCATCGCACCTTTGCCATGCCATACATCATACATGCATCATGCCGATCTTCTGCCGTTGTATTAAATAGTGCATCCGGTGTTTATTCTAGTGTTTTGGTTCTTCGCGGATAAGGCCGTTGAGTTGATGTGAGCTTCGCCCCGATCTTCGGTTGATCCTTCGACAATGTTTTCAGGCGAGCATCTCCCCCTTTCTACCCATCTTACTTTTATAGTATTTACTTCCTTCCTGTTGATCTATTGCTACCTGTGTTGCGATGCTCTAGTTTCCGTACCCGTGATATCCCTTGCAGCCCTATATTGCCATGGCCACCTCCTATTACCTGTTGTTTGGTAGATAGTTGGACTTGCGCGTCGTAGTCGCTTGCTCAAGTGCTGTTGCGTGTCGCCATGTACCACAGTTGTTGGAGAATTGCCGCATGTTGTTGGAGATGATCATAACTTTACTTATCGTTCACTTTAATTCCTGTTTAACAACTAAAATTGAATTAAGCAGAGGCATCGGTGGGTGATAGATAGTATTTGTTTTCCGACCGCCCACTTGTGTCCCGTAGGACCCCGAGTTCTTGACACCTGTTCCGAGATCGAGCGCGCTAACCACAGTTGGGGAGATATGGGTCCCCCATTGATTATTACCTGATTTCAAAGTATTGTACTAGGGGCCACAAACTAGTTTGAGGTTTTATTTACGATTCTGTACTTATGCCATGCTTTACTGCTTTATTTACATTTGTGCGAGGTACTGCACACTGTACTGTTTAGGATCGGGCCACGATTTCGCGGTGTCGACAGTCCCCGTTTGGGGATTTGCTGTCGTTCACAGCCGTCTACCCAAACCCTAAGTCCGTCTCGGAGACCGTCCGACTTCGTTGCGGGTGTCGACTTGGTGGGGTGGCCCCCATGTACTTGCTTTGGGTCTGGGAACGTCGTGACTTAGGTCCCGCCGACATACCGATGGGTGTATGTTAACTGATCTGGCAAAAAGGGTCGAAGTGACTGTGGATACTTTGGTGCACCCCTGCAGGGTTAAATCTTTTCGAGAAGCCGTGTCCGCGGTTATGGACGACTTGGAGCACAGTGCTTGATCATAGACAACTATAACTAAAGTTTACTGTTATAAATTGACTTGTATCCGATTTGACTAGTAATCAGCCTCACTACAACGGAATGGCTAAATAAAAGTACCAACAACTGCAGGGTTTTGGGTTATCTCATGCTAATTGTATCTGACTAGTAAGTGTCGCCACTATAACGGAATGGTTAACTAAAAGTACCCACTGCTTACTTTATCAGGACGATTATCTAAACCTGACTAGTAAAGTGCCGCAACTATAACGGAATAAGTAAAACTGCCAACTGTGTGAGTTCCTCGGTTGACTTCCTCGTTTGGTCTCAAGGGGGAAACACCAGGATGGGTTTGTTTGGTGGTAGTATCAGGTTGGTTCCGGATAGGTCATTCTTATCCCTCTCTGATAACCGCCAGTTGTATCGAGTCTCTATAGGTTGTTTAGTGCATGCTGCCGCTGCCGCTCAGTACACCATACCTATGTAGGCGAGGACCGCCGAATTCTAGTCTCGCCGTGTACTGGCCTCAGTACTGACGCTCCTCTTTTTCCTTTGCCCTTTGTCGGCACCCCTTTTGTTTAAGCAGGTTTTGAGATCGACGCCGTTAGCAGGGTTACCCTTCCGGCTTGGCCTGGGCAGGGTTATGGACGCCATTGGTTCTTCTTCAGGGCTCTTAGCCCCATTTGCATCTTGTCCGTAGCTGGACGCTTTGTCGTTTTTAAGGTGATTTGGATCTTTGTATATTATATCTGTATTCTTGACTCTTTGAGTCGCTGTTGTATATATCTGTTCTGTGGGTCCCATCGAGGACTGTTGTGTAATGTTATTACTTCGTTTTCCACCCGCACGCAAGTGCCTGGTGGGCACCTTCGAATCGTTTCTATGCGGGTTTGGCGGGTTTTCGCTAAAACTTGCATAGGGCCGATTCTGAGGGTGTTACAACCTCGCACGGGGATTTTTCGTAAAGCTCCGCGTCGGAGAAGCGCAAGAGGAGCAGGGACGTCGCCGGCGAGCGCCAAGTGGAGGCGTCCAGTGGCTATCGCCGGGAGGCCACGCCGAGCACGAAGAAGGACGGCCGCTGCGGAGTACAAGGCGAGGGCGCCGTCGAGCGCGAGGAGGCGAGGCCGCCACCGTCGAGCGCGAGGAGGCGAGGCCGCCACCGTCAAGCTCCAGTACGCTGCCATTGTCGCCGTCGAGCGTGAGTAGGCCGTCGGTTGTCGAACTCCTGGAGGTGTGCGTGCCATGAGGAGTTCGGTGGCCAGCGCGTTACGCTGCCAGAGTTTTCTTCTTCCCATAGATTCGTTGCTCTCTTGTCTTTTCACGGTGATACTCTTGATTTTCCATATGAACTTAATCTGGAGTGATCCCATAATTATGTGTTGCATCAATTTCCTGGACGATGATGGATTCCTCTTAGTACGGCTGTAAATTTTGAGGTGTACCTGATTAATCGGGTAGCTAGCACCAATTTAATATGGCAATTAGATTTAATCAATCCGGAAACTACACGTAACTGACAGTTAGTAATCTCGCAATTAGTACCAATATATAGTAAGTACAAAAATTAGTAACTGTTGAACCGGGCAACTAAGCTATATTTAATCTGGCAATTTGGGCCTAATTAATCTGGCAGTTACTAGTAACAATTGAACCCGAGCTTCATTTGTCTCATATTTTTTGGCTAAACCTAATTAATCTGGTAGTTAGTAACAATTAAATATGGCAACTAGGTAAAATTAATCTAGGAGTTATTAATCAGCCATGTCCTAGTTAATCTGGCAATTACTAGCGCTATAGTTCGATTTGTATGGTATATGGGGACATGCACTTGGTAAAGTTTTAGTGTATTTGTACTATGACAGGAGAAACGGAGGTGTACTAGAACATGTTAGAAACTTGACCTCCTCTCAAAATTATGTGGCCGAGATACTTCACGTCAAGAATTTGCAGTCACACAGCCGTGTACTCACGCGCGTTGTCCTGCAGGAATACTACCGCCGCACGATAACGCGTTGTCCTGTAAGAATACAGCCGCTGCCGCTCGGAAGCAGGTATGTGCGATGCCGCGTGTTAGCACAGCCCAACTTTCATAGGAATCACGAACTAAATTCAATACCAGTAGAGAAACGACCGAGACGTAAGAAATTCTCTAAGCGCCTGAGCACGTAGGACGGAACGGGATTGGCTCCGACAATTGATCGATTCGATCACGTACAAATGTACAAACAGTGTCGGTGGAGAAGTGTGCATGTAGTCGTGCCACATATCCTACTCGTTCCAACGTCTTCTGTTTCATATTTTTCGATTGTTGATATCTTGTTTTATAAATAATAATATATTAATGTAAATTATATGATGTAACAACACGGTGTCGAGAACTAGCTTAGTAGGGTCAGGGCCGGCCCTGACATGTCAGAGGCCCTGTGCAAGACGACAAAGTGGGCCCTTTGTGCAATATTTTAAAATCAATATAAAGTAGAAATATTTTCTTTTAATCTCAGTAGATACATAGTACTCTCTTTGTCTTAAAATAGATATCTTAGATTTGTTAAAATTTGGATAAACCTATATACTAAATAGTCAAATTTTGACGAATCTGAGACATCTATTTTGGGACGAAGAGAGTACATTACTTAACATGAAGTACTCATTTTCTTATTTGTCACAATGCTCAATTCAAGAAAAAGACTATATTTTACAAGAAAATAGATCTCAACCTAAGAATGTACTGTACACTCGAACTCATACGAAGAGTCAATGAACCGTATTCAACAATTGCTAGAGCCAGCAAATACTAGAAGAATTCAGATTTGTCCTTAGAATTTATTGATGGATCCCTATTGAGACATTATAGCACACAAATAATAAACAAATTAGGGGATGCGATTGAAACAAAAGTACCTGCACGTAGTCAAGGAGAGGATTGAAGCTGAGTTGGTTGCTTGCTCCCTGCCGTGAGTTTGTCTTGTACAGAACGAAACGAGTTAGCACCAGGAACCGCCTTGCTGACGTGCCCTGACAGTCCGACCGGGTGATGGGCGATGTCTGCGGGCAATCCGCCAATCCTCTTGTCATTCCCCTTGCAGTCAAGTTGAGATGTTAAACAAGCATATGGAGGATTTAGGAATTAGGAGAATACTGGCTGAATTCGAACAGGATGAAGAAAATAAGAGAGGATGAACTCGCGAGATTTATAGAAAAGGGATTTACTTGCCAAATAAGATGAAATTGATGACTAAATTCGTAGGGAATCAACAAATCGGGGCC
This sequence comes from Avena sativa, assembly GCA_916181665.1. Taxonomy (NCBI): domain Eukaryota; kingdom Viridiplantae; phylum Streptophyta; class Magnoliopsida; order Poales; family Poaceae; genus Avena; species Avena sativa. Next base: position 365,504,897 of record OV702279.1, on the reverse strand, counting down.
TCCTCCATTTATTTTGAGAAAGGCCAGAAATCACAACAAAGACCGGTACGTCATGATTGTGGAGGGAGACGAGGAGGCGAGACCGTGAGGTGAGAAGAGAAGAAGAAGGAGGCGCTCGATCACAGGTGTGTGCGTAGCTAGCAGGTAAAAGGCCTAAAGCGATAATTTCTCAGTCTATTTTTTCTGAATAAATAGACCTATACGTTGACTGACATATGCCTGGGTTGGGGCCCCTAGCACGAGGGCCCTGTGCGGGTGCACTGGTTGCACCGGCTCAGGGCCGGGCCTAAGTAGGGTATCCGGTGACATCTCATAGAAGCTCGAGCTGATACCTATTTATATTTCTTGCGACAATTATCTTTGTAGAGCTTATTATTGTAGAAAAATGAAAAGTCATCATGCTAAGTCTTAAAAGGTTCAACACACAAGAGCAGTAACCATCGCTGATAAAGAGAAGCGGAAATAGAGAAACACTAATTAAATCCGACGAGATCCACCGAAGACACACCTCCACGTGTCCTCCAACAACATTGAACGCACCACCGAGACGGAGAGGACTTTATCCCATCTTCAGGAAATCATATTCGCCACGTCTTTCTAATTAGGATACATGCATACATGTAAAAACATTAAAAAAGCCATCCAGTGATTTGCGCCTCCATGGCCACAAGCCACTTCTCGCAAAAAAAAAGCCACAGTCTCGTGAGCCCATCCATGTGACTCACTAGGATGACTCCATACCGCAAAACTCTTGTGTCGGCAAAACGTGGCATGAATAGCGAGGTAAGTTTAATGATAAGAAAGGTGACCATAACAGAAATTTTCGGACACATAAAAACTAGGTAACGACTGAATGTGTTGTGACAGGATGAAACAGGCTTGGCTCCGACGAGTGATCAATTCGATCACGTACAAATGTACAAGCAGTGACGGGGTTTATCAAGAAACTATACGGACCAAAAAATGTTCAATGCGGTGCCCCTGCGGAGAAGTCTGCATGTAGTCGTGCCACGTACCCTAGCTTGCGTTCTACCGATGTGTTCCGACCTATTCTATCTCATATTTTTCGATTGTTAATATCTTGTTTTTTAAACCCTAAACAGACATGTAAAAAACAGCAAAAAAAGTCATCCAGTAAACAAGGACCCGGATCCACACCTCCATAGCCACAAGGCACAGGAGACAAGACACATAAGCCACGGGCTCGTGAGCCCATCCACCATGCGACTCTCGGATGACTCCAAACCGCAAAACTCTTGTGTTGCCTCCTTCTGGAAATGCGATGATCACCAGATGTTCCCACTAAGCTAGTTCTCGACACTAAGTTGTTGCGTCATATAATTAAAATTAATATATGCGAGATGGTGTTTTGACTCGGACATGCAAAATACGTAAAAAAAAAATATTAAAAAATTTAAAACAAAATTTCTTGCGTATATCTAGATATTCTATGTCCGCACACAAGTTTTTGGGAAAACAAACATTTTATGTTGCTTGCGTAAAAGAGACAAAAAAAAGTCCAAAGATAGTCGGTTGAAGCATCTGAATTTATCTTTTTTTACACGGGATACACATGAATGTTCTTGTTTCTTGAAAGCTAATATGTGAACATTGATTTTTTCTTTTTGACAGGAGAACGTAGAATGTTTGGTTGTACGTGTGAATATTTTTCTGAAAATTTTCAGATCTTTAAATATGTTTTTAAACAACAGGTTAATCTGACCGTGAGTCGAATTAGATTTCCGCCAGCACGCTATTTCAAAATGTTGTGGTTTTCTTTTCGTTGTGAAGAGACTGGATGTTCAGAGTTCACAACTCGATGGAAGTGAATTAAATCCTTTGCACTGTTTACTGCCAACTTTACCTCTCCTCGATATGCACAAGCCCAGAACAAGTCCTAGTTCACCTGCCGACTGCCATGGTGACCCCACTATACGGTGAGTGAGGTCTATGAGCACCAGGTCCACCCGTCTCCTTCTATACTGAAGTTGTAGGTGAAATCTATTTATGTATGCAGTTACTCATCTCACCTTCATCAAAGAAATAGAACGGCCCTCTCAGAGTCTCACTTATCAGGAATCAGAGCAAAGGCAAGAATACTCTCTCTCCTTTCGCCCTCCCTCTCTCTCTCTCTCAAGGTGTATTTCTGCTGTGACTGACAGTGTTGGAGCAGCAAATGAAAATGGATGGGAGTTGGAAGGGGAAGGGGTGTGAGAGGTGCAAGGAGTGGCAAGAGCACTACTACTGGGAACACATGGATGTGGACAAGATCAGGTTCTTCAAGCTCATGACAGGAGATTTCCAGCAGCGCATTGTAAGTATAACAAGTTTTTTTTTTGGATAAAGCGACAAGTAACAAGTGACATGATTCTAAGCATCCTGTGGTAATTTTGAGGGATTGTGCTAATCTTTCCCTAAATACAAAAAAGGGCGAAGTAGAGGTACTTCATGTTCAGAGATTTAAGTACAAAGAGGTTTTTTTTTTACTTGGCCATGATTAGGTTAATTTCGTTTTGGTTTGTATGTTTACTAGTTAAATAAAATTGTTTTTTAAAGGGGTTGAGTAATAAAAACAGAACAAATTACAATAAGATTATATTCCTTATAAATCAAGGTTATATTTTTTTAATAAAAAGAGATTAAAACCTGCTCCTGATTTCGCAGAAAGCATAAAAAAAATCTTACAAGGCTTATACTATTTGATTAGTTCATCCATAGAAGATAGAATGTATCGATGCAACTCTCTCAAAGGACTGTAACGTTGACTTACAGCAATGTGCTATATATGAAACTAACCATGTGAATGATCCCTTGATAAAACCATGTTTTTCCATCTTAGCGCATACCGGACAAGTTTGCGAGCAATTTCATCAGGCAGATGGATATAGCGGAGGGACTCGACCTGAAAGCGCCAAGCGGCGAGACATGGCGTGTGGGTGTCAGCAAGGTTGCCGATGAGATGTTCTTGGGGTCAGGATGGGGAGATTTTGCCAAGGCTCAAGAGCTGCAGGAGAATGACCTCCTGCTCTTCACATGCAGTGGAAGATCCTCCTTTGAGGTCCTGATCTTCGACGCGAGTGGCTGCGAGAAACTGTCTCCTCCCTTCAGCGGTAGGATGTGCAAACATTTCGACGCTATGGTGATGGGTCAACAGGTTGAGCTCTACTCTCCGTCTGTCGATCATGATTCTGACGATGATACTAGTGTTCCGTCTCAGTTGGTTTGTTCCCCTCACAAGGCCTCCACATCAAGGAAATACAGTGTCAAGAGTAAACCAAGTAAGTAGCAACAGGATTCTGCGGCGTGCAGGATGCATGATTTCGTAGTTAGATAACACAAACGACTATAACTCTGCAATTATGCATCATCGGATTATTTGGTTTCTCAAATCAAATTATGTATTTTTCTTGGTATAAGTTTCAGTAGACTGTAGTGTTCATCATGTATACTGAATTTTCTCCACAGGGAAACAGTTTTCTGAATCACCAAGCAGTAGCAGCTGTGATGTTAAGCTTGAGTCAACTGAGGAGGAGGAGGAGAGTGATCGTGATAGACAAACTGACCCCGACGATTACTACTACTCGAAGGCTGCGGGTGAGCTAACTGGCGATGAAAGACAAGAAATAATTGGTCTGGCTTCAACTGGACCGGGCAATCCTGCATTCGTGACTGTTCTGAAGAGGACCCATCTCCAACGCAAGAACAATTTTCTGGTCAGTTTCATCGGTTATTTCAGATGACCACTTAATATTTGCAAAGTTTGTACTTTAATCAACACAAAGTCGGTTTGCATCAATATTTATCAAGTTTACTAGCTACTCCCTCCGTTTCAAAATATAATATGTTTTAGGTTTGTGAAGAAAATAAATCTAGACTAGTTTTAGTATGTAGGTTCACTCAACTTTAGGATGAATCTACATAGTACAAGAAGTCTAGATTTATTTTCTTCACAAACCTAAAACATCTTATATTTTGAAACGGAGGGAGTACATTATTAACATACCAATGCTTCTTTTTGTGCAGATCATCCCCTTTAAATTTGCTGCTGATCATCTTCAGAGGAGGCCTCCTGAGGTCCTTCTTTACAGGCCGAGCAGAGAAGAGGAGTGGCGTGTGAGGTACTACCATTCCAGGCACACCAGAGGATTCAACTGCCAAGGCTGGGTCAGGTTTGTGAGGGACAACGGGCTGCGCAAGGGAGACGTCTGCGTCTTCGAACTGATCAAAGGAGCGAAGAGGAAGAGCGATGCGGCGACGACGACGATGGCTGTCCATGTCGCCAGGAGGAGGAAGAAAGACGAACGGTTTCTTACGGTGGGATAACTTCCAAGCTCCTGCTCCTGCACACCCTTTCTCCTACATTTTGGTAAGCTGTAAGCAACATGTGTATGGATGCGCCACTAGAAACTGAACCTGTAGTAGCCGGTGCTGCATTGCAGTTGCATGAAGTGCAAGTGCACATTTTGTACCCTAATTAAACTTATGTATGCTGGCTATCCTTCCTATGTCAGTACTCTTTCCTTGTTCCTCATTTGGCGCTTATTGCGGCCGGACCAGCCTTTTCAGTGACACAGCAAGGGATCATATAAGGAATTTAGTTATAGTTTCTTGAAGCAATGTGGCTTACTAGAACAAGGTGTGAGTTGTGTACTGAATTTTCTATTTATATTCTAACCAAGCGTGCATCCTAAACTAGTTTTTGTCACTTGTTCCTTCACTACTGTCCTCGCTCCAGCCTCTACATTTGTGACTCCACCTGAGAAAAACACAGCAGTTAACACGTTCAGCAACTGACTCCACTCATGAAATGCTAGTGCACACAACTAATGCTCACACGATTTCTCACGGAACTAATTTCTAGACAAAATCACACTTTAAAACAGTGTCAAATCAATCGCAGTCTACAAAGTTGCACACAATGCATGTACATATTTGTCCCAAAATCAATTTTCACAAAGAGTAAAATTTCAGAGTATCAAAATTATCGTAGTTTTCCACATATCTCACATAAGAAAATTTCTCACAAAATCAAACAGTTTGGCACGAATGGCAAACTAACATGAACAAAAGAATGAGTTTGCAGATGACAAGGTTACTGGAACAAAAACTTCCATATGTTTTATTATCTCTGTCTTTTGACTATTCATTTGTTGACATTCACACAACAAAGCGCCAATTTTTTTCCAGTTTTTTTTTAAATCAGCTAGCAAGAGCATATGCACCTGAGATCAAAAGTGGATCTTCATAACACCTAATACTTAAAAACCATTACCGTTGTAAGGCTAGATAAATAACAACGAGGGATCATACATTTGCATTTATAAATACGACAAAAAAATATGTATAAGTGTACATGTTCATTATCAGTTAGATTATATGCCTGAGTTGAACATGTTAGTCATTAACAAATAAACAATTGATTGAGCCTATATAATAAAAAGTATAGCCAAGAAAAATTTAATGTCTCTATCTCATGCTCCATAGACAAGCGGTAGTATGGCAACATACAAAATGCCTGTGGGGAGACACGTAGGAAAAATGACATGGTTCTATAATCAAAGTAATTATAAGATGAATCGCTGGGAAAAAAGGTTTAAGATTTGTGAGTCACTAATTTTTGTAACTTATTTCTTATGTATAAAACATGGAACATGTCCATATGCAATGACCAAATCTCGGTGCAAGCTAAATTCTCTTAAAAGAGTTGATGCTCTTCCTTTGTGATTCACAAAATAATGTAGATGTGTAAAGCGATAAACCTACTCTAAAAAGCAAACTATAATTGGGTCATATGAATTGCGGGTTAGTTTCATAGGTCTCATCACAACTCTAGACATGGCTCCGTAACCAGGTTATTTACAAGAAAAAACTAATATCATCATAATTTTAGTAAAACTCGTTTCTTAGTTATTATTTTGTTACTTTTACTATATAATACTCCCTCTATCTTGAAATAAATGTCGAAAATTTGTCTAAATTTGAATATACCTAGACACTATATAGTACATAGATACATCCAAATTTAAATAAAATTCCGACATCTATTTTAAAACGGAGGGAGTAGTATAGAATTATCAAATTCAAACATGTAGAAATATATATGTATTTGAAATATTATGTATTTTACGATGAAGGAGGTAAGTGGATAAAACAAATCATACGGTAGAAAATATATATTTTTACATCTTTGACATGATAACAATGATGCCCTTGCAAATCCCTGCTAGTTTAGTCTATTTTCAACACGTAATATCATGTTGGTCCTGGATTCGGCACTGCTAGGACGTACACGCTCCTCCACCGGCCACCACATCGAACATTGCTTGGCCTGAGAGCATCTCCACTCGTATCCTTATAGCCCCCAAACCGGTTATGGGGGTGCAGACACAAAAAATCCTGATCAGCCACGTCCTCAATTTTGTTTTGGTGTCGGTGCACCGGTCCGGATGCAGCCCCCCTCCCCTCCCAAGGACGAACCCGACATGCAGGGAGGCTAGCGGGGCGCCAGATGGAGCGAAATAATTGCACGGGTCAGCCCTGTCCGCGAGACACCCCCAACATTTCCTCCAAAACATTTATTTCTCTCCACTTTGCCCTTCATATCACCATGTTTCCCCCATCTATCCGCCCACTCCCGCCATTTCCCTCCTCCAAACAGCCGAGCATGCGCCACGCTGCCATGGCGCCGAAGAGGAGGTATGTCGCTCCCTGTTTGGCCGATGCCGTCAACGCCACACCGAAGAAGAGGGGAAGACCGAGAAGGAGCGGCTAGAGGCTTTTGACCTCTAGCGTCGCAAGGTAGAGAATGCCAGCCGCCGGCAGAGGGAGTTGAAGGCGAGGCAGCGCACAGCTTCGGAGGCAGAGGTGGCCATGGCTCAGAGGGTCATGATGATGGCGGGGATGGGGGTGCCGACAACACCTCAAGCTGGACAGTTCATTCCCGGGGCGTGGGGGAGCCAAAGCAGCGTGCCCTTTCTCTCTCTGCCAACCTCGTCTCCAGCGCAAGCGGGCGTCTTCCTAGAAATCCAGGTACACCACATCTCTCTCTTCTCGCCGGGTCTCCATGAGTTCGATCCTCTAGGCAGCTTCATCGCCGTGCATCTAAGCTGCGACAATGCTGGATATCTGGCACTCCGTCGTCCCCTGTTCAACGACACCCCTCCACCTCAGGCTGGCTTCCACCAGTTCGCCGCGTGCAGCAGCAGTCAAGGCGCCCATGGGCCGTTCTGCGGAATGCCCAATGGCATCGTCATATTGACCGACCTCATCAATGGGTGCTCGCAGCACACCTACACGTAGGAGGAAACCAAGGCATACAATGACAAGGAGTATGTCGGCGGGGAGCCGTGGGAAAACGAGGCCTACGCCTACGCGGAGGCCGGACCCACCGAGGAGGAGGTGGAGGTGCCTGTGGCCAACCCGAAAGGGAAGAAGAAAGCGGCCAAGGTCGCCCCAGGCAAGAAGAAGAAAGTGAGGAGCCGTGGACCGAGGTGGAGCTTGAGGGAGGACAAGTGCCTCCACGAGGCATGGAAGACAGTGAACATCGACCCTTTCACCTGCGCCAACCAAAACACCGACAACTATTGGATGAGGGTGAAGGCAGCATTTGACGAGCATCGCCTTTTGGATCCCTATTTCAAGAATTTGCGCCACGATCGCAATGACTCGCTGATGTCGCACCGTTGGGCGTTGATCCAACATGCTTCCAGCAAGTGGCACGCCATCGTGGAGGAGGTCCGACGAGTGCACGTTAGCAGAACCAACTTCAACGATCAAGTAAGCTAACCTAGTTGGCGACCATTGTGCACTGTAGCCCCTTTGTTTGATGTTTTCACTGTTTTCAATTGCATTGTAGATGCGCGCCATGATCACCTCCTACCGTCAGGACAACGACGACGTCGAGTTCAAGTTCATCCATGTCTTCGCCCGGATTGAGACATACAACCAGTGGACAGAGACGTACAACTACGACCACAACACGACGCCACCGGATGCCTCCAAAGGTCGCCCCATTTGATCATTTGGAGGAAGAAGGCCAAGTCTTTGAGGGATTCGGCGCTGTCCATCGAGAAGATGCACTCGTCCATCATGGCCGATGCCGCATCGCACGCGGCAGTCAGGGCAAAGCAAGCCACCAAGATGGAAGAGATCGCTGCGGCAAGGTGGGTGTTGGTGATCGAGCGGCATGACATCAAGCTCGGCCTGATCAATGCCAACCTAGCGGCGAAGAAGGGTAGAGAGGACTTAGCGATCCTGGTCGTCGACACGACGGGCATGGACGACGAGGTGAAGGCGTGGTGCGTCGATCAGCGTTTCACCATCATGTCCGAGAACAGAGTTCCACCGGCGACCTCGACTCCCTCGGCGACAGCGACTCTGGCAGCAAAGAGACCCCCCTCCCCCCCCCCCCCCGGCGGCAGCTACCCTAGAGTAGGTGCCTCCTACCTCGAGGAATGATCTCGCCATCTGATTTCCGCTGCTATATAATGTGAGGCTGGCCGGCATGCGCCCTTTTTTGTTCGCTAGGCTTTGATTCACAGTGATTTGCGGTGTGATCGTAAAGACTATTTGATCGGTAGGCGCCAAATATGTGATCGGCGCTTTGTTATGTTTGAATCTACAAATTTATTTTGGGGACGTGTTTGTGGGTTGCCCACCCACCCACACATCCATAATAACCATCTGCCGGACGCCCTAGGTCGTAGGGGGGACGAGTGGCTTGAGTCTCGAACGAACTTTAGGATGCACCTAGCCAAACAGAGAAAGGCGTATCCTACGTGTACATCTGCACGCGATCCATTAAGTTAGTCTGATCCCTAGCTAGCTAGTCCGATCCGTGTCCTGCCGCAACTCATGGTACACTTTCTTCGTCTGGCCTGCATCTGCTGTCCACTCGATCTCTTTACACTTGTTAACTGGAGTTGTTGTACTACTTCTTCGTATCTTTCTTCCATTTTTTAACTGAGCTTCCGCATGTGCTCGATCGAATTAGCCCATGACGGTATATCCATGTTTCGCGAAGGTATAACCAGTGGCGGAGCTTGCCCGTTCATGGAGCCTGGACAAAGCCTTAGTGTACCCAGATTAATTAACATTTGCCCAAAGAAACAATCAGTTGAACTAGCTATTTTGCACTAAACTTCAAAGGAGACGGAGCAGCTGAGCCCGGGCAGCTGCCCGGGGTCGCCGGCCTGAAGCTCCGCCACTGGGTATAACGCGTGTCGTCCTCTCTAGCTACGTGTCTGGCAAGTACGTGCTCTGCGCATTATATTGCTACGTGTCCCCGGTCTTATCATGTAGCCGCAGCCTATATAAACTCCAGCTGCTCTATGATACCCAGATCAGTCCAAGCCAGGTCGAGGAATATACAAGCTGATTTTGTTTTCGGATTGAAATATATCCCATTGTTCTCAAATTTAATCCGTGTTCATCTTCGCGAGTGATCCTCTGATTCTTCGAGTGATCGAAGCAGCTTGTTTGAGCTAAGCCCACTCCACCAGGAGAGATGACGTCGAACCAGGAGCAGGCGAGCTACCGCGTCGGCGAGGCCAAGGGCCACACCCACGTACGTTTAACTTGCCCACCGTCTCGACCGATCCATCGTCCACAAGAAAATGTGTGCATCGATCGATCATTCGATCCTAGCTGCTTCGGTTCGTCTCTGTAATGTTAATCGTGCTGGTGTGTTTGCAGGAGAAGACGGGGCAGGTGATGGGCGCGGCCAAGGACAAGGCCTACGAGGCCAAGGACCGGGCGGCAGGCCTGGCGGGGCACGCGTCCGGCCAGGGACAGGGCGCCACGGACGCCGCTAACCACAAGGCCGGCGAGGCCAAGGACGCGACGTCCCAGACGGCGCAGGCTGCAAAGGACAAGGCAGCCGGGACGGCGCAGGCGGCCAAGGAGAAGACCGTCGAGAGCAAGGACCAGGCCGGGACCTTCCTCGGCGAGAAGACGGAAGCCGCCAAGCAGAAGGCGGCGGAGACCACGCAGTACGCCCAGGACAGGACCTACGACGCCGCGCAGTACGCCAAGGAGTCTGCCGTCGCCGGCAAGGACAAGACCGGCAGCGTCCTCCAGCAGGCCACCGAGACGGTCAAGGGCGCCGTGGTGGGCGCCAAGGACGCGGTTGTGAACACACTGGGAATGGGCGGGGATAACGCCGGCAACGGCACCACCAATGACACTACCACCGCCACTGGAAAGATCGCCGGGGATCACTAGATGTTGATCGCTCGCGCTTACCTTTGCTTTCCTTTTCGCTGGGTTTACCTCACTGTTATCTTTCCACTTTCAAGTTTTCTGAACAAATCCGCTCATTTAGTATGTAAGTTATTCCTTTGATTTACTCGTGTCCGGGTCTGTAACGAGTATTGTAAATGGATAACGAGGACAGTCAAAAGGTGGAAATAAAACTTCATGTGACTGCCACTGCCAGCATTTAGCATTCAAACATACAGTACTTACATACACAATGTAGCATTTCATATATAACTCGCAGAGATAGAATTCTCTGACAACGAAGGCGTGGTGCGTCGATCAGCGTGTCACCATCATGTCGGAGAAAAGAGTTCCACCGGCGACCTCGACTCCCTCGGCGACAGCGAATCCGGCAGCAGAGACCCCTCCCCCCCTCCCCCCGGCGACAGCTACCTCAGAGTAGGTGCCTCCTACCTCGGAGAATGATCTCGCCATTTGATTTCCGCTGCTATATAACTAGAATGGTGGCCCTCGCAAATGCGAGGACATCTCTTTATAGTTATGAAGTGACTGTAATTTTTTATAGTTTTATTGTTGTGGTAGGATTATTTAATCTGATGCTAAATAAAATATAATATTTTGGGAGAGTACATTTTTAGTTTGGGAGAATCAATAATAAACAATATTATTGAACATATAGATTATTTTAAAACGATACCAATTTGATTTAAATAATTGAAGTTTAACACCGAAAGTGATTGTTACTATTGTTGTCATCTTGAATCATTATGGGAGGTAGTCAGGCACTTATATGTTTTTGTCTAATTAATAATTCTTGGTCAACCCAAGCAATAGTTAGATGACATTTAGATGATATTAAGAATTGCAAAAAAAAATTTGTTAATGAATTAATTTATCCCATACCAACTAATAAGAAATTTATTTCATTAATTACCGTAGATCAGTCTACCCTTATTTACTTAACTGGCCGTAAAATACCTGACATTCCTTTTTCTCTTCTAAAAACTATCCACTTAGAAGTTGGTAGGTCTCAAGGTGCTGACTTTGACCATTATTCTGATTATGAATATGTGTCTAAACATAAAAAACTTACAGAACATTGCCAACATGAATTTAATAAAATCATTTTAATTTTTCTATTTTAACAATATACTCTATATGTTCCTTTTTTACAAGATGTATTGAAAGGTAAACTCCAAATTGTTATGTCATTTTATTTTTATCCTAGTAAATATTGCTTCTACCCCACCGAACTACATGGATCATTAATTTCTCACCATAAGTACTCCTCCAACCAACTTGTAACCATGGATATTTTCTTCCTAATTTCTGTTCAAATGTGAGCCTTAGGTCACCTTGCATGACAAAAATAATATTGATAAAATTAAACAGAGCCAATATTTACATCCATGGTTAAAGTTTGAGAAGTTTGACTACAGGTTTGTAGAACCCTATTTATTTTCAAAGTGATGGTAGTATATCTACTTTGTTACCTCCCTACCTTCTATCATTTAGAGTTGAACATTAGTTTCTCTCCTCTCTCTTACATGCATCTTCTCATTTCATCTAGCATGACAACGTGCCATTCATGGATAGTATACTTTCATCTAATGAATTATTTAACTTACTATGTAAGCCTAGATTTCATAATATTAGAAACAATGGGAGAGATTCTCAAAAAAAAAGAAACAATGGGAGAGACACAATATTTTGTTTGATTACGTGTCCAGAAAGGAAACTCGAGATCCATAGATATTTTTACGAAAAGATTTAACTCAAAGGAACTTCTTTCCAAATTTGTTTGTGATCTACAATTGAGTTCCTAGGATTTGAAGTCCCGCATGAAGTTTTTTCTGCAAGATATTACATCACAATTTTATTAAGGTTATTTTTAGACATATATATGTGAATGGTCCTTTCTCTATTTACATTTTGTCTACAATTGAAACAGCTCGTAAAATTTAAACCATGAGTGCATGGAGGGGGTGATCAGTGATAGCAGTAATTATTATGTACAAACAAAGTGCCAGTGATGAATAAATATGAATAGTATTAAACAAAACTTACTCTTGGATGAAAATCATGCACTCATCATGTAATACAACTATTGCATGCAGAAGTGTTTCATGCACAAATATTGCTAGATGCATTAGTACATACCTGATCTTGTCTTACAACTGTTAGATTGGGTTTTGGGATTACATCAGTTTAAAATTGTGCTTGTGTATGCATGCACGCACGCTGCACAGGTTGATAGATAAGCAACCATTCAGCTCTTGCTCTCCCCGTGCACGGAGTATGCAATTTTTGATCTAATCAATCTAACTAATCCGGCTTCATCACAATCGGTGTCCGGTGACCAATCTGGGTAGCTGCATGGGTGAATACGTGAGAAAAAGACAAAATAGGTGTATTTGTATATGATTTGGAAAGAGGAGAGCAGGATTGTAGAAACATGAGATCACGGCTCCAAGCTCATTGATTAATCTAGAAAAAAGTATTGTTGATTACCTTTGGGTAACCGTGCATCTCAATATCAAGGAGGCCCGGCGGCGGCAAGGCTGCTGCTGCCTGCGCTTACTTGGAACTTCCATCCAATTACCTTGGTCGACCGGCGTTAATACGGAGCAAGGATGAAGAGCACATGGCTGGGAATCTGTAGAGGCGGTGGCGCAAGGCCATGGCGGCAGAAATAGTGCTAGGTCTCAGGCGCGAGTACGTTTTCTTAGGGTAACATCTATGTACATATTACGTGAGAAACTAATTAAATCCTAACCTTAAATTAGAGATCTAACGGTTAATATAATTTAGGTGATGTGGATCAACGTGGTGCCTCGAAACACACCCTTATATTGCTTTTAGTATATAATAGATGTGAGGCCGGCCGGCATGCGCCCTTTTTTATTCGCTAGGCTTTGATTCACAGCGATTTGCGGTGTGATCGTAAAGACTATTTGATCGGTTTGTAGGCGCCAAGTATGTGATCGGCGCTTCGTAAAGACAAATTTATTTTAGGGACGTGTTTGTGGGTTGCCCACCCACACACACATCCATAATAAGGCCATCTGCCGGACGCCCTAGGTCGTAGGGGGGGCGAGTGGCTTGAGTCTCGGACGAACTTTACGATGCACCTAGCCAAACAGAGAGGCGTATCCTACGTGTACATCTGCACGCGATCCATTAAGTTACTCTGATCCCTAGCTAGCTAGTCCGATCCGTGTCCTGCCGCAACTCATGGTACTCCACCGGCATGCATCTGCTGTCCACTCGATCTCTTTACACTTGTTAATTGGAGTTGTTGTACTTCTTCGTCTCTTTCTTCCATTTTTTAACTGATCGAGCTTCCGCATGTGCTCCATTTTTTAACTGAGTTGTATATCCATGCTTCGCGAAGGTATAACGCGTGTCCTCTCTAGCTACGTGTGTGGCAAGTACGTGCTCTGCGCATTGCTACGTGTCCCCGGTCTTATCATGTAGCCGCAGCCTATATAAACTCCAGCTGCTCTATGATAGCCAGATCAGTCCAAGCCAGGTCGAGTAATAGACAAGCTGATCTTGTTTTTCAGATTGAAATATATCCCACTGTTCTCAAATCCGTGTTCGTCTTCGCGAGTGATCCTCTGATTCTTCGAGTGATCGAAGCAGCCTGTTTGAGCTAAGCTAGCCCACTCCACTAGGAGAGATGACGTCGAACCAGGAGCAGGCGAGCTACTGCGTCGGCGAGGCCAAGGGCCACACCCAGGTACGTTTAACTTGCCCACCGTCTCGACCGATCCATCGTCCCCAAGGAAATGTGTGCATCGATCGATCATTCGATCCTAGATGCTTCGGTTTGTCTCTGTAATGTTAATCGTGCTGGTGTCTTTGCAGGAGAAGACGGGGCAGGTGATGGGCGCGGCCAAGGACAAGGCCTACGAGGCCAAGGACCGGGCGGCGGGCCTGGCGGGGCATCACGCGTCCGGCCAGGGCCAGGGCGCCACGGAGGCCGCCAAGCAGAAGGCCGGCGAGGCCAAGGACAAGACGTCCCAGACGGCGCAGGCCTCAAAGGACAAGGCGGCCGGGACGGCGGAGGCGGCCAAGGAGAAGACCGTGGAGAGCAAGGACCAGGCCGGGAGCTTCCTCGGCGACAAGACCGAGGCCGCCAAGCAGAAGGCGTCGGAGGCGGCGCAGTACACGCAGGAGAGGTCCTCCGAGGCGGCGCAGTACGCCAAGGAGTCCGCCGTCGCCGGCAAGGACAAGACCGGCAGTGTCCTCCAGCAGGCCACCGAGACGGTCAAGGGCGCCGTGGTGGGCGCCAAGGACGCCGTGGTGAACACGCTGGGAATGGGCTCGGATAACCCCGGCAACGACACCACCAAGGACAACACCAGCGCCGCCGAGAAGATCGCCGGAGGTCACTAGATGTGATCGCTCGCGGTTTGTTTGCTTTCCTTTTCGCGGGGTTTACCTCTTTCCACTTTCAAGTTTTCTGAACACCTCCGCTCATTTAGTTTGTAAGTTATGCCTTTGATTTACTCGTGTCCGGGTCTGTAACGAGTACTGTAAATGGATAACGAGGACAGTCAAAAGGTGGAAATAAAAGTTCATGTGACAAAACCTTTTTATGTTCGCGGTGTGTCAGCTTAGCTTTCATCCATTGCCAGTATTTAGCATTCAAACATACAGTACAATTCAGTGATAGATTTCACAGATAGCGATCCGAGATAGATACTGTATCATGCAGAGGTGATCCTTGCTTCGGTATCCCTCCTAGAGCAAATTCTGTACGGAATCGGGTTTCGGGTTTGTTTTGGGTTGACCCATACAGGCGCGTATGTGATCGCTGTAGGCACATTCATATGGCGAGGACACGCGCATGTGACGGTTTCAGACGCGACCAATATGCATGATGTTTTTTTCCCGAAGACAAGATGCATGGTGTTGCAGCCTCTGACGCGGCCGAGGGTAAGATGCTTGTGAGAATGCCCAGCATGTTGCTCTACCGGAGGTGCTTGCAAAAGCAGGAATTGCTTAGGGCCTGTTCGGTTCCTAGCCATAGTTTGGCAAGCCAAAGTTTGGTAAAGTATAGCAGCCATAAAGTGTGGCTAACAAATTGAATGCCAAACTTTAGCAAAAGTTGGCAAAACAATTAACTCTATGACAAGTGGGCCACGTAATTAATGAATTGTGGCAAACTATAAGTGTGGCAAAAATCAAATACAAGCCAAACAACTTGTAGCTGCCAAAGTTTGGCTTGACAAACTGTGGCTGGGAACCAAACGCGCCCTTAGTTTAGCTGTTGATGCTCGTAAGAACTTCCTTCTATATATGGTCTGTGTTAGAGCACTCCACTCGCTGGGCGTTCCAGGCTGAAATCGGCGCTTAGCGCCAGAAGGATTTAACATTTAACCAGTTCCGACTTGTGTTTAGAAGCCGAGTTTCTTGTTTTGGCCAAATTACAATATGGCGAGGACACGCGCATATTGTTTCTTGTTTTGGCCAAATTACAATATGGCGAGGACACGCGCATATTAAAATATGGCGAGGACACGCGCATGTGACGATTTCAGACGGCGACCAATATGCATGGTGTTTTTTTTTCGAAGACAAGATGCATGGTGTTGCGGCCTCTGACGCGGCCGAGGGTAAGATGCTTGTGAGAATGCCCAGCATGTTGCTCTACCGGAGGTGCTTGCAAAAGCAGGAATTGCTTAGTTTAGCTGCTGATGCTCGTAAGAACTTCCTTCTATATATGGTCTGGTGTTAGAGCACTCCACTCGCTGGGCGTTCCAGGCTGAAATCGGCGCTTAGCGTCAGAAGGATTTAACATTTAACCAGTTCCGACTTGTGTTCAGAAGCCGAGTTTCTTGTTTTGGCCAAATTACAATATGGCGAGGACACGCGCATATTGTTTCTTGTTTTGGCCAAATTACAATATGGCGAGGACACGCGCATGTGACGATTTCAGACGCGACCAATATGCATGGTGTTTTTTTTTCGAAGACAAGATGCATGGTGTTGCGGCCTCTGACGCGGCCGAGGGTAAGATGCTTGTGAGAATGCCCAGCATGTTGCTCTACTGGAGGTGCTTGCAAAAGCAGGAATTGCTTAGTTTAGCTGCTGATGCTCGTAAGAACTTCCTTCTATATATGGTCTGGTGTTAGAGCACTCCACTCGCTGGGCGTTCCAGGCTGAAATCGGCGCTTAGCGTCAGAAGGATTTAACATTTAACCAGTTCCGACTTGTGTTCAGAAGCCGAGTTTCTTGTTTTGGCCAAATTACAATATGGCGAGGACACGCGCATATTGTTTCTTGTTTTGGCCAAATTACAATATGGCGAGGACACGCGCATGTGACGATTTCAGACGCGACCAATATGCATGGTGTTTTTTTTTCGAAGACAAGATGCATGGTGTTGCGGCCTCTGACGCGGCCGAGGGTAAGATGCTTGTGAGAATGCCCAGCATGTTGCTCTACTGGAGGTGCTTGCAAAAGCAGGAATTGCTTAGTTTAGCTGCTGATGCTCGTAAGAACTTCCTTCTATATATGGTCTGGTGTTAGAGCACTCCACTCGCTGGGCGTTCCAGGCTGAAATCGGCGCTTAGCACCATAAGGATTTAACATTTAACCAGTTCCCACTTGTGTTCAGAAGCCGAGTTTTTGGTTTTGGCCAAATTACAATTGAACTCGGCAAAATTTGGAGGAATATAGCTGATTTTATTAATATTTTGAACTTGTTCATATGTATTATGTTAAATTTGGACAAACGCCTGAATTTTGACTACATTAGGATAATTTTTTTTGAAACAACTTAAAAATACTACTAGTAGTCTTGTTGATGCTTCTAGCCGCCACTCACATGCCGAAGTTATGGTAGAAGACCGTGTAGTCGGCATCCCTCGTGTCATCATCATCGTTGTCGTCGCTCAGCGGCTGCGGGGGACGCGAGCCGCCCTGGCTGGCGTCGCCGTAGCGCCACGGCTGCGAGGAGAGGGAGCGGTGTCGTCGTCATCGAGGACGATTAGCGGTGCGTCCTGGTAGGCGCACTCCCGGCGAGCGAAGTGGCTGGCCTCACGATCCTGCTCCTGATGCCGCCGAATGCGGTTGGCCTTCTCATGCCCCTAGTCGGCACTGGACCAGACGCATGCGTCCGACTCCGACATCGGTAGCACATCGTAGAACGACTGCTCCATCACCATCTTGAGGGCGTGTGCAGGCGGCGGCCTATCGACGAGTGCACCTCGTCCTCGTCGTTGATGACGATGTCACGCGACCTCGTCCTCGACGGCGAGCGCACCGCCGAATCGACCTCCCGCTTCACCGGCCGAAGTAGGGGCGTGGCGACTGCGCTGATGCTGAACCAGGCGACCTTGACGCCGAGGCCGAGGAAGAGAAGATGATGCCCCACATCCTCCTCGGTAGCCTGTTCGACGCGAGTCGGCGCCGTCGTGCGCCTCCACTTCCTAGTGTCGGCGCTCGGCGAAAAAGTACTCCCAGTAAACACGGTTACCGGAGTCTTTGGCGAGCTCCTGGTCCTCCATGGCCGTGATGGCGGCCTGAATCTCCTCCACCATCTCCGCGCCCTTAGGCACCGACGGCACCGGCACGTCGCCGGTGCTGAGCTTCTAGGTCGGTGGGCAGCGAAAGTTCGGCGGCACCATGTAGCCAGCGCCGTGCAACAGCTGTGCCTCCTAGGGCTGCAGAGAACGCCGGCCGAAGCCGTTCACCGCCACCGGGTCATCGGGGTACCTCTCCGCCATAGTTGTCACCGAAGGCTTCTTCTTGTCGCCGAAGGAGGAGTGTGTGGTTGGGGAGTGGGAGCTGTGAGAGTGTGCACTATGAACCGGTGAGGGGCGCCGGAATTTATACCTGAAAGAGGAAATAGCGGCAAAGGAGGGAGGAGTGTAGCGGCGTGGGCGGGAAAAGGGGAAATGGCGGGAAGGCAAGCCGACGGTGGCACGCCATTATGGCGACACGTGGATGACACGATGGGTGGTCATTGACCGGCAGTCCGTCGCGGGAGCCGAGGCGACAGGATGAGGAAGACTCAGCTTCACATGCTGACAAAGCGGGTCCAAGGGCGGAAGTTTTTTTCCCGCCGATTCTGGGCATTTCCTGGCGGTTTTCAGCGCCCCGGGTTCGGCCAGGAACGCCGGATGAAAGTTGGGTTAAATCCGGCGCTATTCTGTAGGGGTTCGTAGCATGGAAAACAAAAAAATTCTACCGCATGCACACAAACAAGCCAAGATCTATCTACTAGATTGTAGCAACGAGTCGATAGAGGAACTCACCCTCGAAGATTCCAAAGCGGTTAACGAGAGCAGATTCTCGTGGGTGATGTAGTCGTACACTTGCCGATCTCAAGATCGCGTAGACGATCCTTCCGGCGCTGCGTTCCGGCAGCGCTTCCGCAGTCGGTCACACGTTCGGTACTCGATGAAGACCTTTCTCTCCCTTGTTCCAGCAGGCAGCGGAGGTTGTAGCACTCTCCTCGCGATTCCGGCAGCACGACGGCGTGGTACCGGAAGTAGAGGGGAGATCTCGCAGGGCTTCGCCTTAAGCCGGAGCGAGTACGGTGGACTATGAGAGAGCCCTCGGCGATCTAGGGTTTAGACACACCAAGGAAGAGGTGCTAGGGCCGGCGTCTAGGGTTTGGAGGTGCCCAAGTCGGCGGCTAGGGGAGCCCTAGGCGGCGGCAGCAGGAGGTGGCGGCGCCAGGCTAGGGTTTTGGGGTAGGGAACTTGTGTGTTAGGAGGGGATCCCTGCCCCTCCTCTTATAGGAGGGAGGCGCCGGCCAAGGGGAGGGGAATACCTCCCCAACTCGGATCCCAAGTGGGCCGGCGGTGGAGGAGGGACTCCTCCCCAACTCGGTTTCCCACTTCCCCTCCACTTCCCAAAATAGCCGTTTGACTTTTCAAATTGGCGTTTGACTTTTCAAACTAGGATTTGATTAAACCCTTTATTTTGTTCAGCGATGACACCTAGTACATGATGCAATCATTCCAACTTGGTATGACACATTCATGTACCCTTCCCCTTCGGAGTGCCGGACATTCCGGAACCTTCTAGAACATTCCTGATGAAAACACCGGAACCATTCTCCAACTCCGAAACATGACTTTCCTTATATGAATCTTATTCTCCGGACCATTCCAGATCTCCTCGTGATATCCCGGATCCCATCCGAGACTCCGAACAACATTCGGTCTCTTTCTCATAATTCCATAACTACTCAAACAACGTCGAATCCTTAAGTGTGTCTTGAAGGGATACGCGGCATAGTAAATCAAAATTTTCTACGGATGCGAACAGAGGGAAAGCCAAGATCTAATCTAGGAGATGCAATCAACGAGAGAGATTGGATTAGATCTTCATACCCTTGAAGATTCGCACAGCGGAACGTTCGTCGGAACGTGGGTGATGTAGTCGTACTCGCTTCTCCTCCTCGCGATCCGATCCGATCTAGCACCACAAGTGGCGGTGCCTCTGTGAGATGCACACGTGCAGCACCTCGACGTCTCCTCCTTCCTCGGACCAGCAAGTATGGTGGAGAGATAGATTGGATCTACAACACGACGGCGTGGTGTATATGGTGGAGAATTTCTGCAGCAGGGCTTCGCCTACAAACAGTCGGGAGGGAGAGAGGAAAGCTAGCAAGGCGGCTAGGGTTTGGAGGAGAGGTGTGTGGGGTTTGTGCGCCCCCAGCCCTCTTTATATAGAGGGGGGCGCAGCCCTAGCCCCTCCCCCAAGCCCAAAGGATAAGGAGTGGGGGGCATGGACTCTCCCCTCTTCTAGAAACCCTATCTCTAGTTTAAACGATTTAAACTCTCTAGGATCGGCTGGGCCCTATGGGGCCTTGTGCCCCTGGCCCAATGCGGCCAGGACACTCCCTCATAGGCCCATGCCCCCTCCCGGAAGGTGGGGCCACGTTGGTCCCCTTCCGGAAGGTTCTAGAAGCTTCCGGTACAATACCGATTAACCCGGAACAATTCCGAACTCCAAAAACTGCACTGCCTTATATGAATCTTATTCTCCGGACCATTCCGGAACCTCTCGTGATGTCCCGGATCCCATCCGAGACTCCGAACAAAAATTCATAAACCAATTATCCAATCTATCCTAGCGTCGAGATACGTTAAGTGTGTGACCCTGCGGGTTCGAGAATATGCAGACATGATCTTCTATCAATAATCAACAGCGGGGTCTGGGCACCCATATTGACTCCCACACATTCATCGATGATCATATCGGATGAACCACGATGCCAGGATTCAATCAATCCCATATATATATTCCCTTCGTCTCGCGATATTTTACTTGCCCGAGATTCGATCGTCGGTACCGTCATACCTAGTTCAATCTCGTTCACAGCAAGTACTTTACTCGTTCCGTAATCCGATATCACTTTGTGATTAACTCCTTAACCACATGCTTGCAAGCGGTGTTGATATCGATTACCGAGTGGGCCCGAAGTATATCTCTCCGACTTGGGAGGGACAAATTCCATCTCGATACATACAACCCAACAGATACTTTCCGATCACCTGAGAGACACCTTTATGATCACTCTCTCATAGGATGACGTTTGATGACCTCAAAGCTTTCTTCCGGTACCAGGGAGTTGCATTATCTCATGGTCTAAGGAATACAATATTTGACATAGGAAAAGCTTCGCAAAGATGAACACGATGAAACGATCTAATTGCTTCGCTTAGTTTGGGTCTGTCCATCATATCATTCTCCCAATGATATGATCTCATTATCAATTGACAACTCATGTCTATGGTTAGGAAACCTTAACCATCATTGATCAATGAGCTAGTCCTTAGAGGCGTACCAGGGACACGGTGTTGTTCACAAACCACACAAGTATTAATGTTTCCGCTTAATACAATTCTAGCATGGAATATAAACTTTATCATGAACAAGAATTATAATAATAACATCTTTATTATTGCCTCTAGGGCATAATTCCAACATGTCTCCCTAGGGTTCGTGAATTATGCGGACATGATCGAGACACTTCTCCGAACAATAACCAATAGAGGAATCTGGAAATTCATATGGCTCCCACATATTTCTACGATTACTTTGCGATCGAATGAACCACTTACATACGATACCAATTTCCCTTTGTCTCACGATAGTTTACTTATCCGAGGTTTTGATCGTCGGTATCTCTGCATACCTAGTTCAACCTCATTACCGATAAGTACTCTTTTCTCGTTCCCGTGATATGTGATCCCTTGTGAGCCAGTCACATGCTTGCAAGCTAATTGGATGACATTCCACCGAGAGGGCCCAGAGTATATCTATCCGTCATATGGATGGACAAATCCCACTCTTGATCCATGTGTCTCAACCCATACTTTCCGAACACTCAATGCCATCTTTATAGCCACCCAGTTACGGTGTGGTGTTTGATGTCATCAAAGCATCCTTCCGGTGATGGTGATAAGCATGATCTCATGGTCGAAGGAATTATGTTACTATGTATCAGAAAGCTTATAGCAAATGAACTATATTAAATGACTTGATATTTATGCTACGCTTAACTATAGGAGTATGTCCATCACATCATTCTCCTAATGATATGACCATGTTGTTAATAACATCTCTATGTTCATGATCAGGAAACCATGATCATATATTTACCAACAAGCTAGTTTAACAAGAGGCTTTACCAGGGACTCTTTTACGTTTACAAATCACACAAGTATTAATGTTTCCTGTTAATACAATTATAGCATGGTATGTAAACATTTATCATAAGTATGAAGATATGATAATAACCACTTTATTATTGCCTCTTGGGCATATCTCCAACATATTCGTCCTGGAAATGTGGCTTGGCGAAAATTTGCCGTCCAGGTGAAAAAAAAGGCATGGAAATGCCCTCCTGGAAACGCGGGTGGAGGTGCTCTTAGCAGTAGACAGTGTGGCCTTTTGGTGCCTCTGCACTTGTGTATGCCGTGTAAATATGTGGAGTCCTTTTCTGTGCTAAGAACTTTCCTAGTTATATTACATGTTATGATCAGTTCTCTTGCCTTTTTTGTATTTTCAATAGTACTCGGTTGGAACGACTGTTTAATTTGCCATGAAGATACTTGTTCTGTACATTAGCAAAGTACATTTTATAAGGACTTATATTGTAACAAAATTGTTTGAAGAAACGACTATAATTAGTTTGAAAATAGCAACCAATTCTATTTGCCACAAATAAATTTTGTTTGAAAACAGACCATAGGTAAATATCTTGCTAAAAATTAAGGAAAAATTTGCAGAACTAGAAATTGGTTGCTAAAAATTGGAAAGTTTTAAAATAAATCGCTTTTTTGGGCTTGGCCTGGAATGGCCGTCTTAGCAGCATCCAACTATCTAACGGAATTGATTCGGAGGCCAGCACGTGTAACATGAATAATGGAGATAGGACCGGCACGTTTTTTTCATAGGTGCACCATCTACAAACAGTCTCCAAATCGTATACAAATACATCCACATACGGGTCCAAACCTTACCCGGTACCCACCCATAACCCGCTTATCCCCCTCAAACTTTTCCTAAAGGGGGATACCGAAGCAAGACTCTACAGAGGTAACGTTCTGAGATACTCCGGTTCAAAGACTACAAACCATTTAGATAATGCAAAAGTAACTGGCATGGCTGAGCATCAATAGCTGAATTTTGCATCATCTGTTGGCAACATGCTAATCCTTGCCAGAGGCATTCTTCTCCTCGGCCACTCCAACTCTGACGACATATGACTAGATCGTAGTATCCAGGACATCATGTAGCAGTAAAACGAACTGGACTACTGAAATACTGAATCATATTGGTTTGTTGGTGTTCGTCGACTAATAGTGTATCCAAGCGCTCTTCACGCCCAGGCCGATTAAATTTATAAATTCCAAAAAAGAGAGCATATACACCCAAAAGGCTGTACAAAACATATATGGGCCTTCTAATTACAGGATTTGAAATCACCCTGCTCATTCTTAAAAAATAGGTGGGGATTCTTTCGAACATTAATTATGAGAGGACTGCACTATATTTTCCGAAAACTATCACTAAAAGAAAAAGGAAACTAGGATTATTCTTCTTTCTTTCGCGTGACAAGGAAGGACTACAAATCAGAACCTCGAAATAGTCTTTCGTCCCGCTTTATAAATAAAGTTAAACGGCCGAACCGATATAAAGTGGTGAGGAGATCCTCTTATAAGCAGATCAAAGATAAAAAAAACCTAAGAAGCATCTAACTTGCCACTGAAGACGACTAGACTAAGACGACCAGAGCTCTACAACGACGCCTCCCAGAAGGTAACGACGCCACTAGCGCCGCCGCCGCCGAGACCACAAGGGTCTAAGGTTTTCACCCGGAGCCCTAATGTGGTGAGAGTAGCCACAACAACGCCCCCAAGAGGGTCACGACACCCACAGGCGTCACCGTTGTCGGCGCTGAAGCGCTGGGCTTTCGCCTGGAAAAACTCTTTACCATATTCGGTATCTCGGCCCACGATAAATCCTCAAGCCGAGCTCCCGAACACGATCTGGACGCTGCCACCACCAGGATCCCCCGATGCCTACTCCATGCCACCCACATGGTCCAAGGAGAGGAGCCACCACCACTGCAACGTCGTCCCGCCGTTGAGACGTCCGTGCAGTCCACCTTCCGGGGCCGCCGCCCCGGCATCCGAGAACTCGCGTCCGTGTGGCACGGGTGACGTGTGACCAGCAAGGCGGGAGGGGGAGGAGCGTAGGCAAAGGGCCTCATCAACACGACCTCATGGAGGAGCCTCGTCCTCCACCACGGTAAGTGGTTGTCGGGCGGACGTGGCGGTAGGGCCACACCATCCCCGGTCGGGCCCAAGTCAGACCCATAAAGGCCCCGCCATCACGCTGCAGCATGGAGGTCACGCCGACTATACCCGCGAGCGCGAGCCCCTCCGGTCCCCACCTCTAGAGGACGACCGCGCCACGCCTTGGGAGGCCCGCCTAGGCCCAGATGGGGCCCGCAGGGCCCAGATCTGGGCCACCAGCGCACCGGCCGGCCGCCGGCAGCATGTCCTGCGTCGCCTCGCCGCCCTGAGCCATCACCGCCGCACCCCGCCACCACGAACCACCCCGCCGCCGCTGGAAGCTCCAGAAGGTCGAGGAGGGCGGGCCGCTGCCGTCGAACCGCAGCCGTCGCGAGGAGAAGACCCACGCCGCCTCAACTTGCAGGGGGCTGCCTCCGTCGCCACCCACAGGCCGCCGCACCAGATATGGCTGCCCCCGCCGAAGGTCACCGCCGCCATGGAGCGCCGCCCCGCGCCGGCCTCCACGCACCGGGGAAAGAACGGCCAGCCACAGCCGGCACCTTCTGCCTCGCCGTCCCGCCGTCCCTCTCCCACTTCTGCGTTCCTGGACCTACCGAGCACCTGTCCGTTGAGCCCCAGGTCGTGTTCTCGGAGAAGGATCTCGCCCTCCTAGTCTTCGTCTTCACCGACGACACCGTCGAGTACTTCGTCCACAAGGCTGGCCGAGGCAATCCTCCGTCGCTCAGACCCATCCCGGCGACTCCTCCAGGCACAAAGAACACCAAGTATGTCAGCATGGTGGTGCACGACGACGGCGAGTTCTTCCTCGCCGATCTCTTCCCCACACCAACCATCGGGAGCTACGACATCAGCATCTTCTCGTCCAAGACGGACCGGTGGATCGTCAGGACGCTGCAGGTGCAGGCGCCCGCCGAGCAGCTCAGGGTCGAGGACCTCTTCATCACGCCTCACAAGGCGATCTCGCTCGGAGGAGACATAGTAGGGTGGGTCGACCTCTGGCGCGCCGTCATCGCCTGCGACATCCTCCGGGAGGACCCCTTCATATACCTCATCCCGCTGCCCAAGCCCGCCTTCAACCTGCCCCGCAAGGGCGACCCGAGGCCCGTCCGGGACGTCACCGGCGACAGCAACGACGTCATCTGGTTCGTCGAGATGGACCGTAATTTCAGACGGGAGTTCATCACCGTCAACAATAACCCCGACAACAGGTTCAAGGTGACCAAGGACCTTGATACTCTAGATAAGATGTACGACCTAGACGTGCTCCTCCTCCCGCACGAGACCTTCCCCGAAGCGCCGACCGAGCGAATCACCTACGTCCCGGCCGATGGCTGGAAAATCCGAACTTAAGAACGCATGGATGGTTGGTGTTCATCTGATGTCAAAGGTTGATAAGAACGCATGGATGGTTGGTGTTCACCTTGGAAACAAGATGGTGGAATCATTGGAACCATATGCTGCTGAGAGAGCCAGTGATTTCAAACTGAACTGCGTCACATGTGCATTCTCTGAATTTCTCAACACACCTCCAAGGTAATGCTACTTGAATTAATTGTTTTTACTTTGATCACATAGCTTGGTTTAGTGAACCCAGTGATATACTGAAGTTTTCAAACAAACTGTATATTATTTCCACGTTGTATATTTTGCATTTCACCTCATGGCATCTAACATGTTTGCTTTCTTGGTAATTATTATTGAAGGTCAGGTGCTGAGGAAGCTGAATTTGCATCAAACACGGCTCGGAACAGTTTGTTGCAATATCTTCGTTCATCTAAAAGTAGCGGCCGTGTCGACCGCGAAGCCCCAGGCTACGGAAACTTCAACAGCCAGCATCAACCCCCGTTGCTGTCCAATGCGCCACAACCTCTACTTCTGAACGTGTCCTCGTCTATATTACAGGCGGATAAGGACAAGGCAGCCCAGGCGCAGGCCCCACGGAGAAGATGGCTGAGAGCAAAGACCGGTGCTTCCTCGACGAGAAGACCAAGTCAGGCAAGCGGAAGGCATTAGAGATGGCGCAGTACACCAAGCATGAGCCTGATGTCACCGGCCAGGACAAGATCGGAAGCGCCATGCATCAGGTCAGTCACTCAGAGTGTGTTTGGTAGCCGGGGCAGACCAGAAATTCCCATCTCAACCAAGATTTTTAGCAATTTGGGTGTTTGGTAGCCCGTGTTTCCCGTCTCAGCACTGCCCAACTCATACGAGAAAGCCCTCGCAGCCCTGCCCGATAGCGAAGCTGAAATTGAGCTTCTCTACTCGGCATGGACACTACGGAAATAACTAAATAGGCCGACGGCCTTTTTATACGCCGACGGCAAAATGTTGGGGCCGTCGGCCCAGTTTTGCCGTCGGCGTAGAATAAATAGGCCGATGGCCGCCGTCGGCGTAAACATGACCGTCGGCGTAGTCCATTGGGCTAACAGCAGAACAACGGCGTCAAGTCTACGCCGTTTCAGACGCCGACGGCAAAGCCACATTAATCTTAGAAAAATCATAACTAAATCATTTAAATTCAGAAAAATACATATAATATATCAAAATTTGCAGAAAAATAAGATATATCTATATAAACTCAAATATTATATATTTTTATTCAAAAAAATACAAATACTTTCGTATAACATACTTTTCATTTTCCAAGTGCAAAAAACGGGGTGTTTTGTGAAGCAACCACCAAAAGAAAGTTTCAAAATGATAATACCATATTTTTCAAAAATACTAGACCATATTGAATGGACAATTTCCCAACCTAGGAATCTCAAACCTTTCCGTTCACCTCTCGTGAAAAAGACAAATTCTTGCTGAATCGGCAGGAAATGAGTTAGATTTAAACTACAGGTACATGATATATTGCTCATGTTTTTTTGTAAAAATCAATTTTTAGGTTCACAATATGCTATTTCATCAGAGATCTAATGCAAGTTTAGTGAGACGCTGTGGCATCCCGCAAAACCACTACTAGAAAATCGCGTTGAATTTGTGCATTGCATCGTCATCATCATGCATTGTTCGCATAAACTATTTTCGCAAGCCCGTTTTGTTTTCTAAAACGTCCCATCTTTATTCAAACGCAAAGCCCGGTTCTCCGGATTAATTATTTTGGCCGCTATCGGTTTGCATACGGCCCGTTTAAAACAAATAAAAAGTTTAATTGTTTTAGCGGGGGCAGTCGAACGGGCCGAATCGACCCGAACGACCACCCCCATTTTTAAATCGGTCCACCAGACAAATCCTACAGCTACCTAAAACCCTACCCACACCCAGCCTCCACCTCACCCTGGCCAATCACCATGTGCCACCTCGCCCTCCCCCTATCCCCCAACCAACCATCCTTTGCCACCTCACCCCTCCTCTCTCACCCCTCTCTCCCAGCACACCCTCCACACAAAACACACACTCACACAGACGCACACCCCCTGCACCGATCCCACCAACCGACGACCCCCCCTCGGGATCCCCACGCGGGACCCACCCGCTGGCCCCTGTCCCCCACCGACCGCCCCCCACCCCGATGCCCTCTCTCTCCCTTCTCTTCCTCCCCGCGTTATTCCCCAGCTCCGACCCCGCTCCTCCCGCCTCCGCCGGCGCGCGCTCCCTCCTCTCCCCTCGCCGGCTCCCGCGGCGCTGCCTGCCTCCACCGCCTCCGTCAGCCGCCGCCAGCAGCGCTCCGCCGCGCGGCCCCGCTCCACCCAGCGCGCCGGCCTGCCTCGCCGCTCCCCCGCCTACCCGACGCCGCCCACCTCGCTCTGCCCGCCGTCCGCCGCCCGCCCCCTCGCGCGTCCTTCCGCCGACCCCGTCCCCGTCGCCGGTGCCCCCGCCCCGCTCGAGCCGCCGCCCCTCCCTGACGATCCAGCGTCCTCGCCGGCCACCGCCTCAACTCATCCCCAACCTCCCGCGGCCCCGTCGACCGCTGGCCGTCGCCCTGGTGACCCCGTCGCCACGGGAGCCTGCAAGCTCGCCTCCGTGGTTCCCCGAGGCCGCTGCCCGCTCTCCCGGTGTCGCCAAGATCTTCCAAGTACAGATCGACGCCAAGTTCTTCCACGTGGACCCAATGAACCGAAGACCGACCCCGTGATGAGTGCATCGACCCCCACCAAGATCCCCGACGCCCACACGAGTTTGCCATCGACAACAAAGTCGGAGTCCAAGTTTTCCTTCATGGAAGCCAAGCACACCGAACCCGGAGTTCGCCACACAGATGCCAAGATCTCCTGACGCCGAGACTCAAGTCCGACACCGACAAACGAAGCCGGAACCGACAATTTTGCCTACCCGGACACCGTGCGACAAGTACTTCTTCCGCGGACGCGAACCCAAGACCCCGATGCCCCCGATCCGAAGACCGAACCGAAGCGCCAATGCCTTCGCATGGAGTCGGCAAGATCATCCGGAAACGCCAAGATCGACTGCGCGGCCCCGACAAGTTCGAAACCGTACAGGGCGAGACCGATGCGCCCCGACGCCACGCCAAGTTCATCTACCCGAACGCCAAGAACTACTTCCGACCGCCGAGAACGATCCCGCCGAGGCCGAACCCCAGATCCGGACCCTGAGACCGAACCCCGAACCCCGGAACCCCAAGATCGTCGAGACCCCTAATGTGTGAACCCCTTCCCGGAACCCTATTTTATAATATAATAACAACTTGTTGCATATTTAATTGTCATTCTCGCATGCATATCATTGGTTTGGGGGCCTTATGCCGATTCACCTAATAATTAAATATGGGGCCCATATGCGGGTAAAATTAGCCTTATAATTGGCCTCATTTAAACTTGTGTAGCGAACCCGTATTATATTTTGCTTTGCTAAACAACATTTAAATGTGGGGGTTAGCTAAACAACATGAACCACCTAATTAATTGTCGGGACCCCGGTTCCGCTTAATATGACCTAATTGCATCGCACCTTTGCCATGTCATACATCATACATGCATCATGCCCGATCTTCTGCCGTAATCTTAAATAGTGCATCCGGTGTTTATTCTAGTGTTTTGCTTCTTCACGGATAAGGCCGTTGAGTTGATGCGAGTGTCGACCCGATCTTCGGTTGAACCTTCGACAATGTTTTTCAGGCGAGCATCTCCCCCTTTCTACCTATCTTACTTTTATAGTATTTATTCCCTCATGTTGATCTATTGCTATCTGTGTTGCGATGCTCTATTTTTCGTACCCTTGATATCCCTTGCAGCCATATATCGCCTTGGACACATCCTATTACTTGTTGTTTGGTAGGTAGTTGGACTTGCGCGTCGTAGTCGCTTGCTCAAGTGCTGTTGCGTGTCGTCAAGTGCCACAGTTGTTGATGTATTGCCGCATGTTGATGTTGGAGATGATCATAGTTTTACTTATCGCTCACTTTAATTCCTGTTTAACAACTAAAATTGAAATAAGCAGAGGCATCGGTGGGTGATAGCTAATATTTGGTTTCCGAACGCCCACTTGTGTCCCGTAGGACCCCGAGTACTTGATACCTGTTCCTTGATTTATCGCGCTATCCACATCCGGGAGGTATATGGGACCCCCCTTAGCCAGAGCTTGACTCAGTCTTATTTCTTGGGGCCACAAACTAGTTTGAGGTTTTATTTACGATCCTGTACTTATGCCATGCTTTACTGCTTTATTTACGATTGTGCGATGTATAGCACACTGTACTGTTTAGGATCGGGACACGTTTTCGCGGTGTCGACAAGCCCAGATTTGGGTTCCCAGTCGCTCACAGCCGTCCACCCAAACCTTGAGTCCGTCTCGGAGCTAGCTTACTTCGTTGCGGGTCTACTTTAAGGGGTGGCCCCCTGAAATATTTCTGAATCCTGTGATTGCTTTGTCGTGAAGGCCTCGTTGGGTTTTGATTTGGTTTTTCCGAGGTTGATCGAGTGTGTGTTGCTATTGGTGCACCCCGGCCGGGTAAAACTTTCTGAAAGCCGTGTCCGCGGTTATGGACGACTTGGAGCACAGTATCTCGACCATAGACAAGCATAACTAAAGTTTATTGCTCTAAACTTGACTTTATAATGACTAGTAATCAGCTTCACTATAATGGAATGGCTAATAACACTGCCCACCATTGCTTGTTGAAGTGTCGCTTGCGACCATTGTATCTGACTAGTAAGTATTGCAACTACAACGGAATGGCTGAAAGAAAGTACCAACAACTGCTGGGTTTTGGGTTTATCTCATGCTATCTGTATCTGACTAGTAAGTGTTGCCACTAGAACGGAATGGTTAACTAAAAGTGCCCACTGCTTCTTTTATCAGGACGATTATCTAAACCTGACTAGTAAAGTGCCGCAACTACAACTGAATGAATAAAACTGCCAACGGTGTGAGTTCCTCGGTTGACTTCCTCGTTTGGTCTCGAGGGGGAAACACCAGGATGGGTTTGTTTGGTGTTAGCTTCAGGTTGGTTCCGGATAGGTCATTCTTATCCCTCTCTGATAACCGCCAGTTGTATCGAGTCTCTATAGGTTGTTTAGTGCATGCTGCCGCTGCCGCTCAGTCCACCATACCTATGTAGGCGAGGACCGCCGAATTCTAGTCTCGCCGTGTACTGGCCTCAGTACTGACGCTCCTCTCTTTTTCCTTTGCCCTTTGTCGGCACCCCTTTTGTTTAAGCAGGTTTTGAGATCGACGTCGTTAGCAGGGTTACCCTTCCGGCTTGGCCTGGGCAGGGTTATGGACGCCATTGGTTATTCTTCAGGGCTCTTAGCCCCATTTGCATCTTGTCCGTAGCTGGACGCTCTATCATTTTCAAGGTGATTTGGATCTTTGTATATTATATCTGTATTCTTGACTCTTTTGAGTCGCTGTTATATATATTTGTTCTGTGGGTCCCATCGAGGACTGTTGTATAATGTTATTACTTCGTTTTCCACCCGCACGAAAGTGCCTGGTGGGCACCTTTGAATCGTTTCTATGCGGGTTTGGCGGGCTTCGCTAAAACTTGCATAGGTCCGATTCTGAGGGTGTTACAGAGTGGTATCAGAGCTCAGCAGTTGCGATACCCCACAAGTCCAGCCTGTAGGATAACCTAGCTAACGGCCGAAGTAGAGTGTCAAAAACTATTTTTGCAAAATCGGTTGGATAGTTCTGATTAGGTCTGATTTTACTCCTCACCCCTCTGCTGCTCTCCTCTCACCTCTGCGTGTTTTGAATCCGCTCTCTTCTCTCTCTTCGAGTCCAGGATTTCTCATGGTTGGGTTCCATCGTACCTTCAGGGTTTCGCTTCCTCCTTTGGTAACGGTGTTACTACATCTGGTCTTCATGCTATCCGAGGAACCTTCGTCTGGTGGACTTCTCTTTGTTCCTTCTCGTGCCTTCCGGTGTTTTCCGACGCGACGACATCATCTACGCCAGATCCGATGCAGAGTCTGCATCACTCCTTTGTTTCCGAACCTCGCTTGTCGAGATCTTCAGTCTAATTCCGAGAGTTGGTTGCATAATCCGCCTATTCGTGTGCGGAGTAATGGTTTGGGTGCGCGATGGACTGATCACCATCCGACTACTCTTATCATTCGCTCTTGTACATCGAATCAGTGGGTCCAGCAATTTTACTCCGTCCACGGAAGTTAGGGGTGGCTTTATTTGTTGATACCTCTACCTTCGACCTTTTGTTCCCGGAGTGTTCTCTCGACGATCACGGACAACGACCTCTTGTTAGTGGTGTCGCGAGGATCTACATGAAGCGAGAAGATTCAGATCGCCGACCTTCCTTTCCGGTACCATGAGGCGGATCTCGAGGGCGAGATCCATTGTTAGTGGTGTCGAATTGTGGCATCCCGCGAAACCACTACTAGAAAATCGCGTTGAATTTGTGCATTGCATCGTCATCATCATGCATTGTTCGCATAAACTATTTTCGCAAGCCCGTTTTGTTTTCTAAAACGCCCCATCTTTATTCAAACGCAAAGCCCGGTTCTCCGGATTAATTATTTTGGCCGCTATCGGTTTGCATACGGCTCGTTTAAAACAAATAAAAAGTTTAATTGTTTTAGCGGGGGCAGTCGAACGGGCCGAATCGACCCGAACGACCACCCCCATTTTTAAATCGGTCCACCAGACAAATCCTACAGCTACCTAAAACCCTACCCACACCCAGCCTCCACCTCACCCTGGCCAATCACCATGTGCCACCTCGCCCTCCCCCTATTCCCCAACCAACCATCCTTTGCCACCTCACCCCTCCTCTCTCACCCCTCTCTCCCAGCACACCCTCCACACAAAACACACACTCACACAGACGCACACCCCCTGCACCGATCCCACCAACCGACGACCCCCCCTCGGGATCCCCACGCGGGACCCACCCGTTGGCCCCTGTCCCCCACCGACCGCCCCCACCCCGATGCCCTCTCTCTCCCTTCTCTTCCTCCCCGCGTTCTTCCCCAGCTCCGACCCCGCTCCTCCCGCCTCCGCCGGCGCGCGCTCCCTCCTCTCCCCTCGCCGGCTCCCGCGGCGCTGCCTGCCTCCACCGCCTCCGTCAGCCGCCGCCAGCAGCGCTCCGCCGCGCGGCCCCGCTCCACCCAGCGCGCCGGCCTGCCTCGCCGCTCCCCCGCCTACCCGACGCCGCCCACCTCGCTCTGCCCGCCGTCCGCCGCCCGCCCCCTCGCGCGTCCTTCCGCCGACCCCGTCCCCGTCGCCGGTGCCCCCGCCCCGCTCGAGCCGCCGCCCCTCCCTGACGCTCCAGCGTCCTCGCCGGCCACCGCCTCAACTCATCCCCAACCTCCCGCGGACCCGTCGACCGCTGGCCGTCGCCCTGGTGACCCCGTCGCCACGGGAGCCTGCAAGCTCGCCTCCGTGGTTCCCCGAGGCCGCTGCCCGCTCTCCCGGTGTCGCCAAGATCTTCCAAGTACAGATCGACGCCAAGTTCTTCCACGTGGACCCAATGAACCGAAGACCGACCCCGTGACGAGTGCATCGACCCCCACCAAGATCCCCGGCGCCCACACGAGTTTGCCATCGACAACAAAGTCGGAGTCCAAGTTTTCCTTCATGGAAGCCAAGCACACCGAACCCGGAGTTCGCCACACAGATGCCAAGATCTCCTGACGCCGAGACTCAAGTCCGACACCGACAAACGAAGCCGGAACCGACAATTTTGCCTACCCGGACACCGTGCGACAAGTACTACTTCCGCGGACGCGAACCCAAGACCCCGATGCCCCCGATCCGAAGACCGAACCGAAGCGCCAAGGCCTTCGCATGGAGTCGGCAAGATCATCCGGAAACGCCAAGATCGACTGCGCGGCCCCGACAAGTTCGACACCGTACAGGGCGAGACCGATGCGCCCCGACGCCACGCCAAGTTCATCTACCCGAACGCCAAGAACTACTTCCGACCGCCGAGAACGATCCCACCGAGGCCGAACCCCAGATCCGGACCCTGAGACCGAACCCCGAACCCCGGAACCCCAAGATCGTCGAGACCCCTAATGTGTGAACCCCTTCCCGGAACCCTATTTTATAATATAATAACAACTTGTTGCATATTTAATTGTCATTCTCGCATGCATATCATTGGTTTGGGGGCCTTATGCCGATTCACCTAATAATTAAATATGGGGCCCATATGCGGGTAAAATTAGCCTTATAATTGGCCTCATTTAAACTTGTGTAGCGAACCCGTATTATATTTTGCTTTGCTAAACAACATTTAAATGTGGGGGTTAGCTAAACAACATGAACCACCTAATTAATTGTCGGGACCCCGGTTCCGCTTAATATGACCTAATTGCATCGCACCTTTGCCATGTCATACATCATACATGCATCATGCCCGATCTTCTGCCGTAATCTTAAATAGTGCATCCGGTGTTTATTCTAGTGTTTTGCTTCTTCACGGATAAGGCCGTTGAGTTGATGCGAGTGTCGACCCGATCTTCGGTTGAACCTTCGACAATG
Organism: Avena sativa; assembly: GCA_916181665.1. Taxonomy (NCBI): domain Eukaryota; kingdom Viridiplantae; phylum Streptophyta; class Magnoliopsida; order Poales; family Poaceae; genus Avena; species Avena sativa. Next base: position 365,470,977 of record OV702279.1, on the reverse strand, counting down.
TTTTTCAGGCGAGCATCTCCCCCTTTCTACCTATCTTACTTTTATAGTATTTATTCCCTCCTGTTGATCTATTGCTATCTGTGTTGCGATGCTCTATTTTTCGTACCCTTGATATCCCTTGCAGCCATATATCGCCTTGGACACATCCTATTACTTGTTGTTTGGTAGGTAGTTGGACTTGCGCGTCGTAGTCGCTTGCTCAAGTGCTGTTGCGTGTCGTCAAGTGCCACAGTTGTTGATGTATTGCCGCATGTTGATGTTGGAGATGATCATAGTTTTACTTATCGCTCACTTTAATTCCTGTTTAACAACTAAAATTGAAATAAGCAGAGGCATCGGTGGGTGATAGCTAATATTTGGTTTCCGAACGCCCACTTGTGTCCCGTAGGACCCCGAGTACTTGATACCTGTTCCTTGATTTATCGCGCTATCCACATCCGGGAGGTATATGGGACCCCCCTTAGCCAGAGCTTGACTCAGTCTTATTTCTTGGGGCCACAAACTAGTTTGAGGTTTTATTTACGATCCTGTACTTATGCCATGCTTTACTGCTTTATTTACGATTGTGCGATGTATAGCACACTGTACTGTTTAGGATCGGGACACGTTTTCGCGGTGTCGACAAGCCCAGATTTGGGTTCCCAGTCGCTCACAGCCGTCCACCCAAACCTTGAGTCCGTCTCGGAGCTAGCTTACTTCGTTGCGGGTCTACTTTAAGGGGTGGCCCCCTGAAATATTTCTGAATCCTGTGATTGCTTTGTCGTGAAGGCCTCGTTGGGTTTTGATTTGGTTTTTCCGAGGTTGATCGAGTGTGTGTTGCTATTGGTGCACCCCGGCCGGGTAAAACTTTCTGAAAGCCGTGTCCGCGGTTATGGACGACTTGGAGCACAGTATCTCGACCATAGACAAGCATAACTAAAGTTTATTGCTCTAAACTTGACTTTATAATGACTAGTAATCAGCTTCACTATAATGGAATGGCTAATAACACTGCCCACCATTGCTTGTTGAAGTGTCGCTTGCGACCATTGTATCTGACTAGTAAGTATTGCAACTACAACGGAATGGCTGAAAGAAAGTACCAACAACTGCTGGGTTTTGGGTTTATCTCATGCTATCTGTATCTGACTAGTAAGTGTTGCCACTAGAACGGAATGGTTAACTAAAAGTGCCCACTGCTTCTTTTATCAGGACGATTATCTAAACCTGACTAGTAAAGTGCCGCAACTACAACTGAATGAATAAAACTGCCAACGGTGTGAGTTCCTCGGTTGACTTCCTCGTTTGGTCTCGAGGGGGAAACACCAGGATGGGTTTGTTTGGTGTTAGCTTCAGGTTGGTTCCGGATAGGTCATTCTTATCCCTCTCTGATAACCGCCAGTTGTATCGAGTCTCTATAGGTTGTTTAGTGCATGCTGCCGCTGCCGCTCAGTCCACCATACCTATGTAGGCGAGGACCGCCGAATTCTAGTCTCGCCGTGTACTGGCCTCAGTACTGATGCTCCTCTCTTTTTCCTTTGCCCTTTGTCGGCACCCCTTTTGTTTAAGCAGGTTTTGAGATCGACGTCGTTAGCAGGGTTACCCTTCCGGCTTGGCCTGGGCAGGGTTATGGACGCCATTGGTTATTCTTCAGGGCTCTTAGCCCCATTTGCATCTTGTCCGTAGCTGGACGCTCTATCATTTTCAAGGTGATTTGGATCTTTGTATATTATATCTGTATTCTTGACTCTTTTGAGTCGCTGTTATATATATTTGTTCTGTGGGTCCCATCGAGGACTGTTGTGTAATGTTATTACTTCGTTTTCCACCCGCACGAAAGTGCCTGGTGGGCACCTTTGAATCGTTTCTATGCGGGTTTGGCGGGCTTCGCTAAAACTTGCATAGGTCCGATTCTGAGGGTGTTACAGACGCATCCCCGAGCTAAGAATCATCATGCCCCTCGATTTAGAAAGTTTGATGATAGTTTGAAATGTGCATAAAAAATTAAAAAACGATCGAAACAATGCAAAACCTTCGCGTGGTGTCATATTATATGACCTAGTTCCATAGAAAAATACCAGACTTGGTATATTCATTGAGTCTTAAAAAAACCTTCACAAAATGGCCTATCTCAATCGAGGTTTTCTGGATTTCAGGTCAAATGACCAATGTTATTGCTATAATCGCGGTATAGTTTGCGATAATGTGTCCATATTGTGCACACATGTGTATCATGGGATGGTGAACAATGTTGCAGGAGGAAGTTTTCCTTTTCGTCGCACAGAAAAGCCATTTTTCATTTTCCGAGTGCAAAAAAGGGGTGTTTTTGTGAAGCAACCACCAAATGAAAGTTTCAAAATGATAATACCACATTTTTAAAAAATACTAGACCATATTGAATGGACAATTTCCTAACTGGGGTATCTCAAACCTTTCCGTTCACCTCTCGTGAAAAAGACAAATTCCTGCCGAATCAGTAGGAAATGCGTTAGATTTGAACTACATGTACATGATATGATGCTCATGATTTTTTGCAAAAATAGTTTTTAGGTTCAAAATATGCTAGTTCATCAGATATCTAATGCAAGTTTAGTGAGACTCAGCCCCGAGCTAAGAATTTTCATGCCCCTCGATTTAGAAAGTTTGACGATAGTTTGAAACGGGCATAAAAAATTCAAAAACGATCGAAACAATGCAAAACCTTCGCGTGGTGTCATATTATGTGACATAGTTGCATGGAAAAATATAAAACTTGATATATTGATCGTGTCTCAAAAAACTCTTCACAAAATGGCCTATCTCAATCGAGGTTTTCTGGATTTCAGGTCAAATGACCAATGTTATTGCTAGAATCGCGATATAGTTTGCGCTAATGTGCCCATATTATGCACTAGTGTATATCATGGGATGGTGAATAATGTTGCAGGAGGAAGTTTTTCTTTTCGTCGCACCAAAAAGCCATTTTTTATTTTTCGAGTGCCAAAAACGGGGTGTTTCATGAATCTTGACATAGTTTCAGTTGGTCTAATATTTAAAATTTATGATATATAATTAAATAGATGATAGGGATGTCATATTTGGATTCCTATCATTTTTCTGATCGATTTGGATATATTACTTGTCGAATTGTGATTTACGGATTTGTAGATATGAATTATTCAAATTTAAATAAAAAAAAGCAAAATAAATAAAATTTATTTTATTTTTATTTGAATTCAAGATTATTATTACTTATTTATTGTTGTTTACTCAAAAAATTGTATGGAATGTAAAAAAACAAATATGTCTAACATTATAGTGTAATGGTTAATAGGTTTGATATGATAATATTCACAACAAGTTCTAGTTTATTTGTCGGAAGCTCATGTGGAAGGAACGAAGAAGTTAAGCGTGCTGGGGCTGGAGTAGTATTAGGATGGGTGATCGGTTGAGAAGTTTGACTAATTGTAAAATTTGACTTGAGACTAAGTATACTTAGAATTAAAAATGTTCATGTGAGATTAACAAGTTAAACAATACAAAAATGTTAAAAAATCTAAAAAAAAATTTGAAAAAAAAAAATTGAAAAATATTTTGAAAAAAAAATTGGAAAAAAAATTTGAAAAAATCTAGGCCGACGGCAAAGCCGTCGGCGTAGCCAAACGGCCGTTTGTCATCCAGGTGGGTCCTATATGGTCTACGCCGACGGCTTTAGCTATATACGCCGACGGCTTTTCTACGCCGACGGGAGAAGAGGCTACGCCTACGAGGCTGTACGCCGACGACAGCCGTCGGGCCAGCCTACGCCGACGACATTTAGGGCCTACGCCGACGGGACCCGGCCGTCGGCGTATTCAGCTTCTCCCGTAGTGGGATGAGCTCGCCCGAAAAATACCCTCCCGCGCGTCGCAACTGGACCGAAAAAACAGGGGTCAACCACCCCACCCACCCCACCCCCTCATTTCCCCCTCCCTAGCAGGCTCTCTCCTCTCTCTCACGCGTGGCTCTGTCCACCTTTTCTCGACGCCGGCAACCACCTCCTCGATGCAGGCAACCACCTCCTCGATGCAGGCAACCACCACCGCCTCCTTGACACCGGACTCCGCTGCTGCCCGCCCAGTACTGCACTTCATCGTCTCGCCGGCCTCCGCGGCATGGAAGGTCGAGCACGCGCCTCCTCATGAGCACGGTCGATCTCCACCTCGACGAGGACGCGCCTCGTCACGCCGCCACGACCGCCAGCCAGGACTCCCGTCGACATCTCCCAGGGCACCAACCTCCGCCGCCCTCCTCCACGGCACCAAGCTCCGCCGGCCACCGCACCATGGCATGTCGACCTCCTCACGTAGCCACGACGTCAAGCTCCACCGCCAAGCGCCTCCTCACGCCGCCACGCCAACAAGCTCCTCGCGCCGCCTCCAGCCCGATGCGGTGGTCGGGATCTGAGGACACGATTGCTTTTTTGGACCTCCTTGTAATTTTATTTTTTGGACATGTGCCTCAACATCTCTGGACATAAAAGAACCCACCAAACAACATCTAACCTCAACAGGTATCAACGAACACGTGCTACCAAACACATGCCAAAATCTCAGTTTAACTAGGCTAGACTCAGCATGTATGAGGAGAGATAGAGATTCTGGGTAGACCTGGGCTACCAAACACACTCTCACATCCTGCATTTAAACACACCAGAGTTTAAATTGAACAGTTTTGGGTTGTGGATGTGAATGGACAACAAGGGCGGTCTTAGAAGGTGGAAATAAAAATTGATGTTATTAAGAGCATATTTGGATCCTCTCCACTCCCCCCAAAAAACTTAACTCCTAGTAGTCATGCTAATTCTTGTTACCTCTGTTGTATTTCAGGAGATCCCTGGTCCCGGAAAGTTCCAAGAGTGTGGACTTCTAAATGAGGAGAACTTGAATATCATGTCTAAGGACATCACGAGTGATAGTACTGATCATTGTAATCCTGCATCAAGCTCCATCCCCCAGTCCAACATTGCAAATTCAGTTTTCAATGAGGATGACATACAAATACATGATGTTGATCAGGAGACCCAAATAGAGGAAAACCAAAAAGGGAGACTTGGCATGTATGTGGACGACAAGTACAAATATACAAAGCCATTACTTGTTATGCAAGAGAAAATCACCAAGATTAGAAACATAGTTGAGAGGACTCAATCCAGCTTTGAGTCATACATGGAGAAAGAAAAAAGTTCATCGGTCCCTTCTGTGATGGATCTCGTTGTTGAGTGTGGTGTGAAAGTAGGTAGTGATGAGTACTTCATTGCCAGCGAACTATTTGTGAAGAGAGAGCATAGGGAGATGTTTATGCACATGAATGAACATGCTGCTCGTTTTGATTGGTTACACAGGAAGTACAACACCAATTACGAGAACTAGATGCTAATGACGATGTTGTAAGAGTATGAGATTGACGAAATATGTTGGATGTATTATTAAGCCTCATGGACGAGTATATATAGACGTACAAGGATCATCTTGGAGTACAAGTCAAGTTAGGCTAGAGTCCTAACTACCCTAAACTACCATAACAACCGTATACGTACAATACTCTAACACTCCCCCGCAGTCGTAGCGGTAGCATCGTGAACAACAGGAACGTCGCAAACGGTCAGACTGGAGTGCCGAAGTAGACTAGTAGGCTGACATCCCCCGCAGTCGCAGCGGGAGTGTCGTAGACGATGTCGCGGCGTGGATGCTTGGACTGTAGAAGAGGCTGATGATGCTCAAGCGAGGTGGAAGCCCTTGTGCCGATGTCGAGGGAGCGGAGAGCATGGAGCGGTGCCGAGGTCGATGTAGCCGTGCGAAGGGTCACCGTGGTCGATGTCTTGGTCGGGGTTGCCGGTGTCGATGTAGCCGCACATGAAGCCGCAAGCGCATAGTGCGCGAAGAGGATGACGGAGACGCGTCGAGGCAAGTCAAAGGTGTCGATCAATTCCAGAGTCGATGCAGTCCGAGCCGTCGGGTACGATCAGCGCCAAAGTTTTGCCAGAACTAGGCGCAATTCGGGGACGAAGGCACATCTTTGGTTCTGCCAGAACTGTAACATCCCAGCATTAGAGCCTAGAAATAAGCTGAACCCAGATGTGTGTATTGCATTCATGCATAGAAAATCCGAATAATTTTCGCGCTTTTGAACAACACTTGTTAAAGTGATTGAAGCTTCTCTTAACTTGATGGAATAAGAAGTAGATCATCAAGTTGACTGCGATAAGTTTCAATATGACCTTTGCTAAAACCTTACTTTGGGTAAGGGAGATTTGATCTAAGGGTAGATCAAATGAAATAAAAGTTAAACCCTAATACATTATGATTTATATTTGATCCTTAGGTGATCATATCATAGTATTCATTATATTCACTCATGAGTATTAGGTTAAGGATATAACACCAATAATAAGAATGTAACAACTATATCTTAATCTCATCTGCATATACCATGAGTATCATGGTAATACCTAACCCTACTTCTTAAGTAAGAGTGAGTAGGAAAGAAACTAATCTTAGATCATTCACCATATATCTTTCTTTCCATATCAATCCTTATCATCTCTGTTGAGTTATATTCCCATATCTATTGTTCATCAATGTTGAGAAATCAACTATTGATTCACCCATTCTCAACCTATCAAACTCTTGATCATAACACAACTTACAAATAAGTGTCTACAAAGAAACAACTAACAAGAGGTAAATAGTGATGCTAGTTTTAGATGTCATCTATTGGATAAGAATGATTGAAAAGAATCCAATCAATAGGATAATTGATGGAGTTAAATCCCTCCTAGATAAATAGAAGAATTATTTATATTACCCAATCATATGGTAGTAAAGAAGATTACAAGGATGAAGTCTGAAGATATTTACCAGGAGTAGTCCTATTAGATCAAGTAGGTATAGTCAATGAATTATATCTCTTAATCCAATAGAGCTAAACAGAAAATAGTTATAATACAACTGTAATGTTGTATTGATAAAGCCTTGATTAGTCAATCGGAAACCTAAACCATAAAGGATCAAACGATTATAATAATCATGCCTTATTCACCAGGATTGAATAATTATATCATGTATAAGTGACATTGGTGGATAGAACATTATTGAACCCTAGTCTAGATATATTATCCTAGGTTAAGCATTACAAGTCACAATAATATAATGTGAGGTTGGAGGATGAGATACTGGAGTTAAGTATAGACAAGATAGTATGATTAAGATGATGCTAGAGCAACATGGGATCATAGAAGTAGTAGTTTCCTCTTGGGAAATACCAACACTTGAAGTGAAGTAGTTTTATCTAGACATCTATTGAAGAGATATTGATAATGGATGATAAAGGAAGATTACGAGTGGAGTCTGAGAGAAATACTTGTTGGATTGAAGATTTTCAATAGTAGAATAGTGGGTATAACCAAGCAAGGATATGACAAAACTAGGAAATTCTTTAATATCAAACTCATTGGATTCATCCATGAGTTTAGAAGAGTAAAGGGTGAATAAGAACATTTTGTGAAGAAAGCTCATCATACCAACTAGGATGATGGATAGGAAGAAGTATTATATCTAGGAAAGGAATTCCTTAATTAAAGGTCTAGGATGGTGAAGAATGGTAAAATAGACATTCTTGTTAAACAACCAACTCTAAATCTTAAACCAAGTATAATATCCATTTCAGGGAATTGATTCATCATCTTATGTATACATCACTCTATAGGAATATTTTCCTATAGGAAATAAAATAATCACATCTTTGTTAATTCCAATCATCATAATTATATGTGCTCAAGAGTATCTTTATCAATCCCTTTCTATAAAGCATTCAAGATATAACTTTCTATTATAAAAGGGGATGTCATCAAATATCACAAACAGAAGTCAACATGTTTAGTTATTAAATATGTCCTCACATCCATAAAGGAATCTAAGTAAATTAAGAACCCTAAACCCATGGGTAAACATTTATAATTCAAACTTTATAACTTTTATGTTTACCATAACAATATATATATAATACCATGTTCTCAATTAATGAAAGTAATATTAACCATATTAAATTCTTTTGTATTTTATGCATCAAATAATGATATAGGATCATCATACATATAAAAAAATTCTATTTAAAACTATGAGCCAACTAGAGTTAAGTTTTATAACCAAATCAGAATATATCATTCAATAAATCCATGGTTAAAAGAGGAAAGAAAAATATTAAGAAAATCTTCTACAAAATATTAAAAAGGGGTTCATATAGAGAAATAAAAGAAACATAAAAAGATTATATAATAAAAGTTCACAAAAGATACTAAATATATTTTAGTATTACAATTATCCAGCAAATAAATTCTATAAAGAAAAGTTCAAATTGAAAGATTATATACAAATCTGAAAGGAAAACAGAAAATAGAAAAATAGAAAACAAATAAAAAACATCACCTGGCCGTGGCCCAACACCTCTGTACTTATCTGACGCCCATGTGCAGCCCACAAAAAGGCCCAGTAACCAGCCCAGCTCTTTCTCATCTATGACTGACGAGTGGGGCCAGGGAAGGACTATGGGTTGAGAGGAAATAAATGCCAGGGGGTTATCCGCAAAACATCACGTCGTCGTCATCCTCACGCACACAGACAACTCGCTGGAGGAGTTCGCCGCCGCCCAATGCCGTCATCGTCGTCCTTGCGCCAAGATCAACGCCGTCGTCGCTAGGAGAAGATAAGAAGGCCACCGCAACGTCCCTGCTCGTTCTCATCCTTAATTTCCCCCTCTGAAAACCTCTCTGCCTCTTTTCCCCAACCATGCCGAGAACCCTAGCTCGGAGGTGAGTCGGAGCCGGCGATTCTGTGCTCGCCTCGGCCAGATAAGACCACGGTGGAGACCGCAGTGCTCTTCTCGTTCGATTACCCCAACTTGCGACTGCGGAGGTGACGTGAATTGACCTAATAGCATCCTCGGTTCCCGACGCTATTCGTCGACCTCGCTGTCGTCTCCGACCGCGCCTCGCCAAACCAAGCACACCATTGCGTTCCTGGTGAGTAACTGAGTCTCCTAGCATGCGTCGATGCTTTGTTTGCTTCCTAAATCCTTGCCATAGTAATCAACCGCAAGCACCGCCGCATAAGATCGTCGTCGGTTGCCCTCTGATGACCATTAAATAGCGGCGCCACCACCAATAGGTTCTCCTTGATCTCCTCTGTCCAACGCACCTAGCCACAGCCCCGCGCGCGCACCAGATCGATCGATCCTCAACCAGTGAGGATCAACCCAGGTGACGTCATGCCTACATCAGGTTCGAACCACGTCAGCTAGTTTAAATAGTCTTTGCTAGTGTGGCGTGTGACGTGGCCTAGGGCCCATGTGTCATCGTCTGGGAGTAGAGAGAGGGTCAGTAACAAAATACATTTACTAACCTGAGTGCTGAGATGGGCACTCGCCCACTGGTTAGTGACTTAGGCTAGCTGTGGGCGCGGTGTAAATAGTATTTCTTGTTTAAGAAATAATAAAATGTTATAAACTCAATTATTAATATTCTAGAAATCAAATAAATGATTAAATCTTGTTTAATTAATAACTTTTGATTTACAATTCAGAAAAATATGTATAATATATGAAAATTTATAGAAAAATAAAATCTACAACTGAAACTTATTATCCAATATTATTATGATGATTATTTAAATAAATATTATTTAATAAAGGTTTAAAAGTAATAAAACTTTGATAATTCATATTCCAATAATGGTAAATATTAAAAATATGAATAAAATACCAATTTTTTTAGAAAAATAAATACTATAATTTAAAACTATAATCATGCATTATTATTTCACTTACTTAAATATTTATTAAGTATTTTAAAACTATTAAATCTTATAAAAATCATATCTTATTATTTATAAATCATAAAAATATATATAATATACCAAATTGATCACAAAAAGAATATCTACATGTTAAAAATATAATATTCCACTTTTGAGTTAATTAAAAATTCAAATATTTGAATAACTCAAATTTAAACTTATTTACTTAGTTTAAAAATTCATATAAGGATAAATAACAATTATTAATATTTCTAAATTAGTCAATTAAGTTTAATAAATATCATTAGTCTTGAGTATTAATAATATAAGCCATAATGATTTAAAATACTACAAATACCTTATTATTAAATTATCTTCAACCTTAAGTGAAGATTATATTCTAACAAGATTCCTATTCATAATAAAAACCTTAAAGCACAACTTGTTAAAAAATCAAATCTTTTCTATCTACTTTACCCACCAGATTACAAAAACTACCACAACATTATAGTAAGTCCATAAGTAGTGAAGTAATATTGTATCTTGGTTTATAAACTATAATCCCTCATTTATAAAAGGTAAATGATACTACACCATTATAAAATCTAGAAACCACCACACCAAGTAAAAGTATAACCATTTTTAAGTAAACTTAAGGAAACATTACCAGGTACATAAGATACAAATATTATAAACATTATACTTTTAAACTATCTTTGTTTTAAAGTTAACTCTAGTCTATAAGAATCTAAATATGACACTATAAACACTGTTATACATTTTATAGTTAACTTTGGTCTGAAGTAGTTAAGTTATAAAAACATCTCAAACTCAAACCATTCGAGCAAGCATAAATAACATCGACCAAACTCTATTAACCACAAAGCTTGTTTAGACCTTAGAAGAGAAACCTTTTCTTCGAAGGTTATTCTTTTTGCCACTTCAAACAAGAACTCTTATATGAACAATCTTAAGTAGCATTTCACCTTTTGTGTGTGCCCCATTACTTATGATATTGTAATTTATGATTGTTCCACACATATTCACAAGCCTTAATAAGAAGCACAAGTGTGAAATCTATCTAAAAGGGACAACACATTCTAAAATAACCATTTCCGGAATCCAAACCCTAGAACAATGTTATCCCCGGGATTCACGTTTATAAAGTGCATCACATTACTTATGCATAAGAGCATATTGCTTCTTTAAACATTAGTCCTTACCGGACCAATGATGATGATTTCAGATTTTGGATCTTATACTGACTCGAAGACTGTGAGTGCATAATCTTGAAATCACAAAAGGCAAGTTCACACTTGCTAATGTCCTTTGGTTATTTTCTGTAAAGTATTTTACAAATTCAATGTGGACTTCACTTGCATTTGAAAAGGGTCAGAAAATACTATTTTCATAATAAAAGGATTACAGGTTATTACCATGAGGTAATAACTTATTATAAAAGTTCCAGTGGTAAAGGAACATAATATCTAGGACTTAACAAACAATGTCGCCAGTGATTCTTGTGCCGTATATTCCGCGTTAACCATGAGATTTGGAATGGGACGAAGAAGTCAGTTGTATCCTTTTCCTCTTGTATGGAGGCAAGACGACCTTAACGTGACGTTGTGATTCCTTGCGTGGATCCAACATATGGGTGGGCACCCTTACGCCCCACACTTTTGGTGTCTAGATTATCTATGAATGGTGTTTAGGGGTATAGTCCATGTAAATGGTACTATTCCGGGCATCACTAGGTCATAGAGTCTTCGGGAACTCATTAGGGGTTGAGACTGCCCAAAAGGGGGCTTAACGAAGATGAGCCAGCCTGAAGGATCGTGCAGACATATGAGGTCACGGAGAGGGCAGTGATTGGCTTGGATCATCTACTCGGCCCCACAACATGGAATTGTGAACGGGTAAGCTGCCCGGTTGTGAAACAAGGAGTTGATCTCTCATGGGAAAAGTAACGCACCTCTGCAGAGTGTAAGAACTGTAACTTGTTACTCCCTGTTCCGGGAAGGAGCTGCGAACGCGGCGGGAAAGGAACTCCATGAAAATTCTGGTAAACCCGTGAAGTCTGACGGACATAGTTTTTCAGAATAAAAGCAACCTTTGAAGAAATGTTTTATGAAAACTTGCATTGCCTACGACCTACGAACTATGGTTGTAGTTATAGTGCATCAAACACTCCTTTTCTAGTGAATTTGCTGAGTACGCTCGTACTTAAAGTATCTTATTAACCCTTGCTAGATTCTGAAGCCATTGAGACGATGTCTACACCAAGTTATGCTCCAGGAAGCATTATCCAAAGCTAAAGCTCTTCAACAAAGACAAGGAAGTCAACAAATACCTCAACTCAAGTGAAGACGAAGTTACTGATTAGATAGGAATATAATCTCTAGCCAAAAAACCTACTTCTGTAGTGCGTTGCAATAGCAGCAATGCCAACCTCTTAGCTAAAATACTAGTCTTAATAGTATAATCGTTTTTGTGTTGTTTATCTTTGATTCTTCTTCGTAAGAAGTTCTTTCTCTCTCTTTAACCTAGAGTGTTCTCTGGATCTTGTGTAAAGAGTGAGTTGTAACCTTTAGCCATGTATTGGACTCGCTGTGTTTCTGTTGTGCCATTCTGAGGGATGTAATACTAGTGAACGGTGTTTCATTGGTGTTATGTCAACGACTACAGTATACTACATCATGCAGTGGTATGCTGGGTCACCGCAAGAACCTAGTATGCCAAGAAGAATGCATCGCTGATGCGGTCGAGGCAGTCAAAGAGGAAGGTGTCGATGCCGAAGAAGACGTTATCATGTCGACGAAGACGAGGCGTCCGGCGTGAGTTTTCCAGACTCAGGAACGCGTCGGGACGAAGACACACATCGGTGTTGCCAGTACCAGGCGTGCAGGGGTAGTTACCATCATGAACCTGTGCGCCAGTATCATATGACAATGCTGACGAGTTCGATGTGGAGAATACGTAGAAGGCGGCGAAACCAACAGCAACCTAAAGTGGTCATGTTGGACGCCTAGAGAGGCGTGGCGGCGGTACTCGAAGTAGGTGAAGAAGAACCCGGCGACGTGACAAAGACCACGTGCAGAAGGCGGCGATCCACGCATGTAGGAGTAGGCGCGGTAAAAGCCGAGGACATCGATGCACTGGGACGGCGAAGTAGACTGCGTGCAGCGACGCTATGACCCGAGGGGTCGGCATAGCTGCAGGGCGCAAGTCGGTGCAGCGGCTGGGAGACCACCAGCGACGTACACGCCAAGGAAGGCGCGTTGGAAGCCGGTAGCATGGACCAATCCTCGGGCGGCGCAGCGGCAGCCCGTAGCTCGATCGGTGGTAGGCGTGTGCTCGGGGACGTGCTTGGCGTAGACAGGCGCGGGATCGGTTGATCAGACCGACGGTGCGCCATATGCGCCATGGCGTGGACGACGACGTAGATCGGAGTCGATGGGGGCGTTGTTGGTGAAGTCCTGGACGATGACGACGAAGACGATCCAAGGGGGGGCAGCCATGGCAGCCTTCCAAGGAAGGCGTAGCAGCCATCTGCAGTGCGCGACAGCCTGCCGTGAGGCCGCAATAGCCTGCCGAGGCAGGCGCGGCAGTGGAGAGGGCAGGCACACAAGCGCGGCGTAGATTGTCGGTGCCGATGGTCGGAGTAGAGGCGCGGCGATGACGACGACCGTGGAGGGCGACGCAATCCGATCTAAGATCGGTAAACCAAAAAATAAAACCGATCAAGAGATTGGAAAAAATACTTGCAGGGCAGCCGATCACGGATCGGCGGACGAACCCTGCGTACGGGTTGCGCGGTCCCCGGCGGAGATCATGGAGATATACCTCCCCGGGGGCGGCGCGGCGGAAGCGTGCCGGCGGCGGCTAGGGCTTGGGATCGGTTTAGGCTGATACCATGTAAGAGTATGAGATTGGCGGAATATGTTGGATGTATTATTAAGCCCCATGAGCGAGTATATATGGACGTACAGGGATCATCTTGAAGTACAAGTCAAGCTAGGCTAGAGTCCTAGCTATCCTAAACTACCATAACAATCGTATACGTACAATACTCTAACAGATGTTTCTACCATTTTGGATTGTAATAGTTAAAGTTTGAACTAAATTATCTATCATGGCTTGTTTGTACTATTTGGATTGTAATATTACTACTTGAAGTTAGTTATCTGTTGTGTGTATGTTCTTTATTGTATTCTATTCTACCATGTGACTTCATTTCCTTTGTTTCTACCATGTTTCTTCACCGCTGCTACTCTTTCTTATATTCTTACTTACCATGTAGCTATGAACTTAAATTTGCTTGTTCTCAATCAAGTGGTAATAGTTACCCCCTCCAGTCCGGTTTAAATTTGTAGGTCATCAATTTGATATATATAATATAAATCATATGACACAAAAATTGAAGTTTTCTAATGATATGATTTTTGTAACATATACTTCATATTATGTTTTCTAATGATATAGTTCTAGTAGAACACACAAGACTTATAAACCGAAGTCGAGGGAGTATTACATATGTATATGTGCATATGTCGTTGACAGGTGATTGTTACGAAGCATGGAAGAAAATGGTCTGCCACCATGTGCAATCCATGTCCAACATCAATCGCAGGTGCAACAACCATTGTTGGGTAGTACCGCGACAATTGATTGATCGTGGAAGATCCTAGAACTTTCATTCTCAGTGGATTCAGATGGTTGTAGAAAACAGTGTCAGCACCTAGAGAGACATTTTTTTCACCATGCTCAGAACGAATTGCATTCCTCTTCTTTCTTATGCATGACTTAAAATCAACCTGTTTTGTGAGCGGTTACAATGCGCTTGCAATATTCTTGTGGACTTAGGTGGTCTTGAGTCAAATAGGAGGCATAGAATCATTTCAAGCTCGCAGGAGATACAGGGCCATTGAAATTTTCACGAGGTTCTACTATTAGTGGTTAAGATGACAGAACTTACCTAACGACCCCAACTTTCAACTTTCCACTCAATAATTAGGAATAATAAAAGAGCGCATGCATGTACTTGGTGTGGCAATATGCGAAGGTCATCATCGAAATGCTACCTCTGAAAGTTGTAAATGAATGCTACATTGTGTATGTAAGTATGTTTGAATGCTAAATAAATGCTGACAATGGACGAAAGGTAGCTCACATCTTTAAAATAAGAGATTTAGTCACATAAACTTTTATTTCCACATTTTGACTGTCCTCGCTATCAATTGACAATACTCATTACAGACCCGGACACGATCGAGTACATCAAAGGCATAACTTATTACAAACTAAATGAGCGGGGGTGTTCAGAAATCATGAAAGTGGAAAGACAAAAAGATAGGTAAAACCCCACGAAGAGAAAAGCAGACTAAGCCGAACGACCGCATCTAGTGCCCCCGGCGATTTTCTCGGTGCGTTGGTGTTGTCCTTGGTGGCGCCGTCGCCGGCGTTATCCCCGCCCATTCCCAGCGTGTTCACCACCGCGTCCTTGGCGCCCACCACTGCGCCCTTGACCGTCTCGGTGGCCTGCTGGAGCACGCCGCCGGTCTTGTCCTTGCTGGCGACGGCAGACTCCTTGGCGTACCGCGCCGCGTCGGAGGACCTCTCCTGCGTGTACCGCGCCGCCTCTGACGCCTTCTGCTTGGCGGTCTCCGTCTTTTTGCCGAGGAAGCTCCCGGCTTGCTCCTTGCTCTGGACGGTCTTCTCCTTGGCCGCCTCCGCCGTCCTGGCCGCCTTGTCCTTGGCGGCCTGAGCCGTCTCCGACGTCTTGTCCTTGGCCTCGCCGGCCTTGTGCTTGGCGGCGTCCGTGGCGCCTTGGCCCTGGCCGGACACGTACCCTGCCAGGCCCGCCGCCCGGTCCTTGGCGGCGCCCATCAGGCTGTCCTGTCTTCTCCTACAAAAGCAGCTAGGATCCGTGAATCCGTGTGCACGCATTTCCTTTGGAACGATGGACCGGTCTACGTACCTGGGTGTCACTATGGCACGTACGTGAATTAGAGGCAATTTTTTTAGAGGCATTTTTTCAAACTGCCTCTAATTATATCTATTAGTGGCATTTTGAAAAATAGTGCCTCAAAATATGAGATTTTAGTGGCAGTTTTAAAAGTGCCACTAATAGTTTATCTTTTTGAGGCACTATCAATAGTGCCTCTAATATTTTGAAAAATAGAGGCATGATTTAGTGCCTCTACGTTGAACTATTAGTGACACTTTGACTTGTGCCTCAAAAAGATAGATCTTTTAGAGGCACTTTCTATAAAAATGCCACTAAAAATATATCAATTGAGGCACAATTGAAAGTGCCATAATTCGTTACCATTTAGAGGCACTAAAATATGCCTCTAATAAGTGAACAATTGTGGCACTATTCGTTGTGCCTCTAATGGACAATTTTTTGAGGCACACACGATAATGCCTCTAATAGTTGGCCATTTGGAGTATTTTAAATACCTTAAATGAATAATCATTTGAGTCACTATTGATAAAATGCCACAAAAATATAGCATTTGAGGCATAGATAAAATTGCCTAAAAGAGTATATCTTTAGGGTATCTAGACTGGTCATTTTTTTGCCTTATACCGTAAACGAGCGGTTATTTTATAGGAAGAGTCCGGATGCGGTATGTGATAGAGATGCTCTTATCTGCTTCTGCGTGCACGTAATTAAGGCCAGGAGCTGATCATCGGTTTGAGTGTGGATGCAGCTAGGAAGCTCACAGCATGCGGAAAATGGATGCTGCTGAGTGAAATATCGGGGGATTTGCCGATTTGCCATATTTTTTTCTGCAATTTGATTATTTGTCATACTCTGTGTCATTCACGTGTGGTGATCAATATGATAAATGATCAAATTTCAGAGTACGATGGGGTAAATAATCAAATATCTGTGCACGGGAAGATGTTTACAAGATAGTCTTAGTTCTAGATTTTCAGGATTTATTAGTGTCAGAGCGGAACACAATTTGTCTAACAGTGATTAGTATATGTTTAATTGCGCGACTACACTTGAGTGAGTCCCACTTGAACTAGTCAATTTCAATATTTGTTAGCTCACCGACTACATACAGGGGTTTGATTATTCTGTATTATTGTAGCTAATCAAGAACATGTATACTAAGACTGCATGCTTTATGGAAGATACGATACCCTGAATCTAGGTTCAACCGGACCAATCCAACACTATAGGCTTTACAGGAGATATATATGTTATGCTAAATCTTGGTTCAATTGAAAATAATAGATAAAGAAAATATATTAAAACTATCACGAAGCTACCCACAAGATGTCCAAGACATCAGAAATACACACAGATAAGAAAAAAATATAAACGGGAGAAAAAGAAAATAAAGACTTCGTCACGGTGTTAAACCACTCGCAACACTAATAATCAAACCACCACGGAAGACAACCCCTAGACTACAAACAAGATTCTCTACAATCAACGACCCCAGGAAGAAAAAAATGCACAAGCATTATCGTCGTCCTATCGAAGATCTTGGGTTTTCACCCTAGAGACAATCCAATCCACTCCGCTCCCTCTGCCCCTCCACTCACGAGGCAACTGCCTCCCATCCAGCTCCCGCATCCAATGTCGGCCACCTCTGTTTTCCTGCCTCAAACCTTCCCAGTATCGATTAAATATCGCCCCCAACCTCACGCACCCGTCCACCGCCACGCTTTGTTGGTGGTGAGGAAGATAAAAAAGGAGTTTAAAAGAAGAAGGCTTATGGGCCTGCGATGATGTGGGGTATAGCGATGATCGGCCAGAACCCGGAATCTACAATAACCTAATGGAAGAATCGCTAAACAAAAAGCATAGAGCATTAACACGGCGAGAAATCGCTAAACACTCAATCCCGCACATACCCATATATTTAATTTATAGTAACACAAACAAAACAAAATATGTTAGCAGTTAGTACAATACACCTACCATACTCTTGCCAAATAGATTGTAGACGGCGCGGCAAGGCGCGCATGTTCACCTGGTTTGGATATAGGTGAACACCTTTTCTAGAACATGAACTGTGTTTTTAGTCTACACGGACAACTTTCAAAATCAATTTTTATTAGACGAGCAATTTCCATTGTTATGTATGAACATTTTTTCACGTTTTTGAAATAATAATTTCGTAATGATTAACCTGATTATATTTTTTTATCAAAATTAACATGATTATATAGAATTGATTAACTAAATAGTTTTACCACGTGAACGAAAGGCCGGCCCATATATGACTGTTGTGGTGTCGGCGATCAGCCCTTAGCTTTCGCTTTAGGCGAGGCATAACGCCTCACACATGGGCCGAGCCCCCGATCTGAGGATGGTCGGTTCATAGTCATATTGCCATACGCGCCACTGATAAGCCCTAAGCCTATTCTTCCTTTGATCTGAGTCTAACGTGATAGATTTGATAGGTCTAAAACCAGTGGTGAGCCTAGGATTTTAACGACGCCGTCGGACCCCCTGGACACGGTGGCGCTCCCACCGAGGCCGCCACTCCCACCGACGCCAGCCCGCGCCGCCAGCAGAGCACCCACGCGTCGGGCAGAGGGGAAACGCCCCGCCACCTCCATCCCTGAGCCGCGCACGGCTTTGCCGGCGGACCCTCCGGCTGCGGCGACGCGAGGGAGGGTGGTGGAGGGGGCCTCTAGCGGCGGCGGCTAGGGTTTCCCCCGTGTCTCCAAGGGGAGGGCGACGCGAGGGGACGGTCTATTTTCACAACTCATCATTTTCTTTACTATTAAAAAGAAGTTGGTGTTGGTAGGTCGTACTTTGACACTTTGACGTTAAACATTGAAAACATATAGACAGTTCAATCTAATCTCAACCACTCCACACGGTAGATCTCCCCTCCTTTCGCTTGTTTACGCTAATTAATACTAATTATCGCTGATTATGGTAAGATCTTTTTTCCCGGATGTGTCACTTCCGGAAAACAAATAAAACATACGTTCCTTCTCTTCCACCACTAATTAGCACTGATCACGGTATCAAATCAGTAGTTTTATTTACTATTAGAAAAAGCATAACCATTTGATCGTCCATCCATGAATTTGGGACTATTTATTAGCACATACAACCTTGATTTAATACGTTTCCTAACAAACCTGCCAAATAAATCGCGAGCTAAAATTATATGCATTGGTCAATCATGCTAATTGATCGCTGCAATAAATATTGCTGCAATTGCATGCATTGACCACCTGTTCATACCCAATAAATACCCATACGAGTTGCACTAGGAGGGAAAAAAGCTACAAAGTAAAAGGATGAATTTTTATTTAAAAAATTTGTGCTGCTACGGATTTAAACAAAAATAAAAATTTGTCCCTGAAAAATCAATTTAATATAATTTATACGTACCACTCACTCAAACATTCTAAGCATGATTTTTGTTGTATATCCTTTAAAATATAAAAAGTATAAATAGTTTGTCATCTGAATTTTCTCTTTAGGTCAAATCACTATTTTTCTCCGATGAAACAATCCTAACAAATTAATAGGCGTCTCTCAATGGACAGATATATATATTATTAATGGAAGATTTCATTCTTGTTATTTTGTGTCTCGCATAATATTTAACAACACTACTTCTAGTCAACTGAAAATCAGTACCAAAGATGAAGGTAGACAAAGAATAATTTTACGACAAGCTGTACAGAGACGCGGCGAACGGCTTCGGCCGGCGCACGCTCCAACTTTGGGAGGCAAGCATGCTCTACGAAGCCGGCTACATGGCGCCGCCGGACATGCGGAACCCTCCGGGGTGGAAGATTAGCGCCGTCGGCATCCCTATCCCGCTGGCACCGATGCCGGACGAACTCCTCGATAAGATCCAGGCCTTCATCGCGGCCATGGACGATCCCTCCGACGCCGAAAGCCCCGACAACCTCCTCTACTGGGCAGGCGTGGTTTGGGCGCACGCTCGCCTACCAGGGCGCCCCGCTCTTCGTCCTCGACGTCGACGACGAGGACGGCCCCTCTTACCATCCCTGGAGGTGCGGCGACGCCGGTCAGGGGAGCTCCCGCCCGCCACAGCCGTCGAGCGACGACGACGGCGGCGGCCAGAACGACGGCAGGGCCGATCCCGGCTACACGTCCTTCTACAACACTTTCGCATATAGAAGCGACGAAGGCATCGGCGACGGCTACGGCGACGGCCTTTTTAAATGTTTTAGTTTATTATCTACTGTAAATTCGATGCGATCCGTCTATATTCGCCTATCTTAATAAAATCCGCCTGAATTTGCCAAACTCGTCTGAATTTTAGTCGAATGCGGGAACTCGGCCTGGGAACGGGCCGAAATCAAGTTTTGTCTGGTCAAAATTTGGTCCGGATTTCGGGCTGAATTCGCCCAACATGTGGAAATGCTCTTAGAGCCATTTGATTTGTAGTGAGAGTCAGCTGAACCGTGTGTTAGTGCCGATGAAAAAGAATTTTTGTTACAGCTAGCTAGCGACACTTCTCTGTAGTAAAAATCAGTAATGCTACATGTACGGAATGAACTTACAGAATTCACTTACAGAAAGAACGTGGAGAAATTTAGTTGGAGAAATTTTTGTTACAGAAATCATGGGAGGAGAAGAGATTAGAACCAACAAACTACTAACACGTCATCCTGTAAGTTTATTTTCCTAAGAAAGAGTCCATAGCTCTAGCATTATTGAGTAAAAATAGGCCCACATCCGGCTCAGGCCCACCACACAGCGACCAAGTATTACCTCTGGATACCTTAAAAAAACAAAAGGGTCAACCCCGAGCCTTCGATCTCCTCCCTCTCCGCCCTCGATCTCCTCCGCGCATCTCGGCTCCGCGGCATCATGAGGCCCTCCGCGCCTCGGCGGTGAGGAGGCGGGTGGTGGAGATGCCGCTGGTCAGGTGCGAGGTGCGGAATGAGGTCGGGTTGGGCGACCGCGGCCTGTACGGCTCCGGTGGCGGCTCCGCGGGAACTGTGAAGAGACGCGGCGGCGGCGGCGGGGAGGGTGATCCCAAGGCGCTGCTGGAGGTCGTCGCAGTCGTGGGCCTCGTCAGGATCCTGCGCCAGCTCGGAGATCTCGCGGAGTAAGCCTGATTCAGCACTTACAGATAGGAAGCGCTTATCGGCAGCGGCGACAGCGACGAGCGCGGATGCGTCGAAAGCGACGAGCGCGGATGCGGCGACCATGACAGGCGCGGACACGGCGACCGCAACGGCACACCGCTCCGAGATCCTTCAGCCTCCGCCAAGCAGCTCCTTCCTCCCTGGTACTCCCATAATCAAAACCCCACTGCTCTTACTTTTCCCCAACCTCCCACATTTTGTTCATGCTGATGGATTGTACGGAAAAATCAAGCTACATTCTACGGTTTTTTTGTGGATCGTGTGATGGATTTGCAATTTTGTCCACGTTTTGTGGCGAGATTCGCTAGGGGAGGGCATGGCGGCTCGGTCGCTCGGCGGCGGTGTGGCGGCTTCCCGGTGGTGCGTGCAGGTGGCGGAGGTGAGTCCATGGTGGCAGGCGAGGATCTAGGCGGAAATTAAGTTCCAGTGGAGGAGCAGAAGAGCAACAAGTATTAGGCGAGGATCTGCTTGTTGAGCTTTGCCAATCGACCTTGCAAGGTGGGTTTTCGTGTTGTACATGCTTGGAGCATAAAAAATAATTGTTACTAATACTGCTCAGTAGGGTCAGAAGGTAGTTCTGATAGGACAATTTAAACCCACTCTAAATTAGTGTCCATCCTATTAGTAACAGATCAATATTGTGCAGAAGACATTACCTGGTTTCCTCAAAGACGAAGAGCCCAGTGCGTTAGTTTGCCCAAACAAAACCCACATGTCCCGGCAGTAGAGTTGGGGCCCTGGGGACATTTCCATCTTATATTTATATACAACCTAAAACTGATAAGAGAGTGCATCAATTTAATGACTCAATTCTCTCGGTATAAAGGGGAAATTTGTTGAACAATTGCATTGAACAGAAAAATAAAAAGAACAGATGCTTCACTTGACACACCAAGTACCCAATAACATTTTGGTTCCGAAGGTAAGCATGTATTTTCTTATTTTAGTCGACATGTCAATTTTCCTTTAGATTAGTATGTTTGAGGTGCTAAATATGTTAATATCAAGCGGGATTCTTTTCTCACCAAGCCTTTGTACTGTAATGTGCCAATGTCTACAAGTTTGTTTCATATGATCACGCATTGCACTTCCCTATCTTTTCTGTACAAAATACCTCATGGAGACATAATTATATGTTGTGGTATTTGTCTCCCCACATGATTTTTGTACAGTTTCAATCTCAATAGTAGTTCCTTAGTTTTCATTCAAACATGCAAGAGGAAGATTCTGCATGGCATGCTAATTTGATCTGCATGTTTAATACTAAGTTCAGATTTTGAGTTTCATTACACATTATAAGTGACAGCTAGCCATACCTAATACTGCCTCTTATCCCCCTTTTGATCTAACGTTTTCTCTTTCTTCATTGCTCTGCCAGGTGTTGTTCCACTCTTGCCTGAAGCTTTGAAGTGGACCAGTTATGGAGGATGTCTTAGCCTCTGCAACACCTTCAATGTTCACAGGTATGCTTTCTTTTGACGGACATAAATCAATGGCTGCTACCGACATCGGGCGTGGAGTTCTAAGGCACACTAACTTAATCACTTCAATGAAGGTTTTCTATAGGAAAATGTGCGTCCATCAGGAAGAGATAGAAATGGAAGGTTGCTGATGGACCAATGGTCTGATGTATTGCATGCCGGAGATGCTTCCTGCGATCTGATTGCACATAGTGCCACCATATGAGAAGGTATGCTACGACTTGCTTTAGCATGTGGGATTTTTTCACAGAATTTTCCCCTGTTATTGGCAAAGAATGGGCACTTACTGTCTTATTTTGATCATATGCATTGATCATATGCATTAATCAACACGCTTGAGATAGTAATAGCTGATTACTTGAAACCCCATATATGTATTTGTGTGAACTTATGAACCAGTTAACCATTGGTTATTCTTACCTATATTTGGTTTCTCGATAGATCCAGAACATAGACTTTTCAGACCAAGTTCAATATTTCTCATGTAATTTTAATCTTTCTAAGTATTATAGTTCCCATTTAATTGATCAAAATAGAAGGATTATGCGACGAAGGTTTCTAGCTATTGTAACAGTTGGTGTGGAATAAGAAATTCTCTATATGGTCTCATTTGAAATCCAAGAAGTAAAATCATGCTCCCGCAGGTCTAGCCGAGTATATTTTCATGTTCATATTTCCATGTAAAAAAATCTCCTACATATGTCAAATGTTATGTAATCTCCAGTGTCTTATCGGTTATCTTTTCAGATAAATTTCTATGGTTTCAACACAAAGTCGAAATAGAGGACTAGCTAGCTTGTGATATTCCATATTACTATTTTCCATGACAGTAGAGTATTTATCACGAGGTTCTGAACTTTCTTTCTATTCTCTTTAGATTTGGGGAATTGTTGAAGGACTATCAAGGATGAGGTGCTTCAGAATGGTAATAACAATATTTTCTTTGTAGAGGTGCATGTAAACAATGATGTATTTTCTTATTTTAGTCGACATGTCAATTTTCTGTGAGCTTAGTAGAGTTGTAGACATTGCTCAGCTTCCAAAAAACACTATTCCTATATTTTAAAAAAAGTGCTCAGCTTAGTAGAGTTGTAGACAATGATTTTGTGAGCTTCCAAAAAACACTATTCCTATATCCAAAAAAAAACTATTCCTATATTTAAAAAACACTATTCCTATATTTTCTGTGAGCTTAGTAGAGTTGTAGACATTGCTCAGCTTAGTAGAGTTGTAGACAATGATTGTTTAAAAAAAGTGCTTGGTTGATTAGTTCTCTCGCAATGGTGAGCATCGTCTACATCATGTGTTGTGCTGGTGTGCGACAGGTTGTTCTTTCAAGTCTTATTAGCCTGAGTTTGGTGTTTGATTTTTTTCTTGAGAGAAATCTCAGAATTTCTTCCGAAGTTGCTCATACAAAGCATATGTATAAGACTAGGGATTTAGCTGAGGATAGTTGTACCATCTATGATATTTATAAATGTTGCATCAACACTTGAGGAATATGGGGCTGATGTGAATATTTGAACTTAGTGGAAAAGATTCTGCTGTAGTGAGACGCATCAGAGATTACCGATCCTGACAAGATTGTTGGTATTAAGGTGTTGTTACCTTATGGCTTTATTGTGCTTATATGGCCCAAAACTATCAGGATGCAAATGACTATTTTTCGATCTTATGGCTCACCTGTAAAATGTCGGTCTTTAGCCTCTAAACAGACGAACCTAAATTCCCCGTCGTCTATCACCGATTCTTACCCATATTTGTTCTTGCAGGCATGGCACTCCATGCGCATCTCAAGGCAAAACATGCTCCAACAGGTGTGCAAGCTATCTATATGCTGCATGTACACAGGCAGAGAAGGACCGCCCCAGAGTGTAAAGATGGATGTTCTTGTGAAAGATATCTTCTAATATATCGATTTAAGAGCTATCACTGTAATGTGGTTTGTAACATATGTCGCTATGATTTGATTTAAGTGCATTACCTAATGTAATTCAATTGATGTGAGCCATTTTGTAATATATGTCACTGTAGTACACATTTGCTTTTGGCTAGGATTTGGAGGCACTATTGATAGTGCCTCAAAAAGTTGGGTTTTAGAGAATAGTGCCTCAAAAAGTTGGGTTTTAGAGGCACTATTGTTAGTGCCTCAAAAAGTTGGGTTTTTGAGGCACTATTGATAGTGCCTCAAAAAGTTCGGTTTTAGAGGCACTATTGTTAGTGCCTCAAAAAGTTGGGTTTTAGAGGCACTATTGATAGTGCCTCAAAAAGTTGGGTTTTAGAGGCATTATTGATAGTGCCTCAAAAGGTTGGTTTTTAGAGGCACTAGTCATAGTGCCTCAAATGGCTAGGATTTAGAGGCACTCTAATTTGTGCCTTAAGTTGGGTTTTGAGGCACTAGTCATAGTGCCTTAATTGGCTAGAATTTAGAGGCATTAGTCATAGTGCCTCAATTAACTATGATTTAGAGGCACTTTTTAAAACTGCCTCAAAAAACTTTTACCTACACGACCGTCCCGGCGCTTTTTTTAGTGCCTCAAAAACTCAATTGTGGCACTAATTTGACTATTGGAGGCACTTTAGAGTGCCTCTGAATACTGTACCTGCCATAGTGTGTGGCCCTTGGTCTCGTCGACACGGTAGCTCGCCTGCTCCTGGTTGGACGTCATCTCTCGTACTGGGCTAAGCTCAAACAAACTGTACGTACGCTCGAAGAAGCAGAGCTTTTTTACGGTACCCCGTACTGCTTGGAGCAGTATAAGGAATCCTACGTTTTTTTTCTAAGGGTAAATTAGACCTTTCTAATTTAGCCCATTTCAGCCCAGCGTATTTCTCTCTGTCTCAATAGCCGCCGCCTTCGTCTCTTCTCTCTGTCTCAATCGCCTGCATCAATCGCCGCCGCCTGCGTCTCTGCATCAAGCGCCGCCGCCGACCTAGCCCGCCCCGCCGTCGCCGGCC
Organism: Avena sativa; assembly: GCA_916181665.1. Taxonomy (NCBI): domain Eukaryota; kingdom Viridiplantae; phylum Streptophyta; class Magnoliopsida; order Poales; family Poaceae; genus Avena; species Avena sativa. The sequence goes on along the minus strand of OV702279.1, from coordinate 365,445,632 downwards.
TCGCCGGCTGCGCCCTCCCCGACCTAGCCCGCCCCGCCGTCTCCGACCTTGCCGGCTGTGCCCTCGCTGAACTCGCCGCCACTGAATCCTTGTCCCTGACGAGCTCTTGCCACCGCCGTGTTTGACCTCGTCGATCTGGTTGCAGCGTCTCCGTGTCCTCATCCGCGGAACCTCATCGTAAGTATACAGCAATTCATTGTACATTGACTAAATGTGCTGCTAGTGCTTGAACCTTGGCACCAAAAGCTTGCAATGCATACGAGGCTTGGAGCTGGAGTGCTTATCTTGGTTCAGTGTCCATTTGCACGCACGCAACACCATCGTCTCGACAGTCATCCTGCCTAGTTGATATTAGCAAGCACTGTCATTGTTTTCTTCTATTTGTTACATGATTTTCTGCTGATAAGTGATAATACGTAAGGCTGTATGTACATTTTAATTGAATACATATCCTTGTGAACTATAACTGAATGTACATGGTTATCTTTGAATAGTGTATATTTGTGTTGACTCAGAACTTAGAACTGAATGGAGAGGTGATTGAATCCCTATGCGTATCCATTATGAGTTTGACCTGTGGGGAACCATGTGAATAGTTTTAATTTTTTGTTTTGCCTAGGCAGTGAAATCGTGTAGTAAAGAATTTAACCACAGAGTGGCACCGTTATTGCAATATTGATATTGAAATATGTGTTAGTTTGACTGTGAGACTTGTGTTAAACTAACTTTGGTTTTTCATTGCAGTTAACGACATGGAGGAAATGGAGGGCTTGGAGGGTTTGGAGGGCTTGGAGGACATGGAGAACAATAAAGAATATGATATGGTGGTTAATGAGACTTTCAGTAGCGTCTATTCTGAAAGAACTACTGGTGCTTTATGTTTCACTTCTTGATCAAAACTTGTATGTAAAATGTAATAACTTGGAGCTCCATCGATGGCATGCTGGACTTTGTACATGGATTTGTTTCAGAAAAATGTTTTGTTAATGATATTGCTGTTACATTTGCACACTGCTTAAGTGAACAAACAATATTGCTATGGTGTTGGCCTCTGAATGTCGAAGTTAGTGAATGAAAGTGCATATCCGAATAGAACTATCAATTATCTACAAACATATATGTTACGAATTATTACAGACATATAAGCTAGTGAATGGAAGTGCATATCCGAATAGTGCAGAATATATTCACTTTTAAACTAACCAGTTAACGATCTAAGTCTTTTCCAAGTATGCAGGAAAGATTTTCCAGCCACCAAAAATCACCCAAGTTATTATCTACCTGGTCATTTGTAAATTGTAATGCCTACTGAAAGTATAAACTAACGTATCCTGAATTGAATCATATTTTTTTCTCATTGGACTACACTTGGGGTCCAAAGTAAGACCATGAACTGATGATGCACGCACTGGTGCTGGATACAATCAGGCGAAGACCAAATGCAAGGCTCTCCTCTTTAAAACCTACACCAGACTCTCTCGTGCCTTCTATGAACTGATACTTACTAGCAAAAGATGAGGCACAAAACAAAGATGACACTGATATTGATGCTCCCTAGTTAAGAAAAGTGGTGCAGCACACTTCCGTATTTTCACAAGCCTTTTAGACCATTTCCAAAGATCTTTGCCTTCTCCTGTTCGAGTAATTAAACTAGTTCACCTTAAGCTCTCGCAAGTAAATAATAGAGCAGCCTCACCATGAGCCAAGGACAACATCATCACCTCAGGGATGACACTCTCCGCCATCAGCTGCTGTGACGACGGCGGCAGCACCAGAGCCGCGTTAAGCCGCGCCTAGGCCCTGGAGACGACCTGGAACTGGCCGTCCCGGCACGCAACCTTCGGCAACGCCGGCCTCCGTTGGCCACCCATCGGCTCACCATACAACAGCCGGCACCTGGTCCCGCGGCGTCCTCACCCTCGCCACGATGTACTCTTCCACAAGCACGTTGTCGGCGACCTTGGGGAGGAGCCTGCGGCGGTGGAAACATCGAATCTCTCGCCCTGAAACTTCTACATTTTTTTACCCGGATCATGCGTGATTCCTCTGAACAAGCTGTTGGTTGACTTCTGACTACTGAACGTGCAGTGTGGGCGGGCGAGCATGGGCGACGCGATCTACCGGGACATGTCGTTCCCGGGAAAGTCCGCGCCGGAGTACCTGCTGGACTGCCTGGAGATCTCGCCGGAGCACGAGGCCCTGGAGGCCGCCGACCACGGCCACTCGAGGTTGCCGTGGTGCGCCGTCCATGGCGACGTTGTTTTCAGACAGCACTGGCTGTGTACCTTGTTGTGTTGTATCTTGCTCGCGCCGAGGGTGGTCTGGGAGAGGCCGGGGAAGCGCTGCTTGAGGCAGAGCAGCTTGACGCGGGCGTTGGCGGCCTGCTTGGCGATCTCCCATGGGGTCTATAACGGGTTGGCGGTGTTGGCGTCGGCGCCGAGCGCGGTGGCGGCGCAGAAGAGGACGGCGTAGAGGAAGCTGTTGGGCGCGACGAGGAGGACGGCGTCGCCGGGGCGGACGCCGGTCCGCGCGGGAGGCGAGCGCGACGGCTGTGGACAGGATGGCGGAGCGGAGGCCGGCAAAGGTGAGGGCGCGGCCCGTGGCGGCGTCTACGAGCGCGAGCGCGGACGGTCAGTCGTCAGCGCGGCGGGGTAGAGGACGCAGTTGGGCGCGGATGGGCGGCGGCCAGAACCCTAGCTGGTGGAGGGGATTTGTTGTGTACGAACAGAGAACCGGTCGGGTGCGTGAGCCGTGAATACCGGCGACCTAAAATATCGATCTACCTAAAATGCCCTCGAATGACTTACTGCTGGCCAAATTACTCAGCGGTGCGGGTGCATACTGCTCGGTAATTTGGATCCTAGCCCAGCAGTACAGCTCGTTTTAAACTGTTCGATCCTGCAATCCGAGGGCTCATGTTCATCTCGCGAACACGAACAACAAGAAAACTTGATTCCAATCTAAAAACAAGAACAGCTTGTCTATTGCTCGATCTGCCTTTGATTGATCTGGATAGCATAGATCAGCTGGCGTTTATATAGGCTGCGTTTACGTGATAGGCCGGCCCAGGGACACGTCGCAAGGCGGAGAACACGCGTCCTTAAAAGAAAGAGATAAAAAATGCAAAAGCTCATGGCCTAATTCGCTCAAAGCTCATTAAAAAAAGGAAAAAAATTAACAAAAGGTGCTGCTGGCTTGCTCCCCCGTGCGACGGTAGCTCATCCTATCATTATCCCTCACGAGCCCTCTTTTCCACACATTTTTTCTCTCTCTCTCTCTCAAATCACACCGGAGCACAGAAAGGATGAGGAGTGGCGCACCCGGAGACGCGCGAGAGGAGGTGAGCGTCGCCGTCGAGCAAGGGCCCTCCAGCGACATGCGGCCAGCAGGGGCGCGCCGCCGAGCACACAGCTGCGGGAAGGCCGCCGCCGAGCACGAAGCAGGGAGCTCGCCATGGCCGCCAAGCACGCAACTGCGGGAAGGCTGCCACCGAGCACGAAGCAGGGAGCTCGCCATGGCCGCCGGGCACGCAACTGCGGGGAGGTCGCCGCCGAGCACGAAGCAGGGAGCTCGCCATGGCCGCTGAGAACGAAGCAGAGAGCTCGCCATGGCCGCCGAGCACGGAGTTCGAGGCGCGCCGCCGAGCACGCATCTGCGGGGGAGGTCGCCTCCATGCGAGCATGGAGCAGGGAGCTCGCCACCACCGCCGAGGACACAGTTGCGGGGAAGACGTCGCCACGCAAGCACGCAACAAGTAATCAATCTGGCAATTAGATGGTCTTAATTTGGCAATTAGTATTAATTATTCTGGCAAAGGTGATTTGGGCCTTAGGCTTAATCAAATCAAATCTGGCAGTTGGGTCATGTGAACCTGGCAATTTTTCGTATGATTAATCGGACAATTTGGTCCTAATCAAATTTTGGAGAACTAAGGATTCATGCTAGTAGGACCTAATCAATCTGGTAATTATGACTAACTGAATCGGGCAGTTATACTTAATTAATCTGGCAGTTTAGAACCTAATTAATATGAGAATTCTTTTGAACGTGCCAAATTAGGCATAATTAATTTTACAACTAGGCATGATTAATCTGGCAGGCCATAATAATTAAGATGGGAAGCACCTGATCATATACGATATGATTGCTAGCCCTTTTATTCAGCAATGCACAACCCGGTGCGTAGTTATGTGCCACTATGCATGGCACAACAAGGAGGGACCGATCACATGTTTCCTGGCTTGGCTTTTTGCACGCTTTGCTTGGCCTGTGGGACAAGGATCGATCACGTGTTTCCTGGCTTGGCTCTTTGCACGCTTTGCTTGACCTGTGGGACAAGTTCAGCAACCGCCGCACGGTTTCGAAAACATGCGGCGTCGCGCGTTAGCAAAGTCCTTAAAAATGCAAGAAAGAGATAAAAGAAATAAATACAGACACTCTAACTAACAAGTGTAAAGGCTGGTATACGGATGACACCCGTGGTTATTGGGTGCGGGTGAAGTTTAACCAAATCCACACCCGTAATCTTAGAGGTCGTTTGTTATCCATCATTTGGGCCTGGCATTCTGAAATTTATTTTGCAATTCTATCCCTATGTTGTTTGGTTGGTACGAAATTGAGTCGTCATTTTATTTGGCAAATCCATTCAAATATCCCCCAAGTGTAAACCTAATCCCTATCTTAGACCCGTTATTTCCAAATTCTGGTGGCAGCCAAACATGTTGGTATTTTTGGAATCATAATATAAATGAAATGAATCCATGTACCTGGATGCCAAACGACCTCTTAGATCTTTCCCGCAACCCGCACTTGCACCCGCACATGGGTATAGATTTTGTCCCTACCCACACCCGCCGAGGGTAAAAAATCACGGATAATACCCACCTATTAGTGGAGGGAGGAGATTACGACAATAACAAAAATACTAGATTAACGAGATGAGAAATTAAACGGTGGGTAATGAAATTAATGTGATCTCAGGAATTATGAGATTTTCTGGGCAGCCGAGGGCGGTTTGTTTTTAGTTTTGAGAATTTATTTTGGGAAAATGGTATGGCGGGTAGGTGAGTATGTGGATACGGATTTTGCCTAACCATACGCGCACCCTAATACCCAACGGGTAAAGAATTTTTCTCATTTGTGTACCAATGGGTAAAGATTGCCTACCATACCCTTACTTTAATGGGTAAAAACCCGTAGGGTAAATAGGTAGCGGGTACTCATTGCTATCCGTAGGTCGGTTCGGTGATGAGAATGGGTAGCAGATGTATATGTACAAGTCGGATGCGCCTTTCTGCGTGTGCGTCGTAAAGTTTGCGGTCACTTCGTACGGTTGTAGGGTTCGCAGCATAGAAAACAAAAATTTCCTACGATGGGAACAACTATGTATCAAGATCTATCTACTAGATACAAGCAATGGGCGGATGTACATCCGTAAAGAACATACTCTTGAAGACCGACAAAGCTTAACGAGTCCAAACTCGTGGTTGATATAGACGATCTCTTGCCGATCGCCGCAAAACAGCAGCACATCCGTGCTCGCACACACGTACGAGGCACCGAGCAACCTCCGCCTTCTCGCTACAGCGATGCAGTAGAAGCACAACTATTTCTTGTCGAATAGCCATCAGGAACATGTATCTCGCTAGTCCAAGACCATGGGGGATAAATACTAGAGGGGGAGAGAGATCCTTCACGAGGAGGTGTGCTTTGAGAGGATGAGAGGGGACCTTTTATAGGGGAGAGGGGGGGCACCCAAGGGGCATGGCGCCCAGCCATGGGGGCTGCCCCCACCTCTTGTACATTCATGTGGGTGGACACTCCACTCACTCAAATGCCTTCAATTTCCTCCACTCAAAAAGCCACTCAAATTCCCATTAAATTTCCACCAAATTTAATGCAAACTCTCATTAAATAAAACTCCTTTTATTTATTTAGAATTTTGTCAATTACTTTAATGACAAACATTCTCATATAACCCCTTGCTAGTATTTCATTTCACATGCAAAAAAACACTTTCTGCAATTTCACCCGAAAACCCGTTTCAGTATCTAGTGAAATAAATTCCTGCACTTGTTATTCTTTCCGGCATGAAACTTTTGCTCCAAATGGATATCAGTGTCTCTTAAGTGTGTCACCCTATGGTTCGTGAATAATGCGGACATGATAGAGACCCCTCTCGGATCAATAATCAGAAGGGGGATCTGGAGACCCATACTGACTCCCACACATTCAGCGATGACTTTCTTGTGATCACGAGAATATTTTACGCTAGTATCTTAATCCCTTTGTTTCACGATATATTACATGTCCGAGATTCGATCATTAGTATCTCCATACCTAGTTTGATCTTGTTACTGACATGCACTCTTTTCTCGTTCCCGTGATATAACATTCTAGTGATCAAATCACTTGCTTGCAAGCTAATCAATGTGATATCACCGAGAGGGCCCAAAGCATATCTATCCGTCACCGGAATGAACAAATTCCACTCTCGATCCATGGGCCTCAACATAACACTTTAGTAGTTCTGAACCCATCTTTATAATCACCCTTTTACGGTGTGACGTTTGATGTTATTAAGAAACTCTTCCGGTGTTAGTGATTGACATGATCTCATGGTCTAAGGATTAGGATCACTTCGTAAGTTGTTATAGCAATATAAACTCAATGACTTTGACCGTAATGTTATACTTCGGATGAATGTTCATCACATCATTACACTAATGTTGTGACCTAACAACATCTAATGTCCATGATCAAGAAACCTTAATCATCTTGTAATCAACGAGCTAGTTTATGAGAGAGGTAACTAGGAACTTCCTTTTTGTTTATTAAACACACATGTATTAATGTTTCCGTATTAATACAATTATAGCATGCAAAATAAACATTTATCATAAATAAGGAATACGATAATAACCACTTTATTATTGCCTCTCGGGCATATTCCCTTCAGGTTAGATGACCAGGCAAATTTTTTAATCAATTTTATGAATAATACATGAAATTGGTAATTTCGAAAACTAGCGCGACCCTGGAGACCCGTTTCCCGATGAGGACCTTTTGGTGTACAAGGCCCCGACTGAACTTGTCGGTGTACGAGATCCGACTAGGCCTACTCGATACTGTTTTACATTAGACGCTTGAGCAATCAGTTGTGCTTTCCACTGTTGTGCATACCCGCTGGTCGGGGGCTCAAACTCCGACTGGACTCGTCTGTAGGGGTTCGTAGCATGGAAAACAAAAAAATTCTACCGCATGCACACAAACAAGCCAAGATCTATCTACTAGATTGTAGCAATGAGTCGATAGAAACACTCACCCTCGAAGATTCCAAAGCGGTTAACGAGAGCAGATTCTCGTGGGTGATGTAGTCGTACACTTGCCGATCTCAAGATCGCATAGACAATCCTTCCGGCAGCGCTTCCGCAGTCGGTCACACGTTCGGTACTCGATGAAGACCTTCCTCTCCCTTGTTCCAGCAGGCAGCGGAGGTTGTAGCACTCTCCTCGTGATTCCGGCAGCACGACGGCGTGGTGTCACAAGTAGAGGGAAGATCCCGCAGGGCTTCGCCTAAGCCAGAGCGAGTATGGTGAAGTAAGAGAGGGCCTTGGCGATCTACGAATTAGAGGCACCAAGGGGAGGTGGTATGGCCGGCAGCTAGGGCTTGGAGAAGCCCAAGTCGGCGACTTGGAGGAGGCCCTGGCGGCGGCAGCATTTGAAGGTGGTGGCGCCTTAGCTAGGGTTTGGGTGTGAGGGGTAGGGGTGCGCCCTACCCCTCCTTATATAGGTGGGGAGAGGCGGTTTGGGGAGGAGGGAGTCCTCCCCAAACTCCTCTTCATGGCCGGCGGGTGGAGGGAGTGGGATTCCTACCCTAGGTAGGTTTCCTACTCTCCCTCCACCAAGCAATGTTCGGATTTGACTTTTTCAAATTGGCGTTTGACTTTCAAACTTGAATTTGATTTCTATCTTCATATTGCCCAGCCAAGTGACGTAGTACATTATGAAACCATTCCACATTGTCATGAAACATCCGTGTACCCTTCCCCTTCCGGAGTGCCGGACCTTCTAGACCCTTCTAGAACATTCCCGGTGAAAACACCGAAATCATTTCCGAACTCCGAAACAGGACTTTCCTTTTATGAATCTTATTCTCCGGACCATTCTGGATCTCCTCGTGATATCCCGAATCCCATCCGAGACTCCGAACAACATTCGTTCTCTTACTCATCATTCCATATCTACTAAACAACATCGAATCCTTAAGTGTGTCTCCCTACGGTTCGTGAATTATGCGGACATGACCAAGACACTTCTTCGATCAATAAACGATAGAGGAATATGGAAATTCATATGGCTCCCACATATTTCTACGATTACTTTGCGATCGAATGAACCACTCACATAAGATACCAATTTCCCTTTGTCTCACGATAGTTTACTTATCCGAGGTTTTGATCGTCGGTATCTCTGCATACCTAGTTCAACCTCGTTACCGATAAGTACTCTTTTCCCGTTCCCGTGATATGTGATCCCTTATGAGCCAGTCACATGCTTGCAAGCTAATTGGATGACATTCCACCGAGAGGGCCTAGAGTATATCTATCCGTCATATGGATGGATAAATCCCACTCTTGATCCATGTGCCTCAACCCATACTTTCCGAACACTCAATGCCACCTTTATAGCCATCCAGTTACGGTGTGGTGTTTGATGTCATCAAAGCATCCTTCCGGTGATGGTGATTAACATGATCTCATGGTCAAAGGAATTAGGTTACTATGTATCAGAAAGCTTATAGCAAATGAACTATATTAAATGACTTGATCTTTATGCTACGCTTAACTATAGGAGTATGTCCATCACATCATTCTCCTAATGATATGACCCTGTTGTTAATAACATCTCTATGTTCATGATCAGGAAACCATGATCATATATTAACCAACAAGCTAGTTTAACAAGAGGCTTTACTAGGGACTCTTTTATGTTTACAAATCACACAAGTATTAATGTTTCCGGTTAATACAATTATAGCATGGTATGTAAACATTTATCATAAGTATGAAGATATGATAATAACCACTTTATTATTGCCTCTTGGGCATATCTCCAACAGTCTCCCACTTGCACTAGAGTCAATAATCTAGTTTCAAACCTTTTTGCATTCAACACCTATGGCTTTCTAGTGTTGTATTTACACGATTGCTAGTGGTCGACTGATCTCCGGATCCGACACTTTCAGGTCCGTGTGTAATTGCATGTCTTTGCGTCTATACACATTACTCATTCTCTAATGAGATGGCTTTGTACAAATTTGGTCCTTTGGTGAGACCTTTAGTTCCTTGGGGTTAAAACATGTTGATAATATTGTCGTACAATATATCTTCATAGTACTATCCCGCTGTGAACTACACCTAGTTTGATAACAAACTACTTGACACAAATGTCCTCTTTTGCTGCTATAACAGCAGTCATATACTTAGCCTTTTGTTGTAGTATCTGTCACAATGTCTTAAATTTGGAACTCATCCAAATTCATTATGGAACTTACTTTCCATCATATTGTGCCACCCTTAGTTTAGATTTTGATAAACTTAATTTGTACTTTGTGACAAAACTAGTATCAATGTAATACTTTTACAATGAACTAACCATTTATTTGTCACTTCTACAAAATAATATATTCTTAGTTCTTTTAAAAGATCATAAGAATATCTTTACTATCGTCCAATAATCATCTTATGAATCATTCTGGTATACGCTCATAACATTTAGAGCATAGGACATATCTGGATTTGTACACATCACAACATGATTGATAAAATACTCTTTGTGATTTTATCTATCAAGTATCAAAAATACTTAAATATTTATTCAATCCTTCCTGTGCAACATGAAACTTTCTTGTAGTTTCTATATTGAACTCATTCAATATCTCATCTATGTACTTCTGGTACAACCATATTGGCATCACCATTTATCCATATAGACATTGATGCCAAATATTCAGGTTGTTCCTAAGCCTTTCATCGAGATGAAATTCTTATCCTGTGTTAATAAAAGATACATCATTTCCAATCAACAATATGTCTTCCACATAATATATTAGAAACATGTCTTAGCGTTCCCACTTAATTTCTTGCAAATGCAAGCATCTTCATCGTCTCCAATGAAATTAAACTCTTTTAACAGTTTCATCATAGTGAAGATTCCAACTCCGCGATGCTTACTTCAATCATTGAAGTTTGCATATGCTTTTAGCATCCTTTGAATTAACAAAACCCTTTGGACCGTGTTATGCACACGTCCTAGATAACAATTCTATTAGAAGAACTTGTTTTGTTTATTCAACTACCACATAACAAAAATTATATGTAGTGGTTTCTACATTAATCCGTCTAGACTAAATATCGCTATGAAAGATTAAATCTTGTCATATACAACCTTTGAACACTGTTGTGAACTATTTCCCAACATGTCGACTAATTCATAGATATGAAACATCCATGTCTATTTCTTTATAGATCCATATACGACTGTAGGGTCTTGCACCTTTTCAGAGGGTCTTTCAAGTTCAAAGCTTGATCTCTCATATATGGAACTATCATGAATTTTATGGCTTCAAGCCATTTGACGGAGTCAGGGCCCATCATCGCTTCTTTGCATGTAGTCTGTTCATTATTGTCAAATAATGATTCAACCCTCAAATCTTGGTATTTGATTGTTTACCCGACCTACTTGGTTCAATAGGAACTTAGACATCCGTGACCACAACCTTTGAGGCACGTGAGCCATGAGCATTGTTGCTGCCTCCGAAACACTTTTCAGCGCTGCGCAACTTTGCACATATAGCTAAGCTTCGTTTAACCTTATCAAAGTTCTATTGTCCTCCCAGTTAACTTTTCACGAAAAAATTCCTTCTCAAAGAAACTTGACGTTCTAAGCGACAAACAGTTTTGTCTTTGGTGTTATGGAGGATTACTTAACGGCTATTCAAAATAACATACAAAGAAATATTCATCCAACTTTGGTTGCAAACATCTTTCTTATGCATAGCATACCAATTTTTAAGAGAGGACAAGTTGGGTTTTATCCCAAACCATAACTTTATATGGTGTCAATTCAACGGATTATGATGGAGCTCTTTTCAGTGGAAAAACGGTAGTATCTAAAGCATTTAATCTTTAAAATATAATGGCAGTTTAATGAATTACACCTTTGATCTTACCATGTCAAACAAGGTTTAATTACATATCTCGAATGCTCCATACTCCTATGTTTTTTCGGGAAATGCAAATCCACGAAACGATTCCTTAAATCTTAGGTGTTTTATGCTAAACTTGTAACTCAAATATCTTCCTTTATGATCTTACCATAAACTATTTATATTCTTGTTACAATGATTTTGCACTTCATCTTGAAAGTCTTTGAACTTTTCAAATGTTTCATACTTCATCCTTATTAAGTAAATATTCATATATTCACTCAAATATTCGGAGAAAGCATATGAAGTTGAAATTCATCGCTCTTGACTACACATAATGGACTTCATACAACAATATGTACAAGTTCCAATAAGCTAGTCATTCGTTCCCTTTTGGCCTATGAAGGAAGGTTTAATTATCTCTAGGAAAGTTTCACAAGCGCTATTTGATCAAAATCAAAAGACTCCAAAATTCCATCCACATGGAGTTTCTTCATGTTTTCTTTCCAATATAATTTAAACGGCGATGTCACTTTCTAAGTGATCTTTCAATCAATTGTCTTTTGACATTTTTAGCAATATTTTATGGATATGATTTATCCAACGAGATTTGTAAATCATCCATCTTTTATGGATTACGACAATTATTAGAACAATCCTTTTGTTCTCATAATACCTGATAAAACAAATCTTGAAGGCATGCTTTGATATTAACGAGCAACACAACAACCCTTTATTTGTTCTCGATGAACATCATCACACATTCTTTTGCTAGTTACTTAGGCCATTGTAGTTCATGAATTGTGTTGTTTCGTATGATGATTCATACCAACAAATTCAGTATCTAATACTTAAGAACCACATTGTTTAATAAGCAAAGAATATAGCCATAACATGTATATCCTCTATATACCTAAGCTGAACAATTCTAGTCTTTTCTTTTCTGCCATATATTTCTGAGATTTTCTTTCAGTATTTCCTTTTCTGTTCGAAAGAATCTATCAACATCAACAGTGGAGCCATACACATGACACATAGTCCAAAGCATGTATAGTTAAATACCAATGTCTTTGGACTTGCACTTCGAAGTAGATCACCATCATCAAATACTTGGTGTTGTTTCAAATTACATTCTTTAGTAATCTTTTAGTGTAGTAAACATTTTATAAAATATTCACCCTTATCATGGAACTATTCATGATTAAGCTACTTTTAGCTTTATAATGGTGAATCATGAGTATAATGTTGCTCTCCAAGACCTTTTGGAGGATTAGGACGACAAGCGTCTCCAACCTTTTTCAAATTCTCATCAAATATGAGAATATAAACTTTGCCATATTATACTCTCTCATGTTGCAACCAAAACATCATTTCAGATATCGCAATATCTTCCATACATCATGGTTTCTGAAACAACTCTTTCAGATATTAGATAACCTTGATATTAAAACAATCTTTTGAATATCAAGAATCATGGAGACAAACAGGATACTTATATACTAACACTGGAATTGTCATTCTTGATTTAATACCAATTATTAAACTTCACGGAGTAACCGGAACTTACTGAAAGTTTGCAATAGGACTTTTAAACTTTAGATTAACACTTTAAAACAATACTATACCAGTTCGTAAAGTAACTAACCAGAATTCTATAGTTCTATTATCTCAATTATAACTAAGCGCAAGGTGGTAAACGGATGCCAATGACTACAACAACTATGCAAATTCACTTTGAATTAATTTATGATAAATAGTGTTCAACTTTTAATCATATTGCCGTTGAAATCCCACTCAAAACAGTATCCCTCACATTGTTTTAGTGATCACACGAACCAAATTCACTACACCAAGTCCGATCATCACGTGACATGATATAGTTTCAAAGGCGAACAATCATCATGTTCATCATATCATCTATATGACTCATGCTTTACCTTTCAGTATTCCGTGTTCCGAGACCATGTCTGTACGTGCTAGGCTCGTCAAGATCAAACCTTAGCTTCCGCATGAGCAAATCTGGCTTGCTCATGTTGTATACACTCGCAGAATTTAACACACCCGATCATCACATGGTGCTTCGAAACAACGAGCTTTAGCAACGGTGCTTATTAAGGATGAACACTTTAAAACTTGAAACTGTGTGCTTGAGGGATCATCTTATAGTGCTACCGTCGCGAACTAAGCAATACAAGATGCATAAAAGGATTAACAGCACATGCAATTCAAAATATGTGATATGATATGGCCTTTCTTCTTGTGCTTCCGATCTCCATCTTCAAGCACGAACATGATATCCATCATCACCAGCATGGCATCAAGGTCAATGGCGCCGCTTCATGGTTGTCATCCACCAGCATCAACTATTAACTCTACTTTGAATAATAGACACGCGGGTCTTAACGGAATTTAAAAGACAACCATATGGCTCCTGTCGGTTGCCGACTTACAATAAGGAACATTGCATACATCATATATAATCACAATCATGGCCATATCACATCACAACACACCCCTGCAAAACAAAGTTAGACGCCTCTAATTTTCTTTGCATATTTTACGTGGTTTGGGGATTTCAATAAGTGTCGTTCTAACTTACGAACAAGAACCACAACATTGATGCTTGAACTATCAAGTTCCCGTTGTAAATTGAATCTTTACTATGATAGGTGAGACAGACACCCGCAAAGCCACTTATGCAATACAAGTTGCATGTCGAGCGTGGAGCAAGTCTCATGAACGATGTCATGTAAGGTTAGCCCGGGCCGCTTCATCCCACCATACCACAAGATGCAAAGTACACAAGAAGCAATTGATAAAAAAAGCACCACCGCCCACAATGACCATTGTGTTCTACTAGTGCAACAGATCTATATATAGACACGGCTCTGATACCACTGTAGGGGTTCATAGCATGGAAAACAATAAAATTCTACCGCATGCACACAAACAAGCTAAGATCTATCTACTAGATTGTAGCAACGAGTTGATAGAAGCACTCACCCTCGAAGATTCCAAAGTGGTTAACGAGAGCAGATTCTCGTGGGTGATGTAGTCGTACACTTGCTGATCTCAAGATCGCGTAGACGATCCTTCCGGCGCTGCGTTCCGGCAGCGCTTCCGCAGTCGGTCACACGTTCGGTACTCGATGAAGACCTTCCTCTCCCTTGTTCCAGCAGGCAGCGGAGGTTGTAGCACTCTCCTCGTGATTCCGACAGCATGACGGCGTGGTGTCGGAAGTAGAGGGAAGATCCCGCAGGGCTTCTCCTAAGCCGGAGCGACTATGGTGAAGTAAGAGAGGACCTTGGCGATCTACGGATTAGAGGCACCAAGGGGAGGTGGTGTGGCCGGCGTCTAGGTCTTGGAGAAGCCCAAGTCGGCGACTTGGAGGAGGCCCTGGCGGCGGCAACACTTGGAGGTGGTGGCGCCTTAGCTAGGGTTTGGGTGTGAGGGGTAGGGGTGCGCCCTACCCCTCCTTATATAGGTGGGGAGAGGCGGTTTGGGGAGGAGGGAGTCCTCCCCAAACTCCTCTTCATGGTCGGCGGGTGGAGGGAGTGGGATTCCTACCCTATGTAGGTTTCCTACTCTCCCTCCACCAAGCAATGTTCGGATTTGACTTTTTTTTAAGGACTCGGATTTGACTTTTTCAAATTGGCGTTTGAATTTCAAACTTGAATTTGATTTCTCTCTTCATATTGCCCAGCCAAGTGACCTAGTACATGATGCAACTATTCCACATTGTCATGACACATCCATGTACCCTCCCCCTTCCGGAGTGCTGGACCTTCTAGACCCTTCTAGAACATTCCCGGTGAAAACACCAAAATCATTTCCGAACTCCGAAACATGACTTTCCTTTTATAAATCTTATTCTCTGGACCATTCCGGATCTCCTCGTGATATCCCGGATCCCATCCGAGACTCCGAACAACATTCAGTCTCTTACTCATCATTCCATATCTACTAAATAACATCGAATTCTTAAGTGTGTCTCCCTACGGTTCGTGAATTATGCGGACATGACCAAGACACTTCTTCGATCAATAACCGATAGAGGAATCTGGAAATTCATATGGCTCCCACATATTTCTACGATTACTTTGCGATCGAATGAACCACTTACATACGATACCAATTTCCCTTTGTCTCACGATAGTTTACTTATCCGAGGTTTTGATCGTCGGTATCTCTGCATACCTAGTTCAACCTCGTTACCGATAAGTACTCTTTTCTCGTTCCCGTGATATGTGATCCCTTGTGAGCCAGTCACATGCTTGCAAACTAATTGGATGACATTCCATCGAGAGGGTCCAGAGTATATCTATCCGTCATATGGATGGACAAATCCCACTCTTGATCCATGTGCCTCAACCCATACTTTCCGAACACTCAATGCCACCTTTATAGCCATCCAGTTATAGTGTGGTGTTTGATGTCATCAAAGCATCCTTCCGGTGATGGTGATTAACATGATCTCATGGTCAAAGGAATTAGATTACTATCTATCAGAAAGCTTATAGCAAATGAACTATATTAAATGACTTGATCTTTATGCTACGCTTAACTATAGGAGTATGTCCATCACATCATTCTCCTAATGATATGACCCTGTTGTTAATAACATCTCTATGTTCATGATCAGGAAACCATGATCATATATTAACCAACAAGCTTGTTTAACAAGAGGCTTTACTAGGGACTCTTTTATGTTTACAAATCACACAAGTATTAATGTTTTTGGTTAATACAATTATAGCATGGTATGTAAACATTTATCATAAGTATGAAGATATGATAATAACCACTTTATTATTGACTCTTGGACATATCTCCAACATCGTCGGGGAACCAGGCCTCGACAGGCCCCCGCTCCTGCGACAAGCCAGCATGCGGCCCCGAGCGCCACTTCAGTCGGGGCCTCGTACACCGAAAGGTCCTCGCCGGACCTGGGTCTCCAAGGCCACGCTATTTTCCGAAATTACCAATTTTATGTATTATTCATAAAATTAATTTAAAGAAATATATTATTTTGAAAAAAATAGCTCAATGCGGTGGTGGCCGGTGGAGGAGACCCGAGCGAGCGCATCAGCCAATTATAATTATCCTAACTTCGGTTTATCTACTTCCTCCGATCATAATAATTGTCACGGTTTTTAACTACGTTAGTTTGAAACTATAATACTTATTATAGATCGGGAGGGAGTATATACATACGTACATACTTGCGTGTTTCAATCTAATTGGGATTTTTTTTCTACCACCTCCTTACTCCGCCAGGTTATACGGATAGGATGCAAGCTTTGTTTAAACTCCGAACACCCCTATATGCTTTGTTTAAACTCCGAACACCCCTATATAGTCTGATCAAATGTGTATTTAGATCCGCGCTAGACATACCAGAATCCGGATTGCATTTTAGTCTCACTTCTTATAAAATGAATATCTTAGTACCACAACTTGCAAATCGGACTGAATTTTCGTCCTAGTCTGTCTGCTGCTGAGACGTCAACGTGATCAAGTACATTTGCACAGAACCCCTTGGCATGTTTGTTCTTTAGGCTGGTCATAGTGAGAAGTAACTTAGAGTAGTAACATTCGTATGTTACTAGTTACTACTCTAAGTTACTATCTTCATAGTGGAAAATAACATATGTGTGGTATCATGCAATGACTTATTTTTTGTAACGTAGACTCGTTTTGTCTTGAAATATGTGATGTTATGGTAACATAGCTAGTTATCACAAACTTCTCTCTCATCATTTAATTACATGCCATGTCATCTAAATGTTTAATTGGTAATACATGTAGAACTATGTTACTACTCAAGTTATTCCCACTATGACTAGCCTTAATTTTTCGCGACCCACATAGACCGTTTGTTAAGAAGCGCCCAAAAATCCTTTGACCCGCTCCTTCCTCAAAGAAAATAAAAAATAGAATGACCCGCTCTAGTGAAATCGCGAGACGGCGGCAACAGGATAGAGGACGGATGGCGACCAAGACAGGGCAAGTCTTCCTCGACAACACGGCCAGGTCCTCTTGGCATGTTCGCCAAGGGGCACGGTTCAGAGGCGACGTGAAATTGTCTATGCCTCGAAGCGGATGGGGACGGCGTCCTTGCCTAAACCTGCGCGCAGAGGAGTAGGAGGAGCGACGGGGGAGGCGGAGATGCGACATGGGGAGGCGGAGGTGCGCGGATGGGAGGCCGATGTCTGCCAATTTGGCGGAGTCGGCCGGAGGCCTCTGTCCAGGGGCAGGGACAGCCCGTACATCAGCGGCAAAATTGGAATTTGCTACTCTGGCGAGATGGTCTATCAGTTAAATCTTGCTATTTCTTCTTCCATAAAATATCCATGCAAATTTCACTTTATTGTACACCAAATTACAGGACATGCAAATTACAATTCCAAATGAAGACGTTGAAAGAAGAGTACAGACTCCACACTTGTAATCTGAAACAAGAGTACAGTTCCAAATGAAGACGCTGCTACTACTTTTTGGTCACATGTTGTTGACCTGGAGGAAAATCAGTGCTTGATCAGCATAATTTTCCTTGTCTACATGGGTTTTGCATATCAAAGCCTTCTGTCTCTTAGCAACATAGAGCTTACATCGTTAGGTTAAGACTCTTTAGCGTAGTGGTCTTTTCATTTTTAGACTGCAGCCTTTCACTTGTGCTCCTGAACTAATATATGATACAGCTCCACCTACACGGATGTTCTATACTGTAGGTGAAGGTAGATGAAAGACAACCAACTACCTGTCTAGTACAATACTTAGGAATAACACAGCAGACTATCTGTTCAGAATTCAGAAAACGTCCACAATACTTAGGCACTGGCAAGTTAAAAATGAAGTTAATATTTACTATGTAAACATTCGTGTAGTACATTCTGTTGAAATAATTAGCAGTTTTCGCATTAATTTAATCCAAGTGTAAATCATGACAGAACAATTTTCAAGACTAACTAGCATACGCATAGTAGACATGCACCATACAGACAAGTGAAAACCTAGCACATCTACGCATACTGCAATACTAGTAATCATCACATGAAATAACAGGAGGGCAAAGAACACGTACGAGTTCGTTGATGGTATGACCAACGGCGCAACAGAAGTGGATCCGCCACCGGCGGTAGCAGTAGCAGCCTGCTTGGAAGCGTCGTCAGACATGGCGATGGAGTCGAGAAAGCCGGATGAAGAAGAGCTTGAGCATTCGCGCCTAGACGCTCCCCAAAAACCTTATCGCCTCTCTTCCGGTGCAGGATCAGAGAGACGGGGTTCCGGAGGCCTGCTCTCCCGGACGGCCGTGCACGCAGCCGGCGGGATGGAGTAGCAGAGGGCAGCACAGAGAGGTGGAACGGCGATGCGTAGGTAGGCAGATGCAATCTAATTGCTGGTGACGGCTAGGGTTCGTGTCTGCCTGCTTATATAGTGCGGGTCGGGTATGACGTGGGCAACACCAACGACCGAGTCAGTACCAGCCCACGATGTAGAAACCGACGGTTGATTAACGCGTCCGTAATGACGCATTAATGACTCATAATTAATACACAATTAATTTTCCTAAACATAAAAATAAAGCTCGGCTCAGCGAGATTCCCGTAACCCGCAGCGCGCGCGTCGTGACGAGGCGAGGCGTGGAGAGGCGAGGCGGGCGGCGTCAGAGGAGTGCGCGAGGGCTTCTCTTCTTCTCACACCTTAGTGAGTGGTGCAACACTCTACTATATAAGGTGGTCCAACTTCCCTTCCACTAGCAATGTGGGCCTAAACTTTGGCACCACTAGCACACACATGAGCTGCCATATTAATGGGCCAAAGAGAATTTCAGAATTTGTATTTGTTATGGGCCAAAAGCCCAACATCAAATATGCCTCAAATTCCAACAATACCCCACAAAGTCTCATTGGCACATCACATCATTCTGTTCCAAATCACTGTTTTGATATACCAGCGTTTTTCAGTGGAGACTGTTAAGTTGAACTTCCACTTAGAGTATTAGACTACACTCATCAACAACTGTCAATGGACTAAGCCTTGGATTGCCAGTTTTGTGTAAATGAGTTTCACCTAATGTCATAATGATACTAGGCTGCCGAAGGCTACCCCTTGGGTGGAGCATATATGCGGTGACCCAGCATACCACTGCATGATGTAGTACACTGTAGTCGTTGACATAACACTAATGAAACACCATTCACTAGTATTACATCCCTCAGAGTGGTACAACAGAAACACAGCAGGTCCAAGACATGACTATAGGTTACAACTCAACTCTTTACACAAGATTCATAGAACACTCTAGGTTAAAGAGAGAGGAAGAAACTTCTTACAGAGAAGAATCAGAAATAAACAACTCAAAAACTATCATACTAATAAGACTAATATTTTAACTAATGATCTGGCATTGCTGCTATTGCAATACGCTACAGAAATAGGTTCTATGGTTAGGGATTATATTCTTATCTAATCAGTAACTCCTCTTCACTTGAGTTGGTGTATATGTTGACTTCCTGGACTCCATTGAAGAGCTTTAGCTTTTGATGATGATTCCTAGAACATAACTTGTTGTAGACGTCGTCTTAATGGCTTCAGAATCTAGAAAGGACTAAGAAGATACTTTGAGTACGAGCGTACTCAGCAAGTTCACTAGAAAAGGAGTGTTTGATGCACTATATCTATAGCCACAGACCATAGGTCATAGGCAATGCAGGTTTTCGTAAACATTTCTTCAAAGGTTGCTTTTATTCTGAAAAGCTATGTCCGTCAGCCTTCACGGGTTTACCAGAACTTTCATGGAGTTCCTTTCCCACCGCGTTCGCAACTCCTTCCCGGAATAGGGAGTAACAAGTTATAGTTCTTACACTCTGCAGAGGTGCGTCACTTTACCCATGAGAGATCTGAAGCTTTGTTGCACGGCCGGGAGAATATTCCCATTCAAACTTCCATGGTTTGAGGCCCAACCTAAGATCCAAGCCAATCACTGCCCTCTCTGCGACCTCAAATGTATGCACGATCCTTCGGGGCCGGCTCACCTCTGTTAGTCCCCTTTCGGGAAGGCTATAACCATGATGAGTTCCCGAAGACTCTATGACCTGGTGCTGCCCTCGCATGTTCCATATTAAATGGTCCATCAACTAAGCACCATCCATAGATAATCTAGACACCAAAAGTGTGGGGCGTTGTTGGGGATATGCTATATGGGTATCCTTATAGCATGTCTCTTATCCGACTAACCCGGGTGGCCCATAGTCGGTAGCATGGCCTATGGCCTGCTGGGAGGCCCAGTTAGGTGGATCCAGAAGGGAGTCCCATGCCGGATAAAGGAAGGCTACGGTGGAGTCACCAGCGTACTCGGAGCCTTGGAGTGCAAGATACACAAGACTAGTAATAGACGGTGTAGGACTCTGTAACCTTTCCGACTAGGACTTTTCCGTATAACCCTAGGACCTGGCGACTATATAAGTCAGGCCTATGGGAGCCTTTAGGGAACAACATCAGACAACCTCGCATAACAAACCTATCTCTCTAACTCGGCGTATTGCCCTTATAGTGATTTATAGCAGGAGTAGGATTCCGCCACCGTTGTGGGATCTGAACCTGGGTAAGCTGTGTTACCTCGTACCCGTCAACCGTCCGCCTTACCCCACGTCTCTAAACACGCACTATGAGGACCCCTCCATGGCGTACTCGTCGGCAATACCACGACAGTTGGCGCCCACCGTGGGGCAAGAGGCGCTTCAGGCTCTTCAGCGGGCGAGGGCCAAGATCTTCACGGGAATCGGTGAAACCGTAGCCATCGGCCGTGTTATCTTCTCCGGCAACGTTCCGATCGTCCCTCCCGACGAGTTCTGGATCCCGGCGAAGACGAACCCTACGTGGTGTTCGATCGTTCCTATCGGAGACATCCACCTCTTCATCGGTGAAACCGACTTGGGCACTAGTTCCCTGGGAGTCGGAGGAGCATCAAGACCCGCACGGACCGCCTACAGGCAGGATACGTTCGCGGAAGGGTCGATGTCGGATCTCTCCTCGGAGTTTGCCGGCAAAGATCGGAAAGATTCAAGGCCCACCCAAACCGCCCCTGTGCAGGATATAAAGGTGGAAGATCACTGCAAATCCGCCGGCTTAGTCCGTGCGTCTAGACAGCAGAGATCCAAGTTCGTCGGCGTGGTTACCATCTTCGACCTGGCGCGCTGCGTTCAGAGAGAGGGCATAAACCCCCACGATTACCTGGCCAGGTGGCTCCGTATACGAGCCGACCTAGCCCACTACCCCGATGATAACGCTCTGTATCACTTCGTGGAAGGACTGGACCGTGGCACGCTTCTCTGACATTCGTTAAGACGGCAGCATGCAACAGGACGCCTTACCCTCGAAGAGATGGTGAGCACCGTCAACAACTATGTGGAGGCCGAAGCGTCAGCTCAGACAGCGCTCGCGCTCATTGACGGAGCCCCTCCGATTCAGCCACCGCCACCACCGCCTCCGGCCGCCATCGTCGCAACAGCACCACCACCTCCAGTCATCGTCGAGCCAGTTGCACCTCCACCGCCCGTCATCGAGGAAGTCCTGGCACCCTCCGACTCTGTCATTGACGCGCTTTATGCTGATTTCAGTGCAGATTCAGAGGAGATAGACTTCAGTCCAGAAGAGCTAGACTCCGCTATGCAGAAGATGGAGGAGGAGTACTCGCGCGACAAGAAGGCCAACAATGCCGTCGCGTCCTGAGGGGTGTTCGTCACCATTGGGACGGCAATGGACGAAGATCAACCCAGACAAGCTCCGCCTACGGCACTGGAAAGGGGTAAATGGTCACTTATTGCTGCTGACGATGATCGCGCAAAAGGCATGCCTCCTCCGGCTAACCAGTGCAGCAGCCGCAGGAACTCGGCACTGGCCCGAGTAACAACAACACCGCAAACTTGCCGCCTCCAGCATCTACATCTGCAGCAGCCCAACTTACTCCAACTGATAGAGTGATGTACGGCAATCTCCTCGTCGAGCCACTGACCGTTGCTCATATCCGGAACGTGACCCAACTTGATGAGAAACGCCAACAGCTGCTGGAGGAGGCGCAAGCCATCGCGGAGCAGGGCGCTAAGCTAGATCGAGATCTGGTCAACGCGCAGAAGTCCATAGAAAAAGCTAGAGCAATGGAGGGCGAGTACAAGACTCTACTACAGCAGCAGAAGGCTAAGAAAGCTCCGGCTCGCGTCATCAACGATCCTGGTGTACGGCGCAACCTAGGATGGGCTCCCTCGAAGCCGGCACAAGCCAAGCCATACATTGACAGTGAAGGCAAGCAGGTGATGCCCAACCCACTCCTTAACCTCGCCGTCGCCAAGACCCTTTTGGAGCAGGATAGATCGCCTGAGGCAGTGGAATAGGTCTACGACCTAGTGGCCAAGGCGGTGAAGCAGTAGGAAAAGGCCACTTCCCAGAGGCTTGAGTCTAACCCAGCGCTCTGCCAGTCTAGCCAGTACAAGCCGCCAAGGGACAAATCTCCTCTTGATGTCGGGTCCCAGACGGGTTCCTCAGAACGAAGACGGAGGGATGCACGCAACAGGAAGGATGCTATCCCAATATCCTCCGACCACGGAGAAAAGGCCCAACCTCGTCGCCCATCGCCACCGCCCCGGTCTCCCCGACATCGCGAAGATTACAACGCTCACCATCGTACGGATATGCCCCCACCAAAGCAGTGTGGCATCGTCATCCGCGACAACGCGGAGCAGACCCGTCATGACGGAAAGCGCAACGAAGGACATAAGAGTAGTTCGCGCCATGACCCTCCGCGTCCGACAAGCAACCATGACAGACGTGAGGCGTCGCAGGAGGGTAACAGCAAGAAGGCTAACCCACCGCCACCTCCGCCTCCGTCACCACTAAGCAGTCACCATGGCGGAGGAGGCCCGCGTCGTTCACGCAACCCATCCCCTATTGACAAGAATAAGAAGAACCCGGAGCCATACGATGCACGTTCGCGGATCGATAAGATCCACGAGGCCCGGGAAGGACCATACCTGGGACCACGTTGCTTTGGACCTGCAATACAGTCCGCAACTTACCCCAAAGGCTTCCGGATTGACAAGACCATCAAGACCTATGACGGAACCGCCAAGCCAGCCACATGGTTGCAGGACTATGACAACGCGGTGGAGATTGCCGGAGGCAACCCCAACGTCGCCGTCAAGTACCTCCCATTAATGTTGGTGGGTACGGCCGTCAATGGATCGACGACTTGCCAGAGAAATCTATCTACAACTGGTTGGACATGCAAGAAGCATTCACCAAGAACTTTGAGGGTACATACAAGCGTCCCTGCACTGTGGGCGATCTACAGCGGTGCATGCAAGAGAAAGACGAGACATCTCGCGCCTACCTCTCCCGCTGGCTGGACATGAAGAATTCCTGCGCAGGAGTGCACGCTCAGACCTCCATGGCCGCCTTCATCGATGGGTTGGAAAGGGGCACGTTGCTCCGACATAAGATGAAGCACTTGCAGGACAATCACCAGCTTGACTTGAACCAGATGATTCAGTTGGCCAGTGAGTTCGCAGCTGCCGACGACGATGCTCGTGGCTCCTTGCCGGCAACGGCCGTTCCAACTCAAGCTCGGAGGAACAACAGTACAAAGCGGAAAACCGCTCCAGAAGAAAAGAAATCTACCGACATGGTCGCTATGACTTTTGCAGGACGAGGAGAGGGCGGACAACGTGGCCGAGGAAGGGGAGCTGGTCGTGGGCAGCAACGAGGAAGTGAAACCACCTCGGCGCCGCTCCGCGTTCCCCAAACCTACGAGGAGTACCGTGATATGCCATGCCTCGTACACCTCGACGTCAACGGCAAAGCCACCCATACCAATTGACACTGCAAGTTTGTCAACGACCTCAAGGAAGACCCGGAGTCCGGCTACAAGCAAAGTCGGAAGAACAGACCGCGCGGTAAGGGCAAGGGGAAGAACAAGGAGGAGGAGTCCAAGGATTCAAGTGACATGGACGAGGACGTTGACCCCAAGCACGCCGCCAAGAGCGACGACAAAGGCAAGAACCCCTTCGCGAAGAAGGCCCCAGTCTACCACACTTTCCTTGGCACCCCCCACCGTCCGACAACAGAAGACCTCTCTGAGGATCCTGATGGCTACTATCCCCCCAGTCCCCCAGTACCTGTGCTGGTCGGAGGTTCCAATAACTTGGGACAATACGGACCACCCAGACCTTATACCAACGGAGAACCAGTACGCCATGGTCATCAACCCCTTGATTGACGGCGTGGAGTTCACCAAGTGTATGGTGGATAGTGGAAGCAGCATCAACATCATGTACCTGGATACACTGCAAAAGATGAACTTGACGTAGGCAAACCTAAGGCGGACCAACGCCATCTTCCACGGCGTAGTTCCTGGTCGGGAGGCCCGGTCCCTTGGGTGCATTACACTTCAGGTTGTCTTTGGCGATGTAAATAATTACCGCCAAGAGCGCATGGCCTTCGAGGTGGTCCCCTTCAAAAGCGTGTACCACGTCATATTTGGCCGCGACATATTCCACACGTTCATGGCCAAGCCATGCTTCGTCTACAACAAGCTCAAGATACCCGGACCAAACGACATCATCACCGTATCCGGAAGCTTTACCAAGGCAAGGGACTACGAGATCAACGAAGCAGCCGTTGCAGAAGCTGTCCTCTATAGCGAAGAATTCAAAGAGATCCAGAGCAAGTTCAATGACTCAGAGATGCCTGTGTCGAAGAAGCAGTTCTCCGACTCCGCTCCTGCGTTCAAGGCAGCCATCGAGACCAAGCCGGTGGAACTTGTGGTAGGCGATGCCTCCAAGGTTACCGCCATTGGGACGAACCTGGATCCCAAATAGGAAAGCATGCTCATCGAGTTCCTCCGTGAGAACAGGGACATCTTTGCCTGGCAACCTGCCGACATGAAAGGTGTACCTAGGGAACTTGCCGAGCACAGCTTAAACATTGATCCAAAATCCAAACCAGTGAAACAACCTCTACGACGCTTTGGATATGAGAAGAGACGCGCCATTGGCAGAGATATAGCTAGGTTACTTAAGGCTAGATTTGTCCGAGAAGTCCTTCACACCCAATGGGTGGCCAATCCTGTACTTGTCCCCAAAAAGGGAACCAATGAATTAAGAATGTGCGTTGATTACACCGGCTTGAACAAAGCATGTCCCAAAGATCCGTTTGCTTTGCCTCGCATTGACAAAGTCATTGACTCGACGGCTGGCTCGGAACTTTTGTGTTTTCTTGATGCATACTCAGGATACCACCAGATCAAGATGAGGAAGTCGGACCAATTGGCCACTTCGTTCACTACCCCATACGGCACGTTTTGCTATGTCACAATGCCCTTTGGGCTAAAAAACGCAGGTGCTGCCTACCAGCGGACAATGCAATGGTGCCTTCATGACCAAATTGGTCGGAACGTTCATGCCTACGTGGACGATATTGCGGTGATGTCTAAAAAGTCAAAAGACTTAATCTCCGACTTAAAAGAAACCTTCCATAATCTCCGGAAGTACAACATGATGCTTAACCCTAAGAAGTGCGTCTTCGGGGTTCCATCCGACAAATTGTTGGGCTTCATCGTTTCCCAGCGTGGAATCGAGGTCAACCCGAAGAAAATCAAGGCCATCTTGAACATAAACCGTCCGACATGCCTAAAGGACATTCAACGACTAACAGGCTGCAGCAGTTAGTCGGTTCGTCAGCCGACTTGGAGAGAAGGCTCTGCCGCTGTACAAGTTGCTGAAGAAGGCGAACAAATTCACATGGACGGACGAAACAGATGCAGCATTGAAGCAGCTCAAGGAGATTCTTTCCTCAGCGCCCATCCTTGCAGCACCCGAACCTGGAGAACCCCTGTTAATTTACATGGCGGCAACCAACCGGGTTATCAGCATCGTCGTCGTGGTAGAGCGGAAGGAACAAGGCTATGAGCACGGAGTTCAACGACCAGTTTACTATGTAAGCGAGGTCTTGACGGAGTCCAAGCAACGTTACCCGCATTACCAAAATATAGCTTATGGAGTATTCCTTGCTTCTTGGAAGCTGAGCATTACTTTCAGGAGCACCCAATCACAGTGGTGAGCAAGACCCCACTGTCCGACATCATCAACAACAACGATGCTACAGGAAGGGTCGCGAAGTGGGGCATCGAACTCGCCGCCTTCGAGATCAATTACAAGATACGCGACGCTATCAAGTCACAAGCCTTGGCGGATTTTGTTGTGGATTGGACGGAGATGCCAGATGCTACTCCGTTGCCAGAACCAGAGTACTGTGTGATGCACTTTGACAGATCAAAGCTGCTCAACGGCTCGGGGGCTGGTGTATTGCTACAGTCACCAACAGGAGACAAGCTACACTACGTTCTACAGATCCACTTCGAGGCTACAAACAACATGGCGGAGTATGAAGCACTCATTCACGGACTACGTGTAACCAAGGATATTGGCGTCAAGCGCATAGTTTGCTGTGGAGATTCCGACTTGGTTGCCCAGCAGGTGGCTGGAACCTGGAATGCACGGAACCCTATGATGGCGGCATATCGAGACGAAGTGGACGAGATATCCAAGAGCTTCTTGGGATACGAAGTCAAGTATGTTCCTAGGGAGCAAAACGAGGCGGCTGATCTGCTGTCTAAGCTTGGATCAGGGCGCAAGAGAATTCCGCCAGGAGTTCTCCTAGAGCATCTACGCACACCATCCATGAAGGGAGCCGACATCGACAACCCGGATAGAGCTGACTCTTTCGTCAACATAGTGACTAAGGTCCCTCCGGCTTGGACAAAACCGTTCATGGAATACCTCGAACACGGAACTTTGCCCGACGACGAAGTCGAAAGACGGCAAATAGTACAATGAGCAAAGGGTTATACCATAATCAATGGGCAACTCTACAAAAGGAGCACTACCGGTGTATACCTAAAGTGTGTTTCCCAGCTAGAAGGTATGGAAATCCTACGCGAAATCCATCTCGGAGATTGCGGCACCACGCCGCTCCTCGATCGTTGGTAGCGAAAGCCTTCCGGCAAGGATTCTACTGGCTGACCACGAAGGTGGACGCCGACAAGCTGGTTGAGACATGCATGGGATGCCAGTATTATGCCCGACAACCACATGTTCCTGCTGAAGAACTGCGAACAATACCAATAACTTGGCCGTTTGCGGTCTGGGGGCTAGACATGGTGGGACCGTTACAGACGGCACCTTGTGGGTTTACGCATATGCTCGTAGCAGTTGATAAATTCACTAAATGGATAGAAGCTAAACCCATTAGAAAGCTTGATGGGGCAACTGTCCTCAGGTTCGTCCGAGATCTAGTGGTGAGATTTGGTCTCCCACATAGCATTATCACCGAAAATGGCAGCAATTTATCACTCGGAGAAGTGGAGGCATATTGCTGGGAGAAAGGCATCTGACTTGATCTTGTATCTGTGGCACACCCATAATCCAACGGACAGGTCGAGCGAGCCAATGGATTAATTCTGCAGGTAATCAAGACACGTCTTGAGGCACCGCTACATAGAGCAGCTGGAGCCTGGGCGGAAGAATTGCCATCTCTGCTGTGGAGTTTACGAACTACATCCAACAGATCTACCGGCTACACCCCTTACTTCATGGTATATGGAGAAGAAGCCATCCTGCCTTCCGACATCCTCCTCGATGCACTAAGAATTGCCGCCTATGACGAGGATGACGCTGAAGAATCCAGACGCCTGGATGTGGACCTTCTCGAGGAGGAGCGTGTTTTGGCATGCCAAAGATCCGCCATCTACCATCAGAAGCTACGCAGCTACCATAGTCGCCGCATTCGGCATCGCTCGTTTAAAGAGGGGGATTTGGTGCTCTGACTTAAGAAGAAGAAGTCACACAAATTATCCCCGCCATGGGAAGGACCGTTCATCATAAGCAAGGCGCTGCTCAATGGGTCTTACTACCTTGTTGACAATCGTGAACTAAAGGATAGACCCAACGAGGATCATAAGCGTAAGCGACGTGACCCGGATGATGACTACCCGGAGATTGATCGGCCATGGAACATAGCACAACTACGTCCTTTTTACACTTAGCATTTTTTATCTAATTGTGTACCTTATATGATCAATGAAATAAAGCTCTTTGGTTCACTCATATTTCTGAGTCTTTTACCTCCTTTAGTGTTCATTTTTAGATCATATAAAACCTTTATGCACAAGCTTTGCGTTTGCACTTGTGAAAATTCCGCCTACGGGCGTTAGCTTAAGTTTTCTGGTCTACACGTTCTTTGTCGTTTTTATGTGGATTCTGGAGTAGTGACTTTCGGCACTTATTGTCGGCGATTTTGTGCTCAGGTTATTGATGGTGCCATTGGGCATCATCACCTAAGCGCATGGTTCCGACAACGAGTCTTCCGACTCACGAAAAGTAAAGCATAAGAACCAAAGTAATGGATAAGCCAGCACTTGCTTAAAAAATATATACATGCTGGGAACTAAGTTCTTAGGTAGCAGGAAATAACAACCATTGTTTTCCGCCTTAAGTTACATCGTCAAGTTTTTTCCGCGCATATACCAAAGGCAAAACAAATATTACATAGTGTTTTTCATTATTTGGGCGCAGGAGACTTGGAAGCAGCATCGTCCCCAGCCGGAGAATCACCCTCAACGTCGGCGCTATGATGAGACTTGGAGGAATCTTGGTTGACGCTGTCGATGGTGTTCATGGGCACGAAGACGTCGATGTCCACCAACTCGGTAACTCTGGTGTCATATCCCGCGAGTGATGACAAGATGGCCTCGTGATCAATCTCTTTGCCGTCATCATCAACATCGGGGATGCCAGAGGTCACCGTGTCGATGTCGGCATCTTCGTAGTGTGCCTTCACCATTGAAAGCGCCATCCTCGCGCCAGCCCGTGCACATGAAGCTTTCCAGCTCGTAACACGCTCGGGGGCTCGGCGCAGAATCTCCGAGTACTTCGTCACGGAGTCCGAGGCCTTGATGTATATCTGGAGGGTCTTGGCAATCTCCTTGGCTTGGGTGATGGCGGTGTTGATGAAGTTGCCAGCAAGAACCATGCATTCCTTGTCCGAAGAAGGCGAGCGGGTTAAACCCATAGGAGCTGAAAATTCCGACAACGAGCGCATGAGTTCAATAAATTCTAAATATCCAGACTACAGAAATACAAGGCGAAGGAAACTTACTGAAGATGCTGGCCTTGGCCTGCCAGACAGTGTCCGCCAAGGATTCCTTCTCTTGTTGGAGGAGCTTAAACGCCTCGCTGTGGCGATGGTTTTGCTCATCAGCTGCTTGCTTCTGATCTTTTAAGATCGCAAGCTCCTCCTTCAAGCAATTGATTTCTGCGGAGGCGGAATCCTGCAGGGCTTTCATGGAATCCTCGTGCATCTTCAGCATCTCTTCCCTCTCCTTCTTAAGGATTCTGTTCTCGCTATCCAGCTGTTGGATATGCTTGGACTTCTCGACAATATCCTTGGCCTTGGCAACATGTTCTGAAAAGTCAGAGAAAACAAAGTACACAATGAGTACTCGAAGAATGAAGGCATAAAACCAAGACAGAATGCGCAAAAAAGAAAACAGACTCTTGTTTTTGATGATCTGTTCCTTCAAGATGGCAGTTTTACCCTTTTTAGCTTCAAGATCTGCGCGCATCTTCTGGTACTTGTCGTTGGCCATGCCCCTCCGAGCATTCTCGTTCTGTGGAACAACGGAAAAAGTTAAACTGTTATTTAGTCTGTTTGGAGCACCTAGTCGGAAACTTTCCATCTAGGCGCTCGGGGGCTACAGTGAAAGTTTTTCAACTTCGCAATATGCTTAGCTTTTCTTTAAGCATCTAGTCGGAGCTACTTCAGTTCTCGATTATAAGCTTGGGGGCTACAGTATAAAGTTTTAACTCGGAAAATGCTTAGCTTTTCTTTAAGCATCTAGTCCGAACTAATTCAGTTACAACTAGAGGCTTGGGGGCTACAGTATTGAAAATTATAAACACTGCGTATGCTACTCTTAAAGCATCTAGTCGGAATAGTTTTTTCCATCTAAATGCTTGGGGGCTACAGTGAGAGTTCTTTCTAACTTAGTCACTCTTAGAGCATATAGATGCAAAACATGTGGTTTTCCGTCTACATCCTCGGGGGATACAGTGGGATACTCATATGAAATGCAAAAGGCAAGGTAAAACTTACAAGTGCAATAATCTTGAGGTTTGTAGCACTCTCGGCCAACAGCTTGCCAAAGGAAATGCTATTTCCCCGCAAGATATCTTCTTGTCGGAGAAGCTCCTCAATACCGCACGTTGGATATGACGGCACTCCTCCAGGAACCAGAGTTGTGTTACTCGGCATAAGCGCCGGGTAAACTATCTTCGGGAACTCGAAGGGCTTCTGGGGAGCGGGGGCGCCGCCTTCGGCAGAGGTACTAGCTCTTACTGCCGCCTTGCCGCTACCGATGGCATTCTTAGCCTGAGCTTCAGCCATTTGTAGAGCAGCGCTCTCCTGCGTCGCCTGCTCGCCGACAATAGCGAGTTCGGTAGAGGCGCCAGAATCCACTTCCATGGCGGAAGGGCCTGGTGCCTCCTGGGCTTGAGAGCTTGTCGGGGCAGAGGAAGGCTTGACGGCAGGAGTAGCAGGGGCGATGGCGGGGGAGGAGTCACGATGCAGCATATCCTTGATATTTCTAGAAGCCCCCAAAGTCTTGGAGGTCTTCTTGAGGCTGGTCGTGGCTTTCTTCCTGAAACGTGCAAAGTGCATAAGTATAGGAACAAGACAGATAAATAAGACAATGTCGGAGAATGAGAAGCTTACACTAGGGGGGTGCTTTGGAAAAAATCCCGGTGGCTTTTCTCTTTTCCGCCTCCAGGGCGGCGGTAGTCTTCTTGGAGGCTCCACCCTCCGTCTTCTTCTTCTTGCCTCCGTCGGCAGCGTCAGAGGTGGAGCTCTTCCGCTTTCGTGCCAACGGGACATCGTCGTCGGACACGACCGTGACTTCCTTCATCTTTGGATCATAGATTTGGGCAGCCAGGTTGTCCTCATCTAGATCGCTAAGCTATTAAGTTAGAAACCACCGTGTTAGATGGGTGGCAATGGCAAGACGGAGAAACTGGAGTATATGTTGCACACGGAAAATACATATCTACCTTTGGGCACTTGCCATCTACGAACATGTCGTAGGTGATGGTGAATCCACGCTTCTTATCCTTCACCTTGACGATGTCCTTCAGGCGGAGCTTGACAGAGTCGCTCGAGAAGTTATCCACGGAGATCTGGAGGGTATCCCTTCGGTCACTGGTATACTCGTGCATGAACTTCGCGCGGTGCTGCAGAGGTTGGATTCGCCTGATGAACCAGCACATGACCAGGTCCAAGCCGGTCAAACCCGTCTCTACGAACCATTCGATCCGCCTTATTGCGCGAGAAGCGTCGAGGTCGGAGGGGAGGGATGCATGGGATCTCCATGTGGAAACTTCAGCGGTGGCTCCATCCGCGAAGTACGAGTACTTTACTTCTCGGCCCGCCAAAGGAATGTCGGGGCCGTAGAAGTACGTCCGCTGCCAGTTTTT
This sequence comes from Avena sativa, assembly GCA_916181665.1. NCBI lineage: Eukaryota > Viridiplantae > Streptophyta > Magnoliopsida > Poales > Poaceae > Avena > Avena sativa. The sequence goes on along the minus strand of OV702279.1, from coordinate 365,413,844 downwards.
GCAGGACTCATGGCCGACGATGTCGGGGAACCGCCGGCCAGGTCGAATCTTGAAGCTTATGGTGCCGTAGTTCCTAAGCTCCTCCCTACTGTGTTCGACTTCACGTTTGACGGTGAATAAGTACACAAACAAATCTAACCTAGGCCTAATCCCTAGGTAACCCTCACAAAGTGCCGCGAAGTTGCTAAGCACTAAGATGCTATTGGGGGAGAGGTTATGGGGTTGGACCTTGTAGTGGTTCAAGACGGAGAGAAAGAAGTGGGAGATGGGCAGAGAAACGCCGCGTACCAGCTGATCCTTGAGGTACACCTTTTCTCTGGCTTGGGGAGAAGGTGTCACCTCGCCGGTCGGCGCCGCCTGCCAGGCGAGCCCCTCCGTCGCGGGGAGGTAGCCTTCGGTGACCATCTCTTGGATGTCACAGTCGGTGATGTCCGAGCCGTGCCAGTCGCCCTTGTGCGAGTCTGGCTCTTCTTCCAGAGGCTCTAGCGCCGCCAGATTATGGTCGCCGCTGGTGGTTTGGATCATCGCTGATGCGGGGATGTCCAGGACCTCTGGGGGCACGATGATGGAGCTCGCCAGCTTTGCTGTGGCTTCGCTCGACGCCGCCATCGATGGGGAGGAGCTGCTGCTAGCCATGGAGTGCTGGAAGGATGCGACTGACGCAGAGGGAGGCTAGGGTTTCCAAGGTTTCTCGCGGAGAGATCGAGGAGGCGTGCGGCTAGAGGAAGAAGACGATGACGCGAGAGAAATGAGGTAAAAAGTGGAAAGTGTCCCACGGTTACTATTTATCATGCTCTGCATCAAGATTCGTGCAGCTGATCGGACGGTTGCCGCGTAGACGACGTGTTCGTGAGCGTGCGTGGTAATTTCGCCACGTCTCCAACCGCCGCCGCCAACGGTTCGTATCGCTCGCGCGGGAAAATCGAATATGATTGCGTTCTCTGCATGTGTGAGTTACAAGACGTCGCTGACCTAAGCCTACGTCGTCCTAGCTGACACAGGTAGATGAGCCGTCGCATCGAAGATTTCGGCATGGACGGATTTAATCCGACTACGGAAGAGTACGATGGAAGATTCAGCATTTCTCCAGCTTACAAATCGAAGACGGAGAAAGCCTTGCAGGGTTCTTTGGGAGGACTACAAGATATTGCTTGACGATTTGCTGACATCCATCTAGACGGAGCATTCCACATGAAAAGGCAAGACGGCGCAAGATCTCGGAGTTCTCCGGGGGCTACTGTTGGGGATATGCTATATGGGTATCCTTATAGCATGTCTCTTATCCGACTAACCCGGGTGGCCCATAGTCGGTAGCATGGCCTATGGCCTGCTGGGCGGCCCAGTTAGGTGGATCCAGAAGGGAGACCCATGCCGGATAAAGGAAGGCTATGGTGGAGTCACCAGCGTACTCGGAGCCTTGGAGTGCAAGATACACAAGACTAGTAATAGACGGTGTAGGACTCTGTAACCTGTCCGACTAGGACTTTCCCTGTAACCCTAGGACCTGGCGACTATATAAGTCGGGCCTATGGGAGCCTTTAGGGCACAACATCAGACAACCTCGCACAGCAAACCTATCTCTGTAACTCAGCGTATTGCCCTTATAGTGATTTATAGCAGGAGTAGGATTCCGCCACCGTTGTGGGATCTGAACCTGGGTAAGTTGTGTTACCTCGTACCCGTCAACCGTCCGCCTTACCCCACGTCTCTAAACACGCACTATGAGGACCCCTCCATGGCGTACTCGTCGGCAATACCACGACAGGCGTAAGGGTGCCCACCCATATGTTGGATCCGCACAAGGAATCAGAACGTCACGTTAAGGTCGTCTTGCCTCCATACGAGAGAAAAAGGATACAACTGACTTCTCCGTCCCATTCCAAATCTCATGGTCAACGCGTAATATACGGCGCAAGAATCACTGGCGACATTGGATGTTAAGTCCTAGGTGATATATTCCTGAGTAGTGGTATTCCAACTACCAGGTTTAATAGATTAACTGATCACCCTGGATCAGTAACCAATAGTTCACATTATTATCAAAAATAGTGTTTTCTGACATTTTTCAAATGCAAGTGATGACAACACTGGATTTTCAAAATACTTTACAGAAAATAATCAAAGGACATGAGCAAGTGTGAACTTGCCTTTTGTGATTGCAAGATTATGCACTCACGGTCTTCAAGACCATATAGAAGATCCAATATCTGAAATCAGCATCATTGGGCCGGTAAGGACTAATGTTTAAAGAAGAAAATTGCTCTTATGCATAAGTAATGTAATGCACTTTATGAACGCGAATCCCGGGGATAAAGTTGATCTAGGGTTTGTAAACTGGAGATGGATTCTTTAGAATGTATTGTCCTTTTAGATAAGTTTCATACTCGTGCTCCTTATTATGGCTTGTGAGTATGTGTGAAACAACATCTAAACATAATGGCATACAACAATAAGATATACTAATGAGATGTGCTACTCAAGGACTACTTATATGAGAATTATCTGATCTTCAAGTTTTACTTTGCAAGTAATGGCATTTATAAGGAACTTAAGTGTTAACAATCCTAAGTACATAAGTAAAGCTTAATGTAATGTGATTATTATTAATTGTCATTTGATGTTTGAAGTGGCAAAAAGAATAACATTTGAAGAAAAGATTTCTTTTCTAAGGTCTAAGCAATCTTTGTGGTTAATCAAATGTGGTCGATGTTGTTCATGCTTGCTTGAATAGTTTGGACTTGAGATGCTTTACAATTTAATTATAACAGACCAAAGTTAACTATAAAGTATATAATAAAGTTTTTAGCATTATACTTAAAGTATGGTAGACTAAAGTTAACTTTAAAACATAGATGGACTTTAGGTGTAATGCTTATTATACTTATACCTTGTTCACTTCATAATGTTTCTTTAAAGTTACTTAAGAATGGTATCACTTTTATTTGGTAGTGGTTTGTTTACATTATAAATGTATAAAGGGATTTACCTCCCTATAAGGGTGTGGTTAAGATTTGTGAATAAGTAAACAATATTATTTACTACTTATGAACTCACTTATAGTGTTTTGATTTGTCTATAAACTTGTGATTAAAGTAAAGGAATGGGTTTTATCTCATTACAATTATTCTTGGAGATTTTTGATTGGATAAGGATCTTTTTATAAAATAATCTACATTAATGGTTGAGTGATGATTTAATAAAATTGTATTTAAAGTGTGTTAATTCATTTTGATTTCATACTACCAATATTTAAGACCTATACTATTTATCAGACTCAATTGACTAATTTTTAGAATTATTAGCAAATTTTATTTACCTTTATATGAATTATTAATTAAGAAAATGGGTTTAAATTCAAGTTGTTAAAGTGTTTGAATTTTTATTTAACTCAAAAGTAGGATATTATATTTTAATATGTAGGTATTATTTTTGTGAACATTTTGGAATATTACATTTATTTTTGTGATTTATAAATAATAAGATATGATTTTAATAAGGTTTATTACTTTATAATTACTTAATAAATAACAAATATTAATTAAGTGAAATAATAATGCATGATTATATTTTTAAATTATAGATCTTATTTTTCTAGGATTTTTGGTATTTTATTTATATTTTTAACCTTTATTAGTATTAAAATATGATTTATCAAAGTTTTATTATTCATAAAATCTTTATTAAATAATAATTATTTAAATGGTTAACATAAAAATGTTTAATAATAGTTTTAAGTTATAGATTTTATTTTTTTACAAATTTTCATATATTATACACATTTTTCTGATTTACAAAACAAAAGTTATTAATGAAACAAGATTTAATCATTTTATTACAATATTTATATTTGAATTAATATTGTTTTATCTAATTCCTAAACAGGTAGAGAACTTTTTACACCGAGTCTAACTCTACTCTAGTCACTGGCCCGTGGGGTCAGGACCACGTTAGATGCCACGCGGGCAGTGGACTAGTCAAAACTTGGACTTGGTCAAGGATGAGATCATCCTGATGTCATCCCGCCGAAAACCCTCTCAGATCGGTGATCGATCGAGCGGTTTCGTGCATGCGCGGGGTAGTGCCTAGGCTCATTGGAAAGAGGGTGATGCGAGGAGACTAGCTATAGTGGCGCCGCCCAAAAATGGTCATCAGAGGTTGGTCGGCGACGAGCTTGCACGGCGGGGCGGCTCAGGCGCATGCGGGTAGGTCAATACGCTGAGCGAGCGACGAATTGATGGAGGTTAGGATACTAAGAAGATCACCAGGAGCGTGAAGAAGGGCTCGGAGAAGTGAATCGTGGCCGGAATTGAGATGGACGACGACGGCCGGACTTCGGGAAGATGAGGTTGCCGCACCGATTCTAGATGCCCCACCTCAATTCTTTTAGCAAGGAGACTTAGGGAAACACGGCGAAGCCTTGTGTTTGATCAACGGAGCATGGCGGAGCTTGGAATGATGGCAACTCGAAGCTAGGGTTCTGACCTCGAGAGAAGACAGAGAGGAAGAGAGTGGCGAGTGAGAGAGGATGAGGATGGCCGGGTCGTCGCCATGGCCTTCTCATCCTCTCCTAACAACAATGGCGTGCATCTTGACGCACGGACGGCGGCGGACGGCATCGGCTACTGCCACCGAGCAGCTTCTAGTCGGCGAGGAAGACGACGGCAGACGTTTCGCAGAAAACCCCCTAGCATAATTTCCAATTCACTCTGCAGTCCCTCCACGGTCCCACCTGCCAGCAAGATAACAAAGAGGTATCCCGGCTGGGCCGCTATTGGGTTGCTGCTGGGCTGCAACTAGGTGCACCATGCAGTAAATAAGAGAGGGAAACATCTGGGCAAGCCTATTTATAGTTTTTTCTTTACTGTTTCATTTTCTCTTTTCTGTTTTATTTTCAGGTTTGTATTTTCATATTTGGTTTGAACTTTTCTTTATGGAATTTTATTTGCTGAATACTTGCAGCAACAATAACGTTATTAAGAATCAATTTGCGAACCTTTATTATATATTGTGATATTTTCTTTATTTCCTTTATATATATATATACTTTTTCTATTATTATTTGTGAGGACCTTTGATATGAATTTTAATTGAGCTAATATCCACAAACTTATTATAGAATTTATTACTGTTTAATCCATGAGTTTTAATTCCTATTGATTTATAATATTAAAGAAACTTTTATATGGTGATCCTTTATTTGTATTTGATAAATAGAGTTCTAGGGAATTAATATGATTAATATTATTCCCTTGAATTTAGGAAATAACAATATAAATAATTTATTATTACTAACTTAAGAGTTAAAGGTTTGAGATTATAAATGTCTACCATGAATTATGGGAGTTTTAATATTTTTATATCCTTTGATAGTTGTGAATAAAGCTGAATGGTTAAGATATATTGTTTTTATGTTTGTGATCTTGAATGATATCACCTTTTAAATTAAAATAGTGGAATTGTTTTCTTGGTTAACTTATTAGAAAGAATTGATAAAGATAGCTCCTAAGCACATGTGATCATGATAGTTGGAAATGACAAAGATGTGCTTAAGTGATTTGCTATAGGAAAATACTCCTATAAGCCATTGTAGAAATAAGATGATAAATCAATCATTTGATATGGATATTAGGTTTTGTTAAATATTTAGGGTTTAGTGTTTACCCAAGAATTCCTATCTTCCATAATTCACAATCCTGGACTTCTAAATAAGGAATTCCTTTCCTAGATATACTACTTCTTCATATCCATCATCATGTGCTAACATGTTGAGCTTTGCTTCATAAGGATATTCTTATCCACCTTTTATTCTTCTAAGTCCATTTATAATTCTAATGAGCTTGACACAGAAGCTTTCATAATCTTCCTTTATCATCCATTACCAACATTACTCCAGTAGTTGTATATATCAAACTTTACTTCACCTCAAGTGTTAGTATTTCCCAAGAGAAAAATACTACTTCTTTAATCCAATGTTGCTCTAACATCATCTTAATCATATTATATTTTCTCTACTTGACTCCAGTATCTAATATTCCAACCTCACATTATATTAATATGACTTGTCATGGCTAACCTAGGATAACATATCTATACTAGGTTTTCAATCATGTTTTATCCACCAATGCCACTTATACATGATCTAAGCATTCAATCTTGGTGAGTAAAGCATGATCATTATAATCCTTTGATCATATATGGCTTAGGTTTCCAGTTGGCTAATCAAGGCTTCCATCCATACAACATTATAGTTGTAGTATAATTATTTTCTGTTTAGCTCTATTGGATTAAGAGATATAATTCATTGACTATACCTACTTGATCCAATAGGACTACCCATGGTAACTATCTTCAGTATTCATCCTGGGAATCCTCTTTGTTACCACATATATCTTTATTTCAAATAACCCTTCTATCCATTCAGGAGTGAGTTAACTCCATCCACTATCACAGTGATCTTATTCTCTTCCAACACTCCCATCCTATAGATGATACCTAAAACTAGCATTACTATTTACCTCTTCTTACATCTTATCTAAAGGACTAAAGTGAATGCTATGATAAGGACAATAGTTGATAGGTCAAGAATTGGTGAATCAATAGTTGATTACTCAACATTGATGAACAACAGATATTAGAATAAGATTCAATAGAGATGATAAGGATTGCTATGGAAAGAAAGATATATGGTGAATGATTTTTGAATTTATTTCCCTCCTACTCTATATAACTAAAGAGTTAGGGTTAGGTATTACCATGATACTCATGGTATAAGCAGATGAGATTAAGATATAGTTGTTACATTCTTATTACTTAAGTTATATTTATATCTTGGTATTCATGGGTTGTGTAATGAATACTACATATGATCACTTAAGGATCAAATATGAACCATCAAGTAATATAGTGGGGTTAACTTTTGTTACATTTGATCTACCCTTAGATCAAATCTCCCTTACCCAAAATAAGGTTTTAACAAAGATCATATTGAAACTTATCGCAGTCAACTTGATGATCTACTTCAATTCCATCAAGTTAAGAGAAGCTTCAATCTCTTTGACAAGTTTTTATTTAAAAGCGCGAAAATTATTCGGATTTTCTATGCATGAATGCAATGCACACATCTGGGTTCAGCTTATTTCTAAGCTCTAATGCTGGGATGTTACAATATAAGTCACACTCCTGGCCTTTTTCATGAGCTTCCTAGAGATTACCCTATCTCATAGACTATGACCAGCAGTCGGGCTCAAATAGGTGCGTTCTTTCAAGACTGCTCTATAGGATAACATCTTGGCTTATACAAGCCTATGAACACATTAAGACTAAGTCATCCTGCCATACAGATCGTGAGAGTAATGCATCTTTAGCGGAGTGGATTAATAAAAGTTACTCTCCTCCAGTTAGCCACTGGCTTGTTTCCCCATGTCCTAATTCACGGGATCTCCGATCACATAGGTTGGGTTACTACCACAGTAACTCATGTGGGTCTCAAACCCATCTCCTTTGATGCAATATCTATCACATTTCTTGATAGACCTTTTGTGAAAGGATCTGCTAGATTCTTAGCTGTTTGGATATAATCCAATGCTATTACTCCGGAGTTTCTCATTTTCCTAACAGATGCCAATCTTCTCTTTATATGTCTCGATGACTTCATATTATACTTTGAACTACTCACTTTGACGATCACAGTTTGATTGTCGCAGTTCATAAGGATAGCCGGCATAGGTTTATCAACAACCGGCAAGTCAATCAAGAGTTCACGAAGCCAATCTGCTTCGATAGTAGCTGTATCTAGTGTTGTGTGTTCTGCTTCCATTGTTGACCTCGTTAAGATGGTCTGCTTTCAAGACTTCCACGAAACAGCGCCACCACCATGAGTGAATACATATCCACTTGTGGCTTTCAACTCATCAGCATCAGAAATCCAATTTGAGTCACTATACCCTTCAAGTACCGCAGGGTCTCCGTTATAGTGAATACCATAACTCGATGTACCCTTTAGATAGCGCATTACTCTCTCAAGAGCATGCCAATGATCATCTCCCGGATTGGAAACAAACCGGCTAAGTTTGCTCACAGCAAACGCGATGTCAGGCCTTGTTGTGCTAGCTAAATACATTAACGAGCCTATCATCTGAGAGTATCTCAGCTGATCTCTAGTTGTTCTTTTGTTCTTTCGAAGCATCTTACTAGGATCATATGGTGTCGGCGAAGGAGTACAATCTGAGTAGCCAAAGCGACTCAACACCTTCTCCACATAGTGAGATTGCAGAAGTGTAATTCCGCCATTCTCATCTCTCAGCAGCTTAATGTTTAGAATAACATCAGCTTCTCCAAGGTCTTTCATGTCAAAACTTTGAGACAAGAAACTCTTGACATGTTCGATGAAAATCATATTTGTCCCAAAAATCAGTATGTCATCAACATACAAACAAAGTATAACTCCTTCGCCCCCACCATGGCGATAGTATACACATTTGCCGGCTTCATTTACAACAAAGCCAGCAGATGTTAAAGTTTGATAAAACTTCTCATGCCATTGCTTAGGTGCTTGTTTCAGTCCATACAAAGACTTCCATAGCTTGCACACCTTTCCTTCTTAACCATCTACTACAAAACCATCTGGCTGATCCATATAAATTTCCTCATCCAACTCTCTATTAAGGAAAGTTGTCTTGACATCCATTTGATGAATGATAAGACCATGTGAGGCGGCCAATGAGAGTAGAACTTGAATAGTGGTCAATCTAGCCAGGCGAATAAGTATCAAAGAAGTTTTCGCCTTCTTTTTGGGTATAACCCTGGGCAATAAGCCGAGCCTTGTACTTTTCAATCGTACCATCAGACCTAAGCTTCTTTTTGAACACACACTTACATCCTACATGTTTGCACCCATAAGGACGATAAGTGATCTCCCAAGTTTCGTTTGCCATGATGGAATCCATCTCGCTACGAACAACCTCTTTCCAGTAGTCTGCATCAGGGGATGCATAAGCCTCTAAAATAGAGGTGGGGGTATCATCCACGAGATAGACAATGAAATCATCACCAAAGGACTTTGCAATCCTCTGTCTCTTGTTCCTTACAGGAACTTCATTGTCTACCTCCTCAGGAATTTCATCATGTGCTCGTTCATAATATTCCATGGAATAGCAGGTTCAGGAGTTTCAACAGATTCCTGTCTAGATGTAGTAGGGATATCTTTCATCGAAAAAATATCCTCAAAGAATGTAGCATCCTTAGACTCCATAATTGTACCGACTTTCATGTCAGGTACCTCAGATTTCACCACTAGAAATTTGTATCCAACGCTATGATGAGCATAGCCAAGAAAGATACAGTCTACGGTCTTTGGTCCAATTTTACGCTTTTTGGGAATTGGCAAATTCACATTTGCCAAACAGCCCCACGTACGTAAGTACGAGAGTGTTAGTTTTCTCTTCTCCCATAATTTATAGGGAGAAGTTTCATTGTCTTTTGTGGGAAATTTATTCAGGACATGACATGATGTCAATATCGCCTCCCCCATCATGCCTTGGATAAACCCGAAGTACCTAACATGACGTTAACCAAGTCTGTTAGAGTACAGTTTTTCCTTTCAGCAACCCCGTTAGATTGGGGAGAATGGGGAGGATTCCTCTCATAAATAATGCCATGTTCCGCACAAAACAAATCAAACTCATTAGAGAAATACTCTCCACCACGATCTGACCAGACTCTCTTAATCTTTCTCTCAAGTTGATTTTCAACTTCTGCCTTATAGTTTTTAAAGTGGTGTAGAGCCTCGTCTTTAGTTTTGAAAAGATATACATAGCAAAATCTAGTAGAATCATCAATCAACATCATAAAGTATTTCTTCCCACCTTTAGTCAACACACCATTCATCTCACATAGATCTGAATGTATAAGCTCCAGTGGTGCCAAGTTTCTTGCTTCCTGCACAGGCTTGTGAGGCTTGCGCGGTTGCTTAGCTTGAACACACTCTTGAAATTTAGAGCCTTTGGCTAAAGTGAAACTCGGAATTAAATTCATCTTAGCTAGCCACGTCATACAACCAAAATTAATGTGACAAAGTCGTGAATGCCAAATATCAGTATCATTGCCAGGGGCACAAATATGGTTCACAACCTTATTACAAAAATCTGATAGAGAAAGACGGAACAAACCGCCGCACTCATAACCTTTACCAACAAATTGTCCATACTTAGAGATGACTACTTTATTGGACTCAAATGCCAACTTAAAACCTTCTTTGCAAAGAAGGGAACCACTAACGAGATTCTTATTTATTGAGGGCACATGCTGCACGTTCTTCGGCTGCATGATGTTTCCCGAAGTAAACTTCATATCCACCGTGCCAACACTATGAACATAAGCATGCGATATGTTTCCCATCAAGATGGAGAGATCTCTTGTGACCTGATAAGAAGAAAACAAAGAGATATCAGCACACACATGAATATTAGCACCAGTGTCGATCCACCAATCTGTAGATTGACAAATTGACAAAACAGTAGGTAAATTACCATACCCAAATGCATCGTTATCATTGTTGCTCATAGTCACGTTGACAGACTTAGAGTTCTGTCCATTTGGATTCCTCCTTCCTTTGCGCTGCTTGCAGTTTGGAGCCCAATGTCCAATCTCGCTGCACACAAAGCAGAGATCCTGTGACTTGTCCTTCTTATTCTGTTTGAAATTGGTAGTACGAACGGCCTTGGTCTTCCCCTTGAATTTGTTGTGGAAGTTCTTCTGCACCACATTGGTGCTTGACTGGGGTGCCTCGGCTCCCTTTGGGTGTGCGTCTTTTGCCTTTGCCTTTTCCTCAAGGTCCAGAAACCCAATGAGATTCTCAATAGACATCTCTTGCCTCTGGTGTTTGAGGTTAGTGGCAACACTCCTCCAGGATTGAGGAAGCTTTGCAATAATGCATCCCGCAACAAATTTGCCGGACAAAGCACATTTCAACAAATTTGCCTCTGGTGTTTGAAGTTCTTTTGCAATGCACTGAATCTCATGAGCATGTTCAACGACAGAACGGTTTTCAACCATCCTATAGTCATGAAACTGCTTCATGGCATACAGTTCACTGCCAGCATCAGTAGCACCGAATTTTGCTTCGAGTGCATCCCACAGTTCTTTGGCATTGTGAATATGTAATTATGCATCCATTAACTTGTCCCCAATGACGCTTATGACACAACCCACAAAGAATATGGTGGTCTCCTTGAACGTCTTCTCCTGTTCAGGAGTGATCGTTCCTCCAGGATTACCAGCCGATACCCAGAAGGCATCCATAGCCATCAGCCAGAGGGTACACTTGGTTTGCCAGCGCTTAAAGTGCGCACCTGTAAACGGGTTCGGTTTCAGACAAGCGGCAAAGCCTTGGCGCGAAAACATCCTAAAATAAGGTTTTTGGATTGTTGAAATAATTAACAGTTTTCGCATTAATTTAATCCAAGTGTAAATCATGACAGAACAATTTCCAAGACTAACTAGCATACACATAGTAGACATGCACCATACAGGCAAGTGAAAACCTAGCACATCTACACATACTACAATACTAGTAATCATCATAGGAAATAACAGGAGGGCAAAGAACACGTACGAGTTCGTCGATGGTATGACCAACGGCGCAACAGAAGTGGATCCGCCACCGGCGGTAGCAGCAGCAGCCTACTTGGAAGCGTCGTCAGACATGGCGATGGAGTCGAGGAAGCCGGACGAAGAAGAGCTTGAGCAGTCGCGCCTAGACGCTCCCCCAAAACCTTATCGCCTCTCTCCCGGTGCAGGATCAGAGAGACGGGGTTCCGGAGGCCTGCTCTCCCGGATGGCCGTGCACGCAGCCGGCGGGATGGAGTAGCAGAGGGCAGCACAGAGAGGTGGAACGGCGATGCGTAGGTAGGCAGATGCAATCTAATTGCTCGTGACGGCTAGGGTTCGCGTCTGCCTGCTTATATAGTGCGGGTCGGGTAGGACGTGGGCAACACCCACGACCGAGTCAGTACCAGCCCACGATGTAGAAACGGACGGTTGATTAACGCGTCCATAATGATGCATTAATTAATACACAATTGATTTTCCCAAACAGAAAAATAAAGCTCGGCTCAGCGAGATTCCGCCAACCCGCGTGGCGTGGCGTGGCGAGGCGGGCGGCGTCGGAGGAGGAGTGTGCGGGGGCTTCTCTTCTTCTCACACCTTAGTGAGTGGTGCAACACTGTACTATATAAGGTGGTCCAACTCCCCTTCCACTAGCACTGTGGGACTAAACTTTGGCACCACTAGCACACACATGAGCTGCCATAGCAATGAGCCAAAAAGAATTTCAGAATTTGTATTTGTTATGGGCCAAAAGCCTAACATCAAATATGCCTCAAATTCCAACACATTCCACTCTTTCTTAACAAGTCACAAATTTTCTGCTTAATATAATTGGACTATTTGTCTGTTAGTTTTCTGTCACACTGTCAAAATGCAGGAATCTTGCTGCTGCTGGTCTTCAGTGGTCGAAACCTGCTGTTAGTGTTGTCCAGGTCCGCTGCATATGCTCGAACTCGTATTCCATTGGAGAAGTTTCTGAATTGATCTGCAGTGTACACGATCACAGACAAAAAAATACTCATGTAGCGACTATTTGACAAAGACACACATTGTGCAAATTCAGAAATGAAACTTCAAGCTTCACTCCTACTTTCTGTTCGAAGCAAGCTTTACAGGCTGATTTTCATATCTCGTTTTATGATTCATGGCTTGATGAAAAAAATCTTAGTGTCTGGTATACTAGCCAGTACTACGTTTGAAACAACGAGTAAACAATACAAAATTGTGCAAACATTGAGGTCCGATATAGTGGAGAAAAATTACTGCTACATGTACTGCACATTTAGTGCCACACTCATTCACATTCACATATGTTTTTCTCTGGAACCAAATTTAAGTTTCTCATTAAAATCGATTGATGAGATCGGCAGTTTTAATTACTCCCTATTTCTACACTGTACTGCTAATAACTTCAGCATGTTCTTCGAAATCAATATGTGCCCTGAGGTGACCGTGTAAATGGCCTGCGAGCTATAAATCGAGGGCTTGCTGGTGTTAATCTCCACTAATATTAAACAAGCAAACATTATTTTTATTGTGTACACACCGTTTATTATACACCAACGAATCAGCACCGTACAATTAGCCAACTAATCTTGATCTAACAGCCATCATTATACGGTGTGCACATAGCATTTTACATTGACTGACCATACTCCACCGGCAGAGGAAATTCTACTTCCCAAGCCCGCCTTCCTGCAATCACGCACGCCTATTGGAAACTGACACCACCACCACTCCATATGCCTCTAGCAGCCCCGTTGACCTCGCTTCCCTTGCGCCTTCCTCTCGAGCGACTCCGGAGGCAACCCTCCACCCTAGAAGCGACTACCACTCCCTCGCGCCCTACTGGCCGCCACCGTGACGTCTCTGTGAGAGGGGCATGGAGCTCGATGGTGGTATGGCAGTTGGCGCGGAGCATGGCGGAGTGGCAGAGCGACAGGGCGATAAGCATGGCGAGTAGGCGGAGTCGGCGGTGCGACAGCGGCAACCTGGCCCTAGGGCTAGGGACGCATGATGGCGACACGCGGGGCTGATCACCTCTTCTTCCCGTGAATTTAGAAATCCCCAAATCTATCGATGGAGGAGGGACAGGGACGAGCGCCGGTGCGGCTGCCAGACGGCGGACGAGCGGAGAGGATGGGCTTTGGCAGTGGTACGGGAGGCCGGGGTCACTACTGCTGGCCTCTCCCTCTCGACGGGGGGGAGGGGCGAGAGCTACGACTCAAGCGCACGCGCAAGTCTCATCGACGACGGCTGTCGGGCGGTGAGGAGACGGCGCAACTACTGTACCTAGCGGCCGGAAGGAAAGGCGTGGCTGATGCCTCTGCTCTTGATGCGCCAGACGCCTGTTGGCATCGACTTGGTGGTAAGCTACCTTGCTTTTGCTTTGGTCTGCAGTAATTCAGTTTTCACCAAACTTGGTCGAATCCAGTATGTCAGGGCCCCTAATTCGGACATGGGATTCCCTCAAAATTTGTTAATTTTTCACACTTTTTTGGCGGCCTCAAGATGTGCGCCTCTCCTCAGTTTGCTCAAATTAACATTGAGGATTGGCGCGTTCTTGGTGGCTAGCCAACCTGTTGAGGCATACCTATCTGCCTCTTGTTGTTATGAAAGCTTGATGCAGAACCGATTAAGGAGCGCTAGATGCCATTCTCTTAAAATTATGAGTAATTGAGTATATTCAAGGACCTTAGGCATGCCAGTTCTTGATTAAAAAAGAGTGACAACCTACTCTTGTCTTCTTGCTGAGTGTCTACCGGTCCAAACCCAACCTGTTTTTAATTACCCAAAAATGTTGCTGTTGTATATCATCGCCCAGGCATACCATCGGCTAGGTTGCTTTGAGGCTTGCTTCGGTATCCCCCCCTGAGGTCAACCGAAGAGAAAAACCGGGTCTGGGTGGTTCGACGGCATGTCCCGGGTTAGTTTAGGAGCCGGTTTAGCGCTGTATGTTTTTTGTATCGGTGTACGTATACGTTTTGTATAGGGCGTGTTTAGAGGAAAAAAAGTTTAGGTCCCACGTTGTAGAGGTGCTGTTACTCAGAACCTCTACGCAGCCGGTTTAGGTCCCACGTTCTACGTCCCACGTGAGATTCACGGCGATCCGACCGGCGGCGTAACCCTAGCAGCCGACGAGATCGCACCTCATCGTCCCTCCTCTCTCCTCTAGACATGGCGGCACCCTAAGACGCGGGACAGACCTCATCGCCGCTCCTGTCATCTAGAAAAAATCGAGATCGGAGCACCTCCAGATCGTACGAGTCTAGATCGCAGCACTTCCAGATCGTACGAGTCTAGATCGCAGCACTTCCAGGTCGGAGACGATCTGGACCTAGTACGCGTCAGAGGTGAGATATCGTCGCCTTCTAGGGTTCGGTGACGGCTCCTCCTCCTACTCCTCCGTGTTGTCGTAAGATAATTCCGACTCTCATGGTTTCTAGTGGTTGCAGATAATGGTGGATAGCAGTGGTTCAAGTATGATGGAAGAAGATGACGAGTACTTGGACAATGAGGCCGAGTCCTCTCACCACCATGGATCAGATTCCGAGTCCTCTGACCACCATGGATCAGATTCTCACGTAGATGGGTACGTCCATCCTGATGATGCATCAGACGAAAATGTGAGTGGCCTTAATTTTATGTGGTGTACTAGTAATTGCAATGAAGACAACAAAATAAAATTATGTTCATTTTCATTTGTGTTGTGTAGATTGAGTTAGAAGTTGCTAATGAGGAGAACGATTCTGAGGTATTGGACAGTGAGTACGTGAATAAGGTATGTGCATTATTGTAGGTATATATGTGGATGAAATTAGTTGCATGAAAATAGAACTTACTATTATTTTCGTATTGAATTGTTCAGTTAATAGTTGGGAGTGATAAAAGTTTTGACTACTATGGTGATTCAGACTTGGAGACATGTGATAATGTTGAGGTATGTGTTTCATATTTTATGTGATATATATACCCAAGTTGTACCAGTGTACTAATAACTTATGTGTTATATGTTATGGATTTTAGGTGTTTGGGAATGTTCTTAAAGAGAAAGAATATAAGGGGGAATGTGACAGGGATATTGGGCATCCAGGTGAAGAGCGTGAGAAGTATTGGAAAATAATGGATATGACTTTTGTTTCTGAACCTGCGGCTTATTATTTTTACAACAGCTATGCTAAAGACCATGGATTCAGCATAAGAAAGGGCAGGTATAAGGAAAACAAAAAGGCATCGCATGATATACGTAAGAGGCAGTTCGTATGCTCCAGGAAAGGGAAACGTAGTAGCAAATACTTGCCTTTGGAAGGCAGAAAATACAAGCCGAGAGCAGAATCTCGTTGTGGATGCACAGCGCAACTGGTCGTGAAGCTAGATAAATCTAAAGGTGTTTGGTGTGTTGAGAAGTTTGATGACAAGCACAATCATATTTTAGCTAGACCTGATGAGGTGCCTTTTCTTTGGTCTCATAGGAAGATCAAAGATTTCCAAAGAGCAGAGATATTAGCAATGGCAGCTAGTGGGATTAGAAAGCATATGATCATGAGTTCTTTCATCAGCAAGTACGGTAGATACAATCAAGTTGGATTCACGAGGAAGGATTTGTATAACATGTGTGCCAGAGAGAAAAGGAAGCTACTTTCAAGCGGCGATGCGGCCACGGCCATCGGCATTATGCAAAGCAGGAAGGAAAAGGACCCTGACTTTTTTTATGATCATCAGCTTGACGATAAGGGACGTTTGAAATGTCTCTTCTGGTGTGATTCTCAGTCACGTCAGGACTACCAAGATTATGGTGACGTTTTGGTGTTTGACAACACCTACAAGATGAATCGATACGGTATGCCTTTTGTTCCGTTTGTCGGCCTGAACAATCACCGGAAGACTACCGTATTCGGATGTGCCATCATATCAAACGAGACCGAGGATACTTATGCTTGGCTCCTGAAAACATTTTTGAAAGCAATGTGTCAGAAGAGGCCACGGTCTATAATCACGGATGCGGATGCTGCGATGATGAGAGCGATACGAAGTGCATTACCAGACGTGTGGCACCGTATTTGTACATGGCACATTGAAAAGAACATGTGCAAGCACCTAAGTTCCAAATCATTGCCAGAGTTTCGGTCTCTATTATATTACTCCACCACGAAGGCCAAGTTTGAGGAAGGATGGCACGCATATGTGAGAAAATGGCAGACAGATAAGACAAAACCGTGGCTAAATAGAATGTACAAGAAGAAGCACCTATGGGCGGCTGCTTACCTCGCAGATGGATTTTGGCTAGGGATGAAAAGCAACCATCGTAGTGAAAGTCTCAACTCGTCCCTTCATCTTCACCTCGATTATGGGATGACGCTTGTGGATTTAATTGTGCACTATGAGAATGCCATTGTACGTATCCGGGAAATAGAGGCGCGAGATGACTGCACGGCTTCACAGACTATGTATGTCATTGTTACCAAATGGCAGCAAATTGAGTTAGCAATGGCCAGCATATTCACCCCAGCTAATTTTTATATCTTGCAGGATGATCTTCGTAAGATTGAAGGCATGACGACTGTAGAAAAAAGTGTGGGAATAGAAGATTCGGTAAGGTATCTTGTGGCATGGTCAAATAACTGACGCCATAATTTTTCTGTGGACTATACACCAAACAATCCAGCACAAAGTATAGATTGCAATTGCCGGAGGATGGTATGTAGAGGAATTCCTTGCAAGCATATTCTGTTGTGTTGACGGAGCTGAAATTGGTTGAACTACCAAGGTGTATTGTTCTTGCACGATTCTCAAAAAATGCCAGAAGTGGGTTACCTTCGAGGCGTACGAGCGATCTGTTTGGCTGGGGATTTGCTGGGGCAGAGGAGCGGAGTCGGTATTCCGAGCTCAGTGTGATGTCGTCTGAAGCATTACATGTAGCCTGCAATAATCCTGAGTTGTACAAACAAATAAAGACCTTGTACCAGGAAGTTATATCGAAAAAAGTGGCGTACGATGCAGGAGTACGTGGTCCAAGAAATTCCACTAATACTGATGGAGGACCTTCTGCAAGTGCAACTACTCCAATAGGTGATCCTGCTAAAGTCAACACAAAAGGTGCTCCGAAGGGAAAGAATAAAGGGAAGAGCAATGTTGTGAGTACGGGTATGATGAGAAAAAACGGTTAAAGTTGTGTAGCGTTTGCAAAACGCCTGGACACAACAAAAATAGTGTGAAATGCAAACTCCATCACAGGTAACCACTATATTTAATTTTGGCATTAATTATTGTAATATAGTTATTTATAATTTTTGTGTTTGTAATCTGCAGGTATCTTGCAGAAATGTTAGTTCGACGTGAGCAGCAGTAACAAAGTATGCTGACGAGAGAGAGCTCATCATCATGATTATCCAGAAGTGAAAAAGATCATAAACAGTAGTTGGGAATTTTATCTTGTTTATGAGAACGTTGTTTGGTTATCTTGATTGGTTGTAATGCTTGATTAGGGACATAATAGTGACATGTGGGTATTATGTTTATTTATCTTTATTGGTTATCATGAAATTAAGCTGGATTAATGTTGCAATCCGTTTTGAAGAAAACAATGGCTATGTATGAATGGTTGTTGCTAAAGTTTCCAAAAAAAACAATGATGATAACTTGATGTGTAAATTTGTGGTGACAGAAAAACCAGGCAGCCATGTCGCGGCAGAAAAAACAGCCTTTTCTGTGCCGCGGCACCGCGGCAGATAGAATTTTCCGCGTCCCCCTCGTCTGCTGCGTCAGCCCACGCATGTGGCGACATACTGTGCGGGGACAGAGTGCACCCTAGCGGCCCTGGCGACGTACGGTGGGGGTAGCGATGCAAGAGCTGATCCCTCCGATGCTTAGCGGGATCCCATGGACATAATAATCGTGCTCCAGCGGCGGGACGTGACGCGGGACTGGTGGGAAGTCCCATCCCACTTGCATCGCTAGGTGGGGGGGCCGTGTGGAGAGGATTGGGCGGGAACTGGGGGGACCGAGGTGACGCGGGAGCAGACTCCCCCTCGTCCCAGCGTGGAGAGGAGGGAGACGTCAGCACCGGGGACACCGAGTCGCGCGCAGAACTGGACGCGCGCAGGTGGCGCCGCAACACCTGAGACAGAGGGGGACCGGGTCTCGATTGTTGCAGCGTTTTGGCTTGTAGAAACTGTTTGTTTAGATGCAATATTTGATGTAGTATATGGGTTGTAGGCTCTCGATTCCGGTGCCGTTTGTTGAAACATGGACTAATAAACACAAAATATTGAATATGTTTATACCAGGAGTAATAAACACAAAATATTGAATATGTTCACACCAGGAGTAATAAACACGAAATATTGAATATGTTCACACCAGGAGTAATAAACACAAAATATTGAGTATAAATCCAAAATAATCAGTATATTTTACAAGCATGTCATGGTAACATAGAAACAAAAAAACCTGTAGGGTGGGAAACCTTCTACGGGACTAAAACCCAACCTAAAAGCCATAATTCGTTCCTCAGGTTTTCATGTGTTTGGCCGCCTCAAGAACCTTGGTTCTCACAGTGCAGATGTTTGAAGGGGACAGAACAACCTGAGCAACCTTCAGTCTTCTGTTATCATTCACTGTGGACTGCATTGACAAATCTAAGTAAGTACAAATATTTTTGGTACAACTGGTCGGGTAGTGATAGTTAAAAGAATATGCAAACCTGCGAAATTTCCCTAGTCATTTTATCGCCATCCCAGTGTTCCATACACTCTAACACAAATAAGCCACATGAATTTCTGGGACACAGCACAAGAACTAATTTTATTTTGCATGATGGATAACATGAAATATACAAGGCAAACAAAAGTAAACTAAACTCACCCATCTCTTTGCCGAGCCAATTCATAACGTTTTATAGGCCATTTTGATACGTCGGGGTATTGTGATTTTGTAATCATGTTAGTTTGTTTTATGTCATACGCTATTTGATATCTCTGAAAAATGCAAAAATTATTGTAATGTACACAAGTATTAAGGTAGTACATGATAAATTTAAGAGAATAAATTACCATTGTTTCGATTATTTTCTTCGTTATAGATAAAGAGTACAAAGAATCGAGAACTTGAAATTCTTGTTTCGGTATGTGCATGACTACTGTCGTCCAATGCGCGTCATTTATATTTAGAGGGAAATATACCTACATAAATTGATTAATGTAATCAACAAAACACTTTTCAACATAAAAATGATGTACGTTCTAATTACCTTATTTCGCAAGAAATATTCATCCATAACTCTTCCAATTGAGCCACTTTTGGACATAGTGAAGTCCATGTTATGCTTGGATTTTTTCGCTTCTTCCAAAGTTGTACCCTTCTTCACAAGGAACATTGTTCTTAATGCCCTGAAAAGGTACCGATCATGTCCCACACGAAGTGACAAATCTCCAATGTAACTGTCTATTAACTGTAACTATAAAAAGAATTAATTTTATCAGAGTGGTAACATTATTATGTATTAGCATGATATAAAATAATCATAACACAGTAGAACTTACACGATCGCTAACCCACTCATGGTGTTATCGCCATATTTTGGCCAAAGGAGGAGATGAGCCGTAATCAAAATGGGCTTGGAAGATACATATATGCAACGTGTTGTTGAATCGGCCTTGTGCGTGGATTTGGGCTAAATTGCCCGTGTATCTTATATTGTAGTAGGTTCCGTTTCGGTTTAAGATAGAGTTGTTAGGGTTATTCCAAAGATAGAAAGTCTCCGGACTATAAATATGTACCTAAGGTTATTGAGAAAGGAGGACGATCACGTTCACAACAAACACAATCTCGGCGCATTGCCACCCCTTGTTTCTAGGGTTTTTCTCGGGTAAGTGTCATGCTGCCTAGATCGCATCTTGCGATCTGGGCAGTATCTGCTTATGCGTTATTTAGTGTTACTCGTGCTGAAGCCTTGTTGATGGCGAGTAATCCTGTTATCATAGATCTGTTTGGGCTAGCATCGGTACCTTTTTGTTATGATTGCTTAGCTATGCTGGCTTTACTTATCTCGCTGCCTTTGCACCTTTTTTGGGTGTGAGGGTAGCACCTTGCTTGATCTTTATTTAGTCGATTTGATCTGTTACGGTTGTGCCTTGTTCTCCAAGGTTTAGTTTGATATCCACATGATCAGGCCTTGCAAACGGGTTGAACGATCCAGTGGCATGTAAGGATATGGTTTGCCAATTCGAGAGGAGTTGTTCCGGGAATTGACTTTACGTCGGTTGTTAGGCCTTCTCTAGGGTTAGTTTTCTATCATCTTTCATGTCCACCAGGCTCAATTACGTGTAGGATGTTCCAATTATGTGGTGAAAACGCTAAACTGTCGTAGATCGAGTTAGCTTGTATTGATGAAGCAAAACCCTATGTTATCGTAGATTTAATGCAGAACCATGGGATAATCGGCTCCAGGAGCCGATTCACAGGGAAACCTGGGAGCCGGTCGCGGCTCGAATTTTACGTATGTTTGTTTGCCATGCAGGAAACCAATCGAAGCAATCCATCACCTTCCTGACCAGGTATAGGTCAGGTGGCACGCCCTTGCACCAGCCAGGACGTGTGCCGGAGTTTTGCGGGCCGTTGCCCGAGGGACCAGGGCCCACCAGCAGTTCTGGGAGCCTCCCGGCTCTTCGTGTTGCCCGTCGCTGCTCGCCGGTGGGTTTTGGCAGGCAACACATTCTGGCACGCCCGGTGGGACCTTGAACAACGTCTACATCAACATCCGACGCTGCGATGGAGAACAGACCGGTCACGTACGACGATCTGCCTGAGGAGCACAAGGCGAAGTATGATGATATCAAAGCTCTCTTCGAAGCCGATCTCATCGGCTCTTTTGAGAGGACCCGTAAGCATGGCATCAGGTGGAAAGGGTTCTCACCCGAAGGTGCTCTTGACGAGGTGGATCTGTCTGTTCCTTCAGAGGAGCGCACCAGAGCTCTGCGATAGGAAGTCAATTACATGGTGGCTCATTCTCTTCACCGCCATTCTGAGAGCCTAGTGAACGCTTTAGAGCGCGTCGCGGTTCGCGTAGTTCAGGAGATCATGAAACATCAGTACTCTCCGTCGGGGCCTACTCTAGGGACTCACCAGGGAGAAAGACCGCTCCAGACCAGGCCACAGCTGCCATTCACGCTTGCAGCTCCGGAGCCACCAGGGGCACCGGCGTACGTCGTCTACAAGGTTGGAGGTGACCCTGGCGATTGCCAATTCCTGTTTGAACCACCTAAAGAGATCCCACATGGATATGTGTGCACCTACGTGCCGGACTGCAATAGCCTGACGCGCACGAACCAGATTGCAACCGCAGGGATTTCTGGGGCAGGAGTTTCTGGAGCAGGAGCTTCGGGGGCAGGTATTTCCGGAACAGGGATGTCTGGGATGGACGCTGATAAACAGGCATGGCTAGCCAAGTACGCCACCGGAGCGAGTTCTGAGAATTTAGCCCCTGCAGCTCAAACGGTGGAACAAATCTGTACCATCTTGAGAGACCAGTTCGGCTTCGTGCCGAAGAGAAGGACAATCGGCTATTCTAAGCCGTACCCCAACGAGTTTGATCTAATTCCGCTGCCACCCAAGTATCGGCTCCCTGAGTTCTCAAGGTTTAGCGGATCAGAAGGGTCGAGCTCGATCGAGCACGTGAGCCGATACCTGGCACAGTTAGGCATGATTTCAGCATCGGATCAGTTACGCGTAAGGTTCTTTGCGCAATCTCTGACAGGACCAGCTTTTGGGTGGTACACCTCGTTGCCACCGGATTCGATCCAGACCTGGAAGCAACTGGAAGAACAGTTCCACATTCAGTATCATTCAGAAGCTATCGAGGCTGGCATTGCAGATCTGGCGCAGGTGCGGCAAAAGCGGGGAGAAACGGTAGCTGAGTACATTCAACGTTTCAGGACTGTCAAGAACCGATGTTATTCGGCTCGTTTAACTGAGAAAGAAGCGGTCGAGCTGGCAGTGTTGGGTCTCTCAGCACCTATCAAGGATCTGGCTTTCCAAGTAGAGTACAATTCATTGGCGCACATGGCCCAGAAACTGACAATGTATGAACAGCGCCACCCTGAGTTGTACCAAGACAAGTTCAAACGTCCGATAAGCCTGGTCGATACAGAAGAAGAGGATCCCGTACAAGACCAGGAGGTGGCCGTAGCTGAATGGGCTCGGGGGGCAGATCCTGTGTCCTGCAAATGGGTGAAACAGCAAGGGCCTGCAAAAGGGTTCGACTTCGATGTGAGCAAAGCTGAGCAGATATTCGATTTACTACTGAAAGAAAAGCAACTGAAGTTACCCGAAGGCCATAAAATCCCTACGGCTCAAGAAATGAACGGGAGACCATACTGCAAGTGGCATCACTCATTCACCCACACCACCAATGATTGCAAAGAGCTCCGTCGCTAGATCCAAACGGCGATAGAACAGGGTCGTCTGATCCTTGGGCAGTTCGCCATGAAAGTAGACACAAACCCGTTTCCCGGCGTCAACATGGTAGAACACAGCCACTCCACGAGGCGTCAGTTAGATTTCTCGTTCGATGTTAATATGACAGGGCCGGTGTACCACCATGGCTCATATAAGGAGGAAGGCGGTCGCTCTCGGGGCAAAGAAAGAGAGGAGGCCGGTCCACGTGACCGGCCCCGTTATGATGACAGGCGGTATTTAACCGAGGAGCAAGTGAGAAGCGTGCGATATCAGAAGCCACACTCCACGCATCTCCTTAACAAGTATGAGCGTCAGTATGACCGACGTCGCCGGCACGATAGAGATGATGAAGGATATGAGCACCTCGCTAGTAAAAAGTCGAAGGAAAAAGAAGGCGTGGATAAACATTGGGATTGTCCTTTCTTCAAGTATTGCTGGGACGCGGGAATGAGCCGATTGCCTACGATCGACAACTGCCCGGAATGTGGACAGCAGAAGGATGACACAGGTCCAGTCTCAGTGTTTAAGCGTCTAGGGCCCCTCCCACCTCAGAACAGGCAAGAGGAGTCATCTCGAGCAAAAGGTCTCAAGGAGCCGAAGGGTGAAAAAGAAGAAGACAGATATCACCGGCCAAGGTGGTGTCCCGATGGACTCAGACACACCCAAAAGCGTAGAGTTCTGCGACTGCGTAGCCTGGAGGAAGCCGAAGCACAGTACCTCCACGCTTTAAGGAAAGCACGGCCGGATCTGGCCGTGAAAGTTCGGCAAACCTTGGAAACAGAGGCTCGTCCGAAAAGGAAAGAGTGGCGCCCCAAACCAGTAAAAGCCGATGCGAAGACATCGGCTAGCACAAACATGGTGTTCACACTTCCGTCAGAGTTTTGCGCTCCAAGAGCCAAAGAACTACCAGTGGCACAGTTTGACTGCGGCCCACGGCCGGTTATCTTTGAAAAGCCACAAGAGAAGGGCTACAAACATCTGAAAGCTCTGTACCTGCGAGGTTATATCAATGGGCAGCCTGTCCGCAAGATGTTGGTTGACACCGGAGCGGCAGTCAATATAATGCCATACTCCATGCTACGGCGTTTGGGGCGCTCCATTGCAGATCTGATCAAAACCAACGTCACGTTAAGCGACTTCAACGGCCAAACTTCAGAGACGTAAGGCGTTCTGAATGTGGACCTGACCGTGGGCAGAAAAACCATCCCTACGTCATTCTTCATCGTTGACAGCAAAAGCACCTACGCCGTATTGCTGGGGAGGGATTGGATTCATGCCAACTGCTGCATTCCATCCACGATGCACCAGTGCCTGATACAGTGGGATGGAGATGAAGTGGAGGTCATTCATGCAGATGATTCGATCGAGGTCTCCATAGCTGGCATGAACATCTGGGAAGCAGGAGACCAAGAGCCGATCTCTGGAGTCAGTCTAGACGGCTGTGAGCGCATTGAAGCTACAAAAAACGGGGTGAGGCTGGTCTTATCCACTGGCCCGACAGAGTAGCGAAGTCCACGATTGCACGTGGTACGGCCGATCCCTGCGATCGGCCACAAAAAATAAAACGCAGTAATCTTACGACAAACAGGTCATGCAGTCGTGGTAGGGAGATTTCCTGCCATTGTAGAGCACAAATAAGTTGTAAACCTACCTTGACCAATGCAATCAAAAAGGGGGCCGATTCAGGCAATCGGCCCAAATTATCTTTGTTGTCCTCACCAACTGTTTGCCCCGTGTTTAGCATCGATTTAGCAGGTGACGGAAAGCTAGGGTATGGGTTTACCTCCGCTGATGAGCTAGAGGAGATTGATATCGGTCCTGGGGATAAGCCGCGACCGACATTTATCAGCAAGAAGTTAGATCCGAATCTGCGGGGTCCGATGGTAGCTTTGTTGAAAGAATATCCAGATTGCTTTGCCTAGGATTATACAGAGATGCCCGGGCTAGACAGGAGCATCATTGAGCATCGACTCCCGCTTAAAAAAGTATTTCGGCCATTCCAGCAGCGAGCACGACAGATGAAGGCCGAAATTTTGAAAGAAGTCAAGAAAGAGATCGAGAAAATGTTGACAGCCAAGTTAATCAGGCCATGCAGGTATGCTGAGTGGATTTCTAGTATCGTACCTGTAGAGAAAAAAGATGGCCGCTGGCGTGTTGCCATAGATTTTCGGGATCTCAATAGAGCCAGTCCAAAGGATGAGTATCCGATGCCGGTAGCAGAGACATTAATCAACGCAGCTGCTGGTCATAAGGTTTTGAGCTTCATGGATGGCAATGCCGGTTACAACCAAATTTTTATGGCTCCGGAAGATATACACAAGACTGCATTCAGAGTCCCAGGTTCGGTGGGGTTGTTTGAATATGTAGTCATGACGTTTGGACTGAAGAATGCCGGCGCCACATACCAAAGAGCCATGAATTACATTTTCCATGATCTGATCGGCAAGCTGGTGGAAATTTATATCGATGACGTGGTGGTCAAGTCTGCTTCAGTACAAGGACACTTGGACGATCTGCGACGCGTCGTGGACCGAACAAGAAAATTCGGGCTACGGATGAATCCAAAGAAGTGTGCCTTCGGTGTGACGGCCGGTCAGTTCTTGGGTTTCTTGGTCCATGAACGCGGAATCGAGATCGGCCTGAAAAGTCAGGAGGCAGTGCGAACAATGAAGCCACCTACCACGAAGAAAGAACTGCAGTCTCTCATCGGCAAGATCAACTTCGTCAGAAGATTCATCTCCAATCTGTCAGGAAGAATAGAGCCGTTCATGGGACTGGTGAAAATTAAAACTGATGAGGAGTTCCGCTGGGGGACAGAACAACAACGAGCCTTCGACGAAATCAAAGAATATCTGACGAAGCCGCCAGTGTTGGTTCCGCCCCAGCCGGATAGGCCGTTCTACATTTACTTGTCAGTAGCTGACACGTCCATCGCCTCGGTGGTGGTGCAAGTTTATGATGGTCTGGAGCGAGTCGTGTTTTACATCAGCAGAAGGATGCTGGATGCAGAGACAAGGTATCCTGAGATCGATAAGTTGTGCCTCTGCCTGTTTTTCACCTGCACCAAGCTGCGCCACATCTTGCTCTCAGCGGAGATTATCATTATATGCAAATCAGATGTCATAAAACATATGCTGTCGGCTCCTATGTTGAAAGGCCGACTCGGCAGATAGATGTTTGCATTATCGAAATTTGATATCCGGTATCAACCCGCGAAAGCAGTTAAGGGTCAGGCGTTGGCCGACCTTATTGCTGAAAGAATCAACACTGATATAGCAACGCTGTCTGTACGAGCGTGGGCCATGTTTTTCGATGGATCGGTTTGTGATGATGGTTGCGGCATCGGCATTCTACTCGTGTCGCCCCGGGGGGCAACATACTCCTTCTCCATCAGGCTATCTACCCCTCGCACCAACAACGTCGCTGAGTATGAGGCGATACGCAAGGGAATGGAGTTGCTCATCGAAGCTAGAGCAGAAGCAGTGGAAATTTTTGGAGACTCCAAATTGGTGATTTTCCAACTCACGGGGGAATACAAGTGCGAGAGCGAGTCGCTCTTCCCATTGTGGTTGCAATGCCGTGAGCTGATGGCACAGTTCCGGTACATAAACTTGAACTGGATCCCGCGATCGCAGAATATCGAGGCGAATGATCTCGCACAAATGGCTTCGGGCTACAAGGACGTAGCAGAGGGAGCTGATGTTCAGGTACAGTTCCTGGAGGCGGACGACTGGAGAGCCGATATCTTCAATTACTTGAAAGATTCGGCTCGGGGGGCACCTAAACGGATAAGGTACAAGGCCATGAAGTATGTGCTTATTGGGGATGACATGTTCTACAGGACTCTGGAGGGGTTACTGCTCAAATGTCTAGGACCAACCAAAGCCAATCGGCTCCTACACGAGGTACACGAAGGCGCCTGTGGGACTCACCAATCGGCTCACAAGATGAAATGGTTGATCAGGCGATCAGGGTTTTATTGGCCCACCATGCTGGAGGACTGTTTTAAGTACTACAAAGGGTGTCAAGCATGTCAGAAATTTGGAAAGATTCAGACGGTACCCGCGTCAGCAATGAACCCCATCATCAAGCCTTGGCCATTCCGAGGTTGGGGCATGGATATGATTGGCAAGATCAATCCTCCATCAAGCAAAGGCCACATGTGGATTTTGGCCATTACGGATTATTTCACTAAATGGGTGGAAGCCGTCCCTATGAAGTCAGTGAACTCGAAGGATGTTATCGATTTTGTGAAAGAACATGTCATTCATAGATTCGGGATTCCCCAAACGATCACGACCGATGGAGGTTCGGTCTTCACTTCTCACGAGTTTAGAGAGTTCTGTGAGGACACGGGAATTAAGCTGATCCGATCATCTCCATACTATGCTCAAGCAAATGGGCAAGCTGAAGCGTCCAACCAGAGCCTTATCAAGCTGATCAAGAGGAAAATCGATGAGCACCCCAGGCGTTGGCACGAGGTTTTGTCAGAGTCTTTATGGGCTTATCGCATGTCATGTCATGGAGCGATAAAAACCTCGCCATACCATCTAGTCTATGGTCAAGAAGCCGTATTGCCCTGGGAGATTACGGCTGGATCGAGACGTGTCACTTTTCAGAACGATCTAACAACTGAAGAATACACGGCCCTGATGAGTGACAGTGTTGAGGATTTAACTGAGCTTAGGCTGTGGTCGCTTGAGAAAATCAAAGAGAACAAGGCCAAGGTAGCTCGTGCATATAATAAGAAGGTGAGACCGAAGGAGTTCCACGTTGGCGATCTGGTATGGGAAGCTGTATTGCCATTGGGGACTAAGGATGCAGCATATGGTAAATGGTCTCCAAATTGGCACGGGCCATACAGGGTCGATCAAGTTTTAAGGGGGAACGCGTATATGCTTGAGGAGCTGGATGGCGTGAAATTCCCAGTGGCTGTCAACGGTCAGCATCTCAAGAAATATTTCCCAAGCATGTGGGATGATGGACAGTGAAATATGGGGGCCGATACATGAAATCGGCCAATAAAAATTTAAAAAAATACAGCCGATGCACAGCCATCGACTCTAGAGGTTCAAACTGTTACGAGCAGGTGTCAGTTTACATGAATAAGCTACTGAAGGAATGCCTCGAAGGCGTGGAGGGCGTCAGCACGGACACGATCCACCTCAGCGATCTCGGCTTCGTCATCTTCGTCCTTGCCCATCACCAGCTGCTTGTTCAGGGCACGTATTTCCGCCAGATCATTCTTCAGTTGAGCTTTGAGGCCTTCCGCTTCGTCTTGGGAGCGGGCGATGAGTGCTTCTTTGTCACGGATGAGCTGTTTAGTCGCCCGGACCTTCTCTTCAAGATCTCCCAGTTCCTTTTTCAAGGATGCAAGCTCGGCGGTGCTGACAGAGGTGTCAGTTTTGGCATCCAGAGACGCCTTTTTCTCGTTGAGCTGCTGACATTTGTCTGCAATGTTGGCCTTCAGTGGGAGTTGGGCGCGGCGCAGATTAATCCTCTCGTGAGCCAACTTCACCCTTGACCCGTAGAAAGACAGAGTTACAACTGGCCAAAGCTTCACCTGCAGTGCTACTGGGAGTTGGTCCTTGATTTCAGCAAGAACACTCTTCACTTCTTCAGAGCCCTCGATCAACTTCTCGATCGGGGAGGATAACAAGGCTTTGAGACGCTGGAATTGAGGTAGAACAGCCCTTGCTCGTGGTTCATCGTTGGCAACAGGGAGAGTTGGTTCGATGGATTCAGGGTCGAACGTCGGCAGGCCTGAGATATCACAACCCTGGCAGGCCGAAATGGCATCAGTATGCGTCCAACACGGAAGGAAGAGCCGAACGAAGCGAACGTACCTCTCCTAAGGTCAAGGGGATAGCAGATGACGAGACCATCGGTTTGTGTGTTGTTGCTGGGGGTTTGGCCAAAGTGGTAACCGTTTCAGCTACGCCTTCAGGGATTACTAGATCCAGCCTTGCGGCAGGCATCGGCACTTCCCCGGCTTTTCCACTAGAAGTGCCAGTCGTCTGCATGGAAGGTGCTTAGCCGATGTAAATAAGTGATGAATCGGCAGATATAAAAAAATAATAATTGGTAAGAGCATTGAGGGTGACGACTTTCGAAACCTCCTGGCTCGACGAAGAAGTTTGCAGCCCCTTGCGAGCCCTCTTGGGGCTCACAGCTGGCCCCGCCTCGACTGGTGCTCGGGGGGCAGTAGGTTCAGGAACCAGCCTTTTCCTGGAAGCCGATGGTGGCAAATCTGGCTGGCTCGGTGTGATGGTCCTCTCAGAATCTGTTGGGCCCAATTCTCCTCGATTGGATTGTGTGTCCTCGCTGGAGGTGTCTTCGACGGAAGCCTGTAAGAAAGGAGAGCTAGTAAGCACAAGCATGTTTGCAAGGATGAAAGAGATCAACCAAGGCATGGATCAGCATACATGCGAACTTTCTGGAGAAGGGCTCCGGCGCCTCAAAGTCTTCCTGGCAGCTACCTTCCTCACCACCGTTCTTGTTTTAGTTGGAACTCGAGAGGCGGCGGACCCAGAAGTGGCTTGGATCTTGGAAGCCGATTGTGGTGATATCGGCTGGTTCTGCATCACGACCTTTTTAAAAGGTGGCGAATTTTTGCAGAAAAGGACCACAGGAGCTGGTGGGAAGAATTCGAAGGGGGAGCCATCATCGTGTGTAGGTTCAGGACCATCTTGTCGCTGCAAGGAGACGGAGCGGGATATTAGAAGAATCATTTGTGAGTTGCATCAAGAAAATTTACAAGTAATAGTACCTGTTCTACAGGGATATCATATTCAGCATCGAGCTGTTCCAGCAACGGTCCCAGAGCTCTCCTGAAGGCATGAGTCTTCCACATCGACCACCAGTTCTCAAAACCATCGGTTGATGAAGTAAAGATGAGGTTGTTGGGAATTGGGATGGTCAGAGCATCAAAGAAGGAATAACACCTTTGACTGGTGAGAGGGTCGGGCAGGTCAGCTCTGCTCTCTGTAAGATGGTGGAGAAAGAAATGGGGAGGTACTTGTCCAAGGCCAAATTGCCGAGCCACTACGACTGGCTGGTAGAATTCATATCCAGGCTTGATTATTCTATTGGATGTGCTCATGCCAACTGGAAGAAAGCAGGGACGGATCACAGTGGAAAATAGCTGCCGAGTGCTGGTGTCATCGGCAAAGTTGTCTAGCCTAAAGGAGATTGGATTTTCAAAATGTTCCGATTCTTCCGTGTAAGGAAAGAAGATAGGATTATCCAGGCCTTGGAAGAAAATGCTGAACCATTTGGATGCTTCCTGAGGGATCAGTTTGCTACCTGGCAGTCTGTACAGAGCTTGGCCATAGCTGGTGCATCGGATCTGCTTCCCTTTGACATTTGGAAAGGTGCAACTCGCCAAAAGGGGGAAGTTTGGGACATGGTTTTGAAAATACAGCTGAGACCATAGCTGGATGAACCACCAAGGACCTCCTGTTTTGACTGCTATGCCGGAGAATAATTTGACAGACATCAACTGGAGATATCGATAGACTTCTCCAAGGAATAGTTTGCCGACGCCGAGTTGAGTGCCTTTGGCAAGTTCGTAGGCCAAGGAGAGGTAATTCTTGGTTGGAGCCAGGGAAGGGCCACAGAATATGAAATGTTCCAGCCAGAAGTTGAGGAAAGCCGTGTGTTCTTTCTCTGTGACAGGGCCTTTAGTTTTCATGTGTTTTTGAAGATAGGCACCCCAGTTCGTGCAGTCTGTTTTGGAAGAAAGCTTGTAGGGGACCTTTGTCAGCTTAAAAGTAGAGGGGCTGGGTGATGTAACGTCCAGACCAGTAATCATCACCACGTCTAACAGAGTTGGTGTCATGGGGCCATGACCAAACATGAAGCAGTTCAGAGCATCGGACCAGAAATAGCCGATGGTTTTTAGAAGATTTTCATGTTTCTCCAGGGGAGACAATGACAAATGCAAGGCATCAGCTATTCCCGTGGTTTCCCATTGAGATTGGTAAGTTTTGGCTACCCTGCTGAACCAAGAGACCCAATGTTCAGGAGGATTAGGCCGGGCTCGCAAGCAGTCGGCCCAAGAATTCAAATCTAAGTTTTGGCTTACGAAGGGGATTCTGTTTGCCTCGCAAGAGATCAGATGGGCAGGACTAGATTCTGTACGGGGGCCAAGACAGAGAGAATTTGGGAGAGAAGGATGCGGCAGCAGGATGTTTGAAACCTAAAAAATTTAACGGTGGAATAAAGCATTAATTCAGGTGTTTGCTATTAATTCTAGCGCCGTGTTCAGACTACGAGGAGCAGGCGTACCTTCAGACCAGAGACCGCTGTGTTGATATTGGACGATTCCGCCATCTAGTTTGCCGGCGGAGATGGATCTATGCGATTGGGGATCGAGGGTTCTTGTCGCTGTGAGCTCGATCTATGCGGTGAGGAAATTGGAGATCTGGTTTAGCCTTTTTGAAGAGGGTCGCAGGCTACCGTTTGAAGTTGGAGAGTGGCCGCTCAGATTTATCTAAATATGCGACCAAATTTGACCTTGTCAACGTTTGTGGGGAAAGTCGATGTGTTACCATCGGCTCGTTGGGCTTTGACTTGGTTGACCATATGAGCGTAGTATGGTGAAAGCCGATACATTGCTATCGGCTTCTAGAATGTTGACCTATTTTGACTATCGGCAAAAGTGAATTGGAAAAGCAATCTTTGTTGATTCAAAAGACGATTGTTTACAATGGAGCTGATTGCTTACAAAAGGAAATCTACTGCTAGTACTACTACTACTAGTTCCTAATCTAGAGGCCGGTGTTGTCGCCGCTGTCCTCGCCGTCGTCGTACTCGCTGTCATCAGCGCTGCTTCCGGCGTCGTCTTCGTCGCTGCTGCTGAGGATGTCAGCGGGGGCCTCCTCATCCTCGTCGTCGTCTTCGGTGTCCTCGCTGGACCCGGCGCGGAAGCGCTTCACCGGCGGGTATTCATCGGAGGAGGTGTCCTCCTCCGCTTCCTCCTCCTCGTCGGAGGATTCGACGCCATCCCAGGACCAGGCGTCGTCGGAGCTCTCCACCTCCAGTTCCCCGTCGACAAGGAACTGGAGGCCCTCCTCGCCGTCGGTCAGGGACTCGTCGTCCTCCGACCAGGCGGCGAAGTCCCAGTCCCTCTCGTCCCACCATTGTGGGGCGAGAGCCTCGTACGACGCCATTGGCGGGTGCTCCGGCGTCGGCTCTCGGTTGCTCATCGTGTTGGAAGATTGGGAGGAAAGGGCGGATGATTTGGAGGAAGAAGAGGAGGCCATGGCAGAGGAAGAGGGTTTTTCGGCGGAGGAAGAGGGTTTTTTGGCTAATGGAGGAAGATGGGGGCTGCAAACTGCTCAGATGAATTTAAATAAGGGGAATAGTGGGAGGCGGTTCAATGCCATAGCAGTTTCCATAATGTGGTGCCAAAACGGTCAAATCATGCACTGCGGAGGAGTTGAGAAGACAGGGCATCATGATGAGGGGGTGGCGTGACGATTCTGCTCTGCAACGCATAGCCCGATAAAAAAAAGAGAAGGGGAGAAGAAAAAACATCAACAGAGTGGTTTTGGAATTATTATTGCCAAAACCAGGGGGCATGTGTTATCGCCATATTTTGGCCAAAGGAGGAGATGGGCCATAATCAAAATGGGCTTGGAAGATACATATATGCAACGTGTTGTTGAATCGGCCTTGTGCGTGGATTTGGGCTAAATTGCCCGTGTATCTTATATTGTAGTAGGTTCCGTTTCGGTTTAAGATAGAGTTGTTAGGGTTATTCCAAAGATAGAAAGTCTCCGGACTATAAATATGTACCTAAGGTTATTGAGAAAGGAGGACGATCACGTTCACAACAAACACAATCTCGGCGCATCGCCACCCCTTGTTTCTAGGGTTTTTCTCGGGTAAGTGTCATGCTGCCTAGATCGCATCTTGCGATCTGGGCAGTATCTGCTTATGCGTTATTTAGTGTTACTCGTGCTGAAGCCTTGTTGATGGCGAGTAATCCTGTTATCATAGATCTGTTTGGGCTAGCATCGGTACCTTTTTGTTATGATTGCTTAGCTATGCTGGCTTTACTTATCTCGCTGCCTTTGCACCTTTTTTGGGTGTGAGGGTAGCACCTTGCTTGATCTTTATTTAGTCGATTTGATCTGTTACGGTTGTGCCTTGTTCTCCAAGGTTTAGTTTGATATCCACATGATCAGGCCTTGCAAACGGGTTGAACGATCCAGTGGCATGTAAGGATATGGTTTGCCAATTCGAGAGGAGTTGTTCCGGGAATTGACTTTACGTCGGTTGTTAGGCCTTCTCTAGGGTTAGTTTTCTATCATCTTTCATGTCCACCAGGCTCAATTACGTGTAGGATGTTCCAATTATGTGGTGAAAACGCTAAACTGTCGTAGATCGAGTTAGCTTGTATTGATGAAGCAAAACCCCATGTTATCGTAGATTTAATGCAGAACCATGGGATAATCGGCTCCAGGAGCCGATTCACAGGGAAACCTGGGAGCCGGTCGCGGCTCGAATTTTACGTATGTTTGTTTGCCATGCAGGAAACCAATCGAAGCAATCCATCACCTTCCTGACCAGGTATAGGTCAGGTGGCACGCCCTTGCACCAGCCAGGACGTGTGCCGGAGTTTTGCGGGCCGTTGCCCGAGGGACCAGGGCCCACCAGCAGTTCTAGGAGCCTCCCGGCTCTTCGTGTTGCCCGTCGCTGCTCGCCGGTGGGTTTTGGCAGGCAACACATGGTCCAACACATCTTTAAGCTTTAATGAATTCAACATAATTCCATTTGCATGTTGGTAAACAACCTTTTTACCATTCGATTCATCCTTACATGCGTTTTCAACCAATGTCACGGCTGCTTGTATTTGCTTAGCACTCAGGACTCGTGTATCATCATCTTGGTTTACAAATAATCCTACGAAAATGGTTAAAAAAACTCGTTAGAACTACATACAGATGTAATTAGTAGGTACACATACAATGCATACTCGTGTAAATGGAGTGTGTTGCATGCTCGCTTGATTTCTCACATTGCATGCGACAGTTTCCACCTCTGCATGCTGGCAATGCATGCTCGAGTTCAAAAGAAGAGGACAGGAGCGTTTTTAGGAGGATAATAACTTAGCTAATTAATTTTTCTCTCGCCTTCCATGCAATACAATTCGGAACAACCCCAAAATCACTAGGGGCCCTTTAATCCGGAGCGGAGGGAGTACTAGGCTAAAACACCACAATTATTCAGTAATAAATGGCTATGCGCCTAAACCAGCATTCCTAGTGAAACTGCATGAAAAATAAAATGTGTCGTGTAAACTGAACCTGAGGGAGTACCTTTCTTAAGTGCACGACGTTTGGGGGGCTCATATCCCACGAAACCTTCAAGTTTTGTAGAAATTTTGCGCTTACGTTTCCCCAAACCTTGTTCCGGCTCATTGTTAACGTCCAACTTACTACCGATGCTGTTGGAATCGTCTGACGCAGTTGCTCCATCCAGCTCTTTCCCATTTTTGCTAATTCCGTACATTTCCGATGGAAGGTCTGACACGGCTTTTGTAGAAATATCATAGGCGCTAGAACTGTACCAAGGAGAACAAGGGCAGATTTGCGGAGGAAGTCATCGTCCGCAGCTTTGCTCATGACAATATCAGCTATTAAATCTTTAATAACAATGTTGCTAGTAGTTGCGCTGAAAAAATGTGGTGGAATACAGGAATTTCCGTCTTCACCTTCCTCATCAATTATACGATTAGCAGACAGACCATAGTTTCGTAATCCATAAATGCACTCTGCATCTTGTGCAGTCAATGCAAATTTGCCTTTATTACGCAGGACAAAAGTGCTAGAGTCATGATCATAAATGTGAAACATGTACTGCAGCAAGACAACTCGCATCCGAATTGGTGGAATTTGTAACATACTTCGCATATTTAATTCCAAAAATTTGCTACGTTGTTGACTTGTAAAATTGCCCACAAGTCTACACCATGTTTCAACAGAGCAAGCAATATCACCATCCAGTTCCATCACGCTGCATGAAAAATCAACATGACAATAAAAAACAATTGTCAAGTTAGTGCATGCATGTGTTTATACTATGTAAAGGAAATTGTTGGCATAAAGAAAAAATGGAACAAAAGTCTACATTAAAAACAAGTGTAAACAATGCCAATTTAAAAAATAAGTATGCTCGTTCTAACTTATCGTCATGGTCATATTGGAAAACCAAAAGAGTCGCCAGGCTTGACTCCCAACTCAATCAGCTGCTCATGATCCATGCGATCATACCATGCGATCATGTTACCTCCGCCGCCACAGATCAAAACGTCCCCCTGGCACCCTAGTAATTCTCACCACCGCTGCACCCTACCATATTACCTCCGCCGCCACAGATCAAAACGTCCCCTGGCCCCGCCAACCCCTCTCTGCACACCGCGAAACCATGCGATCATAGATCTGCATGATCATAGATCTACATGATCATAGATCTAGGCACAAAGCGATAGGTTGCATGCGATCATAGATCCATGCTGAGACGGTCGCTGTTGTACTTCTCCCGCGCGCCGCCACTATACTTCTCCCGCGCGCCGCCGTTATACGAATGGCGCACTCCGCCGAGTCGCCGCAAGGTACAGATGGTCGCTCCTCGAAGGAGTCAACGCGAAACACGGTTGTAAACTGGGACAGAGAAGACGGCGGTAGGGCGACGATGTAGCCACGACGCGGTCGTGTCTATCTGACCCACCACGTCGCTGCGCGTATGAATAAAAAAATGTGAAAACGACCCTAAAGGCCCAGTTTAGGCCGACGTACGCAGTACATTAATTGGCCAAAAAAAACATGAAATTTTTTTTGACACTCTGGAGGTTGGGTTCCACACACTGGCCTAGCTCAAGCCCATTACAAGCGAACTAGACCAGAGTAGTACAGCCTGGCGGCCCTAGAGGTCAGCCCATTACAGGGGCAGGATAGCATGTGAATCGGATTTGTTTTTTGAGAGGAGTTCGAGGGTGAGCATCGACCGGGGTATATAAGCTGGTCCTCCTCGCCTCCAACTAGCGAGGTGGGACTAAAACTCCCATCCACATCGGGACCGCGGGCAGCACGCGTACACGGGCCGATTTACTGCCGGCCCACCAGCATGCGGCGCTGCCACGGGCACGGGAGCTGGCCCAGTGCTTAGATTGTCTCGCTGGGCCTGGTTATAAGGTATGTTTATTTATTTTTCCCTCTTATTTGTTTTTCGTTTTTTCAATTCTAATTTCTGTTTCAATTCAAATCAAATGATTTCAAAACTCAATTTGATTTTAAACCTTTACGAAACCTTTTAAGTAGGTTTCATATTATTTTTTACTGTGTTATTAAATCCACTCAATTATAATTTTCTTGTTATTTAATATTTATCTATGATTAGGTATTTTCTCTTTTTCCAAGTTACATTTAAAATGATTCAAACCCATATAATTTTTTCCAAATAATCCTTTATGATCTACCAATAGATCCATGGTTAAACCACATCCTGTGGGCCTAAAAATGATTTTTCCCAAAATATTACAGGTTCCAATTGTGTAGCTATAGTTCAAATTTTCCATGTTTTCTCATATTTGACCAAACTTTGACTTGTGCTACAAATTGACCAAGATAGAAATTAAAGACCACCAAAGTGGTTATGTTCCCACCAAATGTCCCCATCTACCTAAACATGCTGGTGAAACAAAGGTTTCAACTATAAATTTTGTACTTCCTTCACAAAATATAGCTGAATTTTGAATTTTAAAATGGAAAATGGTATTTAAAGGCATCCTTGCTGACAGACACCAAAAGATGAAATGTATGCCATGCCAAGACACACCTCCCTGCCAAGTGTGAGTCAATTCTGAGAAAGTATGACATGGAGCTGGCCATGTCCTATGAAATTTGGGTACACACCCATGAGACTCACACTTGGAACCAAGAGTGAGACAACAAACTCATCTTTGCTTCCACAAACTCAAGGTTTAATATTTTTCATTCTAAATAGGGTACAATCTAAGACCAATGGACAAGGTTTCACTATTTTTTGAATTTTTGTGATTTTATACTGCCAGGTCAAAGACTGGTCAAATTTTGCGTCGAACACCGAGTAGCCATAGGGATGAACCTAGCTGATCTACCAATAGATCCATGGTTAAACCACATCCTGTGGGCCTAAAAATGATTTTCCCCAAAATATTACAGGTTCCAATTGTGTAGCTATAGTTCAAATTTTCCATGTTTTCTCATATTTGACCAAACTTTGACTTGTGCTACAAATTGACCAAGATAGAAATTAAAGACCACCAAAGTGGTTATGTTCCCACCAAATGTCCCCATCTACCTAAGCATGCTGGTGAAACAAAGGTTTCAACTATAAATTTTGTACTTCCTTCACAAAATATAGCTGAATTTTGAATTTTAAAATGGAAAATGGTATTTAAAGGCATCCTTGCTGACAGACACCAAAAGATGAAATGTATGCCATGCCAAGACACACCTCCCTGCCAAGTTTGAGTCAATTCTGAGAAAGTATGACATGGAGCTGGCTATGTCCTATGAAATTTGGGTACACACCCATGAGACTCACACTTGGAACCAAGAGTGAGACAACAAACTCATCTTTGCTTCCACAAACTCAAGGTTTAATATTTTTCATTCTAAATAGGGTACAATCTAAGACCAATGGACAAGGTTTCACTATTTTTTGAATTTTTGTGATTTTATACTGCCAGGTCAAAGACTGGTCAAATTTTGCGTCGAACACCGAGTAGCCATAGGGATGAACCTAGCTGATCTACCAATAGATCCATGGTTAAACCACATCCTGTGGGCCTAAAAATGATTTTCCCCAAAATATTACAGGTTCCAATTGTGTAGCTATAGTTCAAATTTTCCATGTTTTCTCATATTTGACCAAACTTTGACTTGTGCTACAAATTGACCAAGATAGAAATTAAAGACCACCAAAGTGGTTATGTTCCCACCAAATGTCCCCATCTACCTAAACATGCTGGTGAAACAAAGGTTTCAACTATAAATTTTGTACTTCCTTCACAAAATATAGCTGAATTTTGAATTTTAAAATGGAAAATGGTATTTAAAGGCATCCTTGCTGACAGACACCAAAAGATGAAATGTATGCCATGCCAAGACACACCTCCCTGCCAAGTTTGAGTCAATTCTGAGAAAGTATGACATGGAGCTGGCTATGTCCTATGAAATTTGGGTACACACCCATGAGACTCACACTTGGAACCAAGAGTGAGACAACAAACTCATCTTTGCTTCCACAAACTCAAGGTTTAATATTTTTCATTCTAAATAGGGTACAATCTAAGACCAATGGACAAGGTTTCACTATTTTTTGAATTTTTGTGATTTTATACTGCCAGGTCAAAGTCTGGTCAAATTTTGCGTCGAACACCGAGTAGCCATAGGGATGAACCTAGCTGATCTACCAATAGATCCATGGTTAAACCACATCCTGTGGGCCTAAAAATGATTTTCCCAAAATATTACAGGTTCCAATTGTGTAGCTATAGTTCAAATTTTCCATATTTCTCATATTTGACCAAACTTTGACTTGTGCTACAAATTGACCAAGATAGAAATTAAAGACCACCAAAGTGGTTATGTTCCCACCAAATGTCCCCATCTACCTAAACATGCTGGTGAAACAAAGGTTTTAACTATAAATTTTGTATTTCCTTCACAAAATATAGCTGAATTTTGAATTTTAAAATGGAAAATGGTATTTAAAGGCATCCTTGCTGACAGAAACCAAAAAATGAAATGTATGCCATGCCAAGACACACCTCCCTGCCAAGTTTGAGTCAATTTTGAGAAAGTATGACATGGAGCTGGCCATGTCCTATGAAATTTGGGTACACACCCATGAGACTCACACTTGGAACCAAGAGTGAGACAACAAACTCATCTTTGCTTCCACAAACTCAAGGTTTAATATTTTTCATTCTAAATAGGGTACAATCTAAGACCAATGGACAAGGTTTCACTATTTTTTGAATTTTTGTGATTTTATACTGCCAGGTCAAAGTCTGGTCAAATTTTGCGTCGAACACCGAGTAGCCATAGGGATGAACCTAGCTGATCTACCAATAGATCCATGGTTAAACCACACCCTGTGGGCCTAAAAATGATTTTCCCCAAAATATTACAGGTTCCAATTGTGTAGCTATAGTTCAAATTTTCCATGTTTTCTCATATTTGACCAAACTTTGACTTGTGCTACAAATTGACCAAGATAGAAATTATAGACCACCAAAGTGGTTATGTTCCCACCAAATGTCCCCATCTACCTAAACATGCTGGTGAAACAAAGGTTTCAACTATAAATTTTGTATTTCCTTCACAAAATATAGCTGAATTTTGAATTTTAAAATGGAAAATGGTATTTAAAGGAATCCTTGCTGACAGACACCAAAAGATGAAATATATGCCATGCCAAGACACACCTCCCTGCCAAGTTTGAGTCAATTCTGAGAAAGTATGACATGGAGCTGGCCATGTCCTATGAAATTTGGGTACACACCCATGAGACTCACACTTGGAACCAAGAGTGAGACAACAAACTCATCTTTGCTTCCACAAACTCAAGGTTTAATATTTTTCATTCTAAATAGGGTACAATCTAAGACCAATGGACAAGGTTTCACTATTTTTTGAATTTTTGTGATTTTATACTGCCAGGTCAAAGTCTGGTCAAATTTTGCGTCGAACACCGAGTAGCCATAGGGATGAACCTAGCTGATCTACCAATAGATCCATGGTTAAACCACATCCTGTGGGCCTAAAAATTATTTTTCCCAAAATATTACAGGTTCCAATTGTGTAGCTATAGTTCAAATTTTCCATATTTCTCATATTTGACCAAACTTTGACTTGTGCTACAAATTGACCAAGATAGAAATTAAAGACCACCAAAGTGGTTATGTTCCCACCAAATGTCCCCATCTACCTAAACATGCTGGTGAAATAAAGGTTTTAACTATAAATTTTGTATTTCCTTCACAAAATATAGCTAAATTTTGAATTTTAAAATGGAAAATGGTATTTAAAGGCATCCTTGCTGACAGACACCAAAAGATGAAATGTATGCCATGCCAAGACACACCTCCCTGCCAAGTTTGAGTCAATTTTAAGAAAGTATGACATGGAGCTGGCCATGTCCTATGAAATTTGGGTACACACCCATGAGACTCACACTTGGAACCAAGAGTGAGACAACAAACTCATCTTTGCTTCCACAAACTCAAGGTTTAATATTTTTCATTCTAAATAGGATTTTTCCCAAAATATTACAGGTTAAACTCATTTTTCCACAAACTCATCTTTGCTTCCACAAACTCACCTTTATGATCTACCAATAGATCCATGGTTAAACCACATCCTGTGGGCCTAAAAATGATTTTTCCCAAAATATTACAGGTTCCAATTGTGTAGCTATAGTTCAAATTTTCCATGTTTTCTCATATTTGACCAAACTTTGACTTGTGCTACAAATTGACCAAGATAGAAATTAAAGACTACCAAAGTGGTTATGTTCCCACCAAATGTCCCCATCTACCTAAACATGCTGGTGAAACAAAGGTTTCAACTATAAATTTTGTATTTCCTTCACAAAATATAGCTGAATTTTGAATTTTAAAATGGAAAATGGTATTTAAAGGCATCCTTGCTGACAGACACCAAAAGATGAAATGTATGCCATGCCAAGATTTATAAGTTTGCTTGTTCAATTATGTAGCTTTAGTTCAAAATTTATAAGTTTTCTTGTTCAAAATTCATATTTGTCGCTGCGCGTATGACTAAAAAAAATGTGAAAACGACCCTAAAGGCCCAATTTAGGCCGACATACGCAGTACATTAATTGGCAAAAAAAAATAATGAAAAAACTTTTGACACTCTGGAGGTTGGGTTCCACACACTGGCCTAGCTCAAGCCCATTACAAGCGAACTAGAGCAGAGTAGTACAGCCTGGCGGCCCCAGAGGTCAGCCCATTACAGGGACAGGATAGCAGGTGAATCGGATTTGTTTTTTGAGAGGAGCTCGAGGGTGAACATCGAACGGGGTATATAAGCTGGTCCTCCTCGCCTCCAACTAGCGAGGTGGGACTAAAACTCCCACCCACATCGGCACCGCGGGCAGCACGCGTAAACGGGCCGATTTACTGCCGGCCCACCACGATGCGAAGCTGCCACGGGCACGGGAGCTGGCCCAGTGCTTAGATTGTCTCGCTGGGCCTGGTTATCAGGTACGTTTATTTATTTTTTCCTCTTATTTGTTTTTCGTTTTTTCAATTCTAATTTCTGTTTCAATTCAAATCAAATGATTTCAAAACTCATATGTGTTTCTCAAAAAACATTACATATTTTTCAAATAACAAATTCAAACATAATGGCAAAAGTGCAAACTAAAAGGTATTTTCGCACACATTTTAACAGCACAGATTCAGACCGTCATAGATAACTAAAACGTTAGATTGTTCACAACATCCAAAGCAAAAGAGCACCTTCATCACAGGAAAGTGCACCAGAAGATCATACCTACCATGTCCAGAACTAGCAAACATAGACTAGATGTTCTTACATACCATACATAACATTCCAAATAACTAACAACTACACCAAGTCTGCCTGGACAAGCACCTCCCATAGAGCCTTATGCTGAGCCTTCTCACGAGCATCCGAACTGCCAATGGCGAGCTGCTGAACGTGCTGCAGCAGGTTCACAAGCATCCCACCCCTAGGCTTCCTAGGATGGTATGGGCACCTGTACCTGTTGTTCACCACATATGGGCCGCGGTTGTTTGCTAGCAGCTGGATCACTTCCTTCTTAATGAAGGAAATTTCATTCCTCTTGTCCACAGACTCATCACTGTCCTGCGAGTCAAACTACAATGCACACAACAAACATTCAATCTTACAAAATGCAAAAAAAATATTACAAAATGAATGTGCAATGTAATATAATATGTAAAAAGTTGAATGTATCACCGAAAGTGGGCTTCCATCCTCCTGGAAACCATATGGATCAATGTACTGTACATCCATATTAAAACAAACAGATGCAAAGTTAATTGTTTCAGACTTTATAATAAACTATATATATGAAAAAACAAATGGATAACACAAATATATATGGACATAATTGGTCAACAATATGCATTTCCTATCAAAGGATAATCTTGACAAGCCCATAGATAAAATCACAGGCTTTAAGCAATAAACCAATAACATATTCTACTTCAAAACCCACAAAATTTAGCTGAAGATGGATTAACATGCATCATATGAAACAAACCACTAGGAAAGAGTAAACTAGGACATGTGGTAACTTGTTTATCACAACATATAAGCACCATGCAACATGATACAACTAGGACATGAGTAAACCACTGCTGCTACAAACTTGATACAACTAGGACATGTGGTAGAAACACACAAGCACCATGCAACTTATCTAGGCATCAACCTAGAGAAAA
Source organism: Avena sativa (assembly GCA_916181665.1). Lineage (NCBI taxonomy): Eukaryota > Viridiplantae > Streptophyta > Magnoliopsida > Poales > Poaceae > Avena > Avena sativa. Next base: position 365,371,273 of record OV702279.1, on the reverse strand, counting down.
CATCATGAACAACATATAAGCAACACTGGCCATCATACAGGAGACTTTGAAAGCAAGGTTTCACATCTACACACAAACAAGGAATCTAGAAACACCCAAGAATTGATTTACAGCAAGATGGTGAGCTAGAGAAACTTGGAAACATGCCAAAGATCTAGGGGATGTACAATAACCTTAAAAGGTAGGCTATTCAACATCCAAAAAAACAAGCTACAATTCAACAACATGGTTGATTAGCTATATCAAGTTTGTAGCAGCAGTTCATCTAACTTTACATAGACAGATCACAAGTATCTACACTAGATAGCTAGCAACATATGGAAATAGGATAATCAAAAAGTTTTTGTTTATCGGTAAATTGGAAAATTATGATTACTGAGGGTTCAACAGTGGGATTTTCTCCTCTGTGAATGCAGAGATAGCCGAAAATGGCCTTCAAACGCTATTTTTAAGAATAACTGTGAACTCCTAAATGATAAATATATCACATTACATCATTTAACAATATCTGGCTTTCATCCAATCCAACCAATTTCCTTACAACAGGAAATTCCATCATCTAACATATCACCGATTCCGGATCACGCGGCTAATAGATAAATACAAGATGAAGGGGAAAAACTATGGTTTCAATCAATCTAGAAAAATGATGCATAGCCGATAGATTCGCCCCTGCCTAAGTACAAACCCTAACTACAAATCAAAACCCTAACCACAAACCAAAGTACAAATCAAAACCATAAATATGAACCCTACAATCTAAAAGAGAGCGTCAAATTTAACTCACCTGAGGCTCGCCAACATGCACTGCAGGCTCCGCGGTGCCAGGCTCCACGATGGCAGGATCCATGACGCCAGGCACCGCCACGGCAGGAGCTGCCATGGCAGCCACCGCCACGGAAGTGACCTCCACGTCCTGCACCGCCACCTGCTCCCCCACATCCGCCACAACGAGATCGCCGCCCGCCAGGATATCGTCGCCCACCACCAGATCCACGACCGCCCGGTCCTCCTCCGACACCACCTGATTCAGATCAGCACCGAGAGCGGCACCGCCCTCCTCCGGCACCACCTCCAGCTCGTCTCCCGCCTCCTTCTTCCTCTTGCAAGAAGAAGAGCCCCCCACATCCTCCTCCCTCGCCCGCTTCCGCTCCAGATCAGCAGCGGGCGCCATCACCTCCACCCCCGCCTCCTTCTCCTCCGGAACCACCACGGCCACCTCCACCTCGTGCACCACGGCCTCGCCCTTCTCCTCCCTCTTCTGCAGATCCGCGGCGGACACGGCACGGCCGCGGCCTTCCATCATCGTAGTTGGAGAGAGGTCGATGCGGCGAGGCGACCCCGGTGGCTAGTGCTGGGTGTGGGCGGTGGGAGTGGGTAGGTGAGATCTTTTGCCAAATCCAGATGGGGAATGAAACGTCGAAGGGGGGCGGACGGTTCGGTTGTTCCTTATATACGAAGGGGGAGGATGACGACCGCACATGGATACACTCGTGCGTACATCGACACACTCGTGCGTAGACGTCAAGTGGGTATACGGTCACGTATACGGACCGGCTAATACGACTTAGACCGGTCCGTGACGATCCAGCAACCACCCTGAACCCCGCCCAGACCCGGTTTTTCTCTTCGATTGCCCTCAGGGCGGGATACCGAAGCACATATGGGTTGCTTTTGGGTTTACGGTAATTCAGTTTTTGCGAAACTTGCTCTAGCTAGCTGTTGATGCATCACTGTCTCTGGCTATAATGAAAGCGTGATGCATGATTGATTAACGAGTGCTGGCTGCTACACTCTCAGAACTAACAGTATACTCAAGTGGAGGACCTTATGCTTGCCAAGTATTGATTAGGAAAGAGTGTCAACCTACTATGTCTTCTTGCTGACTGACTTCTGGCCTAACTTGTTTTTAATTACTCCATGTTGCTTTTGTGTATCGTCACCCAGCAGAGGGGCCACGGCAAATCCCTGCACGGCGCGGCGGCGTGATGTCGCTGGTGGCATCGAGATGCAGGAGATCACTCAGGCTGCTGCTAGATGCGTCGGCCCGGCGCCCGATTTGGCCCGACGCAGGAGATCGCTCACGCAACTCCCTGCATGACGCATGAGTGTTAGTCGAGCATGTGAGTCCTTAAATTTTACAATGCATATATTAATTCGTCTCAGATTATGCACCATTCATTTTATGAATTTTGCATTACTTTCTCGACTAGATTTGTTAATCATAGAAGGATGTTATTTCTAATTAATTTACGCTACTCTAAAATATTTCTGAATATATCGTGTGTACACAAGTGCAATGAAAGTGAAGCTCAAAAACGAAGAGAAAGTTGTTGTCAGGGATTGTAGTAGATTTCTAACAAAACATAACTCATATATATGCATATAATTTTTAATGTTTTTCTTAAAAACATGTAAATCACAAGTTGTGTGCTCTTATGTAAATAATTTTCTTGTGGTTATTTATTAGATTGAACTAGATAAGTTCAAGTAACTAACTTACACGAGAGGGAGAGGACTTAACTAAGGTGTCATTTTCTACAAAAACTAGACGAAACCTCGCGCGTTGCTGTGGCGAAATAAACTGATGGGTAAATGACTATATGTCATACAAAACTACATAGGTGCTGATCCTTTGATCAACTCCATGGATATTCAAATAAATCCCTACCTTTTTAATTTTGACGTTCCTCACTAATTTCTATTTTGTGAATTGGATATGGTTTTCCTCTCAAGTGACCATAGTTTTGTATCAGGATAAAAAGTCGATGTACCGACAAACTGAATGGGGCATATCAATGTTTGACCAAGTGTTCTACTCTATTCAAAATAGCTACTCCCTCTGTTTAGAAATATAAGATGTTTTAGGTTTGTGAAGGAGATGTATCTAGACACCTTTTAGTGTATAGGTTCAAATGAATCTAGACACTAAAAGGTGTCTAGATACATCTCATTCACAAACCTAAGACATCTTATATTTCCAAACGGAGGGAGTAGATGCGTGTTAAAATCTTCACCAAATTAATTTAATTTTGTATTTATTTTTCTGTACAGTCAGGCAAACAGGACACAAAAAACCTGTTTGATCGAATCTCATTTGATGATTTGAAAAGTTGACATTTGATCTCATTAAACTCTGTCAATGCCTGTCACCTTGCGGCTAGCACACTTAAGCAAAGAATGAATACTTTTGTCATATTATGAAGAGTTACAATACTTTTGTCATACTCTTATGTTAATATCATCCGGGCGTTCATATGAAGTGCTCCAGAGTGCTTGGTAAATCCTTTATTATTCAATATCATCCTTTTGTTGTTTGTTGTTAGAGACAAATCTAATATGCAAGGCTTAATTTACCCATCGTTAGTACCTGCAATATGGGACATCTAAAAGAGCACTGAAAATCAATTTTAGTATGGACATGACATAAAAAATTACCAGTATCCAAGCATCCCACATGTGAAAAAGGAAAGATGAACTCACCTAGCCATAGTTCCAAAATTGCAAGAATCCAGAAACTTTTGATTCAGCACCAGTTGTCCCAGATACTACAGTAGGAATCCAATTGTGTACAAAAACATGTATTTATGCTGCAGCATGACAAACAGATAGATGTTGAGTAGCTGTTGGGGAGGTGACCCCAGATAGGGTAAGGACGGGGAAAGACGAAAGGATGTCCCCCGTCCAGTTTTCGAGTTACAGCCTGAGTCGGCCGGATCCTGTAAAGGTCGGCCAAGATATGAGAAGGCAGGACCCTTGTAATAATGGCAAGGCATTACCCGACCGAGGTACTGCGTAAGTCGGCCGGGTTAACCCGAGTAATCTTAATGCAGGTGAAGGACGAGCCGAGTTACGAGAGGCAGGGCCGAATGATACGAAGCTTACAGAAGAAGGAGAAGCCCAAAGTCAAACTCTAGCCACAGGCTAGGGAGAATCTGATCAGAGCCAAGCACAAGGGACAAAGGCACAGAGCGATAGAGGGGCAGAAGGAGGTCACGGAAGTGACAGTACTGAAGCCCGAGGCACGCAGGAGGGGCCCTCTGGAACCTTGCCGTCAGTAGAAGGGCGACACGGAAAGGAGGCCGCCGAGTTACTGTCTTGGGACAAGCATATTCCTCGAATATGCTTGCCACGTCAGCCCTAAAGGAACCCAAGGCTCTCCTTTATAAGGGGAGGCTTGGACCCTGAGGAGGGCATCGGCTCACTTGGTACCGTTAGGCTGGTAAAGTTCTCTTTTTCTTCTTGTTCACACCTCAAGGAGCACTTGTAGCCCAAGGAAGGAGAAATAAAGATCTTTACCTTAGTCTTTTGTGTGTAGAATCAACTACATCTTCCCTCCCCAGATCCCTCTAGCATCCATTGGCCCCATACTTTAGCCTACCCATGGCATCTGCCGTGCTACCACCACGACAGTTGGCGCCCACCGTGGGGCCAGCAACGGTGCTAGCTGGAGTCATGATCCGGACGGGAAACTTCATCGACACCGGCTAGCGCATTGTCTCTGGCTTGGTCCGGAGATTTGATCTCTGTGACTACGTCAGCGACAACGCGAGCAGCTTCAAGGGAAAAGCTCCTCCGCGCAACGGCGTCTTCTTCAACCTAGGCATGCACCAGACCTACGTCGGCATCGACGTCTCCGGCGTTTACCCTCACCAAGTTGTTGTTGCAGGAGAACCTCCCCTTAGCGCCGCGAGCGGTTCGTGCAGAGCGCGCCCTGCCAGCAGCGTCGAGGTGATGGTCGCAGCCGGGGTGCAGGCGGGGGTAGCAGGCACCAGATCAAGCAGAGAACCAGCAGCGGGCGTGCAGGTCGCGCCCAGGCAGACAGCTCCACAACCCACCGAAGTAATTCCTTCAGTGGCCGAACAAGCCGAGTTGCAGGAGAAAACCCCAAAGGCACCACGGGTAAGAGGGCCACCTCTAGAAAGACCAGAAAACATTCTTCAGGCAACTATAGATAATCTGACTACACCTGTAGCGCCGATACTTGATCCGGCTAATGCTCAGGCAGAGTTGGAAGAAACCCGACAGAAAGTGCTGGTAGAGGCTAAAAAGGTGTCGGCCTTGCGCGAGTCCTTAAACAGGACTCTGCGAGAATATGCCAAGGCTAACAAGCTTGACGTCGCCCCGAGCGGGTTGACGAATTGAGATTAAGAGGAAAAAACCTCATAGATGAAATCAACAAGGAGCATGATGCTCATAAGGCAGAATCAGTTGATCTAGGCTTACCGAGGTATAGTACCCCGACAAAGAACATGAGAGCGGCAAATGCCGCAGCATTGGAGTTAGAAGGATTGACCGGCGAAGCCCGGCAGAAACAGCAAGAAAGAGTGAATGAGCTGGTGCGCATTGCGAACCAGCAGAATGAAGAAATGCTCAGAGCAGACCTGGCGAGGCCAGGTACCTCGCGAATGGTTCACTCGGCTGGAGCTGCACCTGCCTTATCAGTGGCATCAGCATCTTCACCCGGAAACAATGCACGAAAGGACAGAGCGGTAACCTCGGGAAAAAGAAATAAGCAAATTGTTCCATATGATCCGGCGGTAGCCGGAAAAGCAAATGAAAACAGAGGCAATGGGAGCCGAGGTAACAGTGGCGAGAGAAACCCCGGCCGTGCCGAGAAGGGCAGCGGAGGCCGAGGCAATGGAGATCTCGGAAGAGAACTCGGAAGAGGAAATCACGAGAACAATATCCCAGTCGAAGGAAGGAGAGAATCGCCACCCAACCCGCAGCCGAGACATGAACCTCGGCTGGAAAGAGAAATGAGACCAGTTTGCCACAATCAAGTGAATGAGAGGTATACTGATGGATATTCCGAGATGGAATATGCGATTCATGGTGGAAATAACCACTATGGAATGCAGGAGAGAGTTCTGTACAGAGATTTGCCATCAACTGACACCAGAGTGAAGTTGGACCGGCTATACCGATCCGAACTACTAGAAGAACAGGGTCCACCAGGTCCGGCATGCTTCGGACCTCGAATCATGGGCGAGCCGCCTGTGCCGAACTTTTAGCTGGCAAGAGGCACAAAAACATACAATGGAAGCACTAAACCACATGATTGGTTGATTGACTATGCTACTGCAGTAAAAATAGCTGGTGGAAACTTACAATGGGCAGTACGATATGTCCCGCAGATGTTGGAAGGACCAGGTAGAGTATGGCTGAATAAGTTGCCAGCAGGCAGTATCAACTGTTGGTTGGATTTTGAAGAAATGTTTGTTAGCAATTTTACCAGTACTTACAAGAGGCCAAACATGCCGCAGCAGCTAGCCATGTGCAAGCAAAGGCCGAATGAGACAGACAGAGAATTCTTAACTCGGTGGTGTAACCTGAGATCGTGCGAGGGAGTTATAGAGTCACAGGCAATAGCTTGGTTCGCCCAAGGATGCCGCTATGCCAGTGTATTGTGGCAGCGACTGCAAAGAGATATGCCAACCACATTGGCAGAAACCATCAGGGTAGCGGATTCCTATGCATTGGGAGATCCGACGCAACCAGAATTAATGTCGGCAGATCATCGAGAACATCAAGATCAATATGCAAGAGACGTGGCCGGGTCATCCAGGCGCAATGACTTCAGAGGGAGAAGAAGAGAAGAGAGACCGGATTATAGATATGGTTCAACTCAGGTGGCAGCGGTAGTGCAAGATCAGCCGAGTCACGGAAATAGTCAACGACAAAAGAATGGCCCTCAGCAATGGACACCAAGGAATGAAGGAAAAAGACAATGGACACCAGAGCAAAAGAAGCGTGGAAGGAGAGGCCGAAATACACGTTTGAGTCTATGTTAGATCAGCCGTGTAAATTTCACACGTCAAACCCAGCCAGGCCAGCCAGCCATACGACCCGCCAATGTGCATGGATGAAAAATGAAATGGGTAACCCCGCTGGCATACAGACAACACCTCTCCAGGCACATCAGCAGCATCAGGCACAATTGACTGGAGCAAATGCATAGCAACTAATGTTACCACCCCCTCCCCCGAGGTATGAAAACTCGGACTGAAGGGATGCGGTGCATCAAGTGATAAACCAAGGTCCGGATGGAAGGACAAATCCAGGAAATAATGGACGCAATGATTACAGAGAGCATCATCAGTCGTATTGCATGTTCACAACAGAACAGCAAGACAAGCAGAGTGTACAGCGCCGGCATATGGAAGTACATGCAGTTATGCCGGCAGTACCAAGATATGTGCCTTGGTCGGATCAAGAAGTAACTTGGAGCGTAAAGGATCACCCCAAGATAATGCCGAGTCCAGGGTCATATGCACTCGTGTTGGATCCGGCATTTGTCGGACCAAGCATTAATGTGAAATTTTCAAAGGTACTCGTGGACAATGGGAGCAGTATCAATATCATGTACAAAGATACAATGCATAAACTCGGAATATCGCAGAACATGCTTCAATCCACGAGGACCACTTTCCACGGGATAGTACCAGGGCTTTCGTGCGAACCCATTGGCAAGGTACGAGTGGATGTCTTATTCGGCACAAGGGATAATTGCAGAGCAGAAAATCTAGAGTTTGAGGTGGTGGATCTAGAGAGTTGCTATCATGCTCTACTCGGACGGCCAACATTGGCCAAATTCATGGGCAGCTGCCATATAAGTTATCTGAAAATGAAGTTACCCGGACCACAAGGGGTGATAACAGTAGCAGGGGATTACAGGAAGTCAATGGAATGCACTTCGGCCGGATCAAATCTGGCCGAGTCATTGGTAATAGCAAGAGAAAAAAGAAGGATTCAGGAGGTAGCGGCCCTCGCTCAGTTGGCGCAACTGAATATGCCGGCATTGGCCAACCTACATGGAAGTGTCTCTTTCCAGCCGACTAAGGAAACAAAGAAGGTACAGATAGATGAGCAGTTCCCAGAGCGCATCGTCACCATTGGTGCCGGACTAGATGCCAAATAGGAAGACGAGCTCACCAACTTCCTCCGTGAGAATCGGGATATCTTTGCATGGTCAACTCAAGACCTGCAAGGTGTGCCGAGGGAGTTGGCTGAGCACTCTTTGAATGTAAGGCCAGGAGCAAGGCCGGTGAAGCAACCTCTCCGCCGCTTCGCCGAAGACATGAGAAAAATAATAGGGGATGAAATAGCTCGGCTCCTCGCGGCCGGGTTCATCATGGAGGTGCTGTATCCGGATTGGTTATCAAACCCGGTGCTAGTGGAGAAGAAGAAGGATGATCCAAATATAGCCATTGTATGGCGAATGTGTATCGATTACACGAACCTGAACAAGGCATGTCCAAAAGATACTTTTCCTTTACCTAGAATAGACCAAGTCATTGGTTCGACCGCTGGTTGTGAACTATTATCATTTGTAGATGCATATTCTGGTTTTCATCAGATACCGTTAAATCCGGCCGATCAAATAAAGACTGCGTTTATTACCCCGTACGAGGCTTATTGCTATCGTACCATGCCATTCGGCCTGCGCAACGCAGGAGCAACGTATGAGAGATGCATGCAAAAATTTCTACATGACCAGATAGGGAAAAATGTACAAGTATATGTAGATGATGTGGTTATCAAAACCAAATAAAGCAAAATGCTACTGGATGATATCCGGCAAACTTTCGCGAACCTGAGAAGGTTCCGAATGAAGCTTAACCCGGAAAAATGCACATTCGGCGTACCAGCAGGAAAATTGCTCGGTTTTCTCGTATCTATCCGAGGTATAGAGGCCAACCCAACTAAGATAAAAGCAGTGGAAAGGATGGAATTGCCGAGATGTATAAATGACGTAAAAAAGTTCACGGGTTGTTTAGCCTCGCTCAGCCGATTTGTATGTCGGCTGAGAGAAAAAGCACTACCACTTTATCAGTTGATGAAAAAATCGGATAAATTCATTTGGACTCCACAAGTAGACAATGCATTTCATGAATTGAAAAAGATGTTGGTTACAGCGCCGGTCTTGGCTTCTCCATTATCGAAAGAGCCTATGTTACTTTACATAGCAGCCACCAACAGAGTAGTGAGCGCTGTAATCGTGGTGGAACGAATTGAAGATGATAAATCGGTACAAAGGCCGGTATATTACCTAAGCGAGGTACTATCAGCCTCAAAACAAAATTACCCACATTATCATAAGATGGCATATGGGGTGTACATGTCAGCAAAGAAACTTAAACATTACTTCGAAGAGCACCCCATCAAGGTGATTTGTGAAGCACCTATAACCGACATATTGAGCAACAAAGATGCAAGTGGCCGAATAGCAAAATGGGCAATTGAATTGTCACCTTATGCTCCGCAATTCGATAGGCGAGATGCAATCAAATCTCAGGCTGTGGCCGACTTCTTCGTAGACTGGGCCGAGGTACAATATGAGCAACCATTACCAGATCCGAATTATTGGACGATGCACTTTGACGGTTCCAAACTAAGAAATGGTTTGGGGGCAGGAATAGTGTTAACCTCGCCAAAAAGAGACCAGCTGAGATATGTGCTGCAAATACATTTTGCCGCGTCAAACAATGTAGCCGAATATGAAGCACTAGTCTGAGGATTGAAGGTGGCGAAAGAGATTGGCATACGCCGAATCTTGTGTTATGGAGATTCAGATCTAGTAGTACAGCAAGTCTCAGGCAATTGGGATGCGTTGGATGATAATATGGCTTTGTATAGGTTTCATGTGCAAAAACTCAGTGGATACTTCGATGGATGTGAATTTCATCACGTACCTCGGGCAGAAAACGACGCCGCAGACACATTGTCAAAACTCGGATCAACCAGACAGTCAATTCCCCCAGGTATCGACCTAGAGCACCTGAGGAAGCCATCAATAACACCGTCTCTGGAATCCGAATCCATCTTTATTCCGGCAAAATCAAGAGAGGATAATGTGCCGAGGGAAATTGACGAGCAATGTAACCCGGAATTTCCAAAAATAAAGCCAGCCGAGGCAAGGATGAGTATAAAGAAATCCGAGGTAGTTATGTCGGCAGAAAATATGGAAATAGATAGTGAGACACTAGGGAAAATCACACCTACATGGGCGCAACCCATATTCTCTTACCTTAGAGATGCGAGTTTGCCGAATAACGAGGTATTGGCAAGACAGACAGTGAGAAGAGCTAAAGCTTATACAGTCATAAACAATGAGCTGTATAAAAGGAGTGTCACAAGTGTGTTGCAAAGATGTGTGAGCTCGGCGGAAGGCCAGGAGATCCTCCTAGATATACATCAAGGATAATGCGGACATCACGCCTCATCCCGAGCTTTAGTGGCCAAAGCATTCATGCATGGGTTTTATTGGCCAACAGCGTTGAAAGAGGCCAAAGAACTGGTGGAAAAATGTAATGGTTGCCAAAGATACGCCAGCAAAATACATATGCCTTCGTCCGAGTTAAAAACAATACCAATTACTTGGCCATTTTCTATATGGTGCTTAGATATGGTGGGACCATTTAAGCCGGCCCGAGGCGGGATGACCCACATATTAGTAATGGTGGACAAATTCACAAAATGGATTGAAGTGAAACCAATAAAGAAATGTGATGGGCCCACAGCAGTAAAATTCCTCAAAGATATTATCTTAAGATATGGGTACCCACACAGTGTTATTACAGACAACGGTACAAACTTTGCAGAAGGAGCCTTCGCTAGATTCTATCAAGAAAAGCACATAAGACTAGATGTCGCCTCTATGGCTCACCCAGCATCCAATGGGCAAGTAGAAAGGTCTAATGGACTAGTACTGTCCGGAGTAAAACCACGACTCGTCGAACCGCTGCAAAGGTTGGCAGGAGGTTGGATTGAGGAACTACCAGCAGTACTATGGAGCCTCAGGACTACCCCAAACAGATCAACAGGTTATACGCCATTTTTTCTAGTGTATGGGGCAGAAGCTGTGCTTCCAGCCGACATAATACATGACTCGCCTAGGGTTACCCAGTATACAACCGCTGAAGTAAATGATGTAGCTCGGCAAGATAATGTCGATCTGCTAGAAGAAGCTAGAGAGCTGGCGCTATCAAGATCAGCTATCTATCAGCAGGACTTACGACGATATCACAGCAAGAAGGTGAATCCAAGAGTGTTTAAAGAAGGAGATTTGGTTCTCCAGCTGGTGCAGCGCACAGCCGGCATGCACAAGCTGTCGCCTCCATGGGAAGGACCATTCATCGTGAGCAAAGCATTGCACAATGATGCGTATTACCTAATCGACGCGCAATCACCAGGAAAGAACAGGGCAGACAAAGCCGGTGAAGAATCGAAAAGACCATGGAACGTAGCTTTACTTCGTCCATTTTAATCATAGAAGTCATCTATGACACGTTGTAAAATGATGCCTCAAGATGGAGCACCAACTATGTATTGAACCTCGGCGTCCAGAGTAGTGACTCGGGGACTGCCATATGTTGTTTTAATTTTATGTTATGTATCAAACCTCGGCACCTTGAGCAGTGACTCGGGAACTGCACTATATTGTTTTTAAGTTTGGTTTATGTATTAAACCTCGACACCTTGAGCAGTGACTCGGGGACTGTCCCATATTGTTTCTAAGTTTGATCCAAGTATTGGACCTCGGCGCTAAAGCAGTAGCTTCGGGGACTGACATATATTATTTTTAATTTTGTGTTATATATTAAACCTCGGCGCCTTGAGCAATGACTCGGGGACTGTTCTACATTGTTTCTAAACTTGGTTTATATATTAAACCTTGTCGCCTTGAGCAGTGGCTCGGGGACTACCCTATATTATTTCTAAATATGGGTTATCCTTTGTTGCAAGAGTGGGTATCAAACTTACGCTCCCAGAGTGATATTACTTCGATCTGCCCAAATGCAGTCTTCAAGGTTTGCGCCCAGATTAACAGTCCAAACAACAGTGGTCAAATGGCAAAGTTTATCAAAGTCAGGCAATGTTAGACGCCGAACTACAGGAGAACAAAGGCAAATATACACTCCAAACGCAAGAAATTGAAGGCCACCAAAGCAAGGATTCGGACAAACAGGACCAGTTAAACAAAATAATAACAATTACAACCACATGTGTCTCAGCGGCACACGGCAAAAGAAATTCATGCCGCACAAAAGACGGACAAATGTTTGACATACATCATATGCCTGGCATACCAGGGGTAAGAAATGACTTAGAGTTTTTTAGCTGGAGAGGCAGTGACTTGGTCAGGAGCGGGGCACTCGAAGGTAGGTGGAACTTCGGCCGAGGTTGCCTCGCCCTCCACAGACCCAGGAGCGACTTCGGAGGAAGCCCGAGGCCGTTGAGGAGCGTCCGCTTGCGCAGTGGAATGCCTAGTACCTTTGGAGGAGGATCGCGCGTCGCCGTTACCATCCGAGCTCGAACTGGAATCACCAGAAGTAGCCGAGTCACCCTCATCTTCGCCCTGATCAGCGGAGTTATCATCCAAGGCATCCTCGACTTCGACCTCGTCATCTGGGTTAGGAAGGAAACTCGGACCTTCATTCCAGCTATGCACATCTGCATACTCAACAAGATGGATGGCACGAGCTTGCCGGAGAGCGACAAAGTCTGGGTCCTCAACCCAACGGGAACCAGTGCGCAAATTTCTCAAGGTATCAAGACAAATATCTTCATACCATGACATGATGACGTTGAGAGCCATATCAGCACCAGCTCGTCCGGCCGATTCCTCCAAAGACTTAGCTGTCTCTCAGATGCCATTAATCTTTCCACCAATATTTTGACCTCATCAATATCAGGAGTCCCAGAAGTATTCGGCCAGAGAACATGGTAAGCTCGGATAGTTGCCTGCACCAAATCCCTGCCCATAATCTTCATCGGACCAACTGCAGCGCCAACAACAACCAAGAAATCTTCCATCGAGTACTCTGAGCCAGCATCAGCAGGAATACCTCGGCGCACACGAGCATTAATCACCGCTTTAGAGCTCACGGGCTTAGCTTCTGGAAAATGGTCTGCGCAAAACAGAAGTGCGTCGGTCAACAGTAAGCAAGGGTAAAGATAACTCGGACAAGGTCAGAAGCTTACGATGAATATAGCTCAGCATTTATCTGAAGATCTTTAGTCCAATCACTCTTGCTCTTCTCAAAGCGAGTAATCTCCTCGCTCATCCCCTGTGTCTTCAGTTCGGCAGCTTCGAGGAGCTCTTTATTTTTCTGCAATTGCATAGCTAGACGATTCTTCTCCTCGGAGAACTCCTGGTCGACTTTTTCTAATTCAGACTTCTGAGAGAGCTTAAGGGACTCCACCTCGACACGCAAGAGAGCTATCTCGTCATCTTTATCCTTCAGCTGCGCCGAGTGAGTAGCAGTTTGTTCTAAAAAATGCAGCATCACATCAGGCATGGGCGTGCAATCTTGGTGGGACGCTGCAAAGGTTTGTAACTCGGCTGTACCAAATCCAAAAGAGGTAAAAGAGACTTAATGCACATTTCAAAGGGGAGTATATAAAGTAAAAGAGTAACTAACCTTCCAGGGCCTTGACTTTTTTCTCAAGGCGGATGTTAAGATTATTGATGTTCCCTGTTTACCAACAAAGTGAGCCAACATCTCATGTACAAAACAATAAGAACTTCGGAGATGATGCAAGAGTTTGTCAACTTACCAGCTTTATTCACCACAGGAACAACCTTCTCGTACTTTTCTTGCAATTTTTTATGCGCGAAAAGCAGCCTATGGAATTCGGCGGTCCGCCGGTCATGCGCAACCTAAGCAATAAAGCAAATAGTAATAATTTATTCAAACCTAATACAGGTCCGAGTCAAGCAAGACTTAACTCGGATCTAGGTGACAGGATATTCAAAGCTAAGACAGATCCGAGTCAAGCAAGACTTAACTCAGATCTAGGTGGCAAGATATTCCAAGCTAAGACAGATCCGAGTCAAGCAAAACTTAACTCGGACCTAGGTGGCTGGATATTCAAAGTTCAGACAGACCCAAATCAAGCAGAATTTAATGCAGATCTAGTTAGATGGAGGTTTGAACTCTAAGACAAAGCCGAACTAAGTAAAGCATCTTAAAACTTCCAAACGAATAACAAGTTATTCGGTTGCAAGCTTCGGGGACTAGAGTATATATAATAGCATCCGGAGGACTAATCAAAACTCCATAAAAACAATTACCTCATTCATCTTTTCACTGTCAAGAACGATCTTGGCTGCCAGATGTAGGCGTCTGCTGATGTCGGAGAGTTGAAAAGGCTGGGTGCTTGGATTACCCTCGAGCTGATCGGCAGCGTTCCAATTGTGGGCATACTCGACCAACGAGCCGAGACTGTTCCCACTTTCCGTGCGAGTCAGAACTTTACCTCGAACATGTTGGGTAGCCACCGCTGCCGCGGGACTCTTATGGAGGGCAAGCTGTGTGTCGGCAGCCGGGGTAATAGTGCTCTTAGCAGAGGAAGCCCCCTTGCGCAGCGCGTCATCAATGCTAGGCTGAGATGAGCTGGCAAGTCCTTTTTGAGAGGACGCAGGCTTCGTAACAATGACTTTCCTTGCCTTAGCAGAGGCGTCAGTAGGAGCCGATACCTCGGCACTTGGAGCAGTGTCCCTGGGAGCCGGAGGAATTACGGTGGCAGAGGGCGCCGAGATATTGATATCCTCGGCTGGAGTTGGTGTCACAGTAGAGACCTCGGGGGTCAAAGGGAAATCGACAGAAACACCGGGGTTCACGGAGGAGGCAGCGGGTTCGGTAGGAATATCTGTTGGCCGAAGTGTATCGGCATCAACATGAGAAATCTCAGGCGCATCATGGCGAGGTGATGTCTGATTTGGAGCAGGAGGAGAAGCAACGCGAGCAGGACTCAGAACTCTGGTATCCCCAGGAGGCAGAGGAGAAGGCGGCCGAGTCGTACGACTCATCATGCTAGGACCGCTGGGTTTAACAGAAAGAGGAGCCCTGCAAAGACAAGAAGATTAGGTCAAAAAAGCAGAAAGAGAGAAACAAGAAATACAAACAAAAGCAACTCACCCAGTAACCCCGGGCATAGTTTTACGCTTTAGAGGGTGCTGGGCTGACTTCTTTATTTGTTTCCTGGGAGCCGCTTCTGAGGCACCAGATGGAGCGCTACGTTTCCCCGAGGTAACAGGAGGCCAGGAGGCGAGAGGCTCGGCGTTGTGAACCTGAGAAAGTAGAAGCCAGAAATGCATAAGAAATTGGCATTGCGGCAACTACCTCTAGAACTTGGACCTCGTCCGAATCAACTTCCTCCTCGTGCGCCGAGGTCTTGCCGCGAGCGCGAGCCGGAGCAAGATCCGACTTAGGAACGAACTCTTCTGAGTCCGGCTCCCCGCTGTCCGGAGTATTCCGATCCGCAGGCCACGGGAGTGACAAAACCTCGGCGTCCTCAGTCTTCTGCTCCTCAAACCTCTACAGGACAAGAAAGAGAAAAATTAGCAAAAAGAATTACGAAAGCGATTAGAAAGCAAAACACAAATGCGTAAACTTACTTCGGGAGGGGGATGCTCGCGGGTGAATGGCTTCAATCCCCAGGCCCAATCCTCAGGCATCTCCGTCTTAAAGATAGCCCGGACGCGCTTGAAGATGAGGTAGTTGTCCAGCTCCACCGTCGAGACTCGGTTAGGATCGAGAGGACCGCTCATATAGCAGAGCTTGTGTGTGCGTTTCTGGAATGGGCAGATCCGGCTGCTGATGAAGGTAGTCATCAGATCCTCACCGCGTAGCCCGGAGCGGATTAGTTCCTTCAGCCGAATCTCAAAGGCCTCGGCCAGAGCACGACTCTTCCTCGGATTATAGGTCCAGTTCTGCTTGGAAGGAGGGCCAATGGAAAAAGCAGGGAGCCGAATCTTATCTTCACTCCCAGAGTTCTTGACATAAAAGAATGACTTATGCCACTTCTTGCATGATTCTAGACCTGCAACGCGAGGAAATACGGATTGCCTCCGAGGTGTGATGGACGCGGCACCGCATTGGGTGAGCAACTTCTCAGAGGGTTGCAGAGATTTGTCTGGGACGACGTTGGATCGAATCTGAAAAAACTTTGACCAAACATGCACCGATGGCCATAGGCCGAAGTATCCCTCTGAGGCAGAGATGAAGGCAGAGAGAGGCGATGGCGTTAGCAGGAAGATGATGCAGCTGAAGGCCGAAGTAATCAAGGAACTCCCTAGCGAAATCGCTAAGAGGGAGACCAAACCCGCGAGCGAAATGCGACATTTAGACCACATATTCGCCCTCCCTAAGAACTGGAGAGGACTAGCTGCCGGGTAAGCGACAAGTTACCTCGGCAGGAATTCGGCGAGTTCGGATGAGCCACTCAACCTCTCGGCGGGTGACAGAAGAGCCCTGCCACGAGCCCCGTTCGGTCCCAGAGGCAGCATCGTCATCCTCAATAAGGGCACCGCTGACGTAGCTCGACATGGGGTCGCTGGAAAGATTTACGGAGGAAGAACTAGCGGCGGAGGAAAACTTAGAACTGCACGGCCCCGTTGTAATTCTAGGCGAAAACAGCGGCGGAGCAGCGAAGGAACTACTGCGCAAAAACAAAAGGGAAACAGAGGAATCTAGAGGAGATCCTAGGCAATGGGACCGGAAGAACTCACCGGCGACGACGCCGGAGCAAGCGAGCGGGGACGAGGCCGACGGAGCAGTGCGGCGGGAACCCTGCCGTCGGAGACCCAGGAGAGCGCGCGGTGGCGGAAGCACGAATGGGAGCGGAGGCGTGAGGAAGAAGAAGGGCGCATGTAAGGGGAAGGGGAAAGTGAATCCCCTAGTCCCGCGCCCCTCTTTATAATCGCGCCACCTGAGAGGAGGTGGGATCGTGGGTGTGGTGGTTATCCATGTAGAACGTGTACGCGGCGCGACCGCACGCATCTAAGTGGAACCGCACAGGCGACCACACGATGAAACAGAAGGCCAAGATCCCTGACGGAAACGGTACGCGAGGCGTCGCAGCGTCGACGCGACAGGCACAATAACAACTGTAGCCTGTCAGTAAATACTGTAGAGGAACCAAAAAACTAGACAAACAATGATGAGTACGACACATAAGATGAGGCGTACACGAGAAGATATGCGGATACCTGGAACGAGAATAAGATGACTCGGAAACATTGGGAAACGAATATCATGAAACTGATACGGCCCGGCCGAAGTTATCGGCGGGGCCATACCAGCTTCGGGAATAATGTTGGGGAGGTGACCCCGGATAGGGTAAGGACGGGGAAAGACGAAAGGATGTGCCATGTCCAGTTTCCGAGTTACAGCCTGAGTCGGCCGGATCCTATAAAGGTCGGCCAAGATATGAGAAGGCAGGACCCTTGTAATAATGGCAAGGCATTACCCGGCCGAGGTACTGCGTAAGTCGGCCGGGTTAACCCGAGTAATCTTAATGCAGGTGAAGGACGAGCCGAGTTACGAGAGGCAGGGCCGAATGATACGAAGCTTACAGAAGAAGGAGAAGCCCAAATTCAAACTCTAGCCACAGGCTAGGGAGAATCTGATCAGAGCCAAGCACAAGGGACAAAGGCGCAGACCGACAGAGGGGCAGAAGGAGGTCACGGAAGTGACAGTACTGAAGCCCGAGACACGCAGGAGGGGCCCTCTGGAACCTTGCCGTCAGTAGAAGGGCGACACGGAAAGGAGGTCGCCGAGTTACTGTCTTGGGACAAGCATATTTCTCGAATATGCTTGCCACGTCAGCCCTAAAGGAACCCAAGGCTCTCCTTTATAAGGGGAGGCTTGGACCCTGAGGAGGGCATCGGCTCACTTGGTACTGTTAGGCTGGTAAAGTTCTCTTTTTCTTCTTGTTCACAGCTCAAGGAGCACTTGTAGCCCAAGGAAGGAGAAATAAAAATCTTTACCTTAGTCTTTTGTGTGTAGAATCAAGTACATCTTCCCTCCCCAGATCCCTCTAGCATCCATTGGCCCCATACTTTAGCCTACCCATGGCATCTGCCGTGCTACCACCACGACAGTAGCCGTGTGTGAGAGAATAAAGTCAGGACATTGATTATTTCCATGTCAAGTGGCACATTATGAAGGACATTTCCAACAATTTATTCAAGCACGTTATTATTGAGTAAACCGAAAACAAACCAGTGACAAACAACAGAGATACCCAGGAGGTGAGAACTGTAGACTTATTCTTTTCATTTTTTGCTGGTGGCACACCAAGGAAGTCCTTTTCAACACACTTGCACCCAGAATCTGAACAATAATCAAACAAATTGCAGCCTATAAGAAAATTGCTAACCTGTTTTAACAAATTTATATGAATGATGTGCTCAATAGGATTTTTTCCTGCCTTCTGATTGTGTCTACGTATTAAGCTTGAGCGAGGCCTTCAGGTTCTAAAGATTTTCATGGATCATGTCTATAAAATGTCCATGTTCGATGAATTTGTTTTCCATGATAACCGTGAGAACATAATGCAAGAGAAAAAATCCAAGCAATAGCAGCCGCTGAAGAAAGTACATGGCTCACAGAATTCTTTGTCCGATAAGCTCACTAAATAGTTTTGTCTTCCTACAAGTACATAATTTTAAACCTACCAGAACTACTAAGAGCAAGCTCGGTGTCAGGATATGCTGTATGAATGCTCATTTGTTAGTCTCTATCCTTGTTCTTGCAATTTCGAATGTGGTGTATCTACCGTGATTACAACCTTGACTAATCCTGCAGGTCATGAATAAAAAGGTGGTTGCTACCAACAACACTAAAAGTCAAGATGTTGATGGAAAGCACAGTCTGCATGAAGTTGCAGAGCTAAATTCCATGGTAGAAAACAGTGTGGCGGCTGTACCTATAAACGGTGATGCCCCAACAGATGCAAACCCAATAGTGGACGCCATGGGCTATTTATTTTTGCTGCTTAAGTTATTTGAGTATCTAACGCAAGGATGACCGCTTATACAGGGCGCATAAAGCTGCTATGGTTGAAGGCATTCAAGATTCTGTCGGTCCAAACTACTTTGTAGATTACACAAAGTTGCAAGTGTGAGGCAATTCAGGATTCAATTGGAGGCTTCATTTGGTTCTGTTTTTCTATAGTATTTTTTCGCTTTTGCTAGAGTATGGTGTTTTGGGTGGCTAGGAGAGTAGATCTTAGATATTTTTTGGGCGAGATGTTACTGTTTCGAATTGGTATTAGGAATTGTACCTAGGGATTTATGATCCACCTGTAAGGCTTTTTGCAACCAAGGATATTGATTTGTGGTGCATTTCTAAACAAGTATATTTCACTTTATACTATATTATATTATATTATGCCTTAGATTTATTCATATTTGTAAACTAGCTTCAATTAATATTTGATAAGTTCATATTACACATTTTAGGAGCAAAATAGCTGTCATTTTAGTAGATTTGGAAATGAATGGATGTTAGCCGTGTGTTACACGTGCTTACATCAATGGGCACGAGACACAATTAATTCGCTTGGTAAAAAACTCGGTAAATCGAAATAAGTGTTAATATATATTTTTTATTATAAATTATTAGATATGCAACAAGCTTACTAGTACTAGAAGGGCAAAAACATGCACGGAATCGTTGTTAGAGCGCATCTCGTTCAGGAATCGATGTCATTGACAGTTAAACGATGCGCTTGAACTAAGGTGTTGAAATTTAGAACTCCAACAGATGTCCTACCATTAGCAGTATTTAGCGTACTAAACGATGTGCTTGTACGAAAGGCACAATTTGCACATGATTTTAACCCCTAACACCATCTCAGATCATCTCGATCATGCGCCCACCACCGCGACACCGTGCAGAACCTCCACGAGAGAAGTACGAGGATGAGAAAAATAAAACCATACCGTACGGAGGCAAATCTTCACCATGCACCCGGAAATGCATGGCGGCGGGGATCTAAAGAGGGAGAGAAAGAATCAGTGTCGAAGATCGCTGGGACTTTGTGAACTGCTCGCAGCCGCCACGGCATAACTTCCGCACAAGCTGTTCTGAACGAACAGGTAAGGCAACCAGGAGAGAGATTTAGGGTCTGCTCGTAAAATTATAATTATCACGCGCACAAGGACCAACTACACAACTTCTTTGATCTCTTGAGGACTTCAACGCAAAATGAAATTTCCACTTTGGCAGCCACGTACACAATTTGGCGATTTTTTTTTAAATAGTACGCATTATTTAATTAATTTGAGTTCTATTATACTTTTTTTGGAAATTACAGATCTAGCACTTTGTCGGCCTGGGGCAAGCCGACTTGGCCAATCGGTCAGCAGCTAGACGACGGACTAGCACTCGTCCAGCAGCTGGACGACAGCAGGTCAGCCAGTGGGGCCGCGTGACCCACCCAGGTCGACATGTTTAGTCGGCCAGGCCCAGGCCGACTGTCCAATCGGCCAGGCCCACGCCGACTGGGGCAGGATAAGGGCCACGCGACACCGCGCCGCTAGACTCCTTTCTTCCCAACGCGACCGCGCAGCGCTGCTCCTCTCTCTCTCTTGTTCGTCGCCAGACCACCATTTTTGCCCGATTTGGCTAGATTTGACCACAAAAACTTCAATCCAAAACCAGTAGAGAGGTAGTGGAAGCCCGATCTACGGATGGGTTAGCTTATGGCTCGATTTGGTGTTGGTTTGTTGGAGGAATGGTGGTGGAGCTGTGGTGGAGCAATGGCAATGGTGGTGGAGCTGTGGTGGAGGAGCCGAGGCTGACTGTGGTGGAGCTGTGGTGGTGGACCGAGTGGCTTCTCTCGCTTCAAGGGTAAACTCTAATCCCTCGATAATCACGATTATTGTATATGGTTACGTACGTGGGTATGGTTAGTCTATTAGAATATTTGGCTAGTGGATTAGTAACAATATTTGACCGATGAGTTAGGCACAAATATTTGGCCGTGGATTAGTAGCAATATTTGATCGGTAGCAATAATATCATATTTTTTAGAATATTTGCAAGCATTCTCCAAAGCTATACGCGTTGTCGATAATTAATTGATTAGGTTGTTTATTTTATGTCAGCAGAGATGACCAATTTAGTGAAGTTCGTGTTTTATTACGGTCCTGGGAATGTCCGAACAAATGACTTTGGAGCAGATCTGGGAGAGTTCATGTGTACACAGTTAGATTTGACTGTCCCTTAAACCTGGAGTGTTAGTCAGTTGAAGGAAATGGTTGACAGGATGTTTAGGCTATAACATCGAGACGTACACCGTCAGCGTGCAAGCATTATGGACAAAGTCAAGAAAAAATATTTTCTGTACTTTGAGGCATGTAGATACTGAAGAGACTGGTTTAAGTGGTTAAAAGGCTGCGAAGATAGGCATGTAAACCCTGTCGTATTAGTGCTTCCTGTCTTGAAGGATATGGGTGGACATGTTTCTCGCCATAGTGTTAATTCAAGTTACGGGATGTACTTTATGTCGAGTGCTGGAGGCGGTGGTTATGAATCGGCGCAGAGCAGTCAGGTAGGAGGAGGTGGTGGTGGTTATGAATCGGGGCAGAGCAGTCAGGCCAGAGGTGGAGAAGACTATAGTGGAGAGGCAGATGCGGACGAGGAAGATGGAGGCATGCAGAACATGATGGAAGAGACGGATTACATGGATGGCGAGAGTGGTGATTCTGATGACCCCGAGGATTCTGATGGAGAAGGCAATGGTGGAGAGGACAT
Source organism: Avena sativa (assembly GCA_916181665.1). Lineage (NCBI taxonomy): Eukaryota > Viridiplantae > Streptophyta > Magnoliopsida > Poales > Poaceae > Avena > Avena sativa. The sequence continues at coordinate 365,349,719 of OV702279.1, read as the reverse complement.
GCCGATTCTGTAGGGTTCGCAGCATAGAAAACAAAAAATTTCCTACGATGGGAACTATGTACCAAGATCTATCTACTAGATACAAACAATGGGCGGATATATATCCGTAGAGAACATACCCCTGAAGACCGACAAATCTTAACGAGTTCAACTCGTGGTTGATGTAGACGATCTCTTGCCGATCTCAAGATCGAGAGAAAGTCCTAGTGCCGCAAAGCAGCAGCGCATCCGTGCTCGCACACACGTACAATACACCGAGCAACCTCCGCCTCCTCGCTCCAGCGATACAGCGGAAGCACAACCCTTTCTTGCCGAATAGCCACCGGGAACATGTATCTCGCTAGTCCGAGACCATGGGGGATAAATTCTAGAGGGGGAGAGAGATCCTTCACGAGGAGGTGTGAGTGAGAGAGAGGAGAGGGGGTGCCTTTTATAGGAGGAGGGGGGCACCCAAGGGGGTGGCCGCCGGACATGGGGGCTGCCCCCTCCCCTCCTTCATTCATGTGGGTGGACACTCCACTCACAAAATGGCCCTTCAATTTTCTCCACTCAAAAACCCACTCAAAAACCCACTCAAATTCCCATTAAATTTCCACCAAATTTAATGCAAACTCTCATTAAATAAAACTCTTTTATTTTATTCAGAATTTTGTCAATTACTTTAATGACAACATTCACAAATAACCCCTTTTCTATAATTCCATTTCACATGCATAACCTCTTTATGCAATTTCACCCGAAAACCTGTTTCGGTATCTAGTGAAATAAATTCCTGCGCTTGTTTATTCTTTCGCCATGAAACATTTGCTCCAACTGGATGTCAGTGTCCCTTAAGTGTGTCACCCTAAGGTTCGCGAATAATGCGGACATGATCGAGACCTTCTCCGATCAATAATCAGTAGCGGGACCTGGAGATCCATACTGACTCCCACACATTCAACGATGACTTTTCCTGTGATCGTCGGAACCTTTTACGCTTGTATCTTATACCCTTTGTTTCACGATATGTTACATGTCCGAGATTCGATCATCGGTATCTCCATACCTAGTTTGATCTTATTACTGACATGCACTCTTTTCTCGTTCCCTTGATATAACATTCTAGTGATCAAATCACTTGCTTGCAAGCTAACCAATGTGATATCACCGAGAGGGCCCAGAGTATATCTATCCGTCATCGGGATGAACAAATTCCACTCTTGATCCATGATTCTCAATATAACACTTTAGTAACTTTGAAGCCATCTTTATAATCACCCAGTTACGGTGTGACGTTTGATGTCAACAAGAAACTCTTCCGGTGTTAGTGATTGGCATGATCTCATGATCTAAGGATTATGACTACTTCGTAAGTTGTTTATAGCAATATAAACTCAATGACTTTGATCGTAATGCTATACTTCGGATGAATGTTCATCACACCATTACACTAATGTTGTGATCTCATTATTAACAACATCCAATGTCTATGATCAGGAAACTGTGATCATCTTGTTAATCAACGAACTAGTTTATGAGAGAGGCATAACTAGGAACTTTCTGTTTGTTTATTAAACACACATGTATTAACATTTTCGTATTAATACAATTATAGCATGCAAAATAAACATCTATCATATACTTGGAATACACATAATAAACATTTTATTATTGCCTCTCGGGGCATATTCCCTTCAGTCTCCCACTTGCACTAGAGACAATAATCTAGTTACATAGTGATGTATCTAACACCCATGGAGTTCTGGTGTAGATCATGTTTTGCTCTAGGGAGAGTTTTAGTCAACGGATCTGCTACATTGAGATCCGTATGTACTTTACAAATCTCTATATCTCCATCCTTGACATGCTCGTGGATGGAGTGAAACCGGCGCTTAATATGCTTGGAATGCTTGTGAGACCTTGACTTTTTGGCATTGGCAATGGCACCATTGTTGTCACAATAGATCACCATTGGGTCTCACGCGTTTGCAACCACTCCTAGTTCGGATATGAACTCCTTCATCCAAACTGCTTCCTGAGCCCCTTCTGAAGCAGCAACATATTCGGCCTCCGTTGTTGATCCCGCCAACACAGGTTGTTTGGAGCTCCTCCAACTAACCGCTCCACCATTCATGAGAAATACGTATCCGGATTGAGACTTAGAGTCATCCGGATCGGTGTCAAAGCTAGCGTCGACATAACACTTAGCGACGAGCTCTTCTTCACCTCCGTATACAAGAAACATATCCTTAGTTCTTTGCAAGTACTTAAGGATATTCTTGACCGCTTTCCAGTGTTTGAACCTGGATCCGATTGGTACCTACTAGTCAAACTAATAGCATGTGCCACATCCGTTCTTGTACATAGCATGGCGTACATTATAGAGCCTATGGCTGAAGCATAGGGGACTTTGTCCATTTTCTCTCTTTCTTCCGCCGTAGCCGGACTTTGAGTCTTACTCAATGTCGTGCCTTGTGTCATAGGTAAGAACCCCTTCTTACTATCTTCCATTTTAAACTTCTTTAAAATCTTATCAAGGTATGTACTTTGTGATAGCCCTATTAGGCGCCTAGATCTATCTCTATAGATATTTATGCCTAATATGTATGACGCTTCACCTAGGTCCTTCATTGAAAATTTGTTGTTTACATAACTTTTAACACTGTTTAAAAGATCTATATCATTTCCGATCAATAATATGTCATCCACATATAATATCAGAAATGCCACATTTCTCCCACTCACTTTCTTGTAAATACAAGCTTCTCCATAAGTTTGGACAAATCCAAACTCTTTGATCACCTCATCAAAGCAGAGATTCCAACTTCGTGATGCTTGCTTCAATCCATAGATGGATCGCTGAAGCTTGCACACCTTGTTAGCATCCTTAGGATCGACAAAACCCTTTGGTTGTATCATATACAACTCTTCTTCAATATTACCATTGAGAAACGTGGTTTTGACATCCATCTGCCATATCTCATAATCGAAATATGCAGCAATTGCTAACATAATCCTAACTGACTTTAGCATCGCTACGGGAGAGAATGTCTCATCGTAGTCAACTCCTTGAATTTGTCGAAACCCCTTTGTGACAAGTCGAGCTTTATAGACGGTTACATTACCATCAGCATCAGTTTTTCTTTTGAAAATCCATTTGTTCTCCACGGCCTTTCGGTCGTGAGGTAAGTCCACCAAGTTCCAAACTTGATTTTCATACATGGATTCCATCTCGGATTTCATGGCTTCTAACCATTTGTTGGAATCCGGGCTCATCATCGTTTCTTCATACGTCGCAGGGTCATCATTTTCATCAACCATGAAATTCATGACAGGATTTCCGTACAGCTCGGGAGCTGCACGCATCCTGCTAGACCTGCGAGGTTCGGTAGTGTTCTCTTTTGGAGTTTCTTGATCATTATCATTAGTTCCCTCTTCAACTGGTGGAGCCAACTCCGGAACGACTTCCGGCGCTGCGCTACTCGCCATACTTTGAAGAGAAGGTTCAATAACCTCTTTGAGTTCTACCTTCCGACTACTCACACCTTTCGCGAGAAACTCTTTCTCTAGAAAGGATCCATTCTTGGCAAAAAAAACCTTGCCCTCGGATCTGTGATAGAAGGAATACCCAATAGTTTCCTTAGGGTATCCTATGAAGACGCATTTTTCCGCTTTGGGTTCGAGTTTATCTGGTTGAAGTTTCTTCACATAAACATCGCATCCCCAAACTTTAAGAAATGACAGTTTAGGTTTGTTTCCAAACCACAATTCATATGGCGTCTTTTCAACGGATTTAGATGGTGCCCGATTTAAAGTGAATGCAGCAGTTTCTAGTGCATAACCCCAAAATGACAACGGCAAGTCCGTCAGAGACATCATAGATCGAACCATATCTAATAAAGTACGATTACGATGTTCTGACACACCATTTCTCTGTGGTGTTCCGGCAGGTGTGAGTTGTGAAACAATTCCACACTCTTTCATGTGAGTGCTAAACTCGTAACTTAGATACTCACCTCCACGGTCGGACCGTACAAATTTGATCTTTCTATTACGATGATTTTTCACTTCATTCTGAAATTCCTTGAACCTTTCAAAGGTTTCAGACTTGTGTTTCATCAAGTAGATATAACCGTATCTACTCAAATCATCCGTCAAAGTAACAAAATAACGATATCCACCTTGCGCCGACACACTCATTGGACCACATACATCAGAATGTATGATTTTCAATAAATCTGTCGCCCGTTCCATTGAACCGGAAAACGGTGTTCTAGTCATCTTGCCCATAAGGCATGGCTCACATGTATCAAATGATTCAAAATCAAGTGATTCCAAAAGTCCATCCGAATGGAGCTTCTTCATGCGTTTAACGCCAATATGACCTAGACGGCAGTGCCACATATATGAGGATATATCATCATTCAGTTTAATCCTTTTAGCATTAACATTATGAATATGTGTAACATTATTATCGAGATCCAAAAGAAATAAACCATTCATCATCGGTGCATGACCATAAAAGATTTCATTCATATAAATGGAACAACCATTGTTCTCGGATTTAAATGAATAATCACTTCGCATCAAACACGATCCAGATACAATGTTCATGCCCAGTGCAGGCACCAGATAACAATTATTCAAGTTTATAACTAATCCCGACGGCAAATGGAGAGGTAGCGTTCCGACAGCGATCACATCAACGCTTGATCCATTGCCGACACGCATCTTGACCTCACCCCTTGCTAGCGGTTGCTTGTTCCGCAGCCCCTGATTCGAGTTACAAATATTAGCAACTGAACCGGTATCAAATACCCAGGTGCTACTGCGAGCACTAGTCAAGTACACATTAATAACATGTATATCATATATACCTTTGTTTGCCTTGCCGGCCTTCTTGTCTGCCAAATACTTGGGGCAGTTGCGCTTCCAGTGGCCAGTCCCCTTACAATAGTAGCACTCGGTATCAGACTTAGGTCCAACTCGGGGTTTCTTTTCAGGAACGGCAACCGGCTTGCCGCCCTTACTTCCCTTCCGTTTTCACTTCTTGTCTTTCTTGAAACCAGTGTTCACTTGATGTTCCTTTTTGATCTCCACTTCTGCAGTTTTAAGCATTGACAGAAGCTCGAGGAGAGACTTCTTCATGCCTTGCATATTATAGTTCATCACGAAGATCTTATAGCTAGGTGGCAGAGACTGCAGAACACGATGGATGCCTAAGTCAATGGGAATCGTTATTCCCAAGGACACAAGCTTATCGGTGTAACCCGACATCTTGAGTACATGCTCACTAACGGAGGTGTGCTCTTCCATCATGCAGCTAAAGAACTTTTCTGAAGCATTGTAGCTCTCTACAGCAGCATGTGTGTCGAAAATCATTTTCAACTCACCCATTGTATCAAAAGCATTGCCGTTTTAGAAACGATTTCGAAGTTCCGGCTCTAGCCCATACAATATGCCGCAATGAACTAAGTTGTGGTCCTCCTGACGAGTCTGATAGACATTCTTCTCCACGTCAGGGGCATCCTCAAAAGGTGGGGGGCCTAGCGGCGCTTCTAGCACGTATTGCTTTTGTGCAGCAGAGAGGAGAATCCTAAAATTCATGGCCCATTCGGTAAAGTTGCTACCGTTCGTTGCAAGTTTCTCTTTCTCCATGAACACATTGAAATTAAAAGCAGGTGGTGCCATCTACAACAGAATTTGTAAAGTTTAGACTAAGTTTATGATAGATTGAGTTCAACTAATCCATATTATGAATGAACTCCCACTCAAAAACGACATCCCTCATGCCTTTTTGGTGATTACATGAACCAAATCCACTACACCAAGTCCGATCATCACGTGAGTCGGTGTAGCTTCAAAGGGGAGCATCAAATGGGCATCATATCTGCTATATGACTCATGCTTTACCTTTCGGTCCATGTTCCGAGGCCATGTCTGTACATTCTAGGCTCGCCAAGTTAGAACCTTAGTATTCGCGTGTGTAACTGTTTTACACCCGAAATATGGTCGTGGATCCAAGAACACCCGATCATCACGTGATGTCTTGGAGCGACGAAAACATAATCGGTGCTACTAAAGGAAGAACACATTCTTATCTTGATATTTAAAAGAGGGATCATCTTATTATGCTAACAAAGCGCTAAACAAGCAATATAAGATGCTATCAAACATCACATGTTTATTAGTGAAATGATATGGTTCCCGCATATGATCTCTATCATGTGCACCGTGGTATGATCACTATCATATCTTTATGTGTAAGTCCAAGGTCTATGGAGATTACACGCTATATATGTTGTAAGAGTATCATCTCATACTTCTACTTACAACATCACCATATCATAACACTAGCCCAGCAACAATCTAAACTAGACGCCTCTAATTTATCCATTGCAAGTTTTATGTGGCTTATGGCTTTCGAGATAGAACCGTTCTTACCTACGAACATGAACCACAACGAGGATAACCAAATTGTTGACAACTCGTTGCAAAATAGATATTGACTATAGTAGGAGAGACAGACACCCGCTAGCCACTTATGCAAACTAGTTGCATGTCAAGCGTGGAACAGGTCTCATGTGCGAGGACATGTAAAGTTTGTCCGGGCCACTTCATCCCACTATGCCACCAATATCCAAAATTGCAACTAAGGAGCAACAACATGATCATAATCGACCACATACTCATATGTGTACTACCCGTGTAAAGCATCTACGCATAGATCCGGCTCTGATACCACTGTAGGTTTCGCAACATAGAAAACAAAAAATTTCCTACGATGGGAACAACTATGTACCAAGATCTATCTACTAGATACAAGCAACGGGCGGGTATACATCCGTAGAGAACATACCCTTGAATACCGACAAAGCTTAATGAGTCCAAACTCGTGGTTGATGTATGCGATCTCTTGCTGATCTCAAGATCGAGAGGAAGTCCTAACGCTGCAAAACAGCAGCGCATCCGTGCTCGCACACACGTACGAGACACCGAGCAACCTCCACCTCCTCGCTCCAGCGATGCAGTGGAATCACAACCCTTTATTGCCGAATAGCCACCGGGAACATGTATCTCGCTAGTCCGAGACCATGGGGGATAAATTCTAGAGGGGGAGAGATCCTTCACGAGGAGGTGTGAGTGAGAGAGAGAGGAGAGGGGGTGCCTTTTATAGGAGGAGGGGGGCACCCAAGGGGGTGGCCGCCGGCCATGGGGGCTGCCCCCTCCCCTCCTTCATTCATGTGGGTGGACACTCCACTCACAAAATGGCCCTTCAATTTTCTCCACTAAAAAACCCACTCAAATTCCCATTAAATTTCCACCAAATTTAATGCAAACTCTCATTAAATAAAACTCTTTTATTTTATTCAGAATTTTGTCAATTACATTAATGACAAACATTCACAAATAACCCCTTGCTAGAATTCCATTTCACATGCATAACCTCTTTATGCAATTTCACCCGAAAACTTGTTTCGGTATCTAGTGAAATAAATTCCTGCGCTTGTTTATTCTTTCGGCATGAAACATTTGCTCCAACTGGATGTCAGTGTCCCTTAAGTGTGTCACCCTACGGTTCACGAATAATGCGGACATGATCGAGACCCTTCTCCGATCAATAATCAGTAGCGGGACCTGGAGATCCATACCGAATCCCACACATTCAACGATGACTGTTCCTGTGATCGTCGAAACCTTTTACACTTGTATCTTAATCCCTTTGTTTCACGATATGTTACATGTCCGAGATTCGATCATCGGTATCTCCATACCTAGTTTGATCTCGTTACTGACATGCACTCTTTTCTCGTTCCCTTGATATAACATTCTAGTGATCAAATCACTTGCTTGCAAGCTAACCAATGTGATATCACCGAGAGGGCCCAGAGTATATCTATCCGTCATCAGGATGAACAAATTCCACTCTTGATCCATGATTCTCAACATAACACTTTAGTAGCTTTGAAGCCATCTTTATAATCACCCAGTTATGGTGTGACGTTTGATGTCAACAAGAAACTCTTCCGGTGTTAGTGATTGGCATGATCTCATGGTCTAAGGATTAGGACTACTTCGTAAGTTGTTTATAGCAATATAAACTCAATGACTTTGATCGTAATGCTATACTTCGGATGAATGTTCATCACACCATTACACTAATGTTGTGATCTCGTTATTAACAACATCCAATGTCTATGATCTGGAAACTGTGATCATCTTGTTAATCAACGAACTAGTTTATGAGAGAGGCATAACTAGGAACTTTCTGTTTGTTTATTAAACACACATGTATTAATGTTTCCGTATTAATACAATTATAGCATGCAAAATAAACATCTATCATATACTTGGAATACACATAATAAACATTTTATTATTGCCTCTCAGGGCATATTCCCTTCAGATTCCTGCTTCATGGAATCAAAACATGTCAACCGGAATGACCGTTGATGGTGGTCATGATTCTGCGTGGGAATATCATAGCAACAAAATTGCCCAGGGTGCCAGATATCAAGACAAGCAACACTTGCAAGATGCAGTCATTGCTTGGGCAATGTCAACACACAGGGTTTTGAAAACAACGGTGTCCTCTAAGAAATACTTGACAATGGAATGCGTGGATATAAATTATACAGGCAGGGTGCATGCCTATGTACCTACATACGACACAACTTGGTTGGTGAGCGACTTTGTGCAGCACACATGTGAGCTACATAATATCCCTAAAGATCATCTTAACCTCTCCTCCACACTTCTAGCTCGACTGCTTTACATGGACATAGTAGAGTGCAAAGCGATGACAGTACCCAGTATACAGAAGAAAGTAAAGACCCGGTTTAAGTACTCCATTTCCTATGGAAAGGCTTGGAGGGAAAAGCAAAGGGCTCTTGAGGAAAGGTTTGGTTCGTTTAGAGACTCGTATGACTCCGTGGTCCGACAACTTCAGACACTGCAGGATAGAAACCCAGGAACCTATGTCGACATACAATATTATGTGATACCAGAGGATCCATCCGTGAAGGTGCTTCATCGAGTGTTCTTCTCTTTTGCTGTATGCATCCAAGCTTTCACTTATTGTTGTCCAGTGATATGTGTAGACGGTACTTTTCTCACTGGCAAGTACAAGGGTCAGATCCTTACCACCATTGGTCAAGACGGCAACAATCAGATTGTCCCACTCGCATTTGCTTTCGTGGAGGGCGAAAACACTGAAAGTTGGACATGGTTCTTCAGGAAGCTCAAAATAGCAGTTGTGAAAGACAAGCCCAATGTGTGCATCATTCATGATAGGCATGCAGATATACTCAATGTCGTAAAACGGCTGACACAGCCAGGGCCGAAAGAGCAAACACCTTGGCTTGACATGTAGAGCCGGTGGTGCATGCGCCATTTGGGTGCTAATTTCTTCTCATAGTTCAGAAATAATAACCTCATGAATCTATTCAAAAAACTGTGCAAGCAGAACCAAGAATGGAAGTACGATTTCATACGCGCAAAATTCGATGAATTCACTCAGAAACATGTGAGGGCAAGGAAATCTACGCAAAACGCAGCCATAGCTGCATATCAAGCAGCAGTAGCTGCACATGTAGCTACTGGAGCTGCGCCTGTGGAGGAAGATACTGTAGGGCTTTGTGACTTACCTGGATTTGATCAACCTAGTACAAGGAGAAGGCTCGGCAGATCGATCAAGAACTTCCAACAGTGGATAGAGAACGAGCCTTTGGAGAGGTGGTCTTTGCTACACGACACACATGGAGCTAGGTACGGTGTCATGACTACAAACCTAGCTGAGTCATATAACTTTGTCCTCAAAGGTAACAGGGCACTTCCACTTTCAGCCATAGTCGAAGGTATTCTGTATGGCACGATTTCATATTTAAGAGCCAGACAATAGGGTTCTCAGATGCATATCATGAACAATCCAAACACATGCTTCTGTGAAAATATTATGAGGTACATGGATAAGAACATGGCGAAGGCTATGTCACACACTGTCGTGTGCATAGGTAATGAGGAAAGAAGGTTTGAGGTGTGGCTAGCCACCGATAAGTTTGGGTGTGGTAATGAACTAAGAATGCATGAGGTGAAGATTGGTAATGAGCAATGGCCAACCTGCGAGTGCACCTGCAACAAACCAAAGTTGCTTCACCTGCCTTGCTCTCATGTGCTTGCTGCTTGTGGGCAGCTAGGGTTGAACGCCATATCGTTCGTGTCTCCCTACCACCTGAAAGAATCTGTGGTCAATACCTGGATGGGTGAGATGTCAGGATTTCGATTAATGGGTAATTTCAACACCGTGAACCCCGGTGAAAGGCAGTACATCCCACACCCTTCTCTAATGCGAACAAGCAGAGGCAGACACTAGTGTGGGCGCATCTGGAATGATATGGACGAATCACAAGCTGGCGGCTCAACTCGGCAGTGTTTTCTATGCAATGTATTTGGTCACAGGGATACTCATTGTCCCACTTTCGGTACAGGCGCCGCACCTACGCGAGGACGGGGTGCGCGAGGTCGAAGAGGTAGAGGACGCGGGTGAAACTAGAACTATGTTTTAAGTTGTAATATGTGGCGAACTATGTTTTAAGTTGTAATATGTGGTGAACTATGTTTTTAGTTGTAATATGTGGCGAACTATGTTTTAAGTTGTAATATGTGGCGAACTATGTTTTTAGTTGTAATATGTTGCGAACTATGTTTTAAGTTGTAATATGCAAATGCTTATGTTAATTTTTAAATTGTTCAGAAATGGCGAGAAGATACAGGTTGCTCGATCCAGACATTGAAAAGAAGCATCGGGCTAGAATTTTGGAGGATGAGCCCAACTCCCTTGAGCCTTTGGTCACTCGCACACCGAATGTTAAATGGAGGATACACCCCGCTTGGGTTCCTAGGTACGATTTAATCATGAATTATATGAGTATTTTTGGTTCGCGGTAAATGATTTTTTTTGAATATTTACTGCAGGGGAGTCCCCCACAGTCCTTTATTTAAAAAAGAGTCAAAAGTCTTATGTACACACTAAAAAGTTAAAGAAAAGAATAGGAAAAAAGACTATACAAAGTTACAGTAGAGTATCTATCCAAGATATCAGCTCTGGAATGGTCTTCTTTTTAACTCTATATTTTAAGAATGAGACATCGGTGATAAACCCAGATTTCCAAGATGCAAATGAAGGTCTTATTCCTTTGAAGATCTTGTCATTTCTCTGTTTCCAAATATTCCAGCAGGCAAGTATAGCAATCTCTATGAAGCATGGACCCTTGAAATTCTGCTTTGCATGTTTCAATATTTCTGGCCCAGACCCTGACCCCCAGGCTACTTGTAGATATGTCCAAATCCTTATACTAAAATTACACTCGAAAAAGAGATGTGACCAGTCTTCAAGGGTATGACAAGGACAAAGAACACAGGCATGATTGTCTGAAACATTCCAATGTCTTCTGAGTAGCATGTCTTTAGTATTAATGCGGTCATGAATTATAAGCCAAGCAAAGAACTTGTGCTTGGAAGTACATTTTCTTTTCCAGATCCATTGGGAGGGGAAGTGATTTGATATGTGTTGAAAGTACACCTTGTATATGGCACTGACAGAATAGTCACATGTGCTTGAATGCATAGTTTTCCATTCATCATGCTTACTTTGATGGAGGGTGACATCAGCTAGTTGCAATTGTAATTGTTGTAGCTCAGAATTATCTTCAGTAGAAATTGGCAGGTGAAATGCTTCTGACATCTATGTAATTGAAATTGCTTGCCTAACAGAGCAATCTGTATCAAGCACATGTGAGAATAAATGCGGATAAGTTAAATTGAGGGGTTTGTTGTTCCATTTATCCATCCAAAACAATGTTGTGTCTCCTGTTCCTACAGAACATTTAGAAATTGAGAGATATTCGTCATGAAAGCTCATAATATGACGCCACCAAAAAGATCCACAAACAGTAACAGTATGAGGAACCCTTTCATGATAGTATGTGCTCCAGACTAGGTTCACCCAAGGCAGATCAACTTTATTGTAAAAGTTATGAATATTCTTCATAAGCAGGCATTTATTTTGAATTTGCAGATCTATGATGCCTAAACCCCCCTTATCTTTTGGTTTGCAAACCATCTCCCAGGAAGCCATAGAATGTGCCTTATCATCATCCTTACTCTTTCTCCATAGACAATGCCTTCTTGCTCTATTGAAGACTTCTATTATTCCTTTTGGAATACTCAGAGAACTTATGTAGTGCAATGGTAAAGAAGATAACACAGAATTCACCAAAACAAGTCTGTCCCCATAAGATAGAAATGAGGTCGAGGCAGTCAGTCTTCTTTCCACTCTATCAGTCAAAGGTGAAAGATCTTTAATTGTTGGTTTTGTAATCCCCATGGGCAGACCCAGATAAGTGAAAGGCATCTTTGTAGTAACACAACCAATTTGAAAAGCAAGTGAGGCAGCCTCCTCTTGGCTTATATTTATGGGCACCAAAGAAGATTTATGAAAATTAACTTTTAATCCAGTGAAAGCTGTATAATCTTCAAGGATTTGTCTGAGAGTGTGTAATTGTTGTGGGTCAGCTTGCATGATGATAATAGTGTCATCAGCATATTGCACTACAGGGAAATTATTGTTGCCTCTATTTGGGATCGTTGGAACCAATCTTCCTTCACTGAATGCCTTGTTTATAAAGCTCTGAAGCAAGTCCCCCCCAAGAACATATAACAATGGAGAAAGAGGATCACCTTGTCTAACACCACGCTTACAAATAAAATTTCTTCCAGGTACCCCATTCAGTAGAATAGCTGAGGAACCAGATGCCAAGATTTCTTTAACCCAACCAATATAAACTTCATCAAAACCCTTGTATTCCAGAATTCTGAGTATTGCTTCATGTTCAATTGTGTCAAATGCCTTTTCAAAATCCAATTTTATTACCGCAGTCTGTTTCTTTGAGGCATGACATTGATGTAAGTATTCAAAAGTCCAACCCAAACAATCTTGTATTGTTCTGCATTTGATGGTTTTCATGAATACACCTTTTTATTTGCTTTTGCGACCTGTTTGCCGCCAATTTTGTTAGAAACTTTAGACAAGTGTTTGTAAGAGAGATAGGTCTGAAATCATTGACAGTCTCAGGAGAATTCTTCTTGGGAACCAAAGTAATGAAGGACCCATTAATACTTGTAAGAGGAGTTAATCCCTTATGAAAATCATGACATAGTTTAATAAAATCATCCTTAATGATATGCCAGTACTTTTTAACAAACATCCCATTGAAACCATCAGGCCCAGGAGCTTTATCAATCTTCATATATTTAACAACATCTTCAATTTCATTTGTGGTAAACTCCTCAGAAAGACATTCCAGATCATCAACTTTTGAGATAAAGTCAGATAAGTCTGACCTGTATTCGGTAGGGAAAGAAACCCCCATTCTGTTTTTATAGCATTTCCATAAAGCCTCTGCCTTATCTTTATGTTGTACCAGAGTATTTCCATCTTCATCCATAATTTGATTTATAACATTATGCCTGTATCTTTCAGTAGCTTTAGCATGAAAATATTTAGTATATTCCCCTCCAAATTTGACCCATCTTATTGTACATCCGTTTTTCCAATATGTAGACTGAGTGTTGAGCAGCTTATTTAGGTGCAATTTAACAATATTCCTGAAGTTAAACTCAGGTATGCTCAAAGTTCTCCTATCCTCAATAGCATCCAGCTCAAAAATGACTTTGTTACACTTGTCAATCAGAAGTTTGATGTGCGAAAGTTTTTTCCCCATCGTTTCAAAGCATATCTTAAATTTTTGAACTTTGCAGTAATGATATTTGCAATATATCCCTGCTTCACTGGTTGTTTCCAAGCATTTTCCACTACATGGAAGAACCCAGGCTGCTCAATCCAAATATTCTCAAATCTGAATTTTTTTGCTCTAGGGATTGTAGTGAAAATACTGACCACACATGGTACATGATCAGAAGTTGACTTTGATGAAGGGTTGACCAATGTGTTGGGGTATTTTAAAGTCCAGTCAGGAGTTGTAAAAAACCAATCCAATTGTTCTAACAGGGGGTTTGCTTGCATATTTGACCAAGTGAAATTTCTTCCTTTTAAAGGCAATTCCAGCAGACCAAGGTGGCTAATAATGCTGTTAAAAAGGAAGATGTCATTGAGATCAGCCCCATCCTTATTTCTATTATCCAATGACCTAATGAAATTAAAATATCCCAAGAGTATCCAGTCTTCATGATTTAGGATATTTAAATCATATAACCATTGCACAAAAAGATCTCTCTGCAGTCCTCTACATGGTCCATAGACATTTACAAGTGTCCAAGTATCAGAGTTATGAGTTGAGGCAAACTTGAATTTTATTGCTGAGACAGTTGCTTCCATTAATTATCCAATAAAAATAGAGCTATTCCATAAAACTATTAATCCACCCGAAGCACCAACAAAGGGAACAAACACAAACTGATCAAACCGTTTTGGGCAGAAAGTTCTGATAAAAGAATGATCAAAATCTTCAAATTTTGTCTCCTGAAGACAAATCACTGCGCAGTGACTTTCATTGATTTTATTATAAACAGCCAATCTTTGGTCTTTATCATTTAGACCTCTGATTCCAACAAAGTACCAGCCAATCATGGTTTAATGTAAAGGAATTATCCATGAAAAAACATTTTCAAAATTCATCCATCTGGCATGCACAACAGACCAGAGACAATCATAGCGCACCAACTTTAAGTAATAATTATAGATTGCCATAGATATTGGTTCCTCAACCAAGCCAAATAACTGAAAGTGCCAAAATACACCAGTATACCACTTGAACAGAAACAGTGCAATATTACATGAAACCAAATTATGCATAACTAGGAACTCAAACACTGGACCACACCGATAAAAGTGACCATCACTCATCATTGGGAACCTTCTTGGACTTGTTGGAAGAAGGACCAGCCAGAAGCTTGTCCAGAGAAAGCTCTTCAGAGGGGATCTCCAGTTCTTGGCCTGCCCTTTGAAGTACAGGAATTGGGATAAAGAGATCAGATGGGTCTTCTATAGGCTTGGCAGATCTGGCTTTCTTTTTTGGCCTTGAGATTTCAGCTGTCGAGCGCTTTGAAACCAGCATCCCTATTGGCTGTTCTGGCACTCCTCCTGACTGGAGTAGACAGTATCTGAGCATCATCCCTTCCCACAAAAAGAGGCTTGGTTTGTACATGCTTCATATCCCTTGTAGAACTTCTTGTTACTCTAATTGACTGCCCAATGCATGCATTCTTTTTACTCCTGTTAACACTGAGAGTAGAAGCTGAAAAAACCATGGGGGTCACCTGTTGGTCATTGATGTTGACAGAATTGATTCTTGTAGTGGCTGGTCTTGTCTTTATATTTGTCTTGTGGACATTTTTCTCATGATCCCAAATAACAGAGAAACCACAAAGATTATTGAAAGCAGTATGCCAATCTCTTTTTGCCAAAAAAGAATTAAAAGGTTGTTCAACTGACAAGCTAGAAGGAATAACCTGTCTACAGTATTGTGGGATCATAAACTGCAGTAGCTTATCAATTTGTAGGCTAGGTGGGATCACAGGACCATAAGAAGATGGCAGTAGCATGCTCTCCACAGGAACAATTCTAACATGATTAATTATCAACTGATTTTGTGCCATCATATTAATATTGTTGAAAGACCCCCCCGAATCATCAAATCCATCAGTAATAATGGAGTCATCAACTTGCTCAACTTCCTGTTCCTGCTGTGCAACAATATTTTGTGCCTGATGCTGCATCTCATCCTGCATGTTTCCCTGCATATCATGTTGGTCAGGCTGGAAATTCCCTCCTTGGTCATGTGGCCCTTGCTCATGATTCTGGTCCCAACCAATTTCAGGATATTGTGGGCCAACAAAGTTGAATTTATTCATATGCATCTGACCAGGCAAAGGGTGGGGATTACCATCCAAAGGCATTTGGTCCTCATCATTAGGCAAAGCATCAGCAAAATGTGTTGTCAAAATATAGCAGACTGCATTCCATCCTTCCCTCACTCCACCAACTGAAGCATAATTTCCAAAAACAACATCCCTGGGAACTTTGGTAATAGCAGGGTAGAAAGCATATACCAGAGTTCTTTCAAGTACATTGGGGTCTTGGTGCCAATGCAAAAATTTGCCAAAAGTGCCAATTGCATTAGCAATGTCATAGTCATTCCTATAATCCAGGGGCAAACCAAGAAACATAAGCCACCCAGTACTAAACCCTACCTTAGCCCTGTGATTCTGCCTATCATCATGTGCTAAAAAGCGAACAAAAGTTCCATTCTGAAGCTCATACGGAGGATGATCAATCAGAGCCGATCTGGCCGCCTGGTTACGAAGAACAAAAATACGAACTCCAAACAGACAGGGCTGAACATCATCAACAGGCCGATGCAACTGATGAACAATAAAATCCCTGACCTGCTGCCTCCAGAAAGCTTCATGTTGCTGCAGAGGTGGTGGCATGAGCTCAGCAATGCAGATGTGATCATGTCGACGTGGCGGCACCACCGAGGGAGTGTAGAAGGTTCGTGGTAGTCTTGTAGGCCCCCCATCGATAATCTGATGCCCTTCAGGAATCCACCTTGTCGGATCAAGAGGGAAATTTGCCATTGTCGCTGGGACAATCTTCGACAACAGATTTGGGGTAGGGTTTGTTTGCGAGACAATGAGTCTGAAGCGATGCTCGAGGGGTGCAAAGGAGATTGAGAAGCCGAGGAGTCCGGGTACTGTTCAACCTTGTCTGCCTTAGACTCCTTGTCTAAACCGTGGACAGGTAAAGTTTTTTCTTAGGAATCCAGCACTTAGCAGTTTGACTCTTGGAATTCAGGCAGTTCTTTTTTATGTGGCCATATCGGAAACAAGCCCGGCATCGTATATCATTGACACCTTGAGAAGTGTTATGGTCCATACTTAGACATCTGCCACAATTTAAAATCTTATGAACCATATCATCAATCATTTTTTCAAATTCCACATCTTCATCCAGAATATCAAAATTACCATCAGAAGAAAGTTCAAAAGTTTTTGAAGATTCTCCTAGCTCCAAAGAAGTAATGGTTCCAAAATTTATGTTTGACTTGGATCCCCGCAAAGCAGCTGGCAAAATAACACCAGATTTTTCCCGAATTTGAGGACAATCATATCCTTCTTCCAAAAAACAGAGAGCCTCTTCTTTACTAGAAGGGAATTCATACCCTTCACAAGCGTCATATTGTTCAACTGTAGCAAAAGAAAGCTTCTTTTTCACATGTTGATTATACTGCCCAAATGAAGACCTTCTGATACTGGAGACAGTGGGCTTTTTCTTTAGAGCATTTAAAGCCCCATCAGTTCTTCTTTTATTAGAGCTAATCAAAGTCCATTCTTCGTTGCATTCAATTTGCCAGTCATTTAATTCCCTATGCCATAAAGGACCTCCATTGCTCCATAAGTGAAAGAAACATTTAAAATGTTGGCGGGAGAAGCTACGTAAAGCATAAACCATGAAACCAACAAACCTAGAAGCCACAGAGAACCTGAAAACCTATCAGAAAGTTGAGTGACTGCAAGTTCCTGACTCAGTCCACCAATACAAGATTCCAAAGCTTGACTGACAGAGTGATCATCCAATTTAAACTTTGAACGGCCAAAAGACACAACCATCAAGAAATGATTAGACTTCCCTAAAGGATGAACTGTCGAACCAAACTTGTATTTCACATCATTTTTGAAGCCAGAGCCAAAAGAGAAATCCAGATCCAAAGAGATATGATCCTCCGGAGCCTGCATAGGGTTCTCAGTATTCCCAGACATACGTTCAGAAATGCAAGATATGATCGAAATAATGTGTTCTGAGATCTTAACTTGAGATCCAATTTGCAACAAATCTCCACGTCCCAAGAATTTCCCTCCTAGAGGGGAACCCTTGGCATTCATAAGAACAAGCCAATCACGAGGATTCCAGAGATGCAACTCACCATCATAAGCCTTCAGACGTCCACGATCAATGTCCTTCCTCGTGGTGTAAGAGACCTTCCATCTCCAAGTTGGGGGAATCATTAGGTGGGGGGAATTGCCGAAAAACCTATAGGAATGTAGAGGGAGGTGGGTTGGAGTAGATGATCGGGCTGGAAGGGTGAGATCACTAGAGATCAGGGAGATCGCCGGTGAGAGAGGTTTTAGGGTTTAGGCCGTGTCACCATCGCTAACTAACCTTAGCCTATCTGGTTATCGCGGTAAATGATTGATCACATTTTTTGGTTATGCAGGTTGAAGTGGGATGGGCTTCTACCTTTTGTTCGCTTGGTTGAGGCCACTGCAGACTCTACACGCCTACTATATGACCACTCGTTTCTCACATGCTTGGTCGACCGCTGGAGGCCCGAGACCCACACTTTTCACTTTCGCTGGGGAGAGATGGCTCCTACTCTCCAGCACGTGTCATGCCTGTTAGGACTTCCTTTGGCTGGACAGCCCATTGGCCGCTGCAGGCACCGGCGGGTTGGCAACAGGATATGGCACAACGATTCCAGGGTATTACTACTCCACTGGAGTATGAAGAACACGGGCCCAAGTTCGACTGGTTACTAGGATGTCAGGTGTGTTTGCTAACTTCTCTTTAATCTGTGAGACATTACACATTACCGTCATATGTTTTACTTATCGAACCATATTTGATTAATGCAGATCCAACAGCTAGGTTATCCAGAGACTCAGTTGACAGAGGCACAAATCACTCGGTCCTTGGAGGCATACATACTTTGGATTCTCGGGAAGGTGATGTTCACCGAGAACCATGTCACCACTATCACCACTCGCTACATCCCTATCGCATTGGAGATCGCCAATGCAACTAGCGCTGACATGATTATACAGAGGAGTTGGGGTTCTGCGGTCTTAGCGGCCACGTACCGAGGTATGTGCAGCGGTTGCCAACGGAGGGCGCCGAAGTCAGTCCTCCTTGGATGCCCACTACTGTTGCAGCTTTGGTCCTGGGAGCGGTTTCCTATCGGTCGACCGGACGTTATGGTTGAGACGCCTTACCCTACGGCTACTTTGCCCGACCCTCTGGCTGGACTGTTCGATCCAGACCTCATCGACTTGCCTACTTTCGGTTCAGTTTGGACACACCGCCAGGTATGTGCAAAGTTACTTGTTACATTCATTATTTAGTTGACATAAACTATGCATGGAGCTAACAAATTATTATTCGCAGAGATGCTTTTCTCACAGTCAGGTGAGGGGTTGCTACCCCGCACTGTCCGAGCAGTTTGACGTACTGCTCGCGAGTTCGATGATGTAGGAGCCCTACACGAGTGAAGTTGTCGCTGCTAGATTCCAGAGGGATGGGGAGAACATACAAATGTCTATTCTATGCGCCAGGGACGAGCCGTATTGGCTCACAAAATCGAAGATCATCTTCGACATGGAGGCAGAGGAGATGAGCCTACATAGAGTAATGAGGCAGTTTGGTCTTCGCCAGTTGGTCGATCCTCGTCCTACGGAGAGCGCCATACCTTCAGTCGTACACACGTATGTTTCCTTTACACATTACTTCCATCTTAACATTATTTATTGACATGACACTAACCATGTTAAATGTTAGGTTGTCGAGGAAGGGAAGTAGCAAGACCGCCATGGGTTGGCTACACATGGTTGGGGTGTACGTTCAACAGTGGGACACCGCTACATCCCGAGTCTGGGACTCGAACGCCGAGTTTGACATAGAAGAGTTCAACAGGTATTTGGATAGCTACATGAGCGCCACACGACTATGCATCGCGCAGCAATCTCACCTAGAGGAGATGCCGGGCACGGCTACTTGGGATAGTTATCCGAGCCAGTCTACTATGGGCAGCAGACAACACGCGGTATGTTCTTCATCTAATGCACCTATTTATTACATAATTTTCCATCTATATATGGCGAACCTTGTGGTGTCACTTGCAGGCACAGATGTTAGTCGGTCTTGAGACGGAGAGTGCTGAGTACAGACGCTCTCTTTCGTCCGGACCCCTACTTATTCACCGGCAGGACCAAGAGACCTGGCTGAGTCGCCTGGAGGAGAAGATACGGCGTATCTACGGGGTTATCACGTGCACCCGCCCTTCGGACATTTCTCACCACCCGGCACCACAGCGTCCCCCGCGGCACTCGACGCACCACCAGCAGCAGCCACCCTCGCCCCTATGACAGTCTCCCCGTACACGGCTTACACCATAGACGACTCAGAGACCTCCTCTCCCAGACCAGGCTAGAGGTTCGACGTGGCATCAGCGGTCTTCTTTTGATAGTTGGCAGCAACAACATCCACCTTGGCACGATGGAGGTTCATCGTGGCAGCACCAGCAGCAGGAGCCTTGGGGTCACCCTCCCATTCCAAACTACGGGTTTCGCCCACAGTCACAGCCACAGGGTATGTGTCTTACAAGATAAGCGTCGAGGCTCAGTTCATGTCAAGTTCTTACATACTTCGTTTTCATGTGCAGGAGCATTCGGAATGCAGGGGTCTATGCCTGGCTATCAGTCATCTATGTCCGGATCCGCCTGGACTGATCAGGGCGCTGATCATAGCACTCAGGATTTCATGACGCAGAGCAGTTGGCTGAACATTTTTCAGACCCCCCCTGACCCCACACAGGAGACTCAGTACGATGAGTACGGGTCGGCGATTCCTCCCCGACAGGTTCGGCCGCCCCACAGGTCGGTTGGACGACGCCTCCTAACCCACCACCCGAGCGTCGCGGCAGACGACGCCTCGCACCATGGAGGGAGGGAGGGATTCTTATTTTATCTGTTATTCACCTTGTCTGTTTCAGAGTTACAACCTGGCTCATGTAGCCCAATCACCACAACGCACCTAGCACACACCTTGTCGCCGCTATTACGCCTTCATCTCTCGGCAACACCTCCGGGGGCTGCATCTTGTCGTTGTTTCTCACATGTGTCATGGTAAGTTGTTGATTATATTATAACTTACTTGATTCCAGGTTATGTTGATGTTGTGCTCACATGTTGGATTAGTTATTAGGCTTTAGTTTTGTGTCCAGTGTCAGTGTTCTGATGTATGGTACTGCTTTTGATATTATTTGATGGCTGATTTTTTAGTTTCTAGTAATACCTTTGTCGTCTCTGATGAGGCCATGCATGTAGCATAACACTTGAAAGGTGATCGCGGTTCACAATATCTTGTTCCATCCTACGCTTTGTCTCTGCCCAATCAGTATTGTGTTGACACAACTTTTACTTTCCTTCAGACTCTACAATTGAGAATTTATTACAAAGCAGTAGTTAGACAGAGTAGCCAGTAAGTCCAGTGCATCTAGTGCTTGTTAAACTGCAATGGTTGTTGTTGTCATGAACTATTTAAGATCCCTTATGAACCAGAAACATGACGTACATTCCTTATCAACAGTGACCTCGTTTCTCAATTAGGCACTGTTTTCAGTTAACAATCCCTCTTTGTTTAGTCTCTTTATTCAGTTTCCTTTTTTTTTCTTTAGTCTCATTAATTGAGTCACTCATTTATAGTAATTCCCTTATTATTTTAGCTATTCAATTGTTTTTTATCTTTGTGCCACGGTTTGTTTCTTAAGTTTCTCGGTTCTTCGTCACTCATTTCTCTACATTTTAAAATTCAGTTTAGTCTTTCATTTTTTCCAGTCAATAACTTCTCGGCATTTCAAAATCCAGTCCTCATTCCTTTTGTTTTGATTTTCTTTAGTTGAGTCTTCAGTTCATCATTTACCTATTTTTGATTTAGTGATTAAGTCTCTCTGACTTATTCTTATATCTTGAGCATCTTTATGTCATCATAGTGTTGGATAAGTGTTGTTCTTCGTCTCCTTTCTTCATTATTTCTTTGTTTATCTCTCAGTCAGTTGTTGTTATATTATTTCATTATCTCTAGTTGCTCATTATCAGTGTGTAAGACAACTCTAAGTTAATTATTTTGTCAGTTACTCTTCTCTCAGTTTTATGATTCTTAGTTAGTTAGTTTTTCAATTACACGATTCTTAGTTTTATGAGTCTTATATTATTTCAATTTATGTCATTCATTTTACTTTCTCTAGTTTCTCATATTCTTTATCTTTCATATTCTCAGAATCTCTATTCAGATTGTTCATTGATTTTCTCATCGTTTTTCTTTGAATATTTCATGTCCTCACTATCTCTTCTCTTTATTTATTCATTTTCTCTCCTCTCTTCATTTTTGAATTTTTTCTTTCATTATCTCAATTTATTAAATTTCTTTTCTCTTTTTCTTAAGTTCATCATTTCTCGGCATTTCAAAATTCAGTCTTCATTCCTTTTGATTTGACCTTTTGAGTTTAATCTTCATTTCATCATTTGCCTCCTTTTGATTGCTAGAGCAAGTCTCTCGGCGTAATCTTACATCTTAAGAATCTTTATGTCATCATAGTGTTGGATTAGTGTTGTACTTTGTCCCCTTTCTTCATTATTTCTTTGTTGGACTAGTGTTTTCTCTTTGGCTTCCGAGGTATGGAGCCAGGTCAAAGAGCCTTTGGGCGCCAACCTGTGTTGGAGAAACTTCCGCTTGCCGAAGTAGTGGTTGTTTGATTTCATTGATAGAGCCTCACCGCAATAGTCCACTGTCTTGGAAATCACGGTATGGCATATTTGGGAAGCAAGGAATGCGGTCAGAAATGATGAAGGTAATATCCATCCACATTGTGTTGCCTCAAAGATTCATCCTTATGTTTATTTGGTTCTGCTGCATCTTTTTAAGACTGTTAACAGCAGAGTCATGAGATGTCATCGTGTTCAACGGTCAGATGGTCTCCGCCGCTGCCTGGTTCAGTCCTTGTTAATGTCGACGCAACTATCTCTCAAACTTGCACAAGTGGAGTTGGGTTCGCATCCTGATCTGGAACCACAATGGGGATTGTTTGGTTGCTTGCACCAAGCCACTCAAGGGGATTGTTTGGGCGCTCCTTTGTGCCATGTCTCTCGTGGTTTTTGTTTTGGACTGTCTCTTGCTGGTTTATCAAATCAATTCATCAACCAATGACATGTCTGAAGAGAGTGCAGTGATGACCGACTCCATGTTTGGTGTCTCGTGGTGTTCGCTTTGGACTGTCTCTTGCTGGTTTATCAAACTAGCTATGTCATGTGAGTTTGTTGTTTCACGTGTGGTTTCCTATTCTACTCCAGAATGTTCTCTCTCAAAGATAACTCATGACGGAAAAAGACTCAACGTTGGGATCAAAGAATCAGCAACTCAATGTGGGGCTGAGAAAATGTGTCTGTTTGTTCCAACTAAAAACAACCACTTTTCTTTGTTCTATTTTTAGTCTTGCAGCTGTCATTTTCTTATTGGCTTAAAATGTGTCTGTTTCTCAATTGTAAAACAGCTAGCTGTGCAATAGTCTTTTTTGTATCTCTCTTATCATACTGTACAAGTTTTGAAATTGGAACTTTCCGGTTCAACAAACTAGTCGCGATAGAATGTGGGAAAACTATTTTAGATTTTTTTAGATTAAATATATGTATATTAAGAATTTGATATAAATTTAAAATATTCAAAAAATGCACCAAAAATTGAACTATTTTTCCCACATTTTAGTTATATTTTCTCAGACACCTACAAAGTTTCAAAAACATGTGATATGGTCTGAAAGATGCGAAAAAAAACTCAAAAGAAGTGTGGGTGTACACCTATCATGGTGCTCACAACCTTTTAAAAGAGCTATCCTTCTGGAGAAAACTGCGGCTCATAGAATGCCCTGCACTTGGAGTCTCTATGTTTTGGAGTCTCAATGTTTTGATACATGTCGTCGTTGCTACCATCGACAATAGAAACAACCCTCGAAACAGGGTTTCGCCTCGCTATATTAATATAGCAATAAACTGATACAAGAAGGATACCACCGCTGGAGAAAAACAGTACAATCTGATCCCAAAAGAAACAAAAAAGAAAGGAAGAGAAAACAATGCCAAAAACGGCGGTTTGACGAAAACGGAGATGACACTCCACTGCTGCGCCTTCCTACGAATTTTCACCATGCTTCTATCGCTCCGAAGCGCCGTGTACCAAACAACACCTCCAAGAAGAGAAGCGACAACGACGACGATGTTGCCCGGACCATTCCTAAGGTTATCCCTAGAACACATCCTAGGGTTTCCCCGGGTCCATAACGGGGTAGGGAAGAGGTATCTCCGACGCCCTTCAGAAAGAAAGGAGACACCCGCAGGCATCATAGCGCCGGTGTCGAGAATGGCAGGGATTTCTCCCGGCCTCCAAAAAACCATACCACCAAACTTGCCGCATACCGGCGCACGCCACCATGGTCTTGAAATCACCACCGCCATCTCACAGTTAGGGCTGCAAGCGGGGCGGGCTTGCGGGCAGGTTTTTTCCTGAGCTCACGTACGCATAGTATAAATTAAAATCGATTCCTATCTCTATACTTGCTACAGTTTATAC
Organism: Avena sativa; assembly: GCA_916181665.1. NCBI lineage: Eukaryota > Viridiplantae > Streptophyta > Magnoliopsida > Poales > Poaceae > Avena > Avena sativa. Next base: position 365,325,268 of record OV702279.1, on the reverse strand, counting down.
TAAACGTTCCGTTTTGCAGGCTTACGCGGGCCCCGCACTTGCAATCCTACTCACCGTGGCCCATGTTGCGAGATTGATAAAGTTGAGAAGCAAAGGACACCGGCGAGGGTCAGTAGTACAGCGCCACCTGGGAGGGAACTACCTATACAACTAACCAGGTGTAGCAGCAGGACACACCAGGCCCGCCAACTCGACCGAGTCCGAGAGGGCCCGTCAAGTCCCGCCGCAACACTGCAGCATGGCGATACGTCCATAACGTATCCATATTTTTTTGGTTTTATGTTATTATTATGATTTTAACACTTCTTTTTATATAAAGTTCATGAGTTATTTGGACTAACCTACTAATAGTTGCAAAAGTGCACAATGTTCTTGTTTTACACTTTGATGTATAGGAATTATCAAGAATACAAGTGAAATCCTTGTTGTAGTCAAATTGGGATTTTTTTTTAAATCTGTCTTAGAACTCTTTTTGAAGATGATTACGTTTCGGGTCTAAAACGGCGTCAAACGAAAACTGTTCAACTACAAATTTGTAGAAAATTTTGCGACAATCGTTCTGGACATTAAATTTAGCTGATTCTGAGTCCGGATGGGCCCGCTAGGCCCGATTTACTGCAGCCTAAGATGGGGTGACGGGAATCCGAGAAGCTATATAAAAGGAGGAAACCTAATTCGTGGAAAACACCTTCACCCACGAATTTACAGCCACCAAAGCTACGTTTTTGCCTCCCCCATGGATCCCATCTCTATGGGGGAGGGATCTTGCAAGAATCATGCGTTGTTTTAGCATACAAAAGCATAGTATTGTGGTATTCTCCTTTAATGCTTTGTTTGGGTTGACTTGGCACATGCTCACACCATGTTATGACTATGAACCAGTCACCTTAGCCTCTATGATCATTTAGTTTTTGACTTGTGGTACCACTCTATTCTTTAATTAGTAATGTTTTGTCGCTCTGCATGATTATGGCCATTATTGCTCTCTTAGTTGGTCGCTCCTAGTCTTTTGCTAGCCTCCACTTGTATTGAGTAAGCTCTACTCATGCATCCAACTCCCAAGAAACCAAGTTATTCCAAAGTGTCCACTATAAATTCCTATGAATGGTGTGTTACACCATTCCAAGTATATTCTTGTTTTGTCTATCTTCCAAATTAAACTTTTTATGTGAAAGTTAGTGATTAAAGCTCTCACAAACTTGATGGCACACTTTATTTTTCTTGCCCCTAATAAACTTGAACCAGTGTGTCATCTATGTTGTATATGCTTGCACTTATAAGTTGGGAATTAGCAGAACCATGATGTTATGGGGAACGCTTTCAACATTGCACCTGTACATTATACCCAGTTGATATCATGCTCTTTTGTTTGCGGGTGTCGTCGGTGTGAAATAAAAAGGGAGATTGTAAGTCCATGGAGTTATGTATGTGTGTTAGAAAAACGCCTGGGCCGCTAGCCTAAACCATGCCTAATCATGGTGGAAACTTACAGCATCACCATAGTTAGAAATCTATGAAGCTTTCTTCTTATAAAAAAGAGAGACATTAAAAAGAGGAAAGAGTGAAAAAAGCACCATTTTCCCATGGTAAATAAGAAGATTGCTGAGATGCTCATTGTCTGTTTGCCTTGTCATTTTGATATGGGATAGCTCCTATATCATGTGCAAGGGGTACCCTGTTGGTGGTTCTCAATGATACACATTTACTTACTATGACAAGAACTTACAGGTGACTAAAGTTGAGTAGCATGAGGAGCGGCCCTCGTACTCAAGGGACATGAGATTTCCAACTTATACTTTGTCAAGCATATACTTCATAGTTTTGTTCACTTTAACCTTAATCACTTCAAGATGCTTATGATAGGGGCAATGAGAGCTGAAAGCTAGCAAGTACCATAATTTTTGGAAGCTCTTTATGAAACTAGAAATCCCTGCTTCCCTCTATGAAGGGCCTTTCTTCTTACTATTATGTTGAGTCTCCGCCTTCTATCCCTAGTCACCAATTAAAAGAGCATAGTTGTCATTCTTAGTTCTATGTGCATTGTCCCAAAACTTGTTGATTGATTCATAAGATTGATATTGCTTGTTCTTAAACTATTTGTATCTAGTCACTCTTATGAACTTTGAAGGTGTTCTATGTATTTGTTGCTACTCCACGAGGGACAAGCTGAATGTAACTATGCTATATTTTCTATATGTGAAACAAACAAACGTCTTTCAATGCATTGTTATTTATGAATATTTGTTTGTATACATTTATGTTGCATGCATAATTACTTTGTCTTATTGTTAGAACTTCTTCTATCATGCTCATGTTTAGAGTAGTTTGATCCCCGCTATCCATGCTTTGAAAATGGTTTGATCAAGATTATGATGGTGCATGTCATCTCAAAAATTATATTGTTTTAATCGTTTACCTACTCGAGGACGAGCAGGAACTAAGATTGGGGATGTTGATACGTCCATAACATATCCCTAATTTTTGATGGTTTCATGCTATTATTATGCTTTTGACACTTCTTTTTATATAAGGTTTATGATTTATTTGAACTAACCTACTAATAGTTACAAAAGTGCACAATGTTCTTGTTTTACACTTTGATGTGTAGGAATTATCAAGAATACAAGTGGAACCCTTGTTGGAGTAAAATTGGGATTTTCTAGAAATCTGTCTCAGAACTCTTTTTGAAGATGGTTACGTTTCGGGTCTAAGACGGCGTCAAAAGGAAAACTCTTCAACTATAAATTTGTAGGAAATTTCACGACAATCGTTCTGGATATAAAATTTAGCTGATTCTGAGTCCGGAAGGGCCCGCTAGGCCCTATTTACTGCAGCCTAAGATGGGGTGACGGGAATCCGAGAAGCTATATAAAGAGAGAAAACCTAATTCGTGGAAGACACCTTCACCCACAAATTTGCAGCCACCAAAGCCACGTTTTTGCCTCCCCATGGATCCCATATCCATGGGGGAGGGCTCCTAAGAAGCCATGCAGGAAGGGGGCTAAGGGGCGGTGCTCCCCCATGATACCGGTGGCGGAGAAGGAGCCCCCCGTGCCGCCGCTGGCGCCGCCGCCGCCCTCTTCACCGTCTTCACCGCCATCTCCATCACCTAATCCTCCTAGTATGCGGTGGTTCATCCTCCCACACACCTCTGTACCGTCATATGTAAACATGGTGTTTGATGTTATAAGTTATAATCCTAAGATCTATGTCATGTTTGTGTAGTTTATTTGTCTTTTTTTTGACACAAATACAGTGGGGAAGGCCCCCACTGTGTCATTTTTATATATTAGCAAATAAAACAGAAATGTACAAGATGAGAGCATGTAAGCACTCCCATAGGTAGAATCAGCTATCTATTACAAAGTATCTAACCAATCAGTCATGCCTTGAATGAGACTGGGCTTAACCCTATGTCTGATCTCCAAAACAGATGCTTTATATATGGCATAGCATTGTTCACTACTTTTCTCAGCATGTTCAAATATGATCTGATTTCTGAGTGACTAAATGCTCCAACATCCTGCAATCATAGCTATTTTGTAATACTGGTTTGTGGATCTGTTATTTGCATCAATGATTCTGTCAATAGTTCCAAGATCCATGTTCCATTCCTCTCCAAGGCTCCACCAGAAATTCCTGCTAAACTCACATTCGAAGAACAGATGGTCCATTGTCTCCCTGGTGTTGTCCTCACATAGTACACATGTGTAATCCTCAAGTTGGAAATTTTTCCTTTGTAGTAGATCTCTGGTGTTTAGTCTGTCCTGCAGAAGAAGCCAGAAGAAGAACTTGTGTTTTGGTAAGCAGGGTGTTTTCCAAATACACTTGAATGGTGTGGGGGCATCAGGTGCTCTAATGATATGCTCATACACCTTCTTTGTAGAAAATTTGCTGTTTCCCCAGGGAAAGCACCATATGTCATGTGTGCCATTGTTCCTTGGGCTGTTGATCATGTTTTTAAGCTCCATAAGTTGATCATTGGCAATCAGGGACAGGGGGAGCTGGAATAAATTATATTCATTTTGAGCCATGGTGTTGGATGCAGAGTTGAGGCATATTCTATCATTTTTAGCAAATGAGAAAAGTTCAGGGAATTTGAATCTGAGTGGGGTTGATCCTTTCCATTTGTCATACCAGAGCATAATACTTATGCCATTTCCAGCTACCGTAGTGGTCATTTCCTTGAAATTAGGGAGGAAGGTAAGGCAATTTCTCCACCAGAAAGAGCCTTTGTTTGCATGTGGATCAGGTAGTGTACCATTGGAGTAGTATTTTTTCCACAGAAGACTGACCCAAGGAGTATCTTGGCCATTGAATAATTTGAATAAGTTCTTCATCATCATTGTTTTATTATATTCCCTAAGATTAAGAATGCCAAGTCCCCCATCTTTCTTAGAAAGACATACTTTGTCCCATTGCACTAAACATTTTCCTCTTTTCTCAATCTCCTTACCATGCCATAGGAAGGTTCTGGTGGTTTTATCAATATGATTTGTATGAGTGTAATGTAGCTTCATTGCACACATGATGTGATTTGGCATAGCAGATAACACAGACTTGATCACAATAACTCTAGAGCAGTGAGAAAGGAGATTGGATATGCCAGCAAGTCTTTTATCCACTTTGCTGATCAGGGGGGACAGATCATCAACACTTGGTTTAGTAGTGCCCATAGGGAGTCCCAGATATGTGAAAGGCAGCGCTTCAATTTTGCATCCCAGAAGTGCAGCCAGGCTGTCCATTTTATCAGGTGAAGTGTTTATTGAGACAATGGAAGACTTGTGGTAGTTGATCTTCAGACCAGTAGCTTCAGTGAACTTCATGAGTAGTTCTTTTAAGTTGCACATTTGATTGGTATCAGCAGGCAGGATTAAGAGAGTATCATCTGCATATTGGAGGATTGGGTAATTTTGCCCATATGAATTGGCAATTGGGAGTAAGAGTTCCCCAGTTTGCCAGGCATGATTCACAATGATCTGTAGAAGCTCAGCAGTGGCCACAAATAGAAGTGGTGAGAGGGGATCACCTTGTCTAACACCTCTTCTTTAATTGATGGTTTTACCTGGTACACCATTCAGGATGACTGATGTAGTAGCACTGTGCAGCATATTCTTTATCCAGGTAATAAAAAGGTCACTAAAGCCAAACTTCTTGAGCATGGTAAGGATTGCTTTGTATTCTACCATGTCAAAAGCCTTTTCAAAATCAAGTTTCAGTATGATAATCTCCTTTTTTGACATGTGGCATATATGTAGATATTCAAAATCCCAGGCAAGACAGTCTTGTATAGTTCTAGATTTGATGAATCCATATTGGTTTTTGCTCACAATGGGGATGATAATGTCACATCCCAAGATTTTCCAAATCTTGTAATGTGAAAAATAAATGAATAAAATAAAACTTTGTTGATTTTCAGGATGAGAAGAAACTTTTTGATTCAATTGTAAACTTTCAAACCTATTTGGATCAAATAAAATCCTAAAGGGATTTAAAAAGTTAAATAAACAATAAAGTTAAAAATATTTGGAATTACTATTTTTGGATCCTTTAATAAAAAGATTTGGTTTTCAAATGAGAAGGTAGAATTACAAATAAGGATTATTTTATAGAGCCAAATTAGAACTTGGCCAAGCCTTTGAAATAAAATATTTCTATTTGATAAAAAGAGTAAAGGTTTATTTAGATAAAATAATAAGGATTTAATATCCAAGTTTATTAAAAATAAAGGTTTTACTATTTTAATTAATCATCAAAACTTATTAATTTATTTTAAATAAGTTTTCCAAGTATTTTATATTCTCAAAAAAAACCTACTGAAGTGTTTTGGTTTTATTTAGATTTCAAATGGAGATTTTAAATAAAACAAATCCTATTTGAATTAATAACTAAGGACTATTTATTTAGTTATTAAATAGATCCCAAAAGAATAAAATTATTATTTTGTTTTGGACTTTGATTTGTGTTGATTAACAGAATTGAAATCAACACAAAGTTTGGAGGAGTTTTGATTTGATTTGAGTGTTTGATTTGTTGTTTGAAATTCAAAACAGGAAATTCAAATAGTAAAAGGAAAAACAAATAGAAAGAAAAAAATAGAACCAGACCTGACCCAACCCACCTGGCCCAGGAAGCCCAGTCGCAGCCCAGTTTCCCTCCCCCTTTCGGCGAAACGTTTTCCACCTAAACACGCACCCGCAGAGCGACAGACAGGTGGACCCCATTTTCCTTCTCCCTCTCTCGCTGCTAGACGACCCCACCGCCAGCTCACTCTCTTCCTCCCCGCGACGACCTCGCCCCTCATTCCTCTGGCCATTACTGCCGATGAAATGCCGGCGTGATTATGCGTTAACCACGCCATGTAACGGCCCTGCGACGACGCCTACTTAAGCGCCAGCATCTCCTCTCTCGTTCCCCTCTATCGCCCCACCTTAGCGCGTCCCCAGGCTGCCAAATTATCTCCTGCACCACCCTCTGCTCCGACGAACTCGCGAGCAAATTCCGGTGACCCCGCGCCACCCCTTGCCTCCCCGAGCACACGGGCACATTCCCCAGACCCAGGCGCACCTTCCCGTGTCGCCAGCTCAACCGCGCGTGCTCTGCAGGCTCGGCAACGACGACGACCACCGCCGCCGCATCTACTTCTTACTCCGGCGAAGTTTCCTGGTAAGCACCAACCGCCCCGAGCCCTCTCGATCAAGCTCACGTGAATCCCACACTCGCCCGCATCTAACCCTGCCCCTATCTTGTCTTAGGGTGGACTGCAACGTCGCCCCCGACAACGAACAGAACCGTCTGACGCCGACGACGTCTCCGGCGAGCGATTACTCCCGTCCCTGTGCGCCCCTCGCCGAGCCAACACCACCTCGAGCTTCACCTCGACCACGCGAACGCTGTAAGCCCTTTTCCCCTCTCCCTTGCTTCCTGTAACCGTCGCAACGCCACCGTCTGACCGCTCACCGCCGCGCAGCGCCGCCCGTTGTTGACCAAGCAGTCGTGTCCGTAGGATCTAGATCGGACGAACGCGATAGAAGCTAGACGAAGGGGTAAGTAGCATCTCAGCGCTGTGCGATCTGTTTAGATCCAACGCCTCACATAGGCCGATCCGTGCGAACCGGTATCGACCAGTAGTTTTGAGCCGCGTGGCATTGGATCTGTTTAAAACAAATTTAGAATCTGATTTTTTTGCAAATTTGAAAAATCTATAACTTTTGATCCACACGTCCAAAATTTGCAAACTTTATATCAATAGAATCAGTGGAACAAGCCCTAGCCAACCATGCCATTTGTTGAGCAAAAAGTTTCTGTTAAATTGTTTGTTTTTGCAGAAACATTTGTATGCTTGTTTAGGTTATAAAAATTATTCCAAAATGATTTTGAGGTTGAAATCTTTGCAAATTGGTTTGTTGTGAACCTACTGACCCTAGGAACCAACTCATGGATTTAAAAATGTTTTTGGTGAAGATTAGGATTGATTAATTGAATTAGCCTATTTCTAGTCAAATAAAAATATTGATTTTGCTATGAAAATGATTTTGGAGTAAAAACTTTGGGAAAATGATTTGAATCAAACCTACTGACCCTAAACACCAAGTTTTGAGAATTAACAACTTATTTGGTGAACAACATAAAATTGTTGCTTTGATAAAAACATTTTCCACCACATAAAATAATGATTGGATTTAAAAATGGTTTATAGATAAAACCCTTTTGCAAATGACTTTGCCACTTTGGAAAATGACCACTTTGAACCTTACAATGTTTAGAGCCTAGTAGAAACCCCCTTTGCAAATAAAACTGTCTTTTGCATGCTTGCATGCATGACTTAGTTTCTATTATTTTATGTGTGATGATTTGTTTGATTATTGTTGGAATGCTAGTTGAATCTATGTTTGCTTGATTGATTTGTAGTGAAGTTAGAAGAGTGTGATATTAGCAAGATCAAGAAGTGAACCAACACTCTCTACCAAAAAGTCAAGTGACACTATCATCCAAGTCCTACTATTTTCATTATACTTAGTGGATTTTGAAACATGCATGAAAAGAATTTCTATACTTATGCTATGCTAAATCCTAATAGGATACCTTATATATTCCTTAGTAAAAACAATGTAGTTGTAAAATGCTTAGCCATGCTATATATTTTGAGAAGAGTTACATGTTGAGTTTTTATGAAGTTGAGAAAAGACTTATGTTTTATATAATAAAACAAGTACTCAATGAACCACCTGGGTGGACAAGGATATTCAAGTTTTGGACAAGGTGGCAACAAGAGGAACCATGTTTATATGGCAATCTCTTTTTGTTGTGCACCAGATGAAAACCACCCAGGGACTTAGAGATTGAACATGTTTCTCCAACAGTGGCTTCCGTGTACAGCGACATGCTAAAATGGCTCTGGCTTAGTCAACTACATTGGGAAGACCCATGCATTGGTCTTCAGGTTAACTGGAAATGAGGGAACTAGGAACCCTACATTGGTGCCTGAAGACAAGCTAGCATTGTGTATGGGAGGACCCTATGGAAAGACTTCGTCACATTCTCAATCTGCCAGTACTCCATCTTGGTGAGTACTTATCCAGCGGCCACTGGTGGCAACAAGATGAGATTGTGTCATGTGGTTAAAGTGTACAACTTCTGCTGAAGATAAAAATTCTAAGTACTTAGCCGTGTCCCCGGTTATGGACAATACTGAGCAACTAAAGCCTGAAGCTATGGGAAATCTCGACATTCCAATTTCTAAAAGCAAAACTTTAAAGTGACAACAAAGACTTGAAGCACTTGGGGTTTACCAAGGAACTCAAGAGATTTTGATAAAAACTTGAAGCACTTGGGGTGTACCAAGGAGCTCAAGTGATTTTGACAAAGACCTGAAGCACTTGGGGTGTACCAAGGAGCTCAGTAAGACTTTTGACAAAGAATCAAAACTGTTTTGAAAAGATAGGATAAATTATTGTTTTCTGCAAATGAGCCTAAAACCCTACTTAGCCAAATATGCATGTAATGATAGGATCCACTTATTTCTACAAAGTAGTGAAACTTGCCAATACAATTCAAATGTATTGACCCTTGTGGCTGTAACTTGTAATGTTGCAGGTTTGATTGATATTAGTGGAGTTGATTGATTAGGATTACAAAGTCTACAACCAACATGTTTGCCTGTGGCACTTTGAAGATGAAGGACCCCATGCTTTTAGATATTCTGCTGCAATGTAATGTAATAGCCAAAAGAGCTATGTAAGATGTAATAAAATTATGTATTCCTGGTTATAAAGTTATATTATGACCTTTGTTTCTTGATATTACATCTTAACTGTGGATGCTAGCTATTGATCCAGGGACTAGCATTGTAAACACAGGGATCTATACCTTATTAAAGGTTGGGGAACCTTACAGATAACCTTTTGGACTATGTTAGCAATCAGTTTGGTGATGATTTTGAGTGCCATACTAACCAGAGAGATGGGTCTAAAATCAGAGGGTTTGCATGGGTGTTGTGTTTTGGGTATGAGGGTAATGTATGCAGTGTTGATGCTATGTAGATCAAGAGTGCCATTGTAGAATTGATCACATAGTGAGTAGAATTGGTGCTTCATAATGTGCTAGTATTTTTTCATAAACATACCATTGAATCCATCTGGCCCTGGAGATTTGTCAGGTGGCATATGCTTGATGATGTCATCAATTTCCTCATGTGTAAAAGCCGCATCCACTTCAGTTAAGTCCTGTGGGGTGATCATATTATCCAGATCAAATTGCATGCTAGTATCAATGGTAATACCCAGTCTCTCTCTGAAGGAGTTCCATAGTAGGGCAGCTTTATGGTCATGCTCAAGCAGTGTGGCCCCCTGATCATTAGTAAGTGTGGAGATGAAGTTATGTCTGTAGTTTCTCGTGGCTATGGAGTGGAAGAATTTGGTGTTTTCATTACCCAATTTGGCCCATATGATGTTTGCTCTCTTCCTCCAGTAAATTCTTTTGGCTTCCAGCATTCTGTATTGATGGTTTTTGACAATAATTCTGAAAAAAAATTCCTGTACAGTTAGTATCCTCTGTTCCTCTAGTCCATCCAGCATGGTTAGAGCAAAGCTGCAATTGCTAATAATTTTTTCCAGGTTTGATAGGTTCTTACTCCATTTTTTGATGCCCTGTCTGAGGCATTTGAATCTGGCAGCAATGTCTTGAGTAGCATTTTTATATGGGCCTCTGTTAATCCAGCAACAGTTCACAATGTCAGTGAGACCCTCAAATTCCATCCAGTGTTCCTCAAATCTAAAGATATTTGATCTTGGGATGTCAGTGCCAATATTAACTATGATGGGGATATGGTCAGATCCCAGTCTGGCCATAGGTGTAGCAATGGTGTTGGGGAACTCAGTTGTCCATTTGTGTGATGTGAAGATCCAGTCAAGTTTCTCAAGGAGTGGTTCTGTTTGCATATTGGACCAAGTGAATGCTCTCCCCTTAAGTGGTATTTCCTCTAGGTCATGTTCCTGAATGATGGCATTGAAATTATTTATATTTACAATGTTGCCACCAGGCCTGTTTCTGTCAGCAGTGCTTCTTATCATGTTGAAATCACCCATAACCATCCATAAGTCAAAATTTGATGAGTCCAGTTGCATAAACCAGTCAAAGAAAATCTGTCTTCCCTCATTAGTGCAAGGAGCATAGATATTGGTAAGATACCATGTCTGAGCAGTTAGATATGATTCAAATTTGATTGTCATTTGAAAGTGAGATTGGCTGATGATTTGCCCATTAAATTGAGCACCATTCCAAATAATGATATGACCACCAGAGTTTCCTAGAGATGGTTGGTATGCAAACTGGTTTAATCTTCTGGGACAGAATTTCCTGATGTAGCTACTGTAAAAGTGTTCCCTCTTTGTTTCTTGCAAACAGATGATGTTGCAATTCCTTTGTTTTATTTTGTCAGCAAGATCATCACATCTGTCCTGTGAATTGATACCTCTAACGCTCCAATCCATAATAAATATTGTTCTATTCATCTATTAACTGAATAATGGTGAATGCTATGGTGCCAGGTACTGGCATCCAAGGTGGGATATGGTTTGTGAGCAGTGGACCATGAGACCATGTGAGGTGGCTTATATGTGGTGTTGAGGGAGGTGAATAACAGGTGACCATGATGATTACAGGTAGTAGTATTCAGGTGGATCCACACCAGCATATTACAACCCATGACATAAATAAGTCTGCATTGCCAAATATAGATAACATCCAGGAAACAGATAGTTCTGATACAATAATAAAACTTGAGATAGTTTGACTGATAATAGAAACTAAGATAGATAGCAGTGCAGCATCTGCCCCTGCACTTGGGCCAACCAGAAGGGTGATTACACATCATTCTTGGCACAGATCTTGTTTAGCTTGTCCTCAGTTACTTCACTAGGAGGTATCTGACAGAATCCAGTCCCAATGGCTTGAATGGTGCTCACAGGAAGCTCATGAGGTGGGTCATTCTCAACCACAATGGCCTCAAAGTGACCAGACAAGTTCTGTGCAGCCATCTTGGAGCTTTCAGCATGATCATCAGCAGCCTTCTGACTTTTAAAACCAGCATTCAGGCTGGCAATCCTGTGGATTCTTCTCACATATTTTACAGTGTTGGGTTCAGGCTTCTTGCGTTTGGAGCTGGGGAAGTTATCAGGCTTGGAGATTACAGCAATCTCACTGTCAGAACTTTCAGACTGTGTAGGAACTGGGATGAAGCTTTTTCTGGATGTGATCCTTAGGGGTGTGAAAGACTGGTAGCTGGGGTTGATAGTAGATATCTCCAGTGAGTAAAGGTTTATTTAAATAAAATAATAAGGATTTAATATCCAATTTTATTTAAGTAAAGGCTTTTCCCATTTTAAATAAACACAAAAACTTATTTACTTATTTTAAATGAGTTTTCCAAGTATTTTATTTTCTCAAATAAAACCTACTGAAGTGTTTTGATTTTATTTTAGATTTCAAAATAAATAATTAAATAAAACAAATCCTATTTGATTTAATAACTAAGGCCCATTTTATTTAATTGTTAATGGACCATAAAATAAAAAATTTATTTTGTTTTAAACAAGTTTTCCAAATATCTTATATTTCCAAATAAAACCTACTAATTTGGTTTTGAAAATATTTGGGTTTCAAATGGAGATTTCATTAAATAAATCAAACCCTATTTGATTAAATAACTAAAGGTCCATTTTATTTAATTAATAAATGGATCCTAAAAAGAATAAAAATATTATTTTATTTTGGGATTTGGTTTATGTTGATAAACAGAACCAAAAACTCATTATAAAGTTTGGTGGAAGTTGTCTTGAATGGTTTGTTTGAATTGTTTGTTGAATTGATTGTTTGAATTTTAAAACAGAAAAGATTTGGAAAAAGGAAAAACATCCAGGAAGAAAAAAAATATGAAAACAGACCAGCCCAGCCGGCCAGCCCAACAGCCCAGCAAGCCCACCTGTTCCCTCACCCCCGAACCGTTTTCTTCACCGCAGCAGCAACCCGCTAGGTCACTGACTTGTGGACCCTCCCCCTCACTTTCTTTCTCGCTGACCAGCCGACCCTACTCCTCCTGTTCATCGTTCTAACCCGCGCGACTTCTTCTCCCTCCCCCGTCGCCGTTTCCTGTAGAGATTCCGCGGCCTTAATTCGTCTTAACGCGGCCACCATTACACGCTTTGATCACGCAGGCTTAAACGCTCATGTCTCCTCTCCATTTCCCCTCTGTCGCCCATCTCAACGCGCTCCCAGAACACCCCAATTTCCTCCCCGAGCACCACTGCCACCGACGAACCTTTTCCTCGATTCCGGCCGTGACCTGCCACCCCGTGCCTCCTCGACCTAGCTCACACCTTCCCCACTTCCTGACGCATCTGTCCGTGCCCCTCATTTGACCGCGGGCGTCCCTGAGCGTCGACTCCAACAAAGCTCTGAGCGCCGCCGTCTGTCTTCAACTGCGACGACGACTCCCAGGTAAACCAGACCACCCCTCTCTTCCCCGTGGACACGATAATGACCGCCATCCTCTCGCGGACCTAATGGTGCTTTTCGTTTGTCCTAGGGTGCCCCTTATCCTCACCCTCGACGACCTCCAGTACCGCCCGAGACCCAGCTCATCTCCGGCGAGCAATCGCAACTGTCCCCGAGCGCCTCTCGACGGACAAGCCACACGTTGAGAATCAGCACGACGCCACGAACGCGGTGAGCTTACTCCCTCCCTTTTTCGCTTCCTGCCTCGCCAGCGCCGCCGCCATCTGGCCGCTCCGCCGCTCGCCGTTGACCTTGCGCCACCAGTTCCTGGCTAGTTGATAGGAACCGTTCGATTTAGATCGAAGAGACGATATAGATTCACTTAACAGCGAAAGGGTACGCGCCCTGCGCCGTGCGATCTACCTAGATCCTGCGGTCCACGTTGCCGATCCGGCCGAACCGGTACCATCCAACCAAGACACGCCACGTGGCCAGGTTTCGTTTTAAAAACAGATTTGAATCTGTTATAGATTCAATTTTCAAACCTTTGTAACTTTGGATCCACACGTCCAAAAAAGTACAAACTTTATATCGTTGGAATCAGTAGAACAAACCCTAGCCAACCATGCCCTTGGTTTAGCAAATAGTATCTGTTAGAGTGTTTGTTTTTGCAGAAACATTTGTATGCTTGTTAAGGATGTAAAAATTGTTCAAAAATGATTTTGGGGATAAAATCTTTGGCAAATGGTGTGATTTGAACCTACTAACATTAGGAAACACTTTGTGGATTTAAAAAATGAATTTGGTGAAACAAAATAATGATTTTTGATTTAAAACCATTTCTAGTCAAATAGAAATGTGGTTTATTTATTAAAAATGGTTTTGGAAGAAAACCTTTGGAAAATGTTTTGTTTTAAACTCTCTGACCCTAAACACCAAGTTTTATGGTTTGAAAATATATTTGGTGAACCCTATAGGCTAATGCCTTAGTAAAAATATTTCTACACCACATAAAATGATACTTTGTTTTGAAAATGGTTTTTAAAGTGAGACCTTTTGCAAATGACTTTGCCACTCTACAAAATGACCATTAGGTGCTTTCAAATGTTTATGACCCATTAGGAACCACTTTTTCAAACAAAGCAAAGCTTGGCATGCTTGCATGCATTACTTTGACTTTATGATTTTATGTGTTGTTTTGCTTGATTGGTAGATTGAGTATGTGCCTTGCTTGGTTGATTTGTAGTGACTTGAAGAGTGTGATTGTTGCAAGGACAAGGAGTGAACCCATACTCTACCAAAAAGGCAAGTGATGCTTCATACTTTTTGTCCCATTACTTTCACTATGCATTAGTGATTTTCTCTAAGTAAAACTTGCATTGAATTTTGCTAAGTATAAACCTTGCTACAGGAAAACCTAGTAGATGAAACCTTAGTGGAAATCTTCCTAAGTTAAGATTCCTATTACTATCAAGCTTAGCCTAGCTAATAGAAAACATGGGTGGAATATATATATTCACACTATGGAAAAATATTCTAAGTCTGAGGACTTGTGTTTTGTTTAATAAAACAACTAAGTTAATGAATCACCTGGGTGGAATGGGACTTGCTCAGTGGATTTTGGTTGAGTGGTTCACAAGGACCATGTCTATGGTTGACCTTGTGTATCTCACTTGTGGATGGCCACCCAGGAACAAAGAGATTTGAGATGTCAAATGTTGAGAAGCTTCAAGTGCAACCACTTGGCAATATGGGCTCTGCCATGATCATATAGGTTGCAAGAACTTAGCCATATGGACAGTGGGTGGTAGTTTTTGATAGGTTGGAGCGCGTCCATTTTGGTCTAAGGGAAGGCTTCTGAAAGATCTTGTCTTGGGAAACCAAGTCTTGTGGGGAAAGTGCACCACCTCTGCAGAGTGTAAAATCTAAGTACTTAGCCATGTCCCTGGTAAAGGACAATTTGAGCATCAAGACATGGAAGAAATCAAGAATCTCATCATTCAAATTTCTAAGTTAAAACTTGTGGTTTGAACAAGGGTTATTTGAAATCTTCAATATTTGATTGAGAGATGCCTTGGAAAAGATTTTGTCAAAACAAAAACTTAGTATTTTCAAATGATAAGGAAAATCCATTTTGAGCAATGCAAGCCTCAACTCCACTTAGCCAAATGCATATAGATGATAGACTCCACTATACTACCATAGTATCACTTGCCAATACAATTCAAATGTATTGACCCTTGTGGATGTAACTTGTACTGTTGCAGGTTTGATTGATTTTAGTGAAGATTGATTGTTTAGGATTACAAAGTCTACAACCAACATTTGCATGTGGCACTTTGAAGATGAAGGACCCCATGCTTATGGATATTCTGCTGCAATGTAATGTAATAGCCAAATGAGCTATGTAAGATGTAATAAAATTATGTTATTCCTGGTTATAAAGTTATATTATGACCTTTGTTTCTTGATATTACATCTTAACTGTGGATGCTAGCTATTGATCCAGGGACTAGCATTGTAAACACAGGGGACTCCACCTTATGTTGTTTGTAAGGTTGGGACACTCCCTCTACATTCACCCATAAGGCTATTGAGTTGCTGGGCAAGATTGCTGACAGGATCAGGTACAGAGTTGGGCACAACTGGTATCTCAGGTTGCATAGGTGGTGTCTGTGGTTCTAATTTAACTGTAGCAGGAGCTTCATGTGCAGGTGCTGCATGTGCAGCATTGCCCATAGCAACATCCATAGCTGCAACATTGATATGTGGGTGTGCAACATTCCCTCCAAAATCTTGGTTGAATTGATTGTCATGCCAGAAGCCATGATGAACCAATGGTGGAGGATGTGGGTTTCCACCATTTGGTGGCAGAGGATCTTCATCACCAGCATTGCCTCCCAACATAGTAGTGGATAAAATCACCATTGGGCAGGTCCAGGTGTCCCCACTTCCATCATCAGCAACATTCCTACCGACCACGAGACTGAGAGGCAAGGTGTCCATGTTGTGTGCACGAAATTTGACCAAGATTCTGGCTCTGTTAGACAGGTCTTTGTTCCACACAAGGAAACGTCCATATGGAGTAAATGTGCGCATAACAGAATTAGTATCCCAGAGTTGCTGGGGGTAATTAAGAAGCATGCACCAGACATCATGTGTAAAGATGGTAGAGCGTCTATTGATGCCACTGTCCTCATTAACAATCCTAAGCACACTTTCACCAATATGATATGGGATACCACTAACAGCAGCATCTCTATCAGTCACAGTAGCAAAGCGGAAAAGTGCAGATCCCATGGCGCATCTAGAAGTGCTTCTAACTTGCAGACCAGGCCCATGGAGGAACTCACCAATAATGGCAACAGTGCCGATGAAATCAGCAGCAACTGGTTTAGGAGTGAGGGTAGCAATCGCCCACTCATCTGCGTACAGAGGGGCGTCGCCTCCAAGGAAAACATAGCCGCGCTGAGTGCGAAGAGGTCCAGGAGGTTGAGCATGCATGCCAGCAGGAACATGGGGCAGAGGATCAACAGGATAGTTGGCCATTGTGGTGATCGGTGGTGGGTAGGGGGTGGAGGTGGTAGGGTTTCTTCGGCAGGAGGCAGGGGAAACAGGGGAGGTGTAGAGGGCGATGACGAAGGGGGTTGTGATATCTGGGTGGTAGGTTTGGTAGGGATATATTTGCACCGATAAATCCGCGATATGGTTTTAAAAGAGAGACAAAATCGGGCAATGTGGCCGTAGTTGTAGCAAACTCTGCAACGTATTGGGTTTGTGCATGCAGGGGTCAGGTGCGCGTTGTCAGCAAGGCATCTAGCACATTGAATCAGCTGAGATCCTGTCCCATGCGCGCCGTCCGCGCCGCCTAAAGTCGAAACGGTAGGCGTGATACAAGGCATGTAGGATTTTGAATAATGATTGTGTTTTTGACTGTTTCTCGTTGAACGTTGTGCAACCAGTTTGGGCCGATAATGCCGATCATCATGCAGAGGACTCGATGATACATGATCAACAGATTTGACGATAGACTTATTCTGTCGATAATGAGTCGTGCATGAACCAGAGACTGTCTGATAATTTCTGGATGCAAAAGATCGATGAGCAAATGTACCTTGATCAGCAGAACTATTTTTTCTCCTTGGTTTAACTATGGTCCAATTGTGATCTTGTTCGGCGTACCAAAGTTTTTCCTCTCGTTGCCATTTGGGACCACCGTTGCTCCATAGATCGAAATAACAAACGAAATCATCGTATTTGAATGATCTCATTTTGACAATGAGGATCCCCACAACTTTGGAGCAAACATCGAAAATGAAAGTGCGATCTCGATGGGGCGATACAGGGATTTTGTCACCATCGGCTCCCAAGCATTCCTCTATGGCATGGCACACATTGGACGTATTGATAGCAAATTTGGCACGCCCAAAAGAATGACCATCGAGAAGCCAGATGTGGGCGAGATCGGATGAATAGAGGTAGAGAACATGTTACTAACCTTGGTCGCAAAAGCCTGCCCATGAGATCGATCCATGCTGATAAATATGGGCGGTAGATCCATGAAAGGAGATGTGTAGGTTTAGGGGTATGAGGAGTAGGATGATCGGAGTGGAAATTGAAATCTATGGACGGAGATGTGAGATCGCCGGTGTGAGGTCACAGGTGGGGTGGGTTGGGAGGGGGAGCCATGAGATTATTTTCATGAGGATTTTTGATTGCTTGGTTAAACGTCTTTGGTTCATTAGAGTTGTATTTTGATATGGTACAGTCCGTTGGTGTCCATTATATTTGTGCGTGCATGGATTAAACATCTTAGGGTTTGTAGTATGTGTCAGAGGAAGGGAAAAGTTATGTCGGAGTGATAGAAACCTGAGGACGCGAACCGGAACATTGCACGTATGAGAGTAAGAGGACCATTAACTTAAGGTTGTGGTTGTAGAAACCTTAATGCATTGTTAGTAGTTACGGATGTTTGCTAAGAATACAATCATATAGTACATGTAATTCCAAGTAGTGAAGCACATGTATATTTAGCCTCTCCCACATAGAAAACTGCATCGAAGACGATGAACCCGATTTATTCACCAATTAAACTTGAACAAAGCCACCACAATTACCACCACTATCCCACACTCATGGTTCTGTTAGTTTAGTGTATTTTATTGCTACAGCAACTAGCTTTATTTTCTTGTTATCTTGCAAAGCTGTCTCTAGTACTCGTTTTGTTGCTCTAGTTTTATTTCCTAGATAATGCAAACGTTTAGTGTGCGTAGAGTTGTATCAGTGGTTGATAGAACTTGAGATAATATGTATCCTACCTTTAGATTCTCGTTGGGTTCGACACTCTTACTTATCAAAAAGGATACACACGATCCCCTATACCTATGGAATATCACATGGGCACCACCGATACCGCCAACCCATGCCCTAGGCTTGCGTACTCGACAACCGGGTAAGCCGCAACCACGCCAGGAACGACCCGCCCAGGCCCAGATAGGGCCCTTTTGGGCCTAGATCTGGGCCGGTTGGGTGTTGTGTCGGCCGCTCGCCTGCGACCAGCCGCCATGCTGGCACCCAGAGCCATTCACATCCAACGGCCATGCCGCTGCAACGTTCACCACCCGGTCGCAGGTCTCACACCGTCGAGCCGGGCCATCAACCGCCGAGAAGCACCAACACCGTCGGGAAGCCCCGCCCTCTATTCGCGCGCTCGGGAAGAGGACGGCCCACCTCCGCCAGCCCCGCGCGGGGGAGCCCGGCGAATTACGCCGGCGGCGACCGGCAGAGATAGGGAGAGGGAGGGGCGATGGGGAGGCGGTGGCTAGGGTTCGCCTGTTGCCCGTGGGGGGTGTTGGAATTTGGTGATTATTGGGACGTTGGCCCATAAGACAAATTCTGAAATTCTCTTTGGCCCATTTGTGCACGATAGCTGATGGTTGTTAAAATAGTTATCTTTCTCCGTGTTTAAATCACATTTTTAGTCAAATAAATGACTAAGAATCTCTCTACCTTTGCTACTAATTACTAATTTTGCAAAGACGTGCAATCACTTGCTTTGAATTATGTTTTGCAGGAAATCATGCTCTTAAAGAGAAACCAGGAATTATTAATGAAGATTTTGAGGTTGTATAAATGGCTAAGCAATCCTAGGTTGAAAACCCATTGACATAGGGCTTAGCGACCACTGGTATGGGCAAGGTCTGCCCATACCACATGGTAGTGACTTTGTCTCGTCAAACCCTACGACTTTCCTGAAGGCGCCTATATATTTCGAGGTCCCAGCCGCCGCGCAGAGGGCCACCATTCTCAGATTGCATCACAACACCACCAAAGGAGATCACCACCATAGTTCATCCTCTCCATAGCCATAGCCATTAGCTTGTACTTGAGATCTTCTTGTGATTCGGTGACCATTGTAAGAATATTTGATTTTAATCTAAGTATTTTGCATATTGTTTTCTATCCTTGATATTATTGTTATGTGCGAGTAGTCCTCAAGGGCCGCAGGTTGGGGTGAAACCTTATAGCGATTATGTGCATCTAATTTATATGAGTATTGTGTATTGATTGAATAGAGATTTGTATCTTTGTTTCTTTGTCTCTTGTCTCGATCTATGGACTTGTAGGTACCCAAGATTCTAGAGATTGATAAAGGCTTGAGGTGAGATACTTGGTGAGCGGCGATCTCGTAGGAAACCTAGTGACGGAAAGGGGAGTACGGTCTTCGTTTAACAATCCATTTGGGAACAACAGAAACATCCCTTCTTAAGGCTTTGATCTGTGTTTTTACTTAATATTTTTTGTATCCTGGTGACATGGGTATGACCTATCGGGTCCCTGTGATTAGTTACCCTATACGCATAAAGTCCTATGGACCATGAATCCCAAATAAGTCCAAGGAGCATCCCACAGATAAAAGCTTGTCTTGCCAAACAAGAAAGGACTACGAACCGATATAAAATTTGTATTGTAATCATAAAATTGTAATCTCTCTGAATATGGCTCTAGGACCCAGCCTCTCATATAAAGGCTGGGATGACCCGACGAAGAGATCATATTAATTTGCAGCACCCACCGTGAGCTAGATCATAACTAGAGAATCGGTAACTTTATAATCGTGTTTCCACCATAATCAGACTACATCGACTCCCTTGCTTGTCTGATTAGCTGACAAAATCCTCAGCGTTCTCTTTTCCACGAAACCCTAAGTCCATAACCATGGGTATTGCCGAGGTTACCCCTCGTCAATCGGCGCCGCCTGTGGGAAATCTAAGCGTTGGAATCATGGATTCGATATCTTCCTATTCACCAAGCAGCAACCTGACAATTGAGGTCGGTGAGGTCTATTACGATCTCGTTGATCCATGCTCGCCCACCCCTTTATCGGCTCTCGTCGACTTTGACCAGGAGACCGATCTCATGATCGTAAGTTTCCACTTTCGCGTGGGAGGGTCTAAGAATATCTTCCTTTTGGTTCTGATCTATTCGGATCCATCGACCATACCCGCACGCCTATGATGACACATGCATCCTCCATCGGCTCAACTGGAAAGGCCACGGCCAATTTGACAAATGTTGATAAAAACTACAGAAACCCCGTAGATCTGGCTGATATGTATGACGGTCGCTCTTTCAAGTCATACTCACAATCAACACTGCTTCGCGGCCCAAGCTCATCAAGCATCATTACGGACGAATCTGTAGAAAGTATCGACTCTAGAATCCGGAAGGTCGAATCCTACCCAGAGCAAGACCCCTGGGACTTCACTGGTTCACAAAACAGTGTCTCCTATGTGCATGGCAGTGACGATAGTCGATCTTACATCAGGCACCACCAAGTGTGTGTGATATTGGGAGAGGAAGGAACCTCAATACCTCTAGACTCCAAAGGTAATGCGATCTTAACTTTGATGACATCTTGTCTAATGACAACATAGGACGTCACGAGGACAGGGAGGACCCGCCTGCAAATGACCATCACGTCGAACAAAGAGAAGGGGAACGCAAAGGCGAGCACATAACACTTAGGCTATGATGACCCACAAGTATAGGGGATCGCAACAGTCTTCGAGGGTAGTATTACCCAATTTATTGATTCGACACAAGGGGAGACAAAGAATACTTATAAGCCTTAACAACTGAGTTGTCAATTCACTACACCTGGAAATAGTTCTTGCTCATAGAAGTTTATCAGTAGCAACAGTTTTGTAGTAGACATAGCAAAGCAACAGACGTAGTAAAACAAGAGCAATAGTAACAATAGTAGCAAACGGTAGGATATGAGTGCGGTAGATATGGAATGTGAGTAAGAAGACCGAATTTTGTTCGGAGTCTCGAATTGGATCCAAGACATCACGAGGAGATCTGGAATGGTCCAGAGTATAAGATTCATATAAGGAAAGTCCAATTCTGGAGTACGGGGAATGGTTTCGGTGTTTTCATCAGAATGTTCTAGAAGGGTCTGGAAGGTCCACCGATCCGGAGTGGGAAGGGTACATGGATGTGTCATGACAAAGTGGAATGTTTGCATCATGTACCAGGTCACTTGGATGGGCAAATGGGAAGATAGAAATCAAACTCTAGTTTGAAACTCAAACGCCAATTTGAAAAACTCAAATCCCAACATGGTTGCCTAGTGGAGGGAGGGAAGGAATCCTGATTCCTTCCCTCCCCTTGCCGCCGGCCTAGTAGAGGAGTTGGGGGAGGACTCCCCTCTCCCCCCAAACCGCCCTCCAAGTCACCACCTAGGGCTTGGCCTAGCCGCCGGATACCACCGCCTCTCATCGCCCCTCTAAACTCTAGATCGTCGAGGTCCTATTCTACTCCACCATACCCTCTCCCGCTTAGGTGAAGACCTGTGGGGTTTCCCCTCTACTTTCGCCACCATGTCGTCGTGCTGCCGGAATTGCAAGGAGATATCTACAACCTCCGCTGGCTGCTAGAACAAGGGAGAGGAAGGTCTTCATCGAGTACCAAACATGTGATCAACTGCGGGAGCGCTGCCGGAACATGGCGTCGGAAGGATCATCTACACGATCTTGAGATTGGCAAGTGAATGACTACATCACCCACGAGAATCCGATCTCGTTAACCGCTTTGGAATCTTCGAGGGTTAGTACTCTATCGACTCGTTGCTACAATTTAGTAGATAGATCTTGGCTTCTGTGTGTTCATGCGATAGAAATTTTTTGTTTTCCATTCTACTAATACGTCGGAAATGTATCTATAATTTTTTATGCTCCATGCTTGTTTTGTATCTACTTTGCTTTGCTTTGTCTTTACTTTGAGGTGTTCTTATATATTTTCTGGAACTAACCTATTAACAAGTTGCCATAGTGCCAGTTGCCTGTTTTCTTCTGTTTTTGGTTCCAGAAAGGCAGAAAATCAATATTCTCGGAATTGGACGGGACAAAAGCCAAAGTCATTATTTTTCATGGAGCAACACGGAACCATGAAGCAGAGCCGGAGGGGGGCCACAGGGTGGCCGCACCATCCCTAGGCACGGGCAAGCCCTAGGGGAGCCCACAGGGGGTGTGGGCCCCCTGGACCCCCACCGACCTTGATTCATGCGCCTATAAGAATCCTCCGATGAGAAAACCCTAACACATCCCAGAAATATCCACGAAAACCTCTGTAGCGCCGCCGCCACCAAAGGGGAGATTCGGGGGACAGAAAGTCTCTGTTCTGGCACCCTGCCAAGACGGGGAAGTGCACCCGGAGCCATCTCTATCGATCTCCATCGCCATCTTCATCACCATTGCTGATTCCCATGATGAGGAGGGATTAGTTCTTCCTCAGGGCTAAGGGCTCTACCGGTAGCTATGTGTTCATCTCTCTCTATGCATGATCTTGTGGTCATGAGCTTTGTAATCAAGTAGATCTACCTTGCTACTCAAGTGCTTCATTAGATCTCTGCTCTCCCCATGTGTGTGAAAGTGATAGCGTGCACGCCATGGTGGCACTTAGGTTTGAATCTACATAAATACTCCTTGTGCTTTAATAGATCTATGCTTTTCCCCTGTTGTGTGAAAGTGACAGCGTGCATACCGTGTGTGGCACTTTGGCTAGATTGAATATTTGTTATGAGTTATATTTGGAGTTGAATGTCTCTATGAAATTGTGGTGTTTGTTGTAACCATCTAGTGCTCAAGGTGACAGTGTGGGGTTATCTAGATTGGGGAAGGCAGACTTTGAGGTGTGCTGTTATAGCCCTACCTTGGATTAGAGTGTCCAACCGGAGAGTAGTTAAGAGTAGTATCATGAAGAGAGGATATTTATATGAGAGAGTGTTCACTAGTGAAAGTATGATCCCTAGGCCTTGTTTCTAAGCATTGAAACACCGTTTGCTATTAGATCTGTTGCATGTTTTCTTGCTTCCTTCTTGTTGCCTTTAGTCTTTGCCTCACCGTCAAGCTGTTTTTTGGCACCGTTACCACTTGTATTTAGCTATCTCTTTGCCGAACTAGTGCACCTATATTGGGTGTGTTGGGGACACAAGAGTCTTCTTGTATCTTGATTGTAGGGTTGCTTGAGAGGGAATACCTTTGACCACTTCCTCCCTGAGTTCGATAAACCTTGGGTAATCTACTTAAGGGAAACTTGCCTGGGGCGGAGAGGGAGTGGTGAGTGAGGGGAAAGAGAGAGGGAAGAGGGGAGATTTAACGTGTGTGATCACTGGGATGAATTGCCGCGGCATTTAACGAGAATTTAAGCGAGCTTAAACTGGCAGAAACGGTCGGGCGTGGTCAGCGGCGGGTGAGGAAGAAGGTGAGCTGGCGGTGGGGCCTGGCGTCAGCGAGATAGAGAGAGGTGCGGTGGGGTCTGGTCCTCAGTTGCTATGCGGGTGTGGTTTCTGGTGGAAAACGATTCGAGGGAGGGAAAAGAGGAGGTGGGCTCGCTGGGCTTAGTGGGCTAGCTGGGTTGGGCTGGGTTGTTTCCCACTTTTTTTATTCTGCAAACTTTTTCTTTTTCTGATTTCTTTTTCTGTTTTGTATTTATTCAAATGATTTCAAACTCTTTTTCAATTCCAAACTTTTCAGTATGTTTCTAATTTGTCTAAACATGTATTTTAAATACCATTTTAGGAATAATTCTTTTATTCTTTTTATGGTTTTATTCTTTATTAAAATAAGCATTTGCCTTTATTCAAATAAGATTAAATATATTTTCAAATCCTTTATTTGAATTCTAATTTAGGTGGATTCCTTTTTATTCAAAGTTTGTTCAAGATGGGTTTTTAAGTTTCCATTTAGAAATAAGAAGTTTCTTTTTACCCTACATTTCAACAATTATTTATTTTGTTTATTTATTTATTTATTTTTCACATTACAAAATTTGGAAAATTTTGGGATGTGACAGGCTACCACCCTTAAAAGAAATCTCGTCCCGAGATTTGGGGAGGCTAGAGGTTACAAGTTGGCTTCAAGGCAACTAGGGTACTACACCCTTAAAAAGTTTTCAACTATATTACATATTGGCTTGCTTGGGATCTTGATGAAACTTCTCTGGACAGACATCTGCATAGTGTCCTTTGTTTCCACACTTGAAACATGTGACAAGGCTGAGATCCCTCATAGGCTTGCTTGTCTTGTATCTCATCTTTTCTGGACAATTGCTGGCATAATGCCCTTGGTTACCACAATTGTAACATGTGACAAGGTTGAGTTCTTCACGTATCTTCTGTGGACAAGTTGATATATAATGGCCTAGCTCTTTGCAGTTGTTGCACCACACTTGGAGGTGCAATCTGAGATTTGCCTTTGCTTTCATCCTTCTTGATAGAAGTTGTTTCCTCATGGGGGTTTCCAAACTTTTGATGTATTCCACCTTGTTTCCTTTGTTAAATATAGGATAGATGGGGCATTGGATAGGCACATGGTTATTTCCTTCACATAGGAAACAAGTCACTTGAGATGTGGGGCATTGATTAGTTGGATGTTTCTCTTCACAATTAGGGCATTGGTCCACATGCTCTTTGGAAGTGTGATCCATGTCTCCACAAATATTGCAAGCTTGAGTTCCTTCTATAATATCATCCTTGACACCATTGTTGTCACAAACTCCTTGGGAAAGGCTGTATTTCATGTTGATCATTTGAGTGGTCATCCCTTGCAACAATTGAGATTGGATTTCCAAAAATTTTGCAAGGTTGGGTCTAACTCATTGTTGTTGGCTAAGAACTGAGTTTTCATCTGATTCAACTGGGTTTGGTTTGCTAGTAGTTATCTTATGTGCATATCTTGGTTGTTGTTGTCACCATTCTTGATGTTGGAGTCTCTTGGGGAAGTCATCTGTTTGGGTTGGATTGGGATTAGAGTAGGCAAAAGATTTCTATAGAAGAAGTCTAATCACACACAACAATTTCACACAAGCAATGTGCAAGCAATCACAAACAAACATTCCACTCAAACAACAAGTTTAAAGCACATTTTTAGGCAACACAATATTTTTGCTACACCATATAAGTTGGTGTGTTTGATCTAAACTAAACATTAGTATGGTGGTCCAACTATATGGTTTTCTTGAGATCATTCCATTCTTCTTAGTTGTTTCTTCTTGAATGAGATCATGGTTTCCTTGGAAAAATTCTTGTGTCTTGGTCACAAAACTTCAAAGGTGATGATGGTTCCTTCTAAGTTGTGTTTCTTTAGTCTTCAAGTCTTGAGTAATATTTCTTGTATCACTTGTAGTCCTTAGTGATGTCCAAGTTGAAGTCCTTGGTGAAACTAAAGTTGAAGTCATTGGTGATGTTAAAGTTGAAGTCATTTGAGTTGGTG
The DNA here is from genome assembly GCA_916181665.1 of Avena sativa. Lineage (NCBI taxonomy): Eukaryota > Viridiplantae > Streptophyta > Magnoliopsida > Poales > Poaceae > Avena > Avena sativa. Next base: position 365,299,499 of record OV702279.1, on the reverse strand, counting down.
AAGTCCTTTGCTCATGGTGGAGGCTTTGTCCATCAAGTTTGAAAAGGAAGAGATGTAGAGTAAAAACCAAAATGGTTGAGGAAAGAGTTTACAAGATTTTTTGTAAATAAGTTGGAACAAATACAACTCCTATTTTTCTAAGGGGTTTTGTCCAATCCTAGGGTTATAATCCTACAGGCAACACAGTGCTCTGAAACCATCTGTAGAGGTCCCAACCTTTAATAAGGTAGAGATCCCTGTGTTTACAATGCTAGTCCCTGGATCAATAGCTAGCATCCACAGTTAAGATGTAATAACAAGAAACAAAGGTCATAATACAACTTTATAACCAAGAATAAAATAATTCATTACATCTTACATAGCTCATTTGGCTATCTCATTATAATGCAGCAGAAATAACTATATAGCATGGAGTCCTTCATCTTCAAAGTGCCACATGCAATCATGTTGGTTGTAGACTTGTAATCCTAATCAACACACTTCACTAACATTAAACAAACCTGCAACATAACAAGTTACAGCCACAAGGGTCAATACATTTGAATTTTATTGGCAAGTGATACTATGGTAGAATATTGGTATCTATCATCTATATGCATTTGGCTAAGTGGGGCTTAGGCTTGCTTTGCTCAAAATAGATTTTTCCTTATCATTTGAAAACACTAAGTTTTTGTTTGTCAAAATCACCCAAGGCATCTACCAATCAAAGATTGAAGATCCTTTAACCCTTGTTCAACCACAAGTTTTTAACTTAGAAATTGGGATGAGGAGATTCTTGATAGCTTCCATGTCTTGATGCTCAAATTGTCCATTTCCGGGGACACGGCTAAGTACTTAGATTTTACACTCTGTAGAGGTGGTGCACTTTCCCCCACAAGACTCGACATGCATCGAGACAAGATCTTTCAGAAGCCTTCCCTTAGACCAGAATGGACGCGTTCCAACCTATCATCCCCTACCACCAACTGTCCATTTGGCTAAGTTATTGCAAACTATATGATCCAGGCAGAGCCCATAATGCCAAGTGGCTGCACTTGAAGCTTCTAAACATTTGACATCTCAAATGTCTTTGTTCCTGGGTGGCATTCCACAAGTGAGATACACAAGGTTCACCAGTCCCATGGCCGTAACCACTCAACATAAACCAATCCACCATTCCACCCAGGTGATTCATTCTCATAGTTGTTTTATTAAACAAAGCACAAGTCCTTGACTTAGAAATATTCCATAGCATGAATATAATCCACCCTTGTTTTCTACTAGCTAGGCTAAGCATGATAGTAGTAGGAATCTTAACTTAGGAAAATTCTACCAAGGTTTCATCTACTAGGATTTCCCATGGCATAGTTTATACTTAGCAAAAATTCCATGCAAGTCCTACCTAGAAATATCACTAATGCATAGTGAAAATAATAGGACAAAAGTATGAAGCACCACTTGCCTTTTTGGTAGAGAGTATAAGTTCACTCCTTGATCTTGCAATAGTCACCTCTTAAAATTCCACTACAATTCAATCAAGGCACAAATTCAATCTACCATTCAAGCAATTCATCACATAGAATAATAAAAACAAAGCAATGCATGCAAGCATGCAAAAGATTGTTTTATTTGGAAAGGTCGTTTCTAATAGGCTATAAACATTTTAAAACACCTATTGGTCATTTGTAAAAGTGGCAAGGTCATTTGAAAACAAGTTAGTGAAAATGGCCATTTTAATCATCTTTGTTTTGCTAGAAATGATCTAAATCAAAGTGAAAATTTCTAGTGTTTGACAAATATAATTTTAAACACAAAGTTAGTGGATTCCCTTTTATTAAAAGTTTGTTCAAGATGGGATTTTAAGTTTCCATTTAGAAATAAGAAGTTTCTTTTTACCCTACATTTCAACAATTATTTATTTTGTTTATTTATTTTTCACATTACAAAATTTGGAAAATTTTGGGATGTGACATTTAGGGAAGAAAATTTGCTCTTATGATACTTTATCTCCCATATGTGGTAATTCTAATGATACTTGTGATATTTTAAATCCACATACTAAAAGTGTCCCTTTTAAAATACCTATTGAATTTGTTGAACGTGTTATGAATAACTGCTATTTTGGAGATGGAACTGTCCATCCTAGGGATCACTTACTCTTTATACATGAATTATGCGAGTTGTTCAACTGTGCAGGTATTTCAATGGACCGAGTTAAGAGGAAGCTATTCCCTTTCTCACTTAGGGACAAAGCAGGTGAAAGTACAAAGGAAGTCGCCTAGAGGGCGGGTGAATAGGCTTTTAAAAATATTACGGTTTAGGATCAAGTAAATGCGGAATAAAACTAACGTTTAATTTATTGAGCATAAAACCTAGCCACTAAGTTCACCTAGGTGCACCAACAACCTATGCTAAGCAATACAAGCAACAAGGTGATAGCAAGGTATAAATACTTCAAGCACGATGGCTATCACAATGTAAAGTGCATAAGTAAAGGGTTCGGTTGAGAGATAACCGATGGACGCAGAGACGAAGATTTTTGTAAGGTTCCCAACCTTTAATAAGGTATAGATCCATGTGTTTACAATGCTAGTCCCTGGATCAATAGCTAGCATCCACAGTTAAGATGTAATATCAAGAAACAAAGGTCATAATGTAACTTTATAACCAGGAACAACATAATTTTATTACATCTTACATAGCTCATTTGGCTATTACATTACATTGCAGCAGAATATCTAAAAGCATGGGGTCCTTCGTCTTCAAAGTGCCACAGGCAAACATGTTGGTTGTAGACTTGTAATCCTAATCAATCAACTTCACTAATATCAAACAAACCTGCAACATAACAAGTTACAGCCACAAGGGTCAATACATTTGAATTGTATTGGCAAGTTTCACTACTATGTAGAATACAAGTGGATCCTATCATTACATGCATATTTGGCTAAGTGGGGTTTTAGGCTCATTTGCAGAAAGCAATAATTTATCCTATCTTTTCAAAACAGTTTTGATCTTTTGTCAAAAATCTTTCTGAGCTCCTTGGTACACCCCAAGTGCTTCAGTCTTTGTCAAAATCTCTTGAGCTCCTTGGTACACCCCAAGTGCTTCAAGTCTTTATCAAAATCTTTTGAGCTCCTTGGTACACCCCAAGGGCTTCAAGTCTTTTGTTGTCACTTTAAAGTTTTTCTTTTAGAAATTGGAATGTCAAGATTTCCCATAGCTTCAAGCTTTAGTTGCTCAGTATTGTCCATAACCGGGGACACGGCTAAGTACTTAGAATTTTTATCTTCTAAAGAAGTTGTACACTTTACCCACATGACACAATCTCATCTTGTTACCACCAGTGGCCGCTGGATAATACTCACCAAGATGGAGTACTGACAGATTGAGAATGTGACGAAGTCTTTCCATAGGGTCCTCCCATACACAATGCTAGCTTGTCTTCAGGCACCAATGTAGGGTTCCTAGTTCCCTCATTTCCAGTTAACCTGAAGACCAATGCATGGGTCTTCCCAATGTAGCTGACTAAGCCAGTGCCCATTTAGCATGTGGCTGTACACGAAAGCCACTGTTCGAGAAACATGTTCAATCTCTAAGTCCCTGGGTGGTTTTCATCTGGTGCACAACAAAAAGAGATTGCCATATAAACATGGTTCCTCTTGTTGCCACCTTTTCCAAACTTGAGTATCCTTGTCCACCCAGGTGGTTCATTGAGTACTTGTTTTATTATATAAAACATAAGTCTTTTCTCAACTTTATAAAATCTCAACATGTATCTCTTCTCAAAATATATAGCATGGCTAAGAATTTTACAACTACATTGTTTTCACTAAGGAATATATAAGGTATCCTATTAGGATTTAGCATAGCATAAGTATAGAAATTCTTTTCATGCATGTTTCAAAATCCACTAAGTATAATGAAATTAGTAGGACTTGGATGATAGTGTCACTTTCCTTTTTGGTAGAGAATATAAGTTCACTTCTTGTCCTTGCAACAATCACACTCTTCAAGTCACTACAATTCAATCAAGCAGGGCACAATTTCAATCTACCAATCAAGAAAAACATCACATAAAATGATAAAACAAAAAAAATACATGCAAGCATGCAAAAAGGGTTGTTTTATTTGTAAAAGTGGTTTCTAATAGGTTATAAATATTTGAAAACACCTTATTGGTCATTTTATAAAGTGGCAAAGTCATTTGCAAAAGGTTTCAATTTATAAACCCTTTTCTAAACAAAGTATCATTTTATGTGGTGTAGAAAATGTTTTTAATAAGGCATTAATCTATAGGATTCACAAAATATGTTTTCAAACCATAAAACTTTGTGTTTAGGGTCAGAGAGTATAAAACAAAACATTTCTCAAAGGTTTTCCTTCAAAACCATTTTTAATAAATAAACCATATTTTTATTTGACTAGAATTGGTTTAAATCAAGGATTCATTCTTTTGTTTCTCCAAATACATTTTTGAAACCACAAAGTGATTCCTAGGGTCAGTAGGTTCAAAACACACCATTTGCAAAAGATTTTATCCCCAAAATCATTTTAGAACAATTTTTTTAATCTAAACAAGCATACACAAGTTTATGCAAAAACAAACAATTAAACAGAAACTTTTTACTAAACAAATGGCATGGTTGGCTAGGGCTTGCTCCACTGATTCCATTGATATAAAGTTTTCAAAATTTGGACGTGTGGAACAAAAGTTATGGAATTTACAGATTCACATATCTAATTGAAATGTTTCTGTTTTTAAATAACACCCAGAGCCACGTGGCTATTTCTTATTGGGCGGTACCGATTCGTGTGGATCGAGCGATACAGACCACGGGATTAAAAGGGGCCTGTGCGACTTAGATCATCGCATACCCTTTCGTTTAAGTGAATCTAACACAACCGCAGGATTCGCATCTAACGGCTCAACTATCTTGACCAAGGACGGGCGGCGCTCGACGGTGGCGGACGACGGCGCGTGCTCGGCCAGTCAGGTTGCCGACGAACCAGGAAGCGCGGGAGAGGGAGAATATGCTCATCGAACTCGCCAGGAAGCGCTGATGCTCGAGGTAGGGTCGGTTCGTCGAGGGGCGCTCAGGGACAGTGGCAATTCCTCGCCGGAGTGGGTGGCGGCGTCGGGCGGCTCTGGAGGTCGTTGAGGGCGAGGATGGAGGGCACCCTAGGACAAAAGGGAGACACCATTAGGTTCGCAAGGGCATGGTGATCATTATAGTGTCCACGGGGAAGAGAGGGGTGGTCGGGTTTACCGGGGAGACGTCGCCGCAGTTGGAGACAGACGGCGGCGCTGGCTCGGGGAAGATGTTGTCGAGCTCACAGAAAGCATAGGGAGATGCGTCAGAAGGTAAGGAGCGAGCTCGTGTGCTCCAGGGGCAATGGGGTTGTCTGGCTTCGCCGGAATTTGTGTTGTAGCTCGTCGGAGCAGAGGAGGTTCATGCGCGAAATCGTGGCAGCCCTGTGGCCGGGAGAGAGGAGTGAGCGAGGGGGAATGGGGAGGAGACAGAGGGGGTTAAGACGGCAGGGTCCAGGGGAGAATTAACCATGCATTTAAACGAATTCAACCGAATTCATTTGGCCAGAAACGGCGAGGAGAGAGAAGGGGAGGAAACAGTCGCGAGGTTAGGGATGAAGATGAGGTGGCGGTGGGGTCCTCTGGCAGTGAGAGAGGGAGAGAGGGAATAGTGTCCACCAGTCAGTGAGGGTGCGGGTTCCTTCTTTGGTGCGAACCGTTTTCTGCGGGGAGAGAGGGAGTGGGCTGGTTGGGCCTTGTTGGGCTGATTCCTTTAGCATTTTTTTTGTACTGAAACGTTTTCCTTTTTCTAATTTGATTTTCTGTTTTGAAATTCAATCAACAATTCAAACATTCAAATCAATTCAAAACTCCTTCAAACTTTGCCTTGAGTTTTGGTTCTGTTCAACAACATAATTCCAAGTCCCAAAATAAAATAATATTTTTATTTTAGGATCTATTTAATAATTAATTAAAATAGACCTTAGTTAATAATTGAAATAGGACTTGTTTTATTTAAAATCTACATTTGAAATCTAAATATTATCAAAACCAAATCAGTAGGTTTTATTTGAAAATATAAAATACTTAGAAAACTTTTTTAAAATAAATAAATAAGTTTTAGTGTTTATTTAAAATGGGAAAAGCCTTTACTTAAATAAATTTGGTTTATTAATAAATCCTCATTATTTAAAAGGCTTTTATCTCTTTAATCAAAACAAAATACTTTACTTCAAAAGCTTGGGCAAGATTTAATTTGGCTTATAAAATAATCCCTATTTATATTTCTACCTTTTCATTTGAAAACCAATTCTTTTTATTTAAAGATCCAAAAGTAATTCCAAATATTTAAACTTTATTTATTATTTGTTTATCCTTATAAATATCTTTAGGATTTATTTGATCAAAATAGGTTTGAAGGTTTCCAATTGGATTCAAAAAGTTTCTTCTCACCCTGAAAATCAACAAAGTTTTATTTTATTCATTTATTTTTCACATAACAAGATTTGGAAAATCTTGGGATGTGACAATTTGTTTCCCGAAGTTCACTTCCAAAGAAGCTACGTCTCCGTTGGAGAGGTGCGATGGCGCAATGCTCTCCGAACGCCACAAATGGCTCACCTCGAGGTGTGGTGGCTTGATGCTCACCCAACGCCACAGAAGGCCTCACCCCGGATGCGGAAGCACGCAACTCACCGACACCACAAAAGGCTCACCCTATTCTCCCAAGTGCGCACCACAAAAGGCGGGCACTTGCCCCACTATGGGACGCTTGGGGGCGGTCACCGAACCCGTACAAGATTGGGGCTAACTCCAGAACTCAATTGGAGGCTCCCAACAACAAAGCCACAAAAGGCCAACAATGCCACAAAAGGCCAACAACGCCACAAAAGGCTACAAGACCACAAAAGGTCAACAAGACCACAAAAGGTAAACAATCCAACCACACAACGGTCTAGGGTTCCAAGGAACCCAAGAGAAACAAGCTCACAAGCTTGAACTCGCCGAATCTTCGAGGAGAACTCAAACCTATGCACCAAACGCAAGGGCAAGTCCTTCTCTCCCAAATTCCAACAAAGCTACAAAAGCTATTGGGGGAATAAGGGAGGAAGAACACAGAAGGAGAACACAAAACTCTCCAAGATCTAAATCCCAATGATTCCTTCACAAAGAAGGGTTTTAGCTTGGGGGGATTGTAGATCTAGATCTCCTCTCTCAAATCCCTCAAAAAGATGCAAGAATCATAGGAGGGGAAGGGAGAGGGAAAGCTTATTCAAGGTTGACAATGGAGGAGAGAGAGAAAGCCAAGAACCAAGAAGAAAAGATGTATCCCACGAAGGGGAAGAGGAGCCCCTTTTAAAGGGCTCCCGGATCTACCCATTATGGGCATTCGCGAGACCTGGCCGGAACTTCCGGTGGCACACAGCCAATGGTCGAAAAGTGCGGAGCGAGAAACTGAAAAAACGAATCATGGCCGGAACTTCCGCCGGTTCACCGGAACTTCCGGTGGGAGCAAAACTTCTGGTGAAAGTTCCGACAGAAGTTCTGTCAAATAGACACAACGAAAACAAAAGGTTACTGAACGTGAGCGGAACAAGATCCGGAAATTCAACCGGAACTTTCGGCCTGAGCGGAACTTCCGTTCACTGGCCGGAACTTCCGGTGGAAATTCCGACTGAAGTTCTGTCAAATAGCACATCCAAAACAGAAGGTTACTGAGCGTGAGCGGAAGAAGACCCGGAACTTCCACCGGAACTTTCGGCGGCAAAAATGCCCTAGCGGAACTTCCGATGGCAAGCCGGAACTTCCGGTCAGGGAAATTCCAGAAACGAGAAAACCAGAAACGCAATAACTTTTGCATCCGAACTCCAAACGGGATGAAACCAATTTTGTTGGAAAGATAACGACGAATATAATCCAACAAATGGTCGAAATATTGGGTATCACCTTGTGTAAGATCCCTCCTTTATAAAGGAAAAGGATCCCTGTGATTGCAATGTTAGTCCCTGTATCAATGCTAGCATTCACAGTTTAAGCTGAAGTACACAGAAACAAAGGTCATTATTACAGTCATTCCAGAGACAAACATAGTCTTTTACAACTCCATGGCCACAGGCCTAGTACAAGAGTTTAAATAAGTAGATAGATAAATAAGTCTTCATCTTCATGTGCCACAGGCAAGCATGTTGAGTGTAGACTCATGACTCCTAATCATCATCAGAATAACCTGCAACATTACAAGTTATAGCCACAGTGGGTCAATACATTGGAATAGTATTGGCAAGTGATACCTTGGTAGAATATTGGTGGACTAAGTACTATATGCATTTTGGCTAAGTGTAGCTTAGGCTTGCTTTGCTTAAAATAGGTTTTGCCTATTAGTTGAAAACACTAAGTTTTTCTTTGACAAAATCTTTCCCAAGGAACCACCAATAGACATTGGTGAACCTTCACCCTTGTTTAACCACAAGATTTTACTTAGAAAATTGAGATGAGGAGATTCTTGATAGCTTCCATGTCTTGATGCTCAAGTTGTCCAATACCAGGGACATGGCTAAGTACTTAGATTCTTCCATCTGCAGAGGTTGTGCACTTTCCCCACAAGACTTGATTTTCACCAAGACAGGACCTTTCAGAAGCCTTCCCTTAGACCAAATGGACGCGCTCCAACCTATCAATACCACTACCACCAACTGTCCAAATGGCTAAGTTATTGCAACCTATATGGTCCAGGCAGAGCCCATATTGCCAAGTGGCTGCACTAGAAGCTTCTTAACATATGGCATCTCAAATCCCTTTGTTCCTGGGTGGCTTTCCACAAGTGAGATACACAAGGTAAACCATAGAAATGGGCCTTGTGTAACCACTCAACATAACCCATTCTTTCCATTCCACCCAGGTGTTTCATTTACTTAGTTGTTTTATTAAGCCAAAAACATAGTCCAAAGACTTAGAAATATTTGATCATAGCATGAATATATAACCACCCTTGGTTGCTACTAGCTAGGCTAAGCATGGCATTGATAAGACTTAGAAATATTTCTAGCAATTCTACAACTACTAGGATTTCCCAAGTATAGCATATAGATCAAAATATCCATGCAAGACTTAGCAAAATATTTCTAATGCATATTTGAAAACATAGGAATAAATCATGAAGCACCACTTGCCTTGGTAGTTTGGAGAGTAGCTACAATCCTCACAATCACAATCACTATTTGCACCAAAATCTACACATAAAATGATAACACCAAATCACAAACAAAATATATACAAGCAAAAATATATGGATGCATGCAATATGATATGTGATGGTTTTCTATACTCAACAAGACAAGTGCACGGTACTGAATCATAAACAAGTTCAAAACTTGCCAAACAATCTTTATTTGAACACTAAAATAATTCCAAATTAATTGTTATATACAAAATAGGCCTACACATGTTTCTGTACAAATAACCATTTTAACAGAAACAAAACATTAAACACATTGAATATATGGAAAGGGCTTTCTCTCCTGATTCCATTGATATAAAATTTGTCAAATTTGGACGTGGGAATCAAAAGTTATGGTTTAACAAGTTTAAACATCTAATAGATATAAAATCTGATTTTAATTCAAAGAACTGGCTACGCGACAGCGTCTGATTGGACGATACCGTTTCGCACCGGATCACGCTCGGCTACCGTTGGATCTAACTAAACATGCACGACTCTGATCTAAACTTACCCCTTCGTCACAGATCTAATCTTACACGTTATATCTAAATCCTACGGCCACAATCCTATTAACCACAGACGGGCGGCGCTAGCGGCGGTGACTGGCGGCGGCGGCTCTGTCAGAGTCGTTGCCGACGTTCTAGGTCGCGTGGGAGAGGGGGAAGGGGCTTACTGTGTTCGCCGTGTGCTGCTGATGCTCAACGTGGGCTTAGATGGCGAAGGGGCGTGCAGAGGTGGTCGCTGAAGCTCGTCGGATTCGTGCACGGCGTCGGGTCCTTGCAGACAAAGTTGTTGCCGACGCTCTGGACCTTCCCAGCACAAACCAGAGGCATCATAAGTTGCGCAAGAATAAGGCAAACCTAGTCGTATGCATGAGAGGTCAAGGGGCGCTCAGTATTTACCGTAATCGATCGCCAGAGTTCGAGCAGAAGGCAGCGGAGCTCAATCATTGACGTTGCTGAGGCTACAGACCATGCGTGAGCAAACGAAAAGTATCATTATGTAACATCCCAAAAATACCAAACTTAGATCATCAAACACTAATCATCAAGATTAGGGTTAACAAAAACTTTTAAATAAACTCATGAATGCATGTATATGTGTATGCATGGATTTTGAATTTCTTTAAAAACCACCTTGTTTGTGTGATCCATTGCTTGTAAAATGTTTCTTAGGTGAAATGAACATCATCTAAAACATTTCCCACACTTTCCTTAAAGACAAGTAAATCAAAACAAATATATTAAGTGAATGGTCATTTTGGCCAATTTAACTCCCATGCCTACTTTGGCTGTCTCAAACTTGCAGAACCTAACAGAAACTTTTCTGGATCTTTGCACCCCTTGAATGTACTCATAACAGAGTATCAAGGCCCACTTTGTGATCATCCAGAAAATTTAAAATGCATAGTTTAAATGACAATTCAAAATTGAATCTTCTTCATATGGGAAGATGCCATTTTTTCAAAACCCACTCAAACAAGCTCAACTTTCAAAACCCAAGCATCTGCAGACTCACCAGCACCAATCTAGCAAACCCACCAAAAATCATTTCAAAATTCAAAACTTGATTTCATGCGGCCATTTCACCAAACAGGTTGCAGACACAAATCAAACAAAACAACAAACACTATAGTGTGCAGTGATTCTTGCCTAACTTGTTCCCTAGTTAGCTCACACACAACTCAGTAGATCATCTAGAAAGATTAGCCCAACACTAGCACCCCTGTGAGCTTGCCATTGCCATCAATGGTGAACAGCCGAGCACCCCAATGTCACCCCATTGTGGACAGCAAGCTAGAGAAAGAACTAGCCGTGCCAACCTTGTCTAGGAGGCAGCCCACCGTCCACCACCACCCACTGTCCCACCCGCAAGCGTTGCCAAGCCCTGGACCACGCGCACAAGCCGCGCCCAGACCATGCCGAGCGTGCGCCAGAGCGCCACCCTCGACCAGCATCCACAGACCGCGCGCCGCCCTCGCCGCGTGCATACATGATCGCCATCAACCCAGGAGACCGCCAGACATCCCCATTTGCCGCCCCGTGCCGCATAGCCACCGCCCGCCGTCGAAGACGCCGCCTCTGCCGCGCAGAGCACCGGCCGTTCCAGACCAAACCACACCGCCCCATGCCTCGCGACCATGTCGTTGAGCATCGCCAGGAGACACAGCACTGTCCCCTGCCCTTGCCCATGCCATTAGCCGCCTGTAACGTCGCCCCCGACGAGCTCACCGTGCGCCCGGACGGTCCCCTCGCTCGAATATAAATAGAGGCCACCCCCGCACGAATTCTTCACACCATCTCACTCCCCTCTCCTCACTGATCGTGCCACACCATTCTCAGAGCAAGGCGAGCACCATCTCGCCGAAATTTCACTGGAGCCTGCCGCTGCCGGAGAAGAAAGGAGCCAGCGATTGGAGCCGCCCCAGGAGCTGCCGCGACCACCCCTGAGTTCGCCGTCGTCGACTTCGTCGTTCGCCCGCCTCGCCGACCCTCGCCAGTACCCCGGTGAGCCCCCAGCGACCCTCACTGGCCGCGCTAGGTTTCATTCTCGCCGGAGTTATCTCGCGTCGATGATGACTCCCAGCCGTTAGATTAGAACTAGATCGAACGACCCACGTTGCCCCATACCGCTTCGCCCAGCCCCGTGTCACTGACGAGTGGGGACACCCACTTAAGCAGCCCGTGGGAGCACTGCGCTTAGCAGGCCGGCCCGTTAGAATTTCCCGCGCAGCCCAGTTATTCAAATTAAATCTTTTTCTATTTCAATTCAAACACACTTCTGTACCCAGTTTCAAAAATCAACCCAGGTCGATTCAGTGCACCAATTTGAATGAAACCAATTTTGTTGGAAAGGTCTGTGAATGCTGAATCCAAGCCCATTGGATTCAAGTCATTTGGATCTCTAGATCACCCCTGGTAAAAATAACAAGGCAGAAGCTTTTCTGCATTCAAACATTTTTCAAATTTAAACCATAATAGCTTTTGAGTTGATTCCAACTCTCAAAAATCACATTTAACCATACCTTTCAGAATATATAAAAACATATAGGTTTACTTGCAGAAATATTTTTCAAGTAATAAAAGAATGCTACATAAGCATTTCTAGCCACTTTAATTAATTTAAATAAAAGGGTAAAATCTTATTAAATTGTGACACCACCTTAAATCACATTCCCATGGACTACAATATGTGGTGATGACATGTGTCAACATGATCCCATGTTTAGTTTGGAGAATATTAAATCTTAAGTAGTTTTTCAATGAGTAGAAATTACTTTTCTAAAAATAAAAAGATTTAAACCAAGCCTTAACCTTGTAATGTTAGAGATGATGCTAGATCATCTGTAGGACCCTGGTGTGTGATGATTGCAAGTAGTTAAGTATTTTTTGGTGATTGTGTATCTCGTATTTATTCATAGACGCTAGTACCGACCAAGGATATGAGGAGGAAGGAGGATACTACGAAGAGGAAGCCGAGGAGAACTTCAACCACTGCTCTGCACAAGGCAAGCTGATACTATACCAATGCAAGCCTAATACTACTAGTTGATTGAGCAAGCTAGTAACTATGCAAGCTTATACTGATATTGATGCAAGCTAACCCTTGCAAGATACCCTACTGATGCCACAAACCCTTACTTGTGATATGACTACTATATGCCTTAAGCATATGTGATCATACCCCCTTGATAAACCAAATCCTAGTTTTATGTGGAAGCTTCTTACTTTATTTCTTTAGCAAAGCTTACTTAGAGTCTACCTAAGAGTTTGGTAGATACTAGACAGTTGTGCTGAAGGTTGCATAAAGAGCATAATTTTTTTCCTAAGATAGAAACCTTGATCTCAGCCTAAGACATGAGATTGAACTTAGTTAAAACCACACTAGTTACCACCCCTCCTTAGTACTACCCCACCTGTAGATGCTAGTGCTAAGCATAAAACTTGATCAACTTTAGATGGGAATACTTGGTGGAAAAATGGTTATAAAAACCTTGGAATGATGGATCATTCTATTGAAATGTTTTGGACATGTGTTTCCAAACACTTGATGATTTTGGTGATGAAAATGTTGAGGCATGAGCCTTAGCCCCTTTATAAAACTGATGGTTGTCTGGATGCGATACCATTCCAATTTTATCGTACAACCACAATACCCGAAGATTGGGTAGGGCTTGACTGGAAACTTATGTACCTTAGTATTAGTTCCCTCACGGCCAAGGTCTGAGCTGAGGCTACCTTGTGAAGATTGTCCATCTGTGTAGTACCCAAGATGACAGTTGGTCATGGTTGGGAGGCCATACTCACAGGAGAGGTGCTTATACTAGGGCGTGTAATCGAAAGGTTAGGATTGATTATCCGCATACTAAGTATGGTGAATTCAGGATTTGTTCCTGACGGATGTATCGAATGTTGTGGTGAAAGTGTACAATCTCGCAGAGTGTCAAACTATTCGAATAGCCGCGTCCGCGGTTATGGACAGTTGGAGTGGCCATACTGTTTCCCCCGTCAGACTTTTGAAAATGACTTGTGAAACAAATTGAGACTTTGACTTGACCACAACAGAGTTGTGACCTGAATTACAAGATCCCACTTAGGAGTTATAAAATTATGACTAGCTTTGGAACTTAGTAGAGATAAACCTGGCTTTTTGCAAAACAACCCTAGAGCCTAGTGTCCTATTATCCAAAAACCCCTTACCTGTTAGTATTAGTTTGCGAGTACTTAAAGAGTACTCATGGCTTTGTCCCTGGCTATTCCCATGGCCAGACTATGAAGAGGAGTACCTGGAAGATGGACCCCAGGAAGGTTACGACAACTAGGATCATCTCCCATCGTCAGCATTGCCTGTGACCCTGAAGATGGAGCTTCGCCTACGCTACCGTTATTACTACGTATTCCGCTGCTTAAAATTGTATTAAGAACTGGATCATGATATCATTATTCGTGTAAGAACTTATGTATCGTTGTAACGGATGATGTACTATGGTATCCAATTCTGTTATGTCTCGCAAAAATGGTAATCCTGGGATTGTGAGGTATGGCATAACAAGCATCTAGGATTGAAAAATCCGGGTGTTGACAAGTTGGTATCAAAGCCATCCTGACCATAGGAGACCCTAGTTAGACTGGACGTGGAACCAAAAACTTAGTTTCAAAACCAAAGAAAAACAAATATTTACAAAAACCTATTCTCATTCTTATCTCTTTGATTCTTTCATAAAAATTCATGTTCCTCAAAAACTCTTGCAAAATACATAAAATTTTGACACACTTGATCACTCTGCTAATCTACTCATCCTCTATTTTTATAGATGGACGTGAAGTACAGCAAGTTTTATCAGTTGGGGAATGGAGGAGACCTTATCTTTGAGAGGGATCTGGATCAGCTTTCGGAACTTCTGGAGCGTCCACACCCCGAGTTCTTCGGAGCTCAGCTCAATGATCAAGGAGGAGAAGATCTGCAGTGGTTAATCGTTGCAAGTCTCCGAGGAAAGATTGAACCTCCCACTGCGGAGGGAATTCAGTTTACCTTAAGAGAGAACAACTGGCTCGATGGACTTGCCAGAGCAATGTAGGAATCTCTCTCCCGTCTGTGTGGGCAGAGCATCAATCAGATCAAGGGTACTCGCTTTGATTTTTTCCCAAGACGTGATGCAAATGGACAACCACTGGAAGCCCCATACCACCCCGAGCTGAAGACTCAATTGGACCACCTTAGCTTCATGATGTATGATCGTCAGCAGGAGTTGGACAACTGCCGTGACTATTGCAACCACAAGTCTGCCATCATCAAGACGAAGGATCAGACCATACCCATGCTAGCAAAGGATCGCAAGTCTCGTCGCCGTCAGCTCGACAAGAAGGAGCGCATTATTGCTCGTCTTCGCCACCGCATCTCATCTCTGGAGGAGACCATCCACGATAGGGACATGCAGTTGGAGGAAAGGGAGAATGCCGGAGAGGATCTTCGTGGAGACCCTTACTCTTATCTCAGTGATGACGATGATTTTCTGGAGGATCAGGCCATGGACTTCTTCATCGATGAAGATGATTTCGCCTTCATCGATGATGATGAAGATGATGAAGCCACAGACTCCAAGGAGTAGTAGCACTTGATCACTAGCGTAGTGAGTAGTATTCGGTCCCCCTGTATCGTAGATTCCAGAATGGTTCTTAAAACCATCTGTTTTCCTTGTTGTGGTGTGTGTTGTACTGTGTGCTATGAATGAATGAAAAAGCAAGTTGCTAGAAAAATCTGAGTCAAACCTTTAAAACTTTTCAAAGACCCCAAACCTTAGAAAATTTCCCTCTTTTCTCATGATTTATCTAAATCTTCAGATGCCACATGGAGGAAGTGGTTCAGCCCCGGACCCGATGTTGCAGATTCTGCAAATGTTGACCTCTGACCGCGAAGCTGAGAGAGCGGAACGTCAAGCCAACCTAGCCACTCTGCAACAGATAGCCCAGCTAGCCCACAACAACCAAGGCCATGGAAATCAGGACAACCATGGATCTAATCTCAAGAATTTTCAGAATACCAACCCACCTGTTTTCACCAAGTCAGAAGAACCCTTAGACGCTGACGATTGGCTGCAAACCATGGAAAATAACTTAGAAGTAGCAGGAGTCGAAGCCAACGAGAAAGTCCTGTTTGCCACCCAATATCTAGCCGAAGATGCCAGGGCATGGTGGAACAGTGTTCATGCCATGACCGGAGGCCAGATGATGACCTGGGAGGAATTCAAGGTCAAGTTTAGCAGAACCCATGTGCCACTAGGTTTGATCAAGAGAATGAGAGACGAGTTCAGAGAGCTAAAGCAAGGAAGGATGACTGTAGTGGAATACCGTGACAAATTTTTGTCATTAGCTAGGTATGCCCCGGACGAGATAGACACCGAAGCCAAGAAGAAAGAAAGATTCCTGAATGGTCTGCATGACGAGATGCAGGCGGTGTTAGTCAATATCCCCTTTGCTGATATTGAAGCCCTTGTCGATTCAGCCATCCAGATGGAAGGAAAGATCAACCAAGCCAATGAGAACCGCAAGCGTCGTATGATGCATCAACCAGGAACCCATCAGACCCCAAAGTATCGCCCCAACCCATCTCCAGGATTTGCCCCAAGAACCAACAGACCCCCTATGACCCGTCCAACCTATCCCAACCGTGGAAACCCTAGAACCGGAGGAAATCACAACAACCCCGGCAACTCTAGCAATTTCACCCGTGCCCCACCCAAGTTCAACACCAACAATGCTACCGCCAACCCCAACACTTCCCCGAGGACTGGAAGCAATGTTGTGCCTGTCGCAGCCAAGGACAAGACACAAGTGACCTGTTATGACTGTGGAAATAAAGGCCACTATTCCAACGAGTGCCCCAACAAGAAGAATGCTACAGCCCCTAATACCAATCCCCCAGCTCAGCAACAGCGTCGTGTTCAGCCAGGAAGGAGATTTGCCCCAGGAAATTCACTCAACCGCAATGGCCGTCTTTTTCTCATGCATGCTGAAGAAGCTCAGGAAGCGCCAGACGTCGTGCTGGGTATGTTTTCTGTTAATTCAGTACTTGCCAGAGTGTTGTTTGACTCTGGTGCATCGCATTCATTTGTCACCGAAGAATTTGCATGCACTAGTAAAATTCAACCAACCAAACTGAAGCATGTGATGATTGTGCAAATCCCCGGATCAACCACCAAGGCGAGGCAAATTTGCAAAGTCGTCCCTATCCGAATCCATGGCATAGATTTTTATGCTAATCTAATAGTACTCGGAACTAAAGGTTTGGAAGTAGTACTAGGAATGGATTGGATGTCCAAACATAAGGGATTGATTGACTGTGCTAAGAAAGCCATCACCATGACCAGTACCACTGGAATAACAGTCGAACATATATCTGAAACCTTACCTCGCCAATTCAAGTGTAACAAGAGTCTAGCCCAACCTACCATTGACCAGGTCCGGATAGTCTGTGAATACCCCGATGTATTTCCAGATGTTTTGCCCGGTATGCCCCCAGATCGGGATATCGAGTTTATCATTGAACTAATCCCCGGAACAGGACCCATAGCCCAGAGACCCTATGGTATGAACCCATCGGAGTTAGAAGAACTGAAGAAGCAACTGGATTCCATGCTAGAAATTGGACTAATTCAACCAAGTGCGTCACCATGGAGATCACCTGTCTTGTTTGTAGACAAGAAAGATGGAGGTAACCGTTTATGTACGGATTATCGAAAGTTGAATGATGTCACCATCAAGAACAAGTACCCCTTGCCCAAGATAGAAGATTTGTTTGATCAGTTGAAAGGTGCCCAGGTGTTTTCTAAGATTGATCTTAGAACTGGCTATCATCAACTCAAGATTCTTGCAGAGGATATTCCAAAGACTGCCTTTACCACCAGATATGGATTGTACGAGTATACAGTCATGTCTTTTGGATTAACCAATGCCCCCGCTTATTTCATGAATCTCATGAATAAGATTTTTATGGACTTCCTGGATAAGTTTGTCGTTATTTTCATCGATGACATTCTGATTTATTCCAAATCAGAAGAAGAACATGAGCTACACCTGTGGCATCCCGCAAAACCACTACTAGAAAATCGCGTTGTTTTTGTGCATTATATCGTCATGACCGCATGCTCATGTCATCATGCCGCATTGCATTTGAGCATCGTCATCATCTTGCATTTGCTTGCATAAAATTGTTTGCGGAAAAACCGGTCCATGTTTTCTAAACGCCCGTCCTTATTCAAACGCAAAATCCGGGTCGCCGGAATATTTTGTTTTGTATGATATTGGTTTGCAAGAGCCGTGTTTAAAACAAATAAAATATCAAAGTATTTTTAGTGGGGCAGTCGAACGGGCCGAATGACCCGAACGACCACCCCAGAAAAATACAAACGGCCCACCCCATTAAATCCTACATCTACCCAATCTAACCTACCCAACCCCCCTCCACCTCACCCCCACCTATCACAGGCTGCCACCTCACCTTGGCCATCCCCCCACCAACCACACTCTGCCACCTCATCCTCCCTCCCTCAGCTTTTCCCCACCTCACCCAGCAGCCCCCCTGGCGCACACCACACGCACGCACACTGCCGCCTGGGACCCACTCTCCACTAACCACTCCCACCCCACGCGCCAGTCAACCCTCCACCCTGGCCCACCCCTCTGGCCCCACCTGCCCCGTCGCCCCCGCTCTCTCTCTCTCTTCTCCCTCTCTCTCCCACGCGCGCCTCCCTTCTCTCTAGCTCTCCCTGGCGCCGACCCCGCCTCGCCGGTCCTCTTCCTCCGGCCCCCTCGCGTGCCGCCAGCCCTCCGTCGCGCTCCCTCCTCCCTCCGCCGCCTCCCCGTCTGCCGCGCCTCCGCCGGAGCGCCGCCCGTCTGCCGCGCCTCCGCCGCCTCCGCCCCGCTTCCGCGGCTCACCCCGCCGGCGACCGCTCCCTCGGCCGCTCTCCGCCTTCCGAGCCACCGCTCGCCCTGAGCTCCGCCGCTCCAGCCGCGTCCCCGGCCTCCGCCGCCGCCGTTCCCCCTCCGGCGTCGCCCCGGTAGCCGCGTCCAGCCTCCCCGCCGTCCTGTGCGCCCCCGTCGCCCCCTTTGCCGGCGTCCTCCTTGCCGCCTCGCCTGGGCCCGTCGGCCTCCTCCCCTCCGGCCGTTACCCTTCGCCGGCCGCCTCGCGTCGGGCTTCTCCGAGCCGAGCCCTCCCCGGCCGGGCACCGTCGTCTGCTACGGCTTCTGGTGCGCTCGTCCTCGGCCTTGTGTTGCTCCTGTGACGCAGCTTGCTTGCATCTAAGTACGTGACCATCTGCGCCTTGGTGCTTCCTCGGAGCCTCGATGCCTGACATCGCAAGGTCTTCGTCCTGCTACCTGTGAACCGATACCATGCGAGTAATCAACTCCTAGAACCACACAAGATGCCACCTGAGGCCAGAAACCGTCAAGGTCTTCCCCCGGAACGTCGAGTGCTCCTTCCCGGATCCGAAGCCGTCAAGATCGCCCACACGGACTCGAGTACCCCGATGCCCTGATTCGAGGACCGATCCCGGCGCCCGAAGCCGAGAACCCCGACAAGAACCACGACACGAATACGCCGAGTTTCCATCGAGGACACCAAGGCCGTCGACATGGAACCGAAGAACGACAAGTACTCCATCCCGAACGCCATGACCGTCAACATGACCCGAAGACCCCGGATGCGCCAAGACCTACCCCGTTACCCGAGAACGATCCCGTCGAGACCGATTCCTCGTCAACCCCAATATCGCCTACACGGAACTCCATGCTCTTCCTTCTGTCGCCGAGACCCTGAACGACAAGAACTCCTTCCCGAACCAATGCCGACGACGTCGCATGCCAAGATCTTCGTCCCGAACGCCAAGACCGCCGGTGCCGAATTCCGAGGAATCCGACCTGGAACATCAAGATCTACCGATGACCGAGAGCCCGGACGCCAAGATCCACGACTCAGAGATGCCAGGACACCAAGTTCGTCGAGACCCTGAGGACCGTTCCTGGAGGCGAAGGCCGGACCCGACAAGATCTTCGAGACGACAAGATCGGCACCGACCAGGACGAATCCGATGCGCCCTGACCCCGAACCCCAGACCCTGGACCCTGAGACCGGACCCCGAACCCCCGGACCAAGATCGTCGAGAACCCTAATGTGTGAACCTTTTCCCGAACCCTATTTTATAAATGCCAAATATAAATTGTTGCATATTAAATTGTCATACTTGCATGCATCCTTGTCTGTGGTTTGGGGGCCTTATGCCGATTCACCTTATAATCAAATATGGGGCCCATATGCGGGCAAGTCTAGTCTCATATTGGCCTCATTTAAATTGATGTAGCGAACCGGTACTATATCTTGGCCATGTTAATACAACATTTAAATTGCGGGGTAGGTAGATAACATGAACCACCTAATTAAATGTCGGGACCCCGGTTCCACTTAATATGACCTAATTGCATTGCACCTTTGCCATGTCATGCATCATACATGCATCATGCCGATCTTCTGCCGTTGTATTAAATAGTGCATCCGGTGTTTCTTCTAGCGTTTTGCTTCTTCGCGGATTGGGCCGTTGAGTTGATGCGAGTGTCGACCCGATCTTCGGTTGAACCTTCGACAATGTTTTCAGGCGAGCATCTCCCCCTTTCTACCTATCTTACTTTATAGTATTTATTCCCTCCTGTTGATCTATTGCTATCTGTGTTGCGATGCTTTAGTTTCCGTACCTGTGATATACCGTGCAGCCCTATATTTGCCTTGGACACATCCTATTGCCTGTTGTTTGGTAGATAGTCGGACTTGCGCGTCGTAGTCGCTTGCTCAAGTGCTGTTGCGTGTCGCCATGTACCACAGTTGTTGGAGAATTGCCGCATGTTGATGTTGGAGATGATCCTGGTTTTACTTATCGTTCACTTTAATTCCTGTTTAACAACTAAAATTGAATTAAGCAGAGGCATCGGTGGGTGATAGATAGTATTTGTTTTCCGACCGCCCACTTGTGTCCCGTAGGACCCCGAGTACTTGATACCTGTTCCTTGATTTATCGCGCTATCCACATCCGGGAGGTATATGGGACCCCCCTGAGCCAGAGCTTGATTCAGTCTTATTTCTTGGGGCCACAAACTAGTTTGAGGTTTTATTTACTATCCTGTACTTATGCCATGCTACTGCTTTATTTACGATTGTGCGAGGAGCACACTGTACTGTTTAGGAATTGTGACCCGTTTTCGCGGTATCGACAAGCCTAGCCACACTTTCGGGTTCCCAGTCGTTTACAGCCGGCCCCACAAACCTTGAGGCCGTCTCGAAGTCAGCTAACTTCGTTGCGGCTCTACTTTAAGGGGTGGCCCCCTGAAATATTTCTGAATCTTGTGATTGCTTTGTCGTGAAGGCCTCGTTGGGTTTCGATTTGGTTTTTCCGAGGTTGATCGAGTGTGTGTTGCTATTGGTGCACCCTGGCCGGGTAAAACTTTCTGAAAGCCGTGTCCGCGGTTATGGACGCCATTGGTTATTCTTCAGGGCTCTTAGCCCCATTTGCATCTTGTCCGTAGTCGGGCGCTGTATCATTTCAAGGTGATTTGGATCTTTGTATATTATATCTGTATTCTTGACTCATGGAGTCGCTGTTATATATCTGTTCTGTGGGTCCCATCGAGGACTGTTGTGTAATTTTATTACTTTGTTTTCCACCCGCACGAAAGTGCCTGGTGGGCACCTTTGAATCGTTTCTATGCGGGTTTGGCGGGTTTCGCTAAAACTTGCATAGGTCCGATTCTGAGGGTGTTACAGAGTGGTATCAGAGCTCAGCAGTTGCGATACCCCACAAGTCCAGCCTGTAGGATAACCTAGCTAACGGCCGAAGTAGAGTGTCAAAACTATTTTTGCAAACTCGGTTGGATAGTTCTGATTAGGTCTGATTTTATTCCTTACCCCTCTGCTATTCTCCTCTTACCTCTACGCGTTTTGAATCCGCTCTCTTCTCTTTCTTCGAGTCCAGGAATTCTCGTGGTTGGGTTTCCGTCGTACCTTTAGGGTTTCGCTTCCTCCTCTGATAACGGTGTTCTACCATCTGGTCTTCATGCTACCTGAGGAATCCTTCGTCTGTGGTACCATTCCTTGTTCCTTGTTTGTGCATTCCGGTGTTTTCCGACGCGATGACATCATCTACGCCAGATCCGATGCAGAGTCTGCATCACTCCTTTGTTCCGAACCTCGATTGTCGAGATCTTCAGTCTGATTCCGAGAGTTGGTTGCATAATCCGCCTATTCGTGTGCAGAGTAATGGTTTGGGTGCGCGATGGACTGATCACCATCCGACTACTCTTATCATTCGCTCTTGTACATCGAATCAGTGGATCCAGCAGTTTTACTCCGTCCACGGAAGCTAGAGGTGGCTCTATTGTTGATACCTCTACCTTCGACCCGTTGTTCCCGGAGTGTTCTCTCCACGATCACGGACAACGACCTCTTGTTAGTGGTGTCGCGAGGATCTACATGAAGCGAGAAGATTCAGATCGTCGACCTTCCTTTCCGGTACCATGAGGCGGATCTCGAGGGCGAGATCCTTTGTTAGTGGTGTCGAATTGTGGCATCCCGCAAAACCACTACTAGAAAATCGCGTTGTTTTTGTGCATTGTATCGTCATGACCGCATGCTCATGTCATCATGCCGCATTGCATTTGAGCATCGTCATCATCTTGCATTTGCTTGCATAAAATTGTTTGCGGAAAAACCGGTCCATGTTTTCTAAACGCCCGTCCTTATTCAAACGCAAAATCCGGGTCGCCGGAATATTTTGTTTTGTATGATATTGGTTTGCAAGAGCCGTGTTTAAAACAAATAAAATATCAAAGTATTTTTAGTGGGGCAGTCGAACGGGCCGAATGACCCGAACGACCACCCCAGAAAAATACAAACGGCCCACCCCATTAAATCCTACATCTACCCAATCTAACCTACCCAACCCCCCTCCACCTCACCCCACCTATCACAGGCTGCCACCTCACCTTGGCCATCCCCCCCACCAACCACACTCTGCCACCTCATCCTCCCTCCCTCAGCTTTTCCCCACCTCACCCAGCAGCCCCCCTGGCGCACACCACACGCACGCACACTGCCGCCTGGGACCCACTCTCCACTAACCACTCCCACCCCACGCGCCAGTCAACCCTCCACCCTGGCCCACCCCTCTGGCCCCACCTGCCCCGTCGCCCCCGCTCTCTCTCTCTTCCCCCTCTCTCTCCCACGCGCGCCTCCCTTCTCTCTAGCTCTCCCTGGTGCCGACCCCGCCTCGCCGGTCCTCTTCCTCCGGCCCCCTCGCGCGCCCAGCCCTCCATCGCGCTCCCTCCTCCCTCCGCCGCCTCCCCGTCTGCCGCGCCTCCGCCGGAGCGCCGCCCGTCTGCCGCGCCTCCGCCGCCTCCGCCCCGCTTCCGCGGCTCACCCCGCCGGCGACCGCTCCCTCGGCCGCTCTCCGCCTTCCGAGCCACCGCTCGCCCTGAGCTCCGCCGCTCCAGCCGCGTCCCCGGCCTCCGCCGCCGCCGTTCCCCCTCCGTGCCTGCCTCCGGCGTCGCCCCGGCCGCCGCGTCCAGCCTCCCCGCCGTCCTGTGCGCCCCCGTCGCCCCCTTTGCCGGCGTCCTCCTCGCCGCCTCGCCTGGGCCCGTCGGCCTCCTCCCCTCCGGCCGTTCCCCTTCGCCGGCCGCCCCGCGTCGGGCTTCTCCGAGCCGAGCCCGCCCCGGCCGGGCACCGTCGTCTGCTACGACTTCTGGTGCGCTCGTCCTCGGCCTTGCGTTGCTCCTGTGACGCAGCTTGCTTGCATCTAAGTACGTGACCATCTGCGCCTTGGTGCTTCCTCGGAGCCTCGATGCCTGACATCGCAAGGTCTTCGTCCTGCTACCTGTGAACCGATACCATGCGAGTAATCAACTCCTAGAACCACACAAGATGCCACCTGAGGCCAGAAACCGTCAAGGTCTTCCCCCGGAACGTCGAGTGCTCCTTCCCGGATCCGAAGCCGTCAAGATCGCCCACACGGACTCGAGTACCCCGATGCTCTGATTCGAGGACCGATCCCGGCGCCCGAAGCCGAGAACCCCGACAAGAACCACGACACGGATACGCCGAGTTTCCATCGAGGACACCAAGGCCGTCGACATGGAACCGAAGAACGACAAGTACTCCATCCCGAACGCCATGACCGTCAACATGACCCGAAGACCCCGGATGCGCCAAGACCTACCCCGTTACCCGAGAACGATCCCGTCGAGACCGATTCCTCGTCAACCCCAATATCGCCTACACGGAACTCCATGCTCTTCCTTCTGTCGCCGAGACCCTGAACGACAAGAACTCCTTCCCGAACCAATGCCGACGACGTCGCATGCCAAGATCTTCGTCCCGAACGACAAGACCGCCGGTGCCGAATTCCGAGGAATCCGACCTGGAACATCAAGATCTACCGATGACCGAGAGCCCGGACGCCAAGATCCACGACTCAGAGATGCCAGGACACCAAGTTCGTCGAGACCTTGAGGACCGTTCCCGGAGGCGAAGGCCGGACCCGACAAGATCTTCGAGACGACAAGATCGGCACCGACCAGGACGAATCCGATGCGCCCCGACCCCGAACCCCAGACCCTGGACCCTGAGACCGGACCCCGAACCCCCGGACCAAGATCGTCGAGAACCCTAATGTGTGAACCTTTTCCCGAACCCTATTTTATAAATGCCAAATATAAATTGTTGCATATTAAATTGTCATACTTGCATGCATCCTTGTCTATGGTTTGGGGGTCTTATGCCGATTCACCTTATAATCAAATATGGGGCCCATATGCGGGCAAGTCTAGTCTCATATTGGCCTCATTTAAATTGATGTAGCGAACCGGTACTATATCTTGGCCATGTTAATACAACATTTAAATTGCGGGGTAGGTAGATAACATGAACCACCTAATTAAATGTCGGGACCCCGGTTCCACTTAATATGACCTAATTGCATTGCACCTTTGCCATGTCATGCATCATACATGCATCATGCCGATCTTCTGCCGTTGTATTAAATAGTGCATCCGGTGTTTCTTCTAGCGTTTTGCTTCTTCGCGGATTGGGCCGTTGAGTTGATGCGAGTGTCGACCCGATCTTCGGTTGAACCTTCGACAATGTTTTCAGGCGAGCATCTCCCCCTTTCTACCTATCTTACTTTATAGTATTTATTCCCTCCTGTTGATCTATTGCTATCTGTGTTGCGATGCTTTAGTTTCCGTACCTGTGATATACCGTGCAGCCCTATATTTGCCTTGGACACATCCTATTGCCTGTTGTTTGGTAGATAGTCGGACTTGCGCGTCGTAGTCGCTTGCTCAAGTGCTGTTGCGTGTCGTCCAGTGCCACAGTTGTTGATGTATTGCCGCATGTTGATGTTGGAGATGATCCTGGTTTTACTTATCGTTCACTTTAATTCCTGTATAACAACTAAAATTGAAGTAAGCAGAGGCATCGGTGGGTGATAGATAATATTTGGTTTCCGAACGCCCACTTGTGTCCCGTAGGACCCCGAGTACTTGATACCTGTTCCTTGATTTATCGCGCTATCCACATCCGGGAGGTATATGGGACCCCCCTGAGCCAGAGCTTGATTCAGTCTTATTTCTTGGGGCCACAAACTAGTTTGAGGTTTTATTTACTATCCTGTACTTATGCCATGCTACTGCTTTATTTACGATTGTGCGAGGAGCACACTGTACTGTTTAGGAATTGTGACCCGTTTTCGCGGTATCGACAAGCCCAGCCACACTTTCGGGTTCCCAGTCGTTTACAGCCGGCCCCACAAACCTTGAGGCCGTCTCGAAGTCAGCTAACTTTGTTGCGGGTCTACTTTAAGGGGTGGCCCCCTGAAATATTTCTGAATCTTGTGATTGCTTTGTCGTGAAGGCCTCGTTGGGTTTTGATTTGGTTTTTCCGAGGTTGATCGAGTGTGTGTTGCTATTGGTGCACCCCGGCCGGGTAAAACTTTCTGAAAGCCGTGTCCGCGGTTATGGACGACTTGGAGCACAGTATCTCGACCATAGACAAGCATAACTAAAGTTTATTGCTATAAATTTGACTTTATAATGACTAGTAATCAGCTTCACTATAATGGAATGGCTAATTAATACTGCCCACAATTGCTTGTTTGGAGTGTCGCTTGCGACCATTGTACCTGACTAGTAAGTATTGCAACTACAACGGAATGGCTAAATAAAAGTACCAACAACTGCTGGGTTTTGGGTTTATCTCATGCTATCTGTATCTGATTAGTAATTGTTGCAACTACAACGGAATGAATAACTAAAAGGGCCCACTGCTTCTTTTATCAGGACGATTAACTAAACCTGACTAGTAAAGTGCCGCAACTATAACTGAATGAATAAAACTGCCAACGGTGTGAGTTCCTCGGTTGACTTCCTCGTATGGTCTCGAGGGGGGAAACACCAGGATGGGTTTGTTTGGTGTTAGCTTCAGGTTGGATCCGGATAGGTCATTCTTATCCCTCTCTGATAACCGCCAGTTGTATCGAGTCTCTATAGGTTGTTCAGTGCATGCTGCCGCTGCCGCTCAGTCCACCATACCTATGTAGGCGAGGACCGCCGAATTCTAGTCTCGCCGTGTACTAGCCTCAGTACTGACGCTCCTCTTTTTCCTTTGCCCTTTGTCGGCACCCCTTTTGTTTAAGCAGGTTTTGAGATCGACGTCGTTAGCAGGGTTACCCTTCCGGCTTGGCCTGGGCAGGGTTATGGACGCCATTGGTTATTCTTCAGGGCTCTTAGCCCCATTTGCATCTTGTCCGTAGTCGGGCGCTGTATCATTTCAAGGTGATTTGGATCTTTGTATATTATATCTGTATTCTTGACTCATGGAGTCGCTGTTATATATCTGTTCTGTGGGTCCCATCGAGGACTGTTGTGTAATGTTATTACTTCGTTTTCCACCCGCACGAAAGTGCCTGGTGGGCACCTTTGAATCGTTTCTATGCGGGTTTGGCGGGTTTCGCTAAAACTTGCATAGGTCCGATTTTGAGGGTGTTACAACACCTAAGGACCATTCTTGGAACCCTTAGAGAGCATCAGTTGTATGCAAAGTTTAGCAAATGTGAATTCTGGTTACAGGAGGTGGGATTCCTCGGTCACATTGTATCAGCCAGAGGAATTGCCGTTGACCCTGCCAAAGTAAAAGATGTAGAAGATTGGCAAGCCCCAACCACTCAAACCCAAGTTCGTGCTTTTCTCGGATTGGCGGGATATTGCCGCAAATTCGTAGAAGGATTCTTGAGTATCGCCCGACCCATGACCCAATTGCTGAAGAAGGACAAGAAGTTTGAATGGACAGACAAGTGTGAAGCGAGTTTTCAAGAACTCAAGAGGAGATTGATATTAGCCCCAATCTTAATCATGCCGGATATCACGAAGCCCTTCGATGTGTATTGTGACGCATCCAAGATTGGTCTCGGATGTGTGCTAATGCAAGAAGGCAAAGTTATATCTTATCTCTCTCGAAAATTGAAGCAACACGAGCAAAACTATCCAACCCATGACCTCGAACTCGCAGCCGTAGTTCTAGCCCTGAAGACATGGAGACATTACCTGATGGGAAATCGTTGTGAGATTTACTCGGATCACAAGAGCCTAAAGTATATTTTCACTCAGAAAGAGTTGAATATGAGGCAGAGAAGATGGATTGAGCTAATCAAGGATTACTACCTGGGCATTCACTATCACCCTGGTAAAGCCAATGTGGTAGCCGATGCCCTTAGCATATTGCCGTGCCGCTTGAACTCCATGATTTTGAAGGAGCAACCAAGTCTGCACAAGGAGATGGAAGATTTTTGAATAGAATTAGTAAGTGAAGGATTTTTGGCTAGCATAGAACTTCAGCCCACTTTGATCAGTCAGATTAAAGAGGCGCGGAAGGGAAATGCTAGTATCGACGGAATCAAGCGTCGTATCGGTACGGGCAAAGTACCTCGATTCACCAAGGACGAAGAAGGAGTTCTGTGGTACAAAGGACGCCTTTGTGTACCAGCAGATTCGGAGTTGAAAGAAGTTATCTTGAAGGAGGCTCATGATACTCTTTATTCTATCCATCCCGGAGGAACGAAGATGTATCAAGATTTGAAAGAGCAATTTTGTTGGCATAAGATGAAGAGAGAAATCGGAAGCTATATCGCCAAGTGTGATATATGTCAGCGAGTCAAGGCAGGACATCAAAGACCCGCTGGATTGTTCCAACCTTTGCAAATTCCGGAATGGAAATGGGATTCTGTAGGAATGGACTTTATCACTGGACTACCTACTTCTAGTAGGGGAAATGACTCTATCTGGGTCATAGTGGACAGATTGTCCAAAGTCGCCCATTTCTTGCCCGTCAAAACCACCTATCAGAGTTCGAAGCTAGCGGAGTTGTACATCGCTAGAATAGTTAGTTTGCATGGAGTCCCCAAGAACATAGTGTCGGATCGAGGAACTCAGTTTACCTCGAGATTCTAGAAGAAAGTCCAAGAAGGTTTAGTAACCCGCCTAGATTTCAGTACCGCGTATCACCCTCAGACCGATGGACAAACGGAGCGAGTAAACCAAATACTCGAAGATATGCTTAGAGCATGTGTGCTAGAATATGGATCCAAGTGGGAAGACTGTCTGCCGTTTGCAAAATTTGATTACAACAATAGTTACCAAGCCAGTTTGCAAATGGCCCCATTTGAATTCATGTACGGAAGAAAGTGTCGCACCCCTTTGAACTGGTTGGAAGTAGGAGAGAGTGAGATCTTCGGACCCGACATCCTACGAGAAGCAGAAGAGAAGGTTCACAAGATTCGTGAGCACCTCAAGACCACCCAATCCCGATAGAAGAGTTAGGCCGACAAGAGACGTCGAGACCTCGCCTTCAACATCGAAGATTTTGTTTATCTGAAAGTGTCGCCATTGAAGGGAATGCAGCGTTTCCAACTCAAAGGAAAGTTAGCCCCCAGATATATCGGACCTTTCAAAATTTTGAACCGTCGAGGAGAAGTATCGTATCAACTGGAATTACCTGAAGAGATGTCAGCGGTGCACAATGTGTTCCATATCTCGTTACTTCGCAAGTGTCTCGAATTCCCCGAGAAGACCGAAGTGTTCAAGAATATCGATCACCAGACCATAGAGATCAACGATGAACTGACCTATCCCGAAGTGCCCATCCGCATTTTGGAAGAAGCTTATCGAACTACCCGAACACGAAGAATCAAGTCTCTCAAGATTCAGTGGAGCAACCACACAGAAGAGGAAGCTACCTGGGAACGCGAAGATCACATCAGGACGGAGTTTCCCGATCTCTTCAAACCCTAGGTAATCTTTTCGTCCTTTTTCAAATCTCGGGACGAGATTTTGGTTAAGGGGGGAAGGTTTGTAACATCCCAAAAATACCAAACTTAGATCATCAAACACTAATCATCAAGATTAGGGTTAACAAAAACTTTTCTAAATAAACTCATGAATGCATGTATATGTGTATGCATGGATTTTGAATTTCTTTAAAAACCACCTTGTTTGTGTGATCCATTGCTTGTAAATTGTTTCTTAGGTGAAATGAACATCATCTAAAACATTTCCCACACTTTCCTTAAAGACAAGTAAATCAAAACAAATATATTAAGTGAATGGTCATTTTGGCCAATTTAACTCCCATGCCTACTTTGGCTGTCTCAAACTTGCAGAACCTAAGAGAAACTTTTCTGGATCTTTGCACCCCTTGAATGTACTCATAACAGAGTATCAACGCTCACTTTGTGATCATCCAGAAACTTTCAAATGCATAGTTTAAATGACAATTCAAAATTGAATCTTCTTCATACGGGAAGATCCCATTTTTTTCAAAACCCACTCAAACAAGCTCAACTTTCAAAACCCAAGCATCTGCAGACTCACCAGCACCAATCTAGCAAACCCACCAAAAATCATTTCAAAATTCAAAACTTGATTTCATGCGGCCATTTCATCAAACAGATTGCATACACAAATCAAACAAAACAACAAACACTATAGTGTGCAGTGATTCTTGCCTAACTTGTTCCCTAGTTAGCTCACACACAACTTAGTAGATCATCTAGAAAGATTAGCCCAACACTAGCACCCCTGTGAGCTTGCCATTGCCATCAATGGTGAACAGCCGAGCACCCCAATGTCACCCCATTGTGGACAGCAAGCTAGAGAAAGAACTAGCCGTGCCAACCTTGTCTAGGAGGCAGCCCACCGTCCACCGCCACCCACTGTCCCACCCGCAAGCGTTGCCAAGCCCTGGACCACGCGCACAAGCCGCGCCCAGACCATGCCGAGCGTGCGCCAGAGCGCCACCCTCGACCAGCATCCACAGACCGCACGCCGCCCTCGCCGCGTGCATACATGATCGCCATCAACCCAGGAGACCGCCAGACATCCCCATTTTCCGCCCCGTGCCGCACAGCCACCGCCCGCCGTCGAAGACGCCGCCTCTGCCGCGTAGAGCACCGGCCGTTCCAGACCAAACCACACCGCCCCATGCCTCGCGACCATGTCGTTGAGCATCGCCAGGAGACACAGCACCATCCCCTACCCTTGCCCATGCCATTAGCCGCCTGTAATGTCGCCCCCGACGAGCTCACCATGCGCCCCGACGGTCCCCTCGCTCGACTATAAATAGAGGCCACCCCCGCACAAATTCTTCACACCATCTCACTCCCCTTTCCTCACTGATCGTGCCACACCATTCTCAGAGCAAGGCGAGCACCATCTCGCCGGAATTTCACTGGAGCCTGCCGCTGCCGGAGAAGAAAGGAGCCAGCGATTGGAGCCGCCCCAGGAGCTGCCGTGACCACCCCTGAGTTCGCCGTCGTCGACTTCGTCGTTCTCCCGCCTCGCCGACCCTCGCTAGTACCCCGGTGAGCCCCCAGCGACCCTCACTGGCCGCGCTAGGTTTCGTTCTCGCCGGAGTTATCTCGCGTCGATGATGACTCCCAGCCGTTAGATTAGAACTAGATCGAACGACCCACGTTGCCCCATACCGCTTCGCCCAGCCCCGTGTCACTGACGAGTGGGGACACCCACTTAAGCAGCCCGCGGGAGCACTGCGCTTAGCAGGCCGGCCCGTTAGAATTTCCCACGCAGCCCAGTTATTCAAATTAAATATTTTTCTATTTCAATTCAAACACACTTCTGTACCCAGTTTCAAAAATCAACCTAGGTCGATTCAGTGCACCAATTTGAATGAAACCAATTTTGTTGGAAAGGTCTGTGAATGCTGAATCCAAGCCCGTTGGATTCAAGTCATTTGGATCTCTAGATCACCCCTGGTAAAAATAACAAGGCAGAAGCTTTTCTGCATTCAAACATTTTTCAAATTTAAACCATAATAGCTTTTGAGTTGATTCCAACTCTCAAAAATCACATTTAACCATACCTTTCAGAATATATAAAAACATATAGGTTTAATTGCAGAAATATTGTTCAAGTAATAAAAGAATGCTACATAAGCATTTCTAGCCACTTTAATTAATTAAAATAAAAGGGTAAAACCTTATTAAATTGTGACACCACCTTAAATCACATTCCCATGGACTACAATATGTGGTGATGACATGTGTCAACATGATCCCATGTTTAGTTTGGAGAATATTAAATCTTAAGTAGTTTTTCAATGAGTAGAAATTACTTTTCTAAAAATAAAAAGATTTAAACCAAGCCTTAACCTTGTAATGTTAGAGATGATGCTAGATCATCTATAGGACCCTGGTGTGTGATGATTGCAAGTAGTTAAGTATTGTTTGGTGATTGTGTACCTCGTATTTATTCATAGATGCTAGTACCGACCAAGGATACGAGGAGGAAGGAGGATACTACGAAGAGGAAGCCGAGGAGAACTTCAACCACTGCTCTGCACAAGGCAAGCTGATACTATACCAATGCAAGCCTAATACTACTAGTTGATTGATCAAGCTAGTAACTATGCAAGCTTATACTGATATTGATGCAAGCTAACCCTTGCAAGATACCCTACTGATGCCACAAACCCTTACTTGTGATATGACTACTATATGCCTTAAGCATATGTGATCATACCCCCTTGATAAACCAAATCCTAGTTTTATGTGGAAGCTTCTTAATTTATTTCTTTATCAAAGCTTACTTAGTGTCTACCTAAGAGTTTGGTAGATACTAGACAGTTGTGCTGAAGGTTGCATAAAGAGCATAAAATTTGGCCTAAGATAGAAAACTTGATCTCAGCCTAAGACATGAGATTGAACTTAGTTAAAACCCCACTAGTTACCACCCCTCTTTAGTACTACCCCACATGTAGATGCTAGTGCTAAGCATAAAACTTGATCAACTTTAGATGGGAATACTTGGTGGAAAAATGGTTATGAAAACCTTGGAATGATGGATCATTCTATTGAAATGTTTTGGACATGTGTTTCCAAACACTTGATGATTTTGGTGATGAAAATGTTGAGGCATGAGCCTTAGCCCCTTTATAAAACTGATGGTTGTCTGGATGCGATACCATTCCAATTTTATTGTACAACCACAATACCCGAAGATTGGGTAGGGCTTGACTGGAAACTTATGTACCTTAGTATTAGTTCCATCACGGCCAAGGTCTGAGCTAAGGCTACCTTGTGAAGATTGTCCACCTGTGTAGTACCCAAGATGACAGTTGGTCATGGTTGGGAGGCCATACTCACAGGAGAGGTGCTTATACTAGGGCGTGTAATCGAAAGGTTAGGATTGATTATCCACATACTGAGTATGGTGAATTCAGGATTAGTTCCTGACGGATGTATCGAATGTTGTGGTGAAAGTGTACAATCTCTGCAGAGTGTCAAACTATTCGAATAGCCGCGTCCGCGGTTATGGACAGTTGGAGTGGCCATACTATTTCCCCCGTCAGACTTTTCAAAATGACTTGTGAAACGAATTGAGACTTTGACTTGACCACAACAGAGTTGTGACCTGAATTACAAGATCCCACTTAGGAGTTATCAAATTGTGACTAGCTTTGGAACTTAGTAGAGATAAACCTGGATTTTTGCAAAACAACCCTAGAGCCTAGTGTCCTATTATCCAAAAACCCCTTACCTGTTAGTATTAGTTTGCGAGTACTTAAAGAGTACTCATGGCTTTGTCCCGGGCTATTCCCATGGCCAGACTATGAAGAGGAGTACCGGGAAGATGGACCCCAGGAAGGTTACGACAACTAGGATCATCTCCCATCGTCAGCATTGCCTGTGACCCTGAAGATGGAGCTTTGCCTACGCTACCGTTATTACTACGTATTCCGCTGCTTGAAATTGTATTAAGAACTGGATCATGAGATCCTTATTCGTGTAAGAACTTATGTATCGTTGTAACGGATGATGTACTATGGTATCCAATTCTGTTATGTCTCGCAAAAATGGTAATCCTGGGATTGCGAGGTATGGCATCACAGGCATCTAGGATTGAAAAATCCGGGTGTTGACACATTAGGTGCGCACGGAGATGTAGAACAAGTCAGTATGAACCATAGACAGAGGGGCGTGCGGTGCTCACCGGAATTCGATGACGAACTCGTTGGAGCAGCGAGGTTGCGGCGAGGAATTCTTGCAGCCTGGGGGCGCTCTGTGCTTGGAGTCTGGGGGAAAATGGAGAGGGGGCAGAGGGGATTTAAGTAGCAAGGGCGCAGCGCGATTAACTCCGGCATTGAACGGGAATTGAAGCCGCAATCAAATAGGAAACGCCCGACGAGATTTTGGGGATGAACTGGTCGCCAGGGTGGAGACGACGACTGCCATGTGGGCCGTGGCTGTCAGCGAGAGAAAGAAAGAGGGAATGGGCCCAAGCGGTCAGTGACTCAGTGGGTATGGCTGCGAGTGAGAGAGAGAGAAGGGGGAACCCGGGTGGGCTTAGTGGGCTGGTTTCACTGTTGGGCCAATTGACTGGCGACGGCCTTTTTCCTTTTCTCTATTCATTTTCTATTTCTGTTTTGATTTTCTGAATCCATTTTCAAACAAATTCAAATGCCATTTGAATTCAAATTTGTTCTGGATTTTTGCAGAGTGTAACAATCATATTTCTGGGTATAAAAACATGTGGTCTCTCTGTATTAGCTTGGTCCTATTGATCAAACAAAATAAACAGTGACATGGCACCTGATTTGATCAGGTTTTGAAAATTGTTTTACATTCACATTTGTTTTGCACATTTTTGCTGTAAGCATTAGCAAGCAAGCAAAACATTCTGAGAGCAACAAGGTTTGGTTTTGAACAAATAATTTCCCATTGGAGAGTGGTATTTGATTTAATGTTGATCACATAAAATAATAGCACTTAGTGCTTTGTTTTCTTGAAATGGGTTTGACATTTGATCCCTAAATGATATGCATGCATGAATGATATGCAATCTTTGAAAACATGATTTTAGGGATGTTACACCTTGGGAGAAAATACTATGAATATATATGTGAAGTATCCCCCAAGGTGTGGAGCCAGAAAACTCGCAAGATCAAAAATGCAATAAGATATGCAAGTGAAATCCTTAGATGATGAACTAGAGCTTGTTATGATGATGACCACAAGCTCTAGATCCTCTCATGGACAAGAACCAAATAATAACCAAGAAAGATGATGCTATGAATGCAAAGGTTTGAGCTCTCTCCGAACGATGCAAACGAGACACCCGCTTGAGAGCCCCTCTTGATAGTACGGCTATCTATCCTAAACCCGGTCTCCCAACTAACAAAACGAGACCGGCAAAAGAGAAGCCCTATCAAGAACATACCTTTGCCTTGAGCAACCCACTTGAACTTGATGTAGACCGTCTTGTTCTTCTATAGTGGGAACACCTTTCTTGGATGCTCTTGATTGATGAAGATGAAGACTTGCAAATTGCTCCCCCATACTCCATGGGGAAACCTCTTCTTTGAACTTGCCTTCATCATTCCATGAGCACGAGGATGGAAAGCTTCAAGCATGAGATCTTCTAGAGATGGTGCATCTTGAGCTCGCCCTTCTTCATCCCTACTTGAGGTTGATCCATCTTGATGCAACTCTTTGCACATGCCTGGATCGACCTTCAAGCTCCTTCTTTCTTCATGATTCCAATGGGCACAAAGCCCTTGGACATTTCTTCATCTTCCAACCTTGAGACCAACACATGGCCCAAGCGATGCCAATGGACAAACCTACAAGTGAAACTCAATTTATACATTAGTCCATAGAGATTGTCATTAATTACCCAAACCACACATGGGGGCATACATGCCCTTTCAATCTCCCCCATTTTGGTAATTGATGACAATCCCTTAGCGAGGGTTTAAATATGACAATTAACGACCAAAGCGGTTGCCCCAACATCAAATACTACACAAGTATGTGATGTTGGTATAACCACAATATATAGAGCAAACTCCCCCACAATCTATGCATGTGTGATGAACTTGAATTTCATTGCATAGATTGCCAACCGTTACCGTTGGTTGAGTTTCCTCTATATATTCAACATGCAAAGCAAACACAAAGATGCAAGAGCATGAGAGGCAAATGCTTAAGAACACACTCAAAGCAAAGGCCAACTTCCCTTAAACCCTCCAAAACTTCTCCCCCATTGGCATCGATTGCCAAAATGGGTGAAAAGTTCTAGACGACCAACATAGTGAGAATTCCTCCAAAGGTGTGCATATGCACAAGTCAAATGATGAGAACTAGGGAGGAAGTAAAACTATATTGAGGACCCAAAGAAAGCAAAAAAGAAAAGAAAGAAAAAGAAAAGGGCTTCAACAAATGAAGCGAGCAATCAAAAGATCCAAAAGAAACAAATGAAACACCATCAAATGATGTCAAAAGGAAACAACAACCAAAAGAGTGTTTAAATAAAAATAGAGAAGCTCCACAAACTTTGTGCAAAGATTAGAATACTTGTATTGAATACAATATGCACAAATATGGAATCCTTGCTCCCCCATAAGCATTTAAACCACAAGAAACGAGAAAGAAGGAACATGTGCATCATTAAATGAATTATAGAAGCTCCCCAAAGATTGTGCACCAATTATAGTAATTATTTTTGGAAACAACATGCACAACCATGGAATCCTCACTCCTTAAAAACCATTTAGCAATGCACACAAAATACAATAACTTGGAAACCACCGAAGAATCAAAATGAAGTAAGAGGTGATCTCCAAGAAATGCAAAAACAACCAAATATTGATCTTCTCTTGTGTGTATAAATTTTTAGGTGGAAAATATCACAAAGACATATAACCACAAAGAAACATGCACACACAAAATAGATACTCAAGAAAGCACATGAAGACCCAAAAAGAAGTCATAGAATATACCAATAAGATGTTTTGCTTGAAAGCATTCCCAAGGGCTCAAATATATCTTATTGTACATCAATGAGCTTCAAACACCAACATACCCCATACAACACAACTATTCTCAAGGGAAGAAAAGGATAGAAGGAATATATGGGGAAAGGCAACAAGTATCACAAGATAGAAATCAACTTGGCAAAAATACTCACTATTGCACATGAGAGATATTGAGGAAACGATATGCAACAAAATTTCTAGATTGACATATTTGGGATTAGTGAATCATGAGCATGATTTAGTATAGTCCCCATTATATGCACTCATCTAAACATACACACATTTGCAATAGAGAGAACTCTTCAAAGCCAAAGCAAGAAATCCTACATATGGAAGAACACAAATTCATGCCAACAAGCAACCTACACAAGGTTTGGAACAAGATATGTATGCATGAGAGAGAGATACTTGTTACCGAGATATAATTGGTAGGATGAAGAAGATATGAATTCGTTGATCATCCTAGCTTGCATCCAACTAACATGTAGACGCCACTTCTTCCTTGTTCAAGATACAAGCACCCAATATATATCTCCAATGTACCTAAAACACAATTAAGTACACTATGGTCCCCAAACAAATTGGGTCCAAAGTAGTTAGTGAAACTACAATACATAGGAGAACCCCCACACAAATATGTGCATATTGATATGAAATTGAATTTCATGCACATATTAGCCCATTAGGATTTGGTGGAGTTTCCCCTATATACTGGATCAAAGAAAGCAAGCATGCCATAATATATACAAGAAGTAAATATGCATGCATAGTCTTTCAAGAACCAAAAGGAGATACAATTTGAACAAAAACACCAAGTAAACCAATAAGACACACACAAAAGTGTGACTCGGCAAAAGGTGTCCAAATTGTATCTAAGAGCCAAATCAACACATGAAAGAACACAAGTTCAACAAATGAACTCGAAAGAGCCAAAGAAAAAGGATAAGAAAAATACCAAGGCTCAAGGATTTATCTCATCCTAAAAGAACAAAACAAGAGAAACGGAATGAGATAAAGCAAACTCCCAATGAGAGCAAGGAAAGAATAACCAAAACAAACTCTTCACACTTTTCATGATGGCACACAAAGTACCAACACAAAAAGGATCGAGCTTCCAAGCAAAAACAGATCAAATCAAGAAGCATAAAACAATGTTCTAGATAATATAGGAGAGCACCCCCATAAGTAGAGCATTATATATAATTTTTCCTTTGAATGCAAAATGCCCACAAATGAGATCATCACTACTACCTACACTAAGTAAAACACAAAGGGAAATAAATAGAATAAGAAGATCCACAAGAGGCAAGGAAATCTTGGGAGCAACTAGACAAACATTTTATTGGCCAAAGATAAGATAAATAAAAAAGGCCAAAACGAATATGATCAAAGAATCCTACCATATATTAAATACTAATTGTCCAAGGACAAGAAGTAATAGGGATAATTTTCCCGAGATAGTTTGCAAGGATATCCAAGATCATATTCACACAAAGAAGCATATAGCAAGATAGGAATTAAGCTTGATGCTTCGAAAGAGATTCTTGATTGCTTCAAATAGTCACACAATCACTAGTGATTGGATTAAATAGAAGCAAGTGGTTTCCATGAGGATATGTAGATCCAAATATGAGGAAACACATACCAAGAATCACTCTCACAAACAAGATCCAAAAGATGAGCAATAAAAATATTCAAGTAAATTGGAACTTGTATGAGCAAATGTGCCACATAGGAACTAGATAATTCTCAATATCAAATCTAAGTGGCACTACCTCAAATGTCCACAATTTCTAGGTTTGTAATATGCAAAAAGCATATTACTCCCCCATGATGTGATAAACCAAGAAATCTCAACAAGAGGCAAGAAAATCAAAATAGAGGTATTAATGGACATTGTGGAATATTAGTTTCTCATGAGACAGACATACCACATAGAGACTAGATGAACATGCAATAAAACTACTAAGTGGTTTTCCTCATGTACACCCATTTTAGGATTGTGGAATTCCCAAGCATGACACCCCCCCCCCCAAAACGGAATAGTCCATTAATCCCTCATAAGAGCCAAACAAGATACCTACTAGAAACAATAAAGGCTCCAAACCAAAACGCAAATACATGGTGTGCTAACCAACATACACAAATATACATCATAGATCAATATAAGTAAGTGGGAAGCACAACATGTACAAACACATGCAAGGTACAAAACCAACACATGCACAAGGGAGCAAGTAACTATAAAGTAAAGGAGTTAAGCACAAGTTACCAGAAGGAGGAACATTGGATATAGAATAGATGCATGATAACCCAAATAACTTGAATTTCATAAGAAGGAATAGATGAAGATCCCTCAAATCTTCATAAGGTTGTCAAGTCTTCAATGCCCTCCAAAAACACCTATTGATCAAGTTTTAGCTTGTTGGTCCCCAACCAAGTTGGGTCCTAAGAAGTTAGTCACAATAGGTTTGGCCACCCAAATGGTTCTTATCTTGACACCACTTTGGGAACCAACAAATTTGGCAAACACATTGCCCATCTCATCCTTACGAAGAAAATAAGCACCATCAATCAAGATAGGATGAGATGAGGAGATACCCATGGTGCATGAGGAAGAAAGGTGCCCCTTCTCACGGCATATGTAGCAAGTTCTTCTCTTGCCATCTTTCTTCTTGGGAGGAGCTGCACCATGAAGAAGAGCTTGAGGCTTCTTGGGAAGTGGCCCATCTTGAGCTTGTGGGGGAGCTTGAGGCTGCTTCCCTCGTTGCTTCCCACTAAGAGGCTTCTTCTTCAATGGGCAATCCCTCACATGATGCCCTTCTTCCTTGCACTTGAAGCACACAATGTTGGCCGGATTCTTCACTTGTCCTTGACCCTTCTTCTTGTTGCCCTTGTGCTTCAACGAGTTAGTGGGCTTGCTCTTGGTGTCGGAGTTGAAACCAAGCCCACTCTTGTCACTTGGGGGTCGCCGCACACTCAACATCTTCTTGAGCGTGGTCTTCCCTTCATGACACCTTTTCAAGTCATTCTTCAAAGAAGTGACTTGAGCCTTGAGCTTTTTTGACTTCCTCTACATGGTTAGTATCAACAACAATACTAGAGGAAGTAGAAGCTTCATTGTTAGAGAAACAAGGCAAATGATGCAATTCATCACAAGATTTAGCATGGTTGTGAGAGGATGAATTACAAGGACTAGCACATGGCAATATAGCATTAGGAGTAGATGTAGTGCTAAAGTCCACATGAGGCCCACTAGATGTTACCTTTGACACAATGGCCTCATGAGCTAACTCTATCCTACCATGGGAGAGTAGAAGATCCTCATGCGATCTTGAGAGCTTGGCATGACTTTCTTCTAATCTCCCATAGTTGCTTGTTAGCAAAGCAAGTTGAGCCTTTAGCTCAACATTCTCCTTCAAGATAGATGCTTCACATGAAATAGAGTTAGTAGCACAAGCATCATCAATTAAAGCAAGAGGTGAGGGCAACTTGGAAAGATCTTTAGAATATGAAGCTTTAAGTTGCTCATGTGACTCGGTGAGTTTGATGAGATCACCCTTGATGACCCTAGAGCCATTGTTGAGGTGCTCAAAATCCTCAAGGAGTTTAGCATAGGCAACTTCAAGTTCATCATTTTTAATTTGAAGAGCACTTTCCACCTCAAACTCTCTATCATGAGATTTCTTTACTCTAGATAGCTCTAGAGCAAAGGCCTCCTCAAGAGAATCCTTAGTGGTTTGTTCCTCTTCAAGAGCTTCATTTAGGTTGGCAATTTCATTAGCATACTCACGCTTAAGACTACTTATTTTATCTATTTTGTCCTCATGCTCATATATTAGTTGCCTACTTTCAATAGCACAAGTCAAGATTTCAATGAAAGTAGAGCAAGCATTTTTATTAGGATGAAGAGCACGAAGGACTAGCCCCCCCTTCTCTTTTAAAGAATCAACATCATTATCTACTTCTACATGATCAACATTCACATCATCATGAGATATATTGGAGTCCAAAGGAGAGGTTACCTTTGAACCCTTAGCCATGAGGCACAAGTGAACATTGGAAGAAGATGATGATGAGGGAACACATGAAGCTCTAATGACAACCTTGCCTTGGCCCACACATTCTTCACTTTCCTCTACATGGTTAGCAACACAAGAACTAGAGGAAATAGAAGCACATTTATCATGGCAATACGGCAAAGCAAGCATATCATCATGAGATATATTCAAACCATTTCTACATGAAATGCAAGGGCAATCAACACTAGGATGCAAATCACATATGGTACTACAAGTGTTCATGCCCAAAGATACAACATTGCAATGAGATAGAGACAAAGAATCATGAATGGAAATCTCACTATCTACATTGCAAGTTCTATCACCACTCACCATATCATTACCTTGTGACAACTCACATGTTGGTGAAGTGGAAGAAGATGAGAACTCATCGCGGCCGGAGGTGGATGGAACACAATCATCCCCATTAAGCTTGGAAACATCATATTTTGCTTGAATCTTGGTCCAAATATCATGAGCATTCCGAAAAGGTATGATTGAGGAAAGAAATACAAAGCTCACAACATTAACAAGCACATTAGATGCTTGAGCTTCGAGATAAGAGTTTGTCTTCTCCTCCAAAGATAGATTTTGGGGATCCTTAGGAGGAGACAAGCCCATATCTAGAATTCGCTCAATGATAGGGTCAATGGCCCGGAAATGACTAAGCATGCGAGTACGCCAAATATCATAATGTGTGCCATCAAAAGTAAATGTGTGAGAGTGCACTAAACCCCTAGGAGACATCTTTACTCTCGAGGCGGTGAATCCTAAAAGCGAGAGACCTTGCTATGATACCAATTGAAAGTACAAAGGAAGTCGCCTAGAGGGGGGTGAATAGGCTTTTAAAAATATTACGGTTTAGGCTCAAGTAAATGCGGAATAAAAATAACTTTTAATTTATTGATCACAAAACCTAGCCACTAAGTTCACCTAGGTGCACCAACAACCTATGCTAAGCAATACAAGCAACAAGGTGATAGCAAGGTATAAATACTTCAAGCACGATGGCTATCACAATGTAAAGTGCATAAGTAAAGGGTTCGGTTGAGAGATAACCGATGGATGCGGAGACGAAGATTTGTTTCCCGAAGTTCACTTCCAAATAAGCTACGTCTCCGTTGGAGAGGTGCGATGGTGCAATGCTCTCCGAACGCCACAAATGGCTCACTTCGAGGTGTGGTGGCTTGATGCTCACCCAACGCCACACAAGGCCTCACCCCGGATGCGGAAGCACGCAACTCACATACGCCACAAAAGGCTCACCCTATTCTCCCAAGTGCGCACCACAAAAGGCGGGCACTTGCTCCACTATGGGACGCTTGAGGGCGGTCACCGAACCCGTACAAGATTGGGGCTAACTCCACAACTCAATTGGAGGCTCCCAACAACAAAGCCACAAAAGGCCAAGAATGCCACAAAAGGCCAACAATGCCACAAAAGGCTACAAGACCACAAAAGGTCAACAAGACCACAAAAGGTCAACAATCCAACCACACAACCGTCTAGGGTTCCAAGGAACCCAAGAGAAACAAGCTCACAAGCTTGAACTCGCCGAATCTCCGAGGAGAACTCAAACCTATGCACCAAATGCAAGGGCAAGTCCTTCTCTCCCAAATTCCAACAAAGCTACAAAAGCTATTGGGGGAATAAGGGAGGAAGAACACAAAAGGAGAACACAAAACTCTCCAAGATCTAGATCCCAATGATTCCTTCACAAAGAAGGGATTTAGCTTGGGGGATTGTAGATCGAGATCTCCTCTCTCAAATCCCTCAAAAATATGCAAGAATCATAGGAGGGGAAAGGGAGAGGGAAAGCTTATTCAAGGTTGACAATGGAGGAGAGAGAGAAAGCCAAGAACCAAGAAGAAAAGTTGTATCCCACGAAGGGGAAGAGGAGCCCCTTTTAAAGGGCTCCCAGATCTGCCCGTTATGGGCATTCGCGACACCTGACCAGAACTTCCAGTGGGAGGCCGGAAGTTCCGGTGGCACACAGCCAACGGTCGAAAACTGCGGAGCGAGAAACTGAAAAAACGAATCATGGCCGGAACTTTCGCCGGTTCACCGGAACTTCCGGTGGGAGCAAAACTTCCGGTGAAAGTTCCGACAGAAGTTCCGTCAAATAGACACAACGAAAACAAAAGGTTACTGAACATGAGCGGAACAAGAGCCGGAAATTCAACCGGAACTTTCGGCCTGAGCGGAACTTTCGGTCACTGGCCAGAACTTCCGGTGAGAGCGAAACTTCCGGTGGAAATTCCGACTGAAGTTCCGTCAAATAGCACATCCAAAACAGAAGGTTACTAAGCGTGAGCAGAAGAAGACCCGGAACTTCCACCGGAACTTTCGGCGGCAAAAATGCCCTAGTGGAACTTCCGATGGCAAGCCGGAACTTCCGGTCAGGGAAATTCCAGAAACCAGAAAACCAGAAACGCAATAACTTTTGCATCCGAACTCCAAACGGGATGAAACCAATTTTGTTGGAAAGATAACGACGAATATAATCCAACAAATGGTCGAAATATTGGGTATCACCTTGGGAGAAAATACTATGAATATATATGTGAAGTATCCCCCAAGGTGTGGAGCCAGAAAACTCGCAAGATCAAAAACCGCAATAAGATATGCAAGTGAAATCCTTAGATGATGAACTAGAGCTTGTTATGATGATGACCACAAGCTCTAGATACTCTCATGGACAAGAACCAAATAATAACCAAGAAAGATGATGCTATGAATGCAAAGGTTTGAGCTCTCTCCGAACGATGCAAACGAGACACCCGCTTGAGAGCCCCTCTTGATAGTACGGCTATCTATCCTAAACCCGGTCTCCCAACTAACAACACGAGACCGGCAAAAGAGAATCCCTATCAAGAACATACCTTTGCCTTGAGCAACCCACTTGAACTTGATGTAGACCGTCTTGTTCTTCTATAGTGGGAACACCTTTCTTGGATGCTCTTGCTTGATGAAGATGAAGACTTGCAAATTGCTCCCCCATACTCCATGGGGAAACCTCTTCTTTGAACTTGTCTTCATCATTCCATGAGCACGAGGATGGCAAGCTTCAAGCATGAGATCTTCTAGAGATGGCGCATCTTGAGCTCGCCCTTCTTCATCCCTACTTGAGGTTGATCCATCTTGATGCAACTCTTTGCACATGCCTGGATCGACCTTCAAGCTCCTTCTTTCTTCATGATTCCAATGGGCACAAAGCCCTTGGACATTTCTTCATCTTCCAACCTTGAGACCAACACATGGCCCAAGCGATGCCAATGGACAAACCTACAATTGAAACTCAATTTACACATTAGTCCATAGAGATTGTCATTAATTACCAAAACCACCCAAGGGGGCATACATGCCCTTTCAGTAGGGGAGTGGTATGAGCTACTAGATGATCCTCATCATCTGGAGTGGAAGGAATTTGAATCTCTCTTTTATTCTAAATTTTATCCTCCTCATGAATTCATAAAGATAGGAATTATATTTATAATTTTCATCC
Source organism: Avena sativa (assembly GCA_916181665.1). Taxonomy (NCBI): domain Eukaryota; kingdom Viridiplantae; phylum Streptophyta; class Magnoliopsida; order Poales; family Poaceae; genus Avena; species Avena sativa. Next base: position 365,255,784 of record OV702279.1, on the reverse strand, counting down.
TCATGAGGGAGAAAGTATTGCCCAAGCTTGGGGGATATTGAAGTCACTAATGCTCAAATGTCCCATTCATGAGATCCCCAGTAATATTGTTATTAATAATTTTTATGCAAGGCTTTTAGGACATTACAAGGACTATCTAGATACCTGTTTAGAGGGATCCTTCACAAGTAAGGAGGTCAAGGCTAAGTGGGATCTTCTTGAAACTATTCAAAGCAATACTGAAGGTTGGGATAACAACAAAGGTAAAGAACCAGGTATAAACTATGAGTATGATTGCATTAAGTCTTTCGCTGAAACTGCTGATTTTCAAGAGCTTAGTGCTAAATATGGTCTTGATCCTCAAATTCTTGTTAGATACTATAGTGCCTTTGATTCCCATATTTATGCTCCTAAAGAAAAATGGGACTTGTATCATGAAACTTTTAAAGACACTTGCATGGAAAATGAAAATGTTATTAATGATTGCAATAAACATGCTCAAACTTCTGAAAGTAGTATTTCTTATAAGCATGTTAATTTTTGTGGTATGCATAGACCTTATGAGAAGAATCAAATATAAGAATAATATTGTAGCACTCACTGGAATGAAAAAACCAGAACGTGGTATAAGGATCTAAATGATCTTGGTAAAAAAATTGTGCCCTCTACCCTTTTATTTGTGAACTCTACTGTGAAGTGGGTCATTTCAACTTTCAATCCTCAGGCCATATGAGCACTTCAAGATTGTATTGTGATAATGTGATCACTGATAATCAACATGATGAACTTACATTGTTTTTGGGGTGTGAAGAGTTATCAAGAAAAACTTCTTTGGTAGACATGAGTGCTTTTGGTATGAATTGCGTCCTGCATGGGTGTCATCTTTATTGTGTTGATAATTGCCACGCAAATACTTACATACAAAATCTTATAAAAGATGATATTTTACCAAAATATGACAGGACTAATATGAGTTTTGATCTTATTAATGAAAAGGAGTCCTCCAAAGTTTCTTCTATTGTCTCTAACAATAAACCAGGGTATGTTGAGAAGCTTCCTTTCAAGGCTCTCCCTCCTAAAGAGGAGAAGAAGAAGAAGAAGAAGAAGAGGAGTAAAATGAGAGAGGAAACGGTGTCTTCCTATAAGCATGTTGATCCTATCGTAGTTTTTGCTGATGAGTCTGAACTAGATGATGTTCCTATGCCTTATGCCTGTTACCTATAGTAGTGATCATGATTGGGAAAAGCACACCACTTTTGATATTGAAAATCTCTTTGGCACCAATTCTGAAAATGATGATATTAATAGTTGTTGTGCTATTAGTGCTATCTATATTCCTTCCAATGATGATATGTTTACAAATGAACACACTTGGGAAGATAGCTATTCTATTGCTTATGGTGATACTATACCTCCAATATATGATGATTACAATGATGAGTATGCTATTTTCAATCCACCTACTATTGAGGAGAAAATTGATTGTGATTACAATATGCCTCCTATATTTGATGATTATGGTGATGAGAATAATAATGATAGCTATTTTGTTGAATTTTCTCTCACTACAATTAATAAGAATGGCTATTCTTATGTGGAGAGTAATAATCATTTTATGCATGTGGCTCATGATAAGAATGTTTTATGTGATAGTTATATTGTTAATTTTATTCATGTTGCTACTGAAAGTTATTATGAGAGAGGGAAACATGGTCTTATGCATCTCAACAATATTAAGTTTCCCCTCTTTATGTTGAAAGTCTTGAAGTTGCACTTGTTTTGGTTTCCTATGCTTGTTGCTTTGTGCTTTCATGACTTGTTTATTTACAAGATTCCTATGCATAGGAAGTGGGTTAGACTTAAAATGTGTTTTGGATTTGCTTCTTGATGCTCTCTTTTACTTCAATTCATATTTCTTATGTGAGCATCTTCTCAAACTATCAAGCCTAACTTAAAGGCGTTAAAGAAAAGTACTTGTTGGGAGATAATCCAAGAGTTTTCTTGAGTCTTGGAAGTTATTGCTTCTGTAATGACCTCTCCTTGTCCTTTTTATTCGCTTTTTGTACCAAGGATGACCTCTAATGAGAGGGAAGTAAGATTAGGGGAGTTGCTGTCCCGAAACAGATTTCTGTCCTCCACCATAAAAATTCGTGAGGAGTCTCTGTAACTCGGATTGAGCTAAACATTTACGAATAAATCCCACAGTATGTTAGATAACTTTCATTAGTTCAACACTTTTTGATTTGAGCAACAAAAGATGTTCTAAAAAATAGGTTTATACCTGCTGGTCTATTTTGATAGATTTCTGCCATTATTTGCATTTGCTTCTTACTGATTCCTTTTTGGGTTCTTTTTGGGAAATTGAGATTTTTGAAGGATTTGCTACAATAGCTTATGTTTTTAGTGAAAAGTATTGTTGTTCCAAAGCCTTACCTAAGGGTCTAATATCTTTTGAATACACTAATGTTGCTAATGAAGATTGTGTGAAGTTTTGTATGAAGGAAAAAATTTAGGTGTAGAGAGAGAATGATGCAATGAGATGAAGAATGGACAAAAGCTCAATCTTGGGGATGCCACCATGGTGTCACCCCAAGAAATATCCAAGAGGTACAAGCGTCATAGCTTGGGGATGCCCAAGACATCCCCTTCTTCATCAATAAAAAGCTCAGGTTTGTCTAGACACTTCGTTTTTATTGTTTCATGCACAGTTGTGTTGTTCTTGGAGCATCTTAGTTTTCATTTTTGGTTTTCGTTTGCTTAGTTTTCTTGAGTAAGTTGGTTGGTTACACCACACTTCTTTTGGACAGAGACACACTTTGTTTCCATTGCCTAGAACACTCTAGTTTTCACTCTTATTGTTTTGTGAGTGTTCACTTTTGCTAGCACTGCGTTCAACCTTAGTTTTCTTATGCTTTCAGCTTAGAACTTTTTAGTTCTTCTTTGTGGATTTGTGAGACAAGATCACTGATCTTTATTGATTATTATCTTTCTGAGTTGTTTCAAATAAGTTGTTTGGTGTTGGAAAAGAGTAGGAAGCTTCATGCTTAAGTGGTACAAAAGGGATCTTGCATTGACTATGACTTAGACTTTGGCATGACATTCTAGGTGTTGTTTTTACCTTATGATTAGTGATTATTGTTGTAGCATGTCTTGTTCCAAACAATTGGTATTGCTTAGTGTGCCTTGAAGGAATCATGCGTTGTTTTAGCATACAAAAGCATAGTATTGTGGTATTCTCCTTTGATGCTTTGCTTGGGTTGACTTGGCTCATGCTTACACCATGTTATGACTATCAACAAGTCACCATTATCCTCTATGATCATTTAGTCCTTGACTTGTAGTACCATTCTATGCTTTGATTAGTATGCTTTGTTGCACTGCATGATTATGGCCATTATGCTCTCTTAGTTGGTTGCTCCCAGTATTTTGCTAGCCTCCACTTGTATGAGTAAGTTCTACTTATGCTTCCAACTCCCAAGAAACCAAGTTATTCCAAAGTGTCCACTATAAACTCATATGCATGGTGTGTTACACCATTCCAAGTATATTCTTGTTTTCAGCTATCTTCCAATTAAAAACTATTTTGTTATGTGAAAACGTAGTGATTAAAGCCCTCACGAACTTGATGGCACACTTTATATTCTTTTCCCCTAATAAACTTGAACCATTGTGTCTCTATGTTGTATATGCTTGCACCTATACGTTGGAATTAGCAGAACCATGCTGTCACGGGGAACGTTTTCAACATTGCACTTGTACTTTGTACTTAGTTGATATCATGCTATTTTTTCTGTGGATGTCACCGGTGTTAAATAAAGAGGGAACTTGTAAGTCCATGGAGTTTGTATTCTGTGTTAGAAAAACTAGCATTCAAACAATTCATCACATAAAATAATAAAAACAAAGCAATGCATGCAAGCATGCAAAAGATTGTTTTATTTGGAAAAGTGGTTTCTAATAGGTTATAAACATTTTAAAACACCTATTGGTCATTTATAAAAGTGACAAAACCATTTGATATTAAGTTAGTGAACATGTCCACTTTAAATCATTTTTGTTTTGCTAGAAATGATTTAAATCAAAGTAATAATTTCTAGTGTTTGCCAAATATATTTTTAAACACAAATGTTAGTGTTTATGGTCAAAGTGTTTAAAAACAAAATCATTTACAAAAGGTTTCACTCAAAACCATTTTTAAATCAAGCACCATTTTTATTTTACTAGAAATGCTTTTTATTCAAAAAATAATTTTTCTAGGGTTCATAAAATATATTTTTAAATCCAAAATTTGGATTTTATGGTTAGTAGGTTCAAAACAAACCATTTACAAAAGATTTTACCCTAAAAACATTTTTAGAATAAATTTTATACACAAACTAAGCTTAAACATGTTTCTGCAAAAACAGTCAATTTTCCAGAAGCAAAATATTAAACAAAGGGCATGGCTACAAGTATTATTTTTCCTGATTCCAATGATATACAATTTGTAAATTTTGGACGTGTAGATTTAAAGTTGTGAATTTTACAAAATCTAACAACTAATAGAAATGTTTCTGGTTTTTATAACACAGACTGGGCCATGTGGCTGATTCTTATTCGTTGGTACCGGTTAGGCAGGATCGCATGATGTGGAGCTTTAGATCTAACTAGATCCTGCGGCATAGATCAAGCGATGATGGTTTGTTAAGTTATCTATTCATAGCCATGCGATCAGGATCTAACGGCTACGGTGCACTGGCCAAAGTCTGGCAGCGCAAACCAGCGACGAGCAGCGACGCGGCTCTTCCAGCTATGGTACGGTGCAACCAGGAAGCAAGAGAGGGAACGGAGGTGCTTACCGTGCTCGTGTGGTTGCAGTGAAGCTCAAGGTGGTTGTCGTAGTCCAAGGGGCGCACGGGAGCGAAGGGGATTGCTCGCCGGAGATGTTGCTGACGACGGGTGCGCTCGGCTGCGACGTTTGCGAGGCTACAAAGCAGAAGGAAGCCAGCAAAGGGTCGCATTAGATGCGTAAGGTGAAGGTGAGTACGCGAGCCTCATCCAGGGGGAAAGGAGAGGTCAGGTTTACCGGGAAAAGGTCGCCGGAGAGGGGCAAACGGTGGTGGCGCTCTGTTCATCGAGGTTGCCGATGCTAGGGTGCATGTGCGGGTGAGAGGGAGGCACTGGCAGGTGCGTATTGTTCTGGTGAGTACTCTCATGGAAACCAGGGGCAGTGTGGGTGGATGTTCTCGCCGGAATTCGCACTGAGGCTCGCCAGAGCAGAGAAGGTTGCAAGTAGAAATCGCAGCAGCCTGGTGGCTCCGGTGGGATGGGATCTGAGGGAAAAGAGAGAGGGGAGGGAGGCGCTCAAGTAGGCAGAGGCACGACATGGTTAACTCACGGATTCAATGATAATTATGACTCGCAATCAATGGCAACAATGGTCGGAGGAAAGAGGGGAGAAATGGTCGCAGGTTGAAGACGATGTCCAGCTGGCGGTGGGGTTGCGCTGTCAGCGAGGTGGAGAGTTACTAGTGGGGTCCCGCGTTCAGTGACTGAGTGGGTTTATCTGGGGTGAGAAAATGTTCCGGAGGGGGAGAGGGAGGTGGACTGCGAGTTGGGCCTGTTGGGTTAGCTAGGCTAGACTGGTTCTTTTTCCATTTTTTATTCTGTTTCTTTTTCTATTTTGATTTTCTGTTTTCATTTTATTCAAAAGATTCAAACTCTCATTTGATTTCAAACTTTTCTCCAACTTTCAGTATGTTTTAATACTATTTATTAATGTATTTTAAAGTCCATTTTATAATAATTTCTTTTGTTCATTTATTGTTTATTCTTTTATTTTAAATAAACTTTTTGTCTTTATTAAATAGGATTTTAAATATGGTTCTAATCCATATTATTTATTCAAATGATTTAACCTTCTATTTTAAATTCAAATGTTTCTCAAACCCTTTTCAGTAGGTTTTATTTATTCAATAGTGTGTTAAGTAATTCATTTTGAATTATTTAAAATATTTTAATATGATTTATTAATCATTTAAATTGGGCAATTTTCTTTATTCAAATAAAATCAAATATGGTCTTAATCCCATATAAATTTTATTCAAATAATTCTTTGATTCCATTTAAGTTAATTAAGTAACTTTTATTCCACTTGGGCAAATTCCAATTTATTATTTTCTCACGATTTAATTAATCATTTTCATTAGGGATTTTGTCTTTATTCAAATAGAATTGAATTTGGTTAAAGCCATATAATTTTATTTGAATATCCTTTTATTTTATATTTATTCCATTTGCTTATGGATTTAATTCAAGTTTTAAATTGTCTTCTAAATACTTTTCTTGGAATTTATTATTTATTTAGTTTAGGCAATTTGTCCTTATTTAAATAAAATTGGATATTGTTTAATCCTTATGATTTTTATTTAAATAATATTTTACTCCTTTTTATTATTCAATACTTTCATTTTTTTATGGATTTGGCCAAGATTTAATTTGGCTTTTAAATAATCCTTATTTGTTTATTTCTTTCTTTATCTTATAAAATTCATATCTTTTTATTTATAGATCCAAAATGGGTGATTCCAATTTGTATAATTTTATTCAATATTTGTTAATCCTTTTATATCTCCTTAGGATTAATTTGCTCACAATTTGGTATGGATTTTAGTTAGGAGCTTTATTAGCTTTGGAAATTATTTTCCTTTTAACTTATTAAATTCATATGTGTTTATCCATGGCTCCAAATTTAATGAAACCAATTTCTATGATCTTATAATATTTTTGTTTATCATTTTGATCATTTATAAATGTTTGTTGTTAGATTTTTATATGGATCAAATCCATAGTCTTAGGGAGATCTTGGAAATGATTTTCTTCCATTGGGAATTTAGGGTTTTGGTTTATTTTCCCAAGTGTTTAAATTTCAAGATACATTCTTTGATGAATGCATTTCACTTGATTGAAATTTGTTGGATTCCATTTTATTCAAAGTTTGTTCAAGATGGGTTTTGATGTTTCTATTTGGAATAAAAAAGTTTCTTTTCACCCTAACTTTCAACAATTATTTATTTTGTTTATTTATTTTTCACATTTCAAAATTTGGAAAATTTTGGGATGTGACACACCATCGTCACCACTCCGTCCCGCTTTAACAATTGTGTTGGATATTGCTTTAGTTCTTAGGGGAAACTTTCCCGGTGTTGATTACTATTGTAGTTGATGCTTGTGAGTGGAACCATTGGATTATTGTTTATGTTCAGATTGTTATCCATTATCATATCATCTTTGATATTGATCCATATGATGTCTTGTGAGTAGTTCGTTTAGTTCTTGAGGACATGGGAGAAGTCATGTTGTTATTAGTGGATCTGTGATGAGTTATTATTCAATGGTCTAGTATTTAAGTTGTGGTGCTATTCTTCTAGTGGTGTCATGTGAACGTCGACTACATGACACTTCACCATTTATGGGCCTAGGGGATTGCATTGTGTATTTGGCTACTAATCGTGGGGTTGCCGGAGTGACAGAAACCTGAACCCCTGTTAGGACACCTTTGCACAAGGGAGCGTAGGATCTCAGAGTTTAAGGTTGTGGTTAGATTTATATCTTAATTACTTTCCTATAGTTACAGATGTTTGCAGGGGGTTTAATCACAAGTATGTATTAGTCCTAGGAAGGGCAGTATGTTAGCAGAGGTTCACTCACACAACACTTACAAACACCAGAGAAGAGTACTCAGCTATTTGAAGCGAAAGCATTTGACATAATTCCCATGTGTCCTCGAGAACGTTTGGTCCTTATAAGTGAAACGTATCTATAATTTTTGATGCTCCATGCATTTAGTCTACTTTGCTTTACTTGTCTACACTTTGAGGTGCTTTTTACATGTTTTCTGGTACTAACTATTAACAAGTTGCAACAGTGCCAGATGCCTGTTTTATGCTGTTTTTGGTTTCAGAAAAGTTAGTAAAGAAATATTCTAGGAATTGGACAAGACGAACGCCAAAGTCAATAACTTTCCGTGGAGAACAAGAAGTCCAGAGGAGAGTCGTAGGGGCTGGCCAGGGGGGCCAGACCCACCCCAGGCGTGGGGTCAGGTGGACCGCGCCTGGGTAGGGTTTGGCAACCCTAGTCGCCTCCTGGACTCGCCCCTTCGCCTATAAGAAGCCCCTGATACAGAAACTCTGGGTACCCGATCAGAAATCCATGAAACCGTCTGTAGCCGCCGTCACCATCGTCCCTAGATCGGGGGGATCTGAAGCTCTTCCCGGCACCCTGCCGAAGGGGAGATCATCCTGGAGGCCTTCTCTCCGATATGATTTGTGAGTAGTTCCACCTTGGACTATGGGTCCATGTAGTAGCTAGATGGTTGTATCTCCTCCTTTGTGCTTTCATGTATAGATCTTGTGAGCTCCATTCATGATCAAGATCTAATCTATTTTTAATCATGCATGTTGTGTTTGCGGGGATCCGATGGATATTGAGATTATTATGTTGGTTTGATTAATGGTTCTATCTTTATGATTCTATCATGTTTGTGTTGTTTGTGATCTTGCATGCTCTCTGTTGCTAGTGGTTATCTTGGCCAAGTAGTTGCTAGTGACTCCAAGAGGGAGTATTTATGCTCGATAGTGGGTTCATGCCTCTAGTTTCCAAGGGAAGTGACAGAAATCTCTTCGGTTGTATATGTGTTGTTTCTACTAGGTAGAAAACAACGGTCCCTTGTTCATGGAACATGTGGATTGTTTACCTTACACACTTTGCTTAAAGCTGTTGTATGTTGCTTGCAACTTAATACTAGAGGGGGTTCGGATGATAACCTGAAGGTGGACTTCTAGTCATAGATGCAGTTGGATTACGGTCTATGTATAATGTTGTATTGCCCAATCAACTTCATAGGATCTTGCTAGCTAGTAATTGCATTGTTATGCCTTGCTCAGTTCCTATCAATTGCCCCGCTGTAATTTGTTTACCCTTCATGTCATGTTGTTTATCTAAGGAGAGCACCTCTAGTGAACTATGGACCCCGGTCCAATCTTTACCATTGATACATCTTCCATTGTTACTTGTTTACTTGCTGCAAACCATTACCTTCCACACCATACGTTTAATCCTTTGTTACAGCAAACTGGTGAGCTTGACAACCTCATTCATTCGTTCGGACAAAGTCTTGAGTTTGTGTTGTGCCAGCAACACCTGTGTGATGTTTCCTTCCTCCTTCTGGTTGGATAACCTCGGTCTCTACTGAGGGAAACTTGCCGTTGTGCTCCATCACACCTTGCTCTTGGGGTTCCAACGAAGTGCTCCACATCAACAGTTGGTGCACGCATCAAAGATTTTTGGCGCCATTGCCGGGGAAGCTAAGGACGTCTTCACTAGGGGAGTCCTTCACTTCCTCTCTCTTTACTTTGTTTTAGTTTGCTTAGTTTCTTTTGCTTTGTTTTGTTTGCCTCTTTTCAAAAAACCCAAAAAAATTAGTCTAGCTTGGTTTGCTTGCTTTATTCAAAAACACACAAAAATTAGTTCCTGCTCTAGCTGCTGCTATTTTTGGGTTGCCCACCTTTGCCAAAATGAACTCTGCTGAGAACACTAAGTTGTGTGACTTCACTAGCACCAACAACAATGATTTCCTAAGCACACCTATTGCTTCACCTGCTCCTGATGCTGACTTTTATGAAATTAAGCCTGCTTTGTTGAATCTTGTAATGAGAGAGCAATTTTCTGGTGCTGGTTCTGATGATCCTGCTGCCCATCTTAATAGCTTTGTTGAACTTCGTGAGATGCAAAAGTATAAGGATGTAGATGGAGATATTATTAAGCTCAGGCTTTTTCCTTTCTCTTTGAAGGGAAAAGCTAAAAAATGGCTGCTAAACCTGAAACTATGGAAAACACCTTTGCTACTGCTCATGCCATACAAGTTACTATTGATGAAAATGTTAGGTTGTTAGCTCAATTTCATGCTAGGTGGGAAAGGGAAGCTGAAATTGATAGAAACAATTGTGTGTGCACTATCACCACTAAACCACAAGTAGCCCCTATTCCTCCTCCTACTATGCCTAAGCCTATTGATCCTACTACTAGTGATGCTAAGTTTGGTTTTGATATTGATGGTTGCAATATTTCTGAAGTGATTATGTTCCTACAAAAGCTTGCTAGAAGTCCTGATGCTAGTGATATGCATGTTGCCTTTGTCAAACACATTACAGATTCTCTTGTTAAGATTAAGGAAGAGAAGCTAAAACACAAAGCTTCTATTCCTAGGAAAGTAGAAGATAGTTGGGAACCCATTATTAATATGCGAGTGAATGACTTTTATCTCAAAGCCTCGTGTGATCTTGGTTCTAGTGTCTCTATTATGCCTAGGAAGATTTATGATATGCTTGATTTACCACCATTAGAAGATTGTTATTTGAATGTCCCACTCAATGATAATGCTAAGAAGAAACTCATGGGGAGTGTTAATGATGTTCTCATTATGGTTAACAATGCTTATGTCCCTGTTGATTTCTATGTTTTGGATGTTGAATACAATGCTTCTTGTCCTATTAGTTTGGGAAGACCTTTTCTTAGAACAGTTGGTGCCATCATTGATATGAAAGAAGGCACCATCAAATATCATTTTCCATTCAAGAAAGGTATTGAACACTTCCCTATGAGTAGAGAGAAGTTGCTTTTTCTCCTCCTTTAAAAGCAAGATTTGATGTTAATGCTTCCTCATTTGAAAATACTTGATTCTTCTTGGTTCTTGTGCCTAACTTAAAGGCGTTAAAGAAAAGTACTTGTTGGGAGTTAACCCAAGAGTTTCCTTGAGTCTTGGAAGTTATTACTACTGTAATGATCTATCCTTGTCTTTTTTGTTTGCTTTTTGTGCCAAGAATAACCTCTAATGAGAGGGAACTAAGATTTGGGGAGTTTCTGTCCCGAAACAGATTTCTGTCCTCCACCAAAAAAATTAGTGAGGAGGATATGTAACTAGGATTGAGCTCAAAATTTACGAATAAATCCCCCAGTATGATGTATAACTTTCTTTAGTTCAACACTTTTTGATTTGAGCAACATAAGATGTTCTAAAAAATTCGTTTCTACATGCTGGTCTGTTTTGACAGATTTCTGCCATTATTTGCATTTGCTTCTTATTGATTCCTTTCTGAGCTCTCTTTAGGTAAATTGAGTTTATTTGAAGGAGTTACTACAGTAGCTTGTGTTTTTAGTGAAAATCCTTGATGTCCCAAAGCTTTGCCCGCGTTCTAATACCTTTTGAATAAGCTAATGTTGCTAATGAAGATTGTGTGAAGTTTTGTATGAAGGAAAAATTTCAGGTGTAGAGAGAGAATGATGCAATGAGATGAAGAATGGACAAAAGCTCAAGCTTGGGGATGCCACAATGGTTTCACCCCAAGAAATATCCAAGAGGTACAAGCGTCAAAGCTTGGGGATGCTCAAGGCATCCCCTTCTTCATCAATAAAAAGCTCAGGTCTGTCTAGCCACTTCACTTTTATTGTTTCATGCACAGTTGTGTTGTTCTTGAAGCGTCTTAGTTTTCGTTTGCTTTGCTTAGTTTGTTTAGTTTGCTTTAGTAGTTTGGACCCCCGCTCTCGCTGTGTTGTTTTACAAATAAGTTTGCTTGGTGTTTGGAAAGGGGTAGTAAGTTCTTGCTTGAAGTGCAAGAGGATCTTGCATTGACAGTGACTAAGACTTTAGAATGACATGCTAGGTGTTGTTTTTGCATTATGCTTAGTGATTATTACCGTAGCATGTCTTGTTCCAAACAATTAGGATTGCTTAGTGTGCCTTGAAGAAATTATGCGTTGTTTTAGCATGCAAAAGCATAGTATTGTGGTATTCTCCTTTGATGTTTTGCTTGGGTTGACTTGGCACATGCTTACACCATGTTATGACTATGACAAGTCACCATTAGCCTCTATGATCATTTAGTCCTTGACTTGTAGTACCACTCTTTGCTTTGATTAGTTCGCTTTGTTGCATTGCATAATTATGGCCATTATTGCTCTCTTAGTTGGTTGCTCCCAGTCTTTTGCTAGCCTCCACCTGTATGAGTAAGTTCTACTCATGCTTCCAACTCCCAAGAAACCAAGTTATTCCAAAGTGTCCACTATAAACTCATATGCATGGTGTGTTACACCATTCCAAGTATATTCTTGTTTTCAACTATCTTCCAATTAAAAACTATTTTGTTATGTGAAAACTTAGTGATTAAAGCCCTCACGAACTTGATGGCACATTTTATTATTTTCCCCTAATAAACTTGAACCATTGAGGCAACTTTGTTGTATATGCTTGCACTTATAAGTTGGGATTAGCAGAACCATGCTGTCACGGGGAACGTTTTCAACATTGCACTTGTACTTTTTGTACTCCGTTGATATCATGCTCTTTTGTCTATGGATGTTACCGGTGTGAAATGAAGTGGGAACTTGTAAGTCCATGGAGTTTGTATTCTGTGTTAGAGAAACGCCTGGGCCGCTAGCCTAAGCCATGCCTAATCATGATGGAAACTTGCAGCATCACCATAGTGAGCTATCTATGAAGCGTCCTCAATAGAAAGCTATGCATATGGTAAAAAAGATTGCTGAGATGCTCATTGTCTGCTTGCCTTGTCATTTTGGTTATGAGAAAGCTCATGTACCATGTGCAAGGGGTACCCCATTGGCGGTTCTCAATGATATGCAAATACTTACAGTGACAAGAACTTACCTGGGCCCTAAGTTGAGTATCCATGAGGTGTAGCCCTCATAGTCAAGGGACTTGAGATTGCCAACTTATACTTTATCAAGCATATACTCCAGCTTTGCCACTTTAACCTTAACCACTTCAAGATGCTTATGATAGGGGCAATGAGGGCTGAAAGCTAATAAGTACCATAATCTTTGGAAGCTCTTTTTGAAACTTGTAATCCCTGCTTCCTTTATAAAAAGGCCTTTCTTCCACCATTATTTGAGTCTCCACCATCTACCTTTAGGCACCATTAAGAGAGCATAGTTGTCATTTTGTGTGCAATGTTCCAAAGCTTATTAATTGATGCATATTGTGCTATTACTTGCTCTTGTGCTATTTGTTTCTAGTCACCCTTGTGAACTTTGCAGGTGTCCTATGCATTTTTGATGCTCCATGCTTGTTTAGTATCTACTTTGCTTTAGTTTTCTACACTTTGAGGTGCTTTTTACATGTTTTCTGGTACTAACCTATTAACAAGTTGCAACAGTGTCAGATGCCTGTTTTCTGCTGTTTTTGGTTTGAGAAAAGTTAGTAAAGAAATATTCTCGGAATTGGATGGGGCAAACGCCAAAGTCAATAACTTTTCGTGTGGAACAAGAAGTACAGAGGAGAGCCAGGGGGCCAGACCCACCCCAGGCGCGAGGTCAGGTGGACCCGCGCCTGGGTAGGGTTTGGCGACCCTGGTCGCCTCCCGGACTCCCCCCTTTGCCTATAAGAAGCCCCCGATACAGAAACTCTGGGTACCCGATCATAAATCCACGAAACCGTCTGTAGCCGCCGCCACCATCGTCCCTAGATCGGGGGGATCTGAAGCTCTTCCCGGCACCCTGCCGGAGGGGAGATCATCCCGGAGGCCTTCTCCCCGGTATGATTCGTGAGTAGTTCCACCTTGGACTATGGGTCCATGTAGTAGCTAGATGGTTGTATCTCCTCCTTTGTGCTTTCATGTATAGATCTTGTGAGCTCCGTTCATGATCAAGATCTAATCTATGTAATCATGCATGTTGTGTTTGCGGGGATCCGATGGATATTGAGATTATTATGTTGGTTCGATTAATGGTTCTATCTTTATGATTCTATCATGTCTGTGTTGTTTGTGATCTTGCATGCTCTTCGTTGCTAGTGGTTATCTTGGCCAAGTAGTTGCTAGTGACTCCAAGAGGGAGTATTTATGATTGATAGTGGGTTCATGCCTCTAGTTTCCAAGGGAAGTGACAGAAATATCTTTGGTTGTAGATGTGTTGTTGCTACTAGGGAGAAAACAACAGTCCCTTGTTCATGGAACATGTGGATTGTTTACCTTACACACTTTGCTTAAAGCAGTTTCCTGTTGCTTGCAACTTAATACTGGAGGGGGTTCGGATGATAACCTGAAGGTGGACTTCTAGTCATAGATGCAGCTGGATTACGGTCTATGTATAATGTTGTATTGCCCAATCAACTTCATAGGATCTTGCTAGCTAGTAATTGCATTGTTATGCCTTGCTCAGTTCCTGTCATTGCCCCGCTGTAATTTGTTTACCCTTCATGTCATGTTGTTTATCTAAGGAGAGCACCTATAGTGAACTATGGACCCCGGTCCAATCTTTACCATTGATACATCTTCCATTGTTACTTGTTTACTTTCTACAAACCATTACCTTCCACACCATACGTTTAATCCTTTGTTACAGCAAACCGGTGAGCTTGACAACCTCACTGATTCGTTGGGACAAAGTCTTGAGTTTGTGTTGTGCAGGTATCCATGTTGCCAGCAACACCTGTGTGACGTTTCCTTCCTCCTTCTAGTTCGATAACCTCGGTCTCTACTGAGGGAAACTTGTTGTTGTGCTCCATCACACCTTGCCCTAGGGGTTCCAACGAAGTGCTCCACATCAACAGTTGGTGCATGCATCAATAAGTATTTCCACTGGCTTGTCCTTTGCTAAGAAAGGATTGGGCCACTTGCTCCGTTTGTTCGTTACTTCAGTTACTTGCTCTTGGTTTTGTTGCCTTGTCAGAAAACCACTAAAAATCCGTTTGCTAAGTATTCACAGAGATTTCCTGCTCCATACCACTGTTCAGCACCTTCTGCTCCTCGTTGGGATCGACACTCCTATTTATCGAAAGTACTACGATACACCCCCTATACTTGTGGGTCATCAGTTATTCATGATCTTTGTTTGTAGCCTTTCATGTTGCATGCATAGTTACCATGTCCTATTGTTAGAACTCCATCTTTCATGCACATGTTTAGAGTTCTTTGATCCCAGCTTCCAATGCTTGCAACTGGTTTGATCTTGGTTTTGATGGTGCATGTAACCTCAAAAATTATTCTTTTTATCACTTACCTACTCGAGGACGAGCAGGAGTTAAGCTTGGGGATGCTTTATACGTCGGAAACGTATCTATAATTTTTTATGCTCCATGCTTGTTTTGTATCTACTTTGCTTTTCTTTGTCTTTACTTTGAGGTGTTTTTATATATTTTCTAGAAATAACCTATTAACAAGTTGCCACAGTGCCAGTTGCCTGTTTTCTTCTGTTTTTGGTTCCAGAAAGGCAGAAAATCAATATTCTCGGAATTGGACAGGACAAAAGTCAAAGTTATTATTTTTCCTGGAGCAACACAGAACCACGAAGCAGAGTCGGAGGGGGCCACAGGGTGCCGCACCCTCCTAGGCGTGGGCAAAGCCCTGGGGGCGCCCACAGGGGGTGTGGGCCCCCTAGACCCCCACCGACCTTGATTCCTGCGCATATAAGAAGCCTCCGATGAGAAAACCCTAAAACATCCCACAAACATCCACGAAAACCTTTGTAGCTCCGCCGCCACCGAAGGGGAGATTCGGGGGATAGAAAGTCTCTATTCCGGCACCCTGTCGGGACGAGGAAGTGCCCCCAGAGCCATCTCCATCGCCATCTTCATCACCATTACTGATTCCCATGATGAGGAGGGAGTAGTTCTTCCTCAGGGCTAAGGGCTCTACCGGTAGCTATGTGTTCATCTCTCTCTCTATGCATGATCTTGTGGTCATGAGCTTTGTAATAAAGTAGATCTACCTTGCTACTCAAGTTCTTCATTAGATCTCTGCTCTCCCCATGTGTGTGAAAGTGACAGCGTGCACATCATGGTGGCACTTAGGTTTGAATCTACATAAATACTCCTTGTGCTTTAATAGATCTATGCTTTTCCCCACGTGTGTGAAAGTGACAGCGTGCATACCGTGTGTGGCACTTTGGCTAGATTGAATGTTTTTTTATGAGTTATATTTGGAGTTGGATTTCTCTATGAAATTGTGATGTTTGTTGTAATCACATTCCCATGGACTACAATATGTGGTGATGACATGTGTCAACATGATCCCATGTTTAGTTTGGAGAATATTAAATCTTAAGTAGTTTTTCAATGAGTAGAAATTACTTTTCTAAAAATAAAAAGATTTAAACCAAGCCTTAACCTTGTAATGTTAGAGATGATGCTAGATCATCTATAGGACCCTGGTGTGTGATGATTGCAAGTAGTTAAGTATTGTTTGGTGATTGTGTACCTCATATTTATTCATAGATTCTAGTACCGACCAAGGATACGAGGAGGAAGGAGGATACTACGAAGGGGAAGCCGAGGAGAACTTCAACCACTGCTCTGCACAAGGCAAGCTGATACTATACCAATGCAAGCCTAATACTACTAGTTGATTGAGCAAGCTAGTAACTATGCAAGCTTATACTGATATTGATGCAAGCTAACCCTTGCAAGATACCCTACTGATGCCACAAACCCTTACTTGTGATATGACTACTATATGCCTTAAGCATATGTGATCATACCCCCTTGATAAACCAAATCCTAATTTTATGTGGAAGCTTCTTAATTTATTTCTTTATCAAAGCTTACTTAGTGTCTACCTAAGAGTTTGGTAGATACTAGACAGTTGTGCTGAAGGTTGCATAAAGAGCATAAAATTTGGCCTAAGATAGAAAACTTGATCTCAGCCTAAGACATGAGATTGAACTTAGTTAAAACCCCACTAGTTACCACCCCTCCTTAGTACTACCCCACCTGTAGATGCTAGTGCTAAGCATAAAACTTGATCAACTTTAGATGGGAATACTTGGTGGAAAAATGGTTATGAAAACCTTGGAATGATGGATCATTCTATTGAAATGTTTTGGACATGTGTTTCCAAACACTTGATGATTTTGGTGATGAAAATGTTGAGGCATGAGCCTTAGCCCCTTTATAAAACTGATGGTTGTCTGGATGCGATACCATTCCAATTTTATCGTACAACCACAATACCCGAAGATTGGGTAGGGCTTGACTGGAAACTTATGTACCTTAGTATTAGTTCCCTCACGGCCAAGGTCTGAGCTGAGGCTACCTTGTGAAGATTGTCCACCTGTGTAGTACCCAAGATGACAGTTGGTCATGGTTGGGAGGCCATACTCACAGGAGAGGTGCTTATACTAGGGCGTGTAATCGAAAGGTTAGGATTGATTATCCACATACTGAGTATGGTGAATTCAGGATTAGTTCCTGACGGATGTATCGAATGTTGTGGTGAAAGTGTACAATCTCTGTAGAGTGTCAAACTATTCGAATAGCCGCATCCGCGGTTATGGACAGTTGGAGTGGCCATACTATTTCCCCCGTCAGACTTTTCAAAATGACTTGTGCAACGAATTGAGACTTTGACTTGACCACAACAGAGTTGTGACCTGAATTACAAGATCCCACTTAGGAGTTATCAAATTGTGACTAGCTTTGGAACTTAGTAGAGATAAACCTGGATTTTTGCAAAACAACCCTAGAGCCTAGTGTCCTATTATCCAAAAACCCCTTACCTGTTAGTATTAGTTTGTGAGTACTTAAAGAGTACTCATGGCTTTGTCCCGGGCTATTCCCATGGCCAGACTATGAAGAGGAGTACCGGGAAGATGGACCCCAGGAAGGTTACGACAACTAGGATCATCTCCCATCGTCAGCATTGCCTGTGACTCTGAAAATGGAGCTTTGCCTACGCTACCGTTATTACTACGTATTCCGCTGCTTGAAATTGTATTAAGAACTGGATCATGAGATCTTTATTCGTGTAAGAACTTATGTATCGTTGTAACGGATGATGTACTATGGTATCCAATTCTGTTATGTCTCGCAAAAATGGTAATTCTGGGATTGCGAGGTATGGCATAACAGGCATCTAGGATTGAAAAATCCGGGTGTTGACACATTAGGTGCGCACGGAGATGTAGAACAAGTCAGTATGAACCATAGACAGAGGGGCGTGCGGTGCTCACCGGAATTCGATGACGAACTCGTTGGAGCAGCGAGGTTGCGGCGAGGAATTCTTGCAGCCTGGGGGCGCTCTGTGCTTGGAGTCTGGGGGAAAATGGAGAGGGGGCAGAGGGGATTTAAATAGCAAGGGCGCAGCACGATTAACTCCGGCATTGAATGGGAATTGAAGCCGCAATCAAATAGGAAATGCCCGGCGAGATTTTGGGGATGAACTGGTCGCCAGGGTGGAGACGACGACTGCCATGTGGGCCGTGGCTGTCAGCGAGAGAAAGAAAGAGGGAATGGGCCCAAGCGGTCAGTGACTCAGTGGGTATGGCTGCGAGTGAGAGAGAGAGAAGGGGGAACCCGGGTGGGCATAGTGGGCTGGTTTCACTGTTGGGCCAATTGACCGGCGACGGCCTTTTTCCTTTTCTCTATTCATTTTCTATTTTTGTTTTGATTTTCCGAATCCATTTTCAAACAAATTCAAATGCCATTTGAATTCAAATTTGTTCTGGATTTTTGCAGAGTGTAACAATCATATTTCTGGGTATAAAAACATGTGGTCTCTCTGTATTAGCTTGGTCCTATTGATCAAACAAAATAAACAGTGACATGGCACCTGATTTGATCAGGTTTTGAAAATGGTTTTACATTCACATTTGTTTTGCAAATTTTTGCTTTAAGCATTAGCAAGCAAGCAAAACATTCTGAGAGCAACAAGGTTTGGTTTTGAACAAATAATTTCCCATTGGAGAGTGGTATTTGATTTAATGTTGATCACATAAAATAATAGCACTTAGTGCTTTGTTTTCTTGAAATGGGTTTGACATTTGATCCCTAAATGATATGCATGCATGAATGATATGCAATCTTTGAAAACATGATTTTAGGGATGTTACACCTTGGGAGAAAATACTATGAATATATATGTGAAGTATCCCCCAAGGTGTGGAGCCAGAAAACTCGCAAGATCAAAAATGCAATAATATATGCAAGTGAAATCCTTAGATGATGAACTAGAGCTTGTTATGATGATGACCACAAGCTCTAGATCCTCTCATGGACAAGAACCAAATAATAACCAAGAAAGATGATGCTATGAATGCAAAGGTTTGAGCTCTCTCCGAACGATGCAAACGAGACACCCGCTTGAGAGCCCCTCTTGATAGTACGGCTATCTATCCTAAACCCGGTCTCCCAACTAACAACACGAGACCGGCAAAAGAGAAGCCCTATCAAGAACATACCTTTGCCTTGAGCAACCCACTTGAACTTGATGTAGACCGTCTTCTTCTTCTATAGTGGGAACACCTTTCTTGGATGCTCTTGATTGATGAAGATGAAGACTTGCAAATTTCTCCCCCATACTCCATGGGGAAACCTCTTCTTTGAACTTGCCTTCATCATTCCATGAGCACGAGGATGGCAAGCTTCAAGCATGAGATCTTCTAGAGATGGTGCATCTTGAGCTCGCCCTTCTTCATCCCTACTTGAGGTTGATCCATCTTGATGCAACTCTTTGCACATGCCTGGATCGACCTTCAAGCTCCTTCTTTCTTCATGATTCCAATGGGCACAAAGCCCTTGGACATTTCTTCATCTTCCAACCTTGAGACCAACACATGGCCCAAGCGATGCCAATGGACAAACCTACAAGTGAAACTCAATTTATACATTAGTCCATAGAGATTGTCATTAATTACCCAAACCACACATGGGGGCATACATGCCCTTTCAATCTCCCCCATTTTGGTAATTGATGACAATCCCTTAGCGAGGGTTTAAATATGACAATTAACGACCAAAGCGGTTGCCCCAACATCAAATACTACACAAGTATGTGATGTTGGTATAACCACAATATATAGAGCAAACTCCCCCACAATCTATGCATGTGTGATGAACTTGAATTTCATTGCATAGATTGCCAACCGTTACCGTTGGTTGAGTTTCCTCTATATATTCAACATGCAAAGCAAACACAAAGATGCAAGAGCATGAGAGGCAAATGCTTAAGAACACACTCAAAGCAAAGGCCAACTTCCCTTAAACCCTCCAAAACTTCTCCCCCATTGGCATCGATTGCCAAAATGGGTGAAAAGTTCTAGACGACCAACATAGTGAGAATTCCTCCAAAGGTGTGCATATGCACAAGTCAAATGATGAGAACTAGGGAGGAAGTAAAACTATATTGAGGACCCAAAGAAAGCAAAAAAGAAAAGAAAGAAAAAGAAAAGGGCTTCAACAAATGAAGCGAGCAATCAAAAGATCCAAAAGAAACAAATGAAACACCATCAAATGATGTCAAAAGGAAACAACAACCAAAAGAGTGTTTAAATAAAAATAGAGAAGCTCCACAAACTTTGTGCAAAGATTAGAATACTTGTATTGAATACAATATGCACAAATATGGAATCCTTGCTCCCCCATAAGCATTTAAACCATAAGAAACGAGAAAGAAGGAACATGTGCATCATTAAATGAATTATAGAAGCTCCCCAAAGATTGTGCACCAATTATAGTAATTATTTTTGGAAACAACATGCACAACCATGGAATCCTCACTCCTTCAAAACCATTTAGCAATGCACACAAAATACAATAACTTGGAAACCACCGAAGAATCAAAATGAAGTAAGAGGTGATCTCCAAGAAATGCAAAAACAACCAAATATTGATCTTCTCTTGTGTGTATAAATTTTTAGGTGGAAAATATCACAAAGACATATAACCACAAAGAAACATGCACACACAAAATAGATACTCAAGAAAACACATGAAGACCCAAAAAGAAGTCATAGAATATACCAATAAGATGTTTTGCTTGAAAGCATTCCCAAGGGCTCAAATATATCTTATTGTACATCAATGAGCTTCAAACACCAACATACCCCATACAACACAACTATTCTCAAGGGAAGAAAAGGATAGAAGGAATATATGGGGAAAGGCAACAAGTATCACAAGATAGAAATCAACTTGGCAAAAATACTCACTATTGCACATGAGAGATATTGAGGAAACGATATGCAACAAAATTTCTAGATTGACATATTTGGGATTAGTGAATCATGAGCATGATTTAGTATAGTCCCCATTATATGCACTCATCTCAACATACACACATTTGCAATAGAGAGAACTCTTCAAAGCCAAAGCAAGAAATCCTACATATGGAAGAACACAAATTCATGCCAACAAGCAACCTACACAAGGTTTGGAACAAGATATGTATGCATGAGAGAGAGATACTTGTTACCGAGATATAATTGGTAGGATGAAGAAGATATGAATTCGTTGATCATCCTAGCTTGCATCCAACTAACATGTAGACGCCACTTCTTCCTTGTTCAAGATACAAGCACCCAATATATATCTCCAATGTACCTAAAACACAATTAAGTACACTATGGTCCCCAAACAAATTGGGTCCAAAGTAGTTAGTGAAACTACAATACATAGGAGAACCCCCACACAAATATGTGCATATTGATATGAAATTGAATTTCATGCACATATTAGCCCATTAGGATTTGGTGGAGTTTCCCCTATATACTGGATCAAAGAAAGCAAGCATGCCATAATATATACAAGAAGTAAATATGCATGCATAGTCTTTCAAGAACCAAAAGGAGATACAATTTGAACAAAAACACCAAGTAAACCAATAAGACACACACAAAAGTGTGACTCGGCAAAAGGTGTCCAAATTGTATCTAAGAGCCAAATCAACACATGAAAGAACACAAGTTCAACAAATGAACTCGAAAGAGCCAAAGAAAAAGGATAAGAAAAATACCAAGGCTCAAGGATTTATCTCATCCTAAAAGAACAAAACAAGAGAAACGGAATGAGATAAAGCAAACTCCCAATGAGAGCAAGGAAATAATAACCAAAACAAACTCTTCACACTTTTCATGATGGCACACAAAGTACCAACACAAAAAGGATCGAGCTTCCAAGCAAAAACAGATCAAATCAAGAAGCATAAAACAATGTTCTAGATAATATAGGAGAGCACCCCCATAAGTAGAGCATTATATATAATTTTTCCTTTGAATGCAAAATGCCCACAAATGAGATCATCACTACTACCTACACTAAGTAAAACACAAAGGGAAATAAATAGAATAAGAAGATCCACAAGAGGCAAGGAAATCTTGGGAGCAACTAGATAAACATTTTATTGGCCAAAGATAAGATAAATAAAAAGGCCAAAACAAATATGATCAAAGAATCCTACCATATATTAAATACTAATTGTCCAAGGACAAGAAGTAATAGGGATAATTTTCCCGAGATAGTTTGCAAGGATATCCAAGATCATATTCACACAAAGAAGCATATAGCAAGATAGGAATTAAGCTTGATGCTTCGAAAGAGATTCTTGATTGCTTCAAATAGTCACACAATCACTAGTGATTGGATTAAATAGAAGCAAGTGGTTTCCATGAGGATATGTAGATCCAAATATGAGGAAACACATACCAAGAATCACTCTCACAAACAAGATCCAAAAGATGAGCAATAAAAATATTCAAGTAAATTGGAACTTGTATGAGCAAATGTGCCACATAGGAACTAGATAATTCTCAATATCAAATCTAAGTGGCACTACCTCAAATGTCCACAATTTCTAGGTTTGTAATATGCAAAAAGCATATTACTCCCCCATGATGTGATAAACCAATAAATCTCAACAAGAGGCAAGAAAATCAAAATAGAGGTATTAATGGACATTGTGGAATATTAGTTTCTCATGAGACAGACATACCACATAGAGACTAGATGAACATGCAATAAAACTACTAAGTGGTTTTCCTCATGTACACCCATTTTAGGATTGTGGAATGCCCAAGCATGACACCCCCCCCCCCAAAACGGAATAGTCCATTAATCCCTCATAAGAGCCAAACAAGATACCTACTAGAAACAATAAAGGCTCCAAACCAAAACGCAAATACATGGTGTGCTAACCAACATACACAAATATACATCATAGATCAATATAAGTAAGTGGGAAGCACAACATGTACAAACACATGCAAGGTACAAAACCAACACATGCACAAGGGAGCAAGTAACTATAAAGTAAAGGAGTTAAGCACAAGTTACCAGAAGGAGGAACATTGGATATAGAATAGATGCATGATAACCCAAATAACTTGAATTTCATAAGAAGGAATAGATGAAGATCCCTCAAATCTTCATAAGGTTGTCAAGTCTTCAATGCCCTCCAAAAACACCTATTGATCAAGTTTTAGCTTGTTGGTCCCCAACCAAGTTGGGTCCTAAGAAGTTAGTCACAATAGGTTTGGCCACCCAAATGGTTCTTATCTTGACACCACTTTGGGAACCAACAAATTTGGCAAACACATTGCCCATCTCATCCTTACGAAGAAAATAAGCACCATCAATCAAGATAGGATGAGATGAGGAGATACCCATGGTGCATGAGGAAGAAAGGTGCCCCTTCTCACGGCATATGTAGCAAGTTCTTCTCTTGCCATCTTTCTTCTTGGGAGGAGCTGCACCATGAAGAAGAGCTTGAGGCTTCTTGGGAAGTGGCCCATCTTGAGCTTGTGGGGGAGCTTGAGGCTGCTTCCCTCGTTGCTTCCCACTAAGAGGCTTCTTCTTCAATGGGCAATCCCTCACATGATGCCCTTCTTCCTTGCACTTGAAGCACACAATGTTGGCCGGATTCTTCACTTGTCCTTGACCCTTCTTCTTGTTGCCCTTGTGCTTCAACGAGTTAGTGGGCTTGCTCTTGGTGTCGGAGTTGAAACCAAGCCCACTCTTGTCACTTGGGGGTCGCCGCACACTCAACATCTTCTTGAGCGTGGTCTTCCCTTCATGACACCTTTTCAAGTCATTCTTCAAAGAAGTGACTTGAGCCTTGAGCTTTTTTGACTTCCTCTACATGGTTAGTATCAACAACAATACTAGAGGAAGTAGAAGCTTCATTGTTAGAGAAACAAGGCAAATGATGCAATTCATCACAAGATTTAGCATGGTTGTGAGAGGATGAATTACAAGGACTAGCACATGGCAATATAGCATTAGGAGTAGATGTAGTGCTAAAGTCCACATGAGGCCCACTAGATGTTACCTTTGACACAATGGCCTCATGAGCTAACTCTATCCTACCATGGGAGAGTAGAAGATCCTCATGCGATCTTGAGAGCTTGGCATGACTTTCTTCTAATCTCCCATAGTTGCTTGTTAGCAAAGCAAGTTGAGCCTTTAGCTCAACATTCTCCTTCAAGATAGATGCTTCACATGAAATAGAGTTAGTAGCACAAGCATCATCAATTAAAGCAAGAGGTGAGGGCAACTTGGAAAGATCTTTAGAATATGAAGCTTTAAGTTGCTCATGTGACTCGGTGAGTTTGATGAGATCACCCTTGATGACCCTAGAGCCATTGTTGAGGTGCTCAAAATCCTCAAGGAGTTTAGCATAGGCAACTTCAAGTTCATCATTTTTAATTTGAAGAGCACTTTCCACCTCAAACTCTCTATCATGAGATTTCTTTACTCTAGATAGCTCTAGAGCAAAGGCCTCCTCAAGAGAATCCTTAGTGGTTTGTTCCTCTTCAAGAGCTTCATTTAGGTTGGCAATTTCATTAGCATACTCACGCTTAAGACTACTTATTTTATCTATTTTGTCCTCATGCTCATATATTAGTTGCCTACTTTCAATAGCACAAGTCAAGATTTCAATGAAAGTAGAGCAAGCATTTTTATTAGGATGAAGAGCACGAAGGACTAGCCCCCCTTCTCTTTTAAAGAATCAACATCATTATCTACTTCTACATGATCAACATTCACATCATCATGAGATATATTGGAGTCCAAAGGAGAGGTTACCTTTGAACCCTTAGCCATGAGGCACAAGTGAACATTGGAAGAAGATGATGATGAGGGAACACATGAAGCTCTAATGACAACCTTGCCTTGGCCCACACATTCTTCACTTTCCTCTACATGGTTAGCAACACAAGAACTAGAGGAAATAGAAGCACATTTATCATGGCAATACGGCAAAGCAAGCATATCATCATGAGATATATTCAAACCATTTCTACATGAAATGCAAGGGCAATCAACACTAGGATGCAAATCACATATGGTACTACAAGTGTTCATGCCCAAAGATACAACATTGCAATGAGATAGAGACAAAGAATCATGAATGGAAATCTCACTATCTACATTGCAAGTTCTATCACCACTCACCATATCATTACCTTGTGACAACTCACATGTTGGTGAAGTGGAAGAAGATGAGAACTCATCGCGGCCTGAGGTGGATGGAACACAATCATCCCCATTAAGCTTGGACACATCATATTTTGCTTGAATCTTGGTCCAAATATCATGAGCATTCCGAAAAGGTATGATTGAGGAAAGAAATACAAAGCTCACAACATTAACAAGCACATTAGATGCTTGAGCTTCGAGATAAGATTTTGTCTTCTCCTCCAAAGATAGATTTTGGGGATCCTTAGGAGGAGACAAGCCCATATCTAGAATTCGCTCAATGATAGGGTCAATGGCCCGGAAATGACTAAGCATGCGAGTACGCCAAATATCATAATGTGTGCCATCAAAAGTAAATGTGTGAGAGTGCACTAAACCCCTAGGAGACATCTTTACTCTCGAGGCGGTGAATCCTAAAAGCGAGAGACCTTGCTATGATACCAATTGAAAGTACAAAGGAAGTCACCTAGAGGGGGGTGAATAGGCTTTTAAAAATATTACGGTTTAGGCTCAAGTAAATGCGGAATAAAAATAACGTTTAATTTATTGATCACAAAACCTAGCCACTAAGTTCACCTAGGTGCACCAACAACCTATGCTAAGCAATACAAGCAACAAGGTGATAGCAAGGTATAAATACTTCAAGCACGATGGCTATCACAATGTAAAGTGCATAAGTAAAGGGTTCGGTTGAGAGATAACCGATGGATGCGGAGACGAAGATTTGTTTCCCGAAGTTCACTTCCAAATAAGCTACGTCTCCGTTGGAGAGGTGCGATGGTGCAATGCTCTCCGAACGCCACAAATGGCTCACTTCGAGGTGTGGTGGCTTGATGCTCACCCAACGCCACACAAGGCCTCACCCCGGATGCGGAAGCACGCAACTCACATACGCCACAAAAGGCTCACCCTATTCTCCCAAGTGCGCACCACAAAAGGCGGGCACTTGCTCCACTATGGGACGCTTGAGGGCGGTCACCGAACCCGTACAAGATTGGGGCTAACTCCACAACTCAATTGGAGGCTCCCAACAACAAAGCCACAAAAGGCCAAGAATGCCACAAAAGGCCAACAACGCCACAAAAGGCTACAAGACCACAAAAGGTCAACAAGACCACAAAAGGTCAACAATCCAACCACACAACCGTCTAGGGTTCCAAGGAACCCAAGAGAAACAAGCTCACAAGCTTGAACTCGCCGAATCTCCGAGGAGAACTCAAACCTATGCACCAAATGCAAGGGCA
The DNA here is from genome assembly GCA_916181665.1 of Avena sativa. Lineage (NCBI taxonomy): Eukaryota > Viridiplantae > Streptophyta > Magnoliopsida > Poales > Poaceae > Avena > Avena sativa. Next base: position 365,229,324 of record OV702279.1, on the reverse strand, counting down.
AGTCCTTCTCTCCCAAATTCCAACAAAGCTACAAAAGCTATTGGGGGAATAAGGGAGGAAGAACACAAAAGGAGAACACAAAACTCTCCAAGATCTAGATCCCAATGATTCCTTCACAAAGAAGGGATTTAGCTTGGGGGATTGTAGATCGAGATCTCCTCTCTCAAATCCCTCAAAAAGATGCAAGAATCATAGGAGGGGAAAGGGAGAGGGAAAGCTTATTCAAGGTTGACAATGGAGGAGAGAGAGAAAGCCAAGAACCAAGAAGAAAAGTTGTATCCCACGAAGGGGAAGAGGAGCCCCTTTTAAAGGGCTCCCAGATCTGCCCGTTATGGGCATTCGCGACACCTGACCAGAACTTCCAGTGGGAGGCCGGAAGTTCCGGTGGCACACAGCCAACGGTCGAAAACTGCGGAGCGAGAAACTGAAAAAACGAATCATGGCCGGAACTTTCGCCGGTTCACCGGAACTTCCGGTGGGAGCAAAACTTCCGGTGAAAGTTCCGACAGAAGTTCCGTCAAATAGACACAACGAAAACAAAAGGTTACTGAACATGAGCGGAACAAGAGCCGGAAATTCAACCGGAACTTTCGGCCTGAGCGGAACTTTCGGTCACTGGCCAGAACTTCCGGTGAGAGCGAAACTTCCGGTGGAAATTCCGACTGAAGTTCCGTCAAATAGCACATCCAAAACAGAAGGTTACTAAGCGTGAGAAGAAGAAGACCCGGAACTTCCACCAGAACTTTCGGCGGCAAAAATGCCCTAGTGGAACTTCCGATGGCAAGCCGGAACTTCCGGTCAGGGAAATTCCAGAAACCAGAAAACCAGAAACGCAATAACTTTTGCATCCGAACTCCAAACGGGATGAAACCAATTTTGTTGGAAAGATAACGACGAATATAATCCAACAAATGGTCGAAATATTGGGTATCACCTTGGGAGAAAATACTATGAATATATATGTGAAGTATCCCCCAAGGTGTGGAGCCAGAAAACTCGCAAGATCAAAAACCGCAATAAGATATGCAAGTGAAATCCTTAGATGATGAACTAGAGCTTGTTATGATGATGACCACAAGCTCTAGATACTCTCATGGAAAAGAACCAAATAATAACCAAGAAAGATGATGCTATGAATGCAAAGGTTTGAGCTCTCTCCGAACGATGCAAACGAGACACCCGCTTGAGAGCCCCTCTTGATAGTACGGCTATCTATCCTAAACCCGGTCTCCCAACTAACAACACGAGACCGGCAAAAGAGAATCCCTATCAAGAACATACCTTTGCCTTGAGCAACCCACTTGAACTTGATGTAGACCGTCTTGTTCTTCTATAGTGGGAACACCTTTCTTGGATGCTCTTGCTTGATGAAGATGAAGACTTGCAAATTGCTCCCCCATACTCCATGGGGAAACCTCTTCTTTGAACTTGTCTTCATCATTCCATGAGCACGAGGATGGCAAGCTTCAAGCATGAGATCTTCTAGAGATGGCGCATCTTGAGCTCGCCCTTCTTCATCCCTACTTGAGGTTGATCCATCTTGATGCAACTCTTTGCACATGCCTGGATCGACCTTCAAGCTCCTTCTTTCTTCATGATTCCAATGGGCACAAAGCCCTTGGACATTTCTTCATCTTCCAACCTTGAGACCAACACATGGCCCAAGCGATGCCAATGGACAAACCTACAATTGAAGCTCAATTTACACATTAGTCCATAGAGATTGTCATTAATTACCAAAACCACACAAGGGGGCATACATGCCCTTTCAGTAGGGGAGTGGTATGAGCTACTAGATGATCCTCATCATCTGGAGTGGAAGGAACTTGAATCTCTCTTTTATTCTAAATTTTATCCTCCTCATGAATTCATAAAGATAGGAATTATATTTATAATTTTCATCCTCATGAGGGAGAAAGTATTGCCCAAGCTTGGGGGATATTGAAGTCACTAATGCTCAAATGTCCCATTCATGAGATCCCCAGTAATATTGTTATTAATAATTTTTATGCAAGGCTTTTAGGACATTACAAGGACTATCTAGATACCTGTTTAGAGGGATCCTTCACAAGTAAGGAGGTCAAGGCTAAGTGGGATCTTCTTGAAACTATTCAAAGCAATACTGAAGGTTGGGATAACAACAAAGGTAAAGAACCAGGTATAAACTATGAGTATGATTGCATTAAGTCTTTCGCTGAAACTGCTGATTTTCAAGAGCTTAGTGCTAAATATGGTCTTGATCCTCAAATTCTTGTTAGATACTATAGTGCCTTTGATTCCCATATTTATGCTCCTAAAGAAAAATGGGACTTGTATCATGAAACTTTTAAAGACACTTGCATGGAAAATGAAAATGTTATTAATGATTGCAATAAACATGCTCAAACTTCTGAAAGTAGTATTTCTTATAAGCATGTTAATTTTTGTGGTATGCATAGACCTTATGAGAAGAATCAAATATAAGAATAATATTGTAGCACTCACTGGAATGAAAAAACCAGAACGTGGTATAAGGATCTAAATGATCTTGGTAAAAAAATGGTGCCCTCTACCCTTTTATTTGTGAACTCTGCTGTGAAGTGGGTCATTTCAACTTTCAATCCTCAGGCCATATGAGCACTTCAAGATTGTATTGTGATAATGTGATCACTGATAATCAACATGATGAACTTACATTGTTTTTGGGGTGTGAAGAGTTATCAAGAAAAACTTCTTTGGTAGACATGAGTGCTTTTGGTATGAATTGCGTCCTGCATGGGTGTCATCTTTATTGTGTTGATAATTGCCACGCAAATACTTACATACAAAATCTTATAAAAGATGATATTTTACCAAAATATGACAGGACTAATATGAGTTTTGATCTTATTAATGAAAAGGAGTCCTCCAAAGTTTCTTCTATTGTCTCTAACAATAAACCAGGGTATGTTGAGAAGCTTCCTTTCAAGGCTCTCCCTCCTAAAGAGGAGAAGAAGAAGAAGAAGAAGAAGAAGAAGAGGAGTAAAATGAGAGAGGAAACGGTATCTTCCTATAAGCATGTTGATCCTATCGTAGTTTTTGCTGATGAGTCTGAACTAGATGATGTTCCTATGCCTTATGCCTGTTACCTATAGTAGTGATCATGATTGGGAAAAGCACACCACTTTTGATATTGAAAATCTCTTTGGCACCAATTCTGAAAATGATGATATTAATAGTTGTTGTGCTATTAGTGCTATCTATATTCCTTCCAATGATGATATGTTTACAAATGAACACACTTGGGAAGATAGCTATTCTATTGCTTATGGTGATACTATACCTCCAATATATGATGATTACAATGATGAGTATGCTATTTTCAATCCACCTACTATTGAGGAGAAAATTGATTGTGATTACAATATGCCTCCTATATTTGATGATTATGGTGATGAGAATAATAATGATAGCTATTTTGTTGAATTTTCTCTCACTACAATTAATAAGAATGGCTATTCTTATGTGGAGAGTAATAATCATTTTATGCATGTGGCTCATGATAAGAATGTTTTATGTGATAGTTATATTGTTAATTTTATTCATGTTGCTACTGAAAGTTATTATGAGAGAGGGAAACATGGTCTTATGCATCTCAACAATATTAAGTTTCCCCTCTTTATGTTGAAAGTCTTGAAGTTGCACTTGTTTTGGTTTCCTATGCTTGTTGCTTTGTGCTTTCATGACTTGTTTATTTACAAGATTCCTATGCATAGGAAGTGGGTTAGACTTAAAATGTGTTTTGGATTTGCTTCTTGATGCTCTCTTTTACTTCAATTCATATTTCTTATGTGAGCATCTTCTCAAACTATCAAGCCTAACTTAAAGGCGTTAAAGAAAAGTACTTGTTGGGAGATAATCCAAGAGTTTTCTTGAGTCTTGGAAGTTATTGCTTCTGTAATGACCTCTCCTTGTCCTTTTTATTCGCTTTTTGTACCAAGGATGACCTCTAATGAGAGGGAAGTAAGATTAGGGGAGTTGCTGTCCCGAAACAGATTTCTGTCCTCCACCATAAAAATTCGTGAGGAGTCTCTGTAACTCGGATTGAGCTAAACATTTACGAATAAATCCCACAGTATGTTAGATAACTTTCATTAGTTCAACACTTTTTGATTTGAGCAACAGAAGATGTTCTAAAAAATAGGTTTATACCTGCTGGTCTGTTTTGATAGATTTCTGCCATTATTTGCATTTGCTTCTTACTGATTCCTTTTTGGGTTCTTTTTGGGAAATTGAGATTTTTGAAGGATTTGCTACAATAGCTTATGTTTTTAGTGAAAAGTATTGTTGTTCCAAAGCCTTACCTAAGGGTCTAATATCTTTTGAATACACTAATGTTGCTAATGAAGATTGTGTGAAGTTTTGTATGAAGGAAAAAATTTAGGTGTAGAGAGAGAATGATGCAATGAGATGAAGAATGGACAAAAGCTCAATCTTGGGGATGCCACCATGGTGTCACCCCAAGAAATATCCAAGAGGTACAAGCGTCATAGCTTGGGGATGCCCAAGACATCCCCTTCTTCATCAATAAAAAGCTCAGGTTTGTCTAGACACTTCGTTTTTATTGTTTCATGCACAGTTGTGTTGTTCTTGGAGCATCTTAGTTTTCATTTTTGGTTTTCGTTTGCTTATTTTTCTTGAGTAAGTTGGTTGGTTACACCACACTTCTTTTGGACAGAGACACACTTTGTTTCCATTGCCTAGAACACTCTAGTTTTCACTCTTATTGTTTTGTGAGTGTTCACTTTTGCTAGCACTGCGTTCAACCTTAGTTTTCTTATGCTTTCAGCTTAGAACTTTTTAGTTCTTCTTTGTGGATTTGTGAGACAAGATCACTGATCTTTATTGATTATTATCTTTCTGAGTTGTTTCAAATAAGTTGTTTGGTGTTGGAAAAGAGTAGGAAGCTTCATGCTTAAGTGGTACAAAAGGGATCTTGCATTGACTATGACTTAGACTTTGGCATGACATTCTAGGTGTTGTTTTTACCTTATGATTAGTGATTATTGTTGTAGCATGTCTTGTTCCAAACAATTGGTATTGCTTAGTGTGCCTTGAAGGAATCATGCGTTGTTTTAGCATACAAAAGCATAGTATTGTGGTATTCTCCTTTGATGCTTTGCTTGGGTTGACTTGGCTCATGCTTACACCATGTTATGACTATCAACAAGTCACCATTATCCTCTATGATCATTTAGTCCTTGACTTGTAGTACCATTCTATGCTTTGATTAGTATGCTTTGTTGCACTGCATGATTATGGCCATTATGCTCTCTTAGTTGGTTGCTCCCAGTATTTTGCTAGCCTCCACTTGTATGAGTAAGTTCTACTTATGCTTCCAACTCCCAAGAAACCAAGTTATTCCAAAGTGTCCACTATAAACTCATATGCATGGTGTGTTACACCATTCCAAGTATATTCTTGTTTCCAGCTATCTTCCAATTAAAAACTATTTTGTTATGTGAAAACGTAGTGATTAAAGCCCTCACGAACTTGATGGCACACTTTATATTCTTTTCCCCTAATAAACTTGAACCATTGTGTCTCTATGTTGTATATGCTTGCACCCATACGTTGGAATTAGCAGAACCATGCTGTCACGGGGAACGTTTTCAACATTGCACTTGTACTTTGTACTCAGTTGATATCATGCTATTTTGTCTGTGGATGTCACCGGTGTTAAATAAAGAGGGAACTTGTAAGTCCATGGAGTTTGTATTCTGTGTTAGAAAAACTAGCATTCAAACAATTCATCACATAAAATAATAAAAACAAAGCAATGCATGCAAGCATGCAAAAGATTGTTTTATTTGGAAAAGTGGTTTCTAATAGGTTATAAACATTTTAAAACACCTATTGGTCATTTATAAAAGTGGCAAAACCATTTGATATTAAGTTAGTGAACATGTCCACTTTAAATCATTTTTGTTTTGCTAGAAATGATTTAAATAAAAGTAATAATTTCTAGTGTTTGCCAAATATATTTTTAAACACAAATGTTAGTGTTTATGGTCAAAGTGTTTAAAAACAAAATCATTTACAAAAGGTTTCACTCAAAACCATTTTTAAATCAAGCACCATTTTTATTTTACTAGAAATGCTTTTTATTCAAAAAATAATTTTTCTAGGGTTCATAAAATATATTTTTAAATCCAAAATTTGGATTTTATGGTTAGTAGGTTCAAAACAAACCATTTACAAAAGATTTTACCCTAAAAACATTTTTAGAATAAATTTTATACACAAACTAAGCTTAAACATGTTTCTGCAAAAACAGTCAATTTTCCAGAAGCAAAATATTAAACAAAGGGCATGGCTGCAAGTATTATTTTTCCTGATTCCAATGATATACAATTTGTAAATTTTGGACGTGTAGATTTAAAGTTGTGAATTTTACAAAATCTAACAACTAATAGAAATGTTTCTGGTTTTTATAACACAGACTGGGCCATGTGGCTGATTCTTATTCGTTGGTACCGGTTAGGCAGGATCGCATGATGTGGAGCGTTAGATCTAACTAGATCCTGCGGCATAGATCAAGCGATGATGGTTTGTTAAGTTATCTATTCATAGCCATGCGATCAGGATCTAACGGCTACGGTGCACTGGCCAAAGTCTGGCAGCGCAAACCAGCGACGAGCAGCGACGCGGCTCTTCCAGCTATGGTACGGTGCAACCAGGAACCAAGAGAGGGAACGGAGGTGCTTACCGTGCTCGTGTGGTTGCAGTGAAGCTCAAGGTGGTTGTCGTAGTCCAAGGGGCGCACGGGAGCAAAGGGGATTGCTCGCCGGAGATGTTGCTGACGACGGGTGCGCTCGGCTGCGACGTTTGCGAGGCTACAAAGCAGAAGGAAGCCAGCAAAGGGTCGCATTAGATGCGTAAGGTGAAGGTGAGTACGCGAGCCTCATCCAGGGGGAAAGGAGAGGTCAGGTTTACCGGGAAAAGGTCGCCGGAGAGGGGCAAACGGCGGTGGTGCTCTGTTCATCGAGGTTGCCGATGCTAGGGTGCATGTGCGGGTGAGAGGGAGGCACTGGCAGGTGCGTATTGTTCTGGTGAGTACTCTCATGGAAACCAGGGGCAGTGTGGGTGGATGTTCTCGCCGGAATTCGCACTGAGGCTCGCCAGAGCAGAGAAGGTTGCAAGTAGAAATCGCAGCAGCCTGGTGGCTCCGGTGGGATGGGATCTGAGGGAAAAGAGAGAGGGGAGGGAGGCGCTCAAGTAGGCAGAGGCACGGCATGGTTAACTCACGGATTCAATGATAATTACGAATCGCAATCAATGGCAACAATGGTCGGAGGAAAGAGGGGAGAAATGGTCGCAGGTTGAAGACGATGTCCAGCTGGCGGTGGGGTTGCGCTGTCAGCGAGGTGGAGAGTTACTAGTGGGGTCCCGCGTTCAGTGACTGAGTGGGTTTATCTGGGGTGAGAAAACGTTCCGGAGGGGGAGAGGGAGGTGGACTGCGAGTTGGGCCTGTTGGGTTAGCTAGGCTGGACTGGTTCTTTTTCCATTTTTTATTCTGTTTCTTTTTCTATTTTGATTTTCTGTTTTCATTTTATTCAAAAGATTCAAACTCTCATTTGATTTCAAACTTTTCTCCAACTTTCAGTATGTTTTAATACTATTTATTAATGTATTTTAAAGTCCATTTTATAATAATTTCTTTTGTTCATTTATTGTTTATTCTTTTATTTTAAATAAACTTTTTGTCTTTATTAAATAGGATTTTAAATATGGTTCTAATCCATATTATTTATTCAAATGATTTAACCTTCTATTTTAAATTCAAATGTTTCTCAAACCCTTTTCAGTAGGTTTTATTTATTCAATAGTGTGTTAAGTAATTCATTTTGAATTATTTAAAATATTTTAATATGATTTATTAATCATTTAAATTGGGCAATTTTCTTTATTCAAATAAAATCAAATATGGTCTTAATCCCATATAAATTTTATTCAAATAATTCTTTGATTCCATTTAAGTTAATTAAGTAACTTTTATTCCACTTGGGCAAATTCCAATTTATTATTTTCTCACGATTTAATTAATCATTTTCATTAGGGATTTTGTCTTTATTCAAATAGAATTGAATTTGGTTAAAGCCATATAATTTTATTTGAATATCCTTTTATTTTATATTTATTCCATTTGCTTATGGATTTAATTCAAGTTTTAAATTGTCTTCTAAATACTTTTCTTGGAATTTATTATTTATTTAGTTTAGGCAATTTGTCCTTATTTAAATAAAATTGGATATTGTTTAATCCTTATGATTTTTATTTAAATAATATTTTACTCCTTTTTATTATTCAATACTTTCATTTTTTTATGGATTTGGCCAAGATTTAATTTGGCTTTTAAATAATCCTTATTTGTTTATTTCTTTCTTTATCTTATAAAATTCATATCTTTTTATTTATAGATCCAAAATGGGTGATTCCAATTTGTATAATTTTATTCAATATTTGTTAATCCTTTTATATCTCCTTAGGATTAATTTGCTCACAATTTGGTATGGATTTTAGTTAGGAGCTTTATTAGCTTTGGAAATTATTTTCCTTTTAACTTATTAAATTCATATGTGTTTATCCATGGCTCCAAATTTAATGAAACCAATTTCTATGATCTTATAATATTTTTGTTTATCATTTTGATCATTTATAAATGTTTGTTGTTAGATTTTTATATGGATCAAATCCATAGTCTTAGGGAGATCTTGGAAATGATTTTCTTCCATTGGGAATTTAGGGTTTTGGTTTATTTTCCCAAGTGTTTAAATTTCAAGATACATTCTTTGATGAATGCATTTCACTTGATTGAAATTTGTTGGATTCCATTTTATTCAAAGTTTGTTCAAGATGGGTTTTGATGTTTCTATTTGGAATAAAAAAGTTTCTTTTCACCCTAACTTTCAACAATTATTTATTTTGTTTATTTATTTTTCACATTTCAAAATTTGGAAAATTTTGGGATGTGACACACCATCGTCACCACTCCGTCCCGCTTTAACAATTGTGTTGGATATTGCTTTAGTTCTTAGGGGAAACTTTCCCGGTGTTGATTACTATTGTAGTTGATGCTTGTGAGTGGAACCATTGGATTATTGTTTATGTTCAGATTGTTATCCATTATCATATCATCTTTGATATTGATCCATATGATGTCTTGTGAGTAGTTCGTTTAGTTCTTGAGGACATGGGAGAAGTCATGTTGTTATTAGTGGATCTGTGATGAGTTATTATTCAATGGTCTAGTATTTAAGTTGTGGTGCTATTCTTCTAGTGGTGTCATGTGAACGTCGACTACATGACACTTCACCATTTATGGGCCTAGGGGATTGCATTGTGTATTTGGCTACTAATCGTGGGGTTGCCGGAGTGACAGAAACCTGAACCCCTGTTAGGACACCTTTGCACAAGGGAGCGTAGGATCTCAGAGTTTAAGGCTGTGGTTAGATTTATATCTTAATTACTTTCCTATAGTTACAGATGTTTGCAGGGGGTTTAATCACAAGTATGTATTAGTCCTAGGAAGGGCAGTATGTTAGCAGAGGTTCACCCACACAACACTTACAAACACCAGAGAAGAGTACTCAGCTATTTGAAGCGAAAGCATTTGACATAATTCCCATGTGTCCTCGAGAACGTTTGGTCCTTATAAGTGAAACGTATCTATAATTTTTGATGCTCCATGCATTTAGTCTACTTTGCTTTACTTGTCTACACTTTGAGGTGCTTTTTACATGTTTTCTGGTACTAACTATTAACAAGTTGCAACAGTGCCAGATGCCTGTTTTATGCTGTTTTTGGTTTCAGAAAAGTTAGTAAAGAAATATTCTAGGAATTGGACAAGACGAACGCCAAAGTCAATAACTTTCCGTGGAGAACAAGAAGTCCAGAGGAGAGTCGTAGGGGCTGGCCAGGGGGGCCAGACCCACCCCAGGCGTGGGGTCAGGTGGACCGCGCCTGGGTAGGGTTTGGCAACCCTAGTCGCCTCCTGGACTCGCCCCTTCGCCTATAAGAAGCCCCTGATACAGAAACTCTGGGTACCCGATCAGAAATCCATGAAACTGTCTGTAGCCGCCGTCACCATCGTCCCTAGATCGGGGGGATCTGAAGCTCTTCCCGGCACCCTGCCGGAGGGGAGATCATCCCGGAGGCCTTCTCTCCGGTATGATTTGTGAGTAGTTCCACCTTGGACTATGGGTCCATGTAGTAGCTAGATGGTTGTATCTCCTCCTTTGTGCTTTCATGTATAGATCTTGTGAGCTCCATTCATGATCAAGATCTAATCTATTTTTAATCATGCATGTTGTGTTTGCGGGGATCCGATGGATATTGAGATTATTATGTTGGTTTGATTAATGGTTCTATCTTTATGATTCTATCATGTTTGTGTTGTTTGTGATCTTGCATGCTCTCTGTTGCTAGTGGTTATCTTGGCCAAGTAGTTGCTAGTGACTCCAAGAGGGAGTATTTATGCTCGATAGTGGGTTCATGCCTCTAGTTTCCAAGGGAAGTGACACAAATCTCTTCGGTTGTATATGTGTTGTTTCTACTAGGTAGAAAACAACGGTCCCTTGTTCATGGAACATGTGGATTGTTTACCTTACACACTTTGCTTAAAGCTGTTGTATGTTGCTTGCAACTTAATACTAGAGGGGGTTCGGATGATAACCTGAAGGTGGACTTCTAGTCATAGATGCAGTTGGATTACGGTCTATGTATAATGTTGTATTGCCCAATCAACTTCATAGGATCTTGCTAGCTAGTAATTGCATTGTTATGCCTTGCTCAGTTCCTATCAATTGCCCCGCTGTAATTTGTTTACCCTTCATGTCATGTTGTTTATCTAAGGAGAGCACCTCTAGTGAACTATGGACCCCGGTCCAATCTTTACCATTGATACATCTTCCATTGTTACTTGTTTACTTGCTGCAAACCATTACCTTCCACACCATACGTTTAATCCTTTGTTACAGCAAACTGGTGAGCTTGACAACCTCATTGATTCGTTCGGACAAAGTCTTGAGTTTGTGTTGTGCCAGCAACACCTGTGTGACGTTTCCTTCCTCCTTCTGGTTGGATAACCTCGGTCTCTACTGAGGGAAACTTGCCGTTGTGCTCCATCACACCTTGCTCTTGGGGTTCCAACGAAGTGCTCCACATCAACAGTTGGTGCACGCATCAAAGATTTTTGGCGCCATTGTCGGGGAAGCTAAGGACGTCTTCACTAGGGGAGTCCTTCACTTCCTCTCTCTTTACTTTGTTTTAGTTTTCTTAGTTTATTTTGCTTTGTTTTGTTTGCCTCTTTTCAAAAAACCCAAAAAAATTAGTCTAGCTTGGTTTGCTTGCTTTATTCAAAAACACACAAAAATTAGTTCCTGCTCTAGCTGCTGCTATTTTTGGGTTGCCCACCTTTGCCAAAATGAACTCTGCTGAGAACACTAAGTTGTGTGACTTCACTAGCACCAACAACAATGATTTCCTAAGCACACCTATTGCTTCACCTGCTCCTGATGCTGACTTTTATGAAATTAAGCCTGCTTTGTTGAATCTTGTAATGAGAGAGCAATTTTCTGGTGCTGGTTCTGATGATCCTGCTGCCCATCTTAATAGCTTTGTTGAACTTTGTGAGATGCAAAAGTATAAGGATGTAGATGGAGATATTATTAAGCTCAGGCTTTTTCCTTTCTCTTTGAAGGGAAAAGCTAAAAAATGGCTGCTAAACCTGAAACTATGGAAAACACCTTTGCTACTGCTCATGCCATACAAGTTACTATTGATGAAAATGTTAGGCTGTTAGCTCAATTTCATGCTAGGTGGGAAAGGGAAGCTGAAATTGATAGAAACAATTGTGTGTGCACTATCACCACTAAACCACAAGTAGCCCCTATTCCTCCTCCTACTATGCCTAAGCCTATTGATCCTACTACTAGTGATGCTAAGTTTGGTTTTGATATTGATGGTTGCAATATTTCTGAAGTGATTATGTTCCTACAAAAGCTTGCTAGAAGTCCTGATGCTAGTGATATGCATGTTGCCTTTGTCAAACACATTACAGATTCTCTTGTTAAGATTAAGGAAGAGAAGCTAAAACACAAAGCTTCTATTCCTAGGAAAGTAGAAGATAGTTGGGAACCCATTATTAATATGCGAGTGAATGACTTTTATCTCAAAGCCTCGTGTGATCTTGGTTCTAGTGTCTCTATTATGCCTAGGAAGATTTATGATATGCTTGATTTACCACCATTAGAAGATTGTTATTTGAATGTCCCACTCAATGATAATGCTAAGAAGAAACTCATGGGGAGTGTTAATGATGTTCTCATTATGGTTAACAATGCTTATGTCCCTGTTGATTTCTATGTTTTGGATGTTGAATACAATGCTTCTTGTCCTATTAGTTTGGGAAGACCTTTTCTTAGAACAGTTGGTGCCATCATTGATATGAAAGAAGGCACCATCAAATATCATTTTCCATTCAAGAAAGGTATTGAACACTTCCCTATGAGTAGAGAGAAGTTGCTTTTTCTCCTCCTTTAAAAGCAAGATTTGATGTTAATGCTTCCTCATTTGAAAATACTTGATTCTTCTTGGTTCTTGTGCCTAACTTAAAGGCGTTAAAGAAAAGTACTTATTGGGAGTTAACCCAAGAGTTTCCTTGAGTCTTGGAAGTTATTACTACTGTAATGATCTATCCTTGTCTTTTTTGTTTGCTTTTTGTGCCAAGAATAACCTCTAATGAGAGGGAACTAAGATTTGGGGAGTTTCTGTCCCGAAACAGATTTCTGTCCTCCACCAAAAAAATTAGTGAGGAGGATATGTAACTAGGATTGAGCTCAAAATTTACGAATAAATCCCCCAGTATGATGTATAACTTTCTTTAGTTCAACACTTTTTGATTTGAGCAACATAAGATGTTCGAAAAAATTCGTTTCTACATGCTGGTCTGTTTTGACAGATTTCTGCCATTATTTGCATTTGCTTCTTATTGATTCCTTTCTGAGCTCTCTTTAGATAAATTGAGTTTATTTGAAGGAGTTACTACAGTAGCTTGTGTTTTTAGTGAAAATCCTTGATGTCCCAAAGCTTTGCCCGCGTTCTAATACCTTTTGAATAAGCTAATGTTGCTAATGAAGATTGTGTGAAGTTTTGTATGAAGGAAAAATTTCAGGTGTAGAGAGAGAATGATGCAATGAGATGAAGAATGGACAAAAGCTCAAGCTTGGGGATGCCACAATGGTTTCACCCCAAGAAATATCCAAGAGGTACAAGCGTCAAAGCTTGGGGATGCTCAAGGCATCCCCTTCTTCATCAATAAAAAGCTCAGGTCTGTCTAGCCACTTCACTTTTATTGTTTCATGCACAGTTGTGTTGTTCTTGAAGCGTCTTAGTTTTCGTTTGCTTTGCTTAGTTTGTTTAGTTTGCTTTAGTAGTTTGGACCCCCGCTCTCGCTGTGTTGTTTTACAAATAAGTTTGCTTGGTGTTTGGAAAGGGGTAGTAAGTTCTTGCTTGAAGTGCAAGAGGAGCTTGCATTGACAGTGACTAAGACTTTAGAATGACATGCTAGGTGTTGTTTTTGCATTATGCTTAGTGATTATTACCTTAGCATGTCTTGTTCCAAACAATTGGGATTGCTTAGTGTGCCTTGAAGAAATTATGCGTTGTTTTAGCATGCAAAAGCATAGTATTGTGGTATTCTCATTTGATGTTTTGCTTGGGTTGACTTGGCACATGCTTACACCATGTTATGACTATGACAAGTCACCATTAGCCTCTATGATCATTTAGTCCTTGACTTGTAGTACCACTCTTTGCTTTGATTAGTTCGCTTTGTTGCATTGCATAATTATGGCCATTATTGCTCTCTTAGTTGGTTGCTCCCAGTCTTTTGCTAGCCTCCACCTGTATGAGTAAGTTCTACTCATGCTTCCAACTCCCAAGAAACCAAGTTATTCCAAAGTGTCCACTATAAACTCATATGCATGGTGTGTTACACCATTCCAAGTATATTCTTGTTTTCAACTATCTTCCAATTAAAAACTATTTTGTTATGTGAAAACTTAGTGATTAAAGCCCTCACGAACTTGATGGCACATTTTATTATTTTCCCCTAATAAACTTGAACCATTGAGGCAACTTTGTTGTATATGCTTGCACTTATAAGTTGGGATTAGCAGAACGATGCTGTCACGGGGAACGTTTTCAACATTGCACTTTTACTTTTTGTACTCCGTTGATATCATGCTCTTTTGTCTATGGATGTTACCGGTGTGAAATGAAGTGGGAACTTGTAAGTCCATGGAGTTTGTATTCTGTGTTAGAGAAACGCCTGGGCCGCTAGCCTAAGCCATGCCTAATCATGGTGGAAACTTGCAGCATCACCATAGTGAGCTATCTATGAAGCGTCCTCAATAGAAAGCTATGCATATGGTAAAAAAGATTGCTGAGATGCTCATTGTCTGCTTGCCTTGTCATTTTGGTTATGAGAAAGCTCATGTACCATGTGCAAGGGGTACCCCATTGGCGGTTCTCAATGATATGCAAATACTTACAGTGACAAGAACTTACCTGGGCCCTAAGTTGAGTATCCATGAGGTGTAGCCCTCATAGTCAAGGGACTTGAGATTGCCAACTTATACTTTATCAAGCATATACTCCAGCTTTGCCACTGTAACCTTAACCACTTCAAGATGCTTATGATAGGGGCAATGAGGGCTGAAAGCTAATAAGTACCATAATCTTTGGAAGCTCTTTTTGAAACTTGTAATCCCTGCTTCCTTTATAAAAAGGCCTTTCTTCCACCATTATTTGAGTCTCCACCATCTACCTTTAGGCACCATTAAGAGAGCATAGTTGTCATTTTGTGTGCAATGTTCCAAAGCTTATTAATTGATGCATATTGTGCTATTACTTGCTCTTGTGCTATTTGTTTCTAGTCACCCTTGTGAACTTTGCAGGTGTCCTATGCATTTTTGATGCTCCATGCTTGTTTAGTATCTACTTTGCTTTAGTTTTCTACACTTTGAGGTGCTTTTTACATGTTTTCTGGTACTAACCTATTAACAAGTTGCAACAGTGTCAGATGCCTGTTTTCTGCTGTTTTTGGTTTGAGAAAAGTTAGTAAAGAAATATTCTCGGAATTGGACGGGGCAAACGCCAAAGTCAATAACTTTTCGTGTGGAACAAGAAGTACAGAGGAGAGCCAGGGGGGCAGACCCACCCCAGGCGCGAGGTCAGGTGGACCCGCGCCTGGGTAGGGTTTGGCGACCCTGGTCGCCTCCCGGACTCCCCCCCTTTGCCTATAAGAAGCCCCCGATACAGAAACTCTGGGTACCCGATCATAAATCCACGAAACCGTCTGTAGCCGCCGCCACCATCGTCCCTAGATCGGGGGGATCTGAAGCTCTTCCCGGCACCCTGCCGGAGGGGAGATCATCCCGGAGGCCTTCTCCCCGGTATGATTCGTGAGTAGTTCCACCTTGGACTATGGGTCCATGTAGTAGCTAGATGGTTGTATCTCCTCCTTTGTGCTTTCATGTATAGATCTTGTGAGCTCCGTTCATGATCAAGATCTAATCTATGTAATCATGCATGTTGTGTTTGCGGGGATCCGATGGATATTGAGATTATTATGTTGGTTCGATTAATGGTTCTATCTTTATGATTCTATCATGTCTGTGTTGTTTGTGATCTTGCATGCTCTTCGTTGCTAGTGGTTATCTTGGCCAAGTAGTTGCTAGTGACTCCAAGAGGGAGTATTTATGATTGATAGTGGGTTCATGCCTCTAGTTTCCAAGGGAAGTGACAGAAATATCTTTGGTTGTAGATGTGTTGTTGCTACTAGGGAGAAAACAACAGTCCCTTGTTCATGGAACATGTGGATTGTTTACCTTACACACTTTGCTTAAAGCAGTTTCCTGTTGCTTGCAACTTAATACTGGAGGGGGTTCGGATGATAACCTGAAGGTGGACTTCTAGTCATAGATGCAGCTGGATTACGGTCTATGTATAATGTTGTATTGCCCAATCAACTTCATAGGATCTTGCTAGCTAGTAATTGCATTGTTATGCCTTGCTCAGTTCCTGTCATTGCCCCGCTGTAATTTGTTTACCCTTCATGTCATGTTGTTTATCTAAGGAGAGCACCTATAGTGAACTATGGACCCCGGTCCAATCTTTACCATTGATACATCTTCCATTGTTACTTGTTTACTTTCTACAAACCATTACCTTCCACACCATACGTTTAATCCTTTGTTACAGCAAACCGGTGAGCTTGACAACCTCACTGATTCGTTGGGACAAAGTCTTGAGTTTGTGTTGTGCAGGTATCCATGTTGCCAGCAACACCTGTGTGACGTTTCCTTCCTCCTTCTAGTTCGATAACCTCGGTCTCTACTGAGGGAAACTTGTTGTTGTGCTCCATCACACCTTGCCCTAGGGGTTCCAACGAAGTGCTCCACATCAACAGTTGGTGCATGCATCAATAAGTATTTCCACCGGCTTGTCCTTTGCTAAGAAAGGATTGGGCCACTTGCTCCGTTTGTTCGTTACTTCAGTTACTTGTTCTTGGTTTTGTTGCCTTGTCAGAAAACCACTAAAAATCCGTTTGCTAAGTATTCACAGAGATTTCCTGCTCCATACCACTGTTCAGCACTTTCTGCTCCTCGTTGGGATCGACACTCCTATTTATCGAAAGTACTACGATACACCCCCTATACTTGTGGGTCATCAATTATTCATGATCTTTGTTTGTAGCCTTTCATGTTGCATGCATAGTTACCATGTCCTATTGTTAGAACTCCATCTTTCATGCACATGTTTAGAGTTCTTTGATCCCAGCTTCCAATGCTTGCAACTGGTTTGATCTTGGTTTTGATGGTGCATGTAACCTCAAAAATTATTCTTTTTATCACTTACCTACTCGAGGACGAGCAGGAGTTAAGCTTGGGGATGCTTTATACGTCGGAAACGTATCTATAATTTTTTATGCTCCATGCTTGTTTTGTATCTACTTTGCTTTTCTTTGTCTTTACTTTGAGGTGTTTTTATATATTTTCTAGAAATAACCTATTAACAAGTTGCCACAGTGCCAGTTGCCTGTTTTCTTCTGTTTTTGGTTCCAGAAAGGCAGAAAATCAATATTCTCGGAATTGGACAGGACAAAAGTCAAAGTTATTATTTTTCCTGGAGCAACACAGAACCACGAAGCAGAGTCGGAGGGGGCCACAGGGTGCCGCACCCTCCTAGGCGTGGGCAAAGCCCTGGGGGCGCCCACAGGGGGTGTGGGCCCCCTAGACCCCCACCGACCTTGATTCCTGCGCATATAAGAAGCCTCCGATGAGAAAACCCTAAAACATCCCACAAACATCCACGAAAACCTTTATAGCTCCGCCGCCACCGAAGGGGAGATTCGGGGGATAGAAAGTCTCTGTTCCGGCACCCTGTCGGGACGAGGAAGTGCCCCCAGAGCCATCTCCATCGCCATCTTCATCACCATTACTGATTCCCATGATGAGGAGGGAGTAGTTCTTCCTCAGGGCTAAGGGCTCTACCGGTAGCTATGTGTTCATCTCTCTCTCTATGCATGATCTTGTGGTCATGAGCTTTGTAATAAAGTAGATCTACCTTGCTACTCAAGTTCTTCATTAGATCTCTGCTCTCCCCATGTGTGTGAAAGTGACAGCGTGCACATCATGGTGTCACTTAGGTTTGAATCTACATAAATACTCCTTGTGCTTTAATAGATCTATGCTTTTCCCCACGTGTGTGAAAGTGACAGCGTGCATACCGTGTGTGGCACTTTGGCTAGATTGAATGTTTTTTATGAGTTATATTTGGAGTTGGATTTCTCTATGAAATTGTGATGTTTGTTGTAATCACATTCCCATGGACTACAATATGTGGTGATGACATGTGTCAACATGATCCCATGTTTAGTTTGGAGAATATTAAATCTTAAGTAGTTTTTCAATGAGTAGAAATTACTTTTCTAAAAATAAAAAGATTTAAACCAAGCCTTAACCTTGTAATGTTAGAGATGATGCTAGATCATCTATAGGACCCTGGTGTGTGATGATTGCAAGTAGTTAAGTATTGTTTGGTGATTGTGTACCTCGTATTTATTCATAGATTCTAGTACCGACCAAGGATACGAGGAGGAAGGAGGATACTACGAAGGGGAAGCCAAGGAGAACTTCAACCACTGCTCTGCACAAGGCAAGCTGATACTATACCAATGCAAGCCTAATACTACTAGTTGATTGAGCAAGCTAGTAACTATGCAAGCTTATACTGATATTGATGCAAGCTAACCCTTGCAAGATACCCTACTGATGCCACAAACCCTTACTTGTGATATGACTACTATATGCCTTAAGCATATGTGATCATACCCCCTTGATAAACCAAATCCTAATTTTATGTGGAAGCTTCTTAATTTATTTCTTTATCAAAGCTTACTTAGTGTCTACCTAAGAGTTTGGTAGATACTAGACAGTTGTGCTGAAGGTTGCATAAAGAGCATAAAATTTGGCCTAAGATAGAAAACTTGATCTCAGCCTAAGACATGAGATTGAACTTAGTTAAAACCCCACTAGTTACCACCCCTCCTTAGTACTACCCCACCTGTAGATGCTAGTGCTAAGCATAAAACTTGATCAACTTTAGATGGGAATACTTGGTGGAAAAATGGTTATGAAAACCTTGGAATGATGGATCATTCTATTGAAATGTTTTGGACATGTGTTTCCAAACACTTGATGATTTTGGTGATGAAAATGTTGAGGCATGAGCCTTAGCCCCTTTATAAAACTGATGGTTGTCTGGATGCGATACCATTCCAATTTTATCGTACAACCACAATACCCGAAGATTGGGTAGGGCTTGACTGGAAACTTATGTACCTTAGTATTAGTTCCCTCACGGCCAAGGTCTGAGCTGAGGCTACCTTGTGAAGATTGTCCACCTGTGTAGTACCCAAGATGACAGTTGGTCATGGTTGGGAGGCCATACTCACAGGAGAGGTGCTTATACTAGGGCGTGTAATCGAAAGGTTAGGATTGATTATCCACATACTGAGTATGGTGAATTCAGGATTAGTTCCTGACGGATGTATCGAATGTTGTGGTGAAAGTGTACAATCTCTGCAGAGTGTCAAACTATTCGAATAGCCGCGTCCGCGGTTATGGACAGTTGGAGTGGCCATACTATTTCCCCCGTCAGACTTTTCAAAATGACTTGTGCAACGAATTGAGACTTTGACTTGACCACAACAGAGTTGTGACCTGAATTACAAGATCCCACTTAGGAGTTATCAAATTGTGACTAGCTTTGGCACTTAGTAGAGATAAACCTGGATTTTTTCAAAACAACCCTAGAGCCTAGTGTCCTATTATCCAAAAACCCCTTACCTGTTAGTATTAGTTTGCGAGTACTTAAAGAGTACTCATGGCTTTGTCCCGGGCTATTCCCATGGCCAGACTATGAAGAGGAGTACCGGGAAGATGGACCCCAGGAAGGTTATGACAACTAGGATCATCTCCCATCGTCAGCATTGCCTGTGACCCTGAAAATGGAGCTTTGCCTACGCTACCGTTATTACTACGTATTCCGCTGCTTGAAATTGTATTAAGAACTGGATCATGAGATCTTTATTCGTGTAAGAACTTATGTATCGTTGTAACGGATGATGTACTATGGTATCCAATTCTGTTATGTCTCGCAAAAATGGTAATCCTGGGATTGCGAGGTATGGCATAACAGGCATCTAGGATTGAAAAATCCGGGTGTTGACACATTAGGTGCGCACGGAGATGTAGAACAAGTCAGTGTGAACCATAGACAGAGGGGCGTGCGGTGCTCACCGGAATTCGATGACGAACTCGTTGGAGCAGCGAGGTTGCGGTGAGGAATTCTTGCATCCTGGGGGCGCTCTGTGCTTGGAGTCTGGGGGAAAATGGAGAGGGGGGAGAGGGGATTTAAGTAGCAAGGGCGCAGCGCGATTAACTCCGGCATTGAATGGGAATTGAAGCCGCAATCAAATAGGAAACGCCCGGCGAGATTTTGGGGATGAACTAGTCGCCAGGGTGGAGACGACGACTGCCATGTGGGCCGTGGCTGTCAGCGAGAGAAAGAAAGAGGGAATGGGCCCAAGCGGTCAGTGACTCAGTGGGTATGGCTGCGAGTGAGAGAGAGAGAGAAGGGGGAACCCGGGTGGGCTTAGTGGGCTGGTTTCACTGTTGGGCCAATTGACCGGCGACGGCCTTTTTCCTTTTCTCTATTCATTTTCTATTTCTGTTTTGATTTTCCGAATCCATTTTCAAACAAATTCAAATGCCATTTGAATTCAAATTTGTTCTAGATTTTTGCAGAGTGTAACAATCATATTTCTGGGTATAAAAACATGTGGTCTCTCTGTATTAGCTTGGTCCTATTGATCAAACAAAATAAACAGTGACATGGCACCTGATTTGATCAGGTTTTGAAAATGGTTTTACATTCACATTTGTTTTGCAAATTTTTGCTTTAAGCATTAGCAAGCAAGCAAAACATTCTGAGAGCAACAAGGTTTGGTTTTGAACAAATAATTTCCCATTGGAGAGTGGTATTTGATTTAATGTTGATCACATAAAATAATAGCACTTAGTGCTTTGTTTTCTTGAAATGGGTTTGACATTTGATCCCTAAATGATATGCATGCATGAATGATATGCAATATTTGAAACATGATTTTAGGGATGTTACACCTTGGGAGAAAATACTATGAATATATATATGAAGTATCCCCCAAGGTGTGGAGCCAGAAAACTCGCAAGATCAAAAATGCAATAAGATATGCAAGTGAAATCCTTAGATGATGAACTAGAGCTTGTTATGATGATGACCACAAGCTCTAGATCCTCTCATGGACAAGAACCAAATAATAACCAAGAAAGATGATGCTATGAATGCAAAGGTTTGAGCTCTCTCCGAACGATGCAAACGAGACACCCGCTTGAGAGCCCCTCTTGATAGTACGGCTATCTATCCTAAACCCGGTCTCCCAACTAACAACACGAGACCGGCAAAAGAGAAGCCCTATCAAGAACATACCTTTGCCTTGAGCAACCCACTTGAACTTGATGTAGACCGTCTTCTTCTTCTATAGTGGGAACACCTTTCTTGGATGCTCTTGATTGATGAAGATGAAGACTTGCAAATTGCTCCCCCATACTCCATGGGGAAACCTCTTCTTTGAACTTGCCTTCATCATTCCATGAGCACGAGGATGGCAAGCTTCAAGCATGAGATCTTCTAGAGATGGTGCATCTTGAGCTCGCCCTTCTTCATCCCTACTTGAGGTTGATCCATCTTGATGCAACTCTTTGCACATGCCTGGATCGACCTTCAAGCTCCTTCTTTCTTCATGATTCCAATGGGCACAAAGCCCTTGGACATTTCTTCATCTTCCAACCTTGAGACCAACACATGGCCCAAGCGATGCCAATGGACAAACCTACAAGTGAAACTCAATTTATACATTAGTCCATAGAGATTGTCATTAATTACCCAAACCACACATGGGGGCATACATGCCCTTTCAATCTCCCCCATTTTGGTAATTGATGACAATCCCTTAGCGAGGGTTTAAATATGACAATTAACGACCAAAGCGGTTGCCCCAACATCAAATACTACACAAGTATGTGATGTTGGTATAACCACAATATATAGAGCAAACTCCCCCACAATCTATGCATGTGTGATGAACTTGAATTTCATTGCATAGATTGCCAACCGTTACCGTTGGTTGAGTTTCCTCTATATATTCAACATGCAAAGCAAACACAAAGATGCAAGAGCATGAGAGGCAAATGCTTAAGAACACACTCAAAGCAAAGGCCAACTTCCCTTAAACCCTCCAAAACTTCTCCCCCATTGGCATCGATTGCCAAAATGGGTGAAAAGTTCTAGACGACCAACATAGTGAGAATTCCTCCAAAGGTGTGCATATGCACAAGTCAAATGATGAGAACTAGGGAGGAAGTAAAACTATATTGAGGACCCAAAGAAAGCAAAAAAGAAAAGAAAGAAAAAGAAAAGGGCTTCAACAAATGAAGCGAGCAATCAAAAGATCCAAAAGAAACAAATGAAACACCATCAAATGATGTCAAAAGGAAACAACAACCAAAAGAGTGTTTAAATAAAAATAGAGAAGCTCCACAAACTTTGTGCAAAGATTAGAATACTTGTATTGAATACAATATGCACAAATATGGAATCCTTGCTCCCCCATAAGCATTTAAACCACAAGAAACGAGAAAGAAGGAACATGTGCATCATTAAATGAATTATAGAAGCTCCCCAAAGATTGTGCACCAATTATAGTAATTATTTTTGGAAACAACATGCACAACCATGGAATCCTCACTCCTTCAAAACCATTTAGCAATGCACACAAAATACAATAACTTGGAAACCACCGAAGAATCAAAATGAAGTAAGAGGTGATCTCCAAGAAATGCAAAAACAACCAAATATTGATCTTCTCTTGTGTGTATAAATTTTTAGGTGGAAAATATCACAAAGACATATAACCACAAAGAAACATGCACACACAAAATAGATACTCAAGAAAACACATGAAGACCCAAAAAGAAGTCATAGAATATACCAATAAGATGTTTTGCTTGAAAGCATTCCCAAGGGCTCAAATATATCTTATTGTACATCAATGAGCTTCAAACACCAACATACCCCATACAACACAACTATTCTCAAGGGAAGAAAAGGATAGAAGGAATATATGGGGAAAGGCAACAAGTATCACAAGATAGAAATCAACTTGGCAAAAATACTCACTATTGCACATGAGAGATATTGAGGAAACGATATGCAACAAAATTTCTAGATTGACATATTTGGGATTAGTGAATCATGAGCATGATTTAGTATAGTCCCCATTATATGCACTCATCTCAACATACACACATTTGCAATAGAGAGAACTCTTCAAAGCCAAAGCAAGAAATCCTACATATGGAAGAACACAAATTCATGCCAACAAGCAACCTACACAAGGTTTGGAACAAGATATGTATGCATGAGAGAGAGATACTTGTTACCGAGATATAATTGGTAGGATGAAGAAGATATGAATTCGTTGATCATCCTAGCTTGCATCCAACTAACATGTAGACGCCACTTCTTCCTTGTTCAAGATACAAGCACCCAATATATATCTCCAATGTACCTAAAACACAATTAAGTACACTATGGTCCCCAAACAAATTGGGTCCAAAGTAGTTAGTGAAACTACAATACATAGGAGAACCCCCACACAAATATGTGCATATTGATATGAAATTGAATTTCATGCACATATTAGCCCATTAGGATTTGGTGGAGTTTCCCCTATATACTGGATCAAAGAAAGCAAGCATGCCATAATATATACAAGAAGTAAATATGCATGCATAGTCTTTCAAGAACCAAAAGGAGATACAGTTTGAACAAAAACACCAAGTAAACCAATAAGACACACACAAAAGTGTGACTCGGCAAAAGGTGTCCAAATTGTATCTAAGAGCCAAATCAACACATGAAAGAACACAAGTTCAACAAATGAACTCGAAAGAGCCAAAGAAAAAGGATAAGAAAAATACCAAGGCTCAAGGATTTATCTCATCCTAAAAGAACAAAACAAGAGAAACGGAATGAGATAAAGCCAACTCCCAATGAGAGCAAGGAAATAATAACCAAAACAAACTCTTCACACTTTTCATGATGGCACACAAAGTACCAACACAAAAAGGATCGAGCTTCCAAGCAAAAACAGATCAAATCAAGAAGCATAAAACAATGTTCTAGATAATATAGGAGAGCACCCCCATAAGTAGAGCATTATATATAATTTTTCCTTTGAATGCAAAATGCCCACAAATGAGATCATCACTACTACCTACACTAAGTAAAACACAAAGGGAAATAAATAGAATAAGAAGATCCACAAGAGGCAAGGAAATCTTGGGAGCAACTAGACAAACATTTTATTGGCCAAAGATAAGATAAATAAAAAAGGCCAAAACGAATATGATCAAAGAATCCTACCATATATTAAATACTAATTGTCCAAGGACAAGAAGTAATAGGGATAATTTTCCCGAGATAGTTTGCAAGGATATCCAAGATCATATTCACACAAAGAAGCATATAGCAAGATAGGAATTAAGCTTGATGCTTCGAAAGAGATTCTTGATTGCTTCAAATAGTCACACAATCACTAGTGATTGGATTAAATAGAAGCAAGTGGTTTCCATGAGGATATGTAGATCCAAATATGAGGAAAAACATACCAAGAATCACTCTCACAAACAAGATCCAAAAGATGAGCAATAAAAATATTCAAGTAAATTGGAACTTGTATGAGCAAATGTGCCACATAGGAACTAGATAATTCTCAATATCAAATCTAAGTGGCACTACCTCAAATGTCCACAATTTCTAGGTTTGTAATATGCAAAAAGCATATTACTCCCCCATGATGTGATAAACCAAGAAATCTCAACAAGAGGCAAGAAAATCAAAATAGAGGTATTAATGGACATTGTGGAATATTAGTTTCTCATGAGACAGACATACCACATAGAGACTAGATGAACATGCAATAAAACTACTAAGTGGTTTTCCTCATGTACACCCATTTTAGGATTGTGGAATGCCCAAGCATGACACCCCCCCCCCAAAACGGAATAGTCCATTAATCCCTCATAAGAGCCAAACAAGATACCTACTAGAAACAATAAAGGCTCCAAACCAAAACGCAAATACATGGTGTGCTAACCAACATACACAAATATACATCATAAATCAATATAAGTAAGTGGGAAGCACAACATGTACAAACACATGCAAGGTACAAAACCAACACATGCACAAGGGAGCAAGTAACTATAAAGTAAAGGAGTTAAGCACAAGTTACCAGAAGGAGGAACATTGGATATAGAATAGATGCATGATAACCCAAATAACTTGAATTTCATAAGAAGGAATAGATGAAGATCCCTCAAATCTTCATAAGGTTGTCAAGTCTTCAATGCCCTCCAAAAACACCTATTGATCAAGTTTTAGCTTGTTGGTCCCCAACCAAGTTGGGTCCTAAGAAGTTAGTCACAATAGGTTTGGCCACCCAAATGGTTCTTATCTTGACACCACTTTGGGAACCAACAAATTTGGCAAACACATTGCCCATCTCATCCTTACGAAGAAAATAAGCACCATCAATCAAGATAGGATGAGATGAGGAGATACCCATGGTGCATGAGGAAGAAAGGTGCCCCTTCTCACGGCATATGTAGCAAGTTCTTCTCTTGCCATCTTTCTTCTTGGGAGGAGCTGCACCATGAAGAAGAGCTTGAGGCTTCTTGGGAAGTGGCCCATCTTGAGCTTGTGGGGGAGCTTGAGGCTGCTTCCCTCGTTGCTTCCCACTAAGAGGCTTCTTCTTCAATGGGCAATCCCTCACATGATGCCCTTCTTCCTTGCACTTGAAGCACACAATGTTGGCCGGATTCTTCACTTGTCCTTGACCCTTCTTCTTGTTGCCCTTGTGCTTCAACGAGTTAGTGGGCTTGCTCTTGGTGTCGGAGTTGAAACCAAGCCCACTCTTGTCACTTGGGGGTCGCCGCACACTCAACATCTTCTTGAGCGTGGTCTTCCCTTCATGACACCTTTTCAAGTCATTCTTCAAAGAAGTGACTTGAGCCTTGAGCTTTTTTGACTTCCTCTACATGGTTAGTATCAACAACAATACTAGAGGAAGTAGAAGCTTCATTGTTAGAGAAACAAGGCAAATGATGCAATTCATCACAAGATTTAGCATGGTTGTGAGAGGATGAATTACAAGGACTAGCACATGGCAATATAGCATTAGGAGTAGATGTAGTGCTAAAGTCCACATGAGGCCCACTAGATGTTACCTTTGACACAATGGCCTCATGAGCTAACTCTATCCTACCATGGGAGAGTAGAAGATCCTCATGCGATCTTGAGAGCTTGGCATGACTTTCTTCTAATCTCCCATAGTTGCTTGTTAGCAAAGCAAGTTGAGCCTTTAGCTCAACATTCTCCTTCAAGATAGATGCTTCACATGAAATAGAGTTAGTAGCACAAGCATCATCAATTAAAGCAAGAGGTGAGGGCAACTTGGAAAGATCTTTAGAATATGAAGCTTTAAGTTGCTCATGTGACTCGGTGAGTTTGATGAGATCACCCTTGATGACCCTAGAGCCATTGTTGAGGTGCTCAAAATCCTCAAGGAGTTTAGCATAGGCAACTTCAAGTTCATCATTTTTAATTTGAAGAGCACTTTCCACCTCAAACTCTCTATCATGAGATTTCTTTACTCTAGATAGCTCTAGAGCAAAGGCCTCCTCAAGAGAATCCTTAGTGGTTTGTTCCTCTTCAAGAGCTTCATTTAGGTTGGCAATTTCATTAGCATACTCACGCTTAAGACTACTTATTTTATCTATTTTGTCCTCATGCTCATATATTAGTTGCCTACTTTCAATAGCACAAGTCAAGATTTCAATGAAAGTAGAGCAAGCATTTTTATTAGGATGAAGAGCACGAAGGACTAGCCCCCCTTCTCTTTTAAAGAATCAACATCATTATCTACTTCTACATGATCAACATTCACATCATCATGAGATATATTGGAGTCCAAAGGAGAGGTTACCTTTGAACCCTTAGCCATGAGGCACAAGTGAACATTGGAAGAAGATGATGATGAGGGAACACATGAAGCTCTAATGACAACCTTGCCTTGGCCCACACATTCTTCACTTTCCTCTACATGGTTAGCAACACAAGAACTAGAGGAAATAGAAGCACATTTATCATGGCAATACGGCAAAGCAAGCATATCATCATGAGATATATTCAAACCATTTCTACATGAAATGCAAGGGCAATCAACACTAGGATGCAAATCACATATGGTACTACAAGTGTTCATGCCCAAAGATACAACATTGCAATGAGATAGAGACAAAGAATCGTGAATGGAAATCTCACTATCTACATTGCAAGTTCTATCACCACTCACCATATCATTACCTTGTGACAACTCACATGTTGGTGAAGTGGAAGAAGATGAGAACTCATCGCGGCCGGAGGTGGATGGAACACAATCATCCCCATTAAGCTTGGACACATCATATTTTGCTTGAATCTTGGTCCAAATATCATGAGCATTCCGAAAAGGTATGATTGAGGAAAGAAATACAAAGCTCACAACATTAACAAGCACATTAGATGCTTGAGCTTCGAGATAAGAGTTTGTCTTCTCCTCCAAAGATAGATTTTGGGGATCCTTAGGAGGAGACAAGCCCATATCTAGAATTCGCTCAATGATAGGGTCAATGGCCCGGAAATGACTAAGCATGCGAGTACGCCAAATATCATAATGTGTGCCATCAAAAGTAAATGTGTGAGAGTGCACTAAACCCCTAGGAGACATCTTTACTCTCGAGGCGGTGAATCCTAAAAGCGAGAGACCTTGCTATGATACCAATTGAAAGTACAAAGGAAGTCGCCTAGAGGGGGGTGAATAGGATTTTAAAAATATTACGGTTTAGGCTCAAGTAAATGCGGAATAAAAATAACGTTTAATTTATTGATCACAAAACCTAGCCACTAAGTTCACCTAGGTGCACCAACAACCTATGCTAAGCAATACAAGCAACAAGGTGATAGCAAGGTATAAATACTTCAAGCACGATGGCTATCACAATGTAAAGTGCATAAGTAAAGGGTTCGGTTGAGAGATAACCGATGGATGCGGAGACGAAGATTTGTTTCCCGAAGTTCACTTCCAAATAAGCTACGTCTCCGTTGGAGAGGTGCGATGGCGCAATGCTCTCCGAACGCCACAAATGGCTCACTTCGAGGTGTGGTGGCTTGATGCTCACCCAACGCCACACAAGGCCTCACCCCGGATGCGGAAGCACGCAACTCACAGACGCCACAAAAGGCTCACCCTATTCTCCCAAGTGCGCACCACAAAAGGCGGGCACTTGCTCCACTATGGGACGCTTGAGGGCGGTCACGGAACCCGTACAAGATTGGGGCTAACTCCACAACTCAATTGGAGGCTCCCAACAACAAAGCCACAAAAGGCCAAGAATGCCACAAAAGGCCAACAACGCCACAAAAGGCTACAAGACCACAAAATGTCAACAAGACCACAAAAGGTCAACAATCCAACCACACAACCGTCTAGGGTTCCAATGAACCCAAGAGAAACAAGCTCACAAGCTTGAACTCGCCGAATCTCCGAGGAGAACTCAAACCTATGCACCAAATGCAAGGGCAAGTCCTTCTCTCCCAAATTCCAACAAAGCTACAAAAGCTATTGGGGGAATAAGGGAGGAAGAACACAAAAGGAGAACACAAAACTCTCCAAGATCTAGATCCCAATGATTCCTTCACAAAGAAGGGATTTAGCTTGGGGGATTGTAGATCGAGATCTCCTCTCTCAAATCCCTCAAAAAGATGCAAGAATCATAGGAGGGGAAAGGGAGAGGGAAAGCTTATTCAAGGTTGACAATGGAGGAGAGAGAGAAAGCCAAGAACCAAGAAGAAAAGTTGTATCCCACGAAGGGGAAGAGGAGCCCCTTTTAAAGGGCTCCCAGATCTGCCCGTTATGGGCATTCGCGACACCTGACCAGAACTTCCAGTGGGAGGCCGGAAGTTCCGGTGGCACACAGCCAACGGTCGAAAACTGCGGAGCGAGAAACTGAAAAAACGAATCATGGCCGGAACTTTCGCCGGTTCACCGGAACTTCCGGTGGGAGCAAAACTTCCGGTGAAAGTTCCGACAGAAGTTCCGTCAAATAGACACAACGAAAACAAAAGGTTACTGAACATGAGCGGAACAAGAGCCGGAAATTCAACCGGAACTTTCGGCCTGAGCGGAACTTTCGGTCACTGGCCAGAACTTCCGGTGAGAGCGAAACTTCCGGTGGAAATTCCGACTGAAGTTCCGTCAAATAGCACATCCAAAACAGAAGGTTACTAAGCGTGAGAAGAAGAAGACCCGGAACTTCCACCGGAACTTTCGGCGGCAAAAATGCCCTAGTGGAACTTCCGATGGCAAGCCGGAACTTCCGGTCAGGGAAATTCCAGAAACCAGAAAACCAGAAACGCAATAACTTTTGCATCCGAACTCCAAACGGGATGAAACCAATTTTGTTGGAAAGATAACGACGAATATAATCCAACAAATGGTCGAAATATTGGGTATCACCTTGGGAGAAAATACTATGAATATATATGTGAAGTATCCCCCAAGGTGTGGAGCCAGAAAACTCGCAAGATCAAAAACCGCAATAAGATATGCAAGTGAAATCCTTAGATGATGAACTAGAGCTTGTTATGATGATGACCACAAGCTCTAGATACTCTCATGGAAAAGAACCAAATAATAACCAAGAAAGATGATGCTATGAATGCAAAGGTTTGAGCTCTCTCCGAACGATGCAAACGAGACACCCGCTTGAGAGCCCCTCTTGATAGTACGGCTATCTATCCTAAACCCGGTCTCCCAACTAACAACACGAGACCGGCAAAAGAGAATCCCTATCAAGAACATACCTTTGCCTTGAGCAACCCACTTGAACTTGATGTAGACCGTCTTGTTCTTCTATAGTGGGAACACCTTTCTTGGATGCTCTTGCTTGATGAAGATGAAGACTTGCAAATTGCTCCCCCATACTCCATGGGGAAACCTCTTCTTTGAACTTGTCTTCATCATTCCATGAGCACGAGGATGGCAAGCTTCAAGCATGAGATCTTCTAGAGATGGCGCATCTTGAGCTCGCCCTTCTTCATCCCTACTTGAGGTTGATCCATCTTGATGCAACTCTTTGCACATGCCTGGATCGACCTTCAAGCTCCTTCTTTCTTCATGATTCCAATGGGCACAAAGCCCTTGGACATTTCTTCATCTTCCAACCTTGAGACCAACACATGGCCCAAGCGATGCCAATGGACAAACCTACAATTGAAACTCAATTTACACATTAGTCCATAGAGATTGTCATTAATTACCAAAACCACACAAGGGGGCATACATGCCCTTTCAGTAGGGGAGTGGTATGAGCTACTAGATGATCCTCATCATCTGGAGTGGAAGGAACTTGAATCTCTCTTTTATTCTAAATTTTATCCTCCTCATGAATTCATAAAGATAGGAATTATATTTATAATTTTCATCCTCATGAGGGAGAAAGTATTGCCCAAGCTTGGGGGATATTGAAGTCACTAATGCTCAAATGTCCCATTCATGAGATCCCCAGTAATATTGTTATTAATAATTTTTATGCAAGGCTTTTAGGACATTACAAGGACTATCTAGATACATGTTTAGAGGGATCCTTCACAAGTAAGGAGGTCAAGGCTAAGTGGGATCTTCTTGAAACTATTCAAAGCAATACTGAAGGTTGGGATAACAACAAAGGTAAAGAACCAGGTATAAACTATGAGTATGATT
Organism: Avena sativa; assembly: GCA_916181665.1. Taxonomy (NCBI): domain Eukaryota; kingdom Viridiplantae; phylum Streptophyta; class Magnoliopsida; order Poales; family Poaceae; genus Avena; species Avena sativa. The sequence continues at coordinate 365,198,774 of OV702279.1, read as the reverse complement.
GCATTAAGTCTTTCGCTGAAACTGCTGATTTTCAAGAGCTTAGTGCTAAATATGGTCTTGATCCTCAAATTCTTGTTAGATACTATAGTGCCTTTGATTCCCATATTTATGCTCCTAAACAAAAATGGGACTTGTATCATGAAACTTTTAAAGACACTTGCATGGAAAATGAAAATGTTATTAATGATTGCAATAAACATGCTCAAACTTCTGAAAGTAGTATTTCTTATAAGCATGTTAATTTTTGTGGTATGCATAGACCTTATGAGAAGAATCAAATATAAGAATAATATTGTAGCACTCACTCGAATGAAAAAACCAGAACGTGGTATAAGGATCTAAATGATCTTGGTAAAAAAATTGTGCCCTCTACCCTTTTATTTGTGAACTCTGCTATGAAGTGGGTCATTTCAACTTTCAATCCTCAGGCCATATGAGCACTTCAAGATTGTATTGTGATAATGTGATCACTGATAATCAACATGATGAACTTACATTGTTTTTGGGGTGTGAAGAGTTATCAAGAAAAACTTCTTTGGTAGACATGAGTGCTTTTGGTATGAATTGCGTCCTGCATGGGTGTCATCTTTATTGTGTTGATAATTGCCACGCAAATACTTACATACAAAATCTTATAAAAGATGATATTTTACCAAAATATGACAGGACTAATATGAGTTTTGATCTTATTAATGAAAAGGAGTCCTCCAAAGTTTCTTCTATTGTCTCTAACAATAAACCAGGGTATGTTGAGAAGCTTCCTTTCAAGGCTCTCCCTCCTAAAGAGGAGAAGAAGAAGAAGAAGAAGAAGAAGAGGAGTAAAATAAGAGAGGAAACGGTATCTTCCTATAAGCATGTTGATCCTATCGTAGTTTTTGCTGATGAGTCTGAACTAGATGATGTTCCTATGCCTTATGCCTGTTACCTATAGTAGTGATCATGATTGGGAAAAGCACACCACTTTTGATATTGAAAATCTCTTTGGCACCAATTCTGAAAATGATGATATTAATAGTTGTTGTGCTATTAGTGCTATCTATATTCCTTCCAATGATGATATGTTTACAAATGAACACACTTGGGAAGATAGCTATTCTATTGCTTATGGTGATACTATACCTCCAATATATGATGATTACAATGATGAGTATGCTATTTTCAATCCACCTACTATTGAGGAGAAAATTGATTGTGATTACAATATGCCTCCTATATTTGATGATTATGGTGATGAGAATAATAATGATAGCTATTTTGTTGAATTTTCTCTCACTACAATTAATAAGAATGGCTATTCTTATGTGGAGAGTAATAATCATTTTATGCATGTGGCTCATGATAAGAATGTTTTATGTGATAGTTATATTGTTAATTTTATTCATGTTGCTACTGAAAGTTATTATGAGAGAGGGAAACATGGTCTTATGCATCTCAACAATATTAAGTTTCCCCTCTTTATGTTGAAAGTCTTGAAGTTGCACTTGTTTTGGTTTCCTATGCTTGTTGCTTTGTGCTTTCATGACTTGTTTATTTACAAGATTCCTATGCATAGGAAGTGGGTTAGACTTAAAATGTGTTTTGGATTTGCTTCTTGATGCTCTCTTTTACTTCAATTCATATTTCTTATGTGAGCATCTTCTCAAACTATCAAGCCTAACTTAAAGGCGTTAAAGAAAAGTACTTGTTGGGAGATAATCCAAGAGTTTTCTTGAGTCTTGGAAGTTATTGCTTCTATAATGACCTCTCCTTGTCCTTTTTATTCGCTTTTTGTACCAAGGATGACCTCTAATGAGAGGGAAGTAAGATTAGGGGAGTTGCTGTCCCGAAACAGATTTCTGTCCTCCACCATAAAAATTCGTGAGGAGTCTCTGTAACTCGGATTGAGCTAAACATTTACGAATAAATCCCACAGTATGTTAGATAACTTTCATTAGTTCAACACTTTTTGATTTGAGCAACAGAAGATGTTCTAAAAAATAGGTTTATACCTGCTGGTCTGTTTTGATAGATTTCTGCCATTATTTGCATTTGCTTCTTACTGATTCCTTTTTGGGTTATTTTTGGGAAATTGAGATTTTTGAAGGATTTGCTACAGTAGCTTATGTTTTTAGTGAAAAGTATTGTTGTTCCAAAGCCTTACCTAAGGGTCTAATATCTTTTGAATACACTAATGTTGCTAATGAAGATTGTGTGAAGTTTTGTATGAAGGAAAAAATTTAGGTGTAGAGAGAGAATGATGCAATGAGATGAAGAATGGAGAAAAGCTCAATCTTGGGGATGCCACCATGGTGTCACCCCAAGAAATATCCAAGAGGTACAAGCGTCATAGCTTGGGGATGCCCAAGACATCCCCTTCTTCATCAATAAAAAGCTCAGGTTTGTCTAGACACTTCGTTTTTATTGTTTCATGCACAGTGTTGTTGTTCTTGGAGCATCTTAGTTTTCATTTTTGGTTTTTGTTTGCTTAGTTTTCTTGAGTAAGTTGGTTGGTTACACCACACTTCTTTTGGAGAGAGACACACTTTGTTTCCATTGCCTAGAACACTCTAGTTTTCACTCTTATTGTTTTGTGAGTGTTCACTTTTGCTAGCACTGCGTTCAACCTTAGTTTTCTTATGCTTTCAGCTTAGAACTTTTTAGTTCTTCTTTGTGGATTTGTGAGACAAGATCACTGATCTTTATTGATTATTATCTTTCTGAGTTGTTTCAAATAAGTTGTTTGGTGTTGGAAAAGAGTAGGAATCTTCATGCTTAAGTGGTACAAAAGGGATCTTGCATTGACTATGACTTAGACTTTGGCATGACATTCTAGGTGTTGTTTTTACCTTATGATTAGTGATTATTGTTGTAGCATGTCTTGTTCCAAACAATTGGTATTGCTTAGTGTGCCTTGAAGGAATCATGCGTTGTTTTAGCATACAAAAGCATAGTATTGTGGTATTCTCCTTTGATGCTTTGCTTGGGTTGACTTGGCTCATGCTTACACCATGTTATGACTATGAACAAGTCACCATTATCCTCTATGATCATTTATTCCTTGACTTGTAGTACCATTCTATGCTTTGATTAGTATGCTTTGTTGCACTGCATGATTATGGCCATTATGCTCTCTTAGTTGGTTGCTCCCAGTATTTTGCTAGCCTCCACTTGTATGAGTAAGTTATACTTATGCTTCCAACTAATAGAAATGTTTCTGGTTTTTATAACACAGACTGGGCCATGTGGCTGATTCTTATTCGTTGGTACCGGTTAGGCAGGATCGCATGATGTGGAGCGTTAGATCTAACTAGATCCTGCGGCATAGATCAAGCGATGATGGTTTGTTAAGTTATCTATTCATAGCCATGCGATCAGGATCTAACGGCTACGGTGCACTGGCCAAAGTCTGGCAGCGCAAACCAGCGACGAGCAGCGACGCGGCTCTTCCAGCTATGGTACGGTGCAACCAGGAAGCAAGAGAGGGAACGGAGGTGCTTACCGTGCTCGTGTGGTTGCAGTGAAGCTCAAGGTGGTTGTCGTAGTCCAAGGGGCGCACGGGAGCGAAGGGGATTGCTCGCCGGAGATGTTGCTGACGACGGGTGCGCTCGGCTACGACGTTTGCGAGGCTACAAAGCAGAAGGAAGCCAGCAAAGGGTCGCATTAGATGCGTAAGGTGAAGGTGAGTACGCGAGCGTCATCCAGGAGGAAAGGAGAGGTCAGGTTTACCGGGAAAAGGTCACCAGAGAGGGGCAAACGGCGGTGGCGCTCTGTTCATCGAGGTTGCCGATGCTAGGGTGCATGTGCGGGTGAGAGGGAGGCACTGGCAGGTGCGTATTGTTCTGGTGAGTACTCTCATGGAAACCAGGGGCAGTGTGGGTGGATGTTCTCGCCGGAATTCGCACTGAGGCTCGCCAGAGCAGAGAAGGTTGCAAGTAGAAATCGCAGCAGCCTGGTGGCTCCGGTGGGATGGGATCTGAGGGAAAAGAGAGAGGGGAGGGAGGCGCTCAAGTAGGCAGAGGCACGGCATGGTTAACTCACGGATTCAATGATAATTACGACTCGCAATCAATGGCAACAATGGTCGGAGGAAAGAGGGGAGAAATGGTCGCAGGTTGAAGACGATGTCCAGCTGGCGGTGGGGTTGCGCTGTCAGCGAGGTGGAGAGTTACTAGTGGGGTCCCGCGTTCAGTGACTGAGTGGGTTTATCTGGGGTGAGAAAACGTTCCGGAGGGGGAGAGGGAGGTGGGCTGCGAGTTGGGCCTGTTGGGTTAGCTAGGCTGGACTGGTTCTTTTTCCATTTTTTATTCTGTTTCTTTTTCTATTTTGATTTTCTGTTTTCATTTTATTCAAAAGATTCAAACTCTCATTTGATTTCAAACTTTTCTCCAACTTTCAGTATGTTTTAATACTATTTATTAATGTATTTTAAAGTCCATTTTATAATAATTTCTTTTGTTCATTTATTGTTTATTCTTTTATTTTAAATAAACTTTTTGTCTTTATTAAATAGGATTTTAAATATGGTTCTAATCCATATTATTTATTCAAATGATTTAACCTTATATTTTAAATTCAAATGTTTCTCAAACCCTTTTCAGTAGGTTTTATTTATTCAATAGTGTGTTAAGTAATTCATTTTGAATTATTTAAAATATTTTAATATGATTTATTAATCATTTAAATTGGGCAATTGTCTTTATTCAAATAAAATCAAATATGGTCTTAATCCCATATAAATTTTATTCAAATAATTCTTTGATTCCATTTAAGTTAATTAAGTAACTTTTATTCCACTTGGGCAAATTCCAATTTATTATTTTCTCACGATTTAATTAATCATTTTCATTAGGGATTTTGTCTTTATTCAAATAGAATTGAATTTGGTTAAAGCCATATAATTTTATTTGAATATCCTTTTATTTTATATTTATTCCATTTGCTTATGGATTTAATTCAAGTTTTAAATTGTCTTCTAAATACTTTTCTTGGAATTTATTATTTATTTAGTTTAGGCAATTTGTCCTTATTTAAATAAAATTGGATATTGTTTAATCCTTATGATTTTTATTTAAATAATATTTTACTCCTTTTTATTATTCAATACTTTCATTTTTTTATGGATTTGGCCAAGATTTAATTTGGCTTTTAAATAATCCTTATTTGTTTATTTCTTTCTTTATCTTATAAAATCCATATCTTTTTATTTATAGATCCAAAATGGGTGATTCCAATTTGTATAATTTTATTCAATATTTGTTAATCCTTTTATATCTCCTTAGGATTAATTTGCTCACAATTTGGTATGGATTTTAGTTAGGAGCTTTATTAGCTTTGGAAATTATTTTCCTTTTAACTTATTAAATTCATATGTGTTTATCCATGGCTCCAAATTTAATAAAACCAATTTCTATGATCTTATAATATTTTTGTTTATCATTTTGATCATTTATAAATGTTTGTTGTTAGATTTTTATATGGATCAAATCCATAGTCTTAGGGAGATCTTGGAAATGATTTTCTTCCATTGGGAATTTAGGGTTTTGGTTTATTTTCCCAAGTGTTTAAATTTCAAGATACATTCTTTGATGAATGCATTTCACTTGATTGAAATTTGTTGGATTCCATTTTATTCAAAGTTTGTTCAAGATGGGTTTTGATGTTTATATTTGGAATAAAAAAGTTTCTTTTCACCCTAACTTTCAACAATTATTTATTTTGTTTATTTATTTTTCACATTTCAAAATTTGGAAAATTTTGGGATGTGACACACCATCGTCACCACTCCGTCCCGCTTTAACAATTGTGTTGGATATTGCTTTAGTTCTTAGGGGAAACTTTCCCGGTGTTGATTACTATTGTAGTTGATGCTTGTGAGTGGAACCATTGGATTATTGTTTATGTTCAGATTGTTATCCATTATCATATCATCTTTGATATTGATCCATATGATGTCTTGTGAGTAGTTCGTTTAGTTCTTGAGGACATGGGAGAAGTCATGTTGTTATTAGTGGATCTGTGATGAGTTATTATTCAATGGTCTAGTATTTAAGTTGTGGTGCTATTCTTCTAGTGGTGTCATGTGAACGTCCATAACGTATCAGCAGTCCATAACGTATTTCATGTGAGTCAACTTAAGAAATGTCACCCAGAAATGGAAGAGTCTTCTTTGAAGGATACCATACCTTTGGAAGAAGTTCAACTAGAAAGTGATCTCACTTATGAGGAAAAGCCTGTCAAAATTCTAGAGACCGCGGAAAGAGTTACCAGGACCAAGACTATCAAGTTTTGTAAAGTACAATGGAACCATCACTCCGAAGAGGAAGCAACATGGGAAAGAGAAGATGATCTTCGGAAAGACCACCCTCACCTATTTGCTAGCCAAACCGAATCTCGAGGGCGAGATTCATCTTAAGGGGGTTAGATTTGTAACATCCCAAAAATCATAGTTTTAAAACTCATTCATATCATCTTTGCATCATTCATCCATCTAGAGCTTTCTTAAAAATCAATTAGAGACAGAAGTTGGAGCTATGATTTCATGTGGACAATTTATCCCAAATGACCATCACCCTTTGAATTTTGAAAGTTTAAATACTTGTTTGCTTGACTCCATTGATGGAAAGATTAGGTGAAGCTTTTAACCCAAGATTCAAAATTTAGAAATGGTTTCAAAACCCTATTTCAAATATTTGCAAACTAGAGCAAATCTCTGTTTACTTTGAAAACCAAGCTTGACCAAGCCTTGCAGGGTAAACACTTAGTTAGAATGACTGTTTTTGAAACCACAAAACCCTGCAAAAATTCCCAAAACAGTTTGGATTCAAGAGGATTTGAATTCATATCAAAAACCATTCCAGAAAATAGAAATAGGAAAAGAAAAGAAATAAACAATAGAAAAGGGCCGCGCGGCCAGAATCCGGCCGAGCAACGGATCAAGCCCAGCAAGCCCACCAGGGATCTTTCATTTCTTCTCTCACGCGCGAGCGCACGCGCTGAGCCGCTGACAAGCAGACCCCACCTGCACCTCGCGCACCTCGCTGACAAGCGGGCCATCTCCACGCCAGCGTCGTCTCCACCCGCACGACCTGTTCGTCCCCAATCAACGCGGCCGTTTCCTGTGTGTTAATCGCGGCGTCAATTCGAATCAATGGCCGAGTGATTCTCGCGCTTGACCAGGCTATATAAACCCCCTCTGACCCCTCTCTCTTTTCCCCCAAACCCCAAGCACAGAACGCCCCCAGGCTGCGCGCATTTCTCTCTGCAACCCCTGCCGTCTCCGACGACTGCGCCGGCGAATTCCGGTGAGCCTCGAGTTCCCCTCGGTCTCGCATTCACGCTATCTTGTTCAGTGAACCTCTGTGCATCTTTTGACACTCTCCGTTTGCCTTCGCATGAACCACAGCGTCGGCAACGTCGACGACTGGACCGCCACCGTCTTCTGCACGAACTCCGGCGACCTCCCTCCGTAAGTAGCCACCGCCCCTTGCCCTCTGACTGATACGCCTAGAATCCTCATCGTCTTGCGCATCTGACAGTACCCCTATTTTGGCTTAGCGCGACGAGGAACCTCGCCAACGTCGACGACTGACCGTGGCTGACGCATTCGCGAACTCCGGCGAGGAATCCCCGACGACCCCGTGCGCCCCTTCCCAAGCCATTGCCACCTTGAGCATCAGCAGCCTCCTGCGGTTCTGGTAAGCATCTCCTCCCTTCCCCGGGCGACCTAGAACGCCGGCACCGCCACCGACTGACGCGCCGCCGCCTGTCACCGCCGGTAGCGCCGCTTGATTTTGGTTAGGAGATTTTTAGCCGTTAGATCTGAATCCTACGCGTAGAAACACTTCACTTAACGAAGGGGTATGGACAGATCTGAGTCGTGCAGCGTTAGTTAGATCCAACGGCACAGAAGGGTGATCCGGTGCGAACCGGTACGCGCCAGTAATAACGCGACGCGTGGCAAGGTTTAAACTAAAAACAGAATTTAAAACCAGATTTAGATTCAAACTTCAAATGCTTATAACTTTTGAATGCCACGTTAGATTTTTGCAAACTTTATACCGTTGGATTCAGTGAAACAAAGCCTTTCTGAATATCCAATTTATTTAGCATATAGTAACAGTTAAAAATGACTTTATTTGTAGAACAAGTTTAAGGCCATTTTAGATATAGATTTAATTTGGTAAATTATATTGGGGCCAAATAAGTTTAGTTGGCAAACTTATGACATGTTAAGTTTCTGTAGACATGAGCATACTTGGTAGAATTTTCAAAAATCACCACTTAGTAAATTCTTGCATGCATGCATTCATATTATTTTTGGTTGAATATAATTGTGAGTAATTGTATGCTTTAATTTCTTGTGTAGATTTTGCTAGTGATTGTGATTGTGAAGAGTGCTACTCTCCCCACTACCAAGGCAAGTGATATTTACATGAATAAATTTGTCCTATATTTTGAACTAGCATTAGATATTTTGTTATAGTGTTACATGCTATTTTTGTCTAATGTAAAAGATGGGGAAATCCTATGTAGTCTAGTAGATTTGCTAAGGAATCATCCTTAAGATATGTTGCCATACTTTGCTTAGCCTAGCTTATAGCAAAACAAGGGTTGGTGAAAAACTACACTTACTATAAAGAAAATATTTCTAAGTCAAGAGACTTATACTTTTCTAATAAAACCACTAAGTCAAATGAACCTCCTGGGTGGAATGGAAAGTATGGGTTATGTTGAGTGGTTACACAAGGCCATGGACTTGGGTTGTGTATCTCACTTGTGGTAAGCCACCCAGGCACAAAGGGATTTGGAGGCCAAGTGTTGAGAAAGCTTACAGTGCAACCACTTGGCAATATGGGCTCTGCCATGATCATATAGGTTGCTAGAACTTAGTCACTTGGACAGTTGGTGGTAGATGGGATGATAGGATGGAACGCGTCCATTTGACTAAGGAAAGGCTTCTGAAAGGTCCTGTCTTGGGAAACCAAGTCTGGTGGGGAAAGTGCACAACCTCTGCAGATGGAAAACCTAAGTACTTAGCCTTGTCCAAGGAAATGGACACTTTGAGCATCAAGACATGGAAGCTACAAGAATCTCATAACTCCAACTTCTAAATAAAAATTGGTGGGTGAACAAGGGTGAAGGACCTCAATGTCTATTGGTGGTTCCTTGGGAATGTTTTTGATAAAGAAAAACTTAGTGATTTCAACTAATAGGAAAAACCTATTTTCAAGCAAAGCAAGCCAAGCTACACATAGCCAAAATGCATATAGTAATATAGTCCACTTAAAATATAATAAGGTATCACTTGCCAATACTATTCCAAAGTATTGACCCTCTGTGGCTGTAACTTGTGATGTTGCAGGTTACTCCGATGATGAATAGGAGTCATGAGTCTACACTCAACATGCTTGCCTGTGGCACATGAAGATGAAGACTTGTGTTTATTTACTTATTTCTTAAAACTCTTGTATTAGGCCTATGGCCCTGAGTTGTAAAAGACTATGTTTTTATCTCTGGAATGAATGTAATAAACGACCTTTGTATCTGTGTACTTCATCTTAAACTGTGGATGCTAGCATTGATCCAGGGACTAGCATTGCAATCACAGGGATCCTATCCTTTATAAAGGATGGGTCTAACAGATGGTATCAGAGCACTGTGTTGCCTGTAGGATTATGACCCTAGGATTGGAAAACCACTAAGGAAAAAGTTTTTCAAATACTTCTACACTTGTCTATTCTTCTCGTAAAACTTTTCTAATCTCTTTCAACTTCCTTTGTAGATGAACTCCATCAACGAAGCCGTGAAGAAGGGACCACTCATGACCATGACCTTGGAGTGTGAAACTGAGTTTCCCAATGTTCTCAAGGATCTCATGGAGGCAATGGATGCACATGGTGAAGCCGTGTACAAGGGCTTTCCAGTGATGTATGAAGGAGTGGAATATTGGTGGGTGCAACTTCACTTGTACAAAAACAAGGAAGACAACCACAAAGAAAGGGGATTCTGCATGTACACCAACACTACAATGCACACCACATTCTTTGAGTCAGCCAGGGATGCAGCTTGGAGGACTATCAAAGAACTAAGTGCTAGAGTCAAGTGCAGAATGCTCAACCTCCAAAAGGACTTAGAGAAAGAGAAGGAGCTTACTCAAGAGTTGGAAGATACCAACCAAGAGATAAGGGGAGATGTTATAGACTTAGTGATAGAGTCAAGAGAGCAAGATTGGTGGATTGCATCTAGGAACATAGTGTTTAATAATAGGTCCCGTGAGATTGGATTGTAAGAACACTTCGTTAGTTGGACCACCACTTATCACCTTATTTTCCAAAATGATACCTTAAATAAGTTGGACCTTGTTTGATGTAATGGATTTATGTAAGCATGACTTGTGTGAAATTGTGTTCCATGGTTATGTATGAGATGATTGTTTTGTGTTCATTTTAAATAAGTGTTGTTCTAACTTTTCAATTTTATAAATAGATGCCTATTGCCGTCAGCACTGTTGAGGAGTTCCAGGTTACTCGTTTCGGGCCCCGTATCGTTGAGCTTACCACTCTGCTCGATCTCCCTCTTCCTACCATCACGGTGTACCCACTCACCAAGTTCGAGAGGAAGGACCTCTGGGGCTTCAAGGTGAACCAGCCCGGATGCCAGACTGAGCCTACTACGGAGGCCATCGTCTTCAAGTTGATGCACGATGACAGGGAGAGAGGCATGGAGGTAGTCATGCAGGACCTGATAGGACGACTGTTAGGCCATCACTCCCGACAGGTTAGGGCACTCACTTCCACGCCTTCGGAAGGCGTGATGTTGATGGAGATTCCATCGACTTTGAGGACGACTCGAGGAGCACTACAGAGCCGATACGCCTCTATCTTCAGGACTTAGAGACTCTTCTCAGGCACGTAGATACGGATAGGACGAACGTCATGCTTGGCAATGACGAGCTTCAGGTGCAGCTACGCGAGAAGGACAAGCTTTTCGCACAGCAGGATGAGATGATCAAGGAAATGGAGACGAAGTTCGAGGCTCAGGATCGCAAGTTCAAGAGTCAGGAGAAACGCGTCCAGGACAGGAACAAGAAAATCCGGGACATGACCGAGGAACTGAAGTCCAAGGACTTCGAGCTTGAGCAGCAGCAGATGGTCATTGAGAGGCTTCGCTCCCAGAAGAGGGCTCTCAAGGCCAAGGTCGATTCCTTGACCACTACGATTGAGGAGAACAAGACCACGATGGATAACGCAGGTCTTACCTTCGTCGAGGAGGAGATTGACGCTGATGAGTAGACTTGACTACTTGTTTACCTTTCATATTCATACTCGTTATTGTGAACCTATTATTGGACCATCCGACATGTGGATGGCTTGCCACTTGTGTGTTCTACTTCATGAGCTTATTATGTGGTTGTTGAACCTTTGTTCTTATGTTGCTTGTTATGTGTTTGCTTATTTTGTATTGTGCATGAATCATCTATGGGTATCTCATTCTTATCTATTTGAACAAACCACAGATGCCTCCCCGTCGCGCAAACCCCAACCCCAACAACATCACCCCGGAAATGCAACAAATGATGAATGCGCAAACACAGCTTATGCAAATGATGACAACGTTCATCCAAAACCAGAATAACAACAACAACAACAACAACGACCCCAACAACAACAACAACAACAATAACCCTCCGGGTTTCGATATGCTCACCAGATTTCTGCGTCTGAGGCCAGCAAAGTTTTCGGGAACAACTGATCCCATGGTAGCCAATGACTGGTTACGTTCTGTGAACAAAGACTTAGTGACCGTGGGCTGCACGGATGCTGAAAAGGTCAGGTTTGCAGCACATCTGTTGGAAGGACCAGCCGCCACATGGTGGGACAACTTCCAAATCACCACTCCTATTGATGAGGTGACTTGGGCTATCTTTGAAGATGGTTTTCGCATGGCTCATATCTCATCAGGGATAATGAGTCTGAAAAAGAAGGAGTTTCACAACCTGAAACAGCGCCACCGCAGCGTGGCAGAATACATAGAAGAATTCAACAATCTGGCGCGCTACGCACCGGATGAGGTTGATACAGATGCCAAGAGAAAGGAAAAGTTCTTGGAGGGTTTGAATGATGAGCTGAACCTACAGTTGTCTGTGGCATATGTTCCAACTTATCAGTCGTTGTGTGACAAGGCTGCTATTTTGGAAAGTAAAATGAAGCAAGTCGAGAGTAGGAAGAGGAAACACTCCGACAAACACAGCTCGGGATCGTCTCACAAACGATCTCACTATGATGACAGTGGCAACTCAGGATCCCATAAACATGGGAAATTCAGCAAGCACAACTGTCATGACAACAAGCATCACCGCAGTCATGACAAGGACAAGTACAAGAACCACAAGGGTGGACATAAGAGCCACTATAGTGGAAATGGTAGTGGAAGTGGAGGCCAACCTCCTAAAAAGTACATCAGTCAGGTTGAATGCTTCAAATGCAAGAAGATGGGACACTATGCAAATGAGTGCCCCGAAAAGAAGGTGGAAGGACCTAACAAGCCGAATCCTTTCCAGAAAGGACAGGTTAACCACATCAATGTGGAGGAGGTCTATGAGGAACCTGATGCCGTGGCTGGTAAGTTCAGACTCAATTCAATTTCAGCATTTGTACTCTTTGATACCGGTGCATCTCATTCATTCATATCAAAGGCATTTGTTGAAAGAAATGAACTGCCGGTAGAAACCATTGGGTGTCCTATAAGAGTAAGTTCTCCGGGGGGAGAAATGATAGTAAACTCAGGTTGTCATGACTTAGTCATAGAGTTTGGAAAATATAAGTTTCCAGTGAATCTAATAATTCTGGATTCCCAAGGACTGGATGTGATTTTGGGAATGGATTGGATGACTAAGTATGAAGGAGTATTAGATTGTGCCAACCGTTCAGTTACCCTCACAACCCCCGAAGGTAAAAGGATAAAATTCAAGTCAAACTTTGAATCCAAAGGAGGTAAGTTAAATTCTCTTAAGGGGGTTAGCATGGACAGCGTACCAATAGTATGTGAATATCCGGATGTGTTTCCGGAGGAATTACCAGGAATGCCACCGGATAGAGATGTGGAGTTTCTGATAGATTTGGTGCCAGGATCGGGACCAATAGCTAAGAGACCATACAAAATGTCAGTTGATGAATTGAAAGAGCTCAAGAAACAGCTAGGAGAGCAGTTACAGAAGGGGTTTATTCAACCAAGTTCATCATCTTGGGGAGCCCCGGTATTGTTCGTGGAGAAGAAGGATAGAACACAAAGGTTATGTATTGACTACCGTTCTCTCAACGAGGTTACCATCAAGAACAAGTATCCTTTGCCAAGAATCAACGACTTATTTGATCAGCTAGAAGGAGCATGTGTATTCTCGAAGATTGATCTTCGGTCAGGTTATTTTCAACTCAAGATACGAGAGCAAGACATACCAAAAACAGCATTCACCACAAGGTATGGATTGTATGAGTATACTGTGATGCCTTTTGGATTAACCAACGCTCCGGCATACTTCATGAATATGATGAACAAGGTGTTCATGGAATTCCTTGACAAGTTCGTTGTCGTTTTCATCGATGACATCTTGGTCTACTCCAAGAGCAAGGAAGAGCATGAAAGACACTTACGCTTGATACTTGAGAAACTGAGGGAACATAAACTATATGCCAAATTCAGCAAGTGTGAGTTCTGGTTAGAGGAAGTTGGTTTTCTTGGTCATGTGATGACAAAAGATGGTGTGGCAGTTGATCCTGCTAAGGTTTCAGCGGTGACAGAATGGGAATCACCCAAGAATGTGAAAGAAGTTCGTAGTTTCCTCGGCTTAGCAGGTTACTACAGAAGGTTTATTGAAAATTTCTCGAAAGTTGCTAAGCCTATGACTGAATTGCTAAAGAAGGACAAGAAATTTGCTTGGTCTGAAGGTTGCGAAGTCAGTTTCCAAGAATTGAAGAAGAGACTTGTAACAGCACCAGTTCTATGTCTGCCAGATTTGGAAAAGGATTTCCAAGTGTATTGTGATGCTTCTCATCAAGGTTTGGGTGCCGTACTTATGCAAGATGGTAAAGTCGTAGCCTATGCTTTGAGACAACTCAAAACTCATGAAGTAAACTATCCTACTCATGATTTGGAGTTAGCCTCTGTCGTCCATGCACTCAAAACATGGAGGCATTACCTTTTGGGAAAGCGTTGTGAAGTATTCACCGATCATAAGAGTTTGAAGTATATCTTCACCCAGAAGGAAATCAACATGAGACAAAGGAGATGGTTAGAACTTATCAAAGATTACGACTTAAGTTTGCAATACCACCCCGGTAAAGCAAATGTAGTAGCGGATGCTCTAAGTCGTAAGACATTTGTAAATGGCCTTACAAAAGGGGAATTGCCAGATGACTTGTGTAAGCAATTCAAAGAACTCAGATTGGAGATTGTACCAGAAGGACATCTCATGTCCTTAGATGTTCAACCCACTTTATTGGACAAAATCCGAGAAGTCCAGAAGACTGATGAGGAAATTGAAAAGATTAAGGTAAATATTAGTCTAGGGAAGGCTAAGAGTTTCCATATAGATGAACAGGGTACTTTATGGCACGGGAAACGTATATGTGTTCCACAAGACCCAGAATTGCGGAAACTGATCTTACAGGAAGGTCACAACTCTCCGTATTCTATTCACCCGGGAAATACCAAGATGTACATGGACATGAAGGAAAGGTTTTGGTGGAACAATCTCAAAAGGGACATTGTCGAACATATTGCTTTGTGTGATGTGTGTAGCAGAGTCAAAGCGGAGCATCAGAAACCAGCAGGTTTGCTTCAACCACTACCTATTCCTGAATGGAAGTGGGAGAATATTGGTATGGATTTCATTACCGGATTACCAAGGACCAGATCAGGGTATGATTCCATATGGGTAGTAGTGGATCGCCTAACGAAAGTGGCTCATTTTATACCCGTGAAGACAACTTATACAAGTGCCAAGTTAGCAAAAATTTACATGAGCAGGATTGTATGCCTTCACGGGGTGCCAAAGAGTATTGTGTCAGATAGAGGAACCCAGTTCACATCTCACTTTTGGAGACAGCTTCATGAATCCTTAGGAACGAGGTTGGAGTTTAGCACTGCGTTTCATCCTCAAACGGATGGACAAACAGAAAGGACCAACCAAATTCTTGAGGACATGTTGAGAGCCTGTGCTTTAGATTATGGAGCAAGTTGGGATGAAAGTTTGCCCTACGCGGAGTTCTCTTACAATAACAGCCATCAATCAAGTATTGGAATGGCACCGTTTGAGTTACTCTACGGAAGGAAGTGTACCACCCCATTATTATGGAATGGTGTGGGAGAAAGAAGCTTATTTGGACCTGATCTTATCAAGGACGCCGAAGAGAAAGTCAAATTGGTTAAGGACAGATTGAGGATAGCACAGTCCCGACAGAAAAGCTACGCGGATTCTAAGCGTAGAGAAGTCACCTACGAAGTTGGGGATAGAGCTTATCTTAGGGTATCACCACTTCGTGGAGTGAAAAGATTTGGAGTCAAAGGAAAGTTGGCACCAAGATATGTTGGGCCATTCAAGATTCTAAGTCGCAAGGGAGAGGTTGCATATGAAGTGGAATTGCCAGAATCTCTATCAGCAGTCCATAACGTATTTCATGTGAGTCAGCTTAAGAAATGTCACCCAGAAATGGAAGAGTCTTCTTTGAAGGATACCATACCTTTGGAAGAAGTTCAACTAGAAAGTGATCTCACTTATGAGGAAAAGCCTGTCAAAATTCTAGAGACCGCGGAAAGAGTTACCAGGACCAAGACTATCAAGTTTTGTAAAGTACAATGGAACCATCACTCCGAAGAGGAAGCAACATGGGAAAGAGAAGATGATCTTCGGAAAGACCACCCTCACCTATTTGCTAGCCAAACCGAATCTCGAGGGCGAGATTCATCTTAAGGGGGTTAGATTTGTAACATCCCAAAAATCATAGTTTCAAAACTCATTCATATCATCTTTGCATCATTCATCCATCTAGAGCTTTCTTAAAAATCAATTAGAGACAGAAGTTGGAGCTATGATTTCATGTGGACAATTTATCCCAAATGACCATCACCCTTTGAATTTTGAAAGTTTAAATACTTGTTTGCTTGACTCCATTGATGGAAAGATTAGGTGAAGCTTTTAACCCAAGATTCAAAATTTAGAAATGGTTTCAAAACCCTATTTCAAATATTTGCAAACTAGAGCAAATCTCTGTTTACTTTGAAAACCAAGCTTGACCAAGCCTTGCAGGGTAAACACTTAGTTAGAATGACTGTTTTTGAAACCACAAAACCCTGCAAAAATTCCCAAAACAGTTTGGATTCAAGAGGATTTGAATTCATATCAAAAACCATTCCAGAAAATAGAAATAGGAAAAGAAAAGAAATAAACAATAAAAAAGGGCCGCGCGGCCAGAATCTGGCCGAGCAACGGATCAAGCCCAGCAAGCCCACCCGGGATCTTTCATTTCTTCTCTCACGCGCGAGCGCACACGCTGAGCCGCTGACAAGCAGACCCCACCTGCACTTCGCGCACCTCGCTGACAAGCGGGCCATCTCCACGCCAGCGTCGTCTCCACCCGCACGACCTGTTCGTCCCTAATCAACGCGGCCGTTTCCTGTGTGTTAATCGCGGCGTCAATTCGAATCAATGGCCGAGTGATTCTCGCGCTCGACCAGGCTATATAAACCCCCTCTGTCCCCTCTCTCTTTTCCCCCAAACCCCAAGCACAGAACGCCCCCAGGCTGCGCGCATTTCTCTCTGCAACCCCCGCCGTCTCCGACGACTGCGCCGGCGAATTCCGGTGAGCCTCGAGTTCCCCTCGGTATCGCATTCACGCTATCTTGTTCAGTGAACCTCTGTGCATCTTTTGACACTCTCCGTTTGCCTTCGCATGAACCACAGCGTCGGCAACATCGACGACTGGACCGCCACCGTCTTCTGCACGAACTCCGGCGACCTCCCTCCGTAAGTAGCCACCGCCCCTTGCCCTCTGACTGATACGCCTAGAATCCTCATCGTCTTGCGCATCTGACAGTACCCCTATTTTGGCTTAGCGCGACGAGGAACCTCGCCAACGTCGACGACTGACCGTGGCTGACGCATTCGCGAACTCCGACGAGGAATCCCCGACGACCCCGTGCGCCCCTTCCCAAGCCATTGCCACCTTGAGCATCAGCAGCCTCCTGCGGTTCTGGTAAGCATCTCCTCCCTTCCCCGGGCGACCTAGAACGCCGGCACCGCCACCGACTGACGCGCCGCCGCCTGTCACCGCCGGTAGCGCCGCTTGATTTTGGTTAGGAGATTTTTAGCCGTTAGATCCGAATCCTACGCGTAGAAACACTTCACTTAACGAAGGGGTATGGACAGATCTGAGCCGTGCAGCGTTAGTTAGATCCGACGGTACAGAAGGGTGATCCGGTGCGAACCGGTACGCGCCAGTAATAACGCGACGCGTGGCAAGGTTTAAACTAAAAACAGAATTTAAAACCAGATTTAGATTCAAACTTCAAATGCTTATAACTTTTGAATGCCACGTTAGATTTTTGCAAACTTTATACCGTTGGATTCAGTGAAACAAGGCCTTTCTGAATATCCAATTTATTTAGCATATAGTAACAGTTAAAAATGACTTTATTTGTAGAACAAGTTTAAGGCCATTTTAGATATAGATTTAATTTGGTAAATTATATTGGGGCCAAATAAGTTTAGTTGGCAAACTTATGACATGTTAAGTTTCTGTAGACATGAGCATACTTGGTAGAATTTTCAAAAATCACCACTTAGTAAATTCTTGCATGCATGCATTCATATTATTTTTGGTTGAATATAATTGTGAGTAATTGTATGCTTTAATTTCTTGTGTAGATTTTGCTAGTGATTGTGATTGTGAAGAGTGCTACTCTCCCCACTACCAAGGCAAGTGATATTTACATGAATAAATTTGTCCTATATTTTGAACTAGCATTAGATATTTTGTTATAGTGTTGCATGCTAATTTTTGTCTAATGTAAAAGATGGGGAAATCCTATGTAGTCTAGTAGATTTGCTAAGGAATCATCCTTAAGATATGTTGCCATACTTTGCTTAGCCTAGCTTATAGAAAAACAAGGGTTGGTGAAAAACTACACTTACTATAAAGAAAATATTTCTAAGTCAAGAGACTTATACTTTTCTAATAAAACCACTAAGTCAAATGAACCTCCTGGGTGGAATGGAAAGTATGGGTTATGTTGAGTGGTTACACAAGGCCATGGACTTGGGTTGTGTATCTCACTTGTGGTAAGCCACCCAGGCACAAAGGGATTTGGAGGCCAAGTGTTGAGAAAGCTTACAGTGCAACCACTTGGCAATATGGGCTCTGCCATGATCATATAGGTTGCTAGAACTTAGTCACTTGGACAGTTGGTGGTAGATGGGATGATAGGATGGAACGCGTCCATTTGACTAAGGAAAGGCTTCTGAAAGGTCCTGTCTTGGGAAACCAAGTCTGGTGGGGAAAGTGCACAACCTCTGCAGATGGAAAACCTAAGTACTTAGCCTTGTCCAAGGAAATGGACACTTTGAGCATCAAGACATGGAAGCTACAAGAATCTCATCACTCCAACTTCTAAATAAAAATTGGTGGGTGAACAAGGGTGAAGGACCTCAATGTCTATTGGTGGTTCCTTGGGAATGTTTTTGATAAAGAAAAACTTAGTGATTTCAACTAATAGGAAAAACCTATTTTCAAGCAAAGCAAGCCAAGCTACACATAGCCAAAATGCATATAGTAATATAGTCCACTTAAAATATAATAAGGTATCACTTGCCAATACTATTCCAAAGTATTGACCCTCTGTGGCTGTAACTTGTGATGTTGCAGGTTACTCCGATGATGAATAGGAGTCATGAGTCTACACTCAACATGCTTGCCTGTGGCACATGAAGATGAAGACTTGTGTTTATTTACTTATTTCTTAAAACTCTTGTATTAGGCCTATGGCCCTGAGTTGTAAAAGACTATGTTTTTATCTCTGGAATGAATGTAATAAACGACCTTTGTATCTGTGTACTTCATCTTAAACTGTGGATGCTAGCATTGATCCAGGGACTAGCATTGCAATCACAGGGATCCTATCCTTTATAAAGGAGGGGTCTAACATGTGTCCTCGAGAACGTTTGGTCCTTATAAGTGAAACGTATCTATAATTTTTGATGCTCCATGCATTTAGTCTACTTTGCTTTACTTGTCTACACTTTGAGGTGCTTTTTACATGTTTTCTGGTACTAACTATTAACAAGTTGCAACAGTGCCACATGCCTATTTTATGCTGTTTTTGGTTTCAGAAAAGTTAGTAAAGAAATATTCTAGGAATTGGACAAGACGAACGCCAAAGTCAATAACTTTCCGTGGAGAACAAGAAGTCCAGAGGAGAGTCGTAGGGGCTGGCCAGGGGGGCCAGACCCACCCCAGGCATGGGGTCAGGTGGACCGCGCCTGTGTAGGGTTTGGCAACCCTAGTCGCCTCCTGGACTCGCCCCTTCGCCTATAAGAATCCCCTGATACAGAAACTCTGGGTACCCGATCAGAAATCCATGAAACCGTCTGTAGCCGCCGTCACCATCGTCCCTAGATCGGGGGGATCTGAAGCTCTTCCCGGCACCCTGCCGGAGGGGAGATCATCCCGGAGGCCTTCTCTCCGGTATGATTTGTGAGTAGTTCCACCTTGGACTATGGGTCCATGTAGTAGCTAGATGGTTGTATCTCCTCCTTTGTGCTTTCATGTATAGATCTTGTGAGCTCCATTCATGATCAAGATCTAATCTATTTTTAATCATGCATGTTGTGTTTGCGGGGATCCGATGGATATTGAGATTATTATGTTGGTTTGATTAATGGTTCTATCTTTATGATTCTATCATGTTTGTGTTGTTTGTGATCTTGCATGCTCTCTGTTGCTAGTGGTTATCTTGGCCAAGTAGTTGCTAGTGACTCCAAGAGGGAGTATTTATGCTCGATAGTGGGTTCATGCCTCTAGTTTCCAAGGGAAGTGACAGAAATCTCTTCGGTTGTATGTGTGTTGTTTCTACTAGGTAGAAAACAACGGTCCCTTGTTCATGGAACATGTGGATTGTTTACCTTACACACTTTGCTTAAAGCTGTTGTATGTTGCTTGCAACTTAATACTAGAGGGGGTTCGGATGATAACCTGAAGGTGGACTTCTAGTCATAGATGCAGTTGGATTACGGTCTATGTATAATGTTGTATTGCCCAATCAACTTCATAGGATCTTGCTAGCTAGTAATTGCATTGTTATGCCTTGCTCAGTTCCTATCAATTGCCCCGCTGTAATTTGTTTACCCTTCATGTCATGTTGTTTATCTAAGGAGAGCACCTCTAGTGAACTATGGACCCCGGTCCAATCTTTACCATTGATACATCTTCCATTGTTACTTGTTTACTTGCTGCAAACCATTACCTTCCACACCATACGTTTAATCCTTTGTTACAGCAAACTGGTGAGCTTGACAACCTCATTGATTCATTCGGACAAAGTCTTGAGTTTGTGTTGTGCCAGCAACACCTGTGTGACGTTTCCTTCCTCCTTCTGGTTGGATAACCTCGGTCTCTACTGAGGGAAACTTGCCGTTGTGCTCCATCACACCTTGCTCTTGGGGTTCCAACGAAGTGCTCCACATCAACAGTTGGTGCACGCATCAAAGATTTTTGGCGCCATTGCCGGGGAAGCTAAGGACGTCTTCACTAGGGGAGTCCTTCACTTCCTCTCTCTTTACTTTGTTTTAGTTTGCTTTGTTTTGTTTGCCTCTTTTCAAAAAACCCAAAAAAATTAGTCTAGCTTGGTTTGCTTGCTTTATTCAAAAACACACAAAAATTAGTTCCTGCTCTAGCTGCTGCTATTTTTGGGTTGCCCACCTTTGCCAAAATGAACTCTGCTGAGAACACTAAGTTGTGTGACTTCACTAGCACCAACAACAATGATTTCCTAAGCACACCTATTGCTTCACCTGCTCCTGATGCTGACTTTTATGAAATTAAGCCTGCTTTGTTGAATCTTGTAATGAGAGAGCAATTTTCTGGTGCTGGTTCTGATGATCCTGCTGCCCATCTTAATAGCTTTGTTGAACTTTGTGAGATGCAAAAGTATAAGGATGTAGATGGAGATATTATTAAGCTCAGGCTTTTTCCTTTCTCTTTGAAGGGAAAAGCTAAAAAATGGCTGCTAAACCTGAAACTATGGAAAACACCTTTGCTACTGCTCATGCCATACAAGTTACTATTAATGAAAATGTTAGGCTGTTAGCTCAATTTCATGCTAGGTGGGAAAGGGAAGCTGAAATTGATAGAAACAATTGTGTGTGCACTATCACCACTAAACCACAAGTAGCCCCTATTCCTCCTCCTACTATGCCTAAGCCTATTGATCCTACTACTAGTGATGCTAAGTTTGGTTTTGATATTGATGGTTGCAATATTTCTGAAGTGATTATGTTCCTACAAAAGCTTGCTAGAAGTCCTGATGCTAGTGATATGCATGTTGCCTTTGTCAAACACATTACAGATTCTCTTGTTAAGATTAAGGAAGAGAAGCTAAAACACAAAGCTTCTATTCCTAGGAAAGTAGAAGATAGTTGGGAACCCATTATTAATATGCGAGTGAATGACTTTTATCTCAAAGCCTCGTGTGATCTTGGTTCTAGTGTCTCTATTATGCCTAGGAAGATTTATGATATGCTTGATTTACCACCATTAGAAGATTGTTATTTGAATGTCCCACTCAATGATAATGCTAAGAAGAAACTCATGGGGAGTGTTAATGATGTTCTCATTATGGTTAACAATGCTTATGTCCCTGTTGATTTCTATGTTTTGGATGTTGAATACAATGCTTCTTGTCCTATTAGTTTGGGAAGACCTTTTCTTAGAACAGTTGGTGCCATCATTGATATGAAAGAAGGCACCATCAAATATCATTTTCCATTCAAGAAAGGTATTGAACACTTCCCTATGAGGAGAGAGAAGTTGCTTTTTCTCCTCCTTTAAAAGCAAGATTTGATGTTAATGCTTCCTCATTTGAAAATACTTGATTCTTCTTGGTTCTTGTGCCTAACTTAAAGGCGTTAAAGAAAAGTACTTGTTGGGAGTTAACCCAAGAGTTTCCTTGAGTCTTGGAAGTTATTACTATTGTAATGATCTATCCTTGTCTTTTTTGTTTGCTTTTTGTGCCAAGAATAACCTCTAATGAGAGGGAACTAAGATTTGGGGAGTTTCTGTCCCGAAACAGATTTCTGTCCTCCACCAAAAAAATTCGTGAGGAGGATATGTAACTAGGATTGAGCTCAAAATTTACGAATAAATCCCCCAGTATGATGGATAACTTTCTTTAGTTCAACACTTTTTGATTTGAGCAACATAAGATGTTCGAAAAAATTCGTTTCAACATGCTGGTATGTTTTGACAGATTTCTGCCATTATTTGCATTTGCTTCTTATTGATTCCTTTCTGAGCTCTCTTCAGGTAAATTGAGTTTATTTGAAGGAGTTACTACAGTAGCTTATGTTTTTAGTGAAAATCCTTGATGTCCCAAAGCTTTGCCCGCGTTCTAATACCTTTTGAATAAGCTAATGTTGCTAATGAAGATTGTGTGAAGTTTTGTATGAAGGAAAAATTTCAGGTGTAGAGAGAGAATGATGCAATGAGATGAAGAATGGACAAAAGCTCAAGCTTGGGGATGCCACAATGGTTTCACCCCAAGAAGTATCCAAGAGGTACAAGCGTCAAAGCTTGGGGATGCTCAAGGCATCCCCTTCTTCATCAATAAAAAGCTCAGGTCTGTCTAGCCACTTCACTTTTATTGTTTCATGCACAGTTGTGTTGTTCTTGAAGCGTCTTAGTTTTCGTTTGCTTTGCTTAGTTTGTTTAGTTTGCTTTAGTAGTTTGGACCCCCGCTCTCGCTGTGTTGTTTTACAAATAAGTTTGCTTGGTGTTTGGAAAGGGGTAGTAAGTTCTTGCTTGAAGTGCAAGAGGAGCTTGCATTGACAGTGACTAAGACTTTAGAATGACATGCTAGGTGTTGTTTTTGCATTATGCTTAGTGATTATTACCGTAGCATGTCTTGTTCCAAACAATTAGGATTGCTTAGTGTGCCTTGAAGAAATTATGCGTTGTTTTAGCATGCAAAAGCATAGTATTGTGGTATTCTCCTTTGATGTTTTGCTTGGGTTGACTTGGCACATGCTTACACCATGTTATGACTATGACAAGTCACCATTAGCCTCTATGATCATTTAGTCCTTGACTTGTAGTACCACTCTTTGCTTTGATTAGTTCGCTTTGTTGCATTGCATAATTATGGCCATTATTGCTCTCTTAGTTGGTTGCTCCCAGTCTTTTGCTAGCCTCCACCTGTATGAGTAAGTTCTACTCATGCTTCCAACTCCCAAGAAACCAAGTTATTCCAAAGTGTCCACTATAAACTCATATGCATGGTGTGTTACACCATTCCAAGTATATTCTTGTTTTCAACTATCTTCCAATTAAAAACTATTTTGTTATGTGAAAACTTAGTGATTAAAGCCCTCACGAACTTGATGGCACATTTTATTATTTTCCCCTAATAAACTTGAACCATTGAGGCAACTTTGTTGTATATGCTTGCACTTATAAGTTGGGATTAGCAGAACCATGCTGTCACGGGGAACGTTTTCAACATTGCACTTGTACTTTTTGTACTCCGTTGATATCATGCTCTTTTGTCTATGGATGTTACCGGTGTGAAATGAAGTGGGAACTTGTAAGTCCATGGAGTTTGTATTCTGTGTTAGAGAAACGCCTGGGCCGCTAGCCTAAGCCATGCCTAATCATGGTGGAAACTTGCAGCATCACCATAGTGAGCTATCTATGAAGCGTCCTCAATAGAAAGCTATGCATATGGTAAAAAAGATTGCTGAGATGCTCATTGTCTGCTTGCCTTGTCATTTTGGTTATGAGAAAGCTCATGTACCATGTGCAAGGGGTACCCCATTGGCGGTTCTCAATGATATGCAAATACTTACAGTGACAAGAACTTACCTGGGCCCTAAGTTGAGTATCCATGAGGTGTAGCCCTCATAGTCAAGGGACTTGAGATTGCCAACTTATACTTTATCAAGCATATACTCCAGCTTTGCCACTTTAACCTTAACCACTTCAAGATGCTTATGATAGGGGCAATGAGGGCTGAAAGCTAATAAGTACCATAATCTTTGGAAGCTCTTTTTGAAACTTGTAATCCCTGCTTCCTTTATAAAAAGGCCTTTCTTCCACCATTATTTGAGTCTCCACCATCTACCTTTAGGCACCATTAAGAGAGCATAGTTGTCATTTTGTGTGCAATGTTCCAAAGCTTATTAATTGATGCATATTGTGCTATTACTTGCTCTTGTGCTATTTGTTTCTAGTCACCCTTGTGAACTTTGCAGGTGTCCTATGCATTTTTGATGCTCCATGCTTGTTTAGTATCTACTTTGCTTTAGTTTTCTACACTTTGAGGTGCTTTTTACATGTTTTCTGGTACTAACCTATTAACAAGTTGCAACAGTGTCAGATGCCTGTTTTCTGCTGTTTTTGGTTTGAGAAAAGTTAGTAAAGAAATATTCTCGGAATTGGACAGGGCAAACGCCAAAGTCAATAACTTTTCGTGCGGAACAAGAAGTACAGAGGAGAGCCAGGGGGCCAGACCCACCCCAGGCGCGAGGTCAGGTGGACCCGCGCCTGGGTAGGGTTTGGCGACCCTGGTCGCCTCCCGGACTCCCCCCTCCCCTTTGCCTATAAGAAGCCCCCGATACAGAAACTCTGGGTACCCGATCATAAATCCACGAAACCGTCTGTAGCCGCCGCCACCATCGTCCCTAGATCGGGGGGATCTGAAGCTCTTCCCGGCACCCTGCCGGAGGGGAGATCATCCCGGA
Source organism: Avena sativa (assembly GCA_916181665.1). Classification (NCBI taxonomy): domain Eukaryota; kingdom Viridiplantae; phylum Streptophyta; class Magnoliopsida; order Poales; family Poaceae; genus Avena; species Avena sativa. The sequence goes on along the minus strand of OV702279.1, from coordinate 365,173,792 downwards.
GGCCTTCTCCCCGGTATGATTCGTGAGTAGTTCCACCTTGGACTATGGGTCCATGTAGTAGCTAGATGGTTGTATCTCCTCCTTTGTGCTTTCATGTATAGATCTTGTGAGCTCCGTTCATGATCAAGATCTAATCTATGTAATCATGCATGTTGTGTTTGCGGGGATCCGATGGATATTGAGATTATTATGTTGGTTTGATTAATGGTTCTATCTTTATGATTCTATCATGTCTGTGTTGTTTGTGATCTTGCATGCTCTTCGTTGCTAGTGGTTATCTTGGCCAAGTAGTTGCTAGTGACTCCAAGAGGGAGTATTTATGATTGATAGTGGGTTCATGCCTCTAGTTTCCAAGGGAAGTGACAGAAATATCTTTGGTTGTAGATGTGTTGTTGCTACTAGGGAGAAAACAACAGTCCCTTGTTCATGGAACATGTGGATTGTTTACCTTACACACTTTGCTTAAAGCAGTTTCCTGTTGCTTGCAACTTAATACTGGAGGGGGTTCGGATGATAACCTGAAGGTGGACTTCTAGTCATAGATGCAGCTGGATTACGGTCTATGTATAATGTTGTATTGCCCAATCAACTTCATAGGATCTTGCTAGCTAGTAATTGCATTGTTATGCCTTGCTCAGTTCCTGTCATTGCCCCGCTGTAATTTATTTACCCTTCATGTCATGTTGTTTATCTAAGGAGAGCACCTATAGTGAACTATGGACCCCGGTCCAATCTTTACCATTGATACATCTTCCATTGTTACTTGTTTACTTTCTACAAACCATTACCTTCCACACCATACGTTTAATCCTTTGTTACAGCAAACCGGTGAGCTTGACAACCTCACTGATTCATTGGGACAAAGTCTTGAGTTTGTGTTGTGCAGGTATCCATGTTGCCAGCAACACCTGTGTGACGTTTCCTTCCTCCTTCTAGTTCGATAACCTCGGTCTCTACTGAGGGAAACTTGTTGTTGTGCTCCATCACACCTTGCCCTAGGGGTTCCAACGAAGTGCTCCACATCAACAGTTGGTGCATGCATCAATAAGTATTTCCACCGGCTTGTCCTTTGCTAAGAAAGGATTGGGCCACTTGCTCCGTTTGTTCGTTACTTCAGTTACTTGCTCTTGGTTTTGTTGCCTTGTCAGAAAACCACTAAAAATCCGTTTGCTAAGTATTCACAGAGATTTCCTGCTCCATACCACTGTTCAGCACCTTCTGCTCCTCGTTGGGATCGACACTCCTATTTATCGAAAGTACTACGATACACCCCCTATACTTGTGGGTCATCAGTTATTCATGATCTTTGTTTGTAGCCTTTCATGTTGCATGCATAGTTACCATGTCCTATTGTTAGAACTCCATCTTTCATGCACATGTTTAGAGTTCTTTGATCCCCGCTTCCAATGCTTGCAACTGGTTTGATCTTGGTTTTGATGGTGCATGTAACCTCAAAAATTATTCTTTTTATCACTTACCTACTCGAGGACGAGCAGGAGTTAAGCTTGGGGATGCTTTATACGTCGGAAACGTATCTATAATTTTTTATGCTCCATGCTTGTTTTGTATATACTTTGCTTTTCTTTGTCTTTACTTTGAGGTGTTTTTATATATTTTCTAGAAATAACCTATTAACAAGTTGCCACAGTGCCAGTTGCCTGTTTTCTTCTGTTTTTGGTTCCAGAAAGGCAGAAAATCAATATTCTCGGAATTGGACAGGACAAAAGTCAAAGTTATTATTTTTCCTGGAGCAACACAGAACCACGAAGCAGAGTCGGAGGGGGCCACAGGGTGCCGCACCCTCCTAGGCGTGGGAAAAGCCCTGGGGGCGCCCACAGGGGGTGTGGGCCCCCTAGACCCCCACCGACCTTGATTCCTGCGCATATAAGAAGCCTCCGATGAGAAAACCCTAAAACATCCCACAAACATCCACGAAAACCTTTGTAGCTCCGCCGCCACCGAAGGGGAGATTCGGGGGATAGAAAGTCTCTGTTCCGGCACCCTGTCGGGACGAGGAAGTGCCCCCAGAGCCATCTCCATCGCCATCTTCATCACCATTACTGATTCCCATGATGAGGAGGGAGTAGTTCTTCCTCAGGGCTAAGGGCTCTACCAGTAGCTATGTGTTCATCTCTCTCTCTATGCATGATCTTGTGGTCATGAGCTTTGTAATAAAGTAGATCTACCTTGCTACTCAAGTTCTTCATTAGATCTCTGCTCTCCCCATGTGTGTGAAAGTGACAGCGTGCACATCATGGTGGCACTTAGGTTTGAATCTACATAAATACTCCTTGTGCTTTAATAGATCTATGCTCTTCCCCACGTGTGTGAAAGTGACAGCGTGCATACCGTGTGTGGCACTTTGGCTAGATTGATTGTTTTTTATGAGTTATATTTGGAGTTGGATTTCTCTATGAAATTGTGGTGTTTGTTGTAATCGTCTAGTGCTCAAGGTGACAGTGTGGGGTTATCTAGATTGGGGAAGGCGGACTTTGAGGTGTGCTGTTATAGCCCTGCCTTGGATTAGAGTGTCAAATCGGAGAGTAGTTAAGAGTAGTATCATGAAGAGAGGATATTTATATGAGAGAGTGTTCACTAGTGAAAGTATGATCCCTAGGCCTTGTTTCTAAGCATTGAAACACTGTTTTCTATTAGATCTGTTGCACGTTTTCTTGCTTCCTTCTTGTTGCCTTTAGTCTTTGCCTCACCGTCAAGCTGTTTTCTGGCACCGTTACCACTTGTATTTCGCTATCTCTTTGCCGAACTAGTGCACCTATATTGGGTGTGTTGGGGACAGAAGAGACTTCTTGTATCTTGATTGTAGGGTTGCTTGAGAGGGAATACCTTTGACCACTTCCTCCCTGAGTTCGATAAAACTTGGGTAATCCACTTAAGGGAAACTTGCTGTTGTTCTATAAGCCTCTGCACTTGGAGGCCCAACAACTGTCTACAAGAATAGAAGTGCATAGACATCAGCTACGAACCCCTAAAGTGGTATCAGAGCCATGTCTATAAGTAGATCTGTTGCACGAGTAGAACACAATGGTCATTGTGGGCGGTGGTACTTTTATTATCAATTGCTTCTTGTGTACTTTGCATCTTGCGGGATGGTGGGATGAAGCGGCCCGGGCTAACCTTACATGACATCATTCATGAGACTTGCTCCGCGCTCGACATGCAACTTGTATTGCATAAGTGGCTTTGCGGGTGTCTGCTTCTCCCATCATAGTGAAGATTCAACTTACAGTGGGCACTTGATAGTACTTGCATGAACATTGTGGTTCTTGTTTGTAAGTTAGAATGGTACTTACTGGAAAGCCCCAAACCACATAAAACATGCAAAGAAAATTAGAGGCGTATAACTTTGTTTTGCAGGGGTGTGTTGTGATGTGATATGGCCATGATTGTGATTATATATGTTGTATGCAATGATCCTTATTGTAAGTCGGCAACTGATAGGAGCCTTATGGTTGTATTTTAATTTCGTTAAGACCTGCGTGTCTATTATCCAAAGTAGTTGTAATAGTTGATGCTGGTGGACAACAACCACGGAGCGGTGCCATTAACCTTGACACCACGCCGGTGATGATGGAGATCATGTTCGTGCTTAAATATGGAGATCGGAAGCACAAGAAGAAAGTCCATATCATATCACATATTATGAATTCCATGTGATGTTAATCCTTTTATGCATCTTGTATTGATTAGATCATGATGGTAGCATTATAAGATGATCCCTCTCACAAAATATCAAGTAATAAAGTGTTCGTCCTTAGTTAGCACTATTGCTAAGACTCGTCGTTTCGAAGCACCACGTGATGATCGGGTGTGATAGATTCTGCGTGTGCATACAACGGGAGCAAGCCAGATTTGCTCATGCGGAAACTAAGGTTAACCTTGATGAGACTATCATGTACAGACATGGTCTCGGAACACGGAATACCGAAAGGTAAAGCATGAGTCATATACTCCCTCCGATCCATATTAGTTGACTTGGATTTGTCTAGATTTGGATGAATCTAGACACTGTTTAGTATATAGGTTCATCCAAATTTTGACAAATCCAAGTCAAGTAATATGGGTCGGAGGGAGTAGTAGATATGATGAACATGTTGATTGTTCGCCTTTGAAACTACATCATATCTCGTGATGATCGGACTTGATGTAGTAGAGTTGGTTCGTGTGATCACTAAAACAATGTGAGGGGTATTGTTTTAAGTGGGAGTTCACCTAGTTAATTTAAGTATTAATATGAACTCAATTTGCCATAAACTTAGTCTAAACTATTTCAAATATGTTGTAGATCATGGCGGCCCCTACCATCAATTTTAATGCGTTCCTAGAGAAAGAAAAGTTGAAAACAATGGAAGCAACTTCGCAGATTGGTTCCGCAATTTGAGGATTGTCCTCAATGCTGGTCAGTTGACCTATGTGCTGGATGCACCGCTAGGTGACCCACCTGCAGCTGATGCTACCGATGAGGTGAAAAAATGTTTACCTTACTCCGAAGAATCAGTACTCCACAGTTTAATGTGCTATCTTGTATGGTTTGGAATCAGAGCTTTAGAAAAGGTTTGAGAACTTTGACCCACATGATATTGTCCATGAACTCAAAATGATATTTGAGGCTCACGCGACAGTAGAGAGTTATGAAGCTTCTGAAAAGTTCTTTAACTGCAAGATGGAATAGGGCAGCTCCGTTAGTGAGCATGTGCTTAAGATTTATGGGCACACCAATAAGCTCCAAAGCTTGGGTTAGTGATTCCTAATGCATTGGGGATTCACCGTGTCCTCCAATCACTACCACCAAGTTACAAGAACTTTTTGATGAATTACAACATGCAGTGCATGGATAAGTCGTTACCAAAACTCTTCTCCATGTTGAAGTCTGCGGAAGTGGAGATTAAGAAAGAGCACCAAGTGTGGATGGTCAATAATACCACCAATTTCAAGAATCAAGGCAAGCCTAATAAAAAGGGTAACTTCAAGAAGGGCGGTAAGAAAGCTACCGCGCCTACAAAGAAGAACAAGGTTGGGCCTAAGCCTAATACAAAGTGCTTTTACTGCAAGGGAGAAGGTCACTGGGAGCGGAATTGCCCCAAGTACCTGGTGGATCTGAAGAACGGCAACATCAAGAAGAAAGGTATATCCGATATACATGTTATTCATGTGTATCTTACTAGTAATCGTAGTAGTGCCTGGGTATTTGATACTGGTTCGGTTGCTCATATTTGTAACTTAAAACAGGAGCTGCAGAATAAACGGAGACTAGTAAAAGACGAGGTGATGATGCACATTGGAAATGGAACAAAGGTTGATGTGGTCGCGGTCGGCACGCTCCATCTTCATCTACCATCGGGATTAGTTTTATACTTAAATATTTGTTATTTAGTGCCTCCATTGAGCATGATTATTATATCAGGATCTTGTTTATTGCGAGATGGTTACTTGTTTAAGTCCGAGAATAATGGTTGTTCGATTTATATGAGTAATATCTTTTATGCTCATACACCGTTGATAAATGGTCTATTCTTATTGAATCTCGATATTAGTGATACACATGTTCATAATATAGATGCTAAACGTTTGAAACTGAATGATAATTCTACATACATGTGGCATTATCGTCTTGGTCACATTGGAGTGAAGCGTATGAAGAAACTCCATTCCGATGGACTTCTTGAATCACTTGATTTTGAATCACTTGAAAGATGCGAAGCATGACTGATAGGCAAAATGACTAAGAATCCATTTTCTGGTATGATGGAGCGAGCTACGGTCTTATTGGAAATCATACATACCGATGTGTGTGGCCCGATGAGTGTGGCATCGTGCGGTGGTTATCGTTATGTTCTTACTTTCACAGATGAGTTGAGTAGATATGGGTATATCTATTTCATGAAACATAAGTCCGAAACTTTCGAGAAGTTTAAGGAATTTTGAAGTGAAGTAGAGAATAAACATAACAAGAAGATTAAATTTCTACGATCTGATCGTGGAGGTGAATACCTAAGTTACGAGTTTGGGGAGCATTTGAAGAAATGTGGAATACTTTCACAATTGACACCACCAGGAACACCACAACGTAATGGTGTGTCCGAACATCGTAATCGAACTCTCTTAGATATGGTTCGTTCTATGATATCACTTATAGATTTAGCGTTATCGTTTTGGGGTTATGCATTAGAAATAGCCTCATTCACTTTAAATAGGTAACCATCTAAATCCGTTGAAACAACACCTATGAATTGTGGTTTGGGAAGAAACCTAAATTGTCGTTCCTTAAAGTTTGGGGTTGCGAAGCTTATGTAAAGAAGTTACAGCCTGACAAGCTTGAACCCAAAGCGGAAAAATGCATCTTCATAGGATACCCAAAGGAAACTATTTGGTATACCTTCTATCATAGATCCGAAGGCAAAATCTTCGTTGCCAAGAATGGATCCTTTCTAGAGAATGAGTTTCTCTCGAAAGAAGTGACTGGGAGTAAAGTAGAACTCGACGAGGTTGTCGAACCTTCTCATGGATTTGAGAGTAGTGATACGTCGTGAACGTATCTATAATTTTTGATGTTCCATGCTTGTTTAGTATCTACTTTACTTTTCTTTGTCTTCTCTTTGAGGTATTTTTATATGTTTTCTGGACTAACCTATTAACAAGATGCCACAGTTCTAGTTGCCTGTTTTCTTATGTTTTTGGTTCCAGAAAAGGCATAAAATCAATATTCTCGGAATTGGACAGGACAAAAGCCAAAGTCAATATTTTACCGTAGGGAACACGGAGCCAGAACACGAGACGGAGGGGAGCCACTAGGGGGCCACACCCCCTGGCCGTGCGTCTAGGCCTGGCCCGCGCCTGGGGGTGCGGCCACCCTGGGTGCCCCCCTGCCTCGCCTATTTGCCTATAAGAATCCCTCGATACCTAAACCCTAAGGACCCGATCAATCTTCCACGAAACAATCTGTAGCCGCCACCACCATCGTCCCTAGATCGGGGGGATCTGAAGTTCTTCTCTACATATTGCCGGAGGGGATATCATCTCGGAGGCCTTCTTCATCATCATGACAGCCTCCGGTATGAAGCGTGAGTAGTTCCACCTTGGACTACGGGTCCATGTAGTAGCTAGATGGTTGTTTCTCCTCCTTTGTGCTACCATGTTTAGATCTTGTGAGCTTCGTTCATGATCAAGATCATCTATTTGTAATCATGCATGTTTTGTTTGTGGGGATCCGATGAATATTGAAATTACTATGTCAGATTTATTAATGGTTCTATCTTATTGATTCTATCATGTCTGTGTTGTTTGTGATCTTGCATGCTCTCTGTTTCTAGTAGCTATTTTGGCCAAGTAGATGGTAGTGACTCCAAGAGGGAGTATTTATGCTCGATAGTGGGTTCATGCCTCTATTTAATCTGGGGAAGTGACTGAAATCTCTAAGGTTGTAGATGTGTTGATGCTACTAGGGAGAAAACAACGGTCCCTTGTTCATGGAACAAGTGGATTATTTACCTTACACACTTTGCTTAAAGCAGTTATCTATTGCTTGCAACTTAATACTGGAGGGGGTTCGGATGATAACCTGAAGGTGGATTACTAGTCATAGATGCAGCTGGATGGTGGTCTATGTATCTTGTTGTATTTCCCAATCAAATCTCATAGGATCATGAATGTCTAGTATTGCATTGTTATGCCTTGCTTTGTCCTGTCAATTGCCCCGATGTAATTTGTTTACCCAGCATGTCATGTTTATTTATCTTAAGGAGGACACCTCTAGTGAACTATGGACCTCGGTCCAATCTTTACCGTTGATACATCTTCCACTGTTACTGCTTACTTTCTACAAACCACCATTACCTTCCACACCATACAATTAATCCTTTGTTTTCAGCAAACCGGTCAGATTGACAACCTCACTATTCGTTGGGGCAAAGTCTTGAGTTTGTGTTGTGCAGGTTTCCAGTTGCTAGAAACACCTTTGAGTCATTTCCTTCCTCCTACTGGTTCGATAACCTTGGTTTCTTACTGAGGGAAAAACTTGTTGATGTACTCATCATACCTTCCTCTTGGGATCTCCCAACGAAGCTCTACAGTGATCTGAGCCGCATCAAGTCTTTTTCTGGCGCTGCTACCAGGGAGGCTAAGGACGGCTTCACAAGGGGATTCTTTCACAACCTTTCTCTTTACTTTGTTTTTGTTTTGCTTAGTTTTGTTTGCCTTGTTTTATTTTCCTCTTTTATCAAAAACTCCAAAAAAAAAATAGTTTAGTTTGGTTTGCTTTCCTTTATCAAAAACACAAAAAAATAGTTCCTACTTTAGTTGATACCATGTCTGGTTTTGGTCCAATCATTGTGTCACCTATGGAAAGGATCTTTACTTTAAAGCAAGAAAGTGAAGAGAGTTTCAAAGAAGCTTGGTCTAGAATCTCTGATTTACAAGGAAAAACTGAGCCTAAGATGTGTATTAGCCTGGTTATTAATAGTTTCTACCATGGTCTTGCTCTTTGTTATAGATATGCTTTGGATGCTGTAGCTGGGAAAGATATTTTTCGATGTACTGAGAATGAAGCTTTGGATGCCATAAAGAAGTTGATTTATAATATGCCTAGCAAGTCTGATTCTTCCTTTATAAATATCTATGCTAGGTTGGACACTCTTGAGACCCGTACTGTTGCTTTGAAAGATTGCTATAACATGCTTAGAGAGCACCATGATTATTTTCCAATAAATTTTGATCCTTCAAAATGGTTTCCTACAATAAAAGTTGCTATAAACAGTGAAACTTTTGATGCTCGTTGTGATATCATGTCTGAATTTTGTCTTATGCCTAAGGATATCTATGAGTCTTTGAATCTTTGGGGACTTTCTTAAGGAGGAGAAGAAATATATATTACCAATAATGCAACTTTATTACCTATTGGAATAGCTGAAGGTGTGTTCACAAAGATCTCAGGGAAGGTGCTGTCTACTGATTATCTTGGTATTGAATGTGTAGGACAACGATAAATTACACTTGGAAGATCACTGTTGAAACACCTTGGAGCAATAATAGATGTGGGAAAATTCATTATGCCTTTTGCTTATCCAATAAGCAATCATATATTCCCTAATTAGAAGAAGATAGGTAAGAAAGGTAGAAGCAAGAAAGTTGATGTTAATGCTTTTTCATTTGAAAATACTTGATTCTTGCTTCTTGTGCCTAACTTAAAGGCGTTAAAGAAAAGTACTTCTTGGGAGATAACCCAATAGTTTTCTTGATTCTTGGAAGTTATTACTTCTGTAATGACCTCTCCTTATCCTTTTTATTTGCTTTTTGTGCCAAGAATAACTCCTAATGAGAGGGAAGTAAGATTTGGGGAGTTGCTGTCCCGAAACAGATTTTGTGCTCCACTCTAAAATTTCGTGTAAAATCTCTATAAGTCAGATTGAGTTGTAATTTTCTGAATACATCCCCCAGGATGTTAGCTAACTTTCATTAGTTCAACACTTTTTTCTTTCAGCAACATAAGGTCTTCCAAAAAATTGGTTTCTACCTGCTGGTCTGTTTTGACAGATTTCTGCCATTATTTGCATTTGCTTCTTATTGATTCCTTTTTGGGTTCTTTTTGGGAAATTGAGCTTTTTGAGGGAATTGCCATAGTATCTTGTGTCTTTACTGAAAGTTTTTCTGTTAAAAAACTAAAACCCCAAGGTCTATTATCTTTTGAATACACTAATGTTGTTAATGAAGATTGTGTGCAGTTTTGTATGAAGGGAAATTTTCAGGTGTAAGGAAAGAATGATGTAATGAGATGAAGAATGGACAAAAGCTCAAGCTTGGGGATGCCACCTCGTGTCACCCCAAGAAATATTCAAGATGTACAAGCGTAAAAGCTTGGAGATACCCAAGGCATCCCCTTCTTCATCAATAAAAATCTCAGGTCTTTTCTAGACACTTCGTTTTTATCGTTTCATGCACAGTTGTCTTGTTCTTGGAGCGTCTTAGTTTTCGTTTTTGGTTTTCGTTTCCTTAGTTTTCTTGAATAAAGTAGTTGGACCCCCGTTCTCACTGTGTTGTTTCAAATAAGTTGATTGGTGTTGGAAAGGAGTAGGAAGTTCTTGCTTGAATAGTACAAGAGGAGCTTGCTTTTACTGTGGCTTAGACTTTATCATGTCATGCTAGATGTTTTTTTGACCTTATGCTTAGTGATTATTGTTGTAGCATGACTTGTTCCAAACAATTGGGATTTCTTAATGTGCCTTGAAGGAATCATGCATTGTTTTAGCATACAAAAGCATAGTATTGTGGTATTCTCCTTTGGTGCTTTGTTTGGGTTGACTTGGAATATGCTCACACCATGTTATAACTATGAACCAGTCACCATAGCCACTATGATCATTTAGTTTTTGACTTGTGGTACCACTTGATGCTTTGATTAGTAATGTTTTGTCGCTCTGCATGATTATGGCCATTATTGCTCTCTTAGTTGGTCGCTCCCAGTCTTTTGCTAGCTCCACTTGTATTGAATAAGCTCTACTCATGCATCCAACTCCCAAGAAACCAAGTTATTCCAAAGTGTCCACTGTAAATTCCTATGCATGGTGTGTTACACCATTCTAAGTATATTCTTGTTTTATCTACCTTCCAATTAAAAGTTCATTTTGTTATGTGAAAATTAGTGATTAAAGCTCTCACAAACTTGATGGCACATTTTATTTTCCTTGCCCCTAAATAAACTTGAACCATTTTGTCATCTATGTTGTATATGCTTGCACTTATACGTTGGAATTAGCAGAAACATGATGTCATGGGGAACGCTTTCAACATTGCACTTGTACATTGTACATAGTTGATATCGTGCTCTTTTGTTTATGGATGTCGTCGGTGTGAAATAAAAGGGGAGCTTGTAAGTCCATGGAGTTATGTATGTGTGTTAGAGAAACGCCTAGGCCGCTAGCCTAAGACATGATTAATCATGGTGGAAACTTGCAGCATCACCATAGTGAGCAATCTATGAAGCATTCTTCTTATAAAAAAAGAGATAGATATTGAGAAAAAAAGAAAAAAAAGACATATTGAAAAGAGAAAAGAGATAAAAAAAAGCACCATTTTCCCATGGTAAATAATTAGATTGCTGAGATGCTCATTGTGTGCTTTCCTTATCATTTTGATTATGGGATAGCTCATGTATCATGTGCAAGGGGTACCCCATTGGAGGTTCTCTATGATACACATGTACTTACTATGACAAGAACTTACCGGTAACTAAAGTTGAGTAGAATGAGGAGCGGCCCTCGTACTCAAGGGACATGAGATTGCCAACGTATACTTTGTCAAGCATATACTCCGTAATTTTTTCACTTTAACCTTAATCACTTCGAGATGCTTATGATAGGGGCAATGAGAGATGAAAGCTAACAAGTACCATAATTTTTGGAAGCTCTTTATGAGACTTGAAATCCCTACTTCCCTTTGAAGGGCCTTTCTTCCACTATTATATTGAGTCTCCACCTTCTATCCTTAGGCACCAATTAAGAGAGCATAGTTGTAATTCTTAGTTCTATGTGCATTGTCCAAAAACTTATTGATTGATTCATATTGTTGATATTGCTTGTTCATAAACTATTTGTATCTAGTCACTCTTATGAACTTTGAAGGTGTCCTATGCATTTATTGCTACTCCATGAGGGACAAGCTGAATGCCACTATGCTATGTTTTCTGTATGTGAAACAAACAAACATCTTTCAATGCATTGTTATTCATGATATTTGTTTGTAACCTTTCATATTGCATGCATAGTTACTTTGTCTTATTGTTAGAACTTCTTCTTTCATGCTCATGTTTAGAGTACTTTGATCCCAACTTTCAATGTTTGTAAATGGTTTGATCTTGATTTTGATGGTTCATGTCACCTCAAAAATTATTATTTTTATCACTTACCTACTCGAGGACGAGCAGGAGTTAAGCTTGGGGATGCTTGATACGTTGAAAATGTATCTATAATTTTTTATGTTCCATGCTTGTTTAGTATCTACTTTGTTTTGCTTTGTCTACACTTTTAGGTATTTTTATATGTTTTCTGGTACTAACGTATTAACAAGATTAAACAGTGCATAACTTAGTTCTACCCGACTAAGTTAGTTCTACCCAATTTTTGATGTTCCATGCTTGTTTAGTTATCATTTCATATGTTTTCTGGTACTAACCTATTTTTATATGTTTTCCGGTACTAACCTATTTTTAGAAAGCGGTTAGCCGACGAATCCAGCCTCCGTCGGGCATAACTTAGTTCTACCCAAGTTTACAGCAGCATTATCGGAGGACCACAACCAAGGAGGGGCACTTCACGGCTGCAACACATAACTGAAGCCGAAAGATGCGAGATAGACAGAGATCTAGACATGTCATTCATGTCAGTAGAATCAGCCGGAAACATCAAATCAAAAACAGCGCAGACCGCCCTCGTCGCCACCCAGACTTATCTTCTAACAACTCAACCAGGATCTGATGATTCACGGGCAGCTATCCATCAATCTGCCCTCCTGGAACTTGCCATGGTAGGTGATACGTTGAAAACGTATCTATAATTTTTGATGTTCCATGATTGCTTAGTATCTTTGCTTTGCTTTGTCTACACTTTAAGGTATTTTTATATGTCTTCTAGTACTAACCTATTAACAAGATGCCACAGTGCCAGTTGCATGTTTTCTTCTCTTTTTGGTTCCATAAAGGGCAGAAAATGAATATTCTCGGAATTGGACGGGACAAAAGCCAAAGTCAATATTTTACCGTGGGGAACACGAAGCCAGAACACGAGACGGAGGGGAGCCACCAGGAGGCCACACCCCTGGCCGCGCGGCTGGCCCAGCCCGCGCCTAGGGGGGGTGCGGCCGCCCTGGCTGCCTCCTGCCTCGCCTGTTCGCCTATAAAGACCCCCCCCCTCCCCCACGATATAGAAACCCTAAGGACCCGATCAATATTCCACGAAATCGTCTGTAGCCGCCACCACCATCATCCCTAGATTAGGGGGATCTGAAGCTCTTCCCGGCACCCTGTCGGAGGGGAGATCATCCCAGAGGCCTTCTTCTTCATCATGCCAGACTCCGTTATGAAGTGTGAGTAGTTCCACCTTGGACTACGTGTCCATGTAGTAGCTATATGGTTGTATCTCCTCCGTTGTGCTACCATGTTTAGATCTTGTGAGCTCCGTTCATGATCAAGATCATCTATTTGTAATCATGCATGTTGTGTTTGCGGGGATCCGATAGATATTGAGATTACTATGTCGGATTGGAACAAGTGGATTGTTTACCTTACACACTTTTCTTAAAGCGGTTATCCGTTGCTTGCAACTTAGTACTGGAGGCGGTTCGGATGATAACTAGAAGGTGTATTACTAGTCATAGATGCACTTGGATGGCGGTCTATGTATATTGTTGTTGTTGGAGATATGCCCAAGAGGCAATAATAAAGTGGTTATTATCATATCTTCATGCTTATGATAAATGTTTACATACCATGCTATAATTGTATTAACCGGAAACATTAATACTTGTGTGATTTGTAAACATAAAAGAGTCCCTAGTAAAGCCTCTTGTTAAACTAGCTTGTTGGTTAATATATGATCATGGTTTCCTGATCATGAACATTGAGATGTTATTAACAACAAGATCACATCATTAGGAGAATGGTGTGATGGACATACTCCTATAGATAAGCATAGCATTAAGATCAAGTCATTTCAATAGTTGATTTGCTATAAGCTTTCTGATACATAGTAACATAATTCCTTTGACCATGATATCATGCTAATCACCATCACCGAAAGGATGTTTTGATGACATCAAACACCACACGTAACTGGGTGGCTATAAAGGTGGCATTGAGTGTTCGGAAAGTATGTGTTGAGGCACATGGATCAAGAGTGGGATTTTTCCATCCATATGACGGATAGATATACTCTGGGCCCTCTCGGTAGAATGTCATCCAATTAGCTTGCAAGCATGTGACTGGCTCACAAGGGATCACATATCACGGGAACGAGAAAAGAGTACTTATCGGTAACGAGGTTGAACTAGGTATGTAGAGATACCGACGATCAAACCTCGGATAAGTAAACTATCGCGAGACAAAGGGAAATTGGTATCATATGTAAGTGGTTCATTCGATCGCAAAGTAATCAAAAAAATATGTGGGAGCCATATAAATTTCCAGATTCCTCTATTGGTTATTGATCGGAGAAGTGTCTTGGTCATGTCCGCATAATTCACGAACCGTAGGGAGACACACTTAAGGATTCGATGTTGTTTAGATATGGAATATAAGTAGGGAGACTGAATGTTGTTCGGAGTCTCTGATGGGATCCGGGATATCACGAGGAGATCCAAAATGGTCCGAAGAATATGATTCATATAAGGAAAGTCCGATTCCACAGTTCGGGAATGATTCCGATGTTTTCATCGGAGAGGTTCTAGAAGGGTCTAGAAGGTTCACCGAACCGGAAGGGGAATGGTTCATGAATGTGTCATGGTTAAGAGGAATGATTGGATCATGTCCTAGGTCACTTGGTTGGGCATTTGCGAGAGAGAAATAAAGCTCTAAATTGAAAGTCAAAAAGGGAGGTTTGAAAATTCAAACTGAAACAATAGTTTCCTAGTGGAAAAAGGAAAGAGTCCTTCCTTCTCTCCAACTTGGGTTTGGGGAAGGATTCAAACCCCCCTCTCCCAAACTTCCCTCCCTCTCATAAATAGAGGGGAGGGGCTGCCCCAAAGCACCACAACCAGCCCTCCCCACCCGTGCGCCGCCGCCGCCCAAGACACCGCCGCCACCGCACGCCGCAGCCGCCGGCCCGTCACCGTCGCCCTAGACGCCGCCGACACCACTTCCTCCTCTCTGACCTTCTAAACCTAGATCGCCGGAAACCCTAGATCCACCATAACCTGCTTCGGCTTAGGCGAAGCCCGGCAGGATCTTCCCTCTACTTCCGACACCATGTCTTCGTGCTGCCGAAATCACGAGGGGAGAACTACAACCTCCGCTGCCTGCTGGAACAAGGGAGAAGAAGGTCTTCATTGAGTACCGAACGTGTGACCGACTTTGGAAGCTCTGCTAGAACGCAGCGTCGGAAGGATCGCCTACACGATCTTGAGATCGTCAAGTGTACGACTACATCACCCACGAGAATCTGCTCTCGTTAACCGCTTTGGATCTTCGAGGGTTAGTACTCTATCGACTCGTTGCTACAATCTAGTAGATAGATCTTGGCTTGTGTGTCACGGTGGGCATAAAACCCGACACCCGAATCCTGAACCCAAAATACCTGGACCCGAACCCGAAACCCGAAAATCCAGATGCAAAATCGGGTGGCAATAGTCAAAACCCGAATTAATTTCAGGAAATTCGGACCATAGTCTGCGTTACCCGATCCACCCGAACAACCCGAAATAATTTGAAGCCCATTATTTTTAGATCCTTTCGTAGCCACAAGTGCAGCCCAAAAAGCAATTCTAGGCCCAACTCACATGAACCCTATCTCCTATCTCTATCCTTGACCGCACGCTCTGGTTGGTTCCCAGCCGCCAGACTTTGCATCCGCACGTGCATGCGAGCAACACCTGACCCAAAGGACGCGGCCCCGTCCCAGATCGGTGGCTCCTCCATTTTCCTCTCCCAGATCGCCAGTGTCCACCTCCCAGAGACGACGCGACACGTCCCAGCGGCCGCGCCATGGCCCTGCAATCTTCCCCGACAGTCAGTCCAAGACGACACTTCTTGCGATGCGGGCGTGGCATCGATGCGGCTCCGTCCCATCTCATTTGTTGCTCATCTTCCTAGATGGCGGACACCGCAACGCAACTGCAAATCAGCTCCTCCATCTTTGGATTGTTGTCCCTCTTTTCTTCGCTATGTTATAATTCAGGAAAATCGGGATTTACCCAAACCCGAACCCGATATTCCGGGTACCCGCATTTTCGGGTTGTAGATTTTTAGGAAAAATTCCGGGTGTCATTTTTTAATATCCGAATTTTTAGAAACTCGAACTACCCGACCCGAAATTTCGGGTTTACCCGAATGCCCAGCCTAACTTGTGTGTGTTCATGCATTATAATATTTTTGTTTTCCATGCTACGAACCCCTACAATGGTATCAGAGTCGTGTCTATATGTAGATATGTTACATGAGTAGAACACAATGGTCATTGTGGGCGTTGATGCTTTTGTTGTCGGTTCCTTCTTGTGTACTTTGCATCTTGCGGGATGGTGGGATGAAGCGGCCCGGGCTAACCTTACATGACATCATTCATGAGACTTGCTCCACGCTTGACATGCAACTTGTATTGCATAAGTGGCTTTGCGGGTGCCTGTTTCTCCCAACATAGTGAAGATTCAATTTACAACGAGTAATTGACAATACTAGTATCAACGTTGTGGTTCTTGTTCGTAAGTTAGGACGACACTTATTGAAATCCCCAAACCACGTAAAACATGCAAAGAAAATTAGAGGCATCTAACTTTGTTTTGCAGGGGTGTGTTGTGATGTGATATGGCCATGATTGTGATTATATATGATGTATGCAATGTTCCTTATTGCAAGTCAGCAACCGGCAGGAGCCTTATGGTTGTCTTTTAATTTCGTTAAGACCTGCGTGTCTATTACTCAAAGTAGTTGTAATAGTTGATGCTGGTGGAAGACAACCATGGAGCGGCACCATTGACCTTGACGCCATACCGGTGATGATGGAGATCATGTTCGTGCTTGAAGATGGAGATCGGAAGCACAAGAAGAAAGTCCATATCATATCACATATTATGAATTGCATGTGATGTTAATCCTTTTATGCATCTTGTATTGCTTAGATCGCGATGGTAGCATTAAAAGATGATCCCTTTCACAAAATATCAAGTTATAAAGTGTTCATCCTTAGTAGGCACCGTTGCCAAAGCTCGTTGTTTCGAAGCACCACGTGATGATTGGGTGTGTTAGATTCTGCGAGTGTATACAATGGGAGCAAGCCAGATTTGCTCATGCGGAAGCTAAGGTTTCATCTTGACGAGCCTAGCATGTACAGACATGGTCTCGGAACACGGAATACCGAAAGGTATAGCATGAGTCATATAGATGATATGATGAACATGATGATTGTTCGCATTTGAAACTACATCATGTCACGTGATGATCAGACTTGGTATAGTGGATATGGTTCATGTAATCACTAAAACAATGTGAGGGATACTGTTTTGAGTGGGAGTTCAACAGCAATATGATTAAAAGTTGAACACTATTTATCATAAATTAAATCAAAGTGAATTTTCATAGTTGTTGTAGTCATTGGCATCCATTTACCACCTTGCGCTTAGTTATAATTGAGATAATAGAACTATAGAATTCTGGTTAGTTACTTTACGAACTTGTATCGTATTGTTTTGAAGTGTTAATCTAAAGTTTAAAAGTCCTATTGCAAGCTTTCAGTAAGTTCTGGTTAATCCATGAAGTTTAATAATTGGTATTAAATCAAGAGTAACAATTCCAATGTTAGTATATAAGTATCATGTTTATCTCCATGATTCTTGATATTCAAAAGATTGTTTTAATATCAAGGTTATCTAGGAACATCATATGTGGAAGATATTGCGATCTCTGAAATGATGTTTTTGATTGTAACATGATAGAGTATAATATGGCAAAGTTTATGTTCTCATATTTGATGGGAATTTTCAAAAGGTTGGAGACGCTAGTCGTCCTAATCATCCAAAAGGTTTTGGAGAGCAACATTATACTCGCAATTCACCCTTATAAGCTGAAGTAGCTTGATCATGAATAATTTCATGATAAGGATGAATATTTGATGTAGGTAAAATGTTTACTACACTAAAATATTACTAAAGAATGGAATTTGAAAGAACACCAAACATTTGATGATGGTGATCTACTTCAAAGTGCAAGTACAAAGACATTGGTATTTAACTATACATGCTTTGAACTATGTGTCATGTGTATGGATCCACTATTGATGTTGATAGATTCTTTCAAACAGAAAAGGAAATACTGAAAGAGAATCTCATAAATATATGGCAGAAAATAAAAGACTAGAATTGTTCAGCTTAGGTATATAGAGGATATACGTGTTATGGATGTATTCTTTGCTTGTTAAATAATGTGGTTCTTAAGTATTAGATACTGAATTTGTTGGTGTGAATCGTCATACGAAACAACACAATTCATGAACTACAATGGCCTAAGTAACTAGCAAAAGAATATGTGATGATGTTCATATAGAAAAAATAAAGTATTGATGTGTTTCTCGTTAACATCAAAGCTTGCCTTCAAGATTTGTTTTATCAGGTATTATGAGAAAAAAAAAGGGTTGTTCAAATAATTTCCGTAATCCATAAAAGATGGATGATTTAAAAATCTCGTTGGATAAATCACATCCATAAAACAAGTGCTAAAAATGTCGAAAGACAATTGGTTGAAAGATCACTTAGGAAGTGACATCGCCATTTAAATTATATTGGAAAGAAAACATGAAGAAACTTCATGTGGATGGAATTTTGGAGTCTTTTGATTGTTGATCAAATGACGCTTGTGAAACTTTCCTAGAGATAATTAAAACTCCATTCATAGGCCAAAGGGAATGGATTACTATCTTATTGGAACTTGTACATATTGTTGTATGAAGTACATTATGTGTAGTCAAGAGCGATGGATTTCAACTTCATATGCTTTCTCCGAAAATTTTAGTGAATATATGAATATTTACTTAATAAGGATGAAGTGTGAAACATTTGAAAATGTTCGAAGACTTTCAAGATGAAGTGGAAAATCATTGTAACAAGAATATAAATAGTTTATGATAAGATCATAAAGGAAGATATTTGAGTTACAAGTTTAGCATAACACCTAAAGATTTGAGGAATCATTCCATGAATTTGCGTTTCCCGAAACACCATATGAGTATGGAATAATCGTGATATGCAATAAAACCTTGGTAACATCATAGGTGTAATTCATAAAAAATGTCATTATATTTTAAAGATTAAAAGCTTTAGAGACTACCTTTTTTTCACTGAAAAGAGCTCCATCATGATCCGTTGAAATGACACCATATAAAGTTATGGTTTGGGGGTAAAACCCAAGTTGTCCTTTCTTAAACATTGGTATGCTATGCATAAGTAATATGTTTACTACCAAAGTCGGATGAACATGTCTTTGTATGTTATTTCGAATAATCGTTGAGTATTCCTCCATAACACCAAAGACAAAAATGTTTGTCGCTTAGAACGTTAAGTTTATTTGAGAAGGAATTTTCTGTGAAAAGTTAAGTGGGAGGACAATAGAACTTTGATAAGGTTAAACGAACCTTAGCTATATGTGCAAAGTTGCGCAGCGCCAAAAAGTGTTCCGAAGGCAGCAACAATGCTCATGGCTCACGTGCCTAAAAGGTTGTAATTGCGGAGGTCTAAGTTCCTATCGAACCAAATAGGTCGGGTAAACAATCAAATGCTAGGATTTGAAAGTAGATCATTGTTGTTTGACAATGATGAACCGACTGTATGCAAAGAAGCGATGATGGGCCCTGACTCCGTCAAATGGCTTGAAGCCATAAAATCAGTGATAGTTCCATACATGAGAAATCAAGCTTTGAACTTGAAAGACCCTCTAGAAAAGTGTAAAACCTTACAGTCGTGTTTGGATATATAAAGAAATAGACATGGATGTTTCACATCTATGAAACGGTCGACATGTTGGGAAAGAGTTCACAACAATTTCAAAGGTTGTATATGAGAAGATTTGATCTTTCATAGCGATGTTTAGTCTAGACGGATTAATGTAGAAACCACTACATATAATTTTGTTATGTGGTAGTTGAATAAACAAAACAAGTTCTTCTGATAGAATTATTACCTAGGATGTGTGCATAACATGGTCCATAGGGTTTTGTTAATTCAAGTGATGCTAAAAGCGTATGCAAACCTCAATGGTTGAAGTAAGCATCGCGGAGTTGGAATCTTCACCATGATGAAACTATTAAAAGAGTTTAATCTCATCGGAGATGATGAAGATGCTTGCATTTGCAAGAAATTAAGTGGGAGCGCTGAGACATATTTCTAATACATTATGTGGAAGACATATTGTTGATTAGAAATGATGTATCTTTTATTAACACATGTTAAGAATTTCATCTCGATGAAAGACTTAGGCAAAACCCAAATATTTGGCATCAATATCTATATAGATAGATTGAGACGCTAATATGGTTGTGTCAAATGTACATAGATGAGATATTGAATGAGTTCAATATGGAAACTACAAAGAAAGGTTCTTGTCGCACAGAAAGGATTGAATCGAAATTCAAGTGTATTGACACTTGGTAAGTGAAACAGAGATTCAATTATAGATTGATACTTGATGTATGAAATCACAAAGAGTATTTATATCAATCATACGTGATATGTACAAATCCAGATATGTCCTATGCTCTAAATGTTATGATCATATACTAGAATGATTCATAAGATGATCATTGGACGATAGTAAGAATATTCTTATGATCTCTTGGAAGAACTAAGAATATATTATTTTGTAGAAGTGACAAATAGATGGTTAGTTCATTGTAAAAGGTACTACATTGATACTAGTTTTGTCACAAAGTACAAATTAAGTTTATCTCAATCTAAACTAAGGGTGGCACAATATAATGGAAAGTAAGTTCCATAATGGATTTGGATGAGTTCCAAAGTTAAGACATTGTCACAGATACTACAACAAGAGGCTAAGTATATAACTGCTATCATAGCAGCAAAAGAGGGCATTTGTGTCAAGTAGTTTGTTATCAAACTTGGTGTAGTTCATAGCGGGATAGTACTATGAAGATATATTGTACTATAATATTGTCAACATGTTTTAACCCCAAGGAACTGAAGGTCTCACCAAAGGACCAAAATTATACAAAGCCATCTCATTAGAGAATGAGTGATGCGTAGAGACGCAAAGACATGCAATTACACACGGACCTATAAGTGTCGGATCCGAAGATCAGTTGACCACTAGCAATCGTGTACATGCAACACCGGAAAGCCATAGGTGTTGAATACACAAAGATTTGAAACTAGATTATTGTCTCTAGTGCAAGTGGAGACTGTTGGAGATATGCCCAAGAGGCAATAATAAAGTGGTTATTATCATATCTTCATGCTTATGAAAAATGTTTACATACCATGCTATAATTGTATTAACCAGAAACATTAATACTTGTGTTATTTTTAAATATAAAAGAGCCCCTAGTAAAGCCTCTTATTAAACTAGCTTGTTGGTTAATATATGATCATGGTTTCCTCATCATGAAAATTGAGATGTTATTAACAACAAGATCACATCATTAGGAGAATGGTGTGATGTACAGACTCCTATAGATAAGCGTAGTATTAAGATCAAGTCATTTCAATAGTTCATTTGCTATAAGCTTTTTGATACATAGTAACCTAATTCCTTCGACCATGAGATCATGCTAATCACCATCACCGGAAGGATGCTTTGATGACATCAAACACCACACCGTAACTGGGTGGCTATAAAGGTGGCATTGAGTGTTCGGAAAGTATGTGTTTGTGGTGACCCAACATACCACTGCATGATGTAGTACACTATAGTCGTTGACATAACACCAATGAAACACCGTTCACTAGTATTACATCCCTCAGAGTGGTACAACAGAAACGCAGCAGGTCCAAGACATTACTATAGGTTACAATTCAACTCTGTACACAATATCCAGAGAACACTCTAGGTTAAAGAGAGAGAGAAAGAAACTTCTTATAAGAAGAATCAAAGATTAACAACTCTAAATCCATCATACTAATAAGATTAGTATCTAAACTATTGGGGCTTGCATTGCTGTTATTGCAATACGCTACAGAAATGGGTTCTATGGCTAGAGATTGTTTTCCTATCTAATCAATAACTTTGTCTTCACTTGAGTTGAAGTATATGTTGACTTCCTTGACTTCATTAAAGAATTTTATCTTTTAATGATGATTCCTAGAGCATAACTTGATGTAGACATAGTCTGTACTGGCTTTAGAACCTAGCAAGGGTTAAGAAGATACTTTGAGTACGAGCGTACTCAGCAGGTTCACTAGAAAAGGAGTGTTTGATGCACTATATCTACAACCATAGACCATAGGTCGTAGGAAATGTAGGTTTTTGTAAACATTTCTTCAATGGTTGCTTTTATTCTGAAAAGCTATGTACGTCAGCCTTCACGGGTTTACCAGAACTTTCATGGAGTTTCTTTCCCACCGCGTTCGCAGCTCCTTCCCGGAACATGGAGTAACAAGTTACAGTTCTTACACTCTGCAGAGGTGTGTTACTTTACCCATGAGAGATCAACTCCTTGTTGCACAACCGGGCGATCTTTTCCGTCCACACATCCTATGGTGTGGGGCCTAGTAGATGATCCAAGCCAATCACAGCCCCCTTCGCGACCTCGCATGCCTCCTTGGTGTACACCATGACCACATATTGAATTACGGCAATGGTTTGTACAGACCGTTAGATGCCAGAACTATCGTGGGACGTTGAGGGTTCCCACCCATATGCTGCATATCCTCTACGAATTACCAATTAATATGCACGCTACGAGGATAACAACCACGACCTGCACATCCGGCTACATGCGAGAGGAAGAAGATACAGCTGAATTCTCCGTCCCATTCCAAATCTCATGGTTAACGCGTGATATACGGTGCAATAATCACTGGCGAAATTGGTTGTTAAGTCCTAGATAATATGTTCCTTTACCACCGGAACTTTCCTAGTAGGTTATTACCTCAAGGTAAATAACCTATAATCACATTATTATGAAAAATAGTGTTTTCGGACCTTTTTCAAATGCAGGTGATGACAACACTGGATTTGTAAAATACTTTACAGAAAATAATAAGGACATGAGAAAGTGTGAACTTGCCTTTTGTGATTGCAAGATTATGCACTCACGGTCTTCGAGACGACATAAGATCCAATATTTGAAATCTGCATCATTGGTCCGGTAAGGACTAATGTTTAAAGAAGCAATATGTTGTTGTGCATAAGTTATGCTATGAATTTTGTAAAAACCCCAAAGTGAATCCCCAATATTGTAAGTGAAGTGAACTTAGGTGATTCCTTTAAGAGTTGGTTTATCTTCAAATTTTTACTTCACATGAAGTACATCTATAGGGATTTTAAGTTTTGATACACAAGATATAAAAGTAGAGTGCAATAGTAATTTAAGATTTAGATTAGTTGCTATTTGGTGATTAGGATGGAAGTCTATGTATTGGATTATTAAGGTTTGAAAGAACTATCCTAGAGTTGTTGCTTGAAGTGGCAAAAAGAATAACATTTGAAGAAAAGATTTCCTTTCTAAGGTTTAAACAATCATCATTGTTAATAGAACATGATCAATGTCTTTTGGTGTTTGATTTATTAGTTTGGACTTGATATGCTTTATGTCTTAATTTAAATAGACCAAAGTTAACTATAAAAACATAAGTGATTTATTAGACATGATGTTTATAAGCTTGGAGACTAAAGTTAACTTTAAAAGGTTAAGTAAACTTAAGATGTAATATATTTAAATTATTCCCAAGTTTTAGATTTATGATAGGTATAACTAAGATGTGGAATTATTCACTTTATATTTAAGTGAATGATTATATTAATTTTTTTTTGCTTATTAAGAAAATAATATGTATTTATTTAATGGAAGCATAATTAGATGATCTTAGTAATTTGTTAGAATTTTAATTTATGTTAATACTGGTTAAGATATAATGAGTATTCATCATATTATATATATGAGTGATACCCAATAAGATTTTTAAAACCTTAAAGTTAAAAGCTATACTTAAGTTTGAGTATGAATTTAAGTTGTGAGTTTGGGATTAGTACTTAGACACTAATTGCTCAAGGTTTTATAAAAATTGTGATTATTTCTTACTTAAGAATTGTTTTTAAAGAATTTACAAAATAAGTAATAGATACGGATTTATTATTTTAAAATATTAAAAACTTTTCTAATAATATATTGAATATTTTTCTAGTGTAATATATTTATTCAAGATCTTAAAAATGATTTTTTTTATTTTTAAGTATTATTTTTATGTTTATAAAATTCCATAAAAGATTAAATGTGTTTAAATATTTACTTCAAATTTTATTTATAAATAAAAATTGAGTTAGTATTTTTATAAAATAGTGGATTTATTTTTATACACAAAAATGATTTTTATTTATTTTTAGGATTTTCTGTATTTTCTTGGACTCTTAGAAATTTGTAGGGTTATGTTGGAAAATTCTAATTGTTTTTCTTTTCTTATTTTATTTAACTTGGCATATTTGGTTGGCATGGGCCAGCTTGGCCCAATTGGACCTGGCTCGGTTCATTCAGACCACAGCCCATCTCACCCCTCCCTCTTATCTCCCACACACACGCACACACACCCCTGCTCATCCCCGTTCCTTTGCTCCTCCCGCACACGCCACCGTCGGTGCCTCCTTGACCAACGCCGGCCAAATCCATGCCACCGGCTACTGTCGTGTGTGGGCGCTGGCTCGCCACTTCCTCCTCTTCCCTTCTCTTTGTCGATTGGGTTCAAGTGTGGCCTCGCACGCGACTGGATGAAACCCTAGTTCTTCTTTGGTCTGGTCGCGGTTGATTCTGGCGGTGCTGCTGCTTGGCTACGACACTCAACACGCTTTATAGCCACTGTTGGCACGGCTCGACGTGGTGCAGGCGCCTCAGTGCCCACCGTGCCGCCGTGTTGCTACACTTTGTTGCCTCTGTCTCCCCTTCGGCGAGCTAGGACTCGCCCCAGGTAGGTGCTCCATCTCCTCTCTTTACATCTTCTTTCTGTTACCCATTTCTACTGAATATCCTAGATCCCTAATAATATTTGCTGAAACTTTATGTGGTGACATCCTCCTTATCTTTGATCTGTAAGATCCTTTAAAGGGTTCCAATGATGATTCACTAATGTCAAATGCTTGTGTTTAGATTTCTGGTATGGTTTATGAGACAAAGGTCATGTGATAATTAAGTGGTCATGTTTGATTGTTCTGTTCTAATCATATACAATTGTGCCTGGGCTGTCACTGTTATGATCAGCTGTGTGAGAAATAAGACTAATCTGATAATACTATAGCTTCCTATTATTTTGGGCAGTGAGTACATATGTGCTTAATGCCTGAATTTGCAGTGAGGTAGATGATGTTTGGCTATCCATGTTGACAATTAGAGTTAAATATGATTTCTTGAAGAAAGCATTCAAGAAGATGAATTTATGATTGAGGATGTGTTTGTCGCAAACACTCAATAGTTGTTGTTTTGATAGATGTTTACTGCTATGATGCCTCTCAGTGAGAGTGTACACAACAGTGAACTCTTGACAACATGATGTGCTGTTTTGAACCAGTGATTTCTTAGCTTAACTGAATCTTTGGTTAAATGTTGTGCATGGTTGAGTTTAAAGTTCAGTGATGATTCTGAATTTATATTGATAATGTGATACTTACTCTTCAATGATTCCTAGGTAATGGACTAGGAAAATGATTAAAGTGGTTACCCTGCATTCTTGCAGAGATAATATGGCCCTTTTAAGTTGAAAGGAACTTGATGTATCATCTGTTGACAACTATATTAAGCAGGCCTAGATGCTATGGAGCCTCCATCTTGGAGTGTGCACATCATCAGGTATAATGTAACATGACTTGCTATGAGCAGATATGTGTTTGGGTGGTTCTAGTGGCCTCTTTTATCTGCTAGAAATCTGGTAGTTACAGACTAGTTTGGATCTGGTTGTGAATATTTATTTAGATCCCTCTGGTGGCTTCTGGTACCTAGAGGTTTTTGCTGTGGTGCCTCCTTTTGGAAGGTGCACAACAATCCTTCAGGTGGCATGATCTGCTTCTATTTGTTTGGCTGTACTAGATGGGACTATCCTTTCTATGATTAAATGATGGAAATATTTGGAAAGAATCCCTATCTATGATGCTAAGGCTGAGACCATTTTATGGAAAAAATTACTGTGTTGACCTCAAGTTTTCTATGATGATTTTGCAAAGCATTTCTTTGCAAAACTGAGAAAATCTTTCTCTAAAAATTCCTTTCATTAGTCTCTGGTGCTGATATAAACATATATGAATACACTACTTCCATTCCAAAGTTTCTACTACTCTACCTTGGCTTCCTGGAGCTTGTTCTATTGTTGGACCTTGATCAATTGTTGTTGTATCTTGATATCCTGCTCCCCTCTCCTTTTACTACTCCACCCACTATAGCAGCTATAGCCTGGCCTTCTACACCTTGTCCTTGCCATTGGATGGCTTCTCGAAGCAACCATGGTACAAGTGGTGTGGTGGTGATCTAGGTGGCTCTTGTGGTGCTATGAGAGCAATCTGTTCTTGAGGTGATAAACAGAAAGGAGATAAGAGAATGGGTGTTGTGCTATCTAGTGCTACTAGTGAGTGATACGGCTGTGCTCTCTCCTTTGTGCTCCAAGTGAAGCTTCATGCGTCGATAGCACATTACTTGCATGTTATGACAGTGCTGCTGTCAAGTGGGCCTGATGTGGTGCAAGTTTCAACCCTTGAAACTTGTGTCTATGGATCACTTTGGCTGATTTGGGTATTATCCTATTCAGACTATTTCTTGGTACTAAAAATGGTGAAACTTTCCCAGGCCAGTGATGCATGAGTCTGAGGCCAAATTTTGGATAAGAACAGATTCTGAAATGGCCCTTTTTTCTTGAATACTCGATGATGACATATAGCTTAGCATTACTAAGCTAACTCTGAGAGTATCACTAACCCCCAAAACTAACCCTTCTTTTATTCTTTATTGTTTTTTTGTTATCTTTTGTGTTGTTTTGCAGGGATCAAGAATCAGGAATATAAAGAGTGGATTTTAGAAGATGAAGAAAATGAAGATGACTTTAGTTGTAAATTTTTCTTTATTCTTTTGTAATCTACTTTTTCTGTTGTGAAATGTAAAGCATTGTAATAAAGGAATTATTTTTTTATTTATTCATTCTTCTTTTGTAAAGAATATTGTATTGTTTTTTATTCAATAAAGTATACTAGTTTTATTTTTCTTTTATAATACATTTTCAAAGACAGTGTAATATTTATATCTGCTTTTAATAAGAATCTTTTTAGTTATTTATTTATTTCTTTTTTATATTTATTTGTTTTATAATAGTGCACTTTTATTCTTTTATTCATTATTGTAATTCTTCATTTGTTTGGAACTTAATAAAAATAGTGAAATGTTTGTATTATTGTAATAAAATGATTCCTCTCTATTTCATTATCTTATTATCCCTTTGGTTCATAATTGTAAAGATAATATAATAATGTGTAATGTAAATAAGATTATTCTTTATCAATTCTTGTTTATTATGTCATTATTGTAATATCATATTACATTACTCGTTTACTCATTTCATTTTATTTGAATTTCCACTATCTTTTTTATTTGAATAAAAGATTATACCTTGTTTATAAATAAGAGTTCACCTCTTATTTTCTATTATAATTTAGTTTCCAATTATTATTCCATTTCAAATTCTTTTAGAATTCAAATTCACCAATTTAATATTCAAATTTGAATTTCCTTCCCCTCAAACACAAAAGTACAATAGAGGTCATGTCGAAATCCATCGCACCTGTCCTAGTGTTTCCATCAGAACAAGAGAGATCTTGATCCCTCTACAGCTTCTTTAGTTTTGCGCGAAAATTCCCCGGATTTTATTATGCATGAATGCAATGCACAAACATGTGTCCTGTCTATTTCGAGGTGCTAATCCTGGGATTTTACAGACTCTCGCCCTTAAAATATACTTCGTCCTCGAAGTTCGTATACTCTCACGTTTCAGAATAAGGAATTGCCATTGTATTGATCACGACACTTCTCAACTCCATGATACCCTCAAATGGGAATAACTGTAATTTCCCATATCCATACCTTTTTCTTGAATTCTTACTATTCTTGTCAATCCCAACTTGTTGTCTTCAATACCCCAAAGTTCCTTTTACTTTCCCCCTTTAGAGATATGTCCTTATTATAACTCCTTAATTTGGGGTCTCTTCTTTAGTTCCTTATTCTGATTAGGTATCCTAATCCAATTCTTTTAATTGATCATAAAACTTCCTTGCTATACTATATAATGTCTAGGAAGTCTTACTAAATTAGGGTTTTAACTCTATTAAACAATAACTATGGTCAAAATACTAACTTTTTATTTGTGATGGTATGGTTTATATTGGTAGTCCTTCTGAAGATTCGATTTGAACTCATTTTGATGGGGATATGCCTACTGGGGTATGCCCAGCAGGACGTTTCCTATTGGCCAAAGCTGCCAGCGAGTGGGCCCGTAGGACGGCGACTCGATCGAGACTTGGCGAGGATCCAGGCGACTGGAAGCCGGAGGCCCAGAAGCGTAGCTAGGCCTAGTCGGATTAGGTCAAGGACCCTCCGAATCCTTAACCAATTCGGTTGTAGATCTGTAAACCCTAGCGAGGTGTTCTGTGACGAGATCCAATCTGCCCATCAACGAGACGATCGCCACCGGCCGCATGATCGCGATCGATGAGATCCTTCAGATCTTGCCGAGCAGCTACGTCCCGGCGGCACGACCCGTCACGCATAGCGTGATCATGTCGGTCGGCACGATCAGCCTCTTCATCGGCTTCACCGACACCATCACCTCGGAGGACCCGGCTCGCATCCGCAACTCTCCACCGCGCGACCAGCTCTCTGAGAGCCAGGTCCGCACTATCCACCGCCTCGCCTCCGAGTACGACTCGACCAACAACAACGTGGCCGAAATCACCATGGTCGCGAACGATACGGCCCTCAACGACGATGCCGACTCGGCGGCCCCGGCGTCGGCTGCCGGATCCATCATCACCGCGTTGCCCGCGGTCTCCATCACCTAGGTCTCCAACATGGGAGACTTCGAGGACCCCTCCATCCTTGGGATCTTCGACTTCGACTCCGGGTCGGAGAATTCTGACGACTTCCACGTCGGATCTGGCCGCAATGTTGCGGCCTACATGGCGAATGGCGGGGACCCCCCGCCAGTGTAGGGTTTCGTAGCATGGAAAACAAAAAATTTCTACCGCATACAAACAAACAAGCCAAGATCTAACTACTAGATTGTAGCAACGAGTCGATAGAATAACTCACCCTCGAAGATTCCAAAGTGTTTAACGAGAGTGGATTCTCGTGGGTGATGTAGTCGTACTCTTTCCGATCTCAAGATCGCGTAGACGATCCTTCCAGCGCTGTGTTCCGGCAGCGCTCCCGCAGTCGGTCACACGTTCGGTACTCGACGAAGAACTTCCTCTCCCTTGTTCCAGCAGGCAGTGGAGGTTGTAGCACTCTCCTCGCGATTCCGGCAGCACAACGGCGTGGTACCGGAAGTAGAGGGGAGATCTCGCAGGGCTTCGCCTTAAGCCGGAGCGAGTATGGTGGAGTATGAGAGAGTCCATCGATGATCTAGGGTTTAGACACGTAGAGGAGGAGGCTAGCCCAGCGGCTAGGGCTGCTAGGCGGCGGCAGTTTGCCCTAGGGCGGCGGCGGCGGCGCCGGCGGCTTAGGGTTTGGAGGAGAGGATCTTGTGTGTCTCTAGGAGGGAGCCCTGCCCCTCCTTATATAGGTGGAGGGGCCGGCCGGCCAAGGGGAGGGAGAGGAGTCCCTCCCCAACTCGGCTTGGGTGGTGTGCCGGCGGTGGGGAGGAGGGACTCCTCCCCAACTCGGTTTCCTCCTCCTTTCCTCTTTCCAAAATTAGTCGTTTGACTTTCAAACTAGCCGTTTGACTTTTCAAACTAGGATTTGATTTAATCCTTTATTTTGTTCAGAGATGACACTTAGTACATGATGCAATCATACCAACTTGATATAACACATTCATGTACCCTTCCCCTCCGGAGTGCCGGACATTCCGGAACCTTCTAGAACATTCCCGATGAAAACACCGGAACCATTCTCCAACTCCGAAACGGGATGTTCCTTATATGAATCTTATTCTCCGGACCATTCCGGATCTCCTCGTGATATACCGAATCCCATTCGAGACTCCGAACAACATTCGGACTCTTTCTCATCATTCCATAACTACTCAAACAACGTCGAATCCTTAAGTGTGTCTCCCTACGGTTCGTGAATTATGCGGACATGATCGAGACACTTCTCCGAACAATAACCAATAGAGGAATCTGGAAATTCATATGGCTCCCACATATTTCTACGATTACTTTGCGATCGAATGAACCACTTACATACGATATCAATTTCCCTTTGTCTCACGATAGTTTACTTATCCGAGGTTATGATCGTCGGTATCTCTGCATACCTAGTTCAACCTCGTTACCGATAAGTACTCTTTTCTCGTTCCCGTGATATGTGATCCCTTGTGAGACAGTCACATGCTTGCAAGCTAACTGGATGACATTTCACCGAGAGGGCCCAGAGTATATCTATCCGTCATATGGATGGACAAATCCCACTCTTGATCCATGTGTTTCAACCAATACTTTCCGAACACTCAATGCCACCTTTATAGCCACCCAGTTACAGTGTGGTGTTTGATTTTATCCAAGCATCCATCTGGTAAAGGTGATATGCATGATCTCATGGTCGAAGGAATTAGATTACTATGTATCAGAAAGCATATAGCAATTGAACTATTAAAATTACTTGATCTTTATGCTACGCTTATCTATAGGAGTATGTCCACCATATCATTCTCCTAACGATATGATCTTGTTGTTAATAACATCTCAATGTTCATGATAGGGAAACCACAATCATCTATTAACCAACAAGCTAGTATTATATAGAGGCTTTACTAGGGACTTCAAATTAAGTTTACAAATCACACAAGTATTAATGTTTCCTTGTTAATACTATTATAGCATGAATGCAAACATTTATCATCAACACAAAGATATAATAATAACTACATTTATTATTGCCTCTAGGGCATATCTCCAATAGTCTCCCACTTGCACTAGAGTCATCTAATCTAGATTACATGGTAATATACCGAACACCCATGGCAGTTTGGTGTTGGTCATGTTTTGCCCTCGGGAGAGGTTTAGTCAACGGATCCGCCACATTCAGATCTGTGTGTACTTTGCAAATCTTTATATTCCCATCTTGGATATGTTCTCGAATAGCGTGAAAACGTAGCTTGATATGCTTCAGCTTCTTGTGTGACCTTGGTTCTTGCGCATTGGCTATGGCGCCCATGTTATCACAGTAGATAGACATTGGGTCCAGCGCACTAGGAACCACACCCATCTCTGTAATGAACTCTTTCATCCATATCGCTTCTTGTGAAGCCTCCGAAGCAGCCATGTATTCCGATTCAGTTGAAGATCTCGCCACAACGCTTTGCTTTGCACTCCTCCAGCTAACTGCTGCACCATTCAAAATAAATACGTATCCAGATTGTGATTTAGAATCATCCGGATCGGTGTTCCAACTAGCATCGGTGTAACCATTAACAACGAGCTGTTCATCACCTCCATAAGAAAGAACCATATCCTTAGTTCTTCTCAAGTATTTAAGGATGTTTTTGACCGCTGTCCAATGATCCTCTCCTGGATCACTTTGATATCTGCTAGTTAAACTAACAGCATATGCAATATCGGGTCTAGTACATAGCATGGCATACATTAGAGATCCTATGGCTGAGGCATAGGGAGTCTTACTCATCCTTTCTCTATCTTCTGCCGATGTCGGACTTTGAGTTTTACTCAAGGTCATATTGGGCAACATGGGCAAGAACCCTTTCTTGCTATCTTCCATTCCAAACCTCTTTAGAACTTTGTCCAAATATGTACTTTGTGACAATGATATTTGGCGTTTCGATCTATCTCTATAAATCTTTATGCCTAATATGTAAGCTGCTTCGCCAAGATCCTTCATTGAAAAACTATTATTCAAATATTCCTTGACACTATTAAGAAGGTCCACATCATTCCCAATCAACAATATGTCATCTACATATAGTATTAAGAATGCTACAGAGCTCCCACTCACTTTCTTGTAAATACAAGCTTCTCCATAAGTTTGTATAAAACCAAAACTTTTGATCACCTTATCAAAACGTTGATTCCAACTTCGGGATGCTTGCTTCAATCCATAGATGGACCGTTGAAGTTTGCATACCTTGTTAGCATCTTTAGGATCGACAAAACCTTTGGGTTGCATCATATACAACTCTTCATCAATGTATCCATTGAGGAATGCTGTTTTGACATCCATCTGCCATATCTCATAATCATAATATGCAGCGATTGCTAACATAATCCTCACAGACTTTAGCTTCGCTACTGGTGAGAAAGTCTCATCGTAGTCAACTCCTTGAATTTGTCGAAACCCTTTTGCGACAAGTCGAGCTTTATAGACAGTAACATTACCATCAGCATTTGTTTTCTTCTTGAAGATCCATTTGTTCTCGACAGCCTTCCGGCCATCTGGTAAGTCCACCAAAGTCCATACTTGGTTTTCGTACATGGATCCAATCTCGGATTTCATGGCTTCTTGCCATTTATTGGAATCTGGGCTCATCATTGCTTCCTCATATGTCTCAGGGTCATCGGTGTTGTCCACCAACATGACACTCATAACAGGATCATACCAATCTGGAGTGGTACGAGTTCTCGTTGACCTGCGAGGCTCTATAGCAACTTCAACCGAAGTTTCATGATCATCATCATTAGCTTCCTCTCTAACTGGTGCAGGCACCACAGGAACTTCTTCCGGTGCTGCGATACTCGCAATTTCGAGAGAAGGTTCGACAACCTCGTCGAGTTCTACTTTCCTTCCAGTCACTTCTTTCGAGAGAAATTCCTTCTCTAGAAAGGATCCATTCTTGGCAACAAAGATTTTGCCTTCGGATCTATGATAGAAGGTATACCCAATAGTTTCCTTCGGGTATCCTATGAAGACGCATTTTTCCGCTTTGGGTTCAAGCTTGTCCGGCTGTAACTTCTTTACATAGGCTTCGCATCCCCAAACTTTAAGGAACGACAATCTAGGTTTCTTCCCAAACCATAATTCATACGGTGTCGTTTCAATGGATTTAGATGGTGCCCTATTTAAAGTGAATGCGGCTGTTTCTAATGCATAACCCCAAAATGATAGCGGTAAATCTGTAAGTGACATCATAGAACGAACCATATCTAGGAGAGTTCGATTACGACGTTCGGACACACCATTATGCTGTGGTGTTCCCGGCGGTGTCAATTGTGAAAGTATTCTGCATTTCTTCAAATGCTCGCCAAACTCGTAACTTAGATATTCACCTCCACGATCAGAACGTGGAAATTTAATCTTCTTGTTACGTTGATTCTCTACCTCACTTTGAAATTCCTTGAACTTCTCGAAATTTTCGGACTTATGTTTCATGAAATAGATATACCCATATCTACTCAAATCATCCGTGAAGGTAAGAATATAACGATAACCACCGGGCGATGCTACACTCATTGGACCACACACATCGATATGTATGATTTCCAATAAGTCCGTAGCTCACTCCATCATACCAGAGAATGGAGTCTTAGTCATTTTACCCATCAGACATGCTTCGCATCTTTCAAGTGATTCGAAATAAAGTGATTCAAGAAGTCCATCGGAATGGAGTTTCTTCGTACGCTTCACTCCAATGTGACCAAGACGACAGTGCCACATATAGGTTGAGTTATCGCTCGATTTCAAACGTTTAGCCTCAATGTTATTAATATGTGTATTTCCACTATCGAGATTCAACAAGAATAGACCATCTATCAAAGGTGCATGTGCATAAAACATATTACTCATATAAATTGAACAACCATTATTCTCGGACTTAAACAAGTAATCGTCTCGCAATAAACAAGATCCCGATATAATGTTCATGCTCAACGCAGGCACCAAATAACAATTATTTAAGTATAAAACTAATCCCGATGGTAGATGAAGGGGTAGCATGCCGACCGCGATCACATCAACCTTTGATCCGTTTCCCACGCGCATCGTCACCTCGTTCTTCGCTAGCTTCCGTTTATTCTGCAGCACCTGTTTCGAGTTACAAATATGAGCAACCGAACCAGTATCAAATACCCAGGCACTACTACGAGTACTAGTGAGATACACATCAATAACATGTATATCAGATATACCTTTCTTCTTGATGTTGCCGTTCTTCAAATCCGCCAAGTACTTTGGGCAATTCCGCTTCCAGTGACCTTCTCCCTTGCAGTAAAAGCACTCAGTATCAGGCTTAGGTCCAGCCTTGGTCTTCTTCGTCGGCATGGTAACTTTCTTACCACCCTTCTTGAAGTGTCCCTTATGCTTAGACTTGCCTTTCTGGAATTTGGTGGTCTTATTGACCAACAACACTTGGTGCTCTTTCTTGATCTCCACTTCTGCAGATTTCAACATGGCAAAGAGTTCAGGCAACGTCTTGTTCATGTTTTGCATGTTGTAGTTCATCACAAAGTTCTTATAACTTGGTGGTAGTGATTGGAGGACGCGGTAAATCCCCAAAGCATTAGGAATCACTATACCCAAGCTTTGAAGTTTGTTTGCGTGCCCAGACATCTTAAGCACATGCTCACTAACGGAGCTGCCCTCTTCCATCTTGCAGTTAAAGAACTTTTCAGAAGCCTCATAGCTTTCAATTGCCGCATGAGTCTCAAAGATCAATTTGAGATCCTCGACAATATCATATGGGTATGAATTCTCAAACCTTTTCTGAAGCTCCGATTCTAAACCATACAAGATAGCACACTGAACTGTGGAGTACTGAGTCTTCCGAGTGAGGTAAACATTCTTTACTTCATCGGCAGCATCAGCTGCAGGTGGGTCACCCAGCGGTGCATCCAGCACATAGGTCAAATTACCAGCTGTGAGGACAATCCTCAAATTGCGGAACCAATCCGCGAAGTTGCTTCCATTGTTTTTCAACTTTTCTTTCTCTAGGAACGCATTAAAATTGATGGTAGGGGCTGCCATTGATCTACAACATATTTGCAATAGTTTAGACTAAGTTTATGACAAATTGAGTTCAAATTAATAATAAAATTAATCTAGGTGAACTCCCACTCAAAACAATATCCCTCACATTGTTTTAGTGATCACACGAACCAAATCCACCACATCAACACCGATCATCACGAGAGTTGATATAGTTTCAATGGCGAACAATCGACATGTTCATCATATCTACTATATGATTCATGCTTTACCTTTCGGTGATCCGTGTTCCGAGACCATGTATGTACATGCTAGGCCCGTCAAGATCAAACCTTAGTTTCCGCATGAGCAAATCTGGCTTGCTCACGTTGTATACACTTGCGGAATCTAACACACCCGATCATCACGTGGTGCTTCGAAACAACAAGCTTTAGCAACGGTGCTAACTAAGGGTGAACACTTTATGACTTGAAATTCATGTGCATGAGGGATCATCTTATAATGCTACCGTCGTCTACTAAGCAATACAAGATGCATAAAGGATTAACATCACATGCAATTCATAATATGTGATATGATATGGCCTTTCTTCTTTGTGCTTCTGATCTCCATCTTCTAGCACGAACATGATCTCCATCATCACCGGCATTGCATCAAGGTCAATGACGCTTCTCCATGGTTGTCGTCCACCGGCTTCAACTATTACAACTACTTTGAATAGACATGCGGGTCTTAACATAAATTAAAGACAACCATATGGCTCCTGGCGGTTGCCAACTTACAATAAGGAACATTGCATACATCAAATATAATCACAATCATGGCCATATCACATCACAGCACACCCCTGCAAAACAAAGTTAGACGCCTCTACTTTCTTTGCATATTTTACGTGGTTTGGGGCTTTCAATAAGTGTCGTTCTAACTTACGAACATGAACCACAACATTGATACTAGTATTGTTAATCACCCGTTGTAAATTGGATCTTAACTATGCTAGGAGAAACAGGCACCCGCAAAGCCACTTATGCAATACAAGTTGCATGTCAAGCGTGGAGCAAGTCTCATGAACGATGTCATGTAAGGTTAGCCCGGGCCGCTTCATCCCAACATACCGCAAGATGCAAAGTACACAAAAAGCAATCGACAATAAAAGCATCAACGCCCACAATGACCATTGTGTTCTACTCGTGCAACAGATCTACATATAGACACGGCTCTGATACCACTGTAGGGTTTCGTAGCATGGAAAACAAAAAATTTCTACCGCATACAAACAAACAAGCCAAGATCTATCTACTAGATTGTAGCAACGAGTCGATAGAATAACTCACCCTCGAAGATTCCAAAGTGTTTAACGAGAGCGGATTCTCGTGGGTGATGTAGTCGTACTCTTTCCGATCTCAAGATCGCGTAGACGATCCTTCCGGCGCTGCGTTCCGGCAGCGCTCCCGCAGTCGGTCACACGTTCGGTACTCGACGAAGACCTTCCTCTCCCTTGTTCCAGCAGGCAGCGGAGGTTGTAGCACTCTCCTCGCGATTCCGACACCACAACGGCGTGGTACCGGAAGTAGAGGGGAGATCTCGCAGGGCTTCGCCTTAAGCCGGAGCGAGTATGGTGGAGTATGAGAGAGTCCCTCGATGATCTAGGGTTTAGACACGTCGAGGAGGAGGCTAGGCCGGCGTCTAGGGCTGCTAGGCGGCGGCGGTTTGCCCTAGGGCGGCGGCGGCGGCAGCAGGTGGCGGCGCCGGCGGCTTAGGGTTTGGAGGAGAGGATCTTGTGTGTCTCTAGGAGGGAGCCCTGCCCCTCCTTATATAGGTGGAGGGGCCGGCCGACCAAGGGGAGGGAGAGGAGTCCCTCCCCAACTCGGCTTGGGTGGTGCGCCGGCGGTGGGGAGGAGGGACTCCTCCCCAACTCGGTTTCCTCCTCCTTTCCTCTTTCCAAAATTAGTCGTTTGACTTTCAAACTATCCGTTTGACTTTTCAAACTAGGATTTGATTTAATCCTTTATTTTGTTCAGCGATGACACTTAGTACATGATGCAATCATACCAACTTGATATAACACATTCATGTACCCTTCCCCTCCGGAGTGCTCGACATTCCGGTTCCTTCTAGAACATTCCCGATGAAAACACCGGAACCATTCTCCAACTCCGAAACGGGATTTTCCTTATATGAATCTTATTCTCCGGACCATTCCGGATCTCCTTGTGATATCCCGAATCCCATTCGAGACTCCGAACAACATTCGAACTCTTTCTCATCATTCCATAACTACTCAAACAACGTCGAATCCTTAAGTGTGTCTCCCTACGGTTCGTGAATTATGCGGACATGATCGAGACACTTCTCCGAACAATAACCAATAGAGGAATCTGGAAATTCATATGGCTCCCACATATTTCTACGATTACTTTGCGATCGAATGAACCACTTACATACGATATCAATTTCCCTTTGTCTCACGATAGTTTACTTATCCGAGGTTATGATCGTTGGTATCTCTGCATACCTAGTTCAACCTCGTTACCGATAAGTACTCTTTTCTCGTTCCCGTGATATGTGATCCCTTGTGAGCCAGTCACATGCTTGCAAGCTAATTGGATGACATTTCACCGAGAGGGCCCAGAGTATATCTATCTGTCATATGGATGGACAAATCCCACTCTTGATCCATGTGTTTCAACCAATACTTTCCGAACACTCAATGCCACCTTTATAGCCACCCAGTTACGGTGTGGTGTTTGATGTCATAAAAGCATCCATCCGGTAAAGGTGATATGCATGATCTCATGGTCGAAGGAATTAGATTACTATGTATCAGAAAGCATATAGCAATTGAACTATTAAAATGACTTGATCTTTATGCTACGCTTATCTATAGGAGTATGTCCACCATATCATTCTCCTAACGATATGATCTTGTTGTTAATAACATCTCAATGTTCATGATAGGGAAACCACAATCATCTGTTAACCAACAAGCTAGTATTATATAGAGGCTTTACTAGGGACTTCAAATTAAGTTTACAAATCACACAAGTATTAATGTTTCCTTATTAATACTATTATAGCATGAATGCAAACATTTATCATAAACACAAAGATATAATAATAACTACATTTATTATTGCCTCTAGGGCATATCTCCAACAGCCAGACCCTTCTCCACGCCGATCCCGCCGACCGCGACGGCAACGGAGGTCGAAGAACTCCGCGTGCGACTGGAGGAGGCGGTCCACAAGGAACAAGCGGAGCGCGAAAAATTTCGCCTTGAGCAGGTGACAGCGCAGGAGCTTTCGCGCTACCACCAACTCCGCATCAGGTCGCGCCTGAACCCCACCATTCAGGGCCGCGCCCTGAACTTCGATGACGAGAACGACCCGGCTCGCATAGCCGAGCGCGCGCGATCTGCAAAAACGCGCCGCCAGGAGGAAGTTCCCGGCCACCACTAGGCGCGACGGCTAATGACGCCCCACCACCACCACCCGGTCGCACGCCCTCCCCCCCCCCCCTTCCCCCCGGATCAGCCGAGAATCCTGGTCTCCTCACGGGAGCGAGACACGAATGGCCTCCCGTTGTTCTCCACCCCGATGAACAACGTCGTCGCGAGCCGAGCCGCGGTCGACAACATCTCCGTGAATGGGGAAGGCACCCTGCAGATCCAGTACGCTAAGGTTCCACTCGCCAAGGCAGTCGAGCAACAAAATGCGGGTGCCGACTCACAGGGTCGCATGTACTCGCGTTCGTCAGGCAGCAGGGCGGCCTCGAGCGACCGTCCAGTGGTGGCAAACACCCTTAACTGCCCACCACCAGAGCCCCTGCAGCTCCAACATTGACCCGCACACGTGCCACTCTCCACCAATGACCCGCGACCGGCGAACAACTTTGTCGCTGCCAACGGGCAGCCAGTCAACGTGCGCACCCACGTCATCAACAACCAGAGCTGGCGCGCACGCCAGCCTGATGACCTGAGGCATACCCTCACCAACCGC
This sequence comes from Avena sativa, assembly GCA_916181665.1. Classification (NCBI taxonomy): domain Eukaryota; kingdom Viridiplantae; phylum Streptophyta; class Magnoliopsida; order Poales; family Poaceae; genus Avena; species Avena sativa. Next base: position 365,134,809 of record OV702279.1, on the reverse strand, counting down.
CGCGATGGCGAACCAAGGGGGTCGCTGAGCCGAGATGGACCCCAGTGCTTTGGACCAATGATCCGAGGCGAAATATACTCGGCGAACTTCAAATCGCCAAAGGAGATCGAGAAGTACGACCCCTTGTACGACCCGTCTATATAGCTGGACACCTACCTCATGGCGATGGGAATCGCCGGCCACACCGACTTGCTCGCCGCTCGCTACCTCCCCTGATGATGGAGGGAGCGTGCTAGCAATGGATCAACACCCTCCCTGCGGACAGCATCGACTCCTGGGAGGAAATGCGCGATGCCTTCGTCAGGCATTTCGAGGGCTCCTACACCCGCGCCACCACCATCGAGAACCTGGAGCGATGCGTCCAGGGACCCCGCGAGTGGACCTGCAGCTGGGTCCAAAGGTGGCAAGACCTGTGGTACAACACGGCCGGAATCCACCCGGACACTGCGATCCACTGCTTCAAGACCTTGTAATAAGAATCTTTTTAGTTCTTTATTTATGTATTTCTTTTTTTATATTTATTTGTTTTATAAGTGTACTTTTATTCTTTTATTCATTATTGTAATTCTTCATTTGTTTGGAACTTAATAAAAATAGTGAAATGTTTGTATTATTGTAATAAAATGATTCCTCTCTATTTCATTATCTTATTATCCCTTTGGTTCATAATTGTAAAGATAATATAATAATGTGTAATGTAAATAAGATTATTCTTTATCAATTCTTGTTTATTATGTCATTATTGTAATATCATATTACATTACTCATTTACTCATTTCATTTTATTTAAATGTCCACTATCTTTTTTATTTGAATAAAATATTATACCTTGTTTATAAATAAGAGTTCACCTCTTATTTTCTATTACAATTTAGTTTCCAATTATTATTCCCTTTCAAATTCTTTTAGAATTCAAATTCACCAATTGAATATTCAAATTTTAATTTCCTTCCCCTCAAACACAAAAGTACAATAGAGGTCATGTCGAAATCCATCGCACCTGTCCTGGTGTTTCCATTAGAACAAGAGAGATCTCGATCCCTCTATAGCTTCTTTAGTTTTGCACGAAAATTCCCCGGATTTTCTTATGCATGAATGCAATGCACAAACATGTGTCCTGTCTATTTCGAGGTGCTAATCCTGGGATGTTACAGTGTTGAGGCACATGGATCAAGAGTGGGATTTGTCCATCCATATGTTGGATAGATATACTCTGGGCCCTCTCGGTGGAATGTCATCCAATTAGCTTGCAAGCATGTGACTCTCTCACAAGGGATCGCATATCACGGGAACGAGAAAAGAGTACTTATCGGTAACAAGGTTGAACTAGGTATGCAGAGATACCGGCGATCAAACCTCGGATAAGTAAACTATCGCGAGACAAAGGGAAATTGGTATCGTATGTAAGTGGTTCATTCGATCGCAAAGTAATCATAAAGTTATGTGGGAGCCATATGAATTTCCAGATTCCTCTATTGGTTATTGATCGGAGAAGTGTCTCGGTCATGTCCTTATAATTCACGAACCGTAGGGAGACACACTTAAGGATTCGGTGTTGTTTAGTAGATATGGAATATAAGTAGGGAGACCGAATGTTCTTCGGAGTCTCGGATGGGATTCGAGATATCACGAGGAGATTCGGAATGGTCCGGAGAATAAGATTCATATAAGGAAAGTCCGATTCCGGAGTTTGGGAATGATTCTGATGTTTTCATCGGAGAGGTTCTAGAAGGGTCTAGAAGGTTCACCGGACCGGAAGGGGAATGGTTCATGAATGTTTCATGGTTAAGTGGAATGATTGGATCATGTCCTAGGTAACTTGGTTGGGCATTTGCGAGAGAGAAATAAATCTCTAAACTGAAAATCAAAAAGGGAGGTTTGAAAAGTCAAACTGGAACAATAGTTTCCTAGTGGAAGAAGGAAAGAGTCCTTCCTTCTCTCCAACTTGGGTTTGGGGAAGGATTCAAACTCCCCTCTCCCAAACAGCCCTTCCTCTCATAAATAGAGGGGAGGGGCTGCCCCAAAGCACCATAACCATCCCTCCCTACCCATGCGCCACCATCGCCGCCACCGCACGCCGCCGTCGGCCCGTCACTGTCACCATAGCCGCCGCCGACACCACTTCCTCCTCTCCGGCCTTCTAAACCTAGATCGCCGGAAACCCTAGATCCACCACAACCTGCTCCGGCTTAGGCGAAGCCCTGCAGGATCTTCCCTCTACTTCCGACACCATGCCGTCGTGCTGCCGGAATCGCTAGGGGAGAACTACAACCTCCACTGCCTGCTGGAACAAGGGAGAGGAAGGTCTTCATCGAGTACCGAACGTGTGACCGACTGCGGAAGCGTTGCCGGAACGCGGCGCCGGAAGGATCGTCTACGCGATCTTGAGATCGGCAAGTGTACGACTACATCACCCACGAGAATCTGCTCTCGTTAACCGCTTTGGATCTTCAAGGGTTAGTACTCTATCGACTCGTTGCTACAATCTAGTAGATAGATCTTGGCTTGTGTGTGTTCATGCGCTAGAATTTTTTTGTTTTCCATGCTACAAACCCCTACAGTTGTATTGCCCAATCAAATCTCATAGGATCATGAATGTCTAGTATTGAATTGTTATGCCTTGCTCTGTCCTGTCAATTGCCCCGCTGTAATTTGTTTTCCCAGCATGTTATGTTGTTTATATTAAGGAGAACACCTCTAATGAACTATGGACCCCCGGTCCAATCTTTACCATTGATACATCTTCCACTGTTACCTGTTTACTTTCTGCAAACCACCATTAACTTCCACACCATACAGTTAACTCTTTGTTTTCAGCAAACCGGTGAGATTGACAACCTCACTGTTCATTGGGGCGAAGTCTTGAGTTTGTGTTGTGCAGGTTTCCAGTTGCTAGCAACACCTTTGGGTCGTTTACTTCCTCCTATTGGTTCGGTAACCTTGGTTTCTTACTGAGGGTAAACTTACTGCTATGCTCATCATACATTCTTCTTGGGGTCTCCCAACGAATCTCTACAGTGATCTGAGCCGCATCAGTAGGTGAAACTCTCACGCAATGCGGACAAGAAGTTGTGCAGCGAGCCGATAAATCACCCTGTCATCGCAGCATCCCTCGACACATGGGGCATTGCCGAGGTTACCCCTCGTCACCTGGTATTTCTCGGTATAGTGGTTAGATCAAAAGAATATTGCTATGCCTGTGACTCGCAGGGGCTCTAGTAAATCGGGATGTGTTGCCCAATTTTTTTAACTTTATTAAATCATTACACATGAATATGCTTATTAATATCTTTGTCACATATGATGTGCAGTTGTAGGTGAATCTTCAACCCTGTCCTATCTCCATCCATTTAAACAAACAACGTTCTAAAGTAAACTAGAAAGGTCTGGTAAACAAAGGTAAAGAGAACAAATAAATCTTGTAGACGTGTCTCATTTAATTTCAATTTATAATTGTTTTCCAAGGTTTGATTAAACCTAGATCTACTAGAGAAACAACTACTATACTGCATCTATAAATCCGGATCGAATGTGTTAACCCTTTTTCTAGCGCTGTTGTCAGGATAGCAATTCTCTATCCTGGTGAGGCCACAAGAGACCTTGTTTTTAATTTATTTTTGTTTGTAGTTTATTTCTTATTATTAGTTTACTTTTGTTATCTATTGAAAACCCAAAAAATAGTTATTTGTTTATGTGTTTCTTGATTCAAAAATACCAAAAAGAAAAGAGCAATGATTTTATTCGTACACATATTTTTCAGCCCTATGTTGATGCGGAAACTTATGAAAATAAGCCTAATATTTTGAGTTTGGTTCAGCAGAAACAATTTAGAGGCTCATATTCTGAGGACCGTAGGTTTGTACTTAAATACTTTTACTGATATTTGTGACATGAAGCGCATTAATTTTTTTGACCCAAATGCGATTAATTTATGTTTATTCCCTTTCTTTCTAAGAGGGAAGGCTAAGGATTGGTTCCTAGCTTTTCCTAAAGGCACTATTCCATCTTGGGAGGAATGCACTAATCTTTTTATGACTAATTTTTTCTCTTCAACTAAGACTATGCAGCTAAGATCCAACATTATAAGTTTTAGACAAGAAGACCACGAGCCACTAGCGCTTACTTGAAAAAGAATGAAATAAGCTGTAATGAACTATCATAGTCATGGGATGGAAAATGGCTTATATTACACTTATTTTGTAATAGTCTTAACCCAATGTCTAAGTCTATGCTAGATATACGGCAGGAGGGACCATCATGAGAATGAAAGTGAGTGTTGCAAAGAAATTACTTAATGATATGAAAAATAACCATGCTCAATGTCATGTAGAAATATCCTCAAAAGGGTGAATTCAATCACAAAGGAACATAATGAAGAGATTGCTACAAAGGTAGATGAGTTACTGAATATTGTAAAAGGTAAGGAAGATACCCAAATTAATGTTATCATTACCAATGCCAATGAAGTAAATTTTATAGCTTGTAATTCTTATAATCTTGATTGGAAGAGTCAAACATTTGGCTCAAATTTTCAAAAAAAAAATTGTAATCCTGCTGGTGCTCCATATAATAACAATTATGATAATCATAGTGGAGAAAATCATGAAAATCTCTCTTTTGAAAATACCGTTAGAACTTTTATGCAAGCTCAAACCGAGCATAATATGTTTATTAAAATAACGGAGAACCATGAAAATATCATTGGAAAATTATCTAACCAGGTTGTTACAATTAGAAATGATATGCAGGATATATAGGAAAGAACCAAGACCGTGGAGGCACGACTGGGAAAAGTAGCTAAGAGCCAAGCTCTCGTACTTGGAAAATTCGCTGAAAAGCCCGAGTCAAACCCGGTGAAAGACCTCAAGACGATGACGGCGGAAAATAAAGATGAGAAGTCTGAAGAGCTAGATTATAGCAATGTGTCATCACCATATTATACCATGGAAGACTTATTTAATGTGAACAACGTAAAGAATCCAGGTATAGAATAAGGTAATGATGCTACGTACCAATAATTTATAAAAAAGTAGCATCTAAAGTTCGTGAGCTAGAGATGGAATATAAGAAACTAGCTGATAAGCTAGATGAATTAAGATAGGAATTAATGAGATAGTTGCCCTTTATGCTGTTGGGATAAAAGAAAACATATTTGCTATTAAAGGATGTCCTGCTCTTATTGATTTTGTTATAGTGGACATGCCTGAAGATCTTATGGCACCTATAATTTTAGATAGGCCATTTCTAAAAACTATTAAAGTTTTGATTAATCTATGTGAAGGAAATATGAGAATAGGACTACCATCTAGAGATCCTTTTATAGTCCACTTCCATAGGAAGAAGAATGCCAAGCCTAATGATGATGTTATAGTCACTTTGAAAGCTAATTACTTTGGAGTGGGTATCCCACTTGCAAAGCCTAAATAATAATTATCTCGATCAAACTAATTGACCTTAACTAGAAGCACTTAATGGGAGGCAACCCATGTGAAATAAAAAAAATATTCTTCTGTTAGTTTTGTTTTGTTTTTAATTAAGAGTGTTCAAAAAGGTACTTTGAAGAAAGGAAAAGAAAACAAGATAATCCTCCATCTATTATATTTACTAACACATGGTCATAAGGTACTACAGTTTTATGAAGTTTATTTGTTGTCATTCTTTTGTTGTTTTAATGTGCAAAGGCGATATGAAGCTCTTAACTTAATTTTTTTAGTTTTTAAAACTTACAGTGCGTTTAAGGATCATTGGTACGACCGAACACAACCGTACCGCGTGCCCGTACAACATCACGACACAAGAAGGTGCAACCTTTGATTTTTGCCAATGGACACAATGGGTTTAACGACCACTGATACGACAGGAGGCGACCGTACCGTCCGTTCGTACCGTACCCGCAGAAAAACATCAAGTTTGAAGCAAATGATCTGAGAAGATAACGACATGCAGTACGGGCGTGCACTCGTACCAAGTGCATCACCGAGAGGAGTCATCGACCACAAGGTAAAACACTCGGTACGAGCGGACTCCGGCCGTACAGCCCGCATGTACCATGTACTCGGCCACGATATCAACACGGGAATAGGTAAACCTAAAATCCTAAAAACACAAATTTGTCTTTCTTCTTCCTCCAAACTCCAAAGCACCTTTATTGGATCTATAATTCTGCTCGGTCCTTCTTCGATTCCTCACACCCAATCGATCTAAGTTATTCTTCTCCTCCGATCCCCAACTTATTTGCATCAAAACCTTGCTCAATCTTTCAACATTATGAATCTAGACTTAGGTCTTGTTCTTGACCTAATCTTGATTATGAGCATGCTTAGTTTTGTTTTTAGAGTAGATTCTTTTATAAGAAGTATAGAGAATTACTTTTGCTATGTCTCTATTGGAGCAGATTTTTAATTAGCTTTATTTTATTTTTAGATGAACATGAGGAGCTGTACACCTGCAATGGTAGTTATAGATAGACAATCATTGTCACACAGAATAATCACAACGATAATTACAAATAGATGGAAATAAAATAGACACATCACATCTCAACAGTTTCCTACATCTCCCACGCCAATGAGGATTTACTTGCACATGAGAGGAGAATAACACAACGATATAATCGTAATGTAAATGGAGTTCATCTCGATATTACCGTGGCAAGCCAAAATAACGAAGATAAAATTAAATACAAACCAAAGTATGAATAGAGTCTTAAACCCTTATCTTACAAGTGTGAATCTCTCTCTATAGTATAAAGGAAATTGTGGAGGAGTGGATAATCTAGAGGTTGGAGATCTTGGAGAGGATCGATGGAATTCTTCTCCTCCTTCGGATCTCTTCTTTCTCTGTCTTCGAATGGTTGGTGGCGGTTGTGTCTATTTTTCATCTATGCCCTCTTCATGAAAAGTGCTTGTTTTGACCTGGCGAAGGCGGTTGCAGGTGGTGCGGGCAGGCAGTATGGGCAAGGTGCACCTGTACTGATGCTTGTTAAGGCCTCTGGAGGCTTTGAATTGAAAAGTCTTCAATTAGATATTTGCTTGATTTGTTCCAATTATCTCATCTAAGGCCTTAGATACTTCCAAAAGCTTCGAGCGGCACATAAAAGTCGCATTATAAAATAAGGTTTCACTGTTTTGCAATATTATCGTTAGTTTAAAGATGAAAAGCAACGAAACCAATGGAAAATCCTCGATAAAAAGTGTCATAATTTGGAGCTATCAACGCACATAGAAGAGAGAGACAACAAATCAAAACCATACCTCATGGGAAGGCTTTTGTGCTTGTCTCATCACCGCCTTGCTTGCTTGTCGTGTTGTCACTCCGCCCGCTTGCCGCGCCACTGCCTCGCCGGCTTGTCTTGCCGCTGCCTAGCCTGCAACCCGTCGTCGTGTAGCCCTAGAACATGTCGCCGTCGCCCCGGCTGCTACCGGTCGCTGCAACACCCGCCTTGATTAGTCGTGCCGCCATTCGCGAGAAAAGAATAGAGGAGAGAGAAGTGGATAGGGTCGGGTCGATCAGGGCGTGGGGGTAAGAATAGAGGTTAGTCTTTTGGGGGTGAGGGATGGTTTGTGATGACGGTTAGAGAAGCATTCCACCACATTTTACCGAATCAGTCGAACGGGTGTATTCCGGATCTAAGGGGTATGTTCCCTTTTGTGGAACCACTAGGTTCCGTTCCTTTTACCGAACCAAAACAGAAACATGCCATGGGTGCAGAACACTTCTATTACATTCCACTTGGTTCCATTACCAAACACACCCTAAATCCTCCATGGGTACCCCTTGTAAGATGTGCATCCACCCCCTGAGCCGCCTTTCCTGGAAGCGATCAAACCCCTGTACCACTCTTCTTTGTCCCGCTGGTTGCCGGCTCCGCATTGTGTGCCTTGACCTTTGATTTGAGCTCGAAGTCCAGTGACAGGACAGTCAAAGCTTCCTCATGGAGCCTGGAGAGGTCCAGTAGGAGGGGGTCGACCTAGTCATCGCCGCCAAACCCGTATCCAGTCCTCTTGCTAGGTCGTCGCCGGGGAAGAGGTCCTGACAATCATTGTGCGCCTCGTCCTCTTCTCCACACACATTAATTGGGTATCCCTTGTTGCGCCGGCGTCAGCCTCCGCAGCCTATGGTCTCTGCGTACCTTCCTATAGTTCCTCTCCATCTCACGCTGACGAGACTTCATCGCCACCCTCAAATTCGAGTACACACACCCGTGTCCGCTATAGGTTAGCGCAGGCACGCGCTCGCAGCTAGCGATGGTCGCGCCACTACCGCAATGGAACATCACTAGTTGACAAGGGCGGAGACAGGGGGGCGAGCAGGGGCTAGACCCCCCCTCAAAGATCAGGCCCCCTCAACATATCCAGGCCATACTGTGTGGGCTAATGGCTATAGATAATCAATATTGTATATATGCGTCAAAGCCCAACATGCAAAAAAAGCCCATCTGTACATGCCATTACCGATCGTAGGTGAGTAGGAAGCCTAGATCTAAGCAACGACTCCTGCGTCTGTTCCTTCTGTCCCTGTGATTGATTGATCTAGATGCAGAATTACTATGCTGTATATCTTAAAAATACACTTCCTATGGCGGCGGCACGCGCAGCCTCGCTGCTCCAGCTCGCCAACCACAGGCCGGGCGCTAGAAGATCACCCAAATCACCGCTTTGTTGATCTTGCATGTCACGGCCATGAAGCTGCGCCCTCAGTCCATCAACAAGGACTCAATTTATAGGTACGCAGTAAAGCATAGCAGGCATACACATTGTGCCACTAGCTTTGTTTTGATGGATTACGGCCTAGTAGTCTAGATAATTAGTAGTACAAACCTTGTTAGACAATGGATCTTCTGCACTTAATTGATAGAATATATTTTGATTACAACTGATGGTTAAAAATAGGGATCATCGAATCAATAGCAATAAGCCCTGTCTGAAGAGGTTCATATACGAAACACCTGAAAATTATACTTGGAGCAGGAGATTCAATTAAGCTTGATTCCGAAATAATTTTGTACCAAAGGTGTATTTTGATTATATCGAATTAGTATAGCTATCCTTCTTATAGCACAGCAATCCACTTTTGCTTGAATTTATTTGTATTCTCTTATCAGTTTCTACCGCTATATCATACTAATATACCGACATACTGATATATGGGCATTTCTCATTCAATTTCTCCAAATATAGCATAATAACATGTCTCACTCGAAACTACCCCAGTAAGACAATTAAATATGTGTCAAAATCATTGTTAAAAAAATTCATGGTTTCAGCTCCCCCCTCCCCCCCCCCCCCCCATGTCCAAATCCTGGCTCCGCCCCCGCTAGTTGATCGATGCGCAGCTGTGGGTCCTCGTCCCTCGCCAACTCCATCATCATATCCAGCTCTTTCTCGCACATGTTCGACCTCGCCAACTGCGTCGAAGAGGCGCAGATCACCAACCGCCGCCAGACCAAGCTTAAGTGGGGGACTTCGATGACGAGGCATCGGCGCCTACCGAGTCCTACATGGAGGAGACGCTCAAGTGGCTCGTCTCCGACCTTGGGAAGTCCCGTGAGGAGGTGTTCGATGCACTCAAGAACCAGACTGTCGGCATCGTGTTCACCGCACATCCCACAGGATTCTGTCAGGAGGTCCCTGCTCGAGAAGCACGGGAGTTGTGGTGGTAGCCAATGCGTGGGTCGTTGTTTTTTTTTTTGAACCATTCATTTAGGGGTGGCATTGTTGGGTAATTTGGTATTCGTTTGGAGGACAAACTTGTTCAATAAAATATTATGCAAAAGAAAAACCTACGCTAAGCAATCGAATGGTACCCTCGTCTAAAAATAACTGACTTGAATTTATCTAGATTCAAATGTATCTATACACAAAAATACGTTTAGATAAGTTTGTATATAGACAAATTCAAATCAGTTATTTCCTGATAGAGGGAGTAATAAAGATTTTTTTTCCTTTATTACTGCTGCCTTGAAGCTGAATTTTTTCCATTATACACAGGCCGGTCAAGATCTGGTGAACTTTACTTTTCACAAAAAAGGATGATTTGGAAACTAACCAGGTAGGTTTGTGTTTGTAACCCGAACGAATCGATAGCACCCAGCGTATACAAATACAGGGGAGCCCCACATCTGAATCGTCGATTCATTGTACGTAACCCTAGCTAGAAGCCTAGAACTGAAGCAATTGAAGTCAGATCCACTCCGCCGCCTGACACCGATCCCGTCGATCCATCCAAGCCGATGACTTTATCGGACGTCGTCCAGACCGGGTGCGAGTTCTTCATCGTTGCCGCCGCCGGCGGCTCCGCCTTCTACTTGGTCAAGGGCGCCCTGCGCAGCTCCTCCAAGGGCTGCCGCCTCGCCGGCGGCGTCCAGGAGGTCATCACCAACGGGCCCCGCGTCGGCCGCTGGGCGGCCTGGTTCGGCGTCATGACAGCCATCCATGCCGGCATGCTGCAATCGCGCCAAGTGTATAGCCCCTTGAACTTTGCGGCCGCCTGGGGCGGCGCCAACGCCCTCTTCTCCGTGCATCAGGGGCCTCGCGCCGCCGTCCGCGAGGGGCTCAAGGGCGTCGCCTACAGCGCGGCCACGGGGTTCACCGTCGGTGGCCTCATAGTCTTGCTCCAACCGCCGGAAAGCCCCTGCTGTTAGTTATTGTTTAGACCTATACTGCCTGCCTGAATAATGAAATTACTCTCTGCATTGTACTCCTACAGCATGTTTGGTTGAGGGGAATTCGACACAGGGAATGGTAGTTTAAGGTATCGAAACTTCTAATCCGCTGATTGATTGGGGGCAATGGGAATTTAGGAGGAAAATGGATAGGGAATTCATGTACTCTATTAAAACTCCCCAAGCTCTTACCAGGGGGAGGGGAATTGACTTTAATTCCCAAACCCCTTCCTTACCTTTGCCAAACATGCTAAATTGTATCCGTAGCGATTTTGGTTGAGCAAATATAATCACCGTGCACTTACTATTGTATCCGTAACACAATTTGGTTTCACCGTGTGGAGGGCTGGACATAAAGCTCGAAACTCCAGAGGCGACATTAACGAGCACTTTAACGACGCTAGTCCGTACTCCATCTAACTAACCAAGTAAATCGCACTTCCAACTAGCCTAGGCGAGCTCTGCCCACATAATCGTGTAAAAAAATCACCTAATCCTTCTTTCTTTTTTCAAACAGATCAGTGAGACATGTACGCGTTGCCTACTTATGACTAATGGATTTATGTACTCCAGCATTTTCTTGACGAGCAGCTCGCGAGCACATAATGAACAAACCCGAACAATGACTTCTGCTCGTAGAGCTTAGCAATCTGAGCCTTAATCAGCTCGTTAGTCCAGACTACTATTTCCTCAGTTTCAAAGTACTTCCTCCGTCTTAAAATAGATATTGCATTTTTTTTCTAAATTTAGATGTATCTAGTACTATATTTTAGATTTGTAAAAGTAATGTATCTAGACATCTTTTAGTTTGTAGATTTGGAGTGAACGTCTCCAAACCTACACATTAAAAAGCGTCTAGATACATTATATTCACAAAGCTAAAACATCGTATATTATGAAACAGAGAGTACTTCCTATCCGTCTTCATCCCGAGTCTTGCATCTTCTAAATTTGGTTGTATCTGTCATGTTCAGAAAAGTTTTCTTTGGAAGCCTTGTTTATTTGCTCAGGCTATTTCGTTGTTGGTTCGACACTTCATAACAATTACAAGGTTGGAACTTACGGGTGCTAAAATTCTGTTAACAACCGTCAGATATTTTCAACAAGATGAATGGATGGCCTCCGATCAGAATGTATGATAGTCTGGATGTCAAACTGATGGTAGATTGCCCTTTGTGTAGGTCTGACCAAGGAGAATATGATGATGGTAAGAACAGCACGAAAAGAGGAATATACCTGGAGCGCGATCTGGTTACACCGTAGCGATTCACCATGATCTACGCATCAAATATAGCAAACAACGTTCACATATATGTATGTAGCTAGCAATCGAAGAGATTTTGCAACACTTTTGTACCTAAAAATTTGGCCTAGCTACAACACACCATGTATGAGATGCTTTTCTGGTGCACTTACCGCTCATGTGTGCACAAGGGTTTTGCTCAGATGATAATTACAGCATGTCCGGTTTTATTTGTATCTATCATCTGTGTTATCTCTGGAAAAATTACTTGGCCATGACAAGGCTCATGATGGGTGTTTGCACAAAGACTGCAGTTGTCCTAGCTAAATCATGATACAAAAATGGTGCCAGTTCATGCCCCAAAACAAGCTCTCGCCCACACCCAGATTACAGAATAGTGTAAAGCACAATTACTATACTTTCTACTCAACTAGTATAAAGCAGAGAGTTACAAGCAAGAATTTGTATTTATATTCCTTAAAACAGGATTCTTCAGTGAGTGAAAACAAGCAAGAATTTATATATTTTCCTTACAACAGGATTCTTCAGTGAGTGAGTGAAAAGCACCACTACTATCATATTCATACCGTATAGTTATACCATTACAATCGATTCTTGTCATCAACTAGTGAAAAACAGATTCAGAAAGGGAATTACGATAGTAGTTGTATCTAATTGTGTGGTGAACTCATTCAGTCAGTCAGGAACTACTGGCCCTTTCATCTGTTCATATCGAAAGCCTTGCATACAGTGACAAGTTCCAATAGAACTACCCCAAATTAGTAGACATGGGCCTTCTCAGTAATTTGCCCACTCTCGGCATATCCAGGTGCTAGATTTCTGTGTAACGGAAAGAAGGCTCCGATTTGCAATAATTACAGGCTACACTTAATCAAGCATGGGGAAGTCTATATCTGCATGCTTACGAGAATGTGTCGATGACTCTTGTTTCAACACCCATGTCTCCATCTGGTTGCAGTCTAGCCAAGCCAAAATTGCAGACCTGTTACACCATTATGAATAAACTTCAACCTCATACTGCAGGCATGTGGTAAGATTTTATAGCATTGGAATTTTGACACCATTACGGAAGGCAAATTGAGTGTTGGAAGTGACATGCTTACATTGTAACAAAGGTAGATAATCATACCAGCGGCTCAAAATCATGTGTGAGTTGTGACAAGGATGTTGTTTGGTCTCATATCTCGGTGGATTATGAAACCGACTCTGCATTCTTCGTGGAGGTACTGCAGCCCACTGGCGGCCAACTGCAATCTTTTGTCTTCCATCCCACCTCAATGTCTCTCTGTTATGGCCTAATACAGTGCTAGCAAGGTTATACTCCCTCTATTTCAAAATATAAGATACTTTAGGTCTGTAAACAAAATGTATCTAGACTTCTTTTAGTGTCTAGATTCACTCTAAACCTGAGTGAACCTACATACTAAAAGTATTCTAGAACTCTAGATACATTTGCTTCACAAAGCTAAAACATCTTATATTTTAAAACGGAGGGAGTACTTATTAAGTCAAAGAACTATCGCTCCCTTTTGTCCAAATAATACAATGATAAATCCATCATCACAGTAGAAAACCAATGCATTTCTTTCTAAGCAACTTGTCATACTGAGTTAGCAGGATAAGATTAACTTACCATAAAGATGTGTATCCAGTGATATGTTGCAGATGTACCCATAAACCAGCAACCACCTTCTGTCTTCAACACAAAACTCAATCAGCATCACAACATTTCAATGCTGTGTGCAGCTCAGAACCGAGAAAAACTGAACATCACCCTGGGAACTAGCAAGTCTGTACTGCTTAACAGCAATTGATTGGCACCCCTCTCAACAGATCCAAACCCCACCCTCAGCCAAGAAATTTGCTCTGGAGAATCCACCAGTTGCATATTCCAGCTACACATAGCTGAACTGTCTTGGAGGTTTCCCGAGCACAGGTATCCTATTCTGACATACCGAGCATAGAGGCGGAGGCTGGGGTGGCACGCTCCTTGACAATGAGACAACGTCTCTTTTACGTTTTCTCTGAAGGTATCCTATGCTGACATACCGAGCACAGAGGCGGCGCCCAGGGTGGCACGCTCCTTGACAATGAGACAACGTCCCTTTTACGTTTTCTCTGAAGTTCAAGTCAGACCTGCTTCTGATGCGCTTATCTCAGTTAGTAGGGGTCCAGCTTGGAGATCTTCTCGAGCAAGGCATCTGCCATGGGGGTTCTTTTAGCTGAAGGAAGGTTTGGTAATGGTCTGGAGGATGCAGGTCTGTGCAGAATGTCAGACATCCATGGTTGAAGCAATGAGGCTGCCTGAGGAGTTAGTTAACGTTTCAGAATCAGATATGTTCGTTCAAATGCTGGACATTATCATCGGTCGCTTCTTTCATCGGAGAGCTGCTTGTTTCTGAAGCACAAAATGGAGAACTGCCAGGGTCTGATGATGTTCCAGTATCCTTGGTTTCTTCTTTGGTCAGAGAGATATCTGCTTCTGAATCACAAAATGGAGAAGTGCTGGGGTCCGAGCATAGGACAGAGCATGTTCCGGTATCCTCGGTCAGTTCATTCTTTGGAGAGCTATTGCTTCTGAATCACATACTGAAGAAGCACCAGGGTAAGCTCCGACAGCCTCTGCCGCTTCTTTCTTCAGACAGCTAACCGTTTCTGAACCACACAACGGAGAAGCACCAGAGCCGACCTTGACACGGAGGATGCTCTGACATCGGTACCGCCAAACGGTGTCTCCGGCCCCGGGATGCAGCTCGACGTCGCTCTGGGGCCTCGGATCAAAACCGTATCCACCTCTTCCACATTGCCTGCAGCTTCGCTGTCCGGACCGCTCGGCTGGCGCTGGGGCTGCGGCGAAGGGTGAGGAGATGGTTCCTTCGGCTCTTTCTCAGGTACCTCGCCAGGACAACTTTGCGCCGCCAGTGCTTCATGAGGGTGATGTTGCATTCAAGGTCTTCCATGCAGGTGTCTCTCCTCGTGCTTCAGCTGCCTGAACAACAGCAAGTGCAAGACCACAAGACTAACTATGCTGCCAATACTGAAGAAATTCAGCTGGTGTGTCAGGGTCTAGCACCGCCCAGCTCGCCTGCGCTCGCTTGCTTCGACTCGGAGCCACCACGCCGCCAGAAGGCGACGATCTGGGCCTTCACGTCTACATTCAGGATATTAAGCAGCAGGAGTTACTGAACTGAAAGAAAATTCAGTTTATAGAATTGAGTGGCAACTGAACCGGCAAACAGCTGGTGACCTTGGTGAGATTGTACAGGTCACGGAGTCGTAGCGTCATCTGTGTCCCCAGATCAAAGACGTCGGACCTCTGGACCGGCGCCGCTCCGTGGCCCCGGACCCATAAACCAAAGGGGAACAACACCGCGGTTGATTGACTGGGAACGCGGCCGAAGGCATTGGTTGGGGGAACTCGGGAAGAGGGGTAGGAGGAGGCCGTAATAGTACCTGAGGTGGCGCTTGGTTCAGACAGACGCTTACAGATTGTGATACTTTTGTTAACAGATTAGAGTTGTGTTTTCCCTCGAAAAACAAAGATTTCCTGAGAACAGTTCCCAGACAATGAGCAAATCCTGCACGAAATATTTTTTTACAATGAGCAAAGAATAGAACACAATGCAGAAAAAATAAAGGAAAAACACAGGCAAACACAACAACAATCCAAAGCAAGTAGTTTCATTAAACAAACCAGTTATCATCCTAGGTAGCTTCCCCAACAAACGTGCTCAGTAACCATCTACCTACGGACTATCCATGGTCAAACGAAAACAGGGTTACAAAATTCTTAGCTGGCAGCCATACAATACCAGCAAACTATCCATCCTCGAACTATCCATCCACAAACTAAAACCATCCGACTACCCATCATCAAAACAAAACAGGGTTACAAAAATCATATAGCTGGAAGCCATACAATCTACAAGCGAAAGGACCCCAGCACCCCCATCTTAGGTGCCCTCAACGGGTGAGCAAAATCAATGTGCGCGGCGCCTTTCACACTGAACATTCCGCTCCGGCTGCTCTTCTTGACAAGTAAACCTGCACCATCAGTTCCTATCCGTGCCTTGCAGTATAGAGTTGGATCAAAAGCATGCTTTATCCCAACACAAACACTGAACCCAGGATTGACACCAGGTTCTAGAGGAACCTGACCGTCAACTAGGGGAGGATAATAGCTCAGGCGACCAGCTAGAGTAGTACTGCTATCAACGAGTTCCTTACAAAAGGTGGCATTGTACTGGCCTGTGTTTTTTCTGTAACAAGGAAAACAGATATTATGCTGCCATCAAAAAACTTGATGCCATCAAACATAACAAGTATAAACAGTTCACTGAGCAACAGTCTAGTTTGGTTGGCTAAGCCATGCGATGTTAATGGCTACAGGACTCAAGTTTGTACCGATGAGAGCACTGAGTAGTTGTCAGAGTACAACATATTCACCATACATCTAAATAAACATTACTTTAGATTGCATGGCAGCACTATGTTAACCTTAACTATTTATTAAGTTTGAATTTATCACTACAAAAGATTAAAGCACAACATTTTTCCTATGTAATCTGACTTGAGGACTACAAAGAGTCCTTAGAATTGCAGAATACATCATATAATAATCAACTGAATAAAAGATTAAAAAATAGTAGGTTTTACAGTTATACCACAAATTGTAATTACAGAACAGAAGAACAGCATGTGAATAATTACCTTGTAAAGCCAGCAGCAAAGAGATCAGTTTTTATTGACAGTCCAAGTGACGAAATCAATTGTCCCTGTTGCAACTGAAATTGTGTGCCAAGACCAAAATTTTTCACACCAAATACAGCAGACAAGTAAGGCACCGGGATTCGGTTCAACAGAACACCTCCAGGATTAGGTATCAGGTCAAAACCTCCAGCACAAACCACGTAAGGATAAACAGCTCTAACCTCACACTGAGAATAAAAGGAAAAATGGCATGAAAAATGAGAACATGAAAAATCCACATTATTTGAGAAAGCAAAGATTCTGCAAAAAATTACCTTCCCGTTGAAGGAAGGATATGGTATTTCAAGAATATATTTCAGATTGGTTTCCGAAAGGTTATCCAGTGATATCCTCACAGAGGCAACCTGTCAAAAAACGAGTCCAACTTTAAACAAATCTACCATATAGAAGTATATACATCTAAAAAAAGTAATCTAGATGCTTTTCAAAAAATTAATAAGACAGTGAATTACATCAGTGTACTCATTTGGCACAGCAATGGCATCACCATCATTAGCAACTGGATTCTCGACCTCACCAAGTGACTTCAGAGAGAAACGGATAGAATTATTCAGGTACTTCAATTTCATCATGAGCTGACTAACTGATTGGTTGCCGCCCGTTTGAGCACCCAGGCAAAACGACTGAAAATAGCATAGTTTACATACATATGTCAACATACATTAAGAAGTTCAAAAGAGAATGTAACTCTCCTCCAAAAGATTAACCAGGATATATAGCTAAAAGAAACTTACCACATTACCAAAGGAATCATTCCTTGATCTTAATTTATCCAGTGTATATTCAGTGTTAAGAATTCCTGGCAGCATACATAAAAACCCAGTCTAAATGCATGAAAAACAGAACTAAAGATGCAATAAGAAAAGAACAAGTAACAGTGAATTTACTGTTTGATTCATTCCCAATGGCACTAAAACGGATGTGAGAACTTCCATACATCCTAATAGCACGGTCTACAATGAATGCAAAGGGTTAATTAGCAATCAAACACATTAGACAACATTAAAGTATATGACCTTAAAGTCAGAAAAATACCTGTTAGTTTGGCAATATATAGAGCGGCTATTCCATAGTGTTTTGCTTCTCCAAACCATGAATCCACTCCGGGAGGCACTTTCAGCTTGTCTAGAAAGACAGAAGGTGTGAAGAAATGGCCACCAGCATTGAGTGCTTTCTTTGCATTTGCGTCCATACAATTTACAATCGACTCAAGTTCTTTAGCAAACTCTGGAGCAACATGTTTACTGTCTAAACCTGCAGCAAGAAGCAACTTCATCTGGAAAGAACACTGGTCAAATATATCAATCAACTTGCTGTTTTGAGTTTCCTTCTCCTTCAGAAGGGTGTCCTTCTCCTTCAGAAGCGCGTCCTTCTCCTTCAGAAGGGTGTCCTTATCCTTCAGAAGAGCTTCAGTATCAACGAGATATTTCATCCCTCGCTGACGAAGCGAAGTATCAAGGAGATATTTGATCACTTGCTGACGACGCGAAGAGGGCTTTCTATGAACTTCAGCACCTTTACGAGGTACAGAATTCTGGAGATGCTTCAAAGGCTGCATATCCTCAATTAACACGGGCTGCAAACCCAAGGCTTGAACAGAATTCTGGAGATGCTTCAAAGCATCCAGAAGCTCTTGTTTTAGCTCAATTTCTCCGCGTTTTGTCAATGGGGGGGAGTGAACAGTATCATTGTAAACAGAGAGCCTTCAGGGCATATTCAGAAACATCAAATCAGAAGTTGGAAAAAAAAATCAAGAAACTATGGCAACAGAACAAGATCAGAAACAGCTAATCATCAGATGCGAGCAGCACAAGATTAGATACATGGGTATCCTAGACAAAACGAGGTCACTAATTTAGGGACGGAGGGAGTATCATGTAGGTCACTGAGTAACTGTCACAATTATTGGAGGCAACCAAGTACTAGGTTGCAAAATAAGTTGAGAAGGAAGCAAGCAATTTCCTATGGAACTTACTCAGAATAACAGATACAAGTTTTGGAGAACCAAGTACTACCATCATATCACTTTAAAGGAAAAACTAAGTGTCCCCGAGTGATACCCAAGTACCAGCATGGCCAACAATGAACTAGAACTAGATTTTACGGAGGGTCATGTAGGCAGAGACCAATAAACCCTCACCTTGGCAGTCCATCAGGGAACAAGTCCTGTGTTGAAGAACCTCCAGGACCAAAAACTGACTTGACCTTCTCCATGATGGGACTGATGCCTAGAGAACAGTAGAATCCACCCCAGAAGTCGACTCTGCTCACAAAATCACGAGCGAAATCAGAATGGATGTCGCAGGACAGGAGACTAAAGAGGTGAGTTGGCTGAGGATTCCTACCGAGGCTGCTGCTGACGTTCCTGGTCACCAGGAGAAGCCTGGCCGCCCCCTGCCCCTCGGCCTTGCTGGGCCTCTTCCCTGCAAAACGTGGAGAAGAACCCTTAGCACTCAGATCTGAAATTCAGGACATAAAACTTTGCACACTAATTGCAAATACACCTGCTGCAGAAGCTTTGCACATAAAACTTCAACAGACATTATAGCATAACAGCATGGCAAGATCATACTAACATGAATTCACAAAAGAAACTAGTCCTCCAAATTACTGCAACGATTTAACTTTAACAAATTACTGACTAGAGACAAGGCACCATCATGAAGATCATATAAAAATCAAACAAACTATCCATTAGTGCAGCAATAGTTAATCTGGAAAGAGCTAAATAAAGGGGACAGAAGTAGCAAGTGCATAAAAGTAGAACAAAACTTCAAAGACACGACTGCAGAGTGAAACAACAGTGGGTTTAGCATAAGATACGCATAAATCTAACCATACACATAACTAAGAACAAACTTGAAATGACCACACTGGGCAACAGCATGGGCCAATTTACGTTTCAACACAAATGCAGCATTTATACAGTGCAGGAAGAGGACTAACAGAGAAAGCGCCATACTCGCACCAAAACTCATGCAAGCACAACTGAAACTCACCAGCCATGTAGCACATTGTTAAACTGAAAAGAGCTGCTAAGGTAGTGCCTAACTAGAGCAGTATTTTTCCTCAAAAAAAAAAACTAGAGCAGTATTGAGACCATGCAGTTGAAAAATATTTAAGAAATGCAACATCATCTTTCGTCCACAATCAATCAATCTAGGGCAATTAGAAGAGTAATCTGGCTATTTGGTAATGGCCCAACAGAACAACTAGTGAAAAACTGTACATGAAGGGGTTACTATCTACAACTGCACAGCCACGGAGCAAGGAATGCAGAAATGATAAGACTGTATAGCCCATTAGCCTCCTCACCTTGGAAGGTCTTCTGCAATCTCTTTGGAGTTGACCATCTCCAGCCGCCCTCCATAGGAGATTAGCTTCTCAGGGGCCCCAAGCGAGTTCAGTCTCTCCCTGACCATCCTCACGAAGTCCTCCATACCTTGCCTGGTATTGTAAACCCACCAATACCTCCAGCCAGACTTATCTCTGCAGATAAGAAGGATTTCAACGAATCAGAAACAGGATTCAAGGTAAGTTTCAGGATCAATATGAGGTGGTAGAACATGATTGCAAACAATTCAGAAACAGGATTTCCTGTAGATTTTTCAGGAAAAGTTCGAGATGAAGGAACCGTACTTCTGGAGATGCCCAGGTTCGTGGCCACGGGGTGTTGACCCAAGCCCCTGCCCATGCCCACGCCCACCAGAGGTTTGCCGAGGATGGCCAGTGCTGCATCAATCAAGGAGAAGGGGATCAGGAGGGATCTGGTGGGGAAATCGATCTAGATCCAAGTCAAACTCGGGGGAGGATGCTTACTGCTGTGGCTGGCTTTGGTGCTTGCGGCGGGAGGAGGAGCCCGTGCCTTGCCCAGATTTGGGCTGGCCCTCTGACGCAGGCGGGAAGTCGCGGCCTCGGTGGGGGTCGTCGTCGCCGGCGGTAGGAGGGTCCATTTCGGCCCGCGGCGAGGAGGATTTGCGGGGGACGGGAGGGGAGGGGCAGGCGGGTTGCGATGCGAGGGTTTGGGGAGGGGACTTGGCGATTCGGCGCCCGTGTGTGTGTGGAGTGGATGATCTATGATGGCTCGGGTGTGCACTGACGAACGAGCGGGACGGACCGTATGCGGGTTCGTCTCGACTCTCGACTGTGAGTCGCGGGGGGTCGGATGCGATGGACAGGTCCCTGATTTGCATCCCTGTTCGTTCTTGGGCACGGTGGAATCTGCAACGTTCAACAGGTTCAGTATTAACTTTTGCACAGATCAAGTCAAGAGGGATACACAAATGCCTTGCCATCATAGATACCCTACCTGTGCATTCTATCTGTGCGACCAAAACTGGTCCAGTTGATCCGCGTCTGCACTCCAAGAACAGGGCTCGGTGGCCACCGTACGCCGGTCGTTCCTCTGTCATATCTTGGATAGGTCGACTATTCCACGGTCGCCGGGTGCTGCAAATCTCAAGGAAAATCACCAGATCTGATCGAAAAATGACACAAGTTGAGTTGGTGCTCTGCTCAGGCATATGCAGATGGACGCAGCACGCATACGCGTAGGCAGGGATGCGAGAAGAACAAACCTTGCTGGCCACCAAACGCCGGTCGACTGCTCGTTTCCCTGTCACCATGGAAGCCACGGCTACACCGACACGATACACCATGGGGTAGGTCGCCACGGCCACCGAGGCCATGGGCAAGGCCTGAGAGGCTCTCTCTCTCTCTCTCTCGCTCGAGCCCCAGAGGCCGCGGACATGGCCACGGGAGCCATCGAGGAGGAGGAGCTTGCAAGTCCGTTCTTGAGAGAGAGAGAGAGAGAGAGAGAGAGAGAGAGGATGAGGGAGAGAGGCGGAGGATAATGAATGAGGAGCTGTCAGGCCGATTTGCAGAGAGGGAGTACTAGTAGACCTCCTCGCCGGTTCGGTTCGATTTCCGCAGTAATCTCGCCTAACTTTAGAAGCAAATTACCGCTAATACCTCACCGATTCAGCTCGATTCAGCTCAGCAGCCTCACTCTCTTCCCCCCTGGCCCACCCTAACTCTGACTACCTTTTCGCATGGATGACGCGTGCGCCGGCCGACCATCTCCAGCGGGGCCCACCCCACCAGCCTATGGAGAGGCCACGCCGTCTCGTCTCGTCTCCTCTCCTCTCCTCTCCTCTCCTCCTCGTGACGACGGACGCGGTGCCGTGTAGTATCTCCGTTCCGCTCCCGTGTTCGTGTTCCTGTTCGTGTTCGTGTACCGCGCGCGCATTTCGGCTCCCGTTCTCTTTACTGTACCGCGTTAATTCCGCTACGCGGTTACTTTTTTTTTCGCGTTATTAAATAAATTTATACATAATCAACATCAACAACTTGCTAAGTCCACCAACAATTTGTCTACACAGAACACCCCAGTCGATCTTCTTACTTGATGTTATCTAACCGCTCTCATCCGTGTCAATGGTGGAGATTCGTTTTTTCTGCTCGGTATAGGATATTCAGCCAAACTTTTTATCTTACCAAATCATGTCTAATATTTTTGACTTAATGGCTAATAATTAATACGCCCGCTAATTTCTCTCCTCTTATTAATTGTGTTGCGCTCCTACCATCCATCATCTCCACCCTCACAACTCGGGCGTGGCTCCTCCGTGTACCCTCACGCGGCGTCACAACACACCATCCCGACGCTTCGTCTGTGCCCCGTCACACCGCCGTCCTCAAGTCTTAGCCACCTCTCGGCCATATACTCCTAAAGCATCTCTGTCGCCACCCATCTCATTTCCGTCCCGCGTGTGTGTGTTGCGCCGACGGGAGCTTATGGCATGTGGGGCAGCTGTGGAGGGACAACAAGCACCAGAGGAGGATGAACGGTGTGTCGTGGATAGAGGGCGTACAGAGGCCACATATTGGGTCGTAGGGGCGGCTTGAGGGGCGGCTTGAGGCGTGCGTATACGACATGGGCTTGATTCTGAATGGGCCGAAGGATTATTACTTGTGTTTGTTAATGTTGTTCTGATGCTAGATGAAACCAGATATAAATACTATTTGCTTACAGAGTCAAAAGAAAAGTATTTGCTTGTATTATTCTTCTGCTTATGAATGTCATAATGCTGAGATCAGTTGTCATACTTGATATCAGTTGTTATAATGCTAAGTTGTATGAGATTATAAGGTTGTTGACATCATCATGTTATCGACGTATAATTGAATTCCATGGAGTTGTTACATTCCTATTTCGATGTTCAGTTCAAAATATATTTTTGTGGTACAATATTCTATTGATTACACATGATATTCTTTTGGGGTGACGTGTATGAGATACTATTCTGCTTTGTTAGAACATAATTTGCATGACACTTATTGTCTCTAAACAGCAGGATGGAATAGTGAGTACTATTGTACATTATTCAGGAATCTGAAAGGCTCTCTTTTGCACTCCTATTTTAAATTATGAAGCATCATGCAGGGGCAGACGAAATTCGGTGTAATCTGTTCATATTTGAATGCAAATATTTCAAAATAAGTAAATTTATACTAAATATGCCCCCACTCATCTGAATTGCCCCCACTGAACTTTCCTGATGGGTCCGCCACTGGCCTCATGGTGGAAAGCCATTTGAGATGAGGTATGCTTCTTGTTTCTATCAAGTAGGTTTTCTCATCTTGTGATTCAAGATCACAAGAACTTGTTTATATTGTCTCTCCTCTATGGTACTTTTAGCATATATAGTATTCAGTACATATATGCAATCTAGCACCTTTTGTGCTTGATCTTAAAGGTGAGAGTAAGCCCTAGATGCAATGATCTATATTTACACAACTAATTTATTCATATTTATTTATATTGTATAGTTAGTATTTTATCCTCCTCGTGCACGCGGAATTTGATGAAAGTACTGTCAAACACGCCCAAAGAAGTATTTAGTTTAGCATTTTTTTAGATTATCAACTAATTTACTAATTTACCTACGAGTTATTGAGAAGGGAGTGGTAGGCATGGTGTTTGTTTTTTCTATATGCAGGGAGGTTGGCTATCGCATGTGCGAAGTTGTAGATATAGCCTAGAAGGTGTAACAGTCGTCCTATTGATTTCTTGTTGGTTTTTTATTCACTAATAGAAAACGGGCCTTTCATAGAGCATTAGTTCCGGTTCCGCCACAAATCGGGACTAATGCTCGCGTTCAAACGGTTGGCGCGTCGCTCGGGAGGCGGGGGGTCTTCGTCCCGTTCGTATGGGAGCATGCGTCCCGGTTTGTAACACAGACCGGGACTAAAGGTATCACGACAGACATGTGGCCCGCCGCATACCTTTAGTCCTGGTTTGTGTTATAAACCGGGAATGAAAAAACCTGCCTCCTATAAATACGTCGACCCAGCCCTCTCTCCCCTCCTTTGTTTTTTCTTAGTGGAAGGTGTGAGAGGTGTGTGCTAGTTTATTTTTTTTCCTACCCATGCGAGGTGTTTGATGAAATGTTTGAGTGAATGATGTCGTTTGATTTCTCGCAAAACAAAAATATAAGAGGTGTCCGAGCCACACTTGAGCTTTCTCCTCTTTCTTTCCTCCTCGATCGAGGTTAGCAACCTTATCTTTTCATCTGTCATGGATACAATGCATGTGTCGATGTGAAGTGGTCATTTCACTATTTGTGATGTTATGTAATGGTTTTTGATAAACTTAATTATATGATGCAGATGAACATGCGGTAATGAATGTACGATGACCGGCGTGAACTCGAGTACATTAAGAGCGTGGATAAATTTATCGATGTGGCTATGGCAAACAAAGAGAATAGTTTTATGTGTTATCCATGTGTTCAATGTAGGAACGACAAAGAGTACTCTTCCTCGAAAATCATTTGCGGTCACCTGGTTATGAAAGGTTTTATGCCCAGCTATAATTGTTGGACCAAGCACGGGGAAAGAGGGGTTATGATGGAAGACAATGAAAAAGAAGAGGATGATGATAACAACTATCATCATATGTTTCCTGAATATGGTAATATTGCAATGGAAGACAATAAAGAGGAAGGAGATGAAGAACGGGCATCAGATGAGCCTGCTGATGATCTTGATCGGGTCATTTCTGATGCAAAACAAGACTGTGAAACAGAAAAGGAGAAGCTGAAGTTGGAGGGCATGTTAAAAGATCACAAAAATTATTGTACCGAGATTGCAAAGAAGGCGGCACAAAGCTCGGTACCACACTAGAATTACTGCGATGGAAGGCAGAGTGTGGTCTAGCTGACTCCGTATTTGAAAAGTTGTTGAAAATAATGAAGCCGAAACTTCCAAAGCATATTGCGTTTGATACTTGAGAAGCTTAGAGAACATAAGTTGTATGCCAAATTCAGCAAGTGAGAGTTTTGGTTGAATGAAGTTGGATTTCTTGGACATGTTGTGTCAGAAGATGGTGTAGCAGTTGATCCTGCTACAGTTTCAGCTGTAACTGAATGGGAATCTCTAAGTTAGTGAAAGAGGTTCATAGTTTCCTTGGCTTGGCAGGATACTACAGAAGGTTCATTGAGAATTTCTCCAAGATAGCTAAGCCAATGACAGAGTTACTAAAGAAAGACAAGAAATTTGCTTGGTCTGAAGGATGTGAACTCAGTTTCCAAGAATTGAAAAAGAGACTAGTGACAGCACCAGTCTTATGTCTGTCGGATTTGAGGAAGGATTTCCAAGTGTATTGTGATGCATCTCATCATGGATTAGGTGCAGTACTTATGCAAGAAGGGAAAGTTGTGTCTTATGCCTCGAGACAACTCAAAACTCATGAGGTAAACTACCCAACTCATGATTTAGAGTTAGCCTCTGTTGTCCATGCACTCAAAACATGGAGACACTATCTTTTGGGAAAGCGATGTGAAGTGTTCACAGATCACAAAAGTTTGAAGTATATCTTCACACAGAAAGAAATTAACATGAGACAAAGAAGATGGCTAGAACTTATCAAGGACTATGACTTAAGTTTGCAATACCACCCCGGTAAAGCAAATGTTGTAGCGGATGCTCTAAGCCGTAAGGTTTTTGTGAATGGCCTTACTAAGGGAGAATTGTCAGATGATCTGTGTGCCCAATTTAAAGATCTCAGATTGGAGATTGTGCCTGAAGGACATCTCATGTCATTGGATGTTCAACCCACTTTGTTGGACAAAATCAAAGAAGCCCAAAAGACATATAAGGAAATTGAAGAGATTAAGGAAAAGATTGGCAAGGGAAAAGCCAAAGGATTCCATGAAGACGAACAGGGTACTTTATGGCATGGAAAACGTATCTGTGTTCCACAAGACCCGGAACTTCAGAAACTGATTTTACAAGAAGCACACAACTCACCGTATTCCATTCATCCGGGTAACACCAAAATGTACATGGATATGAAGGAAAGATTTTGGTGGAATAATCTCAAGAAGGACATCGCCGAACATATTGCTTTGTGTGATGTATGTAGTAGAGTGAAAGCGGAACATCAGAAACCAGCAGGTTGTTACAACCACTACCTATTCCTGATTGGAAGTGGGACAAGATTGGCATGGATTTCATCACCAGATTGCCAAGGACCAGGTCAGGATATGATTCTATTTGGGTAGTAGTGGATCGCTTAACTAAAGTGGCTCATTTCATACCCGTGAAGACAACCTATACAAGTGCTAAGTTAGCAAAGATCTACATGAGCGGGATTGTATGTCTGCATGGAGTACCCAAGAGTATTGTGTCAGATAGGGAAACTCAATTCACTTCTCATTTTTGGAGGCAGTTACATGAGTCATTGGGAACGAGGTTGGAATTCAGCACTGCTTTTCATCCTCAGACTGATGGACAGACAGAAAGGACCAACCAGATTCTTGAAGATATGTTGAGGGCATGTGTTGGAGATATGCCCTAGAGGCAATAATAAATGTAGTTATTATTATATCTTTGTGTTTATGATAAATGTTTACATTCATGCTATAATAGTATTAACAAGGAAACATTAATACTTGTGTGATTTGTAAACTAAAATAGAGTCCCTAGTAAAGCCTCTTTATAATACTAGCTTGTTGGTTAATAAATGATTGTGGTTTCCCTATCATGAACATTGAGATGTTATTAACAACAAGATCATATCGTTAGGAGAATGATATGGTGGACATACTCCTATAGATAAGCGTAGCATAAAGATCAAGTCATTTTAATAGTTCAATTGCTATATGCTTTCTGATACATAGTAACCTAATTCCTTCGACCATGAGATCATGCATATCACCTTCACCGGAAGGATGCTTTGATGACATCAAACACCACACCGTAACTGGGTGGCTATAAAGGTGGCATTGAGTGTTCGGAAAGTATTGGTTGAGACACATGGATCAAGAGTGGGATTTGTCCATCCATATGACGGATAGATATACTTTGGGCCCTCTCGGTGGAATGTCATCCAATTAGCTTGCAAGCATGTGACTGGCTCACAAGGGATCACATATCACGGGAACGAGAAAAGAGTACTTATCAGTAACGAGGTTGAACTAGGTATGCAGAGATACCGACGATCATAACCTCGGATAAGTAAACTATCGTGAGACAAAGGGAAATTGGTATCGTATGTAAATGGTTCATTCGATCGCAAAGTAATCATAGAAATATGTGGGAGCCATATGAATTTCCAGATTTCTCTATTGGTTATTGTTTGGAGAAGTGTCTCGATCATGTCCGCATAATTCACGAACTGTAGGGAGACACACTTAAGGATTCGACGTTGTTTGAGTAGTTATGGAATGATGAGTAAGAGACCGAATGTTGTTCGGAGTCTCGGATGGGATATGGGATATAACGAGGAGATCCGGAATGGTCCGGAGAATAAGATTCATATAAGGAAAGTCCTATTTCGGGGTTGGAGAATGGTTCCGGTGTTTTCATCGGGAATGTTCTAGAAGGTTCCGGAATGTCCGGCACTCCGAAGGGGAAGGGTACATGAATGTGTCATACCAAGTTGGAATGATTGCATCATGTACTAGGTGTCATCGCTGAACAAAATAAAGGGTTTAATCGAATCCTAGTTTGAAAAGTCAAATGCCAATTTGAAAAGTCAAACGGCTATTTTGGGAAGTGGAGGGGAAGGTGGAAACCGAGTTGGGGAGGAGTTCCTCCCCTCCACCGCCGGCCCCCTTGGGAAATTGAGTTGGGGAGGGACTCCCCTCCCCTGGCGCGGCCCCTCCACCTATATAAGGAGGGGCAGGGTTGCCCCTACTAGCACCCAACACCTCCACCCGCAAACCCTAGCCCTAAGCCGCCGGCCCTCCTGCAGTCGCCGCCGCCCTAGGGAAAGCCGCCGCCGCCTAGCTAACCCTAGCCGCCGGCCAAGCCTCCTCCTTGGTGTGTCTAAACCGTAGATCGCTGAGGATCTCTCTCATAGTCCACCATACTCGCTCCGGCTTAAGGCGAAGCCCTGCGAGAACTCCCCTCTACTTCCGGTACCACGCCGTTGTGCTGCCGGAATCGCGAGGAGAGTGCTACAACCTCCGCTGCCTGCTGGAACAAGGGAGAGGAAGGTCTTCGTCGAGTACCGAACGTGTGACCGACTGCGGGAGCGCTGCCGGAACGCAGCGCCGGAAGGATCGTCTACGCGATCTTGAGATCGGGAAGAGTACGACTACATCACCCACGAGAATCCGCTCTCGTTAAACACTTTGAAATCTTCGAGGGTGAGTTATTCCATCGACTCGTTGCTACAATCTAGTAGATAGATCTTGGCTTGTTTGTTTGTATGCGATAGAATTTTTTTGTTTTCCATGCTACGAAACCCTACAGTGGTATCAGAGCCGTGTCTATATGTAGATCTGTTGCACGAGTAGAACACAATGGTCATTGTGGGCGTTGATGCTTTTATTGACGATTGCTTCTTGTGTACTTTGCATCTTGCGGGATGTTGGGATGAAGCGGCCCGGGCTAACCTTACATGACATCGTTCACGAGACTTGCTCCACGCTTGAAATGCAACTTGTATTGCATAAGTGGCTTTGCAGGTGCCTGTTTCTCCCAGCATAGTTAAGATTCAATTTACAATGGGTGATTAACAATGCTAGTATCAATGTTGTGGTTCTTGTTCGTAAGTTAGAATGACACTTATTGAAAGCCCCAAACCACGTAAAACATGCAAATAAAGTAGAGGCGTCTAACTTTGTTTTGCAGGGGTGTGAAGTGATGTGATATGGCCATGATTGTGATTATATTTGATGTATGCAATGTTCCTTATTGTAAGTTGGCAACCGGCAGGAACCATATGGTTGTCTTTAATTTATGTTAAGACCTGCGTGTCTATTCAAAGTAGTTGTTATAGTTGAAGCCGGTGGACGAAAACCATGGAAAAGCGTTATTGACCTTGATGCAATGCCGGTGATGATGGAGATCATGTTCATGCTTGAATATGGAGATCGGAAGCACAAAGAAAAAAGGCCATATCATATCACATATTATGAATTGCATGTGATGTTAATCCTTTATGCATCTTGTATTGCTTAGTTAACGACGGTAGCATTATAAGATGATCCCTCATGCACATGAATTTCAAGTTCTAAAGTGTTCACCCTTAGTAAGCACCGTTGCTAAAGCTTGTTGTTTCGAAGCACCACGTGATGATCGGGTGTGTTAGATTCCGCAAGTGTATACAACGTGAGCAAGCCAGATTTGCTCGTGCGGAAGCTAAGGTTTGATCTTGACGAGCCTAGCATGTACAGACATGGTCTCGGAACACGGATCACCGAAAGGTAAAGCATGAATCATATAGTAGATATGATGAACATGTCGATTGTTCGCCATTGAAACTATATCAACTCTCGTGATGATCGGTGTTGATGTGGTGGATTTGGTTCGTGTGATCACTAAAACAATGTGAGGGATATTGTTTTGAGTGGGAGTTCATCTAGATTAATTTAACTATTAATTAGAACTCAATTTGTCATAAACTTAGTCTAAACTATTGCAAATATGTTGTAGATCAATGGCGGCCCCTACCATCAATTTTAATGCGTTCCTAGAGAAAGAAAAGTTGAAAAACAATGGAAGCAACTTCGCGGATTGGTTCCGCAATTTGAGTATTGTCCTCACAGCTGGTAATTTGACCTATGTGCTGGATGCACCGCTGGGTGACCCACCTGCAGCTACTGCTATCGATGAAGTAAAGAATGTTTACCTCGCTTGGAAGACTCAGTACTCCACAGTTCAGTGTGCTATCTTGTATGGTTTAGAATAGGAGCTTAAGAAAAGGTTTGAGAATTCAGACCCACATGATATTGTCCGTGACCTCAAATTGATTTTTGAGACTCACGCGGCAATTGAGAGCTATGAGGCTTCTGAAAAGTTCTTTAACTGCAATATGGAAGAGGGCAGCTCCGTCAGTGAGCACGTGCTTAAGATGTCTGGGCACGCAAACAAACTTCAAAGCTTGGGCATAGTGATTCCTAATGCTTTGGGGATTTATCGTGTCCTCCAATCACTACCACCAAGTTACAAGAACTTTGTGATGAACTACAATATGCAAAACATGAACAAACAGTTGCCAGAACTCTTTGCCATGTTGAAATCTGCAAAAGTGGAGATCAAGAAAGAGCACCAAGTGTTGATGGTCAATAAGACCACCAAATTCAAGAAAGGCAAGTCTAAGCAAAAGGGACACTTCAAGAAGGGTGGTAAGAAAGTTACAGCGCCAACGAAGAAGACCAAGGTTGGACCTAAGCCTGATACTGAGTGCTTTTACTGCAAGGGAGAAGGTCACTGGAAGCGGAATTGCCCAAAGTACTTGGCAGATTTGAAGAACGACAACATCAAGAAGAAAGGTATATCCGATATACATGTTATTGATGTGTATCTCACTAGTACTGGTAGTAGTGCCTGGGTATTTGATACTGGTTCGGTTGCTCATATTTGTAACTCGAAATAGGTGCTGCAGCGCGCGTGGGAAACAGATCAAAGGTTGATGTGATCGCGGTCGGCACGCTACCCCTTCATTTACCATCGGGATTAGTTTTATACTTAAATAATTGTTATTTGGTGCCTGCGTTAAGCATGAACATTATACCAGGATCTTGTTTATTGCGAGACGGTTACTTGTTTAAGTCCGAGAATAATGGCTGTTCGATTTATATGAGTAATATGTTTTATGCACATGCACCTTTGATAGATGGTCTATTCTTATTGAATCTCGATAGTGGAAATACACATATTAACAACATTGAGGCTAAACGTTTGAAATCGAGCGATAACTCGACCTATATGTGGCACTGTCGTCTTGGTCACATTGGAGTGAAGCGTATGAAGAAACTCCATTCTGATGGACTTCTTGAATCACTTGATTTCGAATCACTTGAAAGATGCGAAGCATGTCTGATGGGTAAAATGACTAAGACTCCATTTTCTGGTATGATGGAGCGAGCTACGGACTTATTGGAAATCATACATACCGATGTGTGTGGTCCAATGAGTGTAGCACCACGCAGTGGTTATCGTTATGTTCTTACCTTCACGGATGACTTGAGTAGATATGGGTATATCTATTTCATGAAACATAAGTCCGAAACTTTCGAGAAGTTTAAGGAATTTCAAAGTGAGGTAGAGAATCAACGTAACAAGAAGATTAAATTTCTACGTTCTGATCATGGAGGTGAATATCTAAGTTACGAGTTTGGCGAGCATTTGAAGAAATGCGGAATACTTTCACAATTGACACCGCCGGGAACACCACAGCGTAATGGTGTGTCCGAACATCGTAATCGAACTCTCTTAGATATGGTTCGTTCTATGATGTCACTTACAGATTTACCGCTATCATTTTGGGGTTATGCATTAGAAACAGCCGCATTCACTTTAAATAGGGCACCATCTAAATCCGTTGAGACGACACCGTATGAATTATGGTTTGGGAAGAAACCTAAATTGTCGTTCCTTAAAGTTTGGGGTTGCGAAGCCTATGTAAAGAAGTTACAGCCGGACAAGCTTGAACCCAAAGCGGAAAAAATGCGTCTTCATAGGATACCCGAAGGAAACTATTGGGTATACCTTCTATCATAGATCCGAAGGCATAGTCTTCGTTTCCAAGAATGGATCCTTTCTAGAGAAGGAATTTCTCTCAAAAGAAGTGACTGGAAGGAAAGTAGAACTCGACGAGGTTGTCGAACCTTCTCTCGAAATTGCGAGTAGCACAGCACCGGAAGAAGTTCTTGTGGTGCCTGCACCAATAAGAGAGGAAGATAATGATGATGATCATGAAACTTCGGTTGTAGTTGCTACAGAGCCTCGCAAGTCAACGAGAACTCGTACCACTCCAGATTGGTATGATCCCGTTATGAGTGTCATGTTAGTGGACAACACCGATGACCCAGCGACATATGAGGAAGCAATGATGAGCCCAGATTCCAATAAATGGCAAGAAGCCATGAAATCCGAGATTGGATCCATGTACGAAAACCAAGTATGGACTTTGGTGGACTTACCGGATGGCCGGAAGGCTGTCGAGAACAAATGGATTTTCAAGAAGAAAACATATGTTGATGGTAATGTTACTGTCTATAAAGCTCGACTTGTCGCAAAAGGGTTTCGACAAATTCAAGGAATTGACTACGATGAGACTTTCTCACCGGTAGCGAAGCTAAAGTCTGTGAGGATTATGTTAGCAATCGCTGCATATTATGATTATGAGATATGGCATACGGATGTCAAAATAGCGTTCCTCAATGGAGACATTGATGAAGAGTTGTATATGATGCAACCCAAAGGTTTTGTCGATCCTAAAGATGCTAACAAGGTATGCAAACTTCAACGGTCCATCTATGGATTGAAGCAAGCATCCCGAAGTTGGAATCAACGTTTTGATAAGGTAATCAAAAGTTTTGGTTTTATACAAACTTACGGAGAAGCTTGTATTTACAATAAAGTGAGTGGGAGCTCTGTAGCATTCTTAATACTATATGTAGATGACATATTGTTGATTGGGAATGATGTAGACCTTCTTAATAGTGTCAAGGAATATTTGAATAATAGTTTTTCAATGAAGGATCTTGGCGAAGCAGCTTATATATTAGGCATAAAGATTTATAGAGATAGATCAAGACGCCTAATATCATTGTCACAAAGTACATATTTGGACAAAGTTCTAAAGAAGTTTGGAATGGAAGATAGCAAGAAAGGGTTCTTACCCATGTTGCCCAATATGACATTGAGTAAAACTCAAAGTCCTGTAACGCCAGAAGATAGAGAAAGGATGAGTAAGACTCCCTATGCCTCAGCCATAGGATCTCTAATGTATGCCATGCTATGTACTAGACCCGGCATTGCATATGTTGAGTTTAACTAGCAGATATCAAAGTGATCCAGGAGTGGATCATTGGGCAGCGGTCAAAAACATCGTTAAGTACTTGAGAAGAACTAAGGATATGGTTCTTTCTTATGGAGGTGATGAACAGCTCGTTGTTAATGGTTACACCGATGCTAGTTGGAACACCGATCCGGATGATTCTAAATCACAATCTGGATACGTGTTTACTTTGAATGGTGCAACAGTTAGCTGGAGGAGTGCAAAGCAAAGCGTTGTGGCGAGATCTTCAACTGAATCGGAATACATGGTTGCTTCGGAGGCTTCACAAGAAGCGATATGGATGAAAGAGTTCATTACAGAGCTGGGTGTGGTTCCTAGTGCGCTGGACCCAATGTCTATCTACTGTGATAACATGGGCGCCATAGCCAATGCGCAAGAACCAAGGTCACACAAGAAGCTGAAGCACATCAAGCTACGTTTTCACGCTATTCGAGAACATGTCCAAGATGGGGACATAAAGATTTGAAAAGTACACACAGATCTGAATGTGGCGGATCCGTTGACTAAACCTCTCCCGAGGGCAAAACATGACCAGCACCAAACTGCCATGGGTGTTCGGTATATTACCATGTAATCTAGATTAGATGACTCTAGTGCAAGTGGGAGACTGTTGGAGATATGCCCTAGAGGCAATAATAAATGTAGTTATTATTATATCTTTGTGTTTATGATAAATGTTTACATTCATGCTATAATAGTATTAACAAGGAAACATTAATACTTGTGTGATTTGTAAACTAAAATAGAGTCCCTAGTAAAGCCTCTTTATAATACTAGCTTGTTGGTTAATAAATGATTGTGGTTTCCCTATCATGAATATTGAGATGTTATTAACAACAAGATCATATCGTTAGGAGAATGATATGGTGGACATACTCCTATAGATAAGCGTAGCATAAAGATCAAGTCATTTTAATAGTTCAATTTCTATATGCTTTCTGATACATAGTAACCTAATTCCTTCGACCATGAGATCATGCATATCACCTTCACCGGAAGGATGCTTTGATGACATCAAACACCACACCATAACTGGGTGGCTATAAAGGTGGCATTGAGTGTTCGGAAAGTATTGGTTGAGACACATGGATCAAAAGTGCGATTTGTCCATCCATATGACAGATAGATATACTCTGGGCCCTCTCGGTGGAATGTCATCCAATTAGCTTGCAAGCATGTGACTGGCTCACAAGGGATCACATATCACGGGAACGAGAAAAGAGTACTTATCAGTAACGAGGTTGAACTAGGTATGTAGAGATACCGACGATCATAACCTCGGATAAGTAAACTATCGTGAGACAAAGGGAAATTGGTATCGTATGTAAATGGTTCATTCGATCGCAAAGTAATCGTAGAAATATGTGGGAGCCATATGAATTTCCAGATTCCTCTATTGGTTATTGTTCGGAGAAGTGTCTCGATCATGTCCGCAGAATTCACGAACCGTAGGGAGACACGCTTAAGGATTCGATGTTGTTTGAGTAGTTATGGAATGATGAGTAAGAGACCGAATGTTGTTCGGAGTCTTGGATGGGATCCGGGATATCACGAGGAGATCCGAATGGTCCGGAAAATAAGATTCATATAAGGAAAGTCCTATTTCAGGGTTGGAGAATGGTTCCGGTGTTTTCATCGGGAATGTTCTAGAAGGTTCCGGAATGTCTGGCACTCCGAAGGGGAAGGGTACATGAATGTGTCATACCAAGTTGGAATGATTGCATCATGTACTAGGTGTCATCGCTGAACAAAATAAAGGGTTTAATCGAATCCTAGTTTGAAAAGTCAAACACCAATTTGAAAAGTCAAACAGCTATTTTGGGAAGTGGAGGGGAAGGTGGAAACCGAGTTGGGGAGGAGTTCCTCCCCTCCACCGCCGGCCCCCTTGGGAAACCGAGTTGGGGAGGGACTCCCCTCCCCTGGCGCGGCCCCTCCACCTATATAAGGAGGGGCAGGGCTGCCCCTCCTAGCACCAACCACCTCCACCCGCAAACCCTAGCCCTAAGCCGCCGGCCCTCCTGCAGCCGCCACCGCCCTAGGGCAAGCCGCCGCCGCCTAATTAACCCTAGCCGTCGGCCAAGCCTCCTCCTTGGTGTGTCTAAACCCTAGATCGCCGATGAGCTCTCTCATAGTCCACCATACTCACTCCGGCTTAAGGCGAAGCCCTGCGAGATCTCTCCTCTACTTCCGGTACCACGCCGTTGTGCTGCCGGAATCGCGAGGAGAGTGCTACAACCTCCGCTGCCTGCTGGAACAAGGGAGAGGAAGGTCTTCGTCGAGTACCGAACGTGTGACCGACTGCGGGAGCGCTGCCGGAACGCAGCGCCGGAAGGATCGTCTACGCGATCTTGAGATCGGGAAGAGTACGACTACATCACCCACGAGAATCCGCTCTCGTTAAACACTTTGGAATCTTCGAGGGTGAGTTATTCCATCGACTCGTTGCTACAATCTAGTAGATAGATCTTGGCTTGTTTGTTTGTATGCGATAGAATTTTTTGTTTTCCATGCTACGAAACCCTACAGCATGTGCCCTAGACTATGGAGCCAGTTGGGATGAAAGCCTGCCTTACGCAGAATTCTCTTACAATAACAGCTATCAAGCCAGTATTGAGATGGCACCATTTGAGTTTCTCTATGGGAGAAAGTGTACCACCCCGTTGCTATGGAATGGTGTGGGAGAAAGAAGTTTGTTCGGACCAGAACTAATCAAGGAGGCTGAAGATAAAGTCAAGCTAGTTAAGGATAGATTGAAGATAGCACAATCCCGACAGAAGAGCTACGCAGATCCTAAGCATAGAGAAGTCACCTATGAAGTGGGTGATAGAGATTATCTTAGAGTGTCACCACTTCGTGGAGTGAAGAGATTTGGAGTAAAAGGAAAATTAGCCCCAAGATATGTTGGACCATTCATGATTCTAAGTCGTAATGGAGAAGTAGCTTATGATATTGAATTGCCACAATCATTGTCTGCCGTTCACAATGTGTTTCATGTGAGTCAGCTTAAGAAATGCCATCCAGAAATGGAAGAGACTTCTTTGAAGGGTACCATACCTTTGGAGGAGGTTCAATTGGAAAGTGATCTCACCTATGAGGAGAAACCTATCAAGATTCTTGATACTGCAGAAAGAGATACTCGGACTAAGACTATCAAATTCTGCAAAGTTCAATGGAACCATCATTCCGAAGAAGAAGCCACATGGGAAAGAGAAGATGATCTTCGGAAAGACCACCCTCACCTATTTGCTAGCCAACCCGAATCTCGAGGGCGAGATTCACCTTAAGGGGGTTAGATTTGTAACATAACTAAAATCATGTTTTCAAAGATTGCATATCATTCATGCATGCATATCATTTAGGGATCAAATATCAAACCCATTTCAAGAAAACAGAAGCACTAAGTGCTATTATTTTATGTGAGCATGCATTAATCTAATGCCACTCTCAAATGAGTATATAATTGTTTCAAACCAAGCTTTGTTTACTCTCATGTTGTTTTGGGTTTAATTTTAGAGTTTAGACAAAGTTTACAAAACAAATATGGCTTTAAAACCATCTTCAAAACATATCCAAATGAAGTGTTATGGCTCTGTTTATTTTGATTTTCTCAATAAGACCTAGCAAGCCCAAGGAAACAGCAAGGTTTTGTGTTTAATTTTATGAAGTTTATAATTTACAAAAATCCAGAAAAATATTTGAATTCATTTGATTTTAAATTCATTTGAAATGATTCCTGAAAATCAACTCAGAAAAAGAAAAAGAAATTTAAAACCCAATTGGGCCTGGTGCCACCATTCCAGCCCAGCAAGCGAATCAGCCCACCCGGGTTCCCCCTCTCTCCTCTGTTTCTCACCACGCTCGCGCACACCCCCTCGCTGACAACTGGGCCCCGCAGCCACGTCATTCCGTCGTCCCTAAATCTCGCCTGCAACCGACGCCGCTGCAACCGTTTCCTCCCGAGCAAATGCTCTTCAATCCCATTGATGCCGCGCGTTAATCTCGCCCCCGCTCTAGCTACTTAAACCCCTCCTCCTCGCGGCCATTTCCCCCAACAGAGCTAGCCAGAAGCGCCACCATGCTGCCAGTATTTTCCCTCACACCGCCGCGGTACCGACAAACTCCCGCGTACGATTCCGGTGAGCTCTCGTCGCCCCATGCCTTCTAATATTGCCAGCGTGATCGCAGCAACCTTGCGCATCTTCTAACCCCATTGGTGCATTCTAGGACTATCTTGATCCTCGCCAACGACGACGACCGCAAGTGCCCGACGCAGCCGCAAACTCCGACGAGCTCTCCTGGTTTGTACCGACCATGCCTCTCTCACTCACTCATACTCACATGCTCGCCTCGTTTGCACGCGTCTAACGCCACCTCTCTTGTGCCTTAGAGTGAGCCGTAGCATCGCCACCGTCTCCAGCCGCACACGCCCGACGACAGCAACAACTTCGGCGAGCAATACCTGTCAACCACGAGCGCCCCTTCGCCAACCAAGCCACCTTGAGTATCAGCAGCGCACGGCGAACTCGGTAAGCCACCTCACCCTCTCCCGCGTGACCTAGATCGTTGGCAACGACTCTGACAGAGCCGCCACCGCCACTCGCCGCCGCTAGCACCGCCCGTCTGTGGTCGTTTGATCCGTGGCCGTAGGATCTAGATCCAGCGTGTAGAATTAGATCTGCA
Organism: Avena sativa; assembly: GCA_916181665.1. NCBI lineage: Eukaryota > Viridiplantae > Streptophyta > Magnoliopsida > Poales > Poaceae > Avena > Avena sativa. The sequence continues at coordinate 365,097,111 of OV702279.1, read as the reverse complement.
GCGAAGAGGTAAGGAGCAGATCTGACCGTGCGATTTAAGTTAGATCTAGCGGCCCACGTTAGCCGATCCGCGCGAATCGGTATCAACCAATCAGAACACGTCGCGTGTCTGTAGGTTTGATTTAAAATCAGAATTTAGATCTATTAGATGTTTAAACTTGTAAAATTCATAACTTTTGATTTCCACGTCCAAATTTGACAAATTTTATATCATTGGAATCAGGAGAGAAAATCCTTTCCATTTATGCAATGTGTTTAATGTTTTTCCTATGTAAAAAAATGGTTGTTTTTACAGAAACATTTGTAGGTACATTTTGTGGAAATTATTTGAAAAATGTTTTGTTGTTCAAATAAAGTTTATTTGGCATGTTTTGAACTTGTTTATATTCAGTACTGTGCACTTGTCTTGTTTGGTGTAGAAAATCATCACATGGCATTTTGCATGCATTCATATATTTTTGTTTGTATATATTTTGTATGTGATTTGGTGCCATTATTTTATGTGTAGATTTTGGTGCAAATAGTGATTGTGATTGTGAGGATTGTTGCTACTCCCCAAACTACCAAGGCAAGTGGTGCTTCATGATTTTATTCCTATGTTTTCAATTATGCACTAGAAATATTTTGCTAGACTTGCATGAATATTTTGATATATGTGCTATGCTTGGGAAATCCTAGTAGTTGTAGAATTGCTAGAAATTTCTAAGTTAAGATGCTTATCAATGCCATGCTTAGCCTAGCTAGTAGCAACCAAGGGTGGTTATATATTCATGCTATGATAAAATACTTCTAAGTATTTGGACTTGTGTTTTTGCTTAATAAAACAACTAAGTGAATGAATCACCTGGGTGGAATGGAAAGAATGGTTTGTGTTGAGTGGTTACACAAGGCCTATTTCTATGGTTTACCTTGTGTATCACACTTGTGGAAAGCCACCCAGGAACAAAGGGATTTGAGATGCCAAATGTTAAGAAGCTTCTAGTGCAGCCACGTGGCATTATAGGCTCTGCCTGGATCATATAGGTTATAATAACTTAGCCATTTGGACAGCTGGTTGTAGTGGGATGATAGGTTGGAGCGCGTCCATTTGGTCTAAGGGAAGGCTTCTGAAAGGTCCTGTCTTGGTGAAAATCAATTCTTGTGGGGAAAGTCCACAACCTCTGTAGATGGAAGAATCTAAGTACTTAGCCATGTCCCTGGTATTGGACAACTTGAGCATCAAGACATGGAAGCTATCAAGAATCTCCTCATCGCAATTTCTAAGTAGAACTTATGGTTGAACAAGGGTGAAGGTTCACCAATTTCCATTGGTGGTTCCTTGGGAAATTTTTGTCAAAGAAAAACTTAGTGTTTTTCAACTGATAGGTAAAACCTATTTTGAACAAAGCAAGCCTAAGCTACACTTAGCCAAAAATGCATATAGTATCTAGACTACTAATATTCTACTAAGGTATCACTTGCCAATACTATTCCAATGTATTGACCCACTATGGCTGTAACTTGTGATGTTGCAGGTTATTCTGATGGTGATTAGGGGTCATGAGTCTACACTCAACATGCTTTCCTTTGGCACATGAAGATGAAGACTTATTTATCTTATTATATATTTGAACTCTTGCATTAGGCCTGTGGCCATGGAGTTTGTAAAAGGCTATGTTTGTCTCTGGAATGATATGTAATAATGACCTTTGTTTCTGTGTACTTCATATTAAATTGTGGATGCTAGCATTGATCCAGGGACTAGCATTGCAATCACATGGATCCTTACCTTATAAAGGGAGGGATCTTACATAGAGCGATCAGAATCTCTCTTGCTTTGATGGATTAGAAATTAGCCATCTTAGTGAGTGCAATGAATTTTGACATGACCTTTATTGATTTAGTGGATTATGAGGGGAGAAATTTTGAATTATAAATAATTATTCATAATAATACACATACAAGTATTATAAATAAAAGTATAAAAATTATTTAAGACCAACATTACAATATTCTTTTATAAATAAAAGAATAAAGGAAAATTAAAATGAAACAAATAAGTGAATAAAGAAAAGGAAAATAAATTACAAGAATGAAATAAATAAAAATAATTCTTAATTACAATAATATATGTAACAATGTTCCTTTATAATAAAGGAATGCTTTATTACAATAATAAAAAAATATTACAATGTCCTTATATTTACTCAAACAGATGAGAGTATTACAATAAGAACTAATAGGTACAAGTAAATATATTCCAAGGAATATGTTACAATAATTATGAATATTACAAATTATAAATGAAATAATAAGAAAATCCTAAAACTAATCTTCATTTCACATCTTCTCAATTTATGATCTTGTTCGTGTAAAAGCATAATGTAAACCAAATAGAATATAAAAAGAAACAGAGTTAGTGTTGATTAGTTTTACTCTCAGTATGGCAATGAAATGCATTGCTATTCACATCATTGAGCATATTTAAATAGGGGAAAGTTTCACCAAAAGAATATTTCTGTTCTTATCAGAATGTTTTGCCTCAGAACAACCTCATTGGCAGTGGACAAAAGGGGCAAGTTTCACCTTGGAAGAATAGTAAAGGAATCCATTCCACTTGGCAACACAAAAATAAAGCCAAACTTGAGATAATAGCAACCAGCCGAGTTGATCCATCCCAATAAATATCCCACTATTGAAACTTAAACCCCAGGGGTCCCATTTGACAGCAGCAGTCATAGCACGCAAATAATGTGTTGTCGACACAAGAAGCATTCACATGGAGCACAAAAAGGGAGAGCACACCCACCAGTACCACTGGTTAGCACATCAACAATCTTCTTACTCCTTTTCTGTTTATCACACTCAAGAACCAACTGCTTTCATAAAACCACAAGACTCACCCAGACCACCACCACATCCCTAACTCTGGTTGCTCAGTGGAGCCATCCAGGAACTAGTACAAGGAGGAGATCAATATTAGCAGCTGCTTGATGAGAAGCAGGTTGTTGGTAGCAGGGAAGTTATGGTAACTCAAGAAGATCAAGATCTCTAGCAGCTGATCAAGAGCAAGTAGAATATCTACAACAGTCCATAGGCCACTCACCAACATCAGGTAAAAATCACCAGAACCAACTACTGGATCATGTAGTAACTATTCTTGTATCTCACACACACATCTGGAAATACCAGTCCTTATCAACTCAAGAGAGATAATCATATAGGGAGAGGAGCTCTCAGTTGGCATAGAATTGCTATGCCAGATCATCCTAGAGCTAAAGAGAATCCATCCATACAACTCCATAATTAATCTACCAAACCAGCCTCAGCGTTTGCATCACAGGCTAAGTAAAGAAATCCAGCAGTCCTCATATGAGATGTTACCAGTGTGCACACTCCTAGAGGAGGCACCACAGTGGTACACTTAACACTTATATCCAACCAATCTAGCTTCAGCATTTTGCATCATGAGCTAAATCTTTATTTTTTTCCAACATCAACTACATTATTGCAGTGATTCCCAACAACAAATCATGCTACCTGGGCTACCACTGTGCACACTCCAAGATCGGAGGCACCACAACAGCAGCCCAGGGCAGCAGAAGCCACAAAGGATAGTTTCCACATTAGCTAGTCATCAAGATTGTTCAAATAAGACATTTCTATCATTTTCCTAGAAAGAAAATCTAGGAATCACATATGCACTTTAGTTCCATACCCATAGTAACAGGAACTCAAATCTTTTTCAAGACATCAAACTATCATTATAACTAAATCACTTATTATCTTTATTACTGTCAAATTTGACAGTAGTTGCTCATGTAGTTTATTTACTAGGGAAAGTATGCAAATCAACCACAACTTCATTTACTCTGATTTGTCCAACATTGCAAGAAACACATTCATAAGCCGAATACTCTCATATCCAGTAGTAAACTCCTCCTTTAATTTTAACAAGTAAGGTTCAGTTAACCACACAATCAAGATAATTTGGTCAGAGATAGCATCACAACAAACTAATCATACACAAGATGAACAAGATATCCAAAGTAAGACATTGTTTCATAAGTAAAGCATGGATCAGATGAGCTACAATATTTATCCACCACAACAGATTAAGCCAAGACCTTAATCTACTAGAAGGAGCTACCAAAACTTAATCAACAAGCTTGTGTTCAATTCTTAGGATCAGATCAAAACAGTGAATAAATAATCAACTTGGACTAAACCAAAACAATGCATTCACCAGCAGGTCCAGAACACAAATACAATCAAACCAATGTTACTTAGTAATATATATAACCTACAACGCAACATCTCAATTATCACCCAATATTTGGTCAGAAGATCATCATCACAGCCCCAATCCTAGAGTTATCAAGACTTTAATTCCAAAATAATACCAGAACATTGCATTGGCTCAAAGGACAGTCACAGGAGCAAGTCACCTGAACCAAAGGCATAATCATATTACAGAAGCTATTCTAAGCAGCAGTGGCAATCTAGTACTAATAGATAAATAAGCCAAATTCACTGAGCAAACTGTGTAGCAAAGCCACTGTAGTGTATCGTGAACCAAAGTCAGGAACCCAAACTAGGGTTCATACTCAGAGAGAGTGGGTTAGAGAAGAAAACTTACCCGATTAGCCTCGCACAGCAAGAAGAGGAAGTAGACGGTGGGACATAGAGGTGATGGGAGCCAGGGCAGCGGCACGAGGAGCACCTAGAAGCGTTGCAACTCGCGCCTAAGCCACCACCAGAGCAGCCAGAGGAGAAACACGACGGTGCTAGACAACACCACACCGCCAAAGCGCCAGCAGAGCAACCAGAGAAGCCCGGAGCACAGCAACGCCAGGGAGCCACAAACCCTAGCCACCTCCGAGAAGAGAGTATGACCAGGGGAGGGCTCGAGCGGTGAATCGAATTGGACTAGTCGATGTTGCATCGTCGACTGTGTCGGCAACCTTAGCACCGTTGGCTGGGAACGCCGGAGCTCACCGGAATCAAACAACAAAGGCGGCGGAGTCTCCCCATCGTGGAGAAGAAGGAGGCCCCGAGAGAGAGAGGAGAGGGGATCGACTGAATCAGGTTTGAACGATTTGGTCGACCAGGTCCAGGGGTGTAGCCCAAATGGGAGATGGGCTGGGCTTAGAATTAGGTTGGGCTGGCCCAAGATCCAAGCCAGGGTAGTAAAAGAAAAAAATAAAGTTAAGCTAAATATTAAAATAACCCAAAATACCCCTGTACACTATTTTATTTCTAAAAAAATGTAGAAAAATCCTAAAAACATATTTAATACATCTAAATGCTTATCAAAATAATCTCTACCTAAGAAAAATATAATCATATTTACTTAAGTTTAATAAAATGGAGATAAACTTTAATACCCTTAAGTAACTAAATCAAATTTAATAAATTCAGAAAATAAATAAAAATCACTTTCATACACACAAAGAAATCTCTTATCTAATAAAAATACTAACTTAAAAATTTACAAATAAAACTTAAAACAAATATTTAAAGACATTCAATAATTGAGAAATTTTATAAAAAATAAAATAATACTTAAAATGAAATAAAATTCAATTTTAAGATTTTAAGTAAGAATACTTACTAAGATAATACTAAATATATTACTCCTAAAACATTTTAAAATTCTTAGATCATATATCTTCAATTATTAAAATGGGATAGTTGTTTTATTAATTATTTAACATTATTTCCTAAGTAAGAAATATCATGTTCAAAACATAATCTTTTAACTCTAAAATAGTCTAACATATATTTATAATTTAGGATACTATTTTTAAGTCTTTAAGACTAAGTTTCATTATACTTAGGAAAAACCCTAATTGTTGTTAATGCCCTAAATATTATATCCCAAGCCCAATTATATCTTTATAATTAACTTTGGTCTGACATATCATAAGCTAGGTATATAATGACTCAAAATCATTTAAACCTTATCTTAAACCATAACTTTAATATTATTAATCTTTAGAGTTGATTAACTTAACATAAATAATATTTTCTTCAAATGTTATTCTTTTTGCCACTTTCAAAAGAAACACTGTACCATTTCTTTTAAACCATAACAAAATTAAAGCATAAACATTGTAATGATTACATGGTATCACCCAATCTTAGAATTGTATTACAATTGTACTTTACTTCCATATCTTATATATTATCCAAAAACCCTTACAACTACACTCCTTTATAAAGTAAACTTAAAGATAATTCACATCCTAAACAAATCATCTAAATCCAACTCACATGTAATGTTGAGGAATTACTTAAGGTTTTACAAAATGCATAGCATTACTTATGCATAAAAACATATTACTTCTTTAAACATTGTCCTTACCGGGCAATGATGGTACTTTTGTAGAACCCGAGGTCCAGGGTCAAGTCGAGACATTCGACTACAATACTTCGCTATATCAAGGCAAGTTCATCACTTTCTCATGTACTTTGAAGAGTCTTTATCAAAGTATTAACAAATTGTGTGTTATCATATATGCTATAAAAGAAAGAAAATGTTATTTTCACAAATAAAGAAATCAAAGATATCATTCTAAGTGGTGATATAATGGAGCAATAGAACTTAGGGTTCTATTTGCAACAATGATGATAAAGTAGGTACTTAATAACCCCTGACATCAGTGATTCTAGAGTCATATATTATGCGTTAGCCATGAGATTTGGAATGGGCAGAGAAGTCAGCTGTATCTTCTTCCTATCGCGTGAAGCCGGATGTGCAGGTCATGGCTGTTATCCTCGTAGCGTGCATATTAATTGGTAATTCGTAGAGGATATGCAGCATATGGGTGGGAACCCTCATCGTCCCACGATAGTTCTGGCATCTAACGGTTTATACAAACCATTGTCGTAATTCATTATGTGGGCATGGTGTACACCAAGGAGGCATGCGGGGTCGCGAAGGGGGTAGTGATTGGCTTGGACCAACTACTGGGCCCCACATCATGGAATTGTGGACGGGAAAGTATGCCAGGTTGTGCAACAAGGAGTTGATCTCTCATGGGTAAAGTAACGCACCTCTGTAGAGTGTAAGAACTGTAACTTGTTACTCCCTGTTCCGAGAAGGAGCTGCGAACGCGGCGGGAAATGAAATCCATGAAAGTTTTGGTAAACCCATGAAGGCTGGCGGACATAGATTTTCAGAATAAAAGCAACCTTTGAAGAAATGTTTACAAAAACTTGAATTGCCTACGACCTATGGTCTGTGGCTGTAGATATAGTGCATCAAATACTCCTTTTTAGTGAACTTGCTGAGTACGCTCGTACTCAACGTATCTTCTTAACCCTTGCTAGATTCTGAAGACATTAACGGTCAGGAAGAGGAAATGCTATATCCAATTGAAGACCAAGAAGAATTCCGCTATGAAGAACCAGAAGTATCCAGAAGCGTCGAACGGAACAATTACGAAAATATCTATGAAATGGAGACCTACGTATCTGAAGTATAGATGTAGCATATATAGTAATCTAATCTAGTAGCATAGATCTCTATCCTCTATCTATATTAAATCTCGTATAAACCTTAGTTGTTTCTTTATTCTGTTCTCCGAGTTATTATAGTTTAGCCCTGAGTTATCGGGATACCTCTATGGACCTAGGAGGATCTCAAAGTTGTCATGTAAATTTCTGATTGTAATAATGACAATATATGTTGTGGACCCGCTTTGTTTCTGTTGTACCACTCTGCGGAATGGTACTCCGTGAGTGTTATGTCCACAACTATAGTATACTACAACATGCAGTGGTATGCTGGGTCACCACACTTTGATTGCACACAACTATGACACTTAGAACCTTTGGCAATAGTGAAATTTGGAATTAAACTCATATTGGACATCCGAGACATCAAACCAAAATTAATGTGACATAAAAGAGAATGTCAAACACTGGTATCATCATTAACATCACCACAAATATGATTCACGGATTTATTACAAAACTCTAAAAGTGAAAATCGGAACAAGCCTCCGAATTCGTAACCTTTACCAATAAATTGTCCATGTTTTGAAACAACGACTTTATTGGACTCTAACACAACCTTAAACCCATCTCTACATAGAAGGGAGCCACTAACAAGATTCTTGTTCATAGTGGGGACATGTTGCACGTTCCTCAGCTGCACGATTTTTCCAGAAGTAAACTTCAGATCCACCATGCCAACACCACGAACAGAAGCATGTGATTCATTCCCCATTAGGACAGATGAATCCCGAGCGACCTGATAAGAAGTGAACATAGAGATGTCAGCACACATATGAACATTAGCACCCGTATCAATCCACCAACATGGTGATTGAAATACTGGAATACAGTAAATAAATTATCGTACCCATTAGTGTTGCTAGAGGTCACGACATAGACAGTCTTCCCACCTTTCCCTTTGTTCTTTGTTCTTTGTTCTTGCCGAAGGTCACGAGGGCTTATAGTTCCCTTTGTTCTTGCCGAAGGTCTTCTTCCGCGCCATGTAGGCGCTAGACTGACCCTCGTCTCCTCTCTCAGCAGTGTCCTTAGCCCGAGCCTTCTCCTCAACATCAAGAGACGCTATCAGGTTTTCAATCGATATCTCCTGTCTCTTGTGTTTAAGGGTTGTGGCGAAGTTCCTCCATGAAGAAGGCAACTTTGCAAAAATGCACCCAACCACAAACTTGTCGGGTAAGATACACTTGAGAATTTTAAGCTCCTTGGCAAAGCACTGTATCTCATGAGCTTGCTCAACCACAGAACAGTTGTTAACCATCCTGTGATCATAAAAGTTCTCCATGATGTACAACTCACTACCAGCATTTGATACACCGAACTTAGCGTTCAGTGCCTCCCAAAGCTCTTTTCCATCTTTGATGTGCATATACACATCAAATAGCTTGTTGTCAAGAACACTCAGAACGCATCTCACAAAGGCAAGATTGGTTTCCTAGAACTTGTTCTAAACCTCGTCAGTTGTAGTTTCTTCAGGTAAACCCTCACTAGCCTCGAATACTTTCAGAGCTTGCAGCCACATAGTGGTCTTATACTGCCACCTCTTAAAATGAACACCGGTAAAATTTTCTGACTTCATAGCATGCGTCAATTGTCCCATGTTTAATTCAGGAAATTGTTTATAATAAGGTTTTTGGATTGTTGGATTATTAGGCATAATTTCTACGATTAATTCCAGAATATAAATCATGACAATAACAACTACAATCACGTGAACCTCTAACATACTAGATGTATTGATCAACATGAACAGTAGCAGATTATACGTACTAACACCCATAATAAAACAACAGATCTGTTGACAGTGTACGTACTGATCGGTTGTCGATGTAGTCACCGTTGGTGCAGTAGCCTGTCGAAGAAGTCGGTGTTGAAGACGGCGCGCACGAGATCCGGCTTGACGACCGGGAAGACGCGCTGTGATGACGAACTTGAGCAGTCGCGCGAAGCGCTTCCCAAAAACCTTATTCGCCCTCTCCCGTATAGGATCACAAAGGCGAGTGGTTCCGGAGGCCTGCTCCCCCGACCGCCGCCAAGCGGGATGGAGTAGACTACGGTGGCGGCGCAAGCAGAGAGAATGACAAAACCCTAGAATGGTTTGGTGTCGTTAGTTGTGAAAGCCGCACAGACGTTTATATAGGACAGCTCAGAAATCCAGATAGCCCATGATCCGGGCGGCTCGGCGAGATTCTGCCAACCCGCGGCGCGCGAGTCGTGGCGAGGCGTGCGTGCGTGCGAGCGTCGTCGTCGTCGGAGGAGGAGCGCATGTAGCTCTCTTATTGTCACTCACTTACAAAATGGTGCAACACTCCACCTTATAAGGTGGTGCAACTCTTCTTCAACTTTCAATGTGGGACTAAACTTTAGCTCTCACTACTTTTGCCACACACATGTGAACTGCCACCAACTTGAGCCAAATCACATATGGGCTTCCACATATATGGACTTTAAGATTTAGGGAAAATCTAAGATCACACATGGGTCTAATGATTTAGCCCATTATTTCTAACAGTTTTAGCTAATTTTCTTATTGAGCTACCAAAAGTGTAGTTTCTAAAAGATCACGTTGGCCCTACCTAATGTAGAAATCCAAAAAAAGAATCTATGAGTTCATGAGTGTAAGTGACATATTTTAGAAAAAACTTCAAGACCAAATATTTAAAATAAACCAACCGTACCACCGCAAATGCATCCTGGGGTACGAGACTCGGCCTTAGCAGACACAAAAATCATATTGTAAAAGGTGCTCCAAGACAAGAGTAAGAACTAGCCTCCTATGAAGTCAAGGACGATATGATTAGGAACATTATCAAGAAGTACTAAGGGCTTGATAATCACCGCCCAAGAGACGGGCTCCGTCGACTGCTAGAGGTTGGATACATGGCGAAGCAAATAATGTGCTGTTGAGGGTAGGATGATAATCCCAAAGAAAAACCCGAAGCCTAACAGACTCCTACTACTCCCTCCGGTTCATATTAATTAACTCAAATTTATCTAAATCTAAACACTATTTAGACTTAAATTTATCTAAATCTAGACACTATTTAGTATATAGGTTTATTCGAATTTTAAGGAGTAGTAGCTAAAAGGTGTTGTATCTGTTTCAACAGCTTAAGCAGCTTAACCACTTCAGTATCACGTTCACAATGATGAATTCATTATCTGCTTTCATATTTATATATCACTAGTGCAAAACGCCCCATTGGTCCCGGTTGATAAGGGACATTAGTCCCGGTTACCCAACCGGGACGGGGCAATCGGGACTAAAGCCCCAATCTTTAGTCCCGGTTGCCCCACCAACCGGGACAAATGGGGGTATACGTGGCCGCGGCAGAGGGAGAGGGGGGGGGTGGAGCAACCGAACAGGGACAAATAACCTTCAGTCGCGTCAGAGATTTGGCACATTTCTCTGCCGCGGCAGAGAATTCATTTTGGCAACTTTTGTTGCCGCGACAGCATTTTGGCCACTTTTTGTGCCGCGGCAGAGAATTCATTTATGTGGTTTTATTGTTTATTTAGTGTTTTGCACTTATCAATGAAGGAACCATTATATTACACAAGATCGTCATGACAATATTACATTCGATACACGGATCGAGTTCATGCACTATATACAAAAGTTGCTCTTTTTACAATCCCTATTGTCTATACACAGACGAATAGTATTCCCCTTTTATGTTTAGGGCTTCTACATCCAAGAATCCCGCCAATTCCTCCTAAATTGCTCGTACGCGATCCTTTGGCAGAACACCGTCCCGTAGACGTTCAATCTGATTTAAAAAAGGATTCAACCTATATGAATCAAACTAAACACAATTTGATTATAATTAAAAACTATAGAAATTGTATACGTATGTGGAGTTGCTCTAAATTTCTGCCATTCTCATCGCATGTCTGCCGGATGAACTCACAAACATAGTATCCACATAGATTGTCACCTGGTCCCTGCGTCAGACACTTTACGAGAACATAGTTCAATCAAAATAATAATCAAGCATGATAATAACTGTATCAAAACTAGAATCAAAGAGATGTGCGGATATAGCTAGTGGTGCTTACATCTAGTGCTTCAAATGTAAGCTCCGCTTTCCAAACACCCCTAGCCTTGTTGGTGAACCGTTTCCAAGCGCTGCCCGGCGAAGAAAACGAATAAAATAAGTTATTAATTACTTGATATCATAAAATTCACGAACGTTGCCGATATAATGTCGTAATGATTAGAATTACCGCTGGAGAAGCATCTGCATGTCCTTCCACTGCTCAAGGGGTTTATGTTTCGAGTCCATGACTAGTACACGCCCTTTGTCAAGTTGAATGATTAACAGCATATAGTGGAAGCCGCGAATGCATAACTAATCAATTATATACTTAACATCGAGTAAGCGAAACAGAAAGTGTATACAAGACAATAACACTCACTCGAAGTTGTAAGGAAAAAGTATTTCCCTTCTGGTTTCTTGAAACCTTAACGCGTGTACTATATTATCCTCCGTATCCTGGGGGCTTGTTTTGAGATTAGCTTCATGAACCCAATATGGGTCAATGAAGCCAATGTCATAGATTTGTCCTCTGCTGCATTCGAGAATCTTCATTATGCATATTACAGTATGATTATATATATGCAATAAACAAGGTGAGATAGCTAGAGACTAAATTAATTACATAATTAATGCTTACAGACAATAGGTACTGATGATCGATTTGTCCAAGGCGTCTTGATTGAATAATTGAAATAGTTCATTAAATTCAATGGATATCATGTCATCCTTTTCTTTCCCATGATGCTTTTTTTTAACCCTCAGCACTATCCAGTTAGCCCCGGCCTTTGTGGCATGCATGTACCGGTTATGCAATCTTCGCATTTTTGTTGGAAGATTATTTACCTCCTCAGGTTTGACGAGAGGTTTGCCGTACTGGTATTTTTATGCTACTTCACTCACGGGGAAGTACTCTAACTGGGATAAGTACTGGGCAATACTCATACCTTGAGCAGCGGCAGCTTCTCCGTATTGTGCAACTACCTCTGGATCATACTGCTCTTTGGCCCCAAATTTGCTCAACCCCACATTGGTATAGGAAATCACCTTGAGAGGGGCGCAAGACTATTTTGCTTGTTCTCCGAGCTGGGCAACAGATTTCTCGTTTGCATCAGTACTGCTCTTCGAGGCTTGTTGTGCCGTATGTGACTTCAGAATAGAACGCTCATAGTCTGATGACAGCTTTAGCTCGGGTTGATGAAGAGTCTTTAGCATTTTCAACACTCTGCCTTTTTCTTCTTTGGTGTTGGGGAACTCTGGCTCTTTCGGCTGCCTCGGCTTAGTGAAAAACATTGTCGTTTCCGCATCAACGATCGTCGCAGTCTCCTCTTCAGTACAATCATAAGCTCTCTTGGGAGGAACCTTTGGTACTTTTGGAAGAGGCTCTTGTTTATGTTTCGCGATCTCTTACCACGACGCAGAGTAGCGGTACGCTTACGCTTTCTTATCCTGAGGCGCCGGCGATGGCTTCCGCGGCGATGGCTGCGCCGGAGATTGGTGAGGCGACGGATCCGGGTGAGGCGACGAAGACGGCTGCCGCGGCGGCGACGACCTCGCTGGATACGGGTGAGGCGGCGGCTAAGATGGCCTTGGCGTGTGATTTCGAAGCACGATACATTCCTTTCGTCATAGAATGGTGACATTTGTTGCGTCTCCCAGTACAGTCACATCCCCTTCACCTGCAGGGTAGTGAAGATCCAAAACTCCAAAGGTGGGCATGATTTCATCCACCCCGACAACAGCGTAGCCCTCTGGAACCGGACGACAGTGGTAAGTTGGTGTGGGTCCAATTGGTAAGGCATAGTCGACCTCCACCTTCATTGATATGTTCACAACTTTGACATGTAGCTCGCAGTGTGTCATCTCTATGATATCATCCACTAGGTAGCCAACAGGAGCCATCGTCGATGCACCATCGTCATCGCCATTGTCATCACCCGGGACCTCGGTGGAAGCCACACTGCTTTTTTGATTATTCGATAGGCTGATAGCATCGAATGCAGTGTGCTGCTGAGATGGGCCGGTAGTACTTTGCTTTTTAAGTGCGTTAATTTCATCTTGTTGTTGCTTTATTCGTTCTTCAATTACACGCATTCGCTCTTTCTGAATATCTGCTTCAACTTCCGCCCTGTCCTTTCTCCTTTGACGGCTTCTATCAGGATATTTCTTCCTCTCTTCGGGAAACCCAGTCCTCCATGGTCTGGATCCGCTTGTGCCTCGTGTTCGTCCATCATGTTCCTTATTTCCAAGGGCGAGTGTGAGCTCATCATTCTCTCTATCGGGAATGAAGTCCCCATCTTTAACAACCTTTACTGCTTTTCTCATCTTCTCGATTGGCAAGGGGTCTTCTTTATGTCGTATGTTATACATACACTTCCCTTTCGAGTCCAACGTGCCCCCATGCCCGTAAAACCAATTCCTTGCACGTTCTACCCAATCGTCTGTCTCTGGGGTGATATTTTTAGCACGCAGTTCATTCTCAAGTTTCTCCCACTTAGGAATGCCAGCCCTGTAGCCACCTTGCCCCATAGTATGGTGATACTTCTTGTTATCAGCATTCATCTTATTCGTTGCAGACATTTTCTTAGCTTTTTCTGATGTCTTGTATTTCACAAACTCAGCCCAGAATGGTTTTATCTTCTCAAACTGAATATTCTTGAAATCGGGAGTCTTCTCTTTCATAGCATAGTCAAGGTGCAATATTTTCTTCCAGTTGGTGAAACACTGGGCCATCTTCTTCAAAGCCCACTCCCTGACCTTAGCCTCCATGACTCTCCCATGTTCTAAGGCTTCCTCAACTGGATCCTCCGCATTTGGATCCAGCTCTATCTTCGGTAGTTTGAAATTAACCATGAGCCTCTTCCACAGTAAATCTTTGGCGTGGTTAGGGACAAATAAACATGTTCCCTCTCCTTCCGCATCAGCAGGCCTATTCCAATTTCGAATGGTGATCGGGATTAAGTCCCTAACGATTACTCCGCATTGTGCCACAAATTTGTTTGCGACAACTTCGGGAGCCGTCGGTTTGCCGTCTTCAGCGACATCTTCGATCCTGAACCTCTCATGGTCTTCCAACTTTTTGGTTGGGCCTCGTCTGCACTTTTCAGTAGATTTCTTCGATCCGGAGGGCTAAAAGAAGAAAGATCGTCGTTACTATTTCTATATAGATAGCAGATGATTAATTAATGAATTAATTATCTTACATGCACCTCGCCAGAGCGGTCGTCTTATCGATTACACAAGGCATCGCCTTCTCCCTCGCGGAAGGCAACACCTTCAACCTCAAACAAGTCGTCTATTCCGGCAAAAAGAGGATCACCCTCACCAGAGTTGTTCAGAAACGTCGATACATCTAAATTTTCTTCCCCGCGGATCACACCTTGGATCAACTCTTCCTTTTCTTCGTCTCTGTCGTGTGGGTCCATATTTTCTGTATAGGTGGAAAAACGGATAAACCCTAATTCAGATAAACCCTAATATATACATACACAATAATAAAAATATATACATACACAATATATACATACAAATTAAAAGGGAAGGGGCAGCTGAAGCGCGTGGCGATGGACGGAGACGAAGGCACTATGGCGGTCGGGGAGGAGGGATAGGCCGAATGCTCAAACAAGGATGATGATATGACAAGTTGAATTGCATTGAAATGAAACCCTAAAACTTGCTCGGCAATTTAAACGGGGTTCCGAGGGTTGAAAACCCTAACTCGGGAAACTCCGGAAACACATGAGAGGGGTTGATTTAGTTCTCTAATTAAACTTGTCATTAAAGTTAATTAGCAATGCATGATTATAGCTTAAAAAGGTATAACTCATTTTTCTGAACATTTTGATATATTATTTGTATTTTTCTGACTTATAAATAATAAGATATGAATTTTACAATATTTAATCATTTTCTGGAATTATAAAACAATTTATTACATCAGGCGCGTCGTGTATAAAGCGAAGAACCAATACTGGAAAGAAAGGCGGCAATCAATCAACCCTCGGGTTCGGGATGCCCTGGCGAGGACACACCGGCTAACCCTAGGTGCAACATCGATTCAAATAGGGTCTATGACAACTAATATCATATACAAATACAAAATATGATAATACACATATATATATATACATATACATTACAAATACATATACAAATACAAA
Organism: Avena sativa; assembly: GCA_916181665.1. Lineage (NCBI taxonomy): Eukaryota > Viridiplantae > Streptophyta > Magnoliopsida > Poales > Poaceae > Avena > Avena sativa. Next base: position 365,081,418 of record OV702279.1, on the reverse strand, counting down.
TACATATACATATACATATACAAATACAAATACAAATACATATACAACTAAGATCATTTTATTGAACAAGTTGTTTCAACAAGGATCTGAACATTACAAACACCTACCGGTCCTTTTTTATAAGGTAAACACTTCCTATCGTGGTCCGATTTCTAGCAAATCGTCGGACCTGTGCGATGCCCTCCATTCCTTGTTTCATCGTATGAATCATATACTTCATGGACAATAAATAAATGAGTCAAATAGCATTTAATCCACGGCCAGGGGTTTCCGATAATTTCGCTCCAGTTATGTCTCACCAGTTCTTCCCCAAATTGCTTTCCTGCGCCAAGTCGTTCCACTCGGTGCTTTTCCTCGTTTCGCCGCTCAGTGTTGCCCCACTTTCATCCCAGCCTTGTTTCGCCACTCAGCGACGTGGAAGCACAGTCAACGCCGCCTCCCCAAGGCCCAACGGCTAGGGCTGTTCGTAGGAGGAGGCAAACCTGGGGAAGGATCTGCTGGCATGGAGGACCAGTAAGGTGCGTCCATAGTTCCATTTATCTCCCTTGTCTACTCTCTCTTCCTTCAACAACACAGATTGGATCGGCAACATGCGACAGCCACGGCTTGTGTCATAGCAGGTGGCAGAGACCATGCCATAATAAAACAACAACTGCAACGGCGACAAGTTGGTGTATGCTTGCAGTTGCAGCATCCTACTCCACCATGCACTGGCAAGGTGTGTGCGCTGCATACTTGGCATGCTTCCTTAGATTCTCGTATATGCTTATGTTGGTTTGTCACACATGCTTCCTTAATTATTTCTGCCATTTGTTTTTCTTTAGAACATCGTTGCAAGGGGTGAGGTCTAGACGCATGACCAGTTCTCGCTTCCAACAATACAAGCGATGAAGGGACACGTGATTGGTGCTTCTGAAAGTCAAATACGAGCATGCACCTTCATACACAACAAGAACAAGTGCAAGTGTGGAATGTTGGCTATTCTAGGCCATGTCGGGAGCATCTATACATTTTTATAGGGATAAATTGTAATTATACTAGTAGAAGCAAAAAAAATGTTGATGGAAACACGTTGTTGCCAGATTGGAAATGAATATTTATTCAGATCGTTTTTTTTATATTTATACTAAAAACGGATTCCCTATATATGAGGAGAAAAATTCTAGGTGGGTTAAAAACAAAAATATGTAAATACATTGGAAGCAAACAAGTGTTATATCGAAGCAAATTTTAGAACCAATAGAAGAAAAATACAGTATTATCAGAAACCATAATTATATTAGAAACAACTCCTCTATTTGTGTTATTGAAACAATTTTTTGGTAGATTGCTTGGCACATATGCCATGTGGTCGTATTTGATTGAACAAATTATAAGAAGCAAATTCTATTATGGACCGAAACACAATTTTTGCTCCTTTGGAGACAAAATAAACAGTGTAAGCCGGATTTTTGTTTGATGAAAAAATATTTTCACTCGAAGCAAATTTTTCAATTGAGAAACAGTTTCTCTATGTGTTGGAAGATGGAGAAAAACTTTTTCGGATGAGAATAATTTTGTACCAGATTAGAAGCAAATTTCACTAGCGTCAAAAACGAAATTTCATATGAAACAAACTATTTTTTGTAGTATGAAGCAAAATTAAGTTTCAACGAAAGAAAATGTAGTGGACTACAATTAGAAGCAAATTTTCTTCACATGGAAGCAAGTTTTTTTTTATTGAAAAAAGCATGTTTCCTTGCGCTATCATTACTTGAGCGAATCAAGGGAGTAGTTATAGGAAATGAATTGCCATTAGCACATTATTATAACGGTTGCATGGAAAATTTCAGAGCTTCTTTTGCTGGCCTATTGCACGTCCAAGATGAAAGCAATCATGTGGTGTGGAAGCAGTCCGATGGGAAGCTAGGGATCAACGTCCGATCGCTAGTGGTGCCCTTTTTATAAAGGTGGAATTCCAATTGGAACCAAGTTAGTGCAATTAAGTTATTTAAATTATTTTTCTTTTATTAGAAAAGTTTTATTCAATGGGTATTTTCTACTGCAATTAAATTATATGTTTTATTTCAAATGTTAATTTTTATGGTCAGAGGGTTCAATATAAAATCATTTGCAAAAGGATTCACTAAAAAATAATTTACACAATAATTTTTATACTCAAAATACTCCTCAAATGGTTCTTCCCAAAACTCGGTTTTTACAAAAATAATTGGACAAAATGGGGCTCGCCCCTGTGCTCAGCTCGCCCCTGTACGCGCGCGCATGCACCGACGCCGCCGCGCCTCGTGCCCCTGGGCGGTGGCCAGCGCCGCACGCGGCTCGCCAGACAGCCCCTGGGCGTTTTGCACCAGTGCGTGCTCGCCCTGACGCGAAAAAAATGACAGGAATAACTGCGTTGAATAAATTGCATAAGCGGGTTTTTTATCGCTTCGCACATTGTCATCCGCGGAGATAGAGATCATCATTATCCAAACACAAATTCAATGGTAGGGACGAGTCAACTCTCCTAAAAGTGGTCGGGAGGAGCGCCCGGATTCTCAATAATTTCGCTTGATTAACTAACTATAATAAACACTGAAAGAAAAATGATTTCAATCAATCGGTCCGTGCATTTTCTTGAGATTTCAAGCGAGCGACTTTTGGGAGCGAAAACAATAGCAGCTGGCAACGACTCGCGCTGGCGCCGACCATGCCCCGTGGCGCCCGCACCCAATCCTCGCGTCGGCGCCGACCATGCCCGCCGTGTCCCGCGCCAGCGAGCTCAGCTTCAGGTCGTACCCGCACCTACTCGCCAGCGTCGCCCGCGGCTCGCCAGCTCGCCGCCCCGGCCCCCGTATCCGCCCCGTAGCCCGCGCGCCGGCGGCGACGACAACGTGGCCCCGTAGCCGCCCCGTGCCCCGTAGCCCGCGTATCGGAGAGGGGGCATACCTGCTGGCGGCGATGACGCGCGGCGGCGGTTGGAGGTGCTGGAGCGCGCGGCTGGAGGGATGACGAAGAGCCGACTCAGGTGCTGGCGATTCGCACGGGGAGGAGCGCGCGGCGGCCGAGGAGGAGCGCGCGGCGGACAAAGAGCCAACGGAGACGAAGGTGGAGGCGGCGGCGTCGATGAAAGCAGAGGAAGAAGCACAGAAGTGAGATGGGGAAGAAGAAGAGGAGGCGTGCGCAGTTATAACCAAAGGACCTTTAGTCCCGGTTGGTGGCTCCAACCGGGACATATGACCCTGTTTTCAAAAAAATTCAGGAATTTTCTCTCTATTCCCACCTTATTTTTTATTTTGGGGTTTAAATTTATAATGTTTTTTAAATGATAATTACTTTGCAATTTAGAAAAACTTTAAACATAAAAAGTGTTTGAATTTGAATAACTAATTCAAAACCATTTTCTGTTTTTAAAAATAATTAATGTAACCATTTAAACTATGAACCATTTAAAATTAAAAATGAATTAACTTATATTTTTTGAATATTAATTTGGAATTTAGAAAAACTTTAAACATAAAAAGTGTCCGGATTTGAATAAATAATTCAAAACCATTTTCTATTTTTAAAAAATAATTAATGTAACCATTTAAACTATGAACCATTTAAAATTAAAAGTAAATTAACTTATATTTTTTGAATATTAATTTGGAATTTAGAAAAACTTTAAACATAAAAAGTGTCTGGATTTGAATAAATAATTCAAAACCATTTTATATTTTTAAAAAATAATTAATGTAACCATTTAAACTATGAACCATTTAAAATTAAAAATGAATTAACTTATATTTTTTGAATATTAATTTGGAATTTAGAAAAACTTTAAACATAAAAAGTGTCTGGATTTGAATAAATAATTCAAAACTATTTTCTATTTTTAGAAAATAATTAATGTAACCATTTAAACTATGAACCATTTAAAATAAAAAATGAATTAACTTATATTTTTTAAATATTAATTTGGAATTTAGAAAAACTTTAAACATAAAAAGTGTTTGGATTTGAATAAATAATTCAAAACCATTTTCTATGTTTTAATTTGGATTTTAATTAACTTATATTTTTTATATATTAATGGGCGGGAAAAAAAGGACGGGAAATAATGGGCGGAAAGAAAATTTTATTAGGATAGAACTGGAATTAAAGTACATAATGCAACTAACACAAAGTTACATAAAAGAACTGAAAATTAAGATACATGGCCAGATTAAGCCACAATCGGCCGAACTTGTTTTTTGCAATGTTGGAGTGATTCAGTCATGCTCCTGCCGACACCTGTAATACTCGCCACTGTAGTCGTCGTACTCGCCGCGGCCGTCGTCGCTGTCGTCAGGGTCGTCGTAGTTGAACCTTGAAGGCTGAGTACGAGTGGGCTGGACTTGAGGGTAGCGCAGGCGGGGGCTAGAGTCGGCGGCCGTGTCGTAGGCCATGACGCTCTGGAGAGTCCGACCGCGCCACGACAACCGACGGCCGTCCTCATTGAAGTTCGGAGGAGGTGGGCCATCCTCCTCGTGCCTGGCGAGCGCCCTCTCACGCCGATCCACGAAGAAGGCTTTGCAAGTCGGGAAATAGTCGGGATGCCATCTAGGATTCCTCCGCTGCTCCGGCGTGAGCTCGAAGTAGTAGTGTTTCGTGATGGCCATCCGACGCGCCACACCTAGAGGGACAGGAGGAACCGGCACCCCTCCGGCGCTCAGCATCCAGCCGACGGGGACACAGTAGTCCGGCGGGCAGGGGTAGTTCGAGGCGCAAAGCGCCTCCGCCTCCGTGGGAGTTAGTGCTACGGTGGAAGTCATGTGAAAGAGTGATGAGGTTGCAGATATGAGTCTAGAGATGTGCAATGACAATGGAGGCCAACCCTACATATATATAGTGAGAAATGGCAGGAAGATAACTGGAGGGAAGAACTGACGGGAAGAACTGGCGGGAAAAAATGGCGGGAGAAATGCAGGGAAAAAATGGCGGGAAGAAATGGCTCATTTAGAACTTGCATTGGATCTGTGAAGAAACCACATATTGCGAGTCTAAAAATGATTTTTTCAAAAAATCACGGGCGATAGATCATGTACCTGTAGTACAAACCGAACCCACTTCCTACCGATTCGGCAGACATTTGTCCTTTTTACCCGGGATGGACGAAAAGGTTTGAGATGTCCCAGTTGGGAGATAGTCTATGTAAGGTGGTCTAGTATTTTAGGAAAATGGGACGGTAGCATTCTGAAACGACATTTTGGTGGTTACTTCACAAGTACAAAGGAAGTCGCCTAGAGGGGGGGTGAATAGGCTTTTAAAAATATTACGGTTTAGGCTCAAGTAAATGCGGAATAAAAACTAACTTTTAATTTATTGAGCACAAAACCTAGGTACTAAGTTCACCTAGGTGCACCAACAACCTATGCTAAGCAATACAAGCAACAAGGTGATAGCAAGGTATAAATACTTCAAGCACGATGGCTATCACAATGTAAAGTGCATAAGTAAAGGGTTCGGTTGAGAGATAACCGATGGACGCGGAGACGAAGATTTGTTTCCCGAAGTTCACTTCCAAAGAAGCTACGTCTCTGTTGGAGAGGTGCGATAGCGCAATGCTCTCCGAACGCCACAAATGGCTCACCTCTAGGTGTGGTGGCTCGATGCTCACCCAACGCCACACAAGGCCTCACCCCGGATGCGGAAGCACGCAACTCACCGACGCCACAAAAGGCTCACCCTATTCTCCCAAATGCGCACCACAAAAGGCGGGCACTTGCTCCACTATGGGACGCTTGAGGGCGGTCACCGAACCCGTACAAGATTGGGGCTAACTCCACAACTCAATTGGAGGCTCCCAACAACAAAGCCACAAAAGGCCAACAATGCCACAAAAGGCCAACAACGCCACAAAAGGCTACAAGACCACAAAAGGTCAATAATCCAACCACACAACCGTCTAGGGTTCCAAGGAACCCAAGAGAAACAAGCTCACAAGATTGAACTCGTCGAATCTCCGAGGAGAACTCAAACCTATGCACCAAATGCAAGGGCAAGTCCTTCTCTCCCAAATTCCAACAAAGCTACAAAAGCTATTGGGGGAATAAGGGAGGAAGAACACAAGAGGAGAACTCAAACCTATGCACCAAATGCAAGGGCAAGTCCTTCTCTCCCAAATTCCAACAAAGCTACAAAAGCTATTGGGGGAATAAGGGAGGAAGAACACAAGACTCTCCAAGATCTAGATCCCAATGATTCCTTCACAAAGAAGGGATTTGACTTGGGGGGATTGTAGATCTAGATCTCCTCTCTCAAATCCCTCAAAAAGATGCAACAATCATAGGAGGGGGAAGGGAGAGGGAAAGCTTCTTCAAGGTTGACAATGGAGGAGAGAGAGAAAGCCAAGAACCAAGAAGAAAAGCTAGTGCCCACGAAGGGGAAGAGGAGCCCCTTTTAAAGGGCTCCCAGATCTGCCCGTTATGGGCATTCGCGACACCTGGTCGGAACTTCCGGTGGGAGGCCGGAAGTTCCGGTGGCACCCAGCCAACGGACGAAAACTGCGGAGCGAGAAACTGAAAAAACGAATCATGGCCGGAACTTCCGGCTCTAGGGCGGAAGTTCTGCCCAGCCTGGCTCCAACGGTCATCAGACCGTTGACGCCCGCTCCAGAAGTGCAACTGGAAGTTCCGGTCAAAACAGACCGGAAGTTCCGGTGAACTTCCGAGCAAGTTCCGACAAAGTTCCGGCAAATAGAACGCTTCAAAACAGAAGGTTACTAAGCCTTCACCGGAACTTGGGGCGGAACAAGGGGCGGAACTTCTGAGTCGCAAAGCGAGTCTAACCGGAAGTTCCGGCCTTCAGGCGGAAGTTCCGCTCAAGAACTTTTGCCAGGACAAGTTCCGATGCAAGTTCCGGCCAAGTTCCGGCAAATAGCACACTTCAAAACAGAAGGTTACTGAACCGCCGCCGTAACTTGGGCGGAACTAGCGTCGGAACAAACTGTAGAACAGCCCGCAGAAAGAAGTTTGAGCGGAACTTCCGGTGGGAAGCCGGAACTTCCGGTCAGGGAAATTCCAGAAACCAGAAAACCAGAAACGCAATAACTTTTGCATCCGAACTCCAAATGGGATGAAACCAATTTTGTTGGAAAGATAACGACGAATAGAATCCAACAAATATTGGTAGAAAAAAATCATAAATATATATGTGAAGTATCCCCCAAGGTGTGGAGCCGGAAAACTCGCAAGATCAAAAACCGCAATAAGATATGCAAGTGAAATCCTTAGATGATGAACTGGAGCTTGTTATGATGATGACCACAAGCTCTAGATCCTCTCATGGACAAGAACCAAATAACAACCAAGAAAGATGATGCTATGAATGCAAAGGTTTGAGCTCTCTCCGAATGATGCAAACGAGACACCCTCTTGAGAGCCCCTCTTGATAGTACGGCTATCTATCCTAAACCCGGTCTCCCAACTAACAACACGAGACCGGCAAAAGAGAAGCCCTATCAACATACCTTTGCCTTGAGCGTCCCACTTGAACTTGATGTAGACCGTCTTGTTCTTCTATAGTGGGAACACCTTTCTTGTTTGCTCTTGCTCGCTCTTGCTTGATGAAGACTTGCAAAATGCTCCCCCATACTCCATGGGGAAACCTCTTCTTTGAACTTGTCTTCATCATTCCATGAGCACGAGGATGGCAAGCTTCAAGCATGAGATCTTCTAGAGATGGCGCATCTTGAGCTCGTCCTTCTTCATCCTTACTTGAGGTTGATCCATCTTGATGCAACTCTTTGCACATTCCTTGATCGACCTTCAAGCTCCTTCTTTCTTCATGATTCCAATGGGCACAAAGCCCTTGGACATTTCTTCATCTTCCAACCTTGAGACCAACACATGGCCCAAGCGATGCCAATGGACAAACCTACAAGTGAAACTCAATTTACACATTAGTCCATAGAGATTGTCATTAATTACCAAAACCACACATGGGGGCATACATGCCCTTTCAGTAGTGCCTGGGTATTTGATACTGGTTCGGTTGCTCATATTTGTAACTCGACACAGGTGCTGCAGAATAAACGGAAGCTAGCGAAGAACGAGGTGACGATGCGCGTGGGAAACGGATCAAAGGTTGATGTGATCGCGGTCGGCACGCTACCCCTTCATCTACCATCGGGATTAGTTTTATACTTAAATAATTGTTATTTGGTGCCTGCGTTAAGCATGAACATTATATCGGGATCTTGTTTATTGCGAGACGGTTACTTGTTTAAGTCCAAGAATAATGGTTATTTGATTTATATGAGTAATATGTTTTATGCACATGCACCTTTGATAGATGGTCTATTCCTATTGAATCTCGATAGTGGAAATACACATATTAATAACATTGAGGCTAAACGTTTGAAATCGAGCGATAACTCGACCTATATGTGGCACTGTCGTCTTGGTCACATTGGAGTGAAGCGTATGAAGAAACTCCATTCCGATGGACTTCTTGAATCACTTGATTTCGAATCACTTGAAAGATGCGAAGCATGTCTGATGGGTAAAATGACTAAGACTCCATTTTCTGGTATGATGGAGCGAGTTACGGACTTATTTCAAATCATACATACCGATGTGTGTGGTCCAATGAGTGTAGCATCGCGCGGTGGTTATCGTTATGTTCTTACCTTCACGGATGACTTGAGTAGATATGGGTATATCTATTTCATGAAACATAAGTCCGAAACTTTCGAGAAGTTTAAGGAATTTCAAAGTGAGGTAGAGAATCAACGTAACAAGAAGATTAAATTTCTACGTTCTGATCGTGGAGGTGAATATGTAAGTTACGAGTTTGGCGAGCATTTGAAGAAATGCGGAATACTTTCACAATTGACACCGCCGGGAACACCACAACGTAATGGTGTGTCCGAACGTCGTAATCGAACTCTCTTAGATATGGTTCGTTCTATGATGTCACTTACAGATTTACCGCTATCATTTTGGGGTTATGCATTAGAAACAACCGCATTCACTTTAAATAGGGCACCATCTAAATCCGTTGAAACGACACCGTATGAATTATGGTTTGGGAAGAAACCTAGATTGTCGTTCCTTAAAGTTTGGGGATGCGAAGCCTATGTAAAGAAGTTACAGCCGGACAAGCTTGAACCCAAAGCGGAAAAATGCGTCTTCATAGGATACCCGAAGGAAACTATTGGGTATACCTTCTATCATAGATCCGAAGGCAAAATCTTCGTTGCCAAGAATTGATCCTTTCTAGAGAAGGAATTTCTCTCGAAAGAAGTGACCGGAAGGAAAGTAGAACTCGATGAGGTTATCGAACCTTCTCTCGAAATTGCAAGTAGCGCAGCACCAGAAGAAGTTCCTGTGGTGCCTGCACCAGTTAGAGAGGAAGCTAATGATGATGATCATGAAACTTCGGTTGAAGTTGCTACAGAGCCTCGCAGGTCAACGAGAATTCGTACCACTCCAGATTGGTATGATCCCGTTATGAGTGTCATGTTGGTGGACAACACCGATGACCCTGAGACATATAAGGAAGCGATGATGAGCCCAGATTCCAATAAATGGCAAGAAGCCATGAAATCCGAGATTGGATCCATGTACGAAAACCAAGTATGGACTTTGGTGGACTTATCAGATGGCTGGAAGGCTGTCGAGAACAAATGGATATTCAAGAAGAAAACAGATGCTGATGGTAATGTTACTGTCTATAAAGCTCGACTTGTCGCAAAAGGGTTTCGACAAATTCAAGGAGTTGAATACGATGAGACTTTCTCACCAGTAGCGAAGCTAAAGTCTGTGAGGATTATGTTAGCAATCGCTGCATATTATGATTATGAGATATGGCAGATGGATGTCAAAACAACATTCCTCAGTGGAGACATTGATGAAGAGTTGTATATAATGCAACCCAAAGGTTTTGTCGATCCTAAAGATGCTAACAAGGTATGCAAACTTTAATGGTCCATCTATGGATTGAAGCAAGCATCCCGAAGTTGGAATCAACGTTTTGATAAGGTGATCAGAAGTTTTGGTTTTATACAAACTTATGGAGAAGCTTGTATTTACAAGAAAGTGAGTGGGAGCTCTGTAGCATTCTTAATACTATATGTAGATGACATATTGTTGATTGGGAATGATGTAGACCTTCTTAATAGTGTCAAGGAATATTTGAATAATAGTTTTTCAATGAAGGATCTTGGCGAAGCAGCTTACATATTAGGCATAAAGATTTATAGAGATAGATCGAAACGCCAAATATCATTGTCACAAAATACATATTTGGACAAAGTTCTAAAGAGGTTTGGAATGGAAGATAGCAAGAAAGGGTTCTTGCCCATGTTGCCCAATACGACCTTGAGTAAAACTCAAAGTCCGACATCGGCAGAAGATAGAGAAAGCATGAGTAAGACTCCCTATGCCTCAGCCATAGGATCTCTAATGTATGCCATGCTATGTACTAGACCCGACATTGCATATGCTGTTAGTTTAACTAGCAGATATCAAAGTGATCCAGGAGTGGATCATTGGACAGCGGTCAAAAACATCCTTAAGTACTTGAGAAGAACTAAGGATATGGTTCTTTCTTATGTAGGTGATGAACAGCTCGTTGTTAATGGTTACACCGATGCTAGTTGGAACACCAATACGGATGATTCTAAATCACAATCTGGATACGTATTTATTTTGAATGGTGTAGCAGTTAGCTGGAGGAGTGCAAAACAAAGCGTTGTGGCGAGATCTTCAACTGAATCGGAATACATGGCTGCTTCGGAGGCTTCACAAGAAGCGATATGGATGAAAGAGTTCATTACAGAGCTGGGTGTGGTTCCTAGTGCGCTGGACCCAATGTCTATCTACTGTGATAACATGGGCGCCATAGCCAATGCGCAAGAACCAAGGTCACACAAGAAGTTGAAGCACATCAAGCTACGTTTTCACGCTATTCGAGAACATGTCCAAGATGGGGACATAAAGATTTGCAAAGTACACACAGATCTGAATGTGGCGGATCCGTTGACTAAACCTCTCCCGAGGGCAAAACATGACCAGCACCAAACTGCCATGGGTGTTCGGTATATTAACATGTAATCTAGATTAGATGACTCTAGTGCAAGTGGGAGACTGTTGGAGATATGCCCTAGAGGCAATAATAAATGTAGTTATTATTATATATTTGTGTTTATGATGAATGTTTACATTCATGCTATAATAGTATTAACAAGGAAACATTAATACTTGTGTGATTTGTAATCTAAAATAAGAGTCCCTAGTAAAGCCTCTTGGTAATACTAGCTTGTTGGTTAATAGATGATTGTGGTTTCCCTATCATGAACATTGAGATGTTATTAACAACAAGATCAATATCGTTTGGAGAATGATATGGTGGACATACTCCTATAGATAAGCGTACCATAAAGGTCAAGTCATTTTAATAGTTCAATTGCTATATGCTTTCTGATACATAGTAACCTAATTCCTTCGACCATGAGATCATGCATATCACCTTTACTGGATGGATGCTTTGATGACATCAAACACCACACCGTAACTGGGTGGCTATAAAGGTGGCATTGAGTGTTCGGAAAGTATTGGTTGAGACACATGGATCAAGAGTGGGATTTTTCCATCCATATGACGGATAGATATACTCTGGGCCCTCTCGGTGAAATGTCATCCAATTAGCTTGCAAGCATGTGACTGGCTCACAAGGGATCACATATCACGGGAACGAGAAAAGAGTACTTATCGGTAACGAGGTTGAACTAGGTATGCAGAGATACCGACGATCATAACCTCGGATAAGTAAACTATCGTGAGACAAAGGGAAATTGGTATCATATGTAAATGGTTCATTCGATCGCAAAGTAATCGTAGAAATATGTGGGAGCCATATGAATTTCCAGATTCCTCTATTGGTTATTGATCGGAGAAGTGTCTCGATCATGTCCGCATAATTCACGAACCGTAGGGAGACACACTTAAGGATTCGACGTTGTTTGAGTAGTTATGGAATGATGAGAAAGAGTCTGAATGTTGTTCGGAGTCTCGAATGGGATTCGGGATATCACGAGGAGATCCGGAATGGTCCGGAGAATAAGATTCATATAAGGAAAGTCCCGTTTCGGAGTTGGAGAATGGTTCCGGTGTTTTCATCAGGAATGTTCTAGAAGGTTCCGGAATGTCCGGCACTCCGGAGGGGAAGGGTACATGAATGTGTTGTATCAAGTTGATATGATTGCATCATGTACTAAGTGTCATCGCTGAACAAAATAGAGGATTAAATCAAATCCTAGTTTGAAAAGTCAAACGGCTAGTTTGAAAGTCAAACGGCTATTTTTGGGAAGTGGAAAAAGAGGAGGAAACCGAGTTGGGGAGGAGTCCCTCCTCCCCACCGTCGGCGCCCCACCAAGCCGAGTTGGGGAGGGACTCCTCTCCCTCCCCTTGGCCGGACGGCCCCTCCACCTATATAAGGAGGGGCAGGGCTCCCTCCTAGAGACACACAAGATCCTCTCCTCCAAACCCTAAGCCGCCGGCGCCGCCACCTGCCGCCACCTGCCGCCGCCGCCTAGCAACCCTAGCCGCCGGCCAAGCCTCCTCCTCGATGTGTCTAAACCCTAGATCACCGAGGAACTCTCTCATACACCACCATACTCACTCCGGCTTAAGGCGAAGCCCTGCGAGATCTCCCCTCTACTTCCGGTACCACGCCGTTGTGCTGCCGGAATCGCGAGGAGAGTGCTATAACCTCCGCTGCCTGCTGGAACAAGGGAGAGGAAGGTCTTCGTCGAGTACCGAATGTGTGACCGACTGCGGGAGCGCTGCCGGAACGCAAGCGCCGGAAGGATCGTCTACGCGATCTTGAGATCGGGAAGAGTACGACTACATCACCCACGAGAATCCGCTCTCGTTAAACACTTTGGAATCTTCGAGGGTGAGTTATTCTATCGACTCGTTGCTACAATCTAGTAGATAGATCTTGGCTTGTTTGTTTGTATGCGATAGAAATTTTTTATTTTCCATGCTACGAAACCCTACAGTTTGAGTAGTTATGGAATGATGAGAAAGAGACCAAATGTTGTTCGGAGTCTCGAATGGGATTCGGGATATCACGAGGAGATCCGGAATGGTCCGGAGAATAAGATTCATATAAGGAAAGTCCTGTTTCGGAGTTGGGGAATGGTTCCGGTGTTTTCATCGGGAATGTTCTAGAAGGTTCCGGAATGTCCGGCACTCCGGAGGGGAAGGGTACATGAATGTGTTATATCAAGTTGATATGATTGCATCATGTACTAGGTTTCATCGCTGAACAAAATAGAGGGTTTATTCAAATCCTAGTCTGAAAAGTCAAACGCCAAGTTTGAAAGTCAAACGACTAATTTTGGGAAGTGGAGAGGGAGGTGGAAACCGACTTAGGGGAGGAGTTCCTCCTCCCACCGCCGGCGCACCACCAAGACGAGTTGGGGAGGGACTCCCCTCCCCTTGGCCGTCCCCCTCCACCTATATAAGGAGGGGCAGGGCTCCCCTCCTACACACACAAGTTCCTACCTCTAAACCCTAGCCCCAAGCCGCCGCCGCCTCCATAGCCGCCGCCGGCCCTAGGGCACTCGCCGCCGCCTAGGTGAAACCCTAGCCGCCGGCCTAGCCCCCTCCTCGGCGTGTCTAAACCCTAGATCGTCGAGGGACTCTCTCATACTCCACCATACTCGCTCCGGCGTAAGGCGAAGCCCTGCGAGATCTCCCCTCTACTTCCGGTACCACGCCGTTGTGCTGCCGGAATCGCGAGGAGAGTGCTACAACCTCCGTTGCCTGCTGGAACAAGGGAGAGGAAGGTCTTCATCGAGTACCGAACGTGTGACCGACTGCAGGAGCGCTGCCGGAACGCAGCCCCGGAAGGATCGTCTACGCGATCTTGAGATCGGGAAGAGTACGACTACATCACCCATGAGAATCCGCTCTCGTTAAACACTTTGGAATCTTCGAGGGTGAGTTATTCCATCGACTCGTTGCTACAATCTAGTAGATAGATCTTGGCTTGTTTGTTTGTATGCGATAGAATTTTTTTTCCATGCTACGAATCCCTACAACCACTACGACCAGTTTCAGGGAGATGCCGCCGGATCTCAGTCCTCCGGCATCTCCAAGAAACTGGTCATAGAGGCACTCCCTAATATGTGACCGCGCGTGTTTGGAGATCAGATCTTAATGGTAAGTACGAATCGGGACAACTTCTTCATACTCCCGGTCTAGCCACAAAACGGGACTAACACTCAAGACATTTATTAATATTAAAAACTGAGACTACAAAACCGGGACTAAAGGCCCCCCTATATATATTCCCGGTCAAGCCACAAACCACGAAAGATATCCTTCGGTGAAGCCACAAACCGCGAAAGACATGAACTAGAGTTACATAATATGAGCATGAACTTCTTGGCATATGTCCTTCCTTATGATCGCTTTAGACGTAACCATGGAGCATCTTCTTTACTTAACGGAATGCTTGGGTCAGTTTTCACTGTGAAGGGCGGAATTTCATCAAACTTATTATAATCTTCTGACATGTCTATCTTGTCCTCGATTCCCATGATGTTTTTTTCCCTGAAAGAACTATGTGACGCTTTGGCTCATCATATGATGTATTTGTTTGCATATTTTTCTTTTTTTCGGTCTGGAGGACATGTCCTTCACATAGAAAACCTGAGACACATCATTGGCTAGGACGAATGGTTCATCTCTATAACCAAGATTGTTGAGATCCTGTTGTCATTCCGTACAACTGGTCTATCTTTACCCCTTTCCCATTCAGGTTGACCCATTTGCAGCGAAACAAAGGGACCTTAAAAGAGACTCCATAGTCTAGTTCACATATCTCCTCTATGTAACCATAGTATGTGTCCTTTTGTCCATTCTCGTCTATTGCATCAAAGCGGACACCACTATTTTGGTTGGTGCTCTTTTTATCTTGGGCGATCGTGTAGAATGTATTCTCATTTATTTCGTACCCTTGGAAATTCAATATAGTAGAAGATGGTGACGCGGCCAACAAGTATAGCTGATCTCCAACAGTGGTGTCATTCAAGAGATGTGTCCGCATTCAACCACCGAAAGACTTCATGTGTTCATCTGTAATCCATGATTCAGGCTTCCCCGGGTTTTTGGAGCGTATAATATTCTTGTGTTCCTCGATATACGGAGCTGCCAAGGTGGAATTATGTAGAACTGTGTAGTGTGCTTTAGTGAAAGAATCCCCGTCCCTACATATCATTGCTTTCTTTTCCAGCGTGCCTTTTCCACTTAGTCTTCCCTCATGTCGTGAGTCAGAAACATCAATCGGCTTAAGGTCAGGAATAAAGTCAACACAAAACTCAATGACCTCCTCTGTTCCATATCCCTTGGAGATGCTTCCTTCTGGTCTAGCACGGTTATGAACATATTTCTTTAAGATTCGCATGAACCTCTCAAAGGGGAACATATTGTGCAGAAATACCGGACCGAGAATGGCAATCTCTTCCACTAGGTGAACCAGGAGATGCGTCATAATATTGAAGAAGGATGGTGGGAACACCAATTCAAAACTAACAATACATTGTACCACATCCTTCTGTAACCTTGGCAGAATATCTGGATTGATTACCTTCTGAGATATTGCATTGAGGAATGCACACAGCTTCACAATGGGTACTCGAACATTTTTCGGTAGAAGCCCCCTCGATGCAATTGAAAGAAACTGCGTCATAATCACGTAACAGTCATGAGACTTCAGGTTTTGGAACTTTTTCTCTGCCATATTTATTATCCCCTTTATATTAGATGAGAAGCCCGACGGCACCTTGATACTGTAAAGGACTTCAAAAAAGATTTCCTTCTCTGCTTTGGTAAGAGCATAGCTGGCACGACTTAAGTGACGCCCTTTATCCGTCTTGTTCTGTGTATGCATGTTCTTTGGGTATTTCATATTTTGTTTGTCCTCCCGTGCTTCTGGTGTATCTTTTGTCTTCCCATACACGCCTAGGAATCCTAGCAGGTTCACACAAATATTCTTCGTCACGTGCATCACGTCGATTGAAGAGCGGACACGTAGGACTTTCCAATATGGCAGCTCCCAAAATATAGGTTTCTTCTTCCACATGGGTGCGTGTCCTGTAGCGACGTCGTTCGGAACTGATTGACCGCCGGGACCCTTTCCAAAGATTACTTCTAAGTCCTTGACCATACCAAATACATCATCACCAGCAGGGAGTTCAGGCTTCTTCCGGTGATCTGCCTCACCTTTGAAATGCTTGCCTTTCTTTATTACGGGATGATTGGTCGGAAGAAATCATCGATTTGCCAGGTACACAACCTTCTTGCATTTATGCAAATATGTACCTTCAGTCTTATCTAAACAGTGTGTGCATGCCTTATATCCCTTGTTTGTCTGTCCTGAAAGGTTACTAAGAGCAGGACAATCATTGATGGTTACGAAAAGCAACCCTCGTAAATCAAATGGCCCCCGTTTGTTCTCATCCCACGCACGTACACCTGGTTTGTCCCACAGCTGTAAGAGTTCTTCAACTAATGGCCTAAGGTACACATCAATGTCGTTGCCCGGTTGCTTCGGGCCTTGGATGAGCACTGACATCATAATAAACTTACGCTTCATGCACAACCAAGGAGGCAGGTTGTAGATACATAGAGTCACGGGCCAGGTGCTGTGACTGCATCTCTGCTCCCCAAAAGTATTCATGCCATCCGTACTTAGACCAAACCATAAGTTCCTTGCGTCACCTGCAAAGTATGGGAAGTCTCTCTCGATTTTTCTCCACTGTGACCCATCAGCAGGGTGTCTCAACTTTCCGTCTTTCTTACGGTCTTCTTTGTGCCATCGCAACAACCTGGCATGCTCTTTGTTTCTGAACATGCGTTTCAACCAAGGTATTATAGGAGCATACCACATAACCTTAGCAGGAACCCTCTTTCGGAGGGGCTCTCCCTCAACATCACCAGGGTCATCTCGTCTGATCTTATACCGCAATGCATTGTATACCGGGCATTTATCTAAATTCTCATACTCCTTACCGCGGTAGAGGATGCAGTCATTAATGCATGCATGTATCTTTTGCACATCTAATCCTAGAGGACAAAGAGTCTTCTTTGCTTCGTAGGTACTCTCGGGAAGTTCGTTATGTTTTGGAAACTTCGTCTTCATTATTTTCAGCATCTTTTCAAATGAGGAGTCAGTTAGACCACACTCTGCCTTCCATCGCAACAATTCCAGTGTGGTACCGAGCTTTGTGCTGCCATCTTTATAATTTGGGTACAACAATTTCTTGTGATTTTCTAACATGCCCTCTAACTTTAACTTCTCATTTTCTGTTTCACAGTCTCGCTTTGCATCAGAAATGACCCTACCAAGTTCGTCAGCCGGCTCATCTGATGCCCATTCTTCACCTCCTTCCTCTCCATTGTATTCCATTGCAGTATCACTGTATTCAGGAAACATATGATGATAGTTGTTATCATCATCTTCTTCTTCACCATATTCCATCATAACCCCTCTTTCCTCGTGCTTGGTCCAGCAATTATAGTTGGGCATGAAACCTTCCATAATCAAGTGGCCGATTTTTGAGGAAGAGTACTCCTTGTTGTTCCTTCATTGAACCATTGATAACGTATAAAACCATTCTCTTTGTTTGCCGTAGCCACATCGATAAATTTATCCACGCCTTTCATATACCCGGCTACGCGCCGGTCACCGTACATCCATTCCCGACCGTTCATCTGCATCATATAAGTAAGTTTATCAAAAAACAGAACATCATAAATAGTGAAATGGCCAATTCACATTGACACATGCATTGTATCAATAATAGAGAAAAGATAAGATTGCTTACCTCGATCGAGGAAAATAAAGAGGAGAAAGCTCAAGTGCGTCTCAGACACCTTCTATATTTTTGTTCTATGAGAAATTGAACGGGATCATTCACTCAAACATTTAATCAAACACCTTGAATGCATGCATAGAGGAAAAAAACTAGCACACCCCTCATACCTTCCACCAAAAAAAAATAGTGAAGGCAGAGGGCTGGGGCGTTGCATTTATATAGGTGAGCATACGTTCCGGTTTGTAACTAAAGGTGTATGCCACGTCACGTGGCTGACGCCCAACCTTTATCCCGGTTTGTGTTACAAATCGAGACGTATGCCCCCTTACCAACCGGGACGCATGCCTCCGGGAACGGGGCCCGCTTGAACCGGAACGCGTGCCACGAACCGGGACTAATGTTCTAAGGGCGCGAAGGGATGGCCTGTTTTCTATTAGTGTATCGCGAATCCAATTTTAGTCACATAAATGCATTAGGGGCAAAAGCATCTTTTCTTGTCCCCGTTTTAACACCATCGGTGCTCAAAATAAACTAGAGTATTATAGAGGAAATAAAATTTTACATGGTGTCAAATAGGAAAGAAAAACCTTTGGTATCCATCATTTATTTTGCAATTTCATTCCTATGCTGTTTGGTTGGCATGGAATTGGGCTGTCATTTCATTCTGATTCCTATCTTAGACATGTCATTTCCAAATTCTGGTGGCAGCCAAACCTATAGATTAAATGAAATGAACGACCTCTTAGGGTCAAACAAGGAATCAAATTTTAAGATAGTGTCAAATAAGACAATGGGCATTAAAAAAAGGAAATATCACTTGTATAGCGTGAGATGACTGACGATAAGTCTTTTTTGTCGGCCATTCATCTGATCATGAATAAACTTTCTTCAAAATTTTAGACAAATATCAAACAAATGAGTTCTCTTGAAGAAGGGGGGCCATTGCCCCCCTTTGATCCACGATGTTCGGCCGCCCTGGCTAAGAGTAAGACAATCGGTTCAAAAATCGACTATTATTCCCTTCCCATCGTTCGGTAAGTGAAGCTAATTCTGAACTGATTATGGATGGATGCTAACACAATCATTTAAACGAAAGATTTTTATAACATGAACTTTTATTTCCACCTTTGACTGCCATCGTCGTCCATTTACACCAAGTACATGGATCATCGTACAATACTCATTACAGACCCGGACACGAGAGTAGATCAAAGCAAACTTACAAACTGCTAAATGAGTGGGGCGTGCAGGAATCATGGAAGTGATGAAAAGATAAAAACATGGTACGTGAAACCCCACTAAGGACTAAACGAAAGGCGAAGCGAACTACGAGACCACGTCTAGTGATCCCTGGTGACGTTCCCGGTGGCGCCGGTGGTGTGGTCCTTGCCGGCCGTGTTGGTGGCGGAGGTGTTGTCGCCGCCCATCCCGAGCGTGTTGACCACGGCGTCCTTGGCGCCCACCACGGCGCCCTTGACCGTCTCGGTGGCCTGCTGCAGCACGCCGCCGGTCTTGTCCTTGGCGGCGACGGCGGACTCCTGCGTGTACTGCGCCGTCTCGGACGCCTTCTGCTTGGCGGCCTCGGTGGCCTCCGCGGCCTTCTGCTTGGCCGCCTCCGTCTTCTCTCCCAGGAAGCTGCCGGTGCTGTCCTTGCTCTGGACGGTCTTCTCCTTGGCCGCCTGCGCCGTCTCGGCCGCCCTGTCCTTGGCCGCTTGCGCGGTCTGCGCCGTCTTGTCCTTGGCCTCGCAGGCCTTCTGCTTGGCGGCCTCCGTGGTCTCCCCGGCCTTCTGCTTCGCCGCCTCCGTGGTCTCGCCCGTCTTCTGCTTGGTGGCCTCCGTCGCGTGCCCCGCCTTGTCCTTGGTCGCCCCCATCATCTGCCCGGTCTTCTCCTGCGTGACAGAGGACATGTCAGGGACGAACTTTGAGAAATAGTGCAGCTAGTAAAAGATCATCTCGGAGGAAGATCGACGGTGGTTGTTACCTCGGTGCGGCCCTTGGTCTCGCCGGCGGTGTAGCTCGTCTGGTTCTGGTTGGAGGCCATCTTCACTCTCGCGAAACTTGGCTCAAATTAAACAAAGCACGAACTGGAAAACACTACTAGGAAACTAATCTCGCTTTTTGCTGAACTTGAAATGGGATCGACTGGATGTGGAAAGGAGCTTGGGATCATATCCCTTTATAGGCCGCAGCGAGGAGACGGGCTCCGGGACACGTCGCAAGGCGGTGCTCGTACATGGCCTCCACGTAGAAGCTAGAAAGGACACGCGTTGCCGATCTTCCAGCCGTTCCTTCGCGAAGCTCTGCCATGTAGACGGAGCTGATTCGACCGAGAGAACCCGTGCCAAGGCAAGACAAAGAAGCCGGAATAAACAACTCCAGAGCAGCCCAGCGCGTGTACGGCGGCAACGAGTCCGTCCATCCGCCGACGATGCCGGCGGGTGCAAAGTTGGATGCGGCTTTCTGCGTGGTCAGTTTAGCGGTTTACACTTGGTTGCGCCATGGTCGCCGCCATGTGCGTCGCTAGCTACCTCCATGATTCATCGACGTGTGCGTGTTGCTGTTGCTCTCTCTTGTGATCGGCTAATTGGCATGTAATGACTTGTTTTGTTTATGCGATCCCTTACTGCAAAAGGAAACCACCCTGGCCACACGAATAGTTTAACAACGCCGATCAGATCAGAGGTTTCCAGAAGTAGCAGCAGCGACTGACACCGAACGCATCGAACAAGGTAAAATATGTTGGGAGATCCCGCGACGGCGACTGTAATCCAGAGAAAATGAATTGGAGTCCGTCTCAAAAACAAAGAATTTGGATTAGGCGGCCCGCGGATATTCGCGGGCCAGGGCCTGGCCCAACTCATCTAGGCCTTCTCCCACTTCGAGAGTGAGAACGGAAAGGCTCGCTTTGGGTTTAAATATTCTTTTTAAGGAAACTGCTGGGCGTCCCCCGATGGGCTGTTCCCATCGTTCTCCTTCCCTGCGCGACACGTGTCCCTAAAATCGTTCCAAATCCTGTTTTTGCTGCAAACCGGCCCGTTTTTGTTACATATGTTTCTGTTTTTGCTTCGGAAGCAAAAAAAACAGTTCGTTTCAGAAATAGAACGTCTCGCCGGAGACCATGTAGCAAAAAAATTATGCTAATACAGCAAAACCGACTTCGCCGGAAACATCGTCGGAAAAAACTCGTCAGTGACTCTCGCTGGAGATCTTGTAGCAAAAAGTTGACACTGTTGTAGCAAAACCACGAGACGATTATAGCAACAAAGTTCTTCTAATGTAGTAAAAAACTAACATCGTCGGAGACCTCGCCGGATGCTTTTTTGGACACCTCATCGGAGACCTCATCGGGGATGTCATAGCAAAATATAGGAGAACGATTGTAGTGAAATATTTATACTATTGTAGCAAATCCATTGACCGTCGGTAGCGATGACACCGATCGTCGGTAGCAAAAATCTGTCACTATACAGGTAGCATCAACATCGGCCGTTTCTAGCAGCCCCTCTTACCCCTTGCAGCAGCGCCGTCGGCCGTTGGTAGCAACCACGACTACCGGGAGCCGGCATCTCCAACGAGGACAGGCTAGGGCGCTAGGGAGGTAGAGAGGCGATGTCCTATAGGATGGTGCCGGCGGCAGCGGCCACCGGAGCGGGGCGCCATCGCTGGAGTTCCACCATCTTCGCGCCCGTGCGGCGGTGGGCGGACGCCCGCGGCCACGATCTCCCCGGCGGCTGGCCGGCCCCCGGAGGCGTCGCCTATGTCGCCGCCCTCGCCGGGCACGACCTCCACCGCGCGCTGTCGGCCGCCGGCTCCGGGGCTCACCCGCCGCTCACCTTCTCCGAGGGGATTGGAGCTCCTCCATGGCCGATGCGGGGAGAAGAAAAAAGGAGTCGATACAGGGAGGAAGAAAAAAGAAAGAGAAAGAGGCACGCAGGTGGTGGGTCCTGCTATTAATGAGCGTACGAGCGGTTAACGCCTCCTCGACCCGGACGATGGTCGTCCGGGGAAAGGCAATCATTTTCCTTTTTTTAAATGCTTTAGCCCTGCCTGCGTTAAATTAATAACATCGAAAAGGGTCATATAGAGTGTTGAAGGATCAACTGATAGGCAAAGCATAAAATAAAAAAATAAGATTGTAAAGAAACACAGCTTGAAAATCGAGGCCCATGTCTATCCACACGAACATAAAACTAGAGAGGACGCGTATGAAGCAAGGCAGACTGCCGGAAATATTTAGGACACTTAAGAGGACGTGTTGCATGGACGAGTGTAAACATGTAACTTCAAGATCTAGGACATTGCAGATAAATAATACTCTCTCCGTCCCAAAATAGATGTCTCAAATTTGTCAAAATTTGGATGAATCTAGACACTATTTATATAGGTTCATCAAATTTTGACAAAATCTAGGACATCTATTTTAGGACGGAGGGAGTAATAAACATCCAAATACTAAACAATTCTAGGCACGTGCTCCAATATAGTCATACGTGCTCGCAATGATAACTTGATGTCCAGCCAGCCCGTGGCAGCGGGGCCTCTAGGAAACTACTGGAAATTAAGGTGCTCCTTTTAATAGAGCACCAGAGCAAAGCATTAACATTTCGTGAACACATGTGATCCTCACAACACAGTCATTCCCTCCGGTTGTCCCAATTATTGTCACTTTTGGGCCTTTGGATCCGGACAATGATATGTGTACACAACTTACAGATAAGATCACAAACAATACTATCATAATGATTCAATAATAAGCTCAGATCTGAGATCATGTCACTCGGACTCTAGTGACAAGCATTAAGCACAAAAAGTTGCAACAAAGTCAAATAACACTAATAGAGATACTAGGCACTATGCCCTAATAATCTTATTCGATTACATGATAGGACTCATCCAATCTCCCCAAGCCTACAACGGAGGATTCTCACTCATGGATAAGGGAAACATGGATGGTTGATGGAGATGCATTGGTGATGACGATGTCGATGATTCTCTCCAAATCCCCCGTCCCGGCAGGGTGCCAGAAC
Source organism: Avena sativa (assembly GCA_916181665.1). NCBI lineage: Eukaryota > Viridiplantae > Streptophyta > Magnoliopsida > Poales > Poaceae > Avena > Avena sativa. The sequence goes on along the minus strand of OV702279.1, from coordinate 365,058,555 downwards.
GAAGTTTTTGGATTCGAATCTTGGTTTCTGGTGGCGGCGGCGTAGCGGAACTCTTTCTGAAAAACTATCGACCTCCCCTCGGTTTTTAGGTCGAGAGGCAACTTATAGGGGCAGAGGGAGGCCGAGGGGGTGCCTGGGGTGGCTGCACCCCCTAGGCGCGACCAGAGGTGGGCCCACGCCTGGCAGGGGTGTGGGCCTCCCAGGCCCCTTCTCTGTCTCGTCTTCTGGCTCCGTGGATCTTCTGCTGAAATATAATTTTTGGCATATTTTCCGGCATTTTTCCTTATAGTTGATTTTCTGCACAAAAACTAGACATCGAGGTAATTCTGCTGAAAACAACGTCAGTCCGTGTTAGTTGTATCCAAATCACACAAGTTTAGAGGAGAAACAATAGCAAAAATGTTCACGAAAGTAAATACGTTTTGGACGTATCAACTTGAAGGGAATATGCCCGAGAGACAATAATAAAGTGGTTATTATCGTATTCCTTGTTTATGATAAATGCTTATTTTACATGCTATAATTGCATTAATACAGAAACGTTAATACATGTGTGTTCAATAAACAAACAAAAAGTTTCTAGTTATGCCTCTCTTATAAACTAGCTCATTGATTAACAAGATGATCAAGGTTTCCTGCTCATGGACATTGGATGTTATTAATAACGAGGTCACAATATTAGCGTAATGATGTGATGAACATTCATCCGAAGTATAGCATTACGATCAAAGTCATTGAGTTTATATTGCTATAACAACTTACGAAGTGATCTTAATCCTTAGACCATGAGATCATGTCAATCATTAACACCAGAAGAATTTCTTGATAGCATCAAACGTCACACCGTAACAGGGTGATTATAAAGATGGGTTCAAAACTACTAAAGTGTTATGTTGAGGCCCATGGATCGAGAGTGAAATTTGTTCATCCCAATGACGGATAGATATGATCTGGGCCCTCTCAGTGATATCACATTGATTAGCTTGCAAGCAAGTGATTTGATCACTAGAATGTTATATCACGGGAACGAGAAAAGAGTGTAAGTCAGTAATGAGATCAAACTAGGTATGGAGATACCGATGATCGAATCTCGGACATGTAATATATCATGAAACAAAGGGATTAAGGTACTAGCGTAAAAGGTTCCGACGATCACAAGAAAGTCATCGTTGAATGTGTGGGAATCAGTATGGGTCTCCAGATCCCGCTTCTGATTATTGATCTAAGAGGGGTCTCGATCATGTCCGCATTATTCGCGAACCGTAGGGTGACACACTTAAGAGGCACCTACATCCATTTGGAGCAAAAGTTTCATGCCAGAAAGAATAACAAGCGCAGGAATTTATTTCACTAGATACCGAAACGGGTTTTCGGGTGAAATTGCAGAAAGTGTTTTTGCATGTGAAATGAAATAATAGCAAGGGGTTATATAGAATGTTTGTCATTAAAGTAATTGACAAAATTATGAATAAATAAAAGGAGTTTTATTTAATGAGAGTTTGCATTAAATTTGGTGGAAATTTAATGGGAATTTAAGTGAGTTTTTTAGTGGAGGAAATTGAAAGGCATTTGAGTGAGTGGAGTGTCCACCCACATGAATGTGGAACAGGTGGGGGAAGCCCCCATGGCTGGGCTCCATGCCCCTTGGGTGCCCCCTCTCCCCTATTAAAGGACTCCCTCTCATCCTCTTAAAGCACACCTCCTCGTGAAGGATATTTTATCCCCTCTACTATTTATCCCCATGGTCTCGAACTAGCGAGATACATGTTTGTGCTGGCTATTCGGCAAGAAAGAGTTGTGTTTCCGCTGCATCGCTGGAGCGAGGAGGCGGAGGTTGCTCGGTGTCTCGTACGTGTGTGTGAGCACGGATGAGCTGCTGTTTTGCGCGCTAAGACTTCCTCTCGATGTTGAGATCGGCAAGAGATCATCTACATCAACCACGAGTTTAAACTCGTTAAGCTTTGTCGGTCTTCAAGGGTATGTTTTCTATGGATATACATCCGCTCGTTGCTTGTATCTAGTAGATAGATCTTGGTACATAGTTGTTCCCGTTATAGGAATTTTTTTTGTTTTCTATGCTGCGAACCCTACAGTGGTATCAAAGCCGGATCTATGCGTAGATGCTTTGCACGGGTAGTACACATATGAGTATGTGGGTGGTGATGATCATTTTATTGCTTCTTAGTTGTACTTTGGGTATTGGTGACATAGTGGGATGAAGCGGCCCGAACAAATTTTACATGTTCTCGCACATGAGACATGTTCCACGCTTGACATGCAACTAGTTTTGCATAAGTGGCTAGCGGGTGTCTGTCTCTCCTACTATAGTCAATATCTAATTTGCAACGAGTTGTCAACAATTTTGTTATCCTCGTTGTGGTTCATGTTCGTAGGTAAGAACGGTTCTATCTTCGAAAGCCCTACGCCACGTAAAACTTGCAATGGATAAATTAGAGTCATCTAGTTTAGATTGTTGCTGGCTTAGTGTTATGATATGGTGATGTTGTAAGTAGAAGTATGAGATGATACTCTTACAACACACATAACATGTAAGTTCCATAGACCTTAGCCTTACACATAGAGGTATGATAGTGATCATACCACTATGCACATGATGGAGATCATATGCGGGAACCATATCATTTCACTTACAAACATGTGATGTTTGATTGCACCTTATATTGCTTGTTTGCAGTTTTATTAGAATAATAAGATGATCCCTCATTTAAATATCAAGATAAGAATGTGTTCTTCCTTAATTATGCACCGATTATGTTTCGTCGCTCCAAGACATCACGTGATGATCGTGTGTTCTTGGATCCACGACCATATTATGGGTGTAAGACAGTTACACACGCGAATAATAAGGTTCTTACTTGGCGAGCCTGGTATATACAGACATGGCCTCGGAACACGGACCGAAAGGTTAAGCATGAGTCATATGGTAGATATGATGCCTATTTGATGCTCGCCTTTGAAGCTACACGGACTCACGTGATGATCGGACTTGGTGTAGTTGTTGGAGATATGCCCTAGAGGCAATAATAAATGTAGTTGTTATTATATCTTTGTGTTTATGATAAATGTTTACATTCATGCTATAATAGTATTAACAAGGAAACCATTAATACTTGTGTGATTTGTAAACTTAATTTGAAGTCCCTAGTATAGCCTCTATACTTCACTAGCTTGTTGGTTGATTAATGATTGTGGTTTCCCTATCATGAACATTGAGATGTTATCAACAACAAGATCATATCGTTAGGAGAATGATATGATGGACATACTCCTATTGATAAGCGTAGCATAAAGATCAAAGTCATTTCAATAGTTCAATTGCTATATTCTTTCTGATACATAGTAACCTAATTCCTTCGACCATGAGATCATGCATATCACCTTTACCGGATGGATGCTTTGATGACATCAAACACCACACCGTAACTGGGTGGCTATAAAGGTGGCATTAAGTGTTCGGAAAGTATTGGTTGAAACACATGGATCAAGAGTGGGATTTGTCCATCCACATGACGGATAGATATACTCTGGGCCCTCTCGGTGGAATGTCATCCAATTAGCTTGCAAGCATGTGACTTGGTCACAAGGGATCACATATCACGGGAATGAGAAAAGAGTACTTATCAGTAACGAGGTTGAACTAGGTATGCAGAGATACCGACGATCATAACCTCGGATAAGTAAACTATCGTGAGACAAAGGGAAATTGGTATCGTATGTAAGTGGTTCATTCGATCACAAAGTAATCGTAGAAATATGTGGGAGCCATATGAATTTCCAGATTCCTCTATTGGTTATTGTTCAGAGAAGTGTCTCGATCATGTCCGCATAATTCACGAACCGTAGGGAGACACACTTAAGGATTCGACGTTGTTTGAGTAGTTATGGTATTATGAGAAAGAGACCGAATGTTGTTCGGAGTCTCGGATGGGATCCGGGATATCACGAGGTGATCCGGAATGGTCCGGAGAATAAGATTCATATAAGGAAAGTCCCGTTTCGGAGTTCGGGAATGATTCCGGTGTTTTCATCGGGAATGTTCTAGAAGGTTCCGGATTGTCCGGCACTCCGGGGGGGAGGGTACATGAGTGTGTCATTGAATGATTGCATCATGTACTAAGTGTTCTTGCTGTTCCAAAAACATGAAAGTCAAATTGCCAGTTTGAAAGTCAAACGGCTAAAACAGGAAACTGTGGGAAACAGGAAACTGTGGGAAACAAGCAAGAGGAGTTGGAACCAACTTGGAGGAGGAGTCCCACTCCTCCAAGCCGGCGCCCAGCCCAAGGCCGACTTGGGGAGGGACTCCCCTCCCCTGGCCGCGCCTCCCCACCCATAAAAGGAGGGGCAGGGCTCTCCTCCTAGAACACACAAGTTCCTATCTTCTACCTCCGGTTTAGAGCCGTTTTGGTTTAGAGCTTCTAATTGCTTTAGCCAGCGGTTTAGAGCCTTTTAGTTGGTTTAGAGCCTTCTAATTGGTGTGTCTAATTACTAGACCACTAATAGCCTCTCTCATAAGCTCCACCATACTCGCACCGGCTTAAGGCGAAGCCCTGCGGGATTTCCCCTCTACTTCCGGTACCACGCCGTTGTGCTGCCGGAATCGCGAGGAGAGTACTACAACCTCCGCTGCCTGCTGGAACAAGGGAGAGGAAGGTCTTCGTCGAGTACCGAACGTGTGACCGACTGCGGGAGCGCTGCCGGAACGTGGCGCCGGAAGGATCGTCTACACGATCTTGAGATCGGAAAGAGTACGACTACATCACCCACGAGAATCCGCTCTCGTTAAACGCTTTGGAATCTTCGAGGGTAAGTTATACCATCGACTCGTTGCTACAATCTAGTAGATAGATCTTGGCTTGTTTGTTTGTATGCGATAGAAATTTTTTGTTTTCCATGCTACGAACCCCTACAGTGGTATCAGAGCCGTGTCTATATGTAGATCTGTTGCACGAGTAGAACACAATGGTCATTGTGGGCGTTGATGCTTTTATTGTAGATTGCTTTTTGTGTACTTTGCAACTTGCGGTATGTTGGGATAAAGCGGCCCGGGCTAACCTTACATGACATCGTTCATGAGACTTGCTCCACGCTTGACATGCAACTTGTATTGCATAAGTGGCTTTGCGGGTGCCTGTTTCTCCTAGCATAGTTAAGATCCAATTTACAACGGGTAATCAACAATGCTAGTATCAATGTTGTGGTTCTTGTTCGTAAGTTAGAACGACACTTATTGAAAGCCCCAAACCACGTAAAATATGCAAAGAAAGTAGAGGCGTCTAACTTTGTTTTGCAGGGGTGTGCAGTGATGTGATATGGCCATGATTGTGATTATATTTGATGTATGCAATGTTCCTTATTGTAAGTTGGCAACCGGCAGGAGCCATATGGTTGTCTTTAATTTATGTTAAGACCCGCGTGTCTATTCAAAGTAGTTGTAATAGTTGAAGCCGGTGGACGACAACCATGGTGAAGCGTCATTGACCTTGATGCAATGCCGGAGATGATGGAGATCATGTTCGTGTTTGAAGATGGAGATCGGAAGCACAAAGAAGAAAGGCCATATCATATCACATATTATGAATTGCATGTGATGTTAATCCTTTATGCATCTTGTATTGCTTAGTAGACGACGGTAGCATTATAAGATGATCCCTCATGCACATGAATTTCAAATCATAAAGTGTTCGCCCTTAGTTAGCACCGTTGCTAAAGCTTGTTGTTTCGAAGCACCACGTGATGATCGGGTGTGTTAGATTCCGCAAGTGTATACAACGTGAGCAAGCCAGATTTGCTCATGCGGAAACTAAGGTTTGATCTTGACGGGCCTAGCATGTACATACATGGTCTCGGAACACGGATCACCGAAAGGTAAAGCATGAATCATATAGTAGATATGATGAACATGTCGATTGTTCGCCATTGAAACTATATCAACTCTCGTGATGATCGGTGTTGATGTGGTGGATTTGGTTCGTGTGATCACTAAAACAATGTGAGGGATATTGTTTTGAGTGGGAGTTCACCTAGATTAATTTTATTATTAATTTGAACTCAATTTGTCATAAACTTAGTCTAAACTATTGCAAATATGTTGTAGATCAATGGCGGCCCCTACCATCAATTTTAATGCGTTCCTAGAGAAAGAAAAGTTGAAAAACAATGGAAGCAACTTCGCGGATTGGTTCCGCAATTTGAGGATTGTCCTCACAGCTGGTAATTTGACCTATGTGCTGGATGCACCGCTGGGTGACCCACCTGCAGCTGATGCTCCCGATGAAGTAAAGAATGTTTACCTCGCTCGGAAGAATCAGTACTCCATAGTTCAGTGTGCTATCTTGTATGGTTTAGAATCGGAGCTTCAGAAAAGGTTTGAAGAGTCAGACGTCAGACCCATATGATATTGTCGAGGATCTCAAATTGATTTTTGAGACTCATGCGGCAATTGAAAGCTATGAGGCTTCTGAAAAGTTCTTTAACTGCAAGATGGAAGAGGGCAGCTCCGTCAGTGAGCATGTGCTTAAGATGTCTGGGCACGCAAACAAACTTCAAAGCTTGGGTATAGTGATTCCTAATGCTTTGGGGGTTTACCGCGTCCTCCAGTCATTGCCACCAAGTTACAGGAACTTTGTGATGAACTACAACATGCAGAACATGAACAAAGAGTTGCCAGAACTATTTGCTATGTTAAAATCTGCAGAAGTGGAGATCAAGAAAGAGCACCAAGTGTTGATGGTCAATAAGACCACCAAATTCAAGAAAGGCAAGTCTAAGAAAAAGGGACACTTCAAGAAGGGTGGTAAGAAAGTTGCCACGCCGACGAAGAAAACCAAGGCTGGACCAAAGCCTGAAACTGAGTGCTTTTACTGCAAGGGAGTAGGTCACTGGAAGCGGAATTGCCCAAAGTACTTGGAGGATTTGAAGAACGGCAACATCAAGAAGAAAGGTATATCTGATATACATGTTATTGATGTGTATCTCACTAGTATTCGTAGTAGTGCCTGGGTATTTGATACTGGTTCGGTTGCTCATATTTGTAACTCGAAACAGGTGCTGCAGAATAAACGGAAGCTAGCGAAGAACGAGGTGACGATGCGCGTGGGAAACGGATCAAAGGTTGATGTGATCGTGGTCGGCACGCTACCTCTTCATCTACCATCGGGATTAGTTTTATACTTAAATAATTGTTATTTAGTGCCTGCGTTAAGCATGAACATTATATCAGGATCTTGTTTATTGCGAGACGGTTACTTGTTTAAGTCAGAGAATAATGGTTGTTCGATTTATATGAGTAATATGTTTTACGCACATGCACCTTTGATAGATGGTCTATTCTTATTGAATCTCGATAGTGGAAATACACATATCAACAACATTGAGGCTAAACGTTTGAAATCAAGCGATAATTCGACCTATATGTGGCACTGTCGTCTTGGTCACATTGGAGTGAAGCGTATGAAGAAACTCCATTCCGATGGACTTCTTGAATCACTTGATTTTGAATCACTTGATAGATGCGAAGCATGTCTGATGGGAAAAATGACTAAGACTCCATTTTCTGGTATGATGGAGCGAGCTACGGACTTATTGGAAATCATACATACCGATGTATGTGGTCCAATGAGTGTAGCATCGCGCGGTGGTTATCGTTATGTTCTTACCTTCACAGATGACTTGAGTAGATATGGGTATATCTATTTCATGAAACATAAGTCCGAAACTTTCGAGAAGTTTAAGGAGTTTAAAAGTGAGGTAGAGAATCAACGTAACAAGAAGATTAAATTTCTACGTTCTGATCGTGGAGGTGAATATCTAAGTTACGAGTTTGACGAGCATTTAAAGAAGTGCGGAATACTTTCACAATTGACACCGCCGGGAACACCACAGCATAATGGTGTGTCCGAACGTCGTAATCGAACTCTCTTAGATATGGTTCGTTCTATGATGTCACTTACAGATTTACCGCTATCATTTTGGGGTTATGCATTAGAAACAGCCGCATTCACTTTAAATAGGGCACCATCTAAATCCGTTGAAACGACACCGTATGAATTATGGTTTGGGAAGAAACCTAAATTGTCGTTCCTTAAAGTTTGGGGATGCGAAGCCTATGTAAAGAAGTTACAGCCGGACAAGCTTGAACCCAAAGCGGAAAAATGCGTCTTCATAGGATACCCGAAGGAAACTATTGGGTATACCTTCTATCATAGATCCGAAGGCAAAATCTTCGTTGCCAAGAATGGATCCTTTCTAGAGAAGGAATTTCTCTCGAAAGAAGTGACTGGAAGGAAAGTAGAACTCGACGAGGTTGTCGAACCTTCTCTCGAAATTGCGAGTAGCGCAGCACCGGAAGAAGTTCCTGTGGTGTATGCACCAATAAGAGAGGAAGCTAATGATGGTGATCATGAAACTTCGGTTGAAGTTACTACAGAGCCTCGGAGGTCAACGAGAACTCGTACCACTCCAGATTGGTATGATTCCGTTATGAATGTCATGGTGGTGAACAACACCGATGACCCCGAGACATATGAGGAAGCGATGATGAGCCCAGATTCCAATAAATGGCAAGAAGCCATGAAATCCGAGATTGGATCCATGTACGAAAACCAAGTATGGACTTTGGTGGACTTACCGGATGGCCGGAAGGCTGTCGAGAACAAATGGATTTTCAAGAAGAAAACAGATGCTGATGGTAATGTTACTGTCTATAAAGCTCGACTTGTCGCAAAAGGGTTTCGACAAATTCAAGGAGTTGACTACGATGAGACTTTCTCACCGGTAGCGAAGCTAAAGTCTGTGAGGATTATGTTAGCAATCGCTGCATATTATGATTATGAGATATGGCAGATGGATGTCAAAACAGCATTCCTCAATGGAGACATTGATGAAGAGTTGTATATGATGCAACCCAAAGGTTTTGTCGATCCTAAAGATGCTAACAAGGTACGCAAGCTTCAACGGTCCATCTATGGATTGAAGCAAGCATCCCGAAGTTGGAATCAACGTTTTGATAAGGTAATCAAAAGTTTTGGTTTTATACAAACTTATGGAGAAGCTTGTATTTACAAGAAAGTGAGTGGGAGCTCTGTAGCATTCTTAATACTGTATGTGGATGACATATTGTTGATTGGGAATGATGTAGACCTTCTTAATAGTGTCAAGGAATATTTGAATAATAGTTTTTCAATGAAGGATCTTGGCGAAGCAGCTTACATATTAGGCATAAAGATTTATAGAGATAGATCGAAACGCCAAATATCATTGTCACAGAGTACATATTTGGACAAAGTTCTAAAGAAGTTTGGAATGGAAGAAAGCAAGAAAGGGTTCTTGCCCATGTTGCCCAATACGACCTTGAGTAAAACTCAAAGTCCAACATCGGCAGAAGATAGAGAAAGGATGAGTAAAACTCCCTATGCCTCAGCCATAGGATCTCTAATGTATGCCATGCTATGTACTAGACCCGACATCGCATATGCTGTTAGTCTAACTAGCAGATATCAAAGTGATCCAGGAGTGGATCATTGGACAGCGGTCAAAAACATCCTTAAGTACTTGAGAAGAACTAAGGATATGGTTCTTTCTTATGGAGGTGATGAACAACTCGTTGTTAATGGTTACACCGATGCTAGTTGGAACACCGATCCGGATGATTCTAAATCACAATCTGGATACGTATTTATTTTGAATGGTGCAGCAGTTAGCTGGAGGAGTGCAAAGCAAAGCGTTGTGGCGAGATCTTCAACTGAATCGGAATACATGGCTGCTTCGGAGGCTTCACAAGAAGCGATATGGATGAAAGAGTTCATTACAGAGCTGGGTGTGGTTCCAAGTGCGCTGGACCCAATGTCTATCTACTGTGATAACATGGGCGCCATAGCCATTGCGCAAGAACCAAGGTCACACAAGAAGCTGAAGCATATTAAACTGCGTTTTCACGCTATTCGAGAACATATCCAGGATGGGGATATAAAGATTTGCAAAGTACACACAGATCTGAATGTGGCGGATCCGTTGACTAAACCTCTCCCAAGAGCAAAACATGACCAACACCAAACTGCCATGGGTGTTCGGTATATTACCATGTAATCTAGATTAGATGACTCTAGTGCAAGTGGGAGACTGTTGGAGATATGCCCTAGAGGCAATAATAAATGTAGTTATTATTATATCTTTGTGTTTATGATAAATGTTTACATTCATGCTATAATAGTATTAACAAGGAAACCATTAATACTTGTGTGATTTGTAAACTTAATTTGAAGTCCCTAGTATAGCCTCTATACTTCACTAGCTTGTTGGTTGATTAATGATTGTGGTTTCCCTATCATGAACATTGAGATGTTATCAACAACAAGATCATATCGTTAGGAGAATGATATGATGGACATACTCCTATTGATAAGCGTAGCATAAAGATCAAAGTCATTTCAATAGTTCAATTGCTATATGCTTTCTGATACATAGTAACCTAATTCCTTCGACCATGAGATCATGCATATCACCTTTACCGGATGGATGCTTTGATGACATCAAACACCACACCGTAACTGGGTGGCTATAAAGGTGGCATTAAGTGTTCGGAAAGTATTGGTTGAAACACATGGATCAAGAGTGGGATTTGTCCATCCACATGACGGATAGATATACTCTGGGCCCTCTCGGTGGAATGTCATCCAATTAGCTTGCAAGCATGTGACTTGGTCACAAGGGATCACATATCACAGGAACGAGAAAAGAGTACTTATCAGTAACGAGGTTGAACTAGGTATGCAGAGATACCGACGATCATAACCTCGGATAAGTAAACTATCGTGAGACAAAGGGAAATTGGTATCGTATGTAAGTGGTTCATTCGATCGCAAAGTAATCGTAGAAATATGTGGGAGCCATATGAATTTCCAGATTCCTCTATTGGTTATTGTTCAGAGAAGTGTCTCGATCATGTCCGCATAATTCACGAACCGTAGGGAGACACACTTAAGGATTCGACGTTGTTTGAGTAGTTATGGTATTATGAGAAAGAGACCGAATGTTGTTCGGAGTCTCGGATGGGATCCGGGATATCACGAGGTGATCCGGAATAGTCCGGAGAATAAGATTCATATAAGGAAAGTCCCGTTTCGGAGTTCGGGAATGATTCCGGTGTTTTCATCGGGAATGTTCTAGAAGGTTCCGGATTGTCCGGCACTCCGGGGGGGGGGGGAGGGTACATGAGTGTGTCATTGAATGATTGCATCATGTACTAAGTGTTCTTGCTGTTTCAAAAACATGAAAGTCAAATTGCCAGTTTGAAAGTCAAACGGCTAAAACAGGAAACTGTGGGAAACAAGCAAGAGGAGTTGGAACCAACTTGGAGGAGGAGTCCCACTCCTCCAAGCCGGCGCCCAGCCCAAGGCCTACTTGGGGAGGGACTCCCCTCCCCTGGCCGCGCCTCCCCACCCATAAAAGGAGGGGCAGGGCTCTCCTCCTAGAACACACAAGTTCCTATCTTCTACCTCCGGTTTAGAGCCGTTTTGGTTTAGAGCTTCTAATTGCTTTAGCCAGCGGTTTAGAGCCTTCTAGTTGGTTTAGAGCCTTCTAATTGGTGTGTCTAATTACTAGACCACTAATAGCCTCTCTCATAAGCTCCACCATACTCGCACCGGCTTAAGGCGAAGCCCTGCGGGATTTCCCCTCTACTTCCGGTACCACGCCGTTGTGCTGCCGGAATCGCGAGGAGAGTACTACAACCTCCGCTGCCTGCTGGAACAAGGGAGAGGAAGGTCTTCGTCGAGTACCGAACGTGTGACCGACTGCGGGAGCGCTGCCGGAACGTGGCGCCGGAAGGATCGTCTACACGATCTTGAGATCGGAAAGAGTACGACTACATCACCCACGAGAATCCGCTCTCGTTAAACGCTTTGGAATCTTCGAGGGTAAGTTATACCATCGACTCGTTGCTACAATCTAGTAGATAGATCTTGGCTTGTTTGTTTGTATGCGATAGAAATTTTTTGTTTTCCATGCTACGAACCCCTACAGTAGTGGATTTTGTTCATGTAATCACCAAAAAGACACGAGGGATGTTGTTTTTGAGTGGAAGTTTATTTCTATTTTGGATTAGTAAAACTCAATTTATCATAAATTAAATCAAAGTGAGTTTGCATAATTTGTTGTAGCCATTGGCATTCGTTCACCACCTTATGCATAATTGTAATTGAGATAATAGAACTATAGAATTCTTGATATTTACTTTACGAATAGTTTAACGATGCCGATCAGATCAGAGGTTTTCAGAAGAAGAAGCATCGACTAACAACGAATGCATCGAAGAAGGTAAAAAAATATGTTGGGAGATCTCGCGACTGTAATAATCCAGAGAAAATGATTTGGAGTGTCCACCTCAAAAGGAAAATTGGATTAGGCGGCCCGTGGATATTTGTAGGCCAGGGCCTGACCCAACTCATCTAGGCCTTCTCCCACTTCGAGAGTGAGAACGGAAAGGCTCTTTTTGGGCTTAAATATTTTTTTTAAAATGCTTTAGCCATGCCTGCGTTAAATTAATAACATCAAAAAGGGTCATACAGAGTGTTGAAGGATCAACTGATAGGCAAAGCACAAAATAAAAAATAAGATTGTAAAGAAACACAGCTTGAAAATCGAGGCCCATGTCTATCCACACGAACAAAACACTAGAGAGGACACGTGTGAAGCAAGGCACCCCGCCGAAAAGACCTTGCCTTCGTCAGCTCCCGGCTCCGTCAATGTAGTGACATCCCCGAGGCAGAGCTCCCAGCCTAGACACCCAACTTCGCGCAGAATCGAGCGAGAACACCGGAATTCAGAGGCAGTGGTCTGGGGGCAGTGAAAAGGGGAGGTCACCGTCTTTAGAGGTTGGTGGCGCGTCTCTCGCACCATAATCAGCAGCCTCCATCCCTTTGCTGCCGCGTAACCGAGAAGGATGAACAAAGGCACCGGGGAGTGCCTTGCCGCTAGATCGACGTTGCCCTCACCTTCCAAAGTTGCCTCATATGCCACAACTCTCCCCCAGGGAACACATTGTTTGATTGTACGCAAAGTGTGTGGTGTGATAACATATTTCTCAACTGGTGAAGGTACCATCCATATGTGTGTTGGAGATATGCCCAAGAGGCAATAATAAAGTGGTTATTATCATATCTTCACACTTATGATAAATGTTTACATACCATGCTATAATTGTATTAACCGGAAACATTAATACTTGTGTGATTTGTAAACTAAAATAAGAGTCCCTAGTAAAGCCTCTTGTTAAACTAGCTTGTTGGTTAATATATGATCATGGTTTCCTGATCATGAACATAGAGATGTTATTAACAACAGGATCATATCATTAGGAGAATGATGTGATGGACATACTCCTATAGATAAGCGTAGCATAAAGATCAAGTCATTTCAATAGTTCAATTGCTATATGCTTTCTGATACATAGTAACCTAATTCCTTCGACCATGAGATCATGCATATCACCTTTACCGGATGGATGCTTTGATGACATCAAACACCACACCGTAACTGGGTGGCTATAAAGGTGGCATTGAGTGTTCGGAAAGTATTGGTTGAAACACATGGATCAAGAGTGGGATTTGTCCATCCATATGACGGATAGATATACTCTGGGCCCTCTCGGTGGAATGTCATCCAATTAGCTTGCAAGCATGTGACTTGGTCACAAGGGATCACATATCACGGGAACGAGAAAAGAGTACTTATCAGTAACAAGGTTGAACTAGGTATGCAGAGATACCGACGATCATAACCTCGGATAAGTAAACTATCGTGAGACAAAGGGAAATTGGTATCGTATGTAAGTGGTTCATTCGATCGCAAAGTAATCGTAGAAATATGTGGGAGCCATATGAATTTCCAGATTCCTCTATTGGTTATTGTTCGGAGAAGTGTCTCGATCATGTCCGCATAATTCACGAACCGTAGGGAGACACACTTAAGGATTCGACGTTGTTTGAGTAGTTATGGTATTATGAGAAAGAGACCGAATGTTGTTCGGAGTCTCGGATGGGATCCGGGATATCACGAGGTGATCCGGAATGGTCCGGAGAATAAGATTCATATAAGGAAAGTCCCGTTTCGGAGTTCGGGAATGATTCCGGTGTTTTCATCGGGAATGTTCTAGAAGGTTCCGGATTGTCCGGCACTCCGGGGGGGGGGAGGGTACATGAGTGTGTCATTGAATGATTGCATCATGTACTAAGTGTTCTTGCTGTTCCAAAAACATGAAAGTCAAATTGCCAGTTTGAAAGTCAAACGGCTAAAACAGGAAACTGTGGGAAATAGGAAACTGTGGGAAACAAGCAAGAGGAGTTGGAACCAACTTGGAGGAGGAGTCCCACTCCTCCAAGCCGGCGCCCAGCCAAGGCCGACTTGGGGAGGGACTCTCCTCCCCTGTCCGCGCCTTCCCACCCATAAAAGGAGGGGCAGGGCTCCCCTCCTAGAACACACAAGTTCCTATCTTCTACCTCCGGTTTAGAGCCGTTTTGGTTTAGAGCTTCTAATTGCTTTAGCCAGCGGTTTAGAGCCTTCTAATTGGTTTAGAGCCTTCTAATTGGTGTGTCTAATTACTAGACCACTAATAGCCTCTCTCATAAGCTCCACCATACTCGCACCGGCTTAAGGCGAAGCCCTGCGGGATTTCCCCTCTACTTCCGGTACCACGCCGTTGTGCTGCCGGAATCGCGAGGAGAGTGCTACAACCTCCGCTGCCTGCTGGAACAAGGGAGAGGAAGGTCTTCGTCGAGTACCGAACGTGTGACCGACTGCGGGAGCGCTGCCGGAACGCAGCGCCGGAAGGATCGTCTACATGATCTTGAGATCGGAAAGAGTACGACTACATCACCCACGAGAATCTGCTCTCGTTAACCGCTTTGGAATCTTCAAGGGTAAGTTCCCCTATCAACTCGTTGCTACAATCTAGTAGATAGATCTTGGCTTGTTTGTTTGTATGCGATAGAAATTTTTTGTTTTCCATGCTACGAACCCCTACAATGTGCATAAGTAAGCAGCAATACAAGACTACAATCATATTAAACTAGACTGCAATATAGCATTATCATGGAACATAGTAACAAGTTCACACCAAACACAATAGTACCAACAAGTTCACACCACACACGATAGTACCGACAAGTTCATATCGTCGTTACTATAGAGCACCCATACTTAGTAAACTACAAAGATAAGCAACATTACCAGATCACCATAACCTTTCACTCGTCGATCATTGCAAGGGTTGGATCGTGCTTGGGGCACTTATGTTAGACCCTGGCGCATGGCTCAATAGGATTGATAGGAAACCCATACCAACAAGTCGTAATTTCTTTTCCGGAAGCTCATTCAAAAAGAACTCTAAGGTTAAGCGTGCTTGGCCTAGACCAATTCTAGGATGGGTGACTGACCGGGAAGTGGGTACCATGTGCGCATGAGTGAGGACAAAGTGCGCAGAAAAGACTAGTGTTAGTCTGTGGGGTTAGTATAAAGATACCATTGAGCTGTGAGGAGTGACAGCCTTCGGTCCGGAGAGACCGAGGGTGTTACATAGTGGTATCGGAGCCGACCCTCGCAGTTACACGGGCGTGTGCAGGTCAGTGGCGGGCATGTGGCGCATGGGACGTGTGGCCCGGAGTGGACACAACATGGCACATGTGCCGGCACTGGACGCACATGCGCGTGCCAATATGGGACGTTCCTGGCTTGTGGTTAATCGACGAGGGTGTCAATCTTCTAAGAGTGGGTGTATGTGACCGTGGCTCATGGCTCAGTAGGATTGATAGGAAACCCATACCAACAAGTTGCAACTTTTTTTCCGAAAGCTCATTCGAAAAGAACTCTAAGGTTAAGCGTGCTTGGCCTAGAGCAATTCTAGGATGGATGACCGACCAGGAAGTGGGTACCCGGTGCGCATGAGTGAGGACAAAGTGCACAGAAAAGACTAGTGTTGGTCTGTGGGGTTAGTCTAAAGATTCTATTGAGGTGCCAGGACTGACAACCGTCGGTCCGAAGAGACGGAGGGTGTTACAACTTCTTGACCACCTCAGTCATGGAGTAGTCAAAGACTGTGGCCTTGTAGATATCACCCTTGAGTACTTTGAAGGTAAGGAAGTAGCCAAGGTTGATCTGGTGAGAAAATGGCAAACCCTGGCCAACCTTGGTCAAAGAAAACCTTGCCATTCACGTCCATTAACCTCACCATCCAGCTGCATCTAGTATTTGTCTTCAGAATTATGGTCCTCGGGATGATATCGATTTAGGGACGAATTCCATCAGGAATTGGCAGCCAATCCAGTCCGCATGCCATGATCAACTTAGCGAAACAGGTTGGACCAACATCGCCATGGAAGTGGTCAACCTTCTCCGACCTACCCCTCAGCCTCTTGGAGGAACCTTGTTCATCATAGTTGGAACAACCTTTGCCAAGGCTAGGGACAGAACCACCAGTCATCAGCTTGGAGCACTACAAGAAAGTTTCCAGGCAATGTGTTATAGCAGAAGCATTCTGTTAAAAATATATTGCCTCATATAAACTATGAGACCCTGGCGCATGGCTTAACAGGATTAATAGTATACCCGTAATAATAAGTTGCAACTTTTTTTTCCCGAAAGCTCATCTAAAAAGAACTCTAAGGTTAAGCGTGCTTGGCCTAGAGCAATTTGAGAATAGGTGACCGACCAGGAAGTGGGTACTAGGTCGCACAAGTGAGGACAAAGTATGCAGAAAATACTAGTGTTGGTCTGTGGGGGTTAGTCTATAGATCATATTGAGCTACCAGGAGTGACATCCGCTAGTCCGGAGAGGATAGAGTGTTACAAGTGGTATCAGAGCCGATCCTCGTGGTTACACGAGCGTGTGTGGGTCAGTAGTGGACATGTGGAGCATGGCGCATGTGGCTCAGAGTGGACACAACGTGACATATGTGTCGGCACCAGACGCACAGACATATGTCAAGAGGGGACGTTCCTGACTTGTGGTTGATTGACGAGGACGTCAATCTTCTAAGTGTGGGTGTATGTGAGACACTGGCGCATAGCTTAATAGGATTGATAGTATACCATAACAACAAGTTGCAACTTCTTTTCTAAAAGCTCATATGAAAACCGATTGAGAAGTGGGTACTGTGTGTGCACGAGTAAGGACAAAGTGCGTAGAAAGACTATGTTGGTTGTAGGATTAGTCTAGAGATTCTATAGAGCTACCAGAAGTGACAGCCGCTGGTCCAGAGAGGTCGAGGTGTTATATAAACCACATAGAATACAAATGGACCAAGCACAACAATGTGTTTTGTGGAAGGCACCGGGTATTACAAAATCATCTCTCCAACACATGGTGCTGCAGATTTAAATCATAAGAATATGCAACAATTAAGGTCCCAAAAAAAGAGTGTCTCATAGAACATAGCACATAAAAAGTAAAGAGATGATCCTATTGAACCAAGGGACATGATCAACAACTGATCGTACCAGTATGTTTGACAGAATCATGCCTTGAATTACACTGCGCTCCAGAGTAATCATCGGTGGTGGCAACAAATAATGCCTCGTATTTGGCATCGTATGTCCAACATCAAAGGCAGCAGATGGTGCCACGGACAGCGAAAAAAATCTCAGTTCTTGCCTTGATGAAACCATAAATAGTGAATTTGGATAAATTGGGTTAATTGAAACTCTAAATTGAAGCAAAGTATATGTATATCTGCAAATTATCAAGGCACCAGACATACGAGAGAAGAACAATAACGGCGGGAATCGTTCAAATCGACCAAAGTAAACCATAGGTCATGAGCAGAGGTTGTCACGCGGAAGAAGACATCGGCGTCGGAGTCGATGAAGCCGTGGAGAGAGAGGGTGGTGTGTGAAGCGGTGCTCGTTGATCTTCAACCATCTTTCGTTGGTCTTTGATCTGCTAGCGATAGAGGAATCACCGACAGTGAGATGAAAGAAGAGATGACATGTGTTAAAGGCGCGAGTGTGAGGGAAGAATGAGCATCAATGATACTAGTAATTGTGCACGTGCGACGCACGATGTATTGGTGAGAATTAATTTTTCTGCACGTATTAGTAATTTATTTTCTAAAGATCATCATCAACAAGTGACTAAAGTCTTATTCTCATTTCCATGCAATTTCTACTAAAAGATCCAATAAATCGTGATTAGCAAGTGACACGATTCTTAATACCATTTACAGAGTATTCTTCTTCTAAAAGATTCCGTCTGTTCTTACTGGCCATGGTATCCATACTACATGTGTAAGCTATCACAAATATAGAGACTATTGTTTTAATATACTTTTAACTTGGAAGTAAGCAATTGTAAACATGAAATGTAATCTGTAACCTGAAGATATTTATAAATTTTTTTGCAACTTATTTTCTTTTTTTACTAACATATGGATAGGGGATCCTCTACCTAATTTTTTATTGAAAAGGAGCTAAGACAGCTTGCAGTTTTTACATGCAAGAAGTTACAGAGGGTAGCATGGATAAAGAAGAACAATGGTTGAATTGGTATCTTTCTTCTTGGTTCTGTTGTACCATAGTTCATGTAACTCAATGCTTGCCACCGTTTGAACAGGCACTTCCATATCGTCAAAAACATCTCTGTTTCTAACATAAGTAAGCAGCCGTGACAACCAGATCCCAGCCTTTTTGTCTTTTGATAGGGCATCTCTTATAGCCTCTCCATAGAGATATATTCAAATGTAAAGAATCTCATTCGTATTAATCCCTAAGGGTGACAAAATATGTCTCCAGAGCAAAGTACACTACAGATTCAATTGCATTATACCCGAATGGGCACGTCTTGTTTTAACATTTTTTTCATCGTGCAATTGTAACACCACACTACCACAGTCTGGTCGTTTGTCGTGTCCCCGGACCTTTGCCGAGAGCAAGATATGTTCCCAGTACAACCCCTCGGGGTGAACCTGTCAGTGGTGAGAAGACACTACCACACGAGGAGCAAAGAGAAAAACTGACATTTGCTTTTGCTTTCAATTTCGAAATCACCTTGGCTGTCTAGCTTTGAAAAAGAACGGACAAACTGCACGTTTAAAAGCAGGCCTATGGGAGTAAATCCCATACCCCTCCCACCTCCATCACACATGATCTTAGTAATATTCATGAAATTGTGTTTACATAATTCATGGGAGTATATGTTGCACTATTTCTGAAGCACTGCATCTACAGGGACAAAACAACCGTGTAAGATTTTTTTTTACCTTTCCATTAAGCATGTAGCTCATGATCCACCCCAGCCGGGTTCTTTGAATCTAGGATGTGCTGTTCTTCCCTCACCTTTATAGCTGGCATTTCTGCAATATGAAAATACATTAGAATAATAGACACTCATTTGACTCAGGAGCATCATGCTAATTTGATCAAAAGCAGATATAACATGTAAAATTTAACCTGAAGCACATGAGTTTCACTTGTGATAATAAAAAATGAATTAGTATAGAATGCACTTGGAATGATACATATTATATGACACAAAACAACTCAGCTTACATTCTGTACATGCAAACAACAAAACCAAGACATATATTATACCACACAGAAGGTCATACAATTATTATTTGACATCTCACCTTGATCTCGTTCATGATAAAAATTAGTGTAGTAGATATGTCATTGATGTACTCAAATTATTATCAACTTGCTGCAGTACAATCTTCTCAGCAGCTCCCACTCCAATGTTAACCTGATGTCTTGATAACAAATCTTCTTATCTACAGTTTGTCATCCTGAAAAATATGGATGTGTTCCAAGACTCTTCCTAGCAAACACTTGCAGGACCGACATATTTGCAGTCATTTCAGATGCACATGTTCCCTGAACTTTGCTCTTGTACTTCTAGTAAATAAGATGATAGAATAAAACTTTGAAGTAATACACAAGAGCGGATCCCCAAAGATAACACACTTTCCAAACCTGCAGACTGTTGTTGTTTAGTATTTTGAAAAATCATAGTAGCCATGGGCAGTGACGCTATTGTATATCTTCTGACTAATATAAATACCTGCACACATGATTAAGTGATTAACCATTAAATAATGGAACGGTAAATCCTAATTAATTATCAGCATGAAATCAAGCGACAGTTGGTACAAGTGCATCTTGTAGCCTATCCCCTTCACTTGCAGTGGCAATCCCCAACCTCCCTGCAAATTGAAACAGGCCATGCAAATGAAACGTAAACACAATCCCTGGATCATCAATTTCCCATGATTCAAATCAATTCAAAGATTCATTTGGAAAAACTCCAATCAATTACCACCGTGAGAAAACTTGGGCCCAGTAGGAATGGGTTAGTCGTGTTTGAGATCAAGAAGCGACGCAGCAGAGAGCGGCGGCCGTGGATCCGCGTTCTACCACTGTTCCACTTGTTGGATCTGAGTGCTCGCGCGGATAATGTGGTTCCTCTGCGGCGGGGAAAGCCGCATAGTCGTGTAGGCCTCCCCGGACTCCAGAGGCGCCGGGCCATAGCCATGTCCATGTGGTGGCGTGGAGCAGAGATGGGTGGGATGTATTGCGGCGGTCACGGATCTGCGCCTTGCACCTGTTCTTCCTGGCCACGGTGTGTGCTCGGGATAGAGCGGAGGTGAACTGGTGAAGAGCGGGACAGGTAGCTAGAGCAGCAACGTCGTGGGTGCCCCGTGCGCGCTATAGGAAGATTAGCGAGGGCGCCGCTTCAGTTTCCTCTTTTTTCTCGATTAGATTAGTATTTCCTGATGAGTTCCACGTTTTCCTCTGCGGTGGAGTATGGGTCAGCCAACGTAAATTACTAAGTGCACCCCAGATTGCAATTAGACTAATGCTAGCTGTTAGATTAAGTTTAGTAGGTCTAATCGTGTGGTGGTAATAGGTCCGTGTATATTTGGTGGGGTGTCTATAGAAAAGATAATGTTTGCTCTTTTATTAGTAGTAGAGATTTATGACGTGTGCTCTTGATGTGTCGTGCCTGTCTCCGTTATTTTTGAAAGTGCAACCGCGTGCCCGCTTTTGGCTAGCCAAGCCCCGTCCCCGCAAAACGCCTGGTTCAAACATTCCACGCGAGTCAACTTTTTGTCTACTTTAAGACTTGTGCCACGTCTGACACAACCAATCCAATGCGTTTACGTACAAACCAAACGAGCAAATTTGTACCCGCTAGATACGAGAAACCGCTTCGCGAGCAACCAAACACATTCCTGGTGCATGACAAAGTTGCTTGTAACCACCGAACTGAGCGGCCGGCCATCGCACATGTAACCCGGTCATAGTGGCACTTCTAGCTAGCTCGCACCCATGGACTGGAAGTCTGGAATCACGCGATATGTGAGTGCCTGTGTGCGCACGCGGCACTGTAGCAGGACCAGCATGCACCATATCCGCAGGCCATATCCATATCTGCGTACTACAAACTAGGGTAGGCGAGGCTGCTAGGTTAGGACCGCCTGGCCTCCTCGACATGATATCACATACGTGGCCATGCTCCCACAGGCTTCACGTTCCATCGTGCCACCGCACTCGCACACGGATAACGAATTGTTGCGCCTGCTCCATTTCGGCAAACCCAGTGATATCGTGTTGCAATTTGGCAACCGGTCAATGGTGTTTACCTGCTCAATTTCAACCCCTGAATATATACATTGTCAGGAAAAAAAAACTCTGAATATATAGAGCAGCTCATCGATCACCGTCTCTTGTGGAACAAATCATTGGTGGTCCGCTGCCCTGCACCGCATGCACACCAACACCATGTCAAAAAAGTTGCCGCCACTTGACCTTATTTCTTTTTTTTGAACAACACTTGACCTTATTTCACAGCTGCACACGCACACTCTGCCGCACCACCCATCGTATATAAGAAGGGCGATGCCATACGAAATATACCAGCATAAACCCATATCCCGTCGCTCGTCACCGCCAGAAACTACAAAGGCTCCTATACCACGAAGAGGATAAGAAATTCCGATGACTGAACTCAAGCCCGTCCTCACTGCCATTTTCCTGATGGCCATACTGATCGCCGCATCTTCGTCAGGTACTACGCCATTTCTTCAGTTTTTTTTTTTTTTTGCTGGTTCGTCTCCCCTCCAGTTTACCCTGCGCGTGCGATGAGCTTGATTATTAGTTTAAGTGTCTTCTGGTTCCAACGCAGGGGAAGCTTCGACGGTCGAGGGCCATGATAGGGATGCTTCGAAAGTGATAAAGGTAATGCATATTCTAATCCGAAAACAATTGGTTGGCTTGAGATGGTACCCGTTTCATTACAGTTGTTGGTTTAGTTCAGACTTCTGAGTCAAAAATCTCTCTATCTACCCTCACTCTCCAGATGCAGAGTCACGGCAGGATGAGGAGGGTTCTGACGGAGGTTCTTGACTACGACTACGGAGCGGCCAACTCCAGGCACGATCCGCACAGGAAGCCCGGGAATGGACACTAGTAGCTCGCTAATCACCTCCCCACCCCACCCGTAGACAAAGTCAGGTTTCTTGGACTATGCTTACCGAACATTTTGTGGCATGAGAGACAGTTATTAAGTCGTCCATCTGGAAACGTACCATATAAATGCAAATTTTACCCGGCCGTGTTCCAATACGTCAGAGTTCAAACGAAACATCCTACTGTAGTACCATGTCAGAGTTCAAATAAAGCACTAGTACAACAATCCAATTCGGGAAAGGAGCATCTCAGAGCCAAACACTCATCTGGGTGTTGTTTGGTTCGCAGCGCAGAGAGATCTCTCTTTCTGGTGGCGAGCTATACATGCATGGCCGGCTCCTCCGTTGTCATCTCATGACGCACGTTCCAATTCTGCAACGGCCTGTCCTGATATACCTGAACTCTCGGTCGCGTTGCAAAAAGGGGAATTCATGAATTTTGCGATCTCGTTCTCGTATGTGGAGATTGGCGATGTGCTAAACGCGGATGTAGCTCCTGTTTGTAATGTGGTGATGTTGTCATGATTCATGACTCACATTCCCGGAACATACACGGGTCTAATATACAATTTCTATTTTTGGGTAGATTTGCATGGACAAATCAATCAGACCAATTACATGACCTTGTCAACCAAACTTTCAAAGCCACTCGTCCCAAACCAGCAACCATGTAATCGTTTCATGCATTCAAGGATGTTTCCATGGTTTGAGCTCTCTCTTGTTTTCTTGTAAACCGAGCATCGTGCTAAAATTAGGGAATATATCGTGCTTGAGATTTTTTGCATGTTTCAAGGGTTCTCTGGTTCCATATGACATATGCACCACGTATGCACCGTATTTGGTCTACACCTGTTTTCTATAATATCTACTTTTGTTTTTGTTTTGAGGGTCTCTGTATTTGTTTCCGCTTTCGGAAAAAAACGCGGCGCTCACTTTAGTGGAGGCGAAAAGAATCGTCGTCCCCTAGCCCATGAAGAATTTGCATACTATTTGCATATATTTGTTTCATTTATCAATAGAAAGTCAGCATGTAGCTCAATTTTAGCCCCCACCCCCACCCCCACCCCCACCCCCACCCAGATTTCAGCCAAAGGTCCGCCACCGGTAGCACCACTCAATTTCACAAATTTTCGTTATGTTTTCATCCCTATCTGCGCTGGACTGATATGCCTGAGCTCGAATGGGAGAAGAAAAAGTTGCACACGCGCGTGTTATTTATTCTTTGGACCCTGTCCATCCCCCCGTTACATCATTTTTCTGGGATTTCCATGGAGCGTCACCCCGTCACATCAAAGATCCAGCTCAATTGCTCATGATTAGACTTAATCTATGAGGGTCTTAGCTTCCGTTTGGAGGGAAGAATGCCCACGAAGTGGGACTTCCTCGAAACAGCTTCGAGCATGGACGATGCGCCTGCCTGATTAGAACTCACCATTAGGATTAACGCCGACTAAATAGTTAAATATACTGCCTTAAAAAATATAAGACTTTCTTTTTATGAATCAAACGTTTTTAGTCGTTTTTAATGTATAGGTTCGTAGAGGTTCGGAGTAAATCTATAGACTAAAAGACATACTTTTATTTATAAAACTAAAATGTCTTATGTTTTTAAACTGATGGAGTACTAACTTTACTGACCATGGTTAATTGGCCGTGAAGAGCCGACAAGTCGCTACAGAACAAGATTTATTATGAGAAATGATTGGGTTCCCCCCGGGATCGGTAACTTCCATCCCTCGGGTCACACTGAGCCGTTGTCGCGAGCACGTACGGTGCGTCTCGACCTGTCTTATCTCTTATCTTCTTCTACCTTCCTCCGTATTCTCCCCACCACATAGCTCTGCCGCCTTCTCTAGCCACGACGTTGCCGTCGTTCCACTCGCGTAGCCATCGTTGTGCTGCCTCGCAGCACCGCCGCCGTGTCGCTGCTCGTCTCAGCATGTGTCGCCGCGTGCCTCGACCTCGCCACGGGGGCTTGACCTCATGCCCTGTGAGCTACGTAGCAGATCAGTAGCCAGGGGAGAGCTGGCCAGCCGCTGTTGGACCACTCATGGCCATCTCCATGGCATCTGGACGCGGGGATCTCGCTCCACCGGCCCTCTTTCCGCCCGTTGTTGCCTCCGTCGGCCCTCTCCTTGCCTTCTCCCCCCATGCGCACCTCTGCTCCATGCCTAGTTCCTCCATGGCCGGCTCCATGCCTAGTTCCTCCATGGCCGGCTCCATGCCTAGTTCCTCCATGGCCGCTCTGCTCCCAGGCACACCGTCCGTTTGCTGCAAGTCGTGGCCTCCAGTGGACAATGCTTTTCCTTTGCTACAAAAGTTATACTTTTTTGCTAATTTAATATAAAAAGTTTGTTACAATAATTTTGACGAAAGTGCTCAGCAAAATCGGTTTTGCTACGGCAGCCACCGGTGATATCTCCGGCGATGTTGTTTTTTTTTTGCTACATTAGCATATTTTTTTTGCTACCGTCATTTTACGGTTTCGCTACAATAGCGTAAAGTTTTTGCTACATGGTCTCCGGTGGGGTCTACCGGCAAAAATCTCCGCCGAGTCTCCGGCGAGATCGGATATGCTACATTACCATAATTTTTTTGCTACACGATCGCCGGCGAGGTCTTCGTTAAAATCTCCGGCGAGGTCCAATCTGTTTTTCTATTTTCTAAACCGAACCGTTTTTTCTACATGTAGCAAAAGCGGAACTATTTATAACGAAAATGAGTATGTTTATAGCAAAAATGGGATTTGGGGATTTTTTAAGAAACACGTGTCACCAGAGGACCCGGAGGGATTTTGGGAAATTATCCCCGAGAGACGCGTAGCACTCTCCATTTATTATTGCGTTTCTTCAGGTACCCCATTTATTCAGCTTCGCTGGTTTTCCCCTTCGGGTGACCATGTGCAATGAGCTTGATTAGTTTGATTATCTGGTTTTTCAACGCAGGGGAAACTTCAGCTGTCGATAGCTTTGATAGGGATACTTCGAAAGTGATTAAGGTATGCATATATGTTATTAATCCGAAAAGAATTGGTTGACTTGGTTAGGTTAGACAAGTTCATCTACTAAAAAAGCACATGTTAAAAAAAACTTTGCTTGATCCGTCAGAAAGAGAAAGGACTGAACGGCAGGGAAGTGATGTTTCCTATAAAACGCTTAGAGCAACTCTAACCGATCCCCAATAATTTAGAAAAGAAAAGCCTCCCTTTTTTTAACTTCTTATATTTAGTCCTCTAAATTTTGTGCGTTGGAACCGATCCTCAATAATTTAGAGAAGAAAAAGCCTCCCTTTCTTTTAAATTTTTATATTTAGTCCTCTAAATTTTGTGCTTTGGAACAGATCCCCAATAACTTGACTAATTTTTTTTATCAAATTTGCAAATTT
Source organism: Avena sativa (assembly GCA_916181665.1). Classification (NCBI taxonomy): domain Eukaryota; kingdom Viridiplantae; phylum Streptophyta; class Magnoliopsida; order Poales; family Poaceae; genus Avena; species Avena sativa. Next base: position 365,032,699 of record OV702279.1, on the reverse strand, counting down.
GACCACATGAATGCATAACAACATATAGAATAAGTAGATTTATAATGCATATTAAGTCATATAAATGATTACAAGCATCATAAACCCGACAAATTGGGGTTTTGCACCGTCTACAGGTTTTTTTCAACATCATCACTAGAACCATGTGAGTTAGGTTCTAGTTCATCACTAGAACCATCAGAGTTGGATTCTCCACCGTCTATGGATTATTTTCGACGCGATAATACTCATCACTATTATGGCACCTTACTAGGAAGCTCCATATGGATCTAGGACCTAGACTAGTTCTTCGATGGAAGTTGGCATGTATCCCTTCCCAAAATTCCATGTATGTTTGCTTATCTCCAACTCGGTTTGCTCATGCCATACGAAGTACAAATCGTTGTCCTCGTCCTCATCCCATGGCCGCCGAATCCTACGAAATCAAATGACATGCACTTGCTTCATCGGAAGAAATGGTGAAGCTTTCACTAAAAACAAACAAAAAAGAAGATGAACACACCTTGGCGGTGCCGGATCTGGTGGTGCCGGGGGAGGTGCTGCTGGCATCGCCGAAGCAGGTGTGGTTGCCTGCACGAGGTGCTCCACCCATGTCGGAGGTGTCGGGGATCCGACGACGTCCTCAAGCGGATCGGGCGAGTTGCTCCGGCGCGTGGAGGAAGAAGCCATGCCGGAGTGTTGGCTAGGCCATGCGATTCCGCGGAAACTCGTCGAATACCGGGCGCGTGGACTCGTCTCCGACAAATCCCGATGGCGGATTTGCGACGGTGATTGCGGCGCCCGATTCCAGCGAAATAGGGGGGCGGCGGGTCAGGGAAGAACGTGGGTGAAGGGAATATGCCCTGAGAGGCAATAATAAAGTGTTTATTATGTGTATTCCAAGTATATGATAGATGTTTATTTTGCATGCTATAATTGTATTAATACGGAAACGTTAATACATGTGTGTTTAATAAACAAACAGAAAGTTCCTAGTTATGCCTCTCTCATAAACTAGCTCGTTGATTAACAAGATGATCAAGGTTTCCTGATCATGGACATTGGATGTTGTTAATAACGGGATCACAACATTAGTGTAATGGTGTGATGAACATTCATCCGAAGTATGCATTACGATCAAAGTCATTGAGTTTATATTGCTATAACAACTTACGAAGTGATCCTAATCCTTAGACCATGAGATCATGTCAATCACTAACACCGGAAGAGTTTCTTGATAACATCAAACGTCACACCGTAACAGGGTGATTATAAAGATGGATTTAGAACTAATAAAGTGTTATGTTGAGGCTCATGGATCGAGAGTGGAATTTGTTCATCCCGATGACGGATAGATATACTCTGGGCCCTCTCGGTGATATCACATTGATTAGCTTGCAAGCAAGTGATTTGATCACTAGAATGTTATATCACAGGAACGAGAAAAGAGTGCATGTCGGTAACGAGATCAAACTAGGTATGGAGATACCGATGATCGAATATCGGACATGTAATATATCATGAAACAAAGGGATTAAGATACTACCGTAAAAGGTTCCGACGATCACAAGAAAGTCATCGTTGAATGTGTGGGAGTCAGTATGGGTCTCCAGATCCCGCTTCTGATTATTGATCCGAGAGGGGTCTCGATCATGTCCGCATTATTCACGAACCGTAGGGTGACACACTTAAGAGACACCGACATCCAATTGGAGCAAATGTTTCATGCCGAAAGAATGAACAAGCGCAGGAATTTATTTCACTAGATACCGAAACAGGTTTTCGGGTGAAATTGCATAAAGTGGTTATGCATGTGAAATAGAATTCTAGCAAGGGGTTATTTGTGAATGTTTGTCATTAAAGTAATTGACAAAATTCTGAATAAAATAAAAGAGTTTTATTTAATGAGAGTTTGCATTAAATTTGGTGGAAATTTAATGGGAATTTGAGTGGACTTTTGAGTGGAGGGAATTTAAAGTAGATTTGTGAGTGGAGTGTCCACCCACATGAAGAGGGGAGGGCAAGGGGGCAGCCCCATGCGCCGGCCACCCCCTTGGGGTCCCCCCTCCTCCTATAAAAGGAGCCCCCCTCCTCACTTGTCTCACACGCCTCCTCGTGAAGGATCTCTCTCCCCCTCTAGAATTTATCCCCCATGGTCTCGGACTAGCGAGATACATGTTTCCGGTGGCTATTCGGGAAGAAAGAGTTGTGCTTCCGCTGCATCGCTGGAGCGAGGAGGCGGAGGTTGCTCGGTGCCTCGAACGTATGTGCGAGCACGGATGCGCTGCTGATTTGCGGCGCTAGGACTTCCTCTCGATCTTGAGATCGGCAAGAGATCGTCTACATCAACCACGAGTTGAACTCGTTAAGCTTTGTCGGTCTTCAAGGGTATGTTCTCTACGGATATACATCCGCCCGTTGTTTGTATCTAGTAGATAGATCTTGGTATATAGTTCACATCGTAGGAAAATTTTTGTTTTCTATGCTGCGAACCCTACAGTGGTATCAGAGCCGGATCTATGCGTAGATACTTTACACGGGTAGTACACATATGAGTATGTGGGCGGTGATGATCATGTTGTTGCTCCTTTGTTGTAATTTTGGATATTGGTGGCATAGTGGGATGAAGCGGCCCGGACAAACTTTACATGTCCTCGCACATGAGACCTGTTCCACGCTTGACATGCAACTAGTTTGCATAAGTGGCTAGCGGGTGTCTGTCTCTCCTACTATAGTCAATATCTATTTTGCAAGCGAGTTGTCAACAATTTGATTATCCTCGTTGTGGTTCATGTTCGTAGGTAAGAACGGTTCTATCTCGAAAGCCCTAAGCCACGTAAAACTTGCAATGGATAAATTAGAGGCGTCTAGTTTAGATTGTTGCTGGGCTAGTGTTATGATATGGTAGTGTTGTAAGTAGAAGTATGAGATGATACTCTTACAACACACATAGTGTGTAAAATCCATAGACCTTGGATTTACACATATAGGTATGATAGTGATCATACCACGATGCACATGATAGAGATCATCTGCGGGAACCATATAATTTCACTAATAAACATATGATGTTTGATAGCATCTTATATTGCTTGTTTAGTGCTTTGTTAGCATAATAAGATGATCCCTCATTTAAATATCAAGATAAGAATGTGTTTTTCCTTTAGTATGCACCGATTATGTTTTTGTCGCTCCAAGACATCACGTGATGATCGGGTGTTCTTGGATCCACGACCATATTTCGGGTGTAAAACCGTTACACACGCGAATACTAAGGTTCTAACTTGGCGAGCCTAGCATGTACAGACATGGCCTCGGAACACGGACCGAAAGGTTAAGCATGAGTCATATAGTTGATATGATGCCCATTTGATGCTCGCCTTTGAAGCTATACCGACTCACGTGATGATCGGACTTGGTGTAGTGGATTTGGTTCATGTAATCACCAAAAAGTCACGAGGGGTGTCGTTTTTGAGTGGGAGTTCATTCGTAATATAGATTAGTTGAACTCAATCTATCATACACTTAGTCTAAACTTTACAAATCCTGTTGTAGATGGCACCACCTGCTTTTAATTTCAATGTGTTCATGGAGAAAGAGAAACTAGCAACGAACGGTAGCAACTTTACCGAATGGGCCATGAATTTGAGGATTCTCCTCTCTGCTGCACAAAAGCAATATGTGCTAGAAGCGCCGTTAGGCCCCCCACCTTTAGATGATGCCCCTGACGAGGAGAAGAATGTCTATCAGACTCGTCAGGAGGACCACAACTTAGTTCATTGCGGCATATTGTATGGGCTAGAGCCGGAACTTCGAAAGCGTTTCGAAAACGGCAATGCATTTGATACAATGGGTGAGTTGAAAATGATTTTCGACACACATGCTGCTGTAGAGAGCTACAACGCTTCAGAAAAGTTCTTTAGCTGCATGATGGAAGAGCACAACTCCGTTAGTGAGCATGTACTCAAGATGTCGGGTTACGCTGATAAGCTTGTGTCCTTGGGAATATCGATTCCCATTGACTTAGGCATCCATCGTGTTCTGTAGTCTCTGCCACCTAGCTATAAGAGCTTCGTGATGAACTATAATATGCAAGGCATGAAGAAGTCTCTCCCCGAGCTTCTGTCAATGCTTAAAACTGCAGAAGTGGAGATCAAAAAGGAACATCAAGTGTTGATGATCAATAGGAACACTGGTTTCAAGAAAGACAAGAAGGGAAAACGGAAGGGAAGTAAGGGCGGCAAGCCTGTTGCCGCGCCTGAAAAGAAACCCCGAGTTGGACCTAAGTCTGATTCCGAGTGCTACTATTGTAAGGGGACTGGCCACTGGAAGCGCAACTGCCCCAAGTATCTGGCAGACAAGAAGGCCGGCAAGGCAAACAAAGGTATATATGATATACATGTTATTGATATGTACTTGACTAGTGCTCGCAGTAGCACCTGGGTATTTGATACCGGTTCAGTTGCTAATATTTGTAACTCGAATCAGGGGCTGCGGAACAAGCGACCGCTAGCAAGGGGTGAGGTCAAGATGCGTGTCGGCAATGGATCAAGCGTTGATGTGATCGCCGTCGGAACGCTGCCTCTCCACTTGCCGTCGGGATTAGTTATAAACTTGAATAAATGTTATCTGGTGCCTGCACTGAGCATGAACATTGTATCTGGATCGTGTTTGATGCGAAGTGGTTATTCATTTAAATCCGAGAACAATGGTTGTTCCATTTATATGAATAAAATCTTTTATGGTCATGCACCGATGATGAATGGTTTATTTCTATTAGATCTCGATGATAATGTACACATATTCATAATGTTGATGCTAAAAGGATTAAACTTAATGATGATATATCCACATATATGTGGCACTGCCGTCTAGGTCATATTGGCGTTAAACGCATGAAGAAGCTCCATTCGGATGGACTTTTGGAATCACTTGATTATGAATCATTTGATACATGTGAGCCATGCCTTATGGGCAAGATGACTAGAACGCCGTTTTCCGGTTCAATGGAACGGGCGACAGATTTATTGGAAATCATACATTCTGATGTATGTGGTCCAATGAGTGTGTCGGCGCGAGGTGGATATCGTTATTTTGTTACTTTCACGGATGATTTGAGTAGATACGGTTATATCTACTTGATGAAACACAAGTCTGAAACCTTTGAAAAGTTCAAGGAATTTCAGAATGAAGTGGAAAATCATCGTAATAGAAAGATCAAATTTCTACGGTACGACCGTGGAGGTGAGTATCTAAGTTACGAGTTTAGCACTCACATGAAAGAGTGTGGAATTGTTTCACAACTCACACCTGCCGGAACACCACAGCGAAATGGTGTGTCGGAACGTCATAATCGTACTTTATTAGATATGGTTCGATCTATGATGTCTCTGACGGACTTGCCGTTGTCATTTTGGGGTTATGCAGTAGAAACTGCTGCATTCACTTTAAATCGGGCACCATCTAAATCCGTTGAAAAGACACCGTATGAATTGTGGTTTGGAAACAAACCTAAGCTGTCATTTCTTAAAGTTTGGGGATGCGATGTTTATGTGAAGAAACTTCAACCGGATAAACTCGAACCCAAAGCGGAAAAATGCGTCTTCATAGGATACCCTAAAGAAACTATTGGGTATTCTTTCTATCACAGATCCGAGGGCAAGGTTTTTGTTGCCAAGAATGGATCCTTTCTAGAGAAAGAGTTTCTCGCGAAAGGTGTGAGTAGTCGGAAGGTAGCACTCGAAGAGGTTGTGGAACCTTCTCTTCAAAGTATGGCGAGTAGCGCAGCGCCGGAAGTTGTTCCGGAGTTGGCTCCACCTGTTGAAGAGGGAACTAATGATAATGATCATGAAATTCCGAAAGAGAGTACTACCGAACCTCACAAGTCAAACAGGACGCGTGCAGCTCCCGAGCTATACGGAAATCCTGTCATGAATTTCATGGTTGATGAAAATGATGACCCTGCGACGTATGAAGAAGCGATGATGAGCCCGGATTCCAACAAATGGTTAGAAGCCATGAAATCCGAGATGGAATCCATGTATGAAAATCAAGTTTGGAACTTGGTGGAATTACCTCACGACCGAAAGGCCGTGGAGAACAAATGGATTTTCAAAAGGAAAACTGATGCTGATGGTAATGTGGCCGTCTATAAAGCTCGACTTGTCGCAAAGGGGTTTCGACAAATTCAAGGAGTTGACTACGATGAGACTTTCTCTCTCGTAGCGATGCTAAAGTCAGTTAGGATTATGTTAGCAATTGCTGCATATTTCGATTATGAGATATGGCAGATGGATGTCAAAACCGCGTTTCTCAATGGTAATATTGAAAAAGAGTTGTATATGATACAACCAAAGGGTTTTGTCGATCCTAAGGATTCTAACAAGGTGTGCAAGCTTCAGCGATCCATCTATGGATTGAAGCAAGCATCACGAAGTTGGAATCTCCGCTTTGATGAGGTGATCAAAGAGTTTGGATTTGTCCAAACTTATGGAGAAGCTTGTATTTACAAGAAAGTGAGTGGGAGCAATGTGGCATTTCTGATATTATATGTGGATGACATATTATTGATCGGAAATGATATAGATCTTTTAAACAGTGTTAAAAGTTATCTAAACAGCAAATTTTCAATGAAGGACCTAGGTGAAGCGTCATACATATTAGGCATAAAGATCTATAGAGATAGATCTAGGCGCCTAATAGGGCTATCGCAAAGTACATACCTTGATAAGATTTTAAAGAAGTTTAAAATGGACGGAAGTAAGAAGGGGTTCTTACCTATGTTGCAAGGCAAGACATTGAGTAAGACTCAAAGTCCGGCTTCGGCGGAAGAAAGAGAGATAATGGACAAAGTCCCCTATGCTTCAGCCATAGGCTCTATAATGTACGCCATGCTATGTACAAGACCGGATGTGGCACATGCTATTAGTTTGACTGGTAGGTACCAATCGGATCCAGGTTCGGAACACTGGATAGCGGTCAAGAATATCCTTAAGTACTTACGAAGAACTAAGGATATGTTTCTTGTATACGGAGGTGAAGAAGAGCTCGTCGCTAAGTGTTATGTCGACGCTAGCTTTGACACCGATCCGGATGACTCTAAGTCTCAATCCGGATACGTATTTCTCATGAATGGCGGAGCGGTTAGTTGGAGGAGCTCCAAACAACCTGTGGTAGCGGGATCAACAACGGAGGCCGAATATGTTGCTGCTTCAGAAGCGGCTCAGGAAGCAGTTTGGATGAAGGAGTTCATATCCGAACTAGGAGTGGTGGCAAACGCGTTGGACCCAATGGTGATATATTGTGACAACAATGGTGCCATTGCCAATGCCAAAGAGCCAAGGTCTCACAAGCATTCCAAGCATATTAAGCGCCGGTTTCACTCCATCCGCGAGCATGTCAAGGATGGAGATATAAAGATTTGTAAAGTACATACGGACCTCAATGTAGCAGATCCGTTGACTAAAACTCTCCCTAGAGCAAAACATGATCAACACCAGAACTCAATGGGTGTTAGATTTGTCACTATGTAACTAGATTATTGTCTCTAGTGCAAGTGGGAGACTGAAGGGAATATGCCCTGAGAGGCAATAATAAAGTGTTTATTATGTGTATTCCAAGTATATGATAGATGTTTATTTTGCATGCTATAATTGTATTAATACGGAAACGTTAATACATGTGTGTTTAATAAACAAACAGAAAGTTCCTAGTTATGCCTCTCTCATAAACTAGCTCGTTGATTAACAAGATGATCAAGGTTTCCTGATCATGGACATTGGATGTTGTTAATAACGGGATCACAACATTAGTGTAATGGTGTGATGAACATTCATCCGAAGTATAGCATTACGATCAAAGTCATTGAGTTTATATTGCTATAACAACTTACGAAGTGATCCTAATCCTTAGACCATGAGATCATGTCAATCACTAACACCGGAAGAGTTTCTTGATAACATCAAACGTCACACCGTAACAGGGTGATTATAAAGATGGATTCAGAACTAATAAAGTGTTATGTTGAGGCTCATGGATCGAGAGTGGAATTTGTTCATCCCGATGACGGATAGATATACTCTGGGCCCTCTCGGTGATATCACATTGATTAGCTTGCAAGCAAGTGATTTGATCACTAGAATGTTATATCACAGGAACGAGAAAAGAGTGCATGTCGGTAATGAGATCAAACTAGGTATGGAGATACCGATGATCGAATCTCGGACATGTAATATATCGTGAAACAAAGGGATTAAGATACTAGCGTAAAAGGTTCCGACGATCACAAGAAAGTCATCGTTGAATGTGTGGGAGTCAGTATGGGTCTCCAGATCCCGCTTCTGATTATTGATCCGAGAGGGGTCTCGATCATATCCGCATTATTCACGAACCGTAGGGTGACACACTTAAGAGACACCGACATCCAATTGGAGCAAATGTTTCATGCCGAAAGAATGAACAAGCGCAGGAATTTATTTCACTAGATACCGAAACAGGTTTTCGGGTGAAATTGCATAAAGTGGTTATGCATGTGAAATAGAATTCTAGCAAGGGGTTATTTGTGAATGTTTGTCATTAAAGTAATTGACAAAATTCTGAATAAAATAAAAGAGTTTTATTTAATGAGAGTTTGTATTAAATTTGGTGGAAATTTAATGGGAATTTGAGTGGACTTTTGAGTGGAGGGAATTTAAAGGAGATTTGTGAGTGGAGTGTCCACCCACATGAAGAGGGGAGGGCAAGGGGTCAGCCCCATGCGCCGGCCACCCCCTTGGGGTTCCCCCCCTCCTCCTATAAAAGGAGCCCCCCTCCTCACTTGTCTCACACACCTCCTCGTGAAGGATCTCTCTCCCCCTCTAGAATTTATCCCCCATGGTCTCGGACTAGCGAGATACATGTTCCCGGTGGCTATTCGGCAAGAAAGAGTTGTGCTTCCGCTGCATCGCTGGAGCGAGGAGGCGGAGGTTGCTCGGTGCCTCGAACGTGTGTGCGAGCACGGATGCGCTGCTGATTTGCGGCGCTAGGACTTCATCTCGATCTTGAGATCGGCAAGAGATCGTCTACATCAACCACGAGTTGAACTCGTTAAGCTTTGTCGGTCTTCAAGGGTATGTTCTCTACGGATATACATCCGCCCGTTGTTTGTATCTAGTAGATAGATCTTGGTATATAGTTCACATCGTAGGAAATTTTTTGTTTTCTATGCTGCGAACCCTACAGTGGGAGGGTGGGGGAGCCTACTACGAGTCAGGGGTTGCCGGATATGGTCGCCGGACTTGTCGACGGCGAGTCGACGACGGATTTGCGACGGCGTGGGGGAGAGGTGGAGGCCGAAGTGGAGGAGTAAAAATATAATCCAGCGTCCGCGATCAGCCATATTTAGGGGTCGTGGAGGCGCTAGACTAAAATTATTCTCCGCGAACGGCTACTTAGAGATCAGTTTGGTGTGTTCCTGGCCGTTAGTGAGTAAAAAGTCCTCTATAAACCAAAGGGGGGTCGGTTAGAGTTGCTGAGGAGAAGGAGCGTTCTGACGGTTGTTCCTGACTAGGACTACGGAGTAGCCAACTCACACAGGAAGCCCGAGAACGGACGACACTACCCTAGACCGACTCATGTCTCTTGGACTCTGCTTTGCAAAAGGCATTTTGTATTCGGAGAGACAGTTAACCGATCGATCTATCAATCTGGTAACGTAGCCATATCTGCCTTTTCTCAGAGTTCAAATAAAACACTGTGACTGACGATCCATTCCTTGAAGGATCGGACTCGGAGCATCGCTGAACAAACCAACCACTTCTTCAGTCGTTCGACTGTTTTGGCTCCTGGCGTACGGATCTTTCGTCTGCTGACGTGCTAAGCGTGGCTGGGCTCCTGCCTTGTTTTCACGACTCTCACGACTCGCATTCCAAATTTGCGGATCAGTTCGGTGTGTTCCTGGCCGTTAGTGAGTAAAAAGTCCTCTATAAACCAAAGGGGGTCGGTTAGAGTTGCTGAGGATAAGGAGCGTTCCACGGTTGTTCCTGACTAGGACTACGGAGCAGCCAACTCACACAGGAAGCCCGGGAACGGACGACACTAGGTCGCCTCCACCCTAGACCGACTCAGGTCTCTTGGACTCTGCTTTGCAAAAGGCATTTTGTATTCGGAGAGACACAGTTAACCGATCGATCTATCAATTTGGTAACGTAGCTAAGGGTGTGCAAAAAGTGAAACCGGATAAACCAGCCAAACCGGATAGTTGAACTCTAGTTCAATTTTTCTTCACAAATGAAATCTAAACCCAAAAGTTAGTAGAAAAATTTGAACTAGCCCAAACCAATTAAACCAGTCAAACCGGTTTTGCACAGGCCTAAATGTAGCCATATCTTCTTTTCTCAGAGTTCAAATAAAACACTCTGACTATCCATTCCTGGAAGGATCGGACTCGGAGCATCGCTGAACAAGCCAACCACTTCAACAGGCGATCGACTGTTTTGGCTCGTGACGTACGGATCTTTCGTCTTGTGACGTGCTAAGCGTGGCTAGGCTCCTGCCTTGTTGCCACGACTAACGACTCGCTTATAGAATTCCTTGCGAAAAACACAAACGGAATGAAAATACGATAATGGAAATAAAATTTTGTTAAACCAGATTTTTTTTTTCAAAAATGAAAAAAAAGGAAACAGCATTTTCCGGCGGAATATACGTGATTCTAAGCAATTTCCGTTTTAGGGTAGATTTGCATAGCCAAATCCAAGAGACCAATTATATGACATTGTCCAGCCAAACTTTCAAAGCCACTCATCCCAAACCGGCAACCATGTAATCGTTTCATGCATTCAAGGTTGTTTCCATGATTTGACCTCTCCCTTATTTTCTCGTAAACCTAAGTATGGTGCTAAAATTGGGATTTTTTTTGTTAGTTTGCATGAATGCTCCGGATTTTTTGCATGTTTGAAGGGTTCTTTGGTTCCATGTGACATCTGCATCACTCCACGTATGCACCGTATTCGGTCTATAATTGTTCATTCGTTTTTGTTTTGGGGATTTCTCTATTCGTTTTTGCTTCCGAAAACAATCGAGACATCACTCAATTTCGTTTATTTCCGCTCGTTTTCGTCCCAACCTGCGCTGCACTGATATGCGTGAGCTCGAATGGGAGAAGAAAAAGTTGCACACGCGCGTGTCATTTATTCTTTGGACCCTGTACATCCCCACGGTTACATCATTTTCCTGGGATTTCCATGGAGCGTTGCGCCGTCTCATCAAAGATCCAGCTGATTTGCTTCCGTTTGGAGGGAAGAATGCCCACGAAGTGGGACTTCCTCGAAACAGCTTCGAGCATGGATCGGACGAGCACGAAGTGGGACTTTTCTTCCTCCAAGATAGGCACCGCACCGCAGGTCACGGTCAAAGCAGATGGCTCGGCAGGCTAGCTTCGAGCATGGACGATGCATGCGCCTACCTGATTACAACTGAACATTAGGATTAACGCCGACTAAACAATCAAGCACTAACTCCATTAGCCATGGCGGTTATTTGGGTTTGGGTAGTAGCCGTGAAGAGCCGACAAGTCGCTACAGAACAAGAGGCTTTCCGCCCACGTTCCTGCCGGGCTCTCTCGAAGATATATAAAGATTTATTATTGCGTTTCTTCAGGTGACCCATTTCTTCAGCTTCGCGCTGGTTTCCCCCCTCGGGTGACCATGTGCAATGAGCTTGATTAGTTTGATTATCTGTTTTTTCAACGCAAGGGAAACTTCAACGGTATGCATATGTTAATCCGAAAAGAATTGGTTGACTTGGTTAGGTTAAACATGCATATTCACAAAGGTATGGTGATTGGCTTGGTTAGGTTAGACAAGTTCATCTGCGAAAAGTATATACTCCTCTGTCCTGAAAAAGATCTCGCATATTTTCCTAAACTTGCATGTATCTATACTCTAAAACACGTCTAGATGCATGTAAATTTAGACAAATTTACGACATCTTTTTTTAGGATGGACATAACATTACAAAAAGCTTGTTTGATCCGTCGGAAAGAGAAAAGAATAGACGGGGAAAGGAGTGATGCTTCTGTAAAAGGCTTAAATATTTTTGCGGGGGCCGGGAACGGTTGAGAGGCTTGACAGGGATACTTCAAAAGTGACAAAGGTTAATCCGAAAAGAATTTGTTGATTTGGTTAGGTTAAACATGCATATTCATATGAGAAAAAGTAAATATTACGTACCAAAAACTTTGCTTGATCCGTCTGAAAGAGAAAGGAATGAACGGCAGAGGATTGCTTGATCCGTCTGAAAGGAGAAAATTACAAAAAACCACCACATTACAGTCTAGGGTTTCAAAAAGACACCACCTTACGTTAGGGTTTCAAAAAACCACCAGTTCAGAGTTAACTTGTGACAGATTGCACTAACTGCGCTAATTAGGTTGGCTAACGAAGTTTCTGACGTGTGGGACCCACTGTCAGGATGACGTGGCAAGGCAGAAACAGTCAGGGTGACAGACGATAGACTGCTTTAAATTTTGGGTTTTTTTTGTAATTTGTTGGGCCCATATGTCAGCCTCCCTCTCCCCCTCTATCTAGTTATTTTAGATCTAGGCCCACATGTCTGCCTTCTTCTCTCTCTCTCTCTCTCTGATTTTGTGACGGCAGCAGAATGCATCGGGTGCTCGCTAATCAGCCTCCACCCTAGACCGACTCGATCAGGTCTCTTGGACTCTGCTTGCATGGCCGATCGAAGGCATTTTGTATTCCGAGAGACACAGTTAACCGATCGATCGATAGATCTGGTAATAATGTACCCATATCTGCTTTTCTCAGAGTTCAAATAAAACACTCCGACGATCCATTCCTGGAAGGATCGGAGTCGGAGCATCGCTGAACAAACCAACCACTTCATCAGGCGATCGACTGTTTTGGCTCCTGACGAACGGATCTTTCCTCTGGTGACGTGCGAAACGTGGCTGGGCTCCGGCCTTGTTGTCACGCGACTCTCACGACTCGCATTCCAAATTTGCACGGCTGTTATAACGGCTTGCGCCACGGTGGCAAACCGCCTGCCACAGTCTGAATTCGCACGCGCGTGTTATTCGTTTTTGGGAAAAACGAGTGTGTTACTATTAGGGCTTGTTTGATTCATAGGATAGGAAAAACAAAGGAATAGGAAAACCATAGGATTGCAATGTCATGTCCACTTCAATCCTATAGGAACCCACATGCAACAAAGTTTGTTTGATTCCATCAAAGGATTCTAAGAAAGAGCTTTGGGTGGATGTTAGATTTTCTATGCAATCTAGTGCAAAGGATTTCCTAGAAAAGTTTCCTATAGGAATCAATCCTACAAATCAAACAACCACCATAGGAAAATTTTCTATAGGATTTAATTCTACAAATTTCTTATACAAATCCTTTGAATCAAACATGCCCTTATTCTTTGGACCCTGTCCATCCCCACCGTTACATCATTCTCCTGGGATTTCCATGGAGCGTTGCCCCGTCACCACATCGAAGCTCCAGCCTCCAGCTGATTTGCTCATGCATGATTAGTATTAATTGGAGTAGTATTATGCACTTTTTAGCATCCGGTGATTTGGAGGGAAGAAGAATGCCCACGAACTGGGACTTCCCTTCCGCGAAGATAGGCACCTCCGGTTGTTAGAGATAGATGTTTTTGTATACGTGTTGTGCACGTGTCCGTACCATGTACGTGTTGTACGACCAGCTAGAGATCGGTTTGTGATCCGGCTTGTGTGCCAAGTTGATCATCTATTGTATAAAGAGAGGAGATCCCCAATGTGGTGATCACGGCAAATATTGTTTTTGACTTGGTATCAGAGCACGCGTTCCTGATCTAGGGTTCTGTCGCCGCGATGTCTTCCTCCTCCGCGATGCAGCTCTCCACCACCATCGGCGCCGCCTCCTCTTCCCTTACCTCCTCCCTCGCCGCCGGCGCCCATGGCCTCACCTCCTCTCTTCCAACCACCGCTCCCACCCAGTACACCAATACCATCACCGTGCGCCTTGATCGCACGAATTACCTATTGTGGAGGACACAGGTTGTCCCCAACATCGCCAGCCAGGGCTGGCTCGGCTTCCTCGACGGGTCCTGCAAGGCGCCATCGCCGACGATCACTACCGGTACGGGCGCAGCCGCCACGACCCAGGCAAACCCGGACTACGCCATCTGGTGGTATACAGATCAGCGGATCATGAGCATCTTGATTGGCTCAATGGCAGAGGACATCATCGCCCAGATGGTGGGGCGCACCACCGCCGCCGCCGTTTGGAGCACCGTCACCGCCATGTTCTCCGCCCACAATCGGGCAGGTGTCCGTCAGATCCGGCGTCAGCTGACGACGCTGAAGAAACACGACATGACCGCCACCGACTTCTTCAACAAGATGAAAGGATTCTCCGATGCTCTGGCTATGGCTGGAAGCCCCGTCCCCGAGGACGAGCTGATCGACTACATGGTGGTCGGTCTCGGTTCGCAGATTGAAGGTCTTTAGCAATCGCTCACCGTCCTCAACAACACTGGCCAGTCCATCTCCGTTTCCGAGTTCTACTCGATGCTGCTCTCTTGCGAGTCCATCCGCGAGCAGAATCTTCAGGCCGCTGACTTCTCTTCGTCAGCCAACTCTGCCGCTCGACGCGGCGATCAGGGGCGCGGTGGTGGTCGTCCGTTCGACAACGCTCCTAGCTACGGCCGTTTCAACGGCAACGGCGGTCGCCCCAACGGTGGCCAGCCGCAACAGCAGCAACCTGCTGGAGGGGGTGGTGGTGGCGGCAACCACTACAACGGTGGCTATGGAGGTGGCTACCAGGACAACCGTGGCAACCGCAATGGCGGCGGTGCCAACGGCTCCAACATGCAGGGCAACGGAGGGCGTGGACGTGGCAACGGCGGCCGTGGCCGCTACCGCCCCCAGTGTCAAATCTGCGGCATATGGGGGCATGACGCCCTAGCCTGCCGCAACCGCTTCAACCAGGGGTATCAATCCGATGCCCCCCGCTCGAGCAACACCGCCTCCACCTCCACTTTCCACGAGGGCAGTCCGTGGATCATGGACTCCGGCGCTACCGACCACTACACCAACGACGTCGAACGTCTCCACGCACATGAGCGCTATCACGGCAAGGATCAGGTTCAGGTCGCCAATGGCACAGGTTTGTCTATTACGCATGTTGGTCATTCTCGTTTAACTGGTTCTACGCGATCCCTTGCCTTGACCAATGTTCTCCATGTTCCTGACATTAGCAAGAATTTGCTTTCTGTTTATCGCCTCGTTTGTGACAATGACATTTTCATTGAGTTTCATAAATACTTCTTTCTTGTTAAGGACAAAGCAACGCGGAGAATCCTCCTGCAAGGTAGAAGTCGTGGTGGTCTCTACCCTCTTCCGTTTGATCGAGCCTCCGTTCATGGTCGTCATGCCTCTTCCGGTGCCAGGATCACGCCCACCCAATGGCACCATCGTCTAGGACATCCGTCAAATAAAGTAGTTCAAAACATTGTTAGGTCCAATGATTTGCCTTGTTCTTCAGATTCTGAGTCTTTTGTTTGTGACGCGTGTCAACGTGCCAAGAGTCATCAATTACCATATAATAATTCTTCGAGTATTACTCACTCTCCTCTTGAGCTTGTGCACACTGATGTTTGGGGGCCTGCCTTACCCTCCTCTGGGGGTTTTAAGTATTACGTGAGTTTTATCGATGATTACAGTCGCTATTGCTGGATTTATCTCATTAAGAATAAGTCTGATGTTGAGGGTATTTTCTATGTTTTTCAGAATCATGTTGAGCGTCTTCTCAACACCAAAATTCGCGCCGTTCAGTCCGATTGGGGAGGGGAGTATCATCGCCTTCACGCTTATTTTCAGCGCACAGGCATCTCTCACCGTGTTTCCTGTCCACACACATCCCAGCAGAACGGGATTGCTGAGCGCAAACACCGTCATCTCGTAGAGACAGGACTTGCTTTACTTGCTCACTCCTCTCTTCCTCTTCGTTACTGGGACGAAGCTTTTCTCACGGCGTGTTACCTTATAAATCGTATGCCCACTCCTGTCCTTAAGAACACCACTCCTATCTCACGTCTTCTTCAGGTTGCCCCTGACTACTCCTTCTTGCGCACTTTCGGGTGTGCCTGTTGGCCTAGCTTGCGAAAGTACAATTCTCGTAAGCTTGAATTCCGATCCAAGATGTGTGTCTTCTTGGGATATAGTCCTATGCATAAAGGCTATAAGTGTTTAGATCGCAGCACCGGTAGGATATATGTCTCTCGCGATGTGATTTTTGACGAGAAAGTCTTCCCCTATGCCACACCGGGTATCACTGTTGACGTGTCATAATTGCTTCCTGTCGCGTTTCCTTCGCATGAGCCAGTTATTCAGAATACTAACACGCGTATTTATGACACTTCCTTGTTGCCAGTTGACCCTCCTGGTCTTTCCTCTGCTGCTCCTGTGCAGGTACCGATCGACGTACAAGCCAACGCCCCTCCGATCGACGTGCAAGGCATGCATGCCTCGTCGCCCGCGCCAGCAACGTCGCCCGCGGCCTCCCCGCGTCTGCGCCTGGTGGTGGCCAGCGCAGCCAGCCGCCGGCTGGGCCTCTGCTTCTTGGGCCGATCCACCCTGCGACACCGTCCTCGCCTACGTCTACTCCATCCTCCGAGGCGACGGCTTCCGCTGGGCCATCCCCGCGCTCGTCCGCTGGGTCGCTATCGTCGCCCAGTCCGCCTTCCTCACCCGACTCGCCGATGTCTCCTGACTCAGCGCCAACTCAACACTCCATGGTCACTCGTCATCGCCTTGGCGTTTATCGGCCTAAGGAGTACACGGATGGTACAGTCCGTTATGATCCTCATCGGCGTGGTGATTTTCTGGCCACTCCTGCATCGCATCGTACTGCGTTAACAGAACCGGCCTGGAGATCTGCTATGGAAGCAGAGTTTGATGCACTCATCACAAATCGGACTTGGACATTGGTCCCACGACCCCCTGGCACAAACATTGTCGGCAGTAAGTGGATTTTTAAGACGAAGTTTTGTCCTGATGGTTCCGTGGATAAGCACAAGGCTAGATTGGTGGCTCGTGGTTTTACACAGCAAGAAGGCATAGACTATCATGATACTTTTAGTCCGGTGGTTAAACCGGTTACAGTCCGGCTGGTACTCTCTTTGGCTGTGTCTCGTGGCTGGTGTCTTCGTCAGATCGACGTCAGCAATGCCTTTCTTCATGGATTCCTTGATGAAGATGTGTACATGCAACAACCTCCTGGTTTTGAGGACTCTCATTTTCCGAACCATGTTTGCAAGCTTCAGCGGGCGTTGTATGGGCTCAAGCAGTCTCCTCGCGCATGGTATGCTCGACTCAGTGATCGCCTTCTTCAACTGGGTTTTCTCTCTAGTAAAGCCGACACCTCCTTGTTCATTTATACTCAGCCTGGAGTTCAGATCTTTATGCTTGTGTACGTTGATGACATTGTCATTGCTGGCTCTTCTCAGTCTGCTGTGGACCGCGTGGTTGCTACTCTTTCTAGCACGTTTCCTATCAAGGATCTTGGCCGCCTTGATTACTTCCTTGGGATTGAGGTCTCGTACAAGTCTCAAGGGATGGTTCTCACTCAGCACAAATATGCTCTTGATTTGCTTCATCGTGCCAATATGGAGCACTGTCGTACGGTCACTACTCCTTTGTCATCTACGGACAAGCTCTCTCGTGATACTGGTGATCCTCTCGGTCCTGCTGATGTTTTTAGCTACCGAAGTTTGGTTGGTGGTCTTCAGTATCTCACGCTCACTCGGCCGGACTTGTCTTTTGCTGTGAACAAAGTCTGTCAGTTCTTGTCTCAGCCCACGACTGTTCATTATGAGGCCGTCAAGAGGATTCTTCGGTACGTGAAGGGCACCATCTCTACTGGTCTGCATATTCAGCCTATGGTTTCCATGGTGTTGGACATCTACACCGATGCTGACTGGGCAGGATGCCCAGATGATCGTCGCTCTACAGGAGGTTTTGCTATTTTTCTCGGAGGTAACTTGGTCTCTTGGAGCTCTCGCAAACAGCCTACGGTTTCTCGTTCTAGCACTGAAGCCGAGTACAAGGCCCTAGCGAATGGTACTGCTGAAGCTGTCTGGATTCAGTCTGTGCTCACCGAGCTTGGTGTTCATCAGTCTCGCCCTCCTGTTCTCTGGTGCGATAATCTTGGTGCTACTTATCTCTCCGCTGATCCGGTGTTTCATGCTCGAACAAAGCATATCGAGATAGATTTTCATTTTGTTCGAGAGAGGGTTGCAATGGGAGCTCTTCATGTTCGGTTTATTGCCTCTGCCGATCAGATTGCAGACGTGTTTACTAAACCTGCCACTCAGCTCACACTTCGTAAATTTAGGTTCAATCTCAACCTTGTACGCGACGGTTTAGATTGAGGGGGAGTGTTAGAGATAGATGTGTTTGTATATGTGTTGTGCACGTGTCCGTACCATGTACGTGTTGTACGACCAGCCAGAGATCGGTTTGTGATCCGGCTTGTGTCCCAAGTTGATCATCTATTATATAAAGAGAGGAGATCCCAAATGTGGCGATCACGGCAAATATTGTTTTTTACTCCGGTCACGGTCAAACGAGATGTCTGGCTCGGCAGGCTAGCTTTTCGAGCATGGGCGATGCGCCTACCCGATCACAACTCAACATTAGGATTAACGCCGACTAAATAATTAAGTAGGAGTACGTACTAGCAGGCATGGTTAATCTTGTTAAATTGCTAGTACTAGCCGTGAAGAGCCGACAAGTCGGTAGAGAACAAGAGGCTTTCCGCCGTCCACGTTCCTGCCGGGCTCTGTGGAACAACCTAAAGATTTACTTATTTATTGTTATCGGGGAGTATTTATTTATTGGGGTGGAATTAAGCGGTGTAGTATGGTGGAGGAAAGTCAGATCAAGTGTGTGCTCGTCTGCTCGACCATTTCCCTCCGCCAGACGTTTCTGGATTATTGCATTATCTCTTTGTTATTTCCGTCACCGTGTATGGTTTAATCTGTAGCCCGTAGGGGTGGCTGCGATTGACACCTCATGCATGATCGAGTGCGCGAGGTGAGGCAGCAACTGGTGGATCACGATCTCTTGCCTGCTCGTGGACGGGTACTCAGGATCACGTTGTTTAATCGAAAAAGCGACATGGTTTGAATGAATATTCTGTTGCAGATAAACTAGTAGTATCACTTTTAATTAAGAAAATGGTGCACTTTTTCTTAAAGGAAAAAGGGAATTATGGTAGCGCTGCACCTATGCTGTTAGCTCGTCCTTTTCTCAACTAGTAATAAAGAAAATCAAACGCGGTCGACTTTTTCCTCAAAAATAAATAAATAAATGGGGTTACTGTCACTTGCATATACCGTACCTTTTATTCTTCAGCTGCTCGATCCGTTCCTTCCTTGTCCGGTCACCAACTCACGATTGCCCTGGCCCGAGGAGAACCCCCGATTGACGTGCGGCCACACCACGACCGGAGAGGAAACATGATTATGCGGGCGGCGATGGCATGCGTCACACGCGAAACACGGCGGCGACCGACGCGTGCGTTTAACAGAGCGGGAAAGGGATTCGGTATGTACGATCGCGGCAGGAGCTCGGCCGATCACCGACCGAATTATTTTAAGCAGACCACCGCCGAACGCACGGGCCGGCGCGGCGGCACCGCCCGGCCTGGCCCCATGTGAGGCTGAAGCTAGCGGCGGTGGGAGGACAGACAGGGACGGTGAGCCGACGGCCACGCACCCTCGCTCGCCTCCCACGACCCACCGCCACTGTGTGATGTGGGTGTGGCCCGTTCGTGTCGCTTTTTCCTCGCCCCGCGCATGCACGCGGTTCACGCGAGCGTTTGCCGTGCGCCCGCGATAGCGATTAGCGCGTCGTGTAGATGACCGACCGTAGTAGCCGAGCGAGTCTAGCCGGACTGGGTCCGTTTCCTTTCCGTGCGACTCAATCTCGTCGCAACCCGGCCGGTGCAGATGGCAGAAAACGGACTTGGAACGATATGATTGCGAGTCGCAGCAAAAAAAATATACTATGACCTACTCCCTCCATTTCATCAAAATATATAAAGGATGTAGCGATTTTGTTAATTATTTTTCCTGTGCCATTAAAAGAAACAACGAGTAGGACGAAACACCTCAGAAACGAAAAATTACATCGAAATCCTTAAGACGTCCTTCATCTTCATTTCCACCAGGGATACATGGCTTGGGTCTGCGAGGCTGGTCTCAGGTTTCACCGCGTGCTCGGCTCATCGCAATCCGGCCGGAGAACGGATATATGATTGCGTCGCAGCAAAAATTATACTACCCCGACCAAAAAATGATGTAGAGATGCCATTCATCTTCAACCTCTAGACCGTGTCGACGGTGCGTCACCTCTGCCGCTCCTCCTAGAGTCGGCCTGACGTTGTTAGTTGCGTACGGGACTCGCCGAACGGCCAGAAGGCCACATCCATCCCCGAAGACGAAGAAGGATGAAACTCCTTGACGATACAGAGATCCCCACAACCATAAGAAGTCCTTGAATACCACACCATTCCCACAAGCTTCTTGATGTCGCCGTCGAGATGGGGCTAAAGCCAGGAGACTTTATTGGAGAAGGCGCCGCCACCACCACCTGAACACCGTCCCACCAAACTTTGAACCTACAAAATAAAAACCGAGCCTCTCCCACCGGCGGGGGGCGAGATCGACCCTGCCTCCATGGCCCAAAAAGTCCACAGGAGCGGGCAGATCGCCTGCGGTGCCGACGGGAGGCATGGAAAGCCTAATTGCCCCTAACGCTCTTTGGATGTGAAGGGGTACGGGATGGTGCTTTCTGCTGGTCTCTTTGGGACTGAATTTGTTTAATTTTAAATGTATCCATATACTAAATAGTATGTAGATATATTCAAGTGGACAAATATGTGACATCCTATTCAGAACGGAAAAAGTACGATCTGGTTATTATAAAAACAAAACAAAAATATGTATGGGGTTAGACCTGAGAAGAAGAAATTGCATGCAAAAAAGACACAATTCCAAATGCTACCGACAAAAAAGCTCTACACAAAATGTTTCTACGCAACAGAATCTTTCAAAATTCTTTTGAATCCAATGAACCCTTACTCTGGAAGTAGCAAGATTAGCCAGGTGTAGTGCAATCAACCGTTGGTACCTCAAAGCATTTCATTAGCTTTGTAGTCTTACTCGTGTGAATGTTGTGTTTCCATTTCTTTCGTTTATGTCAATCTGGTTCATCTTCTCTTCATCCTACTCCTCATTATCATCACCTTTGTTTTTCGAAACATAACTTGAGATTTTAAGCATGGTTTAGTTTGTAAATCTAGATTTCATAAGAAGAGATGAAAATGGGTCCTTTCGGATCCTAAAATAGTGAGGAGGCATGGTGATGTGAAAGCACCAACCAACTTGTTGCGACCCTGTTCATCCGATTACCCAAGACTACTATCCTAGGACGCGGTGTTCATTTCGTAGTGTCACATAGTGAAACGGTATGTTCTTTCCTCTCCACCGCTGAAACCGGTCATTCATCTCTTCTTCGTTCGCACGCTTTCTTTTGCTACCTCACTCACTCTCATTTCTTCCTTCGATTCATCTGCCTTCTTTAGCCATTACATATCTCGATGAGGTGAGATGTCGATGCTCAGATCCTGCCTTCCTTTCTTCCGGTTAGGGTGTTGTCAGGTTGGCCTCCATCTTCTTCTCCTTCGTCTCTCCTCAGGGCCTGTGTTCTCTCCTCATCCTTCGGGATCAAAGTGCGATAAGCATTTACTTTCTAAGATATAATAGCGAACCACTCCCGTTCACTCCCTAAGACATAGCAGTAAACGACCCTTCTTTACATTCTCCTTATCCGATTTCTCTTTGGACCACACAACGTAAAATGACAAGCTGATCGCAAAAAAAAAAGTAAAATGACAAGCTCTTCGATCATCACCACTCTATCTATCAACCCAGCCCTACTCTACTTCACAAGGCCAAATTGTACACCTCTCTATCTATCTATGATCTACACGACAAAAAAAGGCAAAAAATTATGGACAACAAATAGTACTCCTGCTCCAATTCGGCAGCACGATCCCAAAAACGCGCCCCAAAAATTATGGACCTCAATCTCGTTCCCATCCGCCCCCGCCCGCGAGCGCATCCGGTTTGACTCAGCAGACGGCGACACACCCGGCCAACGTGTCCCCGCCGGCTCGCAGGCCGTATCCATCCATCCACGTGTTCCCGGCCAAACCCCGTCTCATCTCCTTCCCTCGCGCCCCGCCCGTACGACTCCGACTCCGAGTCTCGGCCCCTCTCGGGCGGGCGGGCGGCTATATATTACCCGCCGTTCCCCTCCCTCCGAAGCTCCGCTCCACAACTTTATTTTTTCCCTCGTGTTCCATTAGCATCGCCACAATTCGGCAGCTCAGCTCTCCAATCCAACTCAGAATCGGTTAACGGGGTTCCAAATCCGGCGATATACAAAGCCGATAGCCGCGGCGGTGCGAGGCGAGGCAGACCGGCGAAAGCAGCAATGCCTTACTGCGAGGTGGACCGGTACCAGAACGGCGACAAGTGGGAGGGCGTCCGCCTCTTCTACCGCCGCTACGGCCGCGGCGCCACCAAGGTGCTCCTCGTCGTCGGTACGCACGCCCCCATCCCCTCCGCCTCGCCTTCTTTTTGGAATTGCACATATCCCAATGTTTTCCCCGTCAGGCCGTCACCGTGCATGACTTCTTTCGAACTGATAGTTACGGACGGGGACTCGCCGAACGGCCAGAAGGCCACATCCGCCCCGGAGACGAAGAAGGATAAAACTCCTTGATGATACGAAGATCCCCACAGTCATAAGAAGTCCTTGAAGACCACACCATTCCCACAAGCTTCTCGACATCGCCGTCGAGATGGGGCTAAAGCCGGGAGACTTTATTGGAGAAGGCGCTGCCGCCACCACCTGAACGCCGCCCCACCAAACTTTGAGCCTAAAAAAGGAAACCCGAGCCCTCCCACTGACGGGGGGCGAGATCCACCCTGCCTCCATGACCCAAAGTCCACAGGAGCGGGGCATATTTCCTGCGGTGCCGACGGGAGGCATGGAAACCCTAATTGCCTCCTCATGCTTTTTGGACACGAAGGGGTACGAGACGATGCTTTCTGCTAGTCTCTTTGGGACTGAATTTGTTTAATTTTAAATGTATCTATATACTAAATAGTGTGTAGATATATTCAAGTGGACAAATATGTGACATCCTATTCAGAACCGAAAAAGTACGATCTGGTTATTATGAAAACAAAACAAAAATATTTATGAGGTTAGACCTAAGAAAAATAAACCACATGCAAAAAAGACACAATTCCAAATGCTACCGACAAACAAGCTCTACACAAAAAATTTCTACACAATAGAATCTTGCAAAATTCTTTTGAATCAATGAACCCTTACTCTGAAAGTAGCAAGATTAGCCGGGTGTAGTCCAATCAACTGTTGGCACCTCAAAGCGTTTCATTAGCTTTGTAGTCTTATTCATGTGAATGTTGTGTTTCCATTTTGTTTCGTTTATGTCAATCCGGTTCATCTTCTCTCCTACTCCTTCTTCTCATTATCATCACCTTTCTTTTTTGAAACATAACTTGAGATTTTAAGCATGGTTTAGTTTGTAAATCTGGATTTCATAAGAAGAGATGAAAATGGGTCCTTCCAGATCCTAAAATAGCGAGGAGGCATGGAGATGTGATAGCACTAACCAACTTGTTGCGACCGTGTTCAACCGATTACCTAGGATTAGTATCCCGAAGTGCGGTGTTCGGTTCATAGCGTTACATAGTGAAACAATATCTTTTCCTCTCTCTACCGCAGAAACCGGCCATTCAACTCTTTTCATTAGCACGCTTCCTTTTGCTACCTCACTCACTCTCATTTTGCTACCTCACTCACTCTCATTTCTGCTTTCGATTCATATGGCTTCTCTAGCCATTGCATATCTCGATGAGGTGAGATGTCAATGTTCAGATCCAGTCTTCCTTTCTTCCGGTTAGGGTGTTGTCGGGTTGGCCTCCATCTTCTTTCTCCTCCGGTCCTTCCCGGGCTTGTGATCCTCTCGAATCAAAGTGTGATAAGCATTCACTTTCTAAGAAATAAATAGCAAACCACCCCGTTCACTCCCTAAGACATAGTAGTAATTGACCCCTCCTTACATTCTCCTTATCTGATTTCTCTTTGGACCACACAACGTAAAATGACAAGCTCTTCAATCATCACCACTCTATCTATCCACCCAACCCTACTCTATTTCACAAGGCCAAATTGTACACCTCTCTATCTATCTATGATCTACATAGTGAAATGGTATCTTTTCCCCTCCCATCGCTGAAACCGGTCATTCATCTCTTATTTGTTCGCACGCTTCCATTTGCTACCTCACTCACTCTCATTTCTTCCTTCGATTCATATGCCTTCTTTAGCCATTACATATCTCGATGAGGTGAGATGTCAATGCTCAGATCCGGCCTTCCTTTCTTCCGGTTAGGGTGTTGTCAGGTTGGCCTCCATCTTCTTCCCATTCGGCTCTCCTCAGGCCTGTGCTCTCTCCTCATCCTTCCGGATCAAAGTGCGATAAGCATTCACTTTCTAAGATATAATAGCAAACCACTCCCGTTCACTCCCTAAGACATAGCAGTAAACGACCCTTCTTTACATTCTCCTTATCCGATTTTTCTTTGTGTGCTAAGACATAGCAGTAAATGACCCTTCTTTACATTCTCCTTATCCGATTTTTCTTTGGACCACACAACGTAAAATGACAAGCCGATCGCAAAATAAAAGTATAATGACAAGCTCTTCAATCATCACCACTCTATCTATCCACCCAGCCCTACTCTACTTCACAAGGCCAAATTGTACACCTCTCTATCTATCTATGATCTACACGACAAAAAAAGGCAAAAAAATTATGGACAACAAATACTACTCCAATTCGGCAGCACGATCACAAAAACGCGCCCGCCCCAAAAATTTATGGACCTCAATCTCGTTCCCATCCAGCTCCGCCCGCCCGAGCGCATCCGGTTTGACTCAGCAGACGGCGACACGCCCGGCCAACGTGTCCCCGCCGGCTCGCAGCCCGTATCCATCCATCCGCGTGTTCCCGGCCAAACCCCGTCTCATCTCCTTCCCTCGCGCCCCGCCCGTACGACTCCGACTCCGAGTCTCGGCCCCTCTCGGGCGGGCGGGCGGCTATATATTACCCGCCGTTCCCCTCCCTCCGAAGCTCCGCTCCACAACTTTATTCTTTCCCTCGTGTTCCATTAGCGTCGCCACAATTCGGCAGCTCAGCTCTCCAATCCAACTCAGAATCGGTTAACGGGGTTCCAAATCCGGCGATATACAGAGCCGATAGCCGCGGCGGTGCGAGGCGAGGCAGACCGGCGAAAGCAGCAATGCCTTACTGCGAGGTGGACCGGTACCAGAACGGCGACAAGTGGGAGGGCGTCCGCCTCTTCTACCGCCGCTACGGCCGCGGCGCCACCAAGGTGCTCCTCGTCGTCGGTACGCACGCACGCCCCCATCCCCCTCCGCCTCGCCTTCGTCTCTCTCGGTGCCCCGTTGAACTTTTCTCTGAGAAAATGGCTCGGTTTTGATGCGTGCGCAGGATTGGCGGGGACGCACGACTCGTGGGGCCTGCAGATAAAGGGGCTGACCGGGTCCGTCGAGCCCACCGACGAGGACGCCCCGCGGACGGACGAGGAGGCCGGCGACGCCGCCGCCGCCGTCTCCACGGCGGACGACGATGGCGACGGCGAGGGAGAGGGCGCGGGCATCGAGGTCTGCAGCTTCGACAACCGCGGCGTCGGCCGCAGCTCCATCCTCCCGCACAAGTCCGACTACTCGTGAGTTTTCCCCCCTCTCCCTCGAATAGTCGAATCAAATCTCTCCCCCGTCGCCGCCCTGTAGATCCGAATTCCGATCGTTCTGGTGATCGGAGGGGGGAAGTTAGGTAGACGACATTGTTGCCCTTTCGAGATCCGGAAGGAAGATCGTAGCTTTCGGCCAGAAATAAATGCACCTTTTGCCCGATTCCTCCTCCCGCCGCGATTGCTTTCGTCAGAAAACTATTGTTTGGCGGAAAATAGAAAGATGGGAAACATCTTCCTCGAAACGGCGCCGACGCGTTGAATTGAAAAAGTCAAACGTGCGGTGGTTCTAGGTACTGACCGTGTGAACGACCTTCTATTCTCTTGCAGGACGGCGATCATGGCCAGGGACGCGCTCGCCTTGATGGACCATTTGGGGTGGAAGAAAGCCCACGTGTTCGGCCACTCCATGGGTAAGTCACATTCATTCCCTCGCTCGCCCTTGATGCTAGAATAAACCAAAGCTCCGAACCTTCAGGGAATATATGATTTCATATTTTGTTACCGAAATTGATACTGTCGCTCTCTGCGAACAGGTGCGATGATCTCCTGCAAGCTGGCGGCGATAGCGCCTCACAGGCTGTGCTCCCTGGGATTGCTTAATGTCACTGGCGGTGGGCTGGAGTGTTTACCAAAGGTACTGGGATGCTGAAAACCTAATTTATTCATGGTATTTTTTTGGAAAATGGAATCATGCTTCCAGTTTTCTTTAGTAGTTCTCATCAATGATCTTTTATCCATTTTTCAGGTGGACGGGCAGATGCTCTCTCTTGCATTCCGTTTCTTAAGGGCAAAAACACCAGAGGAAAGAGCTCATGTGGATTTGGAAACCCACTACACAAAGGTGAGGAACTGTGGATGCTGCTGCTGCCGCCGTTTCATGAGTATTAGTGAAAACTACTTTTCATACATTTGTCCTCATATGTGTTGCTCAAATGCAGGAATACCTCGATGAGAAACTTGAGTCCTGCACAAGGAGAGCGATCCTCTACAAAGTGAGTGATATTCCTATGCTTTTGCATCCCCTAGACTATGCTTTTTGGGTCCCCTGGAATATGAACATAATCCTCAGCATGTTTTGATTTGACGGAATGAAACTTTGTCTGTAAACATTTGGAGTACTGTCTTCATATATTTTGGCTGTTTCTATTTGCGGGAAATTCATTTGCACTGTACATTCTACTTTCAGGAATATGTGAGGAACATATCATCTTCAGGGATGCAATCTAGTTGTGGCTTTGAAGGTCAAATTAATGCATGTTGGACCCACAAAATGACAACTAAAGAACTGGATACGATACGTGGTGCTGGTTTTCTAGTTTCAGTTATTCACGGAAGGTCAGTTGCTGATATAGAGAATTAATATGTGTCCCTTTCTCATGCTTTGCGGGCATAATGTGCATCCCTTTTCATGCCTTCTAATTTTTTTTTAAACGCAGGTCTGATATTATTGCGCAAATATGCCATGCGAAACGGCTCGCGGAAAGGCTTCTTCCTGCTGCGAGAATGGTAGACCTTCAGGGTGCACATCTAGTAAGCCATGAAAGACCAGATGAGGTAAGCATGAACTTTCGGTAAATTGATATTTTTAATTATTTTAATGGTCACATGATCTATGAGTGCTTCTCATCTTTTTACCACTTATACACCCAACTTTACATTAGCACATTTGACAAAAGATATTTAGACATTGGCCCTGGGCTACTATGGAATCTTTTTTGTCTCTCGATCACATATATCAGAAGAAAACATCAAAGTAACATCAAAGGTACAGTCAAACAGCACACGGAAATAATGAAAGGCAGGAAATCAAACACAAATAAGACATCTAATCTAAGAATAAAAAGCAGCATCAGGATTACAGATGTACAGGCCTTCTGCTGCTCAAGCAAGCTACATATGAAGTTGCCAGCAATAGAACTTGTTAACAACATGATGTTTGGACATAATTGTAGTACATCCTCTCTTAAATCTAGTACGAGTCCTAGAGTTGAACATGTTAGTTTATGGACATTACTGTTTATAAGTACAGAGCAAACTGACCAGTCTAGTTCACAATTGAGATTCTTCTCTTCTCAAGCTTTGTTTCATCTCTAAGATCACTGCTTTGCTGTTCCAATGAAAACAAGAAATTTTTTTTAATATTGATTTGGTTTCTCCTTCTTGTTCTATACATCATCCTTAAGCATTACAATAAGGGACAAGAAAACTGATATAGTACATTGATCTACTACAGGTCAACAACGCAATGATGGACCTGATAAAGGCCACTAAATACGCGATGAAACCTCACGAGTGGTCATCCCAGCCAGAGATCACATCAGGTATGCGTAACTGGCTGAACGCCGCAAAGTTCATTCAAAGGCTATGTTCGAAGGCACACTGCTTACGTTGACCTTTACCAGAAACTGGCGCACTTATTTCTACGAGATCTGTAACCCTCACTATACGAAAAGAGGAAGCTGGCAACACTGCTGTAGCAGTGTATAACTTTCTTGCAAAGTTCCAACTGAGCTTTCTTTATCTGATAGGACTGATAGTGATGGGGTTTGAGCATATGAGGAACATTGTGAGAGTAATGAAGCCTGTGAGGGTTGCAGCAATTGAGTCATAAAGGTAAAAAAAATCTCCAGTGCATTCATTATTTTCTAACGGAATTGCGACAATCCCTAATTTGTAACAAATGCTTACTGCAGTGTGTTTGATTCCTTTGCAGAAACAGAGACATGTAAATTATTCCCGGACCCGTCGAGGAGATCATATTTCATGTCTCCTCCATATACCGTGGAGATGATTTTAGAGTAGCATCTCCAAAAAGGCTGAACTTATTTTTCCCCTCGAGAAAGCCTCTGCACTCGGCAGAAGACCAGTACCGAGACGAGGAGCTACGTACAGTGTGCATGCACCTGGACAGAAGTGTCCCAGGGCGTAATTGAGATGTACTGTCTGTATTAGTAGCTCGGAGCGAGCAAATTGATGTACCTTGTATGGGTGTGATGTAAGCTGTAACCATGTATATGACGGCCATTTGTTGTGCCGGTGACTGTCACCGAAGTTCTTGTGTACCATACTGTGATTATCCCTTGAAATAAATCAACTCGATCTTCTCGTTGTTGCATCAGTTGTATTCCTTTGTTGCATTGGCTAAACTTGGTTCCTTTTTTTTGAGGGAAGCTAAACTTGGTTCCTGTACAAGGGTTAGTTGCGAATGTGTAAGAGTTTGCATATAGTTGAAATGTATCAGACTCGCAATGGTAAAACAGTACCTCAGAAGTCAGAACAATAGAACAGAAACCATGCCATTGCCAATGTGAAGTTCATTTCACAGTCGTGGATGTGGATTCAGTAGATAAAGCCTGTCCCTGATGCTCTTGCTGGAGAATCCACTGTCAAAATAGGAAGTACAGATTTTTTTTAACGAAGTGAAGAATTCAGTCTTTAAACCAAGTGCAGGGGCATTCAACTGCGGGGGCATGCACCACTCCCCCTATGTGGTTCGGACCACAGAAATCGACCTCGGCCAACCTGCGCCTCGCAGAAAGGAAGCTGCTTCCCTGTGGTACAATTCTGACGACGTGCAAAGTCAATTCATCCAAATCCACCATTATCTTCGGTGAGCATGTTCAGCTTATAATACCATCTCTGACATAAAAAACATCTTATATGTTCCTAATATTGATACGAACTTCATTCATCTAGGGCCATCTCTCATTCTTCCAGCCAAATACAGATCCTCATCTTATAATCTTTCAAAGATTTAAATCCAAACTCAGTGTCTACAGAACTTTCCCATGCTGCCAGACTTACTTTCATCCAATCTGCTTTTGCCTCAAATCCATGTGCAATACATGTCTAATATCCTTTTCAACAAAAAGTTCCTCGCAAAACTTATGGCCATCATTAGAATTTTTTTTGGTCGACAAGGGTGAGAGAAGAACCAAATCCCAGACCTCCCTGTGTTAGCTTGGAAAGAAATCTGCACTTTTAAAACTGAAGGTGGTCTTGGTATCAGGAATCTCCAAGCCATGAACCGGAGCCTTATTCTCAAATCAAAGCATTTCCATGGCACTTCCATTTGGAGAGCCAAACCAAATGTTCCAGAATCTGCTTTCTGTTCTAGTAGAAATCAAGCCTCTTCTCACAACCCACTCTTCCTACGAAATCACCATTAGCAATGTCTGTCTAGAGCATAATTATGTTTATCTGGTTGTGTTTCATGATCTTTGGGTCCCACATAAAAAACAATGGAATGCGTGTCCCATAGATAACTCTCTTTGATCAGCACACAGCCCAAATCATCAAGCAGACTCTTATTAACATATCTGAAGATCAAGACATTCTCTGCTGGAAGCTAACTCCAACAGGTAAATGCAATACCAAATCAGCATATACTTTATGTCTTCAGACTCTGCAGGAACAAGGAGAACCCATGCCAAGACAGGTTTTTACTCCCACAAAAAACAAATACTCAGACATATGTGGAAGAACAACAAAATTGGCTCCCAGGGCAGGGCCAGGGTGCAAACTTTTGCTTGGAGAATTCTTTAAAGAGCTATACCATCAGGAAACAGGGCTGGCAGGTACTCTGTTCACATCAGCTCCACTTGCTCAAAATGCAGCACTGAAGGGGATGATCCACACCTCCTATTCTTTTGCCAATTTGCGAGAGCAGCATGGCCTGCAGCCCTTGGTTCATCATGGCAGCCAATTTAGTTCATAAATTGCAACTCTGTTTGTCGAGTAATTCAAGGCCCGCTCTCTATGGATCACCCTCTCGCTCTGGATAGCAGAGATCAGACACAATTTACCCCCCCCCCCCCCCCCCCCCCGGAACCTGGAATCTCAAGGGCTTTGCCCACAGTTTTTTTTTTTGACCGAGACTTTGCCCACAGTTGTGCTCAGCAGGTTCTCGGGAAAAACCTGAATCAACCTGCCTTTAGTTGTGTTAGACCAGCTCATAGCAGTAGCTGATCTTGCCCTGTGATGTTAGCTATCCACATATCTGCCCTGCCCTGCCACGCACGACGACTGTCGACGGGGCGGAGGAAGAATTCAGCCAGCGGCGCATCAGGACGTGGGCTGCACGTCGATTAGGAGGAGATCACTGAACACTCCTACCATGTAGCTGCCGCTTCAGTCACTCACTGCTCTCTTCCGATCGATCCCAGCCATTTCTGCATCAGGAACTAGCTAGCTACTTTCTGTGTCATGCCAAATTGCAGCGCACGTAGGGGCACAATAAACAAGAAATGGTGCAGCAGGAGGACAGACAGATATGTAGCTAGGATGACCTGGTAATCGAAGCGGTGACCATGACGCGGCTTGCAGGAGCCGGCGGCTGGCCGGGGACCGACGGCTCCGACGACGAGGATGGAATCGCCGGCAGAACGAAAAATGAAGTCGGAGAGACAGAGAGAGAGGCGCGCACACGCCAGGGCCGGAAGAAGAAGAGGAAGGATGGGTGGCCGTGCGCTGCAATAGAAGCCGGGTGGTAGATTCGCTCTCCCCGCCAAAAATATTCCGACTGGCCGGAGGATATTCGCCGGCGCCACGCGAATATGCTGACTGCGTTTCCTTGCGGTGAAAGCGTAGAGGATGGCCTTACCTAACTTACCTCCTCGTGCGCGTTGTTGGGCTTTTGCCTTTTGGGCCTCCGTTTCTAGACGGAAGGCGTCGTTTCTCTTCGGGCCTTCGTTCGTGCAGCCTCATTACTTCCAGTCCACTGTCCGCTCGTCTCGTACTCTCGTGTGTCGTGTCTTGTCCAGCTACGACGGCGGCCAAGGAAGGAAGGGGAATCGCGGAGCAGCACAAGCAGCAGCAGCCATGGGCGTGATGGACAAGCTCAAGATCTTCGTCGTCAAGGAGCCCGTCGTCGCCGCCTCCTGCCTCATCGCTGGATTCGGTAACCGCCCCGCCTCCTCCTCCTCCTCTCCCTGCCCCTCCCCCACCCGAAACCCTAGTACCCTGTGCCGACCTGCCTACGCGCGCGCGCGCTTGCGTCCTAGGACCCATTGATCCTGGCGCGCCGTCGCGCTTATTCGGAAATCGTGGGATCGGTAATCGCGGATGGACGCATGGCTGGGGTTAAGGACGCTGCGATGTGAGTTTCGCCTGCCACAGTTTGTTGGATCTAGGATTCTCGCCGTCCTTTTGAGGCGTATCCCGCTGAAATTCACGAACCACTAGCCCTGTTGTGTAGGTTCGTCCATGCTTCACCGCGATTACATTTGCTGCCCTCAATCTAGATAAAGATTATACGGTTGCTTTCATCCAGCCAAAGAGTTGGCTGCGAATCCACTTGTATGGAGAACTAAGCATTCCCTTTCTTATGTGTTATAGTCCATATGATTATGCCTTTTCTGCCTACTCATAAGCGGTGGGAGCTGATAACGGTTGCTCTGGATCTCATGCCAAAATGTAGCTGTGCTGGGTTTTATTCCTTCCTTCGGAATTGCGCTATATTGTTGATTTTTGCATGTGGATGAATTTTTTTATTGTGCTGCCAGTTATGAAATCAAAATGGAGCATATGAATTGGCTGTATAGCATTGGATGATGACTTCGCTAGACTCTGTTACTCCTGTTTGCCTGTCACATGTTGTTTACTGCGTAAGGAAACCAGAACCTACATGTAACTGTTTAAGATTTGAACAACACATGTGGACCAGGCTTCTACACAAGATTCGCCGAGTGTGTTCAATTCTAAGTAAGGAAACCAGAACCTACATATAACTGTTTAAGATTTGAGCGACACATTTGGACCAGGCTTCTACACAAGATTCGCTGAGTGTGTTCAATTCTAAGCTATTTTCCAGACTATATTACTGTCAGTTATTCTATGATTTGACTTGTCACCGCTCCTTTCCACTCGTATTTGATTAATTATTTGCATGTTCATAATTCTCATAATCAGTCTTCGTTGCTGGTACCGCTGTTCATCAGTGAAACTTCGATAGTAATGAGAGTTTATCTCTGTAATTTATCCATGTCATGACTTCCCTAGCTATGCTCGACTGTTTTTTCACCAGAGATTCTTCAGCAATCTGGATGTTAAATTGAACAACTCTAGTAAAGCGTTTTACTAGAAGGAAGTTGCATCTGCAGTTTTATGGTCTATCACTTCTCCTTCATTGAAGCTTTCATGATTTTAAAACTGCCATGATTGCATATACTCCTGGTGTGGAAGAGTTCGTCATTTTACACAGTGGCAACTGGATGCATTTTGTTGGCAACCAGTGTGGTCAAATTCTAGTTTGCTGCATCGTAAAAAGTAGGAAACAATTATTTTCCAATGCACTGTGCAACAAAACAAATTGGTGGAAACCAATAACATTTTGTGTTATGCCCCATTTAGTGTTCAGTCATACTATCAGCTTTGTTGGTGTATGTAGTACAGCTGTAGGGCGGGCATCCTATTTCCAGCGGTGTCCAGTTGTTGTCTTTTATGGGCATGAACCAATTGTCTGTACGTTTCTCAGACAGTGCAAGTTTAGTGCATGGTATATACGATCTTCTGATTTGGCTGTCTGAGCTTATTTAATTATTGATTGACATAGAGCTAGCTCTTTCCCAGTTCCGCCAGCCTGCCAAATATCTCATCTAACCCTATCATTTGCAATTTCAGGTCTATTTCTTCCAGCAGTTGTTAGGCCCATGTTGGATTCTTGGGCAACTGAGGAACAAGTCCCCCCAACTCCACTAAAGGATGTATGTGGTTTCCCCCGAAATTTATTTAGTTTAAAGTGCTGCGACTTCATTAAAATTTGTTTGTATAATGTAGTCATATCTAGTTTTCAAACCATGCGTTTTATCATTTTCCAATTCTGTTATGCTGTGTGCCGATCGAGATATTCGCAAGTCAATAACATCCTTGCAAATGGAACCTTTTATATTCGATTACTTTAGTTATTGACCACAGAATCCCAGGTATACTAAGGCTTTGTTTGGAACGCAAACTTCTTTCTATTCTGATTGGGACTGAGCTATTTCACTGAAATTCATGCATTCCTGCTAGTAGGTCTTAAATGGTTAGAATTTTTTTAAAACAATAAATGGTTAGATTAGACCCAGTTGCACATGGTATCTTTTGAAATTTGTCATCATCAGGCTTTCGAATAATCATGGCATATCAACCCCCCTTGTTTCTTCCATACTGTGATTTTATCTGCTGAGATTGTCGGTGTTGATTGAGACGAAGTTTAACTTATCCTTTCGGTACCTCCGCAGGTGATTGCAGGTGTCACCGGCAAGGCAAAGTAGTGACCTGCACATCTTCACTTGGTTGATGTTGTCTGCACAATTTTCTTTTCGCTTGTTTTTGGTGCCCAGACAAGGAGGCTCTCTCTGTCCGCACGGTAGCTCCATCGGCTGAAATAATCATTGTATCTGAACTCATTTTCACCGTAGTACAATGAGATGATGAACTTGTTTAAAAAGTGGTTGCTTGTTAAATGAATTCGTGTCACTGTCATTTGTTCTCAGACCATGCGAAGATTTCGTGGTGCTTGACTCTATCGCAATGTGCATTTGAGTTTCGCCCGGGTCTCATCAACCTCTTGCTGACACGCTAGAGCTGTTCTAAGAGCGTGGTGCTAAGAACAATTTTTTTCCTTACACTTGGTTCCAGTACATTGTAACCTTGTAAGGGTTCGTGCAAACTAAGAAATTCCTGGGATCAGTTCATGAATCTGGTGCTAGAACTTTAAAAAATCAGTTAAGTTCATGTCGCCCATTGCTGCAGAATTTTTGTTAGCGATAGCTTGTTGCTGGACTTTTTTTTTTGCCACCGTGGTAGGCTGGGCCACTCGCAACGGTATGCGTATGAAGGGCTGATCTCAAGTTAAGATGGGCTAGCGGCCGACCCATTCAAGCCCGGCCCAGCGGGTGCCCAAAGCGTCCACCAAACCTAGGGTTTACGAGAGCAGACTAGTATAAAGCGCCGAGCTCCGGGCTGCCCCAACCTTCCGCAGCCACCACCACCCCCAAGCACCGGAGCAGAGCAAGGCGGCGCCGCGGCTTCCTCATCTCCGGTAAGCACTGGATCCCTTTTCCTCTCATGTCCCCTTCAGCGTTTGCTCGGTCGCACCTGTCATGGATCTTGGTTCTCCGACCCTGTTCGCTGCTGTTTTAGTACTTTTGCCCGTGGTATTGGCATCTCCGTTCGAGATTGTTTGTGTTGTCCGGTGAAATTTGTTCGCCGTCTCGTGTAGGCTATTTAATCCTAGGCTAGGTAGCATCCTCAGCTAAAAACTGCCCACTGTGATTGATTATGTTACCTCTCTTACCAGTAGATCTACAGTATTTGGTAATAGTAAGTAACTGATGGATACGCCAAATTTTTCCACTGCTGCTCCATTCTATTTGGTTGCATCCTGAACTTCGATTTGCAGTTAACTCTCATTTCTGTCAAATGGTCAAATGTTGCCTTGATCTTCTAGGGTCTGACTTTTGCTTGTTTTTTTCTGATGTAGGCGAAGTAAAATGACTACCGTTCCAGGGTCTCTCGTCTGGGAGCTTGTCAAGAAGAACAACTGCTTCCTGATCAAGCAGTTCGGCAACAGCAACGCCAAGGTGCAGTTCAGCAAGGAGCCCAACAACCTCTACAATGTCCACTCCTACAAGTTCTCTGGTACGTAGCTTCCTGTGCTGTTTTAATCATTTGATGCGTTTAGACCCTTGTAATGCTATGTATGAATCTTAGCATAGAGCTAACTGGCTGTGTGCTTCTGATGTGGTTTTCAGGCCTGGCGAACAGCAAGACCGTGACTATCCAGCCGTCTGCAGGAGATGACAAGGCTGTCGTCCTCTCCACGACAAAGACCAAGAAGCAGAACGCCCCTGCTAAGCTCCAGCACAAGAATGTGATGCGCAAGGAGTTCCGCAAGATGGCCAAGGCCGTCAAGAACCAGGTATTAACATGGGACATTCCTTACTTGAAACAATCTTGCTATGCTTGGCTTTTGAGATGTGTCATTTGTTTGAGCATGTGCTCTTTATACTTCCATAATATGGTGAAACAACTATTCTTCTGTGATACATAGGTCTAAAACATATGGAATGTTAATGATCACCAATATTTTATATGGTATCCTATTGTATCGATTCATAGTGCTTTGTGTCCAAATTTATTTGGCTTTGTGAAATGTACCGTTAAGTGTATCTATCTCGCAAGCAAATCTGTTATGTTGTTTCTTTTTTGGGTACATTGGTGACCTTTGGAGGTGCTGCTGTGATGAGCCGTAACAATAAGGATACCAACCGATCAATTGGTTATTCAATGAAATATTCTTAACGCTTGGCTTCTGAGCTGTACCTGCTAGGAATCTGTTTTGTTTGTCTGTTTTAAGTTTCATTAGTTTCCAAAAGTATTGCTGTGATGAGCCGTAACAATAAGAATACCAACCGATCAATTGGTTATTCAGTGAAATACTCTTAACGCTTGGCTTCTGAGCTGTACCTGCTAGGAATCCGTTTTGTTTGTCTTTTTTAAGTTTCATTAGTTTCCAAAAGTATTGCTGTGATGAGCCGTAACAATAAGAATACCAACCGATCAATTGGTTATTCAGTGAAATACTCTTAACGCTTGGCTTCTGAGCTGAACCTGCTAGGAATCTGTTCTGTACTTGTCTGTTTAGGCTTTTAGTTACCATAAGTATTGCTGTGTTGAACCATAACAATAAGAAGTCCAATGGATCAATTGGTTCTTCAGTGAAATATTATTTACAGTTGCCTTCTAAGCTTAGTAAAGTATTAGGTTTGATTGTATGATTGGTTTTTTTGCTGTGATGAGCCGTAAACATAAGAAGGCCAACCGATCAATTGGTTCTTCAGTGAAATTTTCCTTTACGCTTGGCTTCTGAGCAAATCTAACTTTGTTTTGTTTTCATGATATTGTTTCCTTGCCTGATCAAAAGTTTGCTGTGATGAGCCGTAATTCAAAAGAAGCCCAACCGATCAATTGGTTCTTCAGTGAAATATTATTTTACGCTTGGCTTCTGAGCTGAACTTGTTAGAGAGTATGTTTTGTTTGTGTTTGTGTTTCTGTTTATTAGTTGCTTACAAAGGCATTGCTGTGATGAGCCGTAACACATGAGAAGTCCAACCGATCAATTGGTCCTTCTGCGATATATTCTTTTACGCTTGGCTTCTGAGCTTGACCTTTAGGCAATCTCTTCTCTTTGTTTGCTCTGTTTTTAGCACCGAGTCTAAGTTAATTGATGTTGTTATATAATTACACTTGACTGTTGTGCTCAACCTTACACAACTTGTCATCCTGCTCAATAGCTTTCTTGTGTGTGCATTTTGCAAAATTAGAAAATACCTTGGATAAAAAAATTACATTGTTTGTACCTAGGCCTTGACGTTGGCTCTTCTTCCTCTTGTCTTCCAGGTTTGCAACAACTACTACAGGCCTGATCTGACCAAGCCGGCTCTTGCAAGGCTGAGCTCTGTGTACCGCAGCCTCCAGGTTTCCAAGTCTGGCATCAAGAAGAAGAACAGGCAGCCAACTAAGCTGTAAAATGAATTAAGCTTGCTTTGCTGTTCGAATCAGTTTTGAGTTTAAGTGGAGAAACCATGTTACAAATCTGCCCTAGTTTGTACTCTGACGGTGATAGTATGCTTTGTGTCTACCTACAACTATTGTTTGTTTTGCACTGATATCGCTTGTGTCCTTGATCTTGATGGTGCTCATGGTATTCTGCTGTTGGAATCGAAACCCTGTGAGCATCTTCTCATCCGTAACTCAGTATGGCCTGTTTTTGACCCACTCGAAATCTTAAGCTGTCCGTGTATACAGTATTTGTCAAGTTCGTGGTGTTGGCTGTAGTTGATAAGCTAACTTCCACATCCAATCGTTGGAGTGAAGCTTGGCTGACATGGCCTACGGCAGTGATCTTGATTGCAATGTATGAAGTTTTTCTGATACACTGAAAAAAACTTCTAATAGGAAGGGAATCTTCTCGTCTGATCAGCGTTGCTTGAAACACATAAGACAGACCAATATATAAAATTTTCCTGACATTTATCTAGACAAATGAGTGACTTGTTCGTAAGTGCAGCTCCTAGGGATTCAAAAGATGAGTACAACCATCGGTTGCATGTGCAAATTAGTGGTGGTGGAAAAGTTGACTACTATTTGAGAGCACCCAAATGAAGCAAAAACTGTTAGAATCATGACACAAAACGGAGCGAGAAGATTTTCTCGTATGCTATTGCATGCATGAATCCTAAAAGAATTGTCAATTTGCTTAGAAAGGTTACTTCAAAGGTATCATGAAGTGGTTCATGGCAAACCAAATGCTGTGGATTTAGCATGTTTCCTAACCAAATGCTGAGGATTTAGCATGTTTCCTTTGGCATGGCGGGATCTCAAAATGCCATTAACATGTTGCAGCTCTCGTCGGTGGCATCTATCCAAGATGATCAATATTTGTTGTCGGACGATATGTTTGGAGCACACAGCTAGAGATGTTGTTGTCGGACGATATGTTTGGAGCACACAGCTAGAGATGTTCTAACCACTCGGACACCCCAAATCCCGTCCGGTTACAACCTTGGAGACTGTGTATGGGGAGTGTCAGACATTTTTTTCCTATGGTGGATGGGGCTCCCTAGTGGAAATCCCCAAATGGCGGTTGACCATCCCGTGGATCACCTCCTCACTTAACATAAAAACGTCGCGAGCATAAAGATGTCACGCTTGAAAGAACATGTGGGCCCCCATGTGTGGTTTTGGTAATTAATGACAATCTCCATGAACTAATGCTTGTATGGAGTTGTACTTGTAGGAATTGTCCATAGGCAATGCTTGAACCATATGTTGGCTTCAAGGTTTGGAGAAGAAGTGAAGAGGATCATGTGGTGACCAAGGTGTTCAAAGAATGATCCTCAGATTGGTCATGTGAGAGTTAAACCTATGAAAAGTATGTCTTGAAGAATAAGATGGAGTAATATCTCTGGTGTACCTTCAAGGCATCAACATAATGAAGAAAAGAAGAAATGATGTGCAAGCTAAAGATGTGCAATATCTAAAAGATCTCATGCTTAAAGCTTGCCATCCTCGGTGATCATGGATCGATGAATACAAGGTCAAAGTAAAGGTTTCCCCATGTTGTATGGGGGAGTAACTTGCAAGTCTTCATCAAGGAAGTGTGTACAAGAGCAATCAAGAAAGGTGTTCCATCTTGAGAAGGACAAGACCGTCTACATCATAATCAAGTGGAATATGCGCAAGGCAAAGGTATGATCTTGATAGGGTTTCCTTCTTACCGGTCTCGTGGTGTTAGTTGGGGAGACCGATTAATAGGATAGACAACCGTACTATCAAGAGGGGCTCTCAAGTGAGTATCTCGATCATATCTTTTAAAGAGAGCTCAAACCTTTGCATACTTAGCATCATCCTTTCTTGATTGTTATTTGGATCTTATCCATGTGAGGTTCTAGAGCTTGTGGTAATATTCATAACAAGCTCTAGTTCATCAAAAACGGATTTCCCTTCTATATCATATTGTGTTTTTGATCTTTGAGTTTTTTCCGGTTTCTCACCAAGAGAGGTATCTCACATTATAATAAATGAAATGTTCTCTCTTGTTGGGTAACTCTTGTTGTCCTCTTTCCAATAAAATTGGTTTCGGGTCAATCGAAGTTTCCAAACTCTAGATATTGCCATTTGAAGTTTGCCTCTTATTTGGTCCAGACCGGAGTCTCAAGTCTGCATGGACCGCAGTCTCCGGTGTGGTCCGGAGTGTCCCCTGTAGTCCCCGGAGGGGGCTCCAGAATTCCGCCTGGGACAGTCTGATAGGTGGTCCGGAGGCTTGTCTGGAGGTTGTGCCGGAATCTCCGGTCTGACTTTTCCCCAACGGGAAGAAAACGGTCAGAAATCTGTGGGCCTATAAAAAGGGGCCCTTCTTCCCCAATGTCACTGCTCGAGTGTTACAGGCTTTCTCCTCCATTCTTGACCCTCTTGAGCTTGCTCCCCCTTCAATCCCTCCCTTGATTCTTGCATATACTTTAGGGATTTGAAAGAGGAGATCTAGATCTACAATCACACCAATCCATCTCTCCTCTAAGTGAGGGGAACATCTTGGGATCTTGTTCTTCCTCTCTTATTCCTCCACAAGCTTTTGTAGCTTTGGTGGAATTTGAGAGAGAAGGATTTGAGCACTACTTGTGTTCTTGCCATTGCATTTAGTGCATCGGTTTGAGTTCTCCTCGGAGGATTTGGTGAGTGAAAGTTGAGAAGCTTTTTACTCTTGGGTTCTTGGAACCCTAGATGGTTTGTTGGTGTTGCAGGTTGTGGCCTTGGTGGCGTTTGTTGGGAGCCTCCAATTAAGTTGTGGAGAAGTGCCCCAACCTTGTGAGAGGTTCCGGTTTGCCACCGATAAGTGCACCGATAGTGGAAGCATGGATCGACCCCGTTGGGGTGAGATTCACCGGAGAATAAGGGAGGCCTTTTATGGCGTAGGCTGTTAGATACCACCACCTCTCCAAACGAGACTTACTCCATGTTGGGAGGAACTCGGTAAAATATCGTCGTCCCCGCGTGTCTCGGTTATCTCTATACCCGAGCTCTTACTTATGCACTTTACTTTGTGATAGCCTTCGTGCTTGAAGTATATATCTTGCTATCACATAGTTGTTTGTCTTGCTTAGCATAAGTTGTTGGTGCACATATGTGAACCCTAGATTGTTCTAGGTTTGTGCTTGACAAAGTAAACGCTAGTTTAATTTCGCCTTTGTCGAGCCACTCTCGGAAAAGTTTTAATCGCCTATTCACCCTCCCTCTAGGCGACATCTGTATCCTCTCAACGCTGCTGCTGATGTCGTCGAGCCACTCGTCACTGGCCACCGAGAGGACACGGTGGTTGCGGACGAACACGTCATGGAGCTCGACATCGTCGCGCCCGCTGTCGCGATCGAATGCAAAGCCGACTCTGTTCTCCAAGCTCACCTTGTTCATGGGCACGACTGCCACAAGGACCCTTGACAAGGCGACCAACTCCGCTCTAGGAGTCTCCAGGGCGGCTCCCATGTCGGCATGCGCTGTCCTTTGCCACCTTCGCCACCTGCTAACCCGTCGGATCCCGCGGCGCTGCTCTTGCCCTCCCCGCCTTCGGCATCTACAAAACCGTTGGACCTGCACTAGACCATGGGGAGGTACGTTGTTGTTCCGTCCGGCATCCCCCAATGCCTTTGGAAAAGTTGGTTAGGTCTGCTCGTTTTTTATCAAGGGAATATATTTTTATCGTGCAGCTACCAATTACACCCAGCCTGTGTACGTAGAAAATGTCTAAAGACGTCGAGGATGCACACATCCAAAAAAGAAAATAAATATAGGAAAAAGATCCCATTGAAAGATCAGGGATGCCGCCTAGAGGGGGGTGAATAGGCGGATAAAACTTTTACGAGATGGGTTTAACAAAGACAAAATAAAACTAGCGCTTTCTTTTGTTAAGCATAAAGCCTATATACTATGGTTCACCAATGTGCACCAACAACTTATGCTAAGCAAGACAAACAACAACGTGATAGCAAGATAGATTACTTCAAGCATGAAGGTTATCACAATATAAAGTGCATAAGTAAAGGGCACGGGTATAGAGATAACCGAGACATGCGGAGACGACGAAGTTTAACCGAGTTCCTCCCTATAAGGGAGTATGTATCATTGGAGGGGTGGACCGTACTAAGACCACCAACACCACAAGAGGCCTCATCCTATTCTCCCGAGCACACGCCTCGCACGGCAAGCACCCGACCCACTATGGGACACTTGAGGGCGGTCACCAAACCCGTAAAAGATTGGGGCAATCTTCACAACTTAATTGGAGGCTCCCAATAATCACCACCAAGGCCACTAACTTGAGGAGAGCTCCACAATTTAATTGGTGGCCCCAAGAACTCACCATAAAGGCTACACAGCCGACTAGGGTTCCAAGAACCCAAGAATAATAAACTTCTTGATTTTACCAACCAAATCCTCTAAGGAAAACTCAAACCGATGCATCTAATATAACGGCAAGTCCTTCACTCCCAAATTCCACCAAAGCTACAAAAGCTACTGGAGGAATAAGAGAGAAACAACACAAGAGGAAAACCACGCAAGTCTCCATGATCTAGATCCCAAGATATTCTCCTCACTTAGAGGAGAGATGGATTGGTGGGATTGTAAACCTAGATCTCCTCTCACTTTTCCTTCAATGAGATGCAAGAATCATGGGAGGAAGAGGGAGAGGACAATCTCAAGATATTAAACAATGGAGGGGGCGAAGAGCTTCAACTGATAGGTCCAATGGAGAAGAAGGGCCCCTTCTATAGGGGGGGCCTAAAATATGACCGCTAGAGCCTGATACAATCGGTGCTACCGAAACCATAAGCGGCATTACCAGAAGTGACCGGTACTACTGGAATGGTACCGTAAGAGGTACCAGGCGTAAAAGAGGGAGAAAGAAATACCTCTGTCACCACCGGTAGGACACGCTGCATGAAGCGGTAGTACCATAAAATACAGCGGTACTACCAGACACCGTGGTAGTGTCGGGATGTTGGTGCCGCCCGGGCCTGAGAGGGAGCCTTAGCTCGCCAATGGGATCAGACCTGTCCGGTACCGCCGGGCGGTACTACCGGTGCCAAGCTGTAGTACCATATGGAACATCTGATACTACCGTTTGGTACAGACAACGCATGCAACAATAGCAAAACGCAAATAACTTGAGCAATCTAACTCCAAATGGGATGAAACCAATTTTGTTGGAAAGATAGCGACGAGTAGAATCAAACAAAAACCTCCCTTGGTGAGGTACCTCCAAGGGAGAAAATATCAAGTATTATTATGTGAGATACCTCCCTTGGTGAGGAGCTGGAAAAACCTCCAAGATAAAAAACGCAATAAGGTATAAAAAGGAAAATTCGTTTTTGATTAACTAGAGCTTATTATAAAGATTACCACAAGCTCTAGAACCTCACATGGATAAGATCCAAATAACAACCAATAAATATGATGCTAAGTATACAAAGGTTTGATCTCTCTCTGAAAGATATGATCGAGTTACTCATTCGAGAGCCCCTCTTGATAGTATGACTATCTATGCTAAACCCGGTCTCCCAACAAACAACATGTGACCGGCATAAGGGAAAATATATCAAGATTATATCTTTGCCTTGAGCATTTCACTTGAGCTTGATGTATACGATCTTGTCCTCCTCAAAATGGAACACCTTTCTTGATTTCTCTTGCTCGCGCACACTTGATGAAGACTTGCAACTTGCTCCCTCATACACCATGGGGAAACCTCTTCTTTGAACTTGTCTTCATCGATCCATGATCACCGTGGATGGAAAGCTTTAAACATGAGATCTTTTAGCGATGTCGCATCTTGAGATTTCACTTTATTTCTTTTTACTTCATTTGGATGATGTCTTGAAGATACACATAAGAAATTACATCTTCTTATTCAAGACACTCTTGATCTTTTTTCTTTATTCTTCTTGTTCTACATGATTCCAAAAGGCCCAAAGCTCTTGGACATTGCTTCTTCTTCTTCTTCTTCTTCTTCTTCTTCTTCTTCATTTCTTCTACCTTAAAACCAACACATGCTCCAAGCGATATCAATGAACAATTCCTATAAGTGCGACTTAATGCAAATATTAGTCCATAGATATTTTTATTAATTACCAAAACCACACATGGGGCCCACATGATCTTTCACCCGCCATGCCGATCAATCAAGCAACACTCTAACTACCACCACAGACAACATCCGAACTCCAAAAGCAACGCTTTCAAGAAGGAAAAAATTTGCAAGCATTGCCATTGCGTGAACAATGATCTTATGTTTTGACCCTAAAGAAAGACTTTGTTCCCAGAACAACGCGTTTAACAAGGCTACTGGCAGGTAGAACCAACTAATGCCAGACCTTGGGTTTTCATCCTGAAAGTTACAACTCGGTACTCGATGAGCACCACCAACAAATAAGTCCTCCAATGTTGCCGCCCCCATTTGCAGAGGCTGTTATGCAAGACATGAACCACTAGTCTCACTGAAGCTC
Source organism: Avena sativa (assembly GCA_916181665.1). Taxonomy (NCBI): domain Eukaryota; kingdom Viridiplantae; phylum Streptophyta; class Magnoliopsida; order Poales; family Poaceae; genus Avena; species Avena sativa. The sequence goes on along the minus strand of OV702279.1, from coordinate 364,988,750 downwards.
ATGTATAATCTAGACAGGAACATATGCAAGCCAACACCGAACAACATCATGTGTTGTAAATTCTTCATCGCATCAATACCACGCCTTTGCCACTGTTTGATCCTCCAATCACAGTCGCCATAGCATTCTCTGCATGTGTCGATCCCTTGGAAATCTTGGTGCATACATGTCCTATGGTGTCAACAAAAAACCAAGTTTCTCGATACACCAAGTGAAGCCGGTTAGGCTGATGCTACAGGCGCACACAACCGAACCCTATCCAAACAAGGTATCCAAGGAGCGCCATATGCGGCGGTCCTTATTGTCTTCCAAAGGAGGAGTCCGGAACTTGCCGATGGCAAGATCGAAGAGGACGATCGCGAGAATATCGGTGACTTTCCGCAAACACCATAAGGGATGCCGCCTGGCTCTTTATTTCGCAAGACATGGTACCCCGAGATCCACCTTATCTCGATGCCCACATCCAGCAGAGAAGGAGGAGGCCGCTACCGCCATGCCTGGGGCCACCGCCCCGGCTCCCATGTGATGAGGCAGACAACGCATACCGTCATTGCCACACAAAAGGCGAGCAAGGTGCAGCTATCCTGGGCTGTATGGGCCTAGATCGATCCTCCTCCTCCCCACCTCTGTTGCGGACCGCCTGCCACCGACACCTCCCGCTGCCGTCACCACACCACCACATCTCTAGGAGCAGGAATGGATGCCACTGCCTCACCCCCAACCACTATTAGCAGAAACCCCGCCACACGGGCTTTGCCTAGCGATGCCTCGGGCAGCGGCGGAGGGAGGGCAGGGTGCGTGGGAAGGGGCTCTCTAGGGCGCCGGCGGAATTTCCCCAGGCTGGTTCAGCGTCGCCGTCATGGGGGAGGGTTAGGTCGTCAATTGATCAATTGATAATGTGTGGTAAATAATGTTGCAGATCAATTGATCACCATAACCCATGATGTAGTCCTAACCCACGGCATCTCACTGCCAGAAAATAAACCGACAATATCGCAGCATAATTTACCTTTCTCTTTCTGAAAAGGATAATTGGTTAACCATGCGCCCATAATCGTGCGTTCTGCTGACAGTAATTACACAAAACGTATCTCGCCGTTTCCTTTTCAGGTTGCTCGTGTATTGAATGTGCGGATTTCTTTCTGTCGGTTACCCTCTATACATACATGGGGCTCGATCCTGGCCATTGCCTTCCCCGCCGTTAGCAAACCAATCTCGATCGCATCGGGCAAGAAGGCGAAGACCAGACATGAAGAAGGGGAGCATCCCGGTCGCCGTCCTGTTCATCGGGCTCATCGTCGGCGTCGGACAGTGTAAGCACATCGATCGAACCGTTCGTCGCCGACATGTATCTATGCCATACCGCCTGTTCATCATCGCGTTCGTGTCCGGCAGGTCGCCTCGAAGGTGGAAGGAGGAGCTACCGCGACTACGGCGCCGCCGATGCGGGCGCCATCAATGGCACCGCCACCGCCGAGAGCAATAAGCTGAAGCTGAAAATCTGCGTCACCAGGGACTGCTACACCAAGGGCGAACCCGTAAGGGACAGCCGCTGCGTCTGCTGCATGGAGCTGCAGGGCTATCCGTGCTGGGATGACATCCAGACGTGTCAGGACCACTGTCCCACCATCAGTTCTAACCCTGGCTCGCCTCCGGGGCGGCGGGAGAACGACGTCCATGGATGAGGGCTAGATCGACGAGGGTGGGTCGGTCTGATTGAAATGGTAGCGCGGTGCTGCTATTTGACTGAAATAATCATAGACGCACAACCTCCCTTCCTCTCTTGTTTCATAAGTGTTTTTTACCACGCCTGCTCGCTCGTGAATATATATCTTGTCAGTTATGAAGAATTGTAGAAAGCGTCCGGCCGAGAGGTTTTTTCTTCTATGATTGAGTCATGTGTCTTGTTAATTAAAACGTGTAATTACAGGCGTTAAGCGATTCGAGTGTGTTGACTTCGTCGATCTAATGGATTATTATAGCGGAGGTGAACGCCTGTATCATATTCAGTGTTTTTTTCTAGAAAAATGGCTATGGGAATTTTCAACGGTGCAGTGCTTGGTACTCCGACGCATTTTCTCTCAGCCTCTTCTCCCTGAAAAAACAGGTTCACCTTGCGTCTTTAAATCTACATATAGCCATCTTTTAGCAAACCTAGAGCCATCCGGGCATTGGAATCTAAGAGTCTCCAGCAGATACTGGGAAATCGCGAATCGAAAAACGTATTCCTAGGTTGCGTTCGAGCTAGTTTTCACTCGAAAAATACGATGGCCAGAACAGAAACAACAAATTTGAACCGTAAAAACGAGATTTTTGAACATTCGCGGGAGATTTCAAAATACGGGCATAGTTCATACATAGTACTGATGCGATCATATGTACAAAACACGAATTAAACCTAAATACTACGGGGGATCTGTCGTCTTCGCCGCTAAACCCTAGCATGGACACAAAATCAGGCTCCCTGGAGCCCAGGGAGCAGCGGCGACGCTTTTGACGCTTTCGGAGAAGTCGAAGTCCGACAGCCCGGAGCTGCTGTTGGAGACGATGTCAATGACCTCCACCTGCTTCCCATGGGAATCGCAGTCGACGGCGAGCCCCTGCTCGAGGAAGATGTTGTTGATGAGCTCGTCACGCTGAGCTCGATGGGCCTCCGCCTCGACGATGCTCTGTTGCTGGATGACCTCGACCAAGCGGTCGAAGGAGGCGTCGTCGGCCTCCGTGACGACGCGGCCCTCCGGGAGCTCCTCCTCCTTCTTCACCGGCGACGGAGTCCTCGACGCACGTGAGGAGCTCCCCTCCCCCAGCGGGCGCGGATGCGGGCGTCGAACTCCTCCGTCTCGCGGCGTAGGAGAGCGGCCGGCACCGGCAGTGCCACTTCTTGTAGTGGAGGGCGGCGCGCTTGCGCGCCCCGTCTGAGCGCATGCAACGGCGGCGCTCCTCCTCCTCTGCGGGCGTCAGGCAACAGAAGCGCGGCGTGGAAGCTCCCCGACGGTCCATCGCGTAATGGATCGGCCGGATCTGCTATGGCCGGCGAGAAATTGCTCGTCGATGCTCGGCGATTTGAGCGGTGGTGCGCAACGAAGGCGTGGAGGGGCGGTGGCGGAGAAATGAATCGTGACATGGGAAACGAGCTCGGAACCGAGGATTTATGGGTCGAGGGGATCGATTCCCAGGAGCCCGAAAAGTTTCCAGAACAGGCCGTGTTTACGATGTCTGTTCGGACCAGATTTCACGATCCGGTCCGAAAAACCGCCGACGTTTTTTTGGTGTCTGCTAGAGATGTTCTAACCCATGTTTTTTACTCAAGTCAACATTCTCACTTTCCCTTCGTCGATCCTCACCAACTCTTTGCGATTGCTTGCCTTGTAGGATAGTGTTATTTGAGTAAAATAACTTGTAGATTCAATGCTTCATCCGCGTGTATACTACCCTCTTAATATATAGCGTATTACTACCTCTGTTACGAAATGTAAGCCTTTTTAGATATAGAAAACATCTGATCAAACTTTTTACTAGGTTTGACGTCCTAAGTGTTTCTCATTTAAATGGATTATTATTTTTCAGTAGAAGAGGTTGTTCTTGCCAATAGCGAGTAGTCTGTATTTTGTTCAATGTGTTGTGTGCTAGAGCATGTGTGTACCTACATTGTGTTCGGTACTCTCACAAAAAAAACACTTTTCTAACATTGAGTACTAAGAAATATATAAATGACATTACTTAAGATGAAAAATGTTTTTAGGTGACATCAGAATTATTTTCCATAATATGAAGTTCTATAAATTTCGTAGTGACTGTAAAAATATACATATTGCATACACTGACGTTATCTTTCTTCCAACTAGAGTATATACTCCCTCCGTTTCAAAATATAAGATGTTTTAGGTTTGTAAAGCGAATGTATCTAGACTTGTTTTAGTGTCTAGATTCATTTCAAACGTGAGTGAACCTACATATTAAAATAAGTTTAGATATATTCTCTTCACAAACCTAAAACATCTTATATTTTGAAACTGAGGAACTATATGTTAAGCATTTCATTCTAGTTACACTAGGTATGTAAACAAGCTCAATCGATTTCCCCTACCATGAATTTACCATTACAAATGGACCACTGCTTACTAACTTACTCCGTAGTACGTGTTGCGACTTGTCGTCTGAACCACGTTGCCGTTCTGATGTTGCTCCACTCTCGCCTCCTCCAGCTCGTCCTGCTGCTGCTGCTGCGGCGCCGGCGCCGGCCCGAGCCGTTGCATGACAGCGCGGTAGGCCATGAGCCCCATCTTCTGCACCTTGTCGTACACCTTCTCCGGCCGCAGCACCGCCACGTACATCCCGACGGCGTCCAGCTGCCACCCACTCCTCCCGCAGAACCCCACGATCACGCCGCCCTCCACCGCGAACTCGAACGGCGTGCCCTCCCCCGCCGCGGCGCCGAACGGCCCGTACGCCGCGCGCTCCGTCCTGAACGCCAGCGACCGGATCACCGGCGAGCCGCCGGGCGCCACCGGGCCGTACCGGCCGCTCACCGCTGTCAGGTGCTCATCCGGGAAGGCCAGCTTGATGTGGGTGGTGAGTTTGCCGGCGGCGCCGCCGTGCCGCTCGCCGGGGACCGCGAGGCCGCTCCTGTCGTACTCCACGCTGATGGAGTCGATGCACCGGCTGTCGTATGACAGGGTGATGCTGCGGATCCCGGTGTGCCCGCCGTCGTCCCACGGGTTCCCGCCGGCGCCGCCCCACGGCCCCACCTTCATGAGCTTCTTCGACGCCACCATCCTTCTCTGAGACGGCGGCGGCGGCTGCTGCTGCTGCTGAAATTAACGGTGCAGCATGTGTTTTCATCGGTGAAGTGGAGTCAGTGCATGACTTGTCAAGTAATCTACTCCATATTGTATTCTCGTAAAGGAGAAACACAAGTTTTTTATGGAGATTTTAAGCAGTTTTATATTAGAACATAAGTACAAACAAACATGAAGGAAGAGTTAAGAACTCAGACCGATGTGATTAGAATCCTATTTGCTTGACTGAAAATTAAATTGAATACTAGTCAGATCAGTTGTGTACCATGTTTGCCTCCAGATATGTGCAGGGCTATAACACCAGCTGGTTAAGATGAGCAGCTAATCTCTTCTATAAAAATGAGTACTCGTGGGCAAAAATAGCTCAGGTGCAAAAAGAACAAGTGTACTTATGAGTTATAAAAAAAGTGTCATTCTGATGGCAGCTGGCAAGATTGTAGTACATGGTGAGAAATATAAGTGGAGACCAGAACTGGATGCTCTTAAGGGCATCGGTACATATACCGGCATAATCTACAGAGCTAAGACGTGTAAAGGAGCATGCTGTCCTTGAGCTAGAAGCTACATGTCTGACAGAATCATTCAGAAAGGAACATGAGTTTAAGGTTAGCATGTCCCAAAAGGCCAAAACCGCATAGTTATTATTTTCTGAAATCAGTGAGAAATTTCTATAAATCTTTTTTCGTTTCTCTCAAGATCAATCCGTATGGAAATTCAAAATTTATTCAAGGTCCATCTGTATATGTCAGTGAGTGATAAACAGAGATGGTGTGGATTCCTAGCTTTATTTAAAGGCGGGAGCAGAGATGGTATGGATTCTGTGGTAGGTAATTGCCACCTACTGGAGAATATGATTCTGATTGGGAGAGGCCAATCAGAATGTGCATACGCAACAGTTTCGGAGGAATCTATTCTTCGTTTCCAAATTCATTTTGCTCTCTAGATATCTGGTAATAAGCTCTGATAAGGCACAACTGTACCCATCACTCCATTAGGATTGACCTGTCCAATTATCAGTTCTACAGTAGTGTATCTTTTTCTTTTGGTTAAGACAACAAGTTCTTTATCGACAGCTGCCATTGGAATGCACCAGCCCCTTGTCTGAAGCTGAATGATTGGAGTTCTTTTGACAGGGCATCGTCCAATTCACACTCCATTTCTTCTGTTAGTGCTAACCGTTAAAAGCTCACATTGTTGTTTTCTTGTGGCATTGTACAATACAATAACTGCAAGATTATTCTTTGGATGGTTCAACGGTGCAACCCATTCGTATACTCTTCCGTCTTCACCTATCAGAGCTAGTCTTCCCCCATTTCATATCTTCTTTCCTGAATCAGTTGAAGAAGGGCAGCTAATACAAATTTTGCCAACAATTAGACAGAATATAGTGCATGACAGATACATTGGCAGCAGATTCATGCACCGGCCTAATCATTCACACACCTAAAGCCTCTGCTGGCCTGTGCTGTGATGGGGGCCAACTAAAAGGAAATTGAGATTAGAGACCCCACAGGAGCATCATAATCCTCTTTTTTTTTTGAGATCTCATAGTCCTCTCTTTGACAGGTGTGTTTGCATGCCTAGACCATGATGCTCTTTTCTTGCATCAGCTCAAAGTACTAAACCATAGTACTAGGAAAATTAAACTAGTTTGCTGGCTTTGCTAAAAATAAAATAACTTGCTTGCTTCTTTTCAACAATTAGGACATGCTAAACATGGTTTCTGATGCTGTGTATCGTTCACAAAATAGCATTCTCCCATCTTTAAGCCATGGGTTGAAGCCACCAATTATTAGCTACTATGAGCTGCCTGGTGATGGAAATAGGCCGGTCTCTGAAACGTGGGGCCGGGAGCGGCCTCCCTCCTCTCAAGGTGGCCTATAAAACAGGCACGCACACCATTCTCCTGGTCATCTCCCCCACACGCGCACCTCCCCCGCCTCCCTCTAATTCTTTCGTCCACGAACTTCTCGACACCTTCCGCCTTCGTCGTCATGGACTCCAAGATCTTGTACGCCGCCGCCGTCGCGGCCCTGGTGGCCGTCTCATCGCTCGCGGGAGTCGCCTACGCCACCGAGGAGGCGCCCGCCGCCGCGCCAGGCCCCGAAACAGCCACCTCCGCCGCCGCCGCCGCCACCGCCCTGTCGTCGTCCCTCTTCGCCGCCTCTGTCCTCTGCCCGGCCCTGGCGCTCCTCTTCGCCAACCTGCGCCACTGAGCCGGCGGGCCAAGGCTGCTGCATGCTCGTAGATGGATGGATGGATGGAATGATGTTAATTACAACTGTTAACGTGCGTACGTTGCTGTTCCTGTGTGTCGCGCGATGTCTTCTTGTACTATCTGCTTTGCTCGTTTGATTTCTGATGATTGATGATTCGCGCGCTGTACTGTACAACCCAATGGAAATTTGTTGATTCAGTTCAGAGAGTCCAGGCTACTGATTAATTTCCTGTGTCCGAATCCATGGCAGTGCATGTTTGCTCGTATTTGCTTCCATGAATTCCAAACAGTATTTTTCATCTAATCGCACTGTAAAGCGTGAGAGAAGAGCTAGTAAGAAAAGCAGCCGGTTGCCATACACATACTTTTTCTTAGCAATGCAAATGGCTGTAAAGCAGACGCACGTAGGCACCCACACACGTAAATAATGCAGCCTGACCGGACATGCCTTCTCGGTACAGTTCAACGCATCTCTCCAAACAGTCTTTCGCCCTGTTTTATAAATAAAGCTAAATCCAGGTTCATACAATATCCGCACACAACAACATCGGCCACAGCCAAATAAAACGGGAAAAAGAAGAGTACGACTGCTGGGGCCACGGCACAAGACGACCCAAAAAAAATAAGAGAAAGCAAAAAAAATAAGAGAAAGCAACCGGGCCACCGCCAACCCTACACCCCGGACAGAGCTGCAGTCAAGCCGGAGTTAGAGCCGAGAAAGGGGCCGCCGCCACTCTCAGGGCTCCAAGGGTGTCGTCGAAGGCCGACTTGTCACGCTGGCGCACCAACGGGGACCACTGCTGGAGAAAGACAATAAGAGAAAAAAGAGAGTTAGACGCCCGGGAGGGGAAAATATGCTCAATCACCATCTTGTTGCGAATATTCCAAAGGAACCAGGTCAGGGCCGCAAAGACCATCCAGAAGAGGCGGCGACCCCTTCCGACGCGGTTCGCCGCAACCTACAGGAACTCTCCAAGCTCCTGGGCCTGCCAGGAGGGCCCCAACGCTTCCCTAACGCAGCTCCACAAAAACTGAGCCGCCGAACAGGAGAACATAATATGGGCACAGGTTTCCGAAGTCCCGCATAGGGGGCACCGACCATTGCCCGGCCCATTACGCTTCGCCACCTCAACCCCCGACGGTAGCCGATCCCGCAGGAGCTGCCACAGAAAGATACAAATTGAGGGGGAGGGGGGCCTTCCACAGGGGAGAAGTCCAGCTCTGCTCCGGGCCCTGGAAGAGGGCTCGGTAGGCCGAGCTGACCGAGAACCCCCCCCCTCCCCCCGTCGGACCGCTCAACTCATCGTAGAATTCCCATTTCAAGTTTCATCTCTTCTTTTTTTTCTAAATTCCTTTCGATATACTCCCTCCGTTCAGAAATATAATACATTTTAGCTTTGTATAATAAAGGTATCTAGACGTATTTTAGTATATAGATTCACTCCAAACCTCTATGAACATACACACTAAAAGACGTTTAGATACATTCCATTCATAAAGGTAAAACGTCTTATATTTCTGAACAGAAACGGAGGGAGTACTGATCTATAGTTGCAAAAAAGGGATATTTTGCAGCTATGCAGAATACATCAATTTAAAATTGCAAAAGGCTAGTAGCGTGGTGAGAGAATGGTAGTAGTACTACCGTGCAGCGACGTAGCCAGCAGGGTGAAAGGGTGGGGCGGGCACTACTCTAAGATTTGGCCCAACCCATATTGCATATATAAAAAATAAGAAAAATAAAAAAGCCCAACCCAAGTAAGGCCTGCCCTACCCTACCAAAATGGGATGAATTCGCCACTGCTGGCATGAGATGCTACCGAGATCTCAAGGAATGATAGATAATTAAGGACACAGGCGGCAAAAAAAACACAAAATAGTTTAGTAGATTCAAGCACTATAACGCTATGAAATTTTCTTTAAAGTTCAATTAACACACTTAGAATAAAAGGACAACTTCATTAGTGAATGATAACCAAAAGTACTATTCCGCAATTTTTTTTTGGTTTTGGCACTATGTGGAGTTCTCTTTTTTTCTCGATGTGTGGATTGAATTTGGTTGTGATATTTTTACGTGATTATACGAATTCATGTATCAAATACACCAATTGTTTTATGATGGTAGGTATTACCTATGTTAGTGCATCAGGTTCATTTTGCAATTGTTATTATGAGTTTAGTTGGTCTGACGCTCGGGCCATGATCCCAGGCCACAGTAGCGCTGCATATGTTTCCCACACCCATCAACCGAAGGTAGCACTGAGAAAATATCACGGGTTGTAGAGTGAAATCCATCGCTGAATACCTTTTCTTATGTTTTCCAATGGTCAATGTTTAATCAAATAATAGTTCAAACATGCAATAGATGTGATGTGGACAAATAAAGAGATGACACTCAGATTGGACACAGTAACATCATAACAACTTAATATGCCCGTCATGGTGCACAAGAAAAAGTCTAATTTTGCAGCCCTCCACTACTACCAAGTCTAATTTTGGTTCATGACGCAATATTGACCTTTAACCTCTAAAAAGTAGATATATTTGGTCCCTCACCATACTCAAAGCGGTTCAAATAATGCAGCCTAGCATACCATCCTAATTTTTTGTTGTGACATCAGCAGAATAAGTCCATTTTTGTCCATCGATGACTAGCCAGGTTTAGTCTTGGTACATAAGCTCTAAAACTAAACAAGTTTGACTAAACCTTCAAAATAGATAGATTTAGTCCATTGACACACTCAAAGAGTTTAATACAATGTTCTTCTCATCTATGCAGTTCTGTCGTACTTTTAGGTCTTCTTGGCACCTCAAATATCTTATTTGAGATCCTAAAAACTATTATTACTAAATTAACTTGTAGTCTAAGCAAATCATATGCTTTAGGTTTAATGGTGCTGGGTAGCATGGTGCCATGGTACAGAGTGACTAGGAGGTTAAAGAAAGGAAAATCTGTAGTTGTCATGGTAACAAAGGTAAGCGCCAAGAGTATAAACCCATCCATCGACCATTCGGCTTGAGACTTTAACCCATTCTTTTGATATACTTTTATTGAATTTCTTACTACCATAGCTAAGTGGTGTACGTTCAATAAACCATTAGTGTTAGTACCGGCTATTAAGATTCCAATCTGATAAATCTTGTATGTGGTGAAATATCTAACGAGTTCTAGATGTGGCTTCTTCATAACTATAGAGGTCTTTGAATTTTGATAAAAAAAAGTTGCAAAGCAGAATTGAAAATAAATTGATAAGCTCTAATACTTTGTATTGTTTTGGCTATGAGTTCTCCCTTGTGATGCCCACTCAGAATGATTTTTGCATGAAGTTATTCCTACAACTCTAATTGAGGACAAGAAGGCATAACTTCTAAGCATGAACACACTTGCTTTTATTGGCAGGGGAAACTAATGTTCAGCCATAATTTAGATGGATACAAAGGGTGAAGCATCCAAGTTGAAATTTGGCAATCCATGCATAATCCATAGGTGAGTGAATGCATAATCCAAAGGATCTGGCTAAGATGGAGTTCTGCATTGTGGAAGAGTGTAGATACCCAAAACAAATCCAACCCCGCATTCGGAGAATAGAATGGATAATTTTAGACTACCATTCACAGGTTGGTCGAAGGAAAATGGTTGTCTGGACTATAAAAAGGAGATAACGGTGTTGGTGTCATCTTAAGGCGAGAAGATGGAAGTTTCTAGGATGGAAAGTTGTAAACTTTGTACTTGGTACTTGAACGTTAATATCGTACTATAGGACTGAAAAAGGTTGTGTGCATGTTTTCATCCAAAACAAGTGTACATCACTTTCTCTCTTCCGCTCAGCTTCTCTCTTGATAGAATAAGCAGAGGATTTGCTGTGGTGGCAAGCAAATGACTTCGAGTCATCCCATATTTATTTCCTTGTCTGTTAGTTTTTGCGTGTCATCGCCCTAAACAACTATTATTTTGTAATGCATGCACACATGTATAGTACTAGTTGGATTATTCAATGAAAACATTGAAATTTCATACATGCGATACATATCACATACTCCTTCCGGTCCAGTTTATTAGGCACGCACCTAGTTTAAAAAAATCTTTGACCATCAACTTTGTCCTTTGTAATCAGCTTAATTGTTATATTTATTGTTTGTTGGTCAGTTAGTAAAATATGAGTTATTTTTACTCTCACAATGGATTTCAATGAAACCGTCTAATTCTCTATGCAACCATTGCTTATTGTAGGAAACCAGACGGAAAGAGGACGATTTGGAAGACATCTAATATGTGTCATTTGCAGAGTTCTATACTGTCTGCCTTAGGATTCATGGATTAATTATTTTTTATTTTTTGAGGAAAAAAAGATTCATGGATTAAATATCTATTCCATATGTTTACGATAAATATCTACTCCCTCCGATCCATATTACTTGTCACTAGATTGGATGTATCTAGCACTAAAACATGTCTAGATACATCCATTTTTATGACAAGTATTATGGATCGGAGGGAGTAGTGAATTTCTTGGGTACTTCTAGAAGATTTTTAAGTATGCTTTTGCATATTTCTGAAGAACTTTACTTGTCAGAATCTAAAGTAGGGTATATCGCTATAGTGCAAGTCTGTTTACCGTACAGACATTGATGTTTCTGACCTATGTGAAGAGGAAGAGGGATGATGGAGAAAAGGGATTGATGTTTTCGACCTATGTGAAGAGGAAGAGGGGATGATGGCGAAAAGGGAAAAAAATATCAAACGTATTCTAGAAAACCCCATATTTCCTGGTTTTTTAAGAATGTTCCTAAACTTTTTTCTCCTTGTTATATTTGTTTAGGATTGTCCAGTAATATCTGTTTTAAACATCAGTTTTTTCTTGAGTTTCAAAACAAAAAAAATGGTTTTCACGATTTTTCCTTTTTCATATTTTTAAAACCATTTGCCAAATCACTAGTATGTCATCCATCAATTCGCTTTGAGCCAGCTTTGGAAGTTGAGGGTCGAATTTGCCAGGTTTTAGAATTTAGGGGCCAAAACTAAATTTAGCTAATAAAAACAAAATATATGTTTCCCAATTGCACAAGCGTCAGAATCCACAAATCTATACCAGGTCAAAAAAAAAGGCGTCAGAATTCACAGATCAACTGTATCCACAAATTTATATCCACTAGTGTCCCCTGGCGAGGCATATCTGACGCCCCAAACTGGAATTACAGATGAAGTTCTACAGCAGCTGGTAGCCAGCAGGGGATAAATAAATTATTACTGAATACCCTGTGAAATCCATGTTAAATTTAAGTATAACTGTCATTCGCCACCTGTACTTGGTATCTGTTTAACACAGCGAGATGTTCTCAAAATGGTATAAACATGAGGGCCTCTGGAAACATGCACTGCAGAGCTGCCTTGCAGGAAGAGAGAGCCAGATGATACCCAACGCTCTCGGTATTCAGAGGCAGGCATGAAAATAACCTGCAGCCAACGCTCTGTGTTCTTCTCGACCTCCGAAAGCAGGCGTGAGAAGCGGTCAGCCCCGCTGATATCATTCCATCTGGGAAGGTCAATTTCAATCTTCGGCTACTGGATCTGTGGCGGTGTGTTTTTCTTTCTAATGTTCACCTTCTCAGGTTCGATGACGATCATATTACTCCGACTCGCTGTCCATGTCGTGCATCGCTTTCAGTCCCCGGGGGCGCTGCGAAATCGAGTAATAATGTCAGCCGATTGATTTTGGACTAGTGCATGATGCTGGATATACAGGGCTGGAACTGATAGCATGGTATGGTAGTCTGCTCACCTTCTTGGAAACCTTCTTCTCTCGTACTTCATATCTCTCCAGAGTCAAGTCGCATAGCCATGTTCCAGGGCATACAAACTGCATAAAGATGAACAAAACCTTAGGTGAGAACTGCATAGTCTGTAACGCAATTTGCAACATAAACATATGAACACAACTGTAGACATTAATAATTATAATTATATCCTAATAAATAGGCACCAGCTGTGTTCTTAAGCTTAACTCCAAGTATCATTCCTTTTAGAAAAACTCCAAGTATCTAAAAAGAACTTTAACTCCAAGCATGCTTCGACCACAGCCAAAAGGACTAATTATTGCTCCACCACATATTATAATTTAGAAATGGAGTTCAACAGAGATGGGCCATGGCCCCTACCAGGTTAGCTTCGTCATGAGATAAGTTAGAATGGCAACTAGTTTGTCTGTTTCAAAGAAAGAAGGTAATTAAGGTTAAACAGTAGGATCAGTAGAATAACACACCAGCTTTCAGACAGTCCTATATTTGCTTCAGACAGAAGCATGCTATGGTACTATGGACGCCCTCTTGGCAATCAAGTTAAGTATCATGCATAATAAATGAGGCACACACGGAATCTTGCTATTTTATTTGCACGTCTCCTTTGGTCCAGACTCCAGAGGCAAGGCAAGCATCGTGCAAATAGATGGCCATATGGTCCATGTGATCTCATGCCCTGTATCTATTAAAAATGCACATACAAATGTATTTACCCTTGGTAAAATTTTCGATTTCTGATCTAGCATTAAGTTTGGGGTCCATGGTTGTTGTCTGTTAGTAGTGTTACACTATATTTATGTTTGGAATCTCTGTGCAACAAAGTACTAATTTATTTACTGTCTGTACCAAGATAAGAATCCTATGACTAGTAAAGAAAAAAAGGGAATAATCCTATGTGAAATGATGTGAACTGGGAGTATAGCGAGAACAGTTTATAAGTTTAAAAGCTAAGGAGAAGGTTCATACATTAACACTTCTCTGGATGGCTTTGACTCTCTTCTTGGGCCTTTGAGGCAGCTTGGATCCCTTGAACACCAAGAAGTCCTCTTCCTTCTCCTTGTTCGTCAGGGCGACTGCAAAGTTGGGCCAAATTGAACCTTCACTCCCTGACGACGAGCCCTTCTTGTCATCTACAGAGGTCGGTGGCACCCCGTTGTTGTCATTGTGGCCCTTTGCCGAGCGCTCCCTACCTGGGGATGTAACCGTGCGGATCGTGTTGTTCGGCTGCTGCTGTGAGGGTGGCCTCATTGCTCCAGGCTCCTCAGAATTCCTGCCAATTCAGTAGCACTACAGATTATTAAAAATAATAAAGAAAACTGCAATGTTAGAATGACAGCATAAAGAGGAACAAAGAAGTGATGTGTCCAAGACTGGTGAACTGTTTAGACGTTATTTTTTGTGAATTTGGAATGGTTGTGGTCACACCAAATTGAAATTCAAATATTTCCTTTAATTGCGCTATAAGTAGGCCCTAAAAGACGGGGCGACAGTAAAGATATGATTTATAAATATTTTAGCTGTTCACTGAGTACATTAAGAGGTAATTTAATCATGTATAAGTACCATGTGTATATATAAGTCAGCAAGAAATGCAAAAAAGAAATGTGATTATCTACTGAAGAAATAAATCTATTCAATCATGGTGTCTGATTTCACGACAAGAACCGGATACACGAACATATATTTTAACACCATTAATACATGACTGCAATCATGCTTGAATGCTGAGATGCAGGGAGAGTAGGAACTGCAAAATTTCATGATTCACACACATTTCAGGAAATGGGTAGCAAGCAGACAATAATTTCGACTTTGATCCAGCAATTACAAGAAAAAAATTGAAAATAGAAGGAATGATGAATGAATAAGCTATCACCATCACCATCCACTATTACGTGTGGTGGTGACTGATTTGAGATAAATATGGTGTTTCCTTCTCAAACTAAAAATAGTCGACAAGAAAATAGCTGGTACCATCCAAACACATATACTGACAAGCTATTGCCATCAATAATAACTTGCTGTAAACCTCATCCCTCACAGAATTCCCTGATCAGGTCTGTTTGAGAAGAGAACTGGCATTGCAGACCTTGAATTGGGAAACTCCCAGCCAAGTCAGCTAACCTGAAACTTGGAGCTGGATTGACCAGACAAGTACTACCAATCTGACCGTGCTCCTAAGTTTAGCCTTAGCAAAAGCCTGGTTCTCCTACAGTTTAAGCCTCTTCACGACCTAACTTGAGCCACTAAATAAAACAGCAGTTAGTCCCGCTGTAAACAAGCCAAATTAGTACTCGCCCCTAAGGATATCGACGGAGGCTGAAATGGCGAAAACCTCGAGAACATCCTGGCCTTCACATCCTCTTAGACAATCCAGCGACACTGGACAAGGATCACTCCATTTTTGGCCCAATGATAGCATTAGCCAACCAACATCAATCATGTTGCCCCAAAACCAAAACCAAAAACTAATCATCACCATGAGTGCTGCCATTCGGAATCACCAGCGCCGCTAGGAATATCGGTTACTCTCGGATAACAACCCACATTTTCTGAGGCAATATGTACCATAGATCATAGTACATCCACAGCAGAATTTGAAACTAAATTGGGATGAAAAACAGCCAAAACTTTCTGACGCTCCATGTCACGTGCCCACGGACGGGTACCACGTGACGGCCAGCTGCTGTTTCAACACGGGGTGATTCTGAATCTTATCACCAACCACAAGGCAGTCAGAGATAAATGGTAAAGAACAGGCACAGACCTGAGGGCGCGGTGGTGGCCGGCGGGGTGGTGCTGGGCGGCCGCCGTGGCTGCAGCGACCGCGGCGGCTGCGGCGGCGCGGCGCTGTCCTATCGCGGCCTTCTCGGCGGCCACGGTGGCTGCGGCCTCCACATCGCGACGCTGCACCTTGACGCAGCGCAGGCGCTTCCGGTTTCCCCACTGCAGCAGCAGGTCCCGCTCCGCTGCCGTGCCACCGCCACCGCCTCCGCCGCCGCCGCGCGCGGAGCCTCGCGTCTGGTAGTTCTTCCTCGACTCCCTCTCCATCGCCGGACTTGGCGCCGTGCCTGCAACAAAGAAACAAAGAAATTGTTGAAGGATTCTGAATGCAGAGCGCGAGAGAAATGAAGAATTCGGCCGATCAACTTGAAAAAAAAATCAGTCAACTTGAAATGAACAGAAGTTGGGGAATTTGGCCGATCAAAACAGCACGGGATGAATGAACACTTTAGATTCGGCTGAGTTTCCTCTCTGAAAGGATACTTAACTCCAATCAAGTGCTCTCAAAAAAAAAACTCCAATCAAGTGGGTGACCAAATAAAGCTGCGACCCTTGCCACCAAAAGCGGTGAGCTGTTTTGCTTTCAGATCGAACCAACTTCAAATCAGGAAAGGTAACAGTTAAAATCCGCCTCCGAGAAATTCAGCTCGATTTAACTCACTTAATCTCGCCGCCCTGGAAATTCGAGATGGAGAAAGGAAATCGAACACACTTGCAAGAACACCAATTGGGAGCAGAAAAAAGGCAGACTAAAAAAAAGGGGATGAACTGGAAGCGGCGATCCAAACCACGACCAGCACGCTATCTAAACAACGCCCAATTTGGGAGCTATATCGCTTCCCGATCGAACTGCTGCGAGTGAACAAACGTTAGCGAAAACGATCGTTCCTAATCAGGTACCACCAAATCGCGCGAATCCCGAGTCAAAGAGACCAGATTCTACCCAATCGTAGCGCAACTCGATGCGGCCCCGCGCCATAATGCAGCTACGAGAATTCGATCCAAATCACCCACTCCGGACTAGCGATCACTTCATCCGGCACAGGAAACGCGTAAACTGGATACAAATCAACCACTCCAGGTTATCCCCTCACTTCAATTTGTAGAAGAGAACGCGGCGGAACCAGAAGAATCACAGCACAGGAAAATCGAACCTCAAGTGGAATTTAGGAATTCTCAGCAGAAGAGGCGAACTAGATCTTCCAGATCAAACATCCGGAGCCAAGAAACCGGAAATCCAGCCAAATCACAAGCTAGAACTCAAACAAAACAACCACAGAAAAATCCAGCCAAAAGTTCACCGCAGCGAAAACCACTTTCCCCCACCAAAATCACCCAGCGAGACGGAAATGAGCAAGAAGAACCGCAGATGAATCGGACAGGAGGATAGGCCCAGTACCTAGGAGAGATTGCCGCCTTCCCGGTGCTCCAATCCACAAAGAAACTGCCTCGCTCCTCTTCTCCTCCTCCTTGAGAGGCCGAGGCCGAGGCCGAAGACCGGATTCGGAGAAGAATAGTGGAGCAGAATCGGAGGGAATTCGAGCTTTTTTGCGTGTGATGATGTTCTCCTCTGTTCCTTCCTCCTCTCCACCTCTTCTTCTACAAGGCAAAGACAGAGGAGGAAGAAGAAGATGGCTCCCTCCATTTTATATGCCCGTCTACCCCACCCACTTCTGGATCCCTCGGGCACAACAAAACCGGATCCGGGCCGCGCTCCGCCGCTGATGCGGTGACGGACCGCCACGATCGGCCCAGCTCGTCGCCGTCCCGCTCCCACGCACGGGTGACTGGTGTCCAGAGTGTTTGCTGCGCTCCACACGCGGTTGATGCCGCGAGAGAACGCCAGGCCTGACTGCCCCCCTGGAGATCTGAGGCCCGGCAGGGACTTGTTGGGCCATGATAGGGGTCTATTCTTACAAAACAAATTGAGACCTTTTTTTGGAATAAAAAAAGTTGAGACCTAAATCTCAAAAAAAAAAAAGTTGAGATCTAATATTACAAATTTGTATATACTCCCGCCATCCCGTATTATATTGCGCATAATTTTGCATGCAAATCAAACTTTGCAAAATTTAACCAAGAACATATAAAATAATATGAATCTTCTGGGAACCTAGGCCTGATATTAAGCTGAGAAATGATTTCTTCTTTAAGGAAGAAATGGTTAGTGATGAGGAAAATTTAAATTTAGGGGCTGCCTTATCTGAGGAAGAGATTATAATAGTTGTTTTTGGTTCTTATGAAGATGGAGCTCCTGGTCCTGATGGGATCTCTTTTATCTTTTACCAGTCCTTCTGGGACATTATTAAGGAGGATCTTCTCCTCCTGTTCAATGCCTGGCATGGAGATCACATGAACCTCTTTAGGCTAAAATTTGCTATGATCACTTTAATTCCAAAAGAAAATGATGATAGGACTATGAATTTTTTTTGACCTATTAGTCTTCTAAATTGCTCTTTTAAAATTTTTACTAAGGTTTTGACTAATAGATTAGCAAGTGTTATAGGTAGGTTGATTTCCCCTAATCAATTTGCCTTCATTAAAGGCAGAGTTATTTTGGAAAGTGTGGATACTGCACATGAGATTATTCATGAAGTACATAGGAATAAAGAGAAAGGGCTAGTTTTTAAAACAAATTATGAAAAAACTTATGATAGAGTTAATCTAGACTTCCTTTTTGAAGTTTTAGAGGCTATAGGTTTTTGTCCTATCTTTATTAGGTTTATTAAACAGATTGCTTTGGGGGTCTATAGGTGTGAAGGTAAATGACTTTGAAAGTGATTTCTTTCTAACTGGTAAGGGCCTCAGACAAGGAGACCCCATTGCTCCCCTTCTGTTTAACCTTATGATTGATGTCTTCTGTAAGATGTTAATTAAAGGTTCTGCTTATGGAGCTATCAAAGGCCTTTGTCCTAATTTTGTGCCAGGGAGTATTGTTTGCCTGCAATATGCAGATGATACTCTCCTGATTCTAGAACCTAATGAGTTAGTTGTTGTTAATCTTAAATGGGTTCTAACTTGTTTTGAACAGATCTCATGTATGAGAATCAACTACCATAAAAGTGAGCTCATCCCTATCAATTTAGAGAGTGATGAGGTTAAGCCTTTCCTGTAGGGGTTCGTAGCATAGAAAACAAAAAAAATTATATCGCATGAACACACACAAGTCAAGATCTATCTACTAGATTGTAGCAACGAGTCGATTAGAGTACTCACCCTCGAAGATTCCAAAGCAGTTAACGAGAGCAAATTCTTGTGGGTTATTGTAACATCCCAGCATTAGAGCTTAGAAATAAGCTGAACCCAGATGTGTGCATTGCATTCATGCATAGAAAATCCGAATAATTTTCGCGCTTTTGAACAAAACTTATAAAAGTGATTGAAGCTTCTCTCAACTTGATGCAATTGAAGTAGATCATCAAGTTGACTGCGATAAGTTTCAATATAACCTTTGCTAAAAACATTTTTTTGGGTAATGGTAATTTGATCTAAGGGTAGATCAAATATAATGTAACTAAACCATTACACATTGATTAATGATTATAATTTGATCCTTATGTGATCATTCCATGGTATTCATTTCAATAACCATGAATACCAAACTATGAATATAATTCAAGTAACAAGAATATAATAACAAACTCTTGATCCACTTTATCCTTTTTTATCTTTACCATGAGTGTCATGGTAATATCTAACCTTAACTCTTTAGTGGGATTGAGTAGGAAAGAAACCAAGTCAAGATCATTCACCACATATCTTTCTTTCCATATTAATCATTATCATCTCTATTGGATCTTATTATAATATATGTTGTTCATCAATGATGAGTAATCAACTATTGATTCACCAATTCTTAGCCTATCAATTCTTGATCTATCAACTCTTGTCCATATCATAGCATTCACTTAAGGCCTATAAAGAGAGAAGTAAGAAGAGGTAGGTGGAAATGCTAGAATTAAATATCCTCTATATGATGGGAGTGTTGGAATAGAATAAGATCAAAGTGTTAATTGATGGAGTTAACTCACTCCTGAATGAATAGCAAAGTAATCTGGAAGATATAACTATATGTGGTAATAAAGAAGATTACAAGGATGAATCCTGAAGATAGTTACCAGGAGTAATCCTATTGGATCAAGTAGGTATAGTCAATGAATAATCTCTCTTAGTCCAATAGAGATAAACAGAAGATAATTATAATACAACTGTAATGTTGTTTTGATGACCTTGATTAGCCAATTGGGAACTTAAGCCAGAAATGATCAAAGGATTATAAGGATCATGCTTTAGTCACCAAGATTGAATGCTTATATCATGTATAAGTGACATTGGTGGATAGAACATGATTGAACCCTAGTATAGATATGTTATTCTAAGATAGCCATGACAAGTCACCATGATATGATGTGAAGTTTCAATATAAGATACTGGAGTTAAGTAGATATAAGATAGTATGATTAAGCTAAAGCTAGAGTAACATGGAGTTAATGGAGAAGTATTATTCCTCTTAAAGGATAGTAAGCTTTTGAGGAAAGTAGTTTGATATATACATCTACTAGAGTAATATTAGTGGTGGATAATTAAGGAAGAGTGTGAATGGAGTTAGAAGTAACTACTTGTTGGATTGGAGGTTATCAACAGTAGAGTAGTTGGTATACCCACGTATGGATATCAGAAGATTATGAAAGCTTTAGTGTTAAGCTCATTGCATTTATAAATGGATTTAGAAGAATAAAAGGTGGATAAGAAGATTCTTGTGAAGCAAAGCTCATCATGTTAACACATGATGATGGATAGGAAGAAGTAATGTATCTAGGAAAGGAATTCCTTAATTAGAAGTCAAGAATTATGAAATATGGAAGATAGGAATTCTTGGTAAACACTCAACTTTAAATCTTTAACCAAACATAATATCCATTTCATATATTTGATTAATCATCTTATTTCCATAATGCTTTATAGGAATATTTTCCTATAGTAAATCACTTAAGCACATCTTTGTCATTCCTAATCACCATAACCATATGTGCTTAGGAGTATCTTTATCAATCCCTTTCCATAAGACATTCCAGAGAATAAATTTCTATTCTAAAGGGTGATATCATTAAAGATCACAAACATAAAGACAATATGTTTAATCATTAACATTTACTCACATCAACAAAAGAATATAAGTATATTAAGTACCCTAAACCCTAGGGTAAGCATTTACAATTCAACCCCTAACTCCTATGTTAATTATAATAAAATATATATTGCTATTTCCTAAATTCATGGGAATAATATTAACCATATTAGTTCCCTAGAACTTTATGTATCAAATAATCATGAAGGATCACTATATAAAAAGTTTCTTTAATATTATAAGTTAATAAGAATCAAATATCATAAGTTAATAGTAATGCATTCTTTAATAAGTTTATGGATATTAGATAAATTAACTTCATATGAAAAGACCCTACAAATATTAAAAGGAAAAGTATATATATAAAGAAAATAAAGAAATGATAACAATATATAATAAAATCTCACAAAATGACTTTAAATACCATTCATTATTGCTGCAACTATTTAACAAATAAATTTTATAAAGAAAATTTCAAACAAATGAGTAATATACAAATCTGAAAACAAAACAAAAAATATAAAAGGAAACAGAAAGAAAAAAAGGAACCTGGCCCGAGCAGCAGGCCGGCCCAGTGTTCTCCTCGACCTATCTACCGCCCACGAGTATCAGGAACCAGCTTTTTCTTCCACTTTGCTATGGACCACCTAGCCCAGTTGCAGCCTAGTATTGGCCCATACCCCTTCGAGGGATCTGTTTGTCGTCTTCCTCCTCGCGATGTCGACCTCCCGATGCGGCGAAGCAGCTCGCTGGCGGCCACCGCGCCACCGCTCCCGGTCGTCTGCAAGAAGCCCTGGACGCCGCCGAGAAAGCCCTAGCACGCCATTTCGCTTCTCTTTCTTCCTCTTGAGCTCCGGCCAGCAAACCCTAGCCACCGGTGTCGAAGCTTCTCGCCATCTCCGACCTCCCCTTAATCCGCGGAGGTGACTATCAGATGCGCCGTGACCTTCTCCGTTGTTTGCCTCTACTCAGGGAAGCCGGGGAGCCCTCTGTCGATCAAATAGACACCTCATCTCCACTGCCAGTCACCACCGTTCATCGTTAATCGCCGCCACCACAGACTTCCTCCGACCTCGCCGTCGCCACCAACCGCACTAGGGTGAGTCCACCGTCCTTGTAGACCATCTCCCTTGCTCTCTTGTGCCCTGATTGCTTCCCGCCGCACTAGCCCGCAAGCTCCGCCGTCGACCACCGTCGTACCCAGTGCTCCGGTGACCCAAAAACTAGCAACACCGCCACTATTAGGATCCCCATCGCGCCCTCTTTCCAACAAACCCAGCCTCGGCCGCATGCAAGCACACAATCAGCCGATCGAGCTTCGATCTGAGAGGATCAACATCGTGTGATGTCACGATGACATCATCCCAGGCCTAGTCAGCCAGTTTGACCAAGTCCTTGCTTATGTGGCGTATGACGTGGCAGTGACCCCCACTATTCAGTGACTAGGGTTAGATATATGTGCGGTATAAAAGGTTTTGTGTCTGTTTAGAAAATTGATAAAACAATATTAATTCAAATATAAACATTCAAGAAATTGAAATAAAGTAATTAAATCTTGTAAGTTTAGTATCTTTTGTTTTATAATTCAGAAAAATATGTTTAATATATGAAAATTTTCAGAAAAATAAAATCTATAAAATTAAATTATTATCAAACATTATTATGTTAACAATTTAAATAATTACTATTTAATAAACATTTTATAAGTATTAATACTTTGATAATTCATATTTTAATATTGGTAAATGTTAAAAAATATAAATAAAATACCAAAAATCCTAGAAAAATAAGAACTATAATTTAAAACTATAATCATGCATTATTATTTCACCTAATTAAATATTTACTATTTATTAAGTATTTATAAAGTAATAAATCTTATAAAAATCATATCTTATTATTTATAAATCATAAAAATAAATGTAATATATCAAAGTGATCACAAAAATAATACCTACATGTTAAAAATATAATATTCCACTTTTGAGGTAAATAAAAATTTAAAACACTTTAGCAACTTGAATTTAAACCTATTTCCTTAGTTAATAATTCATATAAGAGTAAATAAAAATTGCTAATATTTCTAAAATTAGCCAATTGAGTCTAATAAATAGTATTAGTCTTAAATATTGATAATATGAAGTCAAAATGGTTCAACACATTTAAAATACAATTTTATTGAATTATTCTTCAACCATAAGTGTAGATTATTTTCTAAAAAGATTCTTATCCAATATAAAATCTCCAAGAATAAATTGTGACTAAATTAAATCTTTTCCATTACTTAAACCACAAGTTTACAAACATATCAAAACACTATATTGAATCCATAAGTAGTTAAGTAATATTATTTTCTTGTTTCCAAACCATAACCACTCATTTATAAAATCATAAATGCTTCCATTCCATTATAGTATTGAGAAACCACTAATCAAATTGAAGTAATACTAATCTTAAATAGTTTTAAGGAAACATTATGAAGTGAACAAAGTATAAATATCCAAAGCATTACGTCTTAAATCCATATATATCCTTAAAGTTAACTTTAGTCTATAAGACTTTTAAAAAATAAAGCTAAAGACTTTATTATGTGTTTTATAGTTTACTTTGGTCTGTTTCAATTAAGACTTAGTGCATCTCAATACCAAACTAACCAAGTTAAAAACCAAGATAGATAAGTCTCAATTACTAATGATGTCATTATTCAAATGGAGTAATTCTTTCTTACTTAAGGACTATAACTAGAAAGAACACCTAATAAGGTTAACTTAAAAATTTAAATACTTCTGCTTAACTAAGTAAGATTTTCTTCAAAAGTTATTCTTTTATGATACACTAAAAGTAATTCTTAAGCATTCCAAAATAAATCTACTTAAGTAACAACCTTTGTATAAGGAGTCTTTCTGTACCATTCCAAACTTGAATGTTCTACCTTGGTGTGTACTTTATTATAATTACATGTTGTTTCACACACACTCACAAGCCTTAATAAGAAGCACAAGTGTGAAACTTATCTAAAAGGACAACACATTCTAAAGAAATCATTTTTAGTATCCAAACCCTAGATCAACGCTTACTCCAGGGATTCGCGTCTATCAAGTGCATTCCATTACTTATGCATAATAGCATCTTGCTTCTTTAAACATTAATCCTTACCGGACCAATGATGCTGATTTCAGATATTGGATCCTTTATATTATCTCGAAGACCGAGAGTGCATAATCTTGCAATCACAAAAGGCAAGTTCACACTTGCTCATGTCCTTTGATTATTTTTAGTAAAGTATTGTGCAAATCAAGTGTTGTCATCACCTTCATTTGAAAAAGGTCAGAAAACACTATTTTCTTATTAATATGATTATAGGTTAGTTACCATGAGGTAATAACCTAATATGAAAGTTCCGGTGGTAAAGGAACATATTATCTAGGACTTAACAACCAATGTCGACAGTGATTCTTGCGCCGTATATTACGCCTTAACCATGAGATTTGGAATGGGACAGAGAAGTCAGTTGTATCTTCTTCCCCTCGCATATAGTCGGATGTGCAGGTCGTGGTTGTTATTGTAGGGGTTCGTAGCATGGAAAAACAAAAAAATTCTACCACATGCACACAAACAAGCCAAGATCTATCTACTAGATTGTAGCAACGAGTCGATAGAGAAACTCACCCTCGAATATTCCAAAGCGGTTAACGAGAGCAGATTCTCGTGGGTGATGTAGTCGTACACTTGCCGATCTCAAGATCGTGTAAACGATCCTTCCGGCGCTGCGTTCCGGCAGCGCTTCCGCAGTCGGTCACACGTTCGGTACTCGATGAAGACCTTCCTCTCCCTTGTTCCAGCAGGCAGCGGAGGTTGTAGCACTCTCCTCGCGATTCCGGCAGCACGACGGTGTGGTACCGGAAGTAGAGGGGAGATCTCGCAGGGCTTCGCCTTAAGCCGGAGCGAGTATGGTGTACTATGAGATAGCTCCTCGGCGATCTAGGGTTTAGACACACCAAGGAGGAGGTGCTTGGGCCAGCGACTAGGGCTTGGAGGTGCCCAAGTCGGCGGCTAGGGGAGCAAACCTAGGCGGCGGCTATGGTGGGCGGCGGATAGGGTTTAGGTTTAGAGGGGGAACTTGTGTGTTTGGAGGGGCAGCCCTGCCCCTCCCTTTATAGGTGGGAGGCGCCGGCCAAGGGGAGGGAGTCCCTCCCCAACTCGGATCCCTAGTGGGCCGGCGGTGGAGGAAGAACTCCTCCCCAACTCGGTTTCCCACTTCCCTCCACTTCCCAAAATAGCCGTTTGACTTTTCAAATTGGCGTTTGACTTTTCAAACTAGGATTTGATTAAACCCTTTATTTTGTTCAGCGATGACACTTAGTACATGATGCAATCATTCCAACTTGGTATGACACATTCATGTACCCTTACCCTTCGGAGTGCCGGACATTCCGGAACCTTCTAGAACATTCCCGATGAAAACACCGGAACCATTCTCCAACCCCGAAACAGGACTTTCCTTATATGAATCTTATTCTCCGGACCATTCCGGATCTCCTCATGATATCCCGGATCCCATCCGAGACTCCGAACAACATTCGGTCTCTTACTCATCATTCCATAACTACTCAACAACATCGAATCCTTAAGTGTGTCTCCCTACGGTTCGTGAATTATGCGGACATGATCGAGACACTTCTCCGATCAATAACCAATAGAGGAATCTGGAAATTCATATGGCTCCCACATATTTCTACGATTACTTTGCGATCGAATGAACCACTTACATACGATACCAATTTCCCTTTGTCTCACGATAGTTTACTTATCCGAGGTTTTGATCGTCGGTATCTCTGCATACCTAGTTCGACCTCGTTACCGATAAGTACTCTTTTCTCGTTCCCGTGATATGTGATCCCTTGTGAGCCAGTCACATGCTTGCAAGCTAATTGGATGACATTCCACCGAGAGGTCCCAGAGTATATCTATCTGTCATATGGATGGACAAATCCCACTCTTGATCCATGTGCCTCAACACATACTTTCCGAACACTCAATGCCACCTTTATAGCCACCTAGTTATGGTGTGGTGTTTGATGTCATCAAAGCATCCTTTCGGTGATGGTGATTAACATGATCTCATGGTCGAAGGAATTAGGTTACTATGTATCAGAAAGCTTATAGCAAATGAACTATATTAAATGACTTGATCTTTATGCTACGCTTAACTATAGGAGTATGTCCATCACATCATTCTCCTAATGATATGACCCTGTTGTTAATAACATCCCTATGTTCATGATCAGGAAACCATGATCATATATTAACCAACAAGCTAGTTTAACAAGAGGCTTTACTAGGGACTCTTTTATGTTTACAAATCACACAAGTATTAATGTTTCCTATTAATACAATTATAGCATGGTATGTAAACATTTATCATAAGTATGAAGACATGATAATAACCGCTTTATTATTGCCTCTTGGGCATATCTCCAACAGTCTCCCACTTGCACTAGAGTCAATAATCTAGTTTCAAACCTTTGTGTATTCAACACCTATGGCTTTCTGGTGTCGTATGTACACGATTGCTAGTGGTCAACTGATCTCCGGATCTGACACTTCCATGTCCGTGTGTAATTGCATGTCTTTGCGTCTCTGCGCATCACCCATTCTCTAAGGAGATGGCTTTGTATGAATTTGGTTCTTTGGTGAGACCTTTAGTTCTTTGGGGTTAAAACATGTTGATAATATTGTCGTACAATATATCTTCATAGTATTATCCCGCTGTGAACTACACCTAGTTTGATAACAAACTACTTGACACAAATGCCCTCTTTAGCTGCTATAATAGTAGTCATATACTTAGCCTTTTGTTGTAGTATCTGTCACAATGTCTTAACTTTGGAACTAATCCAAATCCATTATGGAACTTACTTTCCATTATATTGTGCCACCCTTAGTTTAGATTGAGATAAACTTAATTTGTACTTTGTGACAAAACTAGTATCAATGTAATTCATTTACAATGAACTAACCATCTATTTGTCACTTCCAAAATAATATATTCTTAGTTCTTCCAAAAGATCACAAGAATATCCTTACTATCGTCCAATGATTATCTTATGAATCATTCTGATATATGCTCATAACATTCAGAGCATAGGACATATCTGGATTTGTACATATCACAGTATGATTGATATAAATACTCTTTGTGATTTCATACATCAAGTATCAATCTATACTTGAATCTTTGTTTCACTTACCAAGTGTCAATACACTTGAATATATCATCAATATTGAACTCGTTCAATCCTTTCTGTTCGACAAGAACCTTTCTTGTAGTTTCTATATTGAACTTATTCAATACATCATCTATGTACTTTCAGCACAACCATATTAGCGTCTATTGATGCCAAATATTTGGGTTTTGCCTAAGTCTTTCATCAGGATGAAATTCTTTAATATGTGTTAATAAAAGATACATCATTTCCAATCAACAATATGTCCTCCACATAATGTATTAGAAATATGTCTTAGCGCTCCCACTTAATTTCTTGCAAATGCAAGCATCTTCATTGTCTCCGACGAATTTAAACTCCTTTAACAGTTTCATCATAGTGAAGATTCCAACTCCGCAATGCTTACTTCAACCATTGAAGTTTGCATATGCTTTTAGCATCCTTTGAATTAACAAAACCCTATGGACCGTGTTAAGCACATGTCCTAGGTAACAATTCTATTAGAAGAACTTGTTTTGTTTATTCAACTACCACATAACAAAATTATATGTAATGGTTGCTACATTAATCTGTCTAGACTAAATATCGCTATGAAAGATCAGATCTTGTCATAGTCAACTCTTTGAACATTGTCGTGAACTCTTTCCCGACATGTCGATAATTTCATAGATGCGAAACATCCATGTCTATTTCTTTATAGATCCAAACACAAATGTAAGGTCTTACACCTTTCTCGAGGGTCCTTCAAGTTCAAAACTTGATTTCTCGTGTATGGAACTATCACGGATTTTATGGCTTCAAGCCATTTTACGGAGTCAGGGCCCATCATCGCTTCTTTGCATGTAGTCCGTTCATTATTCTCAAATAATGATTCAACCCTCAAATCTTGGTATTTGATTGTTTACTCGACCTACTTGTTTCAATAGGAACTTAGACCTCTGTGACCACAACCTTTGAGGCATGTGAGCCATGAGCATTGTTGCAGCCTCCGGAACACTTTTCGGTGTTGCGCAACTTTGCACATATAGCTAAGGTTCTTTTAACCTTATCAAAGTTCTATTGTCCTCTCACTTAACTTTTCACGGAAAATTCCTTCTCAAAGAAACTTGACGTTCTAAGCGACAAACACTTTTGTCTCCGATGTTATGGAGGAACAGTTATTCGAAATAACATACAAAGACAGGTTCATCCGACTTTGGTTGCAAACATCTTTCTTATGCATAACATACCAATGTTTAAGAAAGGACAACTTGGGTTTTATCCCAAACCATAACTTTATATGGTGTCATTTCAACGGATTATGATGGAGCTCTTTTCAGTGGAAAACGGTAATCTCTAAAGCTTTTAATCTTTAAAATATAATGGCAGATTTTATGAATTACACCTTCGATATTACCATGTCAAACAAGGTTTAATTACATATCTCGAACGCTCCATACTCTTATGGTGTTTCGGGAAATGCAAATCCACGGAACGATTCCTTAAATCTTAGGTATTATGCTAAACTTGTAACTCAAATATCTTCCTTTATGATCTTATCATAAACTATTTATATTCTTGTTACAATGATTTTGCCCTTCATCTTGAAAGTCTTTGAACTTTTCAAATGTTTCATACTTCATCATTATTAAGTAAATATTCATATATTCACTCAAATTTTCGGAGAAAGCATATGAAGTTGAAATCCATCGCTCTTGACTACACATAATGGACTTCATACAACAATATGTACAAGTTCCAATAAGCTAGTCATTCGTTCCCTTTTGGCCTATGAACGAAGTTTTAATTATCTCTAGGAAAGTTTCACAAGCGTCATTTGATCAAAATTCAAAAAGACTCCAAAATTCCATCCACATGGAGTTTCTTTTTCTTTCCAATATAATTTAAACGGCGATGTCACTTCCTAAGTGATCTTTCAATCAATTTGTCTTTCGACATTTTTAGCACTAGTTTTATGGATGTGATTTCTCCAACGAGATTTGTGAATCATCCATCTTTTATGGATTACGGCAATTATTTGAACAACCCTTTTGTTCTCATAATACCTGATAAAACAAATCTTGAAGGCAAGCTTTGATGTTTAACGAGCAACACAATAACTCTTTATTTGTTCTCGATGAACATCATCACATATTCTTTTGCTAGTTACTTAGGCCATTGTAGTTCATGAATTATGTTGTTTCGTATGACGATTCATACCAACAAATTCAGTATCAAATATTTAAGAACTACATTGTTTATCAAGCAAAGAATACAACCATAACATGTATATCCTCTATATACCCAAGCTGAACAATTCTAGTCTTTTTCTTTTCTGCCATATATTTATGAGATTCTCGTTCAGTATTTCTTTTTCTGTTTGAAAGAATCTATCAACATCAATAGTGGATCCATAGACATGACACATAGTCCAAAGCATGTATAGTTAAATACCAATGTCTTTGGTCTTTCACTTTGAAGTAGATCACCATCATCAAATGTTTGGTGTTCTTTCAAATTCCTTTCTTTAGTAATCTCTTGGTGTAGTAAACATTTTACCTACATCAAATATTCACCCTTATCATAGAATCATCCATGATCAAGCTACTTTTAGCTTATAACGGTGAATCACGAGTATAATGTTTCTCTTCAAAAACTTTTGGAGGATTAAGACGACCAGCGTCTCCAACCTTTTGCAAATTCTCATCAAATATGAGAACATGACCTTTGCCATATTATACTCTATCATGTTGCAACCAAAACTTTGTTTCAGATATCACAATATCTTCCACACATCATGGTTTCTGAAACAACTCTTTCAGATCCTAGATAACCTTGATATTAAGACAATCCTTTGAATATCAAGAATCATGGAGACAAACATGATACTCATACACTAACACTTGGAATTGTCACTCTTGATTTAATATCAATTATTAAACTTCATGGAGTAACCGGAACTTACTGAAAGTTTGCAATAGGACTTTTAAACTTTAGATTAACACTTCAAAACAATACGATACCAGTTCGTAAAGTAACTAACCAGAATTCTATAGTTCTATCATCTCAATTATAACTAAGCGCAAGGTGGTAAACGGATGCCAATGACTACAACAATTATGCAAATTCACTTGATTTAATTTATGATAAATAGTGTTCAACTTTTAATTATATTGCCGTTGAACTCCCACTAAAAACAATATCCCTCACATTGTTTTAGTGATCACACGAACCAAATCCACCACATCAAAACCGATCATCACGAGAGTTGATGTAGCTTCAATGGCAAACAATCAACATGTTCATCATATCTACTATATGACTCATGCTTTACCTTTCGGTGATCCGTGTTCCGAGACCATGTTTGTACATGCTAGGCTCGTCAAGATCAAACCTTAGCTTCCGCATGAGAAAATCTGGCTTGCTCACGTTGTATACACTCGCAGAATCTAACACACCCGATCATCACGTGGTGCTTCGAAACAACGAGCTTTAGCAACGGTGCTTACTAAGGATGAACACTTTAAAACTTGAAATTTGTGTGCTTGAGGGATCATCTTATAATGCTACCGTCGTGAACTAAGCAATACAAGATGCATAAAAGGATTAACATCACATGCAATTCATAATATGTGATATGATATGACCTTTCTTCTTGTGCTTCTGATCTCTATCTTCAAGCATGAACATGATCTCCATCATCACCGGCATTGCATCAAGGTCAATGACGCCGCTCCATGGTTGTCATCCACCAGCTTCAACTATTACAACTACTTTGAATAGACACGCGGGTCTTAACAGAATTTAAAGACAACCATATGGCTCCTGCCGGTTGCCAACTTACAATAAGGAACATTGCATACATCAAATATAATCACAATCATGGCCATATCACATCACAGCACACCCCTGCAAAACAAAGTTAGACGCCTCTACTTTCTTTGCATGTTTTACGTGGTTTGGGGCTTTCTATAAGTGTCGTTCTAACTTACGAACAAGAACCACAACATTGATACTAGTATTGACAATCACCAGTTGTAAATTGAATCTTAACTATGTTGGGAGAAACAGGCACCCGCAAAGCCACTTATGCAATACAAGTTGCATGTCAAGCGTGGAGCAAGTCTCATGAACGATGTCATGTAAGGTTAGCCCGGGCCGCTTCATCCCAACATCCCGCAAGATGCAAAGTACACAAGAAGCAATCGACAATAAAAGCATCAACGCCCACAATGACCATTGTGTTCTACTCGTGCAACAGATCTACATATAGTTACGGCTGTGATACCACTGTAGGGGTTCGTAGCATGGAAAAACAAAAAATTTCTACCGCATGCACACAAACAAGCCAAGATCTATCTACTAGATTGTAGCAACGAGTCGATAGAGGAACTCACCCTCGAAGATTCCAAAGCGGTTAACGAGAGCAGATTCTCGTGGGTGATGTAGTCGTACACTTGCCGATCTCAAGATCGTGTAAACGATCCTTCCGGCGCTGCGTTCCGGCAGCGCTTCCGCAGTCGGTCACACGTTCGGTACTCGATGAAGACCTTCCTCTCCCTTGTTCCAGCAGGCAGCGGAGGTTGTAGCACTCTCCTCGCGATTTCGGCAGCACGATGGCGTGGTACCGGAAGTAGAGGGGAGATCTCGCAGGGCTTCGCCTTAAACCGGAGCGAGTATGGTGGACTATGAGAGATCTCCTCGGCGATCTAGGGTTTAGACACACCAAGGAGTAGGTGCTTGGGCCAGCGGCTAGGGCTTGGAGGTGCCCAAGTCGGCGGCTAGGGGAGAAAATCTAGGCGGCGGCTATGGTGGGCGGCGGCGGCTAGGGTTTAGGTTTAGAGGGGGAACTTGTGTGTCTGGAGGGGCAGCCCTGCCCCTCCCTTTATAGGTGGGAGGCGCCGGCCAAGGGGAGGGAGTCCCTCCCCAACTCGGATCCCTAGTGGGCCGGCGGTGGAGGAAGAACTCCTCCCCAACTCGGTTTCCCACTTCCCCTCCACTTCCCAAAATAGCCGTTTGACTTTTCAAATTGGCGTTTGACTTTTCAAACTAGGATTTGATTAAACCCTTTATTTTGTTCAGCGATGACACTTAGTACATGATGCAATCATTCCAACTTGGTATGACACATTCATGTACCCTTACCCTTCGGAGTGCCGGACATTCCGGAACCTTCTAGAACATTCCCGATGAAAACACCGGAACCATTCTCCAACCCCGAAACAGGACTTTCCTTATATGAATCTTATTCTCCGGACCATTCCGGATCTCCTCATGATATCCCGGATCCCATCCGAGACTCCGAACAACATTCGGTCTCTTACTCATCATTCCATAACTACTCAACAACATCGAATCCTTAAGTGTGTCTCCCTATGGTTCGTGAATTATGCGGACATGATCGAGACACTTCTCCGATCAATAACCAATAGAGGAATCTGGAAATTCATATGGCTCCCACATATTTCTACGATTACTTTGCGATCGAATGAACCACTTACATACGATACCAATTTCCCTTTGTCTCACGATAGTTTACTTATCCGAGGTTTTGATCGTCGGTATCTCTGCATACCTAGTTCGACCTCGTTACCGATAAGTACTCTTTTCTCGTTCCCGTGATATGTGATCCCTTGTGAGCCAGTCACATGCTTGCAAGCTAATTGGATGACATTCCACCGAGAGGTCCCAGAGTATATCTATCCGTCATATGGATGGACAAATCCCACTCTTGATCCATGTGCCTCAACACATACTTTCCGAACACTCAATGCCACCTTTATAGCCACCCAGTTATGGTGTGGTGTTTGATGTCATCAAAGCATCCTTCCGGTGATGGTGATTAACATGATCTCATGGTCGAAGGAATTAGGTTACTATGTATCAGAAAGCTTATAGCAAATGAAATATATTAAATGACTTGATTTTTATGCTACGCTTAACTATAGGAGTATGTCCATCACATCATTCTCCTAATGATATGACCCTGTTTTTAATAACATCCCTATGTTCATGATCAGGAAACCATGACCATATATTAACCAACAAGCTAGTTTAACAAGAGGCTTTACTAGGGACTCTTTTATGTTTACAAATCACACAAGTATTAATGTTTGCTATTAATACAATTATAGCATGGTATGTAAACATTTATCATAAGTATGAAGACATGATAATAACCGCTTTATTATTGCCTCTTGGGCATATCTCCAACAGTTATCACTCGCAGCATGCATATTAATTGGTAATTCGTAGAGGATATGCAGCATATGGGTGGGAACCCTCATCGTCCCACGATAGTTCTGCCATCTAACGGTATGTACAAACCATTGCCGTAATTCAATGGGTGGGCATGGTGTACACCAAGGAGGCATGCGAGGTCACGAAGGGGGCAGTGATTGGCTTGGATCATCTTCTGGGCCCCACATCATGGAATTGTGGACAGGAATAAGCTGCCGTGTAACATCCCAAAAATACCAAACTTAGATCATCAAATACTAATCATCAAGATTAGGGTTAACAAAAACTTTTCTAAATAAACTCATGAATGCATGTATATGTGTATGCATGGATTTTGAATTTCTTTAAAAACCACCTTGTTTGTGTGATCCATTGCTTGTAAAATGTTTCCTAGGTGAAATGAACATCATCTAAAACATTTCCCACACTTTTCCTAAAGACAAGTAAATCAAAACAAATATATTAAGTGAATGGTCATTTTGACCAATTTAACTCCCATGCCTACTTTGGCTGTCTCAAACTTTCAAAACCTAACAGAAACTTTTCTAGATCTTTGCACCCCTTGAATGTACTCATAACAAGGTATCAAGGCCCACTTTGTGATCATCCAGAAACTTTCAAATGCATAGTTTAAATGACAATTCAAAATTGAATCTTTATCATATGGGAAGATCCCACTTTTCCAAAACCCACTCCAACAAGCTCAACTTTCAAAACCCAAGCATCTTCAGACTCACCAGCACCAATCTAGCAAACCCACCAAAATTCATTTCAAAATTCAAAACTTGATTTCATGCGGCCATTTCATCAAACAGGTTGTAGACACAAATCAAACAAAACATCAAACACTATAGTATGCAGTGATTCTTGCCTAACTTGTTCCCTAGTTAGCTCACACACAACTCAGTAGATCATCTAGGAAGATTAGCCAGGCACTAGCACCACTGTGAGCTTGCCATTGTCATCAATGGTGAACAACCGAGCACCCCAATGTCACCCCATTGTGGACAGCAGGCTAGAGGAAGAACTAGCCGTGCCAACCTTGTCTGGGAGGCAGCCCACCGTCCACCGCCACTCCCTGTACTAGCCGCGAGCGTTGCCAAGCCCTGGACCACGCGCACAAGCCGCGCACAGACCATACCGAGCGTGCGCCAGAGCGCCACCCTCGACCAGCGTCCACAGACCGCGCGCCGCCCTCACCGCGTGCTCCAAGTGAAATTCAGTCTAGGGTTCTTAAAGATATTCTCCATTTTTTCCCTTTCCCTACAATAAAGTATAGTCTGAAGGCTAGCACGCACCACACACGATCACCACCGACCTAGGAGACCGCTAGACATCCCCGTTTGCCGCCCCGTGCCATACAGCCACCGCCCGCCGTCGAAGACGCCGCCTCTGCCGCGCAGAGCACCGGCCGTTCCAGACCAAACCACACCGCCCCATGCCTCGCGACCATGTCGTTGAGCATCGCCAGGAGACACAGCACCGTCCCCTACCCTTGCCCATGCCATTAGCCGCCTGTAACATCGCCCCCGACGAGCTCACCGTGCGCCCCAACGGTCCCCTCGCTCGACTATAAATAGAGGCCACCCCCGCACGATTTCTTCACACCATCTCACTCCCCTCTCCTCACTGGTCGTGCCACACTGTTCTCAGAGCAAGGCGAGCACCACCTCGCCGGAATTTCACCGGAGCCCGCCGTCTCTGGAGAAGAAGGGAGCCAGCGATTGAAGCCGCCCCAGGAGGTTCGCCGTCGTCGACTTCGTCGTTCGCCCGCCTCGCCGACCCTCGCCCGTACCCCGGTGAGCCCTCAGCACCCCTCACTGGCCGCGCTAGGTTTCGTTCTCGCCGGAGTTGTCTCGCGTCGACGATGACCCCCAACCGTTGGATTAGAACTAGATCGAACGATCCACGTTGCCCCATACCGCTTCGCCCAGCCCCGTGTCACTGACGAGTGGGGACACCCACTTAAGCAGCCCGCGGGAGCACTGTGCTTAGCAGTCCGGCCCGTTAGAATTTCCCGCGCAGCCCAGCGATTCAAATTAAACCTTTTTATTTTTAAATTCAAACACACTTCTGTACCCAACTTCAAAAATCAACCCAGATCGATTCAGTGCACCAATTTGAATGAAACCAATTTTGTTGGAAAGGTCTGTGAATGTTTGATCCAAGCCCGTTGGATTCATGTCATTTGGATCTCTAGATCACCCCTAGTAAAAATAACAAGGCAGAAGCTTTTCTGCATTCAAACATTTTTCAAATTTAAACCATAAAATCTTTTGAGTTGATTCCAACTCTCAAAAATCACATTTAACCATACCTTTCAGAATATATAAAAAAATATATAGGTTTACTTGCAGAAATACTATTCAAGTAATAAAAGAATGCTACATAAGCATTTCTAGCCACTTTAATTAATTAAAATAAAAGGGTAAAACCTTATTAAATTGTGACACCACTTTAAATCACATTCCCATGAACTACAATATGTGGTGATGACATGTGTCAACATGATCCCATATTTGGTTTGGAGAATATTAAATCTTAAGTAATTTTTCAATGAGTAGAAATTACTTTTCTAAAAATAAAAAGATTTAAACCAAGCCTTAACCTTGTAATGTTAGAGGTGATGCTAGATCATCTATAGGACCCTTGTGTGTGATGATTGCAAGTAGTTAAGTATTGTTTGGTGATTGTGTACCTCGTATTTATTCATAGACGCTAGTACCGACCAAGGATACGAGGAGGAAGGAGGATACTACGAAGAGGAAGCCGAGGAGAACTTCAACCACTGCTCTGCACAAGGCAAGCTAACACTTGCAAGATACTATACCTATGCAAGCTTATACTGATATTGATGCAAGCTAACCCTTGCCCGATACCCTACTGATGCCACAAACCCATACTTGTGATATGACTACTATATGCCTTAAGCATATGTGATCATACCCACTTGATAAACCAAATCCTAGTTTCATGTGCAAGCTTCTTACTTTAGTTTCTTTATCAAAGCTCACTTAGAGTCTACCTAAGAGTTTGGTAGATACTAGACAGTTGTGCTAAAGGTTGCATAAAGAGCATAAAATTTGGCCTAAGCTAGAAACCTTGATATCAGCCTAAGATATAAGGTTGGACTTAGTGAAACTCCATTAGTTACCACCCCTCATTAGTACTACCCCCACCTGTAGATGCTAGTGCTAAGCATAAAACTGGATCAACTTTTAGATGGGAATACTTGGTGGAAAAATGGTTATGAAAACCTTGGAATGATGGATCATTCTATTGAAATGTTTTGGACATATGTTTCCAAACACTTGATGATTCTGGTGATAAAAATGTTGAGGCATGAGCCTTAGCCCTTTATAAAACTGATGGTTGTCTGGATGCGATACCATTCCAATTTTAGCGTACAACCACAATACCCGAATATTGGGTAGGGCTTGACTGGAAACTTATATACCTTAGTATTAGTTCCCTACCGGCCAAGATCTGAGCTGAGGCTACCTTGTGAAGATTGTCCACCTGTGCAGTACCCAAGATGACAGCTGGTCATGGTTGGGAGGCCAAACTCACAGGAGAGGTGCTTATACTAGGGCGTGTAATTGAAAGGTTAGGATTGATTATCCGCATACTGAGTATGGTGAATTCAGGATTTGTTCCTGACGGATGTATCGAATGTTGTGGTGAAAGTGTACAATCTCTGCAGAGTGTCAAACTATTCGAATAGCCGCGTCCGCGGTTATGGACAGTTGGAGTGGCCATACTGTTCCCCCGTCAGACTTTTCAAAATGACTTGTGAAATGAATTGAGACTTTGACTTGACCGCAACAGAGTTGTGACCTGAATTACAAGATCCCACTTAGGAGTTATAAAATTGTGACTAGCTTTGGAACTTAGTAGAGATAAACCTGGCTTTTTGCAAAACAACCCTAGAGCCTAGTATCCTATTATCAAAAAAAAAACTTACCTGTTAGTATTAGTTTGCGAGTACTTAAAGAGTACTCATGGCTTTGTCCCTGGCTATTCCCATGGCCATACTATAAAGAGGAGTACCTGGAAGATGGACCCCAGGAAGGTTACGACAACTAGGATCATCTCCCATCGTCAGCATTGCCTGTGACCCCGAAGATGGAGCTTCGCCTATGCTACCATTATTATTACGTATTCCGCTGCTTGATGTTGTATTAAGAACTGGATCATGAGATCCCCATTTGTGTAAGAACTTATGTATCGTTTGTAATGGATGAAGTACTATGGTATCCAATTCTGTTATGTCTCGCAAAAATGGTAATCCTGGGATTGCGATGTATGGCATAACAGGCATCTAGGATTGAAAAATCCGGGTGTTGACAAGTTGGTATCAGAGCCATCCTGACCATAGGAGACCCTAGTTAGATTGGACGTTAAACCAAAAACTTAGTTTCAAAACCAAAGAACACAAATATTTACGAAAACTTATTCTCATTCTTACCTCTTTAATTCTTTAATAAAACTTCATGTTCCTCAAAAACTCTTGCAAAATAGATAAAATTTTGACACACTTGATCACTCTGCTAATCTACTCATCCTCTATTTTTATAGATGGACGTGAAGTACAGCAAGTTTTACCAACTTGGGAATGGAGGAGACCTTATCTTTGAGAGGGATCTGGATCAGCTTTCGGAACTTCTGGAGCGTCCGCATCCCGAGTTCTTCGGAGCTCACCTCAATGATCAAGGAGGAGAAGATCTGTAGTGGATAATTGTTGCAAGTCTCCGAGGAAAGATTGAACATCCCACTGCGGAGGGAATTCAGTTTACCTTGAGGGAAAACAACTGGCTCGATGGACTTGCCAGAGCAATGCAGGAAGCTCTTTCCCGTCTGTGTGGGCAGAGCATCAATCAGATCAAGGGTACTCGCTTTGAGTTTTGCCCAAGGCGTGATGCAAATGGCCAGCCATTGGAAGCCCCATACCACCCCGAGCTGAAGACTCAATTGGACCACCTTAGCTTCATGATGTATGATCGTCAGCAGGAATTGGACAACTGCCATGACTATTGCAACCACAAGTCTGCCATCATCAAGATGAAGGACCAGACCATCGCCATGCTAGCAAAGGATCGCACGTCTCGCCGCCGTCAGCTCGACAAGAAGGAGCGCATTATTGCCCGTCTTCGCCATCGCATCTCATCTCTGGAAGAGACCATCCACGAGAGAGACATGCAGTTAGAGGAAAGGGAGAATGCCGGAGAGGATCTTCGTGGAGACCCTTACTCCTATCTTAGCGATGACGATGATTTTCTGGAGGATCAGGCCATGGACTTCTTCACCGATGAGGATGATTTCGCCTTCATCGATGATGCTGAAGATGATGAAGCCACAAGCTCCGAGGAGTAGTAGCACTGAGCACTAGCGTAGTGAGTAGTATTTGGTCCCACTGTATCGTAGTTTCCAGAATGGTTCTTAAAACCATCTGTTTTTCCTTGTTGTGGTGTGCGTTGTATCGAGTGATTGAATGAATGAAAAATCAAGTTGCTAGAAAAACCTGAGTCAAACTCTAAAAACTTTTCAAAAACCCAAAACCTTAGAAATTTCCCTCTTTTCTCATGATCTATATCAATCTTCAGATGCCACGTGGAGGAAGTGGTTCAGCCCCGGACCCGATGTTGCAGATCCTGCAAATGTTGACTTCTGACCGCGAAGCTGAAAGAGCAGAACGTCAAGCCAACCTAGCCACTCTGCAATAGATAGCCCAGCTAGCCCACAACAACCAAGGCCACGGAAATCAGGACAACCACGGATCTAAGCTCAAGAATTTCTAGAATACCAACCCACCCATTTTCACCAAGTCAGAAGAACCCCTAGATGCTGATGATTGGCTGCAAACCATGGAAAACAACCTAGAAGTCGCCGGAGTGGAAGCCAACGATAAAGTCCTGTTCGCCACCCATTATCTAGCCGGAGATGCCAGGGCATGGTGGAACAGTGTTCGTGCAATGACCGGAGGCCAGATGATGACCTGGGAGGAATTCAAGGTAAAGTTTAGCAGAACCCATGTGCCACCAGGTTTGATCAAGAGAATGAGAGACGAGTTCAGAGAATTGAAGCAAGGAAGGATGACTGTAGTGTACCGTGACAAATTTTTGTCATTAGCTAGGTATGCCCCGGACGAGATAGACACCGAAGCCAAGAAGAAAGAAAGATTCCTGAATGGTCTGCATGACGAGATGCAGACAGTGTTAGTCAATATCCCCTTTGTTGATATTGAAGGCCTTGTCGACTCTGCTATCCAGATGGAAGGAAAGATCAACCAGGCCAATGAGAACCGCAAGCGTCGCATGATGCATCAACCAGGAACCCATCAGACCCCAAAGTATCACCCCAACCCATCTCCAGGATTTGCCCCAAGAACCAACAGACCCCCTATGACCCGTCCAACCTATCCCAACCGTGGAAACCCTAGACCCGGAGGAAATCACAACAACCCCGGCAACTATAGCAATTTCACTTGTGCCCCACCCAAGTTCAACACCAACAATGCTACCGCCAACCCCAACACTGCCCCGAGGACTGGAAGCAATGTTGTGCCTGTCGCAGCCAAGGACAAGTCACAAGTGACCTGTTATGACTGTGGAAATAAAGGCCACTATTCCAACGAGTGCCCCAACAAGAAGAATGCTACAGCCCCCAACGCCAATGTCCCAGCTCAGCAGCAGCGTCGTGTCCAGCCAGGGAGATGATTTGCCCCAGGGAATTCACTCAACCGCAATGGCCGTCTTTTTCTCATGCATGCTGAAGAAGCTCAGGAAGCGCCAAACGTCGTGCTGGGTATGTTTTCTGTTAATTCAGTACTTGCAAGAGTGTTGTTTGCTTCTGGTGCATCGCATTCATTTGTCACCAAAGAATTTGCCTGCACTAGTAAAATTCAACCAACCAAATTGAAGCATGTGATGATTGTACAAATTCCCGGATCAACCACCAAGGCTAGGCAAATTTGCAAGGCCGTCCCTATCCAAATCCATGGCATAGATTTTTATGCTAACCTAATAGTACTCGAAACTAAAGGTTTGGAAGTAGTACTAGGAATGGATTGGATGTCCAAACATAAAGGATTGATTGACTGTGCCAAGAAAGCCATCACCATGACCAGTACCGCCGGAATATCAGTCGAGCATATATCTGAAACCTTACCTCGCCAATTCAAGTGTAACAAGAGTATATCCCAACCTACCATTGACCAAGTCCGGATAGTCTGCGAATACCCCGATGTATTTCCAGATGTTTTGCCCGGTATGCCCCCAGATCGGGATATCGAGTTTATCATCGAACTAATCCCCGGAACAGGACCCATAGCCCAGAGACCCTATAGTATGAACCCGTCAGAACTAGAAGAACTGAAGAAGCAACTGGATTCCATGTTGGAAATCGGATTGATTCAACCAAGTGCGTCCCCATGGAGATCACCTGTCTTGTTTGTGGACAAGAAGGATGGAGGTAACCGTTTGTGTACGGATTATCGGAAGTTGAATGATGTCACCATCAAGAACAAGTACCCCTTGCCTAAGATAGAAGATTTGTTTGATCAGTTGACCGGTGCCAAAGTGTTTTCTAAGATTGATCTTAGGACTGGCTATCATCAACTCAAAATTCGTGCAGAGGATATCCCAAAGACTTCCTTTACCACCAGATATGGATTGTATGAGTATACAGTCATGTCTTTTGGATTAACCAATGCCCCCGCTTATTTCATGAACCTCATGAATAAGATTTTTATGGACTTCCTGGATAAGTTTGTCGTTGTTTTCATCGATGACATTCTGATTTATTCCAAGTCATAAGAAGAACATGAGCTACACCTAAGGACCATTCTTGGAACCCTTAGAGAGCATCAGCTGTATGCAAAATTTAGCAAATGTGAATTCTGGTTACAGGAAGTAGGATTCCTCGGTCACATTGTATCAGCCGGAGGAATTGCCGTTGACCCTGCCAAAGTGAAAGATGTAGAAGATTGGCAAGCTCCAACCACTCAAACCCAAGTTCGTGCTTTTCTCGGATTGGCGGGATATTACCGCAAATTTGTAGAAGGATTCTCTAGTATCGCCAGACCCATGACCCAATTGCTGAAGAAGGACAAGAAGTTTGAATGGACCGACAAATGTGAAGCGAGTTTTCAAGAACTCAAAAGGAGATTGATTTTAGCCCCAATCTTGATCATGCCGGATATCACGAAGCCCTTCGATGTGTATTGTGACGCATCCAAGATTGGTCTCGGATGTGTGCTAATGCAAGAAGGCAAAGTTATATCTTATCTATCGTGACAATTGAAGCAACATGAACAAAATTACCCAACCCATGACCTCGAACTCGCAGCCGTAGTTCTAGCCCTGAAGACATGGAGACATTACCTGATGGGGAACCGTTGTGAGATTTATTCGGATCACAAGAGCCTAAAGTATATATTCACTCAGAAGGAGATGAATATGAGGCAGAGAAGATGGATTGAGCTAATCAAGGATTACGACCTGGACATTCACTATCACCCTGGTAAAGCCAATGTGGTAGCCGATGCCCTTAGCAGATTACCGTGCCGCTTGAACTCCATGATTTTGAAGGAGCAACCAAGTTTGCACAAAGAGATGGAAGATTTTCGAATGGAATTAGTAAGTGAAGGATTTTTGGCTAGCATAGAAATTCATCCCACTTTGATCAGTCAGATTAAAGAGGCGCAGAAAGGAAATGCCAGTATCGACGGAATCAAGCGTCGTATCGGTACAGGCAAAGTACCCGGATTCACCGAGGACGAAGAAGGAGTTTTGTGGTACAAAGGACGCCTTTGTGTACCATCAGATTCTGAGTTAAAAGAAGTTATCTTGAAGGAGGCTCATGATACTCTTTATTCTATCCATCCCGGAGGAACTAAGATGTATCAAGATTTGAAAGAGCAATTTTGGTGGCATAAGATGAAGAGAGAAATCGGAAGCTATATCGCCAAGTGTGATATATGTCAGCGAGTCAAGGCCGGACATCAAAGACCCGCTGGATTGTTGCAACCTTTGCAAATTCTGGAATGGAAATGGGATTCTATAGGAATGGACTTTATCACTGGACTACCTACTTCTGGTAGGGTAAATGACTCTATTTGGGTCATAGTGGACAGATTGTCCAAAGTCGCCCATTTCTTGCCCGTCAAAACCACCTATCAGAGTTCGAAGCTAGCAGAGTTGTACATCGCTAGAATCGTTAGTTTGCATGGAGTCCCCAAGAACATAGTATCGGATCGAGGAACTCAGTTTACCTCGAGATTCTAGAAGAAAGTCCAAGAAGGTTTAGGAACCCGCCTAGATTTCAGTACCGCGTATCACCCTCAGACCGATGGACAAACGGAGCGAGTAAACCAAATACTCGAAGATATGCTTAGAGCATGTGTGCTAGAATATGGATCCAAGTGGGAAGACTGTCTGCCGTTTGCAGAATTTTCATACAACAACAGTTACCAAGCCAGTTTGCAAATGGCCCCATCTGAATTCATGTACGGAAGAAAGTGTCGCACCCCTTTGAACTGGTCGAAAGTAGGAGAGAGTCAGATTTTCGGACCCGACATCCTACGAGAAGCAGAAGAGAAGGTTCACAAGATTCGTGAGCACCTCAAGACAGCCCAATCCCGACAGAAGAGTTACGCCGACAAGAGACGTCGAGACCTCGCCTTCAACATAGGAGATTTTGTTTATCTGAAAGTGTCGCCATTGAAGGGAATGCAGCGTTTCCAACTCAAGGGAAAGTTAGCCCCCAGATATATCGGACCTTTCAAAATTCTGAACCGTCGAGGAGAAGTATCGTATCAACTGGAACTACCAGAAGAGATGTCAGCTGTGGACAATGTGTTCCATATCTCGTTACTTCGCAAGTGTCTCTAAATCCCCGAGAAGACCGAAGTGTTCAAGAATATCGATCACCGGACCATAGAGATCAATGATGACCTAACCTATCCCGAAGTACCCATCCGTATATTGGAAGAAGCCTTTCGACCCACCAGAACCCGAAGCATCAAGTTTCTCAAGACTCAGTGGAGCAACCACACAGAAGAGGAAGCTACCTGGGAACGCGAAGATCACATCAGGACAGAGTTTCCCGATCTCTTCAAATCCTAGGTAATCTTTTTGTCCTTTTTCAAATCTCGGGACGAGATTTTGTTTAAGGGGGGAAGGTTTGTAACATCCCAAAAATACCAAACTTAGATCATCAAATACTAATCATCAAGATTAGGGTTAACAAAAACTTTTCTAAATAAACTCATGAATGCATGTATATGTGTATGCATGGATTTTGAATTTCTTTAAAAACCACCTTGTTTGTGTGATCCATTGCTTGTAAAATGTTTCTTAGGTGAAATGAACATCATCTAAAACATTTCCCACACTTTTCCTAAAGACAAGTAAATCAAAACAAATATATTAAGTGGATGGTCATTTTGCCAATTTAACTCCCATGCCTACTTTGGCTGTCTCAAACTTTCAAAACCTAACAGAAACTTCTCTGGATCTTTGCACCCCTTGAATGTAATCATAACAAGGTATCAAGGCCCACTTTGTGATCATCCAGAAACTTTCAAATGCATAGTTTAAATGACAATTCAAAATTGAATCTTTATCATATGGGAAGATCCCACTTTTCCAAAACCCACTCCAACAAGCTCAACTTTCAAAACCCAAGCATCTGTAGACTCACCAGCACCAATCTAGCAAACCCACCAAAATTCATTTCAAAATTCAAAACATGATTTCATGCGGCCATTTCATCAAATAGGTTGTAGACACAAATCAAACAAAACATCAAACACTATAGTGTGCAGTGATTCTTGCCTAACTTGTTCCCTAGTTAGCTCACACACAACTCAGTAGATCATCTAGGAAGATTAGCCAGGCACTAGCACCACTGTGAGCTTGCCATTGTCATCAATGGTGAACAGCCGAGCACCCCAATGTCACCCCATTGTGGACAGCAGGCTAGAGGAAG
Source organism: Avena sativa (assembly GCA_916181665.1). NCBI lineage: Eukaryota > Viridiplantae > Streptophyta > Magnoliopsida > Poales > Poaceae > Avena > Avena sativa. The sequence continues at coordinate 364,944,590 of OV702279.1, read as the reverse complement.
AACTAGTCGTGCCAACCTTGTCTGGGAGGCAGCCCACCGTCCACCGCCACTCCCTGTCTCAGCCGCGAGCGTTGCCAAGCCCTGGACCACGCGCACAAGCCGCGCACAGACCATGCCGAGCGTGCGCCAGAGCGCCACCCTCGACCAGCGTCCACAGACCGCGCGCCGCCCTCACCGCGTGCACACACGATCACCACCGACCCAGGAGACCGCCAGACATCCCCATTTGCCGCCCCGTGCCATACAGCCACCGCCCGCCGTCGAAGACGCAGCCTCTGCCGCGCAGAGCACCGGCCGTTCCAGACCAAACCACACCGCCCCATGCCTCGCGACCATGTCGTTGAGCATCGCCAGGAGACACAGCACCGTCCCCTACCCTTGCCCATGCCATTAGCCGCCTGTAACGTCGCCCCCGACGAGCTCACCGTGCGCCCCGACGGTCCCCTCGCTCGACTATAAATAGAGGCCACCCCCGCACGATTTCTTCACACCATCTCACTCCCCTCTCCTCACTGATCGTGCCACACCGTTCTCAGAGCAAGGCGAGCACCACCTCGCCGAAATTTCACCGGAGCCCGCCGCCTCTAGAGAAGAAGGGAGCCAGCGATTGGAGCCGCCCCAGGAGAAGCCACCGGTACCAGGAGCTTCGCCGTCGTCGACTTCGCCGTTCGCCCGCCTCGCCGACCCTCGCCCGTACCCCGGTGAGCCCCCAGCACCCCTCACTGGCCGCGCTAGGTTTCGTTCTCGCCGGAGTTGTCTCGCGTCGACGATGACCCCCAGCCGTTGGATTAGAACTAGATCGAACGATCCACGTTGCCCCATACCGCTTCGCCCAGCCCCGTGTCACTGACGAGTGGGGACACCCACTTAAGCAGCTCGCGGGAGCACTGCGCTTAGCAGGCCGGCCCGTTAGAATTTCCCGCGCAGCCCAGCGATTCAAATTAAACCTTTTTCTTTTTAAATTCAAACACACTTCTGTACCCAACTTCAAAAATCAACCCAGATCAATTCAGTGCACCAATTTGAATGAAACCAATTTTGTTGGAAAGGTCTGTGAATGCTTAATCCAAGCCCGTTGGATTCAAGTCATTTGGATCTCTAGATCACCCCTAGTAAAAATAACAAGGCAGAAGCTTTTCTGCATTCAAACATTTTTCAAATTTAAACCATAAAAGCTTTTGAGTTGATTCCAACTCTCAAAAATCACATTTAACCATACCTTTCAGAATATATAAAAAAATATATAGGTTTACTTGCAGAAATACTATTCAAGTAATAAAAGAATGCTACATAAGCATTTCTAGCCACTTTAATTAATTAAAATAAAAGGGTAAAACCTTATTAAATTGTGACACCACTTTAAATCACATTCCCATGAACTAAAATATGTGGTGATGACATGTGTCAACATGATCCCATATTTGGTTTGGAGAATATTAAATCTTAAGTAATTTTTCAATGAGTAGAAATTACTTTTCTAAAAATAAAAAGATTTAAACCAAGCCTTAACCTTGTAATGTTAGAGGTGATGCTAGATCATCTATAGGACCCTTGTGTGTGATGATTGCAAGTAGTTAAGTATTGTTTGGTGATTGTGTACCTCGTATTTATTCATAGACGCTAGTACCGACCAAGGATACGAGGAGGAAGGAGGATACTACGAAGAGGAAGCCGAGGAGAACTTCAACCACTGCTCTGCACAAGGCAAGCTAACACTTGCAAGATACTATACCTATGCAAGCTTATACTAATATTGATGCAAGCTAACCCTTGCCCGATACCCTACTGATGCCACAAACCCATACTTGTGATATGACTACTATATGCCTTAAGCATATGTGATCATACCCACTTGATAAACCAAATCCTAGTTTTATGTGCAAGCTTCTTACTTTAGTTTCTTTATCAAAGCTTACTTAGAGTCTACCTAAGAGTTTGGTAGATACTAGACAGTTGTGCTAAAGGTTGCATAAAGAGCATAAAATTTGGCCTAAGCTAGAAACCTTGATATCAGCCTAAGATATAAGGTTGGACTTAGTGAAACTCCATTAGTTACCACCCCTCATTAGTACTACCCCCACCTGTAGATGCTAGTGCTAAGCATAAAACTGGATCAACTTTTAGATGGGAATACTTGGTGGAAAAATGGTTATGAAAACCTTGGAATGATGGATCATTCTATTGAAATGTTTTGGACATATGTTTCCAAACACTTGATGATTCTGGTGATAAAAATGTTGAGGCATGAGCCTTAGCCCTTTATAAAACTGATGGTTGTCTGGATGCGATACCATTCCAATTTTAGCGTACAACCACAATACCCGAATATTGGGTAGGGCTTGACTGGAAACTTATATACCTTAGTATTAGTTCCCTACCGGCCAAGATCTGAGCTGAGGCTACCTTGTGAAGATTGTCCACCTGTGCAGTACCCAAGATGACAGCTGGTCATGGTTGGGAGGCCAAACTCACAGGAGAGGTGCTTATACTAGGGCGTGTAATTGAAAGGTTAGGATTGATTATCCGCATACTGAGTATGGTGAATTCAGGATTTGTTCCTGACGGATGTATCGAATGTTGTGGTGAAAGTGTACAATCTCTGCAGAGTGTCAAACTATTCGAATAGTCGCGTCCGCGGTTATGGACAGTTGGAGTGGCCATACTGTTCCCCCGTCAGACTTTTCAAAATGACCTGTGAAATGAATTGAGACTTTGACTTGACCGCAACAGAGTTGTGACCTGAATTACAAGATCCCACTTAGGAGTTATAAAATTGTGACTAGCTTTGGAACTTAGTAGAGATAAACCTGGCTTTTTTCAAAACAACCCTAGAGCCTAGTATCCTATTATCAAAAAAAAACCTTACCTGTTAGTATTAGTTTGCGAGTACTTAAAGAGTACTCATGGCTTTGTCCCTGGCTATTCCCATGGCCATACTATAAAGAGGAGTACCTGGAAGATGGACCCCAGGAAGGTTACGACAACTAGGATCATCTCCCATCGTCAGCATTGCCTGTGACCCCGAAGATGGAGCTTCGCCTATGCTACCATTATTATTACGTATTCCGCTGCTTGATGTTGTATTAAGAACTGGATCATGAGATCCCCATTTGTGTAAGAACTTATGTATCGTTTGTAATGGATGAAGTACTATGGTATCCAATTCTGTTATGTCTCGCAAAAATGGTAATCCTGGGATTGCGATGTATGGCATAACAGACATCTAGGATTGAAAAATCCGGGTGTTGACATGCCGGTTGTGCAACAAAGAGTTGATCTCTCATGGGTAAAGTAACGCACCTCTGCAGAGTGTAAGAAATGTAACTTGTTACTTCCTGTTCCGGGAAGGAGCTACGAACGCGGCGGGAAAGGAACTCCATGAAAGTTTTGGTAAACCCGTGAAGGCTGACGGACATAGCTTTTCAGAATAAAAGCAACTTTTGAAGATTTTTTTACAAAAAATTGCATTGCCTACGACCTCCGGTCTATGGCTATAGATATAGTACATCAAACACTCCTTTTCTAGTGAACTTGATGAGTACGCTCGTACTCAACGTATCTTCTTAACCCTTGCTAGGTTCTAAAGCCAGTACAGACGATGTCTACATCAAGTTATGCTCCAGGAATCATCACCAGAAGCTAAAGTTCTTCAATGGAGTAAAGGAAGTCAACATATACGTCAACTCAAGTGAAGACAAAGTTACTGATTAGATAGGAATATAATCTCTAGCCATAGAACTTATTTCTATAGTGCATTGCAATAGCAGCAATGCCAGACCAATAGTTCAGATACTAGTCTTATTAGTATGATAGTTTTTGAGTTGTTTATTTCTGATTCTTCTTTGTAAGAAGTTTCTTTATCTCTCTTTAACCTAGAGTGTTCTCTGGATCTTGTGTAAAGAGTTGAGTTGTAACATATAGTCATGTCTTGGACCTGTTGTGTTTTTGTTGTACCACTCTAAGGGATGTAATACTAGTGAACGGTGTTTCATTAGTGTTATGTCAACGACTATAGTGTACTACATCATGCAGTGGTATGCTGGGTCATCGCAGTGATGTAGTCGTACACTTGTCGATCTCAAGATCGCATAGACGATCCTTCCGGCGTTGCGTTCCGGCAGCGCTTCCGCATTCGGTCAGACGTTCGGTACTCGATGAAGACCTTCCTCTCCCTTGTTCCAGCAGGCAGCGGAGGTTGTAGTTCTCTCCTCGCGATTCCGTCAGCATGACGGCATGGTGTCGGAAGTAGAGGGAAGATCCCGCAGGGCTTCGCCTAAGCCAGAGCGGGTTATGGTGGAGCATTAGGGTTTCCCCGGTGATATAGGGTTTAGAAGCCGGAGAGGAGGAGGTGGAACCGGCGGCGACTAGGGCGGCGACGGCACGCGGCTGGCCCGCCAGCAGGCGGCGGCTTGGATGGTGTTGTTGTGTTGGAGGGGTAACCCCTCCCCTCTATTTATGAGAGGGAGGGGCAGCTAGGGAGAGGGGAGTTTGAATCCTTCCCCGACTCCCTCTCCTTCTAGGCTTGTAGTGCAGGGAGAGAAGGATTCTCTTCTTCCTCCACTAGGAAACATTGTTCTAGTTTGACTTTTCAAACCCGCCTTTTGACTTTCAATATTGGAGTTCATATTAACTCTTTATTTGCACAACCCTTTGACCTAGGACATGATTCAACCATTCCACTTAGTCATGACACATTCATGCACCCTTCCCCTTCCGGTCTAGTGAACCTTCTAGACCCTTCTAGATCATTCCGGTGAAAATACTGGAATCATTCCCCAACTCCGGAATTGGACTTTCCTTGTATGAATCTTATTCTCCGGACCATTTTGGATCTCCTTATGATATCCCGGATCCCATCTGAGACTCCGAACAACATTCGTTCTCCCTACTTACATTCCATATCTACTAAACAACATCTAATCCTTAAGTGTGTCTCCCTACGGTTTGTGAATTATGCAAACATGACCAAGACTCTTCTCCGATAAATAACCAATAGAGGAATCTGGAAATTCATATGATTCCCACATATTTCTACTATTATTTTGCAATCGAATGAACCATTTACATACGATACCAATTTCCCTTTGTCTCGCGATATTTTACTTATCCGAGATCTGATCGTCGGTATCTCTGCATACCTAGTTCAACCTCGTAACCGATAAGTACTCTTTTCTCATTCTCGTGATATGTGATCCCTTGTGAGCCAGTCACATGCTTGCAAGCTAATTGGATGCCATTCCACCATGAGGGCCCAGAGTATATCTATCTGCCATATGGATGGACAAATCCCACTCTTGATCCATGTGCCTCAACATACACTTTCGGAACACTCGATGCCACCTTTATAGCCATCCAGTTATGGTGTGGTGTTTGATGTCATCAAAGTATCCATCCGGTGATAGTGATTATCATGATATCATGGTCGAAGGAATTAGGTTACTATGTATCAGAAAGCTTATAGCAAACGAACTAATGAAATGACTTGATTTTTATGCTACGTTTATCTATAGGAGTATGTCCATCACACTATTCTCCTAATGATATGATCTTGTTGTTAATAACATCTCAATATTCATGATCAGGAAACCATGATCATCTATCAACCAACAAACTAGTATTATAAAGAGGCTTTACTAGGGAATATAATTAGTTTACAAATCACACAAGTATTAATGTTTCCGGTTAATACTATTATAGCATGAATGCAAACATTTATCGTAAACACAAAGATATAATAATAACTACTTTTATTATTGCCTCTAGGGCATATCTCCAACATTTCCTAGATATTTTGAATGTGTAGTAGGTAGTTTTCCCATTAAATATTTAGGAATTCCTTTACATTTTGATAAGTTAAGGAGAGAGGACCTCCAACCTTTGATTCAAAACCTCCTGAGGAGGATCACTGGTTGGAGAGGGAAACTTCTCTCCTATGCTGCTAAGAAAGTACTTATCCAGGCTTGTCTGTCTAGTATACCCATTTATTTGCTGTCCTTTTTCAAATTCCCCAAATGGGCTATTAAATTGCTAGATTCCCATATGTATAATTTTTATGGAATGATGAAGAAGGTAATCATAAATTACATATAGCTAACTGGCCCTCTGTCTGTATGAAGACAGACTTTGGGGGTTTAGGTATCCCAAATTTACAGGATCTCAATTTATGCTTGTGGGATCTTGGGTTAAAATATACATCAAAGGTGAGGGTACCTTATGGAGGAAAGTTATTGATGCTAAATATAAAACTAAATCTCCAAACATTCTTTGCTTTCATGATGTTCATCCTTCTACCTTTTGGAAAGGTGTGATGTGGGCATCTAGAGTAGTAGATTTAGGCTACAAGTGGCATGTAGGGAATGGTAAGTATGTTAAGTTTTGGGAGGATATTTGTTTTGGCAATTCTACTCTAGACACCCAATACTAGGAAATATATTTAGTCTCTAATCAGCAAACTAAAACCATTGCTGATTTGTGGAGTGGGGAGCACCTAGATGTGATTTTAGGAGAACCTTTACTGAGCAAATGATGTCTCAATGGCAAGAAATCTTGGGGATTGCTCACACCATTTTGCTTAATGAAGAAGAAGATCAGTTAATTTGGCAGTATGAATGTAAAGGAGTTTATTCTTCTAGTTCTATGTATTCTATAGTTAATTTTAGAGGAATCAAACAGATTTATTTGCCTGCTGTTTGGAAGTTGAAAATACCATCTCGAATTTAGATTTTCTTGTGGTCGTTTTCACAGAAAAATCATGACTAAAGATAATCTTAGAGCTAGAGGAATTCCAAAACCTTTGGAGTGTAATCTGTGTAAAGAGTTTGAATTTGTGCACCATTTATTCTTTGAATGTGATGTCTCCAAGTTATTATGGCAGGAGGTCATGAACATTTTTGGAATTTTAGTGCTTAATTTTGAATCCATTGCCTCTAGATGGTTAGAAAATAAGAGACATCTTCATTTTAATGTTGTTTCTGCTGCTATTCTCTGGAGTATTTGGAACAATAGGAATAGTCTAGTGTAACAAATTTTCATGGATTAATATAAAGCCGGTCTGGCTCCTGGTGCTTTCCTATCTGAGAATTTGGAAAGTGCCATTAAAGGAGTTGGAGGGAGGTTTGATCCTTTAGTTCATGGACTGGGTGGTGAGCAAGCTAAAAAGCCCTCTCGCTATCACGGCGAGCTGAAATGTACGGGCTTTGAGTGGATCTCCACCTAGAAGACCACAATTTCCTCAAGATATGGAGGGCGTGCATCCATGGGATATCTCAGAGCTAATCCTAAGGCAGAGGATGAGGTCCATGTGGTGCTCTGATGCGTCCTGGCTTTGCTTATCATCGGTCATGAACTATCTTTTGTAGTCTTGTTGGCTTTTTTAAAAAGCTGGTGTCTGGTTTATGTTGAGGACAAATAGGGAGGTATCTAGAGTCCTTTGATTAGCTGCTTTGTTGAGCTCTCTGAGCTGTAATTTTCCTTTTCTTGCACCGTACTTCGAACTGGTTTGTATTTTGGTTTCATTTCTTGAAATGGAACTGGGGAGAAAATCCCTGTTGATCTAAAATAATAATAATATGAATATATGATATAAAATGTATATATTATGAAAATATATTTCAATACAATTCTAATAATATTAATTTGGCATCGTAAAAGTTTATAGTTGTATCAAACTAGTTGGTCAAACATTGTACTTTGATAAAATCTTATATGCAACCTAAATTGGGACGGAAGGAGTACTCAATGAAATGTATATACTACTGAAAGAACATGTGGGCCCCCATGTGTGGTTTTGGTAATTAATGAAAATCTTTATGGACTACTGTGTGTATTAAGTTGCACTTGTAGGATTTGTCCATTGGCATCGCTTGGAGCTTGTGTTGGCTTCAAGGTCAATGAAATGAGAAGAAGATATGTCGTGCAAGCTCAAAATGTTCCATCTATAGAAGATCTCATGTTTGATGCTTGCCATCCTCGGTGATCATGGATCGATGATGAGGAATCAAGAAAGGCGTTCCATCTTGAGAAGGACAAGATCGTCTACATCGAGCTCAAGTGGAATGCTCAAGGCAAAGGTATAATCTTGATAGGTTTTCCCTTTTACCGGTCTCATGTTGTGTGTGGGAGACCGAGTTTAGGATAGATAACCGTACTATCAAGAGGGGCTCTCGAATGAGTAATTCGGTCACATCGTTCAGAGAGAGATCAAACCTTTGCACACTTGCATCATCGTATTTGATTGTTATTTGGTCTTATCCATGTGAGGATATAGAGCTTGTGGTAATCTCCATAACAAGCTCTTGTTCATCAAAATCGGATCTCCCATATGTATCTTGTTGCGATTTTGATTTATGCAGCTTTTTGGTTTCTCACCAAGTGAGGTATCTCACATTATTCTATTTTCTTGTGGTCGTTTTCACAGAAAAAATCATGACTAGAGATAATCTTAGAGCTAGAGGAATTCCAAAACCTTTGGAGTGTAATCTGTGTAAAGAGTTTGAATTTGTGCACCATTTATTCTTTGAATGTGATGTCTTCAAGTTATTATGGCAGGAGGTCATGAACATTTTTGGAATTTTAGTGCTTAATTTTGAATCCATTGCCTCTAGATGGTTAGCAAATAAGAGACATATTCATTTTAATGTTGTTTCTGCTGCTATTCTCTGGAGTATTTGGAACAATAGGAATATTCTAGTGTAACAAATCTTCATGGATTAATATAAAGCCGGTCTGGCGCCTGGTGCTTTCCTATCTGAGAATTTGGAAAGTGCCATTAAAGGAGTTGGAGGGAGGTTTGATCCTTCAGTTCATGGACTGGGTGGTGAGCAAGCTAAAAAGCCCTCTCGCTATCATGGCGAGCTGAAATGTACGGGCTTTGAGTGGATCTCCACCTAGAAGACCACAACTTCGTCAAGCTATGGAGGGCGTGCATCCATGGGATACCTCAGAGCTGATCCTAAGGCAGAGGATGAGGTCCATGTGGTGCTCCGATGCGTCTTGGCTTTGCTTATCATCGGTCATGAACTATCTTTTGTAGTCTTGTTGGCTTTTTTAAAAAGCTGGCGTCTGGTTTATGTTAAGGACAAATAGGGAGGTATCTAGAGTCCTTTGATTAGCTGCTTTGTTGAGCTCTCTGAGCTGTAACTTTCCTTTTCTTGCACCGTACTTTGAACTGGTTTGTATTTTGGTTTCATTTATTGAAATGGAACCGGGAAAAAAATCCCTGCTGATCTAAAATAATAATAATATGAATATATGATATAAAATGTATATATTATGAAAATATATTTCAATACAATTCTAATAATATTAATTTGGCATCGTAAAAGTTTATAGTTGTATCAAACTAGTTGGTCAAACATTGTACTTTGATAAAATCTTATATGCAACCTAAATTGGGACGGAAGGAGTACTCAATGAAATGTATATACTACCGAAAGAACATGTGGGTCCCCATGTGTGGTTTTGGTAATTAATGATAATCTTTATGGACTAATGTGTGTATTAAGTTGCACTTATAGGATTTGTCCATTGGCATCGCTTGGAGCTTGTGTCGGCTTCAAGGTCAATGAAATGAGAATAAGATATGTTGTGCAAGCTCAAAATGCTCCATCTATAGAAGATCTCATGTTTGATGCTTGCCATCCTCGGTGATCATGGATCGATGATGAGGAATCAAGAAAGACGTTCCATCTTGAGAAGGACAAGATCGTCTACATCGAGCTCAAGTGGAATGCTCAAGGCGAAGGTATAATCTTGATAGGTTTTCCCTTTTGCCGGTCTCATGTTGTGTGTGGAAGACCGGGTTTAGGATAGATAACCGTACTATCAAGAGGGGCTCTCGAATGAGTAATTCAGTCACATCGTTCAGAGAGAGCTCAAACCTTTGCACACTTGCATCATCGTATTTGATTGTTATTTGGTCTTATCCATGTGAGGATATAGAGCTTGTGGTAATCTCCATAACAAGCTCTTGTTCATTAAAATCGGATCTCCCATATGTATCTTGTTGCATTTTGATTTGTGCCGCTTTTCGGTTTCTCACCAAGTGAGGTATCTCACATTATTCTACTTGATACTTTCTCACTTGGTGATAACCAATATTTTCCCTTTTATAGGGTAGCCCATGTTGTCCTCTTTCCAACGCAATTGGAATCGGGTCAATCGGAGCTTCCAGTCAAAAGTTATTGTCATTTGAGTATTGGCTTTTATTCGGTTTAAAAAGAAAAAAGAAAAATCTGTTTCTGGGCCGAGCGGTAGTACCACCCATGCGGGCCGGTACTACCGCCCGCATCTGAGCGTCACGGAGTATCTTCAGCCTAGCCGGTACCACTTTTTGGTAGTACCGGTCGGCCCGGTAGTACCGCCCGGATGGGCCGGTACTACCGGCCGGCCCTGGTAAGAAATCCCAAGCCCAGCTTGCTTTCTCCACTGCGCTGCCTCCTAGCTGGCCCCACGCGCCGCTACAGCCCTCACGCGCGCGCGCCCACCCGCGTGCCTGCCGCGCCACTGCCGCTAGGCCCGCTCGCGAGCTGCTGCGGCTGCGCTGCACCGGCTGGTGACGCTGGCTCGCCCGTGCGCGCCTGCTGCCCGCCTGCGTTGCATGTGCCGCGCTGGCCGATGCTGCTTGGTGGCCCCACGCTAGCCCCACTTGCTGCTGCTGCTGCCGCTGCTTGGCCCCACCGCGCCAGCTGCTGCTGCTCGCTAGCTGCTGCCTGCTGCTGACCCCATGCGCATGCGCTGCTGTTTCGATTTCCTGGCACATGCGGTAGTAGTCCGGTACTACCGGTCCGCTCTGAAAACTGCCCCAACGGCTAGATTTTCTGGGGCCTCTATTTAACCCCTTTGCCCGTTTTCAGTTTAGTAAGCTTCTCTCTTATCTTTTAGGCTAAGCTTTGTCTATATTTTCTCTAGATCTTGAAGCTTGCCTAATCTTTTCCCTCCGATGATTCTTGCCCATATTTGAGTGGAAGAGAGAGGAGATCTAGACCCACGTTTTGACCTAACCGATTCATCTCTTTGTGAGTGCATCTTTGGGGATCTAGATTTTGGGGGATTTTGTGTCTCTCTTTGATTCCTCCTCTCTTGTTCCCCCAATAGCTTTAGTAGCTTTGTTGGAACTTGAGAGTGAGGGATTTGAGCACCTTTGTGGTGTTCTTGCCATTTGCATTTGGTGCTTCGGTTTGAGTTCTCCTCGGAGGATTTGGTTTGAGTTACTCATTGGAGCTTGTCCCTCTTGGGTTCTTGGAATCCTAGATGGTTTTGTGGCCTTGGTGGCATTGTGGAATTTGTTGGAAGCCTCCAATTAAATTATGGAGAAGTGCCCCAACCTTGTGAGAGGTTCCGGTTGCCACCGACAAGTGCACCGATAGTGGAAGCGTGGATCAATCTCATTGGGGTGAGATTCACCGGAGAATAAGGGAGGCCTTTTGTGGCGTTGGTGGTTTGATACCACCCCCTCTCCAAACGAGACGTACTCCATGTTGGGAGGAACTCGATAAAATATTGTTGTCCCCGCGTGCCTCGGTTATCTCTATACCCGAGCTCTTTACTTATGCACTTTACATTGTGATAGCCTTCGTGCTTGAAGTAATATATATCTTGCTATCACTTTGTTGCTTGTATTGTTTAGCATAAGTTGTTGGTGCACATAGGTGAACCGTAGTTGTTCTAGGTTATGCTTAACAAAGTAAACACTAGTTTTATTCCGTCTTTGTTGAACCACTCTAGGAAAAATTTAATCGCCTATTCATCCCCCTCTAGGCGACATCCGTATCCTTTCAACTACAAAGTAGTATAAGATTTATATTATATATCTAAATATTCAATAAAAATTAGCAATTAAAATTTGACCAAAAGTATATTTAAGACGCCATCCACTAAACACATGTATAAATTTAAACTTGAAAAATTATTAGCGTGTGAACAGAAGAACATTTGTGTTTTTAGGACCCATAATGAGAACTTGGTGCACAATGTAGTACCAAGAGGCCGGGTTGATCACATCGAGCATTCATGCATTGAGCTTGGAGACCTCAATTACTTTTTGGAAGGAAAATCTGCATGCTGCAAAGTTTAGGATTTCCTAGACATTTACGTGGTCATAAGGGTTTTGATGCAGAACTTACCGTGGGGATGTGGCTTGTCATAAATCTTGGGCGCAATTGATAGCAATAATCCCTTATGCAAGAGGAGAATTAACCCCACAACTCAAATGGCATGGAAACAACAAGTTGGAAAACATAGTGAACTGGACAAAACATGTCTAGAATATTACGAGAAAAAATGATAAGTGAGCACTACAAATACAAGCACACAATGAACCCAAGCAACACTTTCAATTTTCTCTTATATAACATGGACAAAGCTTTTTTACTCTAAAATCTCACATGTTTTCATCAAAACCATGTCTACCGGTAGTATGCTCAATAATATCATGTTCTCATTGTTTCTACAATTGAATATTGTAGAACAACTATGCACAAAGTAGTTGATGTGATTGCATTAGTGACCTTGATAAAAATGCATAAGTGTCATTGTTGGTTTCCTTGATCTTCATTTAGCTAATATATTTTTAAAAAATGTAAGAGATTATTTAGTATCCTCGTAATTGTTAGTTACACGGTAATCATAATTTGTATACGTTAAATTTCTAAGTTGAAACATTTGAAAATAAAAATTGTTTACTTTTTATTCCTCTATTTCTAGAACTTATTTCAGTCCACATATCACTCAATTGGATAGGTATTTTTATCTAGTTTTGTGAAGACTGTGATTTAGAAGTTATTTTATAACACATGTCGATATTACATAGTATTTGAATTATTCAATGAAAATAGTGAAATTGCATACATGTGAAATATGCATACTAATATGCTTTTATCATTTTCCTTTTGTTATTACTAAATTAGGAATCACTATGTAGCTTAATTTTGTGTTTAATGTTTACTGTTGTGTTAATATAATAGGAGTTACTCCAACAATAATTTTCCGATGTCATTCAATGTATCCGTCTAATTCTGTATGCAACTATTGATTATTGTGGAAAAATAATAGGGAGGAGGATGATTTGGTGACACTTAATACTGCTACAAATATTTTAATGATTTAGTTCTGCGTAGGTTATATTAGCATACATGGCTAAATATATATTCAATATAATAGTGGTAAATATCTAGTGGTTTTTTATTTTGATACATCTAAAATATTTGCAAGTACTTTGCATATTTCTTTAGAAATTTAATTAATTATGAAAATTATCATAATCTAAAGAAGGGTAGTGCATTCTAGTGCAAGTTTGTTTGTTGGCATGTAAAACGAGTCGTTTGCTGCCTATTTGATCTAGAAAGAGGAACAAGGATGATAAAAAAAGGGGAAGTGCAAGACACAAAAAGTCCAAAAGAAGTAGAAGAAAGGGAAAAGGTAAGTACAAAGGGTTGGAGTAAAGCGGGTCAGTTGAACATGTTTCATTGACACATCAAAAACCTAAAGAATGGTTGTCAGGGCCTGGAGAGTAACAATGGTGGAGGGACTAGGGACAAGGCATGAACCTCATCTCCCTTAAGAGGTAGTGAATGTACGATGGGTGGCGCCAGCGAGGTGGGTCGAGGGTGACACTATTGATGATCAAATGGGGTTGATGGTGAGAAAATATGGAGCTTTTAATCATTTAGCAATTGAAGAGCAAACATGTCTATAGGTGACAATGTGCATTGGTGAAGGAGCAGGAAAATAATGAGAATGGATTATAATTGTCGACGAGGACTAAGAAGGAGGACGGAGGTGAGGGACTACAGAGTCACACGATAACCACACTGCGTTGTTGGTCACGTGTTAAAAGTGTCTTTTTATCATATTATTGTGAAAACATAACCATTCAACCATAAAATTTCACCCTGTAAATTGGGGTCCCTCTTGCCATCTTTTTTACTCTCTTTCTTATGCGACCAAGCAGCTCATCCTCTCTTTTCTATCACTTGTTCTAAAAGATAATCTTCAAAGCGTATATATCTCCATACTCTCGAGAGTCAGGTACTTTGTAGATGAATAAGAAAAGTAAACCCCACTGTTATCAATGCAATAATGTTACACCTACATGATGTTTTTACAAATCCTGAGTTAGAGGATGACCTAGAAATCACAGATTGATTATGGTTTCCTGAAACCACGTAAGGAAAAAGATTTGCACCACTCGGCAACCTCCACATCAACACGTAAAACTTTCCCGTAAGTAAAATTCCATAGGTGTAGCATTATTGGTTATCAATGTACATCGTTAATTGGGCCATTCTTGTGACCGTCCAGTAAGAAGAGAGATGACCATATCATCAATTCTATAACATCGTTGGTTTAGGCTCCGTTTGGATGCTTGGCTTTTGTAAAACCAAAGTATTCTAAAGCCACAATATATCAATGCCTGGTTGAGCAATACTACATTTTGCACAAAACTACAGTATTGATAAAAAAGAGCTCTGTACCTCTTTCTTGAATCATCCAAAAAAAACTTAGTTTTTTAAATAACATAGTTTTGAAACTTTGGTATTTTACTGTGTCCAAACGGCTCAAAGTATTAAAAATTTAGTATTTTGAGATACTACGGTATCTTCCCAATACTGAGAAAAAATAGCAGGTCCAAACATGCACTTAACCTTTTAATTGTTGGTTCACACTTAGAATTCTTAGAAAGCACGATAGTACATTTTAAGAAAGTGGTCGAAGAACATTACTACTTTCTTCATTTAAAAATAATTGACTTGGTTTTGTTTAGACTGAAAGGTATCTAAACGTATTTTAGTGTAGATATTTTTGGACTCTGTATGGAGAATTGTAAGGTGGGTGATTGAGTAATATAAATCATCGTATTTTCGCAAAAAAATAATCTAAATCGGTTACTTTAGTATAGAGTAAGTACTCCCCTCAACCCATATTAATTAATTCAACTTTTCTATATTTATATGTGTCTAGTCTAAATGTATTTATATTTAGATATAGTTGAGTCGAATGGAAGGGAGTATAAAAATATGAGGTCGGGCTGCCGCCTTCAGTTTGAAAGAAAAAGAAAAACATCACACAAATTCGACGGGCCCACAGTTCCTTTTCTTTCCCCTGAAGCAAATCTGGCCATCGGGCCGGGCTTTGGCGTGCCGGCCCGCAGCCCGCGAAAAACGGCCCGGCCTAAGCCCGGCACGGCACGCGGCTGGCGGGCCCGTGCCGGCCCGTGGCACGCGGGTGCCGTGCCCGTGCCGGCAGGCCAGGCACGCGGGCCAGGCACGGCACGGCCCGTTTGGCCAGGGCACGCGACGGCACGCGGGCCGGCCCGCCAGGCACGCAACGGCCCGCCACGCGCCGAGCCAGGGGGGAGCGGGGGGAGCGGGACCGGGAGCAGGGTTTGAATTTTGAAATTTCGGGGGGGAGCGGGGGGGAGCGGGGGGAGCGGGGGGGTGGGTCAGTGGGTGGGGCCGGCCCAGGGGAGCGGGGGGGGGGGGGGGGGGGCAGGGGTTTTTTTTTAGTCTTTTTGACTGTTTGGTTAGGGTTTAGGGTAGTTTGGTCCTTTTTTGTATTTTTTAGGGTTTTAGGTCATTGGGAAGGGTATTTTGGTCCGAATTTGATCAAATTTTTGCTATAAAAAGGGCAGCACACCCCTCTCAATCTCCACACCATCCAACCCCTCTCTCATATCCTACACCAACACATGGCTAATCCCAACCAGTTTCTTTTCAATCCCGAAGATTTGGGGGTCGATATCAATATTCCTCCCGACTTCAATACTTCTCCCTTCCACGGCAATGACAACATCGACACCATGCAATATCCATATACCCCCTTCGAGCAACCAACACCATCAAACACAAGTTCTCCTAATACATCCACCACTTCTGGTAGCCAAATTTCCACCTCTACCGGTAGCAAGCGGCGGAAAAAAACCTCTAGCATCTGGCAGCACTTTGAGGAAGAAGAATATATTGACGCCGAAGGTGTGACGAAGATGAGAGCTCGGTGCTTGCATCCGGGTTGCGCGAGCAAGTTTTCTCTGCAGGTGGGAGGAGGGAACGGCCACATGACGAGGCACGCGAAGACCCACGCCAGGGCAGATGGAGAGGCTGCGGCGATCCAGAGCAGGATCAACTTCAACCCTGACGGCACCTCCCGAGGTATATTTGTCTATGATTCAGCTCGTCAAAGAGAGGCTCTTGCAACATTGATTGCCGTTAATGATTTACCATTAGGGTTTGGCGAGTCTCCTGGTTTTGTTGAATATATTAGAACTGCTCACACCCCTAGTTTTACACCAGTCTCTAGACAAACTACAAGTAGGGATATGAAAAAGCTAGCCAAAGCAGGTCGCGTCGCTATGAAAGAACAATTAGTATCGTCAACTTTTTCAGTCTCCATAACTTCTGATATTTGGAGTGGTCGTGCTAAGCAAGATTATATTACTGTTGTTGCTCATTATGTTAGCTCATCATGGGAATTAAATAAAAGAATAATAGGATTTGAGTTAATCGATGTATCACACAATGGTGTGAATATTGCTAATGCTATACTTAAAGTTGTTACTGAATTTGGTCTTACCGACAAAATATTTGCAGTTACTTTGGATAATGCTTCTTCAAATACTACTGCAATGAATACTCTAATTCCTATATTTGAAGTATATGCATCAAAATTTCTACTTCATCAACGTTGTGCCTGTCATATAATTAATCTTATTGCTAAAAGTGCTTTAGATGATCTAGACCCACACATTAATAAATTGCGGTTGGCAATATCATGGTTGAATGCTTCTAATACTAGACTTGGAGACTATAGAAATTATTGTGCTGTTATTAATATACCATGCCATGGTCTTCATCTAGACATGCCGGTTAGATGGAACTCTACATATCTGATGCTTCAGTTAGTTCTACGTGACCAAGTTCAATTTTCCGCATTTGTTAATGCAAATTTTCTTCAAAATGACGAAGAACCTTTACTTGTTGAAGCTACTTGGCACGTTGCTGAAACAATCTTTAAGTTTCTAGCAACATTTTATGAATCAACTGTCACTTTATCTGGGGTTTATTATCCCACATCTCATTTGATTGTGCATCATATTTTAGAAATTGCCCAACACCTGAAAGAGTATGAAAATGATGCCACCTTACTAGTAGCCGTCTATAACATGAAACAAAAATATCTCAAATATTGGCAAAATATCCCTTTGCTCTATGCTATCGCATTTATTTTGGATCCTAGGGCTAAAATGGAAGGGTTTAGTGGGGTTCTTTCGCTCTTAAGTTTTACCGTAAATGTTAGCTATGATCAATATTCACTTGATGTCAAGGACAAGCTGCAGGATGTTTATTCTAAGTACGAGCTTAAGTATGGCCCAGCTGTGGCACACAGACCTCCGGCGGTACCGGCATCCGGCAGGGGTAAGAAAAAAGTGTGGGGCAAAATATTTGGTACTTCCACGGCCACGCCGAGCTCATCCACACAAACTCCCGTGCTTCAAGGTGGAGGGGAGTTAGCAAAGTATCTGAACAGTGCAGTACTTGCTACTAATGATGATGACGACGACGACTTTGACATACTTCAGTGGTGGCAGGAGAAAAGGTCAACATATCCGGTGCTTTCCATATTAGCACGGGATGTGCTATCGGTGCCTGTCTCAACTGTCTCATCGGAGTCTGCTTTCAGTCTTGCTGGAAGAATAATTGATGATAGAAGAACTAGTCTCACTCCCGATATGGTGAAAACACTGATGTCTGTCAAAGATGGAGAACTAGCCAGAAGAAGAGCCCAACACACCACCGAGAACCCAGAACTGATAGCCGCGTTCGAAGCTATGCGGTGGACTGAAGACCAAGATGAAACTTAGTTGTAGGATTTTTTAATCTCTTTGTAATTTTTATTCTCTTGTGTAATTTTCTCTTTTTAGAGCCAGCTGTACTCTTTTCCCTTCCCAGGGATGGAAGGTTTTAATGAGGCAGCTAATAATGAAGGCCAATTTTTATCCCCATACAAACTTGTCGCCGTTTCCTTCCCGCCCTTTCCTTCCCGCCCTTTCCTTCCCGCCCTTTCCTTCCGAGTCTATAAAACCCACCTATCCATTAAGGTGAGTAAGCATGCAAACATGTCGAGTTTTCCATCCGATCGTAGTTTTTTACCCCTGATGTCTGAACACCTTTTGCGTTTTGCTAGAAATTTTAGAATCGATAAGATCCAAGTTCCATTTGAGGAACTCATCGGTAGTGATGTTTTTCTCAATGAGCTGGGTGAGGCATTATGTACAAAAGGGTGGCCATCAAGGAAATCTAAGGAAATACGACAAGAACTTCTCAGGATCAATGCAAGGTGGACCAAGCTGAAATTTGGTTGTGAAGCTTCGAGAGAGAGGTTTATTGATCAACCTTCATTGTGGATAGAAGAGAGCGAGGACGAAGATGATATCTTCATGCCGCCTTTCGAGAAGAAGGCGAGAGCTGCCTGGGAGAAGGAGCAGGCCAAGAAGGCCGGCATCATCAAAGGGCAAGGACGAGGCATCGTCGAAGGGTAAGGGCGAGGCATCAGTGGAGGATGACGATGATGACTTCATGCCGCCTTTCGGTAAAAAGCCGAGAGTTGTCTGGGAGAAGGAGCAGGCCAAGGGCAAGGGCAAGGGCAAGGGTAGGAATTTGTAAATCTTATATCCCCATATTGCCCCTCCCTTTCTTTTTCCTCCATATTTTCCTTTAAATAGACCAACCCACCACTCTCATTCTCCACACCACCACTCTCATTCCCCACACCACCACTCTCATTCTCCACACCACCACTCTCATTCCCCACACCACCACTCTCATGGCTGCTGAACCAAATCCCAACCAACCGATACCCCCCAACCCCAATCAACCAAGAAGAAGACGCCATGTTTGGGAGGACGACTACGATGAAGAATTTGTTATGATAGATGGTGTCGAAATGCACCAAGTTAGGTGCAAAAGATGCGGCCGTCTCTTCATCTTGAAAAGGGGAGCCGGATGTGGTCACTTGCGCAGGCATGTCGAGTTTCATCTGAGATCAGTTCGAGCGAACTAATTAGTTGATGTAATTTTTCTTTTCTTTTCGAGCGGTTGTACTCTTTTTTCTTGCTAGGGATGTAAGGTTTTTTAATGAGGCAACATCAATAAAGCTCAGTTTTTATCCCATATAAAAATTTGTGTCATTTTACTATTTTTTGCATTTTTTTGACTTTTTTTAGCATTTTTTCGGACTCAAATCGAAAAAAACAGACAAAAACAGAAAAACAGACTAAACGGGTCAAAACGGCCCCGCGGGCCAAACGTGCCGCGGGCCGGCCCGTGTAGCACTGGGCCAGGCCCGGGCCGCAAGGCTGGGCACGCGTGCCGGCCCGGCACGGCACATGGCCTGGCGGGCCACGACGGGCCGTGCCGCGTGCCGGCCCGTTTGCCGCGTGCCGGGCCTGGGCCGTGCCGGGCCGGCCCGTTGGCCAGATTTGCCCTGAAGTAGTATCAGTATTCCGTGATCCTTTCACCGGTTCCCAACACGGCACCCGTCATCCCCCTCGCGAACGAACTCGCTCCGACCAACCCATCAACCACCGCAGCTCGAACTCTCCGCGGCCTCGATCTGATTCGGCCGCGCCCCGCTAACTCGCGGCGGAACCAGGCGCGGCCACGTGCGTGCGTGCTTGCGTAGCGAGCAGCAGCCATGAGCGAGGTATTCGAGGGCTACGAGCGGCAGTACTGCGAGATCTCCGCCTCCCTCTCCCGCAAGTGCGCCGCCGCCTCCGCTCTCGATGGCGGTACGTGCGCCTCCTTTCTACTCCTCTCCCCTTCGATTCCGGTGCCCGGGCGCCATAGCTCCCCGGTTGCTTTACTGATTTGGTCTGATTTCGTCCGCCCCTTTTCTGGTCCCCTTTTACCAGAGAAGAAGAAGCAGAAGCTGTCCGAGATCCAGGCCGACGTGCAGGAGTCCGAATCGCTGGTAAAAACAAAAACGACATAACTGAATTCCCCATGTGCAGAAATTTTCGTAGTGCTAGTCTTCCGTGCTCAGTTTCAGCCCTGCTGTGGAAACTTCCTCACCTACTAGTGTTAGTTATGAACTTATGATGTCTAGCTGTGCGATTTATGCGTTGAATTCCTGTTTGGCTGGCTGTGCCGTAGATCAGGAAGATGGACTTGGAGGCGCGGAGCCTGCAGCCGAGCCTGAAGGCGGGGCTGCTCGCCAAATTGAGAGAGTACAAGTCTGATCTCAGCAGCGTCAAGAGCGAGGTCAAGAAGGTCTCGGCGCCTAATGCCCACCAGGCCACCCGGGAGGAGCTCCTCGAGGCCGGCATGTTGGACACGCTCGTGGTGAGCTCCCTATCGCTTACGCTTACGCTTACGCCAACTCCTATGTATATTGTGCCTGTAGCACGCTATCTGATATTCTAAGTAATCACAGCTAACAGACATGATTGTAATAGATTCTAACTTCAAAAAAATGATTGTAATAGATTCTGCTGCTGTAGTGTGTCTGTGTGTTCCTCGATAAAATAGTGTCTGTGCCTGACCCTAGTATAGCATGTTGGCTTAGATTGTGTGTTCAGAAAGTGTTTGCTTGGTATTGCGATGCCTGTCGTTCTGTGTTTGTCCATGTACTTATTGTACTGTTTTTCAAGTGGCCTTGTTAGGTTGGCTGCTGTGAATCGAGCCCATTGTTTTTCGACTTCATTCCATATTAATTGCATGCACTTGATACTTGATGATGTTGTTGGCCTGTTCGATGGTGTTGGTTCTATGTTACTAATGGTGTTAGTTCCTGTGTTTCTGATACTGTTAGTTCAGCTATGATACTGAACTATGTTGTAGGGTTACCCCATTACGTGGTGAATCTGGGACAAAATTTTGCTTGGGAAGGCAATTCCCAAGCAGAGGGGTAAATATTGAGGGTCTTGTGTTCAGCATGGTTGAACACCGTTAGACTTTGAATTGTGAAATGGATGGGTTACAGTGCAACGCTGACCTTTGAAACATGACATGTAAAACAATATCCAGTATTGTGATGTGTAAAGAAGCGTTCTATACCGTTTATTTAATTTTAAATGTTTTGCATGGATATCAGTGAAGTAATAAATGCTACTGTTATAAAATTCTAATATTTTAGTTGCTAAATATAATGAGAACAGTGTTTCATGAACTTTAGAGGACTGTAATTTGAAATTTTCTAAGTTTTGAGTCTAGTATTTTGGTTATGGTTAGATATAGGCCTGTTGTAATCGGTGCATATTATAATGTGGAACCAGGGTGTGCTTGAACACAGAACTACATTTGGACTCCATTGTCAATAAGTGTTTTAAGCTGTACTTTTTCAGACCTCATTTTTCTAGGTGAACCGTCTTGGATGTATAATACGTTACCATTCCAAAGTATAAGCAAGATGGCAAAGCCACATTCAGATTATAACTTTAATATTTCTTGCAAACACTTAATTATGTTTTGATATCTATACTCTTGAAAATATATTATTTTAGTTGTAACAAAGCTTCATGGCATAAATTTTGGGTAAAAACCTAAATGTGACCTTCCCATCGATTTATTAGCTTGCAATTTAATTCATCTCTATTTAAGTGCACATGCTAAGAGGAAATTTATTTACCGGAAATCTCCAAATTTCCTTAATTTATTTCTGTATTTTAGTATCTTTTCTTTTATTCACCCTACTTGTAAGTATTCTGTTATCATGCCACTGTTTCCTTGTCTGATGTACCTTTGCAACGTTTGCTGGTTTGTTACATGGCTCAGGCGTCATCTGATCAGAGAGGAAGATTGATGATGACATCAGAAAGATTAAACCAGTCTTCAGATAGAATTAGAGAGAGCCAAAGAGCAGTATTCGAGACAGAAGAAATTGGTGTGTCAATTCTTCAGGACCTTCACAACCAACGGCAGTCACTGCTGCATGCTCACACAACAGTATGCGCTTTGTTCTTTCCAGTTATTTTTATTCGGGAATTTGAGCCACCGTTGGAGCTAACATGTTCTTTGCACCTTATTTATGGATTAATCATTTCTGACCTTACATGTTGGTCAGCAACACAAATCTTAGCGAGCAAACTACATAGACAAGAAATGCCATCGGTTAGATTCTGTTTTGATGCGTTTACACCACATAGGCTTATTGGAAGTTAGCTCTTTATGAATTCTAAAGTATTTATGCTCAAACAGTGAAAGGTGCCATTGCTGCCAAATTAGGTGTATATTTGGTATGGCAACTGAAAGAATCTAGCTAACCAAACTTTTGTAGAGGAGTTATTCCATTGTCTGGTGCTAGATGCGTCACATCTAGATACAGCACATGCGCCCTGCTTGTTTGGAGATGAGTTATAAAGTAGTTTGTTTTCAATGATGCCAAATCGTCAAAAAATATCCATTTGTCCTAGTGGTAATGCAATTGTGGATGAGGTTTTCCTCGGTTTCAGTGTTCAGTATAAGAAAGATATTTTTCCAGCTTGATCACATGGTAATTTCCGTCAATAAACATATGTTCTGTATCATGCCCATTTACTGAACGAAACAAATTGTTACCTTTAATCTGCGAGGCAAATTCCCCAGAGCTAGTGGAAGTTTAGCTTTGCCCATTAGGTATAGCAACTCCGTAACCCCTTGCCTAAAGTTAGACTTTATCTGGCCCTTGTGGTGTGTTGCCTGGATTAACCGAAGAAAGCAGCCATAGCAACTTGCAAGATTCACCCTGTTAGTTAAGACTGAAGAGGATGATTCTTGTATCAGCTATATATTTCCATTATATGCTGCTGGGTGCGTCCTAATGAAATCCTGCTCATGCTCACAGTTGCATGGCGTGGATGACTACATTGGCAAAAGCAAGAAGATCCTGGCGTCCATGTCCAAGAGGATGGACAGGAACAAATGGACCATGTTCGGCATCATCGCGGCCCTCGTGTTTGCCATCCTCTTCATACTGTACTTCAAGTTCGCTCGTTAGAGCTATATAAGCGTCTCCGACCCAAGCCACTCCAGACGCAGCATGTGCCTGAGCTGAATATTCGTTCACCGAGATAACTAACTCTGCTTCCTAAGGTGTGTGTTTGTGTGTGTGTGTGAAATGCGATGTACAGTGTCAGGTGACGGTTGTGACCATTGTAAAACATGAATGGACTCTTTCTAAGATGTGTGGTAATTTCTCGTGTGCAAGAGTTTGATATCATGCTCCTAATGCTCAGGAAAAGATACAACTCTAAACAGACAGATATTGAAGATTCATCATGCCATAGAATTGAGTCCAGATATGAGAAAATTACTAAGATGACATAAACGGGTAATCGATAAATCTGGAGTATTATTCGCAGCAAACTGTGCACATTTTTATCGAAGTAAAACAATCTTGACATAATGACAAAGAAAAGGAAAACAGGGCACATCGTCGACATAAAGAAATTCAATGTACGCGAGCACTACCCAAAAAAGGCTCCAAGCCCAAGCCCATCAAACCAGGCTTCTTCAGTCTTCACATTTCGTCTTCTGTATTTCAGAATTTGGATGCGGTTTTGGACAAGCGCACAGTGCGCAGGTGTCGGTACTCCACAGGTTGACATCGCTACAGAAGATCCGCTCGTTTAGCGTGTCATTGCTGACCCGTATCACTAGTTACCGGCAGGGCAGTTTATACCAGATAAAACCACTTCCCATTTGGTTTGACTTCTGCATCAGCTCGATTGCGTAAGACAACATACCATTCAGTTACCCATGTATAGCTGAGTGAGGGCAGTGCCCCCCCCCCCCCCCCCCCCCCACTCAATTTTTTGAATTTCAGTGTAATATGTTCATATTTGAAGGAAAATATTTCAAAATTACACTATAAATGCACCCACTCATCTGAATTGCCCCCAATGATGAATTTTCTCACTGGGTTCGCCATTGTCCATTCACAGTGATAAGCTGAAAGAGCAATAGTAGCACATGATCGACGATCTTGGCAAGTAAGTACTACGGTAGTACATTACATACATGACCATTTCTCAAAATACATTACACGCGTTGTTAGCATATTTGTTAACGATGTTTGTTAAAACTGTTAAGCGATAAACATCTACATCCGTTGGGCATGCTTAATGAGTGCTCCTCATGCATTATAACATAGTACCACCGACGAGAAGCCCGCCGAAGTCCATAGACACGTCAAATCTATACCGCCACGTCGGCCAAGCAACCCCTACCACGGGCGATGGACCATCCACGAAAATAAATCTCGTGTCTAACCAACAATTACGTCCAACCTTTTATGGCTACACCCAGTGCCTTTACATATCAGCTCATGTTGCAACAAGTGTTCAACTCGAACACCTAACACAACGCATAATCCAAGTCGGTCCAACTATAGCCTATACACGTGTTCGACACAACTCGAACACACATGATTAGTTTGTTAGCGAGGTTAAACTCGTGATCAAGTATGTACGGACCGGATTAGTGCCAAAGTGTGACTTAATTAGTTTGTTAAGCGAGAACTAACCTTTGGTTGGGTGGTTAGGAGGCAGTGGTACCCAACCTAGTAGGGATCAAATCCTAGGGTTGATGCTTAGGTGTTTTATAAAAAAATAGAATATTTTTCGGTGGGAGGCGGCGTTCCTGTCGATAGCTAAGTGCATACGGTGACTTTGTCAATTTCAAGTTTCGCTGGACCAGTCTCCCTAACTCAGGTGCTCATAGGGTATAGGTTGTGCGGGCACGCGTTCTCCTGGGTGAGTGTCTGTATGTATATGTGAGTTTATGTGTTAGAAAAAAAACTAAAAAAATAGTTTGTTGGGCTCCAAATGTGTGACAAAACTCGCACTGCGTAGTGGAGTACAAGTAGGTACGGATCCTTTGTGCGATCATGTTCAACCACGTATGCTCCCAAAAAATAAAAACTAAGATGAAGATCGGTCGACCAGTTTGCCAACGTAAGGCAGGCTCCGTTCCTCGAATTAATACCCAGCCGTTCCTGCACGCATCACCAAATTAACCACCCAACCAGAGCCACTTGCCCTCGCGTCCTGCCGTCACCTGACAATCCACATATACTACTACTAGCACTACTTCCCTAGCTAGCCAGCCAGCCAAAGAACCCGGCCCGAAATTCACGATAATCTTCTCTAGTTCCTCTTCCTCTGGTGCCCCTCTTGACTTCCACGGTCAAACTGGCGTATACGCCTTGGTTTCTCCGGCGGCCTTCCGGGTGACGCACCGGCACCGCCGAGTCCGTGACGTCCGGACGAGACTCCACTCCACGCGGTGGCGGTGGTGAAAGTCGCACCGCCGCCGCCGCCGGCGAACGTTCCGGGAGAAGCGCGCGCGCGCGCGCATGTGAGGAGCAATCACACGAGACTAGAGGGCTTCGGTCAGACGCTCGGAGGCTGCGAGCCAGGGTGGTCTTCTCGAGGAGCTTCGCACCGCTTTGGCACGGACCGAGGTGCTCGTCAGAGGGGAGGCCCCCAGTAGAGCAGGGAATGTCTTTTTGGCATCGGGCAGCCAGCCCCAATCGTACACGTACGGTGGTACCGGTGCACCGATTGCCATGCCATGATGAACTCGCATGATGGGTTATTACCACAGAAAAGACGGTGAAAAGGCTTGCGTTGCATGCTACAGTGCCCTGCTCGATCCAGCCACACACAATCCCTGCTCGTCATTGTCTAGTCTACATGGCACGATTCCAGCACACGCTGACACAAAGCATGCATGCGATTAGCAGTCGCTTGGCACTGGCAGCAGTAGTAATTATCAGAGCTATCATGCATACATGGTTCAGTGTTACCTGCAACTCATCTGCATGTATCCAATCCATGCATGCATGCAGTGGAGAAAGTTTTCGAGTTTGGAACATAGCATGCATGGGAAAAGTTCGGCCGTGTCAGAGCTTCAGATAGGGAAAAAGCTCACGCCTGTTGATCATTTTTCAGAAACTTTCGTCCTTGGAAGTAGCTAGGAATGTATAATACGTTGTTCGCTTCTTTCACCAGGGCGAACACAAGGTGATTGGTAACTTGTTAGCCTCTTCCACTTGTTACCACACTATACATAAAAACACACGCTAGCTATTCCCTCCGTTTCAAAATATAAGATGTTTTAAGTTTGTAAAAAAAAAATATCTAGACTTATTTTAATGTGTAGATTCACTTCAAACCTAAGTGAACCTACATACTAAAAATAGTTTAGATACATTCTGATTCATAAATCTAAAACATCTTATATTTTAAAACGGAGGGAGTAGTTAGATTCATCCATGATTTGTTCTTCCATGAAATCAGGGGAAAACCCTTCCTTCAAAGAAAGAAGTCCATGATTTGTTCGTAAAAGTTACAGTAATTTCCGTTAGTTAATTCCCGAGTGTCAACTTATTACACACTTTTATTCCTCTCAACATACAGTAATAATTCAGTAAATTTATCAAACACTTCACCATCAATCCACCATAAAACGCAGAGATAACGCATCGATGTTACAATGACACGCGAACACAATGCACGTGTGTACGTGCTGTTACAACTGCATGTTTCTGTTGGACTTCACGTACCCAGCGACGCCGCCGTCCCTCCCAAAAGCGAGCACGGTAGCCCCGCCACCGCCACCACGAGACGAAAGACCAAAATTCCTCCCCGCGTACCGCTGCAGCGGCGACGCGTACCGGCCGTCGTCGTCAACGCCGCGGGCGCCGCCGTTGCCGCCGCCGAGGGTTTCGAGGGCGGCGACCTGGGACTTGAGGAACCGGAGGTAGCTGGCGGCCTCGTCGAGCATGGACGCCGTGTCCATCTTGCTCCCGCCTGGCACCAGCCTCTGCAGCGCGCGCAGCCGCTCGCTCACCCGCTCCCGCCGCAGCCGCGCCGCCACCGTCTGCGGGTCGCTCGAGATCCGCACGTTCTTGCGCCGACGCGGCTTCGATGACGACGGCTCGGCCGGCGTCGACGCTTCGCCGGGGCCGCGGCCGAGGCTCACGGGGCGCATGGCCGCGGCGCGGTAGATCATCTCCTTCACCTGTGCTATCGCCTCCGTGTCCGGCTCGTACCCGTGCCGCCCGCTGCCGCTCTGGCGCCCGAACGTGATGCTGGTCGTCGACGCGGCCGTTGCCTTTGCTCCTGGGTACTTGTCCGGTAGCTTATTATTCCCTTTCGTCGGAGGAAGAGCTGTCCTGGGATGAGGCAGTAGCGGGCGCGACATGGCGCACGGCGAGGAGGCCACCTCCGTGTCACCACCGCCATACGTGTTGGATTCGCCGGAGGAGATGTTGCCGCCGCCGCCGCCTCCACCGGTGGTGGTGCTGTATCCGGAGAAGGCTGTGTTCGAGCCGTCGGCTTGAGCGAGCTCCACGGGGACGTTCGGGAACGCAAACCCGTCGATGGCCGGGAGCAAACCCACCGGGTCCAGAAAGACGTCGGATGATGCCTCCCCGCGCCCGGGAAGCGTGACCTTGTTCTGGCAGCGCAGGAGGCTCAGATCGCTCTGGCACGGCGGCAGGCCGAGGTCACCGTAGGCGTCCGAGCTGATGACGGTGCCATGGCCGGCACCGCCGTCGCAGTGGAGCTCCGCGAAGCTACTCGCGCCTAAGAAGGCGGCGAGGAGGGCGTCGTCGCTGGGCGCGGGAGGACCTGGCAGCTGCGTGCTCCACCCGAAGGCGTCCATGCTGCGGCGCGCCGGCTGGCAAGCCGTACTTGATCCCAAGTCCCAACTTGCTGAGTAATCTTGTTCCGGATTTGAGTAGTAGAGCTTAGCTCTTGATGTTTATCTTGCTACTTGCTAGCTAGCTAGCTTGGTGGTAGATGCTACTGCTACTGCACTGCAAGCAAACAATTCATGGAAGTGAGCTTCGTCCCTCCCATCATTAGGTCGAAATGCATCCAAAACATGAGCAGCTACTAATAAAAAGGTTTGCATATAAAAAAAATGAATTCTAACAGATTAATGATGATTCAAGATTAACACGATCAGAAGAACAAAAATCAAAGCCCTAAATATATGCATATCCAATCAGCAAGGCAACATCAGGGAAGAACAAGAAACTGAAGGGAATCATCATAATTCATGGTGTGGTACACACGTTCGACTACAGTACCTGAATTAAACCGGGGATCCGATCGATCATCCCCGAGCTGCACCGAAAGATTCTCGAGACGAATAGCTAGCCTGCTAGGATGGTCCTCCTCCTCCTGCGGGGATGGCTGGCTGGGCATATGGGCGTCGTCTTTTATAGGCCTAGCTGCCCAGATTTGTTTCTCTTTTTCATTCGTCGGGAGGAAAAAGAAAGAGGAGTCGTTTTCTCTCGCTCTTTCCTGCATTCTGTGGGGGGCGGGTTCAGTTGGGGGATGCACCCAGCGCATGTGTCATCTACCAATTGACACTTACATGTGTCTGCTTATTCGTTCTCAAGATAACACAACTCTCATCAGTCACAAAAACATTATTTTATTTTCAGAATTATTGTCAAAGTATGAAAAAAATCAGTTTGTTCTGAATTATTGTCGAAGTTAGATTGGTCCCTCAACTCTGTACAGGATATACTCGGTTCATTAAGTTTCAGAAATTAGTCACAGCCCAAAAAAAAAAAAAGCTAAGTCATCTTAGTCCTTGCCCAGATATACGTGGTGACCTACTAAACCCATAAAATATTATAAAAGATATAAAACGTGTTGACTAGGCCAGAACAGAGAACAAATTTCGAATATTTATAATATGTAAATGGAAAAAAATATGTTCGGAAAACTAAACCTACCAAAGTCAGTTTTGTCAATCTACTGTATACCGAATGTTGTTGGTTTGTCGAGTGTTTGAACAATTTACATTTAGTCCATTTTGAACTGAAGCACTTGATGACTGATGTGGCAGTTTTTTTTTTTTGAGGAAACGTGATCTTTATTAAATCATGGAATATTGTTCATACAATCACGCCCGTCCAGTACCAGCACGCAGGGAGGTACTGATCCAAGCAAAACACCACACAACTCACGCTTATCCATTTGCGCTAGAGCATGCGCCACTTTATTACTATTCCTCCTAACTTTGATAATGTGCATGTCCGGCATCCCGATCATCAGGTCCCTTGCCTCGTAGAATAAACTCCAGCATGCCGATCGGTCCTTCTCTCCTGACGATAGCACCTTGGCAGTATTATTATTATTATTATTAAAATTACTTTGGACATGACAAAAATAGAAAACATAGATCTAAGCATATTTGAATTCACACAAAACGAACATCTAACATTTACAAAAAACATAGGGTAAAAATAAGAAAACTTGATGGACAATTACAAAGTAAAAGAAAAAAAGTTAAGCGGGAATATTACAAAACATTACTTAAATATCTTATAATTTTAATATAAATCCAAATATATAAAATCATTTCTTTATCTGCATATACAATTTTTTATTAATAATATTTAGGACCAACTTTTTGGGGGGAAATTATGCTTCAAACTTTGGGTACATTTTACTTTTTACTCCCTAGTTGTGATCTTGTGACAACTTTGACCATAAAAAAAATCATTACCACATTTTACTCCTTAGTTGAAACAATGTACATCTTTTTACCTCATTTTGTTGTTTTTGAAAACTAAATGGCTAGATCTACTAGTTAGGATGAGGTGACTGTCGACCCAACACTAATTAATTAGGCTAATATTAATATTTTTAAATGTACTTTGAATAAGATAAATAGAAACAATAATGTTAGGAATTTATTTGTGTAATAATATTAGGAAATTTGAATTCGTATCAAAACTATTTTTAATATTTCAAGAGAAACATATTAAAATTAAACATAATTAGAAAATAAAGAAAACAACATACATAAATTAGAATATCCAAAACAAGTAACATAGGTGAATCTCCTATAATATTAAAACGGAAATTCCAAATATTATACACTGTACCTTTTTGTACTTAAATATTTTCCTAGCCAAAATTCTGGCTAAGATTTTGGTTGCAAAGATAATAAGTAGAGTGGAGAAAGAGCCATTGGCATGCCAAAAAAATGTTGGCAACCATCCGTCCGAAACAAGATTGGTAGGGTGAGCTTGTTCGTCATCCAAACATACCCATTGTTTGCGCTAGAAGGCTGTGCCCTAGTTCATTCCAAATTTTCAATGATGAATGACATAAAAAAACGTTGACCCCCGATGAATGATCTCTCGCGGGCTATACGTTGTTAGGTAGATAAGACCTCTCCATCAGCGAATTATACGTGCTCGGATAACACCCCATTTAATTCAGTCCCAACCCGGGTGGGCTAGCTGCGCACTCGCTAGCCTTGCCACCAAGCCAGCACTTGGTTCTCTACTCTACTCTATTACTAGTGTAATATTTCTGTAACTTTGGCTGCTTGTTCTTTTTCAGCTTCAGAGGTAAAATCTTTACAGGTACGTACCTTACCTGTATCTGCTATTGGCCGGTAGTGCATCACATGGAACTTTGGATTTTTCCGTGCTAGGCCTCCTCGTCGATCATGTGACAAGACAAATGATGAAACAGGAGTGCGCACCAACATTATTTCTGCATGGTTTTGTATCGTAGCAACGAGGCAGAGCTCGTCGTCCCTTTTACTACAAATAGGCTGAATCTAGCTGGTCCAATAAGATAACAAGATTTCCTGACCGTTTTTGAAAAGAACAAGATGTCAATAAAGCTACGACATATCCCTGAAACAGGTGCAGCGCATTGTTGACGAGAGGACAAATATGTGCAAGCAAAAGATAGAGGAGTGAGAGAGAACCGCACCTCCGGGTGGTGTTGTGGAACTATGCATGGGTGTATGATTTCACTCAAAAAGTTCAGGTGCTCCAGTTTACAGAATTATCATCAGTTTCCTTTAGTTCTTATGGGTTATGATGGGTGTATATATAATCTCACCCCCAACACAAGTTCTGGTGCTCCGAGAATTTGCGCCAAAACACATGTTCAATAGAATTTTTTGGAATAATCATGGGTGTTCTTTAGTTTAAGCATGTGGTTTGGTGATGCGCTTGAGTGAATGTGTGAATGTTAATCGCAGAGACAGATAATGAGATGCAAAACATGATGTTTGCTGATGGCTATTTGATAGTTTTCCCTTTATTCAACCAAGTTTGTTTTTATTACTCAAACAAGGTTGGGAACCATAAAATGCAAATATAATATATGTATGCAGGATAAGGTGAGAGAGGACCACGCCGATGAGGATATATATGGAACCGATTGTAAGATAAGAATTCCTTTGGAAAGAAAAAAAGAAACAAGCATCAAGATAAGAATACAAAGTATACTACATATGTCATCTCAATGTAACAAGTAGTATACGGATAATTATCAGGTAAAATGCGGAGCAGTGTCACAGAAGCAAGCAGCAGGTTTCACACATGTATACGGTTAACTGTAAAGAACAGTGCTGCTATATTGTGAGTGGGGTTTGGATCTTAGAGGACAGGGGCTGCTATTCTGTCAGTAGGATTTGGAATCTTGTCTCCTAGAGAGCCCCATGTTTGCGTGGCTCAAGCATCCGGCTGTGGGACATCAGGCCATATTAATTTCCAGAAACAATTTTGAAATGAGATTTCAAATTTCTTGTGCAGTTGAATCTCGCTGCATTTGCATCCTATATGGACGACACTTCTGAAATGATCATACCATAGGTGCAAAAATACACAGCCTAGCTAGGATCTTGTAGGGATTAGTTCTTCCATTTTTTTCGCCAAAGGTCGTCCAGATTATTTTGAATACTATTTGGTGATATCTGCACGTTTTAAACATGGGCAGAAATTCCAGTGCATGTGGAAGTTTGTCTTAGGGTAACATATGTTTGGTGCGCCTTCGTCAGAGTAGTTATCGGCATCATTGGCATACACTGGTCGTTAATAGGTACAGCTTTTGTCACTTTCAGTTTGTTCTAGGAGTAATTTAATTCCTGAACTCGAATCTCCTGTGCACACTCTTGTTGGTTCCGAAGGCAAACATTCCGTCAAGTACTCACAGTACACGTACCACGCTTGCACTGATCTACAGTGCAGGGAGCACAACCGTTACTTAACCCAGTCCTTACAACTGATTATTGTTGTTGAAGTAACCCATTTATTAATTCACCACTCAACTCCAAAGGAAGAAAGATAGTAGCTTATTTTCTATGAGAAAAAAAATGCAAACACAGTAGACAGACGCACGCGCACGCTCGCTGTAGCTAGCGTGCTTCGCACCACACTTCTAAAAACAAGCATTTGTGCTCCAACATTACTGGAAATTGCTTGGGCATGGTGAGAAATGGAAGCTAAGGGAACAAGAGGATCCACTAGAGAAAGGTGTCTCCGTAACCCTGGATGATGAATCTGGTAGTGATGTGCCAAAGGGAGGAAGAAACAATGGGAAACCCGATGGAAGGAAGAAGGAGAAGGCCAGGGAAGAAAAGGAGGCGTCAAGTTTGAACGGGAAAATTGATGACTTGGTGAAGTCAAAGGAAAGCTTGATGGTTAAGCAACTGGAAGTAAAATTTGCCATGGACGAGAAGAAGTAAGCCGACAAGGTGGCACGAACTCCTAGAAGATGAGAGGCACAAGGCCGCCGCCGAGGAGCGCCGAATCAAGCTCGAAGAGAACAAGGTGATGGCGGAGATAATTGCCAAGGAGAACAAGGTGATGATGATGGACCCGAGAGGAATGAACGAAATGCTAATAGAGTGTGGGAGATTAGAAGATGTGAGATCTTAGAAAGGAGAAGGCAAGTGAGGGCAGGTGGTGGTAGGACTCCGGGCGGTGGTGATGGTGGTGCTTCGGCTAGTGGTGGAGATTAGCTACGAGGGTATTTGCTTGATTTGATCATTGGTGGTGTTTGATTGTGTATTCTTTTGGTTATGGTTGATTGCTACTTAGTTGATTTCTCTTTCTTTTGGATATAAAGTATTGTGAAGTCAAGCTATTGGTAAGTGAAACTATTGTTCAGTTAAACTGAGTAGCTATCGTGCTGAGCCAGCCCCGCCCTGGCGCGCTCCTAGCAACCTCCACGTGGCAAGATGAGCCGACGGCCTAGTTTTCGGCATAGTGGCAACATCGTTAGACGACCGTATTGTCAGTTATGCGTGCCGACAACTAGCCCAAACCATAGGCATAGGAGAGCTACGCCGAGAGCTAGACTATGCCGACGGCCAGAGAGCTACATCAATGAAACATGTGCCGACGGCAAATGGCCCTATAGTTGTCGGCATATCACTGGTTGCCTTGTTGTTGAAAATTCATCTGCAAATGCAACTATTTAATGCGATCACGCGGGTTTAGTCAAAACAAATCCTATAAACTAGTATTGTAAAATGTTTATACACGAGGTTATGAGATCCGTTATGCCCGAGTCCATGCGATCATGTAAAACAGATTTTTTTTATGTCAAATTTCACCAATCTATTAATAATTATCAACGGCGGTATAAAGAGTCTTAAAAGTAATAGAAATTATAAATAAATTATTAAACCAACTAGCGACGACTACAAACACTGACACGAGATCACTAGATGCAATTGATATGTTAAAGATGCTCGGATCGTGAGTTCACAATGGACCAAATTATTTTCTCACTTACGTGGAGCCTTTGCTCAAAAGACAATAACAGATGTGGCACGTACGAATTATGACCTTCACGAAACTACGACCCAGTCTAGAAGCCTACCAATCCTATCCACATTGCAACCTCCTCCGTTCTAGTACAACCTCTCTCCCGCCGCCTCCTTGCATCACCTATGCTCACGTACCCAGAGGCCGGCCGGCCGGCACGCACCGGCCCCGATCTTGCTCCTCTCCGTCCGGCGACCACCGCCGTCGCTCGCTCGCCCCGCGACATGCTCGACGCAGCGGCGTAACGCATAGCAACGGCGGCGCCGCCGTCGTCGTGGAAGACTATAGACACAACGGAGACCTGCTACAGAAACGGAACTGCTACGCAATGTAGACGTAGGGCCCGACGAGGATGCTGCGGGTGAGCTGGAGATGCCAGTTGCCGCTGCGCGTACCCGCTGTTGGCATTTAAAGTGGGGCCCCGCGCCTGACGTCCCTCCGCGCTCATCTCGCCAACCGTCGCCGCGGGAGGACCGGAAGGCCGGTACGCACGAGCAGCGTCGTGGCCTGACTCCAGCGCACCGGTTCCTGACCTGGTCGGGCTCGATCGGCTCCGCCGATTGGCTCAAACAGATAGGACGTTCGGGTTAATCTTTTGTCTCTTACCTGGTCGGGCTCGATCCGCTCGGTCGTGGCATGCCTTGTGGGCCGCAGAATGGATCCCTCCCATTGGCTCGCCCGTAATTTGCTGCCCCGAATTTCTTTATTCTTTGGCGGAGAAAAAAGAGAATTCTTTTGATCCGGTAAAGCCTAATGTAAAATTGCCTGCAAACATGAGTGATCCTAACCACATTTTTTACAAACCATCACACGATATTAAATCATCGACATTTAATATGGATCGGTCCGTTGTGTATATGGCCATTCCATTCACTCAAGGATCATAGACATATGGATCCCGAGCTATACATGAAGCATGGTGTTTTCAAATTTTTTAAAACCAGCATTTAAAAGTTCAGAATAAATTCTGTTTTTTCGTGTGTAGTTAATTACATCGAGATGATATCTATGGACGTGTTATTTTTTTGTTAAAAAAGACACTACTATGTATTTTTGGACTGAACGGAAGTCACAGGAATGTAACTGTAAGTAGTATTTTAAAAACATATTTTGGTTTTGGCATTTGTCATCTTTGTGTAGGCCACATACAAACACATAATCCCACGAGCACGGACCGGTCCGTTTCCTGGCATCATCGATCTCCACTCTCGGCCATCATCTCCCCGCCCCCTCTTTAAACTTGTCGCCCTGCCCTCGCCCACATCCATATCCAAGTCGCTGTCATATTCGGTCGTACTTAGTTGCACTATTACCACCGCAGTCAAGGGTCTACCGACATTCGCCCATACTCATATTCATTATTAACTTGACCTTGCCATTGACTTCCTCCCCTCGTCCTTAACCAGTGTCGGCGTTGGACTATTCGTATCGAGGATAAGAATAATCAGGTTGAAAGTGGTTTAGAGATCAAAACACAATAATTTACGTGCATAGTAGGACATATGCTTTACTATGAAGGAATTAATCGCATACAACCGACCGATGTTAATCATGAGATTGTTAAAAAAACGACCATTAGGCCTCTATATGTTTATGCTTTGTTTGCATTGTTGGAACTTCAGGTGAGCGGGTCCTTCAAGCGTCTTCCTTCCTCATTACGCCGAGGTTTTAGATATGCCAAGCCATTCGTCCTAAGAATATAATAAGAAACATATAATCTTGTTTCATAATACCGCCTTCGGATTTGTATTTCAATTCAAAAGGGGATTCCGTGACTGTCGTCACTGAGGAATTGAAGTGGTGCACTGATCTAGCTAGCTTAATACCACCTCATCTACCTGCACTCATGTAACTAGGTACTTGCAACCTCGGGGACACGAGTACGGAAGGGGATGTGCGATGGATGATTATATCCCGACTCCGACGTGACACGCTGACACCTCGCCAAGTCAAGCACAGCTGAACGGAAGTCACAGGAATGTAGCTGTAAGTAGTATTTTAAAAACATTATTTTGGTATTGGCGTTTGTCATATTTGTGTAGGTCGCATACAAACACATAATCCCACGAGCACGGACCGGTCCATTTCCTAGCCTCATCGATCTCCACTCTCGGCCATCATCTCCCCGCCCCCTCTCTAAACTTGTCGCCCTGCCCTCGCCCACCTCCATATCCAACAGTCGTCGCTGCCATATCCGGTCGTACTTAGTTGCACTATTACCACCACAGTCAAGGGTCTACCGACATTCGCCCATACTCATATTCATTATTAGCTTGACCTTGCCATTGACTTCCTCTCCTCGTCCTTAACTAGTGTCGGCGTTGGACTATTCGTATCGAGGATAAGAATAATCGGGTTGAACAACAACAAAGTGGTTTGGAGATCAAAACACAATAATCTACCTGCATAGTAGGACATATGCTTTACTATGAAGGAATTAATCAACCGATCGATGTTAATCATAAGATTGTTAAAAAAACGCCCATTAGGCTAGCTCTATATGCTTATGCGTCGTTTGCATTGTTGGAACTTCAGGTGAGCGGGTCCTTCAAGCTTCTTCCTCCTGATCGATACGCTGAGGTTTTAGATGGCAAGCATTTGGCGTAAGATCTACCTGCACTCATGTAAGTACTTGCAACCTCGGGGACACGAGAGTACAGGAGGGGATGTGCGATGGATGATTATATCCCGACGGACTTGATCCATAAACAGCCACGAGAGCAGCTGAGAGTCGAGCGGACCCAACCCAACCCACCGCCGCCCGCCACTCCGGCGGCGGCGTCCACAGCCTCACGCCGGACGCCACTCCGGCGCCGGCGGCCACCCTCTCGATCCTTGGCGCCATGGCTTCTCCCACTGCCACCCCTTCCCCAGTCATCTCCACCCCCACCTCCTCCCAAGCCCGGCGTTGGGCCGACTACTCCGACGATGAAGGCGACGAGCGAAGCCCCCGCTCCTACTGCGAGGTACTCCGTAGCGGCACCCCTTCGCCGGTGGCCCGCTCCGCCTCCCCGGTGTCCGCCCCGGCTCCGTCACCGGCTCCCGTCCCGCGACCTGCTCCACCCCAGCGGACGACCCCGGCGGCGAACCGCGACGCTGTAGAGAGAGGCGGGCGTGGCGGCGAGCGTGGCCCCTGGCAGATCGCGGGCGGAAGGAAGAGGCGCCGAGGCAGTGGACCGGCCGAGCTCCCGGCGCTCGCCATCAGGGAAGACCTACCGCCGAACCTCGCGGGCTGCTGCTTCAACTGCCTCCGGCGTTGTCACATCTCCAAAGATTGTGAGTTCGAGACGGTGTGCCTCCGCTGCAGGCACGAAGGCCACCATGCCCGAGCCTGTCCGGAGCGCCGAGGTGACCGGCAGCGGCGGCGTGGACCTGGCGAACAGCAGCTGCAGCGCCCCAGAGCGCGTGGACCTACAGGTGCGGCCGGAGAAGACCAGCAGCGGCACGTGCGCGACCCCGTGGCGGATGGCCGCCGTGGAGGCGTCCGCGACCGGCTGGGAAGCCACATCCAGCCGGCGCCC
Source organism: Avena sativa (assembly GCA_916181665.1). Lineage (NCBI taxonomy): Eukaryota > Viridiplantae > Streptophyta > Magnoliopsida > Poales > Poaceae > Avena > Avena sativa. The sequence goes on along the minus strand of OV702279.1, from coordinate 364,907,493 downwards.
TCGCCAGCGGCACCGGCGTCGCCGCTCGAGCCTTCCCGTGAGGCAGGCGCCTACCGCGTTCCTGCAAGGCGGCGACTTGGCGTGTGTCAGGCCTCCCCGTTTCCCCAGCCTAGCTCTGTGGGCTCGCGCTGCGGTGGCCAGGAGGACGCTCCGGTTGGCGGTCAGCGTGGACGGGACGAACGCGGTGGTCTTGGCGCGCATGACAGTCGTCGTGGAGAGCAAGAGGCGCATGTGCAGCACGGCGGCGGCGACCGCGGGGAGCATGATAGGCATGGTGGGCGCAGGGAGTGGGGCGCTCAGGGCGTCCGTGATGGCCGCGACGGGCGTGGACATGATGGCAGAGACCGTGGGAGGAGCCCACCTCCCCCCCGGCGTGGCGAGGATGCGGTGCACGGCAGACGGCCTCCGTCCCGCGACCTATCCTCGGCTTCCCGGCGTGAGATGCCCCCCGACCCACCCATGGAAGCAGTCATCATCCCAAGGTCGGCGGAGATCGTTGCGGCAGAAGACGCGCTGCGCTGGGCCCTCGTGGCTTTCGTCTCGGGCCAGCGGTCCAACGTTTCCTTGATCGAGGCCGGGGCAGCGGTGGCGGCGCAGGTGCCACGGGCGGAGGATAATTTCACGATGCACCGATCGTGGCCGGCGGATTTCCTCTTGGTGTGCAGCAGCAGGAGGGTCCGAGACGATGTGGTGGCTGCTGGTGTGGTGGACGGACGGGGCTTTTCCCTCCGCTTCTCGCCGTGGAACAGACAACTGCAGGCGGTGCGATGCCCTCTCCGTTTCCGAGCACACCTCGAGCTCACTGGCATACCGGCGCACGCATGGAACCGCAGCACGGTGGTGGCGTTGCTCGGTTCGGCGGCTTGGGTCGAGCGTCTAGGTGCATCGACGGCGAACCGGGAGGACCTAGGGCGTTTTCAGGTCGTCGCCTGGCTGGACAACATCAATCAACTCCCCCGAGAGAAAGCTTTACTCATAGAAGAGCCGGATGACAGGATGGAGGAGGATGAGGGCCTCGTCCTCCCCGGCGACGCCCTTGTGCCCCTAGACAAGTTCATGCTGCGCTACATCGTGAAGATCCGGCTGGTCAGGGCTGAAGACATGATGCAGGAAGAAGACGGGCCAGCTCCGGGAGGTGGAGTAAGTGACGGCGGGGCCGACGGTGATGGGCGTCGCGGCCGATGCGGTGGCGTCGGCCACGATGGCGGCCAGCCAGGCGCTGGCGGCTTCTTCAGAGGACCCCGGGACACGCGTGGAGGTGAGGCGCCCCGCCGGCGGCCGGCCGGCGAGGACTGGGGCGGCAGCCGCCGCGTCGCCATCAACGCTCCGCTGGACGCTGTTCCCTGGCCGGAGGTTGAAGACGAGGACCACGAATCAGAGGACGTGGAAAGTTTTTCTGGTGGGGCCAACCTAGAACGCCTACCCGGTCAAAACGCGTCACGGCACCCCATCACCGCCACCGCTTTTGACCAAGGGGATGAAGCCGTTGGTTTGTCGCCTCGTGGGATGCCCATCGGCATGGATGTGGAGCGGTCTGGTCTTTTTTTTCGGCCAGCGGGACCCACTGGTGTACCTTTTCCTCAGCCTCAGCTACAGCTTTGCATGCATGAGAAGTGGGCACTGGATTCAAATCGCGCGCTGGTGGACCAGGATGGAGACGTGCCCATGCAACAAAAAAGTGGAGATATGCCCACGTCCGAGGACGCTCGTTCGGTGGCACTAGCGCCTGCTGTAGACTGCGAGAATGGTCTGGTCGTGCCTGTAGGCAGCTGTTCGATGGGGCCTGCACCGATCCCCAAAGAGACGCGCACTGAGTCTGTGGACCGAAGTGGTTCTTTTCAAATTGAATCGGTCTGTCAGTTGGCGTCGCCTGGCTTGATCTCTTCGCCCGACGATGCGTGTTGGACAGTGTCCTCTGTCCAGATGGATTCCCCTAGATCGGTGCTCGACCTGATGGATGTTTTTTCGGTCAATCTATCCTCGGCGGACATGGACTTTGATCAGCGAATTGGGCCCGAGGCCATGGCCGCTAGTGCTTCACCAGTGGCGGTTTGCAGCCCCGTCGCCTTCCGTGGAGCCTGTAAGCAGCCCATCAACACTGTCCTGAGCAGGCCGGTAGCCAAGCGCTGCCGCAAAAAAAGGAACTACTCAGGGCCGGTGAGAAGGAGTGGGCGTATTCGTGGACGCTTTGCTTCGGGCACCCCGATCAGAGAGCAGCAGCGCACCCTCATCACCAGGCTTGGGATTGCTAGGGAGGGCGAGGTGATTGGAGACGAGGCTCTCGACGCCTACCTGGACCTGTTCGCGAGGCCCCTACGACAGCAGCACATTGACGTGGTCCTTCGCCTATTCGGATGGATGCCTGATGCCCTGCCTCTGTTCGATGATGCACCAGTGGAGTGCCTAGTCTGAGTAGCGACTGATCCTTCCTCCTTTTCTCTTTGTTGTAATAATGGATGATCCCGACTTCTCCATCGGAACTTGGAACGCGCGTGGTTTGAATTCCCCTGCTCGTCGCTTAGCAATCTCGCGAGTTCTGTCTCCAGCTCGGGCCGCGGTGGTGTGCCTGCAGGAGACCAAGATGGCGGTGATCTCCGACCGCGTGGTGAGGGAATGCCTTGGCCCCCCTTACGATAAGTTTTTCTTCTTGCCGGCGATAGGTACCCGTGGAGGAATCCTCCTTGCTTGGCAATCCTGCATGGTCTCTGTCACCCACCCCCACTACTCCGACAATGGAATCACTGCTCGCATCTCGACGGGAGTGGATCATAGCTGGTGGTTCACTGGTGTCTACGGGCCCCAAAATGACGTGGACAAGCTTGCTTTCCTTCAAGAGTTGCAAGACATCAGGGACCTGCACGCCGGTCCGTGGATCGTTGCCGGCGATTTCAACCTCATCCTCAACCCGGAGGACAAGAACCAGGGAGGCCTCCATCGCCGCATGATGACCAAGTTCAGGCGGACTCTCGCATCTCTGGAGCTTAAGGAGCTCTACCTCAACGGCCGCAGGTTCACCTGGACAAATGAGCGGGAACGGCCTACTCTGGAGAGGCTAGACAGGGTTTTTGCGACTGTGGACTGGGAGGCACGCTACCCCGACGCGTTCCTCTCGGCTTTGTCCTCGGGCCCATCCGATCACTGCCCCCTGCTGTTATGCCTGGCCCCAGATCTTCATCGGGGACGTCGTTTCCAATTCCAATCCTTCTGGCCCAAAGTCGAGGGCTTCCTCGAAGTGGTGCAGGAAGCGTGGGACTCTCAACAGTGGGAGCCGAACCCCTTCAAGAGGCTCGATGCGAAATTACGAGCTGTGGCTAAGAGGCTTTCCTGCTGGAGCTCCAAATTCATCGGGAATGTCAAGCTACAGATCCTTCTAGCCTCAGAGTTGATCCTCCGCTTTGATGTGGCCATGGAGAGTAGGCAGTTGTCACCCCAGGAGTGTGGATTACGGTGCCTCCTCAAGAAGAAGCTCCTGTGTCTAGCTTCCCTTGAAAGGACGCTAGCGCGGCAGAGATCGAGGATTCTCTGGCTGCGAGAGGGGGATGCATGCACGCGTTTCTTCCACACGCATGCCAGCCATCAGAGGCGTAAGAACTTCATTAGTCACCTCCTAGTAGATAACGTGCGGATCTCGGACCACGTGGAGAAGGCAGAAGTCGTGGACTCTTTTTTCGAGAACCTGCTCGGTGTGGCAGGTGACCGACCGTTCTCCCTGGACTTGGATTTCCTGGGGGTCCAGTCGATGGACCTTCAACACATTGACGGAGCCTTCTCAGAGGAGGAGGTTTTGGCGGCCATCAAAGGCATGCCGTTGGACAAGTGCCCTGGGCCTGATGGTTTCTCTGCCCGCTTCTTCGTATCTTGCTGGAGCATCATCAAGGATGATGTTATGGATGCCTTCCACTCACTCTCTAGGCTAGACAGCCGTGGATTTGGATCGGTGAACAGTGCTTTGATTACTCTCTTGCCCAAGAAACCGGGCGCCGAGGAAGTACGGGACTTCCGACCGATCAGCCTGATTCACGGGATCGCTAAATGGGTGGCAAAGGTGATCGCCAACCGAATAGCCCCGATCCTCCCACAATTGGTGGGGGTTCATAAAAGTGCTTTTGTGCGTGGACGGTGCTTGCACGACAATTTCATGATGGTGCAGGGGACAACCCGTAAGCTGCACACCAGCAAGACTCCAGCTGTGCTTTTCAAGCTGGACATCACCAAAGCCTTTGACACTGTGGACTGGTCTTTCCTGCTGGAAGTGCTGAAGAAGCTAGGCTTTGGAGAGCGCCTCCTCGCGTGCATTTGTGCCCTACTCTCCACGGCCTCCACACGCGTCTTGTTAAACGGTTGCCCAGGGGCGAAGGTGGCCCATAGGCGTGGACTACGGCAAGGAGACCCACTCTCCCCGCAGCTTTTTATCTTGATCATGGAAGTTTTCCACCTGATGGTCGTGAAGGCAGAAGAACAGGGGTTACTCACTCGACTTGCAGCCACAGGTCTCCAGCACCGTACATCGATCTACGCAGATGATGTGGTCACCTTCCTGAGGCCATCAGTGGTGGATTTCCAAGTGATATCCGGGATCATCGAGGACTTTGGGGAGGCGTCCGGCCTCCGTACCAACTTTGATAAATGCTCGGCAAACCTGATTAGGTGCTCAGCCGAGGACAGAGATCTGGTGGAACGGGAGTTGCACTGCCCTATCACGCAGTTCCCCCTTCGTTACCTAGGGTTGCCGCTCTCCCTACGAAAACTGTCAGTGGCGCAACTCCAGACACTGGTAGATCGGGTGGCCGCCAAGCTGCCATCGTGGAAAGCCTCCATGCTCAACAGAGGAGGGCGGCTCGAACTCGTCAAGACAACTTTATCCTCCATACCTATTTTCACCATGATGTCCCTCGACATTCCCATTGAAACCATCACCGCCATCGAGAAAATTATTCGCGGCTTTCTTTGGAAGGGGAGGAAGGACGTGCATGGCGGGCACTGTCTAGTGGCATGGGACAGGGTGTGCATGCCCAAGGAGCTGGGGGGTCTTCGCATCCCCAACCTGCGCCTCATGAACATTGCGTTGAGAGCCAGATGGTTGTGGCTGAAGCGTGTGGAGGTGGACAAGCCATGGCACGACCTCGACGTATGTGTCCCTGAGCTCTCAAGGCGGCTCTTCGATGCGGCGACTACCACAGTGCTAGGGGACGGAGCGACTACCTTTTTCTGGACAGACAGGTGGCTACCATGCGGGCGGCTCTGCGACGTCGCTCCAAACCTCTTCGCAGCTGTCCCACCATATGTAACCGCCATGCGCCGTGTGCGCGATGCTCTAGGAGGGGGATGGCTGCATGATGTCCCCCTAGACCTCAACGCAGCAGCCATCAGAGAGCTCCTCGAGGTGGCGGATCGAGTCGAAGAAATCACCCTGACAGAGGGGACGCAGGACGTTTTCAAGTGGAACTGGGACCCGAGCAACTGCTACACAGCCCAATCTTGCTACCAGGCTCTTTTTGCTGGGCGGACTTCGATGGCCGGAGCTCTTCAGATCTGGCGATCCCGAGCCCCTGCCAGCTGTAAAGTAACGCTTTGGTTAGCCGTGAGAAACAGATGCTGGACCGCTGACAGGCTGAGCCGGCTTGGCCTTCAGCATCCAGCGGCATGCCCCTTCTGTGACCAATGTGGAGAAACCATTGACCATCTTTTTATGGGCTGCGTCCTAGCCCGCGAGGTTTGGGAAGCCTGCCTGGGCTGGTGGAACAAGAGGCATTGGATGCCGGAGCATGACTCCAAATTTGTTACGTGGCTCCAAGATAGGCGAGGTGGCAAAGGCCGCGAGCGCGACCTCTGGACAGGGATCTCTTTGGTTTGCTGGACGCTATGGCGTCATCGGAACGACGTAGTCTTCGAAAGGGCCCCTCCTTCCTCCGGCGAGGTCATCCGAAAGATTGCCGCGGAGGCAGACCTCTGGAGGGCTGCAGGGTTTTTCCGCGACTATCTAGGACAGGTAGATAAGTGGAGATGCCGCGAGTAGTTGCTTAGGTTGTGTTTGCTGTCCCTGAGGCGGCGTGGAGTTGCATCTTTGGCGCATGTGCCACGGTGCGTTGTAAATCTTGGCCGCCTGGCCTTTCTTCTATGAAAACGATACGTCTCCCAGGACGTATCCTTAAAAAAAAAAAAAAAAAAAAATTATATCCCGACTCCGACTTGACACGCCGACAGCTCGCCAAGTCAAGCACAGCGGCTACCATTGGAGCTGTACTGGCCAAAACGCAATCATTTCGAGGTTCCTGATCGTCCGTCCGTGGTCCGTACTCTTATATTCCAAAACCTCCTTTTGTAGTGCGGACTCTGAACCAAGGCGTGCGTGCGTGCGTACGTAGAGTAGATGGATCGAGGACCAGACAGTGAGACAGACATCAAAGTATATAGGAGTATTTAGTTTTAGTACTGTAGGCGAGCTGCTGACAGTTGAAATTTATTGCACGAGTACGTTGTTACGTAGTACTCCGCGGTTGTGCATATATAATCCTTTTCATGCGTGCGTGCGTGACAGCCGATCGACACGTACGTAGCTTTCTTCTTCGGCACTTGTTCTTATTCAAACTGAGCCCATCGGTCTCGCTCACTGTTTGCTGAGTTAATCGTGGCAGGAGAGGAACTTAATTAGCCGTCGATAAGTAAGCGCAGATGTCGGCTGATTAATTCTTGCACGTACGTACAGGATGTCATACTACTACTACTACTACTGTTTGGACGCGTTCTCGCGAGTAGATCGGCAACAGTCGGGACATTTAGAACATGATTAGCATAGTCCAATAATAATTAAGAAGTGAAGTTCAGCCGGAAATTAATTAGTAAGAATTTCGGCCGGGCTTTAATTGCAAGCACTCCGTAGATCAATTGGGCTGCTTGCTTGCTAGTGCTGGAGTAGTAAGCGCAGCTGGTTCGTTCTTGTACAAACACGTCGTCATATGTACCACTGTTTGGTTTGCGGCGTCTCGCTACGTACAGTCGAAGACCACGACCATGAGCAGAATATAATACAACAAGCATGAAGTTCCGTCGGAAGTTAGTTAAGAACATCGATAGATCGAGCATTTCTAACTAAACGGAGCGTGTTGCGGTGCGCTGTGTATTGACTTTGGATACTCACAAACATTTTGGGCAGTCGATGCGTGTGCCGTACTACGTGTGTTAGCGTATATACTTCCTCCCGTTTCGCAAATAAATGTATTTCTAGATTTGTTCTAAGTCAAAGTTAGTAAAGTTTGACTAACTTCATAGAAAAACATAATAATATTTATGACTCTAAATTGGTACTACTCCCTCCGTTACAAAGGTTAAGACTTATATTTTTTTAAAAAAGTCAAGCTATGTAAAGTTTGACTAAACTTTTAAAAATACTATAAAAAACTATAATATTATATAGATATCATATGAAAATATGTTTTATGATGTATCAAAGGGTATGAATTTCGTATTAATATTTTTCTTTAAAAGTTTAGTCAAATTTTACGTAGTTTGACTTTTGAAAAAAATATAGACCTTAAGCTTCGGAACGAAGGTAGCAGTAGATATGTTTTCAAAATTAGTTTCATAATATGTCAATTTGATTTAATATATTTTATTATATTTTATATATAAAATTGGTCAAATTTGATAAAATTTAACTTAGACAAAAGTCAGAAGTACACTTATTTGTGGGTGTACGTGTACCACGTGGCGTTACTGTTCATCAGGGTGTGTACTGACAGCAAAAGAGGTATTGCCAGCCGTATGTAGTAATGTGTAGACACACGATCGAGATGGTAGAGAGATAGATAGCCGGAAGGACCATGGAACAGTACTTGCATGTACGTAGCGTAGCGATCACCAGCTATACATAGATGATACATGTCAGCTCAGGCCGCTGGCGTCAACAGTGCCTATATCTGCTGCTGGTCACCGCTATATATCCAGGAGGAGAAGGAGGGGAGGAGTGCACGAGGACGCAAAAATCTTAGTCAGTCTTTGCATGCGTGCGTGCATGGCCCTATGCGTTCCGGCCACAAGCTCACAAGCATGTGCAAGCAATAGTGGCAGCCAGGAAGACGGCGCTGGCGGCTGGGTCAGCAGTTCGTTCGTGCCTGTTGCGCCACATGATCGATCAACGGCCGCCACCGCGATACACATGGCCCTTCTTCATTCCGCAACCATGGAGGGAAGCCTGTTCGATCGTCGTCTGAGCCGCCACCAAATGTCCCAACAGCTCAACACAGGTGCAACAAGATACACTCCCTCCGTCCTAAAAAAAGATATCGCAAATTTATCTAAATTCGAATTTATCTAGCATATAGATTCATCTAAATTCAGATAAATCAGAGACATATTTTCTATGATGGAGGGAGTACGAAATTACATGGTGGAATAACTTTGGGACCCGCCCGAAAATCTAGTATTTCCAAGTCTCCAAATTTTAATCTTTTAAAAAAAATGCAGGGGTCACCACATATATGTATGTGCGTGCAAAATTTCATACCAAAAATTGAAAATGTGTAGCTCAGGAGAACCCATGTTCTAAAAACTCACTCTCCAAGATTTGAACGTTTTCGTCTTGGGAGATATGGATCGAATGGATTAGTAGCCGGGGCAATACAACATGTGCCAGTGCTCCACAGGTTTAGCAAGTCGAAATTCTTGCGATATAGAACAGCGTGCAATATTTGCAATAGGAGGTACAGTTCACACTTCACAAGGATGGATTCTGGGAATAGGAGATCAACACATATAGGATATATGCAGCCTAAGGCAGCAAACAGATGATATAATGCAGTCTGATTTGAGCACACCAGCATCGGTCTGCTCTGCTTTCAGAGGGGTGGGTCCATTTAAGAAGCCTTAGCCGCTCAGCTGTTTTGTGGCTGGAGGCTAAGAAGCTTCCATGGACTTCAAACTAGGGGTCACCATTTCATTTCCTCAGCGAATCTTAGACTTGCAGTTCTCTTCCAGACTGACTGGAATTTATACAGAATTGGCAGAGACTAGTCAAACAAAAACCGACTCTGTTTTGAACCTGGGTCAGACTCACGCTTCCCTTGCACCGAAATCACTTGGAACTGACTTTCCTATTTCTTTGGCGGAAACAACCATGAAAACCTGACATGCTCCATCCACGGGCTTTCAAACGCCAAGCTCCACCGGAAACTCCCCCATGGCATCTCCAACATCACCGTAGCACGGCTGCTGCTCTACTTCCCCCTACCAGTCAATAAATATGTACAAAAATGCTTACGCTTCATAGGCCCAAAACAACCTTCTGTTCTTCCAACTTCCAACAGATTCATGTTTTCTGTTGCTCCGATCATGCAGCCCAGGTCAGACGCCACACCTGACGGCGTGAAGCAAATGAGCATATCGGAATTTATGCAAGACTTCAAGGAAGCAGAAGAAAGTGCTAACCGGAAACGTTACCTCTATATTAACGGGAAGAAGATATACTCAGCGTAGAAGAGGTTCCAGATGAACCGGTAGTACTGTGAAATAGCATCCTGCCACACAAAAGAAAGAGCAAAACCTGATTATGAGAGGCAGCACAGATGCACATCTACTTCTTCGAATGATCTTCCATTCCGACTAATTTCTTTCTGACAAACCCATAGCAAGAGTACAATGAAGCCAAGACATCGAATCACAAGAATGGAACTAATTATGTTATACGTGCTACATCGCAGCTTGAGAGAAACAGGCAAAACCAATTGTTTCATAAGCTACGCAAATGCGCTTCGAACTCGATTAACATTTCCGCTCCCCATCCTTATATAAAATACACGCACATCTACTTCTGCCAATGATCTTCCGTCCCAACAAATTTCTTTCAGCAATATCCCTAACAAGGGTACAATCAAGCCAAGACATGCATGCAATCAGAAGAATATAACTATTTAATTTATATATGCTGCATCGCAAGTTGAGAAAGTCCTTCACTTTGTTGGTTAACATTCCATGTCTAAGACACTGCAACTTCATGTTTCCTTTCCTCTCAAGAACAAAAAACCTATTGCATGTAGGATATTGCATAAACAAAAGATAAATAACGTGGGAGCTACTTATCGTACTAACATAACCCAAATGTATGCATGCTCACAAACAATACTTCTCCTGGCAATCTAATTCAGTTATAAAGTATTTATTATTCAGGAGTTGTATGTACGAATTGGAGCTGTGAACAACATAGTTAGAAGCTTCACCTTACTGTATTTTGCTTGCTCCAGAATCCATGTCTGAAATCATTCAACAGAACACAGACAGTTAGCAAAAGAAATACATGTGATCCAGGACCCAAGGAACTAGCTTTGAATGAATATGTTGGATTTTGCATTGAGGTTTGGGTTCAAACTTTCTTATATTGGTATACTACTAGTGATTTGACCTCTGAGCTTCAAGCTCAACAAGCTCATATGCTTGTGTATCTTCAATTCTATATTTTACATCTGAAGACAAACAGCTAAGGACTACGGGCATCACGCTTGATGATGCAGTTTATGTGATGCATGTTGCACCTTTGGTTCTTAAGCTGGTGTCCCCAGCTTTCAAATTGTCTTTTATTTGTCTACCCTCCCGATAAAGTTGAACCATTTTTTTTTCAGATTTAACTATTTTGGCTCTAGTCAAAAACAGTCAATCATAAGTTAGGTGGAGGCTAGTTATGCAGGATTGAACCGGTAGAGATCTTACAAACTGCAAGACTGATCATCTACATGGGTCTATGTGTTTACCTGTAAAATCAAAGCAACTGCAAGAGCAGCATGGAAAGGCACCATCACAGTACCCCTGAACGCCTGCAATTTTGAAAAACACCACACCATCAGAGCAAGGACAAGGTAACACTGCTTAGCACAGAACTGTGCATCGTAGTAGTGTTGTTTTCAAAGCACCCACTGATAAGAGATGCATCATTGGTACACAGAAGTTATCACGGTAAAGAATCTTGTAAGGTTTACTGGTCTAATTGACCTTACATGCATGTTTCTATCACCTGAGACATTGCTGCAGTTGAATGTGTGAAATTTTAAACAAACGAGAGAGAATAACAAAGGCCAGTTAAAATGCATGGCATGCATATTACGTGGTGCTAATTGTGCCTCTAGCTGCAATGCGCGGAAGAAGATCAAAGGGCAGTCAGAAGCAGTAGAAATCTAACCTGAGGAATGAGAAAAGGTACAACAATAGCAGCAATATAATTTGCCAATAGTAAACCAGAGCCAAGGAAGGCAATCTTTCTGACACCAAGCTTTGTCGCCAAAGTTGATATTTGGAATCTACATAGGACAAAAACATTATGAGTACAAGATCAGTAATTCCATTAATGACGTCTCTTAGACAAATACATAGTTCAATAGAACTGGCTAAGGCTGATAACTGCTGATATTCAGTCTCAAAAGAAACAAAATATAGAAAATGACTATATTTGAACACAGGGTTACGCAAAACACAAATCTCATTACTGTCTCTTATGTTTGGAGATCTTTCAAAATGACTACGTTTAAGATAAGTTTCCCGAAATGGGCTGAAATTCCTCAATCCAGCTTGAAATTGTTTTGGCTCAGGTCAGTTTGGTAAGACTAAGAGAAATAATAGATAAAGATTGGAGGCCAAAGCTCACAATCTTAATTTTATTGTTTAACCCTTCAAATCAGTGATTTGTTTGACCAATTACTGCCAGTTTTGGGGCCTACAGCTGATAATTTATTATAGAAACTAAAATTAGTGGCGCAAAGACATGGATGTGGACCATAGAAATGTCTATCCACATAAATATAGCTGTTTAGCTATTAATTTGAAAAATGACATTGTGTTTGTTGGAAAAGGTAGACAGCGATGATTACAGAACCATGAACAGACTAGAAAACTCACTTGCGGTCTCCTTCAACATCTGGAAGATCTTTTGTTATAGCAATGACCAAAGCAAATACTGTGACAAAGCATGTAATAAAAGCAACAGGCGAGCTGCAGATGGAAAGGTATCATATAGCATTAGACATCATGAATATCTCTGAATGTCTGCAATGATATGCAAAAAACCACTATGATTAGAGAGGTTGCATATTGACTCTACAAAAACAATGCTAACTGCAGTAACAAGTCTAAACAAACTTCCAGTTGACTATTTTACCTCCATTGGAATGTAAGACCTAATGCAGCTCTAGTAGCATAGTAAACCCCAAAGTTGAGAAGAAATCCACGAACCTATTAAAAATCAAAGACAGGCTTGTCAAAACTAAAATAGGAAGGTTGCAAGATAGCATAGTTTTAGAATAAAATAGGGTACATGATAGCCTGGCCTCGAAATAAAAGAAGAAACATGGTAGCACAGCATAACTCAAAGAAATGAGGTCTCCAGAAATCGTATATTTTGCGAGTTGCTAAGAAACTAAGGACTAACCTGACAAGTGAAATAAATTCGAGCAAATAAACTGTTCTAAAGGAGAGCATGCTTAAAATTTCAAATTATTCTCCAAAAACACTCCCAAGCAAATTTCTGCAAACTGGTATAGCTAGAGTTATGGTGGAGGAGATTTGCTAGTCTTAATCTTGTTTTTCCAAATAAATATATTTATATAATTGAGTTATACACTGATAATGTTCTGAGCTGCATAAGGAACACCAAGTGCACAAGATACGGCACGCCCGAGCACTCAACACAGGAAAACCTGTGTGATGCTGACACTGCTAATTATTATTGATGCTAAACAAACAAATAATTCTGAGGCCAAATTGCCCTTTAAAACATCCTTTTATCGTTACAGACCATCTTGTCATTTTCTTTCAAATGCTGCATAGAGATTGCCATTCAGATACAAGTTAGATGAGTATGAAAATACCTAATGGATATATCCGTCATGTGCAGCCCATTACGAGCCCATAGGAATGTCATACAGAAGGGTCGCAGACTAGCAGTTATGGCTGCCAAGCACGTCAAAGGCTTGCATCACTATCTTATGTTTAGTGGTTATAAATTCGTTTTAGGCTTACTATAGATTGACAAAAAGTAAGCAGTGATGAATTAAGCAAAGTTACCTAGTGCTTCATTGACAATCATTCTAAAACACAAGAGCTAGCAAAAAAACTACTGCTGTCACTGTAGTAAATAAGAAGGGAAGAGCAAAGTACCGTTGCAATGATAAGAAAAGCAGCGACAGGATATTTCTTCAGTCTGAATGGAGGAACAGAATAAATAGTGCCAAGAAATAGACCAAGGCAGTAAAGAGAGGTAATGAAAGATCCAAAGTTCGAAACGACAATGGAGAAGCCCACCACTGCAAATGCTACGACCAATAACCATGCTGACTGAACTGAGAGATCACCGGCAGCAATAGGCAAATATGGCTTGTTTACCCTGTTCAGTGGCACAAACTTAGAATGACAGGGATAGCAGAAAGAGTTGCTGGACTTTGGTGACATGTTACTTCAAATGGTAATACTTTGTAATGGCACCTTTACGAAGGTAGTAAATGTAAGTCAAGACACAATATATGGAAGGCAATACACATACTTGTCGATTCCAATGTCATAGATCTGGTTAATCCCAACAATGTAACCGTTGCCGCAGATCAATGCCACAAGCCCATATAATGCTTTGAATACCAAGCGCCAGTCTATCAACTGGGGATTCTCTATCAAGGCTCTAGCAACCAAAGCCCTGCATTGCCACAACCATTTCAGTAGTAGAAAATTATCTTTCGGTTCAGCCATTATAAATCTAAAGCTCGATGCTCACGTGGATCCCAGAGCAGTTCCTCGAATAGTGTGTGGCCTCAAAAATCTCCAGCAGGAATCCTTTAAGTCTGACAGTGTCTTTAACAGTGGGGCTGGTCCAGCAGCACCAGCTTGAGAGCATGCCTGTACCAGGACCATGTCAAATCAACGTGATCATAATGTCTGACAGGAAGTATACTCACATCGTTTGCTTAAGTAATTGCACTGATAGGTGAACATTCTCATGAAATATGTACGAGAAAGGGAATAGCACAGGTAATCACACTCCCAAAGGTCCAGTACACAACGATGCATACTATTTGGATTACAGATTCACAGTGCAATTGAGATTTCTATGGAATTAAAAGAGAAATATGTGGGGTCGATCAGTAAACTGCAGCATTTCATCCTCTCCTCAAAGAATAAATCCAGTAAGATCGACTTGATGGAATCATAGCTGTTCACGGTGAGTCTGTGCTTGTGGCAAACGCCGTAGCTTCTAATTGGGGAACCTAGAGGAAACACCTGTTCAATTTGCTTGAGCTTACCGCCAACACTGGCATCGTACAAAGCGACATCCCATTGATCCAAGATATGAGATTGGGACGCTTACCCGTACGGTATCACGCCGGCGCTGGCGGGCGGCGCTGCAGGGGGGACGCGGGGAGTGGGGGAAGCGAGCTGAGGCAGAGGAGAAGAGGGGCGAAGAGGACGGCCGCGACGGGCCGAGGAGGCGAGGAGCGCGCCTGCTGTGGCCGGCGGGGGCGGGGAGGGAGCCAGCGGTGGTGGCGGGCGCGTGGGAGGGGACTGGAGGGGAGGCGACGGAAGCCATGGGTGGGGAGGGGAGTTCAGTCTGAACCTTTTTTTTTTCTTCCCTCAGCCACCCGTCGCCATAGGTTGCAGGTAGCGAGCGAGTGAAGGGGAGATGCCACTAGGGCGGTGTACATGTTATCCTGTGGCTGAGGTAGGCATTTCTGTTACAGGCTTGTTACAGATTTTCCACTTCGATCTAGCGACATCTTTCCTTGTCGGAAATAGCAAAATCCATGAACCAGCTGCAAGTCTTGCTCGAACCGTGGAGGATGATACAAATTCTTTCTTGGACCATCTACATAGTGTACAAGGCTGATCTGCATAGTACACTTGACTGGAGAGGTCATCTGCGACGTGCAACCAAACATCGAAAATGCACATAAAGGCACATAGTTTACTCGAGTATCTAGAGTGTAAACCTAAAAGTTCAGTGAAGGTTTCATTCCCGATACCTCCAAATCCTAGCATATGCTCTTAATCCTTTCATACGTATATATAGACATGGATAACACATAGTGTAGATTGGAAATAGTGGTGATCCTCTCGTGTAGTGGGCATAACATGGGATTGCTGATCTTCGGCTAGCTTTATATTGTTTTCTCTAGCGAGAGTGGTGTGTGAAACTTTAATCTTGTACCCACCTTTCGATTCTCTACATTTGTTGTTGTACTATGTGCGGTTTTAAATCATGGCTATGATTTCACTTCTCACAAAAAGTTCAGGACTTTATGTTGTGCAAATTTAGGACTTTATATCATTTTTACGCTTCTAGAAAATTTTAGGTGGAATTACTTGCTTATGCACTGCACATATAGAGCGGAATGAAAGAAAGGTCCATTCTCTTGGCTAGATAGAGACACAATATATAATCAATGGTCAAATGTTTTATTTTTTGGCATATTTCACCCTTTTAGTGGTTTACCACATGCTTTAAATACAATTTTTTTTCAGAAAATAGAACAATGTACATGGTAAGTACATAAACTTGACATAGGTGTTCATTTTAGTATATCAACATGCATAAGTGATACTCTTTAGGATCAAATCACGCTAACCAACATGCTGATGGGACTGGCATAGCATGCTCACCTAAACCGTTTGCATAATGTCCGACTGGATGCTAGTCACATAGTTTGCTTGAGTAATCACACTGGTAGGTGAATATTAACAAACAATTATTTTATTCATTACAAGGTCTCATGAAAAATGTCGGCAAGAAAAGGAAGACACATGTAATCCTATTAATCATCTTGTGAATTACCGTGCACTCCCCCCCCCCCCCCCCCCCCCCACACACACACACACACACCCAGTTGGCACAAACAGTCAGTACACAGTGCCTATTTGGATCAAATGAAGCATTGTCACTATAGAATTATCACGGAAATGTGTGGGGTAATCATGATTTAGGACATTTAGAAAAATATTGCACTGGCCTCTTTCTGCAGGCTCGAAAGGAGTAAAATCAGCTTTTCAAAATTATACTAAGTCGTCGATGGTTAGTCTATGCTCAAAATGGGCCATCGATGCTTATAATTGGGTAGCCTAGAGAAAATAATGGCTCAATTTGCTCGAGGTTGCAGGCTAGAGATACACTGCAAATTCTAGCATCCAATGCATTTACCTTGCAACATAGAGTTAGATACATGAGGTCGGATTTCTTTTCCATACGAGCTGCACCGGCATTGGTGGGCAGCGCTGCAAGGGCAAACGGGGAATGGGAAGCGATCTAAGGCAGGCGAGAAGAGGGGCAAAGTGAACAATAGAGATGAGCTGAGGAGGCAAGGAGTGACTCTGTTGTGGCTGGACGGGTGGGGGGAAACCAGTGGCGATGGATATCACGTGGGAGGGGACTGTAAGGGAGATGAGGGAAGCCACGAGAGTGGAGTTTATTCTATGCCTTATTTTTCCTCCTCGACAATCCGTCGGCATAGGTTTATGTAGCCAGCGAGCGAGAGAAGATATCATGAGGCTCATGCACGTATTATCCTATGGCTCCGCTATGTGTTAATGTTTCGGACTTAATAGAACTTTGCAATCTTTAAATGGTAGTTGAATCGGTAGTGATTTTTCCATTATTCAAATAATAGTTTTTTGAGAAAATGTTCAAATAATAGTTGAATCAATATTATAAGATACTATTAAAATATAAAAGAGATAATATAGACAGTATGCTGGGAAACTAGAAGAGGTTAAGAGTGAGTTTTTTAAACAACTATGTATACGAAGATATATTCGATCAAATTTAGAGACACTGATGGATTCAATCTAGAGACATCTTTGTTTCTCCAAATATCCAAATACACGTGCTAGGTGTAAGTGTCGCCGTAGCCATGGTGGATAATACAAAATATTCTTTCTCCCTCTATGCAGCAGGAGTCTAGTCTGCACCTTATATGGGGTCAAGATGTTGACCTACAAACTGCAACGGTCCACCAAAAAGCCGTCTATAGGCATGAAATTTACTTGACTACCAGGTCCGAGGAAATGTGTCATTCCTGGTACCTCTAAATCCTAGCATGCCCTAAATCCCTTTATTCGTGTATATTGATATGGATAATCGTACCACATAAAGAATCGATTGGAAATAGTGGTGATCCTCTAATATGGTGCACATAAAAAGGGGTTCGTGCTCTTCGGTTGGCTTTATATTTTCTTCTTTTGCTAGAATGGTGCGTGAAACTTTGATCTTCCACCTACTTTTTTGGTTCCCTATATTTGTTGTACTCATACTATGTGCGACTTTAATTGTGGCAATAATCCTACAATTCAAATAATTTAGGACTTTATATTGAACCAATTTAGGCTTTATATCATTTTGAAGCTTTTAGACAATTTGAAGTGGACATATCTTTTAGAGTTGCAATGCACCCTCATTTCCAATTATCACAAAGGAGAAAGGACCAATACACATTGTCTATTTGGATCACATGAAGCGTCGACATGACATAAAATTATCAAGACATGTATGGGCCAACCATGATTCAAGACATTCGGTTAACTGTTGTACTCTATCCTCACTCACACGCACAAATACAGTAAAATCAACTTAAATACTAAACGGTCAATTGTTAGTTTTCGTCCTTGTATTGGACATCACACCTCTAGAGGAAACAAAGAATCGGTTATCTGGTTTGAGGTACACCGCCGAGGCTTGCATCAACAAGTTTACCTCGCAACATGTTACAGGCTTTGCAGGTATGACTTTGCCTATTCAATCTAGCAGCATCAATTTTTTTCCAAATATCAAAATCCACACATTAGTTGTATATCTCGCTCAAATCGTGGAAGATGCCATGAATTAGTTCCTATATCTATGTATCAGAGCCCTAATATACAATGTACTGTGTTGAGTGCATGATCTTTAATATGCAACTATACATCATAGGGATGCATGTAAGCACATAGTTTAGTGCAGCATCTAGATAGCAACATCACAATTTTTCTTGGGAAGATGCCACTCTTGATACCTTCGAATCCTAACATCCTCTAAACCCTTTGTACATGTCATGGACGTGGATAATATATATATATATATATATATATATATATATATATATATATTATCTTCTCTCGTGAGGGTGATATGTTGAATATTAATCTTTGTACCCACTTTTTGATTCTCTGCATTTGTTATCGTACTATGTGTGACTTTAATTACGGTTCACTCTTTCATGGAAATTAAAAATGCGCCCATATTGCTTTAAGTAATCACATCGATAGGTGAAAATAAGCAAACGATGAGTCCGCTCATTACGGGTTCTCATGAAAGATGTCTTGGGATTATTATATTTTTAAATGGGATGTGTCCATGTTGGCCTCTGTATCAATTGATACATGCAGCCTTTTTATAACCTTATTCAAAAAATGTTTACAAATTATTACATCATGGGTTGCACATAGTTGCAACATGAATCAACCAAGAGAAAATATAGGAAAATGAAGTGACTTGTCATCAACAGGTTAAGCGAAGATCAAAACACCAGTTGCACTTATTGTATATAGCACGTGCAACCATTTCCACTTGGCTACACCATTAAAAAGGTAGGAAGTGTTAGTCAAGAATTAATACATGGAAGACAGTATACATACCTATCGATTCCAATGTCATAGATCTGATTAATCCCAACAATGTAACCATTGCCGCAGATCAATGCCACAAGCCCATAGAAGGCTTGGCATACCAAGCGCCAATCCATCAACTGGGGATTCTCTATCAAGGCTCTAGCAACCAAAGCCCTGCATCAACACGACGATTTTGGTAGTAGAAAATTACATTTTGGTTTAGCCATTATAAATCTAAAGCTCGACACTCACGTGGATCCCAAAGCAGTTCCTCGAATTGTGTGTGGCCTCAAAAATCTCCAGCAGGATGAATAGTGGAGTTGGTCCAGCAGCACCAGATTGAGAGCATGCTCTTGCACCCCGACCATATCAAGTCAAGGTGATCATAGTGCATGACAAGATCCATAGTCAAATTGTTTGCTTGAGTAAATGCACTGATATGTGAATATTAATATTAGCAAACAATGAATTTATGCAACCATTCCTACTTCTCATGAAAAATCTCTGCGAGAAGGGAAAGGAACAAGTAATCACATTCATCATGTTTGTGAATTATGATACTGCCCGATCTCCAATTTCTCAAAGGGTTAGTACCCTGCGTTTATTCGGATTGCAGTGAGCATGAAGTATCTACGAGACTACTTATATCTAGGATAATATGTGGGATGATCAATAATCATTATTCAGGTAATTGCAGCATCACTTCCTCTCCCAGTGTCCTCGAAGCACAGATGCAATAAAACTAACTTGCTAGAACTAAAATAAGCTATCAACGCCTATTCCGTGCTCGCAATGAACATCGAACTTTCTAATTGGGTAACATATAGGAAAACAGCAGCTCGATTTGCTTGGGGTCAGTGGCCCGAGATATAGTGCCGACGGTGGCATCCAACAAGATTACCTCACAACAGTAAGTCAGATATATTTATTTAAACCATGCGATAAACATGGTTTATGACTAGTAAGATCGATAAAATTAGTCTACTGCTTCATGAGTTTACTCTAGTATCTAGATTGTGAAATTGGAACACGGAAGGGAAGGTGTCATTCCTAATACCTATAAATCCTAGCATGTCTTGAATCCCTTCATACGTGTAAATGAACATGCATAACCACACGAAATGTTGATCAGAAATAGTGGCGATCCTCTAGTATGGTGGGCACAACATGGGATTGGTGTTCTTAGGCGGGCTTTATATTCTTCTCTCGTGAGAGCAGTGTGTGAAACTTTAATCTCGTACCCACTTTTTGATTGTCTACATTTGTTGCCATACTATGTGTGACTTTAATTGTGGCTATAATGTATGGTTCACTCTCACGAAAAAATCAGGACTCATGTGATGGGCCAATTTAGACTTTATATCATTTTGACGCTTCTAGACAATTTTAGGTGGAAATAACTTGTTTATGTATTATGTCGTACATAATCAACTGTACAATGTTTTATTTCTTCTGGCATGTTTCACCTATTTAATGGTTTTCCACATGCTTTAAATATACAAAGAAGTTAAAAAAATAGAACAATTTACATGGAAATGAACATGCAATTTCATTCATCATTCTTGTGAATTATGATAATCTTTGATCTCCAATTTCTCAGAGGATCAACACCCTATGATTATTTGGATTACAGGGCACTTGAAGTATCTAGAAGACTGCTGTAGAATTATCAGGGATAACATGCGGCCGATCAGGATTCAGGACATTCAGGGAACTGCAACAGTGCATCCTCTCCCAGTCTCCCCTAAGCACAAATAAGGTAAAATTAACCTGCTAGATCTAATTAAGCTAATTGGTCAACCTTATCCGTGCTCGTAACAACACCAAACCTTCTAATTGGGCAACCTAGAGGAAACAACAACTCGATTCACTTGAGGTCACTGGACCAAGATACACCGCCGATGCTGGCATCCAACAAGTACAACCTCGTAGCATTGATTCAGAGACATGGGATCGGGATGCTTACCCGTACGATGTCGCGTCGGTGCTGACGGGTGGCGCTGAAGGAGGCGCGCGGGGAGTGGGGGAAGCAGGCGGAGGCAGACAAGAAGAGGGGCGAAGAGGACGGTGGCGATGGGATGAGAAGGCGAGCACCGTGTCTGCTCTGGCTCGCGGGGGGCGGGAGGAAGCCAGCGGCGGTGGCGGGCGCATGGGAGGGGACTGAAGGGGAGGCGAGGGAAGCCATGGATGGGGATGGGAGTTCAGTTTGCGCCTTTTTTCCCCTCATCCAAAAATTCCGTAAAGATTTGCCTGTAGATGTAGCATTACTCGATAGCGAGCGAGTGAAGGGGAGATGCCACGACGTCCATGCACATGTTATCCTATGGCTGAGGCAGGTGTTCATGTTACTGGCTTAAGAGAATTTTGCACTATTTAAATTGTAGTACTAGTTGAAGTGCGTAGTTTTAAGATACTGCTCGTATTAAAATACAGGAGAAAATATTATAAGTAAGGTGAGTATTGATAATCTGCTGTAAAACTAGAAGATATTAAGAGATTTTTTTATTCAATATATATGAGGATATAGATGACCAAATTCAGACAAGCGGCTAGAGATGCTCTTACATCCGCCCCTGTTCATCCTAGAGGCATCTTTATTTTCGTAAACATCAAATTATACACATTAGGAGTAAGCCTCGCCCAAACCATGTCAGATGCTACAAAATCTTCTTCGTATATGCATGCAGCAAGAGTCGAATATGAATACAGTACTTTGGTAGGCTTAGAACGTGCAACATGCATCGGTATATCGTGGGGACACATATAGGCTCAAAGTTTACTCGAGTGTCTACACTCTAAAGTTGAGATTCCTATTGAAGGTGTCACTCCTGGTACCTCTAAATCCTAGAAATGTCTGATATCCCTTCGTAGATGTAATGGACATGGATACCACAAGCACCATGGATCAGAAATAGCGGCACCCCTCTCATATGGTGGGAATAACATGGGATCAATGTTCTTTGGCTGTTAGCTTTATATTGTCTTCTGCTATGAGAGTGGTGTGTAAAACTTTAATATGGATTTTGGTTTTCTACATTTGTGGTTGTACTATACGTGGATTTAATTGTGGCTATGATTTGCATTTCACTTCTCACAAAAATTTCAAGACTTTATGTTGAGCCAATTTAGGATTTATATCATTAGGATGCTTCTAGATAATTTTAACTGGAAGTAACTTTTTTATGTATTATGATATATATGTAATAAATGGTCAAATATTTATTTCTTGCGGCATAGTTCACATATTAATGGTTTTCCACATGCTTTAAATGTACTAATAACAAATTAAAAATAGAGCATATACACAATAAGTACATAGACTTGCCGTAGTGTTCAGTTCAGTATATCAACATATAAATTGATTAACTTCTTCCATCAAGCTACATAAGTGATACACCTCAGGTCCAAATCCGGCCAACCGAGCTAATGACATCGATGTGGCATTCTGACCTAGACCGTTTGCATAATGTCCACAAATATGTTAGTCACATAGTTTGCTTAAGAAATCACATCGACAAGTGAATTTTAGCAAACAATGAGTTCATTCATTACTACTCCCTCCGTTTCAAAATATAAGATGTTTTAGGTTTGTGAAGAAAATGAATCTAGACTTGTTAGGAGGGAGTAGTTCTCATGAAAATGCCTGCGAAGATGGAAAAGGCACATGTAGTCACATTATTCATAGTTGTGAATTACTAGTAGAATGTCCATAGTTAACAAAAGAATTCATTAAGCATAATTTTCACCATGTCTCCTTCAATTCATTTTTTTACAAGCACGACATGTCCTTTAAAGACTTTTGCATGGTACATTCGATGTCCCACTATTATTAAAAATATTGAAATATCACATCGTATGAAAAGGGCAAGATGATACTTTGTCATCGTCCAATAGTCAGCAGTGAATGCAATCCGCAGCTTATTGTCTTTCAACACTTCTCTGTTTGTGTCCAATATCTGTAATCCACATGGTAGATACAAAACCACAACTTGCTTACGGAAATCTTCAGTCCTTTTTTTAGTTGAAAGAAAAATAATTCATTCCATCATCTAACATTCCAAGTTTGGTTGCTAACCCAGCCTCACAAAAACCAGCTCCCGAAGTTAGAAAGTTAGCACCATGCATCGCTAAAAATATGCACAACTAAATTACATGCCCAAGTTAAATAAGCTCCTAATGTCGCCAGATCATAGTCATTAATGGTTACAACATCCTCCACTTGAGCAGAGTCAGTTTCAACCATCGCCTTGTCGCGTCCCATTGGTACCGTTGTGTTCATGGCATGAAGCAATCCAAAGGCTTCAGAATGTAGAGTATTAGTGACTCGCTACAGACTGCATGCACAAGCAGCCATAGCTTCTTCACATTCGTTTCTGATAAAGAATCTCGCCCAACACCATCGGTATTATTATGAAAAACAACATCTATGTCCAGAATAAGGCCAGGACCATTTTCCTTTAGATTGTTGCTCTAAATTTTCAGCTCTTTATTTGACTTAAAGCATTTATGAGATGATGATCAATAGAGAAGAAAATTCCATCAAAAGTTTTAAACACATAAGACATTCAAATAGTAGCTGATGCCCTTTGGATGTTGGATCTTTCATTGAGCGAGAATTCGCAAAAAAAATATAACAAGGCAAATTTTAAGACAGAGTTATACATTTTGCAAAAAGATATTGATTATTTTAGAGGATTTTATTACTAACTTTTCTCCTTTGCTCATTATCCACCTAAATATGTGACATGCAACCTGTGTCGAGGTCAAGGGCCATATTCAACTAACAATTATTGAACCGCACAATTATTTCCTCACCGACGACATTGATAAATAAAAGGTGTATTTGCCGCAGCAAGAAAAATTATTATACCGATGGCCATAAGGCCAATATCTGCATCAAGAAAAATTTCGTATGACAAGACAAAAGGATTATACCGGTGAATGTATGCATTGTCTCTTACAAGTTTTGCACACCTGCTAAAGATGAATCTCGCTTCCGATCATCAAAAAGAACCCTAGTGGAATCCCCTCATAGTCAGTGTTGTTAACGATATTTTCACCCTCCTTTATTCCCCGCCTCATCTACCCTTCTCCATAGCTTGTAGGTAGCAAGCGGCGGTGGAGGGCATGTGAGAGGGCACTAGAGGGGGGCGAGGGAAGCCATGGGGAGAGGAGTTTAGTCTGCACCTTTCCCTCTTCCTCAACCATGCATCACCATCAGATATGGACAGCAAATTTAGACAAGTTGCTAGAGATGCTCTCACATCTCTCATATTCAATGTAGAGGGATCTTTACTTCTCCAAACATTAGAATCCACATATGGCTAATACATCTCACCCAACCATGGTGCATTTTACAAATTCTGCTTTTCCTCCTGAGGAAACAGGAGCCTGTTCTGCACCGTATACAAGGCCGACTCACTGACCAATTGAAAGGAAACGGATGTCGCCTAGAGGGGGGGGGGTAAATAGGCGATTAAAACTTTTCCTGGAGTGGCTCAACAAAGGCGGAATAAAACTAGTGTTTACTTTGTTAAGCACAACCTAGAACAATTTCACTTGTGTGCACCAACAACTTATGCTAAGCAATACAAGCAACAAAGTGATAGCAAGATATATATAAGTAAAAAAGCTCGGGTATAGAGATAACCGAGGCACGCGGGGACACCGATATTTTACCGAGTTCCTCCCAACATGGAGTACATCTCGTTTGGAGAGGGGGTGGTATCAAACCACCAACGCCACAAAAGGCCTCCCTTATTCTCCGGTGAATCTCACCCCAATGGGATCGATCCACGCTTCCACTATCGGTTCACTTGTCGGTGGCAACCGGAACCTCTCACAAGGTTGGGGCACTTCTCCACAACTTAATTGGAGGCTCCCAACAAACGCCACAAAAGCCCTCAACAAATGCCACCAAGGCCACAATGCCACCAAGGCCACAAAACCGTCTAGGGTTCCAAGAACCCAAGAGGGACAAGCTCCAACGAGCAACTCAAACCAAATCCTCCGAGGAGAACTCAAACCGATGCACCAAATGCAAATAGAAAGAACACCACAAAGATGCTCAAATCCCTCACTCTCAAGTTCCAACAAAGCTACTAAAGCTATTGGGGGAACAAGAGAGGAGGAATCAAAGAGAGACACACAATCCCCCAAAATCTAGATCCCCAAAGATGCACTCATAAAGAGATGAATCGGTTAGGTCAAAACACGGATCTAGATCTCCTCTCTCTTCCACTCAAATATGGGCAAGAATCATCGGAGGGAAAAGATTAGGCAAGCAACAATATCTAGAGCAAGTGTGGACAAAGCTTAGCCTATTAGATAAGAGAGGAGCAACCGGAACTGAAAACGGGGCAAAGGCTTATAAAGAAGGCCCAGAAAATCTAGCCGTTGGGGCATAATTTCAGAACGGTCCGGTACTACCGGAATTGACCGGTAGTACCGCAAGCTCTAGGAAAGTGAGAAGCAGCAGCAGATTACGGGAGCAGCGCAAGCGAGCTGGGCAGGTCAACGCGCGGGAGCGTGTGCCAGCGTGGGGCCACCTGCGGGGGCCAACAGAGCATGCAGGTGAGAGCAAGCGGGGCCAGCAGCGGCGCGCGAGCAGCAAGCCGGCAAGCAAGCGAGCGTGCAACACAGCGGCAGCAGCAGGTCACGCGGGCGCGCATGCGGCCAGTAGCTGCAGCCAGCGAGGCCACCACGGGCAGAGCAGCACGCGCATGCGGGGCAAGCGGGCCAGACGAGAGCGCGCGCGGGATTGGCGCAGCGGCTCGCGAGCTGGTCAACGCGACGGGCGGGGCCAGCGGCGCAGTGGCGGGCCCTGCGCAAGCGAGCTAGCGCAGCGGGGCAAAGCAGCTGGCGACGCGTGGGCGGGCACAGCGCAGGTCGGGCGAGCAGTGCGCGAAGTGGGCTGGGAGGCAGGATAGACATTACCTGGGCCGGCTGGTAGTACCGGCCCAACCGGGTGGTACTACCGGGCCGGTCCGGTAGGACCGGAAAATGGTACCGGGCCAGACTGAAGTGGGCTGCGCGCACCAGGCACGAGCGGTGCTGGGCTGCGGTAGTACCGCTCGGCCCAGACAAGATATTTTTCTTTTTCTTTTTCAATTTAAATAAAACAAATATACAGACGGTCATAACTTTTGATTGGAGACTCCGATTGACCCGATTCCAATTGCGTTGGATAGAGGACAAGTGGGAGTGTATCAATTAATATAATGTGAGATACCTCACTTTTTTTGAGATAGTGAGATACCTCACTTGGTGAGAAACCGAAAAACCGCATAAATCAAAATCGCAACAAGATACAAACGAAAGATCCGATTTTGATGAACAAGAGCTTGTTATGGAGATTACCACAAGCTCTAAATCCTCACATGGATAAGACCAAATAACAACCAAATAATATGATGCAAGTATGCAAAGGTTTGAGCTCTCTCCGAACGATGTGACCGAATTACTCATTCGAGAGCCCCTCTTGATAGTACGGTTATCTATCCTAAACCCGGTCTCCCACACACAACAGAGACCGGCAAAAGGGAAAACCTATCAAGATTATACCTTTGCCTTGAGCATTCCACTTGATCTCGATGTAGACGAACTTGACCTTCTCAAGATGGAACGCCTTTCTTGAGTCCTCATTATCGACCTCGCATATGAGCTTGCACAACATATCTTCTTTGCATTTCATCGACCTTGGAGCCAACACATGATCCAAGCGATGCCAATGGACAAATCCTACAAGTATAACTTAATACACACATTAGTCCATAAAGATTGTCATTAATTACCAAAACCACACATGGGGGCCCAACATGTTCTTTCAATCTCCCCCATTTTGGTAATTGATGACAATCCCTTTAAGAGGGTTATATAAGGAATATTAATGAATAAAATGGTAATACCAATATCAAATACTATAAGAGTATGTGATATTGGTATCACCACCATATATAGAGCAAACTCCCCCACAATCTATGCATGTGTGATGAACTTGAATTTCATTGCATATATTGCCAATCATTATCATTGGTGTAGTTTCCTCTATATATACCACATGCTAAGCAACAACAAAGATGCAAGAGCATGAGAGGCAAATGCACAAGAACAAACTCAATGCACAAATCAACTTCCCTTAAACCCTCTAAAACTTCTCCCCCATTGGCATCGATTCCCGAAATGGGTGTCAAGTTCTAGAAGGCAAATATAGTAATAATTCCTCCAAAGGTGTGCCTTCGCACAAATCCAATGATGAATACTTGGGAGGGAGTAGAACTATATCGAGGATCCGAAGATTGCCAAAATAAAGCCAAATGATGCAAGCAATTTACAAGATCCGACAAACCAAATGAAAACAACGAATGAGTCCAAATGGAAACAACAAGATGTTATGATATGAGCAAAAGAGTGCTTCAAATAACAAATAGAGAAGCTCCCCAAGATTTGGGCACAATAGTAAAATAAATGCATTGGAATACATAATGCACAAATATGGAATCCTTGCTCCCCCATAATCATTTAAAGCACAACAAATGAGAAAGAAGACAAATGAGCATTATTAAATGAATTAGATGAGCTCCCCAAAAATAATGCACCAATTATGATAATTATATTTGGGAACAAGGTGCATAATCATGGAATCCTCACTCATCCAAATTCATTTAATAATACAAGGCATGAGAGAACAAGTATGAGTGCCCGGAGATGCAAACAAGAGGAACAAGCACTCATAGGCAAATAAATTTGGAAGCCACCGAAAAATTAAAAGGAATAAAAGGTGGTATCCAAGGAATAAGATTCAACTAAAATTATCTTCTCATATGTGCATATGTCTCTAAGTGGAAAACATCACAAAGACATATGCCAACAAAGACATATGCACACATAAATAAGATATACAAGAAATCACATGAAAGCAAAAAATGAAGTCTTAACATATACCAATAAGATTTTTGCTTCAAAGCACGGCCAAAGGCTCAAATATATCTTATTGTACATTAATGAGCTTCAAATACCAACACACTATATATATTACAACTATCACCAAGGGAAAAGGAGAAAGTTGAAATATATGGAGAAAGGCAACAAGTATCACAAGGAATAAACAACGAGCAAAATGTCACTATTGCACATGAGAGAAGTTGAGGAAAATATAAGTAATAAAATTGCTAGATTGACATATTTGGGATTGATGGATCATATGCATGATTTTGTATAGTCCCAATTATATTCACTCATCTCAACTTCTACACATTTACGATAGAGAGTTCTCTTAATACCAATGGCTAGAGATACAAACAATACAAATACAAGAATTCATGCTTAGAAGGCAACCGACACATGGTTGGAAGAAAGATAAATATGCATGAGAAAGAGATACTTGTTACCGAGATATAATTGGTAGGATGTAGAGGATATAAAATCAATGAACATCTTATAGCATGCCTCCAATTTTCATTAACGCACCACTTCTTCAAGATTGAGAGACAAGCATCCAATATATCTCCAATGTACCTAAAACACATTTAAGTACAAAATGGTCCCCAAACATATTGGGTCCAAAGTATTTAGTGCAACTACAATACATAGGAGAGACTCCACATAATTATGTGCATATTGATATGAAATTGAATTTCAAGCACAACTTAGCCTATGGGAATTGGTGGAGTTTCCCCTATATATTGGATCAAAGAAAGCAAGCATGCCATAATATAAACATATAGTAAATATGCATGCATAAAGCTTTCAAGAACCAAAAGGAGATACAATTTGAACAAAAACACCAAGTAAATCAAGATTGTACACACAAGAGTGTGACATGACAAATGATGTCCAAATTGTATCAAAGAACCAATTCAACACATGAAAGATCACATGTTCAACAAATGAACTAGGCTAAAACCAAAGGAGCAAAAGATAGATAGAAATAAAAATGCTCAAGGATTTATCTCATTCTAAAATGGTCAAATCATGAAACAAGGAATGAGACAAAACCAACTCCCAAAAAGAGCAAGGTTCCAACAAGAAACCAAACCCCCCAAACTTCACATGATGGCACAAGTACCAAAACTAAAAGATTGAGGTTCCAAGCACATAAAACACAATATGGATCAAACAAAGAAGCATAAATATGAGTGTTCTAAGTAATATAGGAGAGCTCCCCCATAGATAGTGCATTATGTAGGATTTTACTTTTAAATGCAAAATGCACACAAATGGGATCATCACTAGTACCTACAATAAGTAAAACACAAGAGGATATCAATAAAATAAGAAGATCCACAAGAAGCAAAGAAGGCTTGGGAGACAACACAAAACATTTTCTTGGCCAAAGATAGGACAATATTAAGCAAAGGCCAAAGTAAATATGATCAATAAAGTCTACCATAAATTTGGTACTAACTGTCCAAGGACAAGAAGAATTGAGAATAATCTTCCCTAGGTAGTTCATACAAATATCCAAAATCATATTCACACAACAAGAAGCATATAACTAAATATAAGAATTGAGCATGATACTTCAAACAAGATTCTTGGTAGCTTCCAATAGTCACACAATCACTAGTGATTAGAGTAACTTGAAGCAAATGGTTTCCATGCGAATATATATCTAAATATGAGGAAACACATACCAAGAATCATTCTCACATACAAGATCCAAAATAGGAGCAATAAAGGCATTCAAGCAAATTGGGACTTGTATGAGCAAATGTGTCACATAGGAGCTAGATAATTGTCAATACCAATTCTAAGTGACACAACCTCGAATATTCACATTTTCTAGGATTTGTAATATGCACTAAGCATATGACTCCCCCATAATGTGATACTACCATAAAACCAACACGAGGCAAAATAATACTAATAGAGATAATTAATGGACATTATAAAACTTAAATTTCTCATGATAATTATACCACATAGAGACTAGAAAATAATCCAATATAAATACTAGGTGGTATTCCTCATGTACACATAATTTTAGGATTGTGGAATGCCCAAGCATAACACTCCCCCAAAATGGGATAATCCATTAATTTCTCATAAGAGCCAAATAAGATACCAAATATAACCAAGCAAGGCTCAAACATAAGAAACACACATACATGGTGTGTCACCTAATCATACACACATATGCTTGATATCTCAAGATAATTAAGTGGAAAGCATAACATGTACAAAAGCATGGAGGATACAAAACCAACACATGCACAAGGGGGGCGAGTAACTTTCAATGTAAAGAGTTTAGCATATGTTACCGCAAGAAGGAACATGGGAAATATAATATAATCATGATAATCCAAATGGCTTGGCTTGACACAAATAATTGATGAAGATCCCTCAATTCTTCATAATGTAACCAAGTCTCCAATGCCCTCCAAAAACACCTAATGATCAAGTTTTGGCTTGTTGGTCCCCAACCAAGTTGGGTCCTAAGAGGTTAGTCACAATCATGATAGGATTTAGAGGCATCGAGAATAACATCTTCACTTAGAGGTGTCACACCATAATTTAGATGCTCCAATCACGTCCACATCCATACAGTACAGGAGAAGCTGAATACGCCGACGGCCGGGTCCTATCGGCGTAGTCCCTAAATGTCGTCGGCGTAGGCTGGCCCGACGGCTGCCGTCGGCGTATAGCCCCGTAGGCGTAGCCCCTTCACCCGTCGGTGTAGAAAAGTCGTCGGCGGCTTTGTCGTCGGCGTAGACCATATGGGGCCCACCCGGCCGTTTGGCTACGCCGACGGCTTTACCGTCGGCCTAGATTTTTCTAAAAAAAATTTCAATTTTTTTTAATTTTTTTTCAATTTTTTTTAACATTTTTGAATTGTTTAACTTGTTAATCTCACGTGGACATTTTTAATTCTAAGTATACTTAGTCTCAAGTCAAATTGCATAATTAGTCAAACTTCCCAACCGGTCACCCATCCTAATACTACTCCAGCTCCAGCACGTTTAACTTCTTCATTCCTTCCATATGAGCTTCCGACAAAGAAACTAGAACTTGTTGTGAATATTATCATATCAAACCTATTAACCATTACACTATAATGTTAGACATATTTATTTTTTTACATTCCATACAATTATTTGAGTAAACAAAAATGAATAAGTAATAATAATCTTGAATTCAAATAAAAATAAAATAAATTTTATTTATTTTGCTTTTTTTCATTTAAATTTGAATAATTCATATCTACAAATCCGTAAATCACAATTCGACAAATAATATATCCAAATCGATCAGAAAAATGAGAGGAATCCAAATATGACATCCCTATCATCTATTTAACTATATATCGTAACTTTTAAATATTAGACCAACTGAAACTATGTCAAGATTCATGAAACACCCTCTTTTTGGCACTCGAAAAATAAAAAATGGCTTTTTGGTGCGACGAAAAGGAAAACTTCCTCCTGCAAAATTGTTCGCTATCCCATGATATATACGAGTGCACAATATGAGCACATTAGCGCAAACTATATTACGATTCTAGCAATAACATTGGTCATTTGGCCCGAAATCCAGAAAACCTCGATTGTGATAGGTCATTTTGTGAAGTTTTTTTTGAGACACGATCAATATACCAAGTTTTGTATTTTTCCATGCAACTATGTCACATAATATGACACCACGCAAAGGTTTTGCATTTTTTTGATCGTTTTTGAATTTTTTTATGCCCGTTTCAAACTATCGTCAAACTTTCTAAATCGAGGGGCATGAAAATTCTTATCTCGGGGCCCAGGCTCACTAAACTTGCATTATATCTCTTATGAAATAGCATATTGTGAACCTAAAAATGATTTTTTCAAAAAATCACGAGCATCATATCATGTACCTGTAGTTCAAATCTAACTCATTTCCTGCTGATTCGGCAGGAATTTGTCTTTTTCACGAGGGGTGGACGGAAAGGTTTTAGATACGCCGGTTGGGAAATTGTCCATTTAATATGGTATAGTATTTTGGAAAAATGTGGTATTATAATTTTGAAACTTTTATTTGGTGCTTGTTTCACAAAACGCTCCGTTTTTTGCACTCGGAAAATGAAAAATGACTTTTTGGTGCGAAGAAAAGGAAAACTTCCTCCTACAATATTGTTCACCATCCCATGATACACATGTGTGCAGAATATGGACACATTATCGCAAACTATACCGCGATTCTCGCAATAACATTGGTCATTTGACCTGAAATCCAGAAAACCTCGATTGAGATAGGTCATTTTGTGAAGGTTTTTTTGAGACTCAATGAATATACCAAGTCTGGTATTTTTCCATGCAACTATTTCATATAATATGACACCACGTGAAGATTTTGCATTGTTTCGATCGTTTTTAAATTTTTTATGCCCATTTCAAACTATCGTAAAACTTTGTAAATCAAGGGGTATGAAGATTCTTAGATCGGGGCTGAGCCTCACTAAAATTGTATTAGATCTCTGATGAAATAGCATATTGTAAACCTAAAAATGATTTTTGCAAAAAATCATGAGCAATATATCATGTACCTGTAGTTCAAATCTAACTCATTTCCTACCGATTCGGCAGGAATTTGTCTTTTTTACGAGAGGTGAACGGAAAGGTTTGAGATATACAGGTTGGAAAATTGTCCATTCAATATGGTCTAGTATTTTTTAAAAATGTTTTATTATAATTTTGAAACTTTCATTTGGTGGTTGCTTCACAAAAACACCTAGTTTTTTGCACTCGGAAAATGAAAAATGACTTTTTGGTGCGAAGAAAAGGAAAACTTCCTCCTGCAACATTGTTCACCATCCCATGATACACATGTGTGCAGAATATGGACACATTATCGCAAACTATACCGCGATTCTCGCAATAACATTGGTCATTTGACCTGAAATCCAGAAAACCTCGATTGAGATAGGTCATTTTGTGAAGGTTTTTTTGAGACTCAATGAATATACCAAGTCTGGTATTTTTCCATGCAACTATTTCATATAATATGACACCACGTGAAGATTTTGCATTGTTTCGATCGTTTTTAAATTTTTTATGCCCATTTCAAACTATCGTAAAACTTTGTAAATCAAGGGGTATGAAGATTCTTAGATCGGGGCTGAGCCTCACTAAAATTGTATTAGATCTCTGATGAAATAGCATATTGTAAACCTAAAAATGATTTTTGCAAAAAATCATGAGCAATATATCATGTACCTGTAGTTCAAATCTAACTCATTTCCTACCTATTCGGCAGGAATTTGTCTTTTTTACGAGAGGTGAACGGAAAGGTTTGAGATATCCAGGTTGGGAAATTGTCCATTCAATATGGTCTAGTATTTTAAAAAAATGTAGTATTATCATTTTGAAACTTTCTTTTGGTGGTTGCTTCACAAAAACACCCCGTTTTTTGCACTCGGAAAATGAAAAAATGGCTTTTCGGTGCAAAGAAAAGGAAAACTTCCTCTTGCAACATTGTTCACCATCCCATGATACACATATTTGCACAATATGGACATATTATCGCAAACTATACCACGATTCTCGCAATAACATTGGTCATTTGATTTGAAATCCAAAAAACCTCGATTGAGATAGGTCATTTTGTGAAGGTTTTTTTGAGACTCAATGAATATACCAAATCTGGTATTTTTTCATGCAACTATGTCATATAATATGACACCACACGAAGGTTTTGTATTGTTTCGATCGTTTTTGAATTTTTTATGCCCATTTCAAACTATCGTCAAACTTTCTAAATCAAGGGGCATGAAGATTCTTAGATCGGGGCCGAGCCTCACTAAACTTGCATTAGATCTCTGATGAAATAGCATATTGTGAACCTAAAAATGATTTTTGCAAAAAATCATGAGCAACATATCATGTACCTGTGTTCGAATCTAACTCATTTCCTGCCGATTCGGCAGGAATTTATCTTTTTCACGAGAGGTGAACGAAAAGGTTTGAGATTCCTAGGTTGGGAAATTGTCCATTCAATATGGTCTAGTATTTTTGAAAAATGTGATATTTTCATTTTGAAACTTTCTTTTGGTTGTTGCTTCACAAAACACTCCGTTTTTTGCACTCGGAAAATGAAAAATATGTTATACGAAAGTATTTGTATTTTTATGTATTTTTTTGAATAAAAATATATAATATTTGAGTATATATAGATAGATCTTATTTTTCTGTAAATTTTGATATATTATATGTATTTTTCTGAATTTAAATGATTTAGTTATGTTTTTTTAAGATTAATGTGGAAAAAAAGAAAAATAGCTACGCCGACGGCAAAGCCGTCGGCATAGGTCTGCCGCCGGTGTAGACTTGACGCCGTTGCTCTGCGTTAGCCCAATGGGCTATGCCGACGGTCCTGTTTACGCCGACGGCGGCCGTCGGCCTATTTATTCTACGCCGACGGCAAAACTGGACCGACGACCCGTCAAGCTACGCCGACGGCCCCGACATTTTGCCGTCGGCGTATAAAAAGGTCGTCGGCCTATTTGGTTATTCCCGTAGTGATATACTACGCTCCTAAAACTGACCTTCACCATCGGTAGCTCGAGAACCAGACCCCTTGAATACGAGATCATATACAGCACATTCAAGTTACTACTTTTTGTTTCCTAACTCAAGCTAGAAAGATGAAGAAGAATCCATAGCACCCAGCACATTTTGAGGGCAAAAGATATATTTAAAGATCTGTGGTACAACGCGGCCACCTCTTGGCACTCCCACATCAGTAGAAGCTCAGCAGGCTTCCTAAGTCCCCGTCATGACACCCTCGCATGGAAAGATCAAACGGCGTGTAGAAGTTTCATGTGGCTAGACCATATACCGAATAGTCACACTATGTAAATCCCTATATTTTACATGGAGTATATAATTACCTATCCATCATTTATTACCAATTTATAATCAGTCACTTCTCAAAAACCAGATGGTGAATAAGTTCATCACTCATTGAGAATTACTCATCCTAGAAAGATGGAGAAACATGCATGTTTTTATAATTTTTTAAGACTAAATTTCGGCCCCAATGGTCAAGACTAAAACAGAAAGACACCCCTGATGGAACATGAACACCTAGGACAACCATAGGACAAAACATGGACGTCCCTTGTGGGTTGTGAGATGTCACCTCACTCGCAGCATGAAGTCGCATGGATCATCAATGGCGATGGGTGTTGAGCAGAAGATAAAACAGATTGAACTCCCCATGGCTTCCCTGGCCTTCCGCCCTGTCCGGTCATAGTAGGCACTCGTCGCCACTGTTCGCTTTACCTCCAATGTCTTTTTTTTTAGCGGAACTACGGCGGGCTTACGCCAGCCTGAACAATTTCATTCAAAGTTGCCTATGAGGCTTTTCAGCCTCTACAAGATAGGGTTCAAATGAACCGGAATTTGCAGGGGTTACAAGAGAAGAGAAATAAAGAAAAAAAACACACACACACCACCCACAACAAAGATTGAGAGGAAAAGGGGCTACTCTGAGAATCCTCGGAGGCGGTTGACTGATGAGAAAACTCATCACAACCCAAAGCACAACGATCACAAGGAAGAACCAGCAGGACACGACCGCAGGGGGACAATCCAGCTCGAGTCATCGCCGGAGTAAACGAACGGCCTTGATCAGCCGAGACCCAGCCTCGACACTGCACCATCGACGTAATCGAAGGGCAACGCACATCCGAGACCACACAACGCACCGACACCACCTGTGTCGTGGGTGTGGCCGAAGGGGCACGCGCGTCCGAGACGACGCCATGACGCATGTGTGCCATCGGATGGAGTCGAAGGGCGTCACAGGGCAGAGTCACACCATTGAGCACTCTCACAAGGAGCACCCACACCGCACGCTGGGGGTCGCTGCCGTAGTCGAAAGGCATAGCAACACCGAGGGCAACCCCAACCCCACATGGGTTCGATATACCCGAAGGGTGGGCTAGCCGAGAGCACGCGCAAAAGACCACCCCACGCCAGGTACGCCGTAGAGCTCTGACAAGGATCCAACACAAGAGCTTGGCAACCGGCAAGAAGAAGCCACCACCACCACTGCCACGGCTCACCTCGCACATGGAGAGAAGACCGCACCCATGGCTGCCATCTGCAGAACCATGGGGCACACCAGAACAGGCGGGAGCAGCGCCCGCTGAAACTGATGGCAAGACAGAGGGGCTCCACGCTCGGCCACGACGGCCCCCCGGGTAGGGAGCGCGTCACCACCATGGCCGCCATCTGCGAAGCCACGGCACCAGCCAGCCTACAATGGGCAACCCTGCTGTAGGATGATGACCGAGAGAGGAGGCAGCGACCCTTGCAACCCCCGGAGAGTACACCAATGACCATCAGCGGCCAGCACATTGCGAGCAGCGAGAGCACAGCCGGCCCTGCCCAAGCACCACCAAACCACCACCACCTCCGTCGCCAACCGGGGACCGACTGCCACCGCGCGCCGCTCGCGGGAGAGAGGCACCCGAGCCGGCCCTGGCGGGCCTAGATCTAGGCCCAAACGAGCCCACGCACTGCCCCGCCGCCGCCGCACACCTCAGCTGCAGCCCCGCCGCCCAAGCAGCCGCCGGGATGCCCCCCTGCACGCCTAGCAGCCGCGCCGCCACCCCCACGCACAGCCGCGCCGGGAAGCTGCCGGAACCGCTGCAGGTCCTCCAGCTCGCGGGGGGAAACCAAAGGAAAAAGGTGACCTCGCCGCCGCCGTCCGCCACGTAGGCTTCGCCGGCGGCATCCTCCGTCAGCGGCGAGGGAGAGGATGCGGGGGAGGTGGGGAGGGTGGCCGGAGGAGGTGGGAGTCGCCGTCCGTGTCGCCCAGAGAGAGCGACGCGGGGGCCTCTGTCTCCCTTCTTTATTTTTCACCCTTTACCTCCAATGTCATCTGCTTCCAACGATTTTCCCTCTTCCCTACGCCCCTGCAAACTGCAACGCTGACATCCATTGTTTCCTCTAGGTTACCTAATTACTAGAAGCTACAGTGTTTGTTATGAGCACCAATTCACCGCTCACAACTATGTATAATTCCAGCAAGTTGATCTACTTCATCCGGGATTGGAGGATACAATGCAATGCTAGAATTTCGGAATGTCCTGATTGGCCCACATTCCCTAATAATTTTGTAGTAGTCTCGTCCATACTTTCAGTGCACTTAATCCTCATACACACTCAGTACCAGTACTCCAGAGAAATTGGAGAGAACATAGTATCACAATTCACAAGCATGATGGATGTGATTACCTACCCTTATTAGCCTTCTTGCAGACATTTTTTATGAGAAAGTGGGAATAAATCGACCTTTTGCGAGTGAGCGAAATATAAATTATTGCCACACGGCTCGAGTTGCACGTAGTACAACAACAAATGCAGACTACCAATAGGTGGATACAAAACTAAAATGTCACATGTCACTCTCAGAAGGATAGGAAACGTGATATATATAATCTAACAGAAGGGCATCGATCTCATGTCAATGCCATATACTCCATTCGTTTGGAAATATAAGATGTTTTAGAATTGTGAATGAGATGTATCTAGACATCTTTTAGTGTTTAGATTCATTTGAACATATACACTAAAAGGTGTCTAGATATATCTCCTTTACAAACCTAAAACATCTTATATTTTTAAACGGAGGGAGTGTATTATAGGAGAAAACTTATTTCATCCACACCATTTTGTGGCTACGTATGCCCATATAGACATAACAAGGAAAAGTAGAGCAAGTTATTAGGATTAGGACTTAGGAGGCATCAAGAATGACACCTTCACCTATGTCCTCTATCACGGTCTAGATGCTCCGGTTTCCTTTACTTTTTCATCGCATCTATCCAATGATGCAACCACACGTCCTTGTGGTGATAGGGATCATGGGCGGAGCTAACTTGATTGTCGATTCTACTAGCAAAATACATACAAAGTCTCCGAAAAAACAGAAGCAGTAAGAAGGGTTTGAGGGTAAAAAATAGATGTATTGGTGCTTCTCCATTGTTCGATTAACTTCAACCGTTCATCACCTCTCACATATATATGAAGTGACCGGTCTTCCCATACAAGTCATGGACTTCCTTTTACATGTTTACAAGTCATAGTTTAGCCTAACTTTAGATCTAAATTAGGTAACTTCGCTTCCGGCTTCGTACCAGATCCAGACCCAATTGCTCATGCCGTCCCCGTCGAGCCATTTAGATCCTTCCGTGTTGGAACAAAACATTTATTTGTCTTAATGCTTTAGAGCAAGTATAATAGATCCTAGTCAGCTGACTATAGTGTGTTCCACGTCAGCAAAATCCTATGTGGAGGAGAGATAATGGAAGAGAGAGAATAAAGCAGGCTCTATGTCTACAGCCCGGCTGCACACACAAAACGAGGACAAAGAGCCAGCATGCAGACGCGAGGGCTTTTAGCTAGCTCTTATTCCTAACTACCAATAATTTGCCTCGTTTAACTTCATGCATTTAATGCTACAGCCAATCTAATAGCTAACCTATAGCCAATCTATTGTATAAGTGGGCTTTTAGGTGACATGGCATTGGCATAGAGCCGGTAACGGGCTCTTCTACTAGCCATGCTCTTAGCCGGCTAAATCTTGGGCTTCCGGACCTAAGCCAGCAACAACCTCGCCTCTTTGATGACGATATGTAAGACGGACTTTTCCTTTATTCCTTGCATAGACAGCAAACATAAAGGACAGCCCTACGCGTCCCCCGGGGGATATGTGGTTTTTATCCCCCGGGTTCCTAGCCAACCACGTGTCCACTTTTTGGATTCAAAATCCCGCTTTTGCTACATTTGCCCCGTTTTTGCTACATTTGCCCCGCTTTTGCTACATTGTAGCAAAAAAGGTTCAGTCCAGAAAATAAAAAAACAGACTGGACCACGCCGGAGATTTCGCCGGAGACCTCGCCGGCGACCATGTAGCAAAAAAGTTGAGCTAATGTAGCAAACCCGACCTCACCGGAGACTCGCCGAAGGCTTTCGCCGGTAGACCTCACCGGAGACCGTGTAGCAAAAACGTTACGCTATTGTAGCAAAAACGCAAAACGGTGGTAGCAAAAAAGTTGTGCTAATGTAGCAGATCTGATCTCGCCGAAGATGACCTCGCCGGAGATCGTGTAGCAAAAACTCAACGCTATGAGTTTGTAGCAAAATTAGCCCTCGCTTCGCCCAAGGTAGCAATATCATGCACTCATAGTAGCAACATCGCAGACCCAAGATAGCAGATCCGTATGCCGTCGGTAGCAACGGTTTATACCCAGGGTAGCAAAAGCCCACCTCGTCAGAGACTCGCCGGAGACTTTTGCCGAGAGATCTCGCCGGAGAACATTATAGCAAAAACTTTACGTTATTATAGCAAAACCGCTAAATGGTGGTAGCAGAAGAAATATACTATTGTAGCAAATCTAGCTTCGTCGGACACCTCGCCGGATATCTCGTCGGAGACCTTTGTAGCAAAACACACAAAAAAGGTTGTAGCAAAAAGATTATGCGAAAGTAGCAAAAAAATACTAATATGTAGCAGAAAAAAAATGATAAGATAACAAATACTTGCACCGACGAGTAACATAATTAGTAACATCGTCCAACATTGGTAGCAACCCATGCCAAGTAGAGTAGCAAACACCGGAGATTGTAGTAGCAACCCGAATGCCTTAGGTAGCACCTCGTCGCTGAAGGCCTTGGCTGTAGTACTACCGTAGCAAAAAAGCTAGCAGAGAAGGGCAACATCACATGCCTCGCCCCGCCATGGCCTCATTCTCCCACCTTCTCTGACCTCGGTCCCTCTCGGCAGCAGCAACACAGCCTAATGCGCGGAGGAGATGACGGGTGGCGGGACGAGCTAGAGGCGGGGAGGGGCGGACGGCGTAGCAGGGCGAGCTCGAGGCGGGGAGTGGCAGACGACGACGGTGGCGGGCGAGATCTGCATTAGGCGGGACGAGCAGCGACCATGGCTTCCTTGTCGAGGAGGATGTCGTGAGGTGGCGGAGGCGGCACAGGGAGAGGGAGGCGAGCCAGGGCAGTCGCGCGGGGTGCAGATGAGGTGGAGGCGGCGTGAGATTGAGACGGTGCGGTGGCGGCTCTTGGCTGCGATTTTGAGATAGACAGGGAGATGTAGAAGACGAAGTCACCGGGATCAAGGAGGAGATAAGGTTGAGTTTTTTTTTTGACCAACATGGGCTGGTGGAGCCAATGATCGTGTACCTCACGATGACCTTCCATCCAACGGACACGCACCCGGGGGACGCGACGATGCGATCCCCCGGGGGAACAGTATCATTTTCCAAACATAAACCGATTTGGTCTTTGGCCTTGGGTATACCCGGGTCCGATTGGGTCTTCCTGAAGAAATTTATGGATCCTTCCGGCTCCTTGTCTTAGTTGGCTTGCTCCTTGGCTCTTCTTGATTCTGGATAAGAACCAAACGCGCTCACCTAGCTCTTCAATACTTAGTGGGTCCTGCTTGACTAGCCATAAGCTGGCCTAAATGGGTGACAACACCGAGTGCGTCCATTTAGAGGATGGACTCCAGTTAGGACTTTATTTTTTTTGAAAATTCAAAAAATCCAGAAAATATAGGAAGATAGATAATGATTTATAATGCGCGTATACACAAAATTATGTGAAAATACTTTGTGTTTTGGACACATGAAAAAATAGAAAAGCTCAGATCTGGACGTGAAACAGTGTAATTTTTATTCCGCAAAAAAAACAGTGTAATTTTTGAATGGGCCTATGTTTTCCCAAATTTTGTCATATTTGTCTTTTTTTCTGTGCCGGAAATACAAACTATTTTAATTTCAAATTTTGCAGTTTTGTATCTCGGATTGTTGTCTACACGAATATTTTTTTTAAATTTTTTTAAAGCTTTTTGAAAAATTCAAAATCGTCCTTCATGGAGGACGAGCTCTAAAGCGATTTTTCGGTGACAACACCTGGTTTGTTCAAAAAAGTTATAAGGTGCCTATTAGTCTGTCCACAAAGAAAATAAACGAAGTCAACCAACTCTTATTCTCATTGTCCAAGCTTCTTGTAATGCTCCAGCCTTTCAAAGACATGATGTTTAACCTCCTTGGGGTGGCTGAAATGTCCAAGCGAGTGCCACCCTTCTGTCATACGGCACGCCACCAGATCACTGGCTGCCTACCCATGCATCTAAAATTTCCCTCTACGACTCCCGCCAGAGCCTTGGTTTGGCAGTAGGGTGGCAAGCAGCACCCGCGCATAACGATCCGTAAAAAAAAATATAAACAAAAAGAGATCCCAAAAGCTAGCAAATTAATGAAAAATTAGTTAAAAAGCAGTGTCACAACCCGTCCCGCTTGACACCCTATTTGACAGACTTGGTCAAGCTCATGTAGCTTGGCCAACCAAGAGCATCACCATTGTCAGATCTTGCTTATGAAGTCAAGGTGCTGATAGAGGACTCTAGAGTTAATGAATATTCCGACTGAGATCCCTCATCCGTCGTTGAAGAGGAAGTCAAGATCATCAAAGGACATGTTGATTCCACCTTGATTGTCCTATTCTTTAGTTTGATCTCAATGGATCCATCATTAGAAAATTCCGAGGTAGACTTGTCAGATGACATAGTGTCCACATTGTGTCTCAGACTGGTAAGCTCTGCTAAATTCAGATTTTGTTTCTTCTAGGTTACTGTTACCCAGTTAGATGATATGGTGTTTGTTAGAATCAATGATTCACCGTTGGTACCGAGTTGATCTAATGCATTTGATCTTGTTGGAGCACATGACCCAGCACTGCAATTTAATTTGTTGGATGGCTTGATCGTTTCACATTCCCTAGTAATTTCGTAGTAGTGTCGCCCATATGTCTGAGTGCACTCAATCCAAATAGACATTGGGTATTGGTCCGTTGGGAAAACTATGGATCAAGGAGTATCACATTTTATAGGCCTGATGAAAATTTGATTACATATCCTTTCTCTTCCTACAGTTATTTTTCATGTGAACTAGGATTGAATGAAATTACTTTTTTAGTGAGTGAAATACAAACCATTTCCACAACTAGAGTTGTACATAGTACAACAACAAATGCACACAATCAAAAGTGGGTACCGAATTAAGATGTGACTCATCACTTTGACAAGGGAAGATAATATAAGCTAGCCGAAGAGCATCCATCTCATGTTATGCTCATTATAAGAGACAACTTACTTGATCACGACCATTTTTTGTTTACCCATCTCCATATGGACATACCATGGAAACCATGGCTTGTTAGGATTAAGAAGCATCAAGAATGACACCTTCCACTAATGTTCTCTATCTCATTTTAAATGCTCCAGTATGGCGCACATCCATACACCCTATACAACAACTTCCTCAAGGCATCCACTATGTTGGCAATAAGGCTATCCATAACCAAAAAGTAGTCAATTAGAAGTTTCACATACATAGTGGAGGTTATCAATAAGCTATACACAATCTCAAAACCTTAAGGGTGACTTACAAACTTGTGGGTTGTCCATAAGCAATAGAATACTATTTTAGTTTCTCATCTCTCTCTTGCATGTGTGCAACTTTAAACTACATGTGGATCCAGCTTATATACAAGTTCAACTAGATACATTGTGGTGCAATTAATTAGCTTGTGGTGTGGTATGTGGGTTCTATCTTATGAACATGTTATTCTACATATATAGGTAATGCCCTCATAAGCCCTATGACGATTGGGACCACATGTCAGTGACACAATTGATGGCAATTTTTTACTTAGTGATCTTTGCATTACACAATCGATCTTTGTAATTGTACTATCACCTATAAAATATGATGGTGCCAATACAACCAATGTGGATTTGAGGTTAGATTGGAGGTGTTCGACTAATACTAAAGCAGGAACAAGCTTGAGGAAAATATATGAGGTGCATATTAGTTTGTCCACTAAGCAAATAAACCACTCACAGCTAGTTTTTCAATTGAGCAAATAACCTATACATCCATATATAACTCTAACAATTCTTATTTTTTCATTTTAGAAATACCCAGCACGACCTTCTCCCATCGAACTTTAGTGTGTGGAAAATATTAAGTATTTTTTAATCTTATGATATGTTATATTTCTCCCATTTATCCAATTTCCTTGCAAAATACACAATTTCTTTTACAAGCACAAATTCTTAAAGGTATAATTTTGACCTTTATTAAACCGCAAAAGAGTTAACCACTAATTTGTACTCCCTATTGCCCTTTTTAGTCAGATTTTCTATCATTAAGTAATTATAGAAAAATTATCCGTATCTATAATAATAAACAGAATATAAGAATATATTTCATGATGGATCCGACGATATTGACTGATATTTTTCATAAACATGGTCGAAGATAATAAAAGTTTGAATCTAAAATTTCTTAATACACCCTTATAAAAAGAAATGGAGGGAGTATATGAATAGATGATTGTTTTGCTAAAATAACAAAAATGAATAAAAAAATTATGTTTCTTAAGGAATATTAATCATATTGACCATTTTCTCAGTAATTGTTTACACAGTCAAGCGTCGAGCCATAACGATACCTCGAAACACGCATGCGCCCAGCTATATTAATATAGCAACCGCGATTGATATCGCTGCTTGGTCGGACAACACAACGCCCAAAAGAAAAAAGAAAAATAAAACGAAAAAGAAGATAAAACAAAGCCGACGATAGCGGCTCGACGAAAACGAGAGTGACCCGCGACCGCTGCACCCACTAGAGAATTACCATCCCTCTCCTAGCCTCTCTGAAGCGTCGCATATCAGACATCACCTCCAAAAAGGAAAACGACGACGATGACGATGTTGCCCGAACGAGTCCTAGGGTTTCTCCTAATACACTACGAGGGGTGGGGAAGAGATACATCCGACGTCCTTCAAGAAGGAAAGCGACACCCACAGGCGTCACCACGTCGGTGTCAAGACGACAAGGATTTCTCCCGACCCCACAAAAAACAACACTCTCGGACGCTTCAAAGCTTCACCAAGCTCGCCACCCACCAATACACGCAATCACGATCTTGTACTCACCACCGTCGTCTCACCATGACCCACAATGTGAGGCTGGAACGACCGAAAGGAAGAAACTTCGGCGAGGGTCGACGGTACAAATGAATGTGATTACCTGCCATTCCCCATTTTGCAAACATTTTTTTACGAGGACTAGGAATGAATAAACTCACTTGTTATGAGTGAGTTAAAAGTTAATGCTTGGCACCACGAGTCGTGGGCAATGCACCAACAAATGCAACAATCGAAAGGTGGGTACCAAATTAAGTGTCACTCATGATTTTTTTTTTTGAAAACTAAGTGTCACTCATGATTTTAAGAAGGGAAGGTAATATATACCAGCCGAAGAGCATCGATCTCCTTTATGCCAGCTATATGAGAAGACTTATTTGATTGACACCATTCTGTGGTTACCCATGTCCATATGGACATACCAAGGAAACAAGCCTCATTAGCCATTAGGATTAGGAGGCATCAAGAATGACACCTTCACTAAGGTTCCCCGACAATTCTCATACACTCATGCAACCATGCGGTGTAAATCAGCCAGTTGTGACTGACACATTAGATGGCATTTCCTGACTCGGTGATCTTTGCAATTGTCCGAAAAATATCACCTATAAAATGCAATGTTACCAATACAAGCAATGAGGAGTTGAGCTTAGATTGG
The DNA here is from genome assembly GCA_916181665.1 of Avena sativa. Lineage (NCBI taxonomy): Eukaryota > Viridiplantae > Streptophyta > Magnoliopsida > Poales > Poaceae > Avena > Avena sativa. The sequence continues at coordinate 364,863,248 of OV702279.1, read as the reverse complement.
TAGGAGGTGTGCTAATATAAAAGCAGGAACAGGCTTAAACAAAGTCAGAACCAGCCCTCATTCTCCTTGTCCAAGCTTCTTGTCATGCTCCGGCCTTGCAAAGACATGTTGTTCAATCTCCTTGACATGACTGAAATATCCGAGCTGGCATTGCTTTCCGAGTCCAACGAAGAGAGTGCCACCCTTCTGTAATACGGCATGCCCCCAGATCGCTGTCTCTGCATCTGAAATTGCCCTCTACGACTGCCACCGCAACCGTCCAGCCTTGCCTTGGCAGATTTGGTCAAGCTCATGTAGCTCGGCCCTCCACCACCATGACCACTTTCGGATCTTGCCTCCAATGCCAAGGCGTTTGTAACAGACTCTGGAGTTACCGAAGATGTCGACAGAGAACTCTCATCGCATGCAAAGTCCGAAGAGGAAGCTGAGATCACAGAAGGAGGCTTTGCTTCCACCCTGGCCGTGTCATTGTATCTTCTTATCTTGATAGAGCCGGCATCAGAAAATTTGGAACCTTCTGAGTTTATCTCCTCGTAGTTTTGTAGACGATGCGATTCTCCGAGGTTTGCCTCCATATGCCTGCTGTCCCAAGGTTTCGTTGCCATCCATCCTTCTACATAAGACTCATGGTTCCTGAGAGAGCTAGCAGGGGAGCTTGGCCTTCCACTGTATTTTGAACTCCGGAGCTGAAAGAATTGCAATTAAACAATTAGAAAAGAAGAAGATAAATTGATAGGTGCAACATTTATATCCGACTTAAGGTGTGTAGCAGCAGAGAGATCTCATTCGTTGAGCATATACCTGTTGAGAGTGAGCATAAGCAATTGCCCTTTGTCTCTTCACTGCACCCTCATGCTTCATCTGCATTCTCGATTTTACTTCGTTGACAGAACCTTGCCTGTCACACCATTGTTCCTGCAGTGCTAACAATGTCAGATAATTAACAAAAAAATATGTCACCACCTTCTTAATAAATGTTTATGTAGTTTCTCCTACGAAAGCAACAAACATATATTATTCTTTTATCCCAATAAATTGGCAGAAATGTCACACTGTCCTCTGAGCTCCATTGGCTATAAGTTGCGGTCTGAACTTGAAACATGGTTGGCTATCACTAATTTATTTCCTCACATAACATTTTCACTAAGGGGATCTATTCAAACACGTATGGTACATGTGGAAGCAGAAACAGAAATTTTAATGGACTCAATCATCAGTCAAAACAAAGGATGTCTAATTGTCCATATCAGTCTTAGTCTTACTGGTAGAAGCCCTTTTCAGGTAAAAATAACCCTGTTAAGCCACACATCCTTTTCACTCCAAGGAAATAATACAGACCTTTCAGGATATAAATGGGTTGTTCCAGAAAAAGATATGTGAGTTAAAATATAAAAGTATACTTCGTTTCAAAATTCTTCAGGAAAGTAGAACCCATTTTGTGAACAGGAAGTATAGTTGAACATTCAAATGACAGTTTCCAGCTCCAAAGTTAACTCTGAATTATCTCCTGTAAGGCAGCGAAACGATCTCCAAAACGAATGTTCAGATCAAAATTAATTTGCACAAGTAACTACTTATCAACTGGATTCAAAATGTGAGCATGACAATTTTTTGGAGGAAAAAATCCATAATGTTTTTTTCCTGGGTCATGAATCTCTACTAAATTCTACTCAGAAGAAGTGGATCAATTCCATCAAATTTTCAGGAAATGGCATGTACAGTACATTCTCAACATTACCAAGTGCTCCAGAAATTGCAGGAAGGATGTACTGCATTCAAGGATACGACACCGTACATCCAAGAGAAATAAGCACATATCGAATGCCGTGATGACCCACGTACCTCAGCTTCCCTGGTAGCGTCGGCACGGCCGTTGCGGTCGCTGAGCGTGTCCAGTTCGTCCCCTGCGTCGGCAGAGCATCGCGCCCGGCGCTCCATGGCCCGCTCCTGCACCCGCAGCAGCGCCTGCATGCGGCTGAGCGTGACGGCGAGCTGCCTCCGCACCAGCCTGCCGCGCACCAGCGCCTGCAGCCGCACGATGCCCCGCAGCGCCTTCAACGCCCGCCTCGCCTGGTCAATCAATCACACGACGCGCGCCACGCACATCGTCAGCACCCACACACACACACATCCGGCGCATCAGTTCAGAACAGTAGTGGTGGCAGCGGTTACCAGGAACGCGCGGAAGGCGGCCTGGACGCGGACGGCGGCCCACTCCTGCCGGATCACGCGGAAGTCCGCCGGAGGCGCGCGCGCCACGGCCGCGACGACGGAGCCGAACGCGCCGGCGGAGGGCGCCGACGACGTATCGCACGGCGACGCGCCGCCGGTCGATCTGGAGGCGGACGACGAGTTGCTGCGGAACAGCCGGGTCCACTTCCGCCCCTTCCCCGCGGCCGCCGCCGACGGGGGCGGCGCCTTGAGGCCCACCAGCGACTTGATCCACTTCCCCGACCCGCCCATCGTGGCCGCGACGCCACACGATCGCAGCACCCCCTCTCGCTCTCGGCGCTCCCGCCTGGCTTCAGGGGCTGTGTGGGCGCGACGAGATGGAAACAGAGGAGGCCGAGACGAGACAAAATGGAAGGAGAAGTAGCCAGAGCCAGAGAGAGAGCCGTTGTCTTTTTCCCCGACGACGCGCAACCGTTTTCGCTCGTGGGCATTCAAATTTCGAATGGCGACAAGCATCAAGTCGTCAGTGGGGGCCCCGAGGCGACTCACGCTGGTGTCGCTGACCGTGGGCCAGGTACGTGAGGTGGATCCCGCGTGGCACTGGTTCAGGTGGGAGGAGCGGGACCGGAATGCTGGTGCTGCGTCGGTTTCCGAGAAAGAAGCTTTGGACGTGGCTTTCTCGAGGTACGGGCCGGAGACGCTGACTCCTCGGGTCAACAAGGGAACGTGGGCGATACCACGTTTCAGACGGCATGGGACCACGAGCGAACTCGCGTTGCCTGACCGGCGGCCTCTGGAGACTGGACCAACGACGGCGCGGGTACGGCACGGTGCGGAGCGGATGGCGATGGAAACCGCTCGTAGGCAGAACGGGCACGGGCACGCCGAATGTGAAAGGGCACGTTCAGGGGCGAAGCTTCCAGTAGGACAAGGTAGGGCGGCCGCCCTATCTTGATTTTGGCAAGACCCTTTAGATACACATGTTTTTTCTGAACATTTTGAGTGGTCATATGCTAAAAACGGACTTCGTATAAGAGAGCTATGCTTGTTTTAGTGCACACTGCGCAAAACTGATTCTGAAGTGAAATAAGGTGTTGGTATTGTCTAGTTTTAAACCAACTTTTTCTCTTTGCAACATCTAATTCTCAATCTAATAAAAACTAGACTCTAAACAATGTCCTAGATGGGGTATCTTAGAAGGACCCGAGAGTAATTTGGCCACCTTAGGCATGTGGCCAGAACCAACCCGAATTATATAATGGTTTTTGTTTTATATTTCTATTTTGGCTTTTATATACTATTGATATAAAATTCTAATTGACATTCTGATTCAATTGGAGAAATGATGGTTGAGATCCCTCCCGAAAGATCTGAATTCGCGTAAAATCCTAAGTCTGGACGAATTGGTAATAAGAGTGAGAAGTCATTAAAAGCGAGAACACACTAGGTCACTATTGATTATTTTGGAGTATGTACACTTTCTATTATTCTATAGAATCTATTATAACCAATTTTGATTATTGTTTCGATGAGTTCTTGTTGGAGTTCTTTTAGAACTTCTTATCTTGACTCAAGTGACTCATTTTATAGTTTCAATGTGAATAAGATTTCTTAGCTTACGGATATTTATCTTATTATGAGCATGAGTCTATATAAGATAACCTTAAGATATTCGTTATTCATATGCGGAGAATTAAAAACTTCGGAGATTATATTAATATTTGGATGATACATAATGCTTCATATCGTTTATCGTCTTATTGAGTCGGCATTGTTTTTACTCGTAGCAACAACAATAGTTAAAAAGGTGTTGTCGATGGCAAAGATCATCAAGATCGAGTTTGATATTTACTTTTATTAGAGTTCGCCCTACCTTATATTTTTTCCGTCCTCCGCCACTGGGCACGTTTGGTAGCCTGTAAATCCTTCGGGAAGGCCAGTGAAAAACGAAAGATGAAACTAACCCATTTGGTTATCTATAAGCAGTCCGGAGCTAGGCTTGAATCGACCTTCTCCAATGAGCCACCCTCATCGTGTGTCCGCTGGATGTAAAACCGGCACTCCCTTGCATGAGCTCGGCCGACGATGGCGCATGCGGGAGATTCCCGCTGGCCTAGAAAAGGGGCGGGATCCTTTTCCACACCTCTCGCCAAGACATACCCTACCCGCTCACTGCTGAAACTAGATCCACCTTTTTCCCTTTCTCCTTTTCCCGGTCAAATCCGGCCACCGGAGGGACAGAGACGACGCCCCCGACAAGAAAAAACCGACAGGGCGGTGGCCATGCCGAGCTGGAATGATGGCGACAACTCCTCCCAATCGTATCTAGAGGTAAGTCCACTTTCCCCCAATTCTCTCATAGGGTTAGGGTTCGGTAGTGAGTTAGAAATCCTCGATTTACAATCATATGAACTCGATTTGATGTGCTAGAACATCATGGACATGGACTATGCTCTTGACTCCTTCGAACATCCTAGTTTCTGTGGCATAGCGAAAGATTGTCCCGAGCTCTGCCACGTCCATAAACTTGAGCCTGTTAGGCGTGTTGCATTTGAAGAAACCAACACAAGCCGCAAATTCTACATCTGCCAAGTTTAGAATGTAAGTGCATAACCCTTGTATCTCCATTCACTTTTCTAGCAAGTATTAGGTCCGTGCCAACGAATTTCTGACTTGCAGGAGGTCGAAAAATGTGGGTTTGTGGCTTGGGTAGACAATGAATGGTCATATGCTACAAAAAATGCACTTGCGAAGCTATGGAGGATGTACGATGATACAAGCAGTGCAAGAATCGATGAGAAGGTTGAGAATGCGCAGCTGGTGAAGCAATTGTCTGATGAGAAGAACGAGCTTGACAAAAAGTACTCAAGTGTGCTGGTTGATGTGAGGAAGTTCATCAAAGAAACAAAGAAGAAGGTATTAGGGGAGAACTTGTCTCGGATGAATGACAACAATGAAGCGTTGATGAATGAGGTTGAGATGCTGAAGAACATGCAGAAATCCCAGGATGATGTAATCAAAGAGAAGCAGAAGCAATGGGATAAGGATCGGACGATCTTTAAGGAGGAAAACAAGAAACTAGAGTACACGCTCTATGAATTGTTCAAAGCCAATGATGCTAACAAGGATGAACTGAAGAAGATCAAGGAAATTTGTGATGGTTGACTATTCAGTTCCACCTTGTTGTACTGCTGACGGTGAACTGGTGGTGGTGGTAGGATGACACCCACTTTTGATGTGGTGGTAGGTTAACACCATGGTGGTATGTTAAACTGTGATTCCCTTTTGGCGACGATCATGCTTGAAAGACTAATTCGACTTGTGTTGTTTCTGCTAAGGGTGTTCATCTGTTCATGGTCAACTATGATCCCCTTTTGCTTGTGTTGTTTATGCTTGTATTTTTCATGCTTTGTGGTGATCATGGTTGTAGGGGTCATGCTTGTGGGGATCATGCGTGTTGTTCCAGATTACGTGATTCTAGATTGTGTGTTCATGTATATGGTGATGGTAACCTCACCATATGAAAGTGCAAGGTAACCACAACAAGTTCTGCATGTGAACCAAACAAGTGGAGAATGCATGACATGGGTCAAAAGTGCAATGTGCAGGCAACCAAACAACATGGTCCTAGTTGCCTAACCGGTGCACCAAATTTGATGCAGGATACCAAACAACTTGCACAATGTGGCTTTTGCGTTGTATGAGTATGACACCGCTGACCATAGTCATGCCACAGTGTGCTCCAAAATGGATGCAGGCTACCAAACAGCCCCAAAGTGATCATAGGGGATCGTATACAATCACGTTCCATGAATTACAAGCTAAGTGTCAAGCTATAAAAGTGACCTTTCGTTACTATACACGATCTTGTAAGAGCATCTCCACTAGCGTTTTCAGGATGCCACTTTTTGATGACTTTGCCATCCGGATGGGCGAAATTTGGCCCACTCGCATTCCAAGGACATCGATTTTGTCCGGAGTTATACGCTTTTTCATCCGGCGTTCCCAGGCCGAACCCAGCGTGCTGGGAATCACTTGGCAACGCTGGATGTAGAAAATCTCACTGTGTGGCCCACGCTCCAGTGAGGAAAGCGTTCTCTCTCCTCCCACACGCCCACCATCTCTCTCCCGTCCCCACATGCGGGCCTGGCCGACAGAGCTCGGCGTGGGTTTGGTCGGCTGAGCGGTGACGCGCGAGCCTGGACAGCGGAGCTCCGCGTGGGCTTGGCTAACTGAGCGGCGCGCGAGCCTAACTGGCAGAGCTCGGCGCGGGCTTGACCAGCGCAGATCATCGCCGTCTAGTCGTCAGGCTCGCCACCGTGGATATTTTTACGCCGAACTATGTGATCAATTTTTTTTGTGAATTTGAGCCAAATTGTGGTAAAATGTCGCCAAATTTGTCCAAAAATCGCCTGTCTGGGAACATCACCTAGGAATGCGAATGGGAATTCGTCCATTCCCAGGCCGATAATTACATCCATCCAGTGATTTTTAGCTTCAAATTTCGGTCTGAAAATGCCCAATGAGTGAAGATGCTCTAAGGTGTATTCCGTAGTTGTCACCAAATCAAAGAATAATTCCACGAGGTGAGGAATTTATCATTCGAAAGTGCAAGTATTCCCTTTTTCCAAAATATAAGATGTTTTACCCACAAAAAACTAAAACATCTTATATTTTAAAAAAGGGGAGTATAATAGATCAACTCATAAGTAAATGATTTTCCGGCTTTCAAACTTCTTTTTTTCGAAAAGGGGCAACTGCATCAATTGATACGGCCTCTAATTAGTGTTTTTTTGAAGATAATGTTTTACAAATTATAAAAAACACGGGTCACATAAAGTCTTAACATGTATCAGCCATCTAAAGATTACAAACAACACTTGGCGCATTTGCATCAACATGATGTGGAGGATCAAACCGCCACACACCAGCTTCTCGTGCTACCGTTTCCAAACGCTTGGATCCAATACCATAGCCTGCGCTCCTCCACCGGTGAGAGAAAAGACCATGTATGGATCCAGTGTGTAGCTTGAGAGATAACCTATAAAAAGATAAAAAAGAAACTTGATTTATTAAAAATAAAGTAATTTCAGACTTCCTAGATAGCACATAATAAAGTGTGCACACCTACTCTAATGTGGCCTTTATTTCTTTTATCTTCCCCATTCAACCAATTTATAAACAAATTTGTAAATACTATTTGGTGATGGTATATTAAAAGCCATAGATACTATTCTCCATAAAATGTTTACAAATAGGCATGGTATACATAAATATTGTATTTTCTCATTTTGATCACAAAAATAACATTTTATGCATGCATGCCAATTTCTTTTCACAAGATTATCCATAGTAAGGATCGCCTTCCTATGAAGGAACCACATAAAATTCTTATTTTAAATGGTACCTTCATTTTCTAGATGTATTTTCGAATATATATGGTATGCCCATTAAGCACGTATAAATACATACATTTCACACTAAAAAGAATAAAAGATGTTAGTTTCAATTTAAAAAATTATTCATGCACGGATAATTAAACTAGCATAACTCTTTATAACAACCGTAACCATATTTTTCATTTATTCCTTGTCGGTGTCCTCCTAAATCCTATCTTGAGAGGTCTGTTTGACATTACATTGGCTACCATTGCATTCTTTCGATGAACAATACTCCCTCCATCCCAAGGCTTAACGCATATAAGTTTTTTGAAAAGTCAAGCCATGTAAAGTTTGACCAAACTTTTAGAAAAAACTATCAATAACTATTATATTATATAGATACCATGTGAAAATATGTTTCATAATGTATGAAATGGTATAGATTGCGTATTGTAAATATTAATATTTTTCTATAAAAACTTGGTCAAACTTTAGTTGGTTTGACTTTTGAAAAAAGTTATATGCCTTAAGCCTTGAAACGGAGATAGTATATATTATATAAAGTTTAGTATTGCTCACGTAGAGGTGTGTCTCCTAGGCATGTATCTTCCAAGAACCTAGTATTTATTTTATTACCAATCTCAAATTAAAGACTCTTTTAAAAAACCGTCTTTAACATTCATTAACCCTTTTTCGAAAAGGTGATTAGGTTAGTTTAGCTGAAACCTAAGATGGATTTAGATTGTAGATATTTGTTGTGGACTAACTCTTGCTATACCTCTCCTCATTGACTAGATTATTTAGTCACTTTCTAAGTAAACTTTTATTCTTTAACTATAAAAACTCAACTCTCAATCCAACTTGATCTCTTGGTCTACATATAAAATTTCGTTTTTCACCCTATATTTATTTTTGTGGCCATCACTTTGCCAAAAAAAGAGTGATCTAAAAAAGTCAAGTCTCTTTTGTACCCCTTTTGGTATCTCTAGAAGAGAGAGCATGAGTATAGGTAAACTCGTAATGACCAAAATAATAACAACTAAACGGTCATCAGAAGAGCACACTTTGCCAACCCAACTACTAAGTTCTTTCCCGAAATGGTCCTCAAGAGGGTTCCATTCACTACTTTTAAGCTTACTAAAGCGAAAATTGGAATCCCCAGATATCTAAACAGGAGAGGGACCAACTTCAACACTGAAAAGAAACTTATGATCACCCTCTACTTCTTTGATTTACCAAAGTAGAAGATGTCACTTTAATGAACGCCTTTCAATCATATGGCTCAATCAAAGATATCGTTAGACAACGTCCATAGCTCCGCACCATTTGATCGCGCTTATGTGACATTACCTCTGGTCTTTTGATTCTTTGCCTTCAATGCATTTTACACATGCTATATAATGGAGTTTGATACTGAACCATTTTAAAACTTTCAGAATCTAATTACACGAATGTATACCTTCAATATGTACACCATGCATGGTCATCTCCTTCAGGACAACATGTGAATTTGAAGTCCACAAAGTGTAGCTTAGAGGATAAGACCCAATCATTATCAGCATATTGACCACCTTATTCAACAAAGCTACAAAAACAACATAACACAATTGAATGGAAAATTTTAGTCACATAAATAGCATGTAAATTACACATGGTAACCTATATTTCTGTCATAGAATACAAGACGAAGGCCATGTTCCAATTAGGCCATCTCCAGTTCAGATGCTTAAACAAGCGTTCGGATTATTATTCCAGCCATTTTGCTAGCATGGATTCATTCTTGTTCTAAGTCGATGCTTCATGTGGAGGCTGGCATCTAGATAATTAAAATGGCACTACATTGTAAATAACCTTATCAAAATTGAGGATTCAAAACTACATCATCCAACTGAGTATTGGCAATACTACTTATATTGTGAATCGGAAGGAGCATTGTTTTCTCTCCAAAAGGCAAAAGAAAAAATATGTATGCATGTTTTAGTTATGCCCGTGCTAGATACTTCCGAATCTATACAAATCTAAGTCCATTAATTTGGATCAAGGGGTATCTATTTTACATCTGAAATCCTTCCATCTTTTCCATTAAGTGTTTAGATCTCTAGTGTATTCTAGAAACTGGATATTTTCAAGTTTGAGGCTTTAGATGGTTTTCCTTTAGAACCAATCCAACTAGTTTTCCAAAGTATATATATGTCAATAGGTTCTTCCTTCGACCCGGAAACAATGTACCGACCATGAACATATAAAGAGTGTTACAACTTAATCTAGACTAGCCTAGTTAACAAGAACTATTTCTTATACAAAATTCAAATTTATATAATTTGCATAACAATATAGACGAATGAAATTCATATCTCAATATAGTATTAAGTATGGCAAAATAAATCAACAAAAGAATATGTCTACAACGTCTAAACCACAATTTAAGCCACTCATATTACACATGCATATAGGATTCCAGTTCTATATGTAGTAAGAATTATTTGATAATATAAGTTATCTTTTCAATAGAAATCAGTAAACTCGTTGAAACAAGAGAGATCCTTATCTTTGTTTAAGATAAATATACAAATTAAATGAAAGTAAACTAAAAAAGATTCAACATTTTTGTATTTTTATAAATATCTTTATTTAGGTATTAATATTAGACAACAATTCTAGGCATATAACATAAATCTTCTCCATTTGCGGTTAGGTTTCTTCTGCCTTCTTATAATATATTCGAGCGCAACTTGCATGCCTGCAAAAAAACATAAATAGTGGAGAAAAGGCATAGAAATAGGAAATTTGTCTTGGATGATACTAGTCAGTATTTGTTCAAAGGAATGAAAGCATTGAGAAAAGAGAGGAATGTTTTCCTTGGTTCAGGTTTTAAAAGGGAAATAAATAATTGCTACTATCCAATCCAAAAGATTGTTTCCATTCTTATGAAAAACAAAACAAGATAAAGATATAAGTTTCATAATCATGGTCTAATGTTACCTTTGCATTAGTCTTGATATTAATTCGGTTATGTTAATTTTATCCCATTTGTTTTTTCTATTCTTGTGAGGAAAATACACATGTTCGAAAGTTCTTCTATTTTCACAATCCACTTTTTTGCATGTACAATCATCTCTACTATTTCCTTGTTTATACGATTATCGGAATTTACCGAACAAAGATGCAGTGACATGTTGCAAGCAAAACTTATGTAGAGATGTACCTTTAAGGCTTGAACATACGTTTAGCATGATTCTTAACCACTTCTAGGTAGAGGTGGGTGATACAAGTCCTAGAGAATGTAATTTTACTTGTTACTAGAACATAAAAGTGTTGTTGTGCCCGTCCATCCTATATAAAAACAATGATAGAAATAGTTTACAAAGTTTGGCCAGTTGAAACATTTAATAATATAATTCAAATTAAAGTACTATACCATGATATAGCTGTTGGAGCAGTGTTAAAAACTATAACGGCTACTGCTCAACATGGTTTACTTTCCATTTTACATTTCTTCATATTAAATGCATGAGACGAATGACAAGAGATAATAAAGAATGAACACAACTCCACCCTGCGTTAGTGAACATCGAAGGACATCCCCATCTCTCCTACATTTACTAAGTACAAACCCTCCTAGAAACTGAATCAATCCTCCAAACCTAATATACCAGGATTTTTTTTGCAGCCTAGTGTCCAGAATATTTTTAGAACCTAGTTAAATAATTTTTTATAGAGATTTTCATAATGGCAGACAATTGAACATGTCATATAACCCAATAATTATAGCTTCGGAAGTACTCCCTTTGTTCAGGATTGTTAGGCCGGAGAGCCTTTTCAAATTTTTCGGATTTATTAAACCGGAGTATTAATTATTTCTAAATCTTAGTGCATGCAACCTCCTTAATTTCCTTCCACCCTCTACATGCTCCCTCTATTCGGCTGGTCATAGTGGTAGTATCATGATACTAGTGTATGATACTATCTCCATAGTGCAAGGTATCATATGGTAGTATCATATTAGTACTATATTTAATGATTTGTAGAATCTCAATATTTGTGTACAAGATTTATTTGTATGAGGATTTTCTAGTTTTACGTGTTATGATACTGTATCTACCTATGATACTCTAGCCATCTCTTTCCGTATTAATTGTTGTGCCACATCATTTTTTTTTCAACATGGCATACATGATACTAGCTATGATACTCCCACTAGAACCAGCCTTCTCCCGTTTGGTATTATGATAAATGAGTCAGAATCCAATAAACCAATGCATGGGCGGTAAAAAAAGTAGCAATTAAATAGGTAGACAAGAGGTATTTTAGGGAGAATTAATAGGTGCCTTAATCCACGAATTTTGGCCCTCCGGCCTTGCAATACCGAACAGAGGGAGTACATATATATTGAAAAATTATAGTAGTCTGAGATAAGATATCCAATGCAAAACATACGCATGCTCGGGTATTCATGGCCGGCCTATACAATAAATAACTTCGGTGTATTAATCAGCCAAAAAGACATCTAGGGATCATAATGGAGTAACTACATAACTGATCTAAAATGCACTTAGGCCTTTCACAATGAAGTGTATATTAACTCGTTATCCTAGGCAGTGGTGTATCTTAAAAAACAACTAGTACTAGTACAATGGATTGTATCTTAAGAGTTGTATCTACATTTAATGATTTTGAGTACATGCATGCATTTGATTGGACCAACCATGTATTTTGCCTATGATACCGTGCAAAGCTTTTAGCTAAGCTAAGATACAACCTCACATTCTCTTTTCATTAAATATAGTGCCACATAAGCAATTTGTCTATAATACCGTGCTAAGAAACACCAATTAAAAAAGGCCTTAGATTCTATCAAAGTTTAAAAAAAGGTGGTCATTGGCTTGCACTGCATAGCAAAGCACCTCCCACTCCCAGCCTGCACGGGCCTCATCTTCACCATCTCAATCCCTTTAGAAAAATTAGCCTTTTCGGTGATTTTTTTACGTAGATGCTAACTCTGCTTCATGACAAGGAGGAAAATACCTCAGCAGGCAGTTGGTAAAGAATTATAAGAGCCGGTCATGGACATGAATGTTGTAGAACCCTGTAAGCATTGCACGGATGTTGTTTTACAGGAGTCGTTACCTACCGGCATAAGATCCACTGTAGATTCACGCTGTAAGATCCGTGCCACAATCAAAATTTTAGATGCATTATGGTTTCATCCCCAGGAATTTTTAGATTTATTATTGTTTTATCCCAGGTACGAATCTTAGGGCATGAATCAACGGTGAATCTCATACCGGTAGGTAACGGCTCCGGTAAAATTTCCGCGTTGGTAAGCATAGCCATCCCAAAGTCAGCAGCATGCATGTGGGCACCAGTTAGGGTGATATATGCATCCTCATCATAGCGACTACATAAATCACATGTAGATATCTTCTCGGGCGTTTCAATCGATCGTGTTGGTAGTTAACCCATTTATGAAAACAAGAATCAAACAAATAACAACTCATTAGAGTGGTAGTATACACAAACTACATGTGATGCTGAAATTTGTAGACATCTTTTTCTACTCTGTCCAAAAGACCACAAAACAGAGGCTCTAAGAGACCAATGTACATTGCAGTAGTAAATAAATAATTAAGCAACACCAAACTTTTTGACAGTCTAATCACGAGTAAGAGAATCGGTGCAACAGATTAACAGTCTCATTACCGGAATTTTGAGGACAGAGCATTAACGATGATGCTCCAAGTCCAGGACATTGCAGGAGCTCGTTGTACAGCAAATTCTGATTAAAAACAACAGTAAGATAGCTGAATGGAACATTTCAGTCAAGATACATGGCATACGAATCACATCAAGCAATATTGTCTTCATTGATGGAGCAGGAGGTAAAGTCCCCAACCCTCTCTGTAAGGCCGTATTCACTAGTGTGTTTGCGTAGATTGAAAGGGTTATTTCAATTCTCGCAAAATCTCCGTAGTTCATTTACTGTGTCGGGATTGGCATGGATGATCCCAAGATATCCCCCACAAATCCTCTTATTTTGTCTAGATTAAAATTTCTTCCTCTATGGTAGAATCTTTCTGGGAAAAGATTTGAGAAAATTGAAGAGTATTGGGTGAATACCAAATCCCCTCCCATCTCTAATCCCATGGAGATTAAAATATGAGAAAAGTAACAACGCCTTATTTAAATTGCAAAGCTACAAAAGTACATCGATCCACCTTCATCATTTGTCAAAGCTGACAAAGATCTAGCTCATGAGCATCACAAATGCAACTACAAAACGACTTTGTTTCCTTCTCACGTATAATTTTACATCTTATGCCCTGTCTACTTCTCTCGTATTTTTACCTACTAGAGTTTTTGAGATAAGAAGGGATTTGGTGTTCACTCAATACATTTCAATCCTCTCAACTACCCTCCCCTAATAATACTCTACCATGAGAAAGAGTTTTTAATCTAGACAAAACAAGATGATTTGTGGGATACCCGGGATTATCCTGGCCAAACCAGCATGCTAAACTGTGTACGAGGATTTTGCGTGAATTGGAATAAATCTCTCCGATCACCGTGAATACACTAACAAATACGAGAGACGTAAATAAAGCCTCGGAGGTTCCCGCAAATACACTTTCCAAAATACTCTACTATATACTAGAGTTTTTAATCTAGACAAAAACAAGAGAATATGCAACGAGATAAATCCAAATCAACTAAGAATATGGGTAGCAAATAATACGAGAGAAATAAACAAGATTTACATGCTGGCTGTGACTTCAACCTAGCACCACTTCGATTTGTCCCGGCGAACAGCCGATCCCATCGAGAACGGCGAGTCTCTCGTCGTCGCTCCACGCGCTGTGCTGGCTCACCACCTCCCAGTGGCAGCAGGTCCCCTTGTCCACGACACGTCCATGCTTGAGCAGTGAGACACGCCTCAGCGCCGTGGATACCTCCACGGCGAACCTCACAAGGCGCATCCGCCTCTCCGTTCTCTGGAAGCCAATCACAACCAGCTCCTTCAAATGGCTGTGGCGCCAAAAAGCCGAACGCGGCGACGACGGCGGTATCTCCTGACCACCCGGCTCGTCTTCGCCATGCGTGACATGGACGTAGAGACTCTCGAGCAGCGGCGCGGCCTCGACGAGGAGGCGCGGCCAGGAGACGTCCCACGACGAAGGCACGTCGGCGACGAGCAGCCTTCTCAGGTTCGGCATTGCAGAAAAGGGATTCCTGGGCGCGATCCACATGTCTGGCCCGGTAAACCGCAAGACGAGGTCCTTCACGCTGATGGCACCCTGGAAGAACTCGAGGAGCAAGGGAATCAAGCAGTCGCGACGATGGCGGTCAAACGAGGCGACGAAGCTGTCCCTCCTTTCCAGCGGGCCAATGGAGAAGGCCAGGCTCACGCGCGCGAGGCAAGGTGCGGCGGCAGTGGAGCATAGCCACACGTCGGCCTGCGAGCTGGTGAGGCTCTCGAGCTTCGGGAGAGACCGGATCTCGACCACCATGCGCCGCCCGTCGAGTAAAAGCTCCCTGATCTCCGACATGAGCGCGTCCAGCACAATCTTGCCGGTTCTGCTCGTGAACTCGCACGATACGAGGTGCAGCACCTGCAGCTGCGGGCACGCGGCGACCACCCCCTCGTAGGCGGCCGCCGGCGTGGAAGCGGACAGGTCTCGCAGGACGAGCGTGGTGAGCGCGTTGAATCCCGCGAGCGGCGGGGGCAAGCAGTGGGCGAGATTGAGGCTCCGCAAGCGGGACTCGCCGGGCTTCCTGCTGATGAGACCACAAGGGAAGCTGTAGGGCGGCGGGTCCCGAAAAGCGAGCGTCCCCGTCGGCGTGGCAACAACCTCCAAATCCCGGACGCTCCAGGAATCGACGGCGTCCACGACCAAGCGGTTGATCCAGGTCGATGTGTCGTAGGCCAAGACCTCGAGTGACAGCCTCTCCACGCGCCGGGAAGCTCGGCTGGCCAGGAGTCTGTTGACGGAGCGGGCCATGGCGCGCATGGCGCACCGCTCGTAACGCCCGGTGGTGTCATTTAGCCGCCTCCTGTCGAGCAGGGTCGATCTGATCCTCCATTCCCTGGCGTCGTCGCGGAGGAGGCGGAGGCGGTGGTAGCGCGGTGGCAGTATGTCCGTGACCTTTAGATCCATGGCGGGGAGCTCGCGTGGGAGGCCGACCCAGCGCCTGGAGAGCGCCGCGGCGCCGAGGGCGGTGCGCATGTCGACGCGGCCCATGATATCGAGGAGCAGATCGTCCGGAAGGTCACTTAGGCGGTCCTCGTCGTCGGCGCAGGCCGCGCGTGGCCGCCGCCGGCGAGAAAACACATCCATCCTGGTCATAGGAAGCCGCATCCGATACGATCAGCTTGGGAAGTTCTATCTATCTGTTCGTGTTCGTCAGGGGAGTCCGGTCTGGATGCAGAAACAGTATCGTCGATGCACTAACCGGAGTCGGAATCGAAACCTGGGCCAAGGCTATGTCCTAGGTGTGCTGGGACCGTTGTGCATTTTTCCGGCAGGCTGGGCGCAAATTATGGGCTAGATACTGGGTCCAGCTAGCTGTCTCGTGAGTTTGTGATGTACTCGCTCCGTAAACAAGTGTACTTTTAGTTTTGTTTAAAGTCAAAATTTATAAATTTTGACTAACTTTATAAGAAAACGAAGCAATATTTATGACACTAAATTGGTATCACTAGATTTGTTTTCAAATTTAGTTTCATACTATGTTAATTTTTTATATAATATATGTTAATATATTTATTTAAAATAATGGTCAAATTTAATAAAGTTTGATTAGGCAAAATCTAGAAGTACACTTATTTGCGGACGGAGGGAGTACAGTAGTTCGAATTGAAAAAAAAGGTTCGTGACTCGTGAGATGAGTGGCCGGCCTCAACCTCGATGTGATAACACCCTACCACTTGATTAAAAAGATGGGTTTTTATCATTCCTGTCACTATGAGCAGCTTCAACCTCAGGTTTACCATTTGAATAATCGAAACTCTAATTTTACCATCACTCCGTTACAATGTTCTTCAGTTTTGCCATTCCATCATCTATTCACCGTTAGTTTATAGTTAGTTTTGTCATTCTAGTCACTAAAACAAAACAAAAATATTTATACGTGTAATTTATAAGCTAATGATGATTCAATTCATCTTTGTGCGAACGAGCCAACACTTGGAGATGGTATTCATAGCCGAGGGTGCCAATTGCATCAACCAAATTTCATTTTCAATTTATTATAAATTCATTCATAATTCGGTACCGAGTTATGTACATGAAGTGATGGTAGGTGTTTTGGTTTATGTGTAAATAGGATAATATTTGTTGGATCCAACTAGTACAGACAGGTATATCTGATCTATCATACTGATTTTTTGTTTGCTACACATAGTACTTATTCTGAGATCATCGGCATATCAAATTTCTGTTGGTGAGTTAGGTGAGTTAGTTGTTTATCGATTGAATTTAATTTGTGTCCCTCTGCAGGATTTTTTTGGCAAAGATTTTGTAATTAGCACAATAAGAGAGCAAACAAAGTGTCATAAGGAGTGAACCGAAGTGCTGATGATGTTGAGACCAAACAGATTAAATTTCAATGCATATGAAATAAAATACCGAGTCTTAGGAGTTACCTAGTCATGTACGCACATACATAATTAGCCGATGAATTAGAGTATTAGACAAATACGTGCTATTTCTATTGTAGGGCCTTGAATGGAAAAATTGATTATAATTTAACGGTAGAGAGACGATGGAATGGCAAAAACTGAGAAGCCTTGTAACATCGAAGTGACAAGATTGGAGTTTCAATGGGTCAAAGAGCAAGACTGAGTTTACAGTAGGTCATAGAGGAAGAAATTATTAAATCCTAAAAATGCATGAACGATAAAAAAAAAGGACGGTTAAGCAATGACAAAAACTATGCTGTGTAGTTTTTTTTTTTTTTGGCTCTTGAAAACTTGGAGTCCCAACGGTGAATATCATTATTAACGAGCTTGCTCGTCCCAGTCTCAGCTAGGCATAAAGGTCAGGTCGAGTCGGTTGCCGGTTACGTACCCATGTGGGCTCCCCGGTTCAGAAGCAGACAGCGGATCTGATCGTACCCGATACGTTTTGATGTCTCCGAAAGCGACGGTTGGCAAGGAAAATCTGTATACATCTATGGCAACAGATCATCCCTGTCTGGTTAGGTCGTTTGATAGCGTTGTTAAAAACGCTAGTAATCAGCCAAAGCATTAATTTTGAAGTAATGAAAGAATAGTTAAGTTGACTTCGTGCCCACCGGCCTAGCTAGCAAGCAACACGTGATGGCACGTGTCGATGTGTGCCACCTACTTCACCAAGTAAGCTTGGCGCATCAGGCTGGACGGTCCATGCATTCATCCATCCATCCATGTGCTTTTCTTTTTCTTGCGAATTCACGTGTTTATTGGTTTGAGGAGGAAGGCAAGGAGGAACTTCACCAATGGCGTCAGTGATCAGCCAGGTACGTACTCAGATGTTAAAAGGAACCATGCATAGCGACTAGTGAAGTCAACTATGCCGCGTAATTAAAATTCTACAACATTATTCTTAAAAATATTAGACCACCTTACATGGACAATGTCTCAACATGAGGATCTCAAACCTTTTCGTCTATCCCTATTGGAAAAGATAAATTTCTATCGAATCGGCAGGAAGTAGGTCAAATATGAACTACATGTGCATGATCTGATGCTTATGATTTTTTTAAAAATAATTTTTAGGTTTACTATATGTTATTTCATCACAGATCGACTTCAAGTTTAGCGAGGCTCCGACCTGAGCTAAGAATCTTAATGCCCGTCGTTCGACAAAGCTTAACGATAGTTTAAAATGGGCACAAGAAAATTTAAAAACGATCCAAACAATGTGAAATCTTTGCGTGGTGTCATATTATGTGATAAAGTTGGAAGGAAAATATTAAACTTGGTATATTGATTATGTCTCAAAAAAACCTTTAAAAAATAATCTATCTCATTCGAAGTTTCTTTGCTTTAGGTCAAATAACCAATGTTATGGCTAGAATCAAGGTATAGTTTATGATAATATATTCATATTATGTATACATGTGCATCAAGAGATGACGAACAATGTTGCAGGAGGAAGTTTTTCCTTTTTATCGCACCAAAAAAGCTATTTTCTATTTTTCGAGCGCAAAAAAGAGGGATTTTGTGAACCAACCACCAAATGGCTAATTCAAAATGCTATCACCCAGTTTTTCAAAAATACTAGACCACCTTATTTGGACAATGTCATAATAGGGGATCTCAAACCTTTCTGTCCATCCCTGGTGAAAAAGACAAATTTCTGCCGAATCGACACGAAGTGGGTCAGATATGAACTATATGTACATGATTTGATGCTTATAATTTTATTACAAAAATATTTTTTAGGTTCACAATATGCTAATTCATCAGAGATCCACTTCATATTATGCTCATGATTTTTTAGCGAGTCTCAGTCCCGAGCTAACAATCTTTATATCTCTCGTTTAAACAGGCAAATGAAATTATGGCTAAAAACACGCAATGTTTGTGATAAGTTGATATGGATATCACATTTGGATTCCTCTCATTTTTCTGATCAATTTAGACATATTATTTTTCAAAAATCCGATTTACAGATTTAAAGATATTAATTATTCCATATTAAATAAAATATACAAAAAATAAAATCATTATATTTTTATTTAAATTCAATAATATTCTTACTTATTCATTGTTTTTTACTTAAATAATTATTTGTAATTTCAAAAAATAAAAACATGTGACATGATGATATAAGAGTTAATATGATTGACAACAAGGTATAAATTGTTTCTCTGAAGGAACGGAGAAGTTAAGCATGTTGGGGTGCTGTGGTTGGAGTAATGAGGATGGGTGACCGATCGGAAAGTTTGACCAAGATTGCAATTTAACCAAAGATTAAGTATAATTAGTGTTAAAAATATTTCATGTGAGAGATTAACGAGTCAAACAATTCAAAGATTAAAAAAATGAAAAATAAAATTATTTTTACAACCGGCCGTTAGGCTATGCTGATGGGGGCTACGCCGACGGCAGTCCTCGGCGTAGCCTATGCCGACAACTTTTGGATACGCTGAGGGGCTTCGTGGCTACGCCGAGGGAGCTACGCCGAGGTCCGCCGTCGGCGTAGGCTATGCTGACGGCTATATGGCATACGCCGACGGATTTCGTCCTTCGGCCTACCACGTCATTCCTGTAGTGCCAGTTCCGGCATTTCCACATCAACCTCCTCGCAAAGCCATGTCTGAGTATATCCATTTTCGCGTATCTCAATATCTTTGATCTTTCTCTGTAATATATCTCCAATCCGGTTAGTGAAGGCTATAGGCCTGGTACTCGAGAAGTATCAAAAAAAATGCAATTCACGCCCTCTGTTTTAAAATATAAGATAAATCTACACACTAAATGTGTATAGATGCACTACATTTATAAACCTAAAAACGGAGAAAGTATATTTTTGTTTCTAACTATTATATATGTTGGCTATTGGATTAACTCTAGAGATAACATGAATATAGCTTATAGCCAATGGTTGGCTTTACTGTTGCTCTTGCTTTTATGTAACATGTGGTTCCCCGGTTCAAAAGCAAACAACGCATCCGATCGATCGTACTTTGATACGTCCTGATGTCTCCGAAAGCGATGGTTGGGAAGGAAAATCCGCATACACCTAGCAAGAGATCATCCCCATCTGGTTAGGTCGTCTGACAGCGTAACGCTAATCAGCCAAGTACTTTGAAGTAATGAAAGGATAGTTAAGTTGACTCCCGGCCGGCCGGCCTAGCTAGCGAGCAACACGTGATGGCACCTGTCCATGTGTGCCACCTATTTCACCAAGTACGCTTGGCGCATTAGGCTGCATGGTCCATCCATGCTTCCATGTTTTTTTTGGCGCGAAAGATGTGATTGTTTGTTTGAGGAGAAACTTCATCGATGGCGTCAGTGATCAGCCAGATACGTGCTCAGATGTTAAGGACGTGTTTGGTTGGCTTGATATTCGTTTTTCGTATCGGGCCGGAAAATATAAACTTATTTGGTGTCCCATGGCATGCCACGGATTTGGTCCGCATGAGTCTTAAAGCACCTCTCATCTTGACTTCGGAGGAACGTCAAATCGAGTGTTTCCATCGGGACAGGCCCTAGCGAGCGTAGGGGGAGAAACGGCGTGCGCGGGGAGGTAGCGGGGAGATGGCGGGAGCCGAAAGAATCGCAGAGTTGTATGGAGCAAAAACTAGGCTCATCTCCCTCTTATGCTACCACCTCCCGTTGGAAAACAAATCCTTCCGCATTTTCCTCTTGTGCGGCGGCTTTGGCTAGTAGCTAGGTAAAATTATCGTGAACTCATATTTGCTAGTAGCTAGGATGGTAATTTAGTACTACGAGTTTAATTTGCCGCTTATTTGAAACTGCCAGTTCAGTTTTCTACCTATGTTCTATTACGTGGTAACATCACCAGCTCTGAGAAGTGGTGAGCACATCACTATGTCATCGGTGTTGAGATATATATTGTATAGATATAGGTCTCCATGTATTTTAGGGTTGTACCTGTAATTGTGTCTATATATATGAGAGCAGCCGACCCTATTTTGTGATCATCTTCGAGCTTTCTTGTCATGTCGACAAGGCCACAGTGGTATTTTGTGATAACGTATCAGCTGTCTACCTCTCCGCCAACCCCGTTTATCATCGGCGCACCAAGCACATTGAGCTGTATATCCACTTTGTCCGTGAGCAGGTTGCCCTTGGCCACGTTCGAGTTCTTCATGTGCCGACTTCTCAGCAATTTGCAGACATCATGACGAAGGGATTGTCGTCGACAACTTTTCCTCAGTTTCGCTCCAGTCTATGTGTCGGTGCCGACCCTTCGACTGCGGGGGGTGTTGAGATATATATATTGTATAGATATAGGTCCCCGTGTATTTTAGGGTTATACCTGTAATTGTGTCTATATATATGAGAGCAGCCGACCCTATTAGACGTGTGCATTGTCTAATACTATTCTACTGTCGTGGTGGTATCATGGCATATGCCATGGGTAGGCTAAAGATGGGGCCAATGGACGTGGAGGAATCCGGGGAGGGATGATGCGGTGAAGACCGCACTCATATGAACAAAGAGAAATACAATGTATATTGGATTGAAGCTCTCAAGTGGAGATAACACCTCATTCTATACGTCTAATCCTTTGTAATCTTGCCATACTTGTGGCTACAATCATGCTCCTTGAGCTGTTTCCCCTATGCTTCTATCTAAGCTCTCTGTGAGAGTGGAGGAAGAGGAAGAAGGAGAGCTCCTAGTGAGCAGAAAGGAGAGGAGCCCTTCGGGGCCTCTATTAGAACGATCCCCCTGGTGCTCCTTATAAAGGGGAGCCCAGGGGACAAGTCTTGTGCTACACGCTTAGCATCTAGACGGCATATTCTGGGCATCTTCCAGAGATGCTGAGCATATGCCTTGGCATCTTTGGAGATGTCAGGCATATTCCCTAGCATCTTGTTAGATGCCCTGGGCATATTCCATACGTCATGTGCCAGTCTGAGCTGGTGGGCTCCCAAGACTGGCACAATGCTTGTTGGTCTTGTCCTAGATAAATGGCGTGTAGCTATGAAGGTTAGGAACACATCTGGAGACAAATAGGAGGGCGTACGGGATGAAATAACTCGGCCCAGAGGCCCCAGACGAAGCGGTGATTCGGCCTGCTTCCTAGTTGATTCGGCCTGGTCCTATTTGCTGGAGACCAAGGCCCAGCCGAATAGTTTCTGGCCTCAGCCGAATTAGATGATCAAGGGCCCATCCGGATCTTGTGTAACTCGGCCCATAAGGCGAAGCAGCAGCCCAGGCCGAGCCTCAGGTCGATCCGCTGGCAGTGATCCCGTGGTGGGCCGACTTAGGCCGCGTCGGCCCATCCAGGTTGTCCTGGAGCGCTGGGTTGGCGCTGGAGAAGTTCCTGCGGTGGGCCGAGCTGCTCGTGCCGGCCCACCCGAGGAAGGAACACGCGGGCGGGGAGTAGGTCGGCCCACGCCGGGCTCTCTGCTGATCGATGGAGTACGGTGGTGACGCGGGAGCCCAGGGAGCCGGAGGGAGCGCGGGGAGAGGTCGGTGGAGTATGGTGGTGACGCGGTGGTAGCTCGGCCAGTGGGCCGGATTAGGCCTAGGTTGCTGTTTTCGCCTAGGAGGGTGGCAGGACTAGGCCGAATTAGCTTTAATTCGGCCCTGGTCCTCTTTTCCTCTTTTCCTTTTGTTTATCTCTCTTAATTCCCTATTGATGTATCTTTTTATTCTTTTGTAAAGACTTCCGTTAATCCTGTAAGGTTTGATTACACATTAACTCTGGGGTATCCGGGGTAATATCCCCGACATTAGTCCCCGAGGCTATGTGGGACTCGTAGAGTCACGCATAGGCTTCATATTAAATATTCCCAGAGTTGTCTTCAGACTTATAATTTCTTTGTCCTATATTCCTTGGTCGTATAATATTTTTGGGTAAGTTTGTGTCTTTGACCTTCTTGGGCTCTTCTCGTAACCCTACTAGGCAAGTTTTTTGGTTTCTGGCCTTCCTGGGTACTGATCATAACTCCTTTGGGTAAGTTTCTGGACTTCTGGCCTTCATGGGCACTGGTCATAACCCCTTTGGGTAAGTTTCTGGACTTCTGGCCTTCATGGGCACTGGTCATAACCTGTTTGGGTAAGTTTGGGTAAGTTTCTAGACTTCTGGCCTTCATGGGCATTGTTCATAACCCGTTTGGGTAAGTTTCTAGTTCTGACCTTCTTGGGCATTGCTCTTTTAACCCGTTTGGGTAAGTTTCTAGTTCTGGCCTTCTTGGGCATTGCTCTTTTAACCCCATTGGGTAAGTTATGAGTTCTGGCCTTCTTGGGCACTGCTCTTTTAACCCCATTGGGTAAGTTATGAGTTCTTGCCTTCTTGGGCATTGCTCTTTTAACCTCTTTGGGTAAGTCATGAGTTCCGGCCTTATTGGGCACTGATCCTTTAACCTCTTTGGGTAAGTTATGAGTTCCGGCCTTATTGGGCTCTGCTCTTTTAACCTCTTTAGGTAAGTTATGAGTTCCTGCCTTCTTGGGCATTGCTCTTTTAACCCCATTGTGTAAGTTAGGAGTTCTTGCCTTCTTTGGCATTGCTCTTTTGACCCCATTGGGTAAGTTATGAGTTCTGGCCTTATTGGGCTCTGCTCTTTTAACCTCTTTGGGTAAGTTATGAGTTCTTGCCTTCTTGGGCATTGCTCTTTTAACCCCATTGGGTAAGTTATGATCCGAGTCATCTGATTCCAAACCCGAGTTACTTTACTCAAAACTGACTTTATGTCTTAAGTCTGAGTCATCCGACTCAAATCTCAGTTACATGACTCAATTCCGAGTTAACCCTTCCCAAATCCGAGTTACTTTACTCCAAATTGACTTTATGTCTTAAGTCTGAGTCACCTGACTTAAATCCGAGTTATAGGACTCAAATCCGAGTTAACTCATCCCAAATCTGAGTTACTTTACTCAAAATTGAATTTATGTCTTAAGTCTGAGTTATCTGACTCAAATCCGAGTTAACTCATCCCAAATCCGAGTTATTTTACTCAAAATTGACTTTATGTCTCAAGTCTGAGTCACCTGACTCAAATCCGAGTTATATGACTCAAATCCGAGTTAACTCATCCCAAATCCGAGTTACTTTACTCAAAATTGACTTTATGTCTTAAGTCTGAGTCATCTGACTCAAATCCGAGTTAACTCATCCCAAATCCGAATTACTTTACTCAAAATTGACTTTATGTCTTAAGTCTGAGTCATCTGACTCAAATCCGAGTTATTTTACTCAAAATTGATTTTATGTCTTAAGTCCGAGTCATCTGACTCAAATCTGAGTTATATGACTCAAATCCGAGTTATCTCATCCCAAATCCGAATTACTTTACTCAAAATTGACTTTATGTCTTAAGTCTGAGTCATCTGACTCAAATCCGAGTTACATGACTCAAATCCGAGTTATTTTACTCAAAATTGACTTTATGTCTTAAGTCTGAGTCATCTGACTCAAATTCGAATTATATGACTCAAATCCGAATTAACTCATCCCAAATCCGAGTTATCTATTTGCTACGATATAGTTTGATTTGGCGTGATGACGACAATTTGCCTTTGATACGGATCCGAGATATAGATCCGAGATTAAGCTTTGGGATATGGTAATAGGGCTAACCGCTGAGAGATCTGATTCGAGATGTAGATATGAGATATAGATTCGAGATATGATAAGCTGGCCAATAGTCATCCGAGATATGGGATAACCTGGCAAGATGGTGAGATATCAATCCGAGTCATAACATAACCTGGCAATCTGGTGAACTGAATAAAGCTTCGGCCTGAATCAGAGATGTGATTAGTACGCCGAGTCTGAATACCAATCCGAATTATTATATACCCTGGCAAGCTGAATCAAATGTTAGTCCGAATCAGAGACAATCTACTGAGCTGAGTTAAAGGTTAATTCAAAGCATAAACAAATTGACTTCAAGTTATATCCGAATCATCAATAAGCTGGCCGGTAAGCTGAGTTAAAGGACAATCCAAAGCATAAATAAACTGATTCAAATTCTATCCGACTCATAAGTAAGCTGACTCAAATTCTATCTGGATCATAAATAAGTTGATTCAAATTCTGTCTGAGTTATAAATAAGCTGGCTAGGGAGCCGAGTTAATGGATAATCCAAAACATAAACTAACTGACTCAAAATCTATCTAAATCACAAATAAGCTGATTCAACTTATGGCCGAGTTAACAGATAAGCTGGCTGATGTACAGATCAACATGATGTTCTCTTAATCCAAAGGTGACTCTACGGATAAGTCGGCTAGTCCCCGGGTTAAGTTCTTTTCTCCCCGGGGTGAAGGATTGAGCGTAGGTGACTGAGTTATCTGGCACTTACAGTATACTTGGGGAAGTGTTTGAGTGAGTCTTGCTAAGTCATACGTGCTTTGCTGAGTTATTTGGTACTTACAGTAGGCTTGGAGTAGTGCTTGAGTCCTTCTTGCTGAGTCTTACCTGTTTTGTTGA
The DNA here is from genome assembly GCA_916181665.1 of Avena sativa. NCBI lineage: Eukaryota > Viridiplantae > Streptophyta > Magnoliopsida > Poales > Poaceae > Avena > Avena sativa. Next base: position 364,837,581 of record OV702279.1, on the reverse strand, counting down.
GTCAGACTTGGAGACCCTTTGTGCTTACCTCTTTGTTCTCTGTTCGCTTGGTGAAGCTGCATGAGCCCTATGAGGAACAAGTTGATGAAGATGTTCCCGTCCGGATGGAAACCCAACCAACGCCACTAAAGGCCCCACGGTGGGCGCCAAATGTCGTGGTGGTATCACGGCATATGCCATGGGTAAGCTAAAGATGGGGCCAATGGACGTGGAGGAATCCGGGGAGGGATGATGCGGTGAAGACCGCACTCATATGAACAAAGAGAAATACAATGTATATTGGATTGAAGCTCTCAAGTGGAGATAACACCTCATTCTATACGTCTAATCCTTTGTAATCTTGTCATACTTGTGGCTACAATCATGCTCCTTGAGCTGTTTCCCCTATGCTTCTATCTAAGCTCTCTGTGAGAGTGGAGGAAGAGGAAGAAGGAGAGCTCCTAGTGAGCAGAAAGGAGAGGAGCCCTTCGGGGCCTCTCTTAGAACGATCCCCCTGGTGCTCCTTATAAAGGGGAGCCCAGGGGACAAGTCTTGTGCTACACGCTTAGCATCTAGACGGCATATTCTGGACATCTTCCAGAGATGCTGAGCATATGCCTTGGCATCTTTGGAGATGCCAGGCATATTCCCTAGCATCCTGTTAGATGCCCTGGGCATATTCCATACATCATGTGCCAGTCTGAGCTGGTGGGCTCCCAAGACTGTCACAATGCTTGTTGGTCTTGTCCTGGATAAATGGCGTGTAGCTATGAAGGTTAGGAACACATCTGGAGACAAATAGGAGGGCGTACGGGATGAAATAACTCAGCCCAGAGGCCCCAGACGAAGCGGTGATTCGGCCTGCTTCCTAGTTGATTCGGCCTGGTCCTATTTGCTGGAGACCAAGGCCCAGCCGAATAGTTTCTGGCCTCAGCCGAATTAGATGATCAAGGGCCCATCCGGATCTTGTGTAACTCGGCCCATAAGGCGAAGCAGCAGCCCAGGCCGAGCCTCAGGTCGATCCGCTGGCAGTGATCCCGTGGTGGGCCGACTTAGGCCGCGTCGACCCATCCGGGTTGTCCTGGAGCGCTGGGTTGGCGCTGGAGAAGTTCCCGCGGTGGGCCGAGCTGCTCGTGCCGGCCCACCCGGGGAAGGAACACGCGGGCGGGGAGTAGGTCGGCCCACGCCGGGCTCTCTGCTGATCGATGGATTACGGTGGTGACGCGGGAGCCCAGGGAGCCGGAGGGAGCGCGGGGAGAGGTCGGTGTAGTATGGTGGTGACGCGGTGGTAGCTCGGCCAGTGGGCCGGATTAGGCCCAGGTTGCTGTTTTCGCCTAGGAGGGTGGCAGGACCAGGCCGAATTAGCTTTAATTCGGCCCAGGTCCTCTTTTCCTTTTGTTTATCTCTCTTAATTCCCTATTGATGCATCTTTTTATTCTTTTGTAAAGACTTCCGTTAATCCTGTAAGGTTTGATTACACATTAACTCTGGGGTATCCGGGGTAATATCCCCGACATCTACACAACCCTAAGCCTGCGGCAACATGCATTGGGAAGTACTATGAAAATGAGACAGATCGAGGGAGGGGGAGGGACGAGGTAAAGAAGATGAGGAGAGAGAGAGAGAGAAGATGAGCTGGATATCCACTTTGTCCGTGAGCAGGTTGCCCTCGGCCACGTTCGAGTTCTTCATGTGCCGACTTCTCAGCAATTTGCAGACATCATGACGAAGGGATTGTCGTCGACAACTTTTCCCGAGTTTCGCTTCAGTCTATGTGTCGGTGCCGACCCTTCGACTGCGGGGGGTGTTGAGATATATATTGTATAGATATAGGTCCCCGTGTATTTTAGGGTTATACCTGTAATTGTATCTATATATATGAGAGCAGCCGACCCTATTAGACGTGTGCATTGTCTAATACTATTCTACACAACCCTAAGCCTGCGGCAACATGCATTGGGAAGTACTATGAAAACGAGACAGATCGAGGGAGGGGGAGGGACGAGGTAAAGAAGATGAGGAGAGAGAGAGAGAGAGAGAGAGAGAGAGGGAGAGAGAGAAGATGAGCTAGATATCCACTTTGTCCGTGAGCAGGTTGCCCTCGGCCACGTTCGAGTTCTTCATGTGCCGACTTCTCAGCAATTTGCAGACATCATGACGAAGGGATTGTCGTCGACAACTTTTCCTGAGTTTCACTCCAGTCTATGTGTCGGTGCCGACCCTTCGACTGCGGGGGGGGGGGGGGGTGTTGAGATATATATTGTATAGATATAGGTCCCGTGTATTTTAGGGTTATACCTGTAATTGTGTCTATATATATGAGAGCAGCCGACCCTATTAGACGTGTGCATTGTCTAATACTATTCTACACAACCCTAAGCCTGCGGCAACATGCATTGGGAAGTACTATGAAAATGAGACAGATCGAGGGAGGGGGAGGGACGAGGTAAAGAAGATGAGGAGAGAGAGAGAGAGACGTGGATCTAAATGAATCGAATAAATTGCCAAGGAGACAAGCGTGTGAAGAAAATAGTGACACTGCATTTCGTAAGGAAAATGATACTATTCCCCCGGGGGATTTCTGTTAGAATTATGCCCTAGAGGCAATAATAAAGATATTATTATTATAATTCTTGTTCATGATAATGTTTATATTCCATGCTAGAATTGTATTAAGCGGAAACTTTAATACTTGTGTGGTTTGTGAACAACACCGTGTCCCTAGTACGCCTCTATGGACTAGTTCATTGATTAATGATGGTTAAGGTTTCCTAACCATGGATATGAGTTGTCGATTAATAATGAGATCACATCATTGGGAGAATGATATGATGGACAGACCCAAACTAAGCAAAGCAATTATATCGTGTCATCGTGTTCATCTTTGCGAAGCTTTTCTTATGTCAAATATTGTATTCCTTAGACCATGAGATAATACAACTCCCTGGTATCGGAAGAAAGCTTTGAGGTCATCAAACGTCATCCTATGAGAGGGTGATCATAAAGGTGTCTCTCAGGTGATCGGAAAGTATCTGTTGGGTTGTATGTATCGAGATGGGATTTGTCCCTCCCAAGTCGGAGAGATATACTTCGGGCCCACTCGGTAATCGATATCAACACCGCTTGCAAGCATGTGGTTAAGGAGTTAATCACAAAGTGATATCGGATTACGGAATGAGTAAAGTACTTGCTGTGAACGAGATTGAACTAGGTATGACGGTACCGACGATCAAATCTCGGGCAAGTAAAATATCGCGAGACGAAGGAAATATATATATGGGATTGATTGAATCCTGGCATAGTGGTTCATCCGATATGATCATCGATGAATGTGTGGGAGTCAATATGGGTTTCCAGACCCCGCTGTTGATTATTGATAGAAGATCATGTCTGCATATTCTCGAACCCGAAGGGTCACACACTTAACGTGTCTCGACGCTAGGATAGATTGGATAATTGGTTTATGAGTTTTTGTTCGGAGTCTCGGATGGGATCCGAGACATCACGAGAGGTTCCGGAGTGGTCCGGAGAATAAGATTCATATAAGGCAGTGCAGTTTTTGGAGTTCGAAATTGTTCCGGGTTAATTGGTATTGTACCGGAAGCTTCTAGAACCTTCCAGAAGGGGACCAACGTGACCCCACCTTCCGGGAGGGGGCATGAGCCTATGAGGGAGTGCCCTGGCCACATTGGGCCAGGGGCACAAGGCCCCATAGGGCCCAGCCGGCCAAACAAGGGATAAACCCTAATTAGAGCTTCTAGAAGGGGGGTTTCCTTGCCCCCCCACTCCTTCCTCCTTGGCCGCCGGCCTTGGGCTTGGGGAAGGGGTTAGGGCAGGCGCCCACCCCTCTATATATAGAGGGTTGGGGCGCACCACCCCCCACACCTCCTCCTCAACCCTAGCCGCCCTGCTGCTCTCCTCTCTCTCTCCCTCCCGACTGCGTGTAGGCGAAGCCCTGCTGCAGAAACTCTCCACCACTTGCACCGCGCCGTCGCGTTGTAGATCCAATCCGTCTCTCCACCATACTTGCTGGACCAAGGAAGGAGGAGACGTCGATGTGCTGCACATGTGCATCTCACGGAGGCATCGCCACTTGCTGTGCTAGATCGGATCGGATCGCGAGGAGGAGAAGCGAGTACGACTACACCACCCACGTTCCGACGAACGTTCCGCTGTGCGAATCTTCAAGGGTATGAAGATCTAATCCAATCTCTCTCGTTGTTCGCATCCGTAGAAAATTTTGATTTACTATGCCGCGAACCCCTTCAATTTCTGTTTTCCATCCCCCGGGTCGTACATCGCGCGCGGAGCGTTACTTTCGCAGGCCCATGTATCCGATTCTATTCTTATCTTCCCCATACATACGTATGGTCTATCTTCTCCAATAGGTGACGCCATCTCGCTGCTCCTGCCGCCTTCCATGGCTCCCCGTCTCCACATCTCCAAAGCCATGGAGGAAGCTCGCCGCTGCGCTCACGCCTGGCCGAGCCGCGCCCTCGCCTGGTCGCGCCGCGCCCCAAGCATCGCGTCGTGCGCCGTCGTTTCCGGAGCACGTCCCGCCGCACCGCTCGCAGGTCGCACGAGCTTCTCGCCTACAGCTCCGGCAGCCGCCCGCCGCTGCAGCTCCCACTGACGTGCCGCCACCTACCATTACAGGTCTGCCCGTGTGTCTCGTGATGGCCATGTGGAGCTTCAGGCTGTCCATGGGGTTGTGCTGTCGCGCCGGTGATTTTTCTACACGCATCTGATATTGCTATCACATATTAGAGTGCTTGCTACCTATGATGTCGAGGGCTGCTACATGGGTTTGCAAGGCTGCTACGTGCGGCCGACGGCGATGCTACAAGTGGTGTGGGGTTTTGCTACAAATGCTTTGTTATTTTGCTATGAGATCGACGACGAGGTTTCCGATGAGGTATCTTACGAGATTGGATTTACTACAATATGATATATTTTTTTGCTACATACATTTTGTACTCTTGCTACAATAGCATAAAATTTTTGCTACACGGTCTCCGGCGAGGTCTTCGGTGAGATCTCCGGCGAGGTCGGGTTTGCTACATTAGCACAAATTTTTTTCTACACGGTCGCCGGCGATGTCTCCGGCGAACTCTCCGGCGAGGTCCAGTCTATTTTTCTATTTCTTGGATCAAACCGTTTTTTGCTACGCGGGAATATTTATAGCAAAAACGAATATGTCTGCAGGAAAAGCGGGATTTTTATCCCAAAAAAGAGGACACGTGGTTGACTGGATACCCGAGGATAAAAAACCCAAATCCCCCGAAACGCCTAGTACTACCCATTTCGTAAGGATTAGTATAGTACTACCTATCTTCATGTGGAAACTCGGTTCCTGCAGCAGATCCAAGGATGATACTACGTACTAGGCATGCATGCCCTTGCACATGTCGGCAGGTAGCTAGCTGGAAAAATCTTACGCATTCATCGTTACAGAGGTTGATGCTTTGATGGGAAGAAAACAAATAAGTAGGGGGTACAGATATGCTAGGTGCTCATGATCGTTGGTCGGCAGAAGAAGGAAGAGTTTACAGGGATGAGATCTTGCTAGCTAATGCACGAGCCACTTTGTTGGGGCCTCTCCTTGAAGTACGCAAGACTCCACAAGATCCCTGTAATGTTGCCCAGGAGCCGAATATCTGTCGCAAAAAGACCGCTCCATCTCTCTCTCTCGTCAATGATGAATTAGATTAGATGCAGGTAAAGTGCAAAAAAGGTTGGATGCATGCGCAATAAGAAGTGTTCCCATCGATGAGACTTGTGCTGGTTTGCATGAAGTAGATGCGCCTTCGTAGCTACTACTACTAGTGGAGTAGTTCCGGTATTTCCACATCAACTTCCTCGCAAAGCCATGTCGTCCGAGTATAGGAGTAGTATCGATTTTCGCGTACTATCTTGGATCGACAGATCTTGGATTTTCTCCTGTATCCGTCAATCTAGGAAGAGAAAAAACTAAAAAGGCCCTAGATTCGGTGGTATGAACCGAGAAGGGCGGGAGAACCTGAAGGCACCGCGTCGGATGGAGGAAGGTGCCATGAGCCAGTCGGCCGGCGATCCCGGCGGGACGGCGCGCGCGCGCGCGGCACGAGGGAGAGGGGGCTGGGCTGGGCGGCACAAGGATTCCCACGTTTTCCACCCGCCAAGTCAGCTGCGCCACGCCGCGTGCCGTGTCTCCCCGATCGCCAGCCACCATTTAACGCTTCCCACTTCCCACCACCACTTGTACTCTACTTGTCCTCCTGTGGGACGGACTCCCCCTCGTCTCGCCTCGATCCCCACCAGCCACAATCTCCACCTCGCTCCAACCGCGAAGCCAAACTCGTCCGTGCCCACGGTCCCCTCCACGATCGTCTCTCCCTACCTGCCGGTACCCAAACTGCCGGTGCAGCGCGCGGGGATGGACGCCGCAGCGGACGCGACGGCCGCGGCGCTGGGCGCGTGGGCGTCGGTCCGGGGCTTCTTCACGCCGGCCACGCTCTTCCTCGTCGTCAACCTCGTCATCGGCACCATCTGGCTCACCTCCCGCACCCACCAGCGCCGCCGCCGCGGCAACGGCTACAGCACCGCCCACGACGCCGACGCCCAGCACAATCACCACCACCAAGAACAACCGCCGTTCCACCACCAGCAGGAGGACCAGTACTACGACGACCGCCAGCAGCAGCACGAGCAGCAGTACGTGCCCCCGCCGCCGGCTCCCGCGCCGCTCGCGCGCACGTCGTCGGTGCTGGACCGCCTCCGCTCCATCGGCCTCTACCGCTTCCGCTCCGGCGACTTCCCGCCCGAGTACGCCGCCGCGGACTCGCGGGACGTGGCCTTTTCTCCTGCACCATCGGGCGCGGATGCCCACTACGAGAGTAGCCGGTCGGAGCCCGCGCCGGTGATGGAGGAGCGGAGGAGGCCTGCCGCGCCGTCGAGGATGAGGAAGTCCTCCAGCTCCGAGGCGAGGAGAGCCGCGGTGCCACCGGTGCCCGCGGCAAAGGTGGTCCAGGTTCGCGCGGCCGCGCTGGAGGACCACGATGATTTCGTCACGCCGCATCATGAGGTGGAGGAGCACGATGATTTCGTCCCGCCGCATCATGAGGCGGAGGAGGAGGAGGAGCACGATGGTTTCGTCACGCCGCCGCCGGCGCATCATGAGGTGGAGGAGGAGGAGGAGGAGGAGCAGTACTACCGAGAGGAGTACGTCCCACCTCTCCGTCCCGCGCCGCTCGCGCGCGCGCCGTCCGTCCTGGAGCGCCTCCGGTCCTTCGGCCTCTACCGCTTCCGCTCGGGCGACCTCGGCGCCGACGACGCCGGCTCGGCCGTGGCGGAGCTGGAGCGGAACCAGGCGCAGAAGCAGGCGACGCAGTACAGCAGGAGCCGGTCGGAGCCGTCCAAGGAGCAGACCAAGAAAAAGCAGCAGCAGTCCAGCGGTGCCAAGATGAGCAAGTCGAGCTCAGAGGCGCGGAAGCCGGCGCTGGCGCCTGTGGAGCCTGAGGCGGAGGCGGAGGGCGGCGTGGACGCGCGCGCGGACGACTTCATCAACAGCTTCCGGAAGCAGCTCCAGCTGCAGCGGCTCAACTCGCTGCTCAACTACAAGGACATGCTCAACCGCGGCGCCTAGCCTAGCGCGCCAGCGTGCCATGCAGATGCAGCTCTGCTCAGCCCGCCGGAGAAGGAGAAGTGCTCATCCGATCCGTAGCGATTATTTAATTTCACGTGCCGCGATTAGAGCGCGTGTTAATACTAGTATACAATGGTTCTAAATGAAATTAACCTGTCAATTACTTGCATAATTTGATTTTGTTTTGCCTCTCTTTTGTTGCGAAATCTCTGTCTACTGTTGTTGTTCAGCATGGCATCATGCATCCATCCATCGTCCGGGCCGAGAGCGACATAGATCGATTTGAGTATAGATTAGCTGAGTCAGGCGTTGATGAGTGAACAGTGTGAGTGATGTTTATCACGTAGGTCTGGTGGCGCCCGGTGGTTCGTGCGTCTCTTTCTCCTCTCTCTCCCTCGTGCCGCTCCTGATGGTTCGCTGTTTGCTTCCCTGGCCTCGAAAATGAAATTCGGGTGAGGATCTCAGTGACGAAGAAGACGCGGTACGGTGGACTTCCGAGTCATTGTTCACAGGGACACGCTGCGTGATGTGGTTCCCCTTGGAGCGATGCGTCAAGTGGTGGTAAACTTTTGTCGAGATTCTTTATAGTAACACGACCTGTCAGTGAACCGTGGAAAGCGGTAACGGATTTGAACTTATCACCGTCCTCCTCGCCAATGGCTTGGATATTCTATTTGGATGCGTTGACCCCTCCCTCACACTATGTACTACTTAGCGGTAAAAGCTTACCGCGCCGGTTAAGGAGTCGTCCTCGGTCGCCATCCTCAAACGCGCGCCAGGCACACACGACACGAAGGTCGCTAGCTAGCTAGTAGCTACAAGTCGACCGGTACAGTCCAGCGGTAAAAACTGCCAAACGGCGACGCGACGCACCTGTCCTCACCGGTCGGGCTCATCCGGCCGGTCCCCGTGATGACACGAGCGCGCGCGTGGGCAGAGCATATCCCGTCCCGTGCGTGCGTGGACCTATCTATCCATACCCATGCGGTCGAGTCGATCGATCATCGGTCGAGGATGTAGCCGCGTCGCCCTCCCGCTGCTAACGTGAGCAAAGTCCGTACGTACGTCTTGTACTGGAACGCCGTCGTCTACATCTCGGCAAAGGACAACTGACCCAGACGGTCGGCGCCTCGGCGGCCTGCTTAATGGTTCAGGGTTTTGCTCGCTTCCGGTCCGACCGCGTGTATTTCGACTTTCGTGCTGGTGCAAGGCGTCTCGTTGCACCGCCGGTTGCTTAGCCAGCGAGCGGTCCTTTCTTGTAAGGGTTTGTCTATTGAGATTTTTTTTTAAGTCTCAATCAACTGAGAAAAATGTAACCGTAGTTAAAAGAAATGTGCAACTCAGTTTTAGTTGCACTTTTCTAACAGAAAACTGTAATTGTATTTTTCTGCAGAAAAATAAAACTGAAACCAGTTGCACTTTTTTTAAACAGACGGTTGCACTTTTCTTAGGTGACTGAGACTTAAGAAAATCTTAGTCAACCGAGAAATAGCAAAACCGTTCTTGTAAATGGAGAAGTCTGTGTGTACAATTTAAATCCCGCACGTGTTCTCAAGAAATTCTTTCTACCAGGGGAGAAGTCCTCATAGTGGCGATTTGGATCTCCAAGTAACATTGGAGCCCAAATATTGCAAAATCCAAAAATTATAAGTTTTTTTAGAAAATCAAATACGATATAAAGTTTTTTTTGTAGCATACCCTCGAAAGATGTCCATGTTCATGGCAATACATAACAATACCTCCAAACATATATGTTAAACTCATGCAACAATGCAGAAATACATTTGTAACATTCAAGTAAAAAAACTCATTGTACCATATACACCCTAAAACCTTGTAGAATTTTACTTGGGGCTACGATCATCAAAAACGATGTTGCACTTCGAAACAACCCTTGCAACATCGAGAAAATCCAAAAACACTCACACCATATCAGAAGCTCTTCATACCCGAGTAGGCCGACGACAGAAGCTCGTCATTGGATCCGACAACTCTCCACCATCTCTCTCGACCCCCAATCATGCCTGAGCCTGATGCATGCACATGGCTCGTAATTGGAGATCGCATAATACATCCCATCCCGGATGAGGTTTTTTTTAGCTCAGCGGGCTAATAAAACACGCTAGGATCGGCTTTTCACAACTCTCATGATGATTAAATTGAACTTCGATTGATTGATGAAAGAAAGAAAGTTTCTAGGGGAAGCTCCTGGCGAGGGGTCTTAATTCGTTGCAGAGCATAGATGGCTACATGCTACCTCCCTTACCTGTGTCATGGACGAAGTTCATGTTGGAGATATGCCCAAGAGGCAATAATAAAGTGGTTATTATCATATCTTCACACTTATGATAAATGTTTACATACCATGCTATAATTGTATTAACCGGAAACATTAATACTTGTGTGATTTGTAAACTAAAATAAGAGTCCCTAGTAAAGCCTCTTGTTAAACTAGCTTGTTGGTTAATATATGATCATGGTTTCCTGATCATGAACATAGAGATGTTATTAACAACAGGATCATATCATTAGGAGAATGATGTGATGGACATACTCCTATAGATAAGCGTAGCATAAAGATCAAGTCATTTAAATAGTTCAATTGCTATATGCTTTCTGATACATAGTAACCTAATTCCTTCGACCATGAGATCATGCATATCACCTTTACCGGATGGATGCTTTGATGACATCAAACACCACACCGTAACTGGGTGGCTATAAAGGTGGCATTGAGTGTTCGGAAAGTATTGGTTGAAACACATGGATCAAGAGTGGGATTTGTCCATCCATATGACGGATAGATATACTCTGGGCCCTCTCGGTGGAATGTCATCCAATTGGCTTGCAAGCATGTGACTGGCTCACAAGGGATCACATATCACGGGAACGAGAAAAGAGTACTTATCGGTAACGAGGTTGAACTAGGTATGCAGAGATACCGACGATCATAACCTCGGATAAGTAAACTATCGTGAGACAAAGGGAAATTGGTATCGTATGTAAGTGGTTCATTCGATCGCAAAGTAATCGTAGAAATATGTGGGAGCCATATGAATTTCCAGATTCCTCTATTGGTTATTGTTCGGAGAAGTGTCTCGATCATGTCCGCATAATTCACGAACCGTAGGGAGACACACTTAAGGATTCGACGTTGTTTTGAGTAGTTATGGTATTATGAGAAAGAGACCGAATGTTGTTCGGAGTCTCGGATGGGATCCGGGATATCACGAGGTGATCCGGAATGGTCCGAAGAATAAGATTCATATAAGGAAAGTCCCGTTTCGGAGTTCGGGAATGATTCCGGTGTTTTCATCGGGAATGTTCTAGAAGGTTCCGGATTGTCCGACACTCCGGGGGGGGGGGGGGAAGGTACATGAATGTGTCATTGAATGATTGCATCATGTACTAACTGTTCTTGCTGTTCCAAAACTTGAAAGTCAAACTGCCAGTTTGAAAGTCAAACGGCTAAAACAGGAAACTGTGGAAAACAGGAAACTGTGGGAAACAGGAAACTGTGGGAAACAAGCAAGAGGAGGTTGAAACCAACTTGGAGGAGGAGTTCCTCTCCTCCAAGCCGGCGGCCAGCCCTAGGCCGAGTTGGGGAGGGACTCCCCTCCCTCCCTGGCGCGCCTAGCCCCTCCACCTATAAAAGGAGGGGCAGGGCCTCCTCCTTGAGACACACAAGTTTCTACCTCTAATCTCCGGTTTAGAGCCGTTTTGGTTTAGAGCTTCTAATTGCTTTAGCATGCGGTTTAGAGCCTTCTAATTGGTGTGTCTAATCTCTAGACCACTAATAGCTCTCTCTCATACTCCACCATACTCGCTCCGGCTTAAGGCGAAGCCCTGCGGGATCTCCCCTCTACTTCCGGTACCACGCCGTTGTGCTGCCGGAATCAAGAGGAGAGTGCTACAACCTCCGCTGCCTGCTGGAACAAGGGAGAGGAAGGTCTTCGTCGAGTACCGAACGTGTGACCGACTGCGGAAGCGCTGCCGGAACGCAGCGCCGGAAGGATCGTCTACGCGATCTTGAGATCGAAAAGAGTACGACTACATCACCCACGAGAATCTGCTCTCGTTAACCGCTTTGGAATCTTCGAGGGTGAGTTATTTCATCGACTCGTTGCTGCAATCTAGTAGATAGATCTTGGCTTGTTTGTTTGTATGCGATAGAAAATTTTTGTTTTCCATGCTACGACCCCCTACAGTGGTATCAGAGCCGTGTCTATATGTAGATCTGTTGCACGAGTAGAACACAATGGTCATTGTGGGCGTTGATGCTTTTATTGTCGATTGCTTCTTGTGTACTTTGCATCTTGCGGTATGTTGGGATGAAGCGGCCCGGGCTAACTTTACATGACATCGTTCATGAGACTTGCTCCACGCTTGACATGCAACTTGTATTGCATAAGTGGCTTTGCGGGTGCCTGTTTCTCCTAGCATAGTTAAGATCCAATTTACAACGGGTGATTGACAATACTAGTATCAATGTTGTGGTTCTTGTTCGTAAGTTAGAACGACACTTATTGAAAGCCCCAAACCACGTAAAACATGCAAAGAAAATTAGAGGCGTCTAACTTTGTTTTGCAGGGGTGTGCTGTGATGTGATATGGTCATGATTGTGATTATATATGATGTATGCAATGTTCCTTATTGTAAGTTGGCAACCGGCAGGAGCCATATGGTTGTCTTTAAATTCTGTTAAGACCCGCGTGTCTATTCAAAGTAGTTGTAATAGTTGAAGCCGGTGGACGACAACCATGGAGAAGCATCATTGACCTTGATGCAATGTCGGTGATGATGGAGATCATGTCCATGCTTGAAGATGGAGATCGGAAGCACAAAGAAGAAAGGCCATATCATATCACATATTATGAATTGCATGTGATGTTAATCCTTTATGCATCTTGTATTGCTTAGTAGACGACGGTAGCATTATAAGATGATCCCTCATGCACATGAATTTCAAGTCATAAAGTGTTCACCCTTAGTTAGCACCGTTGCTAAAGCTTGTTGTTTCTAAGCACCACATGATGATCGGGTGTGTTAGATTCTACAAGTGTATACAACGTGAGCAAGCCAGATTTTCTCATGCGGAAACTAAGGTTTGATCTTGACGAGCCTAGCATGTACAGACATGGCCTTAGGAACACGGATTACCGAAAGGTAGAGCATGAGTCATATAGTAGATATGATGAACATGTTGATTGTTCGCCATTGAAGCTATATCAACTCTCGTGATGATCGGTTTTGATGTGGTGGATTTGGTTCGTGTGATCACTAAAACAATGTGAGGGATATTGTTTTGAGTGGGAGTTCACCAAGATTAATTTAATTATTAATTAGAACTCAATTTATCATAAACTAAATCAAAGTGAATTTGCATAATTGTTGTAGTCATTGGCATCCGTTTACCACCTTGCGCTTAGTTATAATTGAGATGATAGAACTATAGAATTCTGGTTAGTTACTTTACGAACTGGTATCGTATTGTTTTGAAGTGTTAATCTAAAGTTTAAAAGTCCTATTGCAAACTTTCAGTAAGTTCCGGTTACTCCATGAAGTTTAATAATTAGTATTAAATCAAGAGTAACAATTCCAAGTGTTAGTATATAAGTATCATGTTTGTCTCCATGATTCTTGATATTCAAAGGATTCTCTTAATATCAAGGTTATCTAGGATCTGAAAGAGTTGTTTCAGAAACCATGATGTGTGGAAGATACTGTGATATCTGAAACAAAGTTTTGGTTACAACATGATAGAGTATAATATGGCAAAGTTCATGTTCTCATATTTTGATGAGAATTTGGAAAAGGTTGGAGACACTTGTTGTCCTAATCCTCCAAAAGGTTTTTGGATAGCAACATTATACTCATAATTCATCGTTATAAGCTAAAAGTAGCTTGATCATGGACGATTCCATGATAAGGATGAATATTTGATGTAGGTAAAATGTTTACTACACCAAGAGATTACTAAATAAAGGAATTTGAAAGAACACCAAACATTTGATGATGGTGATCTACTTCAAAGTGCAAGTTCAAAGACATTGGTATTTAACTATACATGTTTTGGACTATGTGTCATATGTATGACTCCACTATTGATGTTGATAGATTCTTTCAAACAGAAAAGGAAATACTGAAAGAGAATCTCATAAATATATGGCAGAAAAGAAAAGACTAGAATTGTTCAGTTTAAGTATATAGATGTTATACATGTTATGGCTATATTCTTTGCTTATTAAACAATGTGGTTCTTAAGTATTTGATACTGAATTTGTTGGTGTGAATCGTCATACGAAACAACACAATTCATGAACTGCAATGGCCTAAGTAACTAGCAAAAGAATATGTGATGATGTTCATTGAGAACAAATAAAGGGTTATTGTGTTGCTCGTTAAACATCAAAGCTTGCCTTCAAGATTTTTTTTATCGGGTATTATGAGAACAAAAGGGTTGTTCAAATAATTGCTGTAATCCATAAAAGATGGATGATTCAAAAATCTCGTTGGAGAAATCACATCCATAAAACTAGTGCTAAAAATGTCTAAAGACAAATTGATTGAAAGATCACTTAGGAAGTGACATCGCCGTTTAAATTATAATGGAAAGAAAACATGAAGAAACTCCATGTGGATGGAATTTTGGAGTCTTCTGATTTTTGATCAAATGACGCTTGTGAAACTTTCCTAGAGATAATTGAAACTTCGTTCATAGGCCAAAAGGGAACGAAAGACTAGCTTATTGGAATTTGTACATATTGTTGTACGAAGTCCATTATGTGTAGTCAAGAGCGGTGGATTTCAACTTCATATGCCTTCTCCGAAAATTTGAGTGAATATATGAATATTTACTTAATAAGGATGAAGTGTGAAATATTTGGAAAAGTTCAAAGACTTTCGAGATGAAGTGCAAAATCATTGTAACAAGAATATAAATAGTTTATGATAAGATCATAAAGGAAGATATTTGAGTTACAGAGTTTAGCATAATACCTAAGATTTAAGGAATCGTTCCGTGGATTTGCATTTCCCGAAACACCATAAGAGTATGGAGGATTCAAGATATGTAATTAAACCTTGTTTGACATGGTAAGATCAAAGGTATAATTCATAAAACTGCCATTATATTTTAAAGATTAAAAGCTTTAGAGATTACCGTTTTTCCACTGAAAAGAGCTCCATCATAATCCGTTGAAATGACACCATATGTTATGGTTTGGGATAAAACCCAAGTTGTCCTTTCTTAAACATTGGTATGCTATGCATAAGAAAGATGTTTGCAACCAAAGTCGGATGAACCTGTCTTTGTTAAGTATTCCTCCATAACACCGGAGACAAAAGTGTTTGTCACTTAGAACGTCAAGTTTCTTTTAGAAGGAATTTTTCGTGAAAAGTAAAGTGGGAGGACAATAGAACTTTGATAAGGTTAAAAGAACCTTAGCTATATGTGCAAAGTTGCGTAGCACCGAAAAGTGTTCCGGAGGCAACAACAATGCTCATGGCTCACGTGCCTCAAAGGTTGTGGTCACGGAGATCTAAGTTCCTATTGAAACAAGTAGATCGGGTAAACAATCAAATACCAAGATTTGAGGGTTGAATCATTATTTGAGAATAATGAACCGACTACATACAAAGAAGCGATGATGGGCCCTGACTCCGTCAAATGGCTTGAAGCCATAAAATCCGTGATAGTTCCATACACGAGAAATCAAGTTTTGAACTTGAAGGACCCTCGAGAAAGGTGTAAGACCTTACAGTTGTGTCTGGATCTATAAAGAAATAGACATGGATGTTTTACATCTATGAAATAGTCGACATGTTGGGAAAGAGTTCACAAAATGTTCAAAGGTTGACTATGACAAGATTTGATCTTTCATAGTGATATTTAGTCTAGACGGATTAATGTAGCAACCACTACATATAATTTGTTATATGGTAGTTGAATAAACAAAACAAGTTCTTCTAATAGAATCGTTACCTAGGACATGTGCATAACACGGTCCATAGGGTTTTGTTAATTCAAAAGGATGCTAAAAGTATATGCAAACTTCAATGATTAAAGTGAGCATCGCGGAGTTGGAATCTTCACTGTGATGAAACTGTTAAAGGAGTTTAAAAGTTCATCAGAGACGATGGAGATGCTTGCATTTGCAAGAAATTAAGTGGGAGCGCTAAGACATGTTTCTAATACGTTATGTGGAAGACATATTGTTGATTGGAAATAATGTATCTTTTATTAACACATATTAAGAATTTCATCCCGATGAAAGACTTAGGCAAAACCTAAATATTTGGCATCAATAGACGCTAATATGGTTGTGCCAGAAGTACATAGACGAGATATTGAATGAGTTCAATATAGAAACTACAAGAAAGGTTCTTGTCGCACAGAAAGGATTGAAAGAGTTCAATGTTGATGATATATTCAAGTGTATTGACATTTGGTAAAGTGAAACAAATAATCAAGTATAGATTGATACTTGATGTATGAAATCATAAAGAGTATTTATATCAATCATACTGTGATATGTACAAATCCAGATATGTCCTATGCTCTAAATGTTGTGAGCATATACCAGAATGATTCGTAAGATGATCATTGGACAATAGTAAGGATATTCTTATGATCTTTTGGAAGAACTAAGAGTATAATATTTGTAGAAGTGACAAATAGATGGTTAGTTCATTGTAAAAGTACTACATTGATACTAGCTTTGTCATAAAGTACAAATTAAGTTTATCTCAATCTAAACTAAGGGTGGCACAATATAATGAAAAGTGAGTTCCATAATGGATTTGGATGAGTTCCAAAGTTAGGACATTGTGACAGATACTACAACAAAAGGCTAAGTATATGACTGCTACTATAGCAGCTAAAGAGGGCATTTGTGTCAAGTAGTTTGTTATCAAACTAGGTGTAGTTCACAGCGGGATAATACTATGAAGATATATTGTGCGACAATATTATCAACATGTTTTAACCCTAAAGAACTAAAGGTCTCACCAAAGGACCAAATTTATACAAAGCCATCTCATTAGAGAATGAGTGATGCGTAGAGACGCAAAGACATGCAATTACACATGGACCTGGAAGTGTCAGATCCGGAGATCAGTTGACCACTAGCAATCGTGTACATACAACACCGGAAAGCCATAGGTGTTGAATACACAAAGGTTTGAAACTAGATGATTGACTCTAGTGCAAGTGGGAGACTGTTGGAGATATGCCCAAGAGGCAATAATAAAGTGGTTATTATCATATCTTCACACTTATGATAAATGTTTACATACCATGCTATAATTGTATTAACCGGAAACATTAATACTTGTGTGATTTGTAAACTAAAATAAGAGTCCCTAGTAAAGCCTCTTGTTAAACTAGCTTGTTGGTTAATATATGATCATGGTTTCCTGATCATGAACATAGAGATGTTATTAACAACAGGATCATATCATTAGGAGAATGATGTGATGGACATACTCCTATAGATAAGCATAGCATAAAGATCAAGTCATTTAAATAGTTCAATTGCTATATGCTTTCTGATACATAGTAACCTAATTCCTTCGACCATGAGATCATGCATATCACCTTTACCGGATGGATGCTTTGATGACATCAAACACCACACCGTAACTGGGTGGCTATAAAGGTGGCATTGAGTGTTCGGAAAGTATTGGTTGAAACACATGGATCAAGAGTGGGATTTGTCCATCCATATGACGGATAGATATACTCTGGGCCCTCTCGGTGGAATGTCATCCAATTGGCTTGCAAGCATGTGACTGGCTCACAAGGGATCACATATCACGGGAACGAGAAAAGAGTACTTATCAGTAACGAGGTTGAACTAGGTATGCAGAGATACCGACGATCATAACCTCGGATAAGTAAACTATCGTGAGACAAAGGGAAATTGGTATCGTATGTAAGTGGTTCATTCGATCGCAAAGTAATCGTAGAAATATGTGGGAGCCATATGAATTTCCAGATTCCTCTATTGGTTTTTGTTCGGAGAAGTGTCTCGATCATGTCCGCATAATTCACGAACCGTAGGGAGACACACTTAAGGATTCGACGTTGTTTTGAGTAGTTATGGTATTATGAGAAAGAGACCGAATGTTGTTCGGAGTCTCGGATGGGATCCGGGATATCACGAGGTGATCCGGAATGGTCCGGAGAATAAGATTCATATAAGGAAAGTCCCGTTTCGGAGTTCGGGAATGATTCCGGTGTTTTCATCGGGAATGTTCTAGAAGGTTCCGGATTGTCCGGCACTCCGGGGGGGGGGGGGGGGAAGGTACATGAATGTGTCATTGAATGATTGCATCATGTACTAAGTGTTCTTGCTGTTCCAAAACTTGAAAGTCAAACTGCCAGTTTGAAAGTCAAACGGCTAAAACAGGAAACTGTGGAAAACAGGAAACTGTGGGAAACAGGAAACTGTGGGAAACAAGCAAGAGGAGGTTGAAACCAACTTGGAGGAGGAGTTCCTCTCCTCCAAGCCGGCGGCCAGCCCTAGGCCGAGTTGGGGAGGGACTCCCCTCCCTCCCTGGCGCGCCTAGCCCCTCCACCTATAAAAGGAGGGGCAGGGCCTCCTCCTTGAGACACACAAGTTTCTACCTCTAATCTCCGGTTTAGAGCCGTTTTGGTTTAGAGCTTCTAATTGCTTTAGCCTGCGGTTTAGAGCCTTCTAATTGGTGTGTCTAATCTCTAGACCACTAATAGCTCTCTCTCATACTCCACCATACTCGCTCCGGCTTAAGGCGAAGCCCTGCGGGATCTCCCCTCTACTTCCGGTACCACGCCGTTGTGCTGCCGGAATCAAGAGGAGAGTGCTACAACCTCCGCTGCCTGCTGGAACAAGGGAGAGGAAGGTCTTCGTCGAGTACCGAACGTGTGACCGACTGCGGAAGCGCTGCCGGAACGCAGCGCCGGAAGGATCGTCTACGCGATCTTGAGATCGGAAAGAGTACGACTACATCACCCACGAGAATCTGCTCTCGTTAACCGCTTTGGAATCTTCGAGTGTGAGTTATTTCATCGACTCGTTGCTGCAATCTAGTAGATAGATCTTGGCTTGTTTGTTTGTATGCGATAGAAATTTTTTGTTTTCCATGCTACGAACCCCTACAGTTCATGGCGGAGTGCCTAAAGCCGCAGCCCCACAGGGAGTCGCTTCAGTAGGTCCTGCAGCCTCCGGCCGGCTCACCTCCTCTCGGACTGCTCCATCCCACACCTACTCCAGCCATCCTGTCCTTACTTCACGCCCATGCTCCTAGTACGCACCATGGTTGTCGTAGCAAGCTCCACAACGAGGCCTAGGTCGCGACGAATTGAGGAATTGGCCACTCCGTCCGCAATCAACCAAAAATTAGCCTAGGTTCTTCGGAATTTGGGGCGGTGCAGCAAGTTGGCTGGAGTCAGACGAGTCCCATGGCAGAAGGGTGACCTCATGTCCTAAAACTTATGTCTTGCCAACGTTTTATTGTTTATGCGGAGCTCTAAAATTTGCCTGAATCTAAGTGGCAAAATTTTCGTAAAAACTAAGAACAATAGAGGGCATTTTGGTCTAGTGCAACTCGGAATGCAGGAAAAGCTTAATAAGCATCTCCCGACATTCTTTTTGGGTGTGTTTGGTTACTCGGGCCAGAATTTCACGTTTTTGCAACTTGGACCAGTGGATACTGCATGGGGAAGATTGACCTCGGGCCAGGGACAATTTATTTGGTTGCCTGTTTTTTCGTTTCCCTACTTTGATAACCCATATGGCCACTTTGTTTGGTTTCCCAGATTGGGCTTGGCTGGTACAAAGTTGCACGTTTGGGAGCCTGCATTCGGCCCGATATGGTTACCTCGCTTGACTAAATGGTGAGCTTATCAACTACTCATCAAGGTTTAATAGCTTACATGATCGTTCACATGATTCAGAGCAACTGGTGATAGACAATCCACATGACAGGTCGATAATGATGATGTTTTTTATCATACGTGCACCCTCTATAGGTGGAAACTGCTCGTGTCGACGAACTTGTTGATGAACTTATAGCGGTGGAGTGAAATTGATGTTCACATCTTGCGATGATTGTGCCTTCTGTGGACACTCTGCTAAGAACTGATGTCTTGTCCTCCGTCTCATCTTCGATTTTCCGTATCATTCAAGGATAAATAAGAACTTTGGCTTTTGTCCCGTCCAATTTCGAGAATACTCATTTTTTAGCTTTCTGAAGCCAAAACAGCAGAAAACAGGCAACTGGCACTATGGCATCTTGTCAATAGGTTAGTTTCAGAAAGTATATAAAAACACCTCAAAGTGTAGACAAAATATAGCAAAGTTGATACAAAACAAGCATGTAGCATAAAAAATTATAGATACATTTACGACATATCAAGAACTCAGAGTAGGATGGTTGTTCCTGCTCTAGCTTAAACCCCTTATGAAGGTTGTGCTGGTAACCTGCCACTTGTTGGATGCAATCCTCTCATGTCTTGTAGATTCATGGCTTGCCATAGTAGACCACATACTAGTTGTATTTCTACAAAAAATAACACATATAAGAATCACAACTAAAGCAGACTGATCAAGTGTACAAACAACATAGGGCAATGGACATAAACTAGTTAAGCATGCATGCTCATACGGGCACAAGCATCAAATCCAACCGATTACCACCAACATCTATGGTCTCATCCTATCACCACATCAAAAGAGGTGCAATCCTACAACCAAATAAGTGAGGGGTTAGTATATACCACCTCAGAATAAACAAACATAAGTTTTCATCAAGTCCCTAGCTACTATAAAATATATAACTTATTCTTCATCATGCACGCACTACCACCACCATCTTCATGATCAGGGAGCAAGCACTACACGTAGTAGTGCTTGGCCAGGAAGGTCCTGAGCCAGAGATTCCAGTGGTCCTCCGCCATCTGAACAAAGTCGTTGCCCATAGCCCTGTTGTCGAAGAGGTGTCTGAGCGCCACCATCAGAGCCTCAGGCTATACCCTTTGGCAGCCATGACGGTGTCGTACAGAGTTGGGTGCACGTCAAGAGGGGAAGCAGTGGTGATGGAGGTCGCCACCGCTTTCACGGTGTCAGTCATGCAGGTGATGGCAACGACGTCCTCCTCTCCCAGCATCGACCTCTTTCTCTTCTTGCAAGGATCGAACCTAGCAGCAACGTAGGCATTTGTGTTGTCGCCTTGACCAACGCCGGTAGTAGGAGAACCTACGACGACATCGATCTTGGCATCATCATCAATCACCATTCTCTCCGACTCCTGGGTCTGCATGTATTCAGGGCTTGGCTCGCCAAGAGGCTCATTGGAGCCCATTGCAAACCTGCTAGTGGCAAGGACGAAGGAGAATATGGCCTCCATCTGCCTATAGTTGGCGACATGCTTGTTTAGATACTCGACATCCTTGGGGTGATCCTGAGACATGGAATTGCAGGGAGGTTAGCCGGGTTAGCGAGGTTACACAAGGGAATCATATGGATGTAACTGAAATTAGTTAATACCGAGATGCGTCCTCTGTAGTGGGTGTCCTCCAAGATGAAGGTGCAATCTCCTCTTCCCAGCTAGCTCCGCTGAGATATGGATCCACCTGGTCTTCCACTTACGTAGGTGGTTGTACACCTGCCGGGAGGACACCTCGATGCCACAAAACTCAAACACCTTGCGGGCAACAGTGTTGAGGTGCACCTCTTTGAACCCCTTCTCCATCCTGACGCCGCTCTTGATGATCTCGCACATCTGGTTGAGCACGAACGCCGACAGGAATGGTTCCCACTTCATGGTGCCCTTCATCCCCTTTTCCCGCCTGGCCTGTGCCGTGGGCTTTGCCAGCCTTGGTGGCTTTCTTCTTGGCCAAGATCTTGGCAGCTTGCTCTACAATCTGCTCCACCGTGCACCCGGTCATCGGAGGAGCAGAAAAAATCTCCTTGCGCTAAGGATAGGTGATCCTTAGAGGCGGGAGATGGGATTGGGTCTCAGCGACAAACGTCTCCTGAGAATCCATGAGGTCCCTGGCTGAACTCATCGGCGGTCATGTCCTATAGATCTCACGGTCGCACATATTAGGAGCTAGACTAGGCATGAGCACAAACTTAAACATGCAACGAGTCCACGAAAACACCTATCTATGACTACCCCTAGCAGTTCATTGGGCAAACTAACATAGATTCACCGCAAACAACAATCAGATCTACGAGATCGAAGCTACCACGCCTAAGGTTTGATGGAACTCACCGGCATCGTAGGAGCGGAGCACGTCGCCGCTGAAGATCTTGGAGGAGAACGCATGCACCACCCGATCCAGAACCACTACCTCCGCAACCGCCGCTTACTTGCTGGCCGATGAAGAACCTTGCCGGATTTTCTCGCGCCGAGCTCAAAGAATGGGGAAAATGGTGGCGAGGGACGTAGGTGTGGATGGCGGTGATATATAGCGTGGCGCTGCGGCCGAAGGTGGCCCAATTTCTCCCGCCATCTTTTGGGGGAAACGCACGGATCACGCCATCGCCGAGGTCGCACGGGCGGCGTAGCTTTTCCCCCTTTTGCACGAGTGGGGTCTGTCTCCGCGGAAACGCATAAAATCGGTGTTTCCAACGGACCAACATTTGGATTGCTTTAAAGTTCGTGCAATGCAAGAAATACATGGACCAAATACATCAAACGAGGTTCTTATTTTTTCCTGGCTCATACAAGAAACAGGAAAATGGGTAACCAAACATGCTCTTTGGTTTCGTGCCTTGCGTGGTTCATTTCCACTTCTGTATAGCGCTTTCCTATTTTCTACTTTTGTTTGCTCTTCTGTTTTTTTAGCCTAACGGGAGCTCAAACAAACAGGGTCTAAATAGTACTTCCTCCGTTTTAAAATATAAAATGTTTTATGTTTGTAATAAAAAATATCTAGACTTGTTTTAGTGTATAGATTCACTCTAAATATAAATAAATTTACATACTACTAAATATGTCTAGATAAAACTTGAAACAGAGTAAGCACTACTCTACTACGTACATTGCTGGTGCTCGGCGGCGTGTGCGTCCCTTTCTCCCCTCCCTCTGGATCATTTTCTTCTGGCGGTTCCATCTCTGGCCCCAGAAATTTAATTTGGGAGCAAGTTTGTTTAGGACCTCGGTCTCAATCTCAGGCACTGTGGCCCGTGCAAGCGACGCGCCCAGGCCTGCCAAGATGGATTGAGACGGTGAGCTTCCTTTCGTCCCCACGAGCAAGGTGAGATTCGTTGCACCGATGCGTCCAGTACGCGAGAAACCGGTATTCCGGTTGCGTTCCTTGTGTTCACACACACACACACACACACAGTCAGCAGGAAAGATCACGACTCCTCGTCTCCGTGTTCAACGCTGTCCACACGAAGGGTCGCTGGCTAGCTTGCGGAAGTCGGCCACTTGATCCAGCAGTAAAACAAACTGCCGAAGAACGGCGACGTGACACACTATTTGTCCCGACCGGTCGGCTGCCTCCGGTCCCCGGCTGACACGAGCGTGCGAGTCCACATAAGCATTGTCCCGTGTCCCGACCCACCAGATGACCACACGGCGTGCAGGTGCAGTCGATCGAGTCCATGAACGCCGCCGCCCGGTGACCTGCCGCGGTTTCGTACCTTAGCCGACCAGAAGTAGCCATGGATCGTACGTAGCCATAGAATCTCAGCCTCTCGGGCACGGTGGCCCGCGCGCGTGCAAGCGACGCGACCCAACCCCAATCCAAGATGGATATATGATGAGACTGTGAAAGTAAAATGGTGAATGAATCAACCGTTACTTTATTCCATCGATGATCAGGTTTTTATAGAGCCGAACCGACGTAAAGAAGGGTCGTGTTCGTTCGTAAGGCGGTGGGAGAGAGAGAACCGTCGTGACGGTTTTACAGCAGAGGATTATCCTATTTACATGATTAAAATAAATCCTAACACTCCCCCTAATCCTTGCTTGTCCTTGCGACTGATCATCCTGGGAATAATCTCCTCCAAAAACCCTGTGGGAAAAATAGAAGAGAAATACACAATATGCCATGAAAAACTCCTTCCAAAAACCCCGTGGGAAAATAAAGAGAAAATGACATATGTCATTTATGTTTATACTGATATTGCCTCATTAAAAACCTTATGTGAGAAACCATTTAGAAAAAAACTCACGAAGGAAAAGAGTGCAATACCGAAGATCTGATGATCTTCAACAGGTCTTAACCTGGGAGATTTCTCCCCCAGAACTTTGCAAGTCACGAAGTCTTCTCATACCAATTCCATGTACATATTTGTGAAACAACGAACTTGGTAAGGACTTGGTAAACAAATCAGCGAGGTTATCACATGACTTTGTTTGCAAAATATTTATTTCCCCACTCTTGTGTAGCTCATGGGGATAAAATAGCTTAGGAGCAATATGCTTTGTAATATTGCTCTTAATATAACCTGTCTGCATATGTACAATACAAGCAGCATTATCTTTATAGATAATGGTAGGCGATTCTAGCGAACCAATCCCACTTGAACCTTGGACAAAGTTCATCATTCTACGAAGCCATACACATTCCCGTGATGCTTCATATAAAGCAATTATCTCAGAATGATTAGTGGATGTAGCCACCAATGTTTGCTTTGTCGACTTCCAAGAGAAGGTTGTACCTCCATGTAAGAAGACAAATCCAGTCTGTGATCTGGCATTATGGGGATCTGACAAATATCCAGCATCACAATACCCCACCATGGTTCTCTCTTGATTTTTCTGATAGAACAAACCAAGATCTTTGGTGCCCTGAAGATATCTTAGAATATTCTTCACACCAACCCAATGCCTTTTCGTTGGCGATGCGCTGTATCTAGCTAAGAGATTAACTGCAAACGATATATCAGGTCTCGTGCAGTTTGCTAGATACATTAGTGCACCAATTGCACTAAGATATGGAAACTCGGGTCCCAATATCTCTTCATCGTCATCCTTAGGTCTAAAAGGGTCTTTATCTCTATCAAGAGACCTAACAACCATAGGTGTTTTAGACAGGTATGATTTATCCATATTGAACTTCTCCAATATCTTTTGGATGTACGCAGACTGGTGAACTAATATTCCTGAAGAAATATGTTCAAGTTGCAAACCGAGACAAAATTTGGTCTTACCCAAATCTTTCATCTCAAATTCCGTCTTCAGATGATTACTAGCCTCATTTATCTCTTGTGTAGTACCAATGATATTCAAATCATCCACATACACAGAGATTATACAAAATCCATCAGTAGATTTCTTGATGAACACACATGGGCAATCATCATCGTTTAAGTACCCTTTCTGCAAAAGGAACTCACTTAGTCGGTTGTACCACATTCTAACCGACTGCTTCAAGCCGTATAACGACCTTTGTAGCTTTACGCAATACATTTTGCGATCAGCCTTTGGATCTGGAATCTTCATTCCCTCAGGGACTTTCATGTAGATATCCGTATCCAGCGACCCATATAAATATGCGGTCACCACATCCATCAATTGGATATACAAATTCATTTGCACTGCCAGCGATATTAAGTATCGGAACATGATTCCACTCATCACAGGAGAATATGTTTCATCGTAATCAATGCCAGGTTTCTGTGTAAACCCTTGTGCTACAAGCCTCGCCTTATATCTCACCACCTCATTGTTTTCGTTCCTCTTTCGAACAAAAACCCATTTCGCCCCTACGGGGAAAACATGCTGAGGAGTAGGTATTACTTTAGTAAATATCCCTCTCTTGGTAAGCGAGCGCAATTCATCCTCAATTGCAACCATCCATTTGGACCAGTCTGAGCGTTTCATCCACTCTGCCATGGTCTTAGGTTCACGGTCCAATGCCAGGTCATCTGCAATCTTTGAGGAGAAAAATATGTCGATATTTGTAGACTTTCTATTGAACGATTCTCCTGATTCAACATAGTTCGTGGATATTTCTTCAATACCTTCAGACTCATCGTGATTTCCCTCAACGATTGAATCGAGGTGTTCCAATGTCCCAGCACCTATATTTGTGTGCGCACTTGTGCTGGGCCCTGGATGATGAACATCCTTTAGGTGTATTTCTTCAACACTTGGTTGAATATCAACCCGTGGTTGACCTACATTTACTGTTTGAGAGATTCTCATTCCCCGCGGACGCTTCTGAGAAGCCTTGTCCTTTTTGTCCAGATTTCTCCCCCTCTTGGGCAGTTGAGTGGTCTTTGCTATCTCAACTCTCTCTGGGACATTCATAGCAGGAATATGGGATTTAGTGACACCTTTATAGTCAGTAAATGCATCTGGCAGATTATTTGCAATATTTTGCAAATTTATGATCCTCTGAACCTCCAGTTCAGATTCATTCGTACGTGGATCTAAAGACTGAATGCCTTCAACATTCCAATCTATTTCCCGGCATTCCTTGTGGTCCTTTTCTCCCCCTAATGCCGGAAAATTATCCTCATCGAAGATGCAATCAGCGTACCGGGCTGTGAAGAGATCCCCTGTTAGAGGCTCCAGGTACTTTATAATCGACGGAGAAGTGTACCCCACATAAATACTCATCTTTCTATGTGGACCCATCGATGTACGCTGAGGTGGTGATATCGGTACGTACACAGCGCAACCGAATCTTCGAAGGTGGGAAATACTTGGTTGATTTCCACGTACTAACTGCAACGGGGAGGCCATATGGTATGCAGTTGGTCGAATTTGTATCAATTCCACGGCATGTAACACCGCATGTCCCCAACATGAAGTTGGGAGATTACAATTCTGTAGGAGCGGTCTTGCTATCAACTTGATCCTCTTGATAAGTGATTCCGCAAGACCATTTTGTGTGTGTACATACGGTACAGAATGCTCCACAGTTATGCCTAAAGCTAAGCAGTAATCATTGAATGCTCGTGAACTAAATTCAGCAGCATTATCCATTCTGATGGATTTTATCCTATGTTCAGGATGATTAGCTCTCAATTTTATGATTTGAGTAATCAGCTTTGCGAATGCATGGTTCCTTGTTGATATGAGACACATATTTGACCATCTTGTAGATGCATCAATGAGTACCATAAAATATCTGAATGGTCCCGATAATGGTTGAATTGGACCACATATATCTCCTTGAATGCGTTCAAGAAAATTTAGTGGTTCATTCTTGACCTTCAGGTATGAGGGTCTAGTGATTAATTTCCCAGTTGCACATGCAGTGCAAACAAAATCTGAGGATTGCGGGAAATTAGCAACCGTTATGTTGTGTCCAATAGAACCATCAATAATTTTCCTCATCATCCCAACACCAGGATGACCCAGGCGATCATGCCATATCTTGAATTTATCAAGATTTTGGAAAATTATTTTAAACGCCAAATGTGGCTCTGGCTTTATGTATGTATAATATAATCCAGAAGATAGAGCAGGAAGTTTCTCAAGGGTCTTCCTTTCGGAACCCTTTTTCTGAGTTATGAGTAGGCTTTCAACCTCACCATCTTCATGAGTTTCGATGTGGTAGCCATTACTCCGAATGTCCTTAAAACTCAGCAATGTACGAGTTGAATCCGGATACAATAATGCCTCCTGGATCATAAGATTCGTACCATTTGGGAGTGTAAATGTGGCCTGACCAGAACCAACAATGACGGTGTCGCGACCACCAATAATCATGACACTCCCCTTACTCTTTTTCAGAGTTTGGAAGTATTTAACCTCCCGTAATATTGTGTTAGAGGCACCACTGTCCGCTAAGCAAATTTCCTCCTCCATTGGATTTTCAGAAGATTTCTATAGAGTAAAAAGAATAAAACTTAGTATTTTATCCAAACTCATATAGAATATACACATACAATACATATACTATGTATGTCTGCTCACGTATTACAATACATTATGTTCGACTACATAATTATTACAATACCATATGTCTTATGACACAAATGTTTTACAACACACAATATATATAAGGACATCATCACAATACTTATGACACTACAAAGAGTTTATAGTTGGTCTCCATATATGTCACTTGTAGAAGTGAAATCCACTAGCATGTCTTCAGCATGAAGTGTTGGTCCTTCCTTTTGCTGAGGCTGATCATGGTTCTCCATGTTCTTTTGAACACTGTTCTGTTGAACACCTTGGGAACTCTCGACCATCGGTCCAGTGAAGTGAGCTTCGTACTGGTGCCCTTGGGCCTTCTTGCCTTTGATTGATTGTTGATACAGCGACACCAAATGCTTAGAAGTTGTACACTTCTTTGCAATGTGAGTGTTACAACCACATCGATAACAACCTTGAGAATTGTTACCCCTATCATTTCTCTTGAAATGATTCTTGCCCTTTTGGACTCCATGGCTATTCTGATTCTCATTGCGTTTCCACTTTCCCTTAAACCTCATACGGTTCTTCTTTGAACCACGGAAGTTTTGAGCATTGTAAGAATTGAAATGTGCTTCAGGCAGCGGCAATGTTCCCGTTGGACGAGAAAGGTTATTCTTATCAAGAATTTCATTGTGCTTTTCTGCCTGAAGGAGTGCATATATAAATTCAGAATGCTTCCTATACTTTTGGTTACGATGCTGTTCAGCAATCAACCTCATATTAGGATGGAAAGTAGAAAGCGTCTTCTCAATGAGATCCGCATCCGAAACTGCACTGTTGCAGAATCTCAACTTTGAGTTGATTTGATGCACGGCGGAGTTGTATGCCGCAACGGACTTGAAATCCTGGAAGCGGATTAGTGCCCATTGCCTTTGCGCTTCAGGCAACATCACCGATCTCTGTTGATCATAGCGCTCCTTTAAGGAGTCCCATAAAGATAGAGGATTTTCCTCCATCATGTACTCATCTTTCAGAGCGGGATCGAGGTGATGTCGAATGAAGTGTAAAGCAGCATACTTTGCCGGTTCTGGTATAGCAGGAGCTCCTTGAGCAGGTGTGGTTATAGTGCTGATCAAATTCCTGGATGACAAGTTAATCTTGACATCCATTGCCCAGGTCAGATAGTTTCTGCCATCAAGTGCAAGTTCAGCAAATTATTTCTTGGATATGTTATCCATAGCCTACATGAAAAATATCATGCCCATTAATTTACCAACAAGTAAATTAATTGTGTGTAAAATAGCATGCTTGATTCACTTAAAGGTCTAGGAAAAGCTTATTCGACCCATCATATGACATTCTACAAATAGATAATCACCATATGTGGTGTAGATCATGTTTGTAGGACACATGGAGATAGTCACTATCGAGTAGTGTAGATCTCACTTTCATATGTACTTTCATTTTTGCTTTAAACACAAGGTAATCACTACAAAGTAGTGTAGACCGACCTCTTATGGTACTTCACACAACCTTGTGTTTAATAAAACACATTGAAAGTAGTCACCAACTTGGTGGCGTAGACCTCACAGTTGTGTATAAAGTAATTCATTGATTTTTAACCAATCCATAAGTTATGCGCAAATTTGAAATTTGTCATATTATTTTATCAAACATAGTCAACATAGAGCAATTAAAAATTACTAACATTCTAATATTGACATTTAAATGTGCATACACTACATAGTTAATGCTAGAATACTAACATGCACATTATGAATAAAAGCTGAAACTAAACAGCTAGATAGAAAAAAAACGAAAATTTTAACTAGTGGACGAAATATACACATCGCAATATATAACTTTCAGCCCTTTTTTTTTATTCACGTCAGTACTAATAGGTTTGAATGTCTTTGGACCTGAGCATGACCAAGGAAATAAATCAACCAAGTCGTACTGGTTCAGGAGACATCTAGACGTGGGTACCTGACCCATCACTGTACGTGAGCTGGAATCCACTAGAGAGAGAAAAAAAACAAATTGCAAGCAAACAGATAAGGCAGGGAGGAGGCGGTTTTGACTCCACGCGTTCGTGCTTCTGGGGAAACCGCTCCCCACGCGTACGCTCTCTTCCCTGTCTATGCGGCGGCGGCGGTTCGCCACCACCACTTGCCGCCAGCGGCGACCGTTCACCGGCGAGGAGCCGTGGATCCCGGCGTGTCATCCTCCTCCTCTGAAGAAGATCCGCCGGCAAGATGCATTCCAGGCACTACTCCATTTGCGTGGCCGTTGGAGAGGCCATGGCTCTGCTCCTCCATCCGTCGACCGGCTCGGCTCGCCTCCAGCACGGAGCGCGAGACGATGAAGCGGATGCGGCGGCTCGGAGGTGGTGAAGGGGCGGCAGAGCTTCCAGCTCCGTTGGCGAATACATCTCCGAACGAGTTCACCGGCGCCGGGAGGTAACGCCCAATGCTCGTTCTTGACGAGGCAGCGACGGCGTTCAGCAGTTCATGCGCCGGAGTCGGAGACGGCAGATCCGGCGACCCTGGTGGTGAGGGTGCCGCGGGCGGCACGTGCTCAGCCTCCTCCTCGACGGGCGCCTGATTTGCTGCAAGGCGTGGGCAGGCCCAGCCGTGCTCGCAGCATGGCGGTGGTGGAGGCGGGGCGGCGAGCTCCGGGTCGTCCACCTCCATATCGTCGCCTTCCGGCTCCATCTCCTTGTCGGCGTAAAGGTTTGGCGCCGCTGGTCCGGTGAGGATCCACGCCGGCAGCGGCCGTGCCTCCGGCATCGCGAACGGCGCGGGTGGTTGGGCATGGATGCCTGATGGTCCAGCGCCATCGTCACCACCGCGACGGCGACGACCTCCAAAACGGCGGCGACGAAGGCCAAGTTGTTGGAGATGCTGCACGTTCTGGTTGTGGCGGCGACGGCCACCAGCGACGACGGCGGCGACGACGGCCGTCCTCTCGAAGAAGACGGAGGAAGAAGTTGCTAAAACCTCCTGCAGGCATTCTTACCTCTTCTTCTCTTCTTGTTTTCCGTCTGTCCTACTCCGGTGATCGCCGGAGTTCGCCTCTTGTACTCTTGGTAGAGACAAAGTGCTGATAACGTGTGAAAGTAAAATGGTGAATGAATCAACCGTTACTTTATTCCATGGATGATCAGGTTTTTATACAGCCGAACCGACGTAAAGAAGGGTCGTGTTCGTTCGTAAGGCGGTGGGAGAGAGAGAACCGTCGTGACGGTTTTACAGCAGAGGATTATCCTATTTACATGATTAAAATAAATCCTAACAGAGACGACGCTGGACTTCCAAGTCATTGTATACGTCGCCCGCCTGTGCAATTGTCCATTGCCCGATTCATCCTGCTCCAAAAAAAAATGAACACGCCGCGATCGTTCCCGTTCGACCGATGCATCCAGTGGTCACCTTTTTCTCGTGATTTTTTATGCTCACACGGCCTGTCAATCGTAGAAACCGTTTTGAGTTCATCAACGAGAAGTCGAGAACCTACCACCAAGGGATGCTCGTATCCTAGTCCACCATAGTCCACCAGAGTTCGAATCGACACATGTGTATTTTATAAAGATGGAATATTTTTTCAGTACGAGACAATATCACTGTCCATGTTGTTGTCACATTTGAGATTTGTATATGTATATACTGTTGTGAAGACGCATATACCGATCGATAGCGCCACATACGTGCGCACAAACATCACGTCCCATGATCGTCCAAGTCGATCGGGCACTCCTGATCTTGAGACGCCGCTGCTCTAAGGGTTTTCTGCAGTGGTAGATATTTGAGTCAGACACTTGTTACCTGGCCTAATAATAATATATAAAGACACGTCTTGTAAATAAAACAGATGAGCCGCAAGTCATGCTAGACACGAGGTCGAATTTTCGAGGACGGTCGGGCGTCCGTGCCAGGAACGCTGGGCCGGTGTGGCGTTGTAAACTGTGACGGGCTTGTCGTCAACGGTACTACAATGAGTAATTGGGGAGGAGCGCCTGACATGGTTGTACCCTACGGATGCGTGACCTCAGCATACCTAGTCCAGCCCAAGGAAGGCCCACGGCGGACGTACGCCGTCCCATGAAGATTTCCGGGTGGCCAAGGCCCATGACGCCTTCGGATCCTTGGAGAGCAAGACTAGAGTAGATAGAAAATTCAAAGGGGTAAAACCCTAGAACCTGTATCCGACTAGGACTATGCCCGGGACCTGCCTAAGTCTATATAAAGGCCAGGAGGACACGACCTAGATCTCTCGACTCATACTTCCGCATACACACCACCACGCCAGATCTAATCTGCGCACCCTGTAACCTTCGGTTCCGCCGTAATCAAGAGCAGACAAGCAGGAGTAGGGTTTTCCCTCCGGGGGCCTGAACCTGGGTAAACCTCGTGTCCCCGTGTTGCTTGTTTCCTAACTGTTCCACGATCTCCAGCATCCCCATCTTCTCCAAAACCCAAGTCCATAACAATGGGCATTGATGAGATCAAACCTCGTCAATTGGCACCGTCTGTGGGAATCGGGGGCGCTGATTGTGCGATCGTGATGGTCCTAACCCGATCGATCTACAACTCTGCAGCAACGGAGAGCCATCTCCTCTTCGGTGCTTTCGACTTCACCGCCCACTCGCCGGCCACCATGAAGGACTTCGAGCCCGTAGGCGACGGACTCGAAATCTTGTTCGGGAGCTTCTGCTTCTAGGTGGGGCAAACTGGCACCCTCCGCCTCCCCGAGCGGGTGCCCCTACCATCAATCAGGCCCGCTTCATGGGCCCCACACCGCGTGCTACGCACAACATCATCAGCAGATGATTCCTACGACAGCAGCAGCTGCAACTCCGATCTGTGCGATCCGCCATCGGATGCAGGGACCTACGGTTCCGGATCTGAAAGCTGCGGCAGCAGCGGGCCAATCTACGAGCGCTACCAATGCGTCGCAGTCATCCAAAGCGACGTGGATCAGCAAACACCCAACCCGCCGCCTAACCTGCCAGAACGAAACAGCGGGAACAGAAGAAGCCAATCTCCCCCACCCGAAGGGGAAAACAACGGCGGCCACGTCATCCACCTTAGCAAAGAGGGATGGACCCAGGTCCGCGAAGCTGTGGCAGGCAACATAGTACTGCCCGCAGACACCTCGCGAGATATGTTGATGGCCTACCACCTGCTCCTAATCGAGGAGCACAAGAAGCAGGTCAAGATGCAGGAGGTGCTTGACAAACGCAAGCAAGCAGCCTCAGAGTCCAGCGCGCGACGAGCCGCGCTCTCCGCCATGGGCATCAGCTCCAGCTCGAACGCCAACCCAGGCAACAAGCACCGCTCTCGGATGGATAACATGGATCCCAAGGAGTGCCGCGAGTTGACGCGAACTCTCCACACATCCTTCATGGAGATGGACGCCGACGACAACGTCATCCCGAAAACGCCGCAGGCTGCGATCATGGCAGCCACTGCGTACCTCGCGGCCCACCCACCTCCCGAGGGGGACCCGAAGAGGGCCATGCATAAGTCCGCACTTACCAGACTTGGACTTGTCAGAGCTGCGCTCCACCAAGATGCTCCTGCGGAGCCGAAGAAGAAGGCTCCGGCCAGGCACGATCGGAGCCCCACCCCTTCATCCGAAGAGGAAGAGGAACACGACCTTCCTCGGGAAGAAGAGCTCGCGTCACCATAAACGCGACTACGACGCCAGAGACGCGCTCACACAACGCAAAATCCACAAAGCATGAGCCAAGCGCGCATGCTCGTCTGAATCCGAGATGGACGAAGACGAAGGAGAACTCTGTGGAGCCCGATGCTTCAGCAGATCCGTTCGGCGAATGCGGATGCCACGCAATTTCAAGCTTCCTTCGGATACTCCGAAGTTCGACGACACGCAAGATCCAAAGCATGGCTCAGTGACCATCTGTCATCCGTCAAGCTGCACGGCGGTAACAAAGAAACCGCCATGCAATGCCTTCAGCTGCAGCTGACAGGCGCGGCACGGATCTGGCTCAGCAGCCTATCATCAGGGTCCATCCGAAGCTGGGAGGAGCTAGCTTACAGCTTCATCCAAAATTTCAAGGGCACCAGCAAGAGGCCCGCCTCAATCGAAGAGTTGCGCGCCTGCACTCAACGAACGGGCGAATCCATTCGCTCATACATACTACGTTGGTCCAACACTAAGAACTCCGCAGTACACATCTCCGAAGAGAGGGCCATCGACGCCTTCAGGGACGGCGTCAAGCGCCAAGACTTTAAGGAGGAACTTGGGCGCGTCGAGCCCAAAACACTCGACCACCTCATGGACATCGCCGACAGGTGGGCCGACGACGAAGATTCCATTCACCGAGCACAATCGGATGAAGAGGACGACTACGGCCGAAGACGGGAACGCCGTAGCAAGCGGAGAACGCGCGTCTACGACGATCGCGATGGACCCGACATGGTCGCGGCTGGCTACGCCGATCGCCGCAACGACGCCAACCGCAACAGCGGAGGATACCGCGGAGGAAACTTCCGCGATGGAGGACGCCCAGCGCAGTCGTGGCAACGCCGCGACCGCGATAACGGACCCTCAGCATACGAAAAGCTTTCGGGTCCATGCACCATCCACTTCTACATCGACAAGCAGGATGGCAAAAAGAAAGCGAGCCACATGCTCAAGGACTGCCGCGAGTTCCAGAAGCTCAGCGAAAGCATGGTGCAGATGAGGAAGCAAGCTCCAATCCCTGCGTTCGGAAACGCACCCGCGCCAGGTGAGATAGCGCATGGAGCTCCTCCACCGCCACCTATAGGAGGCCCCAACCACCGGTCGCACCAGCACAGAACAACGCTGGAAACGGGTATCCCCTGCCGAAAGGATCATTGATGATCTAGAAGGGGCGCCCTACGAATAGGGTGCAAAAGAAAATCACCCGACAGATCAACCTGGCCATGGCAACTCCACCCGCCATCCCTGAGTACCTCAGCAGATCGGAGTCCTGCATCACGTTCACTCGTTCGGATCACCCTTGCCAGATCCCTCGCCAGGTCATGCTGCCCTGGTGCTGGAGGCGCGGATCGGAGGTTTCGAGATGAGTCGCGTCTTCATGGACGGCGGCAGCGGCATCAACCTGATGTTCGCAAGCACTCTAGCAGCAATGTGGATCCCGCAGTGCAGCCTGGAACAATCAGACACAACGTTCCACGACATCGTTCCAGGGAAGGGCATATTTCCCCTGGGCAAGATATGGCTCGACGTCATCTTCGGCAAGCCGGACAACTTCCGACTGGAACGGCTCGAATTCGAAGTGGTAGACTGGCCATCACAGTACCACGCCATCCTCGGGCGGGTAGCATTTGCAAGGTTCCTGGCTGTCCCACATTATGCATACCTGCTACTCAAGATGCCAGGACCGAAGGGCGTCATCACAGTCCACGGGAGCTTCACCCGATCGGACCAATGCGACAGAGATTTCAACAGAATCTCCCAATCATTCGGTATGCAGGAGGAGCTCCTTAGGCTCCGCGAGGTGACGGACAATGGGGCACCCCCAGTCGCACGACAAAACGCACCTGACATGTCTTTCGACTCCACGGTCAACACAAAGAAGGTGCAGATCCACCCGACGGATGCCTCCAAGACGGCGCTGATCGCCAACGACCTCAGCCCCGCATAGGAAGGCGCGCTCGTCGAATTCCTCCGTGAGCGCTGGGAAATCTTTGCATGGTGTCTTGCGGACATGCCAGGAGTTCCCAGGGAATTCGCCGAGCACGCACTCAACGTCTTTCCAGACACCAAGCCCGTCAAACAGTCCATCCGAAGACTGTCCGAGCCACGCGCCGAAGCTATCGGCAAGGAAATCAACAGACTACTCGCCGCAGACTTCATCAGGGAAATCAAAGAAAGCGAGTGGCTTGCAAACACAGTCATGGTCCCAAATAAGGACACGGACATCCTGCGGATGTGCGTGGATTTCACGTCGCTAAACAAGCACTGCCCAAAGGACCACTTTCCCCTACCTCGGATCGACCAGATCATCGATTCGACTGCAGGTTGCGAGAAACTCTCCTTCCTCGACGCCTACTCAGGCTATAACCAGATTCTACTCAAGGTCGAAGACCAGGAGAAAACGGCGTTTATCACACCGTTCGGAGTATTCTGCTACAACACAATGCCTTTCGGGCTAAAGAACGCAGGTGCCACGTACCAGCGATGCATGCAGGATTGCCTCAAGGACCAGATCGGTCGCAACTTCCAAGTCTATGTTGACGACATAGTCATAAAAACCAAGGAGGCAAGGACACTTATCGACGATCTCCGCGAGACATTCGACAACCTTGACCGCTACAGGATCAAGCTAAACCCTGAAAAGTGCGCCTTCGGTGTCCCATCGGGTCAGCTGCTTGGGTACTTCATCTCTCAGCGAGGGATCGAGGCGAACCCGAAGAAAATCAGAGCCATCATGACGATGGAGAAGCCGAAAAACCTCAAAGACGTCCAGCAGCTCGTAGGACGAATAGCGGAGTTAAGCAGATTCATCAGCCGCATGGGCGAGAAGGCCCTACCATTCTACCAACTGCTACGCAAATCAGAGAAATTCGAGTGGACGCCGGAAGCCAACGATGCATTCGAAAGCCTCAAGCGGCTCCTCTCCACCTCGCCCGTCTTGGTCACGCCAAAGGAGCGCGAGCCTCTGCTGCTATGCATAGCAGCCACACACCAAGTGGTCAGCACCGTGCTAGTGGTCGAACGACCCAAAGAAGGCAAGACCCACGGGGTCCAGCGCCCAATCTACTACCTCAGCGAGGTACTAACACCAACAAAGCAGAGGTACCCTCACTACCAGAAGCTCGCCTACGGCGTGTTCATGACAAATCGACGGCTGAGCCACTACTTCCAGGAGCACCAGGTAATGGTCGTCAACGAGGCACCCCTGAACAGCATCCTAAATAACCCAGAGGCCACAGGACGCGTGGCCCTGTGGGGCATCGAGCTGTCACCCTTGGACATCATCTATGAGAAGCGACTCGCAATCAAATCTCAAGTCCTTCCGGACTTCCTGGTACATTGGATGGAGCTGCAGCTGCCAGACACCCCTGACATGTCGCAGTCGTGGACAATGCACTTCGACGGCTCCAAGCGCGAAGCTGGAGCAGAAGCCGGGGTCATATTGACCTCCCCGCAGGGCGACCAGATGAAGTACGTCCTACGGATGAAATTCCGAGCCTCCAACAACGAGGCCGAATACGAAGACCTCATCCACGGAATGAGGATGGCAAAGATATGCGGCGCAGCGCGCCTGGTCATCTACGGCGACTCCAACCTCGTCGTCCAGCAGACGATGAACGAGTGCGATGCACACGCCGAAAACATGATCGCGTACCGCGCGCTTTACAACGCACTTGAAGGAGAATTTGACGGCTGTGAGCTTCGGCACGTCGGAAGAGAAAGCAACGAGGAAGCCGACAGACTCGCCAACATCGGCTCCACCTGCGCGAAGGTGCCACCAGGTGTGTTCCTCGAACATATCTGTGTGCCATCGATCAAGCGAAAATTCCCTAAAGGATCACCCGAAGAAGCAGACCACTCGGGGGGCCACACTGCCCGAAGGACATGAAGGACCCGAGAAACTGGACACAGAGGTCGCCACGGTAAACCTAATGCAGGTCATGGCAGTCTAAAAAACTTAGACGCGACCATACCTCCAGTTCTTGATAAACGGAGAACTGCCTGACAGCCCGACATATGCCGGGCGCATATCTCGTCGGTCAAAAGCCTTCACCATCATCAATGGCGAGCTGTACAAGCGCAGTATTACGGGTGTACTACAAAGGTCCGTCACCATCGGTGACGGAAAAGCCATCCTCCAAGACATCCACGAGGGCATCTGCGGCCATCACGCAGGCAACCGCTCCCTAGTCGCCAAAGCTCTATGAGCCGGATTCTACTGGCCAACGGCCATGAGCGACGCAAAGGACATAGTTCGAAGATGCAACGGGTGCCAACGGTTTGCCGACAAACCGCACGCACCCAGGTCCGAGCTCAGACCCATACCTATAGCCTGGCCTTTTGCTCAATGGGGCCTCGACATGATCGGCAAACTGCCAAAGTCCTCGAAAGAGGGACACGTTTACCTCCTGGTCGCAGTCGACAAATTCACCAAGTGGATCGAGGCCATGCCAGTTACCAACCAGAAAGGCAAAACTAACGTCAAGTTCTTCGAGTCCATTGTCTACATGTTCGGCGTACCGCACAGCATCATCACCGACAATGGATCGAACTTTATCTACAAGGAGTTCCAGGACTTCTGCGAAGGCCTTGGGATCAACATCACGTACGCCTCAGTGGCACACCCGCAAACAAACGAGCAAGTGGAAAAGGCCAACGGCCTAATCGGCGCTGGCATTAAGAAGCGCCTCATGAGTCCACTCGAACGGAAAGCCGGAGCCTGGACGAAAGAGCTACCATCCGTCCTGTGGAGCCTACGGACTACGCCAAACAGCTCCACAGGCTACACACCGTTCTTCATGGTGCACGGAGCTGAGGCCGTGCTACCAGCCGAAGTACGCCACCAGGCCCCCCGGGTCGTCGCTTACAGCGAAGCCGAATCCACGGCTGCACTCGAAGACGCCGTCGACACACTCGACGAAGCAAGAGACATAGCAGCAGCTCGATCAGCGGTGTACCAGCAGAGTCTCCGCAACTACCACAGCCGCCGGCTTTGCCCCAGGTCCTTCGTCGAAGGAGACCTCGTCTTGCGACTCAAGCAAGAGCGACCGAAGAAATTCGAGTCACCATGGGAAGGACCCTACGTCATCACCGGAGTCATCCCAGGTGGCGCCTATTGTAACACCCTCAGAATCGGACCTATGCAAGTTTGAGCGAAACCCGCCAAACCCGCATAGAAACGATTCAAAGGTGCCCACCAGGCACTTTCGTGCGGGTGGAAAACGAAGTAATAACATTACACAACAGTCCTCGATGGGTCCCACAGAACAGATATATACAACAGCGACTCAAAGAGTCAAGAATACAGATATAATATACAAAGATCCAAATCACCTTGAAAATGATAGAGCGTCCGACTACGGACAAGATGCAAATGGGGCTAAGAGCCCTGAAGAATAACCAATGGCGTCCATAACCCTGCCCAGGCCAAGCCGGAAGGGTAACCCTGCTAACGACGTCGATCTCAAAACCTGCTCAAAAAAAAAGGGGTGCCGACAAAGGGCAAAGGAAAAAGAGGAGCGTCAGTACTGAGGCCAGTACACGGCGAGACTAGAATTCGGCGGTCCTCGCCTACATAGGTATGGTGGGCTGAGCGGCAGCGGCAGCATGCACTAAACAACCTACAGAGACTCGATACTACTGGCGGCTATCAGAGAGGGGTGAGGAAGACCTATTCGGACCCAACCTGATACTATCATCAAACAAACCCATCCTGGCGTTTCCCCCTCGAGACCAAACGAGGAAGTCAACCGAGGAACTCACACGGTTGGCAGTTTTATTTATTCAGTTATCGTTGCAGTAATTACTAGTCAGGTATAGATGATCATCCTGATAAAATAAACAGTGGGCCATTTTAGTCAAGCATTCCGTTGTAGTTGCAATACTTACTAATCAGATACAGATAGCATGAGATAACCCAAAACCCAGCAGTTGTTGGTACTTTTATTCAGCCATTCCGTTGTAGTTGCAATACTTACTAGTCAGGTACAATGGTCGCAAGCGACACACCAAACATGCAATTGTGGGCAGTATTAATTAGCCATTCCATTATAGTGAAGCTGATTACTAGTCACTATATAGTCAAGTTTATAGCAATAAACTTTAGTTATGCTTGTCTATGGTCGAGATACTGTGCTCCAAGTCGTCCATAACCGCGGACACGGCTTTCAGAAAGTTTTACCCGGCCGGGGTGCACAAATAGCAACACACACTCGATCAACCTCGGAAAAACCAAAACAAAACCCAACGAGGCTTTCACGACAAAGCAATCACAGGATTCAGAAATATTTCAGGGGGCCACCCCTTAAAGTAGACCCGCAACGAAGTAAGCTAGCTCCGAGACGGACTCAAGGTTTGGGTGGACGGCTGTGAGCGACTGGGAACCCAAAACTGGGCTTGTCGACACCGCGAAAACGTGTCCCGATCCTAAACAGTACAGTGTGCTATACATCGCACAATCGTAAATAAAGCAGTAAAGCATGGCATAAGTACAGGATCGTAAATAAAACCTCAAACTAGTTTGTGGCCCCAAGAAATAAGACTGAATCAAGCTCTGGCTCAGGGGGGTCCCATATACCTCCCGGATGTGGATAGCGCGATAAATCAAGGAACATGTATCAAGTACTCGGGGTCCTACGGGACACAAGTGGGCGTTCGGAAACCAAATATTTTCTATCACCCACCGATGCCTCTGCTTACTTCAATTTTAGTTGTTAAACATGAATTAAAGTGAACGATAAGTAAAACCATGATCATATCCAACATCAACATGCGGCAATACATCAACAACTGTGGCACTGGACGACACGCAACAGCACCTGAGCAAGCGACTACGATGCGCAAGTCCATCTATCTACCAAACAACAGGTAATAGGATGTGTCCAAGGCAATATAGGGCTGCACGGTATATCACGGGTACGGATACTAGAGCATCGCAACACAGATAGCAAAAGATCAACAGGAGGGAATAAATACTATAAAATAAGATAGGTAGAAAGGGGAAGGTGCTCGCCTGAAAACATTGTCGAAGGTTCATCCGAAGATCGGGTCGAAGCTCACATCAACTCAACGACCTTATCCGCGAAGAAGCAAAACACTAGAAGAAACACCGGATGCAATATTTAATACAACGGCAGAAGATCGGCATGATGCATGCATGATGTATGGCATGGCAAAGGTGCGATGCAATTAGGCCAATATTAAGCGGAACCGGGGTCCCGACAATTAATTAGATGGTTCAAGTTATTTATCTACCCCGCAATTTAAATGCTGTATTAACAAGGCAGAATATATCACCGGTTCGCTACACAAATTTAAATGAGGCCAATATGAGACTAGATTTGCCCGCATATGGGCCCCATATTTAATTATGAGGTGAATCGGCATAAGGCCCCCAAACCACATGATTATGCATGCAACATGACAATTAAATATGCAACAATTCATATAGTTGACCATTTATAAAATAGGGTTTCGGGAAGGGGTTCACACATTAGGGTTCGGCGAACTTGGGGTTCCGGGGTTCTGGGTCGGTCTCAGGGTCCAGGGTGCGACGGGTCGTCTCGGCCGAACATTCTCGAGCAACGGGTAGATCTTGTCGCATCCGGGAGCCGGACTTGGTTTGGCGACGGGGCGCATCGGTCTCGGGGTCCAGATCTGGGGTTCGGGGTCGGCGGCTCGTTCTCGGACTCCGGGGGTTAGGGTCTTGGCGCAACCGTGTCTTCGGGTCATGTCGACGGTCACGGCGTCCGGAAGACGATCTTGGCGGTTCGGTCCGGACTCGCTTCCGTGAAGAAGACCTTGACATCCCGGATCGGTCTTCGGTTCCCGGGACGATCTTGCGGTATGGTGTCATGGTCTTCGGGGAGAACCTTGTACATTCTTCGGCATCACGCCGGTCTTGTCGGTCTTGGGGCCTCAGAATTTGAACCGCTCCGAGAAGATCTTGCGGTTTGCGGTCTCCACATCCCAGCTTAGTACCAACCTGGTACTACACCGAAATCGTGCACTGTTGGAGGCAGAGAACTCGCAGCGGTGAGCTCGGGGTCGGGCGAGGACGGCGCTCGGGACCCGAAGGCGGCGGCCGGGGGCGAGCTCGAGGGGGCACTGCAGGCGGGCAGAGGGGCCGGAGGCGAGGCGGAAGGACGGCGCGACGAGCTTGGCGAGACCGGCGGCGGGGCGCGGGGTGCGGTGGAGGCGAGGCGGACTGGTGGCGGGGAGGGCTTGCGTCGGGGGCGCGCGGCGGCTGCCGGCGACAAGACAAAGGGCGGAGGGGGCGGCAGGACGCAGGCGGCGGCGCTCGGGGTCGCTGGCGGCGCGCGCAGGGCGAAGGGGCCGGCGGCGCTCGGGGTCGCTGGCGGCCTGAGCGGGAGCGGGTCGGGGTGAGGCGCGCGGGGCGCAGGTGGCGGAGAGTGGAGGTGCGGCGCCGGGGCGAGCGGCAGCTGACGGCGGAGAGGTGAGGAC
Organism: Avena sativa; assembly: GCA_916181665.1. NCBI lineage: Eukaryota > Viridiplantae > Streptophyta > Magnoliopsida > Poales > Poaceae > Avena > Avena sativa. Next base: position 364,795,988 of record OV702279.1, on the reverse strand, counting down.
AGAGGCGGCGGCGTCGGGGCGGCGCGGCGAGGAACCGAGAGGCGAGAGGGGGCGGGTTCGTGGGGAGAGGAGCGGTCGGAGGCGCACGGGACGGGGCCGGCGGAGCGGCGACCGGAGCGGGAGCGGGCCGGCTAGGAGGAAGCGAGGCAGGGCGGTGGGGAGCGTGAGGTGGAGAGGGAGAGCGGCGGGAGGAGGAAGATGGGGGAGGAGGAAGAGACGAGGGTCGGGGACCGGCCGCGTGGTGGGCAGGTGGGGACGGGTGGGGCCCAGGCGCGTGGGTGGTGGCTGTGTGCTGTGTTGCATGTGTGGGTGTGTTGGGTTGGGGAGAGAGAGAGGGGGTGGAGGAGGTTTAGTCTAGGTGGCAGCACATGGTTGGTTGGGGATAGGGAGAGGGTGAGGTGGCGGCTCGGGGTTGGCCGGGGTGAGGTGGCCAAAGGGGTGTGGGTTTGTTTGTTGGTAGCTGTAGGATTTAGAGGGGCTGTTTTAGGTGGCCCGATTTAATTCCGAGGGTGGTCGTTCGGGTCGTTCGGCCCGTTCGACTGCCCCACTAAAAATAACTTAACATCTTATTTAATTTGCAATACATTTTGTAACTAGTTTTTAGACAAACAAAATACCCGGAAGCAGCCGGGGGTTTAATTTGAAATAGAAGGAGGGCTAGTTTCGGAAAACCATAGTTTTTCGCAACATAGTTTCAGGTAAAATTAATATGCATGATGATGTAATGATGATGCAATGCACAAAAACAACGCGATTTTCTAGTAGTGGTTTTGCGGGATGCCACAATTCGACACCACTAACAAAGGATCTCGCCCTCGAGATCCGCCTCATGGTACCGGAAGGATGGTCGGCGATCTGCGTCTTCGCGCTTCGTGTAGATCTTCGCGACACCACTAACAAGGGTTCCTTCTTCATCTGGACAACGGCGACACCGCCAACAAAAGGGTCGTTGTTCCTGTTCGTCGAGAGAACACTCCGGAGAAACAAAGGACGAAGGTAGAGGTATCAAACGATAAGGCCACCTCTAACTTCCATGGACGGAGTAAAATTGCTGGATCCACTGATTCGATGTACAAGAGCGAATGATAAGAGTAGTGGTATGGTAGCTACTCCATCCCGCACTCAAACCATTACTCTGCACACGAATAGGCGGATTATGCAACCAACTCTCGGAATCAGACTGAAGATCTCGACAATCGAGGTTCGGAAACAAAGGAGTGATGCAGACTCTGCATCAGATCTGGCGTAGATGATGTCGTCGCGTCGGAAAAACACCGGAAAGCACAAGCAAGGAACAAAGAATGGTACCACAGATGAAGGATTCCTCGGGCAGCATGAACACCGGACGTAGCATCACCGTTACCAAAGGAGGGAGATAAACCCTGAAGGTACGACGGAAAACCCAACCACGAGAATTCCTGGACTCGAAGAAATAGACGAGAGCGGATTCAAAACACGTAGAGGTAAGAGGGGAATAGCAGAGGGGTAAGAAGTAAAATCAGACCTAATCAGAACTATCCAACCGATTTTCAAAAATAGTTTTAACACTCTACTTCGGCCGTTAGCTAGGTTATCCTACAGGCTGGACTTGTGGGGTATCGCAACTGCTGAGCTCTGATACCACTCTGTAACACCCTCAGAATCGGACCTATGCAAGTTTGAGCGAAACCCGCCAAACCCGCATAGAAACGATTCAAAGGTGCCCACCAGGCACTTTCGTGCGGGTGGAAAACGAAGTAATAACATTACACAACAGTCCTCGATGGGTCCCACAGAACAGATATATACAACAGCGACTCAAAGAGTCAAGAATACAGATATAATATACAAAGATCCAAATCACCTTGAAAATGATAGAGCGTCCGACTACGGACAAGATGCAAATGGGGCTAAGAGCCCTGAAGAATAACCAATGGCGTCCATAACCCTGCCCAGGCCAAGCCGGAAGGGTAACCCTGCTAACGACGTCGATCTCAAAACCTGCTCAAAAAAAAGGGGTGCCGACAAAGGGCAAAGGAAAAAGAGGAGCGTCAGTACTGAGGCCAGTACACGGCGAGACTAGAATTCGGCGGTCCTCGCCTACATAGGTATGGTGGGCTGAGCGGCAGCGGCAGCATGCACTAAACAACCTACAGAGACTCGATACTACTGGCGGCTATCAGAGAGGGGTGAGGAAGACCTATTCGGACCCAACCTGATACTATCATCAAACAAACCCATCCTGGCGTTTCCCCCTCGAGACCAAACGAGGAAGTCAACCGAGGAACTCACACGGTTGGCAGTTTTATTTATTCAGTTATCGTTGCAGTAATTACTAGTCAGGTATAGATGATCATCCTGATAAAATAAACAGTGGGCCATTTTAGTCAAGCATTCCGTTGTAGTTGCAATACTTACTAATCAGATACAGATAGCATGAGATAACCCAAAACCCAGCAGTTGTTGGTACTTTTATTCAGCCATTCCGTTGTAGTTGCAATACTTACTAGTCAGGTACAATGGTCGCAAGCGACACACCAAACATGCAATTGTGGGCAGTATTAATTAGCCATTCCATTATAGTGAAGCTGATTACTAGTCATTATATAGTCAAGTTTATAGCAATAAACTTTAGTTATGCTTGTCTATGGTCGATATACTGTGCTCCAAGTCGTCCATAACCGCGGACACGGCTTTCAGAAAGTTTTACCCGGCCGGGGTGCACAAATAGCAACACACACTCGATCAACCTCGGAAAAACCAAAACAAAACCCAATGAGGCTTTCACGACAAAGCAATCACAGGATTCAGAAATATTTCAGGGGGCCACCCCTTAAAGTAGACCCGCAACGAAGTAAGCTAGCTCCGAGACGGACTCAAGGTTTGGGTGGACGGCTGTGAGCGACTGGGAACCCAAAACTGGGCTTGTCGACACCGCGAAAACGTGTCCCGATCCTAAACAGTACAGTGTGCTATACATCGCACAATCGTAAATAAAGCAGTAAAGCATGGCATAAGTACAGGATCGTAAATAAAACCTCAAACTAGTTTGTGGCCCCAAGAAATAAGACTGAATCAAGCTCTGGCTCAGGGGGGTCCCATATACCTCCCGGATGTGGATAGCGCGATAAATCAAGGAACAGGTATCAAGTACTCGGGGTCCTACGGGACACAAGTGGGCGTTCGGAAACCAAATATTTTCTATCACCCACCGATGCCTCTGCTTACTTCAATTTTAGTTGTTAAACATGAATTAAAGTGAACGATAAGTAAAACCATGATCATATCCAACATCAACATGCGGCAATACATCAACAACTGTGGCACTGGACGACACGCAACAGCACCTGAGCAAGCGACTACGACGCGCAAGTCCATCTATCTACCAAACAACAGGTAATAGGATGTGTCCAAGGCAATATAGGGCTGCACGGTATATCACGGGTACGGATACTAGAGCATCGCAACACAGATAGCAAAAGATCAACAGGAGGGAATAAATACTATAAAATAAGATAGGTAGAAAGGGGAAGGTGCTCGCCTGAAAACATTGTCGAAGGTTCATCCGAAGATCGGGTCGAAGCTCACATCAACTCAACGGCCTTATCCGCGAAGAAGCAAAACACTAGAAGAAACACCGGATGCAATATTTAATACAACGGCAGAAGATCGGCATGATGCATGAATGATGTATGACATGGCAAAGGTGCGGTGCAATTAGGTCATATTAAGCGGAACCAGGGTCCCGACAATTAATTAAACGGTTCAAGTTATTTACCTACCCCGCAAATTAAATGTTGTTTTAACATGGCAAAATATGGTACCGGTTCACTACACAAGTTTAAATGAGGCCAATATGAGACTAGATTTGCCCGCATATGGGCCCCATATTTAATTATGAGGTGAATCGGCATAAGGCCCCCAAACCACATGATTATGCATGCAAGATGACAATTAAATATGCAACAATTCATATAGTTGACCATTTATAAAATAGGGTTTCGGGAAGGGGTTCACACATTAGGGTTCGGCGAACTTGGGGTTCCGGGGTTCTGGGTCGGTCTCAGGGTCCAGGGTGCGACGGGTCGTCTCGGCCGAACATTCTCGAGCAACGGGTAGATCTTGTCGCATCCGGGAGCCGGACTTGGTTTGGCGACGGGGCGCATCGGTCTCGGGGTCCAGATCTGGGGTTCGGGGTCGGCGGCTCGTTCTCGGACTCCGGGGGTTAGGGTCTTGGCGCAACCGTGTCTTCGGGTCATGTCGACGGTCACGGCGTCCGGAAGACGATCTTGGCGGTTCGGTCCGGACTCGCTTCCGTGAAGAAGACCTTGACATCCCGGATCGGTCTTCGGTTCCCGGGACGATCTTGCGGTATGGTGTTGTGGTCTTCGGGGAGCACCTTGTACATTCTTCGGCATCACGCCGGTCTTGTCGGTCTTGGGGCCTCAGAATTTGAACCGCTCCGAGAAGATCTTGCGGTTTGCGGTCTCCACATCCCAGCTTAGTACCAACCTGGTACTACACCGAAATCATGCACTGTTGGAGGCAGAGAACTCGCAGCGGTGAGCTCGGGGTCGGGCGAGGACGGCGCTCGGGACCCGAAGGCGGCGGCCGGGGGCGAGCTCGAGGGGGCACTGCAGGCGGGCAGAGGGGCCGGAGGCGAGGCGGAAGGACGGCGCGACGAGCTTGGCGAGACCGGCGGCGGGGCGCGGGGTGCGGTGGAGGCGAGGCGGACTGGTGGCGGGGAGGGCTTGCGTCGGGGGCGCGCGGCGGCTGCCGGCGACGAGACAGAGGGCGGAGGGGGCGGCAGGACGCAGGCGGCGGCGCTCAGGGTCGCTGGCGGCGCGCGCAGGGCAAAGGGGCCGGCGGCGCTCGGGGTCGCTGGCGGCCTAAGTGGGAGCGGGTCGGGGTGAGGCGCGCGGGGCGCAGGTGGCGGAGAGCGGAGGTGCGGCGCCGGGGCGAGCGGCAGCTGACGGCGGAGAGGTGAGGACAGAGGCGGCGGCGTCGGGGCGGCGCAGCGAGGAACCGAGAGGCGAGAGGGGGCGGGTTCGTGGGGAGAGGAGCGGTCGGAGGCGCACGGGACAGGGCCGGCGGAGCGGCGACCGGAGCGGGAGCGGGCCGGCTAGGAGGAAGCGAGGCAGGGCGGTGGGGAGCGTGAGGTGGAGAGGGAGAGCGGCGGGAGGAGGAAGATGGGGGAGGAGGAAGAGATGGGGGTCGGGGACCGGCCGCGTGGTGGGCAGGTGGGGACGGGTGGGGCCTAGGCGCGTGGGTGGTGGCTGTGTGCTGTGTTGCATGTGTGGGTGTGTTGGGTTGGGGAGAGAGAGAGGGGGTGGAGGAGGTTTAGTCTAGGTGGCAGCACATGGTTGGTTGGGGATAGGGAGAGGGTGAGGTGGCGGCTCGGGGTTGGCCGGGGTGAGGTGGCCAAAGGGGTGTGGGTTTGTTTGTTGGTAGCTGTAGGATTTAGAGGGGCTGTTTTAGGTGGCCCGATTTAATTCCGGGGGTGGTCGTTCGGGTCGTTCGGCCCATTCGACTGCCCCACTAAAAATAACTTAACATCTTATTTAATTTGCAATACATTTTGTAACTAGTTTTTAGACAAACAAAATACCCGGAAGCAGCCGGGGGTTTAATTTGAAATAGAAGGAGGGCTAGTTTCGGAAAACCATAGTTTTTCGCAACATAGTTTCAGGTAAAATTAATATGCATGATGATGTAATGATGATGCAATGCACAAAAATAACGCGATTTTCTAGTAGTGGTTTTGCGGGATGCCACACCTATCGCCTCAAGCACGTGGAGTCTGGACTCGCATACTCCAACCCATGGAACATCGCGCACTTGCGACGATTCTACCCCTAGCTACCTACCCCTTTACTTTCAATAAGTCTTTTCAGCCAAGGCTATTCAGCCAAACAATATACTTCCTCCATTACGATATAAATAAAGCTAAGTGTCTCACCCCAAACTTCTGTTCATTATTTGCAACTTTACTTTATGCTACAAACGTACTCGGGGGCTCCCCCCACCTCACGATTCCATCGACCGAGGATTATGCGTGTACACCTGAGTAGCTGACAATGTCAGGCAAACGAAAAGGACACGTACCCACACAAAGCACTGCGTGCTTACAATAAACAAACCTTTACAACAAAGGGCACAACACGCCCAGTCGAAATATACAAATTTTACATCTATCTCTTTTACAGGTACTACCTATTCTGAAGAATAACTTGAGCACGCTGCTCAAACAAATCTACGACCTGTTCGGCATACTGCCTTACAGCTGCGTAATGTGGACGCATGTCCCACTCATCACCACCCGGCCGAGGAGGTGGCCTAGCTGCCACAACAGCCAAATCTACATCAGGCCAGTGCAGCCTTACAAGAGACAAAGCAGCCTTCACTCCTGCGACGAGCTGTTGCTGCACCAACTCCTTGACATTGCTCACGCTCTGAAACTTCGATAGAAGACCCGCAAGGCTCGTCGGTACGGCATCCAAAGGAAACATGACGTGCAACACCGAGGCAAGCGACGCCTGCACTTGGCAAAGCACCCGCGAAACCTGGTGCACACGATCCTGCACCGTCACCAGAGCCATGGCACGGTCACGATCCATCCAGAAGAAGCCACCGGCCTCCATGTCATGCTGAGTCAAGCAATTGACCCGAAAGGCGACACGCTCTTTCTCTTCCCTCGGAGCAAGGTTAGCACCTGCGACAATTGTACAAAACAAAGGGCAAGGTCAGCAGGCTCATCCGAAGAATCAAGCTACTGCTCGAAACGAAGAACAACTTACATTGAAGGTGCTCAGATAACCGAAGCAGTTCCGCCATCAAGTACTCCTCTCTGGCTGCACCACGATCCGCCTTGGACTTCCAAACATCGGCGTGACCACGCAACCCAAGCAACCCCCTCTCAAAACTACGAACACGGTCGCAAAGGAAAGCGAGTTGCGAAGGATCATCCAAAGATGGCCGCAGCTGCACTGCAGGCGAGGTGTCAACAGGGTCAGCACCCGAAGGAACCTAGAGCAGCAGAAAAAGAAAAGGACACAAACATTCAGACAATGATAGAACACAACTCAGAAGAATTCATTAAGCATATAAGGCCACTACGTGGCACAAGGACTATGTTCTTCAAGATATTTACAGCAAAAGCAGACTACAAACTATCCTACATCTACAACGCCTAAGACGCGGCACCCTGAGTCGCCTCGGAGCCGGATTGCCTAGCCTTGGCCTCCCTTTGCTGCCGCAGCGCATACTCAGACAGCAAATCAATGAGCTTCGGCCCATATCGCTTGCAGCGAGCAGAGTAGGCAGCAAAGGCTACCTCGGATCCGTCTGCGGTCGTCGGCATCCGGGAGGTGATCTGGGGCAGGTCCAGCTCCCCTCCAGCCGCCAAAGCCATCGCCAGCCCGACGGACGCGCCGATGCCCTTCTGCTTGCGCTTGTACGCCGCAGGCGCTTCGGCTGACAAAGCCTCCGCCAGAGCATCCACATCATCAAGGGACGCGCCCTTAGGGACAAGCTCCTTGTAGAAGCGGCCAAGGACCTCCTTCGCCTTGGCAAGGGAGCTGACGTCGGTGCTGCAACGATCTTCGACCGTTGCAGTAGCATCATCTAGAGCACTCCCGTGCTCCAGAGCGCCTCGGTCAAACTCGATGCCTGCGGCATCTGAGACAAAAAAAAGGGGGGACATGACGAAAAGCAACGCAGAAGAAGACAAGAAAACAAGAAGAAAGAAGCACAAATACAACACTCACTTGAAACAGCCTTGGCAGCAGCCATGAGCTTGCCTGCCACCTCTCTCTCGCGCGCAGCCGCAACAGTGGCCAGCTGCTCCTCACGGTCTGCGGCCTCCTGCTGCAGACGCTCCTTAGCTTCGGCTGCCTTGGTCAGCTCTAGCTCGAGGCATTCCTTCGCACCAACGGCGGCCTCGGCCTTCTTCTCCGATTGACCAAGGCTCTTCTTGAGAGCGTCGACTTCACGGAGATAAGTATTATGCTCCTCTGCATTCAAAACAAGCAAACGTCAGAGAGCAGGACCGGAATAAATGAAAGAAGCACCAAAAACAAACAGGTACCTTGAAGCTGTCGGAGGTTAGCCTCTAGCACTAGGCGCTCCTGCACCAGCCGCTTGGCCTCCTCCACAAAAGGCTGCCGAAAAAGAAACACCAAGTAAGGAAAAAGGACTTGGGGTATGTGCCCAACATTAAGGAATAAAGGAAAAACTCGAACACGAAGACACTCGGGGGCTCCCCCCCCCCCCCCCCCCGAAGATTCGAAAAAAGAACAAGACACGAAATTTTTCAGACACCCGGGGGCTCCCCCCGTGGTACGAAGCAGAGGTACTTACATGCTCTGATGGCGACTCCGAAGGCCCGCTGGCAAAATTCTGAGGCGCAACCACCTGCACCTCTTGCAGAGGAGGATTCGGAGCGGCACCCCCTGACGTTGCCACCGTTTGAGGAGGAGGAGACGCAATTTTCGACTCCCCCATCATCTCCCGAGCACCATCGCTGGAGGATCATGGGAGGAATGCCTACATACGAAGCAATCAGCAGAAGTACAAAATCAAGAAGGAAAAAGGACAACAATAAGACAAGAAACTTACGAGCCCAGCGAGCTTAGGTCAAAGACTAGAGGAGTCCTTCGGGCTCTCTTCTCCACCTTCTTCTCTTCCTTCTCCTCTTCCTTCTTTTCTTCATTTTTCCGCTTCGCTGGCGGGTGTGGCGCTACAGCCCGCACAAGAATGGCAGGAATGGGAGAGGAAGAGCCTTCATGCCCGTCACTATGACGCTCAAAGCACAGAGGGTTTCTGGGAGTCGGAGGAGTCGAGGCATCCGAAGACTCGCTGGAGCTCCGTGATTGTTTGCGCGTATGGTCCTCACTCGACTCGTCGGCATCTTCCGCCGCAGATCGCGCCGACGGCAGCTCGGACACGGAATCCACCACGTCATTATCCGGGGCATTCGGATATTTTTCAGGCAATGGTGGTACCATGCCCGGCACCTTGAAGCTCTGCAAAACCAAAAGGGACTTTGTTAGCAAAACAAAGGAAAATAAATACGCAGTCGACAACAAGCGCTACGCGCACAAATCTACACCTGCGGAACATCCAACGCCGACGAAAATGGCGGAGTCAGCGACTTCCCCGGGATTTCCTCTCCAGCCTTGAACTTCAGCAGCGAGCGAAGGGTCCTGTCAAGATCCCCCTCGGAGATTTTCTCAGCCGAAACCCTCGTCGGATCACGGCGCCCAGAATAAAGAAACATCGGGTGTGCCCTCGCCTGGAGAGGCTGCACCCGACGCTCGAGAAACGTCCGGATGATGTCCACACCGTTCACTTCCTTCTCCAGAATCAGCTGGAGATCCTCCACCCGACGGTAAAGGGCCTCTATCTCCGCCACCTCGCCATCCAAGATGTTGTTTTTCCAAGACCTTTTTGGCTCAATCTTTTGGGAGGGGTCAAAAAGAACAAGACCAAAATCTTGCCCAGGCACTACGGAGTCGCGGATATAAAACCATCGCCTCCGCCAGTACTGGACAGATTCGGACATGGAAAAAGAAAAGAAAAGAAGATTGGGACTGAGGGAGATGATGCAACCCCCAATGGGATAAACACCATCCGAACCAGACTGCCTCTTCACGGAATAAAGTTTCCGGAAGAGGCCAAAGTGCGGCTCAATGCCGAGCCAGCACTCGCAGAAAGTGATGAAGCAAGCAATGTGAAGAAGAGAATTGGGCGACAAATGATGAAGCTGGATGCCATAGAAAAAGAGCAGTCCACGGAGGAAGTTGTGGACTGGAAAAGAAAACCCATGCATGACGAAGGCAAGAAACATAACCGGACGGGGGATTACCTCGTTGTCGGGGAGTCTGACGGCCTCCCTATCTTGCGGGATCAAACCCCGCTCGCGAAGCTTGCGGAGATCACTCTCCCGCGTCTCTGATCGCCGCCAATCACCGTCGGTGACACGGGTAGCGGTGGCGCCTTTCTTTCCTCCGGCGGCGCTGGTACCAACAGCAGATGATGATTTCTTCGGTTTCCCCATCGCGCTATGGCGGCGCCGGCGGTGAAAGCGCAGAAAAGAAGATGGAAATATGGAAGGAAATCCCAGCGCGCAGCAAGAATCGCTAGAGCACAAGGAGGCAGTGAAAACAAGAACTGATGCGGTGAAAACAAACTGCAGCTTTCCCCAAAGATTATAACAACAAAGACGACGCACGGCAGCCGTCCATCCAGAAGACCTAACGTCAACGGCAGATCTGACCATACACGTGTCAGCATCACAACGAACCGTCATTACCACGCCGTCCACTACGCGCGGAAATCGAGGCGACACCGTAATTATCTCCACGCAGCGCGTGACTGGTCAATTCAAGGTCAGCAAGTGGGACCCACGTTCGTCCAGTCAAGTCATCTCTGGCGTAGCAGACGCTTGAGGTCATTGATCGTCAGCACTGATGTCATCAAAAGCTATACTAGCACCAACAACAATTCTTCGGCTCCATAGCTAAGAGTACTCACTCGAATCTTCGATTCGACTAAATACTCGGGGGCTACTCCTATCAGGAGCGCTGGCCGCGCACCCGAAAGACGAATAAAAGAAAAAGTATTTTTTCGAGTCCTACGTCGAGTCTACGACTCCACTACGGAGTCAGGGGCTACTCCCATAGGAAGGATGGATTTAAGCATCCGAAAATTTTTGTGTCCTACGGACTTAAAAATAAAAAAAGTGCTTGAATAAAAGTCTCTGCCCGAGTCTACGACTCGAACAGACACTCGGGGATACTCCCATAGGGAGCGCTGGTCACGCACCCTATGAAATCTTCGACTGCGATCTTTCGGATCAGCATGCAAAAACTTTTCGGCAACTCTGCCCCAACAAAACGCTGAGTGAGCAACGATCTCCTTGGTCACCCGAAACACCTCCGCGGTGACAAACATTCGGATGTTGTGTCTGCGACACAAAGATAAGACCTACAGATATCATCTGATGGCCTGGCAACGCACACGACTGCGCTCTCCTAGTAAAAACCCGTGCTAACAGGTGCGATGAAAAATCCTGACGGACGCGTTGGGTACATCAATTAAATTCACTGGAATTCCACTCCTGTAAGTCCTCCGCGGCCTGAGTCGAATCACGCCAGCATATGTTCCAGTTTCGAGTTGAGGGACTCGAACCTGAGGAAGATCGTGTTGTTTCATCCTAAGACGGTTAACTGACCCTGATCCGTCGGGTGAGTCAGGCACACGCATCAACAATCCCTACACACATACTGTTAATACATAATTACACCCGAAGGATTGAAGAGTCCTCAGCCGAATCTACGATTCGACTGATCACTCGGGGGCTACTAACATGGTTGTACCCTACGGATGCGTGACCTCAGCATACCTAGTCCAGCCCAAGGAAGTGTAGGGTTTCGTAGCATGGAAAACAAAAAAATTCTACCGCATACAAACAAACAAGCCAAGATCTATCTACTAGATTGTAGCAACGAGTCGATAGAATAACTCACCCTCGAAGATTCCAAAGTGTTTAACGAGAGCGGATTCTCGTGGGTGATGTAGTCGTACTCTTCCCGATCTCAAGATCGCGTAGACGATCCTTCCGGCGCTGCGTTCCGGCAGCGCTCCCGCAGTCGGTCACACGTTCGGTACTTGAAGAAGACCTTCCTCTCCCTTGTTCCAGCAGGCAGCGGAGGTTGTAGCACTCTCCTCACGATTTCGGTAGCACAACGGCGTGGTACCGGAAGTAGAGGGGAGATCTCGCAGGGCTTCGCCTTAAGCCGGAGCGAGTATGGTGCAGTATGAGAGAGTCCCTCGACGATCTAGGGTTTAGACACGCCGAGGAGGGGGCTAGGCCGGCGGCTAGGGTTGCTAGGCGGTGGCGGCGGTTTGCCCTAGGGCGGCGGCGGCAGCAGGTGGCGGCGCCGGCGGCTTAGGGTTTGGAGGAGAGGATCTTGTGTGTCTCTAGGAGGGAGCCTTGCCCCTCCTTATATAGGTGGAGGGGCCGGCCGGCCAAGGGGAGGGAGAGGAGTCCCTCCCCAACTCGGCTTGGTGGTGCTCTGGCGGTGGGGAGGAGGGACTCCTCCCCAACTCGGTTTCCTCCTCCTTTTCCACTTCCCAAAAATAGTCGTTTGACTTTCAAACTAGGCGTTTGACTTTTCAAACAAGGATTTGAATTAATCCTCTATTTTGTTCAGCGATGACACTTAGTACATGATGCAATCATATCAACTTGATATAACACATTCATGTACCCTTCCCCTCCGGAGTGCCGGACATTCCGGAACCTTCTAGAACATTCCCGATGAAAACATCGGAATTTCCATTCTCCAACTCCGAAACGGGACTTTCCTTATATGAATCTTATTCTCCGGACCATTTCGGATCTCATCGTGATATCCTGAATCCCATTCGAGACTCCGAACAACATTCGGACTCTTTCTCATCATTCCATAACTACTCAAACAACGTCGAATCCTTAAGTGTGTCTCCCTACGGTTCGTGAATTATGCGGACATGATCGAGACACTTCTCCGAACAATAACCAATAGAGGAATCTGGAAATTCATATGGCTCCCACATATTTCTACGATTACTTTGCGATCGAATGAACCACTTACATACGATATCAATTTCCCTTTGTCTCACGATAGTTTACTTATCCGAGGTTATGATCGTCGGTATCTCTGCATACCTAGTTCAACCTCGTTACCGATAAGTAATCTTTTCTCGTTCCCGTGATATGTGATCCCTTGTGAGCCAGTCACATGCTTGCAAGCTAATTGGATGACATTTCACCGAGAGGGCCCAGAGTATATCTATCCGTCATATGGATGGACAAATCTCACTCTTGATCCATGTGTTTCAACCAATACTTTCCGAACACTCAATGCCACCTTTATAGCCACCCAGTTACGGTGTGGTTTGATGTTATCAAAGCATCCATCCGGTAAAGGTGATATGCATGATCTCATGGTCGAAGGAATTAGATTACTATGTATCAGAAAGCATATAGCAATTGAACTATTAAAAATGACTTGATCTTTATGCTACGCTTATCTACAGGAGTATGTCCACCATATCATTCTCCTAACGATATGATCTTATTGTTAATAACATCTCAATGTTCATGATAGGGAAACCACAATCATCTATTAACCAACAAGCTAGTATTATATAGAGGCTTTACTAGGGGCTCTTATTTTAGTCTACAAATCACACAAGTATTAATGTTTCCTTGTTAATACTATTATAGCATGAATGTAAACATTTATCATAAACACAAAGATATAATAATAACTATATTTATTATTGCCTCTAGGGCATATCTCCAACAGTCTCCCACTTGCACTAGAGTCATCTAATCTAGATTACATGGTAATATACCGAACACCCATGGCAGTTTGGTGCTGGTCATGTTTTGCCCTCGGGAGAGGTTTAGGCAATGGATCCGCCACATTCAGATCTGTGTGTACTTTGCAAATCTTTATATCCCCATCTTGGATATGTTCTCGAATAGCGTGAAAACGTAGCTTGATGTGCTTCAGCTTCTTGTGTGACCTTGGTTCTTGCGCATTGGCTATGGCGCCCATGTTATCACAGTAGATAGACATTGGGTCCAGCGCACTAGGAACCACACCCAGCTCTACAATGAACTCTTTCATCCATATCGCTTCTTGTGAAGCCTCCGAAGCAGCCATGTATTCCGATTCAGTTGAAGATCTCGCCACAACGCTTTGCTTTGCACTCCTCCAGCTAACTGCTGCACCATTCAAAATAAATACGTATCCAGATTGTGATTTAGAATCATCCGGATCGGTGTTCCAACTAGCATCGGTGTAACCATTAACAACGAGTTGTTCATCACCTCCATAAGAAAGAACCATATCCTTAGTTCTTCTCAAGTACTTAAGGATGTTTTTGACCGGTGTCCAATGATCCACTCCTGGATCACTTTGATATCTGCTAGTTAAACTAACAGCATATGCAATGTCGGGTCTAGTACATAGCATGGCATACATTAGAGATCCTATGGCTGAGGCATAGGGAGTCTTACTCATCCTTTCTATATCTTCTGCCGATGTCGGACTTTGAGTTTTACTCAAGGTCGTATTGGGCAACATGGGCAAGAACCCTTTCTTGCTATCTTCCATTCCAAACCTCTTTAGAACTTTGTCCAAATATGTACTTTGTGACAATGATATTTGGCGTTTCGATCTATCTCTATAAATCTTTATGCCTAATATGTAAGCTGCTTCGCCAAGATCCTTCATTGAAAAACTATTATTCAAATATTCCTTGACACTATTAAGAAGGTCTACATCATTCCCAATTAACAATATGTCATCTACATATAGTATTAAGAATGCTACAGAGCTCCCACTCACTTTCTTGTAAATACAAGCTTCTCCATAAGTTTGTATAAAACCAAAACTTTTGATCACCTTATCAAAACGTTGATTCCAAATTCGGGATGCTTGCTTCAATCCATAGATGGACCGTTGAAGTTTGCATACCTTGTTAGCATCTTTAGGATCGAAAACAAACCTTTGGGTTGCATCATATACAACTCTTCATCAATGTCTCCATTGAGGAATGTTGTTTTGACATCCATCTGCCATATCTCATAATCATAATATGCAGCGATTGCTAACATAATCCTCACAGATTTTAGCTTTGCTACTGGTGAGAAAGTCTCATCGTAGTCAACTCCTTGAATTTGTCGAAACCCTTTTGTGACAAGTCGAGCTTTATAGACAGTAACATTACCATCAGCATCTGTTTTCTTCTTGAAAATCCATTTGTTCTCGACGGCCTTCCGGCCATCCGGTAAGTCCACCAAAGTTCACACTTGGTTTTCGTACATGGATCCAATCTCGGATTTCATGGCTTCTTGCCATTTATTGGAATCTGGGCTCATCATCGCTTCCTCATATGTCTCAGGGTCATCGGTGTTGTCCACCAACATGACACTCATAACGGGATCATACCAATCTGGAGTGGTACGAGTTCTCGTTGACCTGCGAGGCTCTTTAGCAACTTCAACCGAAGTTTCATGATCATTATCATTAGCTTCCTCTCTAACTGGTGCAGGCACCACAGGAACTTCTACCGGTGCTGCGCTACTCGCAATTTCGAGAGAAGGTTCGACAACCTCGTCGAGTTCTACTTTCCTTCCAGTCACTTCTTTTGAGAGAAATTCCTTCTCTAGAAAGGATCCATTCTTGGCAACGAAGATTTTGCCTTCGGATCTATGATAGAAGGTATACCCAATAGTTTCCTTCAGGTATCCTATGAAGACGCATTTTTCCACTTTGGGTTCAAGCTTGTCCGGCTGTAACTTCTTTACATAGGCTTCGCAACCCCAAACTTTAAGGAACGACAATCTAGGTTTCTTCCCGAACCATAATTCATACGGTGTCGTTTCAACGGATTTAGATGGTGCCCTATTTAAAGTAAATGCGGCTGTTTCTAATGCATAACCCCAAAATGATAGCGGTAAATCTGTAAGTGACATCATAGAACGAACCATATCTAAGAGAGTTCGATTACGACGTTCGGACACACCATTACGATGTGGTGTTCCTGGCGGTGTCAATTGTGAAAGTATTCCGCATTTCTTCAAATGCTCGCCAAACTCGTAACTTAGATATTCACCTCCACGATCAGAACGTAGAAATTTAATCTTCTTGTTACGTTGATTCTCTACCTCACTTTGAAATTCCTTAAACTTCTCGAAAGTTTCGGACTTATGTTTCATGAAATAGATATACCCATATCTACTCAAATCATCCGTGAAGGTAAGAACATAACGATAACCACCGCGCGATGCTACACTCATTGGACCACACACATCGGTATGTATGATTTCCAATAAGTCCGTAGCTCGCTCCATCATACCAGAGAATGGAGTCTTAGTCATTTTACCCATCAGACATGCTTCGCATCTTTCAAGTGATTCAAAATCAAGTGATTCAAGAAGTCCATCGGAATGGAGTTTCTTCATACGCTTCACACCAATGTGACCAAGACGACAGTGCCACATATAGGTCGAGTTATCGCTCGATTTCAAACGTTTAGCCTCAATGTTATTAATATGTGTATTTCCACTATCGAGATTCAATAAGAATAGACCATCTATCAAAGGTGCATGTGCATAAAACATATTACTCATATAAATCGAACAACCATTATTCTCGGACTTAAACAAGTAACCGTCTCGCAATAAACAAGATCCCGATATAATGTTCATGCTTAACGCAGGCACCAAATAACAATTATTTAAGTATAAAACTAATCCCGATGGTAGATGAAGGGGTAGCGTGCCGACCGCGATCACATCAACCTTTGATCTGTTTCCCACGCGCATAGTCACCTCGTTCTTCGCTAGCTTCCGTTTATTCTGCAGCACCTGTTTCGAGTTACAAATATGAGCAACCGAACCAGTATCAAATACCCAGGCACTACTACGAGTAATAGTGAGATACACATCAATACATGTATATCAGATATACCTTTCTTCTTGATGTTGCCGTTCTTCAAATCCGCCAAGTACTTTGGGCAATTCCGCTTCCAGTGACCTTCTCCCTTGCAGTAAAAGCACTCAGTATCAGGCTTAGGTCCAGCCTTGGTCTTCTTCGTTGGCGTGGTAACTTTCTTACCACCCTTCTTGAAGTGTCCCTTCTGCTTAGCCTTGCCTTTCTTGAATTTGGTGGTCTTATTGACCAACAACACTTGGTGCTCTTTCTTGATCTCCACTTCTGCAGATTTCAACATGGCAAAGAGTTCTGGCAACGTCTTGTTCATGTTTTGCATGTTGTAGTTCATCACAAAGTTCTTGTAATTTGGTGGTAGTGATTGGAGGACGCGGTAAATCCCCAAAGCATTAGGAATCACTATACCCAAGCTTTGAAGTTTGTTCGCGTGCCCAGACATCTTAAGCACATGCTCACTGACGGAGTTGCCCTCTTCCATCTTGCAGTTAAAGAACTTTTCAGAAGCCTCATAGCTTTCAATTGCCGCATGAGTCTCAAAGATCAATTTGACATCCTCGACAATATCATATGGGTCTGAATTCTCAAACCTTTTCTGAAGCTCCGATTCTAAACCATACAAGATAGCACACTGAACTGTGGAGTATCGAGTTTTCCGAGTGAGGTAAACATTCTTTACTTCATCGGCAGCATCAGCTGCAGGTGGGTCACCTAGCGGTGCATCCAGCACATAGGTCAAATTACCAGCTGTGAGGACAATCCTCAAATTGCGGAACCAATCCGCGAAGTTGCTTCCATTTTTTTTCAACTTTTCTTTCTCTAGGAACGCATTAAAATTGATGGTAGGGGCTGCCATTGATCTACAACATAT
This sequence comes from Avena sativa, assembly GCA_916181665.1. Taxonomy (NCBI): domain Eukaryota; kingdom Viridiplantae; phylum Streptophyta; class Magnoliopsida; order Poales; family Poaceae; genus Avena; species Avena sativa. The sequence goes on along the minus strand of OV702279.1, from coordinate 364,778,627 downwards.
TTGCAATAGTTTAGACTAAGTTTATGACAAATTGAGTTCAAATTAATAATAAAATTAATCTAGGTGAACTCCCACTCAAAACAATATCCCTCACATTGTTTTAGTGATCACACGAACCAAATCCACCATATCAACACTGATCATCACGAGAGTCGATATAGTTTCAATGGCGAACAATTGTCATGTTCATCATATCTACTATATGATTCATGCTTTACCTTTCGGTGATCCGTGTTCCGAGACCATGTCTGTACATGCTAGGCTCGTCAAGATCAAACCTTATTTTCCGCATGAGCAAATCTGGCTTGCTCACGTTGTATACACTTGCGGAATCTAACACACCCGATCATCACGTGGTGCTTCGAAACAACAAGCTTTAGCAACGGTGCTAACTAAGGGTGAACACTTTATGATTTGAAATTTATGTGCATGAGGGATCATCTTATAATGCTACCGTCGTCTACTAAGCAATACAAGATGCATAAAGGATTAACATCACATGCAATTCATAATATGTGATATGATATGGCCTTTCCTCTTTTGTGCTTCCGATCTCCATCTTCTAGCACGAACATGATCTCCATCATCACCGACATTGCATCAAGGTCAATGACGCTTCTCCATGGTTGTCGTCCACCGGCTTCAACTATTACAACTACTTTGAATATACATGCGGGTCTTAACATAAATTAAAGACAACCATATGGCTCCTGCCGGTTGCCAACTTACAATAAGGAACATTGCATACATCAAATATAATCACAATCATGGTCATATCACATCACAGCACACCCCTGCAAAATAAAGTTAGACGCCTCTACTTTCTTTGCATGTTTTACGTGGTTTTGGGGCTTTCAATAAGTGTCGTTCTAACTTACGAACATGAACCACAACATTGATACTAGTATTGTTAATCACCCGTTGTAAATTGGATCTTAACTATGCTAGGAGAAACAGGCACCCGCAAAGCCACTTATGCAATACAAGTTGCATGTCAAGCGTGGAGCAAGTCTCATGAACGATGTCATGTAAGGTTAGCCCGGGCCGCTTCATCCCAACATACCGCAAGATGCAAAGTACACAAGAAGCAATCGACAATAAAAGCATCAACGCCCACAATGACCATTGTGTTCTACTCGTGCAACAGATCTACATATAGACACGGCTCTGATACCACTGTAGGGTTTCGTAGCATGGAAAACAAAAATTTTCTAACGCATACAAACAAACAAGCCAAGATCTATCTACTAGATTGTAGCAACGAGTCGATAGAATAACTCACCCTCGAAGATTCGAAAGTGTTTAATGAGAGCGGATTCTCGTGGGTGATGTAGTCGTACTCTTCTCGATCTCAAGATCGCGTAGACGATCCTTCCGGCGCTGCGTTCCGGCAGCGCTCCCGCAGTCGGTCACACGTTCGGTACTCGACGAAGACCTTCCTCTCCCTTGTTCCAGCAGGCAGCGGAGGTTGTAGCACTCTCCTCGCGATTTCGGCAGCACAACGGCGTGGTACCGGAAGTAGAGGGGAGATCTCGCAGGGCTTCGCCTTAAGCCGGAGCGAGTATGGTGGAGTATGAGAGAGTCCCTCGACGATCTAGGGTTTAGACACGCCGAGGAGGGGGCTAGGCCGGCGGCTAGGGTTGCTAGGCGGCGGCGGCGGTTTGCCCTAGGGCGGCGGCGGCAGCAGGTGGCGACGCCGGCGGCTTAGGGTTTGGAGAAGAGGATCTTGTGTGTCTCTAGGAGGGAGCCCTGCCCCTCCTTATATAGGTGGAGGGGCCGGCTGGCCAAGGGGAGGGAGAGGAGTCCCTCCCCAACTCGGCTTGGTGGTGCACCGGCGGTGGGGAGGAGGGACTCCTCCCCAACTCGGTTTCCTCCTCCTTTTCCACTTCCCAAAAATAGCCGTTTGACTTTCAAACTAGGCGTTTGACTTTTCAAACAAGGATTTGAATTAATCCTCTATTTTGTTCAGCGATGACACTTAGTACATGATGCAATCATATCAACTTGATATAACACATTCATGTACCCTTCCCCTCCGGAGTGGCGGACATTCCGGAACCTTCTAGAACATTTCCGATGAAAACATCGGAACCATTCTCCAACTCCGAAACGGGACTTTCCTTATATGAGTCTTATTCTCCGGACCATTCCGGATCTCCTCGTGATATCCTGAATCCCATTCGAGACTCCGAACAACATTCGGACTCTTTCTCATCATTCCATAACTACTCAAACAACATCGAATCCTTAAGTGTGTCTCCCTACGGTTCGTGAATTATGCGGACATGATCGAGACACTTCTCCGAACAATAACCAATAGAGGAATCTGGAAATTCATATGGCTCCCACATATTTCTACGATTACTTTGCGATCGAATGAACCACTTACATACGATATCAATTTCCCTTTGTCTCACGATAGTTTACTTATCCGAGGTTATGATCGTCGGTATCTCTGCATACCTAGTTCAACCTCGTTACTGATAAGTAATCTTTTCTCGTTCCCGTGATATGTGATCCCTTGTGAGCCAGTCACATGCTTGCAAGCTAATTGGATGACATTTCACCGAGAGGGCCCAGAGTATATCTATCTGTCATATGGATGGACAAATCCCACTCTTGATCCATGTGTTTCAACCAATACTTTCCGAACACTCAATGCCACCTTTATAGCCACCCAGTTACGGTGTGGTGTTTGATGTTATCAAAGCATCCATCCGGTAAAGGTGATATGCATGATCTCATGGTCGAAGGAATTAGATTACTATGTATCAGAAAGCATATAGCAATTGAACTATTAAAAATGACTTGATCTTTATGCTACGCTTATCTACAGGAGTATGTCCACCATATCATTCTCCTAACGATATGATCTGATTGTTAATAACATCTCAATGTTCATGATAGGGAAACCACAATCATCTATTAACCAACAAGCTAGTATTATATAGAGCCTTTATTAGGGACTCTTATTGTAGTCTATAAATCACACAAGTATTAATGTTTCCTTGTTAATACTATTATAGCATGAATGTAAACATTTATCATAAACACAAAGATATAATAATAACTATATTTATTATTGCCTCTAGGGCATATCTCCAACAGGAAGGCCCACGGCGGACGTACGCCGGCCCATGAAGATTTTCGGGTGGCCAAGGCCCATGACGCCTTCGGATCCTTGGAGAGCAAGACTAGAGTAGATAGGAAATTCAAAGGGGTAAAACCCTAGAACCTGTTTCCGACTAGGACTATGCCCGGGACCTGCCTAAGTCTATATAAAGGCCAGGAGGGCACGACCTAGATCTCTCGACTCATACTTCCGCATACATACCACCATGCCAGATCTAATCTGCGCACCATGTAACCTTCGGTTCCGCCGTAATCAAGAGCAGACAAGCAGGAGTAGGGTTTTCCCTCCGGGGGCCTGAACCTGGATAAACCTTGTGTCCCCGTGTTGCTTGTTTGCTAACCGTTCCACGATCTCCAGCATCCCCATCTTCTCCAAAACCCAAGTCCATAACAATGGGAATTGATGAGATCAAACCTCGTCAGCGCCGGTAAAACATGCCACACATATGTAGGAGTTTACGCTGAACTGCGTTACCAAACATCGTCTCTCGACTACTTTCTGCAATGATCTAATCGCGTATTGTGTGGTATTAGAGCCAATTTAAAGAATGACATCATAGTGCGGATGATCTAGAGGAAGGCGGGCTTCTGTCGAAGCAGAGACTAGAGTGAGTGAGGTTCCTTACAAGTATCCCTCCGCGCTACGTTCGTGTTATTGATGACGACGCAACACCGTCGACAAAGGACATCATTGATCGCGGGCATGACGACTCGAGGTGGTCATGTCGTCGAAGCAGATCCGATCGGCAAGCACCATCGGTTGGATGGCTTGGTGCGCAAGTTGGGGAGATCGTATCGACTGATACGACGCAACTGTTCGAGCAGTCAGACCATTCGGTTAAACCGAAGAGGCCGACTAGACGAGAAAAGACTAGGTACAATGCGACAAGGATCCGGCAAGTTCTAAAGCAATCCTGGTTGTGGTCTCTGATGTAAGTACAACATATGTGAGTGTCTAGCTCTAAGATTCCAAATATCTGGTGGAGTTACATGGGTCCAATTCGACAAAAGGCATGGAACGACTTACTTTTGGGTACGCATAAGGTTACAAAGGAAGCTAGAGTTGGATGATGCAAGGGGTGACTTGGATCTCATGAAAATCATGTGGGGTTGGATTAAAGGTGGAGATAGATGTGAACTATCTCAAGATCAATAAAAAGTGGGCTGCGGGGTGTAGCAGAAAGAGTTCGCGAGTTTCCTAGCCCTAAATCTCGAGCACGGAATTTCAAAAGCGAGGCGGCGGCACATGAGAAGGCTTTGCTGAACCGAAAGATAGGCTCGATTCGGTTCGCTCGGTCTAACCTAAACAATCTGATCGGCGTCTGTTCATGGGAGATCAACTTCCCGCTTGGCTTGGCATACCTTATATTAGCATCTCTGATTGGATGACGGAGCTATCCATTGGCCCTCGATCGACCAACATGTAGAGGTATCCCAAATCGCAAGGCCATGGCATCCCTCACTATGCTCATCTCATGGATGATTTGGAATTAAAGAAATACAAGAGTTTTCCGCAATGATCTGCACCTATGACTATCCTACTAAACACCATCAAGAATGAGCCAAAGCTTTAGGTTCTATACAATTGAGTTTTATGATATCGGGAGAGTAATTTCTTAGTTATTTTCTTTGTTTGCTCAAACTTCTTGTCATAACTCTCTCCTTAATTAATGGATAGAGGAAGTATTTTGCCTTTGTTTATTAAAAATAGCTCCTTCGGACCACCATGCTTCTCTTAATACCATCATCATCATACAACACACCACCGCATCCGCATGGAAGCCATTGAAGCCGACCTTGTCAAAAAGCTCATCGCCTTGTCTATTACAAGTCCATGAAGGAAGATGAAGTTCCTTTAGATGAAGATCTAAGTGATATATGTGAGTGTTAGAAGTTATGGAATATATTAACATCTTACATCTATAAATTTGTTTTACCGATTAAGCCTAAGCCTCACTTTGTTGTCTCTAAGGTAATACTCCCTTCGTCTTAAAATAGATGTTTTGGGTTTTTCAAAATTTGGATGAATCTATATACTAAATAGTGTTCAGATTCATCTAAATTTTGATAAATTTGACACATCTATTTTAAGACAAAGGGAGTATATTGTTCTGATATAAGTTTGAACTAGTTAAGTAAACATCATATCTTAAACATTGGTGTCCATTCAAGTGGTGCTTCAAAACATTGGTGTCCATTTTAAGTGGTTCTTGTTGTTTTGGGTTTGATGTGGTACTTCCATGCCCCGGTTTTGGGAATCATTCGTGATGTTGAACCACTTAAAATGTATAAATATTTATTCAAATTTATTTGGGCTAGTGTTGAAAAAAATGGTCAATACCCCAGCCCTAGGACAAAATTTAGGACGCGCCGTTGGGTTCATGTGACGACACCTGACGAACTCGCGTGGGCCCTGCCCCAAATCGGATAAATGCAGGATAAAAGCGGACAATATTTGAGGCTCCCCCCGGGGAGACGCTCTTAGGGGAAGTAGACGTTGATTTTTGAACAATGTGACCACGATGTCGATGTCGATGCTCAGGGCTAGGTACGTTGCTGGTCCTCGGTCGTCGTCTCTTTCTCCTCTCACTCTCGATCCTTTTCTTCTGATGATGGTTCCGTCTCTGGTGCCCGAAAATTAGCTTGGGAGCAAGTTTGTTTAGGACATGGGTCTCTGTCTCGTGCACTGTGGCTGTGGCTGTGGTTCAAGCGACGCGCGGCCAAGACCCAAGAGGCCAAGATGGATTGAGACGGGTGGGTTTGCTTTCGTCCCTGCAGACACGCTAAGATCGTAAACCGGTATTCAGATAACAGATTCGTAGTCCTCACCGCCACGTCCTTTTTTTTTCCTCAAGAAAAAAGTCCTTAATGTTGACGTTCCCTGTATGTACACACTTAGCAGCAAAGATTACTGCTCCGACCATGTACGACTCCTCGTCCCCGTCTTTCTACTCGGGCCACGCACGCACGAAGGGTCGCTAGCTAGCTTGCGGAAGTCGTCCACTCGATGCTGCGGTAAAAAAAACTGCCGAAGAACGGCGACGTGACACACTATTAGTTTGTCCCGACCGGTCGGGCTCGTTCCGGTCCCCGGCTGACACGAGCACCCGACCCGCGTCTCGATAAGATAAGCATGTCCCGTGCACCCCGTGTATCGACCCACGAGATGACCACATGTGGATGTGCGGCCGAGTCCATGAACGCCGGTGACCTGCGCGGTCTTGTAGTACGTTAGCCGACCGGAAGTAGCCACGTAGTACTACATTGGTTGCCGGCGTCGCTGTCCGGCAAGTCGAGTCCAAATCGGCGGGCCGAGGTCTCTACGACCGTGCACCATGACAGGCCCAGACGGTCGGCGACTCGGCGGCCTTGAAACATGTGATTCGTGGTGATGCGCGGAGCCCAGCAGTTCTGCACCTGGTTTGCAGCATTCAGTTGCGTCGATCGTCGGAGAAATGATGTGTACAGTAGTACCACAGACTGGTGATGCATCGATCGCTCGGGGACGGAGCGTCTGCGAAGCAAACCATGAGATATCCATGGGAGCATGGCGGCGGCGAGGTTCATCCCAACGACAGCGGAGTCCAGCCCGAAGGCGGCGCTCCGGTGGAGGAGCTATAGGGGCGGCGTTCTGATGGAGGAGCAGGGGCATGCGGTGGGGGTGAAGCCCAGGAGAAGAAGCAGCGATGCACGCCGGCGGGAGCCGTCTGGTGTCGAGCGAGATAGAGGATGAGCGGTTGGGAAAAATTAGAGATAAGATTCTACCAGCCAGGCCCACATATAACATGGCAATGGAAAAAAAAAGCAGCGCGCGCACGTCTAGGGGTGATCCGGACGATCCCATCATCCGGGGAACACCATCATTTTCCTAGAATTAACTCACCACCGTCCATGTCGTTGTCCCATTTGAGAGTTGTGTATGTATATGTATATACCGTTGCAAAGGCGCATATACCGATCGATAGCACCACGCATGGGCGCACACAGAGCACGTCGCTGCATCATCCAACAAGTCGATCGGGCACTCCTTTTGGTAACCGCTCTAATGGTATGTATTTGAGTCGGACGAGACGCTTGATAAGTTAGACACAAGGTCAAATTTTCGAGGATGATCCGGTGTCCGTGGCTACTGGCTAGGGCGCTGGACCATCGTGGCGTTGTAAACTGTGATGGGATTGTTGTTAATGGTACCATGATGATTAACTAGGGAGGAGCGCCCGTAAAGCAATACTGTACAGATGTAGGCGTTTAAACTGAACCCCGTTACCAAACATCGTTTCTGTCTATTTTCTAAAATGATCTAATCACGTATTATGCAAACAAGTGTTATCAGAGCCAAGTTATAGGTTGGCATCATAGTGTGGATGATCTAGAGGAAGGCATGGTGGTTCTGGTGGGAGGCTGGATTTTATCGGAGCGGAGGCTGAAGTGAGCAAGGTTCCTTACGCATACCCCGCATTGTTGATGACGACACAACATCATCAACAAAGGACGGCATTGATCGCGGGCATGACGACTCAAGGCAGCCATGTCATCAAAGAAGATCTGATCGGCAACCACCATCGTTGGATGGCTTAGCGCATAAGTTGGGGGAGATCGTAATGACTGATGCGGCACAACGGGTTTGAGCGTTAGACCGGTCAGTTCAACCAGAGAGGTCTGCTCGACGAGAAGAGACCAGGTGCAGTTCGACAAGGACCTGATGAGTTCTAATGTCGTCTTGGTTGTGGTCTCTAACACACTTACAACCAACATGCATCGTGCAGCTCTAAGATTCAGAATATCTGGTGCAGCGACACGAGTTTGATTCGACAAAGGTGTGGACCGACTTAATTTTGGGTGTGGACAAGAGAACAAATGACGGCCAAGTTAGATGACACAAGGCGTGACTTGGAGCTCAGGCAAATCACGTGGAGTCAGATTAAAGGTGGAGATAGATCTAAACTATCTCGAGATCAATAAAAGGTGGGTTGCAAGGTGTCGCGGAAATATCTCATGAGTTGCATGGCCCTAAATCCTGAGCACGGAATTTAGAAAGCAAGACGATGCACACAAGAAGGCTTTGCGGAATCGAAGAAGAGACTTGGGTCGGTTCGATCGCTCTAACCTAAGCAATCTAATCGGCATTTGTTCATGGGAGAGCAACGGGAGTATGAGATGTCTTCCACAACCAGGTTCGAGGTGACGAAGTTTGATGGCATGGACAACTTTCTGCTATGGCAATCGAGGTTCAAGGATTTGCTGGAGCAGCAGGGACTCCTGAAGACAATCAAAGTTGATGAGTCTCTTCTATGCCTCTACTACCATCTCCATCGGTAGTGGGAAGATTGCACCGTTTTGGGAAGCGTCATGGCTCAATGGTAGGGCGCCCAAAGACATTGTCACGCTCATTTTTGACGCATACACTAGGAAAAATGGAATGTCAAGCAAGCCCTCGATGAAAATGCTTGGATTTCAAAAAAATTAATGGACATCAACTTGACTATCCCGCATCTCTAGGAGTCTGCCACCTTTGGTTGGAGCTAAGGAAAGTGCACCTTCATGAGAAGGTCGAAGACTCAATTTTGTGGAACCTCAGTGTCAACTTCCGCTTACAAGGATCAATTCTTTGGATCCACGAGAACATACATGAACGAGGCAGTTTGGAAGGTTTGGGCACCTTCTAAGATAAAATTATTTGCTTGGCTAGCCATTAAAAATAGACTTTGGATGGCGGGCCACTTAGAGAAACAAGGGTAGCCAAATTGCATCCTTTGTCCTCTATGCAAGAAAACTCAAGATACGGTGGCACACATTTTTTTCCAATGCCGCTACACGAAGTAGTCTTTGGGGTATGATCAAATATTGGCTTGGCCTACCTTCTATTAGCATCGGAGAGACGACGGAGCTATCTACTGGCCCTTTGTGGACCAACATCCGAGGCATCCCAAACCGCAAGGCCATGACATCCCTCACTATGCTCATCTCATGGATGATTTGGAATGAAAGAAATGCAGGAGTTTTCCAAAATGAATCCGCCCCTACAGCTATCCTACTAAACACCATCAAGAATGAGGCAAAGCTTTGGGTCACCACGGGTGCCAAACAATTGAGTTTTGTAATATCCGGAGAGTAATCCCTTGGTTTTTTCTTTGTGTGCTCAAACTTCTTGTCATAACTCTCTCCTTAATTAATGGATAGATGCAAGTCTTTTGCCTCTGTTTCAAAATATATAAAAAAGCTACTTCCGACCACCATGCTTCTCTCAAAAGTCGAAACCATCACCATCATACAACACACCACCGCATCTGCATGGAAGCCATTGGAGCCGACCTTGTCGACAAACTCATCGCCTTTTCTATTACAAGTCCATGAAGGAATATGAAGTTCCTTTAGATGAAAATCTAAGGGATATATGTGAGCGTTAGAAGTTAGGGAATATATTAACAACATCTTACATCTATAAATTTGTTTTACCGATTCAGCCTAAGCCTCACTTTGTTGGCTATAAGGTAATATATTGTTCTAATATAAGTTTGAACTAGTTAAATAAACATCATCTCTTAAACATTGGTGTCCATTCAAGTGGTGCTTCAAAACTAAGCCATAATATTACTATGGGAACGCCTACGTATCAGGCGACTAAGAAATAACTATTTCTCAGTCGGCTGACGTGGCTGGATCAATCGAATGAAAACATGCATGATTTACAAACAAAAAACTGCAACCAGAATGCACGAATCTTGGAACCAAAATCCAACGGTGAACAAAATGACTGAGAAATAACTATTTCTCGGACGCCTGAGAAATAGCAAAACCGTATTACTATATACGTGGGAAGAAAAAACTTCTAAATTTTGTGCCACCCAAGCGCTTGAGGTGCATATACTCTAATAAAGAACTTATAGATTAAGGGCAAATGCTATATATATCTCAGCTTCTGCAAACTATTTCCACAAGAACAAGTATTTCACTCAAGCTAGTTACTCTACTGAGGAGGTCAGCAAGACCACAATGACCAACGCATAGACGCTACTGAGGCGAACTTCTCAGACCTCAGTTAATGTCAGCAAAGCCAAAACCAACGCGTGCTGAAAACCTTCACTTTTTTTTATTAGGGGCAACGTGTCATCCAGAATCGCCGTGTCACCCATACATGTCAAAGCTTTCACCTGGGCAGAGCTGGGAGAAGCTCGTGGAGGCCCATTCCTGGAACTGGTCGTCCGTTCCTGCACGTATCACCCATATCAGATCAGTAAGATCTATGGAATTGTATGATGTACTCCCTCCAATCGATACTAGTTATGCTAAACCAATCAGACTTATTATGAATCGAAAGGGATACTATAAAATAAAGAGACGGCGTTTGTCGAGCATACCTGGATTCGACAGGATGGTTTCGTAGAAGGACATCTGGCCCATGCTGCTTGACGGCCCCGACCCATTGTCATCGTTGGATCCATACATCATACCATGCTCGTGCTCCGTGTCCATTTCTGCAAAGATCAACCAATATCCGATTTAGTAAGATCAATGAATTGTATGGTGCACTATAAAATGAAGAAGAGACGGTGTTTGTCGAGCGTACCCGGATTCGACAGGATGGTCTCGTAGAAGGATATCTGGCCCATGCTGCCTGACGGCCCTGACCCATTGTCATCGTTGGATCCATACATCGTACCATGCTCGTGCTCCGCGTCCATTCCTGCAAAGATCAACCAATATCCGATTCAGTAAGATCAATGAATTGTATGTTGTACCATAAAATGAAGAAGAGACGGTGTTTGTCAAGCATACCTGGATTCGACAGGATGGTCTCGTAGAAGGACATCTGGCCCATGCTGCCTGACGGCCCTGGCCCATTGTCATCATTGGATCCATACATCGTACCATGTTCGTGCTCCTCGTCCATTCCTGCAAAGATGAACCAATATCTGATTCAGTAAGATCAATGAATTATACGTTGTACTATAAAATGAAGAAGAGACGGTGTTTGTCGAGCATACCAGCTGGATTTGACAGGATGGTTTCGTAGAAGGACATCTGACCCATACTGCCTGACGGCCCCGAATCATTGTGGTCGTTGGATCCATACATCATACTATGCTCATGCTCCATGTCGACGTGATGATGCATCTCCGAGAACTTTTCAGGATTGTGAGCCCCCATGGCCATGCTCTGCTGCTGCTGCTGTGACCTATCCGATCTAGCCTTTTTGTCAGTCGGGGACTCCTCGTCCCGCTCGGGTTCAGATTCACCATTGTTCAGTACTAGGACAGAAGCACCCTGCTGTTTTCGCTTCGACCTTGCCCGTCTGTTCTGGAACCAGTTGTAGACATTAGTCTCCGAGATCCGACCATGCTGCGAGAGCTCCGCCGCGATGTCTTCTATCTTTCGCTTGCCTGGTGTTCCATCTCCTTGCTCAAAGAGGCTCTCAAGAATCCGCAGCTGCATCCAGGTCGGTGTCCATCTCTGCCTCGCCGTGATCTTGCGATGACCTCCATGAACCGTTAGAGGATCATCAAAGTACGGATCACCAAGCCTCGTACCTGAAGAAATGAGATGTCAGCTGGCTACACACACAAGTTACTGACTCTTGTGTCAATAACACCATACAGTAGAGTATACCAAGAGAAAGACTTCAGAATCATCCAAAGAAAGAAGAGCCTATCTAGAATATAGCTCTATAACAGTCTCTGTTTTGGGGAGTTTATAGCATAAAACCACCACATTTGTGCAAAAATTTCGAAAAACCACCAGTTTACGTTTGAATCGCAAAAAACCACCACCCTACTGCTGATTTTTTGCAATGTACACTAAAATGAAATTGACAACAAATTGACAGCGATTATGATCAGGAGGGCCCACTTGGCAGAGCCAAAATGACAAGATGGACTGGGTCCCGCTTGTCAGCCCATTTAAGAAAATCTAGATATTCTAAAAAAACAAAAAAAAAGAATCGGGAGTTGCCAGGGTTGACCGCGAGCCCCTATCGGCCATGGCTCCGGCGCCGGCCTATCCCTCGCCCCGCGCCCCGCCCCGCGCCGTCCTATCCCTCGCCGGAGCTCGCAACCCCGCCCCGTGCCGCGTCATCCCTCGCCGGAGCATCAAATGCCTCACCCGTGGCTCGCCGGATCTCGCCACCGGAACTCGTCCGCCCCGCCCAGCGCGAGAGCTCGTCCGCCCCGCGCCTCTACGCCGCCCTGCCCATCCCCAAGCAGCCCGCCCGCACAGCTCTCAGCCGCGCCGCCTCGCACAGCCCCCAGCCGCGCCGCCCCGTGCCGCCAGTCCCGCGGCACCGCCGCACGCCTCCGCGCCCAGCCCCCCCAGCCGCGCCCAGCCCCTAGCCGCTCTGCCCCGTGCCGCTAGTCCCGCGGCACCGCCGCACGCCTCCGCGCCCAGCACCACAGTCGCACCTCCGCGCCCAGCGCCCCAGCCGCGCCGCCCCGCCCAGCCCCCCAGCCACGCCGCCCCGTGCCGCGAGTCCCGCGACACCGCCGCACGCCTCCGCGCCAAAACCCCTAGCTGCGCCGCCCCGCCCAGCCCCCCAGTCACGCCGCGCCGCCCCGCCCAGCCCCCCAGTCACGCCGCCCCGTGCTGGAGCCCGCCGGGCGCCTCCATTCCCACACCAGAGCCCGCCACACGCCGCCCGCCCTCACGAGTTCATCGGTCGATGGTCGTGGACGCAACCCTCTAAGGGGTGGCGGTGGTGAGGTCGCCGGCGAGTTCGTCGGAGAGGGGTGGTGGTTGCCACCGTGTGGTCAACGGGATGGGGTAGCCAGGGATAAAGATATTTTTTTTATTTTCTTATTTGGGCTGACAGGTGGGTCCCAGTCCACATCAGCCTAGAGAGTGGGCCCTCCTGGTCATAATCGCTGTCAATTTGTTGTCAATTTCATTTTAGTGTACATTGCAAAAAATCAGTAGTAGGGTGGTGGTTTTTTGCGATTCAAACGTAAACTGGTAGTTTTTCGAAATTTTTGCACAAATGTGGTGGTTTTATGCTATAAACTCCTGTTTTGGGAGTACCGAACCATAAAAGCACAACCTTTAGCGCCTTAGTGCGGTATTAGATGAATTGCATATTTAAAAGTCCTGGGATGATGGAAAAACTCTTGTAAGGAGATGATTAGGATGAATTGGCATCAAAACTTTCACTTGATTTGTTAATTGGAAAAAAATCATGCATTGATGCATAAGTTTTGAGAGGAAATCATGTTGGTTGATATAAATTATTAACTACTATAGAATTGTACATGAGTGATAAATTATTAGAATGGCCCAATAAGAATTAGTGTTTGACCTAACATGGTATGAGATTGTATGGAAGATTGTGGAACAATAAAGGAGCACATGGGAACATGGCAAAATTTACTAATTGGTCATCCCACATGACAAATCTGGTGTCACTACATCTGCATCATTGGCTCTTTTTCATTTATTCGAACCGTTTGAGACCCTCTCTCTGGATCATAACATAATTCTTCGACTATTAACACTTAGCGCATAATACTGCCCACTCCCCACGATGACTGATCAAAAAGGTTTTGCATGGCTGTAACCTTGGGTTCGACAAGCTCCAACCGACTGGAGTGTTGCTTGCAAGTTATAATTCAGGTAAATAATGAAATGTTGCTTGCAAGTTATAAATCAGGCAAGTGATGCCGTGCTTGCAAGTTATGAGTATGCTAAACAAAGAAGAAGCATCAACAGAACACTGCATACTTAATGACAGAAAACGACACAAGATGAACCGCAATCTTAACTATTCGTGCTGTAAAATTATACTCCATCCGTCTCAAATAGATGTGTTGGATTTGTTAAATTTTGGATCAACCTATATATACTAAATAGTGTCTAGATTCATCAATTTTTGATAAATCTGAGACATTTATTTTAAGACGGAGGGAGTACAAATAATCTCAAAGGATGATGCATAGCCACGAGTAAGCATTTACTAGCATCAAAATGGTCAAATGGTATTGTTTTCATCACCACCAGTCTGAACACGCAATAGACTGAACAATGTATTGAGCATGAATAAGAACAGCAATATCGATGGGTGGGGCTTTGCGAATGCATGAAGTGACAAACAGATCAAAACAGTAAGAAAATCGTGAAATAGTTAAGTTGTATTACCACTAACTTTTACAGATCCTGCAGTAAACCACAACGTCTGAATTTTATTCAGAGAGGAACAAAGCTGCGCTCCTTGATTAGAAAAAAATGAGAGATGGAGATAGACTTTTATTCCCTCGAACTCAGGCATGCATCATGTGTACTGAGGTGGACACAAGTGTGTAGTAGATAGACCTGACCTGCAAGGGAGTCCTGGCGCGCGGTGAAGGCGCGGTGCATCTCGGCGAGCTGCTCGCAGAGGGCGGCGTAGATGGAGATCTGCATCCGGAGGACCTCCACCTGCTCCTCCGTCATCACCTTGACGTACCCGACCGTCACCCCTGCGCCGCCCGTCTCCTCCTCCGGCTCGCCGGCCGCAGCAGCAGTGGCGGCGACGGCGGAGGAGTTCGCATTGTAGGACTCCATGCCTCCCCGCCGGCCGCTACAGGAAATCTTGGAAATGAAATGAGCACCCCCCAGATAATGGCATTTGAATGAGCTCGATTTCCGGCGAAGGCGGGAGGGGCGTGATTTGGGCAAGTCACCACTCCCCGCAATTCCCTCGCTCCGCTTGACTCCACTCTGACTGTGTTAGCGCTCTCCCGATCAAGACGAGGAGCGATCACCGTTTGGCTCGCTTCGCTCTGTCAGCGCTCGGGCTGCGAGCCCATTCCAGGCAGATGGAGCCCGTTTGGGCGGTAGCATGCCGGTTCGGTCTAGTTTGGACTCCGACTGTGTTTGGTCCGCTCGGGCTGTCAGCCCATGATGGCTGCATGGGCTGAATATTCGGGATGTCAGGAGCTGTTTTTTTTCCTTTCATGTTCGACTTGTTTTTTTTTCATGTTCGACTTATTAATACACAGAGATAAACACAGAACTGTGCAGGGGATATTTGTCTAATTTTTCTTTTTTTTACGCGGAAACGAGAATATATTAAGATAGAAGGGAGTTACAATCTTCAGCAATTTAGCTGTTAATCTCATATGGATAGTTAGCTAGCCAGACTGCCGTTCTAGGACCTACTCTGCCAAGTTTAGCGAGCTCATCGCTTACACAATTTGCAGTCCTATCAATTTTAGTAACTCTAACATTTCTTTCCTGTAACATCCCACCATTAGAGTTTAGAAATAAGCTAAACACAGATGTGTGCATTATATTTATGCATAGAAAATCTGAATAATTTTTGCGCTTTTAAATAAAAACTTGTCAAAGTGATTGAAACTTCTCTTAACTTGATGGAATTGAAGTAGATCATCAAGTTGACTGCGATAAGTTTCAATATTACCTTTGCTAAAACCTTATTTTGGGTAGACATGATTTGATCTGAGGGTAGATCAAATGTAATAAAATTAAACCCTAATACATTACTTAATGATTTATATTTGATCCTTAGGTGATCATATCATAGTATTCGTTATAATCACTCATGAATACCAAATTATAAATATAACACAAATAATAAGAATGTAACAACTATATCTTAATCTCGTCTACTTATACCATGAGTATCATGGAAATACCTAACTTTAACTCTCTAGTGAGATTGAGTAGGAAAAAAACCAAAGTCAAGATCATTCACCATATATCTTTCTTTCCATATCAATCCTTATCATCTCTATTGAATCTTATCCTTATATTTGTTGTTCATCAATATTGAGTAATCAACTATTCATTCACCAATTCTTAACCTATCAATTCTTGACCTATCAACTCTTGTCCTTATTATAGCATTCACTTAAGGCTTATAAAGAAAGAAGTAAGAAGAGGTAAATAGTGATGCTAGTTTTAGATGTCATCTATAGGATGAGAGTGATTGGAGGAAATCAAATCAATATGGTAACAAAGAAGATTACAAGGATGAAGTCTGAAGATAGTTACCAGGAGTAATCCTATTGGATCAAGTAGGTATAGTCAATGAATTATATCTCTTAATCCAATAGAGCTAAACAGAAGATAAATTATAATACAACTGTAATGTTGTATGGATGGAAGCCTTGATTATCCAACTGGAAACCTAAGTCATATATGATCAAAGGATTATAATGATCATGCTTTTGTCACCAAGATTGAATGCTTATATCATGTATAAGTGCCATTGGTGGATAGAACATGATTGAACCCTAGTATAGATATATAATCCTAGATTAGCCATCATAAGTCACCATGATAGGATGTGAAGTTTGAATATAAACTACTGAGGTAAAGTAGATATAAGATAGTATGATTAAGTTGAAGCTAGAGTAGCACGGAGTTATTGGAGTAGTGTATCCCTCTTAAAAGATAATAAAGCTTTTGAGGAAAATAGAATTTAATCTATATACAACTACTGGAGTAATATTAGTGGTGGATGATTATGGAAGAGTATGAATGTAGTTAGAGGTAACCATATGTTGGATTGGAGGTTATCAGCAGTAGAATAGTTGATATACCCAAGTATAGATATGAAAAGATTAGGAAATGCTTTAGAGTCAAGCTCATTGGAATTACAGGAGGAGTTAGAAGAATAAAAGGTGGATAAGAATATTCTTGTGAGGTAAAGCTCATCATTTTAACACATGATGTTAGATATGAAGAAGTAATATATCTAGGAAAGAAATTCCTTAATTAGAAGTCCAGGATTGTGAATTATGGAAGATGGGAATTCTTGATAAACACTAAACCCTAAATCTATAACCAATCTTAACATCCATCTCATCTGTTGGATGATCATTTTATTTTCAAAATTCTATATAGGAATAATTTCCTATATCAGATCACTTCAGCACATCTTGTTCATTATCAACCCTCATTGTTTTAGGTGCTTAAAAACTATCTTTATCAATTTTGTCTCATAAGTTAGCCTAGAGAACAATTCCACTATTTTACTTTAAGTGGTGATATAATTAAAAATCACAAGCATAAAGACAATGTGTTTAGCCATTAATCTTTATTCACATCAACAAAAGAATACAAATGTATTAAGAACCCTAAAACCCTAGGGTAAGCATTTAAAATTTCAAACCCTATTAGTACTTAGAACTTTATGTATCAAATACTTATGAAGGATCACTAAATATAAAAGTTTCCTTAATATTATGTATTAATGAGAATAAAATCTCATTAGTTAATAATAATGCATTCTATAATAAGTTTATGTAATTTATCCCAATTAAATTCATATCAAAGGCCCTCAAAAATAATAATAGGAAAAGTATCTATATAAAGAAAATAAAGAAACTCTAAACAATATATAATAAAAGTTCACAAAATGACTTTAAATACATTCATTGTTGCTGAAATTGTTTAACAACTTAATTCTACAAAAAAAACTCAAAACAATTGTGTAATATACAAAGCTAAAAACAAAACAGAATAATAGAAAAGGGATAGAACCAGGAAAAAACAGAAGAAGCATCAAATCTGGCCCACGGCCCACTTCCTCACGGAACTAACTACCGCTCACGCGCGTTCCACTGAAGTCCAACAGCAGCCTGCATGGCCCAACTCCGGCCCGTACCCCTTCGATCTCTTTTTCCCTTTCTTCTTCCTCTCAACAGAAAGCAACGCCGACGCAAGTTGCTGCCTGGCCCGCCGTTCTTCGACGCTGCGATACGCGCCGCGCGCCAAGATGAGCGCCGCCACTCTAAGGTGTCTATTTAATCCCAGCACCGCCACCGAAGAACCCTAATCCCCTTCTTCCTCCTAAATTTCCTCTCTGACTGAAAACCTAACTCGCCGGAGCTGCACATCGCCGTCATTCCCGAGCTCCCCTGGCCTTCCTGAGAGCACCGTTAGCCTCACCCTGTTGTCTTCGTTCTCCCAAGCCAAGCCATGGAGGCCGAAGATTCCCCTATCGGCTCAATCGACACATCACTGCCGCCGCCCGTCACCGACGTTCGTCGTCGATTTCGACCTCGCCTCGCCCTATCAACCGCACCATCGTGTTCTGGGTGAGTCACTAAATCTCCTCATATGCTTAAAAGCTTTGCTTGCTTCCTGTATCGAGTCACCGACGAGCGCCGCCGTGCATAGCCGCCAGTCGTTGTCGTGCCCTGCCTTCCGATGACCATTTTAGACCGGCGCCGCCACTAATAGACTTGTCGTGGATCCCTCTTTCAACACCACCCTCCTTGCTAGACTGTGCACTCTCAATCGATGGGTTGACCATCGACAGGATCATCCTCGATGACGTCATCACTGCGTCATGCACACGCCACCTCAGCCCAGTCAGCACATTTGACTTGGTCTATGCCCATGTGGCATCCAACGTGGTACTGACCCCACTGGTCAGTGACCTTGGGTAGCTCTTGCCTCGGTAAGAAAAGTATTAGCTGTTTAGTAAAAATTGATACACACAATATGAATTCAAATATTAATATTACAAAAATGAAATAAAAGAATTAAATCTTGTTTAACTAATAACTTTTGTTTTATAATTCAGAAAATTATGTGTAATATATGAAAAAAATTAGAAAAACAAAATCTACAACTTAAAACCATTACCAAATATTATTATGATAATTATTTAAATAAATATTATTTAATAAAGGTTTTATAAGTAATAAAACTTTGAAAATTCATATTTTAATAATGGTAAATGTTAAAAAATATAAATAAAATATCAAAAATCTTAGAAAAATAAGAATTATAATTCAAAACTTTATTCATGCATTAATATTCCACTTAATTAAATATCTATTATTTATTAAGTCTTTATAAAGTAATAAGTATTATAAAAATCATATCTTATTATTTATAAATCATAAAAATAAATGTAATATACCAAAATGATCACAAAAATAATACCTACATGTTAAAAATATAACATTCCACTTTTAGAGTAAATAAAAACTTAGTACCCTAATAACTTGAATTTAAAACTTATTTCCTTAATTGTAATTCATATAAAGTTAAATAAAATTTGTTAATATTTCTTAAATTAACCAATTAAATATAATAAATAGTATTAGTCTTAAAAACTAATATTATGAAGTCAAAATGGTTCAACACATTTTGAAAATGCAATTTTATTGAATTATCATTCAACCATAAGTGTAGATTATTTTATAAAAGGATAATTATGCAATATAAAATCTCCAAGGATAATTTGTAGTGAAATAAAACATATTCCTTTATATTAACCACAGGTTTATAAACAAATAAAAACACTATAAGTGAGTTCATAAGTAGTAAATAATATTATCTACTTATTCACAAACCTTAACCACACCCTTATAGGGAGGTGAATCCCTTTATACATTTATACTGTAAAGAAACCACTACCAAGTAAAAGTAATACCCTTCTTAAGTAACTTTAAAGAAACATTATGAAGTAAACAAGGTTTAAGTATAATGCTAAAAACTTTATTATATACTTTATAGTTAACTTTGGTCTGTTATAATTAAATTGTAAAGCATCTCAAGTCCAAACTATTCAAGCAAGCACAAACAACATCGACCACATCTGATTAACCACAAAGATTGTTTAAACCTTAATAAAGGAATCTTTTCTTCAAAAGTTATTCGTTTTGCCACTTCAATCAACAATAATCACATTACATTAAGCTTTACTTATATACTTAGGATTATTAACACTTAAGTTCCTTATAAATGCCATTACTTGCAAGGTAAAACTTGAAGATAAGATAATTCTCATATAAGCAGTCCTTGAGTAGCACATCTCATTAGTATATCTCATTGTTTTATGATATTATAATTACATGTTGTTTCACACACACTCACAAGCCTTCATAAGAAGCACATGTGTGAAACTTAATCTAAAAGGGAAACACATTCCAAGAAAAACCATCTCCAGTATCCAAACCCTAGAACAACGTTATTCTCGGGATTCGCGTTTATCAACTTGCATTACATTACTTATGCATAAAAGCATCTTGCTTCTTTAAACATTAGTCCTTACCGGACCAATGATGCTGATTTTAAATATTGGCTCCTATATTGTCTTGAAGATCATGAGTGCATAATCTTGCAATCACAAAAGGCAAGTTCACACTTGCTCATGTCCTTTGATTATTTTCTATAAAGTATTTTACAAATCCAGTGTTGTCATCACCTGCATTTGAAAAAGGTCAGAAAACACTATTTTCATAATAATGTGATTATAGGTTATTTACCATGAGGTAATAACCTACTATAAGAGTTCCGGTGGTAAAGGAACATATTATCTAGGACTTAACAACCAATGTCGCCAGTGATTCTTGCGCCGTATATTACGCGTTGACTATGAGATTTGGAATGGGACGGAGAAGTCAGCTGTATCTTTTCCCTCTCGCATGGAGCCGGATGTGAGGGTCATGGCTGTTATCACTCGTAGCGTGCATATTATATGGTAATTCGTAGAGGATATGCAGCATATGGGTGGGAGCCCTCAACGTCCCACGATAGTTCCGGCATATGAACGGTCTGTACTACCAATTGCCATAATTCAATAGGTGGGCTGGCGTACACCAAGGAGACATGCCGGGTCGCGTAGATGGCAGTGATTGACTTGGATCTTAGTCTGGGCCTCACACCAAGGAAGTGTGAACGAACCTGCAATTCGGATGTGCAACAAAGCTAAGATATCTCATGGGAAAAGTAACGCACCTCTGTAGAGTGTAAGAATTATAACTTGTTACTCCCTGTTCCGGGAAGGAGCTGCGAACGCGGTGGGAAAGGAACCCCATGAAGGTTCTGGTAAACTCG
Source organism: Avena sativa (assembly GCA_916181665.1). Classification (NCBI taxonomy): domain Eukaryota; kingdom Viridiplantae; phylum Streptophyta; class Magnoliopsida; order Poales; family Poaceae; genus Avena; species Avena sativa. The sequence continues at coordinate 364,757,714 of OV702279.1, read as the reverse complement.
TGAAGGCTGAAGGACATAGTTTTTCAGAATAAAAGCAACCTTTGAAGAAATGTTTACGAAAACTTGCATGGCCTACGACCTATGGTCTGTGGCTGTAGTTATAGTGCATCAAACACTCCTTTTCTATTGAACTTGATGAGTACGCTCGTACTCAAAGTATATTCTTAACCCTTGCTAGGTTCTAAAGCCAGTATAGACGACGTCTACATCAATTTATGCTCCAGGAATCATCATTAAAATCTAAAGCTCTTCAATAAAGTCAAGGAAGTCAACATATATATCAACTCAAGTGAAGACGAAGTTGCGGATTAGATAAGAATAGAATATATAGCCATAGAACCTACTTCTATAGAGTATTGCAATGGTAGCAATGCAAGCCTCAATAGTTTAGATACTAGTATATTAGTATAATAGATTTGAGTTGATCATTTATAATTCTTATTTGTAAGAAGTTTCTTTCTCTCTCTTTAACCTAGAGTGTTCTCTGGATCTTGTGTAAAGAGTTGATTGGTAACCTATAGTCATGTCTTGGACCTGCTGTGTTTCTGTTGTACTACTCTGAGGGATGTAATACTAGTGAACGGTGTTTCATTGGTGTTATGTCAACGACTATAGTGTACTATACCATGCAGTGGTATGCTGGGTCACCGCAGTTGGTATAAGAGCATATGCTTTGACGTTAGGATTAAAACCCTTTTTAGGAAGATCTGTAGGTTGGATAGTGACTATAGGAAGCCATCTTATCTAAACCAAATACTCTTATGAATTGTGATAAGTATCCACTTGAGGATAACTTTGTCACGAGGTTTATAACCATCTTTCTTAGAAATAATTGTCCATCTTCTCTTAGTAAATTTCTATTTAATGTCTTCCGAAGGATACATAACCCACCAAGATATTTTAGGAAAGCCAATTGGTCAAAGTGGAATCTTGTTGTTAGTTGATAGCCAAAGACAATATGATGAATATCATTAGGATAAATGTTGATGTAATGAGTAGTAATCATGTGGAATTCACTTGAGAATTCTACGTGATGAAGTGAGATTATGTTAAGACTGAATGATAGAGTAATGTGAAACAAAGTTATCATGGTTAGATTAGCCCTTAAATCATAATGAATAGGTAAAATATAACAAGAACATGGTGAGATTATCTCCGAAACCATGATGAGAGTATAATATGAAAGGTAATTAGTAAATTATCATGAGGTAGAAGTAAGAAAATAGCATGGAAGAACTATGATAGAAGTCGTAGGTGCTAGAAATTTCAAATAATCATTGGTTTAAGTAGAAAATAAAATCCGATTATTCTTTTGGAGTAATCATGTGAGGTTAGTTTACTAATAAAGAAAGGATGGTTATAGCTAGTCATTCCAAAGGTGAGAAAAAAGTTTAGTCAAAACCAAATTTGCGACCACTTTGCTTAAGATTATCCTATTGCAATTGAGCAATTTGGGTAAATTAAGAAACAAAGAATAGTTTGACCCTATGTGCTAAGTATCACAATGAAAACCTATACGAGGAGGTGTCATATACTACACAACTAAGCCTGAATTCTAGAGATACTATACTCAACTGCTATATTCCGGGCTTAGAATATTGTGTGTTATATGTACCACATTTGGATTTATTTGTTTTTCTTGGATCTTCTTGATTGACTAGATATGTACATGAAGTTTGACTCGATGTGCATATGCATGTTGCAACATCCAGTTACTACTTGATGTTATAGACCCAGATAGGAATGGGAATTTGTGTAAGGGAGTGACGAGTTCCGAAGACCAATATGAAGACTTACTTGAAGGGTAAAGCCAAATATGAGGAGTATCAATCCAATTTGGAGGATGGATCAAGATCAGATCATTCTTAGCCAACTATGTGAAGGAAGATTAGTGTGGAAGATATATGGAGCAACAAGAAGTGATGAAATTAATCTCACCCAAAATAGGAAATGCTGTTAATAAATTAATGAAGTAGTTGTACCAATATCATGGAAGTATCATGAATAAGTGCAAAGAAGAAGTTTTGGAACCAAAATGATATTCAAGCTCTAACAATTCAGAGAGAATGCCATAAGGATGTTGGAAGCCGTAGGGTAATACCTACCACTTAGAATGATCCGTAGCTGGTATTTGATCCATAGTGGTAATTAATCCACAGTTGGTATCTTGTCCGCAGCTGGTAATTGGTTGGCATAGTTAACCAGATCATCTTAATGGTTGCATAAAGAGCATAAAACTTGGCCTAAGCTAAGTAAGACCTAAAGGAGTATAAAATATTAAGCGACAGATTTCTAAAACGCTTCGCGAAGTCAGACCTATCAAAGCGAAAGTGTCCAAATAGTAAGTTAGACAAATAATGCTGAAAGATTCACTTCGGAGTTCCACAATTGTGTGGATACACCGTACAATCTTTCGTGAGACCCTAACTAGGTAGAGAATAAGCTAGTCAAAGCCCTACATTCTAGTTATAAAGCCAATGGTTACTCTATAGGCAGTTTAGAGACCATTAGTAAACCCTAAGGGGGAGAGTAAACGGTAAACTGAAGTACTGTTATCCGAATTCCAAGTAAAGGTTGAAGAATAAGTACTAACTTATGATAAGATTAAGCTTATTTTCATAAGGTTAAAATAAGCCACTAATATAAGAGTACTTTCAGAAGTATGTCTGGATTAAAGATCGGAGTTTATTTCAAGGTAGTAGTACTCAAACCTTGAGGTAACTAATAAATTGAAGTTGAAGAAGTACTTAAGGTAATAATGAAAACATTATCTAAAGCTTGCTAAGACAAAAGCTGAGGGGTGATAAAATAGATTAATCTTAATAGACTAAGTATAGAGGAAACAACTCTTAAGTGACCCTTTAAAAGGGAATAAAACATATCCAATTGGACATGTGTAGAGGAACAATAAATTCCAATGGGTATGGACTAAATGTGTTCAAAACCAATATTTGGAAGAATTACCAGTACAACTCATACAATGACAAATCAAAGATTAGTCTTTTGACCACACTATTTACTAATAAAATTTAAAACCTGTTTTAGTGAGACTTCCTAGACCTTATAAAATATAGTAAGGAAGTTCGATGGTCAAGTAAGGAAATTGGATTAGGATAACTAATTAGGGAAATGAACTAGATAAGAAACATCAATTAAAGAATTGTATAATAAGGAAATATTCCTAAGGGAGTAAAGTAAAATAAATTTTGGAGTATTGGAGACAACTAGTTAAAGATTTTTGAGCATGATGAGGATTCAAGGAAAAGAATTGGATATGGGATATTACAATGATTCCCATTGAGGTTACCATGGAGTTGAGACTTGTCGTAACCAATACAGGACAATTCCTCATTCTGAAACGTGAGAGTTTACGAACTTTGAGGACGAAGTTTATTTTAAGGGGGAGAGTCTGTAACATCCCAGCATTAGAGCTTATAAATAAGCTGAACACAGATGTGTGCATTGCATTCATGCATAGAAAATCTGAATAATTTTTGTGCTTTTAAATAAAAACTTGTCAAAGTGATTGAAGCTCCTATTAACTTGATGGAATTGAAGTAGATCATCAAGTTGACTGCGATAAGTTTCAATATGACCTTTGCTAAAACCTTATTTTGGGTAAACATGATTTGATTTAAGGGTAGATCAAATGTAATAAAATTAAACCCTAATACATTACTTAATGATTTATATTTGATCCTTAGGTGTTCATATCATAGTATTCATTATGATCACTCATGAAGACCAAATTATAAATATAACACAAATAATAAGAATGTAACAACTATATCTTAATCTCATCTACTTATACCATCAGTATCATGGAAATACCTAATTTTAACTCTCTAGTGAGATTGAGTAGGAAAGAAACCAAAGTCAAGATCATTCACCATATATCTTTCTTTCCATATCAATCCTTATCATCTCTATTGAATCCTATCCTTATATTTGTTGTTCATCAATATTGAGTAATCAACTATTGATTCACCAATTCTTAACCTATCAATTCTTGACCTATCAACTATTGTCCTTATTATAGCATTCACTTAAGGCTTATAAAGAAATAAGTAAGAAGAGGTAAATAGTGATGCTAGTTTTAGATGTCATCTATAGGATGGGAGTGATTGGAGGAAATCAAATCAATATGGTAACAAAGAAGATTACAAGGATGAAGTCTGAAGATAGTTACCAGGAGTAGTCCTATTGGATCAAGTAGGTATAGTCAATGAATTATATCTCTTAATCCAACAGAGCAAAACAGAAGATAATTATAATACAATTGTGATGTTGTATGGATGGAAGCCTTTATTAGCCAACTGCAAACCTAAGCCATATATGATCAAAGGATTCTAATGATCATGCTTTTGTCACCAAGATTGAATGATTATATCATGTATAAGTGGCATTGGTGGATAGAACATGATTGAACCCTAGTATAGATATATAATCCTAGATTAACCATCATAAGTCACCATGATAGGATGTGAAGTTTGAATATAAACTACTGAGGTAAAGTAGATATAAGATAGTATGATTAAGTTGAAGATAGAGTAGCATGGAGTTATTGGAGTAGTGTATCCCTCTTAAAAGATAATAAAGCTTTTGAGGAAAATAGAATTTAATCTATATACAACTACTGGAGTAATATTAGTGGTGGATGATTAAGGAAGAGTATGAATGTAGTTAGAGGTAACCATATGTTGGATTGGAGGTTATCAGCAGTAGAATAGTTGATATACCCAAGTATAGATATGAAAAGATTAGGAAATGCTTTAGAGTCAAGCACATTGGAATTACAGGAGTAGTTAGAAGAATAAAAGGTGGATAAGAATATTCTTGTGAGGTAAAGCTCATCATTTTAACACATGATGTTAGATATGAAGAAGTAATATATCTAGGAAAGAAATTCCTTAATTAGAAGTCCAGGATTGTGAATTATGGAAGACATGAATTCTTGATAAACACTAAACCCTAAATCTATAACCAATCTTAACATCCATCTCATCTGTTGGATGATCATTTTATTTTCAAAATGCTATATAGGAATAATTTCCTATATCAGATCACTTCAGCACATCTTGTTCATTCTCAACCCTTATTGTTTTAGGTGCTTAAAAACTATCTTTATCAATTATGTCTCATATGTTAGCCTAGAGAACAATTCCACTATTTTACTTTAAGTGGTGATATTATTAAAAATCACAAGAATAAAGACAATGTGTTTAGCCATTAATCTTTATTCATATCAACAAAAGAATACAAATGTATTAAGAACCCTAAAACCCTAGGGTAAGCATTTATAATTTCAAACCCTATTAGTACTTAGAACTTTATGTATCAAATACTTATGAAGGATCACTAAATATAAAAGTTGCCTTACTATTATGTATTAATGAGAATAAAATCTCATTAGTTAATAATAATGCATTCTATAATACGGTGAGTCACTGAATCTCCTCGTATGCTTAAAATCCTTGCTTCCTGTATCGAGTCACCGACGAGCGCCGCCGTGCATAGCCGCCAGTCGCTGTCGTGTCCTGCCTTCCGGTGACCATTTTAGAGCGACTACGCCACCAATAGACTCGTCGTGGATCCCTCTTTCGAACACCACCCTCCTTGCTAGCATGTGCGCTCTCAATCGATGGGTTGATCATCGATCTGAGAGGATCATCCTCGATGATGTCATCACTACGTCATGCACACGCCACCTCAGCCCAGTCAGCACATTTGACTTGGTATGTGCCCATGTGGCATCCAACGTGGTACTAACCCCACTGGTCAGTGACCTTGGGTAGGTCTTGCCTCGGTAAGAAAAGTATTAGCTGTTTAGTAAAAATTGATAAACACAATACGAATTCAAATATTAATATTACATAAATGAAATAAAAGAATTAAATCTTGTTTAACTAATAACTTTTGTTTTATAATTCAGAAAATTATGTGTAATATATGAAAAAAATTAGAAAAACAAAATATACAACTTAAAACCATTACCAAATATTATTATGATAATTATTTAAATAAATATTATTTAATAAAGGTTTTATAAGTAATAAAATTTTGAAAAATCATATTTCAATAATGGTAAATGTTAAAATATAAATAAAGTATCAAAAATCTAGAAAAATAAGAATTATAATTTAAAACTTTAATCATGCATTAATATTCCACTTAATTAAATATCTGTTATTTATTAAGTCTTTATAAAGTAATAAGTATTATAAAAATCATATCTTATTATTTATAAATCATAAAAATAAATGTAATATACCAAAATGATCACAAAAATAATACCTACATGTTAAAAATATAACATTCCACTTTTAAAGTAAATAAAACTTAGTACCCTAATAACTTGAATTTAAAACTTATTTCCTTAATTGATAATTCATATAAAGTTAAATAAAATTTGTTAATATTTCTTAAATTAACCAATTAAATATAATAAATAGTATTAGTATTAAAACTAATATTATGAAGTCAAAATGGTTCAACACATTTTAAAAATGAAATTTTATTGAATTATCATTCAACCATAAGTGTAGATTATTTTATAAAAGGATAATTATCCAATGTAAAATCTCCAAGGATAATTTGTAGTGAAATAAAACCTATTCCTTTATATTAACCACAAGTTTATAAACAAATCAAAACACTATAAGTGAGTTCATAAGTAGTAAATAATATTATCTACTTATTCACAAACCTTAACCACACCCTTATAGGGAGGTGAATCCCTTTATACATTTATACTGTAAAGAAACCACTACCAAGTAAAAGTAATACCCTTATTAAGTAACTTTAAAGAAACATTATGAAGTAAACAAGGTTTAAGTATAATGCTAAAAACTTTATTATATACTTTATAGTTAACTTTAGTCTGTTATAATTAAATTGTAAAGCATCTCAAGTCCAAACTATTCAAGCAAGCACAAACAACATCGACCACATCTGATTAACCACAAAGATTGTTTAAACCTTAATAAAGGAATATTTTCTTCAAAATTTATTCGTTTTGCCACTTCAATCAACAATAATCACATTACATTAAGCTTTACTTATATTCTTAGGATTGTTAACACTTAAGTTCCTTATAAATGTCATTACTTGCAAGGTAAAACTTGAAGATAAGATAATTCTCATATAAGCAGTCCTTGAGTAGCACATCTCATTAGTATATCTCATTGTTTTATGATATTATAATTACATGTTGTTTCACACACACTCACAAGCCTTAATAAGAAGCACATGTGTGAAACTTAATCTAAAAGGGCAACACATTCCAATAAAAACCATCTCCAGTATCCAAGCCCTAGAACAACGTTATTCTCGGGATTCGCGTTTATCAACTTGCATTATATTAAGTATGCATAAAAGCATCTCGCTTCTTTAAACATTAGTCCTTACCGGACCAATGATGCTGATTTCAGATATTGGATCCTATATTGTCTTGAAGATCGTGAGTGCCTAATCTTGCAATCACAAAAGGCAAGTTCACACTTGCTCATGTCCTTTGATTATTTTCTGTAAAGTATTTTACAAATCCAGTGTTGTCATCACCTGCATTTGAAAAAGGTCAGAAAACACTATTTTCATAATAATGTGATTATAGGTTATTTACCATGAGGTAATAACCTACTATAAGAGTTCCGGTGGTAAAGGAACATATTATCTAGGACTTAACAACCAATGTCGCCAGTGATTCTTGCGCCGTATATTACACGTTGACCATGAGATTTGGAATGGGACGGAGAAGTCAGCTGTATCTTTTCCCTATCGCATGGAGCCGGATGTGCGGGTCGTGGCTATTATCACTCGTAGCATGCATATTATATGGTAATTCGTAGAGGATATGCAACATATGGGTGGGAGCCCTCACCGTCCCACGATAGTTCCGGCATCTGAACGGTCTGTACTACCAATTTTTGTAATTCAATCGGTGGGCTGGCATACACCAAGGAGACATGCAGGGTCGCGGAGAAGGCAGTGATTGGCTTGGATCTTAGTCTGGGCCTCACACCAAGGAAGTGTGAACGAACCTGCAATTTGGATGTACAACAAAGCTAAGATCTCTCATGGGAAAAGTAACGCACCTATGCAGAGTGCAGGAACTATAACTTGTTACTCCCTCTTCCGGGAAAGAGCTGCGAACGCGGCAGGAAAGGAACCCCATGAAGGTTCTGGTAAACCCGTGAATACTGACGGACATAGTTTTTCAGAATAAAAGCAACCTTTGAAGAAATGTTTACGAAAACTTGCATGGCCTATGACCTATGGTCTGTGGCTGTAGTTATAGTGCATCAAACACTCCTTTTCTAGTGAACTTGTTGAGTACGCTCGTACTCAAAGTATCTTCTTAACCCTTACTAGGTTCTAAAGCCAGTATATACGACGTCTACATCAAGTTATGCTCCAGGAATCATCATTAAAAGCTAAAGCTCTTCAATGAGGTCAAGGAATTCAACATATATATCAACTCAAGTGAAGACGAAGTTGCGGATTAGATAAGAATAGAATCTCTAGCCATAGAACCTACTTCTATAGAGTATTGCAATAGTAGCAATGAAAGCCTCAATAGTTTAGATACTAGTCTATTAGTATAATAGATTTGAGTTGATCATTTATAATTCTTATTTGTAAGAAGTTTCTTTCTCTCTCTTTAACCTAGAGTGTTCTCTGGATCTTGTGTAAAGAGTTGAGTGGTAACCTATAGTCATGTCTTGGACCTGCTGTGTTTCTGTTGTACTACTCTGAGGGATGTGATACTAGTGAACGGTATTTCATTGGTGTTATGTCAACGATTATAGTGTACTACATCATGCAGTGGTATGCTGGGTCACCGCATTTCCCGAATTAGGTCCCTGATGACCCTTACTCTCGACGAGTACATGGATGTGTTGGGCATGGACGCCTTGATCAGCTCACAGACTTCAGAGCAGTCTATTTTTGCCACAACAGGTCTCGATGTTAAAACTAGAGCTAGGTTTAGCCCCTCCTCTAGCGCCGCTAGTTCTGCTTCGACCGAATCAGCCCAGTTAAAAAGTTGGCGACACGCTGAAAAGGTTACCGTTCCCAAGCTGTCTCGCAGCACCATACCAGCACCCGCCGACCCATCTGCAGCAAGGATCCATCGACATTCAGCTTCATTTGCTCCAGCCTCGACACCGTCCACTTCTGCCTGGGTGTTAGACTACGATCAGCACTCCTCTTGGCTTTCTCCATGCCCAGGTCCCGACGCACAACTTCCTTCCCCTTAATTGTATCTGCATCAGGATGTTGTTTCAAAAAAGTTAGAGAATCTAGGTAGCTCATAAGGAAGCGGCGGGAGCCTTCAATGGTTGGGAGTGTTTTATAGTGGGTTGCTTCATTGTGTGCAAACCATACACGCCAAAAGATCATCAACACCATTGCCCGCTTTGTCACCGTGATATCATGTAGGAAGTGTAAGAGCCATTCAGTTCCTGTGTTGATTATTGTTTCTAGAGGCGGAATGTCCCAATGTTCACTTAAAGCCTGCCATAAGCTCCACGCATGAGGGCATCTAACAAAACGTGGAACGTATCTTGCTCCTCCATGTCACATATCAAGCAAGTGGGTGTTGTTTTCAGGCCTTGTTTGCACTTGTTGGCATGTGTAGCTACGGGCGTTTCTTACAATTTTCCACACTAGTACTCTGACCTTAGGTGGCACTGGGCACTTCCAGATTAATTTCCATGCAGGCCCTTATCCTTGTGGTCTCTCGCTTGATGCACCTACTCCCATGTCAGTCAAGCGTTCCTCGCAGGCCAGGTTATACACGCTACGAACAGTGAACAAGCCCCTTTTGTCAGGTTGTCATGCAATGAAGTCAGGCTCATGATGCTTAGATGGTTTGATCTTGATGATCGCCTCGACGTCGATCGGTAGGAAGTATGTGTTCAGGCGTTGTAGGTTCCAGGTACCGTCTGGGTGGAGGAAGTTAGATACCCATTTGAATCTGCAGTTTTGTGGCTTCCTGGTGATGGTTTTATACACTGTGGTTCTTGGTATCCAGGGATATCGCCAGGCGCGGATATTCGCTCCTGTGCCTACTCGCCAGATGGCTCCTCGCTTTAATAATTCAAGACCATACTCAATCGCACTCCAGGTGGCAGATTTGCTCCTCGAGAAGACAGTATCCAATAAAGAGTCATTAGGGAAGTACCTTGCTTTGAGGATTTGGGCACAGAGAATATCAGGGAAGAATCAATCGCCAGGCATTCCTCTCCAATAATGCTTGATTGAAAATGTGCAGGTCTCTGAATCCCAAGCCACCTTTACACTTAGGCCTGTGTTGGAATTATGCCCTAGAGGCAATAATAAAGATGTTATTATTATAATTCTTGTTCATGATAATGTTTATATTCCATGCTAGAATTGTATTAAGCGGAAACTTTAATACTTGTGTGGTTTGTGAACAACACCGTGTCACTAGTATGCCTCTATGGACTAGCTCATTGATTAATGATGGTTAAGGTTTCCTAGCCATGGACATGAGTTGTCGATTAATAATGAGATCATATCATTGGGAGAATGATATGGTGGACAGACCCAAACTAAGCGAAGCAATTAGATCGTGTCATCGTGTTCGTCTTTGCGAAGCTTTTCTTATGTCAAATATTGTATTCCTTAGACCATGAGATAATACAACTCCCTGGTATCGGAAGAAAGCTTTGAGGTCATCAAACGTCATCCTATGAGAGGGTGATCATAAAGGTGTCTCTCAGGTGATCGGAAAGTATATCTTGGGTTGTATGTATCGAGATGGGATTTGTCCCTCCCAACTCGGAGAGATATACTTCGGGCCCACTCGGTAATCGATATCAACACCGCTTGCAAGCATGTGTTTAAGGAGTTAATCACAAAGGAATATCGGATTACGGAACGAGTAAAGTACTTGTTGTGAACGAGATTGAACTAGGTATGACGGTACCGACGATCAAATCTCGGGCAAGTAAAATATCGCGAGACGAAGGGAATATATATATGGGATTGATTGAATCCTGGCATCGTGGTTCATCCGATATGATCATCGATGAATGTGTGGGAGTCAATATGGGTTTCCAGACCCCGCTGTTGATTATTGATAGAAGATCATGTCTGCATATTCTCGAACCCGCAGGGTCACACACTTAACGTGTCTCAACGCTAGGATAGATTGGATAATTGGTTTATGAGTTTTTGTTCGGAGTCTCGGATGGGATCCGGGACATCACGAGAGGTTCCGGAGTGGTCCGGAGAATAAGATTCATATAAGGCAGTGCAGTTTTTTGGAGTTCGGAATTGTTCCGGGTTAATCGGTATTGTACCGGAAGCTTCTAGAACCTTCCGGAAGGGGACCAACGTGGCCCCACCTTCCGGGAGGGGGCATGGGCCTATGAGGGAGTGCCCTGGACGCATTGGGCCAGGTGCACAACCCCCATAGGTCCCAGCCGGCCAAGAGGGGTAAAACCCTAGATAGAGCTTCTAGAAGGGGGGGTTTCCTTGCCCCCCACTCCTCCTCCTTGGCCGCCGGCCTTGGCTTGGGGGAGGGGCTAGGGTTGCCGCCCCACCCCTCTATATAAAGAGGGCTGGGGGCGCACCACCCCCACACCTTCCCCTCCAACCCTAGCCGCCCTGCTGCCCTCCTCTCTCCCTCCCGACTGCTTGTAGGCGAAGCCCTGCTGCAGAAATTCTCCACCATATACAGCACGCCGTCGTGTTGTAGATCCAATCCGTCTCTCCACCATACTTGCTGGACCGAGGAAGGAGGAGACGTCGAGGTGCTGCACGTGTGCATCTCACGGAGGCACCGCCACTTGTGGTGCTAGATCGGATCGGATCGCGAGGAGGAGAAGCGAGTACGACTACATCACCCACGTTCCGACGAACGTTCCGCTGTGCGAATCTTCAAGGGTATGAAGATCTAATCCAATCTCTCTCGCTTTTGCATCTCCTAGATTAGATCTTGGCTTTCCCTCTGTTCGCATCCGTAGAAAATTTTGATTTACTATGCCGCGAAACCCTTTAGTGGTATCAGAGCTAGATCTATGCGTAGATGTGTTTCACGAGTAGAACGCAACATGGTTGTTGCGGGCGTTGATGTTTTCTGTTGCGAGCCTCTTGTTTGTGTTCTTCTTATGACGCGGGATAGTGAGATTGAAGCGGTCCAGGCCAACCTTACGCGACGTCGTTCGCGAGACCGGCTCCGCACTTGACGTGTGGCTTGTTCCACACATGCGGCTGGTGGATGCCAGTTTCTCTCACTATAGTTGTCATGGGATTTACACCGGAGTTTGGCAACCATAATATCACCGTTGTGGCTTTCCGTAGGTAAGAATCGTTCTTAGCATCTACTCCCATAAGCCACGTAAAACATGCAACAACAAAGTAGAGGCGTCTAACTTGTTTTTGCAGGGAGTGTTTTCTGTGATATGGTATGGCCCAAGATGTGATGTGTATAATGTATGCGATGATCATGTTTTGTAATGTTTCACGACTTGCATGTCGATGAGTACACAACCGGCAGGAGCCATATGGTTGTCTTTATAATTGTGTATGACATGTGTGTCAACTTCTTATACGCCATGTAATAGTTTCACTTTATCGCTAAGTAGTTAGCAATAGTTGTAGTTGCTATTCGTGGTGGAGGCAATCATGGTGGAGTGATGGAGATCATGCCGGCACGCACAAGATGGAGATCATTGCGCGAAGATTGGCTATACCATGTCACATAAAGTTATATGCATGTGATGTTTATCCTTTTATGTATCTTATTATGCTTAGATCGCGACGGTAGCATTATAAGATGATTCCTCACTTAAATATCAAGATAAAAACTGTGTTCTCCCCAAGTATGCACCGTTGCGAAAGTTCGTCGTGTCCAAGCATCACGTGATGATCGGGTGCTATAGACTCTACGCTCACATACAACGGGTGCAAGCCAGTTTTGCACACGCGGAAATACTTGGGTCTAACTTGACGAGCCTAGCATGTACAGACATGGCCTCGGAACACATGAACCGAAAGGTTAAGCATGAGTCATATGAATGATATGATCGACACTTTGTTGTCCACCATTGAAGCCACATCTCTTCTCGTGATGATCGGATTAGGTGTGGTGAATTTAGATAGTGTTCACTAAACAACTTGAGGGATGTTGAATTTAGTGGGAGTTCATCTAGTAATTTGATTAAGTTGAACTATTTATCATGAACATAGTCTAAATTGTACTTGCAAATACTGTAGATCAAATGGCTAAGTCCAACTTCAACTTCAACGTTTTTGCTGAGAAGGAAAAGCTTAAAAACAATGGGTCTAACTTCACCAATTGGTTCCGCAATCTAAGAATCATTCTCTCTGGCGGTCAAAAGGACTATGTCCTTGGGAAAGCGTTAGGTGACCCCCCTGCTGCAACTGCGCCGGCTGATGAGAAAGCTGTCTATCAGTCGCGCAAAGATGATTATGGTGTGTTTAAGAGCAACATGTTGTTTGCTATGGAACCGGAACTTCAAAATCGTTTTGAATACTATCCCGGGCCCTTTGAGATTCTCGAAGAGCTGAAAACCATGTTTCAGACTCAGGCCCGTTCTGAGAGATATGAGATATCTGAGAAGTTCTTTAACTGCAAGATGGAGGAAGGGAGTTCCGTTAGTGAGCACGCCATTAAGATGACGGGCTACACTCAACGCCTTGAGAAACTGGAATGCACGATTCCAGAGGAGCTCAAGATTGACAGGGTTCTGCAATCACTCCCTCCCAGCTACAAAAGTTTTGTAGTGACTCACAATCAGATTGGTTCCACTAATACGATCACCGAGCTCTTCGCAAAACTGAAGGCGGCGGAGGTGGACATCAAAAAGGATAATCATGTGTTGATGGTCAACAAGCCCACCTTCAAGAAAGGTAAGGGTGCAAAGAAGCCCTTCAAGAAAGGCGGCGGCAAGCGCGTTGCCCCTGCTGAGAAGAAGCTCAGGTCTGGTCCTAAGCCGGACACTGAGTGCTTCTATTGCAAGGACAAGGGTCACTGGAAGCGCAACTGTCCGAAGTACTTAGCGGACAAGAAGGCTGGCACCATCAAAGCTATATTTGATATACATGTTATTGATGTTTTCCTTACTAGCCCTCGTTGTAGTGCCTGGGTATTTGATACCGGTTCAGTTGCTAATATTTGTAACTCGAAACAGGAGCTACGGAATAGACGGCGGCTTGCGAGGGATGAGGTGACGATGCGCGTTGGCAACGGATCAAGAGTTGATGTGATGGCCGTCGGCACGCTCTCCTTAGTTTTACCTTCGGGATTAGTTTTAAACCTCAATAAATGTTATTATGTGCCTGCGTTGAGCATGAACATTATTTCTGGATCTTGTTTATTGCAAGACGGTTATTCATTTAAATCAGAGAATAATGGTTGTTCTATTTACATGAGTAACATCTTTTATGGTCATGCACCTATTGTGAATGGTTTATTTCTTCTAAATCTCGAAAGGGATGAAACACACATCCATAACATTGAGGCTAAGAGATGCAAAGTAGATAGTGATAATACTACTTATTTGTGGCACTGTCGTCTAGGTCATATTGGTGTAAAGCGCATGAAGAAACTCCATTCTGATGGACTTTTGGAGTCTCTTGATTTTGAATCATTTGACACATGCGAACCATGCCTCATGGGCAAGATGATCAAAACCCCGTTCTCCGGTATGATGGAGCGGGCAACGGACTTGTTGGAAATCATACATACCGATGTATGCGGACCGATGAGTGTTTCGACGCGCGGTGGATATCGCTACTTTATCACTTTTACCGATGAATTAAGTAGATATGGGTATATCTATTTAATGAAACATAAATCTGAAACGTTTGAAAAGTTCAAAGAATTTCAGAATGAAGTGGAGAACCATCGTAACAGAAAGATTAAGTTTCTACGATCCGATCGTGGAGGTGAATATTTGAGTTATGATTTTCTCACGCATCTTAAAGCAAGCGGAATCGTTTCGCAACTCACGCCACCCGGAACACCACAGCGCAATGGTGTGTCTGAACGCCGGAACCGAACCCTATTAGATATGGTCCGATCGATGATGTCTCTTACTGATTTGCGTTATCATTTTGGGGTTATGCATTAGAAACCGCTGCATTCACTTTAAATAGGGCTCCATCTAAATCCATTGAGACGACACCATATGAACTGTGGTTTGGTGCTAAACCTAAGTTGTCGTTTCTTAAAGTTTGGGGATGCGAAGCTTACGTCAAGAAGTTGATGCCGGACAAGCTCGAACCCAAAGCGGAGAAATGCGTCTTATAGGATACCCTAAGGAAACTATTGGGTATACCTTCTATCACAAAACCGAAGGCAAAGTGTTTGTCGCAAAGAACGGTTCCTTTCTTGAGAAGGAGTTTCTCTCGAAAGAAGTGAGTGGGAGGAAAGTAGAGCTAGACGAGGTTGTTGAACCTTCTCTTGAATTGGAGAGTAGCGCAGCACCTAAAATTGTTCCAGTGCCGCCTGCACCAACAATAGAGGAAGCTAATGACAAGGATCATGAAGCTTCGGACGATGCTGCTACTGAACGTCGCAGGTCGACAAGGTCGCGTGCCCCTCCTGAGTGGTACGGCAACCCTTTCTTGACTGTCTTGTTAGCAGAAGACAGTGAACCTACGAACTATGAGGAAGCGATGATGAGCCCAGACTCTGAGAAATGGCAGGAAGCCATGAAATCCGAATTGGGATCCATGAGCGAAAACCAAGTATGGACTTTGGTGGACCCTCCTAGCGACCGAAAGGCCGTTGAGTGCAAATGGATCTTCAAGAAGAAAACGGACGCGGATGGTAATGTTACCGTCTATAAAGTACGACTTGTTGCGAAAGGTTTTCGACAAGTTCAAGGTGTTGACTACGATGAGACTTTCTCTCCCGTAGCGATGTTTAAGTCCATTCGGATTCTATTAGCAATTGCTGCGTTTCATGATTATGAAATATGGCAGATGGATGTCAAGACTGCGTTCCTCAATGGCAACATTGATGAAGAGTTGTATATGATGCAACCCGAAGGTTTTGTCGATCCTAAGGATGCTGATAAAGTATGCAAACTTCAGCGTTCCATTTATGGACTGAAGCAAGCATCTAGGAGTTGGAACCTTCGTTTTGATCAAGTGATCAAGAGCTTTGGATTTGTTCCAAATTGCTACGAAGCTTGTATCTACAAGAAAGTGAGTGGGAGCTCAGTGACGTTTCTGGTACTATATGTGGATGACATATTGATTATCGGAAATGACATCAACATGCTTAACGATGTGAAGAGTTATTTGAACAAGTGTTTTTCAATGAAAGACCTAGGTGAAGCTGCTTATATATTGGGCATCAAAATCTATAGAGATAGACAAAGGCGCCTGATAGCTTTAAGCCAGAGTACATACCTAGAGAAAGTTCTGAAAAGGTTCAGAATGGATAAGGCAAAGAAAGGTTCAGTGCCTATGTTGTCAGGTAAGATATTGAGCAAGGCTCAGTGTCCAGCTACGGTAAATGATAGGGAAGCTATGAGCAAAGTGCCTTATGCCTCGGACATAGGTTCTATCATGTATGCCATGTTGTGTACTAGACCGGATGTGTCCAATGCTCTTAGTTTGACGAGCAGATATCAAAGTGATCCAGGAGTGGAACACTGGACAGCCGTGAAGAACATCCTAAAGTACCTAAATAGGACTAAAGAAATGTTCTTAGTCTATGGGGGTGATTAACAGCTCGTCGTAAAAGGTTACGTCGACGCTAGTTTTGACACCGACAAGGATGATTCTAAATCTCAGACAGGATACGTGTATATTTTGAATGGAGGAGCTGTGAGCTGGAGAAGCTGCAAGCAAAGCGTGATCGCGGGATCTACAGTAGAAGCGGAATACATGGCTGCTACAGAAGCGTCAAGTGAAGGAGTTTGGATCAGGAACTTCATCACTGAGCTTGGCGTGGTTCCAAGTGCATTGGACCCACTGGAGATATTGTGTGACAACACTGGCGCCATAGCACTCGCTAAGGAACCAAGATATCATCCAAAGACCAAGCATATCAACCGCAAGTTTCATAATCCGAGATTATATAGCAGATGGAGATCTGAAGATTAGCAAAGTACATACATATCTGAATGTCGCAGATCCATTGACTAAACCTCTTCCACGTCTAAAACATGATCAGCACCTCAGTGCCATGGGTGTGAGATTGTTGCCAAATGTAAACTGGATTATTGACTCTAGTGCAAGTGGGAGACTATTGGAATTATGCCCTAGAGGCAATAATAAAGATGTTATTATTATAATTCTTGTTCATGATAATGTTTATATTCCATGCTAGAATTGTATTAAGCGGAAACTTTAATACTTGTGTGGTTTGTGAACAACACCGTGTCCCTAGTATGCCTCTATGGACTAGCTCATTGATTAATGATGGTTAAGGTTTCCTAGCCATGGACATGAGTTGTCGATTAATAATGAGATCATATCATTGGGAGAATGATATGGTGGACAGAACCAAACTAAGGGAAGCAATTAGATCGTGTCATCGTGTTCGTCTTTGCGAAGCTTTTCTTATGTCAAATATTGTATTCCTTAGACCATGAGATAATACAACTCCCTGGTATCGGAAGAAAGCTTTGAGGTCATCAAACGTCATCCTATGAGAGGGTGATCATAAAGGTGTCTCTCAGGTGATCGGAAAGTATCTGTTGGGTTGTATGTATCGAGATGGGATTTGTCCCTCCCAAGTCGGAGAGATATACTTCGGGACCACTCGGTAATCTATATCAACACCGCTTGCAAGCATGTGGTTAAGGAGTTAATCACAAAGTAATATCATATTACGGAACGAGTAAAGTATTTGCTGTGAACGAGATTGAACTAGGTATGACGGTACCGACGATCAAATCTCGGGCAAGTAAAATATCGCGAGACGAAGGGAATATATATATATGGGATTGATTGAATCCTGGCATCGTGGTTCATCCGATATGATCATCGATGAATGTGTGGGAGTCAATATGGGTTTCCAGACCCCGCTGTTGATTATTGATAGAAGATCATGTCTGCATATTCTTGAACCCGCAGGGTCACACACTTAACGTGTCTCGACGCTAGGATAGATTGGATAATTGGTTTGTGAGTTTTTGTTCGGAGTCTCGGATGGGATCCGGGACATCACGAGAGGTTCCGGAGTGGTCCGGAGAATAAGATTCATATAAGGCAGTGCAGTTTTTTGGAGTTCGGAATTGTTCCGGGTTAATCGGTATTGTACCGGAAGCTTCTAGAACCTTCCGGAAGGGGACCAACGTGGCCCCACCTTCCGGGAGGGGGAATGGGCCTATGAGGGAGTGCCCTGGCCACATTGGGCCAGGGGCACAAGGCCCCATAGGGCCCAGCCGGCCAAGAGGGGTAAAACCCTAGATAGAGCTTCTAGAAGGGGGGGGTTTCCTTGCCCCCCACTCCTCCTCCTTGGCCGCCGGCCTTGGCTTGGGGGAGGGGCTAGGGTTGCCGCCCCACCCCTCTATATAAAGAGGGCTGGGGGCGCACCACCCCCACACCTTCCCCTCCAACCCTAGCCGCCCCGCTGCCCTCCTCTCTCCCTCCCGACTGCTTGTAGCGAAGCCCTGCTACAGAAATTCTCCACCATATACACCACGCCGTCGTGTTGTAGATCCAATCCGTATCTCCACCATACTTGCTGGACCGAGGAAGGAGGAGACGTCGAGGTGCTGCACGTGTGCATCTCACGGAGGCACCGCCACTTGTGGTGCTAGATCGGATCGGATCGCGAGGAGGAGAAGCGAGTACGACTACATCACCCACGTTCCGACGAACGTTCCGCTGTGCGAATCTTCAAGGGTATGAAGATCTAATCCAATCTCTCTCGTTGTTTGCATCTCCTAGATTAGATCTTGGCTTTCCCTCTGTTCGCATCCGTAGAAAATTAGATCTTGGCTTTCCCTCTCTCGTTGTTTGCATCTCCTAGTTTAGATACTAGTCTATTAGTATAATAGATTTGAGTTGATCATTTATAATTCTTATTTGTAAGAAGTTTCTTTCTCTCTCTTTAACCTAGAGTGTTCTCTGGATCTTGTGTAAAGAGTTGAGTGGTAACCTATAGTCATGTCTTGGACCTGTTGTGTTTCTGTTGTACTACTCTGAGGGATGTGATACTAGTGAACGGTATTTCATTGGTGTTATGTCAACGATTATAGTGTACTACATCATGCAGTGGTATGCTGGGTCACCGCATTTCCCGAATTAGGTCCCTGATGACCCTTACTCTCGACGAGTACATGGATGTGTTGGGCATGGACGCCTTGATCAGCTCACAGACTTCAGAGCAGTCTATTTCTGCCACAACAGGTCTCGATGTTAAAACTAGAGCCAGGTTTAGCCCCTCCTCTAGCGCCGCTAGTTCTGCTTCGACCGAATCAGCCCAGTTAAAAAGTTGGCGACACGCTGTAAAGGTTACCGTTCCCAAGCTGTCTCGCAGCACCATACCAGCACCCGCCGACCCATCTGCAGCAAGGATCCATCGGCATTCAGCTTCATTTGCTCCAGCCCCGACACCGTCCACTTCTGCCTGGGTGTTAGACTCCGATCAGCGCTCCTCTTGGCTTTCTCCATGCCCAGGTCCCAACGCACAACTTCCTTCCCCTTAATTGTATCTGCATCAGGATGTTGTTTCAAAAAAGTTAGAGAATCTAGGTAGCTCATAAGGAAGCGGCGGGAGCCTTCAATGGTTGGGAGTGTTTTATAGTGGGTTGCTTCATTGTGTGCAAACCATACACGCCAAAAGATCATCAACACCATTGCCCGCTTTGTCACCGTGATATCATGTAGGAAGTGTAAGAGCCATTCAGTTCCTGTGTTGATTATTGTTTCTAGAGGCGGAATGTCCCAATGTTCACTTAAAGCCTGCCATAAGCTCCACGCATGAGGGCATCTAACAAAACATGGAACGTATCTTGCTCCTCCATGCCACATATCAAGCAAGTGGGTGTTGTTTTCAGGCCTTGTTTGCACTTGTTGGCCTGTGTAGCTACGGGTGTTTCTTACAATTTTCCACACTAGTACTCTGACCTTAGGTGGCACTGGGCACTTCCAGATTAATTTCCATGCAGGCCCTTCTCCTTGTGGTCTCTCGCTTGATGCACCTACTCCAATGTCAGTCAAGCGTTCCTCGCAGGCCAGGTTATACACACTACGAACAGTGAACAAGCCCCTTTTGTCAGGTTGTCATGCAATGAAGTCAGGCTCATGATGCTTAGATGGTTTGATCTTGATGATCGCCTCGACGTCAATCGGTAGGAAGTATGTGTTCAGGCGTTGTAGGTTCCAGGTACTGTCTGGTGGAGGAAGTCAGATACCCATTTGAATCTGCAGTTTTGTGGCTTCCTGGTGATGGTTTTATACACTGTGGTTCTTGGTATCCAGGGATATCGCCAGGCGCGGATATTCGCTCCTGTGCCTACTCGCCAGATGGCTCCTCGCTTTAATAATTCAAGACCATACTCAATCGCACTCCAGGTGGCAGATTTGCTCCTCGAGAAGACGGTATCCAATAAAGAGTCATTAGGGAAGTACCTTGCTTTGAGGATTTGGGCACAGAGAATATCAGGGAAGAATCAATCGCCAGGCATTCCTCGCCAATAATGCTTGATTGAAAATGCGCAAGTCTCTGAATCCCAAGCCACCTTTACACTTAGGCCTGATCATAAAATCCCATGCAATTCAATGCATTTTCCGTTTGCCCTCCTCCTTTCCCCACCAGTAGTCTCTTATCATTTGTGTGAGCTCATCACATAGTCCCAAGGGGATTTTAAATACACCCATAACATATAAGGGGAGTGCTTGTGCAACTGCCTTGATCAGGATTTCTTTTGCTGCCTGTGTCAGATGATTGTCATCCCACTCAACTAGTTTCTTTGCCAGTCGTGCTTTAAGGATTTTGAATTTCTCCTTGCTCATTCGGCCTTCTGGGGTGGGGAGCCCTAGATACTTTGCTTCAAAGGTTTCCTGTGTCACTTGTAGGATTTGCTTGACACTATTCTTTGTCTCTGGTGGGCACGACGAATCAAAGAGGATAGAGCATTTTTGAGGATTGAGGAGCTGCCTCTGTCCCTATCGCATAAGTATCAATAATTTGCTTGATCTTGGTAGCCTGCTCAGGACACACTTTAAAGAACAAAAGATTGTCGTCTGCAAACAATAGGTGCGACACTCCTGGTGCTCTCCAACACACCCGAATGGGTTCCACTGTATTATCCTGCACCTCCTTTTGAATTAAAGCTGAGAGACCATCTGCTACAAACAAAAACAAGAAAGGTGATAGGGGATCACCCTGCCGTAAACCACGAGAGGGCGAAAACGAATCCAGAAGGGCTCCATTAAGTTTAACCTGATACCTCACAGTGGTGACACACTCCATTATCCAATCCACCCACCTGTGAGCGAAACCCATTCTTTTCATCGCTTCCTTTAAAAATCCCCAATCAACTTTGTCATAAGCTTTTGATAGGTCCAGCTTATAGGCGCAAAAATTCTTTTTCTTATTTTTGTTGCATTCCATGAAATGTAAGCATTCAAAGGCTACAAATGCATTATCTGTAATTAGTCTTCCGGGGACGAACACACTTTGATTCAGAGAAATAAGCTCTCTCGGGATCGGTCTCATCCTATTCACCATGCATTTAGCCATAACTTTATATAAAACATTGCATAAGCTAATCGGTCTGAAGTCCTTTAGAGTTTCTGGTTGATCCACTTTGGGTATGAGAATAATAGCAGTGGCATTCACTCCTTCGGGCATTGTACCGGTGGCAAAAAATAACTTGACTGTGTTAATTACCTCTGCCTTCATAGTCACTCAATTCCGTTGATAGAATCTAGCTGGGAAGCCATCCACTCCCGAGACTTTTAGTGTTCCGATTTGAAATAGCGCATCACCAATCTTCTTATCGGTGAAGTCTCTACAGAGGTCATCATTCATATGGATAGTGACCTTTGCCTGAAACAAATCTACAAGCTCATTAGAATTTAGATTAGGGTCCCGGCAAAAGAGCTCCTTAAAATAGGATATGGCCATGCGTTCCATAGTGCTGGGTACTTCCTGCCAAACACCATTTTCATCTTTGAGCTTTTTTATTTTGTTTTTCTTTATTTGTCTATTTTTTTCAGGTTGCTAATTTAGTTGCAATTGATGTATGCTACTCCGTAAATTTTTGCAGAATTCTCTGACACATAGAAAGAAAATTTTATATCAAAAAGGTAGCTGGTCGATCCCTAATTTCATCCATGTCACGACCACTTTGCCTTAGTAGTTGATGAATCGGATGCACCCACCCCGGCGGAACTGCATATACCGCTTATACCGTTTCGGAATTTGTTGATACGTTTTCTCTTGTTCCTCAGTATTTCATTTGAACCACAGTGTATAATGATGGCTAGTCCTTTGAAAGATCGTTCAGGTATAATGAACCGGGTCCATGTGCAGCTGTATGTACATGCAGTGCAGCGCAGGGTGCAGTTGTTGGAGCAGAGCAGAGCAGCTACTCCGCTTCACTCCAGCTCAGCTGCTCTTCTCTCGGGGCAAGCATCAATGATCAAGAAAGCTAAATACTGTACATTTCTCAGCTCCTGTCAATGATATATACTACAAACGCAAGAGAGGAAAGCTAAATACATTTCTAAGATTAGTAGCAGCATCCATGCATGCCAAGGCTATACAGCAGGACCAGCTAGCCATCAAAAGGCGATCATGGCTAATTAATCTAGTATAGTTCCATGATAAATGATCTCCCAGTGAACCACTACACAAACCTAGCTCAAACTAATCGACGGGCACTACAACTAAATCAGGTCACACCACCCCAGCCTGCAGATCGAGGGCTCAGCGCTTCCTCTTGTGTGACTGCCACTGTCTCACGACGAAATGGATGGCCTCCTCCAGCGTCGCTTTCCGGTCTTCCTTGCAGTTCCACAGCTCCGGCACAACGTAGCGTCCGCTTGGATTGTACTCGTTGATCTCAATCAGCGCCTTTGTCACCAAGGCGTAGATCTCCTCGCCGTGCTCTCCTTTCAACTCGCGGAGCTTCTCATCGTCTTCCAAGAGAATTTCCTAGACAAAAGAAGAGAAGAAAGAATGTCACACAGCTGGAAGCATGTAAATACTTGCAAACACATAAAGAGAAGGGGAAAGTATTTGCAAAAAATAGATTGTGTTTTTTTTTCTATGAATGTAGTAATGCCACAGAGCCAGGGAAAATTTACATGTCTATGTACATGGGAAAGGAAAAACAAGAAAAGAACAGAGAAGGAAACAAAACTAGAAAGAGTCAAACCAAGTGAGGCCTTACGTGAGGGTTTAACACTTTGATCAATCAGACCTAGGCCCTTGAAAACAACTCTCCAAGTCCATCTAACTGTGGATGGCTGTTTGCCTTCAAAACTCAAAACCATTCCTTTGTTTCCAAATCACCCATAGACCACATGTGGCAACCTCAAAGAACTTTGGCCCCTGAAAACTCTGTTTTGCCACCTCAAACATGCTAGTAGTGCCAGAATTCCAGAAAAATGCCTAATTCCCTCCAACATTTAGCAGCAAAGTGGCAATTAAAAATTAGGTGATCACGGGTCTCCCTTTGTCTTTCAGAGCACAGAACACAATTTACCCTATAAGCTAAATGCCAATTTTCGAGAATTTAATGACTCAGTTTTAAGCTAGCAGAGAATGGAAACAAGGAACAAACAATAGAGAGCTTCTAGACTCCGCATACCGTCAGTTCATCATCAACTGTGACTATCCTAAAAGGATGCCACTTTGAGTTTGCAATTTTCGCTTGCCATTTCGAACAAAGAACAGCCGAGTTAAATTGGGCATCCTCATGTAGTACACTTGGTCTACAAGCATTCGCAAATGCTTTAGGATCCAGCTCGCCCATTCTTTTGACACCTATATGTGACCGTCCAGTTGTAAATTTCTGCAAAGCCTGCCCAGCATGCAATAGATAATTAATGGTAAAAATAGCGAGATTATCTTATCAAAGTATAAAATGCTGCATCAATGAAGGCTGTGTTAGTTGCTCAGTTACCTCTATGAGCATCTTCCTAGCACATTGCAACTCATCGTTGCTTTCTCTTTCCTTCGTAATCAATGTGTTGATAAGCGACATGTCACCCTCTTGCTCTCCAAGCTGTTTTGCTCTTGCGTCGAGCTTGCACTCTTGCTCGACAAGCTGTTTTGCTCTTGCGTCGAGCTCACACTCTTGCTCGGCAAGCTGTTTTGCTCTTGTGTCAAGCTCACACTCTTGCTCACCAAGCTGTTTTGCTCTTAAGTCAAACTCGCCCCCTTGCTCGCCAAGCTTTTTTGATCTAGTGTTAAGCCTGCACTCTTGCTCGCCAAGCAGTTTTGCTCTCGCTTCGAACTTGCTCTCTTGCTCGCCAAGCTTTTCTGCTCTCGCGTCAAGCTTGCCCTCTTGCTCGCCAAACTTTTCCGCTCTTGCGTCAAGCTTGCCGTCTTGCTCATCAAGATTTTTTGCTCTCGCGTCAAGCTTGCCCTCTTCCTCGTCGAGCTGTTTTGCTCTCGCATCAAGCTTGCCCTCTTCCTCGTCGAGCTGTTTTGCTCTCACGTCAAGCTTGCACTCTTCCTTGTAAAGCTGTTTTGCTCTCGCGTCAAGCTTGCCCTCTTGCTCGCCAAGCTGTTTCGCTGTTGCGTCAAGCTTGCCCTTTTGCTGGCAAAGCTGTTTTGCTGTTGCGTCAAGCTTGCCCTCTTGCTCACCAAGCTGCTTTTCTCTCGCGTCAAGATGGTTGGATGTGGCTTCGATCATCTGACACGCTTCATCCATCATCTTGGTTGCCGCATCAAGCTTCTTAGATGCCGCATCAAACCTCTCGGATGCCGGATCAATCTTCTTGGATGTAGCATCGATCATAATAGATGCCGAACCGAAATTCTTAGATGCTGCAGCGAACCTCTCGGATGCCAAATCAAACTTCTGAGAATGTCGCGTCGTACTTTGTGCACTCCGGCAGCAGCCGGAAGAGCTCCGGCTTCTGGACCCAGATGAGCCTCTGTAGGTGTGCGCCGTGGTAGCACACCCTGCTGCTGCTGGTGCTCTGATTCGCAATCAGGAGTTTGATTTCCACCTTGACTTGGCGACAGATTAGCCCCGTCCAGTAGATATCATGCGCCTTACCCTCCTTCACCGCCGTCAACACCGCGTCCTTCAGATTCTTCCGCAAGATGTAAACCTTTGCGAACTCTTGCGCGGCGGAGGCCACGACGGAGGGGTCTACGCCGGCCAGGCTACGGTGCATAGGTCTTTCCGGGAGGCAGAGCGCCTTGGCGAGTACTCTGGGGGAGACCTCAATTGTATTGCCACGGACGGAGCTCCACCCGCGGTCGGAGCCAGTAGACTTACATCTGTAGTTGGCGATGAGCTCGGCGACGAGGTCGGGTCTCGGGGCGCCCGAGACGGAGAGGTCGAGGTGGACGAAGTGGAAGAGGTCGAGGGCACGGAGGCCGTCCTCGTGGGCCGCGGACAGGGCCGGGAAGGGCTGGGCGGGGAAGAAGAGGATGGCCCGGAGCCGCTGCGCTGCCGCCTCTGCCTCCGTTGGGGGAATGCCCGGATCGGCGCCGGTAGGAGCGGTTCCGGCCATGTGGGGAGAAAGAAGGTGGAGGCCGACGGGCTAGGCGCGGCGCCGCCGCTTTGCCGGTGGAGGCGGAGAGTGTGAGTGGGTATAAACAATAAAATCGCCCGAGATTGTCTTTTTTCCTTTTTTTTTTTTTGTGAACGTTTAGCCCCCACTCAAAAAAGAGGCGTATTGTTCACCAATGAATTTTCGTGCTTTCTTTGGGTCGTGGCTAAGACCAACCTGCTAATATTAATTCAGTATACACTATTCGATCTTTTTCTAATACCAGTAGCTTATTGATTTGAAACTTTTATCATCATAATCAGTGGAAGTGTGATTCCTGGCCTTAGATGTATGCTAATTTAGATAAACCTGCAACATCCTTTTCAAACCGGGGGAGCACAACCTTTTCCATGGTAGCTGCATCGAAGAAAACAACCTCCAAAAAGAATCGTGGCTACCTGTCACCAGTGAGAATTTGTGCTGTCTTCCCACATGAAGCAAAAGTTTGTGCAGGGGAGCAGAGAGCAAAACATCGATAATAAGGACCGACATATTCACACATGATAAATCATCAAAAGTGAATGGGAAGGCTTTGACCGGCAGCGAAAGCAGAAATGCTTCGTCTATACATCAGGTATACATACAGGATGATATATTACACGGTGAAACCCAAAACAAAACATGACTACGGCAACTCCAGGTCCGAGGCAAGGAAATGGCCACACACCATCTATGCGCTGTTTCTGTGATGAGCCAATCACACCTTCTAGACACAGAAGTAGATTCTTGCTAAAAAAAGTTGTCCAGCCACACTACCTTCCATTCAAGACTTGAACTGATCCTACTGAAGTTAGTTCTCGCTGAACTCTAGCTGTCAGGCATTTGAGGACAATGCACACAAGTGTCAGTTCTTTTATACTGCTTCCAAGTGTTAAATTTGAAACACCACTCAAGGAAAATATGGATTTAAAAGCAAAAAATATAAAATGGCATACCGAAGATGTTTGGCTACTCCCAAGGTCTTATGTCTTGCTATCTGAAAACTGCCATCAATCTGAAGCCTTCATCTTCCGAGGCCTCTTGCCCTGAGTTGGTGAGGAGGGTGCATCCAGAAATCTTCCACCAGACTAAGAAAAGAATGAGATTTATCAGTCACAGATGACGCATAATAAGAGACGGAATGAAGATGTCTACCATAGAGATCTATACATGATAATAGGTCTAGCCACTAACAAAATGTGGACTGCTCAAACATAGATCATCAAAGGAACCCTGGTAGTGCACCAGGGATGCAACAATGTAAGATTTCAATGCTAATTATCGACTCCCACCAAAATGATCATTAAAAACTATAAGTTATGCCCTTCATCTTGATAATGGAAGACCTAACATTCTCATTCACTTCAATTTTGTGTACTTGTGTAGAAAGTCAACATACTAAAGATGCATGATGCATCATAGATGTAGACATACCATATAAGAAAGAAAAATTAAACAAAGTATAACATCAGGGAGATAATGAAAAGGGAGAACAAACCTTCCGCTTGTGGTCCCGTTTGACTGCTCTTTCACCTGAAGTAACATGCAAAATATGTATAGAGAAGCTTAACCCCTCATCAAGATCGAAGAGAAAAGAAGAGTGTAAAACCAAATGTTCTGCCTTAAATTACCTCCAAACCCACCCATATCAGGGACAAAAGGTCGATCAATATCTCTATTAGAACGCTGCAAGAAAGAATCATTATTATTAACTAAATAGCAATTAATGTTTTCCAGGCATTGGCATTTGGCACTGGTAGCACAACTATTCAAGTAAAGAAAATAATTCCCATTCCGTCTCTCCCAGAACTTTCCTCTAACTACATGGTACATAGGCTGTATGATGGATTATCAGACATCTTAATATTCAAATTAACAAACTTTAGTTGCCATGCTTTGCACCATCTTGTTAAGACGTCACTAAGCCTTTAGTTATCATTACTTCTATTCAAGGGCTGCCTTTTGTAGTCATATAAAGCTTTTTGCGCTACTTCTTTCGTAGAATCAAAATATACATGATTTATCAAATCACATTCTCTTCCACTTGGACACAGAGAAAAAGGGCAGTTAGCCATACTGTATGTACCTTAGGTGTGCTCGGTGCCTCTGTGAACGAACTTTCTCTGTTTGCTAAAACTTCAGCCTCTTTATTTTGTAGCTACACATGTTGCAAAAGAGAATGAACTGTTAGTTCAACAGGAGGGTACTTAACCACATAAATACGCTGGATGATATTGCCAGTTTTCTCTTTTTTAATGGTATTTCCAACCAGCGTTTCTCAAAAAAACCATTGAAGTCCAAATATCACACTAAAGCAGACATCCAATGGCTAAAGCATGGGAGCTCAAAACCTTTAGGAAAGTACCTGCTTCTGTATGTTAAGCAATGTGAGTATCTCATTCCGTAATTCCAGATGTTCAGCACAAACT
Source organism: Avena sativa (assembly GCA_916181665.1). Lineage (NCBI taxonomy): Eukaryota > Viridiplantae > Streptophyta > Magnoliopsida > Poales > Poaceae > Avena > Avena sativa. The sequence continues at coordinate 364,729,602 of OV702279.1, read as the reverse complement.
GCTTTTGTTGGGACCTTAGGCTTCAAATTTACCTACAAAACGGTTATGGTTGCACCATATATGTAAGTTAATATAAGTTCGTAGCGAAAATTAGTAAGTGGACCTATAATACAACTGAGGCATATTGTGTTGGTGCATGTCGAATACAGACTGATGTCAAGAAAACAAACCCCAAGATCTTGTAGAGTTTGGTCCACCCTTTTAATCATCCTAATGCCAGCTGGACCAGTTACTGCTTGCACCATTTGGTCAAGTGCATGGGTTCTCAAATACACTTTATGCTGAAACAGAAAGTACAGTGAGTCAAATTCATCTAGAAAGAATAGTATGCAGACAGAGATATCATTCTTCAATTGCTCAGTAGACACCTACATCTAATACGATAACAAGACCATTTGTGATATACTTAACCTAACCTAAGGTCTACTTATGATTCATTTAGTGGCATGCAAGATCAGCTGGTTCCCTTGGAAGGAACAAGGCTCAACTTCGAAAGTGGGTATATAGTTTCAACCTAATGTTTCGAAAGCACAATCAAGAGATCACTTAGATAACACAAGTCCAGGGGAACAGAAGCAAGACAAAACAAAGGGACATGGCGTGCAGTTAAAGAACAAGATTCCTACTGCAAGTACAAATGTCAGCTCATCAACAGCGGAATATAAGACTTAATAGAAAAAACTATGAAGTCAAGCAATAGTTTCAGGGTTACCAGCCGCAGTGAATCAGGTGTGGAGGTATTCACTGCTGCAACTGTAGGTGTAGCAGTTGACGATGGGTGACTGTTACCCAAGGGAGATACACCATCAGCAGGAACCGCGGCATTATTAAAGGTCGTTGGTGCACCAGCTTCTTCCAGATTCTGCAGACGAATTCTTGCACAATTAACCATTTGACAATACAGATAATTAACCAGATAGAGAAAGCAATATAATCACTAGGAATTAGCTATAACTAAGTATAGCGAGCATAGTCAATGAACAAGCATATACTCTACACTTCAGCACAACCTGGAATATGCAAAACGGAGAAAATGATATACTTGCTTGAAAAAATTGTGAATATCTGGATGATTGCCATTAGTGGTTTTACACATAAAATTTCCCCATGTGAATATCTTACAAGTTACAATTCAATTCTTGCTTAAGATTACTTTAGTGATAACAAGGAATCCAATGTACTGATACACTCACTTTGCTAGCAGCACGGGATTCCATAATACGTTTTGCTTCTGCCAAAACCTGAAAAGGCGACACTTGGGGATCAGATATGTGACTATAGAATCTTAAGAATGGCAAACATCATAAATCAGGTAATCATGATATCGGTATCAAGAGATTTCTCACCTCAGCATCCTTCCGTTCTTGCTGTTTTGTTTGGGCAAAGAGAGCCGATAATGCACGCTTTCTCTCAGTCTCATGAGCAGCATTGAAGGTCTCCTGAGAAGAAATACAGATGAAAATATGTGGCTATGGCAGAAACTATATAATAACAATGATGCAATTACTTTTGGTAGGGAAAACAATCAACTTGTACCTTCACCAGAGGGTTCCCCGCAACTTCATCGAATGACCTAGCTCTTGCAATTAAAAGAGCCCGGGTAACTGCAATAAGGAAGACGGCAATAGACTGAATTGCTGGACATACAATAAGACAGATCACACATGCTACTATGCTTGCCTTAACAATTAGTTAAATATTCTAAATGAAAAGTCAGGACAACATTTAACCTCTCATAATAATGCTACATAGTACATAGAGAGACATGTCCACAGACAAGTGTGAGTGCATAATAGATCAAATGCCATTGTACAAATAGCAACTTTGTTCACTGATTTAATGGAAAATCGAAAAGAAAAAAAACTAGAAGTTACAACAGCATATGGTTTAGAAGATATATTATAGACAATAATTACTTGTTTGTTCCATATAATGAATGGCAGAACAGATAAAAACAACCCTAAGTAACAAAGTGTTGTTTGCTTTGAGCATCTAAAATGCATGCATACAACATTAAAGTAGCAAGTGGAGAACTTTGCTAGGTGACTTCTATCTTCTGAACATAAAAATAGTATAACTTTAGTAGTACCAGAATAATAGCGGCTCTTCAGATCCTCCACACTGCGAGCAGTTGGAAACCTATCTGCTATTACTATGAAACGGAGGTCAAAGCGTTCACACAATTCAAAGAGCTGGTCTGTTTCTTCTCTGCTCCATGTCTGAAACAAGCACATCAAATATTCTACTTTAGAAGCAGCAGCTTTTGAACAAAAACGAACTTTCAAAATTAAATGCAACACCCCAAATGACCAATAGGTCTGTCAATGCCAGAATGGCTGCTCAAAGGACAGATAAACATTGTAGACATTAGAAACATGTTATTGTTATGAAAATGTTTATGTTAAGGATGTTAAGGTAGACGAAAGGTAAGGGCAATTCATAATTAAATAATTTTCTAACTTCCCAACTTTGTGATTGTTGCACCCAAGAGCAGATATTTAACATAAAACTATTAAGCACCTAGAGGCCATATCCACCAATTAAGAATTGTTTCTGGCATTTTTAAATAACTGACGGCAAAAAGTGTCAACGATAAATAGATATATTTCATTTGTTTCAAATCTTTGAACTAAACAGAATTCCATCTAGTAGTGGTAACACATGTTCATAGGTATTAAGTGACAACACAAGGTTGGCGCATATCAGCACAATATTTGTATTGGAAAAATAAAAAATGAGAGAGAATCAACAACTGAGTGTCCATAATTTTACTGTAAGCAGTACCTACAGGTTCAGTTAAATATTTCTCATACTCCTCGTCGGTGTATTTAAGAACATCCACCTTCTGCAAAAAGAATGACAAACAAACCATAGTAAGCTCCAATTGTTCAAGCGAACATTCCTTGCCCGATGATATAAGTAACACAATATACTCACTGTGTTATATTTTACAAAGTCATAATCACCAGTTGGTGGAACACTATTTACCACTCTAACCTGAAATAAAAGGGCCGGGGCACTGTGAGTTAGTCATGCTAAATATTTTAAGATGTACACGAGATTGGTAAAGCATCGGAGACAAACCCAGTGGCAAAGTTGCAGATTGTCAGTTCGTGCCGAGGACGTGAAAGGTAGCCACTGCCATGATACCTGCAGAAGTAATTGATATTCTCAAGTCAAAGTACCTACAGGAGTTCCAACAGCATTCGACAGGTATATGTGACAAAACTGGACACTTCTCTTGGAATTCTTGTTATGAACAAAGCCAATGGTATGATTAAAACTAGCTGTGTGAAAACTATTACGGTGCCCTCATGCAGTGGTAAACAAGATAAAGTTGCTGAACAGAGCACAAAACTTTATAATGATTTGAATTAAAAGGAACAAATCACCTGAAACCAAATTCTGAACTAGAATAATAAAGGGTTGGCATAGAAGACTAATCATGCTCTGCATTCTATGACAAGAAGTTCAACACAAGTTGAATGGTCATGCTACTTGATAATAGACTCAACCTTACACAACTACGCAATAACACTAACTGCCAAAATTTTGTTCAACGGAGGAAGCACAACTCTAACTGCGGTTTATAGAGTAATTAAGAAAGACACAATCCAGTTTCAGGCCAGAATGCTTCATTAAGTGCGAGCATATCATTTGAAATATCTTTCTATCACTGGGTGGCACAAAAGTCTTTGCTGGCAGCCACCTAGATGATACAATGTCCCTATGCAATTTACTTTGATTATGAAGAAGTTGTTTGACCGGTACACGAATCAGTGAACATTTCGTGTGTCCTCCGCAGGTAATGACACTCAATTCCAGATTTCTCATATGCATTAGTGTGTGGATAGCTAAAGACTCGGCTCAGTTCAAATGCTACAGAAGCAACATGATATTTCTACTGACGCCTGAAGCACGAAGATTTTGCTCGCTCACCTTCTCCTTCCCGGCAGCAGGCCGCCGCTTCAGGTGCGAGGCCTCGATGGTCGGCATGAGCGGCGCCATTCCGACCCCACCGGTGAGCGCGTACACCTACACCCGCGCAAGAGCCATTAGCACGGGGAGAGCAAGCAAAACAACCGGCAGAGAGCAGGCAGCGGGCCGGATGGCGATACCTCGCGCGAGACGCCATCGGGCTTGCGCTGCGTCTCCTTGGGCTGCCGCGGCTTCTTGTCCTGGGCGGACGGGAAGGAGTTCTTCTGGAGCCCGAGGATGTCCTTCGCGTCCATGGAGATGGCCGGAGGAAAGAGGAGGACGCCGGAGCTAGGGTTAGGGTTCTCTGAGGTCGTCTCGTACCGCTACCGCGACATGGGTGACTGGGATGGGGAGGCCGAGCTGGTGGGTCGGGACTCGCGAGGTGAATCGGGCGGATGGCCGGTTCGAGAACAAAATGGTTAGCGGGCCCGGAACTCGATCGAACCCGATAAGTGAACTGATTGGCCTGGAAACTCATTTCCGGACTATTGCGTGTCGACTGGACAAAAAAAATGAAAAAAAATAGGGTGAAAATCGTATCTTAAGCGAAATTTCAAATTCATACTATCCGGAGCACAGCTTGGTATAGAGATTTTATATATAGTAAAAATTTCTAGAAACTAAAAAAGCAAGACAGCTCAAGTTTCCATATTTGGCAACAAGCTGGACAATAGATATCAAAGGCCGAGTTCATATTTGACATTGCTATTTGGCACCCATCATGGGTGTAAAGTATCAATCTTCATGTTTCTTGTGTTTTTCCACGTTTTAGAGATGTGTTTGATTTTTTCAATGTTACAAGTAGTTGATATTTTGCATGCAACGTAGTTAGGCTTAGATGTTTCAACACAAGATCGTAAACAAAAACATTTGTACATATTTCTTCACCTATCGAGAGTTTTGGACATCCGATGGTATGTCGCTCTGCAACGTGATTTTGTGCAATTAGACCTAATTTGCTTTTTTTGTCTCACGATAACCATGGATCTATGTTTGAGATTAGTCGTTTGTTTGGCTGACACCACACTTACCGTTCTTTTGGATAACTAGTTGCTACTAACATGGGTATGCTCTGCGGGTCCTAACATTAGCTTATCCGGTCTGACCCAGCAGAAACTCATACAACAATGTACCCTGATGACGAAGCCCAAAAGGAATTCGGGTAGCCCAGGCCTACGAACACGGCTAGCTATAGATAGAAAGTTAAAAGAAAACTCTAATTTGTAACCGACTCGACCTTTTTCTGAGACTTGGACTTCCCATATAAAGGCCAATAGGGCACGACGAGGAGGACAATGCACAACCCTAGCATACACACTTGTCAGATCTTATCTACGCACCCCTATAACCTTCGGTTTTGCCATCAATCAAGAATAGACAAGTAGAAGTAAGGTTTCCCTCCCGGGGGACTGAACCTGGGTAAATCTCGTGTCCCACATTGCTTGTTTGTTAGCCGTTCCGCGATCTCTAGCGTCCCCCCTTCTCCAAAACCCAACCCCATAACAATGGACACTGATGAGTTTAACCCTCGTCAATTGGCGTCATCTGTAGGAAATAAGAAAGAAGAAAAGAGAAAAAAAAAGAAAGAAGAAAAGAGAATAAAATAATGAAGAAAAGGAGAAAGAAAGAAGAAGATAAAGGAAAAAGGAAAAAGAAGAGAGAAAAAATAAAGAAAAGGGAAAGAGAAGAGAGATGTAGAGGAAGAAAAAAGAGAATGGAAGAAGGAAAAAGAGAGAGAAATAAAAGAGAAATAGAGAGAAGAGAGAAAAATTAAAAAAGAAGGAAAATAAAAAAGGAGTGAATAGATGGCGCTGGAATTGCCATTGCTATGCTCTGGGGCTTCTTCCTCCAAATGCGACTGGGCAACGGGGATGGTCGACTCCGACTCATCCACGTCCCCGCCATCCGGAGCCTTCAAGTATTTCTCAGGAAGGGGAGGCATCATGTCCTCCACCTTTAAATCATCTAGGCCAGAAGAACAATGGGTTAAAACCAAGCAAAACAAGGACACGCATGATTCATTGCATGCAAGTACAAAACTAACCTGGGAAACCTCCTTGAGCACACTGAAAGGCTCAGTCGATGTCTCCATCGGCAAAGCCTTGAAGCACAACAAAGGCATCAATGCCCTGTCGAGGTCCGACGGGGATAACTCCTCGGACGACACCCTCGCCGGGTCGTTGGTGCCGGCATATAGGAACATCGGTGTAACATCCCAGCATTTAGGAACCAACGAAGGGTAGATTTAGGAATTTGAGATATTGCATGCATTCATCTGTGAAAATGTGGGTAAATTTTTTGCCAAATAAAAACCTAAAGTGATCAAGGTTTCTTTCATACTTTGAGATTAGGTATAGTCTTGAAGGATGATTGTTACAGACTTTGATATGATCTTTGTGGATTTATGTGTTTTGGGAAATGAAATTTGAATTTAAACTTGAGTGTTGAATTTAAAGTTTAAAAGAATTCAAAGTTATATTTGATTATTATACTTTAATCAAGAGAAGATAATTAGTACTCAAACTTTAAATAAATAACATAATCAATTAAATGAATATTTATTTATTCCATAAATAAGTTACACCAAGGTAACTTATGTAAATAAGCAGCAACTTGTACAATAGTACTTGAATAGAAAAATAATATTTCTTTAATGAATAATGGTACAATCTTTATTACAAAAGAATAAAAATAAAAAGTACAAAGAATAAATTAAAGATTACAATTGAATCAGAGAGATATTACAAGTGACTATTCTACAAAGAAAGGAAAACCTAAACTAAAGTCTTGATCTTCAAATCTGGTACCTGCAAAATAAACATAAACAAAAGAAAGAAAATTCAGGTTAAAAGGATATTACTCTCAGACTTGACAGTGAAGTGCACTGATCAAGGTTCATCATTGAGTAATCTTTTAAAAAGGGGCAAGTTTCACCAATATGAAAGAATATATCTTTCATAATTTTAAGCCATAAGTCAAATAAACAGCAAGGAGGGGCAAGTTTCACCAGCCAAGTAAAAGGTAACTTGATAAAAGTAACTCTCAAATTCAGAACATATCCACAACCTGTGCAGCAGGCACACAGGCAGCACACACACCAAACTGTATGGTGTGTGCTGTCAGCACCACAACAATAGCACAATCAAACAAAACCATCCACACAGCCGTGGGAAGCCAGCCCCACATCACTTTCTTGTTCATACACACCAAGAACAGTAGCCAGCAGCTAAACCTAGCCAAAGCCAAGCTAAATCACACCAATCAAAACCTTAGATCACACCACCAAAATGGTGACATAAGTGAAGGGTTTCGCAGCATAGTAAATCAAAATTTTCTACGAATGCGAACGGGAAAAGCCAAGATCTAATTTAGGAGATGCAAACAACAAGAGGGATAGATGAGATCTTCATACCCTGGAAGAAATCGCACAGCGGAACGTTCAACAGAACGTGGTTGATGTAGTCGTACTAGCCTTCTCCTCCTCGCGATCCGATCCGATCCAACGCCGCAAGTGGCGACGCCTCCGAGAGATGCACACGTACGGCACCTCGATGTCTCCTCCTTCCTCGGTCCAGCAAGTGGGGTGGAGAGATAGATTAGATCTACAACACGACGGTGTGGTGCAAAGGTGGAGAGTTTCTGTGGCAGGGCTTCGCCTACGCGCAGGAGAGAGAGAGAGAGAGAGAGAGAGAGAGAGAGAGAGAGAGAGAGAGAGAGAGAGAGAGAGGAGGGCAGCAGTACGGCGGCTAGGGTTTTGGGATGAGGGAGGAGGGTGCGCCCCTGCCCTCTTTATATAGAGGACTGGCCGGCTGCCCTTGCCCCTCCTCCAAGCCCTAGGGCCGGCGGCCACATGGGTAGAGTGGGGGGCAATTCCCCCCCTTCTAGAAGCTCTCCCTAGGGTTTCCCCTAAGGTTTGGCCGGCTGGGCCTATGGGGCCTTGTGCCCCTGGCCAAATGCGGCTAGGGCACTCCCTCGTAGGCCCACGCCCCCCTCCGAAAAGTGGGGCCATGTTGGTCCCACTCCGGAAGCTTCTAGAACCTCCCTATACAATACCGAACAATCCGAAACAATTCCGAAATCCAAAAACTGCTTTCCCTTATATGAATCTTATTATCCGGACCATTCCGGAACCTCTCGTGATGTCCTGGATCTCATCCGAGACTCCGAACAAAAACTCATAAACCAATTATCTATTCTATCCTAGCGTCGAGACACGTTAAGTGTGTGACCCTGCGGGTTCGAGAATATGTAGACATGATCTTCTATCAATAATCAACAGCGGGATCTAGAAACCCATATTGACTCCCACATATTCATCGATGATCATATCAGATGAACCACGATGACAGGATTCAATTAATCCCATATATATATATTCCCTTCATCACGTGATATTTTACTTGCCCGAGATTCGATCGTTGGCATCGGCATACCTAGTTCAATCTCGTTCATAGTAAGTACTTTACTCGTTCCGTAATCCGATATCACTTTGTGATTAACTCCTTAACCACTTGCTTGCAAGCGGTGTTGATATCGATTACCGAGTGGGCCCGAAGTATATCTCTCTGACTTGGGAGGGACAAATCCCATCTCGATACATACAACCCAACAAGTACTTTCCGATCACCTGATAGACACCTTTATGATCACCCTCTCATAGGATGACGTTTGATGACCTCAAAGCTTTCTTCCGATACCAGGGAGTTGCATTATCTCATGGTCTAAGGAATACAATATTTGACATAAGAAAAAGCTTCGCAAAGATGAACACGATGACACGATCTAATTGCTCTTCTTGATTTGGGTCTGTCCATCATATCATTCTCCCAATGACATGATCTCATTATTAATTGACAACTCATGTCTATGGTTAGGAAACCTTAACCATCATTAATCAATAAGCTAGTCCATAGAGGCGTACTAGGGACACGGTGTTGTTCATAAACCACACAAATATCAAAGTTTCCGCTTAATACAATTCTAGCATGGAATATAAACTTTATCATGAACAAGAATTATAATAATAACATCTTTATTATTGCATCTAGGGAATAATTCCAACAGTTTCCCACTTGCACTAGAGTCAATAATCTAGTTTACATCTAGCAATAATCTAACACCCATGGCACTAAGGTGCTGATCATGTTTTGCTCGTGGAAGAGGTTTAGTCAACGGATCTGCGACATTCAGATCTGTATGTACTTTGCTAATCTTCAGATCTCCATCTGTTATATAATCTTTAATTATATGAAACTTCCGGTTGATGTGCTTGGTCTTTGGATGATATCTTGGTTCCTTAGCCAGTGCTATGGCGCCAGTGTTGTCACACAATATCTCTAGTGGATCCAAGGCACTTGGAACCACACCAAGCTCAGTGATGAAATTCCTGATCCAAACTCCTTCACTTGACGCTTCTGCAACAACCATGTATTCCGCTTCTACTGTAGATCCCGCGATCACGCTTTGCTTGCAGCTTCTCCAGCTCACAGCTCCTCCATTCAAAATATAAACGTATCATGTCTGAGATTTAGAATCATCCTTGTCGGTGTCGAAACTAGCGTCGACGTAACCTTTTACGACGAGCTGCTCATAACCTCCATAGACCAAGAACATTTCTTTAGTCCTATTTAGATACTTTAGGATGTTCTTTATGGTTGTCCAGTGTTCCACTCCTGGATCACTTTGGTATCTGCTCGTCAAACTAAGAGCATTGGACACATCCGGTCTAGTACACAGCATGGCATACATGATAGAACCTATGGCCGAGGCATAAGGCACTTTGCTCATAGCTTCTCTATCATTTACCGTAGCTAGACACTGAGCCTTGCTCAATATCTTACCTGACAACTTGGGCACTGAACCTTTCTTTGCCTTATCCATTCTGAACCTTTTCAGAACTTTGTCTAGGTATGTACTTTGTCTTAAAGCTATTAGGCGTCTTTGTCTATCTCTATAGATTTTTAATGCCTAATATATAAGCAGCTTCCCCTAGGTCTTTCATTGAAAAACATTTGTTCAAATAACTCTTCACATCGTTAAGCATATCAATGTCATTTCCAATAATCAATATGTCATCCACATATAGTACTAAAAATGTCACTGAGCTCCCACTCACTTTCTTGTAGATACAAGCTTCGTAGCAATTTGGAACAAATTCAAAGCTCTTGATCACTTGATCAAAACGAAGGTTCCAACTCCGAGATGCTTGCTTCAGTCCATAAATGGAACGCTGAAGTTTGCACACCTTATCAGAAGCTTAGGATAGACAAAACCTTTGGGTTGCATCATATACAACTCTTCATCAATGTTGACACTGAGGAACACAGTCTTGACATCCATCTGCCATATTTCATAATCATGAAACGCAGCAATTGCTAATAAAATCCGAATGGACTTAAACATCGCTACGGGAGAGAAAGTCTCATCGTAGTCAACACCTTGAACTTGTCGAAAACCTTTCGCAACAAGCCGTGCTTTATAGACAGTAACATTACCATCCGCGTCCGTTTTCTTCTTCAAAATCCATTTGCACTCAACGGCCTTTCGGTCGCTAGGAGGGTCCACCAAAGTCCATACTTGGTTTTCGCTCATGGATCCCAATTCGGATTTCATGGCCTCTAGCCATTTCTCAGAGTCTGGGCTCATCATTGCTTCCTCATAGTTCGCAGGTTCACTATTGTCTACTAACAAGACAGTTAAGACAGGGTTGCCGTACCACTCAGGAGGGGCACGTGACCTTGTCGACCTGCGACGTTTAGTTGTAGCATCGTCCGAAGCTTCATGATCCTCGTCATTAGCTTCCTTTATCGTTGGTGCAGACGGCACTGGAACAATTTCAGGTGTTGCGCTACTATCCAACTCAAGAGAAGGTTCAATAACCTCGTCTAGCTCTACTTTTCTCCCACTCACTTCTTTTGAGAAAAACTCCTTCTCAAGAAAGGATCCGTTCTTTGCAACAAACACTTTGCCTTCGGATCTGTGATAGAAGGTATACCCAATAGTTTCCTTAGGGTATCCTATGAAGACGCATTTCTCCGCTTTGGGTTCGAGCTTGTCCGGCATCAACTTCTTGACGTAAGCCTCGCATCCCCAAACTTTAAGAAACGACAACTTAGGTTTAGCACCAAACCCCAGTTCATATGGTGTCGTCTCAACGGATTTAGATGGTGCCCTATTTAAAGTGAATGTAGTGGTTTCTAATGCATAACCCCAAAATGATAACGGCAAATCTGTAAGAGACATCATTGATCGCACCATATCTAATAGAGTTCGATTCCGGCGTTCAGACACACCATTGCGCTGTGGTGTTCCGGACGGCGTGAGTTGCGAAACGATTCCGCTTGCTTTAAGATGCGTGAGAAAATCATAACTCAAATATTCACCTCCACGATCGGATCGTAGAAATTTAATTTTCCTATTACGATGGTTTTCCACTTTGTTCTGAAATTCTTTGAAGTTTTCAAATGTTTCAGATTTATGTTTCATTAAATAGATATACCCATATCTACTTAAGTCATCAGTAAAAGTGAGAAAATAGCGATAACCACCGCGCGTCGAAACACTCATTGGTCCGCATACATCGGTATGTATGATTTCCAACAAGTCTGTTGCTCGCTCCATTATTCCGGAGAACGGGGTTTTGATCATCTTGCCCATAAGGCACGGCTCGCACGTGTCAAATGATTCAAAATCAAGAGACTCCAAAAGTCCATCAGAATAGAGTTTCTTCATGCGTCTCACACCAATATGACCTAGATGGCAGTGCCACAAATAAGTTGTATTATCACTATCTACCTTGCATCTCTTAGTCTCAATGTTATGGATGTGTGTTTTATTGCTTTCGAGATTCAGAAGAAATAAACCATTCATAGCAGGTGCATGACCATAAAAGATGTTACTCATATAAATAGAACAACCATTATTCTCTGATTTAAATGAATAACCGTCTTGCAATAAACACGATCTAGATATGATGTTCATGCTCAACGCAGGCACATAATAACACTTAATAAGGTTTAAAACTAATCTCGAAGGTAAAACTAAGGAGAGCGTGCCGGCGGCCATCACATCAACTCTTGATCCATTGCCAACATGCATCGTCACCTCATCCCTCGCTAGCCGCCGTCTATTCCGTAGCTCCTGTTTCGAGTTACAAATATTAGCAACTGAACCAGTATCAAATACCCAGGCACTACAACGAGCGCTAGTAAGGTAAACATCAATAACATGTATATCAAATATACCTTTGATGGTGCCAGCCTTCTTGTCCGCTAAGTACTTCGGACAGTTGCACTTCCAGTGACCCTTGTCCTTGCAATAGAAGCACTCAGTGTCCGGCTTAGGTCCAGACTTGAGCTTCTTCTCAGCAGGGGCAACACGCTTGTCGCTGCCTTTCTTGAAGGAATTTTTTGCACCCTTACCTCTCTTAAAGCTGGGGGGCTTGCTGACCATCAACACATGATTATCTTTCTTGATGTCCACCTCCGCAACTTTCAGCTTAGCGAAGAGCTCAGTGATCGTATCAGTGGAACCAATCTGATTATGAGTAACTACAAAACCTTTGTAGCTAGGAGGGAGTGATTGCAGAACTCTGTCAATCTTGAGCTCTTCTGCAATCTTGCAGTCCAGTTGCTCAAGACGTTGAGTGTAGCCCGACATCTTAATGGCGTGCTCACTAACGGAACTCCCTTCCTCCATCTTGAAGTTGAAGAATTTCTCAGAGATCTCGTATCTCTCAGAACGGGCCTGAGTCTGAAACATGGTTTTCAGTTCCTCAAGAATCTCAAAGGGCCCGGCGAACTCCTCAAAACGATTTTGAAGGTCCGATTTCATAGCAAACAACATGGTGCTCTTAATCACACCATAATCATCTTTGCGCGACTGATAAACAGCTTTTTCATCAGCCGGCGCATCTACAACAGGGGCGTCACCTAGCGCTTTCTCAAGGACATAGTCCTTTTGTACGCCAGCGAGAATGATTCTCAGATTGCGGAACCAGTTGGTGAAGTTAGACCCATTGTTCTTAAGCTTTTCGTTCTCAGCAAAAACGTTGAAGTTGAAGTTGGACTTAGCCATTTGATCTACAAATTTTGCAAGTACAATTTAGACTATGTTTATGATAACTAGTTCAACTTAATCAAATTACTAGATGAACTCCCACTAAATTCAACATCCCTCAAGTTGTTTAGTGAACATGATCCAAATTCACCACACCTAATCCGATCTTCACGAGAAGAGACGTGATTTCAATGGTTGACAACAAAGTGTCGATCATATCATTCATATGATTCATGCTTAACCTTTCGGTTCGTGTGTTCCGAGGCCATGTCTGTACATGCTAGGCTCGTCAAGTCAAACCCAAGTATTTCCGTGTGTGCAAAACTGGCTTGCACCCATTGTATGTGAACGTAGAGTTTATAGCACCCGATCATCACGTGATGCTTGAACACGACGAACTTTCGCAACGGTGCATACATGGGGAGAACACAATTTTATTTTGATCTTTAAGTGAGGAATCATCTTATAATGCTACCGTCGCGATCTAAGCATAATAAGATACATAAAAGAATAAACATCACATGCATATAATTTTATGTGACATGGTATAGCCAATCTCCACGCAATGATCTCCATCTTGTGCGTGCCAGCATGATCTCCATCACTCCATCATGATTTCCTCCACCACGAATAGCAACTACAGCTATTGCTAACTACTTAGCGATAAAGTAAAGCTATTACATGGCGTATAAGAAGTTGACACACAGGTCATACACAATTATAAAGACAACCATATGGCTCCTGCCGGTTGTGTACTCATCGACATGCAAGTCGTGAAATATTACAAAACATGATCATTGCATACAACATACACATCACATCTTGGACCATACCATATCACAGAAACACTCCCTGCAAAAACAAGTTAGACGCCTCTACTTTGTTGTTACATGTTTTACGTGGCTTATGGGAGTAACAAGCTAAGAACGATTCTTACCTACGGAAAGCCACAACGGTGATATTATGGTTGCCAACATCCGGTGTAAATCCCATGACAACTATAGTGAGAGAAACTGACATCCACCAGCCGCATGTGTGGAACAAGCCACACGTCAAGTGCGGAGCCGGTCTCGCGAACGAGGTCGCGTAAAGTTGGCCTGGACCACTTCGATCTCACTATCCCGCGTCATAAGAAGTACACAACAAGAGGCTTGCAACAGAAAACATCAACACCCGCAACAAGCATATTGCGTTCTACTCATGAAACACATCTACGCATAGATCTAACTCTGATACCACTAAAGGGATTCGCAGCATAGTAAATCAAAATTTTCTATGGATGCGAACGGGAAAAGCCAAGATCTAATCTAGGAGATGCAAACAACGAGAGGGATAGATGAGATATTCATACCCTTGAATAAATCGCACAGCGGAACGCTCAACAGAACGTGGTTGATGTAGTCGTACTAGCCTTCTCCTCCTCGCGATCCGATCCGATCCAACGCCGCAAGTGGCGACGCCTCCGAGAGATGCACACGTACGGCACCTCGATGTCTCCTCCTTCCTCGGTGCAGCAAGTGGGGTGGAGAGATAGATTGGATCTACAACACGACGGCGTGGTGCAAAGGTGGAGAGTTTCTGCGGCAGGGCTTCGCCTACGCGTAGTCGGGAGAGAGAGAGAGGAGGACAGCAGTATGGCGGCTAGGGTTTTGGGGTGAGGGAGGAGGGTGCGCCCCTACCCTCTTTATATAGAGGGCTGGCCGACTGCCCTTGCCCCTCCTCCAAGCCCTAGGGCCGGCGGCCACATGGGTAGAGTGGGGGGCAAGTTTCCCCCCTTCTAGAAGCTCTCCCTAGGGTTTCCCCTAGGGTTTGGCCGGCTAGGCCTATGGGGCCTTGTGCCCCTGGCCAAATGCGGCCAGGGCACTCCCTTGCAGGCCCACGCCCCCCTCTGACAAGTGGGTCCACGTTGGTCCCACTCTGGAAGCTTCTAGAACCTTCCTGTACAATACTGAACAATCCGAAACAATTCCGAAATCCAAAAACTGCTTTCCCTTATATGAATCTTATTCTCCGGACCATTCCGGAACCTCTCGTGATGTCCTGGATCTCATCCGAGACTCCGAACAAAAACTCATAAACCAATTATACATTCTATCCTAGCGTCGAGACACGTTAAGTGTGTGACCCTACGGGTTCGAGAATATGCAGACATGATCTTCTATCAATAATCAACAGCGGGATCTGGAAACCCATATTGACTCCCACATATTCATCGATCATCATATCGGATGAACCACGATGCCAGGATTCAATTAATCCCATATATATATTCCCTTCGTCACGCGATATTTTACTTGCCCGAGATTCGATCGTTGGCATCGGCATACCTAGTTCAATCTCGTTCACAGTAAGTACTTTACTCGTTCCGTAATCCGATATCACTTTGTGATTAACTCCTTAACCACTTGCTTGCAAGCGGTGTTGATATCGATTACCGAGTGGGCCCGAAGTATATCTCTCCGACTTGGGAGGGACAAATCCCATCTCGATACATACAACCCAATAAGTACTTTCCGATCACCTGATAGACACCTTTATGATCACCCTCTCATAGGATGGCGTTTGATGACCTCAAAGCTTTCTTCCGATACCAGGGAGTTGCATTATCTCATGGTCTAAGGAATACAATATTTGACATAAGAAAAAGCTTCGCAAAGATGAACACGATGACACGATCTAATTGCTCTTCTTGATTTGGGTTTGTCCATCATATCATTCTCCCAATGACATGATCTCATTATTAATTGACAACTCATGTCTATGGTTAGGAAACCTTAACCATCATTAATCAATAAGCTAGTCCATAGAGGCATACTAGGGACACGGTGTTGTTCATAAACCACACAAGTATCAAAGTTTCCGCTTAATACAATTCTAGCATGGAATATAAACTTTATCATGAACAAGAATTATAATAATAACATCTTTATTATTGACTCTAGGGTATAACTCCAACAGTCTCCCACTTGCACTAGAGTCAATAATCTAGTTTACATCTGGCAACAATCTTTTGCATAATCATTTAGCTTCTTTAAATATTGTCCTTACCGGGCAATAATAATGTTTTTGTAGACATAGAAGCTCAAGGTCCAGTGCAAAGCATCAGAGTTCACTACCTTGCAATCACAAGGCAAGTTCATCACTTGCTCATGTCCTTTGAAGAGTCTTTATCAAAGTATTTGCGAATAGTGTGTTATCATCTATATTACAGAAAAAGAAAACAATATTTTCTCAAGTTACTAAATCTTAGATATCATCCTAAGTGATGATATGATGGAGCAATAGAACTTAGGGTTCTAATTGCACTAATGATAAACAATTAGGGATTAATAACCCATGACATCAGTGATTCTAGCGTCGTATATTACGCGTTAACCATGAGATTTGGAATGGGACGGAGAAGTCAGCTGTATCATTTTCCTCTTGTATGGAGGAAAAACGACCTTAACGTGACGTTGTGATTTCTTGTGCGGATCCAACATATGGGTGGGCACCCTTACGCCCCACACTTTTGGTGTCTAGATTATCTATGAATAGTGTTTAGGGAGATAGTCCATGTCAATGGTACTATTCCGGGCATCACTAGGTCATAGAGTCTTCGGAACTCATCAGGGTTTTAGTCTGCCCGAAAGGGGTCTTAATGAAGGTGAGCCAGCCCCGGAGGATCATGCAGACATATGAGGTCGCGAAGAGGGCAGTGATTGACTTGGACCAACTACTGGGCCCCACGTCATGGAATTGTAGACGGGAAAGTACGCCCGCTTGTGCAACAAGGAGTTGATATCTCATGGGAAAAGTAACGCACCACTGCAGAGTGTAAGAATTGTAATTTGTTACTCCCTGTTTAGGGAAGGAGCTACGAACGCGGTAGGAAAGGAACTCCATGAAAGTTTTGGTCAACCTGTGAAGGTTGATGGTCATATATTTTTATAATAAAATCAACCTTTGAAGAAAGATTTACGAAAATTGCATAGTGTCGAAGACTGATAGTCCGAGGTGGCAGATAGAGCATCAAACTTCCTACCTTGCATATAATGAATTTGTTGAGAAACGCTGTTACTCATCCTTTCCTTTGAATCCATGCTTTGACTATGAGAATCCCGAAGATACTCCAATGTATGCATCTGAGAGTCAAGAGGAGGTCTTCTATGAAGAGCCCAACCTATATGGAGCCGTAGAAGGGGATGACTACGACATCGTCTACGGAGGAGAATTCCAAGAATCTGAATAATTACTATAGTTCTAGTAGCCACTTGAGCCGAGCATCATGAACAATATATAGCAATAAGTTGCTGAGCTCAATTTGGAGTTTAAGTTTTAAATTTGAAACTTCCGCTGAAACATTTATATTTTGGTTTGTAAGTTGAATCTTTTGGAAGCCTTGAACTTCCGGTATTGTAATAATAATAACGTGTATATGTTTGTAATACGGACCCGCAATGTTTCTGTTATACCACTCCGAGGGATGTGATATTTACGGAACGGTGTTCTGTGAATATCATGTCAACGACTATAGTGTACTACACATGCAGTGGTATGCTGGGTCACCGCAATCGGGTACGCCCTAAGCCTGGAGGGGTTGTACCCGACGCTCGAGGAAGGTGCGGATGATGTCGATATCGGTCACCTCTTGGCCGCGCCGCAGCTATAGAGCCTCTGCGCGTTTGTGCAGTGCCTCGATGACCTCGGTTTCACACGAGGGAACGTCATTTGACCACACATGCTTCCTAGCAATCACCGCGCCCGCGTCGAATGGAGGAAGGTCGTATAGCTGGTCGTCCATCTTCTCGTCATGGATGTACAACCACTTGTTCCTCCATCCGTGTGTGGACTCGACAAGGTTGAAGGAGAAGTTGAAGGGTTTCGCGGCATAGTAAATCAAAATTTTCTACGGATGCGAACAGAGGGAAAGCCAAGATCTAATCTAGGAGATGCAATCAACGAGAGAGATTGGATTAGATCTTCATACCCTTGAAGATTCGCACAGCGGAACGTTCGTCGGAACGTGGGTGATGTAGTCGTACTCGCTTCTCCTCCTCGCGATCCGATCCGATCTAGCACCACAAGTGGCGGTGCCTCCGTGAGATGCACACGTGCAGCACCTCGACGTCTCCTCCTTCCTCGGACCAGCAAGTATGGTGGAGAGATAGATTGGATCTACAACACGACGGCGTGGTGTATATGGTGGAGAATTTCTGCTGCAGGGCTTCGCCTACAAACAGTCGGGAGGGAGAGAGGAAAGCTAGAAAGGCGGCTAGGGTTTGGAGGAGAGGTGTGTGGGGTTGGTGCGCCCCCACCCCTCTTTATATAGAGGGGAGGCGCAGCCCTAGCCCCTCCCCCAAGCCCAAAGGATAAGGAGTGGGGGGCATGGACCCTCCCCTCTTCTAGAAACCCTATCTCTAGTTTAAACGATTTAAACTCTCTAGGATCGGCTGGGCCCTATGGGGCCTTGTGCCCCTGGCCCAATGCGTCCAGGACACTCCCTCATAGGCCCATTCCCCCTCCCGGAATGTGGGGCCATGTTGGTCTCCTTCCGGAAGGTTCTAGAAGCTTCCGGTACAATACCGATTAACCCGGAACAATTCCGAACTCCAAAAACTGCACTGCCTTATATGAATCTTATTCTCCGGACCATTCCGGAACCTCTCGTGATGTCCCGGATCCCATCCGAGACTCTGAACAAAAATTCATAAACCAATTATCCAATCTATCCTAGCGTCAAGACACGTTAAGTGTGTGACCCTGCGGGTTCGAGAATATGCAGACATGATCTTCTATCAATAATCAACAGCGGGGTCTGGGCACCCATATTGACTCCCACACATTCATCGATGATCATATCGGATGAACCACGATGCCAGGATTCAATCAATCCCATATATATATATTCCCTTCGTCTCGCGATATTTTACTTGCCCGAGATTCGATCGTCGGTACCGTCATACCTAGTTCAATCTCGTTCACAGCAAGTACTTTACTCGTTCCGTAATCCGATATCACTTTGTGATTAACTCTTTAACCACATGCTTGCAAGCGGTGTTGATATCGATTACCGAGTGGGCCCAAAGTATATCTCTCCGACTTGGGAGGGACAAATTCCATCTCGATACATACAACCCAACAGATACTTTCCGATCACCTGAGAGACACCTTTATGATCACCCTCTCATAGGATGACGTTTGATGACCTCAAAGCTTTCTTCCGGTATCAGGGAGTTGCATTATCTCATGGTCTAAGGAATACAATATTTGACATAGGAAAAGCTACGCAAAGATGAACACGATGATACGATCTAATTGCTTCGCTTAGTTTGGGTCTGTCCATCATATCATTCTCCCAATGATATGATCTCATTATCAATTGACAACTCATGTCTATGGTTAGGAAACCTTAACCATCATTGATCAATGAGCTAGTCCATAGAGGCGTACTAGGGACACGGTGTTGTTCACAAACCACACAAGTATTAAAGTTTCCGCTTAATACAATTCTAGCATGGAATATAAACTTTATCATAAACAAAAATTATAATAATAACATCTTTATTATTGCCTCTAGGGCATAATTCCAACAGTCTCCCACTTGCACTAGAGTCAATAATCTAGTTTACATCTGGCAACAATCTCACACCCATGGCACTGAGGTGTTGATCATGTTTTACACGTGGAAGAGGTTTAGTCAATGGATCTGCGACATTCAGATCCGTATGTACTTTGCTAATCTTCAGATCTCCATCTGCTATATAATCTCGGATTATATGAAACTTGCGGTTGATATGATTGGTCTTTGGATGATATTTTGGTTCCTTAGCGAGTGCTATGGCGCCAGTGTTGTCACACAATATCTCCAGTGGGTCCAATGCACTTGGAACCATGCCAAGCTCAGTGATGAAGTTTCTGATCCAAACTCCTTCACTTGACGCTTCTGCAGCAGCCATGTATTCCGCTTCCACTGTAGATCCCGCGATCACGCTTTGCTTGCAGCTTCTCCAGCTCACAGCTCCTCCATTCAAAATATAAACGTATCCTGTCTGAGATTTGGAATCATCCTTGTCGGTGTCAAAACTAGCGTCTACGTAACCTTTTACGACAAGCTGTTCATCACCCCCATAGACTAAGAACATTTCTTTAGTCCTATTTAGGTACTTTAGGATGTTCTTCACGGCTGTCCAGTGTTCCACTCCTGGATCACTTTGATATCTGCTCGTCAAACTAAGAGCATTGGACACATCCGGTCTAGTACACAACATGGCATACATGATGGAACCTATGGCCGAGGCATAAGGCACTTTGCTCATAGCTTCCCTATCATTTACCGTAGCTGGACACTGAGCCTTGCTCAATATCTTACCTGACAACATAGGCACTGAACCTTTCTTTGCCTTATCCATTCTGAACATTTTCAGAACTTTGTCTAGGTATGTACTCTGGCTTAAAGCTACCAGGCGTCTTTGTCTATCTCTATAGATTTTGATGCCCAATATATAAGCAGCTTCACCTAGGTCTTTCATTGAAAAACACTTGTTCAAATAACTCTTCACATCGTTAAGCATGTTGATGTCATTTCCAATAATCAATATGTCATCCACATATAGTACCAGAAACGTCACCGAGCTCCCACTCACTTTCTTGTAGATACAAGCTTCGTAGCAATTTGGAACAAATCCAAAGCTCTTGATCACTTGATCAAAACGAAGGTTCCAACTCTGAGATGCTTGCTTCAGTCCATAAATGGAACGTTGAAGTTTGCATACTTTACTAGCATCCTTAGGATCGACAAAACCTTCGGGTTGCATCATATACAACTCTTCATCAATGTTGCCATTGAGGAACGCAGTTTTGACATCCATCTTCCATATTTCATAATCATGAAATGCAGCAATTGCTAATAAAATCTGAATGGACTTAAACATCGCTACGGGAGAGAAAGTCTCATCGTAGTCAACACCTTGAACTTGTCGAAAACCTTTTGCGACAAGTCGTGCTTTATAGACGGTAACATTACCATCCGCGTCCGTTTTCTTCTTGAATATCCATTTGCACTCAACGGCCTTTCGGTCGCTAGGAGGATCCACCAAAGTCCATACTTGGTTTTCGCTCATGGATCCCAATTCGGATTTCATGGCTTCCAGCCATTTCTCAGAGTCTGGGATCATCATCGCTTCCTCATAGTTCGTAGGTTCACTGTCTTCTACCAACAAGACAGTCAAGACAGGGTTGCCGTACCACTTAGGAGGGGCACGCGACCTTGTCGACCTGCGACGTTCAGTAGCACCATCGTCCGAAGCTTCATGATCCTTGTCATTAGCTTCCTCTATTGTTGGTGCAGGCGGCACTGGAACACTTTCAGGTGCTGCGCTACTCTCCAATTCAAGAGAAGGTTCAATAACCTCGTCTAGCTCTATTTTCCTCCCACTCACTTCTTTCGAGAAAAACTCCTTCTCAAGAAAGGAACCGTTCTTTGCGACAAACACTTTGCCTTCGGTTCTGTGATAGAAGGTATACCCAATAGTTTCCTTAGGGTATCCTATGAAGACGCATTTCTCCGCTTTGGGTTCGAGCTTGTCCGGCATCAACTTCTTGACGTAAGCTTCGCATCCCCAAACTTTAAGAAACGACAACTTAGGTTTAGCACCAAACCACAGTTCATACGGTGTCGTCTCAACGGATTTAGATGGAGCCCTATTTAAAGTGAATGCAGCGATTTCTAATGCATAACCCCAAAATGATAACGGCAAATCAGTAAGAGACATCATTGATCGGACCATATCTAATAGGGTTCGATTCCGGCATTTAGACACACCATTGCGCTGTGGTGTTCCGGGTGGCGTGAGTTGTGAAACGATTCCACTTGCTTTAAGATGCGTGAGAAAATCATAACTTAAATATTCACCTCCACGATCGGATCGTAGAAACTTAATCTTTCTGTTACGATGGTTCTCCACTTCATTCTGAAATTCCTTGAACTTTTCAAATGTTTCAGATTTATGTTTCATTAAATAGATATACCCATATCTACTTAAGTCATCGGTAAAAGTGAGAAAATAGCGATATCCACCGCGCGTCGAAACACTCATCGGTCCGCATACATCGGTATGTATGATTTCCAACAAGTCCGTTGCTCGCTCCATCATACCGGAGAACGGGGTTTTGATCATCTTGCCCATGAGGCATGGTTCGCATGTGTCAAATGATTCAAAATCAAGAGACTCCAAAAGTCCATCAGAATGGAGTTTCTTCATGCGCTTTACACCAATATGACCTAGACGACAGTGCCACAAATAAGTAGTATTATCACTATCTACTTTGCATCTCTTAGCCTCAATGTTATGGATGTGTGTATCATCCCTTTCGAGATTTAGAAAAATAAACCATTCACAAGAGGTGCATGAGCATAAAAGATGTTACTCATATAAATAGAACAACCATTATTCTCCGATTTAAATGAATAACCGTCTTGCAATAAACATGATCCAGAAATAATGTTCATGCTCAACGCAGGCACATAATAACATTTATTAAGGTTTAAAACTAATCCCGAAGGTAAAACTAAGAAGAGCGTGCCGACGGCCATCACATAAACTCTTGATCCGTTGCCAACGCGCATCGTCACCTCATCCCTCGCAAGCCGCCGTCTATTCCGTAGCTCCTGTTTCGAGTTACAAATATTAGCAACTGAACCGGTATCAAATACCCAGGCACTACAACGAGGGCTAGTAAGGAAAACATCAATAACATGTATATCAAATATACCTTTGATGGTGCGAGCCTTCTTGTCCGCTAAGTACTTCGGACAGTTGCGCTTCCAGTGACCCTTGTCCTTGCAATAGAAGCACTCAGTGTCCGGCTTAGGACCAGACTTGGGCTTCTTCTCAGCAGGAGCATTGCGCTTGCCGCCGCCCTTCTTGAAGGGCTTCTTTGCTCCCTTACCTTTCTTAAAGGAGGGCTTGTTGACCATCAACACATGATTATCCTTCTTGATGTCCACTTCCGCAGCCTTCAGCTTTGCGAAGAGCTCGGTGATCGTATCAGTGGAGCCAATCTGATTATGAGTCACTACAAAACTTTTGTAGCTGGGAGGGAGTGATTGCAGAACCCTGTCAATCTTGAGCTCCTCTGGAATCGTGCATTCCAGTTGCTCAAGGCGTTGAGTGTAGCCCGACATCTTTATGGCGTGCTCACTAACGGAACTCCCTTCCTCCATCTTGCAGTTAAAGAACTTCTCAGAGATCTCATATCTCTCAGAACGGGCTTGAGTCTGAAACATGGTTTTCAGCTCCTCGAGAATCTCAAAGGGTCCGGGATAGGTTTCAAAACGATTTTGAAGTTCCGGTTCCATAGCAAACAACATGGTGCTCTTAATCACACCATAATCATCTTTGCGCGACTGATAGACAGCTTTCTCATCAGCCGGTGCAGTTGCAGCAGGGGGGTCACCTAACGCTTTACCAAGGACATAGTCTTGTCCGCCAGACAGAATTATTCTTAGATTGCGGAACCAATTGGTGAAGTTAGACCCATTGTTTCTAAGCTTTTCCTTCTCAGCAAAAACGTTGAAGTTCAAGTTGGACTTGGCCATGTGATCTACAGTATTGGCAAGTACAATTTAGACTATGTTCATGATAACTAGTTCAACTTTTAATCAAATTACTAGATGAACTCCCACTAAATTCAACATCCCTCAAGTTGTTTAGTGAACACGATCCAAATTCACCACACCTAATCCGATCATCACGAGAAGAGATGTGGTTTCAATGGTGGACAACGAAGTGTCGATCATATCATTCATATGACTCATGCTTAACCTTTCGGTTCTTGTGTTCCGAGGCCATGTCTGTACATGCTAGGCTCGTCAAGTTAGACCCGAGTATTTCCGCGTGTGCAAAACTGGCTTGCACCCGTTGTATGTGAGCGTAGAGTCTATAGCACCCGATCATCACGTGATGCTTGGACACGACGAACTTTCGCAACGGTGCATACTCGGGGAGAACACGGTTTTTATCTTGATCTTTAAATGAGGAATCATCTTATAATGCTACCGTCGCGATCTAAGCATAATAAGATACATAAAAGGATAAACATCACATGCATATAACTTTATGTGACATGGTATAGCCAATCCTCGCGCAATGATCTCCATCTTGTGCGTTCCGGCATGATCTCCATCACTCCACCATGATTGCCTCCACCACGAATAGCAACTACAACTATTGCTAACTACTTAGCGATAAAGTAAAGCTATTACATGGCGTATAAGAAGTTGACTCGCAGGTCATACACAATTATAAAGACAACCATATGGCTCCTGCCGGTTGTGTACTCATCGACATGCAAGTCGTGAAACATTACAAAACATGATCATCGCATACAATATACCCATCACATCTTGGGCCATACCATATCACAGAAAACACTCCCTGCAAAAACAAGTTAGACGCCTCTACTTTGTTGTTGCATGTTTTACGTGGCTCATGGGAGTAGATGCTAAGAACGATTATTACCTACGGAAAGCCACAACGGTGATATTATGGTTGCCAAACTCCGGTGTTAATCCCATGACAACTATAGTGAGAGAAACTAACATCCACCAGCCGCATGTGTGGAACAAGCAACACGTCAAGTGCGGAGCCGGTCTCGCGAACGACGTCGCGTAAGGTTGGCCTGGACCGCTTCAATCTCACTATCCCGCGTCATAAGAAGAACACAAACAAGAGGCTTGCAACATAAAACATCAATGCCCGCAACAACCATGTTGCGTTCTACTCGTGAAACACATCTACGCATAGATCTAGCTCTGATACCACTGAAGGGTTTCGCGGCATAGTAAATCAAAATTTTCTACGGATGCGAACAGAGGGAAAGCCAAGATCTAATCTAGGAGATGCAATCAACGAGAGAGATTGGATTAGATCTTCATACCCTTGAAGATTCGCACAGCGGAACGTTCGTCGGAACGTGGGTGATGTAGTCGTACTCGCTTCTCCTCCTCGCGATCCGATCCGATCTAGCACCACAAGTGGCGGTGCCTCCGTGAGATGCACACGTGCAACACCTCGACGTCTCCTCCTTCCTCGGACCAGCAAGTATGGTGGAGAGATAGATTGGATCTACAACACGACGGCGTGGTGTATATGGTGGAGAATTTCTACTGCAGGGCTTCGCCTACAAACAGTCGGGAGGGAGAGAGGAAAGCTAGAAAGGCGGCTAGGGTTTGGAGGAGAGGTGTGTGGGGTTGGTGCGCCCCCACCCCTCTTTATATAGAGGGGGGGCGCAGCCCTAGCCCCTCCCCCAAGCCCAAAGGATAAGGAGTGGGGGGCATGGACTCTCCCCTCTTCTAGAAACCCTATCTCTAGTTTAAACGATTTAAACTCTCTAGGATCGGCTGGGCCCTATGGGGCCTTGTGCCCCTGGCCCAATGCGTCCAGGACACTCCCTCATAGGCCCATGCCCCCTCCCGGAAGGTGGGGCCACGTTGGTCCCCTTCCGGAAGGTTCTAGAAGCTTCCGGTACAATACCGATTAACCCGGAACAATTCCGAACTCCAAAAACTGCACTGCCTTATATGAATCTTATTCTCCGGACCATTCCGGAACCTCTCGTGATGTCCCGGATCCCATCCGAGACTCCGAACAAAATTCATAAACCAATTATCCAATCTATTCTAGCGTCAAGACACGTTAAGTGTGTGACCCTGCGGGTTCGAGAATATGCAGACATGATCTTCTATCAATAATCAACAGCGGGGTCTAGGCACCCATATTGACTCCCACACATTCATCAATGATCATATCGGATGAACCACGATGCCAGGATTCAATCAATCCCATATATATATATATTCCCTTCGTCTCGCGATATTTTACTTGCCCGAGATTCGATCGTCGGTACCGTCATACCTAGTTCAATCTCGTTCACAGCAAGTACTTTACTCGTTCCGTAATCCGATATCACTTTGTGATTAACTCCTTAACCACATTCTTGCAAGCGGTGTTGATATCGATTACCGAGTGGGCCCGAAGTATATCTCTCCAACTTGGGAGGGACAAATTCCATCTCGATACATACAACCCAACAGATACTTTCCGATCACCTGAGAGACACCTTTATGATCACCCTCTCATAGGATGACGTTTGATGACCTCAAAGCTTTCTTCCGGTATCAGGGAGTTGCATTATCTCATGGTCTAAGGAATACAATATTTGACATAGGAAAAGCTACGCAAAGATGAACACGATGATACGATCTAATTGCTTCGCTTAGTTTGGGTCTGTCCATCATATCATTCTCCCAATGATATGATCTCATTATCAATTGACAACTCATGTCTATGGTTAGGAAACCTTAACCATCATTGATCAATGAGCTAGTCCATAGAGGCGTACTAGGGACACGGTGTTGTTCACAAACCACACAAGTATTAAAGTTTCCGCTTAATACAATTCTAGCATGGAATATAAACTTTATCATGAACAAGAATTATAATAATAACATCTTTATTATTGCCTCTAGGGCATAATTCCAACAGAAGTATTGTTGGTTGGTTCGGATATATATCCCGCACCCACCAAGATAGTAGACCGAGCTGCCGAAGCTGGATTGTCTTTTCAAGGCATAGAGATTCTTGAAGAGGTTGAAATGCAACGCGATGCCGAGCCAACACTCGAAAAGAGTGACGAAGCAGACAATGTAGAGGATAGAGTTGGGCGTCAATTGATGCAGTTGAAGCCCATAGAGGAAAAGAAGCCCACGAACGAAATTGTGGGCAGAAAGAGAAAAGCCCCGAAGGACGAAAGCAACAAACATGACCCAAAAACCAGCCGGTGGGTCAGGGATTACCTCCAGGCCAAGATTTTTTACATCTCCCTCATTCTGGGAGATGAGGTGGGCCTCACGCAAATGGCGCAGCTCCACCGATCGAATCGTCGACCGCCGCCAGCTGCTGTTGTTGACGCGACCCCCGATGGTCTTCTTGGCGGTACCGGCGGCGCTCGTCCTAGCTCCGATGACCTTCTTCGGCTTTCCTATCTTGGTGCGGTGCGCTTTGCGCTGCGCCCGGATGAGGGAAGAAGGAAACACACGAAAGCTTTCCAGTGCAAGGAGGAATGATGGGCCCAAGAAGTGGCGAGAATAGGAAGAACAAGGAAGCAAAGAGAAACGACGAAGACGAAGGGAAAAAAATACCAGGACCCTTGGACGTATAAAACGATGATGACAACGCAAAGTCGTTGATCTGCAGAACTTCACACACGTCACTCATCCAAGTGCACACGTGGCGGCTACCGCCCGAACCGCCGGAAGCACGCTCTCCACTACGCATGGAAATCGAGGAGACACAGTTAAATGTATTTAAGCTATGCGTGATTAGTCGAATCCCAATCAGAAAGTGGGACCCACGATCGTCTCGTCCGATCAACACTGTCGCTGCGGACAGTTGAGCTTACCAATCGTCAGAAGTGACTTCATCAATCCCAAAAGCAGAGGTGAAGCAACGGCTCTAATTGTTCGAATCAAAACATATTACTTACTCGAGTCTACGACTCAACTAAATACTCAGGGGATATTTCAATCAGGAGCACTGATCGCGCACCTGATGAATTGACTAGGTCCCTACGGTACTCGAAGATAACTTTAAACACGATTTGATGCTTCGACTCCTTCGAGTCCTTAACTAGATTATGGACTCGGAGGCTACTCCCATAGGCAACGCTGATCAATATTCGGTCAATTTGAGTCATCAACGACATTTGCAAAACTAAAATCTCTGCTCAAGTCTATGACTCGAATAGACACTCGGGGGCTACTCCCATAGGGAGCGTTGGTCGCGCACCCTATAAATCAATTAAGTTTGATCCTTTGGATCCTTTTCATAAAATTGACATGCAATCAAGAAAAATAACGACTCTGCCCAAAATTTTTATGCTAAGAGGTAACGTATCCTTCGCCACACGAAACATCTCTGCGACGATAAAAAATCGGATGCTGCATCTATGACGCAAAGGTAAGACCTACAGACACAGTCTAATGGCCTGGTAACACATTTGAATGCGCTCTGCCAGTAATATTCCATGTAAAAAGGCACAATGAAAATCCCGATGGACGCGTTGGATACATACTTAAAAAATACTGAAATTTGACTCATGTAAAATCTCCGCGGCCTAAGTCGAAGTACACTATCAATTTTCTAGTTTCGAGTCCGGGGACTCGAAGTCTGAGTAGATCGCATTGTTTTTTTCCAAAGACAGATAATTGACCTTGATCCGTCGGAAGAGTTAGACACGCGTATCAACTATCCCTACGAAATCACATCTTGATCTGAAAATACGTTCGGATGAAGGCACTCGAAGATTTTGGAGTCTCCAGTCAAATCTACGATTCGATTGAACACTCGAGGGCTATTGCATGGGTATACCCTACGGTTGCCCTAACGTTAGTCTATCCGTTCTGGCCCAACAAAATCCATACAACAATATACCCTGATGACGAAGCCCGTGAAGATTTCGGATGGCCTAGGCCCATAAAAGATGCGACTCTTGGAGAATACTACTAGCTATATAGATAGAAAGTTAAAGAAAACCTTAATCTGTAACCGATTCGACCTATCCCCGAGACCTGACCCTCATATAAAGGTCGGGAGGGCACGACGAGGAGGACAATACACAACCCTAGCATATACACCTACCAGATCTTATCTATGCACGCCTATAACCTTCACTTTCTTCATCAATTATGAACAGACAAACAGGAGTAAGGTTTCCCTTTGGGGGCCTGAATCTGGGTAAATCTCGTGTCCCATATTGCTTGTTTGTTTGTCGTTCCACGATCTCCAACGTTCTGCTCTTCTCTAAAACCCAAGCCCATAACAATGGACATTGATGAGTTTACCAGTGGTGGAGCCAGGATTTTTATATTGGGTATTCAGAGCTATTTTTTTTCCAACAAATCAATGTAATACTTGTAGGTTCACCATAACAAAAATAGAATTACAAATTGTTTAAGTAGTGATAATGTGTCAAATAGTTAAATTACATTGCCATATCAAATAAATATATTGATTAAATACATTGGGGTGAGGATTTCTCACATTTTCGTCTTGATTTTGGCTTTCAACCTCCGTAGATACTCGCGTTGACTTTGAGGTCTCTATATCCCACATACATTTTAAGGAACTAAACTTATCCTCCTGTTTTTTTCTTCATTTTTAGACCTGCATATTAGAAAATAACTAGTCAAGCATAATCCTCATATCAAAATTGGGGAAAGTAAGAATAAATCACGATTGAAGTAATTTGTATGCACTCATGGTTAGAACTATTAATTCTGAATCGGTGAATCCTGAATTTTGAAATTCGATCTAGATTGTGGAAATGGGACATTGGGGAGAGTGGATGCACTACTTTTTCTACGGTGCTAGCCGCGCCGTCGTTCTTGCCGGGGTATGAACACGCCGCTGGCCACCGTTGTTCCCTTGCCATGCGGAGAATCAAGGGGCAGAAGAGGGGACCATAGGAAGAGAACTTGCCGGAGAGAGCGAGGCGTGTTCGCGGCGGCACGACCGCACGGCACGCCGACCGCTGAGGCGAGGCAATCAGCCATCGCGATCGGTAGCAGTGGAGGAAAACAAGCTGTCCTCGTCACACTGTTCGTTTCATGGTGTATAGAAGAGCAGCAGAGGCCTGGGCAGGTTGGGCAAGAATACAGCCCATTACATGACTCGGTGGAAGGCCAGAATCATTTTTAGGCCCAGGTTGAGAAGCTTGGCCGCGCGAGAGCTTTGAAGGTCACGTATTTTCGAGTTTAACAAGCGGAAATGAACACTATCATGCATATATGGGTATATAGCATCTTATATACTGAAAAATTCGTGCAAAAATTATTGGATATTCATTGCATACCCATGAATTAGTCTAGCTCCGCCCTGAGTTTAACCCTCGTCAGCTACCCAGCGCGTTGTTGCGTAAATGATAGATGATTTTCATATACATACATATATAACATGGTCATATTCGAAGTTTAAAGATGCGGAATGAACTTCGGTTGGCATGCGAGAATTTAACAATCATTTGTCAACTGGTAACAACCGACGTCTAGCTGAAGTGCTGAACTTGTGGTTTGATGAGAAATCAGTACTAGAAGAAGGGTCCAATGGGCACTATCATCATGGACGAGCACCAAAGTTCTTTGATCATGGTAAACAACATGTAAAGTGCAACATGTGGCAACACAAATACAAAGAGATGGTTAGAAAATGTTACACTTGGAACAAAATTGTTGGACCAAACAAATTATTCGATGTACAAATCTGCCTTTTCTCATAGAGCGACTGCTAGGAAGAAATAACACATAAAAGTACTACAAACAGAGCTCTAGAAAATACATAGAAAGAGATAATTTGATCAAAGAGAGGAGAGTTAGTATGGATGAGATCAAGACGTGATGCCGAGAAGCTCGGAAGAATGTAGAAATTGTGTTCCATTATATCGAAGGCAAACGTAGACAATATTCAAAATGATAAGAGGCAATTGAGGAGCTGAAATAATGGATGCACCGCCCCATCCAGCAATCGACGAAAAGCCTCTTCACATTGCCATGTAGGAGATGTCTTTTTTTTGCAGGGGGCCGTACAAGAGATGTCAAGCCGGTGAATGTTCTATATTAACGCGACAATTCGTAAGTCGTAACACAAACGCATATGATTAAAGCTTGATTTAGAGTCGCATGGCATCTCAAAAGTTCCGTTTAGGCATGATAAACCAAAATCGGGATCCTACTATATAGTAAGAATTTTACGAATAAGCAATTATCTTATCGTGATTATAGCCAGCCTTTTCAAGATGTTTTAGAAGTGGTGTTCGCAAATTGTAGTGTATGCTTTTATTTGAATTGATGAATGGCATAATTTCCAGTCAAAATAAGAATTTCGACGGGAAAAGAAAAAACTGTGATTAAAAACTGTCCACGAGCCGTCAACTGGCGAGCACGAGGAACCACACGATCTGACCTCGGACGGCTCAGATTCAACAAATTCCCATCTCCGTCTCGCCCCACAAGGCGACGCCGCCGTGCTCTTGCTTGTGGGGTGAAGGAGGCAGGCCAGTACGATCGAAGCTTCCAGAACCCCCAAACCGCCGCTCCCCCAACATAAACCCTCCCCCCAATCTCCAGACGAGTCCGAGCTCGAGAAACCCCACCAGAACAGCCCCACACCCCACACCCCACACCCCACACGCCCGAGGCAGCCATGTACCGTGCGGCGGCGGCGGCCGCGGCGGCCGCGGCCATTTCCAGGTCCTCCTTCTCGGCGCTGCGGCGGCAGCTCGCGCGCGGGGGCGGGGCCGAGCAGCGGCAGTGGGCGCGCGGCTATGCGGCGAAGGAGATCACCTTCGGCGTCGACGCCCGCGCCGCCATGCTGCGGGGCGTCAACGACCTCGCGGACGCCGTCAAGGTCACCATGGGCCCCAAAGTTCGTCCCTTTCCTCCCTCAAGCGTCGATTCGGGCATGGATCTAGCGGGGAGACGCTGGGCTAGGGTTATCGCGCTCGATTTCTCGACTTGATTGTGCTGCCTGCTCGTTCTGTGTTCTGTAGGGGCGCAACGTGATTATCGAGAGAGCGCATAAGTCGCCCAAGGTCACCAAGGACGGGGTCACCGTTGCCAAAAGCATCGAGTTCGAGGACAAAGCTAAGAACGTTGGGGCGAACCTGGTCAAGCAAGTCGCTGATGCTACTAACAAGGTCGCTGGAGATGGTAATGGCTCGGGGCTCATGGAAATTTCCTTACTTGATCTACCATCTTAACTACTCCTACATGTTTTGTTCAGCAAAGCATTCCCTTTTTTCACATGCTAATTTCCTGCCAACAAGAGCAGTGTTAATTTTGATGCTCTTACCTTCTCCATCATGTGTTACTAATACTTTTGTTAGCTATTGGTAAAAAACTGTTGTGCTGTCAGGACATGAATTTTTATGCTCTATCAGTGTTTAATTGTTATTGTTCGCTGTGATGCGATACTTAGTAATTGGTGGCTGCAGCGACTGGCAGATGAATAGCAATAGCTTGTGGTTCTAGTATGGTTTGTCTTGAGCGTCACATGTGCCTCTGGGCCCTGCCTTCATGCTGAACTTAGCTAATTCCAGTGCATCATCTCTTTTCATATGTTGTCTTTACATGATTTAACATGCTCCAGTCCAGGTCCAGATTTAAATGCAGATATATCTCAAGTTCATAATATGTTTTATGCTGATGGAGCAACTTTAGCCTAGGCATTCTTGAGAGATCATCTGTTTTCTTGCATACGCTCTCATATTACTGTTTTTAGGAAAAACATGAGATTTCCATTACAAACATTGTTGCTAGCTGTTTTACTATACGTGATACATTAGCTGCATGTAATCTGAATCAACCTGATACGATGAGTTGGAAGTTGTAACTACTCGTACGTGTGTGTGTCTAGTGCTTGTGTTTTTTGTGCATCTTCCGTTTCCTCCTAGATAGAAAGTAGGAAACTGCTTGGTCTACTTGCATGAATGTAGCATAACGTGCCACTCACTTTGTTTCTGATTGGATGGGTAAACAGGTACCACCTGCGCAACTGTACTCACACAGGCCATTCTTACGGAAGGGTGCAAGGCTGTGGCAGCAGGAGTCAATGTTATGGACTTGCGTAAGGGTATAAACAAGGCCATAAGTGCTGTCACTGCTCACCTCAAAAGTAAAGCATGGATGATCGATTCCCCAGAGGAAATAAACCAGGTGAGATACTTAAATTTGTGGCGGTGGCCTGATATGTCCTCCCTCTTCAATCCAGTAACCATCTGAGCTGCTTATGTATCTTTGATGCAGTCATTATTTGCGTCTGCTGTAGATAATTGACAATAGTCATTGTGATTCTGACCTAGCAGCACACTTCAGTTGGAAATCAATCTTATCCAGCTCATTTTTCTCCTGTAACACAGGTAGCTACCATTTCTGCAAATGGTGAAAAGGAAATTGGAGATTTGATATCAAAAGCGATGGGGATTGTTGGGAAGGACGGAGTCATTACTATTGTTGTGAGTATTAGATGATGCTTTTTTTTAATCACGCCTATCTGTTATTCTGCAACTTATTCTTAGAAACTGGCAGGATGGTAAAACATTGGACAATGAGCTGGAAGCAGTACAGGGAATGAAGCTGTCAAGAGGGTACATATCTCCTTACTTTGTGACTGATCAGAAGACTCAGAAATGTGTAAGTCTATCATCTCAAAATTAAGTGCCAGTTTGTATTATTTTCGCTATACCAGTGAATTCAGCACCCCAAGTCTGTAAGCTAAAGGCGTTTTTAGATCCTCCTCTTGCTTTAATATTTTTCATGGCAGTATGCATGGAGGTGAAAACTTATCAATAGTACTTGTGGATTTCAATGATCGTAGTTTGTTTGCTCTTTGTTTTGAGAAGCTTCAGTTTAATCACAGATAGGCTACCATGTCTCCTACTATTGAGGATGATGCAAAGTGCTTGTGTTTGTTCATCTGAATTGCATTTTGAATGTTTAGTATCTGCCTACTCTTTCACCGAACTTTGGAGTCTGAGATAGTTTTAGGAATGTGACAGAAGAATAGCCTTCTAAACCATGTTTCTGAGTTATCCTTTATATATATGTGCAGGAGATGGAAAATCCTCTTATTCTTATTCATGACAAGAAAATCTCAAACATGAATTCACTTCTTCCAGTATTGCAAATTTCCATCAAGGTAACTGTGTTACATTATGCGTTACTCTGTCCACTTCTGTCAATTACATGATGGAAGTTTGGTGTTGCCAACTGTAAATCATGATTGATCTATGTAGGAACGGAAACCTCTTCTCATTTTTGCTGATGTAGAGGGAGAAGCTCTATCAATGCTTGTACTAAACAAGCATCGTGCTGGACTAAAGGTAATATTAATCATTTCTTTAGTTTCTACCTATATTATTACTGGTATATAGCCTGGTTGGCAATTTGTGTTATTGGTATTGAAGAAAGCCTCTTCGATTTATTTTTCCTTTTGTCTGTGGTGTTTATTTCCTTCACAAGCCTTGAGTTATTGTGATTGTTTTTATCCAGTGAAGCTTATGTAAGCAAGATTCTTAACTAATTATGAGGCCGTGGCTGTAGATATGTGCTGTCAAAGCTCCTGGATCTGGTGAAAACAAAAAGGCCAACCTGGATGATCTGGCTGTTTTGACAGGAGGGCAGGTTAGCCGTTATGAAAACAATTCGGAAGTTGGTTAACAGGGGTGACATTGCTAGGAATGAAATTAACTTGACATATTTGAATTTGAAGGTTGTTAGTGAGGACCAAGGTCTTGATCTCAGTAAAGTGGAATTACAAATGTTCGGCACAGCTAAGAAGGTATGCCAACATCCATAAATTGTTACATCTGAGCATGGTTTTTAAGGCGTTAAGACGTCTTAAAGCGACCTGGGGGCGCTTTGGCGCCTAGGCACCTAAAGCGGTCGTTTTTGCAAAGCGGAGGGGGGGGCGCTTTGACGCTTAGGCGTCGCCTAGGCGTCCTAAAGTGGACGCTTTAACAACCATGCATCTGAGTACAACATAGCAATATTAATTTTAGAAAAAAACCGTACAGTGACATTTTCCTTCACAGGTTACCGTATCTCTTGATGATACTATCATTCTAGATGGTGGAGGTGACAGGCTACAGATAGAAGAGAGATGTGAACAGGTACTCATTAGAATCATCACATTGACTCTCAGCTCATGTCAAGGCAATCTTGATACTCCCTCCGATCCTAAATAAGTGTCACGGTTTTGAACTAACTCTAGTTCAAATGGCGACACTTATTTAGGATCGGAGGGAGTACCATTTTCAGGCAGCTTGTTCAATACAAGTCACATGTTTTTTGTGTGTGTGGATGTCCTTGACAGCTTAGAGAATCATTTGAGAACAGCACCGCAGTGTTTGACAAAGAAAAGGCTCAAGAGCGTTTATCGAACTTATCTGGAGGTGTTGCTGTCCTCAAGGTTTGTTAGTTTTAAGTATGGTTCAACTGTCAAGTCCCTTTTCTCTGTGCTTTCTCAGCGTACACACTTATATTGCAGATTGGTGGAGCTAGTGAAGCTGAAGTTGGTGAGAAAAAAGATAGGGTAACAGATGCTCTAAATGCTGCAAGAGCTGCTGTGAAGGAGGGCATTGTTCCAGGTAATCACATTTCTCTTGATCAGCTTATATGATATCCTCCCATCTGTTTCTTATCGCTTCGTTTTTCTCATCCTGATTATATGTTGTATGTGTTTCTCCAATTCATGTCATGCCAACAGGTGGTGGAGTTGCCCTTTTGTATGCCAGCAAGGAGCTAGACAAGATTAGCACATCACACGAGGATGAAAAGATTGGAGTTCAAATTGTCAAGAATGCTTTGAAGGTTACTTCTTGTACCAATTATGATGGTGCTTTTGCACTTCATGCACTTGGTTATTCCATTTTTTTTATTGAACATACATTAATTGTCCCTGAATTTCTGCAGGCCCCCTTGATGACCATAGCTGCAAATGCTGGAGTTGATGGTTCTGTAGTTATTGGGAAGCTACTGGAACAAGATAATCTTAGCTTGGGCTATGATGCAGCAAAAGGTATGTGCTGATTAATCGTGTTTTTGCTGTTCATTCTTAGTTTGAGCTTCTCCAGATTGCAGTTAAAATTGCAATCCTGACATTTCTCCAAAATTGTAAGCTTAAGTGGTTCCTTCATTTTGCTTACTGTAGGGGAGTATGTTGACATGATCAAGGCTGGTATCATCGACCCTGTGAAAGTGATCCGAACCGCACTTCAAGATGCAGCAAGGTACAGCTTAAGTTCTCTAACCATGTACTTCTGTATGACCGCGATGGAAGTAATCAAAACTTGTTTGACAATCTGTGCTTCTGTACAGTGTTTCTCTGTTGATGGTAACCACTGAGGCTGCAGTTTCTGAGCTGCCTGCGACAACAGCCAGAATCGCCAGTCGTATGCCAGATATGAGCGGAATGGGTTTCTGAGGACTGTGCGGCATGATTCTGTTTAACCCCTTTTTGGTGTAAGAAAATTACTGGATGAGAAACTTAACTCCCCCTGCGGATACATGGATAGGAATTCCCCTCCCTATCAGATGAGAGGTGCAAAACTGGCACCTATTTTGATTTCTGAACTTATGGTTCAGTGCTGATGTAACCCTAACTAAATTCAGAGCCCTTTTATTTAGGGTGTTCAGATACTCTGGGATGACGAGCATCACCTCTGGTTTTGTATGCTCGGTGGGCAACACCTGGTGTTGTTATTTAAGTGCTTCTTTCGATCAGTGCAGTTTTTCTGTCTTCTTGTTTTCCTTGTGGTGTGTGCTCTTGGCTGCTGCGGTTCACCATGCAGGCAAAATTGCATAAGTTCCCTGTCTGATCACCATTTCTACCTTGTCCATTGACATTTGAGTCGTTCCCTGTTAGAATATGGGAAGCTTTTCAATCATGCCAATGCATTGTTAAGGTAGCAATGACTAAATTTTGCTTTCAGTTTTTTTGTTGAGGGAAAGCCATCATGGCTAGTTTTATTCCACAGAAATCAAAGTTACATCATTGGCCAAAACTGATACCAGATACCAGGAAATCAGGAGGTTCCTCATGCCATACAATTGACATGGAACCTTCAGAATGTCTAGCTAAAGAATCTGCTGCCAATATTGGTCTCCCTAGGACAATGGGAAACCATGACAAAGAATCTGCTTGCATGACATCAATCACCTCCATGCAGTCGAAATTTATCTCAATGGGTGCAGCCCGACCCAATGACAGAGTATCATCAAATCAATAATTTATCTGTTCTGCAATCAAAATCATCAAGTAATGTGTTTTGCCGACAGGAAAAATAACATCACATTGCCTACAGTTGGTTACATGACATACATGAGTCTTTCCCCATTCGAATCTGGCAATACGAAAACTGCTTTGCTTTCCAATCATGACAATTCTCTGTTAAGCTACCAGTGACTGGAACCTTCTGTTATCTGATGCAGTGTAGGAACATTTGTTTAGCAGATGCAGAATAGGTGAGGGGGCCGAGTATCATCAAATCAGTAAGCAATCTGCTTCATCACAACCATATCAATAGGTAATCTCCAAACTGTGTGAAATACCACCGATCAATTTATTCATGCAAGCAAGAATGCACAGAAGGCCATCATGATTCATGGCTCCCAAATCACCGGAATGTAAATTACAAAACACGCAGTAATGCAATAGCTACACAGCAGACACTGAGTAAATTTTGAGAACCCTCCAGAGCTCCCATCAAGAGAAAGGAGGACAGCAAGCATATCACTGGAATCCTACCCATAGTTCTACGCCGTCTTCGCTTCATCAGGTGGCTGGATGAAGCGTGGAACCTCTCCGTTAACCACCCTCCACGGCCCCCAGTAGAACTTCGGCTCCATGATGGGCACCGCCTCGCCCGGGTGATCCTCCCAGTACTTCTCCTGCTCCAAAATGTAACAGCAATTCACAATCAGGTGAAGCCAGAGATAGTACAGATCTTCAAATGGAGCGTAATAATCATTGTTTATACAATGCGTAGAGGATTTTGGTCAAGTTCAGAATGCGGAAATTTTCAATGTGGCTGTTACTCGAGCAGACAAAAATTGTAGAATATGAAGATCGTCCCGGCCGGGCATTCCACCGAGCACCTTGCGCAGCACTGCCGCGGAGGATGTACCGCGTGGGGGGTGGGGAGGGTGGAGTCATAGAATCGATCCGGAGTGGTCCTGACCTTGTAGAGCTGCTCGGTCAGGGCGGCTCCGACGACGGCGGTGTAGAAGGCGGCGACGTACGTGCCG
Source organism: Avena sativa (assembly GCA_916181665.1). Taxonomy (NCBI): domain Eukaryota; kingdom Viridiplantae; phylum Streptophyta; class Magnoliopsida; order Poales; family Poaceae; genus Avena; species Avena sativa. The sequence continues at coordinate 364,691,726 of OV702279.1, read as the reverse complement.
ACGAGCGGCGCGAAGGAGCGCGGCGGGCGGTAGGGCTCCACCATGTCCCACAGCACCGTCTTCTCCCACTTGTGGAACTGCCTGTCCGCGTACCACCTCCATAGCCGGCTCGACATCTCCCCTCCCCTCCGGCACCCTCACGCTCGCGCTCGCTTCAACCTCGCCGGCGGCAACGGCAGCCTCTGCTCTGTGTGATGCGGCCGGGTCCCCGAGGGTCAGCTTGCTTCCCACTAGATTATTTGTGCCGGCCCGGTCGGCCCGGCCCAGCCCACATGACTACATACACCTCTGCGGCGCTCTGGAAATACAAAGGCCAGGGGAAAAGAAAAAGAAACTCGAAACAGCCCGCGGCCACTCCTCCCTCTTGCCCCCTCTCCGTCTCCGCCGCCTTCGCGCGCCGCCACCGTCGTCGCAGGCGAGATGGGTGTCAAGGTGGGTGCGACGCGAGAGGCCGCCTGAGACTCCTCCTCTTTCCCTGTGGATTTTAGTTTCCTGTGTTTGTTTCCCCGCCAACATTCGAATGAACATGCGATGTGTGTGTAGGGTTTGACGAAGCTGCTGGCGGACCACGCGCCCAAGTCGATGAGGGAGCAGAAGTTCGAGAGCTATTTCGGCCGCCGCATCGCGGTCGACGCCAGCATGAGCATCTACCAGTTCCTCGTATGCTCCTTGTCTACCCTAACCCACATGGCTCCTCCCCCATTTCTGATTTGCTTGCGCTACAATGATTTAGGCTTGTTTTGTGTCCAATGGGTCCATCTCGGTGCGCTGTGGATCGATGCTTCTATGCCCATTGGTCGATTTGACCTGTAAATCTTGCTCTCTTAGGCTGGGTTTAGGGTTTTGTGAACCCTCCACTGGGGCAGATGGTTTTCTGCTGCATGGTTTCCTGGTGCTCGAATCCTCTCCCATTTTACATTACATTTCATAGAGTGTGTCAGTTAGCAGTCACATTTTCACCAACCCCTTTACATTGTTCCTTGTAGTTGTTTAACACGCTGTTGTGAAAGATTGGCTAGCCTTTTTTTATCTACTGCGATGAAAATTGGGATATGTATCTTATGCTTTTCTTTGTACAGATTGTAGTTGGAAGGACAGGGGCGGAAACCCTTACAAACGAAGCTGGTGACGTCACCAGGTTCAGATATACATCTCTCTACAACCGCACTTGATACTTCAAGTACTGCACGGTTTTTCTAGTGCTAGTATCTACCATAATGTGTCTTTACCCTTTTTTCCCTGCAGTCATGTGCTAGGTATGTTCAATAGGACGATAAGGTTGCTCGAGGCAGGAATTAAACCAGTGTAAATCTGAATTCCCTCATTTCTGAATAGAATTCTTCCATATGATTGAATTTAAACATATATATTTAAATGCAACATTGCTCATGCAGATATGTTTTTGATGGCAAGCCTCCTGAGATGAAGGGGGGAGAGCTTGCAAAAAGGCATGGGACAATGCTTTCATTCTTTGATTGTTTTCTACCATAGTTAATATGTTTTCCTAACATAACATGGTGTACTTGTCAGGGGCGCAAAGAGGGCGGATGCCACCGAAGAGCTGACCAAGGCAGTAGAGGTGTGCTAACATTGCTTTGATCCATTTGTTTGTTCATGTTGTTATTATATATTCTCTTTCTTCGACCCCTAAGGTAAATACATTTGATGTTTTAGACAGGAGATGCGGATGCAATTGAAAAATTCAGTAAGAGAACTGTAAAGGTGAGAATTTTTTTTCAGGTTTTTTGTCGAGTATTTCTCCTGGAAAATGTTCATCAGTCGCATTGTCCACAATGCAGAATCATTTCTATTTGTTAGGGCCAACAGATTCTCTCAATTAGAAAATATTGATTGGATTCTTTTGTTTTGCATAAAGTGATGTTTTTGTAATGTCTGCAAGCAATTAGAGTTTTCGGAGTAAGTTCTAGCGTTACATTTTCTATGTGCTTTATGAGCAGGTCACTAAGCAGCATAATGAGGATTGTAAGCGACTACTAAGACTGATGGGCGTTCCTGTTGTAGAGGTAAATTCAGTTTTGTTCAGGGTCCTACATATCTCGATCATTAGCATATAATAATCTTGTTTTATGAAACCATCGAATTTGATTTCTTCTGGCATACAGTTTATGGGTTATTGTGTGTTTGTAATGTTCGTAATTTCACTCAATGATCTCTACCCTGTACCAACAGGCTCCTTGCGAAGCAGAATCACAATGTGCTGCGCTTTGCAAAAATGACAAGGTAATATTAACAAAGTGGATCACACCAACTTCATGTTTTCGCTCTTTGCATCCATTTGTGTATTTAGTACATTCTATTTTATAGGTGTATGCTGTTGCATCAGAAGATATGGACTCACTTACTTTTGGAGCTCCACGGTTTGTCCGTCATTTGATGGATCCAAGTTCCAAGAAAATACCTGTTATGGAATTTGAAGTCGCGAAAGTAAGCAGTGTTGTGTTGGGATTGAAATTTATTCATATCTTGTATACACATCACAAAATTTCATACTGCAGATTTTGGAGGAGCTTGAATTCACGATGGACCAATTTATTGACTTGTGCATCCTCTGTGGATGTGACTACTGTGATAACATTAAAGGTGTCATTGCTACTATTTTCTCTTTTGTTGGTGTAGTACGCATTTCTCAAATTATGTAGCTAGTCAAGACTTAAAAGTTTTCTAAATGTGTATCCGTGCTTGTCTAGGTATTGGGGGTCTAACAGCTCTGAAGCTTATTCGTCAACATGGGTCCATCGAGGGCATTCTGGAAAATATTAATAAAGAGAAGTTAGTCCTGAACCATTTTGAAGAACTTTCTGTTGACTCAGTACCCAATTGAACCTTGCATTTCAGCTGGGTAGCACAGTGCCCCAAATTACTCGATTTAAACTTCTACTCCCTCTGTTTCAAAATATAAGATGTTTTAGCATTGTGAAGCAAATGTACCTAGACTTCTTTTAGTATGAGGTTCACTCGGGTTTGGAGTGAATCTACACACTAAAATAAGTCTAGATACATTTCCTTCACAAACCTAAAACATCTTATATTTTGAAACGGAGGGAGTATGTCCTTTGGCCAGTGAAATTTTGGTTTATGTGTTGCTTTCTTTTCTTCTGTAATGTTTTTTCTATTGATAGATGTTCTCATTGTGACATGAGGTAGACAGTTTGGTATGTTAGTTGTGAGTTGCATTTTCACATGTGGCCATTGTCTACTATAGATATCACATTGCTGAGGACTGGCCTTATCAAGAAGCTCGGCGCTTGTTCAAGGAACCCGATGTTACTTTGGATATTCCTGAGCTCAAATGGACTGCACCTGATGAGGAGGTATGTCTACTACTGACCTAGTTTACTTGCCTCCAAACCATTAAGTGAACAATTGTACATATCCATTATATCTAATCTTTCTCCAGGGCCTCGTGAATTTTCTGGTGAAAGAAAACGGTTTCAATCAAGATCGTGTGACGAAGGCATGCTCTTTTCTTTTAGCTCTCTCTGTTCCAGTTATATTAAACATTTTTATCAGCCATATGTATCGGGGTTTTCTGCAGGCCATAGAGAAGATTAAGTCGGCGAAGAATAAATCATCACAAGGAAGGTGAGGATTGTTATATGTATTACTCAGATACTGGGTTCTAAAAATAATACATGTTTTGATAGTCATTTGCTGCAAACTTTAACTTCATCATACCTGTAATAACTATTGACTCCCATGTAATCAGGCTCGAGTCATTTTTCAAGCCAACTGTTAGCACATCAGTGCCATTGAAGCGGAAGGTACATCCACCGAAATGCCAATCCATGTTACTGTGCTTATGTTTATAACTTTGCCATTTTCCAGAAACATGATTTATAAGTTATATACAACCCAGTAAATATGTTAGAAGACAGAACTTTGAACTGTACATGCAATACAAACGATGGCCTATTGTGGCTCTGATATTCGTACCACTATCTGGGTTTGTTTGGCAGATAGGGAAGATGATAGTTAGTACTACTAGCCATCATCCATCACCAATTCACCATCAGGCTACTTGGACTAGTTTGAATTATAGAAGTCTCGAGCATGAATGTGCCTGGCATTGCATTTCTCAACATTATTTTTGAGTAAATTAGAAATCTGGAAAATACAATACTCCCTCCGGTCCATATTAATGGTCTCAACTTTGTCTAGATACACGAATGCATCTAGTCTAAATACTTAACTAGATAAACTTGAGGCCATTAATATGCAGAAATTGTACTATTTTGAAATATAGTGCTGCAAGTATTCTAGATTATTTCCTCTTGGACTCCTATAGATTGTGGTTCGTGCTGCATCTTATACTTACTAATAATAAGTGTGCACCGTTCGGAAGAGTATTTTCTTTTTCATGACAGTATTTCAGAACATGAATCTCCTTTGTGGTACAATTTGCAGGAAACTTCAGAGAAACCAAGCAGCGCAGCCGCAAACAAGAAAACAAAATCGACCCGCGGAAGGAAGAAATAAGCCCGATGCGACAAGTTAACAACAAGGTCTGCAGCGGCATTCTTAGTTAGATCGTTAACCTCATGTTGTGTAACTCGAACCTGTGTTCATTGCTTTCTTGTGTTAGTAAGGTTAGGTATTAGTGACTTGGACTGGAAGAGGCGAAAATCTGTTCCATGTTTGTTTATGTGCTGACGGTTGGGCGTACTCTTTTCTTTTGATGTGAGATTCAACGTTGCACTTTTATGGTGTCTTGCATTTGATTGTTTGCATGCGATTGTGCAATGAAAACTTGGCTAGGTATAGACGGGTTTTAGTACTCTTTCTGGTGTGCCAAGATCGTCTGGTGTAGTAGTGGCAAAGCAGATATGGTGAACGCACACTATGGAGTACCACTTCGGAATTTCTTAGTCGATTATCAGAGAAAGGAGAAATAAACATGTGAATGGTCATGCAATAGTAGATGTTCATGTAGAACCTTTGCATGTCTTTATTCTGGAGAATCCACTCTTGAACATATCTTGATCTGCACCACTCTATGCTTCAAGGCTCAAGCTGAATCTAACACGTATAACACCAAACAAGACATTGCCAAGGATGTTCTACCATTTTCTCTCCCAAGCTATAAAATTGTTCATCGTGCATTTTATTCTACTCTGAAATGCTTTGATCGATAGGACAGTGGTCAAAAGCAGTTTCGCGAAGTAAGCAGTCTCAAATGACGATCAGAAGTTCCAGCCTGAATCTCTTCAGAAATCACCGGCTTCTCCTCATGGTCCATAAGGTCTCGATCTCACGTGCGATATAACAGCCTCCGATCTTCAGGCCCTTCAGAACACCATTCTTTTAACAACCAGAGACCAGAAGACATGGATGTAAAGGTATATTCAAATTAGGTAAACCACTCCAAGAGCACACAGAAGGAAAGCTAGAGAAAATTTTCATATGCTGCAGACAAACGAATGTATCATCGTGAAAAGTTTTGAGTCTGAGGTTAAACCAGTAGAAAACTATGGCTAAAAGAGAACAAAAGAGAGTCCCATTTTGCATACCAACATGGGAGCGGAGACCTGCTGGGTGTAAGGCCCTCTGTAGGTGGTCAGGATATCCAGCACGACCTGCCGGACCTCGCTGCTCAAGTTGAACTTGGACCTTTTCCAGAAGTCAGCCATGCCCCTGTCAAACGTGACGCTCCTCGCCAACACCTCGGACAGGAACATGGCCTCCTCCGCGATACACTTGAAATTAAACAATAGTTGTCTTTATTGTGTACAAAAATAATGATTATTGAGCAAGAAAGGCGATGCAATACTATGAACTGATGAGTAGGCTTTTGCATTTTGCAGAGTAATTGATTAGTAGCAAAGTAATTGATCAGATTACAAGTAAGGTTCAGTCTAAGTAACTCCCCCAAAAAAGTTGTGTTTGATCAGTAGTGTTTCGGAGGAAGTACTCAAAGAGAACGCAGCCGTGCATCCACGGCAGCAGCCTGTCCCAGCCCCACGCGGTGTCCACCAGATCTTACTCCATTAATTAACAGGGAAGATCAACGAGACTAGTCAGTCAGTCAGCCAGTCAGATGGTGGCCAGATCCAAACAGTACATAAGGATCATCAGGTTTAGAATTCCTACGCTCCCCTTGTAGATGATGACTTCCAGCGGAGGCAGTCGCAGGACCTCGTAGTCCAGTAGATCCTGGATCTGCCTCGCCATGGATTCGTGGGTGAAAGACGGGACAATTAGACACCTGAGCCAGGTGGTGACGCGGTTGTTGAACAAGGCGGCGAAATCCAGCGTCTTCTTCGGGTCCAGCTCAACATTATTCGTCGTGATCTTCTTCTTCTTCAGGTCTAGGTCAGGAGTCGTCGTGATCTTCTTATCGGGGTCTAGGTCAGGGTCAGAGTACATTGTCTTCGTCTTCTCAGGATCTAGGGATTTCATCTGAGATGGCTGGATCGGGTACGAGAGGAGAGGACGACCGAGGTTTGTGGTGAAATGGTGCGGCGGGTGCCACCAGAACAATATAACCTGTGTGTGTATGGCACTAGATGCGACAGTTTGTTGCACTTGCACGAATGCCCTAGCAAGCAGTAGGTAAGAAATATTCCACCATTTACAGTACTATTAAGAGAACCACTGCAGAATAGGAACGACAGAGGCCAAGTGCAGGACCTACTGAATCTCAGAGCATTGCATCCTGCCTATCTGAACATCGATCGTCACGAGTTCTTTTTTTTTTCTGAAAAAATTAGACACCACTTTGAACAGATCTTGCTTGATCTACAGCATTCTAGGCTTTTCTCTCTAGCTTACATCGACAAACAAAAAGAAGACATCAGATCTAACAAGAAAGGTTATAGTGACATTTTCTTTCCCATGCTGCAAAACTTCCCATGGGAGGGAGCAACAAAAAAAGAGTTCTACAATTTGCAAGTGTTGGCTGCCAACCTGTGCACTATTTTCCTGCCCCTGCCCTGCTGCCCAGACTATTTGTCCCAGCCATCTTCCCGCCTGCCGAACTCCCATTTCTGAGGTAGCGGGCCGTACAAGGAGGCGAACTTGGCGAGGCAGCTCGTCCTGACGTCGTAGTGCTTCTGGGTGTCGCGGCTGATAGCAACAGAAGAAAGCTTGGAGGTGTCGATGGCCCATGCCGGGTGCACGTACTCGACGGTCCTCCCGTTACCGGAGCTCGCGTTGGCGTACAGGAAGTTCATGAGCAGGTCCTCGCAGTTGAAGTTCTTGTGCACGTACTCCCTCCCTTCCCTGGCCTCCTCGCTCCAGTACCTCTTGAAGGCGAAGGCGCTGTCCATGAAAGCAGCACCCGTGAGGATCAGGTTGTACCCCTTCTTGCCCCTGGCGTACCGCTCGTTCCTGTACCGCAGCGGGTCGCCGTCGATCATCCGCGGGTAGAAGCCGACCATCCGCTCGGGGTGTTCCCTCCAGACCTTGAATCCTTTCTCGACGTCGCTGCACGTCATCATGATGTCGTCGTCCAGCTCGAGGACGGCCCGGGTCTTTATCAGAGGGTCGACCCTGAACCTGTTGTTGAGGGAGTTGATCTCTTCCACTCGTATCCTGACAGGCACCGTGGAATCGAAGGCGTCGCTGGTCGGGTGGTTGCCTTTGTTCCAGACGACGACTATTTCCTTGACCGACTCGCATCTGGAATAGTGTTCAACAAATAGCTTCAAGTTCCAGAGCCGGGCTTCGTATGTCATCGTGACCATCGTGAACTGGGAGTGCTGCCCTTGATGTGTGTATGCCTGTTCAGCGCCGTTACCGCTAAAAAAGAAGTGCACGGCAATGCAGATGTTCACAATCCCTAGCAGAGTGATCATGCAGAAGAAGAGTGTGTTGGACCATTTTCTCTCGTTGAGCCTTGCTTTGGTAGAAGAGAAAAATCTGCCACAACAGGTAGACAATCTGCGGACTTTCAGGTTGAGGCGGTGCACAGGCAAGTTACGGGACAACTCATTTCTCCTAGTCAGGGAAGCCCAGAAACCTGGAGTAATGTAGCAGTTGACTGCACCTTTCACAAAACCCACAAAGATGACCACAGCAATGGCTAAGAGAAAGCCCATGGAACCAGAGAGCAACCGTCGAGTTGAATCACCTGAAGGAACACGGTCACCATCCATCACAGCTATCCATCCACCAGAGTCAAGTTGCTGCGTGTCCAAGTGATGGTACCTCATGCCATTCCAAGCATTTCTCCCTTTCTTTGGCTCTTCAATCCCAAGGTTCACCGATACCTCTTTGTATTCTTCCTTGGTAAGCTTTTCAACTTTGAACAACTTAACCTTCCGTCCATAGGTTCCACCACAATCCTGACCTGGGCGATACAATGACCCTTCAAAGATGAAGAGCCTTCCACCATTTCGAGCTCCTAGACTTTTGTCAGCTTTGTAAATAGGGTTCTGCTTGTGCTCATTCCAAGGACCAAGAGGAGAGCTACTGTACCAAATCTCAAGCTCTGCGTTCTTCTCAGTTCCATGCCGTGTAAAATCTGAGGCGAAAAGCCACCAGTTTCCCTCGTATTGGATTAATGCGGCATCAACAAGTGGTTTGCTGATGAGCACCTTCTCAAATGTCCATTCAAGAGGAAATTTAGTAGCACGATAAAGTCGGAGCTCCTTCTTTTTGTTGCCTTCTGGCATCATGTAAATCTAAAGAAGAGGAAGTTAGTGTTGTGACATCTTCAGAAATAGCCCGTTAGTTCTCAAGCAACAGATGCAAAGTTAGAAATATACCTCATTCTCATATTTGAACACAAAAGGGTAGGACAGGTGCCATGCCTCATCTAGAGCAATACCAAGAAATTCCCATGTTGCACCTTGATCAAAGCTTCTCGCAACAGCAATATCGCCCTGCATTGTTGCTGTTGTTTTTGTTTCAAAGAAGAGAAATAATGTGTCCCCCTGAGAGATGCATAAAAAGTCATATCAGTTTGAGAATTCCAGAAAAATCCCAAAGTAAAACAGAATGCGGAAGGCACATCGATTCGACACGAAGTTGTTTCTGGACTCTTTTTTTTGCGAATAGTTGTTTCCGGACTCAAGAATGCTATTATTCTATGATATAAATCCAAACTGAGGACTGCATCTCTAGGTTGACAAAATGTATTAAGAAACACTATGGTTTTAGATGTCTTGTAGTATAAAAGAACAGAACATAAATTTCATCTAGAACAGAGAATTGCGCAAACCAATATCCGTAAATATGTCTGTAGGCCTTGTAAAAACTATTATTGGGCAAACCCATGACTGTTGCCATGCAATGCACAAATACTCAAACGCCATGCTTTCATTGGTACTTTGGTACATGAATGTATGGAACGCCATAAATCAAGTAAGTAGCATTGCGTGATCCACATTTCGCTTAAACATATATACATTCCAGACTTGCACGAAAAAGAACTAGAAGCATGCATATTCCAACGACAGTTAGGTTGTTTAAAAGATGAGGCTATAGATTAAGTGTTCAATTATTCCACGGATACAAGTCCCAGTGTAAACAATACTAAATCCTCTCCGCAAGTCATATTGTTCATCATACACTGGGAATTCAGACATTCAGCATGCGCCAGCAGGCTTAGCGAATCGTCCCATTCCCAACTGGAACAGTTGATGTAGAATACTGGTAGACATACGCTGCTTACGTTCACATGCTACTCCAGCTACTCAGCTAGACAAAATACTCCTAAATTCTCCCCCAAGTATCTAAAAGTCAACGTCAAGCCCTTGCTAAACCCCGCTTGCAGAGGAGGTGACTTGAGAGACACTGCAACTGCCATTGAATTCATCCAGTCAACTCGACCTTTGCGTGTTTAGCTAAACGATTTGCTGACCGAAGAACCCAGCAATTTCGCAATGCATCCGTACATCTACGCGACAGTATCATAATTCCAGAGCGGAGCGAAGTACAAGCCGGAAGCGGCGCCTCACCTGCACGTAGAGGAAGGGGTCGGCGACGAAGTTGCTGGGGTACCCGGCCTCGGTCGCGGTGGCGCAGGTGAGCACGGGGTTGGCCACCGGCCACGCGGAGCCGTTGGCGTTGCTCCTCCCTTCCTGTCCAAACCAAATCACACACACGGCAGTGAGCGGCGCGTCCATCACCTCAAAACGCACACACAACAGAGGGACTACAGCCTTCAAGCCAGGCAGGCAGGCAGGCAGGCAGCGAAGCGGGACGGAGCTCACCAGCTCGATGGGGCGGAGCTCGAGGGGGCTCCTCCCGTAGTACATCCCGATGGCCCACGACCCCTCGCCGTCGGGCAGGCACCCGCGTGCCCCGCGCTCCGGGAGGCGGAACGAGGCCAGCACCACCCAGAAGTAGAGCCCTCCGACGAGCGCGGCCGCGGCCGCCGCGGCCAGCAGGAAGGAGAGCGCGGGCGAGGACCGCGCCGCCGCCGCCAGCCCGCGCATGCCGCCTGCGCTCGGCCTCATCGCTCGCCGCCCGGCCATGCCCAGCCACCCTTCGCCACCGGCATCGACCGCCCGATCCGACGCCTCGCTGGCTCCGCTCGCAGCTGGAGATCCTCGGCCCCGGGCGCAACTAGGGGGGGCGTTTAATTAATGGGGGGTAAAGCGCGGAATGGGAGGAAGGGGCTAAAGGAGAGCGGAGAGTATTAAGTGGGTGATTAGCGCGAGGATCGTGTTGTGCTGCCGGCGGCTGCTTCGCTGTCTCTCAGCAGGTCTGTGTCTGTCCTGCCCCTGCGGGCTGCGGCTGTGGCTGCCTGTGGGTGTGGGGCGAAGGTGGCGGCCCGCCCGCGTGTGTGACGAGACGAGACACGGGTCGGTGCGTTTTCAGCTGGTGGCGGTGCGGGAGTACGCGGGTCGGACGACCTGGAGGCGGCGACGGCTGCTTGACCGGAAACGGAAATGGACTTCGTTTCCTTCGCTCCGAATTTTCCGATTTTACTCGTACTCCTACTTCCGAAAATATAAGGCATTTTAGGTTTGTAAGTATCTATACGTTTTTTTAAGTGTGCAGGTTTATTTTAAATTTACACATTAAAAAACGTCTATGTATATTTTTTTATAAATCTAAAACATCTTATATTTTTAAATAAAAAGATTAGTACTACAAATAAAGTTCGTGTTTTCTCAAAACATTTTGGAAGAGAAGTCTCGTGGCGCTGTTCTTTGTAGTCAATCTTTTTTAAGCAACCACGTATTTTTCTAATTAAAAAACAAGTTACAAGATGCAACATACGTGTATAATTATCCTGAAAACTCTGCAGATAAAATTGTAAGAAACTGAGATATACAAATTGATACTTAGGGTTTCCTGCAACCATCGGAACTAGCGTCCGCCATCCTACTTCAGCGCCAGTGAGACGCACACTAGAAAAAACACCAAGCCTCCACTATTGTCAGATCCAAGAAAGCGCCATCACTAACGGGGTTTTGTGAGTCAATGAACAGGCCCGTTGCATGTAGCAAGGCACATGTCGCTGTGACACGTCGACCATGAGACGTCCCCGTGCTGTCTTGGACCAAGATCCGCCACATCCCATTGACGAAGTCAGAGAAGAAAGGCAGATCCACCACCTTCGAAACAACATCCTTGCGCCAGAGAAACCACCTCGCCCCGGCCACCAGTGTTGTCACAGATAACGACGAACGCTAGCGACACACCGAGAAATAGATCTCGCTATCTAAAGTCCGACGAGAAGACCAAGCCGTCGTTGTGGGAGAAGAGTTGAGGCAGATTTATTCTTCCGGGCGCCACTCGCACCACCACAACGGCGCACCATAAGAAAAATACTCTAACCCTAACTACTAGGCTGAGGTACGAGATCCCCCTCCTCCTGCCGCCGGAGCGACAAGCGGAGGGAGATGGAACCAGCCTTCCTATCGGCTGAGATCCGAAGTGAGAAAGTTGGGGTCGCTGCCTCGAGAGAGGGACATGATGACCCATAAGTATAGGGGGTGTATCGTAGTATTTTCGATAAATAGGAGTGTCGATCCCAACGAGGAGCAGAAGGTGCTGAACAGTGGTATGGAGCAGGAAATTTCTGTGAATACTTAGCAAACGGATTTTTAGTAGTTTTCTGACAAGGCAACAAAACAAAGAGCAAGTATAACAGAAGTAACGAACAAATAGAGCAAGTGGCACAATCCTTTCTTATCAAAGGACAAGCCGGTGGAAATACTTATAAGGACCAAACGTTCTCGATGACACATGTGAATTCTGTCAAGTGCTTTCGATGCAAATAGCTGAGTACTATTCTTTGGTGTTCGTAAGTATTGTGTGGGTGAACCTGTGCTAACATACTGCCTTTTCTAGGACTTATACATACTTGTAATTAAACCCCCTGCAAACATCTAATTAAGATATAAATCTAACCACAGTCTTAAACTCTGAGATCCTATGCTCCCCTGTGCAAAGGTGTCCTAACGGGGGTTCAGGTTTCTGTCACTCCGGCAACCCCACAATTAGTAGCCAAATACACAATGCATCCCCCTAGGCCCATAAATGGTAAAGTGTCATGTAGTTGACGTTCACATGACACCACTAGAAGAATAGCACCACAACTTAAATACTAAACCATTGAATAATAACTCATCACAGATTCACTACTAACAACATGACTTCTCCCATGTCCTCAAGAACACAACGAACTACTCACAAGACATTATATGGATCAAGATCAAAGATGATATGGTAATGGATAACAATCTGAACATAAACAATAATCCAATGGTTCCACTCACAAGCATCAACTACAATAGTAATTAACACCGGGAAAGTTCCCCCTAATGAAATAAAGCAATATCCAATACAATTGTTACATCGAGACGTAGTGATGATGATGGTGCTGGTGGTGATGATGGTGTGGACGACAATGATGCTGATCCCGATGAAGCCTAGCTTGATGACGGTGTTGATGGTGATGGTCTCCCCTCTCTGGGAAGGAATTTCCCCAGCAGAACTCTGTGTGCCGGAGAGATCTTTCTCTCTCGGTGTTTTTCGCCCCCCAGAGGCGGCGGAAATCTATCTGTGGTCGCTCCCTGTGTATTAGGGTTCTGAAGGGAAGTTATAGGCGAAGGGGGAGAGTCGGGAGCCGGGCAGGTGGGCCAAACCCACCCAGGCGCGGCCTCAGGTGGGCCCGCGCCTAGGGGGTGTGGGCCCCCTACTGCTCCCCCTTCGCTCCTCCTTCTGGCTTCCTTCGTCTTCTGGTGAAATAATATGTTTCCATATTTTTCTGGTATTTTTCCAATCTTCGCGAAATTGCACCGAAACGCCTTCTTTTCCATCAGAATCCAGACTCTGGCAGTCCATATCATCCAATATGCATAAACAGATGAAAAGCCATAAGTAATACCTCATAATAAGACAAATATCAATGAATAGAGATAAATTATGATATAGAATGGTGATGCAAATTGGGCGTATCAGGACACACAAAGAAAATGTTTTTCCTGACATCGACTGGTTGACTGGAAACGGCTGGGTCCATCCTCTCTCGTGTTCTTGCGATTTGTTGTACTTGGTTAGTAAATAAGTGTCTTGAATTTGTCTAAGTTCGCATATATTGACACATTAAAATGAATCTAGATACGTATGACTCTATACAAGTCCAATTCACTTATTTCCGGACGGAGGAAATTCTTCTTTCCACGAGACCTCCATGAGCGCCCTTCAATAGGATTTAGGGGTGTCGGGCAAAAAATGACCGTGCTAGTACCGCGGGCGCTTCAAAACACTGCCTATCACTCCTACGTCGGTCCCGACCCATAGGGGTGGGCAGGGGCGCCAGCAACACGCGCCAAGTCAGACCGGTTGAGTGGCCCCCTTCACAGAGACTCAATCCAAACCATATACCCTTTCTCCATTTTCTACCAAAATTTCATCGTTCATTCCATTTTCTTGTCTACTGTCCAGTTGCTGCTCTCTTCCTGCCTAGGCCAAGCCGTCGGCCCTGTCGCGTGCACCCCTGACCCGATGTCTCTAGGGGATGCCATAGCTCAGAAAGCCACGAAAGAAGCGCACGATGTCGAAGCCGGAAGAGATGATGGAGGAGGCATGTGAGGCTGATCTAGTGCGGCGAAAGACCCTCACAGCTGACCGCAACAGCCATTGCGACCATGTCGATGAGAGGAAGGAGGTGACCATGGCGGTGGTTTCGATGGCGGCGTACGTCAACAACTAAGCCCGGTACAATGGGACCCGAGGGAGCATCGTCGCCGTCATCGCCAACCTATTTCTAGGTGAGAGGTGGGAAAGCGTCGCATCCTCGCTCTCGGTTCAAGGTTCCCAATGATCTGAGAACTGCCTTCTCGTTGATTCTGCCTGAAGGGTGAAGGGAATATGCCCGAGAGGCAATAATAAAGTGGTTATTATCGTATTCCTTAATTATGATAAATATTTATTTTACATGCTATAATTGTATTAATACAGAAACGTTAATACATGTGTGTTTAATAAACAAAAAGGAAGTTCCTAGTTATGCCTCTCTTATAAACTAGCTCGTTGATTAATAAGATGATCAAAGGTTTTCTGATCATGAACATTGGATGTTGTTAATAACAAGGTCACAACATTGTTGGAATGATGTAATGAACATTCATCCGAAGTATAGCATTACGATCAAGGTCATTGTGTTTATATTGCTATATCATCATACGAAGTAATCTTAGTCCTTAGACCATGAGATCATGTCAATCACTAACACCGGAAGAGTATCTTGATAACATCAAACGTCACACCGTAACAGGGTGATTATAAAGATGGGTTCAGTGCTACGAAGGTGTTATGTTGAGGCTCATGGATCAAGAGTGGAATTTGTCCATCCCGATGACGGAGAGATATACTCTGGGCCCTCTCGGTGATATCACATTGGTTAGCTTGCAAACAAGTGATTTAATCACTAGAATGTTATATCACGGGAACGAGAAAAGAGTACATGTCGGTAACAAGATCAAACTAGGTATGGAGATACCGATGATTGAATCTCGGATATGTAATATATCGCGAGTCAAAGGATTGAGTTACATGCATATAAGGTTCACACGAATACAGAAGTCATCGTTGAATATGTGGGAGTCAGTACAGATCTCTAGGTACCGCTGCTGATTATTGATCGGAGAGGGGTCTCGATCATGTCTACATTATTCGTGAAACGTAGGGTGACACACTTAAGGGATACCGACACCATTTGGAGCAAATAATATGCTAGAGAAAGAAAAAAGAAAGCGTGGAAATTTATTTCACTAAACACCAAAACAGTTTCGGTTGAAATTGCTAAAACTGGTTCTGCATGTGAAATTGAATACTAGCAAGGGGTTTTATGTGAATGTTTTTAATTAAAGTAATTAACAAAATTCTGAATAAATAAATAAAAGAGTTTTATTTAAATGAGAGCTTGCATTAAATTTGGTGGAAATTTAATGCATGTGAGTGGATTTTTGAGTGGAGGCTCTTTATGGGAGTGGAGGCTTTTCATTTTAAGTGGGAGCTCCACCCACATGAATGTGGAAGAGGTGGGGGGAGCCACCATGGTTGGCGCCATGCCCCTTGGGGTGCCCCCCTCTCCCTATAAAAGGCCCCCCTCTCATCCTCTCAAAGCACATCTCCTCGCGAAGGATCTCTCTCCCCCCTTTAGAATTCCCCGATGGTCTCGGATCAGCGAGATACATGTTTCCGGTGGCTTTTTATGGAAGGATTTGTTGCTTCCGCTGCTTCGCTGGAGCGAGGGCGCGGAGGTTGGCCGGGTACCCGGACGTGTGTGCGATCACGGATGCACCACTACTTTGCGGTGCTGGACGTGATGGTGCTGAACCGGCTGGACCAGATGAACTTCATCACGATCTTGAGATCGGCAAGCGTTCAACTACATCATCCACGAGTACAACCTCGTTAACGTTATACGGTCTTCGAGGGTATGTATTCTATGGATGTATATCCACCTGTTGCTTGTATCTAGTAGATAGATCTTGGTGCTTTGTTCCCATCGTAGGAAATTTTTTGTTTTCTATGCTGCGAACCCTTCAAAGGGGGTGTAGCTCCACCAAGGTCGTGTCGCCCTCGACCTCAACCAATCCTATTCTAGGTTGTCGGCCATGCGGCGGGCACCACTCTCATTCGGCAACACAGGCACACGAAGCTCCCACTCTGCCTATAGTTTGTTCACCGCTAAGGGAACTAACGCCCGCCAGGTGCTTGACGGAATGGTCAAGGCTGAGTGTGCCAACGTCTTGCAAAGCATGATCTGTGTTGAGGGTGGCGCTTCCTACGGGACAATGCCGCCACACAAGGGGTGGATGAGGATGATGTTTGACCGTTGCATGGAAGGCCATGATCCTCGACTCTATCACCGATGCCCAACAAACTGCCAAAGCTTATTGGAAGAGGATCTTCCAACAATTCAATGAACCCAAGCTCTTAATGTTTCTTTGTTTAGTGAAACACATACTTTGTTCTAATTTAGTGTGTATTGATTCTCAATGTCTTAATGTTTCTTTGTTTTGCTAGTTGAAAGATGCATGTAAGATGTACAAGGCCACAAAACGAGTAAAAATAAGTTTTTTGCATACACATCTTCACCAAAATTGAGACTTGCAAGAAATGGGAGGAAATCCGTCTCGGCCTCAACAATGTTAAACCCTTTGATGTGGATGCTCCGGCGGCTTCCTCGGCCGGCCGCAACAATCGGGAACAAGAAGGTAAAGGCCGAGAGAAATGGTGCGGAATTAACGGTCTCGATGGAATCCTCTTGGTAGAAGATCGAGAAGTGACATCTGAAAAGAATGACACACGGTGGAATGATATGCTGGCTAAGGTTGACAAGAAGACCAAGCTCGAGGTGAAGGCTAGAGTTGAAGCCGCCAACTACGTACCATCCCAGGCCGGTATGATCTAGACGAGGTGAAGGCTAGAGGATCTTCCCAGGCCGGTATGATCTAGACGCGGAGTGTGACCTCGCAAGCCACGGTTGGCAAAAATATTCTAGACCCAAGCTTCGATGAGTTATCGTGTAAGCTTTGATGAGTTGCGAGGGAACTGACTCGACCGACCTAAAAGATTCCGATGTGACCTTGACCAGTTCTGCTTTCGTAGTGCTAAACTTAGAAAAAGTTTACGCGATTTTATGCCGATACCGTAACCAAGTGTTGCCGGTCTGGAAAACGCCGAGCTCTCAACAGACTCCTTCCTGGATCTGTTCCGGAAAAACGCCATAGAGCAGGCACGTCCGTCGTTGTCTCAGGCAACTACCCAGTCGGTCTCGGCGGCCGGCACGGGCACAGCACACAAGACGAGAAACACGCTCCTCCGCGTCACGACAGCATCGCCCCCCGAAGCGACCAGACTTGGCCGGATAACCCAATGGCGTCACGTCATCTACCGACGGTTCATCTCGGTCCGAGCCAACGACTAGCCAACATGCTAAAAACAGGCAGCAGGTATCGTATACGTACACTCCATTCCTCTGCCACGAAGATACATTTATACAGGAGCGAGACCCATATATATACAGTGGTCTTTGTGCAATCTATCACTACGTACAGGTCAAATATTTACATTACCCGGACGAGTAAACCCCACCATTTACAGTTACAGTTACAAAGATGAATACGACGAGGTCTTGGCATCGCCTTCCATCGTCAGAACACCAATGCAAATATGCAATGGCATATGTGACGTATCCACCATTTACAGTCACAGTTACAAAGATCGCCTGCCAGGTCATATCACCCCCCATATTATGCACCGTCCACACGCTGCGGCACTACGACTGGTCGCCGAGATCGGGTTCCCCGCAGAACGCGTCGGGCTCGAACGACCTCGCGGCGCTATCGCTGTACACCCCGGGGATGGCCCTCGCGGAACCGGTGGTGCTCTCGTACGGCTCCTTGGGCTTCTCGGTGTTGGCGTAGAGGAGGATGCACAGGGTCAGGGACACCGCCAGACCCACCAGGGTGAACTTCACCCTGTTCAGCACCGGCTTGACCTGAATCAAGCAATATCTACCAAGTTAGTTTTCCTTTCTTTCTTTCTTGCTGCACAACCCATAAAAGCATGATTGATTCACAAAGAAACTTAGTTCTTGACAGGGTAAATACCATACAGAACATGGCAACCACGCAGGCATCAAGGAGACCGGGATACTAGAAAAGGGAGAAACGGACCAAACGAGCAAGAAGACTTTGGTTGATGTCAAGACCAACCGTTTCTTCTTGCTTTGTCAAGACCAAATGTCAAGGCCTTTTTACATCAAACTCCCGGAGAAAGATTCCTAAAGCTTTGTTACAGCAACTCACACAGGACCCATGTGGCCATGACAGTTCAATATACCTTTCTAGAAACATGACAGTTTAATATTGTGATGCTTTTAGAAACAGACTGGTCCAGATAACGCACATAACAGGTAGATCCAAGAAATAGATTGTTTATAAGAGTCCTTTTCAAGGATTACACAAACAGTATTATTCTTTTCAAGAATTACACACCTCATGCCATTTAATATCCATTTCCTAAGTTTCGTGACAAGCATCTCAGCAGAAAAGAAGAACCTAACATACTCAATCCGACAAGCAATAGCCAAGCCTTTGAAGAGGTGTATGGTTAACTTACAGAAATTGACCTGAGGCAGGCAATCCTACCATGCTAGTTTTTTTCTTTCTTTGTTGCTGCACGACCGTACGAGCATGATTGATTCATAAAGGAACTTTGTTCTTGACAGGGTCAATAGCATACGGAACATGGCAAGCACACAGGCATTAAGGAAACCGGATTACTAGAAAAGGGAGAAACGGACCAAATGAGAAAGAAGACTTTGGTTGATGTCAAGACCAACCGTTTCTTCGTGCTCTGTCTCATAAGCTACAATAAGTGGCCTTTTTACATCAAACTCCCGGAGAAAGATTCCTAAAGCTTTGTTACAGCAACTCACACAGGACCCGTGTGGCCATGACAGTTCAATATACCTTTCTAGAAACATGACAGTTTAATATTGTGATGTTTTAGAAACAGACTGGTCCAGATAACGCCCATAACAGGTAGATCCAAGAAATAGATTGTTTATAAGAGTATATTCTTTTCAAGGATTACACAAACAGTATTATTCTTTTCAAGAATTACACAGCTCATGCCATTTTATATCCATTTCCCAAGTTTTGTGACAAGCATCTCAGCAGAAAAGAAGAACCTAACATACTCAATTCGATAAGCAATAGCCAAGCCTTTGAAGGGGTATATGGTTAGCTTACAGAAAATGACCTGAGGCAGGCAATCCTACCATGTTAGTTTTTTCTTTCTTTGTTGCTGCACGACCGTACGAGCATGATTGTTTCATAAAGGAACTTTGTTCTTGACAGGGTGAATAGCATACAGAACATGGCAAGCACACAGGCATTAAGGAAACCGGACTACTAGAAAAGGGAGAAACGGACCAAACAAGAAAGAAGACTTTGGTTGATGTCAAGACCAACCGTTTCTTCTTGCTCTGTCTCATAAGCTACAATAAGTGGCCTTTTTACATCAAACTCCCGGAGAAAGATTCCTAAAGCTTTGTTACAGCAACTCACACAGGACCCATGTGGCCATGACAGTTCAATATACCTTTCTAGAAACATGACAGTTTAATATTGTGATGCTTTTAGAAACAGACTGGTCCAGATAACGCCCATAACAGGTAGATCCAAGAAATCGATTGTTTATCAAAGTATATTCTTTTCAAGAATTAAGCAAAGAGTATATTCTTTTCAAGAATTACACAGCTCATGCCATGTGCACACGCCATTTAATATTCATTTCTCGGCAGAAAAGAAGATCCTAACATACTCATTCTGACAAAAGTGGATGTATGGTTGCAACAATAACCAAGCCTTTGAAGGGGTATATGGTTAACTTACAGAAAATGAACCGAGAAGCCGATCACGAGCTAAAACTTCTGGGGTTTTAACCCATATCTGCCAAGAGTAAGAAAAAATGTCAGGATGATGGAGCTAATTCCAATGCCTCCTGTTGAAAACGTATACTGTTCTCTCACAGTATCAATCACCGTCCTTGCATAATTAATCTAGTCAACATAACGATTAGAATAACATCGTCATAAACGAACAAAGCGGGTAACCTAGACTCCATCTAGATTAAATAAATGAGCCATGTTTCAATAGCATCTAAGGAATGCGTCAATACTACCAGGAAGAATAAGTCGCCATGTGTACATCATAGCTTATGGAGACTATACTAGACTTATTTTGTCAGAATAGAGCTGTTTTACGCTCCAACCCATACTTTTCAGAGGCGATAGAATAATTGGCATACAATCAAAATGCGCATGCTATGTCATCTGTGACTTGCATAGAAACCTTGCCAAAAGTTTCATTATGTGAGGCTTCTATCGGAAAACATACACGAAGCATAATAAGCAAATTTAACACTTCAGCACTTGGTACATCAGTAATTTCAGGCAGATTTTTAAGCAAACAAACAACTATTTACGAATGAACTTCATCCTTCTGGTGATGTGATGATAATTGTATTACTTATTCGTGTGGTGTTACTCATATTACTTATTCAGTGATCACTTGTTGGCATGATGTTACTTATATTACTTATTCAGTGATCATTTGTTGGTATGATGCTACTTATCCAGTAATGTTTTGGTGGCGTGATGCTATTTATATACTCCCTCCGTCCAGAAATAACTGACTTGAGTTTGTCTAGATTCAAATGTATCTAAAATGCATCTAGATACATTTGAATCTAGACAAACTCAAGTCAGTTATTTCTGGACGGAGGGAGTATTACTAATTCAGAGCTTCCTGTAGCTTCTCTAGTTCAAACCTCTTGCATCCCGCCACTTGCTTGACTAAAAGCCACTAAGCTCTTGCACAATCATATCATCTGAAGGTCATCTGAGCACGTCACTAGTACAAACACACGAGTAACAACAATAACAGATATTAGGGATCAGGAGTAGCATCTCACCTGCCCGTCGTACCATCCGGTCTCCTCATCTGCGAGAAACCACACACAGGGATAAGTTTGCACAGCTACACAATTTCGAAGTTGAGCAAGAGAGTGAGATGAATTTGGATGCCTCACTCACACTCCACGGTGGCGCTGAGCAGGCGGTTCCCGACGTAGGCCCAGCCGAGGTACATCCGCACGACGGCGAGCGTGACGGCAAGGATCCCGGACCCTGTGGCTCCCAGCGCGAGGTGCACGGCGTCGCCGCGGCCGCCGAAGGCCGCGACGGGGAGGCCGACGAAGATCGCGAAGGCGGCGCCGGTGAAGGCGAGGCGGGAGCAGTAGACCTGTAGGTCCCCCGCCGCCCAGGAGAAGGGCAGCGACGCGGCCAGCGCCTCGTACTCGTTCACGGGCCGCTGCTCCGGCGGCACCGGGCACCAGTCCGTGCCCGCGGAGCTCCCGTTCCGCGACGGGGGCACCGCCGCGACCTGTGCGAAGCGCCGCCGCTGCCCTCGCCGGGGCCTGCCGAGGCTCGGGGTGGGATTTGGGAGGAGCGGGAGGAGGCGGGGGCCGTGGAGGGAGGAGGCCATGGGGAACGGAAGGGGGATGCAGCGGGCAGCAGCAAGCGAGGCGAGGCAGGTAGCGGCGAACCGGAAGCAACCACGGCTTGGTGGCTCGGCTCGGTCGCGGTTTTTGCGTGGCCGCCTCCTCCTCGTGCCGTGTACAATGGGTGGACTGTTTGGACTCATACGGAGCTGGATTACGATCGAGTCCAAACTGCTACTGTGTTTAAAATGTTTAATCCAAATGGATTTTTAATCTAAATTGATTAATTCTACTATGCATAGTTTGCACTTTTATCAGTGTAACTACCAATCCGAATTTTGGCGTTGTATATCGCGTTTGCAGCGAGCGCGACACTGGCGCGGTTCTATGCATTTTATAGCGCTCGCCCAGTGACGGAAAAGAGGCCCTCGGCAGGCGCAACAAACTATAAAAGGTGTGGGCGCAAACAACATTCACACACTTCTATAGAATCAACAAGATCAAACAAACCCAAATAAATCAACAATAGATTATCTAGTTATTATTACAACACAAACAGATAATTCATGGGCAATACAATAAATGTTCACCAACAAATACAACAAGGTGTTCATCAACAATATGACACGTTGTTTTCAAACAATACAACAAATATGCAAATAAAGTGGCCATTATTGTTGTCGATTCCATTTCTACCACTCTTTCATGAGATATTTTTAATCATGTGTATTATTGGACCAAATTGAATGATACGAGCAATAAAACGAGCCACACTATATTAGCTTGAAGAGGACATGGTTGCCCTCGATCAGCTCGCTGGAGCCGGTAGCACGGCGCGTCACCAAATCAACCGAGGCGCGGTGCTAATGTAAGAACAAATGCAACCGAGACGCTAATCGCCGTGGAGAGACGCTGGGCTTGCAACAAATGTAAGAACATGATTAATGTAACAAATGTTACCTGTCGAATAACAATACAACTGCTACGTCCATATCTAGGATGTAAATCTACATGAATTTTTTAATCTAAATTGATTATTTCTCATAGAGACTAAATGACTGCATAGTACTGCGCTTCCATTCTCGTCATCACAGCCAACAGGAAATAAGAATGTATATCCTCAGCAATCCTATTTCACTAATCATATTCTACAAGTATGTTCAGAAAATCCAGTGTAGAACTTTCTTAAGTAATACTCTCTCAATTCTAAAATATAAGACGTTTTAGTTATTTTCTAAAACATATGTATTTAGACGTCTTTTCGGAAAGGTGTCTACATATATAAGTTTTAAAGTAAAATATGACTAGATATGTATGTTTTAAGGAAAAATCTAAAAAATATTGGGCGTGTTTGGTTGAACCGATACTCGTTTCTCGCACCCGACGAGAAGAAATAAGACTGTTTGGCTTGCTGGGTCATATGGAATTCTTGCATAACACGGTTTTTAAAATAGCTCAAAACTTGGCCTGGAAACGTCAAAATTGAACGATTTCCGCTAGGATAGGCCCGGTGGGTGCAAATTATTTTCATGCATGTAACCCCAAAAACATGGTTAACTTAATCCATTCTGATCTACAAAATCATGCACATGTTTAAGATAAGTTATACATGAAAAAGGTGTGAATCAATGTTGTGAATCCATCCCGACAATCGGTTTCTTGTTTTGTTGACTTTTTAGAGGTCTATTTCGTGTTCATGTTTATAGATTTTGTGAACGAATTTTAACAAATTCTTTATACACGGGCGATCATTTGAAATTTCCTTTGGGGTGTAGATTCGTCTCACCGTATCACACAACTTTCGTGTTGTGAGTTTTTTATTTTGATATTCATAATTGCGTAAATCAAACTGTATAAGTCTTATTATACGTGTGTACAAGTAGATCTACTCGTATAGCAATGTTAAAACAGAAAACTTATAACATCAAAGTCGTTTGAAATGATGAACTGAAGCTTTTCTCAAAGTAAATTTCAAATGATCAACTATGTGTGACGAATTTGACAAAAAAATGTTCAAAAAAACTCTAAAAGGAAAAACGACGTAGCGTTTCAAACAGTCAACGAAACTACAAATTGTTCGCTGGAATGGATTCACAACATCAAGGGGCATCTTTTTCATGTACAACTTATCTCGAATGGAGGCATAGTTAGATAGATTAGAAGGGATTAAGATCAAGTATGTTAGATTAGAGACATAACACTCATTGGCTCATGTGTTCAACGACGAACCAAACATCAGGCCATTTTGTGGGAAAACAAGGATGCGGGTATTCAAACAAAGAGGAGATTTTGGCCAGAGCCGGATCCCGGTGCGCAATCCCTGCGCGTGCAAATTGCACCCGTGAAGAAAAACTCGCACGGGAACCAAACACGCCCCTTATGTTTTAAACAGAGGGAGTAGATACTACCATATCCTCAAAGCTATACATGAATAGTGGGCACTAGGCACCATGACACTGCTGGTGCTCCAAAACCAGAGACACGGCTTCAAAGTAAACTCTAGTGGATGTCGGTCCGGGATACCAGAATCTTTTCTAAGGATCTAGAACCCTTAGTTGGGCGGGTTAAGGCAAAATCCGAGCCGTGCCAATGAAGATTCACCTCCAAAAGGGGAGCAAGACTATCCTCGTGACTCATGCCTCTCCAGCCTCCACATGTATATCTTGGGACTATATCTCCTGCAAGAAGGTGTCCATGGCAGCTTCGACAAGGAGCTATCGCGGTTCTTTTGGATAGCCAACGATGGTCACCAAAAATACCACATGGAGCTGGAGGGAGCTGGAACGCGGAAAGAAAAGGCGACGAGTGATCGTACCACGAAGATAACGAAGAACACGAAGAAGATGACTATAGTGGACAGTGGTAGGAGCAGAAACAAACTGACTCAAAATATGAACAGGATAAGAGATATCAGGACGAGTGACAGCAAGATAAACAAGACTCCCGACAAGATGACGATAACACGTCGGATCAGGAAGAGGATCACCATCAGTAAGTTGAAGCTTAACATTAAGCTCCATAGGGGTCTCAACAGTGCGCTCATCCCCAAGAGCAGCACGAACAAGAAGATCCTGAATATACTTTTCCTGGGAGATGTAAAAGCCATCAGAAGTGGAGGAAACCTCAATCCCAAGAAAATATCGAAGAGGACCAAGATCAGTCATAAGAAACTGATCACGAAGACGAACCTTAACAAAGGCGATATACTCAGAATCATCACCGGTAATGATCATGTCATCAACATAGAGAAGAAGAAGAGTGCGTCCACGAGGAGACGTGTGAACAAACAACGCTGGATCATGAGCACTAGGGGAGAAACCAGAAGCAGTCACTACAGAAGCAAAGCGCTCAAACCAGACACGAGGGGCCTATTTGAGGCCATAAAGAGAACGTCTAAGACGACAAACCATCCCCTCGGAAACAGAATACCCAGGAGGAGGCTGCATATAAACCTCCTCACGCAACTCACCATTAAGAAAGGCGTTCTGAACATCAAGCTGGGACACAGACCAGTGACGAACAGAAGCAACAACAAGAAGAGTACGCACAGTGGTCATATGAGCCACAGGAGCAAAGGTCTCATCATAGTCACGACCATGCTCCTGCTGAAAACCACGAGCCATAAGACGCGCTTTATAGCGCTCAAGAGATCCATCAGAGCGGGTCTTAATCTTATAGACCCACTTACACGTGATAGGACGAACACCAGGAGAGGAGAAACAAGATCCCAGGTCCCAGTGCGCTCAAGCGCAGCAATCTCCTCAGCCATGGCCAGCTGCCATTCAGGATGATGCTCAGCATCCCGATAAGAAGTCGGCTCGGAGGCAACAGAAAGACCATACTGACTGGGAGAGTAAAGATTGGGGGCACGACGCTGACGAACAGGACGAGAAGAGGGAAGCTCATCAGAAGAAGACGACTCAGGAGACAACGATGAAGAAGAAAGTATAGCAGAGGAAGAATCCGGAGAACGAGGAGAACTAGACGGAGCAGAGGAGGACGATGTCGAAGAAGAGACATCAGGGGGAGGAGATCCTGAAGAAGACACAATAGGAGTAGAAGGAGGTGTGTCGGGAAAGAGAAGAAAAGAGATATCTTCCACCGGGTAGGTACCACCGGGTAGGTACCAGCGGTGGCAGCGGAGGGAACACGAAGCCAGTCTAACTCCCAAAGTCCTGAAGAGTCACGGCTGCGAGGGCCAGCTCCAACTAGGGCCTGCGTGCGACGGTCCTGGACAACACAAGAATCATCATCAAGAATGACGCGACAACCAGAGTCAGTAAGTTGGCTAGCAGAGAACAGGTTCATCTTAAGAAGAGGGACATGAGAGATATCAGGAACGGAAAAATAAGAAGTAGAAAGAGTGCCCCGACTAGAAACAGGAAGAGAGGTACCATCAGATGTAAAAACACGGACAGGAGAAGGAAGAGAACGAAGAGCGGACAGAAAAGAAGACTCAGAGGTCATATGAAAGGAAGCTCCAGAATCCAGATACCATGGGGACATACCTGACTGTGTAGAAGGTGGTCATCGCACAGTGCCTGAAGAATCAGTCACAGAACCAGCAATGCCTGTCGAAGAAGAGCCTGTAGCATCAAGCAGACCGCGAAGACAGCTGCTGAAGATCCAGAAGGAGCCGACTGCCCACGAGCCTGGTGTTGCTGACGTAAACTGGGATCCCGTGTATAACAAGTGGCCCAAGTGTGGCCATCTTTGTTACAGTAAGAGCAGTGACGAAGAGAACCACGACGACCCTGACCACGAGCCTGTTGGTGCTGACTCTGGCCCTGAAGCTGCTCATGCTGAAACTGCTGCTGCTGACTCTGACTCTGACCCTGGAACTGCTGCTACTGACTCTGACCCTGACCTGGAGGAGTGGGTAGTATCGGCGGCGGCACAGAGGACCGTGGCTGAGTCAAGGGAGCAGACGGCATAGGAGCACCACGAGTAGTAAGCACAGATGGAACCGCAAGAAGACCAGCACCACAGAGACGAGTATCCTCAGCCCGAAGCTCAGACAACACCTCAGAGAGCGGAACACGACCACGAACATTCAGCTGAGCACGCCGGGGCTCAAACTCCTGGCGGAGCCGAGACAGAAACTCATAGATGCGGTGAAACTCCAAATCCGAGCGCACAATCTGGCAGCACGAGCATGTGCCACAAACAGCAGTACGGAGAGAATCAAGCTGACGCCAGATAGCAGCACTCTGAGTATAGAACTCATCAATAGTAGAATCACCCTGTTGGAGATCATGCTCCTGGCGAACCACAGACAGCTAAAGAGCATCCCCAGACGGCTGATAGCGCTGACGAAGATGGGCCTACTGAGCGGCAACAGTAGGAAGACTCATGAACTCAGCAGCATACTGGGGCAAAACACTAGAGGTGAGAACAGCAGCAGCACGAGCATCCTCATCAACCCACTGAGTGTAAGCAGTCAGAGCATGTCGATAAGCCTCGAGATCAGAAGAGTACTGCTTGAACTTCAGATCATAAGCAGCAACAACACTATCATCAGCGCTCTGAGCAGCATCCTTGGCCTCCTGAGAAGCATCAGCACCGAGAACAATCGGTGTGAGCGGAAGAGGAGCCACAGGAGCAGGGGCACGGCGGACAAGAGACCTCGCCGGAGAGCACACCCCAAAGACGGAGACCGCGCATGTGAACGTGCATAAAGGCAGCGAAATCAGGATAATCCGCGCCATCGAAGATCACCGGGCAGCGAGGAATCGCAACATAGCCCGATGAAGAAGACATCTCTCTCTTTTTTTGACCTTTTTTTTGGTACAGATCAGATCAGATCTGGAGCGCTGATGCAAGCAGACGCCAACAGAACAGCGACCAGCTGAGGCTGAGGCTGAGGACGGCGGGCCAGAAGGCGAGGGCCCGCCCTGTCATTGACCCTGAATGGCAGGGGGTAGGTGCAGAGGCGGTAGACCACGTATGGATGGCGGAGTGTATGTGCAGAGGACGGAGGACGACCGGTACAGGCCACGCGTCCGTTCAACCTCACGTGGGAGCAGAGGACGGCCGGGGCGGGGCCCGATGAAAGGATCGTATGGGCACCTAGAGGGGGGGGGGGTGAATAGGTGCTACTTCAAATTTTACTCTTTTTCAAATTAGGGTTTGACAAGAAAGGTAAATTCTCTAGAATATGCAACTATAGTGAATTTACCTATATGTCAAACAAGCACAAACTAACACAACACTAAGCAAGAACAAGTAAGTAAAGTGCGGTAAAGGATAGAAGTAACCAAGGGAGTGGACATGGAGACACAAGGATTTGTTTCCCGTAGTTCCTTCCTTTTGAGGGGAAGTACGTCTACATTTGGAGAGGGGGTGGTTTCAAACCACCAACGCCACGAGAGGCCTCCCTTGTTCTCCGATGAACCTCACCCCAAAGGGCTCGATTCACCTTCCACTATATCGGCAACCTTCGAGGTGGAAGCCGACACCTTTACAACAAGTTCGGGGCACACATCCACAACTGAATTGGAGGCTCCCAAATACAAGCAAGCTGTCAAGACAAATCAAAGACAAGCTTGTAAGAACCAAATCAAAGTTAGGGTTTCCAAAGAAACACTAGAGCAAGGGGGCCCTCAAGTGAATGAGGGGGAAATGAAGCTCTCTCTTGGTGAAGATGTGAATCAAGGCCTCCTCCTTCGATTCTCCAAAGATCAATGACTTTGGATGGTTGGATGAAGAGATCTTGTGGATTTGGTGGCTCTAATGGTGTTGGTGTTCTTGAGCAGCTCGAGCAACTGTAGGAAGAAGATAAGGGTCCCTATTTATAGACAACCCCCTCCACGAACCGTTTTCTGACCGTTGTAGAAAAGTCAGACCGGAGACTCCGGTCTACACCGGAGACTCCAGCCAATCTCCGGACCAGTCTCCGGACTGGCCATCTGACTGACCCAGCCCATTTCTTCACCAGCAACACTGGAGACTCCGGACTTCCAACACCGGAGACTCCGGTCCGACCAAAGTCTCCGGATAATCTCCGGACCAGTCTCCGGACTGACCATCTGACTAACCCAGCCCATTTATTCACCAGCAACACCGGAGACTCCGGACTTTCAACACCGGAGACTCCGGTCTGACCAAAGTCCAGAGACTCCGGCCAATCTCCGGACCAGTCTCCGGACAGGCCATCTGACTGACCCAGCCAAGTCCTGGGAGGCACCACCGGAGCCAGCACCGGAAACTCCGGACCACACCGGAGACTCCGGTCTTGGAAGACCGGAGACTCCGGTCTGGAGTTTCCAGAACAGTGGCAAATGTGTGTGGTCTTTTCCCAAGAGTGTGTGTGATGTTTATCTGTGGTCAAACCAACATGTGGACAATAAAAAACTGTAAAATGATCAACTTGTTGTTACCGAACACCAAAAGTGATTATGACAATAAATGCCCTTTCAATATCCCCCTTTTTGGTGTTCGATGACAACAAGTGATTTGCATGGAATAACATATAAATGTGGCTCCCCCTGACTACGTGCAGCAAGATAATGAAGTAAATCATGTAAGGAAGATAATATCACTGATAGCACACATAAATCTCACATGAGTTACAATAGGTGTTGCACACAAGCACATAGTCAAAGACACTCATAAGAACAGCAGATAACACACATTAAGTTCAAGTTCGAATATCCAAATAACAAATAGAAAGGCAAATAACGGCAGATAGTCGCAAATCCCAAATCCCGAGTCCCATGCAAAGCGATGAGAATGTCTTCTCCCCCTTTGGCATCGAAACGCCGAAAAGGGAAAAGACCTAGACTAGCGCCCCAAAGACTCAGTAGTCATCGTCATCCTCGGCATCCTCATCCTCATCCTGGTCATCCTCGTCCTGGTCACCCTCATCCTGGTCATAGTCATCATCATCATCATCCGGGATAGCAGGCCCTTTGCCGTGAGGGCGAGAAGAGGAAGTACCCTGGTATCCAAACCCAGAGGTGACATCAGCAAAGGTCTTCCAGTCCACCAGACTCTCCTGTTGGGCATTCCATGCCCCAAAAGAGAGAGTGTGATCAGACTCTGTGGACTGCTGAGCCCCATGCTCATCATTGTATTCATCTTCACCTTCCTCAGTATCAGCAGCACCCTGGTCCTTGATCTCTTTGAGGAGCTTCTCCATGCGGCGGTTGCTTTGGTAAGATGCATGCTACTGCTTGCGAATGTCAATGTTCATGCAGCAAAGAGTCGTCTCCCAGAAACTGGCCTTCTTGACCTTCTCATGCACATAGTCTCTAGTCATGGTAGGCATAGGGACATTTGAGGCATTCTTCCTCCGAACTCTGGGTGGAGAGGGAGCCCTCTCCGTCTTAGTCTCCTCATCATCATTTCCATATCGGCGCCTTGGAGCTGGCCCCATGTGCCCCTTCTGCTGCAGAGAGACCAGAGTGTGCATCGTGAGGTGTGGTGGAATGGCTTGTGGAGAATCATGCGGCTGCGAGTTGATGAGTCTCATAATCAAGGGTGCATATGGAGGAGATTTCTTGAATAGAATTGCATGGAACATCTCCTCGAAAATGAAGTCCATCACATCAATGGGTGCAGCCTCAGCCTCTGGTCCAGCATTGAAGGTCCGGTGAGTATGGTACAGGAGGTTGACAAGTCCTCCCCTGAGAGCATCATCATTTCCAGCACTTGGAGCAATGGTGTGACGGAAAATCCTCAGCATAAGGTTGTAGAGGGGCTTGAGTCCCTTGGAGGCCCCCACAACACCATCATCATACAGAGGTGCCAGTTTTCGCTTGTTCTCACCCAAGGCTGCTGAGTGCATGCGCAGCCCCACAGGAGTAGTTACGCCGTGGAAAGTCTCAAAGATGACATTGGCAAAGTCATGGAAAGTAGCTGTGCAGCGAGTAGAGCCAGTCATCCACACCATAGTCCTATCAAGATCAGTCCCAAACACCACAGTGGCATAGAACTGCTGAACGAGGTGCACACTGTAGTCTTCATGCAGCTCCATCAAGTTGTAGAGACCCAGCTTCTCACATATCCACAGGGCATCACTGAAATACGGGCTCTGGCGCATTTGCTCAATGTTCATGAACTTCTGAGGGCAAACAGGTGATTTGGTGAGTACACCATACACATCCTTCATGAACACACTCTGCTCTTTCCTCCAGAAACGAGGGTCATCACTGGTACGAGGTAGTGCATAGAAATCTGTCTTCCTCAGCTCACGTAACTCCTCTTTAGACATCTTGGCTAGGGACTGGAGGTTGTCATACTTGGCTCTCTTTGCACGTTCCTCCCGTTCAGCCCTTTCTTGATCCCTCTTCATGTAAGCTGCATCACGTGCCCGCTGTTTCCGGTTGGATGGAGGCACAATAAACTGACCCTGAGCTTCATCATAGCGAGGATTGCCCCTTTGGTACTTGGCCTTGGTACGACGAGGGCGACTAGAACCATCACCTGTGAACAGCAGTGAGGGAGATAGCATGGAGATGAGTATATATGTCCCAAAGATGCAGTACAGGAGCTTTGATGCATTTCTGGACTACTTTGATCCACCCAGCACCGGAGTCTCCGCACCAGACACCGGAGTCTCCGGTCCTGGGGACCGGAGTCTCCGGCCTGGACCGGTGTCTCCGGCCTGGACCGGTGTCTCCGGACCTAAGTCCGGAGTCTCCGGTCAGGAGGCTCGGGTACGCGATGGGGAGATGCTGGTGAGGGTAAATCTAGTAGATCGGGCAATGCAACAAGGCTAAAGTACTAGAGTGCAAGCAAACAAGTGATTCCAATGGACAAATCAGCAACAATCCTCAAAAACACATCTAGGGATGAACCCTAGGAGGAAAAAGGAGAGGAGAGGTACCAGATCTGTCCATGGGATCGATTCCTTCGGTGGGAATGACCCAATGGAGGAGAGGAGGAGGTTGGTCGGCTGCACGGCGGATCCCGGGGGCTTCTTGACCTCCGGGGAGGATTTTTGGAGGAGGAGGCGACGGGTTTGGAGGTAGGGGACGGGGTGAAGAAAGAGGGACTGCTGTTCCAGTTCACCCCGTGCCCCTTCTTTAAGTGACAGAAACCGTCCAGACCGGAGACTCCGGTCTACACCGGAGACTCCGGTGTTTGTACACCGGAGACTCCGGCCCTCCTCGACCAAAAATTCCAGGAAAGGTGTTTGGGGACATATATGGGAGATAGATGGTTTTTAAGATAGGAAAAGGGTTTGGGTTGAGACATCAAACTGTGAAGAACCAATAAGAGCCATGGAAGTTCGAAAATAATCAGAAAAGCTCCAAGAGACGAAAAACAATCAAATGACAAACATGAGTAAGTGCCAACCTCTCAAAGGAGAGAGAGCGGTGGCCTTGGCCACCATATTTTAGTATACTTGGCTTGGCACCACGAAGATATATCTTGGGTCCATTACCAACACTCATCATTAAGCTCACATATCACTAAATGATATTAAGAGGAATGATTTTGATTGCTTTGGGCATCATGGGGGGGAGGGATGGTCCAATCAATTAGGACCGCACTCCCCCTATATCCATGCCTACACCTAGACCAAATATGAGATGAAACATAGGTGAGAGTGCAATAACATCAAGTCAAGCTCCTTGAATCCACGATATTTAGTTCATTCCTCAAGTAGCAAAATCTTGCTTCATCAAGTGGCTTCGTGAAGATATCGGCAAGTTGATCTTTGGTTGATACATAGGATAGATCAATATCACCTCTAGCAACATGATCTCTAATGAAGTGATGTCGAATCTCAATATGCTTTGTCCTTGTGTGATCCACTGGGTTGTATGCAATCTTGATGGCACTTTCATTGTCACATAGAAGAGGCACTTTGTCACAAAGTACACCGTATTCCTTTAAAGTTTGCCTCATCCATAGCAATTGGGTGCAAGCACTAGCAGCAGCAACATACTCGGCTTCGGCGGTGGAGAGAGATATACAGTTTTGCTTCTTAGAAGACCAACATACCAAGGACCTACCAAGGAATTGACAAGTCCCGGATGTTGATTTTCTATCATCCTTGTCTCCCGCCCAATCCAAATCCGTGTATCCACAAAGAGCGAATTTTGAGCCTTGAGGGTACCAAAGACCATAAAATGGGGTATGAACTAAATAACGAAAGATTCTCTTGACCGCCATTAAATGGCTTTCCTTAGGAGCAGCTTGATATCTTGCACACACACCTACACTCAACACAATATCGGGTCTAGATGCACAAAGGTAAATCAAAGAACCAATCATAGACCGGTATACCTTTTGATCCACATCTTTACCATTAGGATTTTGTTCTAGATGAGTCTTTGTAGCCATGGGAGTAGGATCTCCATTCAAATCTTGCATTTTGAATCTCTTGAGCATATCTTGAGTATACTTGGCTTGGTTGACCTGGTTGCTTAACATATCAAGTTTGTAGACATGGTTTGGGAAGTTGGGGTCCTCAAATCCTGGGGGTTGCTTAACATATACCAATTCATTTAAAGGACCATAAAGGAATGCACTTTCTACATCCATTTGTTGCAACTTAAAGTTATGATGTGCCGCATAAGCAAGAAGGATACGGATGGACTCAAGGCGAGCCACGGGTGCATAAGTCTCTCCATAATCAATGCCTTCAATTTGAGAATACCCTTGTGCAACCAATCTTGCCTTGTTCCTTACTATAATTCCATGCTCATCTTGCTCGTTCTTGAATATCCACTTTGTTCCAATAACATTGCGGCAATCCTTTGGCTTCTCAACTAACTTCCAAACTTTGTTTCTCTCAAAATTGTTGAGCTCTTTGTGCATAGCTTCTACCCAATCCGAATCTTCAAGAGCTTCCCACACTTTCTTTGGTTCAATCATGGAGATGTGTGCTTGGTGTTCACTGAACCTCTTCAATTGTGCTCTTGTGGAAATTCCTTTCCTTAGGTCTCCAACAACATTTTGGAGAGAGTGGTCTCTTATTTCCAACATTCTTTCTTTTCTAGCTTCGCGACGAGCGTGGATCTCCTCATTGTTTCTTGGAGGACCCTGTTCATCATTTTGATCCTCGTCTTGACCATCAACTTGACCTTGATCATCATTGGATTCATCCTCTACACTGGGAGGCAAGGATTGACCTTGGTCTTGATCAAGTGCTCTTCTAGCCTCAATTTGAGCACGTCTCAAAACAGCTTGGATGGATCTTCCTTGGCAAATTGACTTTGCACCACTTGACACCCCATCGAATGGACCAAGCTCCCTTTGACTAGAGTTCACACATTGATCACTATGTTGAGGGTCCACATCTTGTCTTTGGCTTGATTCAATGTCCTCTTCGGTAGATGGAGCATGTCGAGGTTGTGAAGATGAGGGCTCCACTCGAGTGGAGCACAGTTCTTCTCGATCCGCCATAAGGGGTTCCTCAACGGGGCGGATATAACCCACACCCATTCTTCCTATGGCATCCTGAGGCATTTCATCATTTGCATCACAAGCATCAACACGCCCCCCCTTGGGGACCATCATATTCTTCGAAGGTCACACTACAAGATTCTATGACGGCTCAGGAGAGCTTGTCATAGATTCTATAAGTGTGAGATTCGAGACCATAGCCAAGAAAAATACCCTCTAATGCTTTAGACTCGAATTTAGACAAATGAACACCTTTGATGAGATAGAAACACTTACAACCGAACACCCGGAAATAAGATATGTTGGGCTTGTTACCGGTAAGTATCTCATATGGAGTCTTGTTGATTTTCTTGCGGAGGTAGAGCCGGTTTGAAGCATGGCAAGCGGTGGAGATGGCTTCGGCCCAGAAGTTGTATGGAGATTTAAACTCCGCCAACATGGTCCTAGCCATCTCAATAAGAGTCCGGTTCTTCCTTTCGGCCACACCATTTTGTTGAGGGGTGTATGCAGCGGAATATTGATGTTTAATCCCCTCATCACTAAGGAAATCATTCAAGGTGTAGTTCTTGAACTCGGTGCCGTTGTCACTTCTTATAACCAATACGGGAACATTGTGTTGCCGTTGAACCAAGTTGATGAAGTCAATAAAAGTCTTTTGAGTTTCACTCTTCAACTTGAAGAAATAAACCCAAGAGTATCTTGAAAAGTCGTCAACAATCACCAAACAATATTTCTTCCCTCCAAGACTTGCATGAGATGGAGGACCAAATAGGTCCACATGAAGGAGTTCCAAGATCTTGTTAGACTTGATTTGATTCGTGGGCTTGTGTGGAGCGTCATGCATCTTCCCTAGAACACATGCCCTGTAAACACGATCTTTGGCAAAGGAAACATTTTCTTTTAGTCCAACAATATGGCCCTCTTTATGGAGACTTTGCAAAGTTCTCATATTGACATGGGCTAGTCGGCGGTGCCATAGCCAACCCACATCAGCCTTCCCGTATAAGCACATCGGACCTGTAGTGGCTTGCCCCGAAAAGTCCACCACATACAAGTCATTTTCGACGTACCCAACGAAAGCGACCTTGAGAGACTTGCTCCACATGAGGACCACAATATCATTATCAATAAAGACGGCAAAGCCCATCTTTCCAAGAGCACGGACAGAAAGTAAATTGTATCCAAGGGTTTCAACAAGCATGACGTTCACGAGGGTAATGTCGTGAGCCACCACTACCTTGCCGAAACCCATTACCGTAGATTTTGACTTGTCGGCATATGTGACGGTGATTTGATCTTCATTTGACACCAAGTCCTTGACAATAGACGAGCTTCCGGTCATATGACTTGTGCAACCACTATCGATCACCCATTTTGACCCTCCGGAAGCATAAGTCTACAAAAGATCAAGCTAGTTTTTAGGTACCCATTTCTTAATGGGTCCTCTTTTGTTAGCAACAAGGGTCTTGGGAACCCAAATAGACCAAGCAATATAACCATCATAAGGGCCAACATATTGTGCATACACATCACCATAATAATCTCGCATTAGAACATAGTGAGGGTTAGCACTTCCCGCAAAATCATCATGAGACATAGTTTTACCACTTGTGGTCTTACTTTCCATAATGATCTTGTTGGTCTCTTGTGCGGGCTTGTCCTTCTTCTTCTTATTGTTCTTCTTCTTTGTTTTGGAAACAAAACCAATGCCCCCTTTATCACCACTATGCCTTTGCTTGCTCAAAAGATCATCAATAGACTTGTTGCCTTGTGGAAATGTGGCCTTAGTAAGCTCTCCCTTCAACCTAGCATTCTCTTCAAGAATAGTTGTGCTACTAGATGGAATGAAGTTACTAGGTGAAGGAATATTGGCCAATTGAGTTTGAAGCGTTTCATGGGACTTTGTGAGAGACAAGAGTTCACTCTCCAAGGCTTTGTGGGCCTTGTTAAGCAAGCTAAAGTCCTCGGCAAGTTTTTCATGAACCACACCAAACTCAACCTTGTCCTTTTTAGCTCTTTTGTATTTAGCAATAGCATGATCACGCTCTTTGATGAGTTTATTAACAATAATGTCATTGGCCTCATCAAGCCCTTCAAGTTTTAATTCAAGTGACAACCTAGTTTCTTGTTCTTCTTCTAGAGCATTGTTTAGGGTCTCTATCTCAATCATATGTTTATGCCCAAGTTTACATCTTACATCTAGAAGCTCTTGAGTATGTGATAGTTGATCTAAGATGTTTCCAAAATGTAGCTTATCATCACCTTCTAGGTTAGTCATAAACTCATCAAAGGCAATTAATTCCTTTTTAACATCAAGTGACATCTCATCATCAATTTCATCATTATCTAAGTGAGTAGAGCGGGATGATGAAGATACCTCCGTTCCTCTTGCCATAAGTCAAGTGGCGTTCTTGGTGGAGGAGTTCTCATTTGGAGAATCGAAGAGTGAGAATGTCGGAGTAGATGTGGTGGCAAGAGCAGCCACACCATGAGAAGTTTCCTCTTCGTCATCTTCATCATCTTCATTGTCGGAGGAGTACTCTTCATGAGTGATCAAGACAATTTCTCCCGGCTTCTTGTTGATGGGATTCCTTTTGATGAAGGGTTTCTTGTAAGGTTCCTTGAGAGTCTTCTTCATCACAAGCTTACCACCATTATCTTCTCTCTTCTCATAGGGGCAGCTTGCCACAAAGTGATATCGGTCACCACAATTGAAGCAAGTTCTCAACCTAGTGGTGTTCTCTCTTTTCCCATCTGGATTGCTTCTTCGTTGCATTTCCATCTTGGCCTTGGCGGGGTTCTTCCAAAAGTTCTTTGCATAGAAAGCCATATATTGACTATGAGCAATCTTGACGTCATCGGGATGGTCCAAGGAGAGGCCTCCATCACTATCATCTTCATCTTCAAGGTCCACAGCTTTGGCCTTCAAAGCAACATTGACCACATTGCTCATACCGAGAGCACGATCACGGGCATCTTTGGCATTCTTGGCGGCGACCTTGAAAGCGGACATATCTTGCATAACTTCATTTGAGTTCATGAGATGATAGTTGTGTCTTCCCTGTAAGCTCTTCAAGTCGGTGGGCTCAAAAGGCATGAGTGCACTCACATATTTCCTTTTTATCCATGCATCATCCACATGTGAGGCACACACATTTCTAAAAGCGGTGGCGGTGGTCTTGAGCCTTCGATACATGTCTTCGTGGTCTTCACCTTCTTTCATGTAGAAACCTTTGGCTTCATTGCTTAGAGCATCATATCTGTTCCTCCTCATACTCTCATTTCCAACAAACAACACAGTGAGAGCATCCCAAGCTTCCTTGGCAATACTAAAGTGCTCAATGTGTGGGTAATCCTGTTGGAGATATGCCCTAGAGGCAATAATAAATGTAGTTATTATTATATCTTTGTGTTTATGATAAATGTTTACATTCATGCTATAATAGTATTAACAAGGAAACATTAATACTTGTGTGATTTGTAAACTTAATTTGAAGTCCCTAGTAAAGCCTCTATATAATACTAGCTTGTTGGTTAATAGATGATTGTGGTTTCCCTATCATGAACATTGAGATGTTATTAACAACAAGATCATATTGTTAGGAGAATGATATGGTGGACATACTCCTATAGATAAGCGTAGCATAAAGATCAAGTCATTTCAATAGTTCAATTGCTATATGCTTTCTGATACATAGTAACCTAATTCCTTCGACCATGAGATCATGCATATCACCTTTACCAGATGGATGCTTTGATGACATCAAACACCACACCGTAACTGGGTGGCTATAAAGGTGGCATTGAGTGTTCGGAAAGTATTGGTTGAGACACATGGATCAAGAGTGGGATTTGTCCATCCATATGACGGATAGATATACTCTGGGCCCTCTCGGTGGAATGTCATCCAATTAGCTTGCAAGCATGTGACTGGCTCACAAGGGATCACATATCATGGGAACGAGAAAAGAGTACTTATCGGTAACGAGGTTGAACTAGGTATGCAGAGATACCGACGATCATAACCTCGGATAAGTAAACTATCGTGAGACAAAGGGAAATTGGTATCGTATGTAAGTGGTTCATTCAATCGCAAAGTAATCGTAGAAATATGTGGGAGCCATATGAATTTCCAGATTCCTCTATTGGTTATTGTTCGGAGAAGTGTCTCGATCATGTCCGCATAATTCACGAACCGTAGGGAGACACACTTAAGGATTCGACGTTGTTTGAGTAGTTATGGTATGATGAGAAAGAGACCGAATGTTGTTCGGAGTCTCGGATGGGATCCGGGATATCACGAGGAGATCCGGAATGGTCCGGAGAATAAGATTCGTATAAGGAAAGTCCCGTTTCGGAGTTGGGGAATGATTCCGGTGTTTTCATCGGGGATGTTCTAGAAGGTTCCGGAATGTCCGGCACTCTGGAGGGGAAGGGGTATATGAATGTGTCATTGCAAGTTGGAATGATTGCATCATGTACTAAGTGTCTTCGCTGTCCAAAATAAAGGGTTTATTCAAATCCTAATTTGAAAAGTCAAACGGCTAGTTTGAAAGTCAAACGACAAGTTTTGGAAAGAGGAGGAGGAGTGGGAAACCGAGTTGGGGAGGGAATCCTTCCTCCAACCGGCGGCGCACCACCCAAGCCGAGTTAGGGAGGGACTCCCCTCCCTCCCCTTGGCCGACCGGCCCCTCCACCTATATAAGGAGGGTCAGGGCTCCCTCCTAGACACACAAGTTCCGTGCCCCAAACCCTAGCTTGGCGCCACCACCTCCTGCAGCTGCCGCCGCCTCCTAGGGTTGCCCTAGCCGCCGACTTGGGCTGCCCCAAACCCTAGCCGCCGGCTCTAGCACCTCCTCCTTGGTGTGTCTAAACCCTAGATCGCCGAGGAGCTCTCTCATAATCCACCATACTCGCTCCGGCTTAAGGCCAAGCCCTGCGAGATCTCCCCTCTACTTCCGGTACCACGCCGTTGTGCTGCCGGAATCGCGAGGAGAGTGCTACAACCTCCGCTGCCTGCTGGAACAAGGGAGAGGAAGGTCTTTGTCGAGTACCGAACGTGTGACCGACTGCGGAAGGGCTGCCGGAACACAGCGCCGGAAGGATCGTCTACGCGATCTTGAGATCGGGAAGAGTACGACTACATCACCCACGAGAATCCGCTCTCATTAAACACTTTGGAATCTTCGAGGGTGAGTTATTCCATCGACTCGTTGCTACAATCTAGTAGATAGATCTTGGCTTGTTTGTTTGTATGCGGTAGAAAATTTTTGTTTTCCATGCTACGAAACCCTACAAATCCTTTGTTCCCAATCCTTGTTGAATCATATGCAAAGCAGTGGCATTGAGTTGACTATTGACAACCTCTCTTCTTGTCAAGTTGTTTGGATCCCCAATAAAGAGTCCATGCTCGATGATGTTCCATAGTTCAATGCAAGAGCTGCGCATATGAGTCCTCATTAGTGATTGCCATTGAGCAAAAGTAGCAGACTCTTCTAGCTTAGGTGGGTCACCTCTATTGTACACATGAGGGTGAGGGATGGGAGGATCGGGGGAGTACCAAGAATCACGGTGCTCACCCTTCCCCCCATCAAGTCGTGTGGAGGAGTTAGCATTGTCTAGTTTGTCCCCTACCACCATACCTTCGGGGGATACCGGAGTATTCCCTTTAGGTACGGATGGTAGTTCCACTTGAGGAGATGGGGGTGATGAGCCATCTTTGTCTTTAATAAGTTGCTCAAGCATCTTCTTAACTTCGTTGACCAAGGAAGAGCTCAATCTTGTTTCCAACTTTCTGAGATCTTCCATGGTCACCGGGGTTAACTCACTACCGCCATCCCCTTCTTGGCTACCCATATTCTCTTAGGCGGTAAAGCCCGAATAAAGAGCCGAGGCTCTGATACCAATTGAAAGGATCGTATGGGAACCTAGAGGGGGGGGGGGTGAATAGGTGCTACTTCAAATTTTACTCTTTTTCAAATTAGGGTTTGACAAGAAAGGTAAATTCTCTAGAATATGCAACTATAGTGAATTTACCTATATGTCAAACAAGCACAAACTAACACAACACTAAGCAAGAACAAGTAAGTAAAGTGCGGTAAAGGATAGAAGTAACCAAGGGAGTGGACGTGGAGACACAAGGATTTGTTTTCCGTAGTTCCTTCCTTTTGAGGGGAAGTATGTCTACGTTTGGAGAGGGGGTGGTTTCAAACCACCAACGCCACGAGAGGCCTCCCTTGTTCTCTGATGAACCTCACCCCAAAGGGCTCGATTCACCTTCCACTATATCGGCAACCTTCGAGGTGGAAGCCGGCACCTTTACAACAAGTTCGGGGCACACATCCACAACTGAATTGGAGGCTCCCAAATACAAGCAAGCTGTCAAGACAAATCAAAGACAAGCTTGTAAGAACCAAATCAAAGTTAGGGTTTCCAAAGAAACACTAGAGCAAGGGGTCCCTCAAGTGAATGAGGGGGAAATGAAGATCTCTCTTGGTGAAGATGTGAATCAAGGCCTCCTCCTTCGATTCTCCAAAGATCAATGACTTTGGATGGTTGGATGAAGAGATCTTGTGGATTTGGTGGCTCTAATGGTGTTGGTGTTCTTGAGCAGCTCGAGCAACTGGAGGAAGAAGATAAGGGTCCCTATTTATAGACAGCCCCTGTTGGAATTATGCCCTAGAGGCAATAATAAAGATGTTATTATTATAATTCTTGTTCATGATAATGTTTATATTCCATGCTAGAATTGTATTAAGCGGAAACTTTAATACTTGTGTGGTTTATGAACAACACCGTGTCCCTAGTACGCCTCTATGGACTAGCTCATTGATTAATGATGGTTAAGGTTTCCTAACCATGGACATGAGTTGTCGATTAATAATGAGATCACATCATTGGGAGAATGATATGATGGACATACCCAAACTAAGCGAAGCAATTAGATCGTGTCATCGTGTTCATCTTTACGAAGCTTTTCTTATGTCAAATATTGTATTCCTTAGACCATGAGATAATACAACTCCCTGGTATCGGAAGAA
Source organism: Avena sativa (assembly GCA_916181665.1). NCBI lineage: Eukaryota > Viridiplantae > Streptophyta > Magnoliopsida > Poales > Poaceae > Avena > Avena sativa. The sequence goes on along the minus strand of OV702279.1, from coordinate 364,650,882 downwards.
AGCTTTGAGGTCATCAAACGTCATCCTATGAGAGGGTGATCATAAAGGTGTCTCTCAGGTGATCGGAAAGTATCTGTTGGGTTGTATGTATCGAGATGGGATTTGTCCCTCCAAGTCGGAGAGATATACTTCGAGCCCACTCGGTAATCGATATCAACACCGCTTGCAAGCATGTGGTTAAGGAGTTAATCACAAAGTGATATCGGATTATGGAACGAGTAAAGTACTTGCTGTGAACGAGATTGAACTAGGTATGACGGTACCGACGATCAAATCTCGGGCAAGTAAAATATCGCGAGACGAACGGAATATATATATATGGGATTGATTGAATCCTGGCATCGTGGTTCATCCGATATGATCATCGATGAATGTGTGGGAGTCAATATGGGTTTCTAGACCCCGCTGTTGATTATTGATAGAAGATCATGTCCGCATATTCTCGAACCCGAAGGGTCACACACTTAACGTGTCTCGACGCTAGGATAGGTTGGATGATTGGTTTATGAGTTTTTGTTCGGAGTCTCGGATGGGATCCGAGACATCACGAGAGGTTCTGGAGTGGTCCGGAGAATAAGATTCATATAAGGCAGTGCAGTTTTTGGAGTTCGGAATTGTTCCGGATTAATCGTTATTGTACCGGAAGCTTCTAGAACCTTCCAGAAGGTGACCAACGTGGCCCCACCTTCCGGGAGGGGGCATGGGCCTATGAGGGAGTGCCCTGGCCGCATTGGGCCAGGGGCACAAGGCCCCATAGGGCCCAGCCGTCCAAGAGGGGATAAACCCTAGTTTGGAGCTTCTAGAAGGGGGGGGATTACTTGCCCCCCACTCTTCCTCCTTGGCCGCCGGCCTTGGCTTGAGGGAGGGGCTAGGGTTGCCGCCCACCCCTCTATATAAAGAGGGCTGGGGGCGCACCCCCCCCACACCTTCCCCTCAAGCAGTCGCCCTGCTGCCCTCCTCTCTCTCCCTCCCGACTGCGTGTAGGCGAAGCCCTGCTGCAGAAACTCTCCACCAATTGCACCACGCCGTCGCATTGTAGATCCAACCCATATCTCCACCATACTTGCTGGACCAAGGAAGGAGGAGACGTCGAGGTGCTGCACGTGTGCATCTCACGGAGGCATCGCCACTTGTGGTGCTAGATCGGATCGGATCGTGAGGAGGAGAAACGAGTACGACTACATCACCCACGTTCCGACGAACGTTCCGCTGTGCGAATCTTCAAGGATATGAAGATCTAATCCAATCTCTCTCGTTATTTGCATCTCCTAGATTAGATCTTGGCTTCCCTCTGTTCGCATCCGTAGAAAATTTTGATTTACTATGCCGCGAAACCCTTCAGTGGTATCAGAGCTAGATCTATGCGTAGATGTGTTTCACGAGTAGAACACAACATGGTTGTTGCGGGCGTTGATGTTTTCTGTTGCAAGCCTCTTGTTTGTGTTCTTCTTATGACGCGGGATAGTGAGATTGAAGCGGTCCAGGCCAACCTTACGCGACGTCGTTCGCGAGACCGGCTCCGCACTTGACGTGTGGCTTGTTCCACACATGCGGCTGGTGGATGCCAGTTTCTCTCACTATAGTTGTCATGGGATCTACACCGGAGTTTGGCAACCATAATATCACCGTTGTGGCTTTCCGTAGGTAAGAATCGTTCTTAGCATGCTACTCCCATAAGCCACGTAAAACATGCAACAACAAAGTAGAGGCGTCTAACTTGTTTTTTGCAGGGAGTGTTTTCTGTGATATGGTATGGCCCAAGATGTGATGTGTATAATGTATGCGATGATCATGTTTTGTAATGTTTCACGACTTGCATGTCGATGAGTACACAACCGGAAGGAGCCATATGGTTGTCTTTATAATTGTGTATGACCTGTGTGTCAACTTATTATACGCCATGTAATAGTTTCACTTTATTGCTAAGTAGTTAGCAATAGTTTTAGTTGCTATTCATGGTGGAGGCAATCATGGTGGAGTGATGGAGACATGCCGGCACGCACAAGATGGAGATCATTGCGCGAAGATTGGCTATACCATGTCACATAAAGTTATATGCATGTGATTTTTATCCTTTTATGTATCTTATTATGCTTAGATCGCGACGGTAGCATTATAAGATGATTCCTCATTTAAAGATCAAGATAAAAACTGTGTTCTCCCAAGTATGCACCGTTGCGAAAGTTCGTCGTGTCCAAGCATCACGTGATGATCGGGTGCTATAGACTCTACGTTCACATACAACGGGTGCAAGCCAGTTTTGCACACGCGGAAATACTTGGGTCTAACTTGACGAGCCTAGCATGTACAGACATGGCCTCGGAACACATGAACCGAAAGGTTAAGCATGAGTCATATGAATGATATGATCGACACTTCGTTGTCCACCATTGAAACCACATCTCTTCTCGTGAAGATCGGATTAGGTGTGGTGAATTTGGATCGTGTTCACTAAACAACTTGAGGGATGTTGAATTTAGTGGGAGTTCATCTAGTAATTTGATTAAAAGTTGAACTAGTTATCATGAACATAGTCTAATTTGTACTTGCAAATATTGTAGATCAAATGGCTAAGTCCAAACTTCAACTTCAACGTTTTTGCTGAGAAGGAAAAGCTTAGAAACAATGGGTCTAACTTCACCAATTGGTTCCGCAATCTGAGAATCATTCTCTCTGGCGGTCAAAAGGACTATGTCCTTGAGAATGCGTTAGGTGATGCCCCTGCTGCTACTGCGCCGGCTGATGAGAAAGCTGTCTATCAGTCGCGCAAAGATGATTATGGTGTGATTAAGAGCACCATGTTGTTTGCTATGGAATCGGACCTTCAAAATCGTTTTGAAGACTATCCCGGGCCCTTTGAGATTCTCGAGGAGCTGAAAACCATGTTTCAGACTCAGGCCCGTTCTGAGAGATATGAGATCTCTGAGAAGTTCTTTAACTGCAAGATGGAGGAAGGGAGTTCCGTTAGTGAGCACGCCATTAAGATGTCGGGCTACACTCAACGCCTTGAGCAACTGGACTGCAAGATTCCAGAGGAGCTCAAGATTGACAGGGTTCTGCAATCACTCCCTCCCAGCTACAAAAGTTTTGTAGTGACTCACAATCAGATTGGTTCCACTGATACGATCACCGAGCTCTTCGCAAAGCTGAAGGCTGCGGAGGTGGACATCAAAAAGGATAATCATGTGTTGATGGTCAACAAGCCCCCCACCTTCAAGAAAGATAAGGGTGCAAAGAAGCCCTTCAAGAAGGGCGGCGGCAAGCGCGCTGCCCCTGCTGAGAAGAAGCTCAAGTCTGGTCCTAAGCCGGACACTGAGTGCTTCTATTGCAAGGACAAGGGTCACTGGAAGCGCAACTGTCCGAAGTACTTAGCGGACAAGAAGGCTGGCACCATCAAAGGTATATTTGATATACATGTTATTGATGTTTTCCTTACTAGCCCTCGTTGTAGTGCCTGGGTATTGGATACTGGTTCAGTTGCTAATATTTGTAACTCGAAACAGGAGCTACGGAATAGACGGCGGCTTGCGAGGGATGAGGTGACAATGCGCGTTGGCAACGGATCAAGAGTTGATGTGATGGCGATCAACATGCTCTCCTTAGTTTTACCTTCGGGATTAGTTTTAAACCTTAATAAGTGTTATTATGTGCCTGCGTTGAGCATGAACATTATTTCTGGATCTTGTTTATTGCAAGACAGTTATTCATTTAAATCGGAGAATAATGGTTGTTCTATTTATATGAGTAACATCTTTTATGGTCATGCACCTATTGTGAATGGTTTATTTCTTCTAAATCTCGAAAGGGATGAAACACACATCCATAACATTGAGGCTAAGAGATGCAAAGTAGATAGTGATAATACTACTTATTTGTGGCACTGTCGTCTAGGTCATATTGGTGTAAAGCGCATGAAGAAACTCCATTCTGATGGACTTTTGGAGTCTCTTGATTTTGAATCATTTGACACATGCGAACCATGCCTCATGGGCAAGATGATCAAAACCCCGTTCTCCGGTATGATGGAGCGAGCAACGGACTTGTTGGAAATCATACATACCGATGTATGCGGACCGATGAGTGTTTCGACGCGCGGTGGATATCGCTATTTTCTCACTTTTACCGATGACTTAAGTAGATATGGGTATATCTATTTAATGAAACATAAATCTGAAACATTTGAAAAGTTCAAAGAATTTCAGAATGAAGTGGAGAACCATCGTAACAGAAAGATTAAGTTTCTATGATCCGATCGTGGAGGTGAATATTTGAGTTATGATTTTCTCACGCATCTTAAAGCAAGCGGAATCATTTCACAACTCACGCCACCCGGAACACCACAACGCAATGGTGTGTCTGAACGCCGGAATCGAACCCTATTAGACATGGTACGATCGATGATGTCTCTTACTGATTTGCCGTTATCATTTTGGGGTTATGCATTAGAAACCGCTGCATTCACTTTAAATAGGGCACCATCTAAATCCGTTGAGACGACACCGTATGAACTGTGGTTTGGTGCTAAACCTAAGTTGTCGTTTCTTAAAGTTTGGGGATGCGAAGCTTACGTCAAGAAGTTGATGCCGGACAAGCTCGAACCCAAAGCGGAAAAATGCGTCTTCATAGGATACCCTAAGGAAACCATTGGGTATACCTTCTATCATAGAACCGAAGGCAAAGTGTTTGTCGCAAAGAACGGTTCCTTTCTTGAGAAGGAGTTTCTCTCGAAAGAAGTGAGTGGGAGGAAAGTAGAGCTAGACGAGGTTGTTGAACCTTCTCTTGAATTGGAGAGTAGCGCAGCACCTGAAATTGTTCCAGTGCCGCCTGCACCAACGATAGAGGAAGCTAATGACAAGGATCATGAAGCTTCGGATGATGCTGCTACAGAACGTCGCAGGTCGACAAGGTCGCGTGCCCCTCCTGAGTGGTACGGCAACCCTGTCCTGACTGTCTTGTTAGTAGAAGACAGTGAACCTACGAACTATGAGGAAGCGATGATGAGCCCAGACTCTGAGAAATGGCTAGAAGCCATGAAATCCGAATTGGGATCCATGAGCGAAAACCAAGTATGGACTTTGGTGGACCCTCCTAGCGACCGAAAGGCCGTTGAGTGCAAATGGATCTTCAAGAAGAAAACGGACGCGGATGGTAATGTTACCGTGTATAAAGCACGACTTGTCGCAAAAGGTTTTCGACAAGTTCAAGGTGTTGACTACGATGAGACTTTCTCTCCCCTAGCGATGTTTAAGTCCATTCGGATTTTATTAGCAATTGCTGCGTTTCATGATTATGAAATATGGCAGATGGATGTCAAGACTGCGTTCCTCAATGGCAACATTGATGAAGAGTTGTATATGGTGCAACCCGAAGGTTTTGTCGATCCTAAGGATGCTGATAAAGTATGCAAACTTCAGCGTTCCATTTATGGACTGAAGCAAGCATCTCGGAGTTGGAACCTTCGTTTTGATCAAGTGATCAAGAGCTTTGGATTTGTTCCAAATTGCTACGAAGCTTGTATCTACAAGAAAGTGAGTGGGAGCTCGGTGACATTTCTGGTACTATATGTGGATGACATATTGATTATTGGAAATGACATTAACATGCTTAACGATGTGAAGAGTTATTTGAACAAGTGTTTTTTAATGAAAGACCTAGGTGAAGCTGCTTATATATTGGGCATCAAAATCTATAGAGATAAACAAAGACGCCTGATAACTTTAAGCCAGAGTACATACCTAGACAAAGTTCTGAAAAGGTTCAGAATGGATAAGGCAAAGAAAGGTTCAGTGCCTATGTTGTCAGGTAAGATATTGATCAAGGCTCAGTGTCCAGCTACGGTAAATGATAGGGAAGCTATGAGCAAAGTGCCTTATGCCTCGGCCATAGGTTCTATCATGTATGCCATGCTGTGTACTAGACCGGATGTGTCCAATGCTCTTAGTTTGACGAGCAGATATCAAAGTGATCCAGGAGTGGAACACTGGACAGCCGTGAAGAACATCCTAAAGTACCTAAATAGGACTAAAGAAATGTTCTTAGTCTATGGGGGTGATGAACAGCTCGTCGTAAAAGGTTACGTCGATGCTAGTTTCGACACCGACAAGGATGATTCTAAATCTCAGACAGGATACGTGTATATTTTGAATGGAGGAGCTGTGAGCTGGAGAAGCTGCAAGCAAAGCGTGATCGCGGGATCTACAGTAGAAGCGGAATACATGGCTGCTGCAGAAGCGTCAAGTGAAGGAGTTTGGATCAGGAACTTCATCACTGAGCTTGGCGTGGTTCCAAGTGCATTGGACCCACTGGAGATATTGTGTGACAACACTGGCGCCATAGCACTCGCTAAGGAACCAAGATATCATCCAAAGACCAAGCATATCGGCCGCAAGTTTCATATAATCCGAGATTATATAGCAGATGGAGATCTAAAGATCAGCAAAGTGCATACAGATCTGAATGTCGCAGATCCATTGACTAAACCTCTTCCACGTGTAAAACATGATCAACACCTCAGTGCCATGGGTGTGAGATTGTTGCCAAATGTAACTAGATTATTGACTCTAGTGCAAGTGGGAGACTGTTGGAATTATTCCCTAGAGTCAATAATAAAGATGTTATTATTATAATTCTTGTTCATGATAATGTTTATATTCCATGCTAGAATTGTATTAAGCGGAAACTTTAATACTTGTGTGGTTTGTGAACAACACCGTGTCCCTAGTACGCCTCTATGGACTAGCTCATTGATTAATGATGGTTAAGGTTTCCTAACCATGGACATGAGTTGTCGATTAATAATGAGATCACATCATTGGGAGAATGATATGATGGACATACCCAAACTAAGCGAAGCAATTAGATCGTGTCATCGTGTTCATCTTTGCGAAGCTTTTCTTATGTCAAATATTGTATTCCTTAGACCATGAGATAATACAACTCCTTGGTATCGGAAGAAAGCTTTGAGGTCATCAAACGTCATCCTATGAGAGGGTGATCATAAAGGTGTCTCTCAGGTGATCGGAAAGTATCTGTTGGGTTGTATGTATCGAGATGGGATTTGTCCCTCCAAGTCGGAGAGATATACTTCGGGCCCACTCGGTAATCGATATCAACACCGCTTGCAAGCATGTGGTTAAGGAGTTAATCACAAAGTGATATCGGATTACGGAACCAGTAAAGTACTTGCTGTGAACGAGATTGAACTAGGTATGACGGTACCGACGATCAAATCTCGGGCAAGTAAAATATCGCGAGACGAAGGGAATATATATATGGGATTGATTGAATCCTGGCATCGTGGTTCATCCGATATGATCCTCGATGAATGTGTGGGAGTCAATATGGGTTTCCAGACCCCGCTGTTGATTATTGATAGAAGATCATGTCCGCATATTCTCGAACCCGAAGGGTCACACACTTAACGTGTCTCGACGCTAGGATAGGTTGGATGATTGGTTTATGAGTTTTTGTTCGGAGTCTCGGATGGGATCCGAGACATCACGAGAGGTTCTGGAGTGGTCCGGAGAATAAGATTCATATAAGGTAGTGCAGTTTTTGGAGTTCGGAATTATTCCGGATTAATCGGTATTGTACCGAAAGCTTCTAGAACCTTCTGGAAGGGGACCAACGTGGCCCCACCTTCCGGGAGGGGGCATGGGCCTATGAGGGAGTGCCCTGGACGCATTGGGCCAGGGGCATAAGGCCCCATAGGTCCCAGCCGTCCAAGAGGGGATAAACCCTAGTTTGGAGCTTCTAGAAGGGGGGGATTACTTGCCCCCCACTCTTCCTCCTTGGCCACCGGCCTTGGCTTGGGGGAGGGGCTAGGGTTGCCGCCCACCCCTCTATATAAAGAGGGCTGGGGGCGCACCACCCCCCCACACCTTCCCCTCAAGCCAGTCGCCCTGCTGCCCTCCTCTCTCTCTCCCTCCCGACTGCGTGTAGGCGAAGCCCTGCTGCAGAAACTCTCCACCAATTGCACCACGCCTCGCGTTGTAGATCCAACCCATCTCTCCACCATACTTGCTGGACCAAGGAAGGAGGAGACGTCGAGGTGCTGCACGTGTGCATCTCACGGAGGCATCGCCACTTGTGGTGCTAGATCGGATCGGATCGCGAGGAGGAGAAGCGAGTACGACTACATCACCCACGTTCCGACGAACGTTCCGCCGTGCGAATCTTCAAGGGTATGAAGATCTAATCCAATCTCTCTCGTTGTTTGCATCTCCTAGATTAGATCTTGGCTTCCCTCTGTTCGCATCCGTAGAATTTTTTTGATTTACTATGCCGTGAAACCCTTCAGCCCCCTCCACGAACCATTTTCTGACCGTTGTAGAAAAGTCAGACCGGAGACTCCGGTCTACACCGGAGACTCCGGCCAATCTCCGGACCAGTCTCCGGACTGGCCATCTGACTGACCCAGCCCATTTCTTCACCAGCAACACCGGAGACTCCGGACTTCCAACACCGGAGACTCCGGTCCGAGCAAAGTCTCCGGATAATCTCCGGACCAGTCTCCGGACTGACCATCTGACTGACCCAGCCCATTTCTTCACCAGCAACACCGGAGACTCCGGACTTTCAACACCGGAGACTCCGGTCTGACCAAAGTCCGGAGACTCCGGCCAATCTCCGGACCAGTCTCCGGACAGGCCATCTGACTGACCTAGCCAAGTCCTGGGAGGCACCACCGGAGCCAGCACCGGAAACTCCGGACCACACCGGAGACTCCGGTCTGGAGTTTCCAGAACAGTGGCAAATGTGTGTGGTCTTTTTCCAAGAGTGTGTGTGATGTTTATCTGTGGTCAAACCAACCTGTGGACAATAACAAACTATAAAATGATCAACTTGTTGTTACCGAACACCAAAAGTGATTATGACAATAAATGCCCTTTCACCCGATCAGCAGGGAGTAGGTGCAGATTCCGATCGGTAGCTGTAGAATTTCGGCGAGTAGCAGACAAGAAGCAGATTCGATCGAGACAGATCCGATCTGGATGGCGGCGACGCAAACGGCCAGAACGGGAACCGGCGGTGGCCGGGGCGAGCTGACGGCGGCGACGATTACAAGCAGAGGACCGGTTTCACGGGAATCCTAAAACCTTGCTCTGATACCATGTTAGGAATAGACGAGTTATATTCCTCTGGGGGCCAAAGGCCACAATATATAGTACAGGTACAGGGCAAATATGCAGGAAGCCCCCTAACATATGGGGAAAATACAATATACAGATATATAATCTAACAGTCAAATGGGTTAACATTTGCGCCCCCAAAGATCTTGGGGGCATAGGTATCCTATCCTCACGCCACATCACGTTGATGTTGAGATGGGTTTGGCGGATCCTCACGAATGAGGGAGGCCTTTGGTTGCAGTTGGTGAAAGCTAAGTATCTCCGGGGCGACCATTGCTGGCGTGTGAATGTCTGAAGGGATCTCAGTTTTGGAGATACATCCATGACATTAATCCGGCGATGTGGAAGAGGATATCCTTCTCCATAGGCGATGGAGAGGGCACCCTATTCTAGCTTGACCCCTGGTTTGGTTTGGAGGACGTCCCCTAAGACATGAGTTGCCTACGTTATTTGCGATTTGCTCGGACCATTGATCTTGGTTGCTGAGGATTTCTGAGATGGGGCCTGGACTATTGAGTTTCGGCGTAAACTTGGTGCGGGTGAGATGGTAGCCTGGGAAGGGCTTCGAGACAGCCTCCCGCTGTCCCTTTCCCATTCCCCAGATACTGTGTCATGGCACCTGGCCCCCTCGGGGACCTTTATTGTTAGTTTGGTGTACATGAGCCTGTTTAACGGGCCCTTCCTCCCCTGGACCTTTCCTCTTTGGAAGGCCCATTTGTTCCTGAGATTAAAATCTTCGTGTAGCAACTCTTGCGAGACCGGCTCCCTTCAGACGTGGAGGTGGCCAAGCGGCACAAGCCAGCAAATGGCATGTGCCCCCTATGTGCGGTTCCAGAATCTGGAACCCACATTTTGTTTACCTGCCTGTAGCTCGTTTCCTATAAAACTTTACCTATGAGGTATGAAAATGGTCAGAGTACGTATTTTGTGAGGACGAAAATTCCCCAATCCCGATGAGAACCTGTACCGACTTCCACTGTAATCCCCACCACTATTCGTGGGAAGACTCAAGATCGAAGTAGTTGACAACTAAGGGAATGAAGCTATGCTGTCGGATCTGGATTTAAGAGGCTAGAAAGTAGTGACAATGACCAAATTTAAAATAGTGATTATGACATAAGAAATTCCTAATCATACAGTAACATGTAGCTGCATAAACAAGTTTGATGACTATGACTAAAAGCAAAGCCTGTTGATAACATACCCACTAGATCTATTTGAAAGTTGAAACTGCAGATAGATAGAACTAAACAAAGCCGAACATAGACGAGCTGCAGATACAAGCGGCTGTAAACCCAGCTTGCAGGTTTCAGGTTTATGATCTCTGGAGGATACCCTCTAGTTGGGCGCACACGCCTTTCTGAACTTTCCGCACCTGTGCAAGCAGTGCATCATCAGCAGAGGTATCGCCTACTTCAGCTTCTTCTTCCCGCACCTGCTCCGCCAGTGTTCTCCCTTCAGCCTGCGCTGCCATCCCCATGCTCTTCTCTTGGGCGATGGAGGCTGGAAGATCATTCAGCTTCGAGTCGATCTTCTCCAGCTCTGACCGGAGGGCCTCCTTCCGTTTTCTCAGCTCGGATTGTTGCATGGACAGCTTCTTCGCTTCAACCGCGTGTTCTTGCATGACAGCCTTGAGCTTGGCGCACTGGGATTTCTTCTCGTTTATCTGCGCCTTTCGAGTTGCTCGTTCTGTTGCTCTTTTGATCGCATCTTTGCCTTTCGAAACCGCCACGAGCTCCATTAAACCGGCCTGCAACTCATCAGAAGGTGTGCATGCAAGAATTTCATTCACCATATCCTCGATCAAACCACTGGATTCTGCAATCTGATATGGGAAGACGTCACCGATAGCTTCGTATAGCTGTTTCATAGCTTTCTTCGTTTCCTCTTCTTGCTTTACGAAAGAAGTTGGTGAGGCATGTTCATCATCAATAGGTTCTTCTTCATCTATTGCATCAAAATCCAGCGTGAAGTCAAGCAGTAGGTCACTTGGAATAGACTGAACTGATGTGTGATCTCCCGCATTAGTTGAAGAATGTATGACCTCTGTGTCTGACTTGTGTGAAGAAACCTCGTCAGGGTATAATAGTAACACCTCTTCATACCAAAACATATAATCAAAAGTCAGTGCATAAACAAGAGATTCAGAGGTAAAACTTAACGAAATGACGTCCTAGATCATGCTTGCACAGCCAATTCTAGTTACTTTAGCCTATGCTCTCTATGTTGCATAATTTGAGGTGTATCGTGATTTCAAAACAAAGTTTCGAAAATAGTTACTCTTTAGTATAGACTTTATTTGATGTAAAAGTATGTCAATGGATTAATATGCAAATAACTTTACACTATTAATAATTTAATATGAACAATAGTTGCTTCGTATAATTGCCATAGAGATCTAGCTTTGAAGATTTCCTTACGATTAAGCCAACGATGAAAGCAGAACGTAAATCGGATATACATTTGTAAAATGAAGGTTTTTAAGTTTACAAATTTAGAGAATCTTGAGTGACATCATCATTTGCATGTATCGGCGGCATAGAGGGGAGGTGAGATGGCACACAGTTTAACTAATTTGCAGTGCTGCAATGTAGTTCGGCGATTGGTTAATTAATTGTTACTCAAAGTGTCAAACCCTTGTCTTAACAAATCATAACACACCTTATATTAATTATGAAATAGAGGGAATGAGATATAACAAACTTTTATATTGGAAATGGAATTAACTAGTATATTTATTTTTATGGAAAATGCTTTATATATCTTAATCCAATTATGCTTTACTAGAATATCCATACAAAAATAGCAGCTGAATTTGCACATGTATTTTCATCGTTCCAGAACTTAGAAACTTAGTGCGAAAATAAACGATTTTACCGTGTTGCTGCTCCTTCGTGCTTCCATGCTTATTGACTTCTAACATATTATTAAGCCCTTTCACCTGTTTGGTTTAAAATGAATTTGTATTAGAAATTGGAACATAATGCCACATATTTTATATTAGTTAATTACGGTAGAAACGTCTTCCAATACTTCTATGTGTTCTAATATAGCCTTTTTTATCAAGTTCATATGTGAAAGACTCTTCTCGACTGCTCACATTACTCCTCTGAAATGATTTTCTTACCTTTTCTTCTCCAATTTGAGCAAGCTTCAGTGAAATTTGAGCTATATTTGGCCTTTTGTACTCATCAATTTCAACGCAGTTTAGAGCTATTTCAATACTTTCATGTATTTCTTCTTGGTAAGCAGTACCTAAGGATTGATCTATAATTGTATAAAGATCATTATTTTTCTTATGATTTTGTACCTGCAGTATATTAACCACTTATAAGGTATACATATCAGGAATCGAGTCGAACACACACAATTAATTTAGAACAAGACAAACAAATAACAAAAAAATCGTAAAAAATCTACAACTGCAATTGGCATTAAGATGGATTATGACAGTCTATGTTTCCGACTAGCTTTTGGCTATTTTTCATTTTAGGTAACCAACTTTTGCCTGCGTTCATGCCTTTTTACCACTAAAAATTATAAATAAGTTCGTCGCCATCATACAGTTCACCAACTGCATAGTGGGCCCAAGCGTTTTAAGGTGGTGGTGGTCCGTACGAATCAACAGTTTCATATTTCCTTTCATCTTTTGTCCTAAATCCGAATGCAACTATAGAAAGCTAGGATGTTTACCAGCGAGACCACAAGTACTCCCTCCGTTTCATAAATTAAGATGTTTTACCTTTTACGAAACAAATGTATCTAGATGCTTTTTAGTGTTTGGTTTACTCCGAACCTAGACACTAAAAGATGTCTAGATACATTTGCTTCAAAAAAGCTAAAACATCTTATATTTTAAAACAGAGGGAGTATTTCACAATGACAATTCAACATTTGAATACAACTCTTTAGTTTTATAAAACTGAAGTTTTGTGTACATGGTTTGAAGACCAAAGGCTTCAATTTTGAAAATATGAAAATATTTCCACAAACAAAATTCAAAATCCAAATATCAATATTTGTATTTCCAATTTGAAATCAAAATACTTCCAATTTAAAGTAAAACTTGAGGATTCTCAAAAAACAGAATTTTAAGTCATAATGTTTAATTTTTCATATTCTTATATTTTACTTGTTTAGAATTTGTAATCCAAAACCTATAATTTTATTATATTGTTGGTAGCTTAAAATAAAAACTAGTGATCTCTAATTGAAATGAACTATGATATCAAGACTAAATAATGTTTTGGAATGCTTGATTACTGGAAAATGTAAAGGAAATTAGAATCCCTTTCTATAAAAGTAGTTTTCTAGGATTGGCGCTACCTGCACTATATTACATTCCTGAAGGAATCTCCAAACCAAACATATCGTCAAATATGCATATAATTTCTAATTGCTAGAATAAATCATCCAAAAAGGTGTTACATGAAACAAGAAATTATGTATACACGCATTGTGTGAAAATACATGTTCTAAACAATGCTCGTGCCAATTATACCAGTCGGTGAGTTGTACAAGTTGTCTGTATAGGCATATGTGTTATTACTCAGTTATCACGCCCTTTTCTTCTTTTTTTGTAGCCCACAAGTGAGTTTCAAAATTTTCTAATACCAATTATTCCATAATGGAGATGAACATTGTGACGATTGTTTATGCATACATTGTGTTATACAAATGATAAGAACAAGCACACCTTGTTGATAATGTGTAGACCATAATGGCTCTTTTTACCGGTGTCGGCACTTGTCTGACCTATTATCATCTCTAGCATGATGAGTCCAAAGCTATAAATGTCCACTCCTGTTGATATCTTCCCATCAACTTGATATTCTCGAGGGGTGCAGTTGCTGCAGGAAGGTTAATAACACATCATCTGTCAATATCATTTTTATGACTATGAATGCGATTCTATGGTGATGGTATAGTCTGTGGTGGTATGTCGTTTGTGCATCTATATTCTGGTGCAAATTTCTAGAACATGGTCTTCACTGGACCCAAAAGTACACCTTTTCGAGTGAGTAGAAAATTGTATTTTCAAGTTTTAAAAATTGCGTCCATAATCCCACACATAAAGAATGTATTTCATGTATATAAATGTAAAGTTCGAAACTTTAGTATGGCTACTTGGGATCGACGCAAAATCAAAAAATCTCTGGCCTACATACTAAGTTCAAAATTTTGCAACTTAACACAAAGACGTGTAATCTTGTGATTTTCAACATTTAACATTTTTTCATAACTTGTTGCATAATTTTTCACGACAATTTTTTCATAATTTTTGGAAGCATAGAAATACGATTTCAAGGAGAGGATGCCATTAAAAATTTGGATGGCATGCAGGGACACAGCTACATAGGGTGCACCGACACTGCAAAAACTAATCCATAACAAAATAGCTTATAAATACTATGCGCACCATGTTAATCATGTAAAATGCACCCCAATAAATTTGAGCCTATATCCCCTAAGGATAGGTACGATAACTACTTATCCCAAGAAATTTCCATCAACAAGATGTCAAGTTGGCCTCCTTATTTCAACATGATCAGGTTGTTAAAGTTGTTTTTTTCAACAACGTCATCTCTGACCTCTTATGTGTGTGCTATGCTATCTGGTAAGATTATTAGCACTCACTCTAGAGTCCGTATTAGTCAACATTTTCTTCCTTCTACCCAAGTGATGTGTAATATATATGCCCCTCTTGGCTATTCAGTAGAGAGAAGTTGCATGTATGACTTTATTTGGAGGACTCTTTTTTACTGCACACAAAATACAATGTATTTTACTTTTAGATTTTGCATACATGTATTTTACATTGTGGGATACACAAATATTTTTTTAAAAAAATTGACGCTTTTTGAAATATCTAAAAAATCCTCCATGGAGCCCGTCCTTCAAATCGATTTTTCGCATCATAACATGGTATTAGAACAGAGATCTTGGGTTCAAGTCTCAGCCTCTGCAATTTAAGAATAAGCTGCCTTCCGTTTTTTTTGTCCATTTATAGGCCCTATTGAGTCAAACTGAGAGTATTTGCATGTGTGGGCCTCTTCAAGTCACAAATGAGGGGGATGTTATAGTAGATGTGGATTTTCCATGTTTTTTTTGCATCCATCCAGACTTTTGGCTATACTGGTTGGTGCATGAAACTTAACATCTTGATGTGCCATCCTATTTTGACAACCATCTTCTCTATTGATGATGTATCTTTCTTCGATGCACCGTCTCATCGATCGAGTTTTCTCTCGGTCTATGTCGATCGATTCTATCCATGATGGCTTGACTCCATATGGCCACCCAGAGGGAAATGCCCATATGGTTGTTTAATGGGATTCTAAAATTCAGGATTTTGTAACAACAATAAACAAATTTCCAAAATTCTGGGTGGGCCACGTCCCACCATACCCACCCGCCAGGTACGCCCATGGTTCTACCCCAAGTCATGTGCGTCCTGGGCTATTCAACAGAGACACGTTGCATAATGACACTAAGAAAATTAGGTTATGTTGATTCGCAAAACAACATTAGGCTATGTTCGGTATTATTGGATATAGCATGTTCTTGCCTTGTTACTCCAATATATTGTGTGAAATTGCACACTTTGAAGCTGTGTCATGGTTGGTTACTTTAGACTATTATTGTCATGTAAATGACACTATACTTTGGGCACACTGTTTCTTTACCATCTTTCTATGATGACAATGGTTGGAAATTGTGGATTTGGTTTATTAACTATGTTTTCTCTTAGCTAGCTTGTCTGGTACGTTTTAGATAACTCCGATAGCAGTGACGATGGAGGTGAAGCCTGTGGCATCCCCTACATAAACAATGTTCTTCAGAAACTTTTTAACCTTGTCTTGCCCTTTGTTGCAGTTCAAGGGAAAGATCATCGAGAAGCAAAGTCAGAATGGTTAAATGCAATATACACTTTTCTGGGTTTTCCGGAAATAAGGTCTAAGTTTAGTTTGCTCCAACTTTGATCGTCTAATTATAAAGAACCAGTAATGTGAAGCACACCTGAGAGATATCTCTCCCCATAGGAGCATAGCTTTTAGGTACATGCCAATGACTTGGTTAATTACACAATTAGGATCATGAGTTTTGTACTCCACTCGTGTACATTTTGTACACAATTGTTTTAGTTACTCTATACATATATGTACAAATGACACTTCGCAGTAATGGATGGTTAGTGCATCAATTGGTGCAGAAGCAAGAGGTTTTCTTCCTTTTTTTCTAAAATTACTCAATACATATATTTATTATTCCGTGGTGACACATGTATACATACAAAGGGAGCTGGTTCAGGTATCATACCACAATAAAAACTCTACTTAACTAACTCAAAATAAGTAGAGTGTTAGCTATCTAATAAATTGGTCAAATTTCTGTACATATATCTCTATCTGTAAAATAGGTCTCAAAGGATCAAATGATCACCAAAATTGGATGGAAGTATTCCAACCTTCTGCATCTCCCATCGTAATTTATTGTTGATGAATGTTTGTTAATTATTGCACGGCATCACTACAAGAGAATGACTGAACATAGTGCAGTAGTGCCGCTATTGATAGAGATGATAATTGAAAATCTTACATGTTTGCAGCAAGCTTGTCGACATACTCATGCTGTTTATGTGAATCAAGAGGCCATGAGATACCAAAGTCTCCAATTTTGGGGGTCAGTACTCCATTCGTGCCGACATGAACCAGTACATTGTCTGTTTTCAAGTCCATATGGACGATACGGACACCATCTGGGCACTCGTCATGGAGGTACTGCAACCCTTTGCAAAT
This sequence comes from Avena sativa, assembly GCA_916181665.1. Taxonomy (NCBI): domain Eukaryota; kingdom Viridiplantae; phylum Streptophyta; class Magnoliopsida; order Poales; family Poaceae; genus Avena; species Avena sativa. Next base: position 364,633,952 of record OV702279.1, on the reverse strand, counting down.
TCCTTGAATTATGTGATATCGTTGTTTCCAATCAAGGTTGCCATTTTTTCCTACAGAGTTCGCCAACAAATTAAAATTGTTATGAGACAGAACCTAGTTCATATATCACGAATAAACAGAAACGAATTTAATACTAGTTAAGTGATTTGCGTGTAGCAAGAGCTAACTTTTTCATTGGAGGAAAGAATTTATAGCAAATTAAATCTATGTCCTAGACATGAGCTCCCGTCATATATAAGACCCTTGTGAAAAAATTGTAATTTTTATTACTATTAGAAGTGAAAGGAGTGCACCTTTAAGGCGATGTTGAAGTGTCCCTCCAGGGAGATGTTCGTAGCAAAGCATGGTCCCATGTCTATTGAAGCAGTACCCTTCTAATTTCACTAGGTTTTTGTGCCTCAGGGCTGTTAGAATACTTACTTCATTCATGAACTGTCCTGCGAACTTTTCTTTCTGAAGCTTCTTCACTGCAATTACCTTGCCATGAAGTACTGCCTGTTATTGACAAAAGCTTCTTCGTTAACTATGAAGCTAGATGTTGATGATTAGTTATTTGGTACATGATCGATCACAACTTTCTAGGTAAGCCCGTGCAAAAAAGTGAAACTGCTCAAACTGCCCAAACCGGACAAAAATTCCCTAGTTCAATCTCATTCACAAATCTAATCTAACTTTGAAACTAGTGTAAAATTTTGAACTAGCCCAAACCGGTCAAACTGGCCAAACCGTATTTGCACAGCTTATTTCTAGGAAAAATGTTTAAATTTTGAATCGGGAGGTACCGTTGACACTTCCTTCCTTACCTTATAGACAATACCAAACGCCCCACGTCCGATCTCACAATGATCGGCGAAATTATCAGTAGCATTTGTGAGTTCATCATATCCATACTCCCGTACATGGTCTACTTTTACATGTCCCGATCCTTCTAAAGTTCCATCATCATGTCCAAGTTTCTGTTGTAGGTTATGGTATCTTCTTGGATTATCAACCCTAGAACTGTTTTCATGCCTTTTCCCTCCAAGATTGGCTAGGATCCGGGCTATATCACCTAAGCAAGGCTTCGAGGTTTCATGCTGACGGGTGCACCTCAAGGCTAATTCGACACACTTCTCAATTTCATCTTCGCAATCATCATAGGATAAGAATGGATCCCTCCATGCTCCGAGATTATTATTTCCATAGTGATGTTTCACCTATATGGCACAATAAATCATAAGTTTGTGAACATCCGTATACGGAATTCCACAATATCGTTTCGGTTATGTAAGAGGAAAAATGCTATCACGAGAGTTAAAATATATCCTCCTGCGTGTTCCGAGGAAAAAGAAGAGATAAATATAGCAGACATATCATATGGACAGCTTACATCCGCAATTAGCTCGTGGCCAAAAGGATCTAGTTTATTTGATGTCTTCAACACACCAGATACCATGACCAAGAGAATAATACCAAAGCTGTTGATATCAATTTCCGGTGACAATTCATCTTTTCGCCTCCGTAATAAATAATCCCTATATATGTATGATGAAATGTCAGTGAGGGTAATGAAGATAAGTTGCGATGGACAAGGGATATCCTATATAACGTCCACGATGACATATACAGACGAAAACACAATATATTAAAGTAAAATCTTGAATTTGATGTTGCGGAAAATATAGGTGTGTTTATTCTTTCTTTTCAAGACTAGCATTTCCAGGAGATGTTTGATGAGATAACACTAGACCAGCTAAACTTTGTATGCATGTTGATTTGTTACTTGAACCATTTCCGTTTCCTTAAAATCAGTCATCACATCTGGTTTTTTAATGAACTATATATAGGGAAAATGCACCATACTCCTGAACGTAGTTATCACTATGAGTATACTCATATATTATCTCGAATATCATAGAAAAGTTGCAATTGAGTCCATAGGTTTTTGCATATTCCAGATATAAATTTGCATATGTAGATATAAAAGAGTATGTGCAACAAATGTGACATGGAATTTTAGCACCGAAGCACATGGTCCTAGAATAAATAATAAATTTAAAATAAATAGAAAATATACTACATAAGAAATACTATACTACCTCCGTCCCAAGGCTTAAGGCCTATTTTTTTTTTCAAAAGTCAAACTACCTCAAGTTTGACTAAGTTTTTAGAGAAAATATTAATATTTATATTACGTAATCCATACCCTTTCATATATCATGAAACATATTTTCTAATGATATCTATAATATGATAGTTGTTGATAGTTTTTTATAAAATTTTGGTCAAACTTTCTATGGCTTGACTTAAAAAAAAACCTTAAGCCTTGGAACGAAGGGAGTGTATACTAGGACTATATCTACAGTGTCGAGGATACTTTATGATGGGTAACAATTGGCGGAGCTATGTCCAGTTGATTGGGGGAGGGGGCACCCCATGAACATTTCTGGAAAGAGCCCACAAATATTGGCCCACTTGAGCACACAAAGTTGGCCCAAAATATTGACATTTCGGCGACCAAGCCTATTTTCTCCCGTAGAAACGGTCCAACCTCGCACCTGATGAGCCCATGGAAAATTTTGGAAAAAACCCATAAAACTTGGCCCGCTTGACCATACAAAATTGGGCCTCAAATATTTGTAATCTTTTTGTAGCTACAGCTGCTCTGGTGTATCACGTGGGTGGGTTTTCTCTTAGCGGCAGTTAGATCCGAGTACTACCAACCCGCTCAATCATGTGAAAAAGTATTACTGAATCATTCATCTATGCAATTAACCTATTTGTCTCCATCCTTTTATCCCTTTCTAGTAGCTATCACATTTAGATGGTAATACTAGGGAGAACTGCACAAGATTTAATTTGGGCCATTGGGTTGGTTCTGAAAGATCGGGGTCCAGGGCTTCAAGATTCTAATAGTATACCATATTGGTATCTGCTCGTTCTATCTAGATGATGTGCCACACTCTGCATTCACGGTAATAACACGTCGAGTAGAAAATAAAAATCACCAGTATTCATATATCGCACTCCTAAATCCTAGACAAATAGCAGCAGCTCAATGCCATATGTACAATATATGCACACCATATCACTACTACATGCACTTCAATGACCAGCAAGATCATGGGCGCGTGAGCGTCACGCCATGTCCTCGGCCGGCACATACCACACCCAGAACTCCTCTTTCTGCCCAGTCGAGTGCTTCCTGGCCTCCTAGGTCTACTCTTCAATGACTGGAGCCTTCGTCGGTGGTAGACGTCGATGTCCCTCACCGCACTCGATCCCTTCTGCTTCTTGAGGGCCGCTACTTTGGTCTGTGCGGCCAAGCGTAGCCCAAGATCGCGCAAGGTTAAGTCTGGTCATTCATCGATACACGGGACACACATGCTCCTCCTCCCGGCGAGCCCGACCACCTGGCTCGCGCCCGTCTCTACCTCCCTACGTAACTACTACTCCGCATGTCCCGCGCTTCTCCACCTGGTTGTGTACTTAGGAGGGAAACGAAACGAATCAAGTGATCGATCTGGACTTCTCTTCAAAACGAAACATCGGAGACAATGGACGAAGGCGATGAAAACCACCTTAAGACTTTATATAGTAGAGATATCAACCGTGTCGAGGATACTTTATGATGGGTGACAATTGGCGGAGCTATGTCCAGTTGATTGGGGGAGGGGGCGACCCATGGACATTTCTGGAAAGAATCCACAAATATCAGCCCCACACAAAATTGACCCAAAATATTAACATTTTGGCCACCAAGCCCATTTTCTCCCATGGAAGCGGTTCAACCTCGCACCCGATGAGCCGATGGAAAATTCTAGGAAGAACCCATAAAACTTGGCCCGCTTGACCATACAAAATTGGCCCCCAAATATTTGACATTTTGCCTATCAAATCCATTTGCTCCCATAGAAACGGCCCAAGCTCTCATAGAAACCACCATAGCTACCTTATCCGGGCACCGTATATATACAGTAAATAAATTTGGTTTGGGAAGTATACATCACACTAAGAAGAACATGCGAAAGACAAATCGCTTGCCAGGAAGTGCAAAAAAAGAAGTCAGTAACGATGTACACACAGTAAATACAGAGGTTTACAGAATATTATATGCTATTCTAAGCGTTAATAATAGATTAACACCTCGTAAAACAGTGTTGACGAAATATGTAAACTAGCTTATTAAATCTAGCAATTTCAGAAAAAATGAACTTACGTGGACCGATCAAATGCATCCTCGTGAAGTTGTTTCGAAATACCAAACTCCGCAAGTTTCGCTGTCAGTACCCTAGTGGTCTGATCCTCGTGAAGCAGTATGTTGTCAACCTTCAATGAAATCCGAATTCTAACTGCACTTCTGTGGCCTTCGAGGTATTGCAAGCCTTCACAAACACCTTTCAGTGTGCTAACTCGCTGTTGCCAATTCAGCTGTGTATTGTACGTCCCTGCGGCACTCAACATGAATTTATTTAGAACCTTTCAGGTACATACTAAGAACTGAGCTATAGGGAAGTCTTTCGCAAGAATAGAAGGCTTGATAATATGTAAAGAAAAAGGCAGTCCTCAAGGGTTTGATAGGCTGCTGGTGCTCAACAGTTTGATAGGGCCAGCAATCGTACCGAAAAGGCGGTCCTCAAGGGTTTGATAGGGCTGCTGGTGCTCATAGCAAAGAAAAGTTCCGTGTTCATCCATGCAGTAGCCATCTAACTTCAATAAGTTTTTGTGGTTGAGTGTAGAGATGGCGTGCACAAAGTTCTTGTGATTTTTGTCACCCTTTTTCTCTTTTTGGAGCGTCTGCACGGCTAGCACCTTCGTGTTGTTAAGTATTGCCTGTCGAATCAATGTAAAGATTAGTGAAGTATGTACTTACCTATATACTTATATATACACACACGGATTTGCTAGTTCTCAGGCGCATGAGAACTTCTTAAGTCTCAGTCGTCTCTTTCACCGTTTGATTTACCTCGTGATTCGTGCTACACATGAGTTGCAACTTGGGTGTAACTGAGAATTGAATGAGTTGCAACTAGGTTGTAACTAAGAACTAGTACAAATCTTATAAGTTGCAAGTAGGTTGCAACTGAGAATTAGCACAAATATTATGATGACATCAGCGACTTAGACATAACTAATTTTCAACTAAGTCTATATATATATATATATATATATATATATATATATATATATATATATATATAGACTTAGTTGAAAATTTTGCAACCCAACTAAAAAGCACAAATGTAAGATTTAAGACAACACAAGGTTATAAAATTCATGAGGGTAACAAACTGCAACAGAGCAAATTAAACAAATCTTCCTCTTGAAAGGGGCAAGCCTGCTCAGGCTCGGAAAGCTCATCAGCGATTTTTCACTACTACTAGTATAGATCGAATTCAAAACTGCACGAAGCGACACATATGTAAAAGAGTAGGAGTATATGATCTGTTACCTTGTGGACGATACCAAATTCCCCAAGTCTAATTCGACAAGCAAATTTGTCGGTAGCCTTGACCAACTCATTATATTCATACTCGGTCAGAGTTCTTCTTGGGAGACCAACGAAGTAATCACCAGGAAGATGTGAGGCTTGTCTGATTTGTTGGTCACACGGGCGACCCGGGAAGTACCCGTGCTGATGTGAGGCAGGGCTGATTTCTTCTAGAGGACCACCCGGACCGGCTGGGATCCTGCTCTTGCCCAAAAGCTTAAAGATGATCCCACCGCCGCTGCCGCTGCTTTGTCGAGCAACTAGATCTTGTTGCTGGTTAGCTGGGCGACCTACGAAGTAACCGCCAGGAAGGCTTTCGTTGACAGTTTGTCGAGCATCTAGATCTTGTTGCTGGTTAGCTGGGCGACCTACGAAGTAGCCGCCAGGAAGGCTTTCGCTGACAGTTTGTCGAACATCTAAATCTTGTTGCTGGTTAGCTGGGCGACCTATGAAGTAACCGCCAGGAGGAAGGCTGCTGCTGCTGCTTTGTCGAGCAACTAGATCTTGTTGCTGATTAGCTGGGCGACCTATGAAGTAACCGCCAGGCGGAAGGTGGCTGCTGCTGCTGCTGCTGTTGATGCTTTGTCGAGCATCTAGATCTTGTTGCTGGTTACCCGGCAGGCGACTCACAAAGTAATAGCCTGGGCGACCTGCGAAGTAGTCGACAACCTGTGAGACAGAGCTGATTTCTTGTGGAGGATCATCCGGCGGGGGTCGACCCACGAAGCAATCGCCAATCTGGGCGAGAGTGCCGCTTTGTGTATCTTCTGCAGCAGCCCGGTCAGCCGGGGAACCGGCGAAGTAACCAGCTGTGTTCTGCATCTAGGTGTACTGTGTTGCTATTCCTGTGATTTCAGTGCTGGAATGATGATGATGATCGGAACAGCTCGCGCAAACTGACTGGCATACCTTGCCACCTATACGACATATATAAATGGAGGGAAGCAGCTCGGTTCGTGGAGACTGCCCAAACATATACATTATTAACGCACAAGTGGTACAGATCAGGCTTCACCTTCCTTATAGTAGTGGAGTATATAATATGACGGCCGGTTTGAGTCTCGAGAATGAGGAGTAGTATATGCGCAAGAGGGAGGAACACGACGAGAAGGCAGGGCAACGCATCAACATTCTCAACCACTCTACCGTGTAGTTCTGGATCTTAGAAAGCATTGACTTCTCAGGTCTTGAGAGAGGAATACATCAAACTTCACACCCCTATACCGTGTAGTTCTGGATCTTAGAAAACAATGGTTTTCTCAAGTCTTGGGAGGAACACGGACAAGAACCGGAGAAGACGACGATCCGGCCACCGGGCGGAGCTCCGTGGCAACTACCTCCTTTTCTATGGCAATGATTCTTGCCTCGTTTGAGACAGCGTGGGGTGCACTACAGGAATAAGGGAATACGCCGACGGCCTCCGGCTAATTGTCGGGCCCGTCGGCACAGATGGACGGGCTCGGCAGCCGGGCTGGGAGGCCGTCGGCCTAGCTATCCCGTCGGTGTATAGCACCACGGGCCGAAGACAGCCGTCGGCCCAACTAATACCGTCGGCGTAGACCTAAATCGGCCCGACGGTGCTCGTCGGTGTGAGAAAGCTCGTCGGCGTAACCATCAAGGTGGGCCAGGGTTAGCGGCGTATGAACGACGTTAGGACATGAAGCTAGTGGCAGAATGGGTTCTACGCCGACGGCAATGCCGTCGGCCTAGCTACCAAGTGTTTTTCCTTTATCTTTTTTGTGTGCCAAGTATCAAATTCATATAGTTCATTTATTTATTTTCCACAATAATTTTGATGTAGAAATAATTTATAGATAACTTGGAGATCGCACCTCACATTTCTATATCCCGCGCCACACACATAAAATAACAACGCGAATCTTCCGAAACGCAATGCTAAAACATAAATGTAAAACAAAAAACAACAAAATACACATGCGTTGTAATAACCTAAACAAACCTAAACTACAAAAAAAGTATATTGGTTGCATGCGATAACACTTATAGAAGTGTGTTGGACATGTAGGAGGAGGCTCCCCCCGCGGATCAAACGAGGGTAGACCGGTGGAATCTTTGGCCTATCCTTGGTTTTCCATGTAGATATGACCTAAAAAAACCTAAACCACCAAGAGAGTACGTTGTTCAACCCTCGTACGGAGAATGCTACGGGGGTAGACCCGCGAGGCCCTCGGATTAGGGTTTCGTCGGAAAAGGACTGCCCGAGTGCCGGGATGCCACGGGAACATGCGTGTGGCCCAAGCATACATGAACAAGGGTGGTGGATTGCCCCTAGATGGAAAACCTAGCTCCCAGGTGTGACCGTCCATGTTGCATGCGATAACACTTAGAGAAGTATGCTGGACATGTAGGAGGAGGCTCCCGCCACGGATCAAACGAGGGTAGACCGGTGGAACCTTTGGCCTATCCTTGGTTTTCCATGTAGATATGACCTAAACAAACCTAAACCACCAAGAGAGTGCGTTGTTCAACCCTCGTACGGAGAATGCTACGGGGGTAGACCCGCGGGGCCCTCAGATTAGGGTTTCGTCGGAAAAGTACCGCCCGAGTGCCGGGATGCCACGGGAACATGTGTGTGGCCCTAGCATACATGCACAAGGGTGGTGGATTGCCCCTAGACGGAAAAACTAGCTCCCGGGTGTGACCGTCCACGTTGCATGCGATAACACTTATAGAAGTGTGCTGGACATGTAGGAGGAGGCTCCCGCCGCAGATCAAACGAGGGTAGACCGGTGGAACCTTTGGCCTATCCTTGGTTTTCCATGTAGATATGACCTAAACAAACCTAAACCACCAAGAATGTGCGTTGTTCAACCCTCGTACGGAGAATGCTACGGGGGTAGACCCGCGGGGCCCTCGGATTAGGGTTTCGTCGGAAAAGGACCGCCCTTGTGCCGGGATGCCACGGGAACATGCGTGTGGCCCTAGCTTACATGCACAAGGGTGGTGGATTGCCCCTAGATGGAAAACCTAGATCCCGGGTGTGACCGTCCACGTTGCATGCGATAACACTTATAGAAGTGTGCTGGACATGTAGGAGGAGGCTCCCGCCGCGGATCAAACGAGGGTAGACCGGTGGAACCTTTGGCCTATCCTTGGTTTTCCATGTAGATATGACCTAAACAAACCTAAAACACCAAGAGAGTGCGTTGTTCAACCCTCGTACGGAGAATGCTACCGGGGTAGATCCGCGGGGCCCTCGGATTAGGGTTTCGTCGGAAAAGGACTGCCCGAGTGCCGGGATGCCACGGGAACATGCGTGTGGCCCAAGCATACATGCACAAGGGTGGTGGATTTCCCCTAGATGGAAAACCTAGCTCCCGGGTGTGACCGTCCACGTTGCATGCGATAACACTTATAGAAGTGTGCTGGACATGTAGGAGGAGGCTCCCGCCGCGGATCAAACGAGGGTATACCGGTGGAACCTTTGGCCTATCCTTGGTTTTCCATGTAGATATGACCTAAACAAACCTAAACCACCAAGAGAGTGCGTTGTTCAACCCTCGTACGGAGAATGCTACGGGGGTAGACCCGCGGGGCCCTCGGATTAGGGTTTCGTCGGAAAAGTACCGCCCGAGTGACGGGATGCCACGGGAACATGCGTGTGGCCCTAGCATACATGCACAAGGGTGGTGGATTGCCCCTAGACGGAAAACCTAGCTCCCGGGTGTGACCGTCCACGTTGCATGCGATAACACTTATAGAAGTGTGCTGGACATGTAGGAGGAGGCTCCCGCCGCGGATCAAACGAGGGTAGACCGGGGGAACCTTTAGCCTATCCTTGGTTTTCCATGTAGATATGACCTAAAAAAACCTAAACCACCAAGAGTATGCGTCGTTCAACCCTCGTACGGAGAATGCTACGGGGGTAGACCCGCGGGGCCCTCGGATTAGGGTTTCGTCGGAAAAGGACCGCCCGAGTGTCGGGATGCCACGGGAACATGCGTGTAGCCCTAAAATACATGCACAAGGGTGGTGGATTGCCCCTACATGCACAAGGGTGGGGGATTGCCCCTAGATGGAAAACCTAGCTCCCGGGTGTGACCGTCCATGTTGCATGCGATAACACTTATAGAAGTGTGCTGGACATGTAGGAGGAGGCTCCCGCCGCGGATCAAATGAGGGTAGAACCATGGAACCTTTGGCCTATCCTTGGTTTTCCATGTAGATATGATCTAAAAAAACCTAAACCACCAAGAGAGTGCGTTGTTCAACCCTCGTACGGAGAATGCTACGGGGGTAGACCCGCGGGGCCCTCGGATTAGGGTTTCGTCGGAAAAGGACCGCCCGAGTGCCGGGATGCCACGAGAACATGCATGTGGCCCTAGCATACATGCACAAGGGTGGTGGATTGTCCCCAGATGGAAAACCTAGCTCCTGGGTGTGACCGTCCACGTTGCATGCGATAACACTTATATAAGTGTGCTGGACATGTAGGAGGAGGCTCCCGCCGCGGATCAAACGAGGGTAGACCGGTGGAACCATTGGCCTATCCTTGGTTTTCCATGTAGATATGACCTAAACAAACCTAAACCACCAAGAGAGTGCGTTGTTCAACCCTCGTAGAGAGAATGCTACGGGGGTAGACCCGCGGGGCCCTCGGATTAGGGTTTCGTCGGAAAAGGACCGCCCGAGTGCCGGGATGCCACGGGAACATGTGTGTGACCCTAACATACATGCACAAGGGTGGTGGATTGCCCCTAGATGTAAAACCTAGCTCCCGGGTGTGACCGTCCATGTTGCATGGGATAACACTTATAGAAGTGTGCTGGACATGTAGGAGGAGGCTCCCGCCGCGGATCAAACGAGGGTAGACCGGTGGAACCTTTGGCCTATCCTTGGTTTTCCATGTAGATATGACCTAAACAAACCTAAACCACCAAGAGAGTGCGTTGTTCAACCCTCGTACGGAGAATGCTACGGGGGTAGACCCGCGGGGCCCTCAGATTAGGGTTTTGTCAGAAAAGGACCGCCCGAGTGCCGGGATGACACGGGAACACGTGTGTGGCCCTAGCATACATGCACAAGGGTGGTGGATTGCCCCTAGATGGAAAACCTAGCGCCCGGGTGTGACCGTCCATGTTGCATGCGATAACACTTATAGAAGTGTGCTGGACATGTAGGAGGAGGCTCCCGCCGTGAATCAAACGAGGGTAGACCGGTGGAACCTTTGGCCTATCCTTGGTTTTCCATGTAGATATGACCTAAACAAACCTAAACCACCAAGAGAGTGCGTTGTTCAACCCTCGTATGGAGGATACTACGGGGGTAGACCCGCGGGGCCCTCGGATTAGGGTTTCGTCGGAAAAGGACCGCCTGAGTGCCGGGATGCCACGGGAACATGCGTGTGGCCCTAGCATACATGCACAAGGGTGGTGGATTGCCCCTAGATGGAAAACCTAGCTCCCGGGTGTGACCGTCCATGTTGCATGCGATAACACTTATAGAAGTGTGCTGGACATGTAGGAGGAGGCTCCCGCCGCGGATCAAACGAGGGTAGACCGGTGAAACCTTTGGCCTATCCTTGATTTTCCATGTAGATATGACCTAAAAAAACCTAAACCACCAAGAGAGTGCGTTGTTCAACCCTCGTATGGAGAATGCTACGGGAGTAGACCCGCGGGGCCCTCGGATTAGGGTTTCGTCGGAAAAGGACCGCCCGAGAGCCGGGATGCCACGGGAACTTGCATAATGTAACTATACAAAAAATTATAGATAGAAGTTTAATATTATATTTTTAGAATACTATAATTTTTAGAAGTTTAATAAAAATATTTTTTATATAATTTTTAGTTAATCTACGCCGACGGCTTTGCCGCCGGCCTATGTGTGGGCATTTTTTGGGGGTCTCGCTACGCCGACGGCCTTGCCGTTGGACTAGACTTCAAGTGGATAATGTTCTCTCTCCCCGACCCCGAGCCTTCCACCCATCTGTCTCTCCCCGACCCCGAGCCTCTCCTCTCGCAGCTGCCGCCGCTCCGCCGCCACCCCACCGCCGTGCCGTCCCTCCCTCCGAGCCACTACCGCCGACCCCTCCCCCTTATCCTCCCGCCCGCCTGCCTCCCCGCCGGCCGCTCCCCCTCCTCCCTACATCCCCTGCCTCCCCCTCCTTTCCGCCGGCATCCCCTCCACCTCCCGTGCATCCCGTGCCTCCCCCTCCTCCCTGTCGGCAGCTCCCCCTCCTCCCTGCATCCCTTCTCCCCGCATTCCCTCCTCCCTGCATCCCCTCCTCCCCGCATCCCCTCCATCCTTTGCCTCCCCTCCTCCCTCTGCCTCCCCTCCTCCCCTCATCCCCGCCGGCAGCTCCCCCTCCTCCCTCTGCCTCCCCTCCTCCCGTGCCACCCCTCCTCCCCTCTGCCTTTCCTGCCTCCCCTCCTCCCTGCATCCCCTGCCTCTCCCTCCTCCCCCAGCATCCTCCTCCACCTCGCTCCCCAGCGCCCCTGCCTCCTCCTCCAGCGTCGTCAGCCCAACCACTGGGCATAATAAGGTATGCACATCGAATTCTTCTTCGTTCTGCAATATCATATCATGCATGGTTTATACTATCTTCTAGCTCTGGATATGCATCTATGATCCATAGTCACTGGATATTAGGATGTGGGAAAATGTTAGTAACTCAGAAATCTGGCGTTTATTCAGTTTGCATGCAAGGTAGTACTTGATTTGAAATTTGTCTGTACAAAGTATGTGTCTGTAGCTAGATACTAAGTCATCGTGTTTTAATGGATTTTATGTAGGGTTTGAACTCTTTATTAGAAACTGACAACATGTTTGACAAGTGATAACAAAAATGTTAGTTATGCCAATATTAGCAGAGGTAGACCATATGGTAATGACATCATATGTGACTATTTGCAGCCACTTACAATAGGGATAAATACAACAACATTTTTTATCAAGATATAAATATAAGTAGTTCTAGTATATTAGGGTAATCATGACTAAATTTACATTCACTAGGTTCTGTCGCTGTCCCGGAGGTCGCCTACTTCCTCTACCGCCGAGGGTGAGCTAGAACTCTGTCTCCTCCCTCGCATTTTTATGTCAGTAGATTCCATTTCCACGTCAAGTCGCGTCACCTAGGTGTCATATCCTATCTGCTAGTGTTACACGGATAAATATGCATTAGAGGTCGCATATTATGAAGCGTAATGCTTGCGACATTTACGGGACAGTCGGCGGATGCGTAGTTGGGTACGTTCTCCATGTTCTATCCTGGTCCGAGTCAGGATTTCGGTAGCGCCTCCCCGTTGTTCTCCGGATGCACATCCTCTTGGCTTTTTGACGAGACGTGTATCGGGAGAGCAGTGGGGAGGTGCTGCCGAAATTATGGCTCGGAACGGGGTAGAGCATGGAGAACCTACTCAATCTACGAATCCGGCGGCTGCTAGGACCCTCTATACCTATTAGAGATGTAGGTCATGCATTTTTCTCGGTAGATAAATAGAAAATATGATGCATTTATTTTCATGCTATTATTTGATATGAAATGCTATGTTTATTGTTTGGTCCCAATAAAAATAGAGGATGGCTGATAATGGGTGGATGTATAATGGCCATACTAGTGTTGTTGATAGAACAGATGAGTGGGCATGGAAGACTGATCTGTTAGTGAAGGAGTTAGCGCGTGGTTCAAAGGCAGGCATTCGTCCAACTTGCCCTTGCTCTCATTGCAATAAGCGTCATCATCAGTCAAAGGAGGAAATGAAAAAACACCTTTGGAGATATGGTTATATGCGGGACTTCGTCATGACGGTTGACTTTACTCAGTACGAACGTGATAGAGGTGAGGTGATGCGGCAACCTATCAATGGCAATGAGGGCGATGGGATTAGAAATTTGCTAGATGATTTGCATGATGCCGACATGCCAGATTCGCCATCTTCAGATGAACCACATGAACTGCCAGAACTAGAGGATCCTTGTGAATCAGAGGATCCGGAGCCAAGCGCGAAGGCCTTCTATGATTTGATGGCCTCGGCTAAGAGGCCTCTATACGAGGGTTCAAAGATTTCTCAGCTCGATGCCATCTCGCAAGCACTAGCCAAAAAGCTCCAGTACGGCAACACCTGTTCATGCTTTGAAGACCATCTGCAAACATATGGTAACATGTTGCCTGAAGGGCATTTTCTGCCTAAAACCATGTACGAAGCAAAGAAAATCATGCGAGCGCTCAGCAAGGAATACCAAAAGATAGATTATTGTCCAAAAGGTTGCCTCTTGTTTTGGAAACAGTTTGCGGATGACAATTACTGTAGCAAGTGTGGGGCCTCTAGGTATCATGAGGTACAGGGAGACGATGGTCAGAAGACGCAGACAAAAGTCGACATGAAGATTCTTTGTTATCTCCCATTCATAAAAAGAATCTTGCGGCTTTACATGACCAAGGAGTCTGCCACACAAATGACGTGGCACAAGATGGGGAAGAGATATGAGGATGAGCAAGGACGGGTAAAGATGGGACATCCATCTGATGGTAAGACATGGAAGAACTTTGATAGAGACCACCTCGATGAGGCAGGAGAGGCTCGGAACGTTAGAATTGCTATAGCAACAGATGTATTCAATCCATATGGTATGTAGACCGCCTCGTATAGCTGCTGGCCCGTGTTTGTTATGCCGCTCAATCTCCCTCTCGGAGCCCTAATGCAAAGGAAGACCATATTCCTGTCGCTGATCATTCCAGGGCCTGAATACCCGGGGAAGAATTTGAGTGTGTACATGCAACCGCTTGTGGAAGATCTGAACCACTCTTGGCACCACGGGACGTTGACATACGACCGTGCATCAAAGACAAACTTCTACATGAAAGTTTGGTTCCACTATTCCATGCACGACATGCCCGGGTACGCCCTATTCTGCGGATGGTGTACAGCTGGTAAGTGGACATGCCCAGTGTGCAGGCATCTACTTGAGTTCCTTTGGCTAAAGGCGGGTAAAAAGTATTCCGCATTTGACACGCATCGACCATACCTCAAAGGAGACCATCCGTTTAGACAAGACAAAAAGAACTTCATCAAGGGCAAAGTTGTGCTTGAAGAAAAAGAGATACCAACGTTCGATGGTGCTGCTATTGATGCCGAGTTACGTGCTCTCGTGCGTACCGAGTCCGGTTTCCCACAGTTTGAGGGATATGAAAAAACGCACAACTGGACACACAAGGCAGGCATAACGAAGCTCGAGTATTACAAGGACTGCGAACTTCCCCATAACATCGATGTGATGCACACTGAAAAGAATGTCGCAGAGTCTCTCTTTTACACAATTCTGAACATTTCTAAAAAGTCAAAGGATAATGTCAAGGCTAGAGTCGATGTTGATGAGCTATGTGATAGGAAGAGACTATGCATGCAACCTACTGAACGCAATCGAAAAAATTGGGTCAAGCCACATGCCTACTACTGCCTTGATAGCCTCCAAAAGAAGCATTCATTGGGGTGGCTCAAATTCGTCGTGATGTTCCCAGATGGTTATTGTTCGAATATGATCAAGGGAGTCAATCTGGCAACTGGAGAAGTCACTGGGCTCGAGAGTCACGACTATCATATATGGATTGAGTGGCTGATGCCGGTGATGGTTCGAGGGTATCTCCCTAAGCATATCTGGCGAGTGCTTGCGGAGTTGAGTCATTTCTTCCGCACGCTCTGTGCCAAGCAGATATGTCCCTTGATGATTGAGAAGCTGCATGATCTAGTGCCCGGAGTTTCTATGCAAGTTAGAGACGATCTTTCCGCCAGGCTTCTTCACTCTGATGTTACATCTCATTGTGCATCTCGCGAACGAGGCACTCTTGGGTGGACCGGTGTAGTTTCGTTGGCAGTTTTGTATTGAGAGAGATTTTAAGTATATTCGAACCAAATGTGGAAACAAAAATAAGATTGAAGCATGCATAGCTGAGGCAACTCTCCTCCAGGAGATAACAGACGCCACGACAACATAATATGGCGATGATGTTCCCACTATGCATAACCAGGTCTGTCGGTACAATGTCGATGAGCCGAAGCATGATCCCAAGCTCCTCCTCTTCTAGTGTACCGGTGGCAAGGCTGGTGGCGCAACAAGTTATACCTTGAAAAAGGAAGAGAAGGATTGCATAATGCTCTATGTGCTTATGAACATGAAGGAAGTGGTCCGCGGTGAGAATGAAGAGGAGAAAGAAAATCAAGTGCCCAGTTTCCTTAGGTAAAATGGTGAACAAATTCATTTGCAACTAGTAACTCGGTTTCGATCTAATACGTATTTTCTCCTTTTAGCCAATTCACGGATGAAATGTGGTCGGGAGCGACGGATCCCGATGATGCGGAGTTGGAAACCCTTCTGAAAGTGGGTGCCCCCGGAAAGAAAAATTTCACGTCTTGGTTCTACGAAAAGGTAATTTATAACTTGTCCCTCTTACCTGGCAATCCGTGACTTGTCCCTCTTATTACACATAACTAATGCACAATTTGTACGCAACTTGTAGGGAGCCGATCCCAACGTTGAGATGTCGGATGAGTTGAGATGTGTCTCCCAGGGTTGTAACCGTAAAGTCGAGATGTATGAGAAGTATGATGTGAATGGTTATCGATTCCATACAGATTCTTACCAGAACCGTCGGCCAAATGCAAAAACTGTAAATACCGGGGTCTTCACCAGAGGAGCCGATGACTTTGATTACTATGGAAGGTTACAAAATGTATACGAGCTGACGTTCAATAATACGCCCCTAGAACTCAAGCTTGTTGTGTTCAAATGCCACTGGTTCGACCCACGCGGTGGATATAGAAGTACCCCTTCCATTGGGTTAGTTGAAGTTAGGCCTTCAACCACCTATAGTGGATCCGGTGTCTTTATTGTGGCCCACCAAGCCAAACAAGTTTATTATTTAACCTACCCATGTCAGAAAGAGGAACCCAAGGGCTAGGAAGTCGTGTTCCAGGTATCGCCACGTGGTAAGCTACACATGCCCTCCGACGATGATTACAACAACATTGACCCTAAAACATACGAGGGAGTTTTCTATAAAGAACAAGAGAACTTTGGGGACTTTGACTTACAAGATCTTGAGAACCTCGAGAAAAATGCATAGACTCGTGGTGAGGTAGTCACGAATATAAAGGACATTGATATGCTCACCAAGTTATATTCGGACAATGGCAACAATGAGCCTCCACCCTGCGATGAACCTCCAACTTACTTCTCACGTGATAGTGATGTTGATAGTGCTGATGAGAACCCAAGACATACACATGAGAGTGATGATGATGAGTGGTGAGGATCTTTTATGTCTTTTATGCCTTGACTATGCTTAGTATCTTTATTATGCTTAGTATTTATGCTTAGTATCTTTATTATGCTTAGTATTTATGCTTCGTATCTTTATTATGCTTAGTATCTTTATTATGCTTAGTATCTTTATTATGCTTAATATCTTTATTATGCTTAATTGGATCATGTATTCATAATAAATTGTTTACCTCTTCTCAATGCAGGTGATTGACCAATATGAGCCAACGCAAGGAATCAACGTCCTCTATCCTTAAGTGTTTGAAGCAGAAGAAGGTTACCAAAAGTGGAAGAGCACCCATTCCCAACTCGTGTTACAATGACGACAATGCGGGAGGAGGAGGACGAGGTGAGGGAGGAGGAGGTGGACTTCCTCTGAGGCCAGGACGAGGTGCAGGACGAGGTGAGGGAGGAGGCGGACTTCCCCCGAGGGCAGGACGAGGTGCAGGACGAGGTGGAGGACGAGGACGAGGTGGAGTACGAGGTTTATGCCTTCTGAGTGACCTACCCTCCGCTTCTGGCGACGTGGCTTTTGAGTCTGCTTACTCGGAGTCTCCTGACGAGGAGGAGGACTCTCGAGACTTGGAGGAGGAGTCTCAAGACTTGGAGTGGGAGTCTCGATACCAGGAGGGGGGGGGGGTCTCGAGACCAGGAGGGGGAGTCTCGAGACACGAAGGGGGAGCCCCAAGACCAGGAGTTAGGGCCGTCGACGCGGCCGAAGAAGCCAAAGATTCATGGGGAATCGGGTGTCCCAGTGGACGAACCTGCTTCTGAGGAGGAGAAACCCATCATTACGCCTAACGGCATTGAGTAAGTGGCTATACTAATTTTGAACATGTAATTTCATTTTGGTCATAACAATTTGGCATGTACTAATGTTTTACTATTGTGCAACAATTGGACATTTCCTCTAGGTACCCGTGCGCCTAACACCTTGGTTGGAGCTCTGATTAGGAAATTTTGGCCAGGCTTTTACACTCCCGTCCCCAACGGCGAGAGGAAGCTAGCCACCAGTTGGGCGCACTATAAGGCCGCCGAAAACTCGGGCTATGCTGGGAAAGCTTCTGATGCCGTGATCACGAAGTTTTGGGTAAGGCAAAGTTTTCGAGTTTCGTTCATAGTTGATGACCCCACCATGCTAACTTATGAGCCTCACAATATTTTTTATGTATGATTACAGAGATTCTATAGGGTGCTTCCGGAGGACCAGGAGAAGGCGGACAAGACTTTGCGGGGGGCTTGTCAGAGGTTGACACGGCAGCAGTTTTACAATAGAAGCATACCACCACCAGTCTATACAGCTCCGAGAAGTTGGGCAAGAGGGCGCCGAAGCATTTGAATGTGAAGGACCAACCAAAATGACCGAGAAAGATTATGCCGGGGTAAGTAAATTGTCAATCAGATTCTATGTTGTTGCTAATTGCATTATCCATTCTTCAAATGAGTATTGTTTTTTCAGGTTATGCCCACGTGGGCCGATGGTAAGGAGGACGCATGGCTGGCGTTGTCGGCGAGGTGGCGCGGGGAAGACGCCGATTTCAACGCCTTGAGCGAGCGGAACAAGGCAAACCGTGGCTCCGGGGGGACACACTGTGTGGGAAACCGCAACCATGGTCGCTTCAAGGCTCATATGGTATGCACATGTATACATGGAACAATCTGTATTTATTTCCCCTCGTGATCCTACTTGATATGCATAACATTTCTTTGGCGATGCAGGAGACACATCTAGAGAGGCCTTGTTCTGACTATGAAGTATGGGAGCGGATGAAGCAGAAGAGGCTCGATCTGTCCCTGCCTCAGCCCTCGCTCCCGGAGTTCTATGGCACTGCCAAGGAGGATGGTGCTAACTACCTCGAGGCGTTCACTGGTTTTCATCCGGAGGTGGAAGATCCTAGAGTAGAGGAGATCGACGAGAGAGCGGTGGTCGTGGCGGGGCGCGGCCGAGAGCATGGCCGTTTCAAGATTCTCGATAGGGTGATCCCACGAACTCCTGCTTTGAGCCTCACGCGGATCAAGGCTACCCTCACCGCCGATGACCCCGCTATCCCGCCTCGAGGGCCTTCCCGAGCGAACGGCGATGTAAGTTTTTCTCATTTCCATCATCTTTTCAAAAATCATTCATGAGTGGCTAAGTTGACGAGATTCATTGTTTTTGAAATTGTAGCCTGCTTTGGACGCGGCCTACAAGGCCGCTTTTGCGGAACACTTGGTGACGCTCGAGACGTGGTCCCAGACCCGAGCGGCCTACGAGGAGTGGGCAGAGTTACGCGATGATGTAAGTTTCCACCTTTATTTTTGCAAAATATGACAAGTCTCGCATTCCCTAGTTTGAATCTTTATTTCTGCAACGCCTCATATCTAAACTATCTTGCAGCTTTTGGAGAGGTTTTATGGCACTGGAGAGCGATCCACTCTACCGCCACGGCCACCTAGGCGAGGGCCGCAGCCAATCTTCCCATCAAAGGACGAATATGCCTTGACCTTCTACTCAGGGACTCCGGTAAGTTATTTGCCAAACCAGTTGTTACAACAAACCAAACCTGTGCCTTGGTGGTTGCTAACTCTGCCTCAAACATGTAGGGACCGGGATGCTCCGGCAATACACACTTTGGTCGTCCTGATGCCTCGCCGACTATCTCGCGCGCGATGACACCGGTTCATACCGGCCGTGCTTCTCCTGGTGCTTCCGCTGGTGGTGGTGGTGGCGGTGGTGGTGATTCTCCTTCTTTCCATCATGCTGAGGGTGGCGGTGCTTCTCCTTCTACCGGTGGTGGTGGTCATGGCGGTACTTCTCCTTCTTCTGGTGCTGGTTCGACGGCGGCTACTCGACGTCAAGCTTCACCTTTCTTCGCGCGGGGAGACATGGGTCTCTCGAGCAGCTCCCCGGAGGTGTAGGAATGTGCATGTGTTAGGATGCACTTAGAGATGTGCCTATGTGTGGATGATGATGTACTTATCTATGTGTGGATGATGATGTACCTATGTGTGGATGATGATGTACCTATGTATGGATGATCTTATATGTTTGTGTCGATGTGCATGTGTTGTTTGTGGGAATTTAATATGCGAATTGTTTGTGGGAATTTAAAATATGCAGGGAAGACACAAACAAAAATAAAAAAAACAAAAAACTGGACTGAGCTAACGCCGACGGCATTGCGTCGGCGTAGCTGATGACCATATGTCACGGTTTGATCTGGGCCGACGGGGTAGCCGTCGGCGTACAAATAGTGTGGCCCCAGCGAACGGAGCTAGGCCGACGGGGTGGCCTTCGGCGTATACTTGTACGCGTCCCAGCTATGTCCAGCGTGGACGTTGCATGGGGCAACACGTGGCACCGTAGGCCGACGGCATTGCCGTCGGCGTAAAACACCTGCCGTTAACGGCTGTTAGCTGGTGCAAGTGGTACCCACAGAGGCTGTACACCGACGGTATCGTATAGCCGTCGGCCTACCACATACGCCGACGGGATGTTAGTGTACGCCTACGGGGGCGTAGGCCGACGCCGTTACGCCGACGGCTACCGTCGGCGTAGCCTACGCCGACGGGTTTCGATGGCTACACCGACGAGGTATGGCCGTCGGCCTATTCCCTGTAGTGGTGGTACCAATTATTACATGGTATCTAACAGCGTTTCCTTAATCTGGTCAAATCTTCTCAGAATATTAATTGTTCATACCGAGAAGAAATAGATAAATGGGGTAGTATCTGTTTATATGTCTTATGAAACAAAACCATGTTGAGAATTATGTATGCTTGCCTATCTCCACACCTGGAGCATAGCCACATAATCCGGCGAATTCTTTGGAAGGTAAATGCCCCTGCTAAGGTGAAAAAAATTCGGTGCTTCCAGATGTTCCATAAACATAGGAGAAGGAAGGTGGAGGCGGTCGAGGGTGGCATTAGACCCATATTGCAGTAAGACGGGAGCTCCCTGACGTCCATCAGGTTGGGGCGGGAGGGCGCAGCCAATCGATGTCCAGAAGCTCAAGGCAAAAGGGCAGCTGAAGAACAGGTGGTTTGTAGACTTGCTGGGGTGAGCACAGCGGGGGCAAAACCCCTCTTCAGGCCGCATGATGTTCTTTTTAACCACTTCACTGCGGGATTAGACACGGGCCTGCATGAGGAGCCAAGCAAAGAACTGCACTTTGGACGGCGCCTTGTTTTCCCAAACAAAGCCGTGGAAGGGAGCAGAAGTACCGCCCCAAGTGCACAGCTTGTAAAGGGCCGCATTGTCAAGGGATCCGTTAGGTTTAGCACATACTCCCTCCGTTTAAAATATAATATGTTTTAGCTTTGTAAAGTAAATGTATCTAGACTACTTTTAGTATATAGGTTCACTCGAGTTTGGAGTGAATCTATACACTAAAAGAAGTCTAGATACGTTTTCTTTACAAACCTAAAACATCTTATATTTTGAAACGGAGGAAGTAGTTGGATCTCCCAGCGGTCAGGTTCCTCAGTGAGATTGCAATCAACTAGCAGGCCAGAGAGTTGAGCCAGTTGCCGCTCACCAGAGTTGTTGAGTCTAGGTACCAGAGTAGACCACATTCCAACCGTGAGGACGTGGCGCATAGAGACATCTTTGTCGGCAGCATGCGAGAGGAGGGCAGAGAATTGGCAGCCAAGGGGCGATCCTACCATCCAATAATTATCCCACCAGAAGGAGGCACGGCGGCCACCGCCAAGTCGGTAGGTCGATAGGATGCGGTAAAGTGGGAGAAGACTGTGGCGCTGGTGCACCTGAAACTTGGAGGGGGGTGGCTGTGATCAGTAGCAGCATTGTTCCAAACCCAGCAAGGCCACGGCGTGTCGATGTTGGCACGGATCTGATGGACAAGATTCATTTGCAGGGCTGAGTTCTTGTCAGCAAGGCTTTTAAGCCCAAGCCCCCCTTCGCACTTAGCCCGACAGACAGCAGTCCACGCAACCAGGCACCTGGCCCCCCTAGAGACACGGTCACCAGCATTCCACAGGAAGGCGTGACGCATCCCTTCAATGGCTCTCAGGAGGGCAGGGGGCCATTGAAGGGATGCGTCACGCCTTCAACAGAACCATCGGCGCAAAATCTTTCAGCTTTAGCTTATGGGCAGACATGGTTAATCCAAGATATGTTTGAGGGAAGCCCGCCACACGACATCCTAGCTCCACGACGTTGCAATGGACATCAGAGGGGGACATGCATAGGAACCAAAGTACTTTTATGGAAGTTGATCATGAGGCCGGTAGCTTCAGAGAACTGATCCAGTAAGCTTTTTAGGCGAACAGCAACAAGGAGACCAGCGCGCAGGATGATGAGTGTATCATCGACGTACTGCAGAATCTGACAAGGGTCTCCATCGGATAGAGGGTGGCAAAGAACAGGTTCTTGGCTGATCAACTGCTGCCATTCATACTGACCTTTGGGGTTCAGCGCTCAGTGGTACTGGATGAATTTTTTCGCTCCCAAATGCCGATGAAAGCAGCTGCTATACCGTTGGTGCAGGCCCAAATGCCGTCGGCATAAGGCTATGCCAAGGGCCACCACCGGCACCGTGCTGTCGGCATAGCTCAATGGTCGTCGGCATAGGTCTAGCCATAGGCATAACTCCCTATGCCGACGGTTTAGGCTTATTGTCGACATAGACTGGCCGTCGGCATGCAAAACTGACGGGCGGCCATCTGACGTCGCTACCACCTGGCCCTCTCTAGGAGCTTGCCTGGTAGGTTCTGAGGAGCTACGCCGACGGCAAGACTGTGTCGACATATCTTCTCCAGTTAGGCAAGAAAAAGAAACTTTTTGCCACAGAATACATGCTATTACTACAGTTTGCCATTTTGTCACTCCACAAATCCCAACAAATTAACGGTCGACATTCAAATTTTGCAGTTTGCAATTTGGCACACCACAGATCACAACAGATAATAACAACCCAGAAATTTCAATTCTAATGCGATACTGGGAGACACAATGCATAAAATCAAGCAAACTCAATGCTACAAAAATACAAATAGGGAATTACCATACCAAGATAGCTAACATTTGTCTTCCGGACAGCAATAAACTCGTGATTAGCAGCAAGACACATACCTGTGATTAGCAGATGTGCGTGAGAGACAGGAGTAAGAACTCTCTAAGTATTTCCTATACGACCCAGAACCTTTTTTTCTATCGAAAACAGAATGGTTGTAAGCAGAAATGATGGAAAGGCAGTTTAAACATGGAAAATATCTATACACTCGCTCCAGCGCATGACTGCGATCTTGATGTTCACTACCAGCTAACCAAATTATGTGTTAGAATATATGATCGTATCGTGTTTGTATAGGTATACAGTCATATTGTGTATTTCTTTTATATGTGTCCGTATTGTATGCCACTGGGACTTTCCTTGTAATTCTTCTTTATAATAAGCAATACAAGGCACCGGTACGTGTGGTTTCCCCTATCTTATATGGTATCAGACGCAAAACTCTAGCCGGACCGCGTCGCCCCCTACTTCCGTCGTCGCCGATCTGCAAACCACCCACCTCCCTCCTTCTCGCCACGCCGCCTCTCTTGGAGCCATGGGCGACGACGCTACACGGGCCGCGCAGGCCACCAAAGAGAAGGACAATCGTGAGGATCGCGAGGCCGCCGACGCCAAGGCCAAGCTGGCCCTCGCCACTGCCCCCTTCTCCAGCGCGGGGGCCTTCTCGCTCACTCCCTGCATTCCCAAGCCGTCGGCCTCCACTCCATCAAGGGGCACGTACAAGTCGAGCTGGCCCTCGACACCAGCGTTCATCGCCAATGGCGCACCTTCTTCCGTGCCGCCCTCCGCAAGTACGCGCTGCTCGACCACGTCGATGCACCCGCTCCGATCGATCCTACTCCAGAGTGGTACTTGTTGGATGCCATGGTGGTATCGTGGCTCTACGGATCTGTAACATCCCAGGATTAGCACCTAAAAATAGAGAGGACACATGTTTGTGCATTGCATTCATGCATTAGAAAATCCGGAGAATTTTTGCGCAAAACTAAAAGAGCTATGGAGGGATCGGGATCTCTCTTGTACTGAAGGAGACTTTGGAGCAAGTGCGATAGATTTCGACATGACCTTTGAAGAATTCTTTGTTTCAGGGAAAATTTGTTCAAACATATATTGAGATTTCAAATATGAAATTCAAATGAATTTATAAAAATCACAAATAAGAATTGGAAATATTTAATAACTTGAAATAAAATGATTACATAAATAATATAACAAGGATTCTTTATTAATATAAATATATATGCATATAGTATTACTTTACTATAGATAAATAAAAGAATTCTTTATATAAGACATTGTCTTTACAATTAGGAAATAAATAAGTAGGAAAAATAATTTCATAATTGAAATAAATCACAATATTCTTTATTACAACAATATATATGACATTGTCATTACAAAAGAATTGAAAAATAAATAAATAAATGAAATAAGTAAACTTTATTGAATTGAATACAATAATATGATGTTTTTTTACAATATATAAAATAGAATATAAATTACAATATCTCAACATTATTCAATCAGAAAAGAAATTACATATATTTATATAAAAGAGGAATTCCTAAGATACTGTTCTCAGATGTCCTTCAACAGTTGACATTTTTCTTCCTTCTCTTCATATCCTGAAAACAAAACAAAAAAGAAAACAAAGCAAAAAAAAATGAAAGAATGGTTAGTTGGTTAGTTTGCTCTCAAAAGTGAACAGTGAGTTGCACTATTAAAAGTTCATCATTGAGATAAACTTTAGAAAGGGCAAGTTTCACAAAAAAAGTAGCATTTGTTCATATCAGTATATTTTGCCTCAGTACAACATCATAGGCTGGAGAGGGGCAAGTTTCACCATGACAGTTAAAGTAATAAGATAAAAATTCCATAAATATCAAGTTTTCACTTGATGTCATCCACACCAGCAGGTCCCACTTGCAAGCAGCTTGCACATCAACATGCAAGTAGTTGCTATCAACACCACAGCAAACTAGGAAACCAGATAAGAAGGAAACAACTGTATCCAACAAGAACCTGGCCACACTCCACATCACATCCACACAAAATTACCATCATAGTGTTATACCTCACCCTCAACCAACTCTGGTTGCTCCTTGGAGCCATCCAGGAGCTAGGAGTAGAGGGATTCACAGCAAAGGCAACATGGTTGCAAGTTAGGAGGAGGCAAGAAGCACTAGTAGTCCAAAGAAGAACTAGCCAGCATCTCAAGTATCAATATAGGAATTCAAAGTAGATCCAACAAGAAATAAGGAGGAGAAGGATTTCCAGGACAGGATGCATGGAAGCTTACATTAGTAGCAGAACAAGATCAACAATCATATCTTGTAGCAGGTAGAACTTTACAATATTTTCAGCAGCTGTATTCTATTTTGCATCAGCATCTTGGGAAAATAAAGAGACTAATACCCATCAAATCCACCCCTACACCCTTCAACTAGATGATCATCTAGGAGGATTGGAGGGGGTGTTCTCTCAGATTTACATAGAGATGCTATGTATATTCCTCATAGAGAAATAAAAAGATACATCATAATTTTTGTTCTTATTTAGAGTTTGGCCTCAGCCTTTGCATCCTAGGCAGGGGATATAGCACACTTCTACTAATCATACCAAGGCCATAAAAGCATCCAAATCATCTTTACACAAACCAGCAAGCATGAGGGATTGCTAGGCACAAATCCAAAAGAATTGGAATTGCACCTCAGGCACAATCCCAAACTCACTCCCACCACATTCTCAATCTAGTCTTAAAAACTAGAACATCGGCCCTTCATCAAGTTTGATAATAAATCATTTTCTTAGATATTCAAAATTATCTAAGAATCATTTTATATTTTAAAACAAAGGTAACTGAATCAAGATTCAGTTACACACTGCTCATCTTCACAGTTTGATTCAAGGCATCTCATACTACAACAAATATCACAATCTTCATTTTATAAGATCATCCAGAATTCATCAGCTACCCTCTCATATAAGTTTAGAAGAATTCAAATCATTTTCTTAGCTAATAAGCCAGGAATTATTAGTGTACTGCTATTATCCCTGACAGAGGAGTGTATATCTTAACACACTCAGAGCTAATTGTCATATGTCATTCACCATCCAGCAATAATTTCAAGCCAATATGATTTCCAGATCATTTTCCTAACCAACTCAACTAGCAGTCAGTATCAATAGTTCTTGACTGTCAACATGAACTAGTAAATGTTCAGACCAGCAAGTATCCCAAACAGATAAAAATCCAAACCAATGGTTGAATTTTCATGTCTACTGTAATCATCCAGAAGGGTTTCTCAGATCATCTACCCATATTAAGAGTAGCATAAACCTACTATTACCATAGTACCTTATCATTTAATCATAGGGTAAAGAATTAAAACAGGGCCTTGAGACCATCACAAGTAAACCAATCATGTCCATTGAGCATCAAATCAAAGCTAAGATATCTCCACAGGACACAGTTATTCACCAGATGTGAACCCTAGGTTCAGAGATGAAATCTAGATAGTGGGGAATTACAGAAAGCACACTTGACATAGCAAGGTAGATAAAGCCTGGAGGGGAGCATAGAAGAGAGAAGCACCTACCTGGGGCGAGTCCTAGCTCGCCGAAGAGGCCACGAATGAAGCGGCACGACGACACGATGGGCACCAAGGCGCCTGCACCGCGCCGAGCTGTCCCAACAACATCTGTAGCACGGCGGGGGGTCACGGCCAAGCAGCAGCACCGCCGGGATCGACAGCGGTCCGGCCAGGGAGGAATTAGGGTTTCGCATGGGCGCATACGGGGAAGGCCGAGAGGCAACGGGGAGACAGAGATTAAAGGAGGAGAGAGAAAAGGGTCCTCATCGGCTGGTGGCAGTGCCGGAGTTGGCCGGCGACCGGCCGAAGCGGCACCAGCGCTGGCGGCGACGGCATCACAAGCGAGTAGAGAAAGAGGGGAGAGATCAATGCGTGTGTGCGAGTGAGAGGAGAGGAAGAGAGGGGTGGGCTGTGGTCTGGATGACCCAGGCCAACCTAGATGGGCCAGGCCAACCCATGTACCAACCCAAAACAGCCCAAGTCAAATAAAATAAGAATAGAAATAAAAGTAAAATAAATAAATTACCAAAATAACCTTTAAACATTTTCATCTATAGAAAATTATAGAAAAATCATAAAAATATATTTAATATATTAAAATTATCACAAAAATAATATCCACCTAACAAAAATATAACTTTACTTATTTAAGTTAATAAAATGCAAATAAAGATTAAACACTATTAAATCTTAAGTGAAATTTCATTAAATAAGGAAAAATCATAAAAATAAATAAAAATCATTTTTGTGTATAAAAATAACTTTACTATTTTATAAAAATACTAACTTAGAATTTTTACAAATAAAATATAAAGCAAATATTTAAAGACATTAAATTCTTTGAAGAATTTTACAAAAATAAAGGTAAGACCTAAAAATAAATAAAATTCATTTTCAAGATCTTTAATAAGTATATTTCACTAGAAAAATACTATATATATTATTCAAAAACATTTTAAGATAATAAAATTCAGTACTTATTTTACTCAAATAAAATAACCACTTTGTTAATTTTTAAAATTATTCTTAAGTAAGAAATAATCACATTTTCTTATGAAACACTAAAACCTTTAAAGTTTAATTACTAAGTCTAAATCCATAATCAAAATAAAACTTAAAAATAACTATTAGCCTTTAGATGTTTCTTTTAAAATCTTAAATTCAAATAAAACGCCTTTAAAATAAATATTATATATCACTCATGTATAAGGGGGTGAATAATATCCATCCCTCAACCACTCTTAAAATAATTCTAAACCCTAACAAAATTTGTTATATCATCTATTTATGCTCCCAATAATAAATTGCATATTATTAAAATTTATCTTTCACTTAAATTAAAAAGGGATCATCCTTAATCATATTTGCCAAAACCCTAAAACTAGATGCTATTCGAAAACTCATCATATCTTACAATTCACTTCTGTTTTTATAGTTAACTTTGGTTTAAACAATCATAAACATCTCATTTGAAGTTTATTCATGTTTTAAAGTTAACTTTAGTCACTTGTATCATCAATTAAAATATGATAACTTAACACCATTCATAACCATCACCAACCCTAATGTAAAACCTAACAAACCTTAAGAATAATTAACCTTAACTAAATACTAGTTCCTTCAAATGTTATTCTCTTTGCCACTTCACACAAACAAGTCTATATTAGTTCCTTCATCTCTTAAGAACTCAACTCAAAGACTTTTTATCCCAATCACCAGATAACAATTAATCATAATCACATTATTCTATTAGTATTTGTATATTTTGAATTGTTAACACTTAAGTTCCTGATCAATGTCATTGCTTATGAAATAAACTTAAATATAAACCCAATCTTAAAGAAGATACCTAAGATCAACTTATTCAACATACTTAGGGTTTCACTTTCGGAATTATAAAATTGCATAGCATTATTTATGCATAATGGCATCTTGCTTCTTTAAACATTAGTCCTTACCGGACCAATGATGCTGATTTCAGATATTGGATCTTCTATTATCTCGAAGACCGTGAGTGCATAATCTTGCAATCACAAAAGGCAAGTTCACACTTGGTCATGTCCTTTGATTATTTTCTATAAAGTATTTTGCAAATCCAGTGTTGTCATCACCTGCATTTGAAAAAGATCAGAAAATACTGTTTTCATAATAATATAATTATAGATTATTTACCATGAGGTAATAATCTACTATGAAAGTTCCGGTGGTAAAGGAACATATTATCTAGGACTTAACCACCAATGTCGCCAGTGATTCTTGCGCCGTATATTACGCGTTAACCATGAGATTTGGAATGGGATGGAGAAGTCAACTGGATCGGCTCCCTTTCGCATGCATTGGACACTGTTCTAGGCATTTGTAAGTTGCAGATCGTGGGTATAGCCGTTTATACGGGGGAAGTCTACCGTGGATCTGAGCTTACAAAAGACAGATATCTAGTGTTAATGGTTGTTGTGTGTATCCAATTAAGGTATATCCGTTTTATACGGGGAAAAGTCTACCTTGATTTTGGTCATCCAACAATTGTGGTGTATGCGGGGTCGCGGAGAAGGACAGTGATTGGCTTGGATCTTAGTCTAGGCCTCATACCAAGGAAGTGTGAACGAGCCTATAACTCGGATGTGCAACAAAGCTAAGATCTCTCATGGGTAAAGTAACGCACCTCTGCAGAGTGTAAGAACTGTAACTTGTTACTCCCTGTTCCGGGAAGGAGCTGCGAACGCTGCGGGAAAGGAACTCCATGAAAGTTCTGGTAAACCCGTGAAGGCTGATGGACATAGTTTTTCAGAATAAAATCAACCTTTGAAGAAATGTTTACGAAAACTTGCATTGCCTACGACCTATGGTATGTGGTAGTAGATAGTGCATCAAACACTCCTCTTTAGTGAATTTGCTGAGTACGCTCGTACTCAACGTATCTTCTTAACCCTTGCTAGATCTCGGAGAAACCAATGACGTTTCGAGGAAATAAGTCACTTGAAGAGTTGAAGATATCTAAGGGAGATCAATGGAGTCAAAGACCTTACCGGAATCTATCGAAGAAAAGCTGAAGCATATAATAGAAATAAAACTCCTAGAATCTAGAACCTACTTCTGTAGAATAATACTATAGTAGTACTTTCAAGCCTTATACATATATTAATAGTAGTACTTCTAAAGTAACTCCGAGTGGATCTTTCTGGTTCTTTCGGTATAATATTCCTCACTGTCCGAGGAAGCTCTCTGGATCTTTTGTAATATGCTATATGTAATATAAAGTCTTGTCTTGGACCCGCGATGTTTCTGTTGTACCACTCTGAGGGATATAATGCGGATGGAACGGTGTTCCATTGGTATTATATCAACGACTATAGTGTACTACACCATGCAGTGTATGCTGGGTCACCGTAGGATCCGTGCCATCGATCTGTGGACAAGCATCAATGACCTCTTCAACGACCACAAGATCAATCGCCAGCTCCACCTCTCCACCGAGCTCGACGAGATCAAGATGGGTGAACTTTCCATGACCGAGTACCTGAAGAAGATCAAGGCCCTCGCCGATGGTCTAGTAGATCTTGGAGCACCGGAAGAAGATGCCAAGCTGGTGATCCACTGTCTCAACGGCCTCCTCGATCAATACGAGCACGCTGCCGACTTGATCTCCCTCATGCCCGAGATCACCTTCGAGAAGTGTCGTTCCTTCCTCGCGCTCCAAGATATGAAGCAAAAAATCACCGAGCCCGCAACTCCGACACGGCTCTTGTCGTTGACGGTGCCAACCCTGACAAAGACAATGACAACCGCCGCAAGAAGAAGAAGGATGCGGTTGAGGCCGCCAAGAAGGGCGCTATTGTCCAGCACCAGGCCCCTGCTGCACCACCGGCCTTCTCTTTGCCAACCTAGCCCATTCCGCAACTCCCATGGAACGACGCAATCCATATGTGGCCCTACGGTTGGGCACACAACTACGTGCCACGTCCTACGCCCTCGCCACACTCATTCTACGCGTAGGGGACCTATAGCGTGCCGCACTCCTCCTATGGATACGGCTACGTGCCCTCGTGTAACACCCTCAGAATCGGCCCTATGCAGGTTGCAGCGATCCCCGCCAAAGCCGCATAGAAATGATTCAAAGGTGCCCACCAGGCACTTTCGTGCGGGTGGAAAACGAAGTAATATCATTACACAATAGTCCTCGATGGAACCCACAGAACAGATATATACAAGAGCGACTCAAAGAGTCAAGAATACAGATATACAATACAAAGATCCAAAACACTTTGAAAACGATACGGCGTCCGAGTACGGACAAGATGCAAATTGAGATAAGAGCCCTGAAGAATAACCAATGGCGTCCATAACTCCGCCCAGGCCAAGCCGGAAGGGTAACCCTGCTAACGATGTCGATCTCAAAACCTGCTTAAACAAAAGGGGTGCCGACAAAGGGCAAAGGAAAAAGAGAGAGCGGTCAGTACTGAGGCCAGTACACGGCGAGACTAGAATTCGGCGGTCCTCGCCTACATAGGTATGGTGGACTGAAGCGGCAGCGCATCATGCACTAAACAACCTATAGAGACTCAATATAACTGTCGGCTATCAGAGAGGGATAATAAAGACCTATTCGGAACCAACCTGATACTACCACCAAACATAACCATCCTGGTATAACCCCCTCGAGACCAAACGAGGAAGTCAACCGAGGAACTCACACAGTTGGCAGTTTTATTTATCCGGTTATCGTTGCAGCAATTACTAGTCAGGTATAGATAGTCGTCCTGATATAATAAGCAGTGGGCACTTTTAGTTAACCATTCCGTTGTAGTTGCAACACTTACTAGTCCGTTAGAATTAGCATGAGATATCCTAAACACAGCAGTTATTGGTACTTTTATTTAGCCATTTCGTTGTAGTGAAGCTGACTACTAGTCATATCGGATACAAGTCAAATTATAACAGTAAACTTTAGTTATAGTTGTCTATGATCGAGAACTGTGCTCCAAGTCGTCCATCACCACGGACACGGCTTCTCGAAAAGATTTAACCCTGCAGGGGTGCACCAAAGTTTCCACACGCACCTACACCCTTGTTGTCAGATCAGGTAGGTACAAGATCACAAAACATACACCCAACGGTATGTCGACGGGGTTTCGGACACGACGTTTCCCAGACCCAAAGCAAGCACGGGGGGCCACCCCACTAAGCTACCCGCAACGAAGTCAGCCGGTCTCCGAGACGGACCCAGGGTTTGTGACAATGGCTGTAAACGTCTGGGAACCCGAAAGTGTGACTGGGCTTGTCGATACCGCGTAAACATTCCACATTGGTTCCAAAATAGTACAGGCGCTCCACGCGCAATCGTAAATAAAGCAGTAAAGCATGACATAAGTACAGGATAGTAATAAAGCCCCAAACTACTTTGTGCCCCCCCGGTACAGTACTTTGAAACCAGGTACTAATCGATGGGGGTGCCCACACACCCCACCTGTGGTTAGCGCGCTCGATCTCGGAACAGGTGTCAAGAACTCGGGGTCCTACGGGACACCAGTGAGCGGTTAAAAACCAAATATTGTCTATTACCCACCGGTGCCTCTGCATTATTTACCTACTTCAATTTTAGTGATTAAACAGTAATTAAAGCCATGATCATCTCCAACATCAAGCATATGACAGTCTTCCAACAACTGTGGTACTTGACGACACACAACAACACTTGAGCAAGCAACTACGACACACAAGGCCGACTATCTACCAAACAACAGGTAATAGGATGTGTCCAAGGCAATATAAGGCTGCAAGGGATATCACGGGTACGAAAACTAGAGCATCGCAACATAGATAGCAATAGATCAACAGGAGGAAATGAGGACTATAAAAGTAAGATAGGTAGAAAGAGGGGGGATGCTCGCCTGAAAACATTGTCGAAGGTTCATCCGAAGATCGGGTCGACATTCGCATCAACTCATCGGCCTAATCCGTGAAGAAGCAAAGCACTAGAAGAAACTTCGGATGCATATTTAATACTATGGTAAAAGATCGAGCATGATCCAAGTATGATGTATGGCATGGCAAGGGGCGATGCAATTAGACCATATTAAGCGGAACCGGGGTCCCAACAATTAATTAGTAGGTTTATGTTGTTTAGATACCCGCAATTTAAATGTTGTCTTATCAAGGCAAAAGTATAGCACCAGTTCGCTACACAAATTTAAATGGGACCAATATTAGACTAGATTCGCCCGCATATGGTCTCCATATTTAATTATGAGGTGAATCGGCATAAGGCCCCCAAACCACAAAAATATGTATGCGACATGAATGATTTAATGCAACCAGATATATAGTTGGAAATTTATAAAATAGGGGCTCAGAAAAGGTCACACATTGGTATCTATGATCTTGGGGTTTGCCGAGGGTTCGGGATCGGTCTTCGAACACCGGGATCGATCTTCAGATCGAGGCGTCGGGGTTTGGGTGCGGTGTTCGGTTTGGCCTCGGGATCGGCGAAGGAGATCTTGGGGATTTTCCGTGATGGAGTTCTTGATGTCCCGTGCCGGAGATCTTATCGTCGATGACAAACATGGTTTCCGACTCGAGGGTCTTGTCCATCGAGAGGGTTCAGAGATCTTGCTGCAATCTTGTTGACCTTCAATTCGCTTCACAGCAACATGCTAGCATCACCACAACTCTAGCAGGCAACACCATCTGACAACATCAAAGCCAAAACATCTTGATGAATAGGAGCAGAACACGCACATGCAGAACAAATACATGGTGGACGCGCGGCACATACGGCCTGTTGATGACGAATGAGAATGGCAGGAGGCCAGCGACCGGGACATGAAAGGCATCACGGGGTGACATGCTCGAACGAAGGCGGCAATGAGGGGCCCCAGGCCACGGTGAAGGAAGACCGCGCAGGGCGTCGCAAACCCGAGCAGAGGAGGAGGCGCATGGGGAACATGTCGGCGGCGGAGCTTGCCGGCGCTGCGGCTTGGCGAGTTCAGCGTCACGCAGGTCGACGATGCTGGGCACACGTGCTGGCACGGCCACGGGAAGGCGCGGAAGACGCGGGCGCAACGGCCGGAGATGGGGCCAGCTTGGGAGGAAGGCACCGGGGTGGCGGCGGCGCACGAGAAGCCGGGTAAGAGGCGACGAGGACGACGGGCGTTGGCAGTGCTGGGTCCTGGCGACGGGGAGTCGATGGCGGCCAAAGGCCTGAGGCGAGGTCGGAAAGGCCGGAGGCAGTGCTTGCGCAGGAGTCGATGGCGAGGTGCCCTGAGAGGTCGGAGGTGGAGAACGTGGTTGAGGGAGGGAGGCGAGCAGGGGCAGCGAGCGAGGAGAGAGGAACCCGGCGGCGGCGCATCAGGGGAAGGTGAGGATCGAGGAGAGAGGCGCATGGTGGTGCGAGGCATACAGATGGTCGGGTCGGGAGCGATGGAAACAGACGGGAATCATGGGCGGGGTGGGGTCGCGTGCGCTACGAGGTGTGCGTGAGTTGGGTACGGGACTGCGGGGTGGTTGTGGCTGTGTGGGGAGGGTAATTGGATAGGGCAGGTAGGGATTAGGGTTAGGTCCAGGGTAGGTTTAGGGTTTCAAGCTAGGCTGGGTTTTTGGGCTAGGTCGGGGTCGTAGACTGCTGCTAGCTGGGCCGTTGGGCCTGGCGGGCGGCGGTCTCCTCCGGGGTTTATAAAATAGGGTTTTTATATTATAGTATATTTATTTTGTTTTGTTTAAAATAAAACAGTTGCAACTATGTTGTAGACAAAATAAAATATCTGGATAGGCCAGATTTTGATTTGAATAAAGAGATGGGGTATTTTAGAAAACAAAGAGAGGCTTTTAGAGAAATAATTTTTAGTTTAACAGATGCATGATGCCTGATGATGCACAAAGTAGTACACAATCAATCGATTTATAGTAGTGGTTTTACCTGGGGTGCTACAATTCGACACCACTAACAATGGATCTCGCCCTCGAGATCCGCCTCCTGGTATGGGGATGAAAGCCGACGCTCTGAATCTTTTCGCTTAATGTAGATCTTCGCGACACCACTAACAAAGATTATTTCTCCATCTTGAAATTGGTGACACCACCAACGAGCGGTCGTTGATCATGTGCGTCAAGGGAGTACTCCGGATAAACAAAAGACGAAAATAGAGGCATCAAAAGATAAGGCCACCTCTAACTTCGATAGAAGGAGAGAAAAGGTGCACTCTAATCCACTTCAATGTACAAGAGCAAATAGATTGAGTAGTCGGCATGGGGGCCAATCCATCACGCACCCAAACTATTACTTCGCACATGCAGTAGAAAATCACGCCACCCATTCTCGGAATTAGACTGAAGATCTCGACAAGCGACGTTTGGAATCAAAGGAGGGGTGGAGATTCTCATCAGATCTGATATAGATGACTTCATCGTATCGGAAAACATCGGAGGATAGAAAGAAATTTTTTAGTGAATTTTCGGTCCACTGAAAGGTACAACAGATGAAAGATTCATCAGATAGCGTGAAGGTCGGATGTCGAAGCACCGTTACAAGAGGAGGGAGTGAAATCCTGAAGGTACGACGGAAACTCAACTACGAGAATTCCTGGACTCGAAGAAAAGATAAGTGGGTAGATTCAAAACTCGCAAAGGTAAGATAAGAATAGCAGAGGGGTAAGGAGTAAAAGCAGACCTAATCAGATCTATCCAACCGGTTTTTCCAAAATAGTTTTGACACTCTACGACGACCATTAGCTAGGTTATCCTACAGGCTGGACCAGTGGGGTATCGTAACTGCTGAGCTCTGATACCACTCTATAACACCCTCAGAATCGGCCCTATGCAAGTTGCAGCGATCCCCGCCAAACCCGCATAGAAATGATTCAAAGGTGCCCACCAGGCACGTCCGTGCGGGTGGAAAACGAATTAATATCATTACACAATAGTCCTCGATGGAACCCACAGAACAGATATATACAACAGCGACTCAAAGAGTCAAGAATACAGATATACAATACAAAGATCCAAAACACTTTGAAAACGATACGGAGTCCGAGTACGGACAAGATGCAAATTGAGCTAAGAGCCCTGAAGAATAACCAATGGCGTCCATAACCCTGCCCAGGCCAAGCCGGAAGGGTAACCCTGCTAACGACGTCGATCTCAAAGCCTGCTTAAACAAAAGGGGTGCCGATAAAGGGCAAAGGAAAAAGAGAGAGCGGTCAGTACTGAGGCCAGTACACGGCGAGACTAGAATTCGGCGGTCCTCGCCTACATAGGTATGGTGGACTGAAGCGGCAGCGCGGCATGCACTAAACAACCTATAGAGACTCAATATAACTGTCGGCTATCAGAGAGGGATAAGAAAGACCTATTCGGAACCAACCTGATACTACCACCAAACATAACCATCCTGGTATAACCCCCTCGAGACCAAACGAGGAAGTCAACTGAGGAACTCACACAGTTGGCAGTTTTATTTATCCGGTTATCGTTGCAGCAATTACTAGTCAGGTATAGATAGTCGTCCTGATATAATAAGCAGCGGGCACTTTTAGTTAACCATTCCGTTGTAGTTGCAACACTTACTAGTCCGTTAGAATTAGCATGAGATATCCCAAGCACAGCAGTTATTGGTACTTTTATTTAGCCATTCCGTTGTAGTGAAGCTGATTACTAGTCATATCGGATGCAAGTAAAATTATAACAGTAAACTTTAGTTATAGTTGTCTATGACCGAGAATTGTGCTCCAGGTTGTCCATAACCGCGGACACGGCTTCTCGAAAAGATTTAACCCTGCAGGGGTGCACCAAAGTTTCCACACGCACCTACACCCTTGTTGTCAGATCAGGTAGGTACAATATCACAAAACATACACCCAACGGTATGTCGACGGGGTTTCGGACACGACGTTTCCCAGACCCAAAGCAAGCACGGGGGGCCACCCCACTAAGCTACCCGCAACAAAGTCGGCCGGTCTCCGAGACCCACCCAGGGTTTGTGACAATGGCTGTAAACGACTGGGAACCCGAAAGTGTGACTGGGCTTGTCGATACCGCTTAAACATTCCACATTGGTTCCAAAACAGTACAGGCGCTCCACGCGCAATCGTAAATAAAGCAGTAAAGCATGACATAAGTACAGGATAGTAATAAAGCCCCAAACTACTTTGTGGCCCCTGGTACAGTACTTTGAAACCAGGTACTAATCGATGGGGGTGCCCACACACCCCACCTGTGGTTAGCGCGCTCGATCTCGGAACAGGTGTCAAGAACTCGGGGTCCTACGGGACACCAATGAGCGGTTAAAAACCAAATATTGTCTATTACCCACCGGTGCCTCTGCATTATTTACCTACTTCAATTTTAGTTATTAAACAGTAATTAAAGCCATGATCATCTCCAACATAAAGCATATGACAGTCTTCCAACAAATGTGGTACTTGACGACACGCAACAGCACTTGAGCAAGCAACTACAACACGCAAGGCCGACTATCTACCAAACAACAGGTAATAGGATGTGTCCAAGGCAATATAAGGATGAAAGGGATATCACGGGTACGAAAACTAGAGCATCGCAACATAGATAGCAATAGATCAACATGAGGAAATAAAGACTATAAAAGTAAGATAGGTAGAAAGAGGGGGGATGCTCGCCTGAAAACATTGTCGAAGGTTCATCCGAAGATCGGGTCGACACTCACATCAACTCATCGGCCTAATATGTGAAGAAGCAAAGCACTAGAAGAAACGTCGGATGCATATTTAATACTATGGCAAAAGATCGGGCATGATGCAAGTATGATGTATGGCATGGCAAGGTGCGATGCAATTAGACCATATTAAGCGGAACCGGGGTCCCAACAATTAATTAGTAGGTTTATGTTGTTTAGATACCCGCAATTTAAATGTTGTCTTATCAAGGCAAAAGTATAGCACCAGTTCGCTACACAAATTTAAATGGGACCAATATTAGACTAGATTCGCCCGCATATGGTCTCCATATTTAATTATGAGGTGAATCGGCATAAGGCCCCCAAACCACAAAAATATGTATGCGACATGAATGATTTAATGCAACCAGATATATAGTTGGAAATTTATAAAATAGGGGCTCAGAAAAGGTCACACATTGGTATCGATGATCTTGAGGTTTGCCGAGGGTTCGGGATCGGTCTTCGAACACCGGGATCGATCTTCGGATCGAGGCGTCGGGGTTTGGGTGCGGTGTTCGGTTTGGCCTCGGGATCGGCGAAGGAGATCTTGGGGATTTTCCGTGATGGAGTTCTTGATGTCCCGTGCCGGAGATCTTATCGTCGATGACAAACATGGTTTACGACTCGAGGGTCTTGTCCATCGAGAGGGTTCGGAGATCTTGCTGCAATCTGGTTGACCTTCAATTCGCTTCACAGCAACATGCTAGCATCACCACAACTCTAGCAGGCAACACCATCTGACAACATCAAAGCCAAAACATCTTGATGAATAGGAGCAGAACACGCACATGCAGAACAAATACATGGTGGACGCGCGGCACATACGGCCTGCTGATGACGAACGAGAATGGCAGGATGCCAGCGACCGGGACAGGAGAGGCATCACGGGGTGACATGCTCGAACGGAGGCGGCAATGAGGGGACCCCAGGCCACGGTGAAGGAAGACCGCGTAGGGCGTCGCAAACCCGAGCAGAGGAGGAGGCGCATGGGGAACATGTCGGCGGCGGAGATTGCCGGCGCTGCGGCTTGGCGAGTTCAGCGTCACGCAGGTCGACGATGCTGGGCACACGTGCTGGCACGGCCACGGGAAGGCGCGGAAGACGCGGGCACAACGGCCGGAGATGGGGCCAGCTTGGGAGGAAGGCGCCGGGGCGGCGGCGGCGCACGAGAAGCCGGGTAAGAGGCGACGAGGACGACGGGCGTTGGTAGTGCTGGGTCCTGTCGACGGGGAGTCGATGGCGGCCAAAGGCCTGAGGCGAGGTCGGAAAGGCCGGAGGCAGTGCTCGCGCAGGCGTCGATGGCGGGGTGCCCTGAGAGGCCGGCAGTGGAGAACGTGGTTGAGGGAGGGAGGCGAGCAGGGGCAGCGAGCGAGGAGAGAGGAACCCGGCGATGGCGCATCAGGGGAAGGTGAGGATCGAGGAGAGAGGCGCATGGTGGTGCGAGGCAGATGGATGGTGGGGTCGGGAGCGATGGAAACAGACGGGAATCATGGGCGGGGTGGGGTCGCGTGCGCTACGAGGTGTGCGTGAGTTGGGTACGGGACTGCGGGGTGGTTGTGGCTGTGTGGGGAGGGGAATTGGATAGGGCAGGTAGGGATTAGGGTTAGGTCCAGGGTAGGTTTAGGGTTTCAAGCTAGGCTGGGTTTTTGGGCTGGGTCGGGGTCGTAGACTGCTGCTAGCTGGGCCTTGGGCCTGGCGAGCGGCGGTCTCCTCCGGGGTTTATAAAATAGGGTTTTTATATTATAGTATATTTATTTTGTTTTGTTTAAAATAAAACAGTTGCAACTATGTTGTAGACAAAATAAAATATCCGGATAGGCCAGATTTTGATTTGAATAAAGAGATGGGGTATTTTAGAAAACAAAGAGAGGCTTTTAGAGAAATAGTTTTTAGTTTAACAGATGCATGATGCCTGATGATGCACAAAGTAGTAAACAATCAATCGATTTCTAGTAGTGGTTTTACCCGGGGTGCTACACCTCGCCTCCTGTTTACGGCTATGGCGCCGCTCCTTCGTCACCGGCATCGACATCACCGTCTCCGTCAACCGCCTCGTGGGATCAGTCCGCGCTCATGCACCAGTTTCATACGATGGGCTTACAAGCACCCACTGAATGGGTAATGGACATTGGTGCCTCCTCCCACTTCGCGGCCAACCCTAGTATTCTCACCTCCGTGTCTCCCCTACCTCTTCTCCTCGTGTTGTTGTTGTCGGTAACAGCTCCACTCTTCCGATCACCACTACCGAACATGCACGTTTTCCTATTTCCACCTTCGAGCGTCCCCTTCATCTTTGTAATGTTTTAGTTGTTCCTAACATAGTTAAAAATCTTTTGTCGGTTCGTCAGTTCACCATTGATAATCGTGTTCCCCTCAAATTTGACCCTCTTGTTTTTTCTGTGAAGGATCTTCAAACCAGGAACAAGATTCTCAGATGCAATAGCCTCGGATCTCTCTATCATGTCCGCACCTCCTCCACCATTCGCCCACATGCCTTCCTCGTCGTCGATCCTGCTCTTTGGCACCGGCGGCTTGGACACCCTGGACGACCCATCATGGAGTCTTTAGCTTGCTCTTCGGTTATTCCTAGGGATAGGAATATATCTAGTTTGTGTCATGCTTGTCAATTAGGTCGTCATGTTCAGTCTTCCTTTTTCTTCTACCAGTCGTGTAACACATTCTCTGTTTCAAATTATTACCAGTGATTTGTGGACATCACCGGTTGAGAGTATTTCTGGCTTTCAGTATTATCTTGTTTGCCTCGATGATTTCACTTAGTATGCCTGGGTTTATCCTCTACGTGCTAAGTCAGAAGTTTTCTCACACTTATCGTCCCTTCACGCCTTATCCTGTACTCAGTTTCGTGCAAACTTGCAAGCTATTCAGTGTGAGAATGGTCATGAGTTCGATAATTCCCTCCTCCACTCTTTTTCCCAACGCCATGGAATAGCACTCCGCTTTTCATGTCCATATACCTCGCAACAGAACGGTAAAGCCGAGAGGATTATTCGCACCCTCAATGACATTACTCGCATGCTTCTAATTCAAGCAAGTATGCCAAGATCAAATTTTCAGACACTTCCTATTAATTTGGTAACACCATTCTATTCGACGAATATAGGAATAAAGCTTGAACATTATTATTGAAAATTCCCTAAACCCTAAACCCCTAAAACCCCTAAAGGTACCCTCAACCCCTTACCCTAAGCTCAGACATATTATTGAAAAAACCCTAAACCCTAAACTACCCCTAAAAAAACAAAACCCTAAACCCTCAATACTAAAACCCTAAACCCTCGACCCATAAACAAACCCTAACCAAGCAAGCAGGTATCATGATCAAAATTTTATATACTTTCATTAAATCGCGCTAAAGCCATTCTAATTCACGAAAGCTCAAGCATTATTGAAAAATCCCTAAAGCCTAAAACCGAAGCCCTATACCCCTAAAAACCATAAACCCTCAACCCCTGACCCTAAGCTCGAACTTATTGAAAATTCTTAAATCCTACACTACCCCTAAAACCAAAACCCTAAACCCTCAATACTAAAACCCTAAACCCCGACCCATAAACAACCCTAACCAAGCAAGGACGTATCATGCACTCATCATAGATCAAAATTTGAGATACTTTCATTAAATTACGCTAACGCCATTCTAATTCACGAAAGCTCAAACATTATTGAAAATACCCTAAACCCTAACCCCCTAAAGCCTTAACCCTAAGCCCAATACCCCCTAAAAACCCTAAACCCCTCGACCCATAACCCTAAGCTCGGACATATATATATTATTGAAAAAATCTTAAACCCTAAACTACCCCTAAAAAATCAAAACCCTAAATCCTCAATACTAAAACCCTGAACCCTCGGCCCATAAAGGACCCTAACCAAGCAGGTATCATGCACTTATATACAGATCAAAATTTGAGATACTTTCATTATTAAATTGTTTCTAGGTCATTCTATTCCATGAATATATGCATAAAGCTTGAACTTTATTGAAAATTCCCGAAACCCTAAACCCTAAATTAAACCCCTAAATACCTAAACCCTAAAACCTGAATACTAAAACCCTAAATTTGAGATACTTTCATTAAATTATGGTAACACCATTCTATTCCACGATTAAAAGCATAAAGAGGCTTTTGAACATAATTGAAAAATCCCAAAACCATAAAACCCTAAACACTAAAACCCTAAACCCTAACCAAGCAAGTATCATGCACTTGTAGATCAAAATTGAGATACTTACATGAAAACGAGCAACGCCATTATCTTAGAGGAATAAAAGGATAAATCTTGAACATTATTGAAAATTCCCTAAACCCTAATAAACAACCCCTAAACCTTAAACCCTAAATCCCTAAACCCTTCAACCCATAATTAAACCCTAACCAAGCAGGGTATCATGCACTCATAGATCCAAATTTGAGATACTTTCATTAAATTGCGGTAGCACCATTATGTTCCATAATTATAAGAATAAAGCTTGAACATTATTGAAAGTTCGCTAAACCTTAAACCCTAAACCCCTAAACGACCCTGGCCAGATAGGGAAAGTTCGCTAAACCTTAAACCCTAAACGATCCTGGCCAGACAGGGGTATCATCTGTTGGAATTATGCCCTAGAGGCAATAATAAAGATGTTATTATTATAATTCTTGTTCATGATAAAGTTTATATTCCATGCTAGAATTGTATTAAGCGGAAACTTTAATACTTGTGTGGTTTGTAAACAACACCGTGTCCCTAGTATGCCTCTATGGACTAGCTCATTGATTAATGATGGTTAAGGTTTCCCAACCATAGACATGAGTTGTCGATTAATAATGAGATCATATCATTGGGAGAATGATATGATGGACATACCCAAACTAAGCGAAGCAATTAGATCGTGTCATCGTGTTCATCTTTGCGAAGCTTTTCTTATGTCAAATATTGTATTCCTTAGACCATGAGATAATACAACTCCCTGGTGTCGGAAGAAAGCTTTGAGGTCATCAAACGTCATCCTATGAGAGGGTGATCATAAAGGTGTCTCTCAGGTGATCGGAAAGTACCTGTTGGGTTGTATGTATCGAGATGGGATTTGTCCCTCCCAAGTCGGAGAGATATACTTCGGGCCCACTCCGTAATCGATATCAACACCGCTTGCAAGCATGTGATTAAGGAGTTACCCACAAAGTGATATCGGATTACGGAACGAGTAAAGTACTGGCAGTGAACGAGATTGAACTAGGTATGACGGTACCGACGATCAAATCTCGGGCAAGTAAAATATCGTGAGACGAAGGGAGTATATATATGGGATTGATTGAATCCTGGCATCGTGGTTCATCCGATATGATCATCGATGAA
Organism: Avena sativa; assembly: GCA_916181665.1. NCBI lineage: Eukaryota > Viridiplantae > Streptophyta > Magnoliopsida > Poales > Poaceae > Avena > Avena sativa. The sequence goes on along the minus strand of OV702279.1, from coordinate 364,591,544 downwards.
TGTGTGGGAGTCAATATGGGTTTCCAGACCCCGCTGTTGATTATTGATAGAAGATCATCTCTGCATATTCTCGAACCCGAAGGGTCACACACTTAACGTGTCTTGACGCTAGGATAGATTGGATAATTGGTTTATGAGTTTTTGTTCGGAGTCTCGGATGGGATCCGGGACATCACGAGAGGTTCCGGAATGGTCCGGAGAATAAGATTCATATAAGGCAATGCAGTTTTTGGAGTTCGGAATTGTTTCGGGTTAATCGGTATTGTACCGGAAGCTTCTAGAACCTTCCGGAGGGGGACCAACGTGGCCCCACCTGTCGGGAGGGGCCATGGGCCTATGAGGGAGTGCCCTGGCCGCATTGGGCCAGGGGCACAAGGCCCCATAGGGCCCAGCCGGCCAGATCTAGGGCAAACCCTAGGAAAGCTTCTAGAAGGGGAGGGGGAAACTTGCCCCCCACTCCTCCCTCCTTGGCCGCCGGCCAAGGCTTGGGGGAGGGGCTAGGGCTGGCGCCCACCCCTCTATATATAGAGGGCTGGGGCACACCCTCCCCCCACACATCCTCCACAACCCTAGCTGCCCTGCTGCCCTCCTCTCTCTCTCCCTCCCGACTGCACGTAGGCGAAGCCCTGCTGCAGAAACTCTCCACCACTTGCACCGCGCCATCGTGTTGTAGATCCAATCCGTCTCTCCACCATACTTGCTGGACCAAGGAAGGAGGAGACGCCGAGTTGCCGCACGTGTGCATCTCTCGGAGGCATCACCACTTGCGGTGTTGGATCAGAGCGGATCGCGAGGAGGAGAAGCGAGTACGACTACATCACCCACGTTCCGACGAACGTTCCGCTGTGCGAATCTTCAAGGGTATGAAGATCTCATCTAATCTCTCTCGTTGTTTGCATCTCCTAGATTAGATCTTGGCTTTCCCGTTCGCATCCGTAGAATTTTTTTGATTTACTATGCTGCGAAACCCATCAGTGGTATCAGAGCTAGATCTATGCGTAGATGTGTTTCACGAGTAGAACGCAACATGGTTGTTGCGGGCGTTGATGTTTTCTGTTGCAAGCCTCTTGTTTGTGTTCTTCTTATGACGCGGGATAGTGAGATTGAAGCGGTCCAGGCCAATCTTACGCGACGTCGTTCGCGAGACCGGCTCCGCACTTGACGTGTGGCTTGTTCCACACATGTGGCTGGTGGATGCCAGTTTCTCTCACTATAGTTGTCATGGGATTTACACCGGAGTTTGGCAACCATAATATCACCGTTGTGGCTTTCCGTAGATAAGAATCGTTCTTAGCTTGCTACTCCCATAAGCCACGTAAAACATGCAACAACAAAGTAGAGGCGTCTAACTTGTTTTTGCAGGGAGTGTTTTCTGTGATATGGTATGGCCCAAGATGTGATGTGTATGTTGTATGTAATGATCATGTTTTGTAATGTTTCACGACTTGCATGTCGATGAGTACACAACCGGCAGGAGCCATATGGTTGTCTTTATAATTGTGTATGATCTGTGAGTCAACTTCTTATACGCCATGTAATAGCTTTACTTTATCGCTAAGTAGTTAGCAATAGTTGTAGTTGCTTTTCGTGGTAGAGGCAATCATGGTGGAGTGATGGAGATCATGCCGGCACGCACAAGATGGAGCTCATTGCGCGAAGATTGGCTATACCATGTCACATAAATTTATATGCATGTGATGTTTATCCTTTTATGTATCTTATTATGCTTAGATTGCGACGGTAGCATTATAAGATGATTCCTCACTTAAAGATCAAGATAAAACTGTGTTCTCCCCATGTATGCACCGTTGCAAAAGTTCGTCATGTCCAAGCATCACGTGATGATCGGGTGCTATAGATTCTATGTTCACATACAACGGGTGCAAGCCAGTTTTGCACATGCGGAAATACTTGGGTTTGACTTGACGATCCTAGCATGTACAGACATGGCCTCGGAACACACGAACCGAAAGGTTAATCATGAGTCATATGAATGATATGATCGACACTTTGTTGTCCACCATTGAAACCACATCTCTTCTCGTGAAGATCGGATTAGGTGTGGTGAATTTGGATCATGTTCACTAAACAACTTGAGGGATGTTGAATTTAGTGGGAGTTCATCTAGTAATTTGATTAAGTTGAACTAGTTATCATGAACATAGTCTAAATTGTACTTGCAAATTTTGTAGATCAAATGGCTAAGTCCAACTTCAACTTCAACGTTTTTGCTGAGAAAGAAAAGCTTAAGAATAATGGGTCTAACTTCACCAACTGGTTCTGCAATCTGAGAATCATTCTCTCTGGCGGACAAAAGGACTATGTCCTTGAGAAAGCGTTAGGTGACGCCCCTGCTGCAACTGCGCCGGCTGATGAGAAAGCTGTCTATCAGTCGCGCAAAGATGATTATGGTGTGATTAAGAGCACCATGTTGTTTGATATGGAATCGGACCTTCAAAATCGTTTTGAAGACTATCCCAGACCCTTCGAGATTCTTGAGGAGCTGAAAACTATGTTTCAGACTCAGGCCCGTTCTGAGAGATATGAGATCTCTGAGAAATTCTTTAATTGCAAGATGGAGGAAGGGAGTTCCGTTAGTGAGCACGCCATTAAGATGTCGGGCTACACTCAACGCCTTGAGCAACTGGACTGCAAGATTCCAGAGGAGCTCAAGATTGACAGGGTTCTGCAATCACTCCCTCCCAGCTACAAAAGTTTTGTAGTGACTCATAATCAGATTGGTTCCACTGATACGATCACCGAGCTCTTCGCAAAGCTGAAGGCTGTGGAGGTAGACATCAAAAAGGATAATCATGTGTTGATGGTCATCAAGCCCCCCACCTTCAAGAAAGGTAAGGGTGCAAAGAAGCCCTTCAAGAAAGGCGGCGGCAAGCGCGTTGCCCCTGCTGAGAAGAAGCTCAAGTCTGGATCCAAGCCGGAAACTGAGTGCTTCTAGTGCAAGGACAAGGGTCACTGGAAGCGCAACTGTCCGAAGTACTTAGCGGACAAGAAGGATGGCACCATCAAAGGTATATTTGATATACATGTTATTGATGTTTTCCTTACTAGCCCTCGTTGTAGTGCCTGGGTATTTGATACTGGTTCAGTTGCTAATATTTGTAACTCGAAACAGGAGCTACGGAATAGACGGCGGCTTGCGAGGGATGAGGTGATGATGCGCGTTGGCAACGGATCAAGAGTTGATGTGATGGCTGTCGGCACGCTCTCCTTAGTTTTACCTTCGGGATTAGTTTTAAACCTTAATAAGTGTTATTATGTGCCTGCGTTGAGCATGAACATTATTTCTGGATCGTGTTTATTGCAAGATGGTTATTCGTTTAAATCGGAGAATAATGATTGTTCTATTTATATTAGTAACATCTTTTATGGTCTTGCACCTGCTGTGAATGGTTTATTTCTTCTGAATCTCGAAAGGGATGAAACACACATCCATAACATTGAGGCTAAGAGATGCAAAGTAGATAGTGATAATACTACTTATTTGTGGCACTGTTGTCTAGGTCATATTGGTGTAAAGCGCATGAAGAAACTCCATTCTGATGGACTTTTGGAGTCTCTTGATTTTGAATCATTTGACACATGCGAACCATGCCTCATGGGCAAGATGATCAAAACCCCATTCTCCGGTATGATGGAGCGAGCAACAGACTTGTTGGAAATCATACATACCGATGTATGCGGACCGATGAGTGTTTCGACGCGCGGTGGATATCTCTATTTTCTCACTTTTACCGATGACTTAAGTAGATATGGGTATATCTATTTAATGAAACATAAATCTGAAACATTTGAAAAGTTCAAGGAATTTCAGAATGAAGTAGAGAACCATCGTAACAGAAAGATTAAGTTTCTACGATCCGATCGTGGAGGTGAATATTTGAGTTATGATTTTCTCACGCATCTTAAAGCTAGCGGAATCGTTTCGCAACTCACGCCACCCGGAATACCACAGCGCAATGGTGTGTCTGAACGCCAGAATCGAACTCTATTAGATATGGTCCGATCAATGATGTCTCTTACTGATTTGCCGTTATTATTTTGGGGTTATGCATTAGAAACCGCTGCATTCACTTTAAATAGGGCACCATCTAAATCCGTTGAGACGACACCGTATGAACTGTGGTTTGGTGCTAAACCTAAGTTGTCGTTTCTTAAAGTTTGGGGATGCGAAGCTTACGTCAAGAAGTTGATGCCGGACAAGCTCGAACCCGAAGCGGAGAAATGCGTCTTCATAGGATACCCTAAGGAAACTATTGGGTATACCTTCTATCACAGAACCGAAGGCAAAGTGTTTGTCGCAAAGAACGGTTCCTTTCTTGAGAAGGAGTTTTTCTCAAAAGAAGTGAGTGGGAGGAAAGTAGAGCTAGACGAGGTTGTTGAACCTTCTCTTGAGTTGGAGAGTAGCGCAGCACCTGAAATTGTTCCAGTGCCGCCTGCACCAACAATAGAGGAAGCTAATGACAAGGATCATGAAGCTTCGGATGATGCTTCTAATGAACGTCGCAGGTCGACAAGGTCGCGTGCCCCTCCTGAGTGGTACGGCAACCCTGTCTTGACTGTCTTGTTGGTAGAAGACAGTGAACCTACGAACTATGAGGAAGCGATGATGAGCCCAGACTCTGAGAAATGGCTAGAAGCCATGAAATCCGAATTGGGGTCCATGAGCGAAAACCAAGTATGGACTTTGGTGGACCCTCCTAGCGACCGAAAGGCCGTTGAGTGCAAATGGATCTTCAAGAAGAAAACGGACGCGGATGGTAATGTTACCGTCTATAAAGCACAACTTGTCGCAAAAGGTTTTTGACAAGTTCAAGGTGTTGACTAGGATGATACTTTCTCTCCCGTAGCGATGTTTAAGTCCATTCGGATTTTATTAGCAATTGTTGCGTTTCATGATTATGAAATATGGCAGATGGACGTCAAGACTGCATTCCTCAATGGCAACATTGATGAAGAGTTGTATATGATGTAACCCGAAGGTTTTGTCGATCCTAAGGATGCTGATAAAGTGTGCAAACTTCAGCGTTCCATTTATGGACTAAAGCAAGCATCTCGGAGTTGGAACCTTCGTTTTGATCAAGTGATCAAGAGCTTTGGATTTGTTCCAAATTGCTACGAAGCCTGTATCTACAAGAAAGTGAGTGGGAGCTCGGTGACATTTCTGGTACTATATGTGGATGGCATATTGATTATTGGAAATGACATTAACATGCTTAACGATGTGAAGAGTTATTTGAACAAGTGTTTTTCAATGAAAGACCTAGGTGAAGCTGCTTATATATTGGGCATCAAAATCTATAGAGATAGACAAAGACGCCTGATAGCTTTAAGCCAGAGTACATACCTAGACAAAGTTCTGAAAAGGTTCAGAATGGATAAGGCAAAGAAAGGTTCAGTGCCTATATTGTCAGGTAAGATATTGAGCAAGGCTCAGTGTCTAGCTACGGTAAATGATAGAGAAGATATGAGCAAAGTGCCTTATGCCTCGGCCATAGGTTCTATCATGTATGCCATGCTGTGTACTAGACCGGATGTGTCCAATGCTCTTAGTTTGACGAGCAGATATCAAAGTGATCCAGGAGTGGAACACTGGACAGTCGTGAAGAACATCCTAAAGTACCTAAATAGGACTAAAGAAATGTTCTTAGTCTATGGAGGTGATGAACAACTCGTCGTAAAGGGTTACGTCGACGCTAGTTTCGACACCGACAAGGATGATTCTAAGTCTCAGACAGGATACGTTTATATTTTGAATGGAGGAGCTGTGAGCTGGAGAAGCTGCAAGCAAAGCGTGATCGCGAGATCTACAGTAGAAGCGGAATACATGGCTGCTGCAGAAGCGTCAAGTGAAGGAGTTTGGATCAGGAACTTCATCACTGAGCTTGGCGTGGTTCCAAGTGCATTGGACCCACTGGAGATATTGTGTGACAACACTGGCGCCATAGCACTTGCTAAGGAACCAAGATATCATCCAAAGACCAAGCATATCAACCGCAAGTTTCATATAATCCGAGATTATATAGCAGATGGAGATCTGAAGATTAGAAAAGTACATACAGATCTGAATGTCGCAGATCCATTGACTAAACCTCTTCCACGTGTAAAACATGATCAGCACCTTAGTGCCATGGGTGTGAGATTGTTGCCAATTGTAAACTAGATTATTGACTCTAGTGCAAGTGGGAGACTGTTGGAATTATGCCCTAGAGGCAATAATAAAGATGTTATTATTATAATTCTTGTTCATGATAAAGTTTATATTCCATGCTAGAATTGTATTAAGCGGAAACTTTAATACTTGTGTGGTTTGTAAACAACACCGTGTCCCTAGTATGCCTCTATGGACTAGCTCATTGATTAATGATAGTTAAGGTTTCCCAACTATAGACATGAGTTGTCGATTAATAATGAGATCATATCATTGGGAGAATGATATGATGGACAAACCCAAACTAAACGAAGCAATTAGATCGTGTCATCGTGTTCATCTTTGCGAAGCTTTTCTTATGTCAAATATTGTATTCCTTAGACCATGAGATAATACAACTCCCTAGTGTCGGAAGAAAGCTTTGAGGTCATCAAACGTCATCCTATGAGAGGGTGATCATAAAGGTGTCTCTCAGGTGATCGGAAAGTACCTGTTGGGTTGTATGTATCGAGATGGGATTTGTCCCTCCCAAGTCGGAGAGATATACTTCGGGCCCACTCGGTAATCGATATCAACACCGCTTGCAAGCATGTGATTAAGGAGTTACTCACAAAGTGATATCGGATTACGGAACGAGTAAAGTACTTGCTGTGAACGAGATTGAACTAGGTATGACGGTACCGACGATCAAATCTCGGGCAAGTAAAATATCGCGAGACGAAGGGAATATATATGGGATTGATTGAATCCTGGCATCGTGGTTCATCCGATACGATCATCGATGAATGTGTGGGAGTCAATATGGGTTTCCAGACCCCGCTGTTGATTATTGATAGAAGATCATGTCTGCATATTCTCGAACCCGAAGGGTCACACACTTAACGTGTCTCGACGCTAGGATAGATTGGATAATTGGTTTATGAGTTTTTTTCGGAGTCTCGGATGGGATCCGGGACATCACGAGAGGTTCTGGAATGGTCCGAAGAATAAGATTCATATAAGGCAATGCAGTTTTTGGAGTTCGGAATTGTTTCGGGTTAATCGGTATTGTACCAGAAGCTTCTAGAACCTTCCGGAGGGGGACCAACGTGGCCCCACCTGCCGGGAGGGGGCATGGGCCTATGAGGGAGTGCCCTGGCCGCATTGGGCCAGGGGCACAAGGCCCCATAGGGCCCAGCCGTCCAGATCTAGGGCAAACCCTAGGAAAGCTTCTAGAAGGGGAGGGGGAAACTTGCCCCCCACTCCTCCCTCCTTGGCCGCCGGCCTAGGCTTGGGGGAGGGGCTAGGGCTGGCGCCCACCCCTCTATATATAGAGGGCTGGGGCGCACCCTCCCCCCACACCTCCTCCACAACCCTAACCGCCCTGCTGCCCTCCTCTCTCTCTCCCTCCCGACTGCACGTAGGCGAAGCCCTGCTGCAGAAACTCTCCACCACTTGCACCGCGCCGTCGCGTTGTAGATCCAATCCGTCTATCCACCATACTTGCTGGACCAAGGAAGGAGGAGACGCCGAGGTGCCACACGTGTGCATCTTTCGGAGGCATCGCCACTTGCGGTGTTGGATCAGAGCGGATCACGAGGAGGAGAAGCGAGTACGACTACATCACCCACGTTCCGACGAACGTTCCGCTGTGCGAATCTTCAAGGGTATGAAGATCTCATCTAATCTCTCTCGTTGTTTGCATCTCCTAGATTAGATCTTGGCTTTCCCGTTCGCATCCGTAGAATTTTTTTGATTTACTATGCTGCAAAACCCATCATCATCCACTTGCAGTGGTATGGTATTGTAAGAGATAAGACAAGATAAAGATAAGATAAGAAGTACTAATGTGAATGACGGATCTTTTGAATAACCTTCCCTCCCGATGTTTGGGAAGCAAGTGAAAATTTCTCAACCGGAAAAGTTTGAATTTTGTTGCCGCCAAGGACCAAAGTGGTTTCCTTCCTATATGTACAATACTACTCCTAGTCCACACCAACGCGGCTGCCAAACACGCCAGAGAAACAGAGCCGCCCCCTAAAAAAAGAAACATAGCCGCCGTACCAAGGCACACGTGCGTAGAACCACGCTGTGGACGAGGGAGAGATCAGCCAGGCCGGTGCGCGAGGGGAGATGGGTGGAGAGAGGCATCGAAGGAGAGAGAAAACACACTTCCAATTTTTTGGCATGCGTAGGGCCTGAAATTTACTACTAGTAGAGTGTACTACACTGTAAAGGCGGCATGAGTACCTCGTGTCAGGAACCCATAATAAACTTTGCTCTGACATCAAACCGCCTTCAACTCCTCTTCTCTCTTCACTGCTGCCCTCTTCCCCTCCGTACGTTTTATTCTCTCTTCATGTACATCACGTGGACAGAGGTGGGCATATGTCCAAGCAAAAGAAATATACTACAGTAGTAAGCTCCACCGTTTAGACAGTGTCCAAACGAGACGATTCATGGGACCCACTAAACTGAAGACGTGTGCATAGAAGTTTTATAGCTTGGTCATACATTGCCAAGTGGGCCCATTATTTTCTTTTTCCTTAGGGCATCCGCAATGTGTAAAAAAGCACGTCTTAAGGCATATAGTAGTACACTGTGGAGAAAATAAAGTTAACTCAAGCTTGTGGGTTTCACATAGAGTATAGAAAAATCATTTCCGCTTGCATGGAGCAATATGACAAGCTATGTGGGTCCCACCTTGTCGTAAATGCTGACCTTATACATTATGGTAATTTCCATAAGTCGGGTGGGTCCAACATTACGGATGTCCTTAGACACGTGTGCCTTGTACTCCCATCTCCATCGTGCTAGACTTTTTTTGCGAAATTCATTTAACTTCTGTAGTTAGATAGGACGCATTATACACTATATGTGTGAAAACTCCTACGGTCAACAATGCTTGCTACCCCAAGATGCACTCATATAGTGTGGGAACTCTGTGGGGTCATAAACTATGATGTCGATCGATATGGCCTTGATGACCTTGGTCGTTCGGGTTGAAACACAATAATATACATACATGGCAGGACAATACTACGAAGCTTTTTTTTGGAAACTCGTCAAATCCCATGGATACAACTAAAATCCTAAACAACCCTTGAAACCTAAACCCTTAACCCCTAACAAATATAAGCATAAATCTTAAACATTATTGAAATTTCCCTGAACCCTAAACCCTAAACGACCCTGACTAAGCAGATATATCATCAACTTATAGATCAACATTTGAGATATACTTTGATTAAATTATGCTAACATTATTCCATTCCATGAATCTGGGCATAAAGCTTAAACATTATTGAAAGTTCCCTAAAACCTAAAACTTAAACCCTACGACCCTAAAACCTGACCAAGCGGGTATCATGCAATTATATATCAAAATTTGTGATACTTTCGTTAAATTGCTCTAACGCCATTCTAATTCACAAAAGCTCGAACATTATCGAAAATTCCTAAACCCCTAAAAACCCTAAACGTACCCTTAACCCCTTACCCTAAGCTCGGACATATTATTAAAAAAATCCTAAACCCTAAACTACCCCTAAAAAAACAAAACCATAAACCCTCGACCAATAAACAACCCTAACCAAGAAAGCACGTATCATGCACTAATAGATCAAAATTTGATATACTTTCCTTAAATTGCGCTAACGCCATTCTAATTCAAGAAAGCTCGAGCATTATTGAAAATTCCCTAAAGCCTAAAACCTAAACCCTATACCCCTAAAAACCATAAACCCTCAATCCCTGACCCTATGCTCGGACATATTATTTAAAAATTCCTAAACCCTAAACTACCCCTAAAAAACCAAAACCCTAAACCCTCAATACTAAAACCCTAAACCCTTGACCCATAAACAACCATAACCAAGCAAGCACGTATCATGCACTCATCATAGATAAATATTTGAGATACTTTCATTAAATTGCGCTAACGCCATTCTTATTCACGAAAGCTCGAACATTATGGAAATACCCTAAACCCTAACCCCCTAAATCCTTAACCGTAAGCCCTATACCTCCTAAAAACCTAAAACCCTCGACCCCTAACCCTAACCTCGAACATATATATATATTATTGAAAAATTCTTAAAACCTAACCCCTAAAAAACCAAAACCCTAAACCCTCAATACTAAAACCCGGAACCCTCAGCACATAAACAAACCTCACCAAGCAGGTATCATGCACTTATATAGTTATATCAAAATTTGATATACTTTCATTATTAAATTGTTGCTAATTCATTATATTCCATGAATATATGCATAAAGCTTGAAATTTATTGAAAATTACCGAAACCCTAAACCCTAAATTAAACCCCAAAATACTTAAACCCTAAAACCCACTAAACCCCTAACCCTAAAACCCGAAACACTAAATCCCTAAATCTTGACCAAGTAGTTGTCATGCACACTTATAGATCAAATTTTCAGATACTTCTATTAATTTGGTAACACCATTATATTGAAAATTTTCAGATACTTCTATTGAAAATTCCCTAAACCCTAAACCCCTAAACTCTAAACCCCTAAAAACCCTAATCGTACCCTCAACCACTTACCCTAAGCTCGAACATATTATTGAAAAAATTCTAAACCCTAAAATACCCCTAAAAAACAAAACCCTAACCCCTCAATACTAAAACCCTAAACCCTCGGCCCATAAACAAACCTAACCAAGCAAGCAGGTATCATGCACTAATAGATCAAAATTTGATATACTTTCATTAAATTGCGCTAACGCCATTCTAATTCACGTAAGCTCGAGCATTATTGAAAATTCCCTAAAGCCTAAACCCTAAGCCCTATACCCCTAAAAACCATAAACCATCAACCCCTCACACTATGCTTGGGCATATTATTGAAAAATTCATAAACCCTAAACTACCCCTAATAAAACAAAAACCCTAAACCCTCGACCCATAAACAACCCTAACCTAGCAAGCAGGTATCATGAACTCATTATAGATCAAAATTTGACATACTTTCACTAAATTGCACTAACGCCATTCTAATTCACGAAATCTCGAACATTACTGAAAATACCCTAAACCCTAACCCCCTAAAGCCTTAACCCTAAGCCCTATACCACTAAAAATCCTAAACCCCTCGACCCCTAACCCTAAGCTCGAACATATGGATACGTTGAAAATGTATCTATAATTTTTGATGTTCCATGCTTGTTTAGTATCTACTTTGCTTTGCTTTGTCTACACTTTGAGGTGTTTTTATATGTTTTTTTGGACTGACCTATTAACAAGATGCCACAGTGCCAGTTGCCTTTTTTCTTCTGTTTTTGGTTCCAAAAAAGGTAGAAAATCAATATTCTCGGAATTGGACGGGACAAAAGCCAAAGTCAATATTTTACCGTCGGGAACACGGAGCCAGAAGACGAGACGGAGGGGAGCCACCAGGGGGCCACACCCCTGGACACGCGGCTGGGCCTAGCCCGCGCCTAGGGGGTGCGGCCGCCGTGGCTGCCTCCCCTGCCTCGCCTCTTCACCTATAAATACCCTCGATACCAAAACCCTAAGTACCCGATCAATATTCCACGAAACAGTCTGTAGCCGCCGCCACCGTCGTCCCTAGATCAGGGGGATCTGAAGCTCTTCCTGGCATCCTGCCAAAGGGGAGATCATCCCGGAGGCCTTCTTCTTCATCATGCCAGACTTCGGTATGAAGCGTGAGTAGTTCCGCCTTGGATACGGGTCCATGTAGTAGCTAGATGGTTGTATCTCCTCCTTTGTGCTTTCATGTCTAGATCTTGTGAGCTCCGTTCATGATCAAGATCTCATCTATTTGTAATCATGCATGTTGTGTTTGCGGGGATGCGATGGATAGTGAGATTACTATGTCAGATTGTTTAATGGTTTTGTCTTTGTTGTTTGTGATCTTGCATGCTCTTTGTTTTTAGTAGCTATCTTGGCCGAGTAGTTACTAGTGACTCCAAGAGGGGGTATTTATGCTTGATAGTGGGTTCATGCCTCTATTTAATCTAAGGGAAGTGACATAAATCTCTAAGGTTGTAGATGTCCTGTTACCACTAGGGAGAAAACAACGGTCTCTTGTTCATGGAACAAGTGGATTGTTTACCTTACACACTTTGCTTAAATCAGTTATCCGTTGCTTGCAAGTTAATACTGGAGGGGGTTCGGATCATAACATGAAGGTGGATTACTAGTCATAGATGCAGCTGGATGGCGTCTGTGTATCTTGTTGTATTGCCCAATCGAATCTCATAGGATCATGCATGTCTAGTATTGCATTGTTATGCCCTGCTCAGTCCTGTCAATTGTCTTGTTCTAATTTGTTTACCCAGCATGCCATGTTTTTTTATCTTAAGGAGAACACCTCTACTGAACTATGGACCCCGGTCCAATATTTACAATTTATACATCTTCCAATGTTACTGTTTACTTTCTGCAAACCACAATTACCTTCCACACCATACAGTTAATCCTTTGTTTTCAGCAAACCGGTGAGATTGACAACGTCACTATTTGTTGGGGCAAAGTCTTGAGTTTGTGTTGTGCAGGTTTCCAGGTACTAGCAACACCTTTGAGTTGTTTCCTTCCTCCTACTTGTTCGATAACCTTGGTTTCTTACTGAGGGAAAATTTGCTGCTGTACTCATCATACCTTTCTCTTGGGGTCTCCCAACAAAGCCCTACAGTGATCTGAGCCACATCACATATATATTATTGAAAAATTCTTAAACCCTAAACTACCCTTAAAAAACAAAACACTAAACCCTCAATACTAAAACCCTAAACCCTCGGCTTATAAACAACCCTAACCAAGCAAGCAGGTATCATGCACTAATAGATCAAAATTTGATATACTTTCATTAAATTACGCTAACGTCGTTCTAATTCACGTAAGCTCGAGCATTATTGAAAATTCCCTAAAGCCTAAACCCTAAGCCATATACCCCTAAAAACCCTAAACTCTCAACCCCTCACACTAAGATCAGACATATTAATGAAAAATTCCTAAACCCTAAACTACCCCTAAAAACCAAACCCTAAACCCTCAATACTAAAACCATAAACCCTCGACCCATAAACAACCCTAACCAAGCAAGCAGGTATCATGCACTCAACATAGATCAAAATTTGACATACTTTCATTAAATTGCTCTAACGCCATTCTAATTCACGAAAGCTTGAACATTATTGTAAATACTCTAAACCCTACCCCCTAAAGCCTTAACCCTAAGCCCTATACCCATAAAAACTCTAAACCCCTCGACCCCTAACCCTATATATATTATTAAAAAATCGTAAACCCTAAATGCTAAACTACCTAAAAAACCAAAACCCTAAACCCTCAATACTAAAACCCTGAACCCTCGGCCCATAAACAACCCTAACCAAGCAAGCAGGTATCATGCACTTATCGATCAAAATTTGATATAATTTCATTAAATTGTGCTAACGCCATTCTAATTCACGAAAGCTCGAGCATTATTGAAAATTCACCTAACCCTACGGCCCTAAAACCTAACCCCTAACCCCTATACCCCTAAACCCTAAACCCTCAACCCCTAACCCTAACCAAAAGCAGCTAGTATCATGCACTTATAGATCAAATTAAAATCTATATATCCCTAAACCCCTAAACCCCTAAACCCTAAATTTCCCACACTTTTTTTAATTTGGGTAACGCTATTATATTGGACGAACATAAGCATAAAGCTTGAAAATTATTGAAAATTCCCTAAGCCCTCAATCCTAAATAACCCCTAAAACTTAAACCCTCGACCCACATACACCCTAACCAAGCAGCTAGTATCATGCACTTATACATAGATCCAAATTTGAGATACTTTCACTAAATGGCGGTAGCGCTATATTCCATTAATTCACGAATATAAGCATAAAGCTTGAACATTATTGAAAATTCCCTAAACTCTCTATATTTTCTTATATTACCACTATATAATGTACGAATAACTTTGAATATTGACCGTTGGATCAAGATTCACGAATCCTAACATTGCCAGCCGTCAGATCTTCTTTTCCATTCAATTATAATCTGATGCTAGAAGATACTATTGATATAGTCTTTAGCACAATAAAGGCTATGCACAAACCTCAAAACAAACTTCTCCATCCTTCCAGAGTCTTGTCCATCATTTCTCTAGACCATGTTACCAAAATTGACATGTTTTTAGTAAATTGCCATATTGTCAATTTGTTGCAAGAATTTAGCCAGTAAGATTGAATGTGTTTATACATTAAATAGGTTACTTCGTGTGACAATTGGCACAATGTCATATTGAGCCATAATCTTTGAAGTTGCTTCACAACCAAAAACAATGTTGTCACTTGGATTTAAAAAAAAATGGATTTTCCCTTTGTAAGCAAAGCTTGATTGGCCAATATGCACCCAATGTACGGAGTACAAAACATGGACACAGTATCAGCAACTATGGCTGTGCAAGTAAAAAAAGAAACTATGACTGTAACCTTGGTCATCTTGTTTGAAAGACGATAGATGTCTATCAACTCATTAAATGCTCCAAAGCGTACAAGTGTGTGGGTATATCTGACGGGGATAGTATCCCCAAGTGGGAGTTGGAGTAGCGTAAGCTTCAGCCTCAAAATTTCGAGAGAGCTCCGAAATATCCCGCGCATCCATTCAAACACCCCGCCCATTTATTCAATTTATTGCACAAATTTAGCTTATAAGTTTGACAATACCTATTACTCATGGCACACTGCTTCGACTGACCCTCTTATTCTAGCCGAAAGATTATTTGGGGATTCCATCCAAGATTCCCTTGATATTGTTGAGCAAGAAGCCAACAAAACAGATTTAGTAATCACCCTGGCACGCAAAGACTTGAATGAATTAAAAATAGGAAAACTTTGACACAGAACATACTTAATAATCTCATATGCAGCTCTCATGGGAAGCCAGTTGTTACATGTCTCGCGATGCAAGATCCATAGAGACCTTTTTTGTAACACGAGTTATTGTGTTTTTTCAGTTGTGCTGGACTTTGATGCAACATTAATTCGCTGTTGTAAGTTATTGCAAGTTTACTAAGGAATGTAATAGCCTACTGTAATTCGCTGTTGTAAGTTTTTTGAGGATTGTAATAATCTACTATAATTCACAGTTTTAAATTGTTTGAGGATTATAATTCGTAGTTGTAAGTTATTTGAGGATTGTTACAAAGCGAGCATGTATCAGAATTACTACACGTACATAGAAAAACAGTGAAATTGAAAGAAAGGTACAACACATGATCTTTTTGAAACATAGAGCATCCATTGTATTAAAGGCACACCATACAACTTGCACTTGCATATAATTCACAGATAGATATAACAACAGGACCAGACCCACATGATCCATCAATCTAATCTGACGGGTAGCCGTCGGAGTAATCGTAGTGCATGGTACCATATTCACGCGGCACCATCTGCAGCTAAGAACGTTCGACGATACTGCAATACACCACCAGCAATCGATCGAGTTTGAAAGTACGGTCATTGTGCCATAATCCTCCTGCTCCATACCCATGGACAATCCTTGGCTCCTCTTCCCATGCAAGAGCCTCAAAGTTGTAAGATCTAATCTGGTATAGGTAAGTATAATATATGCTGCCGGCCTGCACCATGGGTACCCTGGTGCTATCGACAAAGATGCACCGATTGTCAGCAACAAAGAGAGCACGACTACCGATGCCTCTGACCGGCTGAAGGACACAGTTCTGTGTATCAACCCGGTAAACAACGGGCCTATCGCCGTAGACTGGTCCACTCACAACGAATAACAACTCCCCATCGGACTCGACGAGGTAAAAACGATTCTCCAGGTACCGGTAGCCCGAAACATGGCCTGCGACAGTGGCATGCATCTTCAGGGTCTGTGCGGAGTGCTGCATCTGGACATCTCCATGAGCAGCAGCAGGCATAGTCGAGAGGACAGACCCATATATGTCTATGACGAAAACATCATCGGCGTAAGAAGTCATGCTCCGGAGTTCCCGAAGTCATTCGACGTGTACCACCCTTCACCAAATACCGCGCGTCTTCCTTCCTCCGTGCCCTCATCCACCCACCGAATGATGGTGTTCCAAAGGTTTGATGTAAACACCATCAATGATGGGAACATCATCACAGCGACAGAAGCCACCTGCTTGGTCGATATCTCCACCCTCAGGCGCTTGATAGCGCCCGAGAAGGGGTTGTATAACTGTGTCTTGTATAGACGCACCCTCTGTCCAAGCACAAGGAGGCCGCCGTGTAAGATCCCTCCTTTATAAAGGAAAAGGATCCCTGTGATTGCAATGCTAGTCCCTGGATCAATGCTAGCATCCACAGTTTAAGATGAAGTACACAGATACAAAGGTCATTTATTACAGCCATTCCAGAGATAAACATAGTCTTTACAACTCCAAGGCCACAGGCCTAATATTAAGAGTTTGAATAAGTAAATGAATAAAAGTCTTCATCTTCATGTGCCATAGGCAAACATGTTGAGTGTAGACTCATGACACCTAATCCTCATCAGAGTAACCTGCAACATCACAAGTTACAGCCACAGTGGGTCAATACTTTGGAATAGTATTGGCAAGTGATACCTTAGTATAATTTTAAGTGGACTAGATACTATATGCAATTTGGCTAAGTGTAGCTTGGCTTGCTTTGCTTAAAATAGATTTTTGCCTATTAGTTGAAATCACTAAGTTTTTCTTTGTCAAAACTTTTCCCAAGGAACCACCAATAGACATTGAGGTCCTTCACCCTTGTTCACCCACAAGTTTTTACTTAGAAATTGGGATGAGGAGATTCTTGATAGCTTCCATGCCTTGATGCTCAAGTTGTCCATTACCATGGACTTGGCTAAGTACTTAGATTTTTCCATCTGCAGAGGTTGTGCACTTTCCCCACCAGACTTGGTTTCACCAAAACAGGACCTTTCAGAAGCCTTCCCTTAGACCAAATGGACGCGTTCCAACCTATCATCCCACTACCACCAACTGTCCAAATGGCTAAGTTCCAGCAACTTATGTGATCCAGGCAGAGCCCATATTGCCAAGTGGCTGCACTAGAAGCTTCTTAACACTTGGCCTCTAAAATCTCTTTGTTCCTGGGTGGCTTACCACAAGTGAGATACACAAGGTAAACCATAGAAATGGGCCTTGTGTAACCACTCAACATAAACCTTTCCTTCCATTCCACCCAGGTGTTTCATTAACTTAGTTGTTTTATTAGGCAAAACACAAGTCCAAAGGACTTAGAAATATTTTCATCATAGCATGTATATATTTCACCAACCCTTGGTTACTACTAGCTAGGCTAAGCATGGCATAGATAGTAACTTCACTTAGAAATTCCCTAGCATTTCTACAACTACTAGGATTTCCCAACATGGCATATAAGCAAAATATAGCATGCAAGTCTAACAAAATATTTCTAATGCTTAGTAGAAAACATAGGAATGATAATATTCATGAAGTACCACTTGCCTTGGTAGTTGCGAGAGTAGCACTCCTCACAATCACAATCACTAGCACCTAAATCTACACAAAGATTGGTAGCAACAAATTACACACAAAACATATACAATCAAAAATATATGCATGCATGCAAGATGGTATATGATGATTTTTAAAATTCAACCAAGCAAGTAAACAGCACTGATTTACTAACAAGTTAAAAACTTGTCAAACAATATTGATTTAACCCCTAAAACAATTCCTAAATATTTTATATAATCAAAATAGCCCTACACAAGTTTCTGCAAAAAAAACCATTTTAACAGATGCAAAACATTAAACACATTACATATTCTGAAAGAGCTTGCTCTTCTGATTCCAACGGTATAAAATTTGTCAAAATCTAACGTGGGAATCAAAAGTTACTATCAAAACAAATTTGAACATCTAATAGATCTAATTCAAATTTTAAAACGAACTTTGTGCCACGCGGCGTGTTTCTACTGGCCGATACCGCTTCGCGTCGGATCGTGTTTCCGCGCCGTAGGATGAACTTAGATCCAACGTGCCAGATATAAAGAAAACGGTTCGTCCCCGTTCTAATCTAATCCCTACGATGCAGATCTAACGGCGGCTGTTGCTTTGACCAAAGTCGAGCGGCGCTAGCGGCGGCGACTGGTGGCGGCGCCTCTGTCAGAACTGCTACGGGCGTTCTAGGTCGCGCGGGAGAGGGGGAAGGGGCTTACCGAGCTCGCCGTGCGATGCTGATGCTCAAGGTGGCGATGTCTGGTCAAGGGGCGCTGTAGTGGCTGAGGGAGCTCGTCGGAGTTGCGGGCGGCGTCAGGTTTGAGTGGACGGCGACGTTGGCGACGTTACTGGTCTCCCTAGCACAAACCAATGGCTTCAGATGATGCACAAGATAGTGGCGAACATCCTCGTGTGAGTCAGAGGTGAAGGGGAACAAGGGACTCACCGAATTTGGGCGCCGGAGTTGAGGGTGTCGTCAGGAGCTTGCAGCGTTGGATGAAGTCGACGACCTGGGCCAGTACAGGACGAACTAGAGGTGTCAGTAGGAGCGCAAGGAGGTTGCGAAGCTGTTCGTATAAACCAGAGAGGAAGGGGCGCACGAAGTTTACCAGGATTGGTCGCCGGAGTAGGTTCTGTCTGTGACGGTGCAAGGGCGAATACTGGCAGCCTGGTGGCGCTTCTGTCTGGCTTTGTTGGGGGAAATGGACGCGAGGGGGAGAGGTTTATGTAGCCGGAGCTGGGCGTGGAGTTACTCGCGGAATCAATGGGAATCAACGCGGCAGTGACTGTGGCGAGTAACGGCGGAGTGAGCGTCGCAGGCGCGCGTGATTGACAAAGACGACGATGTGGTCACGGGTCCACTTGTCAGCGAATAAAACAGAGAGGGGGGTGGGGTCCTGGCGTCAGCGACTCTGTGGGTGCGTCTGCGAGTGAAAGAGAGAGAGAGGACCCGGGTGGGCTAAATGGGCTGGTTTCTCTGTTGGGCTAGAATAGTAGCACCGACCCTTTTCCTTTTCTTTATTCCTTTTCTATTTCTGTTTTGATTTTCTGGAATGATTTTCAAATGATTTCAAACTCTATTTGAATTCAAATCTTTTCATGATTTTTGCAGTGTGTAACATTCATATTTCTGGGCATAAAATCATGTGGTCTCTTTGTATTAGCTTGGTCCCTTTGTTCAAACAAAATAAGCAGTGCTATAGCACATGATTTGATTAAGTTTTGGAAATGGTTTCTGAATCATATTTGTTTTGTAAAATTTCACCAAACTTCAACAATCAAACACAATAACAAGAGAGCAAGCAAGGCTTGGTTTAAAACAAATAACTCTTCAATTGAGAGTGGCATTAGACTAATAGCTGTTCACATAAAATATTGAGCTCATATGCTCCTATTTTTGAAGTGTTTTGTTTGAAATGAAAAACATATGATCATGGATGCATGGATGATATGCATAAGTTTGAAACATGATTTTAGGGATGTTACACGCCGGTTGTGCTACCGACGTAAAAGTACCTTCCAGAGACATAGAGAGGGAGAGAGATAGAGAGGAGAAGCAGAGATTCAGTCAAGGTAAACAAACAGAGATTCAATCAAGGTAAACAAGTTGATGGAGAAACAGAACATTATCATAGGAGGTGAACGCAAAAAAGGATCGCACATATACAGATGAATATCAAGAAAGCACCTGTGAATAACCCGATTAATCTTCTTCTCAAGGTGGCGCCAGTTCTCATGTTCGGCAACGTGGTGGCAACGTAGTATAACCGTTGATACTCCTCCGACAACTAGCGATCTAGAACAATCCAGTTGGATGGTATAAAGCGCTTGTCGTGGGAATGGCCACGGCAGATGCTACGATTAGCAGCAAGTAGTAGGAAGAAGGGCAAGGGCGGACAGCCATCCACGGTACGAGATGAGGGCAGATACACAAGGGTTTATCTTGGTTTAGCCCCCGGAGGGTAAAGACCTACTCCTGCTAGATTGTATTATCGAGTGATTACAAGGGTGGTGAGCTTGGCGGCTAGGCAGAGAGTCGATAGGGTGTATGATGGAACATGAGTACGGAGAGTACCCTAGGGAGGTTTATATAGGGGTACCTCGCTAGGGTTTATAGAGATACAGCCGAGTTAGTTAGGGACTCAGAGGACTTGACCTAATCCGACTGGGCCTAACTACGCTTCTGGGCCTCCAACTTCCAATCACCAGGCCCTTCCTCGAGTCGCGATCAAGTCGCCGTCCTACAGGCCCACTTGCTGGGAGTTAGATCTAGTAGAAAACGTCCTGCTAGGCATACCCCATTCGACATATCCCCATCAGTAGTCCCCGAGGCCGTCATTGATTCAGTATAGGTGTTCTCTGGAAGTCAGAGTATGCGGGTCCAATTTGGACACCCAGTCGAATCAGCGATGGACTCCCTCAATGAAGGAAGGAATCTCCTATATCTGTTTTTAGTCGCAGCATCAACGTCCAGTCGAATCGCAGTGTTGGGCGAACGGGTCGGCGAGTCGAGTGAACGAAGTTGGACCATCATCTTGATCAAACTAGTCGTTGGGTAATCCAACAGTAATATTGGCATAATTACCGTGGGGTAACGGCTCCTCCGAGATTAGCGGGAAGCGACCGCTATATAAGGAGAGTGACAAGGGAGAGTTGTGAATCTTCCTCGCATTTCCTCGACCCCGCGCATTTCTCAATCTTCCATTCTCTCCCGATCCAGAATTTCTAGAGCAAGTCTTGATCTTATCGATGGCGCCTCCGAAGGATCTGTGGGGCAAATCCAAGTGCATGGCGGCTTCGCTAAAATCCTTCCAGGATGCGGGAATCCACTGTAAGGGGAGATGGCGAATCCCCGCGGTCGGAGAGACGGAACCAAGCCCTCGCCCCGGAAAGTTCATCTGCTTCACTAGTCATCTGGAGAGGGGGCTTGGCTTCCCTAGGTCGGTCTTCTTCTAGCAATTTTGCGCATACTACGCAATCAAGACCTCAGACCTTAGGCCTCACAGCATCGAGCAGCTCGCCATCTTCGTGTCGTTCTGCGAATGCTACCTGGGGTGTTGCCCCTACTTCCCCCTATGGATGGACTTGTTCCATGTCCGCATCAGTCGCGAGGGGTCAGGCGACACGATTCTGGCGGTGGGCGGCCTCACCTTCCAACTGAAGACCAAGGCTTACTTTCTGGATCTGATGCTCCCAAAGAAAGCCGCCAGCGATTGGAAGGAATACTGGTTTTACGTGAGCGAGTCGACTCCGGACATCGAGGTGTCGCTCCCAATATACATCGCTGAAAGGAGCGAGCTGCGCCGACTACTGACGACCCAACTTCCTCACGACCAGAGGATGGCTGTGGACGATATGCTGACGCAGATCCAGACGCTCAAGAAGGAGGGTTTGGAGACCATCAATCTCTACAATTGCCGGCTTGGGCGGCCACTGCTGCCGCTGGCGAGTCGAGCCCACTGCATGTATCAGTACACCTGTAGGGACAATAGGACGAAGGCGTGCTCAGTTATTTGGAATGTCGATGACTATGTCGCCGTGCTGAAGAAGATCACATAGGCGGAGTACACCGATTCGAAGGTCGGGCTTGCCCCGTATGCCGCCATGGGAAAGCGCCTGGCACCGATAGTAAGTTTCTCTCTTGATTTCATAGTCACGGTTGGTTGATGTTTGCCTTGTCTGTGTTAGTTATTTCAGGTCTTGGAGAATTGGCTCCCTCCCGTGGATGATGACTCTTCCGGGGAGTTCGAAGAGGATTCATGCGAGTCTTCCGATGGCGAGGACGAGGTGGTGGAGGTCACCGCACCCGCGCCTGCGGCTGGGAAGACCCATGGGAAGAAGCAACACGAGCTCGAGGCGAGTCGAAGCCTCGAGGAGCGCGACGGGGAGGAGAGTGACATGCAGGATCATAGCTCGTGGCGCGTGGCTATGCCTGCAAAGGCCACGCGGAAGGAGAAGTCGCCTGCAAATAAGAAGGCACCGAAGGTGGCGTCGCCGCCAAGGTCGGTGGCCATTTTTGAGTCGGACGATGAGGACGACGACACAAAGGCTGAGGCTTCGACGAAGGTTCCAGACGTGAAGGAATCAGAAGTCGAGGCCGCAGTGGAGGGCGAGATCCTGCCACCATTATCGGCAGTACCGGGGCCAGGGGCTGCCCCGGCCATGGAGTCGAGGTCTTCACCGCCGAAGAAGTCACACATGTCGCCTGAGCCGGAGGAGACTGTGGCCACAGGCTCGTCATCAAAGAATCCCGCGGTGTCATGGGCCTCGAGCGTGTTCGAGACGGTCCTCACGCGCAAGCTAGGCCCGGAGCTGGAGAAGCCGACGCACATCCGCATTGGTCTGCTCTTCATCCCGGTCGCCAAGTAAGTCCGTGTCGAGTCGTCCGAAATGATTTTCGGGGTCCTTAGCTGGGATGCTGATCGTGCTGTTTTGCAGGACCAGCGTCAAGAAGATTGGTCACCCTTTGGTGGACAAGGTGCCGCCATTCACGGCTGGAGGGGAAACTGACCCTTCCAAGAAGAGGAAGGGTGATGAGGTCAAGGCGCCGACCGAGGGCGCAAAGAAGAGGAAGGAGGGCGACGCCGATTCCGCGGCAGCTACCGAAGGGCCAGTCGATGCGTCGATTGAAGCGTCGGTAGGTGCCGCCGTGTCCTTGGAAACTGACGTGATCGTGGGGTCATAGTTGGGCGAGCCGACCATGCTGATTGGGGTGTCAGTGCCCATAGCTAGCGCCCCGGCGGCAGTGGCCGCGACATTCCCCCGCTTTATGGTGAAGGCTTCCGTTGTGGAGACGGGGATGCAGTCGCCCTAGCTGCCCGAGGTCGTGGATGGAGACGCTGGGCAGCGACGTGGGCAGACGGCATTCATGATATAACGATGGACAATATCGAGCTTTAGAACATGTTAGGCGCTACCATCCAGGTATGTCCAGTCCCCGAGGATCAAGTCGCTAAATTTCAACGGCTAGATTCTTATGTCTTTTGTTGTCCAGTCCTCGAGTGGCTAGTCGCTGAATTTCAGCGGCTAGGCACTTAAGAACTTTTGTCGCTTGCTTATGTGTGATTTCCATTCATAGGGCCTTCAGCGGGAGTCATCGGAGCGACAGGCCGCGAACGAGCGCCTGGAGTGTGACCTGCGAGTCGCGCAGGAGGTTAACCAGCAGCTGCAGGTGACTGCGGGTGAGTATTCGAGCTTTGGGTGATCTCCTTGTCTTATCTTGCGGGTTCTTATTTCGATTCTTCTTTGTAGAGGACCACTCAGCCGCGATTGCCAAGGCCTGCGAAGGTTACGTTCTAGCCTTCGAGCTAGAAACTGCAAAGTTGGCATTGGCCGCCGCGGAAGAGTGGATCGACGTGTTGGAGAAGGAGCTGGAGACCGTGAAAGTGGAAGCGACTTCCTCTGAAGAGCGGGCCAAGGCCGCTGTCGTCGCGGCGGAGGGCGAGCGGAAGGTCTCCGATGCGCTTGTTGTTGGTCTGCAAGACCAGTTGACGGCCCTGCAGGACTTCACACGGGGATCTGTCGTTCACTTCTTGGTAAGCATTTCTTCGAGTCTTCATTTGTAGTGGCGGATGAGTCCCTGAGCGGGCGAGTCGCCACATCGGTGAGTCCCTGAGCAGGTGAAGCTAAGGGTGCGTGCCCTTTCGATTCTCACTTGGTATTGTTGCAGGGAAGATATGCGATGAAGATCCTGAAGTGAAGTCGTACGACGCCAAAAGATGCGTGAGCATGTTGGTGGACTCGACCACCCTCCCGACGGCGTGCACCCGGGCCATTCTTCAGGGGATCTTGCCCACCGAAGTGATCCCCAGCGGGATGGCAGAGGTGTGGTGCTACCTCAAAGAGGCGCCAGCTATTGTCGGCCTTTCGCCGCGGGGCCGCGACTACGCTAAGTCTAGGGCTCGCGCACTTCCCCGATGATTTCGACCTCGATGACGTCACCAATGGGTATCCGTCGGCGAGTGGCTCGGTGGAGATTTTGGAGGTGCTGAAGCTGACCGCCAGGGCGGCCACTTACGCCGAGCGGGTGCTGGCAATGGGCGACCTACTACCATACCAGGAGACGGTGGTGGCGCCGAACGACCCCGAGCCGCAGCATCGCGACCTGAAGTTGGAGCAGCCCTTCCGGTCGGCCATGGCAAAGAGCCTAACGACCTACCCAGCAAACCTGTGGGATCCCTTCATCCGGGTCAGGGGTGATGGCGGCACGTCGTCTTCGAAGCCTGCGAAATAAGCAAGTGCCTTGGGGCTTGTTGTATTAGTAATAGCGAGTAGATCTTTTGTATCAATGCTTGACCGTGAACAAAGTATTTTGTTGCTAAGGGAATGGAAAAAATTCGAGTTACTTTGTGATTTCGTTTGTTGTGCGAGTCCCCGAGCGCGTCCACCCTTTAATGGGGTTTACCTCACGTGTCTGTAAGTTCGTCCATTTTAGACTCTTAGTTAGTTAGAGTCGACTCGTCGTGGCTCCTGGAGACAGTCGCTTGGCGACCCCAAGGGGTGATCTATACTTGGTTGTTTTCCTGGACGCAAGCGGGGTCGGTTAGGCGAGTCCCCGAGCGTGGTAGTTAGCCATTCTAGTCGCATTCCCAAGGTAGGTGAGGACGTGGCGCATTTTTTGTAACGCGTCGCTCCACCTAGCTCGGAAATCCAGTCGCGTGGCGAGTCCGTTCGAGTCACTATGTCGAGGATGTGGAGGATCGGTCGCTGTATGAAGCGTGTATGGTTGTATTGTCCCGGTGGGCTAGTCGGGCGAGGCGAATCCGATGGGGGCTCCGGGTTGGTGTTTTCGTGTACGACGCAAGGCCCAAATACTTTCGGTGCCCTTGTGCCGCACTAGTTAGCCGTGTCGGTCGCTCAGCCAAGGGTTGACTTCCGTGGGTAGCTCTATACTTAGTGAGTAGCTGGAAATGTTTAAAGGTTATTTTGGTAATTTATTTATTTTTTCTTTTATTTTATTTCCTATTTTATTTTGAAATGGGCCGTTTGTTTGGGGTATATGGGCTGGCCTGGCCCAGCTAGACCGGGCCTGGCACTACACACCGTCCCACCCCTCTCCTCACCACCACGCACGCACATAGACACGACCCTATCACTCTCGCGTTCCTCTCCGTGCGCGATGCGCCGCCAGCGCCGCCGCTTGTCGCCCTGGCCGCCACTGGCCGCCTCCACCACTGTCGTCTACTGGCGCTGTTTCACCACCTCTTCCCCTTTCTCTTCCTCTGTTAATTTGGCTTGCGCGCCCCCTGATGCGCACTCGTCGGAAACCCTAGCCCTGCCATGGTATAGAGGTTGTCGATTCCGGCGCCGCCGCTCACTGTAGTTCGTATTCTAGGCTGGTGTAGGATGTTGTGGCCCTCAGGGGTGCTCCCTGTGCCGCCTTGGTGGTGAGATGGATGCTGGGCTAGGTGGTGGTGTATGGTGAAGCCTTCCCCATGGTGTTCTGTGTTGCCGTTGCCGTCGATACTACTTCTGCTTCCTCTCCGGCGAGATAGAACTCGCCCCATGTAGGTGCTCCTTCTACCCCCTCTCTTCTCTGTGACCAGCATTCGTGCTGATAACTTTAATCCGTGGTTATGCTGTGATGATCTACTGCTAGTGTTGACAATATCACCAATTGTTCCATGGACCTCATGTGTTGTGAAACTGGTATGCTAGCTCTGTTTAGAGTTTTGATTCAAAAGAATTGTCCTTGATAATTAGCATCTACACATGAGAATGTGCTTTAAAATATAGGAGATGCTTTTCTGGGTTGTTTAACCTGGCATAGAAATTTCCAGAGTTTATGTACAAAATCTGGTATTGCTATGGTTGTGTGCTGCTGATCTTTTGCTAGTGGGGGTTCCTATAGCTGGATAAGTTAGGGTACAGTTTCTACTAGTATCCTTGGCTCTACTGTAATCTTGATACCATGGTGATGTTGGAATTTGAACAGTGCATACATTTTATAGAATTTATATGACAGTATGAATTCAAATGAATTGGCCATAGTCTCAAATAAATATATATTTGTTAAGTGATTTAACTCTGATTCTTCATTCAGTATGAATTTAAGTTTATGCTGCTAGTATGGTAGAAAGGAAATATGATGGATTGATTCCTAAATCTTTTGGAGGAATAAATGATTGAGTATAGTTGCTACTCTAGAATCATTTGCTTGGTGACTGCTTTAATTACCTCCTAACCTACTGTCAGTAAGACAGTGTTCACATGGTTACTAGTTGTTGGTTAAGTAAAAGATGACTTTGTGCTGAGGAGGATCCTGAATGGCCCTAAATGATTTCTGCTAACTAGCACCTGAACCAAGTATGCACAATTGTGCCTGGTTATCACTGTTGTGATTAGCTGTGTGGAAAATATGATGAAGTTGATAATCTTCTAGCTTCCATTATGTTGAGCAGTGAATACATATCTATCTGATTCCTAATCTTTATTTTTAGGAAAATGATTTGAATGAGACCCTTAATCTGGAGATTGTTGGTGAATGCTAAATTGTAGCTTAAGTTGGTAAACGTAGGCTCTAGTGGCACTTGTGGCTAGGTTGCTACTGAGGTGCTTCCCACATTTGGATTGTGCCCAGTATTAGCCAGCTAGTAAGTGTGACAGCTCTGCTGCATGGCTATACCTTCTCCTTGCTTTAGACTAGGTCAAGGATGCAAATACTGAGACCTAGGCTTGGGGATGATTAAGGATTAATGATATTTTCTTTGGTTGTGATCCTACTACTGTGGTGCCTCACCTGGGAGTGTGCACAGTGGTATGATCCTAGTGTATATGACCTGATGCCCTTGCCCCTGCCAATGATGCAAAGGCTGAGGCCCTAATGATGATTGAAACAGATGCTACAGTTTTATCCTTTCTAACTCAATGATGAGACTAGCATAGCACTTCTATGCTAGTCTGAGAGTTCTCCATTTTTCCCCACTAACACTTATGCTCTAAAAGATGAAATGAACATGTGATGTTACTATTATAGTTGGTAACCTGATATGCAGAGTAGATTAGCTTGACTTGGTGAGATTGTGGTTAAGCTGCAGCTGCTCTTGTTCTACTGTTGTTGTTGTCTTGCCCTTGTGATGGATCTTGATTGATTCATGTCCATTCTGCTGGATATTAATCTTGCCTTGTACATCTGGCCTTGATTTCCCCTTGTCCTAGCTCTAGGATGGCTCCTGAGAGCAACCAGAGCTATGGTGGTGTGGTTTGACACTCTGGTGGTGATGTTGTGTGAATGTGTTGTGGAGTGTGGGCAGGTACTTTTTGGCTACGGTTGTTTCCTTCTTATCTGGTTTCCTGGGTAGCTGTGGCGTTGACAGCACATATGCATGCATGCATGTGTGAGCTGTCTGTTTGTGTGCCTGGTATGGTCTAGGAACCTCCCCTTGTCCAGGTTTCATCTGTGAGATCTTTTGCCGTGAATGTGTTTAGCTAATTTGGTATTATCTGAAGTTGAGCTTCATTTTTGGATGTTGCCAAGTGGAAGCTTGATTCTTTTACTATTTTACCAAGGTGAAACTTGCCCCTTTTGACCTATGATGTCATGCTGAGGTCATTAGATAGAACAAGAACAAATACTACACTTGTTCCATTTCAAATCACTCAATGATGAGCTTAAGCATATCATTAGTATGGTAATTCTGAGAGTAATCTAATCCCAAAACTAACCTCTGTATTTTATTTTTTAGTTGTTTGTTTTTGCAGGAACATCTGGGGTAAAGGATACAAGATAAAGAAGTAGCTTAGGAACAATAGTTTAGGATTTCTCTTTTATATAAATATATGTAATTTATTTTCTGATTGAATAATGTTAAGATATTGTAATTTATATTCTGTTTTATATATTGTAAAAAAACATTGTATTATTGTATTCAATTCAATAAAGTTTACTTATTTCATTTTTTATTTATTTTACAATTCTATTGTAAGGACATTGTCAAATATATTGTTGTAATAATGAATGTTGTTATTCATTTCAATTGTAATTCTTTTTCCTACTTATTTGTTTTCTAATTGTAAAGACAAGGTCTTATATAAAGAATTCTTTGATTTATCTATTGTAAAATAATACTATATGCATATATATTTATATTAATAAGAATCCTTGTTATATTATTTATGTACTCATTTTATTTCAAGTTATTAAATATTTCCAATTCTTATTTGTGAATTTTATAAATTCATTTGAATTTCATATTTGAAATTCAAATACTTGTTTGAACAAATTTTCCCTGAAACAAAGAATTCTACAAAGGTCATGTCGAAATCTATTGCACTTGCTCCGAAGTTTCCTTCAGTACAAGAGAGATCCTGATCCCTCCATAGCTCTTTTAGTTTTGCGTGAAAATTCCCCGGATTTTCTTATGCATGAATGCAACGCACAAACCTGTGTCCTCTCTATTTCTAGGTGCTAATCTTGGGATGTTACAAATACCACCCCGGTAAAGCAAATGTTGTAGCGGATGCATTAAGCCGTAAGGTACATGTGAATGGCCTTACTAAAGGAGAATTGCCAGATGATTTGTGTGCCCAATTCAAAGATCTCAGATTGGAGATAGTGCCTGAAGGACATCTCATGTCATTGGATGTTCAACCCACCTTGTTGGACAAAATCAAGGAGGCCCAAAAGACGGACAAGGAAATTGAAGAGATTAAGGAAAAGACTAGTAAGGGAAAAGCCAAAGGATTCCATGAAGACGAACAAGGTACTTTATGGTGTGGAAAACGTATCTGCATTCCGCATGATCCGGAGCTTCAGAAACTGATTTTATAGGAAGCACACAACTCACCATATTCCATTCATCCGGGTAACACCAAAATGTAGGTGGATGTGAAGGAAATATTTTGGTGGAATAATCTCAAGAAGGACATCGCCGAACATATTGCTTTGTGTGATGTATGTAGTAGAGTGAAAGCGGAACATCAGAAACCAGCAGGATTGTTACAACCACTACCTATTCCTGACTAGAAGTGGGACAAGATTGGCATGGATTTCATCACTGGACTGCCAAGGACTAGGTCAGGATATGATTCTATTTGGGTAGTAGTAGATCGTCTAACTAAAGTGGCTCATTTCATACCCGTGAAGACAACCTATACAAGTGCCAAGTTAGCCAAGATCTATATGAATAGGATTGTGTGTCTGCATGGAGTACCCAAGAGTATTGTGTCTGATAGGGGAACTCAGTTCACTTCCCATTTTTGGAGGCAAATGCATGAGTCATTGGGAACGAGATTGGAATTCAGTACTGCTTTTCATCCCCAGACTGATGGACAGACAGAAAGGACCAACCAGATTCTAGAGGATATGTTGAGGGCATGTGCCCTAGATTATGGTGCTAGTTGGGATGAAAGTCTGCCCTACGCAGAATTCTCTTACAACAACAGCTATCAAGCCAGTATTGAGATGGCACCGTTTGAATTTCTCTATGGAATAAAGTGTACTACACCATTGCTATGGAACGGTGTTGGAGAAAGGAATTTGTTCGGGCCAGAACTAATCAAGGAAGCTGAAGAGAAAGTCAAGTTGGTAAAGGGCAGATTGAAGATAGCACAGTCCCGACAGAAGAGCTGCGCAGATCCCAAGCGTAGGGAAGTCACCTATGAGGTGGGTGATAGAGCTTATCTTAGAGTATCACCACTTCGTGGAGTGAAGAGGTTGGAGTCAAAGGAAAATTGGCCCCAAGATATGTTGGACCATTCAAGATTCTGAGTCGTAAAGGAGAAGTGGCATATGAGATTGAATTGCCTGAATCACTAGCTGTCGTTCACAATGTGTTCCATGTGAGTCAGCTAAAGAAATGCCATCCGGAGATGTAAGAGACTTCTTTGAAGGATAATATACCTTTCAAAGAGGTCCAATTGGAAAGTGATCTCACTTATGAAGAAAAACCTATCAAAATTCTTGAGACCGCAGAAAGACTTACTCGGACAAAGACTATCAAATTATGCAAAGTTCAGTGGAACCATCATTCAGAGGAAGAAGCAACATGGGAAAGAGAAGATGATCTTCGGAAAGACCACCCTCACCTATTTGCTAGCCAATCCGAATCTCGAGGGTGATATTCACCTTAAGGGGGTAAGATTTGTAACATCCCAAAAATCACATTTTGTAAAGCTTGCATAACATTCATGCATTCTTGAGCATTTGATCTTTTCCAAATAAAATTCAAACCAGAGAAACCAAATTTATGCCTTATACTTATTCAAGTGAGGCAAGGTTATATCTTATTACCTATCTATGCTTAGTTTGCTCAGCATTGTTTTGAAAGTGAATGCAAGGCCACACAAGATTTTTTTTTCAAAACAAAATCAAATTCAAACCCACTTGTATGCCTATTAAAAATATTTCACTAAGGACATGGTTTAAAACTTTATTTTAAACCCAAAATAGATTTGAGTATGAATGGATGTTTTACACACCCTAAGACACAAGAAACACAATACAAAAATCTGGAGAAGATTCAAATTGAAACAGAATTGAAATAGGCATTCAAATTCAAACCAGAAAATCAAAACATAAAAAGAAAAAGAGAAATAGAGAAAAAAAATAAACCAAACCAGCTATCTAACCCAACCCAACCTGCGGTCCGGTAACCAGCCCAGCAAGCCCACCCGGGAAACCCCCCCTCCTCTTTGTTTCTCACCACACCCACGCTACCCCGCAGTCACTGACTGGTGGACCCTCGCCAGCTCACTTCTTCTTCCACAAAATCACGCCCGCGACCACGTCGTCGCCGGCCGTTTCCTCCTCATCACTGTGATGATCAATCCCATTGATTCACCACGAGATTTTCGCCCCTGCTCCGGATACTTAACCCCCACCTCTCTGCGACCATTTCCCCTCACTCAGCACCCCCACTCTCCCACCAGGCTGCCCATATTTCGCAGAACACCGCCGCTGTCCAACGAACTCCGACGGCGAAATTCCGGTGATACCAATCGCCCATGTACTTCTGGTTCATACGAGCGTGTTCCTTGTGACCTTGTGCATCCTCTTACATCGTTCATTTGTCCGTGCATGACCCAGGCCGCTGTCCCCGTTCATGCCTGCAAGCGACAATGCCGCCGCTCAACTCCGCCGATCGATTACGGTAATTACTGAGCGCCCCTTGACCTTGCTTGCATATGACCAGGTTCGCCTTGCCCTTGCGCAACTACTGATACCACTGGCTTGTGCTAGGACGATCCAGAGCCTTGGCAACGACCTCCTCTGCAAGGACCCGACGCCGCCATCAACTCCGACGAGCTCTAGGCCCCGCGACAGCACGCCCTTGCCCAACCACGACCACGTTGAGCTTCCTCGTGCACGTGTGAGTCTGGTAAGCATCATCACCACCCCTAGGCCTCGCTAGAATCGCCATTCCACCACCACCAGTAGCGCCGCCGCCGCATCACCGTCACTAGCGCCGCCCATCCTTGGTTGTGTGCTCAGCAGCGTTGGATCTAGATCTAACATTTCAGATTAGATCACTTAAATGAACCGGTACGGGCAGATCTGGCCGTGCACTATCACTTAAATCCAACGGCCCACGTTGATTGATCCGTGCGAAATGGTATCAGCCAATAGAAACAACCCACGTGGCCTAGCCTGTCTGTTTAAAATACCATAAATGATTTTTGAATGTTTAAACTTGTAAATTCAATAACTTTTGTTCTGTTTATCCAAAAAATGCAAATAAGATATCAATGGAATCACAAAAATAAATCCTACACATCTATGGGCTTAGTTTTGTATTTTGTTTCTATTAAAATGGAATTTTATGCAGAGACATTTGTAGGCATATTTTGTGTATAAAAACTATTTGGAAAATATTTTAAAGGCCAAATTAAGTTTATTTGATGTATAAAAGTTTAGTTTATTGATCAGTGCTGTTTTACTTGTCTTGTTTAGTTTATAAAAAAATCATCACATGTCATTTGCATGCATTCATATATTTTTGCTTGTTTATTTTGATATGTGAATTTGGTGCTATCATTTCATGTGTAGATTTTGGTGCTAGTGGTGATTGTGACTGTGAGGATTGTTGTTACTCCCCCAACTACCAAGGCAAGTGGTGCTTCATAATTTTATCCCAATATTTGACTATGGATTAGTGATATTTTGTATAGGGCTTGCATGTTAAATTTTACTAAGTATCTATATGCTATGCTTGGGAAATCCTAGTAGTTGTAGAATTATTAGTAATTTCTCTAAGTTAAGATACTTGCCATTGCCATTCTTAGCCTAGATTATAGTAACCAAGGGTGGATTATATACATATTCTATGGAAAATATTGCTAAGTCATTGACTTATGTTTTGCTTAATAAAACAACTAACTGAATGAAACACCTGGGTGGAATGGATGATTGGGTTATGTTGAGTGGTTACACAAGGCCCATGTCTATGGTTTACCTTGTGTATCACACTTGTGGAAAGCCACCTAGGAACAAAGGGATTTAAGATGCCATATGTTAAGAAGCTTCTAGTGCAACCACATGGCATTATGGGCTCTGCCTGGATCATATAGGTTGCAATAACTTAGCCAAATGGAAAGTTGGTGGTAGAGGGATGATAGGTTTGGAACGCGTCCATTTTGGTCTAAGGGAAGGCTTCTGAAAGGTTTTGTCTTGATGAAAGTCAAGTCTTGTGGGGAAAGTGCACGACCTCTGCAGAAGGAAGAATCTAAGTACTTAGCCATGTCCCTGGTATTGGACAATTTGAGCATCAAGACATGGAAGCTATCAAGAATCTCCTCATCCCAATTTCTAAGTTAAAACTTGTGGTTGAACAAGGGTGAAGGTTCACCAATGTCTATTGGTGGTTCCTTGGGAGTTTTTGCCAAACAAAAACTTAGTGTTTTCAACTGATAGGTAAAACCTATTTTGAGCAAAGCCAGCCTAGGCTACACTTAGCCCAAATTCATGTAGAAGCTAGATTCTATTATTCTACTAAGGTATCACTTGCCAATACTATTCCAATGTATTGACCCACTATGGCTATAACTTGTGATGTTGCAGGTTACTCTAATGAGGATTAGGGTTATGAGTCTACACTCAACATGCTTGCCTGTGGCACATGACGATGGAGACTTTTATTTATATTGTTAAGTTAAACTCTTGTACTAGCCTATGTCTAAGGAGTTGTAAAAGACTATGTTATCTCTGGAATGATGTTGTAATAATGACCTTTGTTTCTGTGTACTTCATCTTAAACTGTGGATGCTATCATTTTATCCAGGGACTAGCATTGCAATCACAGGGACCTTTACCTTTATAAAGGTGGGGTCTTACAGAAGCTCTCATGAAATTGATGCCACACTTTATATTTCTCACCCCTAATAAACTTGAACCATTGTGTCATCTATGTTGTATATGCTTGCACTTATACGTTGGACTTAGCATAACCATGTTTTCATGGGGAATGCTTTCAACATTGCACTTGTACTTTGTACATAGTTGATATCATGCTCTTTTGTTTATGGATGTCGTCGGTGTGAAATAAAAAGGGAGCTTGTAAGTCCATGGAGTTATGTATTTTGTGTTAGAGAAACGCCTGGGACGCTAGCCTAAGCCATGCCTAATCATGGTGGAAACTTGCAGCATCACCATAATGAGCAATCTGTGAAGCATCCTCAATAAAAACCTATGCAAATAGCAAATAAAAAGATCGCTGAGATGCTCATTGTCTGCTTGCCTTGTCATTTTGGTTATGGGATAGCTCCTGTACCATGTGCAAGGGGTACCTCGTTGGCGGTTCTATATGATACACATGTACTTACTATGACAAGAACTTACATGTGACTAAAGTTGAGTAGCATGCGGTGCAGCCCTCATATTCAAGGGACATGAGATTGTCAACTTATACTTTGTCAAGCATATAGTCCACAGTTTGTTCAATTTAACCTTAATCACTTCAAGATGCTTATGATAGGGGCAATGAGGGCTGAAAGATAACAAGTACCAAAATTTTTGGAAGCTCTTTTTGAAACTTGAAATCCCTGCTTCCCTTTGAAGGGCCTTTCTTCCACTATTATATTGAGTCTCCACCTTCTACCTTTAGGCACCAGTTAAGAGAGCATAGTTTCCATTCTTAGTTCTATGTGCATTGTCCCAAAGCTTATTGATTGATGCATATTGTTGATATTGCTTATTCTTGTGCTATTTGTATCTAGTCACTCTTATGAACTTTGAAGGTGTCCTGTGCATCTATTTGCTACTCTATGAGGGATAGGCTGAATGCCACTATGCCGTGTTTTCTGTATGTGAAACAAACAAACGTTTTTCAATGCATGTTGTTCATGATATTTGTTTGTAGCCTTTCATGTTACATGCATAGTTACTTTGTCTTATTGTTAGAACTCCATCTTTTATGCTCATGTTTAGAGTTCTTTGATCCTAACTTTCAATGCTTGCAAATGGTTTGATCTTGGTTTTGATGGTGCATGTCACCTCAAAAATTATTATTTTATCACTTACCTACTCGAGGACGAGCAGGAGTTAAGCTTGGGGATGCTTGATACCTCGGAAACGTATCTATAATTTTTGATGTTCCATGCTTGTTTAGTATCTACTTTGCTTTGCTTTGTCCACATTTTGAGGTGCTTTTTATATGTTTTCTGGTACTAACCTATTAACAAGTTGCCACAGTGCCAGTTGCCTGTTTTCTGCTGTTTTTGGTTACGGAAAAGCTAGTTGATGACCCACAAGTATAGGGGATCGCAACAGTCCTCACAGGTAGTATTACCCAATTTATTAATTCGACACAAGGGGAGCCAAAGAATACTTGCAAGCCTTAACAACTGAGTTGTCAATTCAGCTGCACCTAGAAATAGTTCTTGCTCACAAAAGTTTATCAGTAGCAACAGTTTGTAGTACCAACAGCAAAGCAACAGTAGCAGTGAAACAGGAGCAATAGTAACAGTAACAGTAAACAGTAGGATACGAGCGTGGTAGGCATAGGGATGGATGGACGGGCGTTGGATGGACGAGTATAAACATGTAACTTCAAGATCTAGGGCATTACATATAAATAAGAATAAGCATCCAAGTACTAAACAATCCTAGGCATGTGCTCCATATATAGTCATGCGTGCTCGCAATGAGAACTTGCACAACATCTTCTGTCCAGCCAGCCCGTGGCAGCGGGGCCTCTACGGAACTACTGGCAATTAAGGTGCTCCTTTTAATATAGCACCAGAGCAAAGCATTAACACTTCGTGAACACATGTGATCCTCACACCACAGCCATCCCCTCCGGTTGTCTCAATTTCTGTCACTTCGGGGCCTTTGGATCCGGACAATGATATGTGTACACAACTTGCAGATAAGATCACAAACAATACTATCATAATGATTCAATAATAAGTTCAGATCTGAGATCATGGCACTCGGGCCCTAGTGACAAGCATTAAGCACAACAAGTTGCAACAAATTCAAATAGCACTAATAGAGATACTAGGCACTATGCCCTAACAATCTTATTCGATTACATGATAGAACTCATCCAATCCCTACCATCCCCATAGCCTACACCGGGGGATTACTCACTCATGGATGAGGGAAACATTGATGGTTGATGGAGAGACGTTGGTGATGACGATGTCGATGATCCTCCCCAAATTCCCCATCCCGACAGGGTGGCAGAACGGAGTTTCTGGATCCGAATCGCAGCTTCTGGTGGTTGCGGCGCAACAGAACTCTTTCTAGAAAAACGACAAACCCCCCTCGGTTTTTAGGTCAAGGGGTAACTTATAGGCGAAGAGGGAGGCCAAGGGGGTGCCTGGGGTGGCCGCACCCCCCTAGGCACGGCTAGGCCTGGCTCACGCCTGGCAGGGGTGTGGGCCCCCAGGCTTCCACTCCGTCTCGTACTCTGGCTCTGTGGATCTTCTGGTGAAATAGGATTTTTGGCATATTTTCCGGGATTTTTCCTGATAGTTGATTTTCTCCACAAAAACTAGACACCAAGGTAATTCTACTGAAAACAACATCAGTCAGTGTTATTTGTATCCAAATCACACAAGTTTAGAGGAGAAACAATAGCAAAACTGTTCAGGAAAGTAGATACGTTTTGGACGTATCAACTCCCCTCAAGCTTAGCTTATTGCTTGTCCTCAAGCAATTCAGTTGAAAACTGAGTGCGATAAAAGAACTTTCACAAACACATTTGCTTCATATGATGTATATATTCTCAGCACAGGAGTAGATACTTAAACCATTCATAATAAGAAGTATGCAACCAAGTCTACTCAATAGTCATTGCAAGCTATGAAGAGAAACCAACTCAATAATAATAGGTAGCATGGAACATAAACATAAGCAACATTGAAATGCTCATAGTAAGGTATGCTAGAGTGGTATCTCGGTTTCCTTTATCTGTAGAGCACAATATAAATGTCAAGACACCTCTGAAGTTCAAGTGAAGACTATAAGTAAAAAGGTCACACATACAAGCATAAAAGTCATGACATAATTAACCAAGTTTTGAGACAAACACAAGAATGACAACTATGCTCTTAAGAAGGTGCTCATAGAATAAGTGGTGACTCAACAAGGGAGTGGAAAACGCTTTGAAAAGTTTGAAAGGCTTCCTAATGCTGAAAGGAAGGTACTCATTAGCTTTGAGCTCTCATTTCCCTATCATAGGCATCTTTATATGGTTAAGGTGAAAGTGAGGTCCAATCTGAGTTATATGCTTGACATACCATAAACTATAAATCCCATGTCCCTTGAGTACGAGGGCTGCTCCGCATGCTACTCAACTTTGGTTACTGTAAGATCCCTCCTTTGTAAAGGAAAAGGATCCTTGTGATTGCAATGCTAGTCCCTGGATCACTGCTAGCATCCACAGTTTAAGATGAAGTACACAGATACAAAGGTCATTTATTACATCCATTCCAGAGATAACATAGTCTTTACAACTCAAGGCCACAGGCCTAATACAAGAGTTTGAATAAGTAAATAAATATAAGTCTTCATCTTCATGTGCGACAGGCAAACATGTTGAGTGTAGACCCATGACACCTAATCCTCATCAGAGTAACCTGCAACATCACAAGTTATAGCCACAGTGGGTCAATACTTTGGAATAGTATTGGCAAGTGATACCTTAGTAAATTTTAAGTGGACTATATTACTATATGCAATTTGGCTAAGTGTAGTTTGGCTTGCTTTGCTCAAAATAGGTTTTTCCTATTAGTTGAAATCACTAAGTTTTTCTTTGTCAAAACTTTTCCCAAGAAACCACCAATAGACATTGGGGTCCTTCACCCTTGTTCACCCACAAGTTTTTACTTAGAAGTTGGAGTGATGAGATTCTTGATAGCTTCCATGCCTTGATGCTCAAGTTGTCCATTGCCATGGACTTGGCTAAGTACTTAGATTTTTCCATCTGCATAGGTTGTGCACTTTCCCCACCAGACTTGGTTTCACCAAGACAGGACCTTTCAGAAGCCTTTCCTTAGACCAAATGGACGCGCTCCAACCTATCATTCCCACTACCACCAACTGTCCAAATGGCTAAGTTCTAGCAACCTATGTGATCCAGGCAGAGCCCATATTGCCAAGTGGCTGCACTAGAAGCTTCTCAACACTTGGCCACTAAAATCCCTTTGTTCCTGGGTGGCTTTCCACAAGTGAGATACACAAGGTAAACCATAGCCATGGGCCTTGTGTAACCACTCAACCAAAAACCACCAATCAAGTCCCTTTCCACCCAGGTGATTCATTGACTTAGTTGTTTTATTAAGAAAACATAAGTCCAAAGACTTAGAAATATTTTCACCACAGCATGTATATTTTACCAACCCTTGTTTGCTACTAGCTAGGCTAAGCATGGCATAGATAGTAACTTAACTTATAAATTTCCTAGCAATTCTACAACTACTTAGGATTTCCCAACATGGCATTTGGCAAAATAGTAACATGCAAGACTTAGCAAAATGTTTCTAATGCTTGCATAAAAATATAGGGATGGACATATTCATGAAGTACCACTTGCCTTGGTAGGTGGGAGAGTAGCACTCTTCACAATCACAATCACTAGCACCAAAGTCTACACAAAGAATGGTAGCACAAAATTACACACAATTCATATACAAACACAAATATATGCTTGCATGCAAAAATGATAAGTGATGATTTTTGAAACTCAACCAAGCAAGTGCATAGTACTGAATCATAAACAAGTCAAAAACTTGCTAAACCAAGTTTATTTGACACTAAAACAATTTCCTAAACAATTTCTATACTCAAAATAGTCCTAAAGAAGTTTCTGCAAATAAAGTCATTTTAACAGAAACTAAACACTAAACACATTGCATATACAGAAAGGGCTTGTCTCCCTGATTCCAACGGTATAAAATTTGCTAAAATCTAACGTGGGAATCAAAAGTTACAAGCAAATCAAATTTGGATACAAATCTGATTTCAAATTCTGTTTTAATTCAAACCCTAGCCACGCGTCTTAATCTTACTGGCACGTACCGGTTCGCGTTGGATCACGCATGTGAGCCATAGGATCTAAGTGGCGATGCACGGTTCAGATCAAAACGTAACGCTTCGCTAAGTGGTTCTATCGCACGCGTTGGATCTAGATCCAACGGCTCTTGGTCAAACGACCAAGGTCTGGCGGCGCGCGGCGACGGCGAGCGGCGGAGCGCTCTGTCCGTGGCGGTGCCGGCGCTCTAGGTCGCCCGGGGAGGAAAGAGTGTGCTTACCAGAATCGCAGGGTCAAGGCGAAGCTCAACGTGGAGATGGCTTGGCAAGGGGCGCACGGCAGGGGCTGCTGGAGCTCGTCGGAGTCGTGCACGGCGACGGGAGGTTGCAAACGATGTAGTTGCCGAGGTTTCGCGTCGCCCTAGCACGTACCAGATGGATTAGGAGACGCGCAAAACAGTGGCGAACATCCTCGTATGCAAGAGGGGGCAAGGGGCGCGCTCTGCTTACCGTAATTGGTCGCCGGAGTTGAGCGGCGGCTCGGTCGGTTGCGGGCACGAACGGGGACGGCGTCCTGGGTCACGAGCAGGCAAGCAAAGAGTATCAGGAGATGCACAAGATCACGCTGAGCACGATAGTTTGAACCAGAGAAAGGGGCGCGGTCGAAGCTCACCGGAATCAGTCGCCGGAGGTCGTCGTGCTGCGGGGTTTCGAGGTCGAATGTGTGCAGCCTGGTGGCGGAGTGAGCGAGGAAAGTGGGGGGAAATGACCGCGGCGGCGAGGGGTTTAAGTAGCCAGAAGCGGGGCGAGGATTGCGCGTTGAATCAATGGAATTTAAGCGAGTTTTAATCGCGGCGTCACTGCACGGTGGTAACGACAGAGCGGTGTCTGCGCGCGAGAAATTGGGGAAGACGACGCTGATGTGGAGAGGGCCCGCTCGTCAGCGAACAGAACAGAGGGGAGTGGGGTCTGGGTGTCAGCGACTTGCTGGGTGCGTTCGCGCGTGCGAGAGAGAGAGAGGGGAGCCGGGTGGGCTAGCTGGGCCGGTTTTGCTGTTGGGCTAGAATAGGAGCGCCGATCTTTTTATTTTCTTTATTCCTTTTCTATTTCTGAATTGATTTTCAGGAATGGTTTTCAAATGATTTCAAAAGCTATTTGAATTCAAATCTTTTTGGGTTTTTTGTAGTGTACAACAGTCACAAAACTTGGCATAAAACCATGTGGTCACTTTTAGTTGGCTTGGTCATTTTTGGAAAAACAAAATAACAGGGACATTGCACTTGGTTTGCAAATGTTTGAAAATGGTTTTTGAAACCACTTCTATTTTGTAAAATTTGGTTCTAACTCCACACTCAAACCAATCAATAAGGGAGACAAACAATCTAGGTTTGAAACATTCAAGCTCTCAAATGGGGATGGGCATTTGATTCAAGTTTGCTCACATAAAATGATAGCACTATGTGCTTCTGTTTTCTTGAAATGAGTTTGAAATTGATCTCAATTCTATATGCATGCATGAATGATATGCAATCTTTGAAATCATGATTTTAGGGATGTTACAGTTACCTGCAAGTTCTTGTCATTGTACATACATGCGTATCATAGAGAACCGCCAACGGGTACCCCTTGCACATGATACAGGAGCTATCCCGTGATCAAAATGACAAGGAAAGCAGACAATGAGCATCTCATCGATCTTTTTTTTTACTATGTGCATAGCTTTTTATTGAGGATGCTTCACAGAATGCTCATTATGGTGATGCTGCAAGTTTCCACCATGATTAGGCATGGCTTAGGCTAGCGGCCCAGGAGTTTCTCTAACACATGTATATACTCCATGAACTCACAAGCTCCCCTTTTATTTCACATCGTCGACATCCGCAAACAAAAGAGCAAGGTATCAACTGGATATATATCCATAAATGTTGAAAGCGTTCCCCGTGACAACACGGTTCTGCTAACTCCCAGCCTATAATTTGCAAGCATATAACTTTGATGGAGAGGTCACAATGGTTCAAGATTATTAAGTGCAAGGAATAAAGAGTGCCGTCAAGTTCGTGAGAGCTTTACTAACTAACTTTCTCAAAACAGACAAACATTTTATTTGGAAGAAAACAAGGCATAAAGAATATGCACTGAAATAGCAAATGATGCTAATAGGTAGGTATGGTGGACATAGTTGGAAATACTAGTTTGGGGAGTTGGAAGCACAAGTAGAGCTCATACTCAGTGCAAGTGAAGGCTAGCAAAAGAGAGGGAGCGACAAATGAGAGAGCAGTAATTGTCATAAACATGCTTGCAACAAAACATGACTAATTATGGCATGAAAGTGATACAAGAACTCTAAGGCAAAATAAATCATCGAGGCTTACTAACTATTGTTTAGTCATATGCATGCGTGAGCATGTGCCAAGTCGATTCACATGAAACATTTAGAGGAGGATACCACAATATCATACCAAAATATGAATAAAACAATGCAAGCAAACATTCATATGACCTACTACGAACTATTAGCAAGCTGGAGCTAATCATAGACAAACAAAAACTACTAAGCACCCATCAGTAACATACTCCTTACAATGAACAGACTAAGCATGCTCACAATGATGAGTATATGTACAAAATTGAAAACAAATAGAGTTTGTTACCAGCCTCTTACCACACCTCAAGTTGTCTTAATCTTCATTATTGCCCTTCACTTGTGTGACTTAAATAATAACATGAAACCAAAATCCACTGAGGGCGGCTGAACCCTACAAAGAACTCACAAAACCAAAGAAGAACAACAAATATTTTTGGTGTTTTCGGGTTCTTCAAGCAAGCCAACAAAGCAAAAACAAGCAAAGCAAAAAAAAAACCAAGCAAAGCAAAATCTTTTTGGATTTTTATTTGAAGGCAAACCAAAGCAATGAAACAAACCAAGAGAAACAACGAAAATATTTTTGGTATTTTTGTGTATTTGAGAAAGCAGCAACAAAAACCAAAAAAAAAGCGAAACAATGGATATACAAAGAACCGACCGAACATGATATATAGATGAGTGTGATGTTGGTATACCTCCCCCCAAGCTTAGGCTTTTGGCCTAAGTGGGGTTCAATCCCATGGTGCCCAAGTAGGTGCACCTTCGTAGTATGACGAGGAGGCTCCCTCGTCCTGGTACGAGCTCGAGGACTCCCCTGTGTAGTATACAGAGGGGTCGTATGAGGGAGCTTCCACCTGATAGTGTCCATGGAAACCAAGAACGCGCAGCTTGTCATCCATCTCCTCCTTGGAGCGTGACAAAGTTCCCTGAGAAATACTGAACAAAGTGGTTTGGGGGAGAGGGATCTCTCTCTCTCTTCCCCGTCAATAAACAACATTCTATAAACCAGGTTCTCAAGGGTAGAGATAGTGGTGACAAAGTGATGTGCCTTCATGGCAACAAGATCAAGCCTCTGAGGGGCCAAAACTGTATCATTTGGATCAACAGCAAGGTCCAAGGCAGTAGCAACACGTGCAACAATAATTCCCCCATAAATGGGTCCCTTAGCAGTTAAGCGACGAGCAATGAGAGAACCAAGATTGTACTTAATTTCATTGTTGAGCGCAGCAGCTAAGAATGCCAAATGATAGTTGTAAATATTACTAGTGTTCTCCCTACCAAGAACACTAGTGGCAAGATAGTAAGCAAAGTACCTGATGGCTAGGAGTTGAATATTTCTTATCTTTCCCCTTTGGGCTCTACGGTCATCATCATTGGTTATCCCGCGGTAGAGCTCCAACAAATCAGTGGGTTGAGCTGGAATCTTCTTCGCCGACCCAATTGTACCAAGTCCCAGTGCCTCACAAAATTTCTTCAATGTCATGTTGTAAGACCTGCCATAAATTTTGAAAGACACATCTGGCTTGAACATGCTGTTAGTAAAGGAGAAGCTCTCCACAAATGTTTTAGTGAGCATAGAATATTGCACACTCTCATCCTGCATAAGGATTGTTAGTCTAGCCCTCCGAACCAAGGTTGTAAAATCATCAAGAATCCCAGCAGCCCGCAAAAAGGTTGGGAAAGGAAAGGTGGAAGGGTGAGCATCCCCCTCATCTCCCTCATCGCCGAATCACGGAGTAATGAGATCCTCATTGTATGGGGGCCTGGCTCGGGAGGATGATCTTGAAGGCCTTACCCTCCTAGGTGCATCACCCTCAAATATCTCTCCAAATGTGTGGTTGTCCATGACCACTCTTTTCTGAAATTTTTAGACAAACATCAAATCAAGTGATTTCCAAGTTGATAAATGATGAGAAACTACTATAGGAACTTGCTAGAGGGCTACACATGCATAAAAATGAAATCTCTAAGCATAGAACAAGCATGCAAGCTCACACAACCTGTCACCTATAGCAGCAAAATACTCAAGATACAATCTACCGATCACAAATCTAATTGGACAAGCAGAGGAGGCACATACCAAGGAGCAATCCCTCCAAAAATCAACAAGGCCTGAGCAAGGAGATCGAAAATCGCGAGCAAGAATAGTGTAGAGGTCCCAACCTGATAAGGTAGAGATCCCTGTGTTTACAATGCTAGTCCCTGGATCGAAAAGCTAGCATCCATAGTTTAAGATGTAATACCAAGAAACAAAGGTCATTTTACAACTTATAACACTTGCTCATCCGACATGGCATGAATCACCGAACCCGCACTCAGGAAGAGTAATGCTTTGAAAAACGCGTGATTCATTAAGTGAAAGACCAGGAAATAAAATAATTCATTACATCTTACATAGCTCATTTGGCTATCTCATTAAAATGCATCAGATATAACTATATAGCATGGAGTCCTTCATCTTCATATGCCACAGGCAATCATGTTGGTTGTAGACTTGTAATCCTATTCAACACACTTCACTAACATCAAACAAACCTGCAACATAATAAGTTATAGCCACAAGGGTCAATACATTTTAATTGTATTGGCAAGTGATACTATGGTGGAATAGTGGTATCTAACATCTATATGCATTTGTCTAAGTCGAGCTTAGGCTTGCTTTGCTCAAAATAAGGTTGTCCTTATTAGTTGAAAACACTAAGTTTTTGTTTGTCAAAAATCACCCAAGGCATCTACCAATAAAATTGGTGATCCTTTAACCCTTGTTCAACCACAAGCTTTTAACTTAGAAATTGGGATGAGGAGATCCTTGATTGCTTCAATGTCTTCATGCTCAAGTTGTCCATTGCTGGGGACACGGCTAAGAACTTAGATTTTACTCTGTCGAGAGGTGGTGCACTTTCCCCACAAGACTCGACATGCATCGAGACAAGATCTTTCAGAAGCCTTCCCTTAGACCAAATGGACGCGTTCCAACCTATCACCCTACCACCTTTTGTCCATCTAGCTAAGTTATTGCAACCTATATGATCTAGGCAGAGCCCATATTGCCATGTGGCTGCACTAGAAGCTTCTCAACACTTAACATATCAAATCTCTTTGTTCCTGGGTGGCTTTCCACAAGTGTGATACACAAGGTTGCCATCCTGGGCCTTGTGTAACCACTCAACATAACCCATTCATACCATTCCACCCAGGTGATTCATTCACTTAGTAGTTTTATTAAGCAAAAACACAAGTCATAGACTTAGAAATATTTCATAGCATGAATAATGCACCCTTGTTTTCTACTAGCTAGACTAAGCATACTAGTAGCAAGAATCTTAACTTAGGGAAAATTATACTAAGGCATCATCTACTAGGATTTCCCAAGGCATAGCATATATATATATACTTAGTAAAAATTCTATGCAAGTCCT
Organism: Avena sativa; assembly: GCA_916181665.1. Classification (NCBI taxonomy): domain Eukaryota; kingdom Viridiplantae; phylum Streptophyta; class Magnoliopsida; order Poales; family Poaceae; genus Avena; species Avena sativa. The sequence goes on along the minus strand of OV702279.1, from coordinate 364,547,214 downwards.
ACTCAAAATATCACTAATGCATAGTGAAAATAATAGGACAAATATGTATGAAGAACCACTTGCCTTTTTAGTAGAGAAACTAGGTTCACTCCTTGATCTTGCAATTTTCACACTCTTCAAAGTTCACTACAATTCAATCAAGGCAGAAATTCAAACTAGCATTCAAACAATTCACCACATAAAATAATAAAAACAAAGCAATGCATGCAAGCATGCGAAAGATTGTTTTATTTGAAAAAGTGTTTTCTAACAAGGTTTAACATTTCAAAACACCTACTGGTCATTTATAAGTGTGGCAAAATCATTTGAAAACAAGTTAGTGAAAATGGTCATTTTAAATCATTTTTGTTTTGCTAGAAATGATTTAAATCAAAATAATAATTTCTAGTGTTAGAAAAATATGTTTTTAAACACAAATGTTAGTGTTTAAGGTCAGAATGTTTAAAGCAAATCCATTTGCAAAAGGTTTCACTCAAAAATCATTTTTATAATAATAGCAACATTTTTTTATCAGAAATGCTTTTATTCAGAGGAATATTTCCTTAGTGTCACAAAATATGTTTTTAAATTCTAATGTTAGTGTTTAGGGTCATAGAGTTCAAATCAAACAATTTGCAAAAGATTTTACTCAAAAATCATTTTTAGAATAATTTTTATACACAAAATAGTCCTAATAATGTTTCCGCAAAAACACCTAATTTTTTAGAAGCAAAATAATAAACTAAGGGAATGGTTGCAAATGTTTCATTTTTCTGAATCCATTGATATAAAAGTTGTAAATTTTGGCCAAACAGATCAAAAGTTATGGAATTTACAAATTAAAAAAAAACTAATAGATTCAATTTCTATTTTAAATCAGCAGGCAGGCCACGTGGTTGTTTCCTACTGGCGCATACCGATTCGCACAGATCAAGCAACATGGGCTGTTGGATTAAAATGAGATTGCACGGCATATATTTGATCATATCTCTTCGGTTAAAGAATCTATCGCAACCACCGGATCAAAATCTAGTGGCTTAGAGCGCTTTGACCAAGGACTGGCGGCGCTGGCTCGACGGCGCGCGGTGGCGACGCTCTGTCAGTGATGTTCCAATGACTACAAGAAGCAAGGAAGAGGGGGAAGAGGCTCACTGGGTTCGCAGGGTTGCAGTGAAGCTCAAGGTGGTTGCCGTTAGTCGAGGGGCGCATGGTGATGACGGGAATTGCTCGCCAAAGAAGCTCCTGGCGTCGGGCATGCTCGGTCGTCGATGTTGGCAAGGCTATGGAGCAAGCGAAGTCAAGACAAAGGGTGCGTTAGATGCGCGTGAGAGAGGCAACAACGTGAGCGTCAACCAGAGGGGGAGGCGCGGTCAGAACTTACGAGGAGAGCTCGTCGGAGTCGAGGTAGACAGCAGGGATGAGTTGGTGTAGTCAGAGGCAACGTTCTGGGGTGCGTGTGAGCGAGCTAGGGATACTGGCAGGTGCGCCTGGTTCTGGCTAGCAGGCTCGTGTGCACTAGGGACAGTGGGGGTGGTTGTGTTGGCCGGAATTGACCCAGAAACTTGTCGGAGGCAGAGAGGTTCAAGCGAGCAATTTGGGCAGCCTAGGGGCGTTTGGGGCATGGGGTTTGAGGGGAAAGAGAGAGGAGAGAATGGCGCTTAAGAGGGCAAGGTCACAGGCGAGAATTAAGCTAGGAATTAATCGAATTTATGAGGAGGAATCAACGCAGGAACGGCAACGAGAAAAGGGGAAAAGAACTGGTCTCGCGGGGACGATGATGACGAGGCAGGTTGATGGGGATATGCCAACCGGGGTATACCCAGCAGGACGTTTCCGACTGGCCCAGGAACTGGCGAGTGGGCCTGCAAGACGGCGACTGGATCAAGGCCTGGTGTGGATCCAAGCGACTGGAAGCTGAAGGCCCAGGCGAGTAGATAGGCCCAGTCGAGTTAGGTTAAACGATTACCGAAGCCTTAACTGATTCGGTTGAGATATGTAAACCCTAGGGGAGGTGAGTCTATATAAACCTCCCTACAGGGCGTGTAGGGATACGTTCCATCATACACCCAAGCGACTCGCCGCCTAGCCACAGAGCTCGTCCATTGTACCACCATCATAATACAATCTAGCAGGAGTAGGTCCTTACCCTCCGGGGGGCCGAACCTGGGTAAAACCCTGTGTCTCCGCCCTCATCTCGCACCACAGATGGTTGGCCGCCCTTGCCCCTCGTTCTACTACTCGCTGCCGATTGCAGCATCTGCGGTGACCATTCCCACGACAGTGGCGCCCACCGTGGGGCCTGGACGGTCTGGCCGGTGTTCTGCGGAGAGATCCAATCTGCCCATCAACGAGACGGTCGCCACCGGCCGCATGATAGCGATCGGCGAGATGCTCCAAATCTTGCCGAGCAGTTACGTCCCGGCAGCGCGACCTGTCACGCACAGCGTGATCCTGCCGGTCGGCACGATCAGCCTCTTCGTCGGCCTCACCGACATCATCGTCTCGGAGGACTCGGCTCGCATCCGCGAGTCGCCGCCACGCGATCGACTCTCCGAGAGCCAGATCCGCACGATCCATCGCCTCGCCTCCGAGTACAACTCGGCCCACAGTAACGTGGCCGAAAACTCAGCGGCCACAGAAGACGCGGCCCTCAACGACGACACCGACTCGGCGACCCCGGCGTCACTCGCCGGATCCATCACCGCAGCTTCACCCGCAGGCTCCATCACCCAGGTCTCCAACGTGGGAGACTTCGAGGATCCCTCCATCCTTGGAATCTTCGACTTCGACTCCGGGTCAGAAAATTCCGCCGACCTCCGCGACGGGACCGGTCGCCACGCCGCGACCTACATGGCGACCGGCACCGATCCGCCGGAGGATCCCTTCTCCACCCTGATCCCTCCTAACTCCACAGCAACGGAGGTCAAGGAACTCCGCCTGAAGCTGGCGGAGGCAGTGCGCAAGGAGCAAGCCGAGCGCGAAAAATTTCGCCTCGAGCAGGTGACGGCGCAGGAGCTATCGCGCTACCACCAGCAGCGAATCAGGTCGCGCCTGAACCCCACCATCCAGGGGCGCGCCCTGAACTTCGACGACGAAAACGACCCGGCTCGCATGGCCGAGCGCGCGATCTGCGAGAACGCGCCACCAGGAGGAAGCGCCCGGCCCCCGCCAGGGTCGACGGCGATGGGCGGCCCACCTCCACCCAACCGCACACCCCCCAGGGATCAGTCGCGGATAGTATTCTCCTCACGGGAGCGGGACGCGAACGGCCTCCCACTATTCTCCACCGCGATGGACAACCTCGTGGCGGGCCGAGCAGCAGCCAACAACATCACGGCCACCGGCGACGGCGCCCTACAGATCCAGTACGTCAGGGCCCTGCTCGCAAAGGCCGTTGAGCAGCAAAACGCAGGCGCCGACTCGCAGGGTCGAGTGTACTCATGTTCTCCGGGAAGCAGAGCGGCCTCAAGCGGCCGCCCAATGGCGGCAAACACCCTCAACTGGCCGCCACCAGAGCCATTGCAGCTCCAACACCGACCCGCGAACGCGGCACTCTCCACCAACGACCCCAGGCCAGCGACCAACTTCGTCGCCGCCAACGGTCAACCCATCGACGCCCTGTAACACCCTCAGAATCGGCCCTATGCAAGTTTTTGCGAAACCCGCCAAACCCGCATAGAAACGATTCAAAGGTTCCCACCAGGCACTTGCGTGCGGGTGGAAAACGAAGTAATATCATTACACAATAGTCCACGATGGAACCCACAGAACAGATATATACAACGGCGACTCAATGAGTCAAGAATACAGATATACAATACAAAGATCCAGATCACTTTGAAAACAATACAGCGTCCGAGTACGGACAAGATGCAAATTGAGCTAAGAGCCCTGAAGAATAACCAATGGCGTCCATAACCCTGCCCAGGCCAAGCCGGAAGGGTAACCCTGCTAACGACGTCGATCTCAAACCTGCTTAAACAAAAGGGGTGCCGACAAAGGGCAAAGGAAAAAGAGAGCGGTCAGTACTAAGGCCAGTACACGGCGAGGCTAGAATTCGGCGGTCCTCGCCTACATAGGTATGGTGGACTGAAGCGGCAGCGCGGCATGCACTAAACAACCTATAGAGACTCGATACAACTAGCGGCTATCAGAGAGGGGTAAGAAAGACCTATTCGGAACCAACCTGATACTACCACCAAACATACCCATCCTGGTATTTCCCCCTCGAGACCAAACGAGGAAGTCAACCGAGGAACTCACACAGTTGGCAGTTTTATTTATTCAGTTGTCGTTGCAGCAATTACTAGTCAGGTATAGATAGTCATCCTGATAGAATAAGCAGTGGGCACTTTTAGTTAACCATTCCGTTGTAGTTGCAACACTTACTAGTCAGATACAATAAGCATGAGATATCCCAAAACCCAACAGTTGTTGGTACTTTTATTTAGCCATTCCGTTGTAGTGAAGCTGATTACTAGTCATATCGGATACAAGTCAAATTATAACAGTAAACTTTAGTTATAGTTGTCTATGATCGAGAACTGTGCTCCAAGTCGTCCATAACCGCGGACACGGCTTTTCGAAAAGATTTAACCCTGCAGGGGTGCACCAAAGTATCCACACGCACTTCGACCCTTTTTGCCAGATCAGTTAACATACACCCATCGGTATGTCGGCGGGGCCTAAGTCATGACGTTTCCCAGACCCAAAGCAAGTACATGGGGGACACCCCACTAAGCTACCCGCAACGAAGTCGGCCGGTCTCCGAGACGGACTCAGGGTTTGCGCCAATGGCTGTAAACGACTGGGAACCCGAAAATGAGACTGGGCTTGTCGATACCGCGAAAACACTCCGCTTTCCTAAACAGTACAGGTGCAGTACTTCGCACAATTTAAATTAAGCAGTAAAGCATGGCATAAGTACAGAATAGTAATAAAGCCCCAAACTAATTGTGGCCCCCGGTACAGTACTTTGAAATCAGGTACTAATCGATGGGGGTGCCCATATACCCCACCTGTGGTTAGCGCGCTCGATCTCGGAACAGGTGTCAAGAACTCGGGGTCCTACGGGACACAAGTGGATGGTTAACAGCCGAATAACATCTATTGCCCACCTGTGCCTCTGCATTTACCTACTTCAATTTTAGTTATTAAACAGTAATTAAAGTTATGATCATCTCCAACATTAAACATGCGGCAATACTCCAACAACTGTGGTACTGGACGACACGCAACAACACTTGAGCAAGCGACTACGACGCGCAAGTCCAACTATCTACCAAACAACAGGTAATAGGATGTGTCCAAGGCAATATAAGGCTGCAAGGGACATCACGGGTACGAAAACTAGAGCATCGCAACACAGATAGCAATAGATCCACAGGGGGGAATAAATACTATAAAAGTAATATAGGTAGAAAGGGGGAGGTGCTCGCCTGAAAACATTGCCGAAGGTTCATCCGAAGATCGGGTCGACACTCGCATCAACTCATCGGACTAATCCGTGAAGAAGCAAAGCACTAGAAGAAACACCGGATGGACTATTTAATACTACGGCAAAAGACCGGGCATGATGCATGTATGATGTATGACATGGCAAAGGTGCGATGCAATTAGTTCATATTAAGCGGAACCAGGGTCCCGACAATTATTTAGATGGTTCATGTTGTTTAGGTACCCCGCAATTTAAATGTTGTATTAACAAGGCAAAAGATAGCACCGATTCGCTACACAAGTTTAAATGAGGCCAATATAAGACTAGATTTGCCCGCATATGGACCCCATATTTAATTATAAGGTGAATTGGCATAATGCCCCCAAACCACATGGTATGAATGCAATCATGAACAATTTAATATGCATCAGTTGATAATGTCATATTATAAAAATAGGGTCTCGGATAAAGGGGTCACACGTTAGGGTTCGGCGAACTGGGGCTCCGAGGGGTTCGGGGTCGGGTCTCAGGGTTCGACGGGAGAATGGCTCGACGAGATCGGTCTCGGACAACGGAAGTCGATCTTGTCGCATCCGAGAAGAAGTACTTGGCGTGGCGTCGGGGGCACATCGGATCCGCCCTGGTCGATGCCGATCCTGTCGTCACGAAGGTCTTGTCGGGTCGTCGTATCGGGTCGGTCTTGGCGTTCGGGAAGAAGAACTTGGCGTGCGACGTCGTCGGCATCGGTGCGGGAAGGAGGTCTTGCCGTTCCGTGTCGGTGACCTTGGCATCCGGGTCCTCGGCGAGCTCGGCGTCCGGGAAGGAGTACTTGTCGCACCAGGGTCTCGGTGTCCTCGGATCCGATTGAAGATCTTGGCGTTCGGCGGGATCGGTCTTCGGGTCCGTGGTCTTGACGTCCAGTGTCCGGGGATCTTCGGCTCCCTATCGACACACTTGAGGTTCCGGCTTGGTCATCGATGGGGAACTTGGGGCTTCGGGGCTTGATTGTCGGTGTCAGGCTCGGTTCTCGACGTCGGTAGGTCTTGGTGTCGCCGGTTCTTAGGAACCGGGCACTTCATGTCCATCTTCGATTTCCTGAGCGGAAGGAGTCGATGTGGTACTTGTCCGCAAGGGGATGGGGTATTGGGACAATAGCATGGCCTGGATTTAACTTCCGTCAAATAAATAGGAGCCCGATTTCTCACTGCCGGCAGGATGTAGGAAACTCGCGGGCAGCACTTGGTGCAGGCAGGTCCAACATCAAGGTGGATGCAGGGGCGACCGCGAACGGCAGGAGGTGGCGGCGGGCTTGTGCAGGCCGGGACAGAGGCCGGCTCGAGGGAAGACGCCAGGGAGCAGCGGCGGAAAGCTTGCAGAGGTGAGGGTGAAGGGAAGATGGCGGCAGCGGCCAGGCTGAAGAGGGGTAGCGCCATAGAGGAGCGGTCGGTGAGGACGACAGGGTGAGGGCGCCGGTAGCAGGAGCTCACGGGGTCGAGGACAAAGCGAGGGCGAGCGAGGGTCGGCGATGGCTGACCAGCGAGGCGCCGGTGGTGAGAGGAGGGTCGCGGCGAGCCGCTGCAAAGGGGAGACGACGGCCATGGCCGCTGACGGAGAGGCGGACGAGGATGGCGGCGGAAGCTGCCGACGATGGAGGCTCGCAGAGGAGCGGGCTCGGCGACGAACTGGACGCGGATGACGGTGATAGGGAAGCGGGGAAGCGTCAGGGTGGCGACCGGAGGCAGCGGAGGGGCGTAGGCGGGACCGGTCGGAGGTTGGGTCGGCCGGCGGCGAGGAGGCACAGGCGCGGTAGGTGCACGCGCGGAGAAAGAGCGGACGGCCGACGGGGAGGTGGTGATGCAGGGTCACGGGGTCGCGGCGAGGAAGGCGAGCGGGAGGAGGGTGGAAGGCCGGCGGCGGACGGGGAAAGGAGGCGCAGGGGTTGGGAAGAAGAGAGAGAGGAGCGGGCCGCACGCGAGGGGTAGGTGGGGGACGGTTCGATCGGGGTGGGGCCAGACGCGGGAGTGGGGATCGGGGCTGGCAGGTGTGGGTCGTGTGTGTGGGTCCAGGCAGGGAGTGGGGTGTTGTGTGTGTGCGTGGGGTAGGGCAGGTGGCAGCGGGTGATTGGGTGGGGGTTTGGACAGGGGTGATGTGGCGTGATAGGATAGATTGGGGTGAGGTGGAGGGAACTAGGTAGGATAGGGTGGGGTAGGAAAAGGGTTTGGGTAGTCTGGTTTTTGTACTGGGGGTGGCCGACTGGGTCGGATCGGCCCGGTACGGCTGCCCCCTAAAAATAAACTAAATATATTATTATTTAAAACGGGGCGTTTGAAACCCGTTGGTAGACGAAACAAAATATTCCGGAGACCCGGGTTTTAATTTGAATAAAGACGGGAATATTTAGAAGACAAAACTAGGCGTTTCGAAAATAGTTTTATGTAAACAAATGTCAGATGACATGACGATGCTCAAATGCAATGTGGCATGATGACATGAGCATGCGGTCATGATGATGCAATGCACAAAAACAACGCGATTTTCTAGTAGTGGTTTTTGCGGGGCGCCACACGCCCGCACCCACATCATCAACAACCAAAGCTGGCGCGCACGCTAGCCCGACGACCTGCGATACACCCTAACCAATCGCCGCGACGGCGAGCCAATGGGGTCGCTAAGTCGACTCGGCCCCAAGTGCTTCGGACCGATGATCCGAGGCGAGAAGTACCCGCCGAACTTCAAGGCGCCGAAGGAGATAGAAAAGTACGACCCTTCGTACGACCCCGCCGTCTGGCTCGATACATACCTCATGAAGATGGGGATCGCAGGCCACACCGACCTGCTAGCCGCCCGTTACCTCCCCCTGATGATGGAGGGGACGTGCAGGCAGTGGATCAACACCCTCCCCCAGGATAGTATCGACTCCTGGGAGGAGATGCGCGACGCCTTCGTGAGGCACTTCGAGTGCTCCTACACCCGTGCCACCACCATCGAGGACCTGGAGCGATGCGTCCAGGGACCCCGCGAGTCGACCCGCAACTGGGTCCAGTGGTGGCAAGGACTCTGGTACAACGCGGTCGGCATCCACCCGGACACCGCGATCCATTGCTTCAAGACCTCGTGCCTCTACGAGCCTTTGGTCGCCAAGCTCAAGCGACATTCTCGCACACTCGACAACATACCGGACCTCCTCGAGATCGCCAAACGGTATGCGGAGGAAGATCCAAACCAGGAAACCGACAACGAGTCGGGAGGTCAACGCCGCACGAGCAGCAACGATAGCGGACGACGGTCCGACCTACGCTACAGCAACACTCGCCTCATTGGCAAGCGCCGCAGTGACGGGCGAGTCGACTTCGTCGCCAACGCCGGGCACGCACAACGCGAGCCCAAAAGCTTCTGCCGCGACGGAGGACAACGCCGCGATGGCGGCAACCACAAGGCCAAGCCAAGGTTCGACCCTGCGGCCCTCCTTAACCAACCTTGTGCGTTTCATAGCAGGGAAGGCAAACCCGCAACGCACACGACCGCCGACTGCCACACCCTCAGGGAGATTGAGAAGGCACGACGAGCAAGGGAGGACCCCGACAACAACCCGCCAAACAGCGGAAAGTTCGGCAACGTGGCCAGCTCGCTCCATACCTTCACAGGCTTCAACACGAAGCGCGAGAAGAAGGTCATCACCCGCGCCGTCGCCGTCAACGCGGTGGCCCAGGTGGACGTTCCCCAGTTCCTCAACTGGTCGGAGCAGCCCATCACCTGGAGTCGCCAGGACCACTCGCCGCGCATCGAGTACCCAGGCCGAGTCGCCCTGGTGGTCAAGCCAAAGGTGGGCGACTACTGGCTCCCCAAGACATTGATGGACGGCGGCAGCTCCATCAACATCCTGTACCTGGACACCTTCAGGCGGCTGCGGCTCCCGTAGTCGATGATCGAGACAACCCACACCACGTTCCACGGCATCGTCCCCGGTCGGAAGGCGTACCCGATCGGCAAGGTCACGCTGCCAGTCACCTTCGGCACACTAGCAAACTTCCGCACCGAGCGGATCGTCTTCGAGCTGGTGCCCTTCGACAGCCCCTACCACTGCGTCCTGGGGAGCCAGGCGTTCGCCAAGTTCATGGCAGCGCCACACTACGCGTACAATGCGATGAAGCTCCCCGGGCCATGCGGCGTCATCACCATCAACGGCGACCCAGACATGGCCGCCGAGTGCGAGGCCAAAGGAGCCGAACTCGCCGATGCCGTCATCGCGGCAGAAGCCAACCACGTTGACGAGCTCGCCAAGTACGCAAGCGGGGTGAACAATGACGACCCCACCATACTCAAGAAGCCCAATTAGGAGGGCGCAAACACCTCAGACTTCGAGGCAACGACGCACACCCGCACCGTCGAGCTGGTCCCAGGCGACTCCAGCCAGACGGTGACGATCGGAACAGGAATGAGCCCAGCCTAGGAAGGCGCGCTCATCGAGTTCCTCCGTGAGAACAGGGACATCTTCGCATGGAAGCCCTCTGACATGCCTGGTGTCCCTAGGGAGCTCTCTGAGCACAAACTAAACACCGACCCCAAAGTGCGACCCGTCAAACAGTCGCTGCGGCCCTTCAATGAAGAGCGCCGCCGAGCCATCGCCGAGGAGGTGCAGCTTCTACTCGCTGCAGGCTTCATCTGGCCAATCAAGTACTCCAAGTGGCTGGCAAACCCAGTCCTGGTCGAGAAGAAGAACGGGACCTGGATGATGTGTATCGACTACACAAACTTGAACGGCTCCTGCCCGAAGGAGCAGTTCGTCCTCCCGCGGATCGACCAAATAATCGACTCCACCACGGGCTCGGAGTCGCTATGTTTCCTCGACGCCTACTCTGGATACAACCAGATCAAAATGGCTGTCGAGGATGAGGAGAAGACGGCGTTCATCACGCCATTCGGAGCCTTCTGCTACACCGCCATGACCTTCGGCCTCAAAAACGCCGGGGCGACCTACTAGCGGTGCATGCAAGAGTGCCTCGCGAGCCAAATTGGCCGCAACATCCACGTCTACATTGATGACGTGGTCGTCAAATCCGCTCGCCAGGGTGATCTACTCGCCGACCTGGAGGAAACATTCGCCAACTTGCGAAAATACAAGATAAAGCTTAACCCAGGCAAATGCACCTTCGGTGTACCAGCAGGACAACTACTGGGGTACGTCGTCTCCAAGCGAGGGATCGAGGCGAACCCCACCAAGATTGACACGATCGCCCGACTCGGCAAACCCGAGTGCCTGCGCGACGTCCAGAAGCTGGCCAGGCGAGTAGCGGCTCTCAGTCGCTTCATCCCCCGCTTGGGCGAAAATGCGATGCCCCTATACCGTCTGATGCGCAAGAACCCCACCTTCCAGTGGGACAAGGAGGTGGACGACGCACTCCGCGAACTCAAGAAGGTGCTACTCGCCGCACCGCTACTCGCTGCCCCCGCCGACAAAGAACCCATGCTGGTCTACGTCGCGGCTTCCGAGCGCGTCGTCAGCGCCGTCATGGTCGTCGAGCGGTCGGAGGAAGGAAAGGAGCGCCCAATACAGCGACCAGTGTACTACATCAGCGAGGTCCTCACCGAGTCGCGCCAACGATACCCGCAGTACCAGAAACTGGTATACGCGGTCTTCAGAGCACAGCGGCGCCCGCCGCACTACTTCCAGGAGCACCCGATCACGGTCGTCTCCTCAGCACCGTTGCAGGACATCATCCACAACCGTGAGGCGACTGGGCGAGTCGCCAAGTGGGCCGTCGAAATCGGCGTCCACAATATCAAGTACGAGCCGCGAAAAGCGATCAAGTCGCAGGCTCTAGCGGACTTCATCGCCGACTAGGAAGAGGCCCAGCAGCCAGAAAAGCTGCCATACCTCCATTACTGGAGCCTGCACTTCGACGGCTCCAAGAACGCGGACGGCGTAGGAGCAGGGATCGTGCGGACTTCCCCGAAGGGCGACAAGCTCCGTTACGTCCTTTGCCTCGACTTCACCCCTTGCACCAACAACATGGCCGAGTACGAGGCACTACTCACGGCATGCGAGCTGCCAAGGAGATGAACGTCAACCGCCTACGCTGCTACGGAGACTCCGACCTCATCGCCGGACAGGTCGCTGGCACCTGCGACGCCGTCTCCCCACCATGGCGCCATACCGCCAAGCGGTGGACAAGCTGGGCGGACACTTCGCAGGCTACTCTGTCGAGTGGATTGACAGGCGGAAGAACGAGGAGGCCGACGCACTCTCTCGCATTGGGTCGGCTCGACTCGCACCACCCGCCGGCGTCTTCCTCGACACGATCACCAAGCCATCAGCCTCTCTCCTAAGGGAGATCGACATCGGAGTCCCGCTGCAGCCGGATGCAGCCCTGGTCGCACTCGTCACCGAGCCAGACGACTGGACCAAGCCCTACGTCGCCTACCTGGAGGCCGGTACCTTGCCAGCAGACGAGACAGACGCTCGGATGATCGTACGCCGATGCAAGTCCTACACCATCATCAACGGGCAGCTCCGCAAGCGCAGCGTTACCGGCGTGTTCCAACGCTGCGTCCAACCCGCCGAAGGACGCAAGATCCTCCACGACATCCACTCCGGCGACTGCGGCCACCACGCCGACGCCCGCTCACTGGTCGCCAAGGCTATGCGGCATGGCTTCTACTGGCCCACCGCACACGTCGATGCCGTCGACATTGTCCAGCGGTGCGCGGGGTGCCAGAAGTACGCAAACCAGACGCACGTGCCAAGCTCAGCGCTCAAGAAAATCCCCATCACCTGGCCATTCGCCGTGTGGGGCATGGACATGGTAGGCCCCTTCAAAAAGGCTCCCTCCGGCTACACCCACCTCCTGGTCGCGGTCGACAAATTCACAAAGTGGGTAGAGGCCAAACCAGTTTGGAAGTGCGACGGGAAGACCGCCACTAAATTCCTACGCGAGCTCATATATCACTACGGGTTCCCAAACATCATCATCACGGACAACGGCACCAACTTCGCCAAAGGAGCCATGGCCGAATTCTGCGAAGAACACCACATCCGGCTCGACCTCGCGTCAGTCGCCCACCCGGAATCCAACGGCCAGGCGGAACGATCAAAGCATCCTCCACGGCCTGAAGCCGCGACTCCAAGTACCACTCGAGCGCACCGCCGGGTGCTAGGTCGAGGAGCTACCCTCCGTCATCTGGGGCATCCGCACCTCGGTCAACAGGTCGACAGGATTCACCCCCTTCTTCATGGTGTACGGCGCCGAGGCAGTCATGCCCACCGACCTCGAGCACGACTCGCCGCGGGTCGTCCACTACACGGAGGCTGCAAACGAACTCGCCCGCCAGGATGGAGTCGATCAACTCGACGAGGCATGTGATCTCGCTCGGTCACGCACCGCCATCTACCAACAGGGACTCCGCCGCTACCATAGCCGGCGGGTGAAAACTCGCACCTTCCAAGAAGGCGACCTGGTGTTGCGCCTCATCCAGGACAAGAAGGGCATGCACAAGCTTTCCCCTCCGTGGGAGGGACCATTCGCCATCGGGCGAGTACTCGGCAACGACGCCTACTACCTCATTGATGTCCGCGGGGATGGCGAACTCGACGTCAAGCGACCATGGAATGTAAACCTCCTACGGAAGTTCTACTCCTAGAACCCCACATATGTACCCTCCAGTCGCTATGAAATAAAAAGAATCGGTTACTGCAAATTGCGCCTACTCTCCGTGTCTTATGCCACTCGCACTCGTAATAACAGCGTCAAGCTAACCGCAGAAGTCAACCTTTGGTACAGCGATCGGCACGGCTAAGTAGTGCGGTGCAAGAGCACTGGGTCACCTCAGGTCTTGCATCGTCCACGAAAAAGCCTACCCGGAGCCCCATTGGAGTCGCCCAGCCCGACTGGCTCTACGAGCCAAGACAACTGCCTTCGCTTCTTACAGCGACCATGATCCTCCGCATCCTCGACATAGCGACTCGAACGGCCAAGTACCACGCTCGGGGACTGACGACCAGTTCAGCGCGAGCAGCTCGGGAAAACGCCAAGTATGAGAGCATGCCCAGGACTCGCCATGCGACTGACCCAACGGGCCAGGCAGGAGTGATGCGCTCAAACTAACGCGCCAAGTCCTCACCCACCCTCGAGTCGCGCCTAGAACAACCAAGTACCACGCTCGGGGACTCGGCCACCCGACCTCGTTCGCGCAAGGGAAAACAGTGAAGTACAGAGCGCTCAAGGGAGTCGCCTTGCGACTGGCTCTCCGAGTCCGGGCGACTCGACCGCAATAACAAAACATCCAAAAACCACAAACACATTACAAACGAGGTCAACCCCATAAAAAGGGCGGACGCGCCCGGGGACTCATTCAACCCTCAATCGAAAAACACATGACAAATCACAAAACAAACACGATATCTCATTAAATAGCATGTCGCAAATTGTCTCAAAATACATAGTATGCCCAATGGCAGAACTGTTACTAACGCCCCAGGGCAAACTAGTTCACTCTGCAGGCTTCGGCGACGACTCGCCAGAACCCTTGCAATTGCGGATGAAGGGAGTGTACGGGTTCAACGGATACGTCGTGAGCTAAACTGCCATCGCCGCACGAAAGGGCTGCTCGACGTTGAAGTCCCGGTGCTGCGGCTCGGGGTCGTTGGGTGCGACGACCGTCTCCTGGTAAGGAAGGAGGTCGCCCATCGCCCAGACGCGCTCGGAGTACACCGTGGTGCGACCCGTCAACTTGAGCACCTCTGAGATATCCACCGTGCCAGTGGATGATGGGTAGCCACTCGTCACGTCGTCCAGATCGAAATCCTCTGGAAAGTGAGCAGCCCAAGGCTAAGCGCCGTCGCCGCTCCGCGCCGAAACGCCGATCGCGTCATGAACTCAACGACCGACGGCGCCTTCTCCAAGTACTTCCACACCTCGACGAGGTTGCTGGGAATTACTTCCGTGGGCGATATCTCCTGGAGGTAGGCTCGGATGCATGTCGCCGACAACGTCGAACGAGCTCGCCTCTTCCGCGCTATCAAGGATGCGACCTGCGAATAGAAGATAACAGTGAGTACGTCAGATATCACAAAAAGGCACATGCAATAGGCAGGGGCAGACACACTCACCAATCAAGGGACGGGAGAGATCCGTGATGAAGCTCTGAAGAGAAGTGTAATCATCCTGAAGCCCAGCAACAAGGGCGTCAGAAACCTTACGTTCTTCCGCGGCGGCCGTAACGGCGGCCTTGGCTCGACCATCCGCCGAACTCGCTTCTTCTCTCGCCTCCCTCAGCTCGCGCTCGAGGTCGGCGATCCGCTTCTCAGCCGAGCTCCATGCCGATTGAGCCGCTGTCAACTCACCCGCTGGGACAAGTCCCTGGCGAGCCTCCTCTGCCTTCGCGGCAACTGCCTGAAGCCCCTTATTCGCCTCTTGGACGGTGGCCAGTTCCTTCTCCGCGCGGTGTTTCGCTGCCAATCGGTCAGCTGACTCACGTTGCAGACCCTGCACACAATTTAAACAGTCAACCAAAGCGAAATACTAAGTGCCCACCCGCTGAAATTCAGCGAGTGCGCAATCGGGGACTGGAAATCAAAAAATCCTAAGTGCCCACCCGCTGAAATTCAGCGAGTCCACACTCGGGGACTGGGCACTCGGGGAAAAATAACAACAAGACACTAAAAGAATCAGACCGCTGCAACACACCGGCCTGATCCTCGGGGACTGGACATACCTGGATGGCTGCGCCAAGCATGCCATGAAGTTGTATCGCATCCACGGACGCGAGGAGAGCCGGCGTGTGCCCACGACGCTGCTCAACCTCCGCGTCGGCGACCCCAGGCGCACGGCTCGAGGGCGAGGTCCCACTCGCTGTAGCTGCTCTGGCCATTAAGCGCGGGAACGTTGCGATAGAGGCACCGACACCAAAGGAGGCCGGCTCGGCCACCCCAGGCGAGGGAGCACCCTCCTTCGTGGGTACGGCCGCCTCCGTTGCGGGTTCATTCGGCGCGACCGCCGTGTCGTCAGAGATCGTGACGACATCGTCGCCCTTGGCCTTCTTGGCGCCATCCGCAGGGACGACGACTTCGTCCGCCTTCCTCTTCTGGGAGGGATCCTCTTCGCTGACGACGGGTGGCACCTTAGCCACAGTCGGATGGCCTATTTTCTTCGCTCCGATCCTACAAATTGATTGCATGAGCAAGATAATTCAAGTACAATGAAAGACGAAAGAAGGTGAGCAAACTCACTTAGCGACTCGAATGAAGCGTAGCCCCGTGCGGATGCCGGCCGGCTTCTCCAGTTCGGGGCCCAGTCGGCGACTGAGGCCCATTTCCAAGACGTCGTGTGCCCAAGACACGGATGGTTTCTTCGTCGTCGAGGCTGCGACGGGAGCCTCTGAGACATCTATGGCGGGAGCTTCCTTGCGAGGTAAAGCCGCCGCGACCGGAGCGGCCCCTAGTCCAGAGACTGGGGCGAATGGCGGAGGTATCGAAGCCAGTGGAACCTCGCTCAGGACAGCGGCCGTGTCCAGCGCGGTTACCACCGGCGGCGCCTCTCCCTTGGCCGGGCTGGGGGCGTCGGAGCTGCTCGCCGAGTGCGGTGGCGAGGCCGGCCTCACTGGCTTCGTCTTCTTCTTCGGAGGGGCCTTCGCCTCCTTCTCCTTCTTCTTCTTCTTTGACGGAGTGGCCTGGCGGCGCAAGGTGTTCTCCGCAAGTTCGTCATCATCATTATCATGATGCTCGAGGCTTTTACTCGCCTCAAGCTCACGCTGACGCTGCCCGCGGGTCTTGCGGACCAGCGGGGCGACCTCCTCCTCGGATTCGTCGTTGCCGTTTCTCTCGTCGTTCTCGGTGTCGCCCTTGGCGGGAGGCGACTCACCCATGTCCTGGACGGACGAGCTCGAGTTCTCTTCATCTGAAGGCAGGAGCCATCCTTCCACCACTTGGAATAGCTGCAATGAGCACAAGATGAAATTAGAATGACCGCGACTGCACAGACTGCGACTGCGAATGATGCGGGGTGACTCACCATTGGGGCTGGATGCTTCGCGGTGTAGGGGGCGACCCCGGCCTTTACGTCCAGGTACACCGCCTGGGTGATCTTCTTCAGCGCCGGGGTGTAGTCCCCGAGCTTCCACTCGGCGAGGCAGGACTTCGTTGAGTCCTCCCGGCCCGTGTATTGGTACATGTAGTGGTCACGCTGGGCCAGAGGGACGAGCCGCCGCCCGAGCCAGCAGTTGTATAAGTTAATCGTCTAGAGGCCCTTCTTCTTCAGACCGCTGATAGTTTGAAGCATTTCGTCCACGACCATCCGCTGGTCGGTGGGAAGCTTGCCGACTTGGAGTCGGCGCGGTTCGGGTCGGTCGGCAGAGTATCGTGGGATCGCCGCCTCGCCCTCCGGAGTCACCTCGGTAACGTAGAACCAAGAATTCTTCCATTGGCTCGCCGCCTTGGCGGGTAGCATCAGATCGAAGAAGGAGGCCTTCTATTTAAGCTGGAACGTCAGGTCGCCTGCGCGCAAGCATTGGGCCGCCCGCTTCCTCGCGACTGATCCGTCCGTGGAACAGATCTTGCCATAGAGGGAAGTACGGCCGGCAGCCCAGGTAGCACTCGCAAAACGCCACGAAGATGGCGATCTGCTCGATGCTGTGCGGACCCAGGTCCGACGGTTGGATCCCGTAGTAGGCGCAGAAGCGCCGGAAGAACAGGGACGTAGGGAATCCCAACCCCCATTCCAGGTGGCTGATGAAGCAGATGAATTCTCCCTCGCGCGGGTTCGGGGTCACCTCTCCGGCCGCAGGGATGCGCCACCTGCCGGCGCGCAGGATCCCGGCCTCTTCGAAGGACGCCAGTTGCGCTCTCGTACACTTAGATCTGCCCCAAGGCTCGGTGGAGGGGGCCATTGGCGGAAGGGTTCGTGGAGGTCAGAAGATTTCGGGTCGGCTGGATCACGATGCGGAGGAAGGCGAAAGTGTGCGCAATCGGAGGAAATGACGAGGAGATGGTTCTCCGATTGCCTGACATTCCCCTTATATAGCGGTTGTTACCCGCCAAATCAGGGAGCCGTTACTACGCAGTAATTACGCCGAAACTTACCGTTGGATTACCCCAACGGCTAGTTTGACTGCGTTTAACGGTCCAACTTCAGCCACTCGGCTCGCCGACCCGATCACTGTGACAGTGACTAAGTATTTCGCTGACTCGACTCGCCCAAGCTGCGATCAGAATGATTAGTTTTTTCCTTTATTCAGGAGCCCGCCGACGATTCAACTGGATGCCTGCTTTGAAGCTGTATACTCCGACTGCCAGCAACCACCTGTGCCCAATCAACGACGGCCTCGGGGACTACTGATGGGGATATGCCAACCGGGGTATACCCAGCAGGACGTTTCCGACTGGCCCAGGAACTGGCGAGTGGGCCTGCAAGACGGCGACTGGATCAAGGCCCGGTGTGGATCCAAGCGACTGGAAGCTGAAGGCCCAGGCAAGTAGATAGGCCCAGTCGAGTTAGGTTAAACGATTACCGAAGCCTTAACTGATTCGGTTGAGATATGTAAACCCTAGGGGAGGTGAGTCTATATAAACCTCCCTACAGGGCGTGTAGGGATACGTTTCATCATACACCCAAGCGACTCGCCGCCTAGCTGCCGAGCTCGTCCATTGTACCACCATCATAATACAATCTAGCAGGAGTAGGTCCTTACCCTCCGGGGGGCGAACCTGGGTAAAACCCTGTGTCTCCGCCCTCATCTCGCACCGTAGATGGCTGGCCGCCCTTGCCCCTCGTTCTACTACTCGCTGCCGATTGCAGCATCTGCCGTGACCATTCCCACGACACAGGTGGGACCTGGTTGTCAGCGAGGTGAGGGGGGGTACGGTGGGGTCTCGCGGTTAGTGAGGTGAGGGGTTATTTCGCGGGTGAGAAAGAACGGTTCGCGGGGAGAAGAGAGGTGTCGGGTGGGCTTTAGTTGGGCCAGATTGGCTGGGGGTCTGGTTAGGTTTAGTTGGGTTGGGCCCTTTTCTACTTTTTTTCTTCCTGATTTCTTTTTATTTTTCTGTTTTTATTTTCTCTTTTTATTTTAGTCAAATGATTCAAACGCTCCTTTTTTTCAAATCTTTCCCAAATTTTTAGTAGGTTTTTATACAGTTTTAACAATGTATTTTAAAGTCCATTTTAGAATACTTTTCTTATATTCTCTTATGGTTTATTATTATTTAAATTAGACAATTGTCTTTATTTAAATAAGATTTAAATATGGTTCCAATCCATATTATTTTATTTCAAATAATTATTTTATTCTTTTTAAGTTAATTAGATAACTTTTTAATCCACTTTGGCAATTTCAATTATTATTTTCTCATGATTTAATTAATCATTTTTATTAGGGATTTTGTCTTCATTTAAATCAAATATGGTTCAAGCCCATATAATTTTATTTAAATAATCTTTATTTATTTATTTTATTTGGATTATCTTTATTCCATTTGCTTATGGATTTAATTGAATTTTTAAATTGTCTTCTAAATAATTTTCTTGTGATTTATTATTTATTTAGTTTAGGCAATTTATCTTTATTAAATAAATTGAATATGGTTCAATCCATATAATTTTATCTAAATAATCTTTTATTCCTTTTTATTATTCAGTAACTTTCATTTGTTTATGGATTTGGCCAAGATTTAATTTGTCTTTTAAATATTCCTTATTTATTTATTTCTTTGCCTTATGAAATCCATACCTTTTTATTGATAGTTCTAAAATTGGTGATTCCAATTTGTATGATTTTATTTAATATTTGTTTATTTTTTAAAAAATACTTTTAGGATTATTTTGCTCACAATTTGGTATGGATTTTATTTAGGGGCTTTATTGGCTTTGGAAATTAATTCCTTTTATCTTATTAAAATCATAAGTTTTTATCCATGGATCCACTTTCTATGGTTTTATAATATTTTTGTTTATCATTTTTTATCATTTATAAATGTTTGTTGCTCAATTTTTATATGGATCAAATCCATAGTCTTGGAGAGATCTTGGAAATGATTTCTTTCTTTAGGCTTTAGGGTTTTGGTTTATTTTTCCCAAGTGTTTAAATTTCAAGATACATTCATTAATGAATGCATTTCACTTGATTGAAATTTTGTTGGATGCCTTTTATTCAAATTTTGTTCAAGAAGGATTTTGATGTTTCCATTTAGAAGCAAAAAGTTTCTTTTCACCCTAAATTTCAACAATTGTTTCTTTTGTTTATTTATTTTTCACATTTCAAAATTTGTTTTGTTCATTAAAATCCTTTTGTTAACAAGGTTGATCAAGTCTTGTTACCAAAACAATCTTATATGAAACAAAACTTTGCATTCCACAAGGTGATTATGTTACCTCATACTTGATATCAATGGTCCCAATCATAATAGTTTCAAAATGTTCTTGTGGAATGGGACAATATATTTCTCCAACCTTGATGCTCTCAATATTTTCAATGGAATTCAGGGAATAGCTTCTAGCAACCTTCTTAGGGAAATAAATAGTATGATCTTTGTCATTAATATTGAATGTTACTTTTCCTTGATTGCAATTAATAACAGCACCTGCAGTATTAAGAAAAGGTCTCCCAAGAATAATAGACATATTATCATCTTCAGGCATTTCAATCACAACAAAATCAGTTAAAACAAGCAATTATGAGCTACTTGAACATGAACACCCTCACATATACCAACAGGAATTGTAGTTGACTTATCAACCATTTGCAAAGATATATCAGTTGGTATCAACTTTTCTAGCTGGAGTCTCTTGTAGAGAGAAAAAGGCATAACACTAACTCCAGCTCCCAAATCACATAAAGCAGTTCTAACATAATTATTCTTAATAGATCAAGGAATAGTTGGTATACCTGGATCTCCAAGTTTCTTTGGAACCTTACCATTGAAGGAATAATTAGCAAGCAAAGTAGAAATCTCCTCATTAGGAATATTCCTTTTATTAGAGACAATATCCTTCATATACTTTGAATAAGGAGGCAACTTAATAGCATCAGTCAAAGGAATTTGCAAAAATAAAGGTTTCATCCACTCACAAAACTTGTTGTAGTGTTCTTCCTCCTTTGGCATGTGTTTCTTACCTGGAAAAGGCATAGGTTTTTGCACCCATGGTTCTCTCTCACTACCATGTTTATTAGCAATAAAGTCTTCCTTAGTGTACCTAGTGTTCTTAGTGTGCTTCTCAGGTTCTTCCTCAACTTCCTCCTTATCAGGAGCATCATTTTCATCAATACCACTCTCAGTTTCAGCATCAGAGATAGATATACTATTAGGATCTACAACAGGTTCAAGTGGTTCCTCAACTATCTTATGTTTCTTTTTCTTTCTCTTATGAGGACTACTACTACTTTCACCTTGTTGAGAATCCTGCTCAATTCTTTTAGGGTGTCCTTTAGGATATAAAGGATCTTAAGTAGCTATACCACTCCTAGTTCTAATTCCATAAGCATGTTTATCTCCTGAGGCATTAACTAGCATATCCTTTTGTACCTTAGCAAGTTGATCAAGTTGGGTTTGAACCATTTGAAAGTGTTTACAAAGCATTTTAATATCATTAGAAGTTCTTTCCACAATATCTTTCAACTCATTGATAGCTCTGGAGTTTTCCAATAAATGATTCTGAACTTGTTTATTAAAATTACCTTGTTTAACAATAGATGCGTCAAGTTCCTCTAAGCATTGATCAGGAGGCTTACCGTAGGGAATATCACCTTCATTAAAGTGGAGAGAGTGTACCTCAATAGTAGATGAGTGGGTAATTGGCTTACATAATTCTTCCATGGGAGGTAGATTCTTTACATCTTCAGCTCTAATACCCTTCTGCTTTAGACACTTCTTAGCTTCCTTCACCACTTCATCATTTAATGCAATAACTCCCCTCTTCTTTGGTGTTGGTATTGGATCTGGTTCAGGCACAACTGGTTCAGGAGTAATAGGCTCAGGTGCATTTAGCTCAGTTGAAGTCAAATCTTCATAATTCTTGCTTATTTTAGCCATTAATTCTTCAGCATCTGTAGGAGTCCTTTTCCTGAAAACACAATCAGCAAAGCTATCTAGGTATGTCCTAGAATCATCAGTTAGTCCATTATAATAAATATCAAGAAGCTCATTTTTAGGCAATGGATATCTAGGATGTGCATGAATCAAGGCACCAAACCTTGTCCATGACTCAGGCAATTTCTCTTCTTCTCCCTGTTTAAAATCAAAAAGTCTCTACAAAGCAGCATGTCTAGCACTGAGAGGAAAATATTTATGGAAGAAATAAGCAATCAGGGCTATCGATGGAACCAGGAGGTAATCTATTAAACCAAGCCCTAGCTTCTTATTTTAGTAAAAAAGGGAAGATCTTAGTAACAAAGTACTTGCGCATCTTAAAATCATCAGAGAATAAAGCACTTATAGTAGAAAGCTCATTCATATGAGCCACGACACTCTCATTTTTAGTCCCACAGAAAGGTTCTTTCTCAACAATGTCCAAATAAGATAAATCAAGAGAGAAATCATAATCTTTATCTTTAATATCTATGGGAGAGGTGGCAAACTTAGGATCAGAGGACAAGTTAGGAATAATAATACGTCTAGCAAGGAGACTCTTAATAGCACTAGTACCATGTGTGTTTCGGCACTCTTCAACAAATTCATTAGTGAACTCAATGTAACCATCATTAATATCATAACTCTCTCTAGACTCAGGTGAGCTAACAGGTGTAACAGTGTCTTCACTAGGAGTTTCAGTATTTCCTAGACCAGCCATAGTAGCATCTAGGAAAGGACCTAATGAACCACTCGCATCAAGCATAGTAGAAGAAACATCATGAGCATCAAAAGCAGTTTCAGTTTCAGCAGTAGTAGCAGTGTGTGTAGCATGAGTATGTGGTGGTGGTGTGACAAGCTTACTTATAACAGACGGTGAATCAAGAGCAACAGAGGTGTTTAGGACTGTACCTCTTCTTGTAGTGGATGGTAAAATAGGTAACTTTCCATCATGAGACTTACCCATGACGAAAGGAGTAGCAGTGAACAATAGTAGATCCAAGTTAACTTACAAATAAAGCTATGCTCCCTGGCAACGGCGCCAGAAAATAGTCTTGATGACCCACAAGTATAAGGGATCGCAATAGTCTTCACGGGTAGTATTACCCAATTTATTGATTCGATGCAAGGGGAGCCAAAGAATACTTGCAAGCCTTAACAACTGAGTTGTCAATTCAGCTGCACCTAAAAATAGTTCTTGCTCACAGAAGTTTATCAGTAGCAATAGTTTGTAGTAGCAACATCAAAGCAATAGTAGCAGCGAAGCAGGAGTAGGATACGAGCACGGTAGGCATAGGGATGGATGGACAGGCATTGCATGGACGAGTCTAAACATGCAACTTCAAGATCTAGGGCATTGAAGAAAAATAAGAATAAGCATCCAAGTACTAAACAATCCTAGGCATGTGCTCCATATATAGTCATGCGTGCTCGCAATGAGAACTTGCACAACATCTTCTATCCAGATAGCCCGTGGTAGCG
Organism: Avena sativa; assembly: GCA_916181665.1. NCBI lineage: Eukaryota > Viridiplantae > Streptophyta > Magnoliopsida > Poales > Poaceae > Avena > Avena sativa. The sequence goes on along the minus strand of OV702279.1, from coordinate 364,524,265 downwards.
GGGGCTCTAGGGAACTAATGGCAATTAAGGTGCTACTTTTAATAGAGCACCGGAGCAAAGCATTAAAACTCCGTGAACACATGTTATCCTCACACCACATCCATCCCCTCCGGTTGTACCAATTTCTGTCACTTCGGGGCCTTTGGATCCGGACAGTGATATGTGTACACAACTTGCAGATAAGATCACAAACAATACTATCATAATGATTCAATAATAAGTTCAGATCTGATATCATGGCACTCGGACCCTAGTGACAAGCATTAAGCACAACAAGTTGCAACAAAGTCAAATAGCACTAATAGAGATACTAGGCACTATGCCCTAACAATCTTATTCGATTACAAGATAGAACTCATCCAATCCCTACCATCCCCATAGCCTACAGTGGGGGATTAATCACTCATGGATGAGGGAAACATCAATGGTTGATGGAGAGGCGTTGGTGATGACGATGATCCTCCCCAAATTTCTCGTCCCGGCAGGGTGCCAGAACGAAGTTTCTAGATCCAAATCGCGGCTTCTGGTGGTGGCAGCACAGCGGAACTCTTTCTGGAAAAGCGACGAACCCCCTCGGTTTTTAGGTCAAGGGGTAACTTATAGGCGCAGAGGGAGCCCGAGGGGGTGCTTGGGGTGGCCGCACCCCCTAGGCGCGGGCTGGGCCCACCCGCGCCTGGCAGGGGTGTGGGCTCCCCAGGCCTCCACTCTGTCTCGCCTTCTGGTCCATGGGTCTTCTGGTGAAATAGGATTTTTGGCATATTTTTCGGGATTTTTCCTGATAGTTGATTTTCTGCACAAAAACTAGACACCAAGGTAATTCTATTGAAAACAGCGTCAGTCCGTGTTAGTTGTATCCAAATCACACAAGTTCTGAGTAGAAACAATAGCAAAAGTGTTCGGGAAAGTAGATACGTTTTGGACATATCACTAGTAAGGAAATATTCTTAGAATTTGGACTAGACAAAAGCCAAAGTCAATATTTCACCGAGGAGAACAAAGAGTTCATAGGAAAGACGGAGGGATGCCACAGGGCGGCCGCGCCCCCCAGGCGCGGGCCCACCCTTGGTCGCGCCTGGTAGGGTGTGGCGCCCCTGGCCGCCTCCCAGCCTCGCCTCTTCGCCTATAAGAAGACCTTGATGCCTAAACCCTAAGGACCCGATCAATATTCCACGAAACCGTCTGTAGTCGCTGCCACCATTGTCCCTAGATCGGGGGATCTGAAGCTCTTCCCGGCACCCTGCCGGAGGGGAGATCATCCCGGAGGCCTTCTTCATCATCATGCAAGCCTCTGGTATGAAGCGTGAGTAGTTCCACCTTGGACTACGGGTCCATGTAGTATCTAGATGGTTGTATCTCCTCCTTTGTGCTTTCATGTATAGATCTTTTGAGCTCCGTTCATGATCAAGATCTCATCTATTTGTAATCATGCATGTTGTGTTTGCGGGGATATGATGGATATTGAGATTACTATGTCAGATTGATTAATGGTTTTGTCTTATTGATTCTATCATGTCTGTGTTGTTTGTGATCTTGCATGCTCTCCGTTGTTAGTAGCTATCTTGGTCGAGTAGTTGCTAGTGACTCCAAGAGGGGGTATTTATGCTCGATAGTGGGTTCATGCCTCTATTTAAGCAAGGGAAGTGATAGAAATCTCTAAGGTTGTAGATGTGATGTTGCCACTAGGGGGAAAACAACGGTCTCTTTTTCATGGAACAAGTTGATTCTTTACCTTACACACTTTGCTTAAAGTAGTTGTTTGTTGCTTGCAACTTAATACTGGAGGGGTTTCGGATGATAACCCAAAGGTGGACTTCTAGTCATAGATGCAGTTGGATGGCGGTCTATGTATCTTGTTGTATTGCCCAATCGAATCTCATAGGATCTTGATGTCTAGTAGTGCATTATTATGCCTTGATCAGTCCTGTCAATTGCCCTGCTGTAATTTGTTTACCCTGCATGCCATGTTTTGTTTATCTAAGGAGAACACCGCTAGTGAACTATGGACCCCGGTCCAATCTTTACCATTGATACATATTTCACTGTTATTGTTTACTTGTTGCAAACCTCTTTCACCTTCCACACCATACAGTTAATCATTAGTTATAGCAACCGGTGAGATTGACAACCTCACTATTAGTTGGGGCAAAGTCTTGAGTTTGTGTTGTGCAGGATTCCACGTTGCTTGCAACACCTTTGAGACATTTACTTCCTCCTACTGGTTCGATAACCTCGGTTTCTTACTAAGGGAAGACTTGATGTTGTGCTGCATCATACCTTGCTCTTGGGGTTTCCCAACGAAGCGCTCCATGTTGATATAGCGCCATCACCAGGTCGCCTTCCTGGAAGGTGCGAGTCCGGACTCGGCGACTATGGTAGCGGTGGAGTTCCTACTGGTAGATGGCGGCGCGGGAGCAAGCTAGGTCGCGTGCTTCTTCGAGTTGGTTGACCCCGTCTTGGCGTGCGAGCTCGTTGTCGGCCTCCGCGTATTTGACTACCCAAGGCGAGTCGTGTTCCAGGTCAGTTGGCATGATGAACTCGGCACCGTACACCATGAGCGTAAACCCGGTTGACCAGTTGATGGAGGTGCGGAGGCCCCATATGATGAAGGGAGCTCTTTGACCTAGCATCCCGGATTTCGCTCAAGGGGATCTTGTAGTCACGGCTTGAGGCCATGGAGGATGCTTTGATTTGCGCATTCTGCCTGGCCGTTCGACTCCGGGTTGGCCACTGAGGCGAGGTCGAGCCGTATGTTGTGCTCCTCATAGAATTTGGCCATGGCGCCCTTTGCGAAGTTGGTGTTGTTGTCTGTGATGATTTTGTAGAGGTAGATGGGCATGCGAAGGAATTTGGTGGCGGTCTTACCGTCGCACTTCCGGACTGGCTTGACCTCGACCCACTTGGTGAATTGGTCGATTGCGACCAGGAGGTGGGTGTAGCCGGAATTAGCCTTTTTGAAGGGGCCCACCGTGTCCATGCCCCACACGGCGAATGGCCAGGTGATGGGGATCGTCTTGAGCATCTAGCTAGGGATGTGCGTCTGGTTGGCATACTTCTGGCACCAGGCGCAGCGTTGTACAATGTCGACGGCGTTGGCATGCGCGGTGAGCCAGTAGAAGCCATTTCGCATGGCCTTGGCGACTAGAGACCAGGCGCTGGCGTGGTGGCCACAGTCGTCGGCGTGAATGTCCTGGAGGATCTTGCGTCCTTCCCCTGATTGGACGCAGCGTTGGAACACGCCAGTCACGCTACGCTTGTAGATCTCGTCGTTGATGATGATGAAGGATTCGCAGCGTCGCACTATCATGCATGCCTCCGTTTCGTTCGGAGGCAGCGTCCCGCTCTCGAGGTAGGCGAGGTATGGCGCAGTCCAGTCACTGGGTTCTGAGACCACGGTTACCAGGGCGGGTTATGTTTGCAGCGGTGTCCTGACGTCGATATCCTTCGAAGGAGAGCCCGACGGCTTGTGGATGGTGTCGAGGAAGACTCCCGCAGGTGGAGTTTGTCAAGACGATCCAATGCGGGAGAGGGCGTCGGCCTCCTCGTTCTTGCGCCTGTCGATCCACTCAATGGAGTGGCCGGCGAAGTGGCCTCCCAGCTGGTCCACCACTTGGCGGTATGCTGCCATGGTGGGGGAGATGGTGTCGCAGGTGCCAGCGACTTGTGTGACAACGATGTCAGAGTCGTTGTAGGACCATAGGAGATTGACGTTCATCTAATTGGCGGCCCGCATACCGTGGAGGAGGGCCTCGTATTCGGCCATGTTGTTGGTCAGGGCGTGAAGTCGAGGTATAGCATGTAGCAGAGCTTGTCGCCTTTGGGGGAGGTGAGTTTGATCCCGGCTCTTGCGCCATCCGTGTTCTTGGACCCGTCGAAGTGGAGCGACCAGTACTGGAGATATGGCAGTTTATCTAGTTGTTGTGCCTCTTCCTAGTCGGCAAGGAAGTCTGCTAGGGCTTGCGACTTGATCGCCTTTCATGGCTCGTACTTGATGTTGTGGACGCCGATTTTGATGGCCCACTTGGCGACTCGCCCGGTTGCCTCGCAGTTGCGGATGATGTCCTGCAGTGACATGGAGGAGACGACCATCATGGGGTGCTCCTGGAAGTAGTGCGGGAGCCCCCGCTAGGTTCGGAAGACCACGTATACCAGTTTCTGGTACTGCGGGTAGCGCTGCCGTGAGTCCGTGAAGACCTTGCTGATGTAGTAGACCGGGCGTTGTACGGGGCTCTCCTTTTCCTCTTCTGGTCGCTCAACGACCATCATGGTGCTGACGAATCACATGGAGGCCGCGACGTAGACGAGCATCGGCTCCTTGTAGACGGGGGCGGCGAGTAGGGGTTCAGAAAGTAGCACTTATTTGAGTGCTTTTAGCGCGACGTCCGCCTCTTTGTCCCATTGGAACGTGGGGTTCTTGCGCATCAGGCGGTAGAGAGGCATTGCCTTCTCGCCTAGCAGGGGGATGAAGCGACTCAGAGTCACGACTCAGAGTCGCGACTCGACCGGCCAGCTTCTTGACGTCGCGGAGGCACTCGGGTTTCCCAAGTCATGCAATTGTGTCGATCTTGGTGGGGTTTGCTTCTATGCCCCGCTTGGAGACCAAGTACCCGAGGAGTTGTCCGGTGGGCATGCCGAAGGTGCACTTACCTGGGTTGAGCTTGATCTTGTACCTCCACAGATTTGTGAAGGTTTCGACCAACACGTCGTCGATGTAGACGTGAATGTTGTGGCCGATTTGGCTCACGAGGAACTCCCGCATGCACCACTAGTAGGTCGCACCGGAATTTTTAAGGCCGAACATCATGGTGGTGTAGCAATAGGCGCCGAATGTCGTGATGAACGCCGTCTTCTCCTCTTCCTCGACCATCATCTTGATCTGGTTGTAACAAGAGTACGCATCGAGGAAGCACAGTGACTCCGACCCCGCGGTCGAATCTATGATCTAGTCGATGCGCGGGAGGGCGAACTTCTCCTTTTGGCAGGCGCTGCTGAGGTTGGTGTAGTCGATACACATTCTCTAGGTCTTATTCTTCTTCATGACCAGGACTGGGTTTTCCAGCCACTTGGAGTATTTGATGGGCCGAATGAAGCCTGCAGCGAGTAGGCGCTGCACTTCTTCAGCGATTGCTCGGCGGCGCTCTTCATTGAAGGGCCACAGCGACTGCTTGACAGGTCATGCTTTGGGGTCGGCATTGAATTTGCGCTCGGCGATTTCCCTCGGGACACCTGGCATGGCAGATGGCTTCCATGCGAAGATGTCGCCATTCTCACAAAGAAAATCGACGAGCGCGCTTTCTTATGCGGGGCTCGTGCCTGCCCCGATGGTCACCGTCTGGCTAGAGTAGCCCAGGACCAGCTCGGCAATGCGGGTGTGCATGGCAGCTTCGAACATTGTTGACCCAGCGTTCTCTACGTTGGGCTTCTTCAGGATCGTGGGGTCGTCCTTGTCGACTCCACTCTCATATCTGGCGAGCTCGTCGGCGTGGTTGGTCTCCATGGAGATGATGTTGTCCGCGAGTTCGACGACTTTTTCCTCGCATTCCACGACCATATCGGGGTCGCCATGGACGGTGATGATGTCGCATGGTCTTGGGAGCTTCATCATGTTGTACGCGTAGTGCGGTGCCGCCATGAATTTGACGAATGCTTATCACCCCAGGATGCAATGGTAGGTGTTGCGGAAGTTGACCAGCTCGAAGACAATCCGCTTAGTGCAGAAGTTAGCGGGTGTGCCGAAGGTGACTGGCAGTGTCACCTTGTCGATCGGGTACGCCTTCCTGATGGCGACTGAGAGCGCTTCGTCGGGAAACCCCAAGAGCAAGGTGTGATGCAGCACAACAACAAGTCTTCCCTCAGTAAGAAACCGAGGTTTTTGATAAAAAGAGGCAAACCAAACTAAACTAATTTTTTTGGAGTTTTTGATAAAAAGAGGCAAAAAAAACTAAGCAAACTAAAAACAAAGTAAAGAGAAAGGTTGAGGAGGAATCCCCTTGTGAATACGTCCTTATCCTCCCCGACAACGGTGCCAGAAAACTTGTTGATGGCTCCTAAGAGCGCTTCGTCAGGAAACCCCAACAGCAAGGTGTGATGCAGTATAGCAGCAAGTCTCCCCTTAGTAAGAAACCAAGGTTATCGAACCAGTAGGAGGAAGGAAACGTCGCAAAGGTGTTGCAAGCAACGTGGAAACCTGCACAACACAAACTCAAGACTTTGCCCCAACTAACAGTGAGGTTGTCAATCTCACTGGTTGCTGTAACAAAGGATTAATTGTATGGTGTGGAAGGTGATGATGGTTTGCAGCAAGTAAACAGTAACAATGGAAGATGTATCAATGGTAAAGATTGGACCGGGGTCCATAGCTCACTAGAAGTTTTCTCCTTAGATAAAAAACATGGCATGCTGGGTAAACAAATTATAGCAGGGCAATTGACAGGACTGAGCAAGGCATAACAATGCAATACTAGACACAAAGATCCTATGAGATTCGATTGGGCAATACAACAATATACATAGACCGCCATCCAACTACATCTATGACTAGAAATCCACCATTGGGTTATCATCCGAACTCCCTCCAGTATTAAGTTGCAAGAAACATACAACTGCTTTAAGCAAAGTGTGTAAGGTAAACAATCCACTTGTTCCATGAACAAGAGACCATTGTTTTCTCCCTAGTGGCAATAACACATCTACAGCCGTAGAGATTTTTGTCACTTCCCTTGATTAAGTAGAGGCATGAACCCACTATCGAGCATAAATACCCCCTCTTGGAGTCACTAGAAACTACTTGTCCAAGATAGCTACTAACAACGCAGAGCATGCAAGATCACAAACAACACAGACATGATAGAATCAATAAGACAAAACCATTAATCAATCTGACATAGTAATCTCAATATCCATCGAATCCCCGCAAACACAACATGCATGGTTACAAATAGATTAGATATTGATCATGAACGGATCTCACAAGATCTATACATGAAAGCACAAAGTAGGAGATACAACCATCTAGCTACTAGATGGACCCGTAGTCCAAGGTGGAACTACTCACGCTTCATACCGAAGGCTGGCATGATGAAGAAGAAGGCCTTCGGGATGATCTCCCCTCCGGCAGGGTGCCGGGAATAGCTTTAGATCCCCCGATCTAGGGACGATGGTGGCGGCGGCTATAGACGTTTTCGTGGAATATTGATCGGGTACTTAGGGTTTAGGCATCGGAAGCTTCTTATAGGCGAAGAGGCGAGGGAGGGGGACACCAGAGAGGCTGCACCCCCCAGGGGCAGGGTGGGCCCACCCGCGCGGCCAGGGGTGTGGTCCCTTGGTGAGTCTCCTCCGTCTCGTATTCCGGCTTCGTGTTCCCCACGGTAAAATATTGACTTTGGCTTTTGTCCCGTCCAATTCCGAGAATATTGATTTCCTGCCTTTCTGGAACCAAAAACAGAAGAAAACAGGCAACTGTCACTATGGCAACTTGTTAATTGGTTAGCACCAGAAAACATATAAAAAGCACCTCAAAGTGTGGACAAAGCAAATCAAAGTAGATACTAAACAAGCATGGAACATCAAAAATTATAGATACGTTTCTGACGTATCAAGCATTCCCAAGCTTAACTCCTGCTCGTCCTCGAGTAGGTAAGTTATACAAGAATAATTTTTGAGGTGACATGCACCATCAAAACCAAGATCAAACCATTTGCAAGCATTGAAAGCTGGGATCAAAGAACTCTAAACATGTGCATGAAAGATGGAGTTCTAACAATAAGACAAAGTAACTATGCATGCAACATGAAAGGCTACAAACAAAGATCATGAATAACATACATTGGAAAACATTTGTTTGTTTCACATACAGAAAACATGGCATAGTGGCATTCAGCTTGTCCCTCATGGAGTAGCAAATATATGCATAGGACACCTTCAAAGTTCATAAGAGTGACTAGATACAAATAGCACAAGAACAAGCAATATCAACAATATGCATCAATCAATAAGTTTTGGGACACTGCACATAGAACTAAGAATGGCAACTATGCTCTCTTAACTGGTGCCTAAAGGTAGAAGGTGGAGACTCAATATAATAGTGGAAGAAAGGCCCTTCATAAAGGGAAGAAGGGATTTCAAGTTTCAAAAATACCTTCCAAAAATTATGGTACTTGTTAGCTTTCAGCCCTCATTTCCCCTATCATAAGCATATTGAAGTGATTAAGGTTAAAGTGAACAAACTATGGAGTATATGCTTGACAAAGTATAAGTTGGCAATCTCATGTCCCTTGAATACGAGGGTCGCTCCTCATGCTACTCAAGTTTAGTTACTTGCAAGTTCTTGTCATAGTAAGTACATGTGTATCATAGAGAACCGCCAACGGGGTACCCCTTGCACATGGTACAGGAGCTTTCCCATAACCAAAATGACAAGGCAAGCAGACAATGAGCATCTCAGCATTCTTCTTGTTTACCATGGGAATATGGTGCTTTTTTCTCTCTTTCCTCTTTTCTCATATGTCTCTTTTTTCTCAATCTCTTTTTTATAAGAAGAATGCTTCATAGATGTCACTATGGTGATGCTGCAAGTTTCCACCATGATTAGGCATGGCTTAGGCTAGCGGCCCAGGCATTTCTCTAACACAAAATACATAACTCCATGGACTTACAAGCTCCCCTTTCATTTCACACCGACGACATCCATAGACAAAAGAGCATGATATCAACTGTGTATAAAGTACAAGTGCAATGTTGAAAGCGTTCCCCATGACAACATGGTTCTGCTAATTCCAACGTATAAGTGCAAGCTTATACAACATAGATGACACAATGGTTCAAGTTTATTAGGGGAAAGGAATGTAAAGTGTGCCATCAAGTTCGTGAGAGCTTTAATCACTAAGTTTTCACATAAAAAATACTTTTTAATTGGAAGATTGCTGAAAACAAGAATATACTTGGAATGGTGTAACACACCATGCATAGGAATTTATAGTAGACACTTTGGAATAACTTGGTTTCTTGGGAGTTGGAAGCATGAGTAGAGCTTACTCATACAAGTGGAGACGAGCAAAAGACTAGGAGCAACCAACTAAGAGAGCAATAATGGCCATAATCATGTAGAGCGACAAAAAATTACTAATCAAAGCATAGAGTGGTACTACAAGTCAAGGACTAAATGATCATAGAGGCTATGGTGACTTGTTCATAGTCATAACATGGTGTGAGCATGTGCCAAGTCAACCCAAACAAAACATCAAAGGAGAATACCACAATACTATGCTTTTGCATGCTAAAACAACGCATGATTCCTTCAAGGCACACTAAGCAATCCCAATTGTTTGGAACAAGTTATGCTACAACAATAATCACTAAGCATAAGGTAAAAACAACACCTAGCATGACATGCTAAAGTCTATGTCACAATCAATGCAAGGTCCTCTTGCACTTTCAAGCAAGAACTTTCTACTCATTTCCAACACCAATCAACTTATTTGAAACAACACAGTGATAATGGGGGTCCAAACTACTTTATTCAAGCAAACTAAACAAACAAAACAAAGCAAACAAAAACTAAGACGCTCCAAGAACAACACAACTGTGCATGAAACAATAAAAACGAAGTGTCTAGAAAGACCTGAGCTTTTTATTGATGAAGAAGGGGATGCCTTGGGCATCCCCAAGCTTTGACGCTTGTACCTCTTGGATATTTCTTGGGGTGACACCGGGGTGGCATCCCCAAGCTTGAGGTTTTGTCCATTCTTCATCTCATTACATCATTCTCTCTCTATACCTAATTTTTTTTCTCCATACAAAACTTCACACAATGTTCATTAGCGACATTAGTGTATTCAAAAGATAATAGACCCTTGGGTTTAGATTTAGAACAGAAAAACTTTTAACTAAAAACACAAGCTACTGTAGTAACTCCTTCAAAAAGCTCAATTTCACAAAAAAGAACCCAAAAAGGAACCAATAAGAAGCCAATGCAAATAATGGCAGAAATCTGTCAAAATAGACCAGCAGGTAGAAACCTGTTTTTTCGAAGACCTTTTGTTGCTCAAATAAAAAAGTGTTGAAATAACGAAAGTTAGATAGCATACTAGGGTATGAACTAACAAAAGTGTTGAACTAGCTCAATCTGACTTACAGAGACTCCTCACAAACTTTTATGGTGGAGGACAGAAATCTGTTTTGGGATAGCAACTCCCCAAATCTTACTTCCCTCTCATTAGAGGTCATTCTTGCCACAAAAAGCAAACAAAAAGGATAAGGAGAGGTCATTATTGAAGTAATAACTTCTAAGACTCAAGGAAACTCTTGGATTATCTCCCAACAAGTACTTTTCTTTAACGCCTTTAAGTTAGGCACAAGAAGCAAGAAATCAAGTATTTTCAAATGAAGAATTAAGATTAATACTTGAAAAGTCTTCAACTATGAAAGGTATCTCATCCAAATGAGTTTTGGAGGATACCTTCTCATCTCTCTTTGGTTTACTACTTTCATCAAAAGGATTTTTAGGAACATCCAATCAAAATTCTTTTCAAAGGCTTCATGCATCCCAACAAGCTTAAAGGGTATGGGTATCTTAAATTCCTCTCTAGGTTTGGTTTTATCTAAAGTACCCACAATATATACACATGAACCTAGCATATTAAAACGCTCAAAGACCCTTTTGGCCTCTTTAGCAACATCATGGAACTCTTTTAGTAAAGTTTCAAGAATAAATTCTCTCTTTTCAGCATTATCTTCTTCTTTTAGTTTTAGGAACAAAATTTTCATCATGGGGTTAAGGCTAACAAACCTAGCCTCCAACATATGAACTAAAGAAGCTGCAGCAATTTCATAATTACAAGCAAGTTCTGCTATAGATCTATCCTTAATATCCTCATGCTTGCTAACATGATTAAAGAATTCTTAAATATTATCTTTCCCAATTATGGATCCACTACCTATTGAAAGGTCCTTCAGGGTGAACTTTGGGAACAACTTGGTGAGCTAGAACAAGGTGGAAACTAGAGTAGGAGCTAATTTTTTGTGTTTTTATAAGAGAAAGCAAACCTAACTAAACTAATTTTTTTGGAGTTTTTGATAAAAAGAGGCAAACAAAACCAAGCAAAAGAAACTAAGAAAACTAAAACAGAGTAAATAGAAAGGTTGAGGAAGACTCCCCTTGTGAAGACGTCCTTAGCCTCCCTGGAAACGGCGCCAGAAAACTTGTTGATGGCGCCTGAGAGCGCTTCGTCGGGAAACCCCAAGAGCAAGGTGTGATGCAGCACAACAGCAAGTCTTCCCTCAGTAAGAAACCGAGGTTATCAAACTAGTAGGAGGAAGGAAACGTCTCAAAGGTGTTGCAAGCAACGTGGAAACCTGCACAACACAAACTCAAGACTTTGCCCCAACTAACAGTGAGGTTGTCAATCTCACCGGTTGCTATAACAAAGGATTAACTATATGGTGTGGAAGGTGATGATGGTTTGCAGCAAGTAAACGGTAACAATGGAAGATGTATCAATGGTAAAGATTGTACCGGGGTCCATAGCTCACTAGAGGTGTTCTCCTTAGATAAACAAACAAGGCATGCAGGGTAAACAAATTACAGCAGGGCAATTGTCAGGACTGAGCAAGGAATAACAATGCAATACTAGACACAAAGATCCTATGAGATTTGATTAGGCAATACAATAATATACATAGACCGCCATCCAACTACATCTATGACTAGAAGTCCACCTTTGGGTTATCATCCGAACCCCCTCCAGTATTAAATTGCAAGCAACAGACAACTTCTTTAAGAAAAGTGTGTAAGGTAAACAATCCACTTGTTCCATGAACAAGAGACCGTTGTTTTCTCTCTAGTGGCAACAACACATCTACAACTGTAGAGATTTCTGTCACTTCCCTTGATTAAGTAGAGGCATGAACCCACTATCGAGCATAAATACCCCCTCTTGAAGTCACTAGAAACTACTTGGACAAGATAGCTACTAACAACGGAGGGCATGCAAGATCACAAACAACACAGACATGATAGAATCAATAAGACAAAACCATTAATCAATCTGACATAGTAATCTCAATATCCATCAGATCCCCGCAAACACAACATGCATGATTACAAATATATGAGATCTTGATCATGAACGGAGCTCACAAGATCTAGACATGAAAGCACAAAGGAGGAGATACAACCATCTAGCTACTACATGGACCCGTAGTCCAAGGTGTAACTACTCACGCTTCATACCGGAGGCTGGCATGATGAATAAGAAGGCCTCCAGGATGATCTCCCCTCCGGCAGGGTGCCGAGAAGACCTTCAGATCCCCCCGATCTAGGGACGATGGTGGCGGCGTCTATAGACGGTTTCGTGGAATATTGATCAGGTACTTAGGGTTTAGGCATTGGAAGCTTCTTATATGCGAAGAGGCGAGGCAGGGGGGCCACCAAAGCGGCTGCACCCCCACCCCCACCCCACAGGCGCGGGGTGCGCCCACTCGCACGGCCAGGGGGTGTTGGGCCACGTAGAGATAAAACAAAACTTTTCCCTCTAACATGGTGATCCCAAGATCTAGCTGAGGTAGAAGGCCACGAGGTTTACCACTAGACGCGCAGTTGCGGATTACTGATGAAGCGCGTCAGTTGATGCAGTGCAGTCCTCACGATCCAATTGTCCTGGTGCTGATCGTACAACACCTCTGCTGGTATCCACACGTACAAGGAGGAGCACCGGCGGCGAACTGCTAGGTTCGTGGCGACGGCAGGACTACTGTGGAGCTAGGGTTTCCCACACATGGAATGACCTGACCGATCAACCATTAACCTCTCTGGGTTACTGCGCTCCACTATATATAGGGAGTGAACATGGGCTCCACTCTCGCGGCCCATTCACTAAATCCCATATAACACTAGTCATCGTGAGTCCGACTCACTGACTCAGTCCTAATCCGGCTTGGGTCCAACCCAACCAGATTTTCTGTTTAGATCCAATCCAAACTTGCTCCCGCTCTTAAGTGTGTGACCCCACAGGCTCTTGGCTACTTGGACAAGATTAGAGTCCGACTCTCAATCGATCAGTCGGTAGCAGCTCCTAGCAGAACGTGCCGACTCCCAATTAGAGTCATGATGACTTGCCTTTCCAATGCGACTTACGTCCGAGTCCCTTTTGCATCACGATATGCCTTGTCAGACTATAGGCGAATAATTGTCATCCCTTAAATAGTCCGACTCTCTTCTCGATCCGAGATAAGTGATTCACCCGACTAACTCTTAGTCGATCGCCTCGATTAACACTTAACCGAGTCGTGCATGGCCATGATTTCCGAATCATATCATCCAAGAGGGCCCAGAGAATATCTCTTCGAGTGGAGGGGCAAAATCCCATCTTAGTTATTCACATCACGCAGCTTGATTCTCAGTCGACCCGAACTCTGCCTTTATAATTGCCTAGTTACGGATCAGCGTTTGACAGAACCTAAGTCGGTGATCCTCAACTCGGACTATGAAATAACCTCAGGTCCAAGGATTACATTGATTGAGATATACAAATGACAACTTGTTCATTGTACCTCAATATGGGTCAATCCGACTCGCTAAACTCTTTAGCCGAATCTGTGTAAGTCGGAATAGCATCTCCATGCCCATGACAAGTGGAACCGAGTCATCAAGCCGACTTTCACATTGGTCTAAGTTGTGTGTCCAGCACAACCTCGATGACCAAGGATATTTCGTACAAAAAACATGAATGTATAGTTCCACAACCAAATCACATATTCAATGATATACATCAGATGTTTATACAAGGACAACTTAATATCTTTATGAATACAATGGGAAATCTCATCATACATGATTGCCTCTAAGGCATATTTCCAACAGGGGGTGTGGCCCCCTGGTGAGTATCCTTCGTCTTTTATTCCGGGTTCGTGTTCCCTAGGGTAAAATATTGACTTTGGCTTTTGTCCCGTCCAATTCCAAGAATATTGATTTTCTGCCTTTCTGGAACCAAAAACAGAAGAAAACATGCAACTGGCACTGTGGCAACTTGTTAATAGGTTAGTACCAAAAAACATATGAAAAGCACCTCAAAGTGTGGACAAAGCAAAGAAAAGTAGATACTAAACAAGCATGGAACATCAAAAATTATAGACACGTTTTTGATGTATCACTTCCAACCAGGGACGATGCCGTGGAAGGTGGTGAAGGTCGATTCGACCATCGACTACAGGAGCTGTAGTCTCATGAACGTGTCCAGGTAGAGGACGTTCATGGAGCTCCCGCCATCCATCAATGTCTTGGGGATCCAGTAGTCACCCACTTTGGGCTTAACTACCAGGGCGACTCACCCGGGGTACTCAATCTGTGGAAAGTGGTCCTCGCGGCTCCACGTGATGCGCTACTCGGACCAGTTGAGGAAGCGGGGAACGTCGACCTGGGACACAGCGTTGACGGCAACTACGTGGGCGAGGACCTTCTTCTCGCGCTTGGTGTCGAGCCCGGTGAAGGTGTGCAGTGAGCCGACGTCGTTGCTGAAGGCACCGGCATTGCCGTGGTCGCTTGGCGGGTTGTTGTTGGGGTCTTCCCTTGCTCGCCTTGCCTTCTCTATATCCTTTAGGGAGTGCCAGTCGGCGGTGGTGTGAGTGGCAGGCTTCCCCTCCCTGCTGTGATAGACACAGGGCTGGTTGAGCAGAGCTGCGGGGTCGAATTTCGGCCTCGCGTGGTAGTTTCCGCTGTCGAGGCACTTTCCTCCGTCGCGGCGGAATTTCTTAGGTTCGTGTGGCACGTAGCCGGCGTTGGCGACAAAGTCGACTCGCCCGTCACCGTGGCTCTTGCCGGTGAGGCGAGTGTTGCTGTAGCGCAGTTCGCAAGGTCTTCCGTTGTCGTGGCAGCTTATGTGGCGGTTTCCGCCCGACTCATCATTGGTTTCTTGGTTTGGGTCTTCCTCCGCATAGCGCTTGGCGATCTCGAGGAAGTCACCGGGATGCTGTCGAGCGTTCGGTAGACCCTCTTTATCTTAGCGATCAGAGGTTCGTACCGACATGAGTTCTTGAAGCAGTCGATCGCCATATCTGGGTGGATGCCAGAGGCATTGATCCACAGGTCCTGCCATCGCTGGACCCAGTGGCGGGTCGACTCACGCGGTCCCTGGATGCATCGCTTTGGGTCCTCGATGGTGGTGGTGCAGGTGTAGGAGCCCTCGAAGTGCCTGACGAAGGCCTCGTGCATGTCCTCCCAGGAGTCGATGTTGTCTAGGGGAAAGTGTTGATCCATTGTCGTGTCGCTCCCTCCATCATCAAGGGGAGGTAACGGGCGGCGAGGAGGTTGGTGTGGCCGGCGATTCCCATCGCCATGAGGTATGTGTCCAGCCACACGGCTGGGTCGTACGTGGGGTCGTACTTCTCGATCTCCTTTGGCGCTTTGAAGTTGGCCGGGTGTCGTGGGAATGGTCACGGCAGATGCTGCAATCGGCAGCGAGTAGTAGAACGAGGGGCAAGGGCGGCCAGCCATCTGCGGTGCGAGATGAGGGCAAAGACACAGGGTTTTACCCAGGTTCGGCCCCCCGGAGGGTAAAGACCTACTCCTGCTAGATTGTATTATGGAGGTGTTACAATGGGCGAGCTCGGCGGCTAGGCGGCGAGTCGCTTGGGTGTATGAGGGAACGTGTCTCTACTCACCCTATAGGGAGGTTTATATAGGCTCACCTCCCCTAGGGTTTACATATCTCAACCGATTCGGTTACAGCTTCAGTAGTCGTTTAACCTAGTCGGACTGGGCCTATCCACTCGCCTGGGCCTTCAGCTTCCAGTCGCTCGGTACCTTGCTGGGCTTCGATCCACTCGCCGTTCTGCAGGCCCACTCGCCAGCTCACGGGCCAGTCGGAAACGTCCTGCTGGGTATACCCCAGTAGGCATATCCCCATCAGTAGTCCCCGAGGCCGTCGTCGATTGGGCGTAAGTGGCTGCTGGCAGTCGGAGTATACGGCTTCAGAGTAGGCATCCAGTCGAATCGTCGGCGGGCTCCTGTATAAAGGAGGAAATCCGGCGAACCAAGTCGCGGCTTCGGCGAGTCGAGTCGACAAGACGCGGTCATAGTGACTGACTTGGCGAGCCGAGTGGCTGGAGTTGGACCGTCAGGCGCGGTCAAACTAGCCGTTGGGGTAACCCAACGGTAACTTTTGGCGTAATCATCGCGCGGTAACAGCCTCCTGAATTGGCGGGTAACTCCCGCTATATAAGAGGAATGGCAGGCAACCGTAGAGTCAACTGCTCACCACTTCTTCCGAGTGCGCGCATTTTCCTTCCTTTGCTCCGCGATCCAGTCGACCCGAAATTCTCCGATCTCCAACCAACCTCTCGGCCATGGCCCTTTCCATCGAACCATGGGGTAGATCCAAGTGCACGAGGGCGCAGCTGGCCTCTTTCGAGGAGGCCGGGATCCTGCGAGCCGGCTGTTGGCGTATCCCCGCAGCCGGAGAAACGACCCCAAACCCGCGAGAGAGGGAATTCGTCTGTTTCACCAGTCATCTCGAGCGAGGGATAGGGTTTCCCACGTCCTTGTTCTTCCGGCGCTTTTGCGCCTACTACGGGATCCAGCCTTCAGATCTGGGTCCCCACAGCATCGAGCAGCTCGCCATCTTCGTGGCGTTCTGCGAATGCTACTTGGGCTGCCGGCCCTACTTCCCCTTGTGGCAAGATCTGTTCCACAGACGGATCAGCCGCGAGGAGGCAGGCGGCCCAATGCTAGCCGCGGGCGGCTTGACGTTCCAGCTCAAGTCCAAAGCCTCTTTCTTTGATCTGATGCTACCCGCCAAGGCAGCGAGCGACTGGAAAAAGTCGTGGTTCTACGTGACCGAGGCGACCCCGGAGGGCGAGGCGGCGATCCCGCGGTACTCCGCTAGTCGTTCTGATCCGCGCCATCTCCAAGTCGGCAAGCTCCCCGACGACCAGCGGATGGTCGTTGAAGAGATGCTCCAGACCATCCGTGGTCTGAAGAAGAAGGGCCTCCAAACGATAAATTTGTACAATTGCTGGCTTGGGCGGCGGCTCGTTCCACTCGCCCAGCGCGACCACTACATGTACCAATACACGGGCCAGGGGGACTCGACGAAGGCCTGCCTCGACGAGTGGAAGCTGGAAGATTACCTCCCAGCATTGAAGAAGATTACCCAGGCGGTGTACCTGGATGCGCAGGCCGGGATCGCCCCCTACACCGCGAAGCGTCCAGCTCAAACGGTAATTTCTTTACCTTGTTCGCAGTCGCAGTGTATGCAGTCGCGGTAATTCTGTTTCTGTTTTGTATTCATCGCAGCTATTCCAGGTGGTGGAAGGGTGGCTCCCACCTTCGGATGATGAGAGCCCGGGCCCATCCGCCCAGGACATAGGCGAATCGCCACCTGCGAGGGGCAACGAAGACGACGAGGATGAGTCCGAAGAGGAGGTCGCCCCGCTGGTCCGAAAGACCCGCGGGCAACGTCAACGCAAGATCGAGGCGAGCAGAAGCCTCGAGCGTCATGACGACGACGACGAGCTCCCAGAGACCACCTCGCGCCGTCAAGCCACCCCGTCGAAGAAGAAGAAGAAGTAGAGGGAGGCGAGGGCCCCCCTGAAGAAGAAAACAAAGCCGTCGAGGACGGCCTCACCGCCGCACTCGGCGAGCACCTCCGATGCTCCCAGCCCAGCTGGTGACGGCGCGCCACCAGCGACAACCGCGCTGGACACGGCGACCGTGGAAGTGCCGCTGGCCTCAATGCCCCCACCATTCGCCCCAGTCTCTGGGCTGGGGGAGGCTCCGGCTGCGGCGACCTCGCCTCGCAAGGAGGCTCCGGCCGCGGCGGCTTCGCCCCACAAGGAGGCTCCGGTTGTAGCGGCTCCAACTCGCGAGGAAGCTCCCGCCGAGGATGTCCCTGAGGCACCAGCTGCGGCCTCAACGACGAAGAAGCCGTCCGTGTCTTGGGCACGCGACGTCCTGGAACTGGGGCTCAGTCGCCGACTGGGCCCTGAACTGGAAAAACCGGCCGGCCTTCGTACGGGGCTACGTTTCATCCCAGTCGCCAAGTGAGTGCGCTCACCCCTCCTTATCTTCCATAACTGTTTCAATTGTCTTTGTTGATTCGATTAATGCGCAGGACCGGAGTGAAAAGGATGGGCCATCCGACCGTGGCCAAGGTACCCTCCGCCGCTAGCGAGGAGGATCCTTCCCGCAAGAGGAAGGCGGACGAGGTTGTCGCCTCAGCGGATGGCAGTAAGAAGGCCAAGGGCGACGACATCGTCACTATCTCTGACGACACGGCGGCCGTGCCGGCTGGGCCCGCGGTGGAGGCAGCCGCGTCTACAAAGGAGGGCGCTTCCTTGCCTAGAACGGCGGAGGCGACTTCCCTTGGAGAGGGTGCCTCTATCGCTACCTTCCCCCGCTTCGTGACCAAGGCGGCCACAGCGAGTGGAGCTGCGCCCTCGAGCCACGCTCCGGGGAGCGCCGATGCTGAAGTCGACCAGCGTCGTGGGCACACGCCAGCGTTACTCGCGTCCGTGGACGCGATCCAACTCCATGGCATGCTTGGCGCAGCCATCCAGGTACATCCAGTCCCCGAGGATCGGGTCGGTGCTTTGCAGCGGCGTGATTCTTATAATTTCTCGTCTTTTATTTTCGTATCCAGTCCCCGAGTGCGCACGCACTAAATTTTAGCGGGTGGGCACTTAGGAATTTCTTGATCTCCAGTCCCCGAGTGCGCACTCGCTGAGTTTCAGCGGGTGGGCACTTAGGAATTTCTTGATCGCCAGTCCCCGAGTGCGTACTCGCGGAATTTCAGCGGGTGGGCACTTAGGAATTTCGTTTTAACTAACTTTTTTGGTGATGTGCAGGGTCTGCAACTTGAGTCGGCGGACCGATTGGCCGCGAAACAGCGCGCGGAGAAGGAGATGGCCATCGTCCAGGAGGCGAACAAAGGGCTTCAGGCTGTTGCTACGAAGGCAGAGGAAGCTTGCCAGGGGCTTGTCCCCGCTGGTGAGTTGGTGGCGGCGCGATCTGCTCTGGGTGCCACTGAACAACGGATCGCCGACCTCGAGCGCGAACTGCGGGAGGCGAGAGAAGAAGCGAGCTTGGCGGACGGGCGAGCTAAGGCCGCCATTGCGGCCGCAGAGGAGGATCGCAAGGTGTCGGAAGTCCTTATTGCTGGGCTTCAGGACGACCACACGTCGCTTCAGTGCTTCATCACGGGACTCGCCCGCCCGCTGCTTGGTGAGTGCATCCTCCCTTTCTTATAGTTGTGGTTTTTGTGGTGTCCGTCATACTCATCATTGTCTTCTTATTCGCAGGTCGCATCATTGATAGCGAAGAAGAGGCGAGCTCGCTCGACGCAAGGCAGTGCGTAAGCATGCTCGTCGACTCGGCGACGCTGTCGGCGACCTGCATCCGCGCCTACCTCCAAAAAATGTCACCCACGGAGGTGATTCCCAGCGACCTCGTTGAGGTGTGGAAGTACTTGGAGAAGGCACCCGCGTCGTTGAATTCATGACGCGATCGGCGTTTCGGCGTGGAGCATCGACGGCCCTGAGCCTTGGACTCGCCCACTTCCCCGAAGACTTCGACATCGACGATGTGACGAGTGGGTACCCATCGTCAACTGGCGCGGTGGAGCTGTCCGAGGTCCTCAAGTTGCAAGAGCATGCCGCCACGTACTCGGAACGTGTCTGGGCAATGGGCGACCTCCTTCCATACCAGGAGACGGTCGTCGCGCCGAACGACCCCGAGCCGCCGCATCGTGACTTCAAGGTCGAGCAGCCTTTTCGCGCGGCGATGGCGGGTGAACTGACGACGTATCCATCAAACCCGTACACGGCGTTCATCCGCAATCGTCGGGATGTTGGCGAGTCGTCGACGAAGCCTGCAGAGTAGAGTAGTTTGCCTTGTGGCGTTAGCAGCAGTTCTGCCACGCAGGCATATTTTGTAACGCGAAACAATGCAACATGCAATTGAATGAGACGTCGTGTCTATTTTGTTATTTGTTTGTGTGCTTTTGATTGATGTTGAACGAGTCCCCGAGCGCGTCCGCCCTTTTTTGGGGTTTTCCTCGTGTATGATATATGTGTTGTTGTTATGTGTTTTGATGTTTTAGTCGACTCGCCCGAGCTCTAAGAGCCAGTCGCTAGGCGACTCCCTTGAGTGCTCTATACTTTACCGTTTTCCCGTGCGCGAACGAGGTCGGGTGGCCGAGTCCCCGAGCGTGGTACTTGGTAGTTCTAGGCGCGACTCGAGGGTGGTTGAGGACTTAGCGCGTTGGTGTGAGTCCGTCACTCCTGCCTGGCCCGTGGGGTCAGTCGCGTGGCGAGTCCTGGGCATGCTCTCTTACTTGGCGTTTTCCCTGACCGCTCGCGACGAACTGGTCTTCAGTCCCCGAGCGTGGTACTTAGCCGTTCGAGTCGCTAGGCCGAGGATGCGGAGGACCAAGGTCGCTGTGAGAAGCGAGGGCAGTTGTCTTGGCTCGTAGAACCAGTCGAGCTAGGCGACTCCAATGGGGCTCCGGTTGGCGTTATTCGTGGACGATGCAAGACCTGAAGTGATTCAGTGCTCCTACACCGCACTACTTAGCCGTGCCGATCGCAGTACCAAAGGTTGACTTCTGCATTTAGCGTAACGCTGTTTTTACGAGTGCGAGTGGCACAAGTCATGGAGAGTAGGCGCAATTTGCGGTAACCGTTTCTTTTATTTCATAGCGACTGGAGAGTACATGTGTGGGGTTCTAGGAGTAGAACTTCCGGAGGAGGTTTACACTCCATGGTCGCTTGACGTCGAGTTCGCCGTCCCCGCGGACGTCGATGAGGTAGTAGGCGTCGTTGCCGAGTACGCGCCCGATAGCGAATGGGCCTTCCCACGGAGGGGAGAGCTTGTGCATGCCCTTTTTGTCCTGGATGAGGCGTAACACCAGGTCGCCTTCCTGGAAGGTGCGAGCTTTCACCCGCCGGCTGTGGTAGCGGCGGAGTCCTTGCTGGTAGATGGCGGTGCGTGACCGAGCGAGGTCGCGTGCTTCGTCGAGCTGGTCGACCCCATCCTGGCGGGCCAGCTCGTTTGCAGCCTCCGTATAGTGGACGCTCGCGGCGAGTCGTGTTCGAGGTCGGTGGGCATGACTGCTTCGGCACCGTAGACCATGAAGAAGGGAGTGAATCTCGTCGATCTATTGACTGAGGTGCGGATCCCCCAGATGACGGAGGGCAACTCCTCGACCCAGAACCCGGCGGTGCGCTCGAGTGGTACTTGGAGTCGCGGCTTCAGGCCGTGGAGGATGCTTTGGTTGGCCCGTTCCGCCTGGCCGTTGGATTCTAGGTGGGTGACTGACGCGAGGTCGAGCCGGATGTGGTGCTCTTCGCAGAATTCGGCCATGGCTCCCTTGCTAAAGTTGGTGCCGTTGTCTGTGATGATGCTGTTCGGGAACCCATAGCGATATATGAGCTCGCGTAGGAATTTAGTGGCGGTCTTCCCGTCGCACTTCCGGACTGGCTTGGCCTCCACCCACTTCGTGAATTTGTCGACGGCGACTAGCAGGTGGGTGTAGCCGGAAGGGGCCTTCTTGAAGGGGCCTACCATGTCCATGCCCCACACAGCGAATGGCCAGGTAATGGGGATTGTTTTGAGCGCCGAGCTCGGTACGTGCGTCTGATTGGCGTACTTCTGGCACCCGGCGCATCGCTGGACGATGTCGACAGCGTCGGCGTGTGCGGTGGGCCAGTAGAAGCCGTGTCGCATGGCCTTGGCGACCAGGGAGCGAGCGGCGGCGTGGTGGCCGCAGTCACCTGAGTGAATGTCGTGGAGGATTTTGCGTCCTTCAGTTGGTTGGACGCAGCGTTGGAACACGCCGGTGACGCTGCGCTTGTGGAGCTCGCCGTCGATGATGGTGTAAGACTTTCATCGACGAGCGATCATTCGAGCGTCGGTCTCGTCTGCTGGCAGGGTGCCGGCTTCCAGGTAGGCAATGTAGGGCTTGGTCCAGTCATCTGGCTCGGTGACGAGTGCGACCAAGGCTGCCTCTGGTTGGAGTGGGACTCCGATGTCGATCTCCCTCGGGGGAGAGACTGATGGCTTGGAGATCGTGTCGAGGAAAACGCCGGCGGGTGGTGTGAGTCGAGCCGACCCGATGCGAGAGAGGGCGTCTGCCTCCTCGTTTTTCCGCCTGTCGATCCACTCGACAGAGTAGCCGGTGAAGTGGCCGCCCAATTTGTCCACCGCTTGGCGGTACGCCGCCATGGTAGGGGAGACGGCGTTGCAGGTGCCGGCGACTTGCCCCGCGACAAGGTCGGAATCTCCGTAGCAGCGGAGGCGATTGACGTTCATCTCCTTGGCGGCTCACATGCCGTGGAGTAGGCCTCGTATTCAGCCATGTTGTTGGTGCAGGGCGTGAAGTCGAGGCAGAGGATGTAGCGGAGCTTGTCGCCCTTTGGTGAAGTCAACACTATCCCTGCGCCTGCACCGTCCGCGTTCTTGGAGCCGTCGAAGTGCAGGCTCCAGTAGTGGAGGTACGGCAGCTTCTCTGGCTGCTGGGCCTCCTCCCAGTCGGCGATGAAGTCTGCCAGTGCCTGCGACTTGATCGCCTTTCGTGGCTCGTATTTGATGTTGTGGACGCCGATCTCGATGGCCCACTTGGCGACCCGCCCGGTCGCCTCGCGATTGCGGATGATGTCTTGCAGTGGTGCTGAGGAGACGACCGTGATCGGGTGCTCCTGGAAGTAGTGCGGTAGGCGCCGCTGAGCCCTGAAGACCGCGTATACTAGCTTTTGGTACTGTGGGTACCGCTGGAGCGACTCGGTGAGGACCTCGCTGATGTAGTACACCGGCCGCTGAACCGGGCGCTCCTTTCCTTCCTCTGGTCGTTCGACAACCATCACGGCGCTGACGACGCGCTCGGACGCCGCGACGTAAACCAGCATGGGTTCTTTGTCGGTGGGGGCGGCGAGTAGTGGTGCAGCGAGTAGCACCTTTTTGAGGTCGCGGAGCGCGTCGTCCGCCTCCTTGTCCCACTGGAAGGTGGGGTTCTTGCGCATCAGGCGGTATAGGGGCATCGCCTTTTCGCCCAGGCGGGGGATGAAGCGACTGAGAGCCGCTACTCGCCCGGCCAGCTTCTGGACGTCGCGCAGGCACTCGGGTTTGCCGAGCCGGGCGATCGTGTCGATCTTTGTGGGGTTTGCCTCGATCCCTCGTTTGGAGACGACGTACCCCAGTAGTTGTCCGGCGGGTACACCGAAGGTGCACTTGCCTGGGTTGAGCTTTATCTTGTATCTTCGCAGGTTGGCGAAAGTTTCCGCCAGGTCGGCGAGTAGGTCGCCTTGGCGAGCGGACTTCACGACCACGTCGTCGATGTAGACGTGGATGTTGCGGCCAATTTGGCTCGCGAGGCATTCTTGCATGCACCGCTAGTAGGTCGCCCCGGCGTTCTTGAGGCCGAAGGTCATGGCGGTGTAGCAGAAGGCTCCGAATGGCGTGATGAACGCCGTCTTCTCCTCGTCTTCGACAGCCATTTTGATCTGGTTATACCCAGAGTAGGCGTCGAGGAAACATAGCGACTCCGAGCCCGCTGTTGAGTCGATTATCTGGTCGATCCGCGGGAGGACGAACTGCTCCTTTGGGCAGGCGCTGTTCAGGTTTGTGTAGTCGATACACATTCTCCAGGTCCCGTTTTTCTTCTCGACCAGGACTGGGTTTGCCAGCCACTTGGAGTACTTGATTGGCCGGATGAAGCCGGCAGCGAGTAGACGCTGCACTTCCTCGGCGATTGCTCGACGGCGTTCTTCATTGAAGGGCCATAGCGACTGCTTGACATGTCGCACTTTGGGGTCGGCGTTCAGCTTGTGCTCAGCGAGCTCCCTAGGGACACCGGGCATGTCGGAGGGTTTCCATGCGAAGATGTCCCTGTTCTCACGGAGGAACTCGATGAGCGCGCCTTCCTATGCTGGGCTCATGCCTGTCCCGATCGTCACCGTCTGGCTGGAGTCGCCTGGGACCAGCTCGACGGTGCGAGTGTGCGTCGTGGCCTCAAAGGTTGAGGTGTTTGCGCCCTTTGAGTTGGGCTTCTTGAGTATTGTGGGGTCGTCATTGTTGACCCCGCTCGCGTACTTGGCGAGCTCATCGGCGTGATTAGTCTCCGCCGCGATGACGGCGTCGGCGAGCTCGGCTCCTTTGGCCTCGCACTCGGCGGCCATGTCGGGGTCGCCGTTGATGGTGATGACGCCGCACGGCCCGGGGAGCTTCATCGCGTTGTACGCGTAGTGGGGCGCTGCCATGAATTTAGCGAACGCCTGGCGCCCCAGGACGCAGTGGTAGGGGCTGTCGAAGGGCAACAGCTCGAAGACGATCCGTTCGGTGCGGAAGTTTGTCGGTGTGCCGAAGGTGACCGGCAGCGTGACCTTGCCGATCGGGTACGCCTTCCGACCGGGGACGATGCCGTGGAACGTGGTGTGGGTCGTCTCGATCATCGACTGCGGGATCCGCAGCCGCCTGAAGGTGTCGAGGTAGAGGATGTTGATGGAGCTACCGCCGTCCATCAGCGTCTTGGGGAGCCAGTAGTCGCCAACCTTGGGCTTGACCACCAAGGCGACTCGTCCTGGGTACTCGACGCGCGGCGAGTGGTCTTGGCGGCTCCAGGTGATGGGCTGCTCCGACCAGTTCAGGAACTGGGGGACGTCTATTTGGGCCACCGCGTTGACGGCGACGGCGCGGGCTATGACCTTCTTCTCGCGCTTCGTGTTGAAGCCTGTGAAGGTGTGGAGCGAGCCGGCTACTTTGCCGAATTTTCCGCCGTTTGGCGGGTCGTTGTCGGGGTCCTCCCGCGCGTGCCGTGCCTTCTCGATTTCCCTGAGGGTGTGGTAGTCGGCGGTGGTGTGCGTTGCGGGCTTCCCTTCCCTGCTATGGAACGCACATGGTTGGTTAAGGAGGGCCGCGGGGTCGAACCTTGGCTTGTTTTCGTAGTTGCCGCCGTCAAGGCGTTGCCCTCCGTCGCGGCGAAAGCTCTTAGGCTCACGCTGCGCGTGCCTGGCGTTGGCGACGAAGTCGACTCGCCCGTCACTGCGGCGCTTGCCAGTGAGGCGAGTGCCGCTGTAGCGTAGGTCGGTTCGGCGTCCGCCGTCGTTGCCGCCTCCGCGGCGTTGACCTCCTGACTCGTCGTCAGTTTCCTGGTTTGGGTCTTCCTCGGCGTACCGTTTGGCGATCTCGAGGAGGTCGGGGATGTTGTCGAGTGTGCGGGAGTGTCACTTGAGCTTGGCGACTAGGGGCTCATAGAGGCACGAGGTCTTGAAGCAATGGATCGCGGTGTCCGGGTGGATACCGACCGCGTTGTACCAAAGCTCTTGCCACCGTTGGACCCAGTTGCGGGTCGACTCGCGGGGTCCCTGGACGCACCGTTCCAGGTCCTCAATAGTGGTGGCGCGGGTGTAGGAGCACTCGAAGTGCCTGACGAAGGCGTCGCGCATTTCCTCCCAGGAGTCGATACTGTCCTGGGGGAGAGTGTTGATACACTGCCTGCACGTCCCCTCCATCATCAGGGGGAGGTAACGGGCGGCGAGCAGGTCAGTGTGACCCGCGATCCCCATTGCCATGAGGTATGTGTCGAGCCAGACGGCGGGGTCGTACGAGGAGTCGTACTTTTCTATCTCTTTTGGCGCCTTGAAGTTTGGCGGGTACTTCTCGCCTCGGATCATTGGTCCGAAGCACTTGGGTCCGAGTCGACTGAGCGACCCCATAGGCTCGCCGTCGCGGCGATTAGTTAGGGTGTGCCGCAAGTCGTCGGGCTGGCGTGCACGCGAGCTTTGGTTGTTGATGATGTGGGTGCGGGCGTCGATGGGTTGCCCGTTGGCGGCGACGAAGTTGGTCGCCGGCCTGGGGTCGTTGGTGGAGAGTGCCGCGTTCGCGGGTCGGTGTTGGAGCTGCAGTGGCTCTGGTGGCGGGCAGTTGAGGGTGTTTGCCGCCGCTGGGCGGCCGCTGGAGGCCGCTCTGCTTCCCGAGGAACGCGAGTATACTCGACCTTGCGAGTCGGCGCCCGCTTTTTGCTGCTCGACGGCCTTCGCGAGCAGGGCCCTGACGTATTGGATCTGTAGGGCGCCGTCGCCGGTGGCCGTGATGCTGTCGGCTGCTGCTCGGCCTGCCACGAGGTTGTCCATCGGGGTGGAGAACAGTGGGAGGCCGTTTGCGTCTCGCTCCCGTTAGGAGACTACTATCCGCGGCTGGTCCCTGGGAGGGGTGCGGTTGGGTGGAGGTGGGGCGCCCATCACCGTTGATCCTGGCGGGGGCCGGGCGCTTCCTCCTGGTGGCGCGTTCTCGCAGATTGCGCGCTCGGCTACGCGGGCCGGGTTGTTTTCGTTGTCGAAGTTTAGGGCACGCCCTTGAACGGTGGGGTTCATACGTGACCTGATCCGCTGCTGGTGGTACCGTGACAGCTCCTGCGCCGTCACCTGCTCGAGGCGAAATTTTTCGCGCTCGGCTTGCTCCTTGCGCACCGCCTCCGCCAGTTTCAGGCGGAGTTCCTCGACCTCCGTTGCCGTGGCGTTAGGAGGGATTGGGGTGGAGAAAGGATCCTCCGGCGGATCGGCACCGGTGGCCATGTAGGCCGCGGCGTGGCGACCGGTTCCGTCGTGGAGGTCGGCGGAGTTTTCTGACCCGGAGTCGAATTTGAAGATCCCGAGGATGGAGGGGTCCTCGAAGTCTCCCGCGTTGGAGACCTGGGCGATGGAGCCCGCGAGTCGGCGTCGTCGGTGAGGGCCGCATCCTCTGCGGCCGCTGAATTCCCGGCCACGTTGCTGTGGGCCGAGTTGTATTCGGAGGCGAGGCGGTGGATCGTGCGGATCTGGCTCTCGGAGAGCCGATCGCGTGGCGGCGACTCGCGGATGCAAGCCGAGTCCTCCGAGGCGATGACGTCGGTGAGGCCGACGAAGAGGCTGATCGTGCCGATAGGCAAGATCACGCTGTGCGTGACGGGTCGCGCCGCCGGGACATAGCTGCTCGGCAAGATCTGGAGCATCTCGCCGATCACTATCATGCGGCCGGTGGCGACCGTCTCGTTGATGGGCAGCTTGGATCTCGCCGCAGAACACCGGCTAGACCGGCCAGGCCCCACGGTGGGCGCCACTATCGTGGGAATGGTCACGGCAGATGCTGCAATCGGCAGCGAGTAGTAGAACGAGGGGCAAGGGCGGCCAGCCATCTGCGGTGCGAGATGAGGGCAAAGACACAGGGTTTTACCCAGGTTCGCCCCCCCGGAGGGTAAAGACCTACTCCTGCTAGATTGTATTATGGAGGTGTTACAATGGGCGAGCTCGGCGGCTAGGCGGCGAGTCGCTTGGGTGTATGAGGGAACGTGTCTCTACTCACCCTATAGGGAGGTTTATATAGGCTCACCTCCCCTAGGGTTTACATATCTCAACCGATTCGGTTACAGCTTCAGTAGTCGTTTAACCTAGTCCGACTGGGCCTATCCACTCGCCTGGGCCTTCAGCTTCCAGTCGCTCGGTACCTTGCTGGGCTTCGATCCACTCGCCGTTCTGCAGGCCCACTCGCCAGCTCACGGGCCAGTCGGAAACGTCCTGCTGGGTATACCCCAGGAGGCATATCCCCATCACCGGGTACTTTTTGCCTCGGATCATGGGTCCTAAGCACTGGGAGCCGACTCGACTGAGGGATCCCCTTGGCTCATAGCCACCGCGGTTGGTGAGGGTGTGCCTCAGATCGCTTGGCTGGCGTGATCGCCAGGTTTGGTTGTTGATGATGTGTGTCTGTGCGTCGATCGGTTGTATGTTGGCGGCAACCGTGTTGTTCGCCGGTCGCGGGTCATTGGTGGAGAGCGCTGGATGCGTGGCTCATGATTGAGGCTACAGAGGCTTGGGTGGTGGGAAGTCGCGGGTGTTAGCGACCGAGGGATGGCTGCTCGAGGTCGCCCTGCTCCTGGAGGAGCGGGAGTACATCCATCCCCGCGAGTCGGCTCCCGCGGCTTGTTGCTCGACGGCCTTGGCGAGTAGGGCCTAGGCGTACTTGACTTGCAGGGCTCCTTCTCCCGTGATGTTGAGGTTGGCGACCACGGCCTACCCCATGATGATGTTGTCCATCGGGGTGGAGTACAACGGGATACCATTCGCATCGCGCTCTTGCAGAGAGATGAGGACTCTCGGCTGGTTGGGCGGAGGCGTGCGGCTGGGTGGCGGCGGGGGAGCTCCACTCGCTGGTGCTCCTGGTGGTGGACGGGCGCTGAAGCCAGGCGGTTCGTTCTAGCCAATCATGCGTTCGGCTGCGCGGGCGGGGTCGTTGTCCTCATCGAAGTTTATGGAGCGGCCCTTGACGTTGGGGTTCAGGCGCGTCCTGATGCGGCGCTGGTGGTAGATCGACAGCTGATGCGTCGTTGCCTGCTCGAGGCGGAATTTCTCGCGCTTGGCCTGCTCCTTGCGTGTCGCCTCCTCTAGTCATAGGCGGGCTTCCTCGACCTCCGCTGCCGTTGCGGTTGGCGGGATTAGCATGGAGAAGGGGTCCGGTGGGGCGCTCGTGCTGCCTGCCATGTAGGTCATGATGAAGTGACTGGCTCCGGTGAGGAGATCGCCGGAATTATCCGACCCAGAATCGGAGTCAAAGATCTCGAGGATGGAGGAATCCTCGAAATCCCCCGCGTTGGAGACTCGCGCGATGGAGCCTTCTGGTGACACGGCGATGATGGACCCGGCGGCTGAGGCAGGGGTCGCCGAGTCGGCGTCGTCGTGGAGGGCCGCGTCGTCCATCGCCGTGTCGGTTTCGGCCACGTTGTTGTTTGACGAGTCATACTCGGAGGCGAGGCGGTGGATGGTGCGGATCTGAATCTTAGAGAGTCGATCGCGTGGCGGTGACTCGCTGATGATCGTTGTATCCTCGGAGACGATGACGTTCATGAAGCCGACAAAGAGGTTGATGGTGTCGACCGACATTATGGCATTGTGCATGACCGGGCATGATGCAAGGACATAGCTGTTGAGCAAGATCTGGAGGATCTCGCCGCACGCGATCATGCGGCCGGTGGCGATCGACCGGTTGATTGGAAAGTAGGGTCTCTGTAACACCCTCAGAATCGGACCTATGCAAGTTTTAGCGAAACCCGCCAAACCCGCATAGAAACGATTCAAAGGTGCCCACCAGGAACTTTCGTGCGGGTGGAAAACGAAGTAATAACATTACACAACAGTCCTCGATGGGACCCACAGAACATATATATACAGCAGCGACTCAAGAGTCAAGAATACAGATATAATATACAAAGATCCAAATCACCTGAAAAATGATAGAGCGTCCGACTACGGATAAGATGGAAATGGGGCTAAGAGCCCTGAAGAATAACCAATGGCGTCCATAACCCTGCCCAGGCCAAGCCGGAAGGGTAACCCTGCTAACGACGTCGATCTCAAACCTGCTTAAACAAAAGGGGTGCTGACAAAGGGCAAAGGAAAAAGAGGAGCGTCAGTACTGAGGCCAGTACACGGCGAGACTAGAATTCGGCGGTCCTCGCCTACATAGGTATGGTGGACTGAAGCGGCAGGGGCAGCATGCACGGAACAACCTATAGAGACTCGTCACAACTAGCGGCAATCAGAGAGGGGGAAGAAAGACCTATTCGGAACCAACCTGATACTACCACCAAACAAACCCATCCTGGTATTTCCCCCTCGAGACCAAACGAGGAAGTCAACCGAGGAACTCACACAGTTGGCAGTTTTATTTATTCCGTTATCGTTGCAGCAATTACTAGTCAGGTGTAGATAATCGTCCTGATAAAATAAACAGTGGGCCGTTTTAGTTAACCATTCCGTTGTAGTTACGACACTTACTAGTCAAATACAATTAGCATGAGATAACCCCAAAACCCAGCAGTTGTTGGTACTTTTATTTAGCCATTCCGTTGTAGTTGTAATACTTACTAGTCAGATACAATGGTCGCAAGCGACAACCCAAACAAGCAGTTGTTGGCAGTTTTATTAAGCCATTCCATTATAGTGAAGCTGATTACTAGTCATTATAAAGTCAAATTTATAGCACTACTTTAGTTATAGTTGGCTATGATCGAGATACTGTGCTCCAAGTCGTCCATAACCGCGGACACGGCTTTCAGAAAGTTTTACCCGGCCGGGGTGCACCAATAGCAACACACACACGATCAACCTCGGAAAAACCAAATCAAAACCCAACGAGGCTTTCACGACAAAGCAATCACAGGATTCAGAAATATTTTAGGGGGCCACCCCATTGAGTAGACCCGCAACGAAGTAAGCTAGCTCCGAGACGGACTCAAGGTTTGCGTCAATGGCTGTAAACGACTGGGAACCCAAAACTGGGATTGTCGATACCGCGAAAACATTCCGCTTACCTAAACAGTACAGTGTGCTCCTCGCACAATCGTAAATAAAGCAGTAAAGCATGGCATAAGTACAGGATCGTAAATAAAACCTCAAACTAGTTTGTGGCCCCAAGAAATAAGACTGAATCAAGCTCTGGCTAAGGGGGGCCCATAATTCCCCGTATGTGGATAGCGTGAATATTCAAGGAACAGGTATCAAGTACTCGGGGTCCTACGGGACACAAGTGGGCGGTCGGAAACCAAATATTATCTATCACCCACCGATGCCTCTGCTTACTTACTTCAATTTTAGTTGTTAAACAGGAATTAAAGTGAACGATAAGTAAAACCATGATCATCTCCAACATTAAACAGGCGGCAATTCTCCAACAACTGTGGTACTTGACGACACGCAACAGCACTCGGGCAAGCGACTACGACGCGCAAGTCCAACTATCTACCAAACAACAGGTAATAGGATGTGTCCAAGGCAATATAAGGCTGCAAGGGATAACACGGGTACGAAACTAGAGCATCGCAACAAAGATAGCAATAGATCAACAGGAGGGAATAAATACTATAAAAGTAAGATAGGTAGAAAGGGGGAGATGCTCGCCTGAAAACATTGTCGAAGGTTCAACCGAAGATCGGGGCGAAGCTCACATCAACTCATCGGCCTTATCCGCGAAGAAGCAAAACACTAGAATAACACCGGATGCAATATTTAATACAACGGCGGAAGATCGGGCATGATGCATGTATGATGCATGACATGGCAAAAGTGTGATGCGATTAGGTCATATTAAGCGGAACCGGGGTTCCGACAATATTTAGGTGGTTCATGTTGTTTAGATACCCCGCAATTTAAATGTTGTATTAGCATGGCAAAAATAAGTTACTGGTTCGCTACACAAATTTAAATGAGGCCAATATGAGACTAGATTTGCCCGCATATGGGCCCCATATTTAATTATGAGGTGAATCGGCATAAGGCCCCCAAACCACACAATTATGCATGCGAATATGACAATTCAATATGCAACAAGTTGTATTATATTATAAAATAGGGTTTCGGGAAGGTTCACACATTAGGGTTCGGCAGATCTTGGTACCGGGGTTCGGGGTCGGTCTCAGGGTTCAGGGTTCGACGGGGTCGGTCTCGGATCTCAACATGGCCGGTCTTGGTGACGATCTTGTCCGATGGGGATCTTGGTTCAACATCATCGCGGTCTTCGGGTCCGAGGGTTAGACCTTGGCGTCCGAGGGAAGTTCATGTCGTATCCGTGTCGACGACCTTGGCGTTCAGGGGGCGTTCCCGGTGTCCCGAGGAGAAGATCTTGGCGTTCAGGGTTTCTCCGCGTCCGTGATGCGTCCGTGTGGTAGATCTTGGGATACCGACGTCATCGGGTTCCACCTCGCGCATTGGTCGACGAAGCCCGTAACGATGCAGATCTTGGTTTACGGCTTTGAGGAGTTCTTGTCGGTGTCGTCCTTGGTCACACGGGGCCAAACCCTCAGGGCAACAAACGCTCCGCTGAGGCGATTTGCCGGAGGCTTACACCACAACGAAGGGGACAACATGAGCGCGCACATACTGCAAGGGACATCCAGCAGGGTGGTCAGCGGCGCCTGCGACGAGGAAGGTGGTCGGCGCCGGTCGGGCCCACGCAGACGGCGGCGATGCAACGACGAGGGGGCCGGGCCTCGCGGGAGGTGGCCTCCGGCGGCGGCGCGGACCGGAGCGGGGAGGCGAGCCAGAGGAGATGGCGAGCGGCGGAGGAGAGCGCGGCGGGCTGGCGGAGAGGCGGCCGCAGAGGGGAGGGACGTGAGGGCGGCCGGGGCCGGGCGCGGCGGCGAGGGAGTGTGGGGGCGAGGCCGCGTCGGATGGAGAGGAGGGGAGGAGGGGAGAAGGGCGCGCGTCGGGTGGCTAGAGGAGGCAGAAAGGTGGGGAGGGAGAGAGGACGAGCGGGGTGGGGCGCGTGGTGGGGCCCAGGGGCGGGGCGGGGCCGGGGCGCAGGCGGGTGTGGCTTGTGTGTGTTGCGTGCGTGTGTGGGTGGGGTGTGGGCTGTGTTGAGTGTGTATGCTGGTTGGTGGGGTGGGGAGTGGAGAGAGAGTGTGGGGTGGCTGGTGGGGTGATGTGGCAGATTAGGAGTGGGTAGGAGTTTGGGTCAGGGTGACGTGTCGGGTGGGGATTGGCCGGGGTGAGGTGGCCAGAGGGGTGGGTAGACTAGGTTGGGTAGTTTTAGGATTTTTGGGGACCGATTGTTTGTACTGGGGTGGTCGTCCGGGTCGAATCGTCCCGTTCGACTGCCCCACTAAAAATAATTAACTATTTTATTTATTTCAAACCGGGGTTTTGCAAACCGATAGCAGACAAAACAAAATAATCCGGAGACCCGGGTTTTGCGTTTGAATAAAAACGGGGCGTTTAGAAAACAAAAACAGTTTTTTCCGCAAATAGTTTTATGCAAGCAAATGCAAGATGATGACGATGCTCAAATGCAATGCGGCATGATGACATGAGCATGCGGTCATGAGGATGCAATGCACAAAAACAACGCGATTTTCTATTAGTGGTTTTGCGGGATGCCACAATTCGACACCACTAACAATGGATCTCGCCCTCGAGATCCGCCTCAGGGTACCGGAAGGAAGGTCGGCGATCCGCGTCTTCTCGCTTCGTGTAGATCTTCGCGACACCACTAACAAGGGGTCGTTGTCCGTGACCGTCGAGAGAACACTCCGGGAACATAAGGTCGAAGGTAGAGGTATCAACAAATAAAGCCACCTCTAGCTTCCGTGGACGGAGTAAAGCTGCTGGATCCACTGATTCGATGTACAAGAGCGAATGATAAGAGTAGTCGGATGGTGATCAGTCCATCGCGCACCCAAACCATTACTCTGCACACGAATAGGTGGATTATGCAACCAACTCTCGGAATCAGACTGAAGATCTCGACAAACGAGGTTCGGAACAAAGGAGTGATGCAGACTCTACATCGGATCTGGCGTAGATGATGTCGTCGCGTCGGAAAACACCGGATGGCACAAACAAGGAACAAAGAATGGTACCACAGCAGACGGATTCCTCAAGCAGCATGAACACCGGATGGTGGAACACCGTTATCAAAGAAGGAAGCGAAACCCTGAAGGTACGACGGAACCCAACCACGAGAAATCCTGGACTCGAAGAGCGAGAAGAGAGCGGATTCAAAACTCGTAGAGGGAAGAGGAGAACAGCAGAGGGGTAAGGAGTAAAACCAGACCTAATCAGAACTATCCAACCGATTTTGCGAAAATAGTTTTGACACTCTACTTCGGCCGTTAGCTAGGTTATCCTACAGGCTGGACTCGTGGGGTATCGCAACTGCTGAGCTCTGATACCACTCTGTAACACCCTCAGAATCGGACCTATGCAAGTTTTAGCGAAACCCGCCAAACCCGCATAGAAATGATTCAAAGGTGCCCACCAGGCACTTTCGTGCGGGTGGAAAACAAAGTAATAACATTACACAACAGTCCTCGATGGGACCCACAGAACATATATATATACAGCAGCGACTCAAGAGTCAAGAATACAGATATAATATACAAAGATCCAAATCACCTGAAAAATGATAGAGCGTCCGACTACGGACAAGATGCAAATGGGGCTAAGAGCCCTGAAGAATAACCAATGGCGTCCATAACCCTGCCTAGGCCAAGCCGGAAGGGTAACCCTACTAACGACGTCGATCTCAAACCTGCTTAAACAAAAGGGGTGCCGACAAAGGGCAAAGGAAAAAGAGGAGCGTCAGTACTGAGGCCAGTACACGGCGAGACTAGAATTCGGCGGTCCTCGCCTACATAGGTATGGTGGACTGAAGCGGCAGGGGCAGCATGCACGGAACAACCTATAGAGACTCGTCACAACTAGCGGCAATCAGAGAGGGGGAAGAAAGACCTATTCGGAACCAACCTGATACTACCACCAAACAAACCCATCCTGGTATTTCCCCCTCGAGACCAAACGAGGAAGTCAACCGAGGAACTCACACAGTTGGCAGTTTTATTTATTCCGTTATCGTTGCAGCAATTACTAGTCAGGTGTAGATAATCGTCCTGATAAAATAAACAGTGGGCCGTTTTAGTTAACCATTCCGTTGTAGTTGCGACACTTACTAGTCAAATACAATTAGCATGAGATAACCCCAAAACCCAGCAGTTGTTGGTACTTTTATTTAGCCATTCCGTTGTAGTTGTAATACTTAC
Source organism: Avena sativa (assembly GCA_916181665.1). Taxonomy (NCBI): domain Eukaryota; kingdom Viridiplantae; phylum Streptophyta; class Magnoliopsida; order Poales; family Poaceae; genus Avena; species Avena sativa. The sequence goes on along the minus strand of OV702279.1, from coordinate 364,489,721 downwards.
TAGTCAGATACAATGGTCGCAAGCGACAACCCAAACAAGCAGTTGTTGGCAGTTTTATTAAGCCATTCCATTATAGTGAAGCTGATTACTAGTCATTATAAAGTCAAATTTATAGCACTACTTTAGTTATAATTGGCTATGATCGAGATACTGTGCTCCAAGTCGTCCATAACCGCGGACACGGCTTTCAGAAAGTTTTACCCGGCCGGGGTGCACCAATAGCAACACACACACGATCAACCTCGGAAAAACCAAATCAAAACCCAACGAGGCTTTCACGGCAAAGCAATCACAGGATTCAGAAATATTTCAGGGGGCCACCCCATTGAGTAGACCCGCAACGAAGTAAGCTAGCTCCGAGACGGACTCAAGGTTTGCGTCAATGGCTGTAAACGACTGGGAACCCAAAACTGGGATTGTCGATACCGCGAAAACATTCCGCTTACCTAAACAGTACAGTGTGCTCCTCGCACAATCGTAAATAAAGCAGTAAAGCATGGCATAAGTACAGGATCGTAAATAAAACCTCAAACTAGTTTGTGGCCCCAAGAAATAAGACTGAATCAAGCTCTGGCTAAGGGGGGCCCATAATTCCCCGTATGTGGATAGCGCGAATATTCAAGGAACAGGTATCAAGTACTCGGGGTCCTACGGGACACAAGTGGGCGGTCGGAAACCAAATATTATCTATCACCCACCGATGCCTCTGCTTACTTACTTCAATTTTAGTTGTTAAACAGGAATTAAAGTGAACGATAAGTAAAACCATGATCATCTCCAACATTAAACAGGCGGCAATTCTCCAACAACTGTGGTACTTGACGACACGCAACAGCACTCGGGCAAGCGACTACGACGCGCAAGTCCAACTATCTACCAAACAACAGGTAATAGGATGTGTCCAAGGCAATATAAGGCTGCAAGGGATAACACGGGTACGAAACTAGAGCATCGCAACAAAGATAGCAATAGATCAACAGGAGGGAATAAATACTATAAAAGTAAGATAGGTAGAAAGGGGGAGATGCTCGCCTGAAAACATTGTCGAAGGTTCAACCGAAGATCGGGGCGAAGCTCACATCAACTCATCGGCCTTATCCGCGAAGAAGCAAAACACTAGAATAACACCGGATGCAATATTTAATACAACGGCGGAAGATCGGGCATGATGCATGTATGATGCATGACATGGCAAAAGTGCGATGCGATTAGGTCATATTAAGCGGAACCGGGGTTCCGACAATATTTAGGTGGTTCATGTTGTTTAGATACCCCGCAATTTAAATGTTGTATTAGCATGGCAAAAATAAGTTACCGGTTCGCTACACAAATTTAAATGAGGCCAATATGAGACTAGATTTGCCCGCATATGGGCCCCATATTTAATTATGAGGTGAATCGGCATAAGGCCCCCAAACCACACAATTATGCATGCGAATATGACAATTCAATATGCAACAAGTTGTATTATATTATAAAATAGGGTTTCGGGAAGGTTCACACATTAGGGTTCGGCAGATCTTGGTACCGGGGTTCGGGGTCGGTCTCAGGGTTCAGGGTTCGACGGGGTCGGTCTCGGATCTCAACATGGCCGGTCTTGGTGACGATCTTGTCCGATGGGGATCTTGGTTCAACATCATCGTGGTCTTCGGGTCCGAGGGTTAGACCTTGGCGTCCGAGGGAAGTTCATGTCGTATCCGTGTCGACGACCTTGGCGTTCAGGGGCCGTTCCCGGTGTCCCGAGGAGAAGATCTTGGCGTTCAGGGTTTCTCCGCGTCCGTGATGCATCCGTGTGGTAGATCTTGGGATATCGGCGTCATCGGGTTCCACCTCGCGCATTGGTCGACGAAGCCCGTAACGATTCAGATCTTGGTTTACGGTTTTGAGGAGTTCTTGTCGGTGTCGTCCTTGGTCAAACGGGGCCAAACCCTCAGGGCAACAAACGCTCCGCTGAGGCGATTTGCCGGAGGCTTACACCACAACGAAGGGGACAACATGAGCACGCACATACTGCAAGGGACATCCAGCAGGGTGGTCAGCGGCGCCTGCGACGAGGAAGGTGGTCGGCGCCGGTCGGGCCTACGCAGACGGCGGCGATGCAACGACGAGGGGGCCGGGCCTCGCCGGAGGTGGCCTCCGGCGGCGGCGCAGACCGGAGCAGGGAGGCGAGCCAGAGGAGATGGCGAGCGGCGGAGGACAGCGCGGCGGGCTGGCGGAGAGGCGGCCGCAGAGGGGAGGGACGCGAGGGCGGCCGGGGACGGGCGCGGCGGCGAGGGAGCGTGGGGGCGAGGCCGCGTCGGATGGAGAGGAGGGGAGGAGGGGAGAAGGGCGCGCGTCGGGTGGCTAGAGGAGGCAGAAAGGTGGGGAGGGAGAGAGGACGAGCGGGGTGGGGCGCGTGGTGGGGCCCAGGGGCGGGGCGGGGCCGGGGCGCAGGCGGGTGTGGCTTGTGTGTGTTGCGTGCGTGTGTGGGTGGGGTGTGGGCTGTGTTGAGTGTGTATGCTGGTTGGTGGGGTGGGGAGTGGAGAGAGAGTGTGGGGTGGCTGGTGGGGTGATGTGGCAGATTAGGAGTGGGTAGGAGTTTGGGTCAGGGTGACGTGTCGGGTGGGGATTGGCCGGGGTGAGGTGGCCAGAGGGGTGGGTAGACTAGGTTGGGTAGTTTTAGGATTTTTGGGGACCGATTGTTTGTACTGGGGTGGTCGTCCGGGTCGAATCGGCCCGTTCGACTGCCCCACTAAAAATAATTAACTATTTTATTTATTTCAAACCGGGCTTTTGCAAACCGATAGCAGACAAAACAAAATAATCCGGAGACCCGGGTTTTGCATTTGAATAAAAACGGGGCGTTTAGAAAACAAAAACAGGTTTTTCCGCAAATATTTTTATGCAAGCAAATACAAGATGATGACGATGCTCAAATGCAATGCGGCATGATGACATGAGCATGCGGTCATGAGGATGCAATGCACAAAAACAACGCGATTTTCTATTAGTGGTTTTGCGGGATGCCACAGTCTCGCCGCAGAACTCAGGCCGGACCGGCCAGGCCCCACGGGTGGGCGCCACTATCATGGGAATGGCCACAACAGATGCTACGATTGGCAGCGAGTAGTAGAAAGAAGGGCAAGGGCGGCCATCCATCTGCGGTGCGAGATGAGTGCGGAGACACAAGGGTTTACCCAGGATCAGCCACCCGGAGGGTAAAGACCTACTCCTGCTAGATTGTATTATGGAGTGATTACAAGGGTGGCGAGCTCGACGGGTAGGCAGCGAGTCGATGGGTGTATGATGGAACGTGAGTACGGAGAGTACCCTAGGGAGGTTTATATAGGGGTACCTCGCTAGGGTTTACAAATATACAACCGAGTCAGTTAGGGACTCAGAGGACTTGACCTAATCCGACTGGGCCTAACTACCCTTCTGGGCCTCCAGCTTCCAATCACCAGGCCGTTCCTCGAGTCGAGATCCAGTCGCCATCCTACAGGCCCACTCGCTGGGAGTTAGATCCAGTAGGAAACGTCCTGCTGGGCATACCCCATTCGGCATATCCCCATCAACGCTCCTCCGTGAAGCCCCGCCAGGCGCTGGAGACTACCCAGAAGGCGGCATAGTAGTCGAAGTCATCCGTCGACAGGAAGATGTCACCTATCTTCTACATGACTCCCTCAGGGAGATCAACCCATGGTGAATCCTGCTTCTTGTTGCCGGCCATGGATGATGGTGTTCGTGTGTGGTCTCGGTCACTTCGAATGGCAGAGGAAGCGGTTCCAGAGACAAGCATTTATTAAAGAAGGCCTGGGAATACCAAGGGAAGCGTGTGGAAATGAGACGACCACATGCGCACAGCAACTGCAAGCCCAACCGCCAAAGATCATTTCCCCTCATGCGCATGTAATCTCTCTCTTCGGTTCAGTTCCTGGCAAGTTAATGTGGGGGGTTGCTACACGCGGGCAAAAATGGGTCCAACTAATGGTTCTATGCGCGATATGCAACTCAATATGGGAATTCCTAGAAAAACTACTCCCTCCGGCCCATATTAGTTGATTTGGATTTGTCAAAATTTGGATGAACCTAACAAAATGGAAAGGAGGGAGTGACTAGTACTCTACTCAAGTGTGGTCATGGATGATCAGTTGATGTGACTCTCAGCCATGAATTCCTGACCAAGATAGTTGTACAGTCTATCACCTTAATTTTTTACTACTAGTAGTACTAATACATGGGCGCTAGCCAAATTCAGAATCTCAATCAAGCGGAAAAATCACCCACCAACCTTGTAGCATTTACCGCCCCACCGTTTCAAAATCTTTGAGGCCAAATCTCCCACCCGGGGAGTACCATTTTTCTATTATTATTAGATGGACACTAGCCAAATTCAAAATCTCAATTGAGCGATAAAATCACCCATCGACCGTGTAGCATTTCGTGCCCCTCTGTTTGAAAAACTTTTGACTTTAAAATTACCATGTTACCCATTGTTCAGACTCCCTATGGTCAAGCTACATTAGGTATCTTGAGGCACGATCATAATTATTTTTCTTTTCACCTCCATTGTCCCTAATTCGCGCAGTTTTTCGCGCTGGCCCCTCCCAAAAATCCCAGGCTCCTCCCCATGCCCTCAGATCCACAACCATCACGTGCACGGGTCGACGGCAATTCCACGGCGGCCTAAACCGCTTGAGCTGCGGTCTTGTGCACCGCCACGGAGCCGCTTCACCGATGCCCACCCCACCGGATCAAGTTCATCGGGTCTTTCTACCACTGCACCGGAGTTGTGGTCTCGCTGACCGCGTCAATGGAGTCATAGACCGCTCAAGCTCTTCTTCCCCGCCGCCGAAATCTACCTAACCGTACCGGAGCCACTTCATCGGTGTCCACCGGACGGGATCTAGTTCAACGAGTTCTCTGTCCACCGCTCCAGACCAGCTGCACAGGTGTCGCTGTTTGCTGCACCGCATCTGCCTTAGTGACACTCTCTTCCACCGCGCTCAAGTCGACATCGACCGCCCAAGATCTGCTTTCGCGACCGCCCAAAATCTGCCTCCATGGCTGCCCAAGATCTGCTTCCGCAACCGCCCAAGATCTGCTTCCCCTCAACCGCAACACCCTTGGTTACCTGGACGTCACCCGCATGGTACCGATGATGCTTAGACGCCTCTCCGACCAAGGTAACCAAATATCCAATCCCTTTTTATTTCCTTAGCAGTATAGCATGTTAAAGCCTATTGCAGTTAACTGCATTTTTGTAATCGTGCTAGTACACACAAGTCACAGGACAAGTTGGTTTGCATTCGCTACTCTAGAAATTTCAAATCATGCACATGTTTTTTATTTTGTCATGCACATGTTCTTAGCTATCCCTACAACAGTAGTTGCCTGCTATTGTGCAGTTCTTGCAAAATGTAAAGTCAGTGGAAAATATTAGTGTGGATGCCCTGCTCCCCAGTTACTGAATCTATCTGGTTCGTCCCGATCTAAGTTTTTGCTATTATTTCCTCTCTGGCATTGTTCTGCTATCCTTTAGTACCTGTTTGAACTCATTGTACTAGTTTGATTATAAGTTTGTTGTTGCTATCTGGATCTTTAAAAGATGCAATGTTGACTATTTGTTTTTTCTTTGCATGGAGCTCAAAAGGGAACACTGAACATGTTGGTTTGCATAACCTCTTCTACAGGTTCACAAGCGCGATGTCATTGTTTTCTTATCTGGTGCTGGTTCATCCTAAGCAATGACATAACTATCCTCTCCTCTGTAGTTCATTCGTCGTTTGCGGTCCTACTATGCAAGTTCCCGCATGATGCCATATAATTTCTATCTTGTTCATTATTAGCTATGAAAGTAATTGCACACCCATTGTGTAGCTCACCGCAAATTCTGAGTCACCAAACGTCTCTTGCTTTCCAAGATATGCTACTGCTTCTACATATATTTGTTGAAATGACCTGGCTAGTTTATATTAGCTGAAATTCTAGGAAACACTCTATTCGATTGCTAAATTCATTTGTAGGCACACTTGTGTAATGCTTGCTTGTCATGTTCTATAGGTCTACAAGCAATGCCATTATATTTAATATCTAATGGTTCGTCCTAAGCAGCGACATAGCTATCCTCTACTATATATAGTTTATTCGTAGTTTGCATTCTTGCTCTATAAGTTCCCTTATGATACCTTTATAATTTCTACGCGGTTCCTAGCTATGACAATAACTACATGCACATTGTGTAGCTCACCGAAAATTCTGAGTCACCCAACATCTCTTGGATTTCAGGATATGCTACTGCTTCCATATATATTTGTTGAAATGACCTGGCTAGTTTATATTAGCTGAAATTCTAGGAAACACTCTATTTGATTGCTCAATTCATTTGTAGGCACACTTGTGTAATGCTTGCTTGTCTTGTTCTACAGGTCCACAAGCAATGCCATTATATTTAATATCTAATGGTTCATCCTAAGCAGCGATATAGGTATCTTGTGCTGTATATATAGTTCATTCGTAGTTTGCATTCTCGCTCTACAAGTTCTCTTATGATGCCTTTATAATTTCTATGTGGTTCCTAGCTACGACAATAACTGCATGCACATTCTGTAGCTCACCGCAAATACGGTGTCACCCAACGTCTCTTGCATTCCAGGATAAGCGACTTCTTCCATATATATTTGTTGAAATGAATTGGCCAGTTTATATTTGTTGAATTTCTAAGAAACGCTTTGATTGATTGTTCATTTCATTGTATGCACACTTGTCTAATGCCTGCTTATCCTCTTATACAGGTTCGCCAGAGACGCCATTATATTTCTAATTTGGTGCTGGTTCATCCTAAGAAACGACATATCTATCCTCTACTGTGTAGTTCATTCGTGGTTTGCGTTCCTACTCTGAAAGTTCTCGCATGATGTCATTATAATTTCTATCCCATTCGTTCTTAGCTATGAAAATAACTGCATGCCCATTGTGTAGCTCACCGCAAATTCTGAGTCACCCAACGTCTCTTGCATTCCATATATATTTGTTGAAATTACCTGGCTAGTTTATATTAGCTGAAATTCTTGGAAACACTTTGTTTGATTGCTCAATTCATTTGTAGGCACACTTGTGTAATGCCTTCTTGTCCTGTTCTACAGGTTCACAAGCAATGCCATTATATTTCATATATAATGGTTTCTCCTAAGCAGCGATATAGCTATCCTCTATTATATATATAGTTCATTCGTAGTTTGCATTCTTGCTGTGCAAGTTCTCTTATGATGCCTTTATAATTTCTATGCGGTTCCTAGCTACAACAGTAACTGCATGCCCATTGTGTAACTCACCGCAAATTCTAGGTCACCCAACATCTCTTGCATTCCAGGATAAACGATTTCTTCCATATATATTTGTTGAAATGACCTGGCCAGTTTATATTTTCTAAAATTCTAAGGAACACTTTGATTGATTGCTCATTTCATTGTATGCATACTTGTATAATGCTTGCATGTCCTCTTCTACAGGTTCGCAAGAGATGCCATTATATTTCTAATCTGGTGCTGGTTCATCCTAAGCAACGACATAACTATCCTCTACTGTGTAGTTCATTTGTGGTTTGTGTTCCTACTCTGCAAGTTCTCGCATGATGCCATTATAATTTCTGTCTCGTTCAGTCTTAGATACAAAAGTAACTGCATGCCTATTGTGTAGCTCACCGCAAATTCCGAGTCAAATAATGTCTCTTGTATTTCAGGATATACTACTGCTTCCATATATATTTGTTGAAATGACCTGGCTAGTTTATATTTGGTGAAATTCTAGGAAACACTATGTTTGATTGCTTAATTCATTTGTAGGCACACTTGTGTAATGCTTGCTTGTCTTGTTCTACAGGTTCACAAGCAATGCCATTATATTTCATATCTAATGGTTCGTCCTAAGGAGCGACATAGCTATCCTCTCTATATAGTTCATTCGTGGTATGCATTCTTGCTCTACAAGTTCTCTTATGATGCCATTATAATTTCTATTCGATTCATAGCTACGAAAGTAACTACATACCCATTGTGTAGCTCACCGCAAATTCTGGGTCACCCAATGTCTCTTGCGTTCCAGGATAAATGACTGCTTCCATATATATTTGTTGAAATGACCTGGCTAGTTTATATTTGCTGAAATTCTAAGAAACACTTTGATTGATCGCTCATTTCATTATAGGCACACTTGTCTAATGCTTGCTTGTCGTCTTCTACAGGTTCGCCAGAGACGCCATTATATTTCTAATCTGGTGCTAGTTCATCCTAAGCAACGACATAACTATCCTCTACTGTGTATTTCATTCGTTGTTTGCGTTCCTGCTCTGCAAGTTCTGGTATGATGCCATTATAATTTCTATCTGGTTCATTCTTAGGTACGACAGTAAATGCATGCCATTGTGTAGCTCACTGCAAATTCTGAGTCAACCAACGTCTCTTGCTTTTCAGGATATACAACTGCTTCCATATATATTTGTTGAAATAACCTGGCTAGTTTATATTTCTGAAATTCTAAGAAACACTTTGTTTGACTGCTCATTTCATTGTAGGCACACTTGCCTAATGCTTGCCTGTCCTATTCTACAGGTTCACAAGCAACGCCATTATATTTCATATTTGGTCCGGTTTCGTACTAAGCAACAACATAACTATCCTCTACTATATAGTTCATTTATGGTTTGTATTCCTACTCTACAAGTCCTCACGTGATGCCGTTATAATTTTTGTCTCCTTCATTCTTAGCTACGACAATAACTATATGTCATTCTCTGGTTTATTCTTATATATATATATATATTGATATGACCTGGCTAGTTTATATTTGCTAAAATTCTAAGCCACATGCATTGTTATATTTCTCGTTTCACGGTAGGCACACTTGTTTAATGCTTGCTTGTCCTATTTGCTTGACGTGATGGTCAATATATTTAAACCATTGACTAGTAGTAAACTCTAGTTCATATCTCCTGTCGTATCAGTTAAATGACTAGTTTGCCTTGTTTGACGTATTAACTTGTTATTACTTAGTTTCAGACTGCAATTATTGCTATCGCCACCAACGAGGCGGCTGCAAGATCATGTCTCAAGGTTGTTTTCCAATGTAGATGTCGCTCTCAAAAGGAATATGCAGGTGATAGATGGAGAAAGAAAATTGAGCACTGCTATCAACTAGATTGTCAACGGAAATGCTGAATTTTCTTTCCCTTGAGTTGATAATATGTAATAATTTTAAGTAGTTTGCATTTGATGTAATATCTAGATGACTTGCATAGGCCGTGTAGGCATTTAGTTGAAGTCGTCCACTCATAGCGGTAGGCGGTACCATACTTGTGCTAGCTAGCTTGATTGGGGTACAGTATCGTGCTCTGTATTTGTCCGTCTTGTATTAGGCCGACGATAAACAGTAAAAACGCTCACAAGTTGTACACCTTTTATGGTATCAAAATGGGTGATACGTCCAAAACGTATCTACTTTCCCGAACACTTTTGCTATTGTTTCTCTTCTAAACTTGTGTGATTTGGATACAACTAACACGGACTGACGCTGTTTTCAGCAGAATTACCTTGGTGTCTAGTTTTTGTGCAGAAAATCAACTATCAGGAAAAATCCCGGAAAATATGCCAAAAATCCTATTTCACCAGAAGATCCACATAGCCAGAGTACGAGACGGAGTGGAGGCCTGTGGGGGCACACCCCTGCGAGGCGCGAGCCAGGCCTGGCCATGCCTAGGGGCGTGCGGCCACCCCAGGCATAACTCGGCCTCCCTCTTCGCCTATAAGTTACCCCTTGAACTAAAAACCGAGGGGGGGTTCCTCGTTTTTTTAGAAAGAGTTCTATTGTGCCACAACCACCAGAAGCTGCGATTCGGATCCAGAAACTCCATTCTGCCACCCTGCCAGGATGGGGAATTTGGGGAAGATCATCACCATCGTCATCACCAACGTCTCTCCATCAACCATCAATGTTTCCCTCATCCATGAGTGAGTAATCCCCTGTTGTAGGATATCGGGATGGTAGGGATTGGATGAGTTCTATCATGTAATCGGATAAGATTGTTAGGGCATAGTGCCTAGTATCTCTATTAGTGCTATTTGACTTTGTTGCAACTTGTTGTGCTTAATGCTTGTCACTAGGGCCTGAGTGCCATGATCTCAGATCTGAACTTATTATTGAATCATTATGATAGTATTGTTTGCGATCTTATCTGCAAGTTGTGTACACATATCATTGTCCGTATCCAAAGGCCCCGAAGTGACAGAAATTAGGACAACCGGAGGGGATGGCTATGATGTGAGGATCACATGTGTTCATGGAGTGTTAATGCTTTGCTCTGGTGCTCTATTAAAAGGAGCACCTAATTGCCAGTAGTTCCCTAGAGGCCTCACTGCCATGGGCTGGCAGGACAAAAGATGTTGTGCAAGTTCTCATTGCGAGCACACATGAATATATATGGAGCACATGCCTATGATTGTTTAGTACTTGGATACTTATTATTATTTATCTGCAATGCCCTATATCTTGAAGTTACATGTTTATACTCGTCCATCCAATGTCCGTCCATCCATCCCTATGCCTACCGCGCTCATATCCCACTGTTTGCTACTACTGTTATTATTGCTCTAGTTTTGCTACTGTTGTTGTTTTGTTGTTGCTACTACAAACTGTTGCTACTGATAAACTTCTGTAAGCAAGAACTATTTCCAGGTGCAGCTGAATTGACAATTAAGTTGTTAAGGCTTGCAAGTATTCTTTGTCTCCCCTTGTGTCGAATAAATAAATTGGGTAATACTACCCTCGAAGACTGTTGCGATCCCCTATACTTGTGGGTCATCAATGGGATCTAGAAATGCAAAACTATAAAAGTAACGGGGCCGACCCATAGGGGAGATTAGTAATAGTAATAGTATGTAACATCGTCATGCCGTAATAGTGGCAGGCTGAAACAAAAACAGACCAAAATAACGGTAGGCCAAAATAGCAATAGCTCTAAACAGTAACAGGCCAAAACAGTAACGGGCGAGAAAGTAAAAGGCCGAAACAGTAACGGGCCGAGACGGTAACAAAACAGAACAGTTGATTGCACATGCCTACAGATGCTGAAGAACTAATGGCTAAGATAAGCAAGAATTATGATGATTGGACTTCAACTGAGCTAAATACACCTGAGCCTATTACTCCTGAACCAGTTGTGCCTGAACCGGATCCAATACCAACACCAAAGAAGAGGGGAGTTATTGCATTAAATGATGAAGTGATGAAGGAAGCCAAGAAGTGTCTAAAGGAGAAAGTTATTATAGATGAAGATGTGAAGAATCTACCTCATATAGAAGAATTATGTAAGCCAATTCCCCACTCATCTACTATTGAGGTACACTCTCTCCAACACTTTGATGAAGGTGATATTCCCTATGGTAAGCCTCCTGATCAATGTTTAGAGGAACTTGACATTTTTATAGTTAAACAAGGTAAATTTAATAAACAAGCTTAGAATCATTTATTGGAAAACTCTAGAGCTATTAATGAGTTGAAAGATATTGTGGAAAGAACTTCTAATGATATTAAAATGCTTTGTAAACAGTTTCAAATGGTTCAAACCCAACTTGATCAACTTGCTAAGTACAAAAGGATATGCTAGTTAATGCTTCAGGAGATAAACATGCTTATGGAATTAGAACTAGGAGTGGTATAGCTACTCAAGATACTTTATATCCTAAAGGACACCCTAAAAGAATTGAGTGGGATTCTCAACAAGCTGAGAGTAGTGGTAGTCCTCCTAAGAGAAAGAAAAAGAAACATAAGGTAGTTGAGGAACCACTTGAACCTGCTGTAGATCCTAATAGTATATTTGTATCTGATGCTGAAACTGAGAGTGGTAATGATAAAAATGATGATCCTGATAACGAGGAAGTTGAGGAAGAACTTGAGAAGCACACTAAGAACACTAGGCACACTAAGGAAGTTGAGGAAGAACCTGAGAAGCACACTAAGAACACTAGGTACACTAAGGAAGACTTTATTGCTAAGAAACATGGTAGTGAGAGAGAACCTTGGGTGCAGAAACCTATGCCTTTTCCAGGTAAGAAACACAAGTCAAAGGAGGAAGAACACTACAATAAGTTTTGTGAGTGGATGAAACATTTATTTTTGCAAATTCCTTTGACTGATGCTATTAAATTGCCTCCTTATTCAAAGTATATGAAGGATATTGTCTCTAATAAAAGGAAGATTCCTAATGAGAAAATTTCTACTTTGCTTGCTAATTATTCCTTCAATGGTAAGGTTCCAAAGAAACTTGGTGATCCAGGTATACCAATGATGACCCACAAGTATAGGGGGTGTATCATAGTAATTTCGAGTGTTGATCCCAACGAGGAGCAGAAGGTGTTGACTAGTGGTATGGAGCAGGAAATCTCTGCAAATACTTAGCAAACGGATTTTTAGGGGTTTTTTGATAAAGCAACAAAACGAAGTGCAAGTAATAAAGACAACAAACAACTGCAGAAAGTGGCCCAATCCTTTCTTAGCAAAGTACAAGCCGGTGGAAATACTTATAAGGACCAAACATTCTCGAGGACACATGGGAATTCTGTCAAGTGCTTTCTTTTCAAATAGCTAAGTACTCTTCTTTGGTGTTGTAAGTGTTGTGTGGGTGAACCTATGCTAATGTACCGACCTTACATGGACTAATACATACTTGTGATTAAACCCCCTGCAAGCATCCGCAAATACAAGAAAGTAATTAAGATATAAACCTAACCACGGCCTTAAACTCTGAGATCCTACGCTCCCTTATGCAATGGTGTCCTAACTGGGGTTCAGGTTTCTGTTACTCCTTCAACCCCACAATTAGTAGACAAATACACAATGCATTCCCCTAGGCCCATAAATGGTGAAGTATCATGTAGTCGATGTTCACATGACACCACTAGAAGAATAGCACCACAACTTAAATACTAAACCATTGAATAATAACTCAACACAAATCCACTACTAACAACATGACTTCTCCCATGTCCTCAAGAACTAAACGAACTACTCACAAGACATCATATGGATTGTTGGGGGGATAACCCCGGATAGGATAAAGACGGGGAGAGACAGAAGGATGTTCCCCGTCTGGTTTCCGAGTTACGGTCTGAGCCGGCCGAATCATGTAGAGGTCGGCCGTGATGGGAAAGGGCAGGACCCTCATGATAATGGCAAGACATTACCCGGCTGAGATACTTCGTAACTCGGCTGGGTCAGCCCGAATAACCTTAATGCAGATAGAGGACGAGCCGAGCTACGGGAGGCAAGGCCGAATGATACGAAGCTTGCAGGAGAAGGAGAAGCCTGAAGTCAAACCCTAGCCGCAGGATAGGGAGAATCTGAGCCAAGCCAAGTACTACAGACAAAGACGCAGAGCGACAGAGAGGCAGAAGGAGGTCACGAGGGTGACAGTACTGAAGCCCGAGGCGTGCAGGAGGGGCCCTCTGGAACCTTGCCGTAGTAGGAGGAGCGACAGGGAAAGGGGGCGCCAAACTACTATATTGGGACAAGCATATTCCTCGAATATGCTTGCCACATCAGCCCTAAAGGAGCCCAAGAATCTCCTTTATAAGGAGAGGCTTGGACCCTGAGCAAGGGATCGACTCATTCTTAGGACCGTTAGGCTGGTAAAGTTCTTCTCTTCACCCTGTATACAGCTCAAGGAGCACTTGTAGCCCAAGGAAGAAGAAATAAAGATCTTTGCCTTAGTCCATTGTGTGTAGAATCAACTACATCTTCCCTCCGCAGATCCCACTAGCATCCATTGGCCCCAAACTTTAGCCTACCCATGGCATCTGCCGTGCCACCACCACGACAGTTGGCGCCCACCGTGGGGCCAGCAGCGGCGCTAGCTGGAGTCATGATCCGGACGGGAAACTTCATCAACACGGGCGAGCGCGTTGTTTCTGGCTTGGTCCAGAGGTTTGATCTCTATGACTACGTCAGCGACAATGCAGGCAGCTTCAGGGGAAAAAATCCCCCTCGCAACGGTGTCTTCATCAATCTGGGCGGGCACAAGGTCTACGTCGGCATCGACATATCCGGCATTTATCCTCACCGAGTTGTTGTTGCAGGAGAGCCACCTCTTAACACGGTGAGTCGTCCGCGCGGAGCGCATCCCGAAGGCAGCGTCGAGGTGATGGTCGCGGCCGGAGTGCAAGCTGGAGCAGCGGCTGCCGGATCAACTAGAGAACCTGCCACCGGCGTACAGGGCGCACCCAGGCAAACAGCACCACTACCCACCGAGATAATCCCACCAGCGACCAACCCGGTCGAGGTGCAGGACACTACCCCAAAGGCACCAAGAGTAAGAGGGCCACCTCTGGAAAGGCCAGAGAACATTCTTCAGGCAAACATAGAGAACTTGACTACACCTGTAGCGCCGATACTTGATCCGGCAAATGCTCAGGCAGAATTGGAAGAAACTAGGCAAAAGGTGCTGGTAGAGGCCAAAAAGGTGTCGGCCTTGCGAGAGTCCTTAAATAGGACCCTGCGCGAATATGCCAAAGCTAATAAGCTTGACGTCGCACCCGAACGGGTGGACGAATTAAGATTGAGGGGGGAAAACCTCATAGATGATATCAACAAAGAGCATGATGCTCATAAGGCGGAGTCAGTTGATTTGGGCTTGCCGAGGTACAGTACCCCGGCCAAGAACCTGAGAGCGGCAAATGCCGCAGCATTGGAATTAGAGGGGTTGACCGGTGAAGCCCGGCAGAAATAGCAAGAAAGAGTGAATGAGCTGGTGCGCATCGCGAACCAGCAAAACGAAGAAATGCTCAGGGCAGACCCGGCGAGGCCGGGGGCCTCACGAATGGTTCACTCAGCAGGAGCAGCACCTGCCTTGTCCGTGGCAGCAGCATCCTCACCCGGCAATAATGCACGGAAGGACAGAGTAGTAACCTCAGGAAAGAGAAACAAACAAATTGTTCCGTATGATCCGGCAATAGTTGGGACGGCAAATGAGAACAGAGGCAATGGAAGCCGAGGTAACAGTGGTGAGAGAAATCCCGGCCGTATAGAGAAAGACGGCGGAAGCCGAGGCAATGGAGACCTCGGCAGAAGAGAGCTCGGAAGAGGCAATCCTGAAAACAATACCTCGGCCGAAGTAAGAAGAGAACTGCCACTCAACCCGCAGCCAAGGCATGAACCCCGGCAGGAAAGAGAAACGAGGCAAGCTCGCCACAATCAAGTGAATGAAAGATACAATGATGGTTATTCCGAGATGGAATATGCGATCCGTGGTGGAAATAACCACTATGGAATACAAGATAGAGTTTTGTACAGAGATTTGCCATCGAATGATGCAAGAGTGAAGCTGGACCGGCTATACCGGTCCGAATTGTTGGAAGAACAGGGCCCACCAGGTCCAACATGCTTTGGACCACGGATCATGAGCGAACCACCTGTGCCGAATTTTCAGCTAGCAAGAGGCACGAAAACATATAATGGGAGTACCAAACCACAAGACTGGTTGATTGACTATGCCACTGCTGTGAAAATAGCGGGTGGAAACTTACGATGGGCAGTGCGGTATGTCCCGCAAATGCTTGAAGGACCAGCTAGGGTATGGCTGAATAATCTACCAGCAGGCAGTATCAATTGTTGGTTGGATTTTGAAGAAATGTTTGTCAGCAACTTCACCAGCACATACAAGAGGCCAAACAGGCCACAACAATTAGCTATGTGCAAGCAGAGGCCGAATGAAACAGACAGAGAGTTATTGACTTGATGGTGTAACCTGAGAAACTCATGTGAGGGAGTTATAGAGTCGCAAGCAATAGCTTGGTTCGCACAAGGATGCCGTTATGCCAGCGTGTTGTGGTAACGTCTGCAAAGAGATATGCCGACCACATTGGCAGAAACTATCAGAATTGCGGACTCCTACGCATTAGGAGATCCAACGCAACCAGAATTAATGTCGGCGGATCATCGGGAGCAACAAGACCATTATGCAAGAGATTTGGCCGGGTCATCCAGGCGCAGTGATTTCAGAGGAAGAAGAAGAGAAGAAAGGCCGGATTATAGATATAATTCGGCCCAAGTGGCGGCAGTAGCACAAGACCAGCCAAGTCATGGAGCAACTCAACGGCAAAAGAATGGTCTTCAGTAGTGGACACCAAGGAATGAAGTAAAAAGACAGTGGACCCCAGAGCAAAAGAAACAGTGGCAGGAGAGGCCGAAGTACACGTTCAAATCTATGTTAGATCAGTCGTGCAAATTTCACACGTCAAACCCATCCAGGCCGGCCAACCATACGACTCGCCATTGTGCATGGATGAAAAATGCAATGGGAAACCCCGTAGGCATTCAAGCAGCACCCCATCAAGTACATCAGCAGTATCAACCATAGTTGACTGGAGCAAATGCACAGCAACTAATGTTACCGCCTCCTCCCCCGAGGTACGATAACTCGGATCGGAGGGATGCGGTACATCAGGTGATGAACCAAGTCCAGGATGGAAGGGCAAATCCAGCGAGTACTGGATGCAATGATTACAGAGAACATCATCAGTCTTATTGCGTGTTCACAACGGAACAGCAAGACAAGCAGAGTGTGCAGCGCCGGCATATGGAAGTAAATGCAGTTATGCCTGTAGTACCAAGGTATGTCCCTTGGTCAGATCAAGAGGTAACTTGGAGCATAAAGGATCACCCCAAGATAATGCCGAATCCCGGATCATATGCACTTGTGTTGGACCCGACATTCGTTGGACCAAGCATCAATGTGAAATTCTCAAAAGTACTCATTGACAATGGAAGCAGTATCAACATCATGTACAAAGATACCATGCATAAACTCGGAATATCACAGAACATGTTGCAATCCACGAGGACCACTTTCCATGGGATAGTGCCGGGGCTTTCATGTGAACCCATTGGTAAGGTCCGAGTGGATGTGTTATTCGGCACAAGAGATAACTGCAGAGCAGAAAACTTAGAATTTGAGGTGGTGGATCTAGAGAGTTGTTATCATGCTTTACTCGGACGGCCAGCGTTGGCGAAATTCATGGGCAGCTGTCATATAAGCTATCTGAAAATGAAGCTACCCGGACCACAAGGAGTGATAACAGTAACAGGGGATTACAAGAAGTCAATGGAGTGTGCTTCAGCCGGGTCAAATTTGGCCGAGTCATTGGTTATAGCAAGAGAAAAAAGAAGGATTATGGAGGTAGCAGCCCTCACTCAGTCGGCACAGCTGAATATGTCGGCATTAGCCAATCCGCATGGAAGTGTCTCCTTTCAGCCAACAAAGGAAACGAAGAAGTTTCAGATAGATGAGCAATTCCCAGAGCGTACTATTACTATTGGGGCAGTTTTAGATGCTAAATAGGAAAGCGAGCTCACCAACTTCCTCCGTGAGAATTGGGACATATTTGCATGGTCAACTCAGGACCTGCAAGGTGTTCCGAGGGAGTTGGCTGAGCACTCTTTGAATGTAAGGCCAGGAGCAAGGCCGGTGAAGCAACCTCTCCGCCGCTTCGCCGAAGACAGGAGAAAAATAATAGGGGATGAGATAGCTCGGCTCCTCGCAGCCGGGTTCATCATGGAGGTGCTGTATCCGGATTGGTTGTCGAATCCAGTGCTAGTAGAAAAGAAGAAAGATGATCCGAATGTAGCCATTGTATGGCGAATGTGTATCGATTACACGAACCTGAACAAGGCGTGTCCAAAAGATCCTTTTCCATTACCTAGAATAGACCAAGTCATTGATTCGACCGCTGGTTGTGAGTTATTGTCATTTGTAGACGCGTATTCTGTTTTTCACCAGATACCGTTAAATCCGGCCGATCAAATAAAGACTGCGTTTATCGTACGGGGCTTATTGCTATCGCACAATGCCATTCGGCCTGCGAAACGCAGGAGCAACGTATCAGAGATGCATGCAAAAATGTCTACATGATCAGATAGGAAAAAATGTACAAGTATACGTAGATGACGTGGTCATCAAAACCAAGGAAAGCAAAATGCTACTGGATGATATACGGCAGACTTTCACGAACCTGAGAAGGTTCCGAATGAAGCTTAATCCGGAAAAATGCACATTTGGCGTGCCGGCAGGAAAATTACTCGGTTTCCTCGTATCCAGCCGAGGTATAGAGGCCAATCCGACAAAGATAAAGGCGGTAGAAAGAATAGAGTTGCCAAGGTGTCTAAATGACGTACAAAAGTTCACGGGATGTCTAGCCTCGCTCAGCCGGTTTGTATGTCGGCTGGGAGAGAAGGCACTACCACTCTATCAACTAATGAAGAAATCAGATAAGTTCATCTGGACTCCGCAAGCGGACAGTGCATTTCATGAGTTGAAAAAGATGTTGGTCACAGCACCCATTTTGGCTTCTTCATTATCAAAAGAGCCAATGTTACTCTATATAGCGGCTACCAACAGAGTAGTGAGTGTTGTAGTCGTCGTAGAGCGACTCGAAGATGATAAGTCGGTACAGAGGCCGGTGTACTATTTGAGCGAGGTGTTATCCGCTTCAAAACAGAATTACCCGCATTATTAGAAGATGGCTTATGGAGTGTACATGTCGGCGAAGAAGCTTAAACATTACTTCGAAGAGCATCCCATCAAAGTGATCTGTGAAGCACCCATAGCCGACATATTGAGCAACAAGGATGCAAGTGGCCGAATAGCGAAATGGGCAATTGAGTTGTCACCATACGCTCCACAATTTGATAGGAGAGATGCAATCAAATCTCAGGCGGTCGCCGACTTCTTCGTAGATTGGGCCGAGGTGCAGTATGAGCCGCCACTACCAGACCCAAATTATTGGACGATGCATTTCGATGGTTCCAAATTAGAAATGGTTTGGGGGCAGGAATAGTGTTAACCTCACCCAAAAGGGACCAGCTGAAGTATGTACTACAAATACATTTTGCTGCATCAAACAACGTAGCCGAATATGAAGCACCGGTACATGGGTTGAAAGTAGCGAAAGAGATTGGCATACGCTGGATCTTATGCTATGGGGACTCGGATTTAGTAGTACAGCAAGTCTCAGGCAATTGGGATGCGTTAGATGATAATATGGCTTTGTATAGATTTCATGTGCAAAAGATCAGTGGATACTTTGAAGGGTGTGAATTTCACCACATACCTCGGGCAGAAAATGATGCCGCAGACACGTTGTCAAAACTCAGATCGACCAGGCAATTAATTCCACCGGGTATTGCCCTGGAACACCTCAGAAAACCATCGATAACCCCCACACCAGAATCCGAATCTATCTTTATTCCGGCAAGATCAGCAGAAGAAAATGTGCCGATGGAGGTAGATCAGCAATATAACTCGGAATCATCCGAGAAAAGGACAGCAGAGGTAAGCATAATTGTGAAGGAAGCCGAGGTATCTATGTCGGCGGAAAACATGGAGATAGAAAGTGAGACCGCACCAGAAAAAATCACACCGATATGGGCGCAACCCATATTCTCTTTCATTAAGGATGCGAGGTTACCGAATAATGAAGTGTTAGCAAGACAGATTGTAAGGAGAGCAAAAGCTTACACAATCATAAACAATGAGCTATATAAAAGAAGTGTCACAAGTGTATTGCAAAGATGTGTAAGTTCGGCAGAAGGCCAAGAGATCCTCTTAGATATACATCAAGGAGAATGTGGACACCATGCCTCATCTCGTGCCTTAGTAGCCAAAGCATTCAGGCATGGGTTTTATTGGCCAACGGCATTGAAGGAAGCCAAAGAGCTGGTTGAAAAATGCAATGGTTGTCAGAGATATGCAACCAAGATACACATGCCGTCGTCCGAGTTAAAAACGATACCCATCACTTGGCCGTTTTCGGTGTGGTGCCTGGATATGGTGGGACCGTTTAAGCCGGCACGAGGAGGGATGACCCACATATTGGTCATGGTGGACAAATTCACAAAATGGATTGAAGTCAAACCAATAAAAAAATGTGACGGGCTCACAGCAGTGAAATTCCTCAAAGATATTATCTTAAGATATGGATACCCACACAGTGTTATTACAGACAATGGCACAAACTTTTCAGAAGGAGCTTTCGCCAGGTTTTGCCAAGAAAAACACATAAGATTAGATGTTGCTTCTGTTGCTCATCCAGCATCTAATGGGCAAGTTGAAAGGTCTAATGGATTAGTGTTGTCCGGGATAAAACCGCGACTCGTTGAACCATTACAAAGGTCGGCAGGATGTTGGATTGAGGAATTACCAGCAGTATTGTGGAGCCTCAGGACTACTCCGAATAGATCAACAGGTTATACACCATTCTTTATGGTATATGGGGCAGAGGCTGTGCTTCCAGCCGACATACTACATGACTCGCCAAGAGTTACTCAATATACAACTTCAGAGATAAATGAAGTAGCTCGGCAAGATACTGTTGACCTATTAGAAGAAGCCAGAGAACTGGCACTATCACGATCAGCTATTTATCAGCAGAACTTGCGACGATATCACAGCAAGAAGGTGAATCCAAGAGTATTCAAAGAAGGAGATTTAGTCCTCTGACTGGTGCAACGCACGTCCGGTATGCACAAGCTATCACCTCCATGGGAAGGACCATTCATCGCGAGCAAAGCACTGCATAATGATGCCTATTACCTAATCGACGCTCAATCCCCTGAAAGGAACAAGGCAGACAAAGCCGGCGAAGAAACGAAGCGGCCATGGAATGTAGCTTTACTTCGTCCGTTTTACTCATAGCATAGTATCTCAAGGTCAAGAACCAATGATGTATTAAACCTCGGCATCCAGAGCAGTGACTCGGGGACTGCCATATGTTATTTCAATTTCATCTTATGTATTGAACCTCGGCATCCAGAGCAGTGACTCGGGGACTGCCATATGTTATTTCAATTTCATCTTATGTATTGAACCTCGGCATCCAGAGCAGTGACTCGGGGACTGCCATATGTTATTTCAATTTCATCTTATGTATTGAACCTCGGCATCCAGAGCAGTGACTCGGGGACTGCCATATGTTATTTCAATTTCATCTTAGGTATTGAACCTCGGCATCCAGAGCAGTGACTCGGGGACTGCCATATGTTATTTCAATTTCATCTTGTGTATTGAACCTCGGCATCCAGAGCAGTGACTCGGGAACTGCCATATGTTATTTCAATTTTCATCTCATGTATTAAACCTCGGCATCCAGAGCAGTGACTCGGGGACTGCCATATCTTCTTTGGACTTCATCTTACGTATTCAACCTCGGTACCCTGGGCAGCGCCTCGGCAACGGTCTTATATTATTTCTGAAATTTGGTTTACACACTAGACTTCGGCGCAATAGGCCGTGACTCGGGGACTGCCATATATTGTTCCCAAGTGGTGGTCAACCTTTGGTACAAGGAAGGTATCACACTTCGATACTCAGAATAAGAGCAGCTCAATCTCGTGTGATATTCGAGGCTCACACCCAGATTAATTGGTTAAACCACGAGAATACAAAGACAAAGATACATCCTAAAATCAGGAAATCGCAGATCATCAAAGCAAGAAATTGAACGAAAATCCACTTAAACAAAGTTATAACAACTACAAACAGATATGTCGGAGCAGTACACGACAAAAGAAATTCAGGTCATACAGAAGACAGACAAATGTTCCACGTACATCGTACGCCCGGCATACCAGGGACAAGGAATAACTCAAAGATTTTCAGCGAGAGAGGCAGTAGTTGGGTTAGGGGCTGGATGCTCCGAGATAGGCGGAGCCTCGGCAGAGGTTGCCTCTCCTTCCACAGACCCAGGGGCGACTTCGGCCGAAGCTTGAGGCTGCTGAGGAACATCAGTTTGCGCAGTTGAATGCCCAGTACCTTTGGAGGAGGATCGCGCGTCACCTTCGTCATCCGAGCTCGAACTGGATTCACCGGAAGAGGACGAATCATCTTCACCTTCACCTTGTTCAGCCGAGTTATTGTCTGATGCATCCTCGACTACGACCTCATCGTCCGAGTTCGGGAGGAAGCTCGGACCTTCATTCCAAGTATGCACGTCGGCATACTCAACGAGCTGAAAGGCGCGAGCTTGACGAAGAGCAACAAAAGTGGGGTCCTGAACCCAACGGGAACCTGTGCGCAAATTTCTCAGGATATCAAGAGAAATGTCTTCATACCATGACATGATAACAGTAAGGGCCATATCAGCGCCAGCTCGCCCGGCTGATTCCCTCCAGAGACTCAGTTGCTTCTCAGATGCCATCAATCTTTTCACCAGCAGTTCGACCTCATTGATATCAGGAGTCCTAGAGGTATTCGGCCAGAGAACATGGTAGGCTCGGATAGCTGCCTGCACCAAGTCCCTGCCCATAATCTTCATTGGACCAACTGCAGCGCCGACAGCGACCAGGAAATCCTCCATCGAGTACTCCGAGTCAACGTCAACAGGGACACCTCGGCGCGCACGAGCTGCAAGAACCGCTTTAGAACTCACAGGCTTAGCTTCTGGGAAATGACCTGCGCAAAACACAAATGCGTCAGGAGACAGCAGTGACAAAGAGAAAAACATAATCCGGCCATGCTAAGAAACTTACAATGAATATAACTCATCATTATCTGAAGGTCTTTAGCCCAGATGCTCTTGCTCTTTTCAAAGCGAGCGATCTCCTCGCTCATTCCGCGGGTTTTCAGTTCGACAGCCTCGAGGAGTTCTTTATTCTTCTGCAGCTCCAGAGCTAGCCGATTCTTCTCCTCGGAGAATTCCTGGTCGACCTTTTCTAGTTCGGATTTCTGAGAAAGCTTAAGGGCCTCCACCTCGGTGCGCAGGCGAGCTATTTCATCATCCTTTTCTTTCAGCTGCGCCGAATGGGTAGCGCTTTGTTCTAAAAAATGCAGCATCACGTCAGGCATGGGCGTGCAATCTTGATGAGATGCTGCAAAGGTTTGTAACTCGGCTTTACCAAAGCCAAAAGAGATAAAAGAAGCTTAGCTCACTTTTTAAAAAAGCGGAAGGTGTAAAGTAAAAGGGAAACTAACCTTCCAGGCTCTTGACTTTCTTCGCAAGACGAATGTTGAGATTATTGATATTTCCTGTTCACCAAAAAAGTGAGCACACATCTCGCATACAAAACAATAAGAATGTCAAAAATGACGAAAAGAATTATAGACTTACCAGTCTTTTTCACCACAGGGAGAACTTTCTCATATTTTTCTTCCAACTTTCGGTGCGAAAAAAGCAATCTCTGAAATTCGGCAGTCCGCCGGTCATGTGCAACCTAAACAATGGGGTAAACAATTATTGGATATTCAAAGCTAAAGCAGATCCGAGTTAAGCGAAACTTAACCCGGATCTAGGTGGCTGGATATTCGAAGCTGAAACATATCCGAGTTAAGTAAAACTCAACCCGGATCTAGGTGGCTGGATATTCGAAGCTGAAACAGATCCGAGTTAAGTGAAACTCAACCCGGATCTAGGTGGCTGGATATTCGAAGCTGAAACAGATCCGAGTTAAGCAAAACTCAACCCGAATCCAGGTGGCTCGATACTCCAAGATCAACTAAACGAAAGTCAAGCAAGGTTTAAGGCAGATCTAGTCGAATGAAGATTCGAACCCTAAAGTTGAAATCAAACTATGTAAAGCATTATTAAACTTCCAAGCAAATAACAAGTTAGTTCCCTGCAAGTGTCGGGGACTAGAAGGTACAGTAACATATGGAGAATTAATCAAAACTCCGCAAAACGGTAGTTACCTCGTTCATCTTGTTGGTATCAAGGATGATCTTGGCAACTTGATCCAAGCGGCCGCCAATGTCGGAAATCTGAAATGGCTGATTGATTGGATTACCCTCGAACTGATCGGCAGCATTCCAATTATTCGCATATTCCACCAGCGAGCCGAGGCTATTCCCACTAGTCGTCCGAGTTAGGACTTTACCCCGGACCTGCTACGTAACCACCACGGCCGCAGGGCTTTTATGAAGAGCAAGCTGGGTACCGGCGGCCGGAGTAACGGAAGTTTTGGTGGAAGCAGTTCTTTTGCGCAGCACTTCGGTGATACTCGGCTGAGTAGAGCCAACAAGACCTTTCTGAGAAGTGGGGGCTTTGGCGGCGACCGCTTTACTTGCTTTAGAGACATCAGCAGGAGCTGATACCTCGGCAATGGGAACAGTGTCTTTGGGATCCGGAGAAATCATGGTCGCAGAAGGCGCCGGGATATTAACGTCCCCGGCCGGGGCGGGAGATACTATAGAAACTGCGGGGGTAGAATGAGGCTCGGTAGAAACACTCGGATTCACAGAGGAGACAACTGGTTCCATGGAAACTTCGGAGGGCCGAGTGGAGTCAACGTCAACAAGAGAAGTATCAGGCACATCATGATGAGGGGGTGATCGGTTCGGAACTGGAGGAGATGCTGCACGAGCAGGACTCGGAACCCTGGTGTCTTCAGCAGGCGGAGGAGACGGCTGCCGAGTCACACGGCTAGTCATACTAGGACCGCCGGGCTTAACGGAAAGTGGAGCACTGTGGAAATAGAGATCGACATCAGATTAAAAAACAGAAAGAGAGAAACAAGAAATACGAGCGAAGGGAGCTTACCCTGCAACTCCAGGCATGATCTTGCGCCAGGGAGGATTCGGTGCAGATTTCTTCGTTCGTTTCTTGGGAACCGCCTCTAAGGCATCAGCAGGAGCCCCACGTTTCCCCGAGGTAACAGGGGGCCGGGAAGCAATAGGCTCGGCGTCGTGAACCTGACCGGCCGGATTAGCTGGGAAAGTAGAAGCCGGAAATGCATAAGAAATAGGCATTGCGGCAACTACCTCAAGAACTTGGACCTCGTCCGAATCACCTTCCTCCTCGTGGGCCGAGGCCTTGCCACGAGCGCGAGCCGGGGCAGGATCCGACTTAGGGACGAACTCTTCCGAGTCCGGCTCACCAGTATCCGGGGTATTCCGGTCCACGGGCCACGGAAGCAACAAAACTTCGGCATCCTCATTCTTCTGCTCTGCGAACCTCTGAAAGACAAGAAAAAGGAAATTAGCGAAAACTATTACGAAAGCAATTGGAAAACATAGCGTTATTGATTAAATTTACCTCGGGAGGAGGACGCTCGCGTGTGAACGGTTTCAACCCCCAAGTCCAATCCTCAGGCATCTCCGTCTTGAAGATGGCTCGGACGCGCTTAAAGATGAGATAATTGTCCAGCTCCACGGTCGAGACTCGGTTGGGGTCGAGAGGACCACTCATGTAGCAGAGCTTGTGCGACCGTTTTTGGAAGGGACAGATTCGGCTACTGATAAAGGTAGCCATCAGATCTTCGCCGCGTAGCCCGGCGCGGATCATCTCTTTGAGCCGAATCTCAAAAGCCTCGGCCAAGGCGTGACTCTTCTTCGGATTATAAGTCCAATTCACCTTGGAGGGCGTACCAATGGAGAATGCAGGGAGCCGAATCTTGTCTTCAGTTCCTGTGTTCTTGACATAAAAGAAGGACTTGTGCCACTTCTTGCAGGACTCTAGCCCATTAACACGAGGAAATACGGATTTCCTCCGAGGTGTAATGGACGCTGCTCCACATTGAGTAAGTAGTTTCTCGGAAGGATGCAGAGACTTGTCAGGGATTACGTTAGACCGAATCTGAAAGAACTTCGACCAGACATGCACAGACGGCCATAGTCCGAAGTACCCCTCGGCAGAGATAAAAGCAGAAAGAGAAGCGATGGCGTTTGCAGGAAGATGATGCGGCTGAAGGCCGAAGTAGTCGAGAAATTCTCTAGCAAAGTCGCTAAGAGGGAGACCAAAGCCGCGCAAGAAATGCGACATGAAGACTACATACTCGCCCTCCTGAAGATCCGGAGAGGACTCGCTGCCGGGTAAGCGACAGGAGACCTCGGCGGGAATCCTCCGAGTTCGGATAAGCCACTCAATCTCGCGGCGAGTAACGGAGGAGCCCTGCCACGAGCCTCGCTCAGGCCCAGAGCCAGCATCGTCATCCTCTATCAGGGCACCTCTAAAAGAGCTAGACATCAGCTCGCCAGATAAATCCGCGGAGGAAGAACTAGCGGTGGAGGAAAGCTTAGAGCTACAGGGCCCCGTCGTGATTTTGCACAGGAACGGCGGCGGAGGAGCGGAGGAACCGCAGCACGAATACAAAATCGAGACAGAGAAATCTAGGGAAAAGCCTAGGGGATGCGGCCGAAAAGAACTCACCGGCGACAACGCCGAAGCTAGCGAACGCGGACGAGGCAGACGGAGCAACACGGCGAAGTCCTCGCCGTCGGAGGTTCTGATGAACGCGCGGCGGCGAAGCTGCAAGCGGGCGCGGGAGCGAGAGGAAGAAGAAGGGCGCAGGCGAACGAAAGGGGGAAAGTGAATCCTCAGGCGCCGCGCCCCTCTTTATAACCTAGCCGCAAGCAAGGTAGTGGGATCGTGGTGTAGCGGTTGGCAGCATAGATCGTGTGCGCAGCACGATCGCACGTCGTTGAGCGGAACCACACCAAGGGCCACACAGTAGCAGAGAAGATCACGATCCCCAATGGAAACGGCGCACAAGGCGTCGCAGCGCCGGCGCGACAGGCGCAGCAGTAACTGTAGCGTGTCAGTGAATGCTGTAGAGGAACAAAAAACTAGAGAAATAATGATGGGGATGACATGTAGGAAGAGGCGTACATGAGAAGATACGGTAATACCTCGAACAAGCAAAGAATAACTCAGAAACAATACAGGATGTGTGTAGTGAAACTGATACGAGCCAGCCGAGGTTATCGGCGGGGCCATACCAGCTTCGGGGACTAATGTTGGGGGGATAACCCCGGATAGGGTAAAGACGGGGAGAGACGGAAGGATGTTCCCCGTCTGGTTTCCGAGTTACGGTCTGAGCCGGCCGAATCATGTAGAGGTCGGCCGTGATGGGAAAGGGCAGGACCCTCATGATAATGGCAAGACATTACCCGGCCAAGATACTTCGTAACTCGGCTGGGTCAGCCCGAATAACCTAAATGCAGATAGAGGACGAGCCGAGCTACGGGAGGCAAGGCCGAATTATACGAAGCTTGCAGGAGAAGGAGAAGCCTGAAGTCAAACCCTAGTCGCAGGATAGGGAGAATCTGATCCAAGCCAAGTACTACAGACAAAGACGCAGAGCGACAGAGAGGCAGAAGGAGGTCACGAGGGTGACAGTCCTGAAGCCCGAGGCGTGCAGGAGGGGCCCTCTGGAACCTTGCCGTAGTAGGAGGAGCGACAGGGAAAGGGGGCGCCGAACTACTATATTAGGACAAGCATATTCCTCGAATATGCTTGCCACATCAGCCCTAAAGGAGCCCAAGACTCTCCTTTATAAGGAGAGGCTTGGACCCTGAGCAAGGGATCGACTCATTCTTAGGACCGTTAGGCTGGTAAAGTTCTTCTCTTCACCCTGTATACAGCTCAAGGAGCACTTGTAGCCCAAGGAAGAAGAAATAAAGATCTTTGCCTTAGTCCATTGTGTGTAGAATCAACTACATCTTCCCTCCCCAGATCCCACTAGCATCCATTGGCCCCAAACTTTAGCCTACCCATGGCATCTGCCATGCCACCACCACGACATGGATCAAGATCAAAGATGATATGGTGATGAATAACAATCTGAACATAAACAATGATCCAATGGTTCCACTCACAAGCATCAACTACAATAGTAATTAACACCGGGAAAGTTTCCCCTAAGAACTAAAGCAATATCCAGCACAATTGTTACAGCGGGACGGAGTGGTGATGATGGTGATGGTGGATATGATGGTGTGGATCATGATGATGATGATGATCTCGATGAAGCCTAGCTTGATGACGGTGTTGATGGCGACGATCTCCCCTCTCCGGGAAGGAATTTCCCCGGCAGAAATCTGTCTGCCGGAGAGATCTTTCTCTCTCGGTGTTTTCCGCCCCGCAGAGGCGGCGTAAATCTATCTATGGTCGCTCCCCTGGTGTTAGGGTTCCGTAAGGAAGATATAGGCGAGAGGGCAGAGTCGGGAGCCGAGCAGGTGGGCCACACCTTCTCTAGGCGCGGCCCAGGGGGACCCGCGCCTAGGGGGTGTGGGACCCCTGTGGCCCTTCTACACCTCCCCTTCTGGCTTCCATCCTCTTCCGGGGAAATATAATTTCCCATATTTTTCTGATCTTCGCGAAATTGCATCAAAACACCTCTTTTTCCATCAGAATCCAGGCTTCGGCAGTGCATCCTCCAAGAATAATCCAACATGCAAAAACAATGGAAAATACATAAGTAATACCTCATAATAAGACATATATCAATGAATAGAGGCAAATTATGATATAGAATGGTGATGCAAATTGGACGTATCGACTCCCCCCAAGCTTAGACCTTCGCTTGTCCCAAGCGAAAACTGAGCCCAGTAACATGTCCACGGGTTTATGGGGTGAAGTGTCGATAAAAGAATACGGACAAGAAGCATCACACTTACCAATACACAACTCATAGAAGAAAGACATAAGTAATACCTCATAATAAGACATATATCAATGAACAAGTACATGAGTCACAATAGAGATGCATAAAGATAAATCATAATTGGAATTGGCAAACTCTTGTTCCTGGTCAGAGAACAGCTGGCAAATGGTTTCACAAAAAGCTTTTTGTAGAAGTTTTATAACAGGAGCACTCTTTGCTCAAAAAGGTTTTTCACAATGAAGGCTTTCAAAGTAATACTCAATAGATATGAGTCTTGTGCAAACAAGGAATATAAAAAAACATGATTGAATAAATCACCATATGAATGCTTGCAACACAACAACTCAAATGCTTGCTGGAGATAGAGAGGAAGTAGGTTTACTGACTCAACTTGGTAAATAGAAGAAAGGTCCCTTTATAGAGGGAAGCAGGGATTTCAAGTTATAAAGAGCATCCAAAATATTATGGTACTTACTAGATTTGAGCCCTCATTGCCCCTATCATAGGCATCTTGAGATGATTAAGGTTAAAGTGAACAAGGATGGAGTATATGCTTGACGAAATGTAATTTGGCAATCTCATGTCCCTTGAGTACGAGGGCCGCTCCTCATGTTGGAGATATGCCCTAGAGGCAATAATAAAAGTAGTTATTATTATATCTTTGTGTTTATGATAAATGTTTACATTCATGCTATAATAGTATTAACCGGAAACATTAATACTTGTGTGATTTGTAAACTAAATTAGAGTCCCTGGTAAAGCCTCTTTATAATACTAGCTTGTTGGTTAATCGATGATCGTGGTTTCTCGATCATGAACATTGAGATGTTATTAACAGCAAGGTCATATCATTAAAAGAATGGTATGATGGACATACTCCTATAGATAAGCGTAGCATAAAGATCAAGTCATTTCAATAGTTTGTTTGTTATAAGCTTTCTGATACATAGTAACCTAATTCCTTCGACCATGAGATCATGCTAATCACCATCACTGGAAGGATGCTTTGATGATGTCAAACACCACACCGTAACTGGGTGGCTATAAAGGTGGCATTAAGTGTTCGGAAAGTATGGGTTGAGGCACATGGATCAAGAGTGGGATTTGTCCGCCCATATGACGGATATATATACTCTAGGCCCTCTCGGTGGAATGTCATCCAATTAACTTGCAAGCATGTGACTGGCTCATTCAATCACATATCACGGGAATGAGAAAAGAGTACTTATCGGTAACGAGACTGAACTAGGTATGCAGAGATACCGACGATCAAACCTCGGATAAGTAAACTATCGCGAGACAAAGGGAAATTGGTATCGTATGTAAGTGGTTCATTCAATCGCAAAGTAATCGTAGAAATATGTGGGAGCCATATGAATTTCCAGATTCCTCTATGTGTTATTGATCGGAGAAGTGTCTCGGTCATGTCCGCATAATTCACGAATCGTAGGGAGACACACTTAAGGATTCGATGTTGTTTAGTAGATATGGAATGTAAGTAGGGAGGCCGAATGTTGTTCGGAGTCTCGGATGGGATCCGGGATATCACGAGGAGATCCGGAATGGTCCGGAGAATAAGATTCATACAAGGAAAGTCCGATTCCGGAGTTCGGGAATGATTTTGATGTTTTCATCGGAGATATTCTAGAAGGTTCTAGAAGGTTCACCGGGTCGGAAGGGGAATGGTCCATGAATGTGTCATGGGTAAGTGGAATGATTGGATCATATCCTAGGTCACTTGGTGTGGGCATTTGTGAGAGAGAATTAAAGCTCTAAATTGAAAGTCAAACGGGAGGTTTGAAAAGTCAAACTGGAACAATGGTTTCCTAGTGGAAGAAGGAAAGAGTCCTTCCAACTTGGGTTGGAAGTGGATTCAAACTCCCCTCCCTCAAGGCTGCCTCCCTCTCATAAATAGAGGGGGAGGGCTGCCCCAGACAACACAAGAGCCAGCCCTCCACCCTGTGTGCCACCGCCGCTGCGTCGACACCTCCTCCTCCTCTCTGGCCTTCTAAACCTAGATCGCCGGAAACCCTAGATCCACCATAACTCGCACTAGATTAGGCGAATCCCTGCGGGATCTTCTCTCTACTTCCGACACCACGCCGTCGTGTTGTCGGAATCGCGAGGGGAGAACTACAACCTCTGTTGCCTACTGGAACAAGGGAGAGGAAGGTCTTCATAGAGTACCGAACGTGTGACCGACTACGAAAGTGTTGCTGTAACACAGCGCCGGAAGGATCGTCTACACGATCTTGAGATCAGCAAGTGTACGACTAAATCACCCACGAGAATCTGCTCTCGTTAACCGCTTTGGAATCTTCGAGGGTGAGTGCTTCTATCGACTCGTTGCTACAATCTAGTAGATAGATCTTGGCTTGTTTGTGTGCGTGCGGTAGAAATTTTTTGTTTTCAATGCTAACCCCTACACCTCATGCTACTCAACTTTGCTCACCGGCAAGTCCTTGTCATTATAAGTACATATGTATCATAAAGAACCACCAACGGTGTACCCCTTGCACATGGCACAAGAGCTATCCCATAACCACAATGACAAGGCAAGCAGACAATGAGCATCTAAGCGATCT
Organism: Avena sativa; assembly: GCA_916181665.1. NCBI lineage: Eukaryota > Viridiplantae > Streptophyta > Magnoliopsida > Poales > Poaceae > Avena > Avena sativa. The sequence goes on along the minus strand of OV702279.1, from coordinate 364,458,741 downwards.
TTTTATTTACTATGTGCATAGCTTTTTATTGAGGATGCTTCATAGAATGCTCACTATGGTGATGCTGCATGTTTCCACCATGATTAGGCATGGCTTAGGCTAGCGGCTCAGGCGTTTCTCTAACACATATACATCACTCCATGGACTTACAAGCTCCCTCTTTATTTCACACCGTCGACATCCGCAAACAAAATAGCATGATGTCAACTGTGTAAAATGTAGATGTGCAATGTTGAAAGTGTTCCCCGTGATAGCACGGTTCTGCTAATTCCAATGTATAGATGCAAGCATATACAACTTCGATGACACAATGGTTCAAGTCTATTAGGGGCAAGAAAATAAGGTGTGCCATCAAGTTTGTGAGAGGTTTACTAACTAGTTTTCACATAACAAAATAATTTTTAATTCGAAAGATAGATGAATCTTGAGAATTTGCTTGGAATAGCAATTGCTAATAGGTAGATATGGTGGACACAAATGGCAAAGGTTTTGGTTCAAAGGGATTGGAAACATGAGAAGTATGCCTTCTCAAAACAGGTTTTTGGCTAGCAAGACTGGGTAGCAAGCAAAAGAGTTGAAAGAAACAAGAAAAACTACAAGTGATAAAGCCAAACATGCAATCTTACTTTAAGACACAAAAGATATTAAATAAAAAATACTAAGCTTATGAGCCAACAAGAAAAAAATAAATGATTTAAAATACCTGTAAGCTTTTTCTCTTTTTCTTTCAAACCTCAAAAGGTGTTGCTACTGACCAGAACTTGGTTTGCCAAAACCAATTTAGATTTACTTGATTCTCCCAAAGTGATGCCAAAACTGATCAACAAGATCCATCATATAATAGAGATTGCAAACTAAAATAAGAAGTGCAAAAAGTAAAAGATGAAACTTCTCATTAATATTCCATAAAGGCACTCACACCAAGGGATACATAGATAATCAACTAAAGGAGAGATACTTCCACATGCAAACCGAACTATAAGATAACCTCTCTACCAAAGATATGAATCCACTAAAAAGGTAAAAGATAAAAGATAGTGATGGTGATACCACGGCACCCCCCCCCCCCCCAAGCTTGGAACAAGTCAAGGCGATGCCAAACCTGATGACGAATCACTCCTTAGGTGGTGGTGGTGTTCTCCTAATAAGCTCATCAATAAGTTTCTTCAAATCCTCAATCTCAAAGGTAAGAGTACGAATCAAATCTGAATTTTTCTCAATGCGGTTCATGATCATATCGGGCTGAGAATTCCAGTCCTTGCTATTCTTTCCCCACTCTTCCTTATTAGTATGATCCTCCCTTGGAGGAGGTGACCGTGGAGAGAGGGTATGACGTGGAGGTTTCCCTCCTATAGACATATGTGATGTCCTCCTAAGCTTGGTAGGTTTTTCCACCACTCCAATGCTTGCGACGGTGGCGCGCGTGTCCGGTTGCTTGTCCTCCTCCATGTCTTCTTCATCGCCTACCAAAATCTCCTCCTCCTTGGGTTTGTGAGGATCCTCTTCCTCGGGCTTCTTGCCTTTGTCATTGGCGGAGACCGTGGTGCTCTAAACTTGAGAATTTTTCCTGACATAAACAGATCGAAACGAAAACACGACGAGAACACGATGCACGAACCTCGGGGGATCCGAGGGTTATATATTACGAAGTTCCAAAGCATAAGGAAGGTGCTGATACAAAAACGAGGCGGAGTCGGAGCTCGAGGCGGTCTCACCCCCTCCAGGCGTGGCCAGCTGAGGCCCATGCCTGGGGTGGGTTTGGCCACCCCGGCCTCCATTTCCTCCTCTTTTCCGTCTCGTAACTTCCCTTATGTATAAGAACATCAAAAATATAAAAAGATTGGGGTTTCACGAACCTTCTGTTTTCACCACTTTTACCTATTCAAACGAACTCTTCAGACTCCTTTTCTCCTTCTCCTAGAATTTCCTTTCCTCACAAGGCAATACACGAACTTCAATGGCAACATTAGTGTAAGCAAAAACAATAACCCTTTAGGTTCACACTTCAACTGAAATCCATCAAAACAAAGGCTTCTTTAAGAGGCAAATGCAAATGATAACAGAAATCTGTCAAAACAGACCAGAAGGTAAATATTGATTTTTTTAAAAACCTTCTATTGCTCAAATCAAAAAGTGCAGAACTAATGAAAGTTGGGTAACAACTTGGAGAACAACCTCAGAAAAATACAGCTTCATCCGACCCACTGAGATCCCTCACGAATTTTTACAAAACAGCACAAAAATCTGCCCCCGGACAGCCACTTTTCACAACTCCTCCACTTCTCAAAAGTAGTTGAAATTGACACAAAAACCAAAACAAAAAGGAGCGGTTATTACTGAGGTAATAACTTCCAAGACTCAACCAAACTCTTGGGTTATCTCCCAACAAGTACTTTTCTTTAATGCCTTTAAGTTAGGCTTGAAAGTTTCAAACATGCTCACAAAGGAGATATATATCTGGAATGAAAGAGAGCATCAAGAAGCAAATAACCAACACATTTGAGTCTAACCCTCTTCCTATGCATGGGGGTATCATGAGAAAACAAATTGTTGAAACAAAAATCCACCAGTATAGGAAGACAAAACAGATGCAACTTCAAAGCTTTCAACATAAAACAGGGAAACTTAACATTATTGAAATGCATAAAACCATGTTTTCCTCTCTCAAAATAACTTTCAGTAGCACCTTGAATAAATTTTACAATATAACCATCAAAGGAAATAACTCTATCACAAGAATGAGCATACTTACAATCACCAAAAAGAGGTCCAAGGTCATAAACTGGATCAATAGAAGCAAGTTGTTCCATCCTAAAATCTTTATTAGGCAAGCTGTTTTCACAAGGAGCTTTAGCAAATTTGGAAAAGTTAAACTCATAAGAATCTCCATCAAACTTAGTTAAAACTTTCTCCTTCTTACAATCTATAATAGCTCCACAAGTGTTCAAGAAAGTTCTACCAAAAATGATAGGACAAGTTTTACTAGCTGCTAAATTAAGTACTAGAAAATTAGTAGGATACTTAATATTACTAAAAAGAACCTCCACATCTCTTACAATACCAATAGGGCAAATGGTTTCCTTATTTGCAAGGTGAATAACCACATCAATGTCCTCAAGCTCACAAGGACCAATTTCATGCATAATTTCCCTGTAAAGCTCATAAGGAATAGCACTAGAACTAGCACCAATATCACATAAACCATAGTTGCAATGATCACCAATTTTAACAAAAGGCACAGGAACACTAGCTTTTGTAACTTTACTAGGATGAGAGATAATATTAGAAGCGTCTTCACAGAAGACAATGTGCTCATCCTCTATATTTCTAGTGACAGGGTCTTTCACAATAGCTACCATAGGTTCAACATTCAATTGATCATCTGGATCCACAGTTTTCTTTGCACTTTTGCTATTTGCACTAATCACCATAGAATACTCCTTCACCTTAGTTGGGAAAGGTATTTTCTCAACATAAGGTTCAGGCACAATATGATTAGTAGTACAAACTTAGTGCTTCTAATAGGAACATGACTAACAACATCTTTATAAGGTGCATGGTACTTATTCCACTTCTTTTGGGCAATTTCTATGTAAGAGGCAAAGGCCTTAAAACAGTTGGCACTACTTTGGAAATCAAGACCAAACTCATTGCTAATGTCATGGAAGTCATCAGTTCCCGTAAAAGATTTTATGCATTCATAATCATAGTTTATACCTGACTTTCTTCCTTTGTCATTCTCCCAAGCTTCAGTGTTCTCTTGAATACGGTCTAGTATATCCCATTTAGCTTCTTCCTTCATACATGTGAATGATCCAGCATAAGAAGCATCTAGGGGGACCCGCGCCTAGGGGAGTGTGGGCCCATGTGGCCCTTCTACGCCTCCCCTTCTGGCTTCCATCGTCTTCCGGGAAAATATAATTTTCCCATATTTTTATGGTATTTTTCTGATCTTCGCGAAATTGCATCAAAACACCTCTTTTTCCATCAGAATCCAGACTCCGGCAGTCCATCCTCCAAGAATCATCCAACATGCAAAAACCGTGGAAAATACATAAGTAATACCTCATAATAAGACATATATCAATGAATAGAGGCAAATTATGATATATAATGGTGATGCAAATTGGACGTATCAACCAACTATTCCTTGTGTCGTGGTATTGCCGACGAGTACGCCATGGAGGGGTCCTCAAAGTGTGTGTTTAGAGACGTGGGGTAAGGCGGACGGTTGACGGGTACGAGGTAACACAGCTTACCCAGGTTCAGATCCCACAACGGTGGCGGAATCCTACTCCTGCTATAAATCACTATAATGGCAATACGCCGAGTTACAGAGAGTAGGTTCGCTGTGCGAGGTGACTAGAAAGTCTAAGTTATCATGCCCTAAAGGCTCCCATAGGCCCGACTTATATAGTCGCCAGGTCCTAGGATTACAGGGAAAAGTCCTAGCCGGACAGGTTACAGAGTTCTACACCGTATATTACTAGTCTTGTGTATCTTGCACTCCAAGGCTCCGGGTACGCTGGTGACTCCACGTAGCCTTCCTTTATACGGCATGGGCCTCCCTTCTGGATCCACCTAACTGGGCCGCCCAGCAGGCCATAGGCCATGCTACCGACTATGGGCCACCCGGGTTAGTCGGATAAGAGACATGCTATGAGGATACCCATATAGCATATCCCCAACAGTAGCCCCCGGAGAACTCCGAGATCTTGCGCCGTCTTGCCTCTTCTTGTGGAATGCTCCGTCTAGATGGATGTCGGCAAATCGTCAAGCAATATCTTGTAGTCCTCCCAAAGAACCCTGCAAAGGTTTTCTCCGTCTTCTATGAGTAAGTCGGAGAAATGCTGAATATTCCATCGTACGCTCCCGTTGTCGGATTAAATCCGTCCATGCCGGAATCTTCGATGGGACGGTTCATCTACCATGTCAGTTAAGGCGACGTAGGCTGTAGTTCAGCGACGCCTCGTAACTCACACATGCAGAGAACGCAATCATATCCGATTTTCCCACGCGGGTGATACGAACCGTTGGCGGCGACGGTTGGAGACGTGGCGAAATTACCATGCACGTTCATGAACACGTCGTCTACGCGGCAACCGTCCAATTAGCTGCACGAATCTTGATGCAAAGTAGGATAAATAGTAATCGTGGGACACTTGCCACTTTTTCACCCCATTCCCTCGCGTCATCGTCTTCTTCCTCCAGCTGCGCGCCTCCTCGAGCTCTCCGCGAAAACCTCGAGAAACCCTAGATTTCGCTCTCTGCACTAGTCGTGCTCTCTTCCTCCTCCATGGCTAGCAGTATCTCATCCCCTTCAATGGCGGCGTCGAGCGAAGCCGTGGCGAAGCCGGCGAGCTCCATCGTCGTGCCCCCAGAGGGCCTGGTCATCCCTGCATCGGCGGTGATAGAAACCATCGGCGGCGACCATAACTTGGCGGCGCTGGAGCCCCTGGAAGAGGAGCCTGACTCGCACAAAGGCGATTGGCGCGGGTCAGACATCACCACGCGCGACATCCAGGAGATGGTCGCCGAAGGTTACCTCCCCGCGACGGAGGGGCTCGCCTGGCGGGCGGCGCCGTCCGGCGAGGTGACTCCTTCTCCCCAAGCCAGAGAGAAGGTGTACCTCAAGGCGCAATTGGTACGCGGCGTTTCTCTGCCCATCTCCCACTTCTTTCTGTCCGTCTTGAATCACTTCCAGGTCCAACCCCAGAACCTCTCCCCCAATAGTATCTTAGTGCTTAACAACTTCACGGCACTCTGCGAGGGTTACCTAGGGATTAGACCTAGGTTAGATTTGTTTGTATACTTCTTCACCATCAAACGTGAAGCCGGACACAGTACGGAGGAGCTTAGGAACTGGGCACCATAAGCTTCAAGATCCGTCCTGGCCGGCGGTTCCCCGACATCGTCGGCCACGAGTCGTGCAAGAACTGGCAACGGACGTACTTCTACGGCCCCGACATTCCTTTGGCGGGCCGAGAAGTAACGTACCCGGACTTCGTGGATGGAGCCGCCGCCGAAGTCTCCATGTGGCGGTCCCATGCCTCCCTTCCCTCCGACCTCGACGCTTCCCGCGCAATAAGGCGGATCGAGTGGTTCGTAGACACGGGTCTGACCGGCTTGGACCTAGCCATGTGCTGGTTCATCAGGCGGATCCAACCTCTGCATCACCGCACGAAGTATATGCACGAGTACACCGGCGACCGAAGGGATTCCCTCCGGATCTCCGAGGACAACTTCTCGAGCGACTCCGTCAAGTTCTGCCTCAAGGACATTGTCAAGGTGAAGGACAAGAAGCATGGCTTCACCCTCACCTACGACATGTTCGTAGACGGAAAGTGCCCAAAGGTAGACATTTATTTTCCATGTATGACATTGCTCCATTTTTTCCATCTTGCTAATACCATCTTGTCTAACACAATGATTTCTCACTTAACAACTTAGCGATCTAGAGGAGGGCAACCTGGCTGCCCAAATCTATGATCAAAAGATGAAGGAAGTCACGGTCGTGTCCGACGATGATGTCCCGTTGGCGCGAAAGCGGAAGAGCTCCACCTCTGACGCTGCCGACGGAGGCAAGAAAAAGAAGACGGAGGGTGGAGCCTCCAAAAAGAGTATTGCCGCCCTGGAGGCGGAAAAGAAGAAAGCCACCGGGATGTTTGCTAAAGCGCCCCCTAGTGTAAGCTTCTTATTCTCCGACATTGTCTTAATTATCTGTCTTATTCCTGTACTTATGCATTTTGCACGTTTTAGGAAGAAAGCCACAACCAGCCTCAAGAAGTCCACCAAGACTCTTGGGGCTTCTAGAAATATTAAAGAGATGCTGCATCGCGACTCTTCCCCCGCCATCGCCCCTGCTACTCCTGTCGTCAAGCCCTCCTCCGCTCCGACAAGCTCCCAAGCCCAGGAGGCACCAGGCCCTTCCGCCATGGAAGTGGATTCTGGCGCCTCTACCGAACTTGCAATTGTCGGCGAGCAGGCGGCGCAGGAGAGCGCTGCTCTTCAAATGGCTGAAGCTCCGGCTAAGGATGCCATCGGTAGCGGCAAGGCGGTGGTGGGTGCTGGTACTTCTGCCGAAGGCGGCGCCTCTGCTCCCCAGAAACCCTTAGAGCTGCCAAGATTATTTTCCCAGTGCTTACGCCGGGTAGCACAACTATGGTTCATGGAGGAGTGTCGTCATCTCTGACGTGTGGTCTTGAGGAGCTACTCCGTCAAGCAGACATCTTGAAGTAACAGCGTTTCCTTTGGCAAGCTGCTGGCTAAGAGTGCTACAAACCTCAAGATCATCGCACTTGTAAGTTTTACTTTACCTTTTGTACTTCATATGAGTATCCCACTGTAGCCCCCGAGGATGTAAACGGAAACCCATTGGTTTTGCATCTATATGCTCTAAGAGTGACTAAGTTAGAAAAACTCTCACTGTAGCCCCCAAGCATTTAGATGGAAGAAATTATTCCGACTAGATGCTTTAAGAGTAGCATACACAGTGTTCATAATGTTAAGTGATGTAGCCCCCAAGTCTCTAGTTGTAACTGAATTAGTTCCGACTAGATACTTAAAAAAAAGCTAGGCATTTTCCGAGTTAAAAATTTATACTGTAGCCCCCAAGCTTCTAGTTGAGAACTGAATTAGCTCCGACTAGATGCTTAAAGAAAAGCTAAGCATATTGCTAAGTTAAAACTCTCGATGTAGCCCCCGAGCGTCTAAGTGGAAAATTTCCGACTAGAGGCTCTAAGCGGACTAAACAACGGCTTGACTATGTATTTGTTTCCATAGAACGAGAATGCTCGGAGGGGCATGGCCAATGATAAGTACCAGAAGATGCGCGCGGACCTTGAAGCTGAAAAGGGTAAAACCTCCATCTTGAAGGAACAGATCATCAAAAACAAGAGTCTGTTTTCTTTTTGCGCATTTCCGTCTTACTTTGGTGCCTTCCTTCTTCGAGTACTCACGGTGTACTTTGTTTTCTCCGACTTGCAGAGCATGTAGCCAAGGCCAAGGATATTGTCGAGCAGTACAAGCACATCCAGCAGCTGGACAGCGAGAACAAGATCCTTAAGAAGGAGAGGGAAGAAATGCTGAAGATGCACGAGGATTCCATGAAAGCCCTGCAGGACTCCGCCTCCGCTGAGATCAATCGCTTGAAGGAGGATCTTGCGATCCTAAAGGATCAGAAGCAAGCTGCCGATGAGCAAAACCTTCACCATAGCGAGGCGTTTAAGCTCCTCCAACAAGAGAAAGAATCCTTGGCGGACGTCGTCTGGCAGGCTAAGGCCAGCATCTTCAGTAAGTATCCTCCGCCTTGTAGTTCTGTAGTTTGGGTACTTAGAATTTTTGAACACATGCAATCGTTGTCGGAATTTTTAGCGCCCCTGGGTTTAACCCGCTCGCCTCCTTCGGACAAGGAATGCATGATTCTTGCCGGCAACTTCATCAACACCGCCATCACCCAAGCCAAGGAGATTGACACACCCCTGTAGATTTACATCAAGGCCTCAGATTCCATGGGTGAAGTACTCGGAGATTCTACGCTGAGCCCCCGAGCGTATCGCAAGCTGGAAAGCTTCATGTGCACGGGCTGGCGCAAGGATGGCGTTGTCCATGGTGAAGGCTGAAGGGTTTCGCGGCATAGTAAATCAAAAATTTCTACGGATGCGAACAGAGGGAAAGCCAAGATCTAATCTAGGAGATGCAATCAACGAGAGAGATTGGATTAGATCTTCATACCCTTCAAGATTCGCACAGCGGAACATTCGTCGGAACGTGGGTGATGTAGTCGTACTCGCTTCTCCTCCTCGCGATCCGATCCGATCTAGCACCACAAGTGGCGGTGCCTCCGTGAGATGCACACGTGCAGCACCTCGATGTCTCCTCCTTCCTCGGACCAGCAAGTATGGTGGAGAGATAGATTGGATCTACAACACGACGGAGTGGTGTATATGGTGGAGAATTTCTGCAGCAGGGCTTCGCCTACAAACAGTCGGGAGGGAGAGAGGAAAGCTAGCAAGGCGGCTAGGGTTTGGAGGAGAGGTGTGTGGGGTTGGTGCGCCCCCACCCCTCTTTATATAGAGGGGGGGCGCAGCCCTAGCCCCTCCCCCAAGCCCAAAGGATAAGGAGTGGGGGGCATGGACTCTCCCCTCTTCTAGAAACCCTATCTCTAGTTTAAACGATTTAAACTCTCTAGGATCGGCTGGGCCCTATGGGGCCTTGTGCCCCTGGCCCAATGCGGCCAGGACACTCCCTCATAGGCCCATGCCCCCTCCCGGAAGGTGGGGCCACGTTGGTCCCCTTCCAGAAGGTTCTAGAAGCTTCCGGTACAATACCGATTAACCCGGAACAATTCCGAACTCCAAAAACTGCACTGCCTTATATGAATCTTATTCTCCGGACCATTCCGGAACCTCTCTTGATGTCCCGGATCCCATCCAAGACTCCGAACAAAAATTCATAAACCAATTATCCAATCTATCCTAGCGTCGAGATACGTTAAGTGTGTGACCCTGCGGGTTCGAGAATATGCAGACATGATCTTCTATCAATAATCAACAGCGGGGTCTGGGCACCCATATTGACTCCCACACATTCATCGATGATCATATCGGATGAACCACGATGCCAGGATTCAATCAATCCCATATATATTCCCTTCGTCTCGCGATATTTTACTTGCCCGAGATTCGATCGTCGGTACCGTCATACCTAGTTCAATCTCATTCACAGCAAGTACTTTACTCGTTCCGTAATCCGATATCACTTTGTGATTAACTCCTTAACCACATGCTTGCAAGCGGTGTTGATATCGATTACCGAGTGGGCCCGAAGTATATCTCTCTGACTTGGGAGGGACAAATTCCATCTCGATACATACAACCCAACAGATACTTTCCGATCACCTGAGAGACACCTTTATGATCACCCTCTCATAGGATGACGTTTGATGACCTCAAAGCTTTCTTCCGGTACCAGGGAGGTGCATTATCTCATGGTCTAAGGAATACAATATTTGACATAGGAAAAGCTTCGCAAAGATGAACACGATGAAACGATCTAATTGCTTCGCTCAGTTTGGGTCTGTCCATCATATCATTCTCCCAATGATATGATCTCATTATCAATTGACAACTCATGTCTATGGTTAGGAAACCTTAACCATCATTGATCAATGAGCTAGTCCTTAGAGGCGTACCAGGGACACGGTGTTGTTCACAAACCACACAAGTATTAATGTTTCCGCTTAATACAATTCTAGCATGGAATATAAACTTTATCATGAACAAGAATTATAATAATAACATCTTTATTATTGCCTCTAGGGCATAATTCCAACAGTCTCCCACTTGCACTAGAGTCAATAATCTAGTTTACATCTGGCAACAATCTCACACCCATGGCACTGAGGTGTTGATCATGTTTTACACGTGGAAGAGGTTTAGTCAATGGATCTGCGACATTCATATTCGTATGTACTTTGCTAATCTTCAGATCTCCATCTGCTATATAATCTCGGATTATATGAAACTTGCGGTTGATATGCTTGGTCTTTGGATGATATCTTGGTTCCTTAGCGAGTGCTATGGCGCCAATGTTGTCACACAATATCTCCAGTGGGTCCAATGCACTTGGAACCACGCCAAGCTCAGTGATGAAGTTTCTGATCCAAACTCCTTCACTTGACGCTTCTGCAGCAGCCATGTATTCCGCTTCCACTATAGATCCCGCGATCACGCTTTGCTTGCAGCTTCTCCAGCTCACAGCTCCTCCATTCAAAATATAAACGTATCATGTCTGAGATTTGGAATCATCCTTGTCGGTGTCGAAACTAGCATCGACGTAACCTTTTACGACAAGCTGTTCATCACCCCCATAGACTAAGAACATTTCTTTAGTTCTATTTAGGTACTTTAGGATGTTCTTCACGGCTGTTGAGTGTTCCACTCCTGGATCACTTTTATATCTGCTCGTCAAACTAAGAGCATTGGACACATCCGGTCTAGTACATAGCATGGCATACATGATGGAACCTATGGCCGAGGCATAAGGCACTTTGCTCATAGCTTCCCTATCATTTACCGTAGCTGGACACTGAGCCTTGCTCAATATCTTACCTGACAACATAGGCACTGAACCTTTCTTTGCCTTATCCATTCTGAACCTTTTCAGAACTTTGTCTAGGTATGTACTCTGGCTTAAAGCTATCAGGCGTCTTTGTCTATCTCTATAGATTTTGATGCCCAATATATAAGCAGCTTCACCTAGGTCTTTCATTGAAAAACACTTGTTCAAATAACTCTTCACATCGTTAAGCATGTTGATGTCATTTCCAATAATCAATATGTCATCCACATATAGTACCAGAAATGTCACCGAGCTCCCACTCACTTTCTTGTAGATACAAGCTTCTAGCAATTTGGAACAAATCCAAAGCTCTTGATCACTTGATCAAAACGAAGGTTCCAACTCCGAGATGCTTGCTTCAGTCCATAAATGGAACGCTGAAGTTTGCATACTTTATCAGCATCCTTAGGATCGACAAAACCTTCGGGTTTCATCATATACAACTCTTCATCAATGTTGCCATTGAGGAACTCAGTCTTGACATCCATCTGCCATATTTCATAATCATGAAACGCAGCAATTGCTAATAAAATCCGAATGGACTTAAACATCGCTACGGGAGAGAAAGTCTCATCGTAGTCAACACCTTGAACTTGTCGAAAACCTTTCGCGACAAGCCGTGCTTTATAGAAGGTAACATTACCATCCGCGCCCGTTTTCTTCTTGAAGATCCATTTGCACTCAACGGCCTTCCGGTCGCTAGGAGGGTCCACCAAAGTCCATACTTGGTTTTCGCTCATGGATCCCAATTCGGATTTCATGGCTTCTAGCCATTTCTCAGAGTCTGGGCTCATCATCGCTTCCTCATAGTTCGTAGGTTCACTGTCTTCTACTAGCAAGACAGTCAAGACAGGGTTGCCGTACCACTCAGGAGGGGCACGCGACCTTGTCGACCTGCGACGTTCAGTAGCAGCATCGTCCGAAGCTTCATGATCCTTGTCATTAGCTTCCTCTATTGTTGGTGCAGGCGGCACTGGAACAATTTCAGGTGCTGCGCTACTCTCCAACTCAAGAGAAGGTTCAATAACCTCGTATAGCTCTACTTTCCTCCCACTCACTTCTTTCGAGAGAAACTCCTTCTCAAGAAAGGAACCGTTCTTTGCGACAAACACTTTGCCTTCGGTTCTGTGATAGAAGGTATACCCAATAGTTTCCTTAGGGTATCCTATGAAGACGCATTTCTCCGCTTTGGGTTCAAGCTTGTCCGGCATCAACTTCTTGACGTAAGCTTCGCATCCCCAAACTTTAAGAAACGACAACTTAGGTTTAGCACCAAACCACAGTTCATACGGTGTCGTCTCAACGGATTTAGATGGAGCCCTATTTAAAGTGAATGCAGCGGTTTCTAATGCATAACCCCAAAATGATAACGGCAAATCATTAAGAGACATCATTGATCGGACCATATCTAATAGGGTTCGATTCCGGCGTTCAGACACACCATTGCGCTGTGGTGTTCCGGGTGGCGTGAGTTGTGAAACGATTCCACTTGCTTTAAGATGCGTGAGAAAATCATAACTCAAATATTCACCTCCACGATCGGATCGTAGAAACTTAATCTTTCTGTTACGATGGTTCTCCACTTCATTCTGAAATTCCTTGAACTTTTCAAATGTTTCAGACTTATGTTTCATTAAATAGATATACCCATATCTACTTAAGTCATCGGTAAAAGTGAGGAAATAGCGATATCCACCGCGCATCGAAACACTCATCGGTCCGCATACATCGGTATGTATGATTTCCAACAAGTCCGTTGCTCGCTCCATCATACCGGAGAACGGGGTTTTGATCATCTTGCCCATGAGGCATGGTTCGCATGTGTCAAATGATTCAAAATCAAGAGACTCCAAAAGTCCATCAGAATGGAGTTTCTTCATGCGCTTTACACCAATATGACCTAGACGACAGTGCCACAAATAAGTAGTATTATCACTATCTACTTTGCATCTCTTAGCCTCAATGTTATGGATGTGTGTTTCATCCCTTTCGAGATTTAGAAGAAATAAACCATTCACAAGAGGTGCATGACCATAAAAGATGTTACTCATATAAATAGAACAACCATTATTCTCCGATTTAAATGAATAACCGTCTTGCAATAAACACGATCCAGAAATAATGTTCATGCTCAACGCAGGCACATAATAACATTTATTAAGGTTTAAAACTAATCCCGATGGTAAAACTAAGGAGAGCGTGCCGACGGCCATCACATCAACTCTTGATCCGTTGCCAACGCGCATCGTCACCTCATCCCTCGCAAGCCGCCGTCTATTCCGTAGCTCCTGTTTCGAGTTACAAATATTAGCAGCTGAACCGGTATCAAATACCCAGGCACTACAACGAGGGCTAGTAAGGAAAACATCAATAACATGTATATCAAATATACCTTTGATGGTGTCAGCCTTCTTGTCCGCTAAGTACTTCGAACAGTTGCGCTTCCAGTGACCTTTGTCCTTGCAATAGAAGCACTCAGTGGCCGGCTTAGGGCCAGACCTGAGCTTGCCGCCGCCCTTCTTGAAGGGCTTCTTTGCTCCCTTACCTTTCTTAAAGGTGGGCTTGTTGACCATCAACACATGATTATCCTTTTTGATGTCCACTTCTTCGGCCTTCAGCTTTGCGAAGAGCTCGGTGATCGTATCAGTGGAACCAATCTGATTATGAGTTACTACAAAACTTTTGTAGCTGAGAGGGAGTGATTGCAGAACCCTGTCAATCTTGAGCTCCTCTGGAATCGTGCATTCCAGTTGCTCAAGGCGTTGAGTGTAGCCCGACATCTTTATGGCGTGCTCACTAACGGAACTCCCTTCCTCCATCTTGCAGTTAAAGAACTTCTCGGAGATCTCATATCTCTCAGAACGGGCCTGAGTCTGAAACATGGTTTTCAGCTCCTCGAGAATCTCGAAGGGCCCGGGATACTCTTCAAAACGATTTTGAAGCTCCGGTTCCATAGCAAACAACATGGTGCTCTTAATCACACCATAATCATCTTTGCGCGACTGATAGACATCTTTCTCATCAGCCGGCGCAGTTGTAGCAGGGGGGTCACCTAACGCTTTCCCAAGGACATAGTCCTTTTGTCCGCCAGACAGAATGATTCTTAGATTGCGGAACCAATTGGTGAAGTTAGACCCATTGTTTCTAAGCTTTTCCTTCTCAGCAAAAACGTTGAAGTTGAAGTTGGACTTGGCCATGTGATCTACAGTATTTGCAAGTACAATTTAGACTATGTTCATGATAAATAGTTCAATTTAATCAAATTACTAGATGAACTCCCACTAAATTCAACATCCCTCAAGTTGTTTAGTGAACACGATCCAAATTCACCACACCTAATCCGATCATCACGAGAAGAGATGTGGTTTCAATGGTGGACAACAAAGTGTCGATCATATCACTCATATGACTCATGCTTAACCTTTCGGTTCTTGTGTTCCGAGGTCATGTCTGTACATGCTAGGCTCGTCAAGCTAGACCCAAGTATTTCTGCGTGTGCAAAACTGGCTTGCACCCGTTGTATGTGAGCGTAGAGTCTATAGCACCCGATCATCACGTGATGCTTGGACACGACGAACTTTCGCAACGGTGCATACTTGGGGAGAACACAGTTTTTATCTTGATCTTTAAGTGAGGAATCATCTTATAATGCTACCTTCGCGATCTAAGCATAATAAGATACATAAAGGGATAAACATCACATGCATATAAGTTTATGTGACATGGTATAGCCAATCCTCGCGCAATGATCTCCATCTTGTGCGTTCCGGCATGATCTCCATCACTCCACCATGATTGCCTCCACCACGAATAGCAACTACAACTATTGCTAACTACTTAGCGATAAAGTAAAGCTATTACATGGCGTATAAGAAGTTGACTCGCAGGTCATACACAATTATAAAGACAACCATATGGCTCCTGCCGGTTGTGTACTCATCGACATGCAAGTCGTGAAACATTACAAAACATGATCATCACATACAATATACACATCACATCTTGGGCCATACCATATCACAGAAAACACTCCCTGCAAAAACAAGTTAGACGCCTCTACTTTGTTGTTGCATGTTTTACGTGGCTTATGGGAGTAATGCTAAGAACGATTCTTACCTACGGAAAGCCACAACGGTGATATTATGGTTGCCAAACTCCGGTGTTAATCCCATGACAACTATAGTGAGAGAAACTGACATCCACCAGCCGCATGTGTGGAACAAGCCACACGTCAAGTGCGGAGCCGGTCTCGCGAACGACGTCGCGTAAGGTTGGCCTGGACCGCTTCAATCTCACTATCCCGCGTCATAAGAAGAACACAAACAAGAGGCTTGCAACAGAAAACATCAACGCCCGCAACAACCATGTTGCGTTCTACTCGTGAAACACATCTACGCATAGATCTAGCTCTGATACCACTGAAGGGTTTCGCGGCATAGTAAATCAAAATTTTCTACGGATGCGAACAGAGGGAAAGCCAAGATCTAATCTAGGAGATGCAATCAACGAGAGAGATTGGATTAGATCTTCATACCCTTGAAGATTCGCACAGCGGAACGTTCGTCGGAACGTGGGTGATGTAGTCGTACTCGCTTCTCCTCCTCGCGATCCGATCCGATGTAGCACCACAAGTGGCGGTGCCTCCGTGAGATGCACACGTGCAGCACCTCGACGTCTCCTCCTTCCTCGGACCAGCAAGTATGGTGGAGAGATAGATTGGATCTACAACACGACGGCGTGGTGTATATGGTGGAGAATTTCTGCAGCAGGGCTTCGCCTACAAACAGTCGGGAGGGAGAGAGGAAAGCTAGCAAGGCGGCTAGGGTTTGGAGGAGAGGTGTGTGGGGTTGGTGCGCCCCCACCCCTCTTTATATAGAGGGGGGCGCAGCCCTAGCCCCTCCCCCAAGCCCAAAGGATAAGGAGTGGGGGGCATGGACTCTCCCCTCTTCTAGAAACCCTATCTCTAGTTTAAACGATTTAAACTCTCTAGGATCGGCTGGGCCCTATGGGGCCTTGTGCCCCTGGCCCAATGCGGCCAGGACACTCCCTCATAGGCCCATGCCCCCTCCCGGAAGGTGGGGCCACATTGGTCCCCTTCCGGAAGGTTCTAGAAGCTTCCGGTACAATACCGATTAACCCGGATCAATTCCGAACTCCAAAAACTGCACTGCCTTATATGAATCTTATTCTCTGGACCATTCCGGAACCTCTCGTGATGTCCCGGATCCCATCCGAGACTCCGAACAAAAATTCATAAACCAATTATCCAATCTATCCTAGCGTCGAGATACGTTAAGTGTGTGACCCTGCGGGTTCGAGAATATGCAGACATGATCTTCTATCAATAATCAACAGCAGGGTCTGGGCACCCATATTGACTCCCACACATTCATCGATGATCATATCGGATGAACCACGATGCCAGGATTCAATCAATCCCATATATATTCCCTTCGTCTCGCGATATTTTACTTCCCCGAGATTCGATCGTCGGTACCGTCATACCTAGTTCAATCTCGTTCACAGCAAGTACTTTACTCGTTCCGTAATCCGATATCACTTTGTGATTAACTCCTTAACCACATGCTTGCAAGCGGTGTTGATATCGATTACCGAGTGGGCCCGAAGTATATCTCTCCGACTTGGGAGGGACAAATTCCATCTCGATACATACAACCCAACAGATACTTTCCGATCACCTGAGAGACACCTTTATGATCACCCTCTCATAGGATGACGTTTGATGACCTCAAAACTTTCTTCCGGTACCAGGGAGTTGCATTATCTCATGGTCTAAGGAATACAATATTTGACATAGGAAAAGCTTCGCAAAGATGAACACGATGAAACGATCTAATTTCTTCGCTCAGTTTGGGTCTGTCCATCATATCATTCTCCCAATGATATGATCTCATTATCAATTGACAACTCATGTCTATGGTGAGGAAACCTTAACCATCATTGATCAATGAGCTAGTCCTTAGAGGCGTACCAGGGACACGGTGTTGTTCACAAACCACACAAGTATTAATGTTTCCGCTTAATACAATTCTAGCATGGAATATAAACTTTATCATGAACAAGAATTATAATAATAACATCTTTATTATTGCCTCTAGGGCATAATTCCAACAAAGGCACACTATGAAGGTGCCGACATCGACACGGTGACATCTGGTATCCCCGATGTGGATGATGACGGCAAGGAGATCGATCACGAAGCCATCATGTCATCACTCGCGGGTTATGACACCAGGATTGCCGAGTTGGTGGACGTCGACATCTTCGTGCCCAGGAACTTTCTTGACAACGCCGACCCTGAATCCTTCGAGTCTCCTCACAGTGGCGACGCTGAGGGTGAATCTCCGGCTGGTGATGATGCGGCCTCCAAGTCCCCTGCACCCAAGGAGTGAAAAACACTTTGTAATTCTTGTTTCACCTTTGGAGTGTGTATTGGAAAAAACTTGGTGATGTAATCTTAAGGCGGAAAACAGTGGTTGTCGTATCCTCCTACTTAAGAATTAATGCCCAACATGTATATATTTTAAAGCAAGTGCTGGCTTATCCATTACTTTGGTTTTTATGCTTGACTTTTCGTGAGTCGGAAGACTCGTTGTCGGAACCATGCGCTTAGGTGATGATGCCCAATGGCATTGTCAATAACCTTAGCACAAAATCGCCGACAATAAGTGCCGAAAGTCACTACTCCAGAATCCACATAAAAACAACAAAGAACGTGTAGACCAGAAAACTTAAGCTAACTCCCGTAGGCGGAATTTTCATAAGTGCAATCGCAAAGCTTGTGCATAAAGGTTTATATGATCCAAAAATGAACACTAAAGGAGGTAAAAGACTCAGCAAAATGAGTGAACCAAAGAGCTTTATTTCATTGATCATATAAGAGGTACACAATTCGATAAAAAATGCTAAGTGTAGAAAGGACGTAGCTGTGCTATGTTCCATGGCCGATCAAGCTCCGGGTAGTCATCATCCGGGTCACGTCGCTTACGCTTATGATCCTTGTTGGGTCTATCCTTGAGTTCACGATTGTCGACAAGGTAGTAAGACCCATTGAGTAGCGCCTTGATTATGATGAACGGTCCTTCCCATGGCGGGGATAATTTGTGTGACTTCTTCTGCTCAAGTCAGAGCACCAAATCCCCCTCTTTAAACGAGCGATGCCGGACGCGGCGACTATGGTAGCTGCGTAGCTTCTGCTGGTAGATGGCGGATCTTTGGCATGCCAAAACGCGCTCCTCCTCGAGAAGGTCCACATCTAGGCGTCTGGATTCTTCAGCGTCATCTTCCTCGTAGGCGGCAACTCTTGGTGCATCGTGGAGGATGTCGGAAGGTAGGATGGCTTCTGCTCCATATACCATGAAATAGGGGGTGTAGCCGGTGGATCTGTTGGGTGTAGTTCGTAAACTTCACAGCACAGATGGCAATTCTTCCGCCCAGGCTCCAGCTGCTCTATGTAGCGGTGCCTCAAGACGTGGCTTGATTCCCTGCAGAATTAATCCATTGGCTCGCTCAACTTGACCATTGGATTATGGGTGTGCCACAGATGCAAGGTCAAGTCGGATGCCTTTGTCCCAGCAATAGGCATCCACTTCTCCGAGTGACAAGTTGTTGCCGTTGTCGGTGATGATGCTATGTGGGAGACGAAATCTCACCACTAGATCCCGGACAAACCTGAGGGCAGTTGCCCCATCAAGCTTTCTAATGGGTTTAGCTTCTATCCATTTTGTGAATTTGTCAACTGCTACAAGCAGATGAGTAAACCCACACGGTGCCGTTTGCAACGGCCCCACCATGTCTAGCCCTCAGACTGCAAGCGGCCAAGTTATTGGTATTGTTCGCAATTCTTCAGCAGGAACATGTGGTTGTCGGGCATAGTACTGGCATCCTGTGCATGTCTCAACCAGCTTGTCGGCATCCGCCTTCGCGGTCAGCCAGTAGAATCCTTGCCGGAAGGCTTTCGCGGCCAACGATCGAGGAGTGGCGTGATGCCCGCAATCTCCGAGATGGATCTCGCGCAGGATTTCCATACCTTCTAGCTGGGAGACGCACTTTAGGTATACACCAGTAGTGCTCCTTTTATAGAGTTTCCCATTGATTATAGTATAACCCTTTGCTCGCCGTACTATTTGCCGTCTTTCGACCTCGTCGTCGGGCAAAGTTCCGTGTTCGAGATATTCCATGAACGGTTTTGTCCAAGCCGGAGGGATCTTTGTCACTATGTTGACGAAAGAGTCAGCTCTATCCGGGTTGTCGATGTCGGCTCCCTTCACGGATGGTGTGCGTAGATGCTCTAGGAAAACTCCTGGCGGAATTTGCTTGCGCCCTGATCCAAGTTTAGACAGTAGATCAGCCGCCTCGTTTTGCTCCCTAGGCACATACTTGACTTCGTAGCCCAAGAAGATCTTGGCTATCTCGTCCACTTCGTCGCGATATGCCGCCATCATAGGGTTTCGCGCATTCCAGGTGCCAGCCACCTGCTGGGCAACCAAGTCGGAATCTCCACAGCAAACTATGCGCTTGATGCCAATATCCTTGGCTACACGCAGTCCGTGAATGAGTGCTTCATTCTCCGCCATGTTGTTTGTAGCCTCGAAGTGGATCTGCAGAACGTAGTGTAGCTTGTCTCCTTTTGGTGACTGTAGCAGTACACCAGCCCCCGAGCCGTTGAGCAACATTGATCCGTCAAAGTGCATCACCCAGTATTCTGGTTCTGGCAACGGAGTAGCATCTGGCATTTCTGTCCAATCTGCAATGAAATCCGCCAAGGCTTGTGACTTGATAGCGTCGCGTCTCTTGTAGGTGATCTCGAGGAGGCAAGTTCAATGCCCCACTTCGCGACCCTTCCTGTAGCGTCGCTGTTGTTGATGATGTCGGACAGTGGAGTCTTGCTCACTACTGTTATTGGGTGCTCTTGAAAGTAATGCCTTAACTTCCGAGAATCAAGGAATACTCCATAAGCTATCTTTTGGTAGTGCGGGTAACGCTGCTTGGACTCCGTCAAGACCTCGCTTATGTAGTAAACTGGTCGTTGAACTCCATACTCATAGCCTGGTTCCTTCCGCTCTACCATGATGACGATGCTGATTACCCGGTTGGTTGCCGCCATGTAAATTAACAGGGGCTCTCCAGGCTCGGGTGCTGCAAGGATGGGCGCTGAGGATAGAATCTCCTTGAGCTGCTTCAATGTTGCATCTGTTTCGTCCGTCCATGTGAATTTGTCCGCCTTCTTCAGCAACTTGTACAGCGGCAGAGCCTTTTCTCCAAGTCGGCTGACGAACCGACTAACTGCTACAACACAACCTGTTAGTCGTTGGATGTCCTTGAGGCATGTCGAACGGTTTATGTTTAAGATGGCCTTGATTTTCTCTGGGTTGACCTCGATTCCGCGCTGGGAAACGATGAAGCCCAACAATTTGCCGGCTGGAACCCCGAAGACGCACTTCCTAGGGTTGAGCATCATGTTGTATTTCTGGAGATTATCAAAGGTTTCTTTTAAGTCGGAGATTAAGTTGTTTGATTTTTTAGACATCACCGCAATATCGTCCACATAGGCGTGAACGTTCCGACAAATTTGATCGTGAAGGCAATGTTGCATCGTCCGCTGGTAGGTAGCACCTACGTTTTTCAGCCCAAAGGGCATCGTAACATAGCAAAACGTGCCGTAAGGGGTAGTGAACGAAGTGGCCAATTGGTCCGACTTCCTCATTTTGATTTGGTGGTATCCTGAGTATGCATCGAGAAAACACAAAAGTTCTGAGCCAGCCGTCGAGTCAATGACTTGGTCAATGCGAGGCAAAGCAAACGGATCTTTGGGACATGCTTTGTTCAAGCCGGTGTAATCAACGCACATTCTTAATTCATTGGTTCCCTTTTTCGAGACAAGTACAGGATTTGCCACCCATCGGGTGTGAACGACTTCTCGGATAAAACCAGCCTTAAGTAACCTAGCTATCTCTTTGCCAATGGCGCGTCTCTTCTCATCTCCGAAGCGTCGTAGAGGTTGTTTCACTGGTTTGCATTTTGGATCTATGGTTAAGCTGTGCTCGGCAAGTTCCCTAGGTACACCTTTCATGTCGGCAGGTTGCCAGGCAAAGATTTCCCTATTCTCATGGAGGAACTCGACGAGCGCGCTTTCCTATTTGGGATCCAGGTTTGTCCCAATGGCGACGGTCTTGGAGGCATCGCCTACCACAAGTTCCACCGGCTTGGTTTCGATGGCGGCCTTGAACGCAGGAGCGGAGTCGGAGATCTGCTTCTTCGATGCGGGCATCTTTGAGTCATCGACCTTGCTCTGGATCTCCTTGAATTATTCGCTGTAGAGGACAGCTTCTGCAACGGCTACTTCATTGATCTCGCAGTCCCTTGCTTTGGTAAAGCTTCTAGATACGGTGATGACACTGTTTGGTCCGGGTATCTTGAGCTTGTTGTAGACGAAGCATGGCTTGGCCATGAACGTGTGGAATATGTCGCGGCCGAATATGACGTGGTACACGCTCTTGAAGGGGACTACCTCAAAGGTCATGCGCTCTTGGCGGTAATTATTAACGTCGCCAAAGGCTACCTGAAGTGTGATGCACCCAAGGGACCGAGCCTCCCGAACAGGCACTACACCATGGAACACGGTGTTGGTCCGTCTTAGGATTGCCTCCGTCAAGTTCATCTTCTGCAGTGTATCCAGGTACATGATGTTGATGTCGCTTCCACTATCCACCATGCACTTGGTGAACTCCACGCCGTCAATCAATGGGTTGATGACCATGGCGTACTGGTTCTCTGTGGGCACAAGGTCTGGGTGGTCCGTCCTATCCCAAGTGATTGGAACCTCCGACCAGCGTAGGTATTGAGGAACTGGGGGGAGAGTAGCCATCAGGATCCTTAAAGAGGTCTTCTGTTGTCGGACGGTGGGGGTGCCAAGGAAAGTGTGGTAGACTGGGGCCTTCTTTGCGAAGGGGTTCTTGCCCTTGTCGTCGCTCTTGGCGGCATGCATGGGGTCAACGTCCTCGTCCATGTCACTTGAATCCTTGGACTCCTCCTCCTTCTTCTTCCCCTTGCCCTTGCCTCGCGGTCTGTTCTTCCGACTTCGCTTGTAGTCGGACTCCGGGTCTTCCTTGAGGTCGTTGATGAACTTGCAGTGTCGATTGGTATGGGTGGCCTTGCCGTTGGCGTCGAGGTGTACGAGGCACGGCATATCGCGGTACTCTTCGTAGGTTTGGGGAACGCGGAGCGGTGTCGAGTTGGTTTCACTTCCTCGCTGCTGCCCACGTCCTATTCCCCTTCCTCGGTCACGTTGTCCGCCTTCGCCTCGTCCTGCAAAAGTCATGGCGACCATGTCGGTAGATTGCTTTTCTTCTAGAGCGGTCTTCCGCTTTGTACTGCTGTTCCTCCGAGCTTGAGTTGGAATGGCCGTTGCCGGCAAAGAGCCACGAGCGTCGTCGTCGGCAGCTGCGAACTCACTAGCTAACTAAATCATCTGATTCAAGTCAAGCTGATGATTGTCCTGCAAGCGCTTCAGCTTATGTCGGAGCAACATGCCCCTTTCCAACCCATCGATGAAGGCGGCCATGGCGGTCTGGGCGTGCACTCCTACGCATGAATTCTTCATATCCAGCCAGCGGGAGAGGTAGGCGCGAGATGTCTCGTCTTTCTCTTGCACGCACCGCTGTAGATCGCCCACCGTGCAGGGACGCTTGTATGTACCCTCAAAGTTCTTGGTGAATGCTTCTTGCATGTCCAGCCAGTTGTAGATAGATTTCTCCAGCAAGTCGTCGATCCATTGACGGGCCGTACCCGCCAACATTAACGGGAGGTACTTGACGGCGACGTTGGGGTTGCCTCCGGCAATCTCCACCGTGTTTCCGTAGTCCTGCAACCATGTGGTAGGCTTGGCGGTGCCGTATAGGGCTTGATGGTCTTGTCAATCCGGAATCCTTTGGGGTAAGTTGCGGACCGTATTGCAGGTCCAAAGCAACGTGGTCCCAGGTATGATCCTTCCCGGGCCTCGTGAATCTTATCGATCCGCGAACGTGCATCGTACGGCTCCGGGTTCTTCTTCTTTTTGTCAACAGGGGATGGGCTACGAACGACGCGGGCCTCCTCCGCCATGGTGACTGCTTGGCGGCGACGGAGGCGGAGGTGGCGGTGGGTTAGCCTTCTTGATGTTACCCTCCTGCGATGCCTCACACCTGTCACGGTTGCTTGTCGGACACGGAGGGTCATGGCGCGACCTGCTCTTATGTCCTTCGTTTTGATTTCCGTCATAACGGGTCTGCTCCGTGTTGTCGCGGATGACAATGCCACACTGCTTTGGTGGGGGCATATCCGTACGATGGTGAGCCTTGTAGTCTTCCTGGTGTCGGGGGGATCGGGGCGGTGGCGATGGGCGGCGAGGTTGGGCTCTTTCTCCGTGGTCGGAGGATATGGGGATAGCATCCTTCCTGTTGCACGCATCCCTCCGTCTTCGTTCTGATGAACCCGTCCGCAATCCGACATCCTAAGGAGATATGTCCCTTGGTGTTTTGTACTGGCTAGATCGGCAGAGCGCTAGGTCAGACTCAAGCCTCTGAGAGGTGGCCTTTTCCTGCTGCTTTACTGCCTTGGCCACTAGGTCATAGACCTGCTCCACTGCCTCAGGCTATCTATCCTGCTCCAGAAGGGTCTTGGCGACGGCGAGGTTAAGGAGTGGGGTGGGCATCACCTGCTTGCCTTCACTGTCAATGTATGGCTTGGCCTGTGACGGCTTCGAGGGAGCCCATCCTAGGTTGCGTCGTACGCCAGGATTGTTGATGACGCGAGCCGGAGCCTTCTTAGCCTTCTGCTGCTGGAGCAGAGTCTTGTACTCGGGCTCCATTGCTCTAGCTTTTTCTATGGACTTCTGCGCGTTGACCAGATCTCGATCTAGTTTAGCGCCTTGCTCCGCGATGGCTTGCGCTTCCTCCAGTAGCTGCTGGCGCTTCTCGTCAAGCTGAGTCACATTTCGGATATGATCAACAGTTAGTGGCTCAACGAGGAGATTGTCGTACATCACTCTATCAGCTGGAGTAACATGGGCTGCTGCCGACGTGGATGCTCGAGGCGGCAAGTTTGCGGTGTTATTGTTGCTCGGACAGGTGCCGAGTTCCTGCGGCTGCTGCACTGGATTAGGCGGAGGAGGCATGACTCTTGCGCGATCATTGTCAGCAGCAATAAGTGGCCCCTTCCCCTTATCCAGTGCCGTAGGCGGAGCTTGCCCTGGCTGGTCTTCATCCATCGCTGTCCCAATGGTGACAAACAACCCTCGGGACATGACGGTGTTATTAGCTTGTTCGTCGCGCGAGTACTCCTCCTCCATCTCCTGCATGGCGGAGTCTAGCTCTTCTGGACTGAAGTCTATTTCCTCTTAATCTGCACTAAAATCAGCATAAAGTGCATCAATGACAGAGTCGGAGGGTGCCAGGATCTCCTCGATGACGGGCGGTGGAGGTGCAACGGCCTCGACGATGACTGGAGGTGGTGGTGCTGCTACGACGATGGCGGCCGGAGGCGGTGGTGGTGGCTTAATCGGAGGTGCTCCGTCAATGAGCGCAAGCGCTGTCTTAGCTGTCGCTTCAGCCTCCGCGTAGTTGTTGATGGTGTTCACCATGCCTTCGAAGGTGAGGCGTCCTGACGCCTATTACCATCTTAGAGAATGTCAGAGAAGCGTGCCGTGGTCCAGTCCTTCCACAAAGTGATAGATGGCATCTTCATTGGGGTAGTGGGCCAGATCGGCTCGTATACGGAGCCACCTGGCGAGGTAGTCGCGGGGGTTTTCGCCCTCTCTCTGAACGCAGCGCGCCAGATCGAAGATGGTAACCACACCGACGAACTTGGATCTCTGCTGTCCAGATGCACGGGCGAAGCCGGCGGATTTGCAGTGGTCTTCCACCTTTATATCCTGCACAGGGGCGGTTTGGGTGGGTCTTGAATTTTTCCGATCTTTGCCGTCAAACTCCGAAGAGAGATCCGACATCGATCCTTCCGCGGACGTATCCTGCCCATAGGCGGTTCGTGCGGGCCTTGATGCTCCTCCGACTCCCAGGGAACTAGTGCCCGAGTCGGTTTCGCCAATGAAGAGGTGGATGTCTCCGATAGGAACGATCGAACACCGCGTAGGGTTCGTCTTCGTCGGGATCCAGAACTCGTCGGGGGGGGGGACGATCGGAACGTTGCCGGAGAAGAGAACGCGACCGATGGCTACGGTTTCACCGATTCCTGCGAAGATCTTGGTCCTCGCCCGCTGAAGAGCCTGAAGCGCCTCTTGCCCCATGGTGGGCGCCAACTGTCGTGGTATTGCCGACGAGTACGCCATGGAGGGGTCCTCACAGTGCGTGTTTAGAGACGTGGGGTAAGGCGGACGGTTGACGGGTAAGAGGTAACACAGCTTACCCAGGTTCAGATCCCACAACGGTGGCGGAATCCTACTCCTGCTATAAATCACTATAATGGCAATACGCCGAGTTACAGAGATTAGGTTCGTTGTGCGAGGTGACTAGAAAGTCTAAGTTATCGTGCCCTAAAGGCTCCCATAGGCCTGACTTATATAGTCGCCAGGTCCTAGGATTACAGGGAAAAGTCCTAGCCAGACAGGTTACAGAGTTCTACACCGTCTATTACTAGTCTTGTGTATCTTGCACTCCAAGGCTCCGGGTACGCTGGTGACTCCATCGTAGCCTTCCTTTATCCGGCATGGGCCTCCCTTCTAGATCCACCTAACTGGGCCACCCAGTAGGCCATAGGCCATGCTACAGACTATGGGCCACCCGGGTTAGTCGGATAAGAGACATGCTATGACGATACCCATATAGCATATCCCCAACACCTTGCTCTATTAAGAATAATTATGTCAGAACTGCTTTATGTGATTTAGGAGCTGGAGTTAGTGTTATGCCTTTTTCTCTCTACAAGAGACTCCAGCTAGAAAATTTGATACCGACTGATATATCTTTGCAATGGCTGATAAGTCAACTACTATTCCTGTTGGTATATGTGAGGATGTTCCTGTTCAAGTAGCTCATAATTGCTTGGTTTTGACTGATTTTGTTGTGCTTGAAATGCCTGAAGATGATAATATGTCTATTATTCTTGGGAGACCCTTTCTTAATACTGCAGGTGATGTCATCAATTGTAATCAAGGAAAAGTAACATTCAATATTAATGACAAAGAGCATACTGTTTATTAAGAGCTATTGCCTGAAATCCATTGAAAATATTGATAGCATCAAGGTTGGAGAAATATACTGTCCCATTCCACAAGAAAATTTTGAAACTATTATGATTGGGACCATTGCTATCAAGTATGAGGTAACATAATCACCTTGTGTGATACAAAGTTTTGTCTCATATAAGATTGTTTTGGTAACAAGACTTGATCAACCTTGTTAACAAAAGGATTTTAATGAACAAAATAATGTTTTCACTATAGTTATTCTTGCTTTCTTTTACTTTTCTCCTTCCTAGTCGTTGCCTTTTCCTTTGATAACTTTGGTTTTGTTAGTTGTTTGCTTGTTAGAGTGTTTTAGAACTTCTGTAGTTTGGTTTTTGGTTTGCTTTTGCTTCTTCTAAAAAACTGTTTTTGCGAGAAAATAAATTTTCATACCCTGAAAATTGGCCCAAAATAAAGTTCCTGATAAATCCCAGAAAATTCAAAATAAATTTTTCCTTAAAAAGGGGGCAGAGGGACACCTGGAGTGACCCAGGGGGCCACCCCAGGCCAGCACACCCTTGGTGGACTCTGCCAACCCCTAGGTGGTGCCTGGCTGGGGTGTGGCCCACCTAGGCCCCTCCAAGTTGCCTCCTCCTAGCCATCTTCTTTCTCTCTCCCGAAAAACACCGGAAAACTTTCTCAAGCTCGAGTTCCTGTTGTTCTTGATCGCGAATTTCGATCTCCTTGCTCAGCCCGTCTTTGTTACTGATTTTTGGAGGGATTGCTCCTTGGTATGTGCCTCCTCCACTTGTCCAATTAGATTTGTGATTGGTAGATTGTATCTTGAGTATTTTGCTGCTATAGGTGACAGGTTGTGTGAGCTTGCAGGCTTGTTCTATGCTTAGACATTTCATTTTGATGCATGTGTAGCCCTTTAGCAAGTTCATATAGTAGTTTCTCATCATTTATCAACTTGGAAATCACTTGGTTTGATGTTTGTCTAAAAATTTTAGAAAGGAAGATGAGTGCATACCCACTGAATCATTACGATTTGATGGTACCTGAGCCAATGCAAGTTCATCGTGAATAAGGAGTCTTCCCTTCTATATATCCATGCCATGAATTTATGAGAGCCGCGGGGATCTTCTAATATTTCCAAACTATGATTACCAATGCAGGGTTGGAACACTTTGTTGAAGGGGAACCACTTCAATATGTTAAGCTAACCATGGTTGTTCTGCAGGACTTTCGGTTTACTTGGTCTTCATCTAATCCCATGGTCCATTATAAAATATACAATATAGTTGTCGACCTGCCTTTTGCTAATTTCTATGCAGCAATTAGAGTACCTCAGTGGGGATCTTGTGAGAAGATCAAGGAGAGGCCCAAGTCACTTATGGATTTATATGCTGAGATTTGCCAAGGTTTCGACTTCTCAAAGGAAAGTGGTAAAATTCGGAACATTCAGTTCCCAACCATTAGATATTTTGCCTATTTCATTACCGAGTGTGTTATTGCTAGAAAGATTGCTAGAAAGTTATCTTCTTTTGATCTAGCTTTTATCGCAGCTAATTTTGAACAGGAATAGATCTTATAACCTGGGTGCTTTGATAGCTTACCGTCTCACCACTAACCGCGAGAAGGGTGGAATTTTTGGAGGTCTCATTGCTTCTAGGTTGCTAGCTTTCCATGGTTTAGAGCCTCACCATTCATATTATCGGTTTCCCATAGAGAGGCTTGATCTTGAATCCATGATTCAGCATAATTTTGTTTCTCTAGGGGCTACTATGAGAAGTTTACCGTATGAGCTATCTTTTGCCAAGCGTGGTTGGAGAGGGGGTAGGACTTAGAAAGTAGTTTATTTGCATGTACCTACTTTGTTTAATTTTGATAACAGGCAAGGATGGTCGCTCACGGAGGAGGAGTTTGACACATACGTGGCAGAGCTCTCCCAGCAAGAGGAGAATGTTGGAGAGGATGCCGAAGATGATTTGGTTCATCCCTCCAACTTGGGAGAGTATTCATACCAGCATCCCTCTTATGATTGGGGCGCGTCTTCTTGTTCATCGCAAGCGCCTGACTATGATCATTCCTATGATGACCCACCACATTGGGGTTACTATCCGCGCTATTGAGCCCCACTTAGGCCAAAAGCCTAAGCTTGGGGGGAGGTATACCGACATTACACTCATCTATATATCATGTTTCGTCGGTTCTTTGTATATCCATTGTTTCACTTTCTTTTTGGTACTTGTTGTTGTTTTCTTAAAAACACAAAATTACCAAAAATATTTTTGTTGTTTCTCTTGGTTTGTTTCTTTGCTTTTTAGCTTTGGTTTGCCTTAAAGAAAAATCCAAACAGATTTTGCTTTGTTTGTTTTTGCTTTGTTTGCTTGCTTTTAAAAAAAATCGGAAACACCAAAAATATTTTTGTTCTTCTTTGGTTTTGTGAGTTCTTTGCAGGGTTCAGCCGTCCTCAGTGGATTTTGGTTTCATGCTATTATTCAAGTCACACAAGTGAAGGGCAATAATGAATATTAATACAACTTGAGGTGTGGTAAGAGGCTGGTAACGAACTCTATTTGTTTTCATTTTTGTACATATACTCATCATTGTGAGCATGCTTAGTCTGCTCATGTAAGGAGTATGTTACTGATGGATTCTTAGTAGTTCTTACTTGTTTGTGATTAGCTCCAGCTTGCTAATAGTTTGTAGCATGTCATATGAATGTTTGCTTGAATTGTTTTATTCATATTTTGGTATGATATTGTGGTATCCTCCTCTGAAAGTTTCATGTGAATCGACTTGGCACATGCTCACTCATGCATATGTCTAAACAATAGTCAGTAAGCCTCAATGATTTATTTTGCCTCAGAGTTCTTGTATCACTTGCATGCCATAATTATTCATGTTTTGTTGCAAGCATGATTATGACAATTATTGCTCTCTCGTTTGTAGCTTCCTCTCTATTGCTAGCCTTCACTTGCACTGAGTATGAGCTCTACTTGTGCTTCCAACTCTCCAAAACCATCATTGTTGACCACCATACCTACCTATTAGCATCATTTTCTATTTCAGTGCATATTCTATATGCCTTGTTTTCTTCCAAATAAAATGTTTGTCTGTTTTGAGAAAGTTAGTTAGTAAAGCTCTCACGAACTTGATGGCACACTTTATTTCTTGCCCTTAATAATCCTGAACTATTGTGACTTTCCATGAAAGTTATATGCTTGCAAATTATAGGTTGTGAGTTAGCAGAACCGTGTTGTCACGGGGAACGCTTTCAACACTTATGGATACATATCCAGTTAATACCATGCTCTTTTGGTTGCGGATGTCGTCGATGTGAAATAAAAGGGGAGCTTGTGAGTTCATGGAGTATATATATGTGTTAGAGAAACGCCTGGGCCGCTAGCCTAAGCCATGCCTAATCATGGTGGAAACTTGCATCATTACCATAGTGAGCATCTGTGAAGCATCCTCAATAAAAACATATGCACATAGTAAATAAAAAGATCGCTGAGATGCTCACTGTCTGCTGGCCTTGTCATTTTGATCACGGGATAGCTCCTGTATCATGTGCAAGGGGTACCCCGTTGGCGGTTCTCTATGATACGCATGTATGTACAATGACAAGAACTTATAAGTAACCAAAGTTGAGTAGAATGCGGAGCGGACCTCGTACTCAAGGGACTTGGGATTTCTAGTTTATGGTCTATCAAGCATACAACTCATATTGGACCTCACTTTCACCTTAACCACATGAAGATGCCTATGATAGGGGCAATGAGATCTCAAAGCTAGTGAGTACCTTCCTTTTAGCATTTGGAAGCCTTTCAAACTTTTTAAAACCTTTTCACTTCCTTGTTGAGTCACCACTTATTCTATGAGCACCCTCTTGAGAGCATAGTTGCCATTCTTGTGTTTGTCTCAAAACTTGGTTAATTATGTTATGACTTTGATGCTTGTATCTCTGATATCTATACTTCTAGTCTTCACTTGAACTTCAGAGGTGCCTTGGCATTTATATTGTGCTCTACAAACAAAGGAAAGCGAGATACCATCTATCATACCTTTTTATGAGCATTGCAATGTTGCTTATGTTTATGTTCCATGCTACTTATTATTATTGAGTTGTTTTCTCTTCATAGCTTGCAATGAATATTGAGTAGACTTAGTTGCATACTTGTGTTGAGAATATATACATCATATGAAGCAAATGTGTTCGTGAAAGTTCTTTTATCGCACTCAGTTTTCAACTGAATTGCTTGAGGACAAGCAATAAGCTAAACTTGGGGGAGTTGATACGTCCAAAACGTATCTACTTTCCCGAACACTTTTTCTATTGTTTCTCCTCTAAACTTGTGTGATTTGGATACAACTAACACGGACTGGCGCTGTTTTTAGCAGAATTACCTTGGTGTCTAGTTTTTGTGCAGAAAAACAACTATCAGGAAAAATCCCGAAAAATATGTCAAAAATTCTATTTCACCAGAAGATCCATGGAGCCAGAGTACGAGACGGAGTGGAGGCCTGGGGGCCCACACCCCTGCCAGGCGCGGGCCAGGCCTGGTCACGCCTAGGGGGGGTGGCCACCCCAGGCACCCCCTCGGCCTCCCTCTTCGCCTATAAGTTACCCCTTGACCTAAAAACCGAGGGGGGTTTGTCGTTTTTCTAGAAAGAGTTCTGTTGCGCCGCCATCACCAGAAGCCGCGATTCGGATCTAGAAACTCCGTTCTGGCACCCTGTCGGGATGGGGAATTTGGGGAGGATCATCGCCATCGTCATCACCAACGTCTCTCCATCAACCATCAATATTTCCCTCATCCATGAGTGAGTAATCCCCCACTATAGGCTATGGGGATGGTAGGTATTGGATGAGTTCTATCATATAATCGAATAAGATTGTTAGGGCATAGTGCCTAGTATCTCTATTAGTGATATTTAACTTTGTTGCAACTTGTTGTGCTTAATGCTTGTCACTAGGGCCCGAGTGCCATGATCTCAGATCTGAACTTATTATTGAATCATTATGATAGTATTGTTTGTGATCTTATCTGCAAGTTGTGTACACATATCATTGTCCGGACCCAAAGGCCCCGAAGTGATAGAAATTGGGACAACCGGAGGGGATGGCTGTGATGTGAGGATCACATATGTTAATGGAGTGTTAATGCTTTGCTCCGGTGCTCTATTAAAAGGAGCACCATAATTGACAGTAGTTCCCTAGAGGCCCCGTTGCCATGGGCTGGCAGGACAAAAGATGTGCAAGTTCTCATTGCGAGCAAGCATGACTATATATGGAGCACATGCCTATGATTGTTTAGTACTTGGATACTTATTCTTATTTATCTATAATGTCCTAGATCTTGAAGTTACATGTTTAGACTCGTCCATGCAACGCCCGTCCATCCATCCATATGCCTACCGCGCTCATATCCCAATTTTTGCTACTACTGTTACTATTGCTCCTGTTTTGCTGCTGCTGTTGCTTTGCTGTTACTACTACAAGCTGTTGCTACTACAAGTTGTTGCTACTGATAAACTTCTGTGAGCAAGAACTATTTTCAGGTGCAGCTGAATTGACAACTCAGTTATTAAGGCTTGCAAGTATTCTTTGGCTCCCCTTGTATCGAATCAATAAATTGGGTAATACAATCCTTGAAGACTGTTGCGATCCCTGAAAACTGTTGCGATCCCCTATACTTGTGGGTCATCAATGGGCTCCAGAAATACAAAACTGTAAAAGTAACGGGGCCGACCCACAGGGGAGATTAGTAACAGTAATGGTACGTAACAGCGTCATGCCGTAAGAGTGGCAGGCCGAAACAGTAACATACCAAAATAACGGCAGACCGAAATAACAATAGCTCTAAATAGTAATAGGCCGAAATAGTAACGGGCCAAGAAAGTAAAAGGCCGAAACAGTAACGGCCGAGACGGTAACATACCAGAACAGTAACTCTCGAAACACTAAAGGGCCAGAACATTAAATGGCCAAAATAGTAACGGGCCAGAATAGTAGCATGCCTGGACAGGATCGTACCATGCCAGAACCATAACAGGCCGAGTTTGCACGAGGCCGGAACAGTAATAGGTCGAGGAACTCACCAGGTTAAACGGGCCAGAATATGTGCCGGATATTTACGGGCCTAAACAGTAGGGCCCAAAGTATATGGTCCCGGCTCGAACAGTACGTGTATATACAGAAATGGGCCAGAACGGTTTCCGGCCAAAGCGGGCTGGCCAAACGGGCCAATTTTAAACAATGCATGGCGGAACACTAATGGGCCCGGATATTTATGGGCCGTGCGAACGGGCAAATTTTAAACAGTGTGTGTGGAAACAGTAACAGGCTAGAAAGTTTTTGGACCGACCACGGCTGCACTAGTGGACCCATTTGTAACAGTGCATGTCGAAACAGTAATGGGCCATGTCCTGTTGGGCTTCCTTAATGGGCTGGCCCACTTAATAATTACCGGGCCTTGGCTGGTCCTATCTTTTACCATGGTTTCATTGAGAGTTAATGGTGTTAACTGGCTGTTAACGGCGCTTGCCACGTGACAGTTTGCATGACATCAGCAGTCAACACGGCTGTCGAACACATCTACGACGGAACGACTTTTCGTGGATAAAGGGTGTAGATTCATTTGTGACGGGGATTTTACCGCGAAAGGCATCCATCGTAGAAGACTCTTCAGCCACGAAAAACAGGCCTTTAACCACGAAAATCGTATGTTGTAAAAGGAAATTTTTCTTGTAGTGGTTGCTTTAGAAAACACCCCTTTTTTGCACTCGTAAAATGAAAAATGGATTTTTGGTGCAACAAAAAAGAAAACTTCCTCCTGCAACATTGTTTTTCATCCCATGATACACATGTGTGCATAATATGGGCATATTACCACAAACTATGCCGCGATTCTAGCCATAACATTGGTCATTTAACCTGAAAGCGAGAAAACCTCGATTGAGATAGGTCATTTGTGAAGGTTTTTTTGAGACACAATCAATATACCAAGTTTGGCATTTTTCCTTGCAACTATGTCACATAATATGACACCACGCGAAGGTTTTGCATTGTTTCGATCGTTTGTGAATTTTTTATGCCCGTTACAAACTATCGTCAAACTTTCTAAATCGGCGAGCATGAAGATTCTTAGCTCGGGGTTGAGCCTCGCTAAACTTGCATTGGATCTCTGATGAAATAGAATATTATGAACCTACAAATGATTTTTGAAAAAAAATCATGAGTATCAGATCATGTACCTCACTGCTAGGGAAAAGCTGATTAGTGGCGCACTATTTTTCGACTTCTGTGGTGCATATGGGATGCGCCACTGTTATCACTCCACTAAACTGCAATTTTGTGGCCCAATTCAAAATGCGCCACTAAAGTCTCAAAATTCAGTGGCGCATATTGCCTATATGCGCCATAGAATGTTTTTCAAATTTCAAAAAAAAAGGCGGGCTAGATCTAAAACTTCTATGGCACATATTACCAATATGTTCCATAGAACTGTTTTTCAAATTTTAAAAAAAAACAAGCCAAATCTGGCCGAAGGAGAAGGAGGCCACCATCGGAGGAGGAGGAGGTAGCCGGAGGAGGACGTCACCGGGGTCGTCGTCATTGTCGGAGGAGCTCACCAGGCTAGAGGAGGAGGAGGGGGTCGCCGGAGGAGGAGGTCACCGGGGTGATCGTCGTTGTCGGAGCAGCTCACCGGGATAGAGGAGGAGGAGGAGCTCACCAAGGTGGTGGTGGTGGAGGAGGAGGAGGAGGAGGAGGGAGGAGCTCACCGGGTGGAGGAGGAGGAGATCACCGGGGGTAGAGGAGGAGGAGGAGCTCATCGGTGGTGGAGGAGGAGGAGGGAGGATGAAGAGGGAGGAGAAGGGGAGGAAGAAGGTGAGAAGGAGAGAAGAAGTGGAGGGAGGAGAAGTGTGGAGGAGAGGAAGAGAAGAAAAGGAGAAAAGAGAGGGAGAAGTGGCCAAGACTTCTGTGGCGCATATGGGAGAAATGTGTCACAGAAGTTTCTCCCCTTTTTATTTTTTTCAGAAAAAATCTTCTTTCTGTCATAACTTTTTACTCTTTTTGAATTTGAGAAATCTGTAAATTTCAGAACGGCCTTTGGCCGTTGAATTCTAGTAGGAAATTTCGAGACAATCATTTTGATGGTAATTTTTTTCCGACATCATATGCAAAAGTTATGGTCGTTTTACCATGCCATGACCTTTTTTTGCAAAATACATCGAAATTCATGTTTTTCAATTTCCCATACAACTATAACCCAAAATATAACTACATCTTAAAGGAATTTTTTTTGAATTTTTTATCATTTTTGTTTATTTTTTACAAAAGTTAAAAGGCGATCCAAGGGGGTGGGATCTGTTTTTCCTAATCGAATTATGTGGCGCATACCTCTATATGCACTTCTGTGACGCATCCACCCGGGCTTTCTGTGGCGCATATGGTCATATACGTCACAAAAGCTTTAACTCATGTGGCGCATATGAATATATGCGCCATAGAAAACCCGGGTAGCCCAACCCTGGTGGTGGGTCCTGCCATACTTCTGTGGCGCACCGTCCCTGTGCATGCGCCACAGAAGAGTGAAGGATTCTATGGCACATTTGGTGGTATGCGCCACTGGGTTTTTTTATGGCGCATGATCCAAGATTTGCGCTACAGATGACTTGTCTATCTATAGTTGTTTTTCTAGTAGTGCATGTAGTTCAGATCTAACTCACTTCCTACTGATTCGGCAGAAATTTGTTTTTTTTCTGAGGGATGGACGAAAAGGTTTGAGATACCCCGGTTGGGACATTATCCATTCAAGATGGTCTACTATTTTTGAAAATTAGGGTGGTATCATTTTGAAACTTTCATTTGGTGGTTGCTTCACAAAACACCCTATTTTTTGCACTCGAAAAATAAAAAATATGTTATACGAAAGTATTTGTATTTTTATATATTTTCTTGAATAAAAATATGTAATGTTTGAGTTTATATCTATAGATCTTATTTTTCTACAAATTTTGATATATTAGATATATTTTTCTGAATTTAAATAATTTAGTTATGATTTTTCTAAGATTAATATTGCAAAAAGGAAAATAGCTACGCCGGCGGCGTAGACTTGACAGCGTCGCTCTGCCGTTAGCCTAATCGTCTACGTCGACGGCTGCCATCGACCTATTCATCCTACACCGATGACAAAACTAGACCGACGGCCGCGCAATCCGGCTGCGGAGTCCGTCAAGCTGCGCCGATGGCCCCTAAATTTTGCCGTCGACATAGAATGCGGCTATCGGCATATAAAGTTATTCCCCTAGTGTAACTAACTGATCAGAAGAAAAAGTGTTGACACTTATAGTAGCCTCGTCTATTAGAGGGTTGAATCAGGCTTCACTAGTCGAGACAATGTTGCCTGACCGATATTTCTTAAACGTTGCCAAGAATAGAAGTCATAGAATTGTACGAGTCTTTCATTCATGGAACTGAAGAAAATCATTGGCCTCACTCATTGTGCTCGCTTCATGAAGATTTGAAACGAGCGCAATACAAAGGTCTTCCACAACATCTCTATCATGGATGCAAGCAAATGGAGGAACTCCTTCCGTTTTAAAATATATAAGATATTTTAAATTCGTGAAAAAAAATATCTAAACTACTTTTAGTGTGTAGATTCATTCAAGTTTCGAGTGAATCTACACATTAAAAATAGTCTAGAACGGAGGGAGTAGAAGGGAAGGAGTAGTTGCCACGAACCTCCGGTCGTCTTATTCTCCGTTCAAATCAAGAGAGTTTTTAAGATCCAGAATTACACGGTAAAGTGTGGTTGAGAGAGTTGACGCGGTGCCTTCCCTCTTGTCGTGTTCCACCCTATAATTTCCTCGAGACATGATAAACCAGCCGTCATATTGTATACGGTAGGTGAAGCCTGCATCTGTACAACTTGTTCATTTAATAACGTGATACCTTAAATAATCTGTTCCGCCAATCATCACAAATCGAGCTTCTCCCCATTTAGTGGTCTCTGCTAGTCGTTTTCTTGAGCAACGCCTAGATGAAGAAGGCTGCCGGCGAGTTTGGGCACCACCGTGCGAAAGCACGGATATAGCGAGTTAGAGAAGGATACCAACGAGTTCACTAGTCGAATCAGACTTGGGGAATTTGGGGTCTCGCCACTCGCCAACAAGGTAAAACAAGTCATATTTTACATATATGCTCCGGTTCGCCAGTTTCAGTAATCTCCATATGTTCATGCATCTAGCTCGATTTCAGATCACTGGGCTGCAACTTATTTTTATTTTCTTTAAAAATTTGAGTTGTGATTTGTAAGTTGTAAGAAAGCGGCTCCGAACGAGACAGGAGGACAAATTCGGCGCCATTGTTGAAGATACAAAGCTCTGTACTAACTTCACTTGCTTAGCCGTGCTAAGCACTTCCCGTAGCTAGTTGTCTCTTTTCTCCAAGGGGGAGCTTCACTGGTACCGGAACGTGTTTTGCACACGGTCAAAATAGGTTCATCAGCTCTGAGCCAACGCCCCCGCGTCGTCCGAGTCGGGCAACGCGGAAGGCGACCACATCTCTTAATCCTTCACGCTCGGTAACTGCACCCAGACGCCGCCGCCTGGGGCAGCGGCGGAACACGCAGCAGGTGTTCACGGGAGTGGGAGAAAAGGCTGCTGTCCATGGCGTTTCGTCGGGGCATCCCCATGGAGTGAGTGGCGCTTCGAAGGTTCGTTCCCGCGTGGCCGAGCGGTGTGAATTCCCCAAGATCTGAACTCTGAAGCTCTTTTGTGTCGCGCCCGGGAGTCTGCTCGGTGACGGCGGTCGCCCGCAAAACTTAGACGGAGGATGATTTTTTCTTGGAATTTTCCGGACCTATTAGCTAGCGCCCATTTTAGCCTCTCGCATGCTAAATCGGCTGATTTTCTAGCGTAGACTATTTTAGGGCACTATTGGAGATGCTCTAACACCGTTTTCACAATTCTTAGGACCCACCGATCGACCACCTATGGATGGATATAGGTAGACCCATCCGGTCATAGGACCTTTAATGCATCTCCGCCGGGTCAATCCATCCGGACAACCTAAATAGTCTGTTTCTGTCTGTTTAAGTCGGACCACGATTGATATGGGTAGGGGTTCAGCCTGTTCGGCCAGTCATCCCCAGCGAAGCGATCCATTTGTTCGTCTTGGCTGTGGATTTTTTTTGCAAAGTCAAACACAAACGGTTCGTTGTAAAAAAGGCAAAGTTCGTATTAAATTGACATTTAAAATATAAAAAACATAATTAAACTAATCCTAGCCCTAGCTACCGATCTTCGCGCGTCGGCTCGCCTCATCCATCTACGGGTCGAGGTCGATGTACGCCGGTGATGTCCAGATGTTGGGCGGTGGCAGGGCCGGAGCGGGAGCAGATGCAGGCGGATTGATCGCATGCACAGGCCACGGCGCCCAACCGTGCGGGGGGTACGCCAGCTCCATCCCCACCTCCGGCGCGATCGGAGGCGCCCGACCCGGCAGCAGCGGCGGTGGAGGCAGCTGGGCATTCGTCTCAGCCACCATGCAGGTGAGCTTGAGGGTCTCCTCGTAGCCACGCCACTGGGCTTCCTCCTCCTGTGCGGTGGCCGCAATGGCCTGCTCGGTGAAGGCGTCCTTGTCGTAGCCCCGCGCCAGTACCTCGCGGTACTCTAGGGGCAGGTTTGCGGCGATGTCGTCTACCGCCTCCTGCTTGACGATGATGTCGTCGTCGACGTCCTCGTCGTTGCCGTTGTTGTTTCCGTCCTCACTGTCGAGCTCAGTGTCGGAGTGGTTGACGACGCCCTCGTTGTCCGAGTTGATGTCGGGGACGGAGTAGACCTCCCCCGACTGCAGGTCATGGCGGATGGTGGTGGCGCGGCGCACCTTGTGCTCCTACTCGAGGAACTTCTTCCAGTAGGCCTCGCTATGGTAGGCGGCATCCCACCATTGGGGCGGCGGGGGGGGCTAATCCGGCGGCGGATCTCCTCCTCCAGCCCTTTGCCCGTCTTGGGCACGGGCGGCACCGGGACACGGTCCCGGTTGAGGTGTCAGCCGATAGGAGGGACACGTCATTGTGCCTGATGCCCCGGCCCTTCCTCCAGCGGCGCTCTCACTCCGTGATGCGGAAGTACTGCCGTTCGCGGTGCTCTCCCTCCGGCCGCGATGGTGGGCGAACCTCCATAGGACGGCCCCGGAAATCCTTCGGCGTCGACGGAGGCGGCAGGGACGTGCCGCGGAGGAAGGCCGGCAACCGGAGAGAGCTGGCCGCTAGAGCCAGACGCTTCATGGTCGTTCTTGCTCCTCCCCTTTTTCAGCCACGACGGCGTCTTCATTGTTGGTGGTGGCGGCGGCTAGGGTTTGCGATGGCGAGAGGTGAGGAGTGCGGCACCGGTGGGCGCAGGGTTAAATAGCCCCTTCACCCGCGGACACGCGCAGCTTCCCGCTCCTTCGCCATCAATGCGGGCGCGAGAACGCGGGCGGCGCCCAGTGGGTCAGCGTGCCATCGCGTCGCCATTGATGGCGCGGGCTGCTGCCGGTCAGCCTTCCACCATCGCCTCTGAATCGCTGTCGTGGTTGCGTCTGAATCGGTGTCGCTGACCGCGTTTGAAATCAATGCCACGGGTCAAGGTGGATGACGGGTGGGCCAGTAGCACGCGCGGGAACGACGTTCGCGTTGTCCGCGCGTGTCCGAGCCGACGCGACCGAGCCCCAGATTAGATGCATGGATGGGTCAAGCCGGACGCGTTTCTCCGGATGGGTCGGCCCGCTGGGGCACCGCGCACTCCCCACATGTCCAGACACGCTTGGACCGGATGGGTCAGGTGGAGATGTCCTTATGCTATGTATTCTTTCCTTCCACGGTGTGGCTCGTCTTCTCTACCTTTATCATTGGCCGCGTGTGTCTTTTGTCATGGGTGTTCGTTCTTTCTTCCCAAATCCTCTATTCTTAGAGCATCTCCACTCGGGAGGCCCTAAAGCTCCCCTAAAGGGCTATGGGGTACCGGCGCTCAAAATTGCGGCCAATCCGGCTCACTAAACTTATTTTCGCGCTGGCGTGCCTCTTTTAGTTATGCGGCGCCTCCAGGCTAAACCCAATCTAAGGGAGGGGCAAGCGGGGGCGCCGGATGGAGCTGAAAACAACGTGGACCAGCCCTGGCAATGAGGTAGGCGCATCCTTCCCACCCTTTACAATCCTTCCCGCCATTTCCCGCTATAACCAGGGTGGCCGCCATTGCAATCCACAAATCCACACCTCTCTTTCTCACCATGGACAACTCACACTGGGCCTTTCTCACCCTCGAGGAGACGGAGGCGCTATGCGCCTCCAGCTACCCATGTCCACCGGGCTACCGGCTGCCCCCCGACTAAGCGTTGAGCGTCGGAGGGGTGCTCGTCCCTCCTGTGTCTCGTGGTTCCGCCCGTGGGGCGGCCATCACGAGCCACTACTACCTCGAACTCACGATGGAGCAGCAGATGGATCCCAATTGGTGCCTCGACAACACCACGACTTGGACCACCTTATTCTCCAATCGGCGAGAAAAAGAGCTTGCCAGGTACGAGGGCGACGACCCTCCTCTGATCAACCACAATGAAGTTGGCCGACGACTGTGGTGGTCGACCTGAACGCTTGCCGGTGTGATCGGTCGCATCATCGAAGGAGATCACCCTCACCTGTGGTACCCGTATTTTCAGCCTCCGCGGAGCCCTAGCAGAGGCGGCAGCAGCGCTCGTGTCACCAGTCGGGGCACCCCACCTCCGGGTGGCCAGCCTCCGAGGTCGGAGTGGCGGGTGCCACCGAAGTACGATATGGAGGCGCGCCATCTTGGACGCACCAACGACCCGGAGGAGTTCTCGGGGCAGCGCGTGGCCATGCACGCCTCTTTGGATCGCGTCGTCCTCGGCTGCAGCAACCGCGGCCGTCGAACTACGCTGATCGACGGCCTACGCTACCCGCATCAAACCGCAGAAGGGCTTAGGGTCTAGTCGCGCGCACCAAGCGACAATGATGATGACGATGCCGAGAACCCCGAAGTCATGTACTATAGGCCTAGGCAGGAGTACGAATAGTTTTAATTTTTCATGTAATAAATAAATCGCTAATAAAAAATTCCATATTATTTTATGGATGTACGACTGGGAGCCTCCCAAATCATGAACCAATCTGCCCCCTGCCCTATACGGACCAAAATCGGGCCACGCCTAACCCCGTATGAGGGTATCGAGTGAAAATGCTCTTAGGATATCTCCAACGGATCGATGCATTTTAGCCGAACGCATCCGTTTGTATCTGACGGATCAGAGGATAAAGAACACACGGGCCAAAGGTGCGATAAAATGAACGAGTGAGCACGGACCGACGCACTCCTAGCCCAAATTTGGGTCTGAAATGTGTCCAGCCGGCTGGACAAGCCATAGACCCGCCGCGTGTTGGGAACCGGGACTGCATGTAAATGACACAAATAATATGGTAGATATTTTTTATTCATTAAGAAGATACCCATTAAATAGAATTTTGAGATAATCATTACAAATACTAAACTACGACGGCTGCAGTTGTCGTCAAGCGCCCAACAACAGTAGTGCCAACTCCTCGCCGCCCTTAGTCTCGGTGTGGACGGAGGGGCCACCCTCGTCGAGATGCCCCTTTCCTATGGCTAGGTGTGCCGCCATGATTTCCGCCTCTATCTCCTCCTCCTCCTGGGCACAACGTTGCTGGAACCTGGCGTCGGTCCTGCAGGCTAGGGTTTTTTCCCTCTCCTCCACCTCCCTTCGGTGTTCCAGCGCCTCCTGCGGCTCAGTGTCCCACCACCCCCTTGCCTTCTAAGCCTCCGCATCGGCCTATGCAAACACAAACACCTCTATCTCTGTGTTCTCAGCGTCCATGTCTTCCTATCGGCTCCGCCTCGCCTCGAGCACCATCTCCACCATGGAAACGAGGATGTCATTCAAGTCCTTCCGCTCGACATCCATGAACCGGCAAGACTCGTCGCGGTGGATGGTCTCGAAGGATGCGAGCAGTGTGCGCTACTCGTTGCTCATGGCCTCGTCCTCGTCGTGGTCCTCTGGACTGTCGACGTTGTCCTCGTCCAACACATCACGGTTCTCATCCTACGCATACTCGGCGATCTTCGCCGCCTCCCTAAAGGCGATCGCATGCGCTTTGGCGTCCTCTAGGAAGTGCTCGTGCGCCAGCTGCCTGATTCTCGTCCAGTTGGTGATCTTTCTACGAGGCATGGCTGGTAGACAGGGTTTGTCATCCACCATGCTGCGTCGTTCTTCTTATAGCCATGACCACATGGCGTGAAAAAGGGCGGTGGTGGACGGGAAACGAGAGGCCTCACGCGGGAATCGAGCGACCGAACAGGAAGCCGACGGGGCGATTGGCGACGGGACATGCCGGCACTAACTTCACGTCGTTGTTCATGGCAATGTGGGACTAGAAAAATGTGTCATACCATTAGGTTCACCCCATGCCCCAAATCAAAGCTGGCCAACCTGCCGGCCCAAAGCACGCGTGTCTGGCACATCATGGGCCTAGCACGACACTTTGCTTAACGAGTTGGGCATGGCCCGCGACTCGGTTGTGTTGTGCCTGAGCCTCTACCTCAAGCCCGTGTGTCGGCACGACATGACCCATTAACGGGCCAGCATATTAGGCATGTTTAGCTAATACTAGATGGACACGGCGCGCTATGCCGCGCCGCCATTCGCTAATGGCGTTTAGGGGTGTGCTTGTTTGCTTTTTTTTGTTTTGGATTCGATGTGGTATGGGCTTGGTTGCAATACGGTGGAGGCCAGCATGGGATATGCTGCGACCCTAAGCACGCCCTCCCCAAACCCGCCACACCAGAAAACCCTGAAAAATTCAGAGCACCTCAGAATGATCGTCACCAAGTTGCCGCAATTGTTGGACCAATAACAACACACACAAAACACACTAACGATAGCTAGAACCGACCCACCATACAAACCGAAAGAAAAACAACCTCAAATCCCACGGCCCATGCAACCGAACCACACATGACCAAAAGGACATCCGCAACTAACCTACTGCAGAAATCAAAGAAAATCTCCCGCTAAATACATCCCGCACACCCAAAATTTCACAAATCCACTGCAACATGCATGGCACGTCCACGAAACAGCACTGGCTCCCAACCAGCCACCGCACAAGCGACCACCACAGACCGGCATCACACACGCCCATACATCGAACATGCCCCGCGAGCATCACCAGAATCAACCACCACATGAGCGCAAAAAATGTAGACCAAATAAAAGAGTAAACAAACCAAAGCAGGGAACAGACAACCTCGGAGAATGCAAGCGTACGTGTCCAAAAAAAACCAGCACATAAGAACCTCAAGAGATAAGGAAGCAGGAGACCACAACACTACTGAAGGAAACCACCTGCACTAAGAATAGAGGAAAGAGGGACCCGGCGATCTAAGAAGGAGCGAACCCTGCGGCCCGTGTTTGCCTTCCACATAGAGGACATGCGGCCACAAGCGATAGGCCGCAAATGCCACGTGCTCAGAAACCATTCAGACATGCATGTCCACAAGGGAAACAATAATACACCACCAGGTAAGGACGAAAAGAAGGTCGAGCTCAATTCCGCGGGCAGCGAAGTGGCAACATGCAAGCCGGTGGCCCCAGCCCACGGGACACAACCCAAGCAACCACAGTATCACAATAACAATGAACCGTAAGACACTGACAGATTGTTCCACATCAAGCGGAACCGGCACAAGCAACCATATGCTCTCAAAATCAGGAAGCTTAGAGCCTTTTAAGATAGTGCCATTGATTTGTTGTAGGATATGTCAGTGAAAGAATTTCCACAATCCCTATACACTATGGCACCTATGCCACTGTCAAGGTAAAGAAACAACCATATATCCCAATATATTGAAATTTTATCACAGAGAATATTTCATAACTAAATGGCGAAGGTTCAAACCAAGATTTAATTATAAATATCATAAAAGAACATAAAAAGTATCTCGTTGAGAAATAAAATAAAGTTGTAAATAAAACTTGACCCCAATAAAGAGCATTAGAACCAGAGGAATCCAAAAGTAGCCGTCTAAGTTTTTAGTTGGTTGCACATATAACATATGCACTATTTGTGTGAACCATATAACTAAAGCTTAAAATATACCATCTGCAATTGAGTGACTTCTGCAACACAATCTGCTTTTTGCTCTGTTCAAACTTGTATATAACATAGGTTTTCATTAAAAGTACCACCAAGTTAGAATAGGCGTGGCATTATGTCATATATGTAAATACTGAGTCCAAATTAGAGCATTGCGTATAATAAACTGCAAAAAAATGAAGCTCCCAAGCCAGTTAAAATCATTCTATGTAAAAGTATAACAGGTGGCATGCAGTATGCACAATTGCTAGCGCTATATTTCTACATATGTACTCTCCAGTCTGCAAATTGTACAACTTTTGAGTAATGTCTTGATTCTTCTCTCATGTTTATTTTTCTTCAAAAACATACATTAACTGTTTTGAAAATATTTATAAAATATTACAGGTAACCAACTATTATGCATGAGAATGTAATAAACAATAATAATTGAAGATGATATGATATCATAGCCAACTAATCAGATAAATAAAGAGAGCTCGTGGATGTAAAGACACCACAACTTAGAGGAAAAGGAGCTAAAACTCATAGCTTTGCGCTCAGCATCACTTACAGTCCGACGTGACACCGGGTTACTCAAACATCATAGCCGCTTTTATCTACCATAAGAGCAGACTGATAAACTTAGCCATAATCATATAATTTATGCAAAGTAACCAAAAATAGTTTCATT
Source organism: Avena sativa (assembly GCA_916181665.1). Classification (NCBI taxonomy): domain Eukaryota; kingdom Viridiplantae; phylum Streptophyta; class Magnoliopsida; order Poales; family Poaceae; genus Avena; species Avena sativa. The sequence continues at coordinate 364,414,583 of OV702279.1, read as the reverse complement.
GTTTAAAACTCACCCGGAGCTTAGGCCCTCTTCTCGCCACCTTCACAGCCAGCCTGTGCGGCGGCGACGTCCTCCGGGTGGCGGAGTACCAGTCCTGGGTGTCTTGTCATAGGGCCATGCCTCCTCGTGGATTCGGGATTCCGGCTACAGCAGGACCTTGAACAGATCACCTATGTCCCGATCCGATAAGGTGCTCCGTCACACGGCCTCATATAGATGGCGCCAGCAAACCCTCGCTGCCAGTTGTGAGGGTAGAGGGAGTGTCTGATTCGTTTTCGTGGCAACCAGTTCGTGGGGATCAGAAGAGGTGGCGTCTTCCTTTTTTTCTTTTGGCGTGAGCAAGATCAGTGTACGAAAGACCGATTTACATGAGGCTAGTCAATCACGTACACACTACACGGAGCAACACCAAAACACGTGGCAGGCAAAAGAAAAGCATTCTACAAGACCAACGCCTTGTCTTTCAAATCAACCACAGCTCTCCAATTCTAAAGAACTTAGTTCTCTTTTTTTTTTGACCTGTATTTATTTATTTATTTAAAGATACGGTACTTGAGCCTAAAGTTGAAGCCTATCGGACGACACGGCATGGCCCGTTTACTAACATGTGATCGTGCCCGTGCTCGTGCCAGGCACAGTAAAATTTTAACGAGCCGTGCCATGCCGCGGGCCGGTCCAACGCCCCCAACCTATCACGAGAAGACAAAGTCCCATTGTTTTTTCATGGGTGACCAAAATGTATTAGGCCTAGGATGCTCTTAGTGTGGTTCTCTAAAAAAATAAACAAAAATTCTATTTTTAGATTGGTTGTTGGTTCACGTGTTGCCAGATAAATCAAACCGTTTGTCTGATTTAAGATCCGTTTTCAGTGTTGAATTAGTCGCGATGAGATATTTAAAATTAAATGCCATGTTAATATGTCAATAAAAAAATCGAACCAAAAAGTTATCTTTCCCAAACATGTAAGTTATCCTTGTCATAATATGTAAGTTATCCACTCAGTAACATATAAGTTACCTATCATATAAACGTGTTGGGTAGAGACGTTCTCGCATACATGTTGAGTAAGTTTAATTAGAACATGATAGCCTAACTGTTAGGGTACTGAGACTTCATTGACACCAATGCGTTAGCGTCAACGAGAGATAAAGGTTCAGTACTCTAAAATCCTTCTAGGCTTTGTCACCCGTATGCAGGCCCGGGCCTACTGTTGTACCAAATGTGCTGTCGGCACAGGGCCTCAAAATTTGAAGGGCCCCAAAATTTTATATAGGCCTACTATATATTTACTGGAATGAAAAAAATAGATAGAATGAGCCTGATGTATTAGCTGAGCCGCACAAACTGTGTCCGTGGTGGACTTCTTGGCTTCTCGCTAACCTGGCAAGGCATGGATTGCTCCGATCGATCGACGAACGTGCCCAGCTACAAACGGCAAAAGGCTATAGAAAAACAGGTCCCGGATACGCACGGCTCCACCTGCATCCACACGAGACATACTCCCTCCGATTCAAAATCTAAAATGTTTTAGCTTTATAATATATCTAGATTTTTTTATTATATAGATTTACTCAGGTTTGAAATAAATCTAGACACTAAAAAAATCTAAATACATTTTATTCATAAATCTAAAATATTTTATATTTTAAAACGGAAGGAGTACATGGTTACGTCGCCGACACGGGACCAGGTCGTAGGTCACTGGTGGCAGATAACCATGTGAGTTCCGATTCTATTTCTCTTTGATCACTTGATCGCTGATTATACCCTCGCTGTGATCGGCACGGATAAATGTTAGGACTCGACTCTTTTTTCAAATTTTAAATCCTTTGTATATATTTCAAAGAACTATAAAAGAGTGATATTGTTTAAATAAACATTATGCATCCGAAATTTGATTAGATATGATACTTAATATATCATATAATGTAAGATATTATGATATATATTATACATTATAGTTGTTAAATAGTATAAAATTTCTAGTAAAATAGGGGCCCACTTTAGAGTTTCGCACAGGGCCTCAGAATTTGCAGGCCCGGCCCTGCCCGTATGCCGTGGTAGCGATGACACACGACGAAGTCGAGCCGCTAGACTACTGATTACGCGTCACGTTGTTCACTATGACTTAGTCTGATGGATGGTTGGGACATAAAAAAACCCCATTTATTTATATCATACGCAAAAAGAAACTTAGATTTAGTCATTTTAAAAAAATTATGTTTGATGTTTGATACGGTAGCCTTTCGAGGTTGAGTAGTTCGTACGCTGCGAGAGCGGCGACGGATGGCGAGGCCGAGCCATTATAATAACTTTTATTCTATCTATGAATAAATTTTGTAGTGGTGAATAACTTATATGTTATTGAGTGGGTAACTTACATGTCGACCGAATAACTCTTGTGTTACTGATAGATAACTTGTGGATAAAAAAAATTAAACATCTCTAACACATGATACATGGGTAAATTTTATAGTGTTGGATAACTTATATGTTATTGGATAAATAATTTATATATTGAAGCCTAAATAACTCGCGTGTTACGGATAGATAATTTATGGTCCAAAATAAGTTCGGTCTAAAATAAGTTATCACAACATACCAATATGAGATCTAGTTTCGAAAATCTCATAACGACTAACCTAACGGCGGACAACGATTTAACCTAGAAACATTTTAAATTTAAATTGAACTGGCTAATAGAAAATTGTCGTTTAGTGTTTAGTAAGATACGAAATACATGGAATTGTTGGACAGATTTTCTATCTAAATATCCGTCAGATTTTAATTTTTTCAGACTGCTTCCAAAATAAAACTTGATGGCACCGTCCCAGGCTCCCAACTGCATGCCCCATCCTTAAAAGAAAAAGAAAAAGAAAGCTGTCTGCTCCGGGGACAAGGTCTTTGTCTTAGAGTACTCACTCGTTGGGCAAACTCAGACCGAAATTCGGATTTAAATTTTGGCAGGACGAAACTCGGTTTCGGTCTAAAAATGCCGAGTTTTCCACTCGCGTTCCCAGGCCGAGTTTGCACATTCAGCGAAATTCAGTTAAACACAGCGAAATTTGGACGAATATAGGCGGATTTCATTAATCACGGCAAGGACGCACATATTACATCGAATTTAACTAGAAAAATATTAAATTCAAACTAGGAAAAGGCCGCCGCCGGCGTGGTCCGACGACGGACGCCGCTTCTACAGGCCGAGGCGAGAACCGGCGGAATAGGGATCCCGCCGACGCTGAGTTGCCAGCCGATGGGGAGACGAAAGTCCGGCGGCGCCGTATAGCCCGCGTCGTGGAGCAGCTGGACTTCCCACGTCTGCAGCGTGCGTCGGCCGTTCGCCGCCGCGATGTCGCCGAAAAATCTCTCTGTCCTGGCTTTTCGGCGGAGTTGTGGAGGTAGAAAGGTGCAAGCGTCTGGAGTTCGCCAGAGTTGGGAGCGGTGTAAGAGAGTGTGAAGAAAGACGGCGAGATGTACGCCTTTTATAGACCGAGGTCGGCGACGAGAACAGGAGGGATGTACCGGTGAGGGTGGGAAAAGAAAAACAGCAGGAAGGATAACGATGACTCGGCTTCTGTCGCTGATATACTGTTCCACTCGAACAATTCACTTTGTTTAGCGTTCTCAGGAAGTACACGGGATCCTGAAGTTCGGATAAAAGTTGATCCAAATCTAAATAAAAAAAGATTTATAAAAACACGATTTAACTAATTTTTAGCGTTCAGACCTAAATCGTGCGTCCGGATCTAGACGAGTGGAGATGCTCTTACCTTCATGCCCCACGCCAGGTAGCTGGCGTCCGCGCCGCCCCTGTTCCGTGCCCTGCGCAGGAACGCCCAGAGCATGCCGCCGCCGCCGCCGCGTCGAATTCGTCCTCCTACTGGACACCGTAGACAGAATCCTCACGGGCGTGTGAAGCGGCGCCTTGCCGGCCACGGCGCGCGGAGGAGTTCATCCACGGGAGGTTGCCGAGGCCCACCACTCTCCGCGTGACGTGCGCGTCGGGTGCTTCCAGCGCGTGGCGCCGCAGACCACGCCGACCGAGCTTCCCGCCTCCCCACGTGTCCCTCATTGCTCCCTTCCACTTGTTGTTCTCAGGACGGCCGGCACTCCTGGTCCGTCCGCACCCCGGTCGGCCTCCCGCCCTCCCCCATCCCCCTTGCTTTCCTCATGTGTTGGTTACTCGATGCACACGAGGTGCCTGACACAATGTCCAGGAGAGATAGAGAGAGAGTCTAGGTGAATGGGATGACACTCGGGCCCAATGCGTAGATTAACAGCCCAGTCAAATCGTTGTGAAGATTTGACTCCCAATGTTTTTTTGTTGCAATTTTTGCCTTTCCTGTTGTCGAGTTTGTTCAGCTGCGCCATTCACTCTCTTCCCCTTGTCATCCCTCCCCATCTCCCATGGCACGCCCGCCTAGTCCTCTCTCCGCGATTTCTGCTTAATCTCAGAATACTAATCATTTCTCTCTTTTTGCAGGTCAATTCCAGTTCAATGTAGCAAATATGTAACAATCAAGTCAAGAAAGGTAACACAAACACCATATATTCTGATTTGTTTGTGATAAATTTTTCGTGGATAGGTGCATACGAAGTGAACCATTTTTCTGCTCTGGACTAATGCAGTTTGCTATGTACACTATGAATACATATAATATATGCCCTTGATTGACACAGGTTGTAGTGGTCCCAAGTAATATGGGTCTGATCACACTAACCACATCACAAATAAATTTGGGTGATTCATTCCAATAAATGATACTAAAAAATAATCACATATTAGAAAACTGTAATTGGCCAAAAGAGTGTTATACAAATGAAAATGATTCTAAATAAAACACAAAGTGGTTGAAGGGCATGTTGTACGGAAAATCAATAGCTATGATGACATGTATGGGGAGACTGAAAAGTATAGATATTTAAGACGACCGTGCTAATTCTTAGCTGCCTTGAAACTGTACTACAATCTTCACCTAGGATGGCATATTATCTAAGCCCAAAATTAAGATCTGAATATTACGCAATGTTAGTAAAAGGGTACAGTAGTTTTTAGTCTACAGGTTACATATAGTAATGTGAAGATGTGAATAGCTGAATCTTGAGCCATGTGCTTAGAGAGCTGAATAGCTGAAAAAATAGATAATTCCTATTAAAGATTGTGTGTGTTTCTTTCAGTGCATATTGTTTGTTTATAGTTATCTAATAATGATACATAATTTAGTAATGACATGCATGCATTTATCACATTGTATCCGACAGAAACTAAATATTGGCCCAGTGCTTTGTCTACCAACAGAAAACAAAATGGCGGAGTCACTCGTCCTCGCGCTCACAAAAGTAGGTTACTACTTAGCTGAACAAGCCGGTTACAAGCTGTATGAAGAAATAAAAAAGCTGAGGGATCTTCCAAGTAAGGTCAGAAAAATCGAACGGGAACTGAGGATGATGAATGCAGTTGTACGGCACATTGACACGGTGGATACGAACGACCTCCTCAAGGAATGGATTGTGGACGTGAGGAAGCTGGCGTACCGTGTGGAGGATGTGATGGATAACTTCACCCATCATGCTCTTCAACTCGAGGGAGAGCCCTTCATGTTAAGACAGGCCAAGAAGCTGTACTACAGTAAGCTTTTCAGTGAAATGGCATCTGACATAATCCAGATAGATGAGGACATCCAGCATGTTTCGACCCTGAGAGAACGGTATGTGCAAGTTGACTTGACTCAACAGGTGCAAGCTCCCCAAGAAGAAATTTTGCCTCAAGTTCGATTCCCGCAGTTTGTAAATGATGAAGATCTGGTGGGGATGGAAGCATACAAGGTTCCGCTGACACAATGGCTGTGCTCCGCCGAAGCAGATAGAACAGTGATAACAGTTTGCGGCATGGGAGGATTGGGAAAGACCACCCTGGTCGCAAATGTCTATGAGCGAGCCAAGAGTGAGTTCCATGCTCATGCATGGATTGCTGTCTCCAAGACATATACTCCGGATGCTCTATTGAGGAGATTGATTAAGAGTGTAGGTGAGGACAAGCAAGAGCAACTGGGAAATGACAAGAACATTCAAGATTTGAGAGCAATCCTGAACAAGAAACTTAAGGATCACAAGACTATTCTAGTCCTGGATGATGTATGGGACCAACGTGTGCTTTTGGACATACAGGATGCATTTAAAGACCTTGAAACAAGTCGTGTTATTATCACGACAAGGTCAGATGATGTGGCTTCTCTTGCTAACCTAGCTCGTCGGCTTAAACTGCAACCTCTAGAGAGCAGTGATGCATCTAAGCTCTTCAGCAAGAGAGCATTTGCCAAGAATAGAGACCACAAGTGCCCTGACCATCTTAAGGAGCTCGCAGAAAACATTGTAAAAAGATGCCACGGCCTGCCACTGGCAATCGTATCAATCGGCATCCTCTTGTCTTCGAGGAAGCAGATAAAGCCTGTGTGGACTCAAATTTATAACCAGCTTCGGTATCATCTAGCCAAGGATGATGATGTGCGAGGAATCATAAACCTGAGCTACCGTGACTTGCCTCCAGAGCTCCGAAACTGTTTCCTGTACTGCAGTATGTTCCCGCAGAATTGCTATCTGGCACGGAGAAGTCTTGTGCTGCTATGGGTCGCAGAAGGGTTTGCCGTGAAAGCAGATCAGAGCACAGCAGAAGAGGTGGCTGAGGGGTATCTGGAGGAGCTGATAAGGAGGAACATGCTGCAACTTGTGGAGACGGATGAGTTAGGCAGGGTGAACACATGCAAGATGCACGACATAGTGCGCGACCTGGCTCTTTCTATTGCCAGGAAGGTGAGGTTTGGCACAGCAAATGACTCCTCTGAAGCAATCTCAACAATTGATACAGAGATAATTCGTCGCCTTTCCGCAAGTGGAGACACATATATTAAGCAGAAGAAGGGACTGCCGCATCTCCGTACCCTGATAGCATTTGGAAGAAAGCCTGCATCATCGCCGGACACAATATGGCCAGTTCTGCTTAAATCCAAGTACATCACTGTTCTCGAGCTGCAAGATTCCTACATCACTCTTGTGCCACCATCCATCGGGGATCTGTTTAATCTGCGATACATTGGCTTAAGAGGGACTGCAATCAAGATGCTCCCAGATTCTATTGAGAGGCTACTGAATTTGCAGACTCTGGATGTCAAATCAACTGGCATAGAGAAGCTGCCACGAGGGATTGCCAAGGTAAAGAACCTAAGGCACCTCTTAGCTGACCGTTCTGATGACGACAAGGATTTGGAGTTCACATGCCTAGGAGTGGCTGCACCAAGAGCTCTATCAAACTTAGAACAGCTGCAAACTCTCGAAACAGTCGAAGCAAGCAATGATTTAGCAGAGCAGCTCGAGAAACTGATGAAACTAGAGAGCCTGTGGATTGATAATATCAGTGGGAATCAGTGTGCAGATTTGTTTGCCGCAGTGTCTAGGCTGCCTCTTCTTTCAAGTCTATCTCTTGCTGCGAGTAGTCAAAATGAGGAACTTTCTTTTGAAGCTCTCCAACCAACATCCAGCCAGCTCCAGAGGTTCATAGTCAAAGGCCTTTGGGCTACCAGGACGCTGGATTGTCCGATATTCAAGGATCATGGAGGGAATCTCAAGTACCTAGACATGAGTTGGTGCAAGCTCGAGGAAGATACACTCAAGAAACTCTCATCTTATCTGCAAAACCTCACTCACTTGAACCTCAACAGAGTGAATAGTGCACAGCATTTGGTCATTCCTGCGGACGTCTTCCCACTCCTCAAGACGCTTTCCTTTCAGGATATGCATGATGTTGTCAAGCTGACAATCCAAGCCGGTGCCATTCCAAAAATTGATGCATTATATCTTAGGTCGATGCCAAAGCTGGGGATAATTCCTGATGGTGTTGAATCCCTTGCCTCCCTCAAGAAGCTCTGGATGGTTGGCCTACACCCTGAATTCAGTGCCCGGTGGAAGAAGAAGAATGAGTGGCACCAGAAGGTAAACAAAATCCCGGAGCTGCGCATCATCTAGGGTCGTCAAATTGATCAATATGACCGTACAAAGCACGGATATGTTTGGTGCTTCCACATCTGTTATTTGTTCTTCCAGCTGAGACTATTTACTCTTTCCTTGTGCATGTTTTATGTCCCGTTGCCTTTCTTACGGTGGAGGACCCTCTTCGTTTGTATGTTCACCTTTTTTTTCAATAATAGGCGAAGGACTTGTCTTCGTTTGACTTATCATTTCTAAAGTTTTGTTGTATGAAACGTCAATCCCTTTGGTCTTCCATCAAGAAGGGTTGTCCCTTGTGATTTATCTATCTCATTCCTAAATTTCAAATCAGGCCTGATCTTGGTTCTACCATTTGAGTGGTGATCCATCACCAATGCAAACCAATCAGGTCCAGAATTCCGAAGCCACATTTTATAAGGTAAATATGGCATATATATCACGCATGGTGGAGATATGCAACATTACGACACTGGACAACAGCAGGCTAGACTCTCTCTCTCAGGCGGGAGTCAGGGATACACAATCATGATTCTCAAAGAAGGCAACAAAGTCGCACAAAGCAAGTAAAATGCAGAACCTGGCACCCGCACCACAAAACTTTACAAAGGCTCCAGATACTATCTCCTGAAAGCTAAGCAGGAATTATGGGCAAGAGGACATACACAAACCCAACACTGCCTGCTGGTGCTGCTCCTGGCTTCAAAGCAAACTCAATCAGAAGAGAAAAATCGTCTACTCAATTTCAGGGTATACATAAAACTGGAGGTTTAACTAACAGGCTCTGATCTCTCTTCTCATGTCTTGACCCCTGTCCACAGTAGTAGCTTTGGTCCCTACCATCACTGGAGCTAGCTCCCATCGAAATTTAACTTATCCATCCACAACATTTGTGACATCACTTTAGGTTTCTTCCCAAACTGAGAAGGTGATTTCTCATCCGTGAATCGTTACTTTGTTCTTTACATGCCATGCCCTCTATGGAACAAGGGAAGGGCTATTTAGTTACCGACTTAAGCATTTGGACACTGGAAAGCTACAGGCGGCAGGAATACGAAACCACACTCCTTGAAGAAGGCAACGAAAACGCACGAAGCTGAAGACATTCAGAAAACTCTCATACTTCCAAGTACCACAAACAGAAGAAAAACATCACCTACACAGTTCCAGGACATGCACTAAAGCGGAGGTTGAAGAGCCCCTGATACTCCCTCTTCTTGACTCAGTCGGAGTGCACATTGGCAGCTACCAAGGCCAGGGCAACAGCGGCAGAGGCATATGCCACCACCCTATCCTGTCGCTTGTACCTGCAGGTTACAATAGACCATAGTTAGCATATAATACATATGTGCATGCTTATCCAGAACAATGAACTGCTTCCTTACACTTCCGCTCGTTTTGTTTCGTTCTGTTGAAACACTTCAAGCTGTTCCCTGATAGCCCTCCAGCCAAGAGCATCATCCTTCACTGCCCTGTTAATGCTGGCCAGCTTTCCCTCCATCCCCATAGGCCCCCGGTTGAATTTACAAGGATGCTGAGGACAAAATGAATTTTATTATGTCACAAACAAACCATATTGCTTATCTACAGTGCTCATGGTGTTATATCAAGGTAAAATTGATAAAATACAACTTGATCAAATGTGATCAACACTTTGCTTATTTACAGTGTATCCTATAAATCCTTGGGTTTGGTCAACTTTTAATCAGAACATATGCGAATAGGAATACTTAATAGAGTGGCAGATAAAATAACAAACTAACAGTTGAGAATAGGCAGATTGAATGGACCGGCAGATGAATCAACAAGCTAACAGTTGATTGTTTCAGTGGTTCTCTGGCAAAAATGAATTTGGACAGCTATGTATGTAAACCGTTCCAGTTTCTCCTGGACTTTGGTGTACGATAAACTATAAGTTTAATAACGGGTATGAGCCAACATTTCATAGTATAGCATGTTCCGATTTTAATATTTATCCTCTTCTTTTATTTCGTCAAATTGTAAGTCATGAGATGTTCTCTGTGAGCATTTGCAATGCAGCAAGTCCTTTATTGCTCTGTACTAATTACTTAATTCTTCAGTTCATCTAATACTAGGACACTATCCCTCCATACTAAATCACCCCTCTTTTCAAGTTCAGGAAATGAGGAACTTGAAAATATAAAACCACATAATGATTTTAACAGACACCTTATCAAGTCACAGCACATCTTTAGCTAAAATCCCAAAAAGTTAAACAACTAACACCTTTGAACACTGGCAGTTCACAGTTCAGTACATACAGAGTTAAAATTAGAACAATCATTTGTATGGTGGAATCGGTTACAGTACACTGCCAGTACATACAGAGTTAAAATTGACAGTACACTGCCAGTTCACAGTTCGAAAGTGATTGTTCAAAAGGAAGTACCATGATTTTACAGTACACTGGCAGTACATACAGAGTTAAAATTGATAAGGTGAAGAAAAAGGAAGTAGCATGATTTTACAGTACACTGCCAAGTGTTGGAAAGGAAGTACCATGATTAACTCTATATTAACAATCATTTGTAAAATTAGAAGACTGGCAGTTCACAGTTCAGTACACCTTATCAAGTCAGAGTTCACAGTTTCGTCTTGTATGCCAACAACTCTAGCACGAAAGGGCACTTACTAAAATTACCACAAATCAATATCATCTTAGCAAACTTCTGTTTCGAAATGTAATAACCTGTCTGCATTTGGACCACAGAGGGTTTGTTGGTTATTCTGCTAAAGAAGAAGAAACCCTTCATCCAAACACCTTAGTAGCAATTACATTCACAGGAGGACATCATCCTCACCCGTACCAGCAAGATGTTCTACAGAACGAAGATGATTGGCACAAAATACACTCGTTCCAGAACATGACTAAAACTGCAGGTACCAATCGACGGCCAGATCGTTTGATTTCACCTTGGGCGATCACAGGTTCTAATCGACAGCGAATTAGCGAGTCGCCTGGTTTCACCCTAAGCTACGCAGAAGGTTTCGGATTTACCTTGTAGCACTTCCCGACGGCACTGGAGAAAGGGCGAGGATCTCCTGTGGAAGGCAGGCCGGCGCGCCGGGCAATGCCCATGAACTGCCGCTCCTCCTCGAGCGCTCGCGGCGTGGACCGGGCGGTGGAGGAAAGGAGGCGCGGAAGCCGGTGACGGAGCCCTGCCGCGGAGCGGATCGCGGACGCCAACCCCTCCCTCTCCCTCTCTCTCGTCTCGCTCTCGCTCGCCGGAGCAGGATGGATTGTTCTGTCTTTCTTCCTCCTGTTAATATTTCTCGTGTGATTTCCCACTGGGGATTCGACGGGCCGGAAGTGGATCTGCGGACTTGGAATGACCTTTGAAGAAGCCGAAAGAGACCCTTGGACGGATTTGTTCTAGTTGGGCCATCTAGCCCACAATTAGACACCCACGAATTTAGACTTTTCCTTCCCGACAGCCGAAATACGAGTCAGAATCCATTAACAGATGGTTTCGACTTTCGAGCCAGCCAATCCCAAGCAACTTTTGAGTCGAATAAAAATACAAAATAACCTTACCAACAATGATAATATGATTGGCTAAAATGTGGCAGTTATGTGTTTTTCAGTACCACACACTGAAAAAAGTCTCATGCCACTTAGAAAATAAGGAAAAGGATACTTGAAAAAAAATCTCATGCCAGTTAGAGAAGTAAGGGAAAGGGTACAATATCATACAATAAAAAAGCTCATGCCAGTTAGAAAGTAAGGGAAAAGGTACAAACCAGTGTTTTTTTTTTTTGTTTTACAATACTAGCTCGAGCTATATATGAAAAGCCTCATACTCATCTTGAGCTTTTCTTACAACCAAACCCTGAAACATCTGGGGGGTAGCTTTTAGACTCGGACACGGCAGAGGTTTCTCGGCCTCCTGTTTCAGCTTCAGTACCTTCAGTCAAATATCTTGTTCTACCTCCTGCACGCTCTTTTTTCTGCTTCATCATGGCTTTCTCGCGCGCTCATCTGCGCTGGATCTTCCACTGCTCCCTGTTGTGCTCAAGTATAGCTCGGAGTGCACCGGCCATGGCGAGGTAACCGAGTGAAATCTGTACTCCAGAAGTCGATACTCCTGCCCCCTGCAACGAGCCAGGAACCCATCGCCCTTTGTATGCCCCGGTCTTATGTCATGTCTCCCTGATAGTCCCCATTTCCCTTCTTCCGATCGAGCTCAGCACGAACTATTGCTATCAGAAAATTTAGGAAAACTTTTTCACACCTTTCTGCTTGCAGCAGTGACATCCTCCTGAGCGCCGATCCACCCAAACTGAACACATCAACATCAAGCTTAGTCCCCAAAAGAATTTCAATGTGACATGACTCAAATCCCATAATAGGATTACAGAACTTTGAATCAAAGGATTTTATTCAATATTTAATTGGAATGGATTCACAATAATTCTACTAAAACAAATCTGAATTTTTTTTTATTCCAGAATATCAATGTTACTTTTTCGTATTTCTCAAAAGTCATGTTTCCAGAGAGCATCAATTCGCCTAAAAGATAAATATTAAACATTCCCGCCAAAAAAGGGAGGCACACAGATCTTTTCTGGAGGAAATTAAACATGCAACCATCAGCAGCGTATGACTTGAAGTCAGTGTTCAAATCTAGGCTGAATCATCGCAACCATGTCACCACAGAGTGCTACACACCAATCACATGGTTAAAGATAAATATTAGCAACAGTTTCTACTTTCTAGCACCCAGCGCAGTCAGTACCCATGACCAGCAAAATGTTCAGAGTTGCAGCCGCAAACAAGAAATGAACCTACAGTTCAATACTCAACAGGGCATCAAGCGCCACGCTCTTCAGCGCGCACGCACGCAGCAGGCTATTTGTCAAAAGAGTTGATGTCTCAGACTTTGCTCTCTTGGAAGGAAAACACGTGTTTCAAGACGTAGCCTTTCTGAGCCGTCCTTGTCGGCACGAGACACTTTCAATAAGTTCAGAGCTTGCCTGCATGTTCCAGAAAATACAGATCAGCAAAGCATCTGAATGCCTTTCCATAGAAATTCTTGTGAAAATGGACCAAACAGGTAAAATGGAACACAGAAATTATAGCCATATACCCTGTTGTTGATGCACGTAGTAAACAGAATTTCATGCTAAAGTATGATTGTTGTACTGTACAAAGACAACATATCATGTTTGTGTTTCTTCTTTTTTGTAAAACAAGTCTATTTATTTGTTAGCCTCTGTACAGTTTCGACGCACTACGTAACTGTCTATAGACATTGCCATGCTAACTGAATCATGGAATCTAAATAGTACTATATATATCACAACAAACTGGACTTTAAATAAAGCATGCAGCTAAAGTAGATCAAGTAGACTACCTTAACCCCTTCTCGATTCCAACTAAACATGGCTTCAATTTGAGACCGTCAAGAAATGCATCGCATGCCTTTTCATACTCCTAAGAATGAAGAGATAGATTTGAGAGGATTGCCAAAATGGTTTAGCCGCAAGATTTGAACAAGTGCCAAATCTTGATTCTGTATCACCTTTAGTAGCAAATGTGAGTACCCCTGCAGCCAGCATGAATCTGCACAGTCAGGTCGCATTGTCCTGCAATGATGGGCATCGTTTAAAGCACCCTCTCCATTTCCCAGTAGAAGACGGGCAAAACCCCTAGTGCCGACCAAGTTTGAATCAACGTGTTCAGGATCAACAACCATAGCCTACAGCCAATAAATCAAATGATTAATTACATATTTTCTAACAAACATGTATACAATCCTCACATTTCTAGGACAAAGAGTCGGAAGTAAATGAATGACAAATACTTAGTACCAAACAAAGAACAGCATATAACATGAATGGCGAGATAAATCACAAAGCCCAACACCACACAATTCCCAAACTAAAACCACTGTGATGAAAACAGTGATCATGATTCACCATGGTCTCAATGAAGGGCCGCTTTATTTAAGAAAATATGCTAAGAAGGTTTCCAGACATGGTGATACTCATATTAGCACTGAAGCGACCAGTCATGCACCCAATGCTCATTGATTCCACCGTCGTGCCAGGGACCAAATGCTCATTGATTCCACCGCTGTGCTATCAGGGCCACTGTGAAGGTGAGACTGCTCGGTGATATCAATATGAACAACACTGCAGCGATGACACGCTCAAAAGCAACTCCATTGTGCTGGCTTGCAGGTTTATCTGTGCTAGCACTAACAAGGGCACCATTAAGCCATAACTCACAAGCGTCGATACTGTAAATGGAAGTAACTATACACTTCCTGCCATGGTTTTGAGTGTCCATGAGCCTTGAGATACATATTTGTCCCTTGACGAATGCAATAGAATTAGCTATTCACACTTGCACTACCTCCTTACATCGAGAAATACAACATTAAAAGGAGTAGGAAAATACGAGCAAATAAAAATAAAGCTACGTATGTTTGACCAAGCATCCAAAAAACATCAGATAGTGATGTAAACCAGTGCAATGGATACAAATGAGACAACGATAATGGGGGAATAGAAATTATCTTCAGGACCACAAAAGGTGCAATAGATACCATAGTATAGAATTCTAATGCAGCATTGTAATCCCCTTCATGCAAAGCTTTGTGTCCTTCTTCTTTCAACTTAGCTCTTGACATTTTAGACAAAGGGAGATCCTGAAAAGTTAAATCAAAATTAACCGACATAGACATTGCTGACATTTATGTGCAAAGAAACTTAAAAGGTATACAAATATATTCATATTTAAGTGTTATAATTTCACTGATTTGGTACGGTTGCATGTTACTGACTTACCGTAAACAAGCTGAAATTCAGGTACCACATTAACCCCAAACCCCCCAAGCTCAGTTGCACGGTTACATTTGTCATACTCTGACACGCCCCATGGGATCTCACTGTATCTATCTTTGCTTTCTTATTTTTTCTTCATGAAATTTTTATGGTGCATCACAATTTTGAATGAAATACCAAAAACAGGGAATGTCATCTAGTGTCAAAATAAGAAGTTTGATAGTTCAAAAGTGTCAAAACAGAATTAATGAAAAATACAAGATCAACAGTCTTTACAGTATGAGAGATGAATATAGAGTTTTCATGCCTATACAGTTTTCAAAATTACTTGGGACTACGGTACATAAGTAAATATGTATTCTCATGTGCCAAGGATGTTCTTGATCATACCTCCAACTTTGGCTGTGACTTTACATAACTAATTATTCCATCAACGCTCCATGCATGTTTAGCTGGAATACGAGAAGTAACTTCAAACAGGATCTCAACATCTTCGCGTGTACCAAGACATGCCGCGACTTGTATTGGCAACTGACCATACTGTTAAGAAAAAGATAAAGCTAAATCTCATCAATGTATTTGTAGGAGAGATAAACTAACAGAAATTCAGCAACATGCAAGGTGTATAGACAAGAATTTGACCAACAGTGCTCCATTCATGCCTAAAAGATGTGTTCATCCTTATCCATAAGATAGTGCACATGTCTCCAAACAATCCAGCAATTCCCTTTTGTCGCAAACTATTGGCTCTCTGCAACCTAGATGCAGAGGTCAGGAGATTAACTCGTCCATTATCCAAAAAAACTGCCAGAAAGTTCCTAAACAACCTTTCATCACTAGTACCTTTTACGTCTTTTGGCTCGTGTGGTCTTTGTCGGGTTTCATCTCTATCCTACACCAACTTGATTGGGACTGAAGTTTTTATTGTCAGTGGTGGTGGTATTGTTTATTTTTACCTTTTGCGTTTTTTGGTTGTTGTTGCAAGTGCCTAGGCATTATATAGAAGACATACTATGTGGAGACTGAAAACTAACACGTCTTCCCATATCACAAATTCAAATTACAAGAGAAAATGCATTTAAAATTGGCAAGATAAATCAACCAAAATTATTTCTTTGAAAATTGTAGTAATTTTAAGAATTTTCGATATGTTATCGCTTCAAAAGATTGATCTTCAATTACACCGGACAAAAAATAACAGAAGGCATGAAATACATGTCACTAGTTTTCATCACTAAGTTTATATTAGTGCATCTAACCTGAGTTAACTATTAGTTAGATATGACTGACTGTGGGACTCGTATTACCAAAGTTGAAGGATGGACAATGCTTAGTTATTTAATGGTACAGTTTTCATCACTGAGTTTATATTAGTGCATCTAACCTGAGTTAACTATTAGTTAGATATGACTGACTGTGGGACTCGTATTACCAAAGTTGAAGGATGGACAATGCTTAGTTATTTAATGGTACACCCACATGTATAAACAACCAACCACGATGTGAATAAAATATACATCGGTAGAAGACAAAACATACATCATTTCGAACATTGGGATCTGCACCAGCATCCAATAGGGGCTTCAAGACGTCAGTTAGTCCAGTTGCTACGGCAACTTGCAAGGGGATCATACCATGCATACCCTTCACGTCGGCACCAGCCTATCATATAAGAGAATCATACATGGTTCCTATGAGTAATATTTGTCAAAAATTATCTGTGCACATCTTCGCTAAAGTGGGTTACATTTTCAGCTTAAGGCATAAAATGGAACAGTACCTCTAGCAGTAGGTTCACACATTTCACTGCACGAGTATAGATAGCAATCATGAGAGGTGAACAGAAATCTTTTAGAATCTTGTTGCACTAACAAAGAGAAGCAAGTAATTAGCTCACCAGATTAATTACAAATATCAGATACATAAATAAAAAATACATATTAACAAAAAGAAGGAACCATGTCACTGTGAATAAGAGAGCAGTTGGTGCACATTGCAAAAAAGAGACGAGGAAATTGCACAGCATCAACAATTCAACATGACAATATTTTGGTAGTGGAGTATTCAGTGCGTCACTAGTCAGTTCTCAACTATTCGTCTTCAAATCCTTATGAAAACCAAAAAAATAGATATAAAGATAACAACTAAGATGTATGTCTTGCTTCAATCGCCGGGATTCCATATTAAACAGGCCCGAGAATAAATACAAAAATGGTGACCTTAACAGTTGTGCTTGGGTACGCCGTACACCAGAAAAAGTTCAGAATCTGGGTAATGTGGGCTTTCTTTTAAGTGTGAAAAAGTTTGATCCACTGAGCTGCTCTTATTTTCAACCAACTTTGTGTCCACCTCCCATTCCCAATTTCCCATACAAGTTCAACCTCTACTACTCAATGTGTCCCCCAACCCCATAATTCGCACGACATGTACTGCCTCTGTTCCCCTTTTTGTATTGATGTTCGCACATGTTGCACCTCCTTGTTCTCTAATTCCCTTGATGCTTCTCATCAGCTCCACGGATCATTGTACTGACTCTAATCATCTCCAACATTTCATTATTTTAGCATGACTGTAGCAACACCGACAAGCAAGGAAGCTTGTGCAAGTAGATTTTATCTCCAATATTATAGGACACCAAGTGCTGATCATTCTTTTAAACCATTGTTATCAGTTTGTGGGACTTAAACCTCTATTTCCTGATATAGTTGGTTTGCCTGGGATATTTTTTTAAGTTGAGAGGTGTGACTATCACATTCCTAACTAAAATGCTTAAGATCTATCTTCATTACAGGTGTATCTGAAGTGATTCTTGTGTTACAAATTTTATTAACTTGTAAAAAGGAAAAACCTGGCCGGTATGCTTCGCGGCAGGAATTTGGAACCTATGGAAGAGAAGGAACGATCGAGTCTTCAATGATAAACAGAGCAGCAGGAGGATTTTCCTACAGCAGGTGGCAGAGGATATAAAGCTTTGGTCTGTCAGAACACCAAGATTACAACATGAGCTTCTGCTTTGGGTGGCCAAGCTTTCTGACTAATAGCGGGGTCCTGTTCTGGCTTTCTGGCTTCCAGCCGTTTGTATAGTTTTTTTTATATAGTTTCTCTCTCTTCTTCTTTTCTTTTCTTTGTTGCTGTTCTCTTTGTCACTGTTTTTTCTTTTTGCAGCCGCTTGGCTGAGTCTGTAACTATAAGGTAGAGCCATCCTCTACCTTTTATTAATTCAAAAAAAAAAGGAAAAACCTATCGAACAGGCCCTAGGAAATTATTAGGCTACTTCTTGTCAAGCAATCCACATAGAGAAACTGTGTCAAAATATCAGTGGTTTCACACATGTAAACTTCGATCTTGAAACTTTGACATAGTAATAGATAAGAAAGGTGGAGACAGGAAACTTCAATGGAAATGACACTTTAGTGGAGGTCTATCTATTGAATGTGCTACATGATAATCTTTTTCAACCTTAGAAGGTGAAACGATGTGTACACAAGAAACATATAATTCATAGAAAGAGTCCATGACTCTCTGCTTACTGCAGAACAGCATGTACAGTGCAACTACTTTTTCAACACCACTTAAAAATTTGACGGGACATGATTGTTCTAATTAATGAGTAAAGGAGAATGTTAATCTAATTTCCAAATGTTCATAACTATGTCTACTTCTCCAGATTCCAGAGACAAAACAGCAAAATACAACTGTGAGAAATGGAGAAAGTAGAAAGCCCAAGACTATCAAATCCAACTGTGAGTAAACTATAAAAAAACGTATAATGGGACTTACATCTGCATGGTGATCCAACAAAATCTTCATGGCACCATCCTGCTTATGTTCAGTGGCAACATGCAACGGTGTTCCATGATTAGTAGAAAATGGATCGACATAAGCGCCTCTGGAGAGCAAGAGTTCTACTATTTCACAGTGCCCTGAATCAGACGTTCGGAATGTAAATATAATTATAAATAGCTGACAATTATTTTTATAAGCCATTTTTCTATGCTCCACTACAGTTCTTTTGACTCGTGACAATTGAGTAGTAACACGAATCAATTCTACAAAGCCATAGACCACTACGTGCATGGGTGTGCATTACGGCACAAAATGGGCTGTGCACATATGAACAATTTGTGACATTGTTCAATGCCAAAGAATATATATTTAGACATATTTTCTACTCTATTAGCACAAGTATAAATCTATCTCCCATAATTGCAATCCCTTATGTATCACTTCATCCACTAAATATAACTAAATAATGACAAGTCTTTTTTATTACTCCCTCCGGCCCATATTAGTTTTAGCTGTTTGAGTACAACTTTGTACAGAATCAGCGACAACTAATATGGATCGGAGGGAGAAGCGATTCCTCTATGCTACACTTCAGATCTTTTGACTCGTATCAATTGAGTTGTGACACGAACCAACTGTACAAAGGCATAGACCACTACATGCATGGGTATGCATTACGCACAAAAGGCTCTGAACAGATGAACAATTTGTGGCATTGTTCTATGCCAAAAAAAAATATCATTCGTATTTTCTACTCTATTAGCACAGAGAAAATTACTACCTTTTTTGGCAGCCTCGTGGAGGGGAGTAAACCCTTGTATGTCGACATTATCTGGATTGGCACCCTGATCAAGCAGATACTTGACAATATCCACGTGCCCACCTCGACAAGTAATTGCATAAACCAGAGGTGTTCTACCTGTCAAGAACGAGAGGAAGATTATACATTTACAACACCAGAACAAACAAATGAAGTTTTATATGCATAGATCCAGACTTTCTATGTTAGAAAAATGAGGGAGCAGACACAGACCGCCTGTGTCAACGGCATCCACATTCACCCGGACGTCCTCGACCAGGTACTCGCACACTTCCGCCCTGTTGCCCGCGGCGGCGAGGTGCAGCGCCCCAGCGCCGTGGTCTTTGACGGCTTCCACCGCCTCCGCGAGCCGGCCGCGGCCACCATCGAGCTGCATCGCCATCCCTGCGCGTACGTACGGTACGGGTCGATCGGCCCCCAAAATCAAATACGGCGTACAAGAAAGGAAATCAGGGCTGGCTCACACCACGCAAGAACGAGGAGAGGTGGGGGAGGGGCGGAATCGTACGCTCGAGGTGGGCGAGGTCGCCCGAGATCGCCGCGCCGAGGAGCTGCAACTCCGGCGTCCCGTCAGCTGCAGGTAGAGGCGGAGCCGGCCGAGTGAGTTGCTGTTAGGGTTTGGGGCGGAGGAGGGAGAAGGGCAGAAGGAGAGCTTACCGTAGGGGAATTCGTGGATGGGGCGCGCCATGGCGGCGGGGTGGGAGCTAGTTGGTGAGGGTTTGAAGCGGAGAAGCGGGAGGGTTTGGTCGGAGTGGAGAAGAAGAGTGGAAAGGACGGTAGCCGGATCCAGTCGCTGGCTAGCTGCAAATTAACCTCTCTATCTGGCGTCCAAAGCTAATCCGGTGGACAGGATTGATCCAAGAAAAACAACTACGGGCTAGATAATAAATTATACTCCGTATTAACTGAACTGATAATGCACGAGCATTTCTTTTACTGCAATCCACTGTTTTATTAAACTAGGAACCGTGCCCGTGTGCTCCAGGAGAAAAAAGTCAACTTTTGGATGACGAACTCAGGAACGACTAACATTTTGCCCAAAACAAATCGATGTATCAAATCCTAGCTTTCCATTTTGCATTTTCTACTCCAACGGTACATGAGTGACGGCGAAGTCTAATGGTTTCAAAATTGACTCTAGAGCGGCGGTGCATGGTGCAAATGTTGTCACGGCGATCGATATTAGTTTTGGCTCGTCACACCATGGTCCTAGCCTCTCCAAGCTCCAAACCGAGGCCGTCCAGCCGGCTAGCTTCCCCTCCCGTGTTCCAAATTTCGTGTCCATGCCCAGTTGCCCATCATTTAGGTCATTTTCCATCTCGCAGCTAGAACATGTGAGTTCCACTTCCAATGCACGCTTCTGCTATGGCATGGGTCCATCTTTGGTGCTCACCAACCGGAATTTTTAGTTAACGCTCGTTTTTCATAAGCATCCATGCGCTGCACCCTCCTATATGCAACTTGCTTGTAACTTGAGAGAGAGGGGTTCTATTTAAGGTGGTTGTTTTTTCACTAATTTTGCAATATGGGACTACTAAAAAGCCCGAGCTTTTTCACTAATTTTGCAATATGGGACTACTAAAAAGCCCGAGCTGCATCTGTCACACAGAGGCACAGGGCATCGTTCGGCTTCCAGCCGGTGACTTACGAATTAAGATGGTGTGAGCCTTCCTATGATGTTCCATAATTAAACCAAGCACGCTCACCGTGGGTCGTGACTTGCTGGGTCAGGCATTGCATTTATGTTCAAGATAATTATCGGAAGCATAGAAGTTACTAACGGCACCACAAGTGTCGAGCCAACCCGTGGACTGGCGCAGGCTGGAGCTCGCATCTGGTCGAAACGGTACTTTGGGATTCATGGATGGCAGGCTGGATAATTTGGAGTGTGTTTGGTTTAAGCCTCAACTAGCCCAACCAAAATTTTGTCATGACCCTAAACTGGCCAAAATTTTGGTATGCTATTGTTGTTTGGATCATGATCATTGCACCTGCCAAAAAATGGCTAGCTCTATTTGGATCGCAACCAAGATAAGCCCGTTGTTGGCTGGCTGTTATATGGTTGTGCAACATAGGATTAAAAGTATTGGCAGTTTAGACCAATCATCACATAAAAAATCACATCAATACTATTGGTTGGTTGTTATAGAGTACGATCGAGCTGCCACAAACATTAAAGGCGTGTTTGCTATCTTGCATCGATTTCTTGCCCCGGCCCGGCAGTGCCACAGGCAGCACTGCCTGCTTGAGGCAAGCATCGAGCCTCTTTTTGCAGGTCGTTGGTAGTCTGCATGGGCTACCTAGGTATGGTTTGGACCTTTTTGTCCTTTGTGTTTGGTTGCCTACATCGGTGATTTTTGGCCCATTGCATGCAAAAAAAAACTTGTTTGGTTGCACATAGGCTGGCCCTTGTGGTCACCCTTTTCAAAAACTAGTGTGCTTACTACCACTACAAACACATCCGATCATATGCACCACCCTAAAAGAAGATCAACTTGATGATCACCATAAAAAGAAAGACGATGATGAAGTTCTTGAGGCTATCATGTTGGATATGATGTTGTTCTTCATAGCCAGCAATGGGCAGCTGTTGTTCTTCTTCTCCGGTAGCAACTTGCACCTGTTGTTGTTCTTCATGGGCTGCATTGTACAGGTGATGTTCTCCTTGGTTGATGTAGTTGAAAAAACATGAACAAGGTTGTTGTTGTTGTGCTCAGCTATGTAGTTGCGGTATGCCTCAAATGCCTCATTGGCGGTGTCAAACCCTTCATAGATATTCTCGGAGTAACCTGATACTTGATCATGGCAGTGTCTCCATTTGACGTAAACCCCTGGTTTCCTGCCTCTGAACACCGCATAGAATTTTCTCTATAAGGCATAAGAGTAACATGTCAATGTGTAACAGCACAAGATCATCATATGCATGTACCATCCATAACTAGCATCACAAGTTCATAAGGCAGGCAAGTACATACTAACATGTGTGTGCATGATCATACTTAAAAGGGGATCACAGATTCATCCTACACTATATGGTGTTAACCTACCACCACATCAAAAGGGGGTGTCGTCCTACCACCGCAATCAGGTTCAGAATCACATGAGGGGTTAGTATATACCACCTCATCGATTCATACAAGCCATAGAAGTTTTGGGGTCCTAGCTACTGCCAAAATGTACATCACAAAGGTCCTAAGTTTATCATCACCACCATCACCATCACCATCGCCACCATCATGCACACCACCTCGTACTTCGACAGGAGCCAAAGCTCTAGTTGAAGTACTTTGCCAGGAATGTACTGATCCACAGGATCATGTGTGGCTCACGCATGCTAACGAAGTTGGTGCCCTGCGCCTTGTTGTCGACGCGGTGGCCGAGAGCCGCCATGAGATGGCACTCCGCAAAGTCAGCAATGTCCATCACTAACGTGTAGAGGCCAGGGTGCATGTCAGTGGGCTTGTTGTCCCTGATGGCCTGCGCAACGTCTGATGAGTGCAGCAGCACTTCGTTGGGAGACCCCAAGCGGAAGGTATGATGCAGTACAGCTGGCAAGTTTCCCTCAGTAAGAAACTGAGGTTATCGAACCAGTAGGAGGAGAAACACCCCAAAGGTGCTACAAGCAATGTGGAGACCTGCACAACACAAACTCAAGACTTTGCCCCAACTAACAGTGAGGTTGTCAATCTCACCAGTGTTGTAACAAAGGATTAACTGTACGGTGTAGAAGGTGATGATGGTTTGTAGCAAGTAAACAGTAATAGTGGAAGATGTATCGATGGTAAAGACTGGACCGAGGTCCATAGTTCACTAGAGGTGATCTCCTTAGATAAACAAATGGCATGAAGGGTAAACAAATTACAGCAAGGCAATTGACAGGAACTGAGCAAGGCATAACAATACAATACCAGACAAAAAGATCCTATGAGATTCGATTGGGCAATACAACAATATACATAGACCGCCATCCAACTGCATCTATGACTAGTAGTCCACCTTCAGGTTATCATCCGAACCCCCTCCAGTATTAAGTTGCAAGCAACAGACAACTGCTTTAAGCAAAATGTGTAAGGCAAACAATCCACTTGTTCCATGAACAAGAGACCGTTGTTTTCTCCCTAGTGGCAACGACACATATACAACCGAAGAGATTTCCGTCACTTCCCTTGGAAACTAGAGGCATGAACCCACTATCGAGCATAAAAACCCCATCTTGGAGTCACTAGCAACTACTTGGCCAAGATAGCTACTAACAACGGAGAGTATGCAAGATCATAAACAACACAGACATGATAGAATCAATAAGACAAAACCATTAATCAATTTGACATAGTAATCTCAATATCCATCGGATCCCCGCAAACACAACATGCATGATTACAAAAAGATTAGATCTTGATCATGAACGGAGCTCACAAGATCTATACATGAAAGGACCGCGCTAGGCGTCCCCCGGACGATGGGGGCTTCCCATCGTCCTGGTCCCCCATGCGCCACGTGTCCCCCAAATAGCTCAAAATCCCGCGTTTTGCTGCAAAACATCCCGCTTTTGCTACATATGTCCCCGCTTTTGCTTCCGAAGCAAAAAAAGGTTCGTTTCAGAAATAGAACGTCTCGCCGGAGACCTCTTCGGAGACCATGCAGCAAAAAAATTGTGCTAATGTAGCAAAACCAACTTCGCCGGAGACATCGTCGGAAAAACTCGCTGGTGATTCTCGCCGGAGACCTTGTAGCAAATAGTTTACACTGTTGTAGCAAAACCACAAAACAGTTGTAGCAACAAAATTCTTCTAATGTAGCAAAAAACTGACTTCGTCAGATACATGGTTGAAGACTTTAGCCAAAAGACCTCGCCGAAGAACTTGTAGCAATAATTTTACGATATTGTAGCAAAACGAAAAAACAGAGATAGCAAAAAAAATATCAATGTACAAAAATCGGGAGGCCAGCCTTTGTAGCATCGTCGCCTAAAGGTAGCATCGCCGAAGACGCTAGTAGCAACGCTGGAGATTGTGCTCAAGGGCACGGAGGTGTAGCCCTCGGCAGCAGCACAACCTTCCCCTTGCAGCACCTCGCTCGTGCAGCAGGCGTCGGGAACCACAGCGTAGGGCGCAAATTAGGTCGGGGTTGGGCTGAAGCGGATGGAGAAGTAGGGCTAGATCTCGAGGGGGTCGGGGTCGGAGCTCTTGCAGGAAGGCGCGCATGGAGTCGAGGTGGACGTGGAGGCCTCGGACGGCGGCCATGGCGGCCATCTCGAGAAGGAGTCCGTGAGGTTGAGAGAGGTTCGCAGGTCGTCTTGAAGGGTCATGAGGGAGGAGAGCCAGAGCATCAGTGCGAGGTGAGGACGCCATGGCGCAGCGGCGCGAGGTGGGTCGCCATGGTGCGGCGGCCGGCGACGCCTGGCTGCAGAATTAGATGGGAGAGGAAAAGAAGGAAGAGAGATCGAGGAGATAAGGTGTGTGGGGCCACCCAAGACGTGGTGTGCGCCTGCTGCCCAAATTTGCTGCTGCCTATCCACGCGACGCACGACCCGGATGATGGGAACCCAGGATCCCCCAGGGGATTGGAATCATTTTCCTACATGAAAGCACAAGGAGGAGATACAACCATCTAGATACTACATGGATCCATAGTCCAAGGTGGAACTACTCACAATTCATACCGGAGAAGAAGGCCTCCGGGATGATCTCCCCTCCAGCAGGGTGCCGGGAAGAACTTCAAATCCCCCCGATCTAGGGACGATGGTGGCGGAGGCTACAGAAGGTTTTATGGAGTTTTGATCGGGTGCCTAGGGTTTCTCTATCGAGGGCTTCTTATAGGCGTAGAGGCGAAGCAGGGGGCCGCTAGGGGGGTCACATCCTGCCTAGGCGTGGGTTGGGCCCACTCGCGCCTAGGTGGTCTGGCCGCCTTGTGGCGCCCCTCCGTATCGTCTTCTGGCTTCGTGTCGCCCACGGTAAAATATTGACTATGGCTTTTGTCCCGTCCAATTCCGAGAATATTGATGTTCTGCCTTTCTGGAACCAAAAACAGAAGAAAACAGGCAACTGGCACTGTGGCAACTTGTTAATAGGTTAGTTCCAGAAAAGATATAAAAACACCTCAAAGTGTAGACAAAGCAAAGCAAAGTAGATACTAAACAAGCATGGATCATAAAAAATTATAGATACATTTCCGACGTATCAAGCATCCCCAAGCTTAACTCCTGCTCGTCCTCGAGTAGGTAAGTGATAAAAGAATAATTTTTGAGGTGACATGCACCATCAAAACCAAGATCAAACCATTTGCAAGCATTGAAAGCTGGGATCAAAGAACTCTAAACATGTGCATGAAATATGGAGTTCTAACAATAAGACAAAGTAACCATGCATGCAACATGAAAGGTTACAAACAAAGATCATGAATAACATGCATTGAAAAATATTTGTTTGTTTCACAAACAGAAAACATGGCATAGTGGCAATCAGCTTGTCCCTCATGGAGTAGCAAATAGATGCATGGGACACCTTCAAAGTTCATAAGAGTGACTAGATACAAGTAGCACAAGAACAAGTAATATCACAATATGCATCAATCAATAAGTTTTGGTACACTGCACATGGAACTAAGAATGACAACTATGCTCTCTTAATGGTACCTAAAGGTAGAAGGTGGAGACTCAACATAATAGTGGAAGAAAGGCCCTTCATAAAGGGAAGCAGGGATTTCAAGTTTCAAAAAGAGCTTCCAAAAATTATGGTACTTGTTAGCTTTCAACCCTCATTGCCCCTATCGTAAGCATCTTGAAGTGATTAAGGTTAAAGTGAACAAACTATGGAGTATATGCTTGACAAAGTATAAGTTGACAATCTCAAGTCCCTTGAATACGAGGGCCACACCTCATGCTACTCAACTTCAGTCACCTGTAAGTTCTTGTCATAGTAAGTACATGCGTATCATAGAAAACCGCCAACGGGGTACCCCTTGCACATGGTACAAGAGCTATCCCATGACCAAAATGACAAGGCAAGCAGACAATGAGCATCTAAATGATCTTTTTATTTACTATGTGCATAGCTTTTTATTGAAGATGCTTCATAGATAGCTCATTATGGTGATGCTGCAAGTTTCCACCATGATTCGGCATGGCTTAGGCTAGAGGCCCAGGCGTTTCTCTAACACAAAATACATAACTCCATGGACTTACAATCTCCCTCTTTATTTCAGACCGTGACATTCATAGACAAAAGAGCATGATATCAACTATGTACAAAGTACAAATGCAATGTTGAAAACGTTCCCCATGACAGCATGGTTATGCTAATTCCAACGTATAAGTGCAAGCATATACAACATAGACGACACAATGGTTCAAGTTTATTAGGGGCAAAGAATAATAAAGTGTGACATCAAGTTCGTGAGGGATTTAATCACTAAGTTTTCACATAACAAAATAGTTTTAATTGGAAGATAGCTGAAAACAAGAATATACTTGGAATGGTGTAACACACCATGCATAGGAGTTTATAGTGGACACTTTGGAAAAACTTGGTTTCTTGGGAGTTGGATGCATGATTAGAGCTTACTCATACAAGTGGAGGCTAGCAAAAGACTGGGAGCAACCAACTAAGAGAGCAATAATGGCCATAATCATGCAGAGCGACAAAACATTACTAATCAAAGCATAGAGTGGTACTACAAGTCAAGGACTAAATGATCATAGAGGCTATGGTGACTTGTTCATAGTCATAACATGGTGTGAGCATGTTCCAAGTCAACCCAAACAAAGCATCAAAGGAGAATACCACAATAATATGCTTTTGCATGCTAAAACAACGCATAATTCCTTCAAGGCACACTAAGCAATCCCAATTTTTTGGAACAAGACATGCTACAACAATAATCACTAAGCATAAGGTCAAAACAACACCTATCATGTCATGCTAAAGTCTAAGTCACAGTCAATGCAAGCTCCTTCTGCACTTTCAAGCAAGAACTTTCTACTCCTTTCCAACACCAATCGACTTATTTGAAACAACACTGCGAGAACAGGGGTCCAAACTACTTTATTAAATCAAACTAAACAAACTAAGCAAAGCAAATGAAAACTAAGACGCTCCAAAACAACACAACAGTGCATGAAACAATAAAAACGAAGTGTCTAGACAGACCTGAGCTTTTTATTGATGATGAAGGGGATGCCTTGGGCATCCCCAAGCTTTGACGCTTGTAACTCTTGAATATTTCTTGGGGTGACACTGGGGTGGCATCCTCAAGCTTGAGATTTTGTCCATTCTTCATCTCATTACATCATTTTATCTCTACACCTGAAATTTTTCCTTCATACAAAACTTCACACAATCTTCATTAGCAACATTAGTGTATTCAAAAGATAATAGACCTTTGGGCTAAGCTTTATAACAGCAAAACTTTTCACTAAAAACACAAGCTACTGTAGTAACTCCTTCAAAAACCTCAATTCCCCAAAAGAGAACTCAAAAAGGAATTAATAAGAAGCTAATGCAAATAATGGCAGAAATCTGTCAAAACAGACCATCAGGTAGAAACCGATTTTTTAGAAAATCTTCTGTTGCTCAAATAAAAAAGTGTTAGCTAACATACTGAGGGATTTATTCGTAAATTTTCAATTCAATCCGATTTATAGAGACTCCTCACGAATTTTTATGGTGGAGGACAGAAATCTGTTTCGGGACAGCAACTCCCAAAATCTTAGTTCCCTCTCATTAGAGGTCATTCTTGGCGCAAAAAAGCAAACAAAAAGGATAAGGATAGGTCATTACTGAATTAATAACTTCCAAGACTCAAGGAAACTCTTGGGTTATCTCCCAACAAGTACTTTTCTTTAACGCCTTTAAGTTAGGCACAAGAATCAAGAAAACAAGTATTTTCAAATGAGGAAGCATTAACATCAAACCTTGCTTTCAAAGGAGGAGCAAAAAACAACTTCTCTCTCCTCATAGGGAAGTGTTCAATACCTTTCTTGAATGGAAATTGATATTTAATGGTGCTTTCTTTCATATCAATGATGGCACCAACAGTTCTAAGAAAAGGTCTTCCCAAAGTAATAGGACAAGAAGCATTGTATTCAACATCCAAAACATAGAAATCAACAGGGACATAAGCATTGTTAACCATAATGAGAACATCATTAATACTCCCCATGAGTTTCTTCTTAGCATCATCATCAAGTGGGACATTCAAATAACAATCTTCCAAAGGTGGTAAATCAAGCATTTCATAAATCTTCCTAGGCATAATAGAGACATTAGAACCAAGATCACATGAAGCTTTGATATCAAAGTCATTCATTTGCATATTAATAATGGGTTCCCAACTATCTTCTACTTTCCTAGGAATAGAAGCTTTGTGTTTTTGCTTCTCTTCCTTAATCTTAACAAGAGAATCTATAATGTGTTTGGTGAAAGCAACATGCATATCACTAGCATCAGGACTTCTAGCAAGCTTTTGCAGGAACAGAATCACTTCAGAAACATTGCAACCTTCTATATAAAAATCAAACTTAGCATCACTAGTAGTAGACTCAATAGGCTTAGGCACTGTAGGAGGAGGAATAGGGACTTCTTGTGGTTTAGTGGTATCCATTCTAGTGATGGTGCACACACTATCGTTTCTATCAATTTCAGCTTCCCTTTCCCACTTAGCATGAAGTTGAGCTAACAGTCTAACATTTTCATCAATAGTAACTTGTATGGAATGAGTGGCAGCAAAGGTACTTTCCATGGTTTCAGGTTTAGCAACCATTTTATTAATCAAGGAGGATTGTGCTTCAGACAAAGAGGATACATTTTTCTCAACATTCAAAAGCTTTTCCTCTATAGTCTTGTTGAAAGTGGTTTGTTTACTAATAAAGTCTTTGAGCATGACTTCAAGTTCAGAGGGAGCACTTCTAGCATTATTGTAGGAGTTTCCATAGGTATTGCCATTATTAGGAGGATAAGGCCTATAGTTGTTACCACCCAAATTACTCCTATAAGCATTATTGTTGAAATTGTTGTTTCTAATGAAGTTCACATCAACTTGCTCTTCTTGAGAAACCGAAGAGGCTAAGGGAACATTATTTGGAACTAAAGGAGCTTTCCCATTAACAAGCATTGCCATAATGACATCAATCTTATTACTCAAAGAGGAGGTTTCTTCAACAGAATTTACCTTCTTACCATGTGGAGCTCTCTCAGTGTGCCATTCAGAGTAATTAACCATCATATTATCAAGGAGTTTTGTTGCAACACCCAAAGTGATGCCCATAAAGGTACCTCCAGCAGCTGAGTCCAACAGGTTTCTTGAAGAGAAGTTCAAACCTGCATAAAAAGTCTGGATAATCATCCAAGCAGTGAGTCCATGAGTGGGACAATTCTTAACCAAATATTTCATTCTTTCCTAGGCTTGAGCAACATGTTCATTATCAAGTTGTTTAAATTTCATAATGTCACTTCTCATAGATATAATCTTAGCAGGAGGATAGTACTTTCCAATAAAAGCATCTTTGCACTTAGTCCAAGAATCAATACTATTTCTAGGCAAGGATAGCAACCATTCTTTAGATTTTCCTCTCAAGGAGAAAGGAAACAACTTGAGCTTAATAATATCTCCATCTACATCCTTATACTTTTGCATCTCACAAAGTTCAACAAAGTTATTGAGATGGACAGCAGCATCATCAGAACTAGCACCAGAAAATTGCTCTCTCACCACAAGATTCAACAAAGCAGGCTTAATTTCATAAAAGGTAGCATCAGGAGCAGGTGGAGCAATAGGAGTGCTAAGGAAATCATTGTTGTTTGTGATAGTGAAGTCACACAACTTTGTGTTCTCAGCAGAGTTCATTTTGGCAGAGGTGGGCAAGCCAAAAACAGCAGTAGCAGCAGCTAGAGCAGGAACTAATTTTTTGTGTTTTTGATAAGAGAAAGCAAACTAAACTAAACTATTTTTTTAGTTTTTGATAAAAAAAGGCAAACAAAACCAAGCAAAATAAAACAAGCAAACTAAAAACAAAGAAAAGAGAAAGGTTGAGGAGGACTCCCCTTGTGAATACGTCCTTAGCCTCTCCGACAATAGCGCCAGAAAAAGCCTTGATGAGTGCAACAGCACTTCGTTGGGAGACCCCAAGCGGAAGGTATGATGCAGTACAGCAGGCAAGTTTCCCTCAGTAAGAAACTAAGGTTATCGAACCAGTAGAGGAAACGTCCCAAAGGTGCTGCAAGTAACGTGGAGACCTGCACAACACAAACTCAATACTTTGCCCCAACTAACAATGAGGTTATCAATCTCACCGGTTGCTGTAACAAAGGATTAACTGTATGGTGTGGAAGGTGATGATGGTTTGCAACAATTAAATAGTAACAGTGGAATATGTATCAATGGTAAAGACTGGACCGGGTCCATAGTTCACTAGAGGTGCTCTCCTTAGATAAACAACATGGCATGAAGGGTAAACAAATTATAGCAGGGCAATTGACAAGAACTGAGCAAGGCATAAAAATGCAATACCAGACAAAAAGATCCTATGAGATTCGATTGGGAAATACAACAATATACATAGTCCGTCATCCAACTGCATCTATGACTAGTAGTCCACCTTCAGGTTATCATCTGAACCCCCTCCAGTATTAAGTTGCAAGCAACAGACAACTGCTTTAAGCAAAGTGTGTAAGGTAAACAATCCACTTGTTCCATGAACAAGAGAACGTTGTTTTCTCCCTAGTGGCAACAACACATCTACAACCGAAGAGATTTCCGTCACTTCCCTTGGAAACTAGAGGCATGAACCCACTATCGAGCATAAATACCCCCTCTTGTAGTCACTAGCAACTACTTGGCCAAGATAGCTACAAACAACAGAGAGCATGCAAGATCACAAACAACACAAACATGATAGAATCAATAAGACAAAACCATTAATCAATCTAACATAGTAATCTCAATATCCACCGGATCCCCGTAAACACAACATGCATGATTACAAATAGATTAGATCTTGATCATGAACGGAGCTCACAAGATCTATACATGAAAGCACAAGTAGGAGATACAACCATCTAGCTACTACATGGACTCGTAGTCCAAGGTGGAACTACTCACAATTCATACTAGAGAAGAAGGCCTCCGGGATGATCTCCCCTCCGGTAGGGTGTCGAGAAGAACTTCATATCCCCCCGATCTAGGGACGATGGTGGCAGCGGCTACAGAAGGTTTCGTGGAGTTTTGATCGGGTGCCTAGGGTTTGTGTATCAGGGGCTTCTTATAGGCGAAGAGGCGAGGCAGGGGCCGCCAGGGGGCCACACCCTGCCCAGGCGCGGTCTGGGCCCACTCGCGCCTAGGGGGGTCTAGCCGCCCTGTGGCGCCCCTCCATCTCGTCTTCTGGCTTCGTGTCGACCACGATAAAATATTGACTTTGGCTTTTGTCCCGTCCAATTCCGAGAATATTGATTTTCTGCCTTTCTAGAACCAAAAACAGAAGAAAACAGGCAACTGGCACTGTGGCAACTTGTTAATAGGTTAGTTCCAGAAAAGATAAAAAAACACCTCAAAGTGTAGACAAAGCAAAGCAAAGTAGATACTAAACAAGCATGGAGCATAAAAAATTACATATACGTTTTGTGGCATCCCGCAAAACCACTACTAGAAAATCGCGTTGTTTTTGTGCATTGCATCATCATGACCGCATGCTCATATCATCATGCCACATTGCATTTGAGCATCATCATCATCTTGCATCTGTTCGCATAAAACTATTTTGAAAAGTCTGGTTTTGTTTCTAAACGCCCCGTCTTTGTTCAAACGCAAAATCCGGGTCGCCGGAATGTTCTGTTTTGTCTGCTATCGGTTTGCAAAAGCCCGGTTTGAAATAAATAAAATAGTTAATTATTTTTAGTGGGGCAGTCGAACGGTCCGACTCGACCCGAACGACCACCCCTAGAATAAAATCGGTCCAGCTTAGACCCCACCCCAAGTCTTTTCTTACCCCAGTCCTTTCTACCCACCCCTCCTCCACCTCATCCCCACCAATCTCTGGATGCCACCTCATCTCCCCTCACCAATCCCTCCACTCAACCGCCGCCACCTCACCCCTCTTCCTCTCTTCACACGGCCGGCCCACACACACCACCCAAAACTACACCCACCTACCCGCCTGCCCCCTCTCACTTACACTCCGGTCCCACCCTGCTACCCTCTCTCTCCCCTCTCCCCCAACCGATCCCCCACCGACAGCCCCGGGCCCCACCCCGCGGCCCCGACGCGTCCCTCCCCCTCTCTTCTTCCTCTCTCCCCCCACCTACCCGACGCCGCCCGCCACCCTCCTCTCCACCGCCGGCCGCCTCGCCCCTCTCCGGCAGCCGCCTCCGCGCGCGCCGCGCCTCCCCCCTTCCTTCCCCGCATCCACCGCGCTCGCCCCGCCCTCCGCCTTCCCCTCCGGCCAGGCGCGCGCCGCCTCCGAACACCCCCGCCTCGCCGGCGCCCCACCGTCGGCCTCCACCACCGCCCAGCCCGCCGCGCTCTCCTCCGCCGCCCGGATCCTCCTCACCGGCAGCCGCGGCCGCCCCTCCACGCGCCGCCTGCGAGACCGCCGCCCGTCGGCGCGCGGCCCCGCTCCACCCTCTGCTCCGGCCGCGCCTCTCGCCTCCCCCGGGCCCGTCCTCCAGCGCCGCTCGCGCCGCCCGCCGGAGCCACCCCGCCGCCGGCGCCTGCTCGCCCCCCTCTCCTCCGGCTCGGCCCGCCGTCGCCATCGTCCCCACCTCCGGCCTCCCGCGCGGGCGCCCCTGCATCCGCGGACCGCGTCCTCGCCTCTCTGTCCGCCCGTTGCCGGCCTCCTCCGGCGCCTGCCGGGACCCCCACCGCCGTGCTCCCTGTGCCTCGTCGTCGGGCGCTCCCCCGCCGTCGCCCTGCCAGCCTCTGCCCTCCCTCCGCTCGACCCCGCGACCGCGCCTCTCAAGCCCGACACCGAACCTCGAGAACCTCTCCTCGGAACACCAAGTTGTCCTCCCAGGAACCGCCATGACATCCGTCAAGGATCTGGTGCCGAGGACACGGAACAACAAGATCAACCATGCGGACTCGAGTACCCCGATGCCCCGAGAACCCGAAGACCCCATAACCGAAGCCAAGGTCTTCAACCGGATCCGAAGACCAAAACCGAGTCTGGTTCCGGCGCCGTACCCGAAAACCGAACCCTCGGACGCCAAGTTCTCCCTCTCGGACCCGAAGGCGCCAAGACCCCGGACCCCCAAGTTCTCCGCCGCGAGACGACCAGACCGTCGACACGACCCGACGACCGCGGATGCGACAGGATCGTCTCCGGAACGCCAAGCACTTCCCTCGGACGCCAAAACCCGAACCGGAAGGACGCCGAGATCGCCACAAGTACGACAAGATCTACTTCCGAACGACAAGACCGGCCGATCCGTGGACCCGACAAGATCGACCGCTTGGAACCAAGATCTTCGGCACGTCACGACAAGTTCTCCATCTTGTATCCGCTTCCGCCGATTCCGTCGAACCCTGAGCCCCTGTCGAACCCCGAACCCCGGAACCCCAAGATCGACGAACCCTAATGTGTGAACCCCTTCCCGAAAGCCTATTTTATAATATAATACAACTTGTTGCATAATAATTGTTCATGCATGCATACTTGCCATGTGGTTTGGGGGCCTTATGCCGATTCACCTAATAATTAAATATGGGGCCCATATGCGGGCAAATCTAGTCTCATATTGGCCTCATTTAAATTTGTGTAGCGAACCGGTGATATATTCGGCCTTGTTAAACAACATTTAAATTGCGGGGTATCTAAACAACATGAACTTAATAATTAATTGTTGGGTCCCCGGTTCCGCTTAATATGACCTAATTGCATCGCACCTTTGCCATGCCATACATCATACATGCATCATGTCCGATCTGTTGCCGTAGTATTAAATAGTGCATCCGGTGTTCTTTTAGTGTTTTGCTTCTTCGCGGATAAGGCCGTTGAGTTGATGTGAGCTTCGCCCCGATCTTCGGATGAACCTTCGACAATGTTTTCAGGCGAGCATCTCCCCCTTTCTACCTATCTTACTTTATAGTATTTATTCCCTCCTGTTGATCTATTGCTATCTGTGTTGCGATGCTCTAGTTTCCGTACCCGTGATATCCCCTTGCAGCCCTATATTGCCTTGGACACATCCTATTACCTGTTGTTTGGTAGATAGTTGGACTTGCGCGTCGAAGTCGCTTGCTCAAATGCTGTTGCGTGTCGTCAAGTACCACAGTTGTTGGAGTATTGCCGCATGTTCAATGTTGGAGATGATCATGGCTTTAATTATTGTTCACTTCAATTACTGTTAAACAACTAAAATTGAAGTAGGTAAGCAGAGGCACCGGTGGGTGATAGATAATATCTGGTTTCCGACCGCCCACTTGTGTTCCGTAGGACCCCGAGTTCTTGACACCTGTTCCGAGATCGAGCGCGCTAACCACAGGTGGGGAGATATGGGCCCCCCATCGATTAGTACCTGATTTCAAAGTATTGTACTGGGGGCCACAAGTAGTTTGGGGCTTTATTACTATTCTGTACTTATGCCATGCTTTATTGCTTTATTTACGATTGTGTGAGGAGCACGCTGTACTGTTTTGGAAGCGGAGTGTTTTCGCGGTATCGACAGTCCCAGTTTTGGGATTTGCTGTCGTTTACAGCCACTGTCGCAAACCCTGAGTCCGTCTCGGAGACCGGCCGACTTTGTTGCAGGTGTACTTAGTGGGGTGGCCCCCCGTGCTTGCTTTGGGTCTGGGAACGTCGTGACTTAGGCCCCGCCGACATACCGATGGGTGTATGTTAACTGATCTGGCAAAAAGGGTCGAAGTGCTTGTGGATACTTTGGTGCACCCCTGCAGGGTTTAATCTTTTCGAGAAGCCGTGTCCGCGGTTATGGACGACTTGGAGCACAGGTCTCGATCATAGACAACTAAAACTAAAGTTTACTGTTATAAATTGACTTGTACCCGATATGACTAGTAATCAGCTTCACTACAACGGAATGGCTAAGTAAAAGTACCACCAACTGCTGGGTTTTGGGTTATCTCATGCTAATTGTATCTGACTAGTAACTGTCGCAACTACAATGGAATGGTTAACTAAAACGGCCCACTGCTTATTATATCAGGACGATTATCTACACCTGACTAGTAATTGCTGCAACTATAACTGAATAAATAAAACTGCCAACGGTGTGAGTTCCTCGGTTGACTTCCTCGTTTGGTCTCGAGGGGGAAACCCCAGGATGGGTTTGTTTGATGGTAGTATCAGGTTGGTTTCGAATAGGTCTTTCTTGCCTCTCTCTGACAGCCGCTAGTTGTATCGAGTCTCTATAGGTTGTTTAGTGCATGTCGTCGCTGCCGCTTCAGTCCACCATACCTATGTAGGCGAGGACCGCCGAATTCTAGTCTCGCCGTGTACTGGCCTCAGTACTGACGCTCCTCTTTTTCCTTTGCCCTTTGTCGGCACCCCTTTTTGTTTAAGCAGGTTTTGAGATCGACGTCGTTAGCAGGGTTATCCTTCCGGCTTGGCCTGGGCAGGGTTATGGACGCCATTGGTTATTCTTCAGGGCTCTTAGCCCCATTTGCATCTTGTCCGTAGTCGGGCGCTGTATCATTTTCAAGGTGATTCGGCTCTTTGTATATTATATCTGTATCTTGACTCTTTGAGTCGCTGTTGTATATATATATCTGTTCTGTGGGTCCCATCGAGGACTGTTGTGTAATGTTATTACTTCGTTTTCCACCCGCACGAAAGTGCCTGGTGGGCACCTTTGAATCGTTTCTATGCGGGTTTGGCGGGTTTCGCTAAAACTTGCATACGGCCGATTCTGAGGGTGTTACACGTTTCCAACGTATCAACGTCATTCACGGCGTCGGTCATGCTGCTGAAGGCCTTGATCTTGTCGTTAGAAAGCACGTCCATCTTCCTCTTGCCGTTAACGACAGCAACAATAGCTCTTGCAGATGATACCGCAGCTGCTGCTGCAGCTCGAGCATCGATCGACTTATCTAAGGCATATGTGTTCATGGTGTCAGACTCTTGGGTGTCAGGGTCTTCAGTAGTGCCAAGGGGCTCGCCTGACCCCATGGCATACCTCTCGGTGGCAAGGCTGTAGGAGAATATGGTCTGCATCTGGACATAGTTATGGATGGGCTTGTTCAGGTACTCTTCGTCCCTTGCATGCGCCTACGAGTTGCAAGAAAGAGTGTGTTAGCGGTGAAAATGTTGTATACGAAGAGAGGTGTAGTGATCATAGCTACAAACCTGAACATGTCCCTGGAAGTGCTCAGTGGCAAGAAGAATGGTGAATGTGTCCTCATCCCATTACGCGCCGCTAAGGTTTCTCAGCTTGTTGATTTGTATCCAACGCACACTCCACTTCCTCAAGTGGTTTTACACTTAAGTGCCTAAGACCTCAGCACCACAATGCTCGAATAAAGCTTTAGCGCACGCATTGAGATGGATCTCCTTGAACCCCTTCTCAGTATGGACGCCGCTCTTCACTATCTCACACATCTTGTTGAGCATGAAGGTACACATGTAAGGGAGTCATTTCATGGTCCCCTTCATATGCTGATACGCCCAATTTTCATCACCATTCTATATCATAATTTACCTCTATTCATTAATATTTGTCTTATTATGAGGTATTACTTATGGCTTTTCATCTGTTTATGCATGTTGGATGATTCTTGGAGGATGGACTGCCGGAGTCTGGATTCTAATGGAAAAGAAGGCGTTTTGGTGCAATTTCGTGAAGATCAGAAAAATATAGAAACATATTATTTTACCAGAAGACGAAGGAAGCCAGAAGGAGGGACTAAGTGGGGCCTCAGGGGGGCCACACACCCCTAGGCGTGGGCCCACCTGACCCCGCGCCTAGGGCAGGTGTGGCCCACCTGCCCGGCCTCCGACTCTGCCCCTTCGCCTATATCTTCTCTACGAAACCCTAAGCCTAAGGGAGCAACCACAGATAGATTTCTGCCGCCTCTGGGGGACGGAAAACACCGAGAGAGAAATATCTCTCCGGCACATACATTTTTGCCGGGGGAATTCCTTCCCGAAGAGGGGAGACCGTCGCCATCAACACCGTCATCAAGCTAGGCTTCATCGGGATCATCATCATCCACACCATCATCTCCACCAGCACCAGCACAACCACTCCGTCCCGCTGTAACAATTGTGTTGGATATTGCTTTATTCATTAGGGGAAACTTTCCCTGTGTTGATTACTATTGTAGTTGATGCTTGTGAGTGGAACCATTGGATTATTATTTATGTTCAGATTGTTATCCATTATCATATCATCTTTGATCTTGATCCATATGATGTCTTGTGAGTAGTTCGTTTAGTTCTTGAGGACATGGGATAAGTCATGTTGTTAGTAGTGAATCTGTGATGAGTTATTATTCAATGGTTTAGTATTTAAGTTGTGGTGCTATTCTTCTAGTGGTGTCATGTGAACGTCGACCACATGATACTTCACCATTTATGGGCCTAGGGGAATGCATTGTGTATTTGGCTACTAATCGCAGGGTTTCCAGAGTGACAGAAACCTGAACCCCCGTTAGGACACCTTTGCACAAGGGAGCGTAGGATCTCAGAGTTTAAGGTTGTGGTTACATTTATATCTTAATTACTTTCATGTAGTTACGGATGTTTGCAGAGGGTTTAATCACAAGTATGTATTAGTCCTAGGAAGGGCGGTATGTTAGCATAGGTTCACCCACACAACACTTACAAACACCAGAGAAGAGTACTCAGCTATTTGAAGCGAAAGCACTTGACAGAATTCCCATGTGTCCTCGAGAATGTTTGGTCCTTATAAGTATTTCCACCGGCTTGTCCTTTGATAAGAAAGGATTGGGCCACTTGCTCTGTTTGTTCGTTACTTCTGTTACTTGCTCTTTGTTTTGTTGCCTTGTCAGAAAACCACTAAAAATCCATTTGCTAAGTATTCACAGGGATTTCCTGCTCCATACCACTATTCAGCACCTTCTGCTCCTCGTTGGGACCGACACTCCTATTTATCGAAAGTACTACGATACACCCCCTATACTTGTGGGTCATCAAGACTATTTTCTAGCGCCGTTGCCGGGGAGTGAAGCGCTATTGAAGAGTGGAACTAGTAAGGGAAACTTTCACTGTGAGTATTGCTTTTGTTACTGCTTGTTACTTTGTTTCCAATATGGATAACCCACTTGGTTTTCTGTTTGGGAAAACTACTACCACTGCTAGGGTAGTAGATGAACCACCTCCTATTGAGATAGATCATTTTAATATACCTACAAGTATTGTTAATCGTGTTATGGATAATTATTATTTTGGGGATGGAACTGTCCATCCCGGTGATCATTTGGTTTTTATCCATGAATTATGCGGGTTGCTTAAGTGTGCAGGTTATAGGGTTCGCAGCATAGAAAACAAAAAATTTCCTACGATGGGAACTATGTACCAAGATCTATCTACTAGATACAAACAACGGGCGGATGTATATCCGTAGAGAACATACCCTTGAAGACCGACAAAGCTTAACGAGTTTAACTCGTGGTTGATGTAGACGATCTCTTGTCGATCTCAAGATCGAGGAAGTCCTAGCGCCGCAAAGCAGCAGCGCATCCGTGCTCGCACACACGTACAAGACACCGGGCAACCTCCGCCTCCTCGCTCCAGCGATGCAGCGGAAGCACAACCCTTTCTTGCCGAATAGCCACCGGGAACATGTATCTCGCTAGTCTGAGACCATGGGGGATAAATTCTAGAGGGGGAGAGAGATCCTTCACGAGGAGGTGTGAGAGACAAGTGAGAGGAGGGGCTCCTTTTATAGGAGGAGGGGGGCACCCAAGGGGGTGGCCGCCGGCCATGGGGGCTGCCCCCTCCCCTCCTTCATTCATGTGGGTGGACACTTCACTCACAAAATGTCCTTTAAATTCCCTCCACTCAAAAGTCCACTCAAATTCCCATTAAATTTCCACCAAACTTAATGCAAACTCTCATTAAATAAAACTCTTTTATTTTTATTCAGAATTTTGTCAATTACTTTAATGACAAACATTCACAAATAACCCCTTGCTAGAATTCCATTTCACATGCATAACCACTTTATGCAATTTCACCCGAAAACCCGTTTCGGTATCTAGTGAAATAAATTCCTGCGCTTGTTTATTCTTTCAGCATGAAACATTTGCTCCAACTGGATGCCAGTGTCCCTTAAGTGTGTCACCCTATGTTTCGCGAATAATGCGGACATGATCGAGACCCTTCTCCGATCAATAATCAGTAGCGGGACCTGGAGATCCATACTGACTCCCACACATTCAACGATGACTTTTCCTGTGATCGTCGGAACCTTTTACGCTTGTATCTTAATCCCTTTGTTTCACGATATATTACATGTACGAGATTCGATCATCGGTATCTCCATACCTAGTTTGATCTCGTTACTGACATGCACTCTTTTCTCGTTCCCGTGATATAACATTCTAGTGATCAAATCACTTGCTTGCAAGCTAACCAATGTGATATCACCGAGAGGTCCCAGATCATATCTATCCGTCATCGGGATGAACAAATTCCACTCTTGATCCATGATTCTCAACATAACACTTTAGTAGATTTGAAGCCATCTTTATAATCACCCAGTTACGGAGTGACGTTTGATGTCAACAAGAAACTCTTCCGGTGTTAGTGATTGACATGATCTCATGGTCTAAGGATTAGGACTACTTCGTAGTTTGTTTATAGCAATATAAACTCAATGACTTTGATCGTAATGCTATAATTCGGATGAATGTTCATCACACCATTACACTAATGTTGTGATCTCGTTATTAACAACATCCAATGTCTATGATCAGGAAACCGTGATCATCTTGTTAATCAACGAACTAGTTTATGAGAGAGGCATAACTAGGAACTTTCTGTTTGTTTATTAAACACACATGTATTAACGTTTCCGTATTAATACAATTATAGCATGCAAAATAAACATCTATCATATACTTGGAATACACATAATAAACATTTTATTATTGCCTCTCAGGGCATCTTCCCTTCAGTCTCCCACTTGCACTAGAGACAATAATCTAGTTACATTGTGATGTATCTAACACCCATGGAGTTCTGGTGTAGATCATGTTTTGCTCTAGGGAGAGTTTTAGTCAACGGATCTGCTACATTGAGATCCGTATGTACTTTACAAATCTTTATATCTCCATCCTTGACATGCTCGCAGATGGAGTGAAACCGGCGCTTAATATGCTTGGAATGCTTGTGAGACCTTGGCTCTTTGGCATTGGCAATGGCACCATTGTTGTCACAATAGATCACCATTGGGTCCAACGCGTTTGCAACCACACCTAGTTCGGATATGAACTCCTTCATCCAAACTGCTTCCTGAGCCGCTTCTGAAGCAGCAACATATTCGGCCTCCGTTGTTGATCCCGCCACCACAGGTTGTTTGGAGCTCCTCCAACTAACCGCTCCGCCATTCATGAGAAATACGTATCCGTATTGAGACTTAGATTCATCCGGATCGGTGTCAAAGCTAGCGTCGACATAACACTTAGCGACGAGCTCTTCTTCACCTCCGTATACAAGAAACATATCCTTAGTTCTTCGCAAGTACTTAAGGATATTCTTGACCGCTTTCCAGTGTTCTGAACCTGGATCCGATTGGTACCTACTAGTCAAACTAATATCATGTGCCACATCCGGTCTTGTACATAGCATGGCGTACATTATAGAGCCTATGGCTGAAGCATAGGGGACCTTGTCCATTATCTCTCTTTCTTCCGCCAAAGCCGGACTTTGAGTCTTACTCAATGTCGTGCTTTGTGTCATAGGTAAGAACCCCTTCTTACTATTTTCCATTTTAAACTTCTTTAAAATCTTATCAAGGTATGTACTTTGCGATAGCCCTATTAGGCGCCTAGATCTATCTCTATAGATCTTTATGCCTAATATGTATGACGCTTCACCTAGGTCCTTCATTGAAAATTTGCTGTTTAGATAACTTTTAACACCATTTAAAAGATCTATATCATTTCCAATCAATAATATGTCATCCACATATAATATCAGAAATGCCACATTGCTCCCACTCACTTTCTTGTAAATACAAGCTTCTCCATAAGTTTGGACAAATCCAAACTCTTTGATCACCTCATCAAAGCGGAGATTTCAACTTCGTGATGCTTGCTTCAATCCATAGATGGATCGCTGAAGCTTGCACACCTTGTTAGCATCCTTAGGATCGACAAAACCCTTTGGTTGTATCATATACAACTCTTCTTCAATATTACCATTGAGAAACGCGGTTTTGACATCCATCTGCCATATCTCATAATCGAAATATGCAACAATTGCTAACATAATCCTAACTGACTTTAGCATCGCTACGGGAGAGAATGTCTCATCGTAGTCAACTCCTTGAATTTGTCGAAACCCCTTTGCAACAAGTCGAGCTTTATAGACGGTTACATTACCATCAACATCAGTTTTCCTTTTGAAAATCCATTTGTTCTCCACGGCCTTTCGGTCGTGAGGTAAGTCCACCAAGTTCCAAACTGGATTTTCATACATGGATTCCATCTCGGATTTCATGGCTTCTAACCATTTGTTGGAATCCGGGCTCATCATCGCTTCTTCATACGTCGCAGGGTCATCATTTTCATCAACCATGAAATTCATGTCAGGATTTCCGTACAGCTCGGGAGCTGCACGCGTCCTGCTTGACCTGCGAGGTTCGGTAGTACTATCTTTCGGAGTTTCATGATCATTATCATTAGTTCCCTCTTCAACAGGTGGAGTCAACTCCGGAACAACTTCCGGCGCTGCGCTACTCGCCATACTTTGAAGATAAGGTTCAATAACCTCTTCGAGTTCTACCTTCCGACTACTCACACCTTTCGCGAGAAAATCTTTCTCTAGAAAGGATCCATTCTTGGCAACAAAAACCTTGCCCTCGGATCTGTGATAGAAGGAATACCCAATAGTTTCCTTAGGATATCCTATGAAGACGCATTTTTCCGCTTTGGGTTCGAGTTTATCCGGTTGAGGTTTCTTCACATAAACATCGCATCCCCAAACTTTAAGAAATGACAGCTTAGGTTTGTTTCC
This sequence comes from Avena sativa, assembly GCA_916181665.1. Lineage (NCBI taxonomy): Eukaryota > Viridiplantae > Streptophyta > Magnoliopsida > Poales > Poaceae > Avena > Avena sativa. The sequence goes on along the minus strand of OV702279.1, from coordinate 364,372,017 downwards.
AAACCACAATTCATACGGTGTCTTTTCAACGGATTTAGATGGTGCCCGATTTAAAGTGAATGCAGCAGTTTCTAGTGCATAGCCCCAAAATGACAACGGCAAGTCCGTCAGAGACATCATAGATCGAACCATATCTAATAAAGTATGATTACGACGTTCTGACACACCATTTCGCTGTGGTGTTCCGGCAGGTGTGAGTTGTGAAACAATTCCACACTCTTTCATGTGAGTGCTAAACTCGTAACTTAGATACTCACCTCCACGGTCGGACCGTAGAAATTTGATCTTTCTATTACGATGATTTTCCACTTTATTCTGAAATTCCTTGAACTTTTCAAAGGTTTCAGACTTGTGTTTCATCAAGTAGATATAACCGTATCTACTCAAATCATCAGTGAAAGTAACAAAATAACGATATCCACCTCGCGCCGACACACTCATTGGACCGCATACATCAGAATGTATGATTTCCAATAAATCTGTCGCCCGTTCCATTGAACCGGAAAACGGCGTTCTAGTCATCTTGCCCATAAGACATGGCTCACATGTATCAAATGATTCATAATCAAGTGATTCCAAAAGTCCATCCGAATGGAGCTTCTTCATGCGTTTAACGCCAATATGACCTAGACGGCAGTGCCACATATATGCGGATATATCATTATTTAGTTTAATCCTTTTAGCATCAACATTATGAATATGTGTAACATTATTATCGAGATCCAAAGAAATAAACCATTCATCATCGGTGCATGACCATAAAAGATTTCATTCATATAAATGGAACAACCATTGTTCTCGGATTTAAATGAATAACCACTTCGCATCAAACACGATTCAGATACAATGTTCATGCTCAGTACAGGCACCAGATAACAATTATTCAAGTTTATAACTAATCCCGACGGCAAGTGGAGAGGCAGCGTTCCGACGGCGATCACATCAACGCTTGATCCATTGCCGACACGCATCTTGACCTCACCCCTTGCTAGCGGTTGCTTGTTCCGCAGCCCCTGATTCGAGTTACAAATATTAGCAACTGAACCGGTATCAAATACCCAGGTGCTACTGCGAGCAATAGTCAAGTACACATCAATAACATGTATATCATATATACCTTTGTTTGCCTTGCCGGCTTTCTTGTCTGCCAAATACTTGGGGCAGTTGCGCTTCCAGTGGCCAGTCCCCTTACAATATTAGCACTCGGTATCAGACTTAGGTCCAACTCGGGGTTTCTTTTCAGGCACGGCAACAGGCTTGCCGCCCTTACTTCCCTTCCATTTTTCCTTCTTGTCTTTCTTGAAACCAGTGTTCCTATTGATCATCAACACTTGATGTTCCTTTTTGATCTCCACTTCTGCAGTTTTAAGCATTGACAGAAGCTCGGGGAGACACTTCTTCATGCCTTGCATATTATAGTTCATCACGAAGCTCTTATAGCTAGGTGGCAGAGACTGCAGAACACGATGGATGCCTAAGTCAATGGGAATCGATATTCCCAAGGACACAAGCTTATCGGCGTAACCCGACATCTTGAGTACATGCTCACTAACGGAGCTGTGCTCTTCCATCATGAAGCTAAAGAACTTTTCTGAAGCGTTGTAGCTCTCTACAGCAGCATGTGTGTCGAAAATCATTTTCAACTCACCCATTGTATCAAAAGCATTGCCATTTTCGAAACTCTTTCGAAGTTCCGGCTCTAGCCCATACAATATGCCGCAATGAACTAAGTTGTGGTCCTCCTGACGAGTTTGATAGACATTCTTCTCCTCGTCAGGGGCATCATCTAAAGGTGGGGGGCCTAACGGCGCTTCTAGCACATATTGCTTTTGTGCAGCAGAGAGGAGAATCCTCAAATTCATGGCCCATTCGGTAAAGTTGCTACCGTTCGTTGCAAGTTTCTCTTTCTCCATGAACACATTGAAATTAAAAGCAGGTGGTGCCATCTACAACAGAATTTGTAAAGTTTAGACTAAGTGTATGATAGATTGAGTTCAACTAATCCATATTACGAATGAACTCCCACTCAAAAACGACATCCCTCGTGTCTTTTTGGTGATTACATGAACCAAATCCACTACACCAAGTCCGATCATCACGTGAGTCGGTGTAGCTTCAAAGGCGAGCATAAAATGGGCATCATATCAACTATATGACTCATGCTTAACCTTTCAGTCCATGTTCCGAGGCCATGTCTGTACATGCTAGGCTCGCCAAGTTAGAACCTTAGTATTCGCGTGTGTAACTGTTTTACACCCGTAAATATGGTCGTGGATCCAAGAACACCCGATCATCACGTGATGTCTTGGAGCGACGAAAACATAATCGGTGCATACTAAAGGAAGAACACATTCTTATCTTGATATTTAAATGAGGGATCATCTTATTATGCTAACAAAGCGCTAAACAAGCAATATAATATGCTATCAAACATCACATGTTTATTAGTGAAATGATATGGTTCCCGCATATGATCTCTATCATGTGCACCGTGGTATGATTACTATCATACCTATATGTGTAAGTCCAAGGTCTATGGAGATTACACGCTATGTGTGTTGTAAGAGTATCATCTCATACTTCTACTTACAACACTACCATATCATAACACTAGCCCAACAACAATCTAAACTAGACGCCTCTAATTTATCCATTGCAAGTTTTACGTGGCTTAGGGCTTTCGAGATAGAACCGTTCTTACCTACGAACATGAACCACAACGAGGATAACCAAATTGTTGACAACTCGTTTGCAAAATAGATATTGACTATAGTAGGAGAGACAGACACCCGCTAGCCACTTATGCAAACTAGTTGCATGTCAAGCGTGGAACAGGTCTCATGTGCGAGGACATGTAAAGTTTGTCCAGGCCGCTTCATCCCACTATGCCACCAATATCCAAAATTACAACAAAGGAGCAACAACATGATCATCATCGCCCACATACTCATATGTGTACTATCCGTGTAAAGCATCTACGCATAGATCCGGCTCTGATACCACTGTAGGGTTCGCAGCATAGAAAACAAAAAATTTCCTACGATGGGAACTATGTACCAAGATCTATCTACTAGATACAAACAACGGGCGGATGTATATCCGTAGAGAACATACCCTTGAAGACCGACAAAGCTTAACAGGTTCAACTCGTGGTTGATGTAGACGATCTCTTGCCGATCTCAAGATCGAGAGGAAGTCCTAGCGCCGCAAAGCAGCAGCGCATCCGTGCTCGCACACACGTACAAGACACCGGGAAACCTCCGCCTCCTCGCTGCAGCGATGCAGCGGAAGCACAACCCTTTCTTGCCGAATAGCCACCGGGAACATGTATCTCGCTAGTCCGAGACCATGGGGGATAAATTCTAGAGGGGGAGAGAGATCCTTCACGAGGAGGTGTGAGAGACAAGTGAGAGGAGGGGCTCCTTTTATAGGAGGAGGGGGGCACCCAAGGGGGTGGCCGCCGGCCATGGGGGCTGCCCCCTCCCCTCCTTCATTCATGTGGGTGGACACTACATTCACAAAATGTCCTTTAAATTCCCTCCACTCAAAAGTCCACTCAAATTCCCATTAAATTTCCACCAAATTTAATGCAAACTCTCATTAAATAAAACTCTTTTATTTTTATTCAGAATTTTGTCAATTACTTTAATGACAAACATTCACAAATAACCCCTTGCTAGAATTCCATTTCACATGCATAACCACTTTATGCAATTTCACCCGAAAACCCGTTTCGGTATCTAGTGAAATAAATTCCTGCGCTTGTTTATTCTTTCGGCATGAAACATTTGCTCCAACTGGATGCCAGTGTCCCTTAAGTGTGTCACCCTATGGTTCGCGAATAATGCGGACATGATCGAGACCCTTCTCCGATCAATAATCAGTAGCGGGACCTGGAGATCCATACTGACTCCCACACATTCAACGATGACTTCTCATGTGATCGTCGGAACCTTTTACGCTTGTATCTTAATCCCTTTGTTTCACGATATATTACATGTCCGAGATTCGATCATCGGTATCTCCATACCTAGTTTGATCTCGTTACTGACATGCACTCTTTTCTCGTTCCCGTGATATAACATTCTAGTGATCAAATCACTTGCTTGCAAGCTAACCAATGTGATATCACCGAGAGGGCCCAGAGCATATCTATCCGTCATCGGGATGAACAAATTCCACTCTTGATCCATGATTCTCAACATAACACTTTAGTAGCTTTGAAGCCATCTTTATAATCACCCAGTTACGGAGTGACGTTTGATGTCAACAAGAAACTCTTTCGGTGTTAGTGATTGACATGATCTCATGGTCTAAGGATTAGGACTACTTCGTAGTTTGTTTATAGCAATATAAACTCAATGACTTTGATCGTAATGCTATAATTCGGATGAATGTTCATCACACCATTACACTAATGTTGTGATCTCGTTATTAACAACATCCAATGTCTATGATCAAGAAACCGTGATCATCTTGTTAATCAACGAACTAGTTTATGAGAGAGGCATAACTAGGAACTTTCTGTTTGTTTATTAAACACACATGTATTAACGTTTCCGTATTAATACAATTATAGCATGCAAAATAAACATCTATCATATACTTGGAATACACATAATAAACATTTTATTATTGCCTCTCAGGGCATATTCCCTTCACAGGTATCACAACTAAACAGGTGAAGAAGAAGTTACTCTCCATATCCTTGAAAGGGAGAGCTGAAGAATGGTATAAGCTGCTGAAGAATGGACAATCCATGGAATGAGAGGAGATGGCATCTCTCTTTTACTCTAAATGTTATCCTCCCAGTGAGATTCATAAGGATATAAGTCTTATATATAACTTTTGGCCTCTTGATGGAGAGAGTACAACTCAAGCTTAGGGGAGATTGAAGTTACTAATGCTTAAATGTCCTATTCATGAACTTCCTAACAATATCATTCTCAATAACTTTTATGCTAGGCTTTCTCTTCATGACAAAGATTTACTAGATGTTTCTTGTGCTGGATCATTCACACGTATGAAGGAAGAAGCTAAATGGGACCTTCTAGACCGTATTCAAGAGAACGCTGAAGCTTGGGAGGATGACAAAGGAAGAAAGTCAGGTATAAACTATGATTATGATTGCATTAAATATTTTATGAGAACTGATGACTTCCGTGATATTAGCAATGAGTTTGGTCTTGATTCCCAAAGTATTGCCAACTATTTTAAGGCCTTTGCCTATTACATTGAAATTCCCAAGAAGAAGTGGAATAAGTACCATGCTCCTTATAAAGATGTTGTTAATCATGCTCCCGTTAGAAGTACTCAAGTTTGTACTACTAATCATTATTTGCATGAACCCCATGTTTAGAAAATGCCTTTCCCATCTAAGGTAGAGGAGTATTCTATGATTATTAGTGAAAATAGCAAAGGTACAATGAAAACTGTGGAGCCTGGTAAGAATTTGAGTGATGAACCTATGGTAACTATTGTGAAAGACACTGTCACTAGAAATATAGAGGATGAGCACATTGTCTTCTATGAAGACGCTTCTAATATTATTTCTCATCCTGGTAAGGTTAGAAAAGCTAGTGTCCATGTGCTTTCTGTTAAAATTGGTGATCATTTCTACTATGGTTTATGTGATATTGGTGCTAGTTCTAGTGCTATTCCTTATAAGCTTTACAGGGAAATTATGCATGAGATTGGTCCTTGTGAGCTTGAGGACATTTATGTAGTTATTCACCTTGCTAACAAGGAGACCATTTGCCCCATTGGCATTGTTAGAGATGTGGAGGTTCTCTGTGGTAAGATTAAGTATCCTGCTGATTTTCAAGTGCTTAATTCAGCAGCTAGCAAAACTTGTCCTATCATTTTTGGTAGACCTTTCTTGAACACTTGTGGAGCTATTATTGATTGTAAGAAGGAAAACGTTTTAACTAATTTTGATGGAGATTCTTATGAGTTTAACTTTTCCAAATTTGCTAAAGCTCCTTGTGAAAATAGCTTGCTAATAAAGATTTCAGGATGGAACAACTTGCTTCTATTGATCTAGTCTATGACCTTGGACCTCTTTTTGATGACTGTAAGTATGTTTATTCTGATGATAAAGTTGTTTCCAGTGATAGTTATATTGTCAAATTTATTCATAGTGCAACTGAAAGTTATTTTGAGAGAGGGAAACATGGTTTTATGCATCTCAATGATGTTAAGTTTCCCCGTTTTATGTTGAAAGCTTTAAAGTTGCATCTGTTTTGTCTTCCTATGCTAGTGGCTTTTTGTTTCAACAATTTGTTTTCTCATGATACCCCCATGCATGGGAAGTGGTTTAGACTCAAGTGTTGGTTATTTTCTTCTTGATGCTCTCTTTCACTTCAAATATATATCTCCTTTGTGAGCATCTTTGGAAGTTTCAAGCCTAACTTAAAGGCATTAAAGAAAAGTACTTGTTGGGAGATAACCCAAGAGTTTTGTCGTGTCTTGGAAGTTATTACTTCAATAATAACCGCTCCTTATCCTTTTTGTTTTAGTTTTTGTGTCAAGTTCAACTACTTTTGTGAAGTAGAGGAGTTGTGAAAAGTGGCTGTCCTGGGACAGATTTTTATGCTGCATTGTAAAAATTCGTGAGGAAGAGCAGTACTTCGAATGGAGCTGCATTTTTCTGAGCTTGTTCTCCAAGTTGTTACCCAACTTTCATCAGTTCTGCACTTTTTGATTTGAGCAACAGAAGATCTTCGGAAAAATCAATCTTTACCTGCTGGTTTGTTTTGACAGATTTCCGCCATCATTTGCATTTGCCTCTTACAGAAGCTTTTGTTTTGATGGGTTTTCAGTTGAAGTGTTTACCAAAGGTTTATTGTTTTTGCTTACACTAATATTGTCATTGAGTTTGTGCAAAAGTTTTGTATGAAGGAAATTCTCAGGAGAAAGAGAGAAGGAATCTACAGAGTTCGTCTTTGAATAGGTAAAAGTGGTGAAAACAGAAGGTTCGTGAAACCCCAACCTTTTTATATGTTTGATGTTTTTTAGTACATAAGGGAAGTTACAAGACGAAACTGAGGAGGAAACGGAGCCCGATGTGGACAAACCCACCCCAGGCGCGGGCCCAGCCTGGCCGCACCTAAGGGGGGGTGTTCCCCCTCGAACTTCATCTCTGCCTCGTTTCCATGTCAAAACCTTCCTTATGCATTGAAACTTCGTAATATATAACCCCCCGGGTTCCCCGAGGTTCGTGCATGGTGTTCTCGTCGTGTTTTCGTTTCGATCTGTTTCTGTCAGGAAATATTCTCAAGTTTAGAGCACCATGGTCTCCGCCAACGACAAAGGCAAGAAGCCCGTGGAGAAAGAGTCGGAAGAACAGACCGCCGCAGGAACAAGGGGAAGAAAACCTACTTTTGTAGGAGCAACTAACACTGCGGATGCTTTTTCTCGTCACATGCAGGGAATCGTAGCCTTCGGTCCAGGACTCATATACTGCCCCGAGGCAGCGGAAGCCCTTCGAACCACCAACGAGTTTTGTGATAAGTACCGTGCTTTGAGGATGAAGGTGGATATGCTTCAAGAGGAGAATAACAGGCTTCGTAAGATGCTGGAAGATTTCCTAACCCATGACAAGAGAACACCACCACCGAAGGAGTAATTCGTCATCAGGTTTGGCATCCCCTTGTCTTGTTCCAAGCTTGGGGGAGTGCCGCGGTATCACCACCATTATCTTTTATCTTTTACCTTTTTAGTGGATTCATATCTGTGGTAGAGGGGTTATCTTATAGTTTGGTTTGCATATGGAAGTACCTCTCCTTTAGTTGATTATCTATCTATCCCTTGGTGTGAGTGCCTTTATTGGAATATTAATGAGAAGTCTCATCTTTTACTTTTTGCACTTCTTATTTTAGTTTGCAATCTCTATTATATGATGGATCTTGTTGTTCAGTATTATCACCACTTTGGGATCATCAAGTGGATCTAAATTTGTTTTGGCAAACCAAGTTCTGGTTAGTGGCTTTAGTTTGAAAGAAAAAGAAAGAAAGAAAAGGCTTACAGGTATTTGGTATCATTTGTTTTCTTTCTTGTTAACTCATAAGCTTAGTATTCTTTATTTAAGATTATTTTGTGTCTTCAAGGAAGATTGCATGTTTGGCTTTATTACTTGTATGTTTGCTTGTTTCTTTCAACTCTCTTGCTTGCTAGCCAAAAACCTGTTTTGAGAAGGCATACTTCTCATGTTTCCAAAATCCTTTAAACCCAAAACTTTTGCCACTTGTGTCCACCATATCTACCTAGTAGCTCTTGCTATTCCAAGCAAATTCTCAAGCTTCATCTACCTTTCAAATTAAAAAGTATTTTGTTATGTGAAAACTAGTTAGTAAAGCTCTCACGAACTTGATGGCACACTTTATTTACTTGCCCCTAATAGACTTGAACCATTGTGAACATCGAAGTTGTATATGCTTGCATCTATACGTTGGAATTAGCAGAACCTTGCTGTCACAGGGAACGTTTTCAACATTGCACTTGTAACTCTGTACACAGTTGATATCGTGTTGTTTTGTCTAAGGATGTCAACGGTGTAAAATAAAGAGGGAAATTGTAAGTCCATGGAGTCTGTATTCTGTGTTAGAGAAACGCATGGGCCGCTAGTCTAATCCATGCCTAATCATGGTGGAAACTTGCAGCATCACCATAGTGAGTCATCTATGAAGCATCCTCAATAAAAAGCTATACACATAGTAAATAAAAAGATCGTTGAGATGCTCATTGTCTGCTTGCCTTGTCATTTTGGTTATGGGAAAACTCTTGTACCAAGTGCAAGGGATACCCCTTTGGCGGTTCTCAACGATATGCAAATACTTACAATGACAAGAACTTACCTGGGCCCAAAGTTGAGTATGCATGAGGAGTGGCCCTCATATTCAAGGGACATGAGATTTCCAACTTATATTTCGTCAAGCATATACTCCATCTTTGTTCACTTTAACCTTAATCATCTCAAGATGCTTATGATAGGGGCAATGAGGGCTCAAAGCTAGTAAGTACCATAATCTTTTGTAAGCTCTTTATGACTTGTAATCCCTGCTACCCTCTAAGAAGGGACATTTCTCCTAGTTACCAGTTGAGTCAGTAAACCTACTTCCTCTCTATCTCCAGCAAGCTTTTGAGTTGTTGTGTTTCAAGCATTCATATAGTGATTTATTCAATCATGTTCTTTATCTTATTTGTTTGCACAAAACTCTTATCTATTAAGTATTACTTTGAAAGCCTTCACTTGTGAAAAACCTTTTTGAGCAAAGAGTGTTCCTGTTTTGAAACTTCTACAAAAAGCTTTTCGTGAAACTGTTTTCCAGGTGTTCTCTGACCAAGAACAAGTTTGCCAATTCCAATTATGATTTATCTTTATGCATCTCTATTGTGACTGGTGTACTTGGTTGCAAGCTAAGTTATATAACGGTGAGTTGCTTTTTTTCTAAGAGTTGTGCAATGGTAAGTGTGATGCTTCTTGTTCGTATTATTTTATCGACACTTCACTCCATAAACCTATGGAATTGTTTACTAAGCTCAGTTTTCGCTTGGGGACAAGCAAAGTCTAAGCTTGGGGAGTTGATACACCCAAATTGCATCACCATTCTATGTCATAATTTACCTCTATTCATTGATATTTGTCATATTATGAGGTATTACTTATGACTTTTCATCTGTTTATGCATGTTGGATGATTCTTGGAGGATGGACTGCCGGAGTCTGGATTCTGATGGAAAAGAAGGCGTTTCGGCGCAATTTCGCGAAGATCGGAAAAATACCAGAAAAATATAGAAACATATTATTTTACCAGGAGACGAAGGAAGCCAGAAGGAGGGACGAAGTGGGGCCTCAGGGAGCCCACACCCCCTAGGCAGGTGCGTCCCACCTGCCCGACCTTTGACTCCGCCCCTTCGCCTATATCTTCCCTACGAAACCCTAAGCCTAAGGGAGCGACCACAGATAGAATTTTGCCGCCTCTAGGGGCGGAAAACACCGAGAGAGAAAGATCTCTCCGGTAGACAGATTTATGCCGGGGGAATTCCTTCCCGGAGAGGGGAGACCGTCACCATCAACACCGTCATAAAGCTAGGCTTCATCGGGATCATCATCATCCACGCCATCATCTCCACCAGCACCATCACCACCACTCCGTCCCGCTGTAACAATTGTGTTGGATATTGCTTTAGTCATTAGGGGAAACTTTCCCGGTGTTAATTACTATTGTAGTTGATGCTTGTGAGTGGAACCATTGGATTATTGTTTATGTTCAGATTGTTATCCATTATCATATCATCTTTGATCTTGATCCATATGATGTCTTGTGAGTAGTTCGTTTAGTTCTTGAGGACATGGGAGAAGTCATGTTGTTAGTAGTGAATCTGTGATGAGTTATTATTCAATGGTTTAGTATTTAAGTTGTGGTGTTATTCTTCTAGTGGTGTCATGTGAACGTCGACTACATGGTATTTCACCATTTATGGGCCTAGGGGAATGCATTGTGTATTTTGCTACTAATCGCGGGGTTTCCGGAGTGACAGAAACCTGAACCCCCGTTAGGACACATTTGCACAAGGGAGCGTAGGATCTCAGAGTTTAAGGCTGTGGTTAGATTTATATCTTAATTACTTTCATGTAGTTATGGATGTTTGCAGGGGGTTTAATCACAAGTATGTATTAGTCCTAGGAATGGCGGTATGTTAGCACAGGTTCACCCACACAACACTTCCAAATACCAGAGAAGAGTACTCAGCTATTTGAAGCGAAAGCACTTGATAGAATTCCCATGTGTCCTCGAGAACGTTTGGTCCTTATAAGTATTTCTACCGGCTTGTCCTTTGCTAAGAAAGGATTGGGCCACTTGCTCCGTTTGTTCGTTACTTCTATTACTTGCTCTTTGTTTTGTTGCCTTGTCAAAAGAACACTAAAAATCCGTTTGCTAAGTATTCACAGGGATTTCCTGCTCCATACCACTATTCAGCACCTTCTGCTCCTCGTTGGGATCGACACTCCTATTTATCGAAAGTACTACGATACGCACCCTATACTTGTGGGTCACCATATGCGCCTTCTTGAGCTTAGACGCGACCTTAGCCTCGATGGAGGAGACATAGGTCTAGACAAAAGTGGAAGTAGATACGATGCCACCCTCTAGAGTGGGTGACATCGACGGCACTATATGGTCCTGTGTGAGAGGCTGGCTGGCATCCACATAAGAACAGGGGATTTGGGAGTCCCCAATGGGAATCAAAGCCTGGCTAAACTGGTCCCAGAACGATTCCTACAACAAGGACGCAATAATGACACAAATGAATCAAGGTGCAAAAAGAAGGTGTACATATGGAGGAAACTAGCATATGCATCAAATTCATATCAACCTATCAACAGTAATAGTCCACCCACAAGATCGAGCCAAACATAGCTGAACTATCATATTCTACAGAGAAAATCCTACAAATCTGGATGAAACCTACACCTGCTATTTGCACAACAATCTACCATGTACTTGAATGAAGCTACAGATTACATCTCCTAAACCTAGCAGCTCTATAGATATAAGCTAACCCTAGCTAGAAGTGGAGATGCTTACCGCCATCGCAGGAGGTGGTCGACGTAGCTCAGCCGTATAGGAGGAGGAGGAGGTGCCCTTCACGCCGCCATGGCCGTCGTCGGTGGTACGTCGGAAACGTATCTATAATTTTTGATGATCCATGCTTGTTTACTATCTACTTTGCTTTGCTTTGTCTACACTTTGAGGTGTTTTTATATCTTTTCTGGAACTAACCTATTAACAAGTTGTCACAGTGTCATTTGCTTGTTTTCTTCTGCTTTTGGTTCCAGAAAGGCAGAAAATCAATATTCTCAGAATTGGACGGGACAAAATCCAAAGTCAATATTTTACCGTGGGCGACACGAAGTCCAGAGGAGAGACGGAGAGGCAATATGATACGTCGGAAATGTATCTATAATTTTTGATGCTCCATGCTTGTTTAGTATCTACTTTACTTTACTTGTCCACACTTTGAGGTGCTTTTTACATGTTTTCTAGTACTAACCTATTAACAAGTTGCAACAGTGCAAAGTGCTTGTTTTCTGTTTTTTGGTTTTGGAAAAGTTAGTAAAGAAATATTCTCGAAATTGGACGGGACAAACGACAAAGTCAGTTACTTTTTGTGGGAAACAAGAAGTCCAGAGGAGAGCCGGAGGGGCTAGCCAGGGGGGCAGACCCACCCCAGGCGCGGGTGGGCCTAGCCCCGTGCCTGTCTAGGGTTTGGTGACCCTGGCCACCTCCTGGGTCTCCCCCTTTGCCTATAAGAAGCCCCTGATGCAAAAACCCTGAGTACCCGATCAAATGTCCACGAAACTGTCTGTAGCCGCCACCACCATCGTCCCTAGATCGGGGGGATCTGAAGTTCTTCCCGGCACCCTGCCGGAGGGGAGATCATCCTGGAGGCCTTCTCTCCAGTATGATGCGTGAGTAGTTCCACCTTGGACTATGGGTCCATGTAGTAGCTAGATGGTTGTATCTCCTCCTTTGTGCTTTCATGTATAGATCTTGTTAGCTCCGTTCATGATCAAGATATAATCTATTTGTAATCATGCATGTTGTGTTTTCAGGGATCCGGTGGATATTGAGATTATTATGTTAATTAGATTAATGGTTTTGTCTTTATGATTCTATCATGTCTGTGTTGTTTGTGATCTTGCATGCTCTCCGTTGTTAGTATCTATCTTGGCCAAGTAGTTGCTAGTGACTCCAAGAGGGGGTATTTATGCTCGATAGTGGGTTCATGCCTCTAGTTTTCAAGGGAAGTGACAATAATCTCTTCGGTTGCAGATGTGCTATTTCTACTAGGGAGAAAACAACGGTCTCTTGTTCATGGAACATGTGGACTGTTTACCTTACACACTTTGCTTAAAGCAGTTGTCAGTTGCTTGCAACTTAATACTGGAGGGGGTTCGGATGATAACCTGAAGGTGGACTTCTAGTCATGGATGCAGTTGATGGCGGTTTATGTATATTATTGTATTGCCCAATCGAATCTCAAAGGATCTTCCTGACTAGTAATTGCATTGTTATGCCTTGCTCAGTTCCTGTCAATTGCCCTGCTGTAATTTGTTTACCCTTCATGCCATGTTGTTTATCTAAGGAGAGCACCTCTAGTGAACTATGGACCCCGGTCCAATCTTTACCATTGATACATCTTCCACTGTTACTTGTTTACTTGCTGCAAATCACTATTACCTTCCACACCATACGTTTAATCCTTTGTTACAGCAAACCAGTGAGCTTGACAACCTCACTGATTCGTTGGGACAAACTCTTGAGTTTGTGTTGTGCAGGTCTCCGGGCTTGCAACACCTGTGTGACGTTTCCTTTCTCCTTCTGGTTCGATAACCTCGGTCTCTACTAAGGGAAGACTTGTTGTTTGCTGCTTCACACCCTGCGCTTGGGGTTACCAACGAAGTGCTCCACGTCATCACGCCATCAAGTTTTCTGGCGTCGTTGCCTGGGAACAAAGAAAGAAGCTCCCACATCAACGAGGCGCCATCACAATCCAGGGCCGCCACACACCCCTAGGCGCGGGTGGGCCCACCCCGCGCCTGGGCAGGGTGTGGGCCCTCTAGCCGCCTCCCAGCCTTGCCTCTTTGCCTATAAGAAGCCCCTGATGTAGAAAACCTAGACACCCGATCAAAACTCCACGAAACCTTCTGTAGCCGCCGCCACCATCGTTCCTAGATCGGGGGAATCCGAAGTTCTTCCCGACACCCTGTCGGAGGGGAGATCATCCTGGAGGCCTTCTTATCCGGTATGAAGCGTGAGTAATTCAACCTTGGACTACGGGTCCATGTAGTAGATAGATGGTTGTATCTCCTCCTTGTGCTTTCATGTATAGATCTTGTGAGCTCCGTTCATGATCAAGATCTAATCTATTTGTAATCATGCATGTAGTATTTGTGGGGATCCGATGGATATTGAGATTACTATGTCAGATTGATTAATGGTTTTGTCTATTTTATACTATCATGCCTGTGTTGTTGTGATCTTGCATGCTCTCCGTTGTTAGTAGCTATCTTGGCCAAGTAGTTGCTAGTGACTCCAAGAGGGGGTATTTATGCTCGATAGTGGGTTCATGCCTCTAGTTTCCAAGGGAAGTGACAGAAATCTCTTCGGTTATAGATGTGTTGTTGCTACTAGGGAGAAAACAACGGCCTTTGTTCATGGAACAAGTGGATTGTTTACCTTACACATTTTTCTTAAAGTAGTTGTCTGTTGCTTGCAACTTAACAATGGAGGGGGTTCGGATGATAACCTGAAGGTGGACTTCTAGTCATAGATGCAGTTGGATGGTGGTCTATGTATATTGTTGTATTGCCCAATCGAATCTCATAGGATCTTTTTGTCGGGTATTGCATTGTTATGCCTTAATCAATTCCTGTCAATTGTCCTACTGTAATTTGTTTACCAAGCGACGCGTGAAGCCAGCCTGCGGTCGTGGTCGTGCACTGCCCATGGGCGAGCGAGCGATTAACGTCACGATACGTTTTCCGTCGGTGACGTACGGTGAGTCGATCGACCGGCGGTGGCCCGATCGATCCTGCGATTCGATTCGAGCAGAGAGGCATTGAATGTCGATCTACTACTACTTGTTCTCGCCGTACCGGTGAGTGCGTGCTACGTACGTACGTACGTGAACGATCGAGTCCGTGGCGCACGCCGTTCGTCCCACGGTTCACGTGTAGTCGTGGCGCGCCATAAAGCATCGATCATTTCCGATCGCGTCACTGAATGCACGATCGGTCCCAGGCCCAGCTGCACAGGAACGGTGGAGAGCTTGCCACGAGCACGGGTGCTTGCCTTGCCGGCAAAATGACCCGGACTCTCCTGGCCGGCCGGCCGGCCTCATGGCAAGCAAGAAAAGGATGTCGTCGGAAGCAAGGCAGGGAGCCTCCACCTCGCAAGGCGAGGATCGTGCTGCCTTAAACTTGCCGACCACTTTCAGGTTCAGGTGCTTAAACTGAAGAGGAGGAAAATAAAGGAGAGTGCCGATCCATCTCCATCACTGAACCTGCCAACGGCCGGCGGCCTCCAAGATCGTATACACTCCTTTTCGCAAAAAGAAAAAAAAGGTTTGTATATACACTCCTAGCTCTAGCTTCGTTTGTCCGTGTTCTGTTTTGGGAGTTTACGGAGATCGGCTTCGTACGGAATTGTTCGTACCTACGCGCATTGTTGCAGCAAAAAGCTCAACGGGCACGGGAAGCGGGGAAGGCGATAGAAAAGCTCGATCGCGAGCGACAACTCCACCGCCGCACGTCCACGCCCGCTTTGGGCAGCAAGTTGGATCGTTTCATTTTCCGTCCACGCATGTTTCTCGCAAACTGTCTCGACCAAGGCCGTCCCTTTGCCTCCTCACAAAATATAAAGGAAGTGGAGGCATGGCGCACGCTTTGCCGGCAAACTGCAGCTGCCTTCCTGCTACAACAACTAGACACCAAAAAGGCGGTCAAATGTCATCAAAAAGGAAGGAAAAACTTTATAAAAATCTTTAAATATCTAAAAGCCTTCTCGACCTCTTAAATCCACGAACAAAATTTACCTTCCTAGAAAGGATTGTACGTCTTGATACATTGTAACTTTATAGCAAATTCGTTGGTTGCAATTTTGCAGAGCACGAAATGAGTATGAATCGACTAGTAAAAATGGTCATCCATACATGCCATAGCCACGGCCCATGAGATTCACACCAGCTATGGAGCTACCGGTAAAGGATTTTTTTTTTCAAAAAATGGCTCATATTCCCCTGACATGTGGGTCCGAGACCCAAAGTCATGATCACGGGTTCAAACCCTAAACCCTCACCCCGCCCATTCACGAAACTTTATCGGCTATAAATCATAGCCTCCCGTTCGGTATGCCGCGTGCCTCCACTTCTCCGCCCCCACAAAGTTGCGCCGCCACCTCGCTCCCTGGTCATCGCGTCCAAAATTTCCAGCCTGGATTGAGCTTGCTCTGTGGCTAGGGTGATGGAAGGAGGTGGTGAGACGGATGGACTAGCGCTAGCTGGGTCGATCACATATGTGCAAATTAGAAACCCTACTTGACCATATTTGAGGGGACCATCTACCACCAAGGTGCTGGAATTTTCTTAGATCTTCTTTGATGTCGCCTCCCTCATCCAAGCTCCCCTCCACCCTCACCACATGTTTTGGCTGGACATGTCCCATGGCTTCCGAAGTTGGACCAAGCATCAAGACTAACCCGATTTGCTCCGAGAAGCACCGTAACCCTTTATCGTAGCAACTCCGACGAGTTCTCCCTCCTCGGCTTCGACATTGTCACCGCCGCACAATGGGTGGTTGCCCTAGCAAATTAGGTATGTAGTAACACAAAAATCCTCATTACTTCTTTTTACTGCAAAGATTTTCACAACATTTATTGCAATAAGTTCATCACAAATCTGTGCATCGCAATTCTGGAGGCAAGGAGTACAACTGATTGACTGACGATGAGCTGGCCAATGCGAAAGCAGCCAGTCATGTCACAGCTCAGCACAGGACTCCCAATCGCGTGAAGGAATATTCCGGCCGAGGAAAAAAAAGAGAAATTGACCCGCTTCCCACCGACACGCGGGCCAGCCTGCCGCGCCCGCGGCCCTCCCGACCGCGCCGCTCCCTAGTCCAAACTTCCAAAGAGAACCGCGCCTCACGGCTTTTTCCCGGCTATAAATCGCGGCCCTCGACTCGATCTCTTTTTTTATCCCTTCCCTCCGCCTCCACCCCTCCACTCCCCCCACGCAGCAGCGCCCCAACCCCCCACGCGCCGCCGCCCCTCTAGGGTTTCTCTCCTCGCCGCCTCCCAAGCAGCAGAACCCTTGCCCCGCGCCGCCGCAGCCATGAGCGACGGCAAGGACTCCCTCGACCTCTCCGCCCTCGGGGCCGCCGTCCCCAACGCCGCAGGTTTGTTCGCTGCTCCGCCTCCCCGCTGTCGTTCTTACTGTTGCTGCCGTGAGGCCGTGATGTCTTATTGGTTTCGGTGGTTCTGATGCAGAGCTCAGCGCCGAGGATAAGGCGAACCTCGTGGAGTCGATTAAGGTGAGGCTTCCATAGCAGTTATACGGGGGGATTTGGTGTTTCTTCATTCATCGCTCGTTCATATTTGGGGGCGATTTTGGATTGGTTATGTCTTATGTGGCGGAGCTGTGCTGATTCGGTGGTTGCGTCTGTGCAGAACACGCTGCAGGGATTGGCGGCGCGGCACACGGACGTGCTCGAGAGCCTCGAGCCCAAGGTCAGGAAGCGTGTGGAAGCGCTCAGGGAGATCCAGGTATAACAGGGGTTCCACTATGGTCTTCCAGTCTGCCATATAAGTTGGTGATTTGTGCCATCGTGGATCATTAGTTGTGCCTTAACTAAGTGCGATTTCTGTGTTTCTGATGCCCACTTGCTGTAAACGGTACAGCTTGGTGTGGCGTGTACTGCCATGATTAATTACGATCCTGATTGAGCATGGACTGTGCTGTATATAGGTTGCACGGTTACTCGTTATAGTTGGCACCAGTGCTGTGCTGCTGTTTCTATTTACATTCTAATGAATTGCCAGTAGCTGTCTATGTGTGAGGTTGATTACTAGTTCGGTGTGGCTCCATTATCCACAGCATCTTATCAGTAGTGTCTAAACTAGATTGTTTTGCCCCATCAACTGTTTATCTTGACTGTACTGTTTGAACTGGGTAGGACAAGTTGGATAACAGCCTGGCAGATGTAATATTGTTTCATAGTTTCTAGTATATCCATCCATCTGTTGAAGCTTTGTTCATTGTTTGATGATAGTCCTTATATTGTACCTATCTGCTTGTAGTTTCACCCTGCTTTTTAGTTTGTGTCAGTATATTCTCACCACCTTGATGTTGCCCAGCTCTATCACCAGTAATTTTTCATTTGAATGACTGTTATAGTGTTATACTGATCAGTCCTTCACTGTGTATTTATGAATCATGTCTGAAATGCTTGAATTTTGGAGAAATCCAGTTGTTTCTGGTGGTGACTTGCTTGCATTTGTTTACCATTTGACAGAGCCAGCACGATGACCTTGAGGCAAAGTTTTTCGAGGAGAGAGCTGCACTTGAAGCTAAATACCAGAAGATGTACGAACCACTGTACTCAAAGGTAACCTGTTACTATAATTGGTGTACTATGTTATTTTGCTGTGTTATCCTGTTGCCAAAGGTTACTTTAAACTCCCTGAATAGTTGTAAAACTCTCACCTGAACCATGAAATACAAAACAGGAATTCTCTGTTTTAGAAAGTCATTTCTATTTTGCATGGTTCATACAGTGCGACTCTGGTCTCTAATATTTTCTGTGCCATATTTGATGTCACACATACCATGACCCATCTGATGTATTTCTTGACCTGCAAATTGACAGCGTTATGATGTTGTCAACGGTGTTGTTGAGGTCGAAGGCGTAACTAAAGATGATGCAGGAGAAGCTGCTGCAGATCAGAAAGGTGAATATGTTTTGCCTGCCCCAAGATCTTTTGATTATTTTAAAACTAAAAATGAATATGTAGCCTCTAACCGTCTTTGACCTTTTTCACAATGCTTCCCTGCAGAGGAAAAGGGTGTGCCAGATTTCTGGTTCAATGCAATGAAGAACCATGAAATCCTTGCTGAGGAGGTGAGACCTTGCGTGATTTTGCATAAAAGTTCATTCTCTGAACTTGTCTTTAGATTCATTTGCACATAATTTCATTGTTTGGCATCTAGTTAATGGTTTACATGCATCCAGATCCAAGAGAGGGATGAGGAGGCTCTTAAGTACCTGAAGGACATCAAATGGTACAGGATTAGTGAGCCAAAGGGTTTCAAGCTTGAATTTCACTTCAATACTAATCCATTCTTCAAGAATGAAGTGCTTACAAAAACGTATCACATGATCGATGAAGACGAGCCAATCCTAGAGAAAGCAATTGGGTAATTAATATTTCTACTCACGTGGAGTTCTAATGTTTTGGAAGCAAACATGGTTTCATTAATGTTTCTGTTTTTGACATTTTTTCAGTACTGAAATTGAATGGTATCCTGGGAAGTGCTTGACACAAAAGGTGCTTAAAAAGAAGCCAAAGAAGGGGTCAAAGAACGCAAAGCCTATCACGAAAATTGAAAATTGCGAGAGCTTCTTTAATTTCTTCAGTCCACCACAAGTTCCCGACGATGACGAGGAAATTGACGAGGATACAGTAAGTTCTCCCTCCTGTATGTCTGCTCCTTTGTTTGATACTTGAGCATGAACTTAACTCCTCACATTTCTATAGGCTGAGCAGTTGCAAAACCAAATGGAGCAAGATTATGATATCGGGTATGCATATTATTTTGTGTCCTGTACTGCAGAATTAGTGTTAAGATCTGTTCTCTGTTCTAAATGTCCCTTCTTGCTTGCCAGATCTACCATCAGGGACAAGATTATCCCACACGCTGTTTCGTGGTTCACTGGAGAGGCTGTTCAGGATGAGGAATTTGATGGCATGATGGATGATGATGAAGACGAGGATGAAGATGGCGACGAGGATGAAGATGAGGACGAGGATGACGAGGAAGACGAAGACGACGATGACGATGATGCTGCTCCTAAGAAGGTACAGAAACCTTAGAGTTGTGCTTTTGTCACAATTTAAGTAGAATCAAGAGCCCTCAAATCTTGCCTTCTTCTTTCCTGATTTGAACAGAAGGGCGGTCGTGTTCCTGCAGGGGAAGGGCAGGGGGAGCGGCCTGCGGAGTGCAAGCAACAGTGAGGTGCATCATACATGACCATTTCCGAAGACCTGTTGTTCTCTGTTGAAGAATGTTTGGTTCTACTTGATGCGCTATGTCGTTGAGTTGGTTCTGTGGAGCCAGTGGGGGGATTGAGTTGGTTTTGTGGAACCGGTGGGGGATTTCTTTCTTGGTGACATGGTCTTGTATGCTGGTAGCCTTTCCATTGTTGTATTGGGTTGAAATACTTTATGCGCTGCTTGGAGTGATCAATGTTGCCAGTTTGGTATGTCTTATTGCAAATACCACCGGCATACTACTTGTTTTGCCCGGAAATTTTGATCTAGGTGTCTTGTTTTATCTATGTTGTTCTGAACTGCATCTTAGCTAGTAGCCCATGTTATGGAATTGCAGCTCAACAATGGTTCTATGGGAAGTTTTTCTGTCACATGGAACCCTTTTTTATTTTTCAAGGAGTCCTGTCGAACCTTTTGGTTTCACTGGTTTCACTTGCCATATGTGCATGTTTTGCGGATTGGCTAAAACCATGTCAGGGATTCAGATGCTTAGAGCAGCTCTAACAATTCGTGAACGGTAGAAGATGGATACAGGCTGCGGTAAACCCTTTTACCGTTTGTGTTTTTGCGGGCTTCGTTTTGTGTTGGCTATTTTTGAACGGTAAAATAGGGATTACCATGGCCAAAACATGGTTTTGCATGTTTCATCACATTTTAGACAATGTTAATGAATACTACGACAATTAAACAATGCAATCCATCATAGTTTTTACATCAAATTGTTATCATAGCAACCCAAACATAGCTTGGGCAATGTTCAACCATATGGTCCAAAATATATGTTGGCCACAATGAATTCAAGGGATAGGGTGTCAAGTGGGATCCCACCTAAATCCCACATCTAGTTCTTTTGCCAAAATCTAGTTTAAATTTTTGTTCAAAATTTACACTAAATTTTGACAAATAAAATAAAGGTGGGATTTTGGTGGGATCCCACTTGACACCCTAGCAAGGGAGATCATCAAACCAATTTGTCACTGCCGAGCTCACCATCGTCATGATCTCCTTCTTGGCAATGAGCTCCTTTATTGTCTTGGCCTCCTTTATCTTGAGCCTCCTCTCCTCTAACTCGGTCTTGTATTTGGCATCACTTTGAATTGCTTCCCACATCGAGTGTTTCATCACCATCTTCTTCTCATGCATCATCATTTTCATCTCCAACGTCTTGGTCATCAACATGTCCTTCGACTTCACCATGTCATCAATCTTATCTCTCAATCAGTGGCAAAAACAACTATGCCGATACCAATTTGTTCGGTAACATCGATAGCTTGTAGCAGTGCCTGTACTTCAGAGTGAACTGGTTCAGATACGTTCTTTAGAGAGCCTGCCGTCATGCACACAAGGTCTGTATCGCTGTCTCTTGCTATGACGCTACATGACTTTTTTTTTAAATGGAGGCAAAAGCTTTGCCCCAACAATTAATTAAGCTATGTACATGACTTTTCATAACCCACTTGCAACACCCATCTATCTACTGGGTGACAATCACACACCGGAACTGGTTCTTGTTTCCAACTTCTGAATTTGACATGGTAAGTTTTTTTTTGAGGGAAAATTCGACATGGTAAGCTGATAAAACCTGTAAAACTCTGGCCTTCATTTGCACCGATCAGCATGAAAAAGGTCATGCGCCTGCCCTGCCATGAAGCAAGCTTGCACAGATATTCACATTATTACCAGTGTTCCGTTGTCACTTGCAGTTTCAGGCTTTCAGCAACACCAAAAGGCATGCTGGCAGAGGCAGACAGACAATGAATCCACTGGAACTTCGAACCACACGCAAGTGAGACGTAACTGAAATCAAATAAACAACAGCCAACAATCTTTTCACTGCTGGTTAGTGGTAAAGAGCAGGAAACCAGGACACTCTTACAAAACGCTCGAGCCACCACCGCTGCTGCTCCCTGTACCTCTTTCTGGTCTAATCTCCGTGTTGAGTCCAAAATCAGTGGAGAACCACCCTCTCTATTACACCTATCACAACCTACGGCCGTTCATGAACTTCTTGACCTCATCGTACAGGACAAGTATGGCGGCCGCGCCGGTGCTCCGGAACATGTTAGACAGTGCTCCTCGGTAGAACGACTTGACCCCCTCCACCTTGTACACCTTCCTCCAGCAGTCGAGGGTGCTGCTGTACATCTGCACCTCCATCCCTGACTGCATCATCATCCTCCGCCGCACGGTGTCTAAGGGGTACGATATGAGCCCCGCCGTGGATGTGACCGCCTGCGCCGTCGCCCAGCGCTGCCACAGGGGGGAGTCGAGCGGTACCAGCATGTCCTTCGCGGTGTCGAAGCCTCCGAAGTATAAGCCCCGGTGGACGATCATCCCGTGGAGCGACGCTGGCAGTCCTCTATAGATACCCCGTATGCCGTTTTTCTTGTAGATGGTCTGGATGAAGTGCCGGATGCCTTTGAACTGGCGGGTGTCTGTGCGACCAATGTCGGCCGCAAGACGTGTATGAGCTATGTCAAGCGGGTAAATGATGACCAGGGTAGTACATCCCGCAGCGGCACCAGCGATGAAGTTGGTAAGAGCAATAGATGTGAACTTGTTGTCTGCTGAGGTCCCTGCGTCTTTCAGTATGCTCCTGTACAAGTCCTGCAAAAATATTTAAGAGGGACTTTGATATGAGATAACCATTTGATGGTCTTTCTGAGCTAACAGGCAATCCAAAATTACACATCATTATTAGACTGGGTTTAATTTCATGCTTTGGCGCTTTGCATAATAACTGCCTTCTCTATATACTTGAACTATGCATTCGAGGTTGCAACATTTAAAAAACGATCATGAACGTATTGCCAAAAAATTGGATACCTCTATTTATAACAAATTGAATGGAAAAAACACAAATAATTGTTTCGAATCCTTGATTATACTTAGTATAACATTATGAGTTATTGTACAAGATTTCTTTTAGCATTAAGATCTACGAGCAGTTCTCGCTTCCCCATAACCAAGTGTATGGTAAAAATAAACCACTAACTGAAGCATAGCAAACGCAAGGGAGAGTAAAAATTTTCATTTTGCTAGTAAGGAAAATGCAGATATGTCATATGTGCTTCTAAACGTATTTGTCGTTATACTTTTTAAAAGGAATAGAAAGGTACAAGCAATATGCCACTTGTTGGGTACCAACGAAACCATCAACCTAAAGAATATTAGCAAGTGCATGCGACCAGGGATTCTCTGGTACCGGTTGTCTCAGTACGATTGATCATCTGGTATCTAGTGTCCTAATCATGCACTTGACACAACTTTTGTTACTTTTCAAAGATGATATGTTCTTTGGTCTTACTAGTTATTACTGCACCATAAATTCACTTTCTTTTCACATTAAGATTAGACCCATAAGGCCCCAATGATTCAGCACATCAACCGACAGAGCATGCCATTACTGAGATCTGTATTTGCTACCTTCAAAAGCTATGACATCAAAGGCCAAGTCAAAATCTGCTTGAATAATTGTTTCTGTAAATCAGTTATTTGTTGATGACATCAGCTACCTTTGAGAAATAACTCGTTGTCGTTTTGTCAGAAAGCCATTACATAATTCTAATCCTTCTCTAGGCTTTCATAATGCACTACTAACATGTCGATGATCTCATATGGTAGCCTTATACGACATACCAAAAATAAGTGAAGTACTAAGTGATGAACCAGTCAGAAAGGCCACATAAAGCTTTCTTTACCAACGAACTATAGTTGACGTAACCAGATGTTCATTATACATCAGCTAACAAGACATCACTGCATATTGGTATAGTTCTATTGCGTCATTCCTACCTCCTAAATCCTCAGAAGAAAAGCTTGACCAAATAAATCTCGAGCAGTCACGCTTTTAATGGAATTCTACAACTAGCCTCTAAAAGTGCAAGAATATATGCACCATTTATTAATATCTCACTGGTCTGTACTGCTACTGGAGATTAGTGCCACAGGCACCAGAGCACATTATTGTTTGCTCTTTGATTCGTTGCCATTTACGGAGGCAAACATTAACCCCTGGAAAGCGAAACCCCACCAAATCTCATCAGCTTCTTAACACATTTGTCATTATCCTTTTTAAAAGTAACAAAAATGGACAAGAGCCAGGAAATATATGTCTTGCTTCCTTGCTGGGTACTGATGCAACAATCAGCCTAAAGACGGTTAGCAGAAGCATATGATGAGCGTTGAGGGACATCTCTGGTATCGGTTGTCTGACTATGATCTATCATCTGGTGTCCTAATCATTCGCTTGACACAACTCCCTTTAGTTTTAAATGATAAGTTGTACTTTATTACTGCACTATAAAATCACTTTCTGTTCACATTAATATTAGACCCACAATGTTTTTCAGTATGTCAACCGACATAGCGTGCCAGTAAAGATATCTGTCGTTAGCTACCATCACATGGCAAGTCAAGATCTGTTGAATAACTGTTTCCGGTAACCCGTTATACATTGATGACATCAGCTAGTTTTGAGAAATCACTCTTTGTCGTTTTGTCAGAAAGCCGTTACATAATTTAAATCCTACTCTAAGTTTTCGTAAACCACTAGTCCACTAGTACTAACATTGACGATGTCATGTGGTGGCCTTATATGTCATGCCAAAAATAATGGAACTACTAGGTGATGAACCAATCAGCAAATCCCCATAATGCTTTCTCTACCAATTAATTATAGCTGATGTAACCAGATGTTCACTGTAAGTCAGCTTACAAGACATCACTTAATAGACCTTAACCAGCCACCCTGTTGATGGGAATTCTACAACTAGCATGTAAAAGTGCAGAATATATGCACCTGTACTACTACTACCATTTTATGCCATTCATTTATTAATATCTCAGTGGTCTCTACTACGGCTCTTGGAGGCAGGTGAGCACTTTATTGATTATTCCTTGATTCGTTGCCATTTCCGGAGGCAAACATTTATCCCTGGAAAGCGAAATCCCACCATATCTCTCATCTGTTGTCGGTAAAGACATGTCATGAGCCCCATTACCGAATCTAATCTTTTGTCCCCAAGAATTCGCCTCATATCAAGACGAATAGCACTGGTTGCTCCTCACCAAGCACCTAGCGACAACACCAAGACTTCCAATCTCTCTTGCATCACGACCTAGTATCATAATTCCTAAGCACATGAATCAATGGAGAAATTAATGGGACAAAAATGAGCCCCAAATCGGCAGCATCAGCAGCACGAGAAATGGCAAAGCTGAAATGCGCCGGACCCATCAACACAACAAGCGGAGTAAAACGGGAGAGGGGGGAGGGCGGGAGGGGTGGGAACCTTGAGCGAGAAGTTGAGGGCGACGGAGGGGTAGTAGCGGATGACGGCGGTGCCGTTGCCCCGCCAGAGGGAGAGCACGCCCTCCTCCCGGACGGTGCGCGCGACGCAGTCGAAGAATCCCACGAAGCGGCGCGACCTGCCGAGCAGCGCCGCGTTGCCGTCCTGCGTCTGCAGCAGCAGCTTGACCCGCTCGATGGGGGCCACCACCGTGTGCACGGCGCCCCCCATCAGCGCCCCCGCCGCCAGATCCCGCTTGAACTCCCACGCCCTCCCCGCCCGCACGGCCTCTGCCGCGGCGCTGGCGGCCCCACCATCCCCCGCTGCGACCCGCGCCGCCGCGGCGTCCTCGCTCATTCGTTCTGGTGTCGGGTCGACGGGGGTGCGATGCTTTGCTTGCTGTATCGGCGAGCCGAGTTTGTGTCGCTCCGCTCGGTCGGTTGGTCGCTCGGTGAGGGTGGCTCGGGCCTCGGGGTCGCTGGACCTGGAGCGAGTCGGTTTTGTTGGGCTCAGGCTCAGCTCAGCGGCGGGTAGGGATGGTGGGCGGGCGCGAGCGATTCTGGATGGGCTTGGCCGTTCCGTTCTGTTCCGTTCCGTAGCGTGTCGGGAGTGCGAAACGGCCGTGCTCTATCATCTTTTCGAATGAGAAAGATAGGTGGCGTGCCGTGGGGTCCACTGTCATTGTCACTTAGAGCATCACGGATAAGATCATGATGAGAGGGAGCACTGTCATCGACTGCCGTAAGGACCAGTACTTCCTGAGGGCTCACTTGTTCTTCCAACCAACGATGAGCACCGCTACATTTCTCGAATTTCCAGTGTCGTTCATGAAAATGATAGCCAACTGTCCAAATTTCGTAAGCACGTGCCGTGACATGTAGAGAGCGGTAAGCAAGGGACAAGACGAGTTATCATAACTTGTAACTCACGGACCTCGGACCTTGGACCCGCGCTCGACGTTGTAGAAGGTTCCCTAAAGTTGGAGTTTGGTCAACCGGCGTCGATGCTATGGTGGTTATGGTGGCTTTGCGTGGGACAGGAATAAGTACACTTGCCTCATCGTCCACCTCGTCGGTAAAGATCTCGCCGATGGCGCTGAGGAGGGCGGAGACTCGTCTGGTCGCTTCTTCCATGGAATAGTCGATCTCCTCCGGTCTATGTGTGTTATAGGCTTAGTGTTTGAAGTTTCGGGTCAATTCAATGATTCAAGGACAACAACTTCGGGCTCTGGAGCACTGGTCTTTAGGGGTACGTGCAGGAAGACTTTCGCAGCATAGAGCATGAGGAAGAAGACGACCTCCTTCTTAGTTTCTGATTTCTTTTTCTTTTTCTTTTTTTAATTTGGCTTACCGGTGGATCCCAGTCCGCATCGGCAAGTTCACTAAGTTTTGTGCCACATCAGCTTTCAGGGTTGGTCCCGCTGTCAGTTTGAGCATCAGTTCATTGTCATCCAGTTTATCCCAAATTGCATAAAAAACAAATTTTGGTGGTTTTTATTACTGAGAGGTAAAGTGATGCTTTTCAAAATTTAATACCAGTTTTTTTTTAAACTCTCAATTACACAGCATGCAAACTACTGTTGTACCCTCTTGGCTAGATTACTAGCATAGCGTCATCCACCATTATACTCCTTCCATTTTAAAATATAAGAAGTTTTAGGTTTGTAAAATAATGTATCTAAACTTTTTTTAGCGTGTAAATTCACTCCAAACCTGAGTGAACGTACATACTAAAAAAGTTTAGATACATTTGCTTTATAAAACTAAAACATTTTATATTTTAAAACGGAGTAAGTAATTTCTTGTGCCTTGTTCCCCAACTCATCATATATATGGCTCCGACGATATGGTTGTCTTCGCCTTGGAACCACCCTCCCCGCTCTAATTCTTTCTTGTCCAAAGTTTCTATGGATTTCTTGTCCAAAGTTTCTATGAATCCACGTCATCGCGGGACGTGCTATCATCATAATGGCCTTGTCCAAAGTTTCTATGGATTTCGTATAAACCAAACATGTCTTTAGATTTTGGATCCTCACTCTCGTTTGCTAAAGGTCCGGTCATATAAAAAGAAAGCAGACTATATTAGTAGATAAAATTTCTTATTTGACACTATTTTCAAATATGATTACTTATATGACACTGGA
Source organism: Avena sativa (assembly GCA_916181665.1). Lineage (NCBI taxonomy): Eukaryota > Viridiplantae > Streptophyta > Magnoliopsida > Poales > Poaceae > Avena > Avena sativa. Next base: position 364,344,749 of record OV702279.1, on the reverse strand, counting down.
ATATTTTGACTTCCCTGTTTGACACCTGTGTAAATTTTGATGCCTTATATACACTAGTGTATTTTGAAAACTAACGGTGTTACCTAAGACCTAAAAATACACTTTTCCCCCTGAAGCATAACATGACCAAAATCCATACATTATATAATTATTGGAACACAAGATAATTAAAATATAGAGTTATTACATACAAAAAGGAAAAGATTTATGCAAAAAAGATCACTCAATCGGATCTATGCAAAAAAGAAAAGAAAAGAAGAGCTAGCTTCCTTTCTCGGCCTGAAGATTTAAAGGAAACACATATACGGAGTACGTATTGATCGGCGCATGAATACGCATAGGCACGTACCGCCGGTGTTTGTGCTCTGCCCGCTCACCTGCCCGCAACATCATGAGTGCACCTCTATATATACAAGCTTCACGACCCTGTGCTCCTCGCAGCACCACAACAATACGAGCTAGCTCGAGCATACGCAGACCAGAACGCGTGATTAGTATTTTGCTAGAGAACACATGTGCAAATGGTGAAGAACAATGACACATAGTATTCCAATACAAGTATGCAATACAAGTATTTTTTTTTTAAGTCTGCAATAGCTGAAATATACATGCGGAGAGAAGCATTCACGCACGGACGGGTTCAAATTTTATTCAAGGGGTGCGTCTCCCGGGGACTGGTGGTTTTTATCCTCGGTTCCCCAGCCAATCACGTGTCTGCTCTTTTATGCTTAAAAACCCGTTTTTTTACAAAACAGTCTCATTTTGTTATAAATAGTTTTGTTTTTGCTACATGTAGTAGAAAACGGTTCGGTCTAAAAAAATAACAGGTAGACTAGATCTCGCCGGAGACCATGTAGCCAAAAAATTAAACTAATGTAGCAAACTCGACCTCGCCGGATACCTCGTAGCAATAAGTTTACCCTATTGTAGCAAAATCAGAAAACAGATATAGCAAAATAATTATGCTAATATAGCAAAGCGGACTTTTGCGGGGACATCGTCGGAACAAAAAACTTGTAGCAAAATATATATACCATTGTAGTAGCACCGTTCATCACGGGTAGAAACACCAGAAGTCTTATGTGACAGGTTCTATTGCCGTGTGTAGCAGGACCGCTCGCCGCAAGTAGCAACTTTGGATGTCGCGGGGTAGCAACGACGGATGCCTTCGGGCGCAGCGTTCCCTGTCATATGTAGCAATGCTCCGTTGCCGTTATAGAAAGCGATGCTACCGCTTCTGGAAGTTCTTCCATGGCATGCGTAGCAACACCATCGTGTTAGCATCCGTGCATGCCAGTGGTAGCATCGAGGCTGGACACGAGCTATTGCTGAGAGAGAGGCCATGGCGGAACACCTCCAGCAGCAGCGGAGGAGGGCACGACGACACGCCTTGGAGCAGTTGAGGGAGGCCCATGGCGACGCAACTTGCAGCAGCGGCGGATGGAGGCGTGCCTTGGAGCAGAGGAGACGAAAGGCATGGTGGCGTGCCTTGTAGCAGTAGCGACAGGAGCCATGGCGGCGTGGGTGCCGCGATGGTGGCTAGACGTCGGGAGGAGCGGGAAGGGGGGCAGGGCTTCACGCCATGAATTCCAAGAAAGAGAGATAGAAACGAGTGGAGAAGACTTGGCATGTGGGGATAAGGTCGTGGCGGACCCCACCGCCCACGGGTGTCTCGCGCTACCAAAGGAGCCGGGGAACGCGAGTCGCGCGATCCCGGAGTGATGCGTATCATTTTCCATTATTCAATTAGGGCAATTTTTTGGTTGGGAAGTTTGGACACGTGGCGACTATGTCCAGGGTACTTTGATCCACCCAAAACAAAACTAACGAAACCATCTAACGGAATTAATGGTAGTATCATTTCAAAATTTACAACAAGTTTCAAATAAAGAAGTAAAAAATAGTATCATATAAAGAATCATATGTAAGAGTAGTGTCAAATAAGGAATTCTCTCATATTAATAACAGAAAGAAAATATAGGCAAAATGGTACCGTTTAATAATACGGGCAAAGTGGGTGCAATGGTTAGCCAGTTTCAACCACTGGCACCACCTAGTCCAAACTGTCCGCAAAAGGAAAAATATGATTAAAAAATTGTGATATTAGAACAATGAATGGGCCGAAGGTACGGCTATGCTTAAACCTCTCATATTGCAATACTTCTCAAATGAGTGTGGATTTGCTGCCAAGGGGATAGCTGCCCCCGTGCCATTACCGTATGACGTGTGTTGAGATTTGCACCGTCATCTTCCTACCATTTGTTGTTTTACTAATGATGTAGTATTAATCAGCAATTAGAGGACGCATGAACTGTCGTGCTATGTCGTTGTCTGCCTCTTCGTCTAGCTGTAGGAAAGAGAATGATGTGATAAAACGATGCACAACATGCTCAGTGTCTGCCTCGTAAGCTGAATCAAAAGCACAGTGTACTATTCCTATTACTGTCTCGTAAGATGAATCAAAAGCCACAGTGTGTACTATTCCTATTGCTAGTAGTATTATTTAGCTAACACAAGCCTATATATGGATATGTTGATTTCAGTTTGCTCACGGTTGAGTAGACGGCGCAGCCTATATGACGCCGCACAAGGTGACATATAGCAATGGTAGCTGTTTTTTTTTCGACAAATTACCAACTATAGCTATTGCCAGGTTAAAAAAGTAACTGTTGAGGAGGAGGTTGTCCGCGACGCTTTCCAGCTGCAAGGGCCTGAGTTTGCATGTGTTCACGGTGGTAAACAACCAAACAAAATACACGAATACAAAGGATACTATGTGTTGGCTGGAAAAATTTGTCCATATGCTCTTGTCTCGATACTCGTTACCATTCGACTATCGCCCTCCATCAGTTTTATTACAGATGAATTAATCACATATCCCTCTTAAGATGGTTTGGCACGTATCTTAAAGACACAGCTATCCCCCTTAGCAGCAGAATATTAACCCTTCTCAAATGTGTTTATGTCTAAGATCTAGGAGGTTGATCCGGCGTTTCTGGAGAAGATACAACCGAAAGTAACTGAAAATATGAATGATAGACTATTGGATCCTTTTGTTCCTGAAGAAAGTTGTGTTTAGTATTGGGTGCCCGGTCTTGATGGGATACATGCGGTATTCTATAAGAATCTTACGATCTTTGTGGTGATGATATTAGAGCATCTCCACTCGTCCTCCCAATACGGCATCCTGCGCGACCCGATTGGGCCTTAGGAGGGGGGGGGCGCCGGACTGGTTCACGATTTGGGTGGCGCTGGCTCCCAGCCGTGACCCCATACAAAAAATCAATATTTTTTATCAAATCTACTTGTAATTTAAACATGTTCAATATAGCAAATAAATAATTGAACATTCAGATTTATTACAGATTTATGAAATTAAACAAACAATTAAAAATATTCATTGTAGCAAACAAAGGCAAATAAACAAACTAGCTGACTCCTTTGAGCCTCCACGGATACTCCACCAGATCATCCTGCAGTTGGCTATGAATATTTGTATCTCGAACTTCCTGCCGCCTAGCAAGAAAAGTAGCAAACGCAGGTTGCACTTGCTGGTCAATATCTGCAAGAGGATCTTAGCGAAAATAGGGTTCAGTGTCAAACACTGGAGTCTCTTGCTCGCTCTCGATGATCATGTTATGGAATATCACACAGACAGTCATGACTTCCCATATCTGATCTTTCGACCAGGTAAGGACAGGGTACCTGCGGTGACCTAGCATACCACTCCATGATGTAGTACACTAAATCATTGACATAACACCAATAAAACATTGTTCACTAGTATTACATCCCTTAGAGTGGTACAATAGAAACACAACAGGTCCAAGACATGGCTATAAGTTACAACTCGACTCTTTACATAAAATTCAGAGAACACTCTAGGTTAAAGAGAAATAAATAAACTTCTTACAAAGAAGAATCAGAAATAACCAACTCACAAATATTATGCTAATAAGATTAGTATCTAACTATTTGGCTTGTATTGCTGTTATTGCAATACTCTACAGAAATAGTTTTTTTGGCTAGAGATTATATTTCTAGCTAATCAGCAACTTCGTCTTTACTTTAATTGATGTATATGTTGACTTCCTTTACTTCATCGAAGAAATTGAACTGTTGATGACGATTCCCTTGAGCATAAGTTGATGTAGACGTCGTCTGTATTGGCTTCAAAATCTAGCAAAGGTTAAGAAGATACGTTGAGTACGAGCGTACTCAGCAAGTTCACTCAAAAGGAGTGTCTGATGCACTAGTTACAGCCACAGACCATAGGTCGTAGGCAATGCAGGTTTTCAAAAATATTTTTTCAAAGGTTGCTTTTATTCTGAAAAGCTATGTCCATCAGCGTTCACAGGTTTACTAGAACTTTCATGGAGTTTCTTTCCTGCCGCGTCCGTAGCTCCTTCCCGGAACAGGGAGTAACAAGTTACAGTTCTTACACTCTGCAGAGGTGCATTACTTTACCCATAAGAGATCAACTCCTTGTTGCACAACTGGTCAGCTTACCCATCCACAATTCCATGATGTGGGGCTCAGTAAGTGATCCAAGCCAATCACTGTCCTTTCCGCGAACCCATATGTCTGCACGATCCTTTGGGGCTGGCTCACCTCCGTTAAGCCCCCTTTCGGGCAGGCTAAAACCCTGATGAGTTCCCAAAGACTCTATGAGCTGGTGATGCCCCTGGCAACTACCATATAGGTCCGGCTATACCTTCGACAGCCACTCATAGATAATCTAGACACCAAAAACGTGGGGCCTAAGGGTGCCAACCCATATGTTGGATTCACGCAAGGAATTACAACGTCACGTTAAGGTCGTCTTGCTGATAAAGCAACTAAACAAAGAGCAAGTAACAGAAGTAACAAACAAACGGAGCAAGTGGCCCAATCCTTTCTTAGCAAAGGACAAGCCGGTGGAAATACTTATAAGGACCAAACGTTCTCGAGGACACATGGGAATTTTGTCAAGTGCTTTCGCTTCAAATAGCTGAGTACTCTTCTTTCGTGTTTGTAAGTGTTGTATGGGTGAACCTGTGCTAACATACCGCCCTTCCTAGGACTAATACATACCTATGATTAAACCTCCTGCAAACATCCGTAACTACAGGAAAGTAATTAAGATATAAATCTAACCACAGCCTTAAACTCTGAGATCCTACACTCCCTTGTGCAAAGGTGTCCTAACGGAGGTTCAGGTTTCTATCACTCCGGCAACCCCACGATTAGTAGCCAAATACACAATGCATTCCCCTAGGCCCATAAATGATGAAGTATGATGTAGTCGACGTTCATATAACACCACTAGAAGAATAGCACCACAACTTAAATACTAAACCATTGAATAATAACTCATCACAGATTCACTACTAACAACATGACTTCTCCCATGTCCTCAAGAATTAAACAAGACATCATATGGATCAAGATCAAAGATGATATGATAATGGGTAAAAATCTGAACATAAACAACAATCCAATGGTTCCACTCACAAGCATCAACTACAATAGTAATTAACACCGGGAAAGTTTCCCCTAACAAACTAAAGCAATATTCAATACAATTGTTACGGCAGAACGGAGTGATGGTGTTGGTGGAGATGATGGTGTGGATGATGATGATGATGATCCTGATGAAGCCTAGCTTGATGACGGTGTTGATGGCGACGGTCTCCCCTCTCCAGGAAGGAATTCCCCCGGCAGGAATCTGTCTGCCGGAGAGATCTTTCTCTCTCGATGTTTTCCACCACCAGAGGCGGCGGAAATCTATCTGTGGTCGCTCCCCAAGCCTTAGGGTTTCGAAGGCAAGACATAGGCGAAGGGGCAGAGTCGGAGGCCGGGCAGGTGGGCCACACCTGCCCTAGGCGCGGGGTCAGGTGGGTCCGCACCTAGGGGGTGTGGGCCCCTTGAGGCCCATCTCCGTCCCTCCTTCTGTCTTCCTTCGTATTCTGGTAAAATAATATGTTTCCATATTTTTTTGATCTTCGCGCAATTGCACCGAAACGCCTTCTTTTCCATCAGAATCCAGACTCTGGCAGTCCGTCATCCAGGAATCATCCAACATGCATAAACAGATGAAAAGCCATAAGTAATACCTCATAGTAAGATGAATATCAATGAATAGAGGTAAATTATGATATAGAATGGTGATGCAAATTGGGCGTATCAACTCCCCCAAGCTTAGACTTCGCTTGTTCCCAAGCGAATACTGAGCTCAGTAAACATGTCCACAGGTTTATGGAGCAAAGTGTCGATAAAAATAATACGAACAAGAAGCATCACACTTACCATTGCACAACTCAAAGAAGAAAGCAACTCACCATTATATAACTTAGCTTGCAACCAAGTACAACAGTCACAGTAGATATGCATAAAGATAAATCATAATTGGAATTAGCAAACTTGTTCTTGGTCAGAGAGCACATGGCAAAACAGTTTCACAAAAGCTTTTTGTAGAAGTTTCAAAATAGGAGCACTCTTTGCTCAAAAAGGTTTTTCACAAATGAAGGCTTTCAAAGTAATACTCAATAGATAAGATTTTTGTGCAAACAAGGAAAATGAAGAACATGATTGAATAAATCACCATATGAATGCTTGAAACACAACAACTCAAAAGCTTGCTGGAGAAAGAGAGGAAGTAGGTTTACTAACTCAACTTGGAAGTGGAAGAAAGGTCCATTCTTAGAGGGTAGCAGGGATTACAAGTCATAAAGAGCTTCCAAAAAAATTATGGTACTTACTAGATTTGAGCACTCATTGCCCCTATCATAAGAATCTTGAGATGCTTATGGTTAAAGTGAACAAAGATGGAGTATATGCTTGACGGAATATAAGTTGGCAATCTCATGTCCCTTGAATATGAGGGCCACTCCTTATGCATAATCAACTTTGGGTCCAGGTAAGTTCTTGTCATTGTAAGTATTTGCATATCATTGAGAACCGCCAACGGGGTACCCCTTGCACATGGTACAGGAGCTTTCGCATAACCATATGCATAGCTTTTTATTGAGGATGCTTCATAGATGACTCACTATGGTGATGCTGCAAGTTTCCACCATGATTAAGCATGGCTTAGGCTAGCAGTCGAGGCGTTTCTCTAACACAGAATACAAACTCCATGGACTTACAAGTTCCCTCTTTATTTAACACCGTTGACATCCATAGTCAAAAGAGCATGATATCAACTGTGTACAATAAGGTACAAGTGCAATGTTGAAAACGTTCCCCGTGACATCACGGTTATGCTGATTCCAACATATAGATGCAAGCATATACAACTTCGATGTTCACAATGGTTCAAGTTTATTAGGGGCAAGTAATAAAGTGTGCCATCAAGTTCACGAGAGCTTTACTAACTAGTTTTTTCACATAACAAAATACTTTTTAATTTGAAAGGTAGATGAAGCTTGAGAATTTGCTAGGGATAGCAACAACTACTAGGTAGATATGGTGGACACAAATGGCAAAGGTTTTTGGTTCAAAGGGGTTTTGGAAACATGAGAAGTATGCCCTCTCAAAACAGGTTTTTGGCTAGCAAGGTTGGGTAGCTAGCAAGAGAGTTGAAAGAAACAAGCAAACATACAAGTAATAAAGCTAAACATGCAATCTTCCTTGGAGACACAAAAAAAATCTTAAATAAAGAATACTAAGCTTATGAGCCAACAAGAAAGAAAACAGATCATACCAAATGCCTTTAAGCTTTTTCCTTTCTTTCTTTTTTTTTCAAACTAAAGCCACTGACCAAAACTTGGTTTGCCAAAACCAATTTAGATCCACTTGATGATCCCGAAGTGGTGCCAATACTGAACAACAAGATCCATCATATAATAGAGATTGCAAACTAAAAATGAGAAGTGCAAAAAGTAAAAGATGAGACTTCTCATTAATATTCCAATAAAGGCAACCACACCAAGGGATACATAGATAATCAACTAAAGGAGATATACTTCCTCATGCAAACCAAACTATAAGATAACCTCTCTACCACAGATATGAATCTACTAAAAAGGTAAAAGATAATAGATAGTGGTGGTGATACCGCGGCACTCCCCCAAGCTTGGAACAAGCCAAGGGGATGCAAAACCTGATGACGATTTACTCCCTTGGTGTTGGTAGTGTTTCCTTGTCATCATCAAACTTCCAAGGCAATGTTTCCCCATCCAAAAAGGATGTCCTTGTCTCTGCAATCCTGAAACTAGCAACAGAGCTAATGCGATCAAATCTAGCCTCATACTCACAGTTTTGGTTCTGTATGTCATAGAGTTGTGCTTGCAATTGATTGGTGGTCTGACAGAGTGAGAAGATCTCTTCTTAGAGCTCAGCAACTTATCCCTCGTGCTTGGTGATGAGTTCTGAACTTATCTTGTGAATAACATCCACTTCGCATTCCACCATCTTCTTGTACCTAAAAACTTCTTGTTCCAGTGCTTCCATATTATCTTCCAGACTGCCTTCTCCTTTAGGGCCTTGAACTTCTTTCATCTGTACCTTCCCCTCCTTAAGGATCAACTCTCTGGGATGAGTCCTCAACTCATACATGTACGGGTTGAGGACTTCCGCAGAGGGATCCTCTGTGGGTGTTCTAGAGGAAGACATTGAGGCTGCAAATCTGAGGATTTTCCTGACAAAAACAAATCGAAACGAAAACACGACGAGAACACGATGCAAGAACCTCGGGGAACCCGGGGGGTTATATATTATGAAGATTCAATGCATAAGGAAAGTTTTAACATAGAAAGGAAGCGGAGACGGAGTTCGGGGGAGTCAAAACCCCTTTAGGCGCGGCCAGGCGCGACCCGGGCTCCATTTTCTCTTCAGTTTCGTCTCGTAACTTTCCTTATGTATTAAAAATATAAAAAATATAAAAAGATTGGAGTTTCACGAACCTTCTGTTTTCACCACTTTTACCTATTCAAAGGCGAACTCTGCAGTTTGTGGTGTTCAATTTCTGATAAATTCTTCTGGAGTCACCATTTGAATAACATCCACATCTTCATTATAAGAATCTCCAGAAATGTAACGCTTTAATCTTTGACCATTAACCACCTATGTTGTGTCATCCTTCAGAGAAGAAATTTTGATGGCACTTGAACGGTACACTTCCCTGATGACAAAAGGTCCTTCCCATTTGGAGAGTAGTTTCCCTGCAAAAAATCTGAGACGAGACCTATACAAAAGAACTTTCTCACCCACATGTAACTCCCTTTTGAGAATTCTCCTATCATGCCATCTTTTTACTTTTTCCTTAAAGAGCCTAGCATTTTCGTAAGCTTCACCTCTCCACTCATCTAGATTACTTAAGTCGAGCAGTCTTTTCTCACCAGCAAGTCTAAAGTCTCTATTCAACTCCTTCACTGCCAATAAGCTTTATGTTCTAATTCTAAAGGCAGGTGACAAGCCTCCCCATAGACCATTTTGTAAGGAGACATCCCCATAGGATTTTTATAAGATGTTCTATAAGCCCACAAAGCGTCATTCAAATTTTTAGCCCAATTTTTCCTAGATCTATTGACAGTCTTCTGCAAAATAGATTTGATTTCCCTATTGGAAAGTTCTACTTGCCCACTAGTTTGGGGGTGATAAGCTGAAGCTATTATGTGGTTTACATCATACTTAGCGAGAGTTTTTCTAAAAACCACATGAATAAAATGGGAGCCTCCATCAGTCATGAGATACCCAGGCACACCGAACCTAGGAAAAATGACATCTTTGAGCATTTTCAAAGAGGTCTTACCATCAGCACTGCTTGTAGGTATGGCTTCTACCCACTTTGTAAGATAGTCAACAACAACAAGAATATGAGTATACCCTTTTGAAGGAGGAAAATGCCCCATAAAGTCAAATCCCCAACAATCAAAAGGTTCAATAACAAGAGAATAATTCATAGGCATTTCATTGCGTCTAGAGATGTTACCTACTCGTTGGCATTCATCACAGGATAAGATAAACTTCCTTGCATCTTTAAAAAGAGTAGGCCAATAAAATTTAGATTGTAAAACCTTTTGTGCAGTCCTATCCCCAGCATGATGTCCCCCATAAGCACCGCCATGACATTTTCTCAATATCTCTTGTTGTTAAAATTCTGGAACACATCTTCTCATAATGCCATCTACTCCTTCCTTATATAGGTGTGGGTCATCCCAAAAGTAATGCCTTAGATCATAAAATAAATTCCTTCTTTGCTGGGTTGTAAAGGTTGGAGGCAAATACTTGGAAACAATAAAGTTAGCATAATCAACATACCAAGGATTCTCATGTGGACTTACCCTTATTGCAGCTAACTGCTCATTTAGAAAATTATCATTAACAGGCAAAGGGTCAAAAGAAATGTTTTGCAAACGAGATAAATTATCAGCAACAAGATTATCAGCACCTTTCTTATCCACAATATGCAGATCAAACTCTTGCAAAAGCAACACCCACCTTATAAGCCTAGGCTTAGCATCCTTATTTGTCATAAGGTACTTAATAGCTGCATGGTCAGTATGAATAGTAACCTTAGAATCAACAATATAAGATCTAAACTTATCACAAGCAAAGATTACAGCTAAGAACTCTTTTTTAGTAGTAGCATAATTCTTTTGAGCAGCATCTAGAGTCTTGCTAGCATAATGAATAACATTCAGCTTCTTTTCAACACGTTGTCCAAGGACAACACCCACAACAAAGTCACTAGCATCACACATGATTTCAAAAGGTAAACTCTAATCAGGTGGTTGGACTATAGGAGCAGTTGTTAAAGCTTTCTTCAAGGTTTCAAAAGCTTCCTTACAATCATCATCAAAAACAAAAGGTACGTCTTTTTGAAGAAGATTAGTAAGGGGCTTTGAAAGTTTGGAGAAATCTTTAATAAATCTCCTATAGAAACCAGCATGACCAAGGTTACTATGAATACCTTTGATATCTCTAGGACAAGGCATCTTCTCAATTGCTTCAATTTTGGCTTTGTCAACTTCAATACCTCTTTCAGAGATCTTATGTGCAAGAACAATTCCTTCATTAACCATGAAATGGCATTTCTCCCAATTAAGAACAAGGTTGGTTTCCTCACATCTCTGCAAAACTTTATCAAGGTTGTGCAAACAATTATCAAAATAAGTTCCATAGACGGAAAAATCGTCCATGAAAACCTCCACAATTTCTTCACAAAAACCATGAAAGATAGTAGACATACATCTCTGAAAGGTAGCAGGGGCATTACATAAACCAAAAGGCATACGCTTGTAAGCATAAGTACCATAAGGACAAGTGAAAGTGGTTTTCTCTTGGTCATGTGGTTTCACAACAATTTGAGAATACCTAGAATAACCATCAAGAAAGCAAAAGTGAGTCTTTTTGGACAACCTCTCAAGCATCTGATCAATAAAGGGCTGAGGATAATGATCTTTCTTCGTAACTTTATTAATCTTTCTAAAATCAATACACATTCTATACCCAACCACTACTCTTTGGGGTATAAGCTCATTATCCTCATTAGGCACAACAGTTATTCCCCTTTCTTGGGAGCACAATGAACAGGGCTAACCCATTGACTATCAGCAATAGGATAACTAATACCACCATAAAGAAGTTTTAATACCTCATTTCTTACCACTTCCTTCATCTTAGGATTTAGACGGCGTTGGTGCTCGACAACTGGTTTTGCATCGGGCTAAATATTAATAGCATGCTGACATATAGTAGGAGAAATTCCTTTTAAATCATCAAGAGTATAACCCATAGCTCCTCGGTGCTTCTTCAATACCTCCAATAACATTTCTTCTTCCTTCCCTGAAAGTTTAGAACTAATAATAACAAGATATATCTTCTTATCATCAAGATAAACATATTTAAGATCATTAGGTAAAGGTTTTAATTCAAAAACAGGATCCCCTTTAGGTGGAAGTGTGGTACCTAAATCTTCCACGGGTAAATTATGCTTAAGTAACTCAGGTTGACGAAGAAAAACCTCATAAATATCATTTTTTCCTTCATGAAGGCATCACTTTCATGATCTTCCATGAACTGCTGCAAAGCATTGTTAGGCGCAAGAGAAATAACAGACAATTGTTCAACCCTGAAATCCTCATCAGGTAATTCATTTTCATAAGGGGTTTTGGCAAATTTGGAAAAATTAAACTCATAAGATTCCCTAGCAAACTTAGTCAAAACTTTTTCCTTCCTACAATTTATGATATTGTCAACACCCGGATTTGTCAATCCTAGATGCCTGTTATGCCATACATAGCAATCCCAGGATTACCATTTTTGCGAGACATAACAGAATTGGATACCATAGTACTTCATCCATTACAAACGATACATAAGTTCTTACACAAATAGGGATCTCATGATTCAGTTCTTAATACAACATCAAGCAGCGGAATACGTAATAATAACGGTAGCGTAGGCGAAGCTCCATCTTCGGGGTCACAGGCAATGCTGACGATGGGAGATGATCCTAGTTGTCGTAACCTTCCTGGGGTCCATCTTCCAGGTACTCCTCTTCATAGTCTGGCCATGGGAATAGCCAGGGACAAAGCCATGAGTACTCTTTAAGTACTCGCAAACTAATACTAACAAGTAAAGGGGGTTTTTGGATAATAGGACACTAGGCTCTAGGGTTGTTTTGCAAAAGCCAAATTTATCTCTACTAGGTTCTGAAGCTAGTCATAATTTTATAAATCCTAAGTGGGAACTTGTATTTCAGGTCACAACTCTGTGGTGGTCGAGTCAAAGTCTCAATTCATTTCACAAGTCATTTTGAAAAGTCTGACGGGGGAACAGTATGGCCACTCCAACTGTCCATAACCACGGACGCGGCTATTCGAATAGTTTGACACTCTGCAGAGATTGTACACTTTCACCACAACATTCGATACATCCGTCAGGAACAAATCCTGAACTCACCATACTCTGTATGCGGATAATCAATCCTAACCTTTCAATTACACGCCCTAGTATGAGCACCTCTCCTGTGAGTTTGGCCTCCCAACCATGACCAGCTGTCATCTTGGGTACTGCACAGGTGGACAATCTTCACTAGGTAGCCTCAGCTCAGACCTTGGCCGTGAGGGAACTAATACTAAGGTATATAAGTTTCCAGTCAAGCCCTACCCAATATTCGGGTATTGTGGTTGTACGCAAAAATTGGAATGGTATCGCATCCAGACAACCATCAGTTTTATAAAGGGCTAAGGCTCATGCCTCAACATTTTTATCACCAGAATCATCAAGTGTTTGGAAACACATGTCCAAAACATTTCAATAGAATGATCCATCATTCCAAGGTTTTCATAACCATTTTCCACCAAGTATTCCCATCTAAAAGTTGATCAAGTTTTATGCTTAGCACTAGCATCTACAGGTGGGGGTAGTACTAATGAGGGGTGGTAACTAGTGGAGTTTCACTAAGTCCAACCTTATATCTTAGGCTGATATCAAGGTTTCTAGCTTGCGCCAAATTTTATGCTCTTTATTCAACCTTCAGCATCTTTCCAAAATCTACCAGTCACTTAAGTAAACTCTAATTAAGCTTTGATAAAGAAAATAAAGTGAGAAGCTTGCACATAAAACTAGGATTGGTTTATCAAATGGGTATGATCACATAGGCTTAAGGCATAGTAACAAGTAGGGGTTTGTTGCATCAGTAGGGTATCTTGCAAGTGTTAGCTTGCATCAATGTCAATATAAGCTTGCCTTGTGCAGAGCAGTGGTTGAAGTTCTCCTCGGCTTCTTCTTCGTAGTATCCTCCTTCCTCCTCGTAGCCTTGGTCGGTACTAGCGTCTATGAATAAATACGAGGTACACAATCACCAAACAATACTTAACTACTTGCAATCATCACACACAAGGGTCTTATAGATGATATAACATCATCTCTAACCTTACAAGGTTAAGGCTTGATTTGATTCTTTTTATTTTTAGAAAAGTAATTTCTACTCATTGGAGAACTACTTAAGATTTAATATTCTCCAAACCAAATATGGGATCATGTTGACACATGTCATCACCGCATATTGTAGTCCATGGGAATGTGATTTAAAGTGGTGTCACAATTTAATAAGGTTTTACCCTTTTATTTTAATTAATTAAAGTGGCTATAAATGCTTATGTAGCATTCTTTTATTTCTTGAACATTATTTCTGCAAGTAAACCTATATATTTTTATATATTCTGAAAAGTATGGTTAAATGTGATTTTTGAGAGTTGTAATCAAATCAAAAGCTTTTATGGTTTAAATTTGAAAAATGTTTGAATGCAGAAAAGCTTCTGCCTTGTTATTTTTACTATGGGTGATCTACAGATCCAAATGACTTGAATCCAACGGGCTTGGATTCAGCATTCACATACCTTTCCAACAAAATTGGTTTCATCCAATTTGGTGCACTGAATCGGTCTAGGTTGATTTTTGAAGTTGGGTACAGAAGTGTGTTTGAATTGAAATGGAAAAAGTTTAATTTGAATAACTGGGCTGCGCGGGAAAAGTTAACGGGCCGGCCTGCTAAGCGCAGTGCTCCCGCGGGCTGCTTAAGTGGGTGTCCCCACTCGTCAGTGACACGGGGCTGGGCGAAGCGGTATGGGGCAACGTGGATCGTTCGATCTAGTTCTAATCCAACGGCTGGGGGTCATCGTCGACGCGAGTAAACTCCGGCGAGAACGAAACCTAGCGCGGCCAGTGAGGGGTGCTGGGGGATCACCGGGGTACGGGCGAGGGTCGGTGAGGCGGGCGAACGACGAAGTCGACGACGGCGAATCTCCTGGTACCGGTGGCTTCTCCTGGGGCGGCTCCAATCGCTGGCTCCCTTCTTCTCCAGAGGCGGCGGGCTCCGGTGAAATTCCGGCGAGGTGGTGCTCGCCTTGCTCTGAGAACGGTGTGGCACGATCAGTGAGGAGAGGGGAGTGAGATGGTGTGAAGAAATCGTGCGGGGGTGGCCTCTATTTATAGTCGAGCGAGGGGACCGTCGGGGCGCACGGTGAGCTCGTCGAGGGCGAGGTTACAGGCGGCTAAAGGTATGGGCAAGGGTAGGGGACAGTGCGGTGTCTCCTGGCGATGCTCAACGACATGGTATCGAGGCATGGGGCGGTGCGGATTGGTCTGGAATGGGCGGTGCTCTGCGAGACAGAGGCGGCGTCTTCGACGGCGGGTGGTGGCTGTATGGCACGGGGCGGCAAACGGGGATGTCTGGCGGTCTCCTGGGTCGGTGGTGATCGTGTATGCACACTGTGAGGGCAGCGTGCGGTTTGTGGACGCTGGTCGAGGGTGGCGCTCTGGCGCATGCTCGGCATGGTCTGGGCGCGGCTTGTGCGCGTGGTCCAGGGCTTGGCAACGCTCGCGGCTAGGACAGGGAGTGGCGGTGGACGGTGGGCTGCCTCCCAGACAAGGTTGGCACGGCTAGTTCTTCCTCTAGCCTGCTGTCCACAATGGGGTGGCAAGGTTGGCTTCGGCTGTTCACCATTGATGGCAATGGCAAGCTCACAGTGGTGCTAGTCCTTAGTTAAACTTCCTAGATGATCTACTGAGTTGTGTGTGAGATATCTAGGGAACAAGTTAGGCCAATTTTACTGCACACTACAGTGTTTGATGTTTGTTTGATTTGTGTCTGCAACCTGTTTGATGAAATGGCCGCATGAAATCAAGTTTTGAATTTTGAAATGAATTTTGGTGGGTTTTCTATATTGGTGCTGGTGAGTCTGCAGATGCTTGGGTTTTGAAAGTTGAGCTTGTTTGAGTGGTTTTTGAAAAAGTGGGATCTTCCCATATGATAAAGATTCAATTTTGAATTGTCATTTAAACTATGCATTTGAAAGTTTCTGGATGATCACAAAGTGGGCCTTGATACCTTGTTATGAGTACATTCAAGGGGTGCAAAGATCCAGAAAAGTTTCTGTTAGGTTTTGAAAGTTTGAGACAACCAAAGTAGGCATGGGAGTTAAATTGGTTAAAGCGACCATTCACTTCATATATGTGTTTTGATTTACTTGTCTTTAGGAAAAGTGTGGGAAGTGTTTTAGATGATGTTTATTTCACCTAAGAAACATTTTACAAGCAATGAAACAAACAAACAAGGTGGGTTTAAAAGAATTCAAAATCAATGCATACACATATGCATGCATTCATAATTTTATTTAGAAAAGTTTTTGTTAACCCTAAATGTGAGGATTAGAATTTGATGATCCAAGTTTAGTATTTTTGGGATGTTACAGATATCCCCACAAGTATTAAGGAAGGGTCTACCAAAGATGATAGGATAAGTTTAACTAGCTTCTTTACCAAGTACTAGAAAATCAGCAGGATATTTAATCTTACCACAAAGGACCTCCACATATCTTACGATACCAATGGGGCAAACTTGCTCTCTATTGGCAAGGCAAATAACCACATCAATGTCTTCAAGATCACAAGGAACAATCTCATGCATAATTTCCCTGTAAAGCTCATAAGGAATAGCACTAGAACTAGAACCAATATCACATAAACCATAGTAGCTATGACTACCAATTTTAACAGAAAGCACAGGAACACTAGCTTTTCTAACTTTCTTAGGATGAGAAATAACATTAGTGGCGTCTTCACAGAAGACAATATACTCATCCTCAATATTTCTAGTGACAAGATCTTTCACAGTAGCTACCACATGCTCGATATCAATAAGCTCATTGGAACCTATAGTTTTCTTTGCGCTTTTGCTAACCACATTAGCCAAAATAGAGTGTTCCCTTACCTTAGAGGGAAAAGGGATCTTCTCAACATAAGGTTCAGGCAAAATAGGATCAACAGTACAAACCTCTATACTGGCAGGAACGTGGGTAACAATGTCTTTATAAGGAGCATGGTACTTGTCCCACTCTTTCTTGGGAATCTAAATATAAGAGGAAAAACATTAAAACATTCCGCAAGAACTTGAGGATCAAGGCCAAACTTATTGCTAATATCATGGAAGTTATTAGTTCCCATAAAAGATTTAATGCACTCATAATCATAGTTTATACCTGACTTTCTTCCTTTGTCGTTCTCCCAAGCCTCGGTATTATCTTGAATACGGTCTAAAAGATCTCATTTAGCTTCTTCCTTCATACTTGTGAATGATCCAGCACAAGAAGCATCTAATAAACCTTTATCATGAAGAGAAAGCCTAGCATAAAAGTTATTGAGAATAATATTGTTAGCGAGTTCATGAATAGGACATTTAAGCATTAGTAACTTCAATCTCCCCCAAGCTTGAGCTATACTTTCTCCATCAAGAGGCCAAAAGTTATATATAAGACTTCTATCCTTATGGATTTCACTAGGAGGATAAAATTTAGAGTAAAAGAGAGATGCCATCTCCTCCCATTCCATGGATTGTCCATTCTTCAGCAGTTTATACCATGCCTTAGCTCTCCCTTTCAAGGATATGGAGAGTAACTTCCTCTTCACCTATTCAGTTGTGATACCTGCACACTTAAACAACCCGCATAATTCATGGATAAAAAGCAAGTGATCACCAGGATGGACAGTTCCATCCCCAAAATAATAATTATCCATAACACGATTAACAATACTTGTAGGTATCTTAAAAGGATCTATCTCAACAGGTGGTGGTTCATCTACTACCATAGCAGTGGTAGTAGTTTTCCCAAACATAAAACCAAGTGGGTTATTCATATTGTAAACAAAGTAACAAGCAGTAACAAGAGCAATACTCACAGTGAAAGTTTTCCTTACCAGTTCCACTCTTCAATAGCGCTTCACTCCCCGGCAACGACGCCAGCAAATAGTCTTGATGACCCACAAGTATAGGGGGTGTATCGTAGTACTTTCGATAAATAGGAGTGTCGATCCCAACGAGGAGCAGAAGGTGTTGAAGAGTGGTATGGAGCAGGAAATCCCTGTGAATACTTAGCAAACAGATTTTTAGTGGTTTTCTAATAAAGCAACTAAACAAAGAGCAAGTAACAGAAGTAACAAACAAACGAAGAAAGTGGCCCAATCCTTTCTTAGCAAAGGACAAGCCGGTGGAAATACTTATAAGGACCAAACGTTCTCGAGGACACATGAGAATTGTGTCAAGTGCTTTCGCTTCAAATAGCTGAGTACTCTTCTTTGGTGTTTGTAAGTGTTGTGTGGGTGAACCTGTGCTAACATACCGCCCTTCCTAGGACTAATACATACTTGTGTTTAAACCCCCTGCAAATATTTGTAACTATAGGAAAGTAATTAAGATATAAATCTAACCACAGCCTTAAACTCTGAGATCCTACACTCCCTTGTGCAAAGGTGTCCTAATGGGGGTTCACGTTTCTGTCACTCCAGCAACCCCACGATTAGTAGCCAAATACACAATGCATTCCCCTAGGCCCATAAATGGTGAAGTATCATGTAGTTGACGTTCACATGACACCACTAGAAGAATAGCACCACAACTTAAATACTAAACCATTGAATAATAACTCATCACATATTCACTACTAACAACATGACTTCTCCCATGTCCTCAAGAACTAAAGAACTAATCACAAGACATCATATGGATCAAGATCAAAGATGATATGATAACGGGTAACAATCTAAGCATAAACAATAATTCAATGGTTCCACTCATAAGCATCAACTACAATAGTAATTAACACCAGGAAAGTTTCCCCTAACAAACTAAAGCAATATCCAATACAATTGTTACAACAGAACAGAGTGATGGTGCTGGTGGAGATGATGGTGTGGATGATGATGATGATGATCCCGATGAATCCTAGCTTGATGAGGGTGTTGATGGCGACGGTCACCCCTCTTTGGGAAGGAATTCCCCCGGCAGAAATTTGTCTGCCGGAGAGATCTTTCTCTCTTGGTGTTTCCCGCCCCCGAGAGGCGGCAGAAATCTATTTGTGGTCGCTCCCCTGGTATTAGGGTTACGTAGGGAAGATATAGGAGAAGGGGCGGAGTCGGAGGCCGGGCAGGTGGGCCACACCTGCCCTAGGCGCGGGGTCAGGTGAGCCCGCGCCTAGGAGGGTGTGGGCCCCCTGAGGCCCAACTTCATCGCTCCTTCTGGCTTCCTTCGTCTTCTGGTAAAATAATATGTTTCCATATTTTTCTGGTATTTTTCTGATTTTTGCAAAATTGCACCGAAATGCCTTCTTTTCCATCAGAATCCAGACTCCGACAGTCCATCCTCCAGGAATCATCGAACATGCATGAACAGATGAAAAGCCATAAGTAATACCTCATAGTAAGACAAAATCAATGAATAGAGGTAAATTATGATATAGAATGGTGATGCAAATTGGGCGTATCACTTGCCTCCATACGAAAGGAAAAGGATACAGCTGACTGTAGGGATTCGTAGCATGGAAAACAAAAATTTTCTATCGCATACAAACAAACAAGCCAAGATCTATCTACTAGATTGTAGCAACGAGTCGATGGAATAACTTACCCTCGAAGATTCCAAAGCGTTTAACGAGAGCGGATTCTCGTGGGTGATGTAGTCGTACTCTTCCCGATCTCAAGATCGTGTAGACGATCCTTCCGGCGCTGCGTTCCGGCAGCACTCCCGCAGTCGGTCACACGTTCGGTACTCGACGAAGACCTTCCTCTCCCTTGTTCCAGCAGGCAGCGGAGGTTGTAGCACTCTCCTCGTGATTCCGGCAGCACAACGGCGTGGTACCGGAAGTAGAGGGGAGATCCCGCAGGGCTTCGCCTTAAGCCGGAGCGAGTATGGTGGATTATGAGAGAGGGATATTAGTGGTCTAGAGATTAGACACACCAATTAGAAGGCTCTAAACCGCAGGCTAAAGCAATTAGAAGCTCTAAACCAAAACGGCTCTAAACCGGAGATTAGAGGTAGAAACTTGTGTGTCTAGAGGAGGGGGCCTTGCCCCTCCTTTTATAGGTGGGGAGGCGCGGCCAGGGGAGGGGAGTCCCTCCCCAAGTCGGCCTTGGGTGGCGTGCCGGCTTGGGGAGGAGACTCCTCCCTCAAGTCGGTTCCCAACTCCTCTTGCTTGTTTCCCACAGTTTCTTGTTTTTAGCCGTTTGACTTTCAAACTGGACATTTGACTTTTCTGTTTTAGGATTCAATTTAATACTTTATTTGGGACAGCAAGAACACTTAGTACATGATGCAATCATTCCAATATGTAATGACACATTCATGTACCCCTCCCCCCCTCCCGGAGTGCCGGACATTCCGGAACCTTCTAGAACATTCACCGGAATCATATCCGAACTCCGAAACGGGACTTTCTTTATATGAATCTTATTCTTCGGACCATTTCAGATCACCTCGTGATATCCCGGATCCCATCCGAGACTCCGAACAACATTCGGTCTCTTTCTCATAATACCATAACTACTCAAAACAACGTCGAATCCTTAAGTGTGTCTCCCTACGGTTCGTGAATTATGCGGACATGATCGAGACACTTCTCCGAACAATAACCAATAGAGGAATCTGGAAATTCATATGGCTCCCACATATTTCTACGATTACTTTGCGATCGAATGAACCACTTACACACGATACCAATTTCCCTTTGTCTCACGATATATTACTTATCCGAGGTTATGATCGTCGGTATCTCTGCATACCTAGTTCAACCTCGTTACTGATAAGTACTCTTTTCTCGTTCCCGTGATATGTGATCCCTTGTGAGCCAGTCACATGCTTGCAAGCTAATTGGATGACATTTCACCGAGAGGGCCCAGAGAATATCTATCCGTCATATGGATGGACAAATCCCACTCTTGATCCATGTGTCTCAACCAATACTTTCCGAACACTCAATGCCACCTTTATAGCCACCCAGTTACGGTGTGGTGTTTGATGTCATCAAAGCATCCATCCGGTAAAGGTGATATGCATGATCTCATGGTCGAAGGAATTAGGTTACTATGTATCAGAAAGCATGTAGCAATTGAACTATTGAAATGACTTGATCTTTATGCTACGCTTATCTATAGGAGTATGTCCACCATATCATTCTCCTAACGATATGATCTTGTTGTTGATAACATCTCAATGTTCATGATAGGGAAACCACAATCATTTATCAACCAACAAGCTAGTGAAGTATAGAGGCTATACTAGGGACTTCAAATTAAGTTTACAAATCACACAAGTATTAATGTTTCCCTGTTAATACTATTATAGCATGAATGTAAACATTTATAATAAACACAAAGATATAATAATAACTACATTTATTATTGCCTCTAGGGCATATCTCCAACAGTCTCCCACTTGCACTAGAGTCATCTAATCTAGATTACATGGTAATATACCGAACACCCATGGAAGTTTGGTGTTGGTCATGTTTTGCCCTCGGGAGAGGTTTAGTCAACGGATCCGCCACATTCAGATCTGTGTGTACTTTGCAAATCTTTATATCCCCATCCTGGATATGTTCTCGAATAGCGTGAAAACGTAGCTTGATATGCTTCAGCTTCTTGTGTGACCTTGGTTCTTGCGCATTGGCTATGGCGCCCATGTTATCACAGTAGATAGACATTGGGTCCAGCGCACTAGGAACCACACCCAGCTCTGTAATGAACTCTTTCATCCATATCGCTTCTTGTGAAGCCTCCGAAGCAGCCATGTATTCCGATTCAGTTGAAGATCTCGCCACAACGCTTTGCTTTGCACTCCTCCAGCTAACTGCTGCACCATTCAAAATAAATACGTATCCAGATTGTGATTTAGAATCATCCGGATCGGTGTTCCAACTAGCATCGGTGTAACCATTAACAACGAGCTGTTCATCACCTCCATAAGAAAGAACCATATCCTTAGTTCTTCTCAAGTACTTAAGGATGTTTTTGACCGCTGTCCAATGATCCACTCCTGGATCACTTTGATATCTGCTAGTTAGACTAACATCATATGCGATGTCGGGTCTAGTACATAGCATGGCATAAATTAGAGATCCTATGGCTGATGCATAGGGAGTCTTACTCATCCTTTCTCTATCTTCTGCCGATGTCGGACTTTGAGTTTTACTCAAGGTCGTATTGGGCAACATGGGCAACAACCCTTTCTTGCTTTCTTCCATTCCAAACCTCTTTAGAACTTTGTCCAAATATGTACTCTGTGACAATGATATTTGGCGTTTCGATATATCTCTATAAATCTTTATGCCTAATATGTAAGCTGCTTCGCCAAGATCCTTCATTGAAAAACTATTATTCAAATATTCTTTGACACTATTAAGAAGGTCTACATCATTCCCAATCAACAATATGTCATCCACATATAGTATTAAGAATGCTACAGAGCTCCCACTCACTTTCTTGTAAATACAAGCTTCTCCATAAGTTTGTATAAAACCAAAACTTTTGATTACCTTATCAAAACATTGATTCCAACTTCGGGATGCTTGCTTCAATCCATAGATGGACCGTTGAAGTTTGCATACCTTGTTAGCATCTTTAGGATCGACAAAACCTTTGGGTTGCATCATATACAACTCTTCATCAAAGTCTCCATTGAGGAATGCTGTTTTGACATCCATCTGCCATATCTCATAATCATAATATGCAGCGATTGCTAACATAATCCTCACAGACTTTAGCTTCGCTACCGGTGAGAAAGTCTCATCGTAGTCAACTCCTTGAATTTGTCGAAACCCTTTTGCGACAAGTCGAGCTTTATAGACAGTAACATTACCATCAGCATCTGTTTTCTTCTTGAAAATCCATTTGTTCTCGACAGCCTTTCGGCCATCCGGTAAGTCCACCAAAGTCCATACTTGGTTTTCGTACATGGATCCAATCTCGGATTTCATGGCTTCTTGCCATTTATTGGAATCTGGGCTCATCATCGCTTCCTCATATGTCTCGGGGTCATCGGTGTTGTCCACCAACATGACACTCATAACGGGATCATACCAATCTGGAGTGGTACGATTTCTCGTTGACCTCCGAGGCTCTGTAGCAACTTCAACCGAAGTTTCATGATCACCATCATTAGCTCCCTCTCTAATTGGTGCAGGCACCACAGGAACTTCTTCCGGTGTTGCGCTACTCGCAATTTCGAGAGAAGGTTCGACAACCTCGTCGAGTTCTACTTTCCTTCCAGTCACTTCTTTCGAGAGAAATTCCTTCTCTAGAAAGGATCCATTCTTGGCAACGAAGATTTTGCCTTCGGATCTATGATAGAAGGTATACCCAATAGTTTCCTTCGGGTATCCTATGAAGACGCATTTTTCCGCTTTGGGTTCAAGCTTGTCCGGCTGTAACTTCTTTACATAGGCTTCGCATCCCCAAACTTTAAGGAACGACAATTTAGGTTTCTTCCCAAACCATAATTCATATGGTGTCGTTTCAACGGATTTAGATGGTGCCCTATTTAAAGTGAATGCGGCTGTTTCTAATGCATAACCCCAAAATGATAGCGGCAAATCTGTAAGTGACATCATAGAACGAACCATATCTAAGAGAGTTCGATTACGACGTTCGGACACAGCATTACGCTGTGGTGTTCCCGGCGGTGTCAATTGTGAAAGTATTCCGCATTTCCTTAAATGCTCGCCAAACTCGTAACTTAGATATTCACCTCCACGATCAGAACATAGAAATTTAATCTTCTTGTTACGTTGATTCTCTACCTCACTTTGAAACTCCTTAAACTTCTCGAAAGTTTCGAACTTATGTTTCATGAAATACATAAACCCATATCTACTCAAATCATCCGTGAAGGTAAGAACATAACGATAACCACCGCGCGATGCTACACTCATTGGACCACACACATCGGTATGTATAATTTCCAATAAGTCCGTAGCTCGCTCCATCATACCAGAAAATGGAGTCTTAGTCATTTTTCCCATCAGACATGCTTCGCATCTTTCAAGTGATTCAAAATCAAGTGATTCAAGAAGTCCATCGGAATGGAGTTTCTTCATACGCTTCACTCCAATGTGACCAAGACGACAGTGCCACATATAGGTCGAATTATCGCTTGATTTCAAACGTTTAGCCTCAATGTTGTTGATATGTGTATTTCCACTATCGAGATTCAATAAGAATAGACCATCTATCAAAGGTGCATGTGCATAAAACATATTACTCATATAAATCGAACAACCATTATTCTCTGATTTAAACAAGTAACCGTCTCGCAATAAACAAGATCCTGATATAATGTTCATGCTCAACACAGGCACTAAATAACAATTATTTAAGTATAAAACTAATCCCGATGGTAGATGAAGGGGTAGCGTGCCGACCGCGATCACATCAACCTTTGATCCGTTTCCCACGCGCATCGTCACCTCGTTCTTCGCTAGCTTCCGTTTATTCTGCAGCACCTGTTTCGAGTTACAAATATGAGCAACCGAACCAGTATCAAATACCCAGGCACTACTACGAGTACTAGTGAGATACACATCAATAACATGTATATCAGATATACCTTTCTTCTTGATGTTGCCGTTCTTCAAATCCGCCAAGTACTTTGGGCAATTCCGCTTCCAGTGACCTTCTCCCTTGCAGTAAAAGCACTCAGTATCAGGCTTAGGTCCAGCCTTGGTCTTCTTCGCCGGCGTGGTAACTTTCTTACCACCCTTCTTGAAGTGTCCCTTTTGCTTAGACTTGCCTTTCTTGAATTTGGTGGTCTTATTGACCAACAACACTTGGTCCTCTTTCTTAATCTCCACTTCTGCAGATTTCAACATGGCAAAGAGTTCTGGCAACGTCTTGTTCATGTTCTGCATGTTGTAGTTCATCACAAAGTTCTTGTAACTTGGTGGTAGTGATTGGAGGACACGGTAAATCCCCAAAGCATTAGGAATCACAATACCCAAGCTTTGAAGTTTGTTTGCATGCCCAGACATCTTAAGCACATGCTCACTGACGGAGCTGCCCTCTTCCATCTTGCAGTTAAAGAACTTTTCAGAAGCTTCATAACTTTCAATTGCCGCATGAGTCTCAAAAATCAATTTGAGATCCTCGACAATATCATATGGGTCTGAATCCTCAAACCTTTTCTGAAGCTCTGATTCCAAACCATACAAGATAGCACACTGAACTATGGAGTACTGATTCTTCCGAGCGAGGTAAACATTCTTTACTTCATCGGGAGCATCATCTGCAGGTGGGTCACCCAGCGGTGCATCCAGCACATAGGTCAAATTACCAGCTGTGAGGACAATCCTCAAATTGCGGAACCAATCCGCGAAGTTGCTTCCATTGTTTTTCAACTTTTCTTTCTCTAGGAACGCATTAAAATTGATGGTAGGGGCTGCCATTGATCTACAACATATTTGCAATAGTTTAGACTAAGTTTATGACAAATTGAGTTCAAATTAATAATGAAATTAAACTAGGTGAACTCCCACTCAAAACAATATCCCTCACATTGTTTTAGTGATCACACGAACCAAATCCACCATTTCAACACCGATCATCATGAGAGTTGACATGGTTTCAATGGCGAACAATCGACATGTTCATCATATCTACTATATGATTCATGCTTTACCTTTCGGTGATCCATGTTCCGAGACCATGTCTGTACATGCTAGGCTCGTCAAGATCAAACCTTAGTTTCTGCATGAGCAAATCTGGCTTGCTCACGTTGTATACACTTGCAGAATCTAACACACCCGATCATCACGTGGTGCTTCGAAACAACAAGCTTTAGCAACGGTGCTAACTAAGGGTGAACACTTTATGATTTGAAATTGATGTGCATGAGGGATCATCTTATAATGCTACCGTCGTCTACTAAGCAATACAAGATGCATAAAGGATTAACATCACATGCAATTCAATATATATGTGATATGATATGGTCTTTCTTCTTTGTGCTTCCGATCTCCATCTTCAAGCACGAACATGATCTCCATCATCACCGGCATTGCATCAAGGTCAATGACGCTTCCCCATGGTTGTCGTCCACCGGCTTCAACTATTACAACTACTTTGAATAGACACGTGGGTCTTAACATAAATTAAAGACAACCATATGGCTCCTGCCGGTTGCCAACTTACAATAAGGAACATTGCATACATCAAATATAATCACAATCATGGCCATATCACATCACTGCACACCCCTGCAAAACAAAGTTAGACGCCTCTACTTTCTTTGCATATTTTACGTGGTTTGGGGCTTTCAATAAGTGTCGTACTAACTTACGAACAAGAACCACAACATTGATACTAGCATTGTTGATCACCCGTTGTAAATTGGATCTTAACTATGCTAGGAGAAACAGGCACCCGCAAAGCCACTTATGCAATACAAGTTGCATGTCAAGCGTGGAGCAAGTCTCATGAACGATGTCATGTAAGGTTAGCCCGGGCCGCTTCATCCCAACATACGCAAGATGCAAAGTACACAAGAAGTAATCGACAATAAAAGCATCAACGCCCACAATGACTATTGTGTTCTACTCGTGCAACAGATCTACATATAGACACGACTCTGATACCACTGTAGGGATTCGTAGCATGGAAAAAAAAAATTCTATCGCATACAAACAAACAAGCCAAGATCTATCTACTAGATTGTAGCAACGAGTCGATGGAATAACTTACCCTCGAAGATTCCAAAGCGTTTAACGAGAGCGGATTCTCGTGGGTGATGTAGTCGTACTCTTCCCGATCTCAAGATCGTGTAGACGATCCTTACGGCGCTGCGTTCCGGCAGCGCTCCCGCAGTCGGTCACACGTTCGGTACTCGACGAATACCTTCCTCTCCCTTGTTCCAGCAGGCAGTGGAGGTTGTAGCACTCTCCTCGTGATTCCGGCAGCACAACGGCGTGGTACCGGAAGTAGAGGGGAGATCCCGCAGGGCTTCGCCTTAAGCCGGAGCGAGTATGGTGGATTATGAGAGAGGGATATTAGTGGTCTAGAGATTAGACACACCAATTAGAAGGCTCTAAACCGCAGGCTAAAGCAATTAGAAGCTCTAAACCAAAACGGCTCTAAACCGGAGATTAGAGGTAGAAACTTGTGTGTCTAGAGGAGGGGGCCTTGCCCCTCCTTTTATAGGTGGGGAGGCGCGGCCAGGGGAGGGGAGTCCCTCCCCAAGTCGGCCTTGGGTGGTGCGCCGGCTTGGGGAGGAGACTCCTCCCTCAAGTCGGTTCCCAACTCCTCTTGCTTGTTTCCCACAGTTTCTTGTTTTTAGCCGTTTGACTTTCAAACTGGACATTTGACTTTTCTGTTTTAGGATTCAATTTAATCCTTTATTTGGGACAGCAAGAACACTTAGTACATGATGCAATCATTCCAATATGTAATGACACATTCATGTACCCCTCCCCCCTCCCGGAGTGCCGGACATTCCGGAACCTTCTAGAACATTCACCGGAATCATATCCGAACTCCGAAACGGGACTTTCTTTATATGAATCTTATTCTCCGGACCATTCCGGATCACCTCGTGATATCCCGAATCCTATCCGAGACTCCGAACAACATTCGGTCTCTTTCTCATAATACCATAACTACTCAAAACAACGTTGAATCCTTAAGTGTGTCTCCCTACGGTTCGTGAATTATGCGGACATGATCGAGACACTTCTCCGAACAATAACCAATAGAGGAATCTGGAAATTCATATGGCTCCCACATATTTCTACGATTACTTTGCGATCGAATGAACCACTTACATACGATACCAATTTCCCTTTGTCTCACGATATATTACTTATCCGAGGTTATGATCGTCGGTATCTCTGCATACCTAGTTCAACCTCGTTACTGATAAGTACTCTTTTCTCGTTCCCGTGATATGTGATCCCTTGTGAGCCAGTCACATGCTTGCAAGCTAATTGGATGACATTTCACCGAGAGGGCCCAGAGAATATCTATCCATCATATGGATGGACAAATCCCACTCTTGATCCATGTGTCTCAACCAATACTTTCCGAACACTCAATGCCACCTTTATAGCCACCCAGTTACGGTGTGGTGTTTGATGTCATCAAAGCATCCATCCGGTAAAGGTGATATGCATGATCTCATGGTCGAAGGAATTAGGTTACTATGTATCAGAAAGCATGTAGCAATTGAACTATTGAAATGACTTGATCTTTATGCTACGCTTATCTATAGGAGTATGTCCACCATATAATTCTCCTAATGATATGATCTTGTTGTTGATAACATCTCAATGTTCATGATAGGGAAACCACAATCATTTATCAACCAACAAGCTAGTGAAGTATAGAGGCTATACTAGGGACTTCAAATTAAGTTTACAAATCACACAAGTATTAATGTTTCCCTGTTAATACTATTATAGCATGAATGTAAACATTTATCATAAACACAAAGATATAATAATAACTACATTTATTATTGCCTCTAGGGCATATCTCCAACACTGACTTCTCCGTCTCATTCCAAATCTCACGGTTAACGCGTAATATACGGCACAAGAATCACTGGCGACATTGGTTGTTAAGTCCCAGATAATATGTTCCTTTACCACCGAAACTTTCATATTAGGTTATTACCTCATGGTAAATAACCTATAATCAATTTATTTTGAAAATAGTGTTTTCTGGCATTTTTGAAATGCAGGTAATGACAACAATGTATTTACAAAATACTTTACAGAAAATAATCAAAGGACATGAGCAAGTGTGAACTTGCCTTTTGTGATTGCAAGATTATGCACTAACGGTCTTCAAGACAATATAAGATCCAATATCTGAAATCAGCATCATTGTTCAGGTATGGACTAATGTTTAAAGAAGCAAGATGCTGTTATGCATAAGTAATGTAATGCAATTTGGTAAATCCGTATCCCCAAAATAAGTGTTGATCTAGGGTGTGGAAACTGGAAATGGTTTCTTTGGAATGTGTTATACTTCTAGATAAGCTTCACACTCGTGCTTCTTATTAAGGTTTGTGAGTGTGTGTGAAACAATGTGTAATTATAATTTCATACACAATAAGATACACAAATGTGGAATGCTACGCAAAGGCGACTTATATAAGAATTGTTCTATCTTCAATTTTTACTTTATAAATAATGGCATTTATAAGGAACTTAAGTGTCAACAATCCTAAATATACATATAAAGTATAAAGTAAAGTTATTATGATTAATTGTCATCTATTGACTATGATAAAAGTCCTTGGTTGTAGTTGTTAAGAGTTAGAGATATCATTATAAGATTTGTTGTTTGAAGTGGAAAAAAGAATAACCTTCGAAGAAAAGGTTTCTTTTCTAAGGTTTAAACAATCTTTATGGTTAATAGAATGTGGTCGCTGTCTTTTGGTGTTTACTTGGTTAGTTTGGTCTTGAGATGCATTAGGTCTTAATTGAAACAGACAAAAGTAAACTATAAAGCACATAATAAAGTCTTTATCATAATATTTAAAGTCTTGTAGACTAAAGTTAACTTTAAATACATAGATGGACTTAAGATGTAATGCTTATGATATTTATTCTTTGTTACTTCATAATGTTTCTTTAAAGTTATCTTAGAGTGGTAATACTTCTATTTGAGTAATGGTTTCTTAATATTATAATGGAAAATATCATTTATCTCTTTATAATGTGTGGTTATGGTTTGTAATTAAGTAAATAATATCATTTACTACTGATAGATGAATGGAAATTCTTCATAAATTGTAATAAAAATGTTTTTGAATTATATAAACTTCCTACTATCAATATTTAAGCCAAATACTATTATTAGGCTTTATATGTATAATTTTTAGAAATTTTGGCAAATTTTATTTACCCTTATAGGATTTATCAATTAAGGAAATAGATTTAAACTTAAAATTATTAGAGTATTAGACTTTTATTTACTTCCAAAAGTGGAATGTTATATTTTAACATGTAGATATTATTTTTGTGATTATTTTGGTATATTATATGTATTTTTATGAATTTCAAATAATGAGATATGATTTTTATAAGTTTTATTACTTTATAAATACTTAATAAATAATAAATACTTAATTAGGTGATATAATAATATATGATTATAGTTTTATTTTATAGTTATTATTTTTTCTAAAAAATGGTATATTATTTATATTTTTAACATTTACCAATATTAAATTATGAATTATCGAAGTTTTATTACTTATAAAATCTTTATTAAATAATATTTATTTAAATAGTTAACATAATAATGTTTGATAATAATTTTAAATTGTATGTTTTATTTTTCTAAAAAAATCATATATTACACATATTTTTCTAAATTATAAAACAAAAGATATTGAATTTAAATTTTTTAATTATTTTCTGGAATTAAAACAAATAACTAAATGGTTTATGATGTAATGCTGATGTTAGCGTGGGGTGAAGGGTTTTTCTCACCAGGTCTATTCTTACCCCCAGTCACTGACTAGTGGGCCTATGCCATGTCATATCTACGGTTTTATTTATTACCGAAAACATTAACACACTTTCTAAAATGATAAAAAAATAGAAATATGACATCCGCGTGATATCACACTTACATCATCCATGGATGATCCTCAGATCTTGATTGAATCCGTGGATTTTGGTGTGTGCGCTGTTGGGGATATGCTATATGGGTATCCTTATAGCATGTCTCTTATCCGGCTAACCCGAGTGGCCCATAGTCGGTAGCATGGCCTATGGCCTGCTGGGCGGCCCAGTTAGGTGGATCCAGAAGGGAGGCCCATGCCAGATAAAGGAAGGCTACGGTGGAGTCACCAGCGTACCCGGAGCCTTGGAGTGCAAGATACACAAGACTAGTAATAGACGGTGTAGGACTCTATGACCTGTCCGGCTAGGACTTTTCCCTGTAACCCTAGGACCTGGTGACTATATAAGTCGGGCCTATGGGAGCCTTTAGGGCACGTTCATAGACAATCTCAGACATCCTCGCACAGCGAACCTATCTCTGCAACTCGGCGTATTACCATTATAGTGATTTATAGCAGGAGTAGGATTCCGCCACCATCGTGGGATCTGAACCTAGGTAAGCTGTGTTACCTCGTACC
Organism: Avena sativa; assembly: GCA_916181665.1. Taxonomy (NCBI): domain Eukaryota; kingdom Viridiplantae; phylum Streptophyta; class Magnoliopsida; order Poales; family Poaceae; genus Avena; species Avena sativa. The sequence goes on along the minus strand of OV702279.1, from coordinate 364,313,851 downwards.
CGTCAACCGTCCGCCTTACCCCACATCTCTAAACATGCACTGTGAGGACCCCTCCATGGCGTACTCGTCGGCAATACCACGACAGTTGGCGCCCACCGTGGGGCAAGAGGCGCTTCAGGCTCTTCAGCGGGCGAGGACCAAAATCTTTGCAGGAATCGGCAAAACCGTAGCCATCGGTCGCGTTATCTTCTCCGGCAACATTCCGATCGTCCCTCCCGACGAGTTCTGGATCCCGGCGAAGACAAACCCTACGCGGTGTTCGATCGTTCCTATCAGAGACATCCACCTCTTCATCGGCGAAACCGACTCGGGCACTAGTTCCCTGGGAGTCGGAGGAGCATCAAGACCCGCACGGACCGCCTATGGGCAGGATACGTTCGCGGAAGGATCGATGTCGGATCTCTCTTCAGAGTTTGCCGGCAAAGATCGGAAAGCATCAAGACCCGCATGGACCGCCTATGGGCAGGATACGTTCGCGGAAGGATCGATGTCGGATCTCTCTTCAGAGTTTGTCGGCAAAGATCGGAAAGCATCAAGACCCGCACGGACCGCCTACGGGCAGGATATGTTCGCGGAAGGATCGATGTCGGATCTCTCTTCAGAGTTTGTCGGCAAAGATCGGAAAGCATCAAGACCCGCACGGACCGCCTACGGGCAGGATACATTCGCGGAAGGATCAATGTCGGATCTCTCTTTGGAGTTTGCCAACAAAGATCGGAAAAATTCAAGGCCCACCCAAACCGCCCCTGTGCAGGATATAAAGGTGGAAGATCACTGCAAATCCGCCAGCTTAGTCCGTGCGTCTGGACAGCAGAGATCCAAGTTCGTTGGCGTGGTTACCATCTTCGATCTGGCGCACTGCGTTCAGAGAGAAGGCAAAAACCCCCACGATTACCTGGCCAGGTAGCTCCGTATACGAGCCGACCTAGCCCACTACCCCGATGATAACGCTCTATATCACTTCGTGGAAGGACTGGACCGTGGCATGCTTCTCCGACATTCTTTAAGACGGCAGCAGGCAATAGGACGCCTTACCCTCAAGGAGATGATGAGCACCGTCAACAGCTATGCGGCAGCTAACGCGGCAGCCCAGATGGAGCTCGCGCTCAGAGACGGAGAACCTCCGGCTCAGCAGCCACCGCCACCGCCTCCCACCGCCATCGTCGTAGCAGCACCACCACCTCCAGTCATCGTCGAGCCCGTTGCACCTCCACCGCCCGTCATCGAGGAGGTCCTAGCACCCTCTGACTCTGTCATTGACGCGCTTTATGCTGATTTCAGTGCAGATTCAGAGGAGATAGGCTTCAGTCCAGAAGAGCTAGACTTCGCTATGCAGGAGATGGAGGAGGAGTACTCGCGCGACGAGCAGGCCAACAACACTGTCGCGTCCCGAGGGGTGTTCGTCACCATTGGGACGGCGATGGATGAAGATCAACCCGGACGAGCTCCGCCTACGGCGCTGGAAAAGAGGAAGGGGCCACTTATTGCTACCGACGATGATCGCACAAAAGTCATGCCTCCTCCTCCCAACCCAGTGCAGCAGCCGCAGGAATTCGGCACCGGCCCGAGCAACAACAACACCGCAAACTTGCCGCCTCCAGCATCCACGTCTGTAGCAGCCCAAGTTACTCCAGCTGATAGAGTGATGTACGACAATCTCCTCGTCGAGCCACTGACCGTTGCTCATATCCGGAACATGACCCAGCTTGATGAGAAGCACCAGCAGCTGCTGGAGGAGGCGCAAGCCATCGCGGAGCAAGGTTCTAAGCTAGATCGAGATCTGGTCAACGCATAGAAGTCCATAGAAAAAGCTAGAGCAATGGAGACCGAGTACAAGACTCTGCTACAGCAGCAGAAGGCTAAGAAAGCTCTGGCTCGCATCATCAACGATCCTGGTGTACGGCGCAACCTAGGATGGGATCCCTCTAAGCCGGCACAGGCCAAGCCATACATTGACAGTGAAGGCAAGCAGGTGATGCCCACCCCACTCCTTAACCTCGTCGTCGCCAAGACCCTTCTGGAGCAGGATAGATCGCCTGAAGCAGTGGAACAGGTCTACGACCTAGTGGCCAAGGCGGTGAAGCAGCAGGAAAAGGCCACCTCTCAGAGGCTTGAGTCTAACCCAACGCTCTGCCATTCTAGCCAGTACAAACCGCCAAGGGACAGATCTCCTCTTGATGTCGGGTCCCAGACGGGTTCATCAAAACGAAGACGGAGGGATGCACGCAACAGGAAGGATGCTATCCCAATATCCTCCGACCACGGATAAAAGTCCCGACCTCGTCGCCCATCACCACCGCCTCGATCTCCCCTACATCACGAAAATTACAAAGCTCACCATCGTACGAATATGCCCCCACCAAAGCAGTGTGGCATCGTCATCCGTGACAACGCGGAGCAGACCCGTCATGAGGGAGAATGCAACCAAGGACATAAGAGCAGGTCGCGCCATGACCCTCCACGTCCGACAAGCAACCGTGACAGACGTGAGGCGTCGCAGGAGGGTAACAGCAAGAAGGCTAACCCACCGCCACCTCCGCCTCCGTCACCACCAAGCAGTCACCATGGCGGAGGAGGCCCGCGTCGTTCATGCAGCCCATCCCCTATTGACAAGAAGAAGAACCCGGAGCCATACGATGTGCGTTCGCGGACGATAAGATCCACGAGGCCCGGGAAGGACCATACCTGGGACCACGTTGCTTTGGACCTGCAATACGGTCCGCAACTTACCCTAAAGGTTTCCGGATTGACAAGACCATCAAGCCCTATGACGGCACCGCCAAGCTAGCCACATGGTTGCAGGACTATGACAACGCGGTGGAGATTGCCGGAGGCAACCCCAACGTCGCCGTCAAGTACCTCCCATTAATTTTGGCAGGCACGACCCGTCAATGGATCGACGACTTGCCGGAGAAATATATCTACAACTGGTTGGACATGCAAGAAGTGTTCACCAAGAACTTTGAGGGTACGTACAAGCGTCCCTGCACTGTGGGAGATCTACAGTGGTGCGTGCAAGAAAAAGACGAGACATCTCGCGCCTACCTCTCCCGCTGGCTAGACATGAAGAATTCCTGCGCAGGAGTGCATGCTCAGACTGCCATGGCCGCCTTCATCGATGGGTTGGAAAGGGGCACGTTGCTCCGACATAAACTGAAGCACTTGCAGGACAATCACCAGCTTGACTTGAACCAGATGATTCAGTTGGATAGTGAGTTCGCAGCTGCCGACGACGACGCTCGTGGCTCCTTGACGGCAACGGCCATTCCAACTCAAGCTCGGAGGAACAGCAGTACAAAGCGGAAGACCGCCCCAGAAGAAAAGCAATATACCGCCATGGTCGCTATGACTTTTGCAGGAGGAGGAGAGGGCGGACAACGTGGCCGAGGAAGGAGAGCTGGTCGTGGACAGCAACGAGGAAGTGACACCACCTCAGCGCCGCTCCGCGTTCCCCAAACCTACGAGGAGTACCGCGATATGCCATGCCTCGTACACCTCGACGTCAATGGCAAAGCCACCCATACCAATCGACACTGCAAGTTCGTCAACAACCTCAAGGAAGACCCGGAGTCCGGCTACAAGCAAAGTCGGAAGAACAGACCGCGCGACAAGGGAAAGGGGAAGAAGAAGGAGGAGGAGTCCAAGGATTCAAGTGACATGGACGAGGACGTTGACCCCAAGCACGCCGCCAAGAGCGACGACAAAGGCAAGAACCCCTTCGCGGAGAAGGCCCCAGTCTACCACACTTTCCTTGGCACCCCCACCGTCCAACAACAGAAAACCTCTCTGAGGATCCTGATGGCAACTCTCCCCCCAGTCCCCCAGTACCTACGCTGGTCGGAGGTTCCAATAACTTGGGACAGGACGGACCACCCAGACCTTATACCCACGGAGAACCAGTACGCCATGGTCATCAACCCCTTGATTGACGAAGTGGAGTTCACCAAGTGTATGGTGGATAGTGGAAGCAGCATCAACATCATGTACCTGGATACACTTCAAAAGATGAACTTGACGGAGGCAAACCTAAGGCGAACCAACACCATCTTCCACGACATAGTTCCTGGTCGGGAGGCTCGGTCCCTTGGGTGCATTACACTTCAGGGTGCCTTTGGCGATGTTAATAATTACCGTCAAGAGCACATGACCTTCGAGGTGGTCCCCTTCAAGAGCGTGTACCACGTCATATTCGGCCGCGACATATTCCACACGTTCATGGCCAATCCATGCTTCGTCTACAACAAGCTCAAGATACCCGGACCAAATGGCATCATCACCATATCCGGAAGCTTTACCAAGGCAAGGGACTGCGAGATCAACGAAGCAGCCATTGCAGAAGCTGTCCTCTATAGCGAAGAATTCAAAGAGATCCAGAGCAAGGTCGATGACTCAGAGATGCCCACGTCGAAGAAGCAGATCTCCGACTCCGCTCCTGCGTTCAAGGCCGCCATCGAGACCAAGCCGATGGAACTTGTGGTAGGCGATGCCTCCAAGGTCACCACCATTGGGACGAACCTGGATCCCAAATAGGAAAGCGCGCTTGTCGAGTTCCTCCGTGATAACAGGGACATCTTTGCCTGGCAACCTGCCGACATGAAAGGTGTACCTAGGGAACTTGCCGAGCACAACTTAAACATTGATCCAAAATGGAAACCAGTGAAATAACCTCTACGACGCTTTAGAGATGAGAAGAGACGCGCCATTGGCAAAGAGATAGCTAGGTTACTTAAGGCCAGATTTATCCGAGAAGTCCTTCACACCCAATGGGTGGCCAATCCTGTACTTGTCCCCAAAAAGGGAACCAATGAATTAAGAATGTGCGTTGATTACACTGGCTTGAACAAAGCATGTCCCAAAGATCCGTTTGCTTTGCCTCGCATTGACCAAGTCATTGACTCGACAGCTGGCTCGGAACTTTTGTGTTTTCTCGATGCATACTCAGGATACCACCAGATCAAGATGAGGAAGTCGGACCAATTGGCCACTTCGTTCACTACCACATACGGCACGTTTTGCTATGTCACGATGCCCTTTGGGCTGAAAAACGCAGGCGCTACCTACCAGCGGACAATGCAACATTGCCTTCACGACCAAATTGGTCGGAACGTTCACGCCTACGTGGACGATATTGCGGTGATGTCTAAAAAATCAAATGACTTAATCTCCGACTTAAAAGAAACCTTTGATAATCTCCGGAAATACAACATGATGCTTAACCCTAAGAAGTGCATCTTCAGGGTTCTAGCTGGCAAATTGTTGGGCTTCATCGTTTCCCAACGTGGAATTGAAGTCAACCCGGAGAAAATCAAGGCCATCTTAAACATAAACCGTCTGACATGCCTAAAGGACATTCAACGACTAACAGGATGTGTTGCAGCAGTTAGTCGGTTCGTCGGCCGACTTGGAGAGAAGGCTTTGCCGCTATACAAGTTGTTGAAGAAGGCGGACAAATTCAGGTGGACGGACGAAGCAGATGCAGCATTGAAGCAGCTCAAGGAGATTCTTTCCTCAACGCCCATCCTTGCAGCACCCGAGCCTGGAGAGCCCATGTTAATTTACATGGCGGCAACCAACCGGGTTATCAGCATCATCGTCGTGGTAGAGCGGAAGGAACCAGGCTATGAGCACGGAGTTCAACGTCCAGTTTACTATGTGAGCGAGGTCTTGATGGAGTCTAAGCAGCGTTACCCGCACTACCAAAATATAGCTTATGGAGTATTCCTTGCTTCTCGGAAGCTCAGGCATTACTTTCAGGAGCACCCAATAACAGTGGTGAGCAAGACTCCATTGTCTGACATAATCAATAACAGTGACGCTACAGGAAGGGTCACGAAGTGGGGCATTGAACTTGCCGCCTTCGAGATCACCTACAAAAGACGCACCGCTATCAAGTCACAAGCTTTGGCGGATTTTGTTGCTGATTGGACGGAGATGCCAGATGCTACTCCGTTGCCAGAACCAGAATACTGGGTGATGCACTTTGACGGATCAAAGCTGCTCAACGGCTCGGGGGCTGGTGTATTGCTACAGTCACCAACAGGAGACAAGCTACACTACGTTCTGCAGATCCACTTCGAGGATACAAATAACATGGCGGAGTATGAAGCACTAATTCACGGACTACGTGTAGCCAAGGATATTGGCATCAAGCGCATAGTTTGCTGTGGAGATTCTGACTTGGTTGCCCAGCAAGTGGCTGACACCTGGAATGCGCGGAACCCTATGATGGCGGCATATCGAGACGAAGTGGACGAGATAGCCAAGAGCTTCTTGGGCTACGAAGTCAAGTATGTGCCTAGGGAGCAAAACAAGGCGGCCGATCTGCTATCTAAGCTAGGATCAGGGCATAAGCGAATTCCGCCAGGAGTGTTCCTAGAGCACCTGCGCACACCATCCGTGAAGGGAGCCGACATCGACAACCCGGATAGAGCTGACTCTTTCATCAACATGGTGACTAAGGTCCCTCCGGCTTGGACAAAACTGTTCATGGAATATCTCGAACACGGAATTTTGCCCGACGACAAAGTCGAAAGACGGCAAATAGTACGACGAGCAAAGGGTTATACCATAATCAATGGGAAACTCTACAAAAGGAGCACTACTGGTGTATACCTAAAATGTGTTTCCCAGCTAGAAGGCATGGAAATCCTACGCGAAATCCATCTCGGAGATTGCGGGCACCACGCCGCTCCTCGATCGTTGGTCGCGAAAGCATTCCGGCAAGGATTCTACTGGCTGACCGCGAAGGCGGACGCCGACAAGATGGTTGAGACATGCATGGGAAGCCAATATTATGCCCGACAACCACATGTTCCTGCCGAAGAACTGCGAACAATACCAATAACTTGGCCATTTGCAGTCTAGGGGCTAGACATGGTGGGACCGTTACAGATGGCACCTTGTGGGTTTACGCATCTGCTTGTAGAAGTTGATTAATTCACTAAATGGATAGAAGCTAAACCCATTAGAATGCTTGATGGGGCAACTGCCCTCAGGTTCGTCCGAGATCTAGTGGTGAGATTTGGTCTCCCACATAGCATTATCACCGACAATGGCAGCAATTTATCACTCAGAGAAGTGGAGGCATATTGCTGGGAGAAAGGCATCCGACTTGACCTTGCATCTGTGGCACACCCACAATCCAACGGTCAGGTTGAGCGAGCCAATGGATTAATTCTGCAGGGAATCAAGCCACGTCTCGAGGCACCGCTACATAGAGCAGCTGGAGCCTAGGCAGAAGAATTGCCATCTGTGCTGTGGAGTTTACGAACTACACCCAACAGATCTACCGGCTACACCCCTTACTTCATGGTATATGGAGCAGAAGCCATCCTGCCCTCCGACATCCTCCACGATGCACCACGGGTTGCCGCCTACGACGAGGATGACGCTGAAGAATCCAGACGCCTAGATGTGGACCTTCTCGAGGAGGAGCGCATTTTGGCATGCCAAAGATCCGCCATCTACCAGCAGAAGCTACGCAGCTACCATAGTCGCCGCGTTCGGCATCGCTCGTTTAAAGAGGGGGATTTGGTGCTCCGACTTAAGTAGAAGAAGTCACACAAATTGTCCCCGCCATGGGAAGGACCGTTCATCATAAGCAAGGCGCTGCTCAATGGGTCTTACTACCTTGTTGACAATCCTGAACTAAAGGATAGACCCAACGAGGATCATAAGCGTAAGCGACGTGACCCGGATGATGACTACCCGGAGCTTGATCGGCCATGGAACATAACACAGCTACGTCCTTTTTACACTTAGCATTTTTTATCTAATTGTGTACCTCTTATATGATCAATGAAATAAAGATCTTTGGTTCACTCATATTTCTGAGTCTTTTACCTCATTTAGTGTTCATTTTTGGATCATGTAAAACCTTTATGCACAAGTTTTGCGTTTGCACTTGTGAAAATTCCGTCTACGGGCGTTAGCTTAAGTTTTCTGGTCTACACGTTCTTTGTCGTTTTTATGTGGATTCTGGAGTAGTGACTTTTGGCACTTATTGTCGGCAATTTTGTGCTCAGGTTATTGACGGTGCCATTGGGCATCATCACCTAAGCGCATGGTTCCGACAACGAGTCTTCTGACTCACGAAAGGTCAAGCATAAGAACCAAAGTAATGGATAAGCCATCACTTGCTTAAAAATATATACATGCTGGGAACTAAGTTCTTAAGTGGCAGGAAATAACAACCATTGTTTTCTGCCTTAAGTTACATCATCAAGTTTTTTCCGCGCATACACCAAAGGCAAAACAAATATTACATAGTGTTTTTCACTCTTTGGGCGCAGGAGACTTGGAATCAACATCGTCCCCAGCCGGATAATCACCCTCAACATTGGCGCTATGATGAGACTCGGAGGAATCTTGGTTGGCGCTGTCGATGGTGTTCATGGGCACGAAGACATCGATGTCCACCAACTCGACAACTCTGGTGTCATAACCCGCGAGTGATGACAAGATGGCTTCGTGGTCAATCTCTTTGCCGTCATCATCAACATCGGGGATACCAGAGGTCACCGTGTCGATGTCGGCATCTTTGTAGTGTGCCTTCACCATCGAGAGCGCCATCCTTGCGCCAGCCCGTGCACATGAAGCTTTCCAGCTTGTAACATGCTCGGGGGCTCGGCGCAGAATCTCCGAGTACTTCGTCACAGAGTCCGAGGCCTGGAGAGGCTTGGCAATCTCCTTGGCTTGGGTGATGGCGGTGTTGATAAAGTTGCCGACAAGAACCATGCATTCCTTGTCCGAAGGAGGCGAGCGGGTTAAACCCATAGGAGCTGAAAATTCCGATAATGAGTGCATGAGTTCAATAAACTCTAAGTATCTAGACTACAGAAATACAAGGCGGAGGAAACTTACTGAAGATGCTGGCCTTGGCCTGCCAAAGGGTGTCTGCCAAGGATTCCTTCTCTTGTTGGAGGAGCTTAAACGCCTCGCTGTGGCGTTGGTTTTGCTCATCAGCAGCTTGCTTCTGATCTTTTAAGATCGCAAGCTCCTCCTTCAAGCGATTGATTTCCGCAGAGGCGGAATCCTGCAGGGCTCTCATGGAATCCTCGTGCATCTTTAGCATCTCTTCCCTCTCCTGCTTAAGATTCTGTTCTCGCTGTCCAATTGCTGGATGTGCTTGGACTGCTCGACAATATCCTTGGCCTTGGCGACATGTTCTGCAAAGTCATAGAAAACAAAGTACACACTGAGTACTCGGAGAATGAAGGCATAAAACCAAGACGGAATGCGCAAAAAAGAAAACAGACTCTTGTTTTTGATGATATGTTCCTTCAAGATGGCAGTTTTACCCTTTTCGGCTTCAAAATCTGCGTGCATCTTCTGGTACTTGTCGTTGGACATGCCCCTCCGAGCATTCTCGTTATGTGGAACAAAGGAAAAAAGTTAAACCGTTGCTTAGTCTACTTGGAGCATCTAGTCGGAATCTTTGCACTTAGACGCTCGGGGGCTACAGCGAGAGTTTTTAACTTAGCAATATGCTTAGATTTTCTTTAAGCATCTAGTCGGAGTTAATTCAGTTCTCGATTAGAAGCTTGGGGGCTAGAGTATAAAGTTTTAACTCGGAAAATGCTTAGCTTTTCTTTAAGCATCTAGTCGAAATTGATTCAGTTACAACTAGAAGCTTGGGGGCTACAGTATTGAAAATTATAAACACTGCGTATGCTACTCTTAAAGCATCTAGTCGGAATAGTTTCTTCCATCTAAATGCTTGGGGGGCTACAATGAGAGTTCTTTCTAACTTAGTCACTCTTAGAGCATATAGATGCAAAACCCATGGTTTTCCGTCTACATCCTCGGGGGATACAGTGGGATGCTCATATGAAATGCAAAAGGTAAAGTAAAACTTACAAGTGCAATAATCTTGAGGTGTGTAGCGCTTTCGGCTAGCAGCTTGCCAAAGGAAATGTTATTTCCTCGCAAGATATCCGCTTGTCGGAGAAGCTCCTCAATACCGCACGTCGGAGACACGGCACTCCTCCAGGAACCAGAGTTGTGTTACTCGGCGTGAGCGTCGGGTAAACTATCTTCGGGAACTCGAAGGGCTTCTGGGGAGCAGGGGCGCCGCCTTCGGCAGAGTTACCAGTTCCTACTACCGCCTTCCCGCTACCGATGGCATCCTTTGCTGAAGCTTTAGCCATTTGTAGAGCAGTGCTCTCCTGCGTCGCCTGTTCGCCGACATCAGCGAGTTCGGTAGAGGCGCCAGAATCCACTTCCATGGCGGAAGGGCCTGGTGCCTCCCGGACTTGAGAACTTGTCGGGGCAGAGGAAGGCTTGACGGCAGGAGTAGCAGGGGCGATGGCGGGGGAGGAGTCACGATGCAATATCCTTGATATTTCTAGAAGCCCCCAAAGTTTTGGAGGTCTTCTTGAGGCTAGTTGTGGCTTTCTTCCTGAAACGTGCAAAGTGCATAAGTACAGAAACAAAACAGACAGATAGACAATGTCGGAGAATGAGAAGCTTACACTAGGGGGGTGCTTTGGCAAAAATCCCGGTGGCTTTTCTCTTTTCCGCCTCCAGGGCGGCGGTAGTCTTCTTGGAGGCTCCACCCTTCGTCTTCTTCTTCTTGCCTCCGTCGGCAGCGTCAGAGGTGGAGCTCTTCCGCTTTCGCGCCAACGGAACATCGTCGTCGGACACGACCGTGACTTTCTTCATCTTTGGATCGTAGATTTGGGCAGCCAGGTTGTCCTCATCTAGATCGCTAAGCTGTTAAGTAAGAAATCACCGTGTTAGATGAGATGGTAATGGCAAGACGGAGAAACTGGAGCATATGTCGTACACAAAAAATACATATCTACCTTTGGGCACTTGCCGTCTACGAACATGTCGTAGGTGATGGTGAAGCCACGCTTATTGTCCTTCACCTTGACGATGTCCTTTAGGCGGAGCTTGACGGAGTCACTCGAGAAGTTATCCACGGAGATCCGGAGGGTATCCCTTCGATCACTGGTATACTCGTGCAGGAACTTCGCGCGGTGCTGCAGAGGTTGGATTCACCTGATGAACCAGCACATGGCCAGGTCCAAGCCGGTCAAACCCGTCTCTACGAACCATTCGATCCGCCTTATTGCGCGAGAAGCGTCGAGGTAGGAGGGAAGGGAGGCATGGGACCTCCATGTGGAAACTTCAGCGGTGGCTCCATCCATGAAGTCCGGGTACGTTACTTCTCGGCCCGCCAAAGGAATGTCGGGGCCGTAGAAGTACGTCCGCTGCCAGTTTTTGTAGGACTCGTGGCCGACGATGTCGGGGAACCGCCGGCCAGGTCGAATCTTGAAGCTTATGGTGCCGCAGTTCCTAAGCTCCTCCCTACTATGTCTGGCTTCACGTTTGACGATGAAGAAGTACACGAACAAGTCTAACCTAGGCCTAATATCAAGGTAACCCTCACAAAGTGCCGCGAAGTTGCTAAGCACTAAGATGCTATTGGGGGAGAGGTTATGGGGTTGGACCTTGTAGTGGTTCAAGACGGAGAGGAAGAAGTGGGAGATGGGCAGGGAAACGTCGCGTACCAGCTGTGCCTTGAGGTACACCTTTTCTCCTACTTGGGGAGAAGGTGTCACCTTGCCGGCCGGCGCAACCCGCCAGGCGAGCCCCTCCATCGCGGGGAGGTAGCCTTCGGCGACCATCTCTTGGATGTCGCGGTCGGTGATGTCCGAGCCGCGCCAGTCACCCTTGTGCGAGTCTGGCTCTTCTTCCAGTGGCTCCAGCGCCGCCAGATTATGGTCACCGCTGGTGGTTTCAATCACCGCCGATGCGGGGTTGACCAGGCCCTCTAGGGGCACGACGACGGAGCTCGTTGGCTTTGCCGCGGCTTTGCTCGACGCTGCCATCGATGGGAAGGAGCTGCTACTAGCCATGTAGTGTTGGAAGGATGCGACTGACGCAGAGGGAGGCTAGGGTTTTTGAGGTTTCTCGCGGAGAGCTCGAGGAGGCGTGCGGCTGGAGGAAGAAGATGATGACGCGAGAGGAATGAGGTAAAAAGTGGAAGTGTCCCACGGTTACTATTTATCATGCTCTGCGTCAAGATTCGTGCAGCTAATCGGACGGTTGCCGCGTAGACGACGTGTTCGTGAACGTGTGCGGTAATTTTGCCACGTCTCCAACCGCCGCCGCCAACGGTTCGTATCGCTCGCGCGGGAAAATCGGATATGATTGCGTTCTCTACATGTGTGAGTTACGAGGCGTCGCTGACCTAAGCCTACGTCGTCCTAACTCACACGGGTAGATGAGCTGTCGCATCGAAGGTTCCGGCATGGACGGATTTAATCCGACTGCGTAAGAATACGATGGAAGATTTAGCATTTCTCCGGCTTACCATTCGAAGACGGAGAAAACCTTGCAGGGTTCTTTGGGAGGACTACAAGATGTTGCTTGACGATCTGCCGACATCCATCTAGACGGAGCATTCTATGTGAAGAGGCAAGACGGCGCAAGATCTCGGAGTTCTCCGGGGGCTACTGTTGGGATATGCTATATGGGTATCCTTATAGCATGTCTCTTATCCGGCTAACCCGGGTTGCCCATAGTCGGTAGCATGGCCTATGGCCTGCTGGGCGGCCCAGTTAGGTGGATCCAGAAGGGAGGCCCATGCCGGATAAAGGAAGGCTACGGTGGAGTCACCAGCGTACCCGGAGCCTTGGAGTGCAAGATACACAAGACTAGTAATAGACGGTGTAGGACTCTATGACCTGTCCGGCTAGGACTTTTCCCTGTAACCCTAGGACCTGGTGACTATATAAGTCGGGCCTATGGGAGCCTTTAGGGCACGTTCATAGACAATCTCAGACAACCTCGCACAGCGAACCTATCTCTGTAACTCGGCGTATTGCCATTATAGTGATTTATAGCAGGAGTAGGATTCCGCCACCGTCGTGGGATCTGAACCTGGGTAAGCTGTGTTACCTCGTACCCGTCAACCGTCCGCCTTAACCCACGTCTCTAAACACGCACTGTGAGGACCCCTCCATGGCGTACTCATCGGAAATACCACGACATGCGCGGGACTGTGGCTAGGTGTGTTAGAAAGAGGTCGCGAGTGCTAGTCTGAGGGTGGTAGCGCAGCCGATTTTTGGTCATCGGTAGATGACGGACGACGAGGCCGAGCGGCGGCGGATTCGAATGAACGCGGTGGTGGTGATCCCGAAAGCAAACGAAATAACAGAGACCGTTAGGAGGTAGAGGGGCTCACCCTGGTCGCAATGGAATGCTCGAGAAAGCGAGGGGAGGCGTGTAGACGATGAATCGACAGCGATGGCCACGGTTAGGGCTGTCAACGAGCCGAACTCGAGCGAACATTGTTAGGCTGAAACTCGAGCCGAGCTCGAGCGAGCCTAGGTTGACCTTCGAGCCTACATCTAAGCTCGAGTTCGGCTCGACCAAAGCTCGAGTAGGCTTGAGCTCGGTTCGTTGAAGCTCGGTAAGAAAATTTTAGTACATCGACATGCAGCTACATAGCAAGAAAATAGTAAAGTTTGAAAACGAAATAGCAGAAATGGCTTGGAGTCTTATATAATAGTAATACAGTGCCAACATGCCAGCATAATTATTTTAGCAGTCTCAATTTTGCGGCTGTACAAAAATCACGAGTTTTATCTAACTGTTTGAGTTCGGCTCGTCTAAGCTCGCGGGCTTGAAAACAGGCTCGAGATTGGTTTGTTAGGGAGACGAAACAAGTTCGAGTCGAGCTGTTAACGTGCCAAACTCGCACAGTTTGTCAAGCCCGAACTTTTTTGACAGCCCTAGCCACGGTGGCCGATGAAAAGGGAACGCTCGATTCCGCTCGATTCTCGGTGCGCCAGCACCCGCTCTTGGTCCTAGGCGAACTAGTTCATGACAGTGCTCCCAGCGATGGCTTCAGAGATGCAAGGGATGGCCGGACATGACCGAAACAATGAACTCCGGCGAGCTAGGGTTTCGGGGTGAGGAAGAGAGATAGGGCTAGAGAGCACGATAGTGGATAAGATTGGTATGAGAGGATAGACGAGGACGCGTCAGTCTTATCTACACCTCCCAGGGTGGCGGCGAGCATTACGGCGGTCGATTCGTGCTGACGACGACGGACGACATCGGCGGAGCGCACATAACTGCTTGTGTGCGTGAGGATGACGACGACAATTTTGCAAAAAAAACTGCAATTCTTTGGAACAAACCCGCAGTCCCTAGCGGTGTCCCACCTATCAGCCAGAGAGGAAGGCGGGTTGGGCTGGTTGTTGGGCCAAAGCGCGATGCTACAAAGCTTGCTTGGTGTGCTGCTGCGGCTGCTCGTGGGCGACAAATAAAGGGATGATAAATGGGTTACGGGCCAGATTCTGGACTGAGTTGATTATTTGATTTATTCCTTTTAAAATTGTGTTTACTTTTCTAGATTTTGTATTTAGATGATTGTTTTTAATATTCCTTATAGAATTGTATTTGCTAAATACTTGCAGCAATGGATAGAATATATTTAGATTCATTTAATGAACCTTTATTATATAAGGTTTATATTTTCTTTATTTCCTTTTATAGGTTCTTTTTCTATTAATATTTTGTAGAGACTTTTATTATGAATTTGATTTACCTATAAACACCATAACTTATTAAAGGATGTATTACTATTAATTCATAAGATTTGATTCTTATTAACTTATAAAATTAAAGAAATTTTTATATATTGATCCTTCTTATTATATGACACATAAAATTCTTGGGAATTAAAATGGTTAATGTTATTCTCATGGACTTAAATGATACCAATATAAATAGTTTGTTATATCTTGCATATAAGTTAGGGTTTAAAATTATAACTATTACTATGAGTTTTAGGGGGCTTGATTTATGTGTTATTTTATAGATAGGAACAATATTTAAAGTTTAAGACATATTGTCTTAATGTTTGTGGCTAGGAATGATACCATTATTTAAAGTAAAGTAATAGAGTTGTCCTTTAGGATGACTTAAGATAAAGAGTTGATAATTATAGCTTCAAGGCACATATGATTTTAATGTTTAGAAGTGCAAAGGTATACAATGATTTGTTATAGGAAAATATTCCTACAATCTATTGTGGAAATAAGATGCAGATGAGATAGACATTAAGTTTTCTTATAGGTTTAAGGTTGAGTGTTTACCAAGAATTCCTATCTTCCATACTTCATAATTCTTGACTTCTAATCAAGGAATTCCTTTCCTAGATATACTACTTCTTCATATCCATCATCAAGTGTTAACATGATGAGATTTTTTATTCACAGGAACATTCTTAACAATAATTTATCCTCCTAAATCCATTTGTAAATCCAATGAGCTTGACACTTAAGCTCAATATGATCTTCTTATAGAGATAACTCTCATCTCTAGAATGCTTCTAATGAATCCAAGTCCACTTTAATGTTACTCTCTTACTTCCCAATTTACTTTGTAATCTCACTTATAAATCTTCAAGGTTTGTCACTAAAGATTTTCATGATATTTTCATACTATACTGAGTTATATCAAACTATTCTCTGATAATAATCTCCAATATAGCCAGTAGTTACTAATAAATCCATTCTTACTCTTTATGGATCATCCATCACTAATATTACTCCAATAGATTTATATATCCAATTTTACTTTCCTCAAAAGCTTACTATTCCCTAATAGGAATAATACCACTCCTACATCTCAATGTTGCTCTAGTATCAGCTTTATCTCATTATCTTATCTTTTACTTGTCTTAGTAAATATTACACCAACTTCACATTATATTAATGTGACTTGTCATGACTAACCTAGGATAACATATCTATGCTAGGGTTTAATCATGTTCTATCCACCAATGTTACTTGTACATAATATAATCATTTACTCTTGGTGATCTAAGCATGATCATTATAATCCTTTGATCATTTATGGATTAGGTTTCCAGTTGGCTAATCAAGGCTTCATCAATACAACATTACAGTTGTATTATAATTATCTTCTCAGTGTATCTATCTGACTAAGAGATATTATTCATTTACTATACCTACTTGATTCAATAGGATTACTCCTTGGTAACTATCTTCATAATTCATCCTTGTAAGCTTCTTTGTTACCATATAATTATATCTTTCAGATAAATCTTCTATCCGTTCAGGAGTGAGTTAACTCCATCAATTATCCTAATGATTTTATTCTCTTCAAACACTCCCATCCTATAGATGATATCTAAAACTAGCATTACCATCTACCTCTTCTTACTTCTTTCTCTAAGTCTTTAAAATGATTGCTATGATAAGGACAAGAGTTAATAGATAAAAAATTGATAGGTTAAAGATTGATAGATCTAGAGTTAATAAGCTAAGAATTGGTGAATCTATGGTTGATTACTCAATATTGATGATCAACAGATATTATGATATGATTCAATAGAGATGATAAAGATTGTTATGGAGAGGAAGATACGTGGTGAATGGTTTTGACTTGGTTTCCTTCCTACTCCATATAACTAAAGAGTTAGTGTGAAATACTACCATGATTCTTATGGTAGGAATATATAAGGATAAAATAGGTCAAGAATTAGTTATTACATTCTTGTTACTTGAATTATTTTCATAGCTTGGTATTCATGAATGGTTGTAATGAATACTATGATATGATCTCTTAAAGATCTAATACTAATCATTAAACAATGTGTCTTGGTTTAATTTTATTACATTTGATCTACCCTTAGATCAAATCATGTTTACCCAAAACAAGGTTTTAGCAAAGGTCATATTGAAACTTATCGCACTCAACTTGATTATCTAATTCAATTCCATCAAGTTGAAAGAAGCTTCAATCACTTTGACAAGTTTTGTTCAAAAGCGTGAAAATTATTTGGATTTTCTATGCATGAATGCAATGCACACATTTGTGCCCAGCTTATTTCTAATCTCTACTGCTGGGATGTTACAGTACATGACAATGGCAAATCAAGTTTGCATCACACTGAATGCCCTCTCCATAACCTTCCTGCAAGGCTCCTGCTGTTGGGCAAACCAAGCTTTCTTTCCTCTAGGCACAGGTTTAAGATCTGTCTTCACAAATGTTGACCATTTTGGATAGATGCCATCTACCAAGTAGTAGCCCTTGTCATACTGGTGGCCATTGATCTCGATATAAACTGGAAGAGCTTTTCCGTCAACAAGCTTTGCAAACACATTTGAATACTGCAACACTTTGATGTCGTTGTGTGATCCTGCCATACCGAAGAAAACATGTCAAAATCATAGATCTTGATCTGCCATAGCCTCAAGCACCACACTGCATGATCGGTTGTGACCTTTGTACATGCCCTGGAGCGCGAATAGATAATTCTTCCAAGCCCAGAGCATGCAGTCAATGCTTCCAAGCATTCCTAGGAAACCCCTTGCAGCATTCTGTTCCAAGATTTGAGCCGTGTCTTCTGCATTAGGTGTTCTCAAGTATTTCTTCCCATACACTGCCAAATACCCTGCAAAATTTGTACATGCAGTTGATGGTTGTGGACTCTGCCATGCAGACGTAGTCATCCTTTGTGTCTCCAGCAACTCCATATGCAAGCATCTGGAGAGAAATTATGCATTTTTGGATTGTGGAGAGACCAAGCGTGCCGACGACATCTCTCTTAGTTTAAAATAGTCGTCAAAGTCTCTCAATTCCTCGACAATCTTCAAGAAAATCTTCCGGCACATTCTGAAATGGCACCGAAATGTGGCATCGTCGTGCAATGGGTCGTCGGCGAAGTAGCCGGCATAGAGTATGCATTATCCTTCCATCCTCTGCCTTGGTTTGCTATTGCACTGCCCAGGCTTCGAACCCCCAGCAAGCAGCTTCTCATCGGCACCGATGATCATGCCCAGGAGGGACGTGGCGATCAGAATATGCTCATCATCACCGATGCTATCTCGAATTCCAACAACAACGGTGACTTGATCGTCCATCAGAGCGGCCAACATATCTTCCTCGTCCGAATCCATGCCTTCGGCAAACCGCCGAACACCTCGCAGGAAGGGCGATGGTGCGGCGGGCTTGGGGTTACCGGCGGGCGTGGAGCCGGGCAAGGAGTGAGTGTGGGTGGCTCGGGAGGGTTTTGGGAGTATTCTCGGCGGCTGCGGCGACGACTCTAGCAGGCTGAACGGCGGACGGTGTCGAGGGGTGGTAGCGGCGTTGAGTGATGGCAGCGGGGGGAGGGAGGTTGGGTGGGTGAGAATGCGACATGTGGGTTTTTCGCAGGTGTGTATCACCGACAAGGGTGGCCCGCGTTGCTATCAGCTCCATTTGGCACCCCCGCTTGCCCCCTCCCATGGACTGGGTTCGGCCTAGGGGCGCCGAATAACTAAACGAATCGCGTCGGCGGCAAAAAACATTTGGGGGGCGCGGCTGGGTGTTAATTTGGGCGCCAACACACCCCAAAAGATTTTGGGGGGGCGTTTAGGGACCTCGAGTGGAAATGCTCTTAGTAATTAGATTTTACAAGACATGCAAACATGTATTATACCAGAAGGATGGAATGACACCACTGTGGTCCTTATTTCTAAGGTGTACACCACTGTGAAGTTTCATTTATCAAATAATATCAAAGATGTTGGCTCTCCAACTAAAAGGTATACTTTCTGATGTTGGTTCTATGCAGAGTGATTTTGTTCCTAGACGTCTGATTATGGATAATGTGTTGGTTGCATATGAGCATGTATATGCCATCAATAATAAAAGATCCGAGCGTTGTGGTATGACATGGATGCACCCGTCGCATCGGGCTCACAACATCTCCTTCTGCCCTGTGGCGCTCGCCACAATCGTCGTGCATCGACGAGCGCACATACCAGTAGGGCCTTTTTGCATGGGCGTCGGACCCAGTCGCCGCCAGCGTTGACCAGGCGGTGAAGGAGGAGGAGGACGTCGTGCCCCTCATGCCGACGGAGCTCAGCGAGGAGGCGTTCGAGCTGGCCTTGCACGATTCGCAGGCGCAACGGACGTTGGATGCTGAGTCACATTGGCCAACACATTCTGTATGTTGCAAGCCTTCGTGGTCGCGCCTCCACCACACCTGGCGCAAAATGGCATTGATGCCTCCTCCTCCGCCATCCGTCCAGCACCACCACCAGTGGGGGAGGGGGCATCCCCCTGGCAGGAGCCAGATTGGATCAACCTTGCCTCGACGACAAGGAGTAGGACGCGGTGGCATAAACCCTAGTGCGGCCACATAGTGGTACTTTATATTTTTAGTTTATGTTTAGATTCGCCCAAATTTCATTCAGACCTTATAATTTATTCTAAATTTGAATGAAATTCCCTTATATTTTTTTTGAGGCTTAATCGTTGGGGGCGCCGGTGGGACGACCTCTCCATACTGCTGATAGTTTGGGTGACGCCCTCAAACCAACTGCCAATGTGCTTGCCGTCCACCGGTTGAGGGCACCGTGGAGATGCTTCTATTCATGAACTCATTGTGTCCCACTCGTATTGGCGGCAAAAGCAAAAAAATGCAAGCAAGTAAAAAGTTTTTTTTTAATGAAGCAAAAAGTTTTTTTTTGAAACCAAGCAAAAAGGTTTTGGTTTGACATGATGGCGGCAAATAGCAAACATGGCCGTGTTCAATTCATCGCGTGGCTACATGCAAATTGGAACACAGCGGCACAACCTGCCTTCTCGACCTGCCTATCTCGTTTTCTTTGCATGGTTCCATGACGATCTCATATCTGCGTAAAGTGCGCTAGGGCTAAAGCCCCTTGAAGTGAAGACCTTCCCGATCGCCAACCACTTGGTTTTCTTCGGAGTAACTTCATCTTCCCAGACGAACTCGTCTTCCTCATCCTCGTGCAGATCCAATCCGGCCAAAAGATCCTCCATGGGATCCATTGCACCCTTCCCCTCCTTACTTGACTCCCCTCTGTCAGCCATTGTCAATCAACCCGCAGGGCAAACCACACCGATTGGACGAAGAGGGCCGAAGACTCTGGTGGCAGACGCCGTCGGAAGACAAAAACCCTAGGTTTTCCGCTAGGGGACTCTCAATATTTTCTCCCATAAGAGGGCTCATTTGTAACATGTTGGCGGCAAAGAGCAAACATGGCCGCATTCAATTCATGGCGTGGCTACATGCAAATTGGAACACAGCGGCACAGCCAGCCTTCTCGATCCGCCTATCTCTTTTCCAACCAATCAGAGCACGCGAGGACTCCTACCCACGGATCATACCCGCAAAACCCAATCCTAACCATTCACACTCTACCGGATCCAACGCTCCACACCCACCTCCCCTCCCGAAAACACAAAACTGACGCGTCCCCCGAAAATCTCCCGCCCGCACGCCCGCCTATTTAAAACAGCCCCCTCCGCTTCTTCCCCTTCACTCCAAACCCAAATCCCCCAAATCCACAAGCGCGCTCTGCTCCTCCTCCTCCACCCCGCGAACCAAGCCATGGCCCGCA
The DNA here is from genome assembly GCA_916181665.1 of Avena sativa. Classification (NCBI taxonomy): domain Eukaryota; kingdom Viridiplantae; phylum Streptophyta; class Magnoliopsida; order Poales; family Poaceae; genus Avena; species Avena sativa. The sequence continues at coordinate 364,293,449 of OV702279.1, read as the reverse complement.
CCAAGCAGACGGCGAGGAAGTCCACCGGCGGCAAGGCCCCGCGCAAGCAGCTGGCTACAAAGGCGGCGCGCAAGTCTGCCCCGGCGACCGGCGGCGTGAAGAAGCCCCACCGTTTCCGCCCCGGCACCGTCGCGCTCCGTGAGATCCGCAAGTACCAGAAGAGCACTGAGCTGCTCATCCGCAAGCTCCCCTTCCAGCGCCTCGTCCGGGAGATCGCGCAGGACTTCAAGACCGACCTCAGGTTCCAGTCCTCCGCCGTCTCTGCCCTGCAGGAGGCCGCCGAGGCGTACCTGGTCGGGCTCTTCGAAGACACCAACCTCTGCGCCATCCACGCCAAGCGCGTCACCATCATGCCCAAGGACATCCAGCTCGCCCGCCGCATCCGTGGCGAGAGGGCCTAGGCGCCAGGCTAAGCCGTTTGTGACTGCTCCTGCAGAGATGTGTTAGGTCGTTGTTAGCCTGTGTTGAGTAATGGAGTTGTGCTAGTGCTGTAGGAAGTTTCCTTGTTCTTGCCGTGGTGGCTGTGTAATTGCTTGGTCCGATGTTATCATCTTATTGTCATCAGCAATTGAGAAATTGTCTATCTGATCTGAACTTATGCCTCTCAATGCCTGTTTTTTCCCTGAATGTGGTCCTTGTGCTCGACTGTGATTTCAGGTAGTAAACCTTTGTCAATTCTAGCTCGTGATCTTAATTTCTTCCAATGTCAGTTTAAATTGATTGCTGTGCTCGCGTCAGATGTCACTAATTTGGTGGGTTGCCTATGAACCATGTTGAACATGATTTTAAGGCTGTGTTCAGTTCAGTGTATCCACTAGTTGAAAGCAGTATTTGTATGTTTATCTGCTCAGTGCGCAGATTCTTGCTAATTTCTGCTAGTGCCCGAACGTAATTTCTCCAAAATGGTGGATTATGTTTACCCAACTTGCAAACTCCCACTTTTAGCTAGTGTGTTCTAAACTGGTTTAATCTTAGCATGTATGATGAATTGTATTGTAAGCATCAGTTTTTGTAATTACCAATCTTGTTGTGTGCCTCTGAACCTGAACAAACTTGTTGATATACTAGTTACATGCCACTATCAATACATCACGCTCCTGGAGTCTGAACCCTGCTCCTTTGCTGTATAATCTTGAAACTACGCAGTCTTTATTTTTTGATGATGAATCACAACATTCAGTATATATTCAGAGATCTTTAGCTGCTCCCAAGGTAATACAAGTGCCAATTTGTCAGCAACTATTATCCAATGAATTAGCACATCAAGCTCTCAACACAAAACACAAATTCTTGGAATTTCACAATTGTGCTCGAAAAGTTAGATTATCTGATATCGAACATGTGCTTGGCAATGCATGTATTTTCTTGTATGTGAGCCTGTGTCCGTATGCTATTTCAGAAAATCGTCGATCAGACTATCCCAACTTGTGAATTTTGCTGCCACTTTTAGCTAGTTTGCTGTGGACTGTCTTTCTTAGCTTACATGATGCTGTGACTGACAAATTCCGTAATCACCATCCTCTGCCTTTCCTATGAACCTGAACTAACAGTACGATACGAGTATGTTATAGTCTGGAGATTCTTGAAAAAGATCATAACAAACCTAGAAGTTTTCGTAATCACTAATCTGTCTGCATGTCTCTGAACCTGAACCTGAACCTGAACCTGAACCAATCGGCTGTTAATATTCTCCTGTATAATTTCGTCTATCTACAAGTTGCACAACACTAGCAGTCTGTTTTATGTTCAGTGTGGAGACGGTTGCGCCTACCGATCACAACAATCCTGGAATCCTCTGAACCCTGCTCATGTGCTGTATAATTTCAACACCACGCCCAGTCTGAACCCTGCCACTGTGCTTAGTTACGGTACATCTTACTACATGGATGTCTTCAACTACAGTATTCTTTTTGGAAGTGGTTATCACTGAGTACAGTAGCTGAAATCTTGCACTGGACAAGCTTAAACGGTAGTAGCTGCTTGCGTCAAACGTCACTAATCTGGTTTGGTGGCCTCTGAACCTGAACAAACATGATGTTGCCCTGGTCGGTGTTCAGTTTCCATGTATCCACGGGTCGTTAAGTACCAGTAGGAGTATGTTTCATGTTCAGAGTGCAGATTCAGGTTCTTGGAAGCTTCTCTCTTGGCCTCTGCCTCCGTCTCCGTCTCCGTCTCCGTCTCCCTTCCAAATCGGACAGCCCCTCGAGCCAAACAGGCCTCTCCGTATATCTATCCCCACGCGCGGGCATCTTCAAATCCGAAGAACACGGAGGGGAACAAGGACGGGATCAGCGGAGCCGCTGGCAGCTCGAACCGTACCGGTCTTCATCCAGTCCAGCCAAGTCTTGCTATTCTGATGGAGGACATGCCGCGCAGAAGCAGGACGGTGACGAGGTCAAGCGTTTGCGGTGGCAAACCGATCTGCAAAACGAGAAAACCGAAGTCCCAATTTTTAAACCTTCCGGAGGTATGTTGACCTTAACATCCTTTCCTTCTCTGTTGAGTGTGAATGAAAATCGGAGATTTTTGGGGTTCGTGGAAGAGCCGGAAATTTTACCTGTGGTAGTATTTCTGCCGATGCAGGACATACAGTGCAAGGTTCTGTCAGAGTTGTCGCTCAAGGAGGCTGCCAGGACCAGTATCCTGTCCAGCGAATGGGGATCCGTCCGGTCGGTCCATCCCAAGCTGAGATTCGACGGAGCCACGATGTGCGGCGGCAAGACGGCCGCCGCGTCGTCGTCGGAACAGTATGCCCAGGAGTTTGTTCAGAACGTCAATGCTGTCCTGCAGAGACACAACGGCATGTTTGTGGAAGATTTCGAGGTCAAGTACAGGTTTAGCAGGGAGCTGGCTGTCCATCTCGACAACTGGATCAGGTTCGTCGTGGCCTCTCAGACGAAGAATCTAGCTTTTGATCTGGTTCCAGCCGAGTTCCGTGGTCGCAACGATCGCTACTTACTCCCTATGGAGCTGCTCCTGGACTGCAGAACCACGTCCCGTCTACGGAGTATTCAGCTTAGCTTCGTGTCTATCGTTTTGCCACCCCGTTTCAATGGGTTCCCCAACTTAAGAAATCTTGATCTGCACCTGGTACACGTCACGGCAAAGGATCTTCAGGAGCTGTTGTCTAGTTGCTCTAAGATTGAATCGTTGAGTATAGTTAGGTGCCATCTGGAGGATGAACTCAAGGCGGATCATCCGTTGTCTTGCCTGCTGCACTTGCATATTGCATACTGCGAGGTAACCAGGATACAATTCAATGCCGTGAACCTCAAAACTTTCGTGTATAGAGGGGAGTGGCTTACTATCGACCTGAGTCAATCTTCCGACCTGAAAGACGTGCACCTTTATCTTGACGACTTCGTAACTCTTGAGCTTGCTCTCACCACATTTCCCGCTGCACTTCCAACTGTCCAAAACCTGACCCTGAAAGCTGCTGCACCATTGAAGGTTTGCGTCTGTCCCATCCGTTTAATGCCATTATTATTTAAAGTTTTTATCTTTGCACCTTTCTGGTTGTAACCTATTAATTTTCTATCTCTCAGATGCCTGAGTTGCTAGAGAACCCGGGCAAGTTTTGTCAGCTGAAATACCTACATTTGGATTTGATGATTGTTGATGAAGATGATGGCAACATTCTCTCTTTAGCCTCTTATTTCAGAGCTGCTCCTCTTATTGAAAAGCTTGAGCTGCATGTAAGTACCTCATGCTCATCTTACCTACTCTGCTAGTAGTCGTAATTCATTTCATATGTGTCTTGCGTTCATACTTTTAAGATTCTATCATCTGGATTTCCTATTTTGTTGACTATATAATTTGTGTTTTTGTGCCCTTCTGTAAAATCATATTCGGAGCATTACACCATGCTTAAGATACTAGTTTGAGAGAAATTATACCATGCTTCAGTAACTAGGTTCCCTTTAATCTGTTTACAGAACTTATGACATACTTTGGGAGGAAATGGATCATAAAAACTGAAGAGGGGCCTGAATTCAAACTTAAACCTCATGCTTTGGAATGTCGTAGAAAATAGGATATAGTTTATTAGTTTGGACCAACCCCAAGGTGGTGATGGATTGAAGTTTGACTAATATGATGTATGCACCATTCTACCTGTGCATGGTAACCATATCACCATGTTTAAGATTTGGGAACCTATGTGACTATGTGTGAGGGTGACAACAGAACTTGACTTTCTTGTATTTGTGCTTAGGAAAGGTGTAGGGGGACTATACAATATCTATTTTTCTCCTGGTTAAAATATGTTGTCCTGCTTCATGAAAATGTCCCCATTTCTCTCTCGCCTTTTCACCTGTCAAGCAAGAATCATACAAAATATTGTTGCTCGCATTTAATCATCGATTTTCACAACTAAACTACCCAACGGCTAATAGCTGCCAGATAATGCTTAGTTTAGAATTCATCATTATCACTGTGATAGATGTATCAATTGATTAGTAAGATAATGATCATGTTATTTCCCTTATCTCCTGCAGTTTGGTAGCTTTGCCATTCCTCATTATGGACAAGAGCCTATCAGAACTATTCCAGGATGTCAACATAACTATCTCAAGAATATAAATGTCATGGGATTTATGGGGTCCACGGGTCAACTTGAACTCCTACTACACGCCGTGGAAAATGCCCCTGCTCTCGAGGTTTTAACTCTGGATCCAGCTTGCACATTCAATGTGGATCATCAAGGGCGAACATATTTCACAGAAATTGTTCGTGAAATTGGCATAAAACACCTCCGTGAAAGAGTGCTACCAACTACAAAGCTTTGTGTTCTCTAAAGCTAAGGGGTTTAATCCCATGAGACGACATGCCGAGCGATTCTTGTGCATGGGAATATTATCTAACTTGTGCAAGGGCGAACATATTTCACAGAAATTGTTCGTGAAATTGGCATAAAACACCTCCGTGAAAGAGTGCTACCAACTACAAAGCTTTGTGTTCTCTAAAGCTAAGGGGTTTAATCCCATGAGACGACGCGCCGAGGGATTCTTGTGCATAAGAATATTATCTAAAGTGTAAGCTCATCCAATCATCCTCCTTTTTTTTTGAGAGAAAGCCACCACGGCAACTTTATTAATTATCAAATAAACTTACATCGTTCGCCAGATGGCTCGTAAGAAAAATAGGCGGATCCTCAGGCCAAATAGTCGACTGAGGTCCCTCCGTATTACAAGCAAGATTATGAGCCACAAAATTACTCTCTCTATCTAGGACAATAAGCAAATTAAACACTAGCAAAACCAATCGTCCTCCTTCTAGTTGCTGCAGTTGGAAATAAACACCACGTGTGTGTGTGTCCAAATAGTATACGAATAACAGTCCGTGAATCATACGAGTAGCACGCCCCGATCGAGTCCCCTAGCTGCAGTTTTTGTACGTTCGCATCTGGCCGTACAAGAGTTGATCGAGCTGCGGCGCTAGGTTTGCGCAACGACGACGGATCGTTCTGGTCGCCGTCTTCGCGACGACGTTCTCGCCGGAAAAGTAGGACTAGCTCGCAAACAGCCCGTACGTTCATCTCGCCATGTCATTCGCAGGCGTGTCCTGATCCGCGACGGCAGGCTATGGCCATAGGCGTCGGCCATAAACGATGCCTGCGCCGCCAGCGGGTACCATCTGCTCGTGGTGGAAGGCTACTCGCGCACTCCTCAACGGCTGCCACATCGAGTCTGGCTCTTTTAGGGTCGGAGGGTATCTCTCGTTTCTCAGGTACTTTCTCTGTTTTAAAATATAAGATGTTTTAGTTTTGTGAAGTAAATGTATCTAAATTTGTTTTAGTGTGTAGATTCATTTCAAACTTGAGTAAACCTACATACTAAAATTAGTCTAGATATTTTTTTTTTATAAATCTAAAACTTCTTCTATTTTAAAATGGAGAGAGTATTAACCAAACGGCTCGGAACATGCCGACTCTATCTCCGCTTCTCTCGTCCTTGCTCAGGATGTTGCACAGCCTGTAAAGGTGCAATTCTGCTTTAGTTTCATTAACCAGACCGATGAGCACAAGCCGAGTAGGGTACTTGAGTTCACCGTCAAATCTCATGCTTTTCGCTACCGACGTCTTATAAGGAGGGACGACTTTGAGAATTCAGAATATCTCAAGGATGACAGTTTCACACTCCGGTGCGATATCATGTCGTTGAGGGGACCGACGCTAAGGGCACCAACGCCGCTTCGCCGTTTGTTAAGGTGCCACCGCCCGACATGCATCGACACTTCACCGATCTCCTGATGGCCAAGGAAGGCACCGACGTGATGTTCAAGGTTGGCGGCGAGACCTTTGCTGCACACCGCTGCGTCCTTGCGGCCCGGTCCAGGGTCTTCAAGGCCAAGCTTTTTGGCCCGATGAAGGAGGGCACTTCCACTGAAGGCATCGTACATGTTGACGACATGGATGCTGAAGTTTTCAGGGCAATGCTCGCATTCATTTACAACGACTCGGAGCCAGAGCTGGAGAAGGATGGCGATGAAGCTGTGATGTGGCAGCACCTTCTTGCTGCCGCGGATAGGTATGATCTCCAACGGCTGAAGCTCATGTGCGAAGAAAAGTTGTGCGGGTTCATCGACCTGAACACAATGATGACCATCCTGGCGATAGCTGAGCGCCACACTTGTGACGGGCTAAAGAAGGCGTGCTACGGTTTTCTGGCCACTCCGGGAAATGCGAAGGCTGTCGTGGCCATCGATGGTTTCGATGATCTGATTAGGAGCTTCCCCTCTGTTATGAAGGAGTTGATTGTCATGCTTTCACCTTAGTGATCAGGACCTTTATATTTTATTATCATGTATCCCTTTTATTAGCTATATAGCTTTGTGTTTTCTAAAACTATGTGTTCTCTGAAATTATTTATCTAGTGTGCAGTTGTCCTGAAAAGTAGTTTGAGTTGTCGGATTTAATTATCGGCAGGTGGCGGATCGGTAATTGGTGGCAGTTGGATCATCCTTGTAGTGTTTCTGTTATATTCTGTTTCTAGATAGTTCCACTTCATGCTAAAAAGTAGATATCTCTGTAGAGAAGACACAATTTTTTTGTATATTGGTCAGTTTAACCCCGCATGAGGATTCACGAATACATTTTTTTAAATAATACATTTTTTTATTTAATTTCATAAATAATACATGAAATTCAAAAATTGCAAATCTAACGGACCGTCGTCCATTGAAAAGACGAAGGTGGTGGTTCGTCTTTTGAAAAGACGAAGGGGGGGGGGGGGGTCGTCTTTTGAAAAGATGAAGGGGATGGTTCATCTTTTGAAAAGACGATGGACATGTTCTTCACACGTTAGCTTGGCGTGGTCGGTCGTCTTTTGAACGGACGAACCACCCCTTCGTCTTTTCAAAAGACGAACCACCACCTTCGTCTTTTCAACGGACGACGGTCCGTTAGATTTGCAATTTTTGGATTTCATGTATTATTTGTGAAATTGACTAAAAAAATGTATTATTCAAAAAAAAATAGCCCATCTAAACCATAGCAATGTGTTTTTTCATGGCATTGTACTAGGAAGACAGGCAGATTCACTAGGTGAATCACACTGGACGTAACATTCAATACTCCCAAGAACTACCGGATCGAACCACTCTCTTTTAAGGTGGTACCGTTTAAAAGTGTGTATCACGCCATCTTCGGATGTTCGGCTTACTGGGCGTTCATGGCCCATCCCTGCTATATCTACAACATGATAAAACTTTCGGGTCCCAACGGCGTCATCACAATCCGGGGAAACCCAAAGAAAGCACGAGACTATGAGGAAGGATTTGCTGCCTTTGCTGAGCCGTGCTACATGCCCAGGGGTACCAGGATATCAAGAAAAACACCGCCCCATACGAGATGCCAGCTACAAAGAACAAGGTGTTGAAACTGACGGGCTGAAGAAGGCGTGCTACGATTTTCTGGCCACTCCGGGAAATGCAAAGGCTGTCGCGACCTCCGATGGCTTCCATGATCTGATCAGGAGCTTCCCCTTTGTTATTGAGGAGTTGATTGTTATGCTTTCGCCTTAGTGACCAGGGATTCTAGATTTTATTATCATGTATCCCTTTTATTCACTAGTGGAAAAAGGGCCATCCGTTCGCGACCCCTCAGAGCATTAGTCCCGGTTGCGCCACCAACCGAGACTAATGCTGGCACGCGTCCCGGTTGGAGCGGGCACGGGGCCAGGGGGCATGCGTTCCGGTTGGTAAGGGGGAATACGTCCCGGTTGGAGCCACCAACCGGGACTAAAGGTTTGGCCACAGCCACGTGGCGTGGCACGCACCTTTAGTCCCGGTTGCTGGCTCCAACCGGGACGTATTCTCCTGCCCTCTATAAATACAACGCCCCAGCCCCCTCTGCCTCCACTCTGTTTTTTCGAATGGTGGAAGGTGTGAGGGGTGTGCTAGTTTTTTCTCTTATATGCATGCATTGAAGGTGTTTGATGAAATGTTTGAGTGAATAATCCCGTTGAATTTCTCATAGAACAAAAATATAGAAGGTGTCCGAGACGCACTTGAGATTTCTCCTCTTTATTTCCCTCGATCGAGGTTAGCAATCTTATCTTTTCTAGGTCATTGATACAATTCATGTGTCGGTGTGAATTGGTTATTTCACTATTTATGATGTCCTGTTTTTTGATAAACTTACTTATATGATGCAGATGAACGGTCGGGAATGGATGTACGGTGACCGGCGCGTAGCCGGGTATATCAAAGGCGTGGATAAATTTATCGATGTGGCTACGGCAAACAAAGAGAATGGATTTATACGTGTCCATGTGTTCAATGTCGGAACAACAAGGAGTACTCTTCCTCGAAAATCATTCGCGGCCACCTGATTATGAAAGGTTTCATGCCCAACTATAATTGCTGGACCAAGCACGGGAAAAGAGGGGTTACGATGGAAGATGGTGAAGAAGAAGATGATGATAACAACTATCATCGTATGTTTCCTGAATACAGTGATACTGCAATGGAAGACAATGGAGAGGAAAGAGGTGAAGAACGGGCATCAGATGAGCCGGCTGATGAACTTGGTTAGGTCATTTCTGATGCAAAGCGAGACTATGAAACAGAAAATGAGAAGTTGAAGTTAGAGGGCATGTTAGAAGATCACAAGAAATTGTTGTACCCAAATTGTGAAGATGGCAGCACAAAGCTCGGTACCACACTGGAATTATTGCGATGGAAGGCAGAGTGTGGTCTAACTGACTCCTCATTTGAAAAGATGCTGAAAATAATGAAGCCGAAGTTTCCAAAACATAACGAACTTCCCGAGAGTACCTACGAAGCGAAGAAGACTCTCTGTCCTCTGGGATTAGATGTGCAAAAGATACATGCATGCATTAATGACTGCATCCTCTACCGCGGTAAGGAGTATGAGAATTTAGATAAATGCCCGGTATGCAATGCGTTGCGGTATAAGATCAGACGAGATGACCCTGGTGATGTTGAGGGAGAGCCCCTCCGGAAGAGGGTTCCTGCTAAGGTTATGTGGTATGCTCCTATAATACCAAGGTTGAAACGCATGTTCAGAAACAAAGAGCATGCCAGGTTGTTGCGATGGCACAAAGAAGACCGTAAGAAAGACGGGAAGTTGAGACACCCTGCCGATCTGTCACAGTGGAGAAAAATCGAGAGAGACTTCCCAGACTTTGCAGGTGACGCAAGGAACTTATAGTTTGGTCTAAGTACGGATGGCATGAATCCTTTTGGGGAGCAGAGCTGCAGTCACAGCACCTGGCCTGTGACTCTATGTATCTACAAACTGCCTCCTTGGTTGTGCATGAAGCGTAAGTTCATTATGATGCCAGTGCTCATCCAAGGCCCGAAGCAACCGGGCAACGACATTGATGTGTACCTTAGGCCATTAGTTGAAGAACTCTTACAGTTGTGGGGCAAACCAGGTGTACGTGCGTGGGATGAGAACAAACAGGAGCCATTTGATCTACGAGGGTTGTTATTCGTAACCATCAATGATTGGCCTGCTCTTAGTAACCTTTTAGGACAGACAAACAAGGGATATAAAGCATGCACAAAAATGGCTTTAAATGTCTTTAAATCTATTATTGAATTCACTTAGTAAAAATATTACTTTTTTCAAATAAAAATATAATAATTTTACTTTTTTCTATTATTGACTTAGTAAAAATATTATTGAATTCAAATAAAAATATTATTGAATTCAAATAAAAATATAATAATTTTACTTTTTTCTATTTTCTATTTAATATGGAATAATTAATATCTTTAAATCTGTAAATCGGAATTTAACAAATAATATGTCTAAATTGATCAGAAAAATGAAAGGAATCCAAATATGATATCCATATCAACTAATCACAAACCCTCCGATTTTTGAATTATCTATTTGGTGGTTGCTTTAGAAAATTCCCTTTTTGCGCTCGGATAATGAAAAATGGCTTTTTGGTGCGATGAAAAGAAAAACTTGCATTGAATCTTTAATAAAATAGCATATTGTGACCCTAAAAATGATTTTTGTAAAAAAATATGAGCATCGGATCATGTACATGTATTTTATATCCGACCCACTTCCTGCCGATTCGGCAGGAATTTGTCTTTTTCACCAGAGGTGGACGAAAAGGTTTCAGATACCCCTGTTTGGACATTGTCCATATAAGGTGGTATAGTATTTTTGTAAAATGTGTTGGTACCATTTTGAATTATCCATTTGGTGGTTGCTTCACAAAACCGTTCATTTTTTGTGCTCAGAAAATGGGAAATGGCTTTTTGGTGCGACGAAAAGGAAAACTTCCTGCTGCAATATTGTTCGCCATCCCATGATGCATTTGTATGCACAATATGGGCACATTATCACAAACTATGCCTTGATTCTAGCCATAATATTGGTCATTTGACCTGAAAGCCAAGAAACCTCGAATGAGATAGGTCATTTTGTGAAGGTTTTTTTGAGACATAATCAATATATCAAGTTTGATATTTTTACTTATAACTATGTCACATAATATGACACCACGCGAAGGTTTCGCATTGTTTCGATCGTTTTTGAATTTTTTATGCCCATTTTAAACTATCGTCAAACTTTGTCAAACGACGGGCATGAAGATTTTTAGCTCGGGGCCGAGCCTTGCTAAACTTGCATTGGATCTTTGATAAAATAGCATATTGTGAACCTAAAAATGATTTTTATAAAAAAACATGAGCATCGGATCTTGTACCTGTAGTTCATATCTGACCCACTTCCTACCGATTCGGCATGAATTTCTCTTTTTCACCAGAGGTGGATGGAAAGGTTTCGGATCCCCCTGTTGGGACATTGTGCATATAAGGTGGTATAGTATTTTTGTAAAATATGTTGGTAGAATTTTGAATTAGCCATTTGGTGGTTGCTTCACAAAACCGTCCATTTTTTGTGCTCGGAAAATGGGAAATGGCTTTTTGGTGCAACGAAAAGGAAAACTTCCTTCTGCAATATTGTTCGCCATCCCATGATGCATGTGTATGCACAATATGGGCATATTATCACAAACTATGCCTTGATTCTAGCCATAACATTGGTCATTTGACCCGAAAGCGAAGAAACCTCCAATGAGATAGGTCATTTTGTGAAGGTTTTTTTGAGACATAATCAATATATCAAGTTTAATATTTTTAAGTATAACTATGTCACATAATATGACACCACGCGAAGGTTTCACATTGTTTCGATCGTTTTTGAATTTTTTATGTCCGTTTTAAACTATCGTCAAACTTTGTCGAACGTCGGGCATGAAGATTCTTAGCTCGGGACCGAGCCTCGCTAAACTTGCATTGGATTTTTGATAAAATAGCATATTGTGAACCTAAAAATGATTTTTGTAAAAAAACATGAGCATCGGATCATGTACCTGTAGTTCATATCTGACCCACTTCCTACCGATTCGGCAGGAATTTGTCTTTTTCACCAGAGGTGGACGGAAAGGTTTCGGATCCTCTTATTGGGACATTGTCCATATAAGGTGGTATAGTATTTTTTTTAAATGTGGTGGTACCATTTTGAATTAGCCATTTGGTGGTTGCTTCACAAAACCGTCCGTTTTTTATACTCGGAAAATGGAAAATGCCTTTTTGGTACGACAAAAAGGAAAGCTTCCTCCTGCAACATTGTTCGCTATCCCATGATGCATGTGTATGCACAATATGGGCACATTATCACAAACTATGCCTTGATTCTAGCCATAACATTGGTCATTTGACCAGAAAGCCAAGAATAAACCTCGAATGAGATAGGTCATTTTGTGAAGGTTTCTTTGAGACATAATCAATATACCAAGTTTTATATTTTTCCTTCTAACTATGTCATATAATATAACACCACGCGAAGGTTTCACATTGTTTTGATCATTTTTAAATTTTTTATGCCCGTTTTAAACTATATATAATGTTTTATGTTTTACTTAATTTTATTTAAAAAATGTATAATATTTGAGTGTAGATAGATAGGTCTTATTTTTCTGCAAATTTTGATATATTATTTGTATTTTTCCGAATTAGAATGATTTAGTTATGATTTTTCAAAGTTTAATGAGATAAAATAAAAAATAGCTACGCCGAGGGCAGCCGTCGGCGTATGCTACGCCGAGGGCAGCCGTCGGCGTAGCATAGGATATGCCGAGGACAATTCTACGCTAACGGCTGCTTGGCGGAGCTGGCCTAAACGATGGCTACGCCGACGGCCCCGACGTTTGGCTGTCGGCGTAGCTTCCCATTCCTGTAGTGACGTAGATTTGATCACCCATGGAGTTTCGTTGACCGTCCCTCGTGATCCAACCGGAGAACACAAGTGCGGCACACAAGGTATTGCTGGCCAACAATACTTGTTTGATCTGCACGGTAGCGTTGTAGGCATAGAGCTTGATGGTATACATCATCTCCTTGTAGGTCTCATAGGACCTAGTCCGCGGACTCCGCCTTGAGCAGCTCGTATAGAGCTTTTGAGTTTGGCGACATATTTTTCATCACTTCCAATCGGCGGTGAACAGCAAACCGCATTGTGTGGGGACGTGTCAAGATCTCTATATCGGTGGATCCAACCACCTCTCATGACCGATTGTAAGTATCTCTATGGTGGAATCACTCCGATCAACTCAAATCAACCCAATCAATTTAACCCGCAAATCAACAAATCCAGTTGTTCCTCCCAAGTCTCAACCATTTGAACAACTATGGACATGTTTGATTCGCATTATAGAGGAAAACACATGAATAGGAATAGAGTGTCATGTCCAGCTAAATTCTATAGGATCGAGAACCCACATGATTTATTTCAAATAGTATTTAAATCATGGGGAAAACAAAGAAATTGTAACATGAGGTTTGAGTGGATTGAAATTTTCCTCCAAAATATGCTATCCTATGAAAGGATGCCCATAAAAAATTAATCGATCAAAATCGTCCAAAATTTCTATGGAATTCTTTAAATCAAACAAGCCCTAATTCAAGTTGTAAATGTTACTCGTTCCTCGCATAAAAAGCACTCTCTTTCATGTTCCACTCGCACTCAGTCTTGGGGGCCCAATCTCCACCTGTCAGCATACCTGGATAAATGGGAAATGCATTGAGGATATTGCACCAGAAATATTCAACACCATTAACCCGTTAAATAAAGCAAGGATGACTGTGGCTCAAACAATCACGGATGCAAGATGGATCGATGATATCAAGAAGCCTATTACAATCGGCATGCTCCATAAGGTTTTGGAAATTTGGAAGGAAGTCGGTTCCATCCAATTACAACCTAATGTGGATGATAAAAGGTGGTGGTCGTGGGATGTGAAGGGCACTTTCACAACCAAATCAGTTTACCGAGCCCATTTTTAAACAAAAACTTTAAGCTATCCCGTGAAGGCAATATGGAAAGTTTGGGCTCCTCTCAAATGCAAAATAGGAGTTTGGCTTATAACCAAAGAGAGGGTTTGGAGAACTGACGGATTAGCTAAGAGATGCGTCAGCTGAGAATGGACGACATCTTTTCATCGGATGTGTGGTCATAAATATTATTTGGAAATCCATTCTGAACTGGCTCGGATTGCAGAAGATAGTGCCACCTTTAGATATGTCTCTCTGAATTTGGTGGCAATCAGCGAGGACCAGCCTTCAACATACCAAAAAGACAAGTTTTGACTCACCGGTGGTGCTCACCAGTCACCACATGGTCGATATGGCGAGAGAGGAACTGCCGTGTGGGCTTACCATACCTAGAGCCCATCTATTCCTTGTGGGCTTGTTCCTTGGTGGTTAGGAGGGGCCAGGTCGCTGACAGTCATTGAGATGCGAATAACTGAATCTGGAAATAGACCACGTTAATTTGGGGAGACGTGGGGAGTGATTGTTCCTGTGCGTGAAAAAAAGAGTTGTAACGGGATAATTTTTAGAGAGAAGAAAGTTGGAGCGACGGGATCAGTACGACGATTGAAAACAACCGGACTTCTGATACAAAGTATTTCCCTATTTCTAATCTTCTTCTCCTTGCGAATCTCAGTCTTATTGTGCCGATTACACAGCTAGCGGAATTAGGGTTCGTTTGTTCATCGATCTCGCCATGACCTTCGCAGGCGTATCCCTGATCCAAGATGGCAGGCTATTGCCATCCGCGTCGGCCATCCAGTGGGTACCACCTGCTCGTGGTCGAAGGCTACTCGCGCACCAAAGCCGACGTTCTCAACGGCCGCCACATCGAGTCTCGCTCTTTCAGGGTCGGAGGGTACCTTTGGTTTCTCCGGTACTACCCAAACGGTTTCTTGATAGAGAACGCCGACTTCATCTCCGCTGCTCTCATCCTTGCTCAGGATGTCGCGATGCCCGTAAAGGCCAAGTACAGGTTTAGTTTCATCGACCAGGCCGACAAGCAGGAGCCATCGCACATTCGCAAGCTCCCAGCATATGACTTCTCTATCAAAAACGGTGGTTTGTGCTACTCTGAATTTATAAGGAGGGATGCCCTTGAGAGTTCAGAACATCTCAAGAATGACAGTTTCACCATCAGGTGGCACGGTTATACCCTGCGGGTATACGATCTTAGCATACCTGGTCCAGCCCAAGAAAGGCCCACGACAAATATGCGCCGGCCCATGAAGATTTTTGGGTGGCCAAGGCCCATGATGCCTTCGGATCCTTGGAGAGCAAGACTAGAGTAGATAGAATATTCAAAGGGGTAAACCCTAAAGCTTGTAACCGACTCGGTCTTGTACCCGGGACCTGCCTACCTCTATATAAAGGCTAGGAGGGTACGACCTAGATCTCTCTCTCGCACACCACTGCATACACATCTCCACGCCAGATTGCATACCCTCCGGGGACCTGAACCTGGGTAAACCTCGTGTCCTCGTGTTGCTTATTTGCTAACTGTTCCGCGATCTCCAGCATCCCCATCTTCTCCAAAACGCAAGTCCATAACAATGGGCATTGACGAGATTAAACCTCGTCAATTGGCGTCGTCTGTGGGAATTGGGGGCGCTGATTGTGCGATCGTGATGGTCCCAACCAAAGCGATCTACAACTCCGCGGCGACGGAGAGTCATATCCTCTTCGGCGCCTTCGACTTCACCGCCCACTCGCCGGCCACCATGAAGGACTTCGAGCCCGTTGGCGACGGACTCGAGATCCTGTTCGGAAGCTTCTGCTTCCAGGTGGGGCAAACCGGCACCCTCCGCCTCCCAGAGCGGGTGCCCCTGCCATAGATCAGGCCCGCTTCATGGGCCCCACACCCCGTGCTACGCACATCGCCATCGACAGATGAGTCCTATGACAGCAACAGCTGCAACTCAGATCTGTGTGAGCCACCATCGGAGGAAGGGACTTACGGTTTCGGATCCGAAAGCTGCGGCAGCAGCGATCCAATCTACGAGCGCTACCAATGCGCCGTAGTCATCCTGAGTGACGCGGAACATCACGCACCCAACCCGCCACCTAACCCACAGGGTAGAAACAACGGGAACAAAAGAAGCCAGTCCCCCCACCCAACGGGGACGACACCGATCGGGTCATCCGCCTCAGCGAGGAAGGATGGGCTCAAGCACGCGAAGCCGTAGCAGGCAACAAGATCCTGCCCGTGGGGGCCTCACGGGACCTGCTGATGGCATACCACATGATCCTAGTCGAGGAGAACAAGAAGCAGGTGAAGGTGCAAGAGGTGCTTGACAAACGCAAGCAAGCAGCCTCGGAGTCCAGTGTGCGGCGAGCTGCGCTCTCCACCATGGGCATTGGCTCCAGCTCGCACGACAACCATCGCAACAAGCACCGTTTTCGGATGGAGAACATGGACCCCAAGGAGCGTCGCAAGGTGACCCGGGCCCTCAACGCGTCCTTCATGGAGATGGATGCCGACGGCAACATCATCCCGAAAACGCCGCAAGCTGCGATCATGGCAGCCACCCCGTACCTCGCGTCCCATCCACCTCTGGAGGGGGACCCGAAAAGGGCCATGCACAAGTCTGCTCTTACTGGACTCGGACTCATTGGAGCTGCGCTCCACAGAGAAGCTCCTGCGGATCCAAAGAAGAAGGCTACAGTCAAATTCAACCGCATCCCCACACCTTCATCCGAAGATGAAGAGCACGACCTTCCTCGAAGGCACAAGAGCTCGCGCCATCGCAACCGCGATTACGACGCTCGAAGCGAGCTCACCCAGCGCAAAATCGAGACGAAGACGAAGGAGAACTCTACGGAGCCCGATGCTTCAGCAGATCTCTTCGGCGGACACGGATGCCGCAGAATTTCAAGCTTCCTTCGGACACTCCGAAGTTTGACGACACACAGGACCCCAAGGCGTGGCTGAGTGACCACCTGTCGTCCGTCAAGCTACACGGCGGGAACAAGGACACTGCCCTGCAATGCCTTCAGCTGTAGCTGACAGGCGCAACCCGAATCTGGCTCAGCAGCCTATCGTCGGGATCCATCTGAAGTTGGGAGGAACTGGCGTACAGTTTCATCCGAAACTTCAAGGGCACCAACAAGAGGCCAGCCTCGATCGAGGAGCAGCGAGCCTGCACCCAACGAACGGGTGAATCCATTCGCTCGTACATACTGCTGGTCCAACACCAAGAATTCTGCGGCGCACATCTCTGAGGAGAAAGCTATCGACTCCTTCAAGGACGGTGTCAAACGCTAGGACTTCAAGGAAGAACTTGGTCGTGTCAATCCGAAGACACTCGACCACCTCATGGACATCGCCAACAGGTGGGCGGACGGCGAGGACTCCGTCCACCGAGCGCACTCGAAGGAGGAAGATGACTACGGCCAGCGACGTGAGCGTCGTAGCAAGAGAAGACCGCGCGTCTACGTCGATCGCGATGGACCCGACATGGTCGCGGCTGGCTACGCCGACCGCCGCAGCGACGGCAACTGCAACAGCGGCGGATACCGCGGAAGCAACTTCAGCGACAGAGGACGCCCAACGCAGTCATGGCAACATCGCGGCCGTGACTATGGACCCTCAGCATACGACAAACTGTCGGGCCCATGCACCATCCACTTCTACATCGACAAGCAGGATGGTAAGAAGAAAGAAAGTCACATGCTCAAGGATTGCCGCGGGTTCCAGAAACTCAGCGAGAGCATGACTCAGATGAGGCAGCAAGCCCCGAATCCTGGATACGGGAACGCACCCGCACCAGGTGAGATCGCACATGGAGTTCCTCCACCACCACCCGCGGGACCTTCAAACCACCTAATCGCACCCGCACAGAATAACGGTGGGCACGGGTACCCCGCGCCGAAGGGATCACTGATGATCCAAAAAGGGCGCCCAACGAATAGGGTGCAGAAGAAAATCACCCGTCAAATCAATTTGGCCATGACCGCTCCACTAGCCATCCCTGAGTACCTCAGCGGATCAGAATCCTGCATCACGTTCAGCTGTTCGGACCACCCTTGCCAGGTCCCTCGCTCAGGTCATGCTGCCCTGGTGCTTGAGGCGCAGATCGGAGGATTCGACATGAGCCGCGTCTTCATGGACGGCGGCAGCGGCATCAACCTGATGTTCGCCAGTACCTTCGCAGCAATGCGGATCCCGCTATGCAGCCTGGAACAGTCCGACACAATGTTCCACGACATCGTCCCAGGGAAGGGCGTATTTCCCCTGGGAAATATATGGCTCGACGTCATCTTCGGCAAGCCCGATAACTTCCGGTGCAAGCGGCTTGAGTTCGAAGTGGTGGACTGGCCATCACAATACCATGCCATTCTCGGGCGTGTGGCATTCGCACGATACCTAGCAGTACCGCACTACGCATACCTGCTACTCAAGATGCCAAGACTCAGGGGTATCATCACGGTCCACGGGAGCTTCACCTGATCGGACCACTGCGACAGGGACTTCAACAGAATATCCCAGTCATTCGGCATGCAGGAGGAACTCATAAGGCTCCGCGAAGTGACAGACAACGAGGCACCCCCAGTCGCAAGAAAGAACGCACCAGACATGTCCTTCTACTCCACCGTTAACACAAAGAAGCTGCAAGTACACCCGACGGACGCCTCCAAGACGGCGCTGATCGCTAACGACCTCAGCCCCGCATAGGAAAGCGCGCTCATCGAATTCCTTCGTGAGCGCTGGGAAATCTTCGCCTAGTGTCTTGCGGACATGCTAGGAGTTCCCAAGGATTCGCCGAGCACGCACTCAACGTCTTTCCAGACGCCAATCCCGTCAAACAGTCCATCCGACGACTATCCGAACCTCGGGCCGAAGCTATAGGAGTCGAAGTCAACAGACTACTCGACGCAAACTTCATCAGGGAGATTAAGGAGAGCGAGTGGCTCGCCAACACCGTGATGGTCCCCAAAAAGGACACGGACATCCTGCGGATGTGTGTGGACTTCACATCGCTGAACAAGCACTGCCCGAAGGATCACTTCCCTCTCCCTCGGATCGATCAGATCATCGAGTCGACTGCAGGATGCGAGAAGCTCCCCTTCCTCGACGCCTACTCAGGCTACAACCAGATTCGACTGAAGGTCAAAGATCAGGAAAAAACGGTGTTCATTACGCCGTTTGGAGTGTTCTGCTACAACACAATGCCTTTCGGGCTGAAGAACGCAGGTGCCACGTACCAGCGGTGCATGCAGGCATGCCTGAAGGATTGGATCGGCCGCAATATCCAAGTCTATGTCGATGACATAGTCATCAAAACAAGGGAGGCGAAGACGCTCATCGACGATCTCCGCGAGACGTTCGATAATCTTGATCGCTACAAGATCAAGCTAAACCCAGAAAAGTGCGCCTTCGGCGTCCCATCTGGCCAGCTGCTCGGCTACTTCATCTCCCAGCGAGGGATCGAGGCGAACCCGAAGAAAATCCGGGCCATAATGGCCATGGAAAAACCTAAGAACCTCAAGGGCGTCCAGCAGCTTGCCGGGCGAATCGCGACATTGAGCAGGTTCATCAGCCGCATGGGCAAAAAAGCTCTGCCGTTCTACCAGCTGCTACGCAAAACAGACAAATTCGAGTGGACGCCCGAGGCAGACGACGCATTCGAAGATCTAAAGCGGCTGCTCTCTACCTCGCCGGTCCTGGTCACGCCAAAGGAGCGCGAGCCTTTACTGCTATACATAACAGCCACACACCAGGTGGTAAGCACCGTTCTGGTGGTCGAGCGACCCGAAGAAGGCAAGACCCATGGGGTCCAACGCCCAATCTACTACCTCAGCGAGGTATTGACACCGACAAAGCAGAGGTACCCTAACTACCAGAAACTCTCCTACGGCGTGTTCATGACGGCTCGTCGGCTGAGCCACTACTTCCAGGAGCACCAGGTGATGGTCGTTAACGAAGCACCCCTGAATAGCATCCTGAACAATCCGGAGGCCACAAGACGCGTGGCCCTGTGGGGCATCGAACTATCACCTCTAGACATCGTCTACGAGAAGCGCCACATGATCAAGTCCCAAGTCCTCCCGGACTTCCTCGTACACTGGATGGAACTGCAACTGCCAGACACCCCAGACATGACACAGTCATGGACAATGCACTCATGACGGCTCCAAGCACGAGGCCGGAGCAGGAGCCGGGGTCATACTAACCTCCCCGCAGGGCGACACGATGAAGTACGTCCTCCGGATGAAGTTCGAGCTTCCAACAACGAAGCCGAATACGAGGCCCTCATCCACGGCATGAGGATGGCCAAGATCTGCGGCGCAACGCGCCTCGTCATCTACGATGACTCCAACCTCATCGTCCAGCAGACGATGAACGAGTGCGATGCGCACGCCGCCAACATGATTGCATACCGCTCACTCTACAACGCACTCGAAGGAGACTTTGACGGCTGCGAGCTTCGGCACGTTGGAAGAGAAAGCAACGAAGAGTCCGACAGACTCGCCAACATCGGCTCCACCTGCGCACGAGTGCCACCAGGTGTGTTCCTCGAACAAATCTGCGTGCCGTCCCTCAAAAGGAAATTCCCCAAGGGATCACCCGAAGAAGCAGAGCACTCGGGGGCCGCGCTACCCAAAGGACAGGAAGGACCTGCAAAGCTCGACAAAGAGGTTGCAGTGGTCAATCTGATGTAGGTTATGGCAGTCGAAGAAACATGGACAAGGTCATACCTCAGATATCTGATAGACGAAGAACTGCCCGACAGCCCGACAGACGCCCGGCGCATATCTCGCCGGTCCAAGGCCTTCACCATCATTAATGGCGAGATGTACAAACGTAGCATTTCAGGTGTACTGCAAAGGTGCGTCACCATCGGTGACGGCAAAACTATCCTCCAAGACATACACGAGGGCATCTGCGGCCATCATGCGGGCAGCCGCTCCCTCGTCGCCAAAGCTCTACAAGCTGGATTCTACTGGCCAATGGCCATGAACAATGCCAAGGACATCGTCCGAAGATGCAACGGGTGCCAAAGGTTCGCAGATAAACCGCACACACCCGGATCAGAGCTCCGGCCCATACCTTTAGCCTGTCCCTTCGCCCAATGGGGCCTCGACATGATCGGCAAACTGCCAAGGTCCTCGAAAGGTGGTCACTTCTACCTCCTGGTCGCAGTCGACAAATTCACCAAGTGGATTTAGGCCATGCTCATCATTAACCAAAACGGCAAAACGATCGTTAAGTTATTCGAATCCATTGTCTATAGGTTCGGCGTGCCGCACAGCATCATCACCGACAATGGGTCGAACTTCATCTCCAAAGAATTCCAGGACTTCTGCGAAGACCTCAGAATCAACATCACATACGCCTCCGTGGCGCACCCGCAAACGAACGGGCAGGTCGAAAAGGCCAATGGGCTCATCGGTGCTGGCATCAAGAAGCGCCTAATGAGCCCACTCGAGCGACTCGCAGGAGCCTGGACACAAGAGCTACCCTCGGTCCTGTGGAGCCTGCGCACAACGCCAAATAGCTCAACTGGCTACACGCCTTTCTTCATGGTGCATGGAGCCGAAGCCGTGCTACCAGCAGAGGTACGCCACAAGGCCCCACTGGTCGTTGCTTACAGCGAAGCCGAATCGACGGCCGCACTCGAAGACGTCGTCGACACACTCGACGAGGCACGTGACATAGCAGCAGCTCGATCAGCGGTGTACCAACAGAGCCTCCGCAACTACCACAGGCGACGACTGCGTCCAAGGTCCTTCGTCGAAGGAGACCTAATCTTGCGACTCAAGCAAGAGCGACCGAAGAAATTTTAGTCACCATGGGAAGGACCCTACATCGTCACTAAAGTAATCCCAGGTGGCGCCTATCGCCTCAAGCACGTGGAGTCTGGAGTCGCATACTCCAACCCATGGAACGTCGCACAACTGCGGCGCTTCTACCCCTAGCTACCCCCCTCCTTTTACTTTCAATAAGGCTATTCAGCCAAGGCTACTCAGCCGAACAATGTACCTCCTCCTTACGATATGAATAAATCTAAGTGTCTCGCCCCAAAATTTTCACCTATTGTCTGCATTTTACTCCATGTTACAACACACTCGGGGGCTCCCCCCACCTCACGACTTCGTCAGCTGAGGATAACACGTGTACACCTGAGTAGCTGACCATGTCAGGCTAACGAAAAGGACACGTATACAAACAAAGCACCACATGCTAAACAACAATAAACCTTTACAATAAAGGGAACAACATGCCCAGTCGAACACATACAAATTTTACATCTATCTTTTTTTACAGGTCCTACCTATTCTGAAGAATAACCTGCGCACGCTGCTCAAACAGATCTACAATTTGTTCAGCATGCTGCCTTACAGCCGCATAATGTGGACGCATATCCCACTCGCCATCATCCGACCGAAGAGGCGGTCCAACCGCTACAGCAGACAGATCTACATCAGGACGATGTAACCGCACAAGGGAAAGCGCGGCCTTCACTCTCGTGACAAGCTGATGCCGCACCAGTTCCCTAACATGATGCACATTTTGAAACCTCGCCAGCAGGCCCCAGAGAGTCGACGATGCCTCATCCAGCGGAAACATCACGTGCAGAACTGACGCCAACGAAGACTTCGTCTGACGCAGCACCCGCGATACCTGGTGGACACGATCCTGCGCAGTCGCAAGGACCAGGGCACGATCACGGTCCATCTAGAAGAACCCGCCGGCCTCCATGTCCTGCTGGGTCAGGCAGTTGATCCGAACAGCAACACGCTCCTTTTCCTCCTTCGGAGCAAGGTTAGCACCTGCAATACTTGCAAAAAGTAAGATGAAAGGCCAACAGGCGCATCCGCAACAATGAGCAGCAGCTCGAGAAACTCACATTGAAGCTGTTCGGACAAACGATGCAACTCCCCCATCAAATACTCCTCTCTAGTAGCGCCTCGCTCTGCCTTCAATTTCCAAACATCGGCGTGGCCACGCACTCCAAGCAATTCTTTCTCAAGACTACGGATGCGGTCTCGAAGAAACACAAGCTGCGATGCACCATCCAAGGATGGCCGCAGCTGTGGTGCAGACGAAGTGTCAACGGGATCATCACCCGAAGGCCCCTAGAGTAAAAGAAGACAAGGATATGAACAAGAAGACGAATGAACACAGAACTCGGAAATTCATTATGTGCAGCAAAAAGCCACTGCGTGGCACAAGGATTGTTCATAGATATAATTACAACAAAGGAAACAAAAGCTATCCTACAACTATAAAGCCTAAGAAGCTGCATCCTGAGTAGCCTCGGAGCCGAATTGCCTACTCTTGGCCTCTCCCTGCCGCCTCAACGCGTACTCAGCCAGCAAGTCAATCAACTTCGGCCCATAACGTTTACAGTGGATAGCGTAGAGGGCGAAGGCTACCTCGGATCCGTCAGCAGCCGTCGGCATCCGGGAGGTGACCTGATGAAGATCCAGCTCCGCTCCAGACGCTAGGGCCATCGCCAGCCCGACGGACGCACCAATGCCTTTCTGCTTGCGCTTGTACGCCGCAAGCGCTTCGGCTGACAGCGCATCCGCCAAGGCATCGACATCCTCGAGGGCGGCGCCCTTGGGGACGAGCTCCTTATAGAAGCGCCCGAGAACTTCCTTGGCCTTGGCAAGCGAGCCGACCACGGTACTGCAGCGGTCTTCGACCGCCGCAGTGGCATCATCCAGAGCACTCCCGTGCTCTAGAGCATCATGGTCAAACTCGATGCCTACGACATCTACAGAAATAAAAGGGGCAACGTGAATACAAAGCACAACAAGAAAATACAAGGAAGTTGAAAAAGGGAAAGACGAAACCACTCACCCGAAATAGCCTTGGCAGCCGCCATCAGCTTGCCAGCTACCTCCTTATCGCACGAGGCCGCAGCGGTGGCGAGTTTCTCCTCGCGGTCCGTCGCCTCCTGCTGCAAGCGCTCCTTGGTCGCAGCTGCGTTGGCTAGCTCCTGCTCGAGGCACTCCTTCGCACCTACGGCGTCCTCGGCCTTCTTCTCCGCTCGCCCAAGGATCTTTTTGAGAGCATCAAGCTCACGGAGGGTGGTATTGTTGTCCTCTACAATCAGCAGAACACTTATCAGATCGCAGAAAAAGAAATAGGAAAAGAAGCAAAAAGATCAACTCGTGAACGTACCTTGAAGCTGCTTGAAGCTGGCCTCTAGCACCAGGTGCTGCTGCACCAGCTGGTTGGCGCCATGCACAAAAGGCTGCAAAAGATACTACTCGTCAAAAGAAAGTCTCGGGGGCTACGCCCAAAGAACGAGCAAAACAAGTTACACATACGAAAACGCTCAGGGGCTCCCCCCGAGACTCAAAGAAAAACGATCAGTAGATCATCCTACAGATGCTCGGGGGCTCCCCCCGAGACAAGAAGAAAAAACAAAAGTGATCAGCAGATCACCCGAAAATGCCCGGGGGATCCTCCCGTGGCAAGAACAAAGAAACTTACGTGATCAGACGACGACTCCGAAGGTCCAGCCGAAGTCTTCTGGGGGACAACCACCCGAGCCTCCTGCAGAGAAGGGTTCGGAGCAGCGCCCTCAGAGGTGGCCACCGTCTGAGGAGGAGGAGGAACAACCTTTGACTCCCCTACCATCTCCCGAGCACCATCGCTGAAGGAGCCGTCGGTGGAGTGGCTACAAAAGAAAGTGTCAGATAAGTACAAGCAAGCAAAAACAAGCGAGAACAAATCAGCAGCTGGATCAACTTACGAGTCGAAATCGCTCAAGTCGAAGACAGGCGGGGTCCTCCTTCCCTTCTTCTCCTCTTTCTTCTCTTCCTTCTTCTCTTACTTCTTCCACTTCGCCGGCAGGTGCGGCACCACAGCCCGTACGGGCACGACCGGAATAGGAGAGGAAGAGACCCCATGACCTCCACTGTGACGCTCAAGGCACAGCGGGTTCCTAGGCGTCGGCAGAGTCGAAGCATCCGACGATTCGCTCGAACTCCTTGTCCGCTTTCGAGTGTGCTCCTCGCTCGACTAGATGGCTTCTTCGGCCGGTGACCGTGCCGGAAGTTCAGACATGGAGTCCACTACCTCATTGTCCGGTGCATCCGGGAACAATTCGGGCAGTGGAGGCGACATGCCTGGCACCTTGAATTCCTGCGCAAGAAAGAAACAAATTTTCAGCACAAAAAAGTACAAGGAAAACGCAGTCGAAAACAGCGCTACGCGCATGTCCCAGATCTACACCTGTGGAACCGGACGAGAAGCGGAGAACGGAGAAGTCAGCGACTTCCCCGGGATATCCTCTCCAGCCTTGTATTTCAGCAGCGGGCGAAGGATCCCGTCGAGATCCCCCTTGAAGAACTCCTCATCCAAAACCCTAATCGGATCGCGGCGACCAGAATAAAGGAACATTGGGTGCGCCCTAGCCTAGAGCGGCTGCACCCGACGTTTGAGAAAGGTACGGATGATATCCACACCGTTCACCTCTTTATCCGTAATCAGCTGAAGAACCTCCACTCGACGATAGAGCCCTTCTATCTCCGCCACCTCGCCATCCAAGATTTGGTTCTTCCAAGACCTCTTCGGCTCGATTTTCTGGGAGGGGTCGAAAGGAGCAAGAACAAATTCCTGTCCGGTCACTGTGGAGTCACGGATGTAAAACCATTGCCTCCGCCAGTACTAGATAGGTTCAGACATAGAAAAGGAGAAGAATAGAAGGTTGGATTTGAGGGAAATGATGCAGCCCCCAATGCGATAAACACCGTCGGAGCCAGATTGCCTCTTCACGGAATAGAGTGTCCAGAAGAGGCCAAAGTGCGACTCGATACCGAGCCAGCACTCGTAGAATGTGATGAAACATGCGACATGAAGAAGAGAGTTTGGCGAAAGATGATGAAGATGGATGCCATAAAGAAAAGGCAATCCACGGAGAAAATCATGGATTGGGAAGGAAAGGCCGCGAAGGACAAAGGCGATGAACATAACCCGAAACCCAGCGGGAGGACGGGGAATTACCTCATCGCCGGGAAGTTTGACGGCCTCCCTATCCTGCGGGATCAGGCCTCGCTCACGGAGCTTGTGGAGGTCACCCTCACGTGTATCCGATCGCCGCCAGCCACCGTCGGTGATGCGGGTGGCGGCGGAACCCTTCTTGCCACTGGCGGCAGCACTAGTACCACATGCGGTAGAGGCCTTCTTGGACTTCCCCATTGCAGTGCGGCGGCGACGACGACGAGCACAAAGAAACAAGGAAGGAAAGGCTCGGGGAAATTCCAGTGCGCAGTGAGAAAAGCTCAAAGAAGATGGGAGCAGTGACACAGGAATGGCTGCGGTGAAAACAAACTAACTTTTCCCCAATGATTATAAGGACGAGGACGATGCACGACGACCGTCCATCGAGAAGACCTAGAGACAACATCAAGATCTGACCGTCCAGGTGTCAACACAGAAGCGAACTGTCGCTCCCACGCCGTCTACTATGCACGGAAATCGAGGCGACGCATTAATTATCTCCATGCCGCGCGTGACCGGTCAACTCAAAGTCATAAGGTGGGACCCATGTTCGTCCAGTCACGTCATCTCTGGCTCCGCAGACGTTTGAGATCACCGATCGTCAGCACTGACGTCATCAAAAGCTATACTAGCAACGTTTACATTTCTTCGGTTACACAGCTAAGAGTACTCACTCGAATCTATGATTCGACTAACTACTCGGGGGCTACTCCTATCAGGAGCGCTGGCCGCGCACCCGAAAAAATAATCAAAGCACTATACCATGGAACTATTTTTCGAGTCCTACGTCGAGTCTGCGACTCCACTACGGACTCGGGGGCTACTCCCATAGGGAGGATGGATTCAAGCATCCGAAAAATTTGTGTCCTACGGACCTTAAGCCCAAAAAACGGCTGAATCAAAGTCTCTGCTCGAGTCTACGACTCGAACAGACACTCGGGGGCTACTCCCATAGGGAGCGCTGATCGCGCACCCTATAACATTTTCAAGTGTGATCCTTCGGATCAGCATGTAAAACTTTTCGGCAACTCTGCCCCAATTAACGCTAAGTGAGTAGCATACTCCTTGGCCACCTGAAACACCTCCACGGTGATAAACATTCGGATGTTGCGTCTGCGACGCAAAGATAAGACCTACAGATGTCATCTGGTGGCCTGGCAACGCACACCACTGCGCTCTGCTAGTAAGAATCCGTTCCAGCAGGCGCGATGAGAAATCCCGACGGACGCGTTGGGTACCTCACCTAAAAGTTTACTGGAATTCTACTCCTGTAAGTCCTTCGTGGCCTGGGTCGAATTACGCCAGCATATGTTTTGGGTTCGAGTCGAGGGATTCGAATCTGAAGAAGATCGTGTTGTTTTGTCCTAAGACAGTTAACTGACCCTGATCCATCGGGAGAGTTAGGCACAAGTATCAACAATCCCTACACACTCGAATTAGCCGCACCCAAAGGATTGAAGAGTCCTCAGCCGAATCTACGATTCGACTGAACACTCGGGGGCTACTGACATGGTTATACCCTGCGGGTACACGATATTAGCATACCTGGTCCAGCCTAAGGAAGGCCCACGACAAATATGAGCCGACCCATGAAGATTTTCGGGTGGCCAAGGCCCATGATGCCTTCAAATCCTTGGAGAGCAAGACTAGAGTAGATAGAATATTCAAAGGGGTAAACCCTAAAGCTTGTAACCGACTCGGTCTTGTACCCGGGACCTGCCTACCTCTATATAAAGGCTAGGAGGGTACGACCTAGATCTCTCTCTAGCACACCACCGCATACACACCTCCACGCCAGATTGCATCTGCGCACCCTTGTAACCTTCGGTTCCACCATAATCAAGAGCAGACAAGCAGGAGTAGGGTTTTCCCTCCGGGGGCCTGAACCTGGGTAAACCTCGTGTCCCCGTGTTGCTTGTTTGCTAACCGTTCCGCGATCTCCAGCATCCCCATATTCTCCAAAACCCAAGTCCATAACAATGGGCATTGACGAGATTAAACCTCGTCATCAGGTGCGATATACTCGTCATCGAGGATACTGATTCCAAGGGCCTCGCTTCACCATTCATCGCGGTGCCTCCGCCCGACATGCAGCGGCACTTCACCGGCCTCCTGATGGCCAAGGAAGGCAACAACGTGACATTCATGGTCGATGCCGAGACGTTCGCCGCACACCGGTGCATCCTCGTGGCCCGGTCTAGAGTATTCAAGGCTGAGTTTTTTGGCCCGATGAAGGAGGGCACAGTTATTGCAGACGCCATACTTGTATAGGACATGGACGCTCAAGTTTTCAGGGCAATGCTTGCATTCATTTACAGTGACACTGAGCCAGAGATGTAGAAGGAAGACGATGAAGATGTGATTTGGCAGCAGCTGCTTGTTGCGGCAGACATGTATGATCTCCAGCGGCTGAATCTCATGTGTGAAGATAAGTTGTGCGGGTTCATCGGCCTGAACACCACCACGGCCATCCTGGCGCTAGCCGAGAGACACAGTTGTGACGGGATAAAGAAGGCGTGCTACGATTTTTTGGGCACTCCGGGAAACCTGAAGGCCGTCGCGGCCACTGATGGCTTCGATCATCTGATCAAGAGCTGCCCCTCTGTTATGAAGGAGTTGATTTCCATGCTTGCACCTTAGTGTCCACGGCTTATACATTTTAGTTGTTCTCTATCGGTTATTTTATCTACCACTTAAAATTGGGTTATGATTTTACTGAATCTTTGTTTGACTTGCTTGTTCTCTGCTCATCATGTTTTGCTTTACCCATGATAGGAATCTTCTGGTAAAATGCGTAATCCAATTTGTCATCGTATTGAGCTGATTGTTCCTGTCTACAAATTATAATTTGGAAAGAACAAATTGTTTTCACTATTTTTCAATTACCTTCTGAGATATTGCATTAAGGAATGCACACAGCTTCACAATGGGTACTCGAACATTTTCTGATAGAAGCCCCCTCAATGCAATCGGAAGCAACTGCGTCATAATCACGTGACAGTCATGAGACTTAGGGTTTTGGAACTTTTTATCTACCATATTTATTATCCCCTTTATATTAGATGAGAAGCCACACGGCACCTTGATACTGTAAAGGACTTCAAAAAAGATTTCCTTCTCTGCTTTGGTAAGAGCATAGCTGACACGACTTAAGTGACGCCCATTATCCGTCTTGTTCTGTGTATGCATGTTCTTTGGGTCTTTCATAACTTGCTGGTCCTCCTGTGCTTCTGGTGTATCTTTTGTCTTCCCATACACGCCCAGGAATCCTAGCAGGTTCACGCAAAGATTCTTCGCCACGGGCATCACGTCGATTGAAGAGCGGACACGTAGGACTTTCCAATATGACAGCTCCCAAAATATAGATTTCTTCTTTCACATGGGTACGTGTCCGGTAGCGACATCGTTCAGAACTGATTGACCGCCGGGACCCTTTTCAAAGATTACTTCTATGTCCTTGACCATAACAAATATATCATCATCAGTAGGCAGTTTAGACTTCTTCCGGTGATCTGCCTCACCTTTGAAATGCTTGACTTTCTTTCTTACATGATGATTAGTCGGAAGAAATCGTCGATTCCCCAGGTACACAACCTTCTTGCATTTATGCAAATATGTACCTTCAGTCTTATCTAAACAGTGCGTGCATGTCTTATATCCCTTGTTTGTTTGTCCTGAAAGATTACTAAGAGCAGGCCAACCATTGATGGTTACGAAAAGCAACCCTCGTAGGTCAAATGGCTTCTGTTTGTTCTCATACCACACATGTACACCTGGTTTACCTCACAGCTGTAAGAGTTCTTCAACTAATGGCCTTAGGTACACATCAATGTCGTTGCCTGGTTGCTTCGGGCCTTGGATGAGCACTGCATCATAATGAACTTACGCTTCATGCACAACCAAGGGGGAAGGTTGTAGATACATAGAGTCACAGGCCAGGTGCTGTGACTGCAGCTCTGCTCCCCAAAAGGATTCCATACTTAGACCAAACCATAAGTTTCTTGCATCACCTGTAAAGTCCGAGAAGTCTCTCTCGATTTTTCTCCACTATGACCCATCAACCGGGTGTCTCAACTTCCCGTCTTTCTTACGGTCTTCTTTGTGCCATCGCAACAACTTGGCATGCTCTTTGTTTCTGAACATGCGTTTCAACATTGGTATTATAGGAGTATACCACATAACCTTAGCAGGAACCCTCTTTCGGAGGCTCTCCCTCAACATCACCAGGGTCATCTCGTCTGATCTTATACCGCAATGCATTGCATATCTGGCATTTATCTAAATTCTCATACTCCTTACCGCGGTAGAGGATGCAGTCATTAATGCATGCATGTATCTTCTGTACATCTAATCCTAGAGGGCAGATAATCTTCTTTGCTCCGTACGTACTCTCGGAAAATTCGTTATGCTTTGAAAACTTCGGCTTTATTATTTTCAGCATCTTTTCAAATGCGGAGTCAGTTAGACCATACTCTGCCTTCCGTTGCAGCAATTCCAGTGTGGTACCGAGCTTTGTGCTGCCATCTTTACAATTTGGGTACAATATTTTTTTGTGATCTTCTAACATGCCCTCCAACTTCAACTTCTCTTTTTCTATTTCACAGTCTCGCTTTGCATCATAAATGACCCTACCAAGTTTATCAGCAGGCTCATCTGATGCCCGTTCTTCACCTCCTTCCTCTTCATTGTCTTCCATTGCAGTATCACCGTATTCAGGAAACATATGATGATAGTTGTTAGCATCATCCTCTTCTTCATTTTCTTCCATCATAACCCCTCTTTCCCCATGCTTGGTCCAGCAATTATAGCTGGGCATGAAACCTTTCATAACCAGGTGGCCGCGAATGATTTTCGAGGAAGAGTACTCTTTGTTGTTCCGACATTGAACATATAGTCAACGCATAAAACCATTATCTTTGTTTGTTGTAGCCACATCGATAAATTTATCCACACCTTTAATGTATCCGGTTCACGCCGGTCACCGTACATCCATTCCCGACCGTTCATCTGCATCATATAATTAAGTTTATCAAAAACATTACAGAACATCACAAATAGTGAAATGACCAATTCACATCGACACATGCATTGTATCAATGACAGATGAAAAGATAAGATTGCTAACCTCGACCGAGGAGGAAAGAAAGAGGAGAAAACTCAAGTGCGTCTCGGGAACCTCCTATTGTGAGAAATTGAACGTGATCATTCACTCAAACATTTCATCAAACACCTCGCATGCATGCATAGGAAAAAAATAAACTAGTACACCTCTTACACCTTCCACCAAGAAAAAACAGAGGGGAGGCAGAGGGTGATACGTCGGAAACGTATCTATAATTTTTTATGCTCTATGCTTGTTTAGTATCTACTTTGCTTTGTTTTGTTTTCACTTTGAGGTATTTTTATAAACTTTCTGGTACTAACCTATTAACAATATTCCACAGTGCCAGTTGCATGTTTTCTTCTGTTTTTGGTTCCAGAAAGGCAGAAAATCAATATTCTCGGAATTGGACGGGACAAAAGCCAAAGTTATTATTTTCCCAGACCAACACGGAACCACGAAGCAGAGACGGAGTAGGGCACCAAGGTGGCTGCACCCCCAGGCGCGGGCAAGCCCTGGTGGCGCCTATAGGGGGTGTGGGCCCCCTGGCCCCCCACCGACCTTGCCTCCTTCGCCTATAAGAAGCCCCCGGGGAGAAAACCCTAAATAATCCATCATACTTCCAGAAAAACCTCCATAGCGCCGCCGCCACTGAAAGGGAGATTCGGGGGGACAGAAAGTCTCTGTTCCGGCACCCTGCCAGGACGGGGAAGTGCCCCCGGAGCCATCTCCATCGATCTCCATCGCCATCTTCATCACCGTTGCTGATTCCCATGATAAGGAGGGAGTAGTTCTTCCTCGAGGATAAGGGCTCTACCGGTAGCTATGTGTTCATCTCTCTCTCTATGCATGATCTTGTTGTGGTCATGAGCTTTGTAATCAAGTAGATCTACCTTGCTACTCAAGTGCTTCAATAAATCTCTGTTCTCCCCATGTGTGTGAAAGTGACAGTGTGCATTGGCGGCACTTAGGTTTGAGCCTACATAAATACACTTTGTGCTTTAATAGATCTATGCTTTTCCCCACGTGTGTGAAAGTGACAGTGTGCATACCGTGTGTGACACTTTGGCTAGATTGAATATTTTTTATGAGTTATATTTGTAGTTGGATGTCTTTATGAAATTTTGGTGTTTGTTGGAACCATCTAGCGCTCAAGGTGACAGTGTGAGGTTATCTAGATTAGGGAAGGCGGACTTTGAGGAGTATTGTTATAGCCCTACCGATGATTAGAGTGTCCAACCGGAGAGTAGTTAAGAGTAGTATCATGAAGAGAGGATATTTATATGAGAGAGTGTTCACTAGTGAAAGTATGATCCCTAGGCCTTGTTTCTAAACATTGGAACACCGTTTGCATCTAGATCTGTTGCATGTTTGCTTGCTTTAGTCTTTACCTCACCATCAAGCTATTTTCTGGCATCGTGACCGCTTGTATTTCACTATCTCTTCGCCGAACTAGTGCACCTATACACCTGACAAGTGTATTAGGTGTGTTGGGGACACAAGAGACTTCTTGTATCTTGATTGCAGGGTTGCTTGAGAGGGAATACCTTTGACCACTTCCTCCCTGAGTTCGATAAACCTTGGGTAATCCACTTAAGAGAAACTTGCTGCTGTTCTACAAACCTCTGCACTTGGAGGCCCAACAACTTTCTACAAGAATAGAAGTGCGTAGACATCAGAGGGCTGGGACGTCGTATTTATAGAGGGTTGGCGCATACGTCCCGGTACTAAAGGCGTGTAGCAGCCCACGTGCCTGGCGTCCACACTTTAGTCCCGGTTTGTGTTATAAACTAGGACGCATGCTCCCTCACCACCCGGGACGGATGCCTCCGGCCCCCGTGCGGCAGGCCGGCCCGCTCGAACTGGGACGCATGCTAGCATTAGTCCCGTTTCGTGGCGGAACCGGGACTAATGTTGTTGGCGCGGGCGAACGGATGGCCTATTTTCTACTAGTGTGGTTAAAAAATCATAATGTTCTTCTGCTGCATGAAAATGTCCCCATTTCTCTCTCGTCTTTTCACCTATCAAGCAAGAATCATACAAAATATTGTTGCTCGCATTTAATCATCGATTTTCACAACTAAACTACCTAGCGGCTAATAGCTGCCTGATAATGCTTAGTTTAGAATTCATCATTATCATTGTGATAGATGTATCAATTGATTAGTAAGATAATGCTCATGTTATTTCCCTTATCTCCTACAGTTTGGTAGCTTTGCCATTCCTTATTATGGACAAGAGCCTATCAGACCCCTTCCAGGATGTCGACATAACTATCTCAAGAATATAAATGTCATGGGATTTATGGGGTCCACGGGTCAACTTGAATTCCTACTACAGGTTGTGAAAAATGCCCCTGCTCTCGAGGTTTTAACTCTGGATCCAGCTTGCACATTCAATGTGGATCATCAAGGGCGAACATATTTCACAGAAATTGTTCATGAAATTGTCATAAAACACCTTGGTGAAAGAGTACTACCAACTACAAAGCTTTGTGTTCTCTAAAGCTAAGGGGTTTAATCCCATGGGACGACACGCGGAGCGATTCTCTTGCGCATGAGAACATGATCTAACTTGTACTGTACCATCTATGTGAGAGACAATCATGTACAATTTGAGGGTTTTTTAAAGGTAATCTTGAGGTTGTGTTTTAAAAAATTGTGGTTGATGTTGTCAAATGTTCCCCTCTTATTGTGATTGTATGCTTGGTCCACTTTGTTTTATGATACCATGGATGTGCATACCTTGACTTAGGTTGCCTGATTAGGTTAAGGGCCAAGAAATATAAAAATGTACCAAGAGTTATAACACATTCCAGTAGCGATCTCTGATAAACAACCTAGTTGTGTACTACCTCACGCCCTAGTTCATCATGTCTATTTTGCAGATTAAAACATTTTTTGTGGCAGAAAGTGTAAGCTCATCCATCCAATCGTCCTCCTTCTAGTTGCTGCAGTTAGAAATAAACACCACGTGTGTCCGAATAGTATACGAATAACAGTCCGTGTAGAGTAGGAGAAGCCCACCCCGAGTCTCCTAGCTGCAGTTCCTGTACACGCGCATCTGGCCGTACAAGAGTTGATCAAGCTTCGGCGCTAGCTTTGCGCAACGACGACGGATCGTTCCGGTCGCCGTCTTCGCGAAGACGTTCTCGCCGGAAAAGTAGTACATACTTCTGTTTGGAGTGAATCTACGGACTAAAAGAAGTCTAGATACACTTTTTTCATAGATCTAAAACGTCTTATATTTTGAAACGGAGGAAGTAGATCACAAACAGCCTGTACGTTCATCTCGCCATGACCTTCGCAGGCGTATCCCTGATCCAAGATGGCAGGCTATTGCCATCCGCGTCGGCCATCAACGACGCTGGCTCCACCAGTGGGTACCACCTGCTCGTGGTCGAAGGATACTCGCGCACCAAAGCCGACGTCCTCAACGGCCGCCACATCGAGTCTCGCCCTTTCAGGGTCGGAGGGTACCTCTGGTTTCTCCAGTACTATCCAAACGGTTTCTTGACAGGGAACACCGACTTCATCTCCGCTGCTCTCATCCTTGCTCAGGATGTTGCAGAGCCCGTAAAGGCCAAGTACGTGTTTAGTTTCATCGACCAGGCCAACGAGCATTCGCCATCGCACATTCGCAAGCTCACAGCATATGACTTCTCTGTCAAAGATAATGGTATGTGCTCCTTTAAATTTATAAGGAGGGATGCCTTTGAGAGTTCAGAACATCTCAAGAATGACAGTTTCACCATCAGGTGCGATGTCCTCGTCATCGAGGACGTTAATTCCAAGGGCACCGCCTCACCATTCGTCACTGTGCCGCCACCCGACATGCAGCGGCACTTTGCCGGCCTCCTGATGGCCAAGGAAGGCACCGACGTGACCTTCAAGGTCGGTGCCGAGAAGTTCGCCGCACACCGGTGCGTCCTCGCGGCCCGGTCTAGAGTTTTCAAGGCTGAGCTTTTTGGCCCGATGAAGGAGGGCACGGTTACTGCAGGCGCCATACTTGTAGAGGAGATGGACGCTCGAGTTTTTAAGGCAATGCTGGCGTTCATTTACAGTGACTCTGAGCCAGAGATGGACAAGGAAGATGATGAAGATGTGATTTGGCAGCAGCTGCTTGTTGCGGCAGATAGGTATGATCTCCAGCGGCTGAAGCTCATGTGTGAAGATAACCTTTGTAGGTTCATCAACGTGAACACCACGACGGCCATCCTGGCGCTAGCCGAGAGCCACAGTTGTAATGGGCTGAAGAAGGCGTGCTACGATTTTCTGGGCACTCCAGGAAATCTGAAGGCTGTCGTGGACACTGATGGCTTCGATCACCTCGCCAAGAGTTGCCCCTCTGTTATGAAGGAGTTGATTGCCATGCTTGCACATTAGTCTTAGTGTTCACGGCTTCTAGATTTTAGTTGTTCTCTACCCGTTATTTTAATTGTTCTCTACCACTTAAAATTGGGTTATGATTTTACTGAATCTTTGTCCGACTTGCTTATTATCTGGTCATAATGTTTTGTTTTCCCATGATAGAACGCTTCTAGTAAAACGCAATATCCGTTTTGTCGCCGTTCTAAGCTGATTGTTCCTCTATCTTCAGATTATAATTTGGAAAGAATAGACCTTATTTTCACTTAAAAAGTTTGATACTAGCTAGTCCACTCCATCTCCACAGGCCTACAGCCCTATAGCTGCAACTGGCGGCATCACATTGTACTGGTTAATTTACTGTTTGTTTCAATCAGTATGTCGCAGTGTACAATCGCTACAAGGGGAACATTTGGAAAACAAAACAGCTACAAATTTAACATTCCAAAAACAAAACAGCTAAATATTATTTAAAGCTAACACAGAGAGAAATATAATACAAGTTAGATAGTGTCTCATGTACAAGAATTGCTCAGCATGTCTGTCTCATGACATCAAAACCACTTAGCTTTACGCAACATAAAGCTTTGTAGTTTGTAATAATCTTTCACCAAGGTAATCTTTGCCAATTCTACAAGCCAATCCTATTAAATATGTCCGTATTCCTTGATGATCCTCATTGTATTTGCAATCTGTATCCAGAGTTAAAACCTGGAGCGCGGGTGCATTTTCCACGGCTAGCAGGATTTCAAGTTGGCCTGTGGATCCCATAAATCCCATGACATGTAGATTCTTGAGGTAGTTATGCTGACATCCTGGAAGGCTTCTGATAGGATGCTGTCTAGTATGAGGAATGGCGAAACTACGAAACTGCATCAGATAGGGGAAACAAAATGATGAGCAGACTTATCTACTAACCAATTGATATATCTGTAGCAATGATAATGATCACTTATAAATAAAGCTTTGTCTGGCAGAAATTCAGCTATTGGGTAGTTTAGTTTCATAAAAATCAATCATTAAATGTGAGAAACGATACTATGTTTATGATTGCTTGCTTAAACGTTGAAAAGGCCAGAGAGAAACAGAGACATGCATGTTCCTGTCATGTTTTTTTTTACCAGAAACGAATAGCTATAACGTGTTCCCCAACACCTTTCTTGAGCCCAAATACAAGAAAATCAAGTCTAATGTCACACTCACGCATACAAAATAAATGACGACTACTAACAAAGTAGGTAAGAGGTACTTACATTCAGCTCAAGCTTTTCAATAAGAGGAGCAGCTCTCAAATAAGAGGCTAAAGAGAGAATGTTTCCCGCATCTTTATGAGTGATAATTAAATCCAAATGTAAGTACTTCAGCTTGGAAAACTTGCTGGGGTTCTCTAGCAACCCAGGCATCTGTTAAAGGTTACAATAAGAAATACGCAAGATGAAATTTAAATAGTGACAATAAACAGCTGGGACAACACACCTTCAATCGAGTAGTAGCTATCAGAGTCAGGCTTTGAATAGTTGGAAGTGCAGTGGGTAATGTAGTGAGGGCATGCTCGAGAGTTATGCATCCATTAAGATGAAGGTGCACGTCTTTCAGCTCTCGCGATTGACTGAGGTCAATAGGATGCCACTCCCCTCTGTACACGAAGGTTTTGAGGTTCTCGGCATTGAATTGTATTTTGGTTACATCACAGTATGCAACATGCAAGTGCACCAGGCAAGATAATGGACGATCCACCTTTAGTTCATCATCCAGATGACACCTAACTATACTCAACCATTCAAGCTTAGAGCAACTAGATAACATATCTTCAAGATCCTTTGCTGTGACATGTACCAAGTTGAGATCGAGCTTTCTTAAATTGGGGAAACCATTGAAACGAGACCGCAATTTGATAAACACAAAGCTAAGCTGAATACACTGTAGACAGGATGTGCTTCTGCTGTCCAGATACTCAATAGGGAATAAATACCGACCATTACGACCATGGAATTCGGACGGTACTAAATCAAAAGCTAGATTCTTTGTCTGAGATGCCACAACAAACCTAACCCAATTATCGAGATGAACAATCAGCTCTCTGTTAAACTCAAACTGGACCTCGAAATCTTCCACAAACATGCCACTGTGTCTTTGAAGGACAGTATTGACATTCCGAACAAACTTCGAAGTGTACTGTATCAACCCGGTTGCAATCATGCGGCCACACATTGTGGCACCAACGAATCTCAGTTTGGGATGGATGGACCAGACAGACCTCCATTTGCTGGACAGAATACTAGTCCTCATAACCTCCTTGAGCGGCAACTCTGACAGAACCTTGCACTGTATGTCCTGCATGGGCAGATGGGCACAATATCACAAGTAAGCCCTGTTTTGGAGAGCTCCTGCTCCCAACTCCCTCACTGGAGCAGGAGGCGCTGCCCCGAAACGCCCCAACACAACAGTTTTGCTTGAGTTGAATTAGACCCTGCTCTTCCCACTCCAGTGAAAACGACCGGAGCAGCAAAATGATTTATTTGGCTGCTCCACCCGTGCCCCGCACCCTTTCAGTTTCTAAACATACCGACAATTTTTGGTAATTACTGGCAATATGCCTTTAGAGAAAAACCCAACCTTGTGCCTGGCTCGCCCCTCACTCCTTTGTCTCCCTTCGATCGAGGGATTGCTGGTATTTGGTCGCTCCCGTGTCCCTCCCGTGTCGCTCCCGCGAGCGACCGGGGGAAAACCCTACCCCGCCTCAGGCCGCCGCCACCCTCCTCCCCTCCCCTCGCCGCCGCCGGGGCGCGCTGGCGGGCAAAGCCCGGCCGGCGTCAGCGGCGGCGGGGCTCCTTCTCCCTCCCCAAGGCGACGGACCGCGCGGGTGGACCGGACTGAGCGGGGCGGCGCGCTGGTGCAGGGCGCGGCGGCGCGGAGGCGGGCGGCGGCGGCGGAGGTCGCGGCGTCCCAGCTCGGCGCGGAGGGCTGCAAGGGGGTGGTTCCGGCGGCGCGTTCCGGCGCGCCTCAGGCGGCGGCGGTGTGGCTGCCTCGTGCGGGCAGGGCACATCCGGAGGTCGGCGGCGGCGGCGTTCGGGCGGCGCGGCGCTGCACTCCGGTGACGCGGTGGGGGGCCGTGGCTTGCTTCCAGGAGCCGTGGTGGCGGCGCGGGGTGCCGGCAGGAGCTGGCAGGGTGGGGCATCGCGGGCGTGCATCCTCGGGTAGCTTTGGCTAGCCTAGATCTAGGCCCACTCGGGCCCGATCTGGGCTTGGGGTGGGCCTTTCGCGACGCTGGCACCTCTTGGAGGAGGGGTTGCGGTGTGGGGCTTGTAGGACGGCGGCGGCTGCGGCTGCGCTGTAGCAGCGTGGCGGTGGAGACTTTACGGGCCCTTTTTTGGGCCCGGCCGGGCCCGAGACCTGGTGTGTCTCTGCTGCTGCGTCCGGACGGCAACCGCCATTGGTGGTGGAGGTTGATCTCCTCCGCACGGCTGTGTCGCGGCCGCCATCCTACATCAACCAAACCTACCCCCACCTTGCAGGTCACGCGACGAACCTGGCTCGGTGGGTGCGAGTCCGGCTCGATGGACGCCGGGGCGGCGGCCTCGGAAGGTGGATGGCTTCGACGTGCCTTCGGCGGAGGAGGCTCCGGGAGGTGACGTGTGCTCCCCAGTCCGGTGGTGGTCCGGCAGGCCCGGGGGAGCTCGGTGGCGATGGTGCTACTGCTTGGTGGCTGGGATTTGCCGTGGTGGCGGATCCCCTGGTGGAAGGAGGGGTAGAACTTGGGCGGCGGTTGGCGGGTTCGATGGCACCCTTGCTGCAGTGCGCTGGTGGGACTTCACGAGCCTCCGCGGGCTCGGCCGGGCCAGAGGGCCTGGTTTGTCTTGCTGCTACATCCGGTCGGCTACCACCTGCTGGTGGTGGAGGTAGGTCCCTCCCGCGTGCTGTTGACAGGCCGACCCTCACCGACGTCTCCACTCTCTCGGCCTACCGGCTTCGCTCCGTGGCTCTCGGTATGTGGGCGGTGGCGACTTCAAGACTGGGATGGCGCGTGCTCGTGGGTGGCGTGATTGGTGGAGCTTTTCAAAGTGCTCGGGAGGATGGATCTGGAGGGGTCGGGAGAAATCCTTGTCTGTTGACACTGGCACGGTGACGCCCGAGGGTGTCACCTTCCTTCTTGAAGGGTGTCGGGGGCTTCCCTCCCCCATCCCCCTGCTGCGTATCGGGGGAAACCCTAGGTCCCGGCCGGACAGTAGTGTCGTCGTCGTCACTCCCCTTTTTGGAGGTGCTGTTTTGGTACGCAGGCGCTTTGGATTGCGGGTGTGTGGTGGTACTTCTCTGGAGGGCGCACCGGTTGCGAGTTGTTTCCGTTTTCAGCACACCACCGTTATCGGCTTTCTTCTTTTTTTTATTTCTTCTTGCTTTTCGTGTTGGGCGTGGGGTCTCCCCGCGCCGTGTATCCTGTGGTGTTTGTTTCTTGAGAGAATTCCTTATTTGACACTACTTGAAAATTTTATTCCTTATTTGACACTGGGAAAAAATTTCTTACCTATATGACACTTGGGCTAAATTTTATGCCTTATATGACACTCTAGTTCATTTTGAGCTCTTACAGTGTTAAACAGGAACATGAAATGACACTTTTGCCCCTATGCATTATGTGACCAATATTTCGTACTAAGACAAAGCACTGACCTATTCCGAGAATGAGATTAAATAACTTGCCTAACTTGCATCTTTTTGTTTGCCTTCCAAAACCCACTGATGGCTGTCCTTCGTTTCAGACCAAACAACATAGGTTCAGAGACTAAATAATTGATAGATCGTCAGAGTCAGATTTCTCTTCTTCTTGCGTGCCTCTCACCTCTTTAGAGAGACGATGGTGGCAGTGTGGCACGGTGGCCGCGCTCCTGGAGGCCGGCTGCACCCGCCCTGCGGGCTGCAGGACAACGACGTCTTTGTCAAGAACATGCCCCGTTGACACGTACAAGACCGGCGGTCCTTGTGGTAGTTATTGGGCAATCGGCATGATCGCGTGCACTTGGTGTCCTGGAATAGCATGCTGTCGACCGGGGCTAGCTACGTCGTGCATGCCAGCCGCTGGAGCTGGTCTTCTCATTGTCGTCCCTGTGCTGAACAGCGGCGATGGTGATGTCGGTTTCGGCCAGGCGCCGGTGTTGAGCAGCACGCCATGCCGCGTCCCATGAGGGCGGACGGACGTCGAGAGCCCAATACGCGACCCCGAAGTCACATATCCTGATGCTCATTGCGGCGTCAGGCAGCGCGTTGGAGGCCTTCCGTCACCATGCACCATTGCCGGCTCGCCCTGGTCATCGAGGACAAGCACGCCTCGTCGCACTGGTCGCAGAGAAGGCGGGGCACGCGGACAATGTGCGGGTGGCAGACGCGAAGCTACGCGTCGAGTTCCTACCAGAAGGTGCGGCGGAGGAGCTTGACGTCGGCGAGCTTGGACTGAAGCACAGGGTGCTGAAGCTGGACGGCGTCAAGTTCCTACAAGAAGGCGAGGCACAGGGTGCTGAAGCTGCCCTCGCTGCCGACGGCAGTCGTGAAGCCGATCTAGTGGTCACGGGGAGAAAAATGACAGCATGGGCACTCCGCATAGAGGTGATCAGGGCGACGCTAATCAAAAGCACAAACATAAAATACGGAATTTTTTTTGATTCATCTTTACTCGTTGAATGTTAGATACAGCAGCCGTATGATCCTCAATGAACGGGAAGGTCGCACACATCGTCGCATAGCAAGGCCGAAGGCAAGCCACGTCCGTCTTGGACAGGGACAGAGAGGTCGTTTCTCTGCTGGACACGGATGAGAAGGTTGAGTGAACACTTTTTTCTAGTGATGAAGAACTCTCGGAGGGGTAATTTTGTCCTAGAAAAAGAAAACTGACGGAAGAGGCTAACAGATCTAACGACAATGTCATATAAGGAACAAAAATTAGCCCAAGTGACATATAGGGAAGAAAATTTTACTCGGTGTCAAAAAAGGAATCAATTTTTCAAATAGTGTCAAATAAGGAATTCTCTCTTGTTTCTTTGGGCGATGTGCTGTCTGGCCCAGCAGCGGTCTCACCAGTGTGCTTTATTTATAAAGCGGAGCGAAAGCCTATTTCGAGAGATCGAGGGATTGCTCATGTAACACCCCCTCCTCCAAACCCTAGGGGTTCCCATTTGGTGGTGGTGGCGTACCTCACGCGGTCGATATTAGTGAAATGATATGTGTGAAAATGATATTACCGAAATGATATGTTAGACCCCCAATACCTATAAATCGCCTGATATTGCGGTCATATCGACCTAGATTTAAAAGCTCACCCTATCAACCGGCATGGTGGCGTCCGGTATGGCAACCGGCATGGCAGCACCTTGTCGGTTCTTCCCGCTGGCTAACGACTTGACTACGCCTCATGTATGTTACCCAGGTAGCAGAATCCCCTTCCATATGATGATCATGTACAGAGAAAACGAATTATGTCTAACACAGATAAGAAACATAGCCATTATTGTCTTTCCATCCCAGATTTCCAAAGCAGCTGTTTGACCCAAATGGTTTTTACAACTCTGAAATTTGCAGGTGAAGTTGCGCTTCTAGTGAAGATGGAGGTCTCCCAAACAGGGCCCAAATACAACAACTCCACCAAGGCGGTGGCGAGGAAAAGGATCTAAGTTCAAACATACCTCCGGAAGATCTCGAAACTGGAGCTCTGGTCTTCTCCTTTTGCAGATCGGTTTGCCGCCGCAAACGCTCGTCGACCTTGCCGTGCTGCTTCTGCGCGGCATTGGCTCCATCGGAATAGAGACTTGCGTGGGGTGGACAACGGTACGGTTCGAGCCGCCGGTGGCTCTGCTGCAGCAGTTCGCCGGGATACCCGCCCCCTCCGTAATCCCCTCCGGCCGTGTTCGTCGGATATTGCGACGAGCTCCGCGTGGGCCGTGGGGGATAGGTATCGTGGAGACGCCTGTTTGGTTCGAGGGGATGTCCGATTTGGTGAAGAGAAGGAACCGGAGCCGGCGGTGAGGAGCTCACTAGCACCTTCTCTCTTTTCCCAAAGCGAGCCGACCTAACTTTCAGTATTTTCAAAAAATCATCGTAAATGGTATTTAAAAGTTTCAAAAAAAATCTACTTCATCCCGCATACCAGCATGCACCTGTGGACGGGAGAGCAGGTCTTCGAAACCACTTGTCTTTGCGATCCTATACATGAAAAGACGAATAAGGTTTATGAAAAACGCTCCGCGACTGCTCAAGTTTGTCATCACGGCGTGTCTTCCTGATCGTCAAGTCAGACTTTGCGCGTATCGTATTCAACGCCGTCTTCTTTGTTAAGTTTCTATACGTTTGCACCAACGGCAGCCGATCAGTATGTACACCGTGATCCGATCTGTTGCTATAATATGACCGATTTTATATATGCACCGCTACTGTTCATGTTGATTAATACATCTAGTATGTTAGACTTTCACGTGATAGTAGCGGTTGTAGTAATGTTTTATATTCTGAAATTAATTGTGAAAATTTTGCCTAATAATTCAACATGTACTCCCTCTGTCTTGAAATAGATGTCAGAGATTTGTCTAGATTTGCATATAGCTATACATTAAACCGTGTCTACATACATATAAATCTGGATAAATCTTCAACATCTATTTTAAGAGCAAGGAAATATAATTTTTTTTTTGCTAACGCAACTGAAATGGTCCAGTGTGCAAACAAACTAAAAAAAGTGTTGTTGAAGGTTGATTTTCATAAAGCGTTTGATTCAGTACATTGGGAGGCTATCATGTTTTCGCTGACCCACTTGAGAAAATCGAATGTTTTTGAAGCTACTATGAAGCCATGACCTCTTATATCCAGCATATAACTGTGATGCAGTTTACAGTACTGTCACCATTGTGCCGACTCCAGGTGCATGCATAGAACACTCATCTTCCTCTCAAGATTTGTAGGTATGTTGCCATCTCCATATTAAGATCCAATTATGCAAGATTAGAGAGGTAGCTGACAAATAGTGTGTACTCTATCTACCGAAGTAACATATTGTTTATTTGCAATTCACATTGTCTTCCCAAGTTTACAAAGAAAATCCATAGTTACAGGTTTTTAAATCAGTGGAAGTTCACCTGGTAGTTTTTAAGCCTATGTTCATCCTTTTGTGTTCTTCCTTCCTCCCTTCATTACAAACCTTAAATAATTGCAAGTTACATTGAACAATATTATTGCCGTGACTCCTATTTTCCGTTTGGTTTCCCGTTTCCTCTTCTCCAATCCCATTACGCCTCTTCCCTTCCTTTCAGCAGCAAGCCTTCACGGTGGTCCAGTCAAAATCATCGATGCCATCAAGAAATCCCTAGACTATGCGCTGGTCCAATGCGCCCCGCCGCCGAACACTTCACTGCTGAAAAGGAGAAGCTCCTCATCCTTACGTGCGCCAGCGAGGGAGTGTCGTCCGTGGCGGCGACGGGGCTGTGGGAGGAGACGAGGTGGGGGTTGTCCAGCGTGGCGCCGGACCCGCCGCCGTTGCACAACTTCGGCGAGGAGCCGCTCCTCCTCATGTGTCACCGCTGGCAGGCGAAAGAGCCGCATTCCGCGTCACCCCTTCCCCCAATAGTCCCGTGGTGGCCCGAAGGCCGCAACCCCATGGCGTCCCCTTCCACCTTCCTCTTGCGCAACTGCCAGCCAGTAAGAGGGCTGCAGTCCCGAGCCGCCCCCTCCCCAGTCTTTCAAGCATGGCAAAGGGGTCCCAATGGCGGCGGTCAGCGGCCATTGTTCTCCATGAATGGTTGCTCCTCTGT
This sequence comes from Avena sativa, assembly GCA_916181665.1. Classification (NCBI taxonomy): domain Eukaryota; kingdom Viridiplantae; phylum Streptophyta; class Magnoliopsida; order Poales; family Poaceae; genus Avena; species Avena sativa. Next base: position 364,249,376 of record OV702279.1, on the reverse strand, counting down.
AGCTCGGTGCCATGCCGTGTATGCGTAAATTTCAATAATTTCTTCGTATTTAATTTTCTTCCCCTTCTTTGACAACCGAATCCATCTTCTTCCTTTTTATAGTTATAAATTAGTGCGGATGGCACATGGCAGCATCATGCGCCCGCTATCTCGTGGGACAAGGATCAACGGCTGGCGCACATTACGCGTGGAACACTAACTTGCCCACAACATCGTTCGGAGGCGATGACTGCTGATGTTGTCAGTTTATATTTTGATTTCAATATACTGTGACTGATCTGGTATGCCTTTTCTCATCCTTGGCAACAAGAGCTAAATGTTTTATCAACACATTCTGTAACTATGATTCTTACTACCGTTTCATCATTAGCAAATCATCCCTTGCACCATGCATATGAAAACCTGATTCTTCTACCCGGCGATTGATGTTTCCTATTTCAGTGTAGTGCGCCTGATATATTATGTATTTCTCATTCTAGAAAAAACAACTAGATGTTATATCAGAATACTTTTTAACTTTATTCCTTCATACCGGTTCAAGTTTAACTTATTTGTTAGATCAGACTTACACAGATCAGACTTGCACGAAATACCAATTTTCATTATATACTCACCGAGATGATCACTAGGAACGCCTCCTATCTATGTGACTGGCGGTACTTGGCATGAGGATCTGCGAGAGGCTGCTAGATGGAGGCACAAAGGAGACATCTCTTGCGGCCAAGTCAGGGTGGAGCAGGGCAAGAAGGCGACATTCATGGAAGTCCTAGGGATACATGTCATGCCGTGCTGCGATGTAGCCCAGAATTAGTGGTATAAAGATGTCTCCCATTAGTTACTAATGCATAGAAGGTATATATTACGATTTTAATAATGTATTTGCAATTTAGTATCATGGGTGGAGAGTTTCTTTTGAAATTAGTGCAGAATATTTTACATTTTTCAGAGAATAGGAGACAGGGGAGATCCAATCGGAGCCGATTATAAAATTTACTCCAATATTTCAAGAGTTAAGGTATCTTCTTCCTTGCTAGATTAAAGTTTGGATCTTTGTTTTAACAACAAGTTGACTGACTAAAGTTGTTGCCACAATTTAGAAGGTAAGATGCTGAGAAGGTTCAGTTTTAACGTATTTTTTTCCTTGCTACATAAAGTTTGGCTCTACGTTTTAACACGAAGTTGATCGACTAAAGCTATTGCCATAATTCAGAAGATAATATGAAGAGCAGGTTCAGTTTAAACGTTGTTCGTAGTATATAATATTGCATAGAGATATCGGTTGATGTGCATTGCTAGGATTCGGCCAATTTAGTTACAATGAATTTTGAAATATGTCCGACCTCCAGAGGTCTTTTAGTCGACCATATAAGTTACAACAAAATAAAATAGCTTCATATTTTCATATTTTCTCTACTAAAGAGGATTTTAAGAAGAGACCACATTAGTCTGGAGTCAAACATGTGTTTTGTTCTCCCGGGTTAGATGGAGTCCTTAACAAGTCTAATAGGAGAGGCAGCTCCTCAATAGGAAAAACTATACTGCACATTTACTTCCTTTTTGCACTTGCGCGCTTTGTTTTCGCTGACCCACTTGAGAAAATCGGATGTTCTTGAAGCTACTATGAAGCCATGACCTCTTATATCCAGCACATAACTGTGATGCAGTTTATAGTAATGTCACCATTGTGCCGACTCCAGGTGCATGCATAGAACACTCATCTTCCTCTCAAGATTTGTAGGTATGTTGTCATCTCCATATTGAGATCCAACTATGCAAGATTAGAGAGGTAGCTGACAAATAGTGTGTACTCCAGGTGCTTAAGTATATTCTTATCAATTCACTTCTATAAAACAATCTAATTATAACTTTCTATTAAAAAGGGAGATTTCATCAAATACTATATACATAAGGCAATGTGCTTAGTCATTAAATCTTGACTCCTAAAAGGAATCTAAGTTTATACAAAACCCTAAATCCAAGGGTAGTACTCATAATTCAAAACCCTAAACCTCTTTGTTTATCACAATAGAATATATACATTTCATTTTCTAAATTAATGGGAATAGTAATAACCATATCAATGTCTTTCATGTTTCATGCATCAAATGATCCAGGATCATTATACATATAAAATTTATATTCAAACTATGAGCCAATTAGAGTTAAGTCTATAAACAAATAATAAGATATCATTCAAGAAATCCCTAACTAAAATAGGAGAGAAAAATAATGAAGAAAGTTTCTACAAACTATTAACAAGGGGATTCATATTAAGTAAATAAAAGAAATACAAAAAGATGATATAATAAAAATTCACAAATGAGACTAAGTATATTTTAGTATTGTTGTAAATATCCAGCAAACAAATCATACAAAGAAAGGTTCAAAATATAAATCAAATTCAAATCTGAATAAGAAAACGGAAAATAGAAAAAGGATAAAACAAATAAAAATACTACCTGGCCGTGGCCCAACAACCTGTTGGAGATATGCCCAAGAGGCAAAAATAAAGTGGTTATTATCATATCTTCATACTTATGATAAATGTTTACATACCATGCTAAAATTGTATTAACCGGAAACATTAATACTTATATGATTTGTAAACATAAAAGAGTCCCTAGTAAAGCCTCTTGTTAAACTAGCATTGTTGGTTAATATATGATCATGGTTTCCTGATCATGAACATAGAGATGTTATTAACAACAGGGTCATATCATTAGGAGAATGATGTGATGGACATACTCCTATAGTTAAGCATAACATAAAGATCAAGTCATTTAATATAGTTCATTTGCTATAAGCTTTCTGATACATAGTAACATAATTCCTTCGACCATGAGATCATGCTAATCACCATCACCGGAAGGATGCTTTGATGATATCAAACACCACACCGTAAAAAGGTGGCTATAAAGGTGGCATTGAGTGTTCGGAAAGTATGGGTTGAGGCACATGGATCAAGAGTGGGATTTGTCCATCCATATGACGGATAGATATACTCTGGGCCCTCTCGATGGAATGTCATCCAATTAGGTTGCAAGCATGTGACTGGCTCACAAGGGATCACATATCACAGGAACGAGAAAAGAGTACTTATCAGTAATGAGGTTGAACTAGGTATGCAGAGATACCAACGATCAAAACCTCGGATAAGTAAACTATCGTGAGACAAAGGGAAATTGGTATCGTATGTAAGTGGTTCATTCGATCGGAAAGTAATCGTAGAAATATGTGGGAGACATATGAATTTCCAGATTCCTCTATTAGTTATTGATCGGAGAAGTGTCTCGGTCATGTCCGCATAATTCACGAACCGTAGGGAGACACACTTAAGGATTCGATGTTGTTAAGTAGTTATGGAATGATGAGTAAGAGACCGAATGTTGTTCGGAGTCTTGGATGGGATCCGGTATATCACGAGGAGATCCGCAATGGCCCGGAGAATAAGATTCATATAAGGAAAGTCCTGTTTCGGAGTTCGGGAATGATTCCGGTGTTTTCACCAGGAATGTTCTAGAAGGGTCTAGAAGGTCCGGCACTCCGGAGGGGAAGGGTACATGGATGTGTAATGATAATGTGGAATGGTTGCATCATGTACAAGGTCACTTGGCTGGGCAAATATGGAGAGAGAAATCAAATCCTAGTTTGAAAGTCAAACGCCAATTTGAAAAGTCAAATCTGAAGTTTGCTTGGTGGAGGGAGAGTAGGAAACCTACTTGGGGAGGAAGTCCCACTCCCTCCACCCGCCGGCCATGAGGAGGAGTTGGAGGAGGACTACCTCCTCCCAAACCGCCCCTCCCACCTATATAAGAAGGGGTAGGGCGCCCCTACCCCTCACACCCAAACCCTAGCCCCAAGTCGCCAGCCACCTCCAAGTGTTGCCGCCTAGGGCTCCTCCCAAGTCGCCGACTAGGGTTTCCCCAAACCCTATCCACCGGCAACACCACCCTCCTTGGCGCCTCTAAACCCTAGATCGCCAAGGCCCCTCTCTTGCTCCACCATACTCGCTCCGGCCTAAGGCGAAGCCCTGCGAGATCTCCCCTCTACTTCCGACACCACGCCGTCGTGCTGCCGGAATCGCGAGGAGAGTGCTACAACCTCCGCTGCCTGATGGAACAAGGGAGAGGGAGGTCTTCATCGAGTACCGAACGTGTGACCGACTGCGGAAGCACTGCCGGAACGCAGCGCCGGAAGGATCGTCTACGCGATCTTGAGATCGGCAAGAGTACGACTACATCACCCACGGGAATCTGCTCTTGTTAACCGCTTTGGAATCTTCGAGGGTGAGTTCCTCTATCGACTCGTTGCTACAATCTAATAGATAGATCTTGGCTTGTTTGTGTGCATGCGGTAGAATTTTTTTTGTTTTCCATGCTACGAACCCCTATAGTGGTATCAGAGCCGTGTCTATATGTAGATCTGTTGCATGAGTAGAATACAATGGTCATTGTGGACGGTGGTGCTTTTATTATCAATTGCTTCTTGTGTACTTTGCATCTTGCGGTATGGTGGGATGAAGCGGCCCGGGCTAACCTTACATGACATCGTTCATGAGACTTGCTCCACGCTCAACATGCAACTTGTATTGCATAAGTGGCTTTGCGGGTGTCTGTCTCTCCCATCATAGTAAAGATTCAATTTACAACGAGCACTTGATAGTGCAAGGATCAACGTTGTGGTTCTTGTTCGTAAGTTAGAACGACACTTATTGAAAGCCCCAAACCACGTAAAATATGCAAAGAAAATTAGAGGCGCCTAAATTTGTTTTGCAGGGGTGTGCTGTGATGTGATATGGCCATGATTGTGATTATATATGATGTATGCAATGTTCCTTATTGTAAGTTGGCAACCGGCAGGAGCCATATGGTTGTCTTTTAAAATTCCGTTAAGACCCGCGTGTCTATTATTCAAAGTAGTTGTAATAGTTGATGCTGGTGGATGACAACCATGAAGCGGCACCATTGACCTTGACACCATGCTGGTGATGATGGAGATCATGTTCGTGCTTAAAGATGGAGATCGGAAGCACAAGAAGAAAGGCCATATCATATCACATATTATGAATTGCATGTGATGTTAATCCTTTTATGCATCTTGTATTGCTTAGTTAACGACAGTAGCATTATAAGATGATCCCTCAAGCACACAATTTCAAGTTTTAAAGTGTTCATCCTTAGTAAGCACCGTTGCTAAAGCTCGTTGTTTCGAAGCACCACGTGATGATCGGGTGTGCTAGATTTTGCGAGTGTATACAACGTGAGCAAGCCAGATTTGCTCATGCGGAAGCTAAGGTTTGATCTTGACGAGCCTAGCATGTACAGACATGGCCTCGGAACACGGAATACCGAAAGGTAAAGCATGAGTCATATAGATGATATGATGAACATGATGATTATTCGCCTTTGAAACTATATCATGTCACGTGATGATCGGACTTGGTGTAGTGAATTTGGTTCGTGTGATCACTAAAACAATGTTAGGGATATTGTTTTGAGTGGGAGTTCAACAGCAATATGATTATAAGTTGAACACTATTTATCATAATTTAAATCAAAGTGAATTTGCATAGTTGTTGTAGTCATTGGCATCCGTTTACCACCTTGCGCTTAGTTATAATTGAGATAATAGAACTATAGAATTCTGGTTAGTTACTTTACGAACTGGTATCGTATTGTTTTGAAGTGTTAATCTAAAGTTTAAAAGTTCTATTGCAAACTTTCAGTAAATTCCGGTGACTCCATGAAGTTTAATACTTGGTATTAAATCAAGAGTGACAATTCCAGTGTTAGTATATAAGTATCATGTTTGTCTCCATGATTCTTGATATTCAAAAAGATTGTTTTAATATCAAGGTTATCTAGGAGTTGAAAGAGTTGTTTCAGAAACCATCATGTGTGGAAGATATTGCGATATCTGAAATGATGTTTTGGTTACAACATGATAGAGTATAATATGGCAAAGTTTATGTTCTCATATTTGATGAGAATTTACAAAAGGTTAGAGACACTAGTTGTTCTAATCCTCCAAAAGGTTTTGGAGAGCAACATTATACTCGCGATTCACCGTTATAAGCTAAAATTAGCTTGATCATGAATTTCCATGATATGAGTGAATATTTGATAAAATGTTTACTACACTAAAAGATTACTAAAGAATGGAATTTGACAGAACACCAAGTATTTGATGATGGTGATCTACTTCAAAGTGCAAGTCCAAAGACATTGGTATTTAACTATACACGCTTTGGACTATGTGTCATGTGTCTGACTCCACTATTGATGTTGATAGATTCTTTCAAACAGAAAAGGAAATACTGAAAGAGAATCTCATAAATATATGGCAGAAAAGAAAAGACTAGAATTGTTAAGCTTAGGTATATAGAGGATATACAAGTTATGGCTATATTCTTTGCTTATTAAACAATGTGGTTCTTAAATATTGGATACTGAATTTGTTGGTGTGAATCGTCATACAAAACAACACAATTCATGAACTACAATGGCCTAAGTAACTAGCAAAAGAATATGTGATGATGTTCATCGAGAACAAATAAAGGGTTGTTGTGTTGCTCGTTAACATCAAAGCTTGCCTTCAAGATTTGTTTTATCAGGTATTATGAGAACAAAAGGGTTGTTCAAATAATTGCCGTAATCCATAAAAGATGGATGATTTACAAATCTTGTTGGATAAATCACATCCATAAAAAATTGCTAAAAATGTCAAAAGACAATTGATAAGAAAGTTACTTAGGAAGTGACATCGCCGTTTAAATTATATTGGAAAGAAAACATGAAGAAACTCCATGTGGATGGAATTTTGGAGTCTTTTGATTTTTTGATCAAATGACACTTGTTAAAGTTTCCTAGAGATAATTAAAACTTCGTTCATAGGCCAAAAGGGAACGAATGACTAGCTTATTGGAACTTGTACATATTGTTGTATGAAGTCCATTATGTGTAGTCAAGAGCTATGAATTTCAACTTCATATGCTTTCTTCGAAAATTTGAGTGAATATATGAATATTTACTTAATAAGGATGAAGTATGAAACATTTTAAAAGTTCAAAGACTTTCAAGATGAAGTGCAAAATCATTGTAACAAGAATATAAATAGTTTATGATAAGATCATAAAGGAATATATTTGAGTTACAAGTTTAGCATAAAACACCTAAGATTTAAGGAATCGTTCTGTGGATTTGCATTTCCCGAAACACCATAAGAGTATGGAGCGTTCAAGATATGTAATTAAACCTTGTTTGACATGGTAAGATCAAAGGTGTTATACATAAAACTGCCATTATATTTTAAAGATTAAAAGCTTTAGAGACTACCGTTTTTCCACTGAAAAGAGCTCCATCATAATCCGTTGAATTGACACCATATAAAGTTATGGTTTGGGATGAAACCCAAGTTGTCCTTTCTTAAAAATTGGTATGCTATGCATAAGAAAGATGTTTGCAACCAAAATCGGATGAACATATCTTTGTATGTTATTTTGAATAATAGTTAATTAATCCTCCATAACATCAAAGGCAAAAGTTTTTGTCGCTTAATATGTCAAGTTTCTTTGAGAAGGAATTTTCCGTCAAAAGTTAAGTGGGAGGACAATAGAACTTTGATGAGGTTAAAAGAACCTTAGCTATATGTGCAAAGTTGCGCAGCATTGAAAAGTATTCCAGAGGCAGCAACAATGCTCATGGCTCACGTGCCTCAAAGGTTGTGGTCACAGAGGTCTAAGTTCGTATTGAACAAAGTAGGTCGGGTAGAAAATCAAATACCAAGATTTGAGAGTTAAATCATTATTTAACAATAATGATCAGACTACATGCAAAGAATCAATGATGGGCCCTGACTCCGTCAAATGGCTTGAAGCCATAAAATCCGTGATAGTTCCATATACGAGAGATCAAGCTTTGAACTTGAAAGACCCCCTGGAAAGGTACAAGACCTTACAGTCATATTTGGATCTATGAAGAAATAGACATAGATGTTTCACATATATGAAATTATCGACATGTCGAGAAAGAGTTCACGACAATGTTCAAAGAGTTGACTATGACAAGATCTGATCTTTCATTAAGCGATATTTAGTCTAGACGGATTAATGTAGCAACCACGACATATAATCTTGTTATGTATTGAATAAACAAAACAAGTTCTTCTAATAGAATGGTTACCTAGGACGCGTGCATGACACGGTCCAAAGGGTTTTGTTAATTCAAAGGATGCTAAAAGGATATGCAAACTTCAATGGTTGAAGTAAGCATCGCGGAGTTGGAATCTTCACTATGATGAAACTGTTAAAAGAGTTTAATTTCATTGGAGACGATGAAGATGCTTGCATTTGCAAGAAATTAAGTGGGAGCGCGAGGACATGTTTATACTACATTATCTGGAAGACATATTGTTGATTGAAAATGATGTATCCTTTTATTAACACAAGATAAGAATTTCATCTCGATGAAAGGCTTAGGCAGAACCCGAATATTTGGCATCAATGTCTATATGGATAAATTGTGATGCCAATATGGTTGTGCCAGAAGTACATAGATGAGATATTGAATGAGTTCAATATAGAAACTACAAGAAAGGTTCTTGTTGCACAGGAAGGATTGAATAAAGATTTAAGTATTTTTGATACTTGATAAATACAATCACAAAGAGTATTTTATCAATCATGTTGTGATGTGTACAAATCCAGATATGTCCTATGCTCTAAATGTTATGAGAGTATACCAGAATGATTCATAAGATGATTATTGGACGATAGTAAAGATATTCTTATGATCTTTTAGAAGAACTAAGAATATATTATTTTGTAGAAGTGACAAATAGATGGTTAGTTCATTGTAAAAGTATTACATTGATACTAATTTTGTCACAAAGTACAAATTAAGTTTATCTCAATCTAAACTAAGGGTGGCACAATATGATGGAAAGTAAGTTCCATAATGAATTTGGATGAGTTACAAAGTTAAGACATTGTGAAAGATACTACAACAAAAGGCTAAGTATATGACTGCTGTTATAGCAGCAAAAGAGGGCATTTGTGTCAAGTAGTTTGTTATCAAACTAGGTGTAGTTCACAGCGGGATAGTACTATGAAGATATATTGTATGACAATATTATCAACATGTTTTAACCCCAAGGAACTAAAAGTCTCACCAAAGGACCAAATTTGTACAAAGCCATATCATTAGAGAATGAGTGATGCGTAGAGACGCAAAGACATGCAATTACACACGAACCTGAAAGTGTCGGATCCGGATATCAGTTGACCACTAGCAATCATGTAAATGCAACACTAGAAAGCCATAGGTGTTGAATGCACAAAGGTTTGAAACTAGATTATTGACTCTAGTGCAAGTGGGAGACTGTTGGAGATATGCCCAAGAGGTAATAATAAAGTGGTTATTATCATATCTTCATACTTATGATAAATGTTTACATACCCTGCTAAAATTGTATTAACCGGAAACATTAATACTTGTATAATTTGTAAACATAAAAGAGTCCCTAGTAAAGCCTCTTGTTAAACTAGCATTGTTGGTTAATATATGATCATGGTTTCCTGATCATGAACATAGAGATGTTATTAACAACAGGGTCATATCATTAGGAGAATGATGTGATGGACATACTCCTATAGTTAAGCGTAGCATAAAGACCAAGTCATTTAATATAGTTCATTTGCTATAAGCTTTCTGATACATAGTAACCTAATTCCTTCGACCATGAGATCATGCTAATCACCATCACCGGAAGGATGCTTTGATGACATCAAACACCACACCGTAACAGGGTGGCTATAAAGATGGCATTGAGTGTTTGGAAAGTATGGGTTGAGGCACATGGATCAAGAGTGGGATTTGTCCATCCATATGACAGATAGATATACTCTGGGCCCTCTCGGTGGAATGTCATCCAATTAGCTTGCAAGCATGTGACTGGCTCACAAGGGATCACATATCACGGGAACGAGAAAAGAGTACTTATCAGTAACGAGGTTGAAGTAGGTATGCAGAGATACTGACGATCAAAACCTCGGATAAGTAAACTATCGTGAGACAAAGGGAAATTGGTATCGTATGTAAGTGGTTCATTCGATCTCAAAGTAATCATAGAAATATGTGGGATCCATATGAATTTCTAGATTCCTCTATTAGTTATTGATCGGAGAAGTGTCTCGGTCATGTCCGCATAATTCACGGACCGTAGGGAGACACACTTAAGGATTCGATGTTGTTAAGTAGTTATGGAATGATGAGTAAGATACCGAATGTTGTTCGGAGTCTCGGATGGGATCCAGGATATCACGAGGAGATCCGCAATGGTCCGGAGAATAATATTCATATGAGGAAAGTCCTGTTTTAGAGTTCGGGAATGATTCCGGTGTTTTCACCAGGAATGTTCTAGAAGGGTCTAGAAGGTCTGGCACTCCGGAGGGGAAGGGTACATGGATGTGTAATGATAATGTGGAATGGTTGCATCATGTACAAGGTCACTTGGCTGGGCAAATATGGAGAGAGAAATCAAATCCTAGTTTGAAAGTCAAACGCCAATTTGAAAAGTCAAATCTGAAGTTTGCTTGGTGGAGGGAGAGTAGGAAACCTACTTGGGGAGGAAGTCCCACTCCCTCCACCCGCCGGCCATGAGGAGGAGTTGGAGGAGGACTACCTCCTCCCAAACCGCCCCTCCCACCTATATAAGAAGGGGTAGGGCGCCCCCTACCCCTCACACCCAAACCCTAGCCCCAAGTCGCCAGCCACCTCCAAGTGCTGCCGCCTAGGGCTCCTCCCAAGTCGCCGACTAGGGTTTCCCCAAACCCTAGCCACCGGCAACACCACCCTCCTTGGCGCCTCTAAACCCTAGATCGCCAAGGCCCCTCTCTTGCTCCACCATACTCGCTCCGGCCTAAGGCGAAGCCCTGCGAGATCTCCCCTCTACTTCCGACACCACGCCGTCGTGCTGCCGGAATCGCGAGGAGAGTGCTACAACCTCCGCTGACTGATGGAACAAGGGAGAGGGAGGTCTTCATCGAGTACCGAACGTGTGACCGACTGCGGAAGCACTGCCGGAACGCAGCGCCAGAAGGATCGTCTACGCGATCTTGAGATCGGCAAGAGTATGACTACATCACCCACGAGAATCTGCTCTGGTTAACCGCTTTGGAATCTTCGAGGGTGAGTTCCTCTATCAAATCGTTGCTACAATTTAGTAGATAGATCTTGGCTTGTTTGTGTGCATGCGGTAGAAAAATTTTGTTTGCCATGCTACGAACCCCTACACAACCCTACACCTATCTGACGCTCCTGAGCAGCCCACAACAGCCCAGTAACCAGCCCAGATTCTTTTCTGTCTGTGACTAGCAAGTGGGGTCAGGAGAGGACTGCGGGTTGAGATGAAGAAATTGCCAGGGGGTTATCCGCAAAAGTTGCATCGTCGTCATCGTCACGCACACAGGCAGCTCGCTGGCGGAGCTCGCCGCCGCTCGATGCCATCGTCGTCGTCAGCCTTGCGCCAAGATACTCGTCGTTGTTCCAGGAAGGGATAAGAAGGCCACCGCGATGCCCTGACTCAAACCTTATCCCCAATTCCTCCTTATCCTCTCAGATGCGAACGGGACCGAAACCCTAGCTCACCGGAGCCACTCCTCGCCGTCGAACCACGTCTCCCCACACTATTCTGAGCAGCCATGGAGGAGCGCCTTCCTCCGTAGATCCTTAGGGTAGAATCTTGCATCAAGGGGAGCACTAGAGCGGGTGAATTTTGTCGTTCCTCTTCGCAGCAGCTCGTCGGAATCCTCGTCGGGAAGCTCGATTCCGACCGCGCCTGTCCTCGCCGACCACTCAATCATCATCAGGGTGAGTTCCTGAACCTCCCAGTAACATTCAATCGCCGGATCTCGTTGTAAATCTCCGTTTCACCATATGCCACCATCGGAACTCGTCGGAGCTGAAGCTCCGATGACTATTTCCGAGCAGCGCTGCCACTATTAGGTTCAGTAGGTTGCGCTTATTCGAACTAGGCTTATCTCGCTTGCTAGGGCGCAGTATATCATTGCTGGCGACCAACCTCTGTCGGCGGTGGTGGTGCTGACGCCATCGTTACGTCATGATTGCACCACGTCAGCTAGTTTGACTGGTCGTTTTCCTGCGTGGCAAGTGACGTGGCCTAGGGCCCATGTGTCATCGAGTGAGAGTAGAGAGAAGGTCAGTAACAAATGTATTTTTTTAACCAGTAAGCTGAGGTGGACAATGGCCCACAGGTCAGTGACTAGGGCTAGCTCTTGGCACGGTGTAAAAAGTATTTTCTGTTAATAAATAAATAAAATGTTATAAGTCAATTAATAATATTCCAGAAATCTAATAAAGGATTAAATCTTATTTAATCAATAACTTTTGATTTATAATTCAGAAAAATATGTATAATATATGAAAATTTTCAGAAAAATAAAATCTACAACTTAAAACTATTATCAAATATTATTATGAAAATTATTTAAATAAATATTATTGAGTAAAGGTTTTATAAGTAATAAAACTTTGATAATTCATATTTTTATAATGATAAATGTTAATAATATAAATAAAATACCAAAAATCTTAGAAAAATAAGAATTCTAATTTAAAACTATAATCATGTATTATTAGTTCACTTAATTAAATATTTGTTATCTATTAAGTAATTATAAAGTAATAAGAAATATAAAAATCATATCTTATTATTTATAAATCACAAAAATAAATGTGATATACCAAAATGATCACAAAAATAATATCTACATGTTAAAAATCTAATATTCTACTTTTGAGTTAAATAAAATTTAAATACTTTAATAACTCAAATTAAAAACTTATTTACTTCATTAATAATTCATATAAGGATAAATAAAATTTATTAATAGTCCTAAAATGAGTAAATTAAGTTTAATAAATAGTACTAGTATTAAATATTAATAAAAATGAAGCTTAAATGGTTTAAAACATTATAAATGTCTTTTTATTAACTTATCATTAACCCTAAGTGAAGATTTTATTCTAAAAAGATTCCCATCTATAATAAAACCTTCAAGAACAATTTATGAATACACCAAACCTTTTCTATCTATATTAACCATAAAATTAAGAAAACTACCACAACACTATAGAAAGATGAAGAATAGTTAAGTAACAATTTACCATGGTTTATAAACTATACTCACTTAACTAGAAAAGATAATTGATATTACTCTATTATAGAATCAAGAAACCATTACACCCAATAAAAGAATAACCATTCTTAAATAACTTTAAGAAAACATTCCAGATACACAAAGTACAAATATCGTAAGCATTATACTTACAAAACTATCTATATTTTAAAGTTAACTTTAGTCTACAGAATCTTAATGCAACACTATAAACATTATTATATGTTTTATAGTTAACTTTGGTCTGAAGTAATTAAGTTATAAAGCAACTCAAGCCAAACCATTTGGGAAAACCAATAACATCAACCACCACTAACTAACCACAAATCTTGTTTAGACCTTAGAAGAGAAACCTTTTCTTCGAAGGTTATTCTTTTTGCCACTTCAAACAAGAAATCTTGTATAAGCAATCTTGACTAGTATGTCCTAAGTATATATATTTTACTACTACATATGTGTTGTTCACAACCACTCATAAACCATAATAGAAGCACAAATGTAAAACTTATCCAAAAGAACCACACATTCCAAAGTAACCGTTTTCGGAATCCAAACCCTAAAACAACATTATCCCCGGGATTTGCACTTAGAACGTGCATCACATTACTTATGCATAAAAGCATATTGATTCTTTAAACATTAGTCCTTACTGGACCAATGATGCTGATTTCAGATTTTGGATCTTATACTGACTCGAAGACCGTGAGTGCATAATCTTGCAATCACAAAAGGCAGGTTCACACTTGCTCATGTCCTTTGTTTATTTTCTGTAAAGTATTTTACAAATCCAGTGTTGTTATCACCTGCATTTGAAAAGGGTCTTAAAACAATATTTTTGATAATAATGTGAACTATTGGTTACTGATCCAGGGTGATCAATTAATCTATTAAATCTGACAGTTGGAATACCACTGTTCAGAACTATATCACATAGGACTTAACAACTAATGTCGCCAGTGATTCTTGTGCCGTATATTACGCGTTGACCATGAGATTTAGAATGGGACGGAGAAGTCAGCTGTATCTTCTTCCTCTCGCATGAAGCCGGATGTGCAGTTCGTGGCTGTTATCCTCGTAGCGTGCATATTAATTGGTAATTCATAGAGGATATGCAGCATATGGGTGGGAATCCTCATCGTCCCACGATAGTTCTGACATCTAACGGTTTGTACAAACTATTGTCGTAATTCTTTATGTGGGCATGGTATACACCAAGGAGGAATGCGAGGTCGCGGAGGGGGCAGTGATTGGCTTGGATCATATTCTGGGCCCCACATCATGGAATTGTGGACGGGAATAAGCTGCCCGGTTGTGCAACAAAGAGTTGATCTCTCATGGGTAAAGTAACGCACCTCTGCAGAGTGTAAGAACTGTAACTTGTTACTCCCTGTTCTGGGAAGGAGCTGCGAACGCGGCGGGAAAGGAACTCCATTAAAGTTCTGGTAAACCCGTGAAGGCTGAGGGACATAGCTTTTCAGAATAAAAGCAACCTTTGAAGAAATTTTATGAAAACTTGCATTGCCTATGACCTACGGTCTGTGGCTATAGTTATAGTGCATCAAACACTCCTTTTCTAGTGAATTTGCTGAGTACGCTCGTACTCAAAGTATCTTCTTAACCCTTGCTAGAATCTGAAGCCATTAAGACGATGTCTACATCAAGTTATGCTCCAGGAATCATCAAAAGCTAAGGCTTTTCAGTGAAGTCAAGGAAGTCAACACATTCATCAACTCAAGTGAAGAGAAAGTTACGGATTAGATAGGAGTGTAATCTCTAGCCAAAGAACCTATATCTGTAGTGCGTTGCAATAGCAACAATGCCAAACTCTTAGCCAGAATACTAAACTCAATAGTATAATTGTTCTTGCATTATTTATCTTTGATTCTTCGTCGTAAGAAGTTTCTTCTCTCTCTTTAACCTAGAGTGTTCTCTGGATCTTGTGTAAAGAGTGAGTTGTAACCTCTAGCCATGTATTGGACCCGCCGTGTTTCTGTTGTGCCATTCGGAGGGATGTAATACTAGTGAACGGTGTTTCATTGGTGTTATGTCAACGACTATAGTATACTACATCATGCAGTGGTATGCTGGGTCACCGCATCTGGTATGCCTTTTCTCATCCTTGGCAACAAGAGCTAAATGTTTTATCAACACATTCTGTAACTATGATTCTTACTACCGTTTCATCATTAGCAAATCATCACTTGCACCATGCATATGAAAACCTGATTCTTCTACCCGGCGATTGATGTTTCCTATTTCAGTGTAGTGCGCCTGATATATTATGTATTTCTCATTCTAGAAAAAACATCTAGATGTTATATCAGAATATTTTTTAACTTTATTCCTTCGTACCGGTTCAAGTTTAACTTATTTGTCAGATCAGACTTACACAGATCAGACTTGCACGAAATACCAATTTTCATTATACTCACCGAGATGATCACTAGGAACGCCTCCTATCTATGTGACTGGTGGTACTTGGCATGATGATCTGCGAGAGGCTGCTAGATGGAGGCACAAAGGAGACATATCATGCGGCCAAGTCAGGGTGGAGCAGGGCAAGAAGGCGACATTCATGGAAGTCCTAGGGATACCAATCATGCCGTGCTGCGATGTAGCCCAGAATTAGTGGTATAAAGATGTCTCCCATTAGTTACTAATGCATAGAAGGTATATATTACGATTTTAATAATGTATTTGCAATTTAGTATCATGGGTGGAGAGTTGCTTTTGAAATTAGTTTGAATTAGTGCAGAATATTTTACATTTTTCAGAGAATAGGAGATAGGGGAGATCCAATCGGAGTCGATTATAAAATTTACTCCAATATTTCAAGAGTTAATGTATCTTCTTCCTTGCTAGATTAAAGTTTGGATCTTTGTTTTAACAACAAGTTGACTGACTAAAGTTGCTGCTACAATTTAGAAGGTAAGATGCTGAGAAGGTTCAGTTTTAACGTATTTTTTTCCTTGCTACATAAAGTTTGGCTCTGCGTTTTAACACGAAGTTGATCGACTAAAGCATTGCCATAATTCGGAAGATAATATGAAGAGCAGGTTCAGTTTAAACGTTGTTCGTAGTATATAACATTGCATAGAGATAATGTCGGTTGATGTGCATTGCTAGGATTCAGCCAATTTAGTTACAATGAATTTTGAAATATGTCCGACCTTCAGAGGTCTTTTAGTCGACCATATAAGTTACAACAAAATAAAATAGCTTTATATTTGCATATTTTCTCTACTAAAGAGGATTTTAAGAAGAGACCACATTAGTCTGGAGTCAAACATGTGTTTTGTTCTCCCGGGTTAGATGGAGTCCTTAACAAGTCTAATAGGAGAGGCAGCTCCTCAGCAGGAAAAACTATACTGCACATTTACTTCCTTTTTGCACTTGCGCGCTTTGTTTTCGCTGACCCACTTGAGAAAATCGGTTGTTCTTGAAGCTACTATGAAGCCATGACCTCTTATATCCAGCACATAACTGTGATGTAGTTTACAGTACTGTCACCATTGTGCCGACTCCAGGTGCATGCATAGAACACTCATCTTCCTCTCAAGATTTGTATGTATGTTGTCATCTCCATATTGAGATCCAACTATGCAATATTAGAGAGGTAGCTGACAAATAGTGTGTACTCTATCTACCGAAGTAACATATTGTTTATTTGCAATTCACATTGTCTTCCCAAGTTTACAAAGAAAATCCATAGTTACAGGTTTTTAAATCAATGGAAGTTCACCTGGTAGTTTTTGTGAACAGGATATTTTTTCGACAAAGGTAAACA
Organism: Avena sativa; assembly: GCA_916181665.1. Classification (NCBI taxonomy): domain Eukaryota; kingdom Viridiplantae; phylum Streptophyta; class Magnoliopsida; order Poales; family Poaceae; genus Avena; species Avena sativa. The sequence goes on along the minus strand of OV702279.1, from coordinate 364,232,394 downwards.
GACTAATTGCTTAAGATACAGAAGAGGACCACATCACTATTGATGCAAAAGATCTTCCTTTTCCCAGATTTCTTTGCACTTAAATTTTAAATTGTGTTTCTAAGAAAATTGAGTTGTTTTTTCTATGCAGTTAAGTAACAGATATAAAGTTATCTTTCCAAAATCCAGGCGGGTATTATTAGCCTATGCTCATCCTTCTATGTTCTTCCTTCCTCCCTTTATTACAAACCTTAAATAATTGCAAGTTACATTGAACAATATTATGCCAGATTGGGTAACCTTCCCTGGTTTTTAGCTAAGGTAACATTACATGTGGCACGAATATATGTTGTATTTGGCTAGGTACTTCTGTTTTACTACATGTCAACTCGGGAAGTGTTAAATGAGTTGCTTATTTTACTATTCTAGAAAAAATATCATAGATTGCAGGAGGTTTGGTAGATGTTACTTTATTCAGTTCTGAAAGACGGAACTAAGAGAAGGTGTTTTTGCAGGTTGTGCATTTCGTTTTACTTGCTAAATAGTTCCTACATAGTACGAACCGTCCTCAGTTTCAGCTTGAAGGAAAAAAGGGTATCTATGTAATTTATGTTATGATCTTATTCATTAGATGTACCATGCTTTTTATCTTCTCAATCTGCAGCCCTATTTTTAGATCCTTTCATTCAGGCTAAAAATAACGATGTAGTTCCAGATTCAGACTATTGTGTAAGTAGTACCAAAGATAAACGAATGGATGACATGTTTTTTTGGCTGTATGAGATGACTCAAGTGCCTCCATGTATTGGAGCCGAATATGTGACTGATAATATATGAAAAGTACTACATGTAGATTTGAGAATGGAAGTTCAGGTCTGTCATAACCCACAGGCGATAAATTAACAAGTAGGAATTGTTAGATTAACAATTATATCTTATGTCCACCTTTTGGAAGATTTTTCGTTGATAGTTAGAGTTCATTATTTTCACCACTACTTTGATTATGCATATTAAATACTCCCTCCGTCCCAAAATAGATGTCTTAAATTTGTCAAAATTTAGATGAATCTAGACACTGTTTAGTATATAGATTCATCTAAAATTTGAAAAACCTACGACATCTATTCTTGGACAGAGGGAGTAAAAGTTTAGGAAGTACTTGAATACCTGGATCTTCTCCATAGTGACAGGACAAAGGTTTGGTACTCAGTATGGTCCCAAGCATAGCATGTCCCTGGTGGTAGAGTTTTTCTGCTAATTCCGCCAATGCATCGACAAACCGGCAGGTGCTAGATACGGATCACGCTTGCCTTTCTTCTCCCTGCTTCATTCTGGACCTAGGGTGCAATGGTAACCATATGTGTGGTTTTCTCCTGATGTGAAACTATGCTTCTGAGTTTGCAAAAATTCAAATGAAATGATGGTGCCTTCCCAGCTACTGTTATCATTCGCAAAGTGGAAAAGATAAGACTGGACATTACCGTGTTTACAGCTTACATTGAAGAGTATCTTCTCTTACTATAAGGATACCAAGTGAGTAGAGTGTATCTACAAGGTTGATATTGTATTCATGTATATTTTTGGATGAAGAATGGATAATGAAACAACCTATGTATATAGATGGCATTGTTATGTTTTATTTGAATGTATTCCCAAACATCTCAGTTTATCTAGAAGGAAGTGTTTTACTTATGTCCACCTTTACTAACTTGATGGTAATACCTTTACTAAAGGAGTGAGCAATCTCGTGCAGATTTACATCACGGGCGCGGCGTATCGCCGCGCCTACTTACCTAGTTCACACTCTAATCGTGAGGGGTTTTCATGAACAGTGGATTGGATGAGTAAAGGAGCTCTTACAAACATCACATGCACAGCTACTAGGAAAAGGGCTGTTCGTGGCGCACCTGAAAAGCCCATCCGTGGCGCACTAGTGGTGCGCCACTAGGCGTACGCTGTGGCTAAAAAGTGCCCTAGCGCACTACCCTGATGCGCTACGGTTATATGAGGATAGGCGTAGCGCACTACCAGATGCGCCACGGGTAGGGGTACAGGTGCGCCACGGATGTGTTATTCAAAAAAACAAAAAAATGCAAACAACACCCTCGTTTTGAATTGCAAAAGCAATCGGGTCCAGAAATCGTTGTCGTCGCCTTGCCGGAGCAGTGGCCGTGGCCACGACCTACCACCGCAGGTATGTGCGGGAGGCCGTGGTCGTGCTAGTCCTCGTCGGCGTCGAGGCAGTAGGATGAGATGTTGTCGGAGGAGACGGACGGAGGTGCGTCAGAGGTGCAGTCGGAGGTATGGTCAGAGGAGGTGGTGGCGACGACGGCTGGAGGACATGTGGTCAGAGGAGGCGACGGTGACTACTGAAGGAGCTGGTTACCGGAAGTAAGGAGAAGGAGAAGAGGGAGTAAGAGAAGAGGAAGAGGAAGAGGAAGAGGAAGAGAAGAAGAGAGGGGGGAGGAAGAGAAGACGAAGAGAAGAGGAAGAGAAGAAGAGAGGGAGGAAGATAAGAAGAGAGGGAGGAAGAGAAGAGGAAGAGAAGAACAGAGGGAGGAAGGAAGAGAGGGAGAGAGGCAGGTAGGTGGGCGGGGTGGTGATTCGAATTTCGAATCTGCCCAACTTACTCGTGGCGCACTAGGTGGTGGTGCGCTATGGGTAAGTTGCCTCAATTTTTTTCTGCAGCAAAAAATCTTGTTTTTGCCATAACTTTTTACTCTTTTTGAATTTTGAGATTCTAAAAAATCGCTAAACGACCTAAAGGGGTTGCAAGCGGATCTGGAATCTTGTCTCCGCGTGCTCCACTACGGTTTCCTCGCTCCTCTTTTACGTGCTTAGTAGTTAGGGCTTCATATAGGAAAATTCTCGTAGTTGCATATCTAGAGAATTTACTATGTACCAAGCCTAAAATTGAAAAAGTATTAAAAAATTGGTTAGCACCTATTCACCCTCCCCCTCTAGGTGCCCATACGATCCATTTCAACCGCATGATGTAGTACACTATAGTCGTTGACATAACACCAATAAAACACCATTCACTAGTATTACGTCCATCGGAGTGGTACAACAGAAACACAGCAGGTCCAAGATAGGACTATAGGTTATAAATCAACTCTCTACACAAGATCCAGAGAACACTCTAGGTTCAAGAGAGAGAAAGAAACTTCTTACAAAGAAGAATCATAAATAAGCAACTCAAAACTATCATACTATTAAAACTAGTATTTAAACTAATGGTCTGGCATTGCTTCTATTGCAATACACTACAGAAATAGGTTCTATGACTAGAGAATATATTCCTATCTAATCACTAACTTCGTCTTTACTTGAGTTGATGTATATGTTGACTTCCTTGGCTTCACTGAAGAGCTCGAGCTTTTGATGATGATTACTGGAGCATAACTTGATGTAGACATCGTCTTAGTGGCTTTAGAATCTAGCAAGGGTTAAGAAGATACTTTGAGTACGAGCATACTTAGCAAGTTCACTAGAAAAGGAGTGTTTGATGCACTATATCTACAGCCACAGACCGTAGGTCGTAGGCAATGCAGGTCTTAGTAAACATTTCTTCAAAGGTTGCTTTTATTCTGAAAAGCTATGTCCGTCAGCCTTCACGGGTTTACCAGAACTTTCATGGAGTTCATTTCCCGCCGCGTTCGCAGCTCCTTCCCGGAACAGGGAGTAACAAGTTACAGTTCTTACACTCTGCAGAGGTGCGTCACTTTACCCATGAGAGACCTTAGGCTTTGTTGCACGTCCGGGATTATGTTCTCGTTCAAACTTTCTTGGTTTGAGGCCTAACCTAAGATCCAAGCCAATCACTGCCCCCTTCACGACCTTGCATGTCTCCTTGGTGTACACCATGCCCACATAAAGAATTACGGCAATGGTTTGTATAGACCGTTAGATGCCAGAACTATCGTGAGACGTTGAGGGTTCCCACCCATATGCTGCATATCCTCTACGAATTACCAATTAATATGCATGCTACGAGGATAACAGCCACGACCTGCACATCCGGATTCATACGAGAGGAAGAAGATACAACTGACTTCTCCGTCCCATTCCAAATCTCATGGTCAACACGTAATATACGGTGCAAGAATAACTGGCGACATTGGTCGTTAAGTCCTAGGTGATATAGTTCTGAACAGTGGTATTCCAACTATCAGATTTAATATATTAACTGATCACCCTGGATCAGTAACCAATAGTTCACATTATTATCGAAAATAGTGTTTTCTGTCCTTTTTCAAATGCAGGTGATGACAACACTGGATTTGTAGAATACTTTTCAGAAAGTAAACAAAGGACATGAGCAAGTGTGAACTTGCCTTGTGTGATTGCAAGATTATGCACTCACGGTCTTCAAGACAATATAAGATACAATATCTGAAATCAGCATCATTGGTCCGGTAAGGACTAATGTTTAAAGAAGCAAGATGCTACTATGCATAAGTAATGTAATGCATTTTCGTAAACTCGAATCCCGGGGATAGCGTTGATCTAGGGTTTGGAAACTGGAAATGGATTCTTTGGAATGTGTTGCCCTTTTAGATTAAGTTTCACACATGTGCTTCTTATTAAGGCTTGTGAGTGTGTGTGAAACAATATGTAAGTATAGTAAAGCACACACAATAATGGAATACTCAAGTGGAAAATATATCTGTAGACTATGTATATAAGGTTCATTCATCATTTAGAGCTTTCATAAAAATGCTTATATCTTGCTTTATAATGTTCCTTAAAAGAATAACTTTTGAATAAAATCTTACTTAGCTAAGGAGAAGTATTTAAATTTTAAGCTAACCTTATTAGGGTTTCTTTTAAGTTATAGTCTTTAAGTAAGAAAGAATTGCTTTATTGGAATAATGGTATTAGTAGTATTTGAGACTTATCTATCTTGGTTTTGAACTTGGTTAGTTTGGGATTAAGATGCTTTAACAATTAATTATAACAGACCAAAGTTAACTATAAGGTATATAATAAAGTTTTTAGCATTATACATAAAGTCTGGTAGACTTAAGTTAACTTTAAAACATAGATGGACTTTAGGTGTAATGCTTATTATACTTATACCTTATTCACTTCATAATATTTCTTTAAAGTTACTTAAGAATGGTATTACTTTTATTTGGTAGTGGTTTCTTTATATTCTAAATGTATAAATGGATTTACCTCCCTATAAGGGTGTGGTTAAGGTTTGTGAATAAGTAAACAATATTATTTACTACTTATGAATTCACTTATAATGTTTTGATTTGTTCGTAAACTTGTGGTTAAAGTAAAGGAATAGGTTTTATTTCACTACAAATTATTCTTGGAGATTTTATATTAAATAAGAATCCTTTTATAAAATAACCTACATTAATGGTTGAGAGATAATTTAATAGGATTGTATTTAAAGTGTGTTAATTGATTTTGATTTCATACTACCAATATTTAAGACTAATACTATTTATTAGACTCAATTGACTAATTTTTAAAATTATTAGCAAATTTTATTTACCTTTATATGAATTATTAATTAAGGAAATGGCTTAAAATTCAAGTTATTAAAGTGTTTGAATTTTTATTTAACTCTAAAGTAGGATATTATATTTTTAATACGTAGGTATTATTTTTTTGATTATTTTGGTATATTACATTTATTTTTATGATTTAAAAATAATAAGATATGATTTTTACAATGTTTAATACTTTATAAACACTTAATAAATATTAAATATTTAATTAATTGAAATAATAATGCATGATTATAATTTAAATTATAGTTCTTATTTTTCAAATATTATTGGTATTTTATTTATATTTTTAACAATTACTAATATTAAAATATGATTTATCAAAGTATTAAAACTTATAAAATCTTTATTAAATAATAATTATTTGAATTGTTAACATAATATTGTTTAATAATAGTGTTAAGTTATAGATTTTATTTTTCTACAAATTTTCATATATTATACACATTTTTCTGAATTATAAATCAAAGGTTATTAATTAAACAAGTTTTAATTCCTTTATTACATTTCAGGAAATATTTATATTTAAATTAATATTGTTTTACCAATTTACTAAACAGACACATAAATTTTTATACCTAGCCTAAACCTACCCAAGTCACTGACCAGTGGGCCACATGCCACATCATCCTTTAGGTTAGTGAAAACATTTGTTACTGGCCTTATTTCTACCCACAGCTAATGACAGATGGGCCAGGGGCCATGTCACATGCCACATGGGCAAATACTAGTCAAATAAACTGACTTGACGCAAGCATGACGTCGTTGTGACGTCATCTCGCCGGTGATGGTCAGGTGGCCGGCAACGACGGCGATCTAGTGGAGTTTGGCATGCGTGGTTGCTACGGTTCGAAAGAGCACACTCCAGGGAACCTACTAGCAGCGGTGCCGCTCGGATATGGTCACCGGAGGATGACTGGCGACGAGGTATGGCGGCGGCAGTTACAGATGAACGTGGTGGAGATGATTCCAGAAGCGATAGAGAGATTAGAGAGGTGCCCGAGTATCAGCAACTCACCGGTGTTGTAGTGGAGGGCTTAGTGTGACTGGAGGTGGTCGGAATCGAGGGAGACGACGGCGGAACCCGGCGGAGATGGAGGTGTCGATTGGCGCGAGTAGAGATCCTTCGGCTTGTGCTTCGTGGGGCAATAAAACCAGATGATCAAGGGGATCCTAACTGCGGCCTCGGCGGTTGAAGGGGAGCTCGGAAACGTTGGCGACGAGTGGCTCCGACGAGGCTAGGTTTTCGGTACAGAGGATACAGAGAGAGGAAGGTTGCTGAGAAGGGGAAATGAGGATGAGGACGAGCGGGGCGTCGCCGTGGCCTTCTTATCCACTCCTAACGACGGCGGCGTGCATCTTGACGCACGAACGGCGGCGGACGACATTGGCCACTGCCACCGAGCAGCTTCCAGTCGGAGAGGAAGACGACGACAGACGTTTCGCAGAAAACCCCCTGGCAGTTTTTCGAACTCACTCTGCACTCCCTCCACGGCCCCACCTGCCAACGAGACAACGAAGAGGTATCCCGACTAGGCCGCTGTTGGGTTACTGCTGGGCTGCAACTAGGTGCACCAGGCAGTAAATAAGAGAGGGAAACATCTGGGCTGGCCTGTTACTCGGGCCAGATTCTTTTTTTATTCTATTTTGTATTTTCACCTTTGTTTTAAGATTTGTGTTTTACTTATTTGTTTGAAATTTTCTATATAATTTTATCTGGTAGATAATTGCAGCAAATCCTAAAATGTATTCAAAGTCTTTTTGTGAGTTTTATTGTATAATGATTATTTCTTTATTTTCTTTATATATATTTTTCCTATTATTATTTGTAAGGCTTTTGATATGCATTTAATTGATCTAATATCCAATAACTTATTAAAGAATGTATTACTATAAATTCATGAGTTTTAATTCTTATTGATTTATAATATTAAAGAAACTTTTATATATATTGATCCTTCATTGTTATTTGATACATAAAGTTTTGAGTAATTAATATGGTTAATATTATTCTTATAAATTTAGTAAATAGCAATGTAATTATTTTATTATAACTAATATGGAAGTTAGGGTTTGAATTTCAAATGCTAACCCTAGGCTTTAGGGTTCTTAATATACTTATATTCTTTTGTTGATGTGAATAAAGATTAATTGCTAAACACATTGTCTTTATGTTTGTGATTTTTAATGATAGCACCATTTAAAGTAAAATAGTGGGATTGTTTTCTAGACTAACTTATGAGAAAGAATTCATAAAGATAGTTCCTAAGTACCTATAAGAATGATGGCTGAAAATGACAGAGATGTGCTTAAGTGATTTGCTATAGGAAAATATTCCTATATATCATTATGAAAATAAAATGATTATCCAACAGATGAGATGGATGTTAAGCTTGGTTATATATTTAGGGTTTTGTGTTTATCAAGAATTCCTATCTTCCATAATTCACAATCCTAGACTTCTAATTAAGGAATTCCTTTCCTAAATATACTACTTCCTATCCATCATCATGTGTTAACATGATGAGATTTATTTCACAAGATATTCTTATCCACCTTTTATTCTTCTAAATCCATTTATAAATCCAATAAGCTTGACACTAAATTTTCATAATCTTTTTATATCCATACTTGGTTATAACAACTACTCTACTGCTGATAACCTCCAACCTAACAAATGTTTACAGTTACTTCCATTCATGCTCTTCCCTTATCATCCTTCACTAATATCATTTCAATAAATGTATACATCAATCCCTAATTCACCTTAAGCGCTAGTATTTCCAAAGAGGAAAATACGACTTTTTTAATCCAATGTTGCTCTAATATAATCTTAATCATACTATCTTGTCTCTACTTAACTCTAGTAACAGATACTCCAACCTCACATTAAATTAATATGGCTTGTCATGGCTAACCTAGAATAACATTGCTATACTAGGGTTCAATCATGTTTTATCCACCAATGTCACTTATACATGATATAAGTATTCAATGTTGGTGAATAAGGCATGGCCATTATAATCCTTTGTGGTTTCGGTTTCCAGTTGGCTAATCAAGGCTTCATCAATACTACATTACATTTGTATTGAAATTATCTTCTGTTTATATCTATTGTATTAAGAGATATAATTCATTGACTATACCTACTTGATCCAATAGGATTACTCCTGGGAACTTGCTTCAGGGTTCATCCTTGTAATCTTCTTTGTTACCATATTGATTTGATTTTCTTCAGTCACTCCCATCCTAAAGATGATATCTAATAATAGAATTACTATTTACCTCTTGTTACTTCTTTCTTTATAGGCCTTAAGTGAATGCTATAATATGATCAGGAGTTGATAAATTAAGAATTGGTGAATAAATAGTTGATTACTCAACATTGATGAACAACAGGTATTGAGATAGGATTCCATAAGGATTGATATGGAAAGAAGGAGATGTGGTGAATGGTCTTGAATTGCTTTCCTTCCTACTTAATCTCACTAAAGAAGTAGGGTTAGGTATTACCATGATACTCATGGTATAAGCAGATGAGATTAAGATAGATCAAGATTTAGTTATTCCATTCCTATTACTTAAGTTATATTTATAACTTGGTATTCATGAGTGTATAATGAATACTAGGATATGATTACTTAAGGATCAAATATAACCATTAAGTAATGTATTAGGGTTTTAACTTTTATTACATTTGATCTACCTTTAGATCAAATCATGTTACCCAAAATAAGGTTTTAGCAAAGGTCATATTGAAACTTATCGCAGTCAACTTGATGATCTACTTCAATTCCATCAAGTTACGAGAAGCTTCAATCACTTTGACAAGTTTTTATTTAAAAGCGCGAAAATTATTTAGATTTTCTATGTATGAATGCAATGCACAAATCTGTGTTCAGCTTATTTCTAAGCTCTAATGCTGGGATGTTACACCAGGCTATTGGTTACAACTGGTAAAGCTCCCATGACAAAATACTTCTTCATGCTATTCACTAATTGAGGAATGAAATGGGTTTGGCGTACAATAATCCCCCATAGAAACAAAATATTCTTTTAGTTAGCTTATAGAGGAAGGCTGGACACAAAAGACAACATGGTAGTTAAAAAATGGTGCACTGATGGTTGTGATCAATGTCTAGCTCTGGAATCCTTTAAACACATTGCACTACATTGTCGCCAGGCAATGTTTAGCTATGGAATCCTTTCAATTCCTGCGACTCGAAGCCCACATCCAGATACTTTAGGAACTTGAGAAAATGACAGAAACTGCGAACCGGATGAAGCTGATATGGGAGTACAACATGAGTTTAGGAACTTCTAGGTTCACTAGTTCATCTGCTCGATCATATGTAAGCACTAGTTGTAACTTGTGCAATAGATGTGTCACTATTATAGATTTTCTCTTCTCATTTTTGTTGTGTCTGAGAGCTTTATCCAAAAGTTAGTGAAGATGATCCTAGCAAAAAATTCTCCAAGTATGGTGAGATTTTTTTTGTGAGGATTTCAGTTGGGAAACAGTGTGGCTTTGGACGGTTTCTTCAGGTATCAATGATTATCCCAGAGATTTTGTACTTCTCAGTTCTTCTCCATATAGAGTTTTATGCGGTTAAATTGCCCATGTATCACCATGATGAAAAGGTGAAGTTGGCATTTCCCTTTCCCATGCTCGCACGTGTGTGCTCTTCAGAAATTTCCACACCTAAGTATTTCATGCCTTCGCTTATAGATTTAGTCCAAAGTTGTTCACTATTAATTCTAGTTTTTTTTGCTTTAATGTAGATTAATTGACAATCCCTCCAGACATACATATGATTATTATATGACGCATGAATGGTGACAAATTATTGATAGGCAAGGAGTTAAAGATGGCAGCCTCCTTATGACATGGAAACAATTTCTAGTACTTCAGAATTAATTGCCACGGCTAAATTCAGTCAATTAGCTTGACCATGCTGATACATAGGCAAAAGATAATTGGCTTTTCTGAGCGAGAGAATTGCAAAGAATAGGGTAAGCTTTGCTCTGATCAGGTTAAATGATCCACCTTAACCATATTATCTCTTTGAACATGATTTCTCCGATTTTACATGTAACTCGATAAGTAGTTGGATGAAAAAACCGATGCTTTGGAATGCTTTCATTAATTACTTTATACTACTTGACCAGGTGCACCATATCACAGTGGGATATCACAACATGTTGTACACATATACAACTTATAAGGAATTAAAGCTAAACTTTGAGGAGACAAAAATAGTATTGTTGTACACATATGCAAGTTTCTTTAGATCTTATGGTTTACATCTTAACTTCTGTTTTATTTCTGAAACATATTAAGTTTAAGTGAATTTTACCAATGGATTTAGAAAGTTGGGTAGAGGAGATTACTTATTATCCCATGCAGGTATATTGTTTTATTTCTATTTGTATGCCTTTCCCCGTATACCATTTTATTCATGCATCTGGGGTTACTATATCTTGATTTACAAATTGTTATATTTTCTTATATTATATAAAGAACAGAGATATACTTTTATGTTCTGCATACCTCTAAATTGTAAACCGGGTAGATGACCTAGTTCCTCAGGCAACTCCCACGCACACGTTTTTTGCCATAGGATCTTTATTTTGAGCCATCTAGGTCGTCCATTTGGGTAGATAGAAACTCAGATCTAAACACACAGTAGTGCATACTTTGTTAGTATTTGCACCTTCTAGGTGAGCTTAATTGATCAATATGTCTTACATATATCTTTGAGATTTCTAAAACATGATGTCATATTTTCCTGATATTATGATCTTATGGTATGTCTATATCTTATATTCGTTCCTACAATAATTTTATGAATAAGATTCGATTTCCAACTCGGCCAAATGGATTATACTTTACCTTCACTAGCAACATTTAGGAGCTCTGTATTCTTAGGTGGCATTTGCTTGGTCTTCGAACCAGTGAGAGAGATATTTTGCTATTATGTGGACGGATTAATGTGTAGATTGACTGCTCCTATGTCGATAATTTTGATAATATAAGGGTGTGTACTAAGCTATTTTGTATGTATGTGGAGAATTATGAAGGTGTGCTGCTTCACCGGTGTTGTAGTACCAGCGCAATGGAGCATCCTGGATGGAAGTGCATAAGTGTACCCTCCTACCCAATAGAACCGAGGATGTTGCACAAGGTATACTCAGTTCTTTAAAGTTCACCATGTTCTTTGTATTATCAATAGTGTGGAATCTCTGTTCTCTATGTGCTAGGCCTGCTTACAGGTGCAAATTGCCTACTGTAGATGCTAACTACTACTCCCTTTGTTCTAGAATGGGGTACCAATCGAGATCTGGGAGGTCTAGGACATTTGCTTCTGCAGAATGCATTGGAGAGTTGAACAACATAAGAGAGAGTCTACAGAGGTACATTAGATGTACCAACAAAAGTTAACTAAGAGGATTAAAGCGCAAGAGACTGCACTTTGAAGAGATGAAAATGAGGTAACAAGAAGAATTGAAAGCTGCGAAGAAGAGTCGGGAAGAAAAGATGAAAACATATGAAAAAAAGTATAAGGCTTTGTTTCCTCTTATAAAAACATGCAACTCAGAATTAAGCGCCATGTACTTGACGGTGCATGAAAGCCATCATTCCATGATGGTGCTATTCTATCAACATAGTTTGTCGGTCTTTAGTCCTATCAATTTTACATTGCAACTTATTTAGTTATGTACGATGATATTTGGTTGTGAGTTAGATAAATATTGTGATTTTGATGGCAATTCAGTTACCGTGTCTACCTATTTTGTTGTACTAGACTGTTTTCATGGAATAATTTATATATTGTTCTAATAACCCAAAAAGTTCCAGACGAACTAGCAAATCTGTTTTTATTAAATCTCAAAAGTACAGTGTGCTGCAAATCGTCCAAGTTCTCTAGAAAACATTGGGCTTTCCCGACAAGCGTCAGGAAAGAAGGCCGTTTGTTCAATGAGATCTCTTGGCTTGGTCAATAGTCTGTGCCAAAATCCCTAATCCCAGTCACTTCTCTTCCCATCGCGCCGCCACTCGACCCTGTCTTGCTGTCCAGCCTCCAGCGACGCCGCCTCCCTTCCCTTCCCCGTTTAGCGCCGCCTCCCTTCCCTTCCCCGTTCAGCGCCGCCTCCATCCCCTGTCCAGCGACTCCGCCTCCCTTCTCTTCCCCGTTCAGCGCCGCCTCCATCCAAGTCTAGCGCCGCCTCCGTTCCCGGTCAAGCGCCGCCTCCGTTCCCCGTCCAGCGCTGCCTCCGTTCCCCGTCCAGCGCCACGCCGCCTAGATTCCCCGTCCAAGTTTACGCTCATTTCTCGGCTGCTGGTTCGTTCATCTCGCCATGCCATTCGCAGGCGTATCCCTGATCCAAGACGGCAGACTATTGCCTTTCCCGTCGGCCATCAACGACGCTGGATCTGCCAGTGGGTACCACCTGCTTGCGGTCGAGGGCTACTCGCGCACCAAGGCTGACGTCCTCAACGGCCGCCACATCGAGTCTCGCTCTTTCAGGGTTGGAGGGTATCTATGGCGTCTCCGGTGCTACCCGAACGGCTCATCGGGCATCGCCGACTTCATCGCCGCTTCTCTCATCCTTGCTCAGGATGTTGCAATGCCCGTAAAGGCGAAGTACGTGTTTAGTTTCATCGATCAGGCTGACAAGCAGGATCCATCGCACATTCGCGCTCGCAAAGAATCTGAATTCTCTGTCAAATACCATGGTAAGTGCCAGACGGAGTTTATAAGGCGGAGTGCCCTTGAGAGTTCAGAACATCTCAAGGATGACAGCTTCACCATCAGGTGTGATGTTCTCGTCGTCGAGGATGTTGATTCCAAGGGCACCCCTTCACCGTTCGTCACGGTGCCTCCGCCTGATATGCAACGTCACTTCACGGATCTCCTGATGGCCAAGGAAGGCACCGATGTGACGTTCAAGGTCGGTGCTGAGACGTTCGCTGCACACCGGTGCGTCCTCGCAGCCCGGTCTAGAGTATTCAAGGCTGAGCTTTTTGGCCCTATGAAGGAGGGCATTGTTACTGCAGGTGCCATATTTGTAGAGGACATGGACGCTCATGTTTTCAGGGAAATGCTCGCGTTCATTTACAGTGACACTGAGCCAGAGATGGGGAAGGAAGATGATGAAGATGTGATATGGCAGCAGCTGCTTGTTGCGGCAGATAGGTATGATCTCCAGCGGCTGAAGCTCATGTGTGAAGATAACCTTTGCAGGTTCATCAACGTGAACACCACGACGGCCATCCTGGCGCTATCTGAGAGCCACAGTTGTGATGGGCTGAAAAAGGCATGCTACGATTTTCTGGGCACTCCGGGAAATCTGAAGGCTGTCCTGGCCACTGATGGCTTCGATCACCTTGCCAAGAGTTGCCCCTTTGTTATGAAGGAGTTGATTGCCATGCTTGCACCTTAGTGTTCGCGGCTTCTAGATTTTAGTTGTTCTCTGCCAAGTAAATTTGGGTTTGGGATTGTGGTTTTACTGAACATTGGACCTGCTTGTTTTCTGGTCATGGTTTTTTCTTCCCATGATAGAATGCTTCTGCTGAAAAGGTGAGTGCTGCAAGTCATCTGTGCTCAGTTTCTCTCTCTATGATATGTAAGGTCAAATTTATCGCTATATTGTTGTTAGCTGGTTGCTCCTTAATATGCAAATTATGACCTGGAAATTAGATGAAATTGTTTTCACCCTTTATACTTAAAAAGTTTGATTGATAGTCCACTCCATCTCCACGGTTATACAGTTGCAACTGTCGGCATCACATTGTGTTGGTTAACTTGCTGTATCCTTCAATTAGTACGTGGCCGTTTACAATCACTTTAGGCCTTGTTTACTTCTAGGGTATTTTAGGGGACGGGAGGGGATTATTTTGTATTCGGAATTTTCCCGATAGGTCGTTTACTAGGCTGGGTTTTGAGGGGATGATCCCGAAATATCTCCACAAATCGCCTTCACACTAGTGTATTTTTGACTAGATTAAAAACTCTCCATCATGGTAGAGTATTTTTGGAAAAGTGTATTTGAGGGGATTTAAAAGTGTTGGACGAACACCAAATCCCCGCATATCCCCGCGTCTTTTGGGGATAAAAATACTGGAGAAGTAAACAAGGCCTTAAGGGGAAACATTTGACAAAACATGCTGCAAATTCATTAAACACAACCTCAAGATTGGGCATGAGTGTCTCGCTCACATACAGGGAGATACACGTTAGATATAATATTCTCATGTACTCCTTCCGTTTAGAAATAACTGACTCGAGTTTGTTTAGATATGAATGTATCAATACACTAAAACGCGTCTAGATACATTCAAATGTAGACAAACTCGGTTATTTCTGGATGGAGGGAGTACAAGAATCTTTTGTCTGTTATGGGACTAAACCACTTAGCTTTTTTTAGTGAACAAAAAACTCTAGTTGGTAATACTCTTCACCAAGGTGTTTTCTGCCAATCCTACGAACCATTTCTGTGGAATATGTCCAATTGTCCACCCTTGATGATCCACACTGAATTTTCAAGCTGGATCCAGAGCTAACCTCAAGTGTGGGTGCTTTTTCCACGGCGTGTAGCAGGAATTCAAGTTCCCGTGAAACCCATAAATCCCGTCACATCTAAATTGGTGAGGCAGTTATGTCATCTTTTTTTTTTTGAAAAAAAAGTTATGTCATCTTGGAAGGCTTCTGATAGGCTGCTGTGCGAAACTACCAAGCTGCAGCAGATAACATGATGACCAAAGCTTTATCTGGCGGCAAGTCCCAACTAACCAACATACATCCTATTATCTAAGACATCCAAAGCATGAGGTTTAAGTTTCATTTTTTTCTTCAACAAAGGATATTGAAGTTTGAATTAATGCCTCCGGTTTTTTATTATCCATTTCCTCCAAAATTATGTGATAAGTCATGTAAAGAAACTGAAGAGAACCTAGTTACTGAATCATGGTGTAATTTCTCCCAATCTACTATGTTAGGCACTGTATGTCCTGCATCGACAAAGATATCACACCCAAGTCCCAACACAGATGCTTTAGGCGAGGAAAGGGATCTAAGATCGACATACCTCCTCAAGGTTTTAAGAACTGGGACTTAGGTCTTCTCCTCTTACAGATTGGTTTGCCACCGCAAACGCCTGACCTACGCCGTTCTGCATCTCCATTAGAATAGCGAGACTTGCCTGGATGAACACTGGGACGGTTCAATCTGATCCCCGTCCGTGTTCTTCGGTTTTGACAAGGAATAGGACGATGCCCGCTTTTGTTGGATTTGGAGAGGGAGATGTGGTAGCAGAACCGGAGCCGCGAACCAAAGCAGAGGAGCTCACAAGACGAATTCAGTGATACTTCCACCTCAGCGATCGACTTCACACAGTCAACCAACTCTGCGATGACTATGCTTGTATTTTAACACAACAACTGATTACAAAAAGCTTCTCTTTTCGGAAGATGCAGCACACAAGATCTAACTGGTATCAGCACATCAACTATGCATAAACCAGCCCTGTAGGGCCCCTCACGGATTGGAAACCAAGAGCAAATCAGCCAAACACCTATAGCTTTGGACGCAAGGACGACGAGGTTCGAGGGCGGGGCTTGATGAAATCCAGCACAAGCGAAGTCAGCTCTCGCTCGTGGCCTGTGTACCGATGGTTGGCTCCCGCGATGATGTGCAGCTCATGGTTTGGGATATTCGCGGCGAACATCAGGGCGTCTCTCGCTGGGACAATTTCATCTTTGGAGCCGTGAACCGTGAGTACCCTGCAGATTGCCGGTACATGTTCTCCTTTAGGATTGGGTTGTCCATGCCAGTTGATTCAGTCAGGTGTAAGAGAGTACTAGGCTTAGAACCTGCAGTCTTTGCTTATGGAGCGGCTCGAAAGAAGGGTGTCGGTGCTCAGCCGATCTCTTAGACTCTCTTCTGTCACCCGGTACTCAAATTGCCCTGCATAAGTGCATAACAACGAAAATGTTGTGATAAGGTAAGCAAGAATGACATGGGGCTGCCGTCTGCAAGATAAATCTTTCAGTTACTGTATTTTGCAGATTCAGTCTATAGACATAAGCAGAGACACAGAATAATTATCCAGCCTATGGTTGATGTACGGATGATGACGCTTACAAGTAACTGACTAAGCTGCACAATCCGGTACAATAAGTATGGGTACCGAAGGAGAAATAAAGGACTATCATGTACTGTAATCCATCACATTGTTGCCAAATCACATGTCATATCTTGATCTTGTTAACTTGTTTCACCAGATAAAGCCTGCGATGTAGATACAAGACCAGCAGGAGGGAGGAGCCACTGTGGCGTTGTATATTAAGAAAGGAGGAGCTCTAGGCACCAAACCGAGGAGCCGGGGGCTCGAACTCTGGTCGCCGGTGCGTGCGCAGATAGACTGCGACGAGCTTAAGATTTGTAGTATTCTAACAAAAATAAATGTCATGTAATAGCATTATTATTTGCAGTAGTACTTACACAAAATAAATGCCATATCAAATGTATCAAACTTGCACCTCTTTTGTTCCTGACATCTATGAATCCTTCTTTCTTTATTTTCTGCATAAAATTCTTCCCCAGACGCCCATCAATACCTTGCTCTAATGCGAACTGGCCAGAAATATTCACAATGGCAGTAACATCATGGTACATGGAAGCATACAAAAGCACAGCATTTCCTCCTATAAGTAAGAAATACAAGTAGTGAAAATACAGAAGGTTTACTGTCTAAAGTAAACATGTATGAAAGCATGGGAGGCACGTAAACTTCAACAAAAAAAGGGAGATCAGGACATAATGCATGACACATTATATAGCAAGTGATTACTTCCAATTATACATGAATACACCTGTAGAGGTCCTTCCACAAGGCAGAAAATACAGAAAGCAGTAGACAAGGAGTTGTACCAACTTTTGGTGCTGACTATGCATGTTAATGGAGCCAATAGTCTGCAGTATGTTCACATAGGAATACAGCAAATCACCTTGATGGGTATAAGCAACACTTACACATGACAGCAGATTAAAATACCTTTGCTGTGCCCAACAAGGGCAATTATATCATACTTTTGTTCTGAGAAGTAAGAAACTACAGAGCACAAGTCATTTGCCTCTTTTCGGTAGTTCCCGTATTGGAAACCACCCTCACTTTCCCTGGGAAAAAAGGCACCTATAAGTAAACAATGGAAGGTAAATCTGAGGTGACAGTCAACAAGCACAATACGCGAGGAACATTGTATTACTGATATGAACATACAATTTTCTCTAAAAAACAATAACTTAAATATAAGATTTTTATGTTTGAATTGTGGCAGTTTCTTATGGCTCAGTGCTCACATAGTAGAACATGTATGAAAAATACCTTTTCACAACTCGGAAACATTTTCAACACTGCAAGTAAAAGTCTATATCATGACTAATTATCATACTACGATGCTATTCGGTCACCACCACAATGTCTTTACAAATGGCTTACCCATTTCCAGCAAAATCAAACCGAAAAGCATTAGTTCCTTCCCTTGTTAGTGCAGCGGCAAGGTCAACCAAGATACTGTCATCCTGCGAAGAACCAAAGATTCAGACAGACATATCACACATGGAAAAGAAAAGACAGCAAAGTAAGAATTTTAGACAGTTGAACTGAATAACTGATTCACTTTGTAAGGGCTCGTTTGATAGCTCTGTCTTTTTGAAGTATTCTGAGAATACTGCAGTTTTTAAAATTACCAAAGTATCAAATTCTGTGAGCTGTTTGGCTACCACTAAAAACTGTACTATTAGTACTACAGTATCTCCAAAAATGTGGTATTTCCTCTGTATTGAAAGAACCCATGACCTCTTTTTTACAAACCGGGAACCAAGAATAATGACACGGACCCCTCGCTCACTATTCCAAGCCGCCATCATGTGTTTATACAGTGGCCCGTTTGCTTCTCACTTGGAATACAAAGGAAATAACACAGTTTTGGAGTTACTGCAGTATTTATACTACAGTTTTTAGTGGTAGCCAAACAGCTCACGTGGTTTAATACTTTGGTACTTTAAAAAAATTAGTATTCTCAGAATACTTCAAAAGTACAGAGAGCTATCAAACAGGGGCTAATAAAAGTTTCATACAAGTGGTACAAACTTACCTTTGTAGCTCGAAATCCATGACAAAGGATCACAAGTTCCTTCGAACACGCTTCATGCAATAAACCGACAAGCTTCTCTCCATGTTCGTTCAAAATCAGAACTCTTTGTCCACAGACAACTGTAAGCCATACATCAGAACAAAAAATAACATCAAGAACAAAAAATAACATCAAGAAACACATTACCTAACAAGTTTTCTTTTCCTTTTTGCACATAAACCTCACAAGTTAGAACTATCAAGGTGTTTGACAGTGCAATGTTGAGGTTAAAACATCTACGGTTGGAATCAAAGATACCATCCGTCTGCGCTTCAGCAAACAGGTTGACATGAGTCTCCAACCGCAGCTTGGAGAAATAAAGCCTTAAAGCTCTTCACACAGCCATTCATACTAAAACATCGTGCTGGTCAACAAATTATGTAGTTGAACCTACATCATATGATAAACCTACTCCACAATCTTAACATTTCCTTGCAGGGAAACAGCGAGTGGGTAACACCCTGCGGACACAAACAATCCACAGTCCGACTAAACCTGGAGAGCCGACTAAAAATCACTGCATAAACGTTCGGACCGAAGTGAAGGAAGAAAATTGCGCGGGCATAAACCCACCCTACACAGCTGGAATCAATCGTATCCCGAATTCTTTTATTTCAATTGAGCGTCTGAAATTTCCCGATCTAGTGGTATCACACCATCCCAGTTGAAGGGAATCTACTGAGGAGCAACGCCGGAGGGATACACCTGAGCCTCTACGCAGAGCTCCCGTGTGATCGAGCGGAGCTGGGAGGGAGGGTGCGCAGCGTACCTGGGGACTGTGGCGATTTCTCCGGCGGCATCGACAGGGACAGCGCGGC
The DNA here is from genome assembly GCA_916181665.1 of Avena sativa. NCBI lineage: Eukaryota > Viridiplantae > Streptophyta > Magnoliopsida > Poales > Poaceae > Avena > Avena sativa. The sequence goes on along the minus strand of OV702279.1, from coordinate 364,212,871 downwards.
CGGAGTTGAGCTCGGCCGAACAGAGCTCGCCTCACGCCGTGACGCCGTGTAGTGGGCTTTGAATGGGCCTCCTCAAATGGGCATGGCCCAGTATTTGGTTGGTGTCACACCTTCATCTATTCCAATGAACAAGATTATAAATTTAGTCAAAAGTTAATGGCTTCTAAGTTTAATCAATGTTTTGAATAAAAATATAAAAAATTACAATACTCTCTCCTACCCATATTAATTGAATTAAATTTGTCTAGATTCGGATGTATTTAGACATGTTTTAGTGTTAGATAAATCTGAATCTAGACAAATCCAAGTTAACTAATATGGATCGGAGGGAGTAATAAATAAATTAACCACTTATAGAGAATTTGTTTATATGGTAGGTATTGATTGTTGTATGTTTGGTCAAACTTAGTAAGATTTGACTTTTGACTAAATTTATAAGTCTTATTCATTAGAATGGAGGTAGTATCAATGATAGTTTATCTTTACACACAAGCTATCCATATTATCCATTATTTCAACCATCCAATAGTTCAATATTTAGCCTTCAAATGCAGAACTATTTTATGCCCATTAAATTCATCATCTCGATTTTTAATTAAATCTTGCATATTCATGTACATAAATTTTTGTTCAATGCACCTTTTACCATTTTTATTTACACAATACCTTTTTCAAAACGACCCCCTTTGTTCCTTATCCATAATTAGCTCTAGCAGAACGTTCTTAGGACGTGTTTGGTTCAGAGATTTCAGCCCGGTACCTGATTACAGCGGTATTACAAACCGTTACTTGTGTTTGGTAGTCGGTCCCCGTAAACAAGTACCACGTAAACGAATCCCACCCCTGTTTACGGATGATTCCGCTCGCCCCCCTCCGGAAACGATTCGTGTTACCGGAGCGGAGCTCTCCCTGTAGCGGCGTCTTGCCCAGTCCACCGCCGAGATCAGCCTTTTCTCCCAGTCCACCGCTGAGATCAGCCCTTTCTCCCTCGATTCTGTTCCATGGACCTTCTCCCGCGAGGACAAGCGTGTCTTCCACCCCAATCGCCTCACGAGCTTGTCTTCTCCCGGATCCCCTACTCCCAATCTTCTTCGTCGACACTCCTCCGGCGAGGAGCAGCATAACCGCAGGAATTTTTCACCAATCCAAGACTCGGAATCCTCGTCGTGAGCACCCCGTGAAGGGAGGAGCTGCCGGCAGCCGCTGTCCCCTTCACAACACCACGTGAGGAGTCTGTACGGGCTCTTTGTACAGTTTTCAAGCCGCTGTTCTCTTCAATCGGGATCTTGCTCATCTTTGTCAAGTTGATTTGGTCTTTGATTGGTCACAGGATAGATTGGCAGTCAAATTTGTCTAGATCCGGTCGAATTTTGATTATTTTCACAGATTTTTTGGTAGTTGATTTCCGGGTATTTTTGGCTGCGTCGTCTCCAGCATATTGAAAAACTTTGGAATCTGATTACAGTTGTTGAACCAAACAGTTTTTGGTTTTTCCCCATTCCGTTAACGGTGCCGGTGTAATCTGATTACGTTTACGTTTACATTACCGTTTCCGAAACAAACACCTTCTTAGTGGCATCTGTACCTTGTGAATTCTTGCTTTTTGTTTCCCGCTGGAAGCATTTTTTTCGTCTTATATCTTATCATTTCCTAGTCGTGTTGATAAATTAATAATCTACTGTATAAGCTTCCTTCATATCTTATCATTTCGTCTCATATATCACTCTGATGAGCCACGTTAAAACAAAAACTCTGATGAGTCTGAGGTGTCAGAATAAAATTAGCATCTGCCGAGCAAAAAGACCTGGCTACTGTCCGCTTCGTCGTCCACCACAGTGCGGTGGCACGTCACTACCACTCCGGCCGCCGAGCCGCAGCGTCAGTCGCATAGCCCCCCGCCGGATTCCACCACCCCTCCAGTCCACGCGCCGCCGGGCCGTGAAGCCTCGTCCCCGTCTGTCCCAACCAGAGAGGCGGCGTCCAGTTCACGGCATCGATCTCCCCCGGCAAACGCGGTCTAGCTCCGAATTGGGGGCGTAGCCCGTAAGCCACGCTCCCGCGGTACAAAGCAGAGGAATCCAGCACCATCAGCGGGTGAGCGGAGGCCACCGGAGCTCAGCAATGGCGGTGGCCGCCGGAAGCTTCCGGAACCTCTCGCTCCTCCTAGCGCTGTGGCTGTGGCTGTCGCTGTGCTGCGTGCTCGCCTCCTCGGTACGTGCTCTCCGCTCTCCCTTTGCTGATTTGGTGAGGCGATGTCCCGGCGATTTCGCGTCGATCGTTCATTGATTCGGGCTTGATTTGGGGCTACTGATTCGTCTGTGTCGGCGTGTGGATGCTGGTAGGTGGACAGCAATGCTTCGAGAAGATTCTGGATCGAGAACGACGCATTCTGGAAGGACGGGGAGCAGTTCCAGATCGTCGGCGGCGACGTGCACTACTTCCGTATTGTCCCTGAGGTGAATGAATCCTTTTCCGACTAGCTTACATTAGTGGAATGGTTGACTCTGTAAATTCGTGATGACGAGGGGGAATTGTGTATGCGGAAGCCAGAATGGTTGGAGAGTATATCCATCTAAACGAAAAGTGGTTTTTGACTCGTTCAAAAATGCTAGGAGTAATCGCAAGTTCAGTCTGCACATATAGTTCAGTTATCCAGGAGTGCAATTTGTAAGATGTCACTGTCTGAAATTTTGGCTTTATTCAACAAATTGGGCAGCCTTGAGCTTGCACGCCTCTTATAGATTGATGATAGAATCTAGCATTTTTTTCATACTCACGGACTATTTTGTGGTACACCCGGTTTGCGGCTTTGCGCATCGACTGAAGAGGTTATGCACATATATTCTATTGTTGGCAAAAATACCACTTGCATATCTATCTGAATTAGGTCTGTATCAATGGGTTATGGCCCATTTATTGGTTTGTGCCACTAACCTCTTCCAGATATCCTTACTGACAGCTTATATCTACGTTGTATTATATGCCTGCAGTATTGGAAAGACCGCCTCCTAAGGTCTAAGGCACTAGGCTTGAACACAATTCAGACATATGTTCCTTGGAATTTGCATGAGCCGGAACCGCGGAGCTGGGAATTCAGGGGATTTGCTGACATTGAGTTGTATCTAAGACTTGCTCATGAATTAGATATGCTTGTCATGCTTCGTGTAGGTCCATATATTTGTGGAGGTAATTCCATTTCGTATTGAAATTTTACTCTTAAAGCATGCAATCGGGACTAATTAAGGAGTTATATCTACAGTAATTGAAAGAGTCACCATTACATCCTCTGTAGTATGTATTCAGTAGCCTGTTGATCACATGGCAACATAATGTTTTCTAGCTCTTTAGTCTACAATAACTCTGTTAGTAGAGGAAGAAGGAACAATAACTCTGTTAGCAGAGGAAGAACGTGCTATGCTAAAAAGGAAATCGGAAAAGGCTTTTTTTGAAGATGAAAAGAAGGGTATATATGTATACAGTGTATACTCATTCGCATGTTATGATCTTCCCTGTCGACTCCTCATAGAGTAGAATACCTTAACTTAAGAAAAAAATACTATGAGATAGTTTTCTTGTGCTATGATTTATATTCTCTTGTAAATTTCACAGTTAGTTCCATACTCAAACTTACTCGATTAAGAAGTTCGTTTTCTTAATACATGTCTATATGGTTTCAGACATATAGTTTACTGGTTTGTGATGGACTGGCAGGCGGTAGCGCATGCGCTTCAGTTGAGCTGTCTTCTATACGGTATATAAATTTTGTAAGATGTGCATTGCAGAATGGGACTTGGGGGGATTTCCACCTTGGTTGCTCACTATAGAGCCAGCTCTTAAACTGCGATCATCAGATTCAACCTATCTTTCCTTGGTATGCTGCCCAAAGGTTTCATCAGTTTTAAGGTTTTATGTGTGATTACCAACTCATTGCTTTATATTTTCTGGAGAGATATTGACCAAGGTTACCTAGTTCTCTAGGTGGAGAGATGGTGGAGTGTATTACTCCCAAAAGTAGCACGACTATTGTACAGCAATGGAGGCCCAATTATCATGGTGCAGGTAGGTTCATCATTGTTTAAATTGGTTAACCAATTCATATTCATTTTCCTTCTAATTTATACAGGTATCAACAAAACTAATATTACGGCTGATCTTGCAGATTGAAAATGAATTTGGTTCATTTGGAAACGACAAGAGATACCTTCATTACCTTGTTCTACTGGCCAGGCGATATCTGGGGAATGACGTTATTCTGTACGTAGTTTCTGTGCTCATAATTTTCACTATGGAAATGCATGAAGTTCACTTTTAGTATAACCTGCTACAATTTATAACCCATTTTACAGATTATTCATATAGCCATATTAGAGTATAATTGCAACTTTGGATACTCACTAGGTATGGGCAGTACTTAATTTGTTGCAGCAGCACACAGATAGGCATCAGTATAGTACAACCACAACTACAACTGGCCTTTTTGTCGGTGCACAAATATCACTTATCAGCACCGTATTTGTTTTCATCTTAGACTTTTGTGTTCTTTGAACTTCACGTCCAGAATTTAGGCTAATAATCTCTTCATGCTTTCACATAGTATATGGAAAATCAGATATATGTTTAACATTGCATGTCATGAAACACTTTGTATGAAGCGCTATTCAATACAATGTCTAGTCTTTGTTGACACTTTACAATCAACCAGAACAACTGGTTTTGCATTGACAAACCAGAAAGGTGAAAAGAGAGTCAAGAGATATTTAAGCTTCACTGGTACTCTGTTGATGATGAAATCATCAGGATACTCCCATTTGGTCGATCTATTTTTATTTATTAATTTAATGATGGTTCAGACCAAATGTTACGTAAATGTATTACTATCAACATGTCTGTTTGTATGTAAACAGTAGTTGTCAAAGCCATTATGATTTCTCAAAAATCATTTTTCAGGTATACAACTGATGGGGGCACCATTGGGACCTTAAAGAATGGCTCAATTCCTCAAGATGGTGTTTTTGCTGGTAAACTATCAAATGAACTTGTGTGATGATTTGAATGCTCTTTCTGTAAAAAGATGTCATGAGTGTTACCCTCACGTTTGACGGTCATGCACGTGTAATACCTCACTGGGCCTTTTTGTCCTCACTTTGCTTAAAAAGGTCAATCTGTAAGGGCCTTGATTTGGACCAACATCCGTATACTAATCTAATGCAACGTAGACTAGCAATGAGGTGCTAAATGTCGGGTTAGGGTGTTACAGTCATGTTATAGTAATTAATAAATCCCATCTTCTGGACACCACATATAAAGTTGCATCCTATATAAGCCTAGAAGCTACACCTTCTTTTTGTTGCTCTATGCATGCATGGTGTGTTAAGCTAAACTCTATGATGACTGTTCTGTGAGGATTTTACTTGAACAATATTCATTGTACTTAAACTGAAGAATATTTGATATCAACCTCAGTATGGTTTCATAAGGGATTTGAGTTAGAAAATAATTTGATCTGCCTAGTTTCGTAATTGTCAAGGACTTTATTATGCCTTTGGCTCCTCAGTCATCATATCTGCAAATAATTATATGTTCAATTGCAGCTGTTGATTTTTCTACTGGCGATAATCCATGGCCAATATTCAGACTACAGAAGCAATACAACTTTCCAGGAAAATCAGCCCCGTTAACCGCGTAAGTGGTCTGTGCACCACACATTTGATAAATCATTATTTTTCTTGTCACGCATTCCTTTTTTGTAACATCTATTAATGATATCGACCTCATACTTTTCAGGGAATTTTATACTGGATGGCTAACACACTGGGGTGAAAGCATTGCAACAACAGATGCTAGGAGCACAGCTAAAGCACTTAAAGATATTTTGTGCCGCAATGGTTCTGCTGTACTTTATGTCTGTTGCTGGAACCTTTTTGTTGGTGCATTTCATTTGATTTTTAGCTCAACTAATTCTGTTGTCTCATGAGATATGTTTTTAGATGGCACATGGTGGGACCAATTTTGGGTTTTACAATGGGGCAAATACTGGTCAAAACGAGGCCGAGTACAAGGCTGACCTCACTTCTTATGACTATGCAAGTATTTTTTCCAAATAAGACCTCTCATTTATTGAACCATTTCTGCACGTGTACTTATTTACGTGATGTCCTTGACCAGGATGCGCCTATTAAGGAGCATGGAGACGTGCAGAATCCAAAATACAAAGGCATGCTATATTATATTTGAACTTTTTCTGTTTGAAGCATGCGTATTCAGTTAAAAAATCTTGTTTGTACCTTCTCTTAAGCAGTTTCTGTTGGTAATTTGTACGGTTGATATGAAAATAGATTTTTCTCGCCTGCAATTTTTGGCTCTGCTTTTCTGCTATCACGACAACTTAAGCTGAAAATGCGAAATGGGTTTGGAATGCCATATCTGTATGTCAAGGATAGGATTGCCAGTTTTAAGTTGTGCTATGAATGTCTAGAAAAGTCTTGACGAACAAATTTATGCTTGAGATGTATTTTAAGGTACTATTTTGTTTTTATGTTTCTCGTTACAACTGGTGGTACCAAGCAGCAATGAGAAGAGTAATACATGAATGCACCGGCGTTCCTCTTCGCCCTCTTCCTGCCAAAATTGAAAGAGGAAATTATGGGCTTGTGAAATTGCAAAAGGTTGCTTCTTTGTTTGACATACTTGATAAGATCTGTGATCCACCGAAAGTGTCTGTTTCAGAGCAGCCACTGTCCATGGAACTGTCAGGGCAGGTAGGAACCTATCTGTGTATATACATTTCCGGTCACTTTTTGATTACAGAAGTTACCAGTCAGGTTCACTTTTTGTATATTCATGGTTATGTTTCTTTCATTCCAGATGTTTGGGTTTCTACTGTACTTCTCAGAATACCAAGGAAGAGGTCCTTACAACATTCTATCGATTCCAAAGGTTTTTACACTCATCATTTCTTTGGTTGGCATGAATTTAAGTTCATTGCTCTTAAGATGTAAATTATGCTGCAGGTACATGACAGAGCCCAGGTTTTTGTGTCCTGCTCACATGATGGCATCAGAAATCGAAGATATGCTGGCATTATTGAGAGATGGTCTAATAAACCCCTTCAGATACCAAGCTTAAGCTGCCCATCTAATACTAGCTTATATATCCTGGTAATATGCTTACATTTTTTATTTGTAAAGCACGAAATGGGAAATCTTCTTGCTTCCGCAGATGTTTCAGTTGCTTGTAACTGATTTAATGACACTGCAATTTTATAGTCCTTCGACTATTCTTAAATTCTTGAGAAAATGTCTGCAAAGTCTACCAATGGTACTCTACTTAGTAGAAACAAAACTTTGGAAGAGACTCCTTGTAGGATTTGGGGGAAATTTTCTGGATGGGCTTAGTCCCTTGGACCTCCACACCCTCTTATATATAGCTCAGCTTAGTATTACATCTCCACTCATACACTAGAATAGTCTAGAATCTAGCAGGACATACTACTAATCTATTAACACTCCCTAGATACTCTAGACTCAACTAGGACACCAACACAGACTCCAACACTCCACTAGAATACTCTAGACTCTCCTTGAACAATACTACTACACTAACTCAGATTCCAACACTCCCCCTCAAGATGGGCATGGGTTAATCGCCATGGCCATCTTGCTACAACTCCATGGAACTTACTACAACCACCGCACATCTAGCTTGCAAGCACACAAAGATACGTAAGAGCATTTTACTCTAGCTCTTTCTCATCGGTCTTTCACCATCTACGGTCAAGCACCCATTCGACACTGAACATTCAAGCACACAAACTTTGCATCAAGCTAGCCAGCTCCAATCCTTCTTGTGTTGGTCCACCGTTGCCTCTCCAACCATGCGCCTTCTCACACCGGCACCTACAACGGTGCCACCACACACCTTCTCTCATCAGCTTGAGCATCGTCATTATCTCTTCATCAACTCCGGTTCCCACAGAACCACGGCTGCCTCACCTCAACAACAGCTCCTACAGAGCCACAACCGTCTCACCTCACTGGTCAGCTATCCACAGTTCCACACTCTCCTGACCTCCACATGACTTCCACCTCTCCAACGCGGTGACAACCTTGACCTCTACCTCCTCTCCATCAAACCCCTGGCCATCTTCACCTTAGTCACCACAACCTCTACCATTTCTTTCTTCAACCCTCTGAACAACCTCAGAAACACCACCTCTCCTATGTCATCATCAAACTCCTCGCTTACCATCTCAATTTTCACACCTCCCGACAACTCTTCAAACTCAGCGTCACTCGCCTTCTCAGCACCATGGCTTCACCATCACAACATACAACTCCCATCATTCTCCCCCCTGTCTGAGGGCTCACCTTGTCCTCAAACACCAGCAGTCTGTGTGACCATAATCTCCATGATAGTCATAAACAGCAATACCAGCAGGGAGCAGCTTCTCTCTCTCACTTCCTCTGGATCATTCCACAAGCCTCGAGCAGATGCGCATGCATCACTCTCCTTTCTTCACTCAGCAGGCCATCTGCACTTCTCTCCACTCCAGGATGCAGCTGCTTCGCTCCCTTGTATCAGCTCCAACCTACCAGCAGCAAAGCAGACTGCAAATCATCAATCTCTTCTTCCCTGCAGAAGCACCCACTTCATCTCCGGTTCAGGCTAGCACCAGCCCTCTTCTCTCTACTCCATTTATACACCAGGACATCACCCACGGGACACCAATGTAACTAGCTTCCTGAGAAACACCTAATGCAGAGCAGCAACCAAGCATCGCATGATGCACCTTGCAAACATGAGGTGGCTACCGTCTGCACAGAGCAACGAGGTGCGGCCTCCCGCCGCCTAGGTGACTACAATGTGCCCAGTGTTGTTGACGACAAGAGCCGGAGTAGATGCTGCAGTGGGGAAACAATGGTGGCTAGGGTTAGGAGGAGGAACCTAGCTCTGATACCATGTAGGTTTTGGGGGAAATTTTCTGGATGGGCTTAGTCCCTTGGACCTCCACACCTTCTTATATATAGCTCAGCTTAGTATTACATCTCCACTCATACACTAGAATAGTCTAGAATCTAGCAGGACATACTACTAATCTATTAACACTCCCTAGAATACTCTAGACTCAACTAGGACACCAACACAGACTCCAACACTCCACTAGAATACTCTAGACTCTCCTTGGACAATACTACTACAGTAACTCAGATTCCAACACTCCTAAACCTTATTGATAGCAGACCGACACAGCTTGTGCCATTTACTTACTATAGCCTCACAACAATTGGCATGGTAATAACTTGGTAAAAGAAGATTACCTTGAAATCCAATTCAAACCTTCAGTACACATCGATGACTAGATAATTCTTTGTAGCTTATTTGTCGGTCTGCCTATGTGAAAGTATTAGCCTGGCCAAAAGAGGGAACGCATTAAACGACTTTATTTAATATCTATACATACATTATCGGAGTACTATTAGAAAATACTTCGACTGCTTTCCTTTTGAATAATCAAATAGACCTTCATATGTCATGCCTCCTGCATATATTTCAATTTGTTTACAGGTAGAAAATATGGGTCGCGTCAATTATGGGCCATATATTTTTGACCAGAAGGTAGGTCCTATAGAACCTCTCTCAATTGCAGCATCCAGATGGACCATGGTTGTAAGCTTCTTGTGCTGACCAGAAACCACTTCCCCAATACAGGGGATACTATCTTCTGTTGAAATAGATGGCATTACTCTCCGTCACTGGAAAATGTATCCTCTGTCATTTGATGCACTGGGCAACCTTTCAAAATTCCAACCAATCCAGCAGATCACTAATGCCAGAAATAGTGAAGTGCCCATTCATGCTTATTCCCAAAATAAGTTACGTGCTTCGTCATTCTATCGAAATGGTAAGCCCATGTATATGCTTCTTGTAAATAGTCAGCATAAAGAATTCTCATGCAGTCGTGATTAAATAGCTAGGTATAACTCAAGATCTTTCCTCTGGGATATTTCTGCTTGATCCTAGTAACCTGTGACAACATAAGTTGCATAGTTGCATTCCAAGTAATCGAAATAGAAGAAATGCTCTGTTTGTGCTATAATAAGTAGTCAGAAGTTGCATTTATCCACACAAAAAATCATATTATGTGTACTGATATCACCTTCATATTAACATACTGCCCTTTATCGGAAAAAATGTTTGCAATGGAAGGAGTAGATTACTAAGTTGCACTTCTTAATCTCATGAGATAGTAACAGCCTTATTTGTCATCGCTAATGCTAGGTCAGGAAAAATCAATCAATCATCACAAAAAAGGAAGGAAATAATAGTTTTGATCACTGTGGCTCTTATTGGCTAGCCTCTTATTGTACCAATAAGCAGTATAGTTGAAACTTGAAAAATGCTGGAACTAAATGTTTGCATCTTTCTCGTGTATGTTCTTGTTGAATTATCCATGAACATGGAACAATAAACTGAATTGTACCTTTTTTTTCATAATTGGCAATGTACATGTTCCCTTGTTGCATTTGTACTTAGATTTCATATCCGGTTGCTGTTTCGAACAAATATGCTGCATACTCTTTGTTGGGCCAGGGGACTCTAATAAACTATTCCTTTTCCACAAACTGATTGCTCCTTGCTTTTGTAAGGCATTTCAGAAGGACCAGAATTTTATGAAGGCCATTTCCACATTGACTCCGAGAGTGCAGCAAAGGATACATTCATATCATTTCGTGGTTGGAACAAAGGGGTTGCTTTTGTGAACAACTTCAACGTCGGGAGGTTTTGGCCGGTAAACTAATGAGACCTTCACTCCACATGATACATTATTTATCAATTCCAGGTGCATACAGATTTTTATTTGGCGCAAGTGAGCTAAAAATGAACTGTTTTTTAGGCAATGGGACCGCAATGTGCTCTCTATGTTCCTGCGCCAATTCTCAGAGCTGGCGACAATGTTGTTGTATGTGCTTTCTCTATTCCTTACATGAACTCTTTCATATGTTCTATGTATATATCATGTCAAATCACGGAGAAGAAGCTTTATGTCCTGAGCTTAGAACTCATATCTGGACACACGGATTATTTCTTACACTTGATTATATTGGCAGGTTATATTCGAACTACACAGTCCAAATCGTGAACATACTATCAACCTAGTAGAAGATCCAGATTTCACATGTGGTCCAAACCGATGAAAATGTTTGCGCATGTTTTTTTTTGTAGTACAGACTATAGAACGAGGTTCTCAACTGGAAAGGCTGTTTTACAAAGGTTCAAGGTTGTCAACTGAAAAGCATGTATGAATAGTATATTCACGAAACACCATACTTGCATTGCATTTTCAGAAATGTATCTTCTGTCATTGGATTCAAGCTTGCTTCTGTAGTTGATGTATATGATTACAATCCTTCACAAGTTCACGTGGAGCTCATGTGTGCATGTTTGGGATGATAGTCGCTAGACAGCAGAGTGAACATTCTTCCTGGCCAATGCAATCTCATGTGTGCTTTCATTGCATTTTGTTGATATCTTGAAACTTGAAATCTAGGTAGGAGCATGCAATCTCATGAGCGATCTTATTGGATTCTCGCGATACATTGAAAACTTGGGAGGATCATGGTAGTAAGTCCGTAGCAGGCCACATTCTGATAAGCCAAACACCTTCTAAACAGCCCATTGTTTATGCATTCTCCGCGCTTCCACATAGCGCCAAATATCTCCACGAAGGGAACTTCACCTTGGCCCTTGCGGACCTACGGCGGCGCAAGCTTCGCATGCATCACAATTCACACATGGGCATTGGCACATCTAAAACTCTTTTCTACCGGCAACGACACATGGCGGTAATGCATCCACCGTCTGCTTTGAGATTGGTGCAGCACCTAGCCTTTTTCCTCACCAGCACGTGGATGATGCCATGCTGACGTTACCAACTGAAACCAAACTAAAACATTAAAACAGACCGTGAACAGTACAAAATGTTTCACTAATTTTAGACAAGTTTCACATGTTTCATTTCTGTTTCACAAAATTTTCAAAAGTTTGACCAGCACATGTCATGACGTGGCACTCTGGTACATACCGGTGCCGCCGGGTTCAATGGCACATGAACACACGCTACGCCACCTCCGGTATCGTCTCTTCTGCCCAGCCTTGTCATTCCACATCACGAATCATTAAGGTACTAATCATACTGCTAAAATACTACAGTACTAGTACTAGTATTCCATTGAACCGCGCCGAGAGCACCCATTATTTATGTATCCAAATAAGCTACTCCTACAAGAACACACACCGTGGTTTCTTGGCAGTTTGCAGCAATGGTGCGATCCGTGCCCGTGGTCGCGTCTGCCACCGAAGACGACGGAATGGCTGGCGAGCTCGTGATCTCCTCGCTCCCGCTAGAGACCCGGTGCCCGCCGTTCCCGCTCAGGCGGTACGGCGGCTTCTGGTTCGCCGAGCCGATGCTGCCAGGCATCGCGGCCGTACGCGCGCGCTTCCAGCCGAGGCCGTCCGACGTCTTCCTCGTCACCTACCCCAAGGCCGGCACCACCTGGCTCAAAGCCCTGGCCTTCGCCACGACCAACCGTGTCCAGCACCCGCCGCGCGGCCCCGACCACCCGCTCCGCCACCGCAACCCCCACGACTGCGTCCACTTCCTGGAGATGGCCTTCGCCGGCGGGGGCGAAGACGTGTTGGCGGCGCTCCCTTCGCCGCGCGTGCTCGCCACCCACATGCCCTACCCGCTCCTGCCGGCGCGCGTCGCGGCGGAAGGTGGCTCCGGCGGCAGGATGGTGTACGTCTGTCGGGACCCCAAGGACGCGCTCGTCTCCATGTGGCTGTTCACCCAGAAGAAGCTGGCGGCCGAGGCCATCGGCGGTGACCCGCCGAAGCCGTACACGATCGAGGAGGCGGTCGAGCTCTTCTGCGACGGCCGGGCCATCTGCGGTCCGCAGTGGCGCCACGCCGCGGGCTACTGGGAGGCCAGCCACAAGTTCCCCGGCAAGGTGCTCTTCCTCCGGTACGAGGAGATGCTCCGTGACCCGGCGGGCAACGTGCGGAAGCTGGCCGAGTTCATGGGGTGCGCGTTCTCTGGCGAGGAGGAGGCCGCGGGGGTGGCTCAGGACATCGTCGAGCTGTGCAGTATCGACGCCCTCAAGAACATGGAGGTGAACAAGAAGGGCAGCCAGAAGTACATGAAGAACGAGACCTTCTTCCGGAAGGGGGTCGCCGGAGACTGGAGCAACCACATGACGCCGGCCATGGCGGAGCGTCTGGACAAGATCGTCGAGGAAGCGCTGCAAGGTACCGGGTTCACGTTCGCTCCTGCTCAGTCCGCCTGAGAGCCGCCGACCGGCGCCCGGCCATACGCATGACCACATCCTGGAGTCCGAACACAAGGACATGGAACCGTGCGTCATCGATCGATGACCGCGCAAAAAAGCCCTCGGTTCTGTAAAATCTGGGGTAAAATCAATAAAGTTTCGCGCGTTTTCATGTCAGAAACCTTCGCTTGCGGCCACTAGCCTAGAGCTGTGTACATATGTTCCATTTCCACATCTTAAGAGCATCTCCGGCCGCGGTCTCCAAACGATGCTGTCGGACAGAAACCCGTGTGCTACATACACCGATTCTGTCCGTAAAACCCCAGTCTACATATATGAGGGTGTCCCGGGCTTATCCTGGGCGTCCATTTCCGGTTTGAGATTCGTACAACGAGATGTGTAAAATGCAAAGAGCCCCTATATTATATTTTACAGTTCAGTCAAAAACACTTGTACTCCATCGACTATTTACTGTTAGATCCCTCTGCTTCTACTCGTTCCATGCCCACCTTCCCTCACAAACCATGGAAATTCCTCAACTCATACACGAGAGAAGATATGGAAGAACACATGAATACATGGAAAAATTAGCACACACGGAAGAAATTGCCAAGAACATGATGCACGATTGGATCTGGAACAACCAGATAGGGGGAAAGTGAACAAGTTCGATTGGAAAAAAGTGGAGGTGAAGAAGCCCGACCACGACGCATGGCATGGATCTTGTAGAACGACGCCTAAATCTTATATCCACACAAATTTTTCATACATAGTTCATCCCATATCCAACAGGATTCGAATCCAAGCAAAATAAAAAAAAATTAATCCATGGAGGATTCGAATGTAGCCCTCCATGGCCAGATGAGGGCCGAGGTAGTTGGCGGCGGCCATGAACGGCAACATCGTCGGGTGGCCGGAGGGGAACCGCTTCACCACCCGGATCCAGATCGGAGACACAGGTGGATCCTCACCCCAGAGCTGGGCGCGGTGGAGGGGGGCTCATCTTTGCGAGAACGGGTCGGAGGCGTCGGTTGAGGGGTCCTGGGCCGGAGTACGCTTCCTGCGGCCGGAGCAGGAGGAGGTGCGGAGGAGGAGGTGCGGAGGCGACCGGTGTTGGGGAGGAGGAGAGGGGAGGCAATTGGATCGGGAGAGGCAAGATGGACTTGTCCAAGTTAGTTGCTATAAGGGTGGAAAGTGGACAATGTACAGGGTGAAAGTGCAAAATAGTGTGCACGAATCTTGAAAAAACAGAGGTCGTTGGATAAGGCAGGGACCCCAACGACGTGGTAGAATCACTGCGTTCGATTCTGTCCGGCACGCCTAGACTGCCCCGGCTCCACATGGCTCTTTGCAAGCGTGTCAGACACAACACGATAGCGTCGTGGCGGCGCAAAATGCTATGTGGGCACCACCTGCAAGCGGCACATCCAAATCCCCCTGCTACCCTGACACGCATCCTGCTCAGCACCACCCCCTTCCAAATCATTGTCGTTGTCGCTCACCTCGACGTTGGTAGATCGTCGACGCTTGCTTCCTCCCCTGTCTCTGGCAATTCTGCCATTGTAGGCATTCGTCAATGTGCAACCGACGCAATGGCCACCTCGCGTGCTCGCCTTGCAACCGACATGGCGGCCACCTCGCGCGCACACCTTGCACACAAGGTGTTCGGTGGTTTGCTTGGGTAGTCTGTATTTTCAGAGTTCTTGTCCGCCTTGTCGTCAGGCCATCGACAGCAACGACAAGATGATGATCCATGCATTGTTGTAGAAGGAGGTTGTCGAGGACTCGGATGATCAGGAGCGACTCGTGATCCTAACTTGTCTTCTCCAACTCCATGTCGAGCAGAATAAGGTCGGTCCACGACGTGGAGGATCAAAGCATGGGAGAAGGAAAAGCAAGTCAAGTCAGAGGATGAAGGGGCATACCATGCTATACTTGGACTATTTTTGCCAATGATGGAATATGTAGTCCGAAGGATTTTTGGAGGCACGATAGGATGAACAGGGAGGTGTTTTTGATGATTCTTCATGGTGTGAGAGAGTATGATGATTAATTTGTGCTGAACAAGGAATGCACCGATATAGTTGGTTTCTCTGCAATTCAGGATGCTTGTATATAGAGCGCCTAGAGATTCAAAAGATGAGTGTCTGTGCATGGGTGTGTCCACAGTTATTGAGTGCATGTATAGATTCCGCAGAGCAGTGCTGTGGAAGTTTGGTGCAGACTACTTGTGGCCAGTGACCCGTCCACTATCTCATTAGCCGAACATCTTCTAAACACCCATTGTTTCCAACGCAGCGATTCCACAACTACGAGGGGATTCTGGGCTTATCAGCACCGTCTAGTCTGCGTGCAAGATTGACGATGTCCAATTTACACCCACCACCCTATAGAAACCAAGCTGTACAGTGCACATGTTGTCTCCTATAGGCATCCAAAGTGTAAAGGAACATCTCGTCTACCACGTCTCCAGCCCCGACGACTTCGTGTGTCGCCATTTCTTCTCTCCCTTCTCCTCCTCCGCACCTACTCCTCCGGCCGCCGGAACCGGATCTCGGGCCAAGACCCCTCCACCGCCACGCGGATCGATGCCGTTTTACCGAGCTCGCGCCGATCCAGATCTTGTGGAGCGGTTCCCCTTCAGCCGGAGTGCCGGACGATGAGCTCGCCGTTCATGAACATCGTCGACTACCTTGCCTGGATCTGGCCATGGAAGGCTAGATCCGAATTCTCCATGAACTTGTGTTTGTTCAGATCTATTCGGTTTTTACTTGACTTCTTTTTCATTTTTTTTCTCCATGTGGTCTGTTGTCAAATTCGGGTGTTCTTATTTGGGAAGAACGGATGGATATGTATTTTTTGCCCCCATATGTATCACTGGTCTCTTTGGATCCGTTGTACATCCCCCATTTGGATCGTGTGAATATAATAGCTTCTGTGTATGGTTGAAGAACATAAAGATCTTCCATATATGCATCATGTATTTTTCTTTGAATTCGGTCGGTTCCTTCTCCATTCTACATGTCTGTAATTAGAATTTTTTGCATATTCAGAACAATTTATTCATAGACGGAACACATATGAAAGTGGAAAAACAATCCATGAAAAGTAGGTCCTAAATCCAACTAATTAGGTGATTATCCATAATTTCATAACATACTCCCATTGATTTAGGTATTCGTCTTTAATTTTCAGACTTTCCAACATAATTACATTGAATAATGGATTTGTGGATGTGGGGGTGCAAAGGATTAGATATATGTAGAAAAGAACACGAGCGCTGTACTGAAAAAAAGAAAGGACTTCACTATTGAAAAGGTAGAACTTTCCAAGGTGTTTCCTGTAATTTATAGAACTGCTTGCACGAATCTCAAAGACCAAAAGGATGTACGGGATAATCCCAGACGCCCTCATATATGTAGAGTTGTATTTTCGCATTGTTTCTGCCTTCTTTGAGCTCCCACACAGCGCAAATATCTTCTCGAAGAGAACCAATTCACCTATGGGCGGCGCAAGCCCGACATGCATCACCGTTCACACATGCACACGAGCACACGCTACGCCTCCTCCAGTATCGTCCCCACCTGCTCGACCTTGTCATTTTACATCACGTATCATGTGGACATCACTACAGGAACAGACTGCTAGGCCGACGGCAAAAAGCCCTCGGCGTAGCCCCTTTCGCCGTCGGCGGCGTAGCTCCCTCGGCGGAGGTCTCCCTCGGCGGAGCAACACTGGCCGTCGGCGTATCCACTCACCGTCGGCGTAGGGCTTTGCCGACGGCCGTTGGCGGCCCGTCGGCGTATTAGCCGTCGGCGCACGGCATCCTCGCCGTTACACGGCCGGCTAACGGCGCGGCACGTACGCCGACGGCCGCGCCCTCGGCGTAGCCTCGACACGTGGCTCTCGCTGGCCTTCCCAGGGGGCGACCTACGCCGACGGCCTCGCCCTCGGCGTACGAGGAGCACGTGGCACGCGCTGGGCCTCCCCAGGAGGGGGCTACGCCGACGGCCTCGCCCTCGGCGTATGTGGACGCGTGTCCACCGCCTGAGCCTTCCAGGCTGGCGCTAGGCCGACGGCCTGCCCTCGGCGTAGGAGCAGGTGCTACGCCGACGGCAGTGCCCTCGGCGTAGCCCTGACCATATGGCACATGGCAGAGGGCTACGCCGAGGGCATTGCCGTCGGCGTATCACATACACAGTTTTTTTTTTGAATTTTTCTCAGCAGCACTCACAGCAGCCATACATCATCCATGCATACATCCATACATCATCCATGCATACATCCATACAGCCATACATCATCCATACATCCATGCAATATATATTCCACACATTAGTCATACATCATCCATACAGCCACACATGTATCAACATCAGTCATACAAGATCATCCATACATTAGTCATACAAGATCATCGACATCATCACACATCCCTACAACTCTGGAGGAGACGGGGTGTACCCGAGATCTCCCCTGGTGAAAAGTGGCGACCTCTGCCGAGGGTTGCGTCCAGTAGAAGCAGCAGAAGAGCCACCTGGCGAGGGAGTAGGAGAAGTGTGAAGCTCGGGAGAACCACCTGCAGAATGGCCAGGAGATGGACCATCGTCATGAAGCGGTGTGATCTGACGCCCATCCGGCGAGGCGTGGCCAAAGTGCCGGTTCCCAGAAGCTCCCGTTCCCTACATGTTGCCTACATGTTAGCAACTTGCGAGGCAAAGTAAAGCGATAACCAGTGGGTTCGCAAAGAACTTACCGGTGTCGATGCGTAGTAGGTCCTAGCGAAGCTTTCCTTCGATTGCCAAAATGGCATCGGACCTGGCATGGGAGGCACGGGCCCTAAATCTCTATTCTGGCCAGTTTGAATATTCACCATCATGGCCTGCAAGATAGTTTAGAAGTCAGGCCGTAGTACAACAAACGGGGGGAAGTGGGACTTGTATCTTTTGCAAAAAATAAAGGTTCGGACTTACATTTACGTATTGCATGTAGATCGCATTCGCCTCCTGATGCTGCCGAAAGGCCACCTGATATTCCTCATAAGCGGCATCGTAGGCCGCGTCTAACTCAGGCTACAATTTCAAATACAAGGAATCTCGTCAGCGGTTAGCCATGCAGGAACAAAAGTCATAAAGATGATGAAAACGAGAAAAACTTACATCCTCGGCGGAGCGACGAGGCTGGCCACGAGGCGGGATAGGGGGGCCGTTGGCGGGGTAGGTAGCCTTGAGACGGCTGAAGCTCGTGCTGAGGGTAGGCTTGACCTTCTTATTCAGAATCTTGAGGCGTCCATGCTGCAATCCGTGCCCCGACAGGACCAACGACTCCTCGTCGATCTCCGCGTGAATGGGGTCATCCACATGGGGGTGACGAGCCTTCACCATCGTGCTGTAGTTCCCCAAGTCGTTCTGGGCAGTGCCGAAGTACACGGGCAACGAGGGTTGAGGCTCCGAGTAATTGGGCTTCTTTCGCCGCATCATCTCATAGACGGCGACGTCATGAATCACCTCCCCGGGTTGTGCCTCGGCCACCTGTATCGCGAAAAGAAAATATTATGCATATGAAGTACAAACATAAGCAGAAATGCACGCAGGTCGTTCCATGTATATACGTACCACCTTCCCCTTGAAGCGGTCAAAGTTGCGGTTTCCCACGCAGTGCGTTCCACCATCGCCTCGGTTATCCGCGTTCCGCCTCGACAAGGCTGCAAACTCCTCGTCTTCTCTGAGCCACCTCGTCCTAACCAGCTCCTCCCATGCGAGTCGATGAGGCTCGGCCCAATCGGGGATAACCTGAAAATGCAATACTCAACTCCAGAAAATGCAATGGCAACTTAGAAGCAATGTAGAATCTCATTGACATTTTACTCACCGACATGTACTCTTCTGGCGTCATCGAGTACTCAGGATTAGGGTTCCTACCGACAATGTCTTCCTTCCTGACCCTCACGCCCCTGTCAGCCCAGAAGTGGCTAGCGGCCGTGACCTTCTGGTTGTACCACACCTGGGGGGTCAACTTCACACAAGCCCCAAGCAAAGTCCTCTGCGCCTTCTCCTGGTCCTCCTCGGCCACACGGTAAAAGCACTTCAATCATGCATAAGAGTCATGAGTTAGCACGGTGGGGTCATCAAGTATGAACATAACTCGAGAAATATGCCTTACCCAAAACTTGGTGATGACAGCATCAGCAGCTGTCGGAAAGCCCGGGACACGGGTAGTCTGGTAGTCCGCCCAAGTGGTAGCTAGCTTCCTGTCACCCTCGTGGGTAATGTGATAGCCCGGCCAGAACTTCCTAATCAGAGCTCCAACAAGGCTGTTAGGAAGGCGAGGCTTCGTCCCCGGAGGAAATGTCCAATTGCTGCACAATAATAAACGTTAGTACACAATAATTATTTATGACCAACATGAAATAAAATGTTTTAAATTGCCAAATTAGTACACTTACTCAAGGCCATCTGGAATAATAAGGGCTTTCGCCTCCTGAGTCCTAGGCTCAAACTTCTCGTCAGGGACTCCCGATTCCCCACGATTCCGCAATTTCTTCGGCCCCACCAACTCGCGGCTAGTGTCCGCCTCCGTATCGGTCCCCGCCTCCCTCTCGGTCCTCGCCTCCCTCTCAGACTCTGCCTCCCTCTCGGACTCTGCCTCCCTCTCGGCCCTGAAAGGCTGCTCTGTCAGGAACAACTCAGGAGCCACGTCGCCAGAAGCAGAGGGTGGTGGGTCAAAGTCCACGCCTCCTCCCGTGGCACCTCGTCCTCGTCCTCCTCGACCTCGGCCTCGACCCCGTCCTCCGCCAGCAGGAGCAAGATCGGGGTAACGCGGATTGGGATTTGGCTGTCTCCCACTCCGTGTAGCACTTTTCTTGCGCTGCTTCAGCGCATTAAGCAAGGACGAACTGGTTGCCTTGCCGCTGCTCATATTGTTCAATCACCTGCATTAAGTAAGAGAAAACAGTTAAGCACAAAGACATAATAAAATGTATACACAAAGAATAAAGGCATAATGCAATTAAGAAAACAGTTAAGCACAAAGACAAAATAAAATGCATTAAAAAATAAATACTCACTATCATTTTCATTCTCATTCTCATTCACATTCTCATTCTCATTCTCACTATCACTATCTTTTGAGTAGAAATCTGGATTCTCATCGAAGGGTGTAGGCTCATCATCGTTGTCATTCTCGTTATGGAGCTTCTCGAGCATACTTATGTCATGTAGATTCACCACTGACTCACCCCGAGTTTCTACATCATTCCCAAGATCCTCAAGATCAACCGGTTCTAAATCAAAGTGTCCGAAGTCCTCTTGCTCTTGATAGAAAATTCCCTCGTACGTTAAAGGGTTAATGTTGTTGTAATCGTCCTCGGAGGGAATCGGTAGGTTACCATGTGGCGATACCTGGAACACGACTTCCCAGCCCTGGAGTTCCGCTTTCTGGCATGGGTAGGGCAAATAATAAACTTGGTTGGCTTGGTGAGCAACAACAAAGACGTCGGCTCCGCTATAGGTGGTTGAAGGCCTAACTTCAACTAACCCAATGGAAGGGGTACTTCTCAGTCCACCCCTTGGGTCAAACCAGTGGCACTTGAACACAACAAGATTGAGTTCGACATTCGTACGATTGAAGGTCAGCTCGTATACATTCTCTAACCTTCCGTAGTAATCAAGGGAATCGGCTCCTTTGGTGAACACCCCAGTATTTACCGTTTTTGCATTCGGTCGCCCTTTCTGGTGCGTCTCTGTATGGAAGCGAAACCCATTCACATCATACTTCTCATACTTCATGACGACACTGTTACAACCTTGGGAAACACATTTCAGCTCATCTGACATCTCAACGTTGGGATCAGCTCCCTATAGGTACAAGAGGAATTTGTTGCGTTCAGTAGTTACGTGGAATAAGAGCGACAAGTCACATATTGCAAGGTAAGAGGGACAGGTTAGAAATTACTTTTTCCATAAACCAGGACACAAAGTTTTTTTTATTTCCGGGAGCACCCTCTTTCAGTAGAGTGTCCAACTCCATGGGAGAGGGATCAGTCGGTCCCGGCCACTGTTCATCCGTGAAATCGCTAAGAAGGAGAAAATAAGCATTAGACGGAGACCGAGTTACTAGCTGCATAGAGAAATAGGGTGTTCACCATTTTACCTAATGAAATCGACCACTTCCTTCATGTTCATAAGCACATAGAGCATTATGCAATCCTTCTCTTCCTTCGGCAACCTATATTTTAGTCCTTTACCGGCCTTGCCACCGGGAAATTGGAATAGTTCGAGATTGGGGTCATTCTTGGGCAGGTCGACATTGTAACGAGAGACCGGGTTATGCATAGTGGGAACATCATCGGGCCAGTAGGTTGTCGCGGCGTCTGCCATCTCCCGAAGGCATGTTGCTTCAGCTATGCATGCTTCAATCTTGGCTTTGTTTCCAGTTATCTTTCGAATATACTTAAACTCTCTCTCAATACAAAATTGCCAACGAAATTGCACCGGCCCCCCCAATAGTGCCTCGTTCGCGAGGTGCACAATGAGATGTGCCATCGGAGTAAAGAAGCCTGGCGGAAAGATCATCTCCAAATTGCATAGCAACTCCGGCACCTGAACTTGCAGCTTCTCAATCACCAGAGGACATATCTGCTTAGCACAGAGGGTGCAGAAGAAATGGCTCAACTCCGCAAGCACTCGCCATACTTTTTCGGGGAGATACCCTCGAACCATCACCGGCATCAGCCGCTCAATCCATATATGATAGTCGTGACTCTTGAGCCTGTTGACTTGTCCCGTCAAAAGATTGACTCCCTTACTTATATTCGAACAATAACCGTCAGGGAACATCACGACGTATTTGAGCCACCTAAATGACTCCTTCTTTTGGACATTATCAAGGCAGTAGTAGGCATGCGGCTTGAACCAATTCTTTCGACGGACAGTAGGAGGCTGCATGTGTAATCTCTTCCTATCACAAAGCTTCTCAACATCAACTCTAGCCTTGACATTATCCTTTGACTTCCCAGGAATGTTTAGGACTGTGTGAAAAAGGGACTCCCCGACATTCTTTTCGGTGTGCATCACATCGATGTTATGGGGAAGTTTGAGGTCCTTGTAATACATGAGATTCGTTAAGGCTGCCACGTGAGTCCAATTATGCGTTACACCATATCCCGCAAATTGATGGCCAGTTCCCGGCGCCGCGGGCACGAGAGCACGTATCTCGGCATCAACAACTGCACCCTCGAACTTTGGTACCTCTTTTACTTCATGCACAACTTTGCCCTTCTTGAAGTTCTTTCTATCTTCTCTGAACGAATGATTTCTTTTGAGGTACTGTTGATTCGTGTCAAACGCAACATATTTGCGACCCGACTTTAGCCAAAGGAACTCAAGTCGGTGCCTGCACACTGGGCATGGCCACTTACCAGCTGTACACCATCCGCACGTTAGGGCGTACCCGGGCATGTCATGCATAGTATATTGTAACCAAACTTTCATCAATAAGTTTCTCTTTGATGCTCGGTCGTATGTCAACGTTGTAACACCCTCAGAATCGGACCTATGCAAGTTTTAGCGAAACTCGCCAAACCCGCATAGAAACGATTCAAAGGTGCCCACCAGGCACTTTCGTGCGGGTGGAAAACGAAGTAATAACATTACACAACAGTCCTCGATGGGACCCACAGAACAGATATATACAACAGCGACTCAATGAGTCAAGAATACAGATATAATATACAAAGATCCAAATCACCTTGAAACGATATAGCGTCCAGCTACGGACAAGATGCAAATGGGGCTAAGAGCCCTGAAGAATAACCAATGGCGTCCATAACCCTGCCCAGGCCAAGCCGGAAGGGTAACCCTGCTAACGACGTCGATCTCAAAACCTGCTTAAACAAAAGGGGTGCCGACAAAGGGCAAAGGAAAAAGAGGAGCGTCAGTACTGAGGCCAGTACACGGCGAGACTAGAATTCGGCGGTCCTCGCCTACATAGGTATGGTGGACTGAGCGGCAGCGGCAGCATGCGCTAAACAACCTATAGAGACTCGATACAACTGGCGGCAATCAGAGAGGGGGATAAGAATGACCTATCCGGATCCAACCTGAAGCTAACACCAAACAAACCCATCCTGGTGTTTCCCCCTCGAGACCAAACGAGGAAGTCAACCGAGGAACTCACACAGTTGGCAGTTTTATTTATTCAGTTATCGTTGCAGCAATTACTAGTCGGATTTGGATAATCATCCTGATAAAGTAAGCAGTGGGCACTTTTAGTTAATCCTTCTGTTGTAGTTGCAACAATTACTAATCAGATACAGATAGCATGAGATAAACCCAAAACCCAGCAGTTGTTGATACTTTTATTCAGCCATTCCGTTGTAGTGGCAATACTTACTAGTCAGGTACAATGGTCGCAGCAACACTCCAAACAAGCAATTGTGGGCAGTATTAATTAGCCATTCCATTATAGTGAAGCTGTTTACTAGTCATTATAAAGTCAAATTTATAGCAATAAACTTTAGTTATGCTTGTCTATGGTCGAGATACTGTGCTCCAAGTCGTCCATAACCGCGGACACGGCTTTCAGAAAGTTTTAACCCGGCCGGGGTGCAGAAATAGCAACACACACACGATCGACCTCGGAAAAACCAAATCAAAACCCAACGAGGCTTTCACGACAAAGCAATCACAGGATTCAGAAATATTTCAGGGGGGCACCCCATTGAGTAGAACCGCAACGAAGTAAGCTAGCTCCGAGACGGACTCAAGGTTTGCGTCAATGGCTGTAAACGACTGGGAACCCCAAACGGGGATTGTCGATACCGCGAAAACATTCCGCTTACCTAAACAGTACATTGTGCTATCCATCGCACAATCGTAATTAAAGCAGTAAAACATGGCATAAGTACAGGATCGTAAATAAAACCTCAAACTAGTTTGTGGCCCCAAGAAATAAGACTGAATCAAGCTCTGGCTAAGGGGGGCCCATACTCCCCGTATGTGGATAGCGCGATAAATCAAGGAACAAGTATCAAGTACTCGGGGTCCTACGGGACACAAGTGGGCGTTCGGAAACCAAATGTTATCTATCACCCACCGATGCCTCTGCTTACTTACTTCAATTTTAATTGTTAAACAGGAATTAAAGTGAACAATAAGTAAAACTATGATCATCTCCAACATCAACATGCGGCAAGGCTCCAACAATTGTGGCATTTGACGACACGCAACAGCACTTGAGCAAGCGACTACGACACGCAAGTCCGACTAGCTACCAAACAACAGGTAATAGGAGGTGGCCATGGCAATAGAGGGCTGCATGGAATATCACAGGTGCGGAAACTAGAGCATCGCAACACAGATAGCAATAGATCAACATGAGGGAATAAATACTATAAAAGTAAGATAGGTAGAAAGGGGGGAGATGCTCGCCTGAAAACATTGTCGAAGGTTCAACCGAAGATCGGGGCGAAGCTCACATCAACTCAACGGCCTTTTCCGCGAAGAAGCAAAACACTAGAAGAAACACCGGATGCAATATTTAATACGACGGCAGAAGATCGGCATGATGCATGTATGATGCATGGCATGGCAAAGGTGCAATGCAATTAGGTCATATTAAGCGGAACCGGGGTCCCGACAATTAAATATATGGTTCAAGTTGTTTATCTACCCCGTAAATTAAATGTTGTTTTAGCATGGCAAAAGATAGCACCGGTTCGCTACACAAGCTTAAATGAGGCCGATATGTGACTGGATTTGCCCGCATATGGGCCCCATATTTAATTATGAGGTGAATCGGCATAAGGCCCCCAAACCACAGATATGCATGCGAGTATGCTCAATTCAATATTATAAAATAGGGTTTTTGGGAAGGGGTTCACACATTAGGGGGTCTCGACGAACTTGGGGGTTCCCGGGGTTCGGGGTTCGACAGGGTCGTTCTCGGACAACAGAAGTAGATCTTGGCGTGCTTCAGGTTCGGGTGCGGTTCTCGGCGAACTGGTCGGCTCCCTGTCGGAGGTCTTGGCGCTTCAGATCGGTCTTCGGTTCGGGCCTCAGGTCTTGGGGTTGCTTCGATCGGTTCCCTGACGAAGTACTTGTCGTCCCACGTAGGAGTCCTTGTTGATCCGCGGCGACGATCTTCGGGTCATCGGAAGGTCTCGGCGATGTCTCCACTCTGCAGTCTCGACCATCAGGTGCGAGCCGAAGGTCTTGGCGTTTCCCTGTTCACGCGGCAGATGACGATCTCGGGGTCTCAGAGCAGTTCTGGGTTCGGTGTCGGACGATCTTGGCGCGGCACCGGGTACGGGATCGATCTTCGGATTCCGAGAAGGAGATCTTGTTGTTCTGGGATACTTCGGGTCCGAGTAGCAATTCTTCCGCCAAGACGCAGATCTTGAATTGGCAACAAGTACTCGAGCGGCATCTCAATGGTCCAAGTAACTTGCCGCAGGAGACAAGAAAACAAGCTGAAGGCCTGCTAGCTGCACTGTACTCCAGGGGGTGTGACCTCTTCCAAACCAAAGCACGAACACCTGCTGGGCGCCGCGCTCGCGAGGCGGGTGCTGGCAAAAACCGGGCTGCGAGATAGAGATGCAGGAGGGTTGGCCGGGATGCTGCAGGCCAGAGGTGGACAGAAGCGGGTGGAGGCGGACGAGGAACCATGGCCGAGGACGTGGACAGGACGGCGGCGCGTCGACCTCGCGGGGGCGCCACCACTGGCTGCAGAGGAGATGCGCGGCTGGCGGCGAGCCGGCGGAGGCGGGCGAGCTCGGGCCGGAGGAGGGCCGGGCGCCGGCGGCGGAGGGAGCGCTGCTGGCGAGCTAGGAGAGGAGGCGGCGGAGGCGCGCGCTCGCGGAGGAAGGACGGGCGGCGCCAGCGGAGGGTGGAGGTCGGGGCGTGCTGTGGGGGGGCCGGCGGCGGGCGGAGCCAGCGGAAGGAGAGGGAGCAGAGAGGAACGGCGGAGCGGCGGGCTCGCGAGCGGGAGGCGGACGCGGAGAACGGGGGAGCCGGCGGGGAGGGGCTGAGGGAGGACGGCCGCGGCCGCGGGGTGGCGCGCCGGAGGCACGGGGAGGCGGGGGAAAGAGGAGGAGAGGGGGCGGCGGTGGTCTGAGCGGAGGCGGTGGTGGCGGAGCGCGGTCGGCGCGGGTCGAGCTCGATGAGGCGAGGGGGCCGGAGCCTGCAGGCGGCGGGGAGAGAAGGGAGGAGGAGGAGGAGGTGCGGCGCGTGCGGGGGCTGGCGTGCGTGGGTGGGGCCCAGGGAGGAGGGGCCCAGGATGGCAGTGGGTGAGGTGTGTTGAGTGGGGTGGGGCGGTGGCGTGGTGTGTGCTGTGTGAGTTGGAGGGGAGTGGGGTGAGAGGAGAGAGGCTGCTGAGGTGGCAGGGTGTGGTTGGTGGGGATCTGGGGTGGCTGATGTGGCGTTCAGGGATTGGAGGGGGTGAGGTGGAGGCTGGGCTGGGTAGGTTAGCTGGTAGCTTTAGGATTAAGGGGTGGACCGTTTGTAAAATCCTGGGGGTGGTCGTTCGGGTCAAAACGGCCCGTTCGACTGCCCCCGCTAAAATAATATGATAATTTTATTTAATTCTCAATGCACCGTTTGCAAACCGATAGCAGACAACACAAAATATTCCGGCGACCCGGGTTTTGGCATTTGCATAAAAGACGGGGCGTTTTAGAAAACAATTTGGGTTTTCTCGAATATAGTTTTATGCGAACAGATGCAAGACGATGACGATGCTCAAATGCAGTGTGGCATGATGACATGAGCATGCTGTCATGATGATGCAATGCACAAAAACAACGCGATTTTTCTAGTAGTGGTTTTGCGGGATGCCACAAACGTCCCGTGTATCCAGGAGTGGTTCAAATCATCCACAATCGGCTGCATGTAGACACTCAAGTTCTTCCCCGGATACTCAGGTCCTGGAATTATCAGCGACAAAAACATGGTCTTCCGTTGCATTAATACTCCGGGAGGGAGATTGAGCGGAATAACATACACCGGCCAGCAGCTGTACGAGGCCGTCGACATACCATATGGGTTGAAGCCATCTGTTGCTATCGCAATTCTAACATTCCGAGCCTCTTCTGCCCACCGGGGGTATTTGTCATCGAAGTTCTTCCATGCCTTACCATCAGATGGATGTCCCATCTTCTTCCGTCCGTGCCCGTCCTCGTATCTTTTCCCCTTCTTGTGCCACGTCATCTGTTTGGCAGTCTCCTCGCTCAAGTAAAGCCGCTGGATTCTTTTTATGAATGGGAGATACCGAAGTATCTTCTTAGCGACCTTCGACTGCCTCACCTGACCATCCTTCCCCTTTATCTCTTCATATCTAGAGGCCTTACAAATGGAGCAGTACTTGTCACCCTCAAACTGTTTCCAAAACAAAAGG
Source organism: Avena sativa (assembly GCA_916181665.1). NCBI lineage: Eukaryota > Viridiplantae > Streptophyta > Magnoliopsida > Poales > Poaceae > Avena > Avena sativa. The sequence goes on along the minus strand of OV702279.1, from coordinate 364,185,155 downwards.
CAGCCTTTTGGACAACAATCTATCTTTTCATAATCCATGTTGAGCTCCTTCATGAGTTTCTTCGTTTCGTGAAAGGTTTTGGGCAGACAATGCCCTTCGGGCAACATGTTACCACATGTTCTCAGATTAGCTTCAAAGTGAGAACGGGTGGCGGAGTACTGGCACTTGTCGGCTAGACACTGAGAGATGGCATCGAGCTGAGAAATCTTTGCACCCTCGTACAGAGGTCTCTTAGCCGCGGCCATCATATCAAGGAAGGCCTTCGCGGTTGGCTCCGGTTCCTCCGGTTCTAGCGGTTCCTCCGGTTCTGGTGATTCCTCCCGTGGAGGTGGCGAATTCGGCTGGTCGGCATCGATAAGATCATCTAGCATGTTTCTAATCCCATCGTGCTCATTGCCATTGAGCCGCTGACGCATCACCTCACCTCTATCACGTTCGTACCGAGCAAAGTCGACTTGCGTGACATAGTTAGACATGTACCCATATTGCAGAAGGTGTTTGTACATGTCATCTTTTCCCTGACGATGACGCTTAGTGCAATGAGCGCAGGGACAAAGTGCCCGAACAATTGCCTTCGAACCACGCGCTAACTCATTCACTAACAAATGAGTGTTCCGTACCCAATCGTCTGTTTTATTAGTCGCACTAATACGGCCACTGTACATCCACCCATTATCAGCCATCCTCTTCTGCTTTGTTGGGAGACAAACAACAAATATAACATTTTATATCAAACAGGAGATTAAATGCTTCATATTTTTACGCATTCATCAACCTACATGTCCAATAGGAAAAGAGGGTCCTACCCAGCCGCCGGATCCGTAGATTGGGTAAGTTCTCCCTGGTTCTACCCCGATCCAAGCAGAATTTCGGCAGCACCTCCCCGCTGCTCTCCCGATACACGTCTCGACAAAAAGCCAAGAGGATGTGCATCCGGAGAACAACGAGGAGGCGCCACCGAAATCCTGTCTCGAATCGAGGTAGAGCCAGGGAGAACCAAACCCAACTACGAATCCGCCGACTGCCCGATAAAAGCCATAAGCGTTACGGTCCAAAATATGCGAGACCACTAATGCATATTAAGTCGCGTAACGCTTACGGTCGGGATGACGCTGTTGGAGATATGCCCTAGAGGCAATAATAAATGTAGTTATTATTATATCTTTGTGTTTATGATAAATGTTTGCATTCATGCTATAATAGTATTAACAAGGAAACCATTAATACTTGTGTGATTTGTAAACTTAATTTGAAGTCCCTAGTATAGCCTCTATACTTCACTAGCTTGTTGGTTGATTGATGATTGTGGTTTCCATATCATGAACATTGAGATGTTATCAACAACAAGATCATATCGTTAGGAGAATGATATGGTGGACATACTCCTATAGACAAGCGTAGCATAAAGATCAAGTCATTTCAATAGTTCAATTGCTATATGCTTTCTGATACATAGTAACCTGATTCCTTCGACCATGAGATCATGCATATCACCTTTACCGGATGGATGCTTTGATGACATCAAACACCACACCGTAACTGGGTGGTTATAAAGGTGGCATTGAGTGTTTGGAAAGTATTGGTTGAGACACATGGATCAAGAGTGGGATTTGTCCATCCACATGACGGATAGATATACTCTGGGCCCTCTCGGTGGAATGTCATCCAATTAGCTTGCAAGCATGTGACTTGGTCACAAGGGATCACATATCACGGGAACGAGAAAAGAGTACTTATCAGTAACGAGGTTGAACTAGGTATGCGGAGATACCGACGATCATAACCTCGGATAAGTAACATATCGTGAGACAAAGGGAAATTGGTATCGTATGTAAGTGGTTCATTCGATCGCAAAGTAATCGTAGAAATATGTGGGAGCCATATGAATTTCCAGATTCCTCTATTGGTTATTGTTCGGAGAAGTGTCTCGATCATGTCCGCATAATTCACGAACCGTAGGGAGACACACTTAAGGATTCGACGTTGTTTTGAGTAGTTATGGTATTATGAGAAAGAGACCGAATGTTGTTCGGAGTCTCGGATGGGATCTGGGATATCACGAGGAGATCCGTAATGGTCCGGAGAATAAGATTCATATAAGGAAAATCCCGTTTCGGAGTTGGGGAATGGTTCCGGTGTTTTCATCGGGAACATTCTAGAAGGTTCCGGAATGTCCGGCACTCCGAGGGGGGAAGGGTACATGGATGTGTCATTGAAAGTTGGAATGATTGCATCATGTACTAGGTATTCTTGCTGTCCAAAATAAAGGGTTTATTCAAATCCTAAATTGAAAAGTCAAACGGCTAGTTTGAAAGTCAAACGGCAATTTTGGGAAGTGGGAAGAGAGGAGGATTGGTGGAGGCCGAATTGGAGGAGGGTTCCTCCCTTGGCCGGCGCCCCACCAAGCCGACTTGGGGAGGGACTCTCCTCCCCTTGGCCGGCCCCCTCCACCTATATAAGGAGGGGCAGGGCTCCCCTCCTAGACACACAAGTTCCTACCTCTAAATCTCCGGTTTAGAGCCGTTTTGGTTTAGAGCTTCTAATTGCTTTAGCCAGCGGTTTAGAGCCTTCTAATTGGTGTGTCTAATTACTAGACCACTAATAGCCTCTCTCATAAGCTCCACCATACTCGCACCGGCTTAAGGCGAAGCCCTGCGGGATTTCCCCTCTACTTCCGGTACCACGCCGTTATGCTGCCGGAATCGCGAGGAGAGTGCTACAACCTCCGCTGCCTGCTGGAACAAGGGAGAGGAAGGTCTTCGTCGAGTACCGAACGTGTGACCGACTGCGGGAGCGCTGCCGGAACGTGGCGCCGGAAGGATCGTCTACGCAATCTTGAGATCGGAAAGAGTACGACTACATCACCCACGAGAATCCGCTCTCGTTAAACGCTTTGGAATCTTCGAGGGTAAGTTACACCATCGACTCGTTGCTACAATCTAGTAGATAGATCTTGGCTTGTTTGTTTGTATGCGATAGAAATTTTTTGTTTTCCATGCTACGAACCCCTACAGTGGTATCAGAGCCGTGTCTATATGTAGATCTGTTGTGCGAGTAGAACACAATGGTCATTGTGGGCGTTGATGCTTTTATTGTTGATTACTTCTTGTGTACTTTGCGTCTTGCGGTATGTTGGGATGAAGCGGCCCGGGCTAACCTTACATGACATCGCTCATGAGACTTGCTCCACGCTTGACATGCAACTTGTATTGCATAAGTGGCTTTGCGGGTGCCTGTTTCTCCTAGCATAGTTAAGATCCAATTTACAACGGGTGATCAACAATGCTAGTATCAATGTTGTGGTTCTTGTTCGTAAGTTAGAACGACACCTTTTGAAAGCCCCAAACCACGTAAAATATGCAAAGAAAGTAGAGGCGTCTAACTTTGTTTTGCAGGGGTGTGCAGTGATGTGATATGGCCATGATTGTGATTATATTTGATGTATGCAATGTTCCTTATTGTAAGTCGGCAACCGGCAGGAGCCATATGGTTGTCTTTAATTTATGTTAAGACCCGCGTGTCTATTCAAAGTAGTTGTAATAGTTGAAGCCGGTGGACGACAACCATGGAGAAGCGTCATTGACCTTGATGCAATGCCGGTGATGATGGAGATCATGTTCGTGCTTGAAGATGGAGATCGGAAGCACAAAGAAGAAAGGCCATATCATATCACATATTATAAATTGCATGTGATGTTAATCCTTTATGCATCTTGTATTGCTTGGTAGACGACGGTAGCATTATAAGATGATCCCTCATGCACATAAATTTCAAGTTCTAAAGTGTTCACCCTTAGTATGCACCGTTGCCAAAGCTTGCTGTTTCGAAGCACCACGTGATGATCGGGTGTTTTGATTCCGCGGGTGAATACAACGTAAGCAAGCCAGATTTGCTTATGCGGTAGCTAAGGTTTGATCTTGACGAGCCTAGCATGTACTGACATGGTCTCAGGAACACGGATCACCGAAAGGTAAAGCATGAATCATATAGTAGATGTGATGAACATGTCGATTGTTCGCCATTGAAACTATGTCAACTCTTGTGATGATCGGTGTTGATATGGTGGATTTGGTTCGTGTGATCACTAAAACAATGTGAGGGATATTGTTTTGAGTGGGAGTTCACCTAGTTTAATTTCATTAATTAATTTGAACTCAATTTGTCATAAACTTAGTCTAAACTATTGCAAATATGTTGTAGATCAATGGCAGCCCCTACCATCAATTTTAATGCGTTCCTAGAGAAAGAAAAGTTGAAAAACAATGGAAGCAACTTCGCGGATTGGTTCCGCAATTTGAGGATTGTCCTCACAGCTGGTAATTTGACCTATGTGCTGGATGCACCGCTGGGTGACCCACCTGCAGCTGATGCTCCCGATGAAGTAAAGAATGTTTACCTCGCTCGGAAGAATCAGTACTCCATAGTTCAGTGTGCTATCTTGTATGGTTTGGAATCGGAGCTTCAGAAAAGGTTTGAGGATTCAGACCCATATGATATTGTTGAGGATCTCAAATTGATTTTTGAGACTCATGCGGCAATTGAAAGTTATGAAGCTTCTGAAAAGTTCTTTAACTGCAAGATGGAAGAGGGCAGCTCCGTCAGTGAGCATGTGCTTAAGATGTCTGGGCACGCAAACAAACTTCAAAGCTTGGGTATTGTGATTCCTAATGCTTTGGGGATTTACCGTGTCCTCCAATCACTACCACCAAGTTACAAGAACTTTGTGATGAACTACAACATGCAGAACATGAACAAGACGTTGCCAGAACTCTTTGCCATGTTAAAATCTGCAGAAGTGGAGATCAAGAAAGAGCACCAAGTGTTGTTGGTCAATAAGACCACCAAATTCAAGAAAGGCAAGTCTAAGCAAAAGGGACACTTCAAGAAGGGTGGTAAGAAAGATACCACGCCAACGAAGAAGACCAGGGCTGGACCTAAGCCTGATACTAAGTGCTTTTACTGCAAGGGAGTAGGTCACTGGAAGCGGAATTGCCCAAAGTACTTGGCGGATTTGAAGAACGGCAACATCAAGAAGAAAGGTATATCTGATATACATGTTATTGATGTGTATCTCACTAGTACTCGTAGTAGTGCCTGGGTATTTGATACTGGTTCGGTTGCTCATATTTGTAACTCGAAACAGGTGCTGCAGAATAAACGGAAGCTAGTGAAGAACGAGGTGACGATGCGCGTGGGAAACGGATCAAAGGTTGATGTGATCGCGGTCGGCACGCTACCCCTTCATCTACCATCGGGATTAGTTTTATACTTAAATAATTGTTATTTGGTGCCTGCGTTGAGCATGAACATTATATCAGGATCTTGTTTATTGCGAGACGGTTACTTGTTTAAATCCGAGAATAATGGTTGTTCGATTTATATGAGTAATATGTTTTATGCACATGCACCTTTGATAGATGGTCTATTCTTGTTGAATCTCGATAGTAGAAATACACATCTTAATAACATTGAAGCTAAACGTTTGAAATCAAGCGATAATTCGACCTATATGTGGCACTGTCGTCTTGGTCACATCAGAGTGAAACGTATGAAGAAACTCCATTCCGATGGACTTCTTGAATCACTTGATTTTGAATCACTTGAAAGATGCGAAGCATGTCTGATGGGTAAAATGACTAAGACTCCATTTTCTGGTATGATGGAGCGAGCTACGGACTTATTGGAAATCATACATACCGATGTGTGTGGTCCAATGAGTGTAGCATCGCGCGGTGGTTATCGTTATGTTCTTACCTTCACGGATGACTTGAGTAGATATGGGTATATCTATTTCATGAAACATAAGTCCGAAACTTTCGAGAAGTTTAAGGAGTTTCAAAGTGAGGTAGAGAATCAACGTAACAAGAAGATTAAATTTCTACGTTCTGATCGTGGAGGTGAATATCTAAGTTACGAGTTTGGCGAGCATTTGAAGAAATGCGGAATACTTTCACAATTGACACCGCCGGGAACACCACAACGTAATGGTGTGTCCGAACGTCGTAATCGAACTCTCTTAGATATGGTTCGTTCTATGATGTCACTTACAGATTTACCGCTATCATTTTGGGGTTATGCATTAGAAACAGCCGCATTCACTTTAAATAGGGCACCGTCTAAATCCGTTGAAACGACACCGTATGAATTATGGTTTGGGAAGAAACCTAAATTGTCGTTCCTTAAAGTTTGGGGATGCGAAGCCTATGTAAAGAAGTTACAGCCGGACAAGCTTGAACCCAAAGCGGAAAAATGCGTCTTCATAGGATACCCGAAGGAAACTATTGGGTATACCTTCTATCATAGATCCGAAGGCAAAATCTTCGTTGCCAAGAATGGATCCTTTCTAGAGAAGGAATTTCTCTCGAAAGAAGTGACTGGAAGGAAAGTAGAACTCGACGAGGTTGTCGAACCTTCTCTCGAAATTGCGAGTAGCGCAGCACCGGAAGAAGTTCCTGTGGTGCCTGCACCAATAAGAGAGGAAGCTAATGATGGTGATCATGAAACTTCGGTTGAAGTTGCTACAGAGCCTCGGAGGTCAACGAGAACTCGTACCACTCCAGATTGGTATGATTCCGTTATGAATGTCATGGTGGTGGACAACACCGATGACCCCGAGACGTATGAGGAAGCAATGATGAGCCCAGATTCCAATAAATGGCAAGAAGCCATGAAATCCGAGATTGGATCCATGTATGAAAACCAAGTGTGGACTTTGGTGGACTTACCAGATGGCCGGAAGGCTGTCGAGAACAAATGGATTTTCAAGAAGAAAACAAATGCTGATGGTAATGTTACTGTCTATAAAGCTCGACTTGTCGCAAAAGGGTTTCGACAAATTCAAGGAGTTGACTACGATGAGACTTTCTCACCGGTAGCGAAGCTAAAGTCTGTGAGGATTATGTTAGCAATCGCTGCATATTATGATTATGAGATATGGCAGATGGATGTCAAAACAGCATTCCTCAATGGAGACATTGATGAAGAGTTGTATATGATGCAACCCAAAGGTTTTGTCGATCCTAAAGATGCTAACAAGGTATGCAAACTTCAAAGGTCCATCTATGGATTGAAGCAAGCATCCCGAAGTTGGAATCAACGTTTTGATAAGGTAATCAAAAGTTTTGGTTTTATACAAACTTATGGAGAAGCTTGTATTTACAAGAAAGTGAGTGGGAGCTCTGTAGCATTCTTAATACTATATGTGGATGACATATTGTTGATTGGGAATGATGTAGACCTTCTTAATAGTGTCAAGGAATATTTGAATAATAGTTTTTCAATGAAGGATCTTGGCGAAGCAGCTTACATATTAGGCATAAAGATTTATAGAGATAGATCGAAACGCCAAATATCATTGTCACAGAGTACATATTTGGACAAAGTTCTAAAGAGATTTGGAATGGAAGAAAGCAAGAAAGGGTTCTTGCCCATGTTGCCCAATACGACCTTGAGTAAAACTCAAAGTCCGACATCGGCAGAAGATAGAGAAAGGATGAGTAAGACTCCCTATGCCTCAGCCATAGGATCTCTAATGTATGCCATGCTATGTACTAGACCCGACATCGCATATGCTGTTAGTTTAACTAGAAGATATCAAAGTGATCCAGGAGTGGATCATTGGACAGCGGTCAAAAACATCCTTAAGTACTTGAGAAGAACTAAGGATATGGTTCTTTCTTATGGAGGTGATGAACAGCTCGTTGTTAATGGTTACACCGATGCTAGTTGGAACACCGATCCAGATGATTCTAAATCACAATCCGGATACGTATTTATTTTGAATGGTGCAGCAGTTAGCTGGAGGAGTGCAAAGCAAAGCGTTGTGGCGAGATCTTCAACTGAATCGGAATACATGGCTGCTTCAGAGGCTTCACAAGAAGCGATATGGATGAAAGAGTTCATTACAGAGCTGGGTGTGGTTCCTAGTGCGCTGGACCCAATGTCTATCTACTGTGATAACATGGGTGCCATAGCCAATGCGCAAGAACCAAGGTCACACAAGAAGCTGAAGCATATCAAGCTACGTTTTCACGCTATTCGAGAACATATCCAGGATGGGGATATAAAGATTTGCAAAGTACACACAGATCTGAATGTGGCGGATCCGTTGACTAAACCTCTCCCGAGGGCAAAACATGACCAACACCAAACTGCCATGGGTGTTCGGTATATTACCATGTAATCTAGATTAGATGACTCTAGTGCAAGTGGGAGACTGTTGGAGATATGCCCTAGAGGCAATAATAAATGTAGTTATTATTATATCTTTGTGTTTATGATAAATGTTTGCATTCATGCTATAATAGTATTAACAAGGAAACCATTAATACTTGTGTGATTTGTAAACTTAATTTGAAGTCCCTAGTATAGCCTCTATACTTCACTAGCTTGTTGGTTGATTGATGATTGTGGTTTCCATATCATGAACATTGAGATGTTATCAACAACAAGATCATATCGTTAGGAGAATGATATGGTGGACATACTCCTATAGACAAGCGTAGCATAAAGATCAAGTCATTTCAATAGTTCAATTGCTATATGCTTTCTGATACATAGTAACCTGATTCCTTCGACCATGAGATCATGCATATCACCTTTACCGGATGGATGCTTTGATGACATCAAACACCACACCGTAACTGGGTGGTTATAAAGGTGGCATTGAGTGTTTGGAAAGTATTGGTTGAGACACATGGATCAAGAGTGGGATTTGTCCATCCACATGACGGATAGATATACTCTGGGCCCTCTCGGTGGAATGTCATCCAATTAGCTTGCAAGCATGTGACTTGGTCACAAGGGATCACATATCACGGGAACGAGAAAAGAGTACTTATCAGTAACGAGGTTGAACTAGGTATGCGGAGATACCGACGATCATAACCTCGGATAAGTAACATATCGTGAGACAAAGGGAAATTGGTATCGTATGTAAGTGGTTCATTCGATCGCAAAGTAATCGTAGAAATATGTGGGAGCCATATGAATTTCCAGATTCCTCTATTGGTTATTGTTCGGAGAAGTGTCTCGATCATGTCCGCATAATTCACGAACCGTAGGGAGACACACTTAAGGATTCGACGTTGTTTTGAGTAGTTATGGTATTATGAGAAAGAGACCGAATGTTGTTCGGAGTCTCGGATGGGATCCGGGATATCACGAGGAGATCTGGAATGGTCCGGAGAATAAGATTCATATAAGGAAAATCCCGTTTCGGAGTTGGGGAATGGTTCCGGTGTTTTCATCGGGAACATTCTAGAAGGTTCCGGAATGTCCGGCACTCCGAGGGGGGAAGGGTACATGGATGTGTCATTGAAAGTTGGAATGATTGCATCATGTACTAGGTATTCTTGCTGTCCAAAATAAAGGGTTTATTCAAATCCTAAATTGAAAAGTCAAACGGCTAGTTTGAAAGTCAAACGGCAATTTTGGGAAGTGGGAAGAGAGGAGGATTGGTGGAGGCCGAATTGGAGGAGGGTTCCTCCCTTGGCCGGCGCCCCACCAAGCCGACTTGGGGAGGGACTCTCCTCCCCTTGGCCGGCCCCCTCCACCTATATAAGGAGGGGCAGGGCTCCCCTCCTAGACACACAAGTTCCTACCTCTAAATCTCTGGTTTAGAGCCGTTTTGGTTTAGAGCTTCTAATTGCTTTAGCCAGCGGTTTAGAGCCTTCTAATTGGTGTGTCTAATTACTAGACCACTAATAGCCTCTCTCATAAGCTCCACCATACTCGCACCGGCTTAAGGCGAAGCCCTGCGGGATTTCCCCTCTACTTCCGGTACCACGCCGTTATGCTGCCGGAATCGCGAGGAGAGTGCTACAACCTCCGCTGCCTGCTGGAACAAGGGAGAGGAAGGTCTTCGTCGAGTACCGAACGTGTGACCGACTGCGGGAGCGCTGCCGGAACGTGGCGCCGGAAGGATCGTCTACGCGATCTTGAGATCGGAAAGAGTACGACTACATCACCCACGAGAATCCGCTCTCGTTAAACGCTTTGGAATCTTCGAGGGTAAGTTACACCATCGACTCGTTGCTACAATCTAGTAGATAGATCTTGGCTTGTTTGTTTGTATGCGATAGAAATTTTTTGTTTTCCATGCTACGAACCCCTACAGACGCCTAGGTGACGCGACAGACTTGGTGATCTAGACACAAAAATAAAACCTAGGTACAAGAGAGGCGAACAGATTCTCACCCTCGGCAGTAGAGGAAGTAGTCGATCAACCGAGTGTCGAGGTCGGCGACGGAACTCGGAGACGGGATCGAGGTGTCACCTACACCATCTCCCGCAACGACAGTCAGTCCGCCAAGGATGGTCACTCCCGAAACACTACAAAGTCTGTACATTGACATAAAGAGAACACCTTAGTAAACATGCAACACACTCACGGCCCTAGTGTGGCTTCTCTCTTCAATGGCCATATGACCAAGCTATCTTGCCACTAACCAACGGCTTAATCCTAGCAACTCGTGCATGCATATCACTGAACAAATGATATAAACTACTAATAGATGCAACTAATAAATTCTAACAAGATTAACAACAAAATTTAATCTAACAAAATTAAATATTTGCTTCTAGAGGGGAGTGGAGGAGGTACCTGCAGAGGGGGCCGAGCTCGAGGAGGAGGGGGAGAGCTTGGGGAGGAGGGGGAGAGCTCGGGGAGGAGGGGGCCGAGCTCGGGGAGGAGGAAGGGAGGAGGGAGGAAGGCCAGGGAGGAGGGGGAGAGCTTGGGGAGGAGGGGGCAAGGTCAGGGAGGAGGGAGAGAGCTTGGGGAGGAGGGGGAGAGCTCGGGGAGGAGGGGGCCGAGCTCGGGGAGGAGGAAGGGAGGAGGGAAGGAGGCGGCTGGCGGCGGGGGGAAGGAGAGGCGGCAGGGGGTCGGGCTTGGGGAGCGGCGGCGGCGCTCGGGGAGGAGGAGGGAGGCGGCGGCTCTCGGGGAGGAGGAGGGAGGCGGCGCTCGGGGAGGAGGGAGGAGGGAGGCTAGGGGAGGAGGCGACGGCGGGGGCAGTGGCTGGCGGCGGCGGCGTGGCGGCTGGTGCGGGGTCGGGCTTGGGGAGAGGCGGAGGGAGCAGTGGCTGGCGGCGGCGGCGTGGCGGCTGGTGCGGGGCGGGCGCGGGGTCGGGGAAGATTGGGGAGGAGTGGTGGCTGAGTGGCCCGGGGTGGGCCGCGGGCGAAACTAACCGATAAGGCTACGCCGACGGCCAGGCATACGCCGAGGGCAGCCGTCGGCGTAGCTAGGGTTTTTTAATGGATAGAGGCTACGCCGAGGGCCAGGCGTACGCCGAGGGCTGCCCTCGGCGTAGCTAGTTTTTTTATTTTTGTTATTAATAAAAAATTATACAAAAACTTTATTAATTTAACAAATGAAGAAACCATGTTGGTTCATAGGGTGATGTTATACAAAAAATGTTGGGGCATTATACAAAAAATGTTGGGGTCGGGGAAGATATTATACAAAACTTTATTAGGTCATAGGGTGATGTCAAACCATGTTGGTTCACAAGTTGGGGCACTATCCTACCCGGTTTCACCTCGACGGGGAGATTCCACCCTTATACGGGCCCGGAACCTTCGCCTCTAGGTTAGAGCGCATGCATGCGAGGGGGGACACATGCAAGCACCTATATATACCAACCTCTAACCACACCCACACACACATATGCTAGGGGCACATGCAAGTTCTCATCTCATTCCGATGTTCTCGTGGTCTTCCTCCGGCGAAACCCTGATCTCTGTGCACACTCGGATCGTCTACCCCCCTAGACGTTCCTCTGACAGGGGTAGCCCGGCGTAGCTCTCTCTTGTTTTGTGTTTGTTTAGGTCATAGGGTGATGTCAAACCATGTTGGCTCACAAGTTGGGGCACTATCCTACCCGCTTTCACCTCGACGGGGAGATTCCACCCTCATACGGGCCCGGAACCTTCGCCTCTAGGTTAGAGCGCATGCATGCGAGGGGGGACACATGCAAGCACCTATATATACCAACCTCTAACCACACCCACACACACATATATGCTAGGGGAACATGCAAGTTTTCATCTCATTCCGATGTTCTCGTGGTCTTCCTCCGGCGAAACCCTGATCTCTGTGCACACTCGGATCGTCTACCCCGCTAGACGTTCCTCTGACAGGGGTAGCCCGGCGTAGCTCTCTCTTGTTTTGTGTTTGTTTAGGTCATAGGGTGATGTCAAACCATGTTGGCTCACAAGTTGGGGCACTATCCTACCCGGTTTCACCTCGACGGGGAGATTCCACCCTTATACGGGCCCGGAACCTTCGCCTCTAGGTTAGAGCGCATGCATGCGAGGGGGGACACATGCAAGCACCTATATATACCAACCTCTAACCACACCCACACACACATATATGCTAGGGGCACATGCAAGTTTTCATCTCATTCCGATGTTCTCGTGGTCTTCCTCCGGCGAAACCCTGATCTCTGTGCACACTCGGATCGTCTACCCCCCTAGACGTTCCTCTGACAGGGGTAGCCCGGCGTAGCTCTCTCTTGTTTTGTGTTTGTTTAGGTCATAGGGTGATGTCAAACCATGTTGGTTCACAAGTTGGGGCACTATCCTACCCGGTTTCACCTCGACGGGGAGATTCCACCCTTATACGGGCCCGGAACCTTCGCCTCTAGGTTAGAGCGCATGCATGCGAGGGGGGACACATGCAAGCACCTATATATACCAACCTCTAACCACACCCACACACACATATATGCTAGGGGCACATGCAAGTTTTCATCTCATTCCGATGTTCTCGTGGTCTTCCTCCGGCGAAACCCTGATCTCTGTGCACACTCGGATCGTCTACCCCCCTAGACGTTCCTCTGACAGGGGTAGCCCGGCGTAGCTCTCTCTTGTTTTGTGTTTGTTTAGGTCATAGGGTGATGTCAAACCATGTTGGCTCACAAGTTGGGGCACTATCCTACCCGGTTTCACCTCGACGGGGAGATTCCTGTAGGGTTCGCAGCATAGAAAACAAAAATTTTCCTACGATGTGAACTATATACCAAGATCTATATATACTAGATACAAACAACGGGCGGATGTATATCCATAGAGAACATACCCTTGAAGACCGACAAAGCTTAACGAGTTCAACTCGTGGTTGATGTAGACGATCTCTTGCCGATCTCAAGATCGAGAGGAAGTCCTAGCGCCGCAAATCAGCAGCGCATCCGTGCTCGCACACACGTTCGAAGCACCGAGCAACCTCCGCCTCCTCGCTCCAGCGATGCAGCGGAAGCACAACTCTTTCTTGCCGAATAGCCACCGGGAACATGTATCTCGCTAGTCCGAGACCATGGGGGATAAATTCTAGAGGGGGAGAGAGATCCTTCACGAGGAGGTGTGAGAGACAAGTGAGGAGGAGGGGCTCCTTTTATAGGAGGATGGGGGGAACCCCAAGGGGGTGGCCGGCGCATGGGGGCTGCCCCCTTGCCCTCCCCTCTTCATGTGGGTGGACACTCCACTCACAAAACTCCTCTAAATTCCCTCCACTCAAAAGTCCACTCAAAATCCCATTAAATTTCCACCAAATTTAATGCAAACTCTCATTAAATAAAACTCTTTTATTTTATTCAGAATTTTGTCAATTACTTTAATGACAAACATTCACAAATAACCCCTTGCTAGAATTCTATTTCACATGCATAACCACTTTATGCAATTTCACCCGAAAACCTGTTTCGGTATCTAGTGAAATAAATTCCTGCGCTTGTTCATTCTTTCGGCATGAAACATTTTCTCCAATTGGATGTCGGTGTCTCTTAAGTGTGTCACCCTACGGTTCGTGAATAATGCGGACATGATCGAGACCCCTCTCAGATCAATAATCAGAAGCGGGATCTGGAGACCCATACTGACTCCCACACATTCAACGATGACTTTCTTGTGATCGTCGGAACCTTTTACGCTAGTATCTTAATCCCTTTGTTTCACGATATATTACATGTCCGAGATTCGATCATTGGTATCTCCATACCTAGTTTGATCTCGTTATCGACATGCACTCTTTTCTCGTTCCTGTGATATAACATTCTAGTGATCAAATCACTTGCTTGCAAGCTAATCAATGTGATATCACCGAGAGGGCCCAGAGTATATCTATCCGTCATCGGGATGAACAAATTCCACTCTTGATCCATGAGCCTCAACATAACACTTTATTAGTTCTGAATCCATCTTTACAATCACCCTGTTACGGTGTGACGTTTGATGTTATCAAGAAACTCTTCCGGTGTTAGTGATTGACATGATCTCATGGTCTAAGGATTAGGATCACTTCGTAAGTTGTTATAGCAATATAAACTCAATGACTTTGATCGTAATGCTATACTTCGGATGAGTGTTCATCACATCATTACACTAATGTTGCGATCCCGTTATTAACAACATCCAATGTCCATGATCAGGAAACCTTGATCATCTTGTTAATCAACGAGCTAGTTTATGAGAGAGGCATAACTAGGAACTTTCTGTTTGTTTATTAAACACACATGTATTAACGTTTCCGTATTAATACAATTATAGCATGCAAAATAAACATCTATCATATACTTGGAATACACATAATAAACACTTTATTATTGCCTCTCAGGGCAATATTCCCTTCAGTCTCCCACTTGCACTAGAGACAATAATCTAGTTACATAGTGATAAATCTAACACCCATTGAGTTCTGGTGTTGATCATGTTTTGCTCTAGGGAGAGTTTTAGTCAACGGATCTGCTACATTGAGATCCGTATGTACTTTACAAATCTTTATATCTCCATCCTTGACATGCTCGCGGATGGAGTGAAACCGGCGCTTAATATGCTTGGAATGCTTGTGAGACCTTGGCTCTTTGGCATTGGCAATGGCACCATTGTTGTCACAATAGATCACCATTGGGTCCAACGCGTTTGCCACAACTCCTAGTTCGGATATGAACTCCTTCATCCAAACTGCTTCCTGAGCTGCTTCTGAAGCAGCAACATATTCGGCCTCCGTTGTTGATCCCGCTACCACAGGTTGTTTGGAACTCCTCCAACTAACCGCTCCGCCATTCATGAGAAATACGTATCCGGATTGAGACTTAGAGTCATCCGGATCGGTGTCAAAGCTAGCATCGACATAACACTTAGCGACGAGATCTTCTTCACCTCCGTATACAAGAAACATATCCTTAGTTCTTCGTAAGTACTTAAGGATATTCTTGACCACTATCCAGTGTTCCGAACCTGGATCCGATTGGTACCTACTAGTCAAACTAATAGCGTGTGCCACATCCGGTCTTGTACATAGCATGGCGTACATTATAGAGCCTATGGCTGAAGCATAGGGGACTTTGTCCATTATCTCTCTTTCTTCCGCCGAAGCCGGACTTTGAGTCTTACTCAATGTCTTGCCTTGCAACATAGGTAAGAACCCCTTCTTACTTCCGTCCATTTTAAACTTCTTTAAAATCTTATCAAGGTATGTACTTTGCGATAGCCCTATTAGGCGCCTAGATCTATCTCTATAGATCTTTATGCCTAATATGTATGACGCTTCACCTAGGTCCTTCATTGAAAATTTGCTGTTTAGATAACTTTTAACACTGTTTAAAAGTTCTATATCATTTTCGATCAATAATATGTCATCCACATATAATATCAGAAATGCCACATTGCTCCCACTCACTTTCTTGTAAATACAAGCCTCTCCATAAGTTTGGACAAATCCAAACTCTTTGATCACCTCATCAAAGCGGAGATTCCAACTTCGCGATGCTTGCTTCAATCCATAGATGGATCGCTGAAGCTTGCACACCTTGTTAGCATCCTTAGGATCGACAAAACCCTTTGGTTGTATCATATACAACTCTTCTTCAATATTACCATTGAGAAACGCGGTTTTGACATCCATCTGCCATATTTCATAATCGAAATATGCAGCAATTGCTAACATAATCCTAACTGATTTTAGCATCGCTACGGGAGAGAAAGTCTCATCGTAGTCAACTCCTTGAATTTGTCGAAACCCCTTTGCGACAAGTCGAGCTTTATAGATGGTCACATTACCATCAGCATCAGTTTTCCTTTTGAAAATCCATTTGTTCTCCACGGCCTTTCGGTCGTGAGGTAATTCCACCAAGTTCCAAACTTGATTTTCATACATGGATTCCATCTCGGATTTCATGGCTTCTAACCATTTGTTGGAATCCGGGCTCATCATCGCTTCTTCATACGTCGCAGGGTCATTATTTTCATCAACCATGAAATTTATGACAGGATTTCCGTACAGCCCGGGAGCTGCACGCGTCCTGTTTGACCTGCGAGGTTCGGTAGTACTCTCTTTCGGAGTTTCATGATCATTATCATTAGTTCCCTCTTCAACAGGTGGAGCCAACTCCGGAACAACTTCCGGCGCTGCGCTACTCGCCATACTTTGAAGAGAAGGTTCCACAACCTCTTCGAGTTCTACCTTCCGACTATTCACACCTTTCGCGAGAAACTCTTTCTCTAGAAAGGATCCATTCTTGGCAACAAAAACCTTGCCCTCGGATCTGTGATAGAAGGAATACCCAATAGTTTCTTTAGGGTATCCTATGAAGACGCATTTTTCCATTTTGGGTTCGAGTTTATCCGGTTGAAGTTTCTTCACATAAACATCGCAACCCCAAACTTTAAGAAATGACATCTTAGGTTTGTTTCCAAACCACAATTCATACGGTGTCTTTTCAACGGATTTAGATGGTGCCCGATTTAAAGTGAATGCAGCAGTTTCTAGTGCATAACCCCAAAATGACAACGGCAAGTCTGTCAGAGACATCATAGATCGAACCATATCTAATAAAGTACGATTACGACGTTCCGACACACCATTTCGCTGTGGTGTTCCGGCAGGTGTGAGTTGTGAAACAATTCCACACTCTTTCATGTGAGTGCTAAACTCGTAACTTAGATACTCACCTCCACGGTCGGACCGTAGAAATTTGATCTTTCTATTACGATGATTTTCCACTTCATTCTGAAATTCCTTGAACTTTTCAAAGGTTTCAGACTTGTGTTTCATCAAGTAGATATAACCGTATCTACTCAAATCATCTGTGAAAGTAACAAAATAACGATATCCACCTCGCGCCGACACACTCATTGGACCACATACATCAGAATGTATGATTTCCAATAAATCTGTCGCCCGTTCCATTGAACCGGAAAACGGCGTTCTAGTCATCTTGCCCATAAGGCATGGATCACATGTATCAAATGATTCATAATCAAGTGATTCCAAAAGTCCATCCGAATGGAGCTTCTTCATGCGTTTAATGCCAATATGACCTAGACGGCAGTGCCACATATATGCGGATATATCATCATTAAGTTTAATCCTTTTAGCATCAACATTATGAATATGTGTAACTTTATCATTGAGATCTAACAGAAATAAACCATTCATCATTGGTGCATGACCATAAAAGATTTCATTCATATAAATGGAACAACCATTGTTCTCAGATTTAAATGAATAACCACTTTGCATCAAACATGATCCAGATACAATGTTCATGCTCAGTGCAGGCACCAGATAACATTTATTCAAGTTTATGACTAATCCCGACGGTAAGTGGAGAGGCAGCGTTCCGACGGCGATTACATCAACGTTTGATCCATTGCCGACACGCATCTTGACCTCACCCCTTGCTAGCGGTCGCTTGTTCCGCAGCCCCTGATTCGAGTTACAAATATTAGCAACTGAACCGGTATCAAATACCCAGGTGCTACTGCGAGCACTAGTCAAGTACACATCAATAACATGTATATCATATATACCTTTGTTTGCCTTGCCGGCCTTCTTGTCTGCCAAATACTTGGGGCAGTTGCGCTTCCAGTGGCCAGTCCCCTTACAATAGTAGCACTCGGTATCAGACTTAGGTCCAACTCGGGGTTTCTTTTCAGGCGCGGCAACAGGCTTGCCGCCCTTACTTCCCTTCCGTTTTCCCTTCTTGTCTTTCTTGAAACCAGTGTTCCTATTGATCATCAACACTTGATGTTCCTTTTTGATCTCCACTTCTGCAGTTTTAAGCATTGACAGAAGCTCGGGGAGAGACTTCTTCATGCCTTGCATATTATAGTTCATCACGAAGCTCTTATAGCTAGGTGGCAGAGACTGCAGAACACGATGGATGCCTAAGTCAATGGGAATCGATATTCCCAAGGACACAAGCTTATCGGCGTAACCCGACATCTTGAGTACATGCTCACTAACGGAGCTGTGCTCTTCCATCATGCAGCTAAAGAACTTTTCTGAAGCATTGTAGCTCTCTACAGCAGCATGTGTGTCGAAGATCATTTTCAACTCACCCATTGTATCAAATGCATTGCCGTTTTCGAAACGCTTTCGAAGTTCCGGCTCTAGCCCATACAATATGCCGCAATGAACTAAGTTGTGGTCCTCCTGACGAGTCTGATAGACATTCTTCTCCTCGTCAGGGGCATCATCAAAAGGTGGGGGGCCTAACGGCGCTTCTAGCACATATTGCTTTTGTGCAGCAGAGAGGAGAATCCTCAAATTCATGGCCCATTCAGTAAAGTTGCTACCGTTCGTTGCTAGTTTCTCTTTCTCCATGAACGCATTGAAATTAAAAGCAGGTGGTGCCATCTACAACAGAATTTGTAAAGTTTAGACTAAGTGTATGATAGATCGAGTTCAACTAATCTATATTACGAATGAACTCCCACTCAAAAGCGACATCCCTCGTGTCCTTTTGGTGATTACATGAACCAAATCCACTACACCAAGTCCGATCATCACGTGAGTCGGTATAGCTTCAAAGGCGAGCATCAAATGGGCATCATATCAACTATATGACTCATGCTTAACCTTTCGGTCTGTGTTCCGAGGCCATGTCTGTACATGCTAGGCTCGCCAAGTTAGAACCTTAGTATTTGCGTGTGTAACTGTTTTACACCCGAAATATGGTCGTGGATCCAAGAACACCCGATCATCACGTGATGTCTTGGAGCGACGAAAACATAATCGGTGCATACTAAAGGAAGAACACATTCTTATCTTGATATTTAAATGAGGGATCATCTTATTATGCTTAACAAAGCGCTAAACAAGCAATATAAGATGTAATCAAACATCATATGTTTATTAGTGAAATTATATGGTTCCCGCAGATGATCTCTATCATGTGCATCGTGGTATGATCACTATCATACCTATATGTGTAAATCCAAGGTCTATGGATTTTACACGCTATGTGTGTTGTAAGAGTATCATCTCATACTTCTACTTACAACACTACCATATCATAACACTAGCCCAGCAACAATCTAAACTAGACGCCTCTAATTTATCCATTGCAAGTTTTACGTGGCTTAGGGCTTTCGAGATAGAACCGTTCTTACCTACGAACATGAACCACAACGAGGATAATCAAATTGTTGACAACTCGCTTGCAAAATAGATATTGACTATAGTAGGAGAGACAGACACCCGCTAGCCACTTATGCAAACTAGTTGCATGTCAAGCGTGGAACAGGTCTCATGTGCGAGGACATGTAAAGTTTGTCCGGGCCGCTTCATCCCACTATGCCACCAATATCCGAAATCACAACAAAGGAGCAACAACATGATCATCATCGCCCACATACTCATATGTGTACTACCCGTGTAAAGTATCTACGCATAGATCCGGCTCTGATACCACTGTAGGGTTCGCAGCATAGAAAACAAAATTTTTCCTACGATGTGAACTACGGATGTATATCCGTAGAGAACATACCCTTGAAGACCGACAAAGCTTAACGAGTTCAACTCGTGGTTGATGTAGACGATCTCTTGCCGATCTCAAGATCGAGAGGAAGTCCTAGCGCCGCAAATCAGCAGCGCATCCGTGCTCGCACACACGTTCGAAGCACCGAGCAACCTCCGCCTCCTCGCTCCAGCGATGCAGCGGAAGCACAACTCTTTCTTGCCGAATAGCCACCGGGAACATGTATCTCGCTAGTCCGAGACCATGGGGGATAAATTCTAGAGGGGGAGAGAGATCCTTCACGAGGAGGTGTGAGAGACAAGTGAGGAGGAGGGGCTCCTTTTATAGGAGGAGGGGGGGAACCCCAAGGGGGTGGCCGGCGCATGGGGGCTGCCCCCTTGCCCTCCCCTCTTCATGTGGGTGGACACTCCACTCACAAAACTCCTCTAAATTCCCTCCACTCAAAAGTCCACTCAAAAATCCCATTAAATTTCCACCAAATTTAATGCAAACTCTCATTAAATAAAACTCTTTTATTTTATTCAGAATTTTGTCAATTACTTTAATGACAAACATTCACAAATAACCCCTTGCTAGAATTCTATTTCACATGCATAACCACTTTATGCAATTTCACCCGAAAACCTGTTTCGGTATCTAGTGAAATAAATTCCTGCGCTTGTTCATTCTTTCGGCATGAAACATTTTCTCCAATTGGATGTCGGTGTCTCTTAAGTGTGTCACCCTACGGTTCGTGAATAATGCGGACATGATCGAGACCCCTCTCAGATCAATAATCAGAAGCGGGATCTGGAGACCCATACTGACTCCCACACATTCAACGATGACTTTCTTGTGATCGTCGGAACCTTTTACGCTAGTATCTTAATCCCTTTGTTTCACGATATATTACATGTCCGAGATTCGATCATTGGTATCTCCATACCTAGTTTGATCTCGTTACCGACATGCACTCTTTTCTCGTTCCTGTGATATAACATTCTAGTGATCAAATCACTTGCTTGCAAGCTAATCAATGTGATATCACCGAGAGGGCCCAGAGTATATCTATCCGTCATCGGGATGAACAAATTCCACTCTTGATCCATGAGCCTCAACATAACACTTTATTAGTTCTGAATCCATCTTTACAATCACCCTGTTACGGTGTGACGTTTGATGTTATCAAGAAACTCTTCCGGTGTTAGTGATTGACATGATCTCATGGTCTAAGGATTAGGATCACTTCGTAAGTTGTTATAGCAATATAAACTCAATGACTTTGATCGTAATGCTATACTTCGGATGAGTGTTCATCACATCATTACACTAATGTTGCGATCCCGTTATTAACAACATCCAATGTCCATGATCAGGAAACCTTGATCATCTTGTTAATCAACGAGCTAGTTTATGAGAGAGGCATAACTAGGAACTTTCTGTTTGTTTATTAAACACACATGTATTAACGTTTCCGTATTAATACAATTATAGCATGCAAAATAAACATCTATCATATACTTGGAATACACATAATAAACACTTTATTATTGCCTCTCAGGGCAATATTCCCTTCAGTCTCCCACTTGCACTAGAGACAATAATCTAGTTACATAGTGATAAATCTAACACCCATTGAGTTCTGGTGTTGATCATGTTTTGCTCTAGGGAGAGTTTTAGTCAACGGATCTGCTACATTGAGATCCGTATGTACTTTACAAATCTTTATATCTCCATCCTTGACATGCTCGCGGATGGAGTGAAACCGGCGCTTAATATGCTTGGAATGCTTGTGAGACCTTGGCTCTTTGGCATTGGCAATGGCACCATTGTTGTCACAATAGATCACCATTGGGTCCAACGCGTTTGCCACAACTCCTAGTTCGGATATGAACTCCTTCATCCAAACTGCTTCCTGAGCTGCTTCTGAAGCAGCAACATATTCGGCCTCCGTTGTTGATCCCGCTACCACAGGTTGTTTGGAACTCCTCCAACTAACCGCTCCGCCATTCATGAGAAATACGTATCCGGATTGAGACTTAGAGTCATCCGGATCGGTGTCAAAGCTAGCATCGACATAACACTTAGCGACGAGATCTTCTTCACCTCCGTATACAAGAAACATATCCTTAGTTCTTCGTAAGTACTTAAGGATATTCTTGACCACTATCCAGTGTTCCGAACCTGGATCCGATTGGTACCTACTAGTCAAACTAATAGCGTGTGCCACATCCGGTCTTGTACATAGCATGGCGTACATTATAGAGCCTATGGCTGAAGCATAGGGGACTTTGTCCATTATCTCTCTTTCTTCCGCCGAAGCCGGACTTTGAGTCTTACTCAATGTCTTGCCTTGCAACATAGGTAAGAACCCCTTCTTACTTCCGTCCATTTTAAACTTCTTTAAAATCTTATCAAGGTATGTACTTTGCGATAGCCCTATTAGGCGCCTAGATCTATCTCTATAGATCTTTATGCCTAATATGTATGACGCTTCACCTAGGTCCTTCATTGAAAATTTGCTGTTTAGATAACTTTTAACACTGTTTAAAAGTTCTATATCATTTCCGATCAATAATATGTCATCCACATATAATATCAGAAATGCCACATTGCTCCCACTCACTTTCTTGTAAATACAAGCCTCTCCATAAGTTTGGACAAATCCAAACTCTTTGATCACCTCATCAAAGCGGAGATTCCAACTTCGCGATGCTTGCTTCAATCCATAGATGGATCGCTGAAGCTTGCACACCTTGTTAGCATCCTTAGGATCGACAAAACCCTTTGGTTGTATCATATACAACTCTTCTTCAATATTACCATTGAGAAACGCGGTTTTGACATCCATCTGCCATATTTCATAATCGAAATATGCAGCAATTGCTAACATAATCCTAACTGATTTTAGCATCGCTACGGGAGAGAAAGTCTCATCGTAGTCAACTCCTTGAATTTGTCGAAACCCCTTTGCGACAAGTCGAGCTTTATAGATGGTCACATTACCATCAGCATCAGTTTTCCTTTTGAAAATCCATTTGTTCTCCACGGCCTTTCGGTCGTGAGGTAATTCCACCAAGTTCCAAACTTGATTTTCATACATGGATTCCATCTCGGATTTCATGGTTTCTAACCATTTGTTGGAATCCGGGCTCATCATCGCTTCTTCATACGTCGCAGGGTCATTATTTTCATCAACCATGAAATTTATGACAGGATTTCCGTACAGCTCGGGAGCTGCACGCGTCCTGTTTGACCTGCGAGGTTCGGTAGTACTCTCTTTCGGAGTTTCATGATCATTATCATTAGTTCCCTCTTCAACAGGTGGAGCCAACTCCGGAACAACTTCCGGCGCTGCGCTACTCGCCATACTTTGAAGAGAAGGTTCCACAACCTCTTCGAGTTCTACCTTCCGACTATTCACACCTTTCGCGAGAAACTCTTTCTCTAGAAAGGATCCATTCTTGGCAACAAAAACCTTGCCCTCGGATCTGTGATAGAAGGAATACCCAATAGTTTCTTTAGGGTATCCTATGAAGACGCATTTTTCCGTTTTGGGTTCGAGTTTATCCGGTTGAAGTTTCTTCACATAAACATCGCAACCCCAAACTTTAAGAAATGACAGCTTAGGTTTGTTTCCAAACCACAATTCATACGGTGTCTTTTCAACGGATTTAGATGGTGCCCGATTTAAAGTGAATGCAGCAGTTTCTAGTGCATAACCCCAAAATGACAACGGCAAGTCTGTCAGAGACATCATAGATCGAACCATATCTAATAAAGTACGATTACGACGTTCCGACACACCATTTCGCTGTGGTGTTCCGGCAGGTGTGAGTTGTGAAACAATTCCACACTCTTTCATGTGAGTGCTAAACTCGTAACTTAGATACTCACCTCCACGGTCGGACCGTAGAAATTTGATCTTTCTATTACGATGATTTTCCACTTCATTCTGAAATTCCTTGAACTTTTCAAAGGTTTCAGACTTGTGTTTCATCAAGTAGATATAACCGTATCTACTCAAATCATCTGTGAAAGTAACAAAATAACGATATCCACCTCGCGCCGACACACTCATTGGACCACATACATCAGAATGTATGATTTCCAATAAATCTGTCGCCCGTTCCATTGAACCGGAAAACGGCGTTCTAGTCATCTTGCCCATAAGGCATGGCTCACATGTATCAAATGATTCATAATCAAGTGATTCCAAAAGTCCATCCGAATGGAGCTTCTTCATGCGTTTAATGCCAATATGACCTAGACGGCAGTGCCACATATATGCGGATATATCATCATTAAGTTTAATCCTTTTAGCATCAACATTATGAATATGTGTAACTTTATCATTGAGATCTAACAGAAATAAACCATTCATCATTGGTGCATGACCATAAAAGATTTCATTCATATAAATGGAACAACCATTGTTCTCAGATTTAAATGAATAACCACTTTGCATCAAACATGATCCAGATACAATGTTCATGCTCAGTGCAGGCACCAGATAACATTTATTCAAGTTTATAACTAATCCCGACGGTAAGTGGAGAGGCAGCGTTCCGACGGCGATTACATCAACGTTTGATCCATTGCCGACACGCATCTTGACCTCACCCCTTGCTAGCGGTCGCTTGTTCCGCAGCCCCTGATTCGAGTTACAAATATTAGCAACTGAACCGGTATCAAATACCCAGGTGCTACTGCGAGCACTAGTCAAGTACACATCAATAACATGTATATCATATATACCTTTGTTTGCCTTGCCGGCCTTCTTGTCTGCCAAATACTTGGGGCAGTTGCGCTTCCAGTGGCCAGTCCCCTTACAATAGTAGCACTCGGTATCAGACTTAGGTCCAACTCGGGGTTTCTTTTCAGGCGCGGCAACAGGCTTGCCGCCCTTACTTCCCTTCCGTTTTCCCTTCTTGTCTTTCTTGAAACCAGTGTTCCTATTGATCATCAACACTTGATGTTCCTTTTTGATCTCCACTTCTGCAGTTTTAAGCATTGACAGAAGCTCGGGGAGAGACTTCTTCATGCCTTGCATATTATAGTTCATCACGAAGCTCTTATAGCTAGGTGGCAGAGACTGCAGAACACGATGGATGCCTAAGTCAATGGGAATCGATATTCCCAAGGACACAAGCTTATCGGCGTAACCCGACATCTTGAGTACATGCTCACTAACGGAGCTGTGCTCTTCCATCATGCAGCTAAAGAACTTTTCTGAAGCATTGTAGCTCTCTACAGCAGCATGTGTGTCGAAGATCATTTTCAACGCACCCATTGTATCAAATGCATTGCCGTTTTCGAAACGCTTTCGAAGTTCCGGCTCTAGCCCATACAATATGCCGCAATGAACTAAGTTGTGGTCCTCCTGACGAGTCTGATAGACATTCTTCTCCTCGTCAGGGGCATCATCAAAAGGTGGGGGGCCTAACGGCGCTTCTAGCACATATTGCTTTTGTGCAGCAGAGAGGAGAATCCTCAAATTCATGGCCCATTCAGTAAAGTTGCTACCGTTCGTTGCTAGTTTCTCTTTCTCCATGAACGCATTGAAATTAAAAGCAGGTGGTGCCATCTACAACAGAATTTGTAAAGTTTAGACTAAGTGTATGATAGATCGAGTTCAACTAATCTATATTACGAATGAACTCCCACTCAAAAGCGACATCCCTCGTGTCCTTTTGGTGATTACATGAACCAAATCCACTACACCAAGTCCGATCATCACGTGAGTCGGTATAGCTTCAAAGGCGAGCATCAAATGGGCATCATATCAACTATATGACTCATGCTTAACCTTTCGGTCTGTGTTCCGAGGCCATGTCTGTACATGCTAGGCTCGCCAAGTTAGAACCTTAGTATTTGCGTGTGTAACTGTTTTACACCCGAAATATGGTCGTGGATCCAAGAACACCCGATCATCACGTGATGTCTTGGAGCGACGAAAACATAATCGGTGCATACTAAAGGAAGAACACATTCTTATCTTGATATTTAAATGAGGGATCATCTTATTATGCTTAACAAAGCGCTAAACAAGCAATATAAGATGTAATCAAACATCATATGTTTATTAGTGAAATTATATGGTTCCCGCAGATGATCTCTATCATGTGCATCGTGGTATGATCACTATCATACCTATATGTGTAAATCCAAGGTCTATGGATTTTACACGCTATGTGTGTTGTAAGAGTATCATCTCATACTTCTACTTACAACACTACCATATCATAACACTAGCCCAGCAACAATCTAAACTAGACGCCTCTAATTTATCCATTGCAAGTTTTACGTGGCTTAGGGCTTTCGAGATAGAACCGTTCTTACCTACGAACATGAACCACAACGAGGATAATCAAATTGTTGACAACTCGCTTGCAAAATAGATATTGACTATAGTAGGAGAGACAGACACCCGCTAGCCACTTATGCAAACTAGTTGCATGTCAAGCGTGGAACAGGTCTCATGTGCGAGGACATGTAAAGTTTGTCCGGGCCGCTTCATCCCACTATGCCACCAATATCCGAAATCACAACAAAGGAGCAACAACATGATCATCATCGCCCACATACTCATATGTGTACTACCCGTGTAAAGTATCTACGCATAGATCCGGCTCTGATACCACTGTAGGGTTCGCAGCATAGAAAACAAAATTTTTCCTATGATGTGAACTACGGATGTATATCCGTAGAGAACATACCCTTGAAGACCGACAAAGCTTAACGAGTTCAACTCGTGGTTGATGTAGACGATCTCTTGCCGATCTCAAGATCGAGAGGAAGTCCTAGCGCCGCAAATCAGCAGCGCATCCGTGCTCGCACACACGTTCGAAGCACCGAGCAACCTCCGCCTCCTCGCTCCAGCGATGCAGCGGAAGCACAACTCTTTCTTGCCGAATAGCCACCGGGAACATGTATCTCGCTAGTCCGAGACCATGGGGGATAAATTCTAGAGGGGGAGAGAGATCCTTCACGAGGAGGTGTGAGAGACAAGTGAGGAGGAGGGGCTCCTTTTATAGGAGGAGGGGGGGGAACCCCAAGGGGGTGGCCGGCGCATGGGGGCTGCCCCCTTGCCCTCCCCTCTTCATGTGGGTGGACACTCCACTCACAAAACTCCTCTAAATTCCCTCCACTCAAAAGTCCACTCAAAAATCCCATTAAATTTCCACCAAATTTAATGCAAACTCTCATTAAATAAAACTCTTTTATTTTATTCAGAATTTTGTCAATTACTTTAATGACAAACATTCACAAATAACCCCTTGCTAGAATTCTATTTCACATGCATAACCACTTTATGCAATTTCACCCGAAAACCTGTTTCGGTATCTAGTGAAATAAATTCCTGCGCTTGTTCATTCTTTCGGCATGAAACATTTGCTCCAATTGGATGTCGGTGTATCTTAAGTGTGTCACCCTACGGTTCGTGAATAATGCGGACATGATCGAGACCCCTCTCAGATCAATAATCAGAAGCGGGATCTGGAGACCCATACTGACTCCCACACATTCAACGATGACTTTCTTGTGATCGTCGGAACCTTTTACGCTAGTATCTTAATCCCTTTGTTTCACGATATATTACATGTCCGAGATTCGATCATTGGTATCTCCATACCTAGTTTGATCTCGTTACCGACATGCACTCTTTTCTCGTTCCTGTGATATAACATTCTAGTGATCAAATCACTTGCTTGCAAGCTAATCAATGTGATATCACCGAGAGGGCCCAGAGTATATCTATCCGTCATCGGGATGAACAAATTCCACTCTTGATCCATGAGCCTCAACATAACACTTTATTAGTTCTGAATCCATCTTTATAATCACCCTGTTACGGTGTGACGTTTGATGTTATCAAGAAACTCTTCCGGTGTTAGTGATTGACATGATCTCATGGTCTAAGGATTAGGATCACTTCGTAAGTTGTTATAGCAATATAAACTCAATGACTTTGATCGTAATGCTATACTTCGGATGAGTGTTCATCACATCATTACACTAATGTTGTGATCCCGTTATTAACAACATCCAATGTCCATGATCAGGAAACCTTGATCATCTTGTTAATCAACGAGCTAGTTTATGAGAGAGGCATAACTAGGAACTTTCTGTTTGTTTATTAAACACACATGTATTAACGTTTCCGTATTAATACAATTATAGCATGCAAAATAAACATCTATCATATACTTGGAATACACATAATAAACACTTTATTATTGCCTCACAGGGCATATTCCCTTCAATTCCACCCTTATACGGGCCCGGAACCTTCGCCTCTAGGTTAGAGCGCATGCATGCGAGGGCGGACACATGCAAGCACCTATATATACCAACCTTTAACCACACCCACACACACATATATGCTAGGGTCACATGCAAGTTTTCATCTCATTCCGATGTTCTCGTGGTCTTCCTCCGGCGAAACCTTGATATCTGTGCACACTCGGATCGTCTACCCCCCTAGACGTTCCTCTGACAGGGGTAGCCCGGCGTAGCTCTCTCTTGTTTTGTGTTTGTTTAGGTCATAGGGTGATGTCAAACCATGTTGGTTCACAAGTTGGGGCACTATCCTACCCGGTTTCACCTCGACGGGGAGATTCCACCCTTATACGGGCCCGGAACCTTCGCCTCTAGGTTAGAGCGCATGCATGCGAGGGGGGACACATGCAAGCACCTATATATACCAACCTCTAACCACACCCACACACACATATGATAGGGGCACATGCAAGTTTTCATCTCATTCCGATGTTCTCGTGGTCTTCCTCCGGCGAAACCCTGATCTCCGTGCACACTCGGATCGTCTACCCCCCTAGACGTTCCTCTGACAGGGGTAGCCCGGCGTAGCTCTCTCTTGTTTTGTGTTTGTTTAGGTCATAGGGTGATGTCAAACCATGTTGGCTCACAAGTTGGGGCACTATCCTACCCGCTTTCACCTCGACGGGGAGATTCCACCCTTATACGGGCCCGGAACCTTCGCCTCTAGGTTAGAGCGCATGCATGCGAGGGGGGACACATGCAAGCACCTATATATACCAACCTCTAACCACACCCGCACACACACATATGCTAGGGGCACATGCAAGTTTTCATCTCATTCCGATGTTCTCGTGGTCTTCCTCCGGTGAAACCCTGATCTCTGTGCACACTCGGATCGTCTACCCTCCTAGACGTTCCTCTGACAGGGGTAGCCCGGCGTAGCTCTCTCTTGTTTTGTGTTTGTTTAGGTCATAGGGTGATGTCAAACCATGTTGGCTCACAAGTTGGGGCACTATCCTACCCGCTTTCACCTCGACGGGGAGATTCCACCCTCATACGGGCCCGGAACCTTCGCCTCTAGGTTAGAGCGCATGCATGCGAGGGGGGACACATGCAAGCACCTATATATACCAACCTCTAACCACACCCACACACACATACGCTAGGGGCACATGCAAGTTCTCATCTCATTCCGATGTTCTCGTGGTCTTCCTCCGGCGAAACCCTGATCTCTGTGCACACTCGGATCGTCTACCCCCCTAGACGTTCCTCTGACAGGGGTAGCCCGGCGTAGCTCTCTCTTGTTTTGTGTTTGTTTAGGTCATAGGGTGATGTCAAACCATGTTGGCTCACAAGTTGGGGCACTATCCTACCCGGTTTCACCTCGACGGGGAGATTCCACCCTTATACGGGCCCGGAACCTTCGCCTCTAGGTTAGAGCGCATG
Organism: Avena sativa; assembly: GCA_916181665.1. Lineage (NCBI taxonomy): Eukaryota > Viridiplantae > Streptophyta > Magnoliopsida > Poales > Poaceae > Avena > Avena sativa. Next base: position 364,155,690 of record OV702279.1, on the reverse strand, counting down.
CATGCGAGGGGGGACACATGCAAGCACCTATATATACCAACCTATAACCACACCCACACACACATATGCTAGGGGCACATGCAAGTTCTCATCTCATTCCGATGTTCTCGTGGTCTTCCTTCGGCGAAACCCTGATCTCTGTGCACACTCGGATCGTCTACCCCCCTAGACGTTCCTCTGACAGGGGTAGCCCGGCGTAGCTCTCTCTTGTTTTGTGTTTGTTTAGGTCATAGGGTGATGTCAAACCATGTTGGCTCACAAGTTGGGGCACTATCCTGCCCGGTTTCACCTCGACGGGGAGATTCCACCCTTATACGGGCCCGGAACCTTCGCCTCTAGGTTAGAGCGCATGCATGCGAGGGGGGACACATGCAAGCACCTATATATACCAACCTCTAACCACACCCACACACACATATGCTAGGTGCACATGCAAGTTCTCATCTCATTCCGATGTTCTCGTGGTCTTCCTCCGGCGAAACCCTGATCTCTGTGCACACTCGGATCGTCTACCCCCCTAGACGTTCCTCTGACAGGGGTAGCCCGGCGTAGCTCTCTCTTGTTTTGTGTTTGTTTAGGTCATAGGGTGATGTCAAACCATGTTGGCTCACAAGTTGGGGCACTATCCTACCCGGTTTCACCTCGACGGGGAGATTCCACCCTTATACGAGCCCGGAACCTTCACCTCTAGGTTAGAGCGCATGCATGCGAGGGAGGACACATGCAAGCACCTATATATACCAACCTCTAACCACACCCACACACACATATGCTAGGGGCACATGCAAGTTCTCATCTCATTCCGATGTTCTCGTGGTCTTCCTCCGGCGAAACCCTGATCTCTGTGCACACTCGGATCGTCTACCCCCCTAGACGTTCCTCTGACAGGGGTAGCCCGGCGTAGCTCTCTCTTGTTTTGTGTTTGTTTAGGTCATAGGGTGATGTCAAACCATGTTGGCTCACAAGTTGGGGCACTATCCTACCCGCTTTCACCTCGACGGGGAGATTCCACCCTCATACGGGCCCGGAACCTTCGCCTCTAGGTTAGAGCGCATGCATGCGAGGGGGGACACATGCAAGCACCTATATATACCAACCTCTAACCACACCCACACACACATATATGCTAGGGGCACATGCAAGTTTTCATCTCATTCCGATGTTCTCGTGGTCTTCCTCCGGCGAAACCCTGATCTCTGTGCACACTCGGACCGTCTACCCCCCTAGACGTTCCTCTGACAGGGGTAGCCCGGCGTAGCTCTCTCTTGTTTTGTGTTTGTTTAGGTCATAGGGTGATGTCAAACCATGTTGGCTCACAAGTTGGGGCACTATCCTACCCGGTTTCACCTCGACGGGGAGATTCCACCCTTATACGGGCCCGGAACCTTTGCCTCTAGGTTAGAGCACATGCATGCGAGGGGGGACACATGCAAGCACCTAAATATACCAACCTCTAACCACACCCACACACACATATATGCTAGGGGCACATGCAAGTTTTCATCTCATTCCGATGTTCTCGTGGTCTTCCTCCGGCGAAACCCTGATCTCTGTGCACACTCGGATCGTCTACCCCCCTAGACGTTCCTCTGACAGGGGTAGCCCGGCGTAGCTCTCTCTTGTTTTGTGTTTGTTTAGGTCATAGGGTTATGTCAAACCATGTTGGTTCACAAGTTGGGGCACTATCCTACCCGGTTTCACCTCGACGGGGAGATTCCACCCTTATACGGGCCCGGAACCTTCGCCTCTAGGTTAGAGCGCATGCATGCGAGGGGGGACACATGCAAGCACCTATATATACCAACCTCTAACCACACCCACACACACATATGCTAGGGGCACATGCAAGTTTTCATCTCATTCCGATGTTCTCGTGGTCTTCCTCCGGCGAAACCCTGATCTCTGTGCACACTCGGATCGTCTACCCCCCTAGACGTTCCTCTGACAGGGGTAGCCCGGCGTAGCTCTCTCTTGTTTTGTGTTTGTTTAGGTCATAGGGTGATGTCAAACCATGTTGGCTCACAAGTTGGGGCACTATCCTACCCGCTTTCACCTCGACGGGGAGATTCCACCCTTATACGGGCCCGGAACCTTCGCCTCTAGGTTAGAGCGCATGCATGCGAGGGGGGACACATGCACGCACCTATATATACCAACCTCTAACCACACCCACACACACATATGCTAGGGGCACATGCAAGTTTTCATCTCATTCCGATGTTCTCGTGGTCTTCCTCCGGCGAAACCCTGATCTCTGTGCACACTCGGATCGTCTACCCCCCTAGACGTTCCTCTGACAGGGGTAGCCCGACGTAGCTCTCTCTTGTTTTGTGTTTGTTTAGGTCATAGGGTGATGTCAAACCATGTTGGCTCACAAGTTGGGGCACTATCCTACCCGCTTTCACCTCGACGGGGAGATTCCACCCTTATACGGGCCCGGAACCTTCGCCTCTAGGTTAGAGCGCATGCATGCGAGGGGGGACACATGCAAGCACCTATATATACCAACCTCTAACCACACCCACACACACACACATATGCTAGGGGCACATGCAAGTTTTCATCTCATTCCGATGTTCTCGTGGTCTTCCTCCGGCGAAACCCTGATCTCTGTGCACACTCGGATCGTCTACCCCCCTAGACGTTCCTCTGACAGGGGTAGCCCGGCGTAGATCTCTCTTGTTTTGTGTTTGTTTAGGTCATAGGGTGATGTCAAACCATGTTGGCTCACAAGTTGGGGCACTATCCTACCCGCTTTCACCTCGACGGGGAGATTCCACCCTCATACGGGCCCGGAACCTTCGCCTCTAGGTTAGAGCGCATGCATGCGAGGGGGGACACATGCAAGCACCTATATATACCAACCTCTAACCACACCCACACACACATATGCTAGGGGCACATGCAAGTTCTCATCTCATTCCGATGTTCTCGTGGTCTTCCTCCGGCGAAACCCTGATCTCTGTGCACACTCGGATCGTCTACCCCCCTAGACGTTCCTCTGACAGGGGTAGCCCGGCGTAGCTCTCTCTTGTTTTGTGTTTGTTTAGGTCATAGGGTGATGTCAAACCATGTTGGCTCACAAGTTGGGGCACTATCCTACCCGGTTTCACCTCGACGGGGAGATTCCACCCTCATACGGGCCCGGAACCTTCGCCTCTAGGTTAGAGCGCATGCATGCGAGGGGGGACACATGCAAGCACCTATATATACCAACCTCTAACCACACCCACACACACATATGCTAGGGGCACATGCAAGTTCTCATCTCATTCCGATGTTCTCGTGGTCTTCCTCCGGCGAAACCCTGATCTCTGTGCACACTCGGATCGTCTACCCCCCTAGACGTTCCTCTGACAGGGGTAGCCCGGCGTAGCTCTCTCTTGTTTTGTGTTTGTTTAGGTCATAGGGTGATGTCAAACCATGTTGGCTCACAAGTTGGGGCACTATCCTACCCGGTTTCACCTCGACGGGGAGATTCCACCCTTATACGGGCCCGGAACCTTCGCCTCTAGGTTAGAGCGCATGCATGCGAGGGGGGACACATGCAAGCACCTATATATACCAACCTCTAACCACACCCACACACACATATGCTAGGGGCACATGCAAGTTTTCATCTCATTCCGATGTTCTCGTGGTCTTCCTCCGGCGAAACCCTGATCTCTGTGCACACTCGGATCGTCTACCCCCCTAGACGTTCCTCTGACAGGGGTAGCCCGGCGTAGCTCTCTCTTGTTTTGTGTTTGTTTAGGTCATAGGGTGATGTCAAACCATGTTGGCTCACAAGTTGGGGCACTATCCTACCCGGTTTCACCTCGACGGGGAGATTGCACCCTTATACGGGTATGGAACCTTCGCCTCTAGGTTAGAGCGCATGCATGCGAGGGGGGACACATGCAAGCACTTCATGTGGTCGTGGTGAGTGCTATTGAGAACCACGTGCGATAATAACACTTACAAACATATAGAAATTTGCCGGGGTGTGAGAAGATTCGCAACGACATTTCATGTGGACGTGTAGACTGCTGTTCAGAGGGTACGAAATTATCCAATTAATAAAAAAATATATAAATAATTGATGCAAATACAAAATATATGAAAAATAGAGAAGGCTACGCCGAGGGTGACCGTCGGCGTACGTTTCTGGTACGCCGAGGGTGGCCGTCGGCGTATGCTATGCCGAGGGTCGCCGTCGGCCTAACCGACGGCACCGTTAGCGCGTCGTCCGTGCTGCCGGCATGTGCCACGCGTCCGCTAGCTACGCCGAGGGCCGCCGCTACGCCGAGGGTGACCGTCGGTGTAGTGTATGCTACGCCGACGGCTTGGCTACGCCGAGGGCTGGCCAGTTGGGCTGGCCCGGTGCGGTGCTACGCCGACGGCCCCGACGTTTGGCCGTCGGCGTAGCCGGCGGCCGTCGGCGCATCTGGCCATTCCTGTAGTGCATCATTTGGTACTACTACTCGTACATCTAAAATACTATACTATTCCCCTGAACCGCCGAGAGCACTCACTTTTGAATAAACTAGTGTACTTAATTAACAACTTGGGTTCAAGCAGTACTATAATATAAAAGGCGTGTCACTAAGCAATCATACCGTTTAAAATTCTTAAGTTGTTATACGTAGCGAAGCTGGTGGAAATAAACTAAATCAGCTCCAAACCGCGCTGCAAGCGTGGCCTGATGGAGCCGCCACACACAGCTCCTGATCTTCTTCTACCTCTCTCTCACAATGTCTCTTGTCACTCTCAAGAAAACACACACATGAAAAAGCTCACAGGAAACTCACACGCACACATGCACCAGGAAGAAAAACATGACTTTGCCATGAAGCATTTTCTTCATGGTGTATCACAATGACTACATTGTATCCGTGTCCAACCGGCTACTTTTCTCATTCCATAGCTTACCTTATATAGCCATTACAAGATAAGTACCAGCACTACTTAAACGGCCACTAACTTCACCTCCTAAACTCTCTCCCGTCCACATGACTCGGCCAGGTGCATACAACTACATGCAAGGGCTCCACGAGCTTATCCTCTCAGCTAGCATCTACATGCATTTAATCCTAACTAAACCAGACCAGCTTGTACTCACACATGATCACGTCTATATGGTGCGTATTGCCGCAGCTTTCTGGCTGGTGACTCGATTACACGAAAATAAACATGATCAAACTCTAAACTTAACACTAATAACAAGATTAGTTCCAACATGGCCAACTATCTCTAAAGAATAATCATAATGATGTACTAATCTACAATCACTACGGCTGACAGAACCACCATTGCACCGAACACACTCACAGCGACCAATGGCCAGGTTTCCTCAAGACGACGACATGGCCGAGATTGTGATCTCCTCGCTCCCACTCGAGACGCGGTGTCCGCGAAAATGCTCTTCTAGCGTGCACGGGATATCCCGTGCATGTCCTACCTTCTCTCTCTTGCTTTTTTCACTAGTTAGATTCTCTTTACTTTACACTAGTACATCTAGTTTTAATCTAAAAACTTCCATATCTTTTGAACCACAAGCTTAATTTATAAACTGTTTGAATTTTTAAGTTTCTGGTAAAGAGAACTTCAAAATAAGACCAATATTGACTATTTTTTGTCATTTTTTGAAAATTGACTAATGGAACTTGGTAAAATTTTGTGAAAATTTTCTTCTAAACATTTTGTTCTACTCCGTTTTGAACTGGATTCACACAGTTAAAAATTATTTGGAAAATTAATCTAGATTTAATTTTAGAGACACAGTTCTTTGAATATATACTTTTTATCGAGTTTCATTGTGCATCATAATATTTCAATGTGTTTCAAACTAAAATTTTAATTTTTTTCCAAAATGAGCCCTTTTTACGCTTGTTCAAAAGATTTCGTCGAAAGAAATACATTATATTCAAACGGATTTTTAATCTGATATATATTTTAATTGATATGGCTCTTTTAAGTTCAGAACTAGAAATTAAATCCATCTTATAAAAAAGTAAGAGGTATTATGGGGCAGTGTAGGCTGCATGCAAAGATTCCATTATGTGTTAATCTCCATGCAACAAATGAGTGGTAGATGCATGCACGGTATCTCGCGTGCATGCTAGAAACTCCACTTTGGCTGTGTCCGCCACTCTCGCTCAGGCTGTACCGCGGCTTCTGGATGCCCGAGCCGATGCTCCCGGGCATCCGTGCCACCGAATCGCGGTTCGAGCCGAGGCCGTCCGACGTCTTCCTCGCCAGCTTCCCCAAATCCGGCACCACCTGGCTCAAGGCGCTCGCCTTCGCCACGATGAACCGCGTGGCGCACCCGCCGCGCAGCCCCGACCACCCGCTCCGCCACCGCAACCCGCATGAGTGCGTGGATTTCCTCGAGATGGCCTTCGCGGGCTGTGCGGACGGAGACGACGACGACGTGTTCGCGGAACTCCCTTCGCCGCGCGTTCTCGCCACCCACCTTCCCTACCCCCTCCTGCCGACGCGCATCGCGGCGGAGGGAAGCCCAGGTAAGATCGTGTACGTCTGCCGCGACCCCAAGGACGCCTTCGTGTCCACCTGGCTGTTCCTCCTCAAGAGTATGGCTGCCATGGCAACAGCCGGCGCCGGCGACGACTCGCCCACATCGGACTACAAGATCGAGGATGCGTTCTAGCTGTTCTGCGACGGTCGGAGCAGGGCCGACCCGCAGTGGCGCCACGTGGCCGGGTACTGGGAGGCGAGCCGGAGGTGGCCGACGAAGGTGTTGTTTCTCAAGTACGAGGAGATGCTCTAGGATCCTATGGGTAACGTCCGGAAGCTGGCGGATTTCATGGGGTGTGTTAGCTAATCTTCTGCACGTTTAGACAGGTTTTAGGTTCAGGTTTTCAGTGTTCTTTGAATAACTTCTCAGTTAGCGTGAACCTGTCCATCATACTGACAAACATAGTCGTTTTCTATTTTCATTTACCAATAGATGCTCTCGCTAGAATAGCTCCATGGGATGGCATGGATCACACGATTGTAGCGGGATTTAGTTGAGCTCGTGCGACGAGCGTCGTGGGATGGCGTGGCGGTAGGCTCGCTCGTATGAACTGTTTTCCTTGTATTTCGGCAACATCGTTCAGGTGCTCTGCCTCAAATAACAAAAACGCAGAAAAGGCTGCAGCCAGTTGAGCAGCGCAAAACAATTGTCTACCACTCTCTAAAATCTAGCTTTGTTTTCACCACCGTTAGATCTTTTTGCAACTACAAGTGGCATCAGAGCAATCAGGTGCTGTGGTGATCAATGGTAGGAACTCCACCACCGGCGACGGGCGCCGGGAAGGCGGCCGCGGACGCCGGAAGGCGGCGGTAGGGGCATCGAGGGCTACGCCGGGTAGGACCTCCAGTAGGTCGGTGACCCCGGACAGCAAGCACTTCGAGATCCGCGGGCGGAGCAGAGGGAGACGTGGTGGCGGTGAGATCGTGGTCCGCGAGGTGGTGCGGGAGAGCGGCGGCGACGGTGCTGTCAGCTATCCCACCCTCACGAAGACAAACTACTGCGAGTGGGCAATTATCATGCGTGTGCAGGTGTAGGGTGCAGGGCTCTGGGATGGCGTCGAGAATGACGACACCACCGAGCGGCAGGAGCGGTTGGCGCTAGGCGCTATACTGCGCTCCGTGCCCCCGGAGATGGTGCGTGTCCTCGCCGCGAAGGACAACGCCAAGGAAGCCTGGGACGCCATCAAGGTCATGCACGTCGGCGTGGATCGTGTCCGCGAGGCGCGTCGCCAGAAGCTGCGGAAGGACTTCGAGAATATCGCTTTCAAGGCAGGAGAGTCGATCGAGGATTTATCCCTGCGCATCTCAAGCATCATCAACGAGCTGCAGTCGCTCGGGGACGACACCTACAGTGAGCTCGCCGCCGTGCAGAAGTTCCTGCGCATTGTCCCGCCCAAGTACGCACATATGGCGTGCTCGATCGAAACTCTCCTCGATCTGAAGGACATGATACTCGAGGAGCTGAGCAGGCGTCTCTCTGCATCAGAGGGGCGCGACGAGCCAAAGGCGGATGCGGGCGTCGGACTACTTCTCACGAAGGAGGAACAGCCCTCCCGTCTGTCCCGTGAGCAGGAAGGTGGGTCGTTTAGGGGCGACAAGGCCCGCGAAAAGGGCAAGACCAAGAACTTCCATGGCGGCATGGAGCGTGGCACCGGGGCTGGAGACCGCGGTGGCAGGAGCAGCCACGGCGGTGGCGACACACCACCACCAAGGCGAAAAGGGGAGTGTCTCTACTGCGGCATTCCTGGCCACTGGGCCAAGGAGTGCAGAAAGAAGGCTCGAGATCGTGCACAACAAGAGAAGCCAGCGCCGCAAGAGAACCTGGCACAAGCCAAGGTGGATCAGCCAGCGCTGCTACTGGCGGCCTGCCATGTCGAGGCCGCTGTCCATGGCGAACCATGTGGGGAACACGTGATCCTTCATGAGGAGCACGTGGTGCCGGTGGCGACAGACGATGATCGCTGGTACCTAGACACTAGCGCCAGAAACCACATGACTGGGCATCGTGACATGCTCTCCCACGGTGGCGAGACGGTGCGCGGCACTGTCAAGTTTGGTGAACTCCGTTGTCTAGATCCGTGGGCGCGGCTCCGTGGTGTTCTCGTGCAAGACCGGCGAGCACCGCGCACTCTCTCATGTGTATTACATCCCACAGCTGCGTACAAGCATCGTCAGTTTAGGCCAGCTCGACGAAAATGGGTGCAAGTCCGTGATCGAGAACGGCGAGCTCTGCCTCTATGACAGGCAGCGTCTTCTGCTCGCACAAGTGCGACGGACAAGCAACCGGCTTTATGATGTGACTCTGAACCTGGCCACACCTGTGTGTCTCCTGGCTGGGAACATCGACAAGTAGTGGCCGTGGCACACCAGGTACGGCCACTTGCATTTCCGCGCTCTGCATGAGCTGGGCGCGAAGGGGATGGTGCACGGGATGCCTGTCATTCAGCATACAGATCAGTTCTGTCAAGGGTGCACCATCGGCAAGATGCATCGCACCCCGTTCCCGCGCACGTCGGCATACCGCGCCGAGCACGTCCTGGACCTCGTCCACGGTGACCTCTGTGGTCCGATCACACCTGCAACCATGTCTGGTAACAAGTATTTTCTGTTGATAGTTTATGACAATAGTAGATATATGTGGATTGAGGTTCTCAGGACCAAGGACGAAGCTTTTCGCTTTTTCTGCAAGATAAAAGCACACGACGAGCTCTAGAGCGGCGCCAAGCTCAGGGCGTTCCGCTCGGACAGAGGCGGCGAGTTCAACTCGAAGGAGTTCACCTCATACTGCGAAGAGCTGGGCATCCAGAGGTGCATGACGGTGCCGTACTCTCCCCAGCAAAACGGGGTGGTCGAGCGACGGAACCAGTCTGCCGTTGAGATGGCATGCAATCTCCTGAAAGGCATGGGTGTTCCAAGCGTGTTCTGGGGCGAGGCGGTGCGCACAACGGTGCACATACTCAACCGCTCGCCGACGAGGAGCCTGCAAGGGTTCACACCCTACGAGGCATGGATGAAGAAGAAACCGGTGGTCGACTACCTGCGCACTTTCGGGTGTGTGGCACACGTCAAGATCGTCGGGCCGGGCGTGACCAAGCTCGCGGACAGATCATGCGCCGGCGTGTTCCTGGGCTACGAGCCAGGGACAAAATGCTATCGGGTCTACGATGCAATCGGCAAGCGTCTCTACATCACTCGCGACATGCGTTTTGAAGAGGATCGACGCTAGGATTGGAACAACGATGGCGATGGGGGTGTGCACCACTTCCCCAGTGAGTTCACTGTGGTCTACTCTGGCATTGGAGTACCAGGAACGAGCGCACCATCTACCGAGCGTAACTCACCTGCATCATCAACAGCCACGACGGTTTTAGCAAGCGCATCGTCGTTAGGTTTTGTCACACCACCACATGGATCGCCTGGCCAGTCTTCAGAGACGTCGGCAATGCCTGACAAACCTGACGAAAGGTGGGCGTCACCACCTGACGGTGAAAGTAGAGATTCAGAGGGAGTGTCGCTCAGGTACAAGACCATGGATCATCTGCTGGATTGTGCATCGGTACGCAGGCTCGAGTATAGTGGACTCTGTCTTTCTGCAGCAGAAGAGCCCGCGTCAGTGGAGGAAGCGTTGGCTGAACCAGCATGGCGCAGGGCCATGGAAACCGAGATGGAGTTGATCCTGGAAAACAACACCTGGGATCTCTCTTCCCTTCCTCCTGGACACCGTGCAATTGGCTTGAAATGGGTGTTCAAGGTGAAAAGGGACCCTGCTGGCAACATTGTGAATCACAAGGCGAGACTCGTCGCCAAAGGATATGCACAGAGGCAGGGAGTCGATTTCGACGAGGTGTTCGCACCTGTGGCATGTCTGGAAACAGTGCGTCTGATGCTGGCAGTGGCTGCACATCGAAAGTGGATGGTGCATCACATGGATGTGCGCTCAGCTTTCCTGAACGGAGATCTGGAGGAAGAGGTATATGTACACCAGCCAGCAGGTTTTGTCGATGATGCAAATGTAGACAAGGTGCTGAAACTACGAAAGGCACTGTATGGTCTTCGTCAGGCTCTGTGCGCTTGTAATGCCAAGTTGGACTCCTCTCTGGTTTCCCTTGGGTTCAAGCGATGCCAGCTTGATCATGCTCTGTATCGGCGGGGCAGTGGCGACAGTTACCTGCTGGTGGGCATGTATGTGGATGATCTAATCATCACAGGCATGACTGCAAGTGCAATTGATCAGTTCTAGGCTCAGATGCAGGAACTCTTCCAGATGAGTGATCTCAGACTACTAAGTTATTACCTTGGCATAGAAGTGCAACAGAGAGAAGTTGAGATCATGGTTAATTAGTACAGTTATGCAACAAAGATCTTGGAAGATGCAGGCATGAGCCACTGCAACCCCTGTTACGTCCCCATGGAAAACCGTATGAAACTGACAAAGAACACTGCGGAGGTGATTGATGCAACGAAGATCGAAGCATGATTGGGAGTCTGAGGTACCTAGTCAACACTCGACCTGATCTTGCATATGCTATGGGGGTGCTCAGCAGATTCATGGAAGCACCTGGGAAACAACACTAGGCTTCTATGAAACAAGTGTTGAGGTATGTGCAGGGAACACAGGGTTTTGGCTGCACATACAGAGAAGGAAGCAGAGAAGCAGTTCTCACTGGCTTCAGCGATAATGATCATGTAGGCGATCTCGATGACAGTAAAAGCACCACAGGATTAGTGTTCTTTTTTGGATCCAGCGTGGTCACTTGGTCCTCACAGAAACCGAGAATTGTAGCAATGTATTCGTGTGAGGCTGAATATATAGTAGCAGCAACAGCAGCTAGTCAGGCAATGTGGCTAAGCAGATTGTTGTCAGAACTGATCGGTGGTGAAGCCCACAGGGTCAAGCTAAAGATCGACAATCAATCTCCAATTAAACTCAGCAAGAATCCAGCTCATCACGAGAGAAGCAAACACATTGATCTCAGGTATCATTTCATTCGAGAATGTGTTGAAGAGGGCAAAGTGGACGTTGAGCACGTCAGGACCAACAATCAAGTTGGGAATCAATCTCGTGCAGAATATTAGGGGTGATTTGTTAGCTAATCTCCTGCATGTTTAGACAGGTTTTAGGTTTAGATTTTCAGTGTTCTCTGAATAAGCTGTCAGTTAGCGTGAACCTCCACGTACTGATAGACATAGTCGTTTTCTATTTTCAGTTAGCAGTAGATGCTCATGCTAGAATAGCTCCATGGGATGGGATGGATCACGCGATTGTAGCGGGATTTAGTTGAGCTCATGCTACGAGCGTCGTGGGATGGCGCGGCAGTAGGCTCGCTCGTATAAACTGTTTTCCTTCAGATGCTCTGCCTCAAATAACAGAAATGCAGAAAAGGCTGCAACCAGTTGAGCAGCGCAAAACAGTTGTCTACCACTCTCTGAAATCTAGCTTTGTTTTCACCACCGTAAGATCTTTTTGCAACTACAGGGTGCGCGTTCTCCGGCCAGGAGGAGGCCGCGCGGGTGTTGCGGGACATCGTGGAGCTGTGTGTTAATTGTATTTAGCCTTTTGTAATTCGGCCCATGTAATACCCATGTAAACTATCGAATGTACTCCTGGCGTGTATGCCCTATATCAACATGAAACCGTGACGATCTCCAAGTCATGTTACCTGCCTAAAACCAACATGGTATCAGAGCGCAGCTCTTCCGTGATCTAGCTGCCGCCACCGCCGTCGCATCCAACACAGACATCGCTGCCACTGCCGCAGTTCATCACTGCTGCCGTCTGTAACATCCCAACATTTAGGACTAAACGAGGGGTATGTAGATTTAAGATTTTGTGCATCTGCATGCATGCATCTGAAAATATGGATAAAATTTTCGCCAAATTAAAAGACTTAGAGTGATCAGAATTCTCACTCCGATGAATTAAGTTTAGTGTCATCAAAAGGGGAGTGGGATGAATTTTGACATGACCTCTATTGTTTTGTTGAGTTATGAGGGGAGAAATTTGATTTATAAATAATTATTCACAATAATACAAATACAAGTATATTAAGTAAAAGTATAAATATTATTAAAATCCAACATTACAATGTTCTTTTACAATAAAAGGATAAAGAAATATTGCAATGAAACAAATAAGTGAATAAAGAAAATGGAAAATGAATTACAATAATTAAACAAACAGAAAAATTCTTTATTAAAAGAATATATACATAAATTACATTATCCTTTTACAATAAAGGAATAATAAGAGATGGATACAATTATAATAAGATAAACTAATGCATTACAATATCTTTATAATTTTTCTTGTCAGAAAAGAAATACTTTAATCAAACATATAAGTATTACATGGTTATTACAAAAGAATAAGAAAATTACAATAATTCAAATCTAAACTACAATTCCTACATCTAGTCTTGACATTCCTGATAACCTTTTGATTCCGCAAAACAAATTAAATTGAAGATAAAAAACAAAAAGGATTAGGTGTTAGTATTAGTACTCTCAGTAGTAACAGTGTGATGCACTGTTTTGTCACATCATTGAGCATATTAAAATGGGGCAAGTTTCACCAAATGAAATAGTATATGTTCTTATTGCAAATTTATCCTCAGAACCACATCATAGGAAAATTGGGGCAAGTTTCACCAAGGGCAGGTAAAAGGCAAAGAGATAAAATCCAAGGAAATATCAAGCCTTTTACTTTATCTGATCCATCTGGGTGAGGCAAGCTCACACACATCTCACACACACATGCATGTTGATGTGTTGTCAACACAGGGAGGATGCTGTGAGAGAGAGAGAGAGAGAGAGAGAGAGAGATAAGTACATAGCCGCAGGACACACTACTAGAGAAAAGGCTATAGGAGACATGCTTATGCGAGGCACATTTAGACATATGCGCCTCCTATAAAAATAGGCGAGGCGCACTTTGCGATATGTGCCTCTAGTATAAAAATAGGCGAGACGCATATGATAAAAATGCGCCTCCTATAATCCCTGTACGGACGGAATCTAGCAGCCCCATATTATGCGAGGCGCATTCTAGTCATATGCGCCTCCTATATATCAGATAGGCGAGGCGCATATAGACAGAATGCGCCTCGCATAATCTGTGTGGGCCCGCGTGTTGGTAGGTGCACGAATATGCGAGGCGCATATGGTTATATGCGCCTCCTATATTTGACAATATGCGAGGCGTATATGACCCATATGCACCTCAGGTAACTCCTGCGGGCCCGGCGGTGGTAGGTCATATCGCGGGCGTTCCAGTACTACCTCGACCGCTCCACCCCGCACGCCACCGGCCGCTGGGGCGGCACCCTCGTCGTCGCCGCGATCTACGCCCTCAGGGTCTTCATGGTCCACGGCTTCTACATCGTCAGCTACGGCCTCGGGATCTACCTCCTCAACCTCCTCATCGGATTCCTCTCCCCCATGGTCGACCCGGAGCTCGACCCCTCCGCCGCGCAGGACGGGCCTGCGCTGCCCACACGCGGCTCGGACGAGTTCAAGCCATTCATCAGGAGACTCCCAGAGTTCAAGTTCTGGTACGTCCCCGAGTCTTCCACTCTCGCCTCCTCCCCCTCTCTCCCCACCCGCCCAGATCTCTCGTCGGATCTCCCAGATCTGCGTGGCTAGCTTCTTCACGCGCTCACTTCTATGTCCCGTCCGTGATCTGCCTAGTTTAGCCTCTGCCTCGTGCAGATCGCCACCGCGATCCTAGGCCGGGAGATCTCATTAACCAGAGTATTATATTTATTTAGTCAACTGCGGCTCATCATGTCTCAATCAATCTCGTGAATAAATGACCGTCTTTTTACGTCTGTCAAAGCAACTGTGGCATTAAACGCATCGTATCATTGAGAGCTAGGCACCCAGGCAGTTCGTCTTGGTAGCTTGTCAGTGCTGCTATTGCCATGGATCTCAAACAAACCTATGGTGCTCCTAACTTAAGCTCAGATGAATCGAAGTCAGCCTGTGCCAGTTAGTTTGTTATTAGTTACACGGTCCTTATCAATCGCAATCATTGTTGAAGTGTGTGGCATTCTAATTTTACTAATCCTTTGTCATTCTTTCTGCTCTTGCTGCTACCTTACTGCATGTTTATGTATGGTCTGCACACATTGGCTCGTTTGCTTGCACGGTATTAAGGCAACCTTAGGCACGCCAGATTTCTAAATTTGTTGGAAAAACTTCCATCTATTGTCGTGGAATGATGATTATGTTGTGCTTATTTCCTTGTTATTACTGTGATTGCTGCTTTGTGGTAAGTGGTACCCAAGTGTAAATTCTGCAAGGCATTTCTTGTAACCTAGTGCTAAATGTTTGTGTGCAGTGAAAACATTGACACCAGAGAATAAGGAATCTACATCCTTGTGTTTACTAATCAATTGGATCAACGGCACAGGGCTTGGTCTCGCTGGGAACAAGTAGTCAATTGGATTTCCCTTATTCAGTGCAGACTTTGCCATACGGAACGCTCTCGTATGAACTTATGATGCACCCTCTGGTTTCATACATCGAGACCTGAATGTAGCGGGATTTTTTTCTAGGTCTGGCAGGACAAGTTTTTTAGTTCGTACTCCCTATTCCGCCTACCTACGTGTAGCCTTTGTTACAACAAAATTGAACTCTAGTCAAATGGTTTTGTATCTGCTATGAACTTATGATATGCTAGAATGATTGGATAAAGCTTTCTGGATGTGCAACGGCTGCATTAGTGACGAAGGTAATAAAGGCTTAATCTGGCATGGAGTGACTGTTATGGAGTGACATGATGCACCACCTGGTTTCATATATTGAGACCCTACTGTAACAGAAAAGTTGTTTGTTTGGCCAGAACAAGTAGTTAGTTAGATTTCCCCTATTCTGTGTTACCTACCCCTGTTATTAGAAAAAACCAAGCTCTAGCCAAATGGTTTCTCATCGGCTATGCACTTTTGATGCTAGCATGATTTCATAATGCTTTCTAAATGCGTGATGACTGCAGTAGTTAGCAAGGCAATTCTTAATCTGAGATGCAGTGGCTATTTCCATCTATTTATTATTTGTTTTGCTCATGTGAAGGAGCTTTTGGAAGGCAGTGTCTTAATTGATTGCTGCTAGCCTCATATAGTTTTAACCCTCATAGGACATCTATCATTGTTGTTTTTGGCAAATGGCAAGTTGGCAACATATTTAATGGATGTTTTTTTGTTGTAGGGGTCAAGATGGTTGGCTCATTCATTACCAGGGCTTTAATGTAAGAAGCAATGCGATTATTATTTAAATTGCAGCAATGGGGTGATTCTCTTGTTTACATCCACAACTATCTGCTGTTTGCAGACTTGTTCTTGGATATGCATACCCGGCCTATGATTGTTACAAGACAGTTGAGCTGAATAGGCCTGAGATTGAGCAGTTGCATTTCTGGTGTCAGTACTGGTATATCTTGGATGCCCATTCATTTTATGTTGACTATCATTCTTGGTTTGTTTGTGCTTGGTCTCAGATTCATGAACATGGTTTTGCAGGATTTTACTTGCAATGCTTACTGTTTTCGAGAGAGTTAGGGATAATTTCATATCATGGTAATCTTATGTTTTGAAATTAAGGTTAGGCGGTTACAGTTTGGAGGATTTAGCTACTTGATAGTTGATAATTCATTTTCCTATAGGTTACCAATGTACAGTGAAGCAAAACATGAATCTGAGATTGATCGCAATCTTCTTGAGTTGAGGACTAGAGCTAGTGACATGGCAGTTGTTTACTTCCATAAGGTTGCAGACTACAGCCAGACAAGGTTCCATGAAATCCTGCAATATATTGCTTCTCAGTCACAGGCTCAAAGATCTCGTTCTCATGTACTTCTAGAACATTCCGTTTGCTAGCCATTTTTTACTGATATCATGTCCATCTTAGTGAGAAGTGTACTGCTAGCCATTTTGTACTGATGTCATGTCAATCTTAGTGAAAAGTGTAATTCTAGCTATTTTGTACTGATATCATGTCCATCTTACTGAGAAGTGTAATGCTAGCTACTGTACTTATCCCCTTGCAGGCGCGCTGAACGTCTAGAGTTTAATATAATCTCGTGATTTGTTTCATAATGGTAGCGCTATTTAGGTTTTCTTCTGTTTGAGCCCAATATTTTAGGCTGGAGGTATTGCTTTCCATTGACATAAGTAATATCATCTTTATTATGTGTAGGAGATGCCGAGGTATTGCAAGTGAACAACTTCTCGGGCAACAACTACCAAGGCTATGAGAGTAGAGAGGTGGCGGAAGAGAAGTGGAGGAGGCATGGAAGGAAGAAGTGGAGAAACTTCCTCGTGATCACCACCTTGTTGCTCTTCATGGTAGGTTATGTGTTCTACTTCATCTAGGTAGAGCTACGTCGTTGGAGTTGTAATGTGATTGTGAACTTGTACTCGAAGGTGTAATGTGATTGTGAACTTGTACTCGGAGGTGTGAACTTGTGGCACAAACACTTGATGTATGAATTTGTATGTCATGATTGATGTGTAATGTATTGTATTCATGTTGGTTCTATTATGCTTTGGCAAATTGCAAGTTTCTGAAAAATTATGTGCTCTTTATACTGTATTCTGGACTATATTGTATATTTGAATATATGTATATTATTATTTATAATGGTCTGTAAAACTTGAATTTCGAAAATATTACCGGAGGCGCATATATACTATAGGAGGCGCATATACTATAAATATCCGAGGCGCATTGTAAAAAATATGTGAGGCGCATATGATATGCGCCTCCTATACTTCACATATGCGAGGCGCATATCGATATGCGCCTCGCATATGTGAAGTATAGGAGGCGCATTATGCGAGGCGCATATCGATATGCGCCTCGCATATGTGAAGTATAGGAGACGCATATCATATGCGCCTCGCATAAGAAATACCCGAGGCTTGAAGCTAGAGGCGCATGTGATATGCGCCTCGGATAGGCTTTTAGGTGCGCCTCGCATAGGCTTTTCTCTAGTAGTGACATCCACCAGACCAAGTCCCACACTTCAGTCTTAATCTCCAGTTATACAACCACAAAGAACACTGCTTGTTCTTGCAGTTCACATCTAGAACACCCCTAGATCACTACAGTAGGATCTGGGTAACCAACCCCACAAGAGGAAGGAGCTGTCCCTGAGCACAAGCAAGGAGGAGGAAGATCAGGACCAATTCAGAAACAACCCAGTAGCTAGATCAAGGTGGATAAGGCCATAAGGACAAGAAAGTGGCAAGACAAATCAGACCAATTGGATAGCTAGGTGTAGTGGACCAACATTCCCCACCAAATCATCTGTCTACACTGCAAGCAACATGTTAATTACTAAAACCATACCAGTACTTGTTCTTGACAAATTAAAACAAGTATCAGATGGGAGTCAGAGAGAAAGCTCTCAGTATAGTGTAGAAGTGCTACACTAGTTCATCCTAGAGCTGTTAAAAGCCGAAAAATTATCTGTTCTTATCTTAGAAAGATTTGGCCTCAGCCTGTGCATCATTGGCTTGGATAAAATCTTAAGGAAACCAATCATGCTATCTAGTCACTGCTGTGCACACTCCAGGAATGGAGGCACCACAGCAGCAAAGGCAGCAGATACCAACCATAGAATTGAATTAGGCACTTGATCCATATATTATAGGCCAAGAAAGCTCTTAAAGAAAAATAGCAGCTATTGTGGCTTGGGATTTGGCCACTGTGCACACTCCAGGGAGGCACCACAGTAGCCAAATCCTATGTGGTAAAATACCACCATCTTCATCCATTTGTAAGACCACCCAGTCCACTGGCTAGAAGCAACCAAACCATATATCCAATCATCTTCCTAGTTCATAAACTAGAAATCATTTATTCTATTGTAGCAAAGCTACAATAATCATTCTATAATCAAAACATCATACTAATATGATGAAGGGAGCATATTAAGCTATTGTATCATTTAACCACCAGGCCAAAAGCACATATACAAGCCAAAGAAAATGACCATCCTTTTTATAATCCAGCTACTAGACTATAGGGCACATTCCCAGAGGGTAGCACCTCTGTATCAAAAAGCTCATTTGTAGCTATTTAATTCAGATAATCATTTTCCTAGACAAAAGAATTCTAGGAATCATTCTTAAAATTCTGATCTCTCTGTCAACCTGGATAGGTAATAAGATCCATCCTAATCATCATTTTAACCTGAAACATATCCCATTTTTACTACCATATCCAACAGATATAATGTTACAGAAAAACTACTTCCTGAAGCAAAGCTTCAGCAAGTTAAGAATCAAAACATTAAGATTATAGTATACATTTAGAATCCCCCATTCACAAATCAACCACTGGTTCACATGCAATTATGTCTGAAAGTCAAATCATTTCTTTAGTGTTGGCCACTAGGAATCATTTCAAATAAAAGAACAAGTCATTTTCCTAGGAATAATACTAGGAATTATCTTTGGATACAAATCCATAGTCACCCATGACATTCATTCTATTTAGGGGATAGTCATTTAAGCCAACATACAGATACAATATGTTTCAGGAACTACTCTCTAAAGCAAAGTTTTAGTACCTTAAACTCAAATATCAATCCATTCAAATACACAAGGAGCTCACTGAATGGAAATTAGACACATGGTGTAATCCAAACATTTCTTTTATAATCAATTTAGAAAAACAAGGCCATATGTTGCCTAAGTATAATATGAACTCTAACTAAACTAACTGATAGAAAGAAGAGCAACAGGCCAGGATCATTAGGGGGCAACAGGTACCACAAACAGATTAACACCTAGAAGAAGAACCCTAGGTTCAGGAATGAAACCTAGACAGGGGTAATCCTAGAAAGCACACATAATGTTGCAAGATAGATAGAGCATGAAGAGGAGCATAGCAGTGAGAGAACCACTTACCGGAGGTCCTCGCTTAAGCTCGAGAACAAGAAGCAGACCGGTGGGGAAGGGCGCAGTAAACGGTGGCACAAGAAAAATTGAGGCACTTAAACCATGCCGAAGACGCCCGAGCAACCATCCATCGACGAAGCCTCCAGGCGTCCCCACATCAACACCGAAACACCACCGTATCGCCATGGAAGCACCTCAGGGTGGTAGGCACAGAAACCCTAGGCACCAGATGGGGTTGCGCGTAATCGAGGAAGGCCATGCCCTTCAAATAAAAAAGGACTAGTCGATGCACCGGATCATAATTAATCGGCTAGCACGGCGGCGGCGACCAAGGAGGCCGGAGCGCGTCGGAGCTGAGCAGCGATGGCGGCAGCGCCATAGCATCGCGAGGAAGAAGGGTCGAGGCGAGAGAGAGAGGAGAGCGTATGGGTAGGGTTGACCGACTCGGTCAGTTGGGCCCTATGATTTATCCCAACCAGATGGACTGGACTAGGGTTTGGGCTAGATGGGCCCAAGAACTAGGCCCAATATGTATAATAACCAAAATGGAAATTATTAAAATACCTCTACACATTTTAAGCTCTAGAAAAATGTAGAAAAATCCTAAAATATATTTAATACATCCTAGTGTGTATTAAAATAATATCCACCTAAGAAAAATATAATCATATTTATTTAAAATTTAATAAAATACAAATAAATATTAACACCCTTAAATATCTACATGAAATTTAATAAATTTAGGAAAATTCCTAAAAATAAATAAAAATCACTTTCATAAATAAAAATAAATCTCTTATCTCACAAAAATACAAACTTCAAATTTTACTAATAAAATTTAAAACAAATATTTAAAGACACTAAAATATATATATATAAATAATAATAATAAAGATAATGTTTAAAAATAAAAAAATCATTTTTAAGAATTTAAGCAGGTATAGTTATTAGAAAGATACTAAGTATATTATTATAAAAATATTTAAAAGTTCTTATATCATATAACTTGAATTATCTAAATTATTAAAATAAGATAATTGTTTTGTTAATCGTTTAATATTATTTCTTAAGTAAAAAAATGATGATGAATGAAAATGATCGTATTCAAAACAAAAACTTTTGAATCTACCTAGTTTAACCATAATTATAAATTAATATAAAATCTAGGTGTAAGCAATTAACTTTATAATATTCTTTTAAAATCCTTAACTAACTATAAGTCAAGGATTTACAAAGTTATTCTTTACAAATCATTAACAATTCATAAATAATCATATTTATCAAACTTGAAGTTCACTAAATAAATTATAATAAAATTCATCTATTTTTATTTATAAAGAAAAATCTCAAAATATGGTCTATAAATATTACACATGCTAAATTTACATCTTTAAAACAAAGTTCCATAACCATAAGATTTCATCTTTAATTATACATATGAAAAACTCTAATTAATAAATGCTACAAATGCTATATCTCAAGTCCAATTACATTTTTATAGTTTACTTTGGTCTAAGATATCTTAAGCTAGATATATAATAACTCAAAAGCATTTAAACCTTATCAGAAACCATAACTTTAATCTTTTTAATCTTCAGAATTGAATAACTTAACATAAAGAATATTTTCTTCAAATGTTATTCTTTTTGCCACTTCCAAAGAAACACTATACCATTCCTTTAAAGCCATGACAACTTAAAACAAAAATTTCGTAATAATTACCTAATACCATGAACCCATAGAACTATATTATAATTGTACTTAACTCTTCATATTTTATATGTTTATCTTCCTTATGAAGTAAACTTAAACTATAGCAAATCTTAAATAAATCATAAATATATCTCACTAGCAATGATTGAAGAATTACTTGGGATTTTGCATTATGCATCTCATTACTTATGCATAATAGCATATTGCTTATTTAAACATTGTCCTTACCGGGCAATGATGATATTTTTGTAGAACCCGAGGTCCAGGGTCAAGTCGAGACATTCGACTACAATACTCCGCTATATCAAGGCAAGTTCACACTTTCTCATGTCCTTTGATTATTTTCTATAAAGTATTTTACAAATTCAGTGTTGTCATCACTTGCATTTGAAAAAGGTCAGAAAACACTATTTTCATAATAATGTGAGTATAGGTTAATTACCATGAGGTAATAACCTACTATAAGAGTTCCGGTGGTAAAGGAACATATTACCTAGGACTTAACAACCAATGTCGCCAGTGATTCTTGCGCCGTATATTACGCGTTGACCATGAGATTTGGAATGGGACGGAGAAGTCAGTTGTATCTTTTCGCTCTCGCATGGAGCTGGATGTGCGGGTCGTGGCTGTTATCACTCGTAGCATGCATATTATTTATGGTAATTCGTAGAGGATATGCAGCATATGGGTTTGAGCCCTCAACGTTCCACGATAGTTCCGGCATCTGAACGGTCTGTATAAACCATTTTCGTAATTCAATAGGTGGGCATGGTGTACACCAAGGAGACATGCGGGGTCGTGGAGAAGGCAGTGATTGGCTTGGATCTTAGGTTGGGCCTCAAACCAAGGAAGTTTGAACGAGGACATACTCCCGGCCGTGCAACAAAACCTAAGGTCTCTCATGGGTAAAGTAACGCACCTCTGCAGAGTGTAAGAACTGTAACTTGTTACTCCCTGTTCCGGGAAGGAGCTGTGAACGCTGCAGGAAAGGAACTCCATGAAAGTTCTGGTAAACCTATGAAGGCTGACGGACATAGCTTTTCAGAATAAAAGCAACCTTTGAAGAAATATTTATGAAAACCTGCATTGCCTACGACTTATGGTCCGTGGCTGTAGATATAGTGCATCAAACACTCCTTTTTAGTGAACTTGCTGAGTACGCTCATACTCAACGTATCTTCTTAACCCTTGCTAGATTCCGAAGACAATAACGGTCAGGAAGAAGAAATACTATACCCAAACGAAGACCAAGAAGAAGTCCGCTATGAAGAACCAGAAGTATCTGGAAGCGTCAAAGGGAACAATTACGAAAATATCTATGGAATGGAGACCAACATATCTGAAGTGTAGATGTAGCATATATAGAGATCTAGTCCAGTAGTATAGATTTCTATTCTCTAGCTATAACTAAATCTCGTATAAACCTTAGTTGCTTCTTTATTCTTATCTTCGAGTTATTATAGTTCAGCCTGAGTCATCGGGATACCTCTATGGACCTAGGAGGATCTCAAAGTCGTCATGTAATTTCTGGTTGTAATAATGATAATGTATGTTGTGGACCCGCTTTGTTTCTGTTGTGCCACTCTGAGGATGTAATATTTGCGGAATGGTACTCCGTGAGTGTTATGTCCACGAATATAGTATACTACAACATGCAGTGGTATGCTGGGTCACCGCACTGTTGCCGCATCACAACCACACCAAAAATAAAACCCCTACAACACACCCGCCACCGTCGTCCCTGTCAATCAGCCACTGCCACCGCCCATACACAAAACACCTAGATCTCAAACAGCCGC
Source organism: Avena sativa (assembly GCA_916181665.1). Lineage (NCBI taxonomy): Eukaryota > Viridiplantae > Streptophyta > Magnoliopsida > Poales > Poaceae > Avena > Avena sativa. The sequence goes on along the minus strand of OV702279.1, from coordinate 364,132,760 downwards.
TGCCGCCTTCGCCAAAACCCTTGATTGCCACGCGCGTGCTTGCGTGTCCGATCTCGTCGACATGAGCACATCCGGATCAAGCGCGCCTCTCGCCGCCGCCCTCGGGGAACCTCCTGCCCAACAGCTGACCCGAGGCAATTTTTTGCTTTGGAAGGCGCTGGTTTTTCTAGCGTTTTGTGGTGCCAACGTGATGGCGCTGCTCGAGGGCACCGATTGTGCGCCTCCCAAGACCATCAATGGAGTCTATGATGCCGATAAAAAGATCCAGGTAGAGAACCCAGCCTATGTCGTCTGGATCGCGAGGGATCAGCAGGTCCATCGGTACCTCCTCAATACAATGTCATCCGACATCCTGTCACACCTCCTTGGCGTGGAGTCCACCGCCGAGGCCTGGAACTCCATCAACAACATGTTCAAGACAGCCTCTTGCACCAAGGCTCATCATCTACGTGGTGAGCTCAACGACACCAAGAAAAACTCCATGACGGCAGATCAATACTACACCAAGATGAAAGGTTTTGCTTCCGAACTCTCCGCTCTTGGAAAACCAATTGAAGATGATGAATTGCTCGGTTATCTGCTGCATGGTCTAGAAAAGGGGGAATACAATTCTCTAATTACATCTGTTAATGGCAACCACAACACTACTCTTGATGATTTTTATGTGCAGCTTTGTTCTTATGACATGCGCAATGGCGTTGAAGAAAATGGCACGTTTGTCTCCTCGGCCAACCTGGTGCGCCGTGGTTCTGATCGTGACCGCTATCATCCTCGCACCCCTCCACCTCCTCCACGTGATCGTAGTCCTGATCACCGTGACCGCTACACTGATGATCGTGGCAACTGGCGCCGTGATGAGTGGCGACGTGATGATCGTCGTAGTGATCGACGTGACAGCCGCCGTGATAGTGGTGGTGGCGGTGGTGGTGGACGTCGTCCTGATCACGCCGCCACCCCCCATGTCAGCACCGACTGTCAAATATGCAAGAAACATGGTCACTCTGCACGTGACTGCTGGTGGCGCCGCTCTGAGGATAAGGACGGGAGGGAGAGGAATGATGGGGAGAAGGGTGCACATCTTGCATCCTATGGAGTGGATACCAACTGGTATCCTGACACGGGCGCCACCGAGCATCTTAGCAGTGAGCTGAACAAGCTCCTCATAGCCAACAAGTGTCATGGGCAAGACAAGGTTCACACTGCTGATGGCACAGGTATGGAGATTAGTCGTATTGGTGATTTAATATTAAGTACCCCTGATGGTTCCTTTAAACTCAAAAACATTCTCCATGTTCCAAATGCTTCAAAGAATCTTTTATCAGTTCATAGATTCACTCTTGATAATCATCTCTTTATTGAGTTTCACCCTTTTTTCTACTTAATTAAGGACCAAGAAACCCGAAGAGTCCTATTTATAGGCCCATGCTATGGTGGTCTCTATCCTATGCTGCTCATGTTTCATGAGACCTCCAAGCATGCCTTCATCATAATGAAGCCGTCATCCTCCACATGGCATCGCCGCTTAGGACATCCTTCTTCATTTGTGGTTCAACAAGTTTTTAGAAGAAATAAAATAGCTTACACTCCAGAAAGTGCTCCATATGTATGTGACTCTTGTGAAATTGCCAAGAGTCACCAGTTGCCATACCCCATATCCACTAGTGTTTCCACTGTTCCTTTAGAGCAAGTGTTCTCTGATGTATGGGGTCCTGCTCCTCTTTCTATGGGAAAACAGGCCTACTATTGAAGCTTTATTGATGATTTCAGCAAGTTTATTTGGATCTATTTGCTTTAAAAGCGTTCTGATGTTTATCAAGTATTCCTTAACTTTCAGCAATATGTTGAACGCAAGTTTGATAGGAAAATTGTTACTATGCAAACTGATTGGGGGGGTGAATATGAGAAACTAAATGGTTTCTTTCAAAAAATTGGCATCACTCATCATGTCTCATGTCCTCATGCTCACCAACAAAATGGTTCGGCTGAAAGAAAACACCGGCACATTGTTGAAGTGGTCCTTGCATTGCTAGCAAACGCATCCATGCCTTTAAAGTTCTGGGATGAAGCTTTTCTCACTGCCACATTTCTCATAAACTTACTACCCAGCAAAGTTCTGAATTTTGATACCCATGTTGAACGCCTCCTTCACATGACACCAAACTATGACTCTCTTCGAACTTTTGGTTGTGCTTGTTGGCCCAACCTTGGTACCTATAACACACGCAAACTGGCTTTCCGTTCACAACGGTGTGTTTTTCTTGGATATAGTCCTCTTCATAAGGGTGTAAAATGTCTAGGTGTTTTAATGGGACGAATCTATATATCTCAAGATGTAGTTTTTGATGAAAATGTTTTCCCGTTTGCCTCCCTACATCCAAATGCTGGTGCTCTCCTCAAATAGCAAATTCTACTTCTTCCATCATCATATTTCTCTCATGAGGGTGCACAAAATATTTATCATCATATGTCTCCTATTGTGCCAATTACTGACATGCAGCAGGTGGAACAAGTTGCAGAAGAAAATTCCAGTCAAAATGATGCTCAAACGGATTCTGAAAATGATATTGAAAACTAGTCACAAAATGACGAAACTGACGCTAAAATAGAGGAGGAACATTCCTCTGGGCCAGATCCCGAGGCGGATTCTCCCGCCCGGTCGCCGTCTCCGTGTCGCGTCCGCTACTCGCCTCCTGAGGCCGCGCGTCGTGCCAGACCCTCGCCTCCCGAGGCCGCGCGTGGCGAGCACGCGCCTGGCGCCAATGAGGAGCCGCCAGCCGGTGCAAGGGTGGCCGCGGACCCGGTGACACCGCATGGGTCGCTGTCGCTGTCTCCTGCGCGGTCCTCCACGCCGCCTGCTTCGATGTCCTCAACGCCAACGCCAGCGACAGGATCCTCTGGATCCTCTGCATAATTGGTGTCAGCCACAGATTTCAGTGGATCCTCTGTGGCTGGTGCTGGTGGGGAACACGCTGCTGCACCAGTTCAGCCTACTCCACCGATTTTAGAAACACGTACACGTCTTCAAAAAGGTATACGCAACCCAAAAAAGTATATTGACGGCACCGTTAGATATGGCTTGTTATCTTCTACATGAGAACCTCATACTTTGACTGAAGCTCTTAATGATTCAAGTTGGCGTCAAGATATGGAAGAAGAATATAATGCACCGATTGAGAACAAGACATGGCATCTTGTACCTCCAAGCAGCAACAAGAATTTGATCGATTGCAAGTGGGTATATCGCATAAAGAAGAGAGCAGATGGTTCTATTGACAGATACAAAGCACGGTTAGTTGCAAAAGGTTTTAAACAAAGGTATGGCATTGACTATGAGGATACCTTCAATCATGTGGTTAAAATTGCTACTATCAGAATTGTTTTTCTATCTATGTCTCTCGTGGATGGAGTCTACGGCAGCTAGATGTCAAGAACGCGTTTCTTCATGGTGTTCTGGAAGAGGAAGTATATATGAGACAACCTCTTGGTTTTGAAAATCCTTCCGCTCCACATCATTTCTGTAAACTTGATAAGGCTCTTTATGGACTCAAGCAAGCACCTCGAGCATGGTATTCTAGGTTGAGTTCCAGGCTTTGTGTTCTTGGTTTCACACCCTCAAAAGCTGATACTTCATTATTTCTCTACAACTGCTTAGGTGTCATCATATGCATGCTCATTTATGTTGATGATATTATAGTGACTAGTTCTTCTGATCATGCTATCACTGTTCTACTTCAAGAACTTAATAAGAATTTTTCCATCAAATACTTAGGTGACTTGCATTTTTTCCTTGGTATTGAGGTCAAGAAAGTACAAGATGGTTTGGTCTTGACACAGGAGAAATATGCTTCTAAATTACTTACCAAGGTGGGCATGCGTCAGTGTAAGCCTGCCCCTACACCCTTGTCTTCCACAGAGCAGTTATCCCTTACTGATGGCACACCCTTGGGTACTGATGATAGTACTCAATATCGAAGTATTGTTGAAGGCTTGCAGTATTTGACTCTGACATGCCCAGATTTATCCTTTGCTGTAAATAAGATTTGTTAGTTTCTTCATGCTCCAACTACAGAACATTGGACATCAATTAAACGTATACTCAGATGTATACAAGACACACTGAAGATTGGAATCTCTTTCTCCAAGTCTTCCTCCACATTTCTTAGTGCCTTCTCAGATGCAGATTAGGCAGGCTCTCTTGATGATAGGCGCTCCACTGGTGGTTTTGCCATATTTATTGGACCAAACTTGGTCTCTTGGAGTGCTAGAAAACAGGACACAGTATCCAGATCCAGTACTGAGACATAATACAAAGCTTTGGGAAATGCTACAGCTGAACTAATATGGGTTGAAGCTCTTTTTAGTGAACTTGGAATTAAACTTAAGGAGAAACCATGTCTCTGGTGTGATAATTTGGGTGCTATTTATCTGTCTGCAAATCCAGTGTTTCATGCTAGAACCAAACACATTGAGATTGATTTTCACTTTGTCAGAGAAAGAGTTGCTAAGAATCTTCTGGACATCAGGTTTATTTCAAGCAAAAATCAAATTGCAGATGGCTTCATAAAAGCACTCCCAGTTAAAAAGCTAGATAAAAGGTTTAGATTAAATGAGAGTGTTAATTGTATTTAGCCTTTTGTAATTTGGCTTATATAAAACCCATGTAAACTTTCGATGTAGTCCTATCGTGTATGTCCTATATCAACATGAAACCATGACGATCTCCAAGTCACATTACCTACCTAAAACCAACACTGTGTAGCGTCGATGCACTCAAGAACATGGAGATGAACATGAGTGGTTCTTAGAAATACTTCCCGAACGAGTCCTTCTTCACATGACACCGGCCATGGCGGAGCGTCTGGACAGGATCGTCGAGGAGGCGCTGCAAGGCACGGGGTTCACGTTCGCTCCCGCCCAGTCCGCGTGAGCTGCCGACCGGCCGGCCGGCCGTACGCACCATGATCGACTACTATGGAACAGGCGCCATCGATCGATAGCCACGCAAAATAAGGAACAATATGTGCGCTGCGTTCCGTAAAATTTGCGGTAAAAATCAATAAAGTTCGTGCGGTTTCATGTAAAAAACGTTCGCGTGCCGTTGATTCTTATTTTACCTTCGTCAGTTTGCCACATAGGACTCCGCGGCTCTAAAATATTTAGGGAGAGATTTGTGTACAAAGGCTTCTACTTCCGACCGCGTGAATCGATTTGCTTCTGTTTTTATATGTGCATCACGTACGGTACTAGGCATAAACAAAAAGATGCTTACAAAAATGAGAGTAGATCGATGATGCTCAAATCAAAAAGATGCTCACAACTTTCTTCAAACAAACAAACAAAGGAGTAAGTAAGCAATAGCCGCACGGCAAGCATGGTTCGGTGCAGTAAAAAATGATGAAGCTACAATGCCCCTAACACCAATAATAATATAATTACGGGCAAATGCTTACGTCATTATGTGCCGATTACGTAATGGCCGTGGGAGATTAGTCTGGAACTGCCGCACTCCTTTCTTCCAATCACTTGATTCCACCTGTGGCCCTAAGAGAATCGGTGTAGCATTGTTGTACGGCCCTAATACACACGGACACGGATCAATGGCCATTTCTCCCGATCAGGCAGTACGGCGGCTTATGGATTAGCCGCCGCTCCCAAGCGTCACCGTTGTAGAAGGTAACCTCATTGCTGCATGCAGTCCGTATAGGAGTGTAGCTAGGTTCAGGATGAAGTATGAGAGCAGTGTGGCCTTGTTTTAATCTATTTGTTCATCACTCCGATCCGGGTGTTTTCTGTTTTGTAATAAGCTAGTACTCCCTCCGTTCAAGAATAGTTGTCTTAGGTTTTTTAAATTTTGAATGAATCTATATACTAAATAGTGTCTAGATTCATCCAAATTTTAACAAATCTACGATATCTATTTTAGGACGGAGGAAGTATTACTATTACTTTGGCGATTCCTTAAATTTCTCTCTGCCTACTTGGTTACTTAGCAGATCCCTTGGTGATCATATGTCTTAGTACTAGTTTATTTCTGCCTTGCTTCTGTTTAAGACCTTATTATCCATTTTAATAATGGAACCCGGCTCCTGTTGGAGGCGTATGAAAAAAAATTACAGTACTGCATTAGTTAAGCCGTTCAAACCAACGGATAAACTATTTCTGCAAGGATCTGGTGGCAAATAAAGTACAGGTAGCACCAGCCATGTAGAGTACAAAACTAGTAGCGCCGCCGATCGATGCACCTAACACGCCGTGATGCCATCGCCAAGCAGCCACCCAATCACGGAGCAGTCAAACGACATGGCTGAGCTCGCTGCGATCTCCTCGCTCCCGCTGGAGACACGGTTCCCGCCGTTCCAGCTCAGGCAGCACGGCGGCTTCTGGATCCCCGAGGCGATCTTTCCCAGGCGTCGCGGCCGCCCACGCGCGGTTCGAGCCCAGGCCCTCCGACATCTTCCTAGCTAGCTTCCCCAAGTCCGGCACCACCTGGCTCAAGGCGCTCGCCTTCGCCACTGTCCACCGCGCCGACAACCCGCCACGCGACCCCAGCCACCCTCTCTGCCACCGTAACCCGCACGACTGCGTCAAGTTCCTGGAGGAGCCCTTGGCGGTGGACGGTGGCATGCTCGAGGCGCTCCATTCGCCGCGCGTGATCGCCACCCACCTGCCCTACTCCCTCCTCCCGGGACGAATCACGGCCGAGGGCGCCGGTGCCCGGATCGTTTATATCTGCCGGGACCCCAAGGAAGCGCTCGTCTCCACTTGGTTGTTCGCCAGGAAGATGGTCGCGGCAGCTGCGGCCCGCCATGGCGACGGCGTCAAGACCCCGCAAGCGCCGTTCATGATCGAGGAGGCGTTCAAGCTCTTCTGCGAAGGCCGGTGCAACGCCGGCCCGCAGTGGCACCACGTCGCCAGCTATTGGGAGGCGAGCAGGAAATGGCCGGAGAAGGTGCTCTTCCTCCGCTACGAGGACATGCTCCGTGACCCCATGGGCCACGTGCGGAAGCTGGCGGAGTTCATGGGTTGCCCTTTCTCCGGCGAGGAGGAGGCGGCGGGGGTGGTGCAGGACATCGTCGAGCTGTGCAACATCGACGCACTGAAGAACATGGAGGTGAACAAGAGTGGTGCTTATCGATGGATATGATTTTAGTCGGAAGCGGTAGTCTAGAGATCCCGAGTACGTGTTTATATTGAGCGAGAAAAGTCCTCACTGTGGCGTTTACAAACGGAAGAAGGATATCGATCGGTTTGGTTTGGTTACAGAGAGATAAGGAGATCAATCTCCTTCCTAGTTTAAACAACCGATAGATATCCTATCTAATTGAACAGCCGGAGTACTACTCCAACAAGATACAATAAAACGTTACATGTCATTGTTACATAAAATCTAACAGTCTCCCTTAATCACAACCTTCACAAAGGTTGAGATTACGTTTGAACTCATTCAAATCTTTAACTGCCAAAGCTTTTGTAAAACCATATGCAACTTGATCTTTGCTTGATATGAATCTGATGTCAAGCATTTTGTTTGCAACTCTTTCTCGAACAAAGTGATAATCTATCTCAATGTGTTTTGTTCTGGCATGGAAAACAGGATTTGCAGACAAATATGTAGCTCCTAAATTTTCACACCATAGACATGGCTTTACCTTGAGTTTAACACCAAGTTCACCAAGTAAAGCTTCAACCCATATCAGTTCAGCAGTAGCATTGGCTAAGGCTTTATATTCAGCTTGAGTGCTAGATCTTGAAACTGTTTGTTGTTTTCTTGCACTCCATGAGACCAAGTTTGGTCCAAGAAAAACAGCGAATCCTCCCGTAGATCTTCTATCATCTAGGCATCCCGTCCAATCTGCATCTGAGAAAGCACTAAGCAAGCTAGACGAAGACTGCTGAAAAGTTAGTCCAACATGTATAGTACCCTGAACATATCTTAAGATCCTCTTTGCAGTTGTCCAATGAGCAGTTGTTGGAGCATGTAAATATTGACACACTTTATTTACTGAGAAGGAGATATTAGGCCTTGTGAGTGTTAAATATTGTAAGGCACCTACAATACTTCTATACTGTGTACTATCATCAGGACCAATAGCTATTCCTTCAGTCAATGATAATTTTTTAGTAGATGATAGGGGTGTAGGAGAAATTGTGCACTTTGTCATACCAACTTTTGCTAGTAAATCAGCAGCATACTTTTCCAGAGTGAGGAGCAAATCATTTGAAATCTTCTTTACCTCAATTCCCAAGAAGAAGTGCAATTCTCCCAAGTCCTTGAGTGCAAAGTCAGTATTTAAATCATGAAGAAGAGCAGAAATAGCCTGGTCAGATGAACTGGTGACTATGATATCATCAATATAGATTAAAACAAATATCATAACTTTTGCTTTGTTATAGAGAAAAAGTAAAGTGTCTGCTTTAAAGGGAATAAAACCAAGCTGTTGCAGTTTGGCACTAATGGCCTGTTTGGATCGTGGCCGATGGTTACCCTACCAAAATATTGGCGTTGACTGATTGTAGCAGCTGGCGTTTGGTTTGAAGCCTAATCATTGAAGCCACGCCAATTTTTTGGTCACTGCTCTAGATTCTACAGCCGCGCACGAGCGAAACGGTGGCAGGCAAATCTCACGCCAAAATATTGGTACGCCCTGGTTTTGACACGGCGGGGGTGGGCACAAACCAAACAGCCCCTAAGTCTTGAGTACCATGCTCTGGGAGCTTGCTTAGGACCATATAGAGCTTTATCAAGTTTGCAGTAGTTTGGAGTAGCAGAAGATTCAAAACCTGGGGGTTGTTTTATATAGACCTCCTCTTCCAGAACGCCATGCAAAAACGCGTTCTTGACATCTAGCTGCCGCAGACTCCAGCCTCTAGAGACAGCCACTACCAGTACAAGTCTGATAGTAGCTGCCTTGACAACAGGACCGAAGGTATCTTCATAATCTATGCCATACCTTTGCTTAAATCCTTTTGCTACCAAGCGTGTCTTGTACCTATCAATTGTACCATCTACATATTTCTTAATATGATATACCCACTTACAATCAATCAGATTCTTTGTGAAGTGTGAAGGAACCAGGTGCCAAGTTTTATTTTGCATCAGTGCATTGTATTCTTCCTCCATCGCCCTGCGCCAACGATCATCCCCAAGAGCCTCCGAAAGTGTTTGGGGTTCACCTGTTGATGTGAACAAACCATAGCGAACTATGCCATCAGTATATTGTTTCGGATTGCGTATACCTTTTTGGAGCCTCGTGCGAGGTTCTGGGGGAGGAGGAGGATTCAGTGGTGCAGGCAGAGGTGTTGTAGAGCCAACCACAGAAGATCCTCCAGTTGGCGGTCTGCATCGCCTCCACGTGGTTCGACCGCGTACGGCTCCCGCTCACGATCTACATCGCCCCCGCGTGGTTCGATCTCGTACGGATCCCGCTCACGCTCGCGAGATTCCGTGTCGGGCCACAGGGCGCTGTCCCCTGACACGACAAAAATATCAGGTGTAGACGTAGTAGGGGAAGATTCTTCCCTGTCTTCCCTGTCATTAGCTGTCGCGTCAGGGGACAGCGCCCTGTGGCCCAACGCGGAATCTCGCGAGTGTGAGCGGGATCCGTACGAGATCGAACCACGCGGGGGTGATGTAGATCGTGAGCGGGAGCCGTACGGGGAGCCGTACGCGGTCGGGTGGAGGCGATGCAGACCGCTGCCTCGAGCCATGCGAGGTGGACCGCGGGGGCGATCGCGTGCGACGACGCGAGCGTGGACGCGTCACGGTCCAGCCAGGGGACACTGACCGTGCGTCATGTTGCGGGCCAGGCGGGCGTGACGATGTACACCCACGCGGGGGCGGGAGTCGTGGCAGAGGCGATGTGACGCGAGGACGCGCGGGCGAGGTTGTCCTTGATCGCGATGTAGCGCCCCGAGGCGGGGACACAGGCTCACCAGACACCGGCGGGCGCCGGAACTGCTGCTGCTGCTGCCGTACGGAGGAATCTGTCTCGGGATTAGTCTCCGCACGATCCAAGACAGCGACAGCCAGATCTTCTTCGGTACTGTTGCCCGTGTTGGACTTTTCTGGGACTGATTTCTCTACCGTTTCTTCATGGATTTGGGTGGAATTTCTTGCATTTTCTTCCTGATCATCAACCGTATCAACTGAAACATTGTGATCTGCAACATCTTCATCCTCATTAGTAACAACAGGCACAACGTGCACAGGCATATAATCATCAACAATTGCACCCCCATTATTTGATGCTTCATGAGGTAGAAGAAGTATATCTTTCTGAAGACGTGATCCAGCATTAGGATGCAGCTCAGCAAAGGGAAAAATATTTTCATCAAAAACAACATCTCGAGAGAGAGATATATACGACCAGTGGAAGTGTCTAGACACTTGACACCTTTGTGACGAGGACTATAGCCCAAGAACAAACACCATGTAGAACAAAAAGAAAGCTTTCTTTTATTATAGGGACGGAGGTTTGGCCAGCATGCACAGCCAAAAACTCTAAGAGATTCATAGTTGGGTTTTGTGTGAAGAAGGCGTTCTACAGGAGTGTCATTATCTATAACTTTGCTAGGAAGAAGATTGATAAGGAAGGTGGCAGTGAGAAAAGCATCATCCCAAAATTTGAGAGGCATAGAAGAATTTGCAAGAAAAGCAAGGCCAACTTCAACAATATGACGATGTTTTCTTTCAGCGGAGCCATTTTGTTGATGAGCATGAGGGCATGATACATGGTGAGTGATGTCAATCTTTTGGAAGAAGCTATTAAGTTTTTCGTATTCACCTTCCCAATTGGTTTGCATGGTGATTATTTTCCTAGCAAATTTTCTTTCAAAAGTTGCTGGAAATTAAGGAAAACTTGATAAACATCAAAGCATTTATTGAGCAAATAGATCCAAGTAAATTTACTGAAATCATCGATAAAACTCACATAATATGCATGTTTGCTAGCAGAAATAGGAGCTGGACCCCATACATCAGAGAATACTTGTTCTAAAGGAATAGTGGATACACTAGTAGAGACAGGGTATGGCAACTGATGGCTCTTAGCTAGTTGGCATGGATCACAGATGTATGGGTTTATTTCAGGAGTGTAAGAAATATTTTTTTCTAAGTACTTGTTGAACCACAAAAGAAGAAGGATGTCCTAAGCGGCGATGCCACGTGGAAGACGACGGCTTTATTATGATGAAGTCTTGCTTGGAAGAACCCGTAGCAGAAGGGACTAGCGGGTAGAGGCCATCATGACATGGTCCTTTAAACAGAGTTCTCCTTGTGGCCTGGTCCTTGATCAAAAAGAAATATGGGTGAAATTCAAGAAACACATTATTGTCAAGAGTGAGTTTATGAACAAATAGGAGATTCTTAGAGGCACTAGGAACATGCATAATATTTTTAAGTTGTAATGTATTACATGGGGTGCATAAAGTTGAATGACCAATATGACTTATTTGCATACCGTTTCCGTTGGCCGTGTGGACATGATCACGTCCATTGTACTTTTCATGAGTGGTGAGTTTGTTCAACTCTGAAGTGACATTGGTGGGTGGCACCTGAATCGGGGTACCAGTTGGTGTCGACGCCATAGGGTGCCACATGGGCACCCTTCTCCTCGCCATCGTCCTCGGAGTCGTTGCGGTCTTGATAACGCCACCAGCACTCATTGGCGGGATGACCGTGGATCTTGCAGATTTGACACGTGACGTCGACGAAGCGGGTAGGGGCACGGCTGCGACGGAGCCCTCCATCATCACGGCGACGGCCTCCGTCGTCACGACGGCGGCCACCATCATCACGACGGCCGTCACGTCCATCATCGCGCCTTCCATCACGGCGGCCTCCATCATCATCACGCCGCCCATCATGGCGGCCTCCATCGCGCGCGCCATCATCACGACGACGGCCTCCACCATCACGGTGCTCGCCCCCACCACGATCGCCGCGGTAACCACCACGGTATGGCGATCGACCACGGTCCCCACAGGGGCGGGAGTCGCGGTTGCTATCACGTGTAGGCCGGGCAGCAAGGTTGGCGGAGGAGGTGAAGCTGGCACCCTGTCCTGATTCTGCTAGCATATCTTGCCGGAGATCGTGAGCACAAAGTTGACTATAAAGATCATCAAGAGTAGTACCGGGATTGGCGTTGACGGAGGACACGAGGTCGTTGTAGCTGGCGTCGAGTCCGTTGAGGATGTATCCCACCATCTCATCTTCTTCCACGGGTTTGCCTGCAGCAGCAAGTTCAGAGCCAAAACTCTTCATCTTGGCAAAGAACTGTGCCGCAGACATGTCGAGCTTCTTGGTGTTGTTCAGGGACCCTCGCAGATGATTGATCTTCGTGCGAGAGTGGGAGGAAAACATGCCGGTGAGGGTAGACCAAACCTCAGCAGCAGTGTCAATCCCGACGACGTGGAGGATCATCTCTGAGGACAGGGAGTTCACGAGGAACCCGGGCACCGTTTGATCCCGAGGCAACCATGTCGTGTAGGCAGGATTGGGGATGATGGTCTTCTTCTTGTTGGCGTCTTCAACCTCCAAGGTCTTCACCGGCGCGGCGTCGGTACCATCGAGCAAGCCGAGGACCTGAGCACCACGAAGAGGAGGAAGGACAAGGGTCTTCCAGAAGAGGAAGTTGGCCCGAGTTAGTTTTTGGGAGGGCGGTGATCCCAGCGCGGTGGAGAGCACGGACGACGACGAACCAGGAGTCGCCATGGCCACCAGGGGGATGCTGTATTGGGATTTTTTTGGTGTGCTTGGACGTAGGTTTTGGCTTGTAGGAGAGCAGCTGCGGCAAAAGAGATTACAGCAGCAGCGGTTTAGATCGTTGGGCAGCGGCGGCAAGAATTGCAGCGTCGACGACTTGGACGTGGTTGTTGGTTTGTGGGAGGGCGGCTACGAAACTAGAGCAGCGCCAGACTTGATTGCGGGCAGCGACGACAAGGGGTTGCAGTGGCGGCGGCTTGGGTGTTGGGTTTTGGTTTTTTTCCGAGATTGGTTTTGCAGCGACGGCAAGGGGTTGCAGCGGCGGCGGCTTGGGCGTTGGGTTTTGGTTTTTCCCGAGATTGGTTTGCGGCGGCTTGGTCACAGAAGAGCAGGCTCTGATACCATATCAATGGATATGATTTTAGGCAGAAGCGGTAGTCTCGTTAGAGACCCCGAGTACGTGTTTATATTGAGCGAGAAAAGCCCTCCCTCTGGCGTTTACAAATGGGAGGAGGATATCGATCGGTTTGGTTTGGTTACAGAGAGATAAGGAGATCAATCTCCTTCCTAGTTTAAACAACCGATAGATATCCTATCTAATTGAACAGCCGGAGTACTACTCCAACAAGATACAAGAAAACGTTACATGTCATTGTTACATAAAATCTAACAGTGCTCAGGAATACGTCAAGAACGAGTCATTCTTCCGAAAAGGCGTGGCTGGGGATTGGAGTAACCACATGACGCCGGCCATGGCGGAGCGTCTGGACAAGATCGTCGAGGATGCGCTGCAAGGGTCAGGGTTCACGTTTGACGTCGCCAAGTTCGCGTGAGCTGCCGGCCTGCCGGATGCATGACCAGATGCAGGACATGGAACAGGGCGCCGTCGATCGAATCGATGACCACACGCAAAAAAAAAAAAAACAGTGTACGTACTTCGAATTTGGGGTAAGAATAAATAAAGCTCGCGCGTTTTCTTGTCAAAATCAATAAAATTTCGTGGCTGAACTTTATTCCTTTGATTTTGTGTCTGACACAGTGTATGCACTTTTATTCCGTCGCGCTTAATTTGACGAGTGTGTCCGTCTTTTACAATTTGGGCGTCGTCATGCTGTTCTGAAACGCATCTCAAACTCGACTTTATATATCGACTAGAATCAAGCAGGTTTGGCACATCGATTCATCGCGTCAGTACTTCGGCGACTTGTAAACCCGATAAACCATTCACACAGCACCCAGATAAGTTCAGGATATATTGCTTCAGGATCCATTGCAGTCAAATTTATGTACGCCGATACGAGTACGGAGAACAGTCGTTTCTGTAGGAAATTATGCGAACTAAAAATTTAGCTTAACTGGTAATTTATCTGCCATATGGTTCCAGCTAGAGTTCATTCTGGGCCCGCTGACAGGAGCCAGAGCAGAAAATTTTGAAGTGAATAATGTAGATCAAGGTGTGTTCTTCTGTAATATGACTGTTACGGGAAAACTACGTACAGGTCATAAGTGGGAGGTTATTTATGTATATATGGCCTGCCCATCAAGATTTATCTCAAGATTACTTGTGAGAATTAACTGACAGATTAATGATGTGCACTGTTCCTGTTATTATTTGGGAGGGGGAGGATTTCAACCTAATTAGATATTCACATGAACTTGGAATGTTAATCATTCTCTGATACACATATTTAACATATTCATTGTTGATATGGATGTTAGGGAAGTACATAGAGTTAGTCCTAAATTTACATGGTCCAATAAACAAGAATCTTCTGTCATGGTTATGCTTGATATGGTGTTAGTCTTGAGTTCTTGGGATTCTTTATATCCCTTGGCCATAGTTCAGACTTGGTTCAGAGTTGGTTCTGATCAAGCTCCTCTGAAGGTATTCATTGCCCCGAGGCTGCCTGACAAACCAAGATCCTTTAAGATGGAGCCATCATGGTTTCTTGAGCCTAGTTTTAAGACAGAGGTTCTAGAGCATTGGCCCATTAGAAATGAGGTGAATATTTTGGATGTTTGGCAACACTAACAATAAAGCCTTAGGAGGTTTATGAAAGGGTGTGGAGTTAACTTGAGAGGGCAGTATAGAAGAGAGAGAAAAACTTAGTTGAAGCCATTCCACAATTAGATACTAAAGAGAATCTAGTTGGTTTGAATGATTCTGAATGGAGAGCTAGATATGATTTGGAGAAGTCTATCATGCACTTATATGCAGCTGAGGAGGCATACTGGCATAAGAGAGGACGTGAGAAATGGATCTTGCAAGGAGAAGCTAATACAATATTTTTCTATAGTACTAGTTAAGTGCCCGTGCGTTGCTACGGGCTAGAGGATTAACAAATGACAAAAACTTATGTTTGTTAAATGTTTATGGCTTTTTATATATGTCATATTTCTCTAGTCTTGTTACCTTTTCGACGACCAATGTGCATAATTTTTACCTTAATCTTTGTCATGTGCTTCCTCTCGTCTTTTGATTTGGCTCCGCAACTCAGCTGTGAATATTTGCACAAGAATGAAACTAAATAAATCGTTGGGAATAACTACATCAAATACATAGTTAGGGACACATTATGAAATCATAAAAAAAGCTCTCTACAAATAGCAATACCCATTATCATTCATCTTTATCAAAACGCATACTAACAATGGATATTAGTAACGTTGCATCTCAATTCTACATATCAAAACAATTAACACCTCCAAATAGAAAGATTATTAAGTCTGATTTGTTGGAAACAAATTTTATGCATGAGCTCCTTACTCCCTTCTTCTCATAAAAAACACAAATATAATTTTCAGGAAAAACACGATCACTTTAGTTTGCATCCAGTCCACAACAATATATATTTGAAGTGGAAATGAACTTATCTGGTACATAGCAGCTTATCTTAAATTCTTTGAATTGACTTGCAAGATTCCTAGTTCTTATTTCAAATGAACGTTTAATGCCAAATGCAAAATTTTGCAAAACCTTGTACTCAATCATTCGGAAACCCACACATTGGCATTAGACAAACTAAAATTAAACTTTGCATTTTTACGTAGAGCCTGAGGAACCAATGCATTCTAGTTTTGTTGTTTCCAAAGCTAACACGAATTATCACAATCCTAACTTTTTTATCACTTTCATAACCGAATAGAAACAGATACATTGTTTATTAACTGTAGATCACAATGCAACAGCCAACAGGAAACCAAGAGAATAATTATCGTTTTTAAGTAACCGACCGTTTTTCCAATTGCCAAAATACTCTGCTTATTAACCCCTGCATAGATCGGTGAGACGGTGACGAAGAATCACC
Organism: Avena sativa; assembly: GCA_916181665.1. Classification (NCBI taxonomy): domain Eukaryota; kingdom Viridiplantae; phylum Streptophyta; class Magnoliopsida; order Poales; family Poaceae; genus Avena; species Avena sativa. The sequence goes on along the minus strand of OV702279.1, from coordinate 364,116,749 downwards.
ATGCAGCCACCAACCCTAGTGTTCCATCCAAACATTTCACATTGTTCTCTGTGAGGAGAGCCTATAGGTCGCTGCCATTGGTCAAGTTGTTGAACGGACATGGTAAATTTCTAGTACATCAAATCGATTCATTGACAACATCTAGCAACTCTGATTTCGCTATAAACACCCATATACACATTAGTGTGTTGTGAGCTATCGTTCTGGTATAGGAAAAAATAGTAGCAGGCCTGAATCGTCACCTAATGCTTGAGATCCCCTTATATACTCCATGTTGCCAAGCATGTATTGAAGAATTCCTCCCTTTTAATCATCTTGAGTGAATCCTCTTTGATGACAAAGTGCACTGCTGGTCGTAGTAATAATAAATCTCTTCCCGCTCCCCTTGCAGCCTCTGGTAGTCTTGCTAAACACTCAATCCAGAAATTTTAAAGTCAAACATGCAACCAGACAAACATAAACATCTCATTATAGTAAAGCGGTGGTTGCGTGATATTAGTATTACCTTGATAATTACATCCTTGCCGACACTTCTCAGACCACTCAAAACGAAGATCACCAGCTCTGAAAATCAATGGGGCTCATAGTGCACACCAAACACAAGGTACTGCATGCAGAGAAAGTTCTTGTGGAGGTTAACACCATCGTTGGTTTTCCCCTGATTCACATGCTTGAATTTATGTTCCAGACAAGTCTGAAGAACTAAACAACCTTTGAACACAAAACAGAAAATAAGAGAAAAGATAGAAGTCTATGAAATCATGAAAAAAACTCAAATAAAAAGTAAGTGTCTATTTGGCAGTCCACTGATTTTCAATTCGTCATAAGTCAAAAAAATTCCAATCATAGAAGGACACGTGGCATGAGGGGGGGGGGATCCTCCTAGCCCTTAGACGAAATCATTAGCAAGCTTTATAGGCTGGCTACTGGTTCAATTAGCTACCTATAATTAGCCATAACAAATAAATAGAGTCAAGTATACGTGGTTTAAAGAAGAAAATTACAATGGTGATTGCCTAAAATTATATGCTTCAGATCATATAAAAATTATTGTAATGGAGTGTAACTTGGTGGATAGACAACTTGTACAAAAATTTAAAGGAAAGATCAAGTTTATATGATTTCGAAAGTAAAATTACAGTGTTGTTTGTCTAGAATTGCATGTTCCTGATCATGTAATATTAATGTAATGGAATGTAATTTGTGCTATATAAAGAACTCATGCAGAAATATAAGTAAAATTCAACGACTAACTTGGTTCTCCCGGATGTCATGTATTTTTCATTCAAGACGAATGCACCTCCTCTTATTCTCCACACAACAAATACAGCTTATACCATGTCTGTGCCTAAAGATAGGGTAGCGAAACTACCGGGGACGAAAATCAGTCCATAACAACAATGTATCTGCAGGCCAACAAATATACAAAATCAATTGCAAATGCTTGTAGTTGGTTGCCTACCTATTAGTCCATGTAGTTAAGAGAAAGTACCGATAAGTAATCTATCAAATGGAACCAGTATTGGTGGATCGCTCCTCCAACTCGATGCCGGACAGCCGGAGGCTGATGTTACGGACGAAGAAGTCCATGACGCGGTGTGGGGCGTCCACCACCGAGGTCGGAGGAGTCGGTGCAGGATGATGGGGAGCGGCAGACAACAAACAGGTGATGGAGCGTCCGGCGTGGAGGCCGTGGCCTCCCTCCCTCTTCCTCGTGTCCACCACTTGATCTGCAGCACCCCAACAACTCCATCGTGGTTGGCGCTGGCAAATCCCACCCAAACTCTAGCATGCGGCAAGCCCGCCTTAGAGAGGTCAAGCCAGCAACCAGGCGATGCGGTGATGCAAAGCAACGGCGGAACCGTAGCTCACGCTAGCAGCGCACAAAGGCAGCGCCAGAGGCGGACTACGGCGACAACAAATTGTCGAGGAGCTCGCAGAGGAGGTGGAGAGGCCGAGGAGGGGTAGATGGGGCCAATGCGGTGGCGGAGTCGTCTTGGGGATCTTGACCAGTGCGGTGGTGGTGGCGGCGTCAGATGGGGCGAGGTGCAGGAGGAGAGACAATGAGCGGAAATTGTGCATGCGATTTGTTGGGCTTGGCCCACTTAGGCGCGGCGCATGGGGGTGATGTGCTAAGGCAGGTTGGACCAAGGGAGGCGACGTATTGGCGACCACATAACCTGAATTTTTTTAAGTAGTAGAGATTTGTTGGGCTTGGCCCACTTAGGCGCAGCGTGTGGGGCGATGTGCTGAGGCAGGTTGGACGAAGGGAGACGACGTATCGACGACCACCGGACTTCTTTTTAATTTATATAAGTAGTATAAGAGATACAACCTGACTTCTTTTTGAAAATGCCCGTGCGTTGTCACGGGTGATAATACTTTTAAAAGACAAAAAGATGGTTAAAATATAAATATTATGTCACTAAACTATGACATTGTTTTTAACAATACAAACTTATTTCACGAGATAGAGCAATAAAAGTAAACGGAGCGTATTACAAATGAATGGATAAATGTAGACTATGAGGCTTGTCTGACAGTTAAACCTGGACATGGGCAGCCTGACCCGGTCGGCCCAACTCAAAACTCTTGGGCCAAGCCAGGCAGAGTGTGTCATCGGGCTGGTATCGGTTCTGTTTTTAGCCCGTGGTCAGGTTTGCCAAACAGACAATTTAAGCTATGGTCGTGTCGGGCTGTTCGTGCCGGTATGGACATTTTCGAGATTTTTCGTGCGTTTTGTCTGACTCATGGCTAGATATGCAGCCCGATGATCATGTCGGGGCTAATGCCTAGATATTCACAATCTGTTTCTTTTGGTCCGGCCCGAGTTATGCCCGGGTATGTCACACGCTTTAATTTCTTTTGCTTTGACATATTAACACAATCATATGGAAAATTCACTCGTATAAAAATGCTAACATGATAATTTGATCAAAATTTAAATGCCGTGAAATTCACGTGAATATATGTATCGAAATTTGATTAGTTAGCATTGAAATATACAAAGAAAATATACACCTTTAGAACTCCAGACAAAATATCATTGATCCAACAATCCATAAACTTTAACATAAAGTATGTGGTTCCAATTTTTATAAGTGAGTTGTTTCAAATATTCTATCAAAAAATCTTACTAATTGTTTTGAGGATTTTCAAAATCTTAATGCCCTCCCTACTACTCCCTCCGTTTCAAAATATAAGATGTTTTAGGTTTACAAAGAAAATGAATCTAGACTTATTTTAGTACGTAGGTTCACTCAACTTTGGGATGAATCTACATACTAAAAGAAGTTTAGATTCAATTTTTTTACAAACCTAAAACATCTTATATTTTAAAACGGAGAGAGTACTTTTTTTTCCTAATATATACACCGTATATAGGAGGAAGTATAAGAATTCGTTGAGTCCAGTCACCGTGTAAAAAAAAGGAAGAATCAGGACAGCCGTGCCTGCCTACCCACTCTCTACTCAGGGTGCAGGTGGGAGTGGGCTTCCCGCGGAGCCCACTACCCAAGCCCATATAAAAGGCTACGCGGGACACCCGCGGGTAAATAAGAAAAATTAATGGGTTTTCGTGGAAAGCCCACGATCGAGCGCGAACATTAAAAAAACTACTTTGATCCAAATTAATCATTGTCTAGATTCGAATATATCTAGACATATTTAGTGCTAGATACATCCGAATCTAGCCAAATATGAGGACATTAATTTGGATAGGAAGGAGTAGGAATTTCTCAATCAAGCAAATATTATGTCTAGTAGAAAGAATGGCGAGTAACTTAAAAAGTAGAAAAAATAATTAATACATTGAAGTGCTAAATGTTGATTGTATTATATACTAAAATATCTATACTATTAAAAAGATTTGGACCGTTCGTCACCCCAGAATTTCCGTCTGCCACGAAATGACGATTTTGCCCCTGAAGTTCGGAGATATTGCAGGCAATGCCACCGCCCAGTCAAAAAAAAATCGATTTTCTCTCTCCTTTCTCCGTCTGTCCCGCCGCCTCCCACACCCCGGAACCCCCGCGTGTGCGCCGTCGAGGGGCGCGCCTCCCTATGTTCTAGCACCGCCGGCTCCGTCTTCCACGTTCGCCGTTGAGCTGCAGTTCGAGGTCCTCGGCTGCTCCCCGACCATGGCCGACGTGTGCCTGCGCTTCGCCACGCCCGAGGGCTGGGAGGCGGCCGTCGCCAGGCAGCCGTTCGTGCTGGACGGCGTCTCCGTGGAGGTGGTGCGGGAGGGGGAGCAGCGGAACGTGCGCCGGGTCACGCTGCGGCACCTCGCCCACATCGCCTTCCTCGACTACCCGGTTGAAGAGCGCACCGAGGAAGGCATCCGCGCCAACTGCGGCCAGATCGGGGCCGTCGTCGAGATCGACCCCGGATGCTTCGCCGCGCCGGACCTGGCCCCGGTCCACCTCGTCGTGCAGCTCAGGGACCCTGGCAGCGTTCCCGCCGGGCTGCGCCTCAGATACGCCGACACTACTCGCACCGTCTGCCCCGTGGAGGTCGCCCAGAGCTTCATCCCCATCCAGGTCGTCAGGGTCTGGGAGGCCCAGGGAACATACACGTCTCTCTTCAACCCCACTGCGGCGGCGTGACTCTTGCTACCGAATCAAATAATCTTGGTCTGGGTCCAGCGCTCCTTTGGTTTGATCGCACAAGTTCTTCTCCCATGGATCACAGACCGACCAGCTTAATCATGTTATGTCTTGCAGGTCAGGGTGCTTAATTTAGAACCGTAGTAGCCAAGCTTAAATCATTAGTCTCTCTGTTAGTCCTTAGTAGGTTTGTTCAGTTAGGAAAAGTTTCTTGCAAAAATGGGAGTATGTATGAGAATTAATGAAACGAGGTTCCTTCGCTTGAGGTTCCTATTTATTCCCAGATATGCTTGTGACATCTATACAACTTGCAGCGTAGTGTGAGTTAAGGAGATGCAAAAAAAATAAGCTACTCCGTTCTATTCTTTTTTCACCTTTATAAGAAAGCCAAATAAATTCTAAGCCCCTAGGATTGGAGGCACAAATGATGAATACATGCAGGTTACCAAAGGGATTTCACCAACTAATGAGTGGCTGAAGGTAGAATATTTATGATGATTGCAGATCAGCGGAAGAGTAAATGTCATGTTTTTTAAACTATGTATACTGATTGATTGCAGATTTCTAGAGGAGGTAGAATATCTTGTTTTTCTTAGACTGCGTATTTTATGAGCATTGTCCCAGCGAGATAGCGACCTTAAAGTCTGATTGTAGAATAGTTTTTGCTGACATGAAGTTTTTGTGTGACAATGGCTTTGAACTATGTTTCATCATCCAAGAGGCTAGACATTTGCTGCAAGATGGGACTATGATGGGTCCGAGCCAGGGTGGTGTGAGTGCGTCGTGTGGTGTCCGCAGGCGTGTGTTTGTGTTGGGTAGTTAGGAGGAAAAAAAATTAACAATCAATTTCTAACTAGCCGAATGACCATGCACTACGGGGAAACTAGGGATACATTGGGTTGCGATGCAACAGAAAAGATGGTAAGTCCGACAAAGGGAAGAAGAACTGGAGCAGTATGTTACTTTTTCTATAAAAAAAATTTAAAAACCGTAGCAACGCACGGACATTCAGCTAGTTTTTATAAATATTATACAAGCAATAATTATAGTAACATATTTGCGGGTATATGTGGGTATACGCGGGATAGTGGACACCCGCATAAGTTTCGCGGGCTCCCGTGGGACACTCACTTAAATTGTGTGGGACTATGCGGGCGTATGCGGGCTTCCCGCGGACAGTCCCACCTGCACCCTTACTCTCTACTCTAGTTCCCTTTCTATCTCTTCCGTCCTGAACCCAATCCCCTGCATCCCCACCACCGGCGACCGGACCTTGCTCCCATCCCTCCCCAGTGCCGTCGACCGACTTACCACTCACCTGCCTCCCCGCCAACTCGACGACCGTCCTCTCCCCGCCGCTGCCGCCGTAACCTCGCGCCGGCGGCATGGGCCCTCTCTTCTCCGCTGCTTGCCTCAGGCCCGCGACCCAGCGCTTGACGCCATTGGATTTGGAGTGGCAGACCTTCGCTCCACCGAATCCACGTGCGCAGGCAAAGTTTGTTCAAGGGGAGAACCGGTGGCCTCGTCCTCGGCGAGTCTCGGCGGTGAATCGGAGCGAGCTCCAAGGATGCCTGCGAGGATGACCCGCTCCGACAGTTTGGAGTGAACCGAAGCAGCCTGCGACTGGTAATTATTTATCCCCCCTTGGAGCTTTGTGCATTCCAAACAGCTTGCAAATGGTAATTTTTTGCTGAGTATTTTGTGCATTCCAAACATACCGTGTGCTAGAAAAATCAACCAATATCACTTTACCTGACTGTGATAACTTTTAGTTCCTACCTATGGGTGAATGTTTGGAGAAAAATGAGAGCGATTATATCTAGCACACAGTGAAGGTTGGCTGATTTTATTGAAGAAAAGTGAAATATTCTGCAACCAACATGATATAGCAAGAAAAAACCATACCCCTACTTACCCTTATTTGCAAGCTACAATCCAAGGCCCCTGCTTGGTGGATGCTACAACGTGATTTTTGATGCACGGAAGATGAATTCCAGAATCATGTAGCATTCCCAAAGTGACCCATATGAAACCCCAAATTCCAAAATAAATTCATTCATAAACAACGACACTGATGCTGATTCGTAAATTTTTTTTTCAGACTTATTCATCCAGTAACAGGTTATAAGTGCAGCGAAAAGAGATATATTCATTCATAGACCTATTAAGCATGAAAAAGAGCTCACATAGTGGTTCTGATTCAGTTCTCTTAAAAAAGATGTGAAGCTTCAGATTTCTAACCTTTTGTTCTATTAGAGCATCCACGGTGCGGCTCTTGTGCACCGTCGCTAGGAAAGTAAATACCTGTAGTTTTGGCTATTTCCAGGTTGTTTTCTTGGCATCGACGCAATAGTTGGAGTCTGGCGCTTGACAATCAATGTAAATAAGGCTATTAGGCTGCCGGCGCTAGTGCATACAGTAACTGGCTATAAACAAGCGTCTGTCTAAACGTCCCGCGCTGTAGGTGCTCTTAAAGGACTTCAGATTTCCAATTATTTTGAAGCTTCGGTTTCATAACAGGACGACGGCCACGGAGGTCACCTACCAGACAGAGAAATAAGATCAGCCATCAAGAAATGATGAGCACCAACATGACATTCAGATGAAAGACCAAAATGTTTATCTCTGATCATATGACAGCACTACAGAAGTAAACCAAAATGTATATCTCTACTCATACGCGAAGTCAAGTTTTGAGAAATAACATTATTATTACACTGGCAAGTCAAGCTTTTACAAAACAAGGATAACTGACATTGCTCTAACAAATTTTCTATATGCAGGCGTGTTTTTGTCAGGCCTGCCGACCAGCGAAGCTGTGTCGCGTCGTCCAACAGCTGATGAAGCTAATATAATTTATATGACATGGTTGAAAATCCTAAGATCTTATCAACCTACTGTTCAAAAGGCTTCCACGAACAGGTAATATTTCCGCACCATCCCAATTTCCACTCACTTTAGATGCCATTATAATAATACAAGTATTTCAATAGGTTGATATTATAATTTACATCTCGACAGTATGCCCTGTGATTTTATATTTTCATTTCAACCTGCACAAAAAAATTAAATACTATATATGTCCATAACGTAAACATACAAAGTATTACTGTCAAAGAACTCGCCTATGATGAAAAGACCTCTCTATAGAAGATGTTCGTCGTGTACGTTCCAGCAGTACACATGAAGCTCTTCATTTTACTGTTAGTAGGCATGACAGCAAGGTTCTTGATGTCTTTTTCTGGCGGTGGATCTAAATAGCGTGTCATACAACTGCCTATGAGAGAACACCGTCTCGGGCAAGTAAACATCATCCCTGTGCCTTGTTGACCGTATGGCAAGTAAGAAACTGCTTCCTCTTGAACTTATGTCAGGCAAGTAAATACCGCCCCTATGCCTGTGCATTATTAGAGCATCCACACTGCGGTTCTTGTGCACCGGCGCTAGGAAAGTAAATACCTGTCGTTTTGGCTATTTTCAGGTTGTTTTCTTGGCATCAACAGTTTCCACCGTGGTTAGGCAATAGATAATATAGTAGTAATTTAACTTGTCTAAGGCTACTGCATTGTCATGTACTGATTTCTGGTAAATTTCATCCGATTTGTCAGGAAAAAAGAAACGATGTACTGCCTTGTACTGTGGGAACATAGAACAGGGGGAGTAGATTGACTATGGAAGAACAACATATGTCAGAAGTTTGCTATACTGGTGATAGTTTCACTACCACTTTTGCTAGAAGTTTGCTGCTGGTGATAAAGGGTTGTAAGGGCTAGAAACGAATATACTCACATATGCGAGGGGGAAACGGTAGATTACGTCTCCCCTTTCTAGTATCTTTGATTTCAGCAGAAATAATTTTGGATGTTGTCCCCCATGATCTAATATATATGTGGAAGGTTTCAGGGTTGCGGAATCTAACCCTGCCATAACAAAGGAGGCACATGAGAAAAATGATTATATATGACCTGCCTAATGTGCTTTTAATAAAAGATTCGTGTGCAAGATAGATTAAGAACATATTCTTATGCAGGAGAGAGATTGCGGATGCCTTGTGATCGGAGGAGGCGAGACGGCGGGAGATGGGACCGGTGAAGGTGACATTACCCTCTTCGAGCCAGGGCGACCGAGACTGGATCAAGTCGACATGGCGGTAGCTTGAAGACGGCACCTCGAAGGATCAAGTTGGGTTCTAGGTCATCTCCTCTCTTGACGGGAGATCATCTTATACACCACGGACAAACTGGAAGTTTTAATGTGGCGCGTGATTTCTGGTGGCGTGAGTTTCCAGCGTGTTATTTGGCAGGTGATTGTGGAAGCGTGATTGGCGTGGGGGAAGCTTTAACTTTTTTGAGAGAGATTTGTGTGTGTGGGGGGGAGGGGATGTAATGCTTTTTGGTAGCGTGATTGTGGTTGCGTGATCGACGTGGGGAGCGTTACCTGTGTAGATTTGTTGGGCTTGGCCCGCGTGGGCACCGAGCGGGGAGGCTAGCGACGAAAGTTGCGACGTAGTGGGATGGGGGCAGAAAACGGAACACCTTGGTACTTTTTAGATAGTAGAGATTTTGAGAGAGATTTGTGGGGGGGGGTGTAATGCTTTTTGGTAGCGTGATTGTGGTTGCGTGATCGACGTGGGGAGCGTTACCTGTGTAGATTTGTTGGGCTTGGCCCGCGTGGGCACCGAGCGGGGAGGCTAGCGAAGAAAGTTGCGACGTAGTGGGATGGGGGCAGAAAACGGAACACCTTGGTACTTTTTAGATAGTAGAGATTGCAAATGGTAGGACACTATCACAGATGGGGGGATTAAAGAATATATAATTAATTATTACAAAAGTCTATTTGGGAGTGACCTTTGTCGCGAGTACATTTAGCTAAAAGTTTGTGGCCAGCTAACAAGAAAGTGTCTGAATTAGACAATACTATGCAAACCCAACCATTTAGTGCTGAGGAAATTGAGCATACTGTTGGGTAACTTAAGAAAAATTTATGGACCTGATGGGTTTCCTATGGCTTTACACAAGGAATTCATAGAAGAGGTTAAGCCTCAAATTAAAGAGATGTTGGATGGTTTAGCAAAGGGTGAACATGATCTTAAGAGAATCAACTATGGTGTGATTATCCTGCTTACAAAAATCCTAGATGTTAATTATATTAAGCAATATAGGCCTAATCTCTCATCAATGTGATGTTTAAGATAATCATAAATAATTGACTAAAAGGTTGACCTTAATTGCTTATAAGTACATTGCTCCTACACAAACTGCTTTTATTCCTGATAGAGATATTTTGGATGGTGTAGTGGTACTTCATGAGATCTTACATGACTAAAAAATGAATAATAATCTAGAATTTCCATTAATCTAGATTAAAAAAGCTTATGACAAAATCCACTAGAGTTTCCTAGTGGAAGTGCTACAGAGAAAAGAGTTTAGTGAACTCTAGATCTCATGGATTAGATGGGTTGTGCAATTAGGATGGTTTGTGTGGATGTGAATAGATAGAAGAGTGGTTACTTTAGAACCTACAAAATATTAAGGCAAGGGGACCCTTTGTCTTCTCTCCTTTCTAATTTTGTAAGAGAAGTGAAGGGTTTCGCAGCATAGTAAATCAAAAAAATTCTACGGATGCGAACGGGAAGCCAAGATCTAATCTAGGAGATGCAAACAACGAGGGGGAATAGATGAGATCTTCATACCCTTGAAGATTCGCACAGTGGAACATTCGATGGAACATGGTTGATGTAGTCGTACTCGCTTCTCCTCCTCGCGATCTGATCCGATCCAACACCGCAAGTGGCGATGCCTCCGAGAGATGCACACGCACGGCACCTCGATGTCTCCTCCTTCCCCGGTCCAACAAGTGGGGTGGAGAGATAGGTTGGATCTACAACACGACGGCGTGGTGCAAACGGTGGAGAGTTTCTGCGGCAGGGCTTCGCCTACGCGCAGTCGGGAGGGAGAGAGAGAGGAGGGCGGCTAGGGCTTGAGGAGGTGTGTGGGGAGGGTGTGCCTCCATACCTCTTTATATAGAGGGGCGAACGGCTTCCCCTTGCCCCTCCTCCAAGCCTAGGGCCGGCGGCCAGGAGGGAGGAGTGAGGGGCAAGTTTCCCTCCCTCCTTCTAGAAGCTCTCCCTAGGGTTTCCCCTAGGGCTTGGCCGGCTGGGACTATGGGGCATTGTGCCCCTGGCCCAATGCGTCCAGGGCACTCCCTCGTAGGCCCACGCCACCTCCCGACAAGTGGGGCCATGTTGGTCCCACTCCGGAAGGTTCTAGAAGCTTCCGGTACAATACCGAACAATCCGAAACAATTCCGAACTCCAAAAACTGCTTTGCCTTATATGAATCTTATTCTCCGGACCATTTCGGAACCTCTCGTGATGTCTTGGATCTCATCCGAGACTCCGAACAAAAACTCATAAACCAATTATCCATTCTATCCTAGCGTCGAGACACGTTAAGTGTGTGACCCTACGGGTTCGAGAATATGCAGACATGATCTTCTATCAATAATCAACAGCAGGGTCTGGAAACCCATATTGACTCCCACATACTCATCGATGATCATATCGGATGAACCACAATGCCAGGATTCAATTAATCCCATATATATATTCCCTTCATCACGCGATATTTTACTTGCCCGAGATTCGATCGTCGGTATCGGTATACCTAGTTCAATCTCATTCACAGCAAGTACTTTACTCGTTCTGTAATCCGATATCACTTTGTGATTAACTCCTTAACCACGTGCTTGCAAGCGGTGTTAATATCGATTACCGAGTGGGCCCGAAGTATATCTCTCCGACTTGGGAGGGACAAATCCCATCTCGATACATACAACCCAACAGATACTTTCCGATCACCTGAGAGACACCTTTATGATCACCCTCTCATAGGATGACGTTTGATGACCTCAAAGCTTTCTTCCGATACCAGGGATTTACATTATCTCATGGTCTAAGGAATACAATATTTGACATAAGAAAAAGCTTCGCAAAGATGAACACGATGACACGATCTAATTGCTCTGCTTGATTTGGGTATGTCCATCATATCATTCTCCCAATGACATGATCTCATTATTAATTGACAACTCATGTCTATGGTTAGGAAACCTTAACCATCATTAATCAATGAGCTAGTCCATAGAGGCCTACTAGGGACACGGTGTTATTCACAAACCACACAAGTATTAAAGTTTCCGCTTAATACAATTCTAGCATGGAATATAAACTTTATCATGAACAAGAATTATAATAATAACATCTTTATTATTGCCTCTAGGGCATAATTCCAACAGTCTCCCACTTGCACTAGAGTCAATAATCTAGTTTACATCTGGCAACAATCTAACACCCATGGCACTAAGGTGCTGATCATGTTTTGCGCGTGGAAGAGGTTTAGTCAACGGGTCTGTGACATTCAGATCCGTATGTACTTTGCTAATCTTCATATCTCCATCTGTTATATAATCTCAAATTATATGAAACTTAAGATTGATATACTTGGTCTTTGGATGATATCTTGGTTCCTTAGCCAGTGCTATGGCGCCAGTGTTGTCACACAATATCTCCAGTGGGTCCAAGGCACTTGGAACCACACCAAGCTCAGTGATGAAGTTCTTGATCCAAACTCCTTCACTTGACGCTTCTGCAGCAGCCATGTATTCCGCTTCTACTGTAGATCCCGCGATCACGCTTTGCTTGCAGCTTCTCCAGCTCACAGCTCCTCCATTCAAAATATAAACGTATCCTGTTTGAGATTTAGAATCATCCTTGTCGGTGTCGAAACTAGCGTCGACGTAACCTTTTACGACGAGCTGTTCATAACCTCCATAGACTAAGAACATTTTTTTAGTCCTATTTAAATACTTTAGGATGTTCTTCACGGCTGTTCAGTGTTCCACTCCTGGATCACTTTGGTATCTGCTCGTCAAACTAAGAGCATTGGACACATCCGGTCTAGTACATAGCATGGCATACATGATAGATCCTATGGCCGAGGCATAAGACACTTTGCTCATAGCTTCTCTATCGTTTACCGTAGCTGGACACTGAGAAGGTGTGGGTGAAAAGAGGAAGTATCATATGGTGAAATGGGAACATCCGTACAAATCAAAAGAGTTTGGGGGCATGGGTTTTGTTGAAAGAAGGGTAAGGAATATTTGCTTGTTAAGAAAGTGGATATATATAGGCTAGAGATTGGATATACTAATTTGAGATGTCAAATATTAAGAAGAAACTACATGGGGTGCTTGTTTTTTCCAATCTGGAGATGTTAATGGCCCCCATTTCTTGTAAGGTCTACATAATATTAATAGTGGGTTTAAGTTAGCTTCCTCTTATAAACTAAGGAATGAAAAAATATTAGCTTCTGGAATGATGTCTGGGTGGGATATTGTCCCCTCAAAGTATATTTTCATGCCCTCTTCCTTTATTGCTGTGAGCAGAAAGAAACTGTGGCCGAGGTGCTAGATGGATGGTGGTGGGTTGATGCTCACTTTCGCCAAGACGTTTGGGCATGTAGAAGTGATGGAGTGGGAAGAGATCATTGATCCGTTGAGAGATGTGGTATTAACAAGGGAAGAGTATATGATGATCTGGCCATTGGAGAAAAATCAAAGATTTCTACAAAATCTCTGCACAGATTTGTCCTAAACCCAGGAGTTAGAGATGTGTGGATGATGAAACTGTGGAAATCGTTTGTTCCTTTGAGACACAAAGTTTTTGTTTGGTTGTGCTTTAGTGGGAAGATTCATTCAACATCTAAATTTGTTAAAAGGAACTGGCCATGCTTAGAATATTGTGTAGTGTATGGGGTGGTGGAAGATGTAAATCATATCATTTGTAACTTCCAAGTTTCCAGGTTTGTGTGGTGTGTTAGTATGGACAGTTTTAATGAAACTTGCTCACCTAGGTCAGTTGATGAATTTACTGGAATCTTCTTAAGCTAGGGCGAGCAAAGGTGAACAAAACGTGTTAGTTTTGGTTTGCCTCTGTGGCCTGGGCTTTATGAATGACTAGAAGAGAAATTTTCAGCATAAGGTGTTGTTTAATCCATTGCATCCTCTTATAGCTATCTCTTTGATGTGGTAGTGGAAGCCATTAGCAAGGGCCAAACATCTACCTGGAGTTGAAGCAGCGATCAAGAATTTCCACGACAAGATGCAGATGATGAGGCCGGGGGTGTTGGGAGGTCAGATGGGAGTAGGCTAATTTGTCCAGTCCTTCTCTTGGAGATTATTTATTGTTAGAATAGATTTTCTAGTCTGTGTTGTGTGGATCTGCATTCTTGAAAACTTTTGTTAGGCCGAGCTTTGTGTGCCCCTCCTTTGATCTTGTAATAGCTTAGCATTTCTTGGTGATTTGCCTTTAAAACCCTTTTTCCAATTTTGAACACTTGCTTTCACTATAAGCCAGGCCTTTAGGCCTTTCCTAAAAAAAATCTCTTAAGATGAAGATCATCATGTGGTACTTATGCAAATGGACAAATTAACGAAAGATACCAATTGCCCCGCGTATGTATGCGCTTATATGAAATGTTGAGTTGGAAATCTGGGTTGCTTTGCTTCATGATTTTGGCTCCTAAATTCCTTGAGAGGGTTAGAATTTAGAAGAATGTACGGTTGTTTCCTAAACCTCCGTTCTTGTGTATTCCTATGAGCACACAACTGATTGAGCATCGTGCCATCCCATGACTGGTTGAGCATCGTGCCATCTCACGATCTGATCAAAGAGAAAGACCTATGCTAACAACCTAACCGAGTTGTGGCTCGGCATATTTCTGCTAACTAAAACCTGCTAATTGTTAACTGACGAAACTAAAGAAACTAACAACTTACAGCTATTACTCTGATGAAACTGAAGATTCATAATATTTGCAGCAGTTGTTAACTGATAGGGGACAACTCCAAAATCACAAAACCTTTTTTGATTAAACCAAGCTCGGAATCGCACCAAAACCTGAATCAGTTCACCCCCGTAGAGGCAAGACCACCAAAGCAGCACCAAGATTCATGTAATGGAGACAAAACAAACCTGATAGTACCAAGAAAACTATTGCTACTTAACAACCGGTCTCACGCGAAAAAACATAGGCCTAAGTAAGCAGTTGCCAACCGCACCCGCGTGCTCAATACTCTTCTATATAAAAAAGATGTGATGTACAAATATGGCAGATGACATTGCGGAGATCGTGATCTCCACGCTCCTCTTTGTCACATACTTGTGCAGCCTACGGTTTTCAGTTGACGGTCAGTCGACCACGCGCGAGTGTTGGTGTTGATCTGTCATGTTTAACAGGCAAAAGATAGAGTCAAATAAAAGAATAAGGATAAACTAACATTAAGTCAAAGAGTGGCCCACAAAACCAACATTTTCATCACCTCGTACGTATCTAACACGCCCTGATCGGGGGCACCAAAACCAACTCGATGGCTTGGTCCCCTATCGCCTGCGCCATATAAAGAAGGAGAGTCTGACAGTGATCTGGTACGCAAGTTCACGATTTGTTTTCCCTACCCCCCTACATCCCGAAACCCTACCGATCTAGGGAGGCGCAACAGCGACGGAAAGGCCAGCCTACACCCCACCGGTGCCAGGGCAGTGCCGCTGGAGGCCAAAGGGTAACCATACCTTCCCCGCATCATCTTCCTCGACGCACAAGCCTGCATCAACCAGGCAGCAATGGCGTCTTGCTCGACCCTCCATCTAGCTTAGTCCGTTGCCTTGTTCTGTTAGATGGCAAGTGTTGCTAGTCTGTCGCTATTTGGGCCTCGGCCGTTTGTAAACTCGTCTTATGTTGGTATGTCTGTCTCTGTGTGAGCGGTGAACCTAGGCCTTCGCGCCCTATTGTGAACTTTTGTGGCTTTATTAATTTAAAGTCGGACAGCCTTAGCTGTCTTTTATTTAAAAAAAAAGATCAACATGGAAAGAACCAATAGCAGATCAAGATTCCTATCCTAGCTAACCTAAAGAAAACTACTCCTACTTAACAACTCCGGTCAAACATATCTAAATGAATGGTCGTAAGTAAGCACTTATCGCTGAAGATTATTGACCCGTTACTGGAACTGGAAGCGAAGCTCGTGGAAATAAATTACTCCCTTCGACCCATATTAGTTGACTCAACATTGTCTAGATACGAATGAATCTAGATTAGATACTTAACTAGATACATATGAATTTAGATAAAGTTGAGTCAACTAATATGGTAAATGATTTTCTGAAGAAGGATCTCGTGTCGTATAAACTATCGATGCAAAAGGCATCCCCAAGATATCCGTCATGCATGGAACCCATGACTGCGTCAAGTACTTGGAGATGGGCTTTACGTCAACGGGTGACCGACTGACCGCGGCGAGGACGTGCTCGCGGCGCTCCCTTCGCCGCGAGTGCTCGCCACCCACATTCCCTACAGCCTCCTGCCGGCGCGCATCGTGGCGGCGGCGGACGGCTCCGGTGGCCGGATCGTGTACCTCTGCAGGGACCCTAAGGACGCGCTGGTTTCCATGTGGTGCTTCTCGCCACGAAGCAGCTCGTGGCTGAAGGCAGCGACGGGCCACCGCCGAAGCAGTACACGATGGAGGAGGCGTTCGAGATATTCTGCGACGGCCGGGCCACCTACGGGCAGCAGTGGCATCATCTGGCTGGCGGCGTACTGGGAGGCGAGCCTTAGACGGCCGGAGAAGGTGCTCTTCCTCCGGTACGAGGACATGCTCCGTGATCCAACGGGAAACGTGAGGAAGCTGGCGGAGTTCATGGGGTGCGCGTTCTCTGGCAAGGAGGAGGCCGCGGGGGTGGCTCAGGACATCGTGGAGATATGCAGCATCGACTCGCTGAAGAACATGGAGGGGAACAAGACTGGTTCTCAAAGAACTTTCAGCAACGAGACTTTCTTCCGGAAGGGGGCCGCCGGCGACTGGAGCAACTACTTGACGCCGGCGATGGCGGGGCGTCTGGACAAGATCGTGGAGGAGGCGCTGCGAGGGTCCGGGTTCACGTTCGCCGTCGGCGAGTCCGCATGAGCCGCTGGATATGTCGGTCAGCGATGGTACGATACGACCAGATCCAGGATACGCAAAGGCATGGTGTGCGTCACCGATCGATGACCTCTCGCAAAGCCGTGCCTTGAGTAAAATTTGGGGTAAAAGTCAATAAAGATCGTGCGTTTTCCTACCAAAAGCGTTCGCTGCCGCCAGAGTTGTTTCATTTCGAATTACCGTGGTCGATCGGTGGTCCATTCCTGTTTTGAGACGCCTCGATCCATCTCAGATTTTTAACTGGGTTTGACAACTATTACGGCGAGTGGTACTATTCACCGCGGTGCCGCGCGCGCCAGCAATCCACGACGCCGACTCGCCGTCTACGAAGATCCTAGGTAGATGTACGGGACTTAATTAGCTTAACCCGTAGCCCCAGTATCCGATTTTTGTTTTTTGAAATGCAGTATCCGAAATTCTTAATCACTCGTCTCCAAAACCGGCCCATAACCTAGAGGCAATGCCTGAAGTATTTCCGAAATGGGCCGCATCGACTCAGCCCAAACAGAAGTACATGTGGGGAACCAAATGCAAAGCAATGGCTCTTTCATCTAATAGAGACATTGCCACATGATCAGTTCACTAGAATTATTGCTATCACGATATGGGCGGCCAGGAGGAAAGCCATCCATGACCATGAGGACATCTTCCAATCTCCCTTGTCTACTCATAGCTTTGTGAACTTATTCATGGAAGAGCTAAAAGGTGTTGAGGGGAATTCTGGTAACGGTGATGTGGCACGTACTCTCTCCGTTTGGAAATATAAGATGTTTTAGATTTATTAAAGAGATGTATCTAGACACCTTTTAGTGTCTAGATTCATTTGAACCTATACAATAAAAGGTGTCTAGATACATCTTCTTCGCAAACCTAAAACATCTTATATTTCTAAACAGAGGGAGTACACCGGTTGGGCAAGCTCATGCTAGATGGATACCACCTCCTCGGTCTTTTTTCAAAATCAATGTTGATGTGGCCGTTGCGAAGACAAGCAATACTAGGGCAACAGTTGCTTTCTGACGAGATCATAATGGAGTATATATGGTTTGTCTGTCGTTGTCTTCAAAGGAATTACCAATCCAGCTGTTCCGGAAGCTCTAGCATGCCGGGAAGCAACGACTCTTGCTCTGGACCTTGGCCTTTCTCATATTTTTATCGCCTCCGATTTCAAACAGGTGGTATCCGATATTTAGGAGGGAAGCCTAGGACTCTATGGATCGGTGGTGACTGAGATAAATTCGCGGTCTACACATTTTGCTGAGTGCAAAATTTCTTTCGAAGATAGGGCTTCTAATTTTGGAGCACACAATCTAGCCAGACATGTTTTAACTCTAGATGCTGGTTGCCATCATATGTGGCTGGGCATGCCTTTTTCACTCAATACTCTTGTAAACATTATTATTGATCAATAAAGTCTGGCGTAATTGTCTAAAAAAAGCTAAAATTTATATATTAATATATTTATGACATATATTTTTGAAAAGTTCAGATTTTTGAAAAAATTACATATTTCAAAACATTTAAAGTATAAATTGAAATTCAAAAAATATGTAAATTTAGGAATGTTCATATTTTGAAAATGTTCATGTTTGAAATTTGTTTAGATTTGAAATACATTTAAAATTTAAAAACTGTTCAGATCCTAAATCTATCTGATTCAAAGACACAGAAAAAACCAATCAAAAAAGGAGAACCATAAATCAACAAAACCATCCAGAAAACCGCCACGAAAACCGCTTGGTAAAGCTGCCTGCCAAAAACAACGCACGCAAATCAAGAAAAGAAATGAATTGATTCACTCCTTCTGTTTGAGGGTAGTAGCCTTGTTCGGGTCATTTGGGTTGGTCTCGTTCTCGAGGAGAAGACTAGCCTGCACCGAGGTAGGCTGGATCGGCACGAAATGAGGGAAACTAATTCTCTTATCGTGACTTCTTAGGCCTTTTACAATGGGAGTCTCTTAGCGCTATATCTTAGGTAAAATGCTTATGTGGCATCCTATTTAATAATGAAAGAGAAGGGTGTTGTATCTTAGGTAAGATACACCACTTGCACGCTATTGTAAGCAAAAAACTTGGCTAGTCCAATCACACACATACAGGAGCATAAAATCATTAAATACAACATATCTAAGAAACACCATCTAAGATACATCCTATTGTGATAGTTATTTTTTAAGTTTTAATAGCTCCTATGAAAACGTGCTAAGATACACCCCATTAGAAAAGGCCTTAGCCAAGACTCTAACCCTATTGCAAAGGCGCTTCATTTTAAAAAATGCCGCCGTGCTAATTGGGCCGCAGCCTAGTTCCCCTCCACCTGTGAGCGGGACGTATTCCCGTGAGCAGGACGGTATATGTCCCGCATGGAGTGAGAATGAGATGTAGGGTATTCCCAAAGAGTTCGGGACCAACCTTAATTAGTTTCTCGATCATAGTGTTGAGGGAATGAAGGCCCATCACCACTGTCGAGCCCATCGCGGGTCGATTCATCTCACAATGTTTTCCTCTGAGCGATGGACAATTCGTCCGAGCATTCCAAAAATCACTACTTGACTGAGTTCTCTTGACTTCAAACAAAGAGTGAAGGGCGTTGTTTCCTATGGCTTCGCTTCACTACCAGCCCACTTCACTACTCGCTCGTTGTTTCCTATGGCTTCGCTTCGCCGTTTCTCTCGTTTACTTGATGAACAGGATTTGCTCACTCACTAAAAAAATAGATTATTTAATAAAATTAAGAATTGAAAATTCATATTTGAAAAGGTTTAGACTTTGAAACTGTTCTGATCCAAAAAAAAGTTCAAATTTGAATATTCAAATTTTAAAATGTTCAAATTTAAAATTGTTCGTGATTAAACTGTTCAAATTATTTTAAAAAGAAACAGATAGAGAAAACAAAAAAAGAAAAGGGAAAATAGAAAAGAAACAAGAGAACCGAAAGAGAAAAGGAAAATCGAAAGGAACCAGAAAAATCCTAAATGGCTAGCAATCAACCGAAATTACCAAAGGAGGCGGTGGATTTTGTCGCCTAACCAATGTCTCGGGGAGGCGAGTTGATAGCATAAAACTACCACTTTGTATGTTAAATTTTCTATTTCATACCAGTCGCTCTTGAAATCGCAAAACGATACCATATTTGACTCTGATTGTAGCAATATGCACCGATTGCACTCTGATAGCGAATTAACACTGCCTAAGAAGCGCGGGCCCACCTGTCAGGCTGACGTGGCAGCGCGAGACGGTGTGCCGTCTGTCATTTTGCGTAATTTTCTGTCAAATCTTGAGGACCTGCATGCAAAATCTTGAAGATGCCCATCTCGCCAGCCGTGTTCACACGCGCTCGAACAGCTCGATCACCCGGAGAGGTACGGTGGACCAATGGGAGCGCTCCGCTTGGAGGACAACACGTAGCCATCCACCGGCGAACGTGAATCGAAAACGACCTGCGCGCGAGATTATCCCTGCATGCCAGGCTGCTACTTTAACGGCAGTCTTTTTTCCTTCTCGTCGGTTGCTTCCAATTAATGGAGGCTGTCATTTCACTAGTGCAAATGATCGACGGTTGCCAACAGATTCGCATGCATATCTCCATCCAGCATCCACGTACCACCAATAATCGAGATCCTCCTCATCGAGCGATTTCTTCCGACACACGTAATAAGGGCGCGCGAAGCACGTAACAGTCTCTCAAGCTCGCATAGGCTATGGTGCGCACGTGTGTGGATTGTAGATGTTTGACAGGGAAATCGGAACGAAGCGATAGATATGTACAACACACGTCACTAATTTATCGGAGCTGTTCGGGGACAAATGATCGCAATCCATTCATCACGGATACTCCTATCAATCATGGCCATGGGAGCTGCTTTTGGAGACGCCTCCGGTACGTGCCAGCAAGGCCGCATGAGTAGCATCCACAATGGCGGGCTCATGATTAACGTGTTCGAATTATAGTGGGCCCTGCGTTATTTCAACCATAATGGGGACCGTCTCTGAACTGATTTTGTGTGTGACAATAATAGGCTGTGTTAATGTATATTAAAAAATGCACCAGCCTTTTGTGAGAACACGACGTCAACACTCCATCCGCTTTCGATAAAACAAAAGTGTTAATATCAAGACGAGATATATTACACTCGGTCTTTGCGTCAAGACGATACTTGAGAGCTAACCAAAATATCAAGAATGCATAAAACCGATTTGTCACAAAAAAGAAACTGTGATCAACGGGATGGCTCCATCACCCCTTCGCATGAACCAACAACGATACACGAGGGTAAGAGGAAAATGCTGCAACAACGACACCTTCAAAAAAGGAACGACACACGATACCGAAATCGCTGGATCCAATAGTTGAGGCTAGATCATGGGGTTTTTACCCAAAGAGGAATCTGAGCAAGCTACATGCAATGTCTTCAACAAGGAAATCAAGTGCGAACACCATTGCAAGGTTCAGAAAATGAAGGCCGGATCTAGCTATTATACTTTGCACCTCTCGAAGTCTAGAAATCTAGACCTAGAACTCAAAGAGCGCCACCTAACCGAAGTCGCCATGTGCGCTGTGAAATCTAATATCAATCACTTAGAAGCTCTTAAGCATTAGTTAATCATGTCAAGTAAGCTCTTTTGACATGTTGATGTTATTGTTGCGACTTTTCTCCTGAATTTTCTTTCCTTGTAAGATGGTGTCATTGGCTGTAAAAGATATCAGAACTATAGAGAATACCTTCAACAAGAGAATGGCATGTCATTGCTAAATTGTTATGCCCGAATTACAATCTTGATTTGTAATTTAATGTTATGAAGAAAAAATAATAAGAATCTTATTTTCTTTTCTTGTAGTCCTATTTTATTTCTTTTGTACATTATAGTACCTCAATAATGTTTGTAAATATACTCAATCATTCCACAAAGATTTGTATTTATTTTCTTGTAGGCTGTCATTTCACTGGTGCAAAATTATCAACTTTTGCCATTTGGGATACCACAGATTCGCATGCATATCTCCATCCATGTACCACCAATCAAGATCCTCATCGAGCGATTTCTTCTGACACACATAATAAGGGCGAAGCACGTGTAGCAGTCTCTCAAGCTAGCATAGGGTGCGTACGTGTGTGGATTGTAGATGTTTGATAGGGAAATCGGAACGAAGTGATAGATATATAACACACGTCACATTATCAGAGCTGTTTGGGGACAAGTGATCGCAATCCATTCATCACACATACTCCTATTAATTATGGGGAGCTGCTTTGGAGACACCTCATCCATGCCAGCAAGGCTGCGTAGCATCCACAATGGCTGGCTCACGATTAACGTGTTGGAATAATAATAGGCTCTGAGATGTATTTCCATCATAATGGAGGCCATCTCTGAACTACTTTTTGTGACAATAATAGATTATGTTAATGTATCATTAAAAATGCACCAGCCTTTTGTGAGATCAGGACGTCAACACTCCATCCGTTTTCGATAAAACAAAACAAAAGTGTTAATATCAAGACGATATCTATTACACTCGGTCTCTGCGTCATACCTGAGAGCTAAACAAAATATCAAGGATGCATAAACCGATTTAGCCCGATATCTCATGGAATTATAATGGGCCCGAGATCCAAAATTGGAATCATAATGGGCCATGTGTCATTTCAATCATAATGGGGACGGTCTCTGAACTGATTTTTTGTGTGACAATAATAGGTTGTATTAATGTATATTAAAAATGCACCAGCCTTTTGTGAGAACACGACGTCAACACTCCATCCGTTCTCGATAAAAGAAATGTGTTAATATCAAGACGAGATCTATTACACTTTGCTGGATGTGCTTGATGGTCCCCCATGATATGCTAACTTGCGGAGTTTTTAGTCCATCTTTTTCAAGAGTCTCCACTAGTTGAACCACGTCCAGGGTCTATCCGTCAAGACAATACCTGGGACCTAATCAAATATCAAGGATACATAAAACAGATTGGTTACAAAATAAAAGAGTGATCAACGGAACGGTTCCATCACACCTCCGCATCAACCAACAACGATGGGAACATGAGGTTAAGAGGAAAATGCTCCAACAACAACGCCTTCAAGAAGGGAACGACGCATGATACCGAAATCGTTGGATCCAACAGTCGAGGCTAGATTATGGGTTTTCACCTGAAGAGAAACCTGAGCAAGCTACATGCAATGTATTCAACAAGGAAATCAAGTGTGAACACCCTCGCAAGGTTCAGAAAATGAAGGCCGGATCTATCTATTATACTTTGCACCTCTCGAAGTCTAGAAATCTAGACATAGAACTCAAAGAGCGCCATCTAACCGAAGTCTCCATGTGCGGCAGTGAAATCTAATATCAATCACCTAGAAGCTCTTAAGCATTGGTGAATCACGTCAAGTAGTAGATCTTAACCTCTTTTGAGATATTGATGTTGTTGTTGCGGTTTTTCTCCTGAATTTTCTTTCCTTGTAAGATGGTGTCATTGGTTGTAAAAGATCTCAGAACTATAGAGAATACCGTCAACAAGAGAATGTCGTGTGAACATGTCATTGCTAAATTGTTATGCCCCAACCACAATCTTGATTTTAATCTCAATTTAATATTATGAAGAAAAAATAATATGAAATTTAATTTATTTCGTAATAATCCTCTTTTGATCCTTTTGTACATTATATTACTTCAATAATGTTTGTAAATATATACTCAATTATTCCATAAAGATTTGTATTTATTTTAATATTATTATCATAGTTATTCAATTTGTTTAAAAAACAAAAAATAGCTTCAAAACAAGATAAAATTAGTTGTATAGATATTACATGCTCTGCGTCATGTCGTTGAAGCACATGCATAGTAGATGTATAGGGTTCTCCAAGTAGAGCACGCCCTTAGTTGAGGAGCTCGGCTGCTGCCACTACAGCCCATTGCGCTCGAATCAAAGTCTGGTCTAAACAAATTTTGGACTTGCCCGAATTACAAAAATAAAATTTGTACCGAACTTTAATATTTTAACTTATTTTTATTATAGTATAGTCTTAATGAGTGTATATTTATAGATATGTAGTTAGCACGGTTAACCAAATTTGGAATATAACTATCATTAATTGTAGCATTCTTTGTACTATAATATACATTCAAAAATATGCTTTACCTTGTGATAAATTTAGATATAGTTTGTAACAAAAAATGTGGCGGTTTTTCATCTATAGACATCGCCTAAAAATTGATAAAATTGTACTCCTCATTTTCTAGTGAATGGATTAATATTTAAATATCATAAATATTTTGGTAGACATTGTACTATCTAATAAATATCTTAGTAGTGACATCAATTGTTTCATTATTTAAACAAATTTACTAAAATTCTTGAGTATAAATTAAACTGTTGGGTTGACTCTCTACAATTTTTTGTTGGTTAAATGTGCCTTACAAGCTACAATGTGTTCAGTAATAATCTGGCAACACATGCATTCCATATAATAGATATTGAAATATCAATACTTATATTAATCATCAATGATCCAAACAATGCCATACATTCTGCAATATTCGTATAGGATAGATATTGTTAGGCTCATAAACAAGTGCATGATCCAAACAATACCATACATTCTGCAATATTCGTATAGGATAGATATTGTTAGGCTCATAAACAAGTGCGGTGTCCTCTATTGTACATAAATTTTCATGTGACTTTCTAAAGAAAAAGTTTATGTACAATATTAAATAGAAAATTTAGTTATCATAACTTCTATACAACTAGCAGGGCATCCATCTGAGAGAGAATAATCCCAAAACTTGCCACCATCATCGGATTGGTTTGCTGCTACATGATACATGACCTCTGGTGTGGCTTGCTCATACAAACTAAGAAGTTTCTTCAAGATTTTTAATCATTTAGCAGACATATATTAGATAATAGTGCATCGATTATAGTAGTATATATTATTTCGGCACTCTGCATGAGGTACTAGGAAGTCGTCCCGTTTGGCTGGCCGGACTCTCATCTCCTCAACCTACTATAGGAGCACTGTCACCAGGAATAGACATAGTTGTTTTTGTGAGGGCATGAGTGGACATACATGGGCTAATTTTTTTAAATAATACAATTTCTGAAATCAATTTTACGAATAATACACGAAATTAGTAAATTCGGAAACTAGCATGGCCTCAGAGACCCGTGTCCTGACGAGGATCTTTCGGGGCGTGTTTGGTAGCCCGGGTCAGCTCAGCTATTCCCATCTCAACTGAGATATTTTGCAAATTTGCTGTTTATTAGACCGGCTCGGCGGAACGGGCAGCGCCCAGTTCACCCGGAAAATGCCCCTCGGCCCTGCCCGAGAGAGAAGCTCGATTCGAGCTTCCCAACTCGGCAGGGCTAGACTCGCCCAACGTCGCGCGTAGGGGTCTCAGACCTGCAGCCTCATTTTCCCCCCGGGCCGTCTCTCTCACTCGTCTATCTCCTGGGACACTGCCGCCGCCGGCCTGTGCCTCGATGCCGGCCTCCGCATCCTCGACGTCGGGATCCGCTGCCGCCACCTCGATGCTGGGCGCCACGGCCCGCGGCCAGCGCCGCCACCTCCATGGCCAGCCCTAGTGACGACCGTGCTCCATCATCTCCCCAGTGACAGCCCGCCCTTCAGAACCACAACGACGGCTAGACACGCGCCTGCACGCCATCTGTAGCCTGCACGCCATCCGCCAGCACGCAGTGTTGCCCTCTGTGGCATCCCGCTAAAACCACTACTAGAAAACCGCATGCTCATGTCATCATGCCACATTGCATTTGAGCATCGTCATCATCTTGCATCTGTTCGCATAAAACAATTTTCGGAAAAACCTAATTTGTTTACTAAACGCCCCGTCTTGTTTTTAAATTCAAACCCGAGACTCCGGATTATTTTGTTTTGTCTGTTGTCGGGTTGCAAAGGCCCCGTTTAAATAAATAAAACATTTAATTATTTTTAGTGGGGGCAGTCGAACGGGCCAAGTCGACCAGAACGACCACCCCAAAAATAATCGGCCCACCCCAAAACCCCTAGTCTACCCAGACCTATTCTACCCAGCCCCTCTCCACCTCACCCCCTCCAATCCCTGGTCGCCACGTCACCTCTCCCCTCCCCCTAGCCTATCAAACCATGCCACCTCACCTGGCCTAGCCACTCCCTCCACCCAGCCCACACACGCCACTCCCCACCCCCACCAACCAGCCCCACTCCCACCTGTCTCCCCCACCGACCCGCCTGGGCCCCACCCCTGGCGCCTTGGCCCACCGCCCCACCTCCCCTGGCACCCTCCCCAGGACCGCCTCCCCCGAGCGAACCGTCCCCCACCCCACGCGCCTGCCTCCTCCCGCTCCTCTCCCTTTCTTCCTCCTCCCGGCGACCCTGCTGCCGGCTGCCGCGCCCCTTCCTTGCCCCGGCCGCCGCCGCCCCGCTCGTCGGGTTTCTCTCCTCTCCTCCGCCGCTCGCCGGCCTCCCTCCACCTCCCTCGGTTCCCCCTCCTCTCCTCCCGGCCACCGCCTCTCCCTCCCTCTCTCTGGCGCCTCTCCCCTTCCCCCGTCCGGCTCGCGTCCGGCCGCCCCTCTGCGCACCTCGCTCCGCCGGCCAGGCGCCCGCCCCAGCCTCGCCGGACCCCCCGCAGCTCCTCCCCTGTCCGCGCAACCCCGCCGCCTCGCTTCCACCCTCGGCCACCGCCACCGGCCCGTAGACTCCTCCTCCTCCGTCACCGCGCTCGCCCGCCCTCCTTCCTCTCCCCTCCACCCTCGCCGCGCCTCGCCCGAGCTCGCCCCGGCCTCCGCTCCGCCCCGGCCGACCCCGTCCTCCCGCGCCACCGGGGCCCCATCGCCGCCCAGGAGCTCCGCCGGCCTCCCCCGACGCCACCGCCGCCTCTCCACCGTGCGTTCCCCCCGAACCTCCGGCCGGCCCACGTCGTCGCCGACCCCTCCCCTCAAGCTCGGCCCGGGCTCGCCCTCCGCCCCACCTCATCGCCCGGCCGCCTCTTGCGCCACCACGGACCCCACCTAGTGGGCCTGCTTCGAACCTGTTGCGCTGTACCGAGTCCTGCCACCTTCTCTCCATCGTCCGGTCAACACCGCCTTGGCCTCCCCTGCGTGTGCGTGCCAAGCACGACCCTGAGGGCCCCGTGCACCTACACCTGCCAGAAGGCCCTCGTTGGAGGAGATTTTGTGCGGCTCCAACTATCATAGTGTCTGTGTGTTGTTGAAGATTTGCTGAGTACAAGCCGGAGACCGCAACTTCTCGAGGGATTTATCGATAAGATCTTCGTCCGCCATGATGTTCTAGGAACGCCGAGTTCTCCATCCTGGATCCGATGCGCCAGATCGACGAGATCTCCTTCCTGGAGTCGATGACCTGAAGACCATCGGTACCCGATCCGGACAAGTTCGCCATCGACCTCGAGAACGCCTACACGGAACAAGACCGCCACACGGACGCGAACCCCAAGACCCTGAGGCCCCGAACCGAAGACGATCCGAAGCGCCAAGACCTCCGACAGGGAACCGACGCAGAACGCCAAGCACTGCACCCCGGACACCAAGACGACCCGACTCGAGGTCCCGACAAGACCCTCGCAACGGCAAGATCGACCCCGTGGGACCCGACAAGATCTGCACGACGACAAGAACGACAGCGACCAGGAGAATCCGATGCGCCCCCGGCGCCGAACCAAGTACTGCTTCCCGGATGCCGAGGTCACCGACACAGAACAACAAGATCTACTTCGCGGACACCGTGCGACAAGATCTACCCAGTAATCCGAGAACGATCCCGGAGTCCGAGAATGCTTCCGTCGAACCCTGAACCCTGAGACCCGACCCCGAACCCTGGAACCCCAAGATCGCTGAGACCCCTCAATGTGTGAACCCCTTTCCGAAACCCTATTTTATAATATAATACAACTGTTGCATCTTAAATTGTCATGCTCGCATCATATCATTGGTTTGGGGGCCTTATGCCGATTCACCTCATAATTAAATATGGGGCTCATATGCGGGCAAATCTAGTCTCATATCGGCCTCATTTAAATTTGTGCAGCGAACCGGTGCTATCTTTTGCCATGTTAAGACAACATTTAATTTGCGGGGTAGATAAATAACTTGAACCGTTTAATTAATTGTCGGGACCCCGGTTCCGCTTAATATTGCCTAATTGCATCGCACCTCTACCATGCCATACATCATACATGCATCATGCCGATCTTCTGCCGTTGTATTAAATATTGCATCCGTTGTTTATTCTAGTGTTTTGGTTCTTCGCGGATAAGGCCGTTGAGTTGATGCGAGTGTCGACCCAATCTTCGGTTGAACCTTCGACAATGTTTTCAGGCGAGCATCTCCCCCTTTCTACCTATCTTACTTTTATAGTATTTATTTCCCTCCTGTTGATCTATTGCTATCAGGGTTGCGATGCTCTAGATTCGTACCCGTGTTATCCCTTCCAGCCATATATTGCCTTGGACACCTCCTATTACCTGTTGTTTGGTAGATAGTTGGACTTGCGCGTCGTAGTCGCTTGCTCAAGTGCTGTTGCGTGACGTCGAGTGCCACAGTTGTTGGTGTATGGCCGCATGTTGATGATGGAGATGATCAAGGTTTTACTTATCATTCACTTTAATTCCTGTTTAACAACTAAAATTGAAGTAAGTAAGCAGAGGCATCGGTGGGTGATAGATAATATTTGGTTTCCGACCGCCCACTTGTGTCCCGTAGGACCCCGAGTACTTGATACCTGTTCCTTGAATATTCGCGCTATCCACATACGGGGAGTATGGGCCCCCCTTAGCCAGAGCTTGATTCAGTCTTATTTCTTGGGGCCACAAACTAGTTTGAGGTTTTATTTACGATCATGTACTTATGCCATGCTACTGCTTTATTTACGATTGTGCGAGGAGCACACTGTACTGTTTAGGATCGGGACACGATTCCGCGGTGTCGACAAGCTCAGTTTTGGGTTCCCAGTCGTTCACAGCCGTCCACCCAAACCTTGAGGCCGTCTCGGAGCCGGCCGACTTCGTTGCGGGTCTACTTTAAGGGGTGGCCCCCTGAAATATTTCTGAATCCTGTGATTGCTTTGTCGTGAAAGCCTCGTTGGGTTTTGATTTGGTTTTTCCGAGGTCGATCGTGTGTGTGTTGCTATTTGTGCACCCCGGCCAGGTTAAAACTTTCTGAAAGCCGTGTCCGCGGTTATGGACGACTTGGAGCACAGTATCTCGATCATAGACAACTATAACTAAAGTAGTGCTATAAATTTGACTTTATATTGACTAGTAATCAGCTTCACTATAATGGAATGGCTAAATAAACTGCCCACAATTGCTTGTTTGGTTGTCGCTTGCGACCACTGTACCTGACTAGTAAGTAATGCAACTATAACGGAATGGCTAAATAAAAGTACCAACAACTGCTGAGTTTTGGGTTATCTCATGTTAATTGTATCTGACTAGTAAGTGTCGCAACTATCACGGAATGGTTAACTAAAATTGCCCACTGTTTATTTTATCAGGACGATTATCTATACCTGACTAGTAATTACTGCAACGATAACCGAATAACTAAAACTGCCAACTGTGTGAGTTCCTCGGTTGACTTCCTTGTTTGGTCTCGAGGGGGAAACACCAGGATGGGTTTGTTTGATGGTAGCACCAGGTTGGGTCCGAATAGGTCTTTATTACCCCCCTCTCTGATAGCCGCCAGTTGTATCGAGTCTCTATAGGTTGTTTAGTGCATGCTGCCGCTGCCGCTTCAGTCCACCATACCTATGTAGGCGAGGACCGCCGAATTCTAGACTCGCCGTGTACTGGCCTCAGTACTGACGCTCCTCTTTTTCCTTTGCCCTTTGTCGGCACCCTTTTGTTTAAGCAGGTTTTGAGATCGACGTCGTTAGCAGGGTTACCCTTCCGGCTTGGCCTGGGCAGGGTTATGGACGCCATTGGTTATTCTTCAGGGCTCTTAGCCCCATTTGCATCTTGTCCGTAGTCGGACGCTCTATCATTTTCAAGGTGATTTGGATCTTTGTATATTATCTCTGTGTTTTTGACTCATTGAGTCGCTGTTGTATATATCTGTTCTGAGGGTCCCATCGAGGACTGTTGTGTAATGTTATTACTTCGTTTTCCACCCGCACGAAAGTGCCTGGTGGGCACCTTCGAATCGTTTCTATGCGGGTTTGGCGGGAATCGCTGAAACTTGCATAGGGCCGATTCTGAGGGTGTTACACCCTCCTCCTCCGCTGCCTGGCCCTGTCACACCCCTCCTCCGCCGCCTGGCCCCGTCGCCCTCCCAGACCTTCCTCACGCGCCATCCCCTCCCCTCCTCATCTCCCGTCACCTCCGGCCCGGCGCCACCGACGAGGAGCTCCTAGACCGCGCCGACCGCCGCCTCCGGCTCAGCGACCACCGCCGACGCCTCGTGTACCGGCGACAAGGAGGGATCCGCTCCCAACACATCGTCCTGCATACAAGGGCCTGATTGATTTTTAGATGTGTTGTTTAGGGACCTTGGTGCAACAGTTTGGACCTCTCTGCTATTATTTTGTTTTGGGCCAATCTCCACCCATACGGATCTACCAAACAAAGTATCAATTGAGATTCTCCGAACACACACAGGCTAACAAACACACCCCAAAATCTCAGGATAGCTTGTATGAGGCCAGATATCTCTAATGGAATAGTGTATTCGAAGTGACACAGTCTACCAAACACACCCTCGGTGTACGAGGTCCCGACTAGGCCTACTCGGTACTGCTTTCCACTGGATGCTTGAGCAATCAGCTGCGCTTAGCACTGTTGTCCATACCCAATGGTCGGGGGCTCAAGCGCCAACTGGACTCGTCGGGGCCTCGTACCCCAAAAGTTCCTCGTTGGGGCACGGGTCTCCGAGGTCACACTAGTTTCTGAAATTACCAATTTCGTGTATTATTCGTGAAATTGATTAAAAATGTATTATTTTAGAAAATAGCCATACATGGATATATAGCATGTTGTTGTGAGTGTGTCGTCTTGGAACACGGTCTATATTGAGCATGGTATTTCATGAAAAGGAAAAAAAGATATTTCAATGTGTCAAAATATTCTAGTTTTCTTGTACATGGGTACACTATGGTGTGATATATATATATATATATATATATATATATATATATATATATCTAAAAACTTTACCTAAAAATACCTTATACCTTGGGCTACTTATAAATCACATATTTGTGTTTCTAAGAAGTATATAAAAAACTCAGTTTTGATTTTCACATTTGTGTTTTCTATGAAGATCAGCGGGCGATACTATATTTTGATGACATTTGGTTCTTGTATACTAGACATCAGACACGTATATGTGCCCTATATACATTTTCAGATTTTGTTGAGATTTCAAAATGCGGTTTTTGATTTATCGATTACGATAGTCCATAAAAGGCTGCAACAGCACTTTTCGACTGTGTGTCGATGTATCCGAATCATCTTTGTCCATAACTGGTCTATAACTCGGAGGCAAAAAGAGTTGACAGCCATATATACGCGGTGGGAACTATAAGCTTGTTGAACTGTATAAGTGGATTGCACTAGCCCTTTTCATAAGTTCGGACTTTTGGTTGCGTTGGCTAGTGCATGAAGCTTGACATGGTATCAGAGCCTAAGGTCTCGAGTTCGAGCCCTGGCTTTCGCAATTTATCCTAAAATTGTTGTTGACCCCTCTATGTCCACGTATAGGCCTCTTGAGTCATACGTGAGTTTCGCGCGCCGTCGCTCTCTTCCGGTTGCACGTGCTGACTTCTTCCCGTCACACGTGAGAGAGGGTGTTGAAGTGTATAAGTGGATTGCACTAGCCCTTTCCATAAGTTCGGACTTTTGGTTGCGTTGGCTAGTGCATAAAGCTTGACAAAGCTCATCAAAGAGAGACTCTCTGTCTAGTCCATCTCGCACGGCCACTGATATGCTGACGGCCGGCTGCCGTCGGCATAGCGCCAAAATACCATCAGCACAGGCTGTGCCGATGTTGACCGTCGGCATAGCCCCCTCGGCGTACATCCTGGTCGGCACAACCATGTGGCCGTCGGCACAGCCCCTCTCTCTTGGCATAGCGTCTTCCAGCGGGCCCCGCGTGTCAGGCAACGGCCGTCTCCGATAACGGTCCAGCCTGGAGCTACACCGACCTGGTCGTCGGCATAGTTTTTTTAATCTTTGAATTGTTTGACTCGATAATCTCTCGCTTTGATCAATTTTCACACTATTTATAGTTAATAATTGATTAAATTGCAGTCCTAGTCAAAGTTCTCTCTCGGTCACCCATCCTAGCACTACTTCATCTCTAGCACGCTTAACTTTCTCGTTTCTTCAGATTCTCTTTCCGCAAAGCAATTTATACATTGTTGTCAATACTATGATATCAATCCTATTAACTCTTATATCATTATGTCACATGGTTGTATTTTTTGAAATTACAAGAAATTATTTAAGTAAATAATAATGAATAACTAAAAATATTATTGAATTCAAATAAAAATATACTGATTTTATTTTTTTTGTATTTTTTATTTAATATGGAATAATTAATATCTTTAAATCTGTAAATCGTAATTCAAAAAATAATATGTCTAAATTGATTAGAAAAATGAGAGGAATCCAAATATGGTATCAATATCAACTTATCACAAACTATGTCGTGATTCTTATCATAATTTCATTTGCCCGTTTAAAACGGCACGCATAAAGATTCTTAGCTCGGGGCTGAAACTCGTTAAACTTGAAGTGGATGTCTGATGAAACAACATATTTTGAACCTAAAAATAATTTTTGTAAAAAATCATGAGTATCCGATCATGTACCCGTAGTTCATATCTGAACCACTTCCTGCCGATTCGGCAGGAATTTATCTTTTTCATCAGGGATAGACGGAAAGGTTTGAGAACCCCCTATTGCCTAACTGTCTGGCTGCCTAACGCCGTTTTCGTCGTCGTGACTGAACTGGGGCTACACCGAGGGCTGTACCTACGCCGAGGGCCACCGTCGGCACAACCCTCTCTATTACGCCGACGGCCACGCTACGCCGAGAGCTACCCTCGGCACCGTCATCTACGCCGACGGCCGTCCCTATGCCGACGGTCGGGCTGGTCGGCTGGCCAGGGAAGACAGCTACGCCGATGGCCCCGTAGCCGGCCGGCCGTCGACGCCTTAGTTCTTTCCTGTAGTGGGCTCGACCGTGCATTTGCAATACGCTTGAATTTCAGAAACCTTCATTTTGGGTAACCGTGCATGCATATCTCATCTCGCGTGACTGCTAGACATTATTAATTGTGCGACCCATGAAAACCCCTCTATGATCATGCAACCAGACGAGCAGCACGTACGTACGAAAGCTACACCTGATCCCAGCGGCATCATCATGAATTTTATGATTCACGCAGGAAGATGCTCGCCTTGCCTTCACACACCTACGCGAGGTGGACCGATGGGAGCGCGCCGCTTGGAGGATAGCACGATGAAACGAAAACGATGTGCCGCGGTGCGCGCGCGAGAGTTTATCCCGACTGCTTTCACGACAGCTTTTCGTGCACTTCGGTTGCTTCTTTCGCTCCAGAAGAAAAACAGAGGAGGCCTTTTTTTATTAATCCATCGGGGTTGTTCATTTTACTTGCCGCAATAATCGATCACAGATTCCTACTAGGTACCAATCGAGATCCTGACTGATTGATTTGTTCCTGCCCACGTAAACCCAAGCTCCTATGGGAACGTGCGTGTATGGAATGTAAATGTTTGATAGGGAAATCGGAACGAGGTGACAGCTACGTACACTACACGAGTCACACATGTCATCTATACGGGGACAAATGATCGCAATCCGTTCATCACAAGACTACTCCTATCAATCATCGGGAGCTGCTCTGGAGACGCCTCCCGTACGTGGCAGCAAGGCTGCATATAACATCCACAATGGCCGGCAATGATTAGTGTGTTGGAATAATGGGCCTCCTTTATTTCAATCATAACAGGTTCTCTCTCTGTGAGAACACGACGTCAACCTTTTGTGAGAACACGACGTCAACACTCTATCGGTTTTTGATAAAAAAATATGTTACTATCAAGATGATATCTTTTACGTTTGGGCTCTACGCCAAGATGATGCCAAGAGCTAATCAAAATATCGAGGATGCACAAAACCGATTTGTTATCCAAAAAAAGGAGTGATCAATAGAACGGCTCCATCACACTTCCGCATGATCCACCAATGATGGGAACACGAGCGTAAGAGGAGAGCACTCCAACAATGAATCCTTCAAGAAGAGAACGATACACGATGTCAACGTCGTTGGAACCAACAGAGAGGCCAAATCATGGGTTTTCGCCCGAAGAGGAATCTAAGCAAGCTAGATGCAATGTCTTCAATAAGGAGATCAAATGTGAACAAAATTGCAAGGTTCAACCAATGCAATGAAGG
Organism: Avena sativa; assembly: GCA_916181665.1. Taxonomy (NCBI): domain Eukaryota; kingdom Viridiplantae; phylum Streptophyta; class Magnoliopsida; order Poales; family Poaceae; genus Avena; species Avena sativa. Next base: position 364,082,664 of record OV702279.1, on the reverse strand, counting down.
CCTGATCTAGCTTATACTTTTCACCTCAAAAAGTCTACAAACCCCAGACCCAGAACTCAAAGAGCACCACCTAACCCAAGTCGTCATGTGCGGTGCTGAAATCTAATATCAACCACCTAGAAGATCTTAAGCATTGGTGGACCGCGTCAAGTAGCATCTCGTAAGCTCTTTTGAGATGTTGATGTTATTGTTGCGGCTATTCTCTTGAGTTTTCTTTTCTTATAAGCTGATGTCATTGGTTGCAAAAAATCTTAAAACTATAGAGAATACCTTCAACAAGAGAATTTCATGTGAACACATCGTTGCTAAACTTCTATACCCCAACTACAATATTGATTTGGATCTCATTTTAATGTTATAAAAATATAAGAGATTTACTTTATTTTCTCGTAGTCCTCTTTTATTATTTTTTTATATTATAGTACTTCAATAATGGTTGTAAAGATACTCCATTATTCCATAAGTATTTGTATTTCTTTCAATATTATTATCTTAGTTATTCAATTTGTTCTAAAAACTGAAAATTTAGCTTCCGAATAAGATAAAATTGATTGTAAGATATTCCATCCTTCGCGCAATCTCGTTAAAGCACCATCTAGTACACTAGTAGATATGCCGACTTCTTTAATGCGATCACACCCTGCGTTGAGGAGATTGACTGATTTAACAATACAACCCATTGTGTTGTAGTCAAAACCTAGTCTAAATAAATTCTAAATTTGGCCTAGTTATAAAAATAAAATTTATACTAAAATTTTATATGTTAACATATTTTTATTATAGTATAGTCTTAATGGGTGTATATTTCCAATTATGTAGTTAGCACTATTAACCAAATATGAAATATAACTAACATTAAATATAGAATTAATTTGTAGTGTAATATACATTAAAAATACACTTTACCTTGTTCTAAATTTAGATATAGTCTGTAACAAAAAATGTGGTAGTTTCTATATATAGATTTTGCTAAAAAATGATAAAATTGTACACCTCATTTTCTTATGACTGGATCAATATTTAAATATCATAATTATTTTGGTAGACATATATATATATATATATATATATATTGCATACTGTCTTATAAATATCTTTGTAGTGAGATCCATTGTCTCATTACTTAAACAAATTTACTGAAATTCTTGAGTATAAATTAAACTATTGGGTTGACTCTCTACAGTTTTTTGTTGGTAAAATGTGCCCTATAAGATACATTGTGCTTACTAATAATCCGGCAACAAATGCATTCAATATAATTGTTATTGAAATATCCTTACTTATACTAATCACCAACGATCCAAACAATACCATAGATTCTAAAATACTAGTACATAATAGATATTGTTAGGCTTATAAAGAAGTTTGTGGTCTCCTCTATTGTACACAACTTTTCATGTAAGTTTCTCAAACAAAAATCCGTGCACGATATCAATACAGAACATTTATTTATCTTATGTACAACGAGGATAACCGCACGAGAGACTAACCCCGAGGATAACCACGGAAAAAAAAAGCTCTTGCGGGTCCCCCGTGGGCACGGCAGGGCGAACCCTAGCCTCCCTGTTCCAGCCCCTCTCCACCATCCTCCCCTCTGCTGCCGGGGGCGGAAGCCGTCGGGAAAATCATGGGCGGTGCCGATGGCGGAGGCTTGCCTCTTCCCGCACGCGTGGCGGTCTATGCGGGGCGGATTCATCGGAGCGGCGGTGTGCTACGGTGAGCTGATACACCCAATTTGCATCACCATTCTATATCATAATTTACCTCTATTCATTGATATTTGTCTTATTATGAGGTATTACTTATGGCTTTTCATCTGTTTATGCATGTTGGATGATTCTTGGAGGATGGACTGCCAGAGTCTGGATTCTGATGGAAAAGAAGGCGTTTCGGTGCAATTTCGCGAATATCAGAAAAATATGGAAACATATTATTTTACCAGAAGATGAAGGAAGCTAGAAGGAGGGACGAAGAGGGGCCTCAAGGGGCTCACACCCCCTAGGCGCGGGCCCACCTAACCCTGCGCCTAGGGCAGGTGTGGCCCACCTGCCCGGCCTCCGACTCCGTCCCTTCGCCTATATCTTCCCTTTGAAACCCTAAGGCTCGGGGAGCGACGATAGATAGATTTCCGTCGCCTCCGATGGCAGAAAACACCAGAGAAGAGTACTCAGCTATTTGAAGCGAAAGCACTTGACATAATTCCCATGTGTCCTCGAGAACATTTGGTACTTATAATTATTTCCACCGGCTTGTCCTTTGCTAAGAAAGGATTGGGCCACTTGCTCCATTTGTTCGTTACTTTTGTTACTTGCTCCTTTTTTGTTGCTTTGTCAGAAAACCACTAAAAATCCGTTTGCTAAGTATTCACAGGGATTTCCTGCTCCATACCACTGTTTAGCACCTTCTGCTCCTCGTTGGGATCGACACTCCTATTTATCGAAAGTACTACGATACACCCCCTATACTTGTGGGTCATCATGAGCGTCGAGCTCGGTCTGGCAGCCTGGCGAGCACGTTCCTGGTGATGGTGGCGGGGTGGCATCGACTTGGGGGTGCTCGTGCGGAGGGTGCCTTGGCGTCGGGCAGCGCAGCCAATATCTCGGCCCGGTTGGGACTGATCTGGGTTCCTTGCCTTGGTTGCAGCCTGCGTTTCACGGGACGTGGTTGCTGTACCTAGACCGGGCACCCACCCCCAGCGTTCGTGGCTGGAGCGCCGGAGCAGGACTTGTGGGTCTATCTTCGGTGGGCACATGGCAGGCGCATGCCCGGTGGGTCTTGATCTGGTGGGATTCCCCGTGCACAGGCGTGGTGGCACGTGTTGCGGTGGACTGTGGCGGAGCACCTCGACCGGAGATGGTCTTGCGTACTGGCGGTGGCACATGTGTGGGGTGGGCGAAGGCTCGGCGGCGCCAACATTGGCAGTGGGAAAGCGAGGTTCTGCGCTCTAGTGGTGTCCTTCTTGACCCAGTTCTGGGTTGGGTCAGGCCTGCCACTGCGCGGTCATGTGCGGCTCCCTCGAGGTGGAGGTGTGATGCATGTAAAATGCATACATGAAATTTGTCGTTTGTTAACATGTTTCCCCATATATTTTCATCATATATAATGTTATATCCATATTTTACATTGATTTTTGGAGATTTACCGATGATCCCCTTTATTTTGGCTATAACCCGGTAGGGCAGAAAAACCCAGTTTTTTAATGTTTTTGATGTTTGAGGACCTATACGAAGTCAAATGGACTAGAACTTTTGGGAATGTCAATATTGATCCACGAGAAGAATCTTGAGCACAAGAACCTCACCTGGAGGGCCAGGAGGCCCAAATGAGGCTATGTGGCGCGCCTAGCCTAGGCAGACGCATCACCTATGCTTGTTTGCTCCTCGGCCGTCTGATCGCCTTGATTCTTTCGCCCACAGAGTTATATTGACCTACAACCCCTATATAAGGATCCCCTGCAGAGTCCTCGAGACGAAGCACATCAGAGATGAAAACATCACCAAACAGAGTCAGATCCAGCAAAGATTGGAGGGGGAAACTCCGCCGGAGCCATCTTCGGGGGTGATCTCCACCCTTTCCAACATCTCCAGCATCATCACCATGATGAAGAGGGAGTAGTCCACCTCCGAGCTATGGGTTTGTGGCAGTAGCTTGATCTATTACTCTCTTGTTCTTCATAGATCTAGTACCATATGAGCTACCCTACATGATTATGGTCATATTTGTAATTTCTAAGTGGTGGATCTTTGTTCTGTGATTTGATATTTGATATTGGAATCTATTTGGTGTAAGATGTATTGATAGATGCATATCACGTACCATGTTCTTAATTGCTTGTTTTGATCCAACTTGTATGCAAGAACTTGTATGGGGAGAAGTGTGACGACTGTCTACGCACAGCCGGTTGGGAACCCCAAGAGCAAGGTGTGAAGCAGCAAGCAACAAGTTTTCCCTCAGTTGAGACCGAGGTTAGCGAACCAGAAGGAGGAAGGAAACGTCACACAGGTGTTGCAAGCAACGTAGAGACCCGCACAACACAAACTCAAGACTTTGCCCCAACTAACAGTGAGGTTGTCAAGCTCACCGGTTTGCTGTAACAAAGGATTAAACGTATGGTGTGGAAGTTAATGGTTTGCAGCAAGTAAACAAGTAACAGTGGAGGATGTATCAATGGTAAAGATTGGACCGGGGTCCATAGTTCACTAGAGGTGCTCTCCTTAGATAAACAACATGGCATGAAGGGTAAACAAATTACAGCAGGGCAATTGACAGGAACTGAGCAAGGCATAACAATGCAATTACTAGTCAGAAAATCTTATGAGGTTGATTGGGCAATACAACAAGATACATAGACCGCCATCCAACTGAATCTATGACTAGAAGTCCACCTTCAGGTTATCATCCGAACCCCCTCCAGTATTAAGTTGCAAGCAACAGACAACTGCTTTAAGCAAAGTGTGTAAGGTAAACAGTCCACATGTTCCATGAACAAGAGACCGTTGTTTTCTCCCTAGTAGCAACAACACATCTACAAACTAAGAGATTATTGTCACTTCCCTTGGAAACTAGAGGCATGAACCCACTATCGAGCATAAATACCCCCTCTTGCAGTCACTAGCAACTACTTGGCCAAGATAGCTACTAACAACGGAGAGCATGCAAGATCACAAACAACACAGACATGATAGAATCATAAAGACAAAACCATTAATCAAACCAACATAATAATCTCAATATCCATAGGATCCCCGCAAACACAACATGCATGATTACAAATATATTAGATTTTGATCATGAACGGAGCTCACAAGATCTATACATGAAAGCACAAAGGAGGAGATACAACCATCTAGCTACTACATGGACCCATAGTCTAAGGTGGAACTACTCACGCATCATACCGGAGAGAAGGCCTCCGGGATGATATCCCCTCCGATAGGGTGCCGGGAAGAACTTCAGATCCCACCCGATCTAGGGACGATGGTGGCAGCGGCTACAGACGGTTTCGTGGATTTCTGATCGGGTACTCAGGGTTTCTGCATCGGGGGCTTTTTATAGGCGAAGGGGGAGACCGAGGCGGCAGCCAGGGCGACCAAACCCTAGCCAGGCGCGGGGTGGGGCCCACCCGTGCATGGGGTGGGTCTAGCCCCTCTTGGCAGCCCCTCCGGCTCTCCTCTGGACTTCTTGTTCCCCACGGAAAGTAATTGACTTTGTCCTTGATACGTCGGAAACGTATCTATAATTTTTGATGCTCCATGCTTGTTTTGTATCATTTGTCTTATGTTTTGTCTACACTTTGAGGCGTTTTTATATGTTTTCTGGAACTAACCTATTAACAAGTTGCCACAGTGCCAGTTGCCTGTTTCTTCTATTTTTGGTTCCAGAAAGGCAAAAAATCAATATTCTCGGAATTGGACGGGACAAAAGCCAAAGTCATTATTTACTCGGAGCAACACGGAACCACGAAGCAGAGCCGGAGGGGGGCCACAGGGTGGCCGCACCCCCTAGGCATGGGCAAGCCCTGGGGCGTCCACATGGGGTGTGGGCCCCCTGGACCCCCACCGACCTTGATTCCTGCGCCTATAAGAAGCCTCCGACCCAAAAACCCTAAGGCATCTAGAAGAAATCAACGAAAACCTCTGCTACGCCGCTGCCACCGAAGGGGAGATTCGGGGGACAAAAAGTCTCTGTTCCGGCACCCTACCGGGACAGGGAAGTGCCCCTAGAGCCATCTCCATCAATCTCCACCACCATCTCCATCACCGTTGCTGATTCCCATGATGAGGAGGGAGTAGTTCTTCCTCGAGGCTAAGGGCTCTACCGGTAGCTATGTGTTCATCTCTCTCTATGCATGGTCATATTGTGATCATGAGCTTTGTAGTCAAGTAGATCTACCTTGCTACTGAAGTGCTTCATTAGATCTCTGCTCTCCCATGTGTGTGAAAGTGACAGCGTGCACGCCATGGTGGCACTTAGGCTTGAGTCTACATAAATACTCCTTGTACTTTAATAGATCTATGCTTTTCCCCACGTGTGTGAAAGTGACAGCGGGCATACCGTGTGTGGCACTTTGGCTAGATTGAATATTTGTTATGAGTTATATTTGGAGTTGGATGTCTCTATGAAATTGTGGTGTTTGTTGGAACCATCTAGCGCTCAAGGTGACAGTGTGGGGTTATCTAGATTGGGGAAGGCAGACTTTGAGGTGTGCTGTTATAGCCCTATCATGGATTAGAGTGTCCAACCGGAGAGTAGTTAAGAGTAGTATCATGAAGAGAGGATATTTATATGAGAGAGTGTTCACTAGTGAAAGTATGATCCCTAGGCCTTGTTTCTAAACATTGAAACACCGTTTGCTACTAGATATGTTGCATGTTTGCTTGCTTCCTTCTTGTTGCCTTTAGTCTTTACCTCACCGTCAAGCTCTTTTCTGGCACTGTTACCACTTGTATTTCACTATCTCTTCGCCGAACTAGTGCACCTATATTGGGTGTGTTGGGGACACAAGAGACTTCTTGTATCTTGATTGCAGTGTTGCTTAAGAGGGGTAGCTTTGACCACTTCCTCCCTGAGTTCGATAAACCTTGGGTAATCCACTTAAGGGAAACTTGCTGTTGTTCTACAAACCTCTGCACTTGGAGGCCCAACAACTGTCTACAAGAATAGAAGTGCGTAGACATCAAGCTGGGGAGGGAAGGTAAAAAGCACTCACACACCTTACCCCACGGCAACAGTAAGCCAGAAAGCTCTTTTCTGGCGCAGTTGCCGGGGAGGTAAGGTAAAAGGTACTCACATGCTCTTGGTGTCTGAGTGCTCGGAGTTATTTCCTTTAGATTATGCAATTTTGTCTTTTTGTTTCTTGTTTTTACTAGTTAGGCTTAATGGAAAACAACAACAAAATTAGAGAGCTCTATAGCATTTATCTTGAGTTAGGACATGAAGTGTTTGAAGAGAAAATTAAAAAACCTATGGAACTTTATTTGCATGCTAATAGCAATGTTATTAGTATGAACTCTTTAGACACCATTATTTCTAATGCTATGGAAACATCTAAGCTTGGGGAAGCTAGTTTTGATGAAAATGATCTTTTTAGTCCCCCAGCTTTGGAAGATAGCTATTCTATTGCTTATGATGATACCAAACCTCCCACATATGATGATTACAATGATGAATATGATATTTTCAGTCCACCTACTATTGAGGAAGAAATTGATTGTGATTACAATATGCCTCCTATGTTTGATGATTATGGTGATGAGAATAGTAATGATAGCTATTTTGTTGAGTTTGCTCCCACTATAATTAATAAGAATGACTATGCTTATGTGGAGAGTAATTATCATTTTATGCATGTGGATCATGATGAGAATGTTTTATGTGATAGTTATATTGTTAATTTTATTCATGAAGCTACTGAAAGTTATTATGAGAGAGGGAAACATGGTTTTATGTATCTCAATAATATTAAGTTTCCCCTCTTTATGTTGAAAGTCTTGAAGTTGCACTTGTTTTGCTTCACTATGCTTGTTGCTTTGTGCTTTCATGACTTGTTTCTTTACAAGATTCCTATGCATAGGAAGGTGGTTAGACTTAAAATGTGTTTTGAATTTTCTTCTTGATGCTCTCTTTTGCTTCAATTCATATTTCCTATGTGAGCATCTTCTCAAACTATCAAGCCTAACTTAAAGGCGTTAAAGAAAAGTACTTGTTGGGAGATAACCCAAGAGTTTCCTTGAGTCTTAGACGTTATTACTTCATTAATGAGATCTCCTTATCCTTTTTGTTTGCTTCTTGTGCCAAGAATGACCTCTAATAAGAGGGAAGTAAGATTTGGGGAGTTGTTGTCCCGAAACAGATTTCTGTCCTCCACCAAAAAAATCGTGAGGAGGCTCTGTAACTCGGATTGATCTCACAATTTACGAATAAATCTCCCAGTATGTTATATAACTTTCGTTAGTTCAACACTTTTTGATTTTAGCAACATAAGGTCTTCGAAAAAATCGGTTTCTACCTACTGGTCTGTTTTGACAGATTTCTGCCATTATTTGCATTTGCTTCTTATTGATTCCTTTTTGAGTTCTCTTTTGGGGATTTGAGCTTTTTGAAGGAGTTTCTACAGTAGCTTGTGTTTTTAGTGAAAAATTTTGCTGTTCCAAAGCTTTGCCTAAGGTCTAATATCTTTTGAATACACTAATGTTGCTAATGAAGATTGTGTGAATTTTTGTATGAAGGAAAAATTTCAGGTGTAGAGAGAGAATGATGTAATGAGATGAAGAATGGACAAAAGCTCAAGCTTGGGGATGCCATCCGGGTGTCACCCCAAGAAATATCCAAGAGGTACAAGCTTCAAAGCTTGGGTATGCCCAAGGCATCCCCTTCTTCATCAATAAAAAGCTCAGGTCTTTCTAGACACTTCGTTTTTATTGCTCCATGCATTGTTGTGTTGTTCTTGGAGCGTCTTAGTTTTCGATTTTGGTTTTTGTTTTCTTAGTTTGCTTGATTAAGTTGGTTGGTTACACCACACTTATTTTGGAGAGAGACACTCTGTTTCCATTGCCTAGAACACTCTAGTTTTCACTCTTATTGTTTTGTGAGTGTTCACTTTTGCTAGCACAACATTCAGCCTTAGTTTTCTTGTTCTTTCAGCTTAGAACTTTTTAGTTCTTATTTGTGTATTTGTGAAACAAGGTCACTGATCTTTGTTGCTTATTATCTTTGTGAGTTGTTTCAAATAAGTTGCTTGGTGTTGGAAAAGAGTAGGAAGCTTCATGCTTAAGTGGTACAAAAGTGAGCTTTCTTTGACTGTGGCTTAGACTTTATCATGTCATGCTAGATGTTGTTTTGACCTTATGCTTAGTAATTATTGTTGTATCATAACTTGTTCCAAACAATTAGGATTTCTTAATGTGCCTTGAAAGAATCATGCGTTGTTTTAGCATACAAAAGCATAGTATTGTGGTATTCTCCTTTGATGCTTTGTTTGGGTTGACTTGGCACATGCTCACACCATGTTATGACTATGAACAAGTCACCATAGCCTCTATGATTCATTTATCTTGACTTGTAGTACCACTCTTTGCTTTGATTAGTATGCTTTGTTGCACAGCATGATTATGACCATTATTGCTCTCTTAGTTGGTTGCTCCCAGTATTTTGCTAGCCTCCACTTGTATGAGTAAGTTCTACTCATGCCTCCAACTCCCAAGAAACCAAGTTATTCCAAAGTGTCCACTATAAATTCCTATGCATGGTGTGTTACACCATTCCAAGTATATTCTTGTTTTCAACTATCTTCCAATTAAAAACTATTTTGTTATGTGAAAACTTAGTGATTAAAGCCCTCACGAACTTGATGGCACACTTTATTCTTTGCCCCTAATAAACTTGAACCATTGTGACAACTTTGTTGTATATGCTTGCACTTATACGTTGGAATTAGCAGAACCATGCTGTCATGGGGAACGTTTTCAATATTGCACTTGTACTTTATACTCAGTTGATATCATGCTCTTTTGTCTATGGATGTCACTGGTGTGAAATAAAGAGGGAGCTTGTAAGTCCATGGAGTAAGTATTTTGTGTAAGATAAACGTCTAGGCCGCTAGCCTAAGCCATGCCTAATCATCACTATTCAAAAACTAGGCCGAATCAGCGATTAATAGGCCGATTAATCGCTACTAGGGACCTGACCGTGTCGATTACCACTAATCCTTTGTGTTAATCGTTTAGCCCGATTAATAGCTGTGACACTCCGATTACTAGGTATGTTCCCGATTAACTACTACACTTTGTCAAAAAAGTTGCAAAATTATCAACATGTATCGCCCATCCATCCGCTAGCCCGCCCCAATGAAGTAGGTTTTCGAAGATCCCGCTCAATCCCTGCCTCTAGGAGCTCGATTTCTGCCATCACCAGCCAGTTCCTTGTCGTTGTTGACTAGTTCCTGATAGTTGCCGATCAGACCTCAGATACAAGAGCTCGAGCGCCTTGATGATCTCATCCGGGAGCTCGAGGATGCCTTTAATAGGGCAGGTGGTTGAGGTGCAATAGGAGTCATATGTGTTTTAGGTGCTAGTTTTTGTAGGTTACACCGATTAATAGCCGACCGATTAAATCAGTTAATCGTCCGAATTCCGATTAGTCGCTACTTCCAAGACAACCGAGCAGTTAACGATTACCGATTTCCTTACCATTGCTAATCATGGTGGAAACTTGCAGCATCACCATAGTGAGCTATCTATGAAACATCCTCAATAAAAAGCTATGCATATAATAAATAAAAAGATTGCCGAGATGCTCATTGTCTGCTTTCCTTGTCGCTTTGGATATGGGAAAGCTCATGTACCATGTGCAAGGGGTACCCTGTTGGCAGTTCTCAACGATATGCAAATACTTACAATGACAAGAACTTACCTCGGCCCAAAGTTGAGTATGCACGAGGTGTGGCCCTCATATTCAAGGGACTTGAGATTACCAGCTTATACTTCGTCAAGCATATACTCCCTAGTTTGTTCACTTTAACCTTAATCACTTCAAGATGCTTATGATAGGGGCAATGAGGGCTAAAAGCTAACAAGTACCATAATTTTTGGAAGCTCTTTTTGAAACTTGAAATCCCTGCTTCCTTCATAAAAGGCCTTTCTTCCACTATTATTAAGTCTCCACCTTCTACTTTTAGGTACCATTAAGAGAGCATAGTTGTCCATTTGTGTGTAGTGTCCCAAAGCTTATTGATTGGTGCATATTGTGATATTACTTGTTCTTGTGCTACTTGTTTCTAGTCTCCCTTGTGAACTTTGAAGGTGTCATATGCATCTATTTGCTACTCCATGAGGGACAAGCTGATTGCCACTATGTTATGTTTTCTGTATGTGAAACAAACAAATGTTTTTCAATGCATGTTATTTATGATATTTGTTTGTAGCCTTTCATGTTGCATGCATAGTTACTATGTCCTATTGTTAGAACTCCATCTTTCATGCACATGTTTAGATTTTTTTGATCCCAGCTTTCAATAATTGCAAATGGTTTGATCTTGGTTTTGATGGTGCATGTCACCTCAAAAATTATTCTTTTTATCACTTACCTACTTGAGGATGAGCAGGACTTAAGCTTGGGGATGCTTGTTACGTCGGAAACGTATCTATAATTTTTGATGCTCCATGTTTGTTTTGTATCATTTGTCTTATGTTTTCTCTACACTTTGAGGTGTTTTTATATCTTTTCTGGAACTAACCTATTAACAAGTTGCCACAGTGATAGTTGCATGTTTTCTTCTGTTTTTGGTTCCAGAAAGGCAGAAAAATAATATTCTCGGAATTGGACGGGACAAAAGCCAAAGTCATTATTTTTCCCGGAGCAACACGAAACCACGAAGCAGAGCTAGAGGGTGGCCACAGGGTGGCCGCACCCCCTAGGCGCGGGCAAACCCTGGGGGCGCCCATAGGGGGTGTGGGCCCCTGGACCCCCACCGACCTTGATTCCTGCGCCTATAAGAAGCCTCCGACCCAAAAACCCTAAGGCATCCAGAAGAAATCCACGAAAACCTATGCTGCGCCGCCGCCACCGAAGGGGAGATTCGGGGGGACAGAAAGTCTCTGTTCTGGCACCCTGCAAGGAAAGGGAAGTGCCCCCGGAGCCATCTCCATCGACCTCCACCACCATCTCCATCACCGTTGTTGATTCCCATGATGAGGAGGGAGTAGTTCTTCCTTGAGGCTAAGGGCTATACCGGTAGCTATGTGTTCATCTCTCTCTCTATGCATGGTCATATTGTGATCATGAGCTTTGTAATCAAGTAGATCTACCTTGCTACTCAAGTGCTTCATTAGATCTCTGCTCTCCCCATGTGTGTGAAAGTGACAGTGTGCACGCCATGGTGGCACTTAGGCTTGAGTCTACATAAATACTCCTTATACTTTAATAGATCTATGCTTTTCCCCACATGTGTGAAAGTGACAACGGGCATACCATGTGTGGCACTTTGGCTAGATTGAATATTTGTTATGAGTTATATTTGGAGTTGGATGTCTCTATGAAATTGTGGTGTTTTTTGGAACCATCTAGCGCTCAAGGTGACAGTGTGTGGTTATCTAGATTGGGGAAGGCAGACTTTGAGGTGTGCTGTTATAGCCCTACCATGGATTAGAGTGTCCAACCGGAGAGTAGTTAAGAGTAGTATCATGACGAGAGGATATTTATATGAGAGAGTGTTCACTAGTGAAAGTATGTTCCCTAGGCCTTGTTTCTAAACATTGAAACACCGTTTGCTACTAGATACGTTGCATGTTTGCTTGTTTCCTTCTTGTTGCATTTAGTCTTTACCTCACCGTCAAGCTCTTTTCTGCCACCGTTACCACTTGTACTTCACTATCTCTTCGCCGAACTAGTGCACCTATATATGGTGTGTTGGGGACACAAGAGACTTCTTGTATCTTGATTGCAGGGTTGCTTGAGAGGGGTAGCTTTGACCACTTCCTCCCTGAGTTCGATAAACCTTGGGTAATCCACTTAAGGGAAACTTGTTGTTGTTCTACAAACCTCTGCACTTGGAGGCCCAACAACTGTCTACAATAATAGAAGTGCGTAGACATTAGTCCTTTGTCCCGTCCAATTCCGAGAATATTTCTTTACTAACTTTTCTAAAACCAAAAACAGCAGAAAACAAGCATATCGCATTGTTGCAACTTGTTAGTAGGTTAGTACCAGAAAACATGTAAAAAGCACCTCAAAGTGTGGACAAGTAAAGCAAAGTAGATACTAAACAAGCATGGAGCATCAAAATTTATAGATACGTTTCCAACGTATCAACATCCCCAAGCTTAACTCCAGCTCGTCCTCGAGTAGGTAAGTGATAAACAGAATAATTTTTGAGGTGACATGCACCCTCACAATAAAGATCCAACCATTTGCAAATATTCAAAGCTGGGATCAAAGAATTCTAAACATGTGCATGAAAGATAGAGTTCTAATAGTAGGACATAGTAACTATGCATGCAACATGAAAGGCTACAAAAAAGATCATGAATAACATGCATTGAAAAATGTTTGTTTGTTTCACATGCAGAAAACATAGCATAGTGGCAATCAGCTTGTCTCTCGTAGAGTATCAAATAAATGCATAGGACACCTTCAAAGTTCACAAGGGTGACTAGAAACAAGTAGCACCAGAGCAAGTAATAACATAATATGCATCAATTAATAAGCTTTGGGACACTGCACACAGAATGACAACTATGCTCTCTTAATGGTGCCTAAAGGTAGAAGGTGGAGACTCAATAATAGTGGAAGAATGGCCTTTTTTGTAAAGGAAGCACGGATTACAAGTTTCAAAAAGAGCTTCCAAAAATTATGGTACTTGTTAGCTTTCAGCCCTCATTGCCCCTATCATAAGCATCTTGAAGTGGTTAAGGTTAAAGTGGCAAAGCTGGAGTATATGCTTGACGAAGTATAAGTTTGCAATCTCAGGTCCCTTGAATATGAGGGCCACACCTCATGCATACTCAACTTTGGGTCCAGGTAAGTTCTTGTCACTGTAAGTATTTGCATATCATTGAGAACAGCCAACGGGGTACCCCTTACACATGGTACAAGAGCTTTCCCATAACCAAAATGACAAGGCAAGCAGACAATGAGCATCTCAGCAATATTTTTATTAACCATATGCATAGCTTTTTATTGAGGATGCTTCATAGATAGCTCATTATGGTGATGCTGCAAGTTTCCACCATGATTAGTCATGGCTTAGGCTAGCGGTCCAGGCGTTTCTCTAACACAAAATACAAACCCCATGGACTTACAAGTCCCCTCTTTATTTCACACCGGTGACATCCATAGACAAAAGAACATGATATCAATTGAGTACAGCAGGGTACAAGTGCAATATTGAAAATGTTCCCCGTGACAATACGGTTCTGCTAATTCCAACTTATAAGTGCAAGCATATTTAACAAAGTTGTCATAATGGTTCAAGTTTATTAGGGGCAAAGAATAAAGTGTGCCATCAAGTTCATGAGGGCTTTAATCACTAAGTTTTCACATAACAAAATAGTTTTTAATTGGAAGATAGCTGAAAACAAGAATATACTTGGAATGGTGTAACACACCATGCATAGGAGTTTATAGTGGACACTTTGGAATAACTTGGTTTCTTGGGAGTTGGAGGCATGAGTGGAACTTACTCATACAAGTGGAGGTTACCAAAGACTGGGCGCAACCAACTAAGAGAGCAATAATGGCCAAAATCATACAGTGCAACAAAGCATACTAATCAAAGCAACGAGTGGTACTAAAAGTCAAGGACTAAATGATCATAGAGGTTAATGGTGACTTGTGAGAGTCATAACATGGTGTAAGCATGTGCCATGTCAACCCAAGCAAAACATCAAAGGAGAATATCACAATACTATGCTTTTGCATGCTAAAACAACACATAATTTCTTCAAGGCACACTAGGCAATCCCAATTATTTGGAACAAGACATGCTACAGCAATAATCACTAAGCATAATTCTAAAACAACACCTAGCATGACATTCTAAAGTCTAAGTCACAGTCAATGCAAGCTCCTCTTACACTTCAAGCAAGAACTTACTACTCCTTTCCAACACTAAGCAAACATATTTGCAAAACAACACAGCGAGAACGGGGGTCCAAACTACTCAAGAAAACTAAACAAACTAAGCAAAGCAAACTAAAACTAAGACGCTCCAAGAACAACACAACTGTTCATGAAACAATAAAAACGAAGTGTCTAGACAGACCTGAGCTTTTTATTGATGAAGAAGGGGATGCCTTGGGCATCCCCAAGCTTTGATGCTTGTACCTCTTGGATATTTCTTGGGGTGACACCATGGTGGCATCCCCAAGATTGATCTTTTGTCCATTCTTCATCTCATTGCATCATTCTCTCTCTACACCTGAAATTTTTCCTTCATACAAAACTTCACACAATCTTCATTAGCAACACTAGTTTATTCAAAAGATATTAGACCACTGGAAAAGCTTTGGAACAGCAAGGATTTTCACTAAAAACACAAGCTACTGTAGTAACTCCTTCAAAAATCTCAATTTACCTGAAGAGAACTCAAAAAGGAATCAATAAGAAGCAAATGCAAATAATGGCAGAAATCTGTCAAAACAGACCGGCATGTAGAAACCGATTTTTTTGAACATCTTCTGTTGCTCAAATCAAACAGTGTTGAACTAAAGAAAGTTATCTAACATACTGGGGGATTTATTCGTAAATTGTGATCTCAATCCGAGTTACAGAGCCTCCTCACGATTTTTTTGGTGGAGGATAGAAATCTGTTTCAGGACAGCAACTCCCCAAATCTTACTTCCCTCTTATTAGAGGTCATTCTTGGCACAAGAAGCAAACAAAAAGGATAATGAGAGCTCATTACTGAAGTAATAACATCCAAGACTCAAGGAAACTCTTGGGTTATCTCCCAACAAGTACGTTTCTTTAACGCCTTTAAGTTAGGCACAAGAAGCAAGAAAAATCAAGTATCTTCAAATGAAGAAGCATTAACATCAAATCTTGCTTTCAAAGGAGGAGCAAAAAGCAACTTCCCTCTCCTCATAGGGAAGTGTTCAATACCTTTCTTGAATGGAAAATGATATTTAATAGTGCCTTCTTTCATATCAATGATGGCACCAACTGTTCTAAGAAAAGGTCTTCCCAAAGTAATAGGACAAGAAGCATTGTATTCAACATCCAAAACATAGAAATCCACAGGTACATAAGCATTATTAACCATGATGAGAACATCATTAATACTCCCCATTAGTGTCTTCTTAGCATTATCATTGAGTGTGACATCCAAATAACAATCTTCTAAAGGTGGCAAATCAAGCATTTCATAAATCTTCCTAGGCATAATAGAGACACTAGAACCAAGATCACATGAAGCTTTGAGATCAAAGTCATTCACTTGCATATTAATAATGGGTTCCCAACTATCTTCTACTTTCCTAGGAATAGAAGCTTTGTGTTTTAGCTTCTTTTCATTAATTTTCACAAGAGCATCTGTGATGTGTTTGGTAAAGGAAACATGCATATCAGCATCAGGACTTCTAGCAAGCTTTTGCAAGAACATAATCACTTCAGAAATATTGCAACCATCAATATCAAAATCAAACTTGGCATCACTAGTAGTAGAGTCAATAGGCTTAGGAATAGTAGGAGTAGGAATAGGGACTACTTGTGGTTTAGTGGTGATAGTGCACACACTATTGTTTCTATCAATTTTAGCTTCCCTTTCCCACTTAGCATGAAGTTGAGCTAATAGCGTAACAGTTTCATCAATAGTAACTTGTATGGCATGAGCAGTAGCAAAGGTGTTTTCCATAGCTTCAGGTTTAGCAGCCATTTTATTAATCAAGGAAGACTGAGCTTCAGACAAAGAGGCTATATTTTTCTCAACAGTTAAAAGCTTTTCCTCTATAGTCTTATTGAAAGAGGTTTGTTTACTAATAAAATCCTTGAGCACGACTTCAAGTTTAGAGGGGGCACTTCTAGCATTATTGTAAGAGCTTCCATAGGAATTGCCATTATTAGGAGGATAAGGCCTATAATTCTTGTTGCTACCAAAATTATTCCTATAGGTATTATTTTTGAAATTGTTGTTTCTATTGAAGTTCACATAAACTTGTTCTTCTTGAGCAACCAAAGAGGCTAAGGGAACACTATTAGGATCTATAGGAGCTTTCCCATTAACAAGCATAGCCATAATAACATCAATCTTTTCACTCAAAGAGAAAGTTTACTCAATAGAATTTACCTTCTTACCATGTGAAGCTCTCTCAACATGCCATTAAGAGTAGTTAACTATCATATTATCAAGGAGACTTGTTGCAGCACCCAAAGTGAGCCCCATAAAAGTACCTCCAGCAGCTGAATCCAGCAGGTTTCTTGAGGAGAAGTTCAAACCTGCATAAAAAGTCTGGATAATCATCCAAGCAGTGAGTCCATGAGTAGGGCAATTCTTAACCAAAGATTTCATTCTTTCCCAAGCTGGAGCAACATGTTCACTATCAAGTTGTTTAAATTTCATAATGTCACTTCTCATAGATATAATCTTAGCAGGAGGATAGTACTTTCCAATAAAGGCATCTTTGCACTTAGTCCAAGAACCAATACTATTTTTAGGCAAAGAAAGCAACCATTCTTTAGCTTTTCCCCTCAAGGAAAAAGAAAAAAGCTTGAGCTTAATAGTATCTCCATCTACATCCTTATACTTTTCCATTTCACGAAGTTCAACAAAGCTATTAAGATGGGCATCAGGATCATCAGAAACAGCACCAGAAAATTGCTCTCTCATCACAAGATTCAACAAAGCAGGCTTAATTTCATAAAAGCTAGCATCAGGAGCAGGTGGAGCAATAGCAGTGCTAAGGAAATCATTGTTGTTGGTGCTAGTGAAGTCACACAACTTGGTGTTCTCAGCAGAGTTCATTTTGGCAAAGGTGGGCAAGCCAAAAACAGCAGCAGCAGCTAGAGCAAGGACTATTTTTTTTGTGTTTTTGAATAAAGCAAGCAAACCAAACTAGACTAATTTTTTGGGTTTTTTGGAAAGAGGCAAACAAAACCAAGCAAAATGAACGAAGCAAAATAAAAACAAAGTAAAGAGAAAGGAAGTGAAAGACTCCCCTTGTGAAGACGTCCTTGGCCTTCCCGGCAACGGCGCCAGAAAAGCTTGACGACTGTCTACGCACAGCCTGTTGGGAACACCAAGAGCAAGGTGTGAAGCAGCAAGCAACAAGTTTTCCCTCAGTTGAGACCGAGGTTATCGAACCAGAAGGAGGAAGGAAACATCACACAGGTGTTGCAAGCAACGCGGAGACCTGCACAACACAAACTCAAGACTTCGCCCCAACAAACAGTGAAGCTGTCAAGCTCATCGGTTTGCTGTAACAAAGGATTAAACGTATGGTATAGAAGATAATAGTTTGCAGCAAGTAAACAAGTAACAGTGGAGGATGTATCAATGCTAAAGATTGGACCGGGGTCCATAGTTCACTAGAGGTGCTCTCCTTAGATAAACAACATGGCATGAAGGGTAAACAAATTACAGCAGGGCAATTGACAGGAACTGAGCAAAGCATAACAATGCAATTACTAGTCAGAAAATCTTATGAGGTTGATTGGGCAATACAACAAGATACATAGACCGCCATCCAACTGAATCTATGACTAGAAGTCCACCTTCAGGTTATCATCCGAACCCCCTCCAGTATTAAGTTGCAAGCAACAGACAACTGCTTTAAGCAAAGTGTGTAAGGTAAACAGTCCACCTGTTCCATGAACAAGAGACCGTTGTTTTCTCCCTATAAGCAACAACACATCTACAACCAAAGAGATTATTGTCACTTCCCTTGGAAACTAGAGGCATGAACCCACTATCGAGCATAAATACCCCCTCTTGGAGTCACTAGCAACTACTTGGCCAAGATAGCTACTACCAACGGAGAGCATGCAAGATCACAAACAACACAGACATGATAGAATCATAAAGACAAAACCATTAATCAAACCAACATAATAATCTCAATATCCATCGGATCCCCGCAAACACAACATGCGTGATTACAAATAGATTAGATCTTGATCATGAACGAAGCTCACAATATCTATACATGAAAGCACAAAGGAGGAGATACAACCATCTAGCTACTACATGGACCCATAGTCTAAGGTGGAACTACTCACGCATCATACCGGAGAGAAGGCCTCCGGGATGATCTCCCCTCCAGCAGGGTGCCGGGAAGAACTTCAGATCCTCCCGATTTAGGGACGATGGTGGCAGCGGCTACAGACGGTTTTGTGGATTTCTGATCGGGTACTCAGGGTTTCTGCATGGGGGGCTTTTTATAGACGAAGGGGGAGACCGAGGCAGACGCTAGGACGACCAAACCCTAGCCAGGCGTGGGGTGGGGCCCAACCGCCTCGGGTGGGTCTGGCCCCTCTGTCCAGCCCCTCCGGCTCTCCTATGGACTTCTTGTTCTCCATGGAAAGTAATTGACTTTGTCCTTTGTCCCGTCCAATTCCGAGAATATTTATTTACTAACTTTTCTGAAACCAAAACAGCAGAAAACAGGCATCTGGCACTGTTGCAACTTGTTAGTAGGTTAGTACCAGAAAACATGTAAAAAGCACCTCAAGGTGTGGACAAGTAAAGCAAAGTAGATACTAAACAAGCATGAAGCATCAAAAATTATAGATACGTTTCCAACGTATCAAAGTGTGTATTAGATGGAGTAGCATGGTGGTAGAGATTGAATTGTGGCAAACAATATTCAAGATCTACTTTTGTTTTTACCTTTGTTTTGCTGCCTCACTACGGATAAAGTGAAATCATGTGCTATAGTTATCATGTGACAGTGTGATAATCTTGTTAGATCAAGGTAGCATATTTGTATTTCAAACATCATGTTATATTACTTAAAGCTATACATTGATTTGTTCTTGATTCAAGATTGCACGGAGTTTCCCTTTCTTGAGGAGTATAAGAGAGATGTGTTTCATCTCTATGTTAGAACGTGGCGCCCATATGAATTCTTATCAAACACATATACAAGTTTCATGAATATTTATCATTGATGAATTGTTTTACGATCACTATAACTTAAAAATAGAATAGACAAGTGAACCCATGAACCCCAGTCCGATTTTTATCATAAGAAACACCTTTCCATTACATCTACTATCTTTTATATTTTCAGCAATTTTATTTTAAAAATATAAAAATACTTTCCTTACTTGCAATCACTCATAAAAAACGCAAAAACAACTCTACTCTCTTCCATATCATCTAGTTTGCATTACTTTACTTTGTTTATTTCAGTTTACTTTATTTATATTTTATTTCATATCACTAATATGAAACTTTGTGATTGACAACCACTTGGTGGAGTTGAGAACACAAGAAAAATTATTTTACTTTACAGGTTGCTTGAAGAGGAGAAGACAAAAACACTTCCATAACCAATTCCCCGAGAGTTCGATATAAACCCTCGAGTCACCCTTGCTCGGGCCTCGAGGCCTTGCATCGATGCCCATAGGGAGATGTTGAAGTTGGCGCCTTTTTCGTGGTGGCGCATGCTGGTTGGCGGTGGGTTGGGTGGAGCACTTCAGAATGTCCGGGGTGGTGGTTCTTTGGGGGTGGGCGAAATCTCTGTCGGCCTAGTTCGACACTGATGTGGTGGTGCCTATGGGTGTCACATTTCCTTCCTTAAGGGCGTAGGGTACTCCCTTCCCACTCCCCTCCGTGTACCGGGGGAAACCCTAGGTTCAGTCCGGGCAACAGCGGCGTCGGCGGCGCACCCCTTGATGAAGGTGTTGTTTGGTACACAGCGGTTCGGAATGTCAAGAGCGTGGTATGACATTTCTAGAGGGCGCAACGTTAGAGGGCCGTCTTCGATCCATCGATCTGTCGTTGTTGACATTTGTTTCTCTTTTGTTATCTTTACTATTTTCTATTGGGATTGGTTGTGTTGCGGCTCGAGCATGCTCGTTGTACCGTGTGATTATTATATTAATATAGCGGAATGAAAGGCTAAATCGAGGAGAGACTAACCCCCGAACTAAACTCGCCACCATCATCAGGTTGGTTTGTTGCTACCCGATACATGATCTCTGGTGTGGACTTGCTCATACAAACTAACTAAAGCGTTTTTTAGATTTTAATCATTTATTAGGCATATATTATATAATAGTAGGATATTATTTCAGCACTCTGCATCACGTCCTGGGACGCTCATCCTGTTTGGCAGGCTGGACTCTACTCTGATCTCTCCAACCTACTATAGGAGCACTGTCGAGGAATAGACATAGTTTTTTTTGTGAATGGACATACATGGAGATATAGCACGCTGTTGTGAGTGCGTTGTTTTGGCACCCGGGCTATATTGAGCCCGCTATTTCAGAAAAAGGAAAAAAAGATGTTTGGATGTGTCGAAAAATTCTACTCCCTGCGTTTTCAAAATAGATGTTCGTGGGTTTCTCAAAATTTGGATGAAAATATATACTAAATAGTGTCTAGATTTAACTAAATTTTGACAAATTTGTGACATCTATTTTGAGATGGATGAAGTATGTTTTTGTATATGGATGCACGATGGTGTGATGTAATTGAAAAGTTTCCGTAAAATTATCTTGTATTCGGGCTACATATAAATCACAAATCTGTGTTTCTAGAAAGTAAAGAAAAAACTTAGTTTTGATCTTGACATTTGTGTTTTTCGTGAAGATCACGAATGATACTATATTTTGATGACATTTGGTTCCTATATATCCTTCATAAATGATTTTCCCTTCCCTATTTTGCGTAACCTCGATCTTCATGCGTGCTAGGCACTCAATTGCGCAACACGATGCATGAAATCTTCGGTGATCATGCAACAACTTTTGCAGCACGTAGTTAGATTAGGATCTTAGAGCATCTCCACTCGCCTACCCACTACGCTGATCCGGACCCTGAAATTCAGTCCGGACGCTAAAAATCGGCTCAGTCGCGTATCCAGGGACCTGTTTTCGTCCGGATTTCGGGGTGTTTTGGTCCGGTTCCCGGGTACGCCCTGGGGACGCCGGACGCCGCAAAAAATGGCGTGGGCCAGCTCTATCGGCGAGACAGTCTCATTTCCATCCACTCCACTCGCCCAGACTGCCGCGAAGAGCTCTGTCGCCATGACTTCGCCGGCGGAGCTTCCCCGCACCGAGACATGCCCACTCCTCTAGCTACGCTCGCCGTTGTTGCCCCCCACCTCCACGCCTTATACGCCGCCGCTTTCGCCAACCTAGCCTCGTCGTAGCTCTGCTTCGCTCCATGCGCCCACCACCACGTCCGCCACGTGTTCGACATTTGGCCGGATTCGGCCATGGACTCCGACGGGGACGAGGTACTGTCCACTGACTCTGACGAGGGCGAAATACTCGCCATGGATTCCGACGACGAGGAGTTGCTCGCCGTACTCCTAGAGGAGGAGAGCGCCGAGGTCGCCAAAAGTGAAGAGCACTTGCAGATCCTCGCATCGCTCGCCCTGCTGTACATGCAGATGGCGAAGCTGAAGCGCGGTGGTTCAGCGCCAGGTCGCATGAAGTGCAAGGCGAGACAGAGGATAGAGGGCTATTGCATGTTGTACGTCGACTACTTCGCCGATGAGCCGCTCCACGGGAAGGCCGTGTTTCAGCGCAGTTTCAGGATGAGCCGGAAGCTCTTCCTCAAGATCGTGCATGCCATTCGGGAGTTCGACCCATATTTCCTTTGCAAGAAGGACTGCACCGGTATGGTTGGATTTTCCTCGCTGCAGAAGTGCACCGTGGCAATGAGGTTGCTTGCATATGGAGCGCCGAGTGATAGTGTCGATGACTATCTCTGCATGGCCGAGTCCACCGCCATCGATTGCTTGTACATGTTCTGCAAGGCAGTGATTGCAGTGTTCGGGAATCAGTACTTGAGATCACCCACTCCTGAAGACACTGCTCGGATCCTCGCAGTCAATGAAAGTAGAGGATTTCCTGATATGCTTGGAAGCATAGATTGCATGCATTGGGAGTGGAAGAACTGTCCATTTGCATGGCAAGGAATGTACAAAGGCCACAAAGGAGGATGCACTGTGATACTTGAGGCAGTTGCTACACATGATCTTTGGATCTGGCACTCCTTCTTTGGCATGGCAGGATCGAACAACGACATCAACGTTCTCAACTCCTCAACTGTCTTTTCCAAACTTGTTGAGGGTCATGCTCCCCCTGTGGAGTTTGAGATTTGTGGACACCACTACAACAAGGGATACTATCTAGCAGATGGCATCTATCCAAGATGGCCAACATTTGTGAAGTCTATCTCAAGCCCAATGCTCCCCAAGCATTCTCACTTTGCCAAGGAACATGAAGCTTGCAGGAAGGACGTGGAGCGGGCATTTGGTGTGCTCCAGCAGAGGTTTGCAGTTGTCCGGTTCCCTGCTATGACCTGGTCGAAAGATCATATGTGGGAAGTGATGAATTGTTGTGTGACCTTGCACAACATGATCATTGAGGATGAGAGGAAGGATCCAATGAGTTTGCTCGAGGAGGACGAGCCATACTACAGACAGGGTCCTCTTGCCGAGCCTGATCATCAGGTG
The DNA here is from genome assembly GCA_916181665.1 of Avena sativa. Classification (NCBI taxonomy): domain Eukaryota; kingdom Viridiplantae; phylum Streptophyta; class Magnoliopsida; order Poales; family Poaceae; genus Avena; species Avena sativa. Next base: position 364,059,541 of record OV702279.1, on the reverse strand, counting down.
CCTCCAACATGGGCTGCATTCATCGCAATGCGTCAGGAGATCCGAGATCCGTCGATGCATCAACAGCTGCAGGATGATCTTGTCGAGCACCTATGGATACGCAGGGCAACACGACGTAGATGCTGAGCATGAACTGGCCGAACTTGGCCGAAATATGTTGTACTTTTATTGCAGGCCGAACTATGTTTACATTTACGCCGAACTCTGTTTAAAATTTCGCCGAACTTCGGTATGTATTCATCGTATGACGAACTATGCCGAAATTTGGACGAACTTGAGCCGATTTTGAGCCAAAATGGGCGACCCGGGAACACGGCCTGGGTACGCGAGTGAGAAACTGGCCGTACCCAGGCCGAAAACTTACGCCGTTCGGCCAAAGTTTGGTCCGAATTTCGGCCTGGGTTCAACCAGCGAGTGGAGATGCTCTTACCATATCCTAGCCGCCTCATCATGAACTCATGATGCATGCATATATAGGAAGATGCTCGCCTGGCCAGCCGTGTTCACACGCGCATGAAATTAAAGCTCGTTCACCCGGTTGGAGAGGTGGACCAACGGGAGCGCTCCGCTTGGAGGATAACACGTAGCCATCCATCGGTGAAACGAAAACGATGTGCCGCGGTACGCGCGAGCGAGCGAGAATATCCCTGCAGGCAGCAGCTACTTTAACGGCAGTTTTTTACTTCCCTTGGGTTGCTTCCACTCGGAAAAAAAGGCCGGCCGTAGTCAATAATTGAGGCTATCATTTTATCGATCGATCCATGATCAAGATCCTGATCAATTGATCTCTTCCTGCCCACGTAAGGAATCACGTAAGGTGGAGCTCCCGTAGTTTTTTTTGCTAGGAAAATGATAGCGATCATCAGGACGATGCGATCGTCCTGATCTTTTGTTCCTGTCCACTCGCGCGGACTCCCGCATGCGTGGCCCCACCCGGAAACAGCTCCACATGCATGGCCCCACCCCTTTCTCTTCTTTCTTCCTTATCTTCTTCCTTTTATCTCTCTTAACCTGTTTGTTTCATAGATCTCGTGCAGCCGGTGCAGCCGGCGGACCGCCCAGCACTAGCCATCCTCATGGGCAGGCCATGTTGCGCCTCTGTCTCTTCTCCACCCCTCTTCCCCGTGTTGCCTTTGTTCCTCTCCCCTACAACGCGCCCCACCCTTGACGAACGGCCATGGCCACCCATCCTCCCTGGCGCCCTAGCCTGTTCTTGTTGGAGATGCAGGCATCCCCGGTAGTCGTGGTTGCTACCAGCGACAGACGGCGCTGCTGCAAGGGGTACGAGGGGATGCTAGCAACGGGTGATGTTATTGCTACATGTACGGTGACGGATTTTTGCTACCGACGGTCGATGTCGTCGCTACCGACGGCTAATGGATTTGCTACAATAGTATAAATATTTCGCTACAATCATTCCCTTATATTTTGCTACGATATCCCCGATGAGGTCTCCGACGAGGTGTCTAGAAAAGTCCCCGGCGTGGTCTCCGGCGAAATAGGTTTTTTGCTACATTAGAAGAACTTTGTTGCTACAACCGTCTCGTGTTTTTGCTACAACAGTGTCAACTTTTTGCTACAAGATCTCCGACGAGAGTCACCGGCGAGTTTTTTTCGACGATGCTTCCGGCGAAGTCGGTTTTGCTACATTAGCACAATTTTTTTGCTGCATGGTCTCCGACAAGGTCTCCGGCGAGATGTTTTATTTCTGAAACGAACCTTTTTTTTTTGCTTCGGAAGCAAAAGCGGAAACTTATGTAGCAAATGCGGGATATTTTACAGCAAATGGACACGTGGCGCAAGAAGAAGCAGGAATCCCATCGTCCGGGGACGCAGAGCATTGTCCTTTTTGCTACCTGATACACGATCGCTGGCGGCCACACGCCGGCTCATACGTGCATGCCCATCATCAACTTAGAAAAAGGAAAGTCGTAAACGGAATTAGCCCAATTGCTAGCGCAACTTAGGCAGGCAACGCACGCAACTATGGCTAAAGAATAAATGACCGAGAGTTGGGCTAGTCCAAAAAAAAAAAACCGAGAGTTGGGCATCGATTCCGGCCGGGTGTCGCCTCCATCGATCCTTGCATCGTCTTGACTTCCCGCCTCCTGTCCTCCTCGTTCTGTCCTAATCATCGCTGAGGGCGCTGCTCTTCCCTTAAGATTTCTAGACATTTTGAAGGAATTAAATAATTAATGGAGAAAGATATAGTATATACTAATCTGCTATTTCTGATAAATCCTTCCTTAATCTGCAGCTAGCAGTATGTAGAAGTCCCTCTTATATATCCCGCTTGAATTGGTCTGTTTTTCTCATCTAATTCGTTTCAATTTGTTCTCCTTCATTCTCCATAGGCTTGACTTGAGAGAGACAAAAGGTAGAATAAGGGGCCAAATTTAAGGGGCAAAGGGATTTGGTGCAGCGAAAGCTAAGGGATCGCTAACCATGCTACTCAGCAAAAAGCCTAGTTCTAGTGTTTGTGTTTCTGCTTCCGTATTAAGATCTCATCTACTCATTTTGTCTAGCTCTAGCTTTGGTCTCTTGTTTGTGTTAGAAAAAAAGAAAGCGATCGGATTATGAAAAGGGGAGATTAATGCTATCTATCTGTTTGGAAAGTGTATGTGTATAGGGATATTTGTCACCAATAAGACAATTTATGTTTAAGTATTTAGAGAGAAACTGTGTTCAATATATAGGTTGTTGTCAAAATAATAAAAAAGTCTATAACTCACTAGTAGAAAACATGTCATCCGTTCGCGCCCCCTCAGAGCATTAGTCATGGTTGCGCCACCAACCGGGACTAATGCTGGCACGCGTCCCGGTTCGAGCGGGCACGGGGCCCGGAGGCATGCGTCCCGGTTGGTAACAGGACATACGTCCCGATTGAAGCCAGCAACCGGGACTAAAGGTTTGGCCACAGCCACGTGGCGTGGCACACACCTATAGTCCCGGTTGGTGGCTCCAACCGGGACGTATGCTCCCGCCCTCTATAAATGCAACGCCCTAGCCCCCTCTGCCTCCACTTTGTTTTTTCTCTTGGTGGAAGGTGTGAGGGGTGTGCTAGTTTTTTCTCCCGTATGCATGCATTCAAGGTGTTTGATGAAATGTTTGAGTGAATAATCCCGTTCAATTTCTCATAGAACAAAAATATAGAAGGTGTCCGAGACGCACTTGAGCTTTCTCCTCTTTATTTCCCTCGATCGAGGTTAGCAATCTTATCTTTTCTATGTCATTGATACAATGCATGTGTCGATGTGAATTGGTTATTTCACTATTTATGATGTCCTGTTTTTTAATAAACTTACTTATATGATGCAGATGAATGGTCGGGAATGGATGTACGGTGACCGGCGCGTAGCCGGATATATGAAAGGCGTGGATAAATTTATCGATGTGGCTACGGCAAACAAAGAGAATGGTTTTATACGTTGTCCATGTGTTCAATGTCGGAACAACAAGGAGTACTCTTCCTCGAAAATCATTCGCGGCCACCTGATTATGAAAGGTTTCATGCCCAACTATAATTGCTGGACCAAGCACGGGGAAAGAGGGGTTATGATGGAAGATGGTGAAGAAGAAGATGATGATAACAACTATCATCATATGTTTCCTGAATACAGTAATACTGCAATGGAAGACAATGGAGAGGAAGGAGGTGAAGAACGGGCATCAGATGAGCCGGCTGATGAACTTGGTAGGGTCATTTCTGAAGCAAAGCGAGACTGTGAAACAGAAAATGAGAAGTTGAAGTTAGAGGGCATGTTAGAAGATCACAAGAAATTGTTGTACCCAAATTGTAAAGATGGCAGCACAAAGCTCGATACCACACTGGAATTGTTGCGATGGAAGGCAGAGTGTGGTCTAACTGACTCCTCATTTGAAAAGATGCTGAAAATAATGAAGCCGAAGTTTCCAAAACATAACGAACTTCCCGAGAGTACCTACGAAGCAAAGAAGACTCTTTGTCCTCTAGGATTAGATGTGCAAAAGATACATGCATGCATTAATGACTGCATCCTCTACCGCGGTAAGGAGTATGATAATTTAGATAAATGCCCGGTATGCAATGCGTTGTGGTATAAGATCAGACGAGATGACCCTGGTGATGTTGAGGGAGAGCCCCTCCGGAAGAGGGTTCCTGCTAAGGTTATGTGGTATGCTCCTATAATACCAAGGTTGAAACGCATGTTCAGAAACAAAGAGCATGCCGGGTTGTTGCGATGGCACAAAGAAGACCGTAAGAAAGACGGGAAGTTGAGACACCCTGCTGATGGGTCACAGTGGAGAAAAATCGAGAGAGACTTCCCAGACTTTGCAGGTGACGCAAGGAACTTATGGTTTGGTCTAAGTACGGATGGCATGAATCCTTTTGGGGAGCAGAGCTGCAGTCACAGCACCTAGCCCGTGACTCTATGTATCTACAACCTGCCTCCTTGGTTGTGCATGAAGCGTAAGTTCATTATGATGCCAGTGCTCATCCAAGGCCCGAAGCAACCGGGCAACGACATTGATGTGTACCTTAGGCCATTAGTTGAAGAACTCTTATAGTTGTGGGGCAAACCAGGTGTACGTGCATGGGATGAGAACAAACAGGAGCCATTTGATCTACGAGGGTTGTTATTCGTAACCATCAATGATTGGCCTGCTCTTAGTAACCTTTCAGGACAGACAAACAAGGGATATAAGGCATGCACACACTGTTTAAATAAGACTAAAGGTACATATTTACATAAATGCAAGAAGGTTGTGTACCTGGCGAATCGACGATTTCTTCCGACCAATCATCCTGTAAGAAAGAAAGGCAAGCATTTCAAAGGTGAGGCAGATCACCGGAAGAAGTCTGAACTCCCTGCTGGTGATGATGTATTTGGTATGGTCAAGGACATAGAAGTAATCTTTGGAAAGGGTCCCGGCGGTCAATCAGTTCCGAACGACGTCGCTACAGGACACGCACCCATGTGGAAGAAGAAATCTATATTTTGGGAGCTGCCATATTGGAAAGTCCTGCGTGTCCGCTCTTCAATCGACGTGATGCACGTGACGAAGAATCTTTGCGTGAACCTGATAGGATTCCTAGGCGTGTATGGGAAGACAAAAGATACACCAGAAGCACGGGAGGACCAACAAATTATGGAAGACCCAAAGAACATGCATACACATAACAAGACGGATAAAGGGCGTCACTTAAGTCGTGCCAGCTATGATCTTACCAAAGCAGAGAAGGAAATCTTTTTTGAAGTCCTTTACAGTATCAAGGTGCCGTCGGGCTTCTCATCTAATATAAAGGGGATAATAAATATGGCAGAGAAAAAGTTCCAAAACCTGAAGTCTCATGACTGTCACTTGATTATGACGCAGTTGCTTCCGATTGCATTGAGGGGGCTTCTACCGGAAAATGTTCGAGTACCCATTGTGAATCTGTGTGCATTCCTCAATGTAATATCTCAGAAGCTAATCAATCCAGATATTCTGCCAAGGTTACAGAAGGATGTGGTACAATGTCTTGTTAGTTTTGAATTGGTGTTCCCACCATCCTTCTTCAATATTATGACGCATCTCCTAGTTCACCTAGTGGAAGAGATTGCCATTCTCGGTCGGGTATTTCTGCACAATATTTTCCCCTTTGAGAGGTTCATGGGAGTCTTAAAGAAATATGTTCATAACCGTGCTAGACCAGAAGGAAGCATCTCCAAGGGATATGAAACATAGGAGGTCATTGAGTTTTGTGTTGACTTTATTCCTGACCTTAAGCCGATTGGTGTTTCTGACTCGCGACATGAAGGAAGACTAAGTGGAAAAGGCACGCTGGGAAAGAAAGCAATGATATGTAGGGACGGGGATTCTTTCACTAAAGCACACTACACAGTTCTACATAATTCCACCTTGGCAGCTCCGTATATCGAGGAACACAAGAATATTGTACGCTCCAAAAACCCGGGGAAGCCTGAATCATGGATTACAAATGAACACATGAAGTCTTTCGGTGGTTGAATGCGGACACATCTCTTGAATGACACCACTGTTGGAGATCAGCTATACTTGTTGGTCGCGTCACCATCTTCTACTGTATTGAATTTCCAAGGGTACGAAATAAATGGGAATACATTCTACACGATCGCCCAAGATAAAAAGAGCACCAACCAAAATAGTGGTGTCCGCTTTGATGCAATAGACGAGAATGGACAAAAGGACACATATTATGGTTACATAGAGGAGATATGGGAACTAGACTATGGAGTCTCTTTTAAGGTCCCTTTATTTCGCTGCAAATGGGTCAACCTGAATGGGGAAGGGGTAAAGATAGACCAGTTGTACGGAATGACAACAGTGGATCTCAACAATCTTGGTTATAGAGATGAACCATTCGTCCTAGCCAATGATGTGTCTCAGGTTTTCTATGTGAAGGACATGTCCTCCAGACCGAAAAAAAGAAAAAATATGCAAACGAATACATCATATGATGAGCCAAAGCGTCACATAGTTCTTTCAGGGAAAAGAAACATCGTGGGAATCGAGGACAAGACAGACATGTCAGAAGATTATAATAAGTTTGATGAAATTCTGCCCTTCACAGTGAAAACTGACCCAAGCATTCCGTTAAGTAAATAAGATGCTCCATGGTTACGTCTGAAGCGATCATAAGGAAGGACATATGCCAAGAAGTTCATGCTCATATTATGTAACTCTAGTTCATGTCTTTCGCGGTTTGTGGCTTGACCAAAGGATATCTTTCGCGGTTTGTGGCCTGACCGGGACTATATATAGGGGGGCCTTTAGTCCCGGTTTTGTAGTCTCAGTTTTTAATATTAATAAATGTCTTGAGTGTTAGTCCCGTTTTGTGGCTGGACCGGGACTATGAAGAAGTTGTCCCGATTCGTACTTACCATTAAGATTGTTGGAGATATGCCCTAGAGGCAATAATAAATGTAGTTATTATTATATCTTTGTGTTTATGATAAATGTTTACATTCATGCTATAATAGTATTAACAAGGAAGCATTAATACTTGTGTGATTTGTAAACTAAAATAGAGTCCCTAGTAAAGCCTCTTTATAATACTAGCTTGTTGGTTAATAAATGATTGTGGTTTACCTATAATAAACATTGAGATGTTATTAACAACAAGATCATATCGTTAGGAGAATGATATGGTGGACATACTCCTATAGATAAGCGTAGCATAAAGATCAAGTCATTTTAATAGTTCAATTGCTATATGCTTTCTGATACATAGTAACCTAATTCCTTCGACCATGAGATCATGCATATCACCTTCACCGGAAGGATGCTTTGATGACATCAAACACCACACCGTAACTGGGTGGCTATAAAGGTGGCACTGAGTGTTCAGAAAGTATTGGTTGAGACACATGGATCAAGAGTGGGATTTGTCCATCCATATGACGGATAGATATACTCTGGGCCCTCTCGGTGAAATGTCATCCAATTAGCTTGCAAGCATGTGACTGGCTCACAAGGGATCACATATCACGGGAACGAGAAAAGAGTACTTATCAGTAACGAGGTTGAACTAGGTATGCAGAGATACCGACGATCATAACCTCGGATAAGTAAACTATCATGAGACAAAGGGAAATTGGTATCGTATGTAAGTGGTTCATTCGATCGCAAAGTAATCGTATAAATATGTGGGAGCCATATGAATTTCCAGATTCCTCTATTGGTTATTATTCGGAGAAGTGTCTCGATCATGTCCACATAATTCACGAACTGTAGGGAGACACACTTAAGGATTCGGCGTTGTTTGAGTAGTTATGGAATGATGAGTAAGAGACCGAATGTTGTTCGGAGTCTCGGATGGGATCCGGGATATCACGAGGAGATCCGGAATGGTCCGGAGAATAAGATTCATATAAGGAAAGTCCTGTTTCGGGGTTGGAGAATGGTTCCGGTGTTTTCATCGGGAATGTTCTAGAAGGTTCCGGAATGTCCGGCACTCCGGAGGGGAAGGGTACATGAATGTGTCATAACAAGTTGGAATGATTGCATCATGTACTAGGTGTCATCGCTGAACAAAATAAAGGGTTTAATCAAATCCTAGTTTGAAAAGTCAAACGCCAATTTGAAAAGTCAAACGGCTATTTTGTGAGGTGGAGGGGAAGTAGGAAACCTACTTGGGGAGGAGTTCCCTCCCTCCACCGCCGGCCCACTTGGGATCCGAGTTGGGGAGGAACTTCCCTCCCCTGGCGCGCCCCCTCCACCTATATAAGGAGGGACAGGGCTGCCCCTCCAAGTACACAACACCTCCACCTCTAAACCCTAACCCTAGCCGCCGCCGCCCTCCATAGCCGCCGCCTAGGGCAACTCGCCGCCGCCTCCTAGGGCAAACCCTAGCCACCGGCCTTGCCCCCTCCTTGGTGCGTCTAAACCCTAGATCGCCGAGGATCTCTCTCATAGTCAACCATACTCGCTCCGACTTAAGGCGAAGCCCTGCGAGATCTCCCCTCTACTTCCGGTACCACGCCGTTGTGCTGCCGGAATCATTTATTGACATGCAACTTGTATTGCATAAGTGGCTTTGCGGGTGCCTGTTTCTCCCAACATAGTTAAGACTCAATTTACAACGGGTGATTGACAATACTAGTATCAATGTTGTGGTTCTTGTTCGTAAGTTAGAACGACACTTATTGAAGGCCCCAAACCACGTAAAAAAATGCAAAGAAAGTAGAGGCGTCTAACTTTGTTTTGCAGGGGTGTGCTGTGATGTGATATGGCCATGATTGTGATTATATTTGATGTATGCAATGTTCCTTATTGTAAGTGCAACCGGCAGGAGCCATATGGTTGTCTTTAAATTCTGTTAAGACCCGCGTGTCTATTCGAAGTAGTTGTAATAGTTGAAGCCGGTGGACGACAACCATGAAGCAGTGTCATTGACCTTGATGCAATGCCGGTGATGATGGAGATCATGTTCGTGCTTGAAGATGGAGATCGGAAGCACAAAGAAGAAAGGCCATATCATATCACATATTATGAATTGCATGTGATGTTAATCCTTTATGCATCTTGTATTGCTTAGTTAACGACGGTAGCATTATAAGATGATCCCTCATGCACATGAATTTCAAGTTCTAAAGTGTTCATCCTTAGTAAGCACCGTTGCTAAAGCTTGTTGTTTCGAAGCACCACGTGATGATCGGGTGTGTTAGATTCCGCAAGTGTATACAACGTGAGCAAGCCAGATTTTCTCATGCGGAAGCTAAGGTTTGATCTTGACGTGCCTAGCATGTACAGACATGGTCTCGGAACACGGATCACCGAAAGGTAAAGCATGAATCATATAGTAGATATGATGAACATGTCGATTGTTCGCCATTGAAGCTGCATCAACTCTCGTGATGATCGGTGCTGATGTGGTGGATTTGGTTCGTGTGATCACTAAAACAATGTGAGGGATGTTGTTTTGAGTGGGAGTTCACCTAGATTAATTTAATTATTAATTAGAACTCAATTTGTCATAAACTTAGTCTAAACTATTACAAATATGTTGTAGATCAATGGCGGACCCTACCATCAATTTTAATGCGTTCCTAGAGAAAGAAAAGTTGAAAAACAATGGAAGCAACTTCGCGGATTGGTTCCGCAATTTGAGGATTGTCCTCACAGCTGGTAATTTGACCTATGTGCTGGATGCACCGCTGGGTGACCCACCTGCAGCTACCGATGAAGTAAAGAATGTTTACCTCGCTCGGAAGACTCAGTACTCCACAGTTCAGTGTGCTATCTTGTATGGTTTAGAATCGGAGCTTCAGAAAAGGTTTGAGAATTCAGACCCACATGATATTGTTCGTGATCTCAAATTGATCTTTGAGACTCACGCGACAATTGAGAGCTATGAGGCTTCTAAAAAGTTCTTTAACTGCAAGATGGAAGAGGGCAGCTCCGTCAGTGAGCATGTGTTTAAGATGTCTGGGCACGCAAACAAACTTCAAAGCTTGGGTATAGTGATTCCTAATGCTTTGGGGATTTATCGTGTCCTCCAATCACTACCACCAAGTTACAAGAACTTTGTGATGAACTACAATATGCAAAACATGAACAAGCATTTGCCAGAACTCTTCGCCATGTTAAAATCTGCAGAACTGGAGATCAAGAAAGAGCACCAAGTGTTGATGGTCAATAAGACTACCAAATTCAAGAAAGGCAAGTCTAAGCAAAAGGGACACTTCAAGAAGGGTGGTAAGAAAGTTATCGCGCCGACAAAGAAGACCAAGGCTAGACCTAAGCCTGATACTGAGTGCTTTTACTGCAAGGGAGAAGGTCACTGGAAGCGGAATTGCCCAAAGTACTTGGCGGATTTGAAGAACGGCAACATCAAGAAGAAAGGTATATCCGATATACATGTTATTGATGTGTATCTCACTAGTACTCGTATTAGTGCCTGGGTATTTGATACTGGTTCGGTTGCTCATATTTGTAACTTGAAACAGGTGCTGCAGAATAAACGGAAGCTAGCGAAGAACGAGGTGACGATGTGCGTGGGAAATGGATCAAAGGTTGATGTGATAGAGGTCGGCACGCTACCTCTTCATCTACCATCGGGATTAGTTTTATACTTAAATAATTGTTATTTGGTGCCTGCGTTACGCATGAACATTATATCGGGATCTTGTTTATTGCGAGACGATTACTTGTTTAAGTCCGAGAATAATGGTTGTTCGATTTATATGAGTAATATGTTTTATGCACATGCACCTTTGATAGATGGTCTATTCTTATTGAATCTCGATAGTGGAAATACACATATTAATAACATTGAGGCTAAACGTTTGAAATCGAGCGATAACTCGACCTATATGTGGCACTGTCGTCTTGGTCACATTGGAGTGAAGCGTATGAAGAAACTCCATTCCGATGGACTTCTTGAATCACTTGATAGATGCGAAGCATGTCTGATGGGTAAAATGACTAAGACTCCATTTTCTGGTATGATGGAGCGAGCTACGGACTTATTGGAAATCATACATACCGATGTGTGTGGTCCAATGAGTGTAGCATCGCGCGGTGGTTATCGTTATGTTCTTACCTTCACGGATGACTTGAGTAGATATGGGTATATCTATTTCATGAAACATAAGTCCGAAACTTTCGAGAAGTTTAAAGAATTTCAAAGTGAGGTAGAGAATCAACGTAACAAGAAGATTAAATTTCTACGTTCTGATCGTGGAGGTGAATATCTAAGTTACGAGTTTGGCGAGCATTTGAAGAAATGCGGAATACTTTCACAATTGACACCGCCGGGAACACCATAGCGTAATGGTGTGTCCGAACGTTGTAATCGAACTCTCTTAGATATGGTTCGTTCTATGATGTCACTTACAGATTTACCGCTATCATTTTGGGGTTATGCATTAGAAACAGCCGCATTCACTTTAAATAGGGCACCATCTAAATCCGTTGAAACAACACCGTATGAATTATGGTTTGGGAAGAAACCTAAATTGTCGTTCCTTAAAGTTTGGGGTTGCGAAGCCTATGTAAAGAAGTTACAGCCGGACAAGCTTGAACCCAAAGCGGAAAAATGCGTCTTCATAGGATACCGAAGGAAACTATTGGGTATACCTTCTATCATAGATCCGAGGGCAAAATCATTGTTGCCAAGAATGGATCCTTTCTAGAGAAGGAATTTCTCTCGAAAGAAGTGACTGGAAGGAAAGTAGAACTCGGCGAGGTTGTCGAACCTTCTCTCGAAATTGCGAGTAGCGCAGCACCGGAAGAAGTTCCTGTGGTGCCTGCACCAATAAGAGAGGAAGCTAATGATGATGATCATGAAACTTCGGTTGTAGTTGCTACAGAGCCTCGCAGGTCAACGAGAACTCGTACCACTCCTGATTGGTATGATCCCGTTATGAGTGTCATGTTGGTGGACAATACCGATGACCCTGCGACATATGAGGAAGCGATGATGAGCCCAGATTCCAATAAATGGCAAGCAGCCATGAAATCCGAGATTGGATCCATGTACGAAAACCAAGTATGGACTTTGGTGGACTTACCGGATGGCCGGAAGGCTGTCGAGAACAAATGGATTTTCAAGAAGAAAACGGCTGCTGATGGTAATGTTACTGTCTATAAAGCTCGACTTGTCGCAAAAGGGTTTCGACAAATTCAAGGAGTTGACTACGATGAGACCTTCTCACCAGTAGCGAAGCTAAAGTCTCTGAGGATTATGTTAGCAATCGCTGCATATTATGATTATGAGATATGGCAGATGGATGTAAAAACAGCATTCCTCAATGGAGACATTGATGAAGAGTTGTATATGATGCAACCCAAAGGTTTTGTCGATCCTAAAGATGCTAACAAGGTATGCAAACTTCAACGGTCCATCTATGGATTGAAGCAAGCATCCCGAAGTTTGAATCAACGTTTTGATAAGGTGATCAAAAGTTTTGGTTTTATACAAATTTACGGAGAAGGTTGTATTTACAAGAAAGTGAGTGGGAGCTCTGTAGCATTCTTAATACTATATGTAGATGACATATTGTTGATTGGGAATGATGTATACCTTCTTAATAGTGTCAAGGAATATTTGAATAATAGTTTTTCAATGAAGGATCTTGGCGAAGCAGCTTACATATTAGGCATAAAGATTTATAGAGATAGATCGAGACGCCTAATATCATTGTCACAAAGTAAATATTTGGACAAAGTTCTAAAGAGGTTTGGAATGGAGGATAGCAAGAAAGGGTTCTTGCCCATTTTGCCCAATACGACCTTGAGTAAAACTCAAAGTCCGACAACGGCAGAAGATAGAGAAAGGATGAGTAAGACTCCTATGCCTCAGCCATAGGATCTCTAATGTATGCCATTCTATGTACTAGACCCGACATTGCATATGCTGTTAGTTTAACTAGCAGATATCAAAGTGATCCAGGAGTGGATCATTGGACAGCGGTCAAAAACATCCTTAAGTACTTGAGAAGAACTAAGGATATGGTTCTTTCTTATGGAGGTGATGAACAGCTCGTTGTTAATGGTTACACTGATGCTAGTTGGAACACGGATCCGGATGATTCTAAATCATAATCTGGATACGTATTTACTTTGAATGGTGCAGCAGTTAGCTGGAGGAGTGCAAAGCAAAGCGTTGTGGCGAGATCTTCAACTGAATCAGAATACATGGCTGCTTCGGAGGCTTCACAAGAAGCGATATGGATGAAAGAGTTCATTACAGAGCTGGGTGTGGTTCCTAGTGCGCTGGACCCAATGTCTATCTACTGTGATAACATGGGCGCCATAGCCAATGCGCAAGAACCAAGGTCACACAATAAGCTGAAGCACATCAAGCTGTGTTTTCACGCTATTCGAGAACATGTCCAAGATGGGGACATAAAGATTTGCAAAGTACACACAGATATGAATGTGGCGGATTGTTGACTAAATCTCTCCCGAGGACAAAACATGACCAGCACCAAACTGCCATGGGTGTTCGGTATATTACCATGTAATCTAGATTAGATGACTCTAGTGCAAGTGGGAGACTGTTGGAGATATGCCCTAGAGGCAATAATAAATGTAGTTATTATTATATCTTTGTGTTTATGATAAATGTTTACATTCATGCTATAATAGTATTAACAAGGAAACATTAATACTTGTGTGATTTGTAAACTAAAATAGAGTCCCTAGTAAAGCCTCTTTATAATACTAGCTTGTTGGTTAATAAATGATTGTGGTTTCCCTATCATGAACATCGAGATGTTATTAACAACAAGATCATAGCTTTAGGAGAATGATATGGTGGACATACTCCTATAGATAAGCGTAGCATAAAGATCAAGTCATTTTAATAGTTCAATTGCTATATGCTTTCTGATACATAGTAACCTAATTCCTTCAACCATGAGATCATGCATATCACCTTCACCGGAAGGATGCTTTGATGACATCAAACACCACACCGTAACTGGGTGGCTATAAAGGTGGCATTGAGTGTTTGGAAAGTATTGGTTGAGACACATGGATCAAGAGTGGGATTTGTCCATCCATATGACGGATAGATATACTCTGGGCCCTCTCGGTGAAATGTCATCCAATTAGCTTGCAAGCATGTGACTGGCTCACAAGGGATCACATCTCACGTGAACAAGAAAAGAGTACTTATCAGTAACGAGGTTGAACTAGGTATGCAGAGATACCAACGATCATAACCTCGTATAAGTAAACTATCGTGAGACAAAGGGAAATTGGTATCGTATGTAAGTGGTTCATTCGATCGCAAAGTAATCGTAGAAATATGTGGGAGCCATATGAATTTCCAGATTCCTCTATTGGTTATTGTTCGGAGAAGTGTCTCGATCATGTCCGCATAATTCACGAACCGTAGGGAGACACACTTAAGGATTCGACATTGTTTGAGTAGTTATGGAATGATGAGTAAGAGACCGAATGTTGTTCGGAGTCTCGGATGGGATCCGGGATATCACGAGGAGATCCGGAATGGTCCAGAGAATAAGATTCATATAAGGAAAGTCCTGTTTCGGGGTTGGAGAATGGTTCCGGTGTTTTCATCGGGAATGTTCTAGAAGGTTCCGGAATGTCCGGCACTCCGGAGGGGAAGGGTACATGAATGTGTCATAACAAGTTGGAATGATTGCATCATGTACTAGGTGTCATCGCTGAACAAAATAAAGGGTTTAATCAAATCCTAGTTTGAAAAGTCAAACGCCAATTTGAAAAGTCAAACGGCTATTTTGTGAGGTGGAGGGGAAGTAGGAAACCTACTTGAGGAGGAGTTCCCTCCCTCCACCGCCGGCCCACTTGGGATCCGAGTTGGGGAGGGACTCCCCTCTCCTGGCGCGCCCCCTCCACCTATATAAGGAGGGGCAGGGCTGCCCCTCCAAGTACACAACACCTCCACCTCTAAACCCTAACCCTAGCCGCCGCCGCCCTCCATAGCTGCCGCCTAGGGCAACTCGCCGCCGCCTAGGTTAAACCCTAGCCGCCGGCCTTGCCCCTCCTTGGTGCGTCTAAAGCCTAGATCACCGAGGATCTCTCTCATAGTCCACCATACTCGCTCCGGCTTAAGGCGAAGCCCTTCGAGATATCCCCTCTACTTCCGGTACCACGCCGTTGTGCTGCCGGAATCGCGAGGAGAGTGCTACAACCTCCGCTGTCTGCTGGAACAAGGGAGAGGAAGGTCTTCGTCGAGTACCGAAGGTGTGACCGACTGCGGAAGCGCTGCCGGAACGTAGCGCCGGAAGGATCGTCTACGCGATCTTGAGATCGGAAAGAGTACGACTACATCATCCACGAGAATCCGCTCTCGTTAAACACTTTGGAATCTTCGAGGGTAAGTTATACCATCGACTCGTTGCTACAATCTAGTGGATAGATCTTGGCTTGTTTGTTTGTATGCGGTAGAATTTTTTTGTTTTCCATGCTACGAAACCCTACAAAGATCTGATCTCCAAACGCGCACGGTAACATATTAGGGAGTGCCTCTATGACCAGTTTCTTGGAGATGCCGGAGGACTGGGATCCGGCGGCATCTCCCTGAAACTGGTCGTAGTGGTGTCCCTGCTCTCGAAAACCATCTTGCAGCTTGTAACTTCTCTAACTAGATCAATACACCTGGGAGCTAACTAATTTCACATATTAGGGAGTGCCTCTATGACCAGTTTCTCGGAGATGCCGGAGGACTGGGCTCCGTCAACATCTCCCTGAAACTGGCCGTAGTGGTGTCCCTGCTCTCGAAAACCATCTTGAAGCTTGTGACTTCTCTAACTAGATCAATACGCCTCGGAGCTAACTAATTTCACATATTAGGGAGTGCCTCTATGGCCAGTTTCTCGGAGATGCCGGAGGACTGGGCTCCGTCGGCATCTCCCTGAAACTGGCCGTAGTGGTGTACCTGCTCTCGAAAACCATCTTGGAGATGCCTCAAACTGGCTGGAGGACTGGACTCGCAGGGATGCCTATTTATAGTACAAGCAGCTCGGCATAGTGTCGACACTTACGAAATAATGTCGACACTCACCCCTATTATTAGTGCTGACTCGTGTTTTGTCCCGGTTGGTGTCTCCAACCGGGACTACAGGTTCATCTTTAGTCCCGGTTGGTAACACCATCCGGGACAAGGTACACGCCGTACGACATAATGTCGACACTCACCCCTATCATTAGTGCTACCTGGCCCAGCCTGCCGAAATCCCTCCGTGTGGTGTCGACAATGAAAATCCTGTTTCAGAATGCTACCGTCCCATTTTTAGAACAATCCGAACAATGAAAATCCTTCGCGTGGTGTCATATTATGTTACATAGTTGAAAGGAAAAATACCAGACTTGGTATATTGATCATGTTTCGAAAAAACCTTCACAAAATGACCTATCATGTTCGAGGTTTCATGGCTTTCGGTCCAAATGACCGATGTTATGTGCTGAATCACGGCATAGTTTGTGATGTTGTGCCCATATTATGCATGTGTGTGGATATTGGTATGGAGAACAATGTTGCAGGAGGAAGTTTTCCTTTCTGTCGCACGGAAAAGCCCTTTTCCATTTTCCGAGCGCAAAAAACGGGTCGTTTTGTGAAGTAACCACCAAAATGCCGTTTCAGAATGCTACCGTCCCATTTTCCTAAAATACTATACCACCTTACATGGACTATCTCCCAACCGGGACATCTCAAACCTTTTCGTCCATCCCGGGTAAAAAGGACAAATGTCTGCCGAATAGGTAGGAAGTGGGTCCGGTTTTTACTACAGGTACATGATCTATCGCCCGTGATTTTTTGAAAAAATCATTTTTAGACTCTCAATATGTGGTTTCTTCAGAGATCCAATGCAAGTTCTAACGATGCTCGTCCCCTATCTTCATGCACACCGGTTCGACCATAGATAGAAATTCAAATAATTCAAAACGGGCATAATAAATTCAAAAAAAATCCGAACAATGAAAATCCTTCGCGTGGTGTCATATTATGTTACATAGTTGAAAGGAAAAATACCAGACTTGGTATATTGATCATGTTTCGAAAAAACCTTCACAAAATGACCTATCATGTTCGAGGTTTCATGGCTTTCGGTCTAAATGACCGATGTTATGTGCTGAATCACGGCATATTTTGTGATGTTGTGCCCATATTATGCATGTGTGTGTACATTGGTATGGAGAACAATGTTGCAGGTGGAAGTTTTCCTTTTTGTTGCACGAAAAAGCCCTTTTCCATTTTCCGAGCGCAAAAAAGGGTCGTTTTGTGAAGTAACCACCAAAATGCCATTTCAGAATGCTACCGTCCCATTTTCCTAAAATACTAGACCACCTTACATGGACTATCTCCCAACCGGGACATCTCAAACCTTTTCGTCCATCTCGGGTAAAAAGGACAAATGTCTGCCGAATCGGTAGGAAGTGGGTCCGGTTTTTACTACAGGTACATGATCTATCGCCCGTGTTTTTTTGAAAAAATCATTTTTAGACTCGCAATATGTGGTTTCTTCAGAGATCCAATGCAATTTCTAACGATGCTCGTCCCCTATATTCATGCACACCAGTTCGACCATAGTTAGAAATTCAGATAATTCAAAACGGGCATAATAAATTCAAAAAAAATCCGAACAATAAAAATCCTTCGCGTGGTGTCATATTATGTTATATAGTTGAAAGGAAAAATACCAGACTTGGTATATTGATCATGTTTCGAAAAAACCTTCACAAAATGACCTATCATGTTCGAGGTTTCATGGCTTTCGGTCCAAATGACCGATGTTATGTGCTGAATCACGGCATAGTTTGTGATGTTGTGCCCATATTATGCATGTGTGTGGACATTGGTATGGAGAACAATGTTGCAGGAGGAAGTTTTGCTTTCTGTCGCACGGAAAAGCCCTTTTCCATTTTCCGAGCGCAAAAAACGGGTCGTTTTGTGAAGTAACCACCAAAATGCCGTTTCAGAATGCTACCGTACCATTTTCCTAAAATACTATACCACCTTACATGGACTATCTCCCAACCGGGACATCTCAAACCTTTTCGTCCATCCCGGGTAAAAAGGACAAATGTCTGCCAAATCGGTAGGAAGTGGGTCCGGTTTGTACTACAGGTACATGATCTATCGCCCGTGATTTTTTGAAAAAATCATTTTTAGACTCTCAATATGTGGTTTCTTCAGAGATCCAATGCAAGTTCTAACGATGCTCGTCCCCTATCTTCATGCACACCGGTTCGACCATAGATAGAAATTCAGATAATTCAAAACGGGCATAATAAATTCAAAAAAAATCCGAACAATAAAAATCCTTCGCGTGGTGTCATATTATGTTACATAGTTGAAAGGAAAAATACCAGACTTGGTATATTGATCATGTTTCGAAAAAACCTTCACAAAATGACCTATCATGTTCGAGGTTTCATGGCTTTCGGTCCAAATGACCGATGTTATGTGCTGAATCACGGCATATTTTGTGATGTTGTGCCCATATTATGCATGTGTGTGTACATTGGTATGGAGAACAATGTTGCAGGTGGAAGTTTTCCTTTTTGTCGCACGAAAAAGCCCTTTTCCATTTTCCGAGCGCAAAAAAGGGTCGTTTTGTGAAGTAACCACCAAAATGCCATTTCAGAATGCTACCGTCCCATTTTCCTAAAATACTAGACCACCTTACATAGACTATCTCCCAACCGGGACATCTCAAACCTTTTCGTCCATCTCGGGTAAAAAGGACAAATGTCTGCCGAATCGGTAGGAAGTGGGTCCGGTTTTTACTACAGGTACATGATCTATCGCCCGTGTTTTTTTGAAAAAATCATTTTTAGACTCGCAATATGTGGTTTCTTCAGAGATCCAATGCAAGTTCTAACGATGCTCGTCCCCTATATTCATGCACACCAGTTCAACCATAGTTAGAAATTCAGATAATTCAAAACGGGCATAATAAATTCAAAAAAAAATCCGAACAATAAAAATCCTTCGCGTGGTGTCATATTATGTTATATAGTTGAAAGGAAAAATACCAGACTTGGTATATTGATCATGTTTCGAAAAAACCTTCACAAAATGACCTATCATGTTCGAGGTTTCATGGCTTTCGGTCCAAATGACCGATGTTATGTGCTGAATCACGGCATAGTTTGTGATGTTGTGCCCATATTATGCATGTGTGTGGACATTGGTATGGACAACAATGTTGCAGGAGGAAGTTTTGCTTTTTGTCGCACGGAAAAGCCCTTTTCCATTTTCCGAGCGCAAAAAACGGTCGTTTTGTGAAGTAACCACCAAAATGCCGTTTCAGAATGCTACCGTACCATTTTCTTAAAATAGTATACCACCTTACATGGACTATCTCCCAACCGGGACATCTCAAACCTTTTCGTCCATCCCGGGTAAAAAGGACAAATGTCTGCCGAATCGGTAGGAAGTGGGTCCGGTTTGTACTACAGGTACATGATCTATCGCCCATGATTTTTTGAAAAAATCATTTTTAGACTCGCAATGTGTGGTTTCTTCAGATATCCAATGCAAGTTCTAACGATGCTCGTCCCCTATCTTCATGCACACCGGTTCGACCATAGTTAAAAAATTAGATAATTCAAAACGGGCATAATAAATTCAAAAATATCCGAACAATGAAAATCCTTCGCGTGGTGTCATATTTTGTTACATAGTTGAAAGAAAAAATACCAGACTTGGTATATTGATCATGTTTCGAAAAAACCTTCACAAAATGACCTATCATGTTCGAGGTTTCATGGCTTTCGGTCCAAATGACCGATGTTATGTGCTGAATCACGATATAGTTTGTGATGTTGTGCCCATATTATGCATGTGTGTGGACATTGGTATGGAGAACAATGTTGCAGGAGGAAGTTTTCCTTTTTGTCGCACAAAAAAGCCCTTTTCCATTTTCCAAGCGCAAAAAACGGGTCGTTTTGTGAAGTAACCATCAAAATGCCATTTCAGAATGCTACCGTCCCATTTTCCTAAAATACTAGACCACCTTACATGGACTATCTCCCAACCGGGACATCTCAAACCTTTTCGTCCATCCCAGGTAAAAAGGACAAATGTCTACCGAATTGGTAGGAAGTGGGTCCGGTTTGTACTACAGGTATATGATCTATCGCCCGTGATTTTTTGAAAAAATCATTTTTAGACTCGCAATATGTGGTTTCTTCAGATATCCAATGCAAGTTCTAGCGATGCTCGTCCCCTATCTTCATGCACACCGGTTCGACCATAGTTAGAAATTCAGATAATTCAAAACGGGCATAATAAATTCAAAAAAATCCGAACAATAAAAATCCTTCGCGTGGTGTCATATTATGTTACATAGTTGAAAGGAAAAATACCAGACTTGGTATATTGATCATGTTTCGACAAAACCTTCACAAAATGACCTATCATGTTCGAGGTTTCATGGCTTTCTGTCCAAATGAAGGATGTTATGTTCTGAATCACGGCATAGTTTGTGATGTTGTGCCCATATTATGCATGTGTGTGGACATTGGTATGGAGAACAATGTTGCAGGAGGAAGTTTTCCTTTTTGTCGCACGGAAAAGCCCTTTTCCATTTTCCGAGCGTAAAAAAGGGTCGTTTTGTGAAGTAACCACCAAATGCCGTTTCAGAATGCTACCGTCCCATTTTCCTAAAATACTAGACCACCTTACATGGAATATCTCCCAACCGAGACATCTCAAACCTTTTCGTCCATCTTGGGTAAAAAGGACAAATGTTTGTCGAATCAGCAGGAAGTTGGTCCGGTTTTTCCCGCCATTTCTTCCCGCCAGTTTTTCCCGCCGGTTCTTCTCGCCAGTTCTTCCCTCCAGTTATCTTCCTGCCATTTCTCACTATATATATGTAGGGTTGGCCTCCATTGTCATTACACATCTCTAGACTCATATCTGCAACCTCATTACTCTCTCCCATTACTTCCACCGTAGCACTAACTCCCAGGGAGGCGGAGGCGCTTTGCGCCTCGAACTACCCCTGCCCGTCGGGCTACTGTGTCCCCGTCGGCTGGATGCTGAGCGCCGGAGGCGTGCCGGTTCCTCATGTCCCTCTAGGTGTGGCGTGTCGGATGGCCATCATGAACCACTACTACTTCGAGCTCACGACGACACGTTTTAAATCAGACTGGACTGAACGAAGAAAGATCTTTCCACACAAGAGTGGAAGGGATCCTTTAGAAATAGTTCTTAGCTCCAATCTTCTCTGCTGTCTAGGATCGTTAGTGCTATAGTGGAGACACGGAGCAGCGGAGGAATCCCAGATGGCATCCTGACTATTTCCCGACTTGGGAAGCCTTCTTCGTGGATCGGCGTGAGAGGGCGATCGCCAGGCACGAGGAGGACGGCCCTCCTCCTCCGAACTTCAATGAGGCCGGCCGTCGGTTGTGGTGGCGCGGCCGGACTCTCTAGAGCGTCATGGCCTACGACACGGCCGCCGATTCTAGCCCCCGCCTGCGCTACCCTCAAGTCCAGCCCACTCGTACTCAGCCTTCAAGGTTCAACTACGGCGACCCCAACGACGACAGCGACGACGGCCGCGGCGAGTACGACAACTACAGTGGCGAGTATTACAGGTGTAGGCAGGAGCATGACTGAATCATTCCAACATTGCAAAACAAGTTCGGCCGATTGTGGCTTAATCTGGCCATGTATCTTAATTTTCAGTTCTTCTATGTAACTTTGTGTTAGTTGCGTTATGTACTTTAATTCCAGTTCTATCCTAATCAAATTTTCTAATTGTTCTTCTATGTAACTTTGTGTTAGTTGTGTTAGTTGCGTTATGTTTAAAGTTTTTCTAAATTCCAAATTAATATTAAAAAAATATAAGTTAATTCATTTTTAATTGTAAATGGTTCATATTTTAAATGGTTACATTAATTATTTTTTAAAGCAGAAAATGGTTTTGAATTATTTATTCAAATCCAAACACTTTTTATGTTTAAAGTTTTTCTAAATTCCAAATTAATATTCAAAAAATATAAGTTAATTCATTTTTAATTTTAAATGGTTCATAGTTTAAATGGTTAAATTAATTATTTTTAAAAACAGAAAATGGTTTTGAATTATTATTCAAATTCAAACACTTTTTATGTTTAAAGTTTTTCTAAATTCCAAATTAATATTCAAAAAATATAAGTTAATTCATTTTTAATTTTAAATGGTTACATTAATTATTTTTTAAAAATAGAAAATGGTTTTGAATTAGTTATTCAAATCCAAACACTTTTTATGTTTAAAGTTTTTCTAAATTCCAAATTAATATTCAAAAAATATAAGATAATTCATTTTTAATTTTAAATGGTTCATAGTTTAAATGGTTACATTAATTATTTTTAAAAACAGAAAATGGCTTCGAATTAGTTATTCAAATTCAAACACTTTTTATGTTTAAAGTTTTTCTAAATTCCAAAGTAATTATCATTTAAAAAACATTACAAATTTAAACCCCAAAATAAAAAATCAGGCGGGAACAGAGAGAAAATTCCTGAATTTTTTTGAAAACAGGGTCATATGTCCCGGTTGGGGCCACCAACCGGGACTAAAGACCCCTGCACGCGCCAACCCTTGGTCTGCTGAAAAAATTGGAGTATACGTCCCGGTTGGTGGCCCCAACCAGGACATATGACCCTTTAGTTCCTGTTGGAGCCACCAACCGGGACTAAAGGTCCTTTGGTTATAACTGACGCGCCTCCTCTTCTTCTTCCTCATCTCACTTCTCTGCTTCTCACCGACGCGCGCACAGGAACCGCCCCCGACGCCGGCAGGCTGCCCGAGCTCGCCGCCGCCCGCGCGTTCCGTCCGCGACCACCGCCGCCTCCGTCCGTGCGCGCCCCAGCTACTTCCCCCCCGCCCCCCGCCCGACGCCGCCGCCACTCGAGCTCGATGGAGACGACGCTCCGGTGACCAAGAAGGAGCGGCGCCGCCACTATCTTGCTCCCTGCATCGCCCTCTCTCTAACGCGCTGTGAGCCTCTACACCTCCCAGTGCCCTCCGTTTGCCTGCTTGCTTGTTCTAGCCGCCACGCGTCGTGTCCCTGCAAGCACCGCCGCCGCTGCCCGCCGTGCGCCCAGCTCCGGTGACCTTCTTCGAGCGGCGCCGCCACTTTATTGCTTACCTCGACGCGCTGCTTCGATCAAGCCTAGCCCCGTCGCCCCGCACGCCTCACAGCGCCGTCCCCGGTGACCACCCGACGGTGGCCGCCGAGATGATGTCACCCCGGCGTCACGCTGACGTGGCCCACGGGCCCGCTGACCTTTGACCACCACGGTGGCTTGCTGATGTGGCCTAGGGCCCAGCAGTCAGTCACAGTGGCTAGGTTCTGTCTGGGTAAGAAACCCAACCCTTTGCTAATGTCATATTGACACAGTAATTCAATTTTAAATGATTTAATAATTCCAGAAATTGATATAAACTTGTAATTCAATATCTTTTTATTTATAAGTCAGAAAAATACAAATAATATATCAAATTGTTGAGAAAAATGAAACCTATCTATTTAACCTATAATCATGCATTGTTCAACAACTTAAATGACAAGTATAATTAGAATAACAAATGCACCCCTCTCATATGTTCCGGAGTTTCCCCGAGTTAGGGTTTTCACCCCTCGAAACCCCGATTAAATCGTCGAGCATGTCTTAGGGTTACATTCCAATGCAAATTAACTTGTCATATCATCATACTTGCTTGAGCATTGCATCGATGCCATATGTTGATTGTTTCCCTTTCTTTTCGGTGTTTGGATTATTAGGTTTATTATTAGTTAGGTATTATTAGGTTTATTAATTAGTTTGGCATTATTGGTCTTCGGCCCCGCTGGTCAGTCACTGTGGGTAGCCCCAGACCCGATTCACATTGTCAAGCAACTTAAAAACCCTATCTTAGATAAGGAATCATTAATACCCCTTAGGTGCATGTGGGTTCGACGATGTGCCTTCGCCAGGGCATTCCGAACCCTCTTAAATCGATTCCAGTATGGTATTTTCTTAGTATCTAGTGTTACCTATCTGCTGGATAGTTTCCCTTTTGTAGCCTTATACTCATGTTCCCCTCTTAGGTGCATGTCGGTTTAGGGTTTCTCTTCATTTTTATTATTGTGTATGTATATATTAGGGTTTCTCTGAATTAGGGTTTATATCTCTCAACACCGTACCTAACTTTCTCCATTAGCCGCTTCAACTTATTCGTTTTTCCACCTATGCAGAAAATATGGACCCACACGTCAGAGACAAAGAAAAGGAAGAGTTGATCCAAGGTGTGATCCGCGGGGAAGAAAATTTAGATGTATCAACATTTCTGAACAACTCCGGTGAGGGTGATCCTCTTTTTGCCGGAATAGACGACTTGTTTGAGGTTGAAGGTGTTGCCTTCCGCGAGGGAGAAGGCGATGCCTTGTGTAATCGAGAAGACGACCGCTCCGGCGAGGTGCATGTAATATAATTAATTCATTAATTAATCATCTGCTATCTATATAGAAATAGTAACGACGATCTTTCTTCTTTTAGCCCTCCGGATCGAACAAATCTACTGAAAAGAGCAGACGAGGCCCAACCAAAAAGTTGCAAGACCATGAGAGGTTCAGGATCAAAGATGTCGCTGAAGACGGCAAACCGACGGCTCCCGAAGTTGTCGCAAACAAATTTGTGGCACAATGCGGAGTAATCATTAGGGACTTAATCCCGATCACCATTCGAAATTGGAATAGGCCTGCTGATGCGAAAGAAGAGGGAACATGTTTATTTGTCCCTAACCACGCCAAAGATTTACTGTGGAAGAGGCTCATGGTTAATTTCAAACTACCGAAGATAGAGCTGGACCCAAATGCGGAGGATCCAGTTGAGGACGCCTTAGAACATGGGAGAGCCATGGAGGCTAAGGTCAGGGAGTGGGCTTTGAAGAAGATGGCCCAGTGTTTCACCAACTGGAAGAAAAGTTTGCACCTTGACTATGTCGTGAAAGAGAAGACTCCCGATTTCAAGAATATTTAGTTTGAGAAGATAAAACCATTCTGGGCTGAGTTTGTGGAATACAAGACATCAGAAAAAGCTAAGAAAATGTCTGCAACGAATAAGCTGAATGCTGCTAACAAGAAGTATCACCATACTATGGGGCAAGGTGGCTACAGGGCTGGCATTCCTAAGTGGGAGAAACTTGAGAATGAACTGCGTGCTAAAAAGATCACCCCAGAGACAGACGATTGGGTAGAACGTGCAAGGAATTGGTTTTATGAGCATGGGGGCACGTTGGACTCAGAAGGGATGTGTATATATAACATACGACATAAAGAAGACCCCTTGCCAATCGAGAGGATGAGAAAAGCAGTAAAGGCTGTTAAAGATGGGGACTTCATTCCCGATAGAGAGAATGATGAGCTCACATTCGCCCTTGGAAATAAGGAACATGATGGACGAACACGAGGCACAAGAGGCTCCCAACCATGAAGGACTGGGTTTTCCGAAGAGAGGAAGAAATATCCTGATAGAAGTCGTCAGAGGAGAAAGGACAGGGCGGAAGTTGAAGCAGATAGTCAGAAAGAGCGAATGCGTATAATTGAAGAACGAATAAAGCAACAACAAGATGAAATTAACGCACTTAAAGAGCAAAGTACTACCGGCCCATCTCAGCAGCACACTGCATTCGATGCTACCGGCCTATCGAATAATCGAAAAAGCAGCGTGGCTTCCACCGAGGTCCCGGGTGATGACAATGGCGATGACGATGGTGCACCGACGATGGCTCCTGTTTGCTACCCAGTGGATGATATCACAGAGATGACACACTGCGAGCTACATGTCAAAGTTGTGAACATATCAATGAAGGTGGCGGTCGGCTATGCCTTACCAATTGGACACACACCAACTTACCACTGTCGTCCGGTTCCAGAGGGCTACGCTGTTGTCGGGGTGGATGAAATCATGCCAACCTTTGAAGTTTTGAAGCTTGACTACCCTGCAGGTGAAGGGGATGTGACTGAACTGGGAGACGCAAAAAACGTCACCATTCTATGGCCAAAGGAATGTATCGTGCTTCAAAATCACACGCCAAGGCCATCTTCGCCGCCACCTCACCCGTCTCCAGCGAGGTCGTCGCCGCCGCGGCAGCCGTCTTCGTCGCCTCACCCGGCTCCGTCGCCTCACCAATCTCCGGCGCAGCCATCGCCGCGGGAGCCATCGCCGGCGCCTCAGGATAAAAAGCGTAAGCGTACCGCTACTCTGCGTCGTGGTAAGCGATTGCCAAACGTAAACAAGAGCCTCTTCCAAAAGTACTAAAGGTTCCTCCAAAGAGAGCTTACGACTATACTGAAGAGGATACTGCGACGATCATTGATGCGGAAACGACAGTGTTTTTCGCTAAGCTGAGGCAGCCGAAAGAGCCAGAGTTCCCCAGCACCAAAGAAGAAAAAGCCAAAGTGTTGAAAATGCTAAAGTCTCTTCATCAACCCGAGCCGAAGCTGTCATCAGACTATGAGCGTTCTATTCTCAAGTCACATGCGGCACAAAAAGCCTCGAAGAGCAGTACTGATGCAAGCGAGAAATCTGTTGCCCAGCTCGGAGAACAAGCAAAACAGTCTTGCGCCCCTCTGAAGGTGATTTACCAAACCAATGTGGGGTCGAGCAAATATGGGGCCTAAGAGAAGTATGATCCAGAGGTAGTTGCACAATACGGAGAAGCTACCGCTACTCAAGGTATGAGTATTGTCCAGTACTTATTCCAGTTAGAGAACTTCCCCGTGAGTGAAGTAGCATACAAATATCAGTACGGCAAACCTCTCGTCAAACCTGAGGAGGTAAACAATCTTCCAATAAAAATGCGAAGATTGCATAACTGGTACATGCATGCCACAAAGGCCGGGGCTAACTGGATAGTGCCGAGGGTTACAAAAAATCATCATGGGAAAGAAAAGGATGACATGATATCCATTAAATTTGATGAACTGTTTCAATTATTCAATCAAGACGCCTTGGACAAATCGATCATCAGTGCCTATTGTCTGTAAGTACTAATTCTGTAATTAATTTAGTCTCCAGCTATCTCACCTTGTTTATTGCATGCATATAATCATACTGTAATACGCAGAATGAAGATTCTCGAATGCAGCAGAGGACAAATCTATGACATTGGCTTCATTGACCCATATTGGGTTCATGAAGCTAATCTCAAAACAATCCCCCAGGAGACGGAGGATAATATAGTACACGCGTTAAGGTTTCAAGAAACCAGAAGGGAAATACTTTTTCCTTACAACTTCGAGTGAGTGTTATTGTCTTCTATACACTTTCTATTTCGCTTACTCGATGTTAAGTATATAATTGATTAGTTATGCATTCGCAGCTTCCACTATATTCTGTTAATCATTCAACTTGACAAAGGGCGTGTAATAGTCATGGACTCGAAACATAAACCCCTTGAGACGTGGAAGGACATGCAGATGCTTCTCCAGCGGTAATTCTAATCATTACGACACTATATCGGCAACGTTCGTGAATTTTATGATATCAAGTAATTAATAACTTCTTTTATTCGTTTTCTTCGTCGGGCAGCGCTTGGAAACGGTTCACCAACAAGGCTAGGGGTGTTTGGAAAGAGGAGCTTATATTTCAACCACTAGATGTAAGCACCACTAGCTATATCCGCGCATCTCTTTGATTCTAGTTTTGATACAATTATTATCATGCTTGATTATTATTTTGATTGAACTCTGTTCTCGTAAAGTGCCTGACGCACGGACCAGGTAACAATCTATGTGGATACTATGTTTGCAAGTTCATCTGGCAGACGTGCGATGAGAAGGGCAGAAATTTAGAGCAACTCCACGTACGTAAACAATTTCTATAGTTTTTAGTTACAATCAAATTGTGTTTAGTTTCATTCATATAGGCTGACTCCTTTTTTAAATCAGATCGAACGTCTACGGGACGGTCTTCTGCCAAAGGATCGCGTACGAGCAATTCAGGAGGAATTGGCGGGATTTTTGGATGCAGAAGTCCTAAACCCAAAAGGAGAATACTATTCGGCTGTGTATAGACAATAGGGATTGTAAAAAGAGCAACTTTTGTATGTAGTGCATGAACTCGATCCGTGTATCGAATGTAATATTGTCATGATGATCTTGTGTAATATAACGGTTCCTTCATTGATAAGTGCAAAACACTAAATAAACAATAAAACAACCTAAATGAAT
This sequence comes from Avena sativa, assembly GCA_916181665.1. NCBI lineage: Eukaryota > Viridiplantae > Streptophyta > Magnoliopsida > Poales > Poaceae > Avena > Avena sativa. Next base: position 364,031,387 of record OV702279.1, on the reverse strand, counting down.
TCTCTGCCGCGGCACAAAAAGTGGCGAAAATGCTGCCGCGGCAACAAAATGTGCCAAAATGAATTCTCTGCCGCGGCAGAGAAATGGGCCAAATCTCTGCCGCGACAGAAGGTTATTTGTCCCGGTTCGTGTTACGAACCGGGACTAATGCTCCACCCCCCTCGCGCTCTGACGCCGCCACGTGTACCCCCATTTGTCCCGGTTGGTGGGACAACCGGGACTAAAGGTTGGGGCTTTAGTCCCGATTGCCTCGTCCCGGTTGGGTAACCGGGACTAAAGCCCCTTACCAACCGGAACCAATGGGCCTCTCTGCACTAGTGACTATTTGTATATAGGGGCCCATTTTTTAGTCTTGCACCGGCCCCCGACATCTCAGGGTCGTCCCTGCTGGCGGCTCTGCCGAGGCGATGGCGATGGTGATATTCACCAGCGTGGACACGGCCTACCGCACCTCCATGTAGTGGTAGGTTGTGGTCATGACCTCCACACCCGAGCTCCGATGAGACGACGGTGGCGACGGGACTCGATTGCTTTTGATTTTTAAAATTAGGGTGTTATCTATGAAAAGATTGTCGAAGAAGGCGACGGTGTAATTTCTAACTTTCACCAACTTCTTCGCGGGAAAAGGTTCACGGTCGAACCGTAACAATACATTTGCATGTATATGATTAAGATAAGAATAGTGCCATGATTAAATAAGAATTAACAAATTAGATAGATTAAGTTATTTATTTTTTAAATAAGGTAATATTGATTCACAGCATCTCACATAAGCACATACCACTGAACTCATAGATCAGTGAGTTTCTTTAAGAAGGGAACGTCCGCGGGAGAGAAGCTCAGTTGATCTACCAACACGGCCCATTGCGCTCCTATCAAAGTCTGGTCCAAATAAATTTTGGACCTGTCCGAGTTACAAAAGTAAAATTTATACTAAAGTTTTATATTTTAACTTATTGTTATTATTGTATAATCTTAATAAGTGTCTATTTCCAATTAATTAGTTATAGCACTGTCAACAAAAACTGAAATATAACTAACATTAAATATGTAGCATTTCTTTGTAGTGTAACATCATTCAAAAATACGCTTTACCTTGTTCTAGTTTAGATATATTTTGTAACAAAAATGTGGTAGTTTTCTATCTATATACATTGTTGAAAATTTATAGAATTGTACACCTCCTTTTCTTGCTACTGGAGTAATATTTAAATATCATTAATATTTTGTAGACATACTGTCTAATAAATATCTTAGTAGCACCTTCCCGTGTTTCATTATTTAAACAAATTTACTAAAATTCTCGAGTACAAATTAAACTGTTGGGTTGGCTCTCTACAATTTTTTGTTGGCCAAATGTGCCTTACAAGCTACAATGTGTTCGATAACAATCTGGCAGCACATGCATTTTATATAATTTATATTGAAATATCCATACTTATACTAATCACCAATGATCCAAACAATATCATAGATTCTGCAATATTCGTATAGGATAGATATCGTTGGCCGCCTCATAAACAAGTGTGTGGTATTATCTGTTGTACATAACTTTTCATTTGAGGGGGAAAGCTCGGGAGTATTCAGTGATCAAAGGATTACAGCCAGCTAGCACCAGGTGCTTCACATCCTCTGAATAATGACGTACCCAACACTTCGTACATCCACCAGAACTACCTAAGTTGGCTAAGCTATGTGCTACCTTATTTTCATCCCGAGTAATCTTTACTAACTTAACATCTCGTAGACTAATCAGACGTTTAGCTTCCTCATAGAGGTGACCATAGGCTGAAGTATTACGCCTTTTATCCTACAGAGCAGCAAGAACATTTGAGCAATCTGACTGAATTATAATTGGATCGTCTGACCACTGCTGAGCCATAGACAAACCCTCCAGCACCGCACTGAGCTCCGCCTCCTCCGCATCATTACAGAAATGCAGCTGCCGAACGCAGAGAAAATAGCGTTGCCATCTGAATCACGGCCAGTCATTCCGGTACCTCCACCTCCATCCGACAGATACGATCCATCCATAGAAAGAGCAGTCCAACCCTCGCATTTTTTCGGCTAAGGCAAAACAGGAGGTCTCGACGATGTTCCCGTGGGCCTCATCGTAGTAATGCAGGAATATCCCTGCAGCTACTTTAACGGCAGTTTTTTCCTTCCCTTGGGTTGCTTCCACTCGAAAATAAGCCCGGCCATAGTCAATAATCGAGGCTTTCATTTTATCGATCGGTCCATGATCGAGATCCTGATCAAGTGATCTCTTCCTGACCACGTAAGGAATCACGTAAGCTGGCCGGATCTCCCGTAGGGCACGGTACGTGTGTGGGTTGTAGATGTTTGATAGGGAAATCGTGACGAGAGGTGACAGCTACTCATCTGGGGCGACAAATGATCGCAGTCCATTCATCCCAGATAGATACTCCTATCAATTATCCGAGCTGCTTTATTTGGAGACGCCTCCCTAAGTGCCAGCAACGCTGCCAAGCATCCACAATGATTAGCGCGTTGGAATAGTAGTGGGCCTTGTGTTATTTCCGTCATAATGGCTCTCTCAGAACTAATTTTTCTGATGGTAATAGACCTTGTTAATGCATATTAAAAAAAAATGCAAACGCCAATAGATGAGGTGACACTCTATCATTCTTCGGTATAGGGACTATATTCATATGAAGACCAAAGAAGGGACGGATGAAGCAATCTGAGTATGTGACATGGGGGAGGGGGGGCCAACTGGGGCACCCCTATCATTGGTTCTCTAGCTGCGCCACTGGTCGTGCCACCATGTCTCTGCACCAACATGATGTAATAAAAAGATTATACAAAGAGATAATCAAAATAGCAAGGATGAACACAACCAATTGGTTTAAAAGAAATTTATATGGAGCGTATGTTCGAATTTAAGTCCTGCAGAACTAATGCATTGGAGTCGTCAGATCTTTAAGTCCATGGTGGATGATAACTCTTTTTTTTGTAATGCCATGTGGCAACTTGCCAGGGCCCACTACTGTTTTTTTCCCTTGTGACTTTCAACGAAGGTGCAGTAGCAGGTATATTCGCACGATATGGCAGTCCAAAAAAAAGCGATAAACAAAACGGTTGCATCATACTTCGTGATGATCCACCGGTGATGGGAACACAAGGGTAACTAGAGAGTATCCCAACAACAATGTCTTTAAGAAGGGAACAATGTCGACATAGTTGGATCCAACCATTGAGGCAAGATCGCATTGGTTTTCACTTGAATTCTTTTTACCAAACAATAGGGAATTCCTTCAGTAAGAGAACACGTCCGTGTGAACACCCTATTGCAAAGTCAACTAATGAAGGTTGGGTCTATAGATTTCACCTCTCGAAGGCTGGAACTGAAGACTCGTCAGCAGTTTAACCATACTTGGTGAAATTTAATATCAGCCATGTAGCGGTTGTTAAGCTAGCGTCGTCCCACAAGCGCATTGTGTGCCTGCTCGATAGTCCGGCGCAACACCCACTTCAAGTTTTCTTCGAGAGTCAATCTATAGTTAAACTTTAAGCGAGTTTACAGGAAAAAAAATATAACAACACCTATATGAAGCTAAATACTTCCTCCGATCCATATTACTTGTCGTTGAAATAGATGTATCTAGCACTAAATCATGTCTAGTTACATCCATTTTAGTGACAAGTAATATGAATTGGAGGGAGTAGTTATATAATAAAAACATATTTTATAAATCTACTAGTAATACTAATTTAATGTCATAAAGGCTGGTGTGTTTTAATATCAACACGATCGATCTTTTTTTGGAGAATTGGATTTCACAGAAGTTGGCCTGGAAACGCAGTGAAGGAGGGAGTGTACCCTGTGCTCGCCACGCGCCGCCCTCGAGTGGAAGCTACACGTCATCCCTGCCCGTGCCGGTACAATGCACGCCCCCACACCGGGCATGTGCGTGCGCCCACGCCTGCCGGCCGATCCGGTCGGGGGGCTACAGACGACGAACGGGGAGAAAATGAGTAATCCCGAATCCTGGATTAGCTCCTTTCCGTGTGCTCGATCGTGCCATCGCGATCCTGCCTTGTACGCGTTGTCCTCCTCATCACTCACGACCAACTTAACGTCTCTGTTCTTCCTTGCTAGGCTATCCTTAGCGCCTACCGGCTGCGTACGTGCGATCTGCGACACGCAAACGCGGAATTTTACACCAAGCGTGTTTGGGTCGCCCTACCTACTCTTTTCGTCCGCAAATAAGTGTACATCTAGCTTTTGCCTAAGTCAAAGATAACCAAATTTAACCAAATTTATAGAGAAATATAAAAACACATATTATATCAAATTGACATATTATGAAACTAAATTAAAAATAAATCTAATGGTACCAATTTAGTGTCATAAATGTTAGTACGTTGTCCTAAAAAGTTAGTCAAACGGTAGTAAAGTTTGACTTAAGACAAGGCTAGAAGTACACTTATTTGCGGACGAAGGTAGTAGCTGCTAGCAACCTACTACTATCGATCAAGCACTAGTACACAAAAATTCTTTGGTTTGCATTCTCTAGTTCCAGGCATGTCTTGGGTCAGAACCGGTGTGTGAGCACTAGTTTCAGTTGTCATTTTTAACGGCTAGGAGGTTGGGGAAGCTCTAGTCTCGGATCATTTTGGACCTTTAGTCTCGACTTGTGATGCGATCCGGGACTAAACGGGTGCGGCGGCGCGGGCAACGTTCTTTAGTACCGGACGAAAGCAATATCCTCTAGTCCCGCACTAATAGGAAAAGGCCCAATGGCGTTGTTCCGAAAAGGTGGTTCGTGACGTTGAATGTGCACGCCACTAATCTCACATCACTGTTAGAAGATAGTGGTGGTGTCTCATGTGAATGCTAAGGGCGTGTTTGGTAGCCCCGCTCCACTCAGAATCTTCCACCTCAGACCGAATTCGCGTGTTTGTTAGGTCGGGTCGTTGGTCTAGGCACTGCTCACCTCATGCAAAAAAGGCCTCTGGGCACTGCCCAGTTGAGAAGCCGAAAACGAGCTTCGCTCTTGGGCAGGGTTGAGCTCGCACCGAAAATCGGCCCCCGTCGGACAAGACCAATAGGGGTCAACCGTTCCCCACCTCATTCTCCCCCAGCCCACGCCCCCAACCCGCTCTCTCTCCCCCACCCAGAGCCGCCATCACCTCCTCATCTCACTGCCTCCTCTGCATGCTGACCTCCGCCGCCTCCTCTCCGACGCCGGTGAGGTCCTAGCGAGCTCCGCCGCGCGAGGTCCTTTCGAGCGCCGCTCAACCACCCGTATGTGTCGCCTCCGTTGCCATACCATCTCCTATGTCATCGGTGCCACATCGCCGGCCACCTGACACCTCCGGCACCCCTCCTCCCCCTGCGCCACCTCCGCTCTCTCACCTTCGACACCCATCTCCTGTCACGGTATTTCTCCCCTGCGCCCGACCCCAATCAGATGAGGAGGTGACGGCGAGGTCCTGGCGAGCTTCGTCGCGCGAGATACTGGTGAGCGCCGCCGCGGCGCGAGCTCCAGCCCATCCTCCGCCCGTCGCGTGGCCAAGCTCCGTCTCACCACGCCGCCACCCAGCGACCCAAGCTCCGCCTCCTAGCGCCGGCCATGGCCTCACGACGGAGCACGCAGCAAGGAGATGAACTCGCGAGGACCCGACTGCTTTTATATTTTTCTGTCTAAGGGTCCGATTTCTTTTTTATTTTCTGTCCAAGGATCTTTGTGTAAATGTTTTGACAATAGCAAGTCTCAACTCAGACGGCCACCAAACAACATCTCAGTATAGATTGTTTCAGCAAACCCGGGCCACCAAACATAGGAGAAAATCTGAGATAAGCTTGTCTAGGGGCAGCATGTATGGGTGGGGACAATGATTCTGAGTTGACACGGTCTACCAAACACACCCTAAGTATGCTAATAGTGGCGTTTGGTCCAATGCCACTAGTACAATAATCTTTCATGGCATTCGATCCCTACCGAACGTCATTAATATTAATTCGGCAATTAAAGAAAATACAGAAACTCTTGATTATATCAGCAATAGCAAATAACAGAATACAACAATATTAAACATCATTCAGAATATAACAATATTAAACATCATTCAGAATACAAAAACAAGATACAACAAAGTTTACTGAATAACATTCAGAATACAACAATATGATACAGCAAAAGTTCAGTGGATAGCACTCAAAATACAACGATACAAATAACTAACTAACTTAGATGACTATCTAGTTTGTTCTAACTAGGCATGGTCTTCAAAATTAGAAGACTAGTTCTATTTAAGAGAATGATCTTCAAAATCAGAAAACTCCGAGTAAGGGATCTCGTACGAGAAAAAGATGACTCCACAAGTTTTATCGAGGTAGATTCTCAACCTCATCCCGGCATCCATCCCAAACCTTTCTACCAAATAAGTCCAAAGTGGTCCTGTAAAGTATGTACGGTTCATCTTGTTGACGACTAGAACCTTGTAGCTCTTGTCAGGTATTGCCTCTTCCACTAAGGTAACCTCATATTGTCCCTGGTGATTGAGACGTCTGTTCACATGGTCAATAAAGTCCTTTCTTGTGTGGCAAGGAATGGTATGAGAAAAAGATATATCAAAACAATAGTTAATTATTTTCAATCAAAACACATGCAAGGCTAGAAATCATCATAATTAAGCCAAACATGCCGCCATAGTCTCAAAATCTTTGGGAAGCACTATGATAAACTTCTTATCCTGATAATTTTCATGGCCACGGTTGATGCAAGGATGCATTTGCTGCATTTTCATCAGGCCATATGCAAAATAATTTCAAAAACGGAGTAAGCGAGCTAAAATAATTTCAAAAACTCAAACATAAAGGCAGGCAACTAATCTTACCAATACAAGGTGTCACAGCTGAACTGACGGTCTCATATATAAAGACACACAAGACAAAAAGAGTGCATATAAGACCAAATCAAATGTACAAGATATTCATGGACATACGATAAGGTATTATGGGAACCTTTTCACATTAGATTGTGTCATGGTGTAATCATTGACCGTTGGAAGGAAAAACAACTAAAATAAACTACAATCATCTATATCTACAATTTCTCTATATCTCTATATCTACAATTTGAGCCAAAACATAATATGTAACACACATATGCATCTACAATTTGTCTAAAACGCTTAAAACAGGGATTGGAGGCGTGGTTGGTGGCTCACCGAGGTCGTGGACGGGGAAGCTGCGGCGAGCAGTTCGAGGGAGGACAGGGCGGTGGCAGCGACGGTCGGGGATGGCCGCGGTGGTTTCGGCAGTTAGCGGCTCAGCGAGAGGTGAGAGGTGCGGCGACTAGCGGATCGGGGACGGACCGGGCGGTGCCGGCGACGGTCGATCAGGGATGGCCGTGGTCGGTGCGGAGACCGGCGGCTCGGGAACAGACGCGGCGGTGGCGGCGACGGTCAATCGGGGATGGCCGCGGTCGGTGCGACGACCGGCGGCTCGGAGAGGAGGTGAGAGGTGCGGCGACCGGCGGCTCGAGAACGGACGGGGATTTTGATGCGCGTGCGGTGGTGGGGACGAGGGAGACGACGGGATAGAGTGTAAGGTAGGGATCGATACGATCGAAGGGCGAGGCATTATAAAAGGCCGCGACGTGCTTATTAGTCGTGGAGTTCAATTCGTGTCGAACGCCACTGGCACGGAGCATAGCCATGGCGTTTGGTTGTTAACAACGCCACCAATAGATTTTCTCTGGCTTCGTCCGTGGGATGCCTTCATTGATGGTGACATGGTTATACCCCGCGGGTGCATGATCTCTTCATAGATGGAGGAGTCCTTCGGGCTCTCTTCTCCCCCTTCTTCTCTTCTTTCTTTTCTTCCTTCTTCCGCTTCGCTGGCGGGTGCGGCGCTACAGCCCGCACAGGAATGGCAGGAATGGGAGAGGAAGAGCCTCCATGCCCGTCACTGTGACGCTCAAGGCACAGAGGGTTTCTGGGAGTCGGAGGAGTCGAGGCATCCGAAGACTCGCTGGAGCTCTGTGATCGTTTGCGCGTATGATCCTCGCTCGACTCGTCGGCATCTTCCGCCGGAGATCGCGCCGAAGGCAGTTCGGACACGGAATCCACCACGTCATTATCCGGCGCATCCGGAAATAATTCGGGCAATGTAGGCACCATGCCCGACACCTTGAAGCTCTACAAACAAGAAGGGACTTTGTCAGCAAACAAAGGAAAATAAATACGCAGTCGACAAAAAGCGTTACGCGCACGAATCTACCCCTGTGGAACAGCCAACTGTTGGAGATATGCCCAAGAGGCAATAATAAAGTGGTTATTATCGTATCTTCACACTTATGATAAATGTTTACACACCATGCTATAATTGTATTAACCGGAAACATTAATACTTGTGTGATTTGTAAACTAAAATAAGAGTCCCTGGTAAAGCCTCTTGTTAAACTAGCTTGTTGGTTAATATATGATCATGGTTTCCTGATCATGAACATAGAGATGTTATTAACAACAGGATCATATCATTAGGAGAATGATGTGATGGACATACTCCTATAGATAAGCGTAGCATAAAGATCAAGTCATTTCAATAGTTCAATTGCTATATGCTTTCTGATACATAGTAACCTAATTCCTTCGACCATGAGATCATGCATATCACCTTTACCGGATGGATGCTTTGATGACATCAAACACCACACCGTAACTGGGTGGCTATAAAGGTGGCATTGAGTGTTCGGAAAGTATTGGTTGAAACACATGGATCAAGAGTGGGATTTGTCCATCCATATGACGGATAGATATACTCTGGGCCCTCTCGGTGAAATGTCATCCAATTAGCTTGCAAGCATGTGACTGGCTCACAAGGAATCACATATCACGGGAACGAGAAAAGAGTACTTATCAGTAACGAGGTTGAACTAGGTATGCAGAGATACCGACGATCAAAACCTCGGATAAGTAAACTATCGTGAGACAAAGGGAAATTGGTATCGTATGTAAGTGGTTCATTCGATCGCAAAGTAATCGTAGAAATATGTGGGAGCCATATGAATTTCCAGATTCCTCTATTGGTTATTGTTCGGAGAAGTGTCTCGATCATGTCCGCATAATTCACGAACCGTAGGGAGACACACTTAAGGATTCGACGTTGTTTTGAGTAGTTATGGTATTATGAGAAAGAGACCGAATGTTGTTCGGAGTCTCGGATGGGATCCGGGATATCACGAGGTGATCCGGAATGGTCCGGAGAATAAGATTCATATAAGGAAAGTCCCGTTTCGGAGTTCGGGAATGATTCCGGTGTTTTCATCGGGAATGTTCTAGAAGGGTCCGGATTGTCCGGCACTCCGGGGGGGAGGGTACATGAGTGTGTCATTGAATGATTGCATCATGTACTAAGTGTTCTTGCTGTTCCAAAAACATGAAAGTCAAATTGCCAGTTTGAAAGTCAAACGGCTAAAACAGGAAACTGTGGAAAACAGGAAACTGTGGGAAACAGGAAACTGTGGGAAACAAGCAAGAGGAGGTTGAAACCAACTTGGAGGAGGAGTTCCTCTCCTCCTTGGCCGGCGCCCAGCCCTAGGCCGAGTTGGGGAGGGACTCCCTCCCTCCTTGGCGTGCCTAGCCCCTCCACCTATAAAAGGAGGGGCAGGGCTCCTCCTTGAGACACACAAGTTTCCACCTCTAATCTCCGGTTTAGAGCCGTTTTGGTTTAGAGCTTCTAATTGCTTTAGCCTGCGGTTTAGAGCCTTCTAATTGGTGAGTCTAATCTCTAGACCACTAATAGCCCTCTCTCATAATCCACCATACTCGCTCCGGCTTAAGGCGAAGCCCTGCGGGATCTCCCCTCTACTTCCGGTACCACGCCGTTGTGCTGCCGGAATCGCGAGGAGAGTGCTACAACCTCCGCTGCCTGCTGGAACAAGGGAGAGGAAGGTCTTCGTCGAGTACCGAACGTGTGACCGACTGCGGGAGCGCTGCCAGAACGTGGCGCCGGAAGGATCGTCTACGCGATCTTGAGATCGGAAGTGTACGACTACATCACCCACGAGAATCTGCTCTCGTTAACCGCTTTGGAATCTTCGAGGGTAAGTTATTCCATCGACTCGTTGCTACAATCTAGTAGATAGATCTTGGCTTGTTTGTTTGTATGCGATAGAAAATTTTGTTTTCCATGTTACGAACCCCAACAGTGGTATCAGAGCCGTGTCTATATGTAGATCTGTTGCACGAGTAGAACACAATAGTCATTGTGGGCGTTGATGCTTTTATTGTCGATTGCTTCTTGTGTACTTTGCATCTTGCGGTATGTTGGGATGAAGCGGCCCGGGCTAACCTTACATGACATCGTTCATGAGACTTGCTCCACGCTTGACATGCAACTTGTATTGCATAAGTGGCTTTGCGGGTGCCTGTTTCTCCTAGCATAGTTAAGATCCAATTTACAACGGGTGATCAACAATGATAGTATCAATGTTGTGGTTCTTGTTCGTAAGTTAGAACGACACTTATTGAAAGCCCCAAACCACGTAAAATATGCAAAGAAAGTAGAGGCGTCTAACTTTGTTTTGCAGGGGTGTGCAGTGATGTGATATGGCCATGATTGTGATTATATTTGATGTATGCAATGTTCCTTATTGTAAGTTGGCAACCGGCAGGAGCCATATGGTTGTCTTTAATTTATGTTAAGACCCGCGTGTCTATTCAAAGTAGTTGTAATAGTTGAAGCTGGTGGACGACAACCATGGAGAAGCGTCATTGACCTTGATGCAATGCCGGTGATGATGGAGATCATGTTCGTGCTTGAAGATGGAGATCAGAAGCACAAAAAAGAAAGGCCATATCATATCACATATTATGAATTGCATGTGATGTTAATCCTTTATGCATCTTGTATTGCTTAGTAGACGACGGTAGCATTATAAGATGATCCCTCATGCACAGGAATTTCAAGTTCGAAAGTGTTCACCCTTAGTATGCACCGTTGCTAATGCTTGTTGTTTCGAAGCACCACGTGATGATCGGGTGTGTTAGATTCCGCAAGTGTATACAACGTAAGCAAGCCAGATTTGCTTATGCGGTAGCTAAGGTTTGATCTTGACGAGCCTAGCATGTACAGACATGGCCTCAGGAACATGGATTACCGAAAGGTAGAGCATGAGTCATATAAGTAGATATGATGAACATGTTGATTGTTCGCCATTGAAGCTATATCAACTCTCGTGATGATCGGTTTTGATGTGGTGGATTTGGTTCGTGTGATCACTAAAACAATGTGAGGGATATTGTTTTGAGTGGGAGTTCACCTAGATTAATTTAATTATTAATTAGAAATCAATTTATCATAAACTAAATCAAAATGAATTTGCATAGTTGTTGTAGTCATTGGCATCCGTTTACCACCTTGCGCTTAGTTATAATTGAGATGATAGAACTATAAAATTCTGGTTAGTTACTTTACGAACTGGTATCGTATTATTTTTAAGTGTTAATCTAAAGTTTAAAAGTCCCATTGCAAACTTTCAGTAAGTTCCGGTTACTCCATGAAGTTTAATAATTAGTATTAAATCAAGAGTAACAATTCCAAGTGTTAGTATAAGTATCATATTTGTATCCATGATTCTTGATATTCAAAGGATTCTCTTAATATCAAGGTTATCTAGGATCTGAAAGAGTTGTTTCAGAAACCATGATGTGTGGAAGATATTGTGATATCTGAAACGAAGTATTGGTTACAACATGATAGAGTATAATATGGCAAAAGTCATGTTCTCATATTTGATGAGAATTTGCAAAAAGTTGGAGACACTTGTTGTCCTAATCCTCCAAAAGGTTTTGGATAGCAACATTATACTCATGATTCACCGTTATAAGCTAAAAGTAGCTTGATCATGGATAAATCCATGATGAGGGTGAATATTTGATGTAGGTAAAAATTTTACTACACCAAGAGATTACTAAAGAAAGGAATTTGAAAGAACACCAAACATTTGATGATGGTGATCTACTTCAAAGTGCAAGTCCAAAGACATTGGTATTTAACTATACACGCTTTGGACTATGTGTCATATGTATGACTCCACTATTGATGTTGATAGATTCTTTCAAACAGAAAAGGAAATATTGAAAGAGAATCTCATAAATATATGGCAGAAAAGAAAAGACTAGAATTGTTCAGTTTAAGTATATAGATGATATACATGTTATGGCTATATTCTTTGCTTATTAAACAATGTGGTTCTTAAGTATTTGATACTGAATTTGTTGGTGTGAATCGTCATACGAAACAACACAATTCATGAACTACAATGGCCTAAGTAACTAGCAAAAGAATATGTGATGATGTTCATCGAGAACAAATAAAGGATTATTGTGTTGCTCGTTAAACATCAAAGCTTGCCTTCAAGATTTGTTTTATCAGGTATTATGAGAACAAAAGAGTTGTTCAAATAAATTACCGTGATCCATAAAAGATGGATGATTCACAAATCTCGTTGGAGAAATCACATCCATAAAACCAGTGCTAAAGATGTCGAAAGACAAATTGATTGAAAGATCACTTAGGAAGTGACATCGCTGTTTAAATTATATTGGAAAGAAAACATGAAGAAACTCCATGTGGATGGAATTTTGGAGTCTTCTGATTTTTGATCAAATGACGCTTGTGAAACTTTCCTAGAGATAATTAAAACTTCGTTCATAGGCCAAAAGGGAACGAATGACTAGCTTATTGGAACTTGTACATATTGTTGTACGAAATCCATTATGTGTAGTCAAAAGCGGTGGATTTCAACTTCATATGCTTTCTCCGAAAATTTGAGTGAATATATGAATATTTACTTAATATGGATGAAGTATGAAACATTTGAAAAGTTCAAAGACTTTCAAAATGAAGTGCAAAATCATTGTAACAAGAATATAAACAGTTTATGATAAAGATCATAAAGGAAGATATTTGAGTTACAGAGTTTAGCATAATACCTAAGATTTAAGGAATCGTACCGTGGATTTGCATTTTCCCGAAACACCATAAAAGTATGGAGCGTTCGAGATATGTAATTAAACCTTGTTTGACATGGTAAGATCAAAGGTATAATTTATAAAACTGCCATTATATTTTAAAGATTAAAAGCTTTAGAGATTACCGTTTTTCCACTGAAAAGAGCTCCATCATAATCCGTTGAAATGACACCATATAAAGTTATGGTTTGGGATAAAACCCAAGTAGTCCTTTCATAAAACATTGGTATGCTATGCATAAGAAGGATGTGTGCAACCAAAGTCGGATGAACCTGTCTTTGTATAACTGTTAAGTATTCCTCCATAAACACCGGAGACAAAAGTGTTTGTTGCTTAGAACGTCAAGTTTCTTTGAGAAGGAATTTTTCGTGAAAAGAAAAGTGGGAGGACAATAGAACTTTGATAAGGTTAAAAGAACCTTAGCTATATGTGCAGAGTTGCGCAGCACCGAAAAGTGTTCCGGAGGCAGCAACAAAGCTCATGGCTCACGTGCCTCAAAGGTTGTGGTCACGGAGATCTAAGTTCCTATTGAAACAAGTAGATCGGGTAAACAATCAAATACCAAGATTTGAGGGTTGAATCATTATTTGAGAATAATGAACCGACTACATGCAAAGAAGCGATGATGGGCCCTGACTCCGTCAAATGGCTTGAAGCCATAAAATCCGTGATAGTTCCATACATGAGAAATCAAGTTTTGAACTTGAAGGACCCTCGAGAAAGGTGTAAGACCTTACAGTTGTGTTTGGATCTATAAATAAACAGACATGGATGTTGCACATCTATGAAATAGTCGACATGTTGGGAAAGAGTTCACAACAATGTTCAAAAGTTGACTATGACAAGATCTGATCTTTCATAGCGATATTTAGTCTAGATGGATTAGTGTAGCAACCACTACATATAATTTTATTATATGGTAGTTGAATAAACAAAACAAGTTCTTCTAATAGAAGGGTTACCTAGGACGTGTGCATGACACAGTCCAAAGGGTTTTGTTAAAATTCAAGGGATGCTAAAAACATATGCAAACTTCAATGGTTGAAGTAAGCATAGCGGAGTTGGAATCTTCACTGTGATGAAACTGTTAAAGGAGTTTAAAAGTTCATCAGAGACGATGGAGATGCTTGCATTTGCAAGAAATTAAGTGGGAGCGCTAAGACATGTTTCTAATACATTATGTGGAAGACATATTGTTGATTGGAAATAATGTATCTTTTATTAACACATATTAAGAATTTCATCCCGATGAAAGACTTAGGCAAAACCCAAATATTTGGCATCAATAGATGCTAATATGGTTGTGCCAGAAGTACATAGACAAGATATTGAATGAGTTCAACATAGAAACCACAAGAAAGGTTCTTGTCGCACAGAAAGGATTGAATGAGTTCAATGTTGATGATATATTCAAGTGTATTGACATTTGGTAAAGTGAAACAAATAATCAAGTATAGATTGATACTTGATGTATGAAATCACAAAGAGTATTTATATCAATCATACTGTGATATGTACAAATCCAGATATGTCCTATGCTCTAAATGTTGTGAGCATATACCAGAATGATTCGTAAGATGATCATTGGACAATAGTAAGGATATTCTTGTGATCTTTTGGAAGAAATAAGAGTATAATATTTGTAGAAGTGACAAATAGATGGCTAGTTCATTGTAAAAGTACTACATTGATACTAGTTTTGTCACAAAGTACAAATTAAGTTTATCTCAATCTAAACTAAGGGTGGCACAATATAATGGAAAGTGAGTTCCATAATGGATTTGGATGAGTTCCAAAGTTAAGACATTGTGACAGATACTATAGCAAAAGGCTAAGTATATGACTGCTATTTTAGCAGCAAAAGAGGGCATTTGTGTCAAGTAGTTTGTTATCAAACTAGGTGTAGTTCACAGTGGGATAATACTATGAAGATATATTGTGCGACAATATTATCAACATGTTTTAACCCCAAAAGAACTAAAGGTCACACCAAAGGACCAAATTTGTACGAAGCCATCTCATTAGAGAATGAGTGATGCGTAGAGACGCAAAGACATGCAATTACACACGGACCTGGAAGTGTCAGATCCGGAGATCAGTTGACCACTAGCAATCGTGTACATACAACACCGTAAAGCCATAGGTGTTGAATACACAAAGGTTTGAAACTAGATTATTGACTCTAGTGCAAGTGGGAGACTGTTGGAGATATGCCCAAGAGGCAATAATAAAGTGGTTATTATCGTATCTTCACACTTATGATAAATGTTTACACACCATGCTATAATTGTATTAACCGGAAACATTAATACTTGTGTGATTTGTAAACTAAAATAAGAGTCCCTGGTAAAGCCTCTTGTTAAACTAGCTTGTTGGTTAATATATGATCATGGTTTCCTGATCATGAACATAGAGATGTTATTAACAACAGGATCATATCATTAGGAGAATGATGTGATGGACATACTCCTATAGATAAGCGTAGCATAAAGATCAAGTCATTTCAATAGTTCAATTGCTATATGCTTTCTGATACATAGTAACCTAATTCCTTCGACCATGAGATCATGCATATCACCTTTACCGGATGGATGCTTTGATGACATCAAACACCACACCGTAACTGGGTGGCTATAAAGGTGGCATTGAGTGTTCGGAAAGTATTGGTTGAAACACATGGATCAAGAGTGGGATTTGTCCATCCATATGACGGATAGATATACTCTGGGCCCTCTCGGTGAAATGTCATCCAATTAGCTTGCAAGCATGTGACTGGCTCACAAGGGATCACATATCACGGGAACGAGAAAAGAGTACTTATCAGTAACGAGGTTGAACTAGGTATGCAGAGATACCGACGATCAAAACCTCGGATAAGTAAACTATCGTGAGACAAAGGGAAATTGGTATCGTATGTAAGTGGTTCATTCGATCGCAAAGTAATCATAGAAATATGTGGGAGCCATATGAATTTCCAGATTCCTCTATTGGTTATTGTTCGGAGAAGTGTCTCGATCATGTCCGCATAATTCACGAACCGTAGGGAGACACACTTAAGGATTCGACGTTGTTTTGAGTAGTTATGGTATTATGAGAAAGAGACCGAATGTTGTTCGGAGTCTCGGATGGGATCCGGGATATCACGAGGTGATCCGGAATGGTCTGGAAAATAAGATTCATATAAGGAAAGTCCCGTTTCGGAGTTCGGGAATGATTCCGGTGTTTTCATCGGGAATGTTCTAGAAGGGTCCGGATTGTCCGGCACTCCGGGGGGGAAGGGTACATGAGTGTGTCATTGAATGATTGCATCATGTACTAAGTGTTCTTGCTGTTCCAAAAACATGAAAGTCAAATTGCCAGTTTGAAAGTCAAACGGCTAAAACAGGAAACTGTGGAAAACAGGAAACTGTGGGAAACAGGAAACTGTGGGAAACAGGAAACTGTGGGAAACAGGAAACTGTGGGAAACAAGCAAGAGGAGGTTGAAACCAACTTGGAGGAGGAGTTCCTCTCCTCCTTGGCCGGCGCCCAGCCCTAGGCCGAGTTGGGGAGGGACTCCCTCCCTCCCTGGCGCGCCTAGCCCCTCCACCTATAAAAGGAGGGGCAGGGCTCCTCCTTGAGACACACAAGTTTCCACCTCTAATCTCCGGTTTAGAGCCATTTTGGTTTAGAGCTTCTAATTGCTTTAGCCTGCTGTTTAGAGCCTTCTAATTGGTGAGTCTAATCTCTAGACCACTAATAGCCCTCTCTCATAATCCACCATACTCGCTCCGGCTTAAGGCGAAGCCCTGCGGGATCTCCCCTCTACTTCCGGTACCACGCCGTTGTGCTGCCGGAATCGCGAGGAGAGTGCTACAACCTCCGCTGCCTGCTGGAACAAGGGAGAGGAAGGTCTTCGTCGAGTACCGAACGTGTGACCGACTGCGGGAGCGCTGCCAGAACGTGGCGCTGGAAGGATCGTCTACGCGATCTTGAGATCGGAAGTGTACGACTACATCACCCACGAGAATCTGCTCTCGTTAATTGCTTTGGAATCTTCGAGGGTAAGTTATTCCATCGACTCGTTGCTACAATCTAGTAGATAGATCTTGGCTTGTTTGTTTGTATGCGATAGAAAATTTTGTTTTCCATGCTACGAACCCCAACACCAACGTCGAAGAAAACGACGGAGTCAGTGACTTCCCCGGGATTTTCTCTCCGGCCTTGAACTTCAGCAGCGAGCGAAGGGTCCTGTCAAGATCCCCTTCGGAGATTTTCTCAGCCGAAACCCTCGTCAGATCACGACGCCCAGAATAAAGAAACATCGGGTGCGCCCTAGCCTGGAGAGGGTGCACCCGACGCTCGAGAAACGTGCGGATGATATCCACGCCGTTCTCTTCCTTCTCCGGAATCAACTGGAGATCCTCCACCCGACGGTAAAGGGCCTCTATCTCCGCCTCCTCGCCATCCAAGATCTTGTTTTTCCAAGACCTTTTCGGCTCAATATTTTGGGAGGGGTCAAAAGGAACAAGACCAAAATCTTGCCCAGGCACTACGGAGTCGCGGATATAAAACCATCGCCTCCACCAGTACTGGACAGATTCGGACATGGAAAAGGAAAAGAAAAGCGGATTGGGACTGAGGGAGATGATGCAACCCCCAATGGGATAAACACCATCCGAACCAGACTGCCTCTTCACGGAATAAAGTTTCCGGAAGTGGCAAAAGTGCGGCTCAATGCCAAGCCAGCACTCGCAGAAAGTGATGAAACAAGCAATGTGAAGAAGAGAATTGGGCGAAAGATGATGCAGCTGGATGCCATAGAGAAAGAGCAATCCACGGAGGAAGTTGTGGACTGGAAAGGAAAACCCACGCATAACGAAGGCGAGAAACATAACCCGATACCCAGCGGGGGGACGGGGGATTACCTCGTTGCCGGGGAGTCTGACGGCCTCCCTATCCTGCGGGATCAAGCCCCGCTCGCGAAGTTTGCGGAGATCACTCTCCCGCATCTCTGATCGCCGCCAACCACCGTCGGTGACACGGGTAGCGGTGGCGCTTTTCTTTCCTCTGGCGGCGCTGGTACCAACCGCAGATGATGACTTCTTTGATTTCCCCATCGCGCTACGGCGACGCCGGCGGTGAGAGCGCAGAAGGGAAGATGGAAATGTGGAAGGAAATTCCAGTGCGCAGCAAGAATCGATGGAGCACAAGGAGGCAGTGAAAACAAGAACTGATGCGGTGAAAACAAACTGCAACTTTCCCCAATGATTATAACGACGAGGACGATGCACGGCAGCCGTCCATCCAGAAGACCTAACGCCAACGACAGATCTGGCCATACACATGTCAGCACCACAACGAACCGTCGTTACCACGCCGTCCACTACGCACGGAAATTGAGGAGACACCGTAATTATCTCCACGCCGCGCGTGACCGGTCAATTCAAGGTCAGCAAGTGGGACCCACGTTCGTCCAGTCAAGTCATCTCTGGCGCAGCAGACGCTTGAGGTCATTGATCGTCAGCACTGATGTTGTCAAAAGCTATACTAGAAACAACTACAAGTTCTTCGGCTTCAAAGCTAAGAGTACTCACTCGAATCTATGATTCGACTAAATACTCGGGGGCTACTCCTATTAGTAGTGCTGGCCGCGCACCCGAAGGATGAATACGAACTGTTTCTTCGAGTCCTACGCCGCGTCCGCGACTCCACTACGGACTCGGGGGATACTCCCATAGGGAGGACGGATTTAAGCATCCGAAATTTTTTGTGTCCTACGGACTTAACAACTGAACGATGTTTGAACTAAAGTCTTCGCTCGAGTCTACGACTCGAACAGACACTCGGGGGCTACTCCCATAGGGAGCGTTGGTCGCGCACCCTATGAATTCTTCGACTGCGATCTTTCGGATCCGCATGCAAAAACTTTTCGGCCATTCTGCCCCAACAAAACGCTGAGTGAGCAACGATCTCCTTGGCCACCCGAAACACCTCCGCGGTGACAAACATTCGGATGCTGTGTCTGTGACACAAAGATAAGACCTACAGATATCATCTGATGGCCTGGCAACACACACGACTGCGCTCTGCTAAGTATGAACCCGTGCCAACAGGCGCGATGAAAAATCCCGACGGACGGTTGGGTACATCAATTAAATTCACTGGAATTCCACTCCTGTAAGTCCTCCGCGGCCTGAGTCGAATTACGCCAGCATATGTTCCAGTTTCGAGTTGAGGGACTCGAACCTGAGAAAGATCGTGTTGTTTCATCCTAAGACAGTTAACTGACCCAGATCCGTCGGGTGAGTCAGGCACACACATCAACAATCCCTACACATGAACTATTGAAATACATAGTTGCACCCGAAAGATTGAAGAGTCCTCAGCCGAACCTACGATTCGACTGATCACTCGGGGGCTACTGACATGGTTATACCCCACGGGTGCATGATCTCAGCATACCTAGTCCAGCCCAAGGAAGGCCCACGGCAAATGTACGCCGGCCCATGAAGACTTTCGGGTGGCCCAGGCCCACGATGCCTTCGGATCCTTGGAGAGCAAGACTAGAGTAGATAGAAAATTCAAAGGGGTAAAACCCTAGAACCTGTAACCGACTAGGTCTATGCCCGGGACCTGCCTAAGTCTATATAAAGGCCAGGAGGGAACGACCTAGATCTCTCGACTCATACTTTCGCATACACACCTCCACGCCAGATTGCATTTGCGCACCCCTATAACCTTCGGTTCCGCCGTAATCAAGAGCAGACAAGCAGGAGTAGGGTTTTCCCTCCGGGAGCCTGAACCTGGGTAAACTTTGTGTCCCCGTGTTGCTTGTTTGCTAACCGTTCCACGATCTCCAGCATCCCCATCTTCTCCAAAACCCAAGTCCATAACAATGGGCATTGATGAGATCAAACCTCGTCAGATGGCATCTTACTATAACAAGACGCCACTAATATCATGTACTTGTGGCATTCCGTAATTTACGAACGCCACTACAATTTCAGCTTCAGGTGGTGGCGCGTGTTTTGTTATGAACGCCACTAGTGAAATGACTATTATAAGGGTTTTTCTACTAGTGCTCGTTTGAGACATTAATATGGACTAAAAAATCTGGTAACCTTTTTTTGGCGGGTTCTGTCACGGCAGGAAAACGGGCAAAAACCCTGTCGTGGCAGGAGATTTCTGTCCACCACAACACCCTTCCCCCTTTCCCGAGATCGCATTTTCTAGTTTCAAAAGCATGCCACAAAATTATAAAAAATTTCCCTATCCTTCACTGTAGTTATATTAAGTGATCCAGTTATTAGGAAAAATAACAAACATGAATTTCAACATATTTTGCCAACAAATGTCATGAAAACTTCAAATGGCTATAACTTTTGCGTATAATGTCGGAAAAAAATGTACAACCTATCAAAATATGCGGAAAAAATCCGAGTTCGATTTCAACTGCCTAGGCCGTTTTGGATTCTTTTAGATTTTTAAAATTCGAAAAGGAAAAAGTTATTTAAAAAATTATTATTTTTACCAATTTTTTATGCCATATTTGGATTCCTCACATTTTCTGATAATAATGAATACATTAGTTGTCGAATTTCGATTTACACATTTAAAGATATTATTTACGCCATATTAAATGAATAAAATATTATTTTAATTAGTTTTTTTAGTTGGAATAAAATATTGTTTACTTAATAGCTGTTTATAATTTTAAAAAATATAGATGTGTGACATATTGATATGAGCTAATAGGATTGATATGGTAGTCTTGACAACAAGATATAATATCTTTTGCGCAAGAACATCCTAATAGAACAAAGAAGTTAAGCATGCTAGGGTTAGACTAATGCACGGTGGGTGACCGACCGACAAGTTTGACCATGAGAATAATTTGACGTAATATTAAATATAGTTAGTGTTAAAAAATATTTCCAAGTGAGAGGATCGACGAGTCAAACAATTCAGAATTTCAAACAAAAATTAAAAAAACAAAAATCCAAAAAAATTCAGAAGTAAAAAGTTGAAAAAAAATCTCTAGTCCAGACCGTGTTACGACCCTGGACTAAAGGTCCTCCATCCCCCTACTCCAGAAAGCGGCCACGTGGTAGCCTCTAATCCCGATTCGTAATAAACTAGGACTAGAGATATGGTCCATTAGTCCCGAATTCGAATCCTGAATGCTAAACCAGGATTAAAAACTTTTATGAACTAGGACTAAAGGCCCGTTTTCTATCGATGGAGGTTGTCATGACTCATGAGGGGATATCACAGGTTAGCATGCAGTCTTAAAATTAAACAAAATTGATCTCTACTACTCCCTCTGTTAGGGATTATAAGGCATATAGAGATTTTGATAGGATTAAAAAAAATCAATAACTCGTCCTTTTAATTACTTCATGCTCCAATAGTTTCATATGCATAGAAGAAGATAGAGAAAAAGAAGAACATGCATTGGATAAGAAAGACTAATAAATGAAAGATGACTTATAATATTTTAATATTTTTAAAAAGCTCCTGGGCCTTTTAATCCCTAACGAAGGAAGTACTCCGTAGCCAGGTAGTGTAGCAATCGAGATTAATTAAGGAACTGGTGGTACGCGAGATGGAGTTTCTATAGGTACGTACGTGTGTGGGATGTAAATGCTTGGTAAGGAAATCGGAACAAATATACTATTTGACTGCACAAACAGTAACCGCAAGTTATCTGTTCGTGGACGATTGATCAATAACAACAGTTCATCGAGACATGCATCATCCTAACTGGTACCATGCAGCAAGTGAGAGGTAGCTCTCCAGCAAGTAGCAGAGCATTCGAACTGGTCAGGGCACGCGAAAATGCTTGCCACGTACGTACAGTACGTTTTGCCTCCCGTTCTCGGAGGGGACTGCATCGAGACACTGTCCAGCTAGCCGCACACGGATCTCCCACGCGCGCGTGCCTTGTCTTCCGGCCGACTGCGTCCGCGCCCTGTCGAGCAAGTGGCAGGTATAGGCACGAGCGCTCGGCGGCGCCCGGTCCCCCGATCATCGAACCGTACGTACGTGGAATCGCCACGCGCCGGAATAACCCGTCACGTCGCTGCCCGCGCGCGCGGTGCCGTGCCGTGCCGGTGCAACGCACGCGCAGCCCCCACCACGCCGCGCATGTGCACGAGGCGCCCACTCCTGTCCGCCGCCGATCCAGCCGGCGGTCGGGCCTGAAGCTCGACGGCCGAATCAAAAGAGCCCTCGACCGGATTAGATCGACCGCGGCTGGATAAACTGCCATCCACCCACGTACGTAGGTACGTAAAAGCGCATCCGTCGTCGCAATTACCTGCCTGTGACTCCATGCGTGACTGTGATGTTCACATGCGCAGCCCAGTCGTGATCCTTGCAGCCAGGATAGCATGTACAGGCTTACTCACCATCACCACGACGTGTTCTGCCCCGAGCTAATTGTTAAAAATAAAAATAACTCAGCCAGTTATTGGGATAATCCCCTTATTCCCGCACAGTCAGTTTCTATGATGATGGAACCATCGCCATCGTTTCTGGAGCGTCGCGTGTTGCGAACCAACTCCGGGAACCGACATACTCGCGTCTATTTACCCTATATTCTTCATCAATAAAGATTACTGTTCATTCACTTGTCTCTCGTTGGTCTATTGATCTCTAGTTCGAATGTTGACGCATTTCAAAATTGGCATGATCGCCTAGGCCATCCCGGCATCGGGATGATGAGGAAGATTACTAGCAATTCTATTGGTCATAATTTGCATGAGTCCAAATTCCCTCAGTCATCAGACTTTGTGTGTACATCGTGTGCCACAGGGAAGCTAATTTTAAGGCCTTCGCACCTCAAAATACAAGTTGAACCACTTCAGTTGCTTGAGCGAATTCAAGGTGATATTTGTGGTCCTATCCAACCATTATCTGGACCATTTAGGTATTTCATGGTTTGATTGATGCATCTACACGATGGTCACATGTGTGTCTTCTTTCCACACGAAATCATGCATTTGCCAAGATAATAAGGGAAGTAATTAAGTTACAGACCCATTATCTAGAAAGTCGAATTAAATCAATTCGCATGGACAATGCTGTAGAATTCTCTTCACGCGCCTTCAATGGCTATTGCATGGCCTTGGGGATTGAGGTTCAGCACTATGTTCCGTATGTCCACACTCAAAATGGTTTGGCTGAGTCCCTAATAAAGAGGATCAAACTCATTGCAAGACCTTTGTTAATGAATTGCAGCTTGCCAACTTTGTGTTGGGGTCACGCGGTTTTACACGCTGCTGACCTAATCCAATTGTGACCTACTGCATATCACAGTACTTCTCCTCTGCAATTGGTACGTGGAAATCCTCCCAGCATTTCCCATCTGCGTAAGTTCGGATGTGCTACATACATCCCGATCTCACCACCATAGCGGACATCCATGGGCCCACACAGAAAACTAGGGATCTATGTGGGGTACAAATCGCCGTCGATTATTAAGTACCTGGAACCCTTTACTGGGGATCTATTCACAGCCCGTCACGCTGATTGCATATTTGATGAGGAACATTTTCCGGCATTAGGGGGAGATTTCAAGTACCAGAAAGAATGCCCGGAAATTGATTGGAATGCTATCGCCATTTCAACCTCTGATCCACGTACCCAAGAGACTGAACTCCAAGTTTGGAAGATCATCAATTTGCAACATCTTGCAAATAATCTGCCAGATTCATTTACTGATCTAAAAGGTGTTACAAAATCCCGGAAACCGGCCAGAAATGCGCCCGAAAGAGTGGAGGTACCAACACCTGATCCTAAAAAGAGGAGGAGTAATACGGCCTCTGACCCGGAACCTGCTTCTCGCAAGCAACAAAGGAGAGAGAGGAGAAAATCATCCAAATCAGTAAATGCAAGTCAGCTCAACGTTGACGAACACCTTATGGGTAGTATACACCCAGTGGAAGGGCAACCTCCACAACCCAGCTCCAGCTTGCACATACTGGCTGGGACATCGGAACACCTAGACTCACACGTATTGGGAAATCATGAAGAGTCATCAAGGGTGCATGAGATATTCACCAACTATATCGATTCCGGAGAATCATTCAACCGTAAGTCTACGATTGTCGACACTTATTTTTCTGCTACAATTGCTGATACCCTTCTCAATGATCATGATCCAAGGACTATTGTTGAGTGTGAGAAACGCTCCGACTGGCCTAAATGGAAGGAAGCAATACAAGCAGAACTTGCTTCGCTCAATAAAAGGAAGGTATTCACAGAAGCAATACCAACACCTCCCAATGTTTTCCCTGTGGGATTCAAATGGGTTTTCCTCCGGAAACGGAATGAGAACAATGAGGTGGTGAGATATAAAGCGAGGCTCGTAGCACAGGGTTTCACGCAGAGACCCGGCATTGATTTCAATGAGACATATTCTCCAGTAATGAGTGGTATCACTTTCCGATATCTTATATCTTTGGCAGTGCAAAATCGTCTATCTATGCAGTTGATGGATGTCGTGACCGCATATCTTTACGGGTCACTAGATTCGGACATATACATGAAGGTTCCTGATGGAGTCTCTGTCCCGAATGCAAGCGCTAAACGCAACATGCACTGTGTAAAACTGAACAAGTCTTTATACGGCTTGAAACAGTCGGGACGGATGTGGTACAACCGACTTAGTAAGTTCCTTCTTCAGAAGAGCTACTACAACAATGATGACTGTCCATGTGTCTTCATCAAGAAGTCCTCTTCAGGATTTTGCACCATTTCAGTGTATGTCGATGATCTCAACATCATTGGCAACACACAAGATATTGATGAAGCACGCAATCATCTAAAGACAGAATTTGAGATGAAGGATTTGGGTCAAACCAAATTTTGATTGGGTCTTCAACTCGAGCACCTTCCCTCAGGAATAATGGTACACCAAGCTGCCTATATCCAGAAAATATTGGAGAAATTCAATATGGACAAATCCTATCCATCTAAAACTCCCATGGTGGTTCGTTCTCTAGACGTAGAGAAAGATCCGTTCAGGCCAAGGGATGATGGAGAAGAGATATTGGGACCCGAGGTTCCATATCTTAGTGCCATTGGTGCGCTCATGTATCTTGCAAATTGTACGAGACCTGACCTCGCATTTGCGGTGAATCCACTTGCAGACACAGCGCAGCTCCCACCAAACGTCATTGGTCAGGAGTCAAGAATGTCTTTCGATATCTCCAAGGCACAAATGATCTTGGCCTATACTTTCAGTTTCAGAGAAATCTGGACTCCAATATGATCGGATACACTGATGCTGGCTACTTATCTGATCCCCATAATGCCAGATCGCAGACCGGCTTTGTGTTCCTACATGGTGGAACTGCTATATCATGGAAGTCTTCGAAACAGACTCTGGTTGCCACTTCTACCAATCATTCTGAAATAATTGCATTATATGAGGCATCACGCGAATGTGTGTGGCTTTGCAGAATGATAAACCATATACAACAGTCATGTGGAATTGGTTCTATCGAATCACCTACCATTATCTATGAGGATAATGCGGCTTGTGTTGCACAGATGCAAACAGGATACATCAAGAGCAATATCACTAAGCATATTGCCCCTAAATTGTTTTATCCTCATGAACTCCAAAAGAGCGGGGAAATAAACATCTTGCAAGTAAATTCATGTGATAATCTCGCTGACCTATTCACGAAGTCTCTGCCAACTTCAACATTCCAAAAATATATTCATGGAATTGGTATGCAACGGCTTCGAGATTTATAAGAATCAAGGGGAGTGTCTTCCTGAATTATGCCTGTTCAAAGCATCATATTATACTCTTTTTCCCTTAATGAGTTTACTATTTAGGTTCTCATTAAGGTTTTTAATGAGGTAATATTAACATAAGATTATATGTCATACTATCCGTTTTCCCCACCGGGGTTTTTAGGAAGGTATAAACGACATATTTATTGATCTCTATATTCTATGGATTTACTTCATATTGAGTTAACAGAGGCAATAATCATTATATGCTGTGTCATTTTCTCTTTATTTTCCCAATGGGTTTAAAGGAGTTTTAACAGCATATCCTACTCAACTCCTCACATTTTTCCCACCGGGTTTTTGGAGGAGACCATTCTAAGATGATGAAGATGCACAAGGACAAGCATAGAATAGGGGTGTGTGTGTGTAGTCATGCGGTGATTAGGGGGAGTGTTAAAAATAAAAATAACTCAGACAGTTATTGGGATAATCCCCTTATTCCCGCACGGGCAGTTCCTATGATGATGGAACCATCGCCAACGTTTCTGGAGCGTCGCGTGTTGCGAACTGACTCCGGGAACCGACATACTTGCGTCTATTCACCTTATATATAAGTTCAGATCCTTCATCAATAAAGATTACTGTTCATTCACTTGTCTCTCGTTGGTCTATTGATCTCTAGTTCGAATACTAATTAAACAAATCCGTCCGATCGATTAATCAACCTAGTAATCTAATCTAGCTACGGGCTACTTGGACCTCGCGAATGTATAATTGGGCAGTTTGCTCATGTGTCTAAAAATGCAATATTTACGTTTGCACACTTAATTTGAATAAGTGGATGGTCTAAGGAAGCTCATTTAATTATATGGTAAATTAATCCAATTTGACTCCATCAATGTCACTTTTGAATCCAAAGGACCAATTATTCCAGGTGGCTTGGGGATGATCATTGTATAAGCTTTTGATCATTTGAGCTTGGTTGCACTTGGCTAATCAATGTCAACCAAGAGTTAGTCGATAAACTTGTAATATCGTTAGTGTCATTCTAAGAGTTAACTTACATTGTAGGTTTTACTAATTGAAGTTGTCATTTCCCTCAAATAAAAATTGAAGCTGTCATTTGGCTCAACTGGCTTAGGCCTTGGTTACCTTGTCCTTGTATTGCCTTCTTATTGTTCTTATTGTCCATTGATATATTAAAGTCTAGGTAGCCGTTCTGGCCTATTTTAGACTAAGAGAAGTTTTTAATCTCACCAAGTTAATTTTTTATCACTAAAGTTTCTCACCCAAAAGTGACGGTATCACTTTAACAAAAAAATTCTCTTCTCTCAACTTCTTGTTTGCTTGTTGGATTTAGGTGAAGAAGAAAACAAGATGGTCAAGAAAAAAATACTTTATTTTCTTGTAGTCCTCTTCTATTTTTTTGTACAGCATAATACTCCAATAATGGTTGTAAATATACTCCATTACTAGAAAAGAATGTGTATTACTTTTATTATTATTATTATCTTATTTATTTAATTTTTTCCGAGAACTGAAAACTTAGCTTCTAAATAAAATAATATCGGTTGTAAAAATATTCCATCCTCCATGTCATCTTACAAAAATAAATACATACTAGAACGTGTTAGATCTATTGGCTTCACAGAGGTGAGCACGCCCTCGATTAAGGAGCTCGGTTGATCTCGCCACCATCATTAGGTTGGGTTTTTGCTACCTGATACACGATCGTCGGTGGCTCTGGCGAGGCGATGGTAGTGGCGGCGTTCACTGGCGCGGCCACAGCCTACCGCACCTCCATGCAGTGGTAGCTTGTGGCCACGACCACCACGCCTGAGCTCCGACGAGACGACGGTGGCGACAGGACTCGGTTGCTATTGATTTTTAAAATCAGGGTGTTAACTGTAAAAAACTTGTGAAAGAGGGCGACAGTGTAATTTCTAACTTTCACCAAATTCTCCGCATGAAAAGGTTCAGGTCTAACCGTAACAATACATTTGCCTGTATATGATGAAGATAAGAATAGTGGCATGTACGGTTAAATAAGAATTAACAAATTAGATAGATTGAGTTATTTATTTTCTAAATAAGGTAATCTGGATCCGCAGTATCTCACTCAAGTACATGCTACTAAACTCATAGATCAGCCAGTTGCTTTAAGAAGAGCACGTCCACCGGAAAGAAGTTCAGTTGATCTACCAACGCGGCCCATTGCGCTCCTATCAAAGTATGGTCCAAATAATTTTTTAACCTAGCCGAGTTACAGAAGTAAAATTTATACTGAAGTTTTATATTTTAACTTATTTTTATTACAGTATAATCTTAATGAGTTTATATTTCCAATTAATTAGTTATAACACTGTCCACAAAATCTAAAATATAACTAATATTAAATATGTAGCATTTCTTTGTAGTGTAACATCATTCAAAAATACGCTTTACCTTGTTATAGTTTAGATATAGTTTGTAACAAAAAATGTGGTAGTTTTCTATCTATAGACATTGTTGAAAATTGATAAAATTGTACACCTCCTTTTATTGCTACTGGATTAATATTTAAATGTCATAAATATTTTGGTAGACATACTGTCTAATAAATATCTTAGTAGCACTTTCCCGTGTTTCATTATTTAAACAAATTTACTGAAATTCTCGAGTACAAATTGAACTGTTGGGTTGACTCTCTACAATTTTTTGTTGGCCAAATGTGCCTTACAAGCTACAATGTGACCGATAACAATCTGGCAGCACATGCATTTTATATAATTCATATTAAAATATCCATACTTATACTAATCACCAACGATCCAAACAATACCATAGATTCTACAATATTCGTATAGGATAGATATTGTTGGGCTCATAAACAAGTGTGTGGTATTCTCTGTTGTACATAAATTTTCATTTGAATTTCTCAAACAAAAATTCATGAACAATATCAAAACAAAAAACTTAGTTATCATAACTTTTATACAACCAGTAGGGCATCCATGAGAGAGAGACTAACCCCAAACTAAACTCGCAAGCATCAATCAGGTTGGTTTGTTCCTACCTGATACACGATTTCCGGCGTGGACTTTCTATACAAACTAACTAATACGTTCTTAGACGCATATATTAGACACTAGTGTATTGATTATAGTAGAATATTATTTCGGCACTCTGAATTATGTCATGGGACAGTCGTCCTGTTTGGGCGGCTGAACTCTACTCCCATCTCCCCGATCTACTGTAGGAGCACTACCGAGGAATATACATAGATTTTTGTGAGGGCAGGAATGGACATAAACGGAGATGTAGGACGTTGTTGTGAACGCATCCTTTTGGCACTCGTGCTCCATTGAGCCCAGTATTTTAAAAAAGAAAAAATATATATTTTGATGTGTCGAAAAAATCTAGTAGTGGTTTTGTACATGGATACACGGTAATGTGATATATATGTTTGAAAAGTTTCCCTAAAATACTTTGTATGGATACAAATAAATCACAAATTTGTGTTTCTAGGAAGTAAAGAAAAAACTCAGTTTTGATCTTGACATTTGTGTTTTTTGTGAAGATCACGGATGATACAATATTTTTATAACAGTTGGTTCCTATATATATCCTTCATTATTGATTTCCCTTCCCCATTCTGCGTAAGCATGCCTATATCCTCGATCCTCATGCGTGCTAGACAGTCAATTGCGCAAAGCAAACGCATGGAACCTTTGCTGATCATGCAACCACTCTAGCAGCACGTAGCTAGACTAAGATATTGTTGGATTATTAGAGATAATATATCCTTCATTATTGATTTCTCTTCCCCATTCTTGCGTAAACATGCCTATCCTCGATCCTCATGCGTGCTAGACATTCAATTGCGCAAAGCAACGCATGGACCCTTTGCTATCATGCAACCACTCGAGCAGCACAATAGCTAGAATAAGATATTGTTGGATTATTAGACATATTTTTCATGTTTAATTTCAGAATATAAACTTAACAGCAACAACAACAATTACATGAACCTCTAACATACTAGATATATTGATCAACATGAACAGTAGCAGAGTATACGCACTAACAGCCATAGTAAAGCAACAGATCTGATGACGGTATACGTACTGATCGGTTGCCAATAAAGTCACCGTTGGTGCAGTAGCCTGTCGAAGAAGTCGGCGTGCAGTAGGTCCGGCTTGACGACCGGGAAGACGCGCTGTGATGACGAACTTGAGCAGTCGCGCAAAGCGCTTTCCAAAAACCTTATACGCCGTCTCCCGTACAGGATCACAAAGGCGAGTGGTTCCGGAGACCTGCTCTCCCGACCGCCGGTGCACGCCGGCAAGCGGGATAGAGGTAGACTATAGTGACGACGCAAGCAGAGAGGATGTCAAAACCCTAGATTGGTTTTTAGTGTGTTGTGGCGGTAGCCGCGCAGGACTGATACGTCTGCCAAAACCCTAGATTGGTTTTCAGTGTGTTGTGGCGGTACCCTAACGGAGGCGAACGTGGGCCAAGTTCACGTTGCGTACCTTTGGGTCGGTTACAGTAGCCTATGATCCTGGAGCGATCCGAATAAGCTAACTGTTTGATACGTCTGTCAAAACCTCATAATTTTTCTGAGCAGCAAAATAAAGCTCGGCTCGGCGAAATTTCCGCAACACACGAATGTATCTCTCTTATTGCCATTCAGTTACAAAGTGGTGCAACACTCCACCTTATAAGGTGATGCAACTCTTTTTCAACTTCTCATGTGAGACTAAACTTTAGCTTCCACTCCGATTCCATGTAAGCTGCCACAAACATGAGTCCAAACACATATAGACTACCACAAACCTGAGCTTTGAGATTTAGAAAAATCTGAAATATACATAGGCCTAAATGGACTAGCCTATTATTTCTAACAATCTTGCCCTATCCTACCTCTACATGATCCTACCCGCATCATCATGAACTCATGATTCATGCATATATAGGATGATGCTCGCCTGGCCAGCAGTGTTCACACGCGCATGAAATTAAAGCTCGATCACCCGGCGAGGTGGACCAACAGGAGCGCTCCGCTTGGAGGATAACACGTAGCTATCCACCGGAGAAACGAAAACGACGAGCGCGCCCGAGAATATCCCTGCTAGGCTTCTACTTTAACGGCAGTTCTTCCTTCGTGGGTTGCTTCCACTCGAGAAAAAAGGCCGGCCGTAGACAATTATCGAGGCTGTCATTTTATCGATCGGTCCATGACCGAGATCCTGATCAAGTGATATCTTCCTGCCCACGTAAGGAGTCGCACGTCATCTGTTTGGGAAGACAAATGATCACAATCCATTCATCACAGATAGATATTCCTATTATCGCAATCCGTTATGGAGCATGGCTGCGTAGTGCGTAGCATCCACAATGCATAGCTGGCTCATGATTAGCGTGTTGGAATAATAGTGGGCCCTGCGTTTTTTCCATCATAATGGGGTTCTCTCTCGAAACTAATTCTTAAGTCGACACTATCATTTTTCATAAACAGACTATATTTATACGAAGACAATATCTATTGGACCAGCCAGGGACGAAGGAAGCAATGTGAGTATGTGGCAACTGGGGGTGGTGGGTGGGGTGGGGGTGGGGGTTGGGGCCTGGGGGGGGGGGGGGTGTATAGGAGGTCCCGGTCCCTGAAACCATGTCTCTGCACCAACACAATGTAATAAAAAAATATACCAAGAGATAATCAAAATATCAAGGATGAACTCAACCAATTGGTTAAAAATGAAATTTACATGGAATGTATGTTGGAATTTTAGTCCCGTGGAACTATTGCATCAGAGCCACTGGATCTTTATAAGTCCACGATGGATGATAACACCTTTTTTCTGTAATGCCATGTGGCAAGTTGCCAGGGCCCACCATCGTTTTCCCCTGGTAACTTTCTATGGAGTCACGCTAGGGCACAACATCAGGTATAATCTCACGATATGGCGGTCCAAAAAAAAGAGCGATCAACGAAACAGCCGCATCACGCTTCGGGGTGATCCACCGGCGATGGGAACACGAGGGCAACTAGAGAGTGTTCCAACAACAATGTCTTTAAGAAGAAAACAGTGTCAACATTGTTGCATCCATGCATAACCGCAACGTATCATCCGTTTTTGGAACTAGAATCACGGGGACCGCGCTTGGGCTAGTGCTTACTTGGATCAAACCTTTGGATACGAGTTGGTTGATTTGATGTTCTATCTCCTTCGTCTCTTCCGGGTTCGTGCGATACGCGGCGTGGTTTGGGAGTGGGGCGCCGGGTATGAGGTCGATGCGGTGCTCGATTCCACGAAGAGGAGGAAGGCCATGAGGAAGCTCTTAGGGAAATACATCTTGGAATTCCTGCAAAATAGCAATCAAAGAAGGAGGAACATTTGTCAAGTCATTAGTTCCTTGCGCTAGTCCCTTGCATACAAGGACATAGTGCAAGATGGATGGGTTGTTCCGCACTTCTCTCATCTCACTTTTGGTGGCAAGAAGAACACTCTTAGTTTTTCCACTCGAGTTTGGCTTGTGGCACTCACTCACTATGGTGTGGTTCTCTCGCTCACCACTCTCCTCACAAGGTGTTTTTGTGTATTGCGCCCTCGCTAAAGCCTTTGCATTGTCCGCAATTATTTGTCTAGGAGTCATTGGTTGCAACACACAAGTTTTATCAATCCATTTGAAGGTATAAGTGTTTGAGTGACCATCATGCAAAGCACGCTTGTCATATTGCCACGGCCTTCCGAGCAACAGATGGCAAACCGTCATTGGGACTACGTCACATTCCACCGAGTCCTTGTAGGGTCCAATTGATAACGTTACCGAGATGGTGTGCTTGAGCTTGACGGACCCTTGGTCACTTAGCCATTGTATATGGTAGGGGTGTTTATGCGGATGGAGGGTGAGGTTGAGTTTCTCACACAATTCCCTGCTTGCAAGATTGTGGCAACTCCCTCCATCGATGACAACTTTGATGGACTTCCCATTGATGCCGGCACGAGTTTGGAAGATGTTTGATCGTTGGTCTTCATTCTCATTGGCTTGGGTAGTTAAGACCCTTGTGACCACAAGCGATGGACTTGCGTCATGCTCTTGCGGTTGTTGAGGTGCCGCGTTTGGTGGTGGAACTTGGTTTTGACGACGAGCTTGGGGAGCTTGCTCGTGTTGTTGGCGCGGTTGAGGACGAGGAGGAGGTTGTTGATCCTCACGACGAGCTTGGGGAGCTTGCTCTTGTTCTTGTCGTGGGTGATGCCGAGGAGCATTGTCTTGCGCCCTGTGGCGAGGAGGACGTCGAGCCGCATGCGCAATGGGCTGCTCTCCTTCTTCTTGATGTGGAGGAGGCTCGTCATGATGATCATGTTGCCGACGTTGACGATCATGTCGATGATGACGCCTTGGTGGATCTTCGAGTGCTTCACGTTGACGGTGATCTTGTTCGTTCTCTTCGGATGTTTCACTTGTTGTTGAAAGAACATGTCGACGGCGATGGGCTTGGTGGTCCATGTGAGGTTGCTCTTGTTGAATCACAAGTGCCCTTGGTTGTGGCCGGTTCGCTTCACGTCTTGGAGGTCTTGCGGAGAGGTCACCATCATAGCTTGACGTTGCGGCGTGTCGCGGAGATGGTACCGCTTGAGAAGAGCTCATGGATTGAAGAACGGGTCCATCCCGGTGCCTTGAAGCGTGACGGCGAGGTGCACTTGATTCACTTAAGGAGTACCGAGATGAGTTTGAGTCGCGCGAGCGTGGCCTTGCTATCCCATCAATGAGGCGTTGAAGCTTCTCATCCGTTGAGGCGAGGGCGCGACCAAGAGATTCATTTTGATGATCGAGGTTGTGTTGCATGGCATGCATTTGGCCTCGGACTTCTTCGAAGCGGTTGTCGATGTTCTTGAACTCCACGCGGGCTTTGCTAAATTTTTCATCTTGGCGCCGCTCAAGAGCTTAACCAACGGTAGTTGAATTCTCCTCGGACCTTCCAATGGTCCCATCTTGTCATGTATTGTGTGTCGTCCTCCGGAGGTGGTGGTGGTTGGGACGGCTCGCCATTCCTGTCCATGATGCAAAGCCGACAAGGGTTGTATATGGAGAATAAGGGTGCGTAGAGTTAGCCTTTTACCTCACCTTGGAGATTATATCAAACCAATTGCCACACAAAGGAGCGAACAACGTGCAAAGTGAAATGGTAAAGAAACTCACACACAAATATGCTACAACTCTCAAAAGCTTTTGGTGGAAGGTTAGGATTATGGAAAACCACGAAATGATCCAAGCAAAAGGTTATTGTTCTAAGTGGTAAAGAACCAAAGATCAAAAGCAAAAGGATACGATCTACCAAAACACGGAAGAACGCACACGTGGAGAATAACGGGGTTAGCGCGACTATGAAAATGAGCACAAAAGGTCCTAACGAAGACTACGCTCAGTTGTCGTGCCAACGCAAGAAAAGACCACAACTCGTTTGCCAAAAGAGGATAAGCAATAGATTTGTGCACTTGCCTTGGTGCGCTCTTTCCTCTCTCTTTTTGGCTTACAAGCTTGGTATTCTCTTTGTATTGGGAGACTATGTATCTTTCTATTTTTTTTTTTGATTCTTTTCCTTTTTCTCCCTTTCTATGCTACTATGTTAACTTTTGTATTTGGCCTCACACTCTCACTTTCCAAAGGCAAGTGCACAATGCTTAGACAAACACAAAATGAGTTGCTCTCATAGGATAGGTACACACAAAGAAAGATATGGGGTTGTCAAAGTGGCGCAAGTTATACCTTTGGTATTGTTGACGACTTGCAACCGTTGGTGGGGGGGATGTTCGAGTGTCGCGGTGTCGTTGAGCGCGTGGTGACTTTGATGCGTAAGGTTGTGTTAAAATGGCGACAAACACGCGAAACACGAACAAGTTAAAGAGGGAAAGTCAGCAAACGAAGTTGAGGCGTCAAGGGAAGAAGAAAAACTTTCTGTGTCGCGCGGTGGTACCGCTAGGTACGATCGGTAGTACCGGATGGCGGTAGTACCGCCCGCGCGACCGGTAGTACCGCCGGGCGCAGAACAAGAACGAGATCCACTTGACACAAACCTCAAATTCGTGGGAATCTGACCGAAAGGCTGGGCTAGGAACAACAGGGGCTATAGATCGACTCCAAAAGCAACAGATCTATGGACCAAAACCACGAAAAACTCACCAAATCCAAAGATCGATCCGAAGGCAAATTGGGACTCTTTTTGGTGGGATTTTCGATTTTAAGGGGGATAAAAGATAAATTGGGGGGAAATTCGTGATCAACCTTGCTCTTGATACCAATATGTTATGGGGTAACCCCTTGGGGTGGCCCGATCTTTCACGAATCTCCGCGGGAAACGAGGGGAAAGCGGTGGACGGGGGAAGAAGGGATGAAAACCACGAACACACGCACACAAAACACGATACACGCCGATAACTCACGCCGGTGGCAACCGGTCCAACATAATCCCTAGGATCGGTGTTGGGCGAAGCTCTCTCTCCACAATCAACAACGGGGGCGAGATGCTTGGTGAGATCTTGACGACTTGGGGTCGAGAAACCGAGAACCCAAGGCCTTGTACAACTTGAACGGACTAGGCAAGATCCAAGAGGGGGGGTGGATAATAGGGTGCTCCTTGGTAGGAGCATGAGACCAATAGATGTAAGATCCTCAAAGGGGTGTCCTTAATCTATTATTATCCAAGTCTAGGGTTTATAATAGAGGGTGGGGGCTATTTATAGGCCAACCACATAAACAGGGGTATTTTAGGAACAAATAGCGAAATATAGAGAGGGTTACAGGGCGCTGGGCCGACTTAACACGATCAGGTTCACGCACGTCCGGTAGTACCGGTCTGGCACGTCCGGTAGTACCGGTCAACCGGTAGTACCGCTTCCGGGTCCGGTAGTACCGCTTGCCACCCTGGGACTTCCGTTGGCGTCTTCAGTGGGGAGCGGTAGTAGGGGGCGGTAGTGCCGCAGACCGGTAGTACCGGTTCCAGATCCGGTAGTACCGCTGGCGACAGAGAGTATTAGGCTTTTGTTGGCGTCGTCTGTTGGGAGCGGTAGTAGGGGCGGTAGTGCCGCCGGGCGGTAGTACCGGCCGCCAGTTCCGGTAGTACCGCTGGAGACATAAGGTATTTGGCTTCTTCGGCTGGTGCTCCTCCGTGGGCTGGGTCCTTCTCTTCGTACATGATGATGCACAAGGTATGCGTATGAAGTAGCAGGTCATCCAAGGGTGTATCAAAGTTACACAAGGAGAGGAGCGAGTTCACTTTAGCTTGTAGGAGTTTGGCTCGGGCGCGAGTCATGGGTCCACTTGGGGAGCTCGTGGGAGTAGATATACTAGCGTTCGTAGGACGGGCTGCATCAAAAGTGGTGCAACACTCCACCTTATAAGGTGATACAACTCTCATTCAACTTTCCATGTGAGAGTAAACTTTAGTTTTCACTTCACTTCCATGTAAGCTGTCACAAACATGAGTCCAAACACATATGGGCTACCACAAACCTGGGCTTTGAAATTTAGAAAAATCTGAAATATACATAGGCCTAAATGGACTAGCCTATTATTTCTAAGAGATCTTGCCCTATCCTACCTCTACATGATCCTACCCGCATCATCATGAACTCATGATTCATGCATATATAGGAAGATGCTCGCCTGGCCAGCAGTGTTCACACGCGCATGAAATTAAAGCTCGATCACCCGGCGAGGTGGACCAACGGGAGCGCTCCGCTTGGAGGATAACACGTAGCTATCCACCGGAGAAACGAAAACGACGAGCGCGCCCGAGAATATCCCTGCTAGGCTTCTACTTTAACGGCGGTTTTTCCTTCGTGGGTTGCTTCCACTCGAGAAAAAAGGCCGGCCGTAGACAATAATCGAGGCTGTCATTTTATCGATCCTGATCAAGTGATCTCTTCCTTCCCACGTAAGGAGTCACACGTCATCTGTTTGGGAAGACAAATGATCACAATCCATTCATCACAGATAGATACTCCTATTTTAAGTATTAACTAGGAAACATACCCGTGCGTTGCACCGGGACACTGAGACATGCGTTTTTAGTTACTTGGATTTGGAGAAGAAAAATATAATAAAAATTGCTGGGAATCATTTTTAATGGTGTGACATTAATCCAGAAATCCTATGAAAGTATGGTCTATTTTGGTTTCCCTGTTTAACATCGAGTGTTAGCATTTTAAAGGAATATTGCCAACGTGTGATTCCTTCCTTGTTGCAAGAATGCATGAATTATACGCATGGCCATTGTCTCCGACAGAGTGGAGCATCCCTGTGTAAAATAGCAACGGTTTGATGCTATGCCTCGAGAGCAAGGGGATGATTACGATGCTTCACTGCTCTGAGTTAGAAGATGCTTCGATCTGAATACGGTATGCTAGTGGCACGGCAGATGGTCGAACCCTCCTTGCAGTTTTAGCATGGATAACAAAACGATTGCTGATCGGATGTTTCCTTTTTTTGCCTCCTCCATCTCTATCCATTCATCTCCACAGCCGACATCCCAGCGCGCTCCCTTCCTCGTCAGCCGCCTTCCATGGACCTTTCACGCTCAAGGTCTCAAAGCTTCACCCAGGCAACCATAATCCCCTCAATGCCATTCCTCGTCGTCTGCCGCAGCCCCATGGCTCTCTCCCGTTCAAGGAGAAAAGCTTCGCCCAAGCATCCCATGATTTCTCGTGTCTACAGCGTCTGATTCCCAACTGATACTCCACACAAATTGCCAACTATATAAACTTGTGGAGCTCTTCCTAAACAAGCAGTGTGGGACTAAATTATCAGGTTGTGAAAGTAACGGGACTGATTGGCATTGGTGCGTGGCCATGACGCACACATGGCCTAGCCTATGGTCCGAGCTAAGCATGATCGCATATAGTCTGATTCGGTTTGAACCGTACAGGTTAGAAATCCAAGCGTACGTGTTACTTTTTTTTATGCACGTACGTGTTACTTATGACGTGACCCGTATAGGTAAAAAATCCAATCGTTTTTTCTTTTGACTTATGGATGGCTTTAGTGGTAAAATAAGGTTTGGTGGGAGGATAATTCCGTCCAAAAAAGTATAGGTACTACAAGAAACACTCCTTCCTTTATTATTAGGTATAGATTATCACAATCCGTTATGGAGCAAGGCTGCGTAGTGCGCAGCATCCACAATGCATAGCTGGCTCATGATTAGCGTGTTGGAATAATAGTGGGCCCTGCGTTTTTTCCATCATAATGGGGTTCTCTCTCGGAACTAATTCTTTAGGATAACAATGGACCCTGTTAATGCATATTAAAAATACAAACGCCAACACGACGAGTCGACACTACCATTTTTCATAAACAGACTATATTTATACGAAGACAATATCTATTGCACCAGCCAGGGACGAAGGAAGAAATGTGAGTATGTGGCAACTGGGGGTGGTGGGTGGGTGGGGGGGGGGGCATAGGGGGTCCCGGTCCCTGGTACCATGTCTCTGCACCAACACAATGTAATGAAAAAAATATACCAAGAGATAATCAAAATATCAAGGATGAACTCAACCAATCGGTTAAAAAGGAAATTTACATGGAATGTATGTTGAAATTTTAGTCCCGCGGAATTATTGCGTCAGAGGCATTGGATCTTTATAAGTCCGCGATGGATGATAACACCTTTTTTCTGTAATGCCATGTGGCAAGTTGCCAGGGCCCACCATCGTTTTCCCCTGGTAACTTTCTATGGAGTCGCGCTAGGGCACAACATCAGGTATAATCTCACGATATGGCGGTCCAAAAAAAAGAGCGATCAACGAAACAGCCGCATCACGCTTCGGGGTGATCCACCGGCGATGGGAACACGAGGGCAACTAGAGATTGTTCCAACAACAATGCCTTTAAGAAGAAAACAGTGTCAACATTGTTGCATCCAACCATTGAGGCCAGATCATGGGTTTTCACCTGAATTGTTTTGAATTCCTTCAATAAGAGAATGTCCATGTGAACGCCCTATTGCAAAGTCAACTAATGAAGGTTTGGTCTATAGTTTTCACCTCTGGAAGGCTAGAACTCAAGACTCGGCAGTCAAACAACACCATTTAACCATACTTTGTGAAATTTAATATCAACCATGCAGCGGTTGTTAAGCTAGCGTCCCACCAGCGCTTTGTCTGTCTGCTCGATAGTCCGGCCGCAGCACGCTGTCATGGACCTGTGCGAGTGCCTGTGTCCACCTATGTTAAGCTTTAAGCGAGTTTACAGAAAAAAATATAACAACACTTATTAAACTAAATAGATAAAAAAATATTTTATAAGTCTAATAATGCTAATTTGATGTTATGGAGGTTGGTGTGTTTTTATATCAACACGATCGAATTTTGAGAGAATTTGATTTCACAAAAGTTGGAAAGGCAGTGAAGGAGGGAGTACCCTGTGCTCGCGACGCGCCGGCCTCGAGTGGAAGCTAGCGCCCGCAGTCACGTCCTGCCCGTGCCGGTGCAGTGCACGCCCCCACGCCGCGCATGCGCCTGCCGGCCGATCCGGTCGGGTCCTGAAGCTCTACGGCTACGGACGACGAACGGGGAGAAAAGGAGTAATCCCGAATCCTGGACCGGATCGGATCAAATCCATGGAAGGCTGGACAGACGCGCGCCCATCCACCCACGTACGTACGTACGTGCCTAAACAAACAAATAAAGCACACTTTCACCACCCTACCTGTGAGAAAAATACATCACGCACGCAGCTATAGCTCCTTTTGGTGTGCTCGATCGTGCCATCGCGATCCTGCCTTGTAGTACGCGTCATCCTCATAACTCACCACCAACGTAACGTCTCTTCTCTTCCTAGCTACTCCGTATGTCTCACCAAGCGTGCTGGCGTACCCCGAGGTAACTGCTAGCGAGCGATCGATCGAGGTCGATCGATCGGTTGCATTCACGAGGGATATACCATGGAGCAAGTGAGCTCTCCAGCAAGTAGCAGAGCATCCGAACCGGCCAGGATCGACGTCCAAAAATGCTGCCACGTACGTACGCGTTGCCTCCCGTTCGCGGAGGGGACTGCATGGAGACACTGTCCAGCTGCACGGATCTACTAGTAGCTACTCGTACTACCCTCCCGCGCGCGGCCGCTGGTCGCCCGCGCCCACGCGCGCATGCGTCGTCTTCCGGCGGCGTGCGCGCGCGCGCTGTCGAGGTAGTGGCCGGTATATCCACGCACGAGCGCTCGGCGGCGTCTGGTCCCCCGATCCAACCGCAGTACGTACGTGGAATCGCCACGCGCGGTGCCGTGCCGTGCCGGTGCAACGCACGCGCAGCCCTCTCGCCAGGCCGCGCATGTGCACGAGGCGCCCGCGCCCACGCCTGTCCGCCGATCCGGTCGGGCCTGAACCTCCACGACCGAATCAGCTTCGACCAACGGAGAAAGAAAATGAATCCTCATCCTCGACCGGATTAGATCGACCTCCGCTGGATGAACTGCCATCCACCCACGTACGTACATACTACACAAAAAGCACATCGGTCGCAATTACCTGCCTGTGACTGCCTGACTGTGATGTACTCCGGAGTAGTACACGCGCAGCTCCGTCGCGATCCTTCTCACTCGCCGTTAATACGACGACGCGTTCTGCCCCTTACGAGCTAAACAATCCGTGTCCGATCGATTAACCCACTCTATAAAATCCAGCTACGGGCTATACCTGTACTACGTGCGATCTGGGACACGCAAACGCTATCCTCGGAACATTTCACGGCGCGCGCGACACGTGGCCACGCCAAACCCGCCGAGAGCATCCGTACGCGTGCAGACGGTTTCTCCCATCCCTCTCTCTCTCCCGCGCCGCGTCAAGTGGCGCGGCCCCATTGGCCGGAGCGCGTCCGGGCTGGGCCCCACATTCCGAGAAAGGCCACGAGCTCAGACAGGCGAACGCGGCGACGTGTCCAGGCGGGGCCCACTGGAAAGGGCAAGGTATTTGGGAGGAAAACGCAACCAACACCTGTTGGCGCGGACTAGAACCGGCAGCGCTCGACACATACACATGGTCCCCTCCCGGCAGCACGCCGCTCTTAATAATACTACCTCGTTAATAATTTCTCTCTCTCTTGTCTGTTAGCAGTATTTTGGGGTACCCTTGTTTACTCGTTCGTGTGTCGCCCATCCTCCCGAAAATCTCGTCTCATCAACATCGGAGGATACGATTGAGAGGATTTGGAAGAAGATCTAATACAGTAGTAGCTGACTGTATTGTTGCGTAGGCTTGTAGTTGTAGCGATTATTGTATTTGAATGATTGAGAACTCATGTACTACGTATGTTAGAGATATATAGATTGGTACTACAAGCATGGGTAAGCACTGCCCGCCATTATACGTGCCAGCAGTTCCTCACAATGCACCGATGTCGATCCGGCCAATCATCAATTTGCCATTTTTTTTCCCAACTCAGCCATTGCATTTGCCAATTTTCTTTTAAGAAGAAAACCTCTAGCCTTGACGTGTACCAATCAGACGAATGCTTGCTTACTTAAAAGAGCTTGTTTCTTTCGCTTACGACCGTCCACGTTGTATCTGTGGTGAAATTTCACCACAACATTCGTATCGAAAAGAGACTCCCAATCTCAAAAAGAAAAATGTCATATCGGTCCAAAACTGTGGTTGATCACTAAAACATCTCCCAATCCCCTTCAAATAGCCAGGAATTTCAAAAACAGATCGAAACTTTTCCTCCTCCACCTGTATATATTACTAGAAAAAAAGACGATGGATTCAAATCGAGGAGGAAAAATGATTGAGTATGTAGGAATCCCTTCTTTCGGTCCATCTCCAACGTGACCATTCTATCGGTGCTAGTGTTGTTCCCTCTAGATAAGAGGCATAATGACTCCCAATTTCTTCTCGCTTTTTCTTTAATTAATCATACAATTCTGTT
Organism: Avena sativa; assembly: GCA_916181665.1. Taxonomy (NCBI): domain Eukaryota; kingdom Viridiplantae; phylum Streptophyta; class Magnoliopsida; order Poales; family Poaceae; genus Avena; species Avena sativa. The sequence continues at coordinate 363,989,737 of OV702279.1, read as the reverse complement.
CTTATTTAATTCAAGAGATGAGATAAAACTTTTGCCTCCATTTCAGAAAAAAAAAACTTGTATTTTCTCTTCTATCTTGGGAGCCATTGTTAGGACTCTTATGTAGATGCTCTTGCTCCAACTGCATTTCCCTACTGCAAAAGCATAATCTGTTAATTCGAAAAGGACACGAGCATTTTTTCCGAGCACACAACTGACAAATCAGCAGGAGGGTGCCACGGAGAGCAGAGCAGCTCGACAAGTGTACTCTGGTGGCGTGACGGTAGCAGAAACCGTGGCCGGGGCGACAAGAAGGAGAGAGAAATTAAATCAGCGGGTGGCCACGCGGACCCCTCCGGCAGCAGAGACGGGAAGACCTGTCCGGTACGGCGCGCCCCCCCGCCAATCCCCTCTCCCCACCTCTCCTCTCCCTTCTCCCTCCATCTTTCCTTTCCTTTCCTTTCCCCTCCCCGCACACGCACACGCGCGCAAGCACCACACCACCATCCTTCCTTTCCTTCTTCCCCCAACCCTCCTCCCTCCCCCCGCTCCACCCACCACTCCTCGTCTCCTCCCCCTACCTAGAACTATAGCTACGCGCCGCCTCCCTCTCCCGCTGCAGCCACTCGTGTGGGGTGTGCGTCTCACTCGCTAGCTGCCTAGCTTTGGCTGCGGTGCCGCTGTATCTGCTTGGTGCTGACGAGCCGTTCCGGGGCCGGAGGGCGGAGGTGTTTTTCTATCTCTCTCGAGATGGCGGCGGCGGCGGCGATCTGCGGCGAGGACGAGCCGGCGCCGCGCGGGGAACCCGCTGCGGAATGCGCGGCAGGGGCCGGGATCGAGAGGCTGGATCTCGGGGACGGGAGGGCGGCGCTGGTGGCGGGCGGGAAGCGGAGCGTCTACCTCATGGAGTGCGAGCCGGTGTGGGGCAGCGTCGCCACGCCCGGCCGCGGCGGGGAGATGGAGGACGCCTGCGCCGCGGTGCCGCGCTTCGCCGACGTGCCCGTGCGCCTCCTCGCCAGGCGCCGCGACCTCGACGGCCTCGGCCTCGACGCCGACGCGCTCCGCCTGCCCTCGCACCTATTCGCCGTCTTCGACGGACACGGCGGCGCTGAGGTACGCACGCTGCGAGCAACACAGGGATCTCACAACAGAACCACTACCGCCTGTGGGAGCCCCCATGATCTGACGATTCGCCGTGGCTTCCCGTTCAGGTGTCCAACTACCTCCGGGAGAGGCTCCACGTCGTGCTGAGCAAGGAGCTGCGGAGGCCCGCCACCGATTTGGGCGAGATGAGCGACGTGGACATGAAGGAGCACTGGGACGGCCTCTTCACCAGGTGTTTCCAGAGAGTGGACGACGAGGTGTCGGGCCTCTCCAGCAGGCTCGTCGACGGAGAGCCCCGGCTGGAACCCATCGCCGCGGAGAACGTCGGCTCCACGGCGGTCGTCGTGGTCGTGTGCTCCTCCCATGTAATTGTCGCCAACTGCGGGGACTCGCGCATCGTGCTGTCGCGCGGGAAGGAGCCCGTGGCTCTGTCCATTGATCAGAAGGTATATGAGGTTCTGTGAGCATCATCGCAGTCCACAATTCACTTGTTTCATCTAACCTTACTGTATCTTGTTGTTTCAGCCTGACAGGAAGGATGAGCGCGCGAGGATTGAAGCTGCGGGAGGCAAGGTCATCCAGTGGAACGGTCACCGGGTGTCCGGCATACTTGCTATGTCACGATCAATCGGTATGCAGCTAGATTTATCTTGCACCAAATGTTTGCTATCTTTCTACTGTAAAATGAATGCAAGACACGTTTCATACTAAGAACTATGCTAGGAGTTTGAAATTGTGGTCATAGCAAGATCAGAGCACGATGGGAAATTAATTGGTCTAGTATGCTCGAGGCAAATGGCCTTGGCGCATTCGTGGCTTTAGGAATTAATTCTCGTTTACGTGCTACTCCATTTGAAGATTCCCCATTTGTTGAAGCTGAAGTCCCAACATTTCTGGGTGTCACACGGTCGTAGTTTGGTCAAAATTAAACGCCACACCGTCTCATATAGATCTACATTATGCCATATAGAACTCTGTTTATTTGTTAGGTCATATGTTCTTCATCTGAAAAAAAGAAATGTTCACTTGAAAGTATCAACAGTCGGTTTGGCAGTGTATTTTTATCTTAGATGTAAAGCACGCTGGACTTAACTCTCATGCAATACTTGTTGACTGCCTGGATATTGCACTCTAATCCTGTTGTTGAACTTGCAAAGTAAGGTTAGATGTAGCTGTGCGATAGAATCAAGTATGAGGATGTGCTTAAGAAATGAAGACGCCTAGTATGCATATGTGATTGATTAAGAAAAGAAGTCACCTGCCAACATAGAAAAGCCATCTTTTATCGAAGAAACAAAGGTACCTTAAGGCATGTTTATGCAGCTTGGACCACACTAGGTCTTAGTTGTATCTGCTCACATCACTTGTGCCATTAAAATCAGATGTATAATAAACACTTGGACACCATTGTTCCTCCAATTTCAACCGAAAATTTGTTGAACGAATGATGGTTCAGCTGATTTCTCTGTGCATTGGATGACATATGTCCAATCTTGTTGCAACCTGTGCTGACTAGAACGGGAAATTGCTGATGCTGCAGGTGACAGATATTTGAAGCCGTACGTCATTGCAAAACCAGAAGTTACAGTTGTTCCTCGGGCGAAAGATGATGACTGCCTTATCCTGGCCAGTGATGGGCTGTGGGACGTTGTGTCGAATGAAGAGGCATGCAAGGTCGCACGCCGGCAAATCCAGCAGTGGCACAAAAATAACAGCGTTGCCACATCATCGTCAGATGGAGGTGATGGAAACACCGATCCTGCCGCGCAAGCAGCTGCTGATTACCTCACGAGGCTTGCACTGAAGAAAGGGAGTCAGGACAACATCAGTGTAATTGTGGTTGACTTGAAACCACGGAGGAAAGCCAAGAACAATTCCTGACAGTGCTTGAATACACCTGGACCCTGATATTTTGTCTAGACTTGACCCACAATTTTTTTTTGTTGGGTTTCAAGAATTGTACATGTATATGCTAGATGTATTTTCGATCTAGGGGGTTATGATTAATTGTATCCCCATTTTGCATCCATGCGGTCAAAAATACAGCTTCACTCACAGCCATGGCATGCCCAGTGATCTGCCTGTCATGTAAAGAATTTAACCTGTAAAGAGCCAGGCAGCTCAGATGATAGTAAGATTAACAAACTGCTATCTCTTCTCCTCTGTTAACTTCTACTAAAGTCGTTGCATAGCATGCCAACTATTGATATCTAAAAGATTTCTCTATATTAGCTTATGCCACTCAAATAATGGAGAAAATGGTGTTGTAGTCAAAGATGCCCTAAGCAGAGAAGCACAACTGCTTAACCATCAATCTACAACTTTAGAAGCCTAGATATTCTTGGTGAAACCTCTCTTACATTTCATGGCTTCCTATCTACTACAACGAGAATATATACAGAGAATATGTACACCCTACAGAGAGGCAGTCCTCGTTTATCCGAGGCCGGTGAGGCTCTTCGAAGAGAGGACCACTCATTCCCTCCTTTGTAATATAAATGAGAGGATTTGGTTTTCATGAATAAAGGGCAGCAGGTCGCCCTCCACCGTGTCCTCAATGTTCGGCATCGACTTCGCAATGTCATCAAGCGAAAAAGGTATGCTGCAAAGAGAAATGAAAACAATAGAGGTGAGAAAAGGAGCAATGGTTGTTTCCAAGGGGCACGAACAATTGAACCTGCGCTCTCTCTTCTGGCATGATACAGACCTGGAATCATCATCCAGCAGGACTGAAAAGCTGGAGAGGCTATTATTTGACTCTTCATGCATCGTTGCTCTCATGCTTGATGTGAACTACAAATGGTAAGGAAATAACGCTGGAAATTAACACTTTCAGATGGAGCAGAGAATCAAATTATGTAAGTGAGTAAACAGTATGATTACACCGTTTTAGCCTATCAACACACCTCTGCCGAAATTACGTTTGTACCGTTCACGTCGTCCCAGTACATACCAACTATTCTCTCTAGCTGCTGTAAGCTGAGAGCCTGGACAGATGGTACAACAATTGAAGAAAGAAAGTTAAGGAATAGCATGACAAGATACTTGGTCAAAGCAAACAACACCTACCGGACAAACATCATTGCGTATCTCTCTCCATGTCCTTATCGGTTTGAGAGAAACGATCTGATGAACGAAAAGAGCAGGAAAATATATCAGAAATTTAAGTTACCTGCAATTCAGTTTGTGTATAAGGGCCACATAGGTTGCTTTTTCTTATAATATGAGAAAAAAGAAAATCGAACACACCAGAAAATCAGCAGCTTGTCTTATATGCCTCAATGCTTCCCAGGCTGAATCTGCAAGCTGTACTAAAACATAAGCTGACAGCATCTGAAAATAGACTCCATAATAAAAAAAGGAGAGTGAGCAACCTCTTGAGCAACATCGTTGCACCAATGTTTTAGTTGAGCTAATCCAGCTCTAATATGTTCCCCGTTGCTAAATGAACAACACTCACGACGCAAAAGGAGTCTATTTTCAAAGTACAAAACAAAAGCAAATTAGAACAGCTTATACTTTGAAGTTTAAAGAAAATGCTAGCGGAGGGCAAAATTATGCTTATACCTGTTAAATAACTGAACGTTCACCATAGAAAATACTTGGGTTAGCAACTTGTGGACCAAAATAGTTGGGACCTGCAAATTTACAGATTGGACTTGCACTCATAATTCAGAACTTTGCAAATGGAACTGCAGTGATGTTTGTATTCATTTAGCACCTACATGGTTGGCTACTAGCAGATACAAGTAGTTGTTGAGAATTTTCACGATGCCCAGCCAATGTGCGAGTTGGTTGTGTTGGCCCAAGCCACTAGTAATCGAGGCCTTTGCTTGGGAAGTTCTTGGATCCTAAATATCACAAAATTTACTGGGCTCTCAACACACAAAATTTCACAGCTGATGAGCAATTTTCCTCGAGAGAGGCATTACCTGAATGCACAGCTCAAGTAATGGATTTAGTTCCTTCTTCAATTTGTCACTTATCAAGCCATACACCTTTTCAATCAGATCCACAAGCTGCTGCTTGAAGAGCAAAGCCGGATATTTTGCATCAATTTGGTGTGCTCCACTAGGTTCATCCAACGATTGACCACTGAAATAAGCAAGCCCACTTGATGCCTGACTAGCTTGAAAAATCCTGTCGTACGAAACTTTTCGTCTGTATGGAGTTGAGGTTGCTGCCCTACTAGTTCTGAAACAGCGCTGCAGGAGAACTGATAAGGTTGACAAGTTGGATAACCAATAGGCCAAGCTTCTTGTATCATGTTGAACCTTGAAGTAAAGAGGAATGTGAGTTAATATAAGAACACTGCAGTGATTCTGGATTTCAGGTACTGGAAAAATTGGCTGCATAAAGCTGTTATAAGGTTCAGGATAGATGCTTCTCAAGTACCACTACACTATAACTTAAAACAAAACAAAAAACAGAGTGCTACAAACCTCTGTTGCTGAGTTTATAGCTTGTAGGATACTGTCAAAGACACCTGTCTTTGCAACTTCAAACGATCTTGAATGAAGAAGATACTGGAATATAAGAAGAGCAGCAACAGGTTTGCTCCCAGAGAACCCAAGATGTTGGGTAATGTACTTGAGTAATAACTTTTGATCATCCTGGGGCTGCTGATGTGAGAAGGATCAAAGAATATTTCAGCAAGTATGGAGGGGGTTGTAGGTAAATTAAGCAAGTATCAACTAGCCTACCTGATATGATTCACTAAGTACCCTTTGCATTTTCTCCCCATTATCATAGTCCCTGTAGCTAGTCAAATCAGGGGCAGAGCCCTGCCATATTGTTTTAGTCAAAGTCATGACAGCTCAATCAAACTATATAAGAAATTGAGAATTGATATGCAGCCATATGCTTGGTTAAACTACCATATAGGGTCTTGTTTCTGCTGGACCAAATGACGACCTGGTTTCAGCATATGGTATGGTGCCATTTAAAATATGACCATTTTCTGGATTTCTCTGTTGAAATGCATCTAAAAATTCAGATGAGAACATTCACAGTCATGCAAATGTAAGCTCTATTGAAGACACATTACATGGATCATACTGATTTTTGAGTATGCAGCTTGAGATTTGGCGGTAGATGGAGTCGCGTTTGCGTATGCAGCTTGCGATTTGGCAGTAGATGGAGTCGCATTTGAGTATGCAGCTTGAGATTTGGCGGTAGATGGAGTCGTCGAAATTGATTGCTGACGAAGAGCATGACTTTCAGCCTCTAAGTTAGCTGCTTTTCCTTCTAGCCTGTGTTGAGGTACAATTGTGCCATCATAAGTTAATCACAATAAATGGCATGATTTGGACAGATGAATTACCAAAGTTGGAGAAGTTATTCTAAATGAATACCTTTGTACGGTCTCCTGAAGCTGAGCAATAGTTCTGCCGGAATCTTCGATTTTCGTGATAAGGTCATCATTTCTTTCGAGGAGGTCTTCATTTCTCCTTATGAGATCTTCATTTCTTCCACGAGCCTCGGTGAGCGCTTTCTTCACAGCGTCACTTTCTTGTTTCTCCAGTACAAAGGACGACAGTCTTGATATGGCATCTACTTGAAGCCTAATTGTTAAGACGTTAGTCTCCAAAAAGGACAACACGATGATTGATAATGATGGTATTGTACTTAGTGCAGAAAACTGTACAAAACCAGATAGGAAGTTAAAATACCAACTTTTGCACGGTATCTTGAAGCTGTTGGGCCTTGTATTCACTGTCTCTAACTTTCATAAATATCTCATCATTTCTCTCCTGAGCTTCAACAAGAGATTTCCTAATTGCATCATTATCTTGTTTTTCAGCTTCCAAAGAAGAATCTTTTGCTGCTATTTCTTGTTCAAGCCTGTTTTTTGGCAGAGAACTGTTAATTGCATGGGTTTGACAACCAATACCGTAAATTTCACAAAATCTAATGTTATACTGCAAACTATTGCAAGACTAAACAATTAAGAACCAGTTCCACAAAATTCCACATAAGGTCACAATGTATTGCAGAACACCGCATTTAGGTTTTCTTCAAGAAATGAAAAGAAATCAATCTGAAACGGAAAAACTAGGATAATGAACTTGTATCACAGAAATTTATCAAAGGTACATACATATGTATGGTGTTTTGCAGATGTTCAATTTTTTTGCTGGTTTCACCAATTTTTATCATTAAATCTTCATTTTTTTGTTCAGTCTCAGTGAGTGCTTTCTTCAATTCATCCTTCTCTCGTCTCTCAGATAGCAGCAAAGCGTCTTTTTCTGTATGATCGCCAAGCCTGAATAAAATCAACAAAGAAATACATTAAAAAAGATTCAACAAAGAAATGTCATCATTAATATTTTCATCTACAGATGTGAAGATGTATTGAGCATCGACACATCGAAACACAGATTGAACAGATCGGTGCATAAAGTACCTTTGTATGGTGCCTTGAAGAAGATCAATTTTCTTGTCAACATCCTCGAATTTCTTTAGTAATTGAGAATTTCTTTCTTGACTTTCTTCTTGTGCCTTCACGGCTGCATTGCTCTGCTCTTGTTCTCTCAACAATAAAGCCTCCTTTGCAGATGCATTTTCTTGAAGCCTGTAATCATGAGAGAAAGTTCATTAAGAGGCATAGAGCACATGAATGATTTACTTGATAGGATCTCAGAAAGTTTCTTAAATAAGAACATACTGCCAAGAATGATTATCAACCTCTCAACAGTTAGCTGAAGCTGAAGATTATGCTTATCAGAATCCTGAATTTTCTTGATTAACTCTTCATTTCTCCCCAGAGTTTCAGTCAGCGTTTTCTTGGTCGCCTCATGTGTTTGTTTTTCTGATACCAATAAAGCATCTCTGGTAGTAGCATCTTGTTCAAGTCTGAGATCATTAAAATGAGAACTCACTATAACATTCTAATAAAAGGTTGAAAAAATATGGGACATTTTATCCACTTAAGAGAAGTGCCAGACCCTTTAATGATATCTTCGAGTTGTTTTTTGGTTTCTTGACAATGTTGTAACTCATTTACTAATTCCTTCATCTTTTCCTGGGCATTGGCTAGTTCTTCCTTGGTAGCATTATTTTCTTGTATTTCTAATTCCAACTGAGAGTCTTTTGCTGCAGTACGTTCTTCTAGCCTATACACAAGAAAAAGAAACATTATCGTCAGGGCCACTTAATATGGTAATCGGAGAAAGAGCAGAAGACTATAGTTGGCCAAGAAATACTAGTTGCCAAGCTGTTTAAAGGTTGTAAATATATGTAAAGCAATGGAATAAAACCTGTTTACTGAATCCTCAAGCAGACTGATTTTCTTATCTGAATCCTCAGAGCTTTTCATTAACTCTCGGTTTCTCTTTTCAGCTTCAGCTAGTGCTTTTGTGGTGCAATCCTGATTTTGCTTGGTCTTCAGTAGCAATGACTCCCTTGATGTTGCATGTTTCTCAAGTCTAAATTCATTGAAGGAAATGTGTGTGTTAGCTCATAACTTTGAAGAGACTAGTGGCTCTATAGTTTTCAGAAAGCTAATGATGTTAAGCTAACAATGATGGAAGTGAGACCAGAACCTCTGAACATTCTCCTGCAGCTTAGTTATACTTCTCTCAGATTCATCAACTTTCTTAAGCAATTCCCAATTTTTCTCCTGATAGTTAGAAAGTGCCTGTTTGGTTTGATCATGCTCTTGCTTTTCTGCTAAGTACAAGGCATCCCTTGTGGTTGCATTTTCTTCAGACCTATATCCAGTGAAGAAAATGTTACTGGTTAGCTCGTAATACTGAGGGCAGGAGTAAAGGTATAAACAATAGTGATGCTACATTGCTAAAGAGCTGACAAGAGAAAGTTGCATGGACATATATAGCACCCTCTCACAAACAATGACCAATTCCCTAGGATGTCCTAAATTCTTTGTCCTCTATATATTACAAACCGAGGATTCAGCACCATGATTATTCTTTTGCATCTTTAAAACCATGTCTTAGTTTTAAGCCTTTATTCCAAAAGAGGTATTGCAGATGAAAGTCATTTGTAGTTTACACAAATAAGAATAGATATAAATTGGAATAAAACTAAGAACATAATGTTGTTCTCCGAAAAGTACATACAAATATGAAGATTAGAGCTTGGATGAATGAGAGTGATATATATTGTTAACTGGAACATCAATTGATGCTCGTGTCAGTAGTAGAAGTATGATTACATTGAGTAATTAATGTGGCATGAGAACTAAACCTCTTCAAAGAATCTTGAAGCACATCATTTGTCCTACTGGCATCTGTAAACTTCTTTTGTAGTTCTTCAATTTCCTCCTTTGTTTCAGCTAATTGTGACATGATTCCAGTACTGTGTTGTTTTTCAGCTAGCAATGAAGTCTCCAATGTTCTTGCAGTTTCTTCAAGTCTGCCAAATTGCCAGTTGTCAAAAACAATCAGCATTCGCATCCCTAAGATTATGATAGTCTAAAATAACGAGTGAAAACTTGGATGACTAGAAGCATTAAAACTAATGCCAGCTATTGGGTGCAATCAAATGTCTTGCAAAACGAAAATGACCTTTGCACAGTAGTTTGAAGCACTGCAGATTTTCCATTAGCATCTACAACTTGTCCCAGTAGTTCTTCAATTCTCTGATGTGCCTCACCAAGTTCCCTTCTGGTTGCTTCATTGTGTTGCTTCTCAAGCATCAGTGAAGACTCCAGTTCTGTCACATTCTCTTCATATCTGTATCCAACAGAAAGGGAGTTCTTGATGTAAACATTGAAGTCTAATAAAAAGCGCCCTTTATCGGAAAAAAAACAGAAAGGGAGTAAGCTCTTATCCCAGACAGTAGGACTGGATGAAAGCGGATTTACTTGGTTAAACTTTTAGTCACTTCCTGTGGTACGAGAAATAATTTTGTACACTTACAGAAGGTGACAAATGCCAGCACGTAACTCTATCTTTGCAATGGAATGAAACGCAAACACCTCTTTACGTTTTCTCAAAAAAAGTAATAAGGACTGTGGGATAAAAATGTCTTTTCCAGCTTTTCCATCAACCATATGCACATGGCTCATATTTGTGGATAGACCAGATTGAATTTTGTCTACTAAGATCAAGTCAACCAGCAACTAACCTTTTCCCATTATCTCTAAGCTGTTTGATGTTTTCATCTGCAACCTCGATTTTCATATTCAGGCCTTCACATCTTTCCTGAGCAATGGCAAGCTCACTCTTTGTTGCAATATTTTCTTCTCGTTCTCTTGATAGTAGTCCCTGTCAAAGGAACAACCATCGTCCAATCAAATATCATGACATAACTGAAGTTAATTGTAACACTGCCTCTGTCGAAACAGAGAACTACTTCCCCACAAAAAAAAGAAACAGGGAAATACTTTATAGTCATACTTTGTTAAAAAAAAAATTTACAGCCATACATATTTGTTTAATTGAAACAATGAATGATGCAATCCTTAGACCCATCCAATTTTGTACTGTTTTGAACTTCTGGTGATACATAAGTTGAGCATGGGGAGAAGTACCTGTTAGAATAGTTCTACCAACCAACTATCCTAAAAGACCGATCTGTTAGAAAGTGGTGATATAGTATACTTAACACCCCCCTTCACATCCGACTAGGATGTGGAAATAATAACAATGCCTCCCCTCACGCCCTTTACTGAGTGGAAATGGAGAAAGAAGCGGGGCTGAGACTTAAACTCAAGACCTCAGGCTCTAATACCATGTTAGAATAGTTCTACCAACCAACTATTCTAAAAGACCGATCTGTTAGAAAGTGGTGATATAGTATACTTAGCAATACCTTCATCTCTTCAACTTCCTTAGTAAATATACTGATTTTTTCTCTTTCTTGAGCTAGAGCTTCTTCAACAGCCTTTTTGGCTGATTCACTTTCCTGCATTGCTGTGGCTTCTTCTACTCTATGCTCCATCTCACGAAGGGCAGCCTGTAATTTGGAAATCTCTCCTGCTTTGTTCTCTAAATCCGTCTGAAAATGGACATATGTGTGTCAATAAAGCGTGACCAGATAACTCAGCAAGTCGGCATCATATTTTCTTATCTAAATATGGCTTAAATTAAAGGAACAGTATTTACTCGTAGTTTCTTTTCCAAACTTAAACGGCTTGTTAGCTCTTCCACGTGTTCCTCAAGTTTCTCCTTCTCCACCTTCAGAGCTTCTGTATCTCTTGCAGCCTACGATAATTATGCAAAAAAAAAAAAAAAATAGAAGGCCACACAAGTAAAATAATTAACAGAAATTAGCAAAAATGGGCTTGGCTGCTTAAGTACCATTTTGAGCTTTCTGAGTTCTGCTCTAGCGACACGTCTTCGCCATGCACACTGATAAATCAATACCGATCTCTTCAATTTAAGATAATTAGAATTATCTCTGTGACAACGCCACCGAGCCTGTGGAAAATTATCAGAGTACTGATTGATAGTGCAACCAAAAGTTAAACAGAAAAGGCTTATAAAATGTCAGGAGACCGATTGTTGACTTTTTCCTTAGTAAGGACTGATTATTAAATCATGTATCATAAGCTAGATGTGTAAAATGGCTTAAATGATATGTTACAAACATTTCCCTTAAATAAAAAGAAAGAGAATGAATCAATAGTTTACCTGGATATTGATAGAAGCTTTCTCTTGTTTTTTGAGAACATATTCCTTGTAAGCACCAAAAGCCCTCAATCCTGTCTGCAATGTAATGGCTGACCATCGCAGTTTAGAATAACCCTTCCAAGCAAAGTACCAGCGAACACTTTTCTGCATCTTCAATGCCGCGGCTTGCTTTCTCAGGAATACACGTTTCTTAAAAGCCAATAATGCTGCAAATGAGAAGGGAACTCTTTGTAAGTATGTGCTCCACACATCCACCAGTGCGCATCGTCTCCCACTAGAGATCATATAGTGCAACCTTACCTCTAACAATAGATTGCATATCTACAGATTTGTTGCGCACTGTAAGGAATCTCTGACGAGCTACATGAGTGTGAAATCTACTCTGAATAGCTCTAGCTGCTTTGCTCCGCACTTCAGTTCTTCTAGCATCCAGTTCAGCCATCTGACCAGCTCTCAAGAAAACCTTAGTTCTTCCTATCTGCCAAACAGAAATTATTTAGAATTTTGACAAAGATCATGACTAAACAGTGCCTTAAATGTCCTCTCAATATGATGCATGCATACATTCCTTCCATGCAATCTCATGAAAAAAGACCATGAGCCAAAATATGTGAACAAAATACATTTATGTTGTGTATGTTTATTCTCGCCTTGCATTGTTTACCATGAAAATATCTAGTGAAAATCTGAAAAAAAAATCAAGTGATTCTCAAGTTTGAGTGCCAAATGGTCTCAATCTACATGAAATTTTTCCAGAAAGCTGAGTTATGATCTCATACTAAAAAAAGCTTTCAAGTTTTTGAAACATGACGATTGTTTTCACCGACATTCCTCCACGATTTATCACTTCAGTCACACATGGTAACAACTCAATAAGAACAAGCATCTCATTTTTAGTTCCCTGTCTTTTTTGCAAGATGCAGAATAAAGAAAAATGTGATGCACCGCATACATAAAGAAGGATCCATTCTGGTAAGAGCATGCTTCACCTGATAACCCTGGAGTCCAACTTTGTCCATAATCTTTTGGCAGATTTCTTTTTCATCGTTTCTATCAGATATCATGAGAACAGTTATAAATGCAGGTCACAGGTGATAGAATTAGCAGGCATTGGGGATCTTTTTTATATCAATATCAAAGAACTTACACACCTTCCTTTCAAAAGTTCTGGCACAAGGAGGTCAAAGCGGTGAAGAAAATCACGAAATAATTTTCGTGTAGGGTATCCAGCACAGCTGATTCTGATAGCTTCAAGAACACCCTGAAAGGGTGAAGAATCATTAGGGATATACAGTGGTACCGAGCTCCTGTGAAACTTTGTGATGAATGGTGTTCCTTACCGAACACCGAAGTTGCTGCAGAACGTTGATGTTCTCAAAAGTAGCAGGTTTAAGAAGATTATTGGGCTTAACACATCGAATGTAGTGAGGTTCTGTAGAACTCAAAGTCTCCATTAGTTCATGGAGTTGCCCCTAAGAATTACATGGAATAATCAGACATCGCAATCATACCAAAGTTCAATGGCCATGATCACTTCATTAGATCTATCAAGTAATACCCATTCACTTCCTAAAACATACTTGCTTCATCCTTTTTTGGAGACATGCATATGTGTTTGCTCGTTATATTCAATATATTTGTTATTTACTCCCCCTTGCCAAAATGTAGTGCATATTAGTTTTTCAAAAGTCAAACGGTGTAAAGTTTGACCAAGTGTGTAGAAAAATATAGCACCTACAACGTCAAATACATAAGGCGGAGCGAATCTGGAAAGGTTGCCTCAGTTCGGATTGTTCTCTGCAACTCCGGAACATGAAGTTGAAATCGCTACTAATCGCGGATCAGCATGCCACGGTGAATATGTACCCGGGCCCTGTACACACCTCCTGTCACACCCTGGGAATTGGTTTCGCCCGAAGCATCAGACCAATGATCACCCATGACTTCTGTGTACCACTAGTGCCACAAAGGCCTTTGGTGGTCTTATTGGCGATACCAAGGGGAACCTGTGGCTGGATTGAATCCTTCACGATGGACGCCTACTTGACTAAACTAAGGACCTCAAAGGTTACATTAGTTTCCGCTTGGCCTGCACTTCTCTCTAGTTGCTGCTTGATTTGCACTTTTCACTAGTTTATGTTTGGGTTTCATATCTAGCCTACCTCAACTTGCTTGGGACAAAAGGCTTGGTTGTTGCTGTTGTAGATGTTGACATATTTTCCTACATATTTGGTCAAACTTTACATCATTTTTTTTATGGTCACTGGGGGAGGGAGAAAACCCTCCACCTGAACGCCAAGGCAATGAAGCCAAACATCAGCATCTTGCGCGCGATCGGGAGGCAACCGCACTCTCCACAGCTTCGCATCATCGCGGCACATCCGAAAAAGCAGGGAAATGCCGGGGTTTTGTTCTCTGAAGGCCACCGCGTTACGGTGCTTCCACAGGTTCCAGCAGCACAGCAGGGTGAAAGTAGAGGCGGTGGCAGCAGGTACAGACAGGGGTGGATCATAGGAGTATAGCATGCGCAGCTCAGCACCCAGGGGAAAGCTGAACCCAGCTGACGCCCAGAACCGCCGAGCGAAGCAGCAACCAAACACAATGATTTGACTTTTCATCATTTGACTTTTCAAAGAACTAAGATGGACAACATTTTGGCAAAGAGGGAGATTTTTTTTTGGCAAAAACTCAGATGACATAAATATTCTTTCTACCCGCAGAAAAATTCATAATCAAGTCATAGAACAACCATTTGTCTTAATTTTTTATGGGGACAGTAGGGAACTAGACTAAACTGAGTACAGCCACCTTTTAAATATTTGCATGCTGATTTGATGCGCAAACCAAGGTAGTTACACGATTTCCCTAGTAACGAATTTGCGATGGTATACCGCAGTTATACATTCTGCATAGGATTGTAAGAAACTATCAAAAGGTTACGTGCACAAAACCTCACGGACTAAAATAGGACTTTACCTAAACTTGGTGTCTAAGAACAATGAGGAAACATATATATACACAAGAAATAGCTAGCATAATCATACCTTAAAGCGATTAGCGATTGATGACTTTGACGATTTCGTGTTCTCCTCTGGTACTGATGGGAATAACCTTGACACAAAGGAACACTTGGAGGCATTAAGCAATTCTTCATGTTCTACCACCACATAATCTCTGTTTTTGTCCAGGAAATGATCAGACTGATACGTTACCTGTAAAGAAAATCAGAAGATTGGAATGGAAGGAGTTTATTCAATTTAATACAGAAGCAAAGAACGATGTGTTTCAACAAATGCTTACTTCTCCCGCATAATGTTGGATTGTAAATGCAGTACGAGAAAGCTTCGGTTTGCTAAACCTTTTGTTGTTCTTGAACTTCTCATACAGCTTCTGAACAAATGATTCATGCGTGCATTTCGGGAACATACTGATGCATACAGGATGAAGAAACAAAAGAACCATTGTTAGAATCATCAATTCAGGTATTCATTCACACAAAAAAACCAGATATAGAAACAAGTAATGTTGATCATAACAAGAAATCAACTATTTACAAGATGCTTGTTACATGTAGTGCAATAGAAGAATACATCAAACTCACCAAGCTTCGTCAAGAAGTGCAATAATCCCACCAGGTTTCTGAAAAAGCGAAAAATGATTGAGTTAATGAAAAAAAGATGACACAACTATCAAGCATACACAAATGCGTTACCCACTGACTCTGAACACCACGGCTATTCCTAAACCACTTATCATGCACAAAACTACTGGTGCTTATGATGATCAGCTTATCATAATAAGTTAACAACTATGAAATACTTCAACAGGCGGCAGCTCCAAGCCTCAAAATCAGAGTACAGTAGCAGCCTCGAAATCATAGTACAGCAGCAGTGTTCGAAGAGAAATGGTGCACAATTTATTATACTACACCTAGTTGGTACTTCAACTGACACTCAGTGAGAAAAAGATATATTTATACCCGCATTACATTCAAGAAACAACAAATAGTTAATTTATAAGTCAACCAGTATCGGACTACCGCGACAGCAGCCTCGAAATCAGAGTACAGCAGCAGTGTTCGAAGAGAAATGGTGCATAATTTATTATACTACACCTAGTTGGTACTTCAACTGACACTCAGTGAGAAAAAGATATATTTATACCCGCATTACATTCAAGAAACAACAAATAGTCAATTTATAAGTCAACCAGTATCGGACTACCGCGACAAATAGATCTTAAAACCCAGTATTTTGACTTGCTGACAACGACTATTGCAAGGCTGCAACACATATAAATGCCATATGTGCACATACCCTCTCAATCAAGTCCAGCACATCTTGGTTGTCAACAAATTCTATGTAACTCCAGTCGATCTGCTCTCTATTATACTCTTCCTGCTCCATTTTGAAGACATTCTGCAAAGATATAACACTACCTAATTTACCAAACACCAGAAGCAAAGATAAGTCCAATATCATAGATTACCAAGCACCACATGTACCTGATTAAAATGCTGTTGAAGTTTTTCGTTGGTGAAATTGATGCATAATTGTTCAAAGCTGTCTCCATCAGAGAATTATAAAGACATGAGTATGAGACTTCTATAAACGGTCATCAATCGATATTGGATTGCTTTAAGAATTTTACCTATTAGTCTTAAAACTTTCAAAACCATATATGTCAAGCACCCCAATCAAATGTTCTGAGCTTGCATCTTGTCCTATGGATGCATTTAACCTGTTTACAAGCCTGCACAAGTGCAACCATATATACTTAGACCAATAGGTATCTCGAGAATGAAAAACAGTGCCATATTCATTACCAGTCAAATAGTCGACAGTATATTTGTTTTGCTAAGCCATCCCTACTAACAGTAGCATAATTAGGATCAACTGCTGTGGTAATCACTCCTTCTGGTGTATTTATTTTCCTCTTTATCAGTGCATTCTCCAGCTTCTCACGGTCACACCTGTAATAAGAATTCCACAATGTATACAGTATGAACATTAAAACAGAATATTAGGAATAATAATTATAGAACAACAGGGTAAGCATACATCAAGAGCTCGGCTGCTGCATTCAGATGGAACCTAGCTTTTTCATCCTTTAATACAGATGAATCTGCTTCTCTCCCTTTGACAAAATTGATGTTCCCAAGGTGCAGCACAACAGCAACAACCCGAAATGTAGCCTCCTACATTATATGTTACATTAAAAGGTTACATAGAGTATCAATTATCAAAAAGGTCCATAAACTGAAGGGCAAAAACCTGTTCCTCCTCAGTTATGCCAACTGTATTCATCGCACTTCTTGTTGCAAGATACTCCTCAGCATCACTCATTCCGTCAACTTTAATGCAAGCGGATTGGTTGAGATAGTGAAATGACGAAGGATCACCCAGCTTATACCTTTTAATGTCCTGTCATTATGGTTTGTTTATCAAGAAATGATGTGGAGACTCAGCTGATCAAGCACATTGAGTTAGGAAAAATACCTCTGATGGTGCTGAACATAGGAAGTAAAAACAATGATAGTTTCTCTCTGGACTATTGATTTGGCAAACGCGAGATCTCTCAAGCAAATATGTCCTAATGGCTGCACCAGATATCTTCCCGCTCTTGTCAAATTGGATTTCAACAAATTTTCCAAATCGACTTTACCGTGTTGTCCAAAATGTAAACAGATAAGTAAGCAAATAGTATGAGTGAAAAGGGAAAAAATGATGCATTGATTACATCCCATTTATGTCCATGAAAAATAGTGTATAGAGAATACCTTGAGTTGTTGTTCCGAACAGTTTTTGCATTACCGAATGCTTCAAGGACTGGATTAGACTGCAATGAGGCAAAATTAGATGCAAGAGATTAGTTGCAGGTGAAAGTACTACGTACAGCATATAACTTTACCACCTTCACTGCATTTTGAGTAGACAGAATATTACCACAAACAACGGGAAAGAACAGTAAGAAATATTATGATTCCTAACTTACTTCTAGAACTTGTTGTTCAACTGTCCTCCCTCCCGTTTTGGATCGTCCACCCAAAAATGCAAGATATGTCATAAGCAACTTTGTGGTTTCAGTTTTACCAGCACCACTTTCACCACTCACCAAAATGGAGTTGCTCTTTCCTTCATTTATCATCTGCCTGTTTCCTTATTCAAAACAATGTCACAAGGGGTACCATTAATATTGGTACTGCCCATGCAATATTCACGTTAAAGAAACTATCCATCAATATTGTTATAGGCATTCACCTGTAAGAAACATCTGCAATTGCAAATACATGAGGATCAAGCTCACCAAAATTTGCACCTCTGTACTTCTCCATGGTACTGGGATCAGAAATATGAGGCAGCCTTTGGAATGGATTTATTGCAATCAAAATATTACCAGTATAGGTCTGGAACTCGAAAAAATAATGCATTAGAAAAGGTAAACCCCTTTTTGCTTCGGACATTTCTCTGGTTATACAAGAGAATAGAAAACACTCACATAAATTATATTTTTGGCATAACGCACGGCGAGATTGTCTAAAACACCAGGCTCATGCAAGTATGATAGTCGTGTCATGTCATCAATTCCATCAGATAGAACTTCTGTGTCCTTTGGATGAATGTCTGATATGCTTGCGGTAACCTGGTCTCCATAAATTTAAGTTTTCAGGAGTAGAAGCATATCAATATAATCATAATACCAAACTGCGATATAAAGGGCGCATCATAGATATGCATAAGTGTTTTAGGTATGTATTGAAGCTGCTATATAGTTACGATACATATCTATACATGGGCATTGTATAAGGATATCTAAAAGGCTAAAACCTATAATACCCAAAAATATGATGAGTCCCTTAAGTAAAAAAACTATAAATGTAGCCCATCATGAACAAGAAAAGGGCGCATTTGGACAACACAGAGAATCATTACTGGAGCAGGTAGGTAATAACTGACATCAGCCACACGCCCACACATACCGTCTTTCCTTTGGTAGTACGGACATGGGCATTTCGACCTTCAATTCGGAAGACCTCGCCATCAATCCAAGCTAAATCTTTATCCTCCACCCATATATGGGAGCCTACAACAATGTTTAATGCGCCAGCCTGCAAATGTGGCAGGTGGGAGAAAATAATAGGTCAGAAAAAAATCAACTAGTTCATAAGTAAAATGGTTGTGTATTTTTGTCTACATTGGCATTGCAACAAAGCTCAAAGCACTATTAGAGACACGGTTTAATATGGAGTATATATGAAATGCAAATAGCATACGAGGCATGGGTCATTGTTGAAATCAGCATTCTTTGTGCGGTAAACCTCAGAATGGCCCGTCAAATTATGGAACTGAACCTATACGCTCAATCTGGAAACAACTGACGCTAACAGCACATTGTGCAACATTTATCTTGGCTGGTACTTCTTTGCAAGACAACTATATGAACTATGTCACAAATTAACCAAAACCTAAAACTCTGTCCAACATGTCTAAGTCGAGCCTGACAATATATTATGTAGAAATAAGAACTTGATGAGAGGTAGTAATCAACCTCCTTAGGCCTAGTGAATTGGCCTTATAATCGCTAACAGAGGGAGTACCTAGAAATATGAAGTTATCGCGCCAAACGGGACCAGACTTTACCCCCCAGAAGACAGAATCAGCAAAGCAATACTGCTTAAGCAAATCAGATATTTTCCCATGTAAAGAAAAAAAACAAAATACAGCTTCTAGCTGCTCATATATACTTCCTGTACGAAAAAATGAACTGAGTTTTAACTAAAAGTGCAATTAAGCATACAGCTCTGCTTCGCGCAGCTGACTGTGACCCACAAATCAAACACTTCAGTTATCCTAAACAACTACGTACCACATAAAGTACAGTAGGTCCATTCAACGAGAACAGACTGTGCAATCCTAATCAATTCGGTCACCCGTTCATCGATCAAACCCCTCCAAAACCGAACCGCTCGCCCGCGGGGCGACGCGTATGAACTGGCCAGCGTGCACTGAGCTTTTCAAGCACCATTACCACACAACTCCAGCCCAATAAGAATATAGGACGAGACAAACTGAGGACGGCGAGAAGCGAGCGCACCACGCATCGCACCAAACCAACCAACAAAACAAGGGAATGCCGCCATCCATCCTACAGGCTACAGCAACAGCGCAAACAGCTCACCATGGGGTCACGCGTGGGAGAGCCGAAATGCTACAATCATGCACGATCAACAGGGAAGAACCGAATCGTCCTCGCCGGTGTCGGCGGCGGCCGGAGGCGGGGCAGCGGCGGTGTCTCCCTCCCTTGGGCCGCTCGCCGGTCGCCTCGCGGCCGCGGGGGAACAGCCCGAGCCCTGCGCGTTCCGCCTCGATCGTTCGTGCGCGCGCGTGCGGAGGCGCGCAATGCCGGCACCAGCGGCGAGCGCGCAGAAGGAGGGAGGCGAGCCGGAGCCGGAGCCGGAGGGGGGACGGGAGCGTGGTGGGGCGCGAACCAGAGGCGAGGCGAATCCCATCTATTTTTGGCACTGGGGGGCATGGCCGCATGGGGTGGGGGGAAGGAGGAGGGCGAGTAGGGGGCGGACGTGCGATTCTGGGAAAGCCCGCCACCAACACCGGCGCCTTCGCCAGAAGCCACGGTGGTGGGACGGGAGGGGAGGGGAGGGGAGAGCGGCGCTGTTGCTGTGCGGCCGTGCGGGCATGTAGGGTGTGTGTGTGTGTGTACTGCGGTAGTGTTACGGAACGCACCAAATTCGAAATGTCGCTGCACTGCACGAGCGAGCAACTACGCTTTCCTATTTTTTTTTCTTTAAAATACCATAAGTAACATGGCTTTCATTTTGGAATTGGTTTTTCAAACAGTCATTTTGGAATTAATTGACAAGCTAAGAAATGGATGACAATGGTATGTGCTGTAAGGGCAACTCCAACGGGTTACTCCAAATCAGATACCTTGCGGTGTCGGAAGCGTCAGGTCATTGTACCGCGTCACTCATTTTGACCGTAGCTGAACCTTTTATCAATTTGCACATTTTAACGCATAAATAGGCACATATTAATAAAAATGGTAGCAAATTAATTACCACTACATGGTAGTTCAATCAAGCCTCAATGATATACCTCAAAGTATCAAACGGACGGCAAAATGGCATGCATAGATCGTGAATGAACACACGGATTGAGATAAAGATCGAGTAATCACGCATCTCAATCATATATCATCTTTTTCTTCTTCTCAAATTGTTGGTTAGGATCCATAAAGTCAAGTCATAGGTCATGATCAGGGCCTCCTCGGCTAGTAGGGAGGCCTCTGTTTCCTTCTGCTTGATATCTACTTTCTAGGCTCTTGATCGGGCATTGATCTCTTCGATTTCGAGCTTTTCTATTTTGCATATCATGAAAGATCTTGATTTTCATCCTTTTCCCAACTTTTTCTCTCATCCTCATCTTCTCACTTCACACCTCCTTCTCGGCTATCCACCCCTTCAACGTCTCTTGCAATGCAAGAGACGAAGCCCCACACTTTGTATCTTGCTTGGAGTTGGTCCTTCCCCTTGGCTGAACTACACGAGACCCTGCACTTGGGGTGGGCGCATCAAGATCGATGACCGATTAATCATTGCCATGTTTCATCCCTTGGGTTGAATCCATGCCTACGTTATTTTGGACTCGCGCATAGAGCTCGCACCACTTTTGATATTCCTTGAGTGCCCTCCAACAATGCGTAAATGTGGCCCTTTTTAATTGCACGCCTTGAAGTGTTCCAAGCTTGCCACACCTAAACATCATGATTGAAATTAGTAAGATAGATGACATGTACACATAGCAAATATCCATATATTTAGAGTGCAATAGATTGTACCATGACTTGGACACCAATGCCACTTTACAAGGAAGTTTCTTCACATGGTCATATGCGAAACAAAACTTGATACACTCCACTTGGATAAAAACCCAACTTTTCGCAAGAGTTTTCATTTTGATCACTCTTAGACTGGTGCTTACCAAAGTGCTTATACTCATGGAAGTTCCTGTTGGAGATAATGCCCTAGAGGTAAATAATAAAGAGAGTTAATTATAATATCACAATGGGTTTATAATAGTTTTATACCGTGCTATAATTGTATTGGTTGGAAACATTAGTACAGGTGTGTTATGTAAACAAACCAAGTCCCTGGTAGCGTTTGTTCAACTAGTTCATTAGTCAACCGATGATCAAGGTTTCTTGATCATGGATCATTTATGCCAATTGACAATAAGGTCATGACATTAGTGAATGATATGATGGACACACTTATCCAACATAAGTATTGCAGCACAATCAAGTCACATAGTTCATCATTGCAATAATTGGGAAACGAAGTGACCTTCTCATTTGACCGTGAGATCATACATAATCACTATCACCTGCGGTTGCTTTAATTGCATCAACCGTCGCACCATAACGGGGTGATCATAAAGGTGTATGTCAGATATTCCAAAGGTATAGGTCAGGCATATGCCTCAAGATAGAGATTTCTTCTCCTGTGTAACAGGAAGATACACTGGGCCCACTCGGTGAGATTGCATCCAAGAAGCTGTAGCGAATGACTGGGTCGTGAGGATGTGATAACATGAGAACGAGATAAGTAGACTTGTCGATAATGAGATTGAACAAGGTATGTTGATACTGATGATCAGATATTGGACGAGTTATGTATCAAAGTAACAAAAGGAATTAGACTTAACGTTTATGGTTCAAACGATAATAACACTATGGAATGCATAGGGTCATTATGGGTATCTAGATCCTGCTGGTGATCATTGATATGAGAGATGTCTCAATCATGTCTGTGATATTCCTGGGTAACACACTTAAGGGTTCTATAATGCCTGGAGATCATTTTGAAATCATCGGGATCACGGAATAAAGAAGAGAGAAAACTAAAAGTGTTTCGGGTAAAGTCCGAAGTTGTCCGGAATGATCGAAAAGGAGTTTTTGATCATGAGGAAATGTTAAATTTGAGTTTTTATAATTATATGAATTAATAAATAAAATCTTATTTAAAAATATTTTTGGGAAAATCCTCCCTAATGGGCCACTTCCCGAAGGGAAGAGACCATGGGGGAGGGCCGCCATCCTAGGCCATCCGCCCCGTCGGCTTCGGCCACACGCGGGATGGTGGTGGGGCCCACCTGGCCTTCCTCCCTCCCATGGTGTGCCCCCCTCCTCCTTTAGTCCCACCTTGCCAGCTGGCAGGTGGCAGTCCCTTCTATTATATAAAGGGGGTCTAAGGGAGAGGGAAGATACCAATAAATAAATTGAAAAATCCTAAGGAATATTTTCTAGGGGATCTCTCTCTCGTTGGCTCTCATGCTTGCGGTTCCAAGAAGAAATGCACGCGTGGGATATGACACCACTCCGGCATGCCGTCGCCCTGCTGGATCCCGGTTCTAGAAGGTCTACTTCATCAATCCCGACTGGATCAGGGAGAACGAGAGTCTTTGTTGAGCACCGAACGTGTGCAAAACTACGAGGGTTTTGACACTTGTGGCACCAGGATTGTCGTTTGAGGAGCAACGTGACCTTGAGGTCGGCTACGAGTACGACTATATCATCAATGTTCACACGAAAGTTAAATGCTTTCAGTATACAAGGATATGTCACTGAAACCTCTCTATATTATTGCATTAACTCATAAATAGATCTTGGCATTGGTGTTGTGCTAGTCATGAAAAATTATTGTTTTCTACTGCAAACCCTTCAGTTTTCCCAAATTATCCTCCAAAATTCCCCCCTTTTGCTAGGATCCTCAAATTGGATCTTGTCCAATTTACTTTCAAGCCTCGCAAAGCATCAAGTCTGCATGGCCGTTGTATGTTCTAGTTCTTATACTTTTCCCTTTTTTGCTCGACTTATTGAGTGAGCACATCTTCCAACAATGTATCTTCATCGATGGAGATCTCATCTTTTTTAGTTCCATGTTGGGTCTCTTGGCTGCCCCTCATTGATAATATCCTCCATTGTACAACCGATATCAAGGTAGGCATATTCGTAATTGCATATTTTCAAACAATTTGTAAAGAAAAATATGGATACATAGATGATTCTGGATTCATATTGGGTTGGACGACATCACGACCGACATTTCAACAAGCAAGTTGCAGGAATCCAGGATGTTATCGTCAGACAAGACCCATTGGGTCTTAATATGCACCATCAGTGAAGAGGAACCACCAGCCACGGGTGTGTTGCATTCAGATCAAGGACATGTTCTTACTCATTAGTATTCTTATATCCTTTAGGGCAAAGAGGAAGGCAGGAGAAGATGTGACAGTCATGAAGATGTAGGAGCGAGGCTCCGTCAACGGTGATCTGAAGCCGGCATCTTCCAGAACAACAATATTTTGTGCAGTAGGAGCCGAGGGAGAAAAGGACGATGACCATTCGGTGGGTGTGAAGACAATGGAGCCTTGTTCCATTGTTGGTGCATTGAAGTTGGTGTAATACAAGAAGTTGGTACACTCCAGTGGTCGACAGGTCAAAACAGTTGGGCTCCATGCAGATGCATCCGACATTATCAACCTTCTTTTGTTTCCTATAGTCCTCATTAGAAACGGTTATAAACAATCCTCATAACGGATGTAAAGACATTATGCAACTGTTACTATACTAATATTTGGAAATATATTATGGCCAATGACCACAACCTGTGTCGCAACGGAGCCTCCAAATCAACAACACCTCTAGGGTGAAGGGTTTAGACCCGTGTCCATAGATTCGCTCTGTACTAGTGTGTAGTGTTGATTTTGTTGATGCTGGTACGAAGAGGAATAGGTCGTGCTTGGGAGAGGAGGAGGAGTTGGTGTTAGCCATCACCTACATGATCATGGCCATGAAAGTTGTGGCGATCGCCATAACGAGTGCTTCCCACCCCGATTTGCACCCAGGCCTCTGCACCACCATCATGGAGGCTGGTGAATTTATCCCTAGGACCCTCATGGTCGCTCTAAGCCACCTCTTCGACAATAGGACCTAAGGTAATGTGTTTGTTCATATGGTAGAGGATCACATGAAGATGTGGGCTTAGGATCTTCCCGTCCAAGCACTACTACGTGTATTGTCCCTAGTGATGGTGGTGGTGTGATGATTGCATGATGATGAAAATGATGTTCGTTGTATATTTTGAAGTAGCTAGGACTTGACGAAAACTTATTCCAGGCCTATACATTTTGTGAGGTCGTATATACTAACCACTCACATGATGGTAAACTTGTAGTGGTAGGATTACACCCTCTTTTGATGTGGTGGTAGGATTACATCCACTTTTATGTGGTGGTAGGATATAGTTGGGGTGATTGTTTGGATAGCACTAGCTATTAGATTGTACTTATGATGCTTTTGCCTATATATGCATGTTTATGTTAGCTTGTGTTTTGAACTTGATTTGCTTACTTGTGTTCCTTATGTTGCATATCCTCTAGCTTGGTAGAACTACAACCGGTATATGGTGTGCTACCAAGGTCCTAGGAGTCTAAAATTCATGGGAGGACTATAGTGAACAAGTGACAGGTTACGAGAAAAACCTCCATAAAGGGCATACCACTAAATAGACCAACTATGTTGCTCCAAAGGGTGTAGCTCATGGTGACGATAGCAAGCTCCAGGACTTCATTATTGTCAGTCTGGTCATGTGGATTATGTATTTGCTATTATCCTAAACATGTGTGATCACATGTAAGACCCTAAACCTGAACTACTAGATAGTAATCTCACCAATAGGGTGTAAGGTTACCATATCATGTCTTACGTGGGGGGACAAACATAGTGGTTTGCATTATCCTAACCCCAAAACCCAAAATGTGGGCACCAAACAATGAGGACATAAATGGTGTCCTCATAAGTCAAAGACTACATGAGAAACCAAATAAACTACACAAAATAGATGAGGATGCACTTTACTTCATCTAGTCTCTAATAGGCAAAAACTGAAAAACACGAAATTTCCATGCGAGCAACCAATCATGACCTTTGTCCTCACGTCCTTTCCTTTAGCCTCTCCACCAACACAACCATGGATCCTCTGTGCAGCCTCATCCACCTGACTACCTCTGGAACCTCATCCGCCCGACCATCTCCAGCGCCTGAGCCCTCAGAGCCTCAGCCCTCGGAGACTATCAGGTACGCTCCCATTTCTCCCCTTTGTACCCTCGTGCTAGGTTTAGGATTCTTGTATATTTGTTCTGGTTCTTGTAGATTCATTCCAGTCCTTGTAGACTAGTTCTGGTTCTTGTAGATTTGTTCTAGTTCTTGTAGATCAGTTTTGGTTCTTGTAGATTTGTTCTGGTTCTTGATTTGGTTCTCTAAACTAATGTTACATTTACATTACTAGACCGAGAAGCCACATTACGGGACAAGACTACTTTGGTGGGGAGGATGATGAACACTACAGTGACTAGCAACAGATCACTATCAGAGGCTGGCTTATGATGTAGCTTTGGGTGATTTAACTAGCTTTGTGTGACTAACTCATGGTGTTTTCCATTTGTTAGGCACATGATACGCATGAGAGAATTCACTTGATAAAAATTGTATTTTTGGAAATAAGGTGGAGATGAATTTCAACCAAGTGATGCAGCTTAGAAGCTATGTAGAGGACTGCCCAAACCTAGAAGTGAAGGAGTATATTAGCATAATGAAAAAATTAATTTCATTCATGGTGAGGGAAAAATGGTAAGTGTTATATGAGTATTAACATGGTCAACTACAATTAATGCCTTTAGTTCCATTTGTCAACTACATTTAGGTTCCCATGATTGTTTGTAATATGAGTATTAACATGGTTGTTTGTATTTTGTCATGCAGTTCTAGAAATTTACCCTAGAATTCACAAGTAAATACATGATGCAATTCCTAATTGATAAACACGTCATGATGCATTTTATTCCAATCAGGTCCCAGGTGGTTAGTGTAGGGGTCAAGCTCAAGTTAAGATCTCCCATCAAGTGCTGCAGGATGATGCTTTAGGTGAATGGCAAGGCCCAAATCATCCCTCAGGGATTGACAAAGGTGGTAGAGCAATTCAAAATCAAGGATGGTGATGTCTGCACCTTTAGTTCCATAAATGAGAGGAAGCTCCCACCAAGACGCATAGATCAGTGGTTTTGGCTGAAGTTAGAGATACTCAATCTTGAAGAGTAATACCTTCTTTGTATAAAAATATTCCATGAATAACTCTTAATATGTATGAATATATTTGAACATCTTTGAATAACTTTGAATGTTTCTGAAAATCTAAATTATTGATGCATGTGTAGTTCTGCATATATTTCTAAATATAATTCTTGATCACTGGTTTAATATGAAGTTGCATGTATTGTTCTGACTTTTAAGTACTTGTTTGCATGTAGTTGTTCCTTTAGTGATGTAAACTTTTAGCTGTCAAATAATTTGTGAGATTAATTTGACATTGTAGGGACATAATGAACACCAACAATAACAATGTAACTGTCATTCTAGAAGAAGATGGTCACATCACCCTTGAAGAAGATTACTTGATACAAAGATTTTGGCTCGATCTTTCACGACGCACCTCTTGATCTAATGGATCTGATAGATCTCCCAATCACGTGAGCAGAACACGTAACCTGGAGATTAGGGAACTTCAATCTTGCGAGTAACTCAACGATAAAGGAAGAACCTCACGCCGGGATAGACGCGCCAAAGCTCGACAACCCTCGATAATTCGAGGACCTTCGCGCATACACAATTACTCTTGACAATTCAAGAACTCTCTTGTCTTTATTCATGGATAAATGTACGAATGTCCGAGATGCCATCACACACGCCGATCCTAGAGGGATGGTGATAATATGAACTTCAAGTTCTACATTATTCTGAATAAACTCAAAGCTAACCCTAACCCTAGACCGGCCAGCTCCTTATATAAGGGCTGGGGCGGCCAAACTCGACCTAGTCGGTTGGACTAGTACAAAACGAAATCTAAACTAACTAGACTCTAAAATAGGATACATCCGATTCAGACTGATCCAAACCGGGTTGGACACTCCGGTCGGAATAGGCCGGACTATCTGGTGCAGCCATATATTCCGGGCTGATTAGGCCGGAAACTCTGGGCTTGGTCCCTCACCATCCTCCCCTTCTTCAAAGGTGTTGCCCTCAATGCCAGAGGGTCATCTCCAGAACATGGCGTCAAATCAGCAACATCGCCACTCTCCATCTTCAAGCATTGCCAGTCCTCCACACCTCATTCTCATGCTTGACTAGCTAACTTCAAGTCTTGCTCGCCTTCCACACATCATCCTCCCTCTCGGCTTTCTTGACTTGATACTGCCCTTGTCGCTCTTTGTTCTTCGACACCATCAACTTGACCGAGACACAAGGATCCACCAACTGCAACTAACAGTATACCATGCATATCACCCAAAACAAACAGAACAAATTCCTATATGCCATGGATCCAAATAAGCTGAATACACCTGAGTATGCACTCAACTGAAATATGTGTCCATAGACTGTTTGACAATATCCGTAGACTGTTTCACAAACTGGCAGAAAAAAATATGTGTACCGGATACTCCGATCTGAGTAGGTTGTATACTCCGGTCCTTGGCAACAGAAAACATTCCTCTCCTGCATCTTGATCTGCTGAAACCGATCGGTGCTAACCCAACTCAGGCCACTAGATACTCCGGTAGGTCGACGACGGAGATTCCGTCCTGGGTTGGTCAGAACATAACAGTCGTATTTTTCTCCTGGACTCTCCACGAGCCGCCACAGAAACCAATCTAAGACGAGCGCTTTCTTCTCCCTTGATGTTCATGGCCACCTCCGCTTGAACGAAGGTCTCCTCGATTTTCGCCCAATGGTACCCACTTCAAATCAAGCAAAAACAGTCGATAACAAATCAGTCTACACCGTCATCAACCTAGCGCTCTGATACCAAGATGATACGGATATTTTGGCCTGATCTTTCATGATGCACCCCCTAATCTAATGGATCTGATAGATCTCCCAATCACGTGAGCGGAACATGTAACCTGGAGATTGGGAACGCCAATCATGCGAGCAACTCGATGACTAACGACGAACCTCACACTAGGATAGACACGCCAAAGCTCGACAACCCTCAACAATTTGAGGACCTTCGCGCACACACAATTACTCTTGACAATTCAAGAACTCTCTTGTCTTTATTCATGGATAAGTGGACGAACGTCCGAGATGCCATCACACACGCTAATCCCAGAGGGACGGTGACATGGTATGAACTATCGGGTCCCTATGATTAGTTACCCTAGGTGCATAAAAGGTTATGGCCCATAAAGGCCAAAAAGAGTCCAAGAGGCACCCGACGAATAAAGACTTGCCTTACTGATTAAGGAATAGTCATGAACCGACATAGAGTTCGCATTGTAAACATAAACTTGTAACCTCTCTAGCTACGAGTCTAGGACCCAACCTCTCATATAAAGGATGGGAGGACCCAACGGAGAGGGCACCTTAGCTTTTCTGCAATCTGCCGTGAGCTAGATCGCAACTAGCGAATTGGTGACTTTGTAACCAGGCTTTATCTATAATCAGACTACATCGACTTCCTTATTTATCTGATCGGCTAATGAAATCCCCAACGCTCTCTTTTCCATGAAACCCTAAGTCCATAATAATGGGCATTGCCAAGGTCACCCCTCGTCAATTGGCGCCATCTGTGAGAAATTTGAGCGTTGGAGCCATGGATTCGGTGGCTTCTCCTTCATCAAGCAGCAACCCAATGATCAAGGTTTGTGAGGTCCATTACGATCTTGCTGATCCACGCCCTCCCACCCCTCTTTTGGCTCTCATAGACTTCAACCAGGAGACCGATCTCATGATCGAAAGTTTCCACTTTCACGTGGGATCACCCGAGAATATCTGCCTTTTGGCTCTGCTAGCTCGGATCCTTCGACCACACCCACGTCGCCAGCGGCGACACCAGCATCATCCATTGGCTCAACAGGATGGGTCGTATCTGATCCGATGAATGTTGAAGAAACTTGTGGAAACTCCGCAGATCTGGAAGATTTGGCTGATCTATATGACGGTCTCTCTTTTGGCTCGATCTCCTAGTCAACGCTGAAGCGCAACCTAAGTTCATACAGAACAGTTCCCGATGAAGCTGGAGAAAGCATCGACTCTGGAATCAGGAAGAGGGGATCATACCCAGAGCAAGATCCCTGGTACTTCACTGGATCACAGATCAGCGTCTCTTATGGGTACAACAACTATGATAATCAATCAAACATGATGCACCACCAAGTGTGTGTGATCCAGGAGGAAGGAACCTCAACGCGCGTAGACTCCCACGGTAACCCAATCATTAACCCTGATGAATTTTTTCCGGATGATGCGGCAGGGCATCACGAAGAAAGACAGGACCCGCCAGAAGGAGACCGTTGTGTCGTGCAAAGAGGAGGAGAATGCGCTGGCGAGTGCATGAGCTTCAGCTACCTCCAACAGCCTGGCAGAAGGCCCGAGACGTCATATTGGGTGCGATGCTCATGGCAGCAGACGCCACAAGAGAAGAACTAATGGCCAACCAGTACTTGCTGCACCACAAGAGGAAGGATATACTGTGATTGCAGGAGTCTCTGGATGAAAGGAAAAGGTTAGCTGATGAACCCATCTTGCGCCAGGCACAACTCATCTCCACCCAAAATTCTGGCAGCGTCGGGACAACAGCCCAAGAGGAGCACCTCGCGGCTGCAACGCATCCTAGAGACCAAGAGGCACGAGATGGCCAGATATTTAGACATGTCATTCATGTCAGTTGATTCTGCGAGTAACATCAGGGCAAAAATAGCATAGGTTGTAGGGGTTCGTACCATGGAAAACAAAAAAATTCTACCACATGAACACACACAAGCCAAGATCTATCTACTATATTGTAGCAACGAGTCGATTAGAGTACTCACCCTCGAAGATTCCAAAGAGGTTAACGAGAGCAGATTCTCATGGGTGATGTAGTCATACACTTGTCGATCTCAAGATCGCGTAGATGATCCTTCTGGCGCTGTGTTCCGGCAGCGCTTCCGCAGTCGATCACACGTTCGGTACTCGATGAAGACCTTCCTCTCCCTTGTTCCAGCAGGCAACGAAGGTTGTAGTTATCTCCTCGCGATTCCGGCAGCACGAGGGTGTGGTGTCGGAAGTAGAGGGAAGATCCCGCAGGGCTTCGCCTAAGCCGGAGCGGGTTATGGTGGAGTATTAGGGTGTTGGATATATGCCCTAGAGGCAATAATAAATATAGTTAATATTATATCTTTATGTTTATGATAAATGTTTACATTCATGCTATAATAGTATTAACAAGGAAACATTGATACTTGTGTGATTTGTAAACTAAAATAGAGTCCCTAGTAAAGCCTCTTTATAATACTAGCTTGTTGGTTAATAAATGATTGTGGTTTCCCTATCATGAACATTGAGATGTTATTAACAACAATATCATATCGTTAGGAGAATGATATGGTGGACATACTCCTATAGATTAGCGTAGCATAAAGATCAAGTCATTTTAATAGTTTAATTGCTATATGCTTTCTGATACATAGTAACCTAATTCCTTCGACCATGAGATCATGCATATCACCTTCATCGGAAGGATGCTTTGATGACATCAAACACCACACTGTAACTGGGTGGCTATAAAGGTGGCATTAAGTGTTCGGAAAGTATTGGTTGAGACACATGGATCAAGAGTGGGATTTGTCCATCCATATGACGGATAGATATACTCTGGGCCCTCTCGGTGGAATGTCATCCAATTAGCTTGCAAGCATGTGACTGGCTCACAAGGGATCACATATCACGGGAACGAGAAAAGAGTACTTATCAGTAACGAGGTTGAACTAGGTATGCAGAGATACCGACGATCATAACCTCGGATAAGTAAACTATCGTGAGACAAAGGGAAATTGGTATCGTATGTAAGTGGTTCATTCGATCGCAAAGTAATCGTAGAAATATGTGGGAGCCATATGAATTTCCAGATTCCTCTATTGGTTTATAGTTCAGAGAAGTGTCTCGATCATGTCCGCATAATTCACGAACCGTAGGGAGACACACTTAAGGATTCGACGTTGTTTGAGTAGTTATGGAATGATGAGTAAGAGACCGAATGTTGTTCGGAGTCTCGGACGGGATCCGGGATATCACGAGGAGATCCGAAATGGTCCGGAGAATAAGATTCATATAAGGAAAGTCCTGTTTCGGGTTTGGAGAATGGTTCCGGTGTTTTCATCGAGAATGTTCTAGAAGGTTCCGGAATGTCCGACACTCCGGAGGGGAAGGGTAAATGAATGTGTCATATCAAGTTTGAATGATTGCATCATGTACTAGGTGTCATCGCTGAACAAAATAAAGGGTTTAATCAAATCCTAGTTTGAAAAGTCAAACGCCAATTTGAAAAGTCAAACGGCTATTTTGTGAGGTGGAGGGGAAGTAGGAAACCTACTTGGCTAGGAGTTCCTCCCCTCCACCGCCGGCCCACTTGGGATCCGAGTTGGGGAGGTACTCCCGTCCCCTTGGCCGGCGCCTCCCACCTATAAAAGGAGGGGCAGGGCTGCCCTCCTAGCACACAAGTTGCCCCCCTCTAAACCCTAACCCTAGCCGTCGCCGCTCTCCATAGCCGTCGCCGCCTAGGGCAAACCCTAGCCGCCGGCCTTGCCTCCTCCTTGGTGCGTCTAAACCCTAGATCGCTGAGGATCTCTCTCTTAGTCCACCATACTCGCTCCGGCTTAAGGCGAAGCCCTGCGAGATCTCCCCTCTACTTCCGGTACCACGCCGTCGTGCTGCCGGAATCGCGAGGAGAGTGCTACAACCTCCGTTGCCTGCTGGAACAAGGGAGAGGAAGGTCTTCGTCGAGTACTAAACGTGTGACTGACTGCGGAAGCGCTGCCGGAACGCAGCGCCGGAAGGATCGTCTACGCGATCTTGAGATTGGAAAGAGTACGACTACATCACCCACGAGAATCCGCTCTCGTTAAACACTTTGGAATCTTCGAGGGTGATTTATTCTATCGACTCGTTGCTACAATCTAGTAGATAGATCTTGGCTTGTTTGTTTGTATGCGGTAGAAATTTTTTGTTTTCCATGCTACGAAACCCTACAGTGGTATCATAGCCGTGTCTATATGTAGATCTGTTGCACGAGTAGAACACAATGGTCATTGTGGGCGTTGATGCTTTTATTGTCGATTGCTTCTTGTGTACTTTGCATCTTGCGGGATGGTGGGATGAAGCGGCCCGGGCTAACCTTACATGACATCGTTCATGAGACTTGCTCCACGCTTGACATGCAACTTGTATTGCATATGTGGCTTTGCGGGTGCCTGTTTCTCCCAACATAGTTAAGATTCAATTTAAAACGGGTGATTGACAATACTAGTATCAATGTTGTGGTTCTTGTTCGTAAGTTAGAACGACACTTATTGAAAGCCCCAAACCACGTAAAACATGCAAACAAAGTAGAAGTGTCTAACTTTGTTTTGCAGGGGTGTGCTGTGATGTGATATGGCCATGATTGTGATTATATTTGATGTATGCAATGTTCCTTATTGTAAGTTGGCAACCGGCAGGAGCCATATGGTTGTATTTAATTTATGTTAAGACCCGCGTGTATATTCAAAGTAGTTGTAATAGTTGAAGCTGGTGGACGACAACCATGAAGCGGCGTCATTGACCTTGATGCAATGTCGGTGATGATGGAAATCATGTTCGTGCTTGAAGATGGAGATCGGAAGCACAAAGAAGAAAGGCCATATCATATCACATATTATGAATTGCATGTGATGTTAATCCTTTATGCATCTTGTATTGCTTAGTTAACGACGGTAGCATTATAAGATGATCCCTCATGCACATGAATTTCAAGTCCTAAAGTGTTCACCCTTAGTAAGCACCGTTGCTAAAGCTTGTTGTTTCGAAGCACCACGTGATGATCGGGTGTGTTAGATTCCGCAAGTGTATACAACGTGAGCAAGCCAGATTTGCTCATGCGGAAGCTAAGGTTTGATCTTGACGAGCCTAGCATGTACAGACATGGTCTCGGAACACGGATCACCGAAAGGTAAAGCATGAATCATATAGTAGATATGATGAACATGTCGCCATTGAAGCTACATCAACTCTCGTGATGATCGGTTTTGATGTGGTGGATTTGGTTCGTGTGATCACTAAAACAATGTGAGGGATATTGTTTTGAGTGGGAGTTCACCTAGATTAATTTAACTATTAATTAGAACTCAATTTGTCATAAACTTAGTGTAAACTATTGCAAATATGTTGTATATCAATGGCGGCCCCTACCATCAATTTTAATGCGTTCCTAGAGAAAGAAAATTTGAAAAACAATGGAAGCAACTTCACGGATTGGTTCCGCAATTTGAGGATTGTCCTCACAGCTGGTAATTTGACCTATGTGCTGGATGCACCACTGGGTGACCCACCTGCAGCTACTGCTACCGATGAAGTAAAGAATGTTTACCTCACTCGGAAGACTCAGTACTCCACAGTTCAGTGTGCTATCTTGTATGGTTTAGAATAGGAGCTTCAGAAAAGGTTTGAGAATTCAGACCCACATGATATTGTCCGTGATCTCAAATTGATCTTTGAGACTCATGCGGCAATTGAGAGCTATGAGTCTTCTGAAAAGTTCTTTAACTGCAAGATGGAAGAAGGCAGCTCCATCAGTGAGCATGTGCTTAAGATGTCTGGGCACGCAAACAAACTTCAAAGCTTGGGTATAGTGATTCCTAATGCTTTGGGGATTTACCGTGTCCTTCAATCACTACCACCAAGTTACAAGAACTTTGTGATGAACTACAACATGCAAAACATGAACAAGACGTTGCCAGAACTCTTCGCCATGTTGAAATCTGCAGAAGTGGAGATCAAGAAAGATCACCAAGTGTTGTTGGTCAATAAGACCACCAAATTCAAGAAAGGCAAGTCTAAGCAAAAGGGACACTTCAAGAAGGGTGGTAAGAAAGTTACCGCGCCGACGAAGAAGACCAAGGCTGGACCTAAGCCTGATACTGAGTGCTTTTACTGCAAGGGAGAAGGTCACTGGAAGCGGAATTGCCCAAAGTACTTGGCGGATTTGAAGAACGACAACATCAAGAAGAAAGGTATATCCGATATACATGTTATTGATGTGTATCTCACTAGTACTCGTAGTAGTGCTTGGGTATTTGATACTGGTTCGGTTGCTCATATTTGTAACTCGAAACAGGTGCTGCAGAATAAACGGAAGCTAGCGAAGAACGAGGTGACGATGCACGTGGGAAATGGATCAAAGGTTGATGTGATCGCGGTCGGCACGCTACCTCTTCATCTACCATCGGGATTAATTTTATACTTAAATAATTGTTATTTGTTGCCTGCGTTAAGCATGAACATTATATCGGGATCTTGTTTATTGCGAGACGGTTACTTGTTTAAATCCGAGAATAATGGTTGTTCGATTTATATGAGTAATATGTTTTATGCACATGCACCTTTGATAGATGGTCTATTCTTATTGAATCTCGATAGTGGAAATACACATATTAATAACATTGAGGCTAAACGTTTGAAATCGAGCGATAACTCGACCTATATGTGGCACTGTCGTCTTGGTCACATTGGAGTGAAGCGTATGAAGAAACTCCATTCCGATGGACTTCTTGAATCACTTGATTTTGAATCACTTGAAAGATGCGAAGCATGTCTGATGGGAAAAATGACTAAGACTCCATTTTCTGGTATGATGGAGCGAGCTATGGACTTATTGGAAATCATACATACCGATGTGTGTGGTCCAATGCGTGTAGCATCGCGCGGTGGTTATCGTTATGTTCTTACCTTCACGGATGACTTGATAGATATGGGTATATCTATTTCATGAAACATAAGTCCGAAACTTTCGAGAAGTTTAAGGAATTTCAAAGTGAGGTTGAGAATCAACATAACAAGAAGATTAAATTTCTACATTCTGATTGTGGAGGTGAATATCTAAGTTACGAGTTTGGCGAGCATTTAAAGAAATGCGGAATACTTTCACAATTGACACCACCGGGAACACCACAGCGTAATGGTGTGTCCGAACGTCGTAATCGAACTCTCTTAGATATGGTTCGTTCTATGATGTCACTTACAGATTTACCGCTATCATTTTGGGGTTATGCATTAGAAACAGCCGCATTCACTTTAAATAGGGCACCATCTAAATCCGTTGAAACGACACCATATGAATTATGGTTTGGGAAGAAACCTAAATTGTCGTTCCTTAAAATTTGGGGTTGCGAAGCCTATGTAAAGAAGTTACAGCCGGACAAGCTTGAACCCAAAGCGGACAAATGCGTCTTCATAGGATACCCGAAGGAAACTATTGGGTATACCTTCTATCATAGATCCGAAGGCAAAATCTTCGTTTCCAAGAATGGATCCTTTCTAGAGAAGGAATTTCTCTCGAAAGAAGTGACTGGAAGGAAAGTAGAACTCGACGAGGTTGTCGAACCTTATCTCGAACTTGCGAGTAGCGCAGCACCGGAAGTGGTTCCTGTGGTGCCTGCACCAATAAGAGAGGAAGCTAATGATGATGATCATGAAACTTCGGTTGAAGTTACTACAGAGCCTCGCAGGTCAACGAGAACTCGTACCTCTCCTGATTGGTATGATACCGTAATGAATGTCATGTTGCTGGACAACACCGATGACCCTGCGACATATGAGGAAGCAATGATGAGCCCAGATTCCAATAAATGGCAAGAAGCCATGAAATACGAGATTGGATCCATGTACGAAAACCAAGTATGGACTTTGGTGGACTTACCGGATGGCCGGAAGGCTGTCGAGAACAAATGATTTTTCAAGAAGAAAACAGATGCTGATGGTAATGTTACTGTCTATAAAGCTCGACTTGTCGCAAAAGGGTTTCGACAAATTCAAGGAGTTGACTACGATGAGACCTTCTCACCTGTAGCGAAGCTAAAGTCTGTGAGGATTATGTTAGCAATCGCTGCATATTACGATTATGAGATATGGCAGATGGATGTCAAAACAACATTCCTCAATGGAGACATTGATGAAGAGTTGTATATGATGCAACCCAAGGGTTTTGTCGATCCTAAAGATGCTAACAAGGTATGCAAACTTCAACGGTCCATTTATGGATTAAAGCAAGCATCCCGAAGTTGGAATCAACATTTTGATAAGGTGATCAAAAGTTTTGGTTTTATACAAACTTATGGAGAATCTTGTATTTACAAGAAAGTGAGTGGGAGCTCTGTAGCATTCTTAATACTATATGTAGATGACATATTGTTGATTGGGAATGA
Source organism: Avena sativa (assembly GCA_916181665.1). NCBI lineage: Eukaryota > Viridiplantae > Streptophyta > Magnoliopsida > Poales > Poaceae > Avena > Avena sativa. The sequence goes on along the minus strand of OV702279.1, from coordinate 363,952,707 downwards.
TGTAGACCTTCTTAATAGTGTCAAGGAATATTTGAATAATAGTTTTTCAATGAAGGATCTTGGTGAAGCAGCTTACATATTAGGCATAAAGATTTATAGAGATAGATCGAGACGCCTAATATCATTGTCACAAAGTACATATTTGGACAAAGTTCTAAAGAGATTTGGAATGGAAGATAGCAAGAAAGGGTTCTTTCCCATGTTGCCCAATACGACATTGAGTAAAACTCAAAGTCCGACAACGGCAGAAGATAGAGAAAGGATGAGTAAAACTCCCTATGCCTCAGCCATAGGATCTCTAATGTATGCCATGCTATGTACTATACCCGACATTGCATATGCTATTAGTTTAACTAGCAGATATCAAAGTGATCCAGGAGTGGATCATTGGACAGCGGTCAAAAACATCTTTAAGTACTTGAGAAGAACTAAGGATATGGTTCTTTCTTATGGAGGTGATGAACAACTCGTTGTTAATGGTTACATCGATGCTAGTTGGAACATCGATCCGGATGATTCTAAATCACAATCTGGATACGTATTTACGTTGAACGGTGCAGCAGTTAGCTAGAGGAGTGCAAAGCAAAGCGTTGTGGCGAGATCTTCAACTGAATCGGAATACATGGCTTCTTTGGAGGCTTCACAAGAAGCGATATGGATGAAAGAGTTCATTACAGAGCTCGGTGTGATTCCAAGTGCGCTAGACCCAATGTCTATCTACTGTGATAACATGGGCGCCATAGCCAATGCGCAAGAACCAAGGTCACACAAGAAGCTGAAGCATATCAAGCTACGTTTTCACGCTATTCGAGAACATGTCCAAGATGGTGACATAAAGATTTGCAAAGTACACACAGATCTGAATGTGGCGGATCCGTTGACTAAACCTCTCCCGAGGGAAAAACATGACCAGCACCAAACTGCCATGGGTGTTCGGTATATTACCATGTAATCTAGATTAGATGACTCTAGTGCAAGTGGGAGACTGTTGGAGATATGCCCTAGAGGCAATAATAAATATAGTTATTATTATATCTTTGTGTTTATGATAAATGTTTACATTCATGCTATAATAGTATTAACAAGGAAACATTGATACTTGTGTGATTTGTAAACTTAATTTGAAGTCCCTAGTAAAGCCTCTGTATAATACTAGCTTGTTGGTTAATAAATGATTGTGGTTTCCCTATCATGAACATTGAGATGTTATTAACAACAAGATCATATCGTTAGGAGAATGATATGGTGGACATACTCCTATAGATTAGCGTAGCATAAAGATCAAGTCATTTTAATAGTTCAATTGCTATATGCTTTCTGATACATAGTAACCTAATTCCTTAGACCATGAGATCATGCATATCACCTTCACCGGAAGGATGCTTTGATGACATCAAACACCACACCGTAACTGGGTGGCTATAAAGGTGGCATTAAGTGTTCGGAAAGTATTGGTTGAGACACATGGATCAAGAGTGGGATTTGTCCATCCCTATGACGTATAGATATACTCTGGGCCCTCTCGGTGGAATGTCATCCAATTAGCTTGCAAGCATGTGACTGGCTCACAAGGGATCACATATCACGGGAACGAGAAAAGAGTACTTATCAGTAACGAGGTTGAACTAGGTATGCAGAGATACCGACGATCATAACCTCGGATAAGTAAACTATCGTGAGACAAAGGGAAATTGGTATCGTATGTAAGTGGTTCATTCTATTGCAAAGTAATCGTAGAAATATGTGGGAGCCATATGAATTTCCAGATTCCTCTATTGGTTATTGTTCGAAGAAGTGTCTCGATCATGTCCGCATAATTCACGACCGTAGGGAGACACACTTAAGGATTCGACGTTGTTTGAGTAGTTATGGAATGATGAGTAAGAGATCGAATGTTGTTCGGAGTCTCGGATGGGATCCGGGATATCACGAGGAGATCCGGAATGGTCCGGAGAATAAGATTCATATAAGGAAAGTCCTGTTTCGGGTTTGGAGAATGGTTTCGGTGTTTTCATCGGGAATGTTCTAGAAGGTTCCGGAATGTCCGGCACTCCGGAGGGGAAGGGTACATGAATGTGTCATATCAAGTTTGAATGATTGCATCATGTACTAGGTGTCATCGCTGAACAAAATAAAGGGTTTAATCAAATCCTAGTTTGAAAAGTCAAACGCCAATTTGAAAAGTCAAACGGCTATTTTGTGAGGTGGAGGGGAAGTAGGAAACCTACTTGGGGAGGAGTTCCTCCCCTCCACCGCCGGCCCACTTGGGATCCGAGTTGGGGAGGGACTCCCGTCCCCTTGGCCGGCGCCTCCCACCTATAAAAGGAGGGGCAGGGCTACCCCTCCTAGCACACAAGTTGCCCCCCTCTAAACCCTAACCCTAGCCGCCGCCTAGGGCACTCGCCGCCGCCTAGGGCAAACCCTAGGCACCGGCCTTGCCTCCTCCTTGGTGCGTCTAAACCCTAGATCGCCGAGGATCTCTCTCATAGTCCACCATACTCGCTCCGGCTTAAGGCGAAGCCCTGCGAGATCTCCCCTCTACTTCCGGTACCACGCCGTCGTGCTGCCGGAATCGCGAGGAGAGTGCTACAACCTCCGCTGCCTGCTGGAACAAGGGAGAGGAAGGTCTTCGTCGAGTACCGAACGTGTGACCGACTGCGGAAGTGCTGCCGGAACGCAGCGCCGGAAGGATCGTGTACGCGATCTTGAGATCGGAAAGAGTACGACTACATCACCCACGAGAATCCGCTCTCGTTAAACACTTTGGAATCTTCGAGGGTGAGTTATTCTATCGACTCGTTGCTACAATCTAGTAGATAGATCTTGGATTGTTTGTTTGTATGCGGTAGAAAATTTTTGTTTTCCATGCTACGAAACCCTACATATGGTTTCTCTGGCGATCTAGGGTTTAGAAGCCGGAGAGGAGGAGATGGATCCGGCGGCGACTAGGGAAGTGATGTCTACGCACTTCTATTCTTGTAGATAGTTGTTGGGCCTCCAAGTGCAGAGGTTTGTAGAATAGAAGCAAGTTTCCCTTAAGTGGATCACCCAAGGTTTATCGAACTCAGGGAGGAAGTGGTCAAAGGTATTCCCTCTCAAGCAATCCTGCAATCAAGATACAAGAAGTCTCTTGTGCCCCAACACACCCAATACACTTGTCAGGTGTATAGGTGCACTAGTTCGGCGAAGAGATAGTGAAATATAAGTGTAACGGTGCTAGAAAATAGCTTCTGACTTGTTGTTGACGTGGGGTAACGGTGCCAGAAAAGAGCTGATGGCATGGAGGAAAGGTAAAAGCCAAAACCTCCCCGACAAACGAAACAAAGATGGAAGCAAGCAAACATGCAAAAGATCTAGTAGCAAACGGTGTTTCAATGTTTAGAAACAAGGCCTAGGGATCATACTTTCACTAGTGAACACTCTCTCATATAAATATCCTCTCTTCATGATACTACTCTTAAATACTCTCCGGTTGGACACTCTAATCATCGGTAGGGCTATAACAGAAATCCTCAAAGTCCGCCTTCCCCAATCTAGATAACCCCACACTGTCACCTTGAGCGCTAGATGGTTCCAACAAACACCACAATTTCATAGAGACATCCAACTCCAAATATAACTCATAACAAATATTCAATCTAGCCAAAGTGCCACACACGGTATGCACGCTGTCACTTTCGCACACGTGGGGAAAAGCATAGATCTATTAAAGCACAAAGAGTATTTATGTAGACTCAAATCTAAGTGCCACCATGGTGTGCACGCTGTCACTTTCACACACATGGGGAGAGCAGAGATCTATTAAATCACTTGAGTAGCAAGGTAGATCTACTTGATTACAAAGCTCATGACCACATCAAGATCATGCATAGGGAGAGAGATGAATACATAGCTACCGGTAGAGCCCTTAGCCCTGAGGAAGAACTACTCCCTCCTCATCATGGGAATCAGCAATGGTGATGAAGATGGTGGTGGAGATCGATGGACATGGCTCCGGGGGAACTTCCCCGTCCCGGCAAGGTGCCGTAACAGAGACTTTCTGTCCCCCGATGTCACGACTCGGGATCAGGGCTAGACAAATACCAGATTCTCATCTGACATAATCCTAACCTAAATTCTGAAACGCGCAGGGAAAAATCGATAACATTACATAACATATAAACCATACATTAATAAGGTAAACTCTTAAGAGAGTTACAAACCAGTCATCCAAGCCAAGGGTCAAAGACCCATCATTACATCAAACAAGAAACAAGTTGTTCTAAACAACAAACTTAGCAAAGGGCCTAAGAGGCCTTAAACAGAAGTAGCGACCCTTCCATAGACCTAGGCTGCTGCCCGGGAACCCCGACTACTCGTCGACTTCGACATAGAAACCACCTTCAGTTGGAGTAGCTTCATCTGTATAAAAAATCAATGAAGCAAGGCTGAGTACAGGGTGTACTCCGCAAGACTTATGGCTAGTGGAGTTATTTTGCATAAATCCATCTTTGGTTTTCAAAACAAGAGGGAGAAGAAACTCGTCTAGTCAGATCATTTTCAAAAGGGGATAAGAAGACTTCAACTATAGCTCTTAAATTCATCTTTGATATCCACCAAGCATAATCATCAACTGAACCACTCTTCCCGGACTACCCCCTCAACAACCCCGAGGAAGTATTCCGGATCTCACTTTAGTTGGCAAGTTTTATCATTCGGTTATAGTTCTCTATGATCACATAATCCGTTCCCAAGTCGTCCATAACCGTGGACACGGCTTTTCGAAAAGATTAATAACCCTGCAGGGGTGCACAACTTTACCCACACGTACCAACTGATTCTTAATGCCAAATTATTAGCCCTCTTCCTTGGAAGGCCGGCAGAGAGTGGTTGACCACGACCTTTACCTTGCTTTCGTCGAGACCATGAGTCACGCACTAAGGAGATGCCGCCGTAACGGGTCGAGTCCCGAAGTCGGTCCCTAGCAATGTGAACAGGGTTTGAGATTACGGATGTCGGGCATCTCCCATTCCCTGCCACGCTTACCTACCTGTATGAATGCACGTCCTTCACCTCCATTCAAGAACAACCAATATGCGTATGTCGAATGGAAAGCCCGAACTATGTGACTCATGGAATCTACTAGGCAAGTTAATGAGTCGAGGGGGTTTCCAGGCCCCCGTGTGGTTGTACGCTCGTCTTGGTTCAAGAGGCGAGAACATCAGATCCTAAGGGTGGCAAGTATGGGACTATAAAAACCACAACCCACGTGGCCTCCCATACAAACCTTGGCATGTTTATCATCCACTTCTGATCACATCACCACACCCTACCATACTAGATTCATCCGCATCTCCGATGCATCACATGAGTGATTAGCATTAGACCACTAAGCATGGCTAAGCTTGACTGAACTGTGGCACTAGCGACGCTCATAAGCCAAACCCTAGTTATGCTAGGAGCGGTGGATCAGGTAATATAGTTCACAAAGGAAAACATGCATCAGATAGGATTACTCTGTCTACTGATAAAAGACTGTTTGAACCGAATGCATATGACGAAAATGAAATACTTTGTAATCATAGGATTCATATGTAAGAGTGGGGCTTCGCTTGCCTTGTCCGGTTTTGGACTGGTACTGCTCTTCGGTGGCATTGACTTCAGCTTCGAGTTCGGTTCCTATTCGCGAGAATCAATCACCGGAAAAGAGAAAGCAACACTCAACACATGGCATGTGCAATGCTCATACAATATGGATGATATGACAAGTTGAATAGTGTTGAATTGAACCCTAAAACATGCTTGGTCACTTTAAAGGGGGTTCTGAAGATCCAAACCCTAAAACAGGGAAATCATCGGAATCACCTGTGGGGTTCAATTAGTTCTTCTAATTAAACTTGCTACCAAAGTTGATTAACAATGTATGATTTATAGTTTAGTTAGATAGGTTTCATTTTTCTGAACATTTTGGTATATTATTTGTATTTTTCTGATTTAAAATGAATTAGTTATCAATTTCCCAAATTTTAAATCATTTTTGGAATATTTGAAATAATTTCCAACTTGGGCTCACATGTCAGACTTTTATTAATTTCAGAAAATATTTATGGAAATGATTAAAACCTGACATGCAGGGCCCACCTGTCATATATTTTCTATTTACATAAATAATTAAAAGAAAAGAAAAGGAGATATGACATCAGCATGATGTCATCAATGGAGTTGCTCCTAGGTCGAGCTCGAATCCAGCGATTCTGAGCGCTCCTGGATGCGAGGTTGGGGGCGTTGGACGCAGACGATGTTGGGGAGTTGATTGGCGGAGGCGCCACCTATTCTTGGTCACCAGAGACGGCGGTGCAACGACGACGAGCGGCGGCGGCGGCGGGCACATGCGGGGAAAGCGACTCAGGGGGAGATGGAGGAAACGGAGGCCACTGCGAGGATCAGAAGCTCACCGTGAGCAAGACAAGCTTGACGGCGAGGCAAGCTCGGGGTCGGCGGGGATCGACGATGACCGACGGCGGCCGGAGCTTCCGATTCGCTCAAACGAGGTCGCGCGCAAGGGGGGAAAGAGGCTAGGGAGAGAGAGTCGAGCACGGCGGTTCCAGCGGTGGCATCGGCTTGAGCTAGGGCGGTCGGAAACAGCGAGGCCGACGGCGACTTGCGGCTAGGATGCTTCGTCCATGGCGCTGCCGCGAGGGAGAGAAAGAGAGGAAGTGAAATGGGTACTGGGAGAGAGAGTGCAGCGCGGCGGTTCTTATCCACGGCTCCAGGGGCGACGGCGGGCATCACAACACGCAGGAGATCGACGGCGAGCGCGCTGCCAGGCAGCTGCTTGCCGACGACGGGAAAGAAGAAAGGGGAAAGGCCGAAGGGGTACGGGCTAGAGGTGGGCTGTCTTGGGCCCCGGGTGGGCTGGCTGCTGGCGCTGCTGACGGCAGGGAGAGAGGAGAGGAAAGATGGGCTCGGCCCAGAGAGGATTAGGTTTAGATTTTTTTTCAGGAAATCCTTTTCTATTTATGTTTTTCTGGTTTCTTTTTATATTTGGAATTCAAACCTGTTTTGAATAATTTCAATTTACAGAAACTTTTGTATAATATCTGAAAACACTAAGGGGCACTTATAACTATTTGATCTCCTCTTGTTTTGGTAGTTATCAAAATATAGAAACATTTGAATAGTTTGAGAGGTAAAAATAATTAGGGTTTTGCTTGCTCTTATTTGGTTAAATCTAAGTGCAAGTGTAATGCATGCATGCAATGCTCAAACATGTCTTATTTATATTACACAAAAGGTTGTTATTTTACAGCTCTACCCCACTTACAAGAATCTCGACCCCAGATTCCTAGGTTTTAGAAAAGAAGGCAGGGTACTCAGATCGAAGACGATCTTCGTGTTCCCAGGTTGCTTCTGACTCAGAGTGATGAGACCATTGAACTTTCAGGAACTTGATGGTTTGGCGACGAGTCTTGCGCTCGGTTTCATCAAGAATACGAACAGGGTATTCTCGGTAGGTTAGATCATCTTGGAGATCCAAAGTTTCATGGTCCACACCATGAATGGGATCTTTTAAGCAACGCTTGAGTTGAGGCACGTGAAAGACATCATGAACCTCTAGAAAAATATGAAGGTAGATCCAATTTATAGGCAAGCTCACCCTCTTAGAGAGAATGCGAAAGGGACCAACGTAGAGAGGAGCCAATTTGCCTTTGATACCGAATCGATGGACACCCTTCAGAGGAGTGAGCCGGAGATAGACTTGATCACCAACTTCATAATGAACATCAATATGATGACGGTCGTAGTTGGTCTTCTGACGGGATTGAGCGGCCTTCAGACGCTCTCGGATTATGCGAACTTGATCTTCTGCTTCTTGGATCATGTCCGGACCAAAGAATTGTATTTTGTCGGTTTCTGTCCATTTCAGAGGTGTTCGACATGTTCTCCCATAAAGGAATTGGAAAGGTGCCATGCCCAAACTGGATTGAAAACTATTGTTATAAGAGAACTCCTCAAAAGGAAGACATTTCTCCCAGTTCTTTCCAAAGGATATGACACACGCTCTGAGCATGTCTTCAAGAATTTGATTCACTCTTTCGGTCTGACCACCGGTTTTAGGATGATAGGCTGTACTGAAGGAAACTTGATTTCCCATTGCTTGTTGGATACTAGCCCAAAATTTGGAAGTGAACAAGCTTCCACGATCAGATATGATCTTCTTGGGAACACCATGAAGAACGACAATCCGAGATAGGTATAGCGCTGCCAACTGGCTTGCAGTAATGCTTTCCCGAACTGCAAGGAAGTGAGCAACTTTGGATAGTCGATCGATAACTACCCATATGGCATCATGTCCAGATTGTGTCTTTGGGAGTCCAGTAATGAAATCCATACCAATTTCATCCCATTTCCACTTAGGAATTTTCAATGGTTGCAGAAGTCCAGCAGGTCTTTGGTGTTCAGTCTTCACACGACGGCAAACGTCGCACTCTGCAACAAAGCGAGTGATTTCTGGTTTCATTCCACTCCACCAGAATCTTTGACGGAGATCTCGGTACATCTTGGTACCACCAGGATGGATAGACAGAGGGGATTCATGAGCTTCTAGTAGGATTAGATCTTTGATTTTCCAACTGTTTGGAACCACTAACCGGTTACTGAAGTATAGAATACCTTGATCATTGACGGAGAAACATTTAGCTTCACTGCTTGCAACACGTTCTTTGATCTTGGTAACTTCATCATCTTGCTTTTGAGATTCCTTGATTTGATCCTCAAGAGAAGATTTTATTTCAAGGTTAGCAAGGAATCCACAAGGAACCACTTCAAGGTTAAGACACTTGATTTCCTCGTAGAGAACAGGTTGGGCTTGTGAAATCATCAGATTGTTGCAATAAGACTTCCGACTTAGCGCATCAGCTACGCCATTGGCTTTGTGGGGTTGATATTTGAGACCCAAATCATAATCTTTGATGAGTTCCAACCATCGTCTTTGCCTGAGATTCAGATCTGGCTGGGTAAAGAGATACTTCAGACTTTGATGATCCAAATAAAGTTCGCAACGATTACCGATGAGGTAATGTCGCCATTGCTTAAGAGCATGAACAACAGCAGCGAGCTCGAGATCATGGGTTGGATAATTGTTCTCATGTGGCTTCAACTGCCGAGAAGCATAGGCCACTACATGACCATCTTGCATCAACACACAACCGAGCCCTTGGAGAGAAGCATCACAATAGATGATGAAATCCTTGCTTGTGTCCAGAAGAACAAGCACAGGTGCGGTGGTTAGCTTAGTTTTCAAAGCTTGGAAGATTTCTTCTGCCTTTTCTGACCATTCAAATTTCTTATCTTTCTTAAGAAGATCGGTCATAGGCTTGGCTATCTTGGAGAAGTTCTCGATGAATCGACGGTAATATCCTGCCATTCCAAGAAAACTTCAGACTTCCTTGACTGAAGTAGGTGACTTCCATTCCAGAATGGTCTGAACCTTATCCGGTATGACAGCAACACCACTTGCAGACACAACATGACCAAGGAAGACGAGCTCTTGTAACCAGAACTCACATTTGGAAAACTTAGCGTAGAGGCGATGTTCACGAAGTTTAGTCAACACCAAACGTAGATGTTCGGCATGCTCTTCTTCGGTTTTGGAGTAGATTAGAATATCATCAATGTATACCACGACGAACTTGTCGAGATATTCCATGAAGACGGAGTTCATGAGCCTCATAAATGTGGCAGGGGCATTGGTTAACCCGAAGGACATCACTGTATACTCGTAAAGACCATAACGAGTTGTGAATGCTGTCTTTGGGATATCCTCCTTTCTGATCTTGATTTGATGATACCATGATCTTAAATCCATTTTGGAGAAGACAGTGGCACCACTTAATTGATCAAAGAGGTTATTTATCCGGGGAAGTGGGTACTTATTCTTGATGGTCACCGCGTTGAGTGGATGGTAATCAACCACCAATCTTGGAATATTTGTATCCCGCTTCTTGACAAAGATGGTAGGGCAACCCCAAGAGGATGTGCTAGGTTGGATGTATCCTAAACCCTCTAACTCTTCAAGTTGCTTCTTCAACTCAACCAACTCATGAGGAGGCATGCGGTAAGGTCTTTTGGAGATAGGAGCAGTTCCAGGAACTAGCTCTATGACAAACTCCACGCTTCGATCAGGTGGCATGCCAGGCAACTCTTCAGGAAAGACATCCGGGAAATCACAGACTACATGGACATCTTGAACTTCAAGAGTAGGTAGGACATCCATGGCATACAACTCCGATAAAGGTTTAAGAACTGCCGACGGAGACTTGGAACCATCAGTCCAATACTTGACAGTTATGCCAGCAGGAGAGGTCACAACAACTATTCTAAGTGCACAATCAATGATGGCTTGATACTTGGTTAACCAGTCCATGCCCAGAATAACATCTATGTCAGTTGACTTGAGTGCAATGAGGGAAGTGGGAAACTTCTGATATGCTATATCTATCTCAACCCCATGAGTAACCCAGATGGTCTGCCAACGAGACCCAGGAGTTCGAATCTCTAGAGGAGAGTCCATAGCTTGAAAAGTGATATCATGCATTTGCGCAAAATCTTGTGATATGAATGTATGCGATGCTCTAGAATCAAACAGGATTGTTGCGAGAATTGAATTGACACGGAGCATACCCAGAATGACGTGTGGATCTTCCTGAGCTTCCTCAACAGTGACATGGGTCAGACGACCACGTCCAGCACCTTGAGATTTATCATTCTTATTTGCCTGCTGATTATTGCGTCCATCAGCCCTTTGAGAACACTCCCTTGAGTAGTGACCAGGCTGACCATAGGAGTAGCAGGTAACTCCAGTGTGGGAACCAACAGGAGGATGATAGTTTGCTCCACCAGTATTTGACTGTGGCTGACGAGAATTATTGCCAGAAGACTTGGGTGCATAAGGAGCATGAGGCACAACACTGTATGGAACAAAGACACGACGCTTCTTATTACCAGAGGAAGAAGCACGAGAATTTCCTTCTTCACGCTTCTGAGATACTTCCATATCCTTCCTTCCATGCTCTAAGGTAAGAGCCTGATTGTGCAAGTCCTGGAAAGACTGGAACTTGAAGGGCAACAACTCATAGCGAAGTGTAGGGTTAAGTCCTTTACGGAACAGCTCTTGCTTATCTTCATCATTGGTCACATCCCTGGTTGCATAACGAGCCAGGCGAGTAAACTCACGCCCATAGGTTTCAATATCCTTGCGCCCCTGAGTTAGATCCAGAAACTCCCTCCTTTTGAGATCCATGACGGGATTAGGGATATAAGAGGCACTAAATGCTGCAACAAACTCCTCCTAGGTAACAACATGTCCCTGAGCTTGCAGATTCTGAAAACCTTCCCACCAAACACCAGCCTCACCTTCCAGTTGATAGGTGGAAAAGTTGACGCGGTCAGCGGGGCGGACACGAAGAGCACTGAACTTGCGCTCTATGGTGCGGAGCCAATCATCAGCTTCAAGGGGCTCCTTAGAGTGGGTGAAGATTGGAGGAAAAGAGCGGATGAATGTAGGGGTTCGTAGCTTGGAAAACAAAAATTTTCTATCGCATACAAACAAACAAGCCAAGATCTATCTACTAGATTGTAGCAACGAGTCGATGGTATAACTTACCCTCGAAGATTCCAAAGCGTTTAACGAGAGCGGATTCTCGTGGGTGATGTAGTCGTACTCTTTCCAATCTCAAGATCGTGTAGACGATCCTTCCGGCGCCACGTTCCGGCAGCGCTCCCGCAGTCGGTCACACGTTCGGTACTCGACGAAGACCTTCCTCTCCCTTGTTCCAGCAGGCAGCGGAGGTTGTAGCACTCTCCTCGCGATTCCGGCAGCACAACGGCGTGGTACCGGAAGTAGAGGGGAAATCCCGCAGGGCTTCGCCTTAAGCCGGTGCGAGTATGGTGGAGCTTATGAGAGAGGCTATTAGTGGTCTAGTAATTAGACACACCAATTAGAAGGCTCTAAACCAATTAGAAGGCTCTAAATCGCTGGCTAAAGCAATTAGAAGCTCTAAACCAAAACGGCTCTAAACCGGAGGTAGAAGATAGGAACTTGTGTGTTCTAGGAGGGGAGCCCTGCCCCTCCTTTTATGGGTGGGGAGGCGCGGCCAGGGGAGGGGAGTCCCTCCCCAAGTCGGCCTTGGGCTGGGCGCCGGCTTGGAGGAGTGGGACTCCTCCTCCAAGTTGGTTCCAACTCCTCTTGCTTGTTTCCCACAGTTTCCTGTTTCCCACAGTTTCCTGTTTTAGCCGTTTGACTTTCAAACTGGCAATTTGACTTTCATGTTTTTGGAACAGCAAGAACACTTAGTACATGATGCAATCATTCAATGACACACTCATGTACCCTCCCCCCCGGAGTGCCGGACAATCCGGAACCTTCTAGAACATTCCCGATGAAAACACCGGAATCATTCCCGAACTCCGAAACGGGACTTTCCTTATATGAATCTTATTCTCCGGACCATTCCGGATCACCTCGTGATATCCCGGATCCCATCCGAGACTCCGAACAACATTCGGTCTCTTTCTCATAATACCATAACTACTCAAAACAACGTCGAATCCTTAAGTGTGTCTCCCTACGGTTCGTGAATTATGCGGACATGATCGAGACACTTCTCCGAACAATAACCAATAGAGGAATCTGGAAATTCATATGGCTCCCACATATTTCTACGATTACTTTGCGATCGAATGAACCACTTACATATGATACCAATTTCCCTTTGTCTCACGATAGTTTACTTATCCGAGGTTATGATCGTCGGTATCTCTGCATACCTAGTTCAACCTCGTTACCGATAAGTACTCTTTTCTCGTTCCCGTGATATGTGATCCCTTGTGAGCCAGTCACATGCTTGCAAGCTAATTGGATGACATTTCACCGAGAGGGCCCAGAGTATATCTATCCGTCATATGGATGGACAAATCCCACTCTTGATCCATGTGTTTCAACCAATACTTTCTGAACACTCAATGCCACCTTTATAGCCACCCAGTTACGGTGTGGTGTTTTGATGTCATCAAAGCATCCATCCGGTAAAGGTGATATGCATGATCTCATGGTCGAAGGAATTAGGTTACTATGTATCAGAAAGCATATAGCAATTGAACTATTTAAATGACTTGATCTTTATGCTACGCTTATCTATAGGAGTATGTCCATCACATCATTCTCCTAATGATATGATCCTGTTGTTAATAACATCTCTATGTTCATGATCAGGAAACCATGATCATATATTAACCAACAAGCTAGTTTAACAAGAGGCTTTACTAGGGACTCTTATTTTAGTTTACAAATCACACAAGTATTAATGTTTCCGGTTAATACAATTATAGCATGGTATGTAAACATTTATCATAAGTGTGAAGATATGATAATAACCACTTTATTATTGCCTCTTGGGCATATCTCCAATAGTCTCCCACTTGCACTAGAGTCAATAATCTAGTTTCAAACCTTTGTGTATTCAACACCTATGGCTTTCCGGTGTTGTATGTACACTATTGCTAGTGGTCAACTGATCTCCGGATCTGACACTTCCAGGTCCGTGTGTAATTGCATGTCTTTGCGTCTCTACGCATCACTCATTCTCTAATGAGATGGCTTTGTATAAATTTGGTCTTTCGGTGTGACCTTTAGCTCTTTGGGGTTAAAACATGTTGATAATATTGTCACACAATATATCTTCATAGTATTATCCCATTGTGAACTACACCTAGTTTGATAACAAACTACTTGACACAAATGCCCTCTTTTGCTGCTAAAATAGCAGTCATATACTTAGCCTTTTGTTGTAGTATCTATCACAATGTCTTAACTTTGGAACTCATCCAAATCCATTATGGAACTCACTTTCCATTATATTGTGCCACCCTTAGTTTAGATTGAGATAAACTTAATTTGTACTTTGTGACAAAACTAGTATCAATGTAGTACTTTTACAATGAACTAACCATCTATTTGTCACTTCTAAAAATATTATACTCTTAGTTCTTCCAAAAGATCATAAGAATATCTTTACTATTGTCCAATGATCATCTTACGAATCATTCTGGTATATGCTCACAATATTTAGAGCATAGGACATATCTGGATTTGTACATATCACAGTATGATTGACATAAATACTCTTTGTGATTTCATACATCAAGTATCAATCTATACTTGATTATTTGTTTCACTTTACCAAATGTCAATACACTTGAATATATCATCAACATTGAACTCATTCAATCCTTTCTGTGCGACAAGAACCTCTCTTGTAGTTTCTATATTGAACTCATTCAATATCTTGTCTATGTACTTCTGGCACAACCATATTAGCGTCTATTGATGCCAAATATTTGGGTTTTGCCTAAGTCTTTCATCGGGATGAAATCCTTAATATGTGTTAATAAAAGATACATTATTTCCAATCAACAATATGTCTTCCACATAATGTATTAGAAACATGTCTTAGCGCTCCCACTTAATTTCTTGCAAATGCAAGCATCTTCATCGTCTCTAATAAACTTTTAAACTCCTTTAACAGTTTCATCACAGTGAAGATTCCAACTCCGCGATGCTCACTTTAACCATTGAAGTTTGCATACGCTTTTAGCATCCTTTGAATTAACAAAACCCTATGGACCGTGTTATGCACATGTCCTAGGTAACGATTCTATTAGAAGAACTTGTTTTGTTTATTCAACTACCATATAACAAATTATATGTAGTGGTTGCTACATTAATCCGTTTAGACTAAAAATCGCTATGAAAGATCAGATCTTGTCATAGTCAACTTTTGAACATTGTTGTGAACTCTTTCCCAACATGTCGACTATTTCATAGATGTGCTACATCCATGTCTGTTTATTTATAGATCCAAACACAACTGTAAGGTCTTACACGTTTCTCGAGGGTCCTTCAAGTTCAAAACTCGATTTCTCGTGTATGGAACTATCACGGATTTTATGGCTTCAAGCCATTTGACGGAGTCAGGGCCCATCATCGCTTCTTTGCATGTAGTCGGTTCATTATTCTCAAATAATGATTCAACCCTCAAATCTTAGTATTTGATTGTTCATCCGACCTACTTGTTCCAATAGGAACTTGGATCTCCGTAACCACAACCTTTGAGGTACGTGAGCCATGAGCTTTGTTTGCTAACTCCGGAACACTTTTCGGCGCTGCGCAACTTTGCACATATAGCTAAGGTTCTTTTAACCTTATCAAAGTTCTATTGTCCTCCCACTTAACTTTTCACGAAAAATTCCTTCTCAAAGAAACTTGACGTTCTAAGCAACAAACACTTTTGTCTCCGGTGTTTATGGAGGATTACTTAACAGTTATTCGAAATAACATACAAAGACAGGTTCATCCGACTTTGGTTGCAAACATCTTTCTTATGCATAGCATACCAATGTTTTAAGAAAGGACAACTTGGGTTTTATCCCAAACCATAACTTTATATGGTGTCATTTCAACGGATTATGATGGAGCTCTTTTTAGTGGAAAAACGGTAATCTCTAAAGCTTTTAATCTTTAAAATATAATGGCAGTTTTATGAATTATACCTTTGATCTTACCATGTCAAACAAGGTTTAATTACATATCTCGAACGCTCCATACTCTTATGGTGTTTCGGGAAATGCAAATCCATGGAACGATTCCTTAAATCTTAGGTATTATGCTAAACTTGTAACTTAAATATCTTCCTTTATGATCTTATCATAAACTATTCATAATCTTGTTACAATGATTTTGCACTTCATCTTGAAAGTCTTTGAACTTTTCAAATGTTTCATACTTCATCCTTATTAAGTAAATATTCATATATTCACTCAAATTTTCGGAGAAAGCATATGAAGTTGAAATCCATCGCTCTTGACTACACATAATGGACTTCGTACAACAATGTGTACAAATTCCAATAAGCTAGTCTTTCGTTCCCTTTTGGCCTATGAACGAAGTTTTAATTATCTCTAGGAAAGTTTCACAAGCGTCATTTGATCAAAAATCAAAAGACTCCAAAATTCCATCAACATGGAGTTTCTTCATGTTTTCTTTCCATTATAATTCAAACGGCGATGTCACTTCCCAAGTGATCTTTCAATCAATTTGTCTTTCGACATTTTTAGCACTAGTTTTATGGATGTGATTTCTCCAACGAGATTTGTGAATCATCCATCTTTTATGGATCACGGTAATTTATTTGAACAACTCTTTTGTTCTCATAATACCTGATAAAACAAATCTTGAAGGCAAGCTTTGATGTTTAACAAGCAACACAATAACCCTTTATTTGTTCTCGATGAACATCATCACATATTCTTTTGCTAGTTACTTAGGCCATTGTAGTTCATGAATTGTGTTGTTTCGTATGACGATTCACACCAACAAATTCAGTATCAAATACTTGAGAACCACATTGTTTAATAAGCAAAGAATATAGCCATAACATGTATATCATCTATATACTTAAACTGAACAATTCTAGTCTTTTCTTTTCTGCCATATATTTATGAGATTCTCTTTCAATATTTCCTTTTCTGTTTGAAAGAATCTATCAACATCAATAGTGGAGTCATACATATGACACATAGTCCAAAGCGTGTATAGTTAAATACCAATGTCTTTGGACTTGCACTTTGAAGTAGATCACCATCATCAAATGTTTGGTGTTCTTTCAAATTCCTTTCTTTAGTAATCTCTTGGTGTAGTAAACATTTTACCTACATCAAATATTCACCCTCATTATGGATTTATCCATGATCAAGCTACTTTTAGCTTATAACGGTGAATCATGAGTATAATGTTGCTCTCCAAATCCTTTTGGACGATTAGGACAACTAGTGTCTCCAACCTTTTGCAAATTCTCATTAAATATGAGAACATGACTTTAGCCATATTATACTCTATCATGTTGCAACCAAAACTTCGTTTCAGATATCACAATATCTTCCACAAATCATGGTTTCTGAAACAACTCTTTCAGATCCTTAGATAACCTTGATATTAGGAGAATCCTTTGAACATCAAGAATCATGGAGACAAACATGATACTTATATACTAACACTTGGAATTGTTACTCTTGATTTAATACTAATTATTAAACTTCATGGAGTAACCGGAACTTACTGAAAGTTTGCAATAGGACTTTTAAACTTTAGATTAACACTTCAAAACAATACGATACCAGTTCGTAAAGTAACTAACCAGAATTCTATAGTTCTATCATCTCAATTATAACTAAGCGCAAGGTGGTAAACGGATGCCAATGACTACAATAACTATGCAAATTCACTTTGATTTAGTTTATGATAAATTGAGTTCTAATTAATAACTAAATTAATCTAGGTGAACTCCCACTCAAAACAATATCCCTCACATTGTTTTAGTGATCACACGAACCAAATCCACCACATCAAAACCGATCATCACGAGAGTTGATATATCTTCAATGGCGAACAATCAACATGTTCATCATATCTACTATATGACTCATGTTCTACCTTTCGGTAATCCGTGTTCCTGAGGCCATGTCTGTACATGCTAGGCTCGTCAAGATCAAACCTTAGTTTCCGCATGAGCAAATCTGGCTTGCTCACGTTGTATACACTTGTAGAATCTAACACACCCGATCATCACGTGGTGCTTCGAAACAACAAGCTTTAGCAACGGTGCTAACTAAGGGTGAACACTTTATGACTTGAAATTCATGTGCATGAGGGATCATCTTATAATGCTACCGTCTACTAAGCAATACAAGATGCATAAAGGATTAACATCACATGCAATTCAATAATATGTGATATGATATGGCCTTTCTTCTTTGTGCTTCCGATCTCCATCTTCTAGAACGAACATGATCTCCATCATCACCGGCATTGCATCAAGGTCTATGACGCTTCTCCATGGTTGTCGTCCACCGGCTTCAACTATTACAACTACTTTGAATAGACACGCGGGTCTTAACAGAAATTAAAGACAACCATATGGCTCCTGCCGGTTGCCGACTTACAATAAGGAACATTGCATACATCATATATAATCACAATCATGGCCATATCACATCACTGCACACCCCTGCAAAACAAAGTTAGACGCCTCTACTTTCTTTGCATATTTTACGTGGTTTGGGGCTTTCAATAAGTGTCGTTCTAACTTACGAACAAGAACCACAACATTGATACTAGTATTGTTAATCACCCGTTGTAAATTGGATCTTAACTATGCTAGGAGAAACAGGCACCCGCAAAGCCACTTATGCAATACAAGTTGCATGTCAAGCGTGGAGCAAGTCTCATGAACGATGTCATGTAAGGTTAGCCCGGGCCGCTTCATCCCAACATACCGCAAGATGCAAAGTACACAAGAAGCAATCAACAATAAAAGCATCAATGCCCACAATGACCATTGTGTTCTACTCGTGCAACAGATCTACATATAGACACGGCTCTGATACCACTGTAGGGGTTCGTAGCATGGAAAACAAAAAAATTCTATCGCATACAAACAAACAAGCCAAGATCTATCTACTAGATTGTAGCAACGAGTCGATGGTATAACTTACCCTCGAAGATTCCAAAGCGTTTAACGAGAGCGGATTCTCGTGGGTGATGTAGTCGTACTCTTTCCGATCTCAAGATCGTGTAGACGATCCTTCCGGCGCCACATTCCGGCAGTGCTCTCGCAGTCGGTCACACGTTCGGTACTCGACGAAGACCTTCCTCTCCCTTGTTCCAGCAGGCAGCGGAGGTTGTAGCACTCTCCTCGCGATTCCGGCAGCACAACGGCGTGGTACCGGAAGTAGAGGGGAAATCCCGCAGGGCTTCGCCTTAAGCCGGTGCGAGTATGGTGGAGCTTATGAGAGAGGCTATTAGTGGTCTAGTAATTAGACACACCAATTAGAAGGCTCTAAACCAATTAGAAGGCTCTAAACCGCTGGCTAAAGCAATTAGAAGCTCTAAACCAAAACGGCTCTAAACCGGAGGTAGAAGATAGGAACTTGTGTGTTCTAGGAGGGGAGCCCTGCCCCTCCTTTTATGGGTGGGGAGGCGCGGCCAGGGGAGGGGAGTCCCTCCCCGAGTCGGCCTTGGGCTGGGCGCCGGCTTGGAGGAGTGGGACTCCTCCTCCAAGTTGGTTCCAACTCCTCTTGCTTGTTTCCCACAGTTTCCTGTTTTAGCCGTTTGACTTTCAAACTGGCAATTTGACTTTCATGTTTTTGGAACAGCAAGAACACTTAGTATATGATGCAATCATTCAATGACACACTCATGTACCCTCCCCCCCGGAGTGCCGGACAATCCGGAACCTTCTAGAACATTCCCGATGAAAACACCGGAATCATTCCCGAACTCCGAAACGGGACTTTCCTTATATGAATCTTATTCTCCGGACCATTCCGGATCACCTTGTGATATCCCGGATCCCATCCGAGACTCCGAACAACATTCGGTCTCTTTCTCATAATACCATAACTACTCAAAACAACATCGAATCCTTAAGTGTGTCTCCCTACGGTTCGTGAATTATGCGGACATGATCGAGACACTTCTCCGAACAATAACCAATAGAGGAATCTGGAAATTCATATGGCTCCCACATATTTCTACGATTACTTTGCGATCGAATGAACCACTTACATATGGTACCAATTTCCCTTTATCTCACGATAGTTTACTTATCCGAGGTTATGATCGTCGGTATCTCTGCATACCTAGTTCAACCTCGTTACCGATAAGTACTCTTTTCTCGTTCCCGTGATATGTGATCCCTTGTGAGCCAGTCACATGCTTGCAAGCTAATTGGATGACATTTCACCGAGAGGGCCCAGAGTATATCTATCCGTCATATGGATGGACAAATCCCACTCTTGATCCATGTGTTTCAACCAATACTTTCTGAACACTCAATGCCACCTTTATAGCCACCCAGTTACGGTGTGGTGTTTTGATGTCATCAAAGCATCCATCCGGTAAAGGTGATATGCATGATCTCATGGTCGAAGGAATTAGGTTACTATGTATCAGAAAGCATATAGCAATTGAACTATTTAAATGACTTGATCTTTATGCTACGCTTATCTATAGGAGTATGTCCATCACATCATTCTCCTAATGATATGACCCTGTTGTTAATAACATCTCTATGTTCATGATCAGGAAACCATGATCATATATTAACCAACAAGCGGCTTTATGACCCTGTTTAACAAGAGGCTTTACTAGGGACTCTTATTTTAGTTTACAAATCACACAAGTATTAATGTTTCCGGTTAATACAATTATAGCATGGTATGTAAACATTTATCATAAGTGTGAAGATATGATAATAACCACTTTATTATTGCCTCTTGGGCATATCTCCAACAATGAAATCTCCAAGTGTGACACAGTCGTCAGGACGACGTTCAGTGTTCTGCGCCACACGCTCCAGAAGGCGTTCATTCCTCAGACGGTTGGTCTCAATGTTGTTGAGAACCTCGGCCATTGTGGGAGGTGGCGGAAGTTCCTGTTCAGCATTGTTGTTTCCTCGACGGCCAACAGAACCACGAGTCCTAGACGACATCCCGAGGAGAAAACAGAAACCATGAGAATGGATTCACCAAGAAGGGTACATCAAGGAATAACGGAAACCATATCAAAAGACCATGGTAGGAGTGAGCATGTAGAGGAAGATTATATCGATGCATTAAGTATGGCAGTAGACAAGCATACGGAACATATACGCTACCAACTTAGATACAAACCATAACAATGGAATGCAAGCATGATATGACCAACAAGTCACAAAAGAATTTGGAGCGGGATTAGAGGCATCCTTAGCAAAGTTGAAAAAACATTGCTTCAGTTACACAGATTTATCTTAGAAACTTTGAGCCTTGCAACCAAGTATGGAGTATTAAGAAAAACAACCCAAACCCGTATATCCTAGAAGTTTGAAATGATAGACGAGAAGTGAAAACCTTGCAAAGCAAACGAGATAAGATAACTCAGCAATAGAACAACCTTGGATAAGGAGTAAAAAGAGTCCTATTCAGAGTGTTGCAAATAATTTTAGCTTTCAAATAGTTTTCTCAAACTCTAGACTCAACATCGACCAGCTAGAAGGGTTTCCTACAGGCAGTCATGCTCTGATACCAAAATCTGTCATGACCCAGGATCAGGGCTACAAAAATAACAGATCCTCATCTGACATAAGCCTAACCTAAATTCCAAAACGCGCAGGAAAAAATCGGTAACATTACAGAACATACGCACCATACATTAATAAGGTAAACTCTTAAGAGAGTTACAAACCAGTCATACAAGCCAAGGGTCACAGACCCATCATTACATCAAACAACGGAAGCAAACAAGTTGTTCTAAACAACAAACTTAGCAAAGGTCCTAAGAGGCCTTAAACAGAAGTAGCGACCCTTCCATAGACCTAGGCTGCTGCCCGGGAACCCCGACTACTCATCGACTTCGACGTAGAAACCACCTTCAGTTGGAGTAGCTTCATATGTATAAAACATCAACGAAGCAAGGCTGAGTACAGGGTGTACTCCGCAAGACTTATGGCTAGTGGAGTTATTTTGCATAAAGCCATCTTTGATTTTCAAAACAAGAGGGAGAAGAAACTTGTCTAGTCAGATCATTTTCAAAAGGGGATAAGAAGACTTCAACTATAGCTCTTAAATTCATCTTTGATATCCACCAAGCATCATCATCAACTGAACCACTCTTCCCGTACTACCCCCTCAACAACCCCGAGGAAGTATTCTGGATCTCACTTTAGTTGGCAAGTTTTACCATTCGGTTATAGTTCTCTATGATCACAGAATCCGTTCCCAAGTCGTCCATAACCATGGACACGGCTTTTCGAAAATATTAATAACCCTGCAGGGGTGCACAACTTTACCCACACGTACCAACCGATTCTTAATGCCAAATTATTAGCCCTCTTCCTGGGAAGGCCGGCAGAGAGTGGTTGACCATGACCTTTACCTTGTTTTCGCCGAGACCATGAGTCACGCACTAAGGAGATGTCACCGTAACGGGTCGAGTCCTGAAGTCGTTCCCTAGCGATGTGAACAGGGTTTGAGATTACGGATGCCGGGCATCTCCCATTCCCTGCCACGCTTACCTACCTGTATGAATGCACCTCCTTCACCTCCATTCAAGAACAACCAATATGCGTATGTCAAATGGAAAGCCTGAACTATGTGACTCATGGAATCTACTAGGCAAGTTAATGAGTCGAGGGGGTTTCCAGGCCCTGGTGTGGTTGTACGCTCGTCTTGGTTCAAGAGGAGAGAACATCAGATACTAAGGGTGGCAAGTATGGGACTATAAAAACCATAACCCACGTGGCATCCCATACAAACCTTAGCATGTTTATCATCCACTTCTGATCACATCACCACACCCTACCATACTAGATTCATTCGCATCTCCGGTGCATCACATGAGTGATTAACATCAGACCACTAAGCATGGCTAAGCTTGACTGAACTGTGTCACTAGCGACGCTCATAAGCCAAACCCTAGTTATGCTAGGAGCGATGGATTAGGTAATATAGTTCACAAAGGAAAACATGCATCAGATAGGATTACTCTGTCTACTGATGAAAGACTGTTTGAACCAAATGCATATGACGAGAATGAAATACTTTGTAATCATAGGATTCATATGTATGAGTGGGGCTTCGCTTGCCTTGTCCATTGTTGGACTGGTACTGCCCTTCGGTGGCGTTGACTTCAGCTTCGAGTTCGGTTCCTATTCGCGAGAATCAATCACCGGAAAAGAGAAAGAAACACTCAACACATGGCATGTGCAATGCTCATACAATATGGATGATATGACAAGTTGAATAGTGTTGAATTGAACCCTAAAACATGCTTGGTAACTTTAAAGGGGGCTCCGAAGATCCAAACCCTAAAACAGGGAAATCATCAAAATCACCTGTGGGGTTTAATTAGTTCTTGTAATTAAACTTGCTACCAAAGTTGATTAACAATGTATGATTATAGCTTAGTTAGATAGGTTTCATTTTTTTGAACATTTTGATATATTATTTGTATTTTTCTGATTTAAAATGAATTAGTTATGAATTTACCAAATTTTAATTCATTTTTGGAATATTTGAAATAATTTCCAACTTGGGCCCACATGTCAGACTTTTATTAATTTCAGAAAATATTTATGGAAATGATTAAAACCCTGACAGGCAGGGCCCACCTATCATATATTTTCTATTTACAGAAATAACTAAAAGAAAAGAAAAAGAGATATGACATCTGCATGTCATCAATGGAGTTGCTCCCAGGTCGAGCTCGAATCCAGCGATTCCGAGAGCGCCTGGATGCGAGGTTGGGGGCGTTGGACACATACGATGTTGGGGAGTTGATTGGCGGTGGTGCAGCCTATTCTTGGTCACCGGAGACGGCGGTGCAACGACGGCGAGCGGCGACGGCGTCGGGCACATGCGGGGAAAGAGACTCAGGGGGAGATGGAGGAAACGGAGGCCACTACGAGGATCAGAAGCTCACTGTGAGCAAGACGAGCTTGACAGTGAGGCGAGGCGATCTCGGGGTCGGCGGGGATCGACGATGACCGACGGCGGCCGGAGCTTCCGATTCGCTCAAACGAGGTTGCGCACGAGGGGGAAAAGAGGCTAGGGAGAGAGAGTCGAGCACGACGGTTCCAGCGGTGGCGTCGACTTGAGCTGGGGCGGCCAGAAACGGCGAGGCCGACAGCGACTGGCGGCTAGGATGCTTCGGCCATGGCGCTGCCGTGAGTGAGAGAAAGAGAGGAAGTGAAATGGGTACTGGGAGAGAGAGCGCAGCGCGGCGGTTCTTATCCGCGGCTCTAGGGGCGATGGCGGGCATCACAACACGCAGGAGATCGACGGCGAGCACGCTGCTAGGCAGCTGCTTGCCGGCGACGGGAAAGAAGAAAGGGGAAAGGCCGAAGGGGTACGGGCCAGAGCTGGGCTGGCTGCTGGCGCTGCTGGCGGCAGGGAGAGAGAAGAGGAAAGATGGGCTCGGCCCAGAGAGGATTAGGTTTAGATTTTTTTCCAGGAAATCCTTTTCTATTTCTATTTTTTTGGTTTCTTTTTATATTTGGAATTCAACCCTATTTTGAATAATTTCAATTTACAGAAACTTTTGTATAATATCTGAAAACACTAAGGGGCACTTATAACTATTTGAACTCCTCTTGTTTTGGTAGTTATCAAAATATAGATCCATTTGAATAGTTTGAGAGGGAAAAATAATTAGGGTTTTGCTTGCTCTTATTTGATTAAATCTAAGTGCAAGTGTAATGCATGCATGCAATGCCCAAAATGTCTTATTTATATTACACAAAAGGGTGGTATGTTACACCTGAATCTCCCCTTCGGTGGCGGCAGCGCTACGAAGGTTTTCGTGGATTTCTTCTGGATGCCCTAGGGTTTTTGGGTCGTAGGCTTCTTATAGGCGCGGGAATCAAGGTCGGTGGGGGTCCAGGGGGCCCACACCCCCTGTGGGCGCCTCCAGGGCTTGCCCGCGCCTAGGAGGGTGCGACCACCCTGTGCCCCCCCTCTGGCTCTGCTTCGTGGTTCCGTGTTGCTCCGGGAAAATAATGACTTTGGCTTTTGTCCCGTCCAATTCCGAGAATATTGATTTTCTGCCTTTCTGGAAAAAAAAAACAGAAGAAAACAGGCAACTGACACTGTGGTATCTTGTAAATAGGTTAGTTCCAGAAAGTGTATAAAAATACCTCAAAGTGTAGACAAAACATAAGACAAATGATACAAAATAAGCATGGAGCATCAAAAATTATAGATACGTTTCCGACGTATCAGGCAGCGGCGGCAAGCCGGTGGCAGTGCGAGGCGGCAATGCAGCGGCGGCGCGGGCTTTGGTCGTGGTGGTGTTCTTGGGGGGCACCCCCTCCCCTCTATTTATGAGAGGGAGGGGCAGCTTGCGAGAGAGGAGTTTAATTTCTCTCTTTCAAACGCCCAGCCAAGTGACCTAGGTCATGATGCAGTCATTCTACTTAGTCATGACACATTCATGTACTCTTCCCTTCCGGTTCGATGAACCTTCTAGACCCTTCTAGATCATTTCGGTGAAACACCAGAATTATTTCTGAACTCCGGAATTGGACTTTCCTTATATGAATCTAATTCTCTGGACCATTCCGGATCTCCTCGTGATATCCTGGATCCCATCCGAGACTCCAAACAACATTCAGTCTCCCTACTTACAATCCATATCTACTAAACAACATTGAATCCTTAAGTGTGTCTCCCTACGGTTCATGAATTATGCAGACATGATCGAGACTCTTCTCCGATCAATAACCAATAGAGTAATCTGGAAATTAATATGGCTCCCACATATTTCTACGATTACTTAGCGATCGAATGAACCATTTACATACGATACCAGTTTCTCTTTGTCTCGCGATATTTTACTTATTCGAGGTCTGATCGTTGGTATCTCTGCATACCTAGATCAACCTTGTTACCGATAAGTACTCTTTTCTCGTTCCCGTGATATGTGATCCCTTGTGATCCAGTCACATGCTTGCAAGATAATTGGATGACATTCCACCGAGAGGGCCCAAAGTATATCTATCCTTCATATAGATGGGCAAATCCCACTCTTGATCCATGTTCCTCAACACACACTTTCTGAACACTCAATGCCACCTTTATAGCCACCCAGTTATGGTGTGGTGTTTGATGTCATCAAAGTATCCATCCGGTGATAGTGATGATCTCATGGTCGAAGGAATTAGGTTACTATGTATCATAAAGCTTATAGCAAACAAACTAATGAAATGACTTGATCTTTATGCTACGATTATCTATAGGAGTATGTCCATCATACCATTCTCCTAATGATATGATCTTGTTGTTAATAACATATCACTATTCATCATTAGGAAACCATGATCATCTATCAACCAACAAGCTAGTATTATAAAGAGGCTTTACTAGGGACTCTAATTAGTTTACAAATCACACAAGTATTAATGTTTCCGGTTAATACTATTATAGCATGAATGCGAAAATTTATCATAAACACAAAGATATAATAATAACTACTTTTATTATTGCCTCTAGGGCATATTTCCAACAGTCTCCCACTTGCACTAGAGTCAACTAATCTAGATTACATGGTAATATACCGAACACCCATGGTGGTTTGGTGTTGGACATGTTTTGCCCTCGCGAGAGGTTTAGTCAACGGATACTCCACATTCAAATCTGTGTGTACTTTGCAAATCTTTATGTCACCATCTTGGACATGCTCTCGAATAGCGTGAAAACGCAGCTTGATATGCTTCAGCTTCTTGTGTGACCTTGGTTCTTGCGCATTGGCTATGGCCCCCATGTTATCACAATAGATAGACAATGGGTCCAGCGCACTGGAAACCACACCGAGCTCTGTAATGAACTCCTTCATCCATATTGCCTCTTGTGAAGCCTCCGAAGCAGCTATGTATTTCGATTCAATTGAAGATCTCGCCACAACGCTTTGCTTTGCACTCCTCCAGCTCACTACTACACCATTCAAAGTAAATACGTATCCTTATTGAGATTTAGAATCATCCGGATCGGTGTTCCAACTAGCATCGGTGTAACCATTAACAACAAGCTATTCATCACCTCTATAAGAAAGAACCATATCCTTAGTTCTTATCAAGTACTTAAGGATGTTTTTGACCGCTGTCCAATGATCCACTCCTAGATCACTTTGTTATCTGCTTGTTAAACTAACATCACATGAAATGTCGGGTCTAGTACATAGCATGGCATACATGATAGATCCTATGGCTGAGGCATAGGGATTCTTACTCATCCTTTCTCTATCTTCTGTCGTAATAGGACTTTGAGTTTTACTCAAGGTCATATTGGGCAACATGGGCAAGAACCCTTTCTTGCTATCTTCCATTCCAAACCTCTTTAGAACTTTGTCCAAATATGTACTCTGTGACAATGATATTAGGCGTCTCGATCTATCTCTATAAATCTTTATGCCTAATATGTAAGCTGCTTCACCAAGATCTTTCATTGAAAAACTATTATTCAAACAATCCTTGACACTTTTAAGAAGGTCTATATCATTCCCAATCAACAATATGACATTCACATATATTACTAGGAGTGCTACAAAGCTCCCACTCACTTTCTTGTAAATACAAGCTTCT
This sequence comes from Avena sativa, assembly GCA_916181665.1. Lineage (NCBI taxonomy): Eukaryota > Viridiplantae > Streptophyta > Magnoliopsida > Poales > Poaceae > Avena > Avena sativa. The sequence goes on along the minus strand of OV702279.1, from coordinate 363,925,501 downwards.
ACATAAGTTTGTATAAATCCAAAACTTTTGATTACCTTATCAAAATGTTGATTCCAACTTCGGGATGCTTGCTTCAATCCATAAATGGATCATTGTATCTTGCGTACCTTGTTAGCATCTTTAGGATCAACAAAACCTTTGGGTTGTACCATATACAACTCTTCATCAATGTCACCATTGAGGAACGTTGTTTTGACATTCATCTGTCATGTCTCATAATCATAATATGCAACGATTGCTAACAAAATCCTCACATACTTTAGATTCGCTACTGGTGAGAAAGTCTCATCGTAGTCAACTCCTTGAATTTGTCAAAACCCTTTTGTGACAAGTCAAGCTTTATAGACGTTCACATTACCATCAACATCTATTTTCTTCTTGAAAATCTATTTATTCTCGACAGCCTTCCGGCCATCCGGTAAGTCCACCAAAGTCCATACTTGGTTTTCATACATGGATCCAATCTTGGATTTCATGGCTTCTTGCCATTTATTGGAATCTGGGCTCATCATCGCTTCCTCATATGTCGCAAGGTCATCGGTGTGTCATCTGATACGTCGTAAACGTATCTATAATTTTTTATGTTCAATGCTTGTTTAGTATCTACTTTACTTTGCTCTGTCTTCACTTTGAGGTATTTTTATATGTTTTTTGGGACTAACCTATTAACAAGATGCCACAGTGTCAGTTGCATGTTTTCTTCTGTTTTTGGTTTCAGAAAAGGCAGAAAATCAATATTCTTGGAATTGGATGGGACAAAATTCAAAGTCAATATTTTACCGTGGGGAACATGGAGCTAGAGTACGAGACGGAGGGGAGCCACTAGGGGGGCCACACCCCCTGGCCGCGCGGCCAGGCCTGGCCCGCGCCTGGGGGTGCGGCCACCCCGAGTGCCCCTGCCTTGCCTCTTCACCTATAAGAATCCCCCGATACCAAAACCCTAAGTACCCGATCAATCTTCCACGAAACAGTCTATAGCCGCCACCACCATCGTCCCTATATCGGGGGGATCTGAAGCTCTTCCCGGCACCCTGCCGGAGGGGAGATCATCCCGGAGGCCTTCTTCATCACCATGCCAGCCTTCGGTATGATGCGTGAGTAGTTCCACCTTGGACTACAGGTCCATGTAGTAGCTAGATGGTTGTTTCTCCTCCTTTGTGCTACCATGTTTAGATCTTGTGAGCTCTGTTCATGATCAAGATCATCTATTTGTAATCATGCATGTTGTGTTTGTGGGGATCCTATGGATATTGAGATTACTATGTCAGATTGATTAATGGTCCTATCTTATTGATTCTATCATGTCTGTGTTATTTGTGATCTTGCATGCTCTCTATTTCTAGTAGCTATCTTAGCCAAGTATATGCTAGTGACTCCAAGAGGGAGTATTTATGCTCGATAGTGGGTTCATGACTCTATTTAATATGGGGAAGTGACATAAATCTCCAAGGTTGTATATGTGTTGTTGCTACTAGGGAGAAAACAACGATCTCTTGTTCATGGAACAAGTGGATTGTTTACCTTACACACTTTGCTTAAAGCAGTTATCCGTTGCTGACAACTTAATACTGGAGGGGGGTTGGATGATAACCTGAAGGTGGATTACTAGTCATAGATGCAGTTGGATGGCAATCTATGTATCTTGTTGTATTGCCCAATAAAATCTCATAGGATCATGAATGTCTAGTATTGCATTGTTATGCCTTGCTCTGTCGTGTGAATTGCCTCGTTGTAATTTGTTTAGCCAACATTCCATGTTTGTTTATCTTAAGGAGAACACCTCTAGTGAACTATGGACCCCGGTCTAATCTTTACCATTGATACATATTCCACTGTTACTGTTTACTTTCTGCAAACCATTATTACCTTCCACACCATACAGTTAATCCTTTGTTTTCAGCAAACCGGTGAGATTGACAACCTCACTATTCGTTGGGGCAAAGTCTTGAGTTTGTGTGGTGCAGGTTTCCAAGTTGCTATTAACACCTTTGGGTCATTTCCTTCCTCCTACTGGTTCGATAACCTTGGTTTCTTTCTGAGGGAAGACTTGCTGCTGTGCTCATCATACCTTCCTCTTGGGGTCTCCCAACGAAGCTCTACAGTGATCTGAGCGCATCAAGCTATTTTCTGGCACTGTTGCTGGGGAGGCTAAGGACGACTTCACAAGGGGAGTCCTTCACAACCTTTCTCTTTACTTTGTTTTTGTTTTGCTTAGTTTGTTTTTCCTTGTTTTTTGCCTCTTTTTATCAAAAACTCCAAAATAATTAGTTTCGTTTGGTTTTCTTTCTCTTATAAAAACACACAAAAAATAGTTCCTAATTTAAGTTGTTTTTATGTCTAGTTCTGCTCCAGTCACTATTTCATTATGGATAACCCACTCGGTTTCCTATTTGGGAAAACTACTATCACTACTAAGGTAGTAGATGAACCACCGCCTGCTAGAACCTCCATGAAAGATTTTATAAGGTATAGAGAATCTTATAAGGGTAAAGTCATGAGAGCCGTGTTAAAAAGGTTGTCTAATTGCTAAAATTTTGCTTAAACGCCATGATATAAATTGTTGCTCTGAACATGATACTAAACATCTTAAATTCCAATGTGGCTTAAGTAAAGAATTTTTAATTATGAACTATCATTGGAATAACTATATTCATCTTGGAATTGAAGAAGTAGAACAATTTGTTTTGTTTATGGGAGCTTCTGAAATAGAATCCTTCATGTCTAAAAACTATGAAACCTGTGTTGCTTGTAAAGACCTTAAAAATATGGTCTCTTCTATCCTTGATCATTGCATATAAAAATTCAGCAATAATTATTATATCATTGATTATAAAGAGAGACTCTGCCATGCACAAGAATGTGCCCACAATTTGCAGGAGCCTATGGAAGAAGAAATTGCTGAACCTGAAAGTTGATTAAATGAAAATGAGGAGGAGAGTGATTAACAAAAGGAGGAACAATGGATTAGCTACCCATGCCTACCTTCTAATGAGAGTAACTATTTATCCCTTACATTATTTGATTGTCCCCATGCTTACCAAAGGAGGATGAATGTTATGTTCCTGTGGATTCTTTTGAGATACCTAATATGGGTAAAACTTGTGATAATAATTATGCTCCAGTTATCTATGATAATCCTTTATTTGTGCCTGACTTTGAAATGCATGGTACTAAAGATTTTTGCTTAGAAAATGTTTATGATAAAGCTCTAGAATATGGTACTATATTGAATGATCAGTCACCTTGTTATAAAATTGTTAAAAGTGGGTTTGAAGGTTTTAATACCACTATTTTTGACCTTGATAGAAATTATGTGTTTGTAGATCGTGAAAAGCATGCTTTATGTGATAGTTATATTGCCGAGTTTATTCATGATGCTACTGAAAATTATTATGAGAGAGGAAAATATGGTTGTAAAAGTTTTCATGGTACTGAAACACCTCTCTATGTGCTGAAAGTTTTGAAGTTGCTCTTATTTTATCTACCCATTCTTGTTACTATGTGCTTCTGTGATTTATTTTCTTACAAAATTCCTATGCATAGGAAGTGGGTTAGACTTAAATGTGTTTTCAATTTGCTTCTTGATGCTCTCTTTTACTTCAATTCATATTTCTTATGTGAGCATCTTCTCAAACTCTCAAGCCTAACTTAAAGGCGTTAAAGAAAAGTACTTCTTGGGAGATAAGACAATAGTTTTCTTGAGTCTTGGAAGTTATTACCTCTGTAATAACCGCTCCTTATCCTTTTTATTTGCTTTTTGTGCCAAGAATAACCTCTAATGAGAGGGAAGTAAGATTTGGGGAGTTGTTGTCCCATAACAGATTTTTTTGCTCCACTGTAAAAACTAGTGTAAAATATATGTAAGTCGGATTGAGCTGTAATTTTCTGAATAAATCCTCCAGGTTGTTAGATAACTTTCTTTAGTTCAACACTTTTTGATTTGAGCAACATAAGGTCTTTGAAAAAATCGGTTTCTACCTGCTGGTCTGTTTGGACAGATTTCTGCCATTATTTGCATTTGCTTCTTATTGATTCCTTTTTGGGAAATTGAGATTTTTGAGGGAATTTCTACAGTAGCTTGTGTTTTTAGTGAAACTTTTTCTCTTTTGAAACTAAACCCAAAGGTCTATTATCTTTTGAATTCACTAATATTGCTAATGAATATTGTGTGAAGTTTTGTATGAAGGAAAAATTTCAGGTGTAAGGAAAAGATGATGTAATGAGATGAAGAATGGACAAAATCTCAAGCTTGGGGATGCCACCCCATGTCACCCCAAGAAATATTCAAGTGGTACAAGCGTCAAAGCTTGGGGATGCCTTGGGCATCCCCTTCTTCATCAATAAAAAATCTCAGGTCTTTCTAGACACTTTGGTTTTATTGTTTCATGCACTGTTGTGTTATTCTTGGAGCGTCTTAGTTTTTGTTTTTGGTTTTAGTTTGCTTGAATAAAGTAGTTTGGACCCCCGTTCTCGCTTGTAGATTGGTGTTGGAGAGGAGTAGGAAGTTCTTGCTTAGTAGTATAAGAGGATCTTGCTTTGACTGTGACTTAGACTTTAGCATGTCATGCTAGATGTTGTTTTGGCCTTATGCTTAGTGATTATTGTTGTAGCATGACTTGTTCCAAACAATTAGGATTGCTTAATGTGCCTTGAAAGAATCATGCATTGTTTTAGCATACAAAAGCATAGTATTGTGGTATTCTCCTTTGATGCTTTGTTTGGGTTGACTTGGCATATGCTCACATCATGTTATGACTATGAACCAGTCACCATAGCCTCTATGATCATTTAGTTTTTTGACTTGTTGTACCACTTTATGCTTTGATTAGTAATGTTTTGTCCCTCTGCATGATTATGGCCATTATTGCTGTCTTAGTTGGTCGCTCCCAGTCTTTTGCTAGCCTCCACTTGTATGAGTAAGCTCTACTCATGCATCCAACTCCCAATAAACCAAGTTATTCCAAGGTGTCCACTATAAATTCCTATGCATGGTGTGTTACAGCATTCCAAGTATATTCTTGTTTCATTTACCTTCCAATTAAAAAGCCACTTTGTTATGTGAAAACTTAGTGATTAAATCTCTCACAAACTTGATGGCACACTTTACTTTTTTCTTGCCCCTAATAAAATTGAACCATTGTTTCATCTATGTTGTATATGCTTGCACTTATACGTTGGAATTAGCAAAACCATGCTATCATGGGGAACGCTTTCAACATTGCACTTGTACATTGTACCTAGTTGATATCATGCTCTTTCGTTTGCGGATGTCGTCGGTGTGAAATGAAAGGGGGCTTGTAAGTCCATGGAGTTATGTATGTATGTTAGAGAAACGCCTGGGCCGATAGCCTAAGCCATGCCTAATCATGGTGGAAACTTGCAGCATCACCATAGTGAGCAATCTATGAAGCTTTCTTCTTATAAAAAGTGACACATTGAAAAGAGGAAAGAGAGAAAAAATCACCATTTTCCCATGGTAAATAAGAAGATTGCTGAGATGCTCATTGTCTGCTTGCCTTGTCATTTTGATTATGGGATAGCTCTTGTATCATGTGCAAGGGGTACCCCGTTGGCAGTTCTCTATGAAACACATGTACTTACTATGACAAGAACTTACCGGTGACTAAAGTTGAGTAGCATGAGGAGCGGCCCTCGTACTCAAGGGACATGAGATTGCCAACTTATACTTTGTCAAGTATATACTCCATAGTTTGTTCACTTTAACCTTAATAACTTCAAGATGCTTATGATAGGGGCAATGAGAGCTGAAAGCTAACAGGTACCATAATTTTTGGAAGCTCTTTATGAGACTTGAAATCCCTGCTTCCCTTTTATGAATGGGCCTTTCTTCCACTATTAGATTGAGTCTCCAACTTCTATCCTTAGGCACCAATTAAGAGAGCATAGTTGCCATTCTTAGTTCTATGTGCATTGTCCCAAAACTTATTGATTGATGCATATTGTTGATATTGCTTGCTCATTAACTATTTGTATCTAGTCACTCTTATGAACTTTGAAGGTGTCCTATGCATTTATTTGCTACTCCATGAGGGACAAGCTGAATGCCACTATGCTATGTTTTCTGTATGTGAAACAAACAAACAAACGTCTTTCAATGCATTGTTATTCATGATCTTTGTTTGTAACCTTTCATGTTGCATGCATAGTTGCTTTGTCTTAATGTTAGAACTTCTTCTTTCATGCTCATGTTGAGAGTTCTTTGATCCTAGCTTTCAATGCTTGCAAATGGTTTGATCTTGATTTTGATGGTGCATGTCACCTAAAAAATTATTCTTTTTATCACTTACCTACTCGAGGACAAGCAGGAGTTAATCTTGGGGATGCTTGATACGTCGTAAACGTATCTATAATTTTTGATATTCCATGCTTGTTTAGTATCTACTTTGCTTTGCTTTGTCTTCACTTTGAGGTATTTTTATATGTTTTCTGGGACTAACCAATTAACAAGATGCCATAGTGCCAGTTGCCTGCTTTCTTCTGTTTTTGGTTCCAGAAAAGACAGAAAATCAATATTCTCGGAATTGGACGGGACAAAAGATAAAGTCAATATTTTACCGTGGGGAACACGGAGCGAGAGTACAAGATGGAGGGCAGCCACCAGGGGGCCACACCCCCTGGCCACACGACCAGGCCTAGCCCGCACCTGGGAGGGTGCGGCCACCCCGTGAGCCCCCTGCCTCGCCTCTTCGCCTATAAGAAGCCCCCGATACCAAAACCCTAAGTACCCGGTCAATCTTCCACGAAACAGTCCATAGCCACCGCCACCATCGTCCCTAGATCGGGGGGGCTCTGAAGCTCTTCCCGGCACCCTGCCGGAGGGGAGATCATCTCGGAGGCCTTCTTCATCACCATGCCAGCCTCCAGTATGATGCGTGAGTAGTTCCACCTTGGACTACGGGTCCATGTAGTAGCTAGATGGTTGTTTCTCCTCCTTTGTGCTACCATGTTTAGATCTTGTGAGCTCCGTTCATGATCAAGATCATCTATTTGTAATCATGCGTGTTGTGTTTGCAGGGATCCAATGTATATTGAGATTAATATGTTAGATTGATTAATGGTTCTATCTTATTGATTCTATCATGTTTGTGTTGTCTGTGATCTTGCATGCTCTCTGTTTATAGTAGCTATCTTGGCCGAGTAGATGCTAGTGACTCCAAGAGGGAGTATTTATGCTCGATAGTGGGTTCATGCCTCTATTTAATCTGGGGAAGTGACAGAAATCTCTAAGGTTGTAGATGTGATGTTGCTACTAGGGAGAAAACAACGATCTTTTTTTATGGAACAAGTGGATTGTTTATCTTACACACTTTGCTTAAAGCAGTTATCCATTGCTGGCAACTTAATACTGGAGGGGGTTCGGACGATAACCTGAAGGTGGATTACTAGTCATAGATGCAGTTGGATTGCGGTCTATGTATCTTATTGTTATGTCTTGCTCTATCCTGTCAATTGCCCCGCTGTAATTTGTTTACCTGTAGCACCCCGGGGAAAACCACTACTAGAAAATCGCTTGGTATTTTGTTTTGTGCATCATCATGACAACATCATGCATCTAATTGACTAAAACTATTTTTTCTTAAAACCTAGTTTTGCTTTCTATAAAGATCCCTCTATATTTCAAAAGTAATCCCCGGACCCTTCTAGATATTTTGTTTGTCTAAAAACAAATTACACAAGTCTTTTAATTAATACATAATTTTTTTTTATTATTTTGGGGAGGCATCCAGCCAGGCCCAAAAGCCCAGCCGGCCACCTCCAACCAAACCCTAATCCTAACCCTAGCCAAACCCTAGAATCCCACCTACCCTATTTTCCCACCCCAGCCGCCGCCACTAGGCAGCACACACACATACACGACACAACGACGCACACCCCATCCCCACCGTTCCCGTGCGCCGCCCATCCCTCTGTCCTCGTGACCCCACCCGCTCGGCCGCACAGTGCGCCCTCCTCCTCGCTCTCGTTTTCCCTTTCCCCGACTCGTGTCCCCAACCTCAATCCCCGCTGCCGCCAGGGTCTGCGAGCCAAGCTCTCCCCGCCGCCAATCGCTCGCCCCAGGCGCTTCCCTGTCAAGCGCGCCTCCACTCCGTCCCTATTCGTCGCCCCGGGCCTCCTCCGTCACGGGTCCCCTCTGCAGGCCTCGCCATGGCACCCCCTGCGAGCAGCCGCGCGCCTCCACTACTATGGCACCGGCGCGGGTCGACGCACCCTGCAGCTCGACCTCCTCGCGAGCACCCTCTTCGATGCGGCCCGCCTCCTCCTCGCCAAGCTCTGCCCCGAGCCGACGACGCCCCTTTGGCTGCGTGACGCCGTCCCCGAGGCCCCGAGCACTTCCCCCGCCGCCAAGCCCGTCCGGCCGCGCCTCCTATGTGCCCTCCTCTTCCTGCAGCGCCGCCTCAAGGGCCCCTCTCCATCACCAGGCTCCTCCCCGTCGCGGCCCGTCCCCTTGCAGCTGTGGCGAGCCTGCAGCGCCGGCAGGCCCTCCTCCACTAGCCGGCCCTTCCCGTCCCCATCGAGCCGCCGCATGCGCCTCCTGCACGTGAGCCTCAGCTGTTCGTGTTTTTGTCTAAAAGGAACACCTCGCAGAAAATAACTGAACCAGAGGCTCTAAGTTTGTTCTGTTGTTGTTGGATGCTTCACTACGTGCGCCTCGGATTCCCTTCTTGGACAAGTGCTGCCTCTGTTGGTGCTTCTCCATGTTGACCACTTCGGATTTGGTGAAAACATTATGGAGAAGTTGCGGTGGCAAGAGTGTGAAGATTGCGGTGGCACATGAACAACCAACGAATGTCTATCACAAGCTCTACCCCGACAAGGCCGTCGAGCCCCAAGATCTCCTTCACGGAATTCATAGCCTGACCCCTCCGAGACTCAAGTTCGCCATCGAGCCCGACATCGGCAATCGGAGCCGGAACCCCAAGGTCTTCTACACGGACGCCATGATCTTCGTCACGGACGCCGAGACCCCTGACCCCGAAGACCGATCCCCCCGAACCCTCGGAATCCCAAGATCGCCATTCGATGTGTGACCCCCATCCGAGACCCCTCATATTTTTATAATATGTGATATTGATCTTGTTTCATATTAAATGAACATGTTGCATACATATTGTGGGTGTTTGGGGGTATCTAGATGATTCACCTAAATTAAATATGGAGGCCATATGCGGACAAATCTAGTCTAATATTGGTCTCATTTAAATTTATGTAGTGAACCGATGACATGTTTCGACTTGTTAAGACAACAATTAAATTGCGGGGTATCTAAACAACATGAACCATCTATTTAATTGTCGGGACCCCGGTTCCGTTTAATTTTGCCTAATTGCATCGCATGCTTGCCATGTCATACATCATACATGCATCATGCCCGCTCTTCTGCCGTAGTATTAAACATTGCATCCGGTGTTTCTGCTAGTGCTTTGCTTCTTCACGGATTAGGCCGACGAGTTGATGCGAGAGTCGACCCGATCTTCGGATGAACCTTCGGAAATGTTTTCAGGCGAGCATTCTCCCCCTTTATACCTATCTTACTTTTATAGTCCTTATTTCCTCCTGTTGATCTATTGCTATCTGTGTTGCGATGCTCTAGTTTTCGTACTCGTGATATCCCTTGCAGCCTTATATTACCTTGGACACATCCTATTAACTGTTGTTTGGTAGATAGTTGGACTTGCGTGTCGTAGTCGCTTGCTCAAGTGCTGTTGCGTGTCGTCAAGTACCATAGTTGTTGGAGTATGCCGCATGTTTAATGTTGGAGATGATCATGGATTTAATTACCGTTTAATAACTAAAATTGAAAGTAGGTAAATGCAGAGGCACCGGTGGGTAATAGACAATATTTGGTTTTTAACCGCTCACTGGTGTCCCGTAGGACCCCGAGTTCTTGACACCTGTTCCGAGATCGAGCGCGCTAACCACAGGTGGGGTGTGTGGGCACCCCCATCGATTAGTACCTGATTTCAAAGTACTGTACCGGGGGCCACAAAGTAGTTTGGGGCTTTATTACTATCCTGTACTTATGCCATGCTTTACTGCTTTATTTACGATTGCGCGTGGAGCGCCTGTACTGTTTAGGTAAGCGGAGTGTTTTCGCGGTATCGACAAGCCCAGTCACACTTTCGGGTTCCCAGTCGTTTACAGCCATTGACGCAAACCCTGGGTCCGTCTCGGAGACCGGCCGACTTCGTTACGGGTAGCTTAGTGGGGTGGCCCCCTGTGCTTGCTTTGGGTCTGGGAAACGTCGTGTCCGAAACCCCGTCGACATACCGTTGGGTGTATGTTTTGTGATCTTGTACCTACCTGATCTGACAACAAGGGTGTAGGTGCGTGTGGGAACTTTGGTTTACCCCTGCAGGGTTAAATCTTTTCGAGAAGCCGTGTCCGCGGTTATGGACGACTTGGAGCACAGTTCTCGATCATAGACAACTATAACTAAAGTTTACTGTTATAATTTGACTTATATCCGATATGACTAGTAATCAGCTCCACTACAACAGAATGGCTAAATAAAAGTACCAACAACTGCTGGGTTTTGGGATATCTCATGCTAATTGTATCTGACTAGTAAGTGTTGCAACTACAACGGAATGGTTAACTAAAAGTGCCCACTGCTTATTATATCAGGATGACTATCTATACCTGACTAGTAATTGGTGCAACGATAACTGAATAAATAAGACTGCCAACGGTGTGAGTTCCTCGGTTGACTTCCTCGTTTGGTCTCAAGGGGGAAATACCAGGATGGGTATGTTTGGTGGTAGTATCAGGTTGGTTCCGGATAGGTCTTTCTTGCCCCTCTCTGATAGCCGCCAGTTGTATTGAGTCTCTATAGGTTGTTTAGTGCATGCTGCGCTGCCGCTTCAGTCCACCATACCTATGTAGGCGAGGACCGCCGAATTCTAGTCTCGCCGTGTACTGGCCTCAGTACTGACCGCTCTCTCTTTTTCCTTTGCCCTTTGTCGGCACCCCTTTTGTTTAAGCAGGTTTTGAGACCGACGTCGTTAGCAGGGTTACCCCTCCGGCTTGGCCTGGGCAGGGTTATGGACGCCATTGGTTGTTCTTCAGGGCTCTTAGCTCAATTTGCATCTTGTCTGTACTCGGACGCTGTATCGTTTTAAAGGTGATTTGGATCTTTGTATTGTATATCTGTATTCTTGACTCTTTGAGTCGGTGTTGTATATATCTGTTCTGTGGGTTCCATCGTGGACTATTGTGGAATGGTATTACTTTGTTTTCCACCCGCACGAAAGTGCCTGGTGGGCACCTTTGAATCGTTTCTATGCGGGTTTGGCGGGAATCGCTGAAACTTGCATAGGGCCGATTCTGAGGGTGTTACATTACCCAGCATGCCATGTTTGTTTATCTTAAGGACAACACCTCTAGTGAACTATGGACACTGGTACAATCTTTACCATTGATACATCTTCCACTGTTACTGTTTACTTTCTGCAAACCACTATTACCTTCCACACCATACAGTTAATCCTTTGTTTTCAGCAAACCGGCGAGATTGACAACCTCACTGTTTGTTGGGGCAAAGTCTTGAGTTTGTGTTGTGCAGGTTTCCAAGTTGCTAGCAACATCTTTGGATCGTTTCCTTCCTCCTACTGGTTTGATAACCTTGGTTTCTTTCTGAGGGAAGACTTGCTGCCGTGCTCATGATACCTTCCTCTTAGGGTCTCCCAATGAAGCTCTACAGTATCCGACTTAGGCCTAGCCTTGGTATTCTTCGTCGGGCGATAACTTTCTTACCGCCCTTCTTGAAGTTTCCCTTTTTCTTGGACTTGCCTTGCCATTTGAATTTGGTGGTCTTATTGACCATCAACACTTGGTGCTCTTTCTTGATCTCCACTTCCACGGACTTTAACATGGAGAATAGTTCAGGTAACGACTTATCCATGTTTTGCATATTGTAGTTCATCACAAAGTTCTTGTAACTTGCTGGTAGTGATTGGAGGACACGGTGAATCCCCAAAGCATTAGGAATCACTATACCCAAGATTTGGAGATTATTTGCGTGCCCAGACATCTTAAGCACATGCTCGCTGACGGAGCTGCCCTCTTCCATCTTGCAGTTAAAGAACTTTTCAGAAGCCTCATAACTCTCAACTGCCGCGTGGGCCTCAAATATCATTTTGAGTTCACGAACAATATCATGTGGGTCAAAGTTCTCAAACCTTTTCTAAATATCTGATTCCAAACCATACAAGATAGCACACTGAACTGTGGAGTACTGATTCTTCCGAGTGAGGAAGACATTCTTCACCTCATCGGTAGCGTCAGCTGTAGGTGGGTCACCCAGCGGTGCATCCAGCACATAGGTAAAATTACCAGCATTGAGGACAATCCTCAAGTTGTGGAACCAATCCGCGAAGTTGCTTCCATTGTTTTTCAACTTTTATTTCTCTAGGAACGCATTAAAATTGATGGTAGGGGCCGCCATTGATCTACAACATATTTGCAATAGTTTAGACTAAGTTTATGACAAATTGAGTTCTAATTAATATTTAAATTAATCTAGGTGACCTCCCACTCAAAACAATATCCCTCACATTGTTTTAGTGATCACACGAACCAAATCCACCACATCAAAACCGATCATCACGAGAGATGATGTAGCTTCAAAGGCGAACAATCAACATGTTCATCATATCTACTATATGACTCATGCTTTACCCTTCGGTGATCCATGTTCTGAGACCATGTCTGTACATGCTAGGCTCGTCAAGATCAAACCTTAGCTTCTGCATGAGCAAATCTGGCTTGCTCCCGTTGTATACACTCGCAGAATTTAACACACCCGATCATCACGTGGTGCTTTGAAACAACGAGTCTTGGCAATGGTGCCTACTAAGGACGAACACTTTATAACTTGATATTTTGTGAGAGGGATCATCTTATAATGCTACCGCCGCGAACTAAGCAATACAAGATGCATAAAAGGATTAACATCACATGCAATTCAAAATATGTGATATGATATGGCCTTTCTTCTTGTGCCTTCGATCTCCATCTTCAAGCACAGACATGATCTCCATCATCACCGGCATGGTGTCAAGGTCAATGGCACCACTCCATGGTTGTCGTCCACCAGCATCAAATATTACAACTACTTTGAATAATAGACACGCAGGTCTTAAGAAATTAAAATACAACCATAAGGCTCCTGCCGGTTGAAAGAGCATTTCCTATCCTTGTGATTTTGATGTTTGATAACAACACACTTATCGTTTTAATCGTGCGCTAAGTGTATCCCAGGTTTGCTAGATTGTGGCACAAATATTGCCTTGCCCTTGCCAAAGTCTCTATGCCAACCGATAGTACCGGAAAAACGACCGGTACTACCGCTTGGCACCGGTACTACCGCTCCTAGTACCGGTTGCACCCGAGCAAGGTGGGAAGGTCTAGTCTTTTCTCAGTACCACCCGGTACCGCGGAGCGGCACTACCGCTCCAACCGGTAGTACCGCTTGTGGAAAGCGGTACTACCGCTTGGACACGGTAGTACCGCTCGGATGTACCGGTCAGCCCTGAGGAAGGACCAACACTTCCCCTCTCGCTCAGTACCAACCGGTACTACCGCCCTGACCGGTAGTACCGCGTCTACTGACCGGTACTACCGCTTGGGGGTACTACCGCAAGGCTGTACCGGGCATGTCTGGCGCTGGGTCGACCAAGTGATGCCACCTTTGGTACTTGGTCCGGTACTGGACCGGTAGTACCGCTTGCAACCGGTACTACCGCTTGAGTACCGGTAGTACCGGTGCATTTAATGCTCCAACGGCCAGATTTCTTCAGGGGGTATAAATACCCCTCCACCTACCTTGGGACAAGATGCTCATTTGCATTGAAGACTACCACCTCCATTTGAGCCACCAAATCGCTAAGATCTCTTCACTCCACCATCCAAAGTCTTTGATCTTTGGAGAATCGAAGGAGGAGGCCTTGATCTACTACTTCACCAAGAGAGATCTTCATTTCCCCCTCATTCACTTGAGGGCCCCTTCATCTAGTGTTTTCTTGGAAACCCTAGTTCTAGATTTGGTTCTTACAAGCTTGTCTTTGATTGTCTTGACAGCTTGCTTGTATTTGGGAGCCTCTAATTAAGTTGTGGATGTGTGCCCCAAACTTGTAAAGGTGCCGACTTCCACCTTGAAGGTTGCCGATATAATGGAAGGTGGATCGATCCCGTTGGGGTGAGGTTCATCGGAGAACAAGGGAGGCCTTTCGTGGCGTAGGTGGTTTGATACCACCCCCTCTCCAAACGTAGACGTACTTCCCCTCAAAAGGAAGGAACTACGGGAAACTAATCCTTGTGTCTCCGCGTCCACCACTTTGGTTACTTCTATCCTTTACCGCACTTTACTTACTTGTTCTTGCTTAGTGTTGTGTTAGCTAGTGCATGTTCGTCATATAGGTAAATTCACCTTAGTTGCATTATCTAGAGAATTTACCTTTCTCGTCGAACCTTAATTTGAAAAAGAAGAAAATTTGAAGTAGCACCTATTCACCCCCCCTCTAGGTGCCCATACGATCCTTTCAATTGGTATCAGAGCGTCAGCTCCTTATTCGGGCTTTACCGCCTAAGAGAATATGGGTAGCCATGATGGGGAAGGTGGTGGTGAGCACACCACGGTGACCATGGAAGATCTCAAAAACATGGAAACAAGATTGAGCTCTTCCTTGGTCAATGAAGTCAAGAAAATGCTTGAGCAACTTCTTAAAGACAAAGATGGATCATCATCCCCTTCTCCTCAAGAGGAGCCTCCATCAGCTTTACCTAAAGGAAATGCTCCGGTATCTCCGGGAGGTAATCAAGACAACACTAACTCCTCCACACAAAAGGGTGGTGGGAAGGGTGAGCACCGTGAGTCATGGTACTCTCCCGACCCACCAATTCCTCACCCTCATATAAACAATAGAGGTGACCCACCTAAGCTTGAAGCATCTACTACTTTTGCTCAATGGGAACCTCTAATGAAGACTCATGTGCACAGCTCTTGCATTGAACTATGGAACATCATTGAACAAGGACTCTATATTGGGGATCCAGACAACTTGACAAGAAGAGAAGTTGTCAATAGTCAACTCAATGCCACCGCCTTGCACATGATTCAACAAGGATTGGGTACAAAGGATTATCCACACACTGAGCACCTCAGCACTGCCAAGGAAGCTTGGGATGCTCTCACTGTGTTGTTCATTGGGAATGAGAGCATGAGGAGGAACCGGTACGATGCACTAAGCAATGAAGACGAAGGATTCTATATGAAGGAAGATGAAGATCATGAAGACATGTATCATAGGCTCAAATACACCGCCACCGCTTTTAGGAATGTGGGTGCCTCACATGTCGATGATGCATGGATAAAAAGAAAATATGTGAGTGCACTCATGCCCTTCGAGCCCACCGACTTGAAGAGCCTACAAGAAAGACACAACTACCACCTCATGACCTCCAATGAAGTTATGCAAGAGATGGACTCTTTCAAGGTTGTCGCCAAGAATGCCAAAGATGCCCGTGCTCGGGCCCTTGGAATGACCAATGTTGTCAACCTTGCATTGAAGGCCAAAGTTGTTGAACATGGGGATGGTGATGACAGTGATGATGGCCTATGCATGAGCAACCCCGAAGATGTCAAGAAGTTTCATGGTCAATATTTGGCTTTCTATGCAAACAACTTCTGGAAGAACGCCGCGAAGGCCAAGATGGAAATGCAACGAAAAATCAAGCCCAATGGACTAAGAGGCAATATGCCAAGATTGAGAACTTGCTACAATTGTGGCGACAGAAATCACTTCTTGGCCAGTTGTCCCTATGAGAGAAGAGAAGATCATGGTGGCAAACTAGTGCCAAAGATAGCTTCCAAAGCTCCTTACAAGAAGCCCTTCATCAAGAAGAATTCCAACAATAAGAAGAAGGGTGAGATTGTATTGATCACTCATGAAGAATACTCATCAGACAATGAAGATGATGAAGATGAGGAAGAGGAAACATCAAGTGGTGTGGCTGCTCTAGCCACTACTTCTACTCCGACACTCTCCCTCTTTGATTTTCCAAATGAGAATGCTCCCAACAAGAAAGTCACTTGCCTTATGGCAAGAGGAACGGAGGTATCCTCATCATCTCACTCCACCCCCTTAGCTAATGATGAAATTGATGATGAGATGTCTCTTGAAGTAAAGAGGGAATTAATTGCTTTTGATGAGTTTGTGACTAACTTACAAGGGGAAGCCAAGACACATTTTGGGAGTATCTTAGATCAACTTTCCCACACATAAGAGCTTCTAGATGTAACACTACAACATGACCCCTCCTACAGCAACACATTAATCTGTATCTAAACATCCATATAGACGTTGCTAACACCCATACCAACGGATTTCTTATGCGTTGCGTTTTTGGGCGTTGCTATGATACAATGCAACGCATAAAAGTGCGTTGGTAACCATTGGGTAGAGCGTTGCAAGGGTGGCAACACATGTCAGGCAACACATGTACCCGTTGGAACATAACATACATGGATTATATCATTTTACGATATAAAATAAATATTCCTTTTTAGACTAAGTGTGTATTATTCTCTCTTGGTCAGGAGTATACAATCTTCATAAGCAAGGAGTATATATAGTTCATAAAATACGTAAAAAAACACAAATCACAGAGTATGAACGCATTGCATGAAGAATCAATTCGATATTATTTATTGAAATCCTTATCCCATACATGAAAATTATCTTTTGAGTACAGAGCTTACAAGCTTTCTTAAAAGTATGACATTCTAACTAATCCTATATATATTCCTTCTAATGTTCTTCCTTCAGATGTAATGATCGAGATCCAAATATAGCAGCCTTGCTGATCTCTGGGCCTGCAAAGACAAAGTTCCAATTTTAGAATTGACATGGAAAAAAGCAAGGTTCTATGCTGATATTTTGAGCTCAACTAGGAGCATTATAGACCATCCACAAGACCAAAAGCTATAGTAGTTTATTCCAGAAATTTCACAATTTTCATATGGTTTAAGCACTTAGGCTGTTAGGCATCTTTTCACATATGGTTTAAGCACAATTACCAGTGTAACTAAGTTACTTACAATTCGAGACTAGACATGCACATGACTGTTAACTATAGTTGCAATAGTAGGCTACTCATATATCAACAGTAACTCTCAAACATACAAGATATCTAGAATTTACCAGGGAAACTTATAGAAGAAATACCACATTAGGCTAAAATTTTGTTGGACAGTGAGTTGGAGGAAACAAGGGAGGAGGGGAACTTACATGGGGCCAGCAACGACGATGGAATTATTTAGACAATCATATATCAAAACAGT
Source organism: Avena sativa (assembly GCA_916181665.1). Classification (NCBI taxonomy): domain Eukaryota; kingdom Viridiplantae; phylum Streptophyta; class Magnoliopsida; order Poales; family Poaceae; genus Avena; species Avena sativa. The sequence goes on along the minus strand of OV702279.1, from coordinate 363,908,139 downwards.
TCAGAAACTACTCATCATGTTCATAATTTGATAATATTGCCCCATATGCATAGATCCTAGAAATGCAAGGTGATGATTAGAATTGATCCTAAGCTTGAACCTATATGCATTTTTTATTTTATCAACTAGAGATGTCAACCTGAACATTAAAAACCAAGTGACCTGATTGTGTAATACCTTAACCAGATTGAACTACAGATGACTTGAATATATAAATATAAATCAAATAAGCAATCAATATTGGTATCTAGGATTGGATGATCAGAAAATAAGAAGTGCATCGATTTCTCACACATCCAATTAGGGAAATTTGCAGATAGTTATCGATCAAAATACAGTATTGTTTAGTAGACTCTATAGACTAGATGAGAACTGTTCCATTGCATTAAGTTCCAGCAGTGAGGTAGTAACCCAGGTAAATTAGAATATGCACATCACTTTGCAACAAATATTCATATAGCCATATATATATATATGATAAAGAAGCTTACGACAAGTTCCTTCAGTAAACCTATGCAGATATTCTCCACAGACGGGTCTCCTCTAGTATCAACAAGTTGTTTCTGCCAAATGAGATGAGAAATCGGTTTAAAATACATGTATTTATAACACACCAGACCTCAAGGATTACCAAATGTAGTGTAGAAAAAGTAGTTGCTAGTATGCTACCAATTAATGAACATCTAACAAAAGTGTGACCGGAAATCCTGATTAGGCACTCTATTCCTGTAGCAACTACAAAGAATTGAGGACGAAAGAGTCGTGCCAAGATAGGTTAGCAAAAATGGTTTGCCTGACGCTTTACCAGAACACGACAAATACTAAATAAATAATTTTCTGAAAGCTGTCAAGTAACAGATTAGCACATTATACCTCACATAACATGTCCACTCTCTCCTGTGGATTAACTTTAATCCTAAATATTCAGGTGAGAATAAAATACAAAATTGTTCAAGAATAATAGTCTAAAGCTTAGTAGAACAAGCACTTAACAATAGATTACAAAAGCTTGCATGTTCAAAGTATAAATAGCTCTTGTTTATTTAGAGTACCAAAGAGTAGTCATCGCGTGTTCTCTCTCTCTATACTAAAGACAAAAGGTACTCCTTCTGGCCCATATTAGTTGACTTGAATTTGTCAAAATTTGGATGAACCTATATACTAAATTTTGTCTAGATTCAACCAAATCTAGACAAATCCAAATCAACTAATATGGGTTGGAGCGAGTACTTATATTATGGTTCTCTAGTCTATGTGAGACAGTGAGAGGAGTACCGAGAGCTACTCAGCTACATATACATGTAAACAGTAGTGATTGACATCTAGGCAAGGAAGCATGAAAACATTAACTGCAGTTGTTCAGCTGCGAGTGCTAATAATCTGCCAGTGGTAAGATTATGAACGGGTCAAACATAGGAAAAAGGAGAGATGAATCTAGAAAGAGGAAAAGAGAATTCGCACCTGGATGGCCGTTTGTCCGCTGTGAACCTGTGATCCGCCTCGCTGCTACACCGCTTCTCCTTAATCCGGCATCATTCAGAGCGTGGTCACCAAGAAGCGACATGGCATCAAGAGCCGGAGAGGAAGGGAGGTTTCCGATGCCAGGTGATGTGGTCCAGGAAGAAGATCGGGGGGGCTGCATCTGGCACCGGTTGCCTCTCGACGGGGTCGGTGGCTACGAGGAGGGTATGCAAACCTAGGGATGTCACGAAAAGACAGCTAGGCAGCCTGGAAGGCAACAAGGGTCTGGCCGTCCATCAGCCGACAGAAATCTCTAGACGCCATGGCGCTAGATGGAGTCCTCATGGATAGCTCAATCTCTGGCGGCGGGTCAGTTGTGGATTGTGGTGTGCTGCTGCTTAGGGTTAATGGCTAAGAATGGGGAACGGGACATTTTTTTTAGATAGGGAGTTGGGGGAATGCGTGTGCTACTGAGGTGGAAGGGATGGGTCCTAGGACTTTGACGTGGGGTGTGGGAGAGGTGGATCGTAGATACACATATCGACACCGTTGCTAGCTATGTGTGGCTGTATGGCCAGTCACATAGTAGTGTAAGATGTAAACTCGGGCATGAACACATGATTGAACTAGAAGCCCTAAATAATGCTCTAGAAGAAGAGCAAGAGACTAGAATGTCTCTTGAACTAAAACTTGAAGGACTTGATGAGGCCAATGATGTCATTGTCAATAGACTCATCAAGGAACATGATCATGCTATTGCTAAATATAAAAAGGCTAAAAAGGACAAGATTGAGTTTGGTGTGGTTCATAAAAAACTTGTCGAGGACTTTAGTTCACTTGACAAGGCTCACAAGGCATTGGAAATTGAACTCTTGTCTCTCACAAAGTCCTATGAAACGTTTCAAACTCAATTGATCAATACTCCTTCACCTAGTAATTTGATTCCTTCTAGTAGTACAACTATTCTTGAAGAAAATGCTAGGTTGAAGGGGGAGCTTGCCAAGGCCACATTTCCACAAGGAAACAAGTCCATTGATGACCTTTTAAGTAAGCAAAGGTCTAATGGTGAAAAGGGGGGAATTGGCTTTGTCTCCAAAGCCAAGAATAAGAACAACAAGAAGAAGAAGGCCAAGCCTGCACAAGAGAGAAACAAGACCATTGTGGATAGTAAGACCACAAGTGGTAAAACTATGTCTCATGATGACTTTGCGGGAAGTGCTAACCCTCACTATGTTCTTATGCGTGATTATTATGGTGGTGTGTATGCACAATATGTTGACCCATATGATGGTTATATTGCTTGGTCTATTTGGGTTCCCAAGACCCTTGTTGCTAACAAAAGAGGACCCGTTGAAAAATGGGTACCTAAAAAATAGCTCGATCTTCTGTAGACATATGCTTCCGGAGGGTCAAAGTGGGTGCTTGATAGTGGTTGCACGAGTCATATGACCGGAAGCTCGTCTATTGTCAAGGACTAAAAGCAAAATGATGATCAAATCACCATGACATATGCCGAAAAGTCAAAGTCTAAGGTAATGGGTTTCGGCAAGGTAGTGGTTGCTCACGAAAGTACACTCGTGAACGTCATGCTTGTTGAGACCCTTGGATACAATTTACTTTCAGTCCGTTCTCTTGGAAAGATGGGCTTTGCCGTCTTTGTTGATGATGATATTGTGGTCCTCATGTGGAGCAAGTCTCTCAAGATCGCTTTCGTTGGGTACGTCAAACATGACTTGTATGTGGTGGATTTTTCTGGGCAAGCCACTACAAGTGCGATGTACTTATTCAGAAAGGATGATGTGGGTTGGTTATGGCATCGCCTACTAGCCCATGTCAATATGAGAACTTTGCAAAGTCTCCACAAGGAGGGCCATATTGTTGGACTAAAAAAATGTTTCCTTTGCCAAAGATCGTGTTTGCAGGGCATGTGTTCTAGGGAAGATGCATGATGCTCCTCACAAGCCTAAGAACCGCATCAAGTAAACCAAGATCTTGGAGCTCCTCCATGTGGACCTCTTTGGTCCTCCATCTCATGCAAGTCTTGGTGGGAAGAAATGTTGCTTGGTGATTGTTGATGACTTTTCAAGATACTCTTGGGTATATTTATTCAAGTTGAAAAGTGAGACCCAAAAGACCTTCATCGACTTCATCAACTTGGTTCAATGGAAATACTATTTTCCCGTGTTGATTATAAGAAGCGACAATGCACCGAGTTCAAGAACTACACCTTGAATGATTTCCTTAGTGATGAGGGGATAAGACACCAATATTCCGCTGCATACACCCCTCAACAAAATGGTGTGGCCGAGAGGAAGAACCGGACTCTTATTGAGATGGCTAGGACCATGTTGGCAGATTTTAAATCTCCATACAACTTTTGGGCCGAAGCCATCTCCACCGCTTGCCATGCATCAAACCGGCTCTACCTCCGCAAAGAAATCAACAAGACTCCATATGAAATACTTACCGATAACAAGCCCAACATATCTTACTTCCGGGTGTTCGGTTGTAAGTGTTTCTATCTCATAAAAGGTTGTCGTTTGTCCAAATTCGAGTCGAAAGAATTAGAGGGTATTTTTGTTGGCTATGGTCTCGAATCTCACACTTATAGAATCTATGATAAGCTCTCCGGAGCCGTCATAGAATCTTGTAGTGTGACCTTCGAAGAATATGATGGTCTCCAAGGGGGACGTGTTGATGCTTGTGATGCAGATGATTAAATGCCTTAGGATGCCATTGGAAGAATGGGTGTGGGATATATCCGCCCTGTTGAGGAACCCCCAGTGGCGGAGCGAGAATAACTATGCTCTACTCAAGTGGAGCCCTCATCTTCACAACAACAACATGTTCCATCTACCGAGGTGGACAATGACCCAAGCCAAATACAAGCTGTGGACCCTCAACATGTTGATCAAGGTGACATCTCTAGTGAGGAGGAGCTTGATTCATTCTCCAGGATGTCAAGTGGTGCCAAGGCAATTACTCAAGGAAGATACGTACAAACTGCTTTGAGACAAGCTCAAATCGATGCTAGAAGAGTGATTGATCAAGACCAAGGTCAATCTTTGCCTCTTAATGAAGAGAATGATACCGACGATGATCAAGGTCAAGTTGATGGTCAAGACGAGGACCAAAATGATGAAGAGGGTCCCCCAAGAAACAACTTGGAGATCCACGCTCGTCGTGAAGCTATAAAGGAGAGAATGTTGGAATTGAGAGATCACTCTCTACAAAATATGTTTGGTGACCTAAGGAAATGCATTTCCACAAGAGCACAATTGAAGAGGTTCAGTGAACACCAAGCTCACATCTCCATGATTGAACCAAAGAAAGTATGGGAAGCTCTTAAAGATTCGGATTGGTTGGAAGCAATGCACAAAGAGCTCAACAACTTTGAGAGAAACAAAGTATGGAAGCTAGATGAGAAGCCTTGCCGCAATGTTATAGGCATGAAGTGGATATTCAAGAAAGCAAGATGAGCATGGAATTATAGTAAAGAACAAGGCTAGATTGGTTGCACAAGGGTTCTCTCAAATTGAAGGCATTGACTATGGAGAGACTTATGCACCCATGGCTCGCCTTGAGTCCATCCGTATCCTTCTTGCTTATGCGGCACATCATAACTTTAAGTTGCAACAAATGGATGTAGAAATTGAATTTCTTTATGATCCATTAAATGAGTTGGTATATGTAAAGCAACCCCCGGGATTTGAGGATCCCAACTTCCCAAACCATGTCTACAAACTCGATACGGCGCTCTATGGGCTCAAGCAAGCCCCTCGCACGTGGTATGAGCACCTTAGAGAGTTGTTGTTTGACCGTGGATTTGAGGTTGGGAAAATCGATCCCACTCTTTTTACTAAGAAGGTCAATGGGGAGATTTTTGTATGCCAAATATATGTTGATGATATTATCTTTGGCTAATCTAACAAAGCTTTTAATGGTGAATTCTCAAAGCTTATGACTAGTAGGTTTTGGATGTCTTTAATGGGAGAGTTGAAAGTATTTCTTGGTTTTGAGATCAAGCAAGTTAGAGGAGGGACATTCTTAAACCAAGCCAAGTATACTCAAGATATGCTCAAGAGATTCAAAATGCAAGATTTAAATGGAGCTCCTACTCCCATGGCTACAAAGACTCATCTAGAACAAAATCCAAATGGTAAAGATGTGGATCAAAATTTATACCGGTCTATGATTGGTTCTTTGCTTTACCTTTGTGCATCTAGACCCGATATTGTGTTGAGTGTAGGTGTGTGTGCAAGATATCAAGCGGCTCCTAAATAAAGCCATTTAATGGCGGTCAAGAGAATCTTTCGATATTTAGTTCATACCCCATTTTATGGTCTTTGGTATCCTCGAGGGTCAACATTTTCTCTTTGTGGATACACGAATTCGGATTGGGCAGGTGATAAGGATGATAGAAAATCAACATCCGGGGCTTGCCAATTCCTTGGTAGGTCCTTGGTATGTTGGTCTTCTAAGAAGCAAAATTGAATATCTCTCTCCACCGCCGAAGCCGAGTATGTGGCAGATGCTAGTGCTTGCACCCAATTGCTATGGATGAGGCAAACTTTAAAGGAATACGTTGTCCATTGTGACAAAGTTCCTCTTCTATGTGACAATGAAAGTGCCATCAAGATTGCCTACAATCCGGTGGATCACACAAGGACAAAGCATATTGAGATTCGCCATCACTTTATTAGAGATCATGTTTCTCAAGGTGATATTGATCTATCATATGTGTCAACCAAAGACCAACTTGCCGACATCTTCACGAAGCCACTTGATGAAGCAAGGTTTACTTAAGGAATGAACTAAATATCATAGATTCAAGGAGCTTGACTTGATTATCTTGCATTCTCACCTATGATTTGACCCGTATTTGGTTTAGGTGTAGGCATGGATATAGGGGGAGTGCGGTCCTAATTGATTGGACTATCCCTCCCCCCATTATGCCCAAATCAATCAAAATCATTCCTCTTAATATCATTTTGTGATATGTGAGCTTAAATGATGAGTTTTTCTAATGGACCCAAGATATATCTTCGTGGTGCCAAGCCGAGTATACTCAAATATGGTGGCCTAGGCCACCGCCCTCTCTCACTCGAGAGGTTGGTGCTTACTCATGTTTGTCATTTTCAAGTTGTCATTGGTTCTAAAGTCATGCACTATCGCTTGGCTCTTCATATGTTTTTCCCTTATTTTAGAGTGCATGTGCTTCACATAGTTTGACTATCTCAACCCAAGCCTATCTACTCCCTCGAAAAACCCTCATCCATTTCGCACAAGAACCCTTCCTTGAACCTAGGCTACGGAATCAGGTGGGACTGGTACTACCGGATTAGGGGCGATACTACCGGACCTGGGTGGTTCCCAGATCATTTCCTGGAAACTACTCCAGGCGCGGTACTACCGCTTGTATGCCCGGTACTACCGGTCACCGGTACTACCAGTTTGTCAACCTGTACTACCGCTTGCGAGCGGTACTACCGCTTGATGAACCGGTACTACCGGTTGGTGTTTTTCTGGTATATAATGGTCGCGCGTGGGAAGGCACCCTTCAGTGCCTTATTCTTCTCCTCACCCTCCACGCATACCACCGCCACCGCCGGAGCCCGTGACGCCGCTGGAGCCCTGCCACGCCCCCCTCTCCCCGGATCCTCCTTGGATTAGGACTCCTTACGGGCTCCCCCTCCTTATCCACCGCCATGGATCCCGGTACAACCGCCCCCCTTCTCTCACTTTTAATTTCCTCATTGGATCTAGGCCTTGCTTAGATTTGTGAAGAAATTGACGTGTTGTGAGGTTGTACTGCCATACATTCCTTGTTCCTTAGTAGAATCGATGTTTTATAGATTGTTGAGGCCACTTTTGGACCATACTCTACCGTTGATGTGCATGTACCGCTCGACCGGTAGTACTAAAAAAATTTCTGGTACTACCGCTCGCAAGCGGTACTACCGGTTGCCAGGTCTGGTAGTCCCGGTCCCAACTGTCCTCAACATGTTTACTAAATCATGGATTCTTCTTTGTTCATTAGTGGTTCTTGTGCCCTTACCCCCTTGTTGTTCTCCCTCTTGCTATCACAGATGCAGGTGGTTCTAGGGGTGCGCGTAAGCGCTCCAAAGCAAGCCGTTAGATTGTTGAGGAAGATATGGAGTCCGAGGAAGAAGTTTTGACTTAGCCTAGACGTCGTTCGAAGATGCCTACTACTCGAGGTGGCCGTGGGGGTCGTGAGGGGGTCACCTAGCGCTCTGCTAGGCGTGTCAGCGCTCCCTCTCCTCGCCCCCCTCCTCGGGGCACACCAAGAGTTGCAACTTAGGGCCATCGGGGCCAAGGAAACTGTCTGATATTTCTGATTCCGAGTTCCGCTCTCTGAGTATTGACAATGCGTATGCCCGCAACCATGATGAGAGCAGGGAAGACAGTCTGTTTTACAATGACTTCCAAGAGCGCGTCTATCATGAGGTCCTTATGACAAATATCCAGATGGTTGTGCCTCAGCCATGGATTGATATGGAACACATCAACAAGAACCTTGATTATTTTGCTGAAGCTAAGGAAATCTTCTCTAACCTTGGCTTGTTCCGCATCATGGAATTTTAGCATGACTATGAGCCTCTTCTCATTGCCCAGTTTTGTGCCACTGCTCATTTCTCCACTGGACGCACTCGGAAAATCACTTGGATGACTCAGGGTGCAATCAAGGAGGCCACCCTTGCGGAATTTGCTGCAATTCTGGGGTATGAAGATCGTGGTCGTGACACTCCTTGTGGTTTCCGCTGTCACTTGCACGAGAACCCCGCCAAGAAGGATGTTCTTGCACCTCTATATATCCAAGGCCGCTGTATTCCGGGCAAGATCAAGGATCTTCTCCCCACATATGATATTCTCCACCGCATCTTCCGTGAGACCGTTGCTCCTCGGGCGGGCAACAAGGATGAGATTCACGGTTTTTCTGTTGATTTGTTGTTCAACACCTTCCTCAACCGCGACTCCGGCACTGCTCTTGATGTGATGGATTATATATGGAATGAGATGGTTTCTGCTGCTCTCTCTCGGAGGGTCCCACCATTTGCTCCCTACATTATGGCACTCATTGTTTCCAAGTGCCCTCCCATTGCCAGGACCCTCTCCACTCGTCCTCTCATTGTGCATACGCCCAAGGCACTCAAGCTCAAGAAACATTCCAAACCTCGCAATGTGCAGGGTCAGGAGGTGGATGAAGAAGGGAATGTGATTGAGGATGATTCTGAGGATGCTGATAGTGGTCATGACATAGATTATGTTGTCTCCCATCGCAAGAATGCTAAGCCATCTTGGGCCAAGAGGATGGAATCCAAGCTCAAAAAGATTTTTTGCTTCCAAGTTGACAATCAAAAGCGCATGTATGAGGCTCATGTGTATGCCAAGAAAGCTTGTGCTCGGCAGAAGGACATCATGGTAGCTCAAGGATTGACCATCTCCGAGGGGTCCGAGACCAACATCACCCCTGAAGACCAATGGATCTCCTAGCACAGCCATTGGGATGATGATGTCTCTTCCTCGCACCGCGCTCCACCCCCTATGAGGAGGACTTTGATGATGATGAGGAGGATTGACTGTCGGGACGTTAGTCTTGCACTTGTCCCTTTTTGGCATCTTGATGCCAAAGGGGGAGAAGTTGCACCTTAGGCACGGGTGTTGCATGGGAAGTCACAAGCTCGTTCTTACTTTGATCTTTTTATTGCTTGTGAACTTTGATTTCCTCCTATTTATATGTGAACTTCTATTTTATGTGTGAACTCTATGTACTAACTATTTAGGAACCACTTGTGCTAAGATTGTTGAGACTATGTGGGTTACGTAATGGATCCATCTTGTGATGATATGCGTTATTCATTGTCAATATATTTCTCATCACAAGTTATTATGCAAAGGTATGGTTTCAAATGCTAGTATCTATATTTGTGCACTTGTGTTGGGTTTGTAAAATAGAGGGGAGGTTTGATTCTACTCATCCACGGGGATCCCCGTCTCTATTTTAAGAATGCCATGAGTATCTTCATAAAATCATCTTGCAAAGGTGTGTTGTCATCAAACACCAAAAAGGGGGAGATTGAAAGAGCATTTCCTATCCTTGTGATTTTGATGTTTGATAACAACACACTTATCATTTTAATCGTGCGCTAAGTGTATCCCAGGTTTTCTAGACTGTGGCACAAATATTGCCTTGCCCACATTTGCCCTTGCCAAAGTCTCTGTGCCAACCGGTAGTACCGAAAAAACGACCGGTACTACCGCTTGGCACCGGTACTACCGGTCCTAGTACCGGTTGCATCCGAGCAAGGTGGGAAGGTCTAGTATTTTCTAAGTACCACCCGATACCGCGGAGCGGCACTACCGCTCCAACCGGTAGTACCGCTTGTGGCAAGCGGTACTACCGCTTGGACACGGTAGTACCGCTCGGCTGTACCGGGCAGCCCTGAGGAAGGACCAACCCTTCCCCTCTCGCTCAGTACCAACCGGTACTTGGGACTCGTACTACCGCCCTGACAGGTAGTACCGCTTCTACTGACCAGTACTACCGCTTGGGGGGTACTACCGCAAGGTTGTACCGGGCATGTCTGGCGTTGGGTCGACCAAGTGATGCCACCTTCGGTACTTGGTCCAGTACTGGACCGGTAGTACCGCTTGCAACCAGTACTACCGCTTGAGTACCAGTGCATTTAATGCTCCAACGGCCAGATTTCTTCAGGGGGTATAAATACCCCTCCACCTACCTTGGGACAAGCTGCTCATTTGCATTGAAGATTACTACCTCCATTTGAGCCACCAAATCTCCAAGATCTCTTCACTCCACCATCCAAAGTCTTTGATCTTTTGAGAATCAAAGGAGGAGGCCTTGATCTACTACTTCACCAAATGAGATCTTCATTTCCCCCTCATTCACTTGAGGGCCCCTTCATCTAGTGTTTTCTTGGAAACCCTAGTTCTAGATTTGGTTCTTACAAGCTTGTCTTTGATTGTCTTGACAGCTTTCTTGTATTTGGGAGCCTCCAATTAAGTTGTGGATGTGTGCCCCAAACTTGTAAAGGTGCCGGATTCCACCTTGAAGGTTTCCGATATAGTGGAAGGTGGATCGATCCCATTGGGGTGAGGTTCATCGAAGAACAAGGGAGGCCTTTCGTGACGTAGGTGGTTTGATACCACCCCCTCTCCAAACGTAGACGTACTTCCCCTCAAAAGGAAGGAACTATGGGAAACAAATCCTTGTGTCTCTGTGTCCACCACTTTGGTTACTTCTATCCTTTACCGCACTTTACTTACTTGTTCTTGCTTAGTGTTGTGTTAGCTAGTGCATGTTCGTCATATAAGTAAATTCACCTTAGTTGCATTATCTAGAGAATTTACCTTTCTTTTCAAACCTTAATTTGAAAAAGAGGAAAATTTGAAGTAGCACCTATTCACCCCCCCCCTCTAGGTGCCCATATGATCCTTTCACCGGTTGTCGACTTACAATAAGGAACATTGCATACATCATATATAATCACAATCATGGCCATATCACATCACAACACACCCCTACAAAAATAAGTTAGACACCTCCAATTTTCTTTGCATATTTTACGTGGTTTGGGCTTTCAATAAGTACCGTTCTAACTTACGAACAAGAACCACAACATTGATGCTTAAACAATCAAGTCCCCGTTGTAATTTGAATCTATACTATGATGGGAGAGACAAACACCCGCAAAGCCACTTATGCAATACAAGTTGCATGTTGAGCGTGGATCAAGTATCATGAACAATGTCATGCAAGGTTAGCCCGGGCCGCTTCATCCCATCATACCGCAAGATGCAAAGTACACAAAAATCAATTGATAATAAAAGCACCACCGCCCACAATGACCATTGTGTTCTACTCGTGCAACATATCTACATATAGACACGGCTCTGATACCACCGCAGGGGTTTGTAGCATGGAAAACAAAAAAATTCTGCCGCATGAACACATACAAGCCAAGATCTATCTACTAGATTGTAGCAACGAGTCGACTAGAGTACTCACCCTCGAAGATTCCAAAGAGGTTAACGAGAGCAGATTCTCGTGGGTGATGTAGTCGTACACTTTCCGATCCCAAGATCGTGTAGACGATCCTTCCGGCGCTGCGTTCTGGCAGCGCTTCCGCAGTCGGTCACACGGTTAGTACTCGATGAAGACCTTCCTCTCTCTTGTTCTAGCAGGCAGCGCAGGTTGTAGTTCTCTCCTCGCGATTTCGGCAGCACGACGACGTGGTGTCGTAAGTAGAGGGAAGATCTCGCAGGGCTTCGCCTAAGCAGGAGCGGGTTATGGTGGAGTATTACGGTTTCTCTGGCGATCTAGGGTTTAGAAGCCGGAGAGGAGGAGGTGGATCCGGCGGCGACTAGGGCGGCGGCAAGCCGGCGGCGCAGCGGCGCGGTCTTGGGTGGTGGTTGTGTTCTTGGGGGGGGCACCCCTCCCCTCTATTTATGAGAGGGATGGGCAGCTTGGGAGAGAGGAGTTTAATTTCTCTCTTTCAAAAGCCCAGACAAGTGATCTAGGACATGATGCAATCATTCCACTTAGTAATCACACATTCATGTACCCTTCCCCTTCCGGTCCTGTGAACCTTCTAGACCCTTCTAGATCATTCTGATGAAAACACCGAAATTATTTCCGAACTCCGGAATTGGACTTTCCTTATATGAATCTTATTCTCCGCACCATTCCAGATCTCCTCGTGATATCCCGGATCCCATCCGAGACTCCGAACAACATTTTTTCTCTCTACTTACATTCCATATCTACTAAACAACATTGAATCCTTAAGTGTGTCTCCCTACGGTTCGTGAATTATGCAGACATGATCGAGACTCTTCCCCGATCAATAACCAATAGAGGAATCTGGAAATTCATATGACTCCCACATATTTCTATGATTACTTCGCGATTGAATGAACCATTTGCATACGATACCAATTTCCCCTTGTCTCGCGATATTTTACTTATCCAAAGTCTGATCGTCGGTATCTATGCATACCTAGTTCAACCTCGTTACCGATAAGTACTCTTTTCTCGTTCCCGTGATATGTGATCCCTTGTGAGCCAGTCACATTCTTGCAAGCTAATTGGATGACATTCCACCGAGAGGGCCCAGAGTATATCTATCTATCATATGGATGGACAAATCCCACTCTTGATCCATGTTCCTCAACACACACTTTCCGAACACTCAATGCCACCTTTATAGCCACCCAGTTACGGTGTGGTGTTTGATGTCATCAAAGTATCCATCTGGTGATAGTGATTAGTATGATCTCATGGTCGAAGGAATTAGGTTACTATGTATCAAAAAGCTTATAGCAAACTAACTAATGAGATGACTTGATCTTTATGCTACGCTTATCTATAGGAGTATGTCCATCACACCATTCTCCTAATGATATGATCTCGTTGTTAATAACATCTCAATGTTCATGATTAGGAAACCATGATCATCTATCAAACAACAGGCTAGTATTATAAAGAGGCTTTACTAGGGACTCTAATTAGTTTACAAATCACACAAGTATTAATGTTTCCGGTTAATACTATTATAGCATGAATGCAAACATTTATCATAAACACAAAGATATAATAATAACTACTTTTATTATTGCCTCTAGGGCATATATCCAACATAGGCCGCCCTTGTCACCGCCCAAACATACCTTTTAACAACCCAACCAACAACCGATGATCCACAAGAAGCTATTCATTGCTCCGCCCTCATGGGATTGGACATGGTAGACGGAACTCTTGCATAAGAAGAACAAGGAATTGCGTAGCAAGCCAATATCATCACGCCATCGCAGCAGCCCTCGGCACACAGGGATCACCCGACGATCCAGCTCCCCTCACCACGTGCGATTCACACATTCTTCATGTGAGGGCAACGCCAGAAATGACATCACACAAAGGAGGGTCGATAGATCTAGGTAGGAGCGCAGTAGCCACATATATTCTGACAGAGAAAGTGACGATGCGCACGAACCTTGCGGCACCAGCTGCTTTACTTATCGGGTTCGCAAAACTTCAGTGCCCAAGGAATTCAAGCTCCCTCATGACCGCCAAAAATACTACAGACTTGTTGCCTACCAAAACCCACCGGCGAGCAGCGACGGGCAACACGGAGAGCCGGGAGGCTCCCAGGACTGCTGGTGGGCCCTGGTCCCTCGGGCAACGGCCCGCAAAACTCCGGCACACGTCCTGGCTGGTTCGAGGGCGTGCCACCTGACCTATACCTGATCAGGAAGGTGAAAGATTGCTTCGATTGGTTTCCTGCATGGCAAACAAACATACGTAAAATTCAAGCCGTGACCGGCTTTCAGGTTCCCCTGTGAATCGGCTCTTGGAGCCGATTATCCCATGGTTCTGCATTAGATCTATGATAACATGGGGTTTTGCTTCATCAATACAAGTTAAATCGATCTACGACAGTTTAACATTTTCACCACGTAATTGGAACATCCTACACGTAATTGAGCCTGGTAAATACGAAAGATGATAGAAAACTAACCCTAGAGAAGGCCTAACAACCGACGTAAAGTCAATTCCCGGAACGACTCCTCTCAAATTAGCAAACTATATCTTTTCGTATTACTGGATCGTTCAACCCGTTTGCAAGGCCTGACATCGTGGATATCAAACTAAACCTTGGAAAACAAGGCACAACTATAGCGGATCAAATCGACTGAATAAAGATCAAGCAAGATGCTACCCTTACACCCAAAAAGGTGTAAGGGCAGCGAGATAAGCAAAGGCGGCATAGCTAAGCAATCATAGCAGAAAGTACCGATGCTAGCCTAAACAAATCTATGATAAAAGTATTACTCGCCATCAACAAGGCTTCAGTACGAGTAACACCAAATAACGCATAAGTAGATACTGCCTAGATCGCAAGATGCGATCTAGGCAGCATGACACTTACCCGAAAGAAACCCTAGAAACAAGGGGTGGCGATGCGCCGAGATTGTGTTTGTTGTGAACGTGATCGTCCTCCTTTTCTCAATAACCTTAGGTACATATTTATAGTCCGGAGACTTTCTATCTTTGGAATAAACCTAGCAATCCTATCTCTTTACTTAAACCGAAACGTAACCTACTACAACATAAGATACACGGGCAATTTAGCCCAATTCCACACACAAGGCCGCTTCAACAACACGTTGCATATATGTATCTTCCAAGCCCATCTTGATTACGGCCCATCTCCTCCTTTGGCCAAAATATGGCGATAACACATGCCCCCCTGGTTTTGGCAATAATAATTCCAAAACCACTCTGCTGATGTTTTTTCTCCTCTTTTTTTTTGTATCGGGTTACGCGTTGCAGAGCAGAATCGTCACGCCACCCCCTCATCATGATGCCCTGTCTTCTCAACTCCTCCGCAGTGTATGATTTGACCGTTTTGGCACCACATTATGGAAACTGCTATGGCATTGAACCGTCTTCCACTATTCCCCTTATTTAAATTCATCTAAGCAGTTTGCAGCCCCCATCTTCCTCCCTCAGCCAAAAAACCCTCTTCCTCCGCCGAAAAAACCCTCTTCCTCCGCCATGGCCTCCTCTTCTTCCGCCCTTTCCTCCCAGTCTTCCAACACCATTAGCGACCGGGAGCCGACGCCGGAGCACCCGCCCACGGCGGCGTACGAGACTCTCGCCCCACAATGGTGGGACGAGAGGGATTGGGATTTCGCCGCTTGGTCGGAGGATGACGCGTCCCTGACTGACGGCGAGGAGGGCCTGCAGTTCCTCATCGACGAGGAATTGGAGGCGGAGAGCAGCGACGACGCCTGGTCCTGGGACGGCGTCGAATCCTCCGACGAGGAGGAGGAGTCGGAGGAGGACACCTCCTTCGATGAGTATCCACGGGTGAAGCGCTTCCGCGCTGGGTCCAGCGAGGACACCGAAGACGACGACGAGGACGAGGAGGCCCCCGCTGGCATCTTCAGCAGCAGCAGCGAAGACGACGCCGGCAGCAGCGCTGATGACAGCGAACAAGGCGACGACGAAGACAGTGGCGACGACCTCGGCCTCTAGATTAGGAACTAGTAGTAGTAGTAGATTCCCTTTTGTAAGCAATCAGCTCCACTGTAAATAATCGTCTTTTGAATGAACGAAGATTGCTTTTCCAACTCGAAGATTGCTTTTTTTGACCCAATTTCGCCGATAGTCAAAATAGGTCGATGCTCCAGAAGCCGATAGCAACGTATCGGCTTTCACCATACTACGCTCATTTGATCAACCAAGTCAGAGCCCAACGAGCCGATGGTAACACATCGACTTTCCCCACAAACATTGACAAGGTCAAAACTTGGTCGCATACTTAGACAAATCTGAGCGGCCACTTTCCAGTTTCAAACGGTAAACTGTGACCTTCTTCAAAAAAGGGCGACCCAGATCTCCAACTGCCCACCGACCAGATCGAGCTCACAGCGACAAGAACCCTCGATCCCCAACTGCATAGATCCATCTCCGCCGGCAAACCAGATGGTGGAATCGTCCAACACCAACCCAGAGGTCTCCGGTCTGAAGGTACGCCTACTCCTCGCAGTCTGAACGCGATGCTAGAATTAATGGCGAACACCTGAATTAATGCCTTATTCCACCATTAAATTTTTTAGGTTTCACACATCCTGCTGCCGCATCCTTCTCTCCCAAATTCTCTCTGTCTTGGCCCTCGCACAGAATCTAGTCCTGCCCATCTGATCTCTTGCGAAGCAAACAGAATCCCCTTCGTAAGCCAAGACCTAGATTTAAACTCTTGGGCCGACTGCTTGCGAGCCTGGCCTAATCCCCCTGAACATTGGGTCTCTTGGTTCAGCAGGGTAGCTAGAGCTTACCAATCCCAATGGGAAACCACGGGAATAGCCGATGCCTTGCATTTGTCATTGTCTCCCCTTGAGAAACATGAGAATCTTCTAAAGACCATCGGCTACTTCTGGTCTGACGCTCTGAACTGCTTCATGTTCGGTCATGGCCCCATGTCACCAACCCTGTTAGACGTGGTGATGATTACTGGTCTGGATGTTACATCACCCAGCCCCTCTGCTTTTAAACTGACCAAAGTCCCCTACAAACTGTCTTCTAAAACAGACTGCACGAACTGGGGTGCCTACCTCCAACGCCATATGAAAACAAAGGGCCCTGTCACAGAGAAAGAACACACAGCCTTTCTCAACTTCTGGCTGGAACATTTCATATTCTGTGGCCCTTCCCTGGCTCCAACCAAGAATTATCTCTCCTTAGCCCACGAACTAGCCAAAGGCACTCAACTTGGCATCGGCAAACTGTTCCTTGGAGAGGTCTATCGATATCTCTAGTTGATGTCTGTCAAGCTGTTCTCTGGCATAGCAGTCAAAACAGGTGGTCCTTGGTGGTTCATTCAGCTATGGGCTCAGCTGTATTTTCAAAACCACGTCCCAAACTTCCCCCTTTTGGCGAGTTGCACCTTTCCAGACGTCAAAGGGAAGCAGATCCGATGCACCAGCTATGGCCAAGCTTTGTATAGACTGCCAGGTAGTAAACTGACCCCTCAGGAAGCATCTAAATGGTTCAGCATTTTCTTTCAAGGCCTGGACAATCCTATCTTTTTTCCCTACATGGAAGAATCGGAACACTTCGAAAATCCAATCTCCTTCAGGCTAGACAATTTTGCCGATGACACCAGCACTCGGCAGCTCTTTTCCACTGTGATCCGTCCCTGTTTCCTTCCAGTTGGCATGAGTACATCCAACAGAATAATCAAGCCTGGGTATGAATTCTACCAGCCGGTCGTAGTGGCTCGGCAATTTGGCCTTGGACAAGTACCTCCCCATTTCTTTCTCCACCACCTTACAGAGAGCAGAGCCGACCTGCCTGATCCTCTCACCAGCCAAAGGTGTTATTCCTTCTTTGATGCTCTGACCATCCCTATTCCTAACGACCTCACCTTCGCCTCATCAACTGATGGCTTTGAAGACTGGTGGTCGATGTGGAAGACTCATGCCTTCAGGAGAGCTCTGGGACCGTTGCTGAAGCAGCTCGACGCTGACTATGACATCCCCGTGGAACAGGTACCACTACTTGTAAATTTTCTTGATGCAGCTCACAAATGATTCTTCTACGAACCCACTCTTTCTCTTTGCAGCAACAAGATGGCCCTGAACCTACGCACAGTGATAGCTTCCCCTTCGAGTTCTTTCCGCCAGCTCCTGTGGTTCTTTTCTGCAAAAACTCGCCACCTTTGAAAAAGGTCATGATGCAGAACCAGCCGATAACACCACAATCGGCTTCCAAGAACCAAGCAACTCCTAAGTCAGCTGCCCCTCGAGTTCCAACTAAGACAAGAATGATGGTGAGGAAGGTAGCTGCCAGGAAGACCTTGAGGCGCCGGAGCCCTTCTCCAGAAAGCTCGCATGTAGGCTGATCCATGTCTTGGTCGATCCTTCTCATTCTTCCATTCTTGCAGACATGCTCGTGCTTACTGGTTCTCCTTTTTTACAGGCTTCCGTCGAAGACACCTCTAGCGAGGACACTCAGACCAATCGAGGAGAACTAGGCCCCACAGATTCTGAGAGGACCATCACACCGAGCCAGCCAGGTTCACCACCATCGGCTTCCAG
Source organism: Avena sativa (assembly GCA_916181665.1). Lineage (NCBI taxonomy): Eukaryota > Viridiplantae > Streptophyta > Magnoliopsida > Poales > Poaceae > Avena > Avena sativa. The sequence goes on along the minus strand of OV702279.1, from coordinate 363,890,031 downwards.
GAAAAGGTCGGTTCCTGAACCTACTGCCCCCCGAGAACCAGTCGAGGCGGGGCCAGCTGTGGGTCCCAAGAGAGCTCGCAAAGGACTGCAAGCTTCTTCGTCGAGCCAGGAGGTTTCGAAAATCATCACCCTTCATGCTCTTACCACTTACTTCTTTTTATCTGCCGATTCATCATCATTTACATTGGCTAAACACCTTCAATGCAGACGACTGACGTTTCTAGTGGGAAAGCTGGGGCAGTGCCGATGCCCTTATCCAAGCCGGATCCAGCAATCCCCGAAGGTGCAGATGAAACGGCTACCACTTTGGCCAAGCCCCCAGCAACCACACACAAACCGATCGTCTCCTCATCTGCTATCCCCTCGATCTTAGGAGAGGTATGTTAGATTTTTTCGGCTCATCCTTACACGTTGGACGCGTACTGACGCTTTTTTCGGGCTGCCAGAGTTGTGATATTTCAGGCTTGCTGACGTTCGACCCTGAATCCATCGAACCAACTCCCTCTGTTGCCGATGATGAACCACGAGCCAGGGCTGTTCCACCTCAATTCCAGCGTCTTAAAACCCTGCTGTCCTCCCCGATCGAAGAGTTGATCGAGGGTTCTGAGAAGGTGAAGAGCGTTCTTGCTGAAATAAAACACCAACTCCCAGTAGCATTGCAGGTGAAGCTTTGGCCAGTTGTAACTCTGTCTTTCTTCGGGTCAAGGGTGAAGTTAGCTCGTGAGAGGATCAGTCTGCGCCGCGCCCAACTTCCACTGAAGGCCAATATCGCAGACAGATGTCAGCAGCTCAACGAGAAAAAGGCGTCTCTGGATGCCAAAACTGACACCTCTGTCAGTACCGCCGAGCTCGCATCCTTGAAAAGGGAGTTGGAAGATCTTGAAGAGAAGGTCCGGGCGACTAAACAGCTCATTCGTGACAAGGAAGAATCCATCGCCCGCTCCCAAGACGAAGCAGAAAGCCTCAAAGCTCAACTGAAGACCGATCTGGCAGAAATACGTGCCCTGAACAAGCAGCTAGTGATGGGCAAGGACGAAGATGACGAAGCCGAGATCGCCGAGGTGGATCGTGTCCGTGCTGACGCCCTCCACGCCTTCGAGGCATTTCTTCAGTAGCTCGTTTATGTAAACTGGCATCTGCTTGTAACAGTTTGAACCTCTAGAGTCGATGACTATGCATCGGCTATATATTTTCCCTTTTTTTTTTTATTTGGCCGATTTCATGTATCGGCCCCCACATTTCACTGTCCATCATCCCACATGCTTGGGAAATATTTCTTGAGATGTTGGCCGTTGACAGCCACTGGGAATTTTACGCCGTCCAGCTCCTCAAGCATGTACGCGTTCCCTCTTAAAACCTGATCGACCCTGTATGGCCCGTGCCAATTTGGAGACCATTTACCATATGTTGCATCCTTAGTTCCCAATGGCAATACAGCTTCCCATACCAGATCGCCAACGTGGAACTCCTTCGGTCTCACCTTCTTATTATATGCACGAGCTACCTTGGCCTTGTTCTCTTTGATTTTCTCAAGCGACCACAGCCTAAGCTCAGTTAAATCCTCAACACTGTCACTCATCAGGGCCGTATATTCTTCAGTCGTTAGATCGTTATGAAAGGTGACACGCCTCGATCCAGCCGTAATTTCCCAGGGTAATACGGCTTCTTGTCCATAGACTAGATGGTATGGCGAGGTTTTTATCGCTCCATGACATGACATGCGATAAGCCCATAAAGCCTCTGACAAAACCTCGTGCCAACGCCTGGGGTGCTCATCGATCTTCCTCTTGATCAGCTTGATAAGGCTCTGGTTGGACGCTTCAGCTTGCCCATTTGCTTGAGCATAGTACGGAGATGATCGGATCAGCTTAATTCCCGTGTCCTCACAGAACTCTCTAAACTCGTAAGAAGTGAAGACCGAACCTCCATCGGTCGTGATCGTTTGGGGGATCCCGAATCTATGAATAACATGTTCTTTCACAAAATCGATAACATCCTTTGAGCTCACTGATTTCATAGGGACGGCTTCAACCCATTTAGTGAAATAATCCGTAATGGCCAAAATCCACATGTGGCCTTTGCTTGATGGAGGATTGATCTTGCCAATCATATCCATGCCCCAACCTCGGAATGGCCAAGGTTTGATGATGGGGTTCATTGCTGACGCGGGTACCATCTGAATTTTTCCAAATTTCTGACATGCTTGACACCCTTTGTAGTACTTAAAACAGTCCTCAAGCATGGTGGGCCAATAAAACCCTGATCGCCTGATCAACCATTTCATCTTGTGAGCCGATTGGTGAGTTCCACAGGCGCCTTCGTGTACCTCGTGCAGGAGCCGATTGGCCTCGGTTGGCCCTAGACATTTGAGCAACAACCCTTCCAGGGTCCTGTAGAACATGTCGTCCCCGATAAGCACGTACTTCATGGCCTTGTACCTTATCCGTTTAGGTGCCCCCCTGAGCCAAATCTTTCAAGTAATTGAAGATATCGGCTCTCCATTCGTCCGTCTCCAGGAACTGAACTTGAACATCAGTTCCCTCTGCTACGTCCTTGTAGCCTGAAGCCATTTGTGCGAGATCATTTGCCTCTGTATTCTGCGATCGCGGGATCCAGTTAAAGTTTATGTACCGGAACTGTGCCATGAGCTCACGGCATTGCAACCATAATGGGAAGAGCGACTCGCTCTCACACTTTTATTCCTCCATGAGCTGGGAAATCACCAATTTGGAGTCTCCAAAAATTTCCACTGCCTCTGCCCCAGCTTCTATGAGCAACTCCATTCCCTTGCGTATCGCCTCATACTCGGCGACGTTGTTGGTGCACGGGGTAGCTAGCCTGATGGAGAAGGAATATGTTGCCCCCCGGGGTGACACGAGTAGAATGCCAATGCCGCAACCATCATCACAAATCGATCCATCGAAAAACACAGCCCACGCTCGTATAGACAGTGCTGCTATATCAGTGTTGATCCTTTCAGCAATAAGGTCGGCTAATGCCTGACCCTTAACCGCTTTCGCAGGTTGGTACCGGATGTCAAATTCCGATAATGCAAACATCCATTTGCCGAGTCGGACTTTCAACATAGGAGCCGACAGCATGTGCTTTATGACATCTGATTTGCATATAATGATAATCTCTGCCGAGAGCAAGATGTGGCGCAGCTTGGTGCAGGTGAAAAACAGGCAGAGGCACAACTTATCGATCTCAGGGTACCTTGTCTCTGCGTCGAGCATCCTTCTGCTGATGTAAAACACAACTCGCTCCAGACCATCATAAACCTGCACCACCACCGAGGCGATGGACGTGTCAACTACTGATAAGTAAATGTAGAACGGCCTATCCGGCTGGGGCGGAACCAATACTGGCGGCTTCGTTAGATATTCTTTGATTTCGTCGAAGGCTCGTTGTTGCTCTGTCCCCCAGCGGAATTCTTCATCAGATTTAATTTTCACCAGACCCATGAACGGCTCTATTCTTCCTGACAGATTGGAGATGAATCTTCTGACAAAGTTGATTTTGCCGATGAGAGACTGCAGTTCTTTCTTCGTGGTAGGTGGCTTCATTGTTCGCACTGCCTCCTGACTTTTCAGGCCGATCTCAATTCCTCGTTCATGGACCAAGAAACCCAAGAACTGACCGGCCGTCACACCGAAGGCACACTTCTTTGGATTCATCCGTAGCCCGAATTTTCTTGTTCGGTCCAGGACGTGTCACAGATCGTCCAAGTGTCCTTGTACTGAAGCTGACTTGACCACCACGTCATCGATATAAACTTCCACCAGCTTGCCGATCAGATCATGGAAGATGTAATTCATGGCTCTCTGGTATGTGGCGCCGGCGTTCTTCAGTCCAAACGTCATGACTACATATTCAAACAACCCCACCGAACCTGGGACTCTGAATGCAGTCTTGTGTATATCTTCCGGAGCCATAAAAATTTGGTTGTAACCGGCATTGCCATCCATGAAGCTCAAGATTTTATGACCAGCGGCTGAGTTGATTAATGTCTCTGCTACCGGCATCGGATACTCATCCTTCGGAGTAGCTCTATTGAGATCCCGAAAATCTATGGCAAACGCCAGCGGCCATCCTTTTTCTCTACAGGTACGATACTAGAAATCCACTCAGCATACCTTCATGGCCTGATTAACTTGGCTGTCAACATTTTCTCGATCTCCTTCTTGACTTCTTTCAAAATTTCGACCTTCATCTGTCATGCTCGCTGCTGGAATGGCCGAAATCCTTTTTTAAGCGGGAGTCGATGCTCAATGATGCTCTTGTCTAGCCCGGGCATCTCTGTATAATCCCAGGCAAAGCAATCTGGATATTCTTTCAACAAAGCTATCATCGGACCCCGCAGATTCGGATCTAACTTCTTGCTGATAAATGTTGGTCTTGGCTTATCCCCAGGACCGATGTCAATCTCCTCTAGCTCATCAGCGGATGTAAATCCATACCCTAGCTTTCCGTCACCTGTTAAATCGATGCTAAACACGGGGCAAACAGCTGGTGAGGATAACAAAGATAGTTTGGGCCGATTGCCGGAATTGGCCCCCTTTTTTATTGCATTAGTCAAGGAAGGTTTACAACTTATCTGTGCTCTACAATGGCAGGGAACCTCCCTGCTGCGACTGCATGACCTGTTTGTCGTAAGATTGCTGCTTTTTATTTTTTGTGGCCGATCGCAGGGATCGGCCTTACCACGTACGATCGTGGACTTTGCTACTCTGTCAGGCCAGTGGATAAGACCAGCCTCACCCCGTTTTTTGTAGCTTCAATGCGCTCACAGCCGTCTAGACTGACTCTAGAGATCGGCTCTTGGTCTCCTGCCTCCCAGATGTTCATGCCAGCTATGGAGATCTCGATCGAATCATCTGCATGAATGACCTCCACTTCATCTCCATCCCACTGTATCAAGCACTGGTGCATTGTGTATGGAATGCAGCAGTTGGCGTGAATCCAATCCCTCCCCAGTAAGACAGCATAGGTGCTTTTGCTGTCAACGATGAAGAATGACGTAGGGATGGTTTTTCTGCCTACGGTCAGATCCACATTCAGAACGCCTTGCGTCTCTGAAGTTTGGCCGTTGAAGTCGCTTAACGTTACGTTGGTTTTGATCAGATCTGCAGTGGAGCGTCCCAAACGCCGTAGCATGGAGTATGGCATTATATTCACTGCTGCTCCGGTGTCAACCAACATCTTGCGGACAGGCTGCCCGTTGATATAACCTCGCAGGTACAGAGCTTTCAGATGTTTGTAGCCCTTCTCTTGTGGCTTTTCAAAGATAACCGGTCGTGGGCTGCAGTCAAACTGTGCCACTGGTAGTTCTTTGGCTCTTGGGGCGCAGAACTCTGACGGAAGTGTGAACACCATGTTTGTGCCAGCCGATGTCTTCGCATCGGCTTTTACTGGTTTGGGGCGCCATTCTTTTCTTTTCGGACGAGCCTCCGTCTCCAAGGTTTGCTGCACTTTCACGGCCAGATCGGGCCGTGCCTTCCTTAAAGCGTGGAGGTACTGCGCTTCGGCTTCCTCCAAGTTACGCAGCCGCTGAACTCGACGCTTTTGGGTGTGCCTGAGTCCATCGGGGCACCACCTTGGCCGGTGATATCTGTCTTCTTCTTTTCCACCCATTGGCTCCTCGAAGTCTTTCACTCGAGGAGGGAGAGGCCCTAGGCGCTTGAACACTGAGACTGGACCTGTGTCATCCTTCTGCTGTCCACATTCTGGGCAGTTGTCGATTGTAGGCAATCGGCTCATTTCCGCGTCCCAGCAATACTTGAAGAAAGGACAATCCCAATGTTTATCCACGCCTTCTTTTTCCTTTGGCTTTTTACTAGCGAGGTGCTCATATCCTTCATCATCTCTATCGTGCCGGCGACGTCGGTCATACTGGTGCTCATACTTGTTAAGGAGATGTGTGGAGTGTGGTTTCTGATATCGCACGCTTCTCACTTGCTCCTCGGTCAAATACTGCCTGTCATCATAACGGGGCCGGTCACGTGGACCGGCCTCCTCTCTTTCTCTGCCCCGAGAGCGACCGTCTTTCTCCTTATATGCGCCACGGTGGTACACAGGTCCTGCCATATTAACATCGAACGAGAAATCCAACTGACGCCTCGTGGACTGGCTGTGTTCTACCATGTTGACGCCGGGAAATGGGTTTGTGTCTACTTTCATGGCGAACTGCCCAAGGATCAGACGGCCCTGTTCTATCGCCGTTTGGATCTGGCGACGTAGCTCTTTGTAGTCATTGGTGGTGTGGGTGAACGAGTGATGCCACTTGCAGTAAGGTCTCCCGTTCATCTCTTGAGCCGTAGGGATTTTGTGGCCTTCGGGTAACTTCAGCTGCTTTTCTTTCAGCAGTAAATCGAATATCTGCTCAGCTTTGCTCACGTCGAAGTCGAACCCTTTTGCAGGCCCTTGCTGTTTTACCCATTTGCAGGACACAGGATCTGCCCCCCGAGCCCATTCAGCCGCGGCCACCTCCTGGTCTTGTGTAGGATCCTCTTCTTCTATATCGACCAGGCCTATCGGACGTTTGAACTTGTCTTGGTACAACTCAGGGTGGCGCTGTTCATACATTGTCAGCTTCTGGGCCATGTGCGCCAATGAATTGTACTCTACTTGGAAAGCCAGATCCTTGATAGGTGCCGAGAGACCCAACGCTGCCAGCTCGACTGCTTCTTTCTCCGTTAAACGAGCCGAATAACATCGGTTCTTGATAGTCCTGAAACGTTGAATGTACTCAGCTACCGTTTCTCCCCGCTTTTGCCGCACCTGCGCCAGATCTGCAATGCCAGCCTCGGTAGCTTCTAAATGATACTGGATGTGGAACTGCTCTTCCAGTTGCTTCCAGGTCTGGATAGAATCCGGTGGCAACGAGGTGTACCACCCAAAAGCTGGTCCTGTCAGAGATTGCGCAAAGAACCTTACGCGTAACTGATCCGATGCTGAAATCATGCCTAACTGTGCCAGGTATCGGCTCACATGCTCGATCGAGCTCGACCCTTCTGATCCGCTAAACCTTGAGAACTCAGGGAGCCGATACTTGGGTGGCAGCGGAATCAGATCAAACTCGTTGGGGTACGGCTTAGAATAGCCGATTGTCCTTCTCTTCGGCACGAAGCCGAACTGGTCTCTCAAGATGGTACGAATTTGCTCCACCGTTTGAGCTGCAGGGGCTAAATTCTCAGAACTCGCTCCGGTGGCGTACTTGGCTAGCCATGCCTGTTTATCAACGTCCATCCCAGACATCCCTGCTCCGGAAACACCTGCTCCCGAAGCCCCTGCTCCAGAAACTCCTGTTCCAGAAATCCCTGCCGTTGCCACCTGATTCGTGCGCGTCAGGTTATTGCAGTCCGGCACGTAGGTGCACACATATCCATGTGGGATCTCTTTAGGTGGTTCAAACAGGAATTGGTAATCGCCAGGGTCACCTCCAACCTTGTAGACGACGTACGCCGGTGCCCCTGGCGGCTCCGGAGCTGCAAGCGTGAATGGCAGCTGTGGCCTAGTCTGGAGTGGCCTTTCTCCCTGGTGAGTCCCTAGAGTAGGCCCCGACGGGGAGTACTGATGTTTCATGATCTCCTGAACTACGCGAACTGCGACACGCTCGAAAGCGTTTACTAGGCTCTCAGAATGGCGATGAAGAGAATGAGCCACCATGTAATTGACTTCCTGTCGCAGAGCTCTGGTGCGCTCCTCTGAAGGAACAGACAGATCCACCTCATCAAGAGCACCTTCAGGTGAAAACCCTTTCCACCTGATACCATGTTTACGAGTCCTCTCAAAAGAGCCGATGAGATCGGCTTCGAAGAGAGCTTTGATATCATCATACTTCGCCTTGTGCTCCTCAGGCAGATCGTCGTACGTGACCGGTCTGTTCTCCATCGCAGCGTCGGATGTTGATGTAGACGTTGTTGAATGTCCCACCGGGCGTGCCAGAATGTGTTGCCTACCAAAACCCACCGGCGAGCAGCGACGGGCAACACAGAGAGCCGGGAGGCTCCCAGGACTGCTGGTGGGCCCTGGTCCCTCGGGCAACGGCCCGCAAAACTCCGGCACACGTCCTGGCTGGTTCGAGGGCGTGCCACCTGACCTATACCTGATCAGGAAGGTGAAAGATTGCTTCGATTGGTTTCCTGCATGGCAAACAAACATACGTAAAATTCAAGCCGTGACCGGCTTTCAGGTTCCCCTGTGAATCGGCTCTTGGAGCCGATTATCCCATGGTTCTGCATTAGATCTATGATAACATGGGGTTTTGCTTCATCAATACAAGTTAAATCGATCTACGACAGTTTAACGTTTTCACCACGTAATTGGAACATCCTACACGTAATTGAGCCTGGTAAATACGAAAGATGATAGAAAACTAACCCTAGAGAAGGCCTAACAACCGACGTAAAGTCAATTCCCGGAACGACTCCTCTCGAATTAGCAAACTATATCTTTTTGTATTACTGGATCGTTCAACCCGTTTGCAAGGCCTGACTACGTGGATATCAAACTAAACCTTGGAAAACAAGGCACAACTATAGCGGATCAAATCGACTGAATAAAGATCAAGCAAGATGCTACCCTTACACCCAAAAAGGTGTAAGGGCAGCGAGATAAGCAAAGGCGGCATAGCTAAGCAATCATAGCAGAAAGTACCGATGCTAGCCTAAACAAATCTATGATAAAAGTATTACTCGCCATCAACAAGGCTTCAGTACGAGTAACACCAAATAACGCATAAGTAGATACTGCCTAGATCGCAAGATGCGATCTAGGCAGCATGACACTTACCCGAAAGAAACCCTAGAAACAAGGGGTGGCGATGCGCCGAGATTGTGTTTGTTGTGAACGTGATCGTCCTCCTTTTCTCAATAACCTTAGGTACATATTTATAGTCCGGAGACTTTCTATCTTTGGAATAAACCTAGCAATCCTATCTCTTTACTTAAACCGAAACGTAACCTACTACAACATAAGATACACGGGCAATTTAGCCCAATTCCACACACAAGGCCGCTTCAACAACACGTTGCATATATGTATCTTCCAAGCCCATCTTGATTACGGCCCATCTCCTCCTTTGGCCAAAATATGGCGATAACAAGACTCCAGGAACCCGAGGCATGGCTAGCCGCTTATTTGCAAACCGTCAAACTTCAGGGTGGTTCAAAGTCCACCGTGATGCAAAACCTCCAATTACACTTGAGCGGTGTGGCATGCTCGTGGCTCAGGCAGTTACCCGAAGCATCTATCAGCAGCTGGAGCGATCTGGAGGACAAGTTCATCTAAAACTTCAAGTCCACGTTTAAGCGACCCGCATCTATCGAGGAACTACGGGCCTCCAAGAAGAAACCCGGAGAATCTATCAGGGCATACATCCAGCGGTGGAACATCATCAAAAATTCTGTGGAACACATCTCTAATGAGAGGGCAATAGATGATTTTAACGATGGTCTACAAAGGAAGGATTTCATTGAAGAGATGGGGCAGGTGAAGCTGAAAACAATCTCTCAACTGATGGATATGGTAAACTGTTGGGCTGATGGTGAAGATGCCATGCACAACAAACACGGGCGCTCACCCAAGGAAGACCGCGACAGGCGGAACAATGATAACAGGATATGGCACAATTTTGATGTATATAGCGAACCAAGCTACATAGCAACTGGTTTCGCGTGGGGGGGGATAACAGGAGGAGTGACAACCGAGTGGCGGATACCGCGGAAGCCGAGAGGATGCAGAGAAAAGCAGGCCAAGCCAGCAGTATCGATCGAGGGAACCCCTGATGTCCCCAATGCAAATGCTGGAGGGACCATGTAATATGCACTTTTACGTCAACTCAGAGGGAAGGCGACGATTGACTCACCTCATGAAGGATTGTTGCAGTTTCCTCGGGATGCAGGAAGTATGCAGTGCGAAAGTAAACGATGCAACAAACCGTGGATTCACCGCAACACCAGGAACACTTGCTCTTGTGACACCACCGCCACCACCAGGACCAGCGCCAGCGAGGCTGCCGCAACCTGCCGGAAACAGAAACCAAGAGGAGGAATACCCGAGGTCTATAGGAGCGATGTCCATGATTCAAAAGGGATGCCCGTCCAACATGATCCAAAAGTTAATTTCCTGATAAGTCAATATGACGGTGATAGCGACACCGCCAACTCCTGAATTTCTCCACTGGTCAGAACATGAAATCACTTTGAGTAGAGCTGATACTCCTCTTAGAGTACCTCGACCAGGTCATTTATCTCCCATTGTTGATGCACAAATTGGCAGGTTTGATACGAGCAAGGTCTTCATGGACGCCGGTAGCAGCATCAACCTCATATACGCCAAAAATCTACGAGCCATGAACATCTCCTTGACGAATCTAGTACCAACGGAGATATCTTTTTACGGGATAGTCCCAGGTAAACCCGAAATTCCTTTAAGCAAAATCTATTGATGTTGTCTTTGGATCGAGAAACAATTTTAGGCGGAGAAACTCGAGTTCGAAGTTATGGATTGGCCATCAAAGTACCACGCGATCCTGGGGTGCCCAACTTTCGCTAGATTCATGGCGGTACCGCATTATGCTTATATGGTAATGAAGATGCTAGAACCCAACATGATCATCACGGTGAGAGGAAGCTTCACTCGGTCCGACAATTGTGACCGGGAATTTAACAAAATCTCTGAATCTTTCGGGATGGAGATAGAGTTTGAGCAGTTGAGGATATCATCAGATACGGAGCTCCCTCTAGAATCTCAGGTTATGCCTGACTTGGCTTTCGACACCACAAAAGATACAAGGGAGATACAGGTCCACCCTACGGACACAAAGAAAACGACCTTGGTATCCACCAACCTCAGTCATGCATAGGAAAGCACGCTCATGAAGTTCCTCTGTGAGCACTGGGAGATTTTTGCATGGGTACCATCAGACATGCCAGGAATCCCTAGGGACCTCACTGGCATGCACTTAACTTATATCCCGACATCATACCTATGAAGTAATCGCTTCGTCGTTTCGCTCACAGTACTTTGTTGTTCTTCCTCTTTAGTGTGAACTTGGAATTCTGAAATTTATATCTGTTCAGTTATGTAGTTCCTATTTGCAATAATATGGAAGGCTTGTAAATGTTTGATTGCTACAAGTTTAATTATTTAATGTACTGCAATAGAATTATTTGATTGCTAGTTGCAAATATTTTTTTCTAGTAGTATTCTATATAAACATCATGTTCGCCAGTTAAGTAGTTTTCAAGTGAGTTCACATCTCATTGAACATAATTTTTTATAAATTATGGTATCACTACAAAAAATACCCCGTGCACGATACTTTTTTGGGGCGGCGTAAGCAAAAAGCGCCTACAAAAGTTAATTAGCCGGCGGATGAGCAACCGCGACACCATTTAGTCGCAGCAGCCATGTATATGCCGTGGTACACACAATACCGATAGATATTTGTATCGTTGTAGGTGGTACACGATAGTGACTATTTTTAATGCCACGCTTGGCCAACACAAGCATTTGAGGTTGCGCTGTTCAACGTATGCGCAGTTAATTATGGGCGAATGATCAAAAACACCTTCCATTGGCTGGCCAGGCATGTCTCGCTGACATGTGTGTCTCACCATCATACCAGTCGTTGGACCTGGTGTTTTTCGTCTCTCTTAATAAACCTCTGACTTTGCAATTTGACCGGGAGCACAAAGTGTCAATGCGCATAGGAGAGAACACATCTCCTTTATGGGCCATTTGAGCAAACGGGGGCCAAAAGATGGAAGCCTGAACCGCATTGGCCCAAGTTGCCCATACATCCCACTCTCTGCACTCCCCACACTTAATATAATAGATAAACGCTAGCCACTAACCCCATTAATTCTTAGTACTCACTATCTATTTCCCACCCCTCCTCCAAAGAGAGTAACATAGAACGAATCCTAATCTCCACGCGTAGCATCTAGGCGCCCCTAGACGGACAGGATATAGAGAACCCTAGCCACGCATGATCGGGCATACCTATGCCAATCAGCTCTCCGGATCTTGTGTGGCCTGGCTGCAACTGATCATGCGTGTCCGTCAGATCTCCTGATCTTGTGTGGCCTAGCCGCGATGGATCCCGCGCGCACCGGTCCTACCCATCTAGTCCATTGGATTGTCCAATCCGCAAGTTTGTTCGTCATCCTTTGTACACATCTCGGATAGGCTTGTTTTTAGATCCGCTTACTTGTTGTTTCACGTTTTAATCATCTCCCTTATTTGTCTTTCAGTTCCAAGCGAAGTTGTCACCAGATGGCATGTGGTGAAGAGCATATCCGCTATGATGTTGCTGCGAATAGATCCTTCGGCACCGACGTAACTTTGATGTCAAACGGAATAGGAAGTCACTCAAGAACGCTGGGATTAGATAGGATATTTCTCCTAATTAGGTGTAGTTTTAGTTTCTAGAGATACAACTACTGAATAGAGAGAGGCTCAAGACCTTCTATGTTGTTAGAAGGTGCTACCTTTGATATAATGATTAGAGAGGGGCTCAAATGCAGTGTAATATGATGTAATGAATATTGTATATATCAATAAACTGAAATTTTTCAATTTCAATGGAATTAGCAACATAAATTGATTACTGCAAATGTATAATGTTAACATGTATTATTAATTAAAATAACTTTTTTAACGTTGGAAGGTGTAACATGACAATTAACATGCCGTTACATGTCACTAAAGTTCCGCTGTCCTTTGATAATGTACTGAGGCGTAACCTCTGTGGTGCCGGCGAAGTTCTAGCTCAGCGAATGTCGATGTGCCGAGCCAAAAAAACGCCGCCTGAAAATTTTCCTCGACGTAGTTATCTCTAGCTTTTTTGCCACGCTAGGGTGAGCGCGGCAATGAGGTGTGTGCCTTGGCGTTTATAAGCGTCAGGGCACACGATATCATGTTGTAGTGTATTGAAATGAATACCAATGCATATTATTTATTATTATGTGTGTTTTTTCAAGGTGATGGACGAAATGAATCGTGTTATTTGTAACCAAGCTATTGACAATTGTGTAAGATCCAAGAGAAAAGCAACTGGTTTTGAAGTTGTCATTGGGAATGGTTTTAGGCATGGTGTGGTAAGTTTGCATGCCTATAATGTGATGTACTAATTGCTGAATTTTACTCTGAGATTTTTATTGAAGGATATTTGTGTAGTACAATATATGTTAACTAGTTAACTAGTACTTGTGACAACTATATAAAGGTCCTGAAAAGTAACTAGTACTTGTATAGCTAAAGAATAAACATTATATGCAAGCTAGTGTTTGCATAAATATGTAAGCTAATTATATTGCAAAGAATATTAAATGGAGTTTAGGGATTGAATTGCTTATAATTTTGTAAAATGACATTGATTAACTGTACAAAGTGTTGTTTAACTGGATTCTAGTTTCTGGTTTAACTGAAATTTGTTGTTTAACTACAGAATGTGCCCTGCTCATTCAAAATAGAGGCTTAACGATTTTGTTCCTAGGAATTCGCTAGTTTCTAGGAACCCCAGATTCTGCAGATTTGATTTATTCCTATAGAAGGATGAGTCAAATGCACTAATCTATGGTCCTTACTAGAAATATTTAATAAGGGTTTATGATCTGGGTTTGAGAGATGTTGTTCATTTTGAATATACTGATGACCCATTTGAGTCTTTGGAGAACTTACTCAATAGGGAATGGCATCAGCGGTCCTAATTCTTTTCACGTGCCTTTACATTGGTCTTTATTTTTTAAAATTGCACGTCTAGGCCCTAATTGTTTCGTAGGTGTGTAACGAGAGGTCCTAAACTGGTCTGACCTTCGTTGACCAGTGCTATGTTGGGTGGTGGGGCCCAAGCTTAACAGACAGAGCTAAAATTTTGCAAATAGACCCGTATGGTCCATTTCGCCTGAAATGAACTTGAGGCCATGGTCGCACCCAACCGGAACTTCAGTCGCACGCACGCCGCCGCCCTCCATCGACCCTGCCCTCACCTCCGACCTTTGTTGTTCACAAATTTGTCTAAAAATGATCCGCCACCAACCTGTCGTTGTCCCCCGGAGCAGAGGCCCTGCAGGCTCACGGGGCCGAGCCCGTTGCTCCAGATGCATCTCTGCACGACGTCTATAGAGGAAGTACCCGCTCTCCCTCTTCCAGTGACCGGCGCGTGCATGTGAGCACATCCGCCGCCGGATCGATTTGATTTCTTGTTGAAGACGAGAGAGTGAGAATAGGGTCTTCGGTTGGGCGTCTCTAGATTGATTTGTTTGGGATTTTATCTAGCGGGTCTGCATGGTTGAATCGACTCCAGCAACTTCCTCTTCTTTGCTCAGCCGAAAAGAACAAGGAAAATCCCATCCCCGCCATGCGTGTTCATTACTAGCTACTTCTAGTATAATTGTATTCGTGTGTAAATTGCTTTGTCATGATTTGAGCTCGGCTTGTTAGTTAAATTGGAATTCGGTGTTGAATTGGGTCTGTTTATTAGTCAAATTGCAATTGTAGGGAAGAGAGACATGTGTGTGGTTCTCTATCTAAAAGAGATAATTATACCAGCGGTCCTAATTTTTTACATCGTGTATAAATAAGAGGAACAGAACCGAGATATAATACAAAGTATATTAGACGGGTCTATTTGCAAAATTTTAGCTCTGTTAGTTAAGCTTTCGGTTCCACCAGCCAACTGGCACCTGCCAACGTGGGTCAGACCAGTTTAAGACCTCCCATATGCACTTACGAAACAATTAGGACTTAGACGTGCAATTTTGAAAAATAAGAACCAACGTGAAGGCACGTGAAAAGAATTAGGAGCGCTGATGCGGTTATCTCTTTTCAATACAATTGTTCACAACAACAATGTTGAGAAACATAACGTTGAAGAAACTGGTATCTGCTTTCTAAATCTATTTATTTATAATATACTTTTTACTATTATTGTTGTTTTGTTCAATACCGGAACTGAACTCATTCTCTTTGATCAGTAGTAGGAGATTTTACTGACCCAATAAGAAGTATCCTATACAGTACTATTTTCTCAAACATTCACTCCGTCACTCCGTCAATGAGCAGGATATGGCTACCATATTATTTGACATCTTTAAAGATGTTTATGTGGAGAAGAAATTATATAAACCAAAGGATCAGAAACATTTCTGGGTGCACAAGATGAATAAAGAAGAATGAATATTGGAATGCATTGGTTAGTTTGAACATCAATCATGTTTGAACTTCATTGACTACACCTATCACATCAGTCATGTTTGAAAATTTTCATGTGTATTATTTTTGTTTGTAATGCAAATATACTAACTTATGAATCAATTCTTGAAATAATTTCAGAACATTCCTACCGAGGCTATAGATGGATACAAGTACCCAGGTTTTGGCACAACCCATCTTTACAGGGAGGGACAACTCCTTGGAGAAGTATAAGAATTCATAGACTACCGTTACTCCATTGAGTGGGACCTGGGGCATGTATGCTTTCAGAATGGATGGACTGACTTCACAAGTATTGATAACATTGGAGAGGAAACACTACCTCTGATCAAAGTAGAACACATGGAAGAGTACATTGGTCTCAACTTTGTTGAGATCATCAATTAGATTGCCGCTAGGTTGTTGCAATGTTGTCCGTTGAGATAATATGAGTGTGTTGAATAATGTTGCAAGATTGTTAATTAGGACGTTGGTTCTTATATCATGTATTAATGTTGCATGCAAGGTTGTTTGTGTGTTGGTTCTTATGTCATGTATTGAACTACGTTTTAAGATTGTTTGAATCCACTATAGTTTGTATTGAACTATGTTTGTTCCAATGTTCTTATGTCATTTGGTGTTGCTTGTGGTGTAGCCATCTTTTGGGGCACTTTGCATAATGCCCCAAAAGATAGTATTTTTAGTGGCTTTTGCCAAAATGCCAGATAGAATCATTTGGGACACTATGCCAAAGTGCCTAAATGGTATTACCTTTTGAGGCACTATGACAAAATTCCCCAAACGATACTACCTTTAGAGGTACTTTGGCAAAATGCCCTAAATGATACTACCGTTTGAGGTATTAGAATGCCTCAAATAACCTATCTTTAGAGGCACTTTGTTAAAATGCCTTAAATGGACACCATTTAGGGGCACTAACACTGTGTTTGGATGTATGAATTTTAGCTCGGAATTGAATTGGTCTGAAAATTCCAAATCCAAGATAGAAAGGAAATGGACTGCAATTACATTTCCGTTGTTTGGATGTGCATGAAATTTATTGTTGGAATCCAAGGGTAGCACCCAATTCCAATTCTTGTTTGGATGTACAAACCATAGAATTGTTTATTTTGTTGATTTTGTACAATATAAAATTGTCAACAAAATAGTATGTGTGTATATTTCAATGTACATATTCTTTTCACACATAGCATTAAAATATTCATATCTCATCATATTGGATATTCATAGAGAATATGAATTTTAAATCACAAATTTGTATACACACATCAACCTAGAGTAGAGAATATGAAGTATATAACTTCCATTGGACCGAGGTGCTACAAATTCTTGTGCGAATCTGCACATCAAAAAGATCAAATTAGGTGTGATTCAAATAGCTCTAGCAAATTAATGGAGGAAGAGAAGGGGAAGAGGTGGGGAAGGGAGAGGGCACCTTGAGGAGGACCAGAGAGCCGCCGCCATTCACCTCTCGTCGGCGCTCGAGTTTTCGTCGGCGTTTGGGGTTACGGCGGGCTCATGGCCACAGCGCCAGCCGATTAGGGTTAGGGCGGGCTCCCCCAGCCGTTCGGAGAGAGAGAGGACGGGATGGGGTGAGGAGAGGAGGCCAGGAAGGGGGACGACAACGGGGAAGACGACGGGGCGGCGGGGAACCTGCTGGTGGCGGCGCTGGGGGCTGCAGGTGCGCGGTCGCGTCTCGAGCGGCGGGGAACCAGGCGTTCCCGAGCGGGCCGACGAAGCGGTACGCGGAGACGCGATTCCAGGCGTTTCCGAGCGGGTGAGCTCGGAAAGATTTGAGGCCGGACGACACTAGCGGGGTCGTGGCTTGGAATTGCCTCTCCTTTCCACGCTGGAATTCCGAGACCACCCCAAACGACCGAATTCGGCCCAACAATTCCAATTGGACGATTCCAGGCCTCAATTCGTACATCCAAACACAGCGTAAGAGTAATGCCCAACCAATGTGCCCAATATCCCTACCGTGTACTAGTGATAGTGGGACGAGCTTGTCCGCAAGGCATATGTAATGAAAGGCAAAGATGCAATATAACTTATTCTCCCGCAAGAGGCTCAATGGCGCATTGAAGAAGCCAGAAGTCAACTAAGTTCGTTGGCTGACTCGTAATGAAAGTCAAGTAGTCAACTCATCGCCCACGTTATGTGCAAGTATACTAGTCCTACTACCTCGTTATTCGAGATTGCCTGCCATGGATGTGCTGTCTGCCGCTTAGACTAGTATCCTATCAGTTTTGCTGGAGTAGGGGATATATATTCAGAGTTAGAGTGGAGTAGCTATCTGCTGGCACATTGTGCGATGGGAGGACCATGGACGAGATCGGAAGTGGCCGCGCGGTGGCTGCCGTTGATCCTTCTCGGCGCCGGCGTTCTTCGAGTCCATGGCCAGGCCGATATCTTAGGTGAGCACATACATCACACAACATGCTTTCATTCCTCGAAAGAAAAATTACATGCTTCATCGAATCCATCTCTCTAGCAGCAGATGCTCATATTGATATTTGGCAGGGAACGGTACATCCTTTCGGAGTACCGGCTTCGTGTTAATATAGACGTGAAACAGCCTCACGTGTGGCGTTTACAGAGAAGATAGGATCAAGAGTTGTTACATCTAAAGAGATAAAACAAACAGCATAATCTTCTAGAGAATAGCCTAACAACTTGGAGTACTACTCCATAATTGTGTACATAAAAATCTAATAGCCCCCCTTAATCACAACCTTCTGAAAGGTTGAGATTACGTTTAAATTCATTTAAATTTTTGACTGCCAAGGCTTTTGTGAAACCATCTGCAACTTGATCTTGACTAGATATGAACTTGATCTCTAGCATTTTGTTGGCAACTCTTTCTCGAACAAAATGATAGTCTATCTCAATGTGTTTAGTTCTTACATGAAAAACTGGATTTGCTGATAAATATGTAGCTCCTAAGTTATCACACCATAAACAGGGTTTTACCTTCAAGAAAACACCAAGTTCACCAAGCAAAGCTTCAACCCATATTAATTCTGCTGTAGCATTTGCTAATGCTTTGTATTCAGCCTCTGTACTGGACCTTGACACTGTGGCTTGTTTTCTTGCACTCCATGATACCAAATTTGGTCCAATAAATATAGCAAAACCTCCAGTGGATCTTCTATCATCTAAACAGCCTGCCCAATCTGCATCTGAGAATGCACTCAACAAACTAGAGGAAGACCTTTGGAAGGTAAGACCAACATGTATAGTACCCTGAACATATCTTAGAATTCTTTTTGCGGCTGTCCAATGAGCAGTTGTTGGAGCATGAAGATATTGACAAATTTTATTTACTGAGAAGGAAATATCAGGCCTTGTGAGCGTCAAATACTGTAAGGCACCTACAATGCTTCTGTATTGTGTACTATCATCAGGACCAAGGAGAGTTCCCTCAGTTAAGGACAATTTCTCAGTGGAAGACAAGGGTGTAGGAGAAGGTGTGCACTTTGTCATACCTACTTTCTTTAATAGGTCCATAGCATATTTTTCCTGGGTAAGAAGTAAGCCATTCTGAGTTTTCTTTACCTCAATACCCAAGAAGAAGTGCAGATCTCCCAAGTCTTTGAGTGCAAAATCTGTATTGAGATCAGCAAGAAGAGCAGTGATACCCTGATTTGATGAACTAGTGACGATGATATCATCAACATAGATTAGAACAAATATCATGACATTATTTTTATTGTAAAGGAAGAGTGAAGTATCTGCCTTGGAAGGAGTAAAACCAAGTTGTTGCAGCTTGGTGCTAAGCCTGGAATACCATGCTCGAGGAGCTTGCTTGAGTCCATAAAGAGCTTTGTCAAGTTTACAAATATAATGCGGAGTAGCGGAAGACTCAAAACCTGGGGGTTGTTTCATGTAGACCTCCTCTTCCAGAACGCCATGCAAAAACGCGTTCTTGACATCTAGCTGCCGCAGACTCCAGCCCCTGGAAACAGCAATAGACAGAACGATTCTGATAGTTGCTGCCTTGACAACGGGACTGAAGGTATCTTCATAGTCAATGCCATATCTTTGCTTGAAGCCTTTTGCAACCAAGCGTGCCTTGTATCTGTCAATTGTACCATCTGCATGTTTCTTGATGCGATACACCCATTTACAGTCAATAAGATTTTTTGTAAAATGCGGAGGAACAAGATGCCATGTTTTATTTTGTATTAGAGCATTATACTCTTCTTCCATTGCTTTTCGCCACCTGTCATCCTCAAGGGCTTCCACCAATGTACGAGGTTCACCTGTAGATGTGAATAAACTGTATGGAACTGTATCATCAGTATATATTTTGGGCTTTCTTATACCTTTTTGCAGCCTTGTTCTTGGTTCATGTTGAGGCACTGGAGAAGATGGTGACATGCTGGCCCCAGTATCATGGCTGCTAGCGCTATCAGCAGCAGGAGACGGAGAAGAAACAGCAGCATCCGTACAGGTTGTCACGGGCGAACCTCGAGGTGGAGACCGCGATCGTGGAGAAGGTGGAGACCGCGATCGTGTCCCAGGCGGAGTCCGTGACCCAGGTGGGGTTGGTGATCGTGACCCAGGCGGGGTCCTCGAAAGAGACCGCTCGCGATGCCTCCTCGAAAACGACCGCGCGCGACGCGAGCCTGGCGAGCCTGCCGCAGCTGGACGATCCCCAGGTGGGGTGCGTGATCGTGACCCGGGCGGGGTCCGCGAAAGGGACCGCTCGCGACGCGGGCCTGGCGAGCCTGACGCAGCTGGACGATCGTGACGTGCGTGACGCGGTCGACGCGGAGTGGACGAGGAGCTCGACCGAGGCCGGGTCCGCCCACGCCTCGAGGCGCGCGAGCCGCGTGAGCCTGACGCGGTTGGGCTGGCGTGACGCGGAGGAGATAAAGAGCGTGACCGAGGAGGAGTCCACGAGCTGGACCGCCCGCGCTCCGAGGCAGTGGGTCCACGTACGGGACCAGGTGTGGCAGAAAATCTCTCGGGATCACACCGGATCGGATCTTCATCGGGGGCAGCGCTGTTTGGCGGGCAAAAAATAGTGTTTTGCCTTGTTTCTGTATTACTTTGCCTCAAATTTTCTGCTGTTTCTTGTTGATCCACATGAGTACCTGCTCCATCATTAATTTCTGCAGTGTCTTCATTAGTAACAATCGGTATAATAGGCAAAGTCATATAGTCATTAACTGATGCATCCCCATTATGTGAAGTATATTGAGGTAAAAGAAGAATATCATTCCGGAGATGAGAGCCGGCGTTGGGATGAAGGTCTGAAAAGGGAAAAATATTTTCATCGAACACAACATCCCGAGAGATGTAAACACGACCAGTTGATACCTCTAGGCACTTAACACCTTTATGACGGGGGCTATAACCCAAGAAAACACATCGAGTGGAACGAAAAGCAAGTTTTCTTTTGTTGTAGGGGCGAAGATTTGGCCAGCAAGCACAACCGAAGACTCTAAGAGACTCATAGTTTGGTTTAGTGTGAAGAAGACGTTCCACTGGGGTGTCATGATTGATTACCTTGCTAGGGAGAAGATTGATGAGAAAAGTGGCGGTGAGGAAGGCTTCATCCCAGAACTTGAGGGGCATAGATGCATTAGCAAGTAAAGCAAGACCAACTTCAACAATGTGACGATGTTTTCTTTCAGCAGAGCCATTTTGCTGATGAGCATGAGGACAAGAGACATGATGAGTGATTCCAATCTTTTGGAAAAAACCATTTAGCTTTTCATATTCACCTCCCCAATCAGTTTGCATGGTAATAATTTTCCTAGCAAATTTTATTTCAACTAGTTGCTGGAAATTGAGAAATACTTGATAAACATCGGAACGCTTTTTGAGTAAATAAATCCAAGTGAATTTGCTAAAATCATCAATAAAGCTTACATAATATGAGTGTTTGCCAGCAGACACAGGTGCTGGTCCCCATACATCAGAGAAAACTTGTTCCAAGGGAATAGTGGAAACACTAGTAGAGACAGGATATGGCAGTTGATGACTCTTAGCTAGTTGACAAGGATCACAAATGTATGGATTTATTTCAGAAGAGTAGGAGATGTTATTTTTCCTAAGTACTTGCTGAACAATAAAGGATGAAGGGTGTCCTAAACGACGGTGCCATGTAGAGGACGACGGCTTTATTGTGACGAAGGCTTGCTTGTGAGACCCAGTAGGAGAGGACACTAGCGGGTAGAGGCCACCATGGCATGGCCCCTTATGCAGAATCTTCCTTGTGGCCCGATCCTTGATCAAAAAGAATTGTGGGTGAAACTCAAGAAACACATTGTTATCAAGTGTAAGTTTATGAACAGATAAAAGGTTCTTGGAAGCACTAGGAACATGAAGAATATCATTGAGATGTAAAGAACTGTTGGGGGTGCATAGTGTTGAATGACCAATATGACTTATTTGCATACCGTTGCCATTGGCTGTGTGGACGCGATCTCGTCCATTGTACTTGTCGTGTGTAGTGAGTTTACTCAACTCTGACGTGACATGGTGAGTGGCACCCGAGTCAGGATACCAGTTGGTGTCGACGCCATAGGATGCCACATGCGCACCCTTTGTATCTCCATCATCATCAGAGTCATGGCGATCTTGATAACGCCACCAGCATTCGTTGGTGGGGTGACCATGTATCTTGCAGATTTGACACGTCACGTCAACGAAGGGTGTGGGGGCACGGCCACGGCGACGCCCTCCATCATCCCTCCGACCTCCATCTTCACGGCGTCGGCCACCGTCATCGCGGCGGCGTCCACCATCATCACGGCGTGTATCGCGCCCATCATCGCGACGCCAATCACGGCGCCCATCACGGCCGTTATCATCACGGCGCCTCCAACCGCCGTCACGGCGGTCTCCACCACCATGATCACCACGTGTCATGCGATCACCACGGTCGGGTGAGCGACCGCGATCACCACGAGGACGTGAGTCACGACTGGTGTCGCGAGGAGGGCGAGCGGCGAGGTTGGCGGAGGATGTGAAGCTGTTGTGTTGGCCTGTTTCTGACAGCATTTCTCGACGAAGATCGTGAGCACAAATTTGATTAAAGAGATCATCTAGAGTAGTACCAGGGTTGCTGTTGACGGAGGAGACAAGGTCGTTGTAGCGTGCGTCGAGGCCATTGAGGATGTAGCCCACCATCTCGTCTTCTTCAACGACTTTGCCAGCAGCAGCAAGCTCGGAGCTGAAACCCTTCATTGTGGCGAAGAACTGCGCGGTAGTCAGCTCGTTTTTCTTGGTGTTGTTCAGCGCCCCTCTCAGATGATTGATCTTCGTGCGAGAGTGGGAGGAGAACATCTTGGTGAGGACAGACCACACCTCAGCGGATGTGGCAAGGCCGACGACGTGGGGGATGATTTCCGGCGACAGCGAGTTCACAAGGAACCCGAGTACCGTCTGATCCCTCGAGAGCCATACCGTATAGGCAAGGTTGGGGATTATGATTTTCTTCTGATTTTCATCTTCAACCTCCAGCTTCTTCTCCGGCGCGGCGTCAGTCCCATCGAGGAGGCCGAGGACCTGAGCACCACAGAGGGGAGGATAGACCAAGGTCTTCCAAAGAAGGAAGTTGGCCCGGGTCAGCTTGACGGAGGGGGGGGGATCCGAGCGCGGTGGAGATCATTGTCGATGAAGAGGACGCAGACGTCATGACCACCAGGGAGACACGGATCTTGGTTTTGGCGAGGCTTTTTGTTGGGATCGTACGGGGCTTGTTTTTGGTTTTATCGAGGCTTTGTCGAGGCTTGTGTTTGTCGAGGCTTGTGTTGGGGTCGTGGAGTTTGGGTTTCCCGAGAGGCAGCGGCTACAGCAAGGAGCAACGGCGGCGGCAGATCGGATCGGGAGTTTTGTCGTGGGATTTTTTTTCGGCAGCTAAGTCGTGGAAAAGGAAGGCTCTGATACCATATTGATATTTGGCAGGGAACGGGAGTACCGGCTTCGTGTTAATATAGACGTGAAACAGTCTCACGTGTCGCGTTTACAGAGAAGATAGGATCAAGAGTTGTTATATCTAAAGAGATAAAACAAACAGCATAATCTTCTAGAGAATAGCCTAACAACTTGGAGTACTACTCCATAATTGTGTACATAAAAATCTAATAGCTCATTGCGCTATATCTGCAGGTTTCATAAGCATCGACTGCGGTCTGCCGGAGACCGCCGCCGGGTACGTCGACGACGCCACCAAGCTTAGCCTCACCTCGGACGCCGGCTTCATCGACACCGGTACCAACTATAACATGTCGGCGGAGTACATCACGCCCTCGATGGGCAGGGACTGGCACAGCGTGCGCAGCTTCGCCGGTGCCAGCGCGCGGAACTGCTACACGCTCCGCTCCCTCGTCACCGGGCTCAAGTACCTCATCCGTGCCAGGTTCATGTACGGCAACTACGACGGCCTCAACAAAGCGCCGGCGTTCGACCTCCACCTCGGCGTCAACTACTGGACGACCGTGAACATCTCGGACTCTGACACGCCGGTGACGGTGGAGGTGATCGCCGTCGTCGCCGGCGACTCGGCGCAGGTGTGCCTGGTCGACACGGGCTCCGGCACGCCCTTCATCTCCAGCCTCGACGTCAGGCCCCTCAAGAACTCGCTCTACCCGATGGCCAACGCCACGCAGGGCCTCGTTCTCCTCTTCAGGAGCAACCTCGGCCCGACCGACAGCACGGCCATCATCAGGTACCCCGACGACAAGCACGACCGCATATGGATCCCGGAGAGCAAGCCTAGGGAGTGGGTGGGGTTCACGACGACGAAGAAGGTGCAGAACATCCACGACGACAAGTTCGAGGCGCCGTCGGCGGTGATGCAGACGGCCGTGATGCCCATCAGCCCGACGGGTCCAATCGAGCTCTCCTGGGATGCCCAGCCCAGCGCCAAGGACCCGGCGCCCGGGTACATCTGCGTCCTGCACATCTCCGAGCTGCAGGATCTCTCACGCCGCTCCACGCGGCAGTTCGACGTCACCATCAACGGCCTGATCTCGCTCGGCGGCAAGGGCTTCACGCCGGAGTACCTCCGCTCTAACGCCCTCTTTAACGCTAACGCCAACGCGTACTACGGCTTCCACCATTACAACGTGTCGCTCAACGCGACAGCCAACTCCAATTTCCGGCCGATCCTCAACGCCGTCGAGGTCTTCTCCGTCGTGCCCACGGCCGGCGTACCAACCGCCACCCAGGACGGTAAGAAAATCGAGTATGTTCAGTTTCAAATGCATGTATATATCTCCAAAGATTGTATATACTCACTCAGTCCCAAAATAAACTTGGATTTGTCTAGATTATATATTTGTCTAGATTGTATATACTCACTCAGTCCCAAAATAAACGGATCGGAGTATACACTAAAACTGGATGGGAGATTCTCAGCTGACAGAATTTTCTGTTGCTTCTGTGCTACTGTGAAATGCAACAGTTTCTGCCATCATGACGATCAGAGGCAAGTACCAGGTGAAGAAGAACTGGATGGGAGATCCGTGTATGCCTAAGAATTTCGCATGGAATGGATTGAGTTGCAGCTATGCTGGTACCACAACACCAGTTATCACAGGCTTGTGAGTTGTTGATTTTTGAATGTTTCTTCCTTTGGGTAAAGTTGAACTATTTAAGGATACCCTCTGACCCTCTGTAGTCAAATCTAATTGAGCTATCTTTTCAGTAGTGATGTGTTTTTGAAATTTTAACTCATTAGATTGAACTAAAAAGGGCCAGAGGGGCACCAACTTGCATAGTAACTGGAATTATCTGAGCTGCTGTACACACATATGTTACAGGAATTTATCTTCTAGTGGTCTGAGTGGCAATGTGTCATCTTCTTTTACCCGTCTCAAAAAGCTACAATACTTGTAAGTAGGAGACGGTTATTTTGTTAAGCCATTGTATATTACTGGATGCTCGTGTATTTTTAAGTTATTTGTTTCTTTATGGGCCACTTTACTAATTTACAGGGATTTGTCACGCAATAATCTGACAGGATCTATTCCTGAAACCCTTTCGCAGTTATCATTGCTCGCACTTTTGTAAGAAATTCGTTATGTGTGTTTTCCATGTTCATCTCGCAATGAACTATTTGATCTGAAACCATTATTTTGTTCATTCAGAGATCTCACAGGCAATCGGCTCAGTGGATCAATTCCTTCCGGGCTTCTAAAAAGATCGCAAGATGGTTCTCTAACACTTAGGTTTGCACATGATACATCCCCTCTTCCCTAGTAGGAAAAGTTGTGAGTGAGCACCATGACATCTGCACCCCCACTAACTTTTGATTCTGTTTAGATACTAAACTAAAAAAAAAACTACAATAAAGAAGAGTGTAGTACAAGATATTTCATATGGGAGACTTATAGTATGTGGCCTACACAAAAACAACAAGTGGTAGCAAATATATGTGTATGCAAAATTGATTGTTTTTTCTCTCAGATATCACAGCTTATTAACCTCAAACTTCACAGATCAACATAACTTTTGTACTACATACAACGTGTAGATATTTTTAAAAGAAATCTTTAAAAATGTCTACTAAAAGAAGCGAGGGTGTAGATGCACCCCTACTTAGAAAATGTTCAAATTAGGATTATATAATCTTAATTAAATATTTTTCTTTTGCTAGATATGGTAACAATCCAGACCTCTGCACCAATGGCGACTCGTGTCAGCTTCCGAAAAAAATGAAAAGCTCTAAGGTCGTCATCTATGTTGTCGTTCCGGTAGTTGCAGTGTTGGTGATTGTGGTTCTGTCAGTACCACTCATTTGCAAGCTAAGGAGAAAGCAAGGAACAACAACAAGAAATAGTGTTAGGCCGCAGAACGAGTCGGGTATCATGCACTCTCGGGGCGGCAACGGACATAGCTCGGTTTGCCTCAACAATCGCCGGTTCACATACGCCGACCTGGAGGCCATGACGGGCGGCTTTCGACGAGTGATTGGCCGTGGAGGGTTTGGGAAAGTCTACGGTGGATTCTTGGAGGATGGTACCCAGGTGGCTGTTAAACTGCGATCTGAATCTTCAGACCAAGGTGTACATGAATTTCTGGCAGAGGTGCGATCTCCGTAAGTGTAACCGACGCCACACAAATTTTTGGATTCAGTTTGGTGATGCACTGATCTTGTTGGGTAATTGCAGGCTCGGACCTTGGCTAAGATCCATCATAAGAATCTCGTGTCCTTGATTGGCTACTGCAAGGACAGGGAGTACATGGCCCTGGTGTATGAATACATGTCTGAAGGTGCCCTACATGAACATCTTAGGGGTATGCAAATTACTCAGATAAATGTCATGAATTTATAAGGTAGTTATGAAACTGAGAAGCATGTGACGGAAATACCAGAGTATGCTAGTCATCTGATGATCTGTTGCATTGCAGGGAGAGAGAGCCGTACAAAACGTTTAACCTGGAGACAAAGACTTCGTATCGCGTTGGAATCCGCACAAGGCGAGCTCTTGCCTCTTTCTTATATTTCCGTCAAATACGTTTATACGGGAAAATTCAGAAGGTGATTTGGTCATATATGCTGATTTAGGGCTTGAGTATCTGCACAAGGGGTGCAACCCACCACTCATCCACAGGGATGTGAAGACGTCTAACATCCTGCTGAATGCAAACATGGAGGCAAAGATTGCCGATTTTGGCTTACTCAAGGCTTTTAATAGCAGTGGCGATACCCATGTGTCCACGGCCAGGGTAGTCGGCACACGAGGTTACCTTGCACCCGAGTAAGCCTTTCAAGATGCTCTGAAAAATATCTTGCTAATTTTCAACATTTGACGTGTTTTGCTATCCTAGGAACACATACATTTTTGGAAATCGTGGTATACCTTTTTCTCATACGGTGATAAGAGCCATATAAGTTCAAAATTTTCAAACTAACCTGTAAAGTCAATTATTTTGATTCACAAAAATACTTGACGCTTTAGGAATCAGGTTGCCTTTTGTGAAATGTGTGCAAATTCTTGTGAACTTCATGTGAATCAAATATGCTCTAAAGAACTCAAGTTTCAAAATTTTCCTGGATTCTCATATGCATATCTTGAATTTTAAGGTACATAGTAACATTTCAGCTCACCAACAAGAGCGATGTGTTCAGCTTCGGCGTAGTACTGTTGGAGATAGTCACAGGGCAACCGCACATCTTGAACGACCCAGATCCGATGAGCATCATCCAATGGGTGCAACAGCGTCTCGCTTGTGGCAACATCGAGAGCGTGGTGGACACTTGCATGCGGGGCGACTACGATGTCAACGGTGTGTGGAAAGCCGCCGACATCGCGCTAAAGTGTACTGCACAAACGCCAGAGCAGCGACCCACAATGGCCGACGTGGTGGCACAACTGCAGGAATGCCTTGACCTTGAGGCAGCCCGAGGTAATGTGAATGGCGGATTTTACACGGCCGAGAGTGGCGGAAACCCAGGCGGATATAGTGGGTACGGGACTGACGTGTCCACTGATATGAGTCAGAGCACCACTGCATTTGAAATGGAGCATTTGGGCAGAGCGTTAACAATGTCTACTGGTCCATCAACGAGGTGAGGTGAGGAGACGACTTGGACAATGGATTTGAATCTTCCTCAAGTTTCCTTGTGTTTTCTCTAGCAGGAATTCAACAAGTATTTTAATGATGTTATTATTATAGGAAGTGCAAATGTACACAATGAATATTGAAAGGTTTACGAGTTAACTTTTTTATTTTCTCCCATGTCTTGAATCATACAGTTAGAAAATAACAGTAAGGATGACGATTCTCAACAAGGCAACAAGCTAAATTCTTTAACATCATTCACAACTGTCACATGATCGATCCAGATGACAATGTTCCGGGAAAATGAAATGGCAAAAGAAGATTCACCAAGAAAGTATGGTCTATGATAATGCTCTCTTGATAATATGACATACATGTTACTAAAAAAAACAAAATTACAACTTGAGGTAGCCTATACATTTCCTCACTTTTAAGGATCACCATTGGCACAATCCATCTAGCAATGTAAACTAAAATTTTTTTTATAACATTTGTTAGTTCATTAACTGTCTTAGACGGTTATAGTACCGTGACATCAAGTATATCCATCGTCATTGAAGAGTTGACGTTGTCACATGAAAAATTGCATAATCATTGGAATGATGTTGATGTGCACCATTCGTTGTGACCTATTTACCTTACCAGGTGCCTCCTAGCTAGTGGGTCGGCTTCTAGCCAACTGGTAGGCTTCCCAGCTGCATGTCAGCTTTAGGCCTAGCTAGCCAGGTCAGTCGCCCCTGATTCAGTTTTAGCCCTCTTGCCGGCTCAGCTCTTGGCAGCATGGCTGATTGGCCGACCACTTGCTAATTTCTAGGAAGCAGGTCGGTCCTGAGATTTTGGGGCCCAGGGCAAACCTTGGGCCTCCACCTAGCTAGCGCTTGTAACACGTCTAAGACCTAATGAACCAACCTAATTAATAGCCTAATTAATAGTGGATGCTACCAATCTTTTAAATTCCATGACCATGTGCTCTAATTCATGGAAACAGCGCACATCGGATATAGGCTGAAGGGTACTAACTAGAAAGAGACTTTGCACATTGCAAAATCCGCCTAACAATTTTTGGCTTTATGAAGAAAGCACAATGAATATATAAAACATAAATTATATTTTGAACTTTTTCGCATAGCAGGAGATACAAATTAGATATTTATTCATTGCCCGTGAGCTCGCAAGTGCATATAGTTCTCAAGAATGTATAAAAGGTTTTTTGAAACCTTATGTCTGAATTTTCTTCAATGAGAAAACCATTTTATTAGGGAGTAGTAGGTACATATTGGATTCCTACGTGTTGAGCGATACCACAACGGAGATTTTTATTTTTAACCGATGCCACGATCCCATGATAGAGTTAATAGGGAACTACTAATTATTATCGATATTACAAAGTACAAGTGGAAATTATTGGGCCATGCATCCTATTCTAGTTAGCTAAATTTTATCCATTTTAGGCTTTACTAGCTCTCACATGTCGTTGGAACTGCATAAATATATGTAAGAGATGCTGGACACTACACACACGGACCTGATGTGTGTGTGTGTCTGGGTGGGGTGGGGGGGGGGAGCTGTCGACTGGGACATGGGCGGTCGCCCCCACTACCCCCTTAGCACTGGCCCGACCAAGATAGTTTAGGCATCCTATGACAGATTCTTTTTATAGACTTTCTTTTCCAATATTTTTTCTTACACTTTTTGAGCAAGTCTTTCGGCTCCATTGTTGTGTCTCCAAAGCTTGCCTTCCTCCAATTGCTTCTATATTTTTTGCATCTTATTGAGGGGTTTAAGATACGACATCTAGATCTATAATCCCACCAATCATTATTTTTATAAGAATTTTTTGGATCTAGATCTTGAAGTCATTAGTTCATTTTTTCCCCATTGTTCATCCTCTCTAACCCCCCCCCCCCCACCATTTGTTTCTTTCTTGGGTAAGGATTTACGAGTGATAGATTTGTGCATCCTTAATCTTCTTTCTTTTGAATTCTTGCTTAGTGTTGAACTCTCCATTTTGATTGGGTTCAAGTGTGAGCACTGTACGGGCGGTACCTCTTCGTGGAAAATTGTAAAGAGACCTATGCTTTTCCTTCGTGGAGCTTGTGAAGTGGTCCTGGAGCTTGCCATATCTAGAGTGGGGGAAAAACTAGCCAGGAAGGGAACTAACTTGTCGTAGGGGCTCAAAGAAGAAATGTGATATTTCTTAGTGTTCGAGGGTCCTTTTTGGCAACTCACACCTCTCAATAGTAACAGAAAAACTTGTGGAACCATCGAGTTTGAACTTTATAAATCTTGTTTACCACTTTTGAAATATCTTCTGTGCTTATCTTGCTTAACTTATTATGTTGGTGCACTTAGTTGAGCCTAGCTTATTTATGTTTTGTGCTTGAAAAATAAATGTTTGTTTAATTCTATATTCTTTCAAGGGAAAATCAGAATTGTTTTAAAAATGCCAATTCACCCCCATGGGCGACATATCAATATTTAAGTTGGCATACTTCTTCGCCCAATGGACTTGTTTCCTAGAAAATATTACAAGCATATTGTTCTTACATTTTATTTCCTTCATGTTTTCCGCAAGTAAAAAGACAACGGTATTTTTTATTAAAAAATAAGTTTCGGCAATTTTATTCCAAGTTTGGTGAGATTTTGAATAGAACTTGAAGTAAAGTGATTGGAAATGTAGATATGTTTTCGATGTAACAACCCTTTATCCCCAATACTATGTGTTCGAAAGTGAACTATTTCAATATGCCACCAATGATTCATGGCAACAAGGAACTATTAGTCTCTCTGTTGACTCTTCAGATGGACAAGATGTCCCCACTATGTTGTTGATGATACGCTCATTGTTTTGCCTATTATTTTATCATAGCTACAAAATATTAAGGATTTGTTACATAAGTTCTCAGCATAAACAAGATCAAAAGGTGAACCACAAAAAAACCTATGGTTCGCATGAGCCTATCTGTTGATAGATGCGACGGACTTGATGATAATTTTGATGTAAACTAGAAGGATTGCCTTTCAGTTATCTTGGTTGTTGATGGGAACTACTAAACCAATAATAAAACATTTTATCAGTCATTTAGAGATAATTTATAGATATTAGGTGGTATTTCTACTACCTTGTCATATGATGAAAAGTCAAACAAAAGAAAACCTATTATTTTAGCCATGCCAAAGTTTGCTATGTTCAGCCTAAAAATACCACTTGGTTTCCTTGACCTTGTTGAAGGGTCAAAGAGAGGATATTTGTGGATAGGAAAGGACATTGAAAATAAAGGAATTTATCTAGTTCAATAGGAAATTGTATGCAAACCTAAGTCAGCTGATTGACCGGGTGCATTAGACCTTAGAAAACAGAACTCTGTCTTACTCATAAAGAATCTATATAAGGTTATGAATCAACAAGACATCCCCTAAGTCAAACTCATATGGCAAGCACATTATCCCTCTTAGAAAACGTCACAAATTATGGCTCTAGCCTCCAGTTAGCTCATTCTAGTGGAAGGATAAATTGAATGGAACTCCGATCAAGGACAATTTCCCTTACCTATTCTCCTTTTCCAAATATTAGAATATATCTCTGAAGGATGCATGTGTCCTTGTTCTTGCTAATACATATGATCATTTACACCTTCCTTTATCCATGATTGACTCTCAAAAATCATATGATCTCCTACATATGTTGACCTTTGGTTCCTTCATGATAACGCAAATAAATTCACCAGCAAGAAAGTATACACTACATTGCACTACTAGGAAAAATGTTATAGACAGGTTTGTTACTCTAGGTGCATCAATATATGAATTCACTACAAGTATATACTTGTGACACGCCATATATTGATGCGCCATGACCATTCACATACTATTGACGCATTATGTATAAGATGCGCCATGGTTAGTTGAAGTACAGGCCGACAGGAGTGTTCCCTCTTTTATTCATGGCGCATGGCACAGTGGTGTGTCATGAGTATTTGGATAGTCATAGCGCACCTAGGTGTCATGCATCACGTATAAGAGGGGACACCCCTGCTATACACGGGTGGCAGGTTACTCCACGAGTAACATGGCGACACCAACTCCACACCCCACCTAGTGGATCGTCTTTTCAGTTTTTTTTAAATAAAATAAAATGATAAAAACGTTAAATTTGAAATACCTTTCAGTGTAGTTATGTGAAGGGGTATAGTTGTAGAAAAAAATAACAAACATAAATTTTGCCATATTTTGCAAAAAAAAGTTACGTCTCGGTAAACCGTCTCTAACTTTTGCATACGATATCAGATAAAAATCTTGAATATATGAAAAAATATCTACTCAAAATTTCCAGTCCGATTTCAACCTCCTATAGATCTTATCAATTTTTTTAGTATCCCAAAATTCAAAAAGGGAAAAAGTTACATCAAAAATTAGATTTTTTTCTCTACAATAAAGAGGCTCACTTACCCATGTCGCACCCCGTAGTGATGTGCAACAGGTAAGTGAGAGCGGGATTCGTATTTGAACCAGTCACCTACCACTTCTCGTTTTCCTTCCCTTCTTCTTCTCCTTTCTCTTTCTCTTTCTTCTCCGCCCCTTCTCCTTCTCCTTTCTCCTTCTCCTCTCCTTCTCTTTGGCCGCCAGCCACCGCACCGTCCTCCCACTCTCCCTCGCCCCGAGCTCTTCCCCGACCCCCGCCTCGGGCTCATTACGCTCACACTCCACCTTGTCGT
This sequence comes from Avena sativa, assembly GCA_916181665.1. Taxonomy (NCBI): domain Eukaryota; kingdom Viridiplantae; phylum Streptophyta; class Magnoliopsida; order Poales; family Poaceae; genus Avena; species Avena sativa. Next base: position 363,857,566 of record OV702279.1, on the reverse strand, counting down.
CGCACCCTGAGCGCGTCGTGACCCCGAGCCACAATAGAGGTATTCCCTAGTGTTTTCCCTAAAAAAAGCACGACATTAGCTACGAAGACATTTTGTTCTCTCTTTAGATGATGATTCTTCAGGCTTGGGACAACCTCCCCAATGTCAACGGTACAAAATCAAGAGGGCGGGGAAATTCTCGGGCAGGTGCCACTAGAATGAACCAAAAGGGAAGACGACAACGACACTTACCTTTGAATACGAGAATTGATGCCCACACACTCATGTGCACCTCTTCGGGGTTTCCAATCTTAGGAAATTCAAAGACAAAACAAGCAAATCATACGGGTGGATAAAAAACGGAGGGTTACACCCACTTGCAAAATTTCCACCTAAAGAAAAGACTCTTTGTGTCCTACACAAAAGAAAAATATATAATGGTAACCTGATATATTTTTTACAAAAAATTGCCTCTGGCTCTGAAATTTCGGGAAGCTTGCAAACACAGATGCTCGAAACCCCTGAAAGGGGTGCACATGTATTTTCACTATGTCGACAAGGCGTTGTGACAGCCCAAATGACTGCCAATTGGAGGTGGATTGTCTCAAAGTGATTATTCGAAATTCCAGGCGACGTGTGATGCCCGAATTTAGAGACCGGTCTCTTTGGTCGGATAGACTGAAGAGAACGGGCACAGAGCTCTGTACATTTTTATTGCACGGTTAAGTAGCAGTACTGCTGGTAGTCACATTTTCCTGGCGACCTCTTTCAGCTAATTAAGCAAGAGGCATACCCGAATCAACCTCGTGATCGAGCCGACACTGCAGTACAATATTTGGTCGATCGCTACAGGACAGGGAGAGAAGAAAAAAGATCGAGATATGTCGATCCCAAAAAGATCCCCCGTCCCGAGAAACAGAACCTGAATATCTGATGATCGACTGATCGAGTAGTCCACTAGTACTAGCTACCTTTACCAACTTGCACCTAGCTTGCTTGGCCGTACGATCGAGAAGCCCCGTGCTGATCTCGACGTACCCCCGTGTTGCCATGCCGGTGTGGACGGCTAGTCGAGCGAGCCCGGTGGCGGGTGGGTGCCGGCGACGAAGAAGCGGCCGGAGGCGGCGTCCTGGCTGGCGTAGTAGACGGTGCTGGGGCTGACGTGGCTGTGCGTCCCCTCGTAGGTGGTCACCACGTAGGCCGGGTCGTCCCTGTCCCGCTCCACCCGCTTCTTCACGTTGCACCCTTCCGTCGAGCACCGGTAGTAGTTCCTGCACACACAGACTCAAATCAGTTCTGAATCTCAATCGTTTCGTCGGATTGCCAATTGAAATGTGTTTGTGTAATTGGTAGATATTCCTCATTGAACACTATGTGACGATGAACTGCCGATCAATTGGCGCGAAAGTTCGGGTCGAATCATGCTTAATTTTGCGGTGGTGATTAGATTGGGGGAAGCTCTGCTCGTACCTTGGGTTGGGGCTGTTCTTGACGGACTTCTTGCCGTACTTGCGCCACTTGTACCCGTCGTCCAGGATCTCGATCTCCGACTTGGTCCGGAACGCGATGCGCTCCGTCCTTGGGCGCTCCATCGCCGCAGACTCGGCCGCCCTCCTAGCGTGAGTGCTCGTCCCCGCGCTCGCACCGACATCCGGCACCGCGACCACGGGCGGCGGCGCGGCGAACACTCCGTCGTCGAAGAGGTACTCGGAGATGTCGAACTGCGCTGCCGTGTCGGCGACCGTGGGCTGAGGCGGCAGCTGAACAGGGGCGGCGCCGAGCGCGGCGGAGAAGCTGGACGCGGGGCTGGACGTGCTGGAGCTTCCCCCGTGCGAGAAGTACGATGACATCGAAGACGCGGAGGAGAAGAAGCAGCAGTCGTCGCCCGCCGCCGCCGGTTGGTAGAGCACTGGTGCAGCTCCGACTGCCGCCATGACCGGGTGCAAGACCGCCGCGCGCGCCGAGTATTTATAAGTGTCCCCAAATCGCCGGTGCGCTGCTGCTGCATGGATGATGGAGGAGTGGGGATTTGGCGGGTGGATTTGTACTGGCTGAGGGCGCCGGTTGCGGGCGAGCTCGTATTGTTTTTCGGGGGATTTCGGTCGGCTTCCCGGTGAGCTTCCTGCGGTGAGAAGGTTCGGCGATGGTCAGTGGGTTGCCGCCCGCCGCCGCAGGCTCGTGCGCGCGCGCGTGCCCACTTTGAGCTGGGTCGACCGAATTGTCTCGAAAGAAAGACTCAGAAAGGTCTTTGCCTCGGAATGCCTGGCAGGTGGGTCCGTACGACTCGAGTCAAGCAATCAAGCCGCATTCTTCCTTTGTCTACTGCTGAAAATCACTTCCGAGCCAGATCTGGAAAGTGAACACATTCTAAATCGGTCTACCGCGCAAATATATACTCCCTCTGTCAATAATTTAGATTTATATAGAAAAAACTATAAACATCTATAACACCGAATCTATATAATATAAAAATATATCTTATAACGATTTTAATGGTACTTATGTTGTATTATAGATGTATACAATTTTTTTCTATATGTTTAGTCAAACTTCACAAAGTTTGATCTTGACTAAACCCAGAATACAGGTATTTTCGGACAGAGGGGTACATTCATATAAGATTTACTATAGTACTCCCTCCATCCAAAATATTATCAAAATTTAAATGATTTTAGACATTATTTAGGATATAGATTCATCCAAAATTTGAAAAACTTAAAACATCTATTCTGGGAGGGAGGAAGTATAATTTTTTAGTTTAAAATATCGTATTGTTCGCCTGAATCCTACATTATCTAAGATATTTATGTTAACTCATCTTCTCATAATGTGATATACTTTTACTTTTCAGGATAGATCTAGAATAATAAAATATCGACCAATGTGGACGGACCCAGAGTGTATATATATATATATAGAAACTCTATTCGACACCTAGGGTGCAGAATAGTTATTTTGCACCCCACATAACTTTATGTTGTCACGTTTAGAAATTTATGTTTTGTATACAAATAATTATGTTCATATTCATTCACAACGCAAAAAAAATTGATATAAAAAATAGTTTATGAGTAATTATAGTGTAAAAAACACTAAAAACACGTATTTTACGTCGTATTTTTATACGACATGTAAACAAAAAAAATTATGACATGGCTATATTTTTTTACATTCTTCTCAACTCTTGAGGTAAGACAAAATTTATGCGACGTAAAAATAATATACAGTTCTAAAGATAGAGGATGGGTGTAGAATAAATAGCGCGACTATATATATATATATATATATATATATATATATATATATATATATATGTGATTTGTCACTTCTATGATATGTGTTGGTGCGGGTTAACACTTTTTTCTACTTCTATGATATGTGATTTCTTTTGCCTAAAGTATAGCAGGATCTCCATCCATCTAACTTAGTCAGTCAAACTCGATCAACACTTGATCGAGTAGCGCATGGCCATGACTTTCGAATCATATCACATGGGAGGGCCTAGAGAATATCTCTGAGTGGGAGGGGTAAATTTTGTCTTGGTCGATCCATGTTATGATGCTTACTTCTTAGTCGGCCCAAACACCGCATTTACGACTACCGGCTAGCGTTATGCAGACATAAAGTCGGCTAGTCCATAACCCAGACCGTGGTGATGGCCTCAGGTCTAACCTTGACCGCATCGATGACGCCATACTGACGTCGGCTAAGCCTTGGGTTCAGTCCGGCTAGTATAGCTATTTTGCATAGCCAATGTTATTCAGATGGCATATCCATGCCTATGTCAGGTGGAACCTTGACATAGTACGACTTACACATTAGTCTTGGTAGTGGGTTCAACACACCCTCAAACAACTAAGTACAAGAATGCATAAACTTAATTAAGTACAAGATTCCACAAGACAATTCATATGTAGTGTATTAATACAATCAGTTTACACATAACTAAACTTCTGAATACAATTAAATAAGATGGAGCCTATACGGTGTCCTTCCTAACATATCCCAATCCATTCTCGTTGATCTTTCGTGCCACCGAATCACCCACATGGATGCAACATCGCAACCGATCGTCCGATCCGAGGTCACGTAGCCGCCTCCCGTGGCTCCCCGAGCTCCCACCCCTGCTGCTGGCAATGTCGTGCCCCCAATCCTTGGGCTGTCATGGGAAAACGGATGCAGCATGGCAAAAACATCATGCAACTTGCCATTTCCGGGTCTATTCCCGTGGTGGCGGTTCCAGTGGCCAGAATATTGTCATCCACTGCCAAGCGAAATCCACACCCCAAGAAGCACCAAAAGATTCAATGAAGCCTTCCAGGTGAGGCCGAATCACACCTCGCTGGTAGTGGCGTTTACGTATTTCAAACGCCACTACTAAGTTTTCTTGGTAAGAGATGTGAGTCCTAAATAGTAGTGGTGTTTAAATCTCCTTGAATGCCACTAGTATGACAATAGTAGTGGCGTTTAAATATCCTTTAGTTCCCACTAGTATGACAATAGTAGTGGCGTTCAAGAATTTTCACATGCCTTTGCAATTTCAGTACATACTGGCAGCGTTCAGAGAATGCTGCATTGAAGGAATATGTCCTGAGAGGCAATAATAAAGTTATTATTATGTATATTCCAAGTATATGATAGATGTTTATTTTGCATGCTATAATTGTATTAATATGGAAAATTTAATACATGTGTGTTTAATAAACAAATGGAAAGTTCCTAGTTATGCCTCTCTTATAAACTAGCTTGTTGGTTAACAAGATGATCAAGGTTTCCTGATCATGGACATTTGATGTTGTTAATAATAAGGTCACAACATTATTGGAATGGTGTGATGAACATTCATCTGAAGTATAGCATTACGATCAAAGTCACTGTTTTATATTGCTATAACATCATACGAAGTAATCCTAATCCTTAGACCATGAGATCATGTCAATCACTAACACTAGAAGAGTATCTTGATAACATCAAACGTCACACCATAACAGGGTGATTATAAAGATGGGTTCAGTGCTGCGAAGGTGTTATGTTGAGGCCCATGGATCAATAGTGGAATTTTTCCATCCCGATGACAAAGAGATATACTCTGGGCCCTCTCGGTGATATCACATTGGTTAGCTTGCAAGCAAGTGATTTGATCACTAGAATGTTATATCACGGGAACGAGAAAATAGTACATGTCGATAACGAGATCAAACTAGGTATGAAGATACTGATGATCGAATCTCGGACATGTAATATATCGCGAGACAAAGGGATTAAGATTTTAGCTTAAAATGTTCTCACGATCACAAGAAGTCATCGTTGAATGTGTGGGAGTCAATATGGATCTCCAGGTCCCGCTTCTGATTATTGATCCGGGAGGGGTCTCGATCATGTTCGCATTATTCGCGAACCGTAGGGTGGCACACTTAAGACACACCGACACCATTTGGAACAAATAGTTTCTTGACAAAAAGAATTTATACGTGGAAATTTATTTCACTAGACACCGGAGTTGTTTCAGGTGAAATTGCTGAAAGTGTTTGTGCATGTGAAATAGAATACTAGCAAGGGGTTTTATGTGAATGTTTGTCCATTAATGCAATTGACAAAATTCTGAATAAATAAATAAAAGGAGTTTTATTTAAAGAGAGATTACATTAAATTTGGTGGAAATTTAATGGAATATGAGTGGGATTTTGAGTGGAGAAGTGAGGGGTCATCTTTATGTGAGTGGAGCTTCCTCCACATGAATCAAGGAGGGGAGGGGGCACCCTCCATGGTACGCCGGCCATGGGGAGGGGCTGCCCCCTCCTCCTATAAAAGGACCCCCTCTCCCCCTCTCATACTCACACCTCCTCGTGAAGGATCTCTCTCCCTCTCAAGTTTATCCACCATGGTCTCGGACTAGCGAGATACATGTTCCCAGTGGCTTTTTGTTGAGAAAGAGTTGTTGCTTCCGCTGCATCGCTGGAGCGAGGAGGCGGAGGTTTCTCGGTGGCTTGGGCGTGTGTGAGAGCATGGATGCACTGCTAATTTGCGGCGCTAGACTTCTTCTCGATCTTGAGATTGGTAAGCGTTCGTCTACATCATCCACGAGTACAACATCGTTAAACTTTGTCGGTCTACAAGGGTATGTTCTCTATGGATGTATATCCACCCGTTGCTTGTATCTAGTAGATAGATCTTGGTACATAGTTGTTCCCATCGTAGGAATTTTTTTGTTTTCTATGCTGCGAACCCTACATGCATGCCACTAATAAGATGTCTTATATAAGGGTTTTCCTACTAGTTCCTCCTTTGTCGTCCGCCTTCTTATTGCTCGACGAATTGTTCAAGTGGTATGTATTATCCCCCTTTCCCCCTGAAATCTTGTCTAAACTGGTTTCTTAGTTCTTTTGATATTCGATTGTATATCTTGCATTTCGTTCCTTGCTCCTATGTGGATTTGTTGGCATCGAATGAGGTCACCATTAGTATGGTTCCACTTGACCACTTCGATGCAGCTTTGAATATGGGGGTGATGAGCTTAGTCAACTGCAGAGCTTCGTTGGGAAACCCCAAGAGGAAGGTGTGATGAGCAGAGCAACAAGTTTTCCCTCAGTTAAGAAACCAAGGTTATCGAACCAGTAGGAGGAAGGAAACAACTCCAAGGTGTTGCTAACAACTTGGAATCCTGCACAACACAAACTCAAGACTTTGCCCCAACTTACAGTGAGGTTGTCAATCTCACAGGTTTGCTGAAAACAAAGGATTAAACGTATAATATGGAAGATAATAGTTGCTTGTAAAAAGTAAACGGTAATAGTAGATGATGTATCAATGATAAAGATTGGACTAGGGTCCACATTTCACTAGAGGTGTTCTCCTTAAGAAAGATAACATGCTGGGTGAATAAACTACAACAGGGCAATTGACAGATTGAGAAAGCATAATAATGCATATACTAGACATCATGACTCCTATGAGATTTGATTGGGCATTACAACAATATACATAGACCGTAATCCAACTGCATCTATCACTAATAATCCACCTTAAGTTTATCATCTGAACCCCTTCCAGTATTAAGTTGCAATCAACGTATAATTGCATTAAGCAATGTGTATAAAGTAAACAATACAATTGTTCCATGAACAAAAGATTGTTGTTTTCTCCCTAGTAGCAACAACACATCTACAATCTTAGAGATTTCTATCACTTCTTCAGATTACTAGAGGCATGAACCTACTATCGAGCATAAATACTCCCTCTTGGAGTCACAAGCATCTACTTGGCCAAGATAGCTACTAGCAACGGAGAGCATGCAAGATCACAAATAACACAGACATGATAGAATCAATAATAAATCTGACATAGTATCTCAATATCCATTGGATCCCTACAAACACAACATGTATGATTACAAATAGATGATCTTGATCATGAACGGAGCTCACAAGATATAAACATGATAGCACAAAGGAGGAGAAACAACCATCTAGCTACTGTATGGACCCATAGTCCAAGGGTGAACTACTCACACATCATACCGGAGGTTGGCATGGTGATGAAGAAGGCCTCCGGGATGATCTCTCCCCTTCGGAAGCGTGCCGAGAAGAGCCTCAGATCCCCCGATCTAGGGACGATGGTGGTGGCGGCTACGGACTGTTTCTTGGAGATTTGATCGGGTACTTAGGGTTTCTGCATCGAGGTGACTTTATAGGCGAAGGGGCAAGGTCGGTGGGCGCCCGAGGGGCCAACACCTGGTGGTGGCATGCCCACCTAGGCCGCGCGGCCCTAGGGTGTGTCCACATCGTGCCTCCCCTCGGCTGCCCTTCGATCTCTGTGTTCTTTCCAGTAAAATATTGACTTTGGCTTTTGTCCCGTCCAATTCCGAGAATATTTTCTTACTAGATTTTCTAAAACCAAAAACAGCAGAAAACAGTCAACTGGCACTGCGGCATCTTGCTAATAAGTTAGTCCCAGCAAATGTATAAAAATACCTCAAAGTGTAGATAAAACATAACAAAGTTGATACTAAACAAGCATGGAATATCAAAAATTATAGATACGTTTACGATGTATCAAGCATCCCCAAGCTTAACTCCTGCTTGTCCTCGAGTAGGTAAGTGATAAAAAGAATAGTTTTCGAGGTGACATGCACCATCAATATCTTGATCAAAATATTTGTAAAGCATTGAAAGATGGGATCAAAGTACTCAAAACATGAGCATGAAAGATCTAGTTCTAACAATAAGACATAGTAACTATGTTGGAACATGAAAAGGTACAAACAAAGGCCATGAATAACAATGCGTTGAAAGACGTTTGTTTGTTTCACATATAGACAACATAGCATATGTGGTATTCAGCTTGTCCTTCATGGAGTAGCAAAACATAAATGCATAGGAAACCTTCAAAGTTCATAAGGGTGACTAGATACAAATAGTTCAAGAACAAGCAATATCAACATTATGAATCAATCAATAAGTTTTGGGACAATGCACATAAAACTAAGAATGACAATTATGCTCTCTTAATTGGTGCATAAAGCTGGAAGGTGGAGACTCAACATAAAAGTAAGAAGAAAGGCCCTTCACAAGGAAGCAGGGATTTCAAGTTTCATAAAGAGCTTCCAAAAATTATGGTACTTATTAGCTTTCATCTCTCATTGCCCATATCATAAGCATCTTGAAGTGATTAAGGTTAAAGCAAAACAAGTATGGAGTATATGCTTGACAAATCATAAGTTGGCAATCTCATGTCCCTTGAGTACGAGGGTCATTCCTCATGCTACTCAACTATAGTCACAAGCAAGTTCTTGTCATTGTAAGTATATGTGTATCATAGAGAACCGCCAACGGGGTACCCCTTGCCCCATGACCTAGGAGCTATCCCATATCAAAATGACAAGGCAACAGACAATGAGCATCTCAGCAATCTTCTTATTTACCATGGGTATGGTGCTATATTTTTTTCCCTTTTTTCTCTTTTTTCTATATTTTTCTGAAGATGCTTCATGGATTGCTCACTATGGTGATGCTGCAAGTTTCCACCATGATTAGGCATGGCTTAGGCTAGCCTCCCAGGCGTTTCTCTAACACATATTTAATACTCCATGGACTTACAAGCTCCCCTTTTATTTCACACCGCCGACATCCATAAACAAAAGATCATGATATCAACTGGGTAATATGTACAGGTGTTGAAAGCGTTCCCCATGACAGCATGGTTCTGCTAATTCCCAACTTATAAGTGCAATCATATACAACATACATGACACAATGGTTCAAGTTTATTAGGAGCAATAAAGTGAAGTGTTCCATCAAGTTTGTGAGAGCTTTAATCACTAATTTTCTCATAACAAGTTTAATTTAGAAGATACATAAAACATGAATATACTTGGAATGGTGTAACACACCATGCATAGGAATTTATAGTGTACTCTTTGGAATAACTTGCTTTCTTGGGAGTTGGATGCAAGAGTAGAGCTTACTCAGTACAAGTGGAGGCTAGCAAAAGACTCGGAGCGACCAACTAAGAGAGCAATGATGGCCATAATCATGCAGAGCAACAAAACATTATTAATCAAAGCATAAAATTGTACCACAAGTTAAAAAACTAAATGATCATAGAGGCTAAGGTGACTGGTTCATAGTCATAACATGGTGTAAGAATGTGCCAAGTCAACCCAAACAAAACATTAAAGGAGAATACCACAATATTATGCTTTTATATGCTAAAACAACGCATAATTCTTTCAAGGCACATTAAGCAATCTCAATTGTTTGAAACAAGTAATGCTACAACAATAATCACTAAGTATAAGGTCAAAGTAACATCTAGCATGACATGATAAAGTCTAATCCACAGTCAAAACAAGCTCCCTTTTGTACCACTATGAGCATGAAACTCTCTATTCTTTTGTCCAACACCAATCAACTTATTTGAAACAAAAGAGCGAATGCGAGGGTCCAAATACTTTATTCAAGCAAAATAAACAAATGAAAACCAAAAATGAAAACTAAGACGCTCCAAGAACAACACAACAGTGCATGAAACAATAAAAAAGGTGTCTAGAAAGAGACCTGAGATTTTTATTGATGAAGAAGGGGATGCCTTGGGCATCCCCAAGCTTTGACACTTGTACCTCTTGAATATTTATTGGGGTGACATAGGGTGGCATCCCCAAGCTTGAGATTTTTTCTCTTCATCTCATCACATCATTCTTCCCCTACAGTTTGAAAATTTCCTTCATACAGAACTTCACACAATCTCCATTAGCAACATTAGTGTATTCAAGATAATAAGTCTTTGCGTTTAGTTTAAACACAAGTAAAACTTTCATTAAAACACAAGCTACTATAGCAATTCCTTTAAAAGCTCAAGTGATCAAGAAGAACTCAAAAAGAAATTGATTCAGAGGTAAATGAAAATAATGGCAGAAATCTGTCAAAATAGACCAGCAGATAAAAACCGATGTTTTCGAAGACCTTATGTTGCTCAAATTGAAAAGTGTTGAACTAACAAAATTTATATAACAACCTGGGGCATAAGCTCAGAAAATTACAGATCAATCCGACATACAGGGTTTTTTCACGAATGTTTACAGTGGAGCACTAAAATCTGTTTTGGGACAGTAGCTTCCCCAAATCTTACTTCTCTCTCATTAGAGGTTATTCTTGGTACAAAAAACCACACAAAAGGATAAGGAGAGGTTATTATAGAAATAATAACTTCCAAGACACAACTAAAACTATTGTGTTATCTCCCAAGAAGTACTTTTCTTTAACGCCTTTAAGTTAGGCATAGAAAGCAAGAATCAAGTATTTTCAAATGAAGAAGCATTAACATCAAATTTTGCTTTAATAGGAGGAGCAAAAGGTAACTTCTCTCTCCTTATAGGGAAGTGTTCTATATCTTTCTTAAATGGGAATTGATATTTAATGGTGCCTTCTTTCATATCAATAATGGCACCAACAATTCTAAGAAAAGGTCTTCCCAAAGTAATAGGACAAGAAGCATTGCATTCAACATCCAAAACATAGAAATCAACAGTGACATAGGCATTGTTAACCATAATAAGAACATCATTAATACTCCCCATAAGTTTCTTTATAGCATTATCATCAAGTGAGACATCTAAATAGCAATCTTCCAAAGGTGGCAAATCAAGCATTTCATAAATATTTCTAGGCATAATAGAGACACTAGAACCAAGGTCACATAAAGATTTGAGATCAAAGTCATTCACTTGCATATTAATGATGGGTTCCAAACCATCTTCTAATTTCCTAGGAATAGAAGCTTTATGTTTCAATTTTTCTTCTTTAATTTTAATGAGAGCATCTGTAATGTGTTTTGTGAAATCCATATTCATAGCACTAGCATTAGGACTTCTAGTAAGCTTTTATAGGAACATAATTACTTCAGAAATATTGCAACCATCAAGATCAAAATCAAACTTAGCATCATAGGTAGTAGACTTATTGTTTCCCATATTTCGAAAAATTTCAGCATTCTTATTGGGTTTAGGCATTGCTGTAAAAGGAATGGGGACTTCTTGTGGTTTGCTAGCATCAACATTGGTGGTGGTAATAGTGCAAATAATATTGTTTCTAGCTATTTTTCATCTTCTCTTTCTCACTTAGCATGGAATTTAGCTAACAGTCTAACATTTCCATCAATTCTATTTTGTATGGCATTAGCAGCAACAAAGGGATTTTCCATGGTTTTAGGTTTAGCAGCCATTTTATTAATCAAATAGGATTGTGCTTCATACAAAGATGAAATATGTTTCTCAACATTCAAAAGCTTTTCCTCCACAGTCTTGTTGAAAGTAGTTTGTTTACTAATAAAGTCTTTAAGCATGACTTCAAATTCAGAGGGTGCACTTCTATTGTTGTTGTAGGAATTTCCATAAGCATTACCATTATTGGGAGGATAAGACCTATAATTATTGTTGCCAAAATTATTCCTATAGGAATTGTTGCTGAAATTGTTATTTCTAATGAAGTTCACATCAACTTGCTCTTCTTGAGGAACCAGAGAGGCTAAATGAACATTATTTGGATCAATATGAGCTTTTCCATTAACAAGCATAGACATAATGGCATCAATTTTATCACTCAAGGAGGAGGTTTCTTCAACAGAATTTACCTTGTTACCTTGTGGAGCTCTCTCAGTGTGCCATTCAGAATAGTTAACCATCATATTATCAAGGAGATTTGTTGCAACACCCAAAGTAATGGTCATAAAGGTACCTCCAGCAGCAAAATCCAACAGATTTCTTGAAGAAAAATTCAGTCCTACATAAAAGGTTTGGATAATCATCCAAGCAGTAAGTCCACGAGTGGGACAATTCTTTACCAAAGATTTCATTCTTTTCCAAGCTTGAGCAACATGTTCATTATCAAGTTGTTTAAATTTCATTATTTCACTTCTCATAGATATAATCTTAGCAGGAGGATAGTATTTTCCAATAAAAGCATCTTTGCATTTAATCCAAGAATCAATACTATTTCTAGGCAAGGATAGCAACCATCCTTATATTTTTGCATCTCACAAAGTTCAACAAAATTATTAAGGTGTGCAGCAGCATCATCATAACTAGCACCCGAAAATTGCTCTTTCGTAACAAGATTCAACAAAGCAGGTTTCATTTCGTAAAAGGTAGCATCAGGAGCAGGTGGAGAAATAGGTGTGCAAAGGAAATCATTGTTGTTTGTGCTAGTGAATTCACACAACTTGGTGTTCTCAGGAGTGTTCATTTTTGCAAAAGTGAGGCAAGCAAACAGCAGTAGCAACTATAGTAGGAACTATTTTTTTGTGTTTTTGATAAGAAAAAGCAAACCAAACAAAACAATTTTTTGTATTTTTGAAATAAAGAAACAAGAAAAACTAAGCAAAACAAAAACAAAGTAAAGAGAATGGTTGTGAGAGAATCCCCTTGCGAGAATCTTCTTTCTCCCTGAAAGCTTACTGACGAGGAGGAAGAGATTGAAGCTGTCGTTAACTCCCTGGCAACGGCGCCAAAAATCGTCTTGATGAGCTCAGTGAATTGCAGAGCTTCATTGGAAAACCCCAAGAGGAAGGATTGATGAGCACAGTAGCAAGTTTTCCCTCAGTTATGAAACCAAGGTTATCGAACCAGTAGGAGGAAGGAAACAACTCCAAGGTGTTGCTAACAACTTGGAATCCTGCATAACACAAATTCAAAACTTTGCCCCAACTTACGGTGAGTTTGTCGATCTCACTAGTTTGCTGAAAACAAAGGATTAAACGTATAGTATGGAAGATAATAGTTGCTGTTAGATAGTAAACGGTAACAATAGATGATGTATCAATGATAAATATTGGACCGGGATCCACAGTTCACTAGAGGTGTTCTCCTTGAAAAAGATAACATGCTGGGTGAACAAATTACAGCGGGGCAATTGACAGATTGAGAAAGCATAACAATGCATATACTAGACATCATGACTCCTATGAGATTTGATTGGGCAGTACAACAATATACATATACCGTAATCCAACTTCATCTAGGACTAATAGTTCACCTTCAGGTTATCATCCGAACCCCTTCCAGTATTAAGTTGCAAGCAACGGATAATTGCATTAAGCAGTGTGTATAAAGTAAACAATACAATTGTTCCATGAACAAAAGATTGTTGTTTTCTCCCTAGTAGCAACATCACATCTACAATCTTAGAGATTTCTGTCACTTCCCTAGATTACTAGAGGCATGAACCTACTATCGAGCATAAATACTCCCTCTTGGAGTCATAAGCATGTACTTGGCCAAGATAGCTACTAGCAACGGAGAGCATGCAAGATCACAAATAACACAGAAATGATAGAATCAATAATCAATCTAACATAGTATCTCAATATCCATCAGATCCCCCGTAAACACAACGTGTATTATTACAAATAGATGATCTTGATCATGAACGGATCTCACAAGATCTAAACATGATAGCACAAAGTAGGAGAAACAACCATATAGCTACTGTATGGACCCATAGTCCAAAGGTGAACTACTCAGGAATCATACCGGAGGCTAGCATGGTGATGAAGAAGTCCTCCAGGATGAGGAGTGGGGGGCAAGGATACCCCCCTTCTAGAAGGTCTATCTCGAGTTTAAAACCCCCTTGGCCGGCTGGGCCCTATGGGGCCTTGTGCCCCTGGCCCAATGCGGCCAGGGCACTCCCTCATAGGCCCATGCCCCCTCCCGGAAGGTGGGGCCACGTTGGTCCCCTTCCGGAAGGTTCTAGAAGCTTCCGGTACAATACCGATTAACCCGGAACAATTCCGAACTCCAAAAAACTGCACTGCCTTATATGAATCTTATTCTCCGGACCACTCCGGAACCTCTCGTGATGTCCTGAATCCCATCCGAGACTCCGAACAAAAACTCATAAACCAATTATCCAATCTATCCTAGCGTCGAGACACGTTAAGTGTGTGACCCTGCGGGTTCGAGAATATGCAGACATGATCTTCTATCAATAATCAACAGCGGGGTCTGGAAACCCATATTGACTCCCACACATTCATCGATGATCATATCGGATGAACCACGATGCCAAGATTCAATCAATCCCATATATATTCCCTTCGTCTCGCAATATTTTACTTGCCCGAGATTCGATCGTCGGTACCATCATACCTAGTTCAATCTCGTTCACAGCAAGTACTTTACTCGTTCCGTAATCCGATATCACTTTGTGATTAACTCCTTAACCACATGCTTGCAAGCGGTGTTGATATCGATTACCGAGTGGGCCCGAAGTATATCTCTCCGACTTGGGAGGGACAAATCCCATCTCGATACATACAACCCAACAGATACTTTCCGATCACCTGAGAGACACCTTTATGATCACCCTCTCATAGGATGACGTTTGATGACCTCAAAGCTTTCTTCCGATACCAGGGAGTTGTATTATCTCATGGTCTAAGGAATGCAATATTTGACATAAGAAAAGCTTCGCAAAGACGAACACGATGACACGATCTAATTGCTTCGCTTAGTTTGGGTCTGTCCATCATATCATTCTCCCAATGATATGATCTCATTATTAATTGACAACTCATGTCCATGGTTAGGAAACCTTAACCATCATTAATCAATGAGCTAGTCCATAGAGGCGTACTAGGGACACGGTGTTGTTCACAAACCACACAAGTATTAAAGTTTCCGCTTAATACAATTCTAGCATGGAATATAAACATTATAGTGAACAAGAATTATAATAATAACATCTTTATTATTGCCTCTAGGGCATAATTCCAACAGTCTCCCACTTGCACTAGAGTCAATAATCTAGTTTACATCTGGCAACAATCTCACACCCATGGCACTGAGGTGCTGATCATGTTTTACACGTGGAAGAGGTTTAGTCAATGGATCTGCGACATTCCGATCTGTATGTACTTTGCTAATCTTTAGATCTCCATCTGCTATATAATCTCAGATTATATGAAACTTGCGGTTGATATGCTTGGTCTTTGGATGATATCTTGGTTCCTTAGCGAGTGTTATGGCACCAGTGTTGTCACACAATATCTCCAGTGGGTCCAATGCACTTGGAACCACGCCAAGCTCAGTGATGAAGTTCCTGATCCAAACTCCTTCACTTGACGCTTCTGCAGCAGCCATGTATTCCGCTTCTACTGTAGATCCAACGATCACACTTTGCTTGCAGCTTATCCAGCTCACAGCTCCTCCATTCAAAATATACACGTATCCTGTCTGAGATTTAGAATCATCCTTGTCGGTGTCGAAACTAGCGTCGACGTAACCTTTTACGACGAGCTGTTCATCACCCCCATAGACTAAGAACATTTCTGTAGTTCTATTTAGGTACTTTAGGATGTTCTTCACGGCTGTCCAGTGTTCCACTCCTGGATCACTTTGATATCTGCTCGTCAAACTAAGAGCATTGGACACATCCGGTCTAGTACACAGCATGGCATACATGATAGAACCTATGGCCGAGGCATAAGGCACTTTGCTCATAGCTTCCCTATCATTTACCGTAGCTGGACACTGAGCCTTGCTCAATATCTTACCTGACAACATAGGCACTGAACCTTTCTTCGCCTTATCCATTCTGAACCTTTTCAGAACTTTGTCTAGGTATGTACTCTGGCTTAAAGCTATCAGGCGTCTTTGTCTATCTCTATAGATTTTGATGCCCAATATATAAGCAGCTTCACCTAGGTCTTTCATTAAAAAACACTTGTTCAAATAACTCTTCACATCGTTAAGCATGTTAATGTCATTTCCGATAATCAATATGTCATCCACATATAGTACCAGAAACGTCACCGAGCTCCCACTCACTTTCTTGTAGATGCAAGCTTCGTAGCAATTTGGAAAAAATCCAAAGCTCTTGATCACTTGATCAAAACGAAGGTTCCAACTCCGAGATGCTTGCTTCAGTCCATAAATGGAACGCTGAAGTTTGCATACTTTATCAGCATCCTTAGGATCGACAAGACCTTCGGGTTGCATCATATACAACTCTTCATCAATGTTGCCATTGAGGAAAGCAGTCTTGACATCCATCTGCCATATTTCATAATCATGAAACGCAGCAATTGCTAATAAAATCCGAATGGTCTTAAACATCGCTACGGGAGAGAAAGTCTCATCGTAGTCAACACCTTGAACTTGTCGAAAACCTTTCGCGACAAGCCGTGCTTTATAGACGGTAACATTACCATCCGCGTCCGTTTTCTTCTTGAAGATCCATTTGCATTCAACGGCCTTTCGGTCGCTAGGAGGGTCCACCAAAGTCCATACTTGGTTTTCGCTCATGGATCCCAATTCGGATTTCATGGCTTCTAGCCATTTCTCAGAGTCTGGGCTCATCATCGCTTCCTCATAGTTCGTAGGTTCACTGTCTTCTACTAACAAGACAGTCAAGACAGGGTTGCCGTACCACTCAGGAGGGGCACGCGACCTTGTCGACCTGCGACGTTTAGTAGCAGCATCGTCCGAAGCTTCATGATCCTTGTCATTAGCTTCCTCTATTGTTGGTGCAGGCGGCACTGGAACAATTTCAGGTGCTGCGCTACTCTCCAATTCAAGAGAAGGTTCAATAACCTCGTCTAGCTGTACTTTCCTCCCACTCACTTCTTTCGAGAGAAACTCCTTCTCAAGAAAGGAACCGTTCTTTGCGACAAACACTTTGCCTTCGGTTCTGTGATAGAAGGTATACCCAATAGTTTCCTTAGGGTATCCTATGAAGACGCATTTCTCCTCTTTGGGTTCGAGCTTGTCCGGCATCAACTTCTTGACGTAAGCTTCGCATCCCCAAACTTTAAGAAACGACAACTTAGGTTTAGCACCAAACCATAGTTCATACGGTGTCATCTCAACGGATTTAGATGGTGCCCTATTTAAAGTGAATGCAACGGTTTCTAATGCATAACCCCAAAATGATAACGGCAAATCAGTAAGAGACATCATTGATCGGACCATATCTAATAAGGTTCGATTCCGGCGTTCAGACACACCATTGCGCTGTGGTGTTCCGGGTGGCATGAGTTGTGAAATGATTCCACTTGCTTTAAGATGCGTGAGAAAATCATAACTCAAATATTCACCTCCACGATCGGATCGTAGAAACTTAATCTTTCTGTTACGATGGTTCTCCACTTCATTCTGAAATTCTTTGAACTTTTCAAACGTTTCAGATTTATGTTTCATTAAATAGATATACCCATATCTACTTAAGTCATCGGTAAAAGTGAGAAAATAGCGATATCCACCGCGCGTCGAAACACTCATCGGTCCGCATACATCGGTATGTATGATTTCCAACAAGTCCGTTGCTCGCTCCATCATACCGGAGAACGGTGTTTTGATCATCTTGCCCATGAGGCATGGTTCGCATGTGTCAAATGATTCAAAATCAAGAGACTCCAAAATTCCATCAGAATGGAGTTTCTTCATGCGCTTTACACCAATATGACCTAGACGACGGTGCCACAAATAAGTAGTATTATCACTATCTACTTTGCATCTCTTAGCCTCAATGTTATGGATGTGTGTTTCATCCTTTTCGAGATTTAGAAGAAATAAACCATTCACAATAGGTGCATGAACATAAAAGATGTTACTCATATAAATAGAACAACCATTATTCTCCGATTTAAATGAATAACCGTCTTGCAATAAACACGATCCAGAAATAATGTTCATGCTCAACGCAGGCACATAATAACACTTATTAAGGTTTAAAACTAATCCCGAAGGTAAAACTAAGGAGAGCGTGCCGATGGCCATCACATCAACTCTTGATCCGTTGCCAACGCGCATCGTCACATCATCCCTCGCAAGCCGCCGTCTATTCCGTAGCTCCTGTTTTGAGTTACAAATATTAGCAACTGAACCGGTATCAAATACCCAGGCACTACAACGAGGGCTAGTAAGGAAAACATCAATAACATGTATATCAAATATACCTTTGATGGTGCCAGCCTTCTTGTCCGCTAAGTACTTCGGACAGTTGCGCTTCCAGTGACCCTTGTCCTTGCAATAGAAGCACTCACTGTCTGGCTTAGGACCAGACTTGAGCTTCTTCTCAGCAGGGGCAGTGCGCTTGCCGCCGCCCTTCTTGAAGGGCTTCTTTGCTCCCTTACCTTTCTTGAAGGTGGGCTTGTTGACCATCAACACATGATTATCCTTTTTGATGTCCACCTCCGCAGCCTTCAATTTTGCGAAGAGCTCGGTGATCGTATCAGTGGAACCAATCTGATTGTGAGTCACTACAAAACTTTTGTAGCTGGGAGGGAGTGATTGCAGAACCCTGTCAATCTTGAGCTCCTCTAGAATCATGCATTCCAGTTGCTCAAGGCGTTGAGTGTAGCCCGTCATCTTAATGGCGTGCTCACTAACGGAACTCCCTTCCTCCATCTTGCAGTTAAAGAACTTCTCGGAGATCTCATATCTCTCAGAACGGGCCTGAGTCGGAAACATGGTTTTCAGCTCTTCGAGAATCTCAAAGGGCCCGGGATAGTCTTCAAAACGATTTTGAAGTTCTGGTTCCATAGCAAACAACATGGTGCTCTTAATCACACCATAATCATCTTTGCGTGACTGATAGACATCTTTCTCATCAGCCGGCGCAGTTGCGGCAGGGGGGGTCACCTAACGCTTTCCCAAGGACATAGTCCTTTTGACCGCCAGAGAGAATGATTCTTAGATTGCGGAACCAATTGGTGAAGTTAGACCCATTGTTTCTAAGCTTTTCCTTCTCAGCAAAAACGTTGAAGTTGAAGTTGGACTTGGCCATGTGCTATAGTATTTGCAAGTACAATTTAGACTATGTTCATGATAAATAGTTCAACTTAATCAAATTACTAGATGAACTCCCACTAAATTCAACATCCCTCAAGTTGTTTAGTGAACACGACCCAAATTCACCACACCTAATCCGATCTTCACGAGAAGAGATGTGGTTTCAATGGTGGACAACGAAGTGTCGATCATATAATTCATATGACTCATGCTTAACCTTTCGGTTCAAGTGTTCCGAGGCCATGTCCGTACATGCTAGGCTCGTCAAGTTAGACCCAAGTATTTCCGCGTGTGCAAAACTGGCTTGCACCCGTTGTATGTGAGCGTAGAGTCTATAGCACCCGATCATCACGTGATGCTTGGACACGACGAACTTTCGCAACGGTGCATACTTGGGGAGAACACAGTTTTATCTTGATCTTTAAGTGAGGAATCATCTTATAATGCTACCATCGCGATCTAAGCATAATAAGATACATAAAAGGATAAACATCACATGCATATAACTTTATGTGACATGGTATAGCCAATCTTCGCGCAATGATCTCCATCTTGTGCGTTCCGGCATGATCTCCATCACTCCACCATGATTGCCTCCACCACGAATAACAACTACAACTATTGCTAACTACTTAGCGATAAAGTGAAACTATTACATGGCGCATAAGAAGTTGACACACAGGTCATACACAATTATAAAGACAACCATATGGCTCCTGCCGGTTGTGTACTCATCGACATGCAAGTCGTGAAACATTACAAAACATGATCATCGCATACATTATACACATCACATCTTGGGCCATACCATATCACAGAAAACACTCCCTGCAAAAACAAGTTAGACGCCTCTACTTTGTTGTTGCATGTTTTACGTGGCTTATGGGAGTAGATGCTAAGAACGATTCTTACTTACGGAAAGCCACAACGGTGATATTATGGTTGCCAAACTCTGGTGTTAATCCCATGACAACTATAGTGAGAGAAACTGGCATCCACCAGCCGCATGTGTGGAACAAGCCACACGTCAAGTGCGGAGCCGGTCTCGCGAACGACGTCACGTAAGGTTGGCCTGGACCGCTTCGATCTCACTATCCCGCGTCATAAGAAGAACACAAACAAGAGGCTTGCAACAGAAAACATAAACGCCCGCAACAACCATGTTGCGTTCTACTCGTGAAACACATCTACGCATAGATCTAGCTCTGATACTACTGAAGGGTTTCGCGGCATAGTAAATCAAAATTTTCTACGGATGCGAACAGAGGGAAAGCCAAGATCTAATCTAGGAGATGCAAACAACGAGAGAGATTGGATTAGATCTTCATACCCTTGAAGATTCGCACAGCGGAACGTTAGTCGGAACATGGGTGATGTAGTCGTACTCGCTTCTCCTCCTCGCGATCCGATCCGATCTAGCACCACAAGTGGCGGTGCCTCCATGAGATGCACACGTGCAGCACCTCGACGTCTCCTCCTTCCTTGGTACAGCAAGTATGGTGGAGAGATGGATTGGATCTACAACACGACGGCGTGGTGTATATGGTGGAGAATTTCTACAGCAGGGCTTCGCCTACAAACAGTCGGGAGGGAGAGAGGAAGGGCAGCAGGGCGGCTAGGGTTGGAGGGGAAGGTGAGAGGGGTTGGTGCTCCCCCACCCCTCTTTATATAGAGGGGGGAGCAGCCCTAGCCCCTCCCCCAAGCCAAAACCGGCGGCCCCAAAGGATAAGGAGTGGGGGGCAAGGAAACCCCCCTTCTAGAAGGTCTATCTCGAGTTTAAAACCCCCTTGGCCGGCTGGGCCCTATGGGGCCTTGTGCCCCTGGCCCAATACGGCCAGGGCACTCCCTCATAGGCCCATGCCCCCTCCCGGAAGGTGGGGCCATGTTGGTCCCCTTCCGAAAGGTTCTAGAAGCTTCCGGTACAATACCGATTAACCCGGAACAATTTCGAACTCCAAAAACTGCACTGCCTTATATGAATCTTATTCTCCGGACCACTCCGGAACCTCTCGTGATGTCCCGGATCCCATCCGAGACTCCGAACAAAAACTCATAAACCAATTATCCAATCTATCCTAGCGTCGAGACACGTTAAGTGTGTGACCCTGCGGGTTCGAGAATATGCAGACATGATCTTCTATCAATAATCAACAGCGGGGTCTGGAAACCCATATTGACTCCCACACATTCATCGATGATCATATCGGATGAACCACGATGCCAGGATTCAATCAATCCCATATATATATCCCCTTCGTCTCGCGATATTTTACTTGCCCGAGATTCGATCGTCGGTACCGTCATACCTAGTTCAATCTCGTTTACAACAAGTACATTACTCGTTCTGTAATCCGATATCACTTTGTGATTAACTCCTTAACCACATGCTTGCAAGCGGTGTTGATATCGATTACCGAGTGGGCCCGAAGTATATCTCTCCGACTTGGGAGGGACAAATCCCATCTCGATACATACAACCCAACAGATACTTTCCGATCACCTGAGAGACACCTTTATGATCACCCTCTCATAGGATGAAGTTTGATGACCTCAAAGCTTTCTTCCGATACCAGGGAGTTGTATTATCTCATGGTCTAAGGAATGCAATATTTGACATAAGAAAAGCTTCGCAAAGACGAACACGATGACACGATCTAATTGCTTCGCTTAGTTTGGGTCTGTCCACCATATCATTCTCCCAATGATATGATATCATTATTAATTGACAACTCATGTCCATGGTTAGGAAACCTTAACCATCATTAATCAATGAGCTAGTCCATAGAGGCGTACTAGGGACACGGTGTTGTTCACAAACCACACAAGTATTAAAGTTTCCGCTTAATACAATTCTAGCATGGAATATAAACATTATCATGAACAAGAATTATAATAATAACCTCTTTATTATTGCCTCTAGGGCATAATTCCAACAGATCTCTCCCCTCCGGCAGCATGCCGGGAAGAGCTTCAGATCCCCCGATCTAGGGACGATGGTGGCGGTGGCTACATACTGTTTCGTGGAGATTTGATCGGGTCCTTAGGGTTTCTGCATCGGGGTGACTTTATAGGGGAAGGGGCAAGGTCGATGGGCGCCCGAGGGGCCCACACCTGGTTGCAGCGCCCCTGGGCCACGTGGCCCTAGGGTGTGGCCACCTCGTGGGCCCCCTTCGGCTGCCCTTTGTGTAGGGGTTCGTAGCATGGAAAACAAAAATTTTCTATCGCATACAAACAAACAAGCCAAGATCTATCTACTAGATTGTAGCAACGAGTCGATGGAATAACTTACCCTCGAAGATTCCAAAGCGGTTAACGAGAGCAGATTCTCGTGGGTGATGTAGTCGTACTCTTTCCGATCTCAAGATCGCGTAGACGATCCTTCCGGCGCCACGTTCCAGCAGCGCTCCCGCAGTCGGTCACACGTTCGGTACTTGACGAAGACCTTCCTCTCCCTTGTTCCAGCAGGCAGCGGAGGTTGTAGCACTCTCCTCGCGATTCCGGCAGCACAACGGCGTGGTACCGGAAGTAGAGGGGAGATCTCGCAGGGCTTCGCCTTAAGCCGGAGCGAGTATGGTGGAGTATGAGAGAGAGATATTAGTGGTCTAGAGATTAGACACACCAATTAGAAGGCTCTAAACCGAAGGATAGGGCAATTAGAAGCTCTAAACCAAAACGGCTCTAAACCGGAGATTAGAGGATAGGAACTTGTGTGTCTAGAGGAGGAGGCCCTGCCCCTCCTTTTATAGGTGGGAGGGGCGGCCAAGGGGAGGGGAGTCCCTCCCCAAGTCGGCCTTGGTTGGCGCGCCGGCTTGGAGGGACTCCTCCCCCAAGTCGGTTCCAACCACCTCTTGCTTGTTTCCCACAGTTTCCTGTTTTAGCCGTTTGACTTTCAAACTGGCCGTTTGACTTTTCTGTTTGGGATTCAATTTAATCCTTTATTTGGAACAGCGAGAACACTTAGTACATGATGCAATCATTCCAATATGCAATGACACATTCATGTACCCTCCCCCCCCCCCCCGGAGTGCCGGACAATCCAGAACCTTCTAGAACATTCCCGATGAAAACACCGGAATCATTCCCGAACTCCGAAACGGGACTTTCCTTATATGAATCTTATTCTCCGGACCATTTCGGATCACCTCGTGATATCCCGGATCCCATCCGAGACTCCGAACAACATTCGGTCTCTTTCTCATAATACCATAACTACTCAAACAATGTCGAATCCTTAAGTGTGTCTCCCTACGGTTCGTGAATTATGCGGACATGATCGAGACACTTCTCCGAACAATAACCAATAGAGGAATCTGGAAATTCATATGGCTCCCACATATTTCTACAATTACTTTGCGATCGAATGAACCACTTACATACGATACCAATTTCCCTTTGTCTCACGATAGTTTACTTATCCGAGGTTATGATCGTCAGTATCTCTGCATACCTAGTTCAACCTCGTTACCGATAAGTACTCTTTTCTCGTTCCCGTGATATGTGATCCCTTGTGATCTAGTCACATGCTTGCAAGCTAATTGGATGACATTCCACCGAGAGGGCCCAGAGTATATCTATCCGTCATATGGATGGACAAATCCCACTCTTGATCCATGTGTCTCAACCAATACTTTCCGAACACTCAATGCCACCTTTATAGCCACCCAGTTACGGTGTGGTGTTTGATGTCATCAAAGCATCCATCCGGTAAAGGTGATATGCATGATCTCATGGTCGAAGGAATTAGGTTACTATGTATCAGAAAGCATATAGCAATTGAACTATTGAAATGACTTGATCTTTATGCTACGCCTATCTATAGGAGTATGTCCATCACATCATTCTCCTAATGATATGATCCTGTTGTTAATAACATCTCTATGTTCATGATCAGGAAACCATGATCATATATTAACCAACAAGCTAGTTTAACAAGAGGCTTTACTAGGGACACTTATTTTAGTTTACAAATCACACAAGTATTAATGTTTCCGGTTAATACAATTATAGCATGATATGTAAACATTTATCATAAGTGTGAAGATATGATAATAACCACTTTATTATTGCCTCTTGGGCATATCTCCAACAGTCTCCCACTTGCACTAGAGTCAATAATCTAGTTTCAAACCTTTGTGTATTCAACACCTATGGCTTTCCGATGTTGTATGTACACAATTGCTAGTGGTCAACTGATCTCCGGATCTGACACTTCCAGGTCCGTGTGTAATTGCATGTCTTTGCGTCTCTACGCATCAGTCATTCTCTAATGAGATGGCTTTGTATAAATTTGGTCTTTCGGTGTGACCTTTAGCTCTTTGGGGTTAAAACATGTTGATAATATTGTCGCACAATATATCTTCATAGTATTATCCCACTGTGAACTACACCTAGTTTGATAACAAACTACTTGACACAAATGCCCTCTTTTGCTGCTAAAATAGCAGTCATATACTTAGCCTTTTGTTGTAGTATCTGTCACAATGTCTTAACTTTGGAACTCATCCAAATCCATTATGGAACTCACTTTCCATTATATTATGCCACCCTTAGTTTAGATTGAGATAAACTTAATTTATACTTTGTGACAAAACTAGTATCAATGTAGTACTTTTACAATGAACTAACCATCTATTTGTCACTTCTACAAATATTATACTCTTAGTTCTTCCAAAAGATCATAAGAATATCCTTACTATTGTCCAATGATCATCTTACGAATCATTCTGGTATATGCTCACAACATTTAGAGCATAGGACATATCTGGATTTGTACATATCACAGTATGATTGATATAAATACTCTTTGTGATTTCATACATCAAGTATCAATCTATACTTGATTATTCGTTTCACTTTACCAAATGTCAATACACTTGAATATATCATCAACATTGAACTCATTCAATCCTTTCTGTGCGACAAGAACCTTTTTCTTGTAGTTTCTGTATTGAACTCATTCAATACCTTGTCTATGTACTTCTGGCACAACCATATTAGCGTCTATTGATGCCAAATATTTGGGTTTTGCCTAAGTCTTTCATCGGGATGAAATTCTTAATATGTGTTAATAAAAGATACATTATTTCCAATCAACAATATGTCTTCCACATAATGTATTAGAAAATATGTCTTAGCGCTCCCACTTAATTTCTTGCAAATGCAATCATCTTCATTGTCTCTAATGAACTTTTAAACTCCTTTAACAGTTTCATCATAGTGAAGATTCCAACTCCGCTATGCTTACTTCAACCATTGAAGTTTGCATATGCTTTTAGCATCCTTTGAATTAACAAAACCCTATGGACCATGTTACGCACATGTCCTAGGTAACAATTCTATTAGAAGAACTTGTTTTGTTTATTCAACTACCACATAACAAATTTATATGTAGTGGTTGCTACATTAATCCATCTAGACTAAATATCACTTATGAAAGATCAAATCTTGTCATAGTCAACCTTTGAACATTTTGTGAACTCTTTCCCAACATGTCGACTACTTCATAGATGTGAAACATCCATGTCTATTTCTTTATAGATCCAGACACAACTGTAAGGTCTTACACCTTTCTCGAGGGTCCTTCAAGTTCAAAACTTGATTTCTCGTGTATGGAATTATCACGGATTTTATGGCTTCAAGCCATTTTACGGAGTCAGGGCCCATCATCGCTTATTTGCATGTAGTACGTTCATTATTCTCAAATAATGATTCAACCCTCAAATCTTGGTATTTGATTGTTTACTCGACCTACTTGGTTCAATAGAAACTTTGACCTCTGTAACCACAACCTTTGAGGCACGTGAGCCATGAGCATTGTTGCTGCCTCCGGAACACTTTTCGGTGCTGCGCAACTTTGCACATATAGCTAAGGTTCTTTTAACCTTATCAAAGTTATATTGTCCTCCCACTTATCTCTTCACGAAAAAATCCTTCTCAAAGAAACTTGACGTTCTAAGTGACAAACACTTTTGTCTCCGGTGTTATGGAGGAATACTTAACAGTTTATACAAAGACAGGTTCATCCGACTTTGGTTGCACACATCTTTCTTATGCATAGCATACCAATGTTTAAGAAAGGACAACTTGGGTTTTATCCCAAACCATAACTTTATATGGTGTCATTTCAACGGATTATGATGGAGCTCTTTTCAGTGGAAAAACGGTAATCTCTAAAGCTTTTAATCTTTAAAATATAATGGCAGTTTTATGAATTACACCTTCGATCTTACCATGTCAAACAAGGTTTAATTACATATCTCGAACGCTCCATACTCTTATGGTGTTTCGGGAAAATGAAAATCCACGGAACGATTCCATAAATCTTAGGTATTATGCTAAACTTTGTAACTCAAATATCTTCCTTTATGATCTTTATCATAAACTGTTTATATTCTTGTTACAATGATCTTGCACTTCATCTTGAAAGTCTTTGAACTTTTCAAATGTTTCATACTTCATCCTTATTAAGTAAATATTCATATATTCACTCAAATTTTCGGAGAAAGCATATGAAGTTGAAATCCATCGCTCTTGACTACACATAATGGATTTCGTATAACAATATGTACAAGTTCCAATAAGCTAGTCATTCGTTCCCTTTTGGCCTATGAACGAAGTTTTAATTATCTCTAGGAAAGTTTCACAAGCGTCATTTGATCAAAAATCAAAAACTCCAAAATTCCATCCACATGGAGTTTCTTCATGTTTTCTTTCCAATATAATTTAAACGGCGATGTCACTTCCTAATTGATCTTTCAATCAATTTGTCCTTCGACATTTTTAGCACTAGTTTTATGGATGTGATTTCTCCAACAAGATTTTGTGAATCATCCATCTTTTATGGATTACGGCAATTAATTGAACAACCCTTTTGTTCTCATAATACCTGATAAAACAAATCTTGAAGGCAAGCTTTGATGTTTAACGAGCAACACAATAACCTTTTATTTGTTCTCGATGAACATCATCACATATTCTTTTGCTAGTTACTTAGGCCATTGTAGTTCATGAATTGTGTTGTTTCGTATGACGATTCACACCAACAAATTCAGTATCAAATACTTAAGAACCACATTGTTTAATAAGCAAAGAATATAGCCATAACATGTATATCATCTATATACTTAAACTGAACAATTCTAGTCTTTTCTTTTCTGCCATATATTTATGAGATTCTCTTTCAGTATTTCCTTTTCTGTTTGAAAGAATCTATCAACATCAATAGTGGAGTCAAACATATGACACATAATCCAAAGCATGTATAATTAAATACCAATGTCTTTGGACTTGCACTTTGAAGTAGATCACCTATCATCAAATGTTTGGTGTTCTTTCAAATTCCTTTCTTTAGTAATCTCTTGGTGTATTAAACATCTTACCTACATCAAATATTCACCCTCATCATGGATTTATCCATGATCAAGCTACTTTTAGCTTGTAACGGTGAATCACAAGTATAATGTTGCTCTCCAAAACCTTTTGGAGGATTAGGACAACTAGTGTCTCCAACCTTTTGCAATTTCTCATCAAATATGAGAACATGACTTTTGCCATATTATACTCTATCATGTTGTAACCAATACTTCGTTTCAGATATCACAATATCTTCCACACATCATGGTTTCTGAAACAACTCTTTCAGATCCTAGATAACCTTGATATTAAGAGAATCCTTTGAATATCAAGAATCATGGATACAAACATGATACTTATATACTAACACTTGGAATTGTTACTCTTGATTTAATACTAATTATTAAACTTCATGGAGTAACCGGAACTTACTGAAAGTTTGCAATAGGACTTTTAAACTTTAGATTAACACTTCAAAACAATACGATACCAGTTCGTAAAGTAACTAACCAGAATTCTATAGTTCAATCATCTCAATTATAACTAAGCGCAAGGTGGTAAACGGATGCCAATGACTACAACAACTATGCAAATTCACTTTGATTTAGTTTATGATAAATTGAGTTCTAATTAATAATTAAATTAATCTAGGTGAACTCCCACTCAAAACAATATCCCTCACATTGTTTTAGTGATCACACGAACCAAATCCACCACATCAAAACCGATCATCACGAGAGTTGATATAGCTTCAATGGCGAACAATCAACATGTTCATCATATCTACTATATGACTCATGCTCTACCTTTCGGTAATCCGTGTTCCTAAGGTCATGTCTGTACATGCTAGGCTCGTCAAGATCAAACCTTAGTTTCTGCATGAGCAAATCTGGCTTGCTCACGTTGTATACACTTGCAGAATCTAACACACCCGATCATCACGTGGTGCTTCGAAACAACAAGCTTTAGCAACGGTGCTAACTAAGGGTGAACACTTTATGACTTGAAATTCATGTGCATGAGGGATCATCTTATAATGCTACCGTCGTCTACTAAGCAATACAAGATGCATAAAGGATTAACATCACATGCAATTCATAATATGTGATATGATATGGCCTTTTTTTCTTTGTGCTTCCGATCTCCATCTTCAAGCACGAACATGATCTCCATCATCATCGGCATTGCATCAAGGTCAATGACGCTTCTCCATGGTTGTCGTCCACCGGCTTCAACTATTACAACTACTTTGAATAGACACGCAGGTCTTAACAGAAATTAAAGACAACCATATGGCTCCTGCCGGTTGCCAACTTACAATAAGGAACATTGCATACATCATATATAATCACAATCATGGCCATATCACATCACTGCACACCCCTGCAAAATAAAGTTAGACGCCTCTACTTTCTTTGCATATTTTACGTGGTTTGGGGCTTTCAATAAGTGTCGTTCTAACTTACGAACAAGAACCACAACATTGATACCAGTATTGTTAATCACCCGTTGTAAATTGGATCTTAACTATGCTAGGAGAAACAGGCACCCGCAAAGCCACTTATGCAATACAAGTTGCATGTCAAGCGTGGAGCAAGTCTCATGAACGATGTCATGTAAGGTTAGCCCGGGCCGCTTCATCCCAACATACCGCAAGATGCAAAGTACACAAGAAGCAATCGACAATAAAAGCATCAACGCCCACAATGACCATTGTGTTCTACTTGTGCAACAGATCTACATATAGACACGGCTCTGATACCACTGTAGGGGTTCGTAGCATGGAAAACAAAAAATTTCTATCGCATACAAACAAACAAGCCAAGATCTATCTACTAGATTGTAGCAACGAGTCGATGGAATAACTTACCCTCGAAGATTCCAAAGCGGTTAACGAGAGCAGATTCTCGTGGGTGATGTAGTCGTACTCTTTCCGATCTCAAGATCGCGTAGACGATCCTTCCGGCGCCACGTTCCAGCAGCGCTCCCGCAGTCGGTCACACGTTCGGTACTCGACGAAGACCTTCCTCTCCCTTGTTCCAGCAGGCAGCGGAGGTTGTAGCACTCTCCTCGCGATTCCGGCAGCACAACGGCGTGGTACCGGAAGTAGAGGGGAGATCTCGCAGGGCTTCGCCTTAAGCCGGAGCGAGTATGGTGGAGTATGAGAGAGAGCTATTAGTGGTCTAGAGATTAGACACACCAATTAGAAGGCTCTAAACCGAAGGCTAGGGCAATTAGAAGCTCTAAACCAAAACGGCTCTAAACCGGAGATTAGAGGATAGGAACTTGTGTGTCTAGAGGAAGAGGCCCTGCCCCTCCTTTTATAGGTGGGAGGGGCAGCCAAGGGGAGGGGAGTCCCTCCCCAAGTCGGCCTTGGTTGGCGCGCCGGCTTGGAGGGACTCCTCCCCCAAGTCGGTTCCAACCACCTCTTGCTTGTTTCCCACAGTTTCCTGTTTTAGCCGTTTGACTTTCAAACTGGCCGTTTGACTTTTCTGTTTGGGATTCAATTTAATCCTTTATTTGGAACAGCGAGAACACTTAGTACATGATGCAATCATTCCAATATGCAATGACACATTCATGTACCCTCCCCCCCCCCCGGAGTGCCGGACAATCTAGAACCTTCTAGAACATTCCCGATGAAAACACCGGAATCATTCCCAAACTCCGAAACGGGACTTTCCTTATATGAATCTTATTCTCCGGACCATTCCGGATCACCTCGTGATATCCCGGATCCCATCCGAGACTCCGAACAACATTCGGTCTCTTTCTCATAATACCATAACTACTCAAACAACGTCGAATCCTTAAGTGTGTCTCCCTACGGTTCGTGAATTATGCGGACATGATCGAGACACTTCTCCGAACAATAACCAATAGAGGAATCTGGAAATTCATATGGCTCCCACATATTTCTACGATTACTTTGCGATCGAATGAACCACTTACATACGATACCAATTTCCCTTTGTCTCACGATAGTTTACTTATCCGAGGTTATGATCGTCAGTATCTCTGCATACCTAGTTCAACCTTGTTACCGATAAGTACTCTTTTCTCGTTCCCGTGATATGTGATCCCTTGTGATCTAGTCACATGCTTGCAAGCTAATTGGATGACATTCCACCGAGAGGGCCCAGAGTATATCTATCCGTCATATGGATGGACAAATCCCACTCTTGATCCATGTGTCTCAACCAATACTTTCCGAACACTCAATGCCACCTTTATAGCCACCCAGTTACGGTGTGGTGTTTGATGTCATCAAAGCATCCATCCGGTAAAGGTGATATGCATGATCTCATGGTCGAAGGAATTAGGTTACTATGTATCAGAAAGCATATAGCAATTGAACTATTGAAATGACTTGATCTTTATGCTACGCTTATCTATAGGAGTATGTCCATCACATCATTCTCCTAATGATATGATCCTGTTGTTAATAACATCTCTATGTTCATGATCAGGAAACCATGATCATATATTAACCAACAAGCTAGTTTAACAAGAGGCTTTACTAGGGACACTTATTTTAGTTTACAAATCACACAAGTATTAATGTTTCCGGTTAATACAATTACAGCATGATATGTAAACATTTATCATAAGTGTGAAGATATGATAATAACCACTTTATTATTGCCTCTTGGGCATATCTCCAACACTTTGGTCTCTGTGTTCTCTCCAGTAAAATATTGACTTTGGCTTTTGTCCCGTCCAATTCCGAGAATATTTCCTTACTAGCTTTTCTGAAACCAAAAACAACAAAAAATAGGCAACTGGCACTGCGGCATCTTGTTAATAGGTTAGTCCTATAAAATGTATAAAAATACCTCAAAGTGTAGACAAAACATAACAAAGTTGATACTAAACAAGCATGGAACATCAAAAATTATAGATACGTTTACGACGTATCAGGGGACAATGAGGTAGATGTGGGGAATGATGTCGTGGGTGGAAATGATAATGTGGAGGGTGATGGGATAGAGGATATTGGGGATGAAGTATTTGATGCATCCCAACTAACAAAGGACAAAACAATAAAAAGTGCCAATTACATGGAGATATAGGACATATGTTTGGTGAAAGCATGGGAGAAAGTGTCACTCGTTGTTGTGGCCGGTGATGACTGCAAGTGCACTGACCGTTTGTAGCTAGTTTCAAAATAAAGATATCAATCCCACAAGGAGCAGTAGGCGAAAGACTAAAATGCTTTTAACTAAAACTAAACGAAGTACTTAAGGAATAATTCTAAGATGCAAGAAGAGTAGAATTGTTTTTGGGGTTTTGGTTGATTGAAACAGTAAAGTAAAATGAAGTAAAACTTGATGCAGAAAGTAGTAATCGCGTGTTTAAGAAAGATTAAAACAACAATAGGAGAAAGGTGTTCTCGGGGAGTGGTGGATACACCGCTAGCAATTTAGACTAAGTGATCAAGATTATTATAACGGATATTCTCATGATATTCATGTATGTGGGAGGAGCTCCATATATGGATGATTAGGCAGCAACCACTGCTCACACCATCCTTCATAACCAGAGCTGACAGATAACTGTCATCAATCATATTATCCCGCTATTAAGGGATTTCTCCCGCGGTATGGACATGGCTTAATGAGTTCTCCTTTCTTCTCCAACTTAGTACATAAAGGATGACAATGAATTTATAGTCAAAGTAAGTGCTACCATCCCTCCGTCTACCAACAAGTAATACCCTTCATCAAGTCCCCGTATGAGGCAAATATTAAGGAGGTGCACAACTCCCAACATCAAGATGAAAACAATTAACACATACATATAATGATGTATAGCATAATAATCCCTCTCTCATCTCAATCATATACTAGGGTTTCTCCATCTCCCCAAAAACTAATGATCTACTCAAACATGGAGGCAAACAACATCATGGCAATGGTAATGGAAACGATTGTCGATGAGTAGTACTTGTATAAATCCACAACTAGTGCAAGAATTACAACAAGATCTAGATGGGATGGATGGAGATGATGGTTGATACGTCCAAAATGTATCCACTTTCTCGAACACTTTTGCTATTGTTTCTCCTCTAAACTTATGTGATTTGGATACAACTAACACGGACTGACGCTGTTTTTAGCAGAATTACCTTGGTGTCTAGTTTTTGTGCAGAAAATCAACTATCAGGAAAAATCCCGGAAAATATGCCAAAAATTCTATTTCACCAGAAGATCCATGGAGCCAGAGTACGAGACGGAGTGGATGCCTAGGGGCCCACACCCCTGCCAGGCGCGGGCCCAGCCCTAGCCGCGCCTAGGGCGGTGCAGCCACCCCCAAGCACCCCCTCGACCTCCCTCTGTGCCTATAAGTTGCCTCTCGGACTAAAAACCGAGGGGGGTTCGACGTTTTTCCAGAAAGAGTTCCACTGGGCCGCCGCCACCAGAAACCAAGATTCGGATCCAGAAACTCCGTTCTGGCACTCTGCCGGCACGGGGAATTTGGACAGGATCATCGCCATCATCATCACCAATGCCTCTCCATCAACCATCAATGTTTCCCTCATCCATGAGTGAGTAATCCCCCGCTGTAGGCTTGGGGATGGTAGGGATTGGATGAGTTCTATCATGTAGTCGAATAAGATTGTTAGGGCATAGTGCCTAGTATCTCTATTAGTGCTATTTGACTTTGTTGCAACTTGTTGTGCTTAATGCTTGTCACTAGGGCCCGAGTGCCATGATCTCAGATCTGAACTTATTATTGAATCATTATGATAGTACTGTTTGTGATCTTATCTGCAAATCGTGTACACATATCATTGTCCGGATCCAAAGGCCCCGAAGTGACAATAATT
Source organism: Avena sativa (assembly GCA_916181665.1). Classification (NCBI taxonomy): domain Eukaryota; kingdom Viridiplantae; phylum Streptophyta; class Magnoliopsida; order Poales; family Poaceae; genus Avena; species Avena sativa. The sequence continues at coordinate 363,824,123 of OV702279.1, read as the reverse complement.
GGGACAACCGGAGGGGATGGCTATAATGTGAGGATCACATGTGTTCACGGAGTGTTAATGCTTTGCTCCGGTGCTCTATTAAAAGGAGCACCTTAATTGCCAGTAGTTCCCTAGAGGCCCCGCTGTCACGGGCTGGCTGGACAGAAGATGTTGTGCAAGTTCTCATTGCGAGCACGTATGACTATATTTAGAACACATGCCTAGGATTGTTTAGTACTTGGATGCTTGTTATTATTTATCTGCAATGCCCTAGATCTTGAAGTTACATGTTTAGACCTGTCCATGCAACGCCCGTCCATCCATCCCTATGCCTACCGCACTCGAATCCCATTGTTTACTGTTACTGTTACTATTGCTCCTATTTCACTATTGTTGTTGCTTTACTGTTGCTACTACAAACTATTGCTACCGATAAACTTCTGTGAGCAAGAACTACTTCCAGGTGCAGCTGAATTGACAACTCGGTCGTTAAGGCTTGCAAGTATTCTTTGGCTCCCCTTGTGTTGAATCAATAAATTGGGTAATACTATCCACAAAGACTGTTGCGATCCCCTATACTTGTGGGTCATCAATGGTGGTGATGAAGATGCAGCGGTTGATGAAGATGGAGATCGATGCCTTAGCCTTCCAGATCTGCTTAGGGCGAAGATGGATCCCTAGGGAAAGTTCCCCCTCCAGATACCTTCCGGAGGTGAGGTTTTCAGCGATTTCTGGGTGTTCTGTATGTCATCTCTCCGATCCAGTTGCACAGGGTGAAACTATTTGAGGAGGCAGTGTCGGCGTCAACTATACGGTAGGAAAACTTTTCCCGCCATATAGTTGGTCGTCAACTCTTCTGTATCCTCCAATCGTTTTGGGGTTTCTTCTAGTGTTATTGATATTTCCAAAATAAGCGATTTACGTTGTTTTTAGCTCCTTTTCGCTCCAATATAACTGGTCCAAGAATTGTGTCCATCAGATCCACCATCTGTCCTGATCCTGGTGAAAATAAACACAAAAGGTGCATGCGAACGCTATAAAATACCAAGATCCTATGACTACAATGCAAAATAATAATCTAAAACATGATGCAAATATGCACTCATCAGCCGACAATGATTAATCTTGAAATAATTATTGGCAAAGACCAAAAAATCCCCTCGTTCGTATCTCGCCCCTGCGTGGGTGAATAGGATGTCCTCCACTGCGCCGCCCCTCCCCCTCTCCCTCACCACCTCCCTCGATGCGGGCCATCGGGCGTTGGTGGTGAACGACATCCCACACGCGCGTCGTATGGTGACACAACATACGGCGGCCAGCGGCGATGCATCTAGTTCATACGACGCGGTCCGGCGAGGAATGGGTGGACATGGCGGCGATAGCGCAACGTCTTCATGGGGGTGTCATGGTAGCTTGAGCACTGCCAGCGGGATCAAATGGAGAGGCCAATGGTGCCCCACCCGCCCTTGATATGGGCCATTTGGGCCCCATATGGCTCATTACGGGCCTTAGGTGGCACCTCAGGCATACTGAGGAGCGGGGTCTAGTGTCGAGGGTGGCAAAAATTGTGGCATGCCTACTGAAGTGTAGCGGTGGGGATTTACGGCCCAATACGTGCCACGCCGGTAAGGGCATGGTGTGTCCCTGCTGCTGCATCCGGTCGTCTACCGCCAACAGCGGTGAAGGTTGATTCCTCCCACATGTTGTTGTACCGTCGCCCCTCACGGTACTTCCTTCTTCCCAGTCTTGCCAGACGTGGGTCATGGTGAGATGGCGGTGGTGATTGCAAGACCATGGTGGCATGTTCCGGTGGGTGGCAATCTTGGTGGAGTGCTTCAGTTCGTCCGACGTGTGGTTTTTTGGAGGTCGGGAGAAATCCCCATCATATTGACATTGACGCGGTGATGCCTGTGGGTTTTGCCGTCCTTCTTGAAGGGCGTCTAGTATACCTATTCCCCATCCCCTGTAGCATACTGGGGGAAACCCTAGGACTAGTTTGAGCAGCAACATCATTGTTGCTTTCCTTCTTGGAGGTGTTGCTTGGTACATAGCGCTTTGGAGCGTTAGGTGCATGGTGGAAATCCTCCGGAGGGCTCATCGATTGAGAGCCATTTTGGTTTTCATCGAGCCACCGATGTCGGTATTGTTTCTCTTCTTTTTTCTCTCTGGATTCTTTTGGGCTTGATTTGTGCTAATTGATCCAGTAGTGGTTCGAAGTTGCATCAGATGGTTGCAATATTAATATAGCACGGCAAAATTATGTTTCGGGGAGATGTATTGGCAAAGAGTTGAATACAAGTTTTATAGGATCATTCCTACCCCATCCATATGCACATTGAGATCCCTTCAAAGCCGTTGTGATGTGACCAAGACATGTTGTAGCCGTTGTAGTGGTTTCCTGTAGCAAGTGAGGAATGCACCTCCAAGTGGTATAACTATCGATGAATATGTAAATCTGTTGTTCACAATTCTATTCAAAAATAAGATCTTTTATTTGAGTGTAAATGTGTTCACTGTTGCATTTTGTTGCATGTAGGGCCGTGTTGCAAGGGAGAGGCACAAGAAAATGCTCTGGCTTCCAAAATGCAAGCCTTTGTTTTTTTTTTGTATATTGCTGAAAATTGATTGAGTACAGGGAGAAATGAAAGTTGAGATCCACCGAAGAAAGGTGCATTTGTTACATTGGATTATCCCAATGATAGGGATGGATGACTTGGAAAGAGAGTTCTGGGAAATTGAAAGAATGAAGATTATGCGAAGTAAAAGGTGAGAACTTCTTGCTAGCTACAATGGCCTCGGCGAGTAATGGTGGTGGCACGACAGCCCAAGGTGATCATGACATCATGGTCAGTGGTGATAGTGCCGGAGATGATCTTGACAACAATGTTGTTTGATCATCGGCTACATATTGGATTGCACTTTCTTTTGGGAAAGTTTGATTGATACTGGTTTCTGTGACGGTTTAAGTTGGTTTAGAGAAAAGAAACATAAAACGACCTCCTCAATCAGACTCTCAGACGTAAAGAAGAATCGCTAGGTTGCGCTCAACTGAGTCAAGCTAGCTAGCGCCTCACTGCTCACTGACCCGCCGCCGCCGCAAGGCGAGGCAGCAAACGGATCATGCATCGGAGGAGAAATTAAACTAGCTAGGTAGGTAGCTAAGCCACTATCACGATAATCCAAAACGTACGACGTCGTTTCCAATTATTAACCAGGCGTCCCGGTCGGTCGTTACCTACGTTCGCCGTATATTGTGCTTGGGGCGTCACTTTCGCCCGTCTCCAATTATAGAACTGGAATTACCCCACGAGGCCAGGCAGCCAGCGAGCCACGTACGTACGATGTCTCAGCGCAATCTAGAAGCCATGGACGTTCTCGGATTCCCGGCAGCTTCCCACCGGTCCCCGGCGATCCTTTTTTACAGTTTTCGCAGGCTCACGTACCGAACGAATTCCGGAAGTCGCTGTCGTCCCCGAATCTCGATCGCCATGGTTGGTTAGCCCGCTGACCTTTGTTTGTTTAGTGGCTCTGCCCGCTCGGGGAGGAGTAAATAGCACCGGAGGTCATAGAACTTGTCCCTCACGTGCACTTAAGTCATACAATTTGTAAAATAGACTAACCGGTCACATAACTTGTTAAACGCGTGCACTGCAGGTCACGAACTGTTTAACCGGCCGGTTTTTAAAAAATAACTCGTCACGTGAATCCTTACGTGAACTTTTTTTTTGACTTCGTGTGATTAACGTGATCTGGTCTAAAAAAATATAATTTCAACTGAACCCGGCCAGATAAACATGAGGGTTTTTTTTATATAATTTCAACTGAAGTGCCATGTTGACCGAACGTGACAGTGACACGCGCGTGACGCGTTGTGTTAAAAACCGGCCGGTTAAGCAGTTTGTGACCTGCGGTGCACGTATTAAACAACTTGTGTGACTGGTTAATCTATTTTACAAGATGTGTAACTTAATTGCACGTGGGAAACAAGTTCTATGACCTCGGATGCTATTTACTCCTCGGGGAGACTCCATCGGAGTTCCTATTTTATCTCGCGTCTGTGTCCTCACTCGCTCGGTTCAGTGGCTCCGGCCGCAAATCGATGCATCACCGATCGCGAGCTGAGAGATGTCGACGGCCGGCGCCTGGCGGCGAGCACATGCGTATTTATAACAGTTGTTAAGTACTCTCTGGTTTAAAGGACACAATTTGCAAAACATGCAATCCCAAAATACTTAGAGACAAAAACATTTAATCTCTATAATTACTCTAGTGTGAAAAGAACAAAATGCTTGTCATGCACATGTGAGAACAATAGCATGTGAATGTTCTTCTTCTTCTCATGCATGTTATTCTCTACACTATAAATGGACCAATTAGAAAACACCTAGTGCCAAGAGAATTGCAAATTGTGTCCTTTAAACCGGGACTGAGGGAGTATAAAACCACCATAATGGTAGCTAAATTTCTATTTTGATACTTTCTCTATTAAGAAATAACTGACTTAAATTTGTCTATATTTGAATAATTTATACACTAAAATACGTACGAGTAGATACAATCGAATCTAAATAAACTCAAATCAATTATTTCTGCATGATGGAAGTATCAATTTTCTTTTAGGTACCGAAATATACCTGATTTTTTTGAGGTTGTCTTAAAAGCACCAATCTGACACTAAGCGTGAACTTACACCCGTTCTCACAGGTGGGAACCCACACGTGATGAGCAATTTTCTAAGAAAGAAATATCTAAAGTAAACTAAAATTATATTAAAAAAATCATAAAAGGAAATAGAAAACTTGCACCCTATTTTTTAAAAAAAGCTTGCACCCGTCTCTGGCCAAATCCCGTTAGGCGGGCTCCCACGGCCTAGCTATGTTCCGAGTGCCGTCCCCATGGATAAGGCCTCGAGTTGCTCGACGCAGGGGAGGGCCGGCGACAACATGGTGGAGGGGCGACCGACCATGGTGCGGAGGAGGGGCAGCCAGCCATGCGCGGGAGTGGTACGACCGTCCATGGTGTGGACGGGGACGGCCCCAGAGACATTTTTATTTTTTATATTTACTTTAGATATTTTGGTATTTGTTTCATAGGAAATTGCTCAGATTTTTGCCACATCAATCCCACAGGTGGGTCCCACATGTTAAAAGAGTGTCAATTCAGATTTAGGTCAACTTACATGGCAGAGACGCACAACCGCCGACCGCTAGCCGCCAGGGAAAGGGCGATCGAGAGAAAACGCATCTAGGGCCTTGGAGGTGTCACGGACCATGACCTCTCATTGACGAAAGTTTTTTTGTTCTTTGTTGAGCCTATTTTTTAGTGTCTTATTCGAGATGTTAATGCGACAACTATGTACTGAAGTTAGAATAAGGTCCTTCCCTCTCTATCCGAGCTCTAATGGTGCATCTAGCGCCTACGGAGGACGCGTGGAGACGTTTGACTAGCAGATCTCCTGGGATTTTGTCTGGAAGTAGAATGACTTGCCGTCTTTCTACTATAACAAGCTCTATTACGACAAGCTTTGCCCGGCTACGGTGTTAGAGGGGCGAGCATGACAGCGCGCCTTCGGCTCACTCTAGTGTTTGTAGTCGTTGCAATGGCCTATTTTGTAATTATTATTACTTTTGAGTCTCTTTGTTACTGTTGATGATTATTAATAGATTGGTGTAATTTTGCAAAAAAAAAATCAAATTTACGTGTGTTTTTAAGACAGCCTAAAAAAGGAAAATGACACCAAAATAGGAATTTGGCTACAATTGTGGTAATGTCTGGCTCACGCACGCGTCACGTACGCCCAACCGCACACCGAGGGTCCCTCTGAACGAGCACGGAAACTGAAGTTCCACGGATAGATACTCCAGCACATTAGCAAGCAACAAAAGTGGTACGCACGCACGAAACGGAAGATGTCCCAACTGCCAACGATCCAGGGAATTCGAGCGGGATCGAGCACGTGCGCGATGCCGATTCGCCGCCGGCTCACTTCTCGGAAGGATCCGGCCGGTCACGCTCGGACACACACGACACGACGTGCCACGCCACGACACATGAATTTGTCGCACCCCGCGCCCGTCGCCGTCACTCTATCTCGATTTAAGCATCAGGCAAAAAAATATAGATCGGCAGAATTGACGGCGCCGCCGCCGCTTTCAAGCTCGATCGGGTCCCCGCCGGTCGACTGGCGTCGCCGTCGCTCGAGGCTGGCCCGCCGTGCCATGGATGGATGCCTGCCTACACTGAGAGTGAGAGCCTACCACACATGCACAGCAGGACGTGGCGCCCAGATATACAGTGGTATCGCGATCGTGCGATAAATCCATTCGAACCTGCCGCGAACGCCGGCGAGGTTTGGGGTTTGCGCATCTGGCTGGCAGGGCTTGCGCTCGTACCTGATAGAGCCGTCTTGCGCGCGATCATTTTTTTGTGATTATATTATTTGTGATTATATTACTATTTGGATTATACTACTATTTGTGATTATATTTTTGTCTGACAGGGCTTGCAATCGTACCTGATAGATGCCATTTTTTGTGATTATATTATTTGGAGTACATGATACCTCTCGGGATTAGTTTCACCCCGCTATATTAATATAGCAAATGACCGATACATTTGGATAACTTGCTTGGGTAGACAGTACAAAACCAGCCCAAAAGAAACAAGAAAGAAAGGGAAAAGAAAACAATGCCGACACCGATGGTACAACGCAAAAGGAGATGACTCGCCACCGCTACGCCCTCCGGAGAATTACCACCTCGCTCCTAGCACTCCAGAGCGCCGCATACCAAGCAACACCTCCAAGAAGGAAAGCGACGACGACGACGCTGCTGCCCGAACAAATCCAAGGGTTCCCCCTGGACGCGTTCTAGGGTTTCCCCCGGTATGCAACGGGGGTGGGGCGGAGGCACACCTGATGCCCTTCAGAAAGGACGGCGACACCCGCAGGCGTCACCATGCTGGTGCCGAGACGGCAAGGATTTCTCCCGACCCCCAAAGACCCATACCCCCGGACGCTCTGCCTCGCTCCACCAAGCTTGCCGCCCACCAGCGCACGCCACCACGATCTTGCGGTCATCACCATCGTCGCACCATGACTCGGGATGTGAGGCCGGTTGACCGAAAAGAATTAGCTTTGGCAAGGTCTGTGAGGCAATCACACGCGGGAGGGAACTACCTCCGCCGTCGGAGGATGGCCGCCGACCGGATGCAGTAGCAGGGGCAAACTAGGCCTTTCGGCCCGGCCGAGCCCAAATGGACCCGTAAAGCCTTCTGCCGCCGCACTGCAGCAATGGCGCCATCGACACCGCCAAACCCCGCACCAGCTCCAGCTTCACAGACCACCGGGAGAGTCAACGCCGCATCGGGCAGCCCACCCAGGCCTAGATCGAGCCCGACGGGCCCAGATCTCGGCCGGGAGGGCGAGCTCCACCAGCACGGCGTCGTTCCCCGCCGCCAACAGCAGCGCCAGCGCCTCCTGCTCCATCCTCGCCAGCGCCGGAGCCTCCGCCGCCGCGCCGGGCCGCTGCCGCCTGGGGACACCCCCCTCGCCTCGCCATCCCGCGAAGGAGAAGCCAGGAGGGGGAAGGGTCGGGAGCCGCCGCCGCCAGTGCCTCCCGGGGCTAGCCCGATGTTGGCCGCTGACGACGGCGGGAGGGAGGAGGCCGGGAGGGGTGGCTCGAGACGGGGAGAGGTGGCGGCGCGGCCGGTCGCGAGACGAGGGAGTTTTTTTCCGCGAGGCCGAAAAAAAAAACACTTGATCTGTTAGGGGCTAAGATTGTAAAGGCAAGGAGACAATGCCAGAACAAAATACTCATTTATTAGTGAAACGGGGTATCAGTATGCAAGCAAAGGTTGACGGTCTTTGTATATTTAATTTAGGCATTCCCTCTAATTTTTAATACAAGTCCACTGCCAAAAATATACTCCTTCCGTTTCAAAATATAAGATGTTTTAGGTTTGTGAAGAAAATGTATCTAGACTTTTTTTAGTGTGTATATTCACTCCAAACTTGAGTGAACCTAATACTAAAATAAGTCTAGATACATTTGCTTCACAAAGCTAAAACATCTTATATTTTAAAACGGAGGGAGTATTTTGTAACTATACAAGACTATTACTCCTTCCGTCCTAAAAAAGATATCGCGGATTTGTCAAAACTTATATGAATTTAGACATGTTTTACTATGTAGATAGCATCTAAATTTTGATAAATCTGAGACATCTTTTTTAAGACCGATGGAGTATCTTTTCTGGAGAAGAATTGATTTTGATTTTCACCTCTACGTGGTTCTTAGTAATGTGAATGTCGCATGAAACGAAAGAGAAAGGAACACCATATGCAACATGTCTAGTTAGCCAGAAACATGAGAATTTTTTCCGGAATTAATTGTGATATTGATTAGTTGGTTTTATTTTCTTGGTATCTAGAAAATGAGACAGTGACCTTGTGTAAGTAAGAACACAAAGGGACCATAATAAACCAAGCCCTTAGGTCATGGAAAATGGGACCACCTATAGTATGTAGCAAAATATTTTTATGCGTAAATATTTTTAAAAAGTAGAATTTCACTAGTGGTCAACACAAATTTGGAGATTCTCAATTTTGACAGGTCTTCTTGATGTTAAAGATAGTTGTTCTTCATCTTGTAAAAGTATCGAAATGGCAAAGACGACGTCTTTTTCGAATAAAACCAGGCGTCACTTTCGTCTCCAATTATAGAACGTACTCGATTTACCCCACGAGGACAGTCAGCCACGTACGCACGTACCATGACTCAGAAGCTAGCTCAGCGCAATCTAGAGGGAACCCATGGACGTTCTCGGATTCCCAGCAGCTTCCCCCGGATCCCCGGCGATCTTTGTTTACAGTTTTCGCAGGCTCACGGGGCCGAATTCCAGGTACGTGTCGCTGTCGTCCCCACTGAATCTGGATCGCCATGGTTGGTTTGGTTGGCCCGCTGACCTTTGTTTCTTCAGTGACTTCGCCCGCTCTTGTCTGCAGTTCATATTCTATCTCGAGTGACCTCGCTCGCCCGGCAGCTAGCCCGCACAGTGGCTTCGGCCGACGTACGAGCGCGATCTGAGCGGTGATGCCGACGGCTTCGGCCGGTGCGTGGCGGCGAGCACATGCGCATGGGTGTCGACGTCGTCGATCGTGGTGCTTGTGAGCGCGCGCATGAGTGTCGACGTCGATCGTGGTGCTGATAGGCGCGCGCCGGCGTCGCGTCCAGCCGCACACACGCACGAACTTTCTGAAAGGGTCGCGTGGCGTCACACCCAGCCGAAGATTGTGTACTGAACTACTGATGCCTGCTCAGTACACTGGCAACAGAAGTCACTCTTTCGTAATTCGAGCGGGGTCCGTCGAGCACGTGCGCGATGGCGATCTATTCGCCGCTCCCTCTCTTCCTGGAAGGCTCCGGCCGGCTACTCTCGGACACACGACATCAGCGACGCATGGATCTGTCGTCCGAACCGGGCCGGGGCGTCCACGTCGCACCCAGTCACCATCGGCTGCCGCTCCATTCCCGGACTACACGTCATCAGAAATAAAATGGATCGATCGATCGACCGGTCGAATTGACGACGGCCCCTCCGCTTTCTAGTTCGGTCGATCGGGGGCCCCGCCGGTGGACTGCTGTCGCCATCGCCGTCGCTCGAGCCTGGCCCGCCGTACGTATGGACGCATGCCTGCCTGAGACCGAGAGCCTACCACGCAGCCGGACGACGTGGCGCCGAGGTGGTGGCGCGATTAATCCATCAGAATCTGCCACGAACCCCGGCTGGGTTTTGGGGTGGGCGCGCGCGATCAGCTTGCGAGCGTAGCTCATAGCGACAATAGCATATGCTCTCTGATATCGTCTTGGCCTTGTATATAAAGATGACAAGCAGCGACAAGTGAAAGAGATGGTCAGGATTGTACGAAAAGGGGGGACCAAGCAATCTAAATTTTGTATGAGGGGACTGGTCAATCTAATCTTCACTAATTATGTTCTCTAATCACCTCTAAAACTAGGATCTTTTCCTTGCTGTACGTTGGCATAGGGGGCCTTGGCCCCTGCTCGTCCCCCTAGCTCCGCCATTGACGTTGAAAATCTGTTCTTTTATGGTTTGATAATCACTCACGGGAACACAACTGAAATTTGTTTCGGGGCCATCTTGGTTTGCTTTCTCACTCCACTTGGATATCCAGACTCGCTTGCTCGAGGTAATTGAATAAACCATTTTTCTGTGTTTTATTTTTCAATTCTCATGTGGCGAAACGCAAGTCCGTGTTCACGTGGTGAAGATTACCCACATCAATGGTACCACATGGAGAAAATTGGTGAAACCACTATCCATTGGTGCTTGTTTTCCGCAAACCAATTTTTATTTGAAAAATAAGTACAAACATACATTTATTTTAAAAAAAATTACAAAAATTGACCTAATCTGGCAAAACATGACCAGACTTTCAAATGGTTCTCAAAAATCATGTAACTAGTGAATATTGATTTAATCATAAACTGACCGAATCAAGCAAAACCTACCCAAATTGTAAGCACCTAGTCAAATTTTTGTACTCGAAATGACCTGAATTATCAAAAATTAGAATTTTGAACTATGGCTAAAGAAAACCAAAATATACCTAAATTTTAACGCCTAGTCCAAATTGTCCAATTTTTTTGAGATTAACAAGTTAACATTGATTGAATAGAGTCAAACATATATTGAAACTAAAAACAAAGAACCCAGTAGTTGAAGTAATTTCCCAATGTAGTTGACTTTCTCAAAACCAACACAAAACGCGGGGTGATTTTTGCAATTTTTGCCATGTTGAATGGCTGATGTGTCGAGTCTTTTGCCACATGACCATTGACATGCGGGATCCACCTATCAAACACACGGATAAGCCATGATTTGATATCATCTGTAGATGATTAGGCCAATGAACCAATGTACCAAACTGAAATAACAAGTGATGTGTGTAAACATAAACACCAAAAGGTGCCGATTTTTGTAAAAACAATCTCTGGCTCACATGAAAGCTGGTGGTTCCATTCTAGCGGTAAACACGTCCGCGATCTGAAGCGTGTGCATCCATAGATAAGTATCCGGCACAGTGGGGCTTTTGTGGTTATCCTGGCTCTGGTTTGATGTCTTCATTTATTTTAAATAAAAAATAACAATATGAAAATATATTACTCTTCTCGAAAAATGCCACACAATTTCAAAGAAATAATTATAATAAAAGGATAGAAAAAAGATCAACAATGGCCCATTATCACTATGGATAAGAAATTTAGAGCTAAACCTTTAATGTCAATGTACTCCCTCTGTCCAGAAATAAGTAACTTAGATTGTTAGATTTGCATGTATCTAGACGCATTTTCATGTATAGATAAATGGGAATCTAGACCGAACCGGAAGGATTAGATTTTATTGTGTATATATATGTGTGTGTTAGTGGAGTTTTCTTTTATAATTTCTTTTCCACTTTTGTCGACTTTTAATCGCGAGGTCTTTTTTCTCCAATGCAAGTGCACGTGCCACGCGGGGGCGGTGATCGAGCGCAGAAGCCACTGGTTGAGTAGACGCATATGGAGTACTAATCAGGATGCAGGTGGGAGTCGGTTGCCCATAGAGCCCACTACCCAAGCCCACATAAGAGGCTACGTGGGCCCCACCCATGGGTACCCACGAAAAAAGAGGGCATCTGTGGGAAGCCCACATCGACCCCAAGATGCGCATAATTCATCGACAAAACACCCTCGACCAGACGCCCTCCTCCTCATCGTTAGGGCGCGGACACGTGAGCTAGCCACCGGAGCCCCGCCGGCTAGCTCCGACATGGCAGCTTCTCCTCCTCTGGCTACGGGGGAAGGTCCACTCCCGCCTCGTTCCACTCATCCACCCCCCTTATCCCCATACCTCCTCCTTCGATATCGGTGGTCGCCGCTCCTCCTCTGATCCCGATGGTCGCCGCTCCTCCTTCGGTTCTTGGGGACGACAAGTTTTGCAAGGAGAGGCAGCTCGGGGGTATGCTCAACCAGGAGCACATGGTTTGTGGGGAAATCCATGGACACAGATCTAATATGGGCATCGGCAAGGAATCTTCAAGATCCAAGAAAAAAAGCATAAGGTAATTTTTACTTAATATGACGACTAAATATATACAATGTTGGATCGACATAGCAGTTGTTGTGCCATGCTAGTACTTCGAATTCTGTTACTGTGTCGCTGTGTATACTGATTGCTCATGGGTATATGCCAGCGATTCCGTAAGAAGAACACGTTCACGCAGTGGTCATGATTCATGATTGACAGTAGCTCATGCAGTAGTCATTCGCCAGTAGCTCATGCAATATCTATGCCTAGAACAATGTCCTTTAGCGAATAAGACAGAGTAGAATATTACCTTCTCCTATCGTATTAACTTGTTATGGAAGTAGTACTTGTTAATATTGATGAATTTTGGTATTCTTTGTCCTCTCAGTGATCGTTTTCATTTGTAAATGTTTACTCCTACAAAGGTGCCAATCGTTGGTGGCTGTCAGTCACTTCTGATGCAAGCTGTTAAATCTGTTACTCTCTTGCATGTACCTACTACTGATTCTTTTTATTGCACCAAACTTATTGATTTCTGGTACATGAACATTGATATAGCTTTTGATCACATCATGCTTAGTGATTCTTTTTATCAACACTATGCAAACAACAATTGCATTAACGTATTTGCGGGCATACGTGGACATACACAGTACGGAGGGCACCCATATAATTTCCGCGGGCTCCCACGGGACACCCCCTTAGAATGGGTGGGACTGTGCGGGCATAAGCGGGCCTTCCGCGGGTAGTCCCACCTACAACCCTAAAGTACTATACTAGCAACAAAAGTGTGCCCCCCTATGACAATTTTAAACACAACAACGGCTGAGATCATTTTGTATCCTTCATAAATAAGGATATGATGATTTTTAACGATTAATTCCTATATATAGCCTGTATAAATCCGTACGTACTTATATACATATATAATTTGTATATTGTGGTGTGCATGTCACTTACGATTCATGATTGCTCCATTCTCGTCAGCAACCAGCGATGACATGCTCTTGGCACTGTCAATGGTGTATCGAGTGTCGCTGTCGCTAGAGGTAACGATCAACGTGAATTCGATCCTCTAACTACGCATGCAATGGTTTATAATTGAGCTAGCGACGACTGACGGATTCGGTACATGGCGAAAGGAAAGGGACGATTGAAGAGAAAATGTGTCGCTACCTCTATCTTCGCGTCTTGCGGCTTTCATTCCTCGTCCTCACATGCGTCTATCAGGACACTTATGTCAAGAACAATGGGTAGTTAGACCGATCTTCGTATAGAAAAACATGGAGACACATATGGGTAATACTTTACGTTTGGATCTAACCGACTATAATAATTAATATGATATTAGCGAATTAATGATAAAAGACCAGATTATTATTTTAAGTTCAGGGAAGGGAGGAGCGCTACAGCATGCTCAGAAGCCTCTACGTACGTGAGCGGAAGAAGCCTCCACGTGCTTGCGGTCCGATGCCGATTCGTCCTTCCTTCTCTTCGCGGAAGGCTCCGGGCTCCGGCCGGCCCGGGAAGCTCGGGCAAACGACATAGCAAATTTTCGTCAGAACCTGGCCGTACGTTGCCCGTCAGGACGAGGACGAGGACGTCGCCGTCGCCCGCCGCTGGAGTAACAAAAAAAATGGATCGATCAGATCAATCGACCGGTCGATTTGACGGCGCCGCCGCTTTCAGTTCGCTCGAGGCTGGCCCGCCGATCTAGCCTACCCACACAACAGGACGTGGCGAGCGCCGAGACAGTAGCGTCGCGCTCGGTCCGAACCTGCCACGAACGCCGGCGGGGGGTTTGGGCTTGCCGGCTTGGGGTTTGCCCACCCTTTTTTTTTTTGAACAGAGGGTTTGCCCACGTGGGCGGGTCATCGTCTTGTATATCCACTCGACAGGCTAAAGAGATGTGAAAAATACCACTGACCTTAGGTAGTGGCTGTAGCTGCTGGCCTTAGGTAGTGCAGTTTTTGGGCTATTTTCTTTTTCAGTTGTGGTTGTGTTTGTCTGTGTCTTTTTGAGGCATGCACAGTTTTCCCCTATTATAAGTGAAATAAGCAGGGCTCCTGCAGTTCGGGTAAAAAAAGGTACCACTGACTAGCTAGGAATATCAGCATTCACCCTGATCATGAAACTTTTGCCGCGCCCTGAGTAAAACTACCGACCTTGTGTCGACCGTGGATTTGCAGCTCCCGAGGGTCAGTGATCCAGTTTTTTTTGGAAAAAAAACCTTTGAGTTTAAAATATACTAACCATTTTCCCTGTCTGAATATCCGTGCCAAATTTAGGTAGAAAACTCGTTCTGTTTTGGGCTATAGAAAAAATATCTTATTATATACGGCATACGCAAACAAGGTGATCGTCGAAATTTGTCTATTTCATATTTCACATAATACATTGGATTTTTTCCCAGCGCACCATCGAAATGTATATATGTTTTGCACGTATTTGTTTTCAGAATTATTGGAGTTTTTTAAGTTTATTTTCTGATTTTTTTTTTCAAAAATCAAGAGCCGTAGCGCGGGAAGCTCCCTCTGTTCTCGGAAGGCTCCGGCCGGCTACTCTCGGACACACGACACTACACAACGACACATGAATTTTGTCGCCGGGGCGAGGCGTCCGTCCACCTCGCCTTTCTACGAGCACGTCGCCGTCGCCCTATCTGCTGTCGCCGTCGATCGAGGCTGGCCCGCCGTACGTACATATGGACGGATGCCTACCTGAACCCGAGAGCCTACCACGCAGCGGGACGTGGCGCCGAGATGCATGGTGGCATCGCGCTCGCGCGGTCCATCCATCCGAAGCTGCCACGAACGCCGGCTTGGTTTGGGCGATTTTTTTTTAAATAATACGAATTATTTAATTAATTTAAGTTTTATTATACTTTTTTCGAATTTACAGATCTAGCACTTTGTCGGCCTGGGGCAAGCCGACTGGGCCAATCGGCCAGGCCCCGGCCAACAGCAGGTGGCACCATGCAGTCGTCTCTGCCCCACACATGTAATCGGCTTGCTCCAGGCATTGGGTCAATCGGTCTGGCCCAGGCCGATTAGTGCAATCGGCCAGACATAGACCGACAGCCTAATCGTCCTGTCTCTAACCAAATCCTCCATGATCAATGCAACCCTGCCTCTAAATAATCGTTCGCCGATGTTTTCCTCGCCAATCCTTCCCGCCGATTTTTCCCGCCAGTACTCCCCGCCGATTTTTTCCGCCAGTACTTCCCGCCCTTTGTTCCCGCCACTACTTCCCGCCCTTTTTTCCCGCCACTATTTCCCGCCCTTTTTTCCCGGCTATTCGGTTTGGTGCCTCTATAAATCCGGGCAACGAGATGTATCCTTTAACCCAGTTCATCTCTTTTTCCTCTTACTCTCTCATTTCCCTCCTCTCCTCTTGCTCTCGCATTTCCCTCCACTCCTCTTCACTATGACCGACGCGTCTCCCTGGCCTCTAGATATGTTCATTGGGCTTTTCCAAATAGCCAGAACTATTGTGATAGGCGATGAACCAGTCGGCTGGGATACGTTGGTAACGAACCATGATGCTCTCGTTATGCTTGGTAAGTCACTTCATCGAAGAGGGTGGAAACTGAAGACCCCAAATTAGGTACGAGCAGAGCTTCTCACGATCCAGGCAAGGTGGGACAAGCTCATCTTCAAGAGTGAAGCTCGCATGATGAAGCGGGCTGATGCACCTTGGTCCTGGATAGAAGAGAGCGAAGATGAAGATGATATCTTCATGCTGCCACCCGTTGGAAGCAAGGCAAGAGCTGAGTGGGACAAGAGGCACGAGAAGAAGAAAGCGCAGGCCAAGAAGAGCCAAGCTGACATGACGGAGCAGGTTGTGGCACCGAGGGCCTAGATAGAAGAGAGCGAAGATGATGATGATGATATCTTCATGCCGCCACCCGTTGGAAGCAAGGCGAGAGCTGAGTGAGACAAGAGGCAGGAGAAGAAGAAAGCGCAGACCAAGAAGAGCAAGTGCGAGGGATCGTCCAAGGGAAAGGGCGAGGCATCATCGAAGGGAAAGGGAAAGGCATCATGCTAGGGATAGATATGACTCTTATTTATATACCGCAAGTTATGTTGAACTTTGTTGCAAGTTATGTTGAACTGTGTTGCAATAAAAATCATGAAATGATAGAATGGTGTCTCATATATAGGTAGATATATGTCTCATACATAAGTAGATGTCTCGTGCATAGATAGACATGTCTCGTACATAGATAAATATATGTCTCATACATAGATAAATATATGTCTCAGCGACGTCGTTTGCCGCGACGCTCGGGTGGTGGGTCAGGAGGCGTCGTCCAATCGAACCTGTGGGGCGGCCGAACCTGTCGGGGAGTAATCAGCGACCCGTACTCATCTTCCTGAGTCTCCTGTGTGTGGGGTCAGGGGGGAGTCTGAAAATATGATATTAATATTGCTACTAATCCACCGGCCAAATTTTTATGCCTAACCCATCGGTCAAATATTGTTACTAATCCACTAGCCAAATATTCTAATAGACTAACCATACCCACGTACGTAACCATATACAATATCCGTGATTATCGAGGGATTAGAGTTTATCCTTGAAGCGGGAGAAGCTACCACCACCACAGCTCCACCACAGACAACCTCAGCTCCTCCACCACAGCTCCAACACCATTGCCATTGCTCAACCACGGCTCCACCACCGTTCCTCCAACAAACCAACACCAAATCGAGCCATGAGCTAACCCATCCGTAGATAGGGCTTCCACTCCTCTCTAATGGTTTTGGATTGAAGTTTTTGTGGTCAAATCGAGCAAAATCGGGCAAAAATGGTGGTTGGAAACGAAGAACATGAACGGAAGAGAGAGAGGCAGCAGCGAGCTCGCGTGGAGAAGAAAGGGAGTCTGGCGGCGCGATGTCGCGTGGTCCTTATCCTGCCTCCAGTCGGCGTGGGCCTGGCCGATTGGGCAGTCGGCCCGGGCCTTGGCCGACTGAACCTGTCGACCTGGGTCGGTCCCGCGGCCCCACTGGCCGACCTGCTGTTGTCCAGCTGCTGGACGAGTGCTCTTCTATCAGCCAGGGCCTGGCCGATTGGCCCAGTCGGCTTGCCCCAGGCCGACAAAGTGTTAGATCTGTAAATTCGAAAAAACGTATAATAAAACTCAAATTAATTAAATAATTCGTATTATTTTAAAAAAAATCGCTTGGTTTGGCCGGTTGGGGTGGGCGCGCGATCAGCTTGCCTGATGGTGGCACTGCGCATGTCATACTGTTGGGTCTTGCCCTTGTATATAGTACAGACGACAAGTAAAGGAGATGTAAAAAAATGATCATTATGTACCGTTTGATGTCGTCAAACCACTATTCACTGATGCTTGTTTTGTGCAAACCACCCTGCTTTATTCGAGAAATTATAAGTCCAAACATATTTTTTTGAAAACTTTCAAAAATATACCTAGCTAGGCTGGTAATAAAAAAGACCGGACTTTCAAACGTTCTTCAAAAATGTTTCAAAATTCTTGTAATTAGTGGATACTGATTTAATAACCACATTTGTTTTCAAAATTAACTACTACAAAAACTAACCAAACTTTGTTTTAAGTGCTTCTTCAGCTTAGCATGATGCTATGGTGATTGCGGAGCTAGGTCTAGCGTCAAACTATGGCCGCGCTACAACCTCGACGCATGCTTCTACTTGCATATTTCTCATTTCTGTGCATTAATAAGGAAATCATAGGGAGAACCCTTGTTTTAGAACCCTTGCTATTGGGGCATGTGTCTCGGAATCTAGCTGAGCGCAATCTAGAAGCCATGGCCGTACCCGGCGATTCCCAGCAGCTTCCCACCGGTCCCCGGCGAACCTTTTTTTTTTACAGTTTTCGCAGGCTCACGAATTCCTTGAGTCGCTGTCGTCCCCGAATAATCTGGATCGCCATGGTTGGTTTGGTTGGCCCTCTGACGACCATCGGCTGTTTAGTGGATGCGCCCGCTCTTGTCTGCAGTGGCTCACCACGCTGGGGCGAGCGCGATCTGCCGCGATGCCGACGGCTTCGGCCGGTGCGTGGCGTGGCGGCGAGCACATCATGCGTATATTGTATTTACCGGGCAGCGGATCAGGATACGGGTGCTTGCATGTCGACGTCGATCGCGGCGCTGAAAGGTACTGGTGGTAGTTCAGTACACTGGCAACAAAAGTGGTATGCAAGATAGATACCATCCCAACTCTTTCCTAATTCGAGCGGGGTCCGTCGAGCACGTGCGCGATGCCGATCGATTCGCCGCCCCCTCTCTTCTCGGAAGGCTCTCCGGCCGGTCACTCTCGGGCACACGACATGCAACGCCACGACACAGAAACTTGTCGTTCATAACCGGGCCTGGCCGGGCGTCCACGTCGCAACCAGTCACCATCGGCTACCGCTCCGTTCCCGGACTACACGTCAGACAATAAAATGGATCGATCGACCGGTCGAATTAACGACGGCGCCGCCGCTTTCTAGTTCGGTCGATCGGGCCCCGCCGGCGGACTGCAGTCGCCGTCGCTCGAGCGGTCGAGCCTGGCCCCCCGTCCGTCCGTATGGACGCATGCCTGCCTGAGACCGAGAGCCTACCACGCAGCGGGACGTGGCGCCGAGATGGTGGCGTCGCGCTCGCGCGCGATTAATCCACCCGAACCTGCCACGAACCCCGGCTGGGTTTTTGGGGTGGGCGCGCGATCAGTTTACTGTTTGATATCGTCTTGGCCTTGTATATGCTACGTGGCCATCTTGGTTTGCTTTCGCTGCAGTCCACGTGGATATCCGGCCTCGCTTGTTTGAGGAAATTGAAAAGACCACCATTTTCTATGTACAGTAGTAGCTTTTTCGATTCTTCTACGGGGTTGGAAGCGCAAGTCAGTGTTCCCGTGGTACTAGTCCATGGAGGAAGTTGGCGAAAACACTATCTATTGATGCATATTTTCCATAACCCCCTGTTATTCAAAAAATAAATTCAAACATATATTTATTTTCAAAATCTTTCATAATTTGACCTATTCTGACAAAACGTGGCCATACTTTCAAATGGTTCTCAAAAATCATGTAACTAGTGAATATTGATTTAATAATAGCGTTTCTTTCAAAATTGACTCGATCGAAATAAAATCAACCCAAAGTTTAACCGCCTAGTCAAATCTGTATACTAAAAATCCACAGAATTATCAAAAACTTAAAATTTTGAGCTATGGCCGAAGATAACCAAAATAGATCTAAAGTTTAAACGAATTGTTAGAACTGTCCCAATTTTCGAGATTAACAAGTTAACATTGATCGAATATAGAGTCAAACATATTTTGAAACAAAAAAAAAATCCAGTAGTTGAACTTATTTCCAAATAGTAGTTGATTTTCTCAAAATCACCACAAAATAAGGTTTTTTTTTTTGCATTTTTACCATGTTGGATGGATGATGTGTCGAGTCTTTTGCAACTTGACCATTGACATGCGGGATCCACCTATCAGACACACGGATAAGCCATGATTTGATATTATCCTCAGTTGATTAGACCAATGAATCAATATAATGTACTAAACTGAAATAACATTAAACATCAACACCAAAAGGTGCCGATTTTTGTGAAAAAAGTTCTCTTGCTCGTATGAAAGCTGGCAGTTTAGAAAAAAAGATCAACATTGGCCCATTAGCACTATCGATAGTAAATTTAGAGTTAAAACTTTAATATCAATGTAATCCTTCCGTTCAGAAATAAGTAACTTGGATTTGTTAGATTCACGTGTGTGTGTTTAGATGCGTTTTGGGTATATGCGAATCTAGACCAATTTAGGTCAATTATTTCTGAACAGAAGGAGTAGATTTCATTGTGTCTACTGGTTTATTAGACGCATACGGAATGCTAACTTCACACAGTCACACTAGTAAGTAGAAGAAGTACTACACTAGCAACAAAAGTGAGCCCACTGGTTCTGGGTTTCAGAAGCCTCCACGTACGTACGCGAGCGGAAGAAACAGAAAGATCTGACGGTGACGTGTTTGCGGTCCGATGCCGATTCGTCGTTCCTTCTCTTCGCGGAAGGCTCCACGACATAGCAAATTTTCGTCAGAACCTGGCCGTACGTGCCCGTCAGGCCGTCGCCGTCGCCCGCCGCTGGAGTGACAAAAAAAATGGATCGATCAGATCAATCGACCGCCGGTGGATTTGACGGCGCCGCCGCTTTCAGTTCGCTCGAGGCCGACCCGCCGCCGTATAGACGCATACGCCTGCCTGATGAGACAGCTGAGATCTAGCCTATCCACGCGCACTACAGGACGTGGCGGCGCCGAGAGCAGTAGCGCCGCGCTCGGTCCCAACTCCGAACGTGCCACGAACGCCGGAAGGGGGTTGGGGTTGGGGTTTGCGCAGCTGGGTGGGTCGTCGTCCGTGGAGCTGCTCTCGTCTTGTATATCCACACGACAGGCGATCGAAAGAGATGTGAAAAATACCACTGACTAGTGACTAGCTACGATATCAGCATTCACGCTGATCATTACCGCGCCCTGAGAAAAACTACCGACCTTGTGTAGAACGCGGGATTTGCAGCTCCCGAGGGTCAGTGCTCCTTTTTTTTTGGGGAAAAAAACATTAGAACTCCTTCCGTCCGCAAATAACTGTATTTCTAACTCTAGTTTTTGATTAGGTTAAACTTTATCAAATTTGACTAATTTTATAGATAAATATAACAACATATATTACATCAAATTGACATATTATAAAACTAAATTTAAAAACATACCTAATGACACCAATTTAGTGTCATAAATATTGCTACGTTTTTCTATAAAGTTAGTCAAACTTTAATAACTTTAACTTAAAAAAAGGCTAGAAGTACATTGCGGACGGAGGGAGTATACTTTTAAGTTTCAACATGTTTTATTTTTTTGCGATTGGGAGTACATATATATACATGGTCCGAATATCTATGCCATGTTTCCATAGAAAACTTGTTCTGCTTTGAGTTACAAAAAATTATAACTATGCATAGCATACCCAAACAAGATGACCGATGATTTCTGAATTATTCACAACGGAAGTTCCATTTGTTGTCTTCGCGTCGCTCCCCAGTGGGCGACCGAAGCGACGACGGGCCGTTCTCCTCCGAGCCCCTCCCCACCCCACCCTTCCTCCCGCCGTCGTCGGCGTGAGCCGCCGGGCAAAGCCCGTGCGGCGCCGGCGCCGGCGGCCGTTCTCTACCCGGCGCTAGGGGCACCAGGACGGGGCGGCGTGACCCTGGCGCGTGGTGGACTTCCGCGGGAGGCGTCGAGGCTTGGCGCTGTGTAGGCCGGCGAGCGGCGTCGGGGGCGCCTCCCGGCAGCTAGAGGCGGCGGCGGGGGTTGGTGCTTGCGGCTGCTGCGGCCGGAGGCGGAGGGGCCCGCGCCCCTACGGATCTTGGGCGGCGACAGCGGTTGGGCGAACTGGGTGGCGGCGGCGCCCCCCCAGCGACAAGGCACGACGAGGACAAAGAGGTGGTCTGGGGATGCGCCGGGAGGCAGAGGTAGGCGGCGGGGTGGTTGGTGGCGGCGAGGCCCTGTCGGCCCGATCTAGGCCAGGCGGGCCCGATCTGGCCCTGACGGGCCGAGGTCGGCCGCCGTGCCTTGGCTCTCCGCGGGAGGCCATGCCCACCTTCCTGGCCCGTGTGTGGCTGGGGGCAGCCTAGGCCAGGTGGGATCAGCGCTGGCTGCCGTTGGTCAGACCCGGACGGGGTCTGTAGACGCGACTCGCCAGCGGCATGGAGGGTCGTGCTGGCTATGGGGGTCTGCCTACCGCTCCTTTTTTGCTGTCGTGTACCGGCCCCCCTTTGCTCATGTTGTACTCGTCAATGGGATGACTAGGGGCGGTGGCCCGATGGTGTTCCTCGGACCGACGGCGGTTCGGTTGGCCCGGGTGAGCACAGTGTCGATGGTGCTGCTCCTTTGCAGCGGGGATCTGTGGTGGCGGCGGATTCACTGGTGGGCGGAGGAGTAGAGAGTAGCGCTAGGGCTAGCGGCGTCAGTGAGTCCCCCGCTACAGTGTGGCGGCGGGGCTTCACGAGTCCATTTGGATTTGGCCGGGCCAGGGAGGGTCTGGTTTGCCCATGTTGCTGCATCTGGTCGGCTATCGCCATCCGGCGGTGGAGGTAGTTTCCTCCCGCGGGTCACTGTACTGCTAACCTCGCCGAAGTTTCTTCTTTTTGGTCGTACCAGCCTCGCAACCTGGGTCACGGTGTGACGGCAGGAGTGACTGCAATACCGCGGTGGCGTGTGTAGGTGGGCTGAGAGCGGGGTGGAGCCAGTCGAAGCGTCCGGGGGCGTGGTTTTTTGAGAGATCAGGAGAAATCCTTGTCATCCGACACCGACGCGGTGACGCCTACGGGTGTCGCCAGCCTTCTTGAAGGGCGTCGGGAGTATCTCTTCCCCACCCCTCGTAGCGTACCGGCGAAAACCCTAGGATAAGTCCGAATAGCAGCGTCGTTGCCGTCGCTTCCCTTCTTGGACGTGCTACTTGGTACGCGGTATTTTGGAGTGCTAGAAGCGTGGTGGATCTATCCGAAGGGCGCAGTGGTTGCGGGTCATCCTTGTTTTCTTTCCTTTTTCTTTTTCTTTTCTTTGTTTTTTTTGGGCGTTGTTTGCTGTCTGGCCCAATAGCTGTCTCAAATGGTTGCTATATTTATATAGCTGGGCGAAATCCTGTTTCGAGGAAACAAGATGACCGGTCAAAATTTGTCTATTTTATATTTCACAAAATACGGTGTAATTTCCCCCAAAATTTCTAGCGTACCATCAAAATGTATATATGTTTGCGTGTATTTATTTCCAGAATTATTAGAAATTTAGAAAGTTATTTTTTGAATTTTTAAAAATTCAAGAGCCGTGACAGTACTGGGAAGCTGCCGGGAGTTTTCGCCTTGTGTATTATTACTACTTGCATGCACTTGCCAACCACGTTTATCTTTGAAGTAGTAAGACATTTCTTATACTCTCTCTCCGATCCATATTAATTGACTCACATTTGTCTAGATTTGAATGAATCTAGACACTATTTAGCATATAGATTCATTTAAATTTTGATAAATACAAGTCAATTAATATGAGTCAGGAGTACTTTGACATCGGCTATATATCCGAACATATCAATATAAGATACCCACACACACTTATGTCGCTATGTAACCGACCATGACTATAACGAAACACATTTGCGCAAGAATTAATACCCGAAATCAGTCAACTTGCTGTTATCCATTTCTTATACCCGGACTATAAGAAAAGCTCACCTGCTCCCAGAACAATGTATTGGATTGATTGAAGAAAACAAAGAGGGCATTCTTGTTGTCACCATCAGCCCACTTTTGTCCGCATAACTGACCACGTGAGGATTAAGAAAGGCCCAGGAAAGCTCTTTCAACGTACACAAAGATATTACTGCGTCCGTCTTTATCTGCCGATCGACAATATGTACCATGGAAAAACTAATAGAATGAAAGTAAATAAAATTATATTCCAAAGTTTTTCTATAAGTAAATTAATGTATGTTGGAATGTCATGCCATGTAAACATGTGGAGTCAAAGTTCAAAATCAAATTTATCTGGGAGGTATAAAATACAAATTTAGCAGTGAATTAACAAATTTTCTACTTATATCTACTTATTTTTCTTATCGCTGAAATAAAAGTTCTGAAGGTTTTCATCGCCTGTCCACCATAAAAAAAAACACTACAGACATTGATTTTGAACTTATTGTAGAGAGTCATGATGGTTCTAGAAAACATTACAGACATTGCACCTGATTTTTTTTTGTAAAATTCATAATGTTGACTGTATGCATTCTATAGCCGTATAGAAATATGAAGTGTCACCCTACACGTATATCTTTCACTATTACTTCTATTCGGTGATAGATATTTGAACTCGGCCATAGCGAATAAGACACATCCTAATACAACACATAAGAGCAAGACTGGTCAGCCAAAACCCTAGCAAAACCTTTCCCTCCGCCCTCACATTTTCTCTCTCGTGTATATTGTCGGGCGGGCGGGCAGCTGATGTCCCAATATGTACATACCTACTTATAACACTTCACGAGATATGTGTACTAATAATAAGTATTTTATGGAGGGGAATTACTAATACCCTACCTATCTATTTGTTGTTAACTCATTACCACTTCAAACGTTATTCTAGAAAGTTCACTTGCTCCTTAAAAATAAGATAGCCGTACTGATTGAAAAACAAGGCTTTGACTATAGCTTATATGACGGAGAATTAGCTCAGTCAGATGATGTGATTCAAAAAATTTGAGATACGTTTTGTTAGGCACAAGCAGAATGAAGCTAATCCTTTTGTCGATCTTCAGCTAGAACAATGACTTGGCCACGTTCTAGGCCGGCTGAAGATTTGGCATATGTTGCCAGGCGGATTGTAATTTTGTGATTTAATTTGATAAAAAGCCCCATTCACAAAAAAAGATGATGTGATTCACGATTGTATGTAACTAGAAAAATTCAGTTGCGGCCTGTGTGTGCTGTCTCTCAGAACAACATAAATCACGACCGAAATCCAAAGGTTGAGAATTTGATAAACAATTGAGAACTTATCGAGTCGAAACTTAATTCTCAACTAGAGATGAGAATTAATAACAATCCAGAAAAGACAAAATAGGCGGTTCTGTTTGTCTCCAACCGGAATCTGTCTTGTTTTGAATTGAATTGAGCTCGTGAGGATTACAAGGGGGCGGGAACCTCGGGATCAGCACCCACATACTATGATAGGAGTACTATACTACTGTATCTAGCTTCCTACACAGCCAATGGAATCACTCCCTGAAAGCGTGAAGGCTCCGATGCGGCAACGAGCAGATTCTCGCCGGCAGCACGAAAAGGTCCGGAAGCCGGTCAGCAAGCTCCGTGCCGATCCCGATGTGTACGTGTCCAGGTGTTGTGCTGTGGCTAGTCGAGCGAGCCTGGTGGCGGGTGGGTGCCGGCGACGAAGAAGCGGCCGGAGGCGGCGTCCTGGGTGGCGTAGTAGACCGTGCTGGGGCTGACGTGGTTGTGCGTCCCGTCGTATGTCGTCACCACGTAGGCCGGGTCGTCACCGTCCCGCTCCACCCGCTTCTTCACGTCGCACCCTTCCGTCGAGCACCGGAAGTAGTTCCTGCGCACCAACAGATTCAATACTCGCTCGTCAGATGGCCAAATTGCAATGTGTTACAGAGCGAATCTTGTCTGATTCTCCGGTGGTGAACTGGCGATTAGGGGTACCTTGGGTTGGGGCTGTTCTTGACGGACTTCTTGCCGTACTTCCGCCACTTGTACCCGTCGTCGAGGATCTCGATCTCAGACCTCGTCCGGAACGCGATCCGGCCCGTCCGTGGCCTCTCCGCCGCCGCCGGCTCGGCGGCGCTCATAGCGTGAGTGGACGCCGTCGCGATTGCTCCGGGCATGCCGTGGCTGCCGGCTCCGTCATGCACGATCACCGACGGGCCAACTGGCGGAGGCGCCGCGAACACGCCGTCGTCGAAGAGGTACTCGGAGATGTCGAACTGCGCTGCCAGGTGGTCGGTGACCGCCGTCTGCGGCGGCGACGGCACCGGGGAGGCGCCGAGCGAGGCGGAGAAGCTGGACGCCGGGCTGGATGACATCGAGGAGGGGAAGAAGAAACAGGAGGCGTCGCCCGCCGCCGGTTGGTAGAGGAATGGTGCAGCTCCGACTGCCGCCATGACCGGGTGCAAGACCGGTGCGCGCGCTCCGTATTTATAGGTGTCCCCGGATTGCCGGTGAGCTGCTGCTGCATGGATGATGGAGGAGTGGGGATTTGGCGGGTGGATTTGTACTGGCACAAGGCGCTGGTTGCGAGCTCGTCTTCTTGCTCGAGGCAATTCGGCCGGCTTCCCGGTGAGCTTCCTGCAGTGAGAAGGTTCGACGATGGTGAGTGCGTTGCCGCCCGCCGCCGCAGGCTCATCAGCTTGTGACTTGTGACTACGCGCGCGTGCCCACTCATGGCATCAGTGGGAGAATTGTCTCCCGGACAAAGACTTGAAAGGTCTTGGCCACATTGTCACTGAGGGGTGGGCCCTCTAGTGTAGCCATCCGACACGATTCAAGCAATCAAGCCGCATTCTTCAGATGTGTACCGTTGAATAGTACATTTCCGGAGTAGCTTTTCTTAATGTGGAAAGTGAAAACATTCTAAATCGGTACACCACGCGCAAATATACACATGTACAAGTACAAGATTTAATTTCACTTTTTAGCTCATATATATTGTATCTAATCCTAAATTCTCCAAGATTATTAGAATATATTAAATCCATTTTTGATAATTAGATTTCTTTTCACCAAAATGAAGTTGATCTTTTCTAGATCAATTTAGTGATAAGAAAATATTTAAAACTTAGATATGCGAAATGACCTGATGTGTATATTTATATATACAGCACTACCGAAGAAGAGCTCTAGTCACAATAGCATCATCACACATGCATTATATATGATATCATTCTAGAAACTTCAAGTTGGAGTTTAGAAACTTCAACTTGATTTATTCAAAGCAAGGTTTTTAGGGTAAAGAGACAATGCCATTTGGTGAATTGGTGTATGTTATGTTGGAAATATAAGCAATAATCCATATGATTTAATCCGAATAATAAACTGATAAAGCATGATCATACAAACAGTAGTAAAACCAATCATGCAGATCAACAAAGTAGATGAACAGATTACATCTATACAAGATAAATCTATCACATCTACGCCAAACGCTAGAACTAGAAACTCTAGCATAATCCGAAAGAGAGAGATTAAGATCACATATGATGCAGTTGCGGCAGTAGCCGCAGTAGAGCTGTCGCCCATGTTGAGGTTGCCGAAGAGGTCGCTGACGTCCGGAAGAAGTCGTCATTCGGAAACTCGTCGTCGGACGACGTCGTGGTTGCCAGTAGTCGCGCTTGAGCGCTCCCCACAAACATGATCGCCCCTCACCCGTATAGGTTCACGAGAGGCGGGGTTCCGGAGGCCTACTGTCCCGATCTGCGGTGCACCCCGTAAGCGGGGATGGGGAAGACGAAAGCGGCGGCGCAAGGTTTTGGAAGTAGGCGCGTGTGTGGATTGATTCAACGATTAGGTTTAGCGCAAACGCTTATCTAGTGCAGGTTAGGGAGATCGTGGGGCTCGGCCCACGCCCGAATCGGTAACAGTCCATGTCCATAAAAACTAGAAACGGCTGTAATTAACGCGTCCGTTAATGACTCATAATTAGTTTTCCCAACCGGTAAAATAAAGCTCGGCTCGGCGAGATTCTCGCAACCCGCGGCGCGCGCGCGTCGTGGCGAGGCGAGGCGGGCGGCGTTGGAGGAGGAGTGCGCGAGGGCTTCTCTTCTTGTCACACCTTAGTGAGTGGTGCAACACTCTACAATATAAGGTGGTCCAACTCCCTTTCAACTAGCAATGTGGGACTAAACTTTAGCACCACTAGCACAGCCATATGTTGCCTTGCACAAGTAGGCCAAAGAGAATTTCAGAATTTGTTTAATGGGCCAATAGCAAAAACTCATCAAATTCTAACAATCCCCCACAAAGTCTCATTGGCACATCACATCACTTTTATTTCAGAACATTGTTTTATATACCGGTGTGTAGTGGAGACTGTTAAGTTGAACTTCCACGTTAAACTTCATGCTACACTAGCTAGCAACTTGAATAGTGGACTATGCCTTGAACTACAAGTTTTCTGCGTGCTAGTTTCACACAAGTCTAGACCGGTACAGGGTTGTCGTCGGCTTCTCCGCGGTTTGGAGCTTATGCGTCATACTCCAGGACCTTTCATGAGTTTATTAGGGAGCACCCAACTCTCACGGACT
Source organism: Avena sativa (assembly GCA_916181665.1). Lineage (NCBI taxonomy): Eukaryota > Viridiplantae > Streptophyta > Magnoliopsida > Poales > Poaceae > Avena > Avena sativa. Next base: position 363,796,212 of record OV702279.1, on the reverse strand, counting down.
ACGACGTTTAACAATCAGACTCATATATGTGTGTTCCTCAAGAGATGTTATGCAGGACAACATCTTCGCTTATAAAAGCCACTTGGAACACATTAAGATAAATATCAACCTGCCATGCAGATTAAGAGAGTATTGCATCTTTATGGAGATGTAAATATAATATGGGAATACTCTCCTCTCAGCTGACCAACAGCTTGTCTCCCAACCCTAATTCACGGGATCTCCGATCACATAGAGAGGGTTGCCACTGAGATCAACTCATAGCGTGGGTCTCGAACCCATCTCCCTTGATGCATTATCTATCACATTTCATGATAAACCCTGTGTGAAAGGATCTGCCAGGTTCTTAGATGTTTGGATATAATCCAACGCAATAACTCCAGAGTTTCTCAGTTTCCTGACAGATTTTAATCTCCTCTTCACATGCCCTGATGACTTCATATTATCCTTAGAACTCTTTACTTTAACGATCACAATTTGATTATCACAGTTCATCAGGATGGCGGGTATTGGTTTTTCAACCACAGGTAAATCCATCAAGAGCTCACGAAGCCACTCTGCTTCAACTGTGGCCGTGTCTAATGCTGTGAGTTCTGCTTCCATTGTTGACCTCGTTAAGATGGTTTGCTTGCAAGACTTTCAGGAAACAGCGCCACCACCAAGTCTAAACAAATAACCACTTGTGGCCTTAATCTCATCAGCTTCAGATATCCAGTTTGAAACACTATAACCCTCAAGTACCCGTGGATACCCAGTATAGTGAATACCATAACTCGCAGTGCCTTTCAAATAGCGCAAAACTCTTTCAAGAGCATGCCAATGATCATCTCCAGGATTTGACACAAATCGACTCAGTTTGCTTACAGCAAAGGATATGTCAGGTCTAGTAGCGCTGGCTAAATACATGAGCGAGCCAATAATTTGAGAATATCTCAATTGATCTTTAGCAGTCCTTCGATTCTTTCGAAGTAGCACACTCGGATCATAAGGTGTTGGAGAAGAAGTGCAGTCGCTATACCCGAAGCGACTCAATATCTTTTCCACATAGTGAGACTGAAGCAATGTAATCCCACCATTGTCATCCTTTAGTAGTTTGATGTTTAATATTACATCAGCCACTCCCAAGTCCTTCATCTCAAAGCAGCAAGATAGGAACTCTTTGACCTCCTCGATAACAGCGAGGTTGGTCCCGAATATTAATATGTCATCAACGTAGAGACACATAATAACTCCCTCGCTCCCACCATGGCAATAGTACACACATTTGTCATCTTCGTTTACAACAAAGCCTTCAGCAGTTAAAGTTCTTTCAAACTTCTCGTGCCACTGCTTAGGAGCTTGCTTAAGACCATCCAAAGACTTCACTAACTTACACACCTTTCCTTCTTGACCATCTACTACAAATCCGTCAGGCTGCTCCATATAAATTTCCTCGTCTAGCTCTCCATTTAGAAAAGCTGTCTTAACGTCCATTTAATGAACGAGAAGACCATGTGAGGCAGCCAAGGAAAGTAGTACTCGAATAGTGGTCAATCTGGCTACAGGTGAGTAGGTATCGAAGAAGTCTTCACCTTCCTTTTGGGTATAACCCTTAGCTACAAGACGTGCCTTGTACTTTTCAATAGTACCATCAGGTCTAAGCTTTTTCTTGAACACCCACTTACATCCTACAAGTTTGCACCCATAAGGACGATTAGTGACTTCCCAAGTACCATTAGCTAAGATGGAGTCCATCTCGCTTCGGACAGCTTCTTTCCAGTAGTCAGCATCTTGAGATGCATAGGCTTTTGGAATAGAAGTGGGAGTATCATCCACAAGGTACACAATGAAATCATCACCAAATGACTTTGCAGTACTTTGTCTCTTGCTCCTTTTGGGAGCTTCATTGTCATCCTCCATAGGATCATCAGAGTGTTCTATCAGCATAGTGGGTTCAGGAATTATAGAAAATTCCTGACTAGATGAACTAGTCATCTCCTGATTTGATGAGTTGGACATACCTTTCATCGGAAAGATGTCCTCAAAGAAATTCGCATCATTCGACTCCATAATTGTACCAACATGCATGTCGGATACCTCAGATTTTACTATCAAAAATCTATAGCCAATGCTATGAAAAGCATGTCCCAGAAAAACACAATTAACGGTTTTTGGTCCAAGCTTTCGCTTCTTGGGTATTGGAATATTGACTTTCGCCAAACAACCCCAAGTTCGTAAGTAAGAGAGTTTAAGCCTTTTCGTTTCCCACTCCTCAAATGGAGTCATGGTTTTATCCTTCACAGGAACATGGTTTAGGACATGACACGCGGTCATTAGCGCCTCCCCCCACCATTCCTTGGAGACACCCGATGTATCTAACATGGCGTTAACCAAATCAGTTAGAGTGCGGTTCTTTCTTTCGGCCACCCCATTTGACTGAGGTGAGTAGGGAGGTGTCCTCTCATGTATAATACCATGTTTCGCACAGAATAAATCAAATTTGTTTGAAAAGTACTCTCCACCACGATCAGACCTTAGCCGCTTGATTTTAAGATCAAGTTGGTTTTCTGCCTCAACTTTATAGATTTTGAAGTAGTTCAAAGCTTCATCTTTAGATTTCAGGAGATAAACATAGCAGTATCTAGTGGAGTCATCAATCAACGTCATAAAGTATCTTTTTCCACCTTTTGTCCACACACCATTCATCTCACAAAGATCTGAATGTATAAGTTCCAGTGGTGCTAAGTTTCTCGGTTCCGCAGTCGTATGAGACTTGCGGGGTTGCTTTGCTTGCACACAAACTTGGCACTTAGAACCTTTGACAGTGGTAAATTTCGGAATTAAACTCATATTGGCTAGCCGCGTCATGCAACCAAAGTTAATATGACAGAGTCGTGAATGCCAAACATTGGACTCATTATCATTGCACACATGATTAATAAATTTAGTACATGAGTCTGACAAAGACAAGCGGAACAGACCTCCACACTCATAACCCTTTCCAACAAATCGTAAATAGTTAGAAATTACAACTTTATTGGACTCAAAAACCAACTTAAATCCATCTCGACATAAAAGCGATCCGCTGACGAGATTCTTATTGATGGAGGGAACGTGCTGCACATTCTTCAGCTCTACGGTCTTCCCCGAAGTAAATTTTAGATTTACCGTACCAACACAATGAACAGAAGCACGTGAGCCGTTTCCCATCAGCACGGAAGAGGTCCTTGAGACCTGATAAGAGGAAAACATGGAAATATCAGAACATACATGTGTATTAGCACCCGTGTCTATCCACCAATCAGGAGAGTGACATACTTAAAGGATAGTAGGTAAAATACCGTACCCAGCATCCTTCGTCTCAGTATCGCTAATAACAACATTAGCGGCCTTGCCGCTGTTCCCATGTGGACGCTTGTCAAAGCGATTAGGACAGCTAGGAGCCCAATGATCAGGATCACCACAGACGTGGCAAGAGCCTTTCCTCTTAACATTTTTCTTCTTGAAGTTGGTTGAGTGCGTGGCATTGTTCTTGCCATCAAACTTCCCCTTTCCTTTAGTTTTATTCTTATTCTTGAACTTGTGGGATTGGAAGTTTTTCCTCTGCACCAAATTGGCAGTAGAACCTCCCTCAAATCCTCGAGCAGTTTTGTCCTTTGCTCTCGCCTTCTCTTCCACATGAAGAGACCCAATGAGATCCGTAACGGAAAACTCTTGTCTCTTATGTTTCAGATAAGTAGCAAAGTTCCTCCACGAGGGAGGAAGCTTGGCAATAATGCCACCGACCACAAATTTGTCTGGTAAGGAACACTTGAACTGCTCAAGTTCTTTGGCAAGTGATTGTATCTCATGAGCTTGCTCAACGACGGAGCGCTCATCAACCATCTTGTAATCATAGAATTGCTTTCCTCGAGCGCTTCCCACGCGTCCTTGCTATTATCAGATGACATATACGGGTCAACAATGTTGTCCCCAAGAACACTGAACAAAGCCGCCATAAACATGGTATCGTCTTTCTTAAAGGTCGCTTCCTGCTCAGCAGAAAGATCTCCTTCAGTCTTGCCAAGAGTGGCGCTATAGCAGTTTAGGTTTTCAAACCAGAGAACTGCTCTCTTGCGCTATATCTTATAGTGCATGCCATCAAAAGGAGGCGGCCTAGTAGCCGCGGCTACACCAGTGGAATTCAGTTGCCTATAATCATGTTTTTGGATTGTTGGAAATGTAAGCAATAATCCATATGATTTAATCCGGATAATAAACTGATAAAGCATGATCATACAAACAGTAGTAAAACCAATCATGCAGATCAACAAAGTAGATGAATAGATTACATCTATACAAGATAAACCTATCACATCTACGCCAAACGCTAGAACTAGAAACTCTAGCATAATCCGAAAGAGAGAGATTGAGATCACATACGATGCAGTTGTGGCAGTATCCACAGCAGAGCTGTCGCCCATGTTGAGGTTGCCGAAGAGGTCGCTGACGTCCGGGAAGAAGTCGTCGTTTGGGAACTCGTCGTTCGACGATGTCGTGGTTGCCAGTAGTCGCGCTTGAGCGCTCCCCAAAAACCTGATCGCCCCTCACCCGTACAGGTTCACGAGAGGCGGGGTTCCGGAGGCCTACTGTCCCGATCTGCGGTGCACGCCGCAAGCCAAGATGGGGAAGACGACAGTGGCGGCGCAAGATTTGGAGGTAGGCGCGTGTGTGTGGATTGATTCACCAATTAGGTTTAGCGCAGACGCTTATATAGTACAGGTTAGGGAGATCGTGGAGCTCAGCCCACGTCTGAATCGGTAAAAGTCCACGTCCATAAAAACTGGAAACGGCTGTAATTAACGCGTCAGTTAATGACTCATAATTGGTTTTCCTAACCAGCAAAATAAAGCTTGGCTCGACGAGATTCCTGCAACCCGCAGCGCGCACGCGTCGTGACGAGGCAAGGCGAGGCATGGCATGGCATGGCGAGGCGAGGCGGGCGGCGTCGGAGAAGGAGTGCGCGAGGGCTTCTCTCCTTGTCACACCTTAGTGAGTGGTGCAACACTCTACTATATAAGGTGGTCCAACTCCCCTTCAACTAGCAATGTGAGACTAAACTTTAGCACCACTAGCACAACCATATGCTGCCATGCACAAGTGGGCCAAAGAGAATTTCAGAATTTGTCTAATGGGACAATAGCCAAAACTCATCAAATTCCAACATGTTATACCAACCTAAGGACCATAAAGACATACGGTTGATATACTTATGTTAGACATAATGAACCAGGACCTAAGGCTAAATGGGTGTTGAAAATGGAGACCACCTGTGGATGTGGCAAACTATTATCATGAATAAATATATGTTCAAAACAAAAAATCACTCGTGCCAAAAGAAGAATTGAAGATCATCAATTATGGCTAGTCTTTTAGTGTAGGGGTTCATAGCAAGGAAAACAAAAAAATTCTACCGCATGCACACAAACAAGCCAAGATCTATCTACTAGATTGTAGCAACGAGTCGATTAGATTACTCACCCTTGAGGATTCCAAAGCGGTTAACAAGACCAGATTCGCGTGGGTGATGTAGTTGTACATTTGCCGATCTCAAGATCGTGTAGACGATCCTTCCGGCGCTGCGTTCCGGCAGCGCTTCTGCAGTCGGTCACATGTTCGATACTCGATGAAGACCTTCATCTCCCTTGTTCTAGCAGGCAGCGGAGGTTGTAGTTCTCTCCTCGCAATTCCGGCAGCACGATAGCGTCGTGTCGGAAGTAGAGGGAAGATCCCGCAGGGCTTCGCCTAAGCCGGAGCGGGTTATGGTGGAGAATTAGGGTTTCCGGTAATCTAGGGTTTAGAGGGCCGGAGAGGAGGAGGCGTAGCCAAAGGCGGCTAACGCGGCAGTGGCGACCTGGCGGCGCGCTGTGGCGCCGGCGCTGGTGGGCGGCGGTGGCGTGGAGGATATGTGGGGAGGGGATAGTGTTGTGTCTCCTTGGGGCACCCCCTCCCCTCTATTTATGAGAGGGAGGGCAGTTTGGGAGAGGGGAGTTTCAATCCTTCCCCAACTCCCTCTCCTTGTTGGCTTGTGGTGGAGGGAAAGAAGGATTCTTTCCTTCCTCCACCAGGATACATTGTCCTAGTTTGACTTTTCAAACTTGCCTTTTAACTTTCAATTTGGAGCTTAATTTCTTTCTTATAAATGCCCAACCAAGTGACCTAGGACATGATTCAATCATTCCACTTATCCATGACACATTCATGTACCCTTCCCCTTCCGGTCTGGTGAACCTTCTAGACCCTTCTAGAACCTCTCTGATGAAATCATCGGTATTATTCCCGAACTCCGAAATTGGACTTTCCTGAAATGAATCTTATTCTCCGGTGTCGTGGGAATGGTCACGGCAGATGCTGCAATCGGCAGCGAGTAGTAGAACAAGGGGCAAGGGCGGCCAGCCATCTGCGATGCGAGATGAGGGCGGAGACACAAGGTTTTACCCAGGTTCGGCCCCCGGAGGGTAAAGACCTACTCCTGCTAGATTGTATTATGATGGTGGTACAATGGGCGAGCTCGGCGGCTAGGCGGCGAGTCGCTTGGGTGTCTGATGGAACGTATCTCTACACGCCCTGCAGGGAGGTTTATATAGGCTCACCTTCCCTAGGGTTTACATATCTCAACCGAATTAGTTAAGGCTTCGGTACTTGTTTAACCTAATCCGACTGGGCCTATCTACTCGCCTGGGCCTTCAGCTTCCAGTCGCTTGGATCCACACCGGGCCTTGATCCAGTCGCCGTCTTGCAGGCCCACTCGCCAGTCCCTGGGCCAGTCGGAAACGTCCTGCTGGGTATACCCCGGTAGGCACATCCCCATCAGTAGTCCCCGAGGCCGTCGTCGATTGGGCGTAGGTGGCTGCTGGCAGTCGGAGTATACGGCTTCAGAGCAGACATCCAGTCGAATCGTCAGCGGGCTCCTGTATAAAGGAGAAAACTAGTCATTCTGATCGCAGCTCTCGGCGAGTCGAGTCGGCGAAATACTCAGTCACTGTCGTAGTGATCAGATCGGCGAGCCGAGTGGCTAAAGTTGGACCGTTAAACATGGTCAAACTAGCCGTTGGGGTAATCCAACGGTAACTTTTGGCATAATCACCGCGTAGTAACGGCTCCCTGATTTGGCGGGTAACAACCGCTATATAAGGGGAATGGCAGGCAATTGGAGAACCATCTCCTCATCATTTCCTCCGACTGCGCACACTTTCGCCTTCCTCCGCATCGCGATCCAGCCAACCCGAAATCTTTCGACCTCCACGAACCCTTCCGCCAATGGCCCCCTCCATCGAGCCTTGGGGCAGATCTAAGTGTACGAGAGCACAACTGGCATCCTTCGAGGAGGCCGGGATCCTGCGTGCCGGCAGGTGGCGCATCCCTGCGGCCGGAGAGGTGACCCCGAACCCGCGCGAGGGAGAATTCATCTGCTTCACCAGCCACCTGGAACGGGGGTTGGGGTTCCCTACGTCCCTGTTCTTCCGGCGCTTCTGCGCCTACTACGGTATCCAACCGTCGGACCTGGGTCCGCACAGCATCGAGCAACTCGCCATCTTTGTGGCGTTCTGCGAGTGCTACCTGGGCTGCCGGCCCTACTTCCCTCTGTGGCAAGATCTGTTCCACGGACGGATCAGTCGCGAGGAAGCGGGCGGCCCAATGCTTGTCACGGGCGGCCTGACGTTCCAGCTTAAATCGAAGGCCTCCTTCTTCGATCTGATGCTACCCACCAAGGCGGCGAGCCAATGGAAGAATTCTTGGTTCTACGTTACCGAGGCGACTCCGGGGGGCGAGGTGGCGATCCCACGATACTCCGCCGATCGACCCGAACTGCGCCGACTCCAAGTCGGCAAGCTTCCCACCGACCAGCGGATGGTCGTGGACGAAATGCTTCAAACCATCCGCGGTCTAAAGAAGAAGGGACTCTAGATGATCAACTTATACAACTGCTGGCTCGGGAGGCGGCTCGTCCCTCTGGCGCAGCGGGACCACTACATGTACCAATATACGGGCCGGGAAGACTCGACGAAGTCCTGCCCCGCCGAGTGGAAGCTTGAGGACTACACCTTAGCGCTGAAGAAGATTACCCAAGCGGTGTACCTAGACGCAAAGGCCGGGGTCGCCCCCTACACCGCGAAGCATCCAGCCCCAACGGTAAGTCTCTTTGCATCATTTGCGGTCGCAGTTTGTGCAGTCGCGGTCATTCTAATCTCATCTTGTGTTCATTGCAGCTATTCCAAGTGGTGGAAGGATGGCTCCCGCGTTAAGATGACGAGAACTCGAGCTCGTCCGTCCAGGACATGGGTGAGTCGCCTCCCGCCAAGGGCGACACCGAGAGCGACGAGAGTAACGACGACGACGAATCCGAGGAGGAGGTCGCCCCGCTGGTCCGCAAGACCCGCGGGCATCGTCAGCGTGAGCTTGAGGCGAGTAAAAGCCTCGAGCGTCATGATGATGATGACGAACTTCCGGAGACCACCTCGCGCCGCCAGTCTACTCCGTCGAAGAAGAAGAAGAAGAAGGAGAAGGAGGCGAAGGCCCCTCCGAAGAACAAGACGAAGCCGATGAGGCTGGCCTCGCCACCGCACTCGGCGAGCAGCTCCGACGCCCCCAGCCGGCCAAGGATGGGGCGCCGCCGACGGCAGCCGCGCTGGACACGGCCACTGTCCTGAGCGAGGTGCCGCTGGCCTCGATGCCTCCGCCATTCGCCCCAGTCTCTGGGCTAGGGGCCGCTCCGCTCGCGGCGGCTTCACCTCGCAGGGAAGCTCCCGCTGAAGATGTCTCAGAAGCTCCCGTTGCAGCCTCGACGACGAAGAAGCCGTCCGTGTCTTGGGCACGCGATGTCCTGGAGATGGGCCTCAGTTGCCGACTGGGCCCCGAACTGGAGAAGCCGGCCGGCATCCGCACGGGGCTACGCTTCATTCCAGTCGCCAAGTGAGTTCGCTCACCTACTTTTGTCTTTCATAGCAACTTGGATTATCTTGTTCACACGATTGATTTACAGGACCGGAGCGAAGAAGATAGGCCACCCGACCGTGGCTAAGGTGCCACCCGTCGACAGCGAGGAGGATCCTTCCCGTAAGAGGAAGGCGGACGAAGTCGTCGTCCCTGCGGATGGTGCCAAGAAGGCCAAGGGCAACGATGTCGTCACGATCTCCGACGACACGGCGGTCGCGCCGAATGAACCCGCAACAGAGGCGGCCATACCCACGAAGGAGGGTGCTCCTTCGCCTGGGGCGGCCGAGCCGGCCTCCTTTGGTGCCGGTGCCTCTATCACAATGTTCCCGCGCTTCATGGCCAGAGCGGCTACAGCGAGTGGGACCTCGCCCTCGAGCCATGCACCTGGGGTCGCCGACGCGGAGGTCGAGCAGTGTCGCGGGCACACGCCAGCTCTCGTCGCGTCCGTGGATGCGATACAACTTCATGCCATGCTTGGCGTAGCCATCCAGGTATGTCTAGTCCCCGAGGATCAGGCTGGTGTGCAGCAGCGGTCTGATTCTTTTGGTGGCTTGTTTTTATTTTTCGTGACCAGTCCCCGAGTGCGCACTCGCTGAATTTCAGCGGGTGGGCACTTAGGATTTTTGATTGCCAGTCCCCGAGTGCGCACTCGCTGAATTTCAGCGGGTGGGCACTTAAGGTTTTTTGATTGCCAGTCCCCGAGTGCGCACTCGCTGAATTTCAGCGAGTGGGCACTTAGTTTTTTTTTGATTGCCAGTCCCCGAGTGCGCACTCGCTGAATTTCAGCGGGTGGGCACTTAGTATTTCGCTTTGGTTAGCTGTTTGAATTGTGTGCAGGGTCTGCAGCGTGAGTCAGCTGACCGATTGGCAGCGAAACACCGTGCGGAGAAGGAACTGGCCACCGTCCAAGAGGCGAATAAGGGGCTTCAGGCAGTTGCCGCGAAGGCAGAGGAGGCTCGCCAGGGGCTTGTCCCAGCGGGTGAATTGGCAGTGGCCCAATCGGCATTGAGCTCGGCTGAAAAGCGGATCACCGACCTCGAGCGCGAGCTGAGGGAGGCGAAAGAAGAAGCGAGTTCGGCGGATGGTCGAGCCAAGGCCGCCGTTACGGCCGCCGCGGAAGAACGTAAGGTTTCTGACGCCCTTGTTGCTGGGCTTCAGGATGATTATACTTATCTTCAGAGCTTCATCACGGATCTCTCCCGTCCCTTGATTGGTGAGTGTGTCTGCCCCTGCCTATTGCATGTGCCTTTTTGTGATATCCAACGTACTCACTGTTGTCTTCTATTCGCAGGTCGCATCCTTGATAGCGCGGAAGAGGCGAGCTCGTTCAACGCGCGGCAATGTGTGGCCACGCTCGTCGACTCGGCGACGTTGTCGGCAACATGCATCCGAGCCTACCTCCAGGAGATATCGCCCACGGAAGTAATTCCCAGCGACCTCGTCAAGGTGTGGAAGTACTTGGAGAAGGCGCCCTCGGTCGTTGAGTTCATGACGCGATCGGCGTTCCGGCGCGGAGCGGCGATGGCGCTTAGCCTTGGGCTTGCTCACTTCCCGGAGGACTTCGACCTCGACGATGTGACGAGTGGCTACCCGTCGTCGACTGGCGCGGTGGAGATCTCCGAGGTGCTCAAGTTGACGGACCGCGCCGCGGTGTACTCCGAGCGCGTCTGGGCGATGGGCGACCTCCTTCCTTACCAGGAGACGGTCGTCGCACCCAATGACCCCGAGCCGCAGCACCGGGACTTCAAGGTCGAGCAGCCCTTTCGTGCGGTGATGGCGGGTGAGCTGACGACGTATCCGTCGAACCCGTACACTCCCTTCATCCGCAATCGCAAGGGTGTTGGCGAGTCGTTGTCGAAGCCTGCGGAGTAAACTAGGTTGCCCTGGGGCGTTAGTAGCAGTTCTGCCATTCGGCGTACTATGTAATTTGAGACAATGCGACATGCTATTGAATGAGATATCATGTTTGGTTTGTGATTTTTCATGTGTTTTTTGATTGAGGGTTGAACGAGTCCCCGGGCGCGTCCGCCCTTTTTATGGGGTTGACCTCGTTTGTAATGTGTTTGCGGTTTTTGGATATTTTGTTATTGCGGTCGACTCGCCCAGACTCGGAGAGCCAGTCGCAAGGCGACTCCCTTGAGCGCTCTGTACTTCACCGTTTTCCCTTGCGCGAACGAGGTCGGGTGGCCGAGTCCCCGAGCGTGGTACTTGGTTGTTCTCTGCGCAACTCGAGGGTGGGTGAGGACTTGGCACATTAGTTCGAGCGCATCACTCCTTCCTGGCCCGGTGGGTTAGTCGCATGGCGAGTCCTGGGCATGCTCTCATACTTGGCGTTTTCCCTAGCCGCTCGCGCTGAACTGGTCGTCAGTCCCCGAGCGTGGTACTTGGCCGTTCGAGTCGCTATGTCGAGGATGCGGAGGATCATGGTCGTTGTAAGAAGCGAAGGCAGTTGTCTTGGCTCGTAGAGCCAGTCGGGCTGGGCGACTCCAATGGGGCTCCGGGTAGGCGTTTTTCGTGGACGATGCGATACCTGAGGTGACCCAGTGCTCTTGCACCGCACTACTTAGCCGTGCCGATCGCTGTACCAGAGGTTGACTTCTGCGGTTAGCTTGACGCTGTTATTACGAGTGCGAGTGGCACAAGACACGGAGAGTAGACGCAATTTGCGGTAACCAATTCTTTTATTTCATAGCGACTGGAGGGTACATATGTGGGGTTCTAGGAGTAGAACTTCCGTAGGAGGTTTACATTCCATGGTCGCTTGACGTCGAGTTTTCCGTCCCCGCGGACGTCGATGATGTAGTAGGCGTCGTTGTCGAGTACTCGCCCGATGGCGAATGGTCCCTCCCACGGAGGGGAAAGCTTGCGCATGCCCTTCTTGTCCTGGATGAGGCGCAACACCAGGTCGCCTTCTTGAAAGGTGCGAGTTTTCACCCGCCGGCTGTGGTAGCGGCGGAGTCCTTGTTGGTAGATGGCGGTGCGCGAGCGAGCTAGGTCGCGTGCCTCGTCGAGTTGATCGACTCCATCCTGTCGTGCGAGTTCGTTTGCAGCCTCCGTGTAGTGGACGACCCTCGGCAAGTCGTGCTCAAGGTCGGTGGGTATGACTGCCTCGGCGCCGTACACCATGAAGAAGGGGGTGAATCCTGTCGACCTGTTGACCGAGGTGCGCATGCCCCAGATGACGGAGGGTAGCTCCTCGACCCAGCACCCGGCGGTGCGCTCGAGTGGTACCTGGAGTCGCGGCTTCAGGCCGTGGAGGATGCTTTGATTGGCCCGTTCCGCCTGGCCGATGGATTCCGGGTGGGCGACTGACGCGAGGTCGAGCCGGATGTGGTGTTCTTCGCAGAATTCGGCAATGGCTCCTTTGGCGAAGTTGGTGCCGTTGTCCGTGATGATGCTGTTTGGGAACCCATAGCGATATATGAGCTTGCGTAGGAATTTAGTGGCTGTCTTCCCGTCGCATTTCCGGACTGGCTTGGCCTCCACCCACTTTGTGAATTTGTCAACCGCGACCAGGAGGTGGGTGTAGCCGGAGGGGGCCTTTTTGAAGGGGCCTACCATATCCATACCCCACACGGCGAATGGCCAGGTGATGGGGATTGTCTTCAGCGCCGAGCTCGGCACGTGCGTCTGGTTGGCGTACTTCTGGCACCCGGCGCACCGCTGGACAATGTCGACGGCATCGGCGTGTGCGGTGGGCCAGTAGAATCCATGCCGCATAGCCTTGGCGACTAGAGAGCGGGCGCCGGCGTGGTGGCCACAGTCGCTGGAGTGGATGTCGTGGAGGATCTTGCGTCCTTCGGCCGGTTGGACGCAGCGTTGGAACACGCCGGCGACGCTTCGCTTGTGGAGCTCGCCGTCGATGATGGTGAAGGATTTGCATCGGCGTGCGATCATCCGGGCGTCCGTCTCGTCTGCCGGCAAGGTGCCGGCCTCCAGGTAGGCGACGTAGGACTTGGTCCAGTCGTCTGGCTCGGTGACGAGTGCGACCAGGGCTGTCTCTGGCTGCAGCGGGACTCCAATGTCGATCTCCCTTGGGGAAGAGACTGATGGCTTGGTGATCGTGTCGAGGAAGACGCCGGCTGGTGGTGCGAGTCGAGCCGACCCAATGCGAGAGAGTGCGTCGGCCTCCTCGTTCTTCCGCCTGTCAAGCCATTCGACGGAGTAGCCTGCGAAGTGTTCGCCCAGCTTGTCCACTGCATGGCGGTATGCCGCCATGGTGGGGGAGACGGCGTCGCAGGTGCCAGCGACTTGCCCAGCGACGAGGTCGGAGTCTCCGTAGAAGCGTAGGCGGTTGGCGTTCATCTCCTTGGCAGCTCGCATGCCGTGGAGTAGTGCCTCGTACTCGGCCATGTTGTTGGTGCAGGGAGTGAAGTTGAGGCAGAGGACGTAGCGGAGCTTGTCGCCCTTCGGTGAAGTCAGCACGATCCCTGCTCCTGCGCCGTCCGCGTTCTTGGAGCCGTCCAAGTGCAGGCTCCAGTAATGGAGGTATGGCAGCTTTTCTGGCTGCTAGGCCTCTTCCCAGTCGGTGATGAAGTCCGCTAGAGCCTGCGACTTGATCGCTTTTCGTGGCTCGTACTTGATATTATGGACGCCGATTTCGACGGCCCACTTAGCGACTCGCCCAGTCGCCTCACGGTTGCGGATGATGTCCTGCAACGGTGCTGAGGAGACGACCGTGATCGGGTGCTCCTGGAAGTAGTGCGGCAGGCGCCGCTGTGCTCTGAAGACCGCGTATACCAGCTTCTGGTACTGCGGGTATCGCTGGCGCGACTCGGTGAGGACCTCGCTGATGTAGTACACCGGTCGCTGTACTGGGCGCTCCTTTCCTTCCTCCGGCCGTTCGACGACCATGACGGCGCTGAAGACGCGCTCAGAGGCCGCGACGTAGACCAGCATGGGTTCTTTGCCGGCGGGGGCGGCGAGTAGTGGTGCGGCGAGTAGCACCTTCTTGAGGTCGCGAAGCGCGTCGTCTGCCTCCTTGTCCCACTGGAAGGTGGGGTTCTTGCGCATCAGACGGTATAGGGGCATCGCCTTTTCGCCCAGGCGGGGGATGAAGCGACTGAGAGCCGCTACTCGCCCGGCCAGCTTCTGGACGTCGCGCAGGCACTCGGGTTTGCCGAGTCGGGCGATCGTGTCGATCTTAGTGGGGTTCGCCTTGATCCCTCGCTTGGAGACGACGTACCCCAGTAGTTGTCATGCTGGTACACCGAAGGTGCATTTGCCTGGGTTAAGCTTTATCTTGTATTTTCGCAAGTTGGCGAATGTTTCCGCTAGGTCGGCGAGTAGATCACCCTGGCGAGCGGACTTTACGACCACGTCATCGATATAGACGTGGATGTTGCGGCCAATTTGGCTCGCGAGGCACTCTTGCATGCATCGCTGGTAGGTCGCCCCGGCGTTCTTGAGGCCGAAGGTCATGGCGGTGTAGCAGAAGGCACTGAATGGCGTGATGAACGCCGTCTTCTCCTCGTCCTCGACAACCATTTTGATCTGGTTGTATCCAGAGTAGGCGTCGAGGAAACATAGCGACTCCGAGCCCGCGGTGGAGTCGATTATTTGGTCGATCCGCGGAAGGACGAACTGCTCCTTTGGGCAGGCGCTGTTCAAGTTTGTGTAGTCGATACACATCCTCCAGGTCCCGTTCTTCTTCTCGACCAGGACTGGGTTTGCCAGCCACTTGGAGTACTTGACTGCTCGGCGGCGAAGCCTGCAGCGAGTAGACGCTGCACCTCCTCGGCGAGTATACGCGGTGAAGCCTGCAGCGAGTAGACGCTGCACCTCCTCGGCGATGGCTCGGCGGCGCTCTTCATTGAAGGGCCGCAACGACTGTTTGACGGGTCGCACTTTGGGGTCGGCGTTTAGTTCGTGCTCAGCGAGCTCCCTAGGGACACTAGGCATGTCAGAGGGCTTCCATGCGAAGATGTCCCTATTCTCACGGAGGAACTCGATGAGCGCGCCTTCCTAGGCTGGGCTCATCCCTGTTCCGATCGTCACCGTCTGGCTGGAGTCGCCCGGTACCAGCTCGACGGTGCGGGTGTGCGTCGTTGCCTCGAAGGCTGAGGTGTTTGCGCCCTCCGAATTGGGCTTC
The DNA here is from genome assembly GCA_916181665.1 of Avena sativa. Taxonomy (NCBI): domain Eukaryota; kingdom Viridiplantae; phylum Streptophyta; class Magnoliopsida; order Poales; family Poaceae; genus Avena; species Avena sativa. The sequence continues at coordinate 363,781,166 of OV702279.1, read as the reverse complement.
TTGAGTATGGTGGGGTCGTCATTGTTCACCCCGCTCGCGTACTTGGCGAGCTCGTCAGCGTGGTTGGCTTCTGCCGTGATGACGACATCGGCGAGTTCGGCTCCTTTGGCCTCGCACTCGGCGGCCATGTCTGGGTCGCCGTTGATGGTGATGACGCCGCACAGCCCAGGGAGCTTCATCGCGTTGTACGCATAGTGTGGCGCTGCCATGAACTTGGCGAACGCCTGGCGCCCTAGGACGCAGTGGTAGGGGCTGTCGAAGGGCACCAGCTCGAAGACGATCCGCTCGGTGCGGAAGTTTGCTGGTGTGCCGAAGGTGACTGGCAGCGTGACCTTGCCGATCGGGTACGCCTTCCGACCGGGGACGATGCCGTGGAACGTGGTGTGGGTTGTCTCGATCAATGACTGCGGGAGCCGCAGCCGCCTGAAGGTGTCCAGGTACAGGATGTTGATGGAGCTACCGCCGTCCATCAATGTCTTGGGGAGACAGTAGTCGCCCACCTTTGGCTTGACCACCAGGGCGACTCGGCCTGGGTACTCGATGCACGGCGAGTGGTCCTGGTGGCTCCAAGTGATGGGCTGCTCCGACCAATTGAGGAACTGGGGAACGTCCACCTGGGCCACCGCGTTGACGGCGATGGCGCGGGTGATGACCTTCTTCTCGCGCTTCGTGTTGAACCCTGTGAAGGTATGGAGCGAGCCGGCCACGTTGCCGAACTTTCCGCCGTTTGGCGGGTTGTTGTCGGGGTCCTCCCTTGCTCGCCGTGCCTTCTCAATCTCCCTGAGGGTGTGGCAGTCGGCGGTCGTGTGCGTTGCGAGTTTTCCTTCCCTGCTATGAAACGCACAAGGTTGGTTAAGGAGGGCCGCAGGGTCAAACCTTGGCTTGGCCTTGTAGTTGCCGCCGTCGCGGCGTTGTCCTCCGTCGTGGCGGAAGCTTTTGGGCTCGCGTTGTGCGTGTCCGGCGTTGGCGACGAAGTCGACTTGCCCGTCACTGAGGCGCTTGCCAGTGAGGCGAGTGTTGTTGTAGCATAGGTCGGACCGTCGTCCGCTGTCGTTGCCGCTCGTGCGGCGTTGACCTCCCGACTCGTCGTTGGTTTCCTGGTTTGGATCTTCTTCCGCGTACCGTTTGGCGATCTCGAGGAGGTCCGGTATGTTGTCGAGTGTGCGAGAATGTCGCTTGAGTTTGGCGACCAAAGGCTCATAGCGGCACGAGGTCTTGAAGCAATGGATCGCGGTGTCCGGGTGGATGCCGACCGCGTTGTACCAGAGTTCTTGCCACCGCTGGACCCAGTTGCGGGTCGACTCGCGGGGTCCCTGGACGCATCGCTCCAGGTCCTCGATGGTGGTGGCACGGGTGTAGGAGCACTCGAAGTGCCTGACGAAGGCGTCGCGCATCTCCTCCCAGGAGTCGATACTATCCTGAGGGAGGGTGTTGATCCACTGCCTGCACGTCCCCTCCATCATCAGGGGGAGGTAACGAGCGGCTAGCAGGTCGGTGTGGCCTGCGATCCCCATCGCCATGAGGTATATATCGAGCCAGACGGCGGGGTCGTACGAAGGGTCGTACTTTTCTATCTCCTTCGGCGCCTTGAAGTTCAGCGGGTACTTCTCGCCTCAGATCATCGGTCCGAAGCACTTGGGGCTGAGTCGACTTAGCGACCCCATTGGCTCGCCGTCGCGGCGATTGGTTAGGGTGTGTCGCAGGTCGTCGGGCTGACGTGCGCGCCAGCTTTGGTTGTTGATGATGTGGGTGCGGGCGTCGATGGGTTGACCGTTGGCGGCGACGAAGTTGGTCGCTGGCCTGGGGTCGTTTGTAGAGAGTGCCACGTTCGCGGGTCGGTGTTGGAGCTGCAATGGCTCTGGTGGCGGGCAGTTGAGGGTGTTTGCCTCCATTGGGCGGCCGCTTGAGGCCGCTCTGCTTCCCGAAGAACGCGAGTACACTCGACCCTGCGAGTCGGCGCCCGCGTTTTGCTGCTCGACGGCCTTTGCGAGCAAGGCCCTGACGTACTGGATCTGTAGGGCGCCGTCGCTGGTGGCCGTGATGTTGTCGGCTGCTGCTCGTCCCGCCACGAGGTTGTCCATCGGGGTGGAGAACAGTGGGAGGCCGTTCGCGTCCCGCTCCCGTGAGGAGACTACTATCTGCGGCTGATCCCTGGGGGGTGTGCGGTTGGGTGGAGGTGGGGCGCCCATCGCCGTCGACCCTGGCGGGGGCCGGGCGCTTCCTTCTGGTGGCGCGTTCTCGCAGATCGCGTGCTCGGCCACGCGGGCCGGGTCGTTTTCGTCGTCGAAGTTCAGGGCGCGCCCCTGGACGGTGGGGTTCAGGCGCGACCTGATTCGCTGCTGGTGGTAGCGCGATAGCTCCTGCGCCGTCACCTGCTCGAGGCGAAATTTTTCGCGCTCGGCTTGCTCCTTGCGCACTGCCTCCGCCAGCTTCAGGCGGAGTTCCTCGACCTCCGTTTCCGTGGCGTTAGGAGGGATCGGGGTGGAGAAGGGATCCTCCGGCGGATCGGTGCCGGTCTCCATGTAGGTCGCGGCGTGGCGACCGGTTCCGTCGCGGAGGTCGGCGGAATTTTCCGACCCGGAGTCGAAGTCGAAGATCCCAAGGATGGAGGGGTCCTCGAAGTCTCCCATGTTGGAGACCTGGGTGATGGAGCCCGCGGGTGAAGCCGCGGTGATGGATCCGGCGAGTGACGCCGGGGTCGCCGAGTCGGCGTCGTCGTTGAGGGCCGCGTCTTCTGCGGCCACTGAGTTTTCGGCCACGTTACTGTGGGCCGAGTTGTACTCGGAGGCGAGGCGATGGATCGTGCGGATCTGGCTCTCGGAGAGCCAATCGCGTGGCGGCGACTCGTGGATGCGAGCCGAGTCCTCCGAGACGATGACGTCGGTGAGGCCGACGAAGAGGCTGATCGTGCCGACCGGCAGGATCACGTTGTGCGTGACGGGTCGCGCCGCCGGGACGTAACTGCTCGGCAAGATTTGGAGCATCTCGCCGATCGCTATCATGCGGCCGGTGGCGACCGTCTCGTTGATGGGCAGATTGGATCTCGCCGCAGAACACCGGCCAGACCGGCCAGGCCCCACGGTGGGCGCCACTGTCGTGGGAATGGTCACGGCAGATGCTGCAATCGGCAGCGAGTAGTATAACGAGGGGCAAGGGCGGCCAGCCATCTGCGGTGCGAGATGAGGGCGGAGACACAATGTTTTACCCAGGTTTGGCCCCCCGGAGGGTAAAGACCTACTCCTGCTAGATTGTATTATGATGGTGGTACAATGGGCGAGCTCGGCGGCTAGGCGGCGAGTCGCTTGGGTGTCTGATGGAACGTATCTCTACACGCCCTGCAGGGAGGTTTATATAGGCTCACCTTCCCTAGGGTTTACATATCTCAACCGAATTAGTTAAGGCTTCGGTACTTGTTTAACCTAATCCGACTGGGCCTATCTACTCGCCTGGGCCTTCAGCTTCCAGTCGCTTGGATCCACACCGGGCCTTGATCCAGTCGCCGTCTTGCAGGCCCACTCGCCAGTCCCTGGGCCAGTCGGAAACGTCCTGCTGGGTATACCCCGGTAGGCACATCCCCATCATCCGGACCATTCCGGATCTCCTTGTGATATCCCGGATCCCATCCGAGACTCCGAACAACATTCGGTCTCCCTACTTACATTCCATATCTACTAAACAGCATCGAAACCTTAAGTGTGTCTCCCTATGGTTCGTGAATTATGCAGACATGGACGAGACTCTTCTTAGATCAATAACCAATAGAGGAATATGGAAATTCATATGGTTCCCACATATTTCTATGATTACTTTGCGATCGAATGGACCACTTACATACGATACCAATTTCCCTTTGTCTCGCGATAGTTTACTTATCTGAGGTCTGATCGTCGATATCTCTGTATACCTAGTTCAACCTCGTTACGGATAAGTACTCTTTTCTCGTTCCCGTGATATGTGATCCCTTGTGAGCCAATCACATGCTTGCAAGCTAATTGGATGATATTCCACCGAGAGGGCCCAGAGTATTATCTATTTGTCATATGGATGGACAAATCCCACTCTTGATCCATGTGCCTCAACACATACTTTTCGAATAGTCAATACCATCTTTATAACCACCCAGTACAGTGCGGTGTTTGATGTCATCAAAGCATCCTTTCGGTGATGGTGATTAGCATGATCTCATGGTTGAAGGAATTAGGTTACTATCTATCAGAAAGCTTACAGCAAACGAACTATTGAAATGACTTGATCTTTATGCTACGCTTATCTATAGGAGTATGTCCATCACACCATTCTCCTAATGATATGATCTTGTTGTTAATAACATCTCACTGTTCATGATCAGGAAACCATGATCATATATTAACCAACAAGCTAGTTTAACAAGAGGCTTTACTAGGGACTCTTTTATGTTTATAAATCACACAAGTATTAATGTTTCCAGTTAATAAAATTATAGCATGGTATGTTAACATTTATCATAAGCATGAAGATATGATAATAACCTCTTTATTATTGTCTCTGAAAGTACCGACTTGATACGACTAGAGGGGGTGTTAATAGGTGTCTACCCAATTTTATTTTGTTTCTCACTTTTAGGCTCAACGAGAAGGAAAGTTATCTAGAGATGCAACTAAGTGAACAACCTAAATGCAAGAAAACAAACACCAACCACAAAAACGGTAAATAGCAAGAAGTAAAGGAAGGGAACGAAGTAACCGGAGCGGGGACACGGAGATGTAATTCCCGTAGTTCACTCCCAAGGAGCTACGTCTACGTTGCAGAGGTGTCGGGGCCACATAAGTTCACCCGAGCGCCACAAAGGCCTCACCTTCTTCTCCGGTGAGCTCCGCCACAAAGGAGGCCTCACAATCCACTAACCGGTGACCTTGAAGGCTCCAACCGAAACCTTTACACCAAGGTTGAGGGGGAGGCTCCACAACTCAATTGGAGGCCCTCAACGACACCTCGAGGCTTTACAACCAAGCTTAGCTCCGAGGATTCCCTACACCGTCTAGGGTTTCAAGAAACCCAAGAGAAACAAGATCCACAAAGGATGGGTGGGGGAAATCAAATCTTCTTTGGTGGAAGTGTAGATCTAGGTCACCTCCCTCACCTCTTAAAAGATCAAGTCATTTGAGTGGCTAGAGAGAGAGATCTAGTGAGGTGAAGCTCAAGCATTAATGGAGGAGAGAGAAAAATTCGAGAGAGAGTGGGAGGAAGAAGAGGGGTGCCTTAAATAGGCCCCCTCGCGCTGAACCGTTACAGCCCCCGCGACCTCACCAGAAGTTCCGGTGAGACGCCGAAAGTTCCGCCCAGTCTGGCTCCAACGGTCATCAGACCGTTGACGCCCGCTCGAGAAGCGCAACCGGAAGTTCCGGTCCAAACAGACCGGAAGTTCCGGTGAACTTTCGACGCAAGTTCCGACCAAGTTCCGGCAAATAGAACACTTCAAAACAGAAGGTTACTGAGCCACCATCGGAACTTGGAGCGGAACTAGGGGCGGAATTTCTGGGTCGCGGACCGAATCTGGCCGGAAGTTCTGGTGTCTGGGCAGAAGTTCCGCTCAGGACCTTTTGGCAGGACAAGTTCCGACGCAAGTTCTGGCAAATAGAACGCTTCATACAGAAGGTTACTGATTCACCACCGAACTTGGGGCGGAACTAGCGTCGGAACAAAGCTTAGAACATCCTGCAGAAAAAGCCTAAGCGGAACTTCCAACGCCAGGCCAGAAGTTCCGGTGAGACACAGAAGGCTCCAACAGAACAGGAACACGCTCTCTCTCACGGAATAGTGGGATGGATGTGGCGGTGCATATAGGTTTGTGCAAGAACAAGAGATTTCCCACAGCCTTCCAAGATGGACCCCCTCTTAATAGTACGGTGACCTAAAAACAACAACCGGAGAGAAACTAGGAGAAAACTAAAAGGGCCACCGTCTTCAAGAGATCCCAAGAGAGCATCCACCACAATAGAAGGAGACATCAACAACGTTTCCCCTAAAACTCAAGCGCACAATTAAAAACACAATTGGGATTAGCATTAACACCAAAAACATCATGGGAAGATATAGTCCTTTCAATCTCCCCCTTTTTGGTGTTAGATGACAATCCCAAAGATTTGCATAGAATCAAAGCAATCTTTGCAATGGACGGGACAAGTTCCCCCTGTATGTGTGCAAGGTAGAGAAAAACTCTAAGGACAAGACTGGCACACATACAAGGAGGCTCCCCCTACCAATTGCAAAGATAGCACAAGTGCAAGGTACAAGAAAGGATAGAGATCATACCAGAACCAACCAAATGTGGTGGAGACAAAAGGAGTAATAATAACAATAAGAGCTATGAGGCTCCACCACCATATGCATGTGCTCATAAGATGGCAACAAGATACCACACACACGACATTGCATAAGATACCACAAAGATACCACATAGTCTCAAACAAAACATGGTCCACAAGCACACATAAGTTCACAGACATAAAACCATAAGCACACAAATAAACTAGAGAGTTCGCGAGCAAGAAAAGATCAAAGGCAAGAACAGGCTCGCGACTCAACCCATGCAAATCCCGTAGACAACCTAATAGACATCTTTCTCCCCCTTTGGCATCGAGACACCAAAAAGGAAGAAAAGATCAATCTAATCGTCCCAGCCATGAAAGGGAGGAGGGGGAGCAGACTCAGGGACCCAAGGACCCCACTCAGGCGGCGGACCAGTGACCTCCTCCTCAGACTCATCCTCGGACCAGTGGCAGTTGTCGCGAATCCAATCATCCTTGGGAACAGTGACAGAGCTAGTGACCGGAGAGCTAGGAATGTTGAGAGCAGTCATGATGGCCTTCTGGCGCTGAACATTGTGACGCTGATCTACATAGGCCTGATACTCGCGGTCCTGCAGAAAGCAGAAAGTTTTCTTCACCTTCCCAAGCAGCTTCTTTGCCCAAGACGGCTGCCTCTGGAGAGACGGACCACCAGCACTAGAGCCCCCAGGAGCAGAGGAGGGACCACCAGCTTCATCTTGGGCCTTCTTGAGTTCCGCTTCCTTTTCTTCTTGAGAACGAGCCTTTTGGTGCTTACTCACACGCATCTTCTTCTCCTCATGAATGGTGATGTTGTCTTCAGGAAAGCGAGTGCCAGTCGTCTCAAGCCACTTGTGATTGATGAGAGTCTGAATGAAGGGAGCATAGATGCAGGATTTCTTTTCAATAATAGCTTGCCACAGCTCAGAGTAGATGAAGTGCATAACATCCATGGGACTATCGGTGTCACGGCGGAGATAAGTCTGATGCATGAGGTCAACCTGATAGCCATGGAGCTGATCAAAGTTACCAGCCTTGGGAGAGATGGTGTTCAAGTACACCCTGCGCATGATGTCAAAAACTGGCAGCAGATGATTCACAAACCCAACAGTTCCCCACCCTTCAATGTAGAGAGGCTCTAGGACCTCAGGATCAGCAGCTTCAGGACCATGAACACGCCAACCATTTGCCCCGCGGCCAGGCTGAAGGGGATAGCCAAGAAGCTAAGCAAACTCAGACCAAGTGGCGGTAAGAAACACTCCCCTAGTCATCCACTTCAACACACCTTCAGTAGAGGACTGCATGTGAATAAACAAAGTTGAGTAAAACTGAGCAATAGCATTCACATCAAAGTTCTGACGGTGCTCCATGAGGGGAATCAACCCAAACTTCTGGCAAATATCAAGAGCCTCGCCAAAGTATGCATGCTTCCCTTCCATGTGAGTCACATTGATGTACTTTTGAGGAGCAACCACGAACTTCTTCTTTGTTGCATAGATTTCAGCAAATATTTGTTCCTAACAGCAGTTGTGGAAGTGAGGGTCCAAGCAAAGACGGTCACGAGGCACGAGGTAGGGATCCGTACGCCTGAATGCAGAGTAAGCTTTCCGAGACCATTTGGAAATCTTGGCTTTGGTCATGTCTGGCCCAGCAGCAGTGGCCTTCTGAGCAAGAGCATGCCTCTTCCCTTCAGCAGCAGCACGGCGAGCAGCAGCAGCCTTCTGACGACTAGTCTGAGTGGTTGGACGCACAACCTCAACATCTTCTTCATCAATCTCAGGAGGAATGTCAGAGGATGGTCGACGGGTATGCTTGCCTTGGCGGGTACCTCCTTGCCCTAAGAAGAAAGCACAAGAATAGGGAGGGGAGGTGGGGTAAGTGCACAAGTTCGGAAGATGGAACAAAAGAAATAGATTGGAAAAATGCAATCAGGAAAAAGTTGCATTGTTGCCGGAACTTCCGCTGAATTGCCGGAACTTCCGGTGAAAATGGTCCACCGGAAGTTCCGGTCGTGGCTCACCGGAAGTTCCGGTGAGGCCACGAACTGACGATTGCAAATAGCAGTTCACTAGATCTAGATCTAAAAGCCACAAGTGCAAAGATTTTCAAGAGTGTATTGGACCAATCTACTCTAGCATGATACCCTAGGCCTACCAAGATCTCCCAACAATTTCTAGCCAAAGAACTAGCCTAGACATGGTGTGCCCTAACTCAAGCCATGGTGAGAGAGCAAGATCTCCATTAATGGAGGGAGTTGAGGGCAAATACCGGAGTCCATGGCAGGAGATCGAGGTGGGGAAGGTTCCCATGGAGAAGATCTGCGGAGGAGTAGCCGGAGACGAAGGGGCCGGAGCACCTTCGCGGAGAGGTCTTGGCCGGCGGCTGCTCCAAATAGAGGATGGGTCTTGGGGGAAAAAGGAAGAAGATCCCGTTTTCCCCCAGGGCCCACCTTATATAGGACAGGGAGCACCACCGAAAGTTCCGGTCAGGGACCGGAAGTTCCGGTGGACCGTAAGTTCCGGGTCAGTCTGAACACGCTCTAGGTCAGCAGGTGGTTCAGACGAACAACCAGCTGACCGGAAGTTCCGGTGACGCCAGGAATACCTTCTCAGGTTTGGAAGATAACATGGAAGAACTTGTGCAGGGAATAGAGAGGGCTTGAGGAAAGGAAAGGCTTAGGATAGAGAGCTCAAACTGTGAAGAACCAAAGCCAACAAAAACCAATAAGAACACAAAAGGTCAAAGACACAAATAAAAATGGGTCGGTGGCCGAGGCCACCTTATATAAGAGTAAATGGCTTGACACCGCGAAGATATATCTTGGGTTCATTACCAACACTCATCATGAAGCTCAAATGGTCTCCTTTAGAGACAATAGAGTATGAAAACTTTAATGTGCACATAATAGGGATAACGTTTGTTCATAAGAGGAACTACACTCTCCCTAAATCCATGCCTACATCCAAACAAGATACACATTGAGACGCGGGTAGGTGTGCAAGGTACTCAAGAAACATTGCTCTAATCGATGATATTTAGCTCATGCCTTAACTCCCGGAACCTTGCTTCATCAAGACGCTTCGTGAAAAGATCCGCAAGATTTGCCTTGGTGGGAACATACTCCAAAGAAATGTCTCCTCTAGCAACATGGTCCCGAATGAAATGATGACGAATCTCAATGTGCTTGGTCCGGTTGTGTTGCACGGGATTGTGAGCAATAGCAATGACACTCTCATTGTCACAAAGAAGAGGCACCTTGTCAAAAGATAGTCCAAGATCCTTCAAAGTTTGCTTCATCCATAGCAATTGAGCACAACAGCTTGCGGCAGAGATGTACTCAGCTTCGGCAGTGGACATCGACACACAGTTCTTCTTCTTCGAGGACCAACAAACCAAAGATCTTCCGAGAAACTGACAAGCTCCGAAGGTTGACTTTCTTCCCACTTTGTCACCAGCCCAGTCCGAGTCCGTGTAACCAATAAGATCAAAGCTGGCTCCCTTGGGGTACCAAACCCAAAGTTTGGGGTATGAACTAAATATCGAAAGATTCTCTTGACCGCCACCATGTGACTTTCCTTTGGTGCGGCTTGAAATCTTGCACACATACCCACACTCAACAAAATATCCGGTCGGGATGCACAAAGATAGAGCAAAGAACCAATCATAGATCGATAGAGTTTTTGATCCATTTCCTTACCCTTGGGATCGAGATCAAGATTAACCTTAGTTGGCATGGGAGTCTTGGCACCTTTGACTTGCTCAAACTTGAACTTCTTGAGCATGTCTTGGATGTATTTGGCTTGGTTGATGAAAGTCCCTTTCCTCAATTGCTTGACTTCAAACCCAAGGAAAAACTTCAACTCCCCCATCATGGACATCTCGAAGTGATCGGTCATGAGCTTGGCAAAATCCTCATTAAAAGTTTGTTAATAGACCCAAAGATAATGTCATCAACATAGATTTGGCATACGAACAAGTGGCCTCCAAATTTCTTAGTAAAAAGAGTGGGATCAATGAGTCCCACTTCGAAGCCACAGTTTAACAAGAGCTCCCTAAGGCAATCATACCACGCATGTGGGGCTTGCTTGAGGCCATAGAGTGCCTTATTGAGCTTGTATACATGGTTCGGAAAAAGTGGATCCTCAAAACCCGGAGGTTGCTTGACGTATACCAACTCTTTCAAAGGACCATTAAGAAAAGCACTCTTAACATCCATTTGATGCAACTTAAAATTATGATGGGTAGCAAAGGCAAGAAGCATACGAGTGGATTCAAGGCGAGCAACGGGGGCATACGTCTCACCGTAGTCGATGCCCTCAACTTGTGAATATCCTTGGGCAACTAACCTTGCCTTGTTGCGCACGACAATTCCATTCGCATCACACTTGTTCTTGAAGACCCACTTGGTTCCAATGACGTTTTGACAATCTTTGGGCCGCTCAACCAATGTCCAAACATTGTTCCTCTTGAAGTTGTTAAGTTCCTCGTTCATAGCATCAAGCCAATCATCATCTTCAAGAGCTTCGAAGACTTTCTGTGGTTCCACAAGAGAGATAAACGCATGGTGACAGCTAAAGGAAGCTAGTTGCCTCCTAGTAGTGGAACCTTTATTGAAATCTCCATAGACATTATCAAGGATATGGCCATCTCGAACAAGCTTGGCGAGACGATAGGCTTGACGGCGGGCTTGTGCTTCAACTCGAGATTCTTGAGCTACCACTTGGTCATTGCCACCAATTGAGCCGCCGCCTAGACTATAAGCACGAACACGAGGGTTATCTTCATCAATTTCCACATTGGAGGAGTCATCATTTGGAGAGGATCCTTGAGGATCATTGACTTTCTCTTGATCTTGACGAGCTTGACCTTGGGGAGAGCCGTGACCTTGAGGAGGAGCCCCATCTTGGGGAGGTTGATGAGGTTGATGAAGAGCGTGTCCGTGGGAGGTGCCTTGAGGAGGAGCCCCATCGTGGGGAGGTTGATGTTGTTGATGAAGAGCTTGTTCTTTGGAGCTTGGAGAGTCATGAGCATGGGAAGCTTCGGAAGAGCTTGAGGAAGCTTGTGCCAAAAAGGTAGGTCCTTGAGGGGCAAGATGATCTTGTGAAAGTGAGGGCTCCACTTGAGTAGACCTTGGTCATTCTCCTTCGTCCATAAGGGGATCCTCAATGGGGAGGTGGAAACCCACACCCATTCTTCTTATGGCCTTAGGAGGAATTTCATCACTTAGATCACAAACACCATCTTGCCTAACAAGAGACTCATGATTTTCATCAAACTTCACGTTGCTCGTTTCTTCAACTCTTCCATTGGCTTTGTTGTAGACTCTATATGCATGGGACTGATTTGAGTATCCAACGAAAATTCCTTCTTGAGCCTTGGATTCAAACTTGGACAAACGAACTCCTTTCTTGAGAATGTAGCACTTGCAACCAAACACCCGAAAGTAGCTAACATTAGCCTTTTTCCCGGTGAGAAGTTCATAGGGGGTCTTGTTCTTTTTCTTGCGGAGATAAAGCCGGTTGGTTGCATGGCAAGCGGTGGAGATGGCCTCGGCCCAAAAGTTGTATGGAGACTTGAACTCAGCTAGCATAGACCGAGCCGCATCCATCAAAGTGCGATTCTTCCTTTCGGTAACTCCGTTTTGTTGAGGGGTATAGGGAGTGGAGTATTGATGCTTGATTCCTTCATCACTAAGAAACTCATCCAAGGTATAGTTTTTGAATTCGGTGCCATTGTCACTTAGAATTGAGAGAATAGTTGCATTGTGCTTCCGTTGAACCTCATTAGCAAAATCGATGACGGTTTGTTGAGTCTCACTCTTGTACTTGAAAAGGAACACCCAAGTGTATCTTGAGAAATCATCCACAATAACCAAGCAATACTTCTTGCCTCCAAGGCTATCATGAGAGGGTGGAACAAAGAGATCCATATGCAAGAGCTCCAAACACCTCTCGGTGGTGATTTGATTGAGTGCTTTGTGAGGAGTTTCATGCATCTTCCCTTCAATACAAGCCCTGCAAACACGATCTTTGGCAAAAGAAACATCGTTAATTCCAAGGATGTGGCCCTCGGAGTGAAGTCTTTGCAAAGTTCTCATGTTAACATGGGCTAGGCGGCGATGCCACAACCAGCCCTTGTCGGCTTTAGCATAGAGACATAGAGCATGAGGAGTAGTGGTCCCTAAAAAGTCCACCACATACAATTCATGTTCTACATATCCTACAAAAGCCACCTTGAGAGACTTGCTCCACATGAGGACCACGGTATGAGTATTAAAGAAAGAAGAAAGACCCATAAGAGCAAGAGCACGAACTGAGAGTAAGTTGTAACCAAGAGTTTTGACAAGCATGACGTCAACCAAGGATACATCCGGGGTTACCACCACTTTGCCAAAACCCAAAACCCGAGAGCTTGTTTTGTCACTGTAGGAGACCATTGTGTTGGCAATATTGGGCCTCATCTCGGTCATGATAGACTTGCTTTCGGTCGTATGACTCGTGGCACCACTATCAAGCACCCATTTTGTGTTGGAATTATGCCCTAGAGGCAATAATAAAGATGTTATTATTATAATTCTTGTTCATGATAATGTTTATATTCCATGCTAGAATTGTATTAAGCGGAAACTTTAATACTTGTGTGGTTTGTGAACAACACCGTGTCCCTAGTACGCCTCTATGGACTAGCTCATTGATCAATGATGGTTAAGGTTTCCTAACCATAGACATGAGTTGTCAATTTATAATGAGATCATATCATTGGGAGAATGATATGATGGACAGACCCAAACTAAGCGAAGCAATTAGATCGTGTCATCGTGTTCGTCTTTGCGAAGCTTTTCTTATGTCAAATATTGTATTCCTTAGACCATGAGATAATACAACTCCCTGGTATCGGAAGAAAGCTTTGAGGTCATCAAACGTCATCCTATGAGAGGGTGATCATAAAGGTGTCTCTCAGGTGATCGGAAAGTATCTGTTGGGTTGTATGTATCGAGATGGGATTTGTCCCTCCCAAGTCGGAGAGATATACTTCGGGCCCACTCGGTAATCGATATCAACACCACTTGCAAGCATGTGGTTAAGGAGTTAATCACAAAGTGATATCGGATTACGGAACGAGTAAAGTACTTGCTGTGAACGAGATTGAACTAGGTATGACGGTACCGACGATCGAATCTCGGGCAAGTAAAATATCGCGAGACGAAGGGAATATATATGGGATTGATTGAATCCTGGCATCGTGGTTCATCCGATATGATCATCGATGAATGTGTGGGAGTCAATATGGGTTTCCAGACCCCGCTGTTGATTATTGATAGAAGATCATGTCTGCATAATCTCGAACCCGCAGGGTCACATACTTAACGTGTCTCGACGCTAGGATAGATTGGATAATTGGTTTATGAGTTTTTGTTCGGAGTCTCGGATGGGATCCGGGACATCACGAGAGGTTCCGGAGTGGTCCGGAGAATAAGATTCATATAAGGCAGTGCAGTTTTTGGAGTTCGGAATTGTTCCGGGTTAATCGGTATTGTACCGGAAGCTTCTAGAACCTTCCGGAAGGGGACCAGCGTGGCCACACCTTCCGGGAGGGGGCATGGGCCTATGAGGGAGTGCCCTGGCCGCATTGGGCCAGGGGCACAAGGCCCCATAGGGCCCAGCCGACCAAGAGGGGTTTAAACTCTAGATAGAGCTTCTAGAAGGGGGGGTTTCCTTGCCCCCCACTCTTCCTCCTTGGGGCCGCCGGCCTTGGCTTGGGGGAGGGGCTAGGGCTGCGCCCACCCCTCTATATATAGAGGGCTGGGGGCGCACCAACCCACTACACCTTCCCCTCCAACCCTAGCCGCCCTGCTGCCCTCCTCTCTCCCTCCCGACTGCTTGTAGGCGAAACCCTGCTGCAGAAATTCTCCACCAATTGCACCGCGCCGTCGCGTTGTAGATCCAACCCATCTCTCCACCATACTTGCTGGACCAAGGAAGGAGGAGACATCGAGGTGCTGCACGTGTGCATCTCACAGAGGCACCGCCACTTGTGGTGCTAGATCGGATCGGATCGCGAGGAGGAGAAGCGAGTACGACTACATCACCCACGTTCCGACGAACGTTCCGCTGTGCGAATCTTCAAGGGTATGACGATCTAATCCAATCTCTCTTGTTGTTTGCATCTCCTAGATTAGATCTTGGCTTTCCCTCTATTCGCATCCGTAGAAAATTTTGATTTACTATGCCGCGAAACCCTTCAGTGGTATCAGAGCTAGATCTATGCGTAGATGTGATTCTCGAGTAGAACGCAACATGGTTGTTGCGGGCGTTGATGTTTTCTGTTGCAAGACTCTTGTTTGTGTTCTTCTTATGACGCGGGATAGTGAGATTGAAGCGGTCCAGGCCAACCTTACGCGACGTCGTTCGCGAGACCGGCTCCGCACTTGACGTGTGGCTTGTTCCACACATGCGGCTGGTGGATGTCAGTTTCTCTCACTATAGTTGTCATGGGATTAACACCGGAGTTTGGCAACCATAATATCACCGTTGTGGCTTTCTGTAGGTAAGAATCGTTCTTAGCATCTACTCCCATAAGCCACGTAAAACATGCAACAACAAAGTAGAGGCGTCTAACTTGTTTTTGCAGGGAGTGTTTTCTGTGATATGGTATGGCCCAAGATGTGATGTGTATAATGTATGCGATGATCATGTTTTGTAATGTTTCACGACTTGCATGTAGATGAGTACACAACCGGCAGGAGCCATATGGTTGTCTTTATAATTGTGTATGACCTGTGTGTCAACTTCTTATACGCCATGTAATAGTTTCACTTTATCGCTAAGTAGTTAGCAATAGTTGTAGTTGCTATTCGTGGTGGAGGCAATCATGGTGGAGTGATGGAGATCATGTCGGAATGCACAAGATGGAGATCATTGCGCGAAGATTGGCTATACCATGTCACATAAAGTTATATGCATGTGATGTTTATTCTTTTATGTATCTTATTATGCTTAGATCGCGGCGGTAGCATTATAAGATGATTCCTCACTTAAAGATCAAGATAAAAACTGTGTTCTCCCCAAGTATGCACCGTTGCGAAAGTTCGTCGTGTCCAAGCATCACGTGATGATCGGGTGCTATAGACTCTACGCTCACATACAACGGGTGCAAGCCAGTTTTGCACACGCGTAAATACTTGGGTCTAACTTGACGAGCCTAGCATGTACAGACATGGCCTCGGAACACAAGAACCGAAAGGTTAAGCATGAGTCAAATGAATGATATGATCGACACTTCGTTGTCCACCATTGAAACCACATCTCTTCTCATGATGATCGGATTAGGTGTGGTGAATTTGGATCGTGTTCACTAAACAACTTGAGGGATGTTGAATTTAGTGGGAGTTCATCTAGTAATTTGATTAAGTTGAACTATTTATCATGAACATAGTCTAAATTGTACTTGCAAATACTGTAGATCACATGGACAAGTCCAACTTCAACTTCAACGTTTTTGCTGAGATAGAAAAGCTTAGAAACAATGGGTATAACTTCACCAAATGGTTCCGCATTCTGAGAATCATTCTCGCTGGCGGACAAAAGGACTATGTCCTTGAGAAAGCGCTAGGTGACGCCCCTGCTATAGATGCGTCGGCTGATGAAAAAGCTATTTATCAGTCGCGCAAGGATGATTATGATTTGATTAAGATCGCCATGTTGTATGCTATGGAATCGGATCTTCAAAATCGTTTTGAAGAGTTCGCCGGGCCCTTTGAGATTCTCGAGGAGCTAAAAAACATGTTTCAGACTCAAGCCCGTTTCTGAGAGATATGAGATCTCTAAGAAATTATTTAACTACAAGATGGAGGAAGGAAGTTCCGTTAGTGAGCACGCCATTGAGATGACGGGCTACACTCAACGCCTTGAGCAACTGGACTGCAAGATTCCAGAGGAGCTCAAGATTGACACTCCTAGCTACAAAAGTTTTGTAGTTGATCACAATCAGATTGGTTCCACTGATATGATCACTGAGCTCTTTGCTAAGATGAAAGTAGCGGAGGTGAACATCAAAAAGAATAATCATGTGTTGATGGTCAACAAGCCCCCCACCTTCAAGAAAGGTAAGGGTGCAAGGAAGCCCTTCAAGAAAGGCGGTGGCAAGCGCGTTGCCCCTGCTGAGAAGAAGCTCAAGTCTGGTCCTAAACCGGACACTGAGTGCTTCTATTGCAAGGACAAGGGTCACTGGAAGCGCAACTGTCCGAAGTACTTAGCGGACAAGAAGGCTAGCACCATCAAAGGTATATTTGATATACATGTTATTGATGTTTTCCTTACTAGCCCTCGTTGTAGTGCCTGGGTATTTGATACCGGTTCAGTTGCTAATATTTGTAACTCGAAACAGGAGCTACGGAATAGACGGCGGCTTGCGAGGGATGAGGTGACGATGCGCGTTGGCAACGGATCAAGAGTTGATGTGATGGCCGTCGGCACGCTCTCCTTAGTTTTACCTTCGGGATTAGTTTTAAACCTTAATAAGTGTTATTATGTGCCTGCGTTGAGCATGAACATTATTTCTAGATCTTGTTTATTGCAAGACGGTTATTCATTTAAATCGGAGAATAATGGTTGTTCTATTTATATGAGTAACATCTTTTATGGTCATGCACCTATTGTGAGTGGTTTATTTCTTCTAAATCTCGAAAGGGATGAAACACACATCCATAACATTGAGGCTAAGAGATGCAAAGTAGATAGTGATAATACTACTTATTTGTGGCACTGTCGTCTAGGTCATATTGGTGTAAAGCGCATGAAGAAACTTCATTCTGATGGACTTTTGGAGTCTCTTGATTTTGAATCATTTGACACATGCGAACCATGCCTCATGGGCAAGATGATCAAAACCCCGTTCTCCGGTATGATGGAGCGAGCAACGGACTTGTTGGAAATCATACATACCGATGTATGCGGACCGATGAGTGTTTCGACGCGCGGTGGATATCGCTATTTTCTCACTTTTACCGATGACTTAAGTAGATATGGGTATATCTATTTAATGAAACATAAATCTGAAATGTTTGAAAAGTTCAAAGAATTTCAGAATGAAGTGGAGAACCATCGTAACAGAAAGATTAAGTTTCTACGATCCGATCGTGGAGGTGAATATTTGAGTTATGATTTTCTCACGCATCTTAAAGCAAGTGGAATCGTTTCACAACTCACGCCACCCGGAACACCACAATGCAATGGTGTGTCTGAACGCCGGAATCGAACCCTATTAGATATGGTCCGATCAATGATGTCTCTTACTGATTTGCCGTTATCATTTTGGGGTTATGCATTAGAAACCGCTGCATTCACTTTAAATAGGGCTCCATCTAAATCCGTTGAGACGACACCGTATGAACTGTGGTTTGGTGCTAAACCTAAGTTATTGTTTCTTAAAGTTTGGGGATGTGAAGCTTACGTCAATAAGTTGATGCCGGACAAGCTCGAACCCAAAGCGGAGAAATGCGTCTTCATAGGATACCCTAAGGAAACTATTGGGTATACCTTATATCACAGAACCGAAGGCAAAGTGTTTGTCGCAAAGAACGGTTCCTTTTTTGAGAAGGAGTTTCTCTCGAAATAAGTGAGTGGGAGGAAAGTAGAGCTAGACGAGGTTATTGAACCATCTCTTGAATTGGAGAGTAGCGCAGCACCTGAAATTGTTCCAGTGCCGCCTGCACCAACAATAGAGAAAGCTAATGACAAGGATCATGAAGCTTCGGACGATGCTGCTACTGAACGTCGCAGGTCGAAAAGGTCACGTGCCCCTCCTGAGTGGTACGGCAACCCTGTCTTGACTGTCTTGTTAGTAGAAGACAGTGAACCTACGAACTATGAGGAAGCGATGATGAGCCCAGACTCCGAGAAATGGCTAGAAGCCATGAAATCCGAATTGGGATCCATGAGCGAAAACCAAGTATGGCCTTTGGTGGACCCTCCTAGCGACCGAAAGGCCGTTGAGTGCAAATGGATCTTCAAGAAGAAAGCGGATGCGGATGGTAATGTTACCGTCTATAAAGCACGGCTTGTCGCGAAAGGTTTTCGACAAGTTCAAGGTGTTGACTACGATGAGACTTTCTCTCCCGTAGAGATGTTTAAGTCCATTCGGATTTTATTAGCAATTGCTGCGTTTCATGATTATGAAATATGGCAGATGGATGTCAAGACTGCGTTCCTCAATGGCAACATTGATGAAGAGTTGTATATGATGCAACCCGAAGGTTTTGTCGATCCTAAGGATGCTGATAAAGTATGCAAACTTCAGCGTTACATTTATGGACTGAAGCAAGCATCTCGGAGTTGGAACCTTCGTTTTTATCAAGTGATCAAGAGCTTTGGATTTGTTCCAAATTGCTACGAAGCTTGCATCTACAAGAAAGTGAGTGGGAGCTCGGTGACATTTCTGGTACTATATGTGGATGACATATTGATTATCGGAAATGACATCAACATGCTTAACGATGTGAAGAGTTATTTGAACAAGTGTTTTTCAATGAAAGACCTAGGTGAAGCTGCTTATATATTGGGCATCAAAATATATAGAGATAGACAAAGACGCCTGATAGCTTTAAGCCAGAGTACATACCTAGACAAAGTTCTGAAAAGGTTCAGAATGGATAAGGCAAAGAAAGGTTCAGTGCCTATGTTGTCAGGTAAGATATTGAGCAAGGCTCAGTGTCCAGCTACGGTAAATGATAGGGAAGCTATGAGCAAAGTGCCTTATGCCTCGGCCATAGGTTTGATCATGTATGCCATGTTGTGTACTAGACCGGATGTGTCCAATGCTCTTAGTTTGACGAGCAGATATCAGAGTGATCCAGGAGTGGAACACTGGACAGCCATGAAGAACATCCTAAAGTACCTAAATAGGACTAAAGAAATGTTCTTAGTCTATGGGGGTGATGAACAGCTCGTCGTAAAAGGTTACGTCGACGCTAGTTTTAACACCGACAAGGATGATTCTAAATCTCAGACAGGATACGTGTATATTTTGAATGGAGGAGCTGTGAGCTGGAGAAGCTGCAAGCAAAGCGTGATCGCGGGATCTACAGTAGAAGCGGAATACATGGCTGTTGCAGAAGCGTCAAGTGAAGGAGTTTGGATCAGGAACTTCATCACTGAGCTTGGCGTGGTTCCAAGTGCATTGGACCCACTGGATATATTGTGTGACAACACTGGCGCCATAGCACTCGCTAAGGAACCAAGATATCATCCAAAGACCAAGCATATCAACCGCAAGTTTCATATAATCCGAGATTATATAGCAGATGGAGATCTGAAGATTAGCAAAGTACATACAGATCTGAATGTCGCAGATCCGTTGACTAAACCTCTTCCGCGTGCAAAACATGATCAGCACCTCAGTGCCATGGGTGTGAGATTGTTGCCAAATGTAAACTATATTATTGACTCTAGTGCAAGTGGGAGACTGTTGGAATTATGCCCTAGAGGCAATAATAAAGATGTTATTATTATAATTCTTGTTCATGATAATGTTTATATTCCATGCTAGAATTGTATTAAGCGGAAACTTTAATACTTGTGTGGTTTGTGAACAACACTGTGTCCCTAGTACGCCTCTATGGACTAGCTCATTGATCAATGATGGTTAAGGTTTCCTAACCATAGACATGAGTTGTCAATTGATAATGAGATCATATCATTGGGAGAATGATATGATGGACAGACCCAAACTAATCGAAGCAATTAGATCGTGTTCGTCTTTGCGAAGCTTTTCTTATGTCAAATATTGTATTCCTTAGCCCATGAGATAATACAACTCCCTGGCATCGGAAGAAAGCTTTGAGGTCATCAAACGTCATCCTATGAGAGGGTGATCATAAAGGTGTCTCTCAGGTGATCGGAAAGTATCTGTTGGGTTGTATGTATCGAGATGGGATTTGTCCCTCCCAAGTCGGAGAGATATACTTCGGGCCCACTCGGTAATCGATATCAACACCGCTTGCAAGCATGTGGTTAAGGAGTTAATCACAAAGTGATATCGGATTACGGAACGAGTAAAGTACTTGCTATGAACGAGATTGAACCAGGTATGACGGTACCGACGATCGAATCTCGGGCAAGTAAAATATCGCGAGACGAAGGGAATATATATGGGATTGATTGAATCCTGGCATTGTGGTTCATCCGATATGATCATCGATGAATGTGTGGGAGTCAATATGGGTTTCCAGACCCCGCTGTTGATTATTGATAGAAGATCATGTCTGCATATTCTCGAACCCGCAGGGTCACATACTTAACGTGTCTCGACGCTAGGATAGATTGGATAATTGGTTTATGAGTTTTTGTTCAGAGTCTCGGATGGGATCCGGGACATCACGAGAGGTTCCGGAGTGGTCCAGAGAATAAGATTCATATAAGGCAGTGCAGTTTTTGGAGTTCGGAATTGTTCCGGGTTAATCGGTATTGTACCGGAAGCTTCTAGAACCTTCCGGAAGGGTACCAACGTGGCACACCTTCCGGGAGGGGGCATGGGCCTATGAGGGAGTGCCCTGGCCGCATTGGGCCAGGGGCACAAGGCCCCATAGGGGCCAGCCGGCCAAGAGAGGTTTAAACTCTAGATAGAGCTTCTAGAAGGGGGGGTTCCTTGCCCCCCACTCTTCCTCCTTGGGGCCGCCGGCCTTGGCTTGGGGGAGGGGCTAGGGCTGCGCCCACCCCTCTATATATAGAGGGCTGGGGGCGCACCAACCCACTACACCTTCCCCTCCAACCCTAGCCGCCCTGTTGCCCTCCTCTCTCCCTCCCGACTGCTTGTAGGCGAAGGCCTGCTGCAGAAATTCTCCACCAATTGCACCGCGCCGTCGCGTTGTAGATCCAACCCATCTCTCCACCATACTTGTTGGACCAAGGAAGGAGGAGACGTCGAGGTGCTGCACGTGTGCATCTCATGGAGGCACCGCCACTTGTGGTGCTAGATCGGATCGGATCGCGAGGAGGAGAAGCGAGTACGACTACATCACCCACGTTCCGACGAACGTTCCGCTGTGCGAATCTTCAAGGGTATGAAGATCTAATCCAATCTCTCTCGTTGTTTGCATCTCCTAGATTAGATCTTGGCTTTCCCTCTGTTCGCATCCGTAGAAAATTTTGATTTACTATGCCGCGAAACCCTTCATTTTGATCCACTGGAAGCATAGTCCTACAAGAAAATCAAGCTTTGGGTTTAGGTACCCATTTGTAATGGGTCCCCTTCTGTTAGTGACAAGAACCTTTGGCACCCAAATGGCCCAATGATAATCATGTGTGTAAGAAGTTCCCACATATCTATCATATACATGACCGTCATATGATTTGCAAAGAATATAAGAGGGATTGTTCTTTCTGGCAAAGTTGTCACTTTGCAAGAGGGTTAGGCCATTTGGTACCCCTTGGGCCATGCCCTTGTTCTTCTTCTTCTTCTTCTTCTTCTTCTTCTTCTTCTTCTTAGTCTTGGTAAGTTGATCCTTCAACACCTTGACTTCCTCTATGAGATGCTCATGCTTGCAACAAGGGTTAGGACTGCTAGACAAGTCTATAATTTGCACAGCGGAAGACTTAGCGAGATCTCAAGTTAATTGAGTTTGAATCTGTTCATGGGCTTCAAAAAGATTTGAGAATTTACTCTCCAAGGCTTTGTGTTCCTCTTTGAGTTTCTCAAGATCCTTTTGAGTCCTATCATGACCACCCACAAACTCAACATTTTCTTTCTTGAGAACCTTAATCAAAGCAAGAGCATGATCACGTTCTTTAATTATAGAGCACAAGGTGTTGTTATGATCATCTACAAGCTTAGACACATTTTCTTCAAGATTAATTATCATATTTTGTTCATCCTCAAGACTTTGAGTGAGAGAAGCAATTTCATCAGCGGCATCTCTTTCATTTTTACTTAGCAAGTCAAGAAGTTCTTCCTTTTCATCTAAGGAATCCCTAGCATTGTCAAGTTGTGCAAGCAAGGACTCAAAACAAGTTTTAGTTTCTTCATCTAAGGTAGCAACAAATTCACACATGTCAATCATCTCTTTCTTCACCTCTATACCAACAAGATCAAGAGAGGAAGGCTCACTAGAGATAGGTTGAGGAGTGGATTTCGGTGTTACCTCGGTGGCCTTGGCCATGAAGCATTTTTGGTTGGAGGAGATGACATTTTCATTTGGCAAGTTGAAGAGGGATAGACGTGGAGTTGAGGTAGTAGCAATAGCAGCAACTCCCACAATCTCTCCACCATGAACTTCATCATCATCTTCATCCGTGCCCGAAAGGTATTCTTCATGGACCACAATTGCTCGTTCCTTGTTAGTGACGTTCTTGACGGCGTAGTTCTTGTTCAAGGGATGAGGAGGTCTTGACTTGATCTTGCGAATGAGACGACCACCATTGTCTTCACGGTTCTCAAAGGGACACTTGGCCATGAAGTGGCTCTTGTCGTTGCAGTTGTAGCACGACCTTGCCTTGGGAGACTTGTTGGGTGACTTGAATCTTGAGTTGTCCCTTGATCTTGACTTGAATCCGGACTTGTTCCAAAAGGCCCTTGAAGCGAGAGCAAGATGTTCGTTAAAGGCACATTTGAGATCATCTTGAGACCACTCACTTGATGTATCATCATCATCAACTTCAATAGCCTTGGCCTTCAAAGCAAGATTCACTTTGGTTGACCCAATGGCCCTAGCTCGAGCGGACTCCGCATTCTTCTTGGCAATAGTCATGGCAATTACTTCACTCAAGACTTCTTGGGAGGTCATTAGGTGAAAGTTGGTTCTTCCCTTGATAGAGTTGAGCTTTTGTTCTTCAAACGGAAGGAGAGCTTGTATGAACTTCCTCTTCATAAACTTGTCATCAACATAGTGGGCCCCAAGGTCCCTCATAGTGGAACAAACGACCTTAAGGCGCCTATACATGTCTTCGGGGGTCTCATCATCTTGCATTGCGAAACCATCGCACTCGTTGTTGATCTCATCAAACTTGGAGCTTTGGATGCTTGCATTCCCAACAAAGAGCTCGGTGAGTTGATCCCAAGATCCCTTGGCGGTGTCGAATTGGCGAATGTGAGCAAAATCCTTTGGAGTCAAGGCCTTTTGAATCATTCCCAAAGCTGTGGCATTGAGTTGCTTGTCCACCACTTCACCTCGTGTCAACTTCTTTGGGTCATATGGAGAGAATCCATCCTCCACAATCCTCATTAACTCAATAGAAGAGCTGGAAATATGTGAGAGCATTAGATATTGCCAATTGGCGAAATTATAAGTATCTAGCATGGGTGGTGCTCCTTGAGGTATAATGTGTGGCATGGGAATGGGTGGATCCAGAGTGTACTTTGGCGGTGGGGGTACCGCCGAGTAGTCCTTTCCTCCATTTTCCTCTTTGGAAGTTGGGTTCTTGGGCTCCTCGATGTTCTCACTTGGAACCTTGGTAGAGGTTTGAGCAACAAAACCAAGTCCCAAGTGAGTGGTGGCGGCCGCGGGAGTTACCCCGGGGGAGGACACCGTAACGGTGGGAGGAACCTCGGTGGGTTGGGGTGTGTCAAGAGCAACCATGGGGTTTGGCTTGAGAGACTGCAAGATAGTCATCATTTCCTCGAACTTGGACATCATGGACGACTCCAATTGCTTGAGGTCATCCATAGTGGCCAAGTTCTTGGGTTTTTTGGCTTCACTACCCCCTTCGTCGGCCATAGTCTTTTAGGCGGTAAAGCCCGAAATAAGAGCCTTGGCTCTGATACCAATTGAAAGTACCGACTTGATACGACTAGAGGGGAGGTGAATATGCGTCTACCCAATTTTAATTTGTTTCACACTTTTAGGCTCAACGAGAAGGAAAGTTATCTAGAGATGCAACTAAGTGAACAACCTAAATGCAAGAAAACAAACACCAACCACAAAAACGGTAAATAGCAAGAAGTAAAGGAAGGGAACGAAGTAACCGGAGCGGGGACACGGAGATGTAATTCCCATAGTTCACTCCCAAGGAGCTACGTCTACGTTGGAGAGGTGTCGGGGCCACATAAGTTCACCCGAGCGCCACAAAGGCCTCACCTTCTTCTCCGGTGAGCTCCCCCACAAAGGAGGCCTCACAATCCACTAACCGGTGACCTTGAAGGCTCCAACCGAAACCTTTACACCAAGGTTGAGGGGGAGGCTCCACAACTCAATTGGAGGCCCTCAACGACACCTCGAGGCTTTACAACCAAGCTTAGCTCCGAGGATTCCCTACACCGTCTAGGGTTTCAAGAAACCCAAGAGAAACAAGATCCACAAAGGATGGGTGGGGGAAATCAAATCTTCTTTGGTGGAAGTGTAGATCTAGGTCACCTCCCTCACCTCTCAAAAGATCAAGTCATTTGAGTGGCTAGAGAGAGAGAGATCTAGTGAGGTGAAGCTCAAGCATTAATGGAGGAGAGAGAAAAATTCGAGAGAGAGTGGGAGGAAGAAGAGGGGTGCCTTAAATAGGCCCCCTCGCGCTGAACCGTTACAGCCCCCGCGACCTCACCGGAAGTTTGGTGAGAGGCCGGAAGTTCCGCCCAGCCTGGCTCCAACGGTCATCAGACCGTTGACGCCCGCTCCAGAAGCGCAACCGGAAGTTCTGGTCCAAACAGACCGGAAGTTCCGGTGAACTTCCGACGCAAGTTCCGACCAAGTTCCGGCAAATAGAACACTTCAAAACAGAAGGTTACTGAGCCACCACTGGACCTTGGAGCGGAACTATGGGCAGAAGTTCTGGGTCGCGAACCGAATCTGGCCGGAAGTTCCGGCGTCTGGGCGGAAGTTCCACTCAGGACCTTTTGGCAGGACAAGTTCCGACGCAAGTTCCGGCCCAAGTTCCGGCAAATAGAACGCTTCATACAGAAGGTTACTGATTCACCACCGGAACTTGGGGCGAAACTAGCGTCGGAAAAAAGCTTAGAACAACCTGCAGAAAAAGCCTGAGCAGAACTTCCGGCGCCAGGCCGGAAGTTCCGGTGAGACATAGAAGGCTCCAACAGAACAGGAACACGCTCTCTCTCACTGAATAGTGGGATGGCTGTGGTGGTGCATATAGGTTTGTGCAAGAACAAGAGATTTCCCACAGCCTTCCAAGATGGACCCCCTCTTAATAGTACGGTGACCTAAAAACAACAACCGGAGAGAAACTAGGAGAAAAGTAAAAGGGCCACCGTCTTCAAGAGATCCCAAGAGAGCATCCACCACAATAGAAGGATACATCAACAACGTTTCCCCTGAAACTCAAGCGCACAATTAAAAACACAATTGGGATTATCATTAACACCAAAAAAATCATGGGAAAATATAGTCCTTTCAGTCTCTTGGGCATATCTCCAACAGTCTCCCACTTGCACTAGAGACAATAATCTAGTTTCAAATCTTTGTGTATTCAACACCTATGGCTTTCCGGTGTTGTATGTACACGATTGCTAGTGATCAACCGATCTTCGGATCTGACACTTTCAGGTCCGCATGTAATTACATGCCTTTGCGTCTCTACGCATCACTCATTCTCTAATGAGATGACTTTGTATAAATTTGGTCCTTTGGTGAGTCCTTTGGTTCCTAGGGGTTAAAACATGTTGATTGTCATACAATATATCTTCATATTATTATCCCGCTGTGAACTATACCTAGTTTGATAAAAAACTACTTGACACAAATGCCCTCTTTTGTTGTTATAATAGCAGTCATATACTTAGCCTTTTGTTATAGTATCTGTCACAATGTCTTAACTTTGGAACTCATCCAAATCCATTATGGAACTTAATTTCCATCATATTGTGCCACCCTTAGTTTAGATTGATATAAGCTTAATTTGTACTTTGTGACAAAACTAGTATCAATGTAGTACCTTTTACAATGAACTAACCATCTATTTGTCACTTCTACAAAATAATATATTCTTAGTTCTTCCAAAAGATCATAAGAATATCCTTACTATATTCCAATGATCATCTTATGAATAATTCTGGTATATGCTCATAACATTTAAAGCATAGGACATATAGGGATTTGTACATATCACAGTTTGATTGAAAAATACCTTTTGTGATTTTATTCATCAAGTATTAATCAATACTTGAATCTTTTTTTTCACTTACCAAGTGTCGATATACTTGGATTTCGATTTAATCCTATCTGTGTGGCATGAACCTTTCTTGTCATTTCCATATTGAACTCATTCCATATCTCATCTATGTACATTTGGCACAACCATATTAGCGTCTCAATCTATCTATATAGATATTGATGCCAAATATTCGGGTTTTGCCTAAGTCTTTCATCTAGATGAAATTCTTAACATGTGTTAATAAAAGATACATCATTTCCAATCAACAATATGTCTTCCACATTATGTATTAGAATCACGTCTTAGCGCTCCCACTTAATTTCTTGCAAATGCAAGCATCTTCATCGTATCTGATGAATTTAAACGCTTTTAATAGTTTCATCATGGTGAAGATTCCAAATCTGCGACGCTCACTTCAACCATTGAAGTTTGCATACGCTTTTAGCATCCTTTGAATTAACAAAACCCTTTGGACCATGTTATGCACACATACTAGGTAACAATTCTATTAGAAGAACTTGTTTTATTTATCCAACTACCACATAACAAAATTATATGTAGTGGTTGCTACATTAATCCGTCTAGACTAAATATCGGTTAATGGAAGATCAGATCTTGTCATAGTCAACGCTTTGAACATTGTCGTGAACTCTTTCCCGACATGTCGACAATTTCATAGATGTGAAACATCCATGTCTATTTCTTTATAGATCCAAATACAACTATAAGGTCTTGCACCTTTTTACAGGGTCTTTCAAGTTCAAATCTTGATCTCTCGTGTATGGAACTATTATGGATTTTATGGCTTCAAACCATTTGACGGAGTTAGGGCCCATCATCACTTCTTTGCATGTAGTCGGTTCATTATTGTCAAATAATGATTCAACCCTCAAATCTTGGTATTTGATTGTTTACCCGATCTACTTGGTTCAATAGGAACTTAGACCTCCGTGACCACAACCTTTGAGGCACGTGATCCATGAGCATAGTTGCTGCCAGAACACTTTTTGGCGCTGCGCAACTTTGCACATATAGCTAAGGTTCATTTAACCTTATGAAAGTTCTATTATCCTCCCACTTAACTTTTCACGGAAAATTCCTTCTCAAAGAAACTTGACGTACTAAGCGACAAACATTTTTTTGTCTTCGGTGTTATGGAGGAATAGTCAACGATTATTCGAAATAACATACAAAGACATGTTCATCCGACTTTGGTAGTAAACATCTCACTTATGCATAGCATACCAATGTTTAAGAAATGACAACTTGGGTTTTATCCCAAACTATAACTTTATATGGTGTTGTTTCAACGGATCATGATGAAGCTCTTTTCAGTGTAAAAGCAGTAGTCTCTAAAGCTTTTATCTTTAAAATAAAATGGGAGTTTTATAAATGACACATTTGATCTTACCATGTCAAACAAGCTTTTATTTACATATCTCGAACACACCAAACTCATATGGTGTTTCGGGGAACGTAAATTCACGGAATGATTCCTCTAATCTTAGGTGTTATGCTAAACTTGTAACTCAAATATCTCCCTTTATGATCCTATCATAAATTCTTTATTTTCTTCTTACATTGATTTTGCACTTCATCTCGAAAGTCTTCGAAGTTTTTCAAATGTTTCACACTTCATCCTCATTAAGTAAATATTCATATATTCACTCAAATTTTCGGAGAAAGCATATGAAGTTGAAATCCATCGCTCTTGACTACACATAATGGGCTTTATACATCTATATGTACAAGTTCCAATAAGCTAGTCATTCGTTCACTTTTGGCCTATGAACGGAGTTTTAATTATCTCTAGGAAAGTTTCACAAGCGTCATTTGATCGAAATCAAAAGACTCCAAAATTCCATCCATATGGAGTTTCGTCATGTTTTTTTTTCAATATAATTTAAACGACGATGTCATTTTCTAAGTGATCTTTTAATCAATTGTCTTTCAACATTTTTAGCATTTATTTTATGGATGTGATTTATCCAACAACATTTGTAAATCATTCGTAATTTATGGATTATGCCAATTATTTGAACATCCCTTTTGTTCTCATAATACCTGATAAAACAAATCTTGAAGGCAAGCTTTTATGTCAACGAGAAACACATCAATACTTTTCTCGATGAACATCATCACATATTCTCTTGCTAGTTACTTAGGCCATTGCAGTTCATGAATTGTGTTGTTTCGTATGATGATTCACACCAACAAATTCAGTATCCAATACTTAAGAACCACATTGTTTAACAAGCAAAGAATACAACCATAACACGTATATCCTCCAAATACCTAAGCTGAACAATTCTAGTCTTTTCTTTTTTGCCATGTATTTCTAAAATTCTCTTTCAGTATTTCCTTTTCTGTTTGAAAGAATCTATCAACATCAATAGTGGGGCCATACACATGACACCTAGTCCAAAACATGTATAGTTAAATACCAATGTCTTTGGACTTGCACTTTGAAGTAGATTACCATTATCAAATACTTGGTGTTCTTTCAAATTACATTCTTTAGTAATCTTTTAGTGTAGTAAACATTTTACCCACATCAAATATTAATACTTATCATGTAACTATTCATGATCAAGCTACTTTAGCTTATAACGGTGAATCGCGAGTATAATGTTGCTCTCCAAAACCTTTTGGAGGATTAGGACGACAAGCGTCTCCAACCTTTTGCAAATTCTCATCAAATATGAGAACATAAACTTTGCCATATTATACTCTCTCATGTTGTAACCAAAACATCGTTTTAGATATCTCAATATCTTCCACACATCATGGTTTCTGAAACAACTCTTTCAGCTCCTAGATAACCTTGATATTAAAACAATCTTTTGTATATCAAGAATCATGGAGACAAACATGATACCTATATACTAACACTGGAATTTTCACTCTTGATTTGATACCAATTATTAAACTCCACGGAGTAACCGGAACTTACTGAAAGTTTGCAATAGGACTTTTAAACTTTAGATTAACACTTAAAAAACAATACGATACCAGTTCGTAAAGTAATTAACCAGAATTCTATAGTTCTATTATCTCAATTATAACTAAGCGCAAGATTGTAAACGGATGCCAATGACTACAACAACTATGCAAATTTACTTTGATTTAATTTATGATAAATAGTGTTCAACTTTTAATCATATTACTGTTAAACTCACACTCAAAACAATATTCCTCACATTGTTTTAGTGATTACATGAACCAAATCCACTACACCAAGTCCGATCATCACGTGACATGATGTAGTTTCAAAGGCGAAGAATCATCATGTTCATCATATCATCTATATGACTCATGCTTTACCTTTCGGTATTCCGTGTTCCAAGACCATGTCTGTACATGTTAGGCTCGTCAAGATCAAACCTTATCTTCCGCATCAACAAATCTGGCTTGCTCCCATTGTATACACTCGCAGAATCTAACACACCCGATCATCACGTGGTGCTTCGAAACAACGAGTCTTGGCAACGGTGCTTACTAAGCATGAACACTTTATAACTTGATATTTTGTGAGAGGGATCATCTTATAATGCTACCGTCGCGATCTAAGCAATACAAGATGCATAAAAGGATTAACATCACATGCAATTCATAATATGTGATATGATATGGCCTTTATTCTTGTGCTTCCGATCTCCATCTTCAAGCACGAACATGATCTCCATCATCACCGGCGTGGCATCAAGGTCAATGGCACCGCTCCATGGTTGTCGTCGACCAACATCAACTATTACAACTACTTGTAATAATAGACACGCATGTCTTAACAAAATTAAAAGACAACCATAAGGCTCGTGCCGGTTGCCGACTTACAATAAGGATACATCATATATAATCACAATCATGGGAATATCACATCACAGCACACCCCTGCAAAACAAAGTTAGACGCCTCTAATTTTCTTTGCATATTTTACATGGTTTGGGGCTTTCAATAAGTGTCATTCTAACTTACGAACAAGAACCACAACGTTGATGCTTGAACTATCAAGTGCCCATTGTAAATTGAATCTTTACTATGATGGGAGAGACCGACACCCGCAAAGCCATTTATGCAATACAAGTTGCATGTTGAGCGTGGAGCAAGTCTCATGAACAATGTCATGTAAGGTTAGCCCGGGACGCTTTATCCCACCATACCACAAGATGCAAAGTACAAAAAAGAAATTCATAATAAAATCACCACCGCCCACAATAACCATTGTGTTCTACTCGTGCAACAGATCTACATATAGACATGGCTCTGATACCACTATAGGGGTTCGTAGCATGGAAAACAAAAAAATTCTACCGCATGCATACAAACAAGCCAAGATCTATCTACTAGATTGTAGCAACGAGTCGATTAGATTACTCACCCTTGAGGATTCCAAAGCGGTTAACAAGATCAGATTCTCGTGGGTGATGTAGTGAAGGGTTTCGCAGCATAGTAAATCAAAAAATTTCTACGGATGCGAACGAGAAAGCCAAGATCTAATCTAGGAGATGAAAACAACGAGAGAGATTAGATGAGATCTTCATACCCTTGAAGATTCGCACAGCGGAACGTTCGTCGGAACGTGGGTGATGTAGTCGTACTCGCTTCTCCTCCTCGCGATCCGATCCGATCTAGCACCGCAAGTGGCGATGCCTTCGTGAGATGCACACGTGCAGCACCTCGACGTCTCCTCCTTCCTCGGTCCAGCAAGTATGGTGGAGAGATGGATTGGATCTACAACGCGACAGCGCGGTGCAAGTGGTGTAGAGTTTCTGCAGCAGGGCTTCGCCTACACGCAGTCGGGAGGGAGAGAGAGAGGAGGGCAGCAGGGCGGCTAGGCTTGAGGGAAAGGTGTGTGAGGGTGGTGCGCCCCCAGCCCTCTATATATAGAGGGGTGGGCGGCAGCCCTAGCCCCTCCCCCAAGCCTAGGCCGGCGGCCAAAGGAGGGAGGAGGGGGGGGGCAAGTTTCCCCCCCTCCTTCTAGAAGCCCCCTTTAGGGTTTCCCCTTGTTTGGCCGGCTGGGCCCTATGGGGCCTTGTGCCCCTGGCCCAATGCGTCCAGGGCACTCCCTCATAGGCCCATGCCCCCTCCCGGCAGGTGGGGCCACGTTGGTCCCCCTCCGGAAGGGTCTAGAAGCTTCCGGTACAATACCGATTAACCTGAAATAATTCCGAACTCCAAAAACTGCATTGCCTTATATGAATCTTATTCTCCGGACCATTCCGGAACCTCTCGTGATGTCCCGGATCCCATCCGAGACTTCGAACAAAAACTCATAAACCAATTATCCAATCTATCCTAGCGTCGAGACACGGTAAGTGTGTGACCCTTCGGGTTCGAGAGCATGCAGACATGATCTTCTATCAATAATCAATAGCGGGGTCTGGAAACCCATATTGACTCCCACACATTCATCGATGATCATATCGGATGAACCACGATGCCAGGATTCATTCAATCCCATATATATATTCCCTTCGTCTCGCGATATTTTACTTGCCCGAGATTTGATCGTCGGTACCGTCATACCTAGTTCAATCTCGTTCACAGCAAGTACTTTACTCGTTCCGTAATCCGATGTCACTTTGTGATTAACTCCTTAACCACATGCTTGCAAGCAATGTTGATATCGATTACCGCGTGTGCCCGAAGTATATCTCTCCAACTTAGGGGACAAATCCCATCTCGATACATACAACCCAACAGGTACTTTCCGATCACCTGAGAGACACCTTTATGATCACCCTCTCATAGAATGACGTTTGATGACCTCAAAGATTTCTTCCGATACCAGGGAGTTGTATTATCTCATGGTCTAAGGAATACAATATTTGACATAAGAAAAGCTTCGCAAAGATGAACACGATGACACGATCTAATTGCTCCGCTTAGTTTGGGTATGTCCATCATATCATTCTCCCAATGATATGATCTCATTATCAATTGACAACTCATGTCTATGGTTAGGAAACCTTAACCATCATTAATCAATGAGCTAGTCCATAGAGGCATACTAGGGACACGGTGTTGTTCATAAACCACACAAGTATTAAAGTTTCCGCTTAATACAATTCTAGCATGGAATATAAACTTTATCATGAACAAGAATTATAATAATAACATCTTTATTATTGCCTCTAGGGCATAATTCCAACATGTAGTTGTACACTTGCCGATCTCAAGATCGCGTAGACGATCCTTCCGGCGCTGCGTTCCGGCAGCACTTCCGCAGTCGGTCACATGTTCGGTACTCGATGAAAACCTTCCTCTCCCTTGTTCCAGCAGGCAGCGGAGGTTGTAGTTCTCTCCTCGCAATTCCGGCAGCACGACGGCGTGGTGTTGAAAGTAGAGGGAAGATCCTGTAGGGCTTCGCCTAAACCGGAGCGGGTTATGGTGGAGAATTAGGGTTTCCGGCGATCTAGGGTTTAGAGGGCCGGAGAGGAGGAGGCGTGGCCGACGGCTAATGCGACGACGGCGAGCCGGCGGCACGCTGCGGCGGCGGCGTGGCGGCTATGTGGGGAGGGGATAGTGTTGTGTCTCCTTGGGGCGCCCCCTCCCCTCTATTTATGAGAGGGAGGGCATCTTGGGAGAGGGGAGTTTGAATCCTTCCCCAACTCCCTCTCCTTATTGGCTTGTGGTGGAGGGAAAGAAGGATTCTTTCCTTCCTCCATCGGATACATTGTCCCAGTTTGACTTTTCAAACTTTCCTTTGACTTTCAATTTGGAGCTTAATTTCTTTCTTATAAATGCCCAACCAAGTGACATAGGAAATGATTCCATCATTCCACTTATCCATGACACATTCATGTACCCTTCCCCTTCCGGTCCGGTGAACCTTCTAGACCCTTCTTGAACCTCTCCGATGAAATCATCAGTATTATTCCCGAACTCCGGAATTGGACTTTCCTGAAATGAATCTTATTCTCCGGACCATTCCGGATCTCCTCGTGATATCCCAGATCCCATCCAAGACTCCGAACAACATTCGGTCTCCCTACTTACATTCCATATCTACTAAATAACATCGAATCCTTAAGTGTGTCTCCCTATGGTTCGTGAATTATGCAGACATAAACGAGACTCTTCTCCGATCAATAACCAATAGAGGAATCTGGAAATTCATATGGTTCCCACATATTTCTACGATTACTTTGCGATCGAATGAACCACTTACATACGATACCAATTTCCCTTTGTCTCGTGATAGTTTACTTATCTGAGGTTTGATCGTCGGTATCTCTGCATACCTAGTTTAACCTCGTTACTGATAAGTACTCTTTTAACATTCCCGTGATATGTGATCCCTTGTGAGCCAGTCACATGCTTGCAAGCTAATTGGATGACATTTCACCGAGAGGGCCCGGAGTATTATCTATCTGTCTCTTGATCCATATGGATGGACAAACTCTACTCTTGATCCATGTGCCTCAACACATACTTTCCGAACACTTAATGCCATCTTTATAACCACCCAGTTACGGTGCGGTTTTTTATATCATCAAAGCATCCTTCCGGTGATGGTGATTAGCATGATCTCATGGTTGAAGGAATTAGGTTACTATGTATCAGAAAGCTTATAGCAAACGAACTATTGAAATGACTTGATCTTTATGCTACGCTTATCTATAGGAGTATGTCCATCACACCATTCTCCTAATGATATGATCTTGTTGTTAATAACATCTCAATGTTCATGATCAGAAAACCATGATCATATATTAACCAACAAGCTAGTTTATCAAGAGGCTTTACTAGGGACTCTTTTATGTTTACAAATCACACAAGTATTAATGTTTGCGGTTAATTCAATTATAGCATGGTATATAAACATTTATCATAAACATAAATATATGATAATAACCTCTTTATTATTGCCTCTTGGGCATATCTCCAACATTTATATGTACAAAAGATGGTAGGAAATGGCAAAACACTAGATTTAGTGAATATTAGTCGTGGATAAAAAACAAACTTGAAACCATCTCTACTCTAAATTGTGCAATTTATGTATTAACAAAAAATGATTTGTAATCACTTTAGAATGAATAGAATCGAAGACCATGGAGTGGTTAGTATTAAGATTGCCTTAGAAAAATCATATTTACTAGTATTTTTTAACCATGTTTGATTTATGCTCACTGCGTTCATATGATAGAATATGAGTTTAAATAAATCAAACCATTGTGGCCCTACATGAATGATGGATATTCCAAAATTAATTTATCAAATCTTATGATATTATCATGTCATATTTCACACCTATTGACATTTTTACTGTGATCATTTGATAAGATTTTTTAATGAATTAAGTTAATTTCTCTAACAAGATTTTCTGAACAAATAAAATTCCTTTTGAAATTATAAATCTTCCTTTGGTTGATAATACGAAATAGAATCCTTGGTAAAGTCCACTTTACTTAAGAGAGGGGGGAAACGAGAGAAGGCATATCAAGTATAAGTAAGAGAGGAGTAGATTGATCATCATCCATGGTGTTTTGGCTCTTGGGTCCATATGCTCCCTTTATTTAAGATGTATTTGGAACACATTTTCAAATTCAAACAATTTTAAAAAATGTGACAACACCTAAATCTTCTCATTCTAGTTACCACAAAATGGTTTCACAAAAAATCAAAATTTTGTGTGCCATGTGTAGAAAAAATAAACTGGTGCTAAAATAAGACTCTTCATGAAACTTTTTTTTTGTATTTTTACACAACCAATAAAATTATCTTTTTTCATGAAACTTTATGAACATAGAATGCGGAGACACTCACGCGGATAAGTTTCAGAGTTTTTTTAATAATTCGTAATTTGTGTTTTTGTTAAAGGGAGCATATACCCCTGAGATCAAAAGTGAATTTCTGATATATTTCTAAAATGTCTAGTTGCTAGGCATATTTGGAATGAAATGTTCTTGGGAATATGCATGATCTATTTCATTCATGGGCACCCAGATTTTGGAAACAACATAAAATATTATTATTGTGGGCAGCGTTGCAGCTTGTTTTGTTTAAAAATACCGGTTAACGAGAAGAAATTTTGTTGACTATATTGGCTCAAGCTTTGCATCATGCCGTAATTTTTCTATAGTTGAGAACCAACCATATCTTTCGTTTTTTTTGTTTTGAAAACAAAAGAGGGATCACGCAAGATCCCGAGCTGCATACATTAATCAAGCGATGGGTACAGTTTACAAGCCAGGCCTTGATCAAGGCACAACACTACACAACACGGAGCCCTTGGAAAAGACACGATACTAACCAGTCTAGGGCTCCTACGGACCCATGATGCCACGCTGGCACCTAGTGCGGTGTCTTTCAGAAGGACGTGGCATTGTGGAGTACGACGCCTTTGTGACAGGCGTGGCACAAAAGTGTTAGTTTTGTAAAATATTTTCACCGTGAGTTTATTATTTAAATTTGTTTCGTTTTTAGATTATTTGTGTCTATTTAAATAGCCACATCACAAAGCGGGCGGTGGCGTCTGAGGCGGAGCCGTTGCGCTCGTGCCGTCTCGATTGGTCTGAACCTGCCACGAACGTACGCCGGCTGGGGTTTGAGGTTTTGCGCTGCTGGGTGGGCGCGTTGGTCAGCTTGCGATAGCTGATAGCGGCACATGTTAATCTGTACGCATTACCCTGTGCCCTGTACCGTTGTTGTCTGTACTGTTTGACTTTGATCTTGTTGACGGCTACGGAAAGAGATGTAAAAAATAGATCACTACTCACGATTATCACCGGTTCTTTCTACAGTAGGTTTGGCGATCACACAGGCCTGATCTTTTGTTTCTTGTGCTACTCAATAAATAATTTCTTCTACGTACTACCTTTGTTTGGTCGACTGTTTTCTGAAGAACTTATTAGTGGACTGAAAATTGACGAATGTTTGAGTCCACTGATGCGCGACAGGGCCTCGTCCATTTCTCGAAGCTACCGCGGAAACGGGATTAGTTTAACTAGCAACAGAAGTGGTATGCCAACCATGTTCACTCGTTCCTGGTATCAGAACCCTCCACGTGCGTGCGTGTGTCTCGACGCCACATTCTCATCTCCCTCTCTTCCCGGAAGGCTCCCGCTGGTCCTGTTCGCTCGGACACACGAGGTCGACGCATCTATCTTTCGTCGGAACATTGCCGCGGCGTCCACGTCGGCCGTCGCCTGCCGTCGCTGGCAGCTGCTCCTTTTCAGAACCAATACGTCAGATTAAAATGGATCGACCGGTAGAATTGACGGCGCCGCCGCTTTCAGGCTCCGTCTGGCCGTCCGGCCGGCCGACTCATCGCCGTCGCTCGCGGCCGACCCACCGTAAAGATGCAAATCCCGACCTGATGAGACCGAGAGCCTATCCACACCGCAGGACGTGGCGCGCGCCGAGACAGTGGCGTCACGCCCATATGCGATCTCGATCGGCCCGAACCTGCCACGAACGCCGGCCGGTTTTGGAGGTTTTGCACGGCTGGGTGGGATAGTACTAGCCGATAGCGCCGCCGGAACACGTCATCTTGTTCGCGTATGCTTTGCACGTGTCTGCTCATCGTCCGTGCTGTTCGACCTCGCCTCGTAGTATTAGGGTATGAGCATTGGTTTAGACAGATGATGTCTGTAATATAATTTATATATAATATTATAGATAACTTGTATAACAGTTTGTAACATATCTATTTTTAGCAACTAGCAGTGTGGCCCTCGCAAGGGCAGCCTCTTCATTTTATCATTATTTGTAAAATTTTATAGTAGAAAAAGGGACTATGTAGACACTGGCCGAAGTATGTACTCAACATATATTGAGAAAGATGGAAGATGTGAATAAATTTGGCTTGCCTGTTTCATGATATGGAACTATGGTGTTGCCCTCGATTCATTGTTGTATGTTTTCCGTTCCTAAAAAACATATGGTAAGCTTTATGTGGAAACATTTAATTTCTAACCATCTTTAATTTCGTGAACTCATATGTTTTTGCTACTACCCTTATGTATTTGTTCTTAATAAAGTAGTTGTTTTGAGCATAAGACCGAATCCACTTTGGCTCCTAGGTGTAGATGCACCCACTGCCAAAAAGACATATATACTTCAAAATGCTGAAAAAAATAAAAAATATTCATATGTACATGTTGACATTATATTCTTGTAACACCAAGTATCACGAAAAAAGACATTTTATGTTGTTTGTGTAAAAACGACAATTTCTGGTGTTACAAAATAGTTTTTTAGAAGACATTTTTTTGTCTTTTTTGTACAGACCATAGAAAATATCTTCTGACTACGAAACTTTGTGTGAGGATATAGCATGTCCGGATGTACATCTAGGATTTTATTCTGGAATTTTTTAATATTTTGAAATTTATATAAAATACATTTTTCATAATAGGTGCATTTAGACCTGGGAGCCAAATCGCCATGTCCCTTGGACTACCATCCTTTTTAATAATAGTTTAGATTGGATACTCAAAACATGTTTTTTTATTATGATAAGTACTTCTATAACATATGATTTTCCGGGCACTTACAATTGTACTACACTAAGCTAGCGGTCCAATTTCAAATACTATATATGTTGATGCCCAAATCATCAACTATTAGGAAGCTGGATGGAGTATATCAACTATTGTTGTGGTGCATGTACATGAGATTGTAGAATTGCATGCACGGGCCAGTTCACCCATATTACAGTAGTGCTTGAAATCCAACTGCTAAGCTAGAAAATTGTTAATATGATATATTACATTAGTAGCAAGCACCAAAAATATAAAATTTTATTACCATAACAGAAAACTAATTATGACACACATACAATTATAGTGACTATTTGTTGCTAAAATTCGTAAGTCGAGCTTTTCTTCCTCCAATGTGACTATGATGCATCACTGTTTGTATTACAATACATAGTAAATAGACTCCAAATGTAACATGTTTTATAGTAAATAGACTCCTGTATTAATTAATCTTTCTAAATTTGATTGGTAATGAATAAATACTAAGCGAGAAAAAAAATCTAAGAAACTATTTAGTTGCACTCACCATGTAGCTGCATCATTTCCCATTTTTGCTGCACCACCTTGTACACGTCGGCTAAATTTTGTACCTGTATAATCCTGCCAAAAATTCTGAAGCTCAAACAAATTAAGTATAGACACCTTGTTATCTCAAATTTACATTATACTATGAGTACTTTCAATCATATTTATATGGAGTAGTAACAAACTGGCAACTCCACACTTTTTTTTAATAAAGCAATGGATTTATTGTCGAAGTTCAGGTAATGAAGGAGAACAAAGTTTGTTTTATTTTGAGAGGCACAGAGATTATACACACGGTCAATTTGTAACACTGTCGGGCCGATGATCATGATGCAGGACACGCTGATTCTCCTTTGTTCTGCTGGAAACAAATCAGGTCCACCAACATAATTGCCATTCATCTTGCACTACCAGAGAGAAGAAATCTGCCCAACGTCTGGTGTTACGGCTTGAGCAGTCAAATATACTGGAGACTAACTAATTCAGCCTCTTGTATATACTGTAGACATTTTTTATAGATCTATCTCCAATGGCTAGGAAAACCTACGTGACTTGTAGTACAGTCATGCATGTTCTTGAGAGTTCTCTGGTTGGTATGCAAAGCCACCGAATCAAATGAATTGATCAGGTCATCTTTCCTACTACCGTGCTTAAATTGCACTATCTATGCAGAAATTAATTAAGAGAGAAATTAGTGAAAAACTAAAGAAATCTACCACATCACCTCGTTCCGTGTAGCAGCAGCCACAACACCTCGGTCCGTGTAGCCTTCTTTCCGGCAGCATAAATGCGTAATACTCCTAGATCCGCACCGTGTGAAATTCCAGACTTCGTTCCTCCATCTATACAATGTCGAATTTCATGGGACCAGCAGAGCAAGAGCTCGAGTAATTAAGAGATATACCGATGATGCACGCCGGTGATCGAAATAGATAGCACCGAGATTGGACCGAGATCTTCTGCCACATGCCGCCGATGGAAACGCGCAGCAGTGAGATCGGGCCACGATCGACATGGTCATGCATGCGCTAAATCTTGGATTAATCTTGTGCTGCTACATACGTGAGCCAAGATGGAAGTTTGCCCCTTGATGTGCATGCACCTACTGAGGTATGGCCGTATGGGGTACGGGGTATGGGATGTCCGGGAAGAGAGCCGGCTGACCGGCTGGCCGGCAAAAGGCATCAAGATCGACAGTTGCGGCGCCATCAGGAGAACCTACATCAGCCCATAATTGCTATCTCCGGTAAAATCTGAACGGAAAATGCGGAAATAGAGCCGGCCGGTTAAGGGCATGCATAGATGCCAGTGTCCGGCCGGGCATGCGTGCGCGAGGAGGAGACCTAGGGCAATCTAGACAAATCTTAACCGTGCCCTCGCGACGCGAGGGCGACATCTCAAAAGTCTATTTTATTTTCAAAAGTTCCTATTTATTTTCATTTTTTAATTTCTAATTTATATAGAAGTAATGTTATGTAATTATTAAAAGTACCCAACTTGGAGAGTCTAGCAAAGTAAATGATTTTTACTTGCTCTATATTTTTTGTTGTACTACATGTGTCTATGTTATATATCTGTGAATATTCATGTCCCAGTTCCGCTATGTGTCTCTACAATCGCCACTAAGGCATGAGTTAGTTAAATACATGTAGAATGACTTAGAAATACTACAGAACAAATACTCATAAAAATAGTTTAGTATTAAAACTTGAAAGTATAACCTTTGGGAGTTTGAGTAAATCAAAATGCAAAATATTTCACATTGTTAAAATAACATTATGTAATTTGTTTGCTTCCCAGAGTTTGTATTTGTAACATTTTGTCGGTTTAAAGTAACGGATTTTTTTACCATAAAATTCATTGGACAAATTGAATGTGAGAATGACAGTTGTTTTTTTGTCAAAATGTCGTTGCTTGGATTTACAACTAAATAATAAAAATTCTCATTTTACCTCGTATACCTATTTGTTCCTCTCGTTTAATCTGGTTTTATGGAATATACATGAAGTTTCCACTATCTGTTTTGAAATCCATGGTATTTAAGACATAGGCACTGGCCTCGAAGATGTAATTTTGAAAATTATATTTTACTCGCAAGCCAAAGACAGGTTACACTTGGTGAAAATTTGTCTTTCAAACTGAGATTAATAGTAGACAAAACTCCTATGGTTTTACGTTTTGAGAATCCCTTGGCCCAAGCCAATGTAATACTGAACTCGTGGGACCTGACATATATTATATATATGGTGATACATTGTTCTGAAGGAGTAATTTTTTTCGTAGTGTTAAGGTTAAGCAAAATCTAGAGCATTTAAATTGTATGGGGCTACTCGGTTCTCAAAGTGAATGCATATATCACTATGCTTTTAGTAATTGTGGTTGTTCTATGTATACATATAATATAGCTTATTCTTTCAATATAGGTTTTAGAATTTCTCCTAACATGAATCTATTTTGTAGAACCATATCTTGGCGGTTTATGTTAATGTGTTGGATACGATAAGTGTAATATTACATGCACTTTGAAAATTTCCCTATATTTTAAACCATGGATAATGTTGCTAGAGAACTGAATGATTGTGCAGTTCTCGAATGATGTCAAAGATAACCAACATTCCTATGTACTATGGGATTTAAGAGAATTATGTCTCTCTTCCCTTTAGACATAGTTTTATACTTTTTTTTTTGCAAAACCATGCCATATTATTAGATCAACTTGATAATTTCGATCTATTTTCTCACAAAAATGGATCACTCCTTAGTCTCGCAGTTTGGAAGAATGACATATCTACCTTTCTGTGGGCAGCACCGCTTCGCCTTTATTTAGCTTCTTATTTGATGGAGGTTTAGAGTGCGTAAATGCTTAGTATACTACTTCATATAATCATTCATACATGGAACGTTTTCTTATCATTGAATAATCAGTGTGTTGGATATACAACCATGCTTAATTTAAGCTAAAATAAGTTCATCGGACATTCATAATAACTAAAAGAAAATCCTTACATTGTATCAAAATTAATTTTTTCTCTCTAACACACAACATGTGCAAACTCGTGAGAAAATGTGTAAACACTTTGGGCTTGTTTGATTCAAAGGATTTGTAAAACACAGGAATGGGAAAAGTGTAGGAATAGAATGGCATGACACTTAGAATCCTACAGGAATGAAAAATGCAGGAATCGATAAGATAAGCTGTTTGATTGCACCGCAGGAAAAACACAGGAAATTTTATAGGGTTTAGGTATATGTCATAGCTGTCATAGACACATAGGATTTTTTCCAAGAGGTCTCACCTCTTGTTAGAAATCCTATAGAATTGTAGTGTAGGAAATCAATAGGATTTATTCCTTTGAATCAAACACATTCTATTGGAAAAAAATCCTATGGATTGGAATCCTATAGAATTCCTTTGAAAATCCTTTGAATCAAACATGCCCTTTGTTTTCTGACTGAAGTAGTACTGTAGCTGTCCACGTGTGAATTTCTAGCCCAAACGTGTCTTTCTTGCAATTCCTTATGCAGCCATAGCCGGATATCCCGGTCATTTTTTTCCCTAGTCATATCCATCTCCTGCTCACGCATGGACTCTTTTCTTTTACAACTGGCCGGAAAATACTAACCGTATACGCCAGATTTTTTTCTCTAGTCATATCCATCTCCTGTTCACGCATGGACTCTTGTCTTTTACGACTGGCCGGAAAATACTAACCGTATACGCTAGAAGTTGAACCATATATTTTAGATCTAATAATCGGAATAATTCTAATGATGTGGATCAACATGGTGTCTCGAAAAACAACCTTATATTACTTTTAGTATATAATAGATACCTATGTGAGTACAAGTTACATACATCACTCATACAACAACAAAATTATTGTCTATAAGTTGTCTGTAAAAATTTTATAGACTGTCTACAACTTTATAGACAGCCTCACTCTCTCTCTCCTCTCCACATCATCAAAATCACTTATAACCTCCCCTTGCAGACAGCTTAATAGTCAGCACTATTGTACATATCCTTAGTTATGCTCACACATCATGAGTTTTAACCGCAATAAAGTAACCAACCTAATTGATGGTGATAGAATTTACGGTCCTTTTGCTTTGTGATGATCTGCATGCACTGTCAATTTGGCAAAGTATGATACGCACACAAGTCAAATTATACATGTAAAATCACAATCTTCTAATGTAATCCATTTTGCAATAAACATACACAGTTGCATATACTTGCGGGCGTCACTTTGGGCACCTCTCTTTCGTCTCCGTCTGCAATTTTTTTTTCCGAAACGGAGGAAAAAGATTTACCTCGATCTATTAATTAAGAAGTGAGAATTATCCAGTAAATTTGCGGAAAACTGGACGAAAACCGTTACGACCAACACCAACCCACAACAAAGCATGGGATTACCCCACGAGGCCAGCCAGCCACGTATGATCGATGGCAAGCAACAAGTTAAAGCGCATTCTAGCTAGATCCTAATCCATGGACGTAGTCGATCGGATTCCCAGCAGCTTCCTGGGCGATCTTTTTCGCAGTTTCGGCAGGCTCGCGATCCGGCCTGTATCGATGTCCCGTCAGCACCGGCACGGTACCGAACGAATTCTGGGAGTCGCTGCCTGTCGTCCCGGAATACCGATCACCACGGTTTGCCTGGCGAGCACGTACGGCTGACATTTGTTTTCCTCACCACCACCGGATGGATCGATCCCGAGCCGGAGAGGATGCCCGGTTGCCGAGTGCGTGGCGGCGAGCACATGCTTATTTATCGCCCAACATGTCAGGATACGTCGACGTCGCGCGCGCGTCTCTCGTCCAGCCGCTCTCTTCAACTGACATCGTACTCACTCAACCGGAATATACTAGTAGTAGTTTGGTCTGAATGAGCACTGAAACTGAAGCTCAACTGACAGTGAGAGACACCACTAGCAACAGAAGTGGTAAGCACGCACCAAATCGAAGATACCCCACCCTTTCCTGATTTGAGTTGGAGCACGTGCGCGATGCCGATCGATTCGCCGCTCCCTCGCTTCTCCGAAGGCTCCGGCAGGTCACGCTCGAAACACACAACATGCCACGCCACGACATTGCAATAATATGGGAGTGCCTATATCTTAGTTACCCGAGAACTTCTTATGTCTAAGTTGCTTATGTCATCCTAATATTTCTGCTAAAATCTTAGTTATAATCTAGTTGTAACTCATAATATTTGTACTAATTTTTAATTGCAACCTAGTTACAACTCATTAAATTTTCAGTTACGCCATAGTTACAACTCATGTGTAACTTTTATTTTGCACAAATCACGAGGAACGGTGAAAGAGACGACTAAGACCTAAGAAGTTCTCAGGCGTTTGAGAACTAGCAAAACCGCGATAATATTTATCGTCCGGATCGTCCACGTCGTCTACACTACACGAGCCCGTCGCCATCATCGATCCTGTGGATTAAACGTCAGTATTGGATCGACCGACCGGTTGAATTGACGGCGCGCGCCGCTTTCATGTTCTATCCGGGCCGGCTAGCCGGCGTCACCGTCCCTGGATCGAGGCTAGCCCCCTACCCTACGTACGGATGCGGGATGCATGCCTGCATATCCACAAAGGGGGATATGGTCACTAGAGGAAAAAGGGCTATCCGTTCGAGACCCCTCGGAGCATTAGTCCCGGTTACGCCACCAACCGGGACTAATGCTGGCACGCGTCCCGGTTGGAGCGGGCACAGGGCCAGGGGGCATGGGTCCCGGTTGGTAAGGGGGCATGCGTCCCGGTTGGAGCCACCAACCGGGACTAAAGGTTTGGCCACAGCCACGTGGCGTGGCACGCACCTTTAGTCCCGGTTGCTGGCTCCAACCGGGACTAAAGACCCCTGCCCTCTATAAATGCAACGCCCCAGCCCCCTCTGCCTCCACTCTGTTTTTTCGAATGGTGTAAGGTGTGAGGGTGTGTGCTAGTTTTTTCTCATGCATGCATTGAAGGTGTTTGTTGAAATGTTTGAGTGAAAAATCCCGTTGAATTTCTCATAGAACAAAAATATAGAAGGTGTCCGAGACGCACTTGAGCTTTCTCCTCTTTATTTCCCTCGATCGAGGTTAGCAATCTTATCTTTTCTAGGTCATTGATACAATTCATGTGTCGGTGTGAATTGGTTATTTCACTATTTATGATGTCCTGTTTTTTGATAAACTTACTTATATAATGCAGATGAACGGTCGGGAATGGATGTACGGTGACCGGCGGGTAGCCGGGTATATCAAAGGCGTGGATAAATTTATCGATGTGGCTACGGCAAACAAAGAGAATGGATTTATACGTTGTCCATGTGTTCAATGTCGGAACAACAAGGAGTAC
Source organism: Avena sativa (assembly GCA_916181665.1). Lineage (NCBI taxonomy): Eukaryota > Viridiplantae > Streptophyta > Magnoliopsida > Poales > Poaceae > Avena > Avena sativa. The sequence continues at coordinate 363,736,403 of OV702279.1, read as the reverse complement.
TCTTCCTCGAAAATCATTCGCGGCCACCTGATTATGAAAGGTTTCATGCCCAACTATAATTGCTGGACCAAGCACGGGGAAAGAGGGGTTATGATGGAAGATGGTGAAGAAGAAGATGATGATAACAACTATCATCATATGTTTCCTGAATACAGTGATACTGCAATGGAAGACAATGGAGAGGAAAAAGGTGAAGAACGGGCATCAGATGAGCCGGCTGATGAACTTGGTAGGGTCATTTCTGATGCAAAGCGAGACTGTGAAACAGAAAATGAGAAGTTGAAGTGAGAGGGCATGTTAGAAGATCACAAGAAATTGTTGTACCCAAATTGTAAAGATGGCAGCACAAAGCTCGGTACCACACTGGAATTGTTGCGATGGAAGGCAGAGTGTGGTCTAACTGACTCCTCATTTGAAAAGATGCTGAAAATAATGAAGCCGGAGTTTCCAAAACATAACGAACTTCCCGAGAGTACCTACGAAGCAAAGAAGACTCTCTGTCCTCTAGGATTAGATGTGCAAAAGATACATGCATGCATTAATGACTGCATCCTCTACCGCGGTAAGGAGTATGAGAATTTAGATAAATTCCCGGTATGCAACGCGTTGCGGTATAAGATCAGACGAGATGACCCTGGTGATGTTGAGGGAGAGCCCCTCCGGAAGAGGGTTCCTGCTAAGGTTATGTGGTATGCTCCTATAATACCAAGGTTGAAACGCATGTTCAGAAACAAAGAGCATGCCAGGTTGTTGCGATGGCACAAAGAAGACCGTAAGAAAGACGGGGAGTTGAGACACCCTGCTGATGGGTCACAGTGGAGAAAAATCGAGAGAGACTTCCCAGACTTTGCAGGTGACGCAAGGAACTTATGGTTTGGTCTAAGTACGGATGGCATGAATCCTTTTGGGGAGCAGAGCTGCAGTCACAGCACCTGGCCCGTGACTCTATGTATCTACAACCTGCCTCCTTGGTTGTGCATGAAGCGTAAGTTCATTATGATGCCAGTGCTCATCCAAGGCCCGAAGCAACCGGGCAACGACATTGATGTGTACCTTAGGCCATTAGTTGAAGAACTCTTACAGTTGTGGGGCAAACCAGGTGTACGTGCGTGGGATGAGAACAAACAGGAGCCATTTAATCTACGAGGGTTGTTATTCGTAACCATCAATGATTGGCCTGCTCTTAGTAACCTTTCAGGACAGACAAACAAAGGATATAAGGCATGCACCCACTGTTTAGATAAGATCGAAGGTACATATTTGCATAAATGCAAGAAGGTTGTGTACCTGGCGAATCGACGATTTCTTCCGACCAATCATCCCGTAAGAAAGAAAGGCAAGCATTTCAAAGGTGAGGCAGATCACCGGAAGAAGCTTGAACTCCCTGCTGGTGATGATGTATTTGGTATGGTCAAGGACATAGAAGTAATCTTTGGAAAGGGTCCCGGCGGTCAATCAGTTCCGAACGACGTCGCTACAGGACACGCACCCATGTGGAAGAAGAAATCTATATTTTGGGAGCTGCCATATTGGAAAGTCCTGCGTGTCCGCTCTTCAATCGATGTGATGCACGTGACGAAGAATCTCTGCGTGAACCTGCTAGGATTCCTAGGCGTGTATGGGAAGACAAAAGATACACCTGAAGCACGGGAGGACCAACAAATTATGAAAGACCCAAAGAACATGCATACAGATAACAAGACGGATAAAGGGCGTCACTTAAGTCGTGCCAGCTATGCTCTTACCAAAGCAGAGAAGGAAATCTTTTTTGAAGTCCTTTACAGTATCAAGGTGCCGTCGGGCTTCTCATCTAATATAAAGGGGATAATAAATATGGCAGAGAAAAAGTTCCAAAACCTGAAGTCTCATGACTGTCACGTGATTATGACGCAGTTGCTTCCGATTGCATTGAGGGGGCTTCTACCGGAAAATGTTCGAGTACCCATTGTGAAGCTGTGTGCATTCCTCAATGCAATATCTCAGAAGGTAATCAATCCAGATATTCTGCCAAGGTTACAGAAGGATGTGGTACAATGTCTTGTTAGTTTTGAATTGGTGTTCCCACCATCCTTCTTCAATATTATGACGCATCTCCTGGTTCATCTAGTGGAAGAGATTGCCATTCTCGGTCCGGTATTTCTGCACAATATGTTCCCCTTTGAGAGGTTCATGGGAGTCTTAAAGAAATATGTTCATAACCGTGCTAGACCAGAAGGAAGCATCTCCAAGGGATATGGAACAGAGGAGGTCATTGAGTTTTGTGTTGACTTTATTCCTGACCTTAAGCCGATTGGTGTTTCTGACTCGCGGCATGAGGGAAGACTAAGTGGAAAAGGCACGCTGGGAAAGAAAGCAATGATATGTAGGGACGGGGATTCTTTCACTAAAGCACACTACACAGTTCTACATAATTTCACCTTGGCAGCTCCGTATATCGAGGAACACAAGAATATTGTACGCTCCAAAAACCCGGGGAAGCCTGAATCATGGATTACAGATGAACACATGAAGTCTTTCGGTGGTTGGATGCAGACACATCTCTTGAATGACACCACTATTGGAGATCAGCTATACTTGTTGGCCGCGTCACCATCTTCTACTGTATTGAATTTCCAAGGGTACGAAATAAATGGGAATACATTCTACACGATCGCCCAAGATAAAAAGAGCACCAACCAAAATAGTGGTGTCCGCTTTGATGCAATAGACGAGAATGGACAAAAGGACACATATTATGGTTACATAGAGGAGATATGGGAACTAGACTATGGAGTCTCTTTTAAGTTCCCTTTGTTTCGCTGCAAATGGGTCAACCTGAATGGGGAAGGGGTAAAGATAGACCAGTTGTACGGAATGACAATAGTGGATCTCAACAATCTTGGTTATAGAGATGAACCATTCGTCCTAGCCAATGATGTGTCTCAGGTTTTCTATGTGAAGGACATGTCCTCCAGACCGAAAAAAGAAAAAATATGCAAACGAATACATCATATGATGAGCCAAAGCGTCACATAGTTCTTTCAGGGAAAAGAAACATCGTGGGAATTGAGGACAAGACAGACATGTCAGAAGATTATAATAAGTTTGATGAAATTCCGCCGTTCACAGTGAAAACTGACCCAAGCATTCCGTTAAGTAAAGAAGATGCTCCATGGTTACGTCTGAAGCGGTCATAAGGAATGACATATGCCAAGAAGTTCATGCTCATATTATGTAACTATAGTTCATGTCTTTCGCGGTTTGTGGCTTGACCGAAGGATATCTTTCACGGTTTGTGGCCTTTAGTCCCGGTTTTGTAGTCTCAGTTTTTAATATTAATAAATGTCTTGAGTGTTAGTCCCGTTTTGTGGCTGGACCGGGAGTGCCTCTATGACCAGTTTCTTGGAGATGCCGGAGGACTGGGATCCGTCGGCATCTCCCTGAAACTGGTCGTAGTGGTGTCCCTGCTCTCGAAAACCATCTTGCAGCTTGTAACTTCACTAACTAGATCAATACGCCTCGGAGCTAACTAATTTCACATATTAGGGAGTGCCTCTATGACCAGTTTCTCGGAGATGCCGGAGCACTGGGCTCCGTCGGCATCTCCCTGAAACTGGCCGCAGTGGTGTCCCTGCTCTCGAAAACCATCTTGCAGCTTGTAACTTCACTAACTAGATCAATACGCCTCGGAGCTAACTAATTTCACATATTAGGGAGTGCCTCTATGACCAGTTTCTCGGAGATGCCGGAGGACTGGGCTCCGTCGGCATCTCCCTGAAACTGGCCGTAGTGGTGTCCCTGCTCTCTAAAACCATCTTGGAGATGCCTCAAACTGGCTGGAGGACTGGACTCACAAGGATGCATATTTATAGTACAAGCAGCTCGGCATAATGTCGACACTCACGACATAATGTCGACACTCACCCCTATTATTAGTGCTGACTCATCTTTAGTCCCGGTTGGTGTCTCCAACCGGGACTAAAGGTTCATCTTTAGTCCCGGTTGGTGACACCATCCGGGACAAGGTACAAGCCGCACGACATAATGTCGACACTCACCCCTATTATTAGTGTTGTCTGGCCCACTCTGCCGCAATCCCTTCAGTCGTGGTTGGTTTCTCCAACCGGGACTAAATATGAACCCTCTCTTTATATAGGCATTTCCCTCTATTTATTAGGTAACACTTAAGACATTTATTAATATTAAAAACCGGGACAAACCGGGACTAGCTAACACTCAGGCCTAAAGCCGCCCCCTTTAGTCATAATCATGCCTAGTCCTATAGTACGCAGCTTCAGGGTCTTCATCGTCGTCGTCATCATCATCGTCATCGTCACCTGCCACTCCGGGGATCCTCATCCCATCCATGGCATATACCAGGGGCCATTCCAGCCTCGGATTCACGGCGGGTGGGAGAGGGGTCTCCTGGAAGACGATGCAGCTACCGCCGGGACAGTGTGGGGCCTGTGGCGGGTGGACTCGTGGGCACCGTAGGCGAGGATGGTCTCCCCCGGCGATGTAGCGCATCACTTCGATGATAGTACGGTTCGCCCACCACAGACGACGGCCGACTTCGTTGTGGTTCACCGGTGGCGGGCCATCACCCTCGTGAAGGGAATATGCCCGAGAGGCAATAATAAAGTGGTTATTATCATATTCCTTTTTATGATAAATGTTTATTTTGCATGCTATAATTGTATTAATACGGGAACATTAATACATGTGTGTTTAATAAACAAACAGAAAGTTCCTAGTTATGCCTCTCTCATAAACTAGCTCGTTGATTAACAAGATGATCAAGGTTTCCTGATCATGGACATTGGATGTTGTTAATAACGGGGTCACAACATTAGTGTAATGGTGTGATGAACATTCATCCGAAGTATAGCATTACGATCAAAGTCATTGAGTTTATATTGCTATAACAACTTACGAAGTGATCCTAATCCTTAGACCATGAGATCATGTCAATCACTAACACCAGAAGAGTTTCTTGATAACATCAAACGTCACACCGTAACAGGGTGATTATAAAGATGGATTCAGAACTAATAAAGTGTTATGTTGAGGCTCATGGATCGAGAGTGGAATTTTTTCATCCCGATGACGGATAGATATACTCTGGGCCCTCTCGGTGATATCACATTGATTAGCTTGCAAGCAAGTGATTTGATCACTAGAATGTTATATCACAGGAACGAGAAAAGAGTGCATGTCGGTAACGAGATCAAACTAGGTATGGAGATACCGATGATCGAATCTCGGACATGTAATATATCGTGAAACAAAGGGATTAAGATACTAGCGTAAAAGGTTCCGACGATCACAATAAAGTCATCGTTGAATGTGTGGGAGTCAGTATGGGTCTCCAGATCCCGCTTCTGATTATTGATCCGAGAGGGGTCTCGATCATGTCCGCATTATTCACGAACCGTAGGGTGACACACTTAAGAGACACCGACATCCAATTGGAGCAAATGTTTCATGCCGAAAGAATGAACAAGCGCAGGAATTTATTTCACTAGATACCGAAACAGGTTTTCGGGTGAAATTGCATAAAGTGGTTATGCATGTGAAATAGAATTCTAGCAAGGGGTTATTTGTGAATGTTTGTCATTAAAGTAATTGACAAAATTCTGAATAAAATAAAAGAGTTTTATTTAATGAGAGTTTGCATTAAATTTGGTGGAAATTTAATGGGAATTTGAGTGGACTTTTGAGTGGAGGAAATTTAAAGGGCATTTTGTGAGTGGAGTGTCCACCCACATGAATGAAGGAGGGGAGGGGGCTGCCCCCCATGGCCGGCGGCCACCCCTTGGGTGCTCCCCCCTCCTCCTATAAAAGGAGCCCCCCTCCTCACTTGTCTCTCACACCTCCTCGTGAAGGATCTCTCTCCCCCTCTAGAATTTATCCCCCATGGTCTCGGACTAGCGAGATACATGTTCCCGGTGGCTATTCGGCAAGAAAGAGTTGTGCTTCCGCTGCATCGCTGGAGCGAGGAGGCGGAGGTTGCTCGGTGCCTCGAACGTGTGTGCGAGCACGGATGCGCTGCTGATTTGCGGCGCTAGGACTTCCTCTCGATCTTGAGATCGGCAAGAGATCGTCTACATCAACCACGAGTTGAACTCGTTAAGCTTTGTCGGTCTTCAAGGGTATATTCTCTACGGATATACATCCGCCCGTTGTTTGTATCTAGTTGATAGATCTTGGTATATAGTTCACATCGTAGGAAATTTTTTGTTTTCTATGCTGCGAACCCTACAGTGGTATCAGAGCCGGATCTATGCGTAGATACTTTGCACGAGTAGTACACATATGATTATGTGGGCGATGATGATCATTTTATTGCTTCTTAGTTGTACTTTGGATATTGGTGGCATAGTGGGATGAAGCGGCCCGGACAAACTTTACATGTTCTCGCACATGAGACCTGTTCCACGCTTGACATGCAACTAGTTTTGCATAAGTGGCTAGCGGGTGTCTGTCTCTCCTACTATAGTCAATATCTAATTTGCAACGAGTTGTCAACAATTTGGTTATCCTCGTTGTGGTTCATGTTCGTAGGTAAGAACGGTTCTATCTTCGAAAGCCCTAAGCCACGTAAAATTTGCAATGGATAAATTAGAGGCGTCTAGTTTAGATTGTTGCTGGGCTAGTGTTATGATATGGTGATGTTGTAAGTAGAAGTATGAGATGATACTCTTACAACATACATAACGTGTAAACTCCATAGACCTTGGATTTACACATAAAGGTATGATAGTGATCATACCACGGTGCACATGATAGAGATCATATGCGAGAACCATATCATTCCACTAATAAACATGTGATGTTTGATAGCATCTTATATTGCTTGTTTGGCTTTTTATTAGCATAATAAGATGATCCCTCATTTAGATATCAAGATAAAAATGTGTTCTTCCTTAAGTATGCACAGACAATGTTTCGTCGCTTCAAGACATCACGTGATGATCGGGTGTACTTGAATCCACGAGCATATCTCGGGTGTAAGACAGTTACACACGCGAATACTAAGGTTCTTACTTGGCGAGCCTAGCATGTACAGACATGGCCTCGGAACACGGACCGAAAGGTTAAGCATGAGTCATATGTTTTGATATGATGACCATATGGATGCTCGCCTTTGAAGCTACGCCGACTCACGTGATGATCGGACTTGGTGTAGTGGATTTGGTTCATGTAATCACCAAAAGGACACGAGGGATGTCGTTTTTGAGTGGGAGTTCATTTCTAATTTGGATTAGTAGAACTCAATTTATCATAAATTAAATCAAAGTGAATTTGCATAATTTGTTGTAGTCATTGGCATTCGTTTACCACCTTATGCATAGTTGTAATTGAGATAATATAACTATAGAATTCTGGATATTTACTTTACGAACTGGTATCGTATTGTGTTGAGTGTCAATCAAAGTTTAAAGTCCTATTGCAAACTTTCAGCAAACTCTATTTACTCCGTGAAATTTAATAATTGGTATTAAATCGAGAGTAACAATTCCAGTGTTAGTATCTTAAGTATCATGTTTGCCTCCACGATTCTTGATTGTTTTAATATCAAGTTTATCTAGGAGCTGAAAGAATTGTTTCAGAAACCATCATGTGTGGCAGATATAACGATATCTGAAACAATGTTTTGGTTGCAATATGATAGAGTATAATATATGTTCTCATATTGGATGAGAATTTACGAAGGTTGGAGATGCTAGACATCCTAATCATCCAAAAGGGTTTTGGAAAGTAATGTTATACTCACGATTCTCCTTTATAAGCTAAATTGGCTTGATCATGAAAGTCGTCATGATAAGGATGAATAGAAGATGTATGTAAAGTGTTTACTACACTAAAAGATTACTAAAGAATGGATTTTGAAAGAATACCGATCATTTTGATGATGGTGATCTACTTCAAAGTGCAAGTCCAAAGGTATTATTATTTGAATATACACGCTTTGGACTATGTGTCACTTATTTGGCGCCACTTTTGATGTTGATAAATTCTTTTAAAAGGAAAAAGGAAATGCTGAAAGAGAATCTATAAAATATATTTGGCAGAAAAGAAAAGATTGGAAATATCCAATTTAGGTATATGGATGATATACATGTTATGGTTGTATTCTTTGCTTGTTAAACAATGTGGTTCTTGGGTATTGGATACCGAATTGGTTGGTATGAAATTTCATACGGAATGACGCAATTCATGAACCACAATGGCCTAAGTAACTAGCAAGAGAATATGTGATGATGTTCATCGAAAACAAACAAACCGTTGTTTGTATTTCTCGTTGACATCAAAGCTTGACTTCAAGATTTGTTTTAATAATTGTTATTTGAATCAGGTATTATAAGAACAAAGGTTGTTCAAATAATTACCGTATTCCATATAAGATGGATGATTTACAAATCTAGTTGAAGAAATCACATCCATAAAACCTAATGCTAAAATGTCGCAAGACAAATGATTGAAAGATCACTTACGAAGTGACATCGCCGTTTAAATTATATTGGAAAGAAAACATGAAGAATCTCCATTTTCATGGATTTTTGGAGTCTTTGATTTGATCAAGTGACACTTGTGAGACTTTCCTCGGGATAATTAAAACTTCGTTCAAAGGCCAAAGAAGAACGAACGACTAAAATATTGGAATTTATACATATCGATGTATGTAGTCCATTATGTGTAGTCGTAAGCGATGGGTTTCAACTTCATATACTTTCTCCGAAAATTTGAGTGAATGTTCACTTAATGAGAAAGAAGTATGAAATATTTGAAAATGTTTCAAAGACTTTCAAGATGAAGTGGAAAATCATTGTAACAAGAAAAATAAATGAATTATGATTTGATCATAAAGGGATTTATTTGAGTTACAAGTGTAACAAGAAAATAAATGAATTATGATTTTATCATAAAGGGATTTATTTGAGTTGCAAGTTTAGCAAAACACCTAGATTTACATCTCCCGAAACACCATAGGAGTATGGAGTGTTTGAGATTTGTAATGAAACCTTGTGAGACATGGTTGGATCAAAGGTGTTATTTATAAAACTGCCATTATGTTTTAAAAGATTAAACCTTTAGAGACTACCGCTTTTACACTGAAAAGAGCTCCATCTAGATCCGTTGAAATGACACCATGGAAGTTATGGTTTGGGGTAAAACCCAAGTTGTCATTTCTTAAATTTTGGTATGCTAAACATAAGTAAGATGTTTACAACCGAATTCGGATGAGCATGTCTTTGTAGGTTATTCCGAATAACAATTGGTTATTCCTCCATAACACCGAGGACAAAAGGGTTTGTCGCTTGAAATGTGAAGTTTCTTGAAAAAGGAATTTTTCGCAAAAGTTAAGTGGGAGGACAATAGAACTTTGATAAGGTTAACGAACCTTAGCTAAATGTGCTGAGTTGCGCAGCACCGGAAATCGTTCTGGAGGTTGCCATAATGCTCATAGCTTATGTGCCTCAAAGTTTGTGGTCACGGAGGTCTAAAGTTCCTATTGAACCAAGAAGGTCGGTTAAACAATCAAATGCTAAGATTTGAGAGTAAATCATTATTGTTTGACAATGATGAACCGAATACATACAAAGAAGCGATGATGGGCCCTGACTCCGTCAAATGTCTTGAAGCCATAAAATCCGTGATAGTTCCATATACGAGAAATCAAGTTTTGAACTTGGAAGACCCTCCGGAAAGGTGTAAAAACCTATCGGTCGTATTTGGATCTATAAAGAAACAGACATGGATGTCTCACATCTATGAAATATTCGACATGTTGTAAAGTATTTTATGACAATGTTCAAAGAGTTGACTATGACAAGATTTGATCTTTCATAGCGATATTTAGTCTGAACGGATTAAAGTAGCAACCACTACATATAACTTGGTATATGGTAGATGAATAAACAAAACAAAGTTCTTTTAATAGGATGGTTACCTAGGACGTGTACATGACACGGTCCAAAGGGTTTTGTTAAATTCAAAGGATGCTAAAAGGGCATGCAAACTTCAATGGTTGAAGTAAGCATCGCGGAGTTGGAATCTTCACCATGATGAAAAATGAGTTTTTCATCTGGAGACGATGAAGATGCTTGCATTTGCAAGAAATTAAGTGGGAGCGCTGAGACATATTTCTAATACATTATGTGAAGGACATCTTGTTGATTAGAAATGATGTATCTTTTATTGACAAAAGGTTAAGAATTTCATTTTGATGAAATACTTAGGCAAAACCCGAATATTTAGCGTGAATGTCTATAGTGGATAGACTGTGACGCTAATATGGTTGTGCCAAACGTACATATATGAGATATTGAAGGAGTTCAATATAGAAACGACTAGAAACGGTTCTTGTCGCATGGAAAGGAATTGAATCAAGATTCAAGTGTATCGACACTTGATAAGTGAAACAAGATTCAAGTGCTTTGACACTTGATGAGTGCAATCACGAGAATGTTTTGATCAATCATACCATGATATGTACACATCCAGATATGTCCTATGCTCTAAGTGTTATGAGCATATACCAGAATGAATCATAAAATGATCATTGGACGATAGTGAGGATATTCTTATGATCTTTTGGAAGAACTAAGAATATATTTGTGTAGAGGTGACAAACAATTACACATAGTTCATTGTAAAGCGTTACATTGATACTAGGTTTGTCACAAGATACAAATTAAGTTTATCTCAATTTAAATTATGGGTGGCACAATGTAATGGAAAGGAGATTCCATGATGGATTTGGAAGAGTTCCAAAGTTAAGACATTGTGACGAATACTACAACAAAAGGCTAAGTATATGACTGCTATAGTAGCAGCAAAGGAGGGAATTTGTGTCAAGTAGTTTGTTATCAAACTAAGGTGTGGTTCGCAACGGGCTAACACTAAAGATATATTGTATGACAATAGTATCGATGTGTTTTAACCCCAAGGAACTAAAGGTCTCACCAAAAGACCAAATTTATACAATGCCATCTCATTGGAGAATGAGTGATGCGTGGAGACGCAAAGACATGCAAATACACACGGACCTGAAGCGTCAGATCCGTAGATTATGTTAACCACTTGCAATTGCGTATATGGAACACCAGAAAGCCATAGGTGTTCAATACGCAGAGTTTTCAAACTAGATTATTGTCTCTAGTGCAAGTGGGAGACTGAAGGGAATATGCCCGAGAGGCAATAATAAAGTGGTTATTATCATATTACTTTTTATGATAAATGTTTATTTTGCATGCTATAATTGTATTAATACGGGAACGTTAATACATGTGTGTTTAATAAACAAACAGAAAGTTCCTAGTTATGCCTCTCTCATAAACTAGCTCGTTGATTAACAAGATGATCAAGGTTTCCTGATCATGGACATTGGATGTTGTTAATAACGGGGTCACAACATTAGTGTAATGGTGTGATGAACATTCATCCGAAGTATAGCATTACGATCAAAGTCATTGAGTTTATATTGCTATAACAACTTACGAAGTGATCCTAATCCTTAGACCATGAGATCATGTCAATCACTAACACCGGAAGAGTTTCTTGATAACATCAAACGTCACACCGTAACAGGGTGATTATAAAGATGGATTCAGAACTAATAAAGTGTTATGTTGAGGCTCATGGATCGAGAGTGGAATTTGTTCATCCCGATGACGGATAGATATACTCTGGGCCCTCTCGGTGATATCACATTGATTAGCTTGCAAGCAAGTGATTTGATCACTAGAATGTTATATCACAGGAACGAGAAAAGAGTGCATGTCGGTAACGAGATCAAACTAGGTATGGAGATACCGATGATCGAATCTCGGACATGTAATATATCGTGAAACAAAGGGATTAAGATACTAGCGTAAAAGGTTCCGACGATCACAATAAAGTCATCGTTGAATGTGTGGGAGTCAGTATGGGTCTCCAGATCCCGCTTCTGATTATTGATCCGAGAGGGGTCTCGATCATGTCCGCATTATTCACGAACCGTAGGGTGACACACTTAAGAGACACCGACATCCAATTGGAGCAAATGTTTCATGCCGAAAGAATGAACAAGCGCAGGAATTTATTTCACTAGATACCGAAACAGGTTTTCGGGTGAAATTGCATAAAGTGGTTATGCATGTGAAATAGAATTCTAGCAAGGGGTTATTTGTGAATGTTTGTCATTAAAGTAATTGACAAAATTCTGAATAAAATAAAAGAGTTTTATTTAATGAGAGTTTGCATTAAATTTGGTGGAAATTTAATGGGAATTTGAGTGGACTTTTGAGTGGAGGAAATTTAAAGGGCATTTTGTGAGTGGAGTGTCCACCCACATGAATGAAGGAGGGGAGGGGGCTGCCCCCCATGGCCGGCGGCCACCCCTTGGGTGCTCCCCCCTCCTCCTATAAAAGGAGCCCCCCTCCTCACTTGTCTCTCACACCTCCTCGTGAAGGATCTCTCTCCCCCTCTAGAATTTATCCCCCATGGTCTCGGACTAGCGAGATACATGTTCCCGGTGGCTATTCGGCAAGAAAGAGTTGTGCTTCCGCTGCATCGCTGGAGCGAGGAGGCGGAGGTTGCTCGGTGCCTCGAACGTGTGTGCGAGCACGGATGCGCTGCTGATTTGCGGCGCTAGGACTTCCTCTCGATCTTGAGATCGGCAAGAGATCGTCTACATCAACCACGAGTTGAACTCGTTAAGCTTTGTCGGTCTTCAAGGGTATGTTCTCTACGGATATACATCCGCCCGTTGTTTGTATCTAGTTGATAGATCTTGGTATATAGTTCACATCGTAGGAAAATTTTTGTTTTCTATGCTGCGAACCCTACACCTCGTACCTGGCGAGCTCCCTTTCCCGCCTATTAGCGAAGAAGGCATTCCAGGTGTCATAGTTGTCGGGATCCCACTGGGGATCCATCCGCTGCTCCGGCGTGAGCTCGTGGTAGAAGTGGTTTGTGATGGCCGCCTGGCGTGCGGAACCTTGAGGGACAGGAGGGACAGGAACCCCTCCAGCGCTCAGCATCCAGCCGGCGGGCGGCCGGTACCCCGGTGGACAACGGTAGTTGGAGGCGCACAGCGCCTCGGTCTCCTCGAGGGTCAGAATGGCCCAGTAGGCGTTGTCCATTGTTCTAAGAGAGGAAGGTGTGGATGTGTGGATAGCCATGACACGATCACCCTAAATATAGAGGGAAAGGGCGGGAAAACTTGGCGTGAAGCTTTGGGAAATGGCGGGAAATATCTTTAGTCCCGGTTAGTGACTACATCCGGGACTAAAAGCTCTAGTAGAAAGGAAAGGGCGGGAAAACTTGGCGGGAAGAGGTGGGAAATGGCGGAAAATATTTTTAGTCCCGGTTTATGACTACATCCGGGACTAAATGTGTGCCGAACAATGATCATGTTTCGAAAAAACCTTCACAAAATGACCTATCATGTTCGAGGTTTCATGGCTTTCGGTCCAAATGACCGATGTTATGTGCTGAATCACGGCATAGTTTGTGATGTTGTACCCATATTATGCATGTGTGTGGACATTGGTATGGAGAACAATGTTGCAGGAGGAAGTTTTCTTTTTTGTCGCACGGAAAAACCCTTTTCCATTTTCCGAGCGCAAAAAACGGGTCGTTTTGTGAAGTAACCACCAAAATGCCGTTTCAGAATGCTACCGTCCTATTTTCCTAAAATACTAGACCACCTTACATGGACTATCTCCCAACCGGTACATCTCAAACCTTTTCGTCCATCCCGGGTAAAAAGGACAAATGTCTGCCGAATCGGTAGGAATTGGGTCCGGTTTGTACTATAGGTACATGATCTATCGCCCGTGATTTTTTGAAAAAATCATTTTTAGACTCGCAATATGTGGTTTCTTCAGAGATCCAATGCAAGTTCTAACGATGCCCGTCCCCTATCTTCATGCACACCGGTTCGACCATAGTTAGAAATTCAGATAATTCAAAACGGGCATAATAAATTCAAAAAAAATCCGAACAATGAAAATCCTTCGCGTGGTGTCATATTATGTTACATAGTTGAAAGGAAAAATACCAGACTTGGTATATTGATCATGTTTCGAAAAAACCTTCACAAAATGACCTATCATGTTCGAGGTTTCATGGCTTTCGGTCCAAATGACCGGTGTTATGTGCTGAATCACGGCATAGTTTGTGATGTTGTGCCCATATTATGCATGTGTGTGGACATTGGTATGGAGAACACTTTTTTGAATTATTTATTTAAATCTAAACACTTTTTATGTTTAAAGTTTTTCTAAATTCCAAATTAATATTAAAAATATATAAGTTAATTCATTTTTAATTGTAAATGGTTCATATTTTAAATGGTTACATTAATTATTTCTAAATTCCAAATTAATTATCATTTAAAAAACAATACAAATTTAAACCCCAAAATAAAAAATAAGGTGGGAACAGAGAGAAAATACCTGAAATTTTTTGAAAACAGGGGAATATGTCCCGGTTGGAGCCACCAACCGGGACTAAAGACCCCCTGCCCGCCAACCCTTGGTCTGCTGAAAATATTGGAGTATAGGTCCCGGTTGGTGGCTCCAACCGGGACGTATAACCCTTTAGTCCCGGTTGGAGCCACCAACCGGGACTAAAGGTCCTTTGGTTATAACTGGGTGCCCCTCCTCTTCTTCTTCCCCATCTCACCTCCTCTTCTCTTCTCGCGCACGACGCCGTCAGGCTGCCCCGCCGCCGTGCACGCCCTACCGGCCGCCCCTCGCCCAGCCAAGCGTGCAGGAAGCTTCGCCTCGTCGCCCCGAGGCTTCTCCCTGAAGGAATCGGCCCCGCTCGCTCCCAATCGTCGCCAACGACCCTCGAGCCCGACGATCGCCGCCGTCGATTCGTCGGGTCCTGACCTCGCCTCGCCTCCCCGACACCACCACCGCACACCTGGTATGCTGCTGGTCCTCGTGGACCCTCTCTCTCGCCCCCTCTCGCTCTGGTTCATCCTCCCCGTCGATTCCCTGCCACCACCGCCGCTCACCGTCGTCGTGCTCTCTCTCCGGTGACCTTTTGGAGGCGGCGCCGCTACTCTTTGGCTCGCCTCAACCTCCTCTCTCTAACGCGCGCACGCACGCGCCCTAGATCGCACCCTAACGCCGTTCCCGATCACCGTCCTGCAAGCCACCGCCGGCGTGACGTCACCCGTGCATCAGCGCGACCCAGCCAGGGAGCCACTTTGCCCGCATGGCTTTCCTATGTGGCCTCTGGCCCACAGGTCAGCGTCTCTGGCTAGCCCCAGCCCGAGTGAAAAATGCCCCCCTGAACCACTTTTGCTTGTGTGGCTGCTGAGGTGGCCCCGGGCCCCTCTGTCAGTCACTGTGGGTAGGTTTGCCTGCGGTGTAAAAAGTTTAACCAGCTTTTAATAATTTCAGAAATAATTATAATCTTATAAATTCAATAAATTTTTATCTATAAGTCATAAAAATATGAATAATATATCAAAATGTTCAGAAAAATGAAACCTAGCTATCTAAGCTATAATCATGCATTGTTCAACAACTTAAATTACAAGTTTAATTAGAAGAACAAATACACCCCTCTCATGTGTTCCGGAGTTTCTCCGAGTTAGGGTTTTCACCCCTCAGAACCCCGATTAAATCGTCGAGCATTTCTTAGGGTTACATTCCAATGCAAATTAACTTGTCATATCATCATACTTGCTTGAGCATTGCATCGATGCCATGTGTTGATTGTTTCCCTTTCTTTTTGGTGTTTGGATTATTAGGTTTATTATTAGTTAGGTATTATTAGGTTTATTAATTAGTTTGGTATTATTGGTCTTCGGCCCCACTGGTCAGTCACTGTGGGTAGCCCCAGACCCGATTCACATTTTCTAGCAACTTAGGTGCATGTGGGTTCGACGATGTGCCTATCTACTACACGGTTTCCCTTTCTCTTCATTTTTATTATTGTGTATGTATATATTAGGGTTTCTCTGAATTAGGGTTTATATCTCTCAACACCGTACTTAACTTTCTCCTTTAGCCGCTTTGACTTATTCGTTTTTCCACCTATGCAGAAAATATGGACCCACACTTCAGAGACGAAGAAAAGGAAGAGTTGATCCAAGGTGTGATCTGTGGGGAAGATAATTTAGACGTATCAACGTTTCTGAACAACTCCGGTGAGGGTGATCCTCTTTTTACCGGAGTAGACAACTTGTTTGAGGTTGAAGGTGTTGCCTTCCGCGAGGGAGAAGGCGATGCCTTGTGTAATCGAGAAGACGACCGCTCCGGCGAGGTGCATGTAATATAAATCAATTCATTAATTAATCATCTGCTATCTATATAGAAATAGTAACAACGATCTTTCTTCTTTTAGCCCTCCGGATCGAAGGAATCTACTGAAAAGAGCAGACGAGGCCCAACCAAAAAGTTGCAAGACCATGAGAGGTTCAGGATCGAAGATGTCGCTGAAGACGGCAGACCGACAGCTCCCGAAGTTGTCGGAACCAAATTTGTGGCACAATGCGGAGTAATCGTTAGGGACTTAATCCCGATCACCATTAGAAATTGGAATAGTCATGCTAATGCGGATGAAGAGGGAACATGTTTATTTGTCCCTAACCAGGCCAAAGATTTACTGTGGAAGAGGCTCATGGTTAACTTCAAACTACCGAAGATAGAGCTGGATCCAAATGCGGAGGATCCAGTTGAGGACGCCTTACAACATGGGAGAGCCATGGAGGCTAAGGTCAGGGAGTGGGCTTTGAAGAAGATGGCCCAGTGTTTCACCAACTGGAAGAAAAGATTGCACCTTGACTATGTCGTGAAAAAGAAGACTCCCGATTTCAAGAATATTCAGTTTGAGAAGATAAAACCATTCTGGGATGAGTTTGTGGAATACAAGAAATCAGAAAAAGCTAAGAAAATGTCTGAAACGAATAAGCTGAATGCTGCTAAGAAGAAGTATCACCATACTATGGGGCAAGGTGGCTACAGGGTTGGCATTCCTAAGTGGGAGAAACTTGAGCAGGAACTGCATGATAAAAAGATCACCCTAGAGACAGACGATTGGGTAGAACGTGCAAGGAATTGGTTTTACGGGCATGGGGGCACGTTGGACTCGGAAGGGAGGTGTATATATAACATACGACATAAAGAAGACCCCTTGCCAATCGAGAGGATCAGAAAAGCAGTAAAGGCTGTTAAAGATGGGGACTTCATTCCCGATAGAGAGAATGATGAGCTCACACTCGCCCTTGGAAATAAGGAACATGATGGACGAACACGAGGCACAATAGGCTCCCAATCATGGAGGACTGGGTTTCCCGAAGAGAGGAAGAAATATCCTGATAGAAGCCGTCAGAGGAGTAAGAACAGGGCGGCAGTTGAAGCAGAAAGTCAGAAAGAGCGAATGCGTTTAATTGAAGAACGATTAAAGCAACAACAAGATGAAATTAACACACTTAAAGAGCAAAGTACTACCGGCGCCCCATCTCAGCAGCACACTGCATTCGATGCTACCGGCCTATCGAATAATCGAAAAAGCAGTGTGGCTTCCACCGAGGTCCCGGGTGATGACAATGGCGATGCCGATGATGCACCGACGATGGCTCCTGTTGGCTACCCAGTGGATGATATCACAGAGATGACACACTGCGAGCTACATGTCAAAGTTGTGAACATATCAATGAAGGTGGCGGTCGGCTATGCCTTACCAATTGGACCCACACCAACTTACCACTGTCGTCCAGTTCCAGAGGGCTACGCTGTTGTCGGCGTGGATGAAATCATGCCCACCTTTGAGGTTTTGGATCTTCACTACCCTGCTGGTGAAGGGGATGTGACTGTGCTGGGTGACGCAAAAAACGTCACCATTCTATGGCCGAAGGATTGTATCGTGCTTCGAAATCACACGCCAAGGCCATCTTCGCCGCCGCCTCACCCGTCTCCAGCGAGGTCGTCGCCGCCGCGGCAGCCGTCTTCGTCGCCTCACCCGGCTCCGTCGCCTCACCAATCTCCGGTGCAGCCATCGCCGCGGGAGCCATCGCCGGCGCCTCAGGATAAAAAGCGTAAGCGTACCGCTACTGTGCGTCGTAAGCGATCGCCGAAACGTAAACAAGAGCCTCTTCCAAAAGTACCAACGGTTCCTCCCAAGAGAGCTTATGACTGTACTGAAGAGGAGACTGCGGCGATCGTTGATGCGGAAACGACAGCGTTTTTCGCTAAGCTGAGGCGGCCGAAAGAGCCAGAGTTCCCCAGCACCAAAGAAGAAAAAGCCAAAGTGTTGAAAATGCTAAAGAATCTTCATCAACCCGAGCCAAAGTTGTCATCATACTATGAGCGTTCTATTCTCAAGTCACATGCGGCACAAAAAGCCTCGAAGAGCAGTACTGATGCAAGCGGGAAATCTGTTGCCCAGCTCGGAGAACAAGCAAAACAGACTTGCGCCCCTCTCAAGGTGATTTCTCAAACCAATGTGGGGTCGAGAAAATATGGGGCCGAAGAGCAGTATGATCCAGAGGTAGTTGCACAATACGGAGAAGCTGCCGCTGCTCAAGGTATGAGTATTGCCCAGTACTTATCCCAGTTAGAGTTCTTCCCCGTGAGTGAAGTAGCATACCAATACCAGTACGGAAAACCTCTCGTCAAACCTGAGGAGGTAAACAATCTTCCAACAAAAATGCGAAGATTGCATAACTGGTACATGCATGCCACGTCCGCCGGGGCTAACTGGATAGTGCTGAGGGTTACAAAAAAGCATCATGGGAAAGAAAGGGATGACATGATATCCATTGAATTTGATGAACTATTTCAATTATTCAATCAAGACGCCTTGGACAAATCGATCATCAGTGCCTATTGTCTGTAAGTACTAATTCTGTAATTAATTTAGTCTCCAGCTATATTATTTTGTTTATTGCATGTATATAATCATACTGTAATATGCAGAATGAAGATTCTCGAATGCAGCAGAGGACAAATCTATGACATTGGCTTCATTGACCCATATTGGGTTCATGAAGCTAATCTCAAAATAAGCCCCCAGGATACGGAGGATAATATAGTACACGCGTTAAGGTTTCAAGAAACCAAAAGGGAAATACTATTTCCTTACAACTTCCAGTGAGTGTTATTGTCTTGTATACACTTTCTATTTCGCTTACTCGATGTTAAGTATATAATTGATTAGTTCTGCATTCGCATGTACCACTATATTCTGTTAATCATTCAACTTGACAAAGGGCGTGTACTAGTCATGGACTCGAAACATAAACCCCTTGAGACGTGGAAGGACATGCAGATACTTCTCCAGCGGTAATTCTAATCATTACGACACTATATCGGCAACGTTCGTGAATTTTATGATATCAAGTACTTAATAACTTATTTTATTCGTTTTCTACGCCGGGCAGCGCTTGGAAACGGTTCACCAAGAAGGCTAGGGGTGTTTGGAAAGAGGAGCTTACATTTCAACCACTAGATGTAAGCACCACTAGCTATATCCGCGCATCTCTTTGATTCTAGTTTTGATACAGTTATTATCATGCTTGATTATTATTTTGATTGAACTCTGTTCTCGTAAAGTGCCTGACGCAGGGACCAGGTAACAATCTATATGGATACTATGTATGCGAGTTCATCCGGCAGACGTGCGATGAGAAGGGCAGAAATTTAGAGCAACTCCACGTACGTAAACAATTTCTATAGTTTTTTATTACAATCAAATTGTGTTTAGTTTCATATTCATATAGGCTGACTCCTTTTTTAAATCAGATCGAACGTCTACGGGACGGTCTTCTGCCAAAGGATCGCATACGAGCAATTCAGGAGGAATTGGCGGGATTCTTGGATGCAGAAGTCCTAAACACACAAGGGGAATACTACTATGCTGTGTATAGACAATAGGAATTGTAAAAATAGCAACTTTCAAGAAATTGGCCGGTAGCATCGAATAGCAACTTTTGTATGTAGTGCATGAACTCGATCCGTGTATTGAATGTAATGTTGTTATGATGATCTTGTGTAATATAAGGTTCCTTCGTTGATAAGTGCAAAACACTAAATAAACAATAAAACAACCTAAATGAATTCTCTGCCGCGGCACAAAAAGTGGCGAAAATGCTGTCGCGGCAACAAAATGTGCAAAAATGAATTCTCTGCCGCGGCAGAGAAATGGGCCAAATCTCTGCCGCGGCAGCAGGTTATTAGTCCCGGTTCTAATGCTCCACCCCCCCCCCCCCCCCCCCTCACGCTCTGATGCCGTCACGTGTGTCCCATTTGTCCCGGTTGGTGGGGCAACCGGGACTAATGGTTAGAGCTTTAGTCCCGATTGCCCCGTCCCGGTTGGGCAACCCGGACTAATGGCCCTTACCAACCGGGACGCATGGGCCCTTTTCTACCAGTGGGTGCGGAGACGAAAGCGTCGCGCTCGTGCAGTCTCGATCGGTCTGAACCTACCGCGAACACGCCGGCTGGGGTTCGAGGCTTGCGATAGCTGATCATGTCGACCTGTTTGATCTCGTCCATGTAATACAGATCAATACTGACGCTGATGATCACCGGTTGTTTCTACCTTTGTCGATTACACGCATGCAGACACACAGCCGACCTTTGTTTCTTTCTTTGTACTTCCTCCAATCAGTGGCGGACCCACGGGGTATGCCGGGTATGCCGCGGCATACCCTACGGTCGAGCGGTGCTAGGAACGTGTACCACTAGGACAGAAAATAGCCTGAAACCTGATCGATCGTGGACCCAAATTGGTTAGCTTTAATCCACACTCCAGCCGCCGGAGGTATCGGCCAGTTGAGAAACTACAGATCCATCGTGGATGCAAAACTGCATGCTGAGCTTTGATCTGCACTCCAGCCGCCATATGTATCGGCCAGCAGAAAACCAACCGATCAAAGACACACACGCCTAGCGCATGGCTGCATGCGACCGACTAACACCGCCACTGCGCGTCGGCGCCATCGCCTCGCTATCGAGATTGAAATGAGGCTACAATGTTGAAGCCCAGCTCACCTTCGCCAGCGGTGAGGAGCCCACGCCGGTCGCCGGTGCTGCCCGACCACGCGACCAGGGTGATCGGCGCCGGCACGCCGGATCAACACCGCACGGTAATTTTGCAAGTAGCTCTGCTTCTCTATCTTTAGTTCTAGAATTACATATTACTACTTGGGATGAATAGTTAGATACAAATCAATTGTGTATATATTTTGTATCATTGGCCGTAATTAACTTTTAAAGAGATTCTATCGTCTAGCACTAAACTACATCATCGCGTACATACTGTAAATTGTCATGCTTATATTTTCTTTCGATCAACTCCCTTATGAAGAAAGGTGGGGATATTGCATCCCTTTTTCAAAAACAGGAAGCATATAAGGCTGGTTCTTCAAATCCTTCTCCAGTTAAAATTGTGGAAGAAGATCACACTCAAGAGAAAGATAACATAATTGAAGTTCTGAATCATATGCCCCCGCCACCACCATGGCTTGTGACATCAACCTTCTTCCACACGATCCATGGTATTTTTTGTCAAATCTGCCCAAATCTGGTAACTTCAACCAAATCTGACCCTTCCCCTAAACTAATTCGGAATCTGACCCCTGGGGTCGGCGCCATTTAAAATGGCGCCGGAGTTGTGCATGTCGGCGCCAAGTTGTACCGGCTGGGAGGAAGGCCAGAGAGGTCGGCGCCATTTGATACGGCGCCGCCGACATGCACAACTTCGGCGCCATTTTAAATGGCGCCGACCCCAGGGTCAGATTCCGAATTAGTTTCGGGGAGGGGTCAGACGTGGAATTAGTTTCACCAAAATGTCAGATTTAGCAAAAAATACCAATCCATGTGAAAGAGAGCCCACTCAAATTTGTCTTGTAATGATAAAGATACAATTTGAAGAATTGTTGCCTTAAAAGAAAGATTGCAACAAGAGATCACCAATACAAATTTTACAATTTTTTATTGAATAGTCAAATATATCTTATCAAAAGACGTATCAATTTTTTAGCTTGGCATACCCATTGGTAAAATTCTAGGTCCGCCACTCCTCCAATCCATATTACCTATCACTAAAATAGATGTATATAGACATATCTTAGTGTTAGATACATTAAGTAGTATGTATTTGAGGGAGTAGTATATTTGGCTTGGTTCGATCGTCGCTCCTTCTTTTCAGAATCAAAACGTCAGAATAAAATGGATCGACCGGCCGTAGAACTGACGGCGCCGCCGCTTTCAGGTTCCTTCGGGCCAATCCGGCCGGACGGCGTCGCCGTCGCTCGCGGCTAGCCCGCCGTATAGATGCAAACCGAGAGCCTATCCACACCGCGGGACGTGGCGCGCGCCGAGACAGTGGCGTCGCGATCCTGCATGCGATCTCGATCTTGTCCGAACCTGCCACGAACGCCGGCCGGTTTTGGATTTGGAAGGTCTGCGCGGCTGGGTGGCGGCCGGGCGCGCTCGCGATCGTAGCTGATACCGCCGCCGGTACACGTCATCGCCTGTTCGCGTATGCTTTGCACGCTGTCTGCTCATCGTCCGTCCGTGCTGTTCGATCGATCTCCCCTTGTATATCCAGACGACACGCGAAAAAAGATGTGAAAACTGATACCACTCACTATCAGTATTAGTATTATATATTATTCATGCCGAACATCATCAGTTCTTACCGCGCACTAAATAAAGTTACCAACCTGATTGATGGTGACAGAAAGTTACCGTCCTTTTGCTTTCTATGACTCGCATGCACTCACTTGGAAGTAGTGAACTGTTTTTACTCTGACCTTGGCTCATGTGTCCGTGTCAATTTGTCAAAGTAAGATACGCACGTCATCTATACGCAAGCGACAAGAACTAGTAACAAAATGCATTTATTTGCGCTAGTAGTGAGTAGGGGAATTTATGAGTAATCAATTGGCTTGCTTTTATCCACTTCAAACGTTCTTGATCGGCCCGAACCTGCCACGAACGCCGGCCGGGTTTTGGAGGATTTGCCTTTGCGCGGCTGGGTGGCCGGGCGCGCTCGCGCGATCGTACTCTCTCGCTTATATAATATAATATATTTTAGCTTTTGTGAAATGAGTGTATCTAGACTTTTTTAGCGTGTGGTTCACTCCGAACCTATATATAGAAGATGTCTATATACATATGTTTTACAAAAAATAAAACATCTTATGTTTTAAAACGGAGGGAGTAGCTAATAGCGCCTCAGGTACACGCCATCTTGTTTGCGTATGTCGTGCACGCTGTCTGCTCGTCGTCCCTGCTGTTCGATCTCGCCTTGTATATCGAGACGATAGCCGAAAAAGATGTAATAACTACTCCTTCCGAAAAGATTATAGATTTATCTGAATATTGATAATTTATGATACTTCGTCCATCACGGTTTGGAGGGCGTCTTACAAAAGCCATGCGTTTCTAAAAATTTTCTCCTTTTAGACGCGTTAAACTTAATTATAGAATTAATGTCATTTTTCTCCCCACTTCCTACTCCATGCAGCCAATGAATTAATTCTTGCATGCAACTTCATCAATGGATACGTCTAAACTCCTTGTTTTCATTGAGTAATTACGTTTAATAAGGCGCCGAATAATTAATGAGCGCATGTTTTTGGCATAAATCTGGCCCCAATCAGCTTTCACCTAGGTTTCAAAAATCTCTTTAAAACGTCCTCCAAACCGTGACAGAGGGAGTAGTATTTTAAAATGGAGGAAGTAATATATACCACTCACTATCAGCATTATTCATGCCGGCCATGAATTCTTACCGCGCACTGAGTAAAGTTGCCAACCTGATTGATGGTGACAGAAATTACCCTCTTTTTGCTTTGAATGATTTGGAGGCACTCACTTGAAGTAGTGAACTATTTTTACTCTGGCCTTGGCCTCAATTTGTCAAAGTAAGATGCACTCACTTGAAGTGGTAGTGAGTAGGAGAATTTATGAGTAATCAATCGGCTTGCTTTTATCCACTTCAAACGTTATTAAAGAAAGCTCACCTTCTCCTTAAAATAAGACAACCGTTCTTTTTGTCTCCATCCGGAGCCTACTTTTGTCCCGATAAACCAGCACGTGAGGATTAAGAAGGGGGCAGGAAAGGGGCTCTTTATAACGTAGAGCAAGATACTGTGTGGATCCGTGGTTAGTGTGGTTTAGCTCTATTTTGTATAATTGTACGTCATCATCATAGTGAATTATTCTTGACAACGAAATCAGCACGATCTACGTACCAACAATTTCCTTACTTATGTGCATGCGTGCGTGCGTTCTTCCTTCGCCCTCTAGCTATAGCTTATAGCTTATACTAGTTTAAAAAGAAAAACCGATACTCCAGTAAAATTTCCTTACTTATGTGCATGCGTGTGTGAGTAGAAACTAAGATGGATATAAACCAGTAAAATCAAGTGAACACTATTTTTCAAAGTTTTAAGTTTTTTATGAAAATACTTATTGTTTTAGGCTGTGATGTTCTACAAAAATGTCAAAAGTAAATTTCAAACCAAGTTTACTAGGGGGTTACAAAGAATCTTGCCAGTATTCTAAGGCGGTATAGACATTTTAAGTTATCGAATATGATGTTGGGATAAAAACTGATCAGCTCTGGGTCTTCGAACTCAAGGATTGCAGATAGGACGCTAGATCGACCGTAGCAAATATGACTGACTAGTTTATAATTAGGGTAAGCAGTTCTTGTAATCTAAGTACAACTATACCTACTTCTAAAACTTAGCACAAAACATAGAAAACGAGATTTCTACAACGTGGATTTTTGAAACTTAAGCTATGGCATTGTCATTCTTGTTAAACTTAGCAAATGGTCATATATTACTACACGGGAATTTATATGGGTAATCTCCACTTAAAATATTTGCGTGTGATTTTTAGAAATAGAATTTATTTTTCAAGATTTTTAGACTAATAGACCTGGTAAGTTTTAAAATTTGGGTGCATTCTCGCGCCTTTTCTTTTCTTTCCTGCATGTGTCCATCTAAAAGTGCTCGTTTATAGAAAGAGGTCGCTGGGTGACCGAGCCACTGAAACTGCCGATGATGCCACTGGCTTGGAGACGCTAGCAACCAAAGCGCGCAGTATTCACCAAGATACCAACCATCCCGACTCTTTCCTGATCCGAGAAGCCTCGACGTACGCCACGCGAACGAGATCGGGCACGTGCCAACCCCGATGTCCAATTCGCTCTTCTCGGAAGTACCCGGCTGATACGCTGGAGCCAACGACAGACGCAGCAGAGCGTCCACATCGCGCCGTCAGCCGAAAAGCATCGGCGCGCGCGGTGCCGGATCGACGATCGAGCACCGGTCCGGCGTCGCGCGATTTCAGTTAGGTCGGGCCCGGCCGGTGCCGTCGTTGTCGAGGTTGGCCGCTTGGTTTTCTGTCTAGCGGCGGAGGTTGATTCATATCTTACTTTGACAATCTGGAATATAGCCATAGTTAATGTAAAAGGTGTTTTCCTACTTCAAGATTAAAAAAAAGTGGTTCGCACGTCCAAATCAATCAACCTGTTATTATCAACCCAAAACCTGATTTTAAGCTCACTTGTTCCTTAAAATAAGATGACCGGATTGGTTAAAGGAAACACATGAGTGTGGTTATTTTTGTCTCACCCGAAGCCTACTTTTGTCCGGATGACCGAGCACGTGAGAATTAAGAAGGGGCCAGGAAAGCCAGAAAATCCAATTCAGCTCACCAGGTGAACTTATAATTTTAATAAAATATTAAAAGAAATAAAAAATATTCCAATCCGCTTGTGCATAATTTGCGTAATAGGTTCATAAGGACATAAGAAGTTGTCATGGTGAATTTTTTTCATATATTTTAATTTGCGTAATAGGTTCATAAGGACATAAGAAGTTGTCATGGTGATTGAGAACTAACAAATCCGCTTGTGCATATGAACGCACGCGTTCACTACGCAAGGTACGTAGCTAGCTTACGTTGCATGAATGGATCAGCTATAATGACTCTGGCAGGATGTATAAGATAAGCAAATTGTGGAGATGACAAGTCTTCCAGACCTAGCTAGTACTAGGTTAGTACTTAGTAATCAGGAAGGTTGAATTGAACCAAAGTCGAATCCCTCACACGCACACACAACACCAGACCGGCCGCCCGGAGTCCCGGACGTCGGTCGACACTAGCCTCTCAGTCTCACTGAGAGCTGAGTCACTTCCTCGAGTCACGGTCCAAAGGATTGACCTTCCCCATGGCCCCCGGTGCTTTTTTCTTCCGAAGCTTCTAGCTGGCGACACGGCAGCGTCCGGGAAGCAGGTCAGCAAAGTCCAGGAAAGCAAGCAGGCTCCTACACCTTTTTCGCCGTGGCTCTCTCTTGCTGCATGCTGAAGCCCGCGACCAGCACGGTGGTTTTTCGACCGTGGATGACCTGGCGGACGGTAATGTCTTGCAGATGCGCGGTTATTATATGATCGAACTGGTCGACAACGACGACGTCTTCTGCGAACGGCACGTACCTTGTCGCTTGGTCGTAGACAAGATCCCGCGCGCCGCGATTGTTTCCCAGCATGCCATCCTCCTATGTCGTCTCTACGTGCGGCTGGGTGAAATCGCAGCGTCTTCAGTCTTTTTCTACGGTTATATTATAAAAAACGCGGTCTCACCTCATGTTATCATCTTTTCCGTTTTTTCTATGTTTACGACTCGTGCGTTCCTCTTGCGC
Source organism: Avena sativa (assembly GCA_916181665.1). Lineage (NCBI taxonomy): Eukaryota > Viridiplantae > Streptophyta > Magnoliopsida > Poales > Poaceae > Avena > Avena sativa. The sequence goes on along the minus strand of OV702279.1, from coordinate 363,709,748 downwards.
CACATCTAGACCGTGGCTTTAATTCCCATGGGAATCCAACAACATTTTTTTTAGAATATACGCCATGGAAAGATGTACTCCCTCTCTGTCCATAAATAAGTGACTTGCATTGTTCTAGATTAGCATGTATCTATATAAATTTTAGTGTATAAATACATGTGAACTTATTCAAATCTAAGTCACTTATTTTCTGGACGGAGGGAGTAACATTTTTTTTCAAGAAGTAGCCAAGTAGATAGAACGACCCCTTTAGACTTACAATGCCAGTCCGGAAACTAGCAAACACACATGCTAGCATTTTCCCCTCTTCCCCCTCTCTCCTGTGAATAGTAGTCGGGCCGATCCCGAGCCCCTCCGGCGGCGATGCCGGCCGGAGGTGGCGGAGGGGAGGCGCCGAAGTAGTCTAGGGTAGTTGGTAGGTAGGTAGGTTTGCGACGGTTCCGTCGCCGGTTTGGGATTTTGCCCGAAGTTTGCTCCAGGTCGTTGACCTAGATCTGAAGCGCACCGATGTGGTTCTGCCCCTCGAGTTGCTTCAGTGGTCGAAGCCTAGGGAAAGATCTTCTGTTGGAGGCTCCCAATAAGGGTCTAGGAGACGACATCTAGCGTGGGAGCGGAAGCTACGGTGCTTTTCTTGGCTGTCCGTGGTGGCGGGGGAGAAAGGCGTGGTGGCGGATGGTGCAGTGGCTTCTCCTTCCCAGCTGGCCGTGGAGGCAAGGGGCTTGCGGAGTGCTGTGTCGTCCTTCCTCTTCCTCGTCCGGATGTCGGGGCTATCCATGCCGCGACAGGTTCCCCCTCCCGCTTTTTCTGGCTTCCATGTGGTGGCTAGGAGAGTTGGTTATGTTTCTGGAGCTTCTCTCCGGCGTTTGTTGTTCCGTCACCGCACCAGACCCAATGGTAGTAGGGCTGCTGCTCCGCCACTGCTCGGCTCCGTGCGCTAGCTTCCCCCTGCGCATCGCTCCATTGGTGCTCCCGGTGGTGGTGCTGCAGGCGGGTTTAGGAGCCTCGTCGTCGATCTATAGGAGGAAGAGGACGAAGGACTTGATTGCTTTTCAAGTTTTTCTCTAGGGTCCTCTGTCTTATTTTCTGGGCCCCTATGTAATTTCTTTATTTCTTGGGCCTTCTTGTAACTCTTGCGTTTAATGCAGCAAGATATGTCAAGTGCTTTACACCCATTCACAGTTCAAAAAAAAGCAAACACATAGGCTACAAACACTAGGAAAGGTCGTGCCACACCCAAACTGATCCTCAATGCCCCATTGGATAGGATTTCTATAGGGAAAATTCCTAATGATATTATCTATTTTCCTAGCCGGGCTTCTTACCCCTTTCCATTTCATAACAAAACAGAAATACATTGTTCAAACAGATATCACTCAAAAGAACAAAGCAAAGAAGGAGGTAGAAAACTTAAAGAAGCGAGTTGGAGCATCAACACGAACCCACCGTGGTGTTTGATCTCGAAACGCCACCATGGGGCAAAACCTATTACCACCAAGACCTACCAACCGAGTTCAAGCCACCCCAAAAGCCATTACACCTCATAACCAGAATCCAGAGTATCCATCCAACGCTATCCACCAAAAGGGAGAAGCAACAACTCATGAAAAGGAATCTCAACTAAAGATATTATCTGTGACAAATGAATAGGAATCTCATGTATTCTCTAAGAATTTTGCAGGAAAACAAAATGCACTCTCACCTCATTTTCATCTCTTTGTGTCTACAACTCAGGCGTTCTTCTTACATCGTATCTATAAATGAGCATTTTTCTAGCCAGGCATGAAAAGACCACGGAAAACTCCAGGCCCGAGACTGGCCCGACTGGTGGGCCAAAAAACCAAGGTTGAGCCCAGCCCGCACATACAGATTTCCTCGGGCTGCCAGGCCATGCCTTCCTTATTTTAGGCTTTTACAGTTCCAAGCCTGGCCTGAGATACACACGGGATTTGGATCTGCCATCTAAACATGGCATTTGGGCCAGAAAAATCCTGGCCCGTCATGATTTTTTGGATGGGTCACGCGGGCCGGACTGCTCACGCTCAGATATAACAGAAATCCGGACCTTCGTAAAGGACCGTTCCGCACGTCGTTGTCGCGCCAAGTGGCGGCTTCTCCCTCGCGCGTTCCTCCTAGTGAGACTCTGCATGCTTGACAAGTGTCGCAACAAGAAGTAAAGTGTGATTAGGATGAGAGGGGGGAGGGGGGTGACAGCGTATAGGTTTCCCCTTTTAATTTTCAAATCTGGTGATTTAAAATGAAATATTTTGAATACCACTTGTCTAAATTATGAACCGTTTTCACTTTTGAACTCCTCGTGCCGAGAACTTCAAAACTAAATTCCATGTTGATAGGTTTTGAACAACTTTTTTTTACTTTCCAAACCATTGTGTTCTTAATTTAGACTACTTTAGTTCTGTACTTTTTATACTTTGGGTTCTTAGTGTACTTTGTATTTGGATTTCTACACACTTGTCTTTTGTGTACTTTGACAGTGAGTATACTTGTACTTTGTGTAATTTGGCTCTTAGTATAGTAGTAGTTTCATGTACGTAGCTCTGGGTATGGTTATACTTTCGTGTATTTTGGTTGTGAGTAACTTGTATTTTGTCTTTTAATACAGTTGTTTTTTGCGTACTTCGACTCTTACTACATTTTTACTTTTCCGTACTTCGGCTCTAAGTATAGTTGTATTTTTGTGTATTTCAACTTTGAGTACAGTCATACTTTCGCTGTAGTCTGTGAGCATAATTGTATTTCCGTGTACTTTGGATATGTATATATTTGTACTTCATGTAGTTTGCTTCTTAGTACAATTGTTGTTCCGTGTCTTTTAACTTTTAGTATATTTGTACTTTCGCGTACTTTGGCTCTAAGTAGAGTTTAATTTCGTATATTTCGACTTTGAGCACAGTTATACTTTGCTTCTTACTATACTTATACTTTCATATTTTGATGCGCCGTAAACGCCTTGATTCAAGGCAAAGCCGAGCCGTAGAACGCGCTACGACAAATTGGAGGACGACAAACGGCGATACGACCAATGCATCCACTTTAAGATATTTTAAAAAATTTAATGTGTTGTAGACGCTTTGATTCGAGGTGAAACCGAACTGTAGATCACGCAGAAAAAAAAGAAAAACCAAACAGAGCACCCCAGGTATAATGATTTGCATCCAAACGGGACTCCCGAAGCTTTATGTGGTTTTTTTTAGTATAGGCCACCGGCTGGTAATGTCAGTATATAGTCACGAAGATGGGGCAATTATATGAACATGGGCCCAAATGCTAGTTAGGGCTTTCACCGGACCATTTTACAGTTTGGGTTGCCACTGTGCTCTTCTAGTTTGTTCGATGCCGCTACCATGACCAAATCTGGCCAACGGGCCGGCCCGGCACGGCCCAGGCCCGGCACGCGTCAAACGGGCCGGCACGTGGCACGGCACGCCGTGGCCCGCCAAGCCACGTGCCGGGCCGGGCCGTGCCACGTGCCCCGCCTGGCGGCCCGAGCCCGGCACGAAAGCTTCACGGGCCGGCCCGTGGCCCGTCAAGCACGTTGGCCCGTCATTCATTTTCTCTAGCCCGTCTAGTTAACCTTTAATATTGATCAAAATTAGAGCTTATCAGCTAAGATTCGGTGGCGTAGTGGTTAGCTGTTCGTGCTGGGTGCTAGAGATCCCTGGGACTCTTTTTGCCTCTAGTATTTCCAAAATACTGTGCTGTACCTGCTGACGGGCCGTGCCGGGCCGGCCCGCGTGCCCGGGGACGTGGCACGGGCACGACACCCGCGTGCCACGGGCCAGGCACGACCCGTCAAGCCACGTGCCGGGTCGTGCTCGGGCCGGGCTTTTTTGGCGTGCCGCGGGCCGGCCCGCCCAAGCACGGCCCGATGGCCAGGTTTGACCATGACGCACCGGCATCTCCTCTGTTCGACACACCGGCCGCTACTCGCCTCGCCCTAAGCCGCCGGAGCGCCGTTCGGTCCTGCCGCCGGAGCCACGCGCCCTCCGGCGAGTTCCCTGCTCGTGTTCCAGTCCCTTTCCCGCCCCTGACCCCCCTGCCACGCGCTGCACGACGCAGCGCACGACCGAGCTCCTAAATTATCCCCAGTCGCGGGCTCGCGGCGGCCGGCGGCAGCGCATCCGTGTTCCAGCAAGAACGACGGTGCGTCGGCACTGTATCATCAGCAATAGTGAAGCGCCTACCCACTGTCCCACTCCAACATCATTCAAATTTCAGAATTCGAAAATTTATAAGTTTCAGACCGTGAGTGCAGACAGAGTGCTTAGTCTTTTATTTCTTCTTCTTCTGATTTCCCCCAATTGAGATTAGACGATTTGTAGGTCTGAAAAACGAAGAAGAAGCCTGGAAGTGTAGTATCAATTCTTCTTGCAAATAAAGGATGATGACATCATTTCTGCTTCCAAAACGGAAATAGCGGAGGTAGTACTCCCTCCGACCCATATTAGTTGACTTGGATTTGTCTAGATTTGAACGAATCTAGATACTATTTAGTATATAGGTTTATCCAAATTTTGACAAATCCACATCAACTAATATGGGTCGGAGGGAATACTATATTTGTCTCTTTGGTCTTGCAATGCAGTTTAATTATTAGAGATGTCTCACTAATATGAAAAATTTTCAGTTCCATTCTTGTTATTGTGAACTTCCATAGTTCAAATTATTGTGTTCAATTTTTTTTTGTGTGACCTCAAATACTCATTATGAAAATCCCAGCTCCGCCCTTGCCTTGTGGAGTCGATTATGGTGCGTTTTTTTGAAGCATTTAGCTGTTTTTAATTAGGTTGTTCGTTGCTTCTGGGTTTCTGTTCAATGGGGCTGTGCTGATTCAGTGTGACGCTTGTGCAGAACACCCTCCAGGGATTTGCTGCGTGGCACACAGAAATACAGAAGCGCTCAAGAATCTCGGGCCCAAGGTCAGCAATGGCATGGAAGCGCTCAGAGATCCAGGTATAGCAGGCTGCTCTCGTTTCTGCAGCAGTGATGCTGTTGTTTTATGGTGATTTTACCATGCTTTGGTACATGGGCTTTTGGTGATCCTGCAACATTAGTTGTATCTAGTAAACCGTGGATTCCTTGATTTTGATGTCAGTGTGTTCACGGTACAGTCTGGTATGTACAGCCGGGAGATATTTGTAAATCTACACTGTGAAATTAGGATGCACAGCTGCTTACTTGCTGGGATACTGCAGTGTTGTAAATTTTGTTCATCGCAGATTGTGTGATAATTCTAGCAACTCTGTTTGTGTGCGCTCACGTATTATTACTCCAGTGTATGGTTCATGATCCACTGGATGCTATTGTGGTGCGTAATCTTGTTTTGTGGCTGACATAAACTGTTTCAGACACAAACAATGCGATATTGGGAAAGGGCAGGAATCAATAGATATTTCTATGATAGATGGCTTATCTTTTACTTGAAACTTTGTTCCTTGATTTGTAGATAGTATTACCTTCATACCTGTGTGGCAGTGTGCTTGAATTTTCTCTATTTATACTTTGTGCAAATTTCCACCACCTTGGTGATGCCCAACTCTATCACCAATTTACTATTCATTTGATTGTCTGTCATATTTATCAGTTCTGTACTTATGAAGCACGATGTAAATGATTGGATTCTGGAATAATCTAGTTGTATCTTGTCCTGACTTACTAGCCGTTATTTGACATTTGTTAGACCAACTTGATAACCTCGAGAGTAATTTTATTGAGGAGAAGCCACACTGGAAGCTAAGTATCAGAAGATGTACGAACCACTATACCCAAAGGTGAACTTCTGATGGTGCCTTGCTATCTTTTGTTGTACTATAATATTGCTATGCTTTTTATCCAATCACTAATTCACTTTTTGACTCCCTGAACTGGTGCCACAACTTCTACCTCTATCGTGGCAATAATGCTTGATTAGCATAGAGACGATATTTCGTTTCTATGTTGTATGGCCCATACAATGTTGATGTTTCTTCCCTTCAATGTTTCATCTGAGTGATTTGTTGCTCCTCAAATTTGACAGCGTTATGATGTTGTCAACGATGTGGTTGAGGTAGAAGGTGTCACCAAAGAGGACTCAGATGAAACTGCTAAAGTTCAGATAGGTGAACATTCTTCCTGTATTTGAGATATTTGACTAGTTTCATTGTCAGTGGACATCGTATAATAAAGAAGGAACATAACCCCTTACTGATTTTTGACTATGTTCATCATATGTACTTACAGAGGGAAAAGGTGTGTCAGATTTCTGGCTTAATGCAATGAAGAACAAGGAAAGCTTGACTCAGGAGGTGAAGTCTTTTGTATTTGTAAAGGGCATTTCTGTGTCTGAACTGCTAACACTTTCTTTTACGGGCCGTCATTACACTACAGGACTAGGAAGCTACGCCGACGGCCAAACGTCGGGGCCGTCGGCGTAGCCATCGTCCAGGTCAGCCCCGCCAAGCAGCCGTCGGCGTAAAATTGCCCTCGGCATATTCTATGCTACGCCGACGGCTGCCCTCGGCGTAGCATACGCCGACGGCTGCCCTCGGCGTAGCTATTTTTTTATTTTATCTCATTAAACTTTGAAAAATCATAACTAAATCATTCTAATTCGGAAAAATACAAATAATATATCAAAATTTGCAGAAAAATAAGACCTATCTATCTACACTTAAATATTACACATTTATAAATAAAAATTAAGTAAAATATAAAACATTATATATAGTTTAAAACGGGCATAAAAAATTCAAAAACGATCGAAACAATGCGAAACCTTCGCGTGGTGTTATATTATGTGACATAGTTAGAAGGAAAAATATCAAACTTGGTATATTAATTATGTCTCAAAGAAACCATCACAAAATGACCTATCGCATTCGAGGTTTCTTGGCTTTCGGGTCAAATGACCAATGTTATGGCTAGAATCAAGACATAGTTTGTGATAATGTGCCCATATTGTGCATACACATGCATCATGGGATGGCGAACAATGTTGCAGGAGGAAGTTTTCCTTTTCGTCGCACCAAAAAGCCATTTCCCATTTTCCGAGCATAAAAAACGGACGGTTTTGTGAAGCAATCACCAAATGGCTAATTCAAAATACTACCACCACATTTTACAAAAATACTATACCACCTTATATGGACAATGTCCCAACAGGGGGATCCGAAACCTTTCCGTCCACCTTTGGTGAAAAGACAAATTTCTGCCGAATCGGTAGGAAGTGGGTCAGATATGAACTACAGGTACATGATCCGATGCTCATTTTTTTTTACAAAAATCATTTTAAGGTTCACAATATGCTATTGATCAAAGATCTAATGAAAGTTTAGCGAGGCTCGGTCCCGAGCTAAGAATATTTATGTCCGCCGTTCGACAAAGTTTAACGATAGTTTAAAACGGGCATAAAAAATTGAAAAATGATCGAAACAATGCGAAACCTTCACGTGGTGTCATATTATGTGACATATTTATAAGGAAAAATAGCAAATTTGATATATTGATTATGTCTCAAAAAACCCTTCACAAAATGACCTATCTCATTCGAGGTTTCTTGGCTTTCGGGTCAAATGACCAATGTTATGGCTAGAATCAAGGCATAGTTTGTGATAATGTGCCCATATTGTGCATACACATGCATCATGGGATGGCGAACAATGTTGCAGGAGGAAGTTTTCCTTTTCGTCGCACCAAAAGGCCATTTTCTATTTTTCGAGCATAAAAAACGGACGGTTTTGTGAAGCAACCACCAAATGGCTAATTCAAAATACTACCACCACATTTTACAAAAATACTATACCACCTTATATGTACAATGTCCCAACAGGGGGATCTGAAACCTTTCCGTCCACCTTTGGTGAAAAAGACAAATTTCTGCCGAATCGGCAGGAAGTGGGTCAGATATGAACTACAGGTACATGATCCGATGCTCATGTTTTTTTACAAAAATCATTTTTAGGTTCACAATATGCTATTGATCAAATATCTAATGAAAGTTTAGCGAGGCTCGGCCCCGAGCTAAGAATCTTTATGTCCGCCGTTCGACAAAGTTTAACGATAGTTTAAAACGGGCATAAAAAATTGAAAAATGATCAAAACAATGCGAAACCTTCGCGTGGTGTCATATTATGTGACATATTTATAAGGAAAAATATCAACTTGATATATTGATTATGTCTGAAAAAACCCTTCACAAAATGACCTATCTCATTCGAGGTTTCTTGGCTTTCGGGTCAAATGACCAATGTTATGGCTAGAATCAAGGTATAGTTTATGATAATGTGCCCATATTATGCATACACATGCATCATGGGATGGCGAACAATGTTGCAGGAGGAAGTTTTCCTTTTCGTCGCACCAAAAGGCCATTTTCTATTTTTCGAGTATAAAAAACGGACGGTTTTGTGAAGCAACCACCAAATGGCTAATTCAAAATACTACCACCATATTTTACAAAAATACTATACCACCTTATATGTACAATGTCCTAATAGGGGGATCCGAAACCTTTCCGTCCACCTTTGGTGAAAAAGACAAATTCCTGCCGAATCGGTAGGAAGTGGGTCAGATATGAACTACAGGTACATGATCCGATGCTCATGTTTTTTTACAAAAATCATTTTTAGGTTCACAATATGCTATTTTATCAAAGATCCAATGAAAGTTTTCCTTTTCATCGCACCAAAAAGGCATTTTTCATTATCCGAGTGCAAAAAGGGAATTTTCTAAAGCAACCACCAAATAGCTAATTCAAAAACGGAGGGTTTGTGATTAGTTGATATGGATATCATATTTGGATTCCTCTCATTTTTCTGATCAATTTAAACATATTATTTGTTGAATTTCGATTTACAGATTTAAAGATATTAATTATTCTATATTAAATAGAAAAATACAAAAAAAATAAAATTATTATATTTTTATTTGAATTCAATAATATTTTTACTTATTCATTAATATTTACTTAAATAATTATTTGTAATTTCAAAAAATATAAACATGTGACATGATGATATAAGAGTTAATAGGATTGATATCATAGTATTGACACCAATGTATGAATTACTTTGCGGAAACGGATTCTGAAGGAACGAGGATGTTAAGCGTGCTGAAGCTGGAGTAGTATTAGGATGGGTGACCTGCTGGGAAGTTTGACTAAGACTGGAATTTAATCAAATAGTAAGTATAATTAGTGTTAAAAATGTTCAAAGTAGGAGATTAACAAGTGAAACAATTTAAAGAATAAAAAAATTGAGAAAAAAAATATTATTTTTCAAAAAAAAAATATTTTTGCAACCGGTCGACAGGCTATGCCGACGGCAAAGCCCTCGGCGTAGCATACGCCGACGGCATTTTGATACGCCGACGGCTTGAGTGTGCTCCGCCGAGGGAGATCTTTGCCGAGGAGGCTACGCCGAGGGCAGCCCTCGGCGTACCATACGCCGAGGGCATTTTGGCCTACGCCGACGGCCTTTTGCCCTCGGCGTAGCGCGCGTGTCCCGTAGTGTTAGGCTTATTTCTACATAGTTCCTTCTTTTGGCTGATTATTAATGATCTTGATTTATCTGTAGGAAAGGGACGTGGAGGCTCTTAAGTATCTCAAGGACATCAAGTGTTTCGAAATAACTGAGACAAACTGTTTCAAACTTGAATTTCACTTTGATACTAACCCATTCTTCAAGAACACAGTGCTTACAAAAACCTTTCAGATGATTGCTGAAGATGAACCAATTCCAGAGAAAGCCATTGGGTAATTAATTACAATTTTCATATCTCAGCTCATCCTTTTGTTTTGAATGGGTATATGATTTCGCTAATACCACCATTTGGAACTTTTCCAGTATGGAAATTGAATGGTATCCTGGGAAGTGCTTGACACAAAAGGTGCTAAAAAGGAAGCCAGAGAAGGGGTCAAAGAATGCTAAACCTAATGCAAAAACTGAAACTTACGAGAGCTTCTTTAATTTCTTCTGTCCACCTCAAGTTCCTTATGATGACAAGGATACAGTGAGTTTCGCCTTTTTATATATATTTTAAACTTCTACATGAACATGACTCAATGCTTCTTCCCTTTCCAATAGGCTGAACGGTTGCAGTACCAAATGGAACGGGATTATGCTATTGGGTATGGGTACGCTCGTATGTATTCTATTGTATTGTATTGTATTTTATGCAGTCCAATGCTTAGTTTGGTCCCCTAACATTCTTATTTGCCAGATGTATTATCAAAGACATGGTTATTCCACATTCTGTTTCATGGTTTGTTGGAGAGGCTTCTCGGGATAAGGAATTCAAATTAGAGGATGAAGAAGACAAGGACAATAAAGATCATGATGACTCAGCCTCTAACTGCCCTATCCCAGTCATCCAAATCCAGCGCCTCATCCTGCAAGGGTTATTCAACCACAGAGGCATCGTCATCGGAGGAAGAAGCCACTATCCTGTGGTCTGCCTTTTGCCGTCGCCAAGCCCTGGGGCTTACCCAGGCACTGGATCTTTGTACCTGGTGCCATCTCTGCCCGACGACGTGCTGGCAGATGTCCTCCACCGCCTCGCGCCGCGCGACCTTGCTGCATCCCGCCGTGTTTGCAAGTCATGGCGCCGCGTTGTTGACAACCATTGCCTGTTGCGTGAGGACCTCCTCCCACTCTCGTTGGGTGGGCATCTTCCTCAACTTCCATCACATATGGTCCACAGTACCTCTCCCGCCCCACGATGGGCGCCAATGTCTCCGGCGAGCTCGACTACACCTTGACTGCTCGTCATCCGGACTACGAATTTGTGTCCTATCCAGTGGCGGAGCTTGAGAACAATTCCTGGGCGGGCCAGGCTAAAGGAAAACACAAAAAATTCTTCTCAAAGGTGGCCTCTTCCATGGCCGCTGGTTGTTCAGTTTGCAAAATGGAAGATTCAATTCAATAATACTACCTATACAGATGGAGCAGATGCTATAAACTTGCTAACTAAAAATCTGGGAAGATAAAGAAGATTTTCTGGTCAGAGTAATTGGAGAGGAGAAGGGGATCGATTTGGTCGCAGCGTTGGCTGCTAAAACTCTGCCGGCCTCGTCTTGTGCAGCCTTAGAGCATCTTCAACAGACGCGTCAAATTGCGGCGCGCAAAAACTGTTTTACAGTGAACAAGATCAAACACATCCAAATAAACTTTTTTAAAAAACTGAACAATATACAAGCAGCTCAATCGATTGGGGATGTGCATAGGGTGCTAGCGGCTCTCGGTGTCGCTGCTCACGTGATGTGCTCCGCTCGTAGTACCGAAACGGAGAGGGGTGCTTGGCTGCGGCGGCGGGGTATGCGCCCCTGGGCCTGTGCACATAGTCGTGACCTCGACGCGCACTACCTGCAGGGCTCCATGGCGGCCATCTACTCCCTCCTCAAGCACGCCTCCTGCCCGGCCCGGAGTCCCTATTCCGGGCCCGGGCTCATCTCGGCCTTCGTGCGGGCCACCCTCGATGCGCCGCTCAACTACGTGCGGAACCAGCATGTCGGCCTGCTCCTGCCCTGCGTACCCTGGTCCATCTACCTTGACTCCGACGTGTTGGCCGTCGATGACGTGCGCCGCATCTGGGAGATACGCCTCCCTAGCCTCCTCTCCTCTGGGAGACGCACCATCCCGCTACCGACGTGCGCGCACCTCTTGGCATGCTGGTGTGCTGGACTCAGATGCATAGGGGTTACTAGTCTTCTCTATGTCCACCATTCTCGGAGCGAGACTTCCATTGAGTAACTTGTTGCGGGTTTGTCTAGCGAAGTATGTTTCTCCAAATTATGTTGGTGAAAACACACCCAATTAACATATGGTAAATATTTTTATTTGCTGAATTGCATAAAACACATTTGTTACCGTGTGAGAGATTACACTTTGCTAAGTGATCCGCGGTCCAGACTCTTCCCTGGGTAATGTTAAAATATGTTTCCGTTGCCGTGCCAGCTTTTGTGCTAAATACTACTTTGATATGCTTGTGTCGTCTATGTATTTTTTTTTTGCTAAATTTTGATGCATCTTTGTGAAAGGGATTAGCTTGCTAATTGAATTTGAGTACAAGAATAAACCCATTCACTTGTTACAGCAGTAAGGAGAGACGGAGCGGTCCTTTGTAGTTTTCAAAAAAAAAAGGTTGCTTGATGAGTTTAGGTTTTGACAACGCGCGGACTGAGCTCGTAAGGGGCGACACATCTTCTGGCTAGTGTTCGCTGCCTTGATACGGACTCTCTGGACCATTCGCAGCAAGACAGTGATAAAGAAGTTATTTCCTCCATGTGTGTCTGACTTTTCTTTTAAATTCCTAGCGGTTTTACAACTCTCGTACCTGCTATGTAAGCAGTGGGAGAAGGAATGGTCCTTCGACAACTTCTGAAGACGGCCCGCCGGATCTCCTCCTCGTCTTTCTGCCTTGTTTGTTTTTGCTTGGGAGAGCTTGCTCTTTGCTCATCTCTCAGCCTTTTTTGTTTTCGTTTGGGAGAGCTTGCTCTTTGCTGTCTCGGTTTGGACATGTTTCTCCGAGTGCTTGTACTCGATAATAACTGGCTGTAACTCTGTTTGGATGGGGACGACGGTGGGTTTGGGGAAAAGACGGCCTGCAGGCCCAACAAAATGTGGCCTGCGGTACTAGTTCGGGGGGCTTCGGGCTTCCACCGGACCATCTTTCTTTAGCTGGGGTTGCCACCGCACCTCCTCAGCTCGTCCAAATCTCCTCTGTTCGACACCTCGGCCGCCGAAGCGCCGTTCGGTCGTGCCGCCGGCGAGCTCGCTGCTCGCGATCCAGCGCCCTTTCCCGCACCTGATCTCTCCTCCCCCACCCACCCACCCACCACGGCCGTGCTCCAAAACTATCCCCCCTCGCGGGCTTGCCTCGGCCGGCGGCAGATCATCCATATTCCGACAAGAACGACGACACCGTAGCAGCAGAAGCATCAGTAGCATCCGTGCAGCGCCTGCCCCTAGTCCCACTCCAACATCATTCGAATTTCAGAAAGAATTTAGAAGTTTCAGACCGTGAGTGCAGACAGAGTGCTTAATCTTTTTTCCTTCTGATTTTCCCCAATTTAGATTAGATGATATATGTAGGTCTGAAAAATAAAGAACAAGCAGGAAAAGCTATAGCGTCAATTCTTGTTGCAAGTACAGAATGGTGGCATCATTTCTCACTTAAAAAGGGAAACGGCAGAGGTAGTACTATACTTTTCCCTTTGTTCTTGCAATAACTAGAGATATTCTCACTAATATGAAAAATTTGCAGTTCCATTCTTGTTATTGTGAACATCCATACTTCAAATTGTTATGTTCAGATTTTTTTTTCTGCCCTTGCCTCATGGAGTCGATTTTCAAGAGGTTTTTGAAGCATTTATCTGATTTTGATTCAGTGTCGCGCTTGTGCAGAACACTCTCCAGGGATTGGCTGCGCGACACACGGACGTGCTCGAGAATCTCGTGCCCAAGGTCAGCAACCGCTGTGGAAGCGCTCAGGGAGATCCAGGTATAGCAGGCCGCTCTCGTTTCTGTGGCAGTGTTGCTGTTGTTATATGGTGGTTTTAGCATTCTTCGGTACAGGGGCTTTTCCTGAGCCCGCAACATTAGTTGTATCTAGTAAACCATGGATTCCTTGATTTTGATGTCGCTGTGTACACGGTACAGTCTGGTCTGTACAGCCGCGAGATATTTGTAAATCTACACTGTGAAATTAGGATACACGGCTGCTTACTTGCTGGGCTACTGCAGTGCTGTAATTTTTGTTCATCACAGATTGTGTGATAATTCCAGCAACTCTGTTTGTGTGCGCTCACTTATTATTACTCTAGTGTATTGTTCATGATCCACTGGATGCTATTGTGGTGCCTAATCTTGTTTTTTGGCTGCCATAAACTGTTTTCAGACACAAACGATGCGATGTTGGGGTTGGGCGGGACTTTTTATATATATGTATGATAGAAGGCTTATCTTTTACTTGAAATTTCTTCCTTGATTTGGTGATAGTATTTCCTTCATACCTGTGTGTCTGTGTGCATGAGTTTTCTCTATTTATACTTTGTGCAAATGTGCAAATATCCACCACCTTGGTGATGTCCAACTCTATCACGAATTTACTATTCATTTGATTGTTTATCATATTAATCAATTCTGTACTTATTAACCACGATGTAAATGTTTGGATTCTGGAATAATCTAGTTGTATCTTGTCCTGACTTACCGACATTTGTCAGACCAACTTGATGACCTTGAGGGTAAGTTTTTTGAGGAGAGAGCCGCACTTGAAGCTAAGTATCATAAGATGTACGAACCACTATACCCAAAGGTGAACTTCTTATGGTGCCTTGCTATTGCTATGCTTTTTTCCGATCATTAAATTCACCTTTTAACTCCCTGGACTGGTGCCACAAGTTCTACCTCTATCATGGCCACAAAGCTTGATTAGCATATAGACGATATTTCGTTTCTATGGTGTATGGCCCATACAATGCTGATGTTTCTTCCCTTCAATGTTTGTTGTATCATTTGATGTCGTGTACCTGAACCATTCGATAGATTTATTGCTCCTCAAATTTGATAGCGTTATGATGTTGTCAAGGATGTGGTTGAGGTAGAAGGTGTCACCAAAGAAGGCTCAGATGAAACTGCTAAAGATCTTATAGGTGAATATTCCTCCTGTACTTGAGATATTTGAGTAGTTCCATGTTCAGTGGACATCGTATAATGAAGAAGGAACATAGCCCATTACTGTATTTTGACTATGTTCATATTATGTTCTTGCAGAGGAAAAAGGTGTGTCAGATTTCTGGCTTAATGCGATGAAGAACCATGAAAGCTTGCCTGAGGAGGTGAGATCTTTTATATCTGTAAAAAACATTTCTGTGTCTGAACTGCTAACACTTTCTTTTACGTGCCGTGTTTATGCCTATTTCTACATAATTCCTTATTTTGGCTGGTTATTAATGATCTTGGTTTATCTGTAGGAAAGAGACGTGGAAGCTCTTAAGTATCTCAAGGACATCAAGTGGTTCAGAATAACTGAGCCAAAGGGTTTCAAACTTGAATTTCACTTTGATACTAACCCATTCTTCAAGAACGCGGTGCTTACGAAAACCTATCAGATGATTGATGAAGATGAACCAATTCTAGAGAAAGCCATTGGGTAATTAATTACAATTTTCATATCTCAACTCATCTGTTCGTTTTGAATGGGTATATGATTTCGCTAATATTACCATTTGGGAATGTTTTGTTTTCCAGTACGGAAATCGAATGGTATCCTTGGAAGTGCTTGACACAAAAAGTTCTAAAAAAGAGGCTAGAGAAGGGGTCAAAGAATGCTAAACCTAACATAAAAACTGAAACTTACAAGAGCTTCTTTAATTTCTTCAGCCCACCTCAAGTTCCTGGTGATGACGAGGGAATTGACGAGGATGCAGTGAGTTTCTCCCTTTTGTATATGTTTTAAACTTCTGCATGAACATGACTCCATGCCTCTTCCCTTTTCAACAGGCTGAACGGTTGCAGAACCAAATGGAACAAGATTATGATATTGGGTATGGGTGCCCTCATATGTATTATATTGTATTTTCTGCAGTCCCATGCTTAGTTTTGTCCCCTGCTTCTAAATGTGCCTTCTTATTTGTCAGATGTACCATCAGAGACAAGGTTATCCCACATTTTGTTTCATGGTTCACTGAAGAGGCTGCTCAGGATGAGGAACTCATATTGGAGGATGAATATGATGATGACTCTGCCTATAGCTGCCCTATCCCCGTCATCCAGATCCAGTGCCTCCTTCCCCCGCCACTCGTCCTGCAAGCGTTATTCAACCCCAGGAGCATTCTCGGCGGAGGAAGAGGACATTATCCTGTGGTCTGCCATTTGCCGCTGCCGTGCCCTGGTGCTTATCCAGGGACTGGATCTATGTACCTGACGCCGTCTCTGCCTGACGACGTGCTGGCGGATGTCCTCCGCCGCCTCGCGCCGCGCGGCCTTGCCGCGTCCCGCCGTGTTTGCAAATCATGGCGACGTGTCGTTGACGGTCACCGCCTGCTGCGTGCAGACCTCCTTCCACTCTCCTTGGACGGCATCTTCCTCAACTTGCACGACATACGGACCACACAGTTCCTCTCCCGCCCCACGACGGGCGCAGCCATCTCCGGCCGGCTCTACTACACCTTGGCTGCCTGCCATCCCGACTACCACTTTGTGCCATATCCCAGAGTACTTGATCACTGCAATGGCCTAGTTTTGCTCCGTCACTGCGTGGTTAATCCTGCTACACGGCAGTGGGCGCCCCTGCCCCCTGCCCCAGACATGCCCCAACCACCACGAGGCATGGATTTTAGCACACATTGGTACCTCGTGTTTGACCCCATCCTGTCGCCCAACTATTTTGATGTGCTCATAGTGCCCACAGTTCCTTACAAGCAGAACAACGAATGTCAGGAACTTGAATGGCCGCCGTATACATTGACCCTTCCTGTATTTTCATCAACGACTTGTTCGTGGGAGGAGAGGACATTTTGTCGGGAAGGGGAGGCTGCAGGGATGTTACCGAGCATGGTCGGTTCGAACCAGTTTTCCAATGCGTATCAGTGTGCCTACTGGAGGGAAGCACTTTATGTATGTTGCTCCGACTGTTTTGTTTTGAGGTATACAAACTCAACTCCTTGATCATCGTAGTTCATTCTGGTTTTGGTTTTGAGCTTTATTTTAATTTTTATTGCAGGATATCACTGTCAGATAATACGTATCGAGTAATAAGATTGCCACCAGTAAGTTTGCCCAAAGACAACCCCCGAGATCGTTTTGAATTTTATATTGGAAAATCAATCAAGGGGATATATTGCGCATCACTACACTATCTGCCAAGTACCGAACTTCAGGTTTGGTTCCTTAATGACCTCAACGAGTGGGTGTTGAAGCATGACAGAGACATTTACCCCATCCTACCAAATCTCAACTACGACGAACCATGTGATGGACCTTGGATCTTGCAAGAATTTGACTATCAGCGAGAGCGAGATGGAGATGAAAATGGTTCTGTTTTGGAGGAAAACAAGGAAGCAATGGTAGAAATGGAAAAATTTGGAGCAACAGTCGCAGAGAAATTTGAGTGGGACTCTGATAACGATAATATCTTTGAACCTGGAAGTAGTAGGAGCTACTATAAGTGTATTGATTTCCTTGGATTTCATCCTTACAAAGAGGTTGTGTTGTTGGGTTTATATGACAGAGTGCTATCCTATCATTGGTCTAGCTCAAAGCTTCAAGATTTGGGCAAACTTTTCCCAAAATTCTATTGTGATCCTGACCGTGGTTTCTTCAATAAATTGGTAACAGAGTCTTTCCCATACACTCCCTGCTGGTTGGGGGAGCTCCCCGAAAAATAGAATTTGGGAGCAATGCTATAAGATCACAATGCCTTTCTTGCAAGCTGTTTGAAGAATTGAATAGCTGCTAGCCTGCTCTTGTTGGGTTCTTCTTTAGATAATTGTTGTACACAGCATATCGTTCCCCTAAGATAAACTATACTTTCTTTTCCTGCTTGTTCTGCTGTGCTGTCGGGATACCATGCGCTTTGAGAATTGAATGTGAGATTTGAGAATGAATCCATGCACTTTGATATATGAGCAAAGCAAGCTCGAATGTTGTCTGAAGTTTTCAAAAAATTTGATTGCTTGATGAGTTTAGGCTATGACCTGACAAAAATTTCTTATTTAGAACCTTTTATTATTATTCTTGTACGTGTAGCTAGCTAGCTAGTCGACTTGTCTGGACCATCGAGGAGGTTCCACGAGCAAATTAATTAATAGTGAAAAAGTTGAGCGACAGTTGGTGCATGAAAAACAAATAAGCTCCTAGGAGACTTGTAAACTGAGCTTTCCCTTTTTCAATGAAAAGAAGCATATCGTTTCCCTGAGAGAAACTATGCTTACATTTCCCTGTTTGTCTTGTGCATGCTTGCAAGTGGAGTGGCTGGTGACAGTGAACTAAGCTAGAAATAGTGGTCGTCTCGGTATTTGCCCTTGTGACTGACAGAATCCTACTGCGATTGCTGTTAGCACTTGGAATAAATGAAGGGCTTATATTAATGTGAGGGTACTGTAAGGCTGAAGATGTTATAAATGAAGGGCTCATATTAGTGAGGATACTGTATTTGCTGATTTGATATACTACTGATTGTCCCGTCTCTGTCCCTTGTGCAAAACTTTAATGCATTTTGTGCTAGCTAGCGAATTCAACTTGAGATTCAAGAATGAATCCACTCACTTTGATACATGAGCAAAGCGAGCCCCAACGTTGTTTGGTGTTTTTGAAAAAAATCGTTTGCTTGACGAGTTTAGGTTTTTTACATGACCAAAATTTCTTATTTCGAATCTTTTTTTTTATTCTACACACTGGACTTGTCTGGACTTCCATCCCGGAGGTTTCCCGAGCAAATTATAACATTGAAAGAGAGATAAGCCACAATTTGTGCACGAGAAGCAAAGCTCTCCTAGGAGGCTATTAAAAACTTTGATACATGAGCAAAGCTAGCCCGATCGACCCGTTGTTTGGAGTTTTTTTTTTTTGAGATTAAGGCCGCGCTTTATTAATCAATCACACTAGAGTCTGAAAACAATAAACCTACAAGTTCAGCCGGGGGCATCCCAAGCCATGCTTTACACAATTTATTAACGCAGCCTTCTTTTGCTAACCAGTGCGCGACCTTGTTACCAGTACGACGCCCATGAATGACGAAATGATCATCGAAGCTTCTCAACAACTCCTTAATTTCTTCAACCAGAGGACCATGAATAGACATGTCTAGCTCCTCCTTCTTCAGTTTGGATACAGCACATAAGCAGTCAGTCTCCAGCAACAACTTGTTCACTCCCATCTCCTTTGCTAACTGAATTGCACGGCGACAAGCGAGCAGCTCCACACACTCAGCATTAGACGCCGAAGGGAAAAAATGGCACGCTCCCGCCACGAAGCCACCATGGTGATTCCGAAGAACCACACCCCCACCTCCAGCAGTTCCACCGACCGGCAAAGCACCATCGCAGTTCGCCTTAATCCATCCTTCATTAGGGGGATTCTAGTGGGTAGTAGTCTCACTAGTTGTAGAGACAACCTGAGTATGTATCGCAGCCCATTCCTCCACAAGGAAAATTGCCCTCCTAGCTGTATCCATCGGATTCTCAACACATTCCTTCTCTCGAGCCTCATTCCTCGCAAACCACAGTTGGGCAAGAGTAACCATAACGATAGCCAGTTCTTTTCCTTCCAATCGACCAAACAACTCAAGTAGCCAAAGACGCCAATCCCTGTGGTGGCGGATGTCAGAAGGAGGTCTAGTCGACACAACTCCAGTAAGTTGCTCGATCAGTTCCCAAGTACGCTGGGCATGTGGGCAGAGCCAAAACCTATGCTGCAGCGTTTCGCTACGGTGACAGACAATGCACATAACCCCCTCCTTAATATGCCTTCGCTGAAGCTCATCGCCCACCGCTAAGCCATTCTGAACAAGACGCCAACAATGGATCTTTATTTTCGTTGGTACCTCAGCTGCCCAGATATTTAACCATCCTTTATGATCCATAGAGGACATTGAGGAGCCCATTCCACCCTTTGTTGAGAAACGAATTTGCCTAGCAAGATGGTATGCGGACTTCACGCTAAATATCCCGTTTTTGGTGTAATTCCATGCAAGATAATCATCAGTTCCAGCTCGCCCCACGGGAATCTTCAGTATGTCATCCACATCCGTCTCAAAAAAGATGTCGTTCAACTTATCCACGTCCCAGCCTCTACCATCAGAGAGAAGTAACTCCTTTACCCATTGAACCGATTTTTCTGGCTGGTGACCGAGAGGTCTCTTTGCACCAGATCTTGGGATCCAATTTTCTGCCCAGACGTCAACCTTCTCTCCTCCCCCAATGCGCCATATGAGGCCCTCCTTGAGTAGATCTCTGCCATGTAGTATACTACGCCAAGTATAGGAGCCACCCTTTGGGCATGTAGCCTTTAGAAAATTTCCAACCGGGAAATAACGCGCTTGTAACACCCTCGAACAAAGAGACCCAGGATTAGTAACCAACCTCCATGCCTGCTTGGCCAGCAACGCTTGGTTAAAATCCGAAAAATTCCGAAAGCCCATGCCACCCTTGCTCTTTGCTTCACACATGCGATCGTAACTGATCCAGTGAACCTTTCTTTCCCCATCCTTCGCCCCCACCAAAACCTCGCTGCAATTGATTCAAGAGAAGAACATTTCCCTTGAGTAAGATGAAAGCAACCCATTGCATACGTACTAACCGCCTGTAGAACTGATTTTATTAGGACCTCCTTCCCAGCTTTCGACAACCCCTGCCCCTTCCAACTTGAGACTTTTCCCTTAGATCTTTCCGGCAAAAGTTTGAAAGCTCCCTCCTTAGATCTCCCCACAACCGTTGGCAGCCCCAAATATTTCTCAGATAAGGCTTCACAATGAATACCTACCACTTGTTTGAGGTCATCACGTGAAGCAGCCTCACAGCCTTTACCAAAGAAAATTGAAGATTTCTGAAAATTTACCTTCTGCCCCGAACTAACTTCATATTTCTAAAAAACATCCTTAAGAGCTGTCATACTTTCAGAGCTTGCTTCCATGAAAACAATACTATCATCCGCAAAAAGTAAATGAGTGATGGTAGGCCCCTGATTTCCAAATTTAACACCGGCTAGTTGAGCGTCTGCCTGTGCTTGACGCAAAAGAGCCGAGAACCCTTCAACACAAAACAGGAACAAATAGGGGGAGAGCGGGTCCCCTGCCTCAACCCTCTAGATGGTAAAAAAAAGTCGGAAACCACTCCATTAAGTTTGACCGCAAAGGACACCGAGGTAACACATCTCATAACCATAGAAACCCAAACATCCGCAAAACCCATCTTCATCAACATTTGACGAAGGAATTCCCATTCTACTCTGTCATAGGCCTTCATCATATCGAGTTTTACCGCGCACAGAGGCCTCTTCCTTCTCCTATTCCTGATTGCATGGACACATTCGTACGCTATAAATACATTGTCCGTTATAAGCCTTCCCGGGACAAAGGCACTTTGTTTCTCAGAGATCAAGATTGGCAGCAACCTCTTGAGCCTATTCGCCACCACCTTTGCCGCAATCTTATACAAAACGTTGCACAAGCTTATGGGCCTGAACTGAGAAAGTAACTCCGGTGAGTTAAATTTTGGGATTAAAATAAGGATGGTGTGGTTAAAATCTATAGGGACATCAGCCCCCGCCAAGAACTCACGAACAGCGTGACAAACATCATTTTTTAGGATATCCCAGTGCCGCTGAAAGAACAGAGCAGGCAAACCGTCCGGCCCCGGAGCCTTTGTCGGCCTCATCTGAAATAAGGCCCCTTCCATCTCGACGTCAGAAAACGCTGCTGTCAATGATGCATTCATCTCCTCTGTCACAGCCGGGACAGCAAGGTCCAAAACAACCTCTCTATTAACCGACCCCTCTGAATGATACAGGGTTCTATAAAACTCCAGGGAAAGAGAACTCATACCCTTATTCGTTGTGCATAAAGACCCATCTGGTCTACGTAGCCCTTTAACCGTGTTTTTCCTTCTCCGGTGAGAGGCACGGTTCTGAAAAAATCTCGTGTTTTTATCCCCGGCTTTTAACCAGTCCTGCCGTGATCTTTGTCTATACATAACTTCTTCTTTCTCAAACATCTCATGGAGCTGATGTTCAATCTGCTTGACGTTCACCAATGACCCAGTGGTCCTTGCTTCCACACGAGCATCCTCCAACGCCGCTTTCAGCCTTTTGATCTCAGCTCGAACTGAGCCAAAATTTTCAAAACTCCATTTTTTCATATCTGCAGCCACTCCTTTCAAACGGTTCCATAGCCCATTAAAATTACGATCACCCAACTCGTGAGCATCCCATGCCTCCTTGACCATTTCGTCATAACCATCATGTTTGGTCCACATCTCCTCAAAAGCAAAACCTCTCCCTCCCATGCGAGGATTAGCACGCATCTCATCTTGAACTCGAATGATCAGTGCTAAATGGTCCGACTCCTCCGTCAGCACATGCTCCACTTGAGAAAATGGAAACATGGACAGGAACGACGCCGTCGCCGTGCCTCTATCGAGCCGAACCTGGATGTTGTCCTCTCCCTCCCTCCTGTTATCCCATGTGTAGTCATACCCACAGTACCCTAGGTCCGTGAGACCACAAACATTGAGACATTCTCTGAACACCTCCATTTGAGCTTCAGTACGTGGGTTACCACCAAATTGTTCATCACTCCTCAAAATTTCATTAAAATCTCCAGCACAAAGCCACGGTAAATCATCCTGTGAATTCAAGTACCGCAAGGCCTCCCATGTTCTGCCCCTTAGCTCAGTACGTGGTTCCCCGTAGATTCCAGTGAATCTCCAGGTCTTGTTGTCCACAGTTATTTTTGCATCAATGTAATACTGACACCAGGGTCTAACAGATACATCAATTCCATCGCGCCACCACAACGCTAAGCCCCCACTCCTCCCGCTGCAGTCCACAGCAATGCCATTAGAAAAACCCAAACTCCACTTCAACTTTGCCATCTCATTTGCCTTCTTTTTTGTTTCACTCAAAAACACAATATCCGGGTTGTAGGACCTACACAGGCCCCTCAATTCGCCTACTGCCGTGGGCAACCCCAAATCGCGACAGTTAAGGTTTAAGATGATCATTGGCCCCGGCGGCCCTGCGCTGCAGAGTTCGCCAATGGGTCTTCAATACGTTCGAACACAGAACCAGAATTGTGAGCTTCCTGTTGCGCAGCCGGGTCTTCTAGCCTGTTAAAAACCGAATTTGTAAACCGAATTTGTTCTTTGTCTCTTCCCGGCCGATTCAGTAGCATCCTCTCCTATCACCTGAACATTAATCGGAACCCAGACTGTTTTAGATCCCCTCTTCCTACTGTCAGTACCCCGTGGCACCAACAGAGTGGCACCTGTACCCCTATCACCTTGGGTCCGTGGCCTCCTAGTGTAGGTCCCCTTTTGGCTCGCCCTTGACGGCTTCGCATGGCCAGCACGCTCATTAGCCATCGTACTTTCCCCATGCAAGCGATCCTTCGCCTTCTCCCTTTCCCACTGCTCCCTCTCCTGGCTCTCATCGGTCCTCTCAACCTGGCCGCGCTCGAAACCGCCAGTGCGGGAAGAGCTGGACTGAGAAAGATCGTTCGCCAGGTTGCGACGCCGTGTAGGAATATCTCTGACCGAACCACCCACTCTTGCAGAAAACGGAGACTCCATCGACCTGCTTCCCCAGCTGTTTGAGGAAAAGGAAGGGTGCGATGAAGGGGCTTGTTTAATACTTCTGCCCGGCGAGGCCCTCAACCATTCACCCCACTGTTTATCCTCAACAATCTTTGCTTCACAGACATCATTCACATGAACTACACAGCCACAGTCAAAACAAAAGTGAGGCACCTTCTCATACTTCAGATCATACCACGTGTCAACTTTAGCATCTTTTGACTCCTTCAAATACACCCCACGCAACAACGGCTGGTTTACATCCACAGTAACCCTGATTCTTAGCTCCTTTCCCCAGGCATAACCATCCTCGTCCACATCCACACACACAAATTTCCCAATCCATCCCCCAATGAGTTCACCGTATGCACGGTTCATGTAATCCATGGGTAAATCCAGGACCCTGACCCAGATGTCCATAGTATCAAAAACCATGTCGGAGGGCCTCACAGAGCCAGCATAATCCTTGATCAAAACCGCATGAAAATCGAGCTGCCATGGACCACTATTCAGGGCATGCTTCCAGTCACCTTCCGATGTAAATCTCACCACAAATCTGTTGTCCCCTATATCACGAAACTGCGCCGAACGATGCAGACCCCAAGCACGCTGCATAGCCCTCTCCAAAGCACCCATCACCAATTTCCTAGGAGAGCAGACCTTACCAACAATAGCCCAGCGTGGACGAGGGATCGGCGTCGAGATCGCGTCCCCAATGATTAGACTTGTGGCCTCCTTCGCCGTCAACTGAAGACCACCGAGCTGAGCGGACAGCCCTGCTGCCGGATCATCACCATTGGAACCCTTCGGAGAACGAGACGACGGACCAGAGCCGCCATTCTTCACCCCCGACCTCGCCGGTGATGCCATGTCGCTCCTCGGACAGAAGAAAACCCCCCCGATGCCTGTGCAACAGGAGGAGACACACACACCGCCGCACGGACTGGATCACGTTGCCGAGATCCGAACCCGCCGCCGATCTCACCACCCTCGAGAAGGAATACCCTAGCTGACCACGATCGCCTCCCAGATCGCCCTAGCGTAACTTCCTCCTTTTCAGTGGACCCACAAATGGACGTGTTTGGTTTGTTCGGTTGTAACGTAACCCGTTTACACCGGAAACCGATTACATCGAATCCTGTTTGTTTTCGTTCGACTGTAATTGGATACCATGGTAACAAATTACAGCCCTGTAGTAATCTGTGTACGCCCGAAAACCTGTGTAATCGGAAACCGTTTCACGCACGACCTCTCTCCCACGAGCCCTCTTCTCCGCAGACTCCTCCATGTCGCCCGCCGCCGGCTCTGCGATCCAAATCTCCCCTCAAGACAACGAACGCCTTGTCGCGCCTGCCGCTCGCCGCTCGCCTGCACGAATCAGGTCGTCCATGGCTAAGCCGACGCCTAGGCAAGCCTCACCGCCGCCCAACAGATCGGAGTCTGCGGACAAGGAGGAACGCAGCTGCTAGCCGGAACCTCAGGCTCCTGCCCACTTAGGAACACAGGCAAGGAGGAGTCAGCGGATGAGAAGAGCGCTGCCGCCTCCACGCCCTTTGGATTTGTTAGTTTTTTTTTCCTTTGCAAAGGAATTGGTTAACGTTACAATTTGCAGCCAAACAAGTTCTTGTTTTGCTCGATTACGTTTACATTAACAGGGTAACTTGGTTCCCTTTACGTTTGCATTACCTGCCACGAACCAAACATGTGTTTTCAGATCTCCGTGGTATTGTGCTACCTAGGTCCACTCGCACCTACTCTTTACAGATGACAAAGAAGCCACCGGTGAGCTTGGAGTTTTCGAAAAACTTGGCTGCCTGATGATGAGTTAAAGTTTTGACCTGAACAAAATTTCGAAATAGTGCAGAAAACAAACAAACAAACAAACAAAAGAGAGAATGGTAGTACTAGCAGTAAACTGCATGCATGCTTGGATTAAATTAAGTTCGAGGTGGTGGAGCCATCGCATCAATTATTACATGCCACACACGGGCAACAGCGTGCGATCACAAGAGGACATTGCTCGATCACAAGAGGAGAGCGCACGTACTAGCTAGGTGTCGCAGTTCGTCGCTTTGAGGACGAAGAATATGTTGGCGGCGGCGGCCTTGGCGTCTGTCATCGCCGGGTCGCCGTAGATCATTAACTTGGCCGCCTCGGGAATATCTTCCCATTTCTTCTTCTTCTGCGTCTCCAGCAGAGCGCACGACGTCTCCTTTCAGAGCACCAGCAGATCGACTCCTGCAGTTGAGACTTGGCCGCCCGCCTCCCAGAGATTGGTGATGTTCTTCTGGACCACGACGAAGCGTTGGCCCTCACAAAATGTGAGGACCATGGTGGCCAGAGCTTTGCGCACCTCCTCCTCCGGAATGGCGCCGCCGATCTTATAGTCCGCGAGCGTGGTCGCGGCCTGCACTGTGGCGGCCTTGCCGACGGCGACGTTCTCCATGTCCTTGTACCCAGTGCCGCCGGTGAGACTACGGTAGTCGCCAGCGAAGCTGAGCGCCTTTGCGGTAGGAGCCGGAGGAGGGGTTCCCTTGAAGGAGAACCAGCTGCCGTCGCGCGCCTTGAAGCCGGAAAGGTACATGTTGTCCGACCTGATGGCGAGGGTGGATCCGACCTTGAAGGGCACGTGGATCCACGTGTCAGGCTCCTTGCTGAGCTTCTGCGTGCCCAGCTGTGGGAGCCTCTGTACCTGGGCAGTCGTTGTCTTGAGCACCTCCTTGTACAGCTTCTGCCTCATGAACCCTACGTAGCTTTCCTTGGTCACGTCGAACGGCTCCACTGTCTTGGTCTCGGTCGCGGATCTGAGAAAAGAGAAACCCAAATCGTAACATCAGTGCGACGACTGAACGACCGAACGAACAGATCGAGCAGAGCAGAGCAGAGCACGGCAGAAAGAAAGAAAGAAAGAAAGAAAGAAACCAACAACGGCCGACACTTACACAATCGCGAGGAGCGACATGAGCAGAACGAACCCAAGCACAGTGAAGGGCTTCATCGCCATCTCGATCGCCGGCCAGCCGGCCGGCGTGGTTTTGCTTGGAAGTAGGGTAGCTAGCTAGGGTCTCCGATTGCGCCGATGTGGTGTGCTTTTGCTTGGACGGTAGGCCTGGTATTTATACCCAGCCCAGCCCAGCCGCGCGCGCCGGCCGATGTTGGTATCGGCAAAATTATTACACGGAGTAAGAGGAGTGATTACAGCTAGGGGGAATGAGGGGATTGACACATCATCACCCGACCCGAATATGCTTCACCATGCATATATTCGGTTTACACAATATGGAAAAGGATCAATCTATCATAACACAATCTTTTCTATACCACCTAGCCCTAGGTGCACGTATGTACTCGATACCCCTCCGTTCCTCAAAAGATGGATGGAGCGACGCATCATCAGGAGTGATCAGGGCGTCTGATTCTTTCCACCGGGGGCCGAGTAACATGGAGTAGTACTCTCCCTCGCTCCGTCCCTCAAGGACGTGTTTGGTTTCCTACGGAGACGTTTTCCGCACCTGACCGGAACAAATAACCCCGCTTGCTTGGAGTGTGCCGCAGACTTGCCTTACATATGTGTTAAAGCACCCCAAATCCTGGCTCCGGAGGAACGCTGAAATCGAGCGTTTCCACTATGACACATCCTGACGACCGCAAGGAGAAGAACGGCGTGCGCCCTGGGAGGCAGCGCGGAGATGGCGGGAGGCAAAAACATTGCATCGTGGTATGACGTGAAAAGTAGGCTCACGTCCCTTTTAGGCTTTCACCATCCGCAGGAAGACAAATACATCCCCATATTCCTAGGGCGACGACTTGGCGGCGGTGGCGGTGGAGGCGATTTTGATCTGCGGACCGGCACTCGGTCCTCTACGACATTACGGCCGATTTGTTAGGTACTTACACACCGTATTTTTGATTAGGTCCAATGGTTCAAGATTTTCATCTAGGCAGCTGCCCTGGTGACTATGATTCGGGCCTGGATGCTTTT
The DNA here is from genome assembly GCA_916181665.1 of Avena sativa. Lineage (NCBI taxonomy): Eukaryota > Viridiplantae > Streptophyta > Magnoliopsida > Poales > Poaceae > Avena > Avena sativa. The sequence continues at coordinate 363,682,482 of OV702279.1, read as the reverse complement.
GATCCAGAGAAGAGCGACTGCTAGGAATAACAGACCGGCTGTGAAAATATGCTCCCTTGGTACATCGGACAGAGAGGATAGCAAATATGAACTACATCTACAACAACAATGATGTAGAAGCTATCGCCATGCTCCAAATGAAAAGACGCCCTTTTAACTAACTTTTGCAAACATTAAGGGGTAGGGCTTTGCTTTCAGACATCATCCACTGCTGTACCAAAGAGAAAGTTGCACTGTTCCTCCATGTTCTAGGACATAACTAGAGATTTCGAGTGATCAACAACACATGGAGACAATATCCCGGTATTTCCATCAAGTGGTGTATGCTGGAGAGCTCATAGGAGAGATGATCAAGCCACCATCAACTCAAACTCCAGCAAAGATACAGAACAGCTATCGATGTTTCCAATTTTTCAAGCCGAGAGCAACTCCTGAATGTACTCAGTGGGAGGAATGTTTTGCACTCAGGACTAACATTTTCTTCTTTTCAGGATTGTATTGGAGCAATTGATGGTACTCATGTGACTGCTAGAGTGCCGAAAGCTAAAGCATCTGCATACAGGGAGAGAAAGCACTACACCATCCAGAATGTGCTTGCCGTTGTTCATTCTGACATGAAGTTCACATATGTGCTTGTTGAATGGGAAGGATCAGCCCACGATGCCACCATTCCGAGTGACATCCTCGAGAGAGATGATGGCCTCAAGATCCCTTAAGGTAAGTTCTACCTAGCAGATGTAGGATATACTTGTCGCCCTGGAATTCTACCACCCTTCGGGTCAACAAGGTACCATCTTAATGAGTTCTCTGCAAGGTTTTATCCTAAAAATGTAGAAAAACTCTTCAATCTCAAGCACTATAGAATTAGAGACAAAATGGCTTCGGTTAATGATATTTGTACCTTAAATAATCTACATGAAGCTTTCTTGTTGCCACTTTCAACTGAAGCCTATTTGGAGTATCTTCAACTCCAGAATGTTAGGGCTTGTTTGATTCATAGGGTAGAAAAAATGTAGGGATAGGAAAAATGAAGGATTGGTGTGGCATGCCCCATTGAATCATAAGAGGGTGTTTGATGGCAACGTAGGAAAGCCATAGGAATTTGATTGAAGTTTGAGCTTTCAAACAAGTAGCCTTACTCACAAAGCTAGCCATAGGATTTTTTCCAAGAACTTAGACCTAATGGAAATTTTGCTATGAAATAGACTAGGCAAAGTCCCATAGGAAATAATCCCACAGGTTCTATTCCTATGAATCAAACGATGGTGGTAGGAAAAAATCCATAGGAACTCAATCCTATGAGAATCCTATGAAGATCCTACAAATCAAACAAGCCCTTATTGTTGACACAAGCATTTTGTCACATGATGATAAATGGGTCTGTCAGCTAAGCAAGGAGACATATAGGGCCCAGGTATATTATCAACATAACTTCATAGGGGTACCCGACAATATGGTTTCTAATCAGATGTGGGAGAGTAGGTGCATGTCCAAGCACCGGTTTTTCTCTTGGTTACTACTTCATGACAGAATAAACACAAAAGATATGCTCATTCATAGATAGTGGAAGGTTACAGATGATCATGATTCCGTGCCATGTCAGGCAAAAGTTAGAGAAGATTGGAAACACTTATTCTTCCAATGTATGTACAGTGCCAGGGTATGGAATCATCTGCAAGTGGAGTGGAGGGGACTTGGATATATCTGATTCAATCAAACAAGCTTAGAAGAGTTTTGTTGGACCTTGCTTCATAGAGGTTGCTACCTTGGCATGCTGGAATATATGGAAGCATAGAAATGCCTGCATTTTCAAGAATCAAGTACCAACCTTCATAGGTTGGAGGGCAGGCTTTGTTTATGATATCTCTTTGCTTAAGCTCGGTCTAAAAAAGAAGATCGGGGTTTTGCTAGTAGCTAGGGTATAATTGTGGTGAACTATTGTTGTACTATTCTATGGCTAACCCTAATGTGTGTGTAAAACTTCTATTCATAGTAGCTAGGTTATAATTGTGGTGAACTGCGATTTGCTAGTAGCTAGATATCTTCATGATGAACTGCCATTCTAGTAGCTAGGATTTTGATTTGGTGTTGCTTGTTAGTTTAATTTGCTGCCTACTTGTTTCATAGTAGGCATATAAAGTGCATGGTAACATCACCACACGCAAAAAGTCGGCATATAAAGTGCATGGCACCGAGATTTTGCATTCTCAACTTCATGTGAGACAACACCACGGGCATAACGCACCATGACTCCCAAGCGACGCCATATGGATGTATCTTTCTACCGTGATGTGTCACAATCCATCTAGTTTTCGTGCAACCCGACGAAATTTGGTGAAACTGCTCCTGCACGAATTGCAAAACACCAAAAGTGATGGACGGAACATGCATGGCTACTCTGAGCATGGTAGCAGTTTTTCATTCCTAGAGCGTCACAATCTCCTGATCTAAGACGATCTAGGTTTTCATCCCAGGACATGTGGAAGAAAGGTGGGTCGATGGATCCATAGAAACGCCTTTGTGAGTGCTAGCCGAGGAAGAAATTTGTAGCAAACCACCACAATTCGAGGTCAAGGATCGAAAGACCACCAGTTTCCAAAAAAATTGCAAATTGATGTCGGCTTAGATCAGTGTAGAGCTTTGTTGGGAAACCCTAGGAGGAAGGTATGATGAGCACAGCAGCAAGTCTTACCTTAGAAAGAAACCAAGGTTATCGAACCAGTAGGAGGAAGGAAACGACTCAAAGGTGTTGATAGCAACTTGGAAACCTACACAACACAAACTCAAGACTTTTCCCCAACGGACAGTGAGGTTTTCAATCTCACCTGTTTGCTGAAAACAAAGGATTAAACGTATGGTGTGGAAGGCAATGGTGGCTTGCAGAAAGTAAACATTAGCAGTGGAGGATGTATCAATGGTAAAGATTGGACCAGGGTCCACAGTTCACTAGAGGTGTTCTCCTTATGATAAACAACATAACATGCTGGGTAAAAAATTTACAGCGGGGCAATTGTCAGGACAGAGCAAGGCATAACAATGCAATACTAGACATTCATGATCCTATGATATTTGATTGGGCATTACAACAATATACATAGACCGCCATCCAACTGCATCTATGACTAGTAATCCACCTTCAGGTTATCATCCGAACCCCCTCCAGTATTAAGTTGCAAGCAACGGATAACTGCTTTAAGCAAGGTGTGTAAAGTAAACAATACAATTGTTCCATGAACAAAAGATCATTGTTTTCTCCCTATTAGCAACAACACATATACAAACTTAGAGATTTCTGTCAATTCCCCAGATTCAATAGAGGCATGAACCCACTATCGAGCATAAATACCCTCTCTTGGAGTCACTAGCATCTAGTTGGCCAAGATAGATACTAGAAACGGAGAGCATGCAAGATCTCGAACAACACAGACATGATAGAATCAATAAGATAGAACCATTAATTAATATGACATAGTAATCTCAATATCCATCGGATCCCCGCAAACACAACATGCATGATTACAAATAGATGATCTTGATCATGAACGGAGCTCACAAGATCTAAACATGGTAGCACAAAGGAGGAGAAACAACCATCTAGCTACTACATGGACCCATAGTCCAAGGTGGAACTGCTCACGCATCATACCGGAGGCTGGCATGGTGATGAAGAAGGCCTCTGGGATGATCTCTCCCATCCGACAGGGTGCCGGGAAGAGTTTCAGATCCCCCCCGATCTAGGGACGATGGTGGCGGCGGCTACGGACTGTTTCGTGGAGATCTGATCGGGTACTTAGGGTTTATGTATCGGGGGCTTCTTATAGGCGAAGGGGGAGACTGAGGGAGTCCCCGAGGCGGCCGCATCCCCTAGGCGCGGGCCAGGCCTGACCGCATGGCCAGGGGATGTGGGCCCCTCGAGGCCCTCCTCCATCTCGTCTTCTGGCTCTGTGTTCTCCTCGTTATAATATTGACTTTGGCTTTTGTCCTGTCCAATTGCGAGAATATTCATTTTCTGACTTTTCTGGAACCAAAAACAACAGAAAACAGGCAACTGGCACTGTGGCATCTTGTTAATAGGTTAGTCCCAGAAAACATATAAAAATACCTCAAAGTGTAGACAAAGCAAAGCAAAGTAGATACTAAACAAACATGGAACATCAAAAATTATAGATAAGTTTACGACATATCAAACATCCCCAAGCTTAACTCCTGCTCGTCCTCGAGTAGGTAAGTGATAAAAAGAATAATTTTTGAGGTGACATGCACCATCAAAATCAAGATCAAACCATTTGCAAGCATTGAAAGTTGGATCAAAGTGCTCTAAACATGAGCATGAAAGAAGAAGTTCTAACAATAATACAAATCAACTATGCTGCAACATGAAAGGATACAAACAAAGATTCATGAATAAAAATGCATTGAAATACGTTTGTTTGTTTCACATATAGAAAACATAGCATAGTGGCATTCAGCTTGTCCCTCATGGAGTAGTAATAAATGCAAAGGACACCTTCAAAGTTCATAAGATTGACTAGATACAAATAGTTCAAGAACAAGCAATATCAATAATATGAATCAATCAATAAGTTTTGGGACAATGCACATAGAACTAAGAATGACAACTATGCTCTCTTAATTGGTGCCTAATGAGTATCACAATTTCAGCATTTGGGAAGCCTTTCAAACTTTTTAAAACCTTTTCACTTCCTTGTTGAGTCACCACTTATTCTATGAGCACCTTCTTGAGAGAATAGTTGTCATTCTTAGTGTAATGTGCTTGTCTCAAAACTTGGTTAATTATGTCATGAGTTTGATGCTTGTATCTCTGATATCTTTACTTCTAGTCTTCACTTGAACTTCAGAGGTGCCTTGGCATATATGTTTTGCTCCACCATCAAAGGCAAGCGAGATACCACTCTATCATACCTTTTTATGAGCATTGCAATATTGCTTATGTTTATGTTTCATGCTACTTATTATTGAGTTGGAATCTCTTCATAGCTTGCAATGACTATTAAGTAGACTTAGTTGCATACTCCTTATTATGAATTGTCTAAGTATCTACTCATGTGCTGAGAATATTTACATCATATGAAGCAAATGTGTTCATGACAGTTCTTTTATCGCACTCAGTTTTTAACTAAATTGCTTGAGGACAAGCAATAAGCTAAGCTTGGGGGGAGTTGATACGTCCAAAACGTATCTACTTTTCCAAACACTTTTTCTATTGTTTCTCCTCTAAACGTGTGTGATTTGGATACGACTAACACGGACTGACGCTATTTTCAGCAGAATTACCTTGGTGTCTAGTTTTTGTGCAGAAAATCAACTATCAGGAAAAATTCTGGAAAATATGCCAAAAATCCTATTTCACCAGAAGACTCACGGAGCCAGATGATGAGACGGAGGAGGGACACGAGGGGCCCACACCCCCTGGCCGCACGAGCCAGGTCTGGCCGCACCTGAAAGGGGTGTGGCCGCCTCGGGCACCCCCTCGGCCTCCCTCTTCGCCTATAAGTTGCCTCTTGACCTAAAAAACTCAGGGGGTTTCGACGTTTTTCCAGAAAGAGTTCTGATGCGCCGTCACCACCAGAAACCGCGATTCGGAACCAGAAACTCTGTTTTGGCACCCTGCCGGGACGGCGAATTTGGAGAGGATCATCGCCATCATCATCACCAACGCCTCTCCATCAACCATCCACGTTTCCCCCATCCATGAGTGAGTAATCCCCCGCTGTAGGCTATGGAGATGGTAGGGATTGGATGAGTTCTACCATGTAATCGAATAAGATTGTTAGGGCATGGTGCCTAGTATCTCTATTAGTGCTATTTGACTTTTTTGCAACTTGCTGTACTTAATGCTTGTCACTAGGGCCCGAGTGCCGTGATCTCAGATCTGAACTTGTTATTGATTCATGATGATAGTATTGTTTGTGATCTTATCTGCAAGTTGTGTATACATATCATTGTCTGAAACCAAAGGCCCCGAAGTGATAGAAATTGGGACAGCCGTAGGGGATGGCTGTGATATGAGGATCACATGTGTTCACGGAGTGTTAATGCTTTGCTCCGGTGCTCTATTAAAAGGAGCACCTTAATTGCCACTAGATTCCCTTGAGGCCCCGCTGCAATGGGCTGGCAGGACAAAAGATGTTGTGCAAGTTCTCATTGCGAGCATGTATGACTATAGATGGAACACATGTGTATGATTGTTTAGTACTTGGATGATTTATCTTATTTATTTGCAATTGCCCTAGATCTTGAAGTTACATGAATAGTCTCGTCCATGCAACGCTCGTCCATCCATCCCTATGGCTACCACACTCATATCCTACTGTTTGCTACTATTGTTACTACTGCCTTTGTTTTATTGCTACTGTCACTTTGCTATTGCTACTATAAAACTCTTGCTACTGATAAAATTCTGTGAGCAAGACTATTTACATGTGCAGCTGAATTGACAACTCAGTTGTTAAGGGTTATAAGTATTCTTTGGATCCCCTTGTATCGAATCAATAAATTGGGTAATAGTACCCTCAAAGACTGTTGCGATCCCCTATACTTGTGGGTCATCAGGCATCTACTGTCGTGTTGGGATTTTATGTTTTTTCATACTCTGGAGATACTTCTATGATACATATAATGGTTTCGATGCATAACGCCTTATTCACACATGCCATGAGGTGCTTGACAACGCCAAGTGTAGGTATATGGGAGAGATGCGGTAATGTGCACAACAAATAAATCATTGCACTAGTGTTTGGAGTGTTCACCATTAAGGAGTATGATGTATGTAGGTAAGGGGTGGGCGAGTGTCAAGCGACATATGTGTTGAGTGATAGCAATGCAGCCAAACATCCTTTATCTGGGGGTAAAAAGGGAGAAGTATGCCATGGTGGAGTGACAATAACCACACACTAGCCTTACGAGGGTGACATAGTGTAGGGTTCGCAGCATAGAAAATAAAAAAAAATCCTACGATGGGAACAACTATGTACCAAGATCTATCTATTAGATACAAGCAATGGGTGGATGTACATCCATAGAGAACATACCTTTGAAGACCGACAAAGCTTAACGAGGTTGAACTCGTGGTTGATGTATACGATCTCTTGCCGATCTCAAGATCGAGAGGAAGTCCTAGCGCCGCAAATCAGCGGCGCATCCGTGCTCACACACACGTTCGAGGCACCGAGCAACCTCCGCCTCCTCGCTCCAGCGATGCAACGGAAGCACAACTCTTTCTTGCCGAATATCCACCGGGAACATGTATCTCGCTAGTCCGAGACCATGGGGGATAAATACTAGAGGGGGAGAGAGATCCTTCACGAGGAGGTGTGAGTGAGAAGTGAGGAGGGGGGCTCCTTTTATAGGAGGAGGGGGGCACCCCAAGGGGGTGGCTGACGCATGGGGATGCCCCTTGTCCTCCCTCCATTGATGTGGGTGGACACACCACTCACAAAAATGTCTTTCAATTCCCTCCACTCAAAAACCCACTCAAATTCCCATTAAATTTCCACCAAATTTAATGCAAACTCTCATTAAATAAAACTCCTTTTATTTATTCAGAATTTTGTCAATTACTTTAATGACAAACATTCACATATAACCCTTGCTAGTATTTCATTTCACATGCAAAAACACTTTCTGCAATTTCACCCGAAAAACCGTTTCGGTATCTAGTGAAATAAATTCCTGCGCTTGTTATTCTTTCCGGCATGAAACCTTTGCTCCAAATGGTGTCGGTGTCTCTTAAGTGTGTCACCCTACGGTTCGCGAATAATGCGGACATGATCGAGACTCCTCTCGGATCAATAATCAGAAGCGGGACCTGGAGATCCATACTGACTCCCACACATTCAACGATGACTTTCTTGTGATCGCAAGAACCTTTTACGCTAGTATCTTAATCCTTTTGTTTCGCGATATATTACATGTCCGAGATTCGATCATCGGTATATCCATACCTATTTTTATCTTGTTACTGGCATGTACTCTTTTCTCGTTCCCGTGATATAACTGTAGGGTTCGCAGCATAGAAAACAAAAAATTTCCTACGATGGGAACAACTATGTACCAAGATCTATCTACTAGATACAAACAACGGGCGGATGTATATCCGTAGAGAACATACCCTTGAAGACCGACAAAGCTTAACGAGTCCAAACTCGTGGTTGATGTAGACGATCTCTTGCCGATCTCAAGATCGAGAGGAAGTCCTAGCGCCGCAAAACAGCAGCGCATCCGTGCTCGCACACACGTTCGAGGCACCGAGCAACCTCCGCCTCCTCGCTCCAGCGATGCAGCGGAAGCACAACTCTTTCTTGTCGAATAGCCACCGGGAACATGTATCTCGCTAGTTCGAGACCATGGGGGATAAATTCTAGAGGGGGAGAGAGATCCTTCACGAGGAGGTGTTGTGTGAGAGGAGGAGAGGGGGGCCTTTTATAGGGGAGAGGGAGGCACCCAAGGGGCATGGCGCCCAGCCATGGGGCTGCCCCCACCTCTTCCACATTCATGTGGGTGGAGCTCCCACTCAAAATGAAAAGCCTCCACTCCCATTAAAAAGCCTCCACTCAAAAATCCACTCACATGCATTAAATTTGGTCAATTAAATAAAACTCTTTTATTTATTTATTCAGAATTTTGTTAATTACTTTAATTAACAAACATTCACATAAAAACCCTTGCTAGTATTCCATTTCACATGCAGAACCAGTTTCAGCAATTTCAACCGAAACAGTTTCGGTGTCTAGTGAAATAAATTCCTGCGCTTTCCTTTTCTTTTCGGCATGAAACTTTTGCTCCAATTGGATGTCGGTGTCTCTTAAGTGTGTCACCCTACGGTTCGCGAATAATGTGGACATGATCGAGACCCCTCTCAGATCAATAATCAGAAGCGGGATCTGGAGACCCATACTGACTCCCACACATTCAACGATGACTTTCTTGTGATCGTCGGAACCTTTTACGCTAGTATCTTAATCCTTTTGTTTCGCGATATATTACATGTCCAAGATTCGATCATCGGTATCTCCATACCTAGTTTGATCTCGTTACTGACATGCACTCTTTTCTCGTTCCCGTGATATAACATTCTAGTGATCAAATCACTTGCTTGCAAGCTAACCAATGTGATATCACCGAGAGGGCCCAGAGTATATCTATCCGTCATCGGGATGAACAAATTCCACTCTTGATCCATGGGCCTCAACATAACACTTTAGTAGTTCTGAATCCATCTTTATAATCACCCTGTTACGGTGTGACGTTTGATGTTATCAAGAAACTCTTCCGGTGTTAGTGATTGACATGATCTCATGGTCTAAGGATTAGGATCACTTCGTAAGATGTTATAGCAATATAAACTCAATGACTTTGATCGTAATGCTATACTTCGGATGAATGTTCATCACACCATTACACTAATGTTGTGACCTCGTTATTAACAACATCCAATGTCCATGATCAGGAAACCTATGATCATCTTGTTAATCAACGAGCTAGTTTATAAGAGAGGCATAACTAGGAACTTTCTTTTGTTTATTAAACACACATGTAATAACGTTTCCGTATTAATACAATTATAGCATGTAAAATAAACATTTATCATAAATAGGAATACGATAATAACCACTTTATTATTGCCTCTCGGGCATATTCCCTTCAATTCTAGTGATCAAATCACTTGCTTGCAAGCTAATCAATGTGATATCACCGAGAGGGCCCAGAGCATATCTATCCGTCACCGGGATGAACAAATTCCACTCTTGATCCATGGGCCTCAACATAACACTTTAGTAGTACTGAACCCATATTTATAATCACCCTGTTACGGTGTGACGTTTGATGTTATCAAGATACTCTTCCGGTGTTAGTGATTGACATGATCTCATGGTCTAAGGATTAGGATCACTTCATATGATGTTATATCAATATAAACTCAATGACTTTGATCGTAATGCTATAATTCAGATGAATGTTCATCACACCATTACACTAATGTTGTGACCTCGTTATTAACAACATCCAATGTCCATGATCAGGAAACCTTGATCATCTTGTTAATCAACGAGCTAGTTTATGAGAGAGGCATAACTAGGAACTTTCTATTTTTTATTAAACACACATGTATTAACGTTTCCGTATTAATACAATTATAGCATGTAAAATAAACATCTATCATATACTTGGAATATACATAATAACCACTTTATTATTGCCTCTTAGGGCATATTCCCTTCAGTATCCCACTTGCACTAGAGACAATAATCTAGTTACATAGTGATGAATCTAACACCAATGGAGTTCTGGTGTTGATCATGTTTTTCTCTAGGGAGAGTTTTAGTCAACGGATCTGCTACATTGAGATCCGTGTGTACTTTACAAATCTTTATATCTCCATCCTTGACATGCTCGCGGATGGAGTGAAACCGGCACTTAATATGCTTGGAATTCTTGTGAGACCTTGGTTATTTAGCATTGGCAATGGCACCATTGTTGCTACAATAGATCACCATTGGGTCCAACGCGATCGCAACCACACCTAGTTCGGATATGAACTCCTTCATCCAAACCGCTTCGTGAGTCGCTTCCAAAGCAGCAACATATTCGGCCTCCGTTGTTGATCCCGCCACCATGGGTTGTTTGGAACTCCTCCATTTAACCGCTCCACCATTCATGAGAAGTACGTATCCGGATTGAGACTTAGAGTCATCCGGATCGGTGTCAAAGCTAGCGTCGACATAACACTTAGCGACGAGCTCTTCTTCACCTCCGTACACAAGAAACATATCCTTAGTTCTTCGCAAGTACTTAAGGATATTCTTGACCGCTATCCAATGTTCCGAACCTGGATCCGATTGGTACCTACTAGTCAAACTAATAGCATGTGCCACATCCGGTCTTGTACATAGTATGTCATACATTATAGAGCCTATGGCCGAAGCATAGGGGACTTGTCCATTATCTCTCTTTCTTCCGCCGTAGTCGGACTTTGAGTCTTACTCAATGTCTTGCCTTGCAACATAGGTAAGAACCCCTTCTTACTTCCGTCCATTTTAAACTTCTTTAAAATCTTATCAAGGTATGTACTTTGCGATAGCCCTATTAGTCACCAAGATCTATCTCTATAGATCTTTATGCCTAATATGTATGACACTTCACCTTGGTCCTTCATTGAAAATTTGATGTTTAGATAAATTTTAACATTATTTAAAAGATCTATATCATTTCCAATCAATAATATGTCATCCACATATAATATCAGAAATGCCACATTGCTCCCACTCACTTTCTTGTAAATACAAGCCTCTCCATAAGTTTGGACAAATCCAAACTCTTTGATCACCTCATCAAAGCGGAGATTCCAACTCCGGGATGCTTGCTTCAGTCCATAGATGGATCGATGAAGCTTGCACACCTTTTCAGCATCCTTAGGATCGACAAAACCCTTTGGTTGTATCATATACAACTCTTCTTCAATATTGACATTGAGGAACACAATTTTGACATCCATCTCCCATATCTCATAGTTGAAATATGCAACAATTGCTAACATAATTCTAACTGACTTTAGCATTGCTACGGGAGAGAATTCCTCATCGTAGTCAACTCCTTGAATTTTTCGAAACCCCTTTGCGACAAGTCGAGATTTATAGACTGTCACATTACCATCAGCATCAGTTTCCCTTTTGAAAATCCATTTTTCTCCACGGCCTTTCGGTCGTGAGGTAAGTCCACCAAGTTCCAAACTTGGTTTTCGTACATGGATTCCATCTCGGATTTCATGGATTCTAACCATTTGTTGGAACCGGGCTCATCATCGCTTCTTCATACGTTGCAGAGTCATCAATTTCATCAACCATGAAATTCATAACAGGGTTTTCGTACAGCTCAGGAGCTGCACGCGTCCTGCTAGACCTGCGAGGTTCGGTAGTATTCTCTTTTGGAGCTTCATGATCATTATCATTAGTTCCCTCTTCAATTGGTGAAGCCAACTCCGAAACGACTTCCGACGCTGCGCTACTCGCCATACTATGAAGAGAAGGTTCAACAACCTCTTCGAGTTCTACCTTCCGACTACTCACACCTTTCACGAGAAACTCTTTCTCTAGAAAGGATCCATTCTTGGCAAAAAAAAACCTTGCCTCGGATCTGTGATAGAAGGAATACCCAATAGTTTCCTTAGGGTATCCTATGAAGACGCATTTTTCCGCTTTGGGTTCGAGTTTATCCGGTTGAAGTTTCTTCACATAAACATCGCATCCCCAAACTTTAAGAAATGATAGCTTAGGTTTGTTTCCAAACCACAATTCATATGGTGTCTTTTCAATGGATTTAGATGGTGCCCGATTTAAAGTGAATGCAGCAGTTTCTAGTGTATAACCCCAAAATGGCAGTGGCAAGTCCGTCAGAGACATCATAGATCGAAGCATATCCAATAAAGTACGATTACGATGTTCCGACACACCAATTCGATGTGGTGTTCCGGCAGGTGTGAGTTGTGAAACAATTCCACACTCTTGCATATGAGTGCTAAACTCGTAACTTAGATACTCACCTCCATGGTCGGGCCGTAGAAATTTGATCTTTCTATTACGATGATTTTCCACTTCACTCTGAAATTCCTTGAACTTTTCAAAGGTTTCAGACTTGTGTTTCATCAAGTAGATATAACCGTATATACTCAAATCATCCGTGAAAGTAACAAAATAATGATATCCACCTCGCGCCGACACACTCATTGGACCACACACATCAGAATGTATGATTTCCAATAAATCTCTGACCCGTCCCATTGAACTGAAAAACGGCGTTCTAGTCATCTTGCCCATAAGGCATGGCTCACATGTATCAGATGATTCAAAATCAAGTGATTCCAAAAGTCCATACGAATGGAGATTCTTCATGCATTTAACGCCAATATGACCTAGACGGCAGTGCCACATATATGCGGATATATCATCATTAAGTTTAATCCTTTTAGCATCAACATTATATGTGTAACATTATTATCGAGATCCAACATCAATAAACCATTCATCATCGATGCATGACCATAAAAGATTTCATTCATATAAATAGAACAACCATTGTTCTCGGATTTAAATGAATAACCACTTCGCATCAAACATGATCCAGATACAATGTTCATGCTCAGTGCTCGCACCAGATAACAATTATTCAAGTTTATAACTAATCCCGACGGTAAGTGGAGAGGTAGAGTTTTGACGGCGATCACATCAACACTTGATCCATTGCTGACACGCATCTTGACCTCACCCCTTGCTAGCGGTCGCTTGTTCTGCAGCCCATGATTTGAGTTACAAATATTAGCAACTGAACCGGTATCAAATACCCAGGTGCTACTGCGAGTACTAGTCAAGTACACATCAATAACATGTATATCATATATACCTTTATTTGCCTTGCCGGCCTTCTTGTCTGCCAAATACTTGGGGCAGTTGCACTTCCAGTGGACAGTCCCCTTGCAATAATAGCACTCGGTATCAGACTTAGGGCCAACTCAGGGTTTCTTTTCAGGCACGGAAACTGGCTTGCCGCCCTTACTTCCCTTTTGTTTTCCCTTCTTGTCTTTCTTGAAACCCCAGTGGTCTTATTGATCATCAACACTTGCTGTTCTTTCTTGATCTCCACTTCTGCAGTTTTAAGCATTGACAGAAGCTCGGGGAGAGACTTCTTCATGCCTTGCATATTATAGTTCATCACGAAGCTCTTATAGCTAGGTGGCATATACTGCAGAACACGATGGATGCCTAAGTCAATGGGAATCATTATTCCCAAGGACACAAGCTTATCGGTGTAACCCGACATCTTGAGTACATGCTCACTTACGGAGCTATTCTCTTCCATCATGCAGCTAAAGAACTTTTCTGAAGCATTGTAGCTCTCTACAACAGCACGTGTGTCGAAAATCATTTTCAACTCACCCATTGTATCAAATGCATTGCCGTTTTCAAAACGCTTTCGAAGTTCTGGCTCTAGCCCATACAATATGCCGCAATGAACTAAGTTGTGGTCCTCCTGACGAGTCTGATAGACATTCTTCTCCTTGTCAGGGGCATCATCGAACGGTGGGGGGCCTAGCGGCGCTTCTAGCACATATTGCTTTTGTGCAGCAGAGAGGAGAATCCTCAAATTCATGGCCCATTCGGTAAAGTTGCTACCGTTCGTTGCAAGTTTCTCTTTCTCCATGAACACATTTTTTGAAGTTTTCTACTACAGGGGAGTCCCCCACAGTCCTTTATTCATCAAAAACAGTCCAGAGTTTTACTTACAACATATGTACATAAAAAAGGGGAAAACAGAACTAGGATAGACTGTCAAGCCATAATGACAGTAAATCCTTATGTTTATCTTTTAGCCTATGAAGAAGCATAGTAATATCATAGACACAACCGGCCTTCCAGCCTCTGAAAGTCGGTTTTGTATTCTGGAAAATCCAATCATTCCTTTGCTTCCAGATATTCCAGCATGCCAGGATTGTAACCTCTAAGAAACAAGGCCCTCTGAAAGATTTAGAGGCACGGCAAAAACTTTCTCTATGAGCCACATCTGTCCATTGGATCTGAACATACTTCCACACTCTAGTGCTGAAGTTGCACTAGAAAAAGAGATGTTTCCAGTCCTCAATGACTCCAGTAGGACAAAGCACACAACCATGATTGTCAGTTACCTTCCAGTTCCTTCTAAGCAACATGTCCTTTGTATTTAATCTGTCATGGAACAAAAGCTAGGAAAAGAACCTATGTTTGGACATGCATTTGCATCCCCAGATACTCTTTGAGATTAAATCAGTGGGCATCATTGAGAAACAATGTTTATAGAATAACTGAGACCTGTAGCCTTCATTACTCAATTTACATATCCACTTGTCTTCGTCCTGAGATAAGCATACTGAGCTAAAGACATCTTGAAGTTTATCATATTCCTGAAATGCCTCAATTGAAAAAGGCAGATGAAATGCATCATGCAGATTGCTCAGTGTACCCATATCTCTGATAGAAACCATCTTGTCTCTTGCAAAAGAGTATAACCTTGGGAATTTGGTTGCGAGTAATTATGTGTGCCAAAGATCATTCCAGAACAAAATGGTAAATCCAGACCCCACAATGGATTTGGAAATGGATCTCCACTCATCAACTAGCTTTAAGATCCCTCTCCACCAAAAAGAGCCACAAACAGTAACAGCATGGGGGACAGACTCATGATAATATGAGTCCCTCACCAATCTAACCTAGGGAAAGTCAGCATTATTATAAAATTTATCCAAATTCTTAATCGATAGTGCTTTATTCTGAGTCTTGAGATCAATAATTCCAAGTCCTCCTTTGTCTTTAGGCTTACAGATCATAGGCCATGCAGCCAAAGAGTTAACTTTCTCCTGGTTCTTTGTTTTCCTCCAAAGGCATCTCCTCCTTGACTTATCCATAATATCAATGACCCCTTGAGTAATTTGCAATGTGCACATAATATAAGTGGGCAGTGAAGATAGTACAGAGTTCACCAAAATAAGGCTGTCTCCATAAGACAGAAAAGACACTATTGCATTTAACCTTCTTTCAACCCTGTCAATCAAAGGTGAGAAATCCTTGATTGTGGGTTTAGTTGTACCCATTGGCAATCCAAGGTATGTGAAAGGCATAGCAACAAGCTGACATTGAAAGACAGAGGCCAAATGTGTAGTTTCTTCATCAGTCAAATTTATAGGAATCATGGAGGATTTGTGAAAATTGACTTTTAAACCAGTAAACTCATCATATTGAATCAGCAAGTCCTTGAAGAATAACAGTTGATCCTCATCAGTAGGCAAAATGATTAGGATATCATCTGCATATTTTACAATTGGATAGTCTCCTTCCATTGGGATAGGCAGTTTCAGAGTTCCAGCAGAAAAAGTCTTATTTACCATGCTCTGTAATAAATCACCTCCCATGACATAAAGTAAGGGTGAAAAAGGGTCACCTTGCCTGACACCCCTTTTACAAGCAAAACTCTGCCCAGGCACACCATTTAAGAGCACAGAAGATGTACCACTACCAAGAATATTCTTGACTAAAGCAATGAACTTTTTTGGGAAACCTTTATAGCTCAAGACTTGGAGAATAGCATGATGTTCAATTGTGTCAAAGGCCTTTTCAAAGTCAATCTTGAAAACCACAATTTTCCTTCTTGAATTCTGACATTGAAAAAGATGTTAAAAACACCAACCCAGATAGTCCTGTATAGTTCTATCCCGAATGAAACCATACTGATTATCATGGATACACCTTTTCATCTCATCTTGCAGTCTGTTTGCATAGATTTTAGTGATGAATTTTAAACAGGTATTAGTCAGAGAGATAGGCCTGAAGTCATTGACCGTTTGAGGTGTAGCTTTTTTTGGAACTAAAGT
Organism: Avena sativa; assembly: GCA_916181665.1. Lineage (NCBI taxonomy): Eukaryota > Viridiplantae > Streptophyta > Magnoliopsida > Poales > Poaceae > Avena > Avena sativa. Next base: position 363,666,068 of record OV702279.1, on the reverse strand, counting down.
AATGTAGGAGCCATTTATACTCTCCGGGGAGATTCTTTCATCATGAAAGTCCTGACACAATTGAATGAAATCCTCCTTGATGATGTGCCAACATTTTTTCACTAAGTTTAGACTAAGTTTATGATAGATTGAGTTCAACTAATCCAAATTAAGAATGAAATCCCACTCAAAAACGACATCCCTCGTGCCTTTTTGGTGATTACATGAACCAAATCCACTACACCAAGTCTGATCATCACGTGAGACGGTGTAGCTTCAAAGGCGAGCATCAACTAGGCACCATATCTACCATATCACTCATGCTTAACCTTTTGGTCTGTGTTCCGAGGCCATGTCTGTACATGATAGGCTCTCCAAGTAAGAACCTTAGTATTCACGTTTTAACTGTCTTACACCCGAAATATGATCGTGGATCCAAGAGCACCCGATCATCACGTGATGTCTTGGAGCGACGAAACATAATCGGTGCATACTTAAGGAAGAACACATTTTTATCTTGATATCTAAATGAGGGATCATCTTATTATGCTAATAAATTACCAAACAAGCAATATAAGATGCAACAAACATCACATGTTTATCAGTGAAATGATATGGTTCTTGCACTTGATTTCCATCATGTGCATCGTGGTATGATCGCTATCATACCTCTATGTGTAAGGCCAAGGTCTATGGAACTTACACGTTATGTGTGTTGTAAGAGTATTGACTTATACTTCTACTTACAACATCACCATATCATGACACTATCCTAGCAACAATCTAAACTAGACGCCTCTAATTTATCCATTGCAAGTTTTACGTGGATTAGGGCTTTCGAAGATAGAACCGTTCTTACCTACGAACATGAACCACAACAAGGATAATCAAATTGTTGACAACTCGTTGCAAATTAGATATTGACTATAGTAGGAGAGACAGACACCCGCTAGCCACTTATGCAAAACTAATTGCATGTCAAGCGTGGAATAGGTCTCATGTGCGAGGACATGTAAAGTTTGTCCGAGCCGCTTCATCCCACTATGCCACCAATATCCAAAGTACAACCAAGAAGCAATGACATGATCATCATCGCCCACAAACTCATATGTGTACTACCCGTGCAAAGCATCTACGCATAGATCCGGCTCTGATACCACTATAGGGTTTGCAGCATAAAAAACAAAAAATTTCCTACGATGGGAACAACTATGTACCAAGATCTATCTATTAGATACAAGCAACGGGCGGATGAACATCCGTAGAGAACATACCCTTGAAGACCGACAACGCTTAACAAGATTGAACTCGTGGTTGATGTAGACGATCTCTTGCCGATCTCAAGATCGAGAGGAAGTCCTAGGGCCGCAAATCAGCGGCGCATCCATGCTCGCACACACATTCAAGGCACCGAGCAACCTCTGCCTCCTCACTCCAGCGATGCGGCGAAAGCATAACTCTTTCTTGCCAAATAGCCACGGGGAACATGTATCTCGCTAGTCCGAGACCATGGGGGATAAATACTAGAGGGGGAGAGAGATCCTTCACGAGGAGGTGTGAGTGAGAAGTGAGGACGGGGGCTCCTTTTATAGGAGGAGGGGGCACCCCAAGGGGGTAGCCGGCGCATGGGGCTGCCCCTTGCCCTCCCTCCATTGATGTGGGTGGACACTCCACTCACAAAAATGCCTTTCAATTTCCTCCACTCAAAAACCCACTCAAATTCCCATTAAATTTCCACCAAATTTAATGCAAACTCTCATTAAATAAAACTCCTTTTATTTATTCATAATTTTTTCAATTACTTTAATGACAAACTTCACATATAACCCCTTGCTAGTATTTCATTTCACATGCAAAAACACTTTCTGCAATTTCACCCGAAAAACCATTTCGGTATCTAGTGAAATAAATTCCTGCACTTGTTATTCTTTCCGGCATGAAACCTTTGCTCCAAATGGTATCGGTATCTATTAAGTGTGTCACCCTACGGTTCATGAATAATGCAGACATGATTGAGACTCCTCTCGGATCAATAATCAGAAGCGGGACCTGGAGATCCATACTGACTCCCACATATTCAACGATGACTTTCTTATGATTGCGAGAAATTTTTACGCTAGTATCTTAATCATTTTGTTTCTCTATATATTACATGTCCGAGATTCGATCATCGGTATCTCCATACCTAGTTTGATCTCGTTACTGACATGTACTCTTTTCTCGTTCCTGTGATATAACATTCTAGTGATCAAATCACTTGCTTGCAAGCTAATCAATGTGATATCACCAAGAGGGCCCAGAGCATATCTATCCGTCATCGGATGAACAAATTCCACTCTTGATCCATTGTCCTCAACATAACACTTTAGTAGTACCGAACCCATCTTTATAATCACCCTGTTACGGTGTGACGTTTGATGTTATCAAGATACTCTTCCGGTGTTAGTGATTGACATGATATCATGGTCTAAGGATTAGGATCACTTCGTATGATGTTATAGCAATATAAACTCAATGACTTTGATCGTAATGCTATACTTCAGATGAATGTTCATCACACCATTACACTAATGTTGTGACCTCGTTATTAACAACATTCAATCTCCATGATCAGGAAACCTTGATCATCTTGTTAATCAATGAGCTACTTTATGAGAGAGGCATAACTAGGAACTTTCTGTTTGTTTATTAAACACACATGTATTAACGTTTCTGTATTAATACAATTATACCATGCAAAATAAACATCTATTATATACTTGGAATATACATAATAACCACTTTATTATTGCCTCTCAGGACATATTCCCTTCACATAGTAACACATATGAGTAATTTTTTCAACTATGTTTTTAGGACATGTAGCCATCATAAAAATTACCATTAAAACATGACAATTGTGTGTAATTTTATTATCTAACATGATCACTACCACCATAGATGGAGAGAGAGAGGATTGAGTGAACCCATGAATCCATGTCCATTAGTCCTAAAACAGAAAACCTTTGTCTTGTCCTCTTTTATTGAAGATGATTGGGATACTTTTATATTGTTGAACTTTAATTTCTTGTATTAAATCAACCTCCTTGTTCCAGTAACTTGTTTAGTGCATAAACAACTAAAACTTGTGACAGTTTAGTTGGAGAGAATAAATAGCTTTTCCTTCTTGCTCCTGTGGATCAATACCCTACTTCCACCTTGAGAGGTACTACAGTGATTCCCAGGTCTTGGGGGTTATCAACTGTGCATCATCAAATATGAAATCATCAGCGAAAACTTCTTCCCAACCATCCTCCTCCTCTTCATCTTCGGTTTCTTCACATATCTCCTTGCCTTTCTGCTTTAAATTGTTGCTTTGTTGTGTATATAGATAGTCCCACCCATCTTCAACACAAACAATTTCCTTGTAATCTTGATTGTCTGTTTCTTGACTAGGAAATAAAACCCATCATCATCAACAGTGTACAAGACTGGCACTCCAATTTCAGATATGGGAAAAAGTCCTCTTCTGCAGTATTTATATTTGGTCACAGAGCACCTCTACCTCTAAATACAGTGATGGGAACACACCTCTTATCCTCAAATTCTTCATCATTTTATGAACCTTAGACATACCATCAATTAGTTCCATCCCTCACACACCTTGACCCTCAACACTACCATACTACATACTGTCATTTATTCCATAAACTTCAGTCTCTATCATAGCAAGAAAATTCATATATGTGATGTCACTTTGCCCTACTGATCTTTAAAAAATGTCATTGCCTTGGAAATGAAATCTAACGTCCCAATAAAAAATATCCAAGCTACAGAAATTAAAGAATAAATAAGTAATCAACTTTGACCGAAACCCTAGACCAAAATCTAAAACCCTAGCCCCACATCTGTAGCTATGAAGGAGATGGAAAGAGGAATGCTTACTCTACTCCGCCGAGCAACGATGTAAAGCGAGTGCTTTGCTGTGATGGTAAATCAGTCCAGGCCCTTCCTAGTGATGTGGCCGCTGCTAGGAACATTGTCTTCTTTGTCGCAATCGGGTTCGAGCTGCCACAACAATCCTCCTTCTCCACGAGGGTTGACCGTCGGAAATCACCCCTAAGCTCGTGCCTCCGTCGATTCCATCTCCTCCGTCCCCAAGATTGTCCGTGGCCATGGTGTGGAGTGGAGAGAACACAAGAATGGAGAGTGAAAGCGGTTTGAACTAACCAAGGGCTAGGTTAGGACATGCCGACATGGTGCCATTAATGGCCAGCAACGCCTCTTCATCAATACGGACCACGTCACGCCTGCTAGTGGGACCTCCTTTTATAATACCGATTAGACCATCTAAAAATTAAACCAGTGCATTCTGTCCCATTATCAACCAAAACCGGTGGTGATTTGCGAAATTTTTGGAAACCGGTGGTCTTTTGATCCTTGACCTCGAATTGTGGTGGTTTTTTGTAATTTTCTCTAGGCAAGGAGATGGAGCTAGCGAAGACCGATGTCGACACCACACCTAGGACACACCAAACTACTTGCACGCCACTCATAGTACCATTCTCGTCGACAAGCAGCACCGTGAAGTGCCTAAATCAAGGAAAGCAACTCAGCATGAGCAGAATGCTCGACCCTTGCGCCGATTAGGAGGTGGAGGGTGCTACCAGTGCGCCACGCATTGGGCTAGACCAGATCGAGGCATGAAGAACAAGCCTCAGATCTGGACTAGAACCACTAAACTCGCCACATTGATCAAACCAACATTACATGCACCTCTGAAAAAATAAAAATAAACATCGAGGTCATTGGGCCCTGATGTCTTCTCCCTCCCAAATGGAACATGCTGCCAGAAGCATCACCGCCATCACTAATGAAGTTCCACCGCGTAACGCTACTACAATCCCTCCATATGATAGATAGTGCCTCCCTGCACTCCCACGTACCACCACTAGCGAGAAAGAGGGGAGAAACGACCTAGAAACAGAGAAGGGATGGCGTCGAGGCGTGCCCGAAAACCATCTGCGTGACCCTATGACCTTTTGTAAATAACTATATACAATAATTCGACCTAGTAGGTATTAAACCTGGCCATAGGCAGCCCGCCCTGGCTAGAAAATCCCGGGCCAGGCTGGGCCAAACTGCACCATCAGGCGGGCTCTGGCCTGGTGTTTTCAAACCGACAATAGATCGAGTCGGGACCAGGCTTACCAAATCGGTGATTTAGGCAAGGGCTGCTCGGGCCTGGTTGGGCTCTTTTGGGCCCGGATCTGATTTTATAGGCCTGATGGTAATGGGCAGCCCGACCCGACCGGCATGGCTAGAAAATCTCGGGCCAGGGCGGGTCAAACTCCACCATTGGGCGGGCTCTGGCCTGGTATTTTCAACTTGACAATAGATCGAGTCGGGCTGATGCTTACCAAATCGGTGATTTAGACAGGGGCTGCTCGGGCCTGATTTTATAGGCTTGACGGTCAGGCCAGGCTCGGGCCTACGCCTTCAGCATCGGGCTTTTTGGGCCCGGTCTGAAGCCCGAGTTTTGCCCAGGTAAGTCTAGGTATCAGTTACGATGTTGTTTGTGTGGTTTGTGATGATTTGTTTTTGTGGGATTGGCACATGGGAGTAGTGCATTAAAATGGAACATAGTTAACGGTGACAGAGGGATAGGTGATTACAGCACGACGTGGCAGCCACCTATTGATCCCCCAATGCCTGAACGCGGTGTGTCCAAGAGAGTGAGGTGAGAGATGGATTTTTTTCATTTTCGTTGCAGCTTTGATCATATTCCCTAAACACCTTTTGCACTTCTCGCATCCTATATCTTCCAAAGAATGATCAGCTAGCGCTATGGATTCCAGACCGAGGGAGACAGGTAGGTGGTGTGCCGCGTACCTAGTCCACAACTGGCTGAATGGGTATAGCGGTGGTTGTGAATCCGATCTTGGCCCAGACAACGGCGGTTTGAGGGCAGGTGAACACCAAATGGCGCGCGCGTCTTCGGAATGAAGCGTCGTCAATTTGTGTCGCTTAGCTGGTGGGTCGTCGGTAATTCAATAATGGATTGCTATATTTATGGCGTTTTTAGAATGCCATGTCCCATATACTGGTGGGTGGGTTCTATTTAGTGGGTGGACTCTATTTAGTTATATGCCTTGAGCCTTAGTAGGATGGGGGGAGTATACATTTGTGCTAGCTGGTGAGCTGGTGGGTGGGTTTTTACTCATTTTCACTAGCTAGCTGGCAGCGGAGAATAATACATGCGCGGCTGGATATATATGTTTAGCTGGTGGGTCGCTGCAGTTGCTCAATAATGCATGCTATTTGTGGAGTTTTGGGATGATCTCATTTTAATGGATGCATGTGATGTACATTTGCGTTGGTGAGCTCGTGGGTGAGTTCTAACAGCGCGGAGATTAATGCGACTGAAAGCGTTTGGCTGAGGACATGATGGTTATGTTGGTACATGCGAACATGCATGCATATGGCAAAACGTTGTGAGACGATGCCTCTGTACTTCGATGATATACTTGCTAGTCGGACAAAACATACTTTCAAAAGAAAAAATAGACGTGTATATCATCCTAAGTGAGGCATTTCCGGGTAGACAATGCACTGCTGGAAAGAGTCGTTGGACGGTGCGAGAATCGTATCCAGTGCACCCGGACAATCTATGCAACCGGTACACAAATTTCTAAGCTTCAAAAAAATTATTTGAAAAATTCTATGCATACATAATACTTAGATCTAACATGTCGCAAAGTTTGAAATCAAAATTCATAACACGGCTCAAGAAACAAAAAAAAGACAAATTTCCAATCTAGAGGGGTAATAAGACAGACTTTTCACCCAACGTGCATTTTGACACTGTTTATTGCTCGATTTGTCTTTTTTGTTTCTTGAGCTGTGTTATGAATTTTGATTTCAAACTTTGCGACATGTTAGATCTAAGTATTATGTATGTATAGAATTTTTCAAATAATTTTTTTGAAGCTTAGAAATTTGTGTACCGGAGTCGGGTGCACCACAATCCCTGGTGCACTGGATAGATTGACCGGTAGCGCACAACCTCCATCAAGACTTGCATTAATTGCATATTTGCACGAGTGCAGTTTTTTTTAGATGAGTGCGGTTTCTTTCTTGGTGGAGAGAGCCCATGCATATTCGGCTTGACGGTGAGTAAGAGGAACTGGCAAACAAATTAGCTTAAGTATAAACATTGACCAATTAAAATTCACGCCAATAAAAGTAAAAAAAAAATCCAGCCAAAAGTTTAGACACAGATTCTTTGTGACGCAACACGATTGACCAAAGCCAAAGCACATGTTCACATAAGACACTTGTCTCATTCCTCTTGTTTCCATGTATACTCCTGATTTTGTTTCTTCATTTGGCCCAGGCACCACTTGCCGACCAAGCCGACAGCCCACTTTCAGCTTACCCCATGAAGGCGCTCCCCCGATGCTGATGCGCCTTCCAGTTTGGCAATGATGCTATAAGAGAACTCTAACCACCGCTGGCCACTGCCCGAGCCCGGTACTGGACTATATATACTACTACTTTGCAAGTATGTCCTGAATATTTGGGGAATACTACTATTGCAACATTACCCTTCTTTTAGTTTGGCCTGGCGGAGAATTGTTAACTTAGAACTACGCTTTTTTTTTTTTGTTTCTTGAGCTGTGTTATGAATTTTGATTTGAAACTTTGCGACATATTAGATCTGAGTATTATGTATGCATAGATTTTTTCAAATAATTTTTTTGAAGCTTAGAAATTTGTGTACCGGTTGCATAGATTGTTCGGGTGCACTGGATACGATTCTCGCACCGTCCAACTCTTTCCAGTAGTGCATTGTCTACCCGGAAATGCCTCACTTAGGATGATATACACGTCTATTTTTTCTTTTGGTAGTATGTTTTGTCCGACTAGCAAGTATATATATCATCGAAGTACAGAGGCATCGTCTCACAACGTTTTGCCATATGCATGCACGTTAGCATGTACCAACATAACCATCATGTCCTCAGCCAAACGTTTTCAGTCGCATTAATCTCCGCGCTGTTAGAACTCACCCACGAGCTCACCAACGCAAATGTACATCACATGCATCCATTAAAATGAGATCATCCCAAAACTCCACAAATAGCATGCATTATTGAGCAACTGCAGCGACCCACCAGCTAAACATATATATCCAGCCGCGCATGTATTATTCTCCGCTGCCAGCTAGCTAGTGAAAATGAGTAAAAACCCACCCACCAGCTCACCAGCTAGCACAATTGGCCTGGTTTTAGTGGCGTTTCCCACTAAAACCCTTCATTAGGCGGCTCAATATATACACCCTTTCTCATGAAAACGCCAAAGAACTGGCGTTGATATTATGAAACATGGTTTACGATTATAACTGAATGAATCAAGTTTTTATTGTGTAGGATCGTGTAGTTACATACAAAACATCTTTGACCGATTAAGAATTCAGTACATACTGTTCATAAATTGAAATATGACATTTCTAAAGCGTAGTTCTTTGTAGCCTAAACTGCCCCGCCTTAGGAGTTTATGCATCACATATAGCTGGTTAGTACTTGTTTCAAAAGAACATAGATGGTTAATATAAAACAAAACTTTTGCCTGTTTCGTTCCTACCGCCTGAATGCTTTCTCTGCCATGCTGTTATGCCACAGCACCAACACATGCATTCAGTTGTGCGCCACCAACAAAATACTAACTTTTACAGTACTATACACACACGTTCAATCATCTCAACTCGTGACATTGACATGCCAAATAAAATTTTGTGACTCATCTCTTGATTGGGTACCACATATCTTCTACAAAGAGACCTGCAGGTAAATAGCACAATTAGCAAGCTAGTATTACATCCAGTTTGAATTGCTAGTAAGAAAAGTACCTCCTGCTGAAATGGGTAGAGCAAGACAGTACTTTGAGATCATGGTGGCACAGCTGCCAACCGAAGAGCAGGAGAAAGGGACCGGCTTCTTTGAGCATAGCGTGCTGCAGACGCCTCTGGCTAGAAAGAAACAATAGGAACTTTTAACGGCAATACAAGCGAGGAGTTTGGGCTGTGGAAACTGGAAGCTACCTAGGCGGCAGACAAAGGGAGTCGTGAGGAGTAGTTCCTAGCTACGTAGTTTCCATACGAGGAGGCCGGAAGAGGCGTGGTAACGGCCTCACAGCACCCTGTGCGCCAGACAAGAGGAATCAAGTGCCCGATAGATGAATGACGAGCTACCCAAGTTCCGAATGACCGTTGAGGGCGACCACGAAGGCGACTCTGGAACGCACTCAGGCTGTTCCTCGCCGGCGAGAGGAAGGTTTTGGGCGCTATCGTCGGGGGACGATGAGTAGATTCCTTCTACTATTAGGGTCGGAGATTCCTCGCGCTATCTCTCGTGCACGCCCGGGACTGATGATGGCATCGATTTGCATGAATCATCTTCAAGGGTGGCCAAGAGGATTGAGAGACGGCGACAGCAGCGGATCGCGGCTATGGAGATCCGATAAATTCGGTGAATTCAAATTTTCAGGCTTTGGGCCAGTTTCGCCCTGGCGCTCGCTGTTGGATTGCGAATCGCTTTGTTGGACCTGTCTCTCGTAAGGGGCAGGCTTCGCAAAGCCCAGGTCGGCATCGTTTGCCGTGGGGCTATGCCTCGGCAGCCTTCCGACGCAACACGGCAGCCTGCCACGCCTGTTTCGGCTGCCACGGTACAACATAAACATAGGGTAGAGGTGCCCAATCTGTTTTCACAGCAGAACGTGGAACCGATTATCACTGATACTGTGGCCAAAGGTACTGAGATGGGGTCGGATGGTAATGTCCCATAAAAAAAAACAGAGAAAGAATGAGAAGCTCAAGTGTTTTAGGTGTGGTCAACCGGGACACTTCCATGATGCATGATTTGCATTGTCAAATTCTGTGAGATATGTGAATCTCCACAGCACATGTCTTCATCGTGTCCCCTTTTGCTCGCTCCAAAACCCTCTATAGTGGTGCATGGTCTTGGTTCGGAGAGGCTGACTTTTTTGGAATTGCCAGTGTCTGAAACTTACAATCCTCGAGTTGAGAACTCGCGTGTTGGTATGGTTTCGGTACAAGGTGGATATTTATCAGTTGCTCAACTCATTGAGGTGCTTAAGAGGCTTGTGCTCTCGGAGAACTACATATGGGAAGTAATTGAGGTACAGAAAAACATTTTCAAGGTGAAGTTTCCCACTAAAATTCAAGTGCAACGGATGAAAGCTATAAAACACTATCACATATATACCAGATACTACTATTCTACTCAGCTTTCATGAGTGGGGAATTGTGGAAGAACCTCTTTTATAATTACCTCAGATATGGGCACAATTTGATGGAGTCCCTAAAGATGTCAGAGGTGATTTCTTGGCTTTATGGGGACTTGGTTCACTGGTTGGGAAAACAAAAAGTGTGGATATGCCCTATACTAGGAAGCATGGGGTTGTTCGGCTATAGTTTTCTTGCGTGGATCCATCTTTTATTCCACCATATCTTGATTTATGGATCAAAAGAGGTTTCTATAGGATAAATATTAAAATGGAAAAATAAGAAATTCAGAGTGCTCGAGCTGAGTTGAGAGATGACCCTAGCAAAGAGGATGGTGCGGATGGATATAATAAAGTAAACAAGAATAACAACAATGAAATGGAGGAGGATAAGGCTAATGATGAGACTAGTGGGGGAAAGGATGCTAGCATGAATGAGGAAGCGCATCATGTATCCTATGGGAGAGGAAACCAGATGGCGTCGCATACTATTAGTGTTGGGTCGTTTCAGTTGGCCAATACAGAGGTATTTGTTTCTAATGATTCTTGCTCTCTAACTAAAAAAATGATGTTGCTCTGAATCCTTTATGCGAATAAAGTTATTGTAGCATCCCATTTGTCTAACAACTGTAATGCTACTTGATCTAGTAATAAAATGACCACTTCCTACATATAATGGTTGCACCATCATCATATCATGCTCATGTCATCATGCCACCTTGCATTTTAGCATCATACAAAAACCCTTGAGGTTTGGTTCTTATCTCATGTGCATTATTATTTATATTTGCCTCTTGATATTGTATTTGGTTCTTAATATATTGTTGAAATGCCCAAGTTGAGTTGGGGGCATATCTCTTATTCTTTTCCACCACCTTTTCTTTGCCACCACCTTACATTTCCACCATACCATAACCTATGAGCTTGTAATTTTCTTTGGATTTTATTTCTAGCTCATGTGGGTTGGATGGATCCAATTCTAAATCCTTTGCTTGGCTTGTTCCATATTTCTGAAATGCATATGTATGAATGCCCTGAATCATTGTTTTGTTTTCACAAGATTGAAACATGGCATATAATGCTTATGCATGGCCCATGCAAGTTTGCACCAATCTCTTAGGGAGTGCATTAAATGCAATGCATGTCCCATGCAACTACCACCATTTTTGGTCATCTTTTGGTTTTATTTGAATTCTTGGGTGTGTCATCTCTATTTTTACCCCATCACCACCTTTGCTTCTTTCTCCCTTTTGCTTTCTTGTTTGAGTTGTGTGATCATGCTTGATCCAGACATATGAACCACTCCATCTATCCCTCATCTCTCTATCTCTCTAGCTATCACCATACCCTACCCCTCTCTCTTAATCCTCTCCCAAAACCCTATCCCCTCTTAAACCATCTCCCATCCATGCATGATCATGTAGGCATGCCAAACCCTAAACCTCCCCTCTCTCTACCATGCTACCCCGCCTAGCTACCCCAACCCCGGTTCCAACCTAACTGAGGCTCCCAACCCGAGCCCCTCTAACCCTAACTTCTAACCCTAGCCCCACCCGAGGACCTCCTCTCTTCTCTCTTCTCTCCTTTCTCTCTCTGCCGGCGTGCCCCACCCGAGCTTCCTCCTCCTTGGCCCACCTGGCAGCCCCCTCCTCCCTGCCTAGCTACCCCTCCCTTGGCCCATGCCGAGCACGTGAGGGTGAAAAGGAAAAAGGTGGCCGAAGCCACCTTCCCCTCCCCCACGCCATCCCCACCTCACCCCGTCCTTATCTACCCCCCTCCCAACCTCTGGCCTCTCCCATATCCCCCTAGAGGCCCTGCCTCGCCTCCCCTTCCTCCCTTCTTCCTCCCCAAGCGGACCACCTCTCCACCATGCCCCCAAAACCCTAGCTTCGGCCCCCTCTGCTCTCCTTCGCTCCCGAGCACGCCAAGGCAAGCTAGGAGTACCAGGACCCCCTCTGCTTCCTTTGCTCTGCCCTGAACCGCTGGGAGCCACCGGGAACCGCCGGAGGAGCCCCGCCGCCGCCGTGCCCGTGAGCAGCAGGAGTGCTCCGGCCCCCTGCTTCCCCGACGATCGACGCTACCCCGAGCCCGCTAGCTGCACCAGACGGTCGCTGGTGAGCCCCTCTTTCCCCTAGGCATCGTCCCCCTCCCCCTCTCGCCTTGCATCGCCGCCGCCTTCCGTCGAGCGCTCTGCGCGCGCCGCGCGTCGCGCTCTGGCGGCAGCTGCTGTAGCAGCTTCTCGTCCCGCCGCTGTTCGTCGCCCCGCCCTGCGCGCTGTAGTCCTCCTCTGGCGATGCCCCCTGAACGAAACTCGTAGCCCGATGTCCCCTCTTCAATTTTCGTTTTAGCCGCATCGCGTTTCTCCCAGCGGATTCGTCGCCATCGTCGACGAAGAGCGGCCGGATCCGCCGCCGTCAGGAACGGTTTCGTCAGCAGCGCAGCAGCAGCTGATGACGCTTTTGTGTTTCGGTCCCTGTAGTTTTTCCCGCCTCAACCCGCCGTCCCTGGAGCCCCACCTGGCAGCCGCCCGTCCCTTCTTGCAGAAAAGCCCCTGCAAATCTGAACCACGCAGCCGCAGCCCCCCTGGATCGCCCACGTGTCTTCGCCGGAGTCGCTCGCGCGCGCAGTGGGCCTCCCGGCTCCCTGGGCCCGCTTGTCATCCGCGTGGGCTAGCCAGAGCCAGGGTAACAAAAGTTTTTCCTGTGCGCCTATTGCCCAGTCAGCAGCGACCCCACCTGTCATGGACTGTGGGTAGAAACAGACTGAGTAGCAAAAGTCTAGGAATCTTTCTGTTTCAAATTCAAATCTTTTCAAATTAATTCAAATTCAATTCAAAATTAAAATCTGTTTAAAATATAAATGAATTCATAACTTTCAAATGGTTTAGAATTTGAATTCAAACTTAATATGAAAAATGTTTAGTTTTTGAATGTTAATTCAAATCTTTAACCAAATAATTTCAGAATTAATTTAATTAGTCAACCTTTGACTTTGACCCTAATTAATAATTTTGACTATAAAATAAATTTAAATTCATAATTTCAAATAATACAAATAATATATGTTTTTGAATCAGAAAAATGTGAGGATTTCAAATATGCTATTCAAATTACCTTTTGCACATTTAAAATTCCAAGTTGAGTAAAATTACACAAAATGCCCCTGAACCTTAAATAATTAATAACTTTTGTTCTATAACTCCGAATTTAACAAATGATATGTCTAAAATGATCAGCTCGACGAGACCTTTCTGTTTATGCTATACATGACTTAAATTGCAGCATGCATCATATAAATATATAATATACAGCAACTAATATGACAATAAAATGGGACCAAAACCAAATAAAAATGTTATTTCTTGTATTCTACACCTCACCCATGCCATGCTACATTATTGCCATGCAACTTGTGCATCATTCATCATGGCATGATTGTTTGCTTGTCGCATTTTATTCATATGCTTGCGCACTTTATTTATGTTGGCCCTTGTTTGTTTGGTTTTTCTTCGAATAGACACTGAGCAGGGGATATATCAAGAGAACCAGGAGCACTACCCAGATCCGTCTCTCGCTTCAACTGAGTTGCCAGGCAAGCACTACCACATGCTTGCATACATACAATACCTATTGCCTCTATCTTATTCTTGCATCATTGAGTCGCGATTGCATTAAACTGAATCCCAAGCATTGCATAGCCTTTACTTTTAAACCCCACCAAGCTTGTTCCTCCATCCCATGAGCCATTACTATAGGAGTTGTTTGAGCCATGCGAGTCGTAGAACAACATGTGTAGGGTATGTGAGAGTCTGATGGATAACGAGGTACCTAAACAACTTAACCTGAGTAGTAATAGGATAACTAATGAAAGTGGCACCGGTGAGCAATATCTGCTATTTGGTTTTTCCTGCTCACTTGTGTCCCATAGGACCCCGAGTACTTGATTCATGTTCCTTGATTATTCGCGCTATCCACATCCGGGAGGCTTATGGGACCCCCCTGAGCCAGAGCTTGATTCCGTCTTATTTCTTGGGGCCACAAACTAGTTTGAGGTTTTGTTACTATCCTGTACTTATGCCATGCTATAGCTTTATTTACGATTGTGCGAGGAGCACCTGTACTGTTTAGGTAAGCGGAGTGTTTTCGCGGTATCGACAAGCCCAGTCACATTTTCGGGTTCCCAGTCGTTTACAGCCACTGGCGCAAACCTTGAGTCCGTATCGAAGTCAGCTAACTTCGTTGCGGGTAGCTTAATGGGGTGGCCCCCTGAAATATTTCTGAATCCTGTGATTGCTTTGTCGTGAAGGCCTCGTTGGGTTTTGATTTGGATTTTCCGAGGTTGATCGAGTGTGTGTTGCTATTTGTGCACCCCTGCAGGGTAAAACTTTCTGAAAGCCGTGTCCGCGGTTATGGACGACTTGGAGCACAGTTTCTCGATCATAGACAAGCATAACTAAAGTACCGCTCTTAATTTGACTAAGTAATTGACTAGTAAATAGTGCAACACTCATGGAATGGTTAATAAAATTGCCAACGGATGGGGGGTTGTTCGTCCGCTTCCTCGTTGGTAAGCGAGGAGGAGGATGGATCTGTGAATATTACTGTTATAACTGTTGTCATTAATTCACGGACATCCGTCTATCTTTGGTTAGGCGGATGGGTAGCGAGTATCTTTAGAACTGTTAGGGTTTATCTTTTGCTGCAATTGCGTCACCCCAGGTTGTGTCCCCTTTAGAGGCATAAAGACTTGCTGAGTACCCTTAGGGTCTCACACGATAAATTATTGGTTCAGATGAACAGGTCCACTCGCAGGACGGATACTGGGTGGAGGAGGCTGATGATGTGGGCAACGATCGTTCGGTGTAGAGATTCCGGGAACGGGGATCCATGAGATCTGTGGGCGGGATGTGCTTATTTATGTGGCATCTTATGCCGATTTTCCTCTTATCCGTACTCGGAACTTGTTTGCCGCTTCCGCCTGAGTCTCTGATGTGTGATGTATGAGGAAATATCCTAAGCTATTATATCTATCTAGGACATTTGAATCTTGCATTGCCGTATGGCGTTGCTATATTTCCTTTCTTTTTAGATGGAATGGCTCTGATGTACTATTGTATGGTGGCTTGCATACATACTCATTTGTGTATGTAGTTGATCCCTTCGCCTGCCGATTACGCCGCCCGTACTTGTCCCGATGACTGGAAGTGGTTGGGACGGCCGAAAGGTCTACCCGTGAGTGGCTTTTGGGCCTCACCGTACTATTTCAACCACTCCCGCTCATCCAGTCTTGTATCTAGGAGCGTAATTCACCGAGGTAGTTACAGTTATAACCAGTTCATTTTGAATCAGGGGATCACTGTACCCTTTTCAATCCCACCAAGCAGTGTTGCGAAGGTGGTACACAAGATCATCTGCACGACTAATGAGACCAAGGAGCTGTCTCAGGAGGCCGAGCGGTTGCAACCTGGAGGATCACTACACCAATGGAGGTAAATGAGGATCATGATGAACTACCCTGTAACATTGATGACCTGGGTGGTAAATCTCTGTCGGTGTCTTTACAGATGGACGAGGTTGTAGGAGAAGAGTTATGTTCTATGGAGAAGCCACATTAAATAATAGATAATGTCGAGGAACTAATAAAAATGGTTCTTGTGTTTCTTCTCAAAAGGATGATGTTGTATTAGACTTTGAATATAATGAAAATATCTTTAAAGGCTGGTCTAGCGGGCGCCTAGGCGCCAGAAAGACATCTAGGGCGCTCCATATCGTAATTAAGTACCAACTCTTACAGATGCATGCAAATAGGATGTCGTCATGCAATTAATACTTTTTTGATAAACTTCAAACATGATAACTTTTGAACCTAGCATTGAAAT
This sequence comes from Avena sativa, assembly GCA_916181665.1. Lineage (NCBI taxonomy): Eukaryota > Viridiplantae > Streptophyta > Magnoliopsida > Poales > Poaceae > Avena > Avena sativa. The sequence goes on along the minus strand of OV702279.1, from coordinate 363,649,927 downwards.
TACGATCCGTTTTCATTTTTGATACCCTCGCGACGAGATCTTCAAAACTAGATCCCGTTTGCCTATGTTTCGACAAACTTTTTTAATAAGCAACTTTTGTGCACCGCAAAGCAACTTTTGTGCATGACAAAGCAACTTTTGTGAACGACACAACTTCGCGATAAAAACAACTTTGGTGTCCAGCGACTGCCACACCGCCATCCTAATGGACTACCGAAGTTGCTTTGTTAGGCACAGAAGTTGCCCCGTCGGGCTCTACAGTTAAGCAACTTCGAGCTTGGGAAGGCAACTTCGAAGCCTGGCGAGGCAACTTTGGTGCCCGACTTAGCAACTTCCAAAAACTTTGAAGCCCGGAGAGGCAACTTCGGAGCCCGACGAGGCAACTTCGGTGCCCCACGAGGCAAGTTTTTCCCGACGAGGCAACTTTGGTGCCTGGCGAGGCAATTTTGAAGCCCGACGAGGCAAGTTCGATGCCCGGCGAGGCAACTTTGAAGCCCGGCGAGACAACTTCGGAGCCCGACGAGGCAACTTTTGTCCGGCGAGACAACTTCAGTGCCTGGCGAGGCAATTTTAGAGCCCGGCGAGGCAAATTTTCCTGGCAAGGCAACTTTGGTGCCCGACGAGGCAACTTTGAAGCCTGGAGAGGCAACTTCTGCCCGACGAGGAAACTTTTGGTGTTTGGCGAGGCAACTTTAGAGCCCGGCGAGACAACTTTGCTTACTGGGGCACAAAAGTTGCTTACTAGGCACAAAAAGTTGTCTCGCCAAGCTCATTAGGTGACTCAAATTTGTCAAGATACGAATATTGCTGAGACGGGCACCAAAGTTGCTTAGACGGGCACTAAAGTTGTCTTATCGGGCTCTGACGTAGTTTTCCCTCAGCGCACAAAAGTTGCTTTGTCATGAATCAAAGTTGGTTGGTCGCACACAAAAGTTGCATGTTAATTTTTTTGCCGAAACAGATCTAGTTTTGAAGAGTTCGTTGCGAGGGTTCCGAAAGTGAAAACGGATCTTAATTCCGACATGTGGTTCAAACGTTATAGTGTTTCCAATTTCTAAAAAATTACATAGAGTCCTTTCTTTTTCTGTTCCGTACACCACAGTACAACAGAACCTTGCCTTTTTTAGAGGTGCGCTAGAGTTGACGATCTAGCGCCCATGCGTATGAGATCTGGATTTATTTCTGGACACGCGTCGTTCGGATAGACGGTGCACTGGGGACGTCTTCCTGGCGCCTAGGCGCTGAGAAGTAATTATGTATCTTTAATGGGTTGCGGATGTGCCTCTCCCTATCCCTATCCGCAGTGATGTGGTGGTGAAAGATATGGAGACCATCTCGTCTAAAGAAAACAAGGATTTGTCTTTTGATGTCAAGTTGATGCACACCGAAGAAGGTATCAGCAAAACACCAACGACGACAAGCGGGATTTTGAACAAAGAGGCATATGCTACTGAGGCACCACATAAAATGAAGATGGGCACACCGTACACGCCATTGGCCAAGGAGGGTGCTGGAGATAAGCTGGGGTTTGGGAATCTTTCCACAAGCTACAATGGTGTGGCTCTTGCACGCTCGGCACCGACGCTGGCTGAGGTTATTACCTTCGGAGGTGTTTCGGCCCTAGAAACCATAGTGCGATCAATTGACCGCATTAGGGCGCAACCGGATGCAGATGCTACGGTGATGGAGAGGCTAAGCAACGCCGTGCAGCGCCGCGATGAGTACAAAGGTACGAATTCAATTTTTCCATATTATCTTTTTCGAATACTGAAATTATTGATAGAGCACAATCTATTGGGGTGTCTTTGGGTCAAAATTCGGTACAAAGAAATGTTGCAGTGAATCTAGTAAAAGATAACGAATTCAACCGTACCTTGACTTTATTACAACACGCTAAAGAAAAGAATGATGAGGGACTAGCAAACCTTTTGGTATCACGTGTATCTGACCTTTGTGAGGATCTAGTGGATGATGAGATTACTGAACAAGAGGATCTTGTCGAGAATTTTGTTCAAGAAACCAAACGGACGAGTGGGCATAAAATAAAGGAATACGATAACACTTCGGTTCGCAGAGGTACTAGGATCAGGATTAAGAAAACATATTAAGATGCAAGGGCTAAAGGGTATGTTTTGGAGTAGTGAAGGTTTTCAGGATACGACTAAACTTTATTCACCCCTGAGACCATAAGAGAACAAAGATTAGATTTTTTTGCCCTGTTGGAAACAGGCAGCTCGAATTTCACGACTCCTTTTCTTAAACACCTAACACCCGGGTTGGACTTTGCATGGTTTTGCTTACCTCCACACTGGAGTTCTGATGGTATCCTTGTGGGTATTAATATGGCTACGCTACAAATCAACAAGGTAGATACGGGTGACTACTGTGTTAAATTTCATATGAAATGCCGCTCTGATGGCATCAAGTGGATTTAGGTACCTGTCTATGGGGCTGCTCAAGAAAATCTAAAACATGAATTTCTTGCTGAGCTGGTGCGCGTTTGCAAAAATGAGACACTTCCTCTTCTGGTTGGGGGGGGGGGGGTGTTAATATTCTGAGGAGAAGAGAGAATACAAATAATGATAAGTTTAATTCGCCATGGCCTAATCGAAAGTCTAAACTTACAAGAGATTGCTCTCTCTGGTAGACAATTGACTTGGGCAAACCGTAGGGAAACTCCTACCTACAAAAAATTATATCAAATTATCTCCAGTGTGGAGTGGGAGCAAAAGTTTCCTCCTGTGACGGTACGGGCCATGACACGTTCTGGGTCAGACCATACTCCACTTCTTATTGATTCAGGAAATCAGGCCCACTTGGTTAATAATCCGAGATTCTCGTTCGAACACTCGTGGTTACATCAAGAAGTTTTTTTTGATATGGTTGCGGCTGAATGTGCAGCTATGTCTTTTGGCGGTACACCTATTGAAATATGGCAGCAAAAAAATGGTCATTTACGTCGCTTTCTTCGTGGGTGGGCAAAGAATCGAAGTGGAAAATATAAGAAAGAAAAAAAACTTTTATCTATCATTGATGAGTTATATATTAAGGCTAAGTCTAATCCGCTGTCGGATTTAGAAAGAGTTCAGTTGAGACTTGCAAATGAGCAAGTGACTAAAATTAGGCGTGATGAGGAGTTCAAGTGGGCTCAGCATGCTAAAGTTAAGCATATTAAGTTGGGAGGTGAGAATACTAAATATTTTCATTTGATTGCTAGTGGCAAACATAGGAAGAAAAAGATATTCCAATTAGAACAAGAGGAAGGAACTATTGTGGGGGAAGAGAACTTAAAAGTGTATATTTTAGCATATTACAAGAAACTCTTTGGGGAGATGACTCCCAATAATTTCACGCTTATGGAAGACGTGAATTATGATATACCGCAAATTTCTATTGAAGAGAATGAAATTCTAATATCTGATTTTGCTAAGAAAGAAGTATTAGAAGCTATATCATCGATGGAACATAACAAGGCTCCGGGGCCGGATGGATTTCCCGCCGAGTTCTATTAAACTTTTTTGGCTATTATAAAACATGATTTGATGTCATTATTTGCATAGTTGCATAAGGCCGAATTACCTTTGTTTAGATTAAACTTTGGAGTTATAACATTACTACCCAAAAAAGAAAATGCGGTTCAAATTGAACATTACAGACCTATATGTCTTCTTAATGTTAGTTTTAAAGTATTTACAAAATTAGAAACTAATCGTATTACTGTGATTGCTCACAAAATAATTAGACCAACGCAAACAACTTTTATGTCTAGAAGGCATATTCTAGAAGGGGTCGTGGTGCTACATGAAACTATCCATGAGATTCATAGGAAGAAAATGAACGATGTATTATGTAAAATGGACTTTGAGAAGGCGTACGATAAAGTGAAATGGCCGTTTTCGCAACAAGTCCAACGTATGAAAGGTTTTGATCCTTTGGGGTGTAAGTGGAGCGAGAGTTTTGTTCAAGGAGGAAGTGTAGGCATTCGTGTCAATGATGACATTGGCCATTACTTTCAAACAAGAAAAGGACCGAGACAAGGGAACCCTTTGTCACCCATATTTTTTAATATTGTTGCCGACATGCTGGCTGTACCGATCGCTAGAGCGAAAGAAAATGGTCAGGTTGGTGGATTAATACCCCATCTTGTCGAGGGGGGAGTTTCTATTCTTCAGTATGTCGATGACACAATATTTTCTATGGAACATGATTTTCACAAGGCGGTGAATATGAAGCTCACTCTATGTATTTTCGAGCAGTTATCTGTACTTAAGATTAATTTTCATAAAAGTGAGATTTTTTTGTTTTGGAAAAGCTTCCGAACAAGAACAGGTATATAAAGAGATTTTCGGATGTGAGTCGGGATCCTTACCATTTAGGTATCTTGGGGTACCTATACATTATAGGAAGCTCCGGAACTCTGAATGGAATCCTGTGGAGAACCGTTTTGAGAGTAAGTTAGGATGTTGGCAAGGTAAACTCTTGTCCTATGGGGATAGACTAGTCCTAATAAACTCGGTTTTATCTAGCATGCCCATGTTCGTGTTATCATTTCTAGAAGTACCAAAGGGTGTTAGGACAAAGGTTGGATTTCTATCGTACACGCTTTTTTTTGGGGAAATGATGAACATGAGACGAAATATAGATTATCGAGATGAAAAATTCTGTGCCGTCCAAAGGATCAAGGTGGGCTGGGAATTGAAGTGTTAGAGCTCAAGAACAAATGCTTATTAAGCAAATGGATTTGTAAACTATTAACAGAAGATGGAGTGTGGCAAGAGTTGCTACATAATAAATACCTGAAGAATAAAACCTTATCACAAGTTGAAGAAAAACCAACTGATGCTCCCTTTTGGAAGGGCCTAATGGGGGTAAAAGATGGAGAGGTCACTTGCCCAACAATATCCTTCCCTTTACAACATTGTGAATGGAAAAATGTGTCTGTTTATGATGTATTATCCCATAATCCACTTAGAATTGGATTTCGAAGGAATCTAACTGGAGACAAATGGGTTGCATGGTTGCATCTTGTGCAGAGACTGATGCCTATAATTTTGTCAGAGAATCAGGATTCTTTTATATGGAAATTGATAGAAAACAGGCTTTTTACTGTTAAGTGTATGTACAAAGATCTTATGAATGGACATCCAAAATTTCCTTCTCGCTATCTTTGGAAACTAAAAATACCTCAAAAAATTAAAATCTTCATGTGGTTCCTTAATAGAAAGGTTTTGCTCACTAAATATACTCTTGCAAAGAGAAATTGGACATGTTGTAAAAAATGTTACTTTTGTGAGGAGGTCGAAACAATTGAACATTTATTTCTTTCATATCCTTTTGCAAAAATTATTTAGCGTATTTTTTTGCACATATGATCTCCCTCCTCCAACCAATATCACTAATATGTTTGGGAATTGGCTTAATGGAGTGGATAGGACAAATAAAGCTGGAATTCGTATAGGCGTTTTAGCTTTATGTTGGTCCATTTGGAAATGCCGAAATAATATTATTTTTAACAAGGCCGAAGTTTTATCTTTTTTGCAAGTTATCCATATGGAGACACACTTGATTCAGCTTTGGGCTTTCTTTCTACCAGAGCATCGGCGGCAATCTATGGTCTCTGGGTGCAACCGACTTGTGGCGGTAGCGTCGGATATTTATCGACAGGTTTCGTGGCGGCATACTAGTAGATTGACTAATGTCTAGATTCAATATGCATTCTCTTGTGAGGCTTTCAGTTTTGTTCAGATGGTTGGTGTTTGTATCAACCTTATCTGATTCATGAGTTATAATTTAAGATATTTTAAACCTGTTACTTGATACTACCTTTTAATAAATGGTTGTGTGCATCCGAGGATGCAGAGGCCGGGGCCAACCCCATTTCGAAAAAAAAGTAGCGGTCCAGTGGATAGGTTGGATAAATCTTGTAACAAGGTTGTATCAAACTATCACTCTTTTTTCTTACGGGTACTGTTAAAAAACTATCTCTCTTCTTAAGGCCATGACATGCAAGTCTTTTGCATATTCATAAACAAATGGGTAGAAAGATGTTTATGATAGGAATAAGAGCATCTCTAGCCGGCCCCGGTGCTCCCAAACTCTAAATGGGGACACCAGCAACAAAAAAAACACTCCCATCATCCTTCTAAACCCCTAGCGCACAGGGAGGCGAGTGGGGGCTAGGGTGGAGCTAGACTAATTTAAGAGTATGCAATGAATATTCAATATTCTATGCAAAATAAAAGCAGCTTATAAGCTCATATACACATCTACGGTATAGTGTGTATTGGCGACCTTTTTACGTGTAGAACACTGCTAAAGTCGAAACGTACAGACATCCCGAGCCCTCCCATGACCCGTGCTCCCCACCTGGGCCTGGCTTCACTTTGGGCTGTTTTCGCTGCTCATTTTGTCAAAATGTCCGGCCGAGATGCCTAGAACGAGTGGGGCTTTTGTTGATAGAGCCTAGAACGAGTGGTTAATTTCTCATTTTCTTATTATCTCCAGCTTAGAATGGATCATCATTGTTTTGTACTGGTCGATTTATTGTAGAATTTTTTTATGTTTAACGTTTGACAGATGTATATTGTATATTTGTATGTGTGGAAAATAAAAAGTTAAATTCTATGTTTCTCCACCCACAAATTTTCTTGTAATTTTTTTCTTGTTCTCAGTGTAATTAAATAACATTGTTAGTACTATGAAAGATTTGTATTTTTATTGATTATATTCTCAGAAAAAAAGTTCCTAACTTTGCATACCTATTAAGTAAATCCTGGGTCCGTCACTAGTCGGGACGCTGAAAAACGTTTTACATGCAACCAGGCTCACAGTCAGCCTAGCCCCTCCCTCTCCCGTCTCTCCTCTCTCTCTCCCATGACGCCCACATCCTGCATAGCCACACCCACCTACCCCTACCTCCCACCGACTACAGCTCGCCTCCCCTCTTCGCTCCCCTTGCCCCCTCTCCATCGATCGCCACGCTCACCTCGGCCTCGCAACTCCAAGTCATGCGGCTGGAGAGGTTTCCCGTGTCAAGGGTGTGCACCTACAAATTAGTTGAGGGCGCGGCTAGAGATGCTCTAATCCAAGTAGTGGAGCCAGGATGTCCATAGTTCCAAGGCATTCACCTGCAAGTTATATCAATCATTAGAACTGGATTTATATGTAAAAGACAAGGGGGCATTAAGTTTCACCCTTTTGTTCCCTGTAGTGGGCTCAGTTAAAGTTTCAAATGGCAAGCAAAGTCATAAATCTTGGCTAAATTATTCTAAGAAGGAAAGTTAAAACCATCAAGAGGGACAAGCTATTAGTGGCTCCACTTATGACTGAGCAGCATTCTACGTTAGAGTAAATAATAGTGCTAGATTGTTTTGGTCCAAAGTGCTATCCACGTCGTCCCGATTCTTTTCTGCCGTGGGAAGGACGCCGGATAGGACATGCAGCGCGGTCGCAACGGAGCCCTCCTCTTTCAGGAGGCAGGGCCCACTGCACGCCAAGGCACAAGATTCCCTGCCGAGGACGGGTGCCGCGCGCCATGTCGTACCCCGCGTCACTGGACAATGAATCTTGCGCGTGTCATGGGCCCGCCGTCAGTGTAAGAGGGCATGACCTTGCTCCGTGAGAGGTGTCCGTGCCGCGACAGTCCTCCGCATCATTGGGTGGCAGGGCCCATCAAGAGCCTATGTGGCGTCATCAGCCCATGCAGGTCGCGGCTTCTCGCAGACATGGGGCCCGCACGTAGCCGATGTGGGGCCATAAGCCCATGCCGGCCACGGTTTCTCGCGGACGTGGGGCCCGTCAAGAGCCGATGTGGCGCCGTAAAACCGTACCATCTATCAGCGTAGACCGTAGACGTTGCCGGTTTTCGCGGTTGGAGAGCTGCGGTGGCATCGTAGAGTGTACAAGTACACGTAGGCAGACGCGGTTTATCGCGTATAGATCATGCTAGGGGTCCTGTCCTCGGTCGATCTGGTATCGTTATCCCTCGTCGGATGCGTTTTATCACGACGGATAGCACTGCTGGCGGTGCAGACAATCGTTGGCGAGAATCTTCCTACGTTTTTATCGCATCCTACGTGTGGTACGCGGTTTTATGTGAGGACATGACTTCTCCGTCGTTCACGACTCTTCTTCATGCTCCTTGCGGTGCCGAGACCCTTCGTTGTTATTTCGTTCTTCCCTTCTTCTTGCTCTGGCTTCTGTATGGCGCTCTCCTTGCGGTGCTACTTCTTCTTCGACCTTCTCTTCCCCAGCTTTAGTTTTCTACACGGTGCTATCTTCGCCGGAGGTACTTCCTCTTCGTTCTTAATCACGACCGGTACATCCCTCTTGCATACATCTCGCGATTGGCTCCTCCACTCTTTTTGTACTCAGATCGTCTTTCTGGTTCTGTAGGGATCTTTCTATTCTCGATCATAAAGCGATTTCGCGTGGTAAGTACGCTTCAAATTACCTATGTTTTATTCCTTATTTCGTTTTTCATCATGCAGCTTTTTCGCTTTAATGTCTGCGCTTAAAAAAAGGTATATATATTTCGTAATCTTTGTATTTATTTTAGTTCGCTGCATTGTGTAACATGTGTTTGTTTTATCGTGTGTTTTTTCTTTCAGGCTCCTCCCACTTGCCGGACAGCTCTTGCTTTTTCGGCGGCTTCCAATGGAGACGAGCTGTCTCATATTCGGGTAAAGCAAGGTATGTTGCCTTAGGTTGAATGTTTTTTCTCTACATTTTTCTCTGAAACTTTGGATTGGCATTCCTAATTTTTTTATTCTTAGATCTTGCCGATGAACAACAACGTTTGGAGGTTATGGCTTCTGAACTCTACTTCTTCGATAGGCTCATCGCTAGCATCTTACGTGAGCCAGTCGGTATGTTGCCTCCCTCTATTCTATTTCAATTTTGTTTTTCTCGCTTTCTTGGCATGTCTTTTACGTGACGTGCTCTTTCTATGCTCTCTTGGGTTGTCTGTTTTTGTTGACGCGAAAGATCATGGACAGGACACGAGTGGACGCGATCATCGCCGACGTCTTACGTGACCCGCTCTTCGAAATGCTTCTCCTCATGGTACATTCCCCGCATCTTTTCTACGATTAGTTTTTTTTTCTAATTCTTGCCAATTTTCTTTTTTTCGTGTGCCTAACAACTCTTCTATGTATGCTTTCTAGGGTCATCTGTTCAAGCCGTTCATGTTTTATCTGACGATGTTGTGAAGCTTTTACTGCATTTGGAGTCCTGTCCGCGTCAGGCTTCTGTTGTACAACCATGCTCCCTTGGCTTCGTCTTCAGCCTGTCAACGGAGGAACAACCACCTGCCGTCACCAGGGCACATGATATGTCCCCTTGCCACTGTTTTGTTGTAGGACTCTTTTTAGCTTAATCGTCTTACATTAACTTTTTTCTTTCTATTTCTGGGCTTTTCATATTCTTCGGCTGGACGAGTTCTCTCTCCGGCCAACTGAGTTCTCTGCTCGTTGCCTCCTCTCGATTCTCAAGAGAGAAAAAGGAGGAAAACGTCCCGGCCATGGCGCGGATGAAGCGAAAAAGAGTCCTAGCAGAGAAACCGACGAGTCATGACCAACGAAGCCATCATCAGGTCGTTACATATGTTTAAATACAATAGCGTCGTTGTCCTCGGAGATGTGAAGGAGAGTAAGAGGATGCTCCTCCTTAAGGACGTCGAGACCATCAAGAATAGACTTCTAGAGTCAACGGTCGTAGCACCGCTGCATAGTTTAATTTAGTTTGTTTAGGGCTGTACTATATAAAGGTGTATTGCAAACTTTTTTTTGTTCATGTCTTCAAAATAAAGATACATGAAAATTTGTGTCTTATTTTTGTTTTGCGCCGGAGTGTTTTCTGTGTTACCTTACACATTTGCCATTTCTACAAATACTTGTGTCTCACGTTGCATGTCTTCATGTTGTTTCTCATGTGCATTAGACAAGCGAAACGTATTCTTGACATGCGAATGCGGAAAAATATTAATGTTAAACGGTTGGTGTGTGCATGTACGAAGTACACAAGTTAGAGTATCCGGTGCAAATCTATCAGGTCTACCTTGGTTTTGTCGGTATAAGATTTGTGGCTTGGCCGATACAATGTTCTCCGCTTATAGCTGCGACTTGGAGAGTACGTCGATCATGCTTGTTTTGATTTGCCTTGCCCCTATATGACCTATCGCGTGTTTGGTCCTATCTCGATAGCTTGGAGAACTGCTAAGTGGTAGACTTGGATGCACGACTATTCTCCTCCTGTTCATCTAGCAATAGGAGCATGAGCATGTTGTCAAACGATCTGTCTAAAAACGTGTTGAATATTAGGACTCATAGCGCATGCACGTACAACACGTGCTTCTGGAGAAAACTGTGTGACATTACATGTTCGATATCCACGACTTGACAGGTATAAGATCTTTCTCCTACAACATTTGCGTTGCACCTGTTTCATCCACTTCCGCCCGGGGACGCAGAAAGGAGTCTAGTTTATTCAATTTTAATCGGAGAAACAAGAAGATATTTGACTGACCATGGTTTCCTACTAGAAGAAATAAACAAAAGATATAGAGTAGTCAATGGCTACTTATCACCTATGATTTTTTAGATGATCATCTTTGTACTAGTAGCAAACACTAGTGGAAACGAGGCCTTTAGTTGAGGTCGGAATTGGGCTTTAACACCGGTTCTCCTACGAACCGGTGTTAAAGGGGGTGCCTATACCAGCGTGGCCCGTGCAGCAAAAAGGCACACCCCTTTAAAACCGGTTCGAGCCACGAACTGGTATTAAAGGCCCTGCACCACCGAGCCGCGCAGCACCCCCTTTAACACCGGTTCGTGGCTTGAACCGGTGTTAAAGGGAGTGCGTCTATATAGTACACCGCGTCCCACCTCTCTCTCTCTCTCATTTTGGAGCTTAGCAAAGAGGGTGAGAGGTGTGCTAGTTTGTGTTTTCTTTCTATGCACAAGAGGTGTTCGGTGAAATGCCCGAGAGCTCGAATTAAGTTTTCTCGTTGCTTTTTCCTTCTTGGTCGAGGTCGGCAACTTTATCCTTTCACGTGTCATTGATATACTGTAAAAATGGTCATATCCCTATTAATTCATGATGTACTGTATTGATTTTTGATATACATAATTAATTATATAATGCAGATGAACCGGCAATGGATGTACGGTGGCCGACACACTTCCGAGTATAGTACGGGCCTCCAAAATTTCATCATTGTGGCTAAGGCAAACCGTGGTCACAATGGTTTTATGTGATGTCCATGTGTTGACTGTTAGAACAAGAAAGACAACTCAAATACCAAAACCATTCACGCCCACCTGCTTCGGTCCGGTTTTATGCCTAGCTATAATTGTTGGACCAAGCACGGAGAAAGAGGGGTTATGATGGAAGACAACAAAGAAGAAAGGGATGGTGACAACTATCATAATATGTATCCTGAATACGATGATACTGCAACGGGGGTAGATGAAGATCAAGAGGCAGCAGATGGGCCCGCTGATGACGATCTTGGCCGGGCCATTATTGATGCAAAGGAAGAATGTGAAACTGAAAAGGAGAAGGAGAATATGGAGCAGATGTTAAAGGATCACAAAACATTGTTGTACCCAACTTGCGAAGATGGCCATAAAAAGATAGGTACCACACTAGATTTGCTGCAATGGAAGGCAGAGAACGGTGTGACTGACAGCGCATTTTCAAAGTTGTTGGTAAAAATGAAGAATCTGCTTCCAAGAAATAATAAATTGCCCGACAGTACATACCAAGAAAAGAAGGTTGTCTGCCCTCTAGGATTAGACGTGCATAAGATACATGCCTGCATTAATGACTGCATCCTCTACCGCGGTGAGAAGTATGAGAATTTGGATGCATGTCCGGTATGCACTGCACTACGGTATAAGATCAGACGAGGCGACCCTGGCGATGTTGAGGGCGAGGCACCTAGGAAGAAGGTTCCTGCCAAGGTTATGTGGTATGCTCCTATATAATACCACGGTTAAAACGTCTCTTCAGAAACAAAGAGCATGTCAAGTTGTTGCGATGACACATGGAAGACTGTAAGAAAGACGCGATGTTGAGACACCCCGCTGATGGGTCAAAGTGGAGAAAAGTCGAGCGAGAGTACCCGGACTTCACAGGTGATGCAAGAAACTTAAGGTTTGGTCTAATTACAGATGGCATGAATCCTTTTAGGGAGCAGAGCTGCATTCACAGCACCTGGCATGTGACTCTATGTATCTATAACCTTCCTCCTTGGTTGTGCATGAAGCGGAAGTTCATTATGATGACAGTTATCATCCAAGGCCCGAGGCAACCCGGCAACGACATTGATGTGTACCTAAGGCTATTAGTTGAAGAACTTTTACAGCTGTGGCACAGACAAGGTGTACGTGTGCAGGATGAGCACAAACGTGAGGAATTTAACCTACTAGCATTGTTGTTCGTAACCATCAATGATTGGCTTGTTCTTAGTAATATTTTAGGATAGACAAACAAGGGATACAATGCATGCACACACTGTTTAGATGAAACTGAAAGTATTTATTTGGATAAATGTAAGAAAGTTGTGTACCTAGGGCATCGTCGATTTCTTCCGAACTTGCATCCCGTAAGAAAGAAAGGCAAGCATTTCAAACGTCAGGCAGAACCTCGGAGGAAGCATGTCCTCCGTACTGGTGAGGAAGTATTTGGTATGGTTAAGGACCTAGAAGTAATCTTTGGAAAAGGTCCTGGCAGTCAACCTGTTCTGAATGACGCTGCCGGACACGCGCTCATGTGGAAGAAGCAATCTATATTTTGGGACCTACCCTATTTGAAAGTCCTAGAGGTCCGCTCTTCAATCGACGTGATGCACGTGACGAAGAATCTTTGCGTGAACCTGCTAGGCTTCCTGGAAGTGTATGGGAAGACAAAAGATACACCGGAGGCACGGCAGGACCAGCAACATATGAAAGAATCTAAAAAGCATATGCATCCTGAGAACGAGAGAAGGGTAAAGGACGCCACTTAACTCCTGTCAGCTACGCTCTTACCAAAGCAGAGAAGGAAATCTTTTTGAATGCCTGAGCAGTATCAAGGTCCCGTCTGGCTTCTCATCGAATATAAAGGGAATAATAAATATGGCAGAGAAAAAATTCCAAAACCTGAAGTCTCATGATTGCCACGTGATTATGACGCAATTGCTTCCGATTGCATTGAGGGGGCTTCTACCTAAAAATGTTCGAGTACCCATTGTGAAGCTTTGTACATTCCTCAATGCAACATCTCAGAAGGTAATCTATCCAGAAAGCCTACCAGGGTTATAGACAGATGTGGCCCAATGTCTTATCAGCTTCGAGTTGGTGTTCCCACCATTCTTCTTCAATATTATGACGCATCTCCTGGTTCACCTAGTAGAAGAGATTACCATTCTTGGTCCTGTATTTCTACATAATATGTTCCCCTTTGAGAGGTACATGGGAGTCTTAAAGAAATATGTTCATAACCGTGCTAGGCCAGAAGGAAGCATCTCCAATGGCTATATAATAGAGGAGGTCATTGAGTTCTATGTTGACTTTATTCCTGACCTTAAGACGATTGGTGTTCCACAATCATGACATGAGGGGATACTGCATGGAAAAGGCACCCTAGGATGTAAAGCAATGATATGTAGGGACGGGCATTCTCCAATCAAGCACACTACACCGTTTTACAAAGTTATATCTTGGTTGCCCCGTATATCAATGAACACAAGAATTTTATACACCTCAAACACCCGGGACAGTCTGATGAATGGATTAGACGTGAACACATGGCGAGTTTTGGCGGCTTGCTACAAAGACTTCCCACGAATAACACCACTGTTGGAGATCAGATGTACTTGTTGGCCAGGACACCATCTTCGACTGTATGTACTTTCCAAGTGTACGAGATAAATAAAAATACATTTTACACGATAGGCCAAGATAAAAAGAGCACCAACCAAAACAGTGGTGTCTGCTTCGATGTAGCAAAATACAATGGGAAAAAGACCACGTATTATGGGTTCATAGAGGAGATATGGGAACTTGACTATGGACCTTGTTTTAAGGTCCCGGTGTTTCGGTGCAACTAGATCAAGCTGACAGGAGGTGGGGTTCACGTAGACAAGCTGTACGAAATGACAACAGTAGATCTCAACAATCTTGGGTACAGAGACGAAAAAAAGAAAAAAATATTTGCAACCTCATCACTCTTTCCCATGGCTTCCACCATACCACTAACCCCCAGGGAGGCGGAGGCTTTTGCGCCTTGAACTACCCCTGCCTGCCGGGCTACTACGTCCCCGCTGGCTGGATGCTGAGCGCCAAAGGCGTGCCGGTCCCTCCTGTCCCTCTAGGTGTGGCGCGCCGGATGGCCATCACGAACCACTACTACTTCGAGCTCACGCCGGAGCAGCAGAGGAATCCCAACTGACATCCCGACTATTTCCCAACTTGGGAAGCCTTCTTCATGGATCAGCGTGAGAGGGCGCTCGCCAGGCACGAGGAGGACGGTCCACCTCCTCCGAACTTAAACGAGGCCAGCCGTCAGTTGTGGTGGCGCGACCGGACTCTCCAGAGCGTCATGTCCTACAACACGCCCGGCTCTAACCCGCGCCTACGCTATCCTCAAGTCCAGCCCACGCGTACTCAGCCTTCAAGGTTCAACTACGGCGACCCCGACGACAACAGAGACGACGGCCGTGGCGAGTACGACGACTATAGTGGCGAGTATTACAGATGTAGGCAGGAGCATGACTGAATCACTCCAACATTTCAAAACAAGTTCGGCCGATTGTGACTTAATATGGCCATGTATCTTAATTTTCAGTTCTTCTATGTATCTTAATTTTCAGTCGTGCTTTATGTAACTTAGTGTTAGTTGCGTTATGTACTTTAATCCAGTTCTATCGTAATAAAATTTCCTTCCCGCCCTTTTCCTCCCGCGCATTCTGCCCGCCCTTTCCCATTTGTTACTATTTTTAATAGTTAGAATTTTATTTTTTGAAAACAAAAAATGTTTTTGGATTATTTATTTAAATGCAAACACTTTTCATGTTGAAAGTTTTGTCAGATTCCAAAGTATACAAAAGATGCTAAATTTAAATATCCAAATAATTCAAAAATGTTAATAGAAAATAAGGTTTGATTTTTTTAATTATTTTTCATTTTCTAAAAATAGGGTTAGATTCCTTTTCACATGCTTAATATTTCTTAAGTTCAAAGTTTTAGGGTTTGACTATTTTATTTTTGTCTTAATTGAATAATCAAAATTCATATGTAAGTGTTTTAATCATTTTCAAAATTTTCATCTATAGTAACTATAAAATGTTTTTATATGAATGGATAGATCTTATTTTTATAAAAAATATTATATATTATTCATATTTTTCTAAGTTGAAATGAAAAAGATATGACTTTTCTAAATTCTATCCTATTTTTGGGAATTCAAAATACCCCCCTTTAACACCGGTTCCAGCCACGAACCGGTGTTAAAGGGGGGTATAAAGGAGCAGCACGCGCACTTCCTCTTCCCCAACCAGATTTTGGGATCGAGCAGAGGAGTGCGCGGCGGAGAACAACGACGACGCCAACAGACTACTAGACCGCGTCGTCCGCCACCGTCGCCGTCGTGCCAACGCCGTCCGCCACAGCGCCCGCGCCATCCGCCATCGCGCGCCTCGCCGTTTCCGCATCGCGCGCGCCTCGTCGTCGGCCGCGCCTCCTTGTCGTCCGCGCCGCCTCTCTGTCGTCGGCCGCCGTGCCCTAGGTGATATTTGTTAGGATACGTGTGCACTAGCAATTTTTTGTTAGGATTTTTCCAAATTGTTAGGATATATATTTGTTAGGATTTTTATTTAGCAATTTTTTGTTAGGATTTTTTAGCAACTATTCCCTTAGGATTTTTGTTTAGCAACTATATATATGTGTGTGAGGAGTTTTTAGGAAATTTTGTTAGGATATTTTGTGTCATAATCATAATCATAATTAAGTTTAGAGAATATTTTGTTAGGACTTTAATGTTAGGATATTTTGTGTCATAATCATAATTAAATTTAGAGAATAATTATAATCATAATTAAGTTTAGAGAATAATCATAATCATAGGATATTTTGTTTTAGGAATTTAGTGTTAGGGAATTGATTTTAGGATATTAATTGGATATATGGATATTTTGTGATATTAATAATTAAGTATTATGGATATGGATATTAATTGGATCAGGATTATTATTCGAGATGTACTAGCTATATGATGTTATAATAATATTGTATCTGGATTATTCGAGATGTATTATCTATCTCCATGTCATAATATTATTGTATCGGGATTATTCGAGATGCATTATTTTATCAACTGGATTATTCGAGATGTATTATTTGTATCAACTGGTTTTATTCGAGATGTATTACTGATATTTGTGTGATAATATTATTGTTTTAGAAACTATGGATGTTGGAGATATGCCGTAGAGGCAATAATAAATGTAGTTACTATTATATCTTTGTGTTTATGATAAATGTTTGCATTCATGCTATAATAGTATTAACAAGGAAACATTAATACTTGTGTGATTTGTAAACTTAATTTGAAGTCCCTAGTAAAGCCTCTATATAATACTAGCTTGTTGGTTAATAGATGATTGTGTTTTCCCTATCATGAACATTGAGATGTTATTAACAACAAGATCATATCGTTAGGAGAATGATATGGTGGACATACTCCTATAGATAAGCGTAGCATAAAGATCAAGTCATTTTAATAGTTCAATTGCTATATGCTTTCTGATACATAGTAATCTAATTCCTTCGACCATGAGATCATGCATATCACCTTTACCGGATGGATGCTTTGATGACATCAAACACCACACCGTAATTGGGTGGCTATAAAGGTGGCATTGAGTGTTCGGAAAGTATTGGTTGAAACACATGGATCAAGAGTGGGATTTGTCCATCCATATGACGGATAGATATACTCTGGGCCCTCTCGGTGAAATGTCATCCAATTAGCTTGCAAGCATGTGACTGGCTCACAAGGGATCACATATCACGGGAACGAGAAAAGAGTACTTATCGGTAACGAGGTTGAACTAGGTATGCAGAGATACCGATGATCATAACCTTGGATAAGTAAACTATCGTGAGACAAAGGGAAATTAGTATCGTATGTAAGTGGTTCATTCGATCGCAAAGTAATTGTAGAAATATGTGGGAGCCATATGAATTTCCAGATTCCTCTATTGGTTATTGATCGGAGAAGTGTCTCGATCATGTCCGCATAATTCACGAACCGTAAGGAGACACACTTAAGGATTCGACGTTGTTTGAGTAGTTATGGAATGATGAGAAAGAGTCCGAATGTTGTTCGGAGTCTCGAATGGGATTCGGGATATCACGAGGAGATCCGGAATGGTCCGAAGAATAAGATTCATATAAGGAAAGTCCCGTTTCGGATTTGGAGAATGATTCCGGTGTTTTCATTGGGAATGTTCTAGAAGGTTCCGGAATGTCCGGCACTCCGGAGGGGAAGGGTACATGAATGTGTTATATCAAGTTGGTATGA
Source organism: Avena sativa (assembly GCA_916181665.1). Lineage (NCBI taxonomy): Eukaryota > Viridiplantae > Streptophyta > Magnoliopsida > Poales > Poaceae > Avena > Avena sativa. The sequence goes on along the minus strand of OV702279.1, from coordinate 363,632,362 downwards.
TTGCATTATGTACTCGGTGTCATCGCTGAACAAAATAGAGGGTTTATTCAAATCCTAGTTTGAAAGTCAAACGGCTATTTTTGGGAAGTGGAAAAGAGGAGGAAACCGAGTTGGGGAGGAGTCCCTCCTCCCCACCGCCGGAGCACCACCCAAGCCGAGTTGGGGAGGGACTCCTCTCCCTCCCCTTGGCCGGCCGGCCCCTCCACCTATATAAGGAGGGGCAGGGCTCCCTCCTAGAGACACACAAGATCCTCTCCTCCAAACCTAAGCCGCCGGCGCCGCCACCTGCTGCCGCCGCCGCCGACCTAGGGCAAACCACCGCCGCTGCCTAGCAACCCTAGCCGCCGGCCTAGCCCCCTCCTCGGCGTGTCTAAACCCTAGATCGTCGAGGGACTCATACTCCACCATACTCGCTCCAGCTTAAGGCGAAGCCCTGCGAGATCTCCCCTCTACTTCCGGTACCACGCCGTTGTGCTGCCGGAATCGCGAGGAGAGTGCTACAACCTCCGCTGTCTGCTGGAACAAGGGAGATGAAGGTCTTCGTCGAGTACCGAACGTGTGACCGACTGCTGGAGCGCTGCCGGAACGCAGCGCCGGAAGGATCGTCTACGCGATCTTGAGATCGGGAAGAGTACGACTACATCACCCACGAGAATCCGCTCTTGTTAAACACTTTCGAATCTTCGAGGGTGAGTTATTCTATCGACTCGTTGCTACAATCTAGTAGATAGATCTTGTCTTGTTTGTTTGTATGCGGTAGAAAATTTTTGTTTTCCATGCTACGAAACCCTACAGTGGTATCAGAGCCGTGTCTATATGTAGATCTGTTGCACGAGTAGAACACAATGGTCATTGTGGGCGTTGATGCTTTTATTGTCGATTGCTTCTTGTGTACTTTGCATCTTGCGGTATGTTGTGATGAAGCGGCCCGGGCTAACCTTACATGACATCGTTCATGAGACTTGCTCCACGCTTTACATGCAACTTGTATTGCATAAGTGGCTTTGCGGGTGCCTGTTTCTCCTAGCATAGTTAAGATCCAATTTACAACGGGTGATTAACAATACTAGTATCAATGTTGTGGTTCATGTTCATAAGTTAGAACGACACTTATTGAAAGCCCCAAACCACGTAAAACATGCAAAGAAAGTAGAGGCGTCTAACTTTGTTTTGCAGGGGTGTGCAGTGATGTGATATGACCATGATTGTGATTATATTTGATGTATGCAATGTTCCTTATTGTAAGTTGGCAACCGGCAGGAGCCATATGGTTGTTTTTTAATTTATGTTAAGACCCGCGTGTCTATTCAAAGTAGTTGTAATAGTTGAAGCCGGTGGACGACAACCATGGAGAAGCGTCATTGACCTTGATGCAATGCCGGTGATGATGGAGATCATGTTCGTGCTAGAAGATGGAGATCGGAAGCACAAAGAAGAAAGACCATATCATATCACATATTATGAATTGCATGTGATGTTAATCCTTTATGCATCTTGTATTGCTTAGTAGACGACGGTAGCATTATAAGATGATCCCTCATGCACATGAATTTCAAGTCATAAAGTGTTCACCCTTAGTTAGCACCGTTGCTAAAGCTTGTTGTTTCGAAGCACCACGTGATGATCGGGTGTGTTAGATTCCGCAAGTGTATACAACGTGAGCAAGCCAGATTTGCTCATGCGGAAACTAAGGTTTGATCTTGACGAGCCTAGCATGTACAGACATGGTCTCGGAACACGGATCACCGAAAGGTAAAGCATGAATCATATAGCAGATATGATGAACATGACGATTGTTCGCCATTGAAACTATATCGACTCTCGTGATGATCGGTGTTGATATGGTGGATTTGGTTCGTGTGATCACTAAAACAATGTGAGGGATATTCTTTTGAGTGGGAGTTCACCTAGATTATTTTTATTATTAACTTGAACTCAATTTGTCATAAACTTAGTCTAAACTATTGCAAATATGTTGTAGATCAATGGCAGCCCCTACCATCAATTTTAATGCGTTCCTAGAGAAAGAAAAGTTGAAAAACAATGGAAGCAACTTCGCGGATTGGTTCCGCAATTTGAGGATTGTCCTCACAGATGGTAATTTGACCTATGTGCTGGATGCACCGCTGGGTGACCCACCTGCAGCTGATGCTGCCGATGAAGTAAAGAACGTTTACCTCACTCGGAAGACTCAGTACTCCACAGTTCAGTGTGCCATCTTGTATGGTTTAGAATCGGAGCTTCAGAAAAGGTTTGAGAATTCAGACCCATATGATATTGTCGAGGATCTCAAATTGATCTTTGAGACTCATGCGGCAATTGAAAGCTATGAGGCTTCTGAAAAGTTCTTTAACTGCAAGATGGAAGAGGGCAGCTCCGTCAGTGAGCATGTGCTTAAGATGTCTGGGCACGCAAACAAATTTCAAAGCTTGGGTATTGTGATTCCTAATGCTTTGGGGATTTACCGCGTCCTCCAATCACTACCACCAAGTTACAAAAACTTTGTGATGAACTACAACATGCAAAACATGAACAAGACGTTGCCAGAACTCTTTGCCATGTTGAAATCTGCAGAAGTGGAGATCAAGAAAGAGCACCAAGTGTTGTTGGTCAATAAGACCACCAAATTCAAGAAAGGCAAGTCTAAGCAGAAGGGACACTTCAAGAAGGGTGGTAAGAAAGTTACCACGCCGACGAAGAAGACCAAGGCTGGACCTAAGCCTGATACTGAGTGCTTTTACTGCAAGGGAGAAGGTCACTGGAAGCGGAATTGCCCAAAGTACTTGGCGGATTTGAAGAACGGCAACATCAAGAAGAAAGGTATATCTGATATAATGTTATTGATGTGTATCTCACTAGTACTCGTAGTAGTGCCTGGGTATTTGATACTGGTTCGGTTGCTCATATTTGTAACTCGAAACAGGTGCTGCAGAATAAACGGAAGCTAGCGAAGAACGAGGTGACGATGCGCGTGGGAAACGGATCAAAGGTTGATGTGATCGTGGTCGGCACGCTACCCCTTCATCTACCATCGGGATTAGTTTTATACTTAAATAATTGTTATTTGGTGCCTGCGTTAAGCATGAACATTATATCGGGATCTTGTTTATTGCGAGACGGTTACTTGTTTAAGTCCGAGAATAATGGTTGTTCGATTTATATGAGTAATATGTTTTATGCACATGCACCTTTGATAGATGGTCTATTCTTGTTGAATCTCGATAGTGGAAATACACATATTAATAACATTGAGGCTAAACGTTTGAAATCGAGCGATAACTCGACCTATATGTGGCACTGTCGTCTTGGTCACATTGGAGTGAAGCGTATGAAGAAACTCCATTCCGATGGACTTCTTGAATCACTTGATTTCGAATCACTTGAAAGATGCGAAGCATGTCTGATGGGTAAAATGACTAAGACTCCATTTTCTGGTATGATGGAGCGAGCTACGGACTTATTGGAAATCATACATACCGATATGTGTGGTCCAATGAGTGTAGCATCGCGCGGTGGTTATCGTTATGTTCTTACCTTCACGGATGACTTGAGTAGATATGGGTATATCTATTTCATGAAACATAAGTCCGAAACTTTCGAGAAGCTTAAGGAATTTCAAAGTGAGGTAGAGAATCAACGTAACGAGAAGATTAAATTTCTACATTCTGATCGTGGAGGTGAATATCTAAGTTACGAGTTTGGCGAGCATTTGAAGAAATGCGGAATACTTTCACAATTGACACCGCCGGGAACACCACAACGTAATGGTGTGTCCGAACGTCGTAATCGAACTCTCTTAGATATGGTTCGTTCTATGATGTCACTTACAGATTTACCGCTATCATTTTGGGGTTATGCATTAGAAACAACCACATTCACTTTAAATAGGGCACCATCTAAATCCGTTGAAACGGCACTGTATGAATTATGGTTTGGGAAGAAACCTAGATTGTCGTTCCTTAAAGTTTGGGGATGCGAAGCCTATGTAAAGAAGTTACAGCCGGACAAGCTTGAACCCAAAGCGGAAAAATGCGTCTTCATAGGATACCCGAAGGAAACTATTGGGTATACCTTCTATCATAGATCCGAAGGCAAAATCTTCGTTGCCAAGAATGGATCCTTTCTAGAGAAGGAATTTCTCTCGAAAGAAGTGACTGGAAGGAAAGTAGAACTCGACGAGGTTGTCGAACCTTCTCTCGAAATTGCGAGTAGCATAGCACCGGAAGAAGTTCTTGTGGTGCCTGCACCAGTTAGAGAGGAAGCTAATGATGATGATCATGAAACTTCGGTTGAAGTTGCTACAGAGCCTCGCAGGTCAACGAGAACTCGTACCACTCCAGATTGGTATGATCCCATTATGAGTGTCATGTTGGTGGACAACACCGATGACCCTGAGACATATGAGGAAGCGATGATGAGCCCAGATTCCAATAAATGGCAAGAAGCCATGAAATCCGAGATTGGATCCATGTACGAAAACCAAGTATGGACTTTGGTGGACTTACCGGATGGCCACAAGGCTGTCGAGAACAAATGGATCTTCAAGAAGAAAACAGATGATGATGGTAATGTTACTGTCAATAAAGCTCGACTTGTCGCAAATGGGGTTCGACAAATTCAAGGAGTTGACTACGATGAGACTTTCTCACCAGTAGCGAAGCTAAAGTCTGTGAGGATTATGTTAGCAATCGCTGCATATTATGATTATGAGATATGGCAGATGGATGTCAAAACAACATTCCTCAATGGAGACATTGATGAAGAGTTGTATATGATGCAACCCAAAGGTTTTGTCGATCCTAAAGATGCTAACAAGGTATGCAAACTTCAACGGTCCATTTATGGATTGAAGCAAGCATCCCGAAGTTGGAATCAACGTTTTGATAAGGTGATCAAAAGTTTTGGTTTTATACAAACTTATGGAGAATCTTGTATTTACAAGAAAGTGAGTGGGAGCTCTGTGGCATTCTTAATACTATATGTAGATGACATATTGTTGATTGGGAATGATGTAGACCTTCTTAATAGTGTCAAGGAATATTTGAATAATAGTTTTTCAATGAAGGATCTTGGCGAAGCAGCTTACATATTAGGCATAAAGATTTATAGAGATAGATCGAGACGCCAAATATCATTGTCACAAAGTACATATTTGGACAAAGTTCTAAAGAGGTTTGGAATGGAAGATAGAAAGAAAGGGTTCTTACCCATGTTGCCCAATACGACCTTGAGTAAAACTCAAAGTCCGACATCGGCAGAAGACAGAGAAAGGATGAGTAAGACTCCCTATGCCTCAGCCATAGGATCTCTAATGTATGCCATGCTATGTACTAGACCCGACATTGCATATGCTGTTAGTTTAACTAGCAGATATCAAAGTGATCCAGGAGTGGATCATTGGACAGCGGTCAAAAACATCCTTAAGTACTTGAGAAGAACTAAGGATATGGTTCTTTCTTATGGAGGTGATGAACAGCTCGTTGTTAATGGTTACACCGATGCTAGTTGGAACACCGATCCGGATGATTCTAAATCACAATCTGGATACGTATTTATTTTGAATGGTGCAGCAGTTAGCTGGAGGAGTGCAAAGCAAAGCGTTGTGGCGAGATCTTCAACTGAATCGGAATACATGGCTGCTTCGGAGGCTTCACAAGAAGCGATATGGATGAAAGAGTTCATTACAGAGCTGGGTGTGGTTCCTAGTGCGCTGGACCCAATGTCTATCTACTGTGATAAAATGGGCGCCATAGCCAATGCGCAAGAACCAAGGTCACACAAGAAGCTAAAGCACATCAAGCTACGTTTTCACGCTATTCGAGAACATATCCAAGATGGGGATATAAAGATTTGCAAAGTACACACAGATCTGAATGTGGCGGATCCGTTGACTAAACCTCTCCCGAGGGCAAAACATGACCAGCACCAAACTGCCATGGGTGTTCGGTATATTACCATGTAATCTAGATTAGATGACTCTAGTGCAAGTGGGAGACTGTTGGAGATATGCCCTAGAGGCAATAATAAATGTAGTTATTATTATATCTTTGTGTTTATGATAAATGTTTGCATTCATGCTATAATAGTATTAACAAGGAAACATTAATACTTGTGTGATTTGTAAACTTAATTTGAAGTCCCTAGTAAAGCCTCTATATAATACTAGATTGTTGGTTAATAGATGATTGTGTTTTTCCTATCATGAACATTGAGATGTTATTAACAACAATATCATATCGTTAGGAGAATGATATGGTGGACATACTCCTATACATAAGCGTAGCATAAAGATCAAGTCATTTTAATAGTTCAATTGCTATATGCTTTCTGATACATAGTAATCTAATTCCTTCGACCATGAGATCATGCATATCACCTTTACCGGATGGATGCTTTGATGACATCAAACACCACACCGTAACTGGGTGGCTATAAAGGTGGCATTGAGTGTTCGGAAAGTATTGGTTGAAACACATGGATCAAGAGTGGGATTTGTCCATCCATATGACAGATAGATATACTCTGGGCCCTCTCGGTGAAATGTCATCCAATTAGCTTGCAAGCATGTGACTGGCTCACAAGGGATCACATATCACGGGAACGAGAAAAGAGTACTTATCGGTAACGAGGTTGAACTAGGTATGCAGAGATACCGATGATCATAACCTTGGATAAGTAAACTATCGTGAGACAAAGGGAAATTGGTATCGTATGTAAGTGGTTCATTCGATCGCAAAGTAATCGTAGAAATATGTGGGAGCCATATGAATTTCCAGATTCCTCTATTGGTTATTGATCGGAGAAGTGTCTCGATCATGTCCGCATAATTCACGAACCGTAGGGAGACACACTTAAGGATTCGACGTTGTTTGAGTAGTTATGGAATGATGATAAAGAGTCCGAATGTTGTTCGGAGTCTCGAATGGGATTCGGGATATCACGAGGAGATCCGGAATGGTCCGGAGAATAAGATTCATATAAGGAAAGTCCCGTTTCGGATTTGGAGAATGATTCCGGTGTTTTCATCGGGAATGTTCTAGAAGGTTTCGGAATGTCCGGCACTCCGGAGGGGAAGGGTACATGAATGTGTTATTACAAGTTGGTATGATTGCATTATGTACTCGGTGTCGTCGCTGAACAAAATAGAGGGTTTATTCAAATCCTAGTTTGAAAAGTCAAACGGCTAGTTTGAAAGTCAAACGGCTATTTTTGGGAAGTGGAAAAGAGGAGGAAATCGAGTTGGGGAGGAGTCCTCGATACCCCGTGGATGAGATCACGGAGAGCGAACACGCTGAGCTACATGTGAAATTATTGGGCTTATCCATTAAGGTGGCGGTCGACTATGCCTTACCTCCTGTACCTGGTGGAACTTACCACTCTCGACCGATTCCAGATGGCTATGCTATTGTCGGGGTGGATGAGGTTGTGAAGGAATATGAGGAAGCACATCTTGACCAAGATACAGGTGAGGGGGAAACTCAACTGAAATTTGAAGTGAAAACAACCATTCTCTGGAAGAAGGAAGACATCATGATTCCAAATTGGAGGCCATTGGCTCCCCCGCCGTCTCCGCAGCGTCATCAATCTGAGCCGCCTCAGCCATCTCCGGGTCATCAGAATACTCCCTTGCCGTCTCCGCCGCATCAGCCGTCTCCGCCGCTTCAGCCATCTCCTGCGCGTCAGCCATCTCCTGCGTGTCAGCGTAAGCGGAAGAGCACTGCCACGAAGAGCACTAGAAGTACTACCATGAAGAAATCTGCAGGAAACCGTACACCGAAGAGTTCAAGGAACTACGTCCTGTAGGCTTCCGCCAAGCCATTGCCGGTATTACCGTGGAATCGCAGTGGCGAGGAGAACAAGAGGATCTCGGAAGACGAGGTTAAGAAATTCTTTGCACCTAAACGGGTCGAGCCAAAGGAGAAACTAGATCCAACTGTGGTGGAGAAGTTTTACAATAATCTTTTGAAACTTGAATCCCCACTTGTGTCGGACTATGAACGCCAGATTATAAAGGGGGGTGCAAGGCAGAGGGAGTCTGAAAGTAGTAGTCATGCACCTCGGAAAGCAGTTCCCTAGCTCGGAGAGCAGGAAAACCAATCGTGCGCCCCGCTCCAAGTGTTCTATACACGGATAGCTCCCCCTGTAAATGATTACGAGAAAGAGCTACAAAGAAAGGCCAATGAGATGGGGATGACTTACATTGCATACTTGAACATCATGGGAGACCAATTGCCCAAAGGCGATATCAACCCCATATAGCCATGGAAGTATGGGAAGAATCTCGTAAGAAAGAGGAGCTCAAGAATCTACCAACAAAGATGCGAAGATTGCATAAGTGATACCTTAATTTCTGCAAGACAAAAGAAGAATGGATCACGACACATATAAGAGATGAGATTTTCTTGTGCGGAGACGACCAAATCACCTTCAAAATTGAAGACTTGCATTATTTATTCAAATAGAAGGAACTCGACAAAGCTGCCCTCAGCCTTTATTGTGTGTAAGTATTATTTCTGTAATTTCTATCTTAGCTCATTCAATTCATTAATTTCATGTATGTATATGCTCACCATATATGTATATACTATTATGCAGGAAAAATATTATGGAATACATGAAAGGAGGCCCTTATGACATTGGGTTCGTTGACCCAAATAGAGTTCATGAAGGAGTGGTACAACACAAACCCGGGCAAACAGAATATTTCTTGCTAATGTCTTTACTGAGACAACAAACCAAAAGAGAAATACTATTGCCTTACAACTTCTCATGAGTGTTACCCGCTCTTGTATATATTCTGTTTCGCTTACTCGATGTTAAGTGTAACTGATGATGAGTTATGCGTGCGCAGGTTCCATTTTATTCTGCTAGTCATTCAAGTTGACGCAGGAAAAGTTCTTTTCATGGACTCGGCATGAAAATACAAAGAGCTATGGGCATACTTTAAAGCGATGCTCCAGAGGTAATTTCAATCATATTATCGCACTAGATCGGCAACTTTCGTGACAACAAGTAATTAATTACTCCTTTATTCATTTTCTTTGCTGGGCAGGGTTTGGAAAAGGTTCACGGGCAGGGCCGTGGGTGAATGGTCAGAAGAACTAGAATTTGTAGATCAAAATATAAGTAATACTAGCCATCTAGGTCTGCGTATCTCTTTGATTCTGCTTTCAATTCCATTATATCATGCTTTATTGATTATTATTTTGATTAAACTCTCTATTCTCGTGAAGTTTGCGTAGCAGGGAGCCAACAATAACTTATGCGGATATTACGTTTGCGAGTTCATTCGCAACACAATATGTGCGACGGACCAAGCCGCACTAGAACAACTTAGAGTACGTAAACGAAATATACAACATTATTTTATTACCATTAGTTGTGTTGAGTTTTATTCTTATATATATTGACCTCATTCTTCATATATATTTAGATCGAACGGATGTGAGACAAACTCCTACCATTTGACCGTGTACGAGCCATTCAAGAGGAATTGGCGGGGTTCATACTTGATGAGGTCGTCACGCCTGGGGTAGAACTCTATAGATATCCAGAATGAACGTGTACGGAGATGCTATATTGTATATATGCTTGAACGTGTTTGTCTGGTACTTGATGCTTGAACGTGTACGGAGAATACCACAATGACGATGTCTTTGTATAATAATAGTTGCTTAATTATTGATGTACGTATGTACCGAGGATGTATGTATATACCTCTCCCGATCGATCCCCCTCCCCCGTCCCCGCTGCCGCAGAAATCCGTCCAAAACGGGGCGGCGGCAGTACTCTGTCGTGGCAGAGATTTAGACCATTTTCTTGTCATGACAGAGAACCTGTGTTAAAGGGGGTGGAGCTCTGCGGGAGCCCCCACATGGACCATCCTTTAACAGCGGTTTGTATAAGAACTGGTGTTAAAGGGAGGAGGGGGGCTCTAACACCGTAACCGCAACAGCGGTTCGATAACCAGTGTTAGAGGCATCTCCGAACCGGTGTTAGAGACATACATGTGCACAAGTGATATGACCACCGGCGATGCAATTTCTGAAATACCAGGCACTGTTCTTTACAGAAGCATGCGACCTGTCTGAGCAGTGAGCGATCAATATTTAACAGTACACACAAAGAAACGAATGCTTACTTCAAGACAAGCTTTTTTAGCCAAATCTGAATATTTCAGTTGCAAAGAGCTATTTTAAAAATGTAATCAGTATACATGACCTTTTTAAGTTACGGCATGACTGAAACCAGGTGCATTTTCTGGATGGGCTCGGTACATATTTTTCTTGGAAACAGGCTACCCTGCTATATTAATATAACAACCACACATAAAATAAAATAAATCGAGCCAAAGAAAATACCGGGACAACAACACAAAAGAAAAGTAATGAAACTAATGGCAAATTGACGAAACGAGGAAGACCTTCAACCGCTGAGCCCTTCGATGTTCACCCACCACGCTCCAAGCACCTCGAAGTGCCAAGTACCAAGCAGCTCCTTCAAGAAGGGAAGAACCGTTGACACGGCGCTATTGCCCGAAAGTACTGGTCATAGGGTTTCCCCGGCACTCAAAGTAAAGTGGACTGGGGATACCCGCGACGCCCTCTAGGAAGGAATGACACCTCCTGAAGGCGGCACCGTGTCGGTGTCGGACAGGCCGACAAGAATTTCTTCCGATCCCCACCCACAAAAAACCCCGGGCACAACGTAAAACCACCACCGACCTCGCCACCCACCAGAATGTGTCACCACGATCTTACAGTCACCCATCGTCATCTCTTCATGAACACTGGCATGTGGCCTGCAAGACGAAGACATATGACAAAGCTAGAACGAGGAATGACAGCACTGCAGCCATGCGGGAGGGACCAACCTACACCATTGAGAGATGATAGTCGACCGGAAAGAGCACCAGGGGCACACCAGGTCTAGGCAGGCCCAACCAGGACCAGATCAAGCCCGTAAAGCCCATGTTGCACCGTTGCAACTGGCAGACTGCATCACCGTTGTGCCCTGTACGAGCATCTTCACCGCCACCATATCTAGAAGGCATACAACTGCACACACCATAGACCACTCAAAGCCCATATGGGGTCTGAGAGGCCTAGATCATGGCTAGGAAGGCAGCGCCAATGCCAATCTATCGCATCTGCGACGCCCCGCTACACCACCCTCGGCGCCACCGCCACCATCTCCACTCGGGAACTCCGAACCACGAGCTCCTGAAGAGCACCGCGCCTATGAGAGATAAGGCCCCGACCCTCTCTCAAGGCGTGGGTAGAAGCAGTCCGACGCCGTCGGTGCCGCCCGAGTTTCGCCCGGCGACCCATGCCAACCGTGTTGAAAGGGGATGGAGGGTGGAGGGGAGAGTGCCCCCGTCGCCCTCGCGGGCGAGAGGAGGAGGGGGACACTACTACGCAACATTTTTCACTCGAAAGGATGAATATGACATGTACGTTATTTTAAATGGGTACAATTTACCATTTATTTTCAACATTTGTCACTCAGAAGGATGAATCTGATCTGCATTTTCTTTTAAACGCGTTTTGAACGTCAGTGGCCAAATCCAGCAAGAGGGAGGGGGGTAATCGGGGGCGCCGACGTGTAGCACCCCGGGTAAAACCACTACTAGAAAATCGCTCGTTTTTTTTGTATCATCATGACGACATGCTCATGTCATCATGCCATATTTCATTTGAGTATCCTCATGACTGCATGCATGTTTTCAACCTAAAAATATTCCCCCCTAAAACCCTATGTTGTTTTCTAATTATCCTCGCCTTCTTTTCAAATGATAAAACCCCGATGTTTCGGATATCTCCGTTTGTCTAAAACTATTAAAAAAGTCTTTAAAATAAACTATCTAAATAAATAGCATCAAACAATTTAAAATCGGGGGAGGCAGCCGCCAGCCAGGCCCAAAAGCCCAGCCGCAGCTACCTACTACCCCATATATAAAACCCTAACCCTAATCCTGGCTAACCCTAACACCCAAACCATCCCCACCACTACTCCCCACCTGCCGCCGCCACTCTCTCACACGACGCACGCAAGTAGCCGCCCTGCCCTCACAGGCTAAACCGCCCGCACACCCTTCCCGCGTACGCACACTCCACCGCTCGCTACCCAACCCCATCCCGCTTGTGACCACGCTCCCCTGACCCTCCCTGACTGACATGACGCCTAAGGCTGGTTCTAGTGGGAGTATCATAATACTAGTATCATGCATATGATACTAGTGTATGATACTATGTCTCTAGTGCATTGTATCATGTAGTAGTATCATAGTAGGGATATATTTATTGATTTGTAGAATCTCTATGTAAAATGTGTGTACAAGATTTACTTGCCATTATGATTTCTAGTTTTACGTGTTATGATACGGTATCTACCTATGATACACTAATCACCTCTCTCTTCATTAATTATGACGCCACATCAGATTTTTGCCAAGTTGGCATGCATGATACACCTTATGTTACTAGCACTAGGACCAGCCTAACACCACCCCGCACGCGTCGGGATCCCCACCCCGCCCCACCTACCGTGATCATGTGCCCCGCTCTCCCGTCCCCAACCTCAATCCCCTCGACCCCGCGCGGCACCGCCGCCAGCAACTCCCCGCGCGCCATCCTGGCCCTGTCCCTCCTCTCCTCGCTGTCGCAGGTTCCTCCGCCGCCCTCTCTGCTCCCGCCGCCGGCCGCTCGTCACGGCACCATCAGCCCTTGCAGGCCCTTGCCTTCTCGCTCCTCTCCCTCTAGCCGTCGCCACCATCCCGCCTCTCCAATACCGACAGTGGCCGCTCGCTCGTCTGCGCCCCTCCTCTTCCCCGAGTCCCCTCGGTGCTACGCCCGCAGTTTTCTCGTGTCGGCCTGCCTTGCCTCCCTAGTGCTCCACCCCACGCGCAAGCGCCGGCCATAGCCACGAGCCGCCAACCCCGACCCTGCCGCCCAGCGCCTTCGCCTCCGCCGGCTGACGACCTCCGGCTCGCCCGCTTCCCCAAGCGCCTCCCCTCCCTTGATAGCAGAGCACCTCGCCGCCAGATGCGCGTGTGCGTCCTCTCCTCCTGCATGCGCGTGACACAGACGTGGCCTATTTGGGGCATCCATGTGCTCTTGTTCAGTTTGTGCCCGAAGCAACCGTGTAGTGGTGTGGTGTGTGCTGCTCAACTGAAGACGGAGATTGTCTGAGTACGGGTGGCATGCGAGTGATGTTGTAGATCCATGAGCTACACGTGTCAAACGCAAGGACAACCTTGAACCGAAAACCACTTGTGTCGGAACCAATTTCGTCACCGGCACAAGAAGTCAGGAGCCAAAGAGGATCTTCCCGAACTTTTAAGGCCGATCCATCAGCACACCAAGACCTCTGACCCCGAATCGGAAGGGCTTCTTCACGAAACGCCAAGTCCTCCGTCATGGAACGTCGAGCTCTTCCTCCCGGAACATGAAGACCAAACCTCGGCGCTTTTTCTTCCTTCTCGTTGATCTGGATCCGAAGCCCCGATCCCGGAGTCCAAGGCCGACCCCGTCGAACCTCGAGACCTCGGATCCAACCCCCCTTCCCTAATGTGTGACCCCTTTTCTAAGACCCATATTTTTATAATATATAATATCTACCTATTGCATAACTGGACATGCTTGCACACATATCATGTGGTTTGGGGGCATTACGCCGATTCACCTCATAATTAAATATGTAAACCATATGCGGGATATTCTAGTGTTATATTGGCTCCATTTAAATTTGTATAGCGAACCGATGACTTAATTTGCCTTGTTAATACCACATTTAAATTGCGGGGTATCTAAATAACTTGAACCTTCTAATTAATTGTCAGGACCCGGTTCCGCTTAATATTGCCTAATTGCATCACACCTTTGCCATGTCATGTATCATACATGCATCATGCCCGATCTTCTGTCGTGGTATTAAATAGTGCATCCGGTGTTTCTTCTAGTGTTTTGCTTCTTCACGGATTAGGCCGATGTGTTGATGCGAGTGTCGATATGATCTTCGGATGAACCTTCGGCAATGTTTCCCAGGCGAGTATTCTCCCCCTTTCTACCTATTTTACATTTATAGTCTTTACTTCCTCCTGTTGATCTATTGCTATCCGTGTTGTGTTGCTTTAGTTTCCGTGCACCATTTATATTCCTTGCAGCCTCTTTATTGCCTCGGACACCTCCTATTACCCGTTGTTTGGTAGATAGTCGGTCTTGCGAGTCATAGTTGCTTGCTCAGGTGCTACTTCGCGTCGTTGATGTTCCACTGATGTTGGGGGTTGGCATATGCTTAATGGTGGAGAAGATCATGGCTTTAATTACAATTTGTTAATAAAATGTTGGAAGTAGATATAACTAATGCAGAGGCATAGGTGGGTAATAGTTGAGATCTGGTAATTATCCTGCCCCCTATGTCCACCTAGGACCCGATTTCTTGACACCTGTTTTGAGACTAAGCGCGCTAACCACATGTGGGGTGTATGGGCACCCCTATCGGCTTAGTACTTGATTTCAAAGTACTGTTCTGGGGGTCACAAACTAGTTTGGGCGTTATACGTTACCCACTATACCTATGCCATATATGAGATGTTTATTACCTGTTGCTCGATGAGCATTTACTACTATTGTGTAGGTGTGGCACTCTGTCATGGGAATATATTGTCTATGGCCTCTGCTCGCGTGACAAGTGCACGCAACCTTAGGGTTCGTACGAGGATTAGCTATACCTCATACGAGTAGCTCTTTTGGGTGGCCCCAATGTACTTGCTTTAGGTCTAACAAAGCGTCGTGTCTGAGGCCCCACCGATATACCGATGGGTGTATGTTAATTGATCTGGCAACGAGGGTCGAAGTGCATGTGAAAACTTTGGTGAACCCCCGTAGGGTTAAATCTTTTCAAAAAGTCATGTTCGTGGTTATGGATGACTTGGAGCACAGTTTCTCGATCATAGACAACTATAAATAAAGTTTACTGTTATAATTTGACTTGTATCTGATATGAATAGTAAGTTGGAAAACCACCATGGAATGAATGAATAAAACTGCCAATTGTGTGAGTTTTCTCGGCATGACTTCCTTGTTTGGTCTCGAGGGGGAAATTCCAAGATGGATATGATTGGTGGTCGTATCGGGTTGGTGCCGAATAGGTCTTTCTTATCCCTCTCTGATAGCCGACAGTTGTATGGAGTCTCTATAGGTTTTTTAGTGCATGCTTCACTGCAGCTTCAGTCCATCATACCCATGTAGGCGAGAGCGGCCGAATTCTAAGTATCGATGTGTACTGGCCTCAGTACTGACCACTCGCTTTTTTACTTTTCCCTTTGTCGAAACCCCTTTTGTGTAGCAGGTTTGAGGTCAACGTCATTAGCAGTGTTACCCTTCCGTCTTTGCCTAGGCAGGGTTATGGACGCCATTGGTTATTCTTCAGGGCTCTTAGCCTAATTTGCATCTTGTTCGTACTCGGATGATGTATCGTTTTCAAGGTGATTTAGATCTTTGTGTTGTATACCTATATTCTTTACTCGTTGAGTCATTGTTGTATATATGTTCTGTGGGTTCCATCGTGGACTATTGTGTAATGATTTTACTTCGTTTTCCACCTGCACGCAAGTGCTTGATGGGCATCTTTGGATCGTTTCTATGCGGGTTTGGCAGAAAGCGCTAAGACTTGCATATGACCGATTCGAGGGTGTTACACGACGCCACTTGAAAAAGTTGGCGGGCCAGCCCTGTTGGCGGGACACCAAAATATTCCCTCACTTTCCCCATTTTCCCTCCTTTTTCCTTCCCAATCCCGCCATTTCTCCCCCTTGTCGCCCCCAGTCCTGCCATTTCCCTGCCCTACCTCTCCTCTCCATTGCTCCACTTCCACCGCCACCATGCAACGAAGAGGTACCAAGCTCCCCTCGCGTTGGTGCCTGCGAAGAAAGGGAAGGTCGACAAGCAGATGCCGGAGGCGATGACCAATGCGGAGTGGGTGTTTGACATCCAGCGCATGTAAGTGGAGAACGCGAGCTGCCGACTGAGGGAGAAGAACTCGATGCTACGTCGGCCGGCGAAGGCTGATATGTCGTAAACGTATCTATAATTTTTGATATTCCATGCTTGTTTAGTATCAACTTTGGTATGTTTTGTCTACACTTTGGGGTACTCTTATACATTTTCTAGGACTAACCTATTAACAAGATGTCGTAGTGCTAGTTGCCTGTTTTCTGCTATTTTTGGTTTCAGAAAATCTAGTAAGGAAATATTCTCGAAATTGGATGGGACAAAAGCCAAAGTCAATATTTTACCGAAGAGAACACAGAGACCGAAGGGCAGTCGAAGGGGGGCCACGAGGTGGCTACACCGTAGGGCCGCGCGGCCCAGGTGGAGCGCCGCCACCTGGTGTGGGCCCCTTGGGTGCCCTCCTGCGTCGCCTCTTCGCCTATAAAGTCACCCCGATGCAGAAACCCTAAGCACCCGATCAGATCTCCACGAAACAGTCTGTAGCCGCCACCACCATCGTCCCTAGATCGGGGGATCTGAAGCTCTTCCTGGCACCCTCTCGGAGGGGAGAGATCATCCCGGAGGCCTTGTTCATCACCATGCCAGCCTTCGGTATAATGCGTGAGTAGTTCACCCTTGGACTATGGGTCCATACAGTAGCTAGATGGTTGTTTCTACTCCTTTGTGCTATCATGTTTAGATTTTGTGAGCTTTGTTCATGATCAAGATCATCTATTTGTAATCATACATGTTGTGTTTGCGGGGATCCGATGGATATTGAGATACTATGTTAGATTCATTATTGATTCTATCATGTATGATTGATTATTGATTCTATCATGTCTGTGTTGTTTGTGATCTTGCATGCTCTCAGTTGCTAGTAGCTATCTTGGACAAGTAGATGCTTGTGACTCCAAGAGGGAGTATTTATGCTCGATATTGGGTTCATGCCTCTATTGAATCTGGGGAAGTGACAGAAATTTCTAAGGTTGTAGATGTGCTGTTGCTACTAGGGAGAAAACAAAAATCTTTTGTTCATGGAACAATTGTATTGTTTACTTTACACACATTGCAATTATCTGTTGCTTGCAACTTAATACTGGAGGGGGTTCGGATGATAACCTGAAGGTGGATTATTAGTCATAGATGCAGTTGGATTACGGTCTATGTATATTGTTGTAATTCCCAATCAAATCTCATAGGAGTCATGATGTCTAGTATATGCATTGGTATGCTTTCTCAACTTGTCAATTTCCCTGCTATAATTTGTTCACCCAGCATGTTATCTATCTTAAGGAGAACACCTCTAGTGAATTGTGGACCGCGGTCCATATTTACCATTGTTACATCATCTACTGTTACCGTTTACTTTCTACAAGCAACCATTACCTTCCACACTATATGTTTAATCCTTTGTTTTCAGCAAACCAGTGAGATTGACAACCTCACTGTAAGTTGGGGAAAAGTCTTGAGTTTGTGTTGTGCAGGATTCCAGGTTGCTAGCAACACCTTGGAGTTGTTTGCTTGATCCTACTGATTCGATAACCTTGGTTTCATAACTGAGGGAAGACTTTCCGCTGTGCTCATCACACCTTGCTCTTGGGGTCTCCCAACGAAGCTCTACAACTGAGCCACGTCAAGATTTTCTGGCGCCGTTGCCGGGGAGTTAAGGACATCTTTACAAGGGGAGTCTTTCACAACCACTCTCTTTACTTTGTTTTTGTTTTGCTTAGTTTCTTTTGCTTCTTTTTACCAAAAATTACAAAAACAATAGTTTCGTTAGGTTTGCTTTTTATTATCAAAAACACACAAAACATTAGTTCTTCCTATAGTTGTCACCTTGCTCCAGCTCACCATGTTGATCCCTAAGTTCACCCTGAAAGACCTTTCAATAGGTAGTGGCTCTATAATTGGGAAAGAAAATATTGAAGAATTCTTTAATCATATTAGTAAACATGAGGATATTGAGGATAGATCCTTAGCAGAACTTGCTCCTAATTATGAAATTGCTGCAGTTTCTTTAGTTCATATGTTGGGGGCTAGGTTTGTTAACCTTAACCCCATGATGCAAATAATGTTTCTTAAACTTAAAGAAATTAAGGATGTTGAAAAGAGAGATTTTATTATAGAAACTTTGATAAAGGAGTTCAATGATGTTGCTAAGGAAGCTAAAAAGGTCTTTGATCATTTTAATATGCTAGGCTCATGTGTAGATGTTATGGATACATTAGAAAAGTTGGATAAAACCAAACCCAATGGAGAGGAAATTAAAATACCCATACATTTTAAACTGGTAGGAATGCATGAAGCTTTAGAAAAGAATTTTGATTGGATTGTTCCTAAAAACCCGTTTGATGAAAGAAGTGAACCCAAGAGTGTTGTGAGAGGATCCTATAGAACTCATTTAGTGTAGATACCTTTCTTGGTTGAAGAAATTTCGAGTATTGATCTTAATGCTTCTTTATTTGAAAATAGTTGATTCTTGCTTCTTGTGCCTAACTTAAATGCGTTAAATAAAAGTACTTCTTGGGAGATAACCCAATAGTTTTATTGAGTCTTGGAAGTTATTAATTATGTAATAACCTATTCTTATCCTTTTTGTTTGATTTTTAAGCCAAGAATAACCTCTAATGAGAGAGAAGTAAGATTTGGGGAAGTTGCTGTTCCGAAACAGATTTTTGTGCTTCACTGTAAAAATTCGTGAAAAATCTCTACATGTCGAATTGAGCTGTAATTTTCTGAGTAAATGCCTTAGGTTGTTATCTAACTTTCTTTAGTTCAACACTTTTCGATTTGAGCAACATAAGGGCTTCGAAAAAAAAATACCTGCTGGTCTGTTTTGACAGATTTCTGCCATTATTTGTATTTGCCTTTTATTGATTTGATTTTGAGTTCTCTTTGGTAAATTGAGCCTTTTAAAGGAATTGCTACAGTAGCTTGTGTTTTTAATAAATGTTTTGCTGTGTTAAAACTAAACCCAAAGGCTTATTAATTTTGAATGCACTAATGTTGCTAATGAAGATTGTGTGAAGTTTTGTATGAAGGAAATTTTCAAGTGTAGGGGAAGAACAATGTGATGAGATGAAGAATGGACAAAATCTCAAGCTTGGGGATGCCACCCTGTGTCACCCCAATAAATATTCAAGAGGTACAAATGTCAAAGCTTGCGGATGCCCAAGGCATCCCCTTCTTCATCAATAAAAATCTCAGGTCTCTTTCTAGACACTTCGTTTTTATTGTTTTTCATGCACTATTGTGTTATTCTTGGAGCGTCTTAGTTTTCGTTTTTGGTTTTAGTTTTCTTAGTTTGCTTGAATAAAGTAGTTGGACCCCCGCTTTCGTTGTGTTGTTTCAAATAAGTTGATTGGTGTTGGAAAAGAGTACAAAGTTTCATGCTTTAGTGGTACAAAAGGGAGCTTGTTTTGACTATGGCTTAGACTTTATCATGGCATACTAGATGTTGTTTTGACCTTATGCTTAGTGATTATTCCTGTAGCATTACTTGTTCTAAACAATTGAGATTGCTTAATGTTCCTTGAAAGAATCATGTATTGTTTTAGCATACAAAAGCTTAATATTGTGGTATTCTCCTTTGATGCTTTGTTTGGGTTGACTTGGCACATGCTCACACCCTGTTATGACTATGAACCAGTCACCTTAGCCTCTATGATCATTTAGTTTTTGACTTGTGATACCACTTTATGCTTTGATTGATAATGTTTTGGCGCTCTGCATGATTATGGCCATTATTGCTCCCTTAGTTGGTCGATCCGAGTCTTTTGCTAGCCTCCACTTGTACTGAGTAAGATCTACTCATGCATCCAACTCCCAAGAAACCAAGTTATTTCAAATAGTCCACTATAAATTCCTATGCATGGTGTGTTACACCATTCCAAGTATATTCTTGTTTTATCAATCTTCCAAATTAAACTTGTTACGAGAAAATAAGTGATTAAAGCTCTCACAAACTTGATGGTGTAGGGGTTCGTAGCATGGAAAACAAATATTTTCTACCGCATACAAACAAACAAGCCAAGATCTATCTACTAGATTGTAGCAACGAGTCGATAGAGGAACTCACCCTCGAAGATTCCAAAGTGTTTAACGAGAGCAGATTCTCGTGGGTGATGTAGTCGTAATCTTGCCGATCTCAAGATCGTGTAGACGATCCTTCCGGCGTTGCGTTCCGGCAGCGCTTCCGCAGTAGGTCACACGTTCGGTACTCGATGAAGACCTTCCTCTACCTTGTTCCTGTAGGCAGCGGAGGTTGTAGCACTCTCCTCGCAATTCCGGCAGCACGACGGCGTGGTACTGGAAGTAGAGGGGAGATCTCGCAGGGCTTCGCCTTAAGCCGGAGCGAGTATGGTGGACTATGAGAGAGGCCTTGGCGATCTAGGGTTTAGAGGCACCAAGGGAGGAGGCTAGGCCGGCGGCTAGGGCATGGGGAGAGCCCCAACTCGGCGGCTAGGGCAAACCCTAGGGCGGCGGCGACTTGTGGTGGCCGGCGACTAGGGCTAGGGTTTTGGTGGAGAGAGGTGTAGGGAAGAGGGGGCACCCCTGCCCCTTCTTTTATAGGTGGGAGGGTGCCGGCCAAGGGGAGGGATTCCTCCCCCAAGTCGGCCTCCTTGGCCTGCGGGTGGAGGGAGAGGAACTCCTCCCAAAGTAGGTTTCCTACCCTCCACCAAGCAAAACTGCCGTTTGACTTTTCAAATTGGCGTTTGACTTTTCAAACTAGGATTTGATTTCTCCCTTTATTTTGCCCAGCCATGATACCTAGTACATGATGCAACCATTCCACATTGTCATGACACATTCATGTACCCTTCCCCTCCGGAGTGCCGGATCTTCCGGAACCTTCTAGAACATTCCCGATGAAAACACCGGAATCATTCCCCAACTCCGAAACAGGACTTTCCTTATATGAATCTTATTCTCCGGACCATTACGGATCTCCTCGCGATATCCCGGATCCCATCCGAGACTCCAAACAACATTCAATCTCTTACTCATCATTCCATAACTACTCAACAACATCGAATCCTTAAGTGTGTCTCCCTACGGTTCGTGAATTATGCAGACATGATCGAGACACTTCTCCGAATAATAACCAATAGAGGAATCTGGAAATTCATATGGATCCCACATATTTCTACGATTACTTTGTGATCGAATGAACCACTTACATATGATACCAATTTCCCTTTGTCTCACGATAGTTTACTTATCCGAGGTTTTGATCGTCGGTATCTCTGCATACCTAGTTCAACCTTGTTACCGATAAGTACTCTTTTCTCGTTCCCGTGGTATGTGATCCCTTGTGATGCAGTCACATGCTTGCAAGCTAATTTGATGACATTCCGCCGAGAGGGCCCAGAGTATCCATCATATGGATGGACAAATCCCACTCTTGATCCATGTGTCTCAACCCATAGTTTCCGAATACTCAATGCCACCTTTATAGCCACCTAGTTACGGTGTGGTGTTTGATTTCATCAAAGTATCCTTTCGGTGATGGTGATAAGCATGATCTCATGGTCAAAGGAATTAGGTTACTAAGTATCAGAAAGCTTATAACAATTGAACTATTAAAATGACTTGATCTTTATGCTACGCTTATCTATAGGAGTATGTCCACCATACCATTCTCCTAATGATATGATCTTGTTATTAACAACATCTCAAATGTTCATGATCAAGAAACCATGATCATCTATTAATCAACAAGCTAGTATTATGAAGAGGCTTTACTAGGGACTCTAATTTAGTTTACAAATCACACAAGTATTAATGTTTCTGGTTAATACTATTATAGCATGAATGTAAACATTTATCATAAACACAAAGATATAATAATAACTACATTTATTATTGCCTCTAGAGCATATCTCCAACAGTTTCCCACTTGTGCTAGAGTCAACTAATCTAGATTACATGGTAATATACCGAACACCCATGGCAGTTTGGTGTTAGTCATGTTTTGCCCTCGGGAGAGGTTTAGTCAACGGATCCGCCACATTCAGATCTGTGTGTACTTTGCAAATCTTTATGTCACCATCTTGGACATGTTCTCGAATAGCGTGAAAACGTAGCTTGATGTGCTTCAGCTTCTTGTGTGACCTTGGTTCTTGCGCATTGGCTATGGCGCCCATGTTATCACAGTAGATAGACATTGGGTCCAGCGCACTTGGAACCACACCGAACTCTGTAATGAACTCCTTCATCCATATCGCTTCTTGTGAAGCCTCCGAAGTAGCTATGTATTCCGATTCAGTTGAAGATCTCGCCATAACGCTTTGCTTTGCACTCCTCCAGCTAACTGCTACACCATTCAAAGTAAATACGTATCCAGATTGCAGGGCCGGGCCGGCAAAATCCGGGGGCCTGTGCGAAAATTTAAAATAGGGTCTTATCTCACACAAAAATTTGAACAAATAAATAATTCTAATGTATATGATAGAATATTTTGCGTAACAATTGCATATATTAAGAATCATACCTATATAACTTGGAGTTTCATAACGTTTATTTGAACATCATCATTCTTTTTGTGTTCTTTGAAATAAAATATTCAATGATATCCTCATAATCAATATTCTTCAACACTTCGCTCTCAAGTGAATTATTCAAGTTAACATCAATATATTCTTCCCCTACCTCAATATAAATTGTCTTTGTCTATCCATCTCTAGAACGATTGTAAGAAACAATTGCAAGTGCAAGGGTATTACCAGATGGCACTTCTGATGTTTCTTTTCTAATAAATTTGTCTATAGCACCTTTTGAAGATTTAATTAAATTTTGTTCCTTTTTCTCTTGCATTTCTGGAACCGGACTAATGTTTCTCCATGTCGACTCTGTGTTATTGAAACAAAAATAAAATAAAATAAAAGTATGGATGTGATCAGAAATTAGAAGCGCTTGATTTTACGATCAATCGATGAGGATTGAGACGATGAAGAGTTGGAAGAACTGTGGCCAATCGGTCACCTGCCATGGTATCGCTCGTCGCCGACTCGTCGTGGCTTGTGAACGCGATCAACTGGATTTGTGTGCCGCATCCGCGTTGTCGTCAACTCGTCGGTTATGTTCGCCGGCTCGTCGCCGACTTGTCGTGGCATGATTGGTTTTGTGTGCCACGTCCGTGTTATTGCCGACTCGCCGCGTCGTTTTTGTTTGTCGGCTCGTCGCTTGGCTTCCTTCCTGTGGGTGCGTCGGCAGGGCCGGGAATCCTGGCCGATTTGATTAGAGTTGATCGGATCGATCATAACTCAGCACCAGCAATGCAGCGAGTCCCGGCTGTCCAGCAGCAGCAACGCAGCGAGGCTTGCAGCCCAGCATGCGCACAGTAGCCCAACAAAGCAGCAGAGCAGCGCGCGAGAGATGCACGGCCCAGCGTGCCCCAGCAGTATACAAGTATACGTACGTATACAGAAACTTGGGCCCCTCAAAATTGTGGGCCCTGTGCCGCTGGCACACTTGGCACCACTATGGGCCCGGGCCTGCCAGATTGTGATTTAGAATCATCCGGATCGGTGTTCCAACTAGCATCGGTGTAACCATTAACAACGAGCTGTTCATCACCTTCATAAGAAAGAACCATATCCTTAGTTCTTCTCAAGTACTTAAGGATGTTTTTGACCGCTTTCCAATGATTCACTCCTGGATCACTTTGATATATGCTAGTCAAACTAACAGCATATGCAATGTCGGGTCTAGTACATAGCATGGCATACATTA
Organism: Avena sativa; assembly: GCA_916181665.1. Classification (NCBI taxonomy): domain Eukaryota; kingdom Viridiplantae; phylum Streptophyta; class Magnoliopsida; order Poales; family Poaceae; genus Avena; species Avena sativa. The sequence goes on along the minus strand of OV702279.1, from coordinate 363,608,633 downwards.
GAGATCCTATGGCTGAGGCATAGGGAGTCTTACTCATCCTTTCTCTATCTTCTGCCGTTGCTGGACTTTGAGTTTTACTCAAGGTCGTATTGGGCAACATGGGCAAGAACTCCTTCTTGCTATCTTCCATTCCAAACCTCTTTAGAACTTTGTCCAAATATGTACTTTGTGACAATGATATTAGGCGTCTCGATCTATCTCTATAAATCTTTATGCCTAATATGTAAGCTGCTTCGCCAAGATCTTTCATTGAAAAACTATTATTCAAATATTCCTTGACACTATTAAGAAGGTCTACATCATTCCCAATCAACAATATGTCATCCACATATAGTATTAATAATGCTACAGAGCTCCCACTCACTTTCTTGTAAATACAAGCTTCTCCATAAGTTTGTATAAAACCGAAACTTTTGATTACCTTATCAAAACGTTGATTCCAACTTCGGGATGCTTGCTTCAACCCATCTACGGACCGTTGAAGTTTTCATACCTTGTTAGCATCTTTAGGATCGACAAAACCTTTGGGTTGCATCATATACAACTCTTCATCAATGTCTCCATTGAGGAACACTGTTTTGACATCCATCTGCTATATCTCATAATCATAATATGCAGCGATTGCTAACATAATCCTCATAGACTTTAGCTTTGCTACTGGTGAGAAAGTCTCATCGTAGTCAACTGCTTGAATTTGTCGAAACCCTTTTGCGACAAGTCGAGCTTTATAGACAGTAACATTACCATCAGCATATGTTTTCTTCTTGAAAATCCATTTGTTCTCGACAGCCTTCCGGCCATCCGGTAAGTCCACCAAAGTCCATACATGGTTTTCGTACATGGATCCAATTTCGGATTTCATGGCATCTTGCCATTTATTGGAATCTGGGCTCATCATCGCTTCCTCATATGTCGCAGGGTCATCGGTGTTGTCCACCAACATGACACTCATAACGGGATCATACCAATCAGGAGTGGTACGAGTTCTCGTTGACCTGCGAGGCTCTGTAGCAACTTCAACCGAAGTTTCATGATCATCATCATTAGATTCCTCTCTTATTGGTGTAGGCGCCACAGGAACTACTTCCGGTGCTGCGCTACTCGCAAGTTCGAGAGAAGGTTCAACAACCTCGTCGAGTTCTACTTTCCTTCCAGTCACTTCTTTCGAGAGAAATTCCTTCTCTAGAAAGGATCCATTCTTTGCAACGAAGATTTTGCCTTCGAATGTATGATATAAGGTATACCCAATAGTTTCCTTCGGGTATCCTATGAAGATGCATTTTTCCACTTTGGGTTCAAGCTTGTCCGGTTGTAACTTCTTTACATAGGCTTCGCAAGCCCAAACTTTAAGGAACGACAATTTAGGCTTCTTCCCAAACCATAATTCATACGGTGTCGTTTCAACGGATTTAGATGGTGCCCTATTTAAAGTGAATGCGGCTGTTTCTAATGCATAACCCCAAAATGATAGCGGTTAATCTGTAAGTGACATCATAGAACGAACCATATCTAAGAGAGTTCGATTACGACGTTCGGACACACCATTACACTGTGGTGTTCCCGGCGGTGTCAATTGTGAAAGTATCCCGCATTTCTTCAAATGCTCGCCAAACTCGTAACTTAGATATTCACCTCCACGATCAGAACGTAGAAATTTAATCTTCTTGTTACGTTGATTCTCTACCTCACTTTGAAATTCCTTAAACTTCTCGAAAGTTTCGGACTTATGTTTCATGAAATAGATATACCCATATCTACTCAAGTCATCCGTGAAGGTAAGAACATAACGATAACCACCGCGCAATGCTACACTCATTGGACCACACACATCGGTATGTATGATTTCCAATAAGTCTGTAGCTCGCTCCATCATACCAGAAAATGGAGTCTTAGTCATTTTACCCATCAGACATGTTTCGCATCTTTCAAGTGATTCGAAATCAAGTGATTCAAGAATTCCATCGGAATGGAGTTTCTTCATATGCTTCACTCCAATGTGACCAAGACGACAGTGCCACATATAGGTCGAGTTATCGCTCAATTTCAAACGTTTATCTTCAATGTTATTAATATGTGTATTTCCACTATCGAGATTCAATAAGAATAGACCATCTATCAAAGGTGCATGTGCATAAAACATATTACTCATATAAATCGAACAACCATTATTCTTGGACTTAAAAAAGTAACCGTCTCGCAATAAACAAGATCCCGATATAATGTTCATGCTCAACGCATGCACCAAATAACAATTATTTAAGTATAAAACTAATCGCGATGGTAGATGAAGAGGTAGCATGCCGACCGCGATCACATCAACCTTTGATCCATTTCCAACGCGCATCGTCACCTCGTTCTTCGCTAGCTTCCGTTTATTCTGCATCACCTGTTTCGAGTTACAAATATGAGCAACCGAACCAGTATCAAATACCCAGGCACTACTACGAGTACTAGTGAGATACACATCAATAACATGTATATCGGATATACCTTTCTTCTTGATGATGCCGTTCTTCAAATCCGCCAAGTACTTTGGGCAATTCCGCTTCTAGTGACCCTCTCCCTTGCAGTAAAAGCACTCAGTATCAGGCTTAGGTCCAGCCTTGGTCTTCTTCGCCGGTGCGTCAACTTTCTTACCACCCTTCTTGAAGTTTCCCTTTTGCCTAGACTTGCCTTTCTTGAATTTGGTGGTCTTATTGACCAACAACACTTGATGCTCTTTCTTGATCTCCACTTCTGCAGATTTTAACATGGAGAAGAGTTCTGGAAACGTCTTGTTCATGCTTTGCATACTATAGTTCATCACAAAGTTCTTGTAACTTGGTGGCAGTGATTGGAGGACACGGTAAATCCCCAAAGCATTAGGAATCACTATACCCAAGCTTTGGAGTTTGTTTGCATGCCCATACATCTTAAGCACGTGCTCACTGACGGAGCTGCCCTCTTCCATCTTGTAATTAAAGAACTTTTCAGAAGCCTCATAACTCTCAACTGCCGCGTGAGTCTCAAATATCAATTTGAGTTCACGGAAAATATCATGTGGGTCATGGTTCTCAAACCTTTTCTGAAGCTCCGATTCCAAACCATACAAGATAGCACACTGAACTGTGGAGTACTGATTCTTCCAAGCGAGGTAAACATTCTTTACTTCATCGGTAGCATCAGCTGCAGGCGGGTCACCCAGCGGTGCATCCAGCACAAAGTTCAAATTACCAGCATTGAGGACAATCCTCAAATTGCAGAACCAATCCGCGAAGTTGCTTCCATTGTTTTTCAACTTTTCTTTCTCTAGGAACGCATTAAAATTGTTGGTAGGGGCCACCATTGATCTACAACATATTTGCAATAGTTTAGACTAAGTTTATGAAAAATTGAGTTCTAATTAATAGTTAAATTAATCTAGGTGAACTCCCACTCAAAACAATATCCCTCACATTGTTTTAGTGATCACACGAACCAAATCCACCACATCAAAACGGATCATCACGAGAGTTGATGTAGCTTCAATGGCGAACAATCGACATGTTCATCATATCTACTATATGATTCATGCTTTACCTTTTGGTGATCTGTGTTCTGAGACCATGTCTGTACATGCTAGGCTCATCAAGATCAAACCTTAGCTTCCGCATGAGCAAATCTGGCTTGCTCATGTTGTATACACTTGCAGAATCTAACACACCCGATCATCACGTGGTGCTTCGAAACAACAAGCTTTAGCAACGGTGCTTACTAAGGATGAACACTTTAAAACTTGAAATTAATGTGCATGAGGGATCATCTTATAATGCTACCGTCGTTAACTAAGCAATACAAGATGCATAAAGGATTAACATCACATGCAATTCATAATATGTGATATGATATGGCCTTTCTTCTTGTGCTTCCGATCTCCATCTTCAAGCACGAACATGATCTCCATCATCACCGGCATAGCGTCAAGGTCAATGGCGCCGTTTCATGGTTGTCGTCCACCAGCTCCAACTATTACAACTACTTTGAATAGACACGCGGGTCTTAACAGAATTTAAAGACAACCATATGGCTCCTGTCGGTTGCCAACTTACAATAAGGAACATTGCATACATCAAATATAATCACAATCATGGCCATAATCACAATCATGCCGGTCGCCTCTAATTTTTTGCATATTTTACGTGGTTTGGGTCTTTCAGTAAGTGTCGATCTAACTTACAAACAAGAACCACAACGTTGATGTTTGAACTATCAAGTTCTCGTTGTAAATTGGATCTATACTATATTGGGAGAGACAGACACCCGCAAAGCCACTTATGCAATACAAGTTGCATCTTGAGCGTGGAGCAAGTCTCATGAATGATGTCATGTAAGGTTAGCCTGGGCCGCTTCATCGCATCATACCGCAAGATGCAAAGTACACAAGAAGCAATTGATAATAAAAGCACCACTGCCCACAATAACCATTGTGTTCTACTCGTGCAACAGATCTACATATAGACACGGCTCTGATACCACTGTAGGGGTTCGTAGCATGGAAAACAAAAAAATTCTACCGCATACAAACAAACAAGCCAAGATCTATCTACTAGATTGTAGAAACGAGTCGATAGAGGAACTCACCCTCAAAGATTCCAAAGTGTTTAACGAGAGCAGATTCTTGTGGGTGATGTAGTCGTACTCTTGCCGATCTCAAGATCGTGTAGACGATCCTTTCGGCGCTGTGTTCGGCAGCGCTTCCACAGTCGGTCACACGTTCGGTACTCGATGAAGACCTTCCTCTCCCTTGTTCCAGCAGGCAGCGGAGGTTGTAGCACTCTCCTCGCGATTCCGGCAGCACGACGACATGGTACTGGAAGTAGAGGGGAGATCTCGCAGGGCTTCGCCTTAAGCCGGAGCGAGTATGGTGGACTATGAGAGAGGCCTTGGTGATCTAGGGTTTAGAGGCACCAAGGTAGGAGGCTAGGCCGGTGGCTAGGGATTAGGGAGAGCCCCAACTCGGCGGCTAGGGCAAACCCTAGGGCGGCGGCGACTTGTGGTGGCCGGCGGCTAGGGCTAGGGTTTTGGTGGAGAGAGGGGTAGGGAAGAGGGGGCACCCCTGTCCCTTCTTTTATAGGTGGGAGGGCGCCGGCCAAGGGGAGGGAGTCCTCCCCCAAGTCGGCCCCCTTGGCCGGCGGGTGGAGGGAGAGGAACTCCTTCCAAAGTAGGTTTCCTACTCTCCCTCCACCAAGCAAAACTGCTGTTTGACTTTTCAAATTGGCGTTTGACTTTTCAAACTAGGATTTGATTTCTCCCTTTATTTTTCCCAGCCATTATACCTAGTACATGATGCAACCATTCCACATTGTCATGACACATTCATGTACCCTTCCCCTCCGGAGTGCCGGACCTTCCGGAACTTTCTAGAACATTCCCGATGAAAACACCGGAATCATTCCCCAACTCCGAAACAGGACTTTCCTTATATGAATCTTATTCTCCGAACCATTCCGGATCTCCTCGTGATATCCCGGATCACATCCGAGACTCCGAACAACATTCAGTCTCTTACTCATCATTCCATAACTACTCAACAACATCGAATCCTTAAGTGTGTCTCCCTACGGTTCGTGAATTATGCAGACATGATCGAGACACTTCTCCGAACAATAACCAATAGAGGAATCTGGAAATTCATATGGCTCCCACATATTTCTACGATTACTTTGCGATCGAATGAACCACTTACATATGATACCAATTTCCCTTTGTCTCACGATAGTTTACTTATCCAAGGTTTTGATCGTCGGTATCTCTGCATACCTAGTTCAACCTTGTTACCGATAAGTACTCTTTTCTCGTTCCCGTGGTATGTGATCCCTTGTGATCTAGTCACATGCTTGCAAGCTAATTGGATGACATTCCACCGAGAGGGCCCAGACTATATCTATCTGTCATATGGATGGACAAATCCCACTCTTGATCCATGTGTCTCAACCCATACTTTCTGAATACTCAATGCCACCTTTATAGCCACCCAGTTAGGTGTGGTGTTTGATGTCATCAAAGTATCCTTCCGGTGATGGTGATAAGCATGATCTCATGGTCGAAGGAATTAGGTTACTATGTATCAGAAAGCTTATAGCAATTAAACTATTAAAATGACTTGATCTTTATGCTACGCTTATCTATAGGAGTATGTCCACCATACCATTCTCCTAATGATATGATCTTGTTATTAACAACATCTCAAATGTTCATGATCAAGAAACCATGATCATCTATTAATCAACAAGCTAGTATTATGAAGAGGCTTTACTAGGGACTCTAATTTAGTTTACAAATCACACAAGTATTAATGTTTTGGGTTAATACTATTATAGCATGAATGTAAACAATTATCATAAACACAAAGATATAATAATAACTACATTTATTATTGCATCTAGGGCATATCTCCAACAGATGGCACACTTTGTTTTTTTGCCCCTAATAAACTTGAACCATTGTGTCATCTATGTTGTATATGCTTGCACTTATAAGTTGGGAATTAGCAGAACCATGCTGTCATGGGAAACGCTTTCAACACCTATAAATATCTACCTAGTTGATATCATGCTCTTTTGTTTATAGATGTTGGCGGTGTGAAATAAAAGGGGAGCCTATAAGTCCATGGAGTTATGTATATGTGTTAGAGAAACTTCTGGGCCACTAGTCTAAGCCATGCCTAATCATGGTGGAAACTTGCAGCATCACCATAGTGAGCAATCTATGAAGCATCCTCAGACCTGGAGGAGCATCACCATAGGAGATCATGCCGTCTAGGACTATCCCTGTAACCCTAGGATCTAGCGTCTATATAAGCCAGAACTGGAGGAGCCTTTAGGGCACCAATTAATTCATATCACGCACAACGAACCGATCCATGTAACCCGGCGTATTGCCGTTATAGTGATTTATAGCAGGAGTAGGATTCCACCACCGTCGTGGAATCTGGACCTAGGTAAGTTGTGTTACCTCGTACCCGCCAACCTTCCACCTTACCTCACATCTCTAAACACGCACTATGAGGACCCCTCCATGGCGTACTCGTCGTCAATACCATGACAGTTGGCGTCCACCATGGGGCAAGAGGCGCTTCAGGCTCTACAACGGGCGAGTTCAAAGCTCTTTGAGGGAATCGACAAAACCGTAGCCATCGGCCGCGTTCTCTTCTCCGGCAACATTTTGATCGTCCCTCCCGATGAATTCTGGATCCCGGCGAAGGCGAACCCCACCCGCTGCTCGATCGTCCCAATCGGGGACATCCACCTCTTCATCGGCGAAACCGACTCGGGCACTAATTCCCTGGAAGCCGGAAGATCGTCAAGACCCGCACGGACCGCCTATGGGCAGGATACGTTCGCGGAAGGATGGAAGTTGGATCTCTCTTTGGAGTTTGACGACTTAGATCAAAAAAATTCAAGGCCCACCCAAACTGACCCTGTGCAGGAAATAATGGTGGAAGATCGCTGCAAATCCGCTGGCTTCGCCCTTGCGTTTGGAAAGCAGAGATCGCACTTCGTCGGCGTGGTGACTATCTTCGATCTAGCACGATGCGTCCAAAGAGAAGGCAAAAGCCCCTGCAACTACCTCGCCAGATGGCTCCGCATACGGTCCTATCTGGAACACTACCCCAGTGATGATGCTATCTATCACTTTGTGGAAGGACTGGACCGTGCTACACTTCTCCGGCATACGCTAAGGCGACAACAGGCCATGGGTCTCCTCACCTTTGAGAGCATTATAAACACCATAAATAGTTACGCGGCCGCTGATGCAGCTGCTCAGGCCGAGATCGCAGCCATACCTGGGCCACCACCGCCACAGCCACCGCCGCCAATGCCTCCAATCAACGTCCCTTGATACGTCATAAACGTATCTATAATTGTTTGTGCTCCATGCTTGTTTTATATCATTTGTCTTATGTTTTGTCTACTCTTTGAGGCATTTTTATACATTTTCTGGAACTAACCTATTAACAAGATGCCACAGTGCCAGTTCCTGTTTTCTGCTGTTTTTGGTTTTAGAAAAGTTAGTAAAGAAATATTCTCAGAATTGGACGAAACAAAAGCCAAAGTTCTTATTTTTTCAGACGCAACACGAAGTCCAAAGCAGAGATGGAGGAGGGCAACAAGGTGGCCACACCATAGGGTGGTGTGGTCCCACCCTAGGCCGCGCCAGCCCATGGTGTGGCTCCTCGAGGCTCCACCGACCTTGCCCTTTCGCCTGCATATACGTCTCCTCGGGACGTAAACCCTAACGTGGGCAGAAATCCACAAAAAGGTCTGCAACGCCTCCGCCACCGAAGGGGAGATTCGAGGGACAGAAGTGTCTGTTCCGGCACCCTACCGGGACAGGGAATTGCCCTCGAAGCCATATCCATCGACTCCACCACCATCTCCATTGCCGTTGCTGACTCACATGATGAAGAGAGCGTAGTTATCCCTTGATGCTAAGGGCTCTACCGGTAGCTATGTGTTCATCTCTCTCTCTATGTGTGATCTTATTGTGGTCATGAGCTTTGTAATCAAGTAGATCTACTCTGCTACTCAAGTGATTTAATTGTAATCTCCGCTATCCGCACGTGTGTGAAGGTGACAGTGTGCACACCGTGTGGCACTTAGGCTAAATATTACATAAATACGTATCATGAGTTATATTTGGAGTTGGATGTCTCTATGAAATTGTGGTGTTTGTTGGAACCATCTAGCGCTCAAGGTGACAGTGTGGGGTTATCTAGATGGGGAATGCGAACTTTAAAGAGTGCTTTTGTATCCCTACTGTGGATTAGAGTTGTCCAACTGGAGAGTAGTTCAGCGTAGAATAATGAAGAGAATAATATTTATACGAGAGTGTCCACTAGTGAAAGTATGATCCCTAGGCCTCGTTTCTAAGCATTGAAACACCGTTTACAACTAGTCCTGCTACATGTTTGCTTGCTTCCATCTTTATTTCAGATTTCCTTTAGTCTCTTCCTCCCCATCAAGCTCTTTTCTGGCACCGTTGTCTTATAATCATCCATACTACTTGTATTTTACTATCTCTTCACCGAACTAGTGCACCTATACACCTGACAAGTGTATTGGGTGTGTTGGGGACACAAGAGACTTCTTGTATCTTGATTGCAGGGTTGCTTGAGAGGGATACCTTTGACCACTTCCTCCCTGAGTTCGATAAACCTTGGGTAACCCACTTAAGGGAAACTTGCTGCTGTCCTACAAACCTCTGCACTTGGAGGCCCAACAACTATCTACAAGAATAGAAGCGTGCGTAGACATCAAGCTCTTTTCTAGCACCGTTGCCAGGGAGGTAAGGTAAAAGGTACTCACATCCTCTAGCTATTAGGATATCTTCTAGTACTGTTGCTAGTGTGTGAGTGCTCGAAGTTATTTCCTTTAGATTCTGCAATTATATATTTTTGTTTCTTGTTTTTATTTTCACTAGTTAGGATTAATGGAAAACAACAACAAAATAGAGAGCTTTATAGTATTTATCTTGAGTTAGGACATGAAGTGTTTGAAGAGAAAATTAAAAAACCTATGGAACTTTATTTGCATGCTAATAGCAATGTTATTAGTATGATTCTTTGAACACCATTATTGCTAATGCTATGGCAAAGTCTAAGCTTGGGGAAGCTAGTATTTTTAGTTCCCCAGCTTTAAAGGAGAAAATTTGCTATGATGATACTATACCTCCAATATATGATTATTATAGTGATGAATATGATATTTTCAGTCCACCTACTATGGAGCAAAAAATTTGCTATGATGAAACTATACCTCCAATATATGAATGATGAATATGATATTTTCAGTCCACCTACTGTTGAGGAGAAAATTAATTATGATTACAATATGCCTCCTATATTTGATGATTATGGTGATGAGAATAATAATGAAAGCTATTTTGTTAAATTTGCTCCCACTATAATTAATAAGAATGACTATGCTTATGTGGAGAGTAATAATCATTTTATGCATGTGGCTCATAACAAGAATGTTTTATGTGATAGTTATATTGTTAATTTTATTCAAGATGCTACTAAAAGTTATTATGAGAGAGGGAAACATGGTTTTATCTATCTCAACAATATTAAGTTTCCCCTTTTTATGTTGAAAATTTTGAAGTTGCATTTGTTTTGCTTTCCTATGCTTGTTGATTTGTGCTTTCATGACTTGTTTCTTTACAAGATTATTTTTCATAGGAAGTGGGTTAGACTTAAATGTGTTTTCAATTTGCTTCTTGATGCACTCTTTTACTTCAACTCATATTTCTTATGTGAGCATCTTCTCAAACTATCATGCCTAACTTAAAGGCATTAAAGAAAAGTACTAATTGGGAGATAACCCAAATTTCGTTAGGTTTTTATTTTGTTGAGTCTTGGAAGTTATTACCTCTGTAATAACCTCACCTTATCCTTTTTCTGTGGTTTTGTGCCAAGAATAACCTCTGATGAGAGAGAAGTAAGATTTGGGGAAGTTGCTGTCCCGAAACAGATTTCTGTGCTTCATTGTAAAAATTCTTGAAAATCCCAGTACGTAGGATTGAGCTGTAATTTTCTAAGTATATGACCCAGGTTATTATCTAACTTTTGTTAGTTCAACATTTTTTGATTTGAGCAACAAAAAGTCTTCAAAAAAATAGGTTTTTACCTGCTGGTCTGTTTTGACAGATTTTTGCCATTATTTGCATTTGCCTCTTATGGGTTTATTTTTTAGCTCTCTTTGATCACTTGAGCTTTTAAAAGGAATTGCTACAGTAGCTTGTGTTTTAATGGAAGTTTTACTTGTGTTGAAACTAAACCCAAAGGATGATTATCTTGAATACACTAATGTTGCTAATGAAGATTGTGTGAAGTTTTGTATGAAGGAAATTTTCAAGTGTAGGGGAAGAATGAGGTGATGAGATGAAGAATGGAAAAAAGCTCAAGCTTGGGGATTCCACCCATGTCACCCCAAGGAAATATTCAAGAGGTACAAGCATCAAAGCTTGGGGATGCCCAAGGCATCCCCTTCTTCATCAATAGAAATCTCAGGTTTTCTTTCAAAACACTTCATTTTTATTGCTTCATACACTATTGTGTTGTTCTTGGAGCGTCTTTGTTTTTGTTTTTAGTTTTATTTTGCTTGGTTTTCTGCAATAAGTTGGTTGGATCCCATCACTCTTATTTTGGAGAGATACACGCTCTGTTTTCATTGTTTAGAACACTCTAGTTTTCACTCTTATTGTTTGTGAGTGTTGTCTTTTGCTAGCACTGTGTTTAGCTTTAATTTTCTTGTGTTTTCAGCTTAGAACTTTTTAGTTCTTATTTTTGGATTTGTGAGACAAGCTCATTGATCTTTATTGATTATTATCTTTGTGAGTTTTTTCAAATAAGTCGATTGGTGTTGGAAAAGAGTAGAAAGCTTCATGCTTAAGTGGTACAAAAAGGATCTTGTTTTGACTGTGGCTTAGGCTTTATCATGTCATGTTAGATATTTCTTTGACCATATGCTTAGTGATTATTGCTGTAGCATGACTTGTTACAAACAATTGAGATTGCTTAATGTTCCTTAAAAGAATCATGCGTTGTTTTAGCATACAAAAGCATAATATTGTGGTATTTTCCATTGATGCTTTATTTGGGTTGACTTGGCACATGCTTACACCATGTTAAGACTATGAACCAGTCACCTTAGCCTCTAAGATCATTCAGTTTTTGACTTGTGGTACCACTTTATGCTTTGATTGGTAATGTTTTGTCGCTCTGCATGATTATGGCCATTATTTCTCTCTTAGTTGGTCGCTCCCAGTCTTTTGCTAGCATCCACTTGTACTGAGTAAGATCTACCCATGCATCCAACTCCCAAGAAACCAAGTTATTTCAAATAGTCCACTATAAATTCCTATGCATGGTGTGTTACACCATTCCAAGTATATTCATGTTTTTATCTATCTTCCAAATTAAACTTTTGTTATGAGAAAATTAGTGATTAAAGCTCTCACAAACTTAATGGCACACTTTACTATCTTGCACCTAATGAACTTGAACCATTGTGTCATCTATGTTGTATATGCTTGCACTTATAAGTTGGTAATTAGCAGAACCATGCTGTCAGGAGGAACGCTTTCAACACCTGTACATATTACCCAGTTGATATCATGATATTTTGTTTATGGATGTCGGTGGTGTGAAATAAAAGGGGAGCTTGTAAGTCCATGGAGTATTATATATGTGTTAGAGAAACGCCTGGGCGGCTAGCCTAAGCCATGCCTAATCATGGTGGAAACTTGCAGCATAACCATAGTGAGCAATCTATGAAGCATATTTAGAAAAAAAATAGAAAAAAAGAAAGAAAAAAACACTTGCTGAGATGCTCATTGTCTGTTCCCTTGTCATTTTGATATGGGATAGCTCCTGTGTCATGGGGCAAGGGGTACCCCGTTGACAGTTCTCTATGATACACATATACTTATAATGACAAGAACTTGCTTGTGACTAAAGTTGAGTAGCATGAGGACGACCCTCGTACTCAAGGGACAAGAGATTGCAAACTTATGATTTGTCAAGCATATACTCCATATTTGTTTCACTTGAACCTTAATCACTTCAAGATGCTTATGATGGGGGCAATGAGAGCTGAAAGCTAATAAGTACCATAATTTTTGGAAGCTCTTTATGAAACTTTAAATCCCTGCTTCCCTTCTTGAAGGGCCTTTCTTTTACTTTTATGTTGGGTCTCCATCTTCTATCTTTATGCACCAATTAAGAGAGCATAATTGTCATTCTTAGTTCAATGTGCATTGTCCCAAAAATTGTTGATTGATTCATAATGTTGATATTGCTTGTTCTTGAACTATTTGTATCTAGTCACCCTTATTAACTTTGAAGGTGTCCTATGCATTTATGTTTTTCTACTCCATGAAGGACAAGCTGAATACCACTATGCTATGTTTTCTATATGTGAAACAAACAAATGCCTCTCAATGCATTGTTATTCATGATCTTTTGTTTGTACCTTTTTCATGTTACAACTTAGTTGCTATGTCCTATTGTTAGAGCTACATCTTTCATGCTCATGTTTAGAGTACTTTGATTCCAGCTATCAATGCTTTAAAAATACCTTGATCTAGATTGTGATGGTGCATGTCACCTAAAAAATTATTCTTTTTATCACTTACCTACTCGAGGACGAGCAGGAGTTAAGCTTGGGGGTGCTTGATACGTCGTAAACGTATCTATAATTTTTGATGCTCCATGCTTGTTTTATATCATTTGTCTTATGTTTTGTCTACTCTTTGATGAATTTTTATACATTTTATGGAACTAACCTATTAACAAGATGCCACAGTGCCAGTTCCTTTTTTCTGCTATTTTTGGTTTTAAAAAAGTTAGTAAAGAAATATTCTCGGAATTGGACGAAACAAAAGCCGAAGTTACTATTTTTTCCAGACGCAACACAGAGTCCAAAGTAGAGACGGAGGAGGGCAACGAGGTGGCCACACCATAGGGTGGTGCGGGCCCACCCTAGGCCGCGCCAGCCCATGGTGTGGGCCCCTCGAGGCTCCACCGACCTTTCCATTTCCCCTACATATACGTCTCATCGGGACGTAAACCCTAACATGGGCAGATATCCACAAAAAGGTCTGCAGCGCTGCCACCACTGAAGGGGAGATTCAGGGGATAGAAGTCTCTGTTCCGGTACCCTGCCGGGACAGGTAATTGCCCCTGGAGCCATCTCCATCGACTCCACCACCATCTCCAATGCTGTTGCTGACTCCCATGATGAGGAGGGAGTAGTTCTCCCTCGAGGCTAAGGGCTCTACTGATAGCTATGTGTTCATCTCTCTATGCGTGATCTTATTGTGGTCATGAGCTTTGTAATCAAGTAGATATACTCTTCTACTCAAGTGCTTTAATTGTAATCTCCGGTTATCCCCACATGTGTGAAGGTGACAGTGTGCACACCGTGTGGCACTTAGGCTAAAGATTACATAAATACTTATCATGATTTATATTTGGAGTTGGATGTCTTTATGAAATTATGGTGTTTGTTGTAACCATCTAGCGCTCAAGGTGACAATGTGGGGTTATCTAGATGGGGAATGCGAACTTTAAGGAGTGCTTTTGTATCCCTACCATGGATTAGAGTTGTCCAACCGGAGAGTAGTTCAGAGTAGAATAATGAAGAGAATATATTTATATGAGAGTGTCCACTAGTGAAAGTAGGATCCCTAGGCCTTGGTTATAAGCATTGAAACATCGTTTACAACTAGTCCTGCTACAGGTTTGCTTGCTTCCATCTTTATTTCAGATTGTATTTAGTCTCTTACTCCCCGTCAAGCTCTTTTCTAGCACCGTTGTCTTATAATCATCCATACTACTTGTATTTTACTATCTCTTCACCGAACTAGTGCACCTATACACCTGACAAGTGTATTGGGTGTGTTGGGGACACAAGAGACTTCTTGTATCTTGATTGCAGTGTTGCTTGAGAGGGATACCTTTGACCACTTCCTCCCTGAGTTCGATAAACCTTGGGTAATCCACTTAAGGGAAACTTGATGTTGTCCTACAAACTTCTGCACTTGGAGGCCTGTAACATCCCAGCATTTAGGAATTAATGAAGGGTAGATTTAGGAATTTGTGCATATGCATGCATTCATCTGCAAAAATGTGGGTAAATTTTTTCGCCAAATAAAAACTTAAAGTGATCAAAGTTTCTTTCACTCTCTAGGTTTAGGAATAGCTCTGTTGAGTGATCGTTATAAATTTTTACATGAACTTTATGAATTAATGTGTTTTGGGGAGAATTTAAATTTAAACTTGAAATTTGAGTTCATAATTTTAAAACTTATAATTATGATTTAGTAATATTATTTAAGATATAATATATAAAAATAGAAATTAAATAAGAAATACAATTAAGCAAATGAATATTTATTTCATAAATAAGTTACAAAAAGTAACTCATGAAGTCAATAAAGAATCTGTACAGAAGGGAAATTACAAAAAGAGGAAGATACATTTATTATTAAACTATTACACCTTTCTTGCAAAAGAATAAAATAAAAAGTACAAAGGATTTATTCCATCTAAAAGTAAACCTATTCTGATCTTAAATCTTCAAATCTTGTACCTACAAAACAAAGAACTAACAAAAAGCAAAATAAAGGTTAAGTTATTAATTTTTACTCTCAGTAGAGAGAAGTGAGTTGCACTGCTCAATTTTACATAATTGAGTAAACCTTTTAGGGACAAGTTTCACCAATATGAAACAATTCAATCTTCCATCACAATAATCCATAAGTCAAATAATCATAGCCAGTAAAGGGACAAGTTTCACCAGGCAGATAAATAGTAACAAGATAAAAAGGTAGAACACCTCACTGAGCATATCCACAACTATGCAGTAGACATACTAGCAGCTCAGTCATCTAACTGCATGGGTGTGCTGTCAACAAAGCCCCAGCAGTCCAAGAAAGTAAAAGGACCAAGCACAGTCGTGGGGAAGCACTAGTGCATCTCTCCATTGCTCACACCACACAAGAACATCTAGTTTAGCCAGAGCCAAACAAACCAGCTAACACAATCTCACACCAGATCAAAGCACACATCACCTGATGGTGACATAAGGAGGGGGAAGATCAGGTGGACAGCAAGGTCAAGCTCATAGGAGCTAGGAGGAGCAGAGTTGATCAAGGCCAAGCACAAGCACCAGGGGAAATAAGAACAACATCAAGAGGTGAAGGACTGGATCAGATCAGCAACACCACCAGCACATTAAACCATCACAATCATAAATTTTGTGGTGAGTATCATAAACATCCACATGATCTGTTCATCTTGTCCAAGCAGAATATATGTGTTGATGCATAAGACAACCTCTCAATAATAACCCAAGTGGGGTGAATCTATCCTAGAGGTTTTTAATAAAAAGATCAGAACCGAACTCTATCAAGAACTCCAAATTCTCAGACCAGCCTCACAGATGGCGGTAGCAGCACCATCCCCAAACCCTAAGGTTTGGGAAGGGGGCTAGCCTGGCCACAGAAGGGCCCTAGGACCAAATCGAATTGGACCAGATGGACGAGCGTGGTCTGCAACCTCGCCATGCACCATGGCAGTGGCCAGGGAGGACCACAACGACGAGCAGCGCACGGCGGCAGCGCCATCGACCGCGGGGTCGAGGAGGAGAGGAGGAGAGGTCGAGAGAGAGAGAGAGAGAGAGAGAGAGAGGGCCGATAGGGCCAGAACCCTTCGGGGGGCTCTTTTGGTCAAGGGTCACTTGGGCCAAATTGGCCCAATAAGCTCAAATAAGCCCAATAGAATCAGCCCAAAGTTTAAAAGAAGTTTTAATGATTAACAAAAGACCAAAATACCCCTAGAAATAAATAAATTTCTAGAAAATAAAATAGAAATCTAAAAATTATAAATAAAATATTTTTGGATTCATAATAATCCAACCTATCTAATTAAATTAAGAAATGATTTTTTATAGATATAATTTTTGGTCAAGAATTTTATAATATATATTCCTTATGGAATTTTATAAAATTAAAGAAAGAAGATAAAAATAAATAAAAATCACTTTTATTATATATTAATATTGTAGTATTTTAGAAAAATACTAATAAATGCTTAGAGTTATAAATAGAAATTATTTTATTTAAATGATAATTCTTAAAAGAATTATTAAATAAATAAATATAAAAATTTATATTTTAGTTCTAGAATAAATAAATATATTATGAATATGATATTCAATAAATACGAAAGATTATTCTTTAAAATAGAATCCTTTATTCTTAAAGGAATTTTTGTAACTAAAATAATGGGTAAAACACACAAAGAAAATGAATGATAAAAATGCATTGCATTACTATGCATCTTCATTTTGCCTCTTTAAATATTGTCCTTACCGGGCAATAATGATGTTTTGTAGACATAGATTCTCAAGGTCCAGTGCAAGCATCCGACTTCACTACCTTGCAATAACAAGGCAAGTTCATCACTTGCTCATGTCCTTTGAGAAGTCTTTATCAAAGTATTTGCAAATTGTGTGTTATCATCTATGTTTCGAAGAAAGAAAATATTATTTTCTCAAATAAATAAATTATATATATCATCCTAAGTGATGATATAATGGAGCAATAGAACTTAGGTTTCTATTTGCAACAATGATGATCAATTAGGAACATAACAACCCATGACATCAGTGATTCTAGCGCTGTATATTACGTGTTAACCATGAGATTTGGAATGGGACAGAGAAGTCAACTGTATCTTCTTCCTCTTGCATGTATCCGGATGTGCAGGTCGTGGTTGTTATCACTCATAACATGCATATTAATTGGTAATTCGTAGAGGATATGCAGCATATGGGTGGGAACCCTCATCGTCCCACGATAGTTCTGGCATCTAACGGTCTGTACAAACCATTGTCGTAATTTAATGGGTGGGCATGGTGTACACCAAGGAGGCATGCGAGGTCGCGAAGGGGGCAATGATTGGCTTGGATCACCTACTGGGCCCCACATCATGGAATTGTGGACGGGAAAGTACGCCCGGTTGTGCAACAAGGAGTTGATCTCTCATGGGTAAAGTAACGCACCTCTGTAGAGTGTAAGAATTGTAACTTGTTACTCCCTGTTCCGGGAAGGAGCTACGAACACGGAAGGAAAGGAACTCCATGAAAGTTCTGGTAAACCTGTGAAGGCTGATGGGCATAGTTTTTCTACAATAAAATCAATCTTTGAAGAAAGATTTACAAAAACTACATAGTGCCAAGGACTTATAGTCCGAGGTGGTAGATAGAGCATAAAAATTCCCACCTTGCATATAATGAACTTGCTGGGTAACGCTATTACTCACCCTTTCTTTGATCCCTTGCTTAGACTCTGAGGATCCCGAAGATACTCCAGAGGATGCAGCAGAATGCCAAGAAGATGTCTTCTACGAGAAGCCTGACCTGTCAGGTGGCGTTGAGGGAGTGGATTACGAGATCTGCTATGGAGTAGATGGCAAAGAGTCAGCTTAGTTGCTCTAGTTAATAGTAACCAACGGAGCCGAGCAGCAGGAACGTTATATAATAAGCTGCTGAGCTCAACTCTTAGTTGGAGTTGTTACTTTTAAATTCTACGGAAAAACTTTATATTTTGGTTTGTAAGTTGAATCTTTTGGAAGTCTTGAACTCTGGTATTGTAATAATAATAATGTGTGTATGTTTGTATTATGGACCCGCAATGTTTCTGTTGTACCACTCTTAGGGATGTGATATTTATAGAATGGTGTTCTGTGGATGTCATGTCAACGACTATAGTGTACTACACATGTAGTGGTATGCCGGGTCACCGCAGTTGGTATCAGTGAAAATTTCTTTGACCTTAGGTTGGAAATCTAGTAAAGGGTATTACCTATAGGAATGTATAGCAACGATAAAGAATTCTCTAAAAAAATATAATGGGTATTCAAATGAGAATATTCCGTTATATGTTTTAGTGAAATAATTATTTGTTATGATGCAATATATTATTGGTTACTAATAAAAATATTTTTGATATACAGGTTATGGCATCAAAGTTTCCAAAACAGACTTTGGTAAGGAAAGAGGAGACTCTCGATGACCACCAAGGATCATTCACGGATCAGCTTCGTCAACTTTTAAAGATTTTTAGTTGTCCAACTAGAATTCTGGTGAATACCATAACCTATTATGATGGTCGGATGTTATCCAAGTATCGTGTGAGTATCCAACTTCCACAGTAGCTTGTATTATACCACGATCTACCTATAGGTGAAGGTAGGAGTCATTTAGCAGCATATCATGTTGCTGTTGTGGAAGCGATAGCTAACATCCGGGAGCATAAAGCCAAGGAGTTATAAGGGAGCACATTTTCTGTGATTCCTCATGATTATATAGACTCGGAGCCAGTACCGGATCATCTTATTTTGGTAAAGAAGCATCCTAAGTTAGCTTCCAAGTTTATGGATCGATACCAAACACTTGTTGCGTATTTTTATAAGACACATCAAGTTATTGTTGAACATAAGAATGACATGTTAGAGGATCTAACTGATCCGGAAAGAAGGAAGCAGTTAGCATTCCAGTTGGAGAAGGAAGCAAGTAGTAGTAGTACAAAACCAATCTTTAAGGATATACCCATAGATCCCGAATCTTTTTCACCATATCCTTATTCACCCAGACTTGAACCTATCTATGATCCTACTTTAGATATGAGGTATGCAGTACCACAGGGTTTAGAGGAAGGCTCTAATTCAGAACTTTCTATCGAGAATTCTGATGGTTGGAGAATGGGATCATTTGAAGGATCCCAAGGAAATCAGATGCCCATAGATGGGTCTGACAAAAATGTTGGACAATCTAGTTGGATGGGTGCAAGAAACAATCCTAGTAACAGTAGTAGAAATACCATATTCGTAGACGATCAGGATGAAGAAGATCCTGAGGAGAGAGTGTTTGAATTAGCAACATCTTCTCAAAACCGAGGGAATATACATTATCCGGTGTTTAACTATCTTGCCCAACAGAGCACATGGCGAACAGCAGAATCTACGTATTCTGTTGACAACTCAAGGTATGAAGCTCAGGAGATGCAAGTGGGTGATAATGTTGAACATATTTCTGAAGACTTTTCAGCTGAGCTGGAGGGAGTCAATGTGCTCAGATTGAGTAATGACTCAAGTCCTGACACTTCAGATACTGAGTATGTTCCTTCTGGAAGGCCATTTGTTCCACAAACTGTGCGACGGACGTTACGTCATCACGGTTGGACTTCAGGCATGTATGATGAGCTGCGTGGATACTTGAAGAAGGCGTCTTATTAGGAAGTATCGGGTATTGCGTATTGTAATCCGAGAGAGTGATGTAGATAAATAAGTGAGGCAGTATGCCTATTATACTATGGTATTTGTAGGGTACAAGTATGATGACTTTGTACTTTGTTATGAAGCTTGTAATGTATAATATGTGAAATACATATTTGGACTTTATTCGGATTTCCATTGTGTGACTAGTTCGGTGCATAAAGTTGAGCTCAAAACACATGTGCATGATGTATTTATGAGTATTCGCTTTATGTTGAAGGACTAGAGGGTCATGGACACGGGTGTAGAAACTGAGTCTGAGCAGCAGCTGATACGTTGGAAACGTATCTATAAGTTTTGATTCTCCATGCTTGTTTAGTATCTACTTTGCATTACTTGTCTACACTTTGAGGTGCTTTTTACATGTTTTCTGGTACTAACCTATTAACAAGTTGCAACAGTGCCAGATGCCTGTTTTCTGTTGTTTTTGGTTTCAGAAAAGTTAGTAAAGAAATATTCTCGGAATTGGACGGGACAAACGCCAAAGTCAATAACTTCCCGTGGGGAACAAGAAGTTCGGAGGAGAGACGAGGAGGCATGCCAGGGCGGCTAAACCCCCCTAGGCGCGGGTGGGCCCTACCCCACGACTGAGTAGGGTTTGCCCCCTCTGTCCACTGCCTCGGTCTCCCCCTTCGCCTATAAGAATCCCCTGATACAGAAACCCTGAGTACCCGATCAGAAATCCACGAAACCGTCTATAGCCGCCGCCACCATCGTCCCTAGATCGGGGGGGGGGGGCTGAAGCTCTTCCCGGCACCCTGCAGGAGGGGAGATCATCCCGGAGTCCTTCTCTCCGGTATGATTCATGAGCAGTTCCACCTTGGACTATGGGTCCATGTAGTATCTAGATGGTTGTATCTCCTCCTTTGTGCTTTCATGTATAGATCTTGTGAGCTCCGTTCATGATCAAGATCTAATCTATTTGTAATCACGCATGTTTTGTTTGCGGGGATCCGATGGATATTGAGATTATTATGTTGGTTTGATTAATGGTTCTATCTTTATGATTCTATCATGGCTGTGTTGTTTGTGATCTTGCATGCTTTCTGTTGCTAGTGGTTATCTTGGCCAGTAGTTGCTAGTGACTCCAAGAGGGAGTATTTATGCTCGATAGTGGGTTCATGCCTCTAGTTTCCAAGGGAAGTGACAGAAATATCTTCGGTTGTAGATGTGTTGTTGCTACTAGGGAGAAAACAACGGTCTCTTGTTCATGGAACATGTGGACTGTTTACCTTACACACTTTGCTTAAAGCAGTTGTCTGTTGCTTGCAACTTAATACTAGAGGGGGTTCGGATGATAGCCTGAAGGTGGAATTCTAGTCATAGATGCAGTTGGATTACGATCTATGTATATTGTTGTATTGCCCAATCAACTTCATAAGATCTTTCTGGCTAGTAATTGCATTGTTATGCCTTGCTCAGTTCCTGTCAACTGCCTCGCTGTAATTTGTTTACCCTTCATGCCATGTTGTTTATCTAAGGAGAGCACCTCTAGTGAACTATGGAATCCGGTCCAATCTTTACCATTGATACATCTTCCACTGTTACTTGTTTACTTACTGCAAACCATTACCTTCCACACCATATGTTTAATCCTTTGTTACAGCAAACCGGTGAGCTTGACAACCTCACTGCTTCGTTGGGGCAAAGTCTTGAGTTTGTGTTGTGCAGGTCTCCACGTTTTTTGCAACACCTATGTGACGTTTCCTTCCTCCTTCTGGTTCGATAACCTCGGTCTCTACTAAGGGAAGACTTGCTACTTGCTGCTTCACACCTTGCTCTTGGGGTTTCCAATGAAGCGCTTCCACGTCAAACACCAGGCTCCATCAAGCTTTCTGGTGCCGTTACTCGGGAATCTACTTCAACCTCTTCCACCTCGTCAAGCGCTATCAACAAGTTTTCAGGCGCCGTTGTCGGGGAGGCTAAGGACGTCTTCACTAGGGGAGTCCTTCACTTCCTTTCTCTTTACTTTGTTTTTAGTTTGCTTAGTTTTGTTTGCCTCTTTTCAAAAAACCCAAAAAAATTAGTCTAGCTTGGTTTGCTTGCCTTATTCAAAAACACACAAAAAATTAGTTCCTGCTCTAGCTGCTGCTGTTTTTGGCTTGCCCACCTTTGCCAAAATGAACTCTGCTGAGAACACCAAGTTGTGTGACTTCACTAGCACCAACAACAATGATTTCCTAACCACACCTATTTCTCCACCTGCTCCTGATGCTATCTTTTATGAAATTAAGCCTGCTTTGTTGAATCTTGTGATGAGAGAGCAATTTTCTGGTGCTGGTTCTGATGATCCTGCTGCCCATCTTAATAGCTTCATTGAACTTTGTGAGATGCAAAAGTATAAGGATGTAGATGGAGATATTATTAAGCTCAGGCTTTTTCCTTTCTCCTTGAGGGTAAAAGCTAAAGAATGGTTGCCCTTCCTTGCCTAAAAATAGTATTGATTCTTGGACTAAGTGCAAAGATGCTTTTATTGGAAAGTACTATACTCCTGCTAAGAATATTGCTATGAGAAGTGACATTATGAAATTTAAACAGCTTGATAGTGAACATGTTGCTCCTGCTTGGGAAAGAATGAAATCTTTGGTTAAAAATTGCCCTACTCATGGACTCACTCCTTGGATGATTATCCAGACTTTTTATGCAAGTTTGAACTTCTCCTCGAGAAACCTGTTGGATTGTACTGCTGGAGGTACCTTCATGGGCCTCACTTTGGGTGCTACAACAAGGCTCCTTGATAATATGATGGTTAACTACTCTGAATGGCACGTTGAGAGAGATCCACATGGTAAGAAGGTAAATTATGTTGAGGAAACTTCCTCTTTGAGTGAAAAGATTGATGTTATTATGGCTATGCTTGTTAATGGGAAAGCTCCTCTAGATGCTAATAGTGTTCCCTTAGCCTCTTTGCTTGCTCAAGAAGAGCACGTTGATGTGAACTTCATTAGAAACAACAATTTCAACAACAATTCCTATAGGAATAATTTTGGTAGCAACAACAATTTTAGGCCTTATCCTCCTAATATTGGCAATTCCTATGGAAGCTCTTACAATAATGCTAGAAGTGCCCCCTCTGAACTTGAAGTCATGCTCAAGGACTTTATTAGTAAACAAATCACTTTCAATAAGACTATTGAGGAAAAGCTTTTAACTATTGAGAAAAATATATCCTCTTTGTCTGAAGCTCAAACTTCCTTGGTTAATGAAATGGCTGCTAAACCTGGAAGTATGGAAAATACCTTTGCTACTGCTCATGCCATACAAGTTACTATTGATGAAAATGTTAGGCTGTTAGCTCAACTTCATGCTAGGTGGGAAAGGGAAGCTCAAATGGATAGGAACAATAGTGTGTGCACTATCACCACTAAACCACAAGTAACCCATATTTCTCCTCCTACTATGCCTAAGCCTATTGATCCTACTACTAGTGATGCTAAGTTTGATTTTGATATTGATGGTTGTAATATTTATGAAGTGATTATGTTCCTACAAAAGCTTGCTAGAAGTCCTGATGCTAGTGATATGCATGTTGCCTTTACCAAACACATTATAGACGCTCTTGTTAAGATTAAGGAAGAGAAGCTAAAACACAAAGCTTCTATTCCTAGGAAAGTATAAGATAGTTCGGGACCCGTTATTAATATGCAAGTGAATGACTTTGATCTCAAAGCTTCATGTGATCTTGGTTTTAGTGTCTCTATTATGCCTAGGAAGATTTATGAAATGCTTGATTTGCTACCATTAGAAGATTGTTATTTGGATGTCCCATTCAATGATAATGCTAAGAAGAAACTCATGGGGAGTATTAATGATGTTCTCATTGAAGGGATACAGGTAGGCTACACTAGCGCAAATCAAAAATTTCTACCATGTAAACCAGGATTACTGTTGTCATAGATCATGGGATTACCACTAGACGCGCAGTTGCGGAATTGATGAAGCGCGTCGAGGCAGTGCATACATTCCACGTCTCATCCTTGTCCTCATCCCACGAGTATCTCCCCTTGCGCGGCTCGTCCAAGTGCCACAGATGCAGCACCTCCGAGGTATCCACACATGCGGGGTGGAAGCGTCAGACGCCGGACTGCTAGGTCCGCGTGTGCAACACAGGTGTGAGGAGTGGCGGCTAGGTGGAATGGTCTAACCCTGGTCAGCTCGCCCCACCCTCTCTTATATAGGCGTCCCTAGTGGGTTTCTACATTAGCAGCCCATTAGTAGCCTAAGCCTGGTCTAATTCGGATCTAATCCTCATTAGGCTTCCAGCCCCTTAAGTGTGTGAACCTATAGGTTCATATACGTGTAGACATGACACGAATACACTTATTATGTCAATAGTTGGTAGCGGCCTCTAGCAAGACGTGCCAACTCCTAAACGCATACGAAGATCATATCGAACGAACCATCACAAGGTTTAGTACATGTCTTTCCCTTTGCCTCACGATATTTGGTCTAGCTCCAAGCTGACCTCTCTTTCTCGATACCGTGATTCGGAATCCCTTTACTAGGTTAACTCTTAACCTTATGTAGCACGGCCATGCATTTCTGGATCCGATCACTCGAGGCGCCTAGAGATATCTCTCTCAAGTAGAGAGGGGCAAATCCCATCTTGATTGACCATGCCTTGCAGCATGCTTCAGGACAAACCCGAAAACTACCTTTATGACTACCCAGTTACAGAGTAGTGGTTGATAGCCCCAAAGTAGGTCGATCCACATCTCAAGTACATGCGGCAATCTCAGGTCTAAGGACAAAACGTACACAATGTGTAGAGAGAGCTGCAAGTCTAATTGCCAGTCTCAAGTTGGGTCAGTCCAATCCCATGTTCATAACATGTGTCCACATCATTGGTTTGACATCTCCATGTCCATGACTTGCGAAACATAGTTATCAACCAATCGATATGCTAGTCTAATATTCACGTGTGTCCTCAAATGAACTCCGACTAAGGAAAACTATTAAATAACCATACAAGTAAAGAGTTTCACAAACAATTCACATAATTGCCAATCAATACAAGTTGCGTGATATGGATATTCAAGGAACATTACAATAACTCATCGATACATATGAAATATAATAATCTCTATGATTGCTTCTAGGGCATATTTCCTTCACTCATTACGGTTAAAAATGCTTATGTCCCTGTTGATTTCTATGTTTTGGATGTTGAATACAATGCTTCTTGTCCTATTACTTTGGGAAGACCTTTTCTTAGAACAGTTGGTGCCATCATTGATATGAAAGAAGACACCATTAAATATTATTTTCCATTCAAGAAAGGTATTGAACACTTCCCTATGAGGAGAGAGAAGTTGCTTTTTTCTCCTCCTTTGAAAGCAAGATTTGATGTTAATGCTTCTTCATTTGAAAATACTTGATTCTTCTTGCTTCTTGTGCCTAACTTAAAGGCGTTAAAGAAAAGTACTTGTTGGGAGATAACACAAGAGTTTCCTTGAGTTTTGGAAGTTATTACTATTGTAATGACCTCTCCTTATCTTTTTTTTTTGCTTTTTTGTGCCAAGAATGACCTCTAATGAGAGGGAAGTAAGATTTGGGGTGTTGCTGTCCCGAAACAGATTTCTGTCCTCCACCAAAAAAAAATCGTGAGGAGGCTCTGTAAATCGGATTGAGCTCAGAATTTATGAATAAATCCCCTAGTATGTTGTATAACTTTAGTTAGTTCAACACTTTTTTATTTGAGCAACATAAGATGTTCGAAAAAATTCATTTCTACCTGCTAGTCTGTTTTGACAGATTTCTGCCATTATTTGCATTTGCTTCTTATTGATTCCTTTTTGAGCTCTCTTCAGGTAAATTGAGTTTCTTTGAAGTAGTTACTACAGTAGCTTGTGTTTTTAGTGAAAATCCTTGATGTTCCAAAGCTTTGCCAGTGGTCTAATATCTTTTGAATAAGCTAATGTTGTTAATGAAGATTGTGAGATGTTTTGTATGAAGGAAAAATTTCGGGTGTAGAGAGAGAATGATGTAATGAGATGAAGAATGGACAAAAGCTCAAGCTTGGGGATTCCACCATGGTGTCACCCCAAGAAATATCCAAGAGTTACAAGCGTCAAATCTTGGGGATGCCCAAGGCATCCCCTTCTTCATCAATAAAAATCTCAGGTATGTCTAAACACTTCATTTTTATTGTTTCATGCACATTTGTATTGTTCTTGGAGCGTCTTAGTTTTCCTTTGATTTGCTTAGTTTGTTTAGTTTCCTTTAGTTGTTTTGACTCCCGCTCTCGCTGTGTTGTTTTGCAAATAAGTTTGCTTGGTGTTGGGAAAGGAGTAGTAAGTTCTTGCTCGAAGTGCAAGAGGAGCTTGCATTGACTGTGACTTAGACTTTAGCATGACATGCTAGGTGTTGTTTTAGTATTATGCTTAGTGATTATTGATGTAGCATGTCTTGTTCCAAACAATTGGGATTGCTTAGTGTGCCTTGAAGAAATTATGCGTTGTTTTAGCATGCAAAAGCATAGAATTATGGTATTCTCCTTTGATGTTTTGCTTAGGTTGACTTGGCACATGCTTACACCATGTTATGACTATGACAAGTCACCGTTAGCCTCTATGATAATTTATTCCTTGACTTGTAGTACCACCCTTTGCTTTGATTAGTTTGCTTTGTTATTGCATAATTATGGCCATTATTGCTCTCTTAGTGTTGGTGATATGCTATATGGGTATCCTTATAGCATGTCTCTTATCCGGCTAACCTGGGTGGCCCACAGTTGGTAGCATGGCCTATGGCCTGCTGGGCGGCCCAGTTAGATGGATCCAGAAGGGAGGCCCATGCCGGATAAAGGAAGGCTACGGTTGGAGTCACCGACGTACCCGGAGCCTTGGAGTACAAGACACACAAGACTAGTAATAGACGGTGTAGGACTCTGTAACCTGTCCGGCTAGGACTTTTCCCTGTAACCCTAGGACCTCGCGACTATATAAGTTGGGCCTATGGGAGCCTTTAGGGCACGATCATAGACAACTTTAGACAACCTAGTATCGATTCATACTGTCTCGCACAGCGAACCAATCCCTGTAACTCGGCGTATTGCCCTTATAGTGATTTATAGCAGGAGTAGGATTCTGCCACCGTCGTGGGATCTGAACCTGGGTAAGCTGTGTTACCTCGTACCCGTCAACCGTCCCCCTTCCCCCACGTCTCTAAACACGCACTGTGAGGACCCCTCCATGGCGTACTCGTCGGCAATACCACGATAGTTGGCGCCCACCGTGGGGCAAGAGGCGCTTTAGGCTCTTCAACGGGCGAGGACCAAGATCTTCGCGGGAATTGGCGAAACCGTAGCCATCGGTCGTGTTCTCTTCTCCAGCAATGTTTAGATCATCCCTCCTGACGAGTTCTGGATCCCGGCGAAGACGAACCCTACGCGGTGCTCGATCGTTCCTATCGGAGACATCCACCTCTTCATCGGTGAAACCGACTCGGGCACTAGTTCCCTGGGAGTCGGAGGAGCATCAAGGCCCGCACGGACCGCCTACGGGCAAGACACGTTCTCGGAAGGATCGATGTCGGATCTCTCTTTGGAGTTTGCCAGCAAAGATCGGAAAAACTCAAGGCCCGCACGGACCGCCTACGGGCAGGATACGTTCACGGAAGGATCGATGTCAGATATCTCTTCGGAGTTTGCCGGCAAAGATCGGAAAAATTCAAGGCCCACCCAAACTGCCCCTGTGCAGGATATAACGGTGGAAGATCATTGCAAGTCCGCCGGCTTCGCCCAAGCGTCTGGACAACAGAGATCTAAGTTCGTCGGCGTGGTTACCATCTTCGACCTAGCACGTTGCGTTCAGAGAGAGGGGGAAAACCCCCACGATTACCTGGCCAGGTGGCTCCGTGTACGAGCTGATCTGGCCCACTACCCCAATGAGGACGCTATGTATCACTTCATGGAAGGACTGGATCGGGGCACGCTTCTCCGACATTATCTGAGGCGACAACAAGCGGCAAGTCTCCTTACCTTCGAAGGCATGGTGAACACCGTCAATAGCTACGCGGAGGCTGATGTGGCAGCTCAGTTAGCGCTCTCACTCGCTGACGGAGCCCCTCCGATTCAGCCACCGCAACCACCGCCTCCAGCCACCATCATCGCAGCAGCGCCGCCACCTCCAGTCATGGTCGCTGCCATTGCACCTCCACCGCCCGTCATCGAGGAAGTCCTAGCACCCTCCGACTCTGTTATTGACGCGCTCTATGCTAACTTCAGTGCAGATTCAGAGGAGATAGATTTCAGCCCAGAAGAGCTAGACTCCGCCATGCAGGAGATGGAGGAGGAGTACGCACGCGACAAGCTAACCAAAAACATCGTCGTATCTCGAGAGGTGTTTGTCACCATTGGGACGGCGATGGATGAAGATCAACCCGGACGAGATCCGCCTACAGCGCTGGACAAGGGGAAGGGGCCACTTATTGCTGCTGACGATGATCGCACAAGGATCATGCCCCCTCCGCCTAACCCAGTGCAGCAACCGCAGGAACTCGGCACCGGTCCGAGCAACAACACCGCAAACTTGCCGCCTCCGGCATCTACGCCTGCGGCTTCCCAAGTCACTCCAGCTGATAGAGTGATGTACGACAATCTCCTCGTTGAGCCACTGACCGTAGCTCATATCCGGAACATGACTCAGCTTGACGAGAAGCGCCAGCAGCTGCTGGAGGAAGCGTAGGCCATCGCAAAGCAAGGCGCTAAGCTAGATCGAGATCTGGTCAACGCACAGAAGTCCATAGAGAAAGCTAGAGCAATGGAGGCCGAGTATAAGACTCTATTGCAGCAGCAGAAGGCCAAGAAAGCTCCGGCTCGCGTCATCAACGATCCTGGTGTGCGGCAAAACCTAGGATGGGATCCCTCGAAGCCGGCACAGGCCAAGCCATACATTGACAGTGAGGGCAAACAGGTGATGCCCACCCCACTCCTTAACCTCGCCGTCGCCAAGACCCTTCTGGAGCAGGATAGATCGCCTGAGGCAGTGGAACAGGTCTATGACCTAGTGGCCAAAGCGGTAAAGCAGCAGAAAAAGGCCACCTCTTAGAGGGTTGAGTCCAACCCAACGCTCTACCGATCTAGCCAGTATAAGCCGCCAAGGGATAGATCTCCTCTTGATGTCGGGTCCCAGACGGGTTCATCAGAACAAAGACGAAGGGATGTGCGCAACAGGAAGGACGCTATCCCCATATCCTCCGACCACGGGGAAAAGGCCCAACCTCGTCACCCATTTCCATCGACCCGGTCCCCCCCGACATCATGAAGATCAGAAGGCTCACCATCGTACGGATATCCCCCGCCAAAGCAGTGCGACATCGTCATCCGCGACAACACGGAGCAGACCCGTCATGACGGAGAGCGTAACCAAGGACACAAGAGAAGGTCACGCCATGACCCTCCGCGTCCGACAAGCAACCGCGACAGGCGCGAGGTGTCGCGGGAGGGTAACAACAAGAAGGCTAACCCACCGCCACCTCCGCCTCCGTCACCACCTAGCAGTCACCATGGCGGAAGAGGCCCGCGTCGTTCACGCAACCCATCCCCTGTTGACAAGAAAAAGAAGAGCCCGGAGCCATACGACGCACATTGAAGGATCGATAAGATCCACGAGGCTAGGGAAGGACCATACCTGGGACCACGTTGCTTTGGACCTGCAATACGGTCCGCAACTTACCCCAAAGGTTTCCGGATTGACAAGACCATCAAGACCTATGACGGCACCGCCAAGCCAGCCACATGGTTGCAGGACTACGACAACGCGGTGGAGATTGCCGGTGGCAACCCCAACATCATCATCAAGTACCTCCCGTTAATGTTGGTAGGCACGGCCCGTCAATGGATCGACAACTTGCCAGAGAAATCTATCTACAACTGGTTGTACATGAAAGAAGCGTTCACCAAGAACTTTGAGGGTACATACAAGCGTCCCTGCACTGTTGGCGATCTACAGCGGTGCGTGCAAGAGAAAGAAGAGACATCTCGCGCCTACCTCTCCCGCTGGTTGGACATGAAGAATTCCTGCGCAGGAGTACACGCTCAAACCGCCATGGCCGCCTTCATTGATGGGTTGGAAAGGGGCACGTTGCTCCGACATAAGCTGAAGCGCTTGCAGGACAATCACCAGCTTGACTTGAATCAGATGATTCAGTTAGCTAGTGAGTTCGCAGCTGCCGATGATGATTCTCGTGGCTCCTTGCCGGCAATGGCCGTTCCAACTCAGGCTTGGAGGAACAGCAGCACAAAGCGGAAAACCGCTCTAGAAGAAAAGCAATCTACCGACATGGTCGTTATGACTTTTGTAGGGCGAGGCGATGGAGGACAACGTGGCCAAGGAAGGGGGGCTGGTCGGGGACAGCAGCGAGGAAGTGAAACCATCTCGGCAGCACACCGCGTTCCCCAATCATACGAAGAGTACCGCGATATGCCATGCCTTGTACACCTCGACGCCAATGGTAAAGCCACTCACACCAATCGACACTGCAAGTTCGTCAACGACCTCAAGGAAGACCCGGAGTCCGGCTACAAGCAAAGTCGGAAGAACAGACCACGAGGCAAGGGCAAGGGGAAGAAGAAGGAGGAGGAGTCCAAGGATTCAAGTGATATGGATGAGGACGTTGACCCCCAAGCACGCCGCCAAGAGTGACGAAAAGGGCAAGAACCCCTTCGCAAAGAAGGCACCAGTCTACCACACTTTCCTTGGCACCCCCACCGTCCGACAACAGAAGACCTCTCTGAGGATCCTGATGGCTACCCTACCCCTAGTTCCCCAATACCTGCGCTGGTCGGAGGTTCCAATAACTTGGGACATAACGGACCACCCAGACCTTATCCCTATGGAGAACCAGTACGCCATGGTCATCAATCCCTTGATTGACGGCATGGAATTCACCAAGTGTATGGTGGATAGTGGAAGCAGCATCAACATCATGTACCTGGATACACTGCAGAAGATGAACTTGACGGAGGCAAACCTAAGGCGGACCAACACCATCTTCCACGGTGTAGTTCCTGGTCGGGAGGCTCGGTCCCTTGGGTGCATCACACTTCAAGTTGCCTTTGGCGATGTTAATAATTACCGCCAAGAGCGCATGACCTTCGAGGTGGTCCCCTTCAAGAGTGTGTACCACGTCATATTTGGCCGCGACATATTCCACACGTTCATGTTCAAGCCATGCTTCGTCTACAACAAGCTCAAGATACCCGGACCAAACGGTGTCATCACCATATCCGGAAGCTTTACCAAGGCAAGGGACTGCGAGATCAATGAAGCAGCCGTTGCCGAAGCTGTCCTCTACAACAAAGAATTCAAAGAGATCCAGAGAAAGGTCGATGACTCAGAAATGCCCGTGTCAAAGAAGCAGATCTCCGACTCCGCTCCTACGTTCAAGGCCGCCATCGAGACCAAGCCGGTGGAACTTGTGGTAGGCGATGCCTCCAAGACCACCGCCATTGGGACGAACCTGGATCCCAAATAGGAAAGCGCGCTCGTCGAGTTCCTCCGTGAGAATAGGGACATCTTTGAATGGCATCCTGCCAACATGAAAGTTGTACCCAGGGAACTTGCCGAGCATAGCTTAAACATTGATCCAAAATCCAAATCAGTGAAACAACCTCTACGATGCTTTGGAGATGAGAAGAGACACGCCATTGGTAAAGAGATAGCTAGGTTACTTAAGGCTAGGTTTATCTGAGAAGTCCTTCACACCCAATGGGTGGCCAATCCTGTACTTGTCCCCAAAAGGGAACCAATGAATTAAGAATGTGCGTTGATTACACCGGCTTGAACAAAGCATGTCCCAAAGATCCGTTTGCTTTGCCTCACATTGACCAAGTCATTGACTCGACGGCTGGCTCGGAACTTTTTGTTTTCTCGACGCATACTCAGGATACCACCAGATCAAGATGAGGAAGTCGGGCTAGTTGGCCACTTCGTTCACTACCCCATACGGCACGTTTTGCTATGTCACGATGCCCTTTGGGATGAAAAAGGCAGGTGCCACGTACCAGCGGACAATGCAACATTGCCTTCACGACCAAATTGGTCGTAATGTTCACGATTATGTGGATGACATTGCGGTGATGTCTAAAAAGTCAAATGACTTAATATTCGACTTGAAAGAAACCTTTGATAATCTCCGGAAATACAACATGATGCTTAACCCTAAGAAGTGCGTCTTCGGGGTTCCATCAGGCAAATTGTTGGGATTCATCATTTCCCAGCGTGGAATCGAGGTCAACCCGTAGAAAATCAAGGCCATCTTAAACATAAACCTTTCGACATGCCTAAAGGACATCCAACGACTAACAGGTTGTGTTGCAGCAGTTAGTCGGTTCGTCATCCAACTTGGAGAGAAGGCTCTGTCGTTGTACAAGTTGCTAAAAAAGGCGGACAAATTTACGTGGACAGATGAAGCAGATGCAGCATTGAAGCAGCTCAAGGAAACCCTTTCCTCAGCTCCTATCCTTGCAGCACCCGAGCTTGGAGAGCCCCTGTTAATATACATGGCGGCGACCAACCGGGTAATCAGTGTCATCATCGTGGTAGAGCGGAAGGAACCTGGCTATGAGCACGGAGTTCAACGACCAGTTTACTACGTAAGAGAGGTCTTGACGGAGTCCAAGCAGCATTACCCGCACTACCAAAAGATAGCTTATGGAGTATTCCTTGCTTCTCGGAAGCTGAGGCATTACTTTCAGGAGCACCCAATCACAGTGGTGAGCAAGACTCCACTGTCCGACATAATCAACAACAGCGACGCTATAGGAAGGATTGTGAAGTGGGGCACTGAACTTGCCGCCTTCGAAATCACCTACAAGAGACGCGACACTATCAAGTCACAAGCCTTGGCGGATTTTATTGCAGATTGGATGGAGATGCCTGACGCTACTCCGTTGCCAGAACCAGAGTACTGTGTGATGCACTTTGACGGATCAAAGCTGCTCAACGGCTCGGGGGCTGGTGTATTGCTACAGTCACCAACAGGAGACAAGCTACACTACGTTCTGCAGATCCACTTCGAGGCTACAAATAACATGGCGTAGTATGAATCACTCATTCACGGACTACGTGTAGCCAAGGATATTGGCATCAAGCGCATAGTTTGTTGTGGAGATTCCGACTTGGTTGCCCAGCAGGTGGTTGGCACCTGGAATGCACGGAACCCTGTGATGGCGGCATATCTAGACGAAGTGGACGAGATAGCCAAGAGCTTCTTGGGCTACGAAGTCAAGTATGTGCCTAGGGAGAAAAATGAGGCGGCTGATCTGCTGTATAAACTTGAATCAGGGCGCAAGAAAATTCCGCCAGGAGTTTTCTTAGAGCATCTGCGCACACCATCCGTGAAGGGAGCCGACATCGATAACCCGGATAGAGCCGACCCTTTCGTCAACATGGTGACAAAGGTCCCTCCGGCTTGGACAAAACCGTTCATGGAATATCTCGAACACGGAACTTTTCCTGGCGATGAGGTCGAAAGACGGCAAATAGTACGACGAGCAAAGGGTTATACCATAATCAATGGACAACTCTACAAAAGAAGCACTACTGGTGTATACCTAAAGTGTGTTTCCCAGCTAGAAGGTATGGAAATCCTATGTTAAATCCATCTCAGAGATTGCGGGCATCACGCCGCTCCTCGATCATTGTTCGCAAAAGCCTTCCGGCAAGGATTCTACTGGCTGACCGCAAAGGCGGACGCCGACAAGCTGGTTGAGACATGCATGGGATGCCAGCATTATGCCCGACAACCACATGTTCCTGTTGAAGCATTGCGAACAATACCAATAACTTGGCCGTTCGTAGTCTAGGGGCTAGACATGGTGGGACCGTTACAAACGGCACCATGTGGATTTACACATCTGCTTGTACCAGTTGATAAATTCACTAAATGGATAGAAGCTAAACCCATTAGAAAGCTTGATGGGGCAACTGCCCTCAGGTTTGTCCGGGATCTAGTGGTGAGATTTGGTCTCCCACACAGCATTATCACCGACAACGGCAGCAACTTGTCTCTCGGAGAATTGGAGGCTTATTGTTGGGAGAAGGGTATCCGACTTGACCTTGCATATGTGGCACACCCACAATCCAATGGTCAGTTCAAGCGAGCCAATGGGTTAATTCTGCAGGGAATCAAGCCACGTCTTGAGGCACCGCTACACAGAGCAGTTGGAGCCTGGGCGGAGGAACTACCATCTGTACTGTGGAGTTTACGAACTACACCCAACAGATCCACCGGCTACACCCCTTAATTCATGGTTTATGGAGCAGAAGCCATCCTGCCTTCCGACAAAATTCACGATGCACCAAGAGTTGCCGCCTACGACGAGGATGACGCTGAAGAATCCAGACGCCTAGATGTGGACCTTCTCGAGGAGGAGCACGTTTTGGCATTATGCCAAAGATCCGCCATCTACCAGCAGAAGCTACGCAGCTATCATAGTCGCCGCGTCCAACATCGCTCGTTTAAGGAGGGGGATTTGGTGCTCCGACTTAAGCAGAATAAGTCACACAAGTTATCCCCGCCATGGGAAGGACCGTTCATCATAAGCAATGTGCTACTCAATGGGTCTTACTACCTCGTTGACAATCGTGAACTCAAGGATATACCCAACGAGGATCATAAGCGTAAGCGACGTGACCCGGATGATGACTACCCGGAGCTTGATCGGCCATGGAACATAGCACAACTACGTCCTTTTTACACTTAGCATTTTTATCTAATTGTGTAGCTCTTATATGATCAATGAAATAAAGCTCTCTGGTTCACTCATAATTCTGAGTCTTTTACCTCCTTTAGTGTTCATTTTTGGATCATGTAAAACATTTATGCACAAGTTTTGCGATTGCGCTTGTGAAAATTCCGCCTACGGGCGTTAGCTTAAGTTTTCTGGTCTACACGTTCTTTGTTGTTTTTATGTGGATTCTAGAGTAGTGACTTTCGACACTTATTGTCGGTGATTTTGTGCTTAGGTTATTGATGGTGCCATTGGGCATCATCACCTGAGCGCATGGTTCCGACAATGAGTCTTCCGACTCACGAAAGGTCAAGCATAAGAACCAAAGTAATGGATAAGCCAGCACTTGCTTAAAAAATATACACATGCTGGAAATTAGTTCTTGAGTAGCAGGAAATAACAACCATTGTTCTCCACCTTAAGATTACATAAACAAGTTTTTTCCGCATATGCACCAAAGGAGAAACAAATATTACAAAGTTGTTCTTCATTCCTTTGGTGCAGGTGACTTGGACACAGCGTCATCAATAGCAGGAGAGACACCCTCGAAGTCGGCTGTGTGAAGAGACTGGGAGGATCTTTGGTCACCGTCATCGATGGTATTCCTGGGCACGAAGACATTGACGTCAACCAACTCGGCGAATCTGGTGTCATAGCCCGCGAGTGATGACAAGATGGACTCATGATTGATAGCCTTGCCATCGTCATCCATGTCGGGAATCCCAGAGGTCACCGTGTCGATGTCGGCATCTTCATAGTGTGCCTTCACCATTGACAGCGCCATCTTTGCACCAGCCCGTGCACATGAAGCTTTCCAGCTTGTGATACGCTCGGGGGCTCGACGCAGGATCTCCGAGTACTTTGCCACAGAGTCTAATGCTTTTATGTTGATTTGGAGGGGCTTGGCGATCTCCTTGGCTTCCGTGATGGCGGTGTTGATAAAGTTGCCGGCAAGAACCATGCATTCCTTGGCCGGAGGAGGTGAACGGGTCAAACCCATAGGAGCTGCAAAATTCGACAAGGAGCACATGAGTTCAACAATTCAGAGTATCCAGACTACAAAAATCCAAGGAGGAGAAAGCTTACTGAAGATGATGGCCTTAGCCTGCCAGAGGGTGTCCGCCAAGGATTCTTTCTCTTGTTGGAGGAGCTTATACGCCTCGCTATGGTGTTGATTCTGCTCTTCGGCGGCTTGCTTCTGATCTTTTAAGATCGCAATCTCCTCCTTCAAGCGATTGATTTCCTCGGTGGCAGAGTCCTGTAGGGCCTTCATTGACTCCTCATGCATTTTCAGCATGTCCTTCCTCTCCTCCTTAAGGATCTTGTTCTCGCTATCCAGCTGCTGAATGTGCTTGGATTGCTCGACAATGTCCTTAGCCTTGGCAACATGTTCTACAAAGTCGGAGAAATCAAAGTACACAGTGAGTACTCGGAGAATATAAGAACAAAACCAAGACAGAATGCGCAAAAAGAAAACAGACTCTTGTTTTTTATGATCTGTTCCTTCAAGATGGCAGTTTTACCCTTTTCGGCTTCAAGATCTGCGCGCATCTTCTGGTACTTGTCATTGGCCATGCCCCTCCGAGAATTCTCGTTCTATGGAAAAAAGGTCAAAGTTAAAACGTTGTTTGGTCTTCTTGGAGCACCTAGCTGGAAATTTTCCACCTAGATGCTCGGGGGCTACGGCGAGAGTTTTTGACTTAACAATATGCTTAGCTTTTATTTAAGCATCTAGTCGGAACTAGTTCAGTTACAACTAGAGGCTTGGGGGCTACAGTATTGAAATTTATAAACACTGCGTATGCTACTCTTAAAGCATCTAGTCGGAATATTTCATTCCATCTAAATGCTTGGGGGCTACAGTGAGAAGTTTTCTAGCTTAGTCACTCTTAGAGCATCTAGACGCAAAGATCTATGGTTTTCCGTCTACATCCTCGGGGGCTACAGTGGGATACTCATATCAAATGCGAAAGGCAAGTAAAACTTACAAGTGCAATGATCTTGAGATTGGTAGCGCTCTCGGCCAGCAGCTTGCCAAAGGAGATGCTATTTCCTCGCAAGATGTCTGCTTGTCGGAGTAGCTCCTCAAGACCGCACGTCGGAGATGTTGGTGATGCACCAGGAAAAAGATTTGTGCTACTCGGCGTAAGTGTCGGGTAGACTATCTTGGGGAACTCAA
Source organism: Avena sativa (assembly GCA_916181665.1). NCBI lineage: Eukaryota > Viridiplantae > Streptophyta > Magnoliopsida > Poales > Poaceae > Avena > Avena sativa. The sequence continues at coordinate 363,571,853 of OV702279.1, read as the reverse complement.
AAGGTTTCTAGGGAGCTAGGGCGCCGCCTTCGGCAGAAGTCCAGCTTCCTCCACCGCCTTGCCGCCACCGATGGCATCCTTAGCCGGAGCTTCAGCCATTTGTTGGGCGGTACTCTCCTGTGTCGCCTGCTCGCCGACAACATCAAGCTTGGTAGAGGCGCCAGAGTCCACTTCCATGGCGGAAGGGCCCGATGCCTCCTTAGCTTGTGAGCTTGTCGAGGCAGGCGAGGGCTTGACGGTAGGAGTGGCAGGGGTGATGGCGGGAGAGGCGTCGCGATGCAGCATGTCCTTCACGGTTCTAGAAGCCCCCAATGATTTGGAGGTCTTCTTGAGGCTGGTCGTGGCTTTCTTCCTGAAACGTGCAAATTGCATAAGTACAGGATCAAGATAGATAAATAGACAATGTCAGAAGGAAAGAAGCTTACACAAGTGGGGGTGCTTTAGCAAAAGGGATCCTGATGGCTTTTCTTTTCTCTGACTCCATGGTGGCGGTAGTCTTTTTGGAGGCTCCACCCTCTGTTTTCTTCTTCTTGCCTCCGTCGGCAGCGTTAGAGGTGGAGCTCTTCCGCTTTCGCGCCACCGGAGCATCGTTGTCGGACACGACGGTGACCTCCTTCATCTTTGGTCCATAGATTTTGGGAGCCATGTTGTCCTCATCTATGTCACGAAGCTGTTAAGTGAAGGTCCACCGTGTTAGATGAGATGGCCGTTATTAGACGGAAAGAACTGGAGTAAATGTCGTACACGGAAAATAAACAGTTACCTTTGGGAACTTGCCGTCTAAGAACATGTTGTAGGTGATGGCGAAGCCGCGTTGCTTGTCCTTCACCTTGACGATGTCCTTAAGACGGAGCTTGACGGAGTCACTCGAGAAATTGTCCACGGAGATGCGTAGGCTATCCTTCCTGTCGCCGGTATACTCGTGCATGAGCTTCGCGTGGTGCTGCAGAGGTTGGATTCGCCTGATGAACCAGCACATGGCCAGGTCCAAGCCGGTCAAACCCGTATCTACAAGCCACTCGATCCGCCTTATGGCACGAGAAGCATCGAGGTCGGAAGGAAGGGAGGCTTGGGATCTCCATGTGGAAACTTCAGCGACAGATTCGTACACGAAGTCCGGGTACATTAATTCTTGGCTAGCCAGAGGGATATCTGGGCCGTAGAAGTAAGTACGCTGCCAATTCTTGCAGGACTCATGGCCGACGATGTCGGGGAACCGCCGGCCAGGACGAATCTTGAAGCTTATAGTGCCACAATTTCTAAGTTCATCTTTGCTGGCTCCGGCTTCGCGCTTGATGGTGAAGAAGTACACAAAGAGATCTAGCCTAGGCCTAATCCCTAGGTAACCCTCACAAGGTGCCGCGTAATTGCTAAGCACTAGGATACTATTGGGAGAAAGGTTTTGGGGCTGGACCCTATAGTGATTCAAGACGGAGAGAAAGAAGTTGGGAAGGGAGACGTCGCGTACCAGTTGGGCTTTGAGGTACACCTTTTCTCCGACTTGGGGAGAAGGTGTCACCTCGCCGACCGGCGCCGCCCGCCAGGCGAGCCCCTCCGTCGTAGGGAGGTATCCCTCGACGATCAGCTCTTAGATATCACGGGCAGTAATGTCTGAGTTGCGCCAATCTCCCTTGTGCGAGTCCAGTTCCTCCTCCAACGGCTCCAGCGCCGCTGGATTATGGTCACCACCGGTGGATTCCACCATCGCAGAAACAGGGATGACCAGACCCTCTGGGGGCACGACGACGGAGCTCGTCGGCTTCGCCGCGGATTCGCTCGACGCCGCCATGGAAGGGGAAGTGCTGCTGCTAGCCATGGGGTGAGAGTGGAGGTGACTGGTGCGGATTGGCGCTAGGATTTTTCGGAAGTTTTCGCGGAGAGCTCGAGGAGGCGTGCGCTGGAGGAAGAAGATGATGCGAGGAGAATGAGGTAAAAGGTGAAAATTCCACCGTTGTTACTATTTATCATCTCCATCGTCAAGATTCGTGCAGCTTGATCGGGCGGTTGCCGCGTAGACAACGTGTTCGCGAATGTGCGCGGAAATTTTGCCACTTCTCCAACCGTCGCCGCCAACGGTTCGTATCGCTCGCGCGGGAAAATCGTACATGATTGCGTTCTCTGCATGTGTGAGTTACGAGGCGTCGCTGACCTAAGCCTACGTCGCCCTAGCTGACACAGGCAGATGAGCCGACACATCGAAGATTCTGGCATGGACGGATCCAGTCCGGCTACGAAAGAGTACGATGGAAGATTCAGCATTTCTCCGACTTACAAGTTGAAGACGGAGAAAACCTTGCAGGGTTCTTTGGGAGGACTACAAGATATTGCTTGACGATTTGCCGACATCCATCTAGATGGAGCATTCCACAAGAAGAGGCAAGACGGCGCAAGATCTCGGAGTTCTCCGGGGGCTACTGTTGGGGATATGCTATATGGGTATCCTTATAGCATGTCTCTTATCCGGCTAACCCGGGTGGCCCACAGTTGGTAGCATGGCCTATGGCCTGCTGGGCGGCCCAGTTAGATGGATTCAGAAGGGAGGCCCATGCCGGATAAAGGAAGGCTACAGTTGGAGTCACCGACGTACCCGGAGCCTTGGAGTACAAGACACACAAGACTAGTAATAGATGGTGTAGGACTCTATAACCTGTCCGGCTAGGACTTTTCCCTGTAACCCTAGGACCTGGCGACTATATAAGTCGGGCCTATGGGAGCCTTTAGGGCACGATCATAGACAACTTTAGACAACCTAGTATCGATTCATACTGTCTCGCACAGCGAACCAATCCGTGTAACTCGGCGTATTGCCCTTATAGTGATTTATAGCAGGAGTAGGATTCCACCACCATCGTGGGATATGAACCTGGGTAAGCTGTGTTACCTCGTACCCGTCAACCGTCTGCCTTCCCCCACGTCTCTAAACACGCACTGTGAGGACCCCTCCATGGCGTACTCGTCGGCAATAGCACGACACTTAGCTGGTTGCTCCTAGTCTTTTGCTAGCCTCCACTTGTATGAGTAAGTTCTACTCATGCTTCCAACTCCCAAGAAACCAAGTTATTCCAAAGTGTCCACTATAAACTCATATGCATGGTGTGTTATACCATTCCAAGTATATTCTTGTTTTCAAATATCTTCCAATTAAAAACTATTTTGTTATGTGAAAACTTAGTGATTAAAGCCCTCAAGAACTTGATGGCACATATTATTCTTTGCCCCTAATAAACTTGAACCATTGTGACAACTTTGTTGTATATGCTTGCACTTATAAGTTGGGATTAGCAGAACCGTGTTGTCACGGGGAACGTTTTCAACATTGCACTTGTACTTTTTGTACTCCGTTGATATCATGCTCTTTTGTCTTTGGATGTTACCGGTGTGAAATGAAGTGGGAACTTGTAAGTTCATGGAGTTTGTATTCTTTGTTAGATAAACACCTGGGCTGCTAGCCTAATCCATGCCTAATCATGGTGGAAACTTGCAGCTTCACCATAGTGACATCTATGAAGCATTCTTCTTATTAAAAAAGACACATTGGGAAAATAGGAAATAGAGAAAAAAGCACCATATTCCCATGGTACATAAGAAGAATTGCTGAGATGCTCATTTCCTGCTTGCCTTGTCATTTTGGTTATGGGAAAGCTCATGTGCCATGTGCAAGGGGTACCCCGCTAGCGGTTCTCAATGATATGCAAATACTTACAGTGACAAGAACTTGCCTGGGCCCTAAGTTGAGTATCCATGAGGTGTAGCCCTCATAGTCAAGGGACTTGAGATTGCCAACTTATACTTTGTCAAGCATATACTCCAGCTTTGCCACTTTAACCTTAACCACTTCAAGATGCTTATGATAGGGGCAATGAGGGCTGAAAGCTAATAAGTACCATAATTTTTGGAAGCTCTTTTTGAAACTTGTAATCTCTGCTTCCTTTACAAAAAAGGCTTTTCTTCCATCATTATTAAGTCTCCACCTTCTACCTTTAGGCACCATTAAGAGAGCATAGTTGTCATTCTGTGTGCAATGTTCCAAAGCTTATTAACTGATGCATATTGTGTTATTACTTGCTCTTGTGCTAGTTGTTTCTAGTCACCCTTGTGAACTTTGCAGGTGTCCTATGCATTATATTGCTACTCTATGAGGGACAAGTTGATTGCCACTATGCTATGTTTTCTACATGTGAAACAAATAAACATTTTCAATACATATTATTCATGATATTTGTTTGTAGCTTGCCATGTTGCGTGCATAATTACTATGTTCTATTGTTTGAACTCCATCTTTCATGCACATGTTTAGAGTTATTTGATCCTAGCTTTCAATGCTTGCAAATGGTTGGATCTTTATTGTGAGGGTGCATGTCACCTCAAAATTTATTCTTTTATCACTTACCTACTCGAGGACGAGCAGGAGTTAAGCTTGGGGATGCTGATACGTTGGAAACGTATCTATAATTTTTGATGCTCCATGCTTGTTTAGTATCTACTTTGCTTTACTTGTCTACACTTTGAGGTGATTTTTACATGTTTTCTGGTACTAACCTATTAACAAGTTGCAACAGTGCCAAATGCCTGTTTTCTGCTGTTTTTGGTTTCAAAAAAGTTAGTAAAGAAATATTCTCGAAATTGGATGGGACAAACGCCAAAGTCAATAACTTTCAGTGGGGAACAAGAAGTCCGGAGGAGAGACGAGGAGGCGTGCCAGGGCAGCTAACCCCCCCCCCCCTAGGAGCGGGTGGGCCCTACCCCGCGCCTAGGTAGGGTTTGCACCCTCTGGCCGCCGCCTCGGTCTCCCCCTTCTCCTATAAGAAGCCCTCGATACAGAAACCCTGAGTACCCAATCAGAAATCCACGAAACCGTCTGTAGCCGCCGCCACCATCGTCCCTAGATCGAGGGGATCTGAAGCTCTTCCTAGCACCCTGCCGGAGGGGAGATCATCCCGGAGGCCTTCTCTCCGGTATGATTCGTGAGTAGTTCCACCTTGGACTATGGGTCCATGTAGTAGCTAGATGGTCGTATCTCCTCCTTGTGCTTTCATGTATAGATCTTGTGAGCTCCGTTCATGATCAAGATCTAATCTATTTGTAATCATGCATGTTGTGTTTGCGGGGATCCGATGGATATTGAGATTATTATATTGGTATGATTAATGGTTCTATCTTTATGATTCTATCATGTCTGTGTTGTTTGTGATCTTGCATCTCTCTGTTGCTAGTGGTTATCTTGGCCAAGTAGTTGCTAGTGACTCCAAGAGGGAGTATTTATGCCCGATAGTGGGTTCATGCCTCTAGTTTCCAAGGGAAGTGACAGAAATCTCTTCGGTTGTAGATGTGCTGTTACTACTAGGGAGAAAACAACGGTCTTTTGTTCATGGAACATGTGGACTGTTTACCTTACACACTTTGCTTAAAATAGCTGTCTATTGCTTCCAACTTAATACTGGAGGGGGTTCAAATGATAACTTGAAGGTGGACTTCTAGTCATAGATGCAATTGGATTACGGTTTATGTATATTGTTGTATTGCCCAATCAACTTCATAGGATCTTTCTCGCTAGTAATTGCATTGTTATGCCTTGCTCAATTCCTGTCAATTGCCTCGCTGTAATATGTTTACCCTTCATGCCATGTTGTTTATCTAAGGAGATCATCTCTAGTGAACTATGGAGCCCGGTCCAATCTTTACCATTGATACATCTTCCACCGTTACTTGTTTACTTGCTGCAAACCATTACCTTCCACACCATACGTTTAATCCTTTGTTACAGCAAACCGGTGAGCTTGACAACCTCACTAATTCGTTGGGGCAAAGTCTTGAGTTTGTGTTGTGTAGGTGTCCATGTTGTTTGCAACACCTGTGTGATGTTTCCTTCCTCCTTCTGGTTCGATAACATCGGTCTCTACTGAGGGAAGACTTGTTGCTTGCTGCTTCACACCTTTATCTTGGGGTTTCCAACGAAGAGCTTCCACGTCAAACACCAGGCGCCATCAAGCTTTATGGTGACGTTACTGGGGAATCTACTTCAACCTCTTCCACCTCGTCAAGCGCTATCAGCAGCGCATGGAACGTGAGGCCAAGGAGAAGGAAGATGCAAATGCTGCAAATCAGGGAACCTTACCACCACCACCAATGAGGTCGTTAATGGAGCAGAACTTTATGCAGTATATGCAAGAAAACCAAAACAAGTTCATGGAAGAGTTGTTGGGACGTGCTGGAAATCAGAGAGCACATGAAGGTGGAGGAGTGAGTCTTTCTGACTTCCAGAATGCAAGGTCGTTACCTTTTGCATCAGCTCCTGAACCAATGGATGCAGAAGATTGGCTAGCAGGTACAGAGAGAAAGCTAAAGACTGTAGGTTGTAATGATGAGGAAAAGTTGAGGTATGCAACTCATCTGCTGACAGGACCTGCAGCATCATGTGGGAAAATCAGTTAGCCATGCAACAGCCAGGAAGAGAGTACACTTGGGAAGAGTTCAAATAGAGGTTCCGTGAGTATCATGTTCCGGAGAGCGTTATGGAGTTAAAGCAGAGCGAGTTTGAGGAGCTTCAGCAAGGTTATACTAGTGTCATGAAGTATATCCGGGAGTTTAGTCAACTGTCTCGTTATGCCAAGGATGAAGTGAGCACTGAAGATAAGAGAAAGAAGCGTTTCTTGAGAGGGTTGAATCCCTTTGTGAGGATGCAGTTGAGGCTGGAACAAACCTATCAGCAGTTACTGGATGCAGCCATCACTTTTGAAGATGACTACAAGAATGTCCAAGAGGATAGGAGGAAGAGATCCAAGAAGGAAACTAAGAGGATTCAGGCAAGTAAACCTAAACCTAATCTAGAGTTTGGGCCTAGGAACAAAACCTACAACAACAATAACGATAACAAGGGAAATGGTGGAAATCATTCCAATCGCAGGAGGAATGTTATCTGCAACAATTGTTGACTTCCAGGGCATTTCCAGAGAGAATGCAAAAAGGAAGTGGTTATCTGTTACGGTTGTGGCCAGAAGGGCCATATCAAGCCTGACTATCCGAGCAAACCACTGGGTGGTTGGCCTACCAAGGGTGGAGGACAAGCCAGTGGAGGTAATGGACAGCTCAATCGAGGAGGAAATAATATCAAGAACAACAATAGCAAGAGAAACAGACCCACAGGGAAGCTGAATTGTGCAACCTTGGAGGAGGTGGACAACTCCGAGAATGTCGTAATAGGTACGCTCAACATCCTTACCAATCCCGGAAAAGTTCTATTTGATACTGGTGCAACTACTTCATTCATTTCTGAAGAATTTTGTGATAAATTTGGGATTAGAAGGTCAATGTTAGAAATCCCTATGAACGTAGTGACGGCAGCAGGGAATGTAGTTGTACGCCACATTAAACAAGATCAGGTTATCTTGATTTGTGGTTGTACATACTTTGCGGACCTTTATGTGATTCCTTTGAAGGGAATTGCAGTAGTGCTGGGTATGGACTGGATGACTGGACATGGGGCTCAGATTAATTGCGAGGATAAAACTGCCTCAATCAAAACTCCAAGTGGAGCAAGGATAGTTTACCAAGCAGATAAGCACAGTCATATCGTGGTGGATCTTCAGTTGAACCCAATGAAGGAGGTTAAGTTGGAAGATATTCCTGTAGTAAATGAGTTTCAAGATGTTTTTCCTGCAGAGCTACCAGGAATGCCACCAGATTGGGAGATTGAGTTCACTATTGATCTAATTTCGGGCACAACACCAATAGCTCAAGCACCATACAAAATGGGTCCAAAAAGAATTAAAAGAACTCAAAGAGCAAATTGATGAGCTAGCCAGAAAAGGGTTTATTCAAGAAAGTGTATCCCCATGGGGAACACCGATAATTTTTTGTGGATAAAAGAGATGGAGGAAGAAGGATGTGTGGGGACTATAGGAATCTCAATAATGTTACCATCAAGAATAAGTATCCTTTACCTAGAATCCAGATCTGTTTGATCAAGTTAAAGGAGTTGGAGTATTTTCTAAAATCGATCTAAGATCCAGATACCATCAAATAAAAATCAAACTAGAAGATGTTCCAAAGACAGCATTTGTCTCAAGGTATGGACATCATGAGTATCTTGTCGTACCATTTGGTTTGACCAATGCACCAGCAATATTCATGAATCTTATGAACAAAATCTTCATGCCATACTTGGACAAGTTTGTTATAGTCTTTATTGATGATATTATGATATATTCCAAGGATAAGGAAGAGCATGCTGATCATTTGAGAATAGCATTGCGGATCATAAGAGAACATAAGATTTATGCTAAATTCAGTAAATGTGAGTTCTGGTTAGATGAGGTAGAATTCCTCGGTCATGTGATCAGTAAATATGGAATTGCTGTAAATCCATCCAAAGTTCAATCAGTATTAGAATGGACTGCACTAACCAATGTGAAACAAATTCAAGGTTTCTTGGGGATGAATGGTTATTATCGGAGATTCATTGAAGGTTTCTCCAAAATAGTTGGACCAATGACCAAATTGTTAAGGAATAATACACCATTCATCTGGGATGAGAAGTGTGAAGCAAGTTTTTAGGAGTTAAAGACCAGGTTAACTACCGGTCCAATCTTAGCAGTTCCTGAAACAGGGAAAGATTTTACAGTATACTGTGATGCATCCAATGAAGGTTTGGGTTGTGTGTGTTAATGCAAGATCGGAAAGTAATTGCCAACGGATCAAGACAATTGAAACCACATGAAGTTAATTATCCAACTCATGATTTGGAGTTAGCAGCAGTAGTCTCTGCTCTGAAAGGATGGAGGCATTTTCTTTATGGAACCAGATGTGAGTTATACACTGACCATAAGAGTCTCAAATATTTCTTCACTCAAAAGGAATTTAATATGATACAGAAGCGTTGGTTAGAGCTAATCAAAGATTATGATTTAGCAATCAACTATACCCCTAGAAAAGCAAATGTTGTAGCAGATGCTTTAAGCCGTAAAAGTGCAGAGATTTAGCCAAGCAATATGGAGCTACTAAAAGAGTTACAGATGGATTTGGAAAGGTTAGAGGTTCAATTTATAAGAACAGAGACTCTTGGAGGATTAGCTACTATGCAGGTAGTTGCAGAGCAGAACAGTGATCTTAAGCAAGAAACTTTTAGGCATCAAACCAAAGATCCTTTTATTGCTGAGGAAATTCGGAGGTTATCTCAAGGACAAACATAAGTTTTTCACTTAGGAGATTATGAGTCTTTATGGTTCCAAGATCGTCTTTGTGTTCTAGATGTGCCTGAGATTCGTGACACGATACTCCGAGAGGCACATAAGACACCATATTCCATTCATCCAGGAAGTACTAAGATGTACATGTATTTGAAAGAACTATTCTGGTTGAATAACATGAAGAGAGACATTGCAAAATATGTGTAAGAATGCCATACTTGCCAAAGGGTAAAAGCTGAACATCAAAGTCTAGCAGGACCATTGCAACCTTTGGAAATTCCCGAGTGGAAATGGGAGGAAATTGGTATGGACTTCATCACAGGATTACCCATGACACCTAAACAGAAGGATATGATATGGGTAATTGTTGATAGACTAACTAAAACTGCACATTTTATTCCGATGAATCAGAAGGATAATGTCGAGAAGTTAGTAGAAGTTTACATCAAGGAGATAGTAAGTAAGCACGGAGTGCCCAAGAAGATCGTAACTGATAGAGGATGTTTACTTCGGCATTTTGTAAGCAATTACATGAAGCACTTGGTTCAAATTTAGATTTTAGCACAACCTATCATCCAGAAACTTGGGGTCAAATGGAAAGGACCAATCAAATATTGGAAGACATGCTAAGGGCATGTGCATTAGATTTTCGAGGTTCGTGGGAAGATCATCTACCGTTGGCAGAATTTTCCTACAATAACAGCTATCAGAGTACTCTGAAGGCAGCTCCATATCAAGTACTTTATGGAAGAAAATGCAGATCACCAATATGTTGGTATGAACCTAGAAGTAGGAAAGAATTTATGCCAGACTATATCAAAGAAAGGCAAAATATCATTGATACAATCAAGGATAGATTGAAAATAGCTCAAAGTAGGCAGAAAAGTTATGCTAATCAAAGTCGAAGATCATGGCATCTTGAGGTAGGAGACATGGTATATCTCAAAGTAAGTCCAATGAAAGGAGTTAAAAGGTTCAGAGTTAAAGGAAAACTAAGTCCAAGATATATAGGACCATTCAAAGTACTGAGTCAGAATAGGACCATAGCTTATGCTTTAGAGTTACCATCAAGATTGGCTCAAGTTCATAATGTTTTCCATGTGTCACAACTCTGGAAATGTCTTAAAGTTCCTGATGATGCAATCACACATCAAGAGATAGAATTACAAGTAGACCTGACTTACGTTGAAAACCCCTATAAAATTCTGTAAGAAAACTGGAAAAAGGTTGAGAAATAGGGCAATCAAGTACTGCAAGGTACAATGGGAACATCATCCCGAGAGAGAAGCCACATGGGAGAAAGAAGATGACCTACGAAAAGCCTATCCAGAACTATTTAGGTACACTTCAGCAAACTTTGGGATGAAGTTTAATTTAAGGGGGGAAGTCTGTAACATCCCATCATTTAGGAACTAATGAAGGGTAGATTTAGGAATTTGTGCATATGCATGCATTCATCTGCAAAATGTGGGTAAAAATTTTCGCCAAATAAAAACTTAAAGTGATCAAAGTTTCTTTCACTCTCTAGGTTTAGGAATAGCTCTGGTGAGTGATCGTTATAAATTTTGACATGATCATTATGAATCAATGTGTTTTGGGGAGAATTTAAATTTAAACTTGAAATTTGAATTTATAATTTTAAAACTTATAATTATGATTTAGTAATATTATTTAAGATATAATATATAATAATAGAAATTAAATAAGAAATACAATTAAGCAAATGAATATTTATTCCATATTTTTATTCCATAAACAAGTTACAAAAAGTAACTCATGAAGTTAATAAATAATATGTATAGAAGGGAAATTACAAAAAGTGGAAAATACATTTATTATTAAACTATTACACCTTTCTTGCAAAAGAATAAAATAAAAAGTACAAAGGATTTATTCCATCTAAAAGTAAACCTATTCTAATCTTGAATCTTGTACCTGCAAAACAAATAACTAACAAAAATCAAAATAAAGGTTAAGTTATTAATTTTTACTCTCAGTAGAGAGTGGTGAGTCGCACTGCTCAATTTTACATCATTGAGTAAACCTTTTAGGGGCAAGTTTCACCAATATGAAAGAATTCAATCTTCCATAACGATAAGCCATAAGTCAAATAATCACAGCCAGTAAAGGGACAACTTTCACCAGGCAAATAAATAGTAACAAGATAAAAAGGTAGAACATCTCACTGAGCATATCCACAACTATGCAGCAGGCATACAAGAAGCTCAGTCATCTAACTGCATGGGTGTGCTGTCAACAGAGCCCCAGCAGTCCAAGCAAGTAAAAGGACCAAGCACAGCTGTGGGGAAGCACTAGTGCATCTCTCCATTGCTCACACCACACAAGAACAACTAGTTTAGGCAGAGCCAAACAAACCACCCAACACAATCTCACACTAGATCAAAGCACACATCACCTGATGGTGACATAAGGAGGGGGAGGATCAGTGGACAGCAAGGCCAAGCTCACAGGATCTAGGAGGAGTAGAGTTGATCAAGGCCAAGCAAAAGCATCAGGGGAAACAAGAACATCATCAAGAGGTGAAGGACTGGATCAGATCAGCAACACCACCAGCACATCAAACCATTACAATCTTAAATTTTGTGGTGAGTATCATAAACATCCACATGATCTGTTCATCTTGTCCAGGCAGAATATATGTGTTGATGCATAAGACAACCTCTCAATAATCACCCAAGTGGGGTGAATCTATCCTAGAGGTTTTTAATATAAAGATCAGAACCAAACTCTATCAAGAACACCAAATTCTCAGACCAGCCTCACAGAATTGGTGATACCAAAGGAAACTTCTATATTCTATCATTTGTTCTTACAAAATCTGGGCACATCTCCAAGAAGGAGTAGCACCTCAGATCTTATAAGCCACAAACAAAACTATAAACTTAACCAACTAGGATCCAAGATCTAGTAAGCAACTGATGCCTTACAATAACAAGGCAAGTTCAGCACTTGCTCATGTCCTTTGAGAAGTCTTTATCAAAGTATTTGAAAATTGTGTGTTATCATCTATGTTTCGAAGAAAGAAAATATTATTTTCTCAAATAAATAAATTATAGATATCATCCTAAGTGATGATATAATGGAGCGGTAGAACTTAGGTTTCTGTTTGCAATAATGATTATCAGTTAGGTACTTAACAACCCATGACATCAGTGATTCCAGCGCCGTATATTACGCGTTAACCATGAGATTTGGAATGGGACAGAGAAGTCAGTTGTATCTTCTTCCTCTCGCATGTAGCCAGATGTGCAGGTCGTGGCTGTTTTCACTCATAGCGTGCATATTAATTGGTAATTCGTAGAGGATATGCAGCATATGGGTGGGAACCCTCATCGTCCCACGATAGTTCTGGCATCTAACGGTATGTACAAACCATTGCCGTAATTCAATGGGTGGGCATGGTGTACACCAAGGAGGCATGCGAGGTCACGAAGGGGGCAGTGATTGTCTTGGATCACCTACTAGGCCCCACATCATGGAATTGTGGACGGGAAAGTATGCCCGATTGTGCAACAAGGAGTTGATCTCTCATGGGTAAAGTAACGCACCTCTACAGAGTGTAAGAATTGTAACTTGTTACTCCCTGTTCCGGGAAGGAGCTACGAACACGACAGGAAAGGAACTCCATGAAAGTTCTGGTAAACCTGTGAAGGCTGATGGGCATAGTTTTTCTACAATAAAATCAATCTTTGAAGAAAGATTTACGAAAACTGCATAGTGCCAAGGACTTATAGTTCGAGGTGGTAGATAGAGCATCAAGCTTTGCACCTTGCATATAATGAACTTGTTAGGTAACGCTGTTACTCACCCTTTCTTTGATCCTTTGATTAGACTCTGAGGATCCCGAAGATACTCCAATGTATGCAACAGAATGCCAAGAAGATGTCTTCTACGAGGAGCCTGACCTGTCAGGTGGCGTTGAGGGAGTGGATTACGAGATCCACTATGGAGTAGATGGCAACGAGTCAGCTTAGTTGCTCTATTTAATAGTAACCAACGGAGCCGAGCAGCAGTAACGTTATATAATAAGCTGCTGAGCTCAACTCTTAGTTGGAGTTGTTACTTTTAAATTCCGTGGAAACACTTTATATTTTGGTTTGTAAGTTGAATCTTTTGGAAGTCTTGAACTCTGGTATTGTAATAATAATAATGTGTGTATGTTTGTAATATGGACCCCCAATGTTTCTATTGTACCACTCTGAGGGATGTGATATTTACGGAACAGTGTTCTGTGGATGTCATGTCAACGACTATAGTGTACTACACATGCAGTGGTATGCTGGGTCACCGCAAGGCCCAACAACTGTCTACAAGAATAGAAGTGTGCGTATACATCATACCTACAGCCTCACCATCATCCTCCATCATCGAGGAAGCCCCGGCACCCTTCGACTCTGTTCTAGATGCGCTCTACGCCGACATCAACATGGACTCGGAGGAGATAGATATCAACCCGGAGGAACTCGACTCTGCCATGCAGGAGATGGAGGAGGATATCAGGCGTGAGGAGCAGGCCAGCCAGACCATCACATACCGAGAGGTGTTCGTCGCCATTGGGAGCGTGATGGAACAATACCAACCCGGACAAGCACCGCCTAAGCCGCTGGATAAGGGGAAGGGACCAGCCGATGCCGCCGACAATGATCGTGCAAAATCCATGCCCCCTCCGCCAAACCCAGCACCATAGCCGTAGGAGCTCAACATCGATCTGAGTAACCCCAATACCGCAAATATGCCACCTCCAGCATCTACGTCTGCGGCCGCCCAAATCACTCCAGCTGATAGAGTGATGTATGGCAATTTGCTCGTCGAGCCCATGACTGTAGACCACATACGGAACATAGTCCATCTCGATGAAAAGCAGCAGCAACTACTGGAGGAAGCACAGGCTATCGTGGAGCAAAGTGTAAAGCTAGATCGAGATTTGGCCAAGGCACAAAAATCAATCCAAATGGCTAGAGCCATGGAAGCCGAGTACAAGAATTTGCTCAAGCAGCAGAAGGCTAGGAAAGCTCAGGCTCATGTTATCAATGATCTTGGCGTACAGAGCAACCTAGGGTGGGACCCCTCGAAGCCGGCATAGGCCAAGCCATACATTGACAGTGAAGGCAAACAGGTCATGCACATGCCTATCCTCAACTTGGTCGTCGCCAAAACCCTGCTAGAGCAGGATAGATCACCCGCGGCTGTGGAACGGGTCTATGAACTTGTGGCAAAGGCTGTCAAACAATAGGGAAAGGCCACCTCTCAGAGGCTTGAGTCTGACCCTGCATATTGCCAGTCTAGCAATCCCATGCCTCCAAGGGAAAGTTCTCCTCACGATGTCAGGTCCCAGACGGGTTCATCAGAATGAAGACGGAGGGATGCACGCAATAGGAAGGATGCTATCCACATATCCTCCAACCACGGAGGTAAGTCCCATCCTTGTCGCCCATCTCCACCGCCCCGATCCCCCCGACATCACGAAGACCCAAAGGCTCACCACCATACGAGCATGCCTCCGCCAAGGCGCCCTAAGGGCGGCATTGTCATTCGTGATAACACAGAGCAGCCTCGTCATGGCGAAGAGCGCAATGATAATCAAGGACACAAGAGTAGGTCACGCCATGACCCTCCGCGTCCGACAAGCAACCGCTATAGACGCGAGGCATCGCAGGAGGGTAACAGCAAGAATGCTAACCCGCCGCCGCCTCTGCCTCCATCGCCGCCTAGCAGCCACCATGGCGGAGGAGGCCCGCGTCAATCACGCAGCCCCTCCCCTGATGGCAATAAGAAAAAATCAAGCCCGAAGCCATACGATGCACGATCACGTTTGGATAGGATTCACAAGGCCCGGGAAGGATAGTACCTGGGACCATGTTGCTTTGGACCTGTGGTACGGAACGCAACTTACCCCAAGGGTTTCCGGATAGACAAGACAATCAAGCCCTATGACGGCACTGCCAAACCAGCTACATGGTTGCAGGACTACGGCAACGCGGTCGAGATCGCCAGAGGAAACCCCAACATTGACGTCAAGTACCTCCCATTGATGTTGATGGGTATGGCCCTCCAATGGATCGACGACTTGCCGAAAAAGTCCATATGTAATTGGTTGGACATGCAAGAAGCGTTCACCAAAAATTTTGAGGGTACGTACAAACATCTCTGCACTGTGGGCGATCTATAGTGGTGTGTGCAAGGGAAAGACGAGACATATCGCACCTACCTCTCCCCCTGGCTGGATATGAAAAAATTATGTGCTGGAGTGCACGATCAGACCGCCATGGCCGCCTACATTGATGGTTTGCAAAAAGGTACATTGCTCCGACATAAGTTGAAGCTCCTGCAGGACAACCACATGCTAGATCTCAGTCAGATGATCTCCTTGGCTAGTGAGTTCGTGGCTGCCGACAACGATGCTCGTGGCTCCCTGCCGGCAATGGCCATTCCAACCCAAGCTAAGAGGAACAACAACTCCAAGCGGAAGAGTCCACCAAAAAAAAGGCAACCTCTGACATGGTTTCCATGGCGTTTGCAGGAAGAGGTGATGGCGGCCAACGCGGCCGAGGACGGGGGGCTGGTCATGGGCAACAGCGCGGTAGTGGAACTACCCCGGCAGTGCCCCACATACCCCAAACATACAAGGAATACTGTGATATGCCATGCCTCGTACACCTCGACGGCAATGGCAAAGCCACCCACACCAACCGCCACTTCAAATTTGTCAACGATCTCAAAGAAGACCCGGAGTCCGGCTACAAACGAAGCCGGAATAACCGACCGTGAGGAAAGGGCAAAGGAAAGAAGAAGGAGGAGGAGGCCAAGGATTCAAGCGACATGGATAAGGACGTTGACCCCAAGCACGCCGACAAGGGTGATGGAAAAGGCAAGAACCCCTTCAAGAAGAAGGCGCCCGTCTACCACACTTTCCTTGGCACCCCAACTGTCCGGGCATAGAAAACCTCGCTAAGGATACTGATGGCCACCCTACCCCCAGTCCCTAAGTACCTGCGCTAGTCGGAAGTTCCAATTACATGGGATAGGAAGGATCACCCAGATCTTATTCCAACAGAGAACCAATATGCCATCATCGTCAACCCTTTGATTGATGGCAATGAGTTCACCAAATGCATGGTGGATAGTGGAAGCAGCATCAACATTATGTACCTGGATACACTGCACAAGATGAACTTGACGGAGGCAAACCTAAGGCAGACCAGCACCGTGTTCCATGGCGTTGTTCCTGGCCGGGAAGCTCGGTCCCTTGGGTGTATCACCCTTCTAGTCGCATTTGGCGACATCAACAATTACCGCCAAGAACGCATGACCTTTGAGGTGGTCCCCTTCAAGAGCGTGTACCACGTCATATTCGGGACGAGACATCTTCCACTCCTTCATGGCCAAAGCATGCTTTGTATACAACAAGCTCAAGATACCCGGACCAAACGGTGTCATCACCGTATCTGGAAGCTTTTCCAAAGCAAGGGACTGCGAGATTGGAGAAGCAGCCTTTGCAGAAGCTGTCCTCTACAGCGAAGAATTCAAGGAGATCCAGAGAAAGGTCGATGCCACGGAGATGCTGGCATCAAAGAAGAAGATTTCTGACTCCGACCCCGCCTTCAAGGCCGCCATCAAAACCAAGCCGGTGGAACTTGTGGTAGGCGATGCCTCCAAGACCACCGCCATTGGGACAAACCTGGACCCCAAATAGGAAAGCACGCTCGTTGAGTTCCTCCATGAGAATAGGGACATCTTTGCCTGGCAACCTGCTGACATGAAAGGTGTACCTAGGGAACTTGCCGAGCACAGCTTAAACATTGATCCAAGTAGCAAACCGGTGAAACAACCTCTAAGACGCTTAGGAGATGAGAAGAGACGCGCCATAGGCAAAGAGATAGCTAGGTTACTTAAGGCTAGGTTTATTCGAGAAGTCCTTCACACCCCATGGGTGGCCAATCCTATACTTGTCCCCAAAAAGGGAACCAAAGAATTAAGAATGTGCATTGATTGCACCGGCTTGAACAAAGCGTGTTTAAAGGATCCGTTTGCTTTGCCTCACATTGACCAAGTCATTGACTCGACGACTGGCTTGGAACTTCTGTGTTTTCTAGATGCATACTCAGGATACCACTAGATCAAAATGAGGAAGTTGGACCAGTTGGCCAGTTCGTTCACCACACCTTATGGCACGTTTTTCTATGTCACGATGCCCTTTGGGTTAAAAACGCGGGTGCTACCTACCAGGGGACTGTGCAACATTGCCTGCACGACCAGATTGGTCGGAATGTTCACGCCTATGTGGACGATATAGCAGTGATGTCTAAAAAGTCAAATGACTTAATCTCTGACTTTAAGGAAACCTTTGATAATCTACGGAAATACAACATGATGCTTAACCCAAAGAAGTGCGTCTTCAGCATCCCAGCCGACAAATTTTTGGGCTTCATCATTTCCCAGCGTGGAATTGAGGTCAACCCGGAGAAAATCAAGGACATCCTAAACATTAATCGTCCGACATGCCTGAAGGACATCCAACGGCTCATGGGTTGCGTTGTAGCAGTAAGCCGGTTCGTCAACCGACTTGGAGAGAAGGCGTTGCCACTCTACAAGTTGCTGAAGAAGGCGGACAAATTTGTTTGGACGGACGAAGCAGATGCTACACTTAAGGAGCTGAATGGGATACTATCCTCAGCACCTATACTCGTAGCACCCGAGCCTGGAGAGCCTATGTTAATATACATGGCAGACACCAACCGGGTAATCAGCATCGTCGTCGTCATGGAGTGGAAAGAATCAGCGCATGAGTACGGAGTGCAACAACCAGTTTACTATATAACCGAGGTCTTGACGGATTCCAAGCAACGGTACCCGCACTACCAAAAGCTAACTTATGGAGTGTTCCTTGCTTCTCGGAAGCTAAGGCACTACTTCCAGGAGCACCCTATCATAGTAGTGAGCAAAGCTCCACTGTCCGACATCATCAACAATAGCGACGCCACAGAACGGGTGGCGAAGTGGGGCATTGAGCTCGCCGCCTTTGAGATCACCTAAAAGAGACATGACGCTATCAAATCACAAGTCTTGGCGGATTTCATTGTAGATTGGACGGAGCTACCAGATGCTACCCCTGTGCCAGAGCCAGAATATTGGGTGATGCACTTTGACGGATCAAAGCTACTCAATGGCTCGGGGGCTGGTGTACTGCTACAGTCACCAACAGGGAAAACACTGTACTACATTTTGCAGATCCACTTTGAGGCTACAAATAACATGGAAGAATATGAAGCACTCATTCACAAACTTTGCGTAGCCAAGGATATTGGCATCAAGCACATGGTTTGCTGTGGAGATTTCGACTTGGTTGCCCAACAGGTGGCTGGCACCTAGAACGTGCAGAACCCTATGATGGTGGCATATCGAGACGAAGTAGATGAGATACCCAAGTGCTTCCAAGGCTATGAAGTCAAATATGTCAAAAGGGAGGAAAATGAGGCGGCTAATCTACTGTCAAAACTTGGATTAGGACGCAAACTAGTTCCGCCTGGCGTTTTTCTAGAGCATCTACGGAACCCATCCGTGAAGGGAGTGGACCAATCGAACTCGGATAAGAGTTGACTCATTTGTTCATACAGTAACAAAAGTCCCTCTGGCTTGGACAAAACTGTTTATGGAATATATCGTACACGGAACTTTGCCTATCAACAAGGTCGAAAGTCGGCAAATAGTACGTCGAGCTAAGGGCTATACCATAATCAATGGACAACTCTATAAACGAAGTACCACTGGTGTATACCTAAAGTGTGCTTCACAACAAGAAGGTATTGAAATCCTTCATGAGATTCATCTCAGAGATTGCAGGCATCACGCCGCTCCCCGATCTTTGGTCTCCAAAGCCTTCTGGCAAGGATTCTACTGGATGACCGCGAAGTCGGACGCCGACAAGCTGGTTGAGACATGCATGGGATGATAGTATTATGCCCGACAACCATATGTACCAGCTCAAGAATTGCAAACCATATCAATAACTTGCCCATTTGCAGTCTGGGAGCTAGACATGGTTGGTCCATTACATACGGCACCTTGTGGGTTCACGCATCTGCTAGTGGCAGTTGATAAATTCACAAAATGGATAGAAGCTAAACCCATTAGAAAGCTTGACGGGGCAACTGCATTTAGGTTTGTCCGGGATCTAGTGGTGAGATTTGGTTTCCCACATAGCATCATTACCGACAACGGCAACAACTTGTCACTCGGAGAAGTGGAAGCCTATTGTTGGGAGAAGGGCATCCGACTTGATTTGGCATCTGTGGCACATCCACAGTCCAATGGACAAGTTGAGCGAGCCAATGGATTAATTCTACAGGGAATAAAGCCACGTCTAGAGGCACCGCTACATAGAGCAGTTGTAACATCCCAGCATTAGAGCTTAGAAATAGGCTGAACCCAGGTGTGTGCATTGCATTCATGCATAGAAAATCCGAATAATTTTCGCGCTTTTGAACAAAACTTGTCAAAGTGATTGAAGTTTCTCTTAACTTGGTGGAACTGAAGTAGATCATCAAGTTAATTGCGATAAGTTTCAATATGACCTTTGCTAAAACCTCACTTTGGGTAAACATGATTTGATCTAAGGGTAGATCAAATATAATAAAATTAAACCACAATACATTGTTTAATGATTAATATTTGATCTTTAAGAGATCATATCATAGTATTCATTACCATCACTCATGAATACCAAGTTAAGAATATAACCCAAGTAACAAGAATTCAATAACTAAGTCTTGACCTATATCATTCTTATACATTCCTACCATGAGCATCATGGTATTTCTTAAACACAAATTCTTTATCACTTGTTGAGTAGGAAGGAAATCAAGTCAAGATCATTCACCATATATATTTCTATCCACATCAATCTTTACCATCTCTACTGAACCATATTCTAATATCTGTTGTTCATCAATGTTGAGTAATCAACTATTGATTCATCAATTCTTAGCTCATTAAATATTGATCTATCAAGTCTTAGTCTATCAATTCTTGATCTATAAACTCTTGTCCATATCATAGCATTCACTTAAGGCCTATAAAGAAAGAAGTAAGAAGAGGTAAATAGTAATGCTAGTTTTAGATATCATCTATAGGATGGGAGTGTTTGAAGAGAATTAAATCAATATGATAATTGGTGGAGTTAACTCACTCCTAAATGGATAGAAGAGTTATTTGAAATAAAGATATATGTGGTAACAAAGAGGGTTATAAGGATGAATTCTAAAGATAGTTACCAAGGCGTAATCTTGTTGGATCAAGTAGTTATAGTCAATGGATAATATCTTCTACTCAGTAAGAGATACTGAGAAGATAATTATAATACAACTGTAATGTTGTATTGATGAAGGCCTTGATTAGCCGATTGGAAACCTAAGCCATAAATGATCAAAGGATTGTAATGATCATGCTCAAGTCACTAAGAGTGAATGATTATATCATGTATAAGTGACATCGGTGGATATAATATGATTGAACCTTAGTATAGATATGTTATCCTAGGTTAGCCATGATAGGTCACCATGATATAATGAGAAGTTAATTTATGAGTTACTGGAGATAAGTAGGATAAGATAGTATAATTAAGCTGAACCTAGAGTAGCATGGAGCTATTGAAGTAGTAGTATTCCTCTTAAAGGATAGTAAACTTTTGAGGAGATTAAAATTTGATATATACATCTACTGGAGTAATGTTGGTGATGGATGATAAAGGAAGAGTATGAATGGAGGCAACTGTAACCATATGTTAGATTGGATATTATTAGTAGTAGAATAGTTTGATAACCAAATACATATATGAGAAGATTATGAAAAGCTTTAGTGTCAATATCATTGGATTTATAAATGGATTTAGAAGAATAAAAGGTGGATAAGAATATTCTTCTGAAGTAAAGCTCATCAAGTTAACACATGATGATGGATATGAAGAGGTAGTATATCTAGGAAAGGAATTCCTTAATTAGAAGTCTAGGGCTGTGAATTATGGAAGATAGGAATTCTTGGTAAACACTCAACTTTAAATTATTAACCAAACATAATATCCATTTCATCTGTTTGGTCAATCATCTTATTTCCATAATGGCTTATAGGAATATTTTCCTATAGCAAATCACTTAAGCACATCTTTGTCATTTCTAATTATCATAACCATATGTGCTTAGGAGTTATCTTTATCAATTATCTCTCATAATTCATTCCAAATAATAACTTTCTATTTGAAAGGGTGATATCATTAAAGATCACAAACATAAAGACAATATGTTTAGCCATTAATCTTTATTCACATCAACAAAAGAATATAAGTATATTAAGTACCCTAAACCCTAGGGTAAACATTTACAATTCAAACCCTAACTCCTATATTAGTTATAATAAAATATATACCTTACTATGTGATTAAATACATATAAATAAACTCTATGGCTACCAGTAAACATTTTAAAACTTCATTACTCCAAAAAAATGAAAATAATGTTATAGATAATTTTTAAGATCTTTAACAAATCCTAAAAAAAACTAAAACCGTAATTCCTACTTATTCTATTTAATACAAGAATCTCTCTATAATTATAAAATGAGAAAATAATAAATAAAGTATGCTATCATAATAATAAACTCATACCAGAATTTGAAATACATTTTTATATGCTTGCATTTATCTAAAGAATGAATTCTATAAAGAAGGATTTAAGACAAACATGAATTACAAAAACTGAGAAAAGAAAATAGAAAGAGGTTTCAGGGAAAAAAGAAAAGGGCAGCCAGGCCACAACCCATCTCTCATCTCCGTTATCTACCGCCCACGTGTAGCCCGCTTCGGCCCAATAGCGAGCCCAGCTCGTCACCACAGTGACTGACGGGTGGGACGCAACCATGGATCACGGGTTGAGACAGAATGTTTCCCAAGGGGGTTTCTGCAAAATTGTTGTTGTCGTCTTCCTCATCTATTGGAAGCACCTTGGTAGCCGTCTCTTCGCCGTCGATCGTCACTGCGATGCCTGCAGACGCCAAGATGCGCGTCGCCGTTGTTCGTTGCCTATAAGAAGATTACCGACGCGCGGGAGAGCCTTATCTTCTTCTTCCTCTCAAATTTCCTACGGCAACCAAAACCCTAGCCACCACCATCGGTGCATGCCATCATGTGGATTTTGCCCCGGAGGCCATGGAGTGGACGAGGAGAAGCACCGTCCCATGTAGATCATCTGAGAGGAACGCAGTATCAAGGGGAGCTCGGAAATGATCGAATTTTGTCGTTCCCTTTTGCCGGTCATCGTCGGAGTCCATGAAGATTAGGTCGTACCGGAGCGCCATCGTCCTTATCAACCCCTGTACAAGTATCAGGGTGAGCTTGCGCATCTCTAGACCCTATTTTTGCTTGCTAGGTCTCACTGTAGACCTAGTTTCATAGAGCACCGCCGTCGGCCGCCACAAAAGTTCGTCGCCGGTGACTTCCGGTGAACAAACCTGAGCGGCGTCACCACCAATAGATTCTCCTTGGTCCCCTCTGTCCGACAACATCAACCTTTCGCGCTAGGGCACAGCAGTTCACCGCCAGTGACCATAAACTGGCTGTGGAGGACTCGCCGACATCATCATGACGTCAAGATTACATCACCCCATGCCTAGTCAGCCAGTGTGACCAAGTCTTTGCTTGTGTGGCGTGTACTGTGGTCACTGGCCCACCAGTCAGTGACTGTGTGTAGGGGTAGTATGAGTGAGAAAAGTATTTTGTTATTTCGAATTTAAGTAGGAAATAAATAAACATTAATAAGTTAATAACTTTTGTTTTATAATTCAGAAAAAATGTTTTCTATATGGAAATTTGCAAAAAAATAAAATCTATAACTTAATTTGATTGTCAAACATTATTATGTTAGTCATTAATTAATTACTATTTAATAAAATTTTATAAGTAATAAAACTTTGAAAATTCATATTTTAGTAATAGTAAATAATAAAAATATAAATAATATACCAAAATCCTTAGAAAAATAATACCTACAATGCAAATCTATAAATATAAAATATTATATCACTTAACTAAATATTTATTATTTATTAAGTATTTTTATAGTAGTAAGTCTTATAAAAATCATATCCTATTATTTATAAATCACAAAAACAAATATAATATACCAGAATGATCACAAAAATTATATTTACACGTTAAAAATATAATATTCCACTTTTGAGGTAAATAAAATTTAAACACTTTAATAACTTGAATTTAAACATATTTCCTTAATTGATAATTCATATAAGGATAAATAAAAAATTCCTAATATTTCTAAAATTATTCCTTTAAGGTATAAAAATAATATTAGTCTTAAATATTGATAATATGAAGTCAAAATAGTTCAACGCATTTTAAATACAATCTTATTGAATTATTATTCAACCATAAGTG
This sequence comes from Avena sativa, assembly GCA_916181665.1. Taxonomy (NCBI): domain Eukaryota; kingdom Viridiplantae; phylum Streptophyta; class Magnoliopsida; order Poales; family Poaceae; genus Avena; species Avena sativa. Next base: position 363,548,207 of record OV702279.1, on the reverse strand, counting down.
TAGCTTATTTTCTAGAAAGATCCTTATCAAATGTAAAATCCTCAAGAATAATTTGTGACTAATAAAACCTTTTCCATTACTTCAACCACAAGTTTATAAACATACCAAAACACTATAGTGAATCCATAAGTAGTCAAGTAATATTATTTCCTTATTTACAAACCATTATCACTCATTTATAAAAGGATAAATGATTCTATTCCATTATAAAATTAAGAAACCACTAATCAAATAGAACTAATGTCATTCTTAAGTAACTTTAAGAAAACAATATAAAGTGAACAAGATGCAAATATCATAAGCATTACACCCTAAGTCCATCTATGTTCTTAAACTTAACTTTAGTCTACAAGACTTTAAATATAATGCTAAAGACTTTATTATATGTTTTATAGTTCACTTTGGTCTATTTTAATTAAGACGTAAAGCATCTCAAATTCCAAACTATTCAAGCAAGCATAAACAACATCAATCACATTCTATCAATCATATTCTAAAAGCTATCAAGATTGTTTAAACCTTAGTAAAGAAACATTTTCTTCAAATGTTATCCTTTTTCCACTTCAAAAAACACATGACAATTAATAATAATCCCATTACTTCATACTTTACTTGTATACTTAAGATTATTAACACTTAAGTTCTTTATAAATGTCATTACTTGTAAAGTAAAATTTGAAGATAAGGCAATACTTATATAAATAGTCTTTGAGTAGCATTCCACATTTATGTATATTATTATTGTATGGTATTGTAATTACATGCTGTTTCACACACACTCACAAGCCTTAATAAGAAACACAAGTGTGAAGCTTATCTAAAAGTACAACACATTCCAAAGAAACCATTTCCAGTATCCAAACCCTAGAACAACTTTTATTCCGGGGATTCGAGTTTATCAATTTGCATTACATTACTATGCATAATAGCATCTTGCTTCTTTAAACATTAGTCCTTACCGGATCAATGATGTTGTTTTTAGATATTGGATCTTATATTTTCTCGAAGACCGTGACTGCATAATCTTGCAATCACAAAAGGCAAGTTCACACTTGCTCATGTCCTTTGATTATTTTTTGTAAAGTATTTTACAAATTCAGTGTGTCATCACCTGCATTTCAAAAGGGTCAGAAAACACTATTTTTGATAATAATATGAACTATTGGTTACTGATCCATGGTGATCAGCTAATCTATTAAACATGGTAGTTGGAATACCACTTCTCAGCAATATATCATATAGGACTTAACAACCAATGTCGCCAGTGATTCTTGCGCCGTATATTATGCGTTGACCATGAGATTTGGAATGGGACGGAGAAGTCAGCTGTATCATTTTCCTTTCGTATGGAGGCAAGACTACCTTAATGTGACATTGTGATTCCTTGTGCGGATCCAACATATGGGTGGGCACCCTTAGGCCCCGCGTTTTTGGTGTCTAGATTATCTATGAGTGGCTGCCGGAGATTTAGCCAGACCTATAAGGTACTTACCAGGGCACCACCAGCTCATAGAGTCTTCGGGAACTCATCAGGGTTTTAGCCTGCCCGAAAGGGGGCTTAACGGAGGTGAGCCAGCCCTGAAGGAGCGTGCAGACATATGGGGTCGTGGAAAGGGCAGTGATTGGCTTGGATCTTAGGTTGGGCCTCAAACCATGGAAGTTTGAACGGGAATAGACTCCCGGCCGTGCAACAAAGCTTAAGATCTCTTATGGGAAAAGTAACACACCTCTGTAGAGTGTAAGAACTATAACTTGTTACTCCTTGTTCCGGGAAGGAGCTACGAACGCGGCGGGAAAGGAACTCTATGAAAGTTTTGGTAAACCCGTGAAGGCTGACGGACATAGCTTTTCAGAATAAAAGCAAACCTTGAAGAAATGTTTACAAAAACTTGCATTGCCTACGACCTATGGTCTGTGTAGATATAGTGCATCAAACACTCCTTTTCTAGTGAATTTGCTGAGTATGCTCGTACTCAACGTATCTTCTTAACCCTTGCTAAATTCTGAAGCCATTAAGACGACATCTACATCAAGTTATGCTCCAGGAATCATCATCAAAAGCTCAAGTTCTTCAATGAAGTCAAGGAAGTCAACATATAAATCAACTAAAGTGAAAATGAAGTTACTGATTAGATATGAATAAAATATCTAGCCATAGAACCTATTTATGTAGAGTATTGCAATAGCAGCAATGCAAGCCCCAATAGTTTAGATACTAGTATTATTAGTATGATAGATTTGGAGTTGTTATTCTTTGATTCTTCTTTGTAAGAAGTTTCTTTTTCTCTCTTTAACCTAGAGTGTTCTCTGGATCTTATGTAAAGAGTCGAGTTGTAACTTATAGTCATGTCTTGGACCTGCTGTGTTTCTGTTGTACCACTCTGAGTGATGTAATACTAGTGAACTGTGTTTCATTGGTGTTATGTCAACGACTATAGTGTACTACATCATGCAGTGGTATGCTGGGCCACCGCAGCAGCTGGAGCCTGGGCAGAGGAATTACCATTTGTTTGTGGAGTTTACGAAATACTCCAAACAGATCCACCGGCTACACCCCTTATTTCATGGTATATGGAGCAGAAGCAATCCTACCCTCCGACATTCTTCATGACTGCCTATGACGAATATGATGCTGAAGAATCCAGGCGCCTAGATGTAGACCTTCTCGAGGAAGAGCGCATATTGGCATGCCAAAGATCCGCCATCTACCAGTAGAAGCTGCACAGCTACCATAGTCGCCGCGTTCGGCATCGCTCGTTTAAAGAGGGGGACCTGGTGCTCCGACTTAAGCAGAAGAAGTCACACAAATTATCCTCGCCATGGGAAGGACCGTTCATCATAAGCAAAGCGCTACTCGATGGTTCTTACTACCTCGTTGACAATCATGAACTAGAGGATAAACCAAATGATGATCATAAGCGTAAGCGACGTGACCCGGATGATGACTACCCGGAGCTTGATCAGCCATGGAACATAGCACAGCTACATCCTTTCTACACTTAGCATATTTTACTATCTACTGTGTATCTCTTATATGATCAATGAAATAAAGCTCTTTGGTCCACTCATATGCTTGAGTCTTTTACCTCCTTTAGTGTTCATTTTTGGATCATATAAAACCTTTATGCGCAAGTTTTGCATTTGCACTTGTGAAAATTTCGCCTACGGGCATTAGCTTAAGTTTTCTAGTCTACACGTTCTGTGTTGTTTTTATGTGGATTCTGGAGTAGTGACTTTCGGCACTCGAAGTCGGCGATTTTATGCTTAGGTTTTTGACGGTGCCATTGGGTATCATCGCCTGAGCGCATAGTTCCGAATACGGGTATTCCGAATCAGGAAAAGTCAAGCATAAAAACCAGAGTAATGGATAAGCCAACACTTGCTTAAAAAATATATACATGCAGGAATTAGTTCTTAAGTAGCAGGAAACTTATACCCATTTTTTCTGCCTTAAGATTAACTCATTGTTTTCCGCATGCAAACAAAACATTCAGAAGTGACAAATATTACATAGTTTTTTCACTCTTCTGGTGCAGGAGACTTTGAGGTGGCGTCATTGGCCGCAGAAGAGACATCTTGCTCATCAACAAAGTCGGCAGTCTTGAGGGACTCGGAGGAACTTTCTTGGTCGGCATGTATTACCTAAAGAGGCACAAAGGTGTTTGCATCAACCAACTGGGCGACCCTGGTGTCATAGCCGGCGAGCAAGGACTAGATAGCTCCGTGATGGATATTCTGTCCATCGTCGTCCACTTTCGGCAGGCCAGAGGTCACCGTCTTGATGTCGGCATCATCGTAGTGAACCTTGACCATGGCTAAGGCCATCCTTGCACTAGCTCGGGTACATGAAGCTTTCCATCTTACGATACGCTCGGGGGCTTGGCGCAAAATCTCTGAATACTTCATAAAAGAGTCCATGCCTTAATGTTGATGCTCAAGGGCTTGGCAATCTCTTTTTCTTGGGTGATGGCGGTACTAATGAAGTTGCCGGCAAGAACCATGCATTCCTTTGGCGGAGGAGGATTATTGCTCAAACCAATAGGAGCTGCGTTCCAGGCCAAGTATTGGAATACATGAGTTCAACTCAACATAAGTTCAGAATATCTGGCTTACATAAGTTCAAGACGGAGAATTCTTACCAAAGACACTATCCTCAGCTTGTTGGAGAGTTTCCACCAAATAATCCCGTTCCGTTCGGAGGGTCTTGTAAGCATCAAGGTTGCGAGCATTTTTCTCAGCAGCAGCTTTGTTCTTCTCCTTGAGGATTGCAATCTCCTCTTTAAGGCGGTTGATCTCCGTGTTCGTGGATTCTTGCATGGCTTTCAGAGCATCCTCATGCATCTTCAAAGATTCATCCCTCTCCTGCTTAAGGATCTTGTTTTCGCTATCCAGCTCTTGAATGTGCTTGGATTGCTCGACAATGTCCTTGGCCTTGGTGATAGCTTCTGCAAGTCGGATAAATGACAAAACACAATGAGTAGTCGGAAGTTAACGGCACAAGAACAAGTTAAGCTTGAAATTGAAAATAAAAACAGACTCTTGCTCCTGGTGATTTGATCCTTCAAGAAGGCAGTTTTACCCTTTTCGGCTTCAAGGTCTGCATGCATCTTGTGGAACTTGTCGTTGGCGGTTGTTCTTCGAGTATTCTCATTCTGCAGAATATGACAAAGTTACTTGGTCTACTTTAAGCATCTAGCCGGAAAATTATCCACCTAGAAGCTTGGGGGCTATAGTACGAGTTTTAAATTCAACGCTATGCTTAGTCTTTCTTTAAGCATCTAGTTGGAACTAATTTTGTTTCAACTAGAAGCTTGGGGGCTACAATATTGAAATTTACAAACACTATGTGTGCTACTCTAAAAGTATCTAGTCGGAATAATTCATTCAAACTAAATACGTGGGGGCTACAGTGCAAAGTTTATAGCTTAGTCACTCTTAGAGCATTCATACCCAAAGACTTATGGTTTTCTGTCTAAATGCTCGGAGGCTACAGTGGGATACTGCATATGAAATGCAAAAGGCATATAAAACTTACAAGTGCGATGATCTTGAGATTGTTGGCGCTCTCGGCAAACATCTTGCTAAAAGCAAGCGTGTTTACACGGATGATTTCCGACTGTTTGAGCAGCTCCTCAAGGCCGCACATGGGAGAAGTCGGCGCTGCACCAGGATCCAGAGCTGAGCTACTCAGTGTAAGCACCAGGTAGACAATCTTGGGAAGCTTTGTTGGCACCTTGGGTGCAACGAATCTGCATACGGCAGAAGTTCCGCCTTCCACCATCGCCTTATCGCTACCAGTGGCATCCTTAGCCGGAGCTTCAGCCACTTTAGAAGATGTGTTCTCCTGCGTCGCCAGTTCGCTGACAACGTCTAGGACCTCCTGAGAAGGAGTTGGGTCCACTTCCATGGCGGAAGGTTCAGACGCTACCTTTGTCGGAGAACTTGTTGGAGCGGCAGAAGGTTGGACACTCGGAGTCGGAGGGGCGATGGCAGGAGACGCTTGGACAAACATTTCTTTAATATTTTTAGAAGCCCCCCATGATTTGGAGGTCTTCTTCAAACTCATACTGGCTTTATTCCTGAAACGTGCAAACAAGTATAAGTATAGGAATAAGATGAGTAAGGGACAATGTCGGATGAAAAGAAGCTTACACAATGATTGGTGCTTTGGTTAACAGGATACCAATCATTCTTCTTTTCTCCGCCTCTAGGGAGGCGGTGGATCTCTTGGAGGCTCCACCCTCTGTCTTCTTTCTCTTGCCTCCGTCGGCAGCGTCAGAGGTGGAGCTCTTCCGCTTTCGCGCTAGCGGGACCTCGTCGTCGGACACGACAGTGAATTCCTTCAACTTGGGATCATAGACTTGGGCAGCCATGCTACCTTCATCTAGATTTTTCAGCTGTTAAGAGAATCCCACAAGTGTTAGATGCAAAGGTATATGCAAGACGGAAGAACTGGAGTATATGTCATACACGGAAAATAAATGAATACCTCTGGGCACGTGCCGCCCTCGAACATGTCGTAGGTGATGGTGAAGCCACACTTCATATCCTTCACCTTGACTATGTCTTTGAGGCGAAGCTTAACGGATTCACTCGAAAAGTTGTCCTCGGAGATACGGAGGCTATCCTTCCTATCCTTGGTATAATGGTGCATAAGCTTCACGCGGTGCTGCAGAGGCTGGATCCGCCTGACGAACCAGCACATGGCTAGGTCCAACCCGGTCAAACCAGTCGATCTGCCTTATAGCGCGAGAGGCTTTGTCGTCGGAGGGAAGGAGGGCTTGGGATCTCCATGTCGGGGCTTCAGCGGCTGCTACATCGACAAAATCTAGGTACGTTCTTTCTCGGCCAGCCAGAGGGATATCTGGGCCGTAGAAATACGTCCTCTGCCAGTTCTTGAAAGATTCATGGCTTACGATGTCGGGGAACCACCGTCCAGGCCGGATCTTGAAGCTAATGGTCCCACAATTCCTAAGCTCCTCCTTACTCACTCTGGCTTCCCTCTTCACAGTGAAGAAGTAAATAAACAGATCTAACCTAGGCCTAATTCCTAGGTAACCCTCACAAAGCACCGCGTAAATGCTAAGCGCGAGGATGCTATTCGGAGATAGGCTCTAAGGTTGAACCTGGTAGTGGCTAAGGACTTCTATGAAGAAGTCGGAGATTGGGAGGGAGACGCCACACACTAGTTGGGCTTTGAGGTATACCTTTTCTTCGGCTAAGGGAGAAGGGACGACCTCGCCGGCCGATGCTGCCCGCCAGGCCAGGCCCTCCGTCGCAGGGAGGTACCCCTCGGTAAGCATATCCTTGATATCGTTCTCGGTGATGTCCGAGCCGCGCCATTCCCCCTTATGGGAATCAGCCTCTTCCTCAAGTGGTTCCAGCCCCCGCTGGAATATGGTAGCTGCCGGTGGATGCAACCACCGCAGTACGCGGCACCACCACCCCTTCCGGCGAGACATGGACGAAGCCCGTCGGCTTGACCATGGCCTCGCTTGACGCCGCCATGGACGGAGTGCTGCCGCTGCTAGCCATTGGTGAGAATGGGAGGTGGCTGAGAGATTGGAGAAAAGCTAGGGTTTTTCTCTATGCGCGCGGAGAGCTCGAGGGGACGTTAGCTAGAGGAAGAAGACGATGTGAGAAAGAATGAGGTGAAAAAGATAAAAATCACCGCGGTTATAACATATAGTACTCAGCGTCAAGATTCGTGCAAAGTGATCGAATGACTGCTGTGTGGATAGCACGTGCGCGAAAATTTCGCCACGTTCCCACCGCCGTCGCCGCCAACGTTTCGTATCCTTCACGCGGGAAAATGTCTATGATTGCGTTCTCTGCATGTGTGGGTTACGAGGCGTCGCTGACCTATGGTCTACGTCACTCTACTGACATAGGTAGGTGGGCGATCCCATCGGAAGATTCCGGCATGGATGGATCTTGTCCGGCTACGAGAAAAGTACGATGAAAGATTCAGCAATTCTCTGACTTACGTATTAAAGACGGAGAACATCGCATGGTTCTTGGGAGGACTACAAGATATTGCTTGACGATTTGCCGACATTCATATAGACGGAGCATTCAACTTGAAGAGGCAAGACAGCGCAAGATCTCGGATTTCTCCCGGGGCTACTGTTTGGGATATGCTAAATGAGTATCACCATTGCATGTCTCTAATCTGGATAACCCGGGTGGCCCATAATCGGTAGCAATGCCTATGGCCTGCTAGGCGACCCAGTTAGATGGATCCAGAAGGGAGGCCCATGCCGGATGAAGGAAGGCTACGGTGGAGTCATCGACGTACCCGGAGCCTTGGAGTGCAAGACACGTTAGACTAGTAGTAACCGTGTAGGACTCTATAACCTGTCAGTCTAGGACTTTCCCTGTAACCCAAGGATCTGGCTTCTATATAAGCCGGACCTGAAGGAGCCTTTAGGGCACCAATTAACTCATATCACGCACAGCGAACCGATTAACCCGGCGTATTGTCGTTATAATGATTTATAGCAGGAGTAGAATTCCGCCACCGTCATAGAATCTGAACCTGGGTAAGCTGTGTTACCTCGTACCCGTCAACCTTCCGCCTTATCCCACGTCTCTAAACACGTACTTTAATGATCCCTTCGCAACGTATCCGTCGGCAATACCACGACATATCTCACGTCACCGAACCGGGCTGGCACACGTACATGTCCTAGCCGTACAGGGGAACAATGTACAGTACAACTCTGCAGGATGGATTTCCTCCCTAGACGCTAGCTCTGCATGTGAGGTGGTGGCGGCATTCAAGTGCAACCACTATGGGAGGCAGCGGTCCTCCGATGCCGGCTCATACTCCACTCAGACCATCTCGAGAATATGGTCGATACGGACCAACTTTGGGCGAATATGCCCGAATTTTCGGAAAACTTTGGGCGAATCTGGTCTATATGGATAACTTTGGGCGAAATTTGGACAAAAATGGCGATACGGACGAACTTTGGACAAATATGCCCGAATTTTGGGCAAACTTTGGGCGAATATGGTCTATATGGACGAACTTTGGACGAATATGGTTTATATGGGCGAACTTTGGGAGAATATGGGCGAACTTTGGATAAATAAGGGCGAATATATGCTGACTAGGCGGGTCCACTCGCCGAATCCGCTTCGTCCGGCGTTCCCAGGACGTACCCAGGATCCTGGGTTCGACCTGGATATGCCGGACCAAAACACGCCAAAATCAGGACAAAAACAGGTCCTTAGATACGCGACTGGGCCAATTTTTGGTATCCGGGGTCCTGGGTTCGACCCTCCCTCCCTCCCTCCCTCATTTCTATCTTAGTTCACACTTGACAGTCACATGCAACTCAAGTTGTAAGCATACACTTCAGCCACTCAACTTGCAAGCGTGCACAACAAAACCAGCAGGAAGTGTAAGTATAGTTTATCCCAGGGAAACGATCTGTATTGTGCACAAATATCAAAAAAAGAACCGACAAGACACAAGAGTAGGCAAGAAAAGCATTCTCATCTTACAGCATAGCTTCCAAATTCTCTTGTTCAGGGAGCTCCCCCAACCAGCAGGGAGTGTATATGAAAGACTCTGTTACCATTTTTTCCAAGAATTCACGGTCAGCATCATAGTAGAATTTTGGGAAAAGCTTGCCCAAATCTTGAAGCTTTGAGCTAGACCAATGATAGGCTAGCACCCTGTCCCATAAACCCAACAACACAACCTCCTTGTAAGGATGAAATCCAAGGAAATCAATACACTTAGAGTAGCTCCTACTACTTCCAGGCTCAAGGACATTATCATTATCAGAGTCCCACTCAAATTTCTCTTCTTCCACCATTGCTTCCTTGTTATCCACCAAAACAAACCCATTTTCACCTGCATCTCGCTGATAGTCAAATTCTTGCAAGATCCAAGGTCCATCACATGGTTCGTCATAGTTGAGATTTGGTAGTATGGGGAAAATATCTCGGTCATGCTTCAACACCCACTCATCGAGGTCATTAAGGAACCAAACCTGAAATTCGGTACTTGCCATATAGTGCAGTGATGCGCAATATATCCCCTTGATTGATTTTCCAAGATAAAATACAAAACCATCTCGGCGGTTGTCTTTGGCCAAACTTAATGGTGGCAATCTTATTACTCGATATGTATTATCTAACAATGATATCCTGCAATAAAAAGTAAAATAAAATAAAGCTCAAAACCAAAAACAGAATGAGCTACGATGCTTAAGGAGTTGAGTTGGCATACCTCAGAACAAAACAGTCAGAGCAGCATACATAAAGTGCCTCCCTCCAGTAGGCACACTGATACTCATGGCAAAACTTGGGCAAACCAACCATGTGCGGTAACATCCCTGCAGCCTCCCCTTCCCGACAAAATGTCCTATCCTCCCACAAACAAGTCTTTGATGAATATACAGGAAGGGTCAATGTATACGGCGGCCATTCAAGTTCCTGACATTCGATGTTCTGCTTGTAAGGAACCGTGGGCACTATGAGCACATTAAAATAGTTGGGCGACAGGGTGGGGTCAAACACGAGGTGCGGATGTGTGAAAAAATCCATGCCCGGTGGGGGTTGGGGCAGGTCTGGGGCTCGGGGCAGGGACGCCCACTGCCGTGTAGCAGGGTTAACCACGCAGTGACGGAGCAAAATTAGGCCATTGCAGTGATCAAGTACTTTGGGATAGGACACAAATTCATAGTCCGGATGGCGAGCAGCCAAGGTGTAGTGGAGCTGGCCAGAGACGGCGGCACCCATCGTGGGGCGGGAGAGGTACTGTGTGGACAATATGTGATGGAAGTTGAGGAAGATGCCACCCAACGAGAGTGGGAGGCGGTCCTCACGCAGCAGGCAATGGCTGTCAACGACGCGGCGCCATGACTTGCAGACACGGCGGGACGCGGCAATGCCGCGCGGCGTGAGGCGGTGGAGGACATCCGCCAACACGTCGTCAGGCAGAGACGGTACCATGTACAAAGATCCAGCACCTGGGTAAGCCCCAGGGCTTGGCGGTGGCACGCGGTACACCACAGGATAGCGGCTTCTTCCTCCGACGACGATGCCCCTGTGGTTGAATAATGCTTGCAGGACGAATGGCAGAGGAAGTAGGCGCTGGATTTGGATGGCTGGGATAGGGCAGCTAGAGGCGGAGTCATCATCATCTTTATTGTCCTCGTCTTCTTCATCCTCTAATTTGAATTCCTTATCCTGAGAAGCCTCTCCAACGAACCATGAAACAGAATGTGGGGTAACCTTGTCTCTGATGGCACATCTGGCAAATAACTAGGCACGTTTAGAGCAAACAGACCAAACTAAGCATCAGACTGCATAAAATACAATGCATATGAGAGTACCCATACCCAATAGCATAATCTTGTTCCATTTGGTTCTGCAACCGTTCAGCCTGTTGAAAAGGGAAGAAGCATTGAGTAATGTTCATGCAGAAGTTTAAAACATATACAGAAGGGCGAAACTCACATCATCTTCGTCAATTTCTTCATCATCATAACGAACTTGAGGTGGACTAAAGAAATTAAAGAAGCTCTCGTAAGTTTGAGTTTTTATGTCAGGTTTAGCATTCTTCGACCCCTTCTCTAGCTTCTTTTTTAGCACTTTTTGTGACAAGCACATCCTAGGGTACCATTCGATTTCCGTACTTGAAAACGAAACATTCCCAAATGGTGATGTTAGCGAAATCATATATCCATTCAAAACAAATAGATGAGTTGAGATATGAAAATTGTAATTAATTACCCAATGGCTTTCTCTAGAATCGGTTCATCTTCATCAATCATCTGATAGGTTTTCGTAAGCACCGCGTTCTTGAAGAATGGGTTAGTATCAAAGTGAAATTCAAGCTTGAAACCCTTTGGCTCAGTTAGTCTGAACCACTTGATGTCCTTGAGATACTTAAGAGCTTCCACGTCCCTTTCCTACAGATAAACCAAGATCATTAATAACCAGCTAAAGTAAGGAATGTAGAAATAGGCCTCAACACAGCACATAAAAGAAAGTGTTAGCAGTTCAGACACAGAAATGCTTTTCAGAGATATAAAAAAATCTCACCTCCTCAGCCAGTCTTTCGTGATTTTTCATCGCATTAAGCAAGAAATCTGACACACCTTTTTCCTCTACAAGAACATATTATGAACATAGTCAAAAGGCAGTAAGGGGCTATGTTCGTTCACAATGGAACTACTCAAATATCTCAAATACAGGAAGAATGTTCACCTATCTGATCTTTAGCAGTTTCATCCGAGGCTTCTTTGGTGACACCTTCTACCTCAACCACATCGTTGACAACATCATAACGCTGTCAAATTTGAGGAGTAACAAATCTATCAGATGGTTCAGGTATGTGACATCAAATGATACAACAAGCATTGAAGGGAGGAAAAATCAGCATTGTATGGGCCATACAATTGTAGAGAGGAAATATCATGTATTATGCTAATCAAGCTTTATTGCCATAACAAAGGTAGAAGTTGTGGCACCAGTTTAGGGGATTAAACAGTGAATTTAGTGATTGGATAAAAAAGTATAGCAATATCACAATACAAAAGATAGCAAGGCACCATAAGCAGTTCACCTTTGAGTATAGTGGTTCGTACATCTTCTGGTACTTAGCTTCAAGTGCCGCTCTCTCCTCAAGAAACTTACACTCAAGGTCATAAAGTTGGTCTGACAAATGTCCATAAGTCAGAACAAGATACAACTAGATTATTGCAGAATCCAAACATTTACATTGTGCTTCAAAAATACAGAATTGATTAATATGACAGACAATCAAATGAATAGTAAATTGGTGATAGAGTTGTCCATCACCAAGGCGGTGAATATTTGCACAAGTATAAATATAGAAAATTCATGCACACAGCCACACACGTAGGAAGGAAATACTATCAACAAATCAAGGATCAAAGTTTCAAGTAAAAGAGAAGCCATCTATCATACAGATAACTAAAAAGTCCTACCCAATCCCAATATCACATTGTTTGTGTCCGAAAACAGTTTATGGAAGCCACAAAACAAGATTAGGCACCACAATAGCATCCAGTGGATCATGAACCATACGCTAGTTTAATAATAAGTGAGCGCACACAAACAGAATTGCTGGAATTATCACACAATCTGTGATGAACAAAATTTACAACACTGCAGTAGTCCATCAAGTAAGCAGCCGTGCATCCTAATTTCACAGTGTAGATTTACAAATATCTCATGGCTGTACATAACAGACTTTACCATGTACACAGTGACATCAAAATCAAGGAATCCACGGTTTACTAGATACAACTAATGTTGCAGGATCACCAAAAGCCCCTGTACCAAAGCACGCTGAAATCACCATAAAACAACAGCATCACTGCCGCAGAAAAGAGAGCGGCCTGCTATACCTGGATCTCCTTGAGCGCGAGATTTTCGAGCAGGTCTGTGTGTCGCGCAGCCAATCCCTGGAGAGTGTTCTGTACAAGCACCACACTGAATCAGCACATCCCCATTTAACAGAAACCCCGAAGCAACGCAAAACCTGATAAAAAAACAGCTAAATGCTTCAAAAACCTCACCATAATCGACTCCACGAGGGAAGGGCGGAGCCAGGATTTTCATAATGGGTATTTGAAGTTCACAATTTTTTTTAACACAACAATATAAATTATGGAAGTACACAATAACAAGAATGGAACTGCAAATTGTTTATAGTACCGAGAACATCTCTAATAATTAAACTACATTGCAAGAACAAAGTATTGCCTCTATTTCCCTTTTTAAGCGAGAAATGATTTCACCATCCTTTATTTGCAACAAGAATTGATGTTATCACTTGTCCTGCTTGTTCTTTATTTTTCAGACCTACAAATCATCTAATCTCAATTGGGGCAAATCAGAAGGAAAAAAGATTAAGCACTTTGTCTGCACTCACGGTGTGGAAACTTCTAAATTCTGAAATTTGAACTACGTTGGAGCAGGACTGTGGGCAGACGATGCACTGCTGCTACGGTGCCGACGCACCGTCTTTCTTGTCGGAATATGGATGCGCTGCCGCCGGCCGTCGCGAGCCCGCGAGGGGGGATAAGTTCGGAGCACGGCCGTCCGCTGCGTCGGTGCGGCGCGTGGTGGGTGGCTGGGTGGGTCGGGGGATGGGGATCAGGTGCGGGAAAGGGCGCTGGATCGAGAGCAGCGAGGTCGCCGGCGGGCGCGTGGCGGCGGCACGACCGAACGGCGCTTCGGAGGCTTTAGGTGAGGCGAGGAGCGGCCGAGGCGGCGTGGTCAAGGCATCGAACAGAGTAGGAGGTATGGACGATGTGAGGTGAGGAGGTGCGGTGGCAGCCCAAAGGCCCCAAACTAAAGAACCACATTTTGTTCGCGGGCCTGCAGGCCGCCTTTCCCCAAACCCACAGTCCTCCCCACCTGGAACCCTAACCTTTTCTCTCCGCGGCGTCGGCGTCGGCGTCGGCGCCGGTGCCCGTGGCGATCGGATCCTCACCACGGTACTTTTCTCGACTGGTTCCCTCCCCTTCTTATTCGTTTTGTTCTACAATACATATGGACATGGAACGACGAAACCTCACTCTTTTCTTCCTCGGCAACCTGAATATCACTTGAGAGTAGCACTAGCTAGTTCCGTTTGTAGTCTGGTAGCTGATCAGGCGAGTGTTCTGTACGTGCAGTGTCCAGGTCTTGTCTGCATAGGTCACCGATTCCACCATCGTCATCGATTACTAGTTGAGTCAGGCTGCTTGTGTGTCATACAGATACAGGTGCGTGTATTTGCACCCTTAGATTGATACTACGAGGAAATTGTAGAGCAAGATACAAAGATTTTTTTTGGATCGTGCTATTTAATTTTGAGGAGCCCAAGCACATTTGCCTTTCGATCAGCTTAAAATTCCTAACAAGTGCTTTGCCAAAAATCGCAGCTGGTGCTCCCTGTTCGATCGGCTAGCAAAGATGGGGTACCCGTTGCGCCAGCTTAGGTTCGGTGAACTGGTGGACGGCACGGATGAGTCTGAACTGGCCGCCATTCACAAGGAGAAAGTGGAGGCGCTCATGGTCTACGATCCCAAGAGGAAGGCCCACGTCGCCAGCGGCTTCTGCAGCTTCCACCTAGCCGGCTTCGACCTGGATGAAAAGTGTGAGTACCCATATTCAGAAATCACAAATCCCTTCTATGATTACCATCGATTGATCGGAGTCATTCACCCATCTTGTAATTTGTTCTGATATGTATTTTCTGCTCTTGGTTGATTTGAAGCGAATGCTCCCCTCGGGCCACCGTATCAACCCGATCCGTCATTGCCAAGAAAGTGGTTGACTGAATATGACACGGCAAATGAATGTTTTGAGAAGGCGGATTCAGCCATCAACGTCGTTTCCTTGAGGGTGGTCAGAGCTGGTCCTGATCATACCTACCCTGTCGAGGTTTATGGTAAAGTTATCGCGAGGGACGAGGTTGACCACAAATGTGTCTATCTATTTGATCGTGAACGGAAGGATGCACAGCTCATCAACTCGGAGGTATTTCTATACCTTGATTCTATTTCCTCACTCCGTTCCATCTATATAGTAATCAGTTCCAGATAGATGATGTATTTATACACTTCACGATGTAATTCTGCTATATATGGACCTTGAAGTGCACCCATAATGTTATCTAGACATGTTTTGGTTCACACGAATGCAATGTGTTATCTAGTCCAATGTGTCCACTATAATAATTATTTGTCTGCAAATATATCGATTCAGATGCTTCTTGCGTACTCTTTCTCAAGGAAACAGTTTGATGGATATCCATTTCAATTTGAATCCTTTAAATACATTTTAAGCGGAACATTATATTGTTAGCAGGTTGTCATCATGGCAAAGCTATTGTTTTTTCGATATAGCTCCTAATTATCTGCCTTTCCATTGTCAAACAACACTTATATTTTCTGTGAGATTTCTCCACTGAGGTCCTGCCACTTCTTTAATTTGTTCACATGTGTTGATTTTGTTTTTTGAATCAGGAAGCGTCTTAACATTTACATGTTTTAGTCATATAAAATATATTATGCCTACCTCATTTCACCATATGTCATAAATGTCCTGGAGTTTGACGAACAGTAATGCAACATCAGAAGTAAGGTTGCGTAGTGTAATTTTGAAATCATCTAAATACATTGTCGCTAGTCATGGTTTTCATGCCGAACTGTATAAGTTTGTTCAGCTACCTGGAGTCATGTTTTGGTTCTAACTATTTTTCCAAACCTTTTTGCAGAAGGACATGTTAGCTCTGACAGGTCCAAACCGAGCACTGGTTACATTAGGTTGGATGTATTTCGAGTTCGATTTAAAGATCAAGGGCAAGGATGAGCACGGTGCTGAAGTGCAGTTCAGCAAAGGTGTAATACCGTACTATTACAACCCGTTTGACATGCGCATCATCTCACAGCTACCTAGTTTCCAGAGTACAGTGAAACTGGTATTGCAACGTGTGTCACTCCCTGTGGCAGCTAGCATCGAAGTCAATGTTGTGAACGAAGGGCACGATGACACTATTCTCGATTACAATGGTAAAATAACAGCTGGGATTAGTAGAAACTATAGACAACATATGGTCCTATATGATACTAGTGTGCCTACCGGGAGCTTGGTGAGAGGAAATGGCTCTCTTGTGTTAAATCGTAATCTGGTAGCTGTCAAAGGGTATGTAGAAGACCCCGCACTGAAGGAAGATGAAAAATTAGTGGTGTATGTTTGTTTTCTTGATCCTGGTTGTGAGATTGAAGATGAGGATGAGAAGAGCCCTGAGCAAGAAGATGATAATGACGACGACGATGAAGAGGAAGAGGAAGAGGGAGAAGGAGAAGGAGAAGGAGAGGAAGAGGAAGGGGAAGGGGAAGAGGAAGAGGAAGAGGAAGAGGAAGAGGAAGGGGAAGGGGAAGAGGAAGAGGAAGAGGAGGAGGAGGAGGAGGAGGAGGAGGAGGATGCTAAGAATGTTGTCACTCTAAAATACCCTCAACGCGAGACTGTTTGGGAGAACGGTTCTCGCAAACTTAAAGTGAAGGTCGATTGGACTGTCGTTCATGATACGCCGAAGCGTACTGATTTTTTCCATAGATATACTCTCCTTCCAGAGGGTTATACATCACCTAATTATCGATTTGGTGGATTCTTTGAGTAAGAGTGATTGTATATTTTCTTTATGCTATTTTAGTTCTGATGGTCGAACTCTATAGTGCTGGAGGGCATGTTAGGCTCTCACCAAACTACGTCGTAGCAATAAGAATTGTGCTTGTGGAGAGTGTACTTTTGGGTTCCTTAGCAATGAATGTAAATTTTCTTGGATATAAGTAAGACTATCCATATTATGGAGGCTATGGAAGTAAAAAAGGGAGCAGTGATCTAACTGCAGTCATGTAAGTAAAAAATGTTTTGTCTAGTCCAATATGTACACTATAACAATTATTCGGGAGCAAATATGGCGACTCAGATACTTGTTGCATACTCTTTCTTAAGGAAACAACACTTATATTGTCTGTGAGATTTCTCCACTGTGGTCCTGCCACTTCTTTAACCGTCAGTTCACATCTAAAGTTAAATTTCTTTTTTGAATCGGGAAGTGTCCAACAATCTACATGTTTTAGTCATAAAATATATTATGTCTACCTCATTTCACCATATGTCACAAACGTCTAGGAGTTCGAGGAACAGTAGTACAGCAGCAGAAGTGAGGTTGTGTAGTGTAATTTTGAAATCATCTAAATACATGTTGCCAGTCATGGTTTTCATGCCGAATTGTATAAGTTTGTTCAGCTACCTGGAGTCATGTTTTGATTCTAAATATTTTTCTAAACCCCTTTGCAGAATGAAATCCTAGCTCTGACAAGTCCAAACGAGCAATCGTTACATTAGGTTGGATGTATTTCGAGTTTGATTTAAAGATCAAGGGCAAGGGTGAGCACGGTGATGAAATTCAATTCAGCAAAGGCGTAATACCGTACTATTACAACCCGTTTGACAAGCACATCATCTCACAGCTACCTAGTTTCCAGAGTACATTGAAATTGGTTGCAACTTGTGTCACTCATCAAAGTCAATGTTGTGAACTAAGGGCACGATGACACAATTGTCCACTACAATGGTAAAATAATAGCTGGGACCACTAGAAACTGTAGACACCATATGGTTCTATATGATACTAGTGTGCCTACCGGAAGCTTGGTGAGAGGAAATGGCTCTTTTGTGTTAAATCGTAATGTGGTACATGTCAAAGGGTATGTAGAAGACCCTGCATTGAGGGAAGATGAAAAACTCATGTTGTATGTTTGTTTTCTTGACGCCGGTTGTGAGATTGAGGATGAGGATAAGGAGCGTCCTGAGCAAGGAGATGACGGCGACAACGATGAAGAGGAAGAGGGAGAGGGAGAGGAAGAGGAAGGGGAGGAAGAAGAGGAGGATCCTAAGAATGTTTTCACTCTCAAATACCCTCAACGCGAGTTTATTTTGGAGCACGGTTCCTGCAAACTAAAAGTGAAGGTCGATTGGACTACCGTTCGTGATACGCCGAAGTGTACTGATTTCTTCCATAGATATACTCTCCTTTCAGTTGGTTATAAATCGACTGATTATAGATTTGGTATGCCGCGCAGCCCATGCTAGCTTCTTCAATGGACCGCGGTGAAGAGGGGATGATGATGATCTTCTATGGTCTGTCTGGCACTGCGCTATCCATTGGAGACAGAGCTCGGGGAGGTGGAAATAGTTGAGGCAAGTTGTTTTATTGAATATGTAGGAATATTGAACTTTTTCATAAAGGTAGCTAACAACTGAAAAGTCTCAGAGTAAAAAACAGTTCTCAAAATATGACGGGAAATAGGAGGCGCTCTCCTTTTGCATTTATAAGAGGGAGAAAACTGTACAAAGGCTGAGCCAGGAAACAAACAAAAGGGAAAAATAACTAGCTAGCTAGTGGATTACTCTATCAAAGCTTTACACCAGAGCTCCCAGTCTGCTTTGATTTGGGAAAACAGCCCAGCAGCCGAGTAGCTCTTGTTCTCAAACACTCTTCTATTCCTTTCCTTCCATAGGTGCCAAGCCGTGTAGGCTGCAATGGAGGTTTGAATCTAGCAATCTTCTTCCACCAGGCTTTAATAGAGGTTGCTCGAGAAGCAATGCTCGCAGCAGTAGGGAAGGATGCTGACAGCGCATGCCAAACCTCTTTGGAGTAGGGGCATGTCAGAATTAAGTGATTTGCCGTCTTGATCTGCTGATCACAAAAGACACATTTATCCTGATGGGGCCAATCTCTAGAAGCAAGCCTATCAGCAGTGCATAGCCTGTTTTGAATAAGCAGCCAGATGAAGAATCTGATTTTTAATTCGACTTTGGTCTCCCAGGCCGTAGCTAGCCTTGGCTGCAACTCTTTACCCCCAAATTGAGCTTCATAAGCCGAGCTTGCCAAATATGAGCTGGTGCTGGTTCCCAACTAGGTCAACGAGTTAGGGTTTTGGGTTAACTTCACCTGTTGAATGCGATTACATAGGGTGACAAAAAGATCACTCTTCTTAGTTTTGGGTTTTGGGTTTTGGGTTTTGCCTTTCCAAGGTTTGAGTCTGCCAGCAAGCTTGTCAATGTAAGGTTGACAGTCCACTCTTCTTAGTTTGTCGTAGCTCAGAGACAGGCCCAGATAGCTGCAAGGAAAATTGCCCACGTGCCCTCCAAAGTCCGCAAGCAAACAGTTCTCAAAATAACGCTCAAAACAACTCTAGAATTTCTCTCAAGACAACTCTGGAATTTCTCCGGTACTAATAACGCTCACCAAACAGAATTATGTGTATCTCATGGAAATCCTGCTGCTTCACTGCAAAGTGTAACGCTGAAAACCCAGAAATCCATTATTTCCATTGTATTAGGGTGCATGTTCTCTGTTATGGATTAGATATAAAAAGGAGTCCAAAAGTTGCAAGTTACAATCCACGAAGAACACGCCGGAACTGTTGACATCTTATTGTCCTATGGAGCAAATGTAAGAAATAACTTTCAACTGTCTATCGTAGATTCATTCGAGAATGGTTACATAAGTGGGGTTAAATAGATGTTATATGTCATTTATTGTACAAAGCGTCAAATAGAGTATGCATCGGATCGGTTGGAAATTTCCGTAGCCATCGAGTAGAGATTCCAAGGTGTTAGCAAGCACATCCGCTTGTCTGTTCTTCCGTTTTAGTGGCTTGTTCTGCAACCGAATGGAAGTATCTGGGGACAGAAAATAAACATATGTTAAATGATTAGGATGATGAATAAAATCCAAACCTGCCAGCCTCTACATACAAATTCTCTGATGACAACCTGAACTCTCTACATTTGTACAAACATCTTAGGCCCTATCTGTCCGTGAAGAATACATTAAAGATGCTTCAACTTACATGTCTTCATCGTGCTCATTCTCCAAGGCGAGCTTGGCGATGC
Organism: Avena sativa; assembly: GCA_916181665.1. Classification (NCBI taxonomy): domain Eukaryota; kingdom Viridiplantae; phylum Streptophyta; class Magnoliopsida; order Poales; family Poaceae; genus Avena; species Avena sativa. The sequence goes on along the minus strand of OV702279.1, from coordinate 363,528,257 downwards.
AGAGGAAAGCAGTGTCGACGTTGTAGTCGTCCTTGGCGGAGGTTTCGAAATATGGAATGTTGCCCTTAGCCACGCACCAGTCTTTTGCTTTCTTCTCAGGGACCTGCAGGGCAACACTAATAAATAAAGAAATTGCAGAGCTTGTGTGTGGTATAAGGGTTGGGTGCTCGAGTAACTAACCACTCTCCTGCTCCCAGAGTCCAGATCAACCTTGTTGCCGACTAAAATGAAGGGGAATTGGTTGGGATCTGATGGGCCAGCCTGGAATTGCAAATGGCAAATACTTTCAGTTACAGTCTGTGAATGCCATGGGTAGTTAATACTGCAGTGTGCATTTCAACAAACCAGAGAACCAAACAACCACTGTTTCACTTGATATACACCGACGATTTGAAGGCAGTTTTATCCTGCAGTATCTCATGTGCGCCGTCACTAACTGATAGTGCAAACATGAGGTTTTTCTTGTTACATACGTACCTGGTTGATGAACTCGTCGTGCCAGGTACCGAGCGTATTAAACGATCTTTTAGCGTTGACGTCGTAGACCAGAACGCAGCAATCTGCTCCTCTGTAGAAGGCCACGCCGAGGCTCTGGAACCTCTCCTGCCCTGCCGTATCCCAGATCTGCACCAGAGCAACAGCACAACAGGACAACTAATGATGATTTTATTAAGCATCGCGGTATCTTGCGTCTTAGCTAGCTGTGCCGAGAGTATGAGCTGGTGTTGGAGGCTGACCTGCAAGGTGACGAGCCTGTCTTCGATGAGGACCTCCTTGGTGAGGAAATCGGCGCCGATCGTCGCCTTGTACTGCTGGCTGAACTTCTTGTGCACGTACCTGATCCGTGTCAAGGAAAATGCCAAGCGCCTCACGCCTGCATTTGATCGAACACCTTGCGGGCACATATCTAAAGCCCAACTCACATACTAACATGACACGGCGACCCAGACGGATACACAGCATTCCGTGCTGATTAAGTGAGCGAAGCATTGTAAAACAGGGCACGGACGCACCTAGTACTAAATGGACGCAGGCAGTTATATCACCCCGGTATCTACACCTATCGAACTCTGAAACTGGAACTGAAGCTATGCTGAAGTAAAGTACAGTAAGTATGTTTGTTTCGCCAGAAAACTAAATGAACTACTGGATCAAATTCAAACCGGATTAAACCATCAGTAGCGTGCGCCGTGTACCCGGTCGGGCGGAAATCGAAGAAGAAGCCAAAGCAAGCACCGATGGACGCTGTGCTACGGCGGCGAGCTAAAAGGATACTGGTTCATCAGCGACGTCTTGCCGACCCTGCTCGCCCGACAAAACTTATCCAAGTCAATCCCGGCGGTAAACCAGCCACCGCGAAGCATAAACCAGCCCAAACAGAGTCCATAATAATGGCAAGGAAACAAAAACGATGGACCGGAAAAAGGTGTGGCTGACCCACCCGCTGTCGCCGAGGACGATGACCTTGAGCAGCGTCCGCCTCTGTGAAGACGCCATGGCCGGGCGATCGACCGAAGGATTCGCGCGGCGACTGCCTGCGAGTGGGCGATCTCTCGCTCTCTCCCCTTCTCCCGCCCCTATCTTCTTGCGGTTGTGTCACGGGGCGGTGCCCGGCGAGCGAGGGAAAGAGGAAAAGGAGTTGGGGCAGTTGAGAGGGGCGGTGGCATCCGAAAACGAACGAATAGGTAGACGAACCTGGCCCGCGGGCCACCGCACGGGTACTGAAGCTCGCGGGCCAGTTCCGCGAGCTTTCGCGGGTGGGCCAAGATGGAGCGAGCCCGGCCCAGGCGCAACCCGTGCACACCGATCGGAGGTCGCAGCAGCAATTTTTTTTTATACTAACTACTGTACGAGCTAAAATAAAAATAAAGATTATCCTCCCACGAGGGATCTGACTCACACCAGCGTAGACAAGCTGAGCAGGTGGCTTGTCGGTAGTGCCTGGAAAGCCGTGAATTCGGGATCCGCCCGCAAACGTGTCACTACGTGGTCGGTGGATTGCAGGTCGTACTGCGTTGCTTCTGACTGTTATGCCCTTCTCTGTTCTCCGTATGTCTACGTGTCCCAACACCCATGTGGCTTGTTAAACTCTGTGAACGGACGATAAGTGGCCAAATATGTGCTGCAAGAGCTAAATACCACTAGTCCTAAAAATTATCTAGTAGTCCTAAAAGTTGTCAACCGGTGAACTAGTAGTCCCATAGGCTTAGCTCGATGCACGTGTTCAGAAATCAAAGCTGGTAATTTTGCTAATAAGTCTCTCTCTGTCTGCTATTTTAACTTTTTTTCGACCATCCGTCTAGTGGCCCCACCTTTTTCTGCCTCTGTCGCAAAACGGCAGCTTCAATCCGTGCTTCTTTTCCAAATCGAGAGCTGCATTAACAAGAAACCAATTACTTCGCAGAAATAGGACACTATTTCTATTGCATACTAGATATTAACGGAGGATAAATTTAAATAGGGAATAAAAATAAACACAACCTTCATCCACTTCACACTATATTAATACAGATTCGGATATATCTAGCACTAAAATTTGACTAGATACATTCGTATCTAGATAAATCTAGGTCAACTAATATGGGTCGGAGAGAGTAACTTAAATGTCTTTAACGATTACAAATTCAACCTACAATGCCTTACAGTGCAATATTCAGATAAGTCAAACAGTGTAATTTAGAGTTCACAGAAACATGAAAAGTTCAGAGAAACGACCCATGTTCTTAAATAGGTGAAAGTTCAGAGAAATATGCCATGTTTAGGATTGATACATGTAGTGCATATATCATCAGGATTTACTAGGACAACGCAACCTACATGGATCAAATACTTCAATCGGCACCTGTTGTGGTCGCACGGGCGCCACTTTTCCCCTCCCCTCCCCTCCCGTTGAAAGTTGACCTTCGGCTTCCGGGCCAAACCCGAGCCAGATCCGGCGGCGTTGCCGCCCGGAGATGGCGGAGGGGCGGCTCCGGCGTATATACTACTAGTAGATGTAGGTTAGGTGTAGTTGTAGTCGGCGTCTTGCCGTGGTTTGGGGTGTCCCTGGCGCTCGCGAGCTGCTGCTGGGGAGTGAAGCTCTGCTATTCCGGCGAGCTCCCAAGGTGGGAGACGGTGGAGGAGGTGGAGAAGAAAAGATCCTGTCTAAATAAGCTCGTTTCTCCGTCAGATCTGACGGATCTCGGTGGTGTCGGCGGCAGCTTGTCTACCCTGGGGCCGCTTGTCCCTGCTTGCCATGGAGGTGAGGAGGTGCGTGGATCTGGTGGTAGAAGACGCTCTAGGCCGAATCTGCTGCAGGGGAGAAGTTTTGCTTCTCGCGGGAGATCTCCAACGCCGTCGATTGATTCGTCGGTGTATTTGTTGGTCGTATTGCGGCCTCTCCCTCCGGTGCCCGCGACGTTCAATCCAGGCTGACGTCCGGTGATCTTGAACCTCCAGGCTCGTAAGCCGAATCAGAGGCCCTTCGACTGCAGTTCGGCGAGCTCCCCTCTCACTGCCCCAAGTGGTGAAGTCCCCGGCGACGGTGAGGGTGGCTATGCTGCAGCCTGCGATGGTGGTGGCGAAGGAGCTGGCCTCGACGGGTTTCTCCAGATCTTTCTCGAGGCTCTGTGTGCAATTTGTAGGGACTTTGTGGTTATTCTTAGTTTCTTTAAGTCCCTTTTTGTAAAATGTACTGCCACCGCTGTTTATGAATGAAGCATTCTCGGTCCTTCGGGACCGACCCCCTGTTCAAAAAAAATCGGCACCTGTTCAATCTATTTGATCAAACTAATCCACAATCTGCACTCTTGTAGACCATGGTTTCCACTACGTACACGGATAGGAGAACTGAGATTGGATGAGCGCGGACATGAGAACTGATATTGAATGAGTTTCGGATAAAAAAGACGACATACCATAGTCCGGCGGCTGCTCCTCCCACCCTCGGTACCGCGGTTCCGGCGGCATCGCGTCGAAATCGATGGCACAGTCGACTGCGATAGCAAGAACTGCATCACAATCGTGGCCTTCGGAAACAACTCATGTGGTGTGGGTGCTACACAATATATCGCATTACGTATGGATACTTCTGTCATTTATTGAGAGGCCACATCTGTAGGTGTGTTTTTTTATGAGACGACAGAAAATACAAGGGCCTTTATGTGAGTGACCAGGTGCCTTTTGCCACTATAGTTTTTCCAATTCGGATTAAATGGGACTACTAGTGCATCAGTTGACAATTTTTGGGACTACTTCATCCCATTTTGCAACAATTAGGACCAAAGTGCATCTGGTGGGCAACTTTTAGGACTAGTGGTGTATTTAGCTCGCAATTTTCTTTGAGGGTAAATATGTGCCGCAAATATTAACTCCCATTTTTGGAAAAACGACTTACTCCCCTCCGTTTTAAAATATAAGATATTTTAGCTTTATAAAAAATATATATCTAAATTTTTTTTAGTGTGTAGATTCAGTCCAAAGCTGAGTAAACCTACGTATTAAAAGAAATCTAGATACATTTACTTCACAAAGCAAAACTATCTTATAATTTAAAAAGGAGAAAGTGTATTTCAAATCGAGAGAGTTCGAGAAAGTTATTTGTTGTTGCATATCCATGGTGGAACAAACACTAGCAACGTGTGGTTCGCCTCTCGCCAACCGGTCCGCCACAGGTGATTGTGAACTACAGATAAATGCCATCTCCATAAATCCTTGAGGTCCATGCGGTCCTCTAATGTGATGTTTAGAGAGATGAGACAACAACCATTTGGTAAGTTTGTATGTTTTTGTTGCTGAGTTCTTCATGATGAAAATACATTGCACTTCTTATAGCTCTGTGTAGTGGTGGTGTGGCTGGTTCTCATAGCTCGTTTACACGTGCTTATTTTTTCTTGGCTATTCGGTGAATGGAACATCGTCCTGATAGTACTTCTTTGCTATGAGTATTTACCACACAAGGGGTTTTTCAATCTAAATTAGGCCTTCGCTTCTGAAATTTGCGATTCATACGCTATTCAAGTTGTACGGGGTTAATGCGAGCTTTGGTATTCTATATAGTGGTTTTATCGAAGATCTTTGTTGTCGTTGTTCACTTCAATTGTTTCGACCGGCAATTCTTTCTCCTGTAACTTAGTAAAACCTAATAGTTGATAAAAAAAAGCAGAATAGGAGTACATTCATCAAAAAGTAACACCCTTTGGTAATATTTTTGACTAAGTGTATTGCCCCGACAATAATAGACAATATGATACTAGTAGCATTATTTGGGCAACTGGACAATAAGATAATTTTAAAAATTCACCTCCTGCAGTCATAAGGAAGTTTTTTTTTTCGTTTATAAAAGCGTGCGCAGCACAGGACGATACTGCAGACTGCTGCAGTGAGCGAGCCGACGACGTCACTCCACACAAGTCGAACCACACTGCCTGCCGCCGCGTCCCATCCTCCCGATCGAGCGCGAGTGGCCGGATGAGCCGACTCATTTCCCGGCGGCACCTCGCCGCCGCGGCGTCCGTCCGACGATCCCCCGCCGCGTTCGCTTCCAGGTGAGCTCCCTCTCACCCCGCTCCGGTTTTCTGTCGCGATCCGATCCCGTCGAAAATTATCCTCATCAGTGGCGTGCGCGAGGCTTAGTCTCTGGCGGTGCTGGACGATTTGATGATGCGAATCTGATACGCGGACGCTCGAATCGCTTGCTCCGCGGCTGCGGTTTCAGGGGCGATCTGGGTTTGGTAGCTGTCAGGGCTTTGAGGGGGGCTGCGCTGCGATTGATTTGATTTGCTACTGCCCGAGTCTGCACTAACTGTGGATCGTTTGGTTGTTTTGTACGGTTGTGATGCGCAGGTGGTTGCACACGCCGGCATTTGCGACGGTGTCTCCCGAGGAGATCTCAGGTTCAAGCCCAGCGGAAGTGCAGAATTTTGGTAAGATAGCTGTCATTTATGGCGAAGTTAGATCCAAATAATTTCACTTGAGAAGACAGTTTCTATTGTATCTGATCTGCGCTATCAGATGCAATTCCTACGAGGTTCCTAATAGGCAAAATGTTCAATGTGTTTTTGGTCATTGTCTTGCTCTATTTTAGAGGCTCATGTTATGATTCCTTGATGCCACAATTTCATGCTAGAGTTTTTTCAGAACTATGCCATCTGTTTGGCTTCCAGATACAGGAACATTCAATAATGTTGAGCAAGTACTTATTAAAAGATAGTACTCCCTCCGATCTGATTTAAACCTTGCCTAAACCTGCGACAGTTAAATCAGATCGGAGATTAAATTGCTTAAAACGGAATCATTTTGCTGCTTCGTAGCTTCACCTCTGACTAGCATGTACCCCACTGAAGTGAAACATGTTATTTAGCCACGGCCATTGATTAGTTAAGTTCAGTGCAGGGAAAATGGATAATGTCTGCTAACTGGAATTGGATAGTTGATCCCTTAAATGGCGACAAATTTATCAAAGTTGCTGAGATTCAGGGACCTGAATTAAAGGTATGGATGCTTCTCTTCTGATTTCCATGTTACAGTGCTATGAGTCTAATTTAGTTATATCTGGTTGTTCAGTAAAATACAAGTACTGACTTTGTACTATGCGTATATGTTAGTTCTGAAATGTGTTCTGTAACAATATGCAATAATTTTTGTGATGCAGCCGTTTGTGGAGAGTTTAACTAAATGCCCAAAACATGGACTTCACAATCCACTCAGAGCTCCGGAGAGGTATTCAACGTTTTCCTGTACTACACGTGTAATGCGTATAAAACATTTCATAGCAAGCCATGCTGTTTTCTGTCCATCTGATGTTTTTTACTTGATTCTTCAAGGCTAACATAATGAGTTTCTTGTCAGATTTTATTTGACTGGTCCAATTATCTAATTATCAACCTTCTAATCTATCACAAACTACAATTTTCAAAGATTTTCCTCACCCTTTACTTGGTTGCTGAAAATTTTACACTACATGGCTATATTTCACAAATCATTATGCTATATATTAAATTTCTATACATTTTCCCCGAGACAGCACCTCCTTAAAGAAGGATCCATAGCTACTTTATTGTCTCTACTATCACGGATTATTGATTTCTGCACTTCTTAGTCTCTGTATGCATTATTTTCTATTAATTTTTACCACAAATACTTTGAGCAACTATATGAAAAATATAAACTGCAAAATTTTTACGTCTTATTTTCATTTCACATCTAAGTATTTTTTTGAAAATACTGTTGATCAGATATTCAAAGGTTCTACCCTGCTTCCCACAGTAACATGTTTTTGTGACTCGAAAGAGTAGGCAGCAAACATGGTATATGAACAAACCCACATGCCCTATATGAACTTGTTCTAAAACTTCTCATAGTGGCAATGGTGTTGGTAATATCAGTAATTCTATCTTGATGAATTTTGCGACCTCTAATATGCAGGTATCTCATGTATGGAGATATATCTGCAAAAGCTGCACAAGTGCTTGGTCAACCTGAGGTATGACATTTGAAACCAAAATGTTTCAACTACCTTTTATTCACAACATGTTTGTAAGTAAATCTACATGTACATGGAAATTTTTTTCCTGGGATTTACTTTAAATGAATGCAAAAACATGTCAATTGGAGAGAAAAGAATAATAACACTAGTTTCCATCTATTTCTTTACACCACTTCTTTTTGTCATTGGTCATCGACAGGTCTTAGATTTTTTCGCTAAGCTCGTCCAGAGGGTTGCTCCAAAGAGCTATCAACAAGCTCTTGCAGAAGTTCAAGTTACGCAAAAATTCTTGGAGAATTTCTGTGGAGATCAGGTACATGAATCTACATAGCATTTTCTTCATTTTTAGCTGTTCACAAGCATCGTGGTACGCTTTTATATGAATGCACGGATTGTTACCAAGGAGCTTACAGATGCTCAAGTCTGCAGATTGAAAGAACCCATAATTATACTTTTTAATCTTCTCTATGACCGGTATATCAGGTACGTTTCTTGGCTCGGTCGTTTGCTGTGCCTGGCAATCATCTTGGACAAATGAGTAATGGCTATCGTTGGCCGTATGGCCCGGTAAGTACTCAGAACTTCTTTGGTAGATCAAATGTCGTATTTATATTTCTTGATTTTTTAGGGTCTTTACACTATTTAGCAGCCTATCTTATGTACCGGTACAGTGTAACTGAAAGGCTGGTACCCTTATTTACATGCTATTGGACACAGGGAATTAATTTTTTGCAAAATGTGAGTTGCATCTGATGCACCAGGAAAAATAATTTCTTAGCATGAGTTTCTGGTGTGTTTTCGCTTCATAGACATGTTATTTGATGGATGGATTGCAATTGTTAAGCTGCTAGACGAGAGACATCAAGTTCATTCCTTAACCTAATTATTTCTCAATAGTAGACTCAATCCCATTTGAACTAGAAGGAAACTTTCATGTTGATGCAAAAGATGGTTGGTTTCACCATATCCGTTAAATGTTCAGCATGCCATACATTATTTTTTGAATTTGAGCTTTAACTCAAATAAGCTTTAATTGTTTAATTAGTTTCGAGTTACTTCATGCTGTAGACATTATGATGTATGCAGTATATACAACATGAATAACCTTTTGAAATCCTATTGAGTACAATCGTTTTGTGGAGGATCAAGTTGATCTACTCTTGGCAATTATGTTTTTCGATTTGACTGCTGCCTACTCATTCCTGGGTGATGCCTGGTTTTGTATATCCATTTGAACATTCACATGCAAACTGCCACATATTAGCTCTAAATATATAACTTGGTGCTAAGCTGTTTAGAGTTCAGCACTGTCAGTATTTTTTTTAACCTATGGCATGTTAGCTCTAATTTGTTTGTAACTTTGAACAGGTTGCAATAATCACACCATTCAATTTCCCATTAGAGATCCCTTTACTGCAACTAATGGGTGCACTCTACATGGGGAATAAACCAGTCCTCAAAGTTGACAGCAAAGTTAGCATTGTGATGGAACAGATGATCAGGTTGCTTCATGATTGTGGGTTGCCTGCAGAAGATGTAGACTTCATAAATTCTGATGGTATCACAATGAACAAGCTTCTGTTGGAGGTTTGACTTCTATCTGGCGACTTATTGGAAGAATGTGTGTTATAGCAAGATGAAATAATAACTAACTAATCAATCTGTGACAAGCAAATTTGATGTCTGTACATGTACATGTAACATCGTGTTTGTTATTTTAGTGATAAGCAACATTATGGCGGATCAACCATCATTTCCGTTTGCAATACTTGGTACATCATGTTCAGCAATGAGGTTTTATGGAGTTTAATACATGACAAAATGCATCCCTCAGTTTTGTATCTCAGGACAGAACTGGCTATTAACCATGGGGGCTAGCAGCCTAGCACTATTGTCTTACGTGCAACACATATTTCATTGTTGGATTTTTTTTCAGTTTTCACACAATCTCTTGTAGGCCAATCCGAAAATGACCCTTTTCACTGGGAGCTCGCGTGTAGCAGAGAAATTGGCTGCTGATTTGCAAGGCCGAATCAAGTTGGAAGATGCTGGTTTTGATTGGAAAATTCTTGGTCCAGATGTTCAAGAGGTCTGAAGTCGCTTCTGTTCTATCTTTGACGATGTGTATTCATAGTTCGGTATCATGAATTTATCAGCCGAAGCTGAAATGATTGCTTTTGTGATATGATGCCCAAACAGGTTGATTATATTTCATGGGTTTGCGATCAGGATGCGTATGCTTGCAGTGGTCAGAAGTGCTCTGCTCAGAGTATGCTATTCATGCATAAGGTAAAGATTAAAAAATGATATCACAATTGCCCAACTTTTCTTGGTGGGTTTATCCATGACTTATGGACCATGTGTTGATATCTTTAGGAGCTGTAAGTTGATGAACACTAGGTTTAAGTCTGCTGTCTCTTATCTTATTCATTTTATTATTTGGATACAATAGGTAAGATGGTTAAGAGTCAACGCAAAGGGAAAAATGCTCTTATGATTTGGAGCTTATTACAATCTTGCTCTTCCCTACCAACAGATTGCAATAATAACTGTGCATGTTTGGTTTTAGTTTGTTTGATAGTTTTCTTCTAATTGCAGAAATGGTCATCTAGTGGCCTACTTGAGAAAATGAAGGGACTCTCTGAAAGAAGGAAGCTTGAAGATTTGACAATCGGCCCAGTCCTTACTGTGAGTGACCATCTTTAATGATTAATCAGTTATGACATACTATTTTGTAGTAGCTTTGTTGAAATGTTGTTGTTCTCAGCAGCATTTAGTTGTTAAAATTGAGCTGAGCAACAGTAATAGTCTCCTGATACTTTTGTTGCTCTGGTAATCCAAACAGCAAGTAATGTGTAAAAGTAGAAAACTGAATTTACATAAAAAAGAAGATGGAGACTGATAGGAACTTATCCTTGCACAGTATAATATGATATGGAGGAAAAGAACACCTAGCCATTTAACCAACCCTTTTGGTTTAAACTGTTGGTGTCGCTTAACTCACCTCTATGTAAAACTGAATTTGTGTAAAAAATAGGATGAAAACTGAAGAACTTGTCTTTTGCACAGTATGATACATGTGGAGAAAAAGAACACATAATCAGTTAACACCAACTTTTCTGGTTTAAACTGTTGGTGCAGTTGCCCAACTGGATGAGCAGTGTAGGCAGTTTCAGGTAGGGATGCAAGTGGATCGGTCCATTGGCCAACCTCACCTGGTTAATGATTTATTTCCGACTTAATTGGCTGGTCCGGTGTTGTACTCATGTCATTGCATACTTGAATTATTTTTCGAAACAAAAGAACTAGAATGGGTTGGTGGCTTGACCCAACCCACCTCCATTCCTAATTTATGGTTTATAAGTGGTTTCAAGTTTCAGCATAGAATTAATTTGTCATCCTTTTCTGCTTATTCAGGTTACAACAGCAAGCATGATGGAACACACAAACAACCTTCTCAAAATACCAGGATCAAAGGTTCTGTTTGGTGGCAAACCTTTGGAGAATCACTCCATCCCAGAAGTATATGGCGCCTTCAAGCCGACTGCTGTGTTTGTTCCTCTGGTAGAAATCCTTAAAAGTGATAATTTTGAGCTTGTGACAAAGGAGATATTCGGGCCGTTCCAGGTACACTTTCAGATGCTGATGCTTCCATTTTGTTGTGGTAAAATACGGCATTTTGATGGTAACTGGTTTTCTTATGTCACTAGTGTATTAACCTACTGGTATCCTCCATAAGTGTTAATCAGATCAGCCCATAGCAATATGCTTATTTATGGCATAGCTGAAGAATAATTTTTTCTTGGTTATGGAATGTAACATTTATTTGCAGTTCATTCTAGGTCCATCCTATATTTGAGGATTCTTGCAAACAAAAACTAGTCTTACTCACCCTTGTTGTCTACTGAGAAATGGAAATGGACCTGTGCACAGTTTGGATTTTGGAAGATAGCTTGGTTAAAAGTTTCAACTGTATTCTACAGTACTGCTCATTACTTGGTTAAGTTAGATTTGTTTGGCATTGTTTGCAAATAATAACTTAGTACTTACCTATTCCGTGTTCATAATTCAGGTGGTTACAGAGTACTCAGAGGATCAGCTTGAATTGGTATTAGAAGCCTTGGAAAAGATGAACGCGCATCTGACAGCTGCAGTAGTTTCAAACGACCCGTTGTTCCTGCAGGCAAGTTCGTTCGTCCCTGTTGAGTGTTGACATTTATATTCGTTTACTGCTTGGTTACGATGAAATCCCTAATTTCCTGTACTGATAAAGTTGCGATTTCTCAAGTTATCTTCTAGCAGTACTATTTATTTATGTTATTTCCTGTTCTCTTCCATCAGTACTAAATCATCAAAATGACCTCTGCTTGGTGGATGATTCTCTATTCTCATCTTGGTTTTCAGGAAGTACTTGGGAGGTCAGTTAACGGGACAACATACGCTGGCATTCGAGCAAGGACCACTGGCGCTCCGCAGAACCACTGGTGAGCTTAGTCCCGGTGCCAATACCGCTGATCATCTGTGTATGTTACTGAACAATCTAACGCTTCTGTGCTGCAATTCAGGTTTGGACCTGCTGGCGACCCAAGAGGCGCAGGGATTGGAACTCCAGAAGCCATTAAACTGGTCTGGTCCTGCCACAGGGAGATCATATACGACATCGGACCCTTGCCCAAGAAGTGGGCGCTTCCTTCCGCCACATGATATGCCTAGGATAGCTAGCTAGCTAGAAGACAGTTTGCTCAAGAATAAACGGGGAGAGAGCGATATGAACCGGATTTGTCGATAACTGACTGTCAGTTTGAATAATGAAGAAGCAAGCCTCATCTAGGCAATTGGGCGTTCTCTTGACCCCACAAGAACACAATAAATGGCAGGATTGGGAATGGGATGGAATGGAATGCTCCAGCGGTTGTAATGTGCTACACAGTTCACAAAATTGTTGGTGGGTTTGCCCTTGTGGTTACAGTATGCAGTTCTTTCAGGCTGTATGCAAGCACACTCGAGCTTGTAGCTGAGAGAAGATGATGCCAGATCTGTAGCCTAGACGCAGGCTAGGCACTGCAGACTGCACTTCCCTTAAGGACAGAAAATAAAAAACTGAAATTACGATCCGTTTTTTTTGCCCGTCTCCGTATCCAACTGGAATTTTCCCCACAACTACCGAGTTCACGCCTAGTGCGTTCCAAAAGACCACTCCTAGAATAAATAGAGGGGGAACCCGTTAATTGTTCTCCAAGGAAACTCCGACTCGAAACATAATCCGGAAAGCGGTCTCCTCAACTTGGAGTCCAAGCCGGTAGACAAAAAGGCCCCGCGAGATCCGGTGAGAAAGACCAGAAACTTCAGAATTTGCGATCAGTACTCGAGTCGACAATGGCGATGCTCCTCCGATCAGCCGCCGCACGCGCGCTCCTCCTCGGGACGTCGGCGTCGGCCGCCGCTCCCCTCGCCGCGGTCGCGATCGTGGCCTCGCGCCGCCTCTTCTTCGGCCGCACCGGCAGATCCCTGCACACCACCGCCGCCGCCAACAGCGGGGACGACGCGCAGAGCAGCAAGTGCCCCGTCGACACGCGCATCGAGGAGACCAAGGAGGAGCTGCTCCGGCTCTACCTGAGCAAAGCGCCGGCGCCCGGCGCGGCGGAGGTGGCCACCGACCTCACGGGCGTGCTCCGGCGGTTCCAAGAACTCAAGGCGCAGCAACAGGAGGCGGAGTCGTCGTTCGTCGGAGAGCCGTTCGCCGGGGAGCCGTTCGTGGGGGAGCTGTTCGACACGGAGGCCTACGAGGCGGACTCCTCCGTGGCCGGGTACTCCTTCTCGGGGGGCACCTATGAGGGGGAGTACCACTCCGGGGACATGTTCAGGGAGGATTCTCGTCCTGCTGGCTCGGGGGACTCGTGGCGGTGACGGACGACATGGCCGGCGATGCGAGTCGTGACTTGGGGGGACTTGGCCCCGACGAGCGAGGTCCTTGCTCTCCGTTGTACGGTCGGTGGTTCTTTTGTAAGGTTGTTGACTTGGACATGACACTACTAGCTTGCACCTGTTTGGCTGTTTATACGTTGCACCAGTTGTGTATCATTAACTTGTGATATGTAGGGAGTATCGTGGACCTATGGACCATGTTCTTGTTAATATTAATGCACCCTTTTTTTTTACTGGTGGAATATTTCCGATTTTGCTTGCACTGATGATTGTGTTTATAGTCTTGATGATATTGTTGGCAGTGCTCCTAAATGTTGAGGGTCGGGAGTTTTGGTTTTTGTATTTCACACTTTTCATGTAGATTTCGTTTTTTTGTGTGTGTGCGCGTGCGCGCTTTTTGGCCAACGCCACAAATGATGATTGTGTAGCTCAAAAGTCATTCCGACAAACTTCTCGTGACACGAAGGAGTGTGTTGGTAAGTTTGCGGATGCGCATTTTGAGGTGCCTCATCTGGCTTTGTTAAAAACTTGCAGTGGCTTCTCCCCTTTCAAGCCATTCAAGCTTTGTTTACCAACGGGTAAAGTAACTAGCAAAAGATGTTATATCAAATTGAAGGAATGGAAACAAGACGAAGGACAAATAACATTGGAAAATTTGCAAAGTTACACCGAAACACTTAGAAGTTACTATATCTAATAACTAGCAGTGGCATCTCAATGTTCTTCCGTGCATTCACACACTAGCAAACGAATTCTAAGTACCGGTGTGCCTAAATGAATCTGTGTGGCATGGAAGACACGCCCACTGATATGGCGCCACGATGAATGCACTTATATATAATTGTCCGATTTTTCAAAGATGTAGATTAAAAGGAAACAGAGTGTTTAGAGATTGTCTGAGTAGAGATTGTCTTTTATTTCACTTCTCTGTGGTTATGAGAATAGCCCCTTCGTGGATTTTTTTTTGAAAGATACAACGACTGCAGGCTTTTGATTTCATTATTACATAAAATATGTACATGCTCGCACTAGGTGAAAAGAAATAAAAAGAAGAGAAATAAAAAGGCAAACAAACCAGCCACCCTATTGGCACTAATTTGTCACCCCTGCGGGGCAACACCACGGCCCCACCTCGTAGGGCCATGGCAGCCACACTTCCCGAGGCCACTACCTCGGCACACTTCCACCGTCTGTAGCCGCCGCAATAGGGACTTCAACTGGGAGGCACCGCAATTTTTTGGCATGCACCTTGGCTGCATGGTCTCAAGCCAAAGGATATTGCGCCTTTTATCTTTATCATTTCCACGAGAAAAAAATGTACAGTGCATAAGGGCATCACTCGTGATTTTTGGATCTCCAAAATCAGCACCACCGAGGGCCTCGCAACCCAACGCATCTCCGAGTACGTTGACCTTTGGACTCGGATCAGCGAGGTCCATCTTGTGGAGGGCACACCAGATAACATCATTTGGAATTTCACTACCACGATATCCTATTGACGAGGTTTAATCTCGTCAATGTCCATTGTTATGGACTTGGGTTTTGGAGAAGATGGGGATGCTGGAGATCGCGGAACGGTTAGCAAACAAGCAACAAGGGGACACGAGGTTTACCCAGGTTCAGGCCTCCGGAGGGAAAACCCTACTCCTGCTTGTCTACTCTTGATTACGGCGGAACCGAAAAGTACAAGGGTGCACAGATGCAATCTGGCGTGGAGGTGTGTATGCGGTGGTGTGCGAGAGATTGTAAGAGAGCCTCCTCGTCGTGCCCTCCTGGCCTTTATATAGAGATAGGCAGGTCCCAGGCACAGATCGAGTCGGTTACAGGTTTTAGGATTTACCCCTTTAAATTTTCTATCTACTCTAGTCTTGCTTTCCAAGGATCCGAAGACGTCATGAGCTCTGGCCATCCGAAAGTCTTCATGGGCTGGCGCATATTTGTCGTGGGCCTTCCTTGGATTGAACCAGGTATGCTAAGGTCGTGTACCCGCAGGGTATAACCATGTCAGTAGCCCCCGAGTGTTCAGTCGAATCGTAGATTCGGCTGAGAACTCTTCAATCTTTCGGGTGCGGCTATCTCTGCTCGTTTAGAGAATAATTTGAGTGTGTAGGGATTGTTGATGCGTGTGCCTGACTCTCCCGACGGATCAGGGTCAGTTAACTGTCTTAGGACAAAACAACACGATCTTCTTCAGATTCGAGTCCCTCGACTCGAACCCGGAACATATGCTAGCGTAATTCGACTCAGGCCACGGAGGACTTACAGGAGTGGAATTCGAGTGAATTTGAAATGATGTACCCAACGCGTCCGTCGGGATTTTTCATCGCGCCTGCTAGCACGGATTTTTACTAGCAGAGCGCAGTCGTGTGCGTTACCAGGCAATCAGATGGTATCTGTAGGTCTTATCTTTGCGTCGTAGACGCATCATTCGAATGTTTATCACCGCGGAGGTGTTTCAGGTGGCCAAGGAGGATGCTACTCACTTAGCGTTAATTGGGGCAGAGTTGCCGAAAAGTTTTGCATGCTGATCCGAAGGATCACACTCGAAGAATTCATAGGGTGCACGACTAGCGCTCCCTATGGGAGTAGCCCCCGAGTGTCTGTTCGAGTCGTAGACTCGAGAAAAGACTTTAGTTCAACCGTTGTTTGGCTTCAGGTCTGTAGGACACAAATTTTTTGAATGCTTGAATCCATCCTCCCTATGGGAGTAGCCCCTGAGTCCGTAGTGGAGTCGCAGACTCAACGTAGGACTCGAAGAGTATTTTCATGGTATAATGTTTTGATTATTTTTCGGGTGCGCGGCTAGCGCTCCTGATAGGAGTAGCCCCCGAGTAGTTAGTCGAATCGTAGATTCGAGTGAGTACTCTTAGCTGTGTAGCCGAAGAATTGTAACCTTTGCTAGTATAGCTTTTGATGACGTCAGTGCTGACGACCGGTGACCTCAAGCGTCTGCGGTGCCAGAGATGACGTGACTGGATGAACATGGGTCCCACCTTCTGACCTTGAGTTGACCGGTCATGCGCGGCGTAGAGATAATTACGGTGTCGCCTCGATTTCCGTGCGTAGTGGACGGCGTGTGAGCGACGATTCGCTGCTGTGCTGACACGTGGACGGCCAGATCTTGATGTTGGCTCTAGGTCTTCCCGATGGACGGTCGTTGTGCATCGTCCTCGTCCTTATAATCATTGGGGAAAAGTTAGTTTGTTTTCACCGCAGCCATTCCTGTTTCACTGCTCCCATCTTCTTTGAGCTTTTCTCACTGGGCGCTAGAATTTCCCCGAGCCTTTCCTTCCTTGTTTCTGCGTGCTTGTCGTTGTCGCCGCCGCACTACAATGGGGAAGCCCAAGAAGGCCTCTACCGCAGGTGGTACTAGTGCTGCCGCCGGTGGCAAGAAGGGTTCCGTCACCACCCGCGTCACCGATGGTGGCTGGCGGCGATCGGAGACGCATGAGGGTGACCTCCGCAAGCTCCGTGAGCAGGGTCTGATCCCGCGGGATAGGGAGGCCGTCAAACTTCCCGGCGACGAGGTAATTCCCCGTCCTCCCGCTAGGTTTCGGGTTATGTTTATCGCCTTTGTCCTTCGGGGCCTTTCCTTCCCAATCCACGATTTTCTTCGTGGATTGCTTTTTCTTTATGGCATCCAGCTTCATCATCTTTTGCCAAACTCTCTTATTCATGTCGCCTGTTTCATCAAATTCTGCGAGTGCTGTCTTGGTATCGAGCCGCACTTTGGCCTCTTCCGGAAACTCTATTCCGTGAAGAGGCAATCTGGCTCCGATGGTGTTTATCCCATTGGGGGCTGCATCATTTCCCTCAAATCCAATATTCTTTTCTTCTCCTTTTCCATGTTCGAATATGTCCAGTACTGGCAGAGGCGATGGTTTTACATCCGCGACTCCACGGTGGCTAGACATGAATTTGGTCTTGCTCCTTTCGACCCCTCCTAGAAAATCGAGCCGAGGAGGTCCTGGAAGAACCAGATCTTGGATGGCGAGGTGGCGGAGATAGAGGGGCTCTATCATTGAGTGGAGGATCTTCAGCTGATTCTAGATAAGGAGGTGAACGGTGTGGATATCATCCGTACCTTTCTCAAACGTCGGGTGCAGCCGCTCCAGGCAAGGGTGCACCCGATGTTCCTTTATTCTGGTTGCCGCGATCCAACTAGGGTTTCGACTGAGGAGTTCTCCAAGGGGGATCTCG
Organism: Avena sativa; assembly: GCA_916181665.1. NCBI lineage: Eukaryota > Viridiplantae > Streptophyta > Magnoliopsida > Poales > Poaceae > Avena > Avena sativa. The sequence goes on along the minus strand of OV702279.1, from coordinate 363,510,667 downwards.
ACGGGATCCTTCGCCCGCTACTAAAATACAAGGCTGGAGAGGATATCCCGGGGAAGTTGCTGACTTCTCCGTTCTACGCTTCTCGTCCGGTTCCGCAGGTGTAGATCTGGGAAGTGCGCGTAGCGCTTTTTTCGACTGCGTTTTCCTTGTACCTTTTTGTGCTGAAAATTTGTTTCCTTCTTGTGCAGGAATTCAAGGTGCCAGGCATGTCGCCTCCCCTGCCCGAATTGTTCCCGAATGCACCGGACAATGAGGTAGTGGACTCCATGTCTGAACTTCCGTCGGCGCAGTCGCCGGCCGAAGAAGCTATCGAGTCGAGCGAGGAGCGCACTCGAAAGCGGGCGCGAAGTTCGAGCGAATCGTCGGATTCTTTGACTCTGCCGACGCCTAGGAACCCGCTGTGCCTTGAGCGTCACAGTGGGGGTCATGGGGGCTCTTCCTCTCCTATTCCGGCCGTGCCCGTGTGGGCTGTGGCACCGGACCCGCCGGCGAAGCAGAAGAAGGAAGAGAAGAAAGAGGAGAAGAAGGGAAGGAGAGCCCCGCCTGTCTTCGACTTGAGCGATCTCGACTCGTAAGTTTTCTTCGGTTTCTTTTTGCTTTCTCTTGTCTGTTTGCTTTGTACTTGGCTGACTTTTTCTTTTGTAGCCACTCCACCGACGGCTCCTTCAGCGATGGCGCTCAGGAGATGGTGGGGGAGTCGAAGGTTGTTCCTCCTCCTCAGACGGTGGCCTCCTCTGAGGGCGCTGCTCCGAACCCTTCTCCGTAGGAGGCTCGGGTGGTTGTCCCCCAGAAGACTTTGGCTGGACCTTCGGAGTCGCCGTCTAATCACGTAAGTTTCTTTGCTCTTGCCGCGGGGGGAGCCCCCCGGGCGTTTTCGGGTGATCTGCTGATCACTTTTGTTTTTTGCTTCTTGTCTCGGGGGGAGCCCCCGAGCATCTGTAGGATGATCTGCTGATCGTTTTTCTTTGACTCTCGGGGGGAGCCCCCCGAGCGTTTTTCGTATGTGTAACTTGTTTTGCTCATTCTTTGGGCGTAGCCCCCGAGCCTTTCTGTTGACGAGTAGTGCCTTTTGTAGCCTTTTGTGCATGGCGCCAACCAGCTGGTGCAGCAGCACCTGGTGCAGCAGCACCTGGTGCTGGAGGCCAGCTTCAAGAAGCTTCAAGGTACGTTCACGAGTTGATCTTTTTTGCTTCTCTTTCTATTTCTTTTTCCGCGATCTGATAAGTGTTCTGTTGATTGCAGAGGATAATAATACCACCCTCCGCGAGCTTGATGCTCTCAAAAAGAGCCTTGGGCGAGCGGAGAAGAAGGCCGAGGACGCCGTTGCTGCGAAGGGGCGCCTCGAGCAGGAGCTAGCCAACGCAGCTGCGGCCAAGGAGCGCCTGCAGCAGGAGGCGACGGACCGCGAGGAGCACCTTGCCACCGCTACGGCCTCACGCGAGAAGGAGGTAGCCGGCAAGCTGATGGTGGCTGCCAAGGCTATTTCGGGTGAGTGGTTTTGTCTTTCCCTTTTTTGGCTTCCTTGTCCTTTCTTGCTGTTCTTTTATTGACGTTGCTTGTTTTGTTTCTTTAGATGCCGCAGGCATCGAGTTTGACCGCGGTGCATGCCCTGGAGCACGAAAGTGCTCTGGATGATGCCACTGCGGCGGCCGAAGACCGCTGCAGTACCGTGGTCGTCTCGCTTGCCAAGGCCAAAGAGGCTCTCGGGTGCTTCTACAAGGAGCTCGTCCCCAAGGGCATCGCCCTCGAGGATGTCGATGCCTTGGCGGATGCGCTGTCAGCCGAAGCGCCTGTGGCGTACAAGCGCAAGCAGAAAGGCATTGGTGCGTCCGTCGGGCTGGCGATGGCCCTGGCGTCTGGAGCGGAGCTGGATCTTCATCAGGTCACCTCTCGGATGCCGACGGCTGCTGACGGATCCGAGGTAGTCTTTGCCCTCTACGCTGCCCGCTGTAAACGTTATGGTCCGAAGTTGATTGACTTGCTAGCTGAGTACGCGTTGAGGCAGCAGGGAGAGGCCAAGGGCAGGCAATCCGGCTCCGAGGCTACTCAGGATGCAACTTCTTAGGTCTTGTAGTTGTAGGATAGCTTTTGTTTCCTTTGTTGTAATTATATCTATGAACAGTCATTGCGCCACGCAGTGGCTTTTTGCTGTACATAATGAATTTCCGAGTTCTGTGTTCATTCGTCTGCTTGTTCATATCCTTGTCTTCTTTTACTCTAGGGGCATTCGGGTGATGATCCCGTTGACACTTCGTCTGCACCACAGTTGCGGCCATCTTTGGATGGTGCGTCATAGCTTGTGTTTCTTCGAGACCGCATCCGTAGTCTTGAGAAAGAATTGCTTGGAGTGCGTGGCCACGACGATGTTTGGAAATCAAAGGCAGAGCGAGGCGCTGCCAGAGAGGAGTATTTGATGGGGGAGTTGCGTCATCTGTCCGAACAACTTCAATGTGAGTTTCTCGAGTTGCTGCTCATTGTTTCGGATGCGCCTATTAGCCTTTCATCTTACTTTTTGCAAGTATTGCAGGTGATAACCTTGCTCCGAAGGAGGAAAAGGAGCGTGTTGCTGTTCGGATCAACTGCCTGACCCAACAGAACATGGAGGCCGGCGGGTTCTTCTGGATGGACCGTGATCGTGCCCTGGTCCTTGCGACTGTGCAGGATCGTGTCCACCAGGTATCGCGGGTGCTGCGTCAGGCGAAGTCTTTGTTGGCGTCAGTTCTGCACGTGATGTTTCCGCTGGATGAGGCGCCGTCAACTCTCTGGAGCCTGTTGGCGAAGTTTCGAGATGTGCATCATGTCAGGGAACTGGTGCGGCATTAGCTTGTCGCGGGGGTGAAGGCCGTGCTTTCCCTTGTGCGGTTACATCGTCCTGATGTAGATCTGTCTGCTGTAGCGGCTGGGCCACCTCTTCGGCCGGATGGTGGCGAGTGGGATATGCGTCCATATTATGCGGCTGTAAGGCAGCATGTCGAACAAATTGTAGATCTGTTTGAGCAGCGTGCGCAGGTTATTCTTCAGAATAGGTTGGACCTGTAAAAAAGATAGATGTAAAATTTGTATGTGTTCGAATGGGCGTGTTGTGACCTTTATTGTAAAGGTTTATTGTTGTTTAGCACATGGTGCTTTGTTTGTATATGTGTCCTTTTCGTTAGCCTGACGTGGTCAGCTACTCAGATGTACACGTGTTATCCTCAACCGACGAAGTCGTCAAGTGGGGGGGAGCCCCCAAGTGTGTTGTAACATGGAGTAAAATGCAAACAATAGGTGAAAATTTTGGGGCGAAACACTTAGCTTTATTCATATCGTAAGGAGGAGGTACATTGTTCGGCTGAGTAGCCTTGGCTGAATAGCCTTATTGAAAGTAAAAGGAGGGGGGTAGCTAGGGGTAGAAGCGTCGCAGCTGTGCGATGTTCCATGTGTTGGGGTATGCGACTCCAGACTCCACGTTCTTGAGGCGATAGGCTCCACCTGGGATGACTTCAGTGACGATGTAGGGTCCTTCCCATGGTGACTCGAATTTCTTCGGTCGCTCTTGCTTGAGTCGCAAGACTAGGTCTCCTTCGACGAAGGACCTTGGGCGCAGCCGTCGGCTGTGGTAGTTGTGGAGGCTCTGTTGGTACACCGCTGATCGAGCTGCTGCTATGTCACATGCCTCGCCGAGTGTGTCGACGGCGTCTTCGAGTGCGGTCGTCGATTCGGCTTCGCTGTAAGCGACGACTCGTGGGGCCTTGTGGCGTACCTCTGCTGGTAGCACGGCTTCGGCTCCGTGCACCATGAAGAAAGGCATGTAGCCAGTTGAGCTGTTTGGCGTTGTGCGCAGGCTCCACAGGACCAAGGGTAGCTCTTGTGTCCAGGCTCATGCGAGTCACTCGAGTGGGCTCATTAGGCGCTTCTTAATGCCAGCGCCGACGAGGCCATTGGCCTTTTCGACCTGCCCGTTCGTTTGCGGGTGTGCCACGGAGGCGTATGTGATGTTGATTCCGAGGTCTTCGCAGAAGTCTTGGAATTATTTGGAGATGAAGTTCGGCCCATTGTCGGTGATGATGCTGTGCGGCATGCCGAACCTGTAGACAATGGATTCGAAGAACTTGACGGCCGTTTTGCCTTTTTGGTTAGTGACGGGCATGGCCTCAATCCACTTGGTGAATTTGTCGACTACGACCAGGAGGTAGACGTGACCTACTTTCGAGGAACTTGGCAGTTTGCCGATCATGTCGAGGCCCCATTGGGCGAAGGTCCAGGCTAAAGGTATGGGCCTGAGCTCTGATCTAGGTGCGCGTGGTTTATCTGTGAACCTTTGGCACCTGTTGCATCTTCGGACGATGTCCTTGGCGTCGTTCATGGCCGTTGGCCAGTAGAATCCAGCTCGTGGAGCTTTGCGACGAGGAAGCGGCTGCCCGCATGATGGCCGCAGATGCCGTCGTGGATGTCTTGGAGGATAGTCTTGCCGTCACCGATGGTGACACACCTTTGCAGTACACCTAAAATGCTGCGCTTGTACAATTCGCCATTAATGATGGTGAAGGCCTTGGACCGGCGAGATATGCGTCGGGCATCTGTCGGGCTATCAGGCAGTTCTCCGTCTATCAGGTACCTAAGATATGGCCGTGTCCAAGTTTTTTGACTGCCATGACCTTCATTAGGTTGACCACTGCGACCTCTGTGTCGAGCTTTTTGGGTCCTTCCTGTCCTTCGGGTAGCGCAGCCCCCGAGTGCTCTGCTTCTTCGGGTGATCCCTTGGGGAATTTCCTTTTGATGGACGACACGCAGATCTGTTTGAGGAACACACCTGGTGGCACCCGTGCGCAGGTGGATCCGATGTTGGCGAGTCTGTCGGCCTCTTCGTTGCTTTCTCTTCCAACGTGCCGAAGCTTGCAGCCGTCGAAGTCTCCTTCGAGTGCGTTGTACAGTGCGCGGTACGCAATCATGTTGGCGGCGTGTGCGTCGCACTCGTTCATCGTCTGCTGAACGATGAGGTTGGAGTCACCGTAGATGACCAGACGTGTCGTGCCGCAGATCTTGGCCATCCTCATGCCGTGGATGAGGGCCTCGTATTCGTCTTCGTTGTTGGAAGCTCGAAATTTCATCCGAAGGACGTACTTCATCTTATCGCCCTGCGGGGAGGTCAGTATGACCCCGGCTCCTGGTCCGGCCTCGCGCTTGGAGTCGTCGAAGTGCATTTTCCATGACTGTGTCATGTCCGGGGTATCTGGTAGCTGCAGTTCCATCCAGTGTACAAGGAAGTCCGGGAGGACCTGAGACTTGATCGTGTGGCGCTTCTCATAGATGATGTCTAGAGGTGATAGCTCGATGCCCCACAGGGCCACACGTCCTATGGCTTCCGGATTGTTCAGGATGCTGTTCAGGGGTGCTTCATTAACGACCATCACCTGGTGCTCCTGGAAGTAGTGGCTCAGCCAACGAGCCATCATGAACACGCCGTAGGCGATTTTCTGGTAGTGAGGGTACCTCTGCTTTATCGGCGTTAATACCTCGCTGAGGTAGTAGATTGGGCGTTGGACCCCATGGGTCTTGCCTTCTTCGGGTCGCTCGACCACCAGTACGGTGCTTACCACCTGGTGTGTGGCTGGTATGTACAGCAGTAAAGGCTCACGCTCCTTTGGCATGACCAAAACGGGTGAGGTAGAGAGCAGCCGCTTTAGATCTTCGAATGCCTCGTCCGCTTCGGGCGTCCACTCGAGTTTGTCTGCCTTGCGTAGCAGCTGATAGAACGGCAGAGCTTTTTCTCCCATGCAGCTGATGAATCTGCTCAATGTAGCGATTCATCCGGCAAGCTGCTGGACACCCTTGAGTTTCTTCGGCTTTTCCATTGCCATTATGGCCCGGATTTTCTTCGGGTTTTCCTCGATCCCTCGCTGGGAGTTGAAGTAGCCAAGCAGCTGGGCAGATGGGACACCGAAGGCGCACTTTTCTGGGTTTAGCTTGATCTTGTAGAGATCAAGATTATCGAATGTCTCGCGGAGATCATCGATGAGCATCTTTGCATCCCTTGTTTTGATGACTATGTCGTTGACATAGACTTGGATATTGCGGCCGATCTGGTCCTTCAGGCATGCCTGCATGCACCACTGGTACGTGGCACCTGCGTTCTTTAGCCCGAAAGGCATTGTGTTGTAGCAGAACACTCTGAACGGCGTGATGAACACCGTTTTTTCCTGATCTTCGACCTTCAGTCGAATCTGGTTGTAGCCTGAGTAGGCGTCGAGGAAGGAGAGCTTCTCGCACCCTGCAGTCGAATCGATGATCTGATCGATCCAAGGGAGAGGTAAATGATCCTTCGGGAAGTGCTTGTTCAGCGATGTGAAGTCCACGCACATCCGCAGGATGTCCGTGTCCTTTTTGGGGACCATCACGGTGTTGGCGAGCCACTCGCTCTCCTTGATCTTCCTGATGAAGTTTGCATCGAGTAGTCTGTTGACTTCGACTCCTATGGCTTCGGCCCGAGGTTCGGACAGTCGTCGGATGGACTGTTTGACGGGCTTGGCATCTGGAAAGACGTTGAGTGCGTGCTCGACGAATTCCCTGGGAACTCCTGGCATGTCCGCAGGACACCAGGCGAAGATTTCCCAGCGCTCACGGAGGAATTCGACGAGCACGCTTTCCTATGCGGGGTTGAGATCGTTGGCGATCAGCGCTATCTTGGAGGCGTCCATCGGGTGGACTTGCACCTTCTTTCTGTTGACGGTGGAGTCGAAGGACATGTCTGGTGCGTTCTGTCTTGCGACTGGGGGTGCCCCATTGTCCGTCATCTCGCGGAGTCTTACGAGCTCCTCCTGCATGCCGAATGACTGGGAGATTCTGTTGAACTCCTTGTCGCAGTGGTCTGATCGGGTGAAGCTCCTGTGGACCGTGATGACGCCCCTGGGTCCTGGCATCTTGAGTAGCAGGTACGCGTAGTGCGGTACTGCCAGGAATCGTGCGAATGCCACGCGCCCGAGGATGGCATGGTATTGTGATGGCCAGTCCACCACTTCAAACTCGAGTCGCTCACATCGGAAGTTATATAGCTTGCCGAAGATGATGTCGAGCCATATCTTTCCCAAGGGGAATATGCCCTTCCCTGGGACGATGCCGTGGAACATTGTGTCGGACTGTTCCAGGCTGCACAGCGGGATCCGCATTGCTGCTAGGGTGCTAGCGAACATCAGGTTTATGCCGTTGCCGCCGTCCATGAAGACGCGGCTCATGTCGAACCCTCCGATCTGCGCCTCAAGCACTAGGGCAGCATGGCCTGGGCGAGGTACCTGACAAGGGTGATCCGAATGGCTGAACGTGATGCAGGACTCCGATCCACTGAGGTACTCAGGGATGGCGGGTGGGGCGGTCACAGCCAGATTGATCTGACGGGTGATTTTATTCTGCACCCTGTTCGTTGGGCGCCCTTTTTGGATCATCAGTGATCCTTTCGGCGTGGGGTACCCGTGCCCACCGTTATTCTGCGCGGGTGCGATTGGGTGGTTCGAAGGTCCCGCAGGTGGTGGTGGAGGATCTCCATGTGCGATCTCACCTGGTGCGGGTGCGTTCCCGTATCCAGGGTTCGAGGCTTGCTGCCTCATCTGGGTCATGCTCTCGCTGAGTTTTTGGAACTCGCGGCAGTCCTTGATCATGTGACTTGCTTTCTTCTTACCATCCTGCTTGTCGATGTAGAAGTGGATGGTGCATGGACCCGACAGTTTGTCGTATGCTGAAGGTCCGTCGTCACGGCCGTGACGCTGCCATGACTGCGTTGGGCGTCCTCCGTCACGGAAGTTGCTTCCACGGTATCCGCTGCTGCTTCGGTTGTCGTCGCTGCGGTGGTCGGCGTAGCCAGCCGCGACCATGTCGGGTCTATCGCGATCGTCGTAGACGCGCGGTCTTCTCTTGCTACGGCATTCACGTCGCCGGCCGTAGTCATCTTCCTCCTCCGAGTGCGCTCGGTGGACGGAGTCCTCGCCGTCGGCCCACTTGCTGGCGATGTCCATGAGGTGGTCAAGTGTCTTGGGCTTGACGCGCCCAAGTTCTTGCTTGAAGTCCTAGCGTTTGACGCCGTCCTTGAAGGCGTCGATAGCGCTCTCCTCAGAGATGTGTGCCGCGGAATTCTTGGTGTTGGACCAGCGCAGTATGTACGAGCGAATGGATTCGCCCGTTCGTTGGGTGCAGGCCCGCAGCTCCTCGATCGAGGATGGCCTCTTGCTGGTGCCCTTGAAGTTTTGGATGAAACTATACGCCAGTTCCTCCCAGCTTCGGATGGATCCCGACGATAGGCTGCGCCTATCAGCTGCAGCTGAAGGCATTGCAGGGCGGTGTCCTTGTTCCCGCCATGTAGCTTGATGGACGACAAGTGGTCGCTGAGCCCCGCCTTGGGGTCCTGTGTGTCGTCGAACTTCGGAGTGTCCGAAGGAAGCTTGAAATTTTGCGGCATCCGTGTCCGCCGAACAGATCTGCTGAAGCATCGGGCTCCACAGAGTTCTCCTTCGTCTTCGTCCATCTCGGATTCAGACGAGCATGCGTGTTTGGCGCGCGCTTTATCGATTTTGCGCTGGGTGAGCTCGCTTCGAGCGTCGTAATCGCGGCTGCGATGGCGCGAGCTCTTGTGCCTTCGAGGAAGGTCGTGCTCTTCATCTTCGGATGAAGGTGTGGGGCTACGGTTGAACTTGACCATAGCCTTCTTCTTTGGCTCCGCAGGAGCTTCTCTGTGGAGCACAGCTCCAACGAGTCCGAGTCCGGTAAGCGCGGACTTGTGCATGGCCCTTTTTGGGTCCCCCTCCGGAGGTGGGTGGGACGCTACGCAGTGGCTTCCATGATCGCAGCTTGCGGCGTTTTCGGGATGACATTGCCGTCGTCATCCATCTCCATGAAGGACGCGTTGAGGGCCCGGGTCACCTCGCGATGCTCCTTGGGGTCCATGTTCTCCGTCGGAGAACGGTGCTTGTTGCCATGGTTGTCGTGCGATCTGGAGCCAATGCCCATGGCGGAGAGCGCAGCTCGCCGTGCACTGGACTCCGAGGCTGCTTGCTTGCGCTTGTCAAGCACCTCCTGCATCTTCACCTGCTTCTTGTGCTCCTCGATTAGGAGCATGTGGTATGCCATCAGCAGGTCCCGTGAGGCACCCACGGTCAGGATCTTGTTGCCTGCTACGGCTTCGTGTGCTTGAGCCCATCCCTTCTCGCTGAGGTGGATGACCCGATCGGTGTCGTCCCCGTTGGGTGGGGGGGGACTGGCTTCTTCTGTTTTCGTCGTTCCTACCCTGTGGGTTAGGTGGCGGATTGGGCGCGTGATGTTCCGCGTCACTCTGGATGACTAAGGCGCATTGGTAATGCTCGTAGGTTGGATCGCTGCTGCCGCAGCTTTCGGATCCGGAACCGTAGGTCCCTTCCTCCGATGGTGGCTCGCACAGATCTGAGTTGCAGCTGCTGCTGTCATAGGACTCATCTGTCGATGGCGATGTGCGTAGCAAGGGGTGTGGGGCCCATGAAGCGGGCCTGATCGATGGCAGGGGCACCCGCTCTGGGAGGCGGAGGGTGACGGTTTGCCCCACCTGGAAGCAAAAGCTCCCGAACAGGATCTCGAGTCCGTCGCCAACAGGCTCGAAGTCCTTCATGGTGGCCGGTGAATGGGCGGTGAAGTCGAAGGCGCCGAAGAGGAGATGACTCTCTGTCGCCGCGGAGTTGTAGATCGCTTTGGTTGGGACCGTCACGATCGCACAATCAGCACCCCCAGTTCCCACAGACGGCGCCAATTGACGAGGTTTAATCTCGTCAATGCCCATTGTTATGGACTTGGGTTTTGGAGAAGATGGGGATGCTGGAGATCGCGGAACGGTTAGCAAACAAGCAACAAGGGGACACGAGGTTTACCTAGGTTCAGGCCTCCGGAGGGAAAACCCTACTCCTGCTTGTCTGCTCTTGATTATGGCGGAACCGAAAAGTACAAGGGTGCGCAGATGCAATCTGGCGTGGAGGTGTGTATGCGGTGGTGTGCGAGAGATTGTAAGAGAGCCTCCTCGTCGTGCCCTCCTGGCCTTTATATAGAGATAGGCAGGTCCCAGGCACAGATCGAGTCGGTTACAGGTTTTTGGGGTTTACCCCTTTAAATTTTCTATCTACTCTAGTCTTGCTTTCCAAGGATCCGAAGGAATCATGGGCCCTGTCCATCTGAAAGTCTTCATGGGATGGCGCATATTTGTCATGGGCCTTCCTTGGATTGGACCAGGTATGCTAAGGTCGTGTACCCGCAGGGTATAACCATGTCACCTATTCTATGGCGTTGGCTTACAAATCCCAATTCGAAGGCATGGCCTAGTCCTTCATGTCGAGGCGGTATGGAAAAATTTGGACCCTTCGAAATGCAAGTTTTTTTGCTTGGTTAATCCTCCAAGATCGGTTGTCGGCGTCTGGTCACCTCCAACGGTGCGGATGGCCATATTGCAGCCTTTGCCAACTTTTGTAAGAGAGAATATGAATTCGCGGTCCACCTCCTTCTCAAATGCCGTTACACCACTAGGATATGGAATACAATCATGTCTTGGCTTGGGTTGTCGCCCGTGGACTCATCTTGGGCAAACTTCACATCTGTCAAGGTATGGTAGGAGTCGATTACCCTAAATAACATTAGAACCACTAGAAGATCTTTGGTGTCCCTCGTCATGCTCGTTTCATGGGAGATTTGGAATGAACGGGATGCGAGATTCTTTCTAAAGGTCTCCACCATGCCAACCTTGGTTGTATCTAAGATTAAGTTAGAGGCGTCGTCGTGGACGTGTGCCAAACACTTAGGTTCAATACTGTTTCGAGAGTATGCTTTGGTTTCTCGAGATCTTGCTCTTTTGAGATGCTCGACTTTTATTATGTAAACTTCTTCTTAATTAATGAGACAAGGCAAAGATTTTGGCTAGTTTTACAGTACCTTTTACTTATCAGGGAAGAGGGAGAAGTATGAATTCATCCGACGGCTCATATAGATTAGGCCCAGCTGGCCCAGTAGCCGTAAAATCCAGGAAAAAAATACATTTAGTTATATATATAGGAAAAAATAGAACAACCCAACGCTTCGTCCACTCCCGCACGCCGCCGCCTCAACCTGCCGCGTGCACGGAGTGTAACATCCCAGGATTAGCACCTCAAAATAGATAGGACACATGTTTGTACATTGCATTCATGCATAAGAAAATCCGGGGAATTTTCGCGCAAAACTAAAGAAGTTGTAGAGGAATCGAGATCTCTCTTGTTCTGGTGCAAACATCAAGACAGGTGCGATTGATTTTGACATGACTTATATTTTACTTCTGTGTTTGAGGGGAAAGCAAATTAAAATTTGAATATTCTAAAGATATATTTGAATTATAAAAGAATAGGTAAATGGAATAATAAATGAATTCCAATAATACAGAGATAATGGAATTCTTATTTATAAATAAAATATAAATATCTACAAGTTCTAAGTTACATTAAGAAAGAAGGCGTTTACTTTGTTATCATCATATACATAATCTTACAAGAATAAGAAACAAATACTACTTATAATTATTACCCCTAAGAATATTTTACAACATTTATTGAATACTAATATGAGTAAAGAATAAAACTTTACTTTAACAAAAAGAATACCTTCATACAAAAAAGCATTACTCAATATTACAATATTTTTACACTTTTGAATAAAATGAAATTATACAATAATAATCCTTATATATACATATAGTATTGTTGTTCTTTTACAATAAAAGAATGAAAGCAAATTACAGGAGACAAATAAATTGAAAAAGGAATTTCATAAGTGAAATAATATTTATTACAAGAAAATATATATACAATGTCCTTTACAAATGATAAAGTAAATTACAAAAGAAGTAAGTAAAATCTAAAACTAAATTAATATTCAATTTCCCCATCTTCTAAATCTTTCATTTGTATTTCTGATCTTACACCTGCAATTAAAAATAAAAAGAATAACAAAAAGACAAATAAGAAATGGATTAGTGGTTAAATCTTTGCTCTCAGTCTGACAGTGAAATGCACTGTTGGACACATCATTGAGCTTTTAATTGAAGGGGCAAGTTTCACCAATGTGTGTATCTGATCTTATCATAAAAAGAGGCTTCAGGCTTAGCATCAAAAGCCAGGGGCAAGTTTCACCTTGGTTGTAAATAGTAAACAGATAAGAAGTAAAGACCATCAAGAAATATCAAGGAAGTACCCGATCTGATCCATGAGTCACAGCAAGCAAGCAACCTGCTCACACAACCATGCATATGGGTGTGCTGTCAACACAGCAGCAGCCCCATGAAGGAGACAAGAAAGCAAATTTATGTACACAAAGGGATGAACCAGCCGTAGCAACAAGCTACCATTCCACCTCCACACTTCAGAGCACATTCCCCATCTCATCATCTTATCATACATTCAAGAACTCCCTGATCTATCCACACAAATCATCTGCTCTGGTTGCCTAGACTAGACATCCAAGAGCAGAATAAGTAGGAACCAGTTAATAGTACCAGGAGAAAGAGGTGCCATCAAGAACTGAACTAGATCAGCAACAAGCCAAGCAAGGAGGAGCAAGATCCACCCAAGAAACCTCAATTATTACACAGCAAAAGGCTGCCACCATAAGATCCAACAGCAGTAGATCAAGAGCAACTACAGCTTATCCACAATCTCGTCAAGTCAAGATGATACACTCTGCATATCCGGTTGCCAACTTATAACAGTAGTAGTACATGCTCTTTTCACTTACTTTTAGAGCATAAATTTTTGTGGGGAATAATTTAAGGCTCTCAGACTAGGTAGAGGTGCTACACCAGTATCATCCTTGAGCTAGGAAAACTACTTGAATATTTATTCTTGTTTACAAAAGTAAATGAGGCCTCAGCCTTTGCATCATAGGCTGGAGCATATTGCACACAATAATCATCAAGGGATAGTGACCCCTGACCATGTAGATTAACCAACATAGCAGCAGATCCTACTCACTATGAATATGTTACTGTGCACCCTTCAATTGGGTTCCACAGTATTAATCTCACAGCAGAGGAAACCACCAAAATAAATATATGTTCTTTTCCACTAACTAGATGTCTCAGTCTTTGCATCATTGACAAGGGCAGGTATAGTAGATCATGTAACCATGGATTTCTACTATGCACACTCAACTAAGGCACCACAGTAGCAAATTCCAAGCAACAAATATCACTAATGAATTTACACTAGCAACATCAGCAGATACCCATGCTTGTATATCATTTATAATCAAACAAGCTAAATCCTTGCATCATCTCCCTAACCAAAGGAGTTAGGGATCAATTAAACCTCTACTGTCATGTTGACAGCATATGCAAATGGCAACATCATCCCAAATGTGACTGATACCAAAGTAATTCCAATTCTTTCCTTAGTAAATAATCTAGGAATCAAATTTTACATATGTGTTGTTGTCAAAAATATACACTTCACTTTATCAAGTGATAAACCATAGAAACCAGGAGTATGACAAGTTAAAGCAACCAACACAACTAACCTGACACTAGAATAAATTCTAGGAGGTTAGGAGGGGTCACTATAACTGTATTCTTCTCATATTCCCAAATTAATGATCATGTGATCATTTCATTATAAATTTTCTTTATAAACATAGGCTCAGGCATATGAATGCTTAAGTAAACCTCCGGCACTAAGGTCAATAGTTTAATTAAAATACCACCAGCAAAGATCATATGCTATCATCTATTCCAGCAAACCATGAAACATAGCTTCAGTTCAGCAATGCACTGAACCAAGAATTCAGATAAACGACAGTACCAATAATTAACATATCCCTGATGCTGGGATGGGTAATTCATCCAAACTAAAGCAAGACACTTAGTTGTATCACATATATTCTAGGAAAAATCCTAGGCATGTTAAGGACAACATCATTGAACCATAGTTTTACACCTAAACGATTTCATCAGCTTGAAGGCCGGTCACTTAAGCATGACCTGTTTGGAGACATGGTTGTGGTAGTAGACAAGAAGGCCGACGCCGGGGTTGCAGAAGTTGCCTTCCCGCTGGTGTCGGGGAAGAAATGATACCTCAGTACCTCTCCCACCACCACAGGAAGGTCAGGAAGCAGCACAGTGGAGCAACGAAGGGCGCCGAGGTTGCATCCCTGGATGTCGTCCCTCCGACGTCAGGGATGGGAGTAGGCCGCAGTGGCGGCTGTAGTACCACATCACCTTGGGGGCGTGCACGAGAGGCGGGGGAAGCAAATCAAGCCAGAGGAGGTGGTAGATCAAAGCATGGTGGATCAAAGCCCCATCTGGATGGCGCCAGAGGGCGACACGAGCCGCCGAAATCGAGCAAGCAACGGCAGCGGCGGCGAGCAGTGCGAGAAGAGGAACAAGGATGGGTAGGTGTCGCGAGAGGGGAAAGTTGGGCCGGGTGGGGTTATCCCCCAAGTTTGGTCTAATTGGACCAGGCCGTCCGATGCACCCAACCAAGCAGACTCCAGTTGGATCCTTTGGGTCTAGTTCTAAAAGAGAAAAAGAAAAATCAATTAAAGAATAAAATAAAAATTACCAAAATGCCCATCTCACATTTAGAGCTCTAGATTATTATAGGAAAATCATAAAAATACATCTAATATATTAAAATCATCATAAAAGTAAGATCTACCTAAAAAAATAACTTTACTTGTTTAAATAAAAATAAAGCAAATAAATATTAACACAATTAAATCCTAAGTGAAATTTCATAAAATAAGGAAAAATCTTAAAAATGAATAAAAATCATTTTTGTGTATAAAAATAAATCCACTATTTTATAAAAATACTAACTCAACTCCTTTTTAAATAAATTTTGATGTAAATATTTAAAAAACATTTAACCCTTTATGGAATTTTATAAACATAAAAATAATACTTAAAAATATATTACACTAGAAAAATATTAAATATATTATTAGAAAAGTCTTTAATATCTTAAAAAATAAATCCTTATCTAGTACCTATTTTGTGAATTCTTTAAAAACAATTGTTAAGTAAGAAATAATCACAATTCTTATAAAACCTTGAGCAATTAGTGTCTTTGTACTAATTCCAAACCCATAACTTAAATTCATAATCAAACTTAAGTATAACCTTTAACTTCAAAATAGTCTTTTAAAAAAATTATTAAAAAAACTCCTTTAAATAAACATTGGGTATCACTCATTTATATAATTTGGTGAATAATCATTATATCTTAACCACTATTAACATAACTTTAAATTCTAACAAATTACTAAAATCATCTAACTATGCTTCCATCAAATAAATACATATTATTTTCTTAATAAGCAAAACAAATTTAATCTAATCATTCACTTAAATATAAAGTGAATAATTCCACACCTTAGTTATACCATCATGAATCTAAAACTTGGGAATAATTAAAATATATTACATCTTAAGTTTACTTAACCTTTTAAAGTTAACTTTAGTCTCAAAGCTTATAAACATCATGTCTAATAAATCACTTATGTTTTTATAGTTAACTTTGGTCTATTTAACTTAAGACATAAAGCATCTCAAGTCCAAACTAATAAATCAAACACCAAAAGACATTGATCATGTTCTATTAACAATGTTGATTGTTTAAACCTTAGAAAGGAAATGTTTTCTTCAAATGTTATTCTTTTTGCCACTTCAAACAAAAAATGACAATTAATAATAATCACATTACATTATGCTTTACTTGTATATTTAGGATTAATAACACTTAAAGTTCTTTATAAGTGACACTACTTTTAAAGTAAATTTGAAGATAAACAATTATTATATAAGTAGTCTTTAAGTAGCATTCCATATGTGTGTACCTTATTGTTATATAGATATGTGTTGTTCACACACACTCACAAGTCGTAATAAGAAGCACAAGTGTGAAACTTATCTAAAAGGACAACACATTCTAATGAAACCATTTCCAGTATCTCAACCCTAGAACAACGTTATCCTCGGGATTCGAGTTTACGAAATTGCATTACATTACTTATGCATAATAGCATCTTGCTTCTTTAAACATTAGTCCTTACCGGGCCAATGATGTTGTTTTCAGATATTGGATCTTATATTGTCTTGAAGACCGTGAGTGCATAATCTTGCAATCACAAAAGGAAAGTTCACACTTGCTCATGTCCTTTGATTATTTTCTGTAAAGTATTTTGCAAATCCAGTGTTGTCATCACCTGCATTTGAAAAAGGACAGAAAACACTATTTTCATAATAATGTGATTATAGGTTATTTACCATGAGGTAATAACCTACTATAAGAGTTTTGGTGGTAAAGGAACATATTGTCTAGGACTTAACAACCAATGTCACCAGTGATTCTTGCGCCGTATATTACGCGTTGACCATGAGATTTGGAATGGGACGAAGAAGTCAGTTGTATCTTTTCCCTCTCACATGGATCCGGATGTGCGGGTCGTGGCTGTTATCACTCGTAGCATGCATATTATATGGTAATTCATAGAGGATATGCAGCATATGGGTGGGAGCCCTCAACGTCCCATGATAGTTCCGGCATCTGAACGGTCTGTACTGCAAATTGCCGTAATTCAATAGGTGAACAAGCATACACCAAGGAGACATGAGGGGTCGCGAAGAAGGCAGTGATTGGCTTGGGTCTTAGTCTGGGCCTCACACCAAGGAAGTGTGAATGGGTTCACGGCCCGGATGTGCAACAAAGCTAAGATCTCTCATGGGTAAAGTAACGCACCTCTGCAGAGTGTAAGAACTGTAACTTGTTACTCCTTGTTCCAGGAAGGAGCTGCGAACGCGGCGGGAAAGGAACTCCATGAAAGTTCTGGTAAACCCGTGAAGGCTGATGGACATAGCTTTTCAGAATAAAAGCAACTTCTGAAGAAATTTTTATGAAAACTTGCATTGCCTATGACTTATTGTCTGTGGTTGTAGATATAGTGCATCAAACACTCCTTTTCTAGTGAACTTGCTGAGTACGTTCGTACTCAACGTATCTTCTTAACCCTTGCTAGGTTCTAAAGCCAGTACAAACGATGTCTACATCAAGTTATGCTCCAGGAATCATTATCAGAAGCTAAGGTTCTTAAATGAAGTCAAGAAAGTCAACATATACATCAACTCAAGTGAAGACGAAGTTACTGATTAGATAGGAATATAAGCTCTAGCCATAGAACCTACTTCTGCAGAGTATTGCGATAGCAGCAATGCAAGCCTAATAGTCCAGATACTAGTCTTATTGGTATGATAGATTTGGAGTTGTTATTCTTTGATTCTTCTTTATAAGAAGTTTCTTTTTCTCCCTTTAACCTAGAGTGTTCTCTGGATCTCTTGTAAAGAGTCGAGTTGTAACCTATAGTTCTGTCTTGGACCTGCTGTGTTTCTGTTGTACCACTCTGAGGGATGTAATACTAGTGAACGGTGTTTCATTGGTGTTATGTCAACGACTATAGTGTACTACATCATGAAGTGGTATGCTGGGTCACCGCACGGAGCCAGCGCCTCCTCCACCTCCACCCGTCCTGAGCCGCTGGCGCCCCCTCCACCTCCACCTCCACCCGGCGAACGCCCTCCACATATCACACACCCACAGGAGGAGGGTCTTCGTCGCCGCCTCGTCCACCCCGACCCCCACCTGCCACAGGAGTAGGGACACCATCGCCGCCTCCTCCATTCCCAACTGGCCTGCCTATTCCACCCCACCCGTGCACATGATTAGGGCCGCCGCCGCCGTCGCCGCCCCCCCCCCCCCCCCCCACGCGGCCTGTCTACATAGAGCCACTGCTGAAAGGTATATTCCAGTTCTCAGCCTGCTCCAGTTCATGTCTCACTTTAGAAGAAAGTAGTAGAAACAAGGAAAAAAGGAGAGGATTAGTTGCACTTTGTTCATGATTTTGCTTTTGTTTGTGTACTATGTACTGATGAAAATGATATAGTTGCATCCGGAAGACAAGCTAAACTAGCAACAATGTATAGTGGAGCACCTCTGTAATCTTTGTTCTGGTCCGTCGGTAGCGACCACAACCATTGTAATGATTTCTGAAATGTTTTCATTGTTGCTGCATCAGTCACACGAGACAGTTGACAATACAAAGATAACACCTTAATGAGTTGCAAGTTACTTGTTCAGAACTAGGTGGTTACAGTTTTCAGGTAGCACACGTGAATGTTGATGTACAAAACTTAATTGCTTATATTAAACAACCGAGTAATTGCAATGGTTGCGTCTTCTCCCCTACTCCTATTTACTCGCACTCTGTAACAAGTGATGCTCCAATGCTCTATTAACCAGATTAGGGCTAACGACAGTTTGCCTCTTTGTAGCTTGAAAATGGACCTGTAAGTATACTCAAAATATAACCAAGCTTCGCTAGCTATTATCTAGCATGATCTCGTAGATAGGAACATAATGCTAAATAGCAGAAAAACAGTGGATATGCAAGGTAGTATGTAGACTAGGGTATTTTGGTTGTAAAGAACTTGCTAGTATAAAGTAGTACTGATAATCAATTTTACTCTCACTAGCAATACACATGTTTCTATCTCATATTTTTATCTAAATTCTGACCATGAGAGATGATTTCTGCAAATTTTGTTAGTTAGCAGAGCAAAGAGCTTTTAAATGAGGTTGTACACATTACACGTTTAGAAACCAGGCTCAATTCTGGTTTCATACTTGGTAGGCTAGTTTTGGTTTGGCATTTTAAGCCTAGCGCATGCTAAAACCAGCCTAACGGGTGGAATTAATGTACTCCCTCCATCTCGAATTAGATGTCTCGGATTTTTCTAGATTCACATGTATTTAGACATGTTTTAGTGTATCGATACATGCGAATCTAGACAAATCTCAGGCATCTAATTCGAGACAGAGGGAGTATTTGTTCTCCTACTAGCCCCATAATGACATAAGACCGTGAAGAATTATACCAAAAATATAGGTTGTTGGCCCCTTGTATAGTGCTATAGTGCATGATCATGAAATTCTTGTCCAATTAAAAGGTGTAGCCCATCTGCACATGTAAGATGATCCACTTACTATATTTCTAGACAGGACAATATGTTTCAACATTTTTAGATTCTCAGTTTTATTTGTTCAACTGAAAAATGTGAAGCAATAATATGTTGAAATTTTATCAAGTTGTGTGTGCTCCATGGAATGGACTTAAAGTTTTCTTCATTGTATCTATATTTTTTGCCAATTTTATTTCTAGTATACTATAAATATTATTTATTTTCTTTTCTTTACATACCAGGCAGTCTGTGGTTTGAGGAAACAAGCAATCAACTATGAGATATTCTTCTGCAGTTGTGGCAAAAGATGACTACAAAATGATAAACAAGAGTGGTTCAAGAGTTTTTATCATAGAGTTAGCTTTGTTCTAGGCAGTGACTGGATTTCCGGTGGTGTAAAAGTAAAACCGTGAGATCATCTATGCAGTGTGCTGAGTATATGAGATGTTCAGTAATGTAGATATCTACTCTTTCAAGTCTTCATGATGTACAACTTGTTCAGCATCAGTGAATATACAAGATCATTGCTTCTTCATTTGAATAAGATTATAACATTGACTTGTTATTAGGATGATAAACATGTGTGATGGAAAATTCGCTTATGTCGTCATCTTTTGTTGATTGAAAACCCAGTTAAGTACTTGTCAGTACCAATTAAATTACACAAGCAGCAGTTACTATGGTCACTTTCAGGTCAAGGAAATTAGCATTACCACTTATAAAATAAGTGAGACACAACTATGCAAAAAATCAGTATTTGGTTCAAACTTCACAATATTGAACTGAGCTATATATTCTATACTTATTAGTCACTGGGATGACAAGTTCATCAAAACATTTCATTGTCATTATATAATCAGGGTAAACTATTACATGGCAATGAACATACACCATCACAATTTTCTGTAGAAAACAATTCAGCTGATTGTACTCTACACCCCAATCGATGGTAGCTTCCCATCTATACCATACGTTTCTGTATTTCAACAAATATTGTACAACTATAGCACTGCCTCCGTCCAAAGGAATAATGCGTCCTCGATTTGTGTGTTTTTTCTTTAACCAAGATTTTCTCTAAATATATAAAGAATGTTGGTACAAAATTAGCATCATTGAAAAATGTGTTTCAATACGAATCCAACGATACTAATTTTACACAATATAATCAAGTTGCTCAAACTTTGCTTTGGGATGCGTATGCGTCTTATTCCTTAAAACGGAGATAGCATTGCTGTAGCCTTCTTATCCTCCATAGACTAAGACTGTATGACACATAAGTGAACACGTTGGGTCCTGAAAGAATCAAAAGAGATCATATTTAAAAATTGGGGGAAAAGGTAAAAAACATTAAATGAAAATCTCACATGTCAAAAATAGATCATGTGTACTGTTCGCTCCGGAAATCAAACACAGCAAAATGTAACAACAGATAATTCTAGATAGCATCATAGCAAGTTACAAATGCAAATTAGGAGGCAGTTATAGATCACTTCACCGTATGACGTCCAAAATCAGCCTTTTAGTGCTTGCTTATTGTTTACTACATGAAGATATACTCCATGACATCGTCAAATAACGTTCCGAGGATGTGACATGTTAAACTGAAAGTGGATAATTTACAGAGCTTGTATTAGGAAATGAAGCTCTGAGAAAGCAACCCCATAGTTCGACATCTACTAAAATCATTTCTCACACTACAAAGATAAGAAAAAACAATCACTAGTGGCTAGTGATATGACCATAACAAGAAAACAATTTGTGGTTTTTGTGCAGGAACCTCACTAAAGTGCCAACTACGGTCCAAATAATCTCAAATAAAAATACTACTACTTGGCATGGGTTCCATTATATCTTCCATAGACAAACATCATGAAATTCAGTGAAGCTGAGTTAACCTAGGGCGCATTTCAATCAAATCCTTACCAAGAAAATAAATAGATCCAGGTGTGAATTCTAGAACGATCGTACCAAAGACCTTCATAGGCCGAGAGAGATAAATCCTAAATGTACCTTGAATCCAACTCTCCATATAACTTTGATTTAAACTTTCCTAACTAAGGAGGGCCATGGCCCCCCTCCAACATCCATGAATTAAAGTTTAGTCAAGATCCATATAACTTTGATTTAAACTTTCCTAACTAAGGATGTTGTGGGACTAAGAGATCTTAGTTCTAGTTAACTCTTTAATCACTCGATCTTGATGTTGCACTATCTCATATGACAAGAGATCTTCTTCCTTATGTACCTTGAATCCAACTCTACATATAACTTTGATTTAAACTTTCCTAACTAATCTTGGTCCTACATTCATGTAGTTGTGGACTGCTAGACCAGGGTATGCCATTGATATTATTAGTTTGGACAAAAAATAGGTTTAAACTACATCAATTCATGTTGATGTTTTGATGTTGCATACAAATGATCACTACATCATGTGCTTTGGCTCTGGTTTTCTCTTTTTTAGATGTGTGCATCCCAATGTATTTACTAGTTTTTGATATGCTGTTGCAGAGACCAGGTGTGCTTGATATCATCTTTGTATTAATATATTACCCTTTATTGGAAAAATAATAATTCATGTATGTATTTTGTGTTGGCCGTCCACTTATAGTTTTGAGTGTAAGGTTTGCCTAGCTAGTTAGTGGGGGTATGCCGATGGACAGATGAATATCTAGGATGTAAATTTAAAGTAACATGCTTTTACATTGGTAACATCTTTCTAAATGGCTTAGGGAACATGTTTTTATCCTATAGATATTTCAGTGGAGAGAGTGTTGGAAATATGCCTAAAAGGCAACAATAAAAGTTGTTATTACCATATTTCGTGTCCATGATAATTTTTTATTCTCTATGTATAATCGTATTGATCGGAAACTAAATACATGTGTGGATAAATAAACAACATTGTGTCCCCAATGAGTCTCTTATGTACTATCTTGTTGATTAAATGATTGTTACGATTTCCTAACCATGAACATGTAATGTTATTTGATAACAAGGTCACATCGTTAGGAGAATGGTGTGATGTACAGACTCAAAAATAGGCATATCATTTGATCATGTCACTAAGTTTAATTGTTATAGCTCACTAAATGTCAAGTACCATTTTCTTAGACCATGAGATCGTGTTACTCACTAGTACTGGAAGAATACTTTGTGGGCATCAATCGTCACTTCGTAATTGAGTGATCATAAAGGTGTTCTTCAGGTATCTTTGAAGTAGCTTGTTGGGTTACATGGATCAAGACTGGGATTTGTCACACCACGTGACAAAGAGATATCTTTGGGCCCTCTTAGTCCCACAACATCCTAAATAGCTTGCAAGCATGTGAATAAAGAGTTTAGTCACAGGGATATTGTATTATATAATGAGTAAAGAGATCTTGCCATTAACGAGATTAAACTAGGTATAGTGATAACGATGATCAGGTCTCAGGCAAGTTACATATGACAAGACAAAGGGAACTGCATACGGGATTGTTTAAATCCTCGACATTGTGGTTTGAACGATGAAAGATCTTCGTATCTTATGTGGGAGCCATTATGGATATCCATGTTCCCGCTATTGGTTATTGATCAGAGAGGTGTTCTCGAACCCATAGGGTCACACACTCAGCGTCTGATCTTGCTAGGGTAGAAATGAGACAATAAGAAGGTGTTATTGAATTATGATTTGGAGTCTCGGAGGGGGCTGATGACCCACAAGTATAGGGGATCGCAACAGTCTTCGAGGCTAGTATTATCCAATTTATTGATTTGACACAAGGGGAGCCAAAGAATACTTGCAAGCCTTAACAACTGAGTTGTCAATTCAGCTGCACCTGGAAATAGTTCTTGCTCACAGAAGTTTATCAGTAGCAACAGTTTTGTAGTAGCAACAACAAAGTAACAACAGCAGCAAAACAAGAGCAATAGTAACAGTAGTAGCAAACAGTAGGATATGAGTGCGGTAGGCATAGGGATGGATGGACGGGCGTTGCATGGACGAGTCTAAACATGTAACTTCAAGATCTAGGGCAATTGCAGATAAATAAGATAAAGCATCCAAGTACTAAACAGTCATAGGCATGTGCTCCATATATAGTCATGCGTGCTCGCAATGAGAACTTGCACAACATATTTTGTCCTGCCTGCCCGTTGCAGCGGGGCCTCAAGGGAACTACTGGCAATTAAGGTGCTCCTTTTAATAGAGCACCGGAGCAAAGCATTAACACTCCGTGAACACATGTGATCCTCGCATTACAGCCATCCCCTCCGGTTGTCCCAATTTCTGTCACCTTGGGGCCTTTGGATCCGGACAATGATATGTGCACACAACTTGCAGATACGATCACAAACAATACTATCATAATGATTCAATAATAAGTTCAGATCTGAGATCATGGCACTCGGGCCCTAGTGACAAGCATTAAGCACAAGTTGCAACAAAGTCAAATAGCACTAATAGATATACTAGGCACCATGCCCTAACAATCTTATTCGATGACATGATAGAACTTATCCAATCCCTACCATCACCATAGCGTACAACGGGGGATTACTCACTCATGGATGAGGGAAACATGGATGGTTGATGGAGAGGCGTTGGTGATGATGATGGCGATGATCCTCTCCAAATTCCTCGTCCCGGCAGGGTGCCAAAACGGAGTTTCTGGTTTTGAATCACGGTTTCTGGTGGTGGCGGCGTAGCGGAACTCTTTCTGGAAAAATGTCGAACCCCCCTCGGTTTTTAGGTCAAGAGGCATCTTATAAGCAAAGAGGGAGGCCGAGGGGGTGCCTGGGGCAGCCACAACCCCTCCAGGCATGGCCTGGGCCCACTTGCACGGCAGGGGGGTGTGGGCCCCTCATGCCTCCCCTCCGTCTCGTACTCTGGCTCCGCGAGTCTTCTGGTAAAATAGGATTTTTGGCATATTTTCTAGGATTTTTCCTGATAGTTGATTTTCTACACAAAAACTAGACACCAAGGTAATTCTGCTGAAAACAGCGCCAGTCCGTGTTAGTTGTATCCAAATCACACAAGTTTAGAGGAGAAACAATAGCAAAAGTGTTCGGAAAAGTAGATACGTTTTGGACGTATCAACTCCACCCAAGCTTAGCTTATTGTTTGTCCTCAAGAAATTCAGTTGAAAACTGAGTGCGATAAAAGAACTTTCACGAACACATTTGCTTCATATGATGTATATATTCTTAGCATAGGAGTAGATACTTAAACCATTCATAATAAGAAGTATGCAACTAAGTCTACTCAATAGTCATTGCAAGCTATGAAGAGAAACCAACTCAGTAATAATAAGTAGCATGAAACATAAACATAAGCAACATTGCAATGCTCATAAGAAGGTATGATAGAGTGGTATCTCGCTTGCCTTTGTTTGCCAAGGCACCTCTGAAGTTCAAGTGAATACTAGAAGTAAAGATATCAGAGGTACACGCATCAAAGTCATGACATAATTAACCAAGTTTTGAGACAAACACAAGAATGACAACTATGCTCTCAAGAAGGTGCTCATAGAATAAGTGGTGACTCAACAAGGAGGTGAAAAGGTTTTGAAAGGTGTGAAAGGCTTCCAAATGCTGAAAGTAAGGTACTCATTAGCTTTGATCTCTCATTGCCCCTATCATAGGCATCTTTATATGGTTAATGGTGAAAGTGGGGTAGAATATGAGTTATATGCTTGACAGACCATAAACTGGAAATCCCATGTACCTTGAGTACGAGGGGCGCTCCTCATGCTACTCAACTTTAGTTACCTGTAAGTTCTTGTCATTGTAAATACATGCATATCATAGAGAACCGCCAATAGGGTACCCCTTGCACATGATATATGAGCTATCCCATAATCAAAATGACAAGGCAAGCAGACAATGAGCATCTCAGCGTTCTTTTTATTTGCTATTTGCATAGGTTTTTATTGAGGATGCTTCACAGATTGCTCATTATGGTTATGCTGTAAGTTTCCACCATGATTTGGCATGGCTTAGGCTAGCAGCCCAGGCGTTTCTCTAACACATATATATAACTCCATGAACTCACAAGCTCCTCTTTTATTTCACACCGATGACTTCCGCAAACAAAATAGCATGATATCAACTGGATATGTATCCATAAGTGTTGAAAGTGTTCCCCGTGACAGCACGGTTCTGCTAACTCCCAGCCTATAATTTGCAAGCATATAACTTTCATGGACAGTCACAATGGTTCAGGTTTATTAAGTGCAAGAAATAAAGTGTGCCATCAAGTTCGTGAGAGCTTTACTAACTAACTTTTTCAAAATAGACAAATATTTTATTTGGAAGAAAACAAGGAATAATGAGTATGCACGGAATAGCAAAAGATACTAGTAGGTAGGTATGGTGGACACTTTGGCAATATTGGTTTTGGGGAGTTGGATGCACAAGTAGAGCACCTACCCAGTGCAAGTGAAGGCTAGCAATAGAGAGGGAGCGACAAACGAGTGAGCAATAACTGTCATAATCATGCTTACAACAAAACATGACTAATTATGGCATGAAAGTAATACAAGAACTCTGAGGAAAAATAAATCATCAACGCTTACTGACTATTGTTTAGTCATATGCATGCGTGAGCATGTGCCAAGTCGATTCACATGAAACATTCAGAGAAGGATACCACAATATCATACCAAAATATGAATAGAACAATGCAAGCAAACATTCATATGACATGCTACAAACTATTAGCAAGATGGAGCTAATCAAAAGAGAGCAAGAACTAGTAAGCATCCATAAAGAACATACACCTTACATGAACAGAATAAGCATGCTCACCATGATGAGTATATGTATAAAAATGAAAACAAATAGAGTTCGTTACCGGCCTCTTACCACACCTCAAGTTGTCTTAATCATCATTATTGTCTTCACTTGTGTGGCTTGAATAATAGAATGAAACCAAACTCCACTGAGGACTGCTAAACCCTGCGAAGAACTTCACAAAACCAAAGAAGAAGCACAAATATTTTTAGTGTTTTCGATTTTCTAAAGCAAGCACACAAAGCAAAAACAAACAAATAAAAATATTTTTGGATTTTGCTTTAAGGCAAACCAAAGCTAAAAACAAAGAAACAAACCAAGAGAAACAACGAAAATATTTTTGGTATTTTTGTGTTTTGGGAAAGCAGAAACAAAAACCAAAAATAAGTCAAAACTTGGATGTACAAAGAACCTACGAAACATGATATATAGATGAGTGTGATGTCGGTATACCTCCCCCCAAGCTTAGGCTTTTGGCCTAGGTGGGGCTCAAATCCATGGTGACCAAGAAGGTGCACCTCCGTAATACGACGAGGAGGCCCCTTCATCCTGGTACGAGCTTGAGGACTCCCCTGTGTCCATGGAAGCCAAAAATGCGCAGCTTCTCGTCCATCTCCTCCTTGGAGCGTGACAAAGGTCCCTAGAAAATACTGAACATAGTGGTTTGGGGCAGAGAAATCTCTCTCTTCCCCGTCAGTAAACAATATTCTATAAACCAAACTCTCAAGGGTAGAGCCAACAGTGACAAAGTGATGCGCCTTCATGGTAGCTAAGTCAAGCCTCTGAGGATCCAAAACTGTATCATTTGGATCAACATAAAGGTCTAAGGCAGCAACAACACGTGCAACAATAATACCCCCATAAATGGGTCCCTTAGCAGCTAAGTGACGAGCAATGAGAGAACCAAGATTGTACCTGGTTTCATTGTTTAGCGCAGTAGCTAGGAAGGACAAATGATAGTTGGAAATATTGCTAGTGTTCTTCCTACCAAGAACACTAGTGGCAAGATAATAAGCACAATACCTGATAGCTGGGAGTTGAATATTTCTTATCTTTCCCCGCTGGGCTCTACGGTCATCATCATTAGTTATACCGCGGTAGAGCTCCAACAAATCAGTGGGTTGAGCTGCAATCTTCTTCACCGTCCCAGCCGTACCAATACCCAGGATCTCACAAAATTTCTTCAATGTCATGGAGTAAGGCCTGTTATAGATTTTGAAAGACACATCTGGTTTGAACGGGCTGTTAGAAAAAGAGAAACTGTCTACAAAGGTTTTAGTGAGCATGTCATACTGCACACTCTCATCCTGCATATAACTCGTTAGTCTAACCCTCCAAACCAAGGTTAGGAAATCATTTATAATCTCAGCAGCCCGCAAAAAGGTAGGACAAGGAAAGGTAGAAGGGTGCACATCCCCCTCATCTCCCTCGTCGCCAAATCACGGTGTAATGTGATCCTCATTGTATGAGGGACTAGCTCGGGAGGATGATCTTGAAGGCCTTGTCCTTCTAGGTGCATCACTCTCAAATATTTCACCATAGGTGTGGTTGTCCATGACCCCTTTTTCTTAAATATTTGGACAAACACAAACCAAGTGATTTCCAAGTTGATAAATGATGAGAAACTACTATAGGAACTTGCTAGAGGGCTACACATGCATCAAAATGAAATCTCTAAGCATAGAACAAGCATGCAAGCTCACACAACCTAACACCTATAGCAGCAAAATACTCAAGATACAATCTACCAATCACAAATCTAATTGGACAAGCGGAGGAGGCACATACCAAGGAGAAATCCCTCCAAAAATCAGCAGAAAAGATGGGCTGAGCAGGGAGATCAAAAATCGGGAGCAAGAACAACAAGAACTCAAGCTTGAGAAAGTTTTCCAGTGTTTTTTGGGCGAGATAAAGAAGGTGGCTAGGAGGAGTGATGTCTACACACTTCTATTCTTGTAGACAGTTGTTGGGCCTCCAAGTGCAGAGGTTTGTAGAACAGCAGCAAGTTTCCCTTAAGTGGATCACCCAAGGTTTATCGAACTCAGGGAGGAAGTGGTCAAAGGTATTCCCTCTCAAGCAATCCTGCAATGAAGATACAAAAAGTCTCTTGTGTCCCCAACACACCCAATACACTTGTCAGGTGTATAGGTTCACTAGTTCAGCGAAGAGATAGTGAAATACAAGTGGTAACGGTGCCAGAAAATAGCTTGATGGTGAGGTAAAAACTAAAGGCAAAAATATGGAAGCAAGCAAACATGTAACAGATCTAGTTGTGAACAGTGTTTCAATGTTTAGAAACAAGGCCTAGGGATCATAATTTCACTAGTGAACA
This sequence comes from Avena sativa, assembly GCA_916181665.1. Classification (NCBI taxonomy): domain Eukaryota; kingdom Viridiplantae; phylum Streptophyta; class Magnoliopsida; order Poales; family Poaceae; genus Avena; species Avena sativa. Next base: position 363,482,552 of record OV702279.1, on the reverse strand, counting down.
CTCTCTCATATAAATATCTTCTCTTCATGATACTACTCTTAACTACTCTCCGATTGGACACTAATCCATGGTAGGGCTATAACAACACTCCTCAAAGTCTGCATTTCCCAATCTAGATAACCCCACACTGTCACCTTGAGCGCTAGATGGTTCCAACAAACACCACAATTTCATAAAGACATCCAACTACAAATATAACTCATAACAAATATATATGTAGTCTAGCTTAAGTGCCACACACGGCGTGCACGCTGTCACTTTCACACACGTGGGGAAAATCATAGATCTATTAAAGCACAATGAGTATGTATGTAGACTCTAGCCTAAGTGCCACCATGGCGTGCACGATGTCACTTTCACACACATGGGGAGAGCAGAGATCTATTGAAGCACTTGAGTAGCAAGGTAGATCTACTTGATTACAAATTTCATGACCACAACAAGATCATGCATAGAGAGAGATTAACACATAGCTACCGGTAGAGCCCTTAGCCTCGAGGAAGAACTACTCCCTCCTCATCATGGAAAGCAGCAATGGTGATGGAGATGGTGGTGGAGATCGATGGAGATGGCTCCGGGGGCACTTCCCCGTTCCGACAGGGTGCCGGAACAGAGACTTTCTGTCCCCCGAATCTCCTCTTCGGTGGCGGCGGTGCTACAGAACTTTCCGTGGCTTTCTAGTCTATTCTTTAGGGTTTTTGGGTCAGAGGCTTCTTATAGGCGAAGGAGGCAAGGTTGGTGGAGGGCCAGGGGCCCACACCCCTTGTGGGCGCGCCCAGGGTGGGCCCCACGCCCACCTAGGGTGTGGCACCCTGGTTTCTTGCTCTGTCTCGTCTTCGATTTTCTGTATCATTCAGGGAAAAAATATGAAATTTGGCTTTTGTCCCGTCCAATTCCGAGAATATTCATTTTTAGCTTTCTAAAACCAAAAACAACAGAAAACAGGCAACTGGCACTATGGTATCTTGTCAACAGGTTAGTTCCAGAAAGTGTATAAAAATACCTCAAAGTGTAGAAAAAACATAGCAAAGTTGATACTAAACAATCATGGAGCATCAAAAATTATAGATACGTTTCCGATGTATCAAGGAGATACCTTGGAGGGCCTCAGGTGGGTCCCACCCATGCCAGGCGCACCCCTGGGACTGGTCGCGCCACCAGGGGGGTCCCCTTGGGCCACTCCAGGTGTCCCTCTGCCCCTTTTTTCGAGGAAAAAAAATAATATGAATTTTCTGGAATTTTTCAGGAAACTTTATTTTTGGCCAATTTTCAGGGTATGAAAATTGATTTTCTCGCAGAAAAGATTTTTTAGAAGAAGCAAAAGCAAACAAAAACCAAAACTACAGAAGTTCTAAGACACTCTAACAAGCAAACAACTAGCAAAACCAAAACTAACAAGACAAAAAGCAAATACTAGAAAGGAGAAAAGTAAAAGTGAGCAAGTATAACTACAGTGAAAACATTATTTTGTTCATTAAAATCCTTTTGTTAACAAGGTTGATCAGGTATTGTTACCAAAACAATCTTATATGAAACAAAACTTTGCATTCCACAAAATGATTATGTTACCTCAAACTTGATAGCAATGGTCCCAATCATAATAGTTTCAAAACTTTCTTGTGGAATGGGACAATATATTTCTCCAACTTTGATGCTCTCAATATTTTCAATGGAATTTAGGCGATAGCTCTTAGAAACCTTCTTGGGGAAATAGACAGTATGCTCTTTGTCATTAATATTAAAAGCTACTTTTCCTTGATTACAATTGATGACAGCACCTGCAGTATTAAGAAAAGGTCTCCCAAGAATAATAGACATATTATCATCTTCGGGCATTTCAAGCACAACAAAATCAGTTAAGACCATGCAATTATGAGAAACTTGAACAGGAACATCCTCACATATACCAACAGAAATAGTAGTTGATTTATCAGCCATTTGCAAAGATATATCAATTGGTATCAACTTTTCTAGCTAGAGTCTCTTGTAGAGGTAAAAAGGCATAACACTAACTCCAGCTCCCAAATCACATAAAACAGTTCAAACATAATTGTTCTTAGTAAGGAATAGTTGGTATACCTGGATCACCAAGTTTTTTTGGAACCTTACCATTGAAGGAATAATTAGCAAGCAAAGTAGAAATTTCCTTATTAGGAATCTTCCTTTTATTAGAGACAATATCCTTCATATATTTTAAATAAGGAGGCAACTTAATAGCATCAGTCAAAGGAATTTGCAAAAATAAAGGTTTCATCCAATCACAAAACTTGTTGTAGTGTTCTTCCTCCTTTGACTTGTGTTTCTTATTTGGAAAAGGCATAGGTTTCTGCACCCAAGGTTCTCTCTCACTACCATGTTTTTTAGCAATAAAATCTTCCTTAGTGTACCTAGTGTTCTTAGTGTGCTTCTCAGGTTCTTCCTCAACTTCCTCCTTTTCAGGAGCATCATTTTTATCATCACTTTCAGTTTCAGCATCAGAGACAGATATACTATTGGGATCTACAGCAGGTTCAGAGGGTTCCTCAACTATTTTGTGTTTCTTTTTATTTCTCTTACGAGGACTACCACTACTTTTACCTTGTTGAGAATCCTGCTCAATTCTTTTAGGGTGTCCTTCAGGATATAAAGGATCTTGAGTAGCTATACCACTCCTAGTTCTAATTCCATAAGCATGTTTATCTCCTGAGGCATTAACTAGCATATCTTTTTCTACCTTAGCAAGTTGATCAATTTGAGTTTGAACCATTTGAAAGATTTTACAAAGCATTTTACTATCATTTGCAGTTCTTTCCACGATATCTTTCAACTCATTAATAGCTCTAGAGTTTTCCAATAAATGATTCTGAACTTGTTTATTAAAATTACCTTGTTTAACAATAAATGTGTCAAGTTCCTCTAAGCATTGATCAGGAGGCTTACCATAAGGAATATTACCTTCATCAAAGTGGAGAGAGTGTACCTCAATAGTAGATGAGTGGGGAATTGGCTTACATAATTCTTCTATAGGAGGTAGATTGTTCACATCTTCAGCTCTAATACCTTTCTCCTTAAGACATTTCTTAGCTTCTTTCATCACTTCATCATTTAATGCAATCATTCCCCTCTTATTTGGTGTTGTTTTTGGAACTGGTTCAGGCACAACTGGTTCAGGAATAATAGGCTTAGGTGTATTTAGCTCAGTTGAAGTCCAATCATCATAATTCTTGCTTATTTTAGCCATTAGTTCTTCAGCATCTATAGGAGTTATTTTCCTGAAAACACAGCAAATCTATCTAGGTATGTCCTAGAATCATTAGTTAGTCCATTATAATAAATATCAAGAAGCTCAGTTTTAGGTAATGGACATCCAGGATGTGCATGAATCAAGGCACAGAACCTTGTCCATGACTCAGACAATTTCTCTTCTTCTCCCTATTTAAAATCAAAAAGTTTCTGCAAAGCAGCATGTCTAGCACTAGGAGGGAAATATTTCTGGAGGAAAGAAGCAATCAAACAATCAGGACTATCAATGGATCCAGGAGGTAATCTATTAAACCAAGCCTTAGCTTCTCCTTTTAGTGAAAAAGGGAAGATCTTAGTAACAAAGTACTTGCGAATCTTAAAATCATCAGAGAATAAAGCACTCATAGTGGAAAGATCATTCATATGAGCTATAACACTCTCATTTTCAGTCCCACAAAAAGGTTCTTTATCAACAATGTATAAATAGGATAAATCAAGAGAGAAATCATAATCTTTATCTTTAATATCTATGGGAGAGGTGGCAAACTTAGGATCAGAGGACAGTTTAGGAATAATGGTACGTCTCTCAAGGAGACTCTTAATAGCACTAGCACCATGTGTGTTTCAGCACTCCTCAATAAATTCATCAGTAAACTCAATGTAACCATCATTAATATCATATCTCTCTCTAGACTTAGGTGAGCTAACAGGTGTAACAGTGTCTTCACTAGGAGTTTCAATATTTCCTAGACTATCCATAGTAGCATCTAGGAAAGGACCTAATGAACCACTCGCATCAAGCACAGTAGAAGTAACATCATGAGTATCAGAAACAGTTTCAGATTCAGCAGTAGTAGCAGTGTGTGTTTAGGACTGTACCTCTTCTTGTAGTGGATGGTGATGCAGCGCTAGTTGATGTAGGAGCGCTTCGTTGGGAACCCCAAGAGCAAGGTGTGAAGCAGCACAGCAGCAAGTTTTCCCTCAATAAGAAACTGAGGTTATCGAACTACTAGGAGGAAGGAAACGTCACACAGGTGTTGCAAGCAACGCGGAGACCTGCACAACACAAACTCAAGACTTTGCCCCAACGAATCAGTGAGGTTGTCAAGCTCACCGGTTTGCTGTAACAAAGGATTAAACGTACTGTGTGGAAGGTAATGGTTTTCAGCAAGTAAACAAGTAGCAGTGGAAGATGTATCAATGGTAAAGATTGGACCGGGGTCCATAGTTCACTAGAGGTGCTCTCCTTAGATAAACAAACATGGCATGAAGGGTAAACAAATTACAGCAGGGCAATTGACAGGAACTGAGCAAGGAATAACAATGCAATTACTAGTCAGAAAGATCCTATGAGATTCGATTGGGCAATACAACAAGATACATAGACCGCCATCAAACTGCATCTATGACTAGAAGTCCACCTTCAGGTTATCATCCGAACCCCCTCCAGTATTAAGTTGCAAGCAACAACAACTGCTTTAAGCAAAGTGTGCAAGGTAAATAGTCCACATGTTCCATGAACAAGAGACCATTGTTTTCTCCCTAGTAGCAACAACACATCTACAACCGAAGATATTTTTGTCACTTCCCTTGGAAACTAGAGGCATGAACCCACTATCGAGCATAAATACCCCCTCTTGGAGTCACTAGCAACTACTTGGCCAAGATAGCTACTAACAACGGAGAGCATGCAAGATCACAAACAACACACACATGATAGAATCATAAAGACAAAAGAATTAATCAAACCAACATAATAATTTTAATATCCATCGGATCCCCACAAACACAACATGCATGATTACAAATAGATTAGATCTTGATCATAAACGTAGCTCCCAAGATCTATACATGAAAGCACAAGGAGGAGATACAACCATCTAGCTACTACATGGAACCATAGTCCAAGGTGGAACTACTCATGCATCATATCGGAGAGAAGGCCTCCGGGATGATCTCCCCTCCGGCAGGGTGCCGAGACGAACTTCAGATCCCCCCGATCTAGGGAAGACGGTGGCGGCGGCTATAGAAGTTTTCGTGGAATATTGATCGGGTACTTAGGGTTTCTGTATCGGGGGCTTCTTATAGGCGAAGGGGGAAACCGAGGCGGTGGCCAGGGGCCCCACACCCTGCCTAGGCGCGGGGCAGGCCCCACTTGCGCCTAGGAGGGTCTGGGCGCCCTGGCCTGCCTCTCCGTCTCCCCTCTGGACTTCTTGTTCCCCACGGAAAGTTATTGACTTTGACGTTTGTTCTGTCCAATTCTGAGAATATTTCCTTACTAGCTTTTCTGGAACCAAAAACAGCAGAAAACAGGCAACATGCACTGTGGCAACTTGTTAATAGGTTAGTACCAGAAAACATGTAAAAAAGCGCCTCAAAGTGTAGACAAAGAAAAGCAAAGTAGATACTAAACAAGCATGGAGCATCAAAAATTATAGATACGTTTCCGACGTATCAAGCATCCCTAAGCTTAACTCCTGCTCATCCTCGAGTAGGTAAGTGATAAAAAGAATAATTTTTGAGGTGACATGCACCCTCACAATAAAGTCCAACCATTTGCAAACATTGAAAGCTGGGATCAAAGAACTCTAAACATGTGCATGAAAGATGGAGTTCTAACAATAGGACATAGTAACTATGCATGCAACATGAAAGGCTACAAACAAAGATCATGAATAACATGCATTGAAAAACGTTTGTTTCTTTCACATACCGAAAATATAGCATGGTCGCATTCAGCTTGTCCCTCATAGAGTAGAAAATACATGCATATGACACGTTCAAAGTTCACAAGGGTGACTAGAAACAAATAGCACAAGAACAGGTAATAACACAATATGCATCAATCAATAAGCTTTGGGACACTGCACACAGAATGACAACTATGCTCTCTTAATGGTGCCTAAAGGTAGAAGGTGGAGACTCAATAGTGGTGGAAGAAAAGCCTTTTGTAAAGGAATCATGGATTTCAAGTTTCAAAAAGAGCTTCCAAAAATTATGGTACTTGTTAGCTTTCAGCCCTCATTGCCCCTATCATAAGCATCTTGAAGTGATTAAGGTTAAAGTGAACAAATATGGAGTATATGCTTGACGAAGTATAAGTTGGCAATCTCAAGTCCCTTGAATAAGAGGGCCACACCTCATGCTACTCAACTTTAGTCACCTGTAAGTTCTTGTCATTGTAAGTATTTGCATATCATAGAGAACCGCCAACGGGGTACCCCTTGCACATGGTACAGGAGTTTTCCCATAACCAAAATGACAAGGCAAGCAGACAATGAGCATCTCAGCAATCTTTTTATTTACCATATGCATAGATTTTTATTGAGGATGCTTCATAGATAGCTCACTATGGTGATGCTGCAAGTTTCCACCATGATTAGGCATGGCTTAGGCTAGCAGCCCAAGCGCTTCTCTAACACAGAATACAAACTCCATGGACTTACAAGTTCCCTCTTTATTTCACACCGGTGACATCCATAGACAAAAGAGCATGGTATCAACTGAGTACAAAGTATAAGTGCAATGTTGAAAACGTTCCCCGTGACAACACGGTTCTGCTAATTCCAACGTATAAGTGCAAGCATATACAACATAGATGATGCAATGGTTCAAGTTTATTAGGGGAAAAGAATATAAAGTGTGCCATCAAGTTTATGAGGGCTTTAATCACTAAGTTTTCACATAACAAAATAGTTTTTAATTGGAAGATATCTGAAAACAAGAATATACTTGGAATGGTGTAACACACCATGCATAGGAGTTTATAGTGGACACTTTGGAATAACTTGGTTTCTTGGGAGTTGTAAGCATGAGTAGAACTTACTCATACAAGTGGAGGCTAGCAAAAGACTGGGAGCAACCAACTAAGAGAGCAATAATGGCCATAATCATGCAGTGTATCAAAGCATTACTAATCAAAGCATAGAGTGGTACTACAAGTCAAGGACTAAATGATCATAGAGGCTATGGTGACTTGTTCATAGTCATAACATGGTGTGAGCATGTGCCAAGTCAACCCAAGCAAAGCATCAAAGGAGAATACCACAATACTATGCTTTTGCATGCTAAAACAACTCATAATTTCTTCAAGGCACACTAAGCAATCCCAATTGTTTGGAACAAGACGTGCTAAAACAATAATTACTAAGCATAATGCCAAAACAATACCTAGCATGTCATGCTAAAGTCTAAGTCACGGTCAATGCAAGCTCCTCTTGCACTTTCAAGCAAGAACTTACTACTCCTTTCCAACACCAAGCAAATTATTTGCAAAACAACACAGCGAGAACGGGGGTCCAAACTACTTTATTCAAGCAAATGAAACAACCTAAGCAAAGCAAACGAAAACTAAGATGCTCCAAGAATAACACAACTTGTGCATGAAACAATAAAAACGAAGTGTCTAGACATACCTGAGCTTTTTATTGATGAAGAAGGGGATGCCTTGGGCATCCCCAAGCTTTGACGCTTGTACCTCTTGGATATTTCTTGGGGTGACACCGGGGTGGCATTGTAACATCCCAACATTAGAGCTTAGAAATAAGCTGAACATAGATGTGTGCATTGCATTCATGCATAGAAAATCTGAATAATTTTCGTGCTTTTGAATAAAACTTGTCAAAGTGATTTAAGCTTCTCTCAACTTGATGGAATTGAAGTAGATCATCAAGTTTACTGCGAAAAGTTTCAATATGACCTTTGCTAAAACCTTATTTTGGGTAAGGGAGATTTGATCTAAGGGTAGATCAAATTTAATCAAAGTTAAACCCTAATATACTATTTAATGAATTATAGTTGATCCTTAAGTAATCATATCCTAGTATTCATTACACAACTCATGAATACCAAGTTATAAACATAACTTAAGTAATAGGAATGGAACAACTAAATCTGGATCTATCTTAATCTCATCTACTTATACCATGAGTATCATGGTAATACCTGACTTTAACTCCTTAGTGAGATTGCGTAGGAAGGAAACCAAGTCAAGATCATTCACCATATATCTTTCTTCCCATATCAATCCTTATGGAATCCTATCCTTATAATTATTGTTCATCAATGTTGAGTAATCAACTATTGATTCACAAATTCTTAAACTATCAATTCTCGACCTATCAACTCTTGTCCTTATTATAGCATTCACTTAAGGCCTATAAAGAAAGAAGTAAGAAGAGGTAAATAGTAATGCTAGTTTTAGATATCATATATAAGATGGGAGTGATTGGAGGAAATCAAATCAATATGGTAACAAAGAAGATTACAAGGATGAATTCTAAAGATAGTTACCAAGAGTAATCCTATTGGATTAAGTAGGCATAACAAATGAATAACATATCTTAATCCAATAGTGATACTAAGAAGATAATTTCAATACAGCTGTAATGTTGTATTGATGAAGCCTTGATTAGCCAATTGGAAACCCAAATTATAAATGATTGAAGGATTATAATGATTATGCCTTACTCACCAAGATTGAATACTTATATCATGTATAAGTGACATTGGTGGGTAGAACATGATTGAAACCCTAGTATAGATAAGTTATCCTAGAGTAGTCATTACAAGTCACATTAATATAATGTGAGGTTGGAGTATGAGTTATTAGAGTAAAGTAAATATAAGATAGTATGATTAAACTGAAGCTAGTGTAGCAGGGAGTTATAGAAGTAGTGTTATTCCTCTTAAATAATAGCAAGCTTTTAAGGAAAATAGTTTGATCAATGCATCTACTAGAGTAATATTAGTGGTGAATGATTAAGGAAGAGTATGAATGGAGTTAGAAGTAACTACTTGTTGGATTGGAGGTTATCAACAGTAGAGTAGTGGATATAACTAAGTATGGATATGAGAAGATTATGAAAAGCTTTAGTGTCAAGCTCATTGGATTTATAAATGGGTTTAGAAGAATAAATGATGGATAAGAGCATTTTTGTAAAGTAAAAACTCATCATGTTAACACATGATGATGAATATGAAGAAGTAGTATATCTAGGAAAGGAATTCCTTAATTAGAAGTCCAGGATTGTGAATTATGGAAGATAGGAATTCTTGGTAAACACTGAAACCTAAATCTTTAACAAAACATAATATCCATTTCATCCGATTGATCTATCATCTTGTATTCACAATGCTTTATAGGAATATTTTCCTATAGCAAATCACTCAAGTATATCTTTGACACTTTCAAACCTTTAAATCATATGTATGACATAATTGGAAATTGCTATAAACCATTATACTCAATATTATATCCATATATTAATCACACTTAAGCAAGTAATGAATAGCTAATTCCAGAAAACAACTAAGCATATTTTAAATAAGAAGGGTGGTTAGGATTCACCTGTTAGTAGGTTTTGAATAATAGAATTCACCATTATAAGAATCCTAATAATTAAATTCTCTTATATAATGATTGTTATATAATAATAAAGATGGATACATGCTTTGCATATATTTATCTACCCTAAACCATCATCATTACAATCATTAGGATGAAATAAAAGTCATTCTATAAGGGTATAATATGATTAACAAATCCCTAAAAACCTAACTCCTATATTAGTTATAATAAAATATACCCATTCTATTTCCTAAATTCATGGGAATAATATTAATCATATTAATTCCCTAGAACTCTATTTATCAAATAAAAATAAAGGATCACCATATAAAAATCTCCTAAATATTGTGAGTTAATGAGAATCAAATCCCATGAGTTAATAGTAATGCATTCTATAATAAGTTTATGAATTTTATCTCAACTAAATTCATATCAAAAGCCTTACAAATAATAAGAAGAAAAATATATGTATAAAGAAAATAAAGAAACTATAGCACTATATAATAAAAACTCACAAAATGATTTTTAAATACTAATTATCATTGCTACAAGTATTAGCAAAGTAATTCCATAAAGATAAGTCTAAATTAGTGCTCAAATAAAAGGGTAAGAAAAGAAAACAGAAAATAGAAATCGAAAAAGAAGAAAACAAACAGAAAGAAAAAAATAACAGAGGAATCAGATCTGGCCCACGACCCATTCCTCCTCTCTCTTATCCATCGCCCACAACCAGCAGCTGTTAGCTTCCTCTTCTTCTTACCTACGGCCCATCTAGCCCACGAACGTCTCGCATACCCTTTCGATCTCTTTTTCCTTTCTTCCTCCTCTCGCCAGAATGCAGCACCGGCGAAGCTGCTGCCTGGCACATCGTCGATCGTCCGCCGTCGCCGCGATGCCCGCTATCGCCAAGATCCGAGCCACCGCTGATCGTTGCCTATAAGAAGATTGTCGTCGCGCTAGAGAGCCTTATCTCCTTCTCTTTCCTGTTTCCCTCCTCTGTTCTGAACCCTAGCTCGTCGGTGTTAGTTGCTCCGGCCAAGTCCGACCACCCTATGCCTCGCCAAAGCCACCGTTAGAAGCTCCATCATGGACTCATTCGATTAGGACCAAGAATGGGATTTGGCGCATCGGGAATCAAGAGGAATCGAGGGTTCCCTTCTGACGGCCACCGTGTCCATTGTCGTTGATTCGTGGTCTGCACGCCTCTTCTCACTTCCCCAATCACTCCATCACAATCAGGGTGATCATCTCTATCTTCCAGTAGTCTCCGTTGGTTCGATTGCGTCCTGTATCGAGACCTCGTCGTGCATCGTTGTGTGCTGCCGCTAGTCGTCGTTGAGCCCTGCCTTCCGATGACCAAAAATGAGCGGCTCAGCCACCCTCCACTCGCCTTTGTCCCCTCGTTCTAACAAACCTAATCACAGTGTCTCGCATGCTTCCAATCGCCCAGCAAATCCATGATCTGAAGATCATCTTCAGATGATGTCAACGTGACGTCAGGCCCACATCATCTTTGACCCATTCAACTTGTTTGACTGGTCCTTGCCGAGGTGGCGTGTGACGTGGCCCCTAGCCCATGTGTCATCCCCTGTGAGTAAGCACTAGTCTAGTAACAAATGTATTTGCTAGGTCCAAGTTTGTGACGTGGCCACTGGCCCACTGGTCAGCGACCTTGGGTAGGTTCTGTATTGGTATAAAAAGATGTTCTCTGTTTAGAAATTAGATTAAACATTATAAAATCAAATACAAATATTTCCTGAAATGTAATAAAGTGATTAAAACTTATTTAAATTAATAACTTTTGATTTATAATTCAGAAAAATATGTATAATATATGAAAATTTGTAGAAAAATAAAATCTATAACTTAAAACTATTATCAAACATTATTATGTTAACAAATTAAATAACTATTATTTAATAAAGATTTTATAAGTATTAATACTTTGATAAATCATATTTTAATATTACTAAATGTTAAAAATATAAATAAAATACCAAAAATCTTAGAAAAATAAGAACCATAATTCAAAACTTTAATCATGCATTATTATTTCACTTAATTGAATATTTGCTATTTATTAAGTATTTATAAAGTAATAAATATTATCAAAAACATATCTTATTATTGATAAATCACAAAAATAAATGTAATATACCAAAATGATCACAAAATAATACTTACATGCTAAAAATATAATATTCCACTTTTGAGTCAAATAAAAATTTAAACACTTTAATAACTTGAATTTAAACCTATTTCCTTAATTGATAATTCATATCAGGGTAAATAAAATTTGCTAATATTTTAAAATTTATCAATTGAGTCTAATAAATAATATTAGTCTTGAACATTGATATTTGGAAGGCAAAATGGTTTAACACATTTTAAATACAAGTTGATTGAATTATCATTCATCCATAAGTGTAGATTATTCCTTAAAAAGATTTTTATCCAATATAAAATCTCCAAGAATAATTTTGTAGTGAAATAAAACCTAGTCCAATACTTCAACTACAAGTCATAAACAAACCAAAACACTATATTGAATCCATAAATAGTTAAGTAACATTACTTTCTTGTTTGCAAACCATAACCACTCATTTATAAAAGCATAAATGCTTATATTCCATTATAATGTTAGGAAACCACTATTCAAATAGAAGTAATGCCATTCTTAAATATCTTTAAGGTAATATTATAAGATGAGCAAATATAATATCATAAGTATTACACTTTCAAACCATCTATGTCTTTAAAGTTAACTTTAGTCTACAAGACTTTAAATATAATGCTAAAGACTTTATTACATGCTTTATAGTTAACTTTGGTATGTTATAATTAAGTACAAAGCATCTCAAGTCTAGACTATTCAAGCAAGCATAAACAATATCAATCACATTCTATCAACCGTATTCTAAAAGCTATCAGGATTGTTCAAACCTTAATAAGGAAATCTTTTCTTCAAAAGTTATTCGTTTTGCCACTTAAGTCAACAGATGACAAATAATCATAATCACATTACTTTATATTATACTTATATACTTAGGATCGATAACACTTAAGTTCTTTATAAGTGACATTACTTGTAAAGTAAAACTTGAAGATAAACAATTAAGGTGTAAGCAACCTTGAGTAGCATTCCATATGTGTGTATCTTAATGTTGTATAGATACACATTGTTTCACACACACTCACAAGCCTTAATAAGAAGCACAAGTGTGAAATTTATCTAAAAGGACAACACATTCTAAAGAAACCATTTCCGGTATCCAAACCCTAGGTTAACCCCGGGATTCGAGTTTACGAAATTGCATTACATTACTTATGCATAATAGCATCTTGCTTCTTTAAACATTAGTCCTTACCGGACCAATGATAATGATTTAAGATATTGGATCTTATATTGTCTTGAAGATATTGGATCTTATATTACTTGAGATAGTTACATCAAGATCCCAAGTAAAGAAAAACCCGCATGATTTTCGAGGCATGAGGCTCCTCTGAGGTGACCGTTGGTCGGCCTCCGGCCTTCGCCGGCTTCTCCCCGACGTGGGATCTGCATGGATTCCTCTGGTGGTGGTTGGAAGGTCACCTACTCTGGGGTGACCACGGGTGGTAAGTTTCTTGAGGGATCGATTGTGCTCTCGGTTGATTCTTGGCTGGTTCTTCTCAATGCCAAAGGTTCTCTCCTTGAGGGTAGATGTTTGGAAAATGGGGAGAAGATTTCTATTTTGATCTGTTTTGAGGTTCCCCTCTCACCTCTCTCGTGTCAATGATTTTTTGGTGCCTTCATCTGGATTTCTTGGTAGATATCCTACCATCTCTGGAATAGATGAGGACACTGGTTTTAAATGGAATGCTCTTTGCTCCTCCTTGCCGACTGATAATCTAGAGCCTTCTAAGGGTTTTCTGATGCTTTTCCCTAGTGCAAAAAGATTAGTTCTCCTCAACCACAATGAGGTGGTCATTGATGCTAGATATTTGATCCAAGGTGAGGTTGTGGCCACTGGTGTTTCTATTGATCTTCAAGTTAAGAGGGTTGTGGTTGGCACTCAGATCTTGCCTAGCTCTTCGGTTAAGGAGAATTCTCTCAAAGTCAAGAAGATGGTGCCAAAAACCCTGGATTTCACCAAGGATTTTCCTATGGAGTTTCTTCATAAGGATGCATCAACGAGTCGACCTGCCTTGGATTTCTCATTAGGGCAGGAATTTGAGAAGAAGCTTTTCGATAAGTTCAGGCACCAAGTTAACTTTCTTGGTGGTTTCAGAAAGAAGCCTTTCTATTTGGTTTGTTCTTTTGGAAGAGCAAATTTTAAATTGGATATCCATATGGTTGGTCTTGCACTCCAAGCTTGTTTTGGTGGTCTGGCTTCTAAATTCCAAGTGAGATTGCTGCAAGATAGAACTTTTCATTTCTCGGTTGCTTCAAGGGCGGTGGGCTTTGAAATCTACAATATTTCAAAATTTTCATGTGAGTCTTTTGTGGTTCATGTTAATCTTTGGGGTAATGGTGGCCCAAATTGGATTTTTGAAAAAAATAGTTTTACAAAGAATCTGCTGGAGATTGGAAAGTTGTCACGTTCAAAAAGAAAAGTCCCAAAAAATCTCCTTTGTTGATGCATGGTAAAAATGTTTAGTCAGTTTTCCAACGGCTCAAATTTCTGATTGCTGCTGCGAATTCCTCGCCTGATCTTGCTAGGAGCAGTAAGTGTGTTAACATCTCGAGTAATCAAGGCAGGTCTTACGCGCAGGTTCTCACTGATAGTGGTGTTAAACCTATGGTAACACCGGTCGGGTCAAAAGGTGGCGATAATCGCGCAGCATTTAAGCTCCCTGGTCTTATTCCTTTTTTGAAATTTCCTTCATTCCCAAAATGTTTGTGGCCCGACAAATCTTACATTGGGTGGTTCAAGGCCCAGCAAAATCCTCATTTTCCGCCCACTGTGTACAACGGTTTTAAAGAGTTCCCTGTCCCCTCAACTCCCTCGAATGCAGAAACCCCAACCCTGCCTTGCTCGTCGCCGGCGAGGTCTGGCTCAATGGCCAACATTCCGATTGATCCTGCGTCGTTCTTGCCGAATGGCTTTCAAGTGCTGCAAGTGGCTGAAAGAACCCGCGTCAAGAGGGTGGTGGTTCCGCGATGGTCGAGGACCCATGAACAGTATGCTATCGCAACCATTAATCCCCTCCCCTGGTCAGGTCCCTTTTATGAATATTCGCGAGGTTCTTATTGATTTCTTCAATAATGAGGCTCAAGTTCACTTTCAGGATGTTCAGGCCTGTCCTTTTGGGGCCTCCTATGTGCAATTTCATCATGTTAGCGACAGGGACAGGCTCATCGCGGCTAGCCCTATCCCTTTCCAGGATGTGCATGTATCTTTCGTTAAGCACAATTAATGAGGGGGGAAATTGGAGGAGAGCATAGTTCAACAACGAGTGTCGGGTGATGCTAGTTGGCCCCCTCTTGGACCACTGGCACACTGAAGATCTGAATGCGGTTTTTGCTGATATTGGGAAGGTTCTTCTTTGGGAGCGGGACCAGGACCATAAGGGAAGGATTCTTGCGAAAATTCGTGTTACTGATCTGGTGGATATTCCCAAGAGTGTCAGGTTCACTATAGGCGACTTGGTGGAGTCTGAATCTTGGACCTTTTCTGTTGAGGTTTTGTAGAGTGACTTGCTTGGGGGGCACCTGAGGAGGACCCACTTCCGGCTGACAATGTGGACCCACATCCCTTGCCTGTCTTTGGGCCCCAGATCCCCCTCCTCCACCTCCCCCACCTGCTCCTGTGGAAGAGGCTGGTAGTTGGGGTCAGTGGTTGGCTCCTGTGCAGGACCCTGCTCCTGGTGGGGATAACAATGAAGGTTGGGATCCTTGGGAAGCTACTGCTGCCCCAGTTCAAGGTCCTGTGATTGCTCCTGGTGAATACATGCCCGTGGATGATCATAATCTTCCCCCACAGGATGTTAACAGTGCAGCTACTGGTGCTATTCTTGTCAATGATTGGGAGTCTGATGATGATGACTCTGTGAATGCAGATCCTGCAGTTGTTGAGGGGCATGCAGCTTTTGAGGAGCCTCAGGGTGTTGGTATTGGAGAGGGCCTGCAGAACATCCTCCAAAACTACTTGGAGGAGGATGAAGCTAATTCTGATGAAGAGGGGATGGTGGAGAGCCCCATGGACACTGGTGCTGAGGCTGGAGAGAATACCGATTGGATGTTGGAAGATCAGCACCTCCTTTCCCCTAATGAAGCTCATCTTCAGGTTGGAATGGTCAGAACTTTTGTTTCCATCCCTGATGTTCATGCTGCAAAGCAGGGCTTCTCTCAACAAGGTCTGGAGCTCTGGGAAAGCTACTTTGCTCCCCATATTCAGAAGGATTCTTCTTCAAAAGACACACTCATGTGTGAAATTCCTATAAGTTGGTTCAGTTTTATTACTCTCATGCTTGATACTCCTGAGAAGTCCAATTGGGTCAAGAGCTTTCTTACTTCTCCATTATGGGAAATTATTAAAGAACCTATTGCTAAGGAGAATTCAATATCTTTCATCATTCCTAATGAAAGCATTTCACAGATGGCACCCCCTTGTCTGGGCATTGAGGCCAAGCAGTCCTCTTGCTCTCCTTCCACTCCTTCTAGAAAGATAAAGGGCAAGGAACCTCTAGTTGAAACTGAGGTGAGAAGAAGTCCTAGAATTGTTGAATTAAATGGGGGTTTGAAAAGTCACTTAAACTACTCAATTTCTGACTGTCTGACTTGCAATGCTGCTCCACCTTGTTTAAATCCTAAAGTGGTTAAAAATCTTGTTGCCTCTTTCTGCAAGGTAAAAGATGGTGACCTGGAGAAGAGGTTGCTCAAGAAAGGGAAGGCTATTGAAGTGGCAGTCAAGGCTCCTTCAAAAGGCACCATCAAGGGGAATGGATCCTCAAGCTTGAACCTTGGAGGCAAGAAGAAATATGGGGCTGCTGGTACCTGTGGTCAGCAAGCCAAGAAGAAACCCTCAACTTAAGTGTTTAATCTATCACAAACTGTCTTTTGCTGGAGCCTTGTTGGTTCCCTATTCTGAAACCTGTAATAGTGGTCATCTGATGTGTTTGCTACCTAAGGTCATCATGGATGTTGAATCTGTCAGTGGGTTTATGATGTGGAATGCTTTTTGTCAATTTGGTTGTGATCTCTTCAGTTGGGTGATTACATTGGTTGTATCACCCCTTAACCCAATACCCAAATTGGTTTTTTAATGGATAATAAAAGAATATGGAAGATTCTGAATTGGAACATCAGGGGCATTAATTCAGATAAAAAATGGGTTGCCCTCGGAAATAAGATTGACGAATCTGGTTGTGACATTATTTGTCTCCAAGAAACTAAGAGGGAAGATTTTGATATCTCTTACATCAGAAAATTCTGTCCCCCCAAATTTGCCAAATTTGAATTCCTTCCCTCTAGGGGGGCTTCTGGGGGTTTGATTATCATTTGGAATAGCTCTCTGTTTTCTGGGCAACTTTCTTTCCAAAATGAGTTCTCCATCTCCATTACCTTGACCTCTCTCTTGTCCAATGAAACCTGGATTCTCACCAACATTTATGGGCCATGCCTAGCTGAAAAAAGCAGATTTCTTAGAATGGTTTGGAAATATTGATATGCCTGATTATATGGATTGGCTCATTGTGGGTGATTTCAATTTTATTAGAAAACCCTCTGACAGAAACAGGCAGGAGGGTGATGTGAATGATATGCTTCTTTTTAATGAAGCCATTAGCAATCTGGGACTCATAGAATTACCCCTTAAAGGTAGAAAGTTCACATGGAGCAACATGCAAAAGGAACCTCTACTGGAAAGGCTGGACTGGTTTTTTGCATCTACTTCCTGGACTCAGAGCTATCCTTCAACTTTTGTTGTCCCTCTTACCAAGCCTACCTCTGACCATCTGCCTTGTGTCATATCTATTGGCACAATGATTCCAAAATCCCAGGTTTTTAGATTTGAGAATTACTGGATGCATCATAGTGATTTTAAAGCAATTGTTCAAAATGCCTGGAACATCCCAGTTTGTTTCCCTGATTCTGCTAAAAAATTAATGCTAAACTCAAAAATGTCAGAAGGGGGCTGAAGATCTAGGCAAAAAAACTGCCTTGTTTGAAAGCTCAAATTAGTAATGTCAATGCCACTATTGATCTCTTGGATGTCTTGGAGGAAATGAGAACTCTTACTGTTCTGGAATGGAATCTCAAGGACTTACTGAAAAATCTTATAATCTCACTTCTTCAAGATCAAAATGCTTATTGGAAGCAAAGAGGAAAAGTCAAATGGTTCAAGTTGGGTGATGAGAACACAAAATTCTTTCATTCAAAATCCACCATCAGCTTCAGGCATAACTACATCTCCATGCTCAAAGATGACTCTAATGAAGAGATTCATGCTCATTCTGGTAAAGCCGATCTACTCTGGAGTGCTTTCAAAGATAGAATGGGCACCTCTGATAAGCCTGAAATGCACTTTAATCTTAGTGAGTTGGCAGGGGAATGCTTGAGTCAAGAGGAAAGAGATGTTTTAGAAGAGCCATTCTCTGATAAAGAAATTGAAGGTGTAATCAAGGAACTTCCTAATGACAAGTCTCCTGGCCCTGATGGTTTTAATAATGAATTCATTAAGCAATGTTGGCCTATTATTAAGGAGGATGTTAAACAACTCCTTGTGGATTTCTATGAAGGCACGACTTCTTTGGAAAGCATTAATGCATCTTTTATCACCCTCATTCCAAAAAATCTTTTATCACCCTTTGACACCTGCTGATTTCAGGCCTATTTCACTGCTTAACAGTGTCTTCAAGATTATAACCAAGCTCCTGGCTAACAGACTTCAAAAAATTATTCTTAAGCTTGTCCACAAAAACCAATATGGATTCCTAAAACAAAGATCTACCCAGGACTGCTTAGGATGGGCTTTTGAATTCCTTGATCAATGTCACAAGTCCAAGGAAGACATTTTAATTCTAAAGCTTGATTTTGAAAAGGCTTTTGATAGAATTGAGCATTCCACAATCATCAATATTCTCAAAGCCAAAGGTTTTGGTGAAAAATGGATTAATTGGATTCAGTTGATCTTTGGATCTGCTTCATCCTCTGTTTTGTTAAATGGAGTGCTTGGGAAAAAATTCTATTGCAGAAGAGATGTAAGGCAAGGGGATCTTTTATCCCCACTCCTGTTTGTTCTTGCTGCTGATCTTCTCCAATGCATTCTCAACAAAGCATTGAGCCTTGGGCTTCTCTCCCTTCCTCTTGAAGGTGTGTTCTGTCCTGATTTCCCTGTAGTATAGTATGCAGATGACACCTTATTAATCCTTAAAGCTGATTCAAAGCAATTAATGTGCCTTAAGGCTCTCCTTCATACATTTGCCCTTTCCACTAGACTCAAGGTTAATTATTCTAAATCTAGTATGATGCCAATCAACATGGATTCTGAGAGGCTAAGACATTTTGCTAGCACACTCTCCTGCCTCACTGGTTCACTACCCTTCACTTATCTTGGATTGCCTTTAAGCATCAACAAGCCTGCAGTGGAACATTTTCTGCCTATTGTCCAGAGAGTGGAGAGAAGATTATGTGGGATTGCTGATTTCCTAAACTATGGGGGAAATTACAGTTGGTTAAATCTGTCTTATCCTCTCTTCCCATTTATTATATGAGTTGCTTTGAGCTTCCTGTCTCTATTAAAGATCAGCTGATTAAGTATATGAGGTAGTGCTTGTGGAGGAAGAAAACAACTGATGTCCAAGCTAGAGGACAAGCTCTAGTGGCCTGGAATAAAGTTTGTAGACCAAAGAATCATGGAGGTTTGGGTGTTCTTGATCTTAACATTCAAAACTCAGCTCTTATTTTGAAAAATTTGGATAAATTCTACAATCACAAAGATATTCCATGGGTTCATCTTGTTTGGAACACTTACTACTGCAATGGTAAATTGCCTGGACGAAGCTTGGAGGGATCCTTTTGGTGGAAGGCTCATCTGAAATTAGTTGACCTTTTTAAAGGAATGGCAAAGTGCTCGGTGGGAGATGGAAAATCCACCCTCCTCTGGACTGATATGTGGAAAGATGAATGCTTACAGCACAAGCTTCCTCATCTACTATCTTATGCAAAAAATCCACACATTTCTGTCTGTGAGTTCTTGCAGGCACCCAACATGCAAGATCACTTCTTTCTTCCTCTGTCCCAACAAGCTTACTTTGAATATCAATGCCTTGAGCAAATTATCAGTGATGGAATGCAGGGAGAAACAGACAACTGGAGCTATATTTGGGGCAGTGCTATTTTCTCAGTCAAAAAGGCATATTCTTCATTATCTGGATATCAGACAGTTCAACCACATTTTTCCTGGTTGTGGAAGTCTTCTTGCCAACAAAAACACAAGTTCTTCTTCTGGCTTTTGCTCTTTGATAGACTAAACACCAGAAATCTTTTGAAGAGGAAAAGATTCTCTCTGACTACATATGATTGTGTGTTCCATGGTTGCACCAGTGAGGAAACGTTACTTCACTTATTTTGGGACTGTTCTTTTGCAAAAGCATGCTGGGATGAAATTTGCCCTGTCCCAGACAATGTCTTAAATCTCTTCGAGGCGTTGACTAGTATTAAAACAGGCTAAAAGTCCCCTTTGCAATGGAAATCATTATTCTTGGGGCTTGGGGCATATGGATGTGCAGAAACAATGAAATCTTCAACAACAAGCGTGCTTCCCTTGATGAATGGAGGGCTATTGTTTCTCAGGAATTAAGATGGGTCCTGTGTAGAATTAAGAAAAAGTATTACCAGGACCTCAAAGCCTGGATTAGCAACAACTTAGATAGGAGATAGTTAGCCATGGTGTTTTTTCCCTCATTGAGATGGCCTGGAATTTGTAAATATTTACTGCTTGTAACTCTTTATGATTTATAAAAATTGCAGTGGGGTTTTTACCCTACTGTTTTACCCTCAAAAAAATTGTCTTGAAGACCGTGAGTGCATAATCTTGCAATCAAAAAAGCAAGTTCACACTTTCTCATGTCCTTTGATTAATTTTTGTAAAGTATTTTGCAAATACAGTGTTGACATCACCTGCATTTGAAAAAGGACAGAAAACACTATTTTCATAATAATGTGATTATAGGTTATTTACCATGAGGTAATGACCTACTATAAGAGTTCCGGTGGTAAAGGAACATATTATCTAGGACTTAACAACCAATGTCGCCAGTGATTCTTGCGCCATATATCACGCGTTGACCATGAGATTTGGAATGGGACGGAGAAGTCAGCTGTATCTTTTCCCTCTCGCATGGAGCCGAATGTGCGGGTCGTGGCTGTTATCACTCGTAGCGTGCATATTAATTGGTAATTCATAGAGGATATGCAGCATATGGGTGGGAGCCCTCAACGTCCCACGATAGTTCCGGCATATGAACGGTCTGTACTGCCAATAGCCGTAATTCAATAGGTGGGCTGGCGTACACCAAGGAGACATGTGGGGTCGTGGAGAAGGCAGTGATTGACTTGGATCTTAGGTTGGGACTCAAACCAAGGAAGTTTGAACGGGGACATACTCCCGGCCGTGCAACAAAACCTAAGGTCTCTCATGGGTAAAGTGACGCACCTCTGCAGGGTGTAAGAACTGTAACTTGTTACTCCCTGTTCCAAAAAGGAGCTGCGAACGCGGCGGGAAAGGAACTCCATGAAAGTTCTGGTAAACCCGTGAAGACTGACGGACATAGTTTTTCAGAATAAAAGCGACCTTTGAAGAAATGTTTACGAAAACCTGCCTTGCCTACGACCTATGGTCTGTGGCTATAGATATAGTGCATCAAACACTCCTTTTCTAGTGAACTTGCTGAGTACGCTTGTACTCAAAGTATCTTCTTAACCCTTGCTAGATTCCGAAGCCAGTACAGACGACGTCTACATCAGGATATGCTCCAGGAATCATCATTAGAAGCTGAATCTCTTCAATAAAGTCAATAAAGTCAACATATACATCAACTCAAGTGAAGACAAAGTTACTAATTAGATAGAAATATAATTTCTAGCCATAGAACCTATTTCTATAGCGTATTGCAATAGCAGCAATGCCAGAACATTAGTTAAAGTACTAGTCATAATAGTATGATAGTTTTTGAGTTGTTTATTTTTTATTCTTCTTTGTAAGAAGTTTCTTTCTCTCTATTTCACCTAGAGTGTTCTCTGGATCTTATGTAAAGAGTTGAGTTGTAATCTATAGTCATGTCTTGGAACTGCTGTGTTTCTGTTGTACCACTCTAAGGGATGTAATACTAGTGAACAGTGTTTCATTGGTGTTATGTCAACGGCTATAGTGTACTACATCATAAAGTGGTATGCTGGATCACCACAGGATCCCCAATCTTGAGCTTTTGTCCATTCTTCATCTCATTACATCATTCTCTCTCTACACCTGAAATTTTTTCCTTCATACAAAACTTCACACAATCTTCATTAGCAACATTAGTTTATTCAAAAGATATTAGACCTCTAGAAAAGCTTTGGAACAGCAAGGATTTTTACTAAAAATACAATCTACTGTAGTAACTCCTTCAAAAAGCTCAATTCACCTAAAGAGAACTCAAAAAGGAATCAATAAGAAGCAAATGCAAATAATGGCAGAAATCTGTCAAAAGAGACCAGCAGGTAGAAACCGATTTTTTCAAATATCTTATGTTGCTCAAATCAAAAAGTGTCAAACTAATGAAAGTTAGCTAACATACTGGGGGATTTATTAGAAAAGTTTGAGCTCAATCCGAGTTACAGAGACTCCTCACGAATTGTTTTGGTGGAGGATAGAAATCTGTTTCGGGACAGCAACTCCCCAAATCTTACTTCCCTCTCATTAGAGGTCATTCTTGGCACAAAAAGCAAACAAAAAGGATAAGGAGAGGTCATTACTGAAGTAATAACTTCCAAGACTCAAGAAAACTCTTGGGTTATCTCCCAATAAGTACTTTTCTTTAATGCTTTTAAGTTAGGCTTGATAACTTGAGAAGATGCTCACATAAGAAATATGAATTGAAGTCAAAGAGAGCATCAAGAAGCAAATTCAAAACACATTTAAGCCTAACCCTCTTCCTATGCATCGGAATCTTGTAAGAAAATAAATTCACAAAGAACAAAGTGACATGCATAGGAAGATAAAACAAGAGTAACTTTAAGACTTTCAGCACATAGAGAGGTGTTTCAGTACCATGAAAAATTCTACAACCATACTTTCCTCTCTCATAATAATTTTCAGTAGCATCATGAATAAAATCAACAATATAGCTATCATATAAAGCATTATTTTCATGATCTACAAACACATAATTTCTATCAAGCTCAAAAAAGAGTGGGATTAAAACCTTCACAGTTTTTACCCAAAGTAGATATTTCAAAAGGATCCACATGAACATAGCATTCATCCTCCTTTGGTAAGCATGGGGGACAATCAAATAATATAAGAGGTAAAGAGTTACTCTCATTAGAAGGTAGGCATGGGTAGATCCATTCTTCCTCCTTTTGTTCATCACTCTCCTCCTCTCTTTTTATCTAATGAGCTTCCAGTTTCAACAATTTCTTCTTTCATAGGCTCCTGCAAGGCATTAGTCTCTTCCAAATGTGGAAAACGCCTATTAAAATATTCAAGAATATAGCTATTTTCTTCCTTGTAATTATCAATGCAAAATTTAAGTATCTCAAAAACCTCATGTTTATAAGGTGCATTATCAGTATTCTCAAGCAAACTGGCAAGTTCAAATGCACCCTTGAAGGCAATAAATTCTTCAATTTGTTCCACATCATCAAAATCATAATTTCCTTTAACATAAGAGGATATGGTAACATTATCATTATACTCACATTGAAAAGGGAGGTGTTTATACCTCCTACAGCAACAAGTTTTATCAAGGCAATAAGTAACATTCTAAGTAGAGCACACGTCTCTAGCAATAGTATTCAACCTATCAATTTGTTCCCATAAGTGTTTTCCTTTTTGTGAAAAACGGTGTTCCTTATAATAATACTTTTGTTCTTCCGTGAACCCACCTTGCCAATAAGAACTAGTTTCAAAGAAACCATCCATTGATAGAAAGCATGACCAAGCAAGGCAATAACAGTCCAGCAACTACAGCAGGAACTAATATTTTTTTTGTTTTTGAATAAAGCAAGCAAACAAAACTAGACTAATTTTTTTGGGTTTTTTGAAAAGAGGCAAACAAAACCAAGGAAAAGAAACTAAGAAAACTAAAAACAAAGTAAAGAGAAAGGAGTGGAGGACTCCCCTAGTGAAAACGTCCTTAGCCTCACCGGCAACGGCGCCACAAAAGCTTGATGCAGCGCTGAGTTGATGTAGGAGCGCTTCGTTGGGAACCCCAAGAGCAAGGTGTGAAGCAGCACAACAGTAAGTTTTCCCTCAGTAAGAAACCGAGGTTATCGAACCAGTAAGAGGAAGTAAACATCACACAAGCGTTGTAAGCAACGCGGAGACCTGCACAACACAAACTCAAGACTTTGCCCTAACGAATCAGTGAGGTTGTCAAGCTCACCGGTTTGCTGTAACAAAGGATTAAATGTATTGTGTGGAAGGTAATGGTTTGTAGCAAATAAACAAGTAACAGTGGAAGATGTATCAATGGTAAAGATTGGACCGGGGTCCATAGTTCACTAGAGGTGCTCTCCTTAGATAAATAAACATGGCATGAAGGGTAAACAAATTACAGCAGGGCAATTGACAGGAACTGAGCAAGGCACAACAATGCAATTACTAGTCAGAAAGATCCTATGAGATTCGATTGGGCAATACAACAATATACATAGACCGCCATCCAACTGCATATATGACTAGAAGTCCACCTTCATGTTATCATCCGAACCCCCTCCAGTATTAAGTTGCAAGCAACAGACAACTACTTTAAGCAAAGTGTGTAAGGTAAACAGTCCACATGTTCCATGAATAAGAGACCGTTGTTTTCTCCCTAGGGGCAACAACACTTCTACAACCGAAGAGATTTCTGTCACTTCCCTTGGAAACTAGAGGCATGAACCCACTAGCGAGCATAAATACCCCCTCTTGGAGTCACTAGCAACTACTTGGCCAAGATAGCTACTAACAACGGAGAGCATGCAAGATCACAAACAACACAGACATGATAGAATCATAAAGACAAAACCATTAATCAAACCAACATAATAATCTCAATATCCATCGGATCCCCACAAACACAACATGCATGATTACAAATAGATTAGATCTTGATCATGAACGGAGCTCACAAGATCTATACATGAAAGCACAAGGAGGAGATACAACCATCTAGCTACTACATGGACCCATAGTCCAAGGTGGAACTACTCACACATCATACGGGAGAGAAGGCCTCCGGGATGATCTCCCCTCCGGCAGGGTGCCGAGAAGAACTTCAGATTCCCTCCGATCTAGGGACGATGGTGGCGGCGGCTACAAAAGGTTTCGTGGAATATTGATCGGGTACTTAGGGTTTCTGCATCAGTGGCTTCTTATAGGCGAAGGGGGAGGCCGAGGTGGTGGCCAGGGGCCCCACACCCTGCCTAGGCGCGGGGCAGGGCCCACCCGCGCCTAGGAGGGTCTGGGCGCCCTGGCCCGCCTCTCTGGCTCCCCTCTAGACTTCTTGTTCCCCACGGAAACTTATTGACTTTAACGTTTGTCCCGTCCAATTCCGAGAATATTTCCTTACTAGCTTTTTTGGAACCAAAAACAGCAGAAAACAGGCAACATGCACTGTGGCACCTTGTTAATAGGTTAGTACCAGAAAACATGTAAAAAGTACCTCAAAGTGTATACAAAGCAAAGCAAAGTAGATACTAAACAAACATGGAGCATCAAAAATTATAGATACGTTTCCGACGTATTAGATGGTAAAATAGGAAACTTTCCATCACAAGACTTACCCATGATGAACGGAGTAGCAGTGAACAATAGTAGATCCAAGTGAACTTACAAATAAAGCTATGCTCCCTGGCAACGGCGCCATACAATAGTCTTGATGACCCACAAGTATAGGGGATCGCAACAGTCTTCGAGGGTAGTATTACCCAATTTATTGATTCGATACATGGGGAACCAAAGAATACTTGTAAGCCTTAACAACTGAGCTGTCAATTCAGCTGCACCTGAAAATAGTTCTTGCTCACAGAAGTTTATCAGTAGCAACCGTTTTATAGTAGCAACAGCAAAGTAACAACAGTAGCAAAACAAGAGCAATAGTAACAGTAGTAGCAAATAGTAGGATATGAGTGCGATAGGCATAGGGATGGATGGACGGACGTTGCGTGGACGATTCTAAACATGTAACTTCAAGATCTAGGAAAATTACAGATAAATAAGATAAAGCATCCAAGTGCTAAACAATCATAGGCATGTGCTCCATATATAGTCATGTGTGCTCGCAATGAGAACTTGCACAACATCTTTTGTCCTGCCAACCCATTGTAGTGGGGCCTCAAGGGAACTACTGGCAATTAAGGTGCTCCTTTTAATAGAGCACTGGAGCAAAGCATTAACACTCCATGAACACATGTGATCCTCACATCACAGCCATCCCCTCCAGTTGTTCTAATTTCTATCACTTCGGAACCTTTGAATCCGGACAATGATATGTATACACAACTTGCAGATAAGATCACAAACAATACTATCATAATGATTCAATAATAAGTTCAGATCTGAGATCATGGCACTCGGGACCTAGTGACAAGCATTAAGCACAACAAGTTGCAACAAAGTCAAATAACACTAATAGAGATACTAGGCACCATGCCCTAACAATCTTATTCGATGACATGATAGAACTCATCCAATCCCTACCATCCCCATAGCCTACAACGGGGAATTACTCACTCATGGATGAGGGAAACATGGATGGTTGATGGAGAGGCGTTGGCGATGATGATGGCGATGATCCTCTCCAAATTCCTCTTTCCGGCAGGGTGCCAGAACGGAGTTTCTGGTTCCGAATCGCGGTTTCTGGTGGTGGCGGCGCAGCGGAACTCTTTCCGAAAAAAACATCGAACCCCCCTCGGTTTTTAGGTCAAGAGGCATCTTATAGGCCAAGAGGAAGGCCAAGGGGGTGCCTGGGGCAGCCACACCGCTCCGGGCGCGACCTGGGCCCACCCGCACGGCAGGGGGTGTGGGCCCCTCAGGCCTCCCCTCCGTCTCGTACTCGGGCTCCGCGAGTATTCTGGTGAAATAGGATTTTTGGCATATTTTCCTGGATTTTTTCTGATAGTTGATTTTCTGCACAAAAACTAGAGACCAAGGTAATTCTACTGAAAACAACGTCAGTCCGTGTTAGTTGTATCCAAATCACACAAGTTTAGAGGAGAAACAATAGCAAAAGTGTTCGGAAAAGTAGATACGTTTTAGACGTATCAGGGGCCCCATACATCACGATGATGTTTATAATGGTCTAGAGATATATAAACATATATAGGAAAGTGGTTTTAGGGTTCGAGAAAAGTTTGTAATTTTTCCGTATCATATCGAAAATCTTCTAGAAGGTTTCGAGGGTCCACTATGGGGTCCACATACCCGGAGGGACTACATGGGCGCTACACACCATGAGAAAATGGGCTTCCCTTTCGTCATGATAGGCAACTTCTAGATGTGAGGTCTATGCCAATAGAAAGATAGTCGAAGAGATGAGAGGTCCAAGAATGGCTACCGCCTGACGACGCACTGGAGAGAAAAAAAAGGCAAAGTCTATGAATAAAAACTCTCAATTTAGGATGTCTTTTCGTTTCCTTTTCTTTTCCTCAAGTGCAATTAATAATTCTCAGCAGTGTGTATTTTCTTCATTAAAAAAACTAGTTTCTATGCTGATGATTCTACCGCGTTATCTTCTTGTATACAAAAAACAATCTTAATTTGCTATTGCACGTTAGTCAACCGAGGCGCTATCTTAGCGAAGGAGGTGGGACCGACGCATGTTGCGATGGAGCTGGACTGCTTGGGAGAAGTGAACAAGCTAAATGGTCAGGAGGTGGATAGGTCTATCCATGGAGCGTTTGTTGAAGAAATCAAGATCATCCTGAGGGGCTTCGATGATCATGAGGTCCTGCATATTCGTCGAATAGGTAATGGTATTGCACACCCTTTAGCGAAACTTGGATGCGATAGTAAGTTGTGTAAGTCTTGGCTAGGGGTTCCCCCTGATGTTTTTGTGGACCTATTGGCATCTGATTATGCCAGCAGTTGAATAAAATCACAGTTTTTTTGCGGGAAAAAAACAAGCTTAATTTGCTATTACACGTTAGTCAACCAATAAAACGTGCATCGATATTGAAACAAGGTTAACGTGTTAGAATACATTGATTACTCGACTGAAAAATACATCATCAATCATGCATACAACAATGTCCATTGCCAGCAGAGTCTAGCCACGCGGCTATGAGTTTCTACTGAAGTTTTCCGGCGCTTATATTTTTAACCCTAGCTGCGGTTGCTGTGTGCTCGCCATGTTCTCTTACCGCTGCTATGGTCATCTGCCGCTAGCGTCTTGCATGGACAGCGAATATGTTATTTTGGAACGTATAGTATAGTGTGATTACCGTGAATACAAATTGGCCGACGGAGCCTAACATTCATAACGGTTTCGTGGTGTAGTTGGTTATCACGTCAGTCTAACACACTGAAGGTCTCCAGTTCGAATCCGGGCGAAGCCATGTTTTACCTTCTATTTTTCTTATTAGTCTATATCTCTGCAAGTGCTACCATTGAAAAAAGGAGTAGAAAGAAGGAAGGAAAAGACAAAGTTCAGATGAGGTCGTTTGTCTCGTGGATGGCTAAATGGTCACTTGTTTGGCAATGCTTCCTACTTTATTCATGTAATTGTGTTTATAATCTTGATTATTGTTGCTGGTGCTCGTAAATGCTGGGTTAGCTATAAGAGGGTTTTTGGGGGTTTATATTTTCTATTTCTGCATGTAGATTTCTTTGGCTTGCTTTTTATTTTGTATATTTTTGATAGACGCCGATGACATTTTGTTGAGAAACTCTCATGGCATGGAGCTATGTTGACTATTGGGCTAATAGAAGTTTCAAATAGATACCGATAAATCAAGCTAATTTGTGTATTAGTTGCTCGATTTACTCCCCTAAAATTACTCAACCGTTTAGCGGAGGAAACTGACCAATGCACTCGCTAATTTCTCACGTAACCGCATCAATCAATATAAACAATCGTGTATCTCTCCTTTTTCATAGTCGATCGGTAACCACCTAGTTTCTAGCGTTTTGCTAATTTTAGCCTAATAATCCGGTATAGAGGGAGTACCACTATGATACCATTGCTATGGAGGTATTAACACAAAGGAGTATTATATGCATTACGGTACCTTATGTTACTCTTCACTATGAGAAGTCTTACCAACATTAGGACTTAATTAGCTATAGTATTTTTTTTTCGAAATGGGGATTGGAGCCCCTCCCTCCGAGAAATGATGCCTCCAAGGAGGTAACGACGTCCGTCATCCAATCCGGCAAGCCAGATTTGGGTTTTCATTCCAGTGATGGGCGGAAGGGTGTCAGGACTCCACGACAACGCCCCCAAGAGGGTGAACAACGCCCTCAAGCGCCGCCGCTGTCGGCACCGACCAAGTCGGGCAAGACTTTCATTCGGAGACCTCGACCACCACCTCCAATGGACTATCATAGAGACGTCCCATGCCGTCCGACAAGCAAGATCACCGGTGAGAGAGCTGACGCCCAAAGGCAGAGCATCACCACCAACATGATCCGGAGCCTCCGCTCCGGCCTCCTCGCATAGCAGGGAGCTCCTCACGCTAACCTTCCACCGATCGCGAGACACCGGCAACTAGTGCCTCTCCCACCAAAGCGGCACCGCCGTCCTCGATCCATGACACACCTCTGCCATGGACCTGCACAGTTGGCCAGGGCCATCACGCCCCAGCCAGCCTGCCACCTACGGTGACCCTCCACAGCCGCCAAGACACCGCCGGAGCTGGGCGCCGCCCCCATGAGACCACCGCGCCGAGGCACCCCAAGACCAGCCGTCCTCCACGCCACCGCCGCGTCGAGGCAGAATCTTGCCGCCGACCACCCAATCACCACCGTGTCCCCGGGGCCGACCACCCAATTGTAGTTTCGATTGTAAGGTTTGCCAGTAGCTAGTTAGTGGGGAATGCCGATGGATTTGAAGTTCCATATTTTTGCATTGATAAACATTTTTCTTAATTGCTTAGGAAACATGTTTTTATGCTATAGAGACGCGAGAGCGTACCTTTTCAGGTTGAAGCAAATCGAAAGGGCAGGTTCATGCAACACTTAGGTGGGACTAGCTGAAACATCGATAGACAAGGTCCTGATAAATAAATGCATACCGCCATACTCATATGGTCTTGTTCGTCGTGTTCTCTCGACACGTACCTGTACCGCTGCGGCTGTGGTCCTCTGCCGCGAGTGTTTTGCATGGGCAGCGAATATATGTTCCTTTCGTGAACTCTTGTTTAGGAGAGAATCGTATGCGATAATTATACTCAAAGACAAATAAACATACGGACGAGTAAGTAACAAAACGGTTTCGTGGTGTAGTTGGTTATCACGTCAGTCTAACACACTGAAGGTCTCCGGTTCGAAACCGGGCGAAGCCACGTTTGTTTTTTAATTTTTTTCCAGTATGCGCTCTGTTGTTCTGTTTTCTGTAACAGCAATCTTAGCAGCCAACTGCGTCTGATCGAGTACAAGGGCGTGAACCCCGGCACCGTGGTGGACGCATATGGCACCGCGCGCCACGACGCCAGAACGGCCTTGTCGGCCGCGGACAACGCAAGGCACTAGATTAATCTAGATTTCCCCTGTCAGCGGCGTCGGGCAGCCGCGTCCGAGGCGCCATGTAACGGCGGACGTCATGGTCGAGTTGTTAAGCGAGATCTTCTTCCACCCGAATGGAAAACTATAGTTCCGCTAGCTAGCTAGCTCCCTGAGGTGAAGGTGAAGCGCACGAGGGAGAGATGTCGGCCGCTCCGCGAGCACGGACGCTGACACGCCACCACGGCTCCACGAGCGCAGACAAGCCGGACAAAACTGGAAGCCCGGGTTTCTCAGCTGGCGGCCGCTATTTCGTCCATGGCTCCCGGCAACACCCCAAAACCTGCGCTTGGACTCGTCTGAAAAAAATAACACTTGGCTTCTTGTTGCACTCTTAGTTTGGAACGCGGATGTGCTCCGAACTCTCTCTCTGAAGTCTTAGAAAAATGAGACACGATTGCACGCGCACTCGGTCGATTTCCGCCACCGGACAGAGCATCTAGCCACCTGAGTTAAGACCGATGCCATCGGCCAGGGGTCACGACAAAATCTCAGCATAGAGAAGACAGACAGCGGGCGCCACGATATCATCAACGCTTTGTCCCGTCCCCACTGCGCCACTCCTCTGTCACCAGTCGGAGCCGACGGGGCCGTGCAGCTGCGGCATATATATAGGTGCGCACGCGCGCGCACACCGGCAGGCAGCGGCGTCTCACCGTGCATCATTTGCGTCGATCGATATGGACAGCGTGGTGATGGTGAAGAGCGAGATCGAGAGCTACGTGGGCGGGACGTCGGTGATGGTCCGCGGCGGCGGCGGCGGGGACGTCGACACGGGGCAGGTCGTGGTCCGGAGGAGGAGGAGGGAGCCCGCGGCGGCGGTGCTTGGCCCGGTTGGCGGCGGCGTCGGCAAGGCGTCGTTGGCGGGCGTGGCCGTCAAGAGGAGCTCCAGGTTTCGTGGAGTCAGCAGGTAAGTGTTCGTTATCAGAGTATCAGACCATTGTGTTCATCATAATTTGGTTCGCCAATGATGATAACGGGTTCTTCTGCTCGAATGGATGCAGGCACCGGTGGACGGGCCGCTACGAGGCGCACCTGTGGGACAAGAACTCGTGGAACCCCACGCAGAGGAAGAAGGGCAAGCAGGTGTACCTGGGAGCATACGACGAGGAGGAGGCGGCGGCCAGGGCATACGACCTCGCCGCCCTCAAGTACTGGGGACCCACCACCTACACCAACTTTCCGGTACGTATCATCTCTCAAGCACTGATCTGAAGCCTGTCGCTGTATGCATAGCAGCATCAGAGCCTTAACTAGTTCAGTCAATATATATGTTTCAGGTTATGGACTACGAAAAGGAGCTCAAGATCATGGAGACCCTTACCAAGGAAGAGTATCTGGCGTCACTGAGGAGGTGAACCACATTATCCACATCAAAATCTCACCATGTTCCATCCATCTTAAATTGTGCGCTGCAACCAGTTCAAACTCTGACATTTTCAATCTCGTGCTCTGCCAGGAAGAGCAGTGGCTTCTCCAGAGGCGTTTCCAAGTACAGAGGCGTTGCAAGGTACATTCATATATTTCATCCTGCAAAACAACTTAGTCCATTTCTGTCACTCAGAGGTTCTAACAGTGCGTTTGAACACTTTCAGGCATCATCAGAACGGAAGATGGGAGGCCAGAATCGGGCGCGTCTTCGGCAACAAGTACCTCTACCTCGGAACCTACGGTAAGAACACGTTCAGACATGTCTGATTTCTATGTTACTACGAGGCTTGTCGCCGTTCGCCACAGGAAACCTTCAGACCTGACTGACATTTGAAAAAAATGCGCGACCGACAGGCACGCAGGAGGAGGCGGCGCGCGCGTACGACATCGCGGCGATCGAGTACAAGGGCGTGAACGCCGTCACCAACTTCGACCTGCGGTCCTACATCACGTGGCTCAAGCCGCCCGTGGCCGGCCTCGCCGTGAGCCCCGACCACCACCACCACCTCCTCGCCATGCAGCCGCCGCATCCCGTCGTCGACCACGACCGGTTCGTGCCGCTCGAGGCGTCGTCCCAGCTCATGCTCCCTCCTGCTCCTCCTCCTCAGGGAAACCCTTTCGGCCACCTCGACCGCAGCCTCAGCTGCGGGATCAGCAGCAGCCGCGAGGCGGTCGTCTCCCCCGGCGGCCTGAGGCGGAGGGGCTCCTCCTCGTCGTCGCCCACCGCGCTTGGCCTGCTGCTCAAGTCGTCCATGTTCCGGCGCCTGGTGGAGAGCAACGACCCGGACTCGCCCCAGGGGACGGGACGGGGCGGGGACGACGGAGCCGGCGCGCAGGCGCTGCTGCCGGAGGATGGGTACGAGTACCGCGACTTCTTCCAAGGTGTTCCCACGGACGTGTGCGGCCTCTTCGCGTCGCCCAGCGGCGGCGCTCGAGGTGGGGTTGGGTTTCAGGGAGGCGTCGCGGCTTGCTATGGTGACGGCGTCGGCGAGAGGGTGACCGCGGCGACATGGGATGGGTTTGGGAACATGGCATCTCTTTAGGATCGTCTTGGAGTGAACATTAATTGTGATCTTATGTAAATTAAGTTTTCTAAGTAGCATTCGGATCTCGTGTAAATTATGTTGCTGCATGCAAGATTCAGCTACGACAAGTCAATCTCAATGGGCTGGATTCATTTTGGCCACATAATGGATCTGGATTTCACTAAAATAGAAAAATAAAACTTATTTTGACACATCTTTCTACAAAGCTAAGATACACCTTTGTGCAAAAGTAGGGTTATTACGAACGGAGCCATGTATATGACCATCCACTAGTGATCGGCATCTTGACATCATACCTTGTGTGTTCGTCGTGTGCCAGTTCGCGTCTAGAGCATGCTCTATCAATGCACGCAAGATGTTTGACATAGTAACAACACGCTACCGCTTTAAATTTAATGGTTCCAGAGACTGCTAACATTTCACATCGCAATACCATAGTTAATGGGTTCACTGATGAATAGATTGACCATACAGTTGAACAACCTGGATGGCTTATGGCATGACCTTGTGTATTTTCCACTCTAAAAAAAATGACATATCGTTTCACCTAGCCTTCTTTGTCCTCAGGAGGACCAGCACAGGCAGAGGTAGAGCCATAGGGGCAAAGGTGTTAGACTTGCTCCTTGCTTATCTTAAATTTTGAATTAACATGAAACCATTCAAAATTTCCACAATAAAACCACTCTAACATATTTAGACGTAAAACCAACTACTACTGGTAGTCCACATCGACTTATCTATCATAATTATACATATACATATACCAACTACAACTATTTCTCATGACACAGGG
The DNA here is from genome assembly GCA_916181665.1 of Avena sativa. Taxonomy (NCBI): domain Eukaryota; kingdom Viridiplantae; phylum Streptophyta; class Magnoliopsida; order Poales; family Poaceae; genus Avena; species Avena sativa. Next base: position 363,448,823 of record OV702279.1, on the reverse strand, counting down.
TTTCCCTATCAACTAAGTCTGTGGGGTTCGTAGCAGAAAACAAAAAAATTCTAGCTACACGAACACGACAGCCAAGATCTATACTATATAGACATAAGTAACAGAGAGGGAGTACGGAGTTCATATCCTTGAAGAACGTGACACGTCTTATGCAGGAAGGTGTATAACGATGAAGACAAGCGCCCCAAGTGTTGTGCCTCAAAGCTCTACACACGTCCGGTGTAGGGACATCTCCCGGGCTCCGATCCAGCCGAGCAGCGGAAGAAGATGGCAGCGGACCGTCCTGCGCACAACGGTAGTGCGGAGGTGGAGATGTAATCCCAATATCTAGATCCAATCTAATGGCTCTAGGGTTTAGAGGGAGAGGAGAGAACTTGTTGTTGTGGTGCAAATAGAGGGGAGGGAGGCTCCTCTATTTATAGGTGGGAGGGAAGGGTCAAACCCTAGGGGCAAGGGGGAGGGACCCTATCAAGCCACCACCGTCCCTAGGCCCCACCCCTCAGGTGGGAAACTGATGTGCTCAGATCACTGTAGAGCTTCGTTGGGAGACCCCAAGAGGAAGGTATGATGAGCACAGCAGCAAGTCTTCCGCCAGAAAGAAACCAAGGTAATCGAACCAGTAGGAGGAAGGAAACGATCCAAAGGTGTTGCTAGCAACTTGGAAACCTGCACAACACAAACTCAAGACTTTGCCCCAACGAACAGTGAGGTTGTCAATCTCACCGTTTTGCTAAAAACAAAGGATTAACTGTATGGTGTAGAAGGTAATGGTGGTTTGCAGAAAGTAAACAGTAACAGTGGAAGATGTATCAATGGTAAAGATTGGACCGGGGTCCATAGTTCACTAGAGGTGTTCTCCTTAAGATAAACAATATAACATGCTGGGTAAACAAATTACAGCAGTGCAATTGACAGGACAAAGTAAGGAATAATAATGCAATACTAGACATTCATGATCCTATGAGATTTAATTGGGAAATAGAACAAGATACATAGACCGCCATCCAACTGCATCTATGACTAGCAATCCACCTTCTGGTTATCATCCAAACCCCCTCCAGTATTAAGTTGCAAGCAACGGATAACTGCTTTAAGCAAAGTGTGTAAGGTAAACAATTCATTTGTTCCATGAACAAGAGATCATTGTTTTCTCCCTAGTAGCAACAGAACACCTACAACCTTAGAGATTTCTGTCAGTTACCTAGATTAAATAGAGGCGTGAACCCACTATCGAGCATAAATACTCCCTCTTGGAGTCACTAGCATCTACTTGGCCAAGATAGCTACTAGAAACAGAGAGCATGCAAGATCATAAACAACACAGACATGATAGAATCAATAAGATAGAACCATTAATCGATCTGACATAGTAATCTTAATATCCATCGGATCCCCGCAAACACAACATGCATGATTACAAATAGATGATCTTGATCATGAACGGAGCTCACAAGATCTAAACATGGTAGCACAAAGGAGGAGAAACAACCATCTAGCTACTACATGGACCTGTAGTCCAAGGTGGAACTACTCATGCATCATACCGGAGGATGGCATGGTGATGAAGAAGGCCTCCGGGATGATCTCCCCTCCGGCAGGGTGCCGGGAAGATCTTCAAATCCCTCCGATCTATGGACAATGGTGGTGGCGGCTACAGACTATTTCATGGAAGATTGATCGGGTGCTTAGGGCTTTGGTATCGAGGGCTTCTTATAGGCGAAGAGGCGAGTCATGGGGCACCCGGGGTGGCCGCATCCCCCAGGTGCGGGCCAGGCTTGGCTGCACGGCCAGGGGGTGTGGCCTCCTGGTGGCTCCCCTCCGTCTTGTACTCTGGCTCCGTGTTCCCCATGATAAAATATTGACTTTGGCTTTTGTCCCGTCCAATTTCGAAAATATTGATTTTCTGCCTTTTCTGGAACCAAAAACAGAAGAAAATAGGCAACTGGCACTGTGGCATCTTGTTAATAGGTTAGTCACAAAAAACATATAAAAATACCTCAAAGTGTAGACAAAGCAAATCAAAGTAGATACTAAACAAGCATGGAACATCAAAATTATAGATACGTTTACGATGTATCAGAAACCCTAGGATTTTGTTGGCCCCCCTCCCCATTTCTCCGTTGGCGCCTATCCCTATGGACCCTTCTACCCGGAAGTGGCCCAATAGGAAATAGCTGCCCATAAAAATAAAATATGTTTTAATATTAATTCAACTAATTAATATAAAACACATATATTATCATATTTCATACTCCGGAACTCCTTCTGGACCCCTTACGATCATCATCGGATGTTACCCGGAACCTTTTGGTCTCTCTCTCTCTCTCTCTCTCTCTCTCTCTCTCTCTCTCTCTCTCTCTCTCTCTCTCTCTCTCTCTCTCTCTCTCTCTCTCTCTCTCTCTCTCTCTCTCTCTCTCTCTCTCTCTCTCTCTCTCTCTCTCCCGCGGTGCCGGTTCGAACCCAATGCGTCCCCACCCTTAAGTGCGCCACCCTTCGGCTCGGAGATGCTACGGACATGACCAAGGCTCCTTTGCGTCAATGATCAACAATGGGACCTGGATGCCTATAATGACTACCCGTGCATCCACGAATCTCATCGCTTGAACCTTAACTGCATAGTACTATTACATTTGCCATACGATACCTAGGTCATCCGAGATTTGATCTCAAGTATCTCCATACTTGTGTTCGATCTCGTTACCGATGAGCTCGTTTACTTGTTCCCGTGCCATTGCATTCCATGACCTAGTCATACGCTTGTAAGCTTCGTTAATACAACGTCACCGAGTTGGCCACGTGTATCTATCTGTTACTTGGATTAGCAAATTATGGTATTGATAAAAATCTTCAACCCGTGTCTTCAGAAAACCCAACAATACCTTTATGATCATCCTTTCACATCTTGATACTTGATATCATCAAAGTCTCTTTCTAAAATAGTGATTATGCATTATCTCACAGTCGAAGGATATAGGCCACGGTGTTTCTATGTTATCATCAGTAACAAATGTTTAAGTAACTAGAACGCATTGTGATTAACTTTGGGTGTATGTCTATCACACCATTCTCCAATGATGTGACCTCATTGTCAATCGGCAGTATCACCATGATCTCAAAAACATAAGATCATCACTTTTCCAATGATCTAGTTTACTAGAGGTAACTAGAGACCTGGTTGTTTACATACCACACATGTATTAACGTTTCGTATTAATATAGTTATATCATGGTAAGAAACGTATTATGAACAAGAGATTCATCAAATAAAAAACATTTTATTATTTGCCTCTAGGGCATATCTCCTTCAGAGTCGTCATGATATTCATCGTCAGAAACCTCCATCGGGTCCATCAGGTTCTTTCCCTTGCCATCCACCTTCATCGAGGCCTTGCCCTTGCCCTACACCTTCTGGGATGCCGATGCCAACAACTCGGCCTGAACCATCCGCATATCCTCCTCATACATTTCCTGCCACAACTCTTCGATGGCTACAGACACTGCTAGAGTTTCCACGAGCTGTTGCTGCTTCGTGGCATGTCTATCCTGCTCTATGGCGTGATGGTAGGACCTAGACCAGGACATGGCCTCCTTCATGTCGCCATCCTCCTCATCAGAATCATTGTTGACGAAGAGAACAAGATTGACATCAAACATGAACCGGTGACCGACATTGCGGCTTCTGCTCGAGCTTGGATGAGTCATGCTCGGTCCCAAAGGAGCCAACTGCAGAGACGATGCACCCAAGATTGTCTCAAGAAACCATGGATATATGATACGATGACAACAGTTAGAGCTGTCGCCGTGACGGGGGTGGAGCAACCACCGCGAGCCAATGAAAGGTCAAAGAACTGGATGTGGGGTCGCAAGGAGAGGAAGAGGAGGTCAGCGGTGGCAGGTGCAAGGAGGAGGGAATGTGACTCTTAGTAGGCACGCCCACTCATACCGGAATTAATGGCGAATGGGGAGCGTTCAACCGATGGGTGGGGCATTGATTGAGCTTGGTAGACTAAGGGCACAACGGAACATACTAGGCAAGATTTGATAAGACGGCGGGGCAGCGGAGTGGCTAGGATGGTAACATAGACGGCGGGGAAGCTTTTTTTCCTGCCAAGCGTCATTGAAGGAAAAAACTATTTTTTTTATGGAATGTGTGGTGAGTGGGCCGGTCAGGGTAAGACTGCATAGGATTTCGAACTGCAAGATGCCCTTTTGAATCTCGACGGCTTCTCTCCCGGCGATGGCGCCGCCAGCGGCCGGATCCCCCCGCCCCCTTGCTCCGGAGCCTGCCCCTCTTCGCTGGAGGGCATCAGCGGCCTCCTGCTTCGCCGGCTGCCGGCCGGGCTGGTCCCGCGCCACTGTAGTGCTGCGGCCAGCGGAGGGCCGGCTGGTGCTCCTCAACACGGCGGGGGTCGTCGTCGATGCCCGTGACCGGCGACAGGGCGAATTCCTGCGGCAGGGCGCGGCGTTGCTCTTCCCGGCGCACAGGGTCCGTGTCGGCGGCCGCATCCTTCCTCCGCCATCGTCACTCTCCTCGCCGATGCCTGGCCGGTTGCCGGCTTCACCGCCTTCCTGGCCGTTGCCGCCGGAGAGGGTGGAGGAGCTGGCAAACCTCCATGGCTTGGCCTGGGGGATGTCGAGGAAGAGGACGAAGGTCGTGGCTTGTCGGCGTCAGGTGTGCCTCCGGCGGCGGAGGAGCCGTGCTGGCCTAGCGATGGTAGTGAGAAAGGGGTGGCCACCAACCGCTGCCCCTCCCCACTCATTCGGCCATCCCTCGATGGGTTCCTCCCCTGGCTCGGTTGGCCGTGCGATGGCCTCGCCGGCGGGGCAGGACGACAGGGAGTGGCGCTGCGGCGGCACCTCAGCAAGGCAGGGACGGGTTCAGTCGCGGGCCGAGGCGGGCTGCCGACCTTGCGGGCCTGGAGCGAGGGGCTACTGCCGGGCAGGCTGACTGGGCCGCTCGCGGGCTTTGGCCTGCTAGTAGTCGGGCTAGGCCGGCCCAGCAGTGGCCCACTTTGCCTTCGGCTGGCCTGAGCCACGGGGCGGACGCGGTGGCCCCTCTGCGGCCCACCACCCTCCCCCAGTTAGTTTCCCTAGCTCGCAATCCGGGCGTTCTTCGCCCGTCCGCGTCCGCGCCTCGTCCTCCTCCAGCCGCCACCAGCCCCGACGCTCACGTCCCACCACCGCCGCCCCGCTCCTCGCCCTCGGAGCCTGACGCCGGCCACGCGTCCCCCCTCCCCTCGCCGCCCGCGGTCCCCGATCCGCCCGCCTCCGTCCGATGCTCGCTCCCAGCCCGCGGCCAGGGGGGCAGGCAGCTGCATACCGCCACCCGGAGCGTTGCTCCCCTCCCCCGTTCCGCAAACAGCAGGGGCGGCGCCCCTCGTGGTCGCCCCCTCGCGCACATCGCCGCTACGAGGAGCAGCGGCAGCGAACCCCCCCCCCCCCCCAAGTGTGCGGAGCTTGACCACGAGGCGCGTCTCCAGAAGGCTGCGTTGCTTTCCTGCGGTGAGCTTGGTGGGCCTCGCCAAGGCACTGGCTGGGCAGACGTGGGTCCATGGCGCGAGGGACAGGAGCTGCCACGCCCACTCGCGATCGCCGAGAACCGTCCTGCCGGTGCGGAGGCGCCGGTCGCGGTGCCAAAGAAGAAAAAGAAGAAAAGCAAGAAGAAGAAGAAGAAGAAGAAGAAGAAGAAGAAGAATAAGGAGAAGCCGCAGGCGCCTGTCGATGCCTCGGGCCCAACCCCGGTTACCTCGGCGGCAGCGGGAGGGTCGATGGCCGCTTCGGCCATTCTCCGCCTCCGGGAGAGCCTGGGCTACTATGGCCACGGGGTTGATGGGGGCTTCTACTACATCGAGCTGGGCGGGGTTTCGATGATCGTCCCTAAGACTCTTGCGATGGTGTCGATCCTCCCCAAGCAGGACCACGCCATTGCGGTGGAGGTGACAGAGTCGCTTCTGCATGCGGAGCTCGGCGTGGTGCTCCCGGGCCATGAGTGGAATGTGCGCCGCATCTCGGCTACCGAGTTCGCAGTCTCGTTCCCCCCGGTGGCGATCCTTCGCATGTGCGCCTGCGGCACCTCGTTCACTCTGCCGATTCACCAGCTGAAGGTATCCATCAAGCCTTCGTCCGCTGCCCAGGACACGGTGGCCACCCTCTCGGAGGTTTGGGTGCGCCTGAGTGGAATCCCCTTCGAGGCCAGGTGCCCTGAGGTTGTGGCGCTGATCTCCCAGGCGGTGGGGAAGCTGACTGAGGTGTACATGGGCTCCCTTGCGGGTCACGGAGCGGTCCGGCTTCGTCTCCTCTGCCCGGACCCCTCGGTGCTCCCGATCTCCCTGCTGTGCTTCTTCTTCGACCGGGTCGGCAGGGATCTCCTGGTGGAGCTGGACGAGGAGGCGGCTGCCCTAGAGGCCAGGTCCCCGCCTCCCCCACCTCCTCCTCCCGCCGGCTCGGAGGGGGGAAGGACGGGGATGGTTCTGGGAGAGAGTTCTCGGAGGACAGTGACTCCGGGTCCGACCCCTTGCCGCTGGCTACCGACGCCTCGCCTCCCCCTCCGCAGCCTGCCAAGGGGCGTGGGCGGCCCCTTCGGCTCCCCTGGCCGAGTCGTGCCTTCTGGGAGGGGGGATGTGCTCCCCAGGATGCCGCCCTCTCTCTCTCTGAGCGCCCCGGCCAAGCTGGCCCTGGTGGATCTTCCCAGGTGTTATCGTCCCGACCCTCCAGCGTCCACCGGCCTCGACATCGAGCAGTACAGCTCCAACCTGGACCTAGGGGCCTCCTCCCCGCCTAGGTCCCCGCGCGCTTCGCCTCGTTCCCCGGAGGAGGAGACCTCTAGGAGTGTGGGTTTGGTGGTCTGCTCCCACCTATCCCCGCGCTCTCCTGGGGTTGTGTGTTACTCCCTCCCTCCGGACACCCCAGACCCAGCAGGGATGTCCAGCGGCGCGGTTGACTCCGCCTCCCCCGTGGCTGCTTCCAAGCTGCGTCGGGCCCGGGGCCCCAGACCGCCGCCTCCTCCCCCCTCCCGACACAGTGTTCGGCTCGCAGACTCACGGGCAGGCTTGTCCGCGCCCGAGCCGACGGTGGCGGAGCGGGCTTCCCGGCGTGTCGCGGCGCGGGATGAGCTTCCAGGTACTTCCTCTCTTCCTCTCGTTGCCCCTTATGATACCTGTCCGTCTGGCTTGCCTGGTTCTCCGTTTTGTGTGCTCTCCGAGGTTTCGCTAGCCCACCTGGGCGAGGTTGCTGATGACTGTGGATTGTGTTTCGCGGCGAGAAGGGCCCCAGGATGGCGCAGATAGCTGCCATTAAGGCACAGGAGGGGTATGCGGGAGCGATCGCGGCTGCCCGGGCTCGTGATTCCCGGGAGCGGGAACGCTCCCGGATCCTTGTTGTGGAGCGGGCCGCCGTGCCTGATCCCAACGAGGAGACCCCACCTGCTCCTGATGAGCGGAAGGTTCCCCACAAGCTGAACCCCTTGGGTAGGCCACGTGGGAGACCACCTAAGGCCGTTGCGTCCCGTCCTCCCGCCTGTCGTGCCCGTTCGGTCCCCGCTAAGGGGACCCCCGTGGCCTGAGTTGTCTCGATGGACATTCTCCGTGTCTTCCAGGCGTTCATTTGGAACATCCGGGGGTTCGGGCACGAGGGGCATCGCCGCCAGTTAAAAGAGTACATCCGCTTGGAAGCGCCGGATATTGTCGGCCTTTAGGAGACGATTCGTCAGGATTTCTCTATCGCGGAGTTGGAGGGTCTGAGCCGCTGCAGATTCTCCTGGTCGTGGCTTCCCGCTAACGGGCACTCGGGGGGTATCCTCCTCGGGGTGAAGGAGGATACCTTCGAGGTTGAGGATATGGACCGCGGGGAATTCTTTGTGAGCATGGCGCTCACCCATAAACAATCTCGCTTCAAATGGGAGGTGATCATTGTATATGGCCCTGTGGACCATAGGAGGTCTGCTGACTTTCTGCTCGAACTCAAGTCGAAAGTGGAACGGACGAGCCTCCCGGTCGTGGTAGCCGGCGATTTCAACTTGATCCGTTCTACCGACGACAAGAGCTCGGCGAATGTGGACCTCCCTAGGATGTGTATGTTTAACGACTGCATCGCTGATCTGTCTTTACGCGAGATTATGCAGGTGGGCGCTAGATATACGTGGACGAATAAGCAGCTCTCTCCGATTCGCAGTGTTCTTGACCGTGTGTTGGTGTCTGTTGATTGGGAGGTGGCTTTACCCTTGTGTTCTCTGAAGGCGGTCACCAGGATTGGCTCTGACCACACCCCCTGCTCCTCTCCTCTGGAGGAGGGCGCCCTCCATGCCTGAACCGCTTCCACTTCGAATCCTTTTGGCTCCAGAAGCATGGATTTGTGGAGACTGTTCGAGCTAAGTGGATATCGGCGGCTGCCTCACCCCCTCGGATGTATTGCACGGTTGATCTTTGGCACCATTGTGCCATGTTGACCCGTCAGTTCATGTGAGGGTGGGGTGCTAACTAGGGGGCGGCTCTCAGGGACCAGAAGGACGCCATCCTCCGGGATATCCAGGCCCTGGACCGAGAGGCTGACCTTCGCGGCCTTTTGGCGGAGGCCTGGTCCCATAGATACTCCCTTGAGTCCTCCATTATGGAGATCTATAAGGGGGAGGAGGCTTTCTGGCGGCAACGGAGCCACCAGAACTGGACCATCCAGGGGGAATCAAACACGGCCTACTTCCACGCCATTGCTAATGGACGGAGCAGGAAGTGTTCGATTCCTTGCCTCTGGGAGGGGGGGACGCTGCTGGAGTCCCCACAGGATCTCTCCTCCCATATTTACTCCTTCTTTAAAGGTCTGTTCTCCTCGGCGCCGAGGTCGGGTCTCTCCCTGGCCCCGGACTTCTGGTTTGGGGAAGCTTTGGTTTCCCCTGGAGAGAATGAGGAGCTCTCTCGCCCCTTCCTCCCCGGGGAGGTGGAGGCGGCCCTGAAGTCTATGAAGGCTGGTTCGGCCCCAGGGCCAGATGGCCTCCCGGTGGCGTTCTTCCAGGCGTTCTGGGTGCAGTTGTAGCCGGTGATTATGCAGATGTTTCAGGAGTTCTACACGGGGACCTTGGTGATGTCTCGACTGAATTTTGGTGTGATTACCTTGATCCCCAAGGTAGTGGGGGCCACGGACATCCTCCAGTTCCGTCCGATCACGGTCACCAATGTGGTACAACGTATCTTTGCCAAGGTGTGTGCCCTCGGTCTCGCTCCTGTCCTGGAGCGGCTCACTCACCCCCTATAATTCGCCTTCCTTAAGGGACGCCTGATTCATGAAGATGTCCTTGCACTTCATGAAATCATTCATGAAGTAAAGGCACGTCACCAGAAATGGGTATTCCTCAAGCTGGACTTCCAGAAAGCCTATGACCATTTGGACTGGGCTTTCTTGAGACTAGTTTTGGAAAGGAGGGGGTTTGATGACCGCATGATCTGTTGGATCATGTAGTTTGTTATGAGTGGGAGGACAACGATCAACATCAACGGCGAGATTGGCATGTACTTTAGTCCCTCATGTGGAGTTAGGCAGGGAGATCCGATCTCTCCCCCTCTTATTTAATGTCGCGGTTGATGCCCTGGCTGAGATTTTGGATAGAGCCAAAATTGCTGGTCATATCACGGGCGTGGTCGGGAATATTATTCTGGGAGGGGGGATCTCCCAGCTGCAATATGCGGATGATACCATGATCATGGTGCAGGGGTCGGAGCTTGATATTATCAACCTGAAGTTCCTGCTACTGTGCTTTGAATCCATGTCTAGACTAAAGATTAACTTTGACAAGAGCGAGGTGATGACCCTTGGGTTCTCAGGCGAGGAGAGCCAACGTATAGTAGATAACCTGAACTGTCCGTTGGCTGAGTTTCCCATCACCTATTTGGGGATGCCCATCAGGGATACTAGAGTTCTTATCAGGGACTTGGTACCCCTGGTCACGAGGGTGCGCTCTAAGGCTGAGCCCTGGAGAGCACGCCTCACGACTAAGGGGAGCAAGACGGTTCTGATCAACTCTTGTCTCTCGATCTTGCCTATGTATCAGATGGGAATGTACCTGCTGCCAGAAGGGACTCATGCCGACTTTGCCAAGGAGTTGTCTAGGTTCTTTTGGGCGGCGAGGGATGGCCACCAGAGATACCATATGGTCAAATGGGCGGACGTTTGTGCCCCCAAATCCCTTGGGGGGCATAGGGATTCTTGACTCTCGCCGCTTCAATGTGGCGTTGATGCTCAAATGGGTTTGGCGCATCGATGACGGGGGGCTTTGGCTTCATCTCATCAAGGACAAATACCTCTGGGGCCGCCCCTGTTGGCTTGCGAGCGTAGGAAGGGCTCGCAATTTTGGTGAGCCATCCAAGATATTAAGCATTTCATTGGTTTGGGTATTTCCTTTGTTCCTGGCAATGGCCAGGGGGGTGCGGTTTTGGCTAAATCCGTGGATCCTGCATCTTCCCCTAGCGGTGCAGTTTCCTGGCCTCTTCGCCATTGCCTCCTACCCCGCGGCCCTTGTTGCTGAGACCTTCCTCGAGGACCGCTGGAACATCTTGTTCCGCCGGTCCTTTAGTGCGGCCGAAACGGAGGCGCTTGAGCATCTCATGGTGGTGCTCCCGCCCTCTCTGTCGGAGCCGGCGGACGCGGCCTCATGGAGGCTTCATCCCTCTGGGGAGTTCTCGGTGAGTTCGGCTTACCGGGCCCTATTCTAGGGCCCGCAGTTGCGCTGGACCTCGCCTCTTTGGAAAGCCCCCATCCCCCTTAGCCTTCGGATTTTCGTCTGGCAGCTTCTCCGGGACCGCCTACCTTCGGGCGTGGAGGTTGCCAAGCGCAACGGTCCCGGCAACGGCCGCTGTCCCCTTTGTGGGACCCCGGAGACCTGTGCTCATATTATGTTCTCCTGCTCGGCTGCTCAGTTTTTGTGGTCCTTTGTTCGGGAGGCACTGGGTCCTGCGTGGCAGGCGCAGGAGCTTGGCGAGTTCTTGCAGACCCAGGCAAACAGGGCTGGAGGGGGTCGCCGCCTCTTCTGGCTCGTGTTTGCAGCCATCACCTGGACCTTGTGGAATATTAGAAATAAGATGGTGATTGAGAAGGTTTTCCCTTTCCCGTGTGTCTGACTCGATTTTTGCTTTTCTTGCCTTCCTTCACTAGTGGTCCCCGTTGGTGAGACAGCGTGACCGATCGGCCTTTGACGACACCTTCCGGGCCTTGAAGACGGCGGCGATCCCCTTCTCGGTGCCGGCGGCCATATGAGTTCGACGGCTTGAGTGTTGGCCTTTGTTTTCTTTTTTCTCTTGGGTTGTGTTGTGCTGTGGCCCCAGCAAACGCTCGTACCGTTTTCTTTCGTTTTGGCTTCGGCCGGTGCTGTGGCTTGTGAACTCGTTGTATCGGAACTTGGCTTTATTTATAAAGCGGGGCGAAAGCCTGATTCGAGAGAGCGTCATTGAAGACAGCTCATTCGGGGATGGCGAGCGGCATGGACGCGCACACATGTGTTGCTGGGTGTGAAGTTTTACCACGTTCGCATGATCCATTTAAGCTTATACCCAGTCCCACTTGTAAGCTTGCAGTGAGTTCCACACATGCTAACTACTCGTGAGAAGGGTCTTTAAACTTCTTGGCTCGATACCATTTAGAATTCAACACATATTTTTTAAAAATTGTATCGTACATATATTGCAATGTACCTTGAGTACCAAATAGTACTAGTGTGATGAAAAATCTTGCGTCTACTCTGACCTTCATCAGGAGCTATGGTCCGAAAGATTCGTTCATTTTTTCAACGCACGTACACACCACGTCCCGCGACTAACTGGAGATTTCTTGGCCGGCCGGTAAGGACCTACCGAGCTGCCAAAATAGAGAACGTGGAACTGAAAGTCGCTCAAGACGTCCACGAGCTTGGCTCAAATGGAGTGTAGTTACGGGGACGTACTCCGTAGTCCGTACGTGCGATCCATGGAGCCATGACCATAATAATCTGTACCTACACAAGCACTAATCACCCCTCTGAAACCCCTGGACCTATATTAATTCGACGATAAGCCCCCGCTATAAATACGTCCCGGTTTGTGCACACTAGCTACCTCCACAGCACGCGCAGCAACACATCTCGAAGCAAGTAGAAAAAGCTAGCATCGAGCGTTCCGGCAGCAAAAATATGGCCACCACCAAAGCCATGGCATCCTCCTCGGTCATCCTCCTCGCCGCGATCCTCCTGGCCACAGCCTCCGTGCAGGCGCGCCACGACAGCCTGCCGCCTCCAACGGCAGAGGCTCCGGCGCCAGTACAATCGGCCGGAGGGCAGTGCACGCTGGAAGGCATTGCTGAGGTCGGAGTGTGCATGGGCCTCATCAAGCTCGAGAGCGGCGTCCTCGGAAGGACGAGCACCGCTGCTAGGGATCTGTGCTGCCAGCGGATCCGTGGGAAGCCAATCGCCGACGCCGTCGCATGCCTATGCACCGTCTTCTGGCCGTTCAATGCCCGTGACCGCGCCGAGGTCGCCGACGACGTCAATGCCGTCCTCACCGTCTGCGGCGAACCTCGCGTCCCTGACCCCGTTTGCATCCAAGGAAAGGCCCAAATCGGCCTCGCCGTCCGGTGATGCACACATCGGTGCCACGCACACGTCACCTCTGCTATAATATATGTGCCGCGTAAATAAATTTCTGATACCTGTATACTGTGTCTGTCGTCAGCCCAGCTTAAATCAGCGGCATGTATGCTGTTTAAGCCCCCCGCTCTTATAAATAAAAAGTCGTGATCTCATTGATAAAAAGAATGATTTTTGGCAAATGCTCCGGGTTCACTCTATAGCCGTCACTGATATAGAATCGGGCCTTATAAATCACGGCATCAGCAAGGAGTGTTCCTGAAGTTAGACTTCCAGAAAGCCTATAACCGTCTGAAGTGGTCCTTTGAAAAAGAGGGGGATTGACAACATGATGATCGGCTGGATTATACAATTCGTCATGAGCGGAAGAACATCAATCAATGTAGTCAACGAGGAGATTAGCCCTTATTTTCGGCCATCTTGCGGAGTTAGACAGGGGGACCCCATCTTCCCCCTCCTGTTTAACTCAGCAGTGGATGCCCTGACAGAGATCATGGAAAGAGCCGAAGTCTCTGGCCACATCTCTGGTGTGGTGGGGCATCTTATCCCCGGGGGTGGTATCTCACACCTCCAGTATGTAGATGACACAATGATTATGGTACAAGGCTCGGACCTCGACAACATCAATCTCAAGTTCCTGCTTCTTCACTTTGAATCCATGTCCGGCCTCAAGATTTACTTCGACAAGAGCGAGGTGATGATCTTGGGATACTCGGATGAGGAGCGGCAGCGCATTGCGGACAACCTCAACTGCCGGCTGGCTGATTTCCCAATTACGTATCTCGGAATGCCCATCCAGGAGACTCGGGTGTTGATCAAGGACCTTGCTCCCCTGGTCACGAGGGTACGGTCCAAAGCTGAGCCCTAGAGAGCGCGGCTCACGAGTAAGGGAAGCAAGACGATCTTGATCAACTCGTGCTTATCGAGTCTCCCCATGTACCAAATGGGACTATACCTGCTACTAGAAGGGACCCATGCGGACTTTGCTAAAGAGTCGCCCCGCTTCTCCTGGGTGGCCAGGGATGGTCACCAAAAATGCCATATGGTTAAATGGGCTGATATATGCGCCCCCAAGGATCTTGGGGGCATAGGTATACTTGAATCACGCCGTTTTAATGTGGCCCTGATGCTGAAATGGGTGTGGCGTATCCTTAGGGATGATGTAGGTCTTTGGCTGAAGCTCATCAAGGCCAAGTACCTCTGGGACCGGCCCCTATTAGAATGCGAGTTGAGGGAGGGCTCCCAATTTTGGAAAGTCCTCCAAGATATCAAACAGATCATTCAGCAGGGGGTTACCTTCACTATTGGCGATGGGTGTGGCATCCGGCTATGGTTGGACCCTTGGTTGCTGGGATCCCCTCTCTGCGAGGAGTTCCCGTCCTTGTTTGCCATTAGTGCCGACCCCTCAGGGTTGGTGGCCGAGGCCTTCCAAGAGGGACGTTGGAATATCCCATTCCGACGGACCTTTAGCCTGGCTGAGGCGACGGTCTTCCAAAGATTGAGGGTTGCGCTCCCTGAGGGCCTCTCTATAGGTAGCAACACGGTGTCATGGCACCTGACCCCATAGAGGGAGTTTTTGGTTAGCTCGGCTTACAAGGCCCACTTCCAGGGGCCGGTTCTTAGTTGGACTTCGCCCCTCTGTAAGGCCCCCTTCCTCTTAGTATCCGGATCTTCGTCTAGCAACTTCTCTAGGACCGCCTTGCCTCGGGTGTGGAGGTGGCTAAGCGGAATGGGCCCGGGAACTGCTTGTGTCCATTATGTGGGACACCGGAGACGTGTTCCCACATAATGTTCACTTTCTCGGCTGCTCAGTTCATGTGGAGCTTTGTCCACGAAGCCCTCGGGCCTCCCTGGCAGGCCTAGGACCACGAGGAGTTCCTATAGACTAAGGCAAACCGTGCTAGAAGGAAGCACCGCATCTTCTGGCTAGTGTTTGTGGCCATGGCTTGGATACTTTGAAATGTGAAGAATAAGATGGTGATTGAATAGATCTTCTCCAACCGAGCTTCTGACCCTATTTTTGCTTTTCTCGCTTTTCTGCAGCAGTGGTCCCCATGAGCACCTGGACGACATTCTGCGGGCGGTGAGGATGGCGGCGCTTCCCCTCGCGGCGCCCGATCACGTGTGATCCAGGATCTTGCCGTTTTTGTTTATTTGGGCTTTCTTGTGCTGAGGCCCCATCGGACTATTATTTTCTTCCTTTTTTGGCTTCGGCCGGCCGCTTTGTGCGGTGAATCTTGTTTTATCTGGATGTTTGCTTTATTTATAAAGCGGTGCGCATGCCTGTTTCGAGGAAATGGAGAAGGTGAGAAATACTAGGGTGTGATTTCACATGCCAACAAGTTAAGTGAGATGACATAGCATCCATCGCTACTGAATCTAATATTTATTAATTATTATCATGAATAAAATATCTTAAACCGATACTCCCGCAATCTAGAATTTTCACCAACTTGGAATTAATGATTCAGTGGGCCGGGTGAGTTTATATGTGCGGCTCCTCCATAAGAGTTAATTTTTTAGTCATGTAACACACATTTTGTGTGTGCTACGGTAGAAAGTGAGATAGTGTACGCGCAAACAAAAGTGAGACGGTGGAATTTCCTCCGATCTCCGCTAGTTATAAGGCGTTCTTGTGTTGATACATATAGTCGATATAACCACAATCTAAAATTTCTTATGCATTAGTTCTGTGTGTGATGTCCATGTGAAGAAGCCTGCCTAGACCGCATGCATCACTACATATATGAAAGACAACCAACTCAGCTATCCATCTGTCGTACCAACTCAGCGATTGCACTGTAGATATGAAGTTTTGCACATCTACAGTGCTTCCCGTCTCCATACCGTGGCCGCGTCTATCCCAAACCATCGAGGCCTCCTCCCATCGCCCCCTCTTCGCCGTGTTCTATCTGTTGGCTGCCACGTACTTCGTCCCAGTGATTGCGTGCCGTCCCGTCTTATTTCCTCTCCTATATTTCCTCTTCTTTCCATGTCCCGTGGCGGAGAGGGTCTCTCCATTCTCGAGCCGCCGCCTATGAATTCCCCTTCCCAGCCCCATGCCAGAGAAAAAAGGGCCACCGCTGTCCTGGTGCCCTGCCACGTCTTCCGCCATGCCCTCCCCCTCTCCGTTCTCGAACTTCCTGGACGGCAGCGCGCGTCCCCCATCGCGACCTCCTGTCGAGCGGCCAGTCGCAATCGGCCAAAGCCGACCGTATGCGATGGAGTCGGCACGGCGGCGGTGCCACCTCCCAGGCGAGGGCAAGGCGGACGGTGCCCGCGTGTCGCGCGGCGCGATGAAGGCGGGTGGCGATGGCCACCTGCGCGCTTAGTCGCCGGGGGACAGCGACCGGCGAGGACGCAGTGGGAGCTGCCACGGCCTCCAATCGACAGCGACCGCGCCGGGATTCGAGGGGGTGGGCGTCGGGGGTCCGTCCAGCGATGCCGACGGCGCCATCTTATGTGTCCCCGTCGCTGGGAATTTGCGCCGCTGCTGGCCGACGGTCAGGTTGTGCCTAACCGCTGGGAGCCGCCTCCGCCAGTTTGTCGAATTTGGGGCACCTTCGTGTTAGGCTGAAGCGACAGGAGCCAGACCATGGGAGGTGTGCCATGGCTGCCGCCGTTCCCAGAGAGGAGGTCGCGGTCACGCGTGGTGGTGGTGCAGGGATTGACACGTTGTGCGTTGCGCGTGTTTTCTGTGCTATCTCATCCCGCAATTGATGAGGCGACCATGCTACGATGCCATCTACTACTTGGTAAGAGATCTTTCTATAGGAGATGTAGGTCGCTCATGATGTCCTCCGTGGAGCGCGCGTCCGCCGAAGGCCGCCGGGACGGCGGCATCGATGCTGACGGTGGAGCACCAGTGTTCGACTCTGGCGAGAAGAGGATAGTGGGCGGCGCGGCGATCAGCTTTTTCTTCATCTCCATGCCCTCTCTGTGTGCCGCTGGCGGTTGTTGCCACTCAGGCTTCTCTCTGTCCAACGTAATTACAAGTTTTTCTCCTTTTCAGGTACAAACACAATGCTTCGCGTGAGAACAAGGACTGGTATGATTTGGATCTGCTGTATGTGTTCTCGGTGAGATTTAGTTCTTTCTCCCCTCAATCAATAGACGTTCTCAGTGAGAAATCCTTTAGATGATAATTCCTGACGTCCTTGATGTTTGTTTAACCCCAAGGCTCGCCTTATATTCCTTTACCAAATAACGAATTTGCACATGTGTTAATTCCTTATTCTTGCATGTGGAGTTATGGACTGTGTTGTTTAACTACGTTCAGCTATTTTCATAGTTTAGTGATTCTCGCATATGATTCTTGCATTGATCAATTTTGCCTGGGCCTTTTGTTTTTGATTTTTTGGTTATTTTTGCAGGTTCTTGGCCTGGGAGGTCTTATTATGGGGATCCTCGCCATGTATGTAGGCATTGCGCTGAATATTTTTGGTTATGGTGATCCTTGCCATTTATGTAGGCATTGCACTGAATATTTTTGGTATCTGGAGGGTTCCAGGCGCTTGAATAGGTGGAGTCGAATTGGTTATACTGGTTGTTGAAGTGACGGAAGGGTATCACTTTGGATTTATCCTCATTGGCCTTTTTCTTTGGCCGAGCTACTTGCTTTGATGGAGATGCTGAATCTAATAGGTCCGTGCAATTGATTCGTGAGTACAATTTTGTGTTCGCCTTTACTTCTTTTGGTGTTCATGTTGGTAAGATAAGATAGTTTGCATTGCCGTCAAGCTGTAGTGAATATGTATTGGAGATTTTGGCGGGGTTTGTTGGTAGATATTTTTCTTCTTCAAAAAATGCTTAGAAGTTTGAATTCAGATGAGCAGTTCATTTTCATGGCCACTATGTACTCTTCAAGGCAAAGCAAACTTTTTTGGAACATAATAACATGAAAGCATTTTATTCATGTAGGAATATTTTACGGAGAGAAGTGCGAAGGGGTACACACTGATCAATGAGAGAACATCTCTCCCAGGACATGGACATGTATCTAAAGAAACACGGCTAATATCTAGAGACCTACACTGGATTTTGAGATTTTAGCAGGGCCAGATGGCAAGTCTTTGCATTGAAGCACCTATTGACATGAGATGTTCTGCTTGGATGCAAAGTTCAGGATTTTTGAATAGCTGCAAGGGGCCTGATGACACACTGACTTGAGACGTTGAAGATGGATGTAGCCGCTGCCTCTAAAGACAATACCGAGCAATCTATAAAGAAACTTGGTTCCTGTATGGGAAGCTTCTTAGCCACAACAGCCTGGAGAGGAGATGATGCTGGTGTAGATAGGGTTGAAACATGCAGCTGTTTTAAGTGCTAATTGCAATCAGTAGCGATGCTAGGTACCGTGAGTCATGTCTGTTCTTTTTCTTCTCATGTTATGGCCATCTTGATATTGCCTACATCTGTTTTCTTGCCTATCATTTAGTTCAATTATTTATATGAGGTATTACATGTTTGCATTCTACTGTACAATACTTTTTTCCAACTAAACAACTATTCTTTATATGCATGAATGCTTTTGTTACTTAGCCCTCTCATGCAATCACTCTTGTGAAATAATTACTATATTATCAGTTGGCCTTTTTCCTTCCCAAATTAACTCTTTGTAGTGTAGATTGCCGTAATTTTTTTTTGTTGCCATAAACAGATTGATAAGGTGTTCTGAGCCTAAAATATTTCCAACTGCCTTGCTGACTGTACTGTCCTGATAGCTTTGAGAGAAAAGTAAGTACCGCTTTGTTTCTTAACATCTCTTCTATTAGGTAAACCAGTATAGCGCTTATGTCCACGTTGTGTGCTCACGACCATTAAAAATAGGTACAAAGCTGCTATACAACTCTGTTGACAAAAGAACTGCGGCCCTTTTTCACACTCAACTCAACAAAACCTGATTAAATACAAAACACAGTTCACTTATTAGTATACACCATTGAATCAACAACACGGGCGCGGCGTGTCGCCGCGCCTAATTTCCTAGTATAGTCAAAGTTTTGCGTCGTCAGCGATCTGTCGCACCACACACTCGATCTGTATTAGTGTCTGCTAGTTAAAAGACGCTAGCTCTTGAATGGATAATACATGTAGTTGTGGTGTGCAACTAACTAATATAAAATTTCCTATGCATTAATTATTTTTGCAACTAACTAATATAAAATTTGCGTAGGAAGAGAAATTTTAGGTTTCAACCGGCCGGGGCCGGCTAAATTCAACGCCTGTACTTGCAATTTACCTTGAGTACCGATATAATATTTCTTGCTTCAACTTTGACCATCATCTATCTAAGAAACAAGAGATAGATCACAGCGATAGGCCGGCTCACATTTTCTCACGTACGTGGCCACATCGCGCGACTAATAACGGGCCGGCCAAAAGAGAAAAGGAACTCACCCAAAACATCCACGAAGCCATGCTGCATGAGCTGAAATATACTATATATGATCGTACGTACGGTACTATGTACGATCCATGGAGCCATGACTCTACAATCTGTACGTACGCAAGCAGTAATGACCTCTCTGACACCCGCGACGACCTGTGAGGTACGCCGATTAGCTTCCTATAAATACGGCCAGCAGGTTTGCACACACACTCTGCCATCACAAGCTAGCAGACCAACATCCGCAGCCAGTTAGCAACGGCACATCTCAAAAGAAGAAGAAGCAGCAACCAAGCATCACCCACCCCAATCAATAGGGGTTTATAGCTCCTATGCGACGTCATTATATGGAATTGGAAGAAAAGCGACATCGTTGAAAAGAATAGCTCGCATGCGACGGTTGTGAGGCAGCTAATATCCCAGGGCCACACGGGCCTTAAAACGGTTGTAAGGACACATTTAACTTTGTTCCAATATTAGGGTTAATCCAAACCGGTTGGTTGGGACAGCCAGTCAAACCAACCGCTTTCGACCGAGAGCGCGCGTAACACTGACTGTAGCTTCCCCGACGGCGGCGGCGGACCTCACCCATCGTTCTCGGCGCCGGCGGCGGCGGCACGGCAATTAATTTAGGCGGCGGCGCTTTCGTTCGACGACGAAGGTGGTGAGTGCCATTTGAAAGCTAATTCCTCTCCCATTCTTCTCAATTCGAGATCTGAGCGTGCCCATTGATGCTAGATTGTGGAGACGAGGGTGTGCTGAACGGGGCGAGGGGGAACGATATGGAGCATGGAGAGGGGACTTCTAATCGGTATATCCTGTATCTCTGCACTTAATTTCTCTAAGGTTGAGCTCTTTGTTCGCTTCCGCTAGCTCACAGTGCCCGCCAAAAACAGGGGAGACGATGTTGCGCGCCAAACCTTCGAATTTCGCATCAATTTCTTTCCCTCTAGGGCTGTTTTAGTTGATGGCAGCACGCAGATCATTGAGAGAGACACGGTTGTTAAATGGGAGGTGGAATTAGAACATGTTGATCCCCAAGAGCTAATAAACATGGGAGAGGAGGCAGTAAGGAAAATGGTGGAAAAAATTGGGGATAGTGTGGTTTGGGGGCCAGAGCAAGAAGTTTCTTTGTTACGATTTGATGATTGCAAATGTGACTATGTTAGGGTTGAGACAGGGGAACATATAGTTGATGAAATCGATGAGCGAAACGGTTGGACAAGCAAAACTGTTCTGTTTTTAGCAGAGCTCATTGATCTGAAACCTGATTCGAGGGTTGGATATGTGGCCTCGAAGCTGGCTGCTCAGATGGTCGAGAATGATTGGGCTGCACAAAGGCAAGTAATGCCTATACTTACTGAGTTGGAAGTGTTAACAGTGGAGGATGATGATGCTAATGCACAAGGGGAGGCTGCAGATGGTAATGCACAAAGGATTGTAACTGTTGATTGGAATTCAGTTGAGATACATGACCGCACTGATTTGGTCATTGCACCAATAGATGACATTGAAATGGCAAAGCTTTTTGGCATTCCTATAGATGACAGAGACAAGGAGAAGAAGAGGGATGAAGCTGCAAATGATGGTGACAACCATTTAAGAGATGAAGAGGCAGATATAGATCTAGAGTTGTTGGAAAATGCTGCAGTTCATGTAGATGATGCACATGATGATGAGCTAGTAACAGTTTATGACAAAGAGGACCCAGTTATTGAAGTTAGGAGATTGTTTCCAAGCATGGATGAATTCAGGATGTGTTTCAGGACATATGCAGTAAAACGTGAGTTTGCTACCAAGACTATGTGGACTGATAAAAAAAAGTTCTATACAAAATGTCGTGGGGTTAAGTAGAAGTGTCGCACGGGAGCTATTTGCCGCCTCACAACCGTCGCATGCCAGCTATTGTTTGTAACGATGTCGTTTTCCTTCCAATTCCACGTAAAGACGTCGCATAGGAGCTATAAGCCCAATCAATGGCCAGCAGCAAAGCCATGGTGCCCTCCCGCGTCTTGCTCCTCCTCCTTGCCGTGATGATACTCATGCTGTCCATGGCCCCCGTCCAGCTGGTGCGTAGTGACAAGAGCGCGCCGCCTCCGCCTCCGCCTCCGCCTCCGCCTCGACAGGCGCCGTGGCAGTCCGCCGGGAGGTACTGCACGAATGACTACTTGTCTGATCTCCAACGCTGCTTCACCGGTGACCTCTTCGTAGTGTTTCCACCCCAGACCAGAAGCGAGAGGGAGCAGTGCTGCCAGCAGTATGTCCGAGAGATGCCAGAAATCGCCGATGAGTGCCTGTGCGTTGCCTTCACGAAATACTTACGTGACCGATCCAACTTGGAATTGCTCGTCAAGAGTGTGCTGTCAGATTGCGGCACTCCTGTGCTCCCCGGCTTCGTTTGCCCCATCCCTTTGATGGGCTAATAAGCCTCACTGCTGTGCCGGCGCGCACAAAGCAGTCCCACCTCTCCTACTAATATATCTATCCGCATAAATAATGTGTCATACTACTACTATCTTGTACCGGTTTAGGCCCAGCTTAGCTTTGTCGAGACGTTCATCATTGCTGTTGCTGATGGTCTTCTAAATAAAAGTTCAACTTATATGTACTGTATGTCTCATGTGTTGGCCCCGTCTTACAACATAGTTTCTGCTGCCCTCGTACTTAATTTGCATGCAAAAATACACCAGGATTTATTTTTACTTGATAAGGATGATATATATATATATAGCACTACCGAGAATTTGTTTCTATATATGTTTTGTTTTGGGTTCTGCATGTAGTTAAGGTGTTCATGTAACCGGTTCTTGTTCGGCAACGTGTATATGCCATGTGTACAAAACCGGCAGAGTTTCAGCCAGGCATGTATGGTGAGATACCGAGGCGCTGTGCGATGCGGCAAGTTTGGCGAGATGCCTGTGATCGCGTGATGCAATCTGTAAACAGGAGTTGAAGCGTAGTTAAGGATGACAATGGGGTGGGTTTGGGTGGTAGACCAAAACCATATCCAAATCTAGATCATTAGCCTCATTCTTTTTTTTCGATAAAGGATGCCTTTATTATTTTTATAACTTACACCCGGCCTCTGCATAACTAGATGCACATAGCCGACACCAATCCACAAGGTCCAACATAAAAGAAAGATACAAAGTGAATTACATATCAAAATGAGAAATTGTAATAGCGTCTAGGTGCATAGGGCAAATCTATCCGAATATTATGCTGCCATCCATGTCTGGTAAATAAGTCCCGTGCCGTATCCTCCAGCCGCGTACACACCTCCATGAACAGCTCGCGATATTCTGCATGATGCAAACTCGACCAAGCCCGAAGGGTACGAGTACACATGCAGAGAACCTACGGAAGAGAACAGTTTATATCATTAAGAACCTTATTATTTCTACATAGCCATAGCAGCCATATAATGGCTATCGCTCCGACCCTAAGAAAATTTTTCTACTTGTTATCAATACCATGTAACCAATTTTCAAAAATGTTGGCAATACTACATGGTGGATACAATCCTGAAGCTACTTGGGTGATTGACCATATAGACCGAGCAAAACTATATTGGAAAATTAGGTGTTTGATTGTCTTATCATGATGACAGAACACACACCCAGGTTTTTCATGCCAATTCCGCCTAATAACGTTGTCTTTTGTAAGAATAATCCCATGACGAAGATACCAAACAAAGATTTTATTTTTAAGAGGTATTTTCATCTTCCAGATCATCCTATTATCTACCACTGGAATAGCCGGCTGAGCTAAAGCATTGTACAAAGAGCTAACAGAAAAGGACCCATTCTTAGTTAGATTCCATCGGAATTCATCTGACTCGTCTGACAATTGTACATGTGTCAGGCGATGTAGCAACATGATCCAAGAGTCAAGTCTAGCACCAATTAGATCCCGTCTGAACATTATATTTGGTGGAAATGATTTGAACACTGTGGCAACCATTTCCTCCTTATAAACGGATAATGGAATATAACGCAGGATATTGTTCTCGAAGGGTAGCATTATCTTGTCATTTATCCTTCCAGAACCTTATTTGTGTTCCATTATTAATAGAGAAAGTCCTGAAGCGTAAAAAATATTTTTTTGACGCTATCAGACCAGCCCAAAAGTGCGAGTCACCAGATTTCTAAACTATTTGGGACAATGCTTTTGAACCAATATACTTTCTCCTAATAATAGTTTGCAAAATCCCTTCCTCATTTAATAACTTATAGAGCCATTTACTAAGGAGGGCTGCATTCTTAACCTATAGGTCATGAATACCGAGCCCACCCTGTTCTTTGGGCCTACACAACACACTCCATTTAGCCAGCCTATACTTCTTTTTCTCATTGTCTTCCTGGCATCAGCCTCACTCTAGCATGCCCACTAAAGTATTCATAGGCATTGATATCATACTGAACCCAAACCTGACGGATACCCGGTATCCGTAGATATCCATGGTTTCTGCTATGCTCATACTTAATTTGCATACAAAAAATACACCAGAATTTATTTTTACTTGATAAGAATGATATATAGCGGTACCGGGACTTGAGGGGAAGGAAGCAATACTACAAGTTATCATAGAAACTTTTTTTGTCCATGCGAAGCTAGTTGGATTTTCACGGGTGAGCTCAGACAGTGAAAATATTGATCAAGTAGTCCCTCCGTCCATGGATAAGTTAGAGTCAAAATATTTCAAATTTAACCAAATATATTATATACTGTAGGATGTCTAGTAGAGGCATCACTTTAAGCAACATCTATGTGGTTAGGATTTAACATAGATTAGTTGCTACGTAATCGTTAATCCGGTTTGAAACCTCTTGTGTTTTTTCTTTGCGAAACTCATGCCAGTACAACGACACACATACCAAATAAAAAAAGAAAATATTGTGATGTACTCCCTCCGTCCCAAAATGTAAGACGCATAAGCTTAACTCAAAAGTCAACATATTCTAAGTTTGACCAAATTAATATGTACAAATATAAAGATCCACAATATCAAATGAATATCAATAGATTCACCATAAAGTATAGTTTTCCAATATGTCCATTCGATATTGTAAATATTCGTATTTTTTAAATAAACTTGGTAAAACTTAGAAGATGTTGACTTTTAACTAGGTCTTTCTTCACCCAATCCCCATGGCTACCCAGCGCCACCACGCACGAGACCACTGTTTCCGTCCCACCGCAGCTCGAAGATCCTTTCCGGCCACACCGCTTGAAGATCCAAGCACCATCCTCACGACAGCGGCGCCACATCGGGGATAAGGCAGCACACATCAAGGGGGATGGCGGCAGGGGCAGACCGAGGACACCTCATCCTATCAAGGACGACGGAGGCGGTGCATGAAGGCTGCTCCAGCCGACCACCGAATCGGGCGACCCCGTTTCCGGCCACACCAGCTTTACGTCCAAGGATTGTCAGCTCTGGGCTTCGGCGGGGTCACCACCACGAGGACAACATGAACTGCAAAGGGCGCCATGACCAAGTTTTATTGCACGTACAAGTCCAGCTCTGCGATCGACAAGGACACTCGTCCATGGCGGCCAAGCCATCGCTCTTTGCCAAATAGCAGACAGAATTGTGCGCGGCCACAGGCGCAGAATCAGGCACATGGGAGCCGCTCGCCACAAACGGAATAAGATGGTGAACATACCATATCTATATTATCGTATCACAATCATGTCACGAAGTTCAGGCTATGATGTTTAGGAAACATAGTGACTCTTTCTTTATACCATGAGACCATATCAAATCACTGTCACCTGATGATGCTTTGATGACACATAACGTCACTCAGTAATATGGTGATCATAAAGGTGTCGTTGGGTATCCAGAGGGACATGTAGAGGAGACTGCATCAAGAGCGGGATTTGTCCATCCGCGTGGCGGAAGATACTCTTGGGCCCACTCGGATAAGTTATATTCATAAGTTGCGCAACATGTGACTAGGTCATGGAAATATCACTTATCGGATCGAGTAAAGAAGGTATTGTCGGTAATGATGCCTACGCACTTCTATTCTTGTAGACAGTTGTTGGGCCTCCAAGTGCAGAGGTTTGTAGAACAGCAGCAAGTTTCCCTTAAGTGGATTACCGAAGGTTTATCGAACTCAGGGAGGAAGTGGTCAAAGGTATCCCTCTCAAGCAACCCTGAAATCAAAATACAAGAAGTCTCTTGTGTCCCCAACACACCCAATACACTTGTCAGGTATATAGGTGCACTAGTTAGGCGAAGAGATAGTGAAATACAAGTGGTAACGGTGCCAGAAAAGAGATTCTGACTTGTTGTTGACGTGGGAGAGACTAAAGGCAAACTGCAATAAAGATGGAAGCAAGCAAATATGCAACAGATCTAGATGCAAACAGTGTTTCAATGCTTAGAAACAAGGCCTAGGGATCATACTTTCACTGAACACTCTCAATAAATATATTCTCTTCATGATACTATCCTGAACTACTCTCCGGTTGGACACTCTAATCTATGGTAGGGCTATAACAGCACACCTCAAAGTACGCCTTCCCAATCTAGATAACCCCACAATGTCACCTTGAGCGCTATATGGTTCCAACAAACACCACAATTGCATAGAGATAACCAACTCAAAATATACGCATGATAAGGATTTATGAACTCTAGCCTAAGTGCCACCACGGCGTGCACGCTGTCACTTTCACACATGTGGGGAGAGCAGAGATCTATTGAAGCACTTGAGTACCAAAGTAGATCTACTTGATTATAAAGCTCATGATCACAATAAGATCACACATAGAGAGAGATGGACACATAGCTACCGGTAGATCCCTTAGCCTCGAAGAAGAACTACTCCCTCCTCATCGTGGGAATCAGCAATGGCGATGGAGATGGTGGTGGAGATCGATGGAGATGGCTCCGGGGGCACTTCACTGCCCCGGCAGGGTGCCGGAATAGAGACTTTCTATCCCTCGAATCTCCCCTTCGGTGGCGGCGGTGCTGTGGAGGTTTTCGTGGATTTCCGCCAGATTATTTAGGGTTTCTGAGTCGGGGGCTTCTTAGAGGCGAAGGAGGCGAGGTCGGTGGAGGGCCAGGGGCCCACACCCCTGGTGGCGCGCCCTAGGTGGGCCCGCGCCACCATAGGGTGTGGCCACCCTGGTGTCCTCCTCGGTCTCTCGTTCGATTTTCCGTATAGTTCCGGGGAAAATATGAAGATTGGTTTTATCCCGTCCAATTTAGAGAATATTCACTTTTTAGCTTTTCTGAAACCAAAACAGCAGAAAACAGACAACTGGCACTGTGGCATCTTGTCAATAGGTTAGTTCTAGAAAGTGTATACAAATATCTCAAAGTGTAGACAAAACATAAGACAAATGATATAAAATAGGCATGGAGCATCAAAAATTATAGATACGTTTACGATGTATTAAGCATCCTCAAGCTTAACTCCTGCTCGTCCTCAAGTAGGTAAGTGATAAAGGGAATAATTTTTAAGGTGACATGCACCATCAAAATCAAGATCAAACCATTTGCAAGCATTGGATGCTGGGATCAAAGAACTCTAAACATGAGCATAAAAGATGAAGTAAAAAACAAAAAGACAAAGTAACTATGCTGCAACATGAAAGGATACAAACAAAGATTCATGAATAACAATGCATTGAAAGACGTTTGTTTGTTTCACATACAAAAAACATAGCATAGTGGCATTTAGTTTGTCCCTCATGGAATAGCAAAACATAAATGCATAGGACACCTTCAAAGTTCATAAGGGTGACTAGATACAAATAGTTTAAGAACTAGCAATATCAAAATTATGAATCAATCAATAAGTTTTGGGACAATGCACGTAGAACTAAGAATTGTTAGAGTACGTATACGTGTATAGACTAGAGATAGACTAGGACTCTATATCTTATACTTCAAGTCTCCTCTTACCCCCGTGTAACTCTATATAAACCCCCAAAGGGTCAGATCAATACAACACAACATTTTAGGATTTAATATTTTCCACATGGTATCAAATCGGTTAGCCTCACGGCGCCGATTCTAGGTTCTTCCACCACTTACGCAACACGCCGCCCCGGGGAGATTACTCCTCGGGGGCACGACACCTAATCTCGATCAATGATTGGATCGGTTCTTTAGTTTAGTTTAGATCTTAGATCAAATTCGTGTTCCTAGATTAGATCTATTTCCAAAATTTCTCGATTACCAATTAGCTACAGAATAAAATCCCCAATCCTAGATCCACAACCCTCTGGCGATCAGAGCTGAATCCACCGACGAAATCGATACAGATATTTGGAACCACTGTCGCGTGGGCCGTACAAGCAGCAGACGGTGTAGTGCTCCCGCGCCGCCCGAACAAGCTGGGACTAGCTTACGTCTTCCTGCCGGAGCGCGCCCATGCGGAGGCAGCCTGTGTGAATGCATGACGGGGATGTTGAGTGCGCGCTTCGCATCAGGCTGCCTCACGTGCAGCAGAAGTACCTGCATCCATCTACTCCAGGGCATGCCTCATCAACATCAAGTGCATGTGTACATGCACACGAAATTCCAGATCAGCGGCCTACGAGCGGTCGGCGCTCATGCGCCAAACTACTTTGCCCTCGCCACCACGCGCAATCGCTTCGACTCCACGTATAGCAGCATCAACACACGGAGCGCGACTGGCACGCCCACCGAGATCGACATCAAAATCTGGATCGCTTCAACACGCGACTACGCCGACATCAAGATCTACACTGCATTAAGCCGGAGTACATCGACCTGAACATCTGCATCAAGCTGTACGACTACAAGCCAAGGTCTTCGTCAAGCACATCCACGAAGAAGCGACATCGACATCATCCACACGTCAGGCCGGTGTGTAACACTACTACGTCGACTTCTCCGACATTAAGGCTTCGGCATCATCGCCGCCACAAGGGACGCCTTCGAGCGACTATTATCGCCGACACGCCTACTCCATTATCGCCGACACATCATTGCCAAGGTCTACATCTACGTGGTCTGCATCAACATCTTCGTCGACACACTGCCGCTGCTGCTATACCCGTCCACATGATGAACATACAATTACGACGCCCTCTGCAATATAACTGCAAGGCACGATGACGGCATCGCCGCGTCCACGACCCCGACGACTGCATCAACAAACCGGCATCACAATTGTGACGCCCCTACGACTGCGCATATGGTTCTGGCCAAACCTTGTGTGCTTGGTGGGTTCCTCCAGTCCTGGAAAGACCGGTGGTCTCACTTATGACCGCGTCCAAGAGACGCCCCGACGGTACCTTTACAAGGTGCAAAACGTCCACAATTACAGCTTCGTCAACAACAACAAAAAAACCGCGCAATTTTTTGCGCCTTTGGCAATGGCGGCCACACAACATACAACGACTACGACATCGACCACACCCATCTGGACCACGGCTATATAACGATCGGCTACCTCGACATCGACATCAAGAACAACGTCTACAGCAACTCAAGAACTCCAGTCAACAGCGTCCGCGTCGTCACTTGCATCCACGCCACTCCCGCTGTGACCGCGGGAGGGAACAGAGGCACTGGAAGGGGACGCAGTCACCGCCCCTAGGTGTCAGCCATGATCATTTTCACGCAGGTGATGATGACAACGAGGTGAAGACGACGGAAGCGCAAGACTTCAAATCCAGTCGCAAGCATCCGCTTCACTCCCGCTCCGACTGAGGGGGATGTTAGAGTACGTATACGTGTATAGACTAGAGATAGATTATGATTCTATATCTTGTACTCTAAGTCTCCTCTTACCCCCGTGTAACTCTATATAAATCCCCAAAGGGTCAGATCAATACAACACAATATTTTAGGAATTTAATATTTTCCACATGAATGACAACTATGCTCTCTTAATTGGTGCCTAAGGATAGAAGGTGGAGACTCAATATAATAGTGGAAGAAAAGCCCTTTTAAAGGGAAGCAGGTATTTCAAGTTTCATAAAGAGCTTCCAAAAATTATCGTACTTGTTAGCTTTCAGCTCTCATTGCCCCTATTATAAGAATCTTGAAGTGATTAAGGTTAATGTGAATAAAACATGGAGTATATTCTTGACAAAGTATAAGTTGGCAATCTCATGTACCTTGAGTACGAGGGCCGCTCCTCATGCTATTTAACTTTAGTCACCGGTAAGTTCTTGTCATAGTAAGTACATGCGTATCATAGAGAACTACCAACAGGGTACCCCTTGCACATGATACAAGAGCTATCCCATATCAAAATTTTAAGGCAAGCAAACAATGAACATCTCAGCAATCTTCTTATTTACCATGGGAAAATGATGTTTTTTTTGTCTCTTTCCTCTTTTCTCATCTTTTTTTTCTTTTTCTCAATCTCTTTTTTTCAATCTCTTCTTTTATAAGAAGAATGCTACATATATTGCTCACTATGGTGATGCTGCAAATTTCTACCATGATTAGGCATGACTTAGGCTAGCGGCTCAGGCGTTTCTCTAACACACACATATATATATATATATAACTCCAGGGACTTACAAGCCCCCCTTTTATTTCACACCGACGATATCCATAAACAAAAGAGCATGATATCAACTGGGTAGATATCTACATGTGTTAAAAGCGTTTCCTGTGACAGCACGGTTCTGCTAATTTCCAACTTATAAGTGCAAGCATATACAACATAGATGACGCAATGGTTCAAGTTTATTAGGGGCAAGAAAAATAAAGTGTGCCATCAAGTTTGTGAGGTCTTTAATCACTAACTTTCACATAACAAGTTTAATTTGAAAGATAGATAAAACAAGAATATACTTGGAATGGTGTAACACACCATGCATAGGAGTTTATAGTAGACTCTTTGAAATAACTTGGTTTGTTGGGAGTTGGATGCATGAGTAGAGCTTACTCAATACAAGTGGAGGCTAGCAAAAGACTGGGAGCAACCAACTAAGAGAGCAATAATGGCTCTAATCATGCAGAGCGACAAAACATTATTAATCAAAGCATAAAGTGGTACCACAAGTCAAAAACTAAATGATCATAGAGGCTAAGGTGACTAGTTCATAGTCATATCATGGTGTGAGCATGTGCCAAGTCAACCCAAACAAAGCATCAAAGGAGAATACCACAATACTATGATTTTATATGCTAAAACAACGCATGATTCTATCAAGGCATATTAAGCAATCTCAATTATTTGGAACAAGTCGTGCTACAACAATAATCACTAAGCATAAGGTCAAAGCAACATCTAACATGACATGATAAAGTCTAAGTCACAGTCAAAGCAAGCATCCTTTTGTACCACTGTAAGAATGAAACTTTCTACTCTTTTCCAACACCAATCAACTTATTTGAAACAACTCGCAAAGATACTAGTGAGCTTGTCTCAGAAATACACAAATAAGAACTAAAAAGTTCTAAGTTGAAAGCACAAGAAAACTAAGGCTAAACACAGTGCTAGCAAAAGTGAACACTCATAAGACAATAAGAGTGAAGACTAGAGTGTTCTAGGCAATGAAAACAGAGTGTGTCTCTATCCAAAATAAGTGTGCTGGGATCCAACCAACTTAATGCAGCAAACCAATCAAAATAAAACTAAAAACAAAAACAAAGACTCTCCAAGAACAACACAATAGTGCATGAAACAATAAAAACGAAGTGTCTAGAAAGACCTGAGATTTTTATTGATGAAGAAGGGGATGCCTTGGGTATCCCCAAGATTTGACGCTTGTACCTCTTGAATTTTTCTTGGGGTGACACGGGGTGGCATCCCCAATCTTAAGCTTTTGTTCATTCTTCATCTTATCACATCATTCTTCCCCTACATTTGAAAATTCCCTTCATACAAAACTTCACACAATTCTTCATTAGCAACATTAGTGTATTCAAGAAAATAAGTCTTTGGGTTTAGTTTCAAAACAACAAAACTTTCAATAAAAACACAAGCTACTGTAGCAATTCCCTCAAAAAGCTCAATTTACCAAAGAGAACTCAAAAATAAATCGATAAGAGGCAAATGCAAATAATGATAGAAATCTATCAAAACAAACCAGCAGGTAAAAACCGATTTTTTCAAAGATCTTCTGTTGCTAAAATCAAAAAGTGTTGAACTAACGAAAGTTAGATAACAACCTGGGGGATTTATTCAGAAAATTACAGCTCAATCCGACATACAGAGATTTTCACAAATTTTTACAGTGAAGCACAAAAGTCTGTTTCGGGACAACAACTTTCCCAAATCTTACTTCTCTCTTATTAGAGATTATTCTTGGCACAAAAATCAAACAAAAAGGATAAGGAGAGGTCATTAGAGAGGTAATAACTTCCAAGACTCAATAAAACTATTGGGTTATCTCCCAAGAAGTACTTTTCTTTAACGCTTTTAAGTTATGCTTGATAGTTTGAGAAGATGCTCACATAAGAAATATGAATTAAAGTAAAAGAGAGCACCAAGAAGCAAATTCAAAACACATTTAAGTCTAACGCACTTCCTATGCATAGGAATCTTGTAAAGAAACAAGTCATGAAAGCACAAAGCAACAAGCATAGGAAAGCAAAACAAGTGCAACTTCAAGACTTTCAACATAAAGAGGGGAAACTTAATATTGTTGAGAGACACAAGACCATGTTTCTCTCTCTCATAATAACTTTCAGTACCATCATGAATAAAATTAACAATATAACTATCACATAAAATATTATTATCATGAGCCACATACATAAAATAATTATTACTCTCCACATAAGCATAATAACTTTTATTAATTATAGTGGAAGCAAATTCAACAAAATAGCTATCATTATTATTCTCATCACCATAATCATCAAATATAGGAGGCATATTGTAATCATAATTAATTTTCTCCTCAATACTAGGTGGACTGAAAATAGCATATTCATCATTGTAATCATCATATATTGGAGGTTTGGTATCATCAAAGTAAATTTCTCCTCCGTGCTTGGGGGACTAAAAAGATCATTTTCGTCAAAACTAGCTTCCCCAACCTTAGACTTTTCCATAGCATTATCAATAATGGTGTCCAAAGAATTCATACTAATAACATTGCTATTAGCATACAAATAATTCCCATAGGTTTTTTAATTTTCTCTTCAAACACTTCATATCCTAACTCAAGATAAATACTATAAATCTCTCTATTTTTGTTGTTGTTTTCTATTAAGCCTAACTAGTGAAAACAAGAAACAAAAAGATAAAATTGCAGGATCTAAAGAAAATAACTTTGAGCACTCACACACCAGCAGGATGTGAGTACATTTTACCTTTCCTCCCCGACAACGGCGCCAGAAAGTAGCTTGATGTCTACACACTTATATTCTTGTAAACAGTTGTTGGGCCTCCAAGTGTAGGGGTTTGTAGAACAGCAACAAGTTTCCCTTAAGTGGATTACCCAAGGTTTATCAAACTTAGGGAGGAAGTGGTCAAAGGTATCCCTCTCAAGCAACCCTGCAATCAAGATACAAGAAGTCTCTTGTGTCCCCAACACACCCAATATACTTGTCAGGTGTATAGGTGCACTAGTTCGGCGAAGAGATAGTGAAATACAAGTGGTAACGGTGTCAGAAAAGAGCTTCTAACTTGTTGTTGACGTGGGATAGACTAAAGGAAAACTGAAATAAAGATGGAAGCAAGCAAACATGCAACAGATCTAGATGCAAACAGTGTTTCAATGCTTAGAAACAAGGCCTAGGGATCATACTTTCACTAGTGAACACTCTCAATAAATATATTCTCTTCATGATACTATCCTGAACTACTCTCCGGTTGGACACTCTAATCCATGGTAGGACTATAACAACACACCTCAAAGTCCGCCTTCCCCAATCTAGATAACCCCACACATCACCTTGAGCGCTAGATGGTTCCAATAAACACCACAATTTCATAGAGACAACCAACTCAAAATATACTCATGATAATGATTTATGAACTCTAGTCTAAGTGCCATCACGGCGTGCACGCTGTCACTTTCACACACGTGAGGAGAGCAGAGATTTCAGATCCGATCGGAACTGTAGCCGGATGGATCACTCGATCCCGATCGAGACATAGAGGGCCGATGTGAGGCACGGCGACGGGAGACCGACTGAGGAAGACCAGCGGCGGGGAAAGACCGGTGGCCGGCGACGAGGGAAGACCGGCTGGGCCCGGCCGGCGGTATATCCGAGGCGGGGCTCGGCCGGCGGCAGATCAGAGGCAGGGCGGGGCGGGGCGGCGGGCGGACCAGGCGGGCGACAACAACCCACAACAGAGGAGGAGCGGCGGCGGCGACCGACCGGGGCGGCGGGTATACCAGGCGGGCGGCAGCAGCCCACGACGGAGGAGGAGCGGCGGCGGCGACCGGCGGCAAGCCATCGGCGACAGGGACTGTGGTGGCTACAGCGACGAAGTGGCGAAAAAAAGGCTAACCTAACTCTGATACCATGTTAGAAATAGGCAACTTGTATTCCTCTAGGGCCAAAGGCCATAATATATAGTTAATGTACATGTGGAAATATGCAGGAAAACTCTCTGACAAGTGGTGACATACAATATACAAATATACATCTAACAACGGTAGCTATGACGTCACTGACGGACGGCGTGACGTCAGCTGGCAGCGCTAACGGGTGTCCACGGCGCCATCTGCAACGTGGCGTGGACCGTGACGGAAAAAGAACGTCACGATCGGTTGGGCCTAGGCTGGGCTGGGCCGGTCTCGTTTGCCACGACGAAATTTAAAGAACATCACAGATGACCGCGATGTTTTCATGCAGAAAAAACGTCACGGATTAGATTATGGCGTGGGGTTCATGAAAAAAAATTCATCGTAAAATTCGTCAAGGATGGTGATCTACGACGTTGTGCCCCTAATCCACGATGATATTAGATCGTCATGTACCATCCAGATTCTTATAGTGTCTACCTATGTGTAGTTAATGGTTTCACTAATGAATAGATTGACCATACAGTTGAACAACATGGATGGCTTGTGACATGACCTTGTGTATTTTACACTCTAAAATAGTGACATATCGTTTCACCTGGCCTTCTTTGTCCTCAGGACAGAGAGGCAGAGGTAGAGCCATAGGGACAAAGGTGTTAGACTTTCTCTTTTCTCGTCTTAAATTTTGAATTAATATGAAATCATTCAAAATTTCCACAATAAAACCACTAATATATTTAGACATAAAACCAACTACTACTAGTAGTCCACACCGACTTATCTAACATAATTATACATATACATATCCCAACTACAACTATTTCTCACGACACATGGTTCCCCTACATATTCATAGTAAAAAACCTCCATCGAGTCCATCTGGTTCTTGCCATCCACCTCCATCGAGGCCTTTCCCTTGCCCTACACCTTCTGGGATGTCGATGCCAACGTCTCATTTTGACCCATCCGTAGATCCTCCTCATACATTATACCATGGTTCTTTGATAGCTACATACACGTGTACAGTCTCCGCGAGCCGTTGCTTCTTCGTGGCATGTCTAGCCTGCTCTATGGCGTGATGGTAGGCCCTGGCATAGGCCATAGTCTCCATCATGTCGCCATCGTCCTCATCAGAATCAATGTTGACAAAGAGAACAAGATCGACATCGAACATGAACCGACGATTGGCATTGTGGCTTCTGCTCGAGCTCGGAGGAGTCATGCTCAATACCGAAGGAGTCAACTACAGATCCATAGGTTGTCTCAAGAAACCATGGATATATGATACAATGATGATGGTTAGAGCTACTGTCGTGACGGGGGTGGAGCGACCACCACGAGCCATCAAAAGGTCAAAGGACTGGATGTAGGGTAGCAAGGAGAGGAAGAGGAGGTCAGGGGCGGCAGGTGTAAGGAGTGAATGTGACTCTTACTAAGCGCGTCCGCTCATACCGGAATTAATGGAGAATGGGGCGTTCAACCGATGGGTAGGGCATTGATTAAGCTTGCCAGACTAAGGGCGCAACTGAACATACAAGGCAAGAGACTAGAAGGCGGCGGGGCAGCGGGGCTAGGATGGTAACATAGACGGCGGGGAAGCTTTTTTCCTGCCACGGGCAGCATCATTGAAGGCACGCTCATTCAGGCATGACGAGCGGCATGGACGTGCACGCATGTGCTCTGAGCTCGGGTGTGAAGTTTTAGCACGCTCATACCCAGTCCCACTTGCATTACAGGAGAAGCTAAATACGCCGAAGGCCGGGTCCCGTCGGCGTAGTCCTTAAATACCGTCGGCGTAGGCTGGCCCAATGGCTGCCGTCGGCGTATGGCCGTCGCCGTACAGCCCCGTAGGCGTATCCCCTCCTTCCGTCGGCGTAGAAAAGTCGTCGGCGTATATAGCAAAGCCGAGCCGTCGACGTAGACCATATGGGGCCCACCTAGATGACTAACGGCCGTTTGGCCACGCCGACGGCTTTACCTTCGGCCTAGATTTTTCCAATTTTTTTATTTCTTTTCCATTTTTTTATATTTTTGAATTGTTTAACTTGTTAATCTCACATGGATATTTTTAATTCTAAGTATACTTAGTCTCAAGTCAAATTGCACAATTAGTCAAACTTCCCAACCGGTAACCCATCCTAATACTACTCCAGCCTCAGCACGCTTAACTTCTTCATTTCTTCCACATGAGCTTCCGACAAAGAAACTAGAACTTGTTGTGAATATTATCATGTCAAACCTATTAACCATTACACTATAATGTTAGACATATTTTTTTTTACATTCCATATAATTATTTGAGTAAACAACAATGAATAAGTAATAATAATCTTGAATTCAAATAAAAATAAAATAAATTTTATTTATTTTGCTTTTTTTTCATTTAAATTTGAATAATTTATATCTACAAATCCGTAAATCACAATTTGACAAATAATATATCTAAATCGATCAGAAAAATAAGATGAATCCAAATATTATACCCCTATCATCTATTTAATTATATATCATAACATTTAAATATTAGACCAACTGAAACTATGTCAAGATTCATGAAAACACCCCGTTTTTGGCATTCGAAAGATAAAAAATGGCTTTTTGGTGCGACGAAAAGGAAAACTTCCTCCTGTAACATTGTTCTCCATCCCATGATATACACGAGTGCACAATATGGGCACATTAGCGCAAACTATATCGCTATTCTAGCAATAACATTGGTCATTTGACCTGAAATCCAGAAAACCTCGATTGAGATAGGTCATTTTGTGAAGGTTTTTTGAGACACAATCAATATACAAAGTTTTGTATTTTTCCATGCAACTATGTCACATAATATGACACCACCCGAAGGTTTTGCATTGTTTCGATCGTTTTTGAATTTTTTATGCCCGTTCCAAACTATCGTCAAACTTTCTAAATCGAGGGGCATGAAAATTCTTAGCTCAGGGCTGAGCCTCACTAAACTTGCATTATATATCTGATGAAATATCATATTGTGAACCTAAAAATGATTTTTGCAAAAAATCATGAGCATCATATCATGTACCTGTAGTTTAAATCTAACTCATTTCCTGCTGATTCAGCAGGAATTTGTCTTTTTCACGAGGGGTGGACGGAAAGGTTTAAGATACCCCGATTGGGAAATTGTCCATTCAATATGGTATAATATTTTTTAAAAATGTGGTATTATCATTTTGAAACTTTTATTTGCTGGTTATTTCACAAAATGCCCCGTTTTTTGCACTCGGAAAATAAAAATTGGCTTTTTGGTGCGACGAAAAGGAAAACTTCCTCCTACAACATTGTTCACCATCCTATGATACACATGCGTGCATAATATGGGCATATTATCGCAAACTATACCGTGATTCTAGCAATAACAATGGTCATTTGACCTGAAATCCAGAAAACCTCGATTGAGATAGGTCATTTTGTGAAGGTTTTTTTGAGACACAATCAATATACTAAGTTTTGTATTTTTTTCATGCAACTATGTCACATAATATGACACCACGCGAAGGTTTTGTATTGTTTCGATCGTTTTTGAATTTTTTAAGCCCATTTCAAACTATCGTCAAACTTTGTAAATCGAGGGGCATGAAGATTCTTAGCTCGGGGCTGAGCCTCACTAAACTTGCATTATATCTCTAATGAAATAGCATATTGTGAACCTAAAAATTATTTTTTCAAAAAATCATGAGCATCATATCTTGTACCTGTAGTTCAAATCTAACTCATTTCCTACTAATTCGACAGGAATTTGTCTTTTTCACGAGGGGTGGACGGAAAGGTTTGAGATACCTCGGTTGGGAAATTATCCATTCAATATGGTATAGTATTTTTTAAAAAATGTGGTATTATCATTTTAAAACTTTTATTTGGTGGTTGTTTCACAAAACGCCTCGTTTTTTGCACTCAGAAAATAAAAATTGGCTTTTTGGTACGACGAAAAGGAAAACTTCCTCCTGCAACATTGTTTGCCATCCCATAATACACATGCGTGCATAATATGAGCACATTATCGCAAACTATGCCGTGATTCTAGCAATAACATTGGTCATTTGACCTGAAATCCAGAAAACCTCGATTGAGATAGGTCATTTTGTGAAGGTTTTTTTGAGACACAATCAATATACCAAGTTTGGTATTTTTCCATACAACTATGTCACATAATATGACACCACGCGAAAGTTTTTCATTATTTCGATCGTTTTTGAATTTTTTATGCCCGTTTCAAACTATCGTCAAACTTTGTAAATCGAGGGGCATGAAGATTCTTAGCTCGGGGCTGAGCCTCACTAAACATGCATTAGATCTCTGATGAAATAGCATATTGTGAACCTAAAAATGATTTTTTACAAAAAATCATGAGCATCATATCATGTACCTGTAGTTCAAATCTAACTCATTTCCTTCCGATTCAGCAGGAATTTTTCTTTTTCACGAGGGGTGGACGGAAAGGTTTGAGATACCCCAGTTGGGAAATTGTCCATTCAATATGGTCTAGTATTTTTGAAAAATGTGGTATTATCATTTTAAAACTTTTATTTGGTGGTTGTTTGTAACATCCCAAAAATACTAAACTTGGATCATCAAACTTTAATCATCAAATTTAGGGTTAACAAAAACTTTTCTAAATAAAAATATGAAAGCATGCATGTGTGTATGCATTCCAATTTGAATTCTTTTGAATTACCTTGCTTGTATGTTTCTTTGCTTGTAAAAGGATTCCTAGGTGAAATAAACATCATCTAAACAATCCCCACACTTTTCCCAAAGACATATAAATCAAAATAAACAAAATAAAAGAATGGTCACTTTGGCCAATTTAACTCCCATGCCTACTTTGGCTATCTCTAACTTTCAAAACTTAACAGAAACATGTTTGGATCTTTACACCCCTTGATAGTACTCATAACAAAGTACCAAGGCCCACCTTGTGATCATCCAGAAACATTCAAATGCATAGTTTAAATGACAGTTCAAAATTGAATCTATCATATGGGAAGATCCCACTTTTTCAAAAACCACTCAAACAAGCTCAACTTTCAAAACCCAAGCATCCACAGACCCACCAGCACATGCCTAGCACACCCACCAAAAATCTTTTCAAAATTCAAAACTTGAATTCATGCGGCCATTTTATCAAACACCTTGCAGATTCAAATCAAACAAAATCAAAATACTATAGTGTGCAGTGATTCTGGCCTAACTTGTTCCCTCTCTGGGCACCACTAGCCTTAGTAGATCATCTAACAACCTTAACTAATCTCTATCACCACTGTAAGCTAGCCATTGTCATCAATGGTGAATAACCCGAGAGCACCATGGTCACCCCAGTGTGGACAGCAAGCTACAAGCAGCACTAGCCTCGGCAACCTTGTCTGGGATCAAGCTAGCACCCCACCGCCACTCCCTGTCCCAGCCGCGAGCGATTACGGCCCCTAGACCACACGCACCGACCATGCCAAGCTGCTCTGCAAACCATGCCGAGAGCGTGCCCCGTGCGCCACGCTCGACAAACGCCCACAGACCGCGCGCCGCCCTCGCCGCGTGCATACGTGATCACCACCGTCCCAGCAACCCCGCAAACACGCCCGTTCGCCGCCGCGCGGACCACGCGAGCTGTGCGTCATTAAAATTTTCGTCGGGCATGTGCAGAGCACCGCAGCATTCCGACCAATCTGCACCGCCCCATGCCTCGCCACCACACCGTTGAGCTTCTCCAGGGAGCACAGCACCGCCCCCTACCGTCGCCCACGCTGATAGCCCTCTGTGCCGTCGACCATGACGAGCTTAGCTTGCGCCTGTCGGTCCCTTCTCGCCACTATAAATAGAGGCATCCCCCGCTCGAATTCTTCACACCATTCCACTCCCCTCTCACCCAGAACCACCCTG
This sequence comes from Avena sativa, assembly GCA_916181665.1. NCBI lineage: Eukaryota > Viridiplantae > Streptophyta > Magnoliopsida > Poales > Poaceae > Avena > Avena sativa. Next base: position 363,409,503 of record OV702279.1, on the reverse strand, counting down.
CCTCAATCCCGGAGCAAGGCGAGTAGCGCATCGCCGGAATTTGGCCGGAGCCCGCCGCTGCGGGAGAAGAAGGAAGCCAGCGATTGGAGCCGCCCTAGGAGAAGCTTCCGGTACCAGGAGATTCGTCGTCGTCGACTTTGTTGTTCGCCCGCATAGGCGACCTTCGCCTGAGCCACGGTGAGCCCCCGATGACCCCCACTGCACCGCTAGGGTTCGAGCTCGCCGGTGACTAGTTCATCGTCAACGACGACCCTCAGCCATTGATCTTACTTCTAATCCAACGCACCACGTTGCCCCGTACCGCTTCGCACCCCCGTCTCACTGACGCATGGGGACAGCAACTTAACCAGCCCGCGTAAGCGCTGTGCGTAGCAGGCCGGCCCATTAGTAGTTCCCGCGCAGCCCAGTCGTTTGAATTTAACTTTTTCCATGTTAATTCAAACATAGTTCCGTACCCAGTTTCAAAAATCAACCTAGCTCGATTCAGTGAACCAAATTGAATGAAACCAATTTTGTTAGAAAGGTCTGGAAATGATGAATCCAAGCCCGTTGGATTCAAATCATTTGGATCTGTAGATCACCCTTGGTAAAAATAACAAAGCAGAAGCTTTTCTGCATTCAAACATTTTTCAAATTTAAACTATAGCTTTTGAGTTGATTCCAACTCTCAAAAATCACATTTGATCATACCTTTCAGAATATATAAAAATATATTGGTTTACTTACAGAAATGATGTTCAAGTAATAAAAGAATGCCACATAGGCATTTCTAGTCATTTATTTTTATAAAAGGTTAAATCTTATTAAATTGTGACACCACTTTAAATCACATTCCCATGTTCTGAAATGTGTGGTGATGACATGTGTCAACATGATCCCATGTTTGGTTTGGAGAATATTAAATCTTAAGTAGTTTTTCAATGAGTAGAAATTACTTTTCTAAAAATAAAATTATTAAGTCAAGTGCTTGTAATGTTAGTGATGATGCTAGATCATCTATAGAACCCCTTTGTGTGATGATTGAAAGTAGTTAATTATTGTTTGGTGATTATGTACCTCGTATTTATTTATAGACGCTCGTACCGACCAAGGATACGAGGAGGAAGGAGGATACTACGAAGAAGCCGAGGAGAACTTCAACCATTGCTCTGCACAAGGCAAGCCAATACTTGCAAGCTAACACTTGCAATTATGAGAGTTAAATAACCTATGCAATGCACTAAGCATGCTTGGTTAGACACATTTGATGATACCCAATCCTAGTTTTATTTGCAAGCTTCTACTTTATTTCTTTATCAAAGCTATTTATTTAGAGCTTACTTAAGTGATTTGTAGATTCTAGAGAGATAATTGAAGGTTGCATAAAGAGCTTAAAACTTGGCCTAAGCTAGATAATCTTTATTTCATCCTAAGGGACGAGATTGAATTTAGTTAAACCCCACTAGTTTACCACCCCTCATTAGTACTTACCCCCACTTGTAGATGCTAGTGCTAAGCATAAAACTTGATCAACTTTAGATGGGAATACTTGGTGGAAAAATGGTTATGAAAACCTTGGAATGATGGATCATTCTATTGAGATGTTTTGACATGTGTTTCCGAACACCAGATGATTTTGGTGATGAAAATGTTGAGGCATGAGCCTTAGCCCTTTATAAAACTGATGGTTGTCTGGATGCGATACCATTCCAATTTTATCGTACAACCACAATACCCGAGAATTGGGTAGGGCTTGACTGGAAACTTATATACCTTAGTATTAGTTCCCTCACGACCAAGGTCTGAGCTGAGGCTACCTTGTGAAGATTGTCCACCTGTGCAGTACCCAAGATGACAGTTGGTCATGGTTGGGAGGCCAAACTCACAGGAGAGGTGCTTATACTAGGGCGTGTAATTGAAAGGTTAGGATTGATTATCCGCATTCTGAGTATGGTGAATTCAGGATTTGTTCCTGACGGATGTATCGAATGTTGTGGTGAAAGTGTAAAATCTCTGCAGAGTGTCAAACTATTCGAATAGCCGCGTCCGCGGTTATGGACAGTTGGAGTGGCCATACTGTTCCCCCGTCAGATGTTTTCAAAATGACTTATGAAATAAATTGAGACTTTGACTTGACCACAATAGAGTTGTGATATGAAATACAAGTTCCCACTTAGGTGTTATAAAACTTCAACTAGCTTTCTTAGTTTATAAACTTAGTAGAGGTAAATCTGGCTTTGTGCAAAAAAACCTAGAGCTTAGTGTCCTACTAAAAAAAGCCTTCACTTGTTAGTATTAGTTTGCGAGTACTTAAAGAGTACTCATGGCTTTGTCCCTGGCTATTCCCATGGCCAGACTATGAAGAGGAGTACCTGGAGGATGGAACCCAGGAAGGTTACGACAACTAGGATCATCTCCCATCGTCAGCATTGCCTGTGACCCCGAAGATGGAGCTTCGCCTATGCTACCATTATTATTACGTTATTCCGCTGCTTGAGTTGTATTAAGAACTGGATCATGAGATCCTTATTTGTGTAGACCTTATGTATGGTTTGTAATGGATGATGTACTGTGGTATCCAATTCTGTTATGTCTTGCAAAAATGGTAATCATGGGATGGCGATGTATGGCATAACATGCATCTGGGATTAAAAATCTGGGTGTTGACAAGTTGGTATCAGAGCCATCCTGACCATAGGAGACCCTAGTTAGGCTGGACGTCTGAATCAAAAACTTAGTTTCAAAACCAAAGGAAGCAAATATTTACAAAAACCTATTCCCATTCTTATCACCTTGATTCTTTCATAAAAATTCATGTTCCTCAAAAACTCTTGCAACATACATAAAATTTGACACACTTGTTCACTCTACTAACTTACTCATCCTATATTCTTATAGATGGACGCGAAGTACAGCAAGTTTTATCAGTTGGGGAATGGAGGAGACCTTATCTTTGAGCGGGATTTGGACCAGGTTTCGGAACTTCTGGAGCGTCCGCACCCCGAGTTCTTTGGAGCTCAGCTCAATGATCAAGGAGGAGAAGATATGCAGTGGCTAATTGTTGCAAGTCTCCGAGGAAAGATTGAACCTCCCACTACGGAGGGAATTCAATTCACCTTAAGAGAGAACAACTAGCTCGATGGACTTGCCAGGGCCATGCAGGAAGCTCTTGCATGTCTGTGTGGGCAGAGTATGAACCAGATCAAGGGTACCCGCTTTGAGTTTTTCCCAAGGCGTGATGCTAATGGACAGCCACTGGAAGCCCCATACCACCACGAGCTGAAGACCCAATTGGACCACCTTAGCTTCATGATGTACGATCATCAGCAGGAGTTGGATAATTGCCGTGACTACTCCAGCCACAAGTCCGCCATCATCAAGACGAAGGATCAGACCATCGCCATGCTAGCAAAGGATCGCAAGTCTCGCAGCCGTCAGCTCGATACGAAGGAGCGCATCATTGCCCGTCTTCGCCACCGTATCTTGGATTTGGAGGAGACCATCCACGAGAGAGACATGTAGTTGGAGGAAAGGGAGAATGCCGAAGAGGATCTTCGTGGAGACCCCTACTCTTATCTCAGCGATGATGATGATTTTTTGGAGGATCAGGCTATGGACTTCTTCACCGATGAGGATGATTTCGCCTTCATCAATGACGACGATGATGATGAGGATGACGACTACACCGACTCCAAGGAGTAGTAGCACTTGAGCACTAGCGTAGTGAGTAGTATTCGGTCCCACTGTATCGTAGTATTCGGTCCCACTGTATAGTATTACCATCTGTTTACCTTTGTTGTGGTGTGTGTTGTATCGTGTGAATGAATGAATGAAAAGCAAGTTGCTAGAAAATCTGAGTCAAACTTTAAAAACTTTTCAAAGTCCCAGAACCTTAGAAATTTGCCTCTTTTCTCATGATCTATCTCAATCTTCAGATGCAACGCGGAGGAAGTGGTTCATCCCCGGACCCGATGTTGCAGATCCTGCAAATGTTGGTTTCTGACCGCGAAGCTGAAAGAGCCGAACGTCAAGCCAACTTAGCCACCCTTCAACAGATAGCCCAGCTAGCCCACAATAACCAAGGCCACGGAAATCAGGACAACCATGGATCTAAGCTTAAGAATTTCCAGAACACCAACCCACCTGTTTTCACTAAGTCGGAAGAGACCCTAGATGCAGATGATTGGCTGCAAACCATGGAATATAACCTAGAAGTCGCCAGAGTGGAAGCTAACAAAAAAGTTCTGTTCGCCCCCCACTATCTAGCCGGAGATGCCAGAGCATGGTGGAACAGCGTTCGTGCAATGACCGGAGGACAGATGATGACCTAGGAGGAATTCAAGGTCAAGTTCAGCAGAACCCATGTGCCACCGGGTTTGATCAAGAGAATGAGAGATGAGTTCAGATAACTGAAGCTAGGACGGATGACCGTAGTGGAATATCGTGAAAAATTCTTGTCATTAGCTAGGTATGCCCTGGATGAGATCGACACCGAAGCCAAGAAGAAGGAGAGATTCTTGAATGGTCTGCACGACGAGATGCAGACGGTGTTGGTCAATATCCCCTTTGATGATATTGCAGCCCTTGTCGACTCTGCCATCCAGATGGAAGGAAAGATCAACCAAGCCAATGAGAACCGCAAGCGTCGCATGATGCATCAACCAGGAACCCATCAGACCCCAAAGTATCGCCCTAACACATCTCCAGGATTTGCCCTGAGAACCAACAGACCCCCAATGAACCGTTCGACCTATTCCAACCGTGGAAACCCTAGGCCCGGAGGAAATCACAACAACCCCGGCAACTCTAACAATTTCAACCGTGCCCCACCCAAGTTCAACAACAACAATGCTACCGCCAACACCAACACTGCCCCGAGGACTGGAAGCAATGCTGTGCCTGTTGCAGCAAAGGACAAGTCGCAAGTGACTTGTTATGAATGTGGAAATAAGGGTCACTACTCCAACGAGTTCCCAAAGAAGAATGCCGCAGCCCCCAATGCCAATGCCCCAACTCAGCATCAACGTCGTGTTCAGCCCGGAAGAAGGTTTGCCCCAGGGAATTCGCTCAACCGCAATGGCCATATTTTTCTCATGCATGCGGAAGAAGCCCAGGAAGCGCGAGATGTCGTGCTGGGTATGTTTTCTGTTAATTCAGTACTTGCTAGAGTGTTGTTTGATTCTGGTGCATCGCACTCATTTGTCACCGAATAATTTGCGTGCACTAGTAAAATCCAACCAACCAAACTGAAGCATGTTATGATCGTTCAAATCCCCGGATCAACCACCAAGGCTAGGCAAATTTGCAAAGCCATCCCTATCCGAATCCATGGCATATATTTTTATGCTAATCTGATAGTACTCGGAACTAAAGGTTTGGAAGTAGTACTAGGAATGGATTGGATGTCCAAACATAAAGGATTGATTGACTGTGCCAAGAAAGCCATCACCATGACCAGTACAGCCGGAATATCAGTCGAGCATATATCTGAAACCTTACCTCGTCAATTCAAGTGCAACAAGAGTATAGCCCAACCTACCATTGACCAAGTCCGGATAGTCTGTGAATACCCCGGTGTATTTCTATATGTTTTGCCCGGTATGCCCTCAGATCGGGATATCGAGTTTATCATTGAACTAATCCCCGGAACAGGACCCATAGCCCAGAGACCCTATAGTATGAACCCGTCTGAACTAGCAGGACTGAAGAAGCAACTGGATTCCATGTTGGAAATTGGATTGATTCAACCAAGTGCGTCACCATGGAGATCACCTGTCTTATTCGTGGACAAGAAGGATGGAGGTAACCGTTTGTGTACGGATTATCGGAAGTTGAATGATGTCACCATCAAGAACAAGTACCCCTTGCCCAAGATAGAATATTTGTTTGATCAGTTGACCGGTGCCAAAGTGTTTTCTAAGATTGATCTTAGGACATGCTATCATCAACTCAAGATTCGCGCAGAGGATATTCCCAAGACTGCCTTTACCACCCGATATGGATTATACGAGTATAATGTCATGTCTTTTGGATTGACCAATGCCCCCGCTTATTCCATGAATCTCATGAATAAGATTTTTATGGACTTCCTAGATAAGTTTGTCGTTGTTTTCATCGACGACATTCTGATTTATTCCAAATCAGAAGAAGAACATGAGATACACCTAAGGACCATTCTTGGAACCCTTATAGAGCATAAGTTGTATGCCAAGTTTAGAAAATGTGAATTCTGGTTACAGGAGGTAGGATTCTTCGGTCACATTGTCTCAGCCGGAGGAATTGCCGTTGACCCTGCAAAGGTGAAAGACGTCAAAGATTGGCAAGCTCCAACCACTCAAACCAAAGTTCGTGCATTTATCGGATTGGCGGGATATTACCCCAAGTTCGTAGAAGGATTCTCGAGTATCGCCAGACCCATGACCCAATTGTTGAAGAAGGACAAGAAGTTTGAATGGACCGGCAAATGTGAAGTGAGTTTTCAAGAACTCAAGAGGAGATTGATTTCAGCCCCAATCTTAATCATGTCGAATAACACAAAGCCCTTTGACGTGTATTGTGATGCATCCAAGATCGGTCTCGGATGTGTGCTTATGCAAGAAGGCAAAGTTATATCTTATCTATCTTGACAACTGAAACAACATGAGCCAAATTACCCAACCCATGACCTCGAACTCGCAGCCGTAGTTCTAGCCCTAAAGACATGGAGGCATTACCTGATGGGAAATCGTTGTGAGATTTATTCGGATCACAAGAGCCTGAATTATATATTCACTTAGAAGGAGCTAATTATGAGGCAGATAAGATGGATTGAGATAATCAAGGATTACGATCTGGACATTCCCTATCACCCCGGTAAAGCCAATGTGGTAGCAGATGCCCTTAGCGGATTGCCGTGCCGCTTGAACTCCATGATTTTGAAGGAGCAACCAAGTCTGCACAAAGAGATGGAAGATTTCTGAATGGAATTAGTGAGTGAAGGATTTTTGGCTAGCATAGAACGTCAACCCACTTTGATCAGCCAGATCAAAGAGACGCAGAAAGGAAATGCTAGTATCGACGGAATCAAGCGTCGTATCGGTACAGGCAAAGTACCCGGATTCACCGAAGACAAAGAAGGAGTTTTGTGGTACAAAGGACGCCTTTGTGTACCGGCAGATTCTGAGTTGAAAGAAGTTATTCTGAAGGAAGCTCATGATACTCTTTATTCTATCCACCCCGGAGGAACTAAGATGTATCAAGATTTGAAAGAGCAATTTTTGTGGCATAAGATGAAGAGAGAAATCGGAATCTATATCGCCAAGTGTGATATAAGTCAGCGAGTCAAAGCAGGACATCAAAGACCTGCTGGATTGTTGCAACCATTGCAGATTCTGGAATGGAAATGGGATTCCGTTGGAATGGACTTTATCACCGGATTGCCTACTTCTAGTAGGGGAAATGACTCTATCTGGGTCATAGTGGACAGGTTGTCCAAAGTCGCCCATTTCTTACCCGTCAAGACCACATATCAGAGTTCGAAGCTAGCGGAGTTATACATCGCTAGAATCGTTAGTTTGCATGGAGTCCCCAAGAACATCGTATCGGATCGAGGAAATCAGTTTACCTCGAGATTCTGGAAGAAAGTCCAAGAAGGTTTAGGAACCCGCCTAGATTTCAGTACCGCTTATTACCCTTAGACCGACGGACAAACGGAGCGAGTAAATCAAATACTCGAAGATATGCTAAGAGCATGTGTGTTAGAATATGGTTCTAAGTGGGAAGACTGTCTGCCGTTCGCAGAATTTTCATACAACAATAGTTATCAAGCTAGTTTGCAAATGGCCCCATTTGAATTTATGTACAGAAGAAAGTGTCGCAACCCTTTGAACTGGTCGGAAGTAGGAGAGAGTCACATTTTCGGACTCGATATCCTACGAGAAGCAGAAGAGAAGGTTCACAAGATTCGTGAGCACCTCAAGACAGCCCAGTCTAGACAGAAGAGTTACGCCGACAAGAGACGTCGAGACCTCGCCTTCAACATAGGATATTTTGTATATCTGAAAGTGTCGCCATTGAAGGGAATGCAGCATTTCCAACTCAAAGGAAAGTTAGCCCCCAGATATATCGGCCCCTTCAAGATTCTGAACCGTCGAGGAGAAGTGTCGTATCAATTGGAACTACCTGAAGAGATGTCAGTCGTGCACAATGTGTTCCATATCTCATTACTTCGCAAGTGTCTCGAAGTCCCGGAGAAGACTGAAGTGTTCAAGAATATTGATCACCGGACTATAGAGATCAAGGATGACCTGACCTATCCTGAAGTACCCATCCGTATTTTAGAAGAAGCTTTCCAAACTACTAGAACCCGAAGCATCAAGTTTCTCAAAATTCAATGGAGCAACAACAGAAGAGGAAGCTACCTGGGAGCGCGAAGATCACATCAGGACGGAGTTTCCCGATCTCTTCAAATCCTAGGTAATCTTTTTCGTCCTTCTTCAAATCTCGGAACGAGATTTTGTTTAAGGGGGGAAGGTTTGTAACATCCCAAAAATACTAAACTTGGATCATCAAACTTTAATCATCAAATTTAGGGTTAACAAAAACTTTTCTAAATAAAAATATGAAAGCATGCATGTGTGTATGCATTCCAATTTGAATTCTTTTGAATTACCTTGCTTGTGTGTTTATTTGCTTGTAAAAGGATTCCTAGGTGAAATAAACATCATCTAAACAATCCCCACACTTTTCCCAAAGATAAATAAATCAAAACAAACAAAATAAAAAAATGGTCACTTTGGCCAATTTAACTCCCATGCCTACTTTGGCTGTCTCTAACTTTCAAAACTTAACAGAAACATGTTTGTATCTTTAGAACCCTTGATTGTACTCATAAAAAAGTACCAAGGCCCACCTTGTGATCATCCAGAAACATTCAAATGCATAGTTTAAATGACAGTTCAAAATTGAATCTATATCATATGGGAAGATCCCACTTTTTCAAAAACCACTCAAACAAGCTCAACTTTCAAAACCCAAGAATCCACAGACTCACCAGCACATGCCTAGCACACCCACCAAAAATCTTTTCAAAATTCAAAACTTGAATTCATGTAGCCATTTCATCAAACACCTTGCATATTCAAATCAAACAAAATCAAAACACTATAGTGTGGAGTGATTTTGGCATAACTTGTTCCCTCTCTGGACACCACTAGCCTTAGTAGATCATCTAACAACCTTAACTAATCTCTAGCACCACTGTAAGCTAGCCACTGTCATCAATGGTAAACAACCCGAGAGCACCATGGTCACCCCAGTGTGGACAGCAAGCTACAAGCAGCTCTAGCCTCGCCAACCTTGTCTGGGAGCAAGCTAGCACCCTACCGCCACTCCATGTCCCAGCCACGAGCGATGCCAGCCCCTGGACCACACACACCGACCATGCCAAGCTGCTCTGCAACCATGCCGAGAGCGCGCCCCGTGCGCCATGCTCGACAGACGCCCACAGACCGCGCGTCGCCCTCGCCGCGTGCATACGTGATCACCACCGTCCCAGCAACCCCGCAGACACGCCCGTTCGCCGTCGCGCGGACCACGCGAGCTGTGCATCATTAAAATTTCTGTTGGGCACGCGCAGAGCACCGCAGCGTTCCGAACAATCCGCACCGCCCCACGCCTCGCCACCACACCGTTGAGCTTTACCAGGGAGCACAGCACCGCCCCCTACCGACGCCCACGCCGATAGCCCTCTGTGCCGTCGACCACGACGATCTTAGCTTGCGCCCGTCGGTCCCCTCTCGCCACTATAAATAGAGGCATCCCCCGCTCGAATTATTCACACCATTCCACTCCCCTCTCACCCAGAACCACCCCGCCTCAGTCCCGGAGCAAGGCGAGCAGCGCATCGCCGGAATTTGGCCGGAGCCCGCCTCTGCGGGAGAAGAAGGAAGCCAGCGATTGGAGCCGCCCCAGGGGAAGCTGCCGGTACCAGGAGGTTCGCCGCCGTCGACTTCGTCGTTCGCCCGCATCGCCGACCTTCGCCTGAGCCACGGTGAGCCCCCGACGACCCCCACTGTGCCGCTAGGGTTCGAGCTCGCCGGTGACTAGTTCATCGTCGACGACGACCCTTAGCCGTTGATCTTACTTCTAATCCAACGCACCACGTTGACCCGTACCGCTTCGCACCCCCCGTCTCACTGACGCGTGGGGAAGCAACTTAACCAGCCCGCGTAAGCGCTATGCGTAGCAGGCCGGCCCATTAGTAGTTCCCGCGCAACCCAGTCGTTTGAATTTAACGTTTTCCATTTTAATTCAAACATAGTTATGTACCCAGTTTCAAAAATCAACATAGCTCGATTCGATGAACCAAATTGAATGAAACCAATTTTGTTAGAAACGTCTGGAAATGCTGAATGCAAGCCCGTTGGATTCAAATCATTTGGATCTATAGATCACCCTTGGTAAAAATAACAAGGCATAAGCTTTTCTGCATTCAAACATTTTTCAAATTTGAACTATAATAGCTTTTGAGTTGATTCCAACTCTCAAAAATCACATTTGATCATACCTTTCAGAATATATAAAAATATATGGGTTTACTTACAGAAATGATGTTCAAGTAATAAAAGAATGCCACATAGGCATTTCTAGTCATTTATTTTTATAAAAGGTTAAATCTTATTAAATTGTGACACCACTTTAAATCACATTTTCATGTAATAAAATGTGTGGTGATGACATGTGTCAACATGATCTCATGTTTGGTTTGGAGAATATTAAATCTTAAGTAGTTTTTCAATGAGTAGAAATTACTTTTATAAAAATAAAATTATTAAGTCAAGTTCTTGTAATGTTAGCGATGATGCTAGATCATCTATAGAACCTCTTTGTGTGATGATTGAAATTAGTTAAGTATTGTTTGCTGATTGTGTACCTCGTATTTATTTATAGACGCTAGTACCGACCAAGGATCCGAGGAGGAAGGAGGATACTACGAAGAAGAAGCCGAGGAGAACTTCAACCACTGCTTTGCACAAGGCAAGCTAACACTTGCAATTATGAGAGTTAAATAACCTATGCAATGCACTAAGCATGCTTGGTTAGACACATTTGATGATACCCAATCCTACTTTTATTTGCAAGCTTCTACTTTATTTCTTTATCAAAGCTATTTAATTAGAGCTTACTTAAGTGATTTGTAGATTCTAGAGAGATAACTGAAGGTTGCATAAAGAGCATAAAACTTGGCCTAAGCTAGATAATCTTTATGTCATCCTAAGGCATGAGATTGAATTTAGTTAAACCCCACTAGTTTACCACCCCTCATTAGTACTTACCCCCACTTGTAGATGCTAGTGCTAAGCATAAAACTTGATCAATAGATGGGAATACTTGGTGGAAAAAATGGTTATGAAAACCTTGGAATGATGGAACATTCTATTGAGATGTTTTGACATGTGTTTCCGAACACCAGATGATTTTGGTGATGAAAATGTTAAGGCATGAGCATTAACCCTTTATAAAACTGATGGTTGTCTGGATGCGATACCATTCCAATTTTACCGTACAACCACAATACCCGAGAATTGGGTAGGGCTTGACTGGAAACTTATATACCTTAGTATTAGTTCCCTCACGGCCAAGGTCTGAGCTGAGTTTACCTTGTGAAGATTGTCCACCTGTGCAGTACCCAAGATGACAGTTGATCATGGTTGGGAGGCCAAACTCACAGGAGAGGTGCTTATACTAGGGCGTGTAATTGAAAGGTTAGGATTGATTATCCGCATACTGAGTATGGTGAATTCAGGATTTATTTCTGACGGATGTATCGAATGTTGTGGTGAAAGTGTAAAATCTCTGCAGAGTGTCAAACTATTCGAATAGCCGCGTCCGCGGTTATGGACAGTTGGAGTAGCCATACTGTTCCCCCGTCATATGTTTTCAAAATGACTTATGAAATAAATCGAGACTTTGACTTGACCACAACAAAGTTGTGATATGAAATACAAGTTTCCACTTAGGTGTTATAAAACTTCAACTAGCTTTCTTCGTTTCTAAACTTAGTAGAGGTAAATCTGGCTTTTTGCAAAATAACCCTAGAACTTAGTGTCCTACTACAAAAACCCCCTTCACTTGTTAGTATTAGTTTGCGAGTACTTAAAGAGTACTCATGGCTTTGTCCCTGACTATTCCCGTGGCCAGACTATGAAGAGGAGTACCTGGAGGATGGAACCCAGGAAGGTTACGACAACTAGGATCATCTCCCATCGTCAGCATTGCCTGTGACCCCGAAGATAGGGCTTCGCCTACGCTACCATTATTATTACGTTATTCCTCTGCTTGAGTTGTATTAAGAACTGGATCATGAGATCCTTATTTGTGTAAGACCTTATGTATGGTTTGTAATGGATGATGTACTGTGGTATCCAATTCTGTTATGTCTCGCAAAACTGGTAATCCTGGGATTGCGATGTATGGCATAACAGGCATCTGGGATTAAAAAATCCGGGTGTTGACATTGTTTCACAAAACGCCCCGTTTTTTCACTCGGAAAATAAAAATTGGCTTTTTGGTGCGACGAAAAGGAAAACTTCCTCCTGCAACATTGTTCGCCATCCCATGATACACATGTGTGCATAATATGGGCACATTATCGCAAACTATACCGCGATTCTAGCAATAACATTGGTCATTTGACCTGAAATCCAGAAAACCTCAATTGAGATAGGTCATTTTGTGAAGGTTTTTTTGAGACACAATCAATATACCAAGTTTGGTATTTTTTCATGCAACTATGTCACATAATATGACACCATGCGTAGGTTTTGCATTGTTTTGATCGTTTTTGAATTTTTTATGCCCGTTTCAAACTATCGTCAAACTTTCTAAATCGAGGGGCATAAATATTCTTAGCTCAGGGCTGAGCCTCACTAAACTTACATTAGATCTCTATTGAAATAACATATTGTGAACCTAAAAATGATTTTTGCAAAAAATCATGAGCATCATATCATGTACCTGTAGTTCAAATCTAACTCATTTCCTACCGATTCAGCAGGATTTTGTCTTTTTACGAGGGGTGGACGAAAAGGTTTGAGATATCTAGGTTGGGAAATTGTGCATTCAATATGGTTTAATATTTTTGAAAAATGTGATATTATTATTTTGAAACTTTCATTTTGTGGTTGCTTCACAAAACACCCCTTTTTTGCACTCGAAAAATAAAAAATATGTTTTACAAAAGTATTTCTATTTTTTATATATATTTTTGTAAACAAATATGTTATATTTGAGTTTATATAGATAGATCTTGTTTTTCTGCAAATTTTGATATATTATATGTATTTTTCTGAATTTAAATGATTTAGTTATGATTTTTCTAAGATTAATGGGACAAAAAAGAAAAATGGCTACGCCGAGGTCTGAAACCTACGCCGACGACGTAGACTTGACGCCGTCGCTCTGCCGTTAGCCTAGTATGCTACGCCGATGGCCCCGTTTACGCCGTCGGCTGCCGTCGGCCTATTTATTCTACACCGACGGTAAAACTGGGCCGAAGGCCCGTCAAGCTACGCCGACGGTCCCGACATATTGCCGTCGGCGCATAAAAGGGCCGTCGGCCTATATTGTTATTCCCGTAGTGTTGTAAGCTTGCAGTGAGTCCCACGCATGCTAAATACTCGTGAGAAGGGTCTTTAAACTTCTTGGTTCGTTACCATTTAGAATTCAACACATTTTTATGTATATATTGCAATGTACCTTGAGTACCAAAGTACTAGTGTGATGAGAAATCTTCTCACGAGATTTCAACGCAGCTTAAATCAACGCACGTACACACCACATCGCGCCACTAACTGAAGATTTCTTGGAACGGACCTACCGAATTGCCAAAATAGAGAACCTGGAACTGGAAGTCGCTCAAAACGTCCACGAGCGCTCAAATGAAGTACACTTACGGGGGACGTACTCCATACGTGCGATCCATGGAGTCATGACCAAAATAATATGTACCTACACAGGCACTAATCTACTCCTCTGAAACCCTGGACCTATTCGACGATAAGCCCCCGCTATAAATACGTCCCGGTTTGTGCACACTATCTCCACAGAGTAGCACGCGCAGCAACACATCACATAGCAAGTAGGAGTACTAGAAGAAGCAACATCGAAGCGTTCCTGCAGCAAAAATATGGCCACCACCAAAGGCGCTATGGCATCCTCCTTGGTCATCCTCCTCTCCGCGATCCTCCTAGCCACAGCCTCCGTGCAGGCGCGCCACGACAGCCTGCCGCCTCCAACGGCAGAGGCTCCGGCGCCAGTACAATCGGCCGGAGGGCAGTGCACGCTGGAAGGCATTGCTGAGGTCGGAGTGTGCATGGGCCTCATCAAGCTCGAGAGCGGCGTCCTCGGAAGGACGAGCACCGCTGCTAGGGATCTGTGCTGCCAGCGGATCCGTGGGAAGCCAATCGCCGACGCCGTCGCATGCCTATGCACCGTCTTCTGGCCGTTCAATGCCCGTGACCGCGCCGAGGTCGCCGACGACGTCAATGCCGTCCTCACCGTCTGCGGCGAACCTCGCGTCCCTGACCCCGTTTGCATCCAAGGAAAGGCCCAAATCGGCCTCGCCGTCCGGTGATGCACACATCGGTGCCACGCACACGTCACCTCTGCTATAATATATGTGCCGCGTAAATAAATTTCTGATACCTGTATACTGTGTCTGTCGTCAGCCCAGCTTAAATCAGCGGCATGTATGCTGTTTAAGCCCCCTGCTCTTATAAATAAAAAGTCGTGATCTCATTGATAAAAAGAATGATTTTTGGCAAATGCTCCGGGTTCACTCTATAGCCGTCACTGATATAGAATCGGGCCTTATAAATCACGGCATCAGCAAGGAGTGTTCCTGAAGTTAGACTTCCAGAAAGCCTATAACCGTCTGAAGTGGTCCTTTGAAAAAGAGGGGGATTGACAACATGATGATCGGCTGGATTATACAATTCGTCATGAGCGGAAGAACATCAATCAATGTAGTCAACGAGGAGATTAGCCCTTATTTTCGGCCATCTTGCGGAGTTAGACAGGGGGACCCCATCTTCCCCCTCCTGTTTAACTCAGCAGTGGATGCCCTGGCAGAGATCATGGAAAGAGCCGAAGTCTCTGGCCACATCTCTGGTGTGGTGGGGCATCTTATCCCCGGGGGTGGTATCTCACACCTCCAGTATGTAGATGACACAATGATTATGGTACAAGGCTCGGACCTCAACAACATCAATCTCAAGTTCCTGCTTCTTCACTTTGAATCCATGTCCGGCCTCAAGATTTACTTCGACAAGAGCGAGGTGATGATCTTGGGATACTCGGATGAGGAGCGGCAGCGCATTGCGGACAACCTCAACTGCCGGCTGGCTGATTTCCCAATTACGTATCTCGGAATGCCCATCCAGGAGACTCGGGTGTTGATCAAGGACCTTGCTCCCCTGGTCACGAGGGTACGGTCCAAAGCTGAGCCCTAGAGAGCGCGGCTCACGAGTAAGGGAAGCAAGACGATCTTGATCAACTCGTGCTTATCGAGTCTCCCCATGTACCAAATGGGACTATACCTGCTACTAGAAGGGACCCATGCGGACTTTGCTAAAGAGTCGCCCCGCTTCTCCTGGGTGGCCAGGGATGGTCACCAAAAATGCCATATGGTTAAATGGGCTGATATATGCGCCCCCAAGGATCTTGGGGGCATAGGTATACTTGAATCACGCCGTTTTAATGTGGCCCTGATGCTGAAATGGGTGTGGCGTATCCTTAGGGATGATGTAGGTCTTTGGCTGAAGCTCATCAAGGCCAAGTACCTCTGGGACCGGCCCCTATTAGCATGCGAGTTGAGGGAGGGCTCCCAATTTTGGAAAGTCCTCCAAGATATCAAACAGATCATTCAGCAGGGGGTTACCTTCACTATTGGCGATGGGTGTGGCATCCGGCTATGGTTGGACCCTTGGTTGCTGGGATCCCCTCTCTGCGAGGAGTTCTCGTCCTTGTTTGCCATTAGTGCCGACCCCTCAGGGTTGGTGGCCGAGGCCTTCCAAGAGGGACGTTGGAATATCCCATTCCGACGGACCTTTAGCCTGGCTGAGGCGACGGTCTTCCAAAGATTGAGGGTTGCGCTCCCTGAGGGCCTCTCTATAGGTAGCAACACGGTGTCATGGCACCTGACCCCATAGAGGGAGTTTTTGGTTAGCTCGGCTTACAAGGCCCACTTCCAGGGGCCAGTTCTTAGTTGGACTTTGCCCCTCTGTAAGGCCCCCTTCCTCTTAGTATCCGGATCTTCGTCTAGCAACTTCTCTAGGACCGCCTTGCCTCGGGTGTGGAGGTGGCTAAGCGGAATGGGCCCGGGAACTGCTTGTGTCCATTATGTGGGACACCGGAGACGTGTTCCCACATAATGTTCACTTTCTCGGCTGCTCAGTTCATGTGGAGCTTTGTCCATGAAGCCCTCGGGCCTCCCTGACAGGCCTAGGACCACGGGGAGTTCCTATAGACTAAGGCAAACCGTGCTAGAAGGAAGCACCGCATCTTCTGGCTAGTGTTTGTGGCCATGGCTTGGATACTTTGAAATGTGAAGAATAAGATGGTGATTGAATAGATCTTCTCCAACCGAGCTTCTGACCCTATTTTTGCTTTTCTCGCTTTTCTGCAGCAGTGGTCCCCATGAGCACCTGGACGACATTCTGCGGGCGGTGAGGATGGCGGCGCTTCCCCTCGCGGCGCCCGATCACGTGTGATCCAGGATCTTGCCGTTTTTGTTTATTTGGGCTTTCTTGTGCTGAGGCCCCATCGGACTATTATTTTCTTCCTTTTTTGGCTTCGGCCGGCCGCTTTGTGCGGTGAATCTTGTTTTATCTGGATGTTTGCTTTATTTATAAAGCGGTGCGCATGCCTGTTTCGAGGAAATGGAGAAGGTGAGAAATACTAGGGTGTGATTTCACATGCCAACAAGTTAAGTGAGATGACATAGCATCCATCGCTACTGAATCTAATATTTATTAATTATTATCATGAATAAAATATCTTAAACCGATACTCCCGCAATCTAGAATTTTCACCAACTTGGAATTAATGATTCAGTGGGCCGGGTGAGTTTATATGTGCGGCTCCTCCATAAGAGTTAATTTTTTAGTCATGTAACACACATTTTGTGTGTGCTACGGTAGAAAGTGAGATAGTGTACGCGCAAACAAAAGTGAGACGGTGGAATTTCCTCCGATCTCCGCTAGTTATAAGGCGTTCTTGTGTTGATACATATAGTCGATATAACCACAATCTAAAATTTCTTATGCATTAGTTCTGTGTGTGATGTCCATGTGAAGAAGCCTGCCTAGACCGCATGCATCACTACATATATGAAAGACAACCAACTCAGCTATCCATCTGTCGTACCAACTCAGCGATTGCACTGTAGATATGAAGTTTTGCACATCTACAGTGCTTCCCGTCTCCATACCGTGGCCGCGTCTATCCCAAACCATCGAGGCCTCCTCCCATCGCCCCCTCTTCGCCGTGTTCTATCTGTTGGCCGCCACGTACTTCGTCCCAGTGATTGCGTGCCGTCCCGTCTTATTTCCTCTCCTATATTTCCTCTTCTTTCCATGTCCCGTGGCGGAGAGGGTCTCTCCATTCTCGAGCCGCCGCCTATGAATTCCCCTTCCCAGCCCCATGCCAGAGAAAAAAGGGCCACCGCTGTCCTGGTGCCCTGCCACGTCTTCCGCCATGCCCTCCCCCTCTCCGTTCTCGAACTTCCTGGACGGCAGCGCGCGTCCCCCATCGCGACCTCCTGTCGAGCGGCCAGTCGCAATCGGCCAAAGCCGACCGTATGCGATGGAGTCGGCACGGCGGCGGTGCCACCTCCCAGGCGAGGGCAAGGCGGACGGTGCCCGCGTGTCGCGCGGCGCGATGAAGGCGGGTGGCGATGGCCACCTGCGCGCTTAGTCGCCGGGGGACAGCGACCGGCGAGGACGCAGTGGGAGCTGCCACGGCCTCCAATCGACAGCGACCGCGCCGGGATTCGAGGGGGTGGGCGTCGGGGGTCCGTCCAGCGATGCCGACGGCGCCATCTTATGTGTCCCTGTCGCTGGGAATTTGCGCCGCTGCTGGCCGACGGTCAGGTTGTGCCTAACCGCTGGGATCCGCCTCCGCCAGTTTGTCGAATTTGGGGCACCTTCGTGTTAGGCTGAAGCGACAGGAGCCAGACCATGGGAGGTGTGCCATGGCTGCCGCCGTTCCCAGAGAGGAGGTCGCGGTCACGCGTGGTGGTGGTGCAGGGATTGACACGTTGTGCGTTGCGCGTGTTTTCTGTGCTATCTCATCCCACAATTGATGAGGCGACCATGCTACGATGCCATCTACTACTTGGTAAGAGATCTTTCTATAGGAGATGTAGGTCGCTCATGATGTCCTCCGTGGAGCGCGCGTCCGCCGAAGGCCGCCGGGACGGCGGCATCGATGCTGACGGTGGAGCACCAGTGTTCGAATCCGGCGAGAAGAGGATAGTGGGCGGCGCGGCGAGCAGCTTTTTCTTCATCTCCATGCCCTCTCTGTGTGCCGCTGGCGGTTGTTGCCACTCAGGCTTCTCTCTGTCCAACGTAATTACAAGTTTTTCTCCTTTTCAGGTACAAACACAATGCTTCGCGTGAGAAAAAGGACTGGTATGATTTGGATCTGCTGTATGTGTTCTCGGTGAGATTTAGTTCTTTCTCCCCTCAATCAATAGACGTTCTCAGTGAGAAATCCTTTAGATGATAATTCCTGACGTCCTTGATGTTTGTTTAACCCCAAGGCTCGCCTTATATTCCTTTACCAAATAACGAATTTGCACATGTGTTAATTCCTTATTCTAGCATGTGGAGTTATGGACTGTGTTGTTTAACTACGTTCAGCTATTTTCATAGTTTAGTGATTCTCGCATATGATTCTTGCATTGATCAATTTTGCCTGGGCCTTTTGTTTTTGATTTTTTGGTTATTTTTGCAGGTTCTTGGCCTGGGAGGTCTTATTATGGTGATCCTCGCCATGTATATTTTTGGTTATGGTGATTCTTGCCATTTATGTAGGCATTGCACTGAATATTTTTGGTATCTGGAGGGTTCCAGGCGCTTGAATAGGTGGAGTCGAATTGGTTATACTGGTTGTTGAAGTGACGGAAGGGTATCACTTTGGATTTATCCTCATTGGCCTTTTTCTTTGGCCGAGCTACTTGCTTTGATGGAGATGCTGAATCTAATAGGTTCGTGCAATTGATTCGTGAGTACAATTTTGTGTTCGCCTTACTTCTTTTGGTGTTCATGTTGGTAAGATAAGATAGTTTGCATTGCCGTCAAGCTGTAGTGAATATGTATTGGAGATTTTGGCGGGGTTTGTTGGTAGATATTTTTCTTCTTCAAAAAATGCTTAGAAGTTTGAATTTAGATGAGCAGTTCATTTTCCTGGCCACTATGTACTCTTCAAGGCAAAGCAAACTTTTTTGGAACATAATAACATGAAAGCATTTTATTCATGTAGGAATATTTTACGGAGAGAAGTGCGAAGGGGTACACACTGATCAATGAGAGAACATCTCTCCCAGGACATGGACATGTATCTAAAGAAACACGGCTAATATCTAGAGACCTACACTGGATTTTGAGATTTTAGCAGGGCCAGATGGCAAGTCTTTGCATTGAAGCATCTATTGACATGAGATGTTCTGCTTGGATGCAAAGTTCAGGATTTTTGAATAGCTGCAAGGGGCCTGATGACACACTGACTTGAGGCGTTGAAGATGGATGTAGCCGCTGCCTCTAAAGACAATACCGAGCAATCTATAAAGAAACTTGGTTCCTGTATGGGAAGCTTCTTAGCCACAACAGCCTGGAGAGGAGATGATGCTGGTGTAGATAGGGTTGAAACATGCAGCTGTTTCAAGTGCTAATTACAATCAGTAGCGATGCTAGGTACCGTGAGTCATGTCTGTTCTTTTTCTTCTCATGTTATGGCCATCTTGATATTGCCTACATCTGTTTTCTTGCCTATCATTTAGTTCAATTATTTATATGAGGTATTACATGTTTGCATTCTACTGTACAATACATTTTTCCAACTAAACAACTATTCTTTATATGCATGAATGCTTTTGTTACTTAGCCCTCTCATGCAATCACTCTTGTGAAATACTTACTATATTATCAGTTGGCCTTTTTCCTTCCCAAATTAACTCTTTGTAGTGTAGATTGCCGTAAATTTTTTTTGTTGCCATAAACAGATTGGTAAGGTGTTCTGAGCCTAAAATATTTCCAACTGCCTTGCTGACTGTACTGTCCTGATAGCTTTGAGAGAAAAGTAAGTACCGCTTTGTTTCTTAACATCTCTTCTATTAGGTAAACCAGTATAGCGCTTATGTCCACGTCGTGTGCTCAGGACCATTAAAAATAGGTACAAAGCTGCTATACAACTCTGTTGACAAAAGAACTGCGCCCCTTTTTCACACTCAACTCAACAAAACCTGATTAAATACAGAACACAGTTCACTTATTAGTATACACCATTGAATCAACAACACGGGCGCGGCGTGTCGCCGCGCCTAATTTCCTAGTATAGTCAAAGTTTTGCGTCGTCAGCGATCTGTCGCACCACACACTCGATCTGTATTAGTGTCTGCTAGTTAAAAGACGCTAGCTCTTGTATGGATAATACATGTAGTTGTGGTGTGCAACGAACTAATATAAAATTTCCTATGCATTAATTATTTTTGCAACTAACTAATATAAAATTTGCGTAGGAAGAGAAATTTTAGGTTTCAACCGGCCGGGGCCGGCTAAATTCAACGCCTGTACTTGCAATTTACCTTGAGTACCGATATAATATTTCTTGCTTCAACTTTGACCATCATCTATCTAAGAAACAAGAGATAGATCACAGCGATAGGCCGGCTCACATTTTCTCACGTACGTGGCCACATCGCGCGACTAATAACGGGCCGGCCAAAAGAGAAAAGGAACTCACCCAAAACATCCACGAAGCCATGCTGCATGAGCTGAAATATACTATATATGATCGTACGTACGGTACTATGTACGATCCATGGAGCCATGACTCTACAATCTGTACGTACGCAAGCAGTAATGACCTCTCTGACACCCGCGACGACCTGTGAGGTACGCCGATTAGCTTCCTATAAATACGGCCAGCAGGTTTGCACACACACTCTGCCATCACAAGCTAGCAGACCAACATCCGCAGCCAGTTAGCAACGGCACATCTCAAAAGAAGAAGAAGCAGCAACCAAGCATCACCCACCCCAATCAATGGGGGCTTATAGCTCCTATGCGACGTCTTTATATGGAATTGGAAGAAAAGCGACATCGTTGAAAAAAATAGCTCGCATGCGACGGTTGTGAGGCAGCTAATATCCCAGGGCCACACGGGCCTTAAAACGGTCGTAAGGACACATTTAACTTTGTTCCAATATTAGGGTTAATCCAAACCGGTTGGTTGGGACAGCCAGTCAAACCAACCGCTTCCGACCGAGAGCGCGCGTAACACTGACTGTAGCTTCCCCGACGGCGGCGGCGGACCTCACCCATCGTTCTCGGCGCCGGCGGCGGCGGCACGGCAATTAATTTAGGCGGCGGCGCTTTCGTTCGACGACGAAGGTGGTGAGTGCCATTTGAAAGCTAATTCCTCTCCCATTCTTCTCAATTCGAGATCTGAGCGTGCCCATTGATGCTAGATTGTGGAGGCGAGGGTGTGCTGAACGGGGCGAGGGGGAACGATATGGAGCATGGAGAGGGGACTTCTAATCGGTATATCCTGTATCTCTGCACTTAATTTCTCTAAGGTTGAGCTCTTTGTTCGCTTCCGCTAGCTCACAGTGCCCGCCAAAAACAGGGGAGACGATGTTGCGCGCCAAACCCTCGAATTTCGCATCAATTTCTTTTCCTCTAGGGCTGTTTTAGTTGATGGCAGCACGCAGATCATTGAGAGAGACACGGTTGTTAAATGGGAGGTGGAATTAGAACATGTTGATCCCCAAGAGCTAATAAACATGTGGAGAGGAGGCAGTAAGGAAAATGGTGGAAAAAATTGGGGATAGTGTGGTTTGGGGGCCAGAGCAAGAAGTTTCTTTGTTACGATTTGGTGATTGCAAATGTGACTATGTTAGGGTTGAGACAGGGGAACATATAGTTGATGAAATCGATGAGCGAAACGGTTGGACAAGCAAAACTGTTCTGTTTTTAGCAGAGCTCATTGATCTGAAACCTGATTCGAGGGTTGGATATGTGGCCTCGAAGCTGGCTGCTCAGATGGTCGAGGATGATTGGGCTGCACAAAGGCAAGTAATGTCTATACTTACTGAGTTGGAAGTGTTAACAGTGGAGGATGATGATGCTAATGCACAAGGGGAGGCTGCAGATGGTAATACACAAAGGATTGTAACTGTTGATTGGAATTCAGTTGAGATACATGACCGCACTGATTTGGTCATTGCACCAATAGATGATATTGAAATGGCAAAGCTTTTTGGCATTCCTATAGATGACAGAGACAAGGAGAAGAAGAGGGATGAAGCTGCAAATGATGGTGACAACCATTTAAGAGATGAAGAGGAAGATATAGATCTAGAGTTGTTGGAAAATGCTGCAGTTCATGTAGATGATGCACATGATGATGAGCTAGTAACAGTTTATGACAAAGAGGACCCAGTTATTGAAGTTGGGAGATTGTTTCCAAGCATGGATGAATTCAGGATGTGTTTCAGGACATATGCAGTCAAACGTGAGTTTGCTACCAAGACTATGTGGACCGATAAAAAGAAATTCTATGCAAAATGCATAGGTTATGATGGTGGTGCCAAGCCTTGCAAGTGGTATATATCTGCTAGACGCCAACCTGATGGAAGGACAATAAGAGTGAATCAAATTCCAAAACCTCATACTTGCATTACAAGTTCTCAAACAGTTACAAAGATGACATCACAATTATGGGTTGCAGAAAAGATCAAGCCCATTTTAGCCACAACACCAAACAGCACTGCAAAGAGACTGAAAATAGACTTGGAAAAGCAGTACCCCATTAAGCTGAATTATACTACAGTGTGGAAGGCAAAGCAAAGGGCAATGAAAGAGCTATATGGTGATTGGGCAAATACCTTTCGAATGCTTTATAACTTCAAAGCAGAAGTAGAGAAGAGGTCACCTGGCAGTGTTGTGGAGATAGATACTGAGGTAACAGCTGATGGGAAAGTCTTCTTCTCTAAATTCTTCATGGCTTTAAAGCCTTGCATTGATGGCTTCAAAGCAGGTTGCCGTCCATATTTGAGTATAGACTCATCTTTCTTGACTGGAAAGTGGAATGGTCAACTAGCAGCATGCAATGCTTTAGATGGACACAATTGGATGTTCCCTGTAGCTATTGGCATGTTCCAGTCTGAGACAGAGGCATCATGGACATGGTTCATGATGCAGTTGAAAAGATGCATATGGCCAGTCTCTCCATTGGCAGTGCACACAGATGCATGTAAAGGTTTAGAAAATGCAGTGAAGATTGTTTTCCCTCATGCTGAGCAGAGGGAGTGCTTCGGCCATATGTGGATGAATTTGATCAAAAAATTCAGAGGAGATGATTTTGGACGCATGTGGCCAGCAGCAAGATCTTACACCAGGCAGACACATTCATATCACCTTGAGAAGATTAAGGCGGCATGCTCTGAGGAGGATAGGGTCAAGTTTTGTACATGGTTGGAAACCTACCATTCTCTTTTATGGTACAGGTCTGGTTTTAACATTGCCATCAAATGTGATCATATCAACAATAATTTGGCAGAAAGTTTCAACAAAAAATTGAAGGAGTTAAAAGACTTGCCTGTCCATGACATGGTTGACCAGATCAGGATCATGATCATGAGGTTGTGGGAATTGAGAAGAAGGCTTGGTGATGTTCTTCAAGGAGATAAGCTTCCTGATGTTGTGCAGCAGGTGGTCAACAGGAGCAGAAATCTTGCACATTTGCGTGTTGAGAAATCCTCATTGTGGGGTGCTGAAGTCAGAGATACAAAGACTGGCAGGAGGCATGTTGTTGACACTCAATTGCATGAATGCACATGCCTTGAGTGGCAACACACTGGGAAGCCTTGTGAGCATGCCATACTTTTCTTGGCCTCCAAACACAAGCTAAATATGCACCCATATTTGCATGAGTATTATTCTGTAGCAAAATTCAAGGCTGCATATGGAACACCAATTCCAGCACTTACAGATCAGTCTCAGTGGCCTGAAGTGGACATTCAGTTCTCATTGTGTCCTCCTTTGATGAAAATAAAGGCTGGCAGGCCCAAGCAGAGTAGATTCAAGGCTTGGTTTGAGAAAGGTGGGAGCAGCAAGAAGGGAAACAAAGATGAAAAGAAAGATGTCAAGCCAAAAAGGGCCCAAAAAGGTAACAAGAATAGATGCAAACTCTGTGAAGAACTTGGACACCGAGCTGGCTCTACCAAGTGCAGATACACTGCTGAAAAGCCAAAGTATGTTCATCCAAAATCTATCCCATTTCTTGTTGATGATTTTTCTCCCCCAGCTAACTTGCTTGTTTTCAGGAGGAAGCGTGGAGAAAAAGGCCCACCTCTTGTTGTTGACGAATGCTGGCCAGTGAAAAGGGAAAGAATCAATGGCCAAAGAAAGAAGAGAACTAACCAGATCATGTTTGGTGCTGCTGAGGTGCAATCTGAACTTGTTTTGGAGGATGATGTGCAAACTGTTGAGGCTTTAGGGCACACCGTTTCTGATTTGGAAGCTCTGGTGCAAAATGAGGGGCAAAATGAGCCTGTTGTTGAGGCTATAGTGCAAAATGAGCCTGTTGTTGAGGCTCTGGTGCAAAATGAGCCTGTTGTTGAGGCTCTGGTGCAAAATGAGCCTGTTGTTGAAGCTCTGGTGCAAACTGACCAAGTTGTTGAGGCTCTGGTGCAAAGTGACCATGTTGTTGAGGCTCTGGTGCAAAGTGACCATGTTGATGAGGCTCTGGATCATGATCATGAGGTTGTTGAGGAGGTGCAGGAGGTGAAGGAGACTCTTGGACGTGTTGTGGGGAGGCCAGATGGTAATGGTAAGAAAAAGAAGAGCATAAACCTATTGTGTGGTGTGAAACTTGTGAAGGAGAAGAAAACGAGGGGTAAGAAGAGCCAAAAGAAATAGACATTTGTTATTGTTGTAAACATTTGACACTTGTTGTTGTAATAATTTGGCACTTGTTGTTGTAAACATTTGTTATTATAATAATTTGTCACTTGTTGATAATTTGGACAAAATTCAAATATGATGGTAAATTTGAATTTCAACATATGTAGCTATGTCACTTTTCTATGTTTGTATGAGCTTCCAACGTTTTTCTCATATGTACAATACAACTCATCCTCACCCTGATCCCTTTTGTGAAGTACAACTCACCCTCACCCAAAATGGGGTAGAAATGGGCTCCAAAGCTAGGGTAAACCACCCCATTTCTAAGTAAGTTTTTTTTCGACCATTTCTAAAACCAAGTTAGATATTTTTCCTCAGAACTATGTCACATAACATGACACCATGCGAAGGTTTTGTATTTTTTTGATTTTTTTTGAATTAGTTATGCACATTTGAATGTCTAGTCAAACTTGAAGGCTTTTCATAAATATTATTAGCTAGGGGCTGAGGCTCGCAAAACTAGCATTGGATCTCTGATGAAATAGCATGTTGTGAACCTAAAAATTATTTTTACAAAAAATCATCAGCATGGAATCATGTACCTGTAGTTCATATCTTACCCACTTCCAGCCGATTCGGCAGGATTTGTCTTTTTCACCAGGGATGGAATAAAAGGTTTGAGATACTCAGGTTGGGAAATTGTACATTCTAGGTGGTATAGTATTTTTGAAAAATAGGATGTTACCATTTTGAAACTTTAATTTGGTGGTTGCTTCACAAATCCCCCCCTCTTTCGGCACTCAGAAAATAGAAAATGATTTTTCTGTGCGTCGAAAAGGAAAACTTTGTGCTACAACATTGTTAGTCATCCCATTATAGACATGCATGCCAAATATGGGCACATTATCACAAACTATGTCTTGATTCTAGCCATATCATTGGTCATTTGACCCGAAAGCCAGAAAACCTCGGAGGAGATAGGTCATTTTGTGAAGGGTTTTTTGAAATATGATCAATAGACCAAGTTTGATATTTTTCCTCACAACTATGTCACATAACATGACACCATGCGAAGGTTTTGTATTTTTTTGATTTTTTTTGAATTAGTTATGCACATTTGAATGTTTGGTCAAACTTGTGAAACCCCGTTGACTGCATCCTAAACCCCGCTAACCCTAAGGCCGAATGAGGACCGTAGATCTAACCCTAGCGCGACACTGTGGCCGTCCGATCGCGTCTTCTAGAAGGATTCCGCGGGTGGCTCTGGACGATCCGTGGAAGGGCTTGTTCTGCAACCTGATTGGTTGGCGTCTCTTAGAAGGATTTCGTGGCTAGCTCTTGGCGATCCGTGGGATGGATGATTCTGGAATCTGATTGGCTTCATCGTTTTTACGTGCAACAGCGTGGCATGCGAGCGTGGCATGCGAGGGCGCTGGGCGGGGCGGGCTGCACCATGCGGGCATGCAGCTGCCCCTAGCGTCGCAGTCTAGCTATTTTACGTCCAACAGCGCTGCAGCGTATTTACTCCCTCCGTCGCATTAAATAAGTTTACGTGTAACAACTTTCTCCAGTCAAACTTACTCCCCTCAGGTTCATTGTAATAAATGAGACTTTGCATGATACCATATCTATGTTATTTTGCACTATGTAGTAGTAACTTAGACTAGTAACATATGCATGATACCACATTTATGTTTATTGCTTGTGGGCAACCCATAAGCTTGTAGGTCACCCTTAAGGAAAATCTTCTAAAGTAAACCTCCACTATGTATATGGATAGCCATATGGACTACTTTTTGGCTTGTGGATAGCCTTATGGACTACATAGTGGATGCCCAAGTGCATTGGAAAGGTAGAAGTACATTTTTTGTGGACAAATTTTGAAGCCAAACGTACACTTATTTGTGGACAGAGGGAGTATGCATGTTACTATGACCAGCAGAAAAAATATCAAAATCTAAAATATGTAATAAATATAACGTACAGCGTTGGCACACTCCAGACCGTTGGACCGAGCGTGGCATGCGAGGGCGCTGGGCGGGGCGGGCTGCACCATGCATGCAGCATGCAGGGTCGGGGGCGGCGGTGCAGGGGTTACAGTACGTCGCATCCTAGCTATTTTTTTTCTCTCTTTCGCATTGATCACGCCCGCTTCCCACACGCAACGCAGCGCACGCGTCTCGTCTCGGCGTCTGGGCGGGCTGCACCATGCATGCAGCAGCTGCCCCTAGCGTCGCAGTCTAGCTATTTTGCGTGCAACAGCGCTGCCCCATTAAATAAGTGTACGTTGAACAACTTTCTTCAGTCAAATTTATTTCCATCTGGTTCATGCGCCATACAAAAAGTCAATATTACTCCCACCGATTTTTCTTGCGTGGGTAAAAACGAACGAGTACCTTGGTACTAGATTCCTGCATTTATTACCGAAGTAAATCAAGGCCAAATTATATTTTCCCTTTTATTTTTCACTGCCAATGAACAACTACCTTGGACGTTTTTTTCTCTCTTTCGCATTAATGCACATGCATGCATGCAGGGGCGGGGGCGTCGCATCCTAGCTATTTTTTTCTCTCTTTCGCATTGATCACGCCCGCTGCCCCGCTTCCCGTCTCTTTCGCATTGATCATGCATGCAGTGGCAACGCAGCGCACGCGTCTCGTCTCGGTGTCTGCGCCAACGCGACGCTGGATTCCCATGCCGCCCTTCACGCCCCGCCCTCAATAAATAGGCAAAACGCTTTTGCCTCCTCATCTCATCTTGCCCCTCATCTCTTCAACCTCGAGCCCGTCCCTTTGCCTCCTCCCAGCCGCCCCCCAAACACTCCGACCATGGCGACCTCCCCCTTCCGCCTCCCTTCCGACACCGAATTAAGCGACGAGGACAATCACCCGGACCACAAGCAGTGGTGGGAGCAGCGGGCGCCCACGCGCCCCAAGCGTGGCAAGAAGAAGGAGAAGAAGTCCCCGCCCTGCCCCTGGGGAGACCAGGGCCCCATCGTCCACAACCCCGTCCCCAACCTCCCCGGCGGCGGCGACCTCCCCTCCGAAGCCTACTGGGCTAAGGCGGCGAAGGAGGAGGCAAAGCAGGAGGCTGCTATCGCCAGGTGGGAGGAGAAGGAGGCCCAACGCTCCTTGAAGAAAAGGCGCAGACGGCAGGAGGAGGAGCAACGGGAGGCCAATGGCCGGGCCTTCCGGGAGGAGCAACGGAAGCGGGACCATCGGGAGAGGCTGGCGGCGTGGAATGCGGCTGCACCGGCACCGCCTCCACCGCCGATGGAGTAGGGGTTAGGGTTTAGGGGCTAGCCCAGGGTTTAGGCGGGGCGCCTATTCCGCCCCTTCTATATTATTGTACTTTTTTATTTTTATTGTAATGTTATCGATCCCTCCTATCTAATATAAGTAATGTTATCCCAATATTATCTATCCCTTGTTTCATTGTAATCTGTGTTTTATTGTATTGTCATTTGTCAAAACACCCAAAACAACAAGTGTATAAAACAAAAGACACAAAAACAAGTTCATATAATACTCGTGAAATATTTATATATTTACAAGTGTATAAAACAAAAGACACAAAAACAAGTTCATATAATACTCGTGCAATATTTATATATTTACAAGTGTATAAAACAAAAGACACAAAAACAAGTTCATACAACACATGGTTCATTTTCAAATAAGACATTTACATATTTACAAAAGTTAAAGGAGCGCCCAAGTTATGTTAGTTAAATGGATGTCCTTGGACTTCATTTATATATTTAGTTTTGCAAAAAAAAAGATTGCAACCTGAGCACGAGTATCTGCAGATCCACACGTTCCTATTTCGATTGTAACGTGAGTACTATTTTTTTGCCGAATCAACATATAGTTACTATTGGGCCTGGATACGTCCATTTTGGCATGGCTAAGTTATATTTGGGCCTGGCCTTTTTCAATCCTCGTCAATTGTTTTTTTACTTTTCAACCCCTCCCCCTCCCCTGCACACGGGCGCCCCCTGCACACTGATAAAAGGAACACTGACGAAACTGACGAAACTGAAGAAACACTGATTTCGAAAACAGAGCAGCTCAAAATTAGCCCGAATTTGTGTTGCATTTTATTCAAGCCAAAGACATAGACCATTACATCCATTACAAAGCATCACTCGAACACTGACTGCGCTGTCTAATGACTAACGATGAGGAGATAAACTAATCCGAGAGAAATTACACAAAAATAAAAAAAACCGGCCATCAGATTGTCCTGCTTCTTCAATTCGATGATTTACCTTAGCTGCTTGTTCATCTTCTTTAGCTCGGCCTTCACTTCCGCATCCACCGTAGTACCAGCGGAAATGGGGTTGCCACATCCCAATTGCTCCACCACGGACGGGTTTTCGAGCTCCCAGGATGCTACCTCCACCCCAATTCGCTCGATGTACTCATCAAGCCACTCAAAATGCCCACATTTTGGCAGTTCCTGAAATCGCAGAGATGAACCCTAAATCCCAAATTCGATGAAATGCATGAAATTTCGAAAGAAAAGCGAGAAATTGGCGCTCGGAACACTCAGATCTCACCTTTCCCGGCTCGGGCTTGCTCTCACACTTCACAAATTCCCGACCAATGTTGCCGTTCTTGTCGGTGGATGTGACAAGCCGCTTCAGGGGTGCGGTACGGGGGCAATCGGGGCACCTCCTCATCGGCACCGCACCATACCGAGGCCATGAGCGGTGGGAGGAAGCAGAGCTCGACATCCCTCGCCGGCGTTGCCGCACTTGCTCGCCGGAGAAGAAAACAGAAGGGGATGAGATGCTGGAACGGTGGCGGGAGTGCTCAGGTACGGGGACGGATCGGGGCCAACGGCTCTCTTCGACCACAGGGTGGGTCCCACGATATGAGGTGGACATCAGGTGAGTTCCGCCGTGACGTGGAGAGGCTGTGGGTCCTACTGTGCTCAGCTGATTCGAATTCGTTGACGGTCTCGTGGGGTTAAGTACAAAGTGTCACACGGGAGCTATTTGCCACCTCACAACCGTCGCATGCCAGCTATTGTTTGCAACGATGTCTCTTTCCTTCCAATTCCACGTAAAGACGTCGCATAGGAGCTATAAGCCCAATCAATGGCCAGCAGCAAAGCCATGGTGCCCTCCCGCGTCTTGCTCCTCCTCCTTGCCGTGATGATACTCATGCTGTCCATGGCCCCCGTCCAGCTGGTGCGTAGTGACAAGAGCGCGCCGCCTCCGCCTCCACCTCCGCCTCGACAGGCGCCGTGGCAGTCCGCCGGGAGGTACTGCACGAATGACTACTTGTCTGATCTCCAACGCTGCTTCACCGGTGACCTCTTCGTAGTGTTTCCACCCCAGACCAGAAGCGAGAGGGAGCAGTGCTGCCAGCAGTATGTCCGAGAGATGCCAGAAATCGCCGATGAGTGCCTGTGCGTTGCCTTCACGAAATACTTACGTGACCGATCCAACTTGGAATTGCTCGTCAAGAGTGTGCTGTCAGATTGCGGCACTCCTGTGCTCCCCGGCTTCGTTTGCCCCATCCCTTTGATGGGCTAATAAGCCTCACTGCTGTGCCGGCGCGCACAAAGCAGTCCCACCTCTCCTACTAATATATCTATCCGCATAAATAATGTGTCATACTACTACTATCTTGTACCGGTTTAGGCCCAGCTTAGCTTTGTCGAGACGTTCATCATTGCTGTTGCTGATGGTCTTCTAAATAAAAGTTCAACTTATATGTACTGTATGTCTCATGTGTTGGCCCCGTCTCACAACATAGTTTCTGCTGCCCTCGTACTTAATTTGCATGCAAAAATACACCAGGATTTATTTTTACTTGATAAGGATGATATATATATAGCACTACCGAGAATTTGTTTCTATATATGTTTTGTTTTGGGTTCTGCATGTAGTTAAGGTGTTCATGTAACCGGTTCTTGTTCGGCAACGTGTATATGCCATGTGTACAAAACCGGCAGAGTTTCAGCCAGGCATGTATGGTCAGATACCGAGGCGCCGTGCGATGCGGCAAGTTTGGCGAGATGCCTGTGATCGTGTGATGCAATCTGTAAACAGGAGTTGAAGCGTAGTTAAGGATGACAATGGGGTGGGTTTGGGTGGTAGACCAAAACCATATCCAAATCTAGATCATTAGCCTCATTCTTTTTTTCGATAAAGGATGCCTTTATTATTTTTATAACTTAACCCGGCCTCTGCATAACTAGATGCACACAGCCGACACCAATCCACAAGGTCCAACATAAAAGAAAGATACAAAGCGAATTACATATCAAAATGAGAAATTGTAATAGCGCCTAGGTGCATAGGCAAATCTATCCAAAGATTATGCTGCCATCACTAGTGGAAACAAGGTCTTTTGTTGATCCCGAAAAAGGGCTTTGTGTTAAAGGGGGGGGCCGTACCAGCGTGGCCCCTGCGGCAAAAAAGAAGCCCCCCTTTAACACCGGTTCATGCCACGAACCGGTGTTAAAGGACCCTGCAACAGGTGGCCCGCACAGCCCCCCCTTTAACATCGGTTCGTGGCTTGAACCGGTGTTAAAGGGGGGGGGGCTATATAAGACACCACCCCAGTCCACACACACCCCACTCTTCCATTCTTTCACATTTTGGAGCCTAGCAAGAGGGTGTGAAGAGTGCTAGTTTTTTTTTTCTTATGCACAAGAGGTGTTCGGTGAAATGCCCGAGAGCTCAAAATAAGTTTTCTTGTTGCTCTTTCCGTCTCGGTCGAGGTCGGCAACTATCCTTTCATGTGTCATTGATGTACTATATATATAAATGGTCATCTCCCTATTATTTTTTGATATATACTACATATTAATGCAGATGAACCGGCAATGGATGCACGGTGACCGCCGCACTTCCGAGTACATTACGGGCCTCCAAAATTTCATCGTTGTGGCTAATGCAAACCGTGGTCACAATGGTTTTATGTGATGTACGTGTGTTCACTGTCAGAACAAGAAAGACTACTCAAATACCATAACCATTCACGTCCACCTGCTTCGATCCGGTTTCATGCCCAGCTATAATTGTTGGACCAAGCACGGAAAAAAAGGGGTTGTGATGGAAGACAACAAAGAAGAAGAGGATGATGGCAACTATCATAATATGTATCCTGAATATGATGATAATGCAACGGGGGTAGATAATGAAGATCAAGAGGGAGCAGATGGTTTTGCATTGTTTTGATCGTTTTTGAATTTTTTATGCCCGTTTCAAACTATCGTCAAACTTTCTAAATCGAGGGGCATGAAAATTCTTAGCTCGAGGATGAGCCTCACTAAACTTGCATTAGATCTCTGATGAAATAGCATATTGTGAACCTAAAAATAATTTTTGCAAAAAATCATGAGCATCATATCATGTACATGTAGTTCAAATCTAACTCATTTCCTACTGATTCGGTAGGAATTTGTCTTTTTCACGAGGGGTGGACGGAAAGGTTTGAGATACCCCGATTGGGAAATTTTCCATTCAATATGGTATAGTATTTTTTAAAAATTTGGTATTATCATTTTGAAACTTTTATTTGGTGGTTCTTTCACAAAACGCCCCGTTTTTTGCACCCGGAAAATAAAAATTGGCTTTTTGGTGCGACGAAAAGAAAAACTTCTTCCTGCAACATTATTAGCCATC
This sequence comes from Avena sativa, assembly GCA_916181665.1. Taxonomy (NCBI): domain Eukaryota; kingdom Viridiplantae; phylum Streptophyta; class Magnoliopsida; order Poales; family Poaceae; genus Avena; species Avena sativa. Next base: position 363,376,710 of record OV702279.1, on the reverse strand, counting down.
CCATGATACACATGCGTGCATAATATGGACACATTATCGCAAACTATACTGTGATTCTAGCAATAACATTGGTCATTTGACCTGAAATCCAGAAAACCTCGATTGAGATAGGTCATTTTGTGAAGGTTTTTTTTGAGACACAATCAATATACCAAGTTTTGTATTTTTCCGTGCAACTATGTCACATAATATGACACCACGCGAAGATTTTGCATTGTTTCGATCGTTTTTGAATTTTTTATGCCCATTTTAAACTATCGTCAAACTTTGTAAATCGAGGGGCATGAAGATTCTTAGCTCGGGGCTGAGCCTCACTAAACTTGCATTAGATCTCTTATGAAATAGCATATTATGAACCTAAAAATGATTTTTTCAAAAAATCATGAGCATCATATCTTGTAACTGTAGTTCCAATCTAACTCATTTCCTACTGATTCGGCAGAAATTTGTCTTTTTCATGAGGGGTGGACGGAAAGGTTTGAGATACCCCGGTTGGGGAATTGTCTATTCAATATGGTATAGTATTTTTTAAAAATGTGGTATTATCATTTTAAAACTTTTATTTGGTGGTTGTTTCACAAAACGCCCCGTTTTTTTCACTCGGAAAATAAAAATTGGCTTTTTGGTGCGACGAAAAGGAAAACTTCCTCCTACAACATTGTTCTCCATCCCATGATACACATGTGTGCATAATATGGGCATATTATCGCAAACTATACCGTGATTCTAGCAATAACATTGGTCATTTGACCTGAAATCCAGAAAACCTCGATTGAGATAGGTTATTTTATGAAGGTTTTTTTAAGACACAATCAATATACCAAGTTTGGTATTTTTCCATACAACTATTTCACATAATATGACACCACGCGAAAGTTTTGCATTGTTTCGATCATTTTCGAATTTTTATGCCCGTTTCAAACTATCGTCAAACTTTATAAATCGAGGGGCATGAAGATTCTTAGCTCGGGGCTAAGCCTCACTAAACTTGGATTAGATCTCTGATGAAATAGCATATTGTGAACCTAAAAATGATTTTTTTCAAAAAATCATGAGCATCATATCATGTACATGTAGTTGAAATCTAACTCATTTCCTGCCGATTCAGAAGGAATTTTTCTTTTTCACGAGGGGTGGACGGAAAGGTTTGAGATACCCGGTTGGGAAATTTTCCATTCAATATGGTCTAGTGTTTTTAAAAAATGTGGTATTATCATTTTAAAACTTTTATTTGGTGGTTGTTTCACAAAACGCCCCGGTTTTTGCACTCGGAAAATAAAAATTGGCTTTTTGGTGCGACGAAAAGGAAAACTTCCTCCTGCAACATTGTTCGCCATCCCATGATACACATGTGTGCATAATATGAACATATTATCGCAAACTGTACCGCGATTCTAGCAATAACATTGGTCATTTGACCTGAAATCCAGAAAACCTCAATTGAGATAGGTCATTTTGTGAAGGTTGTTTTGAGACACAATCATTATACCAAGTTTGTTATTTTTCAATGCAACTATGTCACATAATATGACACCATGCGAAGGTTTTGCATTGTTTCGATCGTTTTTGAATTTTTTATGCCTTCAATGCAACTATGTCACATAATATGACACCATGCGAAGGTTTTGCATTGTTTCGATCGTTTTTGAATTTTTTTATGCCTGTTTCAAACTATCGTCAAACTTTCTAAATCGAGGGGCATAAATATTCTTAGCTCGGGGCTGAGCCTCACTAAAATTGCATTAGATCTCTATTGAAATAGCATATTGTGAACCTAAAACTGATTTTTGCAAAAAATCATGAGCTTCATATCATGTACCTGTAGTTCAAATCTAACTCATTTCCTACCGATTCAGCAGGATTTTGTCTTTTTACGAGGGTGGACGAAAAGGTTTGAGATATCCAGGTTGGGAAATTGTGCATTCAATATGGTTTAATATTTTTGAAAAATGTGATATTATTATTTTAAAACTTTTATTTTGTGGTTGCTTCACAAAACACCCCGTTTTTTGCACTCGAAAAATAAAAAATATGTTATACGAAAGTATTTATATTTTTTATATATATTTTGTAAACAAATATGTTATATTTGAGTTTATATAGATAGATCTTATTTTTCTGCAAATTTTGATATATTATATGTATTTTTCTAAATTTAAATGATTTAGTTATGATTTTTCTAAGATTAATGGGACAAAAAAGAAAAATGGCTACGCCGAGGTCTGAAACCTACGCCGACGACGTAGACTTGACGCCGTCGCTCTGCCGTTAGCCTAGTATGCTACGCCGATGGCCCCGTTTACGCCGTCGGCTGCCGTCGGCCTATTTATTCTACACCGACGGTAAAACTGGGCCGAAGGCCCGTCAAGCTACGCCGACGGTCCCGACATATTGCCGTCGGCGTATAAAAGGGCCGTCGGCCTATATTGTTATTCCCGTAGTGTTGTAAGCTTGCAGTGAGTCCCACGCATGCTAAATACTCGTGAGAAGGGTCTTTAAACTTCTTGGTTCGTTACCATTTAGAATTCAACACATTTTTATGTATATATTGCAATGTACCTTGAGTACCAAAGTACTAGTGTGATGAGAAATCTTCTCACGAGATTTCAACGCAGCTTAAATCAACGCACGTACACACCACATCGCGCCACTAACTGAAGATTTCTTGGAACGGACCTACCGAATTGCCAAAATAGAGAACCTGGAACTGGAAGTCGCTCAAAACGTCCACGAGCGCTCAAATGAAGTACACTTACGGGGGACGTACTCCATACGTGCGATCCATGGAGTCATGACCAAAATAATATGTACCTACACAGGCACTAATCTACTCCTCTGAAACCCTGGACCTATTCGACGATAAGCCCCCGCTATAAATACGTCCCGGTTTGTGCACACTATCTCCACAGAGTAGCACGCGCAGCAACACATCACATAGCAAGTAGGAGTACTAGAAGAAGCAACATCGAAGCGTTCCTGCAGCAAAAATATGGCCACCACCAAAGGCGCTATGGCATCCTCCTTGGTCATCCTCCTCTCCGCGATCCTCCTAGCCACAGCCTCCGTGCAGGCGCGCCACGACAGCCTGCCGCCTCCAACGGCAGAGGCTCCGGCGCCAGTACAATCGGCCGGAGGGCAGTGCACGCTGGAAGGCATTGCTGAGGTCGGAGTGTGCATGGGCCTCATCAAGCTCGAGAGCGGCGTCCTCGGAAGGACGAGCACCGCTGCTAGGGATCTGTGCTGCCAGCGGATCCGTGGGAAGCCAATCGCCGACGCCGTCGCATGCCTATGCACCGTCTTCTGGCCGTTCAATGCCCGTGACCGCGCCGAGGTCGCCGACGACGTCAATGCCGTCCTCACCGTCTGCGGCGAACCTCGCGTCCCTGACCCCGTTTGCATCCAAGGAAAGGCCCAAATCGGCCTCGCCGTCCGGTGATGCACACATCGGTGCCACGCACACGTCACCTCTGCTATAATATATGTGCCGCGTAAATAAATTTCTGATACCTGTATACTGTGTCTGTCGTCAGCCCAGCTTAAATCAGCGGCATGTATGCTGTTTAAGCCCCCTGCTCTTATAAATAAAAAGTCGTGATCTCATTGATAAAAAGAATGATTTTTGGCAAATGCTCCGGGTTCACTCTATAGCCGTCACTGATATAGAATCGGGCCTTATAAATCACGGCATCAGCAAGGAGTGTTCCTGAAGTTAGACTTCCAGAAAGCCTATAACCGTCTGAAGTGGTCCTTTGAAAAAGAGGGGGATTGACAACATGATGATCGGCTGGATTATACAATTCGTCATGAGCGGAAGAACATCAATCAATGTAGTCAACGAGGAGATTAGCCCTTATTTTCGGCCATCTTGCGGAGTTAGACAGGGGGACCCCATCTTCCCTCTCCTGTTTAACTCAGCAGTGGATGCCCTGGCAGAGATCATGGAAAGAGCCGAAGTCTCTGGCCACATCTCTGGTGTGGTGGGGCATCTTATCCCCGGGGGTGGTATCTCACACCTCCAGTATGTAGATGACACAATGATTATGGTACAAGGCTCGGACCTCACAACATCAATCTCAAGTTCCTGCTTCTTCACTTTGAATCCATGTCCGGCCTCAAGATTTACTTCGACAAGAGCGAGGTGATGATCTTGGGATACTCGGATGAGGAGCGGCAGCGCATTGCGGACAACCTCAACTGCCGGCTGGCTGATTTCCCAATTACGTATCTCGGAATGCCCATCCAGGAGACTCGGGTGTTGATCAAGGACCTTGCTCCCCTGGTCACGAGGGTACGGTCCAAAGCTGAGCCCTAGAGAGCGCGGCTCACGAGTAAGGGAAGCAAGACGATCTTGATCAACTCGTGCTTATCGAGTCTCCCCATGTACCAAATGGGACTATACCTGCTACTAGAAGGGACCCATGCGGACTTTGCTAAAGAGTCGCCCCGCTTCTCCTGGGTGGCCAGGGATGGTCACCAAAAATGCCATATGGTTAAATGGGCTGATATATGCGCCCCCAAGGATCTTGGGGGCATAGGTATACTTGAATCACGCCGTTTTAATGTGGCCCTGATGCTGAAATGGGTGTGGCGTATCCTTAGGGATGATGTAGGTCTTTGGCTGAAGCTCATCAAGGCCAAGTACCTCTGGGACCGGCCCCTATTAGCATGCGAGTTGAGGGAGGGCTCCCAATTTTGGAAAGTCCTCCAAGATATCAAACAGATCATTCAGCAGGGGGTTACCTTCACTATTGGCGATGGGTGTGGCATCCGGCTATGGTTGGACCCTTGGTTGCTGGGATCCCCTCTCTGCAAGGAGTTCCCGTCCTTGTTTGCCATTAGTGCCGACCCCTCAGGGTTGGTGGCCGAGGCCTTCCAAGAGGGACGTTGGAATATCCCATTCCGACGGACCTTTAGCCTGGCTGAGGCGACGGTCTTCCAAAGATTGAGGGTTGCGCTCCCTGAGGGCCTCTCTATAGGTAACAACACGGTGTCATGGCACCTGACCCCATAGAGGGAGTTTTTGGTTAGCTCGGCTTACAAGGCCCACTTCCAGGGGCCGGTTCTTAGTTGGACTTCGCCCCTCTGTAAGGCCCCCTTCCTCTTAGTATCCGGATCTTCGTCTAGCAACTTCTCTAGGACCGCCTTGCCTCGGGTGTGGAGGTGGCTAAGCGGAATGGGCCCGGGAACTGCTTGTGTCCATTATGTGGGACACCGGAGACGTGTTCCCACATAATGTTCACTTTCTCGGCTGCTCAGTTCATGTGGAGCTTTGTCCACGAAGCCCTCGGGCCTCCCTGGCAGGCCTAGGACCACGAGGAGTTCCTATAGACTAAGGCAAACCGTGCTAGAAGGAAGCACCGCATCTTCTGGCTAGTGTTTGTGGCCATGGCTTGGATACTTTGAAATGTGAAGAATAAGATGGTGATTGAATAGATCTTCTCCAACCGAGCTTCTGACCCTATTTTTGCTTTTCTCGCTTTTCTGCAGCAGTGGTCCCCATGAGCACCTGGACGACATTCTGCGGGCGGTGAGGATGGCGGCGCTTCCCCTCGCGGCGCCCGATCACGTGTGATCCAGGATCTTGCCGTTTTTGTTTATTTGGGCTTTCTTGTGCTGAGGCCCCATCGGACTATTATTTTCTTCCTTTTTTGGCTTCGGCCGGCCGCTTTGTGCGGTGAATCTTGTTTTATCTGGATGTTTGCTTTATTTATAAAGCGGTGCACATGCCTGTTTCGAGGAAATGGAGAAGGTGAGAAATACTAGGGTGTGATTTCACATGCCAACAAGTTAAGTGAGATGACATAGCATCCATCGCTACTGAATCTAATATTTATTAATTATTATCATGAATAAAATATCTTAAACCGATACTCCCGCAATCTAGAATTTTCACCAACTTGGAATTAATGATTCAGTGGGCCGGGTGAGTTTATATGTGCGGCTCCTCCATAAGAGTTAATTTTTTAGTCATGTAACACACATTTTGTGTGTGCTACGGTAGAAAGTGAGATAGTGTACGCGCAAACAAAAGTGAGACGGTGGAATTTCCTCCGATCTCCGCTAGTTATAAGGCGTTCTTGTGTTGATACATATAGTCGATATAACCACAATCTAAAATTTCTTATGCATTAGTTCTGTGTGTGATGTCCATGTGAAGAAGCCTGCCTAGACCGCATGCATCACTACATATATGAAAGACAACCAACTCAGCTATCCATCTGTCGTACCAACTCAGCGATTGCACTGTAGATATGAAGTTTTGCACATCTACAGTGCTTCCCGTCTCCATACCGTGGCCGCGTCTATCCCAAACCATCGAGGCCTCCTCCCATCGCCCCCTCTTCGCCGTGTTCTATCTGTTGGCCGCCACGTACTTCGTCCCAGTGATTGCGTGCCGTCCCGTCTTATTTCCTCTCCTATATTTCCTCTTCTTTCCATGTCCCGTGGCGGAGAGGGTCTCTCCATTCTCGAGCCGCCGCCTATGAATTCCCCTTCCCAGCCCCATGCCAGAGAAAAAAGGGCCACCGCTGTCCTGGTGCCCTGCCACGTCTTCCGCCATGCCCTCCCCCTCTCCGTTCTCGAACTTCCTGGACGGCAGCGCGCGTCCCCCATCGCGACCTCCTGTCGAGCGGCCAGTCGCAATCGGCCAAAGCCGACCGTATGCGATGGAGTCGGCACGGCGGCGGTGCCACCTCCCAGGCGAGGGCAAGGAGGACGGTGCCCGCGTGTCGCGCGGCGCGATGAAGGCGGGTGGCGATGGCCACCTGCGCGCTTAGTCGCCGGGGGACAGCGACCGGCGAGGACGCAGTGGGAGCTGCCACGGCCTCCAATCGACAGCGACCGCGCCGGGATTCGAGGGGGTGGGCGTCGGGGGTCCGTCCAGCGATGCCGACGGCGCCATCTTATGTGTCCCTGTAGCTGGGAATTTGCGCCGCTGCTGGCCGACGGTCAGGTTGTGCCTAACCGCTGGGATCCGCCTCCGCTAGTTTGTCGAATTTGGGGCACCTTCGTGTTAGGCTGAAGCGACAGGAGCCAGACCATGGGAGGTGTGCCATGGCTGCCGCCGTTCCCAGAGAGGAGGTCGCGGTCACGCGTGGTGGTGGTGCAGGGATTGACACGTTGTGCGTTGCGCGTGTTTTCTGTGCTATCTCATCCCGCAATTGATGAGGCGACCATGCTACGATGCCATCTACTACTTGGTAAGAGATCTTTCTATAGGAGATGTAGGTCGCTCATGATGTCCTCCGTGGAGCGCGCGTCCGCCGAAGGCCGCCGGGACGGCGGCATCGATGCTGACGGTGGAGCACCAGTGTTCGAATCCGGCGAGAAGAGGATAGTGGGCGGCGCGGCGAGCAGCTTTTTCTTCATCTCCATGCCCTCTCTGTGTGCCGCTGGCGGTTGTTGCCACTCAGGCTTCTCTCTGTCCAACGTAATTACAAGTTTTTCTCCTTTTCAGGTACAAACACAATGCTTCGCGTGAGAACAAGGACTGGTATGATTTGGATCTGCTGTATGTGTTCTCGGTGAGATTTAGTTCTTTCTCCCCTCAATCAATAGACGTTCTCAGTGAGAAATCCTTTAGATGATAATTCCTGACGTCCTTGATGTTTGTTTAACCCCAAGGCTCGCCTTATATTCCTTTACCAAATAACGAATTTGCACATGTGTTAATTCCTTATTCTTGCATGTGGAGTTATGGACTGTGTTGTTTAACTACATTCAGCTATTTTCATAGTTTAGTGATTCTCGCATATGATTCTTGCATTGATCAATTTTGCCTGGGCCTTTTGTTTTTGATTTTTTGGTTATTTTTGCAGGTTCTTGGCCTGGGAGGTCTTATTATGGTGATCCTCGCCATGTATATTTTTGGTTATGGTGATCCTTGCCATTTATGTAGGCATTGCACTGAATATTTTTGGTATCTGGAGGGTTCCAGGCGCTTGAATAGGTGGAGTCGAATTGGTTATACTGGTTGTTGAAGTGACGGAAGGGTATCACTTTGGATTTATCCTCATTGGCCTTTTTCTTTGGCCGAGCTACTTGCTTTGATGGAGATGCTGAATCTAATAGGTTCGTGCAATTGATTCGTGAGTACAATTTTGTGTTCGCCTTACTTCTTTTGGTGTTCATGTTGGTAAGATAAGATAGTTTGCATTGCCGTCAAGCTGTAGTGAATATGTATTGGAGATTTTGGCGGGGTTTGTTGGTAGATATTTTTCTTCTTCAAAAAATGCTTAGAAGTTTGAATTTAGATGAGCAGTTCATTTTCCTGGCCACTATGTACTCTTCAAGGCAAAGCAAACTTTTTTGGAACATAATAACATGAAAGCATTTTATTCATGTAGGAATATTTTACGGAGAGAAGTGCGAAGGGGTACATACTGATCAATGAGAGAACATCTCTCCCAGGACATGGACATGTATCTAAAGAAACACGGCTAATATCTAGAGACCTACACTGGATTTTGAGATTTTAGCAGGGCCAGATGGCAAGTCTTTGCATTGAAGCACCTATTGACATGAGATGTTCTGCTTGGATGCAAAGTTCAGGATTTTTGAATAGCTGCAAGGGGCCTGATGACACACTGACTTGAGGCGTTGAAGATGGATGTAGCCGCTGCCTCTAAAGACAATACCGAGCAATCTATAAAGAAACTTGGTTCCTGTATGGGAAGCTTCTTAGCCACAACAGCCTGGAGAGGAGATGATGCTGGTGTAGATAGGGTTGAAACATGCAGCTGTTTCATGTGCTAATTGCAATCAGTAGCGATGCTAGGTACCGTGAGTCATGTCTGTTCTTTTTCTTCTCATGTTATGGCCATCTTGATATTGCCTACATCTGTTTTCTTGCCTATCATTTAGTTCAATTATTTATATGAGGTATTACATGTTTGCATTCTACTGTACAATACTTTTTTCCAACTAAACAACTATTCTTTATATGCATGAATGCTTTTGTTACTTAGCCCTCTCATGCAATCACTCTTGTGAAATACTTACTATATTATCAGTTGGCCTTTTTCCTTCCCAAATTAACTCTTTGTAGTGTAGATTGCCGTAAAAATTTTTTGTTGCCATAAACAGATTGGTAAGGTGTTCTGAGCCTAAAATATTTCCAACTGCCTTGCTGACTGTACTGTCCTGATAGCTTTGAGAGAAAAGTAAGTACCGCTTTGTTTCTTAACATCTCTTCTATTAGGTAAACCAGTATAGCGCTTATGTCCACGTCGTGTGCTCAGGACCATTAAAAATAGGTACAAAGCTGCTATACAACTCTGTTGACAAAAGAACTGCGCCCCTTTTTCACACTCAACTCAACAAAACCTGATTAAATACAGAACACAGTTCACTTATTAGTATACATCATTGAATCAACAACACGGGCGCGGCGTGTCGCCGCGCCTAATTTCCTAGTATAGTCAAAGTTTTGCGTCGTCAGCGATCTGTCGCACCACACACTCGATCTGTATTAGTGTCTGCTAGTTAAAAGACGCTAGCTCTTGTATGGATAATACATGTAGTTGTGGTGTGCAACGAACTAATATAAAATTTCCTATGCATTAATTATTTTTGCAACTAACTAATATAAAATTTGCGTAGGAAGAGAAATTTTAGGTTTCAACCGGCCGGGGCCGGCTAAATTCAACGCCTGTACTTGCAATTTACCTTGAGTACCGATATAATATTTCTTGCTTCAACTTTGACCATCATCTATCTAAGAAACAAGAGATAGATCACAGCGATAGGCCGGCTCACATTTTCTCACGTACGTGGCCACATCGCGCGACTAATAACGGGCCGGCCAAAAGAGAAAAGGAACTCACCCAAAACATCCACGAAGCCATGCTGCATGAGCTGAAATATACTATATATGATCGTACGTACGGTACTATGTACGATTCATGGAGCCATGACTCTACAATCTGTACGTACGCAAGCAGTAATGACCTCTCTGACACCCGCGACGACCTGTGAGGTACGCCGATTAGCTTCCTATAAATACGGCCAGCAGGTTTGCACACACACTCTGCCATCACAAGCTAGCAGACCAACATCCGCAGCCAGTTAGCAACGGCACATCTCAAAAGAAGAAGAAGCAGCAACCAAGCATCACCCACCCCAATCAATGGGGGCTTATAGCTCCTATGCGACGTCTTTATATGGAATTGGAAGAAAAGCGACATCGTTGAAAAGAATAGCTCCCATGCGACGGTTGTGAGGCAGCTAATATCCCAGGGCCACACGGGCCTTAAAACGGTCGTAAGGACACATTTAACTTTGTTCCAATATTAGGGTTAATCCAAACCAGTTGGTTGGGACAGCCAGTCAAACCAACCGCTTCCGACCGAGAGCGCGCGTAACACTGACTGTAGCTTCCCCGACGGCGGCGGCGGACCTCACCCATCGTTCTCGGCGCCGGCGGCGGCACGGCAATTAATTTAGGCGGCGGCGCTTTCGTTCGACGACGAAGGTGGTGAGTGCCATTTGAAAGCTAATTCCTCTCCCATTCTTCTCAATTCGAGATCTGAGCGTGCCCATTGATGCTAGATTGTGGAGGCGAGGGTGTGTTGAACGGGGCGAGGGGGAACGATATGGAGCATGGAGAGGGGACTTCTAATCGGTATATCCCGTATCTCTGCACTTAATTTCTCTAAGGTTGAGCTCTTTGTTCGCTTCCGCTAGCTCACAGTGCCCGACAAAAACAGGGGAGACGATGTTGCGCGCCAAACCCTCGAATTTCGCATCAATTTCTTTTCCTCTAGGGCTGTTTTAGTTGATGGCAGCACGCAGATCATTGAGAGAGACACGGTTGTTAAATGGGAGGTGGAATTAGAACATGTTGATCCCCAAGAGCTAATAAACATGGGAGAGGAGGCAGTAAGGAAAATGGTGGAAAAAATTGGGGATAGTGTGGTTTGGGGGCCAGAGCAAGAAGTTTCTTTGTTACGATTTGATGATTGCAAATGTGACTATGTTAGGGTTGAGACAGGGGAACATATAGTTGATGAAATCGATGAGCGAAACGGTTGGACAAGCAAAACTGTTCTGTTTTTAGCAGAGCTCATTGATCTGAAACCTGATTCGAGGGTTGGATATGTGGCCTCGAAGCTGGCTGCTCAGATGGTCGAGGATGATTGGGCTGCACAAAGGCAAGTAATGTCTATACTTACTGAGTTGGAAGTGTTAACAGTGGAGGATGATGATGCTAATGCACAAGGGAAGGCTGCAGATGGTAATGCACAAAGGATTGTAACTGTTGATTGGAATTCAGTTGAGATACATGACCGCACTGATTTGGTCATTGCACCAATAGATGACATTGAAATGGCAAAGCTTTTTGGCATTCCTATAGATGACAGAGACAAGGAGAAGAAGAGGGATGAAGCTGCAAATGATGGTGACAACCATTTAAGAGATGAAGAGGCAGATATAGATCTAGAGTTGTTGGAAAATGCTGCAGTTCATGTAGATGATGCACATGATGATGAGCTAGTAACAGTTTATGACAAAGAGGACCCAGTTATTGAAGTTGGGAGATTGTTTCCAAGCATGGATGAATTCAGGATGTGTTTCAGGACATATGCAGTCAAACGTGAGTTTGCTACCAAGACTATGTGGACCGATAAAAAGAAGTTCTATGCAAAATGCATAGGTTATGATGGTGGTGCCAAGCCTTGCAAGTGGTATATATCTGCTAGACGCCAACCTGATGGAAGGACAATAAGAGTGAATCAAATTCCAAAACCTCATACTTGCATTACAAGTTCTCAAACAGTTACAAAGATGACATCACAATTATGGGTTGCAGAAAAGATCAAGCCCATTTTAGCCACAACACCAAACAGCACTGCAAAGAGACTGAAAATAGACTTGGAAAAGCAGTACCCCATTAAGCTGAATTATACTACAGTGTGGAAGGCAAAGCAAAGGGCAATGAAAGAGCTATATGGTGATTGGGCAAATACCTTTCGAATGCTTTATAACTTCAAAGCAGAAGTAGAGAAGAGGTCACCTGGCAGTGTTGTGGAGATAGATACTGAGGTAACAGCTGATGGGAAAGTCTTCTTCTCTAAATTCTTCATGGCTTTAAAGCCTTGCATCGATGGCTTCAAAGCAGGTTGCCGTCCATATTTGAGTATAGACTTATCATTCTTGACTGGAAAGTGGAATGGTCAACTAGCAGCATGCAATGCTTTAGATGGACACAATTGGATGTTCCCTGTAGCTATTGGCATGTTTCAGTCTGAGACAGAGGCATCATGGACATGGTTCATGATGCAGTTGAAAAGATGCATAGGGCCAGTCTCTCCATTGGCAGTGCACACAGATGCATGTAAAGGTTTAGAAAATGCAGTGAAGATTATTTTCCCTCATGCTGAGCAGAGGGAGTGCTTCGGCCATATGTGGATGAATTTGATCAAAAAATTCAGAGGAGATGATTTTGGACGCATGTGGCCAGCAGCAAGATCTTACACCAGGTAGACACATTCATATCACCTTGAGAAGATTAAGGCGGCATGCTCTGAGGAGGATAGGGTCAAGTTTTGTACATGGTTGGAAACCTACCATTCTCTTTTATGGTACAGGTCTGGTTTTAACACTGCCATCAAATATGATCATATCAACAATAATTTGGCAGAAAGTTTCAACAAAAAAGTGAAGGAGTTAAAAGACTTGCCTATCCATGACATGGTTGACCAGATCAGGATCATGATCATGAGGTTGTGGGAATTGAGAAGAAGGCTTGGTGATGTTCTTCAAGGAGATAAGCTTCCTGATGTTGTGCAGCAGGTGGTCAACAGGAGCAGAAATCTTGCACATTTGCGTGTTGAGAAATCCTCATTGTGGGGTGCTGAAGTCAGAGATACAAAGACTGGCAGGAGGCATGTTGTTGACACTCAATTGCATGAATGCACATGCCTTGAGTGGCAACACACTGGGAAGCCTTGTGAGCATGCCATACTTTTCTTGGCCTCCAAACACAAGCTAAATATGCACCCATATTTGCATGAGTATTATTCTGTAGCAAAATTCAAGGCTGCATATGGAACACCAATTCCAGCACTTACAGATCAGTCTCAGTGGCCTGAAGTGGACATTCAGTTCTCATTGTGTCCTCCTTTGATGAAAAGAAAGGCTGGCAGGCCCAAGCAGAGTAGATTCAAGGCTTGGTTTGAGAAAGGTGGGAGCAGCAAGAAGGGAAACAAAGATGAAAAGAAAGATGCCAAGCCAAAAAGGGCCCAAAAAGGTAACAAGAATAGATGCAAACTCTGTGAAGAACTTGGACACCGAGCTGGCTCTACCAAGTGCAGATACACTGCTGAAAAGCCAAAGTATGTTCATCCAAAATCTATCCCATTTCTTGTTGATGATTTTTCTCCCCCAGCTAACTTGCTTGTTTTCAGGAGGAAGCATGGAGAAAAAGGCCCACCTCTTGTTGTTGACGAATGCTGGCCAGTGAAAAGGGAAAGAATCAATGGCCAAAGAAAGAAGAGAACTAACCAGATCATGTTTGGTGCTGCTGAGGTGCAATCTGAACTTGTTTTGGAGGATGATGTGCAAACTGTTGAGGCTTTAGGGCACACCGTTTCTGATTTGGAAGCTCTGGTGCAAAATGAGGGGCAAAATGAGCCTGTTGTTGAGGCTATAGTGCAAAATGAGCCTGTTGTTGAGGCTCTGGTGCAAAATGAGCCTGTTGTTGAGGCTCTGGTGCAAAATGAGCCTGTTGTTGAAGCTCTGGTGCAAACTGACCAAGTTGTTGAGGCTCTGGTGCAAAGTGACCATGTTGTTGAGGCTCTGGTGCAAAGTGACCATGTTGATGAGGCTCTGGATCATGATCATGAGGTTGTTGAGGAGGTGCAGGAGGTGAAGGAGACTCTTGGACGTGCTGTGGGGAGGCCAGATGGTAATGGTAAGAAAAAGAAGAGCATAAACCTATTGTGTGGTGTGAAACTTGTGAAGGAGAAGAAAACGAGGGGTAAGAAGAGCCAAAAGAAATAGACATTTGTTATTGTTGTAAACATTTGACACTTGTTGTTGTAATAATTTGGCACTTGTTGTTGTAAACATTTGTTATTATAATAATTTGTCACTTGTTGATAATTTGGACAAAATTCAAATATGATGGTAAATTTGAATTTCAACATATGTAGCTATGTCACTTTTCTATGTTTGTATGAGCTTCCAACGTTTTTCTCATATGTACAATACAACCCATCCTCACCCTGATCCCTTTTGTGAAGTACAACTCACCCTCACCCAAAATGGGGTAGAAATGGGCTCCAAAGCTAGGGTAAACCACCCCATTTCTAAGTAAGTTTTTTTTCGACCATTTCTAAAACCAAGTTAGATATTTTTCCTCAGAACTATGTCACATAACATGACACCATGCGAAGGTTTTGTATTTTTTTGATTTTTTTTGAATTAGTTATGCACATTTGAATGTCTGGTCAAACTTGAAGGGTTTTCATAAATATTATTAGCTAGGGGCTGAGGCTCGCAAAACTAGCATTGGATCTCTGATGAAATAGCATGTTGTGAACCTAAAAATTATTTTTACAAAAAATCATCAGCATGGAATCATGTACCTGTAGTTCATATCTTACCCACTTCCAGCCGATTAGGCAGGATTTGTCTTTTTCACCAGGGATGGAATAAAAGGTTTGAGATACTCAGGTTGGGAAATTGTACATTCTAGGTGGTATAGTATTTTTGAAAAATAGGATGTTACCATTTTGAAACTTTAATTTGGTGGTTGCTTCACAAATCCCCCCTCTTTCGGCACTCAGAAAATAGAAAATGATTTTTCTGTGCGTCGAAAAGGAAAACTTTGTGCTACAACATTGTTAGTCATCCCATTATAGACATGCATGCCAAATATGGGCACATTATCACAAACTATGCCTTGATTCTAGCCATATCATTGGTCATTTGACCCGAAAGCCAGAAAACCTCGGAGGAGATAGGTCATTTTGTGAAGGGTTTTTTGAAATATGATCAATAGACCAAGTTTGATATTTTTCCTCACAACTATGTCACATAACATGACACCATGCGAAGGTTTTGTATTTTTTTGAATTTTTTTTGAATTAGTTATGCACATTTGAATGTTTGGTCAAACTTGTGAAACCCCGTTGACTGCATCCTAAACCCCGCTAACCCTAAGGCCGAATGAGGACCGTAAATCTAACCCTAGCGCGACACTGTGGCCGTCCGATCGCGTCTTCTAGAAGGATTCCGCGGGTGGCTCTGGACGATCCGTGGAAGGGCTTGTTCTGCAACCTGATTGGTTGGCGTCTCTTAGAAGGATTTCGTGGCTAGCTCTTGGCGATCCGTGGGATGGATGATTCTGGAATCTGATTGGCTTCATCGTTTTTACGTGCAACAGCGTGGCATGCGAGCGTGGCATGCGAGGGCGCTGGGCGGGGCGGGCTGCACCATGCGGGCATGCAGCTGCCCCTAGCGTCGCAGTCTAGCTATTTTACGTCCAACAGCGCTGCAGCGTATTTACTCCCTCCGTCGCATTAAATAAGTTTACGTGTAACAACTTTCTCCAGTCAAACTTACTCCCCTCAGGTTCATTGTAATAAATGAGACTTTGCATGATACCATATCTATGTTATTTTGCACTATGTAGTAGTAACTTAGACTAGTAACATATGCATGATACCACATTTATGTTTATTGCTTGTGGGCAACCCATAAGCTTGTAGGTCACCCTTAAGGAAAATCTTCTAAAGTAAACCTCCACTATGTATATGGATAGCCATATGGACTACTTTTTGGCTTGTGGATAGCCTTATGGACTACATAGTGGATGCCCAAGTGCATTGGAAAGGTAGAAGTACATTTTTTGTGGACAAATTTTGAAGCCAAACGTACACTTATTTGTGGACAGAGGGAGTATGCATGTTACTATGACCAGCAGAAAAAATATCAAAATCTAAAATATGTAATAAATATAACGTACAGCGTTGGCACACTCCAGACCGTTGGACCGAGCGTGGCATGCGAGGGCGCTGGGCGGGGCGGGCTGCACCATGCATGCAGCATGCAGGGTCGGGGGCGGCGGTGCAGGGGTTACAGTACGTCGCATCCTAGCTATTTTTTTTCTCTCTTTCGCATTGATCACGCCCGCTTCCCACACGCAACGCAGCGCACGCGTCTCGTCTCGGCGTCTGGGCGGGCTGCACCATGCATGCAGCAGCTGCCCCTAGCGTCGCAGTCTAGCTATTTTGCGTGCAACAGCGCTGCCCCATTAAATAAGTGTACGTCGAACAACTTTCTTCAGTCAAATTTATTTCCATCTGGTTCATGCGCCATACAAAAAGTCAATATTACTCCCACCGATTTTTCTTGCGTGTGTAAAAACGAACGAGTACCTTGGTACTAGATTCCTGCATTTATTACCGAAGTAAATCAAGGCCAAATTATATTTTCCCTTTTATTTTTCACTGCCAATGAACAACTACCTTGGACGTTTTTTTCTCTCTTTCGCATTAATGCACATGCATGCATGCAGGGGCGGGGGCGTCGCATCCTAGCTATTTTTTTCTCTCTTTCGCATTGATCACGCCCGCTGCCCCGCTTCCCGTCTCTTTCGCATTGATCATGCATGCAGTGGCAACGCAGCGCACGCGTCTCGTCTCGGTGTCTGCGCCAACGCGACGCTGGATTCCCATGCCGCCCTTCACGCCCCGCCCTCAATAAATAGGCAAAACGCCTTTGCCTCCTCATCTCATCTTGCCCCTCATCTCTTCAACCTCGAGCCCGTCCCTTTGCCTCCTCCCAGCCGCCCCCCAAACACTCCGACCATGGCGACCTCCCCCTTCCGCCTCCCTTCCGACACCGAATTAAGCGACGAGGACAATCACCCGGACCACAAGCAGTGGTGGGAGCAGCGGGCGCCCACGCGCCCCAAGCGTGGCAAGAAGAAGGAGAAGAAGTCCCCGCCCTGCCCCTGGGGAGACCAGGGCCCCATCGTCCACAACCCCGTCCCCAACCTCCCCGGCGGCGGCGACCTCCCCTCCGAAGCCTACTGGGCTAAGGCGGCGAAGGAGGAGGCAAAGCAGGAGGCTGCTATCGCCAGGTGGGAGGAGAAGGAGGCCCAACGCTCCTTGAAGAAAAGGCGCAGACGGCAGGAGGAGGAGCAACGGGAGGCCAATGGCCGGGCCTTCCGGGAGGAGCAACGGAAGCGGGACCAGCGGGAGAGGCTGGCGGCGTGGAATGCGGCTGCACCGGCACCGCCTCCACCGCCGATGGAGTAGGGGTTAGGGTTTAGGGGCTAGCCCAGGGTTTAGGCGGGGCGCCTATTCCGCCCCTTCTATATTATTGTACTTTTTTATTTTTATTGTAATGTTATCGATCCCCCTATCTAATATAAGTAATGTTATCCCAATATTATCTATCCCTTGTTTCATTGTAATCTGTGTTTTATTGTATTGTCATTTGTCAAAACACCCAAAACAACAAGTGTATAAAACAAAAGACACAAAAACAAGTTCATATAATACTCGTGCAATATTTATATATTTACAAGTGTATAAAACAAAAGACACAAAAACAAGTTCATATAATACTCGTGCAATATTTATATATTTACAAGTGTATAAAACAAAAGACACAAAAACAAGTTCATACAACACATGGTTCATTTTCAAATAAGACATTTACATATTTACATAAGTTAAAGGAGCGCCCAAGTTATGTTAGTTAAATGGATGTCCTTGGACTTCATTTATATATTTACTTTTGCAAAAAAAAAAGATTGCAACCTGAGCACGAGTATCTGTAGATCCACACGTTCCTATTTAGATTGTAACGTGAGTACTATTTTTTTGCCGAATCAACATATAGTTACTATTGGGCCTGGATACGTCCATTTTGGCATGGCTAAGTTATATTTGGGCCTGGCCTTTTTCAATCCTCGTCAATTGTTTTTTTACTTTTCAACCCCTCCCCCTCCCCTGCACACGGGCGCCCCCTGCACACTGATAAAAGGAACACTGACGAAACTGACGAAACTGAAGAAACACTGATTTCGAAAACAGAGCAGCTCAAAATTAGCCCGAATTTGTGTTGCATTTTATTCAAGCCAAAGACATAGACCATTACATCCATTACAAAGCATCACTCGAACACTGACTGCGCTGTCTAATGACTAACGATGAGGAGATAAACTAATCCGAGAGAAATTACACAAAAATAAAAAAAACCGGCCATCAGATTGTCCTGCTTCTTCAATTCGATGATTTACCTTAGCTGCTTGTTCATCTTCTTTAGCTCGGCCTTCCCTTCCGCATCCACCGTAGTACCAACGGAAATGGGGTTGCCACATCCCAATTGCTCCACCACGGACGGGTTTTCGAGCTCCCAGGATGCTACCTCCACCCCAATTCGCTCGATGTACTCATCAAGCCACTCAAAATGCCCACATTTTGGCAGTTCCTGAAATCGCAGAGATGAACCCTAAATCCCAAATTCGATGAAATGCATGAAATTTCGAAAGAAAAGCGAGAAATTGGCGCTCGGAACACTCAGATCTCACCTTTCCCGGCTCGGGCTTGCTCTCACACTTCACAAATTCCCGACCAATGTTGCCGTTCTTGTCGGTGGATGTGACAAGCCGCTTCAGGGGTGCGGTACGGGGGCAATCGGGGCACCTCCTCATCGGCACCGCACCATACCGAGGCCATGAGCGGTGGGAGGAAGCAGAGCTCGACATCCCTCGCCGGCGTTGCCGCACTTGCTCGCCGGAGAAGAAAACAGAAGGGGATGAGATGCTGGAACGGTGGCGGGAGTGCTCAGGTACGGGGACGGATCGGGGCCAACGGCTCTCTTCGACCACAGGGTGGGTCCCACGATATGAGGTGGACATCAGGTGAGTTCCGCCGTGACGTGGAGAGGCTGTGGGTCCTACTGTGCTCAGCTGATTCGAATTCGTTGACGGTCTCGTGGGGTTAAGTACAAAGTGTCACACGGGAGCTATTTGCCACCTCACAACCGTCGCATGCCAGCTATTGTTTGCAACGATGTCTCTTTCCTTCCAATTCCACGTAAAGACGTCGCATAGGAGCTATAAGCCCAATCAATGGCCAGCAGCAAAGCCATGGTGCCCTCCCGCGTCTTGCTCCTCCTCCTTGCCGTGATGATACTCATGCTGTCCATGGCCCCCGTCCAGCTGGTGCGTAGTGACAAGAGCGCGCCGCCTCCGCCTCCGCCTCCGCCTCCGCCTCGACAGGCGCCGTGGCAGTCCGCCGGGAGGTACTGCACGAATGACTACTTGTCTGATCTCCAACGCTGCTTCACCGGTGACCTCTTCGTAGTGTTTCCACCCCAGACCAGAAGCGAGAGGGAGCAGTGCTGCCAGCAGTATGTCCGAGAGATGCCAGAAATCGCCGATGAGTGCCTGTGCGTTGCCTTCACGAAATACTTACGTGACCGATCCAACTTGGAATTGCTCGTCAAGAGTGTGCTGTCAGATTGCGGCACTCCTGTGCTCCCCGGCTTCGTTTGCCCCATCCCTTTGATGGGCTAATAAGCCTCACTGCTGTGCCGGCGCGCACAAAGCAGTCCCACCTCTCCTACTAATATATCTATCCGCATAAATAATGTGTCATACTACTACTATCTTGTACCGGTTTAGGCCCAGCTTAGCTTTGTCGAGACGTTCATCATTGCTGTTGCTGATGGTCTTCTAAATAAAAGTTCAACTTATATGTACTGTATGTCTCATGTGTTGGCCCCGTCTCACAACATAGTTTCTGCTGCCCTCGTACTTAATTTGCATGCAAAAATACACCAGGATTTATTTTTACTTGATAAGGATGATATATATATAGCACTACCGAGAATTTGTTTCTATATATGTTTTGTTTTGGGTTCTGCATGTAGTTAAGGTGTTCATGTAACCGGTTCTTGTTCGGCAACGTGTATATGCCATGTGTACAAAACCGGCAGAGTTTCAGCCAGGCATGTATGGTGAGATACCGAGGCGCTGTGCGATGCGGCAAGTTTGGCGAGATGCCTGTGATCGCGTGATGCAATCTGTAAACAGGAGTTGAAGCGTAGTTAAGGATGACAATGGGGTGGGTTTGGGTGGTAGACCAAAACCATATCCAAATCTAGATCATTAGCCTCATTCTTTTTTTTCGATAAAGGATGCCTCTATTATTTTTATAACTTACACCCGGCCTCTGCATAACTAGATGCACATAGCCGACACAAATCCACAAGGTCCAACATAAAAGAAAGATACAAAGTGAATTACATATCAAAATGAGAAATTGTAATAGCGTCTAGGTGCATAGGGCAAATCTATCCGAATATTATGCTGCCATCCATGTCTGGTAAATAAGTCCCGTGCCGTATCCTCCAGCCGCGTACACACCTCCATAAACAGCTCGCGATATTCTGCATGATGCAAACTCGACCAAGCCCGAAGGGTACGAGTACACATGCAGAGAACCTACGGAAGAGAACAGTTTATATCATTAAGAACCTTATTATTTCTATATAGCCATAGCAGCCATATAATGGCTATCGCTCCGACCCTAAGAAAATTTTTCTACTTGTTATCAATACCATGTAACCAATTTTCAAAAATGTTGGCAATACTACATGGTGGATACAATCCTAAAGCTGCTTGGGTGATTGACCATATAGACCGAGCAAAACTATATTGGAAAATTAGGTGTTTGATTGTCTTATCATGATGACAGAACACACACCCAGGTTTTTCATGCCAATTCCGCCTAATAACGTTGTCTTTTGTAAGAATAATCCCATGACGAAGATACCAAACAAAGATTTTATTTTTAAGAGGTATTTTCATCTTCCAGATCATCCTATTATCTACCACTGGAATAGCCGGCTGAGCTAAAGCATTGTACAAAGAGCTAACAGAAAAGGACCCATTCTTAGTTAGATTCCATCGGAATTCATCTGACTCGTCTGACAATTGTACATGTGTCAGGCGATGTAGCAACATGATCCAAGAGTCAAGTCTAGCACCAATTAGATCCCGTCTGAACATTATATTTGGTGGAAATGATTTGAACACTGTGGCAACCATTTCCTCCTTATAAACGGATAATGGAATATAACGCAGGATATTGTTCTCGAAGGGTAGCATTATCTTGTCATTTATCCTTCCAGAACCTTATTTGTGTTCCATTATTAATAGAGAAAGTCCTGAAGCGTAAAAAATATTTTTTTGACGCTATCAGACCAGCCCAAAAGTGCGAGTCACCAGATTTCTAAACTATTTGGGACAATGCTTTTGAACCAATATACTTTCTCCTAATAATAGTTTGCAAAATCTCTTCCTCATTTAATAACTTGTAGAGCCATTTACTAAGGAGGGCTGCATTCTTAACCTGTAGGTCATGAATACCGAGCCCACCCTGTTCTTTGGGCCTACACAACACACTCCATTTAGCCAGCCTATACTTCTTTTTCTCATTGTCTTCCTGGCATCAGCCTCACTCTAGCATGCCCACTAAAGTATTCATAGGCATTGATATCATACTGAACCCAAACCTGACGGATACCCGGTATCCGTAGATATCCATGGTTTCTGCTATGCTCATACTTAATTTGCATACAAAAAATACACCAGAATTTATTTTTACTTGATAAGAATGATATATAGCGGTACCGGGACTTGAGGGGAAGGAAGCAATACTACAAGTTATCATAGAAACTTTTTTTGTCCATGCGAAGCTAGTTGGATTTTCACGGGTGAGCTCAGACAGTGAAAATATTGATCAAGTAGTCCCTCCGTCCATGGATAAGTTAGAGTCAAAATATTTCAAATTTAACCAAATATATTATATACTGTAGGATGTCTAGTAGAGGCATCACTTTAAGCAACATCTATGTGGTTAGGATTTAACATAGATTAGTTGCTACGTAATCGTTAATCCGGTTTGAAACCTCTTGTGTTTTTTCTTTGCGAAACTCATGTCAGTACAACGACACACATACCAAATAAAAAAAGAAAATATTGTGATGTACTCCCTCCGTCCCAAAATGTAAGACGCATAAGCTTAACTCACAAGTCAACATATTCTAAGTTTGACCAAATTAATATGTACAAATATAAAGATCCACAATATCAAATGAATATCAATAGATTCACCATAAAGTATAGTTTTCCAATATGTCCATTCGATATTGTAAATATTCGTATTTTTTAAATAAACTTGGTAAAACTTAGAAGATGTTGACTTTTAACTAGGTCTTTCTTCACCCAATCCCCATGGCTACCCAGCGCCACCACGCACGAGACCACTGTTTCCGTCCCACCGCAGCTCGAAGATCCTTTCCGGCCACACCGCTTGAAGATCCAAGCACCATCCTCACGACAGCGGCGCCACATCGGGGATAAGGCAGCACACATCAAGGGGGATGGCGGCAGGGGCAGACCGAGGACACCTCATCCTATCAAGGACGACGGAGGCGGTGCATGAAGGCTGCTCCAGCCGACCACCGAATCGGGCGACCCCGTTTCCGGCCACACCAGCTTTACGTCCAAGGATTGTCAGCTCTGGGCTTCGGCGGGGTCACCACCACGAGGACAACATGAACTGCAAAGGGCGCCATGACCAAGTTTTATTGCACGTACAAGTCCAGCTCTGCGATCGACAAGGACACTCGTCCATGGCGGCCAAGCCATCGCTCTCTGCCAAATAGCAGACAGAATTGTGCGCGGCCACAGGCGCAGAATCAGGCACATGGGAGCCGCTCGCCACAAACGGAATGAGATGGTGAACATACCATATCTATATTATCGTATCACAATCATGTCACGAAGTTCAGGCTATGATGTTTAGGAAACATAGTGACTCTTTCTTTATACCGTGAGACCATATCAAATCACTGTCACCTGATGATGCTTTGATGACACATAACGTCACTCAGTAATATGGTGATCATAAAGGTGTCGTTGGGTATCCAGAGGGACATGTAGAGGAGACTGCATCAAGAGCGGGATTTGTCCATCCGCGTGGCGGAAGATACTCTTGGGCCCACTCGGATAAGTTATATTCATAAGTTGCGCAACATGTGACTAGGTCATGGAAATATCACTTATCGGATCGAGTAAAGAAGGTATTGTCGGTAATGATGCCTACGCACTTCTATTCTTGTAGACAGTTGTTGGGCCTCCAAGTGCAGAGGTTTGTAGAACAGCAGCAAGTTTCCCTTAAGTGGATTACCGAAGGTTTATCGAACTCAGGGAGGAAGTGGTCAAAGGTATCCCTCTCAAGCAACCCTGAAATCAAAATACAAGAAGTCTCTTGTGTCCCCAACACACCCAATACACTTGTCAGGTATATAGGTGCACTAGTTCGGCGAAGAGATAGTGAAATACAAGTGGTAACGGTGCCAGAAAAGAGATTCTGACTTGTTGTTGACGTGGGAGAGACTAAAGGCAAACTGCAATAAAGATGGAAGCAAGCAAATATGCAACAGATATAGATGCAAACAGTGTTTCAATGCTTAGAAACAAGGCCTAGGGATCATACTTTCACTGAACACTCTCAATAAATATATTCTCTTCATGATACTATCCTGAACTACTCTCCGGTTGGACACTCTAATCTATGGTAGGGCTATAACAGCACACCTCAAAGTACGCCTTCCCAATCTAGATAACCCCACACTGTCACCTTGAGCGCTATATGGTTCCAACAAACACCACAATTGCATAGATATAACCAACTCAAAATATACGCATGATAAGGATTTATGAACTGTAGCCTAAGTGCCACCACGGCGTGCACGCTGTCACTTTCACACATGTGGGGAGAGCAGAGATCTATTGAAGCACTTGAGTACCAAAGTAGATCTACTTGATTATAAAGCTCATGATCACAATAAGATCACACATAGAGAGAGATGGACACATAGCTACCGGTAGATCCCTTAGCCTCGAAAAAGAACTACTCCCTCCTCATCGTGGGAATCAGCAATGGCGATGGAGATAGTGGTGGAGATCGATGGAGATGGCTCCGGGGGCACTTCACTGCCCCGGCAGGGTGCCGGAATAGAGACTTTCTATCCCTCGAATCTCCCCTTCGGTGGCGGCGGTGCTGTGGAGGTTTTCGTGGATTTCCGCCAGATTATTTAGGGTTTCTGAGTCGGGGGCTTCTTAGAGGCGAAGGAGGCGAGGTCGGTGGAGGGCCAGGGGCCCACACCCCTGGTGGCGCGCCCTAGGTGGGCCCGCGCCACCATAGGGTGTGGCCACCCTGGTGTCCTCCTCGGTCTCTCGTTCGATTTTCCGTATAGTTCCGGGGAAAATATGAAGATTGGTTTTATCCCGTCCAATTTAGAGAATATTCACTTTTTAGCTTTTCTGAAACCAAAACAGCAGAAAACAGACAACTGGCACTGTGGCATCTTGTCAATAGGTTAGTTCTAGAAAGTGTATAAAAATATCTCAAAGTGTAGACAAAACATAAGACAAATGATATAAAATAGGCATGGAGCATCAAAAATTATAGATACGTTTACGATGTATTAAGCATCCTCAAGCTTAACTCCTGCTCGTCCTCAAGTAGGTAAGTGATAAAGGGAATAATTTTTAAGATGACATGCACCATCAAAATCAAGATCAAACCATTTGCAAGCATTGGATGCTGGGATCAAAGAACTCTAAACATGAGCATAAAAGATGAAGTAAAAAACAAAAAGACAAAGTAACTATGCTGCAACATGAAAGGATACAAACAAAGATTCATGAATAACAATGCATTGAAAGATGTTTGTTTGTTTCACATACAAAAAACATAGCATAGTGGCATTTAGTTTGTCCCTCATGGAATAGCAAAACATAAATGCATAGGACACCTTCAAAGTTCATAAGGGTGACTAGATACAAATAGTTTAAGAACTAGCAATATCAAAATTATGAATCAATCAATAAGTTTTGGGACAATGCACGTAGAACTAAGAATTGTTAGAGTACGTATACGTGTATAGACTAGAGATAGACTAGGACTCTATATCTTATACTTCAAGTCTCCTCTTACCCCCGTGTAACTCTATATAAACCCCCAAAGGGTCAGATCAATACAACACAACATTTTAGGATTTAATATTTTCCACATGGTATCAAATCGGTTAGCCTCACGGCGCCGATTCTAGGTTCTTTCACCACTTACGCAACACGCCGCCCCGGGGAGATTACTCCTCGGGGGCACGACACCTAATCTCGATCAATGATTGGATCGGTTCTTTAGTTTAGTTTAGATCTTAGATCAAATTCGTGTTCCTAGATTAGATCTATTTCCAAAATTTCTCGATTACCAATTAGCTACAGAATAAAATCCCCAATCCTAGATCCACAACCCTCTGGCGATCAGAGCTGAATCCACCGACGAAATCGATACAGATATTTGGAACCACTGTCGCGTGGGCCGTACAAGCAGCAGACGGTGTAGTGCTCCCGCGCCGCCCGAACAAGCTGGGACTAGCTTACGTCTTCCTGCCGGAGCGCGCCCATGCGGAGGCAGCCTGTGTGAATGCATGACGGGGATGTTGAGTGCGCGCTTCGCATCAGGCTGCCTCACGTGCAGCAGAAGTACCTGCATCCATCTACTCCAGGGCATGCCTCATCAACATCAAGTGCATGTGTACATGCACACGAAATTCCAGATCAGCGGCCTACGAGCGGTCGGCGCTCATGCGCCAAACTACTTTGCCCTCGCCACCACGCGCAATCGCTTCGACTCCACGTATAGCAGCATCAACACACGGAGCGCGACTGGCACGCCCACCGAGATCGACATCAAAATCTGGATCGCTTCAACACGCGACTACGCCGACATCAAGATCTACACTGCATTAAGCCGGAGTACATCGACCTGAACATCTACATCAAGCTGTACGACTACAAGCCAAGGTCTTCGTCAAGCACATCCACGAAGAAGCGACATCGACATCATCCACACGTCAGGCCGGTGTGTAACACTACTACGTCGACTTCTCCGACATTAAGGCTTTGGCATCATCGCCGCCACAAGGGACGCCTTCGAGCGACTATTATCGCCGACACGCCTACTCCATTATCGCCGACACATCATTGCCAAGGTCTACATCTACGTGGTCTGCATCAACATCTTCGTCGACACACTGCCGCTGCTGCTATACCCGTCCACATGATGAACATACAATTACGACGCCCTCTGCAATATAACTGCAAGGCACGATGACGGCATCGCCGCGTCCACGACCCCGACGACTGCATCAACAAACCGGCATCACAATTGTGACGCCCCTACGACTGCGCATATGGTTCTGGCCAAACCTTGTGTGCTTGGTGGGTTCCTCCAGTCCTGGAAAGACCGGTGGTCTCACTTATGACCGCGTCCAAGAGACGCCCCGACGGTACCTTTACAAGGTGCAAAACGTCCACAATTACAGCTTCGTCAACAACAACAAAAAAACCGCGCAATTTTTTGCGCCTTTGGCAATGGCGGCCACACAACATACAACGACTACGACATCGACCACACCCATCTGGACCACGGCTATATAACGATCGGCTACCTCGACATCGACATCAAGAACAACGTCTACAGCAACTCAAGAACTCCAGTCAACAGCGTCCGCGTCGTCACTTGCATCCACGCCACTCCCGCTGTGACCGCGGGAGGGAAGAGAGGCACTGGAAGGGGACGCAGTCACCGCCCCTAGGTGTCAGCCATGATCATTTTCACGCAGGTGATGATGACAACGAGGTGAAGACGACGGAAGCGCAAGACTTCAAATCCAGTCGCAAGCGTCCGCTTCACTCCCGCTCCGACTGAGGGGGATGTTAGAGTACGTATACGTGTATAGACTAGAGATAGATTAGGATTCTATATCTTGTACTCTAAGTCTCCTCTTACCCCCGTGTAACTCTATATAAATCCCCAAAGGGTCAGATCAATACAACACAATATTTTAGAGATTTAATATTTTCCACATGAATGACAACTATGCTCTCTTAATTGGTGCCTAAGGATAGAAGGTGGAGACTCAATATAATAGTGGAAGAAAAGCCCTTTTAAAGGGAAGCAGGTATTTCAAGTTTCATAAAGAGCTTCCAAAAATTATCGTACTTGTTAGCTTTCAGCTCTCATTGCCCCTATTATAAGAATCTTGAAGTGATTAAGGTTAATGTGAATAAAACATGGAGTATATTCTTGACAAAGTATAAGTTGGCAATCTCATGTACCTTGAGTACGAGGGCCGCTCCTCATGCTACTTAACTTTAGTCACCGGTAAGTTCTTGTCATAGTAAGTACATGCGTATCATAGAGAACTACCAACAGGGTACCCCTTGCACATGATACAAGAGCTATCCCATATCAAAATTTTAAGGCAAGCAAACAATGAACATCTCAGCAATCTTCTTATTTACCATGGGAAAATGATGTTTTTTTTGTCTCTTTCCTCTTTTCTCATCTTTTTTTTCTTTTTCTCAATCTCTTTTTTTCAATCTCTTCTTTTATAAGAAGAATGCTACATATATTGCTCACTATGGTGATGCTGCAAATTTCTACCATGATTAGGCATGACTTAGGCTAGCGGCTCAGGCGTTTCTCTAACACACACATATATATATATATAACTCCAGGGACTTACAAGCCCCCCTTTTATTTCACACCGACGATATCCATAAACAAAAGAGCATGATATCAACTGGGTAGATATCTACATGTGTTAAAAGCGTTTCCTGTGACAGCACGGTTCTGCTAATTTCCAACTTATAAGTGCAAGCATATACAACATAGATGACGCAATGGTTCAAGTTTATTAGGGGCAAGAAAAATAAAGTGTGCCATCAAGTTTGTGAGGTCTTTAATCACTAACTTTCACATAACAAGTTTAATTTGAAAGATAGATAAAACAAGAATATACTTGGAATGGTGTAACACACCATGCATAGGAGTTTATAGTAGACTCTTTGAAATAACTTGGTTTGTTGGGAGTTGGATGCATGAGTAGAGCTTACTCAATACAAGTGGAGGCTAGCAAAAGACTGGGAGCAACCAACTAAGAGAGCAATAATGGCTCTAATCATGCAGAGCGACAAAACATTATTAATCAAAGCATAAAGTGGTACAACAAGTCAAAAACTAAATGATCATAGAGGCTAAGGTGACTAGTTCATAGTCATATCATGGTGTGAGCATGTGCCAAGTCAACCCAAACAAAGCATCAAAGGAGAATACCACAATACTATGATTTTATATGCTAAAACAACGCATGATTCTATCAAGGCATATTAAGCAATCTCAATTATTTGGAACAAGTCATGCTACAACAATAATCACTAAGCATAAGGTCAAAGCAACATCTAACATGACATGATAAAGTCTAAGTCATAGTCAAAGCAAGCATCCTTTTGTACCACTGTAAGAATGAAACTTTCTACTCTTTTCCAACACCAATCAACTTATTTGAAACAACTCGCAAAGATACTAGTGAGCTTGTCTCAGAAATACACAAATAAGAACTAAAAAGTTCTAAGTTGAAAGCACAAGAAAACTAAGGCTAAACACAGTGCTAGCAAAAGTGAACACTCATAAGACAATAAGAGTGAAGACTAGAGTGTTCTAGGCAATGAAAACAGAGTGTGTCTCTATCCAAAATAAGTGTGCTGGGATCCAACCAACTTAATGCAGCAAACCAATCAAAAGAAAACTAAAAACAAAAACAAAGACGCTCCAAGAACAACACAATAGTGCATGAAACAATAAAAACGAAGTGTCTAGAAAGACCTGAGATTTTTATTGATGAAGAAGGGGATGCCTTGGGTATCCCCAAGATTTGACGCTTGTACCTCTTGAATTTTTCTTGGGGTGACACGGGGTGGCATCCCCAATCTTAAGCTTTTGTTCATTCTTCATCTTATCACATCATTCTTCCCCTACATTTGAAAATTCCCTTCATACAAAACTTCACACAATTCTTCATTAGCAACATTAGTGTATTCAAGAAAATAAGTCTTTGGGTTTAGTTTCAAAACAACAAAACTTTCAATAAAAACACAAGCTACTGTAGCAATTCCCTCAAAAAGCTCAATTTACCAAAGAGAACTCAAATATAAATCGATAAGAGGCAAATGCAAATAATGATAGAAATCTATCAAAACAAACCAGCAGGTAAAAACCGATTTTTTCAAAGATCTTCTGTTGCTAAAATCAAAAAGTGTTGAACTAACGAAAGTTAGATAACAACCTGGGGGATTTATTCAGAAAATTACAGCTCAATCCGACATACAGAGATTTTCACGAATTTTTACAATGAAGCACAAAAGTCTGTTTCGGGACAACAACTTTCCCAAATCTTACTTCTCTCTCATTAGAGATTATTCTTGGCACAAAAATCAAACAAAAAGGATAAGGAGAGGTCATTAGAGAGGTAATAACTTCCAAGACTCAATAAAACTATTGGGTTATCTCCCAAGAAGTACTTTTCTTTAACGCTTTTAAGTTAGGCTTGATAGTTTGAGAAGATGCTCACATAAGAAATATGAATTAAAGTAAAAGAGAGCACCAAGAAGCAAATTCAAAACACATTTAAGTCTAACCCACTTCCTATGCATAGGAATCTTGTAAAGAAACAAGTCATGAAAGCACAAAGTAACAAGCATAGGAAAGCAAAACAAGTGCAACTTCAAGACTTTCAACATAAAGAGGGGAAACTTAATATTGTTGAGAGACACAAGACCATGTTTCTCTCTCTCATAATAACTTTTAGTACCATCATGAATAAAATTAACAATATAACTATCACATAAAATATTATTATCATGAGCCACATACATAAAATAATTATTACTCTCCACATAAGCATAATAACTTTTATTAATTATAGTGGGAGCAAATTCAACAAAATAGCTATCATTATTATTCTCATCACCATAATCATCAAATATAGGAGGCATATTGTAATCATAATTAATTTTCTCCTCAATAGTAGGTGGACTGAAAATAGCATATTCATCATTGTAATCATCATATATTGGAGGTTTGGTATCATCAAAGTAAATTTCTCCTCCGTGCTTGGGGGACTAAAAAGATCATTTTCGTCAAAACTAGCTTCCCCAACCTTAGACTTTTCCATAGCATTAGCAATAATGGTGTCCAAAGAATTCATACTAATAACATTGCTATTAGCATACAAATAATTCCCATAGGTTTTTTAATTTTCTCTTCAAACACTTCATATCCTAACTCAAGATAAATACTATAAATCTCTCTATTTTTGTTGTTGTTTTCTATTAAGCCTAACTAGTGAAAACAAGAAACAAAAAGATAAAATTGCAGGATCTAAAGAAAATAACTTTGAGCACTCACACACCAGCAGGATGTGAGTACATTTTACCTTTCCTCCCCGACAACGGCGCCAGAAAGTAGCTTGATGTCTACACACTTATATTCTTGTAAACAGTTGTTGGGCCTCCAAGTACAGGGGTTTGTAGAACAGCAGCAAGTTTCCCTTAAGTGGATTACCCAAGGTTTATCAAACTTAGGGAGGAAGTGGTCAAAGGTATCCCTCTCAAGCAACCCTGCAATCAAGATACAAGAAGTATCTTGTGTCCCCAACACACCCAATATACTTGTCAGGTGTATAGGTGCACTAGTTCGGCGAAGAGATAGTGAAATACAAGTGGTAACGGTGTCAGAAAAGAGCTTCTAACTTGTTGTTGACGTGGGATAGACTAAAGGAAAACTGAAATAAAGATGGAAGCAAGCAAACATGCAACAGATCTAGATGCAAACAGTGTTTCAATGCTTAGAAACAAGGCCTAGGGATCATACTTTCACTAGTGAACACTCTCAATAAATATATTCTCTTCATCATACTATCCTGAACTACTCTCCGGTTGGACACTCTAATCCATGGTAGGACTATAACAACACACCTCAAAGTCCGCCTTCCCCAATCTAGATAACCCCACACTATCACCTTGAGCGCTAGATGGTTCCAATAAACACCACAATTTCATAGAGACAACCAACTCAAAATATACTCATGATAATGATTTATGAACTCTAGTCTAAGTGCCATCACGGCGTGCACGCTGTCACTTTCACACACGTGAGGAGAGCAGAGATTTCAGATCCGATCGGAACTGTAGCCGGATGGATCACTCGATCCCGATCGAGACATAGAGGGCCGATGGGAGGCACGGCGACGGGAGACCGACTGAGGAAGACCAACGGCGGGGAAAGACCGGTGGCCGGCGACGAGGGAAGACCGGCTGGGCCCGGCCGGCGGTATATCCGAGGCGGGGCTCGGCCGGCGGCAGATCAGAGGCAGGGCGGGGCGGGGCGGCGGGCGGACCAGGCGGGCGACAACAACCCACAACAGAGGAGGAGCGGCGGCGGCGACCGACCGGGGCGGCGGGTATACCAGGCGGGCGGCAGCAGCCCACGGCGGAGGAGGAGCGGCGGCGGCGACCGGCGGCAAGCCATCGGCGACAGGGACTGTGGTGGCTACAGCGACGAAGTGGCGAAAAAAAGGCTAACCTAACTCTGATACCATGTTAGAAATAGGCAACTTGTATTCCTCTAGGGCCAAAGGCAATAATATATAGTTAATGTACATGTGGAAATATGCAGGAAAACTCTCTGACAAGTGGTGACATACAATATACAAATATACATCTAACAACGGTAGCTATGACGTCACTGACGGACGGCGTGACGTCAGCTGGCAGCGCTAACGGGTGTCCACGGCGCCATCTGCAACGTGGCGTGGACCGTGACGGAAAAAGAACGTCACGATCGGTTAGGCCTAGGCTGGGCTGGGCCGGTCTCGTTTGCCACGACGAAATTTAAAGAACATCACAGATGACCGCGATGTTTTCAGGCAGAAAAAACATCACGGATTAGATTATGGCGTGGGGTTCATGAAAAAAAATTCATCGTAAAATTCGTCAAGGATGGTGATCTACGACGTTGTGCCCCTAATCCACGATGATATTAGATCGTCATGTACCATCCAGATTCTTATAGTGTCTACCTATGTGTAGTTAATGGTTTCACTAATGAATAGATTGACCATACAGTTGAACAACATGGATGGCTTGTGACATGACCTTGTGTATTTTACACTCTAAAATAGTGACATATCGTTTCACCTGGCCTTCTTTGTCCTCAGGACAGAGAGGCAGAGGTAGAGCCATAGGGACAAAGGTGTTAGACTTTCTCTTTTCTTGTCTTAAATTTTGAATTAATATGAAATCATTCAAAATTTCCACAATAAAACCACTAATATATTTAGACATAAAACCAACTACTACTAGTAGTCCACACCGACTTATCTAACATAATTATACATATACATATCCCAACTACAACTATTTCTCACGACACATGGTTCCCCTACATATTCATAGTAAAAAACCTCCATCGGGTCCATCTGGTTCTTGCCATCCACCTCCATCGAGGCCTTTCCCTTGCCCTACACCTTCTGGGATGTCGATGCCAACGTCTCGTTTTGACCCATCCGTAGATCCTCCTCATACATTATACCATGGTTCTTTGATAGCTACATACACGTGTACAGTCTCCGCGAGCCGTTGCTTCTTCGTGGCATGTCTAGCCTGCTCTATGGCGTGATGGTAGGCCCTGGCATAGGCCATAGTCTCCATCATGTCGCCATCGTCCTCATCAGAATCAATGTTGACAAAGAGAACAAGATCGACATCGAACATGAACCGACGATTGGCATTGTGGCTTCTGCTCGAGCTCGGAGGAGTCATGCTCAATACCGAAGGAGTCAACTACAGATCCATAGGTTGTCTCAAGAAACCATGGATATATGATACAATGATGATGGTTAGAGCTACTGTCGTGACGGGGGTGGAGCGACCACCACGAGCCATCAAAAGGTCAAAGGACTGGATGTAGGGTAGCAAGGAGAGGAAGAGGAGGTCAGGGGCGGCAGGTGTAAGGAGTGAATGTGACTCTTACTAAGCGCGTTCGCTCATACCGGAATTAATGGAGAATGGGGCGTTCAACCGATGGGTAGGGCATTGATTAAGCTTGCCAGACTAAGGGCGCAACTGAACATACAAGGCAAGAGACTAGAAGGCGGCGGGGCAGCGGGGCTAGGATGGTAACATAGACGGCGGGGAAGCTTTTTTCCTGCCACGGGCAGCATCATTGAAGGCACGCTCATTCAGGCATGACGAGCGGCATGGACGTGCACGCATGTGCTCTGAGCTCGGGTGTGAAGTTTTAGCACGCTCATACCCAGTCCCACTTGCATTACAGGAGAAGCTGAATACGCCGAAGGCCGGGTCCCGTCGGCGTAGTCCTTAAATACCGTCGGCGTAGGCTGGCCCAATGGCTGCCGTCGGCGTATGGCCGTCGCCGTATAGCCCCGTAGGCGTATCCCCTCCTTCCGTCGGCGTAGAAAAGTCGTCGGCGTATATAGCAAAGCCGAGCCGTCGACGTAGACCATATGGGGCCCACCTAGATGACTAACGGCCGTTTGGCCACGCCGACGGCTTTACCTTCGGCCTAGATTTTTCCAATTTTTTTATTTCTTTTCCATTTTTTTATATTTTTGAATTGTTTAACTTGTTAATCTCACATGGATATTTTTAATTCTAAGTATACTTAGTCTCAAGTCAAATTGCACAATTAGTCAAACTTCCCAACCGGTAACCCATCCTAATACTACTCCAGCCTCAGCACGCTTAACTTCTTCATTTCTTCCACATGAGCTTCCGACAAAGAAACTAGAACTTGTTGTGAATATTATCATGTCAAACCTATTAACCATTACACTATAATGTTAGACATATTTTTTTTTACATTCCATATAATTATTTGAGTAAACAACAATGAATAAGTAATAATAATCTTGAATTCAAATAAAAATAAAATAAATTTTATTTATTTTGCTTTTTTTCATTTAAATTTGAATAATTTATATCTACAAATCCGTAAATCACAATTTGACAAATAATATATCTAAAACGATCAGAAAAATAAGATGAATCCAAATATTATACCCCTATCATCTATTTAATTATATATCGTAACATTTAAATATTAGACCAACTGAAACTATGTCAAGATTCATGAAAACACCCCGTTTTTGGCATTCGAAAGATAAAAAATGGCTTTTTGGTGCGACGAAAAGGAAAACTTCCTCCTGTAACATTGTTCTCCATCCCATGATATACACGAGTGCACAATATGGGCACATTAGCGCAAACTATATCGCGATTCTAGCAATAACATTGGTCATTTGACCTGAAATCCAGAAAACCTCGATTGAGATAGGTCATTTTGTGAAGGTTTTTTTGAGACACAATCAATATACAAAGTTTTGTATTTTTCCATGCAACTATGTCACATAATATGACACCACCCGAAGGTTTTGCATTGTTTCGATCGTTTTTGAATTTTTTATGCCCGTTCCAAACTATCGTCAAACTTTCTAAATCGAGGGGCATGAAAATTCTTAGCTCAGGGCTGAGCCTCACTAAACTTGCATTATATATCTGATGAAATATCATATTGTGAACCTAAAAATGATTTTTGCAAAAAATCATGAGCATCATATCATGTACCTGTAGTTTAAATCTAACTCATTTCCTGCTGATTCAGCAGGAATTTGTCTTTTTTACGAGGGGTGGACGGAAAGGTTTAAGATACCCCGATTGGGAAATTGTCCATTCAATATGGTATAATATTTTTTAAAAATGTGGTATTATCATTTTGAAACTTTTATTTGCTGGTTATTTCACAAAATGCCCCGTTTTTTGCACTCGGAAAATAAAAATTGGCTTTTTGGTGCGACGAAAAGGAAAACTTCCTCCTACAACATTGTTCACCATCCTATGATACACATGCGTGCATAATATGGGCATATTATCACAAACTATACCGTGATTCTAGCAATAACAATGGTCATTTGACCTGAAATCCAGAAAACCTCGATTGAGATAGGTCATTTTGTGAAGGTTTTTTTGAGACACAATCAATATACTAAGTTTTGTATTTTTTTCATGCAACTATGTCACATAATATGACACCACGCGAAGGTTTTGTATTGTTTCGATCGTTTTTGAATTTTTTAAGCCCATTTCAAACTATCGTCAAACTTTGTAAATCGAGGGGCATGAAGATTCTTAGCTCGGGGCTGAGCCTCACTAAACTTGCATTATATCTCTGATGAAATAGCATATTGTGAACCTAAAAATTATTTTTTCAAAAAATCATGAGCATCATATCTTGTACCTGTAGTTCAAATCTAACTCATTTCCTACTAATTCGACAGGAATTTGTCTTTTTCACGAGGGGTGGACGGAAAGGTTTGAGATACCTCGGTTGGGAAATTATCCATTCAATATGGTATAGTATTTTTTAAAAAATGTGGTATTATCATTTTAAAACTTTTATTTGGTGGTTGTTTCACAAAACGCCTCGTTTTTTGCACTCAGAAAATAAAAATTGGCTTTTTGGTACGACGAAAAGGAAAACTTCCTCCTGCAACATTGTTTGCCATCCCATAATACACATGCGTGCATAATATGAGCACATTATCGCAAACTATACCGTGATTCTAGCAATAACATTGGTCATTTGACCTGAAATCCAGAAAACCTCGATTGAGATAGGTCATTTTGTGAAGGTTTTTTTGAGACACAATCAATATACCAAGTTTGGTATTTTTCCATACAACTATGTCACATAATATGACACCACGCGAAAGTTTTTCATTATTTCGATCGTTTTTGAATTTTTTATGCCCGTTTCAAACTATCGTCAAACTTTGTAAATCGAGGGGCATGAAGATTCTTAGCTCGGGGCTGAGCCTCACTAAACATGCATTAGATCTCTGATGAAATAGCATATTGTGAACCTAAAAATGATTTTTTACAAAAAATCATGAGCATCATATCATGTACCTGTAGTTCAAATCTAACTCATTTCCTTCCGATTCAGCAGGAATTTTTCTTTTTCACGAGGGGTGGACGGAAAGGTTTGAGATACCCCAGTTGGGAAATTGTCCATTCAATATGGTCTAGTATTTTTGAAAAATGTGGTATTATCATTTTAAAACTTTTATTTGGTGGTTGTTTGTAACATCCCAAAAATACTAAACTTGGATCATCAAACTTTAATCATCAAATTTAGGGTTAACAAAAACTTTTCTAAATAAAAATATGAAAGCATGCATGTGTGTATGCATTCCAATTTGAATTCTTTTGAATTACCTTGCTTGTATGTTTCTTTGCTTGTAAAAGGATTCCTAGGTGAAATAAACATCATCTAAACAATCCCCACACTTTTCCCAAAGACATATAAATCAAAATAAACAAAATAAAAGAATGGTCACTTTGGCCAATTTAACTCCCATGCCTACTTTGGCTATCTCTAACTTTCAAAACTTAACAGAAACATGTTTGGATCTTTACACCCCTTGATAGTACTCATAACAAAGTACCAAGGCCCACCTTGTGATCATCCAGAAATATTCAAATGCATAGTTTAAATGACAGTTCAAAATTGAATCTATCATATGGGAAGATCCCACTTTTTCAAAAACCACTCAAACAAGCTCAACTTTCAAAACCCAAGCATCCACAGACCCACCAGCACATGCCTAGCACACCCACCAAAAATCTTTTCAAAATTCAAAACTTGAATTCATGCGGCCATTTTATCAAACACCTTGCAGATTCAAATCAAACAAAATCAAAATACTATAGTGTGCAGTGATTCTGGCCTAACTTGTTCCCTCTCTGGGCACCACTAGCCTTAGTAGATCATCTAACAACCTTAACTAATCTCTATCACCACTGTAAGCTAGCCATTGTCATCAATGGTGAATAACCCGAGAGCACCATGGTCACCCCAGTGTGGACAGCAAGCTACAAGCAGCACTAGCCTCGGCAACCTTGTCTGGGATCAAGCTAGCACCCCACCGCCACTCCCTGTCCCAGCCGCGAGCGATTACGACCCCTAGACCACACGCACCGACCATGCCAAGCTGCTCTGCAAACCATGCCGAGAGCGCGCCCCGTGCGCCACGCTCGACAAACGCCCACAGACCGCGCGCCGCCCTCGC
Source organism: Avena sativa (assembly GCA_916181665.1). NCBI lineage: Eukaryota > Viridiplantae > Streptophyta > Magnoliopsida > Poales > Poaceae > Avena > Avena sativa. The sequence continues at coordinate 363,339,615 of OV702279.1, read as the reverse complement.
CGCGTGCATACGTGATCACCACCGTCCCAGCAACCCCGCAAACACGCCCGTTCGCCGCCGCGCGGACCACGCGAGCTGTGCGTCATTAAAATTTTTCGTCGGGCATGTGCAGAGCACCGCAGCATTCCGACCAATCTGCACCGCCCCATGCCTCGCCACCACACCGTTGAGCTTCTCCAGGGAGCACAGCACCGTCCCCTACCGTCGCCCACGCCGATAGCCCTCTGTGCCGTCGACCATGACGAGCTTAGCTTGCGCCTGTCGGTCCCCTCTCGCCACTATAAATAGAGGCATCCCCCGCTCGAATTCTTCACACCATTCCACTCCCCTCTCACCCAGAACCACCCTGCCTCAATCCCGGAGCAAGGCGAGTAGCGCATCGCCGGAATTTGGCCGGAGCCCGCCGCTGCGGGAGAAGAAGGAAGCCAGCGATTGGAGCCGCCCTAGGAGAAGCTGCCGGTACCAGGAGATTCGTCGTCGTCGACTTTGTTGTTCGCCCGCATAGCCGACCTTCGCCTGAGCCACGGTGAGCCCCCGATGACCCCCACTGCACCGCTAGGGTTCGAGCTCGCCGGTGACTAGTTCATCGTCAACGACGACCCTCAGCCATTGATCTTACTTCTAATCCAACGCACCACGTTGCCCCGTACCGCTTCGCACCCCCGTCTCACTGACGCATGGGGACAGCAACTTAACCAGCCCGCGTAAGCGCTGTGCGTAGCAGGCCGGCCCATTTGTAGTTCCCGCGCAGCCCAGTCGTTTGAATTTAACTTTTTCCATGTTAATTCAAACATAGTTCCGTACCCAGTTTCAAAAATCAACCTAGCTCGATTCAGTGAACCAAATTGAATGAAACCAATTTTGTTAGAAAGGTCTGGAAATGATGAATCCAAGCCCGTTGGATTCAAATCATTTGGATCTGTAGATCACCCTTGGTAAAAATAACAAAGCAGAAGCTTTTCTGCATTCAAACATTTTTCAAATTTAAACTATAGCTTTTGAGTTGATTCCAACTCTCAAAAATCACATTTGATCATACCTTTCAGAATATATAAAAATATATTGGTTTACTTACAGAAATGATGTTCAAGTAATAAAAGAATGCCACATAGGCATTTCTAGTCATTTATTTTTATAAAAGGTTAAATCTTAATCAATTGTGACACCACTTTAAATCACATTCCCATGTTCTGAAATGTGTGGTGATGACATGTGTCAACATGATCCCATGTTTGGTTTGGAGAATATTAAATCTTAAGTAGTTTTTCAATGAGTAGAAATTACTTTTCTAAAAATAAAATTATTAAGTCAAGTGCTTGTAATGTTAGTGATGATGCTAGATCATCTATAGAACCCCTTTGTGTGATGATTGAAAGTAGTTAATTATTGTTTGGTGATTATGTACCTCGTATTTATTTATAGACGCTAGTACCGACCAAGGATACGAGGAGGAAGGAGGATACTACGAAGAAGCCGAGGAGAACTTCAACCATTGCTCTGCACAAGGCAAGCCAATACTTGCAAGCTAACACTTGCAATTATGAGAGTTAAATAACCTATGCAATGCACTAAGCATGCTTGGTTAGACACATTTGATGATACCCAATCCTAGTTTTATTTGCAAGCTTCTACTTTATTTCTTTATCAAAGCTATTTATTTAAAGCTTACTTAAGTGATTTGTAGATTCTAGAGAGATAATTGAAGGTTGCATAAAGAGCTTAAAACTTGGCCTAAGCTAGATAATCTTTATTTCATCCTAAGGGACGAGATTGAATTTAGTTAAACCCCACTAGTTTACCACCCCTCATTAGTACTTACCCCCACTTGTAGATGCTAGTGCTAAGCATAAAACTTGATCAACTTTAGATGGGAATACTTGGTGGAAAAATGGTTATGAAAACCTTGGAATGATGGATCATTCTATTGAGATGTTTTGACATGTGTTTCCGAACACCAGATGATTTTGGTGATGAAAATGTTGAGGCATGAGCCTTAGCCCTTTATAAAACTGATGGTTCTCTGGATGCGATACCATTCCAATTTTATCGTACAACCACAATACCCGAGAATTGGGTAGGGCTTGACTGGAAACTTATATACCGTAGTATTAGTTCCCTCACGACCAAGGTCTGAGCTGAGGCTATCTTGTGAAGATTGTCCACCTGTGCAGTACCCAAGATGACAGTTGGTCATGGTTGGGAGGCCAAACTCACAGGAGAGGTGCTTATACTAGGGCGTGTAATTGAAAGGTTAGGATTGATTATCCGCATACTGAGTATGGTGAATTCAGGATTTGTTCCTGACGGATGTATCGAATGTTGTGGTGAAAGTGTAAAATCTCTGCAGAGTGTCAAACTATTCGAATAGCCGCGTCCGCGGTTATGGACAGTTGGAGTGGCCATACTGTTCCCCCGTCAGATGTTTTCAAAATGACTTATGAAATAAATTGAGACTTTGACTTGACCACAATAGAGTTGTGATATGAAATACAAGTTCCCACTTAGGTGTTATAAAACTTCAACTAGCTTTCTTCGTTTATAAACTTAGTAGAGGTAAATCTGGCTTTTTGCAAAAAAACCTAGAGCTTAGTGTCCTACTAAAAAAAGCCTTCACTTGTTAGTATTAGTTTGCGAGTACTTAAAGAGTACTCATGGCTTTGTCCCTGGCTATTCCCATGGCCAGACTATGAAGAGGAGTACCTGGAGGATGGAACCCAGGAAGGTTACGACAACTAGGATCATCTCCCATCGTCAGCATTGCCTGTGACCCCGAAGATGGAGCTTCGCCTATGCTACCATTATTATTACGTTATTCCGCTGCTTGAGTTGTATTAAGAACTGGATCATGAGATCCTTATTTGTGTAGACCTTATGTATGGTTTGTAATGGATGATGTACTGTGGTATCCAATTCTGTTATGTCTTGCAAAAATGGTAATCATGGGATGGCGATGTATGGCATAACATGCATCTGGGATTAAAAATCTGGGTGTTGACAAGTTGGTATCAGAGCCATCCTGACCATAGGAGACCCTAGTTAGGCTGGACGTCTGAATCAAAAACTTAGTTTCAAAACCAAAGGAAGCAAATATTTACAAAAACCTATTCCCATTCTTATCACCTTGATTCTTTCATAAAAATTCATGTTCCTCAAAAACTCTTGCAACATACATAAAATTTGACACACTTGTTCACTCTACTAACTTACTCATCCTATATTCTTATAGATGGACGCGAAGTACAGCAAGTTTTATCAGTTGGGGAATGGAGGAGACCTTATCTTTGAGCGGGATTTGGACCAGGTTTCGGAACTTCTGGAGCGTCCGCACCCCGAGTTCTTTGGAGCTCAGCTCAATGATCAAGGAGGAGAAGATATGCAGTGGCTAATTGTTGCAAGTCTCCGAGGAAAGATTGAACCTCCCACTACGGAGGGAATTCAATTCACCTTAAGAGAGAACAACTAGCTCGATGGACTTGCCAGGGCCATGCAGGAAGCTCTTGCATGTCTGTGTGGGCAGAGTATGAACCAGATCAAGGGTACCCGCTTTGAGTTTTTCCCAAGGCGTGATGCTAATGGACAGCCACTGGAAGCCCCATACCACCACGAGCTGAAGACCCAATTGGACCACCTTAGCTTCATGATGTACGATCGTCAGCAGGAGTTGGATAATTGCCGTGACTACTCCAGCCACAAGTCCGCCATCATCAAGACGAAGGATCAGACCATCGCCATGCTAGCAAAGGATCGCAAGTCTCGCAGCCGTCAGCTCGATAAGAAGGAGCGCATCATTGCCCGTCTTCGCTACCGTATCTTGGATTTGGAGGAGACCATCCACGAGAGAGACATGTAGTTGGAGGAAAGGGAGAATGCCGAAGAGGATCTTCGTGGAGACCCCTACTCTTATCTCAGCGATGATGATGATTTTTTGGAGGATCAGGCTATGGACTTCTTCACCGATGAGGATGATTTCGCCTTCATCAATGACGACGATGATGATGAGGATGACGACTACACCGACTCCAAGGAGTAGTAGCACTTGAGCACTAGCGTAGTGAGTAGTATTCGGTCCCACTGTATCGTAGTATTCGGTCCCACTGTATAGTATTACCATCTGTTTACCTTTGTTGTGGTGTGTGTTGTATCGTGTGAATGAATGAATGAAAAGCAAGTTGCTAGAAAATCTGAGTCAAACTTTAAAAACTTTTCAAAGTCCCAGAACCTTAGAAATTTGCCTCTTTTCTCATGATCTATCTCAATCTTCAGATGCAACGCGGAGGAAGTGGTTCATCCCCGGACCCGATGTTGCAGATCCTGCAAATGTTGGTTTCTGACCGCGAAGCTGAAAGAGCCGAACGTCAAGCCAACTTAGCCACCCTTCAAAAGATAGCCCAGCTAGCCCACAATAACCAAGGCCACGGAAATCAGGACAACCATGGATCTAAGCTTAAGAATTTCCAGAACACCAACCCACCTGTTTTCACTAAGTCGGAAGAGACCCTAGATGCAGATGATTGGCTGCAAACCATGGAATATAACCTAGAAGTCGCCAGAGTGGAAGCTAACAAAAAAGTTCTGTTCGCCCCCCACTATCTATCCGGAGATGCCAGAGCATGGTGGAACAGCGTTCGTGCAATGACCGGAGGACAGATGATGACCTAGGAGGAATTCAAGGTCAAGTTCAGCAGAACCCATGTGCCACCGGGTTTGATCAAGAGAATGAGAGATGAGTTTAGATAACTGAAGCTAGGACGGATGACCGTAGTGGAATATCGTGAAAAATTCTTGTCATTAGCTAGGTATGCCCCGGATGAGATCGACACCGAAGCCAAGAAGAAGGAGAGATTCTTGAATGGTCTGCACGACGAGATGCAGACGGTGTTGGTCAATATCCCCTTTGATGATATTGCAGCCCTTGTCGACTCTGCCATCCAGATGGAAGGAAAGATCAACCAAGCCAATGAGAACCGCAAGCGTCGCATGATGCATCAACCAGGAACCCATCAGACCCCAAAGTATCGCCCTAACACATCTCCAGGATTTGCCCCGAGAACCAACAGACCCCCAATGAACCGTTCGACCTATTCCAACCGTGGAAACCCTAGGCCCGGAGGAAATCACAACAACCCCGGCAACTCTAACAATTTCAACCGTGCCCCACCCAAGTTCAACAACAACAATGCTACCGCCAACACCAACACTGCCCCGAGGACTGGAAGCAATGCTGTGCCTGTTGCAGCAAAGGACAAGTCGCAAGTGACTTGTTATGACTGTGGAAATAAGGGTCACTACTCCAACGAGTTCCCAAAGAAGAATGCCGCAGCCCCCAATGCCAATGCCCCAACTCAGCATCAACGTCGTGTTCAGCCCGGAAGAAGGTTTGCCCCAGGGAATTCGCTCAACCGCAATGGCCATATTTTTCTCATGCATGCGGAAGAAGCCCAGGAAGCGCGAGATGTCGTGCTGGGTATGTTTTCTGTTAATTCAGTACTTGCTAGAGTGTTGTTTGATTATGGTGCATCGCACTCATTTGTCACCGAATAATTTGCGTGCACTAGTAAAATCCAACCAACCAAACTGAAGCATGTTATGATCGTTCAAATCCCCGGATCAACCACCAAGGCTAGGCAAATTTGCAAAGCCGTCCCTATCCGAATCCATGGCATAGATTTTTATGCTAATCTGATAGTACTCGGAACTAAAGGTTTGGAAGTAGTACTAGGAATGGATTGGATGTCCAAACATAAAGGATTGATTGACTGTGCCAAGAAAGCCATCACCATGACCAGTACAGCCGGAATATCAGTCGAGCATATATCTGAAACCTTACCTCGTCAATTCAAGTGCAACAAGAGTATAGCCCAACCTACCATTGACCAAGTCCGGATAGTCTGTGAATACCCCGGTGTATTTCTATATGTTTTGCCCGGTATGCCCTCAGATCGGGATATCGAGTTTATCATTGAACTAATCCCCGGAACAGGACCCATAGCCCAGAGACCCTATAGTATGAACCCGTCTGAACTAGCAGGACTGAAGAAGCAACTGGATTCCATGTTGGAAATTGGATTGATTCAACCAAGTGCGTCACCATGGAGATCACCTGTCTTATTCGTGGACAAGAAGGATGGAGGTAACCGTTTGTGTACGGATTATCGGAAGTTGAATGATGTCACCATCAAGAACAAGTACCCCTTGCCCAAGATAGAATATTTGTTTGATCAGTTGACCGGTGCCAAAGTGTTTTCTAAGATTGATCTTAGGACATGCTATCATCAACTCAAGATTCGCGCAGAGGATATTCCCAAGACTGCCTTTACCACCCGATATGGATTATACGAGTATAATGTCATGTCTTTTGGATTGACCAATGCCCCCGCTTATTCCATGAATCTCATGAATAAGATTTTTATGGACTTCCTAGATAAGTTTGTCGTTGTTTTCATCGACGACATTCTGATTTATTCCAAATCAGAAGAAGAACATGAGATACACCTAAGGACCATTCTTGGAACCCTTATAGAGCATAAGTTGTATGCCAAGTTTAGAAAATGTGAATTCTGGTTACAGGAGGTAGGATTCTTCGGTCACATTGTCTCAGCCGGAGGAATTGCCGTTGACCCTGCAAAGGTGAAAGACGTCAAAGATTGGCAAGCTCCAACCACTCAAACCCAAGTTCGTGCATTTATCGGATTGGCGGGATATTACCCCAAGTTCGTAGAAGGATTCTCGAGTATCGCCAGACCCATGACCCAATTGTTGAAGAAGGACAAGAAGTTTGAATGGACCGGCAAATGTGAAGTGAGTTTTCAAGAACTCAAGAGGAGATTGATTTCAGCCCCAATCTTAATCATGTCGAATAACACAAAGCCCTTTGACGTGTATTGTGATGCATCCAAGATCGGTCTCGGATGTGTGCTTATGCAAGAAGGCAAAGTTATATCTTATCTATCTTGACAACTGAAACAACATGAGCCAAATTACCCAACCCATGACCTCGAACTCGCAGCCGTAGTTCTAGCCCTAAAGACATGGAGGCATTACCTGATGGGAAATCGTTGTGAGATTTATTCGGATCACAAGAGCCTGAATTATATATTCACTTAGAAGGAGCTAATTATGAGGCAGATAAGATGGATTGAGATAATCAAGGATTACGATCTGGACATTCCCTATCACCCCGGTAAAGCCAATGTGGTAGCAGATGCCCTTAGCGGATTGCCGTGCCGCTTGAACTCCATGATTTTGAAGGAGCAACCAAGTCTGCACAAAGAGATGGAAGATTTCTGAATGGAATTAGTGAGTGAAGGATTTTTGGCTAGCATAGAACGTCAACCCACTTTGATCAGCCAGATCAAAGAGACGCAGAAAGGAAATGCTAGTATCGACGGAATCAAGCGTCGTATCGGTACAGGCAAAGTACCCGGATTCACCGAAGACAAAGAAGGAGTTCTGTGGTACAAAGGACGCCTTTGTGTACCGGCAGATTCTGAGTTGAAAGAAGTTATTCTGAAGGAAGCTCATGATACTCTTTATTCTATCCACCCCGGAGGAACTAAGATGTATCAAGATTTGAAAGAGCAATTTTTGTGGCATAAGATGAAGAGAGAAATCAGAATCTATATCGCCAAGTGTGATATAAGTCAGCGAGTCAAAGCAGGACATCAAAGACCTGCTGGATTGTTGCAACCATTGCAGATTCTAGAATGGAAATGGGATTCCGTTGGAATGGACTTTATCACCGGATTGCCTACTTCTAGTAGGGGAAATGACTCTATCTGGGTCATAGTGGACAGGTTGTCCAAAGTCGCCCATTTCTTACCCGTCAAGACCACATATCAGAGTTCGAAGCTAGCGGAGTTATACATCGCTAGAATCGTTAGTTTGCATGGAGTCCCCAAGAACATCGTATCGGATCGAGGAAATCAGTTTACCTCGAGATTCTGGAAGAAAGTCCAAGAAGGTTTAGGAACCCGCCTAGATTTCAGTACCGCTTATTACCCTCAGACCGATGGACAAACGGAGCGAGTAAATCAAATACTCGAAGATATGCTAAGAGCATGTGTGTTAGAATATGGTTCTAAGTGGGAAGACTGTCTGCCGTTCGCAAAATTTTCATACAACAATAGTTATCAGGCTAGTTTGCAAATGGCCCCATTTGAATTTATGTACAGAAGAAAGTGTCGCAACCCTTTGAACTGGTCGGAAGTAGGAGAGAGTCAGATTTTCGGACTCGATATCCTACGAGAAGCAGAAGAGAAGGTTCACAAGATTCGTGAGCACCTCAAGACAGCCCAGTCTAGACAGAAGAGTTACGCCGACAAGAGACGTCGAGACCTCGCCTTCAACATAGGATATTTTGTATATCTGAAAGTGTCGCCATTGAAGGGAATGCAGCATTTCCAACTCAAAGGAAAGTTAGCCCCCAGATATATCGGCCCCTTCAAGATTCTGAACCGTCGAGGAGAAGTGTCGTATCAATTGGAACTACCCGAAGAGATGTCAGTCGTGCACAATGTGTTCCATATCTCATTACTTCGCAAGTGTCTCGAAGTCCCGGAGAAGACTGAAGTGTTCAAGAATATTGATCACCGGACTATAGAGATCAAGGATGACCTGACCTATCCTGAAGTACCCATCCGTATTTTAGAAGAAGCTTTCCAAACTACCAGAACCCGAAGCATCAAGTTTCTCAAAATTCAATGGAGCAACAACAGAAGAGGAAGCTACCTGGGAGCGCGAAGATCACATCAGGACGGAGTTTCCCGATCTCTTCAAATCCTAGGTAATCTTTTTCGTCCTTCTTCAAATCTCGGAACGAGATTTTGTTTAAGGGGGGAAGGTTTGTAACATCCCAAAAATACTAAACTTGGATCATCAAACTTTAATCATCAAATTTAGGGTTAACAAAAACTTTTCTAAATAAAAATATGAAAGCATGCATGTGTGTATGCATTCCAATTTGAATTCTTTTGAATTACCTTGCTTGTGTGTTTATTTGCTTGTAAAAGGATTCCTAGGTGAAATAAACATCATCTAAACAATCCCCACACTTTTCCCAAAGATAAATAAATCAAAACAAACAAAATAAAAAAATGGTCACTTTGGCCAATTTAACTCCCATGCCTACTTTGGCTGTCTCTAACTTTCAAAACTTAACAGAAACATGTTTGTATCTTTAGAACCCTTGATTGTACTCATAAAAAAGTACCAAGGCCCACCTTGTGATCATCCAGAAACATTCAAATGCATAGTTTAAATGACAGTTCAAAATTGAATCTATATCATATGGGAAGATCCCACTTTTTCAAAAACCACTCAAACAAGCTCAACTTTCAAAACCCAAGAATCCACAGACTCACCAGCACATGCCTAGCACACCCACCAAAAATCTTTTCAAAATTCAAAACTTGAATTCATGTAGCCATTTCATCAAACACCTTGCATATTCAAATCAAACAAAATCAAAACACTATAGTGTGGAGTGATTTTGGCATAACTTGTTCCCTCTCTGGACACCACTAGCCTTAGTAGATCATCTAACAACCTTAACTAATCTCTAGCACCACTGTAAGCTAGCCACTGTCATCAATGGTAAACAACCCGAGAGCACCATGGTCACCCCAGTGTGGACAGCAAGCTACAAGCAGCTCTAGCCTCGCCAACCTTGTCTGGGAGCAAGCTAGCACCCTACCGCCACTCCATGTCCCAGCCACGAGCGATGCCAGCCCCTGGACCACACACACCGACCATGCCAAGCTGCTCTGCAACCATGCCGAGAGCGCGCCCCGTGCGCCATGCTCGACAGACACCCACAGACCGCGCGTCGCCCTCGCCGCGTGCATACGTGATCACCACCGTCCCAGCAACCCCGCAGACACGCCCGTTCGCCGTCGCGCGGACCACGCGAGCTGTGCATCATTAAAATTTCTGTTGGGCACGCGCAGAGCACCGCAGCGTTCCGAACAATCCGCACCGCCCCACGCCTCGCCACCACACCGTTGAGCTTTACCAGGGAGCACAGCACCGCCCCCTACCGACGCCCACGCCGATAGCCCTCTGTGCTGTCGACCACGACGATCTTAGCTTGCGCCCGTCGGTCCCCTCTCGCCACTATAAATAGAGGCATCCCCCGCTCGAATTCTTCACACCATTCCACTCCCCTCTCACCCAGAACCACCCCGCCTCAGTCCCGGAGCAAGGCGAGCAGCGCATCGCCGGAATTTGGCCGGAGCCCGCCTCTGCGGGAGAAGAAGGAAGCCAGCGATTGGAGCCGCCCCAGGAGAAGCTGCCGGTACCAGGAGGTTCGCCGCCGTCGACTTCGTCGTTCGCCCGCATCGCCGACCTTCGCCTGAGCCACGGTGAGCCCCCGACGACCCCCACTGTGCCGCTAGGGTTCGAGCTCGCCGGTGACTAGTTCATCGTCGACGACGACCCTTAGCGTTGATCTTACTTCTAATCCAACGCACCACGTTGACCCGTACCGCTTCGCACCCCCCGTCTCACTGACGCGTGGGGAAGCAACTTAACCAGCCCGCGTAAGCGCTATGCGTAGCAGGCCGGCCCATTAGTAGTTCCCGCGCAGCCCAGTCGTTTGAATTTAACGTTTTCCATTTTAATTCAAACATAGTTATGTACCCAGTTTCAAAAATCAACATAGCTCGATTCGATGAACCAAATTGAATGAAACCAATTTTGTTAGAAACGTCTGGAAATGCTGAATGCAAGCCCGTTGGATTCAAATCATTTGGATCTATAGATCACCCTTGGTAAAAATAACAAGGCATAAGCTTTTCTGCATTCAAACATTTTTCAAATTTGAACTATAATAGCTTTTGAGTTGATTCCAACTCTCAAAAATCACATTTGATCATACCTTTCAGAATATATAAAAATATATGGGTTTACTTACAGAAATGATGTTCAAGTAATAAAAGAATGCCACATAGGCATTTCTAGTCATTTATTTTTATAAAAGGTTAAATCTTATTAAATTGTGACACCACTTTAAATCACATTCTCATGTAATGAAATGTGTGGTGATGACATGTGTCAACATGATCTCATGTTTGGTTTGGAGAATATTAAATCTTAAGTAGTTTTTCAATGAGTAGAAATTACTTTTATAAAAATAAAATTATTAAGTCAAGTTCTTGTAATGTTAGCGATGATGCTAGATCATCTATAGAACCTCTTTGTGTGATGATTGAAAGTAGTTAAGTATTGTTTGCTGATTGTGTACCTCGTATTTATTTATAGACGCTAGTACCGACCAAGGATCCGAGGAGGAAGGAGGATACTACGAAGAAGAAGCCGAGGAGAACTTCAACCACTGCTTTGCACAAGGCAAGCTAACACTTGCAATTATGAGAGTTAAATAACCTATGCAATGCACTAAGCATGCTTGGTTAGACACATTTGATGATACCCAATCCTACTTTTATTTGCAAGCTTCTACTTTATTTCTTTATCAAAGCTATTTAATTAGAGCTTACTTAAGTGATTTGTAGATTCTAGAGAGATAAGTGAAGGTTGCATAAAGAGCATAAAACTTGGCCTAAGCTAGATAATCTTTATGTCATCCTAAGGCATGAGATTGAATTTAGTTAAACCCCACTAGTTTACCACCCCTCATTAGTACTTACCCCCACTTGTAGATGCTAGTGCTAAGCATAAAACTTGATCAATAGATGGGAATACTTGGTGGAAAAAATGGTTATGAAAACCTTGGAATGATGGAACATTCTATTGAGATGTTTTGACATGTGTTTCCGAACACCAGATGATTTTGGTGATGAAAATGTTAAGGCATGAGCATTAACCCTTTATAAAACTGATGGTTGTCTGGATGCGATACCATTCCAATTTTACCGTACAACCACAATACCCGAGAATTGGGTAGGGCTTGACTGGAAACTTATATACCTTAGTATTAGTTCCCTCACGGCCAAGGTCTGAGCTGAGTTTACCTTGTGAAGATTGTCCACCTGTGCAGTACCCAAGATGACAGTTGATCATGGTTGGGAGGCCAAACTCACAGGAGAGGTGCTTATACTAGGGCGTGTAATTGAAAGGTTAGGATTGATTATCCGCATACTGAGTATGGTGAATTCAGGATTTATTTCTGACGGATGTATCGAATGTTGTGGTGAAAGTGTAAAATCTCTGCAGAGTGTCAAACTATTCGAATAGCCGCGTCCGCGGTTATGGACAGTTGGAGTAGCCATACTGTTCCCCCGTCATATGTTTTCAAAATGACTTATGAAATAAATTGAGACTTTGACTTGACCACAACAAAGTTGTGATATGAAATACAAGTTTCCACTTAGGTGTTATAAAACTTCAACTAGCTTTCTTCGTTTCTAAACTTAGTAGAGGTAAATCTAGCTTTTTGCAAAATAACCCTAGAGCTTAGTGTCCTACTACAAAAACCCCCTTCACTTGTTAGTATTAGTTTGCGAGTACTTAAAGAGTACTCATGGCTTTGTCCCTGACTATTCCCGTGGCCAGACTATGAAGAGGAGTACCTGGAGGATGGAACCCAGGAAGGTTACGACAACTAGGATCATCTCCCATCGTCAGCATTGCCTGTGACCCCGAAGATAGGGCTTCGCCTACGCTACCATTATTATTACGTTATTCCTCTGCTTGAGTTATATTAAGAACTGGATCATGAGATCCTTATTTGTGTAAGACCTTATGTATGGTTTGTAATGGATGATGTACTGTGGTATCCAATTCTGTTATGTCTCGCAAAACTGGTAATCCTGGGATTGTGATGTATGGCATAACAGGCATCTGGGATTAAAAAATCCGGGTGTTGACATTGTTTCACAAAACGCCCCGTTTTTTCACTCGGAAAATAAAAATTGGCTTTTTGGTGCGACGAAAAGGAAAACTTCCTCCTGCAACATTGTTCGCCATCCCATGATACACATGTGTGCATAATATGGGCACATTATCGCAAACTATACCGCGATTCTAGCAATAACATTGGTCATTTGACCTGAAATCCAGAAAACCTCAATTGAGATAGGTCATTTTGTGAAGGTTTTTTTGAGACACAATCAATATACCAAGTTTGGTATTTTTTCATGCAACTATGTCACATAATATGACACCATGCGTAGGTTTTGCATTGTTTTGATCGTTTTTGAATTTTTTATGCCCGTTTCAAACTATCGTCAAACTTTCTAAATCGAGGGGCATAAATATTCTTAGCTCAGGGCTGAGCCTCACTAAACTTACATTAGATCTCTATTGAAATAACATATTGTGAACCTAAAAATGATTTTTGCAAAAAATCATGAGCATCATATCATGTACCTGTAGTTCAAATCTAACTCATTTCCTACCGATTCAGCAGGATTTTGTCTTTTTACGAGGGGTGGACGAAAAGGTTTGAGATATCTAGGTTGGGAAATTGTGCATTCAATATGGTTTAATATTTTTGAAAAATGTGATATTATTATTTTGAAACTTTCATTTTGTGGTTGCTTCACAAAACACCCCTTTTTTGCACTCGAAAAATAAAAAATATGTTTTACAAAAGTATTTCTATTTTTTATATATATTTTTGTAAACAAATATGTTATATTTGAGTTTATATAGATAGATCTTGTTTTTCTGCAAATTTTGATATATTATATGTATTTTTCTGAATTTAAATGATTTAGTTATGATTTTTCTAAGATTAATGGGACAAAAAAGAAAAATGGCTACGCCGAGGTCTGAAACCTACGCCGACGACGTAGACTTGACGCCGTCGCTCTGCCGTTAGCCTAGTATGCTACGCCGATGGCCCCGTTTACGCCGTCGGCTGCCGTCGGCCTATTTATTCTACACCGACGGTAAAACTGGGCCGAAGGCCCGTCCAGCTACGCCGACGGTCCCGACATATTGCCGTCGGTGCATCAAAGGGCCGTCGGCCTATATTGTTATTCCCGTAGTGTTGTAAGCTTGCAGTGAGTCCCACGCATGCTAAATACTCGTGAGAAGGGTCTTTAAACTTCTTGGTTCGTTACCATTTAGAATTCAACACATTTTTATGTATATATTGCAATGTACCTTGAGTACCAAAGTACTAGTGTGATGAGAAATCTTCTCACGAGATTTCAACGCAGCTTAAATCAACGCACGTACACACCACATCGCGCCACTAACTGAAGATTTCTTGGAACGGACCTACCGAATTGCCAAAATAGAGAACCTGGAACTGGAAGTCGCTCAAAACGTCCACGAGCGCTCAAATGAAGTACACTTACGGGGGACGTACTCCATACGTGCGATCCATGGAGTCATGACCAAAATAATATGTACCTACACAGGCACTAATCTACTCCTCTGAAACCCTGGACCTATTCGACGATAAGCCCCCGCTATAAATACGTCCCGGTTTGTGCACACTATCTCCACAGAGTAGCACGCGCAGCAACACATCACATAGCAAGTAGGAGTACTAGAAGAAGCAACATCGAAGCGTTCCTGCAGCAAAAATATGGCCACCACCAAAGGCGCTATGGCATCCTCCTTGGTCATCCTCCTCTCCGCGATCCTCCTAGCCACAGCCTCCGTGCAGGCGCGCCACGACAGCCTGCCGCCTCCAACGGCAGAGGCTCCGGCGCCAGTACAATCGGCCGGAGGGCAGTGCACGCTGGAAGGCATTGCTGAGGTCGGAGTGTGCATGGGCCTCATCAAGCTCGAGAGCGGCGTCCTCGGAAGGACGAGCACCGCTGCTAGGGATCTGTGCTGCCAGCGGATCCGTGGGAAGCCAATCGCCGACGCCGTCGCATGCCTATGCACCGTCTTCTGGCCGTTCAATGCCCGTGACCGCGCCGAGGTCGCCGACGGCGTCAATGCCGTCCTCACCGTCTGCGGCGAACCTCGCGTCCCTGACCCCGTTTGCATCCAAGGAAAGGCCCAAATCGGCCTCGCCGTCCGGTGATGCACACATCGGTGCCACGCACACGTCACCTCTGCTATAATATATGTGCCGCGTAAATAAATTTCTGATACCTGTATACTGTGTCTGTCGTCAGCCCAGCTTAAATCAGCGGCATGTATGCTGTTTAAGCCCCCTGCTCTTATAAATAAAAAGTCGTGATCTCATTGATAAAAAGAATGATTTTTGGCAAATGCTCCGGGTTCACTCTATAGCCGTCACTGATATAGAATCGGGCCTTATAAATCACGGCATCAGCAAGGAGTGTTCCTGAAGTTAGACTTCCAGAAAGCCTATAACCGTCTGAAGTGGTCCTTTGAAAAAGAGGGGGATTGACAACATGATGATCGGCTGGATTATACAATTCGTCATGAGCGGAAGAACATCAATCAATGTAGTCAACGAGGAGATTAGCCCTTATTTTCGGCCATCTTGCGGAGTTAGACAGGGGGACCCCATCTTCCCCCTCCTGTTTAACTCAGCAGTGGATGCCCTGGCAGAGATCATGGAAAGAGCCGAAGTCTCTGGCCACATCTCTGGTGTGGTGGGGCATCTTATCCCCGGGGGTGGTATCTCACACCTCCAGTATGTAGATAACACAATGATTATGGTACAAGGCTCGGACCTCAACAACATCAATCTCAAGTTCCTGCTTCTTCACTTTGAATCCATGTCCGGCCTCAAGATTTACTTCGACAAGAGCGAGGTGATGATCTTGGGATACTCGGATGAGGAGCGGCAGCGCATTGCGGACAACCTCAACTGCCGGCTGGCTGATTTCCCAATTACGTATCTCGGAATGCCCATCCAGGAGACTCGGGTGTTGATCAAGGACCTTGCTCCCCTGGTCACGAGGGTACGGTCCAAAGCTGAGCCCTAGAGAGCGCGGCTCACGAGTAAGGGAAGCAAGACGATCTTGATCAACTCGTGCTTATCGAGTCTCCCCATGTACCAAATGGGACTATACCTGCTACTAGAAGGGACCCATGCGGACTTTGCTAAAGAGTCGCCCCGCTTCTCCTGGGTGGCCAGGGATGGTCACCAAAAATGCCATATGGTTAAATGGGCTGATATATGCGCCCCCAAGGATCTTGGGGGCATAGGTATACTTGAATCACGCCGTTTTAATGTGGCCCTGATGCTGAAATGGGTGTGGCGTATCCTTAGGGATGATGTAGGTCTTTGGCTGAAGCTCATCAAGGCCAAGTACCTCTGGGACCGGCCCCTATTAGCATGCGAGTTGAGGGAGGGCTCCCAATTTTGGAAAGTCTTCCAAGATATCAAACAGATCATTCAGCAGGGGGTTGCCTTCACTATTGGCGATGGGTGTGGCATCCGGCTATGGTTGGACCCTTGGTTGCTGGGATCCCCTCTCTGCAAGGAGTTCCCGTCCTTGTTTGCCATTAGTGCCGACCCCTCAGGGTTGGTGGCCGAGGCCTTCCAAGAGGGACGTTGGAATATCCCATTCCGACGGACCTTTAGCCTGGCTGAGGCGACGGTCTTCCAAAGATTGAGGGTTGCGCTCCCTGAGGGCCTCTCTATAGGTAGCAACACGGTGTCATGGCACCTGACCCCATAGAGGGAGTTTTTGGTTAGCTCGGCTTACAAGGCCCACTTCCAGGGGCCGGTTCTTAGTTGGACTTCGCCCCTCTGTAAGGCCCCCTTCCTCTTAGTATCCGGATCTTCGTCTAGCAACTTCTCTAGGACCGCCTTGCCTCGGGTGTGGAGGTGGCTAAGCGGAATGGGCCCGGGAACTGCTTGTGTCCATTATGTGGGACACCGGAGACGTGTTCCCACATAATGTTCACTTTCTCGGCTGCTCAGTTCATGTGGAGCTTTGTCCACGAAGCCCTCGGGCCTCCCTGGCAGGCCTAGGACCACGGGGAGTTCCTATAGACTAAGGCAAACCGTGCTAGAAGGAAGCACCGCATCTTCTGGCTAGTGTTTGTGGCCATGGCTTGGATACTTTGAAATGTGAAGAATAAGATGGTGATTGAATAGATCTTCTCCAACCGAGCTTCTGACCCTATTTTTGCTTTTCTCGCTTTTCTGCAGCAGTGGTCCCCATGAGCACCTGGACGACATTCTGCGGGCGGTGAGGATGGCGGCGCTTCCCCTCGCGGCGCCCGATCACGTGTGATCCAGGATCTTGCCGTTTTTGTTTATTTGGGCTTTCTTGTGCTGAGGCCCCATCGGACTATTATTTTCTTCCTTTTTGGCTTCGGCCGGCCGCTTTGTGCGGTGAATCTTGTTTTATCTGGATGTTTGCTTTATTTATAAAGCGGTGCGCATGCCTGTTTCGAGGAAATGGAGAAGGTGAGAAATACTAGGGTGTGATTTCACATGCCAACAAGTTAAGTGAGATGACATAGCATCCATCGCTACTGAATCTAATATTTATTAATTATTATCATGAATAAAATATCTTAAACCGATACTCCCGCAATCTAGAATTTTCACCAACTTGGAATTAATGATTCAGTGGGCCGGGTGAGTTTATATGTGCGGCTCCTCCATAAGAGTTAATTTTTTAGTCATGTAACACACATTTTGTGTGTGCTACGGTAGAAAGTGAGATAGTGTACGCGCAAACAAAAGTGAGACGGTGGAATTTCCTCCGATCTCCGCTAGTTATAAGGCGTTCTTGTGTTGATACATATAGTCGATATAACCACAATCTAAAATTTCTTATGCATTAGTTCTGTGTGTGATGTCCATGTGAAGAAGCCTGCCTAGACCGCATGCATCACTACATATATGAAAGACAACCAACTCAGCTATCCATCTGTCGTACCAACTCAGCGATTGCACTGTAGATATGAAGTTTTGCACATCTACAGTGCTTCCCGTCTCCATACCGTGGCCGCGTCTATCCCAAACCATCGAGGCCTCCTCCCATCGCCCCCTCTTCGCCGTGTTCTATCTGTTGGCCGCCACGTACTTCGTCCCAGTGACTGCGTGCCGTCCCGTCTTATTTCCTCTCCTATATTTCCTCTTCTTTCCATGTCCCGTGGCGGAGAGGGTCTCTCCATTCTCGAGCCGCCGCCTATAAATTCCCCTTCCCAGCCCCATGTCAGAGAAAAAAGGGCCACCGCTGTCCTGGTGCCCTGCCACGTCTTCCGCCATGCCCTCCCCCTCTCCGTTCTCGAACTTCCTGGACGGCAGCGCGCGTCCCCCATCGCGACCTCCTGTCGAGCGGCCAGTCGCAATCGGCCAAAGCCGACCGTATGCGATGGAGTCGGCACGGCGGCGGTGCCACCTCCCAGGCGAGGGCAAGGCGGACGGTGCCCGCGTGTCGCGCGGCGCGATGAAGGCGGGTGGCGATGGCCACCTGCGCGCTTAGTCGCCGGGGGACAGCGACCGGCGAGGACGCAGTGGGAGCTGCCACGGCCTCCAATCGACAGCGACCGCGCCGGGATTCGAGGGGGTGGGCGTCGGGGGTCCGTCCAGCGATGCCGACGGCGCCATCTTATGTGTCCCTGTCGCTGGGAATTTGCGCCGCTGCTGGCCGACGGTCAGGTTGTGCCTAACCGCTGGGATCCGCCTCCGCCAGTTTGTCGAATTTGGGGCACCTTCGTGTTAGGCTGAAGCGACAGGAGCCAGACCATGGGAGGTGTGCCATGGCTGCCGCCGTTCCCAGAGAGGAGGTCGCGGTCACGCGTGGTGGTGGTGCAGGGATTGACACGTTGTGCGTTGCGCGTGTTTTCTGTGCTATCTCATCCCGCAATTGATGAGGCGACCATGCTACGATGCCATCTACTACTTGGTAAGAGATCTTTCTATAGGAGATGTAGGTCGCTCATGATGTCCTCCGTGGAGCGCGCGTCCGCCGAAGGCCGCCGGGACGGCGGCATCGATGCTGACGGTGGAGCACCAGTGTTCGAATCCGGCGAGAAGAGGATAGTGGGCGGCGCGGCGAGCAGCTTTTTCTTCATCTCCATGCCCTCTCTGTGTGCCGCTGGCGGTTGTTGCCACTCAGGCTTCTCTCTGTCCAACGTAATTACAAGTTTTTCTCCTTTTCAGGTACAAACACAATGCTTCGCGTGAGAAAAAGGACTGGTATGATTTGGATCTGCTGTATGTGTTCTCGGTGAGATTTAGTTCTTTCTCCCCTCAATCAATAGACGTTCTCAGTGAGAAATCCTTTAGATGATAATTCCTGACGTCCTTGATGTTTGTTTAACCCCAAGGCTCGCCTTATATTCCTTTACCAAATAACGAATTTGCACATGTGTTAATTCCTTATTCTAGCATGTGGAGTTATGGACTGTGTTGTTTAACTACGTTCAGCTATTTTCATAGTTTAGTGATTCTCGCATATGATTCTTGCATTGATCAATTTTGCCTGGGCCTTTTGTTTTTGATTTTTTGGTTATTTTTGCAGGTTCTTGGCCTGGGAGGTCTTATTATGGTGATCCTCGCCATGTATATTTTTGGTTATGGTGATCCTTGCCATTTATGTAGGCATTGCACTGAATATTTTTGGTATCTGGAGGGTTCCAGGCGCTTGAATAGGTGGAGTCGAATTGGTTATACTGGTTGTTGAAGTGACGGAAGGGTATCACTTTGGATTTATCCTCATTGGCCTTTTTCTTTGGCCGAGCTACTTGCTTTGATGGAGATGCTGAATCTAATAGGTTCGTGCAATTGATTCGTGAGTACAATTTTGTGTTCGCCTTACTTCTTTTGGTGTTCATGTTGGTAAGATAAGATAGTTTGCATTGCCGTCAAGCTGTAGTGAATATGTATTGGAGATTTTGGCGGGGTTTGTTGGTAGATATTTTTCTTCTTCAAAAAATGCTTAGAAGTTTGAATTCAGATGAGCAGTTCATTTTCCTGGCCACTATGTACTCTTCAAGGCAAAGCAAACTTTTTTGGAACATAATAACATGAAAGCATTTTATTCATGTAGGAATATTTTACGGAGAGAAGTGCGAAGGGGTACACACTGATCAATGAGAGAACATCTCTCCCAGGACATGGACATGTATCTAAAGAAACACGGCTAATATCTAGAGACCTACACTGGATTTTGAGATTTTAGCAGGGCCAGATGGCAAGTCTTTGCATTGAAGCACCTATTGACATGAGATGTTCTGCTTGGATGCAAAGTTCAGGATTTTTGGATAGCTGCAAGGGGCCTGATGACACACTGACTTGAGGCGTTGAAGATGGATGTAGCCGCTGCCTCTAAAGACAATACCGAGCAATCTATAAAGAAACTTGGTTCCTGTATGGGAAGCTTCTTAGCCACAACAGCCTGGAGAGGAGATGATGCTGGTGTAGATAGGGTTGAAACATGCAGCTGTTTCAAGTGCTAATTGCAATCAGTAGCGATGCTAGGTACCGTGAGTCATGTCTGTTCTTTTTCTTCTCATGTTATGGCCATCTTGATATTGCCTACATCTGTTTTCTTGCCTATCATTTAGTTCAATTATTTATATGAGGTATTACATGTTTGCATTCTACTGTACAATACTTTTTTCCAACTAAACAACTATTCTTTATATGCATGAATGCTTTTGTTACTTAGCCCTCTCATGCAATCACTCTTGTGAAATACTTACTATATTATCAGTTGGCCTTTTTCCTTCCCAAATTAACTCTTTGTAGTGTAGATTGCCGTAATTTTTTTTTGTTGCCATAAACAGATTGGTAAGGTGTTCTGAGCCTAAAATATTTCCAACTGCCTTGCTGACTGTACTGTCCTGATAGCTTTGAGAGAAAAGTAAGTACCGCTTTGTTTCTTAACATCTCTTCTATTAGGTAAACCAGTATAGCGCTTATGTCCACGTCGTGTGCTCAGGACCATTAAAAATAGGTACAAAGCTGCTATACAACTCTGTTGACAAAAGAACTGCGCCCCTTTTTCACACTCAACTCAACAAAACCTGATTAAATACAGAACACAGTTCATTTATTAGTATACACCATTGAATCAACAACACGGGCGCGGCGTGTCGCCGCGCCTAATTTCCTAGTATAGTCAAAGTTTTGCGTCGTCAGCGATCTGTCGCACCACACACTCGATCTGTATTAGTGTCTGCTAGTTAAAAGACGCTAGCTCTTGTATGGATAATACATGTAGTTGTGGTGTGCAACGAACTAATATAAAATTTCCTATGCATTAATTATTTTTGCAACTAACTAATATAAAATTTGCGTAGGAAGAGAAATTTTAGGTTTCAACCGGCCGGGGCCGGCTAAATTCAACGCCTGTACTTGCAATTTACCTTGAGTACCGATATAATATTTCTTGCTTCAACTTTGACCATCATCTATCTAAGAAACAAGAGATAGATCACAGCGATAGGCCGGCTCACATTTTCTCACGTACGTGGCCACATCGCGCGACTAATAACGGGCCGGCCAAAAGAGAAAAGGAACTCACCCAAAACATCCACGAAGCCATGCTGCATGAGCTGAAATATACTATATATGATCGTACGTACGGTACTATGTACGATCCATGGAGCCATGACTCTACAATCTGTACGTACGCAAGCAGTAATGACCTCTCTGACACCCGCGACGACCTGTGAGGTACGCCGATTAGCTTCCTATAAATACGGCCAGCAGGTTTGCACACACACTCTGCCATCACAAGCTAGCAGACCAACATCCGCAGCCAGTTAGCAACGGCACATCTCAAAAGAAGAAGAAGCAGCAACCAAGCATCACCCACCCCAATCAATGGGGGCTTATAGCTCCTATGCGACGTCTTTATATGGAATTGGAAGAAAAGCGACATCGTTGAAAAGAATAGCTTGCATGCGACGGTTGTGAGGCAGCTAATATCCCAGGGCCACACGGGCCTTAAAACGGTCGTAAGGACACATTTAACTTTGTTCCAATATTAGGGTTAATCCAAACCGGTTGGTTGGGACAGCCAGTCAAACCAACCGCTTCCGACCGAGAGCACGCGTAACACTGACTGTAGCTTCCCCGACGGCGGCGGCGGACCTCACCCATCGTTCTCGGCGCCGGCGGCGGCGGCACGGCAATTAATTTAGGCGGCGGCGCTTTCGTTCGACGACGAAGGTGGTGAGTGCCATTTGAAAGCTAATTCCTCTCCCATTCTTCTCAATTCGAGATCTGAGCGTGCCCATTGATGCTAGATTGTGGAGGCGAGGGTGTGCTGAACGGGGCGAGGGGGAACGATATGGAGCATGGAGAGGGGACTTCTAATCGGTATATCCCGTATCTCTGCACTTAATTTCTCTAAGGTTGAGCTCTTTGTTCGCTTCCGCTACCTCACAGTGCCCGCCAAAAACAGGGGAGACGATGTTGCGCGCCAAACCCTCGAATTTCGCATCAATTTCTTTTCCTCTAGGGCTGTTTTAGTTGATGGCAGCACGCAGATCATTGAGAGAGACACGGTTGTTAAATGGGAGGTGGAATTAGAACATGTTGATCCCCAAGAGCTAATAAACATGGGAGAGGAGGCAGTAAGGAAAATGGTGGAAAAAATTGGGGATAGTGTGGTTTGGGGGCCAGAGCAAGAAGTTTCTTTGTTACGATTTGGTGATTGCAAATGTGACTATGTTAGGGTTGAGACAGGGGAACATATAGTTGATGAAATCGATGAATGAAACGGTTGGACAAGCAAAACTGTTCTGTTTTTAGCAGAGCTCATTGATCTGAAACCTGATTCGAGGGTTGGATATGTGGCCTCGAAGCTGGCTGCTCAGATGGTCGAGGATGATTGGGCTGCACAAAGGCAAGTAATGTCTATACTTACTGAGTTGGAAGTGTTAACAGTGGAGGATGATGATGCTAATGCACAAGGGGAGGCTGCAGATGGTAATGCACAAAGGATTGTAACTGTTGATTGGAATTCAGTTGAGATACATGACCGCACTGATTTGGTCATTGCACCAATAGATGACATTGAAATGGCAAAGCTTTTTGGCATTCCTATAGATGACAGAGACAAGGAGAAGAAGAGGGATGAAGCTGCAAATGATGGTGACAACCATTTAAGAGATGAAGAGGCAGATATAGATCTAGAGTTGTTGGAAAATGCTGCAGTTCATGTAGATGATGCACATGATGATGAGCTAGTAACAGTTTATGACAAAGAGGACCCAGTTATTGAAGTTGGGAGATTGTTTCCAAGCATGGATGAATTCAGGATGTGTTTCAGGACATATGCAGTCAAACGTGAGTTTGCTACCAAGACTATGTGGACCGATAAAAAGAAGTTCTATGCAAAATGCATAGGTTATGATGGTGGTGCCAAGCCTTGCAAGTGGTATATATCTGCTAGACGCCAACCTGATGGAAGGACAATAAGAGTGAATCAAATTCCAAAACCTCATACTTGCATTACAAGTTCTCAAACAGTTACAAAGATGACATCACAATTATGGGTTGCAGAAAAGATCAAGCCCATTTTAGCCACAACACCAAACAGCACTGCAAAGAGACTGAAAATAGACTTGGAAAAGCAGTACCCCATTAAGCTGAATTATACTACAGTGTGGAAGGCAAAGCAAAGGGCAATGAAAGAGCTATATGGTGATTGGGCAAATACCTTTCGAATGCTTTATAACTTCAAAGCAGAAGTAGAGAAGAGGTCACCTGGAAGTGTTGTGGAGATAGATACTGAGGTAACAGCTGATGGGAAAATCTTCTTCTCTAAATTCTTCATGGCTTTAAAGCCTTGCATCGATGGCTTCAAATCAGGTTGCCGTCCATATTTGAGTATAGACTCATCTTTCTTGACTGGAAAGTGGAATGGTGAACTAGCAGCATGCAATGCTTTAGATGGACACAATTGGATGTTCCCTGTAGCTATTGGCATGTTTCAGTCTGAGACAGAGGCATCATGGACATGGTTCATGATGCAGTTGAAAAGATGCATAGGGCCAGTCTCTCCATTGGCAGTGCACACAGATGCATGTAAAGGTTTAGAAAATGCAGTGAAGATTGTTTTCCCTCATGCTGAGCAGAGGGAGTGCTTCGGCCATATGTGGATGAATTTGATCAAAAAATTCAGAGGAGATGATTTTGGACGCATGTGGCCAGCAGCAAGATCTTACACCAGGCAGACACATTCATATCACCTTGAGAAGATTAAGGCGGCATGCTCTGAGGAGGATAGGGTCAAGTTTTGTACATGGTTGGAAACCTACCATTCTCTTTTATGGTACAGGTCTGGTTTTAACACTGCCATCAAATGTGATCATATCAACAATAATTTGGCAGAAAGTTTCAACAAAAAAGTGAAGGAGTTAAAAGACTTGCCTGTCCATGACATGGTTGACCAGATCAGGATCATGATCATGAGGTTGTGGGAATTGAGAAGAAGGCTTGGTGATGTTCTTCAAGGAGATAAGCTTCCTGATGTTGTGCAGCAGGTGGTCAACAGGAGCAGAAATCTTGCACATTTGCGTGTTGAGAAATCCTCATTGTGGGGTGCTGAAGTCAGAGATACAAAGACTGGCAGGAGGCATGTTGTTGACACTCAATTGCATGAATGCACATGCCTTGAGTGGCAACACACTGGGAAGCCTTGTGAGCATGCCATACTTTTCTTGGCCTCCAAACACAAGCTAAATATGCACCCATATTTGCATGAGTATTATTCTGTAGCAAAATTCAAGGCTGCATATGGAACACCAATTCCAGCACTTACAGATCAGTCTCAGTGGCCTGAAGTGGACATTCAGTTCTCATTGTGTCCTCCTTTGATGAAAAGAAAGGCTGGCAGGCCCAAGCAGAGTAGATTCAAGGCTTGGTTTGAGAAAGGTGGGAGCAGCAAGAAGGGAAACAAAGATGAAAAGAAAGATGCCAAGCCAAAAAGGGCCCAAAAAGGTAACAAGAATAGATGCAAACTCTGTGAAGAACTTGGACACCGAGCTGGCTCTACCAAGTGTAGATACACTGCTGAAAAGCCAAAGTATGTTCATCCAAAATCTATCCCATTTCTTGTTGATGATTTTTCTCCCCCAGCTAACTTGCTTGTTTTCAAGAGGAAGCGTGGAGAAAAAGGCCCACCTCTTGTTGTTGACGAATGCTGGCCAGTGAAAAGGGAAAGAATCAATGGCCAAAGAAAGAAGAGAACTAACCAGATCATGTTTGGTGCTGCTGAGGTGCAATCTGAACTTGTTTTGGAGGATGATGTGCAAACTGTTGAGGCTTTAGGGCACACCGTTTCTGATTTGGAAGCTCTGGTGCAAAATGAGGGGCAAAATGAGCCTGTTGTTGAGGCTATAGTGCAAAATGAGCCTATTGTTGAGGCTCTGGTGCAAAATGAGCCTGTTGTTGAGGCTCTGGTGCAAAATGAGCCTGTTGTTGAAGCTCTGGTGCAAACTGACCAAGTTGTTGAGGCTCTGGTGCAAAGTGACCATGTTGTTGAGGCTCTGGTGCAAAGTGACCATGTTGATGAGGCTCTGGATCATGATCATGAGGTTGTTGAGGAGGTGCAGGAGGTGAAGGAGACTCTTGGACGTGATGTGGGGAGGCCAGATGGTAATGGTAAGAAAAAGAAGAGCATAAACCTATTGTGTGGTGTGAAACTTGTGAAGGAGAAGAAAACGAGGGGTAAGAAGAGCCAAAAGAAATAGACATTTGTTATTGTTGTAAACATTTGACACTTGTTGTTGTAATAATTTGGCACTTGTTGTTGTAAACATTTGTTATTATAATAATATGTCACTTGTTGATAATTTGGACAAAATTCAAATATGATGGTAAATTTGAATTTCAACATATGTAGCTATGTCACTTTTCTATGTTTGTATGAGCTTCCAACGTTTTTCTCATATGTACAATACAACTCATCCTCACCCTGATCCCTTTTGTGAAGTACAACTCACCCTCACCCAAAATGGGGTAGAAATGGGCTCCAAAGCTAGGGTAAACCACCCCATTTCTAAGTAAGTTTTTTTTCGACCATTTCTAAAACCAAGTTAGATATTTTTCCTCAGAACTATGTCACATAACATGACACCATGCGAAGGTTTTGTATTTTTTTTGAATTAGTTATGCACATTTGAATGTCTGGTCAAACTTGAAGGGTTTTCATAAATATTATAAGCTAGGGGCTGAGGCTCGCAAAACTAGCATTGGATCTCTGATGAAATAGCATGTTGTGAACCTAAAAATTATTTTTACAAAAAATCATCAGCATGGAATCATGTACCTGTAGTTCATATCTTACCCACTTCCAGCCGATTCGGCAGGATTTGTCTTTTTCACTAGGGATGGAATAAAAGGTTTGAGATACTCAGGTTGGGAAATTGTACATTCTAGGTGGTATAGTATTTTTGAAAAATAGGATGTTACCATTTTGAAACTTTAATTTGGTGGTTGCTTCACAAATCCCCCCCTCTTTCGGCACTCAGAAAATAGAAAATGATTTTTCTGTGCGTCGAAAAGGAAAACTTTGTGCTACAACATTGTTAGTCATCCCATTATAGACATGCATGCCAAATATGGGCACATTATCACAAAATATGTCTTGATTCTAGCCATATCATTGGTCATTTGACCCGAAAGCCAGAAAACCTCGGAGATAGGTCATTTTGTGAAGGGTTTTTTGAAATATGATCAATAGACCAAGTTTGATATTTTTCCTCACAACTATGTCACATAACATGACACCATGCGAAGGTTTTGTATTTTTTTGATTTTTTTTTGAATTAGTTATGCACATTTGAATGTTTGGTCAAACTTGTGAAACCCCGTTGACTGCATCCTAAACCCCGCTAACCCTAAGGCCGAATGAGGACCGTAGATCTAACCCTAGCGCGACACTGTGGCCGTCCGATCGCGTCTTCTAGAAGGATTCCGCGGGTGGCTCTGGACGATCCGTGGAAGGGCTTGTTCTGCAACCTGATTGGTTGGCGTCTCTTAGAAGGATTTCGTGGCTAGCTCTTGGCGATCCGTGGGATGGATGATTCTGGAATCTGATTGGCTTCATCGTTTTTACGTGCAACAGCGTGGCATGCGAGCGTGGCATGCGAGGGCGCTGGGTGGGGCGGGCTGCACCATGCGGGCATGCAGCTGCCCCTAGCGTCGCAGTCTAGCTATTTTACGTCCAACAGCGCTGCAGCGTATTTACTCCCTCCGTCGCATTAAATAAGTTTACGTGTAACAACTTTCTCCAGTCAAACTTACTCCCCTCAGGTTCATTGTAATAAATGAGACTTTGCATGATACCATATCTATGTTATTTTGCACTATGTAGTAGTAACTTAGACTAGTAACATATGCATGATACCACATTTATGTTTATTGCTTGTGGGCAACCCATAAGCTTGTAGGTCACCCTTAAGGAAAATCTTCTAAAGTAAACCTCCACTATGTATATGGATAGCCATATGGACTACTTTTTGGCTTGTGGATAGCCTTATGGACTACATAGTGGATGCCCAAGTGCATTGGAAAGGTAGAAGTACATTTTTTGTGGACAAATTTTGAAGCCAAACGTACACTTATTTGTGGACAGAGGGAGTATGCATGTTACTATGACCAGCAGAAAAAATATCAAAATCTAAAATATATAATAAATATAACGTACAGCGTTGGCACACTCCAGACCGTTGGACCGAGCGTGGCATGCGAGGGCGCTGGGCGGGGCGGGCTGCACCATGCATGCAGCATGCAGGGTCGGGGGCGGCGGTGCAGGGGTTACAGTACGTCGCATCCTAGCTATTTTTTTTCTCTCTTTCGCATTGATCACGCCCGCTTCCCACACGCAACGCAGCGCACGCGTCTCGTCTCGGCGTCTGGGCGGGCTGCACCATGCATGCAGCAACTGCCCCTAGCGTCGCAGTCTAGCTATTTTGCGTGCAACAGCGCTGCCCCATTAAATAAGTGTACGTTGAACAACTTTCTTCAGTCAAATTTATTTCCATCTGGTTCATGCGCCATACAAAAAGTCAATATTACTCCCACCGATTTTTCTTGCGTGTGTAAAAACGAACGAGTACCTTGGTACTAGATTCCTGCATTTATTACCGAAGTAAATCAAGGCCAAATTATATTTTCCCTTTTATTTTTCACTGCCAATGAACAACTACCTTGGACGTTTTTTTCTCTCTTTCGCATTAATGCACATGCATGCATGCAGGGGCGGGGGCGTCGCATCCTAGCTATTTTTTTCTCTCTTTCGCATTGATCACGCCCGCTGCCCCGCTTCCCGTCTCTTTCGCATTGATCATGCATGCAGTGGCAACGCAGCGCACGCGTCTCGTCTCGGTGTCTGCGCCAACGCGACGCTGGATTCCCATGCCGCCCTTCACGCCCCGCCCTCAATAAATAGGCAAAACGCCTTTGCCTCCTCATCTCATCTTGCCCCTCATCTCTTCAACCTCGAGCCCGTCCCTTTGCCTCCTCCCAGCCGCCCCCCAAACACTCCGACCATGGCGACCTCCCCCTTCCGCCTCCCTTCCGACACCGAATTAAGCGACGAGGACAATCACCCGGACCACAAGCAGTGGTGGGAGCAGCGGGCGCCCACGCGCCCCAAGCGTGGCAAGAAGAAGGAGAAGAAGTCCCCGCCCTGCCCCTGGGGAGACCAGGGCCCCATCGTCCACAACCCCGTCCCCAACCTCCCCGGCGGCGGCGACCTCCCCTCCGAAGCCTACTGGGCTAAGGCGGCGAAGGAGGAGGCAAAGCAGGAGGCTGCTATCGCCAGGTGGGAGGAGAAGGAGGCCCAACGCTCCTTGAAGAAAAGGCGCAGACGGCAGGAGGAGGAGCAACGGGAGGCCAATGGCCGGGCCTTCCGGGAGGAGCAACGGAAGCGGGACCAGCGGGAGAGGCTGGCGGCGTGGAATGCGGCTGCACCGGCACCGCCTCCACCGCCGATGGAGTAGGGGTTAGGGTTTAGGGGCTAGCCCAGGGTTTAGGCGGGGCGCCTATTCCGCCCCTTCTATATTATTGTACTTTTTTATTTTTATTGTAATGTTATCGATCCCCCCTATCTAATATAAGTAATGTTATCCCAATATTATCTATCCCTTGTTTCATTGTAATCTGTGTTTTATTGTATTGTCATTTGTCAAAACACCCAAAACAACAAGTGTATAAAACAAAAGACACAAAAACAAGTTCATATAATACTCGTGCAATATTTATATATTTACAAGTATATAAAACAAAAGACACAAAAACAAGTTCATATAATACTCGTGCAATATTTATATATTTACAAGTGTATAAAACAAAAGACACAAAAACAAGTTCATACAACACATGGTTCATTTTCAAATAAGACATTTACATATTTACATAAGTTAAAGGAGCGCCCAAGTTATGTTAGTTAAATGGATGTCCTTGGACTTCATTTATATATTTACTTTTGCAAAAAAAAAGATTGCAACCTGAGCACGAGTATCTGCAGATCCACACGTTCCTATTTAGATTGTAACGTGAGTACTATTTTTTTGCCGAATCAACATATAGTTATTATTGGGCCTGGATACGTCCATTTTGGCATGGCTAAGTTATATTTGGGCCTGGCCTTTTTCAATCCTCGTCAATTGTTTTTTTACTTTTCAACCCCTCCCCCTCCCCTGCACACGGGCGCCCCCTGCACACTGATAAAAGGAACACTGACGAAACTGAAGAAACACTGATTTCGAAAACAGAGCAGCTCAAAATTAGCCCGAATTTGTGTTGCATTTTATTCAAGCCAAAGACATAGACCATTACATCCATTACAAAGCATCACTCGAACACTGACTGCGCTGTCTAATGACTAACGATGAGGAGATAAACTAATCCGAGAAAAATTACACAAAAATAAAAAAAACCGGCCATCAGATTGTCCTGCTTCTTCAATTCGATGATTTACCTTAGCTGCTTGTTCATCTTCTTTAGCTCGGCCTTCACTTCCGCATCCACCGTAGTACCAGCGGAAATGGGGTTGCCACATCCCAATTGCTCCACCACGGACGGGTTTTCGAGCTCCCAGGATGCTACCTCCACCCCAATTCGCTCGATGTACTCATCAAGCCACTCAAAATGCCCACATTTTGGCAGTTCCTGAAATCGCAGAGATGAACCCTAAATCCCAAATTCGATGAAATGCATGAAATTTCGAAAGAAAAGCGAGAAATTGGCGCTCGGAACACTCAGATCTCACCTTTCCCGGCTCGGGCTTGCTCTCACACTTCACAAATTCCCGACCAATGTTGCCGTTCTTGTCGGTGGATGTGACAAGCCGCTTCAGGGGCGCGGTACGGGGGCAATCGGGGCACCTCCTCATCGGCACCGCACCATACCGAGGCCATGAGCGGTGGGAGGAAGCAGAGCTCGACATCCCTCGCCGGCGTTGCCGCACTTGCTCGCCGGAGAAGAAAACAGAAGGGGATGAGATGCTGGAACGGTGGCGGGAGTGCTCAGGTACGGGGACGGATCGGGGCCAACGGCTCTCTTCGACCACAGGGTGGGTCCCACGATATGAGGTGGACATCAGGTGAGTTCCGCCGTGACGTGGAGAGGCTGTGGGTCCTACTGTGCTCAGCTGATTCGAATTCTTTGACGGTCTCGTGGGGTTAAGTACAAAGTGTCACACGGGAGCTATTTGCCACCTCACAACCGTCGCATGCCAGCTATTGTTTGCAACGATGTCTCTTTCCTTCCAATTCCACGTAAAGACGTCGCATAGGAGCTATAAGCCCAATCAATGGCCAGCAGCAAAGCCATGGTGCCCTCCCGCGTCTTGCTCCTCCTCCTTGCCGTGATGATACTCATGCTGTCCATGGCCCCCGTCCAGCTGGTGCGTAGTGACAAGAGCGCGCCGCCTCCGCCTCCGCCTCCGCCTCCGCCTCGACAGGCGCCGTGGCAGTCCGCCGGGAGGTACTGCACGAATGACTACTTGTCTGATCTCCAACGCTGCTTCACCGGTGACCTCTTCGTAGTGTTTCCACCCCAGACCAGAAGCGAGAGGGAGCAGTGCTGCCAGCAGTATGTCCGAGAGATGCCAGAAATCGCCGATGAGTGCCTGTGCGTTGCCTTCACGAAATACTTACGTGACCGATCCAACTTGGAATTGCTCGTCAAGAGTGTGCTGTCAGATTGCGGCACTCCTGTGCTCCCCGGCTTCGTTTGCCCCATCCCTTTGATGGGCTAATAAGCCTCACTGCTGTGCCGGCGCGCACAAAGCAGTCCCACCTCTCCTACTAATATATCTATCCGCATAAATAATGTGTCATACTACTACTATCTTGTACCGGTTTAGGCCCAGCTTAGCTTTGTCGAGACGTTCATCATTGCTGTTGCTGATGGTCTTCTAAATAAAAGTTCAACTTATATGTACTGTATGTCTCATGTGTTGGCCCCGTCTCACAACATAGTTTCTGCTGCCCTCGTACTTAATTTGCATGCAAAAATACACCAGGATTTATTTTTACTTGATAAGGATGATATATATATATATAGCACTACCGAGAATTTGTTTCTATATATGTTTTGTTTTGGGTTCTGCATGTAGTTAAGGTGTTCATGTAACCGGTTCTTGTTCGGCAACGTGTATATGCCATGTGTACAAAACCGGCAGAGTTTCAGCCAGGCATGTATGGTCAGATACCGAGGCGCCGTGCGATGCGGCAAGTTTGGCGAGATGCCTGTGATCGTGTGATGCAATCTGTAAACAGGAGTTGAAGCGTAGTTAAGGATGACAATGGGGTGGGTTTGGGTGGTAGACCAAAACCATATCCAAATCTAGATCATTAGCCTCATTCTTTTTTTCGATAAAGGATGCCTTTATTATTTTTATAACTTACACCCGGCCTCTGCATAACTAGATGCACACAGCCGACACCAATCCACAAGGTCCAACATAAAAGAAAGATACAAAGCGAATTACATATCAAAATGAGAAATTGTAATAGCGCCTAGGTGCATAGGCAAATCTATCCAAAGATTATGCTGCCATCACTAGTGGAAACAAGGTCTTTTGTTGATCCCGAAAAAGGGCTTTAACACCGGTTCTTCTAAGAACCGGTGTTAAAGGGAGGGGCCGTACCAGCGTGGCCCCTGCGGCAAAAAAGGAGCCCCCCTTTAACACCGGTTCATGCCACGAACCGGTGTTAAAGGATCCTGCAACAGGTGGCCCGCACAGCCCCCCCCCTTTAACATCGGTTCGTGGCTTGAACCGGTGTTAAAGGGGGGGGCTATATAAGACACCACCCCAGCCCACACACACCCCACTCTTCCATTCTTTCACATTTTGGAGCCTAGCAAGAGGGTGTGAAGAGTGCTAGTTTTTTTTTTCTTATGCACAAGAGGTGTTCGGTGAAATGCCCGAGAGCTCAAAATAAGTTTTCTTGTTGCTCTTTCCGTCTCGGTCGAGGTCGGCAACTATCCTTTCATGTGTCATTGATGTACTATATATATAAATGGTCATCTCCCTATTATTTTTTGATATATACTACATATTAATGCAGATGAACCGGCAATGGATGTACGGTGACCGCCGCACTTCCGAGTACATTACGGGCATCCAAAATTTCATCGTTGTGGCTAATGCAAACCGTGGTCACAATGGTTTTATGTGATGTACGTGTGTTCACTGTCAGAACAAGAAAGACTACTCAAATACCATAACCATTCACGCCCACCTGCTTCGATCCGGTTTCATGCCCAGCTATAATTGTTGGACCAAGCACGGAAAAAAAGGGGTTGTGATGGAAGACAACAAAGAAGAAGAGGATGATGGCAACTATCATAATATGTATCCTGAATATGATGATAATGCAACGGGGGTAGATAATGAAGATCAAGAGGGAGCAGATGGTTTTGCATTGTTTTGATCGTTTTTGAATTTTTTATGCCCGTTTCAAACTATCGTCAAACTTTCTAAATCGAGGGGCATGAAAATTCTTAGCTCGAGGATGAGCCTCACTAAACTTGCATTAGATCTCTGATGAAATAGCATATTGTGAACCTAAAAATAATTTTTGCAAAAAATCATGAGCATCATATCATGTACATGTAGTTCAAATTTAACTCATTTCCTACTGATTCGGTAGGAATTTGTCTTTTTCACGAGGGGTGGACGGAAAGGTTTGAGATACCCCGATTGGGAAATTTTCCATTCAATATGGTATAGTATTTTTTAAAAATTTGGTATTATCATTTTGAAACTTTTATTTGGTGGTTCTTTCACAAAACGCCCCGTTTTTTGTACTCGGAAAATAAAAATTGGCTTTTTGGTGCGACGAAAAGGAAAACTTCTTCCTGCAACATTATTAGCCATCCCATGATACACATGCGTGCATAATATGGACACATTATCGCAAACTATACCGTGATTCTAGCAATAACATTGGTCATTTGACCTGAAATCCAGAAAACCTCGATTGAGATAGGTCATTTTGTGAAGGTTTTTTTTGAGACACAATCAATATACCAAGTTTTGTATTTTTCCGTGCAATTATGTCACATAATATGACACCACGCGAAGATTTTGCATTGTTTCGATCGTTTTTGAATTTTTTATGCCCATTTTAAACTATCGTCAAACTTTGTAAATCGAGGGGCATGAAGATTCTTAGCTCGGGGCTGAGCCTCACTAAACTTGCATTATATCTCTGATGAAATAGCATATTATGAACCTAAAAATGATTTTTTCAAAAAATCATGAGCATCATATCTTGTAACTGTAGTTCAAATCTAACTCATTTCCTACTGATTCGGCAGGAATTTGTCTTTTTCATGAGGGGTGGACGGAAAGGTTTGAGATACCCCGGTTGGGGAATTGTCCATTCAATATGGTATAGTATTTTTTAAAAATGTGGTATTATCATTTTAAAACTTTTATTTGGTGGTTGTTTCACAAAACGCCCCGTTTTTTTCACTCGGAAAATAAAAATTGGCTTTTTGGTGCGACGAAAAGGAAAACTTCCTCCTACAACATTGTTCTCCATCCCATGATACACATGTGTGCATAATATGGGCATATTATCGCAAACTATACTATGATTCTAGCAATAACATTGGTCATTTGACCTGAAATTCAGAAAACCTCGATTGAGATAGGTTATTTTGTGAAGGTTTTTTTAAGACACAATCAATATACCAAGTTTGGTATTTTTCCATACAACTATTTCACATAATATGACACCACGCGAAAGTTTTGCATTGTTTCGATCGTTTTCGAATTTTTTATGCCCGTTTCAAACTATCGTCAAACTTAATAAATCGAGGGGCATGAAGATTCTTAGCTCGGGGCTAAGCCTCACTAAACTTGGATTAGATCTCTGATGAAATAGCATATTGTGAACCTAAAAATGATTTTTTTCAAAAAATCATGAGCATCATATCATGTACATGTAGTTGAAATCTAACTCATTTCCTGCCGATTCAGAAGGAATTTTTCTTTTTCACGAGGGGTGGACGGAAAGGTTTGAGATACCCGGTTGGGAAATTTTCCATTCAATATGGTCTAGTGTTTTTAAAAAATGTGGTATTATCATTTTAAAACTTTTATTTGGTGGTTGTTTCACAAAACGCCCCGTTTTTTGCACTCGGAAAATAAAAATTGGCTTTTTGGTGCGACGAAAAGGAAAACTTCCTCCTGCAACATTGTTCGCCATCCCATGATACACATGTGTGCATAATATGAACATATTATCGCAAACTGTACCGCGATTCTAGCAATAACATTGGTCATTTGACCTGAAATCCAGAAAACCTCAATTGAGATAGGTCATTTTGTGAAGGTTGTTTTGAGACACAATCATTATACCAAGTTTGTTATTTTTCAATGCAACTATGTCACATAATATGACACCATGCGAAGGTTTTGCATTGTTTCGATCGTTTTTGAATTTTTTATGCCTTCAATGCAACTATGTCACATAATATGACACCATGCGAAGGTTTTGCATTGTTTCGATCGTTTTTGAATTTTTTATGCCTGTTTCAAACTATCGTCAAACTTTCTAAATCGAGGGGCATAAATATTCTTAGCTCGGGGCTGAGCCTCACTAAACTTGCATTAGATCTCTATTGAAATAGCATATTGTGAACCTAAAACTGATTTTTGCAAAAAATCATGAGCTTCATATCATGTACCTGTAGTTCAAATCTAACTCATTTCCTACCGATTCAGCAGGATTTTGTATTTTTACGAGGGTGGACGAAAAGGTTTGAGATATCCAGGTTGGGAAATTGTGCATTCAATATGGTTTAATATTTTTGAAAAATGTGATATTATTATTTTAAAACTTTTATTTTGTGGTTGCTTCACAAAACACCCCGTTTTTTGCACTCGAAAAATAAAAAATATGTTATACGAAAGTATTTATATTTTTTATATATATTTTGTAAACAAATATGTTATATTTGAGTTTATATAGATAGATCTTATTTTTCTGCAAATTTTGATATATTATATGTATTTTTCTAAATTTAAATGATTTAGTTATGATTTTTCTAAGATTAATGGGACAAAAAAGAAAAATGGCTACGCCGAGGTCTGAAACCTACGCCGACGACGTAGACTTGACGCCGTCGCTCTGCCGTTAGCCTAGTATGCTACGCCGATGGCCCCGTTTACGCCGTCGGCTGCCGTCGGCCTATTTATTCTACACCGACGGTAAAACTGGGCCGAAGGCCCGTCAAGCTACGCCGACGGTCCCGACATATTGCCGTCGGCGTATAAAAGGGCCGTCGGCCTATATTGTTATTCCCGTAGTGTTGTAAGCTTGCAGTGAGTCCCACGCATGCTAAATACTCGTGAGAAGGGTCTTTAAACTTCTTGGTTCGTTACCATTTAGAATTCAACACATTTTTATGTATATATTGCAATGTACCTTGAGTACCAAAGTACTAGTGTGATGAGAAATCTTCTCACGAGATTTCAACGCAGCTTAAATCAACGCACGTACACACCACATCGCGCCACTAACTGAAGATTTCTTGGAACGGACCTACCGAATTGCCAAAATAGAGAACCTGGAACTGGAAGTCGCTCAAAACGTCCACGAGCGCTCAAATGAAGTACACTTACGGGGGACGTACTCCATACGTGCGATCCATGGAGTCATGACCAAAATAATATGTACCTACACAGGCACTAATCTACTCCTCTGAAACCCTGGACCTATTCGACGATAAGCCCCCGCTATAAATACGTCCCGGTTTGTGCACACTATCTCCACAGAGTAGCACGCGCAGCAACACATCACATAGCAAGTAGGAGTACTAGAAGAAGCAACATCGAAGCGTTCCTGCAGCAAAAATATGGCCACCACCAAAGGCGCTATGGCATCCTCCTTGGTCATCCTCCTCTCCGCGATCCTCCTAGCCACAGCCTCCGTGCAGGCGCGCCACGACAGCCTGCCGCCTCCAACGGCAGAGGCTCCGGCGCCAGTACAATCGGCCGGAGGGCAGTGCACGCTGGAAGGCATTGCTGAGGTCGGAGTGTGCATGGGCCTCATCAAGCTCGAGAGCGGCGTCCTCGGAAGGACGAGCACCGCTGCTAGGGATCTGTGCTGCCAGCGGATCCGTGGGAAGCCAATCGCCGACGCCGTCGCATGCCTATGCACCGTCTTCTGGCCGTTCAATGCCCGTGACCGCGCCGAGGTCGCCGACGACGTCAATGCCGTCCTCACCGTCTGCGGCGAACCTCGCGTCCCTGACCCCGTTTGCATCCAAGGAAAGGCCCAAATCGGCCTCGCCGTCCGGTGATGCACACATCGGTGCCACGCACACGTCACCTCTGCTATAATATATGTGCCGCGTAAATAAATTTCTGATACCTGTATACTGTGTCTGTCGTCAGCCCAGCTTAAATCAGCGGCATGTATGCTGTTTAAGCCCCCTGCTCTTATAAATAAAAAGTCGTGATCTCATTGATAAAAAGAATGATTTTTGGCAAATGCTCCGGGTTCACTCTATAGCCGTCACTGATATAGAATCGGGCCTTATAAATCACGGCATCAGCAAGGAGTGTTCCTGAAGTTAGACTTCCAGAAAGCCTATAACCGTCTGAAGTGGTCCTTTGAAAAAGAGGGGGATTGACAACATGATGATCGGCTGGATTATACAATTCGTCATGAGCGGAAGAACATCAATCAATGTAGTCAACGAGGAGATTAGCCCTTATTTTCGGCCATCTTGCGGAGTTAGACAGGGGGACCCCATCTTCCCTCTCCTGTTTAACTCAGCAGTGGATGCCCTGGCAGAGATCATGGAAAGAGCCGAAGTCTCTGGCCACATCTCTGGTGTGGTGGGGCATCTTATCCCCGGGGGTGGTATCTCACACCTCCAGTATGTAGATGACACAATGATTATGGTACAAGGCTCGGACCTCACAACATCAATCTCAAGTTCCTGCTTCTTCACTTTGAATCCATGTCCGGCCTCAAGATTTACTTCGACAAGAGCGAGGTGATGATCTTGGGATACTCGGATGAGGAGCGGCAGCGCATTGCGGACAACCTCAACTGCCGGCTGGCTGATTTCCCAATTACGTATCTCGGAATGCCCATCCAGGAGACTCGGGTGTTGATCAAGGACCTTGCTCCCCTGGTCACGAGGGTACGGTCCAAAGCTGAGCCCTAGAGAGCGCGGCTCACGAGTAAGGGAAGCAAGACGATCTTGATCAACTCGTGCTTATCGAGTCTCCCCATGTACCAAATGGGACTATACCTGCTACTAGAAGGGACCCATGCGGACTTTGCTAAAGAGTCGCCCCGCTTCTCCTGGGTGGCCAGGGATGGTCACCAAAAATGCCATATGGTTAAATGGGCTGATATATGCGCCCCCAAGGATCTTGGGGGCATAGGTATACTTGAATCACGCCGTTTTAATGTGGCCCTGATGCTGAAATGGGTGTGGCGTATCCTTAGGGATGATGTAGGTCTTTGGCTGAAGCTCATCAAGGCCAAGTACCTCTGGGACCGGCCCCTATTAGCATGCGAGTTGAGGGAGGGCTCCCAATTTTGGAAAGTCCTCCAAGATATCAAACAGATCATTCAGCAGGGGGTTACCTTCACTATTGGCGATGGGTGTGGCATCCGGCTATGGTTGGACCCTTGGTTGCTGGGATCCCCTCTCTGCAAGGAGTTCCCGTCCTTGTTTGCCATTAGTGCCGACCCCTCAGGGTTGGTGGCCGAGGCCTTCCAAGAGGGACGTTGGAATATCCCATTCCGACGGACCTTTAGCCTGGCTGAGGCGACGGTCTTCCAAAGATTGAGGGTTGCGCTCCCTGAGGGCCTCTCTATAGGTAACAACACGGTGTCATGGCACCTGACCCCATAGAGGGAGTTTTTGGTTAGCTCGGCTTACAAGGCCCACTTCCAGGGGCCGGTTCTTAGTTGGACTTCGCCCCTCTGTAAGGCCCCCTTCCTCTTAGTATCCGGATCTTCGTCTAGCAACTTCTCTAGGACCGCCTTGCCTCGGGTGTGGAGGTGGCTAAGCGGAATGGGCCCGGGAACTGCTTGTGTCCATTATGTGGGACACCGGAGACGTGTTCCCACATAATGTTCACTTTCTCGGCTGCTCAGTTCATGTGGAGCTTTGTCCACGAAGCCCTCGGGCCTCCCTGGCAGGCCTAGGACCACGAGGAGTTCCTATAGACTAAGGCAAACCGTGCTAGAAGGAAGCACCGCATCTTCTGGCTAGTGTTTGTGGCCATGGCTTGGATACTTTGAAATGTGAAGAATAAGATGGTGATTGAATAGATCTTCTCCAACCGAGCTTCTGACCCTATTTTTGCTTTTCTCGCTTTTCTGCAGCAGTGGTCCCCATGAGCACCTGGACGACATTCTGCGGGCGGTGAGGATGGCGGCGCTTCCCCTCGCGGCGCCCGATCACGTGTGATCCAGGATCTTGCCGTTTTTGTTTATTTGGGCTTTCTTGTGCTGAGGCCCCATCGGACTATTATTTTCTTCCTTTTTTGGCTTCGGCCGGCCGCTTTGTGCGGTGAATCTTGTTTTATCTGGATGTTTGCTTTATTTATAAAGCGGTGCACATGCCTGTTTCGAGGAAATGGAGAAGGTGAGAAATACTAGGGTGTGATTTCACATGCCAACAAGTTAAGTGAGATGACATAGCATCCATCGCTACTGAATCTAATATTTATTAATTATTATCATGAATAAAATATCTTAAACCGATACTCCCGCAATCTAGAATTTTCACCAACTTGGAATTAATGATTCAGTGGGCCGGGTGAGTTTATATGTGCGGCTCCTCCATAAGAGTTAATTTTTTAGTCATGTAACACACATTTTGTGTGTGCTACGGTAGAAAGTGAGATAGTGTACGCGCAAACAAAAGTGAGACGGTGGAATTTCCTCCGATCTCCGCTAGTTATAAGGCGTTCTTGTGTTGATACATATAGTCGATATAACCACAATCTAAAATTTCTTATGCATTAGTTCTGTGTGTGATGTCCATGTGAAGAAGCCTGCCTAGACCGCATGCATCACTACATATATGAAAGACAACCAACTCAGCTATCCATCTGTCGTACCAACTCAGCGATTGCACTGTAGATATGAAGTTTTGCACATCTACAGTGCTTCCCGTCTCCATACCGTGGCCGCGTCTATCCCAAACCATCGAGGCCTCCTCCCATCGCCCCCTCTTCGCCGTGTTCTATCTGTTGGCCGCCACGTACTTCGTCCCAGTGATTGCGTGCCGTCCCGTCTTATTTCCTCTCCTATATTTCCTCTTCTTTCCATGTCCCGTGGCGGAGAGGGTCTCTCCATTCTCGAGCCGCCGCCTATGAATTCCCCTTCCCAGCCCCATGCCAGAGAAAAAAGGGCCACCGCTGTCCTGGTGCCCTGCCACGTCTTCCGCCATGCCCTCCCCCTCTCCGTTCTCGAACTTCCTGGACGGCAGCGCGCGTCCCCCATCGCGACCTCCTGTCGAGCGGCCAGTCGCAATCGGCCAAAGCCGACCGTATGCGATGGAGTCGGCACGGCGGCGGTGCCACCTCCCAGGCGAGGGCAAGGAGGACGGTGCCCGCGTGTCGCGCGGCGCGATGAAGGCGGGTGGCGATGGCCACCTGCGCGCTTAGTCGCCGGGGGACAGCGACCGGCGAGGACGCAGTGGGAGCTGCCACGGCCTCCAATCGACAGCGACCGCGCCGGGATTCGAGGGGGTGGGCGTCGGGGGTCCGTCCAGCGATGCCGACGGCGCCATCTTATGTGTCCCTGTAGCTGGGAATTTGCGCCGCTGCTGGCCGACGGTCAGGTTGTGCCTAACCGCTGGGATCCGCCTCCGCTAGTTTGTCGAATTTGGGGCACCTTCGTGTTAGGCTGAAGCGACAGGAGCCAGACCATGGGAGGTGTGCCATGGCTGCCGCCGTTCCCAGAGAGGAGGTCGCGGTCACGCGTGGTGGTGGTGCAGGGATTGACACGTTGTGCGTTGCGCGTGTTTTCTGTGCTATCTCATCCCGCAATTGATGAGGCGACCATGCTACGATGCCATCTACTACTTGGTAAGAGATCTTTCTATAGGAGATGTAGGTCGCTCATGATGTCCTCCGTGGAGCGCGCGTCCGCCGAAGGCCGCCGGGACGGCGGCATCGATGCTGACGGTGGAGCACCAGTGTTCGAATCCGGCGAGAAGAGGATAGTGGGCGGCGCGGCGAGCAGCTTTTTCTTCATCTCCATGCCCTCTCTGTGTGCCGCTGGCGGTTGTTGCCACTCAGGCTTCTCTCTGTCCAACGTAATTACAAGTTTTTCTCCTTTTCAGGTACAAACACAATGCTTCGCGTGAGAACAAGGACTGGTATGATTTGGATCTGCTGTATGTGTTCTCGGTGAGATTTAGTTCTTTCTCCCCTCAATCAATAGACGTTCTCAGTGAGAAATCCTTTAGATGATAATTCCTGACGTCCTTGATGTTTGTTTAACCCCAAGGCTCGCCTTATATTCCTTTACCAAATAACGAATTTGCACATGTGTTAATTCCTTATTCTTGCATGTGGAGTTATGGACTGTGTTGTTTAACTACATTCAGCTATTTTCATAGTTTAGTGATTCTCGCATATGATTCTTGCATTGATCAATTTTGCCTGGGCCTTTTGTTTTTGATTTTTTGGTTATTTTTGCAGGTTCTTGGCCTGGGAGGTCTTATTATGGTGATCCTCGCCATGTATATTTTTGGTTATGGTGATCCTTGCCATTTATGTAGGCATTGCACTGAATATTTTTGGTATCTGGAGGGTTCCAGGCGCTTGAATAGGTGGAGTCGAATTGGTTATACTGGTTGTTGAAGTGACGGAAGGGTATCACTTTGGATTTATCCTCATTGGCCTTTTTCTTTGGCCGAGCTACTTGCTTTGATGGAGATGCTGAATCTAATAGGTTCGTGCAATTGATTCGTGAGTACAATTTTGTGTTCGCCTTACTTCTTTTGGTGTTCATGTTGGTAAGATAAGATAGTTTGCATTGCCGTCAAGCTGTAGTGAATATGTATTGGAGATTTTGGCGGGGTTTGTTGGTAGATATTTTTCTTCTTCAAAAAATGCTTAGAAGTTTGAATTTAGATGAGCAGTTCATTTTCCTGGCCACTATGTACTCTTCAAGGCAAAGCAAACTTTTTTGGAACATAATAACATGAAAGCATTTTATTCATGTAGGAATATTTTACGGAGAGAAGTGCGAAGGGGTACATACTGATCAATGAGAGAACATCTCTCCCAGGACATGGACATGTATCTAAAGAAACACGGCTAATATCTAGAGACCTACACTGGATTTTGAGATTTTAGCAGGGCCAGATGGCAAGTCTTTGCATTGAAGCACCTATTGACATGAGATGTTCTGCTTGGATGCAAAGTTCAGGATTTTTGAATAGCT
This sequence comes from Avena sativa, assembly GCA_916181665.1. Classification (NCBI taxonomy): domain Eukaryota; kingdom Viridiplantae; phylum Streptophyta; class Magnoliopsida; order Poales; family Poaceae; genus Avena; species Avena sativa. Next base: position 363,297,897 of record OV702279.1, on the reverse strand, counting down.
GCAAGGGGCCTGATGACACACTGACTTGAGGCGTTGAAGATGGATGTAGCCGCTGCCTCTAAAGACAATACCGAGCAATCTATAAAGAAACTTGGTTCCTGTATGGGAAGCTTCTTAGCCACAACAGCCTGGAGAGGAGATGATGCTGGTGTAGATAGGGTTGAAACATGCAGCTGTTTCATGTGCTAATTGCAATCAGTAGCGATGCTAGGTACCGTGAGTCATGTCTGTTCTTTTTCTTCTCATGTTATGGCCATCTTGATATTGCCTACATCTGTTTTCTTGCCTATCATTTAGTTCAATTATTTATATGAGGTATTACATGTTTGCATTCTACTGTACAATACTTTTTTCCAACTAAACAACTATTCTTTATATGCATGAATGCTTTTGTTACTTAGCCCTCTCATGCAATCACTCTTGTGAAATACTTACTATATTATCAGTTGGCCTTTTTCCTTCCCAAATTAACTCTTTGTAGTGTAGATTGCCGTAAAAATTTTTTGTTGCCATAAACAGATTGGTAAGGTGTTCTGAGCCTAAAATATTTCCAACTGCCTTGCTGACTGTACTGTCCTGATAGCTTTGAGAGAAAAGTAAGTACCGCTTTGTTTCTTAACATCTCTTCTATTAGGTAAACCAGTATAGCGCTTATGTCCACGTCGTGTGCTCAGGACCATTAAAAATAGGTACAAAGCTGCTATACAACTCTGTTGACAAAAGAACTGCGCCCCTTTTTCACACTCAACTCAACAAAACCTGATTAAATACAGAACACAGTTCACTTATTAGTATACATCATTGAATCAACAACACGGGCGCGGCGTGTCGCCGCGCCTAATTTCCTAGTATAGTCAAAGTTTTGCGTCGTCAGCGATCTGTCGCACCACACACTCGATCTGTATTAGTGTCTGCTAGTTAAAAGACGCTAGCTCTTGTATGGATAATACATGTAGTTGTGGTGTGCAACGAACTAATATAAAATTTCCTATGCATTAATTATTTTTGCAACTAACTAATATAAAATTTGCGTAGGAAGAGAAATTTTAGGTTTCAACCGGCCGGGGCCGGCTAAATTCAACGCCTGTACTTGCAATTTACCTTGAGTACCGATATAATATTTCTTGCTTCAACTTTGACCATCATCTATCTAAGAAACAAGAGATAGATCACAGCGATAGGCCGGCTCACATTTTCTCACGTACGTGGCCACATCGCGCGACTAATAACGGGCCGGCCAAAAGAGAAAAGGAACTCACCCAAAACATCCACGAAGCCATGCTGCATGAGCTGAAATATACTATATATGATCGTACGTACGGTACTATGTACGATTCATGGAGCCATGACTCTACAATCTGTACGTACGCAAGCAGTAATGACCTCTCTGACACCCGCGACGACCTGTGAGGTACGCCGATTAGCTTCCTATAAATACGGCCAGCAGGTTTGCACACACACTCTGCCATCACAAGCTAGCAGACCAACATCCGCAGCCAGTTAGCAACGGCACATCTCAAAAGAAGAAGAAGCAGCAACCAAGCATCACCCACCCCAATCAATGGGGGCTTATAGCTCCTATGCGACGTCTTTATATGGAATTGGAAGAAAAGCGACATCGTTGAAAAGAATAGCTCCCATGCGACGGTTGTGAGGCAGCTAATATCCCAGGGCCACACGGGCCTTAAAACGGTCGTAAGGACACATTTAACTTTGTTCCAATATTAGGGTTAATCCAAACCAGTTGGTTGGGACAGCCAGTCAAACCAACCGCTTCCGACCGAGAGCGCGCGTAACACTGACTGTAGCTTCCCCGACGGCGGCGGCGGACCTCACCCATCGTTCTCGGCGCCGGCGGCGGCGGCACGGCAATTAATTTAGGCGGCGGCGCTTTCGTTCGACGACGAAGGTGGTGAGTGCCATTTGAAAGCTAATTCCTCTCCCATTCTTCTCAATTCGAGATCTGAGCGTGCCCATTGATGCTAGATTGTGGAGGCGAGGGTGTGTTGAACGGGGCGAGGGGGAACGATATGGAGCATGGAGAGGGGACTTCTAATCGGTATATCCCGTATCTCTGCACTTAATTTCTCTAAGGTTGAGCTCTTTGTTCGCTTCCGCTAGCTCACAGTGCCCGACAAAAACAGGGGAGACGATGTTGCGCGCCAAACCCTCGAATTTCGCATCAATTTCTTTTCCTCTAGGGCTGTTTTAGTTGATGGCAGCACGCAGATCATTGAGAGAGACACGGTTGTTAAATGGGAGGTGGAATTAGAACATGTTGATCCCCAAGAGCTAATAAACATGGGAGAGGAGGCAGTAAGGAAAATGGTGGAAAAAATTGGGGATAGTGTGGTTTGGGGGCCAGAGCAAGAAGTTTCTTTGTTACGATTTGATGATTGCAAATGTGACTATGTTAGGGTTGAGACAGGGGAACATATAGTTGATGAAATCGATGAGCGAAACGGTTGGACAAGCAAAACTGTTCTGTTTTTAGCAGAGCTCATTGATCTGAAACCTGATTCGAGGGTTGGATATGTGGCCTCGAAGCTGGCTGCTCAGATGGTCGAGGATGATTGGGCTGCACAAAGGCAAGTAATGTCTATACTTACTGAGTTGGAAGTGTTAACAGTGGAGGATGATGATGCTAATGCACAAGGGAAGGCTGCAGATGGTAATGCACAAAGGATTGTAACTGTTGATTGGAATTCAGTTGAGATACATGACCGCACTGATTTGGTCATTGCACCAATAGATGACATTGAAATGGCAAAGCTTTTTGGCATTCCTATAGATGACAGAGACAAGGAGAAGAAGAGGGATGAAGCTGCAAATGATGGTGACAACCATTTAAGAGATGAAGAGGCAGATATAGATCTAGAGTTGTTGGAAAATGCTGCAGTTCATGTAGATGATGCACATGATGATGAGCTAGTAACAGTTTATGACAAAGAGGACCCAGTTATTGAAGTTGGGAGATTGTTTCCAAGCATGGATGAATTCAGGATGTGTTTCAGGACATATGCAGTCAAACGTGAGTTTGCTACCAAGACTATGTGGACCGATAAAAAGAAGTTCTATGCAAAATGCATAGGTTATGATGGTGGTGCCAAGCCTTGCAAGTGGTATATATCTGCTAGACGCCAACCTGATGGAAGGACAATAAGAGTGAATCAAATTCCAAAACCTCATACTTGCATTACAAGTTCTCAAACAGTTACAAAGATGACATCACAATTATGGGTTGCAGAAAAGATCAAGCCCATTTTAGCCACAACACCAAACAGCACTGCAAAGAGACTGAAAATAGACTTGGAAAAGCAGTACCCCATTAAGCTGAATTATACTACAGTGTGGAAGGCAAAGCAAAGGGCAATGAAAGAGCTATATGGTGATTGGGCAAATACCTTTCGAATGCTTTATAACTTCAAAGCAGAAGTAGAGAAGAGGTCACCTGGCAGTGTTGTGGAGATAGATACTGAGGTAACAGCTGATGGGAAAGTCTTCTTCTCTAAATTCTTCATGGCTTTAAAGCCTTGCATCGATGGCTTCAAAGCAGGTTGCCGTCCATATTTGAGTATAGACTTATCATTCTTGACTGGAAAGTGGAATGGTCAACTAGCAGCATGCAATGCTTTAGATGGACACAATTGGATGTTTCCTGTAGCTATTGGCATGTTTCAGTCTGAGACAGAGGCATCATGGACATGGTTCATGATGCAGTTGAAAAGATGCATAGGGCCAGTCTCTCCATTGGCAGTGCACACAGATGCATGTAAAGGTTTAGAAAATGCAGTGAAGATTATTTTCCCTCATGCTGAGCAGAGGGAGTGCTTCGGCCATATGTGGATGAATTTGATCAAAAAATTCAGAGGAGATGATTTTGGACGCATGTGGCCAGCAGCAAGATCTTACACCAGGTAGACACATTCATATCACCTTGAGAAGATTAAGGCGGCATGCTCTGAGGAGGATAGGGTCAAGTTTTGTACATGGTTGGAAACCTACCATTCTCTTTTATGGTACAGGTCTGGTTTTAACACTGCCATCAAATATGATCATATCAACAATAATTTGGCAGAAAGTTTCAACAAAAAAGTGAAGGAGTTAAAAGACTTGCCTATCCATGACATGGTTGACCAGATCAGGATCATGATCATGAGGTTGTGGGAATTGAGAAGAAGGCTTGGTGATGTTCTTCAAGGAGATAAGCTTCCTGATGTTGTGCAGCAGGTGGTCAACAGGAGCAGAAATCTTGCACATTTGCGTGTTGAGAAATCCTCATTGTGGGGTGCTGAAGTCAGAGATACAAAGACTGGCAGGAGGCATGTTGTTGACACTCAATTGCATGAATGCACATGCCTTGAGTGGCAACACACTGGGAAGCCTTGTGAGCATGCCATACTTTTCTTGGCCTCCAAACACAAGCTAAATATGCACCCATATTTGCATGAGTATTATTCTGTAGCAAAATTCAAGGCTGCATATGGAACACCAATTCCAGCACTTACAGATCAGTCTCAGTGGCCTGAAGTGGACATTCAGTTCTCATTGTGTCCTCCTTTGATGAAAAGAAAGGCTGGCAGGCCCAAGCAGAGTAGATTCAAGGCTTGGTTTGAGAAAGGTGGGAGCAGCAAGAAGGGAAACAAAGATGAAAAGAAAGATGCCAAGCCAAAAAGGGCCCAAAAAGGTAACAAGAATAGATGCAAACTCTGTGAAGAACTTGGACACCGAGCTGGCTCTACCAAGTGCAGATACACTGCTGAAAAGCCAAAGTATGTTCATCCAAAATCTATCCCATTTCTTGTTGATGATTTTTCTCCCCCAGCTAACTTGCTTGTTTTCAGGAGGAAGCATGGAGAAAAAGGCCCACCTCTTGTTGTTGACGAATGCTGGCCAGTGAAAAGGGAAAGAATCAATGGCCAAAGAAAGAAGAGAACTAACCAGATCATGTTTGGTGCTGCTGAGGTGCAATCTGAACTTGTTTTGGAGGATGATGTGCAAACTGTTGAGGCTTTAGGGCACACCGTTTCTGATTTGGAAGCTCTGGTGCAAAATGAGGGGCAAAATGAGCCTGTTGTTGAGGCTATAGTGCAAAATGAGCCTGTTGTTGAGGCTCTGGTGCAAAATGAGCCTGTTGTTGAGGCTCTGGTGCAAAATGAGCCTGTTGTTGAAGCTCTGGTGCAAACTGACCAAGTTGTTGAGGCTCTGGTGCAAAGTGACCATGTTGTTGAGGCTCTGGTGCAAAGTGACCATGTTGATGAGGCTCTGGATCATGATCATGAGGTTGTTGAGGAGGTGCAGGAGGTGAAGGAGACTCTTGGACGTGCTGTGGGGAGGCCAGATGGTAATGGTAAGAAAAAGAAGAGCATAAACCTATTGTGTGGTGTGAAACTTGTGAAGGAGAAGAAAACGAGGGGTAAGAAGAGCCAAAAGAAATAGACATTTGTTATTGTTGTAAACATTTGACACTTGTTGTTGTAATAATTTGGCACTTGTTGTTGTAAACATTTGTTATTATAATAATTTGTCACTTGTTGATAATTTGGACAAAATTCAAATATGATGGTAAATTTGAATTTCAACATATGTAGCTATGTCACTTTTCTATGTTTGTATGAGCTTCCAACGTTTTTCTCATATGTACAATACAACCCATCCTCACCCTGATCCCTTTTGTGAAGTACAACTCACCCTCACCCAAAATGGGGTAGAAATGGGCTCCAAAGCTAGGGTAAACCACCCCATTTCTAAGTAAGTTTTTTTTCGACCATTTCTAAAACCAAGTTAGATATTTTTCCTCAGAACTATGTCACATAACATGACACCATGCGAAGGTTTTGTATTTTTTTGATTTTTTTTGAATTAGTTATGCACATTTGAATGTCTGGTCAAACTTGAAGGGTTTTCATAAATATTATTAGCTAGGGGCTGAGGCTCGCAAAACTAGCATTGGATCTCTGATGAAATAGCATGTTGTGAACCTAAAAATTATTTTTACAAAAAATCATCAGCATGGAATCATGTACCTGTAGTTCATATCTTACCCACTTCCAGCCGATTAGGCAGGATTTGTCTTTTTCACCAGGGATGGAATAAAAGGTTTGAGATACTCAGGTTGGGAAATTGTACATTCTAGGTGGTATAGTATTTTTGAAAAATAGGATGTTACCATTTTGAAACTTTAATTTGGTGGTTGCTTCACAAATCCCCCCTCTTTCGGCACTCAGAAAATAGAAAATGATTTTTCTGTGCGTCGAAAAGGAAAACTTTGTGCTACAACATTGTTAGTCATCCCATTATAGACATGCATGCCAAATATGGGCACATTATCACAAACTATGCCTTGATTCTAGCCATATCATTGGTCATTTGACCCGAAAGCCAGAAAACCTCGGAGGAGATAGGTCATTTTGTGAAGGGTTTTTTGAAATATGATCAATAGACCAAGTTTGATATTTTTCCTCACAACTATGTCACATAACATGACACCATGCGAAGGTTTTGTATTTTTTTGAATTTTTTTTGAATTAGTTATGCACATTTGAATGTTTGGTCAAACTTGTGAAACCCCGTTGACTGCATCCTAAACCCCGCTAACCCTAAGGCCGAATGAGGACCGTAAATCTAACCCTAGCGCGACACTGTGGCCGTCCGATCGCGTCTTCTAGAAGGATTCCGCGGGTGGCTCTGGACGATCCGTGGAAGGGCTTGTTCTGCAACCTGATTGGTTGGCGTCTCTTAGAAGGATTTCGTGGCTAGCTCTTGGCGATCCGTGGGATGGATGATTCTGGAATCTGATTGGCTTCATCGTTTTTACGTGCAACAGCGTGGCATGCGAGCGTGGCATGCGAGGGCGCTGGGCGGGGCGGGCTGCACCATGCGGGCATGCAGCTGCCCCTAGCGTCGCAGTCTAGCTATTTTACGTCCAACAGCGCTGCAGCGTATTTACTCCCTCCGTCGCATTAAATAAGTTTACGTGTAACAACTTTCTCCAGTCAAACTTACTCCCCTCAGGTTCATTGTAATAAATGAGACTTTGCATGATACCATATCTATGTTATTTTGCACTATGTAGTAGTAACTTAGACTAGTAACATATGCATGATACCACATTTATGTTTATTGCTTGTGGGCAACCCATAAGCTTGTAGGTCACCCTTAAGGAAAATCTTCTAAAGTAAACCTCCACTATGTATATGGATAGCCATATGGACTACTTTTTGGCTTGTGGATAGCCTTATGGACTACATAGTGGATGCCCAAGTGCATTGGAAAGGTAGAAGTACATTTTTTGTGGACAAATTTTGAAGCCAAACGTACACTTATTTGTGGACAGAGGGAGTATGCATGTTACTATGACCAGCAGAAAAAATATCAAAATCTAAAATATGTAATAAATATAACGTACAGCGTTGGCACACTCCAGACCGTTGGACCGAGCGTGGCATGCGAGGGCGCTGGGCGGGGCGGGCTGCACCATGCATGCAGCATGCAGGGTCGGGGGCGGCGGTGCAGGGGTTACAGTACGTCGCATCCTAGCTATTTTTTTTCTCTCTTTCGCATTGATCACGCCCGCTTCCCACACGCAACGCAGCGCACGCGTCTCGTCTCGGCGTCTGGGCGGGCTGCACCATGCATGCAGCAGCTGCCCCTAGCGTCGCAGTCTAGCTATTTTGCGTGCAACAGCGCTGCCCCATTAAATAAGTGTACGTCGAACAACTTTCTTCAGTCAAATTTATTTCCATCTGGTTCATGCGCCATACAAAAAGTCAATATTACTCCCACCGATTTTTCTTGCGTGTGTAAAAACGAACGAGTACCTTGGTACTAGATTCCTGCATTTATTACCGAAGTAAATCAAGGCCAAATTATATTTTCCCTTTTATTTTTCACTGCCAATGAACAACTACCTTGGACGTTTTTTTCTCTCTTTCGCATTAATGCACATGCATGCATGCAGGGGCGGGGGCGTCGCATCCTAGCTATTTTTTTCTCTCTTTCGCATTGATCACGCCCGCTGCCCCGCTTCCCGTCTCTTTCGCATTGATCATGCATGCAGTGGCAACGCAGCGCACGCGTCTCGTCTCGGTGTCTGCGCCAACGCGACGCTGGATTCCCATGCCGCCCTTCACGCCCCGCCCTCAATAAATAGGCAAAACGCCTTTGCCTCCTCATCTCATCTTGCCCCTCATCTCTTCAACCTCGAGCCCGTCCCTTTGCCTCCTCCCAGCCGCCCCCCAAACACTCCGACCATGGCGACCTCCCCCTTCCGCCTCCCTTCCGACACCGAATTAAGCGACGAGGACAATCACCCGGACCACAAGCAGTGGTGGGAGCAGCGGGCGCCCACGCGCCCCAAGCGTGGCAAGAAGAAGGAGAAGAAGTCCCCGCCCTGCCCCTGGGGAGACCAGGGCCCCATCGTCCACAACCCCGTCCCCAACCTCCCCGGCGGCGGCGACCTCCCCTCCGAAGCCTACTGGGCTAAGGCGGCGAAGGAGGAGGCAAAGCAGGAGGCTGCTATCGCCAGGTGGGAGGAGAAGGAGGCCCAACGCTCCTTGAAGAAAAGGCGCAGACGGCAGGAGGAGGAGCAACGGGAGGCCAATGGCCGGGCCTTCCGGGAGGAGCAACGGAAGCGGGACCAGCGGGAGAGGCTGGCGGCGTGGAATGCGGCTGCACCGGCACCGCCTCCACCGCCGATGGAGTAGGGGTTAGGGTTTAGGGGCTAGCCCAGGGTTTAGGCGGGGCGCCTATTCCGCCCCTTCTATATTATTGTACTTTTTTATTTTTATTGTAATGTTATCGATCCCCCTATCTAATATAAGTAATGTTATCCCAATATTATCTATCCCTTGTTTCATTGTAATCTGTGTTTTATTGTATTGTCATTTGTCAAAACACCCAAAACAACAAGTGTATAAAACAAAAGACACAAAAACAAGTTCATATAATACTCGTGCAATATTTATATATTTACAAGTGTATAAAACAAAAGACACAAAAACAAGTTCATATAATACTCGTGCAATATTTATATATTTACAAGTGTATAAAACAAAAGACACAAAAACAAGTTCATACAACACATGGTTCATTTTCAAATAAGACATTTACATATTTACATAAGTTAAAGGAGCGCCCAAGTTATGTTAGTTAAATGGATGTCCTTGGACTTCATTTATATATTTACTTTTGCAAAAAAAAAAGATTGCAACCTGAGCACGAGTATCTGTAGATCCACACGTTCCTATTTAGATTGTAACGTGAGTACTATTTTTTTGCCGAATCAACATATAGTTACTATTGGGCCTGGATACGTCCATTTTGGCATGGCTAAGTTATATTTGGGCCTGGCCTTTTTCAATCCTCGTCAATTGTTTTTTTACTTTTCAACCCCTCCCCCTCCCCTGCACACGGGCGCCCCCTGCACACTGATAAAAGGAACACTGACGAAACTGACGAAACTGAAGAAACACTGATTTCGAAAACAGAGCAGCTCAAAATTAGCCCGAATTTGTGTTGCATTTTATTCAAGCCAAAGACATAGACCATTACATCCATTACAAAGCATCACTCGAACACTGACTGCGCTGTCTAATGACTAACGATGAGGAGATAAACTAATCCGAGAGAAATTACACAAAAATAAAAAAAACCGGCCATCAGATTGTCCTGCTTCTTCAATTCGATGATTTACCTTAGCTGCTTGTTCATCTTCTTTAGCTCGGCCTTCCCTTCCGCATCCACCGTAGTACCAACGGAAATGGGGTTGCCACATCCCAATTGCTCCACCACGGACGGGTTTTCGAGCTCCCAGGATGCTACCTCCACCCCAATTCGCTCGATGTACTCATCAAGCCACTCAAAATGCCCACATTTTGGCAGTTCCTGAAATCGCAGAGATGAACCCTAAATCCCAAATTCGATGAAATGCATGAAATTTCGAAAGAAAAGCGAGAAATTGGCGCTCGGAACACTCAGATCTCACCTTTCCCGGCTCGGGCTTGCTCTCACACTTCACAAATTCCCGACCAATGTTGCCGTTCTTGTCGGTGGATGTGACAAGCCGCTTCAGGGGTGCGGTACGGGGGCAATCGGGGCACCTCCTCATCGGCACCGCACCATACCGAGGCCATGAGCGGTGGGAGGAAGCAGAGCTCGACATCCCTCGCCGGCGTTGCCGCACTTGCTCGCCGGAGAAGAAAACAGAAGGGGATGAGATGCTGGAACGGTGGCGGGAGTGCTCAGGTACGGGGACGGATCGGGGCCAACGGCTCTCTTCGACCACAGGGTGGGTCCCACGATATGAGGTGGACATCAGGTGAGTTCCGCCGTGACGTGGAGAGGCTGTGGGTCCTACTGTGCTCAGCTGATTCGAATTCGTTGATGGTCTCGTGGGGTTAAGTACAAAGTGTCACACGGGAGCTATTTGCCACCTCACAACCGTCGCATGCCAGCTATTGTTTGCAACGATGTCTCTTTCCTTCCAATTCCACGTAAAGACGTCGCATAGGAGCTATAAGCCCAATCAATGGCCAGCAGCAAAGCCATGGTGCCCTCCCGCGTCTTGCTCCTCCTCCTTGCCGTGATGATACTCATGCTGTCCATGGCCCCCGTCCAGCTGGTGCGTAGTGACAAGAGCGCGCCGCCTCCGCCTCCGCCTCCGCCTCCGCCTCGACAGGCGCCGTGGCAGTCCGCCGGGAGGTACTGCACGAATGACTACTTGTCTGATCTCCAACGCTGCTTCACCGGTGACCTCTTCGTAGTGTTTCCACCCCAGACCAGAAGCGAGAGGGAGCAGTGCTGCCAGCAGTATGTCCGAGAGATGCCAGAAATCGCCGATGAGTGCCTGTGCGTTGCCTTCACGAAATACTTACGTGACCGATCCAACTTGGAATTGCTCGTCAAGAGTGTGCTGTCAGATTGCGGCACTCCTGTGCTCCCCGGCTTCGTTTGCCCCATCCCTTTGATGGGCTAATAAGCCTCACTGCTGTGCCGGCGCGCACAAAGCAGTCCCACCTCTCCTACTAATATATCTATCCGCATAAATAATGTGTCATACTACTACTATCTTGTACCGGTTTAGGCCCAGCTTAGCTTTGTCGAGACGTTCATCATTGCTGTTGCTGATGGTCTTCTAAATAAAAGTTCAACTTATATGTACTGTATGTCTCATGTGTTGGCCCCGTCTCACAACATAGTTTCTGCTGCCCTCGTACTTAATTTGCATGCAAAAATACACCAGGATTTATTTTTACTTGATAAGGATGATATATATATAGCACTACCGAGAATTTGTTTCTATATATGTTTTGTTTTGGGTTCTGCATGTAGTTAAGGTGTTCATGTAACCGGTTCTTGTTCGGCAACGTGTATATGCCATGTGTACAAAACCGGCAGAGTTTCAGCCAGGCATGTATGGTGAGATACCGAGGCGCTGTGCGATGCGGCAAGTTTGGCGAGATGCCTGTGATCGCGTGATGCAATCTGTAAACAGGAGTTGAAGCGTAGTTAAGGATGACAATGGGGTGGGTTTGGGTGGTAGACCAAAACCATATCCAAATCTAGATCATTAGCCTCATTCTTTTTTTTCGATAAAGGATGCCTCTATTATTTTTATAACTTACACCCGGCCTCTGCATAACTAGATGCACATAGCCGACACAAATCCACAAGGTCCAACATAAAAGAAAGATACAAAGTGAATTACATATCAAAATGAGAAATTGTAATAGCGTCTAGGTGCATAGGGCAAATCTATCCGAATATTATGCTGCCATCCATGTCTGGTAAATAAGTCCCGTGCCGTATCCTCCAGCCGCGTACACACCTCCATAAACAGCTCGCGATATTCTGCATGATGCAAACTCGACCAAGCCCGAAGGGTACGAGTACACATGCAGAGAACCTACGGAAGAGAACAGTTTATATCATTAAGAACCTTATTATTTCTATATAGCCATAGCAGCCATATAATGGCTATCGCTCCGACCCTAAGAAAATTTTTCTACTTGTTATCAATACCATGTAACCAATTTTCAAAAATGTTGGCAATACTACATGGTGGATACAATCCTAAAGCTGCTTGGGTGATTGACCATATAGACCGAGCAAAACTATATTGGAAAATTAGGTGTTTGATTGTCTTATCATGATGACAGAACACACACCCAGGTTTTTCATGCCAATTCCGCCTAATAACGTTGTCTTTTGTAAGAATAATCCCATGACGAAGATACCAAACAAAGATTTTATTTTTAAGAGGTATTTTCATCTTCCAGATCATCCTATTATCTACCACTGGAATAGCCGGCTGAGCTAAAGCATTGTACAAAGAGCTAACAGAAAAGGACCCATTCTTAGTTAGATTCCATCGGAATTCATCTGACTCGTCTGACAATTGTACATGTGTCAGGCGATGTAGCAACATGATCCAAGAGTCAAGTCTAGCACCAATTAGATCCCGTCTGAACATTATATTTGGTGGAAATGATTTGAACACTGTGGCAACCATTTCCTCCTTATAAACGGATAATGGAATATAACGCAGGATATTGTTCTCGAAGGGTAGCATTATCTTGTCATTTATCCTTCCAGAACCTTATTTGTGTTCCATTATTAATAGAGAAAGTCCTGAAGCGTAAAAAATATTTTTTTGACGCTATCAGACCAGCCCAAAAGTGCGAGTCACCAGATTTCTAAACTATTTGGGACAATGCTTTTGAACCAATATACTTTCTCCTAATAATAGTTTGCAAAATCTCTTCCTCATTTAATAACTTGTAGAGCCATTTACTAAGGAGGGCTGCATTCTTAACCTGTAGGTCATGAATACCGAGCCCACCCTGTTCTTTGGGCCTACACAACACACTCCATTTAGCCAGCCTATACTTCTTTTTCTCATTGTCTTCCTGGCATCAGCCTCACTCTAGCATGCCCACTAAAGTATTCATAGGCATTGATATCATACTGAACCCAAACCTGACGGATACCCGGTATCCGTAGATATCCATGGTTTCTGCTATGCTCATACTTAATTTGCATACAAAAAATACACCAGAATTTATTTTTACTTGATAAGAATGATATATAGCGGTACCGGGACTTGAGGGGAAGGAAGCAATACTACAAGTTATCATAGAAACTTTTTTTGTCCATGCGAAGCTAGTTGGATTTTCACGGGTGAGCTCAGACAGTGAAAATATTGATCAAGTAGTCCCTCCGTCCATGGATAAGTTAGAGTCAAAATATTTCAAATTTAACCAAATATATTATATACTGTAGGATGTCTAGTAGAGGCATCACTTTAAGCAACATCTATGTGGTTAGGATTTAACATAGATTAGTTGCTACGTAATCGTTAATCCGGTTTGAAACCTCTTGTGTTTTTTCTTTGCGAAACTCATGTCAGTACAACGACACACATACCAAATAAAAAAAGAAAATATTGTGATGTACTCCCTCCGTCCCAAAATGTAAGACGCATAAGCTTAACTCACAAGTCAACATATTCTAAGTTTGACCAAATTAATATGTACAAATATAAAGATCCACAATATCAAATGAATATCAATAGATTCACCATAAAGTATAGTTTTCCAATATGTCCATTCGATATTGTAAATATTCGTATTTTTTAAATAAACTTGGTAAAACTTAGAAGATGTTGACTTTTAACTAGGTCTTTCTTCACCCAATCCCCATGGCTACCCAGCGCCACCACGCACGAGACCACTGTTTCCGTCCCACCGCAGCTCGAAGATCCTTTCCGGCCACACCGCTTGAAGATCCAAGCACCATCCTCACGACAGCGGCGCCACATCGGGGATAAGGCAGCACACATCAAGGGGGATGGCGGCAGGGGCAGACCGAGGACACCTCATCCTATCAAGGACGACGGAGGCGGTGCATGAAGGCTGCTCCAGCCGACCACCGAATCGGGCGACCCCGTTTCCGGCCACACCAGCTTTACGTCCAAGGATTGTCAGCTCTGGGCTTCGGCGGGGTCACCACCACGAGGACAACATGAACTGCAAAGGGCGCCATGACCAAGTTTTATTGCACGTACAAGTCCAGCTCTGCGATCGACAAGGACACTCGTCCATGGCGGCCAAGCCATCGCTCTCTGCCAAATAGCAGACAGAATTGTGCGCGGCCACAGGCGCAGAATCAGGCACATGGGAGCCGCTCGCCACAAACGGAATGAGATGGTGAACATACCATATCTATATTATCGTATCACAATCATGTCACGAAGTTCAGGCTATGATGTTTAGGAAACATAGTGACTCTTTCTTTATACCGTGAGACCATATCAAATCACTGTCACCTGATGATGCTTTGATGACACATAACGTCACTCAGTAATATGGTGATCATAAAGGTGTCGTTGGGTATCCAGAGGGACATGTAGAGGAGACTGCATCAAGAGCGGGATTTGTCCATCCGCGTGGCGGAAGATACTCTTGGGCCCACTCGGATAAGTTATATTCATAAGTTGCGCAACATGTGACTAGGTCATGGAAATATCACTTATCGGATCGAGTAAAGAAGGTATTGTCGGTAATGATGCCTACGCACTTCTATTCTTGTAGACAGTTGTTGGGCCTCCAAGTGCAGAGGTTTGTAGAACAGCAGCAAGTTTCCCTTAAGTGGATTACCGAAGGTTTATCGAACTCAGGGAGGAAGTGGTCAAAGGTATCCCTCTCAAGCAACCCTGAAATCAAAATACAAGAAGTCTCTTGTGTCCCCAACACACCCAATACACTTGTCAGGTATATAGGTGCACTAGTTCGGCGAAGAGATAGTGAAATACAAGTGGTAACGGTGCCAGAAAAGAGATTCTGACTTGTTGTTGACGTGGGAGAGACTAAAGGCAAACTGCAATAAAGATGGAAGCAAGCAAATATGCAACAGATATAGATGCAAACAGTGTTTCAATGCTTAGAAACAAGGCCTAGGGATCATACTTTCACTGAACACTCTCAATAAATATATTCTCTTCATGATACTATCCTGAACTACTCTCCGGTTGGACACTCTAATCTATGGTAGGGCTATAACAGCACACCTCAAAGTACGCCTTCCCAATCTAGATAACCCCACACTGTCACCTTGAGCGCTATATGGTTCCAACAAACACCACAATTGCATAGATATAACCAACTCAAAATATACGCATGATAAGGATTTATGAACTGTAGCCTAAGTGCCACCACGGCGTGCACGCTGTCACTTTCACACATGTGGGGAGAGCAGAGATCTATTGAAGCACTTGAGTACCAAAGTAGATCTACTTGATTATAAAGCTCATGATCACAATAAGATCACACATAGAGAGAGATGGACACATAGCTACCGGTAGATCCCTTAGCCTCGAAAAAGAACTACTCCCTCCTCATCGTGGGAATCAGCAATGGCGATGGAGATAGTGGTGGAGATCGATGGAGATGGCTCCGGGGGCACTTCACTGCCCCGGCAGGGTGCCGGAATAGAGACTTTCTATCCCTCGAATCTCCCCTTCGGTGGCGGCGGTGCTGTGGAGGTTTTCGTGGATTTCCGCCAGATTATTTAGGGTTTCTGAGTCGGGGGCTTCTTAGAGGCGAAGGAGGCGAGGTCGGTGGAGGGCCAGGGGCCCACACCCCTGGTGGCGCGCCCTAGGTGGGCCCGCGCCACCATAGGGTGTGGCCACCCTGGTGTCCTCCTCGGTCTCTCGTTCGATTTTCCGTATAGTTCCGGGGAAAATATGAAGATTGGTTTTATCCCGTCCAATTTAGAGAATATTCACTTTTTAGCTTTTCTGAAACCAAAACAGCAGAAAACAGACAACTGGCACTGTGGCATCTTGTCAATAGGTTAGTTCTAGAAAGTGTATAAAAATATCTCAAAGTGTAGACAAAACATAAGACAAATGATATAAAATAGGCATGGAGCATCAAAAATTATAGATACGTTTACGATGTATTAAGCATCCTCAAGCTTAACTCCTGCTCGTCCTCAAGTAGGTAAGTGATAAAGGGAATAATTTTTAAGATGACATGCACCATCAAAATCAAGATCAAACCATTTGCAAGCATTGGATGCTGGGATCAAAGAACTCTAAACATGAGCATAAAAGATGAAGTAAAAAACAAAAAGACAAAGTAACTATGCTGCAACATGAAAGGATACAAACAAAGATTCATGAATAACAATGCATTGAAAGATGTTTGTTTGTTTCACATACAAAAAACATAGCATAGTGGCATTTAGTTTGTCCCTCATGGAATAGCAAAACATAAATGCATAGGACACCTTCAAAGTTCATAAGGGTGACTAGATACAAATAGTTTAAGAACTAGCAATATCAAAATTATGAATCAATCAATAAGTTTTGGGACAATGCACGTAGAACTAAGAATTGTTAGAGTACGTATACGTGTATAGACTAGAGATAGACTAGGACTCTATATCTTATACTTCAAGTCTCCTCTTACCCCCGTGTAACTCTATATAAACCCCCAAAGGGTCAGATCAATACAACACAACATTTTAGGATTTAATATTTTCCACATGGTATCAAATCGGTTAGCCTCACGGCGCCGATTCTAGGTTCTTTCACCACTTACGCAACACGCCGCCCCGGGGAGATTACTCCTCGGGGGCACGACACCTAATCTCGATCAATGATTGGATCGGTTCTTTAGTTTAGTTTAGATCTTAGATCAAATTCGTGTTCCTAGATTAGATCTATTTCCAAAATTTCTCGATTACCAATTAGCTACAGAATAAAATCCCCAATCCTAGATCCACAACCCTCTGGCGATCAGAGCTGAATCCACCGACGAAATCGATACAGATATTTGGAACCACTGTCGCGTGGGCCGTACAAGCAGCAGACGGTGTAGTGCTCCCGCGCCGCCCGAACAAGCTGGGACTAGCTTACGTCTTCCTGCCGGAGCGCGCCCATGCGGAGGCAGCCTGTGTGAATGCATGACGGGGATGTTGAGTGCGCGCTTCGCATCAGGCTGCCTCACGTGCAGCAGAAGTACCTGCATCCATCTACTCCAGGGCATGCCTCATCAACATCAAGTGCATGTGTACATGCACACGAAATTCCAGATCAGCGGCCTACGAGCGGTCGGCGCTCATGCGCCAAACTACTTTGCCCTCGCCACCACGCGCAATCGCTTCGACTCCACGTATAGCAGCATCAACACACGGAGCGCGACTGGCACGCCCACCGAGATCGACATCAAAATCTGGATCGCTTCAACACGCGACTACGCCGACATCAAGATCTACACTGCATTAAGCCGGAGTACATCGACCTGAACATCTACATCAAGCTGTACGACTACAAGCCAAGGTCTTCGTCAAGCACATCCACGAAGAAGCGACATCGACATCATCCACACGTCAGGCCGGTGTGTAACACTACTACGTCGACTTCTCCGACATTAAGGCTTTGGCATCATCGCCGCCACAAGGGACGCCTTCGAGCGACTATTATCGCCGACACGCCTACTCCATTATCGCCGACACATCATTGCCAAGGTCTACATCTACGTGGTCTGCATCAACATCTTCGTCGACACACTGCCGCTGCTGCTATACCCGTCCACATGATGAACATACAATTACGACGCCCTCTGCAATATAACTGCAAGGCACGATGACGGCATCGCCGCGTCCACGACCCCGACGACTGCATCAACAAACCGGCATCACAATTGTGACGCCCCTACGACTGCGCATATGGTTCTGGCCAAACCTTGTGTGCTTGGTGGGTTCCTCCAGTCCTGGAAAGACCGGTGGTCTCACTTATGACCGCGTCCAAGAGACGCCCCGACGGTACCTTTACAAGGTGCAAAACGTCCACAATTACAGCTTCGTCAACAACAACAAAAAAACCGCGCAATTTTTTGCGCCTTTGGCAATGGCGGCCACACAACATACAACGACTACGACATCGACCACACCCATCTGGACCACGGCTATATAACGATCGGCTACCTCGACATCGACATCAAGAACAACGTCTACAGCAACTCAAGAACTCCAGTCAACAGCGTCCGCGTCGTCACTTGCATCCACGCCACTCCCGCTGTGACCGCGGGAGGGAAGAGAGGCACTGGAAGGGGACGCAGTCACCGCCCCTAGGTGTCAGCCATGATCATTTTCACGCAGGTGATGATGACAACGAGGTGAAGACGACGGAAGCGCAAGACTTCAAATCCAGTCGCAAGCGTCCGCTTCACTCCCGCTCCGACTGAGGGGGATGTTAGAGTACGTATACGTGTATAGACTAGAGATAGATTAGGATTCTATATCTTGTACTCTAAGTCTCCTCTTACCCCCGTGTAACTCTATATAAATCCCCAAAGGGTCAGATCAATACAACACAATATTTTAGAGATTTAATATTTTCCACATGAATGACAACTATGCTCTCTTAATTGGTGCCTAAGGATAGAAGGTGGAGACTCAATATAATAGTGGAAGAAAAGCCCTTTTAAAGGGAAGCAGGTATTTCAAGTTTCATAAAGAGCTTCCAAAAATTATCGTACTTGTTAGCTTTCAGCTCTCATTGCCCCTATTATAAGAATCTTGAAGTGATTAAGGTTAATGTGAATAAAACATGGAGTATATTCTTGACAAAGTATAAGTTGGCAATCTCATGTACCTTGAGTACGAGGGCCGCTCCTCATGCTACTTAACTTTAGTCACCGGTAAGTTCTTGTCATAGTAAGTACATGCGTATCATAGAGAACTACCAACAGGGTACCCCTTGCACATGATACAAGAGCTATCCCATATCAAAATTTTAAGGCAAGCAAACAATGAACATCTCAGCAATCTTCTTATTTACCATGGGAAAATGATGTTTTTTTTGTCTCTTTCCTCTTTTCTCATCTTTTTTTTCTTTTTCTCAATCTCTTTTTTTCAATCTCTTCTTTTATAAGAAGAATGCTACATATATTGCTCACTATGGTGATGCTGCAAATTTCTACCATGATTAGGCATGACTTAGGCTAGCGGCTCAGGCGTTTCTCTAACACACACATATATATATATATAACTCCAGGGACTTACAAGCCCCCCTTTTATTTCACACCGACGATATCCATAAACAAAAGAGCATGATATCAACTGGGTAGATATCTACATGTGTTAAAAGCGTTTCCTGTGACAGCACGGTTCTGCTAATTTCCAACTTATAAGTGCAAGCATATACAACATAGATGACGCAATGGTTCAAGTTTATTAGGGGCAAGAAAAATAAAGTGTGCCATCAAGTTTGTGAGGTCTTTAATCACTAACTTTCACATAACAAGTTTAATTTGAAAGATAGATAAAACAAGAATATACTTGGAATGGTGTAACACACCATGCATAGGAGTTTATAGTAGACTCTTTGAAATAACTTGGTTTGTTGGGAGTTGGATGCATGAGTAGAGCTTACTCAATACAAGTGGAGGCTAGCAAAAGACTGGGAGCAACCAACTAAGAGAGCAATAATGGCTCTAATCATGCAGAGCGACAAAACATTATTAATCAAAGCATAAAGTGGTACAACAAGTCAAAAACTAAATGATCATAGAGGCTAAGGTGACTAGTTCATAGTCATATCATGGTGTGAGCATGTGCCAAGTCAACCCAAACAAAGCATCAAAGGAGAATACCACAATACTATGATTTTATATGCTAAAACAACGCATGATTCTATCAAGGCATATTAAGCAATCTCAATTATTTGGAACAAGTCATGCTACAACAATAATCACTAAGCATAAGGTCAAAGCAACATCTAACATGACATGATAAAGTCTAAGTCATAGTCAAAGCAAGCATCCTTTTGTACCACTGTAAGAATGAAACTTTCTACTCTTTTCCAACACCAATCAACTTATTTGAAACAACTCGCAAAGATACTAGTGAGCTTGTCTCAGAAATACACAAATAAGAACTAAAAAGTTCTAAGTTGAAAGCACAAGAAAACTAAGGCTAAACACAGTGCTAGCAAAAGTGAACACTCATAAGACAATAAGAGTGAAGACTAGAGTGTTCTAGGCAATGAAAACAGAGTGTGTCTCTATCCAAAATAAGTGTGCTGGGATCCAACCAACTTAATGCAGCAAACCAATCAAAATAAAACTAAAAACAAAAACAAAGACGCTCCAAGAACAACACAATAGTGCATGAAACAATAAAAACGAAGTGTCTAGAAAGACCTGAGATTTTTATTGATGAAGAAGGGGATGCCTTGGGTATCCCCAAGATTTGACGCTTGTACCTCTTGAATTTTTCTTGGGGTGACACGGGGTGGCATCCCCAATCTTAAGCTTTTGTTCATTCTTCATCTTATCACATCATTCTTCCCCTACATTTGAAAATTCCCTTCATACAAAACTTCACACAATTCTTCATTAGCAACATTAGTGTATTCAAGAAAATAAGTCTTTGGGTTTAGTTTCAAAACAACAAAACTTTCAATAAAAACACAAGCTACTGTAGCAATTCCCTCAAAAAGCTCAATTTACCAAAGAGAACTCAAATATAAATCGATAAGAGGCAAATGCAAATAATGATAGAAATCTATCAAAACAAACCAGCAGGTAAAAACCGATTTTTTCAAAGATCTTCTGTTGCTAAAATCAAAAAGTGTTGAACTAACGAAAGTTAGATAACAACCTGGGGGATTTATTCAGAAAATTACAGCTCAATCCGACATACAGAGATTTTCACGAATTTTTACAATGAAGCACAAAAGTCTGTTTCGGGACAACAACTTTCCCAAATCTTACTTCTCTCTCATTAGAGATTATTCTTGGCACAAAAATCAAACAAAAAGGATAAGGAGAGGTCATTAGAGAGGTAATAACTTCCAAGACTCAATAAAACTATTGGGTTATCTCCCAAGAAGTACTTTTCTTTAACGCTTTTAAGTTAGGCTTGATAGTTTGAGAAGATGCTCACATAAGAAATATGAATTAAAGTAAAAGAGAGCACCAAGAAGCAAATTCAAAACACATTTAAGTCTAACCCACTTCCTATGCATAGGAATCTTGTAAAGAAACAAGTCATGAAAGCACAAAGTAACAAGCATAGGAAAGCAAAACAAGTGCAACTTCAAGACTTTCAACATAAAGAGGGGAAACTTAATATTGTTGAGAGACACAAGACCATGTTTCTCTCTCTCATAATAACTTTTAGTACCATCATGAATAAAATTAACAATATAACTATCACATAAAATATTATTATCATGAGCCACATACATAAAATAATTATTACTCTCCACATAAGCATAATAACTTTTATTAATTATAGTGGGAGCAAATTCAACAAAATAGCTATCATTATTATTCTCATCACCATAATCATCAAATATAGGAGGCATATTGTAATCATAATTAATTTTCTCCTCAATAGTAGGTGGACTGAAAATAGCATATTCATCATTGTAATCATCATATATTGGAGGTTTGGTATCATCAAAGTAAATTTCTCCTCCGTGCTTGGGGGACTAAAAAGATCATTTTCGTCAAAACTAGCTTCCCCAACCTTAGACTTTTCCATAGCATTAGCAATAATGGTGTCCAAAGAATTCATACTAATAACATTGCTATTAGCATACAAATAATTCCCATAGGTTTTTTAATTTTCTCTTCAAACACTTCATATCCTAACTCAAGATAAATACTATAAATCTCTCTATTTTTGTTGTTGTTTTCTATTAAGCCTAACTAGTGAAAACAAGAAACAAAAAGATAAAATTGCAGGATCTAAAGAAAATAACTTTGAGCACTCACACACCAGCAGGATGTGAGTACATTTTACCTTTCCTCCCCGACAACGGCGCCAGAAAGTAGCTTGATGTCTACACACTTATATTCTTGTAAACAGTTGTTGGGCCTCCAAGTACAGGGGTTTGTAGAACAGCAGCAAGTTTCCCTTAAGTGGATTACCCAAGGTTTATCAAACTTAGGGAGGAAGTGGTCAAAGGTATCCCTCTCAAGCAACCCTGCAATCAAGATACAAGAAGTATCTTGTGTCCCCAACACACCCAATATACTTGTCAGGTGTATAGGTGCACTAGTTCGGCGAAGAGATAGTGAAATACAAGTGGTAACGGTGTCAGAAAAGAGCTTCTAACTTGTTGTTGACGTGGGATAGACTAAAGGAAAACTGAAATAAAGATGGAAGCAAGCAAACATGCAACAGATCTAGATGCAAACAGTGTTTCAATGCTTAGAAACAAGGCCTAGGGATCATACTTTCACTAGTGAACACTCTCAATAAATATATTCTCTTCATCATACTATCCTGAACTACTCTCCGGTTGGACACTCTAATCCATGGTAGGACTATAACAACACACCTCAAAGTCCGCCTTCCCCAATCTAGATAACCCCACACTATCACCTTGAGCGCTAGATGGTTCCAATAAACACCACAATTTCATAGAGACAACCAACTCAAAATATACTCATGATAATGATTTATGAACTCTAGTCTAAGTGCCATCACGGCGTGCACGCTGTCACTTTCACACACGTGAGGAGAGCAGAGATTTCAGATCCGATCGGAACTGTAGCCGGATGGATCACTCGATCCCGATCGAGACATAGAGGGCCGATGGGAGGCACGGCGACGGGAGACCGACTGAGGAAGACCAACGGCGGGGAAAGACCGGTGGCCGGCGACGAGGGAAGACCGGCTGGGCCCGGCCGGCGGTATATCCGAGGCGGGGCTCGGCCGGCGGCAGATCAGAGGCAGGGCGGGGCGGGGCGGCGGGCGGACCAGGCGGGCGACAACAACCCACAACAGAGGAGGAGCGGCGGCGGCGACCGACCGGGGCGGCGGGTATACCAGGCGGGCGGCAGCAGCCCACGGCGGAGGAGGAGCGGCGGCGGCGACCGGCGGCAAGCCATCGGCGACAGGGACTGTGGTGGCTACAGCGACGAAGTGGCGAAAAAAAGGCTAACCTAACTCTGATACCATGTTAGAAATAGGCAACTTGTATTCCTCTAGGGCCAAAGGCAATAATATATAGTTAATGTACATGTGGAAATATGCAGGAAAACTCTCTGACAAGTGGTGACATACAATATACAAATATACATCTAACAACGGTAGCTATGACGTCACTGACGGACGGCGTGACGTCAGCTGGCAGCGCTAACGGGTGTCCACGGCGCCATCTGCAACGTGGCGTGGACCGTGACGGAAAAAGAACGTCACGATCGGTTAGGCCTAGGCTGGGCTGGGCCGGTCTCGTTTGCCACGACGAAATTTAAAGAACATCACAGATGACCGCGATGTTTTCAGGCAGAAAAAACATCACGGATTAGATTATGGCGTGGGGTTCATGAAAAAAAATTCATCGTAAAATTCGTCAAGGATGGTGATCTACGACGTTGTGCCCCTAATCCACGATGATATTAGATCGTCATGTACCATCCAGATTCTTATAGTGTCTACCTATGTGTAGTTAATGGTTTCACTAATGAATAGATTGACCATACAGTTGAACAACATGGATGGCTTGTGACATGACCTTGTGTATTTTACACTCTAAAATAGTGACATATCGTTTCACCTGGCCTTCTTTGTCCTCAGGACAGAGAGGCAGAGGTAGAGCCATAGGGACAAAGGTGTTAGACTTTCTCTTTTCTTGTCTTAAATTTTGAATTAATATGAAATCATTCAAAATTTCCACAATAAAACCACTAATATATTTAGACATAAAACCAACTACTACTAGTAGTCCACACCGACTTATCTAACATAATTATACATATACATATCCCAACTACAACTATTTCTCACGACACATGGTTCCCCTACATATTCATAGTAAAAAACCTCCATCGGGTCCATCTGGTTCTTGCCATCCACCTCCATCGAGGCCTTTCCCTTGCCCTACACCTTCTGGGATGTCGATGCCAACGTCTCGTTTTGACCCATCCGTAGATCCTCCTCATACATTATACCATGGTTCTTTGATAGCTACATACACGTGTACAGTCTCCGCGAGCCGTTGCTTCTTCGTGGCATGTCTAGCCTGCTCTATGGCGTGATGGTAGGCCCTGGCATAGGCCATAGTCTCCATCATGTCGCCATCGTCCTCATCAGAATCAATGTTGACAAAGAGAACAAGATCGACATCGAACATGAACCGACGATTGGCATTGTGGCTTCTGCTCGAGCTCGGAGGAGTCATGCTCAATACCGAAGGAGTCAACTACAGATCCATAGGTTGTCTCAAGAAACCATGGATATATGATACAATGATGATGGTTAGAGCTACTGTCGTGACGGGGGTGGAGCGACCACCACGAGCCATCAAAAGGTCAAAGGACTGGATGTAGGGTAGCAAGGAGAGGAAGAGGAGGTCAGGGGCGGCAGGTGTAAGGAGTGAATGTGACTCTTACTAAGCGCGTTCGCTCATACCGGAATTAATGGAGAATGGGGCGTTCAACCGATGGGTAGGGCATTGATTAAGCTTGCCAGACTAAGGGCGCAACTGAACATACAAGGCAAGAGACTAGAAGGCGGCGGGGCAGCGGGGCTAGGATGGTAACATAGACGGCGGGGAAGCTTTTTTCCTGCCACGGGCAGCATCATTGAAGGCACGCTCATTCAGGCATGACGAGCGGCATGGACGTGCACGCATGTGCTCTGAGCTCGGGTGTGAAGTTTTAGCACGCTCATACCCAGTCCCACTTGCATTACAGGAGAAGCTGAATACGCCGAAGGCCGGGTCCCGTCGGCGTAGTCCTTAAATACCGTCGGCGTAGGCTGGCCCAATGGCTGCCGTCGGCGTATGGCCGTCGCCGTATAGCCCCGTAGGCGTATCCCCTCCTTCCGTCGGCGTAGAAAAGTCGTCGGCGTATATAGCAAAGCCGAGCCGTCGACGTAGACCATATGGGGCCCACCTAGATGACTAACGGCCGTTTGGCCACGCCGACGGCTTTACCTTCGGCCTAGATTTTTCCAATTTTTTTATTTCTTTTCCATTTTTTTATATTTTTGAATTGTTTAACTTGTTAATCTCACATGGATATTTTTAATTCTAAGTATACTTAGTCTCAAGTCAAATTGCACAATTAGTCAAACTTCCCAACCGGTAACCCATCCTAATACTACTCCAGCCTCAGCACGCTTAACTTCTTCATTTCTTCCACATGAGCTTCCGACAAAGAAACTAGAACTTGTTGTGAATATTATCATGTCAAACCTATTAACCATTACACTATAATGTTAGACATATTTTTTTTTACATTCCATATAATTATTTGAGTAAACAACAATGAATAAGTAATAATAATCTTGAATTCAAATAAAAATAAAATAAATTTTATTTATTTTGCTTTTTTTCATTTAAATTTGAATAATTTATATCTACAAATCCGTAAATCACAATTTGACAAATAATATATCTAAAACGATCAGAAAAATAAGATGAATCCAAATATTATACCCCTATCATCTATTTAATTATATATCGTAACATTTAAATATTAGACCAACTGAAACTATGTCAAGATTCATGAAAACACCCCGTTTTTGGCATTCGAAAGATAAAAAATGGCTTTTTGGTGCGACGAAAAGGAAAACTTCCTCCTGTAACATTGTTCTCCATCCCATGATATACACGAGTGCACAATATGGGCACATTAGCGCAAACTATATCGCGATTCTAGCAATAACATTGGTCATTTGACCTGAAATCCAGAAAACCTCGATTGAGATAGGTCATTTTGTGAAGGTTTTTTTGAGACACAATCAATATACAAAGTTTTGTATTTTTCCATGCAACTATGTCACATAATATGACACCACCCGAAGGTTTTGCATTGTTTCGATCGTTTTTGAATTTTTTATGCCCGTTCCAAACTATCGTCAAACTTTCTAAATCGAGGGGCATGAAAATTCTTAGCTCAGGGCTGAGCCTCACTAAATTTGCATTATATATCTGATGAAATATCATATTGTGAACCTAAAAATGATTTTTGCAAAAAATCATGAGCATCATATCATGTACCTGTAGTTTAAATCTAACTCATTTCCTGCTGATTCAGCAGGAATTTGTCTTTTTTACGAGGGGTGGACGGAAAGGTTTAAGATACCCCGATTGGGAAATTGTCCATTCAATATGGTATAATATTTTTTAAAAATGTGGTATTATCATTTTGAAACTTTTATTTGCTGGTTATTTCACAAAATGCCCCGTTTTTTGCACTCGGAAAATAAAAATTGGCTTTTTGGTGCGACGAAAAGGAAAACTTCCTCCTACAACATTGTTCACCATCCTATGATACACATGCGTGCATAATATGGGCATATTATCACAAACTATACCGTGATTCTAGCAATAACAATGGTCATTTGACCTGAAATCCAGAAAACCTCGATTGAGATAGGTCATTTTGTGAAGGTTTTTTTGAGACACAATCAATATACTAAGTTTTGTATTTTTTTCATGCAACTATGTCACATAATATGACACCACGCGAAGGTTTTGTATTGTTTCGATCGTTTTTGAATTTTTTAAGCCCATTTCAAACTATCGTCAAACTTTGTAAATCGAGGGGCATGAAGATTCTTAGCTCGGGGCTGAGCCTCACTAAACTTGCATTATATCTCTGATGAAATAGCATATTGTGAACCTAAAAATTATTTTTTCAAAAAATCATGAGCATCATATCTTGTACCTGTAGTTCAAATCTAACTCATTTCCTACTAATTCGACAGGAATTTGTCTTTTTCACGAGGGGTGGACGGAAAGGTTTGAGATACCTCGGTTGGGAAATTATCCATTCAATATGGTATAGTATTTTTTAAAAAATGTGGTATTATCATTTTAAAACTTTTATTTGGTGGTTGTTTCACAAAACGCCTCGTTTTTTGCACTCAGAAAATAAAAATTGGCTTTTTGGTACGACGAAAAGGAAAACTTCCTCCTGCAACATTGTTTGCCATCCCATAATACACATGCGTGCATAATATGAGCACATTATCGCAAACTATACCGTGATTCTAGCAATAACATTGGTCATTTGACCTGAAATCCAGAAAACCTCGATTGAGATAGGTCATTTTGTGAAGGTTTTTTTGAGACACAATCAATATACCAAGTTTGGTATTTTTCCATACAACTATGTCACATAATATGACACCACGCGAAAGTTTTTCATTATTTCGATCGTTTTTGAATTTTTTATGCCCGTTTCAAACTATCGTCAAACTTTGTAAATCGAGGGGCATGAAGATTCTTAGCTCGGGGCTGAGCCTCACTAAACATGCATTAGATCTCTGATGAAATAGCATATTGTGAACCTAAAAATGATTTTTTACAAAAAATCATGAGCATCATATCATGTACCTGTAGTTCAAATCTAACTCATTTCCTTCCGATTCAGCAGGAATTTTTCTTTTTCACGAGGGGTGGACGGAAAGGTTTGAGATACCCCAGTTGGGAAATTGTCCATTCAATATGGTCTAGTATTTTTGAAAAATGTGGTATTATCATTTTAAAACTTTTATTTGGTGGTTGTTTGTAACATCCCAAAAATACTAAACTTGGATCATCAAACTTTAATCATCAAATTTAGGGTTAACAAAAACTTTTCTAAATAAAAATATGAAAGCATGCATGTGTGTATGCATTCCAATTTGAATTCTTTTGAATTACCTTGCTTGTATGTTTCTTTGCTTGTAAAAGGATTCCTAGGTGAAATAAACATCATCTAAACAATCCCCACACTTTTCCCAAAGACATATAAATCAAAATAAACAAAATAAAAGAATGGTCACTTTGGCCAATTTAACTCCCATGCCTACTTTGGCTATCTCTAACTTTCAAAACTTAACAGAAACATGTTTGGATCTTTACACCCCTTGATAGTACTCATAACAAAGTACCAAGGCCCACCTTGTGATCATCCAGAAATATTCAAATGCATAGTTTAAATGACAGTTCAAAATTGAATCTATCATATGGGAAGATCCCACTTTTTCAAAAACCACTCAAACAAGCTCAACTTTCAAAACCCAAGCATCCACAGACCCACCAGCACATGCCTAGCACACCCACCAAAAATCTTTTCAAAATTCAAAACTTGAATTCATGCGGCCATTTTATCAAACACCTTGCAGATTCAAATCAAACAAAATCAAAATACTATAGTGTGCAGTGATTCTGGCCTAACTTGTTCCCTCTCTGGGCACCACTAGCCTTAGTAGATCATCTAACAACCTTAACTAATCTCTATCACCACTGTAAGCTAGCCATTGTCATCAATGGTGAATAACCCGAGAGCACCATGGTCACCCCAGTGTGGACAGCAAGCTACAAGCAGCACTAGCCTCGGCAACCTTGTCTGGGATCAAGCTAGCACCCCACCGCCACTCCCTGTCCCAGCCGCGAGCGATTACGACCCCTAGACCACACGCACCGACCATGCCAAGCTGCTCTGCAAACCATGCCGAGAGCGCGCCCCGTGCGCCACGCTCGACAAACGCCCACAGACCGCGCGCCGCCCTCGCCGCGTGCATACGTGATCACCACCGTCCCAGCAACCCCGCAAACACGCCCGTTCGCCGCCGCGCGGACCACGCGAGCTGTGCGTCATTAAAATTTTTCGTCGGGCATGTGCAGAGCACCGCAGCATTCCGACCAATCTGCACCGCCCCATGCCTCGCCACCACACCGTTGAGCTTCTCCAGGGAGCACAGCACCGTCCCCTACCGTCGCCCACGCCGATAGCCCTCTGTGCCGTCGACCATGACGAGCTTAGCTTGCGCCTGTCGGTCCCCTCTCGCCACTATAAATAGAGGCATCCCCCGCTCGAATTCTTCACACCATTCCACTCCCCTCTCACCCAGAACCACCCTGCCTCAATCCCGGAGCAAGGCGAGTAGCGCATCGCCGGAATTTGGCCGGAGCCCGCCGCTGCGGGAGAAGAAGGAAGCCAGCGATTGGAGCCGCCCTAGGAGAAGCTGCCGGTACCAGGAGATTCGTCGTCGTCGACTTTGTTGTTCGCCCGCATAGCCGACCTTCGCCTGAGCCACGGTGAGCCCCCGATGACCCCCACTGCACCGCTAGGGTTCGAGCTCGCCGGTGACTAGTTCATCGTCAACGACGACCCTCAGCCATTGATCTTACTTCTAATCCAACGCACCACGTTGCCCCGTACCGCTTCGCACCCCCGTCTCACTGACGCATGGGGACAGCAACTTAACCAGCCCGCGTAAGCGCTGTGCGTAGCAGGCCGGCCCATTTGTAGTTCCCGCGCAGCCCAGTCGTTTGAATTTAACTTTTTCCATGTTAATTCAAACATAGTTCCGTACCCAGTTTCAAAAATCAACCTAGCTCGATTCAGTGAACCAAATTGAATGAAACCAATTTTGTTAGAAAGGTCTGGAAATGATGAATCCAAGCCCGTTGGATTCAAATCATTTGGATCTGTAGATCACCCTTGGTAAAAATAACAAAGCAGAAGCTTTTCTGCATTCAAACATTTTTCAAATTTAAACTATAGCTTTTGAGTTGATTCCAACTCTCAAAAATCACATTTGATCATACCTTTCAGAATATATAAAAATATATTGGTTTACTTACAGAAATGATGTTCAAGTAATAAAAGAATGCCACATAGGCATTTCTAGTCATTTATTTTTATAAAAGGTTAAATCTTAATCAATTGTGACACCACTTTAAATCACATTCCCATGTTCTGAAATGTGTGGTGATGACATGTGTCAACATGATCCCATGTTTGGTTTGGAGAATATTAAATCTTAAGTAGTTTTTCAATGAGTAGAAATTACTTTTCTAAAAATAAAATTATTAAGTCAAGTGCTTGTAATGTTAGTGATGATGCTAGATCATCTATAGAACCCCTTTGTGTGATGATTGAAAGTAGTTAATTATTGTTTGGTGATTATGTACCTCGTATTTATTTATAGACGCTAGTACCGACCAAGGATACGAGGAGGAAGGAGGATACTACGAAGAAGCCGAGGAGAACTTCAACCATTGCTCTGCACAAGGCAAGCCAATACTTGCAAGCTAACACTTGCAATTATGAGAGTTAAATAACCTATGCAATGCACTAAGCATGCTTGGTTAGACACATTTGATGATACCCAATCCTAGTTTTATTTGCAAGCTTCTACTTTATTTCTTTATCAAAGCTATTTATTTAAAGCTTACTTAAGTGATTTGTAGATTCTAGAGAGATAATTGAAGGTTGCATAAAGAGCTTAAAACTTGGCCTAAGCTAGATAATCTTTATTTCATCCTAAGGGACGAGATTGAATTTAGTTAAACCCCACTAGTTTACCACCCCTCATTAGTACTTACCCCCACTTGTAGATGCTAGTGCTAAGCATAAAACTTGATCAACTTTAGATGGGAATACTTGGTGGAAAAATGGTTATGAAAACCTTGGAATGATGGATCATTCTATTGAGATGTTTTGACATGTGTTTCCGAACACCAGATGATTTTGGTGATGAAAATGTTGAGGCATGAGCCTTAGCCCTTTATAAAACTGATGGTTCTCTGGATGCGATACCATTCCAATTTTATCGTACAACCACAATACCCGAGAATTGGGTAGGGCTTGACTGGAAACTTATATACCGTAGTATTAGTTCCCTCACGACCAAGGTCTGAGCTGAGGCTATCTTGTGAAGATTGTCCACCTGTGCAGTACCCAAGATGACAGTTGGTCATGGTTGGGAGGCCAAACTCACAGGAGAGGTGCTTATACTAGGGCGTGTAATTGAAAGGTTAGGATTGATTATCCGCATACTGAGTATGGTGAATTCAGGATTTGTTCCTGACGGATGTATCGAATGTTGTGGTGAAAGTGTAAAATCTCTGCAGAGTGTCAAACTATTCGAATAGCCGCGTCCGCGGTTATGGACAGTTGGAGTGGCCATACTGTTCCCCCGTCAGATGTTTTCAAAATGACTTATGAAATAAATTGAGACTTTGACTTGACCACAATAGAGTTGTGATATGAAATACAAGTTCCCACTTAGGTGTTATAAAACTTCAACTAGCTTTCTTCGTTTATAAACTTAGTAGAGGTAAATCTGGCTTTTTGCAAAAAAACCTAGAGCTTAGTGTCCTACTAAAAAAAGCCTTCACTTGTTAGTATTAGTTTGCGAGTACTTAAAGAGTACTCATGGCTTTGTCCCTGGCTATTCCCATGGCCAGACTATGAAGAGGAGTACCTGGAGGATGGAACCCAGGAAGGTTACGACAACTAGGATCATCTCCCATCGTCAGCATTGCCTGTGACCCCGAAGATGGAGCTTCGCCTATGCTACCATTATTATTACGTTATTCCGCTGCTTGAGTTGTATTAAGAACTGGATCATGAGATCCTTATTTGTGTAGACCTTATGTATGGTTTGTAATGGATGATGTACTGTGGTATCCAATTCTGTTATGTCTTGCAAAAATGGTAATCATGGGATGGCGATGTATGGCATAACATGCATCTGGGATTAAAAATCTGGGTGTTGACAAGTTGGTATCAGAGCCATCCTGACCATAGGAGACCCTAGTTAGGCTGGACGTCTGAATCAAAAACTTAGTTTCAAAACCAAAGGAAGCAAATATTTACAAAAACCTATTCCCATTCTTATCACCTTGATTCTTTCATAAAAATTCATGTTCCTCAAAAACTCTTGCAACATACATAAAATTTGACACACTTGTTCACTCTACTAACTTACTCATCCTATATTCTTATAGATGGACGCGAAGTACAGCAAGTTTTATCAGTTGGGGAATGGAGGAGACCTTATCTTTGAGCGGGATTTGGACCAGGTTTCGGAACTTCTGGAGCGTCCGCACCCCGAGTTCTTTGGAGCTCAGCTCAATGATCAAGGAGGAGAAGATATGCAGTGGCTAATTGTTGCAAGTCTCCGAGGAAAGATTGAACCTCCCACTACGGAGGGAATTCAATTCACCTTAAGAGAGAACAACTAGCTCGATGGACTTGCCAGGGCCATGCAGGAAGCTCTTGCATGTCTGTGTGGGCAGAGTATGAACCAGATCAAGGGTACCCGCTTTGAGTTTTTCCCAAGGCGTGATGCTAATGGACAGCCACTGGAAGCCCCATACCACCACGAGCTGAAGACCCAATTGGACCACCTTAGCTTCATGATGTACGATCGTCAGCAGGAGTTGGATAATTGCCGTGACTACTCCAGCCACAAGTCCGCCATCATCAAGACGAAGGATCAGACCATCGCCATGCTAGCAAAGGATCGCAAGTCTCGCAGCCGTCAGCTCGATAAGAAGGAGCGCATCATTGCCCGTCTTCGCTACCGTATCTTGGATTTGGAGGAGACCATCCACGAGAGAGACATGTAGTTGGAGGAAAGGGAGAATGCCGAAGAGGATCTTCGTGGAGACCCCTACTCTTATCTCAGCGATGATGATGATTTTTTGGAGGATCAGGCTATGGACTTCTTCACCGATGAGGATGATTTCGCCTTCATCAATGACGACGATGATGATGAGGATGACGACTACACCGACTCCAAGGAGTAGTAGCACTTGAGCACTAGCGTAGTGAGTAGTATTCGGTCCCACTGTATCGTAGTATTCGGTCCCACTGTATAGTATTACCATCTGTTTACCTTTGTTGTGGTGTGTGTTGTATCGTGTGAATGAATGAATGAAAAGCAAGTTGCTAGAAAATCTGAGTCAAACTTTAAAAACTTTTCAAAGTCCCAGAACCTTAGAAATTTGCCTCTTTTCTCATGATCTATCTCAATCTTCAGATGCAACGCGGAGGAAGTGGTTCATCCCCGGACCCGATGTTGCAGATCCTGCAAATGTTGGTTTCTGACCGCGAAGCTGAAAGAGCCGAACGTCAAGCCAACTTAGCCACCCTTCAAAAGATAGCCCAGCTAGCCCACAATAACCAAGGCCACGGAAATCAGGACAACCATGGATCTAAGCTTAAGAATTTCCAGAACACCAACCCACCTGTTTTCACTAAGTCGGAAGAGACCCTAGATGCAGATGATTGGCTGCAAACCATGGAATATAACCTAGAAGTCGCCAGAGTGGAAGCTAACAAAAAAGTTCTGTTCGCCCCCCACTATCTATCCGGAGATGCCAGAGCATGGTGGAACAGCGTTCGTGCAATGACCGGAGGACAGATGATGACCTAGGAGGAATTCAAGGTCAAGTTCAGCAGAACCCATGTGCCACCGGGTTTGATCAAGAGAATGAGAGATGAGTTTAGATAACTGAAGCTAGGACGGATGACCGTAGTGGAATATCGTGAAAAATTCTTGTCATTAGCTAGGTATGCCCCGGATGAGATCGACACCGAAGCCAAGAAGAAGGAGAGATTCTTGAATGGTCTGCACGACGAGATGCAGACGGTGTTGGTCAATATCCCCTTTGATGATATTGCAGCCCTTGTCGACTCTGCCATCCAGATGGAAGGAAAGATCAACCAAGCCAATGAGAACCGCAAGCGTCGCATGATGCATCAACCAGGAACCCATCAGACCCCAAAGTATCGCCCTAACACATCTCCAGGATTTGCCCCGAGAACCAACAGACCCCCAATGAACCGTTCGACCTATTCCAACCATGGAAACCCTAGGCCCGGAGGAAATCACAACAACCCCGGCAACTCTAACAATTTCAACCGTGCCCCACCCAAGTTCAACAACAACAATGCTACCGCCAACACCAACACTGCCCCGAGGACTGGAAGCAATGCTGTGCCTGTTGCAGCAAAGGACAAGTCGCAAGTGACTTGTTATGACTGTGGAAATAAGGGTCACTACTCCAACGAGTTCCCAAAGAAGAATGCCGCAGCCCCCAATGCCAATGCCCCAACTCAGCATCAACGTCGTGTTCAGCCCGGAAGAAGGTTTGCCCCAGGGAATTCGCTCAACCGCAATGGCCATATTTTTCTCATGCATGCGGAAGAAGCCCAGGAAGCGCGAGATGTCGTGCTGGGTATGTTTTCTGTTAATTCAGTACTTGCTAGAGTGTTGTTTGATTATGGTGCATCGCACTCATTTGTCACCGAATAATTTGCGTGCACTAGTAAAATCCAACCAACCAAACTGAAGCATGTTATGATCGTTCAAATCCCCGGATCAACCACCAAGGCTAGGCAAATTTGCAAAGCCGTCCCTATCCGAATCCATGGCATAGATTTTTATGCTAATCTGATAGTACTCGGAACTAAAGGTTTGGAAGTAGTACTAGGAATGGATTGGATGTCCAAACATAAAGGATTGATTGACTGTGCCAAGAAAGCCATCACCATGACCAGTACAGCCGGAATATCAGTCGAGCATATATCTGAAACCTTACCTCGTCAATTCAAGTGCAACAAGAGTATAGCCCAACCTACCATTGACCAAGTCCGGATAGTCTGTGAATACCCCGGTGTATTTCTATATGTTTTGCCCGGTATGCCCTCAGATCGGGATATCGAGTTTATCATTGAACTAATCCCCGGAACAGGACCCATAGCCCAGAGACCCTATAGTATGAACCCGTCTGAACTAGCAGGACTGAAGAAGCAACTGGATTCCATGTTGGAAATTGGATTGATTCAACCAAGTGCGTCACCATGGAGATCACCTGTCTTATTCGTGGACAAGAAGGATGGAGGTAACCGTTTGTGTACGGATTATCGGAAGTTGAATGATGTCACCATCAAGAACAAGTACCCCTTGCCCAAGATAGAATATTTGTTTGATCAGTTGACCGGTGCCAAAGTGTTTTCTAAGATTGATCTTAGGACATGCTATCATCAACTCAAGATTCGCGCAGAGGATATTCCCAAGACTGCCTTTACCACCCGATATGGATTATACGAGTATAATGTCATGTCTTTTGGATTGACCAATGCCCCCGCTTATTCCATGAATCTCATGAATAAGATTTTTATGGACTTCCTAGATAAGTTTGTCGTTGTTTTCATCGACGACATTCTGATTTATTCCAAATCAGAAGAAGAACATGAGATACACCTAAGGACCATTCTTGGAACCCTTATAGAGCATAAGTTGTATGCCAAGTTTAGAAAATGTGAATTCTGGTTACAGGAGGTAGGATTCTTCGGTCACATTGTCTCAGCCGGAGGAATTGCCGTTGACCCTGCAAAGGTGAAAGACGTCAAAGATTGGCAAGCTCCAACCACTCAAACCCAAGTTCGTGCATTTATCGGATTGGCGGGATATTACCCCAAGTTCGTAGAAGGATTCTCGAGTATCGCCAGACCCATGACCCAATTGTTGAAGAAGGACAAGAAGTTTGAATGGACCGGCAAATGTGAAGTGAGTTTTCAAGAACTCAAGAGGAGATTGATTTCAGCCCCAATCTTAATCATGTCGAATAACACAAAGCCCTTTGACGTGTATTGTGATGCATCCAAGATCGGTCTCGGATGTGTGCTTATGCAAGAAGGCAAAGTTATATCTTATCTATCTTGACAACTGAAACAACATGAGCCAAATTACCCAACCCATGACCTCGAACTCGCAGCCGTAGTTCTAGCCCTAAAGACATGGAGGCATTACCTGATGGGAAATCGTTGTGAGATTTATTCGGATCACAAGAGCCTGAATTATATATTCACTTAGAAGGAGCTAATTATGAGGCAGATAAGATGGATTGAGATAATCAAGGATTACGATCTGGACATTCCCTATCACCCCGGTAAAGCCAATGTGGTAGCAGATGCCCTTAGCGGATTGCCGTGCCGCTTGAACTCCATGATTTTGAAGGAGCAACCAAGTCTGCACAAAGAGATGGAAGATTTCTGAATGGAATTAGTGAGTGAAGGATTTTTGGCTAGCATAGAACGTCAACCCACTTTGATCAGCCAGATCAAAGAGACGCAGAAAGGAAATGCTAGTATCGACGGAATCAAGCGTCGTATCGGTACAGGCAAAGTACCCGGATTCACCGAAGACAAAGAAGGAGTTCTGTGGTACAAAGGACGCCTTTGTGTACCGGCAGATTCTGAGTTGAAAGAAGTTATTCTGAAGGAAGCTCATGATACTCTTTATTCTATCCACCCCGGAGGAACTAAGATGTATCAAGATTTGAAAGAGCAATTTTTGTGGCATAAGATGAAGAGAGAAATCAGAATCTATATCGCCAAGTGTGATATAAGTCAGCGAGTCAAAGCAGGACATCAAAGACCTGCTGGATTGTTGCAACCATTGCAGATTCTAGAATGGAAATGGGATTCCGTTGGAATGGACTTTATCACCGGATTGCCTACTTCTAGTAGGGGAAATGACTCTATCTGGGTCATAGTGGACAGGTTGTCCAAAGTCGCCCATTTCTTACCCGTCAAGACCACATATCAGAGTTCGAAGCTAGCGGAGTTATACATCGCTAGAATCGTTAGTTTGCATGGAGTCCCCAAGAACATCGTATCGGATCGAGGAAATCAGTTTACCTCGAGATTCTGGAAGAAAGTCCAAGAAGGTTTAGGAACCCGCCTAGATTTCAGTACCGCTTATTACCCTCAGACCGATGGACAAACGGAGCGAGTAAATCAAATACTCGAAGATATGCTAAGAGCATGTGTGTTAGAATATGGTTCTAAGTGGGAAGACTGTCTGCCGTTCGCAGAATTTTCATACAACAATAGTTATCAGGCTAGTTTGCAAATGGCCCCATTTGAATTTATGTACAGAAGAAAGTGTCGCAACCCTTTGAACTGGTCGGAAGTAGGAGAGAGTCAGATTTTCGGACTCGATATCCTACGAGAAGCAGAAGAGAAGGTTCACAAGATTCGTGAGCACCTCAAGACAGCCCAGTCTAGACAGAAGAGTTACGCCGACAAGAGACGTCGAGACCTCGCCTTCAACATAGGATATTTTGTATATCTGAAAGTGTCGCCATTGAAGGGAATGCAGCATTTCCAACTCAAAGGAAAGTTAGCCCCCAGATATATCGGCCCCTTCAAGATTCTGAACCGTCGAGGAGAAGTGTCGTATCAATTGGAACTACCCGAAGAGATGTCAGTCGTGCACAATGTGTTCCATATCTCATTACTTCGCAAGTGTCTCGAAGTCCCGGAGAAGACTGAAGTGTTCAAGAATATTGATCACCGGACTATAGAGATCAAGGATGACCTGACCTATCCTGAAGTACCCATCCGTATTTTAGAAGAAGCTTTCCAAACTACCAGAACCCGAAGCATCAAGTTTCTCAAAATTCAATGGAGCAACAACAGAAGAGGAAGCTACCTGGGAGCGCGAAGATCACATCAGGACGGAGTTTCCCGATCTCTTCAAATCCTAGGTAATCTTTTTCGTCCTTCTTCAAATCTCGGAACGAGATTTTGTTTAAGGGGGGAAGGTTTGTAACATCCCAAAAATACTAAACTTGGATCATCAAACTTTAATCATCAAATTTAGGGTTAACAAAAACTTTTCTAAATAAAAATATGAAAGCATGCATGTGTGTATGCATTCCAATTTGAATTCTTTTGAATTACCTTGCTTGTGTGTTTATTTGCTTGTAAAAGGATTCCTAGGTGAAATAAACATCATCTAAACAATCCCCACACTTTTCCCAAAGATAAATAAATCAAAACAAACAAAATAAAAAAATGGTCACTTTGGCCAATTTAACTCCCATGCCTACTTTGGCTGTCTCTAACTTTCAAAACTTAACAGAAACATGTTTGTATCTTTAGAACCCTTGATTGTACTCATAAAAAAGTACCAAGGCCCACCTTGTGATCATCCAGAAACATTCAAATGCATAGTTTAAATGACAGTTCAAAATTGAATCTATATCATATGGGAAGATCCCACTTTTTCAAAAACCACTCAAACAAGCTCAACTTTCAAAACCCAAGAATCCACAGACTCACCAGCACATGCCTAGCACACCCACCAAAAATCTTTTCAAAATTCAAAACTTGAATTCATGTAGCCATTTCATCAAACACCTTGCATATTCAAATCAAACAAAATCAAAACACTATAGTGTGGAGTGATTTTGGCATAACTTGTTCCCTCTCTGGACACCACTAGCCTTAGTAGATCATCTAACAACCTTAACTAATCTCTAGCACCACTGTAAGCTAGCCACTGTCATCAATGGTAAACAACCCGAGAGCACCATGGTCACCCCAGTGTGGACAGCAAGCTACAAGCAGCTCTAGCCTCGCCAACCTTGTCTGGGAGCAAGCTAGCACCCTACCGCCACTCCATGTCCCAGCCACGAGCGATGCCAGCCCCTGGACCACACACACCGACCATGCCAAGCTGCTCTGCAACCATGCCGAGAGCGCGCCCCGTGCGCCATGCTCGACAGACACCCACAGACCGCGCGTCGCCCTCGCCGCGTGCATACGTGATCACCACCGTCCCAGCAACCCCGCAGACACGCCCGTTCGCCGTCGCGCGGACCACGCGAGCTGTGCATCATTAAAATTTCTGTTGGGCACGCGCAGAGCACCGCAGCGTTCCGAACAATCCGCACCGCCCCACGCCTCGCCACCACACCGTTGAGCTTTACCAGGGAGCACAGCACCGCCCCCTACCGACGCCCACGCCGATAGCCCTCTGTGCTGTCGACCACGACGATCTTAGCTTGCGCCCGTCGGTCCCCTCTCGCCACTATAAATAGAGGCATCCCCCGCTCGAATTCTTCACACCATTCCACTCCCCTCTCACCCAGAACCACCCCGCCTCAGTCCCGGAGCAAGGCGAGCAGCGCATCGCCGGAATTTGGCCGGAGCCCGCCTCTGCGGGAGAAGAAGGAAGCCAGCGATTGGAGCCGCCCCAGGAGAAGCTGCCGGTACCAGGAGGTTCGCCGCCGTCGACTTCGTCGTTCGCCCGCATCGCCGACCTTCGCCTGAGCCACGGTGAGCCCCCGACGACCCCCACTGTGCCGCTAGGGTTCGAGCTCGCCGGTGACTAGTTCATCGTCGACGACGACCCTTAGCGTTGATCTTACTTCTAATCCAACGCACCACGTTGACCCGTACCGCTTCGCACCCCCCGTCTCACTGACGCGTGGGGAAGCAACTTAACCAGCCCGCGTAAGCGCTATGCGTAGCAGGCCGGCCCATTAGTAGTTCCCGCGCAGCCCAGTCGTTTGAATTTAACGTTTTCCATTTTAATTCAAACATAGTTATGTACCCAGTTTCAAAAATCAACATAGCTCGATTCGATGAACCAAATTGAATGAAACCAATTTTGTTAGAAACGTCTGGAAATGCTGAATGCAAGCCCGTTGGATTCAAATCATTTGGATCTATAGATCACCCTTGGTAAAAATAACAAGGCATAAGCTTTTCTGCATTCAAACATTTTTCAAATTTGAACTATAATAGCTTTTGAGTTGATTCCAACTCTCAAAAATCACATTTGATCATACCTTTCAGAATATATAAAAATATATGGGTTTACTTACAGAAATGATGTTCAAGTAATAAAAGAATGCCACATAGGCATTTCTAGTCATTTATTTTTATAAAAGGTTAAATCTTATTAAATTGTGACACCACTTTAAATCACATTCTCATGTAATGAAATGTGTGGTGATGACATGTGTCAACATGATCTCATGTTTGGTTTGGAGAATATTAAATCTTAAGTAGTTTTTCAATGAGTAGAAATTACTTTTATAAAAATAAAATTATTAAGTCAAGTTCTTGTAATGTTAGCGATGATGCTAGATCATCTATAGAACCTCTTTGTGTGATGATTGAAAGTAGTTAAGTATTGTTTGCTGATTGTGTACCTCGTATTTATTTATAGACGCTAGTACCGACCAAGGATCCGAGGAGGAAGGAGGATACTACGAAGAAGAAGCCGAGGAGAACTTCAACCACTGCTTTGCACAAGGCAAGCTAACACTTGCAATTATGAGAGTTAAATAACCTATGCAATGCACTAAGCATGCTTGGTTAGACACATTTGATGATACCCAATCCTACTTTTATTTGCAAGCTTCTACTTTATTTCTTTATCAAAGCTATTTAATTAGAGCTTACTTAAGTGATTTGTAGATTCTAGAGAGATAAGTGAAGGTTGCATAAAGAGCATAAAACTTGGCCTAAGCTAGATAATCTTTATGTCATCCTAAGGCATGAGATTGAATTTAGTTAAACCCCACTAGTTTACCACCCCTCATTAGTACTTACCCCCACTTGTAGATGCTAGTGCTAAGCATAAAACTTGATCAATAGATGGGAATACTTGGTGGAAAAAATGGTTATGAAAACCTTGGAATGATGGAACATTCTATTGAGATGTTTTGACATGTGTTTCCGAACACCAGATGATTTTGGTGATGAAAATGTTAAGGCATGAGCATTAACCCTTTATAAAACTGATGGTTGTCTGGATGCGATACCATTCCAATTTTACCGTACAACCACAATACCCGAGAATTGGGTAGGGCTTGACTGGAAACTTATATACCTTAGTATTAGTTCCCTCACGGCCAAGGTCTGAGCTGAGTTTACCTTGTGAAGATTGTCCACCTGTGCAGTACCCAAGATGACAGTTGATCATGGTTGGGAGGCCAAACTCACAGGAGAGGTGCTTATACTAGGGCGTGTAATTGAAAGGTTAGGATTGATTATCCGCATACTGAGTATGGTGAATTCAGGATTTATTTCTGACGGATGTATCGAATGTTGTGGTGAAAGTGTAAAATCTCTGCAGAGTGTCAAACTATTCGAATAGCCGCGTCCGCGGTTATGGACAGTTGGAGTAGCCATACTGTTCCCCCGTCATATGTTTTCAAAATGACTTATGAAATAAATTGAGACTTTGACTTGACCACAACAAAGTTGTGATATGAAATACAAGTTTCCACTTAGGTGTTATAAAACTTCAACTAGCTTTCTTCGTTTCTAAACTTAGTAGAGGTAAATCTAGCTTTTTGCAAAATAACCCTAGAGCTTAGTGTCCTACTACAAAAACCCCCTTCACTTGTTAGTATTAGTTTGCGAGTACTTAAAGAGTACTCATGGCTTTGTCCCTGACTATTCCCGTGGCCAGACTATGAAGAGGAGTACCTGGAGGATGGAACCCAGGAAGGTTACGACAACTAGGATCATCTCCCATCGTCAGCATTGCCTGTGACCCCGAAGATAGGGCTTCGCCTACGCTACCATTATTATTACGTTATTCCTCTGCTTGAGTTATATTAAGAACTGGATCATGAGATCCTTATTTGTGTAAGACCTTATGTATGGTTTGTAATGGATGATGTACTGTGGTATCCAATTCTGTTATGTCTCGCAAAACTGGTAATCCTGGGATTGTGATGTATGGCATAACAGGCATCTGGGATTAAAAAATCCGGGTGTTGACATTGTTTCACAAAACGCCCCGTTTTTTCACTCGGAAAATAAAAATTGGCTTTTTGGTGCGACGAAAAGGAAAACTTCCTCCTGCAACATTGTTCGCCATCCCATGATACACATGTGTGCATAATATGGGCACATTATCGCAAACTATACCGCGATTCTAGCAATAACATTGGTCATTTGACCTGAAATCCAGAAAACCTCAATTGAGATAGGTCATTTTGTGAAGGTTTTTTTGAGACACAATCAATATACCAAGTTTGGTATTTTTTCATGCAACTATGTCACATAATATGACACCATGCGTAGGTTTTGCATTGTTTTGATCGTTTTTGAATTTTTTATGCCCGTTTCAAACTATCGTCAAACTTTCTAAATCGAGGGGCATAAATATTCTTAGCTCAGGGCTGAGCCTCACTAAACTTACATTAGATCTCTATTGAAATAACATATTGTGAACCTAAAAATGATTTTTGCAAAAAATCATGAGCATCATATCATGTACCTGTAGTTCAAATCTAACTCATTTCCTACCGATTCAGCAGGATTTTGTCTTTTTACGAGGGGTGGACGAAAAGGTTTGAGATATCTAGGTTGGGAAATTGTGCATTCAATATGGTTTAATATTTTTGAAAAATGTGATATTATTATTTTGAAACTTTCATTTTGTGGTTGCTTCACAAAACACCCCTTTTTTGCACTCGAAAAATAAAAAATATGTTTTACAAAAGTATTTCTATTTTTTATATATATTTTTGTAAACAAATATGTTATATTTGAGTTTATATAGATAGATCTTGTTTTTCTGCAAATTTTGATATATTATATGTATTTTTCTGAATTTAAATGATTTAGTTATGATTTTTCTAAGATTAATGGGACAAAAAAGAAAAATGGCTACGCCGAGGTCTGAAACCTACGCCGACGACGTAGACTTGACGCCGTCGCTCTGCCGTTAGCCTAGTATGCTACGCCGATGGCCCCGTTTACGCCGTCGGCTGCCGTCGGCCTATTTATTCTACACCGACGGTAAAACTGGGCCGAAGGCCCGTCCAGCTACGCCGACGGTCCCGACATATTGCCGTCGGTGCATCAAAGGGCCGTCGGCCTATATTGTTATTCCCGTAGTGTTGTAAGCTTGCAGTGAGTCCCACGCATGCTAAATACTCGTGAGAAGGGTCTTTAAACTTCTTGGTTCGTTACCATTTAGAATTCAACACATTTTTATGTATATATTGCAATGTACCTTGAGTACCAAAGTACTAGTGTGATGAGAAATCTTCTCACGAGATTTCAACGCAGCTTAAATCAACGCACGTACACACCACATCGCGCCACTAACTGAAGATTTCTTGGAACGGACCTACCGAATTGCCAAAATAGAGAACCTGGAACTGGAAGTCGCTCAAAACGTCCACGAGCGCTCAAATGAAGTACACTTACGGGGGACGTACTCCATACGTGCGATCCATGGAGTCATGACCAAAATA
Source organism: Avena sativa (assembly GCA_916181665.1). NCBI lineage: Eukaryota > Viridiplantae > Streptophyta > Magnoliopsida > Poales > Poaceae > Avena > Avena sativa. Next base: position 363,255,056 of record OV702279.1, on the reverse strand, counting down.
ATATGTACCTACACAGGCACTAATCTACTCCTCTGAAACCCTGGACCTATTCGACGATAAGCCCCCGCTATAAATACGTCCCGGTTTGTGCACACTATCTCCACAGAGTAGCACGCGCAGCAACACATCACATAGCAAGTAGGAGTACTAGAAGAAGCAACATCGAAGCGTTCCTGCAGCAAAAATATGGCCACCACCAAAGGCGCTATGGCATCCTCCTTGGTCATCCTCCTCTCCGCGATCCTCCTAGCCACAGCCTCCGTGCAGGCGCGCCACGACAGCCTGCCGCCTCCAACGGCAGAGGCTCCGGCGCCAGTACAATCGGCCGGAGGGCAGTGCACGCTGGAAGGCATTGCTGAGGTCGGAGTGTGCATGGGCCTCATCAAGCTCGAGAGCGGCGTCCTCGGAAGGACGAGCACCGCTGCTAGGGATCTGTGCTGCCAGCGGATCCGTGGGAAGCCAATCGCCGACGCCGTCGCATGCCTATGCACCGTCTTCTGGCCGTTCAATGCCCGTGACCGCGCCGAGGTCGCCGACGGCGTCAATGCCGTCCTCACCGTCTGCGGCGAACCTCGCGTCCCTGACCCCGTTTGCATCCAAGGAAAGGCCCAAATCGGCCTCGCCGTCCGGTGATGCACACATCGGTGCCACGCACACGTCACCTCTGCTATAATATATGTGCCGCGTAAATAAATTTCTGATACCTGTATACTGTGTCTGTCGTCAGCCCAGCTTAAATCAGCGGCATGTATGCTGTTTAAGCCCCCTGCTCTTATAAATAAAAAGTCGTGATCTCATTGATAAAAAGAATGATTTTTGGCAAATGCTCCGGGTTCACTCTATAGCCGTCACTGATATAGAATCGGGCCTTATAAATCACGGCATCAGCAAGGAGTGTTCCTGAAGTTAGACTTCCAGAAAGCCTATAACCGTCTGAAGTGGTCCTTTGAAAAAGAGGGGGATTGACAACATGATGATCGGCTGGATTATACAATTCGTCATGAGCGGAAGAACATCAATCAATGTAGTCAACGAGGAGATTAGCCCTTATTTTCGGCCATCTTGCGGAGTTAGACAGGGGGACCCCATCTTCCCCCTCCTGTTTAACTCAGCAGTGGATGCCCTGGCAGAGATCATGGAAAGAGCCGAAGTCTCTGGCCACATCTCTGGTGTGGTGGGGCATCTTATCCCCGGGGGTGGTATCTCACACCTCCAGTATGTAGATAACACAATGATTATGGTACAAGGCTCGGACCTCAACAACATCAATCTCAAGTTCCTGCTTCTTCACTTTGAATCCATGTCCGGCCTCAAGATTTACTTCGACAAGAGCGAGGTGATGATCTTGGGATACTCGGATGAGGAGCGGCAGCGCATTGCGGACAACCTCAACTGCCGGCTGGCTGATTTCCCAATTACGTATCTCGGAATGCCCATCCAGGAGACTCGGGTGTTGATCAAGGACCTTGCTCCCCTGGTCACGAGGGTACGGTCCAAAGCTGAGCCCTAGAGAGCGCGGCTCACGAGTAAGGGAAGCAAGACGATCTTGATCAACTCGTGCTTATCGAGTCTCCCCATGTACCAAATGGGACTATACCTGCTACTAGAAGGGACCCATGCGGACTTTGCTAAAGAGTCGCCCCGCTTCTCCTGGGTGGCCAGGGATGGTCACCAAAAATGCCATATGGTTAAATGGGCTGATATATGCGCCCCCAAGGATCTTGGGGGCATAGGTATACTTGAATCACGCCGTTTTAATGTGGCCCTGATGCTGAAATGGGTGTGGCGTATCCTTAGGGATGATGTAGGTCTTTGGCTGAAGCTCATCAAGGCCAAGTACCTCTGGGACCGGCCCCTATTAGCATGCGAGTTGAGGGAGGGCTCCCAATTTTGGAAAGTCTTCCAAGATATCAAACAGATCATTCAGCAGGGGGTTGCCTTCACTATTGGCGATGGGTGTGGCATCCGGCTATGGTTGGACCCTTGGTTGCTGGGATCCCCTCTCTGCAAGGAGTTCCCGTCCTTGTTTGCCATTAGTGCCGACCCCTCAGGGTTGGTGGCCGAGGCCTTCCAAGAGGGACGTTGGAATATCCCATTCCGACGGACCTTTAGCCTGGCTGAGGCGACGGTCTTCCAAAGATTGAGGGTTGCGCTCCCTGAGGGCCTCTCTATAGGTAGCAACACGGTGTCATGGCACCTGACCCCATAGAGGGAGTTTTTGGTTAGCTCGGCTTACAAGGCCCACTTCCAGGGGCCGGTTCTTAGTTGGACTTCGCCCCTCTGTAAGGCCCCCTTCCTCTTAGTATCCGGATCTTCGTCTAGCAACTTCTCTAGGACCGCCTTGCCTCGGGTGTGGAGGTGGCTAAGCGGAATGGGCCCGGGAACTGCTTGTGTCCATTATGTGGGACACCGGAGACGTGTTCCCACATAATGTTCACTTTCTCGGCTGCTCAGTTCATGTGGAGCTTTGTCCACGAAGCCCTCGGGCCTCCCTGGCAGGCCTAGGACCACGGGGAGTTCCTATAGACTAAGGCAAACCGTGCTAGAAGGAAGCACCGCATCTTCTGGCTAGTGTTTGTGGCCATGGCTTGGATACTTTGAAATGTGAAGAATAAGATGGTGATTGAATAGATCTTCTCCAACCGAGCTTCTGACCCTATTTTTGCTTTTCTCGCTTTTCTGCAGCAGTGGTCCCCATGAGCACCTGGACGACATTCTGCGGGCGGTGAGGATGGCGGCGCTTCCCCTCGCGGCGCCCGATCACGTGTGATCCAGGATCTTGCCGTTTTTGTTTATTTGGGCTTTCTTGTGCTGAGGCCCCATCGGACTATTATTTTCTTCCTTTTTGGCTTCGGCCGGCCGCTTTGTGCGGTGAATCTTGTTTTATCTGGATGTTTGCTTTATTTATAAAGCGGTGCGCATGCCTGTTTCGAGGAAATGGAGAAGGTGAGAAATACTAGGGTGTGATTTCACATGCCAACAAGTTAAGTGAGATGACATAGCATCCATCGCTACTGAATCTAATATTTATTAATTATTATCATGAATAAAATATCTTAAACCGATACTCCCGCAATCTAGAATTTTCACCAACTTGGAATTAATGATTCAGTGGGCCGGGTGAGTTTATATGTGCGGCTCCTCCATAAGAGTTAATTTTTTAGTCATGTAACACACATTTTGTGTGTGCTACGGTAGAAAGTGAGATAGTGTACGCGCAAACAAAAGTGAGACGGTGGAATTTCCTCCGATCTCCGCTAGTTATAAGGCGTTCTTGTGTTGATACATATAGTCGATATAACCACAATCTAAAATTTCTTATGCATTAGTTCTGTGTGTGATGTCCATGTGAAGAAGCCTGCCTAGACCGCATGCATCACTACATATATGAAAGACAACCAACTCAGCTATCCATCTGTCGTACCAACTCAGCGATTGCACTGTAGATATGAAGTTTTGCACATCTACAGTGCTTCCCGTCTCCATACCGTGGCCGCGTCTATCCCAAACCATCGAGGCCTCCTCCCATCGCCCCCTCTTCGCCGTGTTCTATCTGTTGGCCGCCACGTACTTCGTCCCAGTGACTGCGTGCCGTCCCGTCTTATTTCCTCTCCTATATTTCCTCTTCTTTCCATGTCCCGTGGCGGAGAGGGTCTCTCCATTCTCGAGCCGCCGCCTATAAATTCCCCTTCCCAGCCCCATGTCAGAGAAAAAAGGGCCACCGCTGTCCTGGTGCCCTGCCACGTCTTCCGCCATGCCCTCCCCCTCTCCGTTCTCGAACTTCCTGGACGGCAGCGCGCGTCCCCCATCGCGACCTCCTGTCGAGCGGCCAGTCGCAATCGGCCAAAGCCGACCGTATGCGATGGAGTCGGCACGGCGGCGGTGCCACCTCCCAGGCGAGGGCAAGGCGGACGGTGCCCGCGTGTCGCGCGGCGCGATGAAGGCGGGTGGCGATGGCCACCTGCGCGCTTAGTCGCCGGGGGACAGCGACCGGCGAGGACGCAGTGGGAGCTGCCACGGCCTCCAATCGACAGCGACCGCGCCGGGATTCGAGGGGGTGGGCGTCGGGGGTCCGTCCAGCGATGCCGACGGCGCCATCTTATGTGTCCCTGTCGCTGGGAATTTGCGCCGCTGCTGGCCGACGGTCAGGTTGTGCCTAACCGCTGGGATCCGCCTCCGCCAGTTTGTCGAATTTGGGGCACCTTCGTGTTAGGCTGAAGCGACAGGAGCCAGACCATGGGAGGTGTGCCATGGCTGCCGCCGTTCCCAGAGAGGAGGTCGCGGTCACGCGTGGTGGTGGTGCAGGGATTGACACGTTGTGCGTTGCGCGTGTTTTCTGTGCTATCTCATCCCGCAATTGATGAGGCGACCATGCTACGATGCCATCTACTACTTGGTAAGAGATCTTTCTATAGGAGATGTAGGTCGCTCATGATGTCCTCCGTGGAGCGCGCGTCCGCCGAAGGCCGCCGGGACGGCGGCATCGATGCTGACGGTGGAGCACCAGTGTTCGAATCCGGCGAGAAGAGGATAGTGGGCGGCGCGGCGAGCAGCTTTTTCTTCATCTCCATGCCCTCTCTGTGTGCCGCTGGCGGTTGTTGCCACTCAGGCTTCTCTCTGTCCAACGTAATTACAAGTTTTTCTCCTTTTCAGGTACAAACACAATGCTTCGCGTGAGAAAAAGGACTGGTATGATTTGGATCTGCTGTATGTGTTCTCGGTGAGATTTAGTTCTTTCTCCCCTCAATCAATAGACGTTCTCAGTGAGAAATCCTTTAGATGATAATTCCTGACGTCCTTGATGTTTGTTTAACCCCAAGGCTCGCCTTATATTCCTTTACCAAATAACGAATTTGCACATGTGTTAATTCCTTATTCTAGCATGTGGAGTTATGGACTGTGTTGTTTAACTACGTTCAGCTATTTTCATAGTTTAGTGATTCTCGCATATGATTCTTGCATTGATCAATTTTGCCTGGGCCTTTTGTTTTTGATTTTTTGGTTATTTTTGCAGGTTCTTGGCCTGGGAGGTCTTATTATGGTGATCCTCGCCATGTATATTTTTGGTTATGGTGATCCTTGCCATTTATGTAGGCATTGCACTGAATATTTTTGGTATCTGGAGGGTTCCAGGCGCTTGAATAGGTGGAGTCGAATTGGTTATACTGGTTGTTGAAGTGACGGAAGGGTATCACTTTGGATTTATCCTCATTGGCCTTTTTCTTTGGCCGAGCTACTTGCTTTGATGGAGATGCTGAATCTAATAGGTTCGTGCAATTGATTCGTGAGTACAATTTTGTGTTCGCCTTACTTCTTTTGGTGTTCATGTTGGTAAGATAAGATAGTTTGCATTGCCGTCAAGCTGTAGTGAATATGTATTGGAGATTTTGGCGGGGTTTGTTGGTAGATATTTTTCTTCTTCAAAAAATGCTTAGAAGTTTGAATTCAGATGAGCAGTTCATTTTCCTGGCCACTATGTACTCTTCAAGGCAAAGCAAACTTTTTTGGAACATAATAACATGAAAGCATTTTATTCATGTAGGAATATTTTACGGAGAGAAGTGCGAAGGGGTACACACTGATCAATGAGAGAACATCTCTCCCAGGACATGGACATGTATCTAAAGAAACACGGCTAATATCTAGAGACCTACACTGGATTTTGAGATTTTAGCAGGGCCAGATGGCAAGTCTTTGCATTGAAGCACCTATTGACATGAGATGTTCTGCTTGGATGCAAAGTTCAGGATTTTTGGATAGCTGCAAGGGGCCTGATGACACACTGACTTGAGGCGTTGAAGATGGATGTAGCCGCTGCCTCTAAAGACAATACCGAGCAATCTATAAAGAAACTTGGTTCCTGTATGGGAAGCTTCTTAGCCACAACAGCCTGGAGAGGAGATGATGCTGGTGTAGATAGGGTTGAAACATGCAGCTGTTTCAAGTGCTAATTGCAATCAGTAGCGATGCTAGGTACCGTGAGTCATGTCTGTTCTTTTTCTTCTCATGTTATGGCCATCTTGATATTGCCTACATCTGTTTTCTTGCCTATCATTTAGTTCAATTATTTATATGAGGTATTACATGTTTGCATTCTACTGTACAATACTTTTTTCCAACTAAACAACTATTCTTTATATGCATGAATGCTTTTGTTACTTAGCCCTCTCATGCAATCACTCTTGTGAAATACTTACTATATTATCAGTTGGCCTTTTTCCTTCCCAAATTAACTCTTTGTAGTGTAGATTGCCGTAATTTTTTTTTGTTGCCATAAACAGATTGGTAAGGTGTTCTGAGCCTAAAATATTTCCAACTGCCTTGCTGACTGTACTGTCCTGATAGCTTTGAGAGAAAAGTAAGTACCGCTTTGTTTCTTAACATCTCTTCTATTAGGTAAACCAGTATAGCGCTTATGTCCACGTCGTGTGCTCAGGACCATTAAAAATAGGTACAAAGCTGCTATACAACTCTGTTGACAAAAGAACTGCGCCCCTTTTTCACACTCAACTCAACAAAACCTGATTAAATACAGAACACAGTTCATTTATTAGTATACACCATTGAATCAACAACACGGGCGCGGCGTGTCGCCGCGCCTAATTTCCTAGTATAGTCAAAGTTTTGCGTCGTCAGCGATCTGTCGCACCACACACTCGATCTGTATTAGTGTCTGCTAGTTAAAAGACGCTAGCTCTTGTATGGATAATACATGTAGTTGTGGTGTGCAACGAACTAATATAAAATTTCCTATGCATTAATTATTTTTGCAACTAACTAATATAAAATTTGCGTAGGAAGAGAAATTTTAGGTTTCAACCGGCCGGGGCCGGCTAAATTCAACGCCTGTACTTGCAATTTACCTTGAGTACCGATATAATATTTCTTGCTTCAACTTTGACCATCATCTATCTAAGAAACAAGAGATAGATCACAGCGATAGGCCGGCTCACATTTTCTCACGTACGTGGCCACATCGCGCGACTAATAACGGGCCGGCCAAAAGAGAAAAGGAACTCACCCAAAACATCCACGAAGCCATGCTGCATGAGCTGAAATATACTATATATGATCGTACGTACGGTACTATGTACGATCCATGGAGCCATGACTCTACAATCTGTACGTACGCAAGCAGTAATGACCTCTCTGACACCCGCGACGACCTGTGAGGTACGCCGATTAGCTTCCTATAAATACGGCCAGCAGGTTTGCACACACACTCTGCCATCACAAGCTAGCAGACCAACATCCGCAGCCAGTTAGCAACGGCACATCTCAAAAGAAGAAGAAGCAGCAACCAAGCATCACCCACCCCAATCAATGGGGGCTTATAGCTCCTATGCGACGTCTTTATATGGAATTGGAAGAAAAGCGACATCGTTGAAAAGAATAGCTTGCATGCGACGGTTGTGAGGCAGCTAATATCCCAGGGCCACACGGGCCTTAAAACGGTCGTAAGGACACATTTAACTTTGTTCCAATATTAGGGTTAATCCAAACCGGTTGGTTGGGACAGCCAGTCAAACCAACCGCTTCCGACCGAGAGCACGCGTAACACTGACTGTAGCTTCCCCGACGGCGGCGGCGGACCTCACCCATCGTTCTCGGCGCCGGCGGCGGCGGCACGGCAATTAATTTAGGCGGCGGCGCTTTCGTTCGACGACGAAGGTGGTGAGTGCCATTTGAAAGCTAATTCCTCTCCCATTCTTCTCAATTCGAGATCTGAGCGTGCCCATTGATGCTAGATTGTGGAGGCGAGGGTGTGCTGAACGGGGCGAGGGGGAACGATATGGAGCATGGAGAGGGGACTTCTAATCGGTATATCCCGTATCTCTGCACTTAATTTCTCTAAGGTTGAGCTCTTTGTTCGCTTCCGCTACCTCACAGTGCCCGCCAAAAACAGGGGAGACGATGTTGCGCGCCAAACCCTCGAATTTCGCATCAATTTCTTTTCCTCTAGGGCTGTTTTAGTTGATGGCAGCACGCAGATCATTGAGAGAGACACGGTTGTTAAATGGGAGGTGGAATTAGAACATGTTGATCCCCAAGAGCTAATAAACATGGGAGAGGAGGCAGTAAGGAAAATGGTGGAAAAAATTGGGGATAGTGTGGTTTGGGGGCCAGAGCAAGAAGTTTCTTTGTTACGATTTGGTGATTGCAAATGTGACTATGTTAGGGTTGAGACAGGGGAACATATAGTTGATGAAATCGATGAATGAAACGGTTGGACAAGCAAAACTGTTCTGTTTTTAGCAGAGCTCATTGATCTGAAACCTGATTCGAGGGTTGGATATGTGGCCTCGAAGCTGGCTGCTCAGATGGTCGAGGATGATTGGGCTGCACAAAGGCAAGTAATGTCTATACTTACTGAGTTGGAAGTGTTAACAGTGGAGGATGATGATGCTAATGCACAAGGGGAGGCTGCAGATGGTAATGCACAAAGGATTGTAACTGTTGATTGGAATTCAGTTGAGATACATGACCGCACTGATTTGGTCATTGCACCAATAGATGACATTGAAATGGCAAAGCTTTTTGGCATTCCTATAGATGACAGAGACAAGGAGAAGAAGAGGGATGAAGCTGCAAATGATGGTGACAACCATTTAAGAGATGAAGAGGCAGATATAGATCTAGAGTTGTTGGAAAATGCTGCAGTTCATGTAGATGATGCACATGATGATGAGCTAGTAACAGTTTATGACAAAGAGGACCCAGTTATTGAAGTTGGGAGATTGTTTCCAAGCATGGATGAATTCAGGATGTGTTTCAGGACATATGCAGTCAAACGTGAGTTTGCTACCAAGACTATGTGGACCGATAAAAAGAAGTTCTATGCAAAATGCATAGGTTATGATGGTGGTGCCAAGCCTTGCAAGTGGTATATATCTGCTAGACGCCAACCTGATGGAAGGACAATAAGAGTGAATCAAATTCCAAAACCTCATACTTGCATTACAAGTTCTCAAACAGTTACAAAGATGACATCACAATTATGGGTTGCAGAAAAGATCAAGCCCATTTTAGCCACAACACCAAACAGCACTGCAAAGAGACTGAAAATAGACTTGGAAAAGCAGTACCCCATTAAGCTGAATTATACTACAGTGTGGAAGGCAAAGCAAAGGGCAATGAAAGAGCTATATGGTGATTGGGCAAATACCTTTCGAATGCTTTATAACTTCAAAGCAGAAGTAGAGAAGAGGTCACCTGGAAGTGTTGTGGAGATAGATACTGAGGTAACAGCTGATGGGAAAATCTTCTTCTCTAAATTCTTCATGGCTTTAAAGCCTTGCATCGATGGCTTCAAATCAGGTTGCCGTCCATATTTGAGTATAGACTCATCTTTCTTGACTGGAAAGTGGAATGGTGAACTAGCAGCATGCAATGCTTTAGATGGACACAATTGGATGTTCCCTGTAGCTATTGGCATGTTTCAGTCTGAGACAGAGGCATCATGGACATGGTTCATGATGCAGTTGAAAAGATGCATAGGGCCAGTCTCTCCATTGGCAGTGCACACAGATGCATGTAAAGGTTTAGAAAATGCAGTGAAGATTGTTTTCCCTCATGCTGAGCAGAGGGAGTGCTTCGGCCATATGTGGATGAATTTGATCAAAAAATTCAGAGGAGATGATTTTGGACGCATGTGGCCAGCAGCAAGATCTTACACCAGGCAGACACATTCATATCACCTTGAGAAGATTAAGGCGGCATGCTCTGAGGAGGATAGGGTCAAGTTTTGTACATGGTTGGAAACCTACCATTCTCTTTTATGGTACAGGTCTGGTTTTAACACTGCCATCAAATGTGATCATATCAACAATAATTTGGCAGAAAGTTTCAACAAAAAAGTGAAGGAGTTAAAAGACTTGCCTGTCCATGACATGGTTGACCAGATCAGGATCATGATCATGAGGTTGTGGGAATTGAGAAGAAGGCTTGGTGATGTTCTTCAAGGAGATAAGCTTCCTGATGTTGTGCAGCAGGTGGTCAACAGGAGCAGAAATCTTGCACATTTGCGTGTTGAGAAATCCTCATTGTGGGGTGCTGAAGTCAGAGATACAAAGACTGGCAGGAGGCATGTTGTTGACACTCAATTGCATGAATGCACATGCCTTGAGTGGCAACACACTGGGAAGCCTTGTGAGCATGCCATACTTTTCTTGGCCTCCAAACACAAGCTAAATATGCACCCATATTTGCATGAGTATTATTCTGTAGCAAAATTCAAGGCTGCATATGGAACACCAATTCCAGCACTTACAGATCAGTCTCAGTGGCCTGAAGTGGACATTCAGTTCTCATTGTGTCCTCCTTTGATGAAAAGAAAGGCTGGCAGGCCCAAGCAGAGTAGATTCAAGGCTTGGTTTGAGAAAGGTGGGAGCAGCAAGAAGGGAAACAAAGATGAAAAGAAAGATGCCAAGCCAAAAAGGGCCCAAAAAGGTAACAAGAATAGATGCAAACTCTGTGAAGAACTTGGACACCGAGCTGGCTCTACCAAGTGTAGATACACTGCTGAAAAGCCAAAGTATGTTCATCCAAAATCTATCCCATTTCTTGTTGATGATTTTTCTCCCCCAGCTAACTTGCTTGTTTTCAAGAGGAAGCGTGGAGAAAAAGGCCCACCTCTTGTTGTTGACGAATGCTGGCCAGTGAAAAGGGAAAGAATCAATGGCCAAAGAAAGAAGAGAACTAACCAGATCATGTTTGGTGCTGCTGAGGTGCAATCTGAACTTGTTTTGGAGGATGATGTGCAAACTGTTGAGGCTTTAGGGCACACCGTTTCTGATTTGGAAGCTCTGGTGCAAAATGAGGGGCAAAATGAGCCTGTTGTTGAGGCTATAGTGCAAAATGAGCCTATTGTTGAGGCTCTGGTGCAAAATGAGCCTGTTGTTGAGGCTCTGGTGCAAAATGAGCCTGTTGTTGAAGCTCTGGTGCAAACTGACCAAGTTGTTGAGGCTCTGGTGCAAAGTGACCATGTTGTTGAGGCTCTGGTGCAAAGTGACCATGTTGATGAGGCTCTGGATCATGATCATGAGGTTGTTGAGGAGGTGCAGGAGGTGAAGGAGACTCTTGGACGTGATGTGGGGAGGCCAGATGGTAATGGTAAGAAAAAGAAGAGCATAAACCTATTGTGTGGTGTGAAACTTGTGAAGGAGAAGAAAACGAGGGGTAAGAAGAGCCAAAAGAAATAGACATTTGTTATTGTTGTAAACATTTGACACTTGTTGTTGTAATAATTTGGCACTTGTTGTTGTAAACATTTGTTATTATAATAATATGTCACTTGTTGATAATTTGGACAAAATTCAAATATGATGGTAAATTTGAATTTCAACATATGTAGCTATGTCACTTTTCTATGTTTGTATGAGCTTCCAACGTTTTTCTCATATGTACAATACAACTCATCCTCACCCTGATCCCTTTTGTGAAGTACAACTCACCCTCACCCAAAATGGGGTAGAAATGGGCTCCAAAGCTAGGGTAAACCACCCCATTTCTAAGTAAGTTTTTTTTCGACCATTTCTAAAACCAAGTTAGATATTTTTCCTCAGAACTATGTCACATAACATGACACCATGCGAAGGTTTTGTATTTTTTTTGAATTAGTTATGCACATTTGAATGTCTGGTCAAACTTGAAGGGTTTTCATAAATATTATAAGCTAGGGGCTGAGGCTCGCAAAACTAGCATTGGATCTCTGATGAAATAGCATGTTGTGAACCTAAAAATTATTTTTACAAAAAATCATCAGCATGGAATCATGTACCTGTAGTTCATATCTTACCCACTTCCAGCCGATTCGGCAGGATTTGTCTTTTTCACTAGGGATGGAATAAAAGGTTTGAGATACTCAGGTTGGGAAATTGTACATTCTAGGTGGTATAGTATTTTTGAAAAATAGGATGTTACCATTTTGAAACTTTAATTTGGTGGTTGCTTCACAAATCCCCCCCTCTTTCGGCACTCAGAAAATAGAAAATGATTTTTCTGTGCGTCGAAAAGGAAAACTTTGTGCTACAACATTGTTAGTCATCCCATTATAGACATGCATGCCAAATATGGGCACATTATCACAAAATATGTCTTGATTCTAGCCATATCATTGGTCATTTGACCCGAAAGCCAGAAAACCTCGGAGATAGGTCATTTTGTGAAGGGTTTTTTGAAATATGATCAATAGACCAAGTTTGATATTTTTCCTCACAACTATGTCACATAACATGACACCATGCGAAGGTTTTGTATTTTTTTGATTTTTTTTTGAATTAGTTATGCACATTTGAATGTTTGGTCAAACTTGTGAAACCCCGTTGACTGCATCCTAAACCCCGCTAACCCTAAGGCCGAATGAGGACCGTAGATCTAACCCTAGCGCGACACTGTGGCCGTCCGATCGCGTCTTCTAGAAGGATTCCGCGGGTGGCTCTGGACGATCCGTGGAAGGGCTTGTTCTGCAACCTGATTGGTTGGCGTCTCTTAGAAGGATTTCGTGGCTAGCTCTTGGCGATCCGTGGGATGGATGATTCTGGAATCTGATTGGCTTCATCGTTTTTACGTGCAACAGCGTGGCATGCGAGCGTGGCATGCGAGGGCGCTGGGTGGGGCGGGCTGCACCATGCGGGCATGCAGCTGCCCCTAGCGTCGCAGTCTAGCTATTTTACGTCCAACAGCGCTGCAGCGTATTTACTCCCTCCGTCGCATTAAATAAGTTTACGTGTAACAACTTTCTCCAGTCAAACTTACTCCCCTCAGGTTCATTGTAATAAATGAGACTTTGCATGATACCATATCTATGTTATTTTGCACTATGTAGTAGTAACTTAGACTAGTAACATATGCATGATACCACATTTATGTTTATTGCTTGTGGGCAACCCATAAGCTTGTAGGTCACCCTTAAGGAAAATCTTCTAAAGTAAACCTCCACTATGTATATGGATAGCCATATGGACTACTTTTTGGCTTGTGGATAGCCTTATGGACTACATAGTGGATGCCCAAGTGCATTGGAAAGGTAGAAGTACATTTTTTGTGGACAAATTTTGAAGCCAAACGTACACTTATTTGTGGACAGAGGGAGTATGCATGTTACTATGACCAGCAGAAAAAATATCAAAATCTAAAATATATAATAAATATAACGTACAGCGTTGGCACACTCCAGACCGTTGGACCGAGCGTGGCATGCGAGGGCGCTGGGCGGGGCGGGCTGCACCATGCATGCAGCATGCAGGGTCGGGGGCGGCGGTGCAGGGGTTACAGTACGTCGCATCCTAGCTATTTTTTTTCTCTCTTTCGCATTGATCACGCCCGCTTCCCACACGCAACGCAGCGCACGCGTCTCGTCTCGGCGTCTGGGCGGGCTGCACCATGCATGCAGCAACTGCCCCTAGCGTCGCAGTCTAGCTATTTTGCGTGCAACAGCGCTGCCCCATTAAATAAGTGTACGTTGAACAACTTTCTTCAGTCAAATTTATTTCCATCTGGTTCATGCGCCATACAAAAAGTCAATATTACTCCCACCGATTTTTCTTGCGTGTGTAAAAACGAACGAGTACCTTGGTACTAGATTCCTGCATTTATTACCGAAGTAAATCAAGGCCAAATTATATTTTCCCTTTTATTTTTCACTGCCAATGAACAACTACCTTGGACGTTTTTTTCTCTCTTTCGCATTAATGCACATGCATGCATGCAGGGGCGGGGGCGTCGCATCCTAGCTATTTTTTTCTCTCTTTCGCATTGATCACGCCCGCTGCCCCGCTTCCCGTCTCTTTCGCATTGATCATGCATGCAGTGGCAACGCAGCGCACGCGTCTCGTCTCGGTGTCTGCGCCAACGCGACGCTGGATTCCCATGCCGCCCTTCACGCCCCGCCCTCAATAAATAGGCAAAACGCCTTTGCCTCCTCATCTCATCTTGCCCCTCATCTCTTCAACCTCGAGCCCGTCCCTTTGCCTCCTCCCAGCCGCCCCCCAAACACTCCGACCATGGCGACCTCCCCCTTCCGCCTCCCTTCCGACACCGAATTAAGCGACGAGGACAATCACCCGGACCACAAGCAGTGGTGGGAGCAGCGGGCGCCCACGCGCCCCAAGCGTGGCAAGAAGAAGGAGAAGAAGTCCCCGCCCTGCCCCTGGGGAGACCAGGGCCCCATCGTCCACAACCCCGTCCCCAACCTCCCCGGCGGCGGCGACCTCCCCTCCGAAGCCTACTGGGCTAAGGCGGCGAAGGAGGAGGCAAAGCAGGAGGCTGCTATCGCCAGGTGGGAGGAGAAGGAGGCCCAACGCTCCTTGAAGAAAAGGCGCAGACGGCAGGAGGAGGAGCAACGGGAGGCCAATGGCCGGGCCTTCCGGGAGGAGCAACGGAAGCGGGACCAGCGGGAGAGGCTGGCGGCGTGGAATGCGGCTGCACCGGCACCGCCTCCACCGCCGATGGAGTAGGGGTTAGGGTTTAGGGGCTAGCCCAGGGTTTAGGCGGGGCGCCTATTCCGCCCCTTCTATATTATTGTACTTTTTTATTTTTATTGTAATGTTATCGATCCCCCCTATCTAATATAAGTAATGTTATCCCAATATTATCTATCCCTTGTTTCATTGTAATCTGTGTTTTATTGTATTGTCATTTGTCAAAACACCCAAAACAACAAGTGTATAAAACAAAAGACACAAAAACAAGTTCATATAATACTCGTGCAATATTTATATATTTACAAGTATATAAAACAAAAGACACAAAAACAAGTTCATATAATACTCGTGCAATATTTATATATTTACAAGTGTATAAAACAAAAGACACAAAAACAAGTTCATACAACACATGGTTCATTTTCAAATAAGACATTTACATATTTACATAAGTTAAAGGAGCGCCCAAGTTATGTTAGTTAAATGGATGTCCTTGGACTTCATTTATATATTTACTTTTGCAAAAAAAAAGATTGCAACCTGAGCACGAGTATCTGCAGATCCACACGTTCCTATTTAGATTGTAACGTGAGTACTATTTTTTTGCCGAATCAACATATAGTTATTATTGGGCCTGGATACGTCCATTTTGGCATGGCTAAGTTATATTTGGGCCTGGCCTTTTTCAATCCTCGTCAATTGTTTTTTTACTTTTCAACCCCTCCCCCTCCCCTGCACACGGGCGCCCCCTGCACACTGATAAAAGGAACACTGACGAAACTGAAGAAACACTGATTTCGAAAACAGAGCAGCTCAAAATTAGCCCGAATTTGTGTTGCATTTTATTCAAGCCAAAGACATAGACCATTACATCCATTACAAAGCATCACTCGAACACTGACTGCGCTGTCTAATGACTAACGATGAGGAGATAAACTAATCCGAGAAAAATTACACAAAAATAAAAAAAACCGGCCATCAGATTGTCCTGCTTCTTCAATTCGATGATTTACCTTAGCTGCTTGTTCATCTTCTTTAGCTCGGCCTTCACTTCCGCATCCACCGTAGTACCAGCGGAAATGGGGTTGCCACATCCCAATTGCTCCACCACGGACGGGTTTTCGAGCTCCCAGGATGCTACCTCCACCCCAATTCGCTCGATGTACTCATCAAGCCACTCAAAATGCCCACATTTTGGCAGTTCCTGAAATCGCAGAGATGAACCCTAAATCCCAAATTCGATGAAATGCATGAAATTTCGAAAGAAAAGCGAGAAATTGGCGCTCGGAACACTCAGATCTCACCTTTCCCGGCTCGGGCTTGCTCTCACACTTCACAAATTCCCGACCAATGTTGCCGTTCTTGTCGGTGGATGTGACAAGCCGCTTCAGGGGCGCGGTACGGGGGCAATCGGGGCACCTCCTCATCGGCACCGCACCATACCGAGGCCATGAGCGGTGGGAGGAAGCAGAGCTCGACATCCCTCGCCGGCGTTGCCGCACTTGCTCGCCGGAGAAGAAAACAGAAGGGGATGAGATGCTGGAACGGTGGCGGGAGTGCTCAGGTACGGGGACGGATCGGGGCCAACGGCTCTCTTCGACCACAGGGTGGGTCCCACGATATGAGGTGGACATCAGGTGAGTTCCGCCGTGACGTGGAGAGGCTGTGGGTCCTACTGTGCTCAGCTGATTCGAATTCTTTGACGGTCTCGTGGGGTTAAGTACAAAGTGTCACACGGGAGCTATTTGCCACCTCACAACCGTCGCATGCCAGCTATTGTTTGCAACGATGTCTCTTTCCTTCCAATTCCACGTAAAGACGTCGCATAGGAGCTATAAGCCCAATCAATGGCCAGCAGCAAAGCCATGGTGCCCTCCCGCGTCTTGCTCCTCCTCCTTGCCGTGATGATACTCATGCTGTCCATGGCCCCCGTCCAGCTGGTGCGTAGTGACAAGAGCGCGCCGCCTCCGCCTCCGCCTCCGCCTCCGCCTCGACAGGCGCCGTGGCAGTCCGCCGGGAGGTACTGCACGAATGACTACTTGTCTGATCTCCAACGCTGCTTCACCGGTGACCTCTTCGTAGTGTTTCCACCCCAGACCAGAAGCGAGAGGGAGCAGTGCTGCCAGCAGTATGTCCGAGAGATGCCAGAAATCGCCGATGAGTGCCTGTGCGTTGCCTTCACGAAATACTTACGTGACCGATCCAACTTGGAATTGCTCGTCAAGAGTGTGCTGTCAGATTGCGGCACTCCTGTGCTCCCCGGCTTCGTTTGCCCCATCCCTTTGATGGGCTAATAAGCCTCACTGCTGTGCCGGCGCGCACAAAGCAGTCCCACCTCTCCTACTAATATATCTATCCGCATAAATAATGTGTCATACTACTACTATCTTGTACCGGTTTAGGCCCAGCTTAGCTTTGTCGAGACGTTCATCATTGCTGTTGCTGATGGTCTTCTAAATAAAAGTTCAACTTATATGTACTGTATGTCTCATGTGTTGGCCCCGTCTCACAACATAGTTTCTGCTGCCCTCGTACTTAATTTGCATGCAAAAATACACCAGGATTTATTTTTACTTGATAAGGATGATATATATATATATAGCACTACCGAGAATTTGTTTCTATATATGTTTTGTTTTGGGTTCTGCATGTAGTTAAGGTGTTCATGTAACCGGTTCTTGTTCGGCAACGTGTATATGCCATGTGTACAAAACCGGCAGAGTTTCAGCCAGGCATGTATGGTCAGATACCGAGGCGCCGTGCGATGCGGCAAGTTTGGCGAGATGCCTGTGATCGTGTGATGCAATCTGTAAACAGGAGTTGAAGCGTAGTTAAGGATGACAATGGGGTGGGTTTGGGTGGTAGACCAAAACCATATCCAAATCTAGATCATTAGCCTCATTCTTTTTTTCGATAAAGGATGCCTTTATTATTTTTATAACTTACACCCGGCCTCTGCATAACTAGATGCACACAGCCGACACCAATCCACAAGGTCCAACATAAAAGAAAGATACAAAGCGAATTACATATCAAAATGAGAAATTGTAATAGCGCCTAGGTGCATAGGCAAATCTATCCAAAGATTATGCTGCCATCACTAGTGGAAACAAGGTCTTTTGTTGATCCCGAAAAAGGGCTTTAACACCGGTTCTTCTAAGAACCGGTGTTAAAGGGAGGGGCCGTACCAGCGTGGCCCCTGCGGCAAAAAAGGAGCCCCCCTTTAACACCGGTTCATGCCACGAACCGGTGTTAAAGGATCCTGCAACAGGTGGCCCGCACAGCCCCCCCCCTTTAACATCGGTTCGTGGCTTGAACCGGTGTTAAAGGGGGGGGCTATATAAGACACCACCCCAGCCCACACACACCCCACTCTTCCATTCTTTCACATTTTGGAGCCTAGCAAGAGGGTGTGAAGAGTGCTAGTTTTTTTTTTCTTATGCACAAGAGGTGTTCGGTGAAATGCCCGAGAGCTCAAAATAAGTTTTCTTGTTGCTCTTTCCGTCTCGGTCGAGGTCGGCAACTATCCTTTCATGTGTCATTGATGTACTATATATATAAATGGTCATCTCCCTATTATTTTTTGATATATACTACATATTAATGCAGATGAACCGGCAATGGATGTACGGTGACCGCCGCACTTCCGAGTACATTACGGGCATCCAAAATTTCATCGTTGTGGCTAATGCAAACCGTGGTCACAATGGTTTTATGTGATGTACGTGTGTTCACTGTCAGAACAAGAAAGACTACTCAAATACCATAACCATTCACGCCCACCTGCTTCGATCCGGTTTCATGCCCAGCTATAATTGTTGGACCAAGCACGGAAAAAAAGGGGTTGTGATGGAAGACAACAAAGAAGAAGAGGATGATGGCAACTATCATAATATGTATCCTGAATATGATGATAATGCAACGGGGGTAGATAATGAAGATCAAGAGGGAGCAGATGGTTTTGCATTGTTTTGATCGTTTTTGAATTTTTTATGCCCGTTTCAAACTATCGTCAAACTTTCTAAATCGAGGGGCATGAAAATTCTTAGCTCGAGGATGAGCCTCACTAAACTTGCATTAGATCTCTGATGAAATAGCATATTGTGAACCTAAAAATAATTTTTGCAAAAAATCATGAGCATCATATCATGTACATGTAGTTCAAATTTAACTCATTTCCTACTGATTCGGTAGGAATTTGTCTTTTTCACGAGGGGTGGACGGAAAGGTTTGAGATACCCCGATAGGGAAATTTTCCATTCAATATGGTATAGTATTTTTTAAAAATTTGGTATTATCATTTTGAAACTTTTATTTGGTGGTTCTTTCACAAAACGCCCCGTTTTTTGTACTCGGAAAATAAAAATTGGCTTTTTGGTGCGACGAAAAGGAAAACTTCTTCCTGCAACATTATTAGCCATCCCATGATACACATGCGTGCATAATATGGACACATTATCGCAAACTATACCGTGATTCTAGCAATAACATTGGTCATTTGACCTGAAATCCAGAAAACCTCGATTGAGATAGGTCAT
Source organism: Avena sativa (assembly GCA_916181665.1). Lineage (NCBI taxonomy): Eukaryota > Viridiplantae > Streptophyta > Magnoliopsida > Poales > Poaceae > Avena > Avena sativa. The sequence continues at coordinate 363,236,095 of OV702279.1, read as the reverse complement.
TTTGTGAAGGTTTTTTTTGAGACACAATCAATATACCAAGTTTTGTATTTTTCCGTGCAATTATGTCACATAATATGACACCACGCGAAGATTTTGCATTGTTTCGATCGTTTTTGAATTTTTTATGCCCATTTTAAACTATCGTCAAACTTTGTAAATCGAGGGGCATGAAGATTCTTAGCTCGGGGCTGAGCCTCACTAAACTTGCATTATATCTCTGATGAAATAGCATATTATGAACCTAAAAATGATTTTTTCAAAAAATCATGAGCATCATATCTTGTAACTGTAGTTCAAATCTAACTCATTTCCTACTGATTCGGCAGGAATTTGTCTTTTTCATGAGGGGTGGACGGAAAGGTTTGAGATACCCCGGTTGGGGAATTGTCCATTCAATATGGTATAGTATTTTTTAAAAATGTGGTATTATCATTTTAAAACTTTTATTTGGTGGTTGTTTCACAAAACGCCCCGTTTTTTTCACTCGGAAAATAAAAATTGGCTTTTTGGTGCGACGAAAAGGAAAACTTCCTCCTACAACATTGTTCTCCATCCCATGATACACATGTGTGCATAATATGGGCATATTATCGCAAACTATACTATGATTCTAGCAATAACATTGGTCATTTGACCTGAAATTCAGAAAACCTCGATTGAGATAGGTTATTTTGTGAAGGTTTTTTTAAGACACAATCAATATACCAAGTTTGGTATTTTTCCATACAACTATTTCACATAATATGACACCACGCGAAAGTTTTGCATTGTTTCGATCGTTTTCGAATTTTTTATGCCCGTTTCAAACTATCGTCAAACTTAATAAATCGAGGGGCATGAAGATTCTTAGCTCGGGGCTAAGCCTCACTAAACTTGGATTAGATCTCTGATGAAATAGCATATTGTGAACCTAAAAATGATTTTTTTCAAAAAATCATGAGCATCATATCATGTACATGTAGTTGAAATCTAACTCATTTCCTGCCGATTCAGAAGGAATTTTTCTTTTTCACGAGGGGTGGACGGAAAGGTTTGAGATACCCGGTTGGGAAATTTTCCATTCAATATGGTCTAGTGTTTTTAAAAAATGTGGTATTATCATTTTAAAACTTTTATTTGGTGGTTGTTTCACAAAACGCCCCGTTTTTTGCACTCGGAAAATAAAAATTGGCTTTTTGGTGCGACGAAAAGGAAAACTTCCTCCTGCAACATTGTTCGCCATCCCATGATACACATGTGTGCATAATATGAACATATTATCGCAAACTGTACCGCGATTCTAGCAATAACATTGGTCATTTGACCTGAAATCCAGAAAACCTCAATTGAGATAGGTCATTTTGTGAAGGTTGTTTTGAGACACAATCATTATACCAAGTTTGTTATTTTTCAATGCAACTATGTCACATAATATGACACCATGCGAAGGTTTTGCATTGTTTCGATCGTTTTTGAATTTTTTATGCCTTCAATGCAACTATGTCACATAATATGACACCATGCGAAGGTTTTGCATTGTTTCGATCGTTTTTGAATTTTTTATGCCTGTTTCAAACTATCGTCAAACTTTCTAAATCGAGGGGCATAAATATTCTTAGCTCGGGGCTGAGCCTCACTAAACTTGCATTAGATCTCTATTGAAATAGCATATTGTGAACCTAAAACTGATTTTTGCAAAAAATCATGAGCTTCATATCATGTACCTGTAGTTCAAATCTAACTCATTTCCTACCGATTCAGCAGGATTTTGTATTTTTACGAGGGTGGACGAAAAGGTTTGAGATATCCAGGTTGGGAAATTGTGCATTCAATATGGTTTAATATTTTTGAAAAATGTGATATTATTATTTTAAAACTTTTATTTTGTGGTTGCTTCACAAAACACCCCGTTTTTTGCACTCGAAAAATAAAAAATATGTTATACGAAAGTATTTATATTTTTTATATATATTTTGTAAACAAATATGTTATATTTGAGTTTATATAGATAGATCTTATTTTTCTGCAAATTTTGATATATTATATGTATTTTTCTAAATTTAAATGATTTAGTTATGATTTTTCTAAGATTAATGGGACAAAAAAGAAAAATGGCTACGCCGAGGTCTGAAACCTACGCCGACGACGTAGACTTGACGCCGTCGCTCTGCCGTTAGCCTAGTATGCTACGCCGATGGCCCCGTTTACGCCGTCGGCTGCCGTCGGCCTATTTATTCTACACCGACGGTAAAACTGGGCCGAAGGCCCGTCAAGCTACGCCGACGGTCCCGACATATTGCCGTCGGCGTATAAAAGGGCCGTCGGCCTATATTGTTATTCCCGTAGTGTTGTAAGCTTGCAGTGAGTCCCACGCATGCTAAATACTCGTGAGAAGGGTCTTTAAACTTCTTGGTTCGTTACCATTTAGAATTCAACACATTTTTATGTATATATTGCAATGTACCTTGAGTACCAAAGTACTAGTGTGATGAGAAATCTTCTCACGAGATTTCAACGCAGCTTAAATCAACGCACGTACACACCACATCGCGCCACTAACTGAAGATTTCTTGGAACGGACCTACCGAATTGCCAAAATAGAGAACCTGGAACTGGAAGTCGCTCAAAACGTCCACGAGCGCTCAAATGAAGTACACTTACGGGGGACGTACTCCATACGTGCGATCCATGGAGTCATGACCAAAATAATATGTACCTACACAGGCACTAATCTACTCCTCTGAAACCCTGGACCTATTCGACGATAAGCCCCCGCTATAAATACGTCCCGGTTTGTGCACACTATCTCCACAGAGTAGCACGCGCAGCAACACATCACATAGCAAGTAGGAGTACTAGAAGAAGCAACATCGAAGCGTTCCTGCAGCAAAAATATGGCCACCACCAAAGGCGCTATGGCATCCTCCTTGGTCATCCTCCTCTCCGCGATCCTCCTAGCCACAGCCTCCGTGCAGGCGCGCCACGACAGCCTGCCGCCTCCAACGGCAGAGGCTCCGGCGCCAGTACAATCGGCCGGAGGGCAGTGCACGCTGGAAGGCATTGCTGAGGTCGGAGTGTGCATGGGCCTCATCAAGCTCGAGAGCGGCGTCCTCGGAAGGACGAGCACCGCTGCTAGGGATCTGTGCTGCCAGCGGATCCGTGGGAAGCCAATCGCCGACGCCGTCGCATGCCCATGCACCGTCTTCTGGCCGTTCAATGCCCGTGACCGCGCCGAGGTCGCCGACGACGTCAATGCCGTCCTCACCGTCTGCGGCGAACCTCGCGTCCCTGACCCCGTTTGCATCCAAGGAAAGGCCCAAATCGGCCTCGCCGTCCGGTGATGCACACATCGGTGCCACGCACACGTCACCTCTGCTATAATATATGTGCCGCGTAAATAAATTTCTGATACCTGTATATTGTGTCTGTCGTCAGCCCAGCTTAAATCAGCGGCATGTATGCTGTTTAAGCCCCCTGCTCTTATAAATAAAAAGTCGTGATCTCATTGATAAAAAGAATGATTTTTGGCAAATGCTCCGGGTTCACTCTATAGCCGTCACTGATATAGAATCGGGCCTTATAAATCACGGCATCAGCAAGGAGTGTTCCTGAAGTTAGACTTCCAGAAAGCCTATAACCGTCTGAAGTGGTCCTTTGAAAAAGAGGGGGATTGACAACATGATGATCGGCTGGATTATACAATTCGTCATGAGCGGAAGAACATCAATCAATGTAGTCAACGAGGAGATTAGCCCTTATTTTCGGCCATCTTGCGGAGTTAGACAGGGGGACCCCATCTTCCCCCTCCTGTTTAACTCAGCAGTGGATGCCCTGGCAGAGATCATGGAAAGAGCCGAAGTCTCTGGCCACATCTCTGGTGTGGTGGGGCATCTTATCCCCGGGGGTGGTATCTCACACCTCCAGTATGTAGATGACACAATGATTATGGTACAAGGCTCGGACCTCGACAACATCAATCTCAAGTTCCTGCTTCTTCACTTTGAATCCATGTCCGGCCTCAAGATTTACTTCGACAAGAGCGAGGTGATGATCTTGGGATACTCGGATGAGGAGCGGCAGCGCATTGCGGACAACCTCAACTGCCGGCTGGCTGATTTCCCAATTACGTATCTCGGAATGCCCATCCAGGAGACTCGGGTGTTGATCAAGGACCTTGCTCCCCTGGTCACGAGGGTACGGTCCAAAGCTGAGCCCTAGAGAGCGCGGCTCACGAGTAAGGGAAGCAAGACGATCTTGATCAACTCGTGCTTATCGAGTCTCCCCATGTACCAAATGGGACTATACCTGCTACTAGAAGGGACCCATGCGGACTTTGCTAAAGAGTCGCCCCGCTTCTCCTGGGTGGCCAGGGATGGTCACCAAAAATGCCATATGGTTAAATGGGCTGATATATGCGCCCCCAAGGATCTTGGGGGCATAGGTATACTTGAATCACGCCGTTTTAATGTGGCCCTGATGCTGAAATGGGTGTGGCGTATCCTTAGGGATGATGTAGGTCTTTGGCTGAAGCTCATCAAGGCCAAGTACCTCTGGGACCGGCCCCTATTAGCATGCGAGTTGAGGGAGGGCTCCCAATTTTGGAAAGTCCTCCAAGATATCAAACAGATCATTCAGCAGGGGGTTACCTTCACTATTGGCGATGGGTGTGGCATCCGGCTATGGTTGGACCCTTGGTTGCTGGGATCCCCTCTCTGCAAGGAGTTCCCGTCCTTGTTTGCCATTAGTGCCGACCCCTCAGGGTTGGTGGCCGAGGCCTTCCAAGAGGGACGTTGGAATATCCCATTCCGACGGACCTTTAGCCTGGCTGAGGCGACGGTCTTCCAAAGATTGAGGGTTGCGCTCCCTGAGGGCCTCTCTATAGGTAGCAACACGGTGTCATGGCACCTGACCCCATAGAGGGAGTTTTTGGTTAGCTCGGCTTACAAGGCCCACTTCCAGGGGCCGGTTCTTAGTTGGACTTCGCCCCTCTGTAAGGCCCCCTTCCTCTTAGTATCCGGATCTTCGTCTAGCAACTTCTCTAGGACCGCCTTGCCTCAGGTGTGGAGGTGGCTAAGCGGAATGGGCCCGGGAACTGCTTGTGTCCATTATGTGGGACACCGGAGACGTGTTCCCACATAATGTTCACTTTCTCGGCTGCTCAGTTCATGTGGAGCTTTGTCCACGAAGCCCTCGGGCCTCCCTGGCAGGCCTAGGACCACGAGGAGTTCCTATAGACTAAGGCAAACCGTGCTAGAAGGAAGCACCGCATCTTCTGGCTAGTGTTTGTGGCCATGGCTTGGATACTTTGAAATGTGAAGAATAAGATGGTGATTGAATAGATCTTCTCCAACCGAGCTTCTGACCCTATTTTTGCTTTTCTCGCTTTTCTGCAGCAGTGGTCCCCATGAGCACCTGGACGACATTCTGCGGGCGGTGAGGATGGCGGCGCTTCCCCTCGCGGCGCCCGATCACGTGTGATCCAGGATCTTGCCGTTTTTGTTTATTTGGGCTTTCTTGTGCTGAGGCCCCATCGGACTATTATTTTCTTCCTTTTTTGGCTTCGGCCGGCCGCTTTGTGCGGTGAATCTTGTTTTATCTGGATGTTTGCTTTATTTATAAAGCGGTGCGCATGCCTGTTTCGAGGAAATGGAGAAGGTGAGAAATACTAGGGTGTGATTTCACATGCCAACAAGTTAAGTGAGATGACATAGCATCCATCGCTACTGAATCTAATATTTATTAATTATTATCATGAATAAAATATCTTAAACCGATACTCCCGCAATCTAGAATTTGCACCAACTTGGAATTAATGATTCAGTGGGCCGGGTGAGTTTATATGTGCGGCTCCTCCATAAGAGTTAATTTTTTAGTCATGTAACACACATTTTGTGTGTGCTACGGTAGAAAGTGAGATAGTGTACGCGCAAACAAAAGTGAGACGGTGGAATTTCCTCCGATCTCCGCTAGTTATAAGGCGTTCTTGTGTTGATACATATAGTCGATATAACCACAATCTAAAATTTCTTATGCATTAGTTCTGTGTGTGATGTCCATGTGAAGAAGCCTGCCTAGACCGCATGCATCACTACATATATGAAAGACAACCAACTCAGCTATCCATCTGTCGTACCAACTCAGCGATTGCACTGTAGATATGAAGTTTTGCACATCTACAGTGCTTCCCGTCTCCATACCGTGGCCGCGTCTATCCCAAACCATCGAGGCCTCCTCCCATCGCCCCCTCTTCGCCGTGTTCTATCTGTTGGCCGCCACGTACTTCGTCCCAGTGACTGCGTGCCGTCCCGTCTTATTTCCTCTCCTATATTTCCTCTTCTTTCCATGTCCCGTGGCGGAGAGGGTCTCTCCATTCTCGAGCCGCCGCCTATGAATTCCCCTTCCCAGCCCCATGCCAGAGAAAAAAGGGCCACCGCTGTCCTGGTGCCCTGCCACGTCTTCCGCCATGCCCTCCCCCTCTCCGTTCTCGAACTTCCTGGACGGCAGCGCGCGTCCCCCATCGCGACCTCCTGTCGAGCGGCCAGTCGCAATCGGCCAAAGCCGACCGTATGCGATGGAGTCGGCACGGCGGCGGTGCCACCTCCCAGGCGAGGGCAAGGCGGACGGTGCCCGCGTGTCGCGCGGCGCGATGAAGGCGGGTGGCGATGGCCACCTGCGCGCTTAGTCGCCGGGGGACAGCGACCGGCGAGGACGCAGTGGGAGCTGCCACGGCCTCCAATCGACAGCGACCGCGCCGGGATTCGAGGGGGTGGGCGTCGGGGGTCCGTCCAGCGATGCCGACGGCGCCATCTTATGTGTCCCTGTCGCTGGGAATTTGGGCCGCTGCTGGCCGACGGTCAGGTTGTGCCTAACCGCTGGGATCCGCCTCCGCCAGTTTGTCGAATTTGGGGCACCTTCGTGTTAGGCTGAAGCGACAGGAGCCAGACCATGGGAGGTGTGCCATGGCTGCCGCCGTTCCCAGAGAGGAGGTCGCGGTCACGCGTGGTGGTGGTGCAGGGATTGACACGTTGTGCGTTGCGCGTGTTTTCTGTGCTATCTCATCCCGCAATTGATGAGGCGACCATGCTACGATGCCATCTACTACTTGGTAAGAGATCTTTCTATAGGAGATGTAGGTCGCTCATGATGTCCTCCGTGGAGCGCGCGTCCGCCGAAGGCCGCCGGGACGGCGGCATCGATGCTGACGGTGGAGCACCAGTGTTCGAATCCGGCGAGAAGAGGATAGTGGGCGGCGCGGCGAGCAGCTTTTTCTTCATCTCCATGCCCTCTCTGTGTGCCGCTGGCGGTTGTTGCCACTCAGGCTTCTCTCTGTCCAACGTAATTACAAGTTTTTCTCCTTTTCAGGTACAAACACAATGCTTCGCGTGAGAACAAGGACTGGTATGATTTGGATCTGCTGTATGTGTTCTCGGTGAGATTTAGTTCTTTCTCCCCTCAATCAATAGACGTTCTCAGTGAGAAATCCTTTAGATGATAATTCCTGACGTCCTTGATGTTTGTTTAACCCCAAGGCTCGCCTTATATTCCTTTACCAAATAACGAATTTGCACATGTGTTAATTCCTTATTCTTGCATGTGGAGTTATGGACTGTGTTGTTTAACTACGTTCAGCTATTTTCATAGTTTAGTGATTCTCGCATATGATTCTTGCATTGATCAATTTTGCCTGGGCCTTTTGTTTTTGATTTTTTGGTTATTTTTGCAGGTTCTTGGCCTGGGAGGTCTTATTATGGTGATCCTCGCCATGTATATTTTTGGTTATGGTGATCCTTGCCATTTATGTAGGCATTGCACTGAATATTTTTGGTATCTGGAGGGTTCCAGGCGCTTGAATAGGTGGAGTCGAATTGGTTATACTGGTTGTTGAAGTGACGGAAGGGTATCACTTTGGATTTATCCTCATTGGCCTTTTTCTTTGGCCGAGCTACTTGCTTTGATGGAGATGCTGAATCTAATAGGTTCGTGCAATTGATTCGTGAGGTCAATTTTGTGTTCGCCTTACTTCTTTTGGTGTTCATGTTGGTAAGATAAGATAGTTTGCATTGCCGTCAAGCTGTAGTGAATATGTATTGGAGATTTTGGCGGGGTTTGTTGGTAGATATTTTTCTTCTTCAAAAAATGCTTAGAAGTTTGAATTCAGATGAGCAGTTCATTTTCCTGGCCACTATGTACTCTTCAAGGCAAAGCAAACTTTTTTGGAACATAATAACATGAAAGCATTTTATTCATGTAGGAATATTTTACGGAGAGAAGTGCGAAGGGGTACACACTGATCAATGAGAGAACATCTCTCCCAGGACATGGACATGTATCTAAAGAAACACGGCTAATATCTAGAGACCTACACTGGATTTTGAGATTTTAGCAGGGCCAGATGGCAAGTCTTTGCATTGAAGCACCTATTGACATGAGATGTTCTGCTTGGATGCAAAGTTCAGGATTTTTGGATAGCTGCAAGGGGCCTGATGACACACTGACTTGAGGCGTTGAAGATGGATGTAGCCGCTGCCTCTAAAGACAATACCGAGCAATCTATAAAGAAACTTGGTTCCTGTATGGGAAGCTTCTTAGCCACAACAGCCTGGAGAGGAGATGATGCTGGTGTAGATAGGGTTGAAACATGCAGCTGTTTCAAGTGCTAATTGCAATCAGTAGCGATGCTAGGTACCGTGAGTCATGTCTGTTCTTTTTCTTCTCATGTTATGGCCATCTTGATATTGCCTACATCTGTTTTCTTGCCTATCATTTAGTTCAATTATTTATATGAGGTATTACATGTTTGCATTCTACTGTACAATACTTTTTTCCAACTAAACAACTATTCTTTATATGCATGAATGCTTTTGTTACTTAGCCCTCTCATGCAATCACTCTTGTGAAATACTTACTATATTATCAATTGGCCTTTTTCCTTCCCAAATTAACTCTTTGTAGTGTAGATTGCCGTAAATTTTTTTTGTTGCCATAAACAGATTGGTAAGGTGTTCTGAGTCTAAAATATTTCCAACTGCCTTGCTGACTGTACTGTCCTGATAGCTTTGAGAGAAAAGTAAGTACCGCTTTGTTTCTTAACATCTCTTCTATTAGGTAAACCAGTATAGCGCTTATGTCCACGTCGTGTGCTCAGGACCATTAAAAATAGGTACAAAGCTGCTATACAACTCTGTTGACAAAAGAACTGCGCCTCTTTTTCACACTCAACTCAACAAAACCTGATTAAATACAGAACACAGTTCACTTATTAGCATACATCATTGAATCAACAACACGGGCGCGGCGTGTCGCCGCGCCTAATTTCCTAGTATAGTCAAAGTTTTGCGTCGTCAGCGATCTGTCGCACCACACACTCGATCTGTATTAGTGTCTGCTAGTTAAAAGACGCTAGCTCTTGTATGGATAATACATGTAGTTGTGGTGTGCAACTAACTAATATAAAATTTCCTATGCATTAATTATTTTTGCAACTAACTAATATAAAATTTGCGTAGGAAGAGAAATTTTAGGTTTCAACCGGCCGGGGCCGGCTAAATTCAACGCCTGTACTTGCAATTTACCTTGAGTACCGATATAATATTTCTTGCTTCAACTTTGACCATCATCTATCTAAGAAACAAGAGATAGATCACAGCGATAGGCCGGCTCACATTTTCTCACGTACGTGGCCACATCGCGCGACTAATAACGGGCCGGCCAAAAGAGAAAAGGAACTCACCCAAAACATCCACGAAGCCATGCTGCATGAGCTGAAATATACTATATATGATCGTACGTACGGTACTATGTACGATCCATGGAGCCATGACTCTACAATCTGTACGTACGCAAGCAGTAATGACCTCTCTGACACCCGCGACGACCTGTGAGGTACGCCGATTAGCTTCCTATAAATACGGCCAGCAGGTTTGCACACACACTCTGCCATCACAAGCTAGCAGACCAACATCCGCAGCCAGTTAGCAACGGCACATCTCAAAAGAAGAAGAAGCAGCAACCAAGCATCACCCACCCCAATCAATGGGGGCTTATAGCTCCTATGCGACGTCTTTATATGGAATTGGAAGAAAAGCGACATCGTTGAAAAGAATAGCTCGCATGCGACGGTTGTGAGGCAGCTAATATCTCAGGGCCACACGGGCCTTAAAACGGTCGTAAGGACACATTTAACTTTGTTTCAATATTAGGGTTAATCCAAACCGGTTGGTTGGGACAGCCAGTCAAACCAACCGCTTCCGACCGAGAGCGTGCGTAACACTGACTGTAGCTTCCCCGACGGCGGCGGCGGACCTCACCCATCGTTCTCGGCGCCGGCGGCGGCACGGCAATTAATTTAGGCGGCGGCGCTTTCGTTCGACGACGAAGGTGGTGAGTGCCATTTGAAAGCTAATTCCTCTCCCATTCTTCTCAATTCGAGATCTGAGCGTGCCCATTGATGCTAGATTGTGGAGGCGAGGGTGTGCTGAACGGGGCGAGGGGGAACGATATGGAGCATGGAGAGGGGACTTCTAATCGGTATATCCCGTATCTCTGCACTTAATTTCTCTAAGGTTGAGCTCTTTGTTCGCTTCCGCTAGCTCACAGTGCCCGCCAAAAACAGGGGAGACGATGTTGCGCGCCAAACCCTCGAATTTCGCATCAATTTCTTTTCCTCTAGGGCTGTTTTAGTTGATGGCAGCACGCAGATCATTGAGAGAGACACGGTTGTTAAATGGGAGGTGGAATTAGAACATGTTGATCCCCAAGAGCTAATAAACATGGGAGAAGAGGCAGTAAGGAAAATGGTGGAAAAAATTGGGGATAGTGTGGTTTGGGGGCCAGAGCAAGAAGTTTCTTTGTTACGATTTGATGATTGCAAATGTGACTATGTTAGGGTTGAGACAGGGGAACATATAGTTGATGAAATTGATGAGCGAAACGGTTGGACAAGCAAAACTGTTCTGTTTTTAGCAGAGCTCATTGATCTGAAACCTGATTCGAGGGTTGGATATGTGGCCTCGAAGCTGGCTGCTCAGATGGTCGAGGATGATTGGGCTGCACAAAGGCAAGTAATGTCTATACTTACTGAGTTGGAAGTGTTAACAGTGGAGGATGATGATGCTAATGCACAAGGGGAGGCTGCAGATGGTAATGCACAAAGGATTGTAAATGTTGATTGGAATTCAGTTGAGATACATGACCGCACTGATTTGGTCATTGCACCAATAGATGACATAGAAATGGCAAAGCTTTTTGGCATTCCTATAGATGACAGAGACAAGGAGAAGAAGAGGGATGAAGCTACAAATGATGGTGACAACCATTTAAGAGATGAAGAGGCAGATATAGATCTAGAGTTGTTGGAAAATGCTGCAGTTCATGTAGATGATGCACATGATGATGAGCTAGTAACAGTTTATGACAAAGAGGACCCAGTTATTGAAGTTGGGAGATTGTTTCCAAGCATGGATGAATTCAGGATGTGTTTCAGGACATATGCAGTCAAACGTGAGTTTGCTACCAAGACTATGTGGACCGATAAAAAGAAGTTCTATGCAAAATGCATAGGTTATGATGGTGGTGCCAAGCCTTGCAAGTGGTATATATCTGCTAGACGCCAACCTGATGGAAGGACAATAAGAGTGAATCAAATTCCAAAACCTCATACTTGCATTACAAGTTCTCAAACAGTTACAAAGATGACATCACAATTATGGGTTGCAGAAAAGATCAAGCCCATTTTAGCCACAACACCAAACAGCACTGCAAAGAGACTGAAAATAGACTTGGAAAAGCAGTACCCCATTAAGCTGAATTATACTACAGTGTGGAAGGCAAAGCAAAGGGCAATGAAAGAGCTATATGGTGATTGGGCAAATACCTTTCGAATGCTTTATAACTTCAAAGCAGAAGTAGAGAAGAGGTCACCTGGCAGTGTTGTGGAGATAGATACTGAGGTAACAGCTGATGGGAAAGTCTTCTTCTCTAAATTCTTCATGGCTTTAAAGCCTTGCATCGATGGCTTCAAAGCAGGTTGCCGTCCATATTTGAGTATAGACTCATCTTTCTTGACTGGAAAGTGGAATGGTCAACTAGCAGCATGCAATGCTTTAGATGGACACAATTGGATGTTCCCTGTAGCTATTGGCATGTTTCAGTCTGAGACAGAGGCATCATGGACATGGTTCATGATGCAGTTGAAAAGATGCATAGGGCCAGTCTCTCCATTGGCAGTGCACACAGATGCATGTAAAGGTTTAGAAAATGCAGTGAAGATTGTTTTCCCTCATGCTGAGCAGAGGGAGTGCTTCGGCCATATGTGGATGAATTTGATCAAAAAATTCAGAGGAGATGATTTTGGACGCATGTGGCCAGCAGCAAGATCTTACACCAGGCAGACACATTCATATCACCTTGAGAAGATTAAGGCGGCATGCTCTGAGGAGGATAGGGTCAAGTTTTGTACATGGTTGGAAACCTACCATTCTCTTTTATGGTACAGGTCTGGTTTTAACACTGCCATCAAATGTGATCATATCAACAATAATTTGGCAGAAAGTTTCAACAAAAAAGTGAAGGAGTTAAAAGACTTGCCTGTCCATGACATGGTTGACCAGATCAGGATCATGATCATGAGGTTGTGGGAATTGAGAAGAAGGCTTGGTGATGTTCTTCAAGGAGATAAGCTTCCTGATGTTGTGCAGCAGGTGGTCAACAGGAGCAAAAATCTTGCACATTTGCGTGTTGAGAAATCCTCATTGTGGGGTGCTGAAGTCAGAGATACAAAGACTGGCAGGAGGCATGTTGTTGACACTCAATTGCATGAATGCACATGCCTTGAGTGGCAACACACTGGGAAGCCTTGTGAGCATGCCATACTTTTCTTGGCCTCCAAACACAAGCTAAATATGCACCCATATTTGCATGAGTATTATTCTGTAGCAAAATTCAAGGTTGCATATGGAACACCAATTCCAGCACTTACAGATCAGTCTCAGTGGCCTGAAGTGGACATTCAGTTCTCATTGTGTCCTCCTTTGATGAAAAGAAAGGCTGGCAGGCCCAAGCAGAGTAGATTCAAGGCTTGGTTTGAGAAAGGTGGGAGCAGCAAGAAGGGAAACAAAGATGAAAAGAAAGATGCCAAGCCAAAAAGGGCCCAAAAAGGTAACAAGAATAGATGCAAACTCTGTGAAGAACTTGGACACCGAGCTGGCTCTACCAAGTGCAGATACACTGCTGAAAAGCCAAAGTATGTTCATCCAAAATCTATCCCATTTCTTGTTGATGATTTTTCTCCCCCAGCTAACTTGCTTGTTTTCAGGAGGAAGCGTGGAGAAAAAGGCCCACCTCTTGTTGTTGACGAATGCTGGCCAGTGAAAAGGGAAAGAATCAATGGCCAAAGAAAGAAGAGAACTAACCAGATCATGTTTGGTGCTGCTGAGGTGCAATCTGAACTTGTTTTGGAGGATGATGTGCAAACTGTTGAGGCTTTAGGGCACACCGTTTCTGATTTGGAAGCTCTGGTGCAAAATGAGGGGCAAAATGAGCCTGTTGTTGAGGCTATAGTGCAAAATGAGCCTGTTGTTGAGGCTCTGGTGCAAAATGAGCATGTTGTTGAGGCTCTGGTGCAAAATGAGCCTGTTGTTGAAGCTCTGGTGCAAACTGACCAAGTTGTTGAGGCTCTGGTGCAAAGTGACCATGTTGTTGAGGCTCTGGTGCAAAGTGACCATGTTGATGAGGCTCTGGATCATGATCATGAGGTTGTTGAGGAGGTGCAAGAGGTGAAGGAGACTCTTGGACGTGCTGTGGGGAGGCCAGATGGTAATGGTAAGAAAAAGAAGAGCATAAACCTATTGTGTGGTGTGAAACTTGTGAAGGAGAAGAAAACGAGGGGTAAGAAGAGCCAAAAGAAATAGACATTTGTTATTGTTGTAAACATTTGACACTTGTTGTTGTAATAATTTGGCACTTGTTGTTGTAAACATTTGTTATTATAATAATTTGTCACTTGTTGATAATTTGGACAAAATTCAAATATGATGGTAAATTTGAATTTCAACATATGTAGCTATGTCACTTTTCTATGTTTGTATGAGCTTCCAACGTTTTTCTCATATGTACAATACAACTCATCCTCACCCTGATCCCTTTTGTGAAGTACAACTCACCCTCACCCAAAATGGGGTAGAAATGGGCTCCAAAGCTAGGGTAAACCACCCCATTTCTAAGTAAGCTTTTTTTCGACCATTTCTAAAACCAAGTTAGATATTTTTCCTCAGAACTATGTCACATAACATGACACCATGCGAAGGTTTTGTATTTTTTTGATTTTTTTTGAATTAGTTATGCACATTTGAATGTCTGGTCAAACTTGAAGGGTTTTCATAAATATTATTAGCTAGGGGCTGAGGCTCGCAAAACTAGCATTGGATCTCTGATGAAATAGCATGTTGTGAACCTAAAAATTATTTTTACAAAAAATCATCAGCATGGAATCATGTACCTGTAGTTCATATCTTACCCACTTCCAGCCGATTCGGCAGGATTTGTCTTTTTCACCAGGGATGGAATAAAAGGTTTGAGATACTCAGGTTGGGAAATTGTACATTCTAGGTGGTATAGTATTTTTGAAAAATAGGATGTTACCATTTTGAAACTTTAATTTGGTGGTTGCTTCACAAATCCCCCCCCTCTTTCGGCACTCAGAAAATAGAAAATGATTTTTCTGTGCGTCGAAAAGGAAAACTTTGTGCTACAACATTGTTAGCCATCCCATTATAGACATGCATGCCAAATATGGGCACATTATCACAAACTATGCCTTGATTCTAGCTATATCATTGGTCATTTGACCCGAAAGCCAGAAAACCTCGGAGGAGATAGGTCATTTTGTGAAGGGTTTTTTGAAATATGATCAATAGACCAAGTTTGATATTTTTCCTCACAACTATGTCACATAACATGACACCATGCGAAGGTTTTGTATTTTTTGATTTTTTTTTGAATTAGTTATGCACATTTGAATGTTTGGTCAAACTTGTGAAACCCCGTTGACTGCATCCTAAACCCCGCTAACCCTAAGGCCGAATGAGGACCGTAGATCTAACCCTAGCGCGACACTGTGGCCGTCCGATCGCGTCTTCTAGAAGGATTCCGCGGGTGGCTCTGGACGATCCGTGGAAGGGCTTGTCCTGCAACCTGATTGGTTGGCGTCTCTTAGAAGGATTTCGTGGCTAGCTCTTGGCGATCCGTGGGATGGATGATTCTGAAATCTGATTGGCTTCATCGTTTTTACGTGCAACAGCGTGGCATGCGAGCATGGCATGCGAGGGCGCTGGGCGGGGCGGGCTGCACCATGCGGGCATGCAGCTGCCCCTAGCGTCGCAGTCTAGCTATTTTACGTCCAACAGCGCTGCAGCGTATTTACTCCCTCCGTCGCATTAAATAAGTTTACGTGTAACAACTTTCTCCAGTCAAACTTACTCCCCTCAGGTTCATTGTAATAAATGAGACTTTGCATGATACCATATCTATGTTATTTTGCACTATGTAGTAGTAACTTAGACTAGTAACATATGCATGATACCACATTTATGTTTATTGCTTGTGGGCAACCCATAAGCTTGTAGGTCACCCTTAAGGAAAATCTTCTAAAGTAAACCTCCACTATGTATATGGATAGCCATATGGACTACTTTTTGGCTTGTGGATAACCTTATGGACTACATAGTGGATGCCCAAGTGCATTGGAAAGGTAGAAGTACATTTTTTATGGACAAATTTTGAAGCCAAACGTACACTTATTTGTGGACAGAGGGAGTATGCATGTTACTATGACCAGCAGAAAAAATATCAAAATCTAAAATATGTAATAAATATAACGTACAGCGTTGGCACACTCCAGACCGTTGGACCGAGCGTGGCATGCGAGGGCGCTGGGCGGGGCGGGCTGCACCATGCATGCAGCATGCAGGGTCGGGGGCGGCGGTGCAGGGGTTACAGTACGTCGCATCCTAGCTATTTTTTTCTCTCTTTCGCATTGATCACGCCCGCTTCCCACACGCAACGCAGCGCACGCGTCTCGTCTCGGCGTCTGGGCGGGCTGCACCATGCATGCAGCAGCTGCCCCTAGCGTCGCAGTCTAGCTATTTTGCGTGCAACAGCGCTGCCCCATTAAATAAGTGTACGTTGAACAACTTTCTTCAGTCAAATTTATTTCCATCTGGTTCATGCGCCATACAAAAAATCAATATTACTCCCACCGATTTTTCTTGCGTGTGTAAAAACGAACGAGTACCTTGGTACTAGATTCCTGCATTTATTACCGAAGTAAATCAAGGCCAAATTATATTTTCCCTTTTATTTTTCACTGCCAATGAACAACTACCTTGGACGTTTTTTTCTCTCTTTCGCATTAATGCACATGCATGCATGCAGGGGCGGGGGCGTCGCATCCTAGCTATTTTTTTCTCTCTTTCGCATTGATCACGCCCGCTGCCCCGCTTCCCGTCTCTTTCGCATTGATCATGCATGCAGTGGCAACGCAGCGCACGCGTCTCGTCTCGGTGTCTGCGCCAACGCGACGCTGGATTCCCATGCCGCCCTTCACGCCCCGCCCTCAATAAATAGGCAAAACGCCTTTGCCTCCTCATCTCATCTTGCCCCTCATCTCTTCAACCTCGAGCCCGTCCCTTTGCCTCCTCCCAGCCGCCCCCCAAACACTCCGACCATGGCGACCTCCCCCTTCCGCCTCCCTTCCGACACCGAATTAAGCGACGAGGACAATCACCCGGACCACAAGCAGTGGTGGGAGCAGCGGGCGCCCACGCGCCCCAAGCGTGGCAAGAAGAAGGAGAAGAAGTCCCCGCCCTGCCCCTGGGGAGACCAGGGCCCCATCGTCCACAACCCCGTCCCCAACCTCCCCGGCGGCGGCGACCTCCCCTCCGAAGCCTACTGGGCTAAGGCGGCGAAGGAGGAGGCAAAGCAGGAGGCTGCTATCGCCAGGTGGGAGGAGAAGGAGGCCCAACGCTCCTTGAAGAAAAGGCGCAGACGGCAGGAGGAGGAGCAACGGGAGGCCAATGGCCGGGCCTTCCGGGAGGAGCAACGGAAGCGGGACCAGCGGGAGAGGCTGGCGGCGTGGAATGCGGCTGCACCGGCACCGCCTCCACCGCCGATGGAGTAGGGGTTAGGGTTTAGGGGCTAGCCCAGGGTTTAGGCGGGGCGCCTATTCCGCCCCTTCTATATTATTGTACTTTTTTATTTTTATTGTAATGTTATCGATCCCCCCTATCTAATATAAGTAATGTTATCCCAATATTATCTATCCCTTGTTTCATTGTAATCTGTGTTTTATTGTATTGTCATTTGTCAAAACACCCAAAACAACAAGTGTATAAAACAAAAGACAAAAAAACAAGTTCATATAATACTCGTGCAATATTTATATATTTATAAGTGTATAAAACAAAAGACACAAAAACAAGTTCATATAATACTCGTGCAATATTTATATATTTACAAGTGTATAAAACAAAAGACACAAAAACAAGTTCATACAACACATGGTTCATTTTCAAATAAGACATTTACATATTTACATAAGTTAAAGGAGCGCCCAAGTTATGTTAGTTAAATGGATGTCCTTGGACTTCATTTATATATTTACTTTTGCAAAAAAAAAGATTGCAACCTGAGCACGAGTATCTGCAGATCCACACGTTCCTATTTAGATTGTAACGTGAGTACTATTTTTTTGCCGAATCAACATATAGTTACTATTGGGCCTGGATACGTCCATTTTGGCATGGCTAAGTTATATTTGGGCCTGGCCTTTTTCAATCCTCGTCAATTGTTTTTTTACTTTTCAACCCCTCCCCCTCCCCTGCACACGGGCGCCCCCTGCACACTGATAAAAGGAACACTGACGAAACTGACGAAACTGAAGAAACACTGATTTCGAAAACAGAGCAGCTCAAAATTAGCCCGAATTTGTGTTGCATTTTATTCAAGCCAAAGACATAGACCATTACATCCATTACAAAGCATCACTCGAACACTGACTGCGCTGTCTAATGACTAACGATGAGGAGATAAACTAATCCGAGAGAAATTACACAAAAATAAAAAAAACCGGCCATCAGATTGTCCTGCTTTTTCAATTCGATGATTTACCTTAGCTGCTTGTTCATCTTCTTTAGCTCGGCCTTCACTTCTGCATCCACCGTAGTACCAGCGGAAATGGGGTTGCCACATCCCAATTGCTCCACCACGGACGGGTTTTCGAGCTCCCAGGATGCTACCTCCACCCCAATTCGCTCGATGTACTCATCAAGCCACTCAAAATGCCCACATTTTGGCAGTTCCTGAAATCGCAGAGATGAACCCTAAATCCCAAATTCGATGAAATGCATGAAATTTCGAAAGAAAAGCGAGAAATTGGCGCTCGGAACACTCAGATCTCACCTTTCCCGGCTCGGGCTTGCTCTCACACTTCACAAATTCCCGACCAATGTTGCCGTTCTTGTCGGTGGATGTGACAAGCCGCTTCAGGGGCGCGGTACGGGGGCAATCGGGGCACCTCCTCATCGGCACCGCACCATACCGAGGCCATGAGCGGTGGGAGGAAGCAGAGCTCGACATCCCTCGCCGGCGTTGCCGCACTTGCTCGCCGGAGAAGAAAACAGAAGGGGATGAGATGCTGGAACGGTGGCGGGAGTGCTCAGGTACGGGGACGGATCGGGGCCAACGGCTCTCTTCGACCACAGGGTGGGTCCCACGATATGAGGTGGACATCAGGTGAGTTCCGCCGTGACGTGGAGAGGCTGTGGGTCCTACTGTGCTCAGCTGATTCGAATTCGTTGACGGTCTCGTGGGGTTAAGTACAAAGTGTCACACGGGAGCTATTTGCCACCTCACAACCGTCGCATGCCAGCTATTGTTTGCAACGATGTCTCTTTCCTTCCAATTCCACGTAAAGACGTCGCATAGGAGCTATAAGCCCAATCAATGGCCAGCAGCAAAGCCATGGTGCCCTCCCGCGTCTTGCTCCTCCTCCTTGCCGTGATGATACTCATGCTGTCCATGGCCCCCGTCCAGCTGGTGCGTAGTGACAAGAGCGCGCCGCCTCCGCCTCCGCCTCGACAGGCGCCGTGGCAGTCCGCCGGGAGGTACTGCACGAATGACTACTTGTCTGATCTCCAACGCTGCTTCACCGGTGACCTCTTCGTAGTGTTTCCACCCCAGACCAGAAGCGAGAGGGAGCAGTGCTGCCAGCAGTATGTCCGAGAGATGCCAGAAATCGCCGATGAGTGCCTGTCCGTTGCCTTCACGAAATACTTACGTGACCGATCCAACTTGGAATTGCTCGTCAAGAGTGTGCTGTCAGATTGCGGCACTCCTGTGCTCCCCGGCTTCGTTTGCCCCATCCCTTTGATGGGCTAATAAGCCTCACTGCTGTGCCGGCGCGCACAAAGCAGTCCCACCTCTCCTACTAATATATCTATCCGCATAAATAATGTGTCATACTACTACTATCTTGTACCGGTTTAGGCCCAGCTTAGCTTTGTCGAGACGTTCATCATTGCTGTTGCTGATGGTCTTCTAAATAAAAGTTCAACTTATATGTACTGTATGTCTCATGTGTTGGCCCCGTCTCACAACATAGTTTCTGCTGCCCTCGTACTTAATTTGCATGCAAAAATACACCAGGATTTATTTTTACTTGATAAGGATGATATATATATATATATAGCACTACCAAGAATTTGTTTCTATATATGTTTTGTTTTGGGTTCTGCATGTAGTTAAGGTGTTCATGTAACCGGTTCTTGTTCGGCAACGTGTATATGCCATGTGTACAAAACCGGCAGAGTTTCAGCCAGGCATGTATGGTCAGATACCGAGGCGCCGTGCGATGCAGCAAGTTTGGCGAGATGCCTGTGATCGTGTGATGCAATCTGTAAACAGGAGTTGAAGCGTAGTTAAGGATGACAATGGGGTGGGTTTGGGTGGTAGACCAAAACCATATCCAAATCTAGATCATTAGCCTCATTCTTTTTTTCGATAAAGGATGCCCTTATTATTTTTATAACTTACACCCGGCCTCTGCATAACTAGATGCACACAGCCGACACCAATCCACAAGGTCCAACATAAAAGAAAGATACAAAGCGAATTACATATCAAAATGAGAAATTGTAATAGCGCCTAGGTGCATAGGCAAATCTATCCAAAGATTATGCTGCCATCACTAGTGGAAACAAGGTCTTTTGTTGATCCTGAAAAAAGGCTTTAACACCGGTTCTTGGGCCCGTACCAGCGTGGCCCCTGCGGCAAAAAAGGAGCCCCCCTTTAACACCGGTTCATGCCACGAACCGGTGTTAAAGGACCCTGCAACAGGTGGCCCGCACAGCCCCCCCCTTTAACATCGGTTCGTGGCTTGAACCGGTGTTAAAGGGGGGGCTATATAAGACACCACCCCAACCCACACACACCCCACTCTTCCATTCTTTCATATTTTGGAGCCTAGCAAGAGGGTGTGAAGAGTGCTAGTTTTTTTTTCTTATGCACAAGAGGTGTTCGGTGAAATGCCCGAGAGCTCAAAATAAGTTTTCTTGTTGCTCTTTCCGTCTCGGTCGAGGTCGGCAACTATCCTTTCATGTGTCATTGATGTACTATATATATAAATGGTCATCTCCCTATTATTTTTTGATATATACTACATATTAATGCAGATGAACCGGCAATGGATGTACGGTGACCGCCGCACTTCCGAGTACATTACGGGCCTCCAAAATTTCATCGTTGTGGCTAATGCAAACCGTGGTCACAATGGTTTTATGTGCTGTACGTGTGTTCACTGTCAGAACAAGAAAGACTACTCAAATACCATAACCATTCACGCCCACCTGCTTCGATCCGGTTTCATGCCCAGCTATAATTGTTGGACCAAGCACGGAGAAAAAGGGGTTGTGATGGAAGATAACAAAGAAGAAGAGGATGATGGCAACTATCATAATATGTATCCTGAATATGATGATAATGCAACGGGGGTAGATAATGAAGATCAAGAGGGAGCAGATGGTTTTGCATTGTTTTGATCGTTTTTGAATTTTTTATGCCCGTTTCAAACTATCGTCAAACTTTCTAAATCGAGGGGCATGAAAATTCTTAGCTCGAGGATGAGCCTCACTAAACTTGCATTAGATCTCTGATGAAATAGCATATTGTGAACCTAAAAATAATTTTTGCAAAAAATCATGAGCATCATATCATGTACATGTAGTTCAAATCTAACTCATTTCCTACTGATTCGGTAGGAATTTGTCTTTTTCACGAGGGGTGGACGGAAAGGTTTGAGATACCCCGATTGGGAAATTTTCCATTCAATTTGGTATAGTATTTTTTAAAAATTTGGTATTATCATTTTGAAACTTTTATTTGGTGGTTCTTTCACAAAACGCCCCGTTTTTTGCACTCGGAAAATAAAAATTGGCTTTTTGGTGCGACGAAAAGGAAAACTTCTTCCTGCAACATTATTAGCCATCCCATGATACACATGCGTGCATAATATGGACACATTATCGCAAACTATACCGTGATTCTAGCAATAACATTGGTCATTTGACCTGAAATCCAGAAAACCTCGATTGAGATAGGTCATTTTGTGAAGGTTTTTTTTGAGACACAATCAATATACCAAGTTTTGTATTTTTCCGTGCAACTATGTCACATAATATGACACCACGCGAAGATTTTGCATTGTTTCGATCGTTTTTGAATTTTTTATGCCCATTTTAAACTATCGTCAAACTTTGTAAATCGAGGGGCATGAAGATTCTTAGCTCGGGGCTGAGCCTCACTAAACTTGCATTAGATCTCTGATGAAATAGCATATTATGAACCTAAAAATGATTTTTTCAAAAAATCATGAGCATCATATCTTGTAACTGTAGTTCAAATCTAACTCATTTCCTACTGATTCGGCAGGAATTTGTCTTTTTCATGAGGGGTGGACGGAAAGGTTTGAGATACCCCGGTTGGGGAATTGTCCATTCAATATGGTATAGTATTTTTTAAAAATGTGGTATTATCATTTTAAAACTTTTATTTGGTGGTTGTTTCACAAAACGCCCCGTTTTTTTCACTCGGAAAATAAAAATTGGCTTTTTGGTGCGACGAAAAGGAAAACTTCCTCCTACAACATTGTTCTCCATCCCATGATACACATGTGTGCATAATATGGGCATATTATCGCAAACTATACCGTGATTCTAGCAATAACATTGGTCATTTGACCTGAAATCCAGAAAACCTCGATTGAGATAGGTTATTTTATGAAGGTTTTTTTAAGACACAATCAATATACCAAGTTTGGTATTTTTTCATACAACTATTTCACATAATATGACACCACGCGAAAGTTTTGCATTGTTTCGATCGTTTTCGAATTTTTTATGCCCGTTTCAAACTATCGTCAAACTTTATAAATCGAGGGGCATGAAGATTCTTAGCTCGGGGCTAAGCCTCACTAAACTTGCATTAGATCTCTGATGAAATAGCATATTGTGAACCTAAAAATGATTTGTTTCAAAAAATCATGAGCATCATATCATGTACATGTAGTTGAAATCTAACTCATTTCCTGCCGATTCAGAAGGAATTTTTCTTTTTCACGAGGGGTGGACGAAAAGGTTTGAGATACCCGGTTGGGAAATTTTCCATTCAATATGGTCTAGTGTTTTTAAAAAATGTGTTATTATCATTTTAAAACTTTTATTTGGTGGTTGTTTCACAAAACGCCCCGTTTTTTGCACTCGGAAAATAAAAATTGGCTTTTTGGTGCGACGAAAAGGAAAACTTCCTCCTGCAACATTGTTCGCCATCCCATGATACACATGTGTGCATAATATGAACATATTATCGCAAACTGTACCGCGATTCTAGCAATAACATTGGTCATTTGACCTGAAATCCAGAAAACCTCAATTGAGATAGGTCATTTTGTGAAGGTTGTTTTGAGACACAATCATTATACCAAGTTTGTTATTTTTCAATGCAACTATGTCACATAATATGACACCATGCGAAGGTTTTGCATTGTTTCGATCGTTCTTGAAATTTTTATGCCTTCAATGCAACTATGTCACATAATATGACACCATGCGAAGGTTTTGCATTGTTTCGATCGTTTTTGAATTTTTTATGCCTGTTTCAAACTATCGTCAAACTTTCTAAATCGAGGGGCATAAATATTCTTAGCTCGGGGCTGAGCCTCACTAAACTTGCATTAGATCTCTATTGAAATAGCATATTGTGAACCTAAAAATGATTTTTGCAAAAAATTATGAGCTTCATATCATGTACCTGTAGTTCAAATCTAACTCATTTCCTACCGATTCAGCAGGATTTTGTCTTTTTACGAGGGTGGACGAAAAGGTTTGAGATATCCAGGTTGGGAAATTGTGCATTCAATATGGTTTAATATTTTTGAAAAATGTGATATTATTATTTTAAAACTTTTATTTGGTGGTTGCTTCACAAAACACCCCGTTTTTTGCACTCGAAAAATAAAAAATATGTTATACGAAAGTATTTATATTTTTTATATATATTTTGTAAACAAATATGTTATATTTGAGTTTATATAGATAGATCTTATTTTTCTGCAAATTTTGATATATTATATGTATTTTTCTGAATTTAAATGATTTAGTTATGATTTTTCTAAGATTAATGGGACAAAAAAGAAAAATGGCTACGCCGAGGTCTGAAACCTACGCCGACGACGTAGACTTGACGCCGTCGCTCTGCCGTTAGCCTAGTATGCTACGCCGATGGCCCCGTTTACGCCGTCGGCTGCCGTCGGCCTATTTATTCTACACCGACGGTAAAACTGGGCCGAAGGCCCGTCAAGCTACGCCGACGGTCCCGACATATTGCCGTCGGCGTATAAAAGGGCCGTCGGCCTATATTGTTATTCCCGTAGTGTTGTAAGCTTGCAGTGAGTCCCACGCATGCTAAATACTCGTGAGAAGGGTCTTTAAACTTCTTGGTTCGTTACCATTTAGAATTCAACACATTTTTATGTATATATTGCAATGTACCTTGAGTACCAAAGTACTAGTGTGATGAGAAATCTTCTCACGAGATTTCAACGCAGCTTAAATCAACGCACGTACACACCACATCGCGCCACTAACTGAAGATTTCTTGGAACGGACCTACCGAATTGCCAAAATAGAGAACCTGGGACTGGAAGTCGCTCAAAACGTCCACGAGCGCTCAAATGAAGTACACTTACGGGGGACGTACTCCATACGTGCGATCCATGGAGTCATGACCAAAATAATATGTACCTACACAGGCACTAATCTACTCCTCTGAAACCCTGGACCTATTCGACGATAAGCCCCCGCTATAAATACGTCCCGGTTTGTGCACACTATCTCCACAGAGTAGCACGCGCAGCAACACATCACATAGCAAGTAGGAGTACTAGAAGAAGCAACATCGAAGCGTTCCTGCAGCAAAAATATGGCCACCACCAAAGGCGCTATGGCATCCTCCTTGGTCATCCTCCTCTCCGCGATTCTCCTGGCCACAGCCTCCGTGCAGGCGCGCCGAGGTCGCCGACGACGTCAATGCCGTCCTCACCGTCTGCGGCGAACCTCGCGTCCCTGACCCCGTTTGCATCCAAGGAAAGGCCCAAATCGGCCTCGCCGTCCGGTGATGCACACATCGGTGCCACGCACATGTCACCTCTGCTATAATATATGTGCCGCGTAAATAAATTTCTGATACCTGTATACTGTGTCTGTCGTCAGCCCAACTTAAATCAGCGGCATGTATGCTGTTTAAGCCCCCTGCTCTTATAAATAAAAAGTCATGATCTCATTGATAAAAAGAATGATTTTTGGCAAATGCTGCGGGTTCACTCTATAGCCGTCACTGATATAGAATCGGGCCTTATAAATCACGGCATCAGCAAGGAGTGTTCCTGAAGTTAGACTTCCAGAAAGCCTATAACCGTCTGAAGTGGTCCTTTGAAAAAGAGGGGAATTGACAACATGATGATCGGCTGGATTATACAATTCGTTTACTAGAGGTAACTAGAGACCTCATTGTCACTATAAGCTATAAGCTAGCATCGAGCGTTCCGGCAGCAAAAATATGGCCACCACCAAAGCCATGGCATCCTCCTCGGTCATCCTCCTCGCCGCGATCCTCCTGGCCACAGCCTCCGTGCAGGCGCGCCACGACAGCCTGCCGCCTCCACCGGCAGAGGCTCCGGCGCCAGTACAATCGGCCGGAGGGCAGTGCACGCTGGAAGGCGTAGCTGAGGTCGGAGTGTGCATGGGCCTCATCAAGCTCGAGAGCGGCGTCCTCGGAAGGACGAGCACCGCTGCTAGGGACCTGTGCTGCCGGTGGATCCGTGGGAAGCCGATCGCCGACGCCGTGGCATGCCTATGCACCGTCTTCTGGCCGTTCAATGCCCGTGACCACGCCAAGGTCGCCGACGACGTCAATGCTGTCCTCACCGTCTGCGGCGAACCTCGCGTCCCTGACCCCGTTTGCCTCCAAGGAAAGGCCTAAGTCCTCAATCGGCCTCGCCGTCGCATTGGTTGCGCGCACACGTACATCACCTCTACTATATGTGCTGCATAAATAAATTTCGATACTGTACTCTCGTCAGCTCAGCTTAAATCAGCCGCATGCTGGTTAAAGCCCATGTCCTTCTAAATAAAAAGTCGTGATATTATTGGTAAAAAAATGTTTTTTCCACGTGAGGCAAATGCTCCGGGTTCCACTATACAGTTGTCCGCCTGTCACACCACCTGTATTACACTGCACAGCAGCGCCAAAAAAGTATTTTCATATGTTAAAAATATTTAGCATTGTACACTATGTTCGGTCGCTGCTAAATCAAGGATAAGTAATATGAAACAGAGAAAGTAGATATTAATAACTTTGATCAAAACAAAATGGCGGAGGAGTCGCAGCTGATGATGACGTTATCAAATGCTATCACCCTGCCACAACGATCGTGGATTTACACAGATGACGTTATTATCTACTCCCTCCGTTTCAAAATATAAGATGTTTTAGGTTTGTGAAGAAAATGAATCTAGATTTCTTTTAGTGTGTAGATTCATCCAAAAGTTGAGTGAACCTACATACTAAAACAAGTCTAGATTCATTTTCTTCATAAACCTAAAA
This sequence comes from Avena sativa, assembly GCA_916181665.1. Lineage (NCBI taxonomy): Eukaryota > Viridiplantae > Streptophyta > Magnoliopsida > Poales > Poaceae > Avena > Avena sativa. The sequence goes on along the minus strand of OV702279.1, from coordinate 363,209,908 downwards.
TATCTTATATTTTGAAACAGAGGGAGTAGTATTTATCTTCCTCAAAGCATCTAGGAGAGATGCGGGTGTTATCAAACTACCGCTGGACATTTTCGGAGAAGCCTGAGGACTTAAGTGCAATATGAGGAAAAACTCCATTTCACCAATATCTGGAGGAGACGATTTGATACAGGAAATTAGTGAGCTGCTAAACTGCCAAGTTTCCAAGCTTCCGATCACCTGCCTGGGCTTACCCCTACATTCTAAGAAGGTGAGAAAATAGGACTTCTAAATGTTGACGGAAGCTATGTGCACGGAGATGGCACTGCAGGCACATGAATGATCCTCAGGAATAGTGAAGGGGGAAGTGCGTTTCACCGCGTGTAGAGCTGTCTATACATGCCCGTCCGTCCTGGAAACTGAGCTCCTCGCATGTCAGAAGGGACTCAAGCTAGCACTAACTGTTAAAATTAACTTTGTAATGGATCTAGTCTAGATTTATCAGTAGCACTGTACTTTACCTTTCTAGATTGAAACGGAGAGAGAGAGAGAGAAGGATAGGGGAACCACCTGCTCTCCGGATCGACAGACATGAGCCAGAGGGGATGCCCGAGCTGGTGCCGGAGCTGGAGTCGCCGTCGTTGGCCATGGGTGGTAAGGGGGGAGAGTGTGGCGGCGATGGTGCTTCCCGTCGGCGCAGCGCTAGGCCTAGATCGAATTGGCTTGTAGGTGGGGCGGCTAGGGCACGGCTAACCTCGTGAGGCGTGCTGCCGGCCCCCCACCTCTTTATATACGGTTTTGCTAGCTCTCATCTGACCGAGAACTATTTAGTGCTCGGTCACCTCTCTAGCCTTCAGATCATCATCGTGATTCGTGTGTTCCTATAAGTTGCAAGTTGGTTGTAACTGAGTTTTTTCAGTTGCAACTGGATTGCAAGTGAGTTTTTTCAGTTACAAGTGGGTTGCAACTGATAAAAAAAATTCACGCAGTATAAAAAAAAGTTTACATAGATTTTTTGAATTGCAAGCGGGTTGCAAGTGGCAAAAAAATGTGCGTACCATATAAAAAATGTTCGGTTAGTAAAAAAAAATGTTCATGTAGCACAAATTTTTGTTTAAGTAGTCAAAACGTGTGCCCGACATCACCTGACCGAGAACTAAGTTAGTTCTCGCTCAGATGAGAGCTAGACACACCCCTTTATATAGCGCTGGCGACAGGGGCCCACCCACCAGATGAGGTGGGGCGCCCCCGATCAGGGCGCGGATAAGGGACTCCGTTCGGCCGTTGGGCTCAAACGGGAAGAGATCTATCTAACATTCTCCCCCTTGATCTCGACTTTACTTTTGACCTTGTTCTTTACTTATTCCATCACAGAACGATACATAGAGCATGTTTCATCGTCTCAGCTCAATTGCCGATAGAATCAGACAGCCACTATATACCTTCATGTTTTAAAACAAATCCTGTTACTTTTGGGCCTCTGTGGTCCAGGAATCATAGGCTTCCCGTTAAACCCATGCCGGCTATGTGTTCCTTGAACACATTGGGTGGTAAGCCTTTCGTTAGCGGATCCGCAAGCATATCCTTTGTCCTTATATGCTCGAGTCTTATAGTTTGATCCTGGACTTTGTCCTTCACACCATAATACTTTATATCTATAGACTTTGTAGCATTACTCGACTTGTTATTGTGAGCATAGAATACCGCGGGCTCGTTGTCACAGTACATCTTTAGTGGCCTGCTGATGCAGTCAACCACTTTCAAGTCGGGTAAGAATTTCTTTAACCATAACGCCTGTCCCATGGCCTCATAACATGCTATAAATTCTGCATACATCGTAGATGATGCAACTATCGACTGTTTGGCGCTTCTCCACGAAATAGCACCTCCTGCGAGAGTAAAGACATACCATGTCGTGGACTTTCGGTCGTCTTTATCTCCCGCAAAATCCGCATCTGAATACCCTTTTATCTCTAGAGAATCGGATCGTCTATATGTTAGCATGAGGCCTTTTGTGCCTTGCACATAACGCAAAGCTTTCTTTACCATCTTCCAGTGCTCTATGCCTGGATTCTCTTGATATCTACCGAGTACCCCGGTGATAAATGCTAAGTCAGGGCGAGTGCACACTTTTGCATATTGTAAGCTTCCAACAGCCGAAGCATATGGTACTGACTTCATTTGATCGATCTCGTATTGATTCTTTGGACATTGGGATTTCCCAAAACTATCGCCCTTGACTATGGGAGCAGGTGTTGCATTACTCGCATGCATATTGTATTTCTTCAAAATCTTTTCACAATACGCTTTCTGCGATAGTCCTAACACTCCATTCTTTCTATCTCGGTGAATTTCTATGCCCAAAACATAAGAAGCTTCACCAAGGTCTTTCATGTCAAAATTTGATGACAAGAACTTCTTTGTCTCTAGTAGTAGACTAACATCACTGCTGGCAAGTAGAATGTCATCCACATACAGAATTAGAAAAATATATTTCCCACTTTTGAACTTTGCATAAATGCAGTTGTCCTCAACATTTTCCTTGAATCCAAATCTTTTAATGGTATCATTAAACTTTAAATACCACTGCCTAGAGGCTTGCTTTAACCCATAAATGGATTTCTTTAGGCGGCATCCCATATGTTCCTTCCCCTCCATGAAAAAACCCTTGGGTTGTTTCATGTAAACATTTTCTTCTAAATCTCCATTTAGAAATGTCGTCTTGACATCCATTTGATGCAACTCTAAATCAAAATGTGCAACTAGTGCCATGATGATTCTGAAGGAGTCCTTACATTAGACCGGAGAAAAAGTCTCATTGTAATCTACGCCTTCTCTTTGCGTAAAGCCTTTTGCCACGAGTCTAGCTTTGTACTTTTCTACATTCCCGTTGGGGTCATACTTTGTTTTGTAGACCCATTTGCATCCTACTGTTTTGGCTCCTTTAGGAATTTCCTCTAAGTCCCAAACATTGTTGGAACTCATCGATTTCATTTCATCTTCCATTGCCTCCACCCACTTGGCTGAGTGAGGGCTACTCATGGCTTCTTCATATGAGGTAGGATCGCCCTCCATATGAACTACATTGTAGACTTTGTAAATTTCTTTGGAAATGGCTGGTCTTCGTTCTCTTTTAGACCTTATGAGTTCATCAGACTCTTGCTCATTTCTTGCCTCGGGTTCAGGAACATTTACAGTAGGTGGCTGTTCTGGCTCCCTTTCGTGCTCAATAGTGGGTTCAGGTGGCTCCTGATGGACATCTTCCGAACTTTCGCCCATTGTTGTCACGTGTGGAGTCACAACAGGTGCCGGCACCACAACCTCAGGGGTTGTAGATGGTGGCACAACAGGTAGCGAGAAAAATGGCTCCTGAGTCATCGGATTAGGTGCATGCACCCTCTTCTCCTCAAGATCAATTTTCCTAGCTACCGTGCTCCCCCTCATCAGTTCGTCCTCCAAGAAGACTGCATGTCTCGTTTCTACAAACTTTGTGTATCTGTCGGGACAGTAGAAACGATAGCCTTTTGACTTATCTGGATAGCCAATAAAGTGGCAAGATACTGTTTTAGGGTCTAACTTTGCAATGTTTGGATTGAAAACTTTTGCCTCAGTTGGGCTCCCCCAGACCCTCAAGTGGTGCAGAGAGGGGACTCTGCCTGTCCACAATTCATACGGTGTTTTGGGCACCGACTTACTTGGTACTTTGTTGAGAATGTGAATGGCGGTTTTAAGTGCCTCCATCCACAATCCCAATGGGAGGGTGGAATAGCTCATCATGCTGCGCACCATATCCATAAGGGTACGGTTACGCCTTTCAGCTACTCCGTTTTGCTGAGGTTTGCCCGGCATAGAATACTGGGCGACTATTCCATTTTCTTGCAGGAACCTTGCAAAGGGTCCTGGTACTTGACCATATGGAGTATGCCGACCGTAGTACTCCCCCCCCCCACGATCGGACCGAACTATCTTAATTCTTTTATCATGCTGATTTTCTACTTCAGCTTTGAAAATTTTAAATTTATCCAATGCTTCAGATCTTTCTTTAATTGGATAAATATAACCACACCGGGAGTGATCATCCATGAAGGTTATGAATGAATCATAGCCATCCACACTTTTCACCGGAAATGGTCCACAAATATCCGTGTGGATTATTTCGAGTGTAGCTATGCTTCGGTTTGCACCCTTTTTAATTTGTTTTACATACTTTCCTTTGATGCAATCTATGCATTGTTCTATGTCTGAGAACTCTAACGGAAGAAGAATGTCATTTTTAACGAGGCTTTCTATTCTTCCCCTCGAAATATGGCCTAATCTGCAGTGCCATAACTTCGATGAGTCAAGAGTTCGTTTTCTTTTATTTTGTTCTTTGTTCGACAAGGGAACTTTTTCATTCACATCACACACAGAAAATACTTTCTCATGCAAAGATAATAAATATAACTTGTCATGTAGGGTAGCAACACCCACACAAATATCTTTTAACCAAATGGCACATTTGCCATTTCCAAAATAACACTCATAAGAATCTTTGTCCAAGCACGACACACTTATTAAATTTCTATGAATTGAAGGAACAAAAAGAACATCCTTGAGCAAAAGAGAAGAGACATCAGCCAGCTCCAGAGGGATGTCACCAATGGCCTCCACTTCTGCTTCAATCTCATTCGCCACTTCAATGAGTCTTTCTCTTTTTGGCAAAATCCTTGTCGAATGGAACCCCTGTAAAGAGTTGGCAACATGAACAGTTGCACCAGAATCAATCCACCAGGTAGATCTAGAAAACTTTCCATACAGAGATTCATTAACAAAAGAGACTATATCTTTACCGTTTTTGGCCATGATGTACTTCAACCATACGGGACAATCCTTCTTGTAGTGGCCAACCTTCTTTAGTGGTGGCACTGGTCTTTTTCCCCAGGGGTGGACTGCTGGTGCTAGTACTGTTGCTGCATTGGGCCCTTGCCATGTGGCTTGGAGGGTGAGCCACCATGGTTACCGTTTGTGAAGCTCCTCTTCCTATTGTCCTTCACGAAGTTCAAGGAACCACCGTGAAGGGCCTTCAGCCTTTCCTCCTCTTGGGAGCACATCCCAATGGTCTTTTCTATGTCCCACTTTTCAGGGAACATATTATAGTTTATTACAAAATTCTCGAATGGCTATGGAAGAGAGGCCATCACCAGGTGCACCAAAAGTGCAGGCTTTAGCTCGAGGTCCTCATCCATGGGCTTCAGCTTGGCTGCCATGTTTGACATCCTCAAGATGTGCTCTCTTATTCCGTGTGGCCCTCCCGTGTACTTTTCAGTCACCAGCTGTTTTAACAGCTGGGTCGCATACATCTTTGAAGAGCCAGTAAACTGGCTCTTTATCTTGGCAAGGTATTCGCCCACGGAGGTACACTCTCCAATTGAGCCCACTATGGCGTTCTCAATTGTGTTCTTTAAAAAGGCCAAACATTTCTTGTTGGCGTTCACCCACTTTTGATTATCAATCGAGTAGGCCAGCTCCAATGGAGCATGGTCCCTCTTCCTTTTCTCAAACGCAGCACTTTCCTCAGCATCGCCCTGACAGGGTCAGCAGGATTGACTGGTTGCTTGGTGTCAACCACCCAGTCCACTTCGGTGCATACAAACGCCAAATCAACCTTTTTCCTCCATTCGGAGTAGTTGTCCCCCCTTAGCAGCGGGATGTCCTTCAAACAGCTCATGAGGTTGAGACCTCCTGAAAACCACAAAAGATGTGAGATCACCAAAGAAAACAACTGTATGCATTAATTCAACGTTGGTATAAATTATGCATGGAATTGTTTATGCTATTTAAAATTACATCACCGTTGGGTAGAAATAAAGTTAAATGCATCTTTAATACTCAATGAAAACGATCATGGTCATGTTTATTAACAACGTTGGTCAATTAATAACATGAGACATAATCATCTTTAATTACTTTGTCACATCTTTATAACAAAATTTAAACAAACTTTATTGCATTATTACAATTTAAAACATCTATTTGCAGCGGAAACTTAATAATTACTTTCATGATACTTTGAACCTTACAGAAAAAATTCTCCCTTTAAATCATTATCTAGTCAAAATATACTTGTAATAAGATGACTAGAGAAAAACCGTTTGAAATTTCTTAAAAAACTAAGCAAAAACAAAATAAAACAGCTAAAACATACTCTGTAAAATAATAATAAAAAACAGAAAAAACTGTGCTGTGATGCGCGGCCCACGTTGGCCCAGCAGCCTGGGGCTATCTGCCGCTGCGCGCAGCGCCTAAGCAGGCCAGCGCCCGCTCGCTGCCCAGCGCGGCCCGCGGCCTTGTCGCTTGGCCCGCCAGCAGCCCAGCGCGGCCCGCAGCCGCCCGCGCCGCTAGATCCTAGCCGTCCGTCGCCTGCCGCCCTAGATCGGACGGACGCGCGCCCCTTTCGGCCAAATAAAAGGCCCACGCCCCAGCCCCCTGAGAACCCTAGGTTCATTTCCCCCCCACCGCGTCCACCCCGCGTCCTCTCCGCGTCGGCGGCGCGTCCACCCCGCGCGCACCCCGCGGCGGCGCTGTGGAGGAGAGGTCGAGGCGGCTGCGGCCCCTTCCCTCCCCACGCCCCTCTCGCACTGGCGGCGCAGCCTGCGCGAGACCGAGGCGAGGTGGCCGCCCTCGGCGCGCCCCTCCCTCTCCCTTTGCTCCGGCGGCGCATGCGAGGCTTGAGGCGAGGTGGCCGCACGAGGCGCGCCCCTCCCTCTCCCTTGCTCCGGCGGCGCACGCGAGGGTTGAGGCGAGGTGGCCGCCCTCGGTGCGCCCCTCCCTCTTCCTTGTCCGCAGCAGTGGTGGCTGTTGCCCCACGCGCGGCGAGCGGCGGGGTCGGCGGCGAGGTCCTCTTCGGCGGCGTTGGGGAGGTGAGGCGGTCGTCCGTCCGACAGCTGTGCCGGCGACGGTCCCCTCCCTTCCCCAGCGCCACCACCCCTTCCCCCTTCGTCCATCCCCTTCCCCACGCCGCGAGCGACGAGGTAGAGAGGAGAGACGAGCTGCCCCCCTTCTGCCCCCTTGGTGGCGATGCGTCCACCCGAGGGTGGGCGCACACCCGTCAAGCGGCGCAGTGGTGGGGCCTTTTGGCCGGCGCGCGGCGGCGGCCGGTGGGTTCATCCCCCCCTTTTTTTTGAGTCTGTTTGGGGTTTTTGGGGATGCATCTGTGGGATCTTGGGCTTTGGGGTTTGATCTGTTCGGGGTGGGGGCTGGGGTTTGCTTTGCCCCCAATCTAGGGTTAGCATGCGGGATCTAGGGTTCTTTTGGGGTTTCTTTTCTTTCTTTCTCTTTGCCCTAGAGGGGTTTGTTCTTCTTCTAGATGTCTCCACTATGGATGCCCATCTAGATCGAGAGGAACGGCGCGGCCATAGGGAAGGCACACTTTAGATCTAGGTCTTTTCCTTTTCTACTTTTGCACCGAAAAATCTAGCAACTAAATGCGCTCTGATACCAATGTTAAAATCAACTTTGTAATGGATCTAGTCTAGATTTATCAGTAGCACTGTACTTTACCTTTCTAGGTTGAAACAGAGAGAGAGAAGGATAGGGGAACCACCTGCTCCCTGGCTCGACAGACATGAGCCAGAGGGGATGCCCGAGCTGGTGCCGGAGCTGGAGCCGCCGTCGTTGGCCATGGGTGGTAAGGGGGGAGAGTGTGGCCGCGGTGGTGCTTCCCGTCGGCGCAGCGCTAGGCCTAGATCGGATTGGCTTGTAGGTGGGGCGGCTAGGGCACGGCTAACCTCGTGAGGCGTGCTGCCGGCCCCCCACCTCTTTATATAGCGCTGGCGACAGGAGCCCACCCACCAGATGAGGTGGGGCGCCCCCGATCAGGGCGCGGATAAGGGACTCCGTTCGGCCGTGGGCTCGAACGGGGAGAGATCTATCTAACACTAACCTGGTCCATTGAACCGATCGACGTGAAAATGGATTGTTCAGGTGCTATTACAATGATCACATCAAAGGAAAGGGACTGCTCTACCCTGACACATCTCATAACAAGCATTAAAGAAAGTCTATTATCTATTATATATACTAAAAGCAATATAATGATATGTTTCGAGGCACCAGGTTGATCCACATCACCTAAATTATATTAATCATTAGATCTATTACTTGAGGGCTAAGGCTATGATTTAATTAACATTACGTACATGTCTCTGTCATGTCACGTCTTTTAATAGTTGGATCCAAAATTTGTGGTTACGATTTTATGGTTTGACACGTTCAACATGTTGCGCGAAGATACTATTGTGCATGTTTCAAAATATAAAAGAAAACTATTGTACAAGATAAGATCATGGAAAGCAAAAAAAAATGTACAAAAAGGGGTGAAGACGTGTGGTGAGAGAACTCTAGCGGCGTCCTTTAAAAACAATGCCTACCGGGCCTAGCTAACCAAATTGTTGGGCCTAATTCGGTATATCAGCCTAATCGGCAACTCGGCACCATGAGAGATAAAATTTTCAATAGGAAATTCACCGATGAAATCTTGAATCACAAAAAAAATTGTACATACCATTAGCAGATGGCGCATAATTACAAAACTTTCAAGCATCAAATTGCGCATTAATCATTAGGATGTTTTTTCTTGATCTTTAAAAACTGTGTGATTTCTGGTTTAACAAGATTGCACGGGTGAGATAAAATTATGTTCATGAGTATATTTATCAATAAAATTTAATTAGCTTCTCACTCGAGTTATTATCAATAAAATTTAATTAGCCATGTATGAAATAACTCTGGTGTAAAGATCAATTCACTATTAATACCTTGAATGTCAAAACAATTGTACGACTCACGGATGACTATAATATAATCTTTTTAAGAAATCAAATTTGCATTATTCATTAGGGTGTTTTTGTTTGAGCTTTTGAAACTCTTTGTGATTTTGGCTTTAGATTGCTTAGGAAAGAGAATATTATGGTGAAAAGTACATTTATCGATATAATTTAATTCGCTCATCACTTGGGCTTTCTACCATGTAAAAAATAAATCTGATGAAAGGATCAATTCATAAAAACTTGAACGGAGAAAATTGTACCATTCACGGATGATGTATAACTATACTTTTTTCAAGCAATCCAATTGACAATATTCATTACAGTGTTTTTGTATGAGCTTTTTGAACTGTGTGATTTCTACTTCAGATTTCTTGCATGAGATAAAATTATGTTCACATGTACATTTATCTATATAATTTAATTGGCTTCTCACTCGAGCTTTTACTGTGTAAAAAATAAGTCCCGTGGAAGGATCAATTCATGATTAAAACCTTGCATGGGAAAACTGCACCATTAATGGATGATGTACAATTATGATTTTTCAAGTAATAAAACTAGCATTATTCATTAGGGTGTTTTTGTTTGAGCTTTTGCACATGTGTGATTTCTGCTTTAGAATGCTCGTGAGATATAAAATTATGTTCACCGATACATTTATCAATATAATTTATTTGGCTTCTCACTCCGGCCTTTTACTGTGTAAACTGGTGACCACACCAGTATCTTGCATACAATCTTTTATCCCTGATTCACTATGGCTCAACTTTTCTTTCTCAGGGTTGGATGACAAACGACAACTGACCACCGTAACCGTCCATGCGTCTCAACGATTTGGTTTGAGTGGAATAATTACACTATTGTGGCCAGCATGAATATTGGTTCTAGACGGTTAAGTAAGACTTCAAGAAGTAGCTGGGGGAAGCATGAAACTTGGGGAAATAAGAAAATTATATATTTATTTATGTATATAAGGTTTTTCTGGAAGACTTTAAGTTTCATGGGATTTGATTTGCTTCTCCATGTTTATTTTGGTCGTATCTTTTCCCAATCGAGACTCGGTAAACTCAAACTTTTGCCTTACATAACACGACTTTAGTGCTCATTCTCTAGAATAGCCCGTTAGCGGAGAATTATGGAAGATATAGATAAATGGATGGAGAAAGAGATGGCATTATGATGCCAAAACAAATAGATCGAATTAAGAAAAGAGGGGAAGGTTAGGTCATTAGAAAGGTCAGGTAATGGGCAGGTGGAACCCTGATATTTTCTACACTGATGAATCAATGATAATAATAATGATTATTATGTTCTTTCTATATTTTTTGGAGATTAACAGAAAATATCAAAACATATTCTGCTTTCAAAATTGGATGATTTCAATATTTATTTTTTGTTACATTGTATCTGATTCGGTACTACGACTATATGTAGTCACACCAAGTATAAAATAATGCAACATTAAAACTAATAAAGCTCATTCCATATGAAAATAAATTTTAGAGTTCATGGATTTTGTATGAGATTGTTTAAGGTTCTAATAATAATAGTAGTAACAAGTATATATGTTCACAATGTCTTCGCAGCTCCACATAAATCGGTAAAGTGGAAACAAATGAATCTATTCCTTTGTTTTAATAAAAATATCCATATGTATTTTTTATGGTTTCTTTGTAGCAAATTATACATTCACATACAATTGGAAGTCAAAGTTATAGCTATACAAACATATTCACATCTAAAACATTATTTATTTTCCAAAAGGAGAAATGAGAGTAGGATTAAAATACATAATTCCTTCATCACAATAGAAATGATGCCCTCGCATTTGCGAGGGCCACTGTGCTAGTTTAGGAGAAAGGAATAGCATGATCCGCAAGATTGACGGAAGCCAAAATGTGGCGAGTCATAAGCTAGCTCATTTTGGTAGGTCTAGGAATAAAACACAATTCTGGATCAGGGGGTATCCACAGGAGATTCATAAGGTTGTAATGGCTGATTTTAAAACTCTTATAAATTAATGAAGCTCTTTTACCACAAAAAAAAGACTTCCAAATTTCGATAGACAAAATCCGAAACAGACTTGTAGCCTACAAAACATACATGCTCACCCAAGGTGTTCGTTCGATTCTTGTACAAACGGTACGTAGTGCCATCACTATCTTCCATCTTACGTAGCTAGACCACCTGTGAATAGCGCTCGCGATACCTCCTTCCCCTCGCGTCGCCCCCTCCTTGCGACCGAGGGGGTCAAACCCTACCCCCGCCACCTCCTCCCCCTTCATCCCTCTCCCTCCTCGTCGCCCCCGGAGGGCAGCCGGCCTAAGTGCGCGGCGCCGGTGATGGGGCAGCGGGGATCTGGCATCCCGTTCGCAGCGCGGCGGTAGGGAGGAGATCGCCGACGCTGGACGGGGTCCCCTCGCCATCGTCGTCTCCGCGGCTCAGGCCGGCAAAGGCTTCGTGGGAGCTTGGATCTGGAGGCAGCGGCCTCTACCGGAGTGGGGTGGGTGGCGATCTGGTGGAAAAGGTGCCGGTGATGGGATTTCGTTGAAAGACCTAGATCGGCTCTCTATCCCTAATTGCCTGCTCGATACGTTCTCTGGAAACCGGCCGGCGGTGTGGGGATCGCTGTGTCGGATCTAATAAAGGAGGTGGTCCTTTGGTTTCTTTCGCACAAAGACGAAGACCTGCTTGATGTCTGCCCTCGTTGATCTGGTCTGGAGAGGCGGGTTTTGGAAGGCTCCACCGACGAACTCCCATGGACGTATCATGTCTGGAGATTGCTGGATCGGAAGGTATTTGGTCGTGCGCACCTTGTTTTTTTAACCGTTTGGTTTCAGCGGGAGCATTGCGAAGCTCTGTTGTTTGTTCCCACCAAGTGCCATTCTTAGAGCCATGGTGAAGTCAGATGCGGAGAATGTGAGGAAATCGGAAATATGAGGGTAGCGATGGCGATTTTTGTTCTTGTGGCGACGGAGAACTGGCTACGTGATCTGGGCCTCGTTGCAGCCACTGTTGGTGCGGGAAGACAACACAGAGAGAGTTTTCAGTCTTATCTTGCAGGATGAAAATCCAAGGTCTGGCCTTAACTGGTTGTGCCTGGCAATGACCTTGTTGAAGGCATTGTTTGTGAGCAAGGACTTTCTACAGGGTGAAAACCTATGATCTTTGATCGGACAATAACGACGCTTGGGCACTGTTTCCTTCTTAAAGGCGTTGTTATTGGAGTGGAGGACTACTGATGTTGTTCTGATGGTGTCAGTATCGTTGCTTTGAGGATTAGTTCTCTGTAGCAGGACTTTTTTTTTTGTAATTTTTTTTCTGAGCTGTGTGCATCCATAGGGCCGCTAGGGCATGTGTTGTTGCAGAGGCTGGGTGTAATTGGTATCTCTGTGATATTAATATATACTCTTTTCCAAAAAAAAAACTAGACCACCTGCCCCTTGGGTATTCAAAGCTATATGTAAAATTTCGATGTGCTTTTCTTTGGAAAGGAACGGATACTGCTGCAGGAGAGCATTGTCAGGTAAAATTGGAAAGCCAATTGCCAGCCCAAAGAATTTGGTGGCCTTGCAATTTTGAATTTGGCGTACATGAGACCTCACTTAAAGTCAGATGGGCTTGTAATTTACGTGCGGCTGGTACGAAACCATGGTGTTCCTTGGCCTCACCCTCAGATGATCAAACGAGACATATCTTCAGTCCAGCGGCAGAAGTTATAACTGGAACTGGCGAAAGATGTTTTTTTCTAGACTGATAAGTGGATTAACGGAAAGTATGTTGAAGAAATCGCTCCGGTCATTTTCCATATTATAAACCCTCTCACGCGAGTTAGGAGAACGGTCGCGTTGGCTCTAAACAATGGTACTTGGATAGAGGACATCAAGAAGCCAATGAACATAGAGGGTTCTCATCAAGTGTTAACGATTTGGGAAGAAATCAGAGGCATTATTCTTTCCCCTGACATGGAAGATGAGTGGTTTTTGTCGTGGGATCCGAAAGGATCTTATTCTGCTAAATCAGTCTGCCGGCCCTATGTTACTGCATCCTTACCTTGCGACTGCAATTTGGAGGTTATGGGCGCCACTTCGCTGCAAGATGACCATATGGCTCATGGTAGGTGAAAGAATCTGGACTACAAATATATATATCTATCTCTACTATATAATTTGTCTAGAAGTGGTTTTCGTCACGGGCCTTTTTAGTCCGTCGTGTTTGTCCCTTCGTCCGGTGTCCCTTCCGCGTATGTTTGATCGCAATCCGTTCCTATTTCTATTCCTAGAGGAAACCGACCGGTTAGGTAGTTTTCTTTCTCACGAACCCAAACGAACCTACAGGAATGGCCAGATGCGCCGACGGCCGTCCGCTACGCCGACGGCCAAACGTCGGGGCCGTCGGCGTAGCACCGCACCAGGCCAGCCCAACTGGCCAGCCCTTGGCGTAGCCAAGCCGTCGGCGTAGTATACACTACACCGACGGTCACCCTCGGCGTAGTGGCGGCCCTCGGCGTAGCAAGCGGACGCGTGGCACATGCCGGCCAGCACGGACGGCGCGCTAATGGTGTCGTCGGTTAGGCCGACGGCGACCCTCGGCATAGCATACGCCGACGGCCACCCTCGGCGTACCAGCAACGTACGCCGACGGTCACCCTCGGCGTAGCCTTCTCTATTTTTCATATATTTTGTATTTGCATCAATCATTTATATATTTTTTTATTAATTGGATAATTTCGTACCCTCTGAATAGCAGTCTACACGTCCACATGAAATGTCGTTGCGAATCTTCTCACACCCCGAGAAATTTCTATATGTTTGTAAGTGTTATTATCGCATGTGGTTCTCAATAGCACTCACCACGACCACATGAAGTGCTTGCATGTGTCCCCCCTCGCATGCATGCGCTCTAACCTAGAGGCGAAGGTTCCGGACCCGTATGAGGGTGAAATCTCTCCGTCGAGGTGAAACCGGGTAGGATAGTGCCCCAACTTGTGAGCCAACATGGTTTTACATCACCCTATGACCTAAACAAACACAAAACAAGAGAGAGCTACGCCGGGCTACCCCTGTCAGAGGAACGTCTAGGAGGGTAGACGATCCGAGTGTGCACAGAGATCAGGGTTTCGCCGGAGGAAGACCACGAGAACATTGGAATGAGATGAAAACTTGCATGTGCCCCTAGCATATGTGTGTGGGTGTGGTGAGAGGTTGGTATAGGTGCTTGCATGTGTCCCCCCTCGCATGCATGCGCTCTAACCTAGAGGCGAAGGTTCCGGACCCGTATGAGGGTGGAATCTCCCCGTCGAGGTGAAACCGGGTAGGATAGTGCCCCAACTTGTGACCCAACATGGTTTTACATCACCCTATGACCTAAACAAACACAAAACAAGAGAGAGCTACGCCGGGCTACCCCTGTCAGAGGAACGTCTAGGGGGGTAGACGATCCGAATGTGCACAGAGATCAGGGTTTCGCCGGAGGAAGACCACGAGAACATTGGAATGAGATGAAAACTTGCATGTGCCCCTAGCATATGTGTGTGGGTGTGGTGAGAGGTTGTTATAGGTGCTTGCATGTGTCCCCCCTCGCATGCATGCGCTCTAACCTAGAGGCGAAGGTTCCGGACCCGTATGAGGGTGGAATCTCCCCGTCGAGGTGAAACCGGGTAGGATAGTGACCCAACTTATGACCCAACATGGTTTTACATCACCCTATGACCTAAACAAACACAAAACAAGAGAGAGCTACGCCGGGCTACCCCTGTCAGAGGAACGTCTAGGGGGGTAGACGATCCGAGTGTGCACAGAGATCAGGGTTTCGCCGGAGGAAGACCACGAGAACATTGGAATGAGATGAAAAGTTGCATGTGCCCCTAGCATATGTGTGTGGGTGTGGTGAGAGGTTGGTATAGGTGCTTGCATGTGTCCCCCCTCGCATGCATGCGCTCTAACCTAGAGGCGAAGGTTCCGGACCCGTAAGAGGGTGGAATCTCCCCGTTGAGGTGAAACCGGGTAGGATAGTGCCCCAACTTGTGAGCCAACATGGTTTTACATCACCCTATGACCTAAACAAACACAAAACAAGAGAGAGCTACGCCGGGCTACCCCTGTCAGAGGAACGTCTAGGGGGGTAGACGATCCGAGTGTGCACAGAGATCAGGGTTTCGCCGGAGGAAGACCACGAGAACATTGGAATGAGATGAAAACTTGCATGTGCCCCTAGCATATGTGTGTGGGTGTGGTGAGAGGTTGGTATAGGTGCTTGCATGTGTCCCCCCTCGCCTGCATGTGCTCTAACCTAGAGGCGAAGGTTCCGGACCCGTATGAGGGTGGAATCTCCCCGTCGAGGTGAAACCGGGTAGGATAGTGCCCCAACTTGTGAGCCAACATGGTTTTACATCACCCTATGACCTAAACAAACACAAAACAAGAGAGATCTACGCCGGGCTACCCCTGTCAGAGGAACGTCTAGGGGGGTAGACGATCCGAGTGTGCACAGAGATTAGGGTTTCGCCGGAGGAAGACCACGAGAACATTGGAATGAGATGAAAACTTGCATGTGCCCCTAGCATATGTGTGTGGGTGTGGTGAGAGGTTGGTATAGGTGCTTGCATGTGTCCCCCCTCGCATGCATGCGCTCTAACCTAGAGGCGAAGGTTCCGGACCCGTATGAGGGTGGAATCTCCCCGTCGAGGTGAAACCGGGTAGGATAGTGCCCCAACTTGTGAGCCAACATGGTTTTACATCACCCTATGACCTAAACAAACACAAAACAAGAGAGAGCTACGCCGGGCTACCCCTGTCAGAGGAACGTCTAGGGGGGTAGACGATCCGAGTGTGCATAGAGATCAGGGTTTCGCCGAAGGAAGACCACGAGAACATTGGAATGAGATGAAAACTTGCATGTGCCCCTAGCATATGTGTGTGGGTGTGGTGAGAGGTTGGTATAGGTGCTTGCATGTGTCCCCCCTCGCATGCATGCGCTCTAACCTAGAGGCGAAGGTTCCGGACCCGTGTGAGGGTGGAATCTCCCCGTTGAGGTGAAACCGGGTAGGATAGTGCCCCAACTTGTGAGCCAACATGGTTTTACATCACCCTATGACCTAAACAAACACAAAACAAGAGAGAGCTACGCCGGGCTACCCCTGTCAGAGGAACGTCTAGCAGGGTAGACGATCCGAGTGTGCACAGAGATCAGGGTTTCGCCGGAGGAAGACCACGAGAACATTGGAATGAGATGAAAACTTGCATGTGCCCCTAGCATATGTGTGTGGGTGTGGTGAGAGGTTGGTATAGGTGCTTGCATGTGTCCCCCTCGCATGCATGCGCTCTAACCTAGAGGCGAAGGTTCCGGACCCGTATGAGGGTGGAATCTCCCCGTCGAGGTGAAACCGGGTAGGATAGTGCCCCAACTTGTGAGCCAACATGGTTTTACATCACCCTATGACCTAAACAAACACAAAACAAGAGAGAGCTACGCCGGGCTACCCCTGTCAGAGGAACGTCTAGGGGGGTAGACGATCCGAGCACACGACGAAATAAAAAAAGTATATATAGTAACAATATATTATAGTTTCTTCTATAATAATAGACACAAAATAATATATTATGATTTGTTATATTACTAGTCACCAAATAAAGTTTCTTGTATAATTTGTTATTAATAAGGAAAATAAAAAAATCGCCCTAGCTACGCCGACGGCTGCCCTCGGCGTATGCCTGGCCGTCGGCGTAGCCTCATCCGTTTTTTTGACCCGCGGCCCACCCTGGGCCACTCGTTTCCCAGCCTCTCTATCCCCAACCCCCTCCCCACCTCCTGCCTCCCAACCCCCTCCCCACCCCCCGACCCGCCGCCACCAGCCACCGGTCCCCGAGCTCGGGGCCGCCGCCGCCAGCCCCCCTCTCTCCCTCCCGCGAGCGACCACCGCCTCCCCCACAGCCCCTGCCGTCACCACCCCCACTGCCCCTCCCCGGCCCTCCCCCACTTCCCCACCCCCACTGCCCTGCCGCCACCACCACCCCGCCGCCACCCCCACTACCCCCTTCCCCACAGCCCCGGCCGTCACCACCCCGACTGCCCCTCCCCATTGCCCCATCCCGGCCCTCCCCCACTTCCCCACCCCCACCACCCCGCCGCCACCACCACCCCGCCGCCACCCCCACTTCCCCACTGCCCCGCCGCCTCCCCCAGTACCGCCGCCACCACCCCCACTACCCCGCCGCCACCACCACCCCGCCGCCACCCCTACTGCCCCACCCCCAACCCCACTGCCCCGCCACCTCCCCCACTACTCCACCCCCTTCGGCACTACCCCACCCCTCCCCCACTGCCCCGCCCCTCCACCGAGCACACCCTCCCTCCATTGGTTAGTTTTTTTTAAAAAAATTGTTCTTGTTTTTATTTTAGGTTGTAGTTTTAGTTTTAGTTTTAGTTTTAGTTTGTACTAATTGTAGTTTGTGGTTAGTTTGTAGTAGTAGTTTGTAGTAGTAGTTTATAGTCTGTAGTATGTAGTTTTTCTTATGTACTAGTAGTTTGTAGTAGTAGGTTGTAGTATCTAGATGAAATAGATGAAATTTGCAGTAGTAGGTTGTAGTATCTAGTAGTAGGTTGTAGTATCTAGTAGTAGGTTGTAGTAGTAGTTTATTGTTTGTATGTAGTTTTTCTTATGTACAATAGTTCATGTTTAGTAAAATAGATGAAATTTGCTAAATATATGTTGTATATGGTATGTTGTTTATAGTTACCGGAGGGTGAGCGTGGGGAGTGTTTCGACGACTGGTCCCGGATCATCTTCTACGATTTGATCACGCTTCGAGGGTGAGAATCTGTTCGCCTCTCTTGTACCTAGGTTTTATTTTTGTGTCTAGATCACCAAGTCTGTCGCGTCACCTAGGCGTCATCCCGACCGTAAGCGTTACGCGACTTAATATGCATTAGTGGTCTCGCATATTTTGGACCGTAACGCTTATGGCTTTTATCGGGCAGTCGGCGGATTCATAGTTGGGTTTGGTTCTCCCTGGCTCTACCTCGATTCGAGACAGGATTTCGGTGGCGCCTCCTCGTTGTTCTCCGAATGGACATCCTCTTGGCTTTTTTTTCGAGACGTGTATCGGGAGAGCAGCGGGGAGGTGCTGCCGAAATTCTGCTTGGATCGGGGTAGAACCAGGGAGAACTTACCCAATCTACGGATCCGGCGGCTGGTTAGGACCGTCTTTTCCTATTGGACATGTAGGTTGATGAATGCGTAAAAATATGAAGCATTTAATCTCCTGTTTGATATAAAATGTTATATTTGTTGTTTGTCTGCCAACAAAGCAGAAGAGGATGGCTGATAATGGGTGGATGTATAGTGGCCGTATTAGTGCGACTAATAAAACAGACGATTGGGTACGGAACACTCATTTGTTAGTGAATGAGTTAGCGCGTGGTTCGAAGGCAATGGTTCGGGCACTTTGTCCCTGCGCTCATTGCACTAAGCGTCATCGTCAGGGAAAGGATGACATGTACAAACACCTTCTGCAATATGGGTACATGTCTAACTATGTCACGCAAGTCGACTTTGCTTGGTACGAACGTGACAGAGGTGAGGTGATGCATCAGCGGCTCAATGGCAATGAGCACGATGGGATTAGAAACATGCTAGATGATCTTATCGATGCCGACCAGCCGAATTCGCCACCTCCACAGGAGGAATCACCAGAACCGGAGGAACCGCTAGAACCGGAGGAACCGGAGCCAACCGCGAAGGCCTTCCTTGATATGATGGCCGCGGCTAAGAGGCCTCTGTACGAGGGTGCAAAGATTTCTTAGCTCGATGCCATCTCTTAGTGTCTAGTCGACAAGTGCCAGTACTCCGCCACCCGTTCTCACTTTGAAGCTAATCTGAGAACATGTGGTAACATGTTGCCCGAAGGGCATTGTCTGCCTAAAACCTTTCACGAAACGAAGAAACTCATGAAGGAGCTCAACATGGATTATGAAAAGATAGATTGTTGTCCAAAAGGCTGCCTTTTGTTTTGGAAACAGTTTGAGGGTGACAAGTACTGCTCCATTTGTAAGGCCTCTAGATATGAAGAGATAAAGGGGAAGGATGGTCAGGTGAGGCAGTCGAAGGTCGCTAAGAAGATACTTCGGTATCTCCCATTCATAAAAAGAATCCAGCGGCTTTACTTGAGCGAGGAGACTGCCAAACAGATGACGTGGCACAAGAAGGGGAAAAGATACGAGGACGGGCACAGACGGAAGAAGATGGGACATCCATCTGATGGTAAGGCATGGAAGAACTTCGATGACAAATACCCCCGGTGGGCAGAAGAGGCTCGGAATGTTAGAATTGCGATAGCAACAGATGGCTTCAACCCATATGGTATGTCGACGGCCTCGTACAGCTGCTGGCCGGTGTATGTTATTCCGCTCAATCTCCCTCCCGGAGTATTAATGCAACGGAAGACCATGTTTTTGTCGCTGATAATTCCAGGACCTGAGTATCCGGGGAAGAACTTGAGTGTCTACATGCAGCCGATTGTGGATGATTTGAACCACTCTTGGATACACGGGACATTGACATACGACCGAGCATCAAAGAGAAACTTTTTGATGAAAGTTTGGTTACAATATACTATGCATGACATGCCCGGGTACGCCCTAACGTGCGGATGGTGTACAGCTGGTAAGTGGCCATGCCCAGTGTGCAGGCACCGACTTGAGTTCCTTTGGCTAAAGTCGGGTCGCAAATATGTTGCGTTTGACACGAATCGACAGTACCTCAAAAGAAATCATTCGTTCAGAGAATATAGAAAGAACTTCAAGAAGGGCAAAGTTGTGCATGAAGTAAAAGAGGTACCAAAGTTCGAGGGTGTAGTTGTTGATGCCGAGATACGTGCTCTCGTGCCCGCGGCGCCGGGAACTGGCCATCAATTTGCGGGATATGGTGTAACGCATAATTGGACTCACATGGCAGCCTTAACGAATCTCGTGTATTACAAGGACCTCGAACTTCCCCATAACATCAATGTGATGCACACCAAAAAGAATGTCGAGGAGTCCCTTTTTCACACAGTACTGAACATTCCTGGGAAGTCAAAGGATAATGTCAAGGCTAGAGTTGATGTTGAGAAGCTTTGTGATAGGAAGAGATTACACATGCAGCCTCCTACTGTCCGTCGAAAGAATTGGTTCAAGCCGCATGCCTACTACTGCCTTGATAATGTCCAAAAGAAGGAGTCATTTAGGTGGCTCAAATACGTCGTGATGTTCCCTGACGGTTATTGTTCGAATATAAGTAAGGGAGTCAATCTTTTGACGGGACAAGTCAACGGGCTCAAGAGTCACGACTATCATATATGGATTGAGCGGCTGATGCCGGTGATGGTTCGAGGGTATCTCCCCGAAAAAGTATGGCGAGTGCTTGCGGAGTTGAGCCATTTCTTCCGCACCCTCTGTGCTAAGCAGATATGTCCTCTGGTGATTGAGAAGCTGCAAGTTCAGGTGCCGGAGTTGCTATGC
Source organism: Avena sativa (assembly GCA_916181665.1). Classification (NCBI taxonomy): domain Eukaryota; kingdom Viridiplantae; phylum Streptophyta; class Magnoliopsida; order Poales; family Poaceae; genus Avena; species Avena sativa. The sequence continues at coordinate 363,189,626 of OV702279.1, read as the reverse complement.
AATTTGGAGATGATCTTTCCGCTAGGCTTCTTTACTCCGATGGCACATCTCATTGTGCACCTCGCGAACGAGGCACTATTGGGGGGGGCCGGTGCAATTTCGTTGGCAATTTTGTATTGAGAGAGAGTTTAAGTATATTCGAAAGATAACTGGAAACAAAGCCAAGATTGAAGCATGCATAGCTGAAGCAACATGCCTTCGGGAGATGGCAGACGCCGCGACAACCTACTGGCCCGATGATGTTCCCACTATGCATAACCCGGTCTCTCGTTACAATGTCGACCTGCCCAAGAATGACCCCAATCTCGAACTATTCCAATTTCCCGGTGGCAAGGCCAGTAAAGGACTAAAATATAGGTTGCCGAAGGAAGAGAAGGATTGCATAATGCTCTATGTGCTTATGAACATGAAGGAAGTGGTCGATTTCATTAGGTAAAATGGTGAACACCCTATTTCTCTATGCAGCTAGTAACTCGGTCTCCGTCTAATGCTTATTTTCTCCTTCTTAGCGATTTCACGGATGAACAGTGGCCGGGACCGACTGATCCCTCTCCCATGGAGTTGGACACTCTACTGAAAGAGGGTGCTCCCGGAAATAAAAAAACTTTATGTCCTGGTTTATGGAAAAGTAATTTCTAACCTGTCCCTCTTACCTTGCAATATGTGACTTGTCGCTCTTATTCCACGTAACTACTGAACGCAACAAATTCCTCTTGTACCTGTAGGGAGCTGATCCCAACGTTGAGATGTCAGATGAGCTGAAATGTGTTTCCCAAGGTTGTAACAGTGTCGTCATGAAGTATGAGAAGTATGATGTGAATGGGTTTCGCTTCCATACAGAGACGCACCAGAAAGGGCGACCGAATGCAAAAACGGTAAATACTGGGGTGTTCACCAAAAGAGCCGATTCCCTTGATTACTACGGAAGGTTAGAGAATGTATACGAGCTGACCTTCAATCGTACGAATGTCAAACTCAATCTTGTTGTGTTCAAGTGCCACTGGTTTGACCCAAGGGGTGGACTGAGAAGTACCCCTTCCATTGGGTTAGTTGAAGTTAGGCCTTCAACCACCTATAGCGGAGCCGACGTCTTTGTTGTTGCTCACCAAGCCAACCAAGTTTATTATTTGCCCTACCCATGCCATAAAGCGGAACTCCAGGGCTGGGAAGTCGTGTTCCAGGTATCACCACATGGTAACCTACCGATTCCCTCCGAGGACGATTACAACAACATTAACCCTGTAACGTATGAGGGAATTTTATATCAAGAGCAAGAGGACTTCGGACACTTTGATTTAGAACCGGTTGATCTTGAGGACCTTGGGAATGATGTAGAAACTCGGGGTGAGTCAGTGGTGAATCTACATGACATAAGTATGCTCGAGAAGCTCCATACCGAGAATGACAACGATGATGAGCCTACACCCTTCGATGAGAATCCAGATTTCTACTCAAAAGATAGTGATAGTGAGAATGAGAATGAGAATGAGAATGAAAATGATAGTGAGTATTTATTTTTTAATGCATTTTATTTTGTCTTTGTGCGTAACTGTTTTCTTAATTGCATTATGCCTTTATTCTTTGTGTATACATTTTATTATGTCTTTGTGCTTAACTGTTTTCTCTTACTTAATGCAGGTGATTGAACAATATGAGCAGCGGCAAGGCAACCAGTTCGTCCTTGCTTAATGCGCTGAAGCAGCGCAAGAAAAGAGCTACACGGAGTGGGAGACAGCCAAATCCCAATCCGCGTTACCCCGATCTTGCTCCTGCTGGCGGAGGACGGGGTCGAGGCCGAGGTCGAGGAGGACGAGGACGAGGTGCCACGGGAGGAGGCGTGGACTTTGACCCACCACCCTCTGCTTCTGGCAACGTGGCTCCTGAGTTGTTCCTGACAGAGCAGCCTTTCAGGGCCGAGAGGGAGGCAGAGTCCGAGAGGGAGGCAGAGTCTGAGAGGGAGGCGAGGACCGAGAGGGAGGCGGGGACCGATATGGAGGCAGACACTAGCCGCGAGTTGGTGGGGCTGAAGAAATTGCGGAATCGTGGGGAATCGGGAGTCCCTGACGAGAAGTTTGAGCCTAGGACTCAGGAGGCGAAAGCCCTTATTATTCCAGATGGCCTTGAGTAAGTGTACTAATTTGGCAATTTAAAACATTTTATTTCATGTTGGTCATAAATAATTATTGTGTACTAATGTTTATTATTGTGCAGCAATTGGACATTTCCTCCGGGGACGAAGCCTCGCCTTCCTAACAGCCTTGTTGGAGCTCTGATTAGGAAGTTCTGGCCGGGCTATCACATTACCCACGAGGGTGACAGGAAGCTAGCTACCACTTGGGCGGACTACCAGACTACCCGTGTCCCGGGCTTTCCGACAGCTGCTGATGCTGTCATCACCAAGTTTTGGGTAAGGCATATTTCTCGAGTTATGTTCATACTTGATGACCCCACCGTGCTAACTCATGACTCTTATGCATGATTGAAGTGCTTTTACCGTGTGGCCGAGGAGGACCAGGAGAAGGCGCAGAGGACTTTGCTTGGGGCTTGTGTGAAGTTGACCCCCCAGGTGTGGTACAACCAGAAGGTCATGGCCGCTAGCCACTTCTGGGCTGACAGGGGCGTGAGGGTCAGGAAGGAAGACATTGTCGGTAGGAACCCTAATCCTGAGTACTCGATGACGCCATAAGAGTACATGTCGGTGAGTAAAATGTCAATGAGATTCTACATTGCTTCTAAGTTGCCATAGCATTGTCTGGAGTTGACTATTGCATTTTCAGGTTATCCCCGATTGGGCCGAGCCGCATCGACTCGCATGGGAGGAGCTGGTTAGGACGAGGTGGCTCAGAGAAGACGAGGAGTTTGCAGCCTTGTCGAGGCAGAACGCGGATAACCGAGGCGATGGTGGAACGCACTGCGCGGGAAACCGCAACTTTGACCGCTTCAAGGGGAAGGTGGTACGTATATACATGGAACGACCTGCGTGCATTTCTGCTTATGTTTGTACTTCATATGCATAATATTTTCTTTTCGCGATACAGGTGGCCGAGGCACAACCCGGGGAGGTGATTCATGACGTCGCCGTCTATGAGATGATGCGGCGAAAGAAGCCCAATTACTCGGAGCCTCAACCCTCGCTGCCCGTGTACTTCGGCACTGCCCAGAATGACTTGGGGAACTACAGCACGATGGTGAAGGCTCGTCACCCCCATGTGGATGACCCTATTCACGCGGAGATCGACGAGGAGTCGTTGGTCCTGTCGGGGCACGGATTGCAGCATGGACGCCTCAAGATTCTGAATAAGAAGGTCAAGCCTACCCTCAGCACGAGCTTCAGCCGTCTCAAGGCTACCTACCCCGCCGACGGCCCCCCTATCCCGCCTCGTGGCCAGCCTCGTCGCTCCGTCGAGGATGTAAGTTTTTCTCGTTCTCATCATCTTTATGACTTTTGTTCCTGCATGGCTAACCACTGACGAGATTCCTTATATTTGAAATTGTAGCCTGAGTTAGACGCGGCTTACGATACCGTTTATGAGGAATATCAGGTGGCCTTTCGGCAGCATCAAGAGGCGCTTGCGATCTACATGCAATACGTAAATGTAAGTCCGAACCTTTATTTTTGCAAAAGATACAAGTCCCACTTCCCCCCGTTTGTTGTACTACGGCCTGACTTCTAAACTATCTTGCAGGACATGATGGTGAATATTTCTGGGAAGAATAGAGATTTGGGGCCCGTGCCTCCCATGCCAGGTCCGGCGCCATTTTCGCAATCGAAGGAAAGCTTCGCTAGGACCTACTACGCATCGACACCGGTAAGTTCTTTGCTAACCCACTGGTTATCGCTTTACTTTGCCTCGCAAGTTGCTAACATGTAGGCAACATGTAGGGAACGGGAGCTTCTGGGAACCGGCACTTTGGCCACGCCTCGCCGGATGGGCGTTAGATCACACCGCTTCATGACCATGGTCCATCTCCTGGCCATTCTGCAGGTGGTTCTCCCGAGCTTCACACTTCTCCTACTCCCTCGCCAGGTGGCTCTTCTGCTGCTTCTACTGGACGCAACCCTCGGCAGAGGTCGCCACTTTTCACCAGGGGAGATCTCGGGTACACCCCGTCTCCTCCAGAGTTGTAGGGATGTGTGATGATGTCGATGATCTTGTATGACTAATGTATGGATGATCTTGTATGACTGATGTTGATACATGTATGGCATATGTGATCTTGTTTCAATTGGTGTGGAATATATATTGCATGGATGTATGGATGATGTATGGATGTATGGATGATGATGTATGGATGTATGGCTGCTGTGAGTGCTACTGTTGCTGTAAAAAAAATCAAAAAAAAACTGTGCATTTGATACGCCGACGGCCTTGCCCTCGGCGTAGGAGGTACGCGTGACCAAATGGTCACGGCTACGCCGACGGCAAGGCCCTCGGCGTAGGGCCAGGCCGCTGCGCTGCCTCCACGTGGCAGGCGTACGCCGAGGGGGAGGCTGTTGGCGTAGCAGCTGCGCCAGGCCGCCCGCCTGCCTCCACGTGGCGAGCGTACGCCGAGGGGGAGGCCGTCGGCGTAGCAGCTGCGCCAGGCCGCCCACCAGCCTCCATGTGGCTTGGTACGCCGAGGGTGAGGCCGTTGGCGTAGCCGACGCGCCGTTAACTGGCCGTGTGACGGCGCTGTCGACGTTCGCCGACGGTCTCTACGCCGACGGGTGCCGTCAGGCCGTCGGCGTTGACGTACGCCGACGGTCTTGTCCTACGCCGACGGCCGCGCCTGCTCCGCCGAGGGAGAGGTTCGCCGAGGACGGTACGCCGAGGGCAGTCGTCGGCGTAGCGTACGCCGAGGGTTTTCCTGGCTACGTCGACGGCAATAAGCCCTCGGCGTACCAAGCTTCAAGCTCACAACTTTCTTCTCCCCATCCCAAACAAACCCAATGTGGCGGCGGTGCCAGATCGAGGGTGTGATAGCTACAACCGAACACCAAGGACGACGGCGGCGAGGTGTTCATGGCGCATACGTCGTTCTCGCCCGCACGACAAGGACTTAGAGAGGCGAATGTCCGGTGGGGCGGCGTCGCTGGAGCCCCATGCGACGGCCATGGGCTGGACCATACCATCGGACTGGAGAAGCTCGGCCACGCCTCCGACTGCAGGAGCTTGACCACGGAGACCGGGACCGCGGCACTGGAGTATAGGTAGCCAGCGCAAGGCGGGTGGTGCCAGAGTCCACACAAGCGGAGGAACTGGGGGAGTAGACCCGTATTTTCTGCTTGTATGAGCGCGGCGTCGCCCGGGAAGAACTTGTTGGCGTTGACGATGACCACGATCGGTGGTAGCAGCGACGATGTGGCGATGTTGTTGATGTAGATGGTTGTCAGTGATGATGACCATGGACGATGCAGATCAGAGTCGATAGCTCGGAGTAGATCGGCGCAGCAAGATACATCTTGGACTTTTAGAGTTGATTCATCCTTGTCCTATCGCACATGCATATATGAGACATAGGCTCCTGGTCTTTACATGCAGCTTGGTGCCTGAACGCCCGATGGTGGAGCATGGCCTGTTGGGTGCATGTACGGCCAGGCGGACGGAGGAGCTTGAGGCAGGCGTGTACGTCCGGGCAAACGAAGCAGGTTGAGGCAGGCCTTGATGTATGGATCTGATCTGCTGGAATTGGCTGATTACATCAATAAGAGTGATTTTGGTGGCTAAATAAAAGATATCTAATTGGGAAAAAAGAAACAAAATTTGCTAAAACTAGGAACTAATCTATTTGAATTGGAAGAAAAACTATCTACAAGATTTGGTGCCCCCGGCAGAAGCAGTGGCTAAACTCTAGGCGGAGCGAACCGCTCTGATACCATGATAGATTGCAGAAGTATAGATTATATTCATATTGCAAGAGGTGATTACAACGTGAGCCCTTGGGCTGTTTATATAGTACTAGAAGACTTGGAGAGCAAGAAGACTACTAAAGATAGAATTGGATTACAATATTTAAACTAGCAAATATGTCTAACCGACATATACTCTAATACAAACGAACTTAGCGTCACATGCTCACAGCTTTCTTCTCCCCATCCCAAACAAACCCAATGTGGCAGCGACGCCAGATCGAGGGTGTGATAGCTACAACCGAACACCAAGAACGACGGCGACGAGGTGTTCGCGGCGCATACGTCGTTCTCGCCCGCACGACAAGGACTTAGAGAGGCGAATGTCCGGTGGGGCGGCGTCGCCGGAGCCCCATGCGATGACCATGGGCTGGACCATACCATTGGACTGCAGAAGCTCGACCACGCCTCCGACTGCAGGAGCTTGACCACGGAGACCGGGACCGCGGCGCTGGAGTATAGGTAGCCAGCGCAAGGAGGGCGGTGCCGGAGTCCACACAAGCGTAGGAACTGGGGGCGGCGGAGGCTGCGTGCGCCGACCCCTCGCCCCTGCCGCAAATCGCGCTCCACTGTGGAGCCTCCACCACCACCCAGTTCCTCCCCTTCAGGCAGGCCTCCTTCCTCGTCCTCGCCGATGTCTTCATCACGGCCGCTTTGGCAGTGTTGAAACTCGACCTCTTTCGCCGGGGACGTTGCCATTGCCGACCATTTCATGGCCACCAGCATCTCCAACATCCCAGTTACTCTCCGCTGAAAAAGTTCTTGGGATTACCGAGTGGGGTCGTGATACAGTCATTGATATATTTTGTATTAATAGAATCCTGAATATTCTAATCAGCTTTTCTCATGGTACTAATAATAAGTTGTTGTTTTCATTCAAGCTAAGGAGGAAGCCGGTGAAACATGCATCATTGCAATGCCAGTTTGCGACTGAAATCAAGGGTGCCATAAAATTAGTGTATGGGGTCAAGCTGAATCTCACGAATTAGACATCTCATCTGGCTCTTCTACCCACTGGTAGAAAACGCCCCATTGGTTCCGGTTGGTAAGGGGCATTAGTCCCGGTTGCCCAACCGGGACGGGGCAATCGGGACTAAAGCTCTAACCTTTAGTCCCGGTTGCCCCACCAACCGGGACAAATGGGGGCACACGTGGCGGCATCAGAGCGCGAGGGGGGGGGGGGGTGGCGCATTAGTCCCGGTTCGTAACACGAACCGGGACTAATAACCTGCTGCCGCGGCAGAGATTTGGCCCATTTCTCTGCCGCGGCAGAGAATTCATTTTGGCACATTTTGTTGCCGCGGCAGCATGGTCGCCACTTTTTGTGCCACGGCAGAGAATTCATTTAGGTTGTTTTATTGTTTATTTAGTGTTTTACACTTATCAATGAAGGAACCTTATATTACACAAGATCATCATGACAATATTACATTCAATACACGAATCGAGTTCATGCACTACATACACAAGTTGCTATTCGATGCTACCGGCCAATTCCTTCAAAGTTGCTATTTTTACAATCCCTATTGTCTATACACAGCAGAATAGTATTCCCCTTTCGGGTCTAGGACTTCTGCATCCAAGAATCCCGCCAATTCCTCCTGAATTGCTCGTACGCGATCCTTTGGCAGAAGACCGTCCCGTAGACGTTCGATCGGATTTAAAAAAGGAGTCAGCCTATATGAATGAAACTAAACACAATTTGTTTGAAATTAAAAATTATAGAAATTGTTTACGTACGTGGAGTTGCTCTAAATTTCTGCCCTTCTCATCGCACGTCTGCCGGATGAACTCGCAAACATAGTATCCACATAGATTGTTACCTGGTCCCTGCGTCAGGCACTTTACGAGAATAGAGTTCAATCAAAATAATAATCAAGCATGATAATAACTGTATCAAAACTAGAATCAAAGAGATGCGCGGATATAGCTAGTGGTGCTTACATTTAGTGGTTAAAATGTAAGCTCCTCTTTACAAACACCCCTAGCCTTGTTGGTGAACCGTTTCCAAGCGCTGCCCGGCGTAGAAAATGAATAAAATAAGTTATTAAGTACTTGATATCATAAAATTCACGAACGTTGCCGATATAGTGTCGTAATGATTAGAATTACCGCTGGAGAAGTATCTGCATGTCCTTCCACATCTCAAGGGGTCTCGAGTCCATGACTAGTACACGCCCTTTGTCAAGTTGAATGATTAACAGAATATAGTGGTACCTGCGAATGCATAACTAATCAATTATATACTTAACATCGAGTAAGCGAAATAGAAAGTGTATACAAGACAATAACACTCACTAGAAGTTGTAAGGAAATAGTATTTCCCTTTTGGTTTCTTGAAACCTTAACGCGTGTACTATATTATCCTCCGTATCCTGGGGGCTTATTTTGAGATTAGCTTCATGAACCCAATATAGGTCAATGAAGCCAATGTCATAGATTTGTCCTCTGCTGCATTCGAGAATCTTCATTCTGCATATTACAGTATGATTATATACATGCAATAAACAAAATAATATAGCTGGAGACTAAATTAATTACAGAATTAGTACTTACAGACAATAGGCACTGATGATCGATTTGTCCAAGGCGTCTTGATTGAATAATTGAAATAGTTCATCAAATTCAATGGATATCATGTCATCCTTTTCTTTCCCATGATGCTTTTTTGTAACCCTCAACACTATCCAGTTAGCCCCGGCGGACGTGGCATGCATGTACCAGTTATGCAATCTTCGCATTTTTGTTGAAAGATTGTTTACCTCCTCAGGTTTGACGAGAGGTTTGCCGTACTGGTATTTGTATGCTACTTCACTCACGGGGAAGAACTCTAACTGGGATAAGTACTGGGCAATACTCATACCTTGAGCAGCGGCAGCTTCTCCGTATTGTGCAACTACCTCTGGATCATACTGCTCTTGGGCCCATATTTGCTTGACCCCACATTGGTTTGAGAAATCACCTTGAGAGGGGCGCAAGTCTGTTTTGCTTGTTCTCCGAGCTGAGCAACAGATTTCCCACTTGCATCAGTACTGCTCTTCGAGGCTTTTTGTGCCGCATGTGACTTGAAAATAGAACGGTCATAGTCTGATGACAGCTTTGGCTCGGGTTGATGAAGATTCTTTAGCATTTTCAACACTTTGGCTTTTTCTTCTTTGGTGCTGGGGAACTCTGGCTCTTTCGGCCGCCTCAGCTTAGCGAAAAACGCTGTCATTTCTGCATCAACGATCGCCGCAGTCTCCTCTTCAGTACAGTCATAAGCTCTCTTGGGAGGAACCTTTGGTACTTTTGGAAGAGGCTCTTGTTTACGTTTCGGCGATCGCTTACGACGCATAGTAGCGGTACGCTTACGCTTTTTTATCCTGAGGCGCCGACGATGGCTCCCGCGGCGATGGCTGCACCGGAGATTGGTGAGGCGACGGAGCCGGGTGAGGCGACGAAGACGGCTGCCGCGGCGGCGACGACCTCGCTGGAGACGGGTGAGGCGGCGGCGAAGATGGCCTTGGCGTGTGATTTCGAAGCACGATACATTCCTTCAGCCATAGAATGGTGACGTTTTTTGCGTCACCCAGCACAGTCACATCCCCTTCACCAGCAGGGTAGTGAAGATCCAAAACCTCAAAGGTGGGCATGATTTCATCCACGCCGACAACAGCGTAGCCCTCTGGAACTGGACGACAGTGGTAAGTTGGTGTGGGTCCAATTGGTAAGGCATAGCCGACCGCCACCTTCATTGATATGTTCACAACTTTGACATGTAGCTCGCAGTGTGTCATCTCTGTGATATCATCCACTGGGTAGCCAACAGGAGCCATCGTCGGTGCATCATCGTCATCGCCATTGTCATCACTCGGGACCTCGGTGGAAGCCACACTGCTTTTTCGATTATTCGATAGGCCGGTAGCATCGAATGCAGTGTGTTGCTGAGATGGGCCGGTAGTACTTTGCTCTTTAAGTGCGTTAATTTCATCTTGTTGTTGCTTTAATCGTTCTTCAATTAAACGCATTCGCTCTTTCTGACTATCTGCTTCAACTGCCGCCCTGTCCTTTCTCCTCTGACGGCTTCTATCAGGATATTTCTTCCTCTCTTCGGGAAACCCAGTCCTCCATGGTTGGGAGCCTATTGTGCCTCGTGTTCGTCCATCATGTTCCTTATTTCCAAGGGCGAGTGTGAGCTCATCATTCTCTCTATCGGGAATGAAGTCCCCATCTTTAACAGCCTTTACTGCTTTTCTGATCCTCTCGATTGGCAAGGGGTCTTCTTTATGTCGTATGTTATATATACACCTCCCTTCCGAGTCCAACGTGCCCCCATGCCCGTAAAACCAATTCCTTGCACGTTCTACCCAATCGTCTGTCTCTGGGGTGATCTTTTTATCACGTAGTTCCTGCTCAAGTTTCTCCCACTTAGGAATGCCAGCCCTGTAGCCACCTTGCCCCATAGTATGGTGATACTTCTTGTTAGCAGCATTCAGCTTATTCGTTTCAGACATTTTCTTAGCTTTTTCTAATTTCTTGTATTCCATAAACTCAGCCCAGAATGGTTTTATCTTCTCAAACTGAATATTCTTGAAATCAGGAGTCTTCGTTTTCACGACATAGTCAAGGTGCAATCTTTTCTTCCAGTTGGTGAAACACTAGGCCATCTTCTTCAAAGCCCACTCCCTGACCTTAGCCTCCATGGCTCTCCCATGTTGTAAGGCGTCCTCAACTGGATCCTCCGCATTTGGATCCAGCTCTATCTTCGATAGTTTGAAATTAACCATGAGCCTCTTCCATAGTAAATCTTTGGCGTGGTTAGGGACAAATAAACATGTTCCCTCTTCATCCGCATTAGCAGGCCTATTCCAATTTCTAATGGTGATCGGGATTAAGTCCCTAACGATTACTCCGCATTGTGCCACAAATTTGGTTGCGACAACTTCGGGAGCCGTCGGTTTGCCGTCTTCAGCGACATCTTCGATCCTGAACCTCTCATGGTCTTGCAACTTTTTGGTTGGGCCTCATCCGCTCTTTTCAGTAGATTCCTTCGATCCGGAGGGATAAAAGAAGAAAGATCGTCATTACTATTTCTATATAGATAGCAGATGATTAATTAATGAATTGATTTATATTACATGCACCTCGCCGGAGCGGTCGTCTTCTCGATTACACAAGGCATCGCCTTCTCCCTCGCGGAAGGCAACACCTTCAACCTCAAACAAGTTGTCTATTCTGGTAAAAAGAGGATCACCCTCACCGGAGTTGTTCAGAAACGTTGATACGTCTAAATTATCTTCCCCACGGATCACACCTTGGATCAACTCTTCCTTTTCTTCGTCTCTGACGTGTGGGTCCATATTTTCTGCATAGGTGGAAAAACGAATAAGTCAAAGAGGATAAAGGAGAAAGTTAAGTACGGTGTTGAGAGATATAAACCCTAATTCAGAGAAACCCTAATATATACATACACAATAATAAAAATGAAGAGAAACCCTAAACCCTAAACCTAGCTACAAAAAGGAAACCGTGTAGTAGATAGGCACATCGTCGAACCCACATGCACCTAAGTTGCTTGACAATGTGAATCGGGTCTGGGGCTACCCACAGTGACTGACCAGTGGGGCCGAAGACCAATAATACCAAAGTAATTAATAAACCTAATAATACCTAACTAATAATAAACCTAATAATCGAAACACCGAAAAGAAAGGGAAACAATCAACACATGGCATCGATGCAATGCTCAAGCAAGTATGATGATATGACAAGTTAATTTGCATTGAATGTAACCCTAAGACATGCTTGACGATTTAATCGGGGTTCCGAGGGGTGAAAACCCTAACTCGGGGAAACTCCGGAACATATGAGAGGGGTGCATTTGTTCTTCTAATTATACTTGTCATTTAAGTTGTTGAACAATGCATGATTATAGTTTAGATAGATAGGTTTCATTTTTCTGAACAATTTGATATATTATTTGTATCTTTCTGACTTATAAACAATAAGTTATTGATTTTACAATATTAAATCATTTTCTGAAATTAAAAAAAAGGCAAATAGTTTTTACACCGGGGCGCCCCCTAGCCAGTGAGACTGACAGAAGGGCCCCAGTGCCAACTCAGCCTCCATGCGTACAGATCATTTTTATACCACAGAGAAGCCTACCCACTGAGGCTGACTGATGGGCCCTAGGCCACATCAGCTGCCACGCGAGCACGAGTGACGTCAGCACGACGTCACGCTGGCGGTGAGCTCCCAGGCAGCGGCGGCGACAGCGGGCACCCCTGGACGCGCGGATGGGCGCGTTAGAGAGAGCGCGATGCAGGGAGAAATGGAGTGGCGGCGCCGCTCCTTGTTGGTCACCGGAGCGTCGCCTCCGTCGAGCTCGAGCGGCGGCGTCGTCGGGCACACGCGGGGAGAGTAGTACAGGAGGAGAGGGAGAGAAAGAAGAACACCGTGAGGATCAGCAGCTCACCAGGAACACGACGGAGGTGGTGGCGAGGCCGGGCGAGCTCGGGAGACGCCGGAATCGACGGAGGCGACGCGCGGATGGAGCTTCCAATCCAGGCGATTGAGGTCACGCGCGAGGGGGAAAAGTAGCAGGGGCGCGCGTGGACGGAGGCAGCGGCGGTGGCGGACGGAACGCGCGGGTGGCGGCGAGCTCGGGCAGCCTGCCGGCGTCGGGGGTGCGCGCGTCAGTGAGAAGCAGAGAAGTGAGATGGGGAAGAAGAAGAGGAGGCGCGTCAGTTATAAACGAAGGGTCTTTAGTCCCGGTTGGTGGCTCCAACCGGGACTAAAGGGGCATACGTCCCGGTTGGAGCCACCAACCGGGACGTATACTCCAATATTTTCAGCAGACCAAGGGTTGGCGCGCAGGGGGTCTTTAGTCCCGGTTGGTGGCTCCAACCGGGACATATTCCCCTGATTTCACATTTTTTCAGGTATTTTCTCTCTGTTCCCGCCTTATTTTTTATTTTGGGGTTTAAATTTGTATTGTTTTTTAAATGATAATTAATTTGGAATTTAGAAAAACTTTAAACATAAAAAGTGTTTGGATTTGAATAAATAATTCAAAACCATTTTCTGTTTTAAAAAATAATTAATGTAACCATTTAAAATATGAACCATTTACAATTAAAAATGAATTAACTTATATTTTTTTAATATCAATTTGGAATTTAGAAAAACTTTAAACATAAGAAGTGTATGGATTTGAATAAATAATCCAAAACCATTTTCTATTTTTAAAAATTAATTAATGTAACCTTTTAAAATGAATTAACTTATATTTTTGAATATTAATTTGGAATTTAGAAAAACTTTAAACATAAAAAGTGTTTGGATTTGAATAAATAATTCAAAACCATTTTCTGTTTTAAAAAACAATTAATGTAACCATTTACAATTAAAAATGAATTAACTTATATTTTTTTAATATCAATTTGGAATTTAGAAAAAATTTAAACATAAGAAGTGTATGGATTTGAATAAATAATCCAAAACCATTTTCTATTTCTAAAAAATAATTAATGTAACCTTTTAAAATGAATTAACTTATATTTTTGAATATTAATTTGGAATTTGGAAAAACTTTAAACATAAAAAGTGTTTGGATTTGAATAAATAATTCAAAACCATTTTTTGTTTTAAAAAATAATTAATGTAACCATTTAAAATATGAACCATTTACAATTAAAAATGAATTAACTTATATTTTTTTAATATCAATTTGGAATTTAGAAAAACTTTAAACATAAGAAGTGTATGGATTTGAATAAATAATCCAAAACCATTTTCTATTTTTAAAAAATAATTAATATAACCTTTTAAAATGAAGATAGGGGACGAGCATCGTTAGAACTTGCATTGGATCTCTGAAGAAACCACATATTGCGAGTCTAAAAATGATTTTTTCAAAAAATCAGGGGCGATAGATCATGTACCTGTAGTACAAACCGGACCCACTTCCTACCGATTCGGCAGACATTTGTCCTTTTTATCCGGGATGGACGAAATGGTTTGAGATGTACCGGTTGGGAGATAGTCCATGTTAGGTGGTCTAGTATTTTAGGAAAATGGGACGGTAGCATTCTGAAACGGCATTTTGGTGGTTACTTCACAAAACGACCCGTTTTTTGCGCTCGGAAAATGGAAAAGGGCTTTTCCGTGCGACAAAAAGGAAAACTTCCTCCTGCAACATTGTTCTCAATACCAATGTCCACACACATGCATAATATGGGCACAACATCACAAACTATGCCGTGATTCAGCACATAACATCGGTCATTTGGACCGAAAGCCATGAAACATCGAACATGGTAGGTCATTTTGTGAAGGTTTTTTCGAAACATGATCAATATACCAAGTCTGGTATTTTTCCTTTCAACTATGTAACTAAATATGACACCACGCGAAGGATTTTCATTGTTCGGATTTTTTTTGAATTTATTATGCCCGTTTTGAATTATCTGAATTTCTAACTATGGTCGAACCGGTGTGCATGAAGATAGGGGACGAGCATCGTTAGAACTTGCATTGGATCTCTGAAGAAACCACATATTGCGAGTCTAAAAATGATTTTTTCAAAAAATCACGGGCGATAGATCATGTACCTGTAGTACAAACCGGACCCACTTCCTGCCGATTCGGCAGACATTTGTCCTTTTTACCCGGGATGGACGAAAAGGTTTGAGATGTACCGGTTGGGAGATAGTCCATGTTAGGTGGTCTAGTATTTTAGGAAAATGGGACGGTAGCATTCTGAAACGGCATTTTGGTGGTTACTTCACAAAACGACCTGTTTTTTGCGCTCGGAAAATAGAAAAGGGCTTTTCCGTGCGACAAAAAGGAAAACTTCCTCCTGCAACATTTTTCTCCATACCAATGTCCACACACATGCATAATATGGGCACAACATCACAAACTATGCCGTGATTCAGCACATAACATCCGTCATTTGGACCGAAAGCCATGAAACCTCGAACATGATAGGTCATTTTGTGAAGGTTTTTTCGAAACATGATCAATATACCAAGTCTGGTATTTTTCCTTTCAACTATGTAACAAAATATGACACCACGCGAAGGATTTTCATTGTTCGGATTTTTTTTGAATTTATTATGCCCGTTTTGAATTATCTGAATTTCTAACTATGGTCGAACCGGTGTGCATGAAGATAGGGGACGAGCATCGTTAGAACTTGCATTGGATCTCTGAAGAAACCACATATTTCGAGTCTAAAAATGATTTTTTCAAAAAATCACGGGCGATAGATCATATACCTGTAGTACAAACCAGACCCACTTCCTGCCGATTCGGCAGACATTTGTCCTTTTTACCCGGGATGGACGAAAAGGTTTGAGATGTACCGGTTGGGAGATAGTCCATGTAAGGTGGTCTAGTATTTTAGGAAAATGGGACGGTAGCATTCTGAAACGGCATTTTGGTGGTTACTTCACAAAACGACCCGTTTTTTGCGCTCGGAAAATGGAAAAGGGCTTTTCCGTGCGACAAAAAGGAAAACTTCCTCCTGCAACATTGTTCTCCATACCAATGTACACACACATGCATAATATGGGCACAACATCACAAACTATGCCGTGATTCAGCACATAACATCGGTCATTTGGACCGAAAGCCATGAAACATCGAACATGATAGGTCATTTTGTGAAGGTTTTTTCGAAACATGATCAATATACCAAGTCTGGTATTTTTCCTTTCAACTATGTAACAAAATATGACACCACGCGAAGGATTTTCATTGTTCGGATTTTTTTTGAATTTATTATGCCCGTTTTGAATTATCTGAATTTCTAACTATGGACTACCACGCGAAGGATTTTCATTGTTCGGCAGACATTTAGTCCCGGATGTAGTCACAAACCGGGACTAAAAATATTTTCCGCCATTTCCCACCTCTTCCCGCCAAGTTTTCCCGCCCTTTCCTTTCTACTAGAGCTTTTAGTCCCGGATGTAATCACTAACCGGGACTAAAGATATTTCCCGCCATTTCCCAAAGCTTCACGCCAAGTTTTCCCGCCCTTTCCCTCTATATTTAGGGTGATCGTGTCATGGCTATCCACACATCCACACCTTCCTCTCTTAGAACAATGGACAACGCCTACTGGGCCATTCTGACCCTCGAGGAGACCGAGGCACTGTGCGCCTCCAACTACCCTTGTCCGCCGGGCTACCGGCCGCCCGCCGGCTAGATGCTGAGCGCTGGAGGGGTTCCTGTCCCTCCTGTCCCTCAAGGTTCCGCACGCCAGGCGGCCATCACAAACCACTTCTACCACGAGCTCACGCCGGAGCAGCGGATGGATCCCTAGTGGGATCCCGACAACTACGACACCTGGAATGCCTTCTTCGCTAATAGGCGGGAAAGGGAGCTCGCCAGGTACGAGGGTGATGGCCCGCCACCGGTGAACCACAATGAAGCCGGCCGTCGTATGTGGTGGGCGAACCGTACTATCATCGGAGTGATGCGCTACATCACCGGGGGAGACCATCCTCGCCTACGGTGCCCACGAGTCCACCCGCCACAGGCCCCACACTGTCCCGGCGGTAGCGGCATCGTCTTCCAGGAGACCCCTCTCCCACCCGTCGTGAATCCGAGGCTGGAATGGCCCCTGGTATATGCCATGGATGGGCTGAGGATCCCCGGAGTGGCAGGTGACGATGACGATGATGATGACGACGACGATGAAGACCCTGAAGCTGCGTACTATAGGACTAGGCATGATTATGACTAAAGGGGGCGGCTTTAGTCCTGAGTGTTAGCTAGTCCCGGTTTGTCCCGGTTTTTAATATTAATAAATGTCTTGAGTGTTACCTAATAAATAGAGGGAAATTCCTATATAAAGAGAGGGTTCATATTTAGTCCCGGTTGGAGAAACCAACCGCGACTGAAGGGATTGCGGCAGAGTGGGCCAGACAACACTAGTAATAGGGGTGAGTGTCGACATTATATGTGCGGCTTGTACCTTGTCCCGGATGGTGTCACCAACTGGGACTAAAGATGAACCTTTAGTCCCGGTTGGAGACACCAACCGGGACTAAAGATGAGTCAGCACTAATAATAGGGGTGAGTGTCGACATTATGTCGTGAGTGTCGACATTATGCCGAGCTTCTTGTACTATAAATATGCATCCTTGTGAGTCCAGTCCTCCAGCCAGTTTGAGGCATCTCCAAGATGGTTTTAGAGAGCAGGGACACCACTACGGCCAGTTTCAGGGAGATGCCGACGGAGCCCAGTCCTCCGGCATCTCCGAGAAATTAGTCATAGAGGCACTCCCTAATATGTGAAATTAGTTAGCTCCGAGGCGTATTGATCTAGTTAGTGAAGTTACAAGCTGCAAGATGGTTTTCGAGAGCAGGGACACCACTGCGGCCAGTTTCAGGGAGATTCCGACGGAGCCCAGTCCTCCGGCATCTCCGAGAAACTGGTCATAGAGGCACTCCCTAATATGTGAAATTAGTTAGCTCCGAGGCGTATTGATCTACTTAGTGAAGTTACAAGCTGCAAGATGGTTTTCGAGAGCAGGGACACCACTGCGGCCAGTTTCAGGGAGATGCCGACGGAGCCCAGTACTCCGGCATCTCCGAGAAACTGGTCATAGAGGCACTCCCTAATATGTGAAATTAGTTAGCTCCGAGGCGTATTGATCTAGTTAGTGAAGTTACAAGCTGCAAGATGGTTTTCGAGAGCAGGGACACCACTACGACCAGTTTCAGGGAGATGCCGACGGAGCCCAGTCCTCCGGCATCTCCAAGAAACTGGTCATAGAGGCACTCCCGGTCCAGCCACAAAACGGGACTAACACTCAAGACATTTATTAATATTAAAAACTGAGACTACAAAACCGGGACTAAAGGCCACAAACCGCGAAAGATATCCTTCGGTCAAGCCACAAACCGCGAAAGACATGAACTAGAGTTACATAATATGAGCATGAACTTCTTGGCATATGTCATTCCTTATGACCGCTTCAGACGTAACCATGGAGCATCTTCTTTACTTAACGGAATGCTTGGGTCAGTTTTCACTGTGAAGGGCGGAATTTCATCAAACTTATTATAATCTTCTGACATGTCTGTCTTGTCCTCGATTCCCACGATGTTTCTTTTTCCTGAAAGAACTATGTGACGCTTTGGCTCATCATATGATGTATTCGTTTGCATATTTTTTCTTTTTTTCGGTCTGGAGGACATGTCCTTCACATAGAAAACCTGAGACACATCATTGGCTAGGACGAATGGTTCATCTCTATAACCAAGATTGTTGCGATCCACTGTTGTCATTCCGTACAACTGGTCTATCTTTGCCCCTTCCCCATTCAGGTTGACCCATTTGCAGTGAAACAAAGGGACCTTAAAAGAGACTCCATAGTCTAGTTCCCATATCTCCTCTATGTAACCATAATATGTGTCCTTTTGTCCATTCTCGTCTATTGCATCAAAGCGGACACCACTATTTTGGTTGGTGCTCTTTTTATCTTGGGCGATCGTGTAGAATGTATTCCCATTTATTTCGTACCCTTGGAAATTCAATACAGTAGAAGATGGTGACGCGGCCAACAAGTATAGCTGATCTCCAACAGTGGTGTCATTCAAGAGATGTGTCCGCATCCAACCACCGAAAGACTTCATGTGTTCATCTGTAATCCATGATTCAGGCTTCCCCGGGTTTTTGGAGCGTACAATATTCTTGTGTTCCTCGATATACGGAGCTGCCAAGGTGAAATTATGTAGAACTGTGTAGTGTGATTTAGTGAAAGAATCCCCGTCCCTACATATCATTGCTTTCTTTCCCAGCGTGCCTTTTCCACTTAGTCTTCCCTCATGCCGCGAGTCAGAAACACCAATCGGCTTAAGGTCAGGAATAAAGTCAACACAAAACTCAATGACCTCCTCTGTTCCATATCCCTTGGAGATGCTTCCTTCTGGTCTAGCACGGTTATGAACATATTTCTTTAAGACTCCCATGAACCTCTCAAAGGGGAACATATTGTGCAAAAATACCGGACCGAGAATGGCAATCTCTTCCTCTAGATGAACCAGGAGATGCGTCATAATATTGAAGAAGGATGGTGGGAACACCAATTCAAAACTAACAAGACATTATACCACATCCTTCTGTAACCTCAGAATATCTGGATTGATTACCTTCTGAGATATTGCATTGAGGAATGCACACAGCTTCACAATGGGTACTCGAACATTTTCCGGTAGAAGCCCCCTCAATGCAATCGGAAGCAACTACGTCATAATCACGTGACAGTCATGAGACTTCAGGTTTTGGAACTTTTTCTCTGCCATATTTATTATCCCCTTTATATTAGATGAGAAGCCCGACGGCACCTTGATACTGTAAAGGACTTCAAAAAATATTTCCTTCTCTACTTTGGTAAGAGCATAGCTGGCACGACTTAAGTGATGCCCTTTATCCGTCTTGTTATGTGTATGCATGTTCTTTGGGTCTTTCATAATTTGTTGGTCCTCCCGTGCTTCAGGTGTATCTTTTGTCTTCCCATACACGCCTAGGAATCCTAGCAGGTTCACGCAGAGATTCTTCGTCACATGCATCACGTCGATTGAAGAGCGGACACGCAGGACTTTCCAATATGGAAGCTCCCAAAATATAGATTTCTTCTTCCACATGGGTGCGTGTCCTGTAGCGACGTCGTTCGGAACTGATTGACCGCCGGGACCCTTTCCAAAGATTACTTCTATGTCCTTGACCATACCAAATACATCATCACCAGCAGGGAGTTCAGGCTTCTTCCGGTGATCTGCCTCACCTTTGAAATGCTTGCCTTTCTTTCTTACGGGATGATTGGTCGGAAGAAATCGTCGATTCGCCAGGTACACAACCTTCTTGCATTTATGCAAATATGTACCTTCGGTCTTATCTAAACAGTGGGTGCATGCCTTATATCCCTTGTTTGTCTGTCCTGAAAGGTTACTAAGAGCAGGCCAATCATTGATGGTTACGAATAACAACCCTCGTAGATTAAATGGCTCCTGTTTGTTCTCATCCCATGCACGTACACCTGGTTTGCCCCACAACTGTAAGAGTTCTTCAACTAATGGCCTAAGGTACACATCAATGTCGTTGCCCGGTTGCTTCGGGCCTTGGATGAGCACTGGCATCATAATGAACTTACACTTCATGCACAACCAAGGAGGCAGGTTGTAGATACATAGTCATGGGCCAGGTGCTGTGACTACAGATCTGCTCCCCAAAAGGATTCATTCCATCCGTACTTAGACCAAACCATAAGTTCCTTGCGTCACCTGCAAAGTCTGGGAAGTCTCTCTCGATTTTTCTCCACTGTGACCCATCAGCAGGGTGTCTCAACTTCCCGTCTTTCTTACGGTCTTCTTTGTGCCATCGCAACAACCTGGCATGCTCTTTGTTTCTGAACATGCGTTTCAACCTTGGTATTATAGGAGCATACCACATAACCTTAGCAGGAACCCTCTTCCGGAGGGGCTCTCCCTCAACATCACCAGGGTCATCTCGTCTGATCTTATACCGCAACGCGTTGCATACCGGGCATTTATCTAAATTCTCATACTCCTTACCGCGGTAGAGGATGCAGTCATTAATGCATGCATGTATCTTTTGCACATCTAATCCCAGAGGACAGAGAGTCTTCTTTGCTTCGTAGGTACTCTCGGGAAGTTCGTTATGTTTTGGAAACTTCGGCTTCATTATTTTCAGCATCTTTTCAAATGAGGAGTCAGTTAGACCACACTCTGCCTTCCATCGCAACAATTCCAGTGTGGTACCGAGCTTTGTGCTGCCATCTTCACAATTTGGGTACAACAATTTCTTGTGATCTTCTAACATGCCCTCTAACTTCAACTTCTCATTTTCTGTTTCACAGTCTCGCTTTGCATCAGAAATGACCCTACCAAGTTCATCAGCCGGCTCATCTGATGCCCGTTCTTCACCTCTTTCCTCTCCATTGTCTTCCATTGCAGTATCACTGTATTCAGGAAACATATGATGATAGTTGTTATCATCATCTTCTTCACCATCTTCCATCATAACCCCTCTTTCCACGTGCTTGGTCCAGCAATTATAGTTGGGCATGAAACCTTTCATAATCAGGTGGCCGCGAATGATTTTCGAGGAAGAGTACTCCTTGTTGTTCCGACATTGAACACATGGACAACGTATAAATCCATTCTCTTTGTTTGCCGTAGCCACATCGATAAATTTATCCACGCCTTTGATATACCCGGCTACGCGCCGGTCACCGTACATCCATTCCCGACCGTTCATCTGCATCATTTAAGTAAGTTTATCAAAAAACAGGACATCATAAATAGTGAAATAACCAATTCACGCCGACACATGAATTGTATCAATGACCTAGAAAAGATAAGATTGCTAACCTCGATCGAGGGAAATAACGAGGAGAAAGCTCAAGTGCGTCTCGGACACCTTCTATATTTTTGTTCTATGAGAAATTCAACGGGATTATTCACTCAAACATTTCAACAAACACCTTCAATGCATGCATGAGAAAAAACTAGCACACCCCCTCACACCTTCCACCATTCGAAAAAACAGAGTGGAGGCAGAGGGGGCTGGGGCGTTGCATTTATAGAGGGCAGGGGGTCTTTAGTCCCGGTTGGTGCCGTGCCACGCCACGTGGCTGTGGACGCAATCTTTAGTCCCGGTTGCTGGCTCCAACCGGGACGTATTGCCCTTACCAACCGGGACGCATGCCCCCTGGCCCCGTGCCCGCTCCAACCGGGACGCGTGCCAACATTAGTCCCGGTTGGTGGCGCAACCGGGACAAATGCTCTGAGGGGTCGCGAACGGATAGCCCTTTTTACACTAGTGACCTATCGTGTGTCCCCTGATGACCTGGTTGTGCTAAACGTGGGTGTTGCTTTTCAGTCAGTTTCCAGTTGTATGGGGGCAGATGTTGCAATCCATGATCACCAGGCGAGCTGTCTCGCGGCAAGTATGCACACTTTGCAACTTTCTAAGGGCACCGGTGACGCGAGGACTTTGCCGCAGGTAAAGGCGATCTCTTCTTTGAGGTACTTCGGCAGCCCGGTGCACTGGCACAACGAGTGAGGCAGCGCCTAAGGAGCTTCTGGGCCCTTATATTTGTATATTGAGTAAGTGTTGAATGAACTGAATGCTTCTACTCCCTCCGATCCATATTAATTGACTTTGATTTGTCAAAATTTGAACGAATCTATATACTAAATAGTGTCTAGATTCATTCAAATCTAGACAAATTTCGGTCAATTAATATGGACCAAAGGGAGTACCGAAAAGAGTACTTGCATTTGTATGATTTGTACCGACTACATGAATTACACTAAAATGTGTCCTTGGGTTGATCAATATATTTTCTTGCTACAATAGTATCTTAGAGAAAGAAGGAGTGCGCAGTCGACAAGGACAGGGAGATGGAGTGGGTAACGGCGAGGCCCGCAGAGGTCACTGAAAGGAAGTCGACAGCCAGGTACATCGGCAACACTACCCAATTGCCAAATGTTGTGCACTTCATCACAAGAAGCCCCAAACAAGATTATGGCATCAGCGCTATTCATAAGGCAGGAGGCTCATGTACACAACTTTCCGAGGGTTCTTCTGTAGTACAACGGGAGTTTCTTAGGTGGTGTGCAGTTCTACGTTGTTTCCCGTAGATTAGAATTTGACAGTTTTGAATAAGCAAGTCTAAGTATTACACTTTGAAGTTCATATGAGTTTGTATATGTGCTCAAAATGAAACAAAAAAAAACTAGGGTCTTGTCTAGGTGCAAAAAGCTGCTGGATGGCACAAAAAAGGAGCCCCACCACATACCCTTGGTGAGAGCAATTCGATACGTTGGTAAATGAATCTTAAAGACTAATTGTTTCGTTCATTTCAAAGGCTGGGCTGAACCATGAGATCTTTTGCTTTGATTCAAAAGGATCGTGTATTGCCATTAATTTTTTGATTTTGAGGGTCAACTATGGGATATCTTACTCATTTTAAGGTGGGGCGGATTATGGTGCAATTGAACAATGCGGAAAGGGGGGAGAGTCTCCGAAAATAGTATCTGCATGTGTTTGGTGGGCAAAAAAATTTAGGACCCGTGACAGCGCACAGACATTCAACTAGTACCTAATAATAAAGAACGAAGTGTTTCTTCCTGTCTAATTTTTTTGGACAGATTTACACTCCCACCAAAACATATAATATAACTGATGACACCTTATTTTTTTCTTCCTCGGACCCTCTTGCGATAACTGTTCGGTATACTGTTGGGCTTTCTATTAGGGCCCTGTTCCATCAACTCCTACATAATTGCGCAATGTTTGATTTAGCAGTAAACAAACTACCGTAAACAAAGAGGAGGGAGAAGTAAACAAACTACGGTTAACAAAGAGGAGGGAGAAGAATAGTCCCACCTTGCTGCCTTAAATCAAGTTCGACCGATTTATATACCTGACAAATCGATAGGAATCAGTTGCCTATAGAATAAAAAAAGCATCACAAATTGCTAGAAATCAGCCAATCAACACCACCGCGATTTGAATCGGATAGATGGAGGGGAGAGCTTAGAGAGAGCAGTGTGGGTGGATGCAAAGAGGATCGAGCGTCAGGCCAGCTTGCCGGACTAGGAGGGGGCTGGCAGAGGAGGATGTGTGGGATGCGCGGTCTCGCTTGCGAGAGGAGGGGCCGACAGGGGAAAGCCTGTCCTGGTGGAAAAAGTGGTCTCGCTTGCGAGCGAAACGGAGGAATCCACGTACACATGACTGATTTGGGAGCTCCTCGCTAGCATCCCACAAAAATTGTTGCATGCTTTTTCATCCATATCAATTGATGGAAACGTGAGCATATTTGTTTTTCTGCAATTGCTCATAGAAAAGCTCAGTGGTGTTTTGTATCAAGTAAACAGAAGCCAATTACAGATTATGTAGTTAAGTTGCAAGTTGATCGTGTCATCATGAGATGCTGGTCTGTATGTTGTAAGTTCATCCTTGGTTACAGATTAGGGAGTTTAAGATGCAAGCTAGCATTGGTCGGTTAGTTAGATTTATGTGCTTGAATAGAAAAAATGAAGACAATTTCACAATGATGATTTTTTATATAGAACACAACCCTTTTGAAAAGGATTTTTTGAAGAAGAATGAGCTGAAATAGGAGAAAACCAAACTCTTTTAGAGAAAGAAAAACAACGGCGCTCTGCAGGAAACAACTTGTGTGACTCTTTTGACATTTAATTTTCTTGATTGGATAAATCAAATTTTATGATGAGTGAAAGATTTCTTATAGTAAATGAGAGGGACTATACATAAAAAGAAAAAGAAGTACCTGATAGTTATTTCCAATTGCCAAAAAAAGCTGAACTCTTGAAGTTGACATATAGAGACTTTGCCACGACTACATGATTCATTGGAGAAAATTACAAGAAGAAATGCGATATGAGGCTACAGATACATGGTTGGATCCATTATGGGCAGAACTTAGGTCACACTAGCCTTCATTCAAAGTTTATTATTTTCTCTCCCGTAGCAACGCACAAACATATTTACTAGTATAGACTAAAAAGAAGGGGCGGTCTTCCCTACAATGATCGTTGTGTTTATTGCAATTTGGAGGATGAAGACCTGAAGCATTTATTCGTTAACTGTGCGATCATGCGTATAATCTAGAGTTCAATCCTTACGTGGGCTGGCCTTTCTTAACTTAGTCTTGTGGCAAATCAGAATCTCCGCAGGTAAAAACTGTCGAGAAATCCCCTTCAGAATAAGGAACAGAAACATCATAACACCCTCGTAATACTAGCAGTCTGGAACATTTGGAGATAGAGAGACAGAAGAGTATTTGAAAAGGTCTACACTCCTATACAACAGATCATTGAACATATCAAGGGTGAAGCTTAATGGTGGCCTTGGCTAGGGGTGGTCACTTCCTCCTTCACTAATCGGGTAGTGGGTTTGTGAAGTCTTTTGCTCTTGTAGGTCGTTGGCAGTCCTGGCCTTAAGCTTCGGTTTAACTTTCTAGTTTGTTTAGATTTTATTTTTAGTTGTATTTGTTTCTTTTGGTCACTCTTCTTTCGTAATTAACTTTTGTACTTTGACCTACCTAGGTCGTTTCTCCTTAATATATGACATGCAGTCCTTCTGCATGATTCCAAAAAAAAAACTTTGATCAAAACTAATAGGCATGCTAATATAGGAGGGAGGGAATATTAACTCTCCGTGGTGTTTGGCCAATGTGGCCGTTAACTTCTATAGCTTTTGTGCCTGTCTGCTTGCTTTTTGGTGAGATTAGCAAGAACTTTCCTAACACTAGTGGAGGAGGGGTCTCTAGTCCCGGCACGTAAGGGCATCTAGTCCTGGTTTTTAAACCGGGACTAGCCAAGCGGGACTAAAGGCCCAGGCATTAGTCTCGGCTCGCTCTCCAGCCGGGACAAATGGTCCTCCACGTGGCGTCGCGGCGCGTGCGGGATGCACCAAAATTAGTCCCGGCTGGTGTTACGGACCGTGACAACTAGTTTTCTGTCGCACCGGCATTTTGGGCTTTTTTGCGCTTGGAAAATAGAAAATGGCTTTTCCGGTTCCACGAAAAGGAAAACTTTCTCCCGCAACATTGTTCGCCATCCCGTGATGCACAATATAAGCAAATTATCACAAACTATCGAATAAGATAGATCATTTTGTGGTCATTTTTGACCCGAAAGCTAGGAAACCTCGAATAAGATAGATCATTTTGTGAAAGTTTTTTTGAGACATAATCAATATACCATGTTTGATATTTTTCCTTCCAACTATGTCAAATAATATTACATCACGTGAAGGTTTTGCATTGTTTGGATATTTTTTGAAATTTTTATGCCCGTTTCAAACTATCGTCAAACTTTCTCGAACGACGGGAATGAAGATTCTTATCTAGGGGCTGAGCCTCGCTGAACTTGCATTGGATTGTGACACCCCCGGGATCAGGGCTAAACAAATCCCAGACCTCCGTCTGATATAAGCTTAACCTTGAGCTCGAATATATCCAGTAAAGAATCGGTAACACAGCAGTGACCCTACGACACAAAATTTATTACTGCAAGCTCATAACTGAGCAGAGAACCAAATTATTAAGCAGAGGTCATTGACCACAAACATCAAACAACGGAAGAAAAATTATGCTATTAAGTATAGCAAACTTAACAAATGACCTAAGAGGCCTGAAGCATAACGATGACGTCCCAGCCCATAGATTACAGGCTGCCGGCCGGGAACCCCAAGCTACTCATCGATGTCGATGTAATACGGAACCCGTCTTCAGGGAAACACTTACTCTGCCAAAGGTATCAACAAAGCAAGGGTAAGTACAGGGTGTACTCCACAAGACTTATGGCTGGTGGAGTTGTTTTGCATAAAGCCATCTTTATTTATAAAACCAGAGAGAGAAGAAGCTCGTCTAGTCAGAGTATTTTAAAAGGGGATAAGAGAGCGACATCTCCGAAGTATTGATCATCATCTTTTGATATCCACCAATCGTCATCATCTGAACCCTATCTAGGATCACCCCCTCGTACCCATGAGGAAGCATCCTTAAGCACACGTTGATCTGCCAAGTTTTATGATTATGTTTAATTTCTCTATGATCTTAGAGTTCGGTCACCAAGTCGTTTATAACCGTGAACACGAATTTTCGAAAAGATTATTACCCTGTAGGGGTATACAACTTTACCCACACGTACTAACCTTCTCTTAATGCCACATGATTAGCTCTCTTTCTTGGAAGGATGGCAGAGGGTGGTTAGACACGACCTTTATCTTGCTTTCGCCGAGACCATGAGTCACGCAATAAGTATGGTTCCGCCGTAATGGGTCAAATCCCAAAGCCGGTACTTAAAGATGTGAGGCGAGGTTGGTTCACCAGGGGCTCCATCGACCCCAAGCAACCCCGGCCATGCTTACCTACCTGTTATGAATGCACCTCCTTCACCGCCTTCAAGAAGATCCAGAATGCATGTCGAATGGAACACCCAAACTATGTGACCCATGGAATATACTTGGCAAGTTAGTTAGTCATGAGGTTGTCCAGGCCCCGTGTGGTTGTACACTTGTCTTGGTTCCAAAGGCAAGAACTCAGGTCCTAGTGGTGGCGAGCATGGGAATACAAAAACCACATCCCACCGTGGCATCCCATACAAGCCTTAGCATTGTTTAACTCGTATCACCTCATCATAATATCTCGATCTCCTGTCATACTAGATTATATGCATCTGATACATCCTCTGGATGAACCAGCATCGACAGCTATGCATGGCTAAGCAAGACACGGATATAAGCTCTAGCAGTGCACACAAGCCAAACCTAGTTATGCTAGGAGCAATGGAGCAGGTAATATAAGCTCAAAGGGAGTAATGCAATAGATAGAATACTCTATCTATCGATAAAAGACCACAGTATAATCGTATGCATCATGTCAAGAATAGAAATGCTTTCGAAATCATAGGATTATATCATGGTGGGGCTATGATTGCCTTTGCCCGTTGATAACCAATAAGCAGATCTTCGGAAGCTTGTACTTGACTTGGTTACAGTTGGTCAAGTATTGTTCGTCGATCTTCGATCTTCGATGGTGTTGATCTCGGTCTTCAATATCGATCTCGATATCGTATTCTACCGGGAAGAACCAAACACCGAAAAGAGAGGGAAACAATCAACACATGGCATCGATGCAATGCTCAAGCAAGTATGATGATATGACAAGTTAAATTGTATTTAAAAGCAACCCTAAGGCATGCTCTATCATTTAATCGGGGTTCCGAGGGGTATAAACCCTAACTCGGGGAAACTCCGGAATCACCTATGAGGGGTTACTATGTTTTTCTAATTAAACTTGTCATGTAAGTTGTTGAACAATGCATTATTATAGCTTAGGTAGCTAGTTCTCATTTTTCTGAACATTTTGATATATTATTTGTATTTTTCTGAATTAAAATGAATTAGTTATTGAATTTACAAGTTCTATTCATTTTCTGAAAAAAAACCAATTTAAATTGATTTACTGCATCATGCTGACATCAGCGTAGGGGTGGGGGCATTTTTTTTTACCGAGGCTACTGCTAGCCATAGTGAATGACATGTGGGGCCAAAACCACATCAGCATCCATGTAGGCAGGAGAGGACCCACCGCAGGTTTGACCGGGATTGACCGCGCGCCTGATGTTACAATGACGTCGGCGTGACGTCATCCGGCGGGGAGCTCCCAGATCAACTGCGGTGGTGGCATTTGGGGTCGAGCGGGGATGCACAAATAAGCGGGTTAGACGCGGCGCAACGCGGGCTTCCTACTGGTGGTGGCGCCGCCCTTTTTGGGTCATCGGAGCTTCGCCGGCAACTGTGTCCAGTAGCGGCGCACGACAGGCTCCAACGCGAACGCGGCACAGAGCGACACAGAGAGGGAGGAGGGGTCCAGGAGGACCAGCAGCTCACCCAGAGCGCGGTGATGGGTTCGGGGAAGCACGGCGTGGCCGAGAGCGGTGGTATTTGGCGATGACGTCCGTCGGTGGAGGAAGTCTTTGGGCTCGATTCCGGCAAGATGGAGGCGCCCCGGCTTGCATGCATTGGCTAGAAGGACGAGGGCGACGTTTTGGAGCTCCTGGGAACCTCAGAGAGGCTTGGGGTGGCCGGTAACGACGACATCGACAAGCTCCTGCGAGCTAGGGTTTTGGCATGGCTCAAGGAAGTGAGGGGGAGGGGGACAGAGGCGTGCTAGGGCTTCTCCGCGGCGGCATAGGGATACTTGTAGATGTCCGGGGGCGGCGGCGTGCATCTTGGCGCGGCCGACGGCGGCGCTAGCGACAACGAGGAGCTTCCTCGATCCACCGGCGAGGAAGACGATGGGGAAACGACAACGAAGGGGTACGGGCTGGCGTTGGGCCACGCTGGGCTGGTAACGGGCTGCATCAAAGTTTGTTGGCTGCACGGGTGGCTGTGCGAGTGAGCGGCAGGGAGAGAAGAGGGAAGGTGGGCCGGCCTGGCTGGCTGCTGTGGCTCATGTTTTTTCCTCTAGAAACCTTTTTTTTCTGCCATTTGTTTTCTCTTTGTATATTTGAATTCCAAATATGTTTTGATCCATTTCAAAAATACCAGAAGCTTTATAAAATATATAAAACATTGTGGGGCCTTTTATTCCTTTTGGGCTCCAATTGTTTTGGTATTTTCAGAATATTCAAAACCATTTGAATTGTTTTTCAAATAGAGGGAGAGGAAGTAGGGTTTAGGTTTCATTATATTTCTTTCTTGCAAATTTTAAGACATGATGCTCATGAATGCACAAAGAAAACCCTAATTAGAGATTAGATAAAACTGGGGTGTTACATGGATCTCTGAAGAAAAATCATATTGTGAGTCTAAAAATGATTTTTGCGAGAAATCATGAGCATTAGATCATGTACATGTAGTTCAAACCGGGCCCACTTCCTCCGATCCGGTAGACATTTGTATTTTTCACCAGGGGTGAACAGAAAGGTTTGGGATCTCCCTATTAGGACATTGTACATGTAAGGTGCTCTAGTATTTTTGAAAAATGAGGTGGTAGCATTTTGAATTAGCCATTTGATGGTTTCTTCACAAACCGCCCCATTTTTTGCGCTCAAAAAATGGAAAATGGCTTTTTCGTGCTACGAAAAGGAAAAAATTCTCCTACAACATTGTTCGCCATCCCATGATGCACATGCATGCATAATATGGACAAATTATCACAATTATTCCTTGATTCTAGCCATAGCATCGGTCATTTGACCCAAAAGCCAAAAAATCTCAAATGAGATAGGTCATTTTGTGAAGGCTTTTTGAGACATAATCAATATACCAAGTTTGATATTTTTTCTTCCAACTATGTCACATAATATGACACCATGTGAAGGTTTCATTTTTTTTGGATCTTTTTTTGAATTTTTTATGCCTGTTTCAATCTATCGTCGAACTTTCGCGAATGGCGGGAATGAGGGTTTCACACCTCTCTACTTGGTATTTTTATTGGTCACTACTTGTCGTTATCTTTCCAATAAAATTGGTTTCATATGGTTCGAAGTTTGTATGACAAAGTTGCGGCGTTTCTATGGCTCGGTCAACTTGTGGTCAAAACTACCCCGAAGAAACACACATCAAGCCAATCACAAGACAAGAAACAATAGCCCATAGATCACCCACTGAAACAAATCTAGGCCATCCATTTTCTACCGATCGAATGGCTCACCTTTCTCCTTGTCCACCTCTCTCACCATATCCATCCACCTGCTCTGCCAACCACCCATCCCTTCCTGACACCACTCCTCCCCAACCTGATCTGCCCAACGCACGCCCCCGCGAGCCCTCCACTGCGTAACAGTTGGCCGCCGCCACCCCGACCAAGCCCTAAGCTTGCTGCCGCCACCCTGAACTAGCTCGCACAGCTTCCCTCCACTACAGCCGGCCGCCGCTCACCGGAGCCTCCTCCGCCACCCGAGCCCACACGGTACCCCGACCACCGGAGCAAGCCGTCACCGCCACCGACTACGCCCGCCCCTCCTCTCTTGGTCTGGCCTCAGCCTCCTGCACCTAGGTGCGGTGGTAGGCTCTGGCCAGCACCGGAGCAGGCCACCGTAGCAGGCAAGAGGCAGTGGTAGTGGCGAGCAGGCGTCAGCTGCTCTAAGACGGACGGTGCATGGGGCTGTGGTGGACAACGCACGGGCCACGACGGGGCACGGGACGGATAACACATAGGCCACGACGGCGAATGGGGCGAACGGGGCACGGGCCATGATGACACATGAGGCGAATGCGGCGCGGGGCGGGGGCGTGTATGGCACATGGGCCACGACGGGGCCATGATTATGGATGGCACACAATGCCACGATGCCATGATGGCGGACGGTGCACGAGACAACGCCGTTTTTTTATTCTGGAATAATTTCTTTGCCGTGTATTTGCAGAAAAGCGCACTACAAAGGCTTGGCAGGAAAGCACATGGCAAAGACTTGGCAGAAAAGCGCACGTCAAAGGCTCTGGGACCCACTGTCACTACGTCGCGCGACGTCAAGTCACTTTTCTCTGCCGTGCATTGATGTGTCCATTTTGCATTACTATTTTATATCATAATTTGATGTTATTCGTTGATATATTTCATATTATGAGGTGATACTTATGTTATTTCATCTATTTTGCATGTTGGATGACTTTTGGAGGATGAAATGCCGGAGTCAGGATTCTGATGGAAAAAGCGGTGTTTAGATGCAATATTCGCTAAGATCAGAAAATTCTAGAAAATATATGGAAAATCATATTTTTCCAGAAGCCAGAAGGGAAAGCGGAGATGGGCCACAAGGGGCCCACACCACCCCCCGGCGCGGCCCCCCTGGGCTGCGCCACCAGGTGGTGTGGCCACCCTGGCCCACCTCCAGCGTCCCCCTTTCGCCTATAACTTCCCCCCGAAACCCTAATATTCGGAGAGCGACCACCGAAATATTCCGCTGCCTCTGTGGGGCGGAAACTACAGAGGGAGAAAGAGCTCTCCGGCAGGCAGATTTCTGCCAGGGAAATTCCTTCCCGAAGAGGGGAGATCGTCGCCATCAACACTGTCATCAATCTATACTTCATCGGGATCATCATCATCATCATCTTCACCACCATCTCCACCAACACCATCAGCACCAATCCATCCCGCTATAACAATTGGGTTGAATCTTGCATAGTTCTTAGGGAAAAATTCCCCGGTGTTGATTACTTTTGTAGTTGATGCTTTTGAGTGGAACCATTGAATTATTATTTATGTTCAGATTGTTACTTTTTATTATATCATCACTGATCTTGATCCATATGATGTCTCGTGAGTAGTTCATTTAGTTCTTGAGGACATGGGAGAATTCATATTGTTAGTAGTGGAATTGTGTTGAAGTAATATTCAATGGTTTGATATTTAAGTTGTGGTGTTATTCTTCTAGTGGTGTCATGTGAACGTTGACTACATGATACTTCACCATTTATGGGCCTATGGGAATGCATTGTGTATTTGGCTACTAATTGTGGGGTTGCCGGAGTGACAGAAACCTGAACCCCCATTAGGAATCCTTTGCACAAGGGAGTGTAGGATCTCAGAGTTTAATGCTGTGGTTAGGTTTTTATCTTAATTACTTTATTGTAGTTGCGGGTGCTTGAAGGGGGTATAATCACAAGTATGTATTAGTCCAAATAAGGTCGGTACATTAACATAGGTTCACCCACACAACACTTATCCAACCAAAGAAGATTAATCAACTATATGAAGCAAAAGCACTTGACAGTATTCCCATGTGTCCTCGAGAACTTTTGGTCCGCATAAGTAATACAACCGGCTTGTCTGAAGAAAGGATTGGGCCACTTGCTGCAATTATTATTATTGTCTTTATTTACTTGCACTTTATTTCTTTGCATTATCAAAAACACCTAAAAATCCGTTTGCTAAGTATTTACAGAGAATTCTTGATCCAAACCACTAGTCAACACCTTCAGCTCCTCGTTGGGATCGACACTCCTATTTATCAAAAGTACTACAATACACCCCCTATAATTATGGGTCATCAAGACTATTTTATGGCGCCGTTGCTGGGGAGTGAAGCGCTATTGAAGAGTGGAATTGGTAAAGGAAATTTCTACTGTGAGAATTGCTTTTATTTCTGTTTCTTACTTTATTTCCAATATGGATAACCCACTCGGTTTGCTATTTGGGAAAGCTACTAACACTGCTAGGGTAGTAGATGAACAACCACCTATTGAAATAGATCCTTTTAAGATACCTACGAAAATTGTTGATCATGTTATGGATAACTATTATTTTGGGGATGGAACTGTCCATCCTGGTGATCACTTGCTTTTTATCCATGAATTATGCGGGTTGTTTAAGTGTGCAGGTATCACAACGGAACAAGTTAAGAAAAAGTTACTCTTATATCATTGAAAGGAAGAGCTGAAGAATGGTATAAGCTGCTAAAGAATGGAAATTATGGAATGGGAGGAAATTGCACCTCTCTTTTTTTCTAAATTCTATCCTCCTAGTGAGATTCATAAACGATAGAATCAAATATATAACTTTTGGCCTCGTGATGGAGAGAGTACATCCCAAGCTTGGGGGAGATTAAAGTTACTAATGCTTAAATGTCCTATTCATGAGCTCCCTAATAATATTATTATTAATAACTTTTATGCAAAGCTTTCTCTTCATGATAAAGATTTATTAGATGCTTATTGTGCTGGATCATTCACACATAAGAAATAAGAAGCTAAATGGGATCTTCTAGACCGTATTCAAGAAAATACTGAAGCATGGGAGAATGAAAAAGGAAGAAAGTCAGGTATAAATTATGATTATAAATGCATTAAATATTTTATGGGAACTGATGACTTTCATAATATTAATACTGAGTATGGTCTTGATTCCCAAAGTATTGTCAATTGTTTTAAGGCCTTTGCCTCTTATATTGAAATTCCCAAAAAGGAGTGGAACAAGTACCATGCTCCATATAAAGATATTGTTAATCATGTTCCTACTAGAAATACTGAAGTTTGTACTGTTGGTCGCATTTTTCCTGAACCTTATACTGAGAAAATACCTTTCTCTTCTAAGGTAAAGGAACATTATATTATAGCTAATGTGGTTAGAAAAAAAGTGAAAAGAGAGCTATAGAACCTGATGAACAAATAAATATTGAACCTATAGTGGCGATTGTGAAAGACCTTGTCACTAAAAATATAGAAGGTGGGCACATTATATTTTGTGAAGATGCTTCTAATATTGTTTCACATCCTAGTAAAACTAGGAGAGATAGTTGTTGGAGATATGCCCAAGAGGCAATAATAAAGTGGTTATTATCATATCTTCACACTTATGATAAATGTTTACATACCATGCTATAATTGTATTAACCGGAAACATTAATACTTGTGTGATTTGTAAACTAAAATAAGAGTCCCTAGTAAAGCCTCTTGTTAAACTAGCTTGTTGGTTAATATATGATCATGGTTTCCTGATCATGAACATAGAGATGTTATTAACAACAGGATCATATCATTAGGAGAATGATGTGATGGACATACTCCTATAGATAAGCGTAGCATAAAGATCAAGTCATTTCAATAGTTCAATTGCTATATGCTTTCTGATACATAGTAACCTAATTCCTTCGACCATGAGATCATGCATATCACCTTTACCAGATGGATGCTTTGATGACATCAAACACCACACCGTAACTGGGTGGCTATAAAGGTGGCATTGAGTGTTCGGAAAGTATTGGTTGAAACACATGGATCAAGAGTGGGATTTGTCCATCCATATGACGGATAGATATACTCTGGGCCCTCTCGGTGGAATGTCATCCAATTAGCTTGCAAGCATGTGACTGGCTCACAAGGGATCACATATCACGGGAACAAGAAAAGAGTACTTATCGGTAACGAGGTTGAACTAGGTATGCAGAGATACCGACGATCATGACCTCGGATAAGTAACATATCGTGAGACAAAGGGAAATTGGTATCGTATGTAAGTGGTTCATTCGATCGCAAAGTAATCGTAGAAATATGTGGGAGCCATATGAATTTCCAGATTCCTCTATTGGTTATTGTTCGGAGAAGTGTCTCGATCATGTCCGCATAATTCACGAACCGTAGGGAGACACACTTAAGGATTCGACGTTGTTTGAGTAGTTATGGTATTATGAGAAAGAGACCGAATGTTGTTCGGAGTCTCGGATGGGATCCGGGATATCACGAGGTGATCCGGAATGGTCCGGAGAATAAGATTCATATAAGGAAAGTCCCGTTTCGGAGTTCGGGAATGATTCCGGTGTTTTCATCAGGAATGTTCTAGAAGGTTCCGGATTGTCCGGCACTCCGGGGGGGGGAAGGTACATGAATGTGTCATTATATATTGGAATGATTGCATCATGTACTAAGTGTTCTTGCTGTCCCAAATAAAGGATTAAATTGAATCCTAAAACAGAAAAGTCAAATGTCCAGTTTGAAAGTCAAACGGCTAAAACAAGAAACTGTGGGAAACAAGCAAGAGGAGTTGGGAACCGACTTGAGGGAGGAGTCTCCTCCCCAAGCCGGCGCGCCACCCAAGGCCGACTTGGGGAGGGACTCCCCTCCCCTGGCCGCGCCTCCCCACCTATAAAAGGAGGGGCAGGGTCCCCTCCTCTAGACACACAAGTTTCTACCTCTAATCTCCGGTTTAGAGCCGTTTTGGTTTAGAGCTTCTAATTGCTTTAGCCTGCGGTTTAGAGCCTTCTAATTGGTGTGTCTAAACCCTAGACCATTAATAGCTCTCTCTCATACTCCACCATACTCGCTCCGGCTTAAGGCGAAGCCCTGCGGGATCTCCCCTCTACTTTCGGTACCACGCCGTTGTGCTGCCGGAATCGCGAGGAGAGTGCTACAACCTCCGCTGCCTGCTGGAACAAGGGAGAGGAAGGTCTTCGTCGAGTACCGAACGTGTGACCGACTGCGGGAGCGCTGCCGGAACGTGGCGCCGGAAGGATCGTCTACGCGATCTTGAGATCGGAAAGAGTACGACTACATCACCCACGAGAATCTGCTCTCGTTAACCGCTTTGGAATCTTCGAGGGTAAGTTATTCCATCGACTCGTTGCTACAATCTAGTAGATAGATCTTGGCTTGTTTGTTTGTATGCGATAGAAAATTTTTGTTTTCCATGCTACGAACCCCTACAGTGGTATCAGAGCCGTGTCTATATGTAGATCTGTTGCACGAGTAGAACACAATGGTCATTGTGGGCGTTGATGCTTTTATTGTCGATTGCTTATTGTGTACTTTGCATCTTGCGGTATGTTGGGATGAAGCGGCCCGGGCTAACCTTACATGACATCGTTCATGAGACTTGCTCCACGCTTGACATGCAACTTGTATTGCATAAGTGGCTTTGCGGGTGCCTGTTTCTCCTAGCATAGTTAAGATCCAATTTACAACGGGTGATTGACAATACTAGTATCAATGTTGTGGTTCTTGTTCGTAAGTTAGAACGACACTTATTGAAAGCCCCAAACCACGTAAAACATGCAAAGAAAATTAGAGGTGTCTAACTTTGTTTTGCAGGGGTGTGCTGTGATGTGATATGGCCATGATTGTGATTATATATGATGTATGCAATGTTCCTTATTGTAAGTTGGCAACCGGCAGGAGCCATATGGTTGTCTTTAATTTATGTTAAGACCCGCGTGTCTATTCAAAGTAGTTATAATAGTTGAAGCCGGTGGACGACAACCATGGAGAAGCGTCATTGACCTTGATGCAATGCCGATGATGATGGAGATCATGTTCGTGCTTGAAGATGGAGATCGGAAGCACAAAGAAGAAAGGCCATATCATATCACATATTATTGAATTGCATGTGATGTTAATCCTTTATACATCTTGTATTGCTTAGTAGACGACGGTAACATTATAAGATGATCCCTCATGCACATCAATTTCAAATCATAAAGTGTTCACCCTTAGTTAGCACCGTTGCTAAAGCTTGTTGTTTCGAAGCACCACGTGATGATCGGGTGTGCTAGATTCTGCAAGTGTATACAATGTGAGCAAGCCAGATTTGCTCATGCAGAAACTAAGGTTTGATCTTGACGAGCCTAGCATGTACAGACATGGTCTCGGAACACGGATCACCGAAAGGTAAAGCATGAATCATATAGTAGATATGATGAACATGTCGATTGTTCGCCATTGAAGCTATATCAACTCTCGTGATGATCGGTGTTGATGTGGTGGATTTGGTTCGTGTGATCACTAAAACAATGTGAGGGATATTGTTTTGAGTGGGAGTTCACCTAGATTAATTTAATTATTAATTAGAACTCAATTTATCATAAACTAAATCAAAGTGAATTTGCATAGTTGTTGTAGTCATTGGCATCCGTTTACCACCTTGCGCTTAGTTATAATTGAGATGATAGAACTATAGAATTCTGGATAGTTACTTTACGAACTGGTATCGTATTGTTTTGAAGTGTTAATCTAAAGTTTAAAAGTCCTATTGCAAACTTTCAGTAAGTTCCGGTTACTCCATGAAGTTTAATAATTAGTATTAAATCAAGAGTAGCAATTCCAAGTGTTAGTATATAAGTATCATGTTTGTCTCCATGATTCTTGATATTCAAAGGATTCTCTTAATATCAAGGTTATCTAGGATCTGAAAGAGTTGTTTCAGAAACCATGATGTGTGGAAGATATTGTGATATCTGAAACAAAGTATTGGTTACAACATGATAGAGTATAATATGGCAAAAGTCATGTTCTCATATTTGATGAGAAATTGCAAAAGGTTGGAGACACTAGTTGTCCTAATCGTCCAAAAGGATTTGGAGAGCAACATTATACTCATGTTTCACCGTTATAAGCTAAAAGTAGCTTAATCATGGATAATTCCATGATAAGGGTGAATATTTGATGTAGGTAAAATGTTTACTACACCAAGAGATTACTAAAGAAAGGAATTTGAAAGAACACCAAACATTTGATGATGGTGATCTACTTCAAAGTGCAAGTCCAAAGACATTGGTATTTAACTATACACGCTTTGGACTATGTGTCATATGAATGACTCCACTAATTGATGTTGATAGATTCTTTCAAACAGAAAAGGAAATACTGAAAGAGAATCTCATAAGTATATGGCAGGAAAGAAAGACTAGAATTGTTCAGTTTAAGTATATAGATGATATACATGTTATGGCTATATTCTTTGCTTATTAAAAAATGTGGTTCTTAAGTATTTGATACTGAGTTTGTTGGTGTGAATCGTCATACGAAACAACACAATTCATGAACTACAATGGCCTAAGTAACTAGCAAAAGAATATGTGATGATGATCATCGAGAACAAAATAAAGGGTTATTGTGTTGCTCGTTAAACATCAAAGCTTGCCTTCAAGATTTGTTTTATCAGGTATTATGAGAACAAAAGGGTTGTTCAAATAATTGTCGTAATCTATAAAAGATGGATGATTTGCAAATCTCGTTGGAGATATCACATCCATAAAACTAGTGCTAAAGATGTCGAAAGACAAATTGATTGAAAGATCACTTAGGAAGTGACATCGCCGTTTAAATTATATTGGAAAGAAAACATGAAGAAAATCCATATGGATGGAATTTTGGAGTCTATTTTGATTTTGATCAAATGACGCTTGTGAAACTTTCCTAGAGATAATTAAAACTTAGTTCATAGGCCAAAAGGGAACGACAGACTAGCTTATTGGAACTTGTACATATTGTTGTATGAAGTCCATTATGTATAGTCAAGAGCGATGGATTTCAACTTCATGTGCTTTCTCCGAAAATTTGAGTGAATATATGAATATTTACTTAATAAGGATGAAGTGTGAAACATTTGAAAAGTTCAAGGACTTTCAAGATGAAGTGCAAAATCATTGTAACAAGAATATAAACAGTTTATGATAAAGATCATAAAGGAAGATATTTGAGTTACAAGTTTAGCATAATACCTAAGATTTAAGGAATCGTTCCGTGGATTTTCATTTTCTCGAAACACCATAAGAGCATGGAGCGTTCGAGATATGTAATTAAACCTTGTTTGACATGGTAAGATCGAAGGTGTAATTCATAAAACTGCCATTATATTTTAAAGATTAAAAGCTTTAGAGATTACCGTTTTTCCACTGAAAAGAGCTTCATCATAATCCGTTGAATTGACACCATATAAAGTTATGGTTTGGGATAAAACCCAAGTTGTCCTTTCTTAAACATTGGTATGCTATGCATAAGAAAGATGTGTGCAACCAAAGTCGGATGAACCTGTCTTTGTATAAACTGTTAAGTATTCCTCCATAACACCGGAGACAAAAGTGTTTGTCACTTAGGACATCAAATTTCTTTGAGAAGGAATTTTTCGTGAAGAGATAAGTGGGAGGACAATATAACTTTGATAAGGTTAAAAGAACCTTAGCTATATGTGCAAAGTTGCGCAGCACCGAAAAGTGTTCCGGAGGCAGCAACAATGCTCATGGCTCACGTGCCTCAAAGGTTGTGGTTACAGAGGTCAAAGTTTCTATTGAACCAAGTAGGTCGAGTAAACAATCAAATACCAAGATTTGAGGGTTGAATCATTATTTGAGAATAATGAACGTACTACATGCAAAGAAGCGATGATGGGCCCTGACTCCGTAAAATGGCTTGAAGCCATAAAATCCGTGATAGTTCCATACACGAGAAATCAAGTTTTGAACTTGAAGGACCCTCGAGAAAGGTGTAAGACCTTACAGTTGTGTCTGGATCTATAAAGAAATAGACATGGATGTTTTACATCTATGAAATAGTCGACATGTTGAGAAAGAGTTCACAACAATGTTCAAAGGTTGACTATGACAAGATCTGATCTTTCATAGCGATATTTAGTCTAGACGGATTAATGTAGCAACCACTACATATAATTTTGTTATATGATAGTTGGATAAACAAAACATATTCTTCTAATAGAAGGGTTACCTAGGACGTGTGCATAACACGGTCCATAGGGTTTTGTTATTTAAAAGGATGCTAAAAGCATATGCAAACTTCAATGGTTGAAGTAAGCATTGCGGAGTTGGAATCTTCACTATGATGAAACTGTTAAAGGAGTTTAAATTCGTCGGAGATGATGAAGATGCTTGCATTTGCAAGAAATTAAGTGGGAGTGCTAAGACATATTTTCTAATACATTATGTGGAAGACATATTGTTGATTGGAAATAATGTATCTTTTATTAACACATATTAAGAATTTCATCCCGATGAAAGACTTAGGCAAAACCCAAATATTTGGCATCAATAGACGCTAATATGGTTGTGCCAGAAGTACATAGACAAGGTATTGAATGAGTTCAATACAGAAACTACAAGAGAGGTTCTTGTCGCACATAAAGGATTGAATAAGTTCAATGTAGATGATATATTCAAGTGTATTGACACTTGGTAAGTGAAACAAAGATTCAAGTATAGATTGATACTTGATATATGAAATCACAAAGAATATTTATATCAATCATACTGTGATATGTACAAATCCAGATATGTCCTATGCTCTAAATGTTGTGAGCATATACCAGAATGATTCGTAAGATGATCATTGGACAATAGTAAGGATATTCTTATGATATTTTGGAAGAACTAAGAGTATAATATTTGTAGAAGTGACAAATAGATGGTTAGTTCATTGTAAAAGTACTACATTGATACTAGTTTTGTCACAAAGTACAAATTAAGTTTATCTCAATCTAAACTAAGGGTGGCACAATATAATGGAAAGTGAGTTCCATAATGGATTTGGATGAGTTCCAAAATTAAGACATTGTGACAGATACTACAACAAAAGGCTAAGTATATGACTGCTATTTTAGCAGCAAAAGAGGGCATTTGTGTCAAGTAGTTTGTTATCAAACTAGGTGTAGTTCACAGTGGGATAATACAATGAAGATATATTGTGCGACAATATTATCAACATGTTTTAACCCCAAAGAGCTAAAGGTCACACCGAAAGACCAAATTTATACAAAGCCATCTCATTAGAGAATGAGTGATGCGTAGAGACGCAAAAACATGCAATTACACACGGACCTGGAAGTGTCAGATCCGGAGATCAGTTGACCACTAGCAATCGTGTACATACAACACTGGAAAGCCATAGGTATTGAATACACAAAGAATTGAGACTAGATTATTGACTCTAGTGCAAGTGGGAGACTGTTGGAGATATGCCCAAGAGGCAATAATAAAGTGGTTATTATCATATCTTCACACTTATGATAAATGTTTACATACCATGCTATAATTGTATTAACCGGAAACATTAATACTTGTGTGATTTGTAAACTAAAATAAGAGTCCCTAGTAAAGCCTCTTGTTAAACTAGCTTGTTGGTTAATATATGATCATGGTTTCCTGATCATGAACATAGAGATGTTATTAACAACAGGATCATATCATTAGGAGAATGATGTGATGGACATACTCCTATAGATAAGCGTAGCATAAAGATCAAGTCATTTCAATAGTTCAATTGCTATATGCTTTCTGATACATAGTAACCTAATTCCTTCGACCATGAGATCATGCATATCACCTTTACCAGATGGATGCTTTGATGACATCAAACACCACACCGTAACTGGGTGGCTATAAAGGTGGCATTGAGTGTTCGGAAAGTATTGGTTGAAACACATGGATCAAGAGTGGGATTTGTCCATCCATATGACGGATAGATATACTCTGGGCCCTCTCGGTGGAATGTCATCCAATTAGCTTGCAAGCATGTGACTGGCTCACAAGGGATCACATATCACGGGAACGAGAAAAGAGTACTTATCGGTAACGAGGTTGAACTAGGTATGCAGAGATACCGACGATCATGACCTCGGATAAGTAACATATCGTTAGACAAAGGGAAATTGGTATCGTATGTAAGTGGTTCATTCGATCGCAAAGTAATCGTAGAAATATGTGGGAGCCATATGAATTTCCAGATTCCTCTATTGGTTATTGTTCGGAGAAGTGTCTCGATCATGTCCGCATAATTCACGAACCGTAGGGAGACACACTTAAGGATTCGACGTTGTTTGAGTAGTTATGGTATTATGAGAAAGAGACCGAATGTTGTTCGGAGTCTCGGATGGGATCCGGGATATCACGAGGTGATCCGGAATGGTCCGGAGAATAAGATTCATATAAGGAAAGTCCCGTTTCGGAGTTCGGGAATGATTCCGGTGTTTTCATCAGGAATGTTCTAGAAGGTTCCGGATTGTCCGGCACTCGGGGGGGGGGGAGGTACATGAATGTGTCATTATATATTGGAATGATTGCATCATGTACTAAGTGTTCTTGCTGTCCCAAATAAAGGATTAAATTGAATCCTAAAACAGAAAAGTCAAATGTCCAGTTTGAAAGTCAAACGGCTAAAACAAGAAACTGTGGGAAACAAGCAAGAGGAGTTGGGAACCGACTTCAGGGAGGAGTCTCCTCCCCAAGCCGGCGCGCCACCCAAGGCCGACTTGGGGAGGGACTCCCCTCCCCTGGCCCGCCTCCCCACCTATAAAAGGAGGGGCAGGGTCCCCTCCTCTAGACACACAAGTTTCTACCTCTAATCTCCGGTTTAGAGCCGTTTTGGTTTAGAGCTTCTAATTGCTTTAGCCTGCGGTTTAGAGCCTTCTAATTGGTGTGTCTAAACCCTAGACCACTAATAGCTCTCTCTCATACTCCACCATACTCGCTCCGGCTTAAGGCGAAGCCCTGCGGGATCTCCCCTCTACTTCCGGTACCACGCCGTTGTGCTGCCGGAATCGCGAGGAGAGTGCTACAACCTCCGCTGCCTGCTGGAACAAGGGAGAGGAAGGTCTTCGTCGAGTACCGAACGTGTGACCGACTGCAGGAGCGCTGCCGGAACGTGGCGCCGGAAGGATCGTCTACGCGATCTTGAGATCGGAAAGAGTACGACTACATCACCCACGAGAATCTGCTCTCGTTAACCGCTTTGGAATCTTCGAGGGTAAGTTATTCCATCGACTCGTTGCTACAATCTAGTAGATAGATCTTGGCTTGTTTGTTTGTATGCGATAGAAATTTTTTGTTTTCCATGCTACGAACCCCTACACTAGTGTTCCTGTGCTTTCTGTTAGAATTGGTGATCATTGCTATTATGGTTAATGTGATATTGGTGCAAGTTCAAGTGCTATTTCTTATGAGCTTTACAAAGAAATTATGCATGAGATTGGTCCTTATGAACTTGAAGATATTGATGTGGTTATTCATCTTGCTAATAAAGAAACCATTTGTCCAATTGGTATTGTAAGAGATGTGGAAGTTCTTTGTGGTAAGATTAAATATCCTGCTGATTTTCTAGTACTTGGTTCAGCAGCTTGTAAAATTTGTCCTATCATTTTTGGTAGACCTTTCTTAAACACTTGTGGATCTATTATAGATTGTAAGAAGGAGAAAATTTTAACTAAGTTTGATGGAGAATCTTATGAGTTTAATTTTTCCAAATTTGCTAAAACTCGTTATAAAAATGAATTGCCTAATGAGGATTTTAGAGTTGAACAACTTGCTTCTATCGATCCAGTTTTTGACCTTAAACCTCTATTTGATGATTTTAAATATGCTCATTCTGATGATAAGAATGTTTCTTGTGACAGTTATATTGTTAACTTTATTCATAGTGCTACTAAAAGTTATTATGAGAGAGGGAAACATGGTTTTATGCATCTCAATAATATTAAGTTTCCCTACTTTATGTTGAAAGTTTTGAAGTTGCACTTGTTTTGCCTTCCTATGCTAGCTAGTAGCCTTTTGTTTCAATAATTTGTTTTCTTACAAAATTCCTTGGCACGGGAAGTGGGTTAGACTTAAATGTGTTTGATATTTTCTTCTTGATGCTGTCTTTTACTCCAAATCCATATTTCCTATGTGAGCATCTTTGATTTTATCAAGCCTATCTTAATGGCTATAAAGAAAGAGCTTTTGAGAGACAACCCATTTTAGTTTGCTTTCGGTTTTTTTCTTTGAGTCTTGGAAGTTATTACCTCTGTAATAACATCTTCTTATCCTTTCTGTTTGGTTTTTGTGTCAAGACTAACCTCTTTTGAGAAGTAGGTGAGTTGTGGAAAGTTGTTGTCCTGGAACAGATTTTTGTGCTGCACTATAAAAAATCATGAAAAATCTCAGTATGTTCAATAAAGATGTAATTTTATGTGCATGTGCCTCAAGTTATTATACAACTTTCGTTAGTTTTGCACTTTTTTATTTGAGCAACATAATATTTTCGAAAAAATCAATCTTTACCTGCTGGTATGTTTTGACAGATTTCTGCCATTATTTGCATTTGCCTCTTAAATCAATTTCCTTTT
This sequence comes from Avena sativa, assembly GCA_916181665.1. Classification (NCBI taxonomy): domain Eukaryota; kingdom Viridiplantae; phylum Streptophyta; class Magnoliopsida; order Poales; family Poaceae; genus Avena; species Avena sativa. Next base: position 363,145,853 of record OV702279.1, on the reverse strand, counting down.
AAATCATTTTTGGGATTTTGAAAGGAGTTTCTACAGTGGCTTATGTTTTGATGGACTTCAGTTAAAACTGAACCCAAAGGTTCTTTATCTTGCATACACTAATGTTGCTAATGAAGATTGTGTGAAGCTCTGTATGAAAGAGATTTTCAAATGTTGGGAGAGAATGATGTAACGAGATGAAGAATGGTCGAGGGCTCAAACATTATATTTCTAGATATTCTTATAATGAAGATGTTGATATTATTCAAATGGTGACTCCGGAAGAATTTATTAAAGACCAAATTCAGGAACCTGCAGAGCCCGTTTTCGAATACGTAACAGTTCTGCTAAGAAAAGGTTCGCGAACAATTTATATTTTTGCTGTTTTTATATCATATGGAAGGTAACTAGTCGAAAGAGGGAAGGAAACGGAGCCCGGGTGGCCCACACCACCCCGTGGCACGGGCCCACCTGGCCATGCCACCATGGGGTGTGACCACCCCGCAGCCCGTCTCCGTCCTGTTTTTGCCTAGTACCTTCCTTATGTCGTAAAGCTTCGTAATATATAATCCCCCGGATCTGTTGGAGATATGCCCTAGAGGCAATAATAAATATAGTTATTATTATATCTTTGTGTTTATGATAAATGTTTACATTCATGCTATAATAGTATTAACAAGGAAACATTAATACTTGTGTGATTTGTAAACTGAATTAGAGTCCCTAGTAAAGCCTCTTTATAATACTAGCTTGTTGGTTAATAAATGATTGTGGTTTTCCCTATCATGAACATTGAGATGTTATTAACAACAAGATCATATCATTAGGAGAATGATATGGTGGACATACTCCTATAGATAAGCGTAGCATAAAGATCAAGTCATTTTAATAGTTCAATTGCTATATGCTTTCTGATACATAGTAACCTAATTCCTTCGACCATGAGATCATGCATATCACCTTCACCGGAAGGATGCTTTGATGACATCAAACACCACACCGTAACTGGGTGGCTATAAAGGTGGCAGTGAGTGTTCGGAAAGTTTTGGTTGAGACACATGGATCAAGAGTGGGATTTGTCCATCCATATGACGGATAGATATACTCTGGGCCCTCTCGGTGGAATGTCATCCAATTAGCTTGCAAGCATGTGACTGGCTCACAAGGGATCACATATCACGGGAACGAGAAAATAGTACTTATCAGTAACGAGGTTGAACTAGGTATGCAGAGATACCGACGATCATAACCTCGGAGAAGTAAACTATCGTGAGAAAAAGGGAAATTGGTATCGTATGTAAGTGGTTCATTCGATCGCAAAGTAATCATAGAAATATGTGGGAGCCATATGAATTTCCATATTCCTCTATTGGTTATTGATCAGAGAAGTGTCTCGATCATGTCCGCATAATTCACGAACCGTAGGGAGACACACTTAAGGATTCGACGTTGTTTGAGTAGTTATGGAATGATGAGTAAGAGACTGAATGTTGTTCGGAGTCTCGGATGGGATCCGGGATATCACGAGGAGATCCGGAATGGTCCGGAGAATAAGATTCATATAAGGAAAGTCCTGTTTCGGGGTTGGAGAATGGTTCCGGTGTTTTCATCGGGAATGTTCTAGAAGGTTCCGGAATGTCCGGCACTCTGGAGGGGAAGGGTACATGAATGTGTCATAACAAGTTGGAATGATTGCATCATGTACTAGGTGTCATCACTGAACAAAATAAAGGGTTATATCAAATCCTAGTTTGAAAAGTCAAACGCCAATTTGAAAAGTCAAACGGCTATTTTGTGAGGTGGAGGGGAAGTAGGAAACCTACTTGGGGAGGAGTTCCCTCCCTCCACCGCCGGACCACTTGGATACCGAGTTGGGGAGGGACTCCCCTACCCTTAGCGCGCCCCCTCCACCTATATAAGGAGGGGCAGGGCTGCTCCTCCAAGCACACAACACCACGCCCTCTAAACACTAACCCTAGCCGCCGCCCTCCATAGCCGCCGCCTAGGGCAACTCGCCGCCGCCGCCTAGGTCAAACCCTAGTCGCCGGCCTTGCCCCCTTGGTGCGTCTAAACCCTAGATCGCCGAGGATCTCTCTCATAGTCCACCATACTCGCTTCGGCTTAAGGCGAAGCCCTGCGAGATCTCCCCTCTACTTCCGGTACCACGCCGTTGTGCTGCCGGAATCGCGAGGAGAGTGCTACAACCTCCACTGCCTGCTGGAACAAGGGAGAGGAAGGTCTTCGTCGAGTACCGAACGTGTGACCGACTGCGGAAGCGCTGCCGGAACGCAGCGCCGGAAGGATTGTCTACGCGATCTTGAGATCAGCAAGAGTACGACTACATCACCCACGAGAATCCGCTCTCGTTAAACACTTTGGAATCTTCGAGGGTGAGTTATTCCATCGACTCGTTGCTACAATCTAGTAGATAGATCTTGGCTTGTTTGTTTGTATGCGGTAGAAAATGTTTGTTTACCATGCTACAAACCCCTACAGTGGTATCAGAGCCGTGTCTATATGTAGATCTGTTGCACGAGTAGAACACAATGGTCATTGTGGGCGTTGATGCTTTTGTTGTCGATTGCTTCTTGTGTACTTTGCATCTTGCGGGATGGTGGGATGACGCGGCCCGGGCTAACCTTACATGACATCGTTGATGAGACTTGCTCCACACTTGACATGCAACTTGTATTGCATAAGTGGCTTTTCGGGTGCCTGTTTCTCCCACCATAGTTAAGATTTAATTTACAACGGGTGATTGACAATACTAGTATCAATGTTGTGGTTCTTGTTCGTAAGTTAGAACGACACTTATTGAAAGTCCCAAACCACGTAAAACATGCAAAGAAAGTAGAGGCGTCTAACTTTGTTTTGCAGGGGTGTGCTGTGATGTGATATGATATGGCTATGATTGTGATTATATTTGATGTATGCAATGTTCCTTATTGTAAGTTGGCAACCGGAAGGAGCCATATGGTTGTCTTTAATTTCTGTTAAGACCCGCGTGTCTATTCAAAGTAGTTGTAATAGTTGAAGCTGGTAGACGACAACCATGGAGCAGCATCATGGACCTTGATGCAATGCCGGTGATGATGGAGATCATGTTCGTGCTTGAAGATGGAGATCGGAAGCACATAGAAGAAAGGCCATATCATATCACATATTATGAATTGCATGTGATGTTAATCCTTTATGCATCTTGTATTGCTTAGTTAACAACGGTAGCATTATAAGATGATCCCTCATGCACATGACTTTCAAGTTCTTAAGTGTTCATCCTTAGTAAGCACCGTTGCTAAAGCTTGTTGTTTCGAAGCACCACGTGATGATCGGGTGTGTTAGATTCCGCAAGTGTATACAACGTGGGCAAGCCAGATTTGCTCATGCGGAAGCTAAGGTTTGATCTTGACGAGCCTAGCATGTACAGACATGGTCTCGGAACACGGATCACCGAAAGGTAAAGCATGAATCATATAGTAGATATGATGAACATGTCGATTGTTCGCCATTGAAGCTACATCAACTCTCGTGATGATCGGTGTTGATGTGGTGGATTTGGTTCGTGTGATCACTAAAACAATGTGAGGGATATTGTTTTGAGTGGGAGTTCACCTAGATTAATTTAACTATTAATTAGAACTTAATTTATCATAAACTTAGTCTAAACTATTGCAAATATGTTGTAGATCAATGGCGGCCCCTACCATCAATTTTAATGCGTTCCTAGAGAAAGAAAAGTTGAAAAACAATGGAAGCAACTTCGCGGATTGGTTCCGCAATTTGAGGATTGTCCTCACAGCTGGTAATTTGACCTATGTGCTGGATGCACCGCTAGGTGATCCACCTGCAGCTACTGCTACCGATGAAGTAAAGAATGTTTACCTCGCTCGAAAGACTCAGTACTCCACAGTTCAGTGTGCTATCTTGTATGGTTTAGAATCGGAGCTTCAGAAAAGGTTTAAGAATTCAGACCCACATGATATTGTCCGTGATCTCAAATTGATCTTTGAGACTCATGCGGCAATGGAGAGCTATGAGGCTTCTGAAAAGTTCTTTAACTGCAAGATGGAAGAGGGCAGCTCCGTCAGTGAGCATGTGCTTAAGATGTGTGGGCACGCAAACAAACTTCAAAGCTTGGGTATAGTGATTCCTAATGCTTTGGGGATTTATCGTGTCCTCCAATCACTACCACCAAGTTACAAGAACTTTGTGATGAACTACAATATGCAAAACATGAACAAGCAGTTTCCAGAACTCTTCGCCATGTTAAAATCTGCAGAAGTGGAGATCAAGAAAGAGCACCAAGTGTTGATTGTCAATAAGACCACCAAATTCAAGAAAGGCAAGTCTAAGCAAAAGGGACACTTCAAGAAGGGTGGTAATAAAGTTACCGCGCCGACGAAGAAGACCAAGGCTGGACCTAAGCCTGATACTGAGTGCTTTTAGTGCAAGGGAGAAGGTCACTGGAAGCGGAATTGCCCAAAGTACTTGGCGGATTTGAAGAACGGCAACATCAAGAAGAAAGGTATATCTGATATACATGTTATTGATGTGTATCTCACTAGTACTCATAGTAGTGCCTGGGTATTTGATACTGGTTCGGTTGCTCATATCTGTAACTCGAAACAGGTGCTGCAGAATAAACGAAAGCTAGCGAAGAACGAGGTGACGATGCGCGTGGGAAATGGATCAAAGGTTGATGTGATCGCGGTCGGCACGCTACCTCTTCATCTACCATCGGGATTAGTTTTATACTTAAATAATTGTTATTTGGTGCCTGCGTTAAGCATGAACATTATATCGGGATCTTGTTTATTGCGAGACGGTTACTTGTTTAAGTTCGAGAATAATGGTTGTTCGATTTATATGAGTAATATGTTTTATGCACATGCACCTTTGATAGATGGTCTATTCTTATTGGATCTCGATAGTGGAAATACACATATTAATAACATTGAAGCTAAACGTTTGAAATCGAGCGATAACTCGACCTATATGTGGCACTGTCGTCTTGGTCACATTGGAGTGAAGCGTATGAAGAAACTCCATTCCGATGGACTTCTTGAATCACTTGATTTCGAATCACTTGAAAGATGCGAAGCATGTCTGATGGGTAAAATGACTAAGACTCCATTTTCTGGTATGATGGAGCGAGCTACGGACTTATTGGAAATCATACATACCGATGTGTGTGGTCCAATGAGTGTAGCATCGCGCAGTGGTTATCGTTATGTTCTTACCTTCACAGATGACTTGAGTAGATATGGGTATATCTATTTCATGAAACATAAGTTCAAAACTTTCGAGAAGTTTAAGGAATTTCAAAGTGAGGTTGAGAATCAACGTAACAAGAAGATTAAATTTCTGCGTTCTGATCGTGGAGGTGAATATCTAAGTTACGAGTTTGGCGAGCATTTGAAGAAATGCGGAATACTTTCACAATTGACACCGCCGGGAACACCACAACGTAATGGTGTGTCCGAACGTCGTAATCGAACTCTCTTAGATATGGTTCGTTCTATGATGTCACTTACAGATTTACCGCTATCATTTTGGGGTTATGCATTAGAAACAGCCGCATTCACTTTAAATAGGGCACCATCTAAATCAGTTGAAATGACACCGTATGAATTATGGTTTGGGAAGAAACCTAGATTGTCGTTCCTTAAAGTTTGGGGATGCGAAGCCTATGTAAAGAAGTTACAGCCGGACAAACTTGAACCCATAGCGGAAAAATGCGTCTTCATAGGATACCCGAAGGAAACTATTGGGTATACCTTCTATCATAGATCCGAAGGCAAAATCTTCGTTGCCAAAAATGGATCCTTTCTAGAGAAAGAATTTCTCTCGAAAGAAGTGACTGGAAAGAAAGTAGAACTCGACGAGGTTGTCGAACCTTCTCTCGAAATTGCGAGTAGCACAGCACCGGAAGAAGTTCCTGTGATGCCTGCACCAATAAGAGAGAAAGCTAATGATGATGATCATGAAACTTCAGTTGTAGTTACTACGGAGCCTCGCATGTCGACGAGAACTCGTACCACTCCTGATTGGTATGATCCCGTTATGAGTGTCATGTTGGTGGACAACACCGATGACCCTGCGACATATGAGGAAGCGATGATGAGCCCAGATTCCAATAAATGGCAAGAAGCCATGAAATCCGAGATTGGATCCATGTACGAAAACCAAGTATGGACTTTGGTGGACTTACCGGATGGCCGGAAGGCTGTCGAGAACAAATGGATTTTCAAGAAGAAAACAGATGCTGATGGTAATGTTACTGTCTATAAAGCTCGACTTGTCGCAAAAGGGTTTCGACAAATTCAAGGAGTTGACTATGATGAGACTTTCTCACCTATAGTGAAGCTAAAGTCTGTGAGGATTATGTTAGCAATCGCTGCATATTACGATTATGAGATATGGAAGATGGATGTCAAAACAACGTTCCTCAATGGAGACATTGATGAAGAGTTGTATATGATGCAACCCAAAGGTTTTGTCGATCCTAAAGATGCTAACAAGGTATGCAAACTTCAACGGTCCATCTATGGATTGAAGCAAGCATCCCGAAGTTGGAATCAACGTTTTGATAAGGTAACCAAAAGCTTTGGTTTTATACAAACTTATGGAAAAGCTTGTATTTACAAGAAAGTGAGTGGGAGCTCTGTAGCATTCTTAATACTATATGTAGATGACATATTGTTGATTGGGAATGATGTAGACCTTCTTAATAGTGTCAAGGAATATTTGAATAATAGTTTTTCAATGAAAGATCTTGGCGAAGCAGCTTACATATTAGGCATAAAGATTTATAGAGATAGATCGAGACGCCTAATATCATTGTCACAAAGTACATATTTGGACAAAGTTCTAAAGAGGTTTGGAATGGAAGACAGCAAGAAAGGGTTCTTGCCCATGTTGCCCAATACGACCTTGAGTAAAACTCAAAGTCCGACAACGGCAGAAGATAGGGAAAGGATGAGTAAAACTCCCTATGCCTCAGCCATAGGATCTCTAATGTATGCCATGCTATGTACTAGACCCGACATTGCATATGCTGTTAGTTTAACTAGCAGATATCAAAGTGATCCAGGAGTGGATCATTGGACAGCGGTCAAAAACATCCTTAAGTACTTGAGAAGAACTAAGGATATGGTTCTTTCTTATGGAGGTGATGAACAGCTCGTTGTTAATGGTTACACTGATGCTAGTTGGAACACCGATCCGGATGATTCTAAATCACAATCTGGATACGTATTTACTTTGAATGGTGTAGCAGTTAGCTGGAGGAGTGCAAAGAAAAGCGTTGTGGCGAGATCTTCAACTGAATCGGAATACATGGCTACTTCGGAGGCTTCACAAGAAGCGATATGGATGAAAGAGTTCATTACAGAGCTCGGTGTGGTTCCTAGTGCGCTGGACCCAATGTCTATCTACTGTGATAACATGGGCGCCATAGCCAATGCGCAAGAACCAAGGTCACACAAGAAGCTGAAGCACATCAAGCTACGTTTTCACGCTATTCGAGAACATGTCCAAGATGGGTGTTGGAGATATTCCCAAGAGGCAATAATAAAGTGGTTATTATCATATCTTCATACTTATGATAAATGTTTACATACCATGCTATAATTGTATTAACCGGAAACATTAATACTTGTGTGATTTGTTAACATAAAAGAGTCCCTAGTAAAGCCTCTTGTTAAACTAGCTTGTTGGTTAATATATGATCATGGTTTCCTGATCATGAACATAGAGATGTTATTAACAACAGGGTCATATCATTAGGAGAATGATGTGATGGACATACTCCTAAAGTTAAGCGTAGCATATGTTGGAGATATGCCCTAGAGGCAATAATAAATGTGGTTATTATTATATCTTTGTGTTTATGATAAATGTTTACATTCATGCTATAATAGTATTAACAAGGAAACATTGATACTTGTGTGATTTGTAAACTTAATTTGAAGTCCCTAGTATAGCCTCTATACATCACTAGCTTGTTGGTTGATAAATGATTGTGGTTTCCCTATCATGAACATTGAGATGTTATCAACAACAAGATCATATCGTTAGGAGAATGATATGGTGGACATACTCCTATAGATAAGCGTAGCATAAAGATCAAGTCATTTCAATAGTTCAATTGCTATATGCTTTTGATACATAGTAACCTAATTCCTTCGACCATGAGATCATGCATATCACCTTTACCGGATGGATGCTTTGATGACATCAAACACCACACCGTAACTGGGTGGCTATAAAGGTGGCATTGAGTATTCGGAAAGTATTGGTTGAGACACATGGATCAAGAGTGGGATTTGTCCATCCATATGACGGATAGATATACTCTGGGCCCTCTCGGTGGAATGTCATCCAATTAGCTTGCAAGCATGTGACTGGCTCACAAGGGATCACATATCACGGGAACGAGAAAATAGTACTTATCGGTAACGAGGTTGAACTAGGTATGCAGAGATACCGACGATCATAACCTCGGATAAGTAAACTATCGTGAGACAAAGGGAAACTGGTATCGTATGTAAGTGGTTCATTCGATCGCAAAGTAATCGTAGAAATATGTGGGAGCCATATGAATTTCCAGATTCCTCTATTGGTTATTGTTCGGAGAAGTGTCTCGATCATGTCCGCATAATTCACGAACCGTAGGGAGACACACTTAAGGATTCGACGTTGTTTGAGTAGTTATAGTATTATGAGAAAGAGACCGAATGTTGTTCGGAGTCTCGGATGAGATCCGGGATATCACGAGGTGATCCGGAATGGTCCGGAGAATAAGATTCATATAAGGAAAGTCCCGTTTCGGAGTTGGGGAATGATTCCAGTGTTTTCATCGGGAATGTTCTAGAAGGTTCCGGAATGTCCGGCACTCCGGAGGGGAAGGGTACATGAATGTGTTGTATCAAGTTGGTATGATTGCATCATGTACTAAGTGTCCTCGCTGTTCCAAATAAAGGATTAATTGAATCCTAGTTTGAAAAAGTCAAATAGCTAAATTGAAAAGTCAAATAGCTAAAATTGGAAAGTGGAAAAGAGGAGGAGGGGGGAATCCGAGTTGGGGAGGAGTTCCCTCCTCCAACCGGCGGCAACCCTCCAAGCCGAGTTGGGGAGGGACTCCTCTCCCTCGCCTTGGCCGCCGGCCCCCCTCCACCTATATAAGGAGGGGAAGGGACCCCTCCTAGAGCACACAAGTCCCTCACCTCAAACCCTAGAAGCTGCAGCCCTCCATAGCCGCCGCCACACCTAGGGTTTTTGCCCTAGCCGCCGACTTGGGGTCCCCGGAACCCTAGCCGCCGGCTCTAGAACTTCCTCCTTGGTGTGTCTAAACCCTAGAACACCGAGGAGCTCTCTCATACTCCACCATACTCGCTCCGGCTTAAGGCGAAGCCCTGCGAGATCTCCCCTCTACTTCCGGTACCACACCGTTGTGCTGCCGTAATCGCGAGGAGAGTGCTACAACCTCCGCTGCCTGCTGGAACAAGGGAGAGGAAGGTCTTCATCGAGTACCAAACGTGTGACCGACTGCGGGAGCGCTGCCGGAACGCAGCGCTGGAAGGATCGTCTACGCGATCTTGAGATCGGGAAGAGTACGACTACATCACCCACGAGAATCCGCTCTCGTTAAACACTTTGGAATCTTCGAGGGTAAGTTATTCCATCGACTTGTTGCTACAATCTAGTAGATAGATCTTGGCTTGTTTGTTTGTATGCGATAGAAATTTTTTGTTTTCCATGCTACGAAACCCTACAGTGGTATCAGAGCCGTGTCTATATGTAGATCTGTTGCACGAGTAGAACACAATGGTCATTCTGGGCGTTGATGCTTTTATTGTCGATTGCTTCTTGTGTACTTTGCATCTTGCGTATGTTGGGATGAAGCGGCCCGGGCTAACCTTACATGACATCGTTCATGAGACTTGCTCCACGCTTGACATGCAACTTGTATTGCATAAGTGGCTTTGCGGGTGCCTGTTTCTCCTAGCATAGTTAAGATCCAATTTACGACGGGTGATTAACAATACTAGTATCAATGTTGTGGTTCATGTTCGTAATCGAACGACACTTATCGAAAGCCCCAAAACCACGTAAAATATGCAAAGAAAGTAGAGGCGTCTAACTTTGTTTTGCAGGGGTGTGCAGTGATGTGATATGGCCATGATTGTGATTATATTTGATGTATGCAATGTTCCTTATTGTAAGTTGGCAACCGGCAGGAGCCATATGGTTGTCTTTAAATTATGTTAAGACCCGCGTGTCTATTCAAAGTAGTTGTAATAGTTGAAGCCGGTGGATGACAACCATGGAGAAGCGTCATTGACCTTGATGCAATGCCGGTGATGATGGAGATCATGTTCGTGCTTGAAGATGGAGATCGGAAGCACAAAGAAGAAAGGCCATATCATATCACATATTATGTATTGCATGTGATGTTAATCCTTTATGCATCTTGTATTGCTTAGTAGACGACGGTAGCATTATAAGATGATCCCTCATGCACATGAATTTCAAGTCATAAAGTGTTCACCCTTAGTTAGCACCATTGCTAAAGCTTGTTGTTTCGAAGCACCACGTGATGATCGGGTGTGTTAGATTCTGCAAGTGTATACAACGTGAGCAAGCCAGATTTGCTCATGTGGAAACTAAGGTTTGATCTTGACGAGCCTAGCATGTACAGACATGGTCTCGGAACACGGATCACCGAAAGGTAAAGCATGAATCATATAGTAGATATGATGAACATGACGATTGTTCGCCATTGAAACTATATCAACTCATGTGATGATCGGTGTTGATGTGGTGGATTTGGTTCGTGTGATCACTAAGACAATGTGAGGGATATTGTTTTGAGTGGGAGTTCACCTAGATTAACTTTATTATTAATTTGAACTCATTTTGTCATAAACTTAGTCTAAACTATTGCAAATATGTTGTAGATCAATGGCAGCCCCTACCATCAATTTTAATGCGTTCCTAGAGAAAGAAAAGTTGAAAAAACAATGGAAGCAACTTCGCGGATTGGTTCCGCAATTTGAGGATTGTCCTCACAGCTGGTAATTTGACCTATGTGCTGGATGCACCACTGGGTGACCCACCTACAGCTGATGCTTCCGATGATGTAAAGAATGTTTACCTCGCTCGGAAGAATCAGTACTCCATAGTTCAGTGTGCTATCTTGTATGGTTTAGAATCGGAGCTTCAGAAAAGGTTTGAGAATTCAGACCCATATGATATTGTCGAGGATCTCAAATTGATTTTTGAGACTCATGCGGCAATTGAAAGCTATGAGGCTTCTGAAAAGTTCTTTAACTGCAAGATGGAAGAGGGCAGCTCCGTCAGTGAGCATGTGCTTAAGATGTGTGGGCACGCAAACAAACTTCAAAGCTTGGGTATAGTGATTCCTAATGCTTTGGGGATTTACCGTGTCCTCCAATCACTACCACCAAGTTACAAGAACTTTGTGATGAACTACAACATGCAGAACATGAACAAGACATTGCCAGAACTCTTTGCCATGTTGAAATCTGCAGAAGTGGAGATAAAGAAAGAGCACCAAGTGTTGTTGGTCAATAAGACCACCAAATTCAAGAAAGGCAAGTCTAAGCAAAAGGGACACTTCAAGAAGGGTGGTAAGAAAGTTACCACGCCGGCGAAGAAGACCAAGGCTGGACCTAAGCCTAATACTGAGTGCTTTTACTGCAAAGGAGAAGGTCACTGGAAGCGGAATTGCCCAAAGTACTTGGCGGATCTGAAGAACGGCAACATCAAGAAGAAAGGTATATCGGATATACAAGTTATTGATGTGTATCTCACTAGTACTCGTAGTAGTGCCTGGGTATTTGATAATGGTTCGGTTGCTCATATTTGTAACTCGAAACAGGTGCTACAGAATAAACGGAAGCTAGCGAAGAACGAGGTGACGATGCGCGTGGGAAACGGATCAAAGGTTGATGTGATCGCGGTCGGCACGCTACCCCTTCATCTACCATCGGGATTAGTTTTATACTTAAATAATTGTTATTTGGTGCCTGCGTTGAGCATGAACATTATATCGGGATCTTGTTTATTGCGAGACGGTTACTTGTTTAAATCCGAGAATAATGGTTGTTTGATTTATATGAGTAATATGTTTTATGCACATGCACCTTTGATAGATGGTCTATTCTTATTGAATCTCGATAGTGGAAATACACATATCAACAACATTGAGGCTAAACGTTTGAAATCAAGCGATAATTCGACCTATATGTGGCACTGTCGTCTTGGTCACATTGGAGTGAAGCGTATGAAGAAACTCCATTCCGATGGACTTCTTGAATCACTTGATTTCGAATCACTTGAAAGATGTGAAGCATGTCTGATGGGAAAAATGACTAAGACTCCATTTTCTGGTATGATGGAGCGAGCTACGGAATTATTGGAAATCATACATACCGATGTGTGTGGTCCAATGAGTGTAGCATCGCGTGGTGGTTATCGTTATGTTCTTACCTTCATGGATGACTTGAGTAGATATGGGTATATCTATTTCATGAAACATAAGTCCGAGACTTTCGAGAAGTTTAAGGAGTTTCAAAGTGAGGTAGAGAATCAACGTAACAAGAAGATTAAATTTCTACGTTCTGATCGTGGAGGTGAATATCTAAGTTACGAGTTTGGCGAGCATTTGAAAAAATGCGGAATACTTTCACAATTGACACCGCCGGGAACACCACAGCGTAATGGTGTGTCCGAACGTCGTTGTAACATCCCAAAAATCATAGTTTCAAAACTCATTCATATCATCTTTGCATCATTCATCCATCTAGGGTTTTCTTAAAAATCAATTAGAGACAGAAGTTGGAGCTATGATTTCATGTGGACAATTTATCCCAAATGACCATCTCCCTTTGAATTTTGAAAACTTAAATACTTGTTTGCTTGACTCCATTGATGGAAAGATTAGGTGAAGCTTTTAAACCAAGATTCAAAATTTAGAAATGGTTTCAAAACCCTATTTCAAATATTTGCAAAACTAGAGCAAATCTCTGTTTACTTTGAAAACCAAGCTTGACCAAGCCTTGCAGGGTAAACACTTAGTTAGAATGACTGTTTTGAAACCACAAAACCCTGAAAAAATTCCCAAAACAGTTTGGATTCAAAAGGATTTGAATTCATATCAAAAACCATTCCAGAAAATAGAAATAGAAAAAGAAAAGAAATAAACAATAGAAAAGGGCCGCACGGCCAGAATCTGGCCCAGCAACGGATCAAGCCCAGCAAGCCCACCCGGGGATCTCCTTTCCTTCTCACACGTGCGAGCGCACGCAAACAGACGCTGACAGCCCGACCCCACCAAAATCTTGCGCGTTTCGCTGACAAGCGGGTCCAGTCCACGTCGTCCTCGTCTTCCCCAGACTGCGCCTGCGACCACGTCGCTGCAGCAGTGATGGTCGGTGATGGCGCGGTGTAAATGGGCATTTATCCTCGAGCGTTTCCTGTCGATTTCCCGGCTATAAGATCCCCTCTGCCCCGCGATCTTTTTCCCCAAAACAACTCGCTCACTCCGCCACCAGGCTGCCCTCAATCCTCCGCGCACGCCGCTGTCAGAACCCACTCCGGCGAGTGATTCAGGTGAGCCTCGAGTTCCCCTCTGCCTATCGTTCTTGCTATCTGACTCAGTGCATCTTTGCGCACCTCCTGACCTCACTAGTCCGTCTTGTACTGCCCCAGGTCGCCGGTTCCACTTGACACCGCGAGCACTGACGGCGACATCAACTCCGACGAGTTTTCCCGGTAGGTACAGACCGCCCCGTGACTTCTAGTTCAAACACACGACCCTGCCTTGACCCCGTGAATCTAACCGTGTCCTCGTCATGCCTTGGGGTGGTTCACAGCGACGTCCACGACGACCACCTGACGCACCGACGCCGTCCTACCACTCCGGCGAGCAATCGCAACCGTGTCCGAGCGCCCCTCCGCAAGCCAGTACCACGACGAGCTTCAGCAGCCTCCGGCGAACCTGGTAATACCCCTCTCCCTCTCGCGGACGATGTAGAACGCCGGCGCCGCCGTAGTCAGATGCGCCGCCGCCAGTTAGCACCGCCAGCGCCGCCCGTTTCTGGCTTGATGATATGGACCGTTGGATCTGCATCGCAGCGCTAGGATAGATTCACTTAAACCGAAGAGGTACGCGATCTGAGCCGTGCAGCGTTAGTTAGATCCAACGGCACAGAAGGGTGATCCGGTGCGAAGAGGTACGGGCGAATAAAAACATGACGCGTGGCTAGGTTAGATCTAAAAACAGATTTAAAAACCAGATTTAGTTTCAAACTTCAAATGCTTATAACTTTTGAATGCCACGTTGGATTTTTGCAAATTTTATACCGTTGGATTCAGTGAAACAAGGCCCTTCTGAATATCCAATTTGTTTAGCATATAGTAACAGTTAAAATGATTTTATTTGTGGAACAAGTTTTAGGCTATTTTAGGTATAGATTTAATTTGGTAAATTAAAATGGGGCCAAATAAATTTAGTTGGCAAACTTGTGACATGTTAAGTTTTTGTACTCATGAGCATACTTGGTAGAATTTTCAAAAATCACCACTTAGTAAATTCTTGCATACATGCATTCATATTATTTTTGGTTGTATATTTTTGTGTGTAATTGTATGCTATTGTTTCTTGTGTAGATTTTGCTAGTGATTGTGATTGTGAAGAGTGCTACTCTCCCCACTACCAAGGCAAGTGATATTTACATGAATAAATTTGTCCTATATTTTGAACTAGCATTAGATATTTTGTTATAGTGTTGCATGCTATTTTTGTCTAATGTAAAAGATGGGGAAATCCTATGTAGTCTAGTATATTTGCTAAGGAATCATCCCTAAGATATGTTGCCATACTTTGCTTAGCCTAGCTTACAGCAAAACAAGGGTTGGTGGAAAACTACACATACTATAAAGAAAATATTCTAAGTCAAGAGACTTATACTTTTCTAATAAAACCACTAAGTCAAATGAACCTCCTGGGTGGAATGGAAAGTATGGGTTATGTTGAGTGGTTACACAAGGCCATGGACTTGGGTTGTGTATCTCACTTGTGGTAAGCCACCCAGGCACAAAGGGATTTGGAGGCCAAGTGTTGAGAAAGCTTACAGTGCAACCACTTGGCAATATGGGCTCTGCCATGATCATATAGGTTGCTAGAACTTAGTCACTTGGACAGTTGGTGGTAGATGGGATGATAGGATGGAACACGTCCATTTGACTAAGGAAAAGCTTCTGAAAGGTCCTGTCTTGGGAAACCAAGTCTGGTGGGGAAAGTGCACAACCTCTGCAGATGGAAAACCTAAGTACTTAGCCTTGTCCAAGGAAATGGACACTTTGAGCATCAAGACATGGAAGCTACAAGAATCTCATCACTCTAACTTCTAAATAAAATTGGTGGGTGAACAAGGGTGAAGGACCTCAATGTCTATTGGTGGTTCCTTGGGAATGTTTTTGACAAAGAAAAACTTAGTGATTTCAACTAATAGGAAAAACCTATTTTCAAGCAAAGCAAGCCAAGCTACACTTAGCCAAAATGCATATAGTAATATAGTCCACTTAAAAATATAATAAGGTATCACTTGCCAATACTATTCCAAAGTATTGACCCTCTGTGGCTGTAACTTGTGATGTTGCAGGTTACTCCGATGATGAATAGGAGTCATGAGTCTACACTCAACATGCTTGCCTGTGGCACATGAAGATGAAGACTTGTGTTTATTTACTTATTCCTTAAAACTCTTGTATTAGGCCTATGGCCCTGAGTTGTAAAAGACTATGTTTTTATCTCTGGAATGAATGTAATAAACGACCTTTGTATCTGTGTACTTCATCTTAAACTGTGGATGCTAGCATTGATCCAGGGACTAGCATTGCAATCACAGGGATCCTATCCTTTATAAAGGAGGGGTCTAACAGATGGTATCAGAGCATTGTGTTGCCTGTAGGATTATGACCCTAGGATTGGAAAACCACTAAGGAAAAAGTTTTTCAAATACTTCTACACTTGTCTATTCTTCTCGTAAAACTTTTCTAATCTCTTTCAACTTCCTTTGTAGATGAACTCCATCAACGAAGCCGTGAAGAAGGGACCACTCATGACCATGACCTTGGAGTGTGAAACTGAGTTTCCCAATATTCTCAAGGATCTCATGGAGGCAATGGATGCACATGGTGAAGCCGTGTACAAGGGCTTTCCAGTGATGGATAAAGGAGTGGAGTATTGGTGGGTGCAACTTCACTTGTACAAAAACAAGGAAGACAACCACAAAGAAAAGGGATTCTGCATGTACACCAACACTACAATGCACACCACATTCTTTGAGTCAGCCAGGGATGCAGCTTGGAGGACTATCAAAGAACTAAGTGCTAGAGTTAAGTGCAGAATGCTCAACCTCCAAAAGGACTTAGAGAAAGAAAAGGAGCTTACTCAAGAGTTGGAAGACACCAACCAAGAGATAAGGGGAGATGTTATAGACTTAGTGATAGAGTCAAGGGAGCAAGATTGGTGGATTGCCTCTAGGAACATTGTGTTTAATAATAGATCCCGTGAGATTGGATTGTAAGGACACTTCGTTAGTTGGACCCCCACTTATCACCTTATATTTCAAAATGATACCTTAAATAAGTTGGACCTTGTTTGATGTAATGGATTTATGTAAGCATGACTTGTGTGAAATTGTGTTCCATGGTTATGTATGAGATGATTGTTTTGGGTTCATTTTAAATAAGTGTTGTTCTAACTTTTCAATTTTATAAATAGATGCCTATTGCCGTCAGCACTGTTGAGGAGTTCCAGGTTACTCGTTTCGGACCCCGTATCGTTGAGCTTACCACTCTGCTCGATCTCCCTCTTCCTACCATCACGGTGTACCCACTCACTAAGTTCGAGAGGAAGGACCTCTGGGGCTTCAAGGTGAACCAGCCCGGACGCCAGACTGAGCCTACTACGGAGGCCATCGTCTTCAAGCTGATGCACGACGACAGGGAGAGAGGCATGGAGGTAGTCATGCAGGACCTGATAGGACGACTGTTAGGCCGTCACTCCCGACAGGTTAGGGGCACTCACTTCCACGCCTTCGGAAGGCGTGATGTAGATGGAGATTCCATCGACTTTGAGGACGACTCGAGGAGCACTGCAGAGCTGATACGCCTCTATCTTCAGGACTTAGAGACTCTTCTCAGGCACGTAGATATGGATAGGACGAACGTCATGCTTGGCAATGACGAGCTTCAGGTGCAGCTACGCGAGAAGGACAAGCTTTTCGCACAGCAGGATGAGATGATCAAGGAAATGGAGACGAAGTTCGAGGCTCAGGATCGCAAGTTCAAGAGTCAGGAGAAACGCGTCCAGGACAGGAACAAGAAAATCCGGGACATGACCGAGGAACTGAAGTCCAAGGACTTCGAGCTTGAGCAGCAGCAGATGGTCATTGAGAGGCTTCGCTCCCAGAAGAGGGCTCTCAAGGCCAAGGTCGATTCCTTGACCACTACGATTGAGGAGAACAAGACCGCGATGGAGAACGCAGGTCTTACCTTCGTCGAGGAGGAGATTGACGCTGAAGAGTAGACTTGACTACTTGTTTACCTTTCATATTCATACTCGTTATTGTGAACTTATTTTTGGACCATCCGACATGTGGATGGCTTGCCACTTGTGTGTTCTACTTCATGAGCTTATTATGTGGTTGTTGAACCTTTGTTCTTATGTTGCTTGATATGTGTTTGCTTATGTTGTATTGTGCATGAAACATCTATGGGTATCTCATTCTTATCTATTTGAACAAACCACAGATGCCTCCCCGTCGCGCAAACCCCAACCCCAACAACATCACCCCGGAAATGCAACAAATGATGAATGCGCAAACACAGCTTATGCAAATGATGACAACGTTCATCCAAAACCAGAATAACAACAACAACAACAACAACGACCCCAACAACAACAACAACAACAACAACAACAATAACCCTCCGGGTTTCGATATGCTCACCAGATTTCTGCGTCTGAGGCCAGCAAAGTTTTCGGGAACAACTGATCCCATGGTAGCCAATGACTGGTTACGTTCTGTGAACAAAGACTTAGTGACCGTGGGCTGCACGGATGCTGAGAAGGTCAGGTTTGCAGCACATCTGTTGGAAGGACCAGCCGCCACATGGTGGGACAACTTCCAAATCACCACTCCTATTGATGAGGTGACTTGGACTATCTTTGAAGATGGTTTTCGCACGGCTCATATCTCATCAGGGATAATGAGTCTGAAAAAGAAGGAGTTTCACAACCTGAAACAGCGCCACCGCAGCGTGGCCGAATACATAGAAGAATTCAACAATCTGGCGCGCTACGCACCGGATGAGGTTGATACAGATGCCAAGAGAAAGGAAAAGTTCTTGGAGGGTTTGAATGATGAACTGAACCTACAGTTGTCTGTGGCATATGTTCCAACTTATCAGTCGTTGTGTGACAAGGCTGCTATTTTGGAAAGTAAAATGAAGCAAGTCGAGAGTAGAAAGAGGAAAAACTCCGACAATCACAGCTCAGGATCGTCTCACAAACGATCTCACTATGATGACAGTGGCAGCTCAGGATCCCGTAAGCATGGGAAATTCAGCAAGCACAACCGTCATGACAACAAGCATCACCGCAGTCATGACAAGGACAAGTACAAGAACCACAAGGGTGGACATAAGAGTCACTATGGTGGAAATGGTAGTGGAAGTGGAGGCCAACCTCCTAAAAAGGACATCAGTCAAGTTGAATGCTTCAAATGCAAGAACATGGGACACTATGCAAATGAGTGCCCCGAAAAGAAGGTGGAAGGACCTAACAAGCCGAATCCTTTCCAGAAAGGACAGGTTAACCACATCAATGTGGAGGAGGTCTATGAGGAACCTGATGCCGTGGCTGGTAAGTTCAGACTCAATTCAATTTCAGCATTTGTACTCTTTGATACCGGTGCATCTCATTCATTCGTATCAAAGGCATTTGTTGAAAAAAATGAACTGCCGGTAGAAACCATTGGGTGTCCTATAAGAGTAAGTTCTCCGGGGGGAGAAATGATAGTTAACTCAGGTTGTCATGACTTAGTCATAGAGTTTGGAAAATATAAGTTTCCAGTGAACCTAATAATTCTGGATTCCCAAGGACTGGATGTGATTTTGGGAATGGATTGGATGGCTAAGTATGAAGGAGTGTTAGATTGTGCCAACCGTTCAATTACCCTCACAACCCCAGAAGGGAAAAGAATAAAATTCAAGTCAAACTTTGAATCCAAAGGAAGTAAGCTGAATTCTCTTAAGGGGGTTAGCATGGACAGTGTACCAATAGTATGTGAGTATCCGGATGTGTTTCCGGAGGAACTACCAGGAATGCCACCAGATAGAGATGTGGAGTTTCTGATAGATTTGGTGCCAGGATCAGGACCAATAGCTAAGAGACCATACAAAATGTCAGTTGATGAATTGAAAGAGCTCAAGAAACAGCTAGGAGAACAGTTACAGAAAGGGTTTATTCAACCAAGTTCTTCATCTTGGGGAGCCCCAGTATTGTTTGTGGAGAAGAAGGATAGAACACAAAGGCTATGTATTGACTACCGTTCTCTCAACGAGGTTACCATCAAGAACAAATATCCTTTGCCAAGAATCAACGACTTGTTTGATCAGCTAGAAGGAGCATGTGTATTCTCGAAGATTGATCTCCGGTCAGGTTATTTTCAACTCAAGATAAGAGAACAAGACATACCAAAAACAGCATTCACCACAAGGTATGGATTGTACGAGTATACTGTGATGCCTTTTGGATTAACCAATGCTCCAGCATACTTCATGAATATGATGAACAAGGTGTTCATGGAATTCCTTGACAAGTTCGTTGTCGTTTTCATCGATGACATCTTGGTCTACTCCAAGAGCAAGGAAGAGCATGAAAGACACTTACGCTTGATACTTGAGAAACTGAGGGAACATAAACTATATGCCAAATTCAGCAAGTGTGAGTTCTGGTTAGAGGAAGTTGGTTTTCTTGGTCATGTGATGACAAAAGATGGTGTGGCAGTTGATCCTGCTAAGGTTTCAGCTGTGACAGAATGGGAATCACCTAAGAATGTGAAAGAAGTTCGTAGTTTCCTCGGCTTAGCAGGTTACTACAGAAGGTTCATTGAAAATTTCTCGAAAGTTGCTAAGCCTATGACTGAATTACTAAAGAAGGACAAGAAGTTTACTTGGTCTGAAGGTTGCGAAGTCAGTTTTCAAGAATTAAAGAAAAGACTTGTAACAACACCAGTTCTATGTCTGCCAGATTTGGAAAAGGATTTCCAAGTGTATTGTGATGCTTCTCATCAAGGTTTGGGTGCCGTACTTATGCAAGATGGTAAAGTCGTAGCCTATGCTTCGAGACAACTCAAAACTCATGAAGTAAACTATCCTACTCATGATTTGGAGTTAGCCTCTGTCGTCCATGCACTCAAAACATGGAGACATTACCTTTTGGGAAAGCGTTGTGAAGTGTTCACCGATCATAAGAGTTTGAAGTATATCTTCACCCAGAAGGAAATCAACATGAGACAAAGAAGATGGCTAGAACTTATCAAGGATTACGACTTAAGTTTGCAATACCATCCCGGTAAAGCAAATGTAGTAGCGGATGCTCTAAGTCGTAAGACATTTGTAAATGGCCTTACCAAAGGAGAATTGCCAGATGACTTGTGTAAGCAATTTAAAGAACTCAGATTGGAGATTGTACCAGAAGGACATCTCATGTCCTTAGATGTTCAACCCACTCTATATGACAAGATCCGAGAAGTCCAGAAGACTGATGAGGAAATTGAAAAGATTAAGGTAAATATTGGTCTAGGGAAAGCTAAGAGTTTTCATGTTGACGAACAGGGTACTTTACGGCACGGGAAACGTATATGTGTTCCACAAGACCCAGAATTGCGGAAACTGATCTTACAGGAAGGTCACAACTCTCCGTATTCTATTCACCCGGGAAATACCAAGATGTACATGGACATGAAGGAAAGGTTTTGGTGGAACAATCTCAAAAGAGACATCGCCGAACATATTGCTTTGTGTGATGTGTGTAGCAGAGTCAAAGCGGAGCACCAGAAACCAGCGGGTTTGCTTCAACCACTGCCTATTCCTGAATGGAAGTGGGAGAATATTGGTATGGATTTTATTACCGGATTACCAAGGACCAGATCAGGGTATGATTCCATATGGGTAGTAGTGGATCGCCTAACTAAAGTGGCTCATTTTATACCAGTAAAGACAACCTATACAAGTGCCAAGTTAGCAAAAATTTACATGAGCAGGATTGTATGCCTTCACGGTGTGCCAAAGAGTATTGTGTCAGATAGAGGAACCCAGTTCACATCTCACTTTTGGAGACAACTTCATGAATCCTTAGGAACGAGATTGGAGTTTAGCACTGCTTTTCATCCTCAAACAGATGGACAAACAGAAAGGACCAACCAAATTCTTGAGGACATGTTGAGGGCCTGTGCTTTAGATTATGGAGCAAGTTGGGATGAAAGTTTGCCTTACGCGGAGTTCTCTTACAATAACAGCCATCAATCTAGTATTGGAATGGCACCGTTTGAGTTACTCTACGGAAGGAAATGTACCACCCCATTATTATGGAATGGTGTGGGAGAAAGAAGCTTATTTGGACCTGATCTTATCAAGGACGCCGAAGAGAAAGTCAAATTGGTTAGGGACAGGTTGAAGATAGCACAGTCCCGACAGAAAAGCTATGCGGATTCTAAGCGTAGAGAAGTCACCTACGAAGTTGGGGATAGAGCTTATCTCCGGGTATCACCACTTCGTGGAGTGAAAAGATTTGGAGTCAATGGAAAGTTGGCACCAAGATATGTTGGGCCATTCAAGATTCTAAGTCGCAAGGGAGAAGTTGCATATGAAGTTGAATTGCCAGAATCTCTATCAGCAGTCCATAACGTATTTCATGTGAGTCAGCTTAAGAAATGTCACCCAGAAATGGAAGAGTCTTCTTTGAAGGATACCATACCTTTGGAAGAAGTTCAGCTAGAAAGTGATCTCACTTATGAGGAAAAGCCTGTCAAGATTCTAGAGACAGCAGAAAGAGTCACCAGGACCAAGACTATCAAGTTTTGTAAAGTGCAATGGAACCATCACTCCGAAGAGGAAGCAACATGGGAAAGAGAAGATGATCTTCGGAAAGACCACCCTCACCTATTTGCTAGCCAAACCGAATCTCGAGGGCGAGATTCATCTTAAGGGGGTTAGATTTGTAACATCCCAAAAATCATAGTTTCAAAACTCATTCATATCATCTTTGCATCATTCATCCATCTAGGGTTTTCTTAAAAATCAATTAGAGACAGAAGTTGGAGCTATGATTTCATGTGGACAATTTATCCCAAATGACCATCTCCCTTTGAATTTTGAAAACTTAAATACTTGTTTGCTTGACTCCATTGATGGAAAGATTAGGTGAAGCTTTTAAACCAAGATTCAAAATTTAGAAATGGTTTCAAAACCCTATTTCAAATATTTGCAAAACTAGAGCAAATCTCTGTTTACTTTGAAAACCAAGCTTGACCAAGCCTTGCAGGGTAAACACTTAGTTAGAATGACTGTTTTGAAACCACAAAACCCTGAAAAAATTCCCAAAACAGTTTGGATTCAAAAGGATTTGAATTCATATCAAAAACCATTCCAGAAAATAGAAATAAAAAAAGAAAAGAAATAAACAATAGAAAAGGGCCGCACGACCAGAATCTGGCCCAGCAACGGATCAAGCCCAGCAAGCCCACCCGGGGATCTCCTTTCCTTCTCACACGCGCGAGCGCACGCAAACAGACGCTGACAGCCCGACCCCACCAAAATCTTGTGCGTTTCGCTGACAAGCGGGTCCAGTCCACGTCGTCCTCGTCTTCCCCAGACTGCGCCTGCGACCACGTCGCTGCAGCAGTGATGGTCGGTGATGGCGCGGTGTAAATGGGCATTTATCCTCGAGCGTTTCCTGTCGATTTCTCGGCTATAAGATCCCCTCTGCCCCGCGATCTTTTTCCCCAAAACAACTCGCTCACTCCGCCACCAGGCTGCCCTCAATCCTCCGCGCACGCCGCTGACAGAACCCACTCCGGCGAGTGATTCAGGTGAGCCTCGAGTTCCCCTCTGCCTATCGTTCTTGCTATCTGACTCAGTGCATCTTTGCGCACCTCCTGACCTCACTAGTCTGTCTTGTACTGCCCCAGGTCGCCGGTTCCACTTGACACCGCGAGCACTGACGGCGACATCAACTCCGACGAGTTTTCCCGGTAGGTACAGACCGCCCCGTGACTTCTAGTTCAAACACACGACCCTGCCTTGACCCCGTGAATCTAACCGTGTCCTCGTCATGCCTTGGGGTGGTTCACAGCGACGTCCACGACGACCACCTGACGCACCGACGCCGTCCTACCACTCCGGCGAGCAATCGCAACCGTGTCCGAGCGCCCCTCCGCAAGCCAGTACCACGACGAGCTTCAGCAGCCTCCGGCGAACCTGGTAATACCCCTCTCCCTCTCGCGGACGATGTAGAACGCCGGCGCCACCGTAGTCAGACGCGCTGCCGCCATTTAGCACCGCCAGCGCCGCCCGTTTCTGGCTTGATGATATGGACCGTTGGATCTGCATCGCAGCGCTAGGATAGATTCACTTAAACCGAAGAGGTACGCGATCTGAGCCGTGCAGCGTTAGTTAGATCCAACGGCACAGAAGGGTGATCCGGTGCGAAGAGGTACGGGCGAATAAAAACATGACGCGTGGCTAGGTTAGATCTAAAAACAGATTTAAAAACCAGATTTAGTTTCAAACTTCAAATGCTTATAACTTTTGAATGCCACGTTGGATTTTTGCAAATTTTATACCGTTGGATTCAGTGAAACAAGGCCCTTCTGAATATCCAATTTGTTTAGCATATAGTAACAGTTAAAATGATTTTATTTGTGGAACAAGTTTTAGGCTATTTTAGGTATAGATTTAATTTGGTAAATTAAAATGGGGCCAAATAAATTTAGTTGGCAAACTTGTGACATGTTAAGTTTTTGTACTCATGAGCATACTTGGTAGAATTTTCAAAAATCACCACTTAGTAAATTCTTGCATACATGCATTCATATTATTTTTGGTTGTATATTTTTGTGTGTAATTGTATGCTATTGTTTCTTGTGTAGATTTTGCTAGTGATTGTGATTGTGAAGAGTGCTACTCTCCCCACTACCAAGGCAAGTGATATTTACATGAATAAATTTGTCCTATATTTTGAACTAGCATTAGATATTTTGTTATAGTGTTGCATGCTATTTTTGTCTAATGTAAAAGATGGGGAAATCCTATGTAGTCTAGTATATTTGCTAAGGAATCATCCCTAAGATATGTTGCCATACTTTGCTTAGCCTAGCTTACAGCAAAACAAGGGTTGGTGGAAAACTACACATATTATAAAGAAAATATTCTAAGTCAAGAGACTTATACTTTTCTAATAAAACCACTAAGTCAAATGAACCTCCTGGGTGGAATGGAAAGTATGGGTTATGTTGAGTGGTTACACAAGGCCATGGACTTGGGTTGTGTATCTCACTTGTGGTAAGCCACCCAGGCACAAAGGGATTTGGAGGCCAAGTGTTGAGAAAGCTTACAGTGCAACCACTTGGCAATATGGGCTCTGCCATGATCATATAGGTTGCTAGAACTTAGTCACTTGGACAGTTGGTGGTAGATGGGATGATAGGATGGAACGCGTCCATTTGACTAAGGAAAAGCTTCTGAAAGGTCCTGTCTTGGGAAACCAAGTCTGGTGGGGAAAGTGCACAACCTCTGCAGATGGAAAACCTAAGTACTTAGCCTTGTCCAAGGAAATGGACACTTTGAGCATCAAGACATGGAAGCTACAAGAATCTCATCACTCTAACTTCTAAATAAAATTGGTGGGTGAACAAGGGTGAAGGACCTCAATGTCTATTGGTGGTTCCTTGGGAATGTTTTTGACAAAGAAAAACTTAGTGATTTCAACTAATAGGAAAAACCTATTTTCAAGCAAAGCAAGCCAAGCTACACTTAGCCAAAATGCATATAGTAATATAGTCCACTTAAAAATATAATAAGGTATCACTTGCCAATACTATTCCAAAGTATTGACCCTCTGTGGCTGTAACTTGTGATGTTGCAGGTTACTCCGATGATGAATAGGAGTCATGAGTCTACACTCAACATGCTTGCCTGTGGCACATGAAGATGAAGACTTGTGTTTATTTACTTATTCCTTAAAACTCTTGTATTAGGCCTATGGCCCTGAGTTGTAAAAGACTATGTTTTTATCTCTGGAATGAATGTAATAAATGACCTTTGTATCTGTGTACTTCATCTTAAACTGTGGATGCTAGCATTGATCCAGGGACTAGCATTGCAATCACAGGGATCCTATCCTTTATAAAGGAGGGGTCTAACTGTCGTAATCGAACTCTCTTAGATATGGTTCGTTCTATGATGTCACTTACAGATTTACCGCTATCATTTTGGGGTTATGCATTAGAAACAGCCGCATTCACTTTAAATAGGGCACCGTCTAAATCCGTTGAAACGACACCATATGAATTATGGTTTGGGAAGAAACCTAGATTGTCGTTCCTTAAAATTTGGGGATGCGAAGCCTATGTAAAGAAGTTACAGCCGGACAAGTTTGAACCCAAAGCGGAAAAATGCGTCTTCATAGGATACCCGAAGGAAACTATTGGGTATACCTTCTATCACAGATCTGAAGGCAAAATCTTCGTTGCTAAGAATGGATCCTTTCTAGAGAAGGAATTTCTCTCGAAAGAAGTGACTGGAAGGAAAGTAGAACTCGACGAGGTTGTCGAACCTTCTCTCGAAATTGCGAGTAGCGCAGCACCGGAAGAAGTTCCTGTGGTGCCTGCACCAATAAGAGAGGAAGCTAATGATGGTGATCATGAAACTTTGGTTGAAGTAGCTACAGAGCCTCGGAGGTCAATTAGAACTCGTACCACTCCAGATTGGTATGATCCCGTTATGAGTGTCATGTTGGTGGACAACACCGATGACCCTGAGACATATGAGGAAGCGATGATGAGCCCAGATTCCAATAAATGGCAAGATGCCATGAAATCTGAGATTGGATCCATGTACGAAAACCAAGTATGGACTTTGGTGGACTTACCAGATGGCCGGAAGGCTGTCGAGAACAAATGGATCTTCAAGAAGAAAATAGATGCTGATGGTAATGTTACTGTCTATAAAGCTCGACTTGTCGCAAAAGGGTTTCGACAAATTCAAGGAGTTAACTACGATGAGACTTTCTCACCAGTAGCGAAGCTAAAGTCTATAAGGATTATGTTAGCAATCGCTGCATATTATGATTATGAGATATGGCAGATGGATGTCAAAACAGCATTCCTCAATGGAGATATTGATGAAGAGTTGTATATGATGCAACCCAAAGGTTTTGTCGATCCTAAAGATGCTAACAAGGTATGCAAACTTCAACGATCCATATATGGATTGAAGCAAGCATCCCGAAGTTGGAATCAACGTTTTGATAAGGTGATCAAAAGTTTTGGTTTTATACAAACTTATGGAGAAGCTTGTATTTACAAGAAAGTGAGTGGGAGCTCTGTAGCATTCTTAATACTATATGTGGATGACATATTGTTGATTGGGAATGATGTAGACCTTCTTAATAGTGTCAAGGAATATTTGAATAATAGTTTTTCAATGAAGGATCTTGGCGAAGCAGCTTACATATTAGGCATAAAGATTTATAGAGATAGATCGAAACGCCAAATATCATTGTCACAGAGTACATATTTGGACAAAGTTCTAAAGAGATTTGGAATGGAAGATAGCAAGAAAGGGTTCTTGCCCATGTTGCCCAATACGACCTTGAGTAAAACTCAAAGTCCGACATCGGCAGACGATAGAGAAAGGATGAGTAAGACTCCCTATGCCTTAGCCATAGGATCTCTAATGTATGTCATGCTATGTACTAGACCCAACATTGCATATGCTGTTAGTTTAACTAGCAGATATCAAAGTGATCCAGGAGTGGATCATTGGACAGTGGTCAAAAAAATCCTTAAGTACTTGAGAAGAACTAAGGATATGGTTCTTTCTTATGGAGGTGATGAACAGCTCGTTGTTAATGGTTACACCGATGCTAGTTGGAACACCGATCCGGATGATTCTAAATCACAATCTGGATACGTATTTATTTTGAATGGTGCAGCAGTTAGCTGGAGGAGTGCAAAGCAAAGCGTTGTGGCGAGATCGTCAACTGAATCGGAATACATGGCTGCTTCGGAGGCTTCACAAGAAGCGATATGGATGAAAGAGTTCATTACAGAGCTGGGTGTGGTTCCTAGTGCGTTGGACCCAATGTCTATCTACTGTAATAACATGGGTGCCATAGCCAATGCGCAAGAACCAAGGTCACACAAGAAGCTGAAGCACATCAAGCTACGTTTTCACGCTATTCGAGAACATATCCAGGATGGGGATATAAAGATTTGCAAAGTACACACAGATCTGAATGTGGCGGATCCGTTGACTAAACCTCTCCCGAGGGCAAAACATGACCAACACCAAACTGCCATGGGTGTTCGGTATATTACCATGTAATCTAGATTAGATGACTCTAGTGCAAGTGGGAGACTGTTGGAGATATGCCCTAGAGGCAATAATAAATGTGGTTATTATTATATCTTTGTGTTTATGATAAATGTTTACATTCATGCTATAATAGTATTAACAAGGAAACATTGATACTTGTGTTATTTGTAAACTTAATTTGAAGTCCCTAGTATAGCCTCTATACATCACTAGCTTTTTGGTTGATAAATGATTGTGGTTTCCCTATCATGAACATTGAGATGTTATCAACAACAAGATCATATCGTTAGGAGAATGATATGGTGGACATACTCCTATAGATAAGCGTAGCATAAAGATCAAGTAATTTCAATAGTTCAATTGCTATATGCTTTCTGATACATAGTAACCTAATTCCTTCGACCATGAGATCATGCATATCACCTTTACCGGATGGATGCTTTGATGACATCAAACACCACACCGTAACTGGGTGGCTATAAATGTGGCATTGAGTATTCGGAAAGTATTTGTTGAGACACATGGATCAAGAGTGGGATTTGTCCATCCATATGACGGATAGATATACTCTGGGCCCTCTCGGTGGAATGTCATCCAATTAGCTTGCAAGCATGTGACTGGCTCACAAGGGATCACATATCACGGGAACGAGAAAATAGTACTTATCGGTAACAAGGTTGAACTAGGTATGCAGAGATACCGACGATCATAACCTCGGATAAGTAAACTATCGTGAGACAAAGGGAAATTGGTATCGTATGTAAGTGGTTCATTCGATCGCAAAGTAATCGTAGAAATATGTGGGAGCCATATGAATTTCCAGATTCCTCTATTGGTTATTGTTCGGAGAAGTGTCTCGATCATGTCCGCATAATTCACGAACCGTAGGGAGACACACTTAAGGATTCGACGTTGTTTGAGTATTTATGGTATTATGAGAAAGAGACCGAATGTTGTTCGGAGTCTCAGATGAGATCCGGGATATCACGAGGTGATCCGGAATGGTCCGGAGAATAAGATTCATATAAGGAAAGTCCCGTTTCGGAGTTGGGGAATGATTCCGCTGTTTTCATCGGGAATGTTCTAGAAGGTTCCGGAATGTCCGACACTCCGGAGGGGAAGGGTACATGAATGTGTTGTATCAAGTTGGTATGATTGCATCATGTACTAAGTGTCCTCGCTGTTCCAAATAAAGGATTAATTGAATCCTAGTTTGAAAAAGTCAAATAGCTAAATTGAAAAGTCAAATAGCTAAAATTGGAAAGTGGAAAAGAGGAGGAGGGGGGAATCCGAGTTGGGGAGGAGTTCCCTCCTCCAATCGGCGGCAACCCTCCAAGCCGAGTTGGGGAGGGACTCCTCTCCCTCCCCTTGGCCTTCGGCCCCCCTCCACCTATATAAGGAGGGGCATGGACCCCTCCTAGAGCACAAAAGTCCCTCACCTCAAACCCTAGAAGCTGCAGCCCTCCATAGCCGCCGCCACACCTAGGGTTTTTGCCCTAGCCGCCGACTTGGGGTCCCCGGAACCCTAGCCGCCGGCTCTAGAACTTCCTCCTTGGTGTGTCTAAACCCTAGAACACCGAGGAGCTCTCTCATACTCCACCATACTCGCTCCGGCTTAAGGCGAAGCCCTGCGAGATCTCCCCTCTACTTCCGGTACCACACCGTTGTGCTGCCGAAATCACGAGGAGAGTGC
Organism: Avena sativa; assembly: GCA_916181665.1. NCBI lineage: Eukaryota > Viridiplantae > Streptophyta > Magnoliopsida > Poales > Poaceae > Avena > Avena sativa. Next base: position 363,116,482 of record OV702279.1, on the reverse strand, counting down.
TACAACCTCCGCTGCCTGCTGGAACAAGGGAGAGGAAGGTCTTCATCGAGTACCGAATGTGTGACCGACTGCGGGAGCGCTGCCGGAACGCAGCGCTGGAAGGATCGTCTACGCGATCTTGAGATCGGGAAGAGTACGACTACATCACCCACGAGAATCCGCTCTCGTTAAACACTTTGGAATCTTCGAGGGTAAGTTATTCCATCGACTCGTTGCTACAATCTAGTAGATAGATCTTGGCTTGTTTGTTTGTATGCGATAGAAATTTTTTGTTTTCCATGCTACGAAACCCTACAGCATAAAGATCAAGTCATTTAATATAGTTCATTTGCTATAAGCTTTCTGATACATAGTAACCTAATTCCTTCGACCATGAGATCATGCTAATCACCATCACCGGAAGGATGCTTTGATGACATCAAACACCACACCGTAACTGGGTGGCTATAAAGGTGGCATTGAGTGTTTGGAAAGTATGGGTTGAGGCACATGGATCAAGAGTGGGATTTGTCCATCCATATGACGGATAGATATACTCTGGGCCCTCTCGGTGGAATGTCATCCAATTAGCTTGCAAGCATGTGACTGGCTCACAAGGGATCACATATCACGGGAACGAGAAAAGAGTACTTATCGGTAACGAGGTTGAACTAGGTATGCAGAGATACCGACGATCAAAACCTCGGATAAGTAAACTATCGTGAGACAAAGGGAAATTGGTATCGTATGTAAGTGGTTCATTCGATCGCAAAGTAATCGTAGAAATATGTGGGAGCCATATGAATTTCCAGATACCTCTATTGGTTATTGATCGGAGAAGAGTCTCGATCATGTCCGCATAATTCACGAACCGTAGGGAGACACACTTAATGATTCGATGTTGTTGAGTAGTTATGGAATGATGAGTAAGAGACCGAATGTTGTTCGGAGTCTCGGATGGGATCCGGGATATCACGAGGAGATACGGAATGGTACGGAGAATAAGATTCATATAAGGAAAGTCCCGTTTCGGAGTTGGAGAATGGTTCCGATGTTTTCATCGAGAATGTTCTAGAAGGTTCCGGAATGTCCGGCACTCCGGAGGGGAGAGGGTACATGAATGTGTTATATCAAGTTGATATGATTGCATCATGTCCTAGGTGTCAGCGCTGTACCAAAATAGAGGGTTTATTCAAATCCTAGTTTGAAAAAGTCAAACGGCTAGTTCGAAAGTCAAACGGCTAGTTTTGGGAAAGAGGAGGAGGTTTGAAACCGACTTGGGGGAGGAGTTCCTCCTCCCACCGCCGGCCCACCTTGGGTCCGAGTTGGGGAGGGACTCCCCTCCCCAGGCGCGCCTCCCTCCACCTATAAGAGGAGGGGCAGGGCTCCCCTCCTAGACACACAAGTTGCCTCCCTCTAAACCTAAACCCTAGCCACAGCCTAGGGATTTCTCCCAAGCCGCCGAGTTAGAGCTTCTAATTGCCCTAGCCGCTGGTTTAGCCCCTTCTAATTGGTGTGTCTAAACCCTAGATCACCAAGGCTCTCTCATAGTCCACCATACTCGCTCCGGCTTAAGGCGAAGCCCTGCGAGATCTCCCCTCTACTTCCGGTACCACGCCGTCGTGCTACCGGAATCGCGAGGAGAGTGCTACAACCTCCGCTGCCTGCTGGAACAAGGGAGAGGAAGGTCTTCGTCGAGTACCAAACGTGTGACCGACTGCGGAAGCGCTGCCGGAACGCAGCGCCGGAAGGATCGTCTACGCGATCTTGAGATCGGCAAGTGTACGACTACATCACCCACGAGAATCTGCTCTCGTTAACCGCTTTGGAATCTTCGAGGGTGAGTTCCTCTATCGACTCGTTGCTACAATCTAGTAGATAGATCTTGGCTTGTTTGTTTGTATGCGGTAGAAATTTTTTGTTTTCCATGCTACGAACCCCTACAGTGGTATCAGAGCCGTGTCTATATGTAGATCTGTTTGCATGAGTAGAACACAATGGTCATTGTGGGCGTTGATGCTTTTATTGTCGATTGCTTTTTGTGTACTTTGCATCTTGAGGTATGTTGGGATGAAGCGGCCCGGGCTAACCTTACATGACATCGTTCATGAGACTTGCTCCACGCTTGACATGCAACTTGTATTGCATAAGTGGCTTTGCGGGTGCCTGTTTCTCCTAGCATAGTTAAGATCCAATTTACAACGGGTGATTAACAATACTAGTATCAATGTTGTGGTTCTTGTTCGTAAGTTAGAACGACACTTATTGAAAGCCCCAAACCACGTAAAATATGCAAAGAAAGTAGAGGCGTCTAACTTTGTTTTGCAAGGGTGTGCAGTGATGTGATATGGCCATGATTGTGATTATATATGATGTATGCAATGTTCCTTATTGTAAGTCGGCAACCGGCAGGAGCCATATGGTTGTCTTTAATTTCTGTTAAGACCCGCGTGTCTATTCAAAGTAGTTGTAATAGTTGAAGCCGGTGGACGACAACCATGGAGAAGCATCATTGACCTTGATGCAATGTCGGTGATGATGGAGATCATGTTCGTGCTAGAAGATGGAGATCGGAAGCACAAAGAAGAAAGGCCATATCATATCACATATTATGAATTGCATGTGATGTTAATCCTTTATGCATCTTGTATTGCTTAGTAGACGACGGTAGCATTATAAGATGATCCCTCATGCACATGAATTTCAAGTCATAAAGTGTTCACCCTTAGTTAGCATCGTTGCTAAAGCTTGTTGTTTCGAAGCACCACGTGATGATCGGGTGTGTTAGATTCCGCAAGTGTATACAACGTGGGCAAGCCAGATTTGCTCATGCGGAAGCTAAGGTTTGATCTTGACGAGCCTAGCATGTACAGACATGGTCTCGGAACACGGATCACCGAAAGGTAAAGCATGAGTCATATAGTAGATATGATGAACATGTTGATTGTTCGCCATTGAATCTACATCAACTCTCGTGATGATCGGTTTTGATGTGGTGGATTTGGTTCGTGTGATCACTAAAACAATGTGAGGGATATTGTTTTGAGTGGGAGTTCAACAGCAATATGATTAAAAGTTGAACACTATTTATCATAAATTAAATCAAAGTGAATTTGCATAATTGTTGTAGTCATTGGCATCCGTTTACCACCTTGCGCTTAGTTATAATTGAGATGATAGAACTATAGAATTCTGGTTAGTTACTTTACGAACTGGTATCGTATTGTTTTGAAGTGTTAATCTAAAGTTTAAAAGTCCTATTGCAAACTTTCAGTAAGTTCCGGTTACTCCATGAAGTTTAATAACTGGTATTAAATCGAGAGTGAAAGTTCCAAGAGTTAGTGTATGTATATCATGTTTGTCTCCATGATTCTTGATATTCAAAGGATTGTCTTAATATCAAGGTTATATAGGATCTGAAAGAGTTGTTTCAGAAACCATGATGTGTGGAAGATATTGTGATATCTGAAACGAAGTTTTGGTTGCAACATGATAGAGTATAATATGGAAAAAGTCATGTTCTCATATTTGATGAGGATTTGCAAAAGGTTGGAGACACTAGTTGTCCTAATCCTCCAAAAGGTTTTGGAGAGAAACATTATACTCACGATTCACCGTTACAAGCTAAAAGTAGCTTGATCATGGATAATTCCATGATGAGGGTGAATATTTGATGTAGGTAAAATGTTTACTACACAGATTACTAAAGAAAGGAATTTGAAAGAACACCAAACATTTGATAATGGTGATCTACTTCAAAGTGCAAGTCCAAAGACATTGGTATTTAACTATACAGGCTTTGGACTATGTGTCATGTGTATGGCTCCACTATTGATGTTGATAGATTCTTTCAAACAGAAAAGGAAATACTGAAAGAGAATCTCATAAGTATATGGCAGAAAAGAAAAGACTAGAATTGTTCAGCTTAAGTATATAGATGATATACATGTTATGGCTATATTCTTTGCTTATTAAACAATGTGGTTCTTAAGTATTTGATACTGAATTTGTTGGTGTGAATTGTCATACGAAACAACAGAATTCGTGAACTACAATGGCCTAAGTAACTAGCAAAAGAATATGTGATGATGTTCATCGAGAACAGATAAAGGGTTATTGTGTTGCTCGTTAAACACCAAATCTTGCCTTCAAGATTTGTTTTATCAGGTATAATGAGAACAAAAGGGTTGTTCAAATAATTGCCGTAATCCATAAAAGATGGATGATTCACAAATCTCATTGGAGAAATCACATCCATAAAACTAGTGCTAAAAATGTCGAAAGACAAATTGATTGAAAGATCGCTTAGGAAGTGACATCGCCGTTTAAATTATATTGGAAAGAAAACATGAAGAAACTCCATGTGGATGGAATTTTGGAGTCTTTTGATTTTTGATCACATGACGCTTGTGAAACTTTCCTAGAGATAATTGAAACTTCGTTCATAGGCCAAAAAGGAACGAATGACTAGCTTATTGGAACTTGTACATATTGTTGTACGAAATCCATTATGTGTAGTCAAGAGCGATGGATTTCAACTTCATATGCTTTCTCCGAAAATTTGAGTGAATATATGAATATTTACTTAATAAGGATGAAGTATGAAACATTTGAAAAGTTCAAAGACTTTCAAGATGAAGTGCAAAATCATTGTAACAAGAATATAAACAGTTTATGATAAAGATCATAAAGGAAGATATTTGAGTTACAAAGTTTAGCATAATACCTAAGATTTATGGAATCGTTCCGTGGATTTGCATTTCCTGAAACACCATAAGAGTATGGAGCATTCGAGATATGTAATTAAACCTTGTTTGACATGGTAAGATCAAAGGTATAATTCATAAAACTGCCATTATATTTTAAAGATTAAAAGCTTTAGAGACTACCGTTTTTCCACTGAAAAGAGCTTCATCATAATCCATTGAAATGACACCATATAAAGTTATGGTTTGGGATAAAACCCAAGTAGTCCTTTCTTAAAACATTGGTATGCTATGCATAAGAAAGATGTGTGCAACCAAAGTCGGATGAACCTGTCTTTGTATAACTGTTAAGTATTCCTCCATAAACACCGGAGACAAAAGTGTTTGTTGCTTAGAACGTCAAGTTTCTTTGAGAAGGAATTTTTCGGGAAAAGTTAAGTGGGAGGACAATAGAACTTTGATAAGGTTAAAAGAACCTTAGCTATATGTGCAAAGTTGCGCAGCGCCGAAAAGTGTTCCGGAGGTAGCAACAATGCTCATGGCTCACGTACCTCACAGGTTGTGGTCACGGAGATCCAAATTCCTATTGAAACAAGTAGGTCGGATGAACAATCGAATACCAAGATTTGAGAGTTAAATCATTATTTGAAAATAATGATCCGACTACATGCAAAGAAGCGATGATGATCCCTGACTCCGTCAAATGGCTTGAAGCCATAAAATCTGTGATAGTTCCATACATGAGAAATCAAGTTTTGAACTTGAAGGACCCTCGAGAAAGGTGTAAGACCTTATAGTCGTGTTTGGATCTATAAAGAAATAGACATGGATGTTTTACATCTATGAAATAGTCGACATGTTGGGAAAAAGTTCACAACAATGTTCAAAGGTTGACTATGATAAGATTTGATCTTTCATAGTGATATTTAGTCTAGACAGATTAGTGTAGCAACCACTACATATAATTTTGCTATATGGTAGTTGAATAAACAAAACAAGTTCTTCTAATAGAATTGTTACCTAGGACATGTGAATAACATGGTCCATAGGGGTTTTGTTAATTCAAAGGATGCTAAAAGCATATGCAAACTTCAATGGTTGAAGTAAGCATCGCGGAGTTGGAATCTTCACTATGATGAAAATGTTAAAAGAGTTTAAATTCATCAGAGATGATGAAGATGCTTGCATTTGCAAGAAATTAAGTGGGAGCGCTAAGACATGTTTCTAATACATTATGTGGAAGACATATTGTTGATTGGAAATAATGTATCTTTTATTAACACAGGATAAGAATTTCATCTCGATGAAAGACTTAGGCAAAACCCAAATATTTGGCATGAATAAACGCTAATATGGTTATGCCAGAAGTATATAGACGAGATATTGAATGAGTTCAATATAGAAACTATAAGAAAGTTTCTTGTCGCACAGAAAGGATTGAATGAGTTCAATATTGATGATATATTCAAATGTATTGACATTTGGTAAGTGAAACAAGATTCAAGTATAGATTGATACTTGATCACAAAGAGTATTTATATCAATCATACTGTGATATGTACAAATCCAGATATGTCCTATGCTCTAAATGTTGTGAGCATATACCAGAATGATTCATAAGATGATCATTGGACAATAGTAAGAATATTCTTATGATCTTTTGGAAGAACTAAGAGTATATTATTTGTAGAAGTGACAAATAGATGGTTAGTTCATTGTAAAAGTACTACATTGATACTAGTTTTGTCACAAAGTACAAATTAAGTTTATCTCAATCTAAACCAAGGGTGGCACAATATAATGGAAAGTGAGTTCCATAATGGATTTGGATGAGTTCCAAAGTTAAAGACATTGTGACAGATAATACAACAAAAGGCTAAGTGTATGACTGCTATTTTAGCAGCAAAAGCGGGCATTTGTGTCAAGTAGTTTGTTATCAAACTAGGTGTAGTTCACAGTGGGATAATACTATGAAGATATATTGTACGACAATATTGTCAACATGTTTTTAACCCCAAAGAACTAAAGGTCACACCAAAGGACCAAATTTGTACGAAGCCATCTCATTAAAGAATGAGTGATGCGTAGAGACGCAAAGACATGAAATTACACACGGACCTGGAAGTGTCAGATCCGGAGATCAGTTGACCACTAGCAATCGTGTACATACAACACCGGAAAGCCATAGGTGTTGAATACACAAAGGTTTGAAACTAGATTATTGACTCTAGTGCAAGTGGGAGACTGTTGGAGATATGCCCAAGAGGCAATAATAAAGTGGTTATTTCATATCTTCATACTTATGATAAATGTTTACATACCATACTATAATTGTATTAACCGGAAACATTAATACTTGTGTGATTTGTAAACATAAAAGAGTCCCTAGTAAAGCCTCTTGTTAAACTAGCTTGTTGGTTAATATATGATCATCGTTTCCTGATCATGAACATAGAGATGTTATTAACAACAGGGTCATATCATTAGGAGAATGATGTGATGGACATACTCCTAAAGTTAAGCGTAGCATAAAGATCAAGTCATTTAATATAGTTCATTTGCTATAAGCTTTTTGATACATAGTAACCTAATTCCTTCGACCATGAGATCATGCTAATCACCATCACCGGAAGGATGCTTTGATGACATCAAACACCACACCGTAACTGGGTGGCTATAAAGGTGGCATTGAGTGTTTGGAAAGTATGGGTTGAGGCACATGGATCAAGAGTGGGATTTGTCCATCCATATGACGGATAGATATACTCTGGGCCCTCTCGGTGGAATGTCATCCAATTAGCTTGCAAGCATGTGACTGGCTCACAAGGGATCACATATCACGAGAACGAGAAAAGAGTACTTATCAGTAATGAGGTTGAACTAGGTATGCAGAGATACCGACGATCAAAACCTCGGATAAGTAAACTATCGTGAGACAAAGGGAAATTGGTATCGTATGTAAGTGGTTCATTCGATCGCAAAGTAATCGTAGAAATATGTGGGATCCATATGAATTTCCAGATTCCTCTATTGGTTATTGATCGGAGAAGAGTCTCGATCATGTCCGCATAATTCACGAACCGTAGGGAGACACACTTAAGGATTCGATGTTGTTGAGTAGTTATGGAATGATGAGTAAGAGACCGAATGTTGTTCGGAGTCTCATATGGGATCCGGGATATCACGAGGAGATCCGGAATGGTCCGGAGAATAAGATTCATATAAGGAAAGTCCCGTTTCGGAGTTGGAGAATGGTTCCGGTGTTTTCATCGAGAATGTTCTAGAAGGTTCCGGAATGTCCGGCACTCCGGAGGGGAGAGGGTACATGAATGTGTTATATCAAGTTGATATGATTGCATCATGTACTAGGTGTCATCGCTGTACCAAAATAGAGGTTTTATTCAAATCCTAGTTTGAAAAAGTCAAACGGCTAGTTTTGGGAAAGAGGAGAAGGAGGTTTGAAACCGACTTGGGGGAGGAGTTCCTCCTCCCACCGCCGGCCCACCTTGGGTCCGAGTTGGGGAGGGACTCCCCTCCCCATGCGCGCCTCCCTCCACCTATAAGAGGAGGGGCAGGGCTCCCCTCCTAGACACACAAGTTGCCTCCCTCTAAACCTAAACCCTAGCCACAGCCTAGGGATTTCTCCCAAGCCGCCGAGTTAGAGCTTCTAATTGCCCTAGCCGCTGGTTTAGCCCCTTCTAATTGGTGTGTCTAAACCCCAGATCACCAAGGCTCTCTCATAGTCCACCATACTCGCTCCGGCTTAAGGCGAAGCCCTGCGAGATCTCCCCTCTACTTCCGGTACCACGCCGTCGTGCTGCCGGAATCGCGAGGAGAGTGCTACAACCTCCGCTGCCTGCTGGAACAAGGGAGAGGAAGGTCTTCATCGAGTACCGAACGTGTGACCGACTGCGGAAGCGCTGCCCGAACGCAGCGCCGGAAGGATCGTCTACGCGATCTTGAGATCGGTAAGTGTACGACTACATCACCCACGAGAATCTGCTCTCGTTAACCGCTTTGGAATCTTCGAGGGTGAGTTCCTCTATCGACTCGTTGCTACAATCTAGTAGATAGATCTTGGCTTGTTTTTTTGTATGCGGTAGAATTTTTTTGTTTTCCATGCTACGAACCCCTACAATGGGGACATAAAGATTTGCAAAGTACACACAGATCTGAATATGGCGGATCCGTTGACTAAACCTCTCCCGAGGGCAAAACATGACCAGCACCAAACTGCCATGGGTGTTCGGTATATTACCATGTAATCTAGATTAGATGACTCTAGTGCAAGTGGGAGACTGTTGGAGATATGCCCTAGAGGCAATAATAAATATAGTTATTATTATATCTTTGTGTTTATGATAAATTTTTACATTCATGCTATAATAGTATTAACAAGGAAACATTAATACTTGTGTGATTTGTAAACTGAATTAGAGTCCCTAGTAAAGCCTCTTTATAATACTAGCTTGTTGGTTAATAAATGATTGTGGTTTTCCCTATCATGAACATTGAGATGTTATTAACAACAAGATCATATCATTAGGAGAATGATATGGTGGACATACTCCTATAGATAAGCGTAGCATAAAGATGAAGTCATTTTAATAGTTCAATTGCTATATGCTTTCTGATACATAGTAACCTAATTCCTTCGACAATGAGATCATGCATATCACCTTCACCGGAAGGATGCTTTGATGACATCAAACACCACACCGTAACTGGGTGGCTATAAAGGTGGCATTGAGTGTTCGGAAAGTTTTGGTTGAGACACATGGATCAAGAGTGGGATTTGTCCATCCATATGACGGATAGATATACTCTGGGCCCTCTCGGTGGAATGTCATCCAATTAGCTTGCAAGCATGTGACTGGCTCACAAGGGATCACATATCACGGGAACGAGAAACGAGTACTTATCAGTAACGAGGTTGAACTAGGTATGCAGAGATACCGACGATCATAACCTCGGATAAGTAAACTATCGTGAGACAAAGGGAAATTGGTATCGTATGTAAGTGGTTCATTCGATCGCAAAGTAATCGTAGAAATATGTGGGAGCCATATGAATTTCCAGATTCCTCTATTGGTTATTGATTAGAGAAGTGTCTCGATCATGTCCGCATAATTCACGAACCGTAGGGAGACACACTTAAGGATTCGACGTTGTTTGAGTAGTTATGGAATGATGAGTAAGAGACCGAATGTTGTTATGAGTCTCGGATGGGATCCGGGATATCACGAGGAGATCCGAAATGGTCCGGAGAATAAGATTCATATAAGGAAAGTCCTGTTTCGGGGTTGGAGAATGGTTCTGGTGTTTTCATCGGGAATGTTCTAGAAGGTTCCGGAATGTCCGGCACTCCGGAGGGGAAGGGTACATGAATGTGTCATAACAAGTTAGAATGATTGCATCATGTACTAGGTGTCATCGCTGAAAAAAATAAAGGGTTATATCATATCCTAGTTTGAAAAGTCAAACGCCAATTTGAAAAGTCAAACGGCTATTTTGTGAGGTGGAGGGAAAGTAGGAAACCTACTTGGGGAGGAGTTCCCTCCCTCCACCGCCGGCCCACTTGGAGACCGAGTTGGGGAGGGACTCCCCTCCCCTTAGCGCGCCCCCTCCACCTATATAAGGAGGGGCAGGGCTGCCCCTCCAAGCACACAACACCACGCCCTCTAAACCCTAACCCTAGCCGCCGCAGCCCTCCATAGCCGCCGCCTAGGGCAACTCGCCGCCGCCGCCTAGGTCAAACCCTAGCCGTCGGCCTTGTCCCCTTGGTGCGTCTAAACCCTAGATCGCCGAGGCTCTCTCTCATAGTCCACCATACTCGCTCCGGCTTAAGGCGAAGCCCTGCGAGATCTCCCCTCTACTTCCGGTACCACGCCGTTGTGCTGCCAGAATCGCGAGGAGAGTGCTACAACCTCCGCTGCCTGCTGGAACAAGGGAGAGGAAGGTCTTCGTCGAGTACCGAACGTGTGACCGACTGCGGAAGCACTGCCGGAACGCAGCGCCGGAAGGATCATCTACGCGATCTTGAGATCGGCAAGAGTATGACTACATCACCCACGAGAATCCGCTCTCGTTAAACACTTTGGAATCTTCGAGGGTGAGTTATTCCATCGACTCATTGCTACAATCTAGTAGATAGATCTTGGCTTGTTTGTTTGTATGCGGTGGAAATTTTTTGTTTTCCATGCTACGAACCCCTACAGGATCCCCCGAGGTCCGTATATCGTGTTATCGTCGTGTTTTGTTTCGATCTATTTCTGTCAGGAACTATTCTCAAGTTTAGAGGCACCATGGTCTCCGCCAACAACAAGGGCAAGAAGCCTGTGGAAGATGATCTTCAAGACCCCAAGCAGGAGGAGGAGATCTTGGTTGAGGATGAAGGATAAGTGGAGGAAGACAAGCATTCGCGCACCCGCGCCACCGCTGCAAGCATTGGACTGGTGGAAAATCCTATCAAGCTCAAGAGGACGACATGTATGTCTACTGGAGGGAAAACTCCGCGTCATTGCCTAGCTCCACGATCATTTCCTCCATGAACCAAGAACCCCTTCCATACTCTTATACATGAGAAGCAATTCCAAAAGTTGCCCAAAGGGAAGTTGCCCTCTTGTTGGGATATGCCTCGTTCGAACCATGTAGGGAAAGAATACTCCAAGGAGGAAGAGTGGGGAAAGAATCACAAGGACTGGGATTCTCGGTCCGACATGATCATGAAGCGCATTAAGCATAATTCCGAGTTGATTCGTATTATAGCCTTCGAGATTGAGTATTTGAGGAAGTTGATTGAAAAGCTTATCGAGATACCACCACCACCGAAGGAGTAATTCGTCATCAGGTTTTGGCATCCCCTTGGTTTGTTCCAATCTTGGGGGAGTGCCGCGGTATCACATCATTATGTTTCATCTTTTTACCTTTTTAGTAGAGTCATATCATGAATAGAGAAGTTATCATATATGATGGTTTGCATGGTGGAAGTATCTCTCCTCTAGTTGGTTATCTTTGTATCCCTTGGTGTGAGTGCCGTTACGGAATATTAATGAGAAGTTTCATCATTTACTTTTGCACATCTTATCTTAGTTTGTAATCTCTGTTTTATGATTGATCTTGTTGATTAGTATTGGTATCACATTGGGAGCATCAAGTAAATTTAAATTGGTTTTGGCAAACCTAGCTTTGGTTAGTAGCAACACCTTTTGAGGTTTGAAAGGAAAATAGAAAAGCACTTACATGTATTTTATAATATTTTCTTTCTTTCTTGATTGGCTCATAAGCTTAGTATTATTTAGTTAAGATCTTTTATGTTTCCAAGGAAGATTGCATGATTGTTTCTATGACTTGTATGTTTGCTTGTTTCCTTCAACCCTTATGCTTGCTACCCAGCCTGGCTAGCCAAAAACCTGTACTGAGAGGGAATGATTCTTGTGCATCCAATCCTTGAACTTAAACCTATGCCATTTGTGTCCACCATACCTACCTATTAGCATTATTGCTATTCCAAGTAAATTCTCAAGTTTTATATATCTTCCAAATTCAAAATTCTTTTGTTATGTGAAAACTAGTTAGTAAAACTCTGACGAACTTGATGCCATGCTTTATTTTCTAGCCCTTAATAAACTTGAACCATTGTGTCATCTATGTTGTATATGCTTGCACTTATAAGTTGGGAATTAGCATAACCATACTGTCATGGGGAACGCTTTCAACACCTGTAAATATCTACCCAATTGATATCATGATCTTTTGTTTGCGGATGTCGGCGGTGTGAAATAAAAGGGGCGCCTGGGCGGCTAGCCTAAGACATGCCTAATCATGGTGGAAACTTGCAGCAACACCATAGTGAGCAATCTATGAAGCATCTTCAGAAAAAAAAATATAGAAAAAAAAGAGAAGAGAAAAAATATATGCACCATGCTCATGGTAAATAAAGGATCGTTGAGGTGCTCACTGTCTGTTGCCTTGTCATTTTGATATGGGATAGCTCCTATGACATGGGGCAAGGGGTACCCAGTTGGCGGTTCTCTATGATTCACATATACTTACAATGACAAGAACTTGCTTGTGAGTAAAGTTGAGTAGCATGAGGAATGGCCCTCGTACTCAAGGGACATGAGATTGCCAACTTATGATTTGTCAAGCATATACTCCATATTTTTTCACTTTAACCTTAATCACTTCAAGATGCTTATGATAGGGGCAATGAGATCTCAAAGCTAGTAATTACCATAATCTTTTGGAAGCTCTTTATGAAGCTTGAAATCCCTGCTTCCCTCTGCGAAGGGCCTATCTTTTACTTATTAGTTGAGTCAGTAAACCTATTCCTTTCTTTCTCCAGCAAACATTTGAGTTTTTGTGATTCAATCATTCGTATGATGATTTATTCAATAATGTTTCTTATCTTCTTTGTTTTGCACATTGCTCTTATTTTAATGAATATTACTTTGAAAGCTATCATTGTGAAAAGCCCATTATGTTTAAGCAAGAGGATTCCAGTGATAAGCTTCATTACAAAAGCTTTGCTTGAAAATCAAGTATGATTTGTCAACTGTTCTCTGACCAAGAACAAAGTTTGCCATTACCAATTATGATTGTCTTTATGCATATTTATTGTGACTCCCATACTCGTTGCAAGTTAAGTTATATAATGGTGAGTTGTTTTCTAGTATGAGTTGTGTATTGGTGAATGTGATGCTTCTTGTTCGTATTATTTTTATCGACAATTCACTCCATAAACCTATGGTCATGTTTATTGAGCTCAGTTTTCTCTTGGGGACAAGCGAGGTCTAAGCTTGGGGGAGTTGATACGTCTATTTTGCATCACTATTTTATATCATAATTTGTTGTTATTCATTGATATATTTCATATAAAGAGGTGATACTTATGTTATTTCATCTATTTTGAATGTTGGATGACTTATTGAGGATGAACTACCGGAGTCAGGATTCTGATGGAAAAAACGATGTCCAGATGCAATATTCGCGAAGATCGGAAAATTACAGAAAATATTGGAAAATCCTATTTTCTAGAAGACGAAGGAAGCCAGAAGGGGAAGCGGAGATGGGCCACAAGGGGCCCACACCACCCCCTGGCGCGACCCCCCTAGGCCGCTCCACCAGGTGGTGTGGCCACCCTGGCCCACCTCCGGTGTCGCCCTTTCTCCTATAACTTCCCCCCGAAACCCTAATACTCGGAGAGCAACCACATAAAGATTCCGCCGCCTCTGCGAGGCGGAAACTATAGAGAGAGAAAGAGCTCTTCGGCAGGCAGATTTCTACCAGGGAAATTCCTTCCCAGAGAGAGGAGATCATTTCCATCAACACTGTCATCAAGCTAGACTTCATCGGGATCATCATCATCATCATCTTCACCACCATTTCCACCAGCACCATCACCATAACTCCATCCCGCTGTAACAATTGGGTTGAATCTTGCATAGTTCTTAGGGGAAATTTTCCCGGTGTTGATTACTTTTGTAGTTGATGCTTTTGAGTGGAACCATTGAATTATTGTTTATGTTCAGATTGTTACTTATCATTATATCATCTCTGATCTTGATCCATATGATGTCTCGTGAGTAGTTCGTTTAGTTCTTGAGGACATGTGAGAAGTCATTTTGTTCGTAGTGGAATTGTGTTGAAGTAATATTCAATGGTTTGATATTTAAGTTGTGGTGTTATTATTCTAGTGGCGTCATGTGAATGTCAACTACATGATACTTCACCATTTATGGGCCTAGGGGAATGCATTGTGTATTTGGCTACTAATTGTGGGGTTGCCGGAGTGACAGAATCCTGAACCCCCGTTAGGAAACCTTTGCACAAGGGAGTGTAGGATCTCAGAGTTTAATGTTGTGGTTAGGTTTTTATCTTAATTATTTTCTTGTAGTTGCGGATGCTTGCAAGCGGTATAATCACGGGTATGTATTAGTCAAAGTAAGGTCGGTACATTAGCATAGGTTCACCCACAAAACACTTATCCAACCAAAAAAGATTAATCAACTATATGAAGTGAAAGCACTTGACAGTATTCCCATGTGTCCTCGAGAACGTTTGGTCCTCATAAGTAATACAACATGCTTGTCCTTTGATGAAGAAATGATTTTCCTAAGCACTTATGCACTTGTGTTTTAGTGTTCTTTCTTTTGTTGAGTTGTGTTTTAGAGTTCTTACTAAGCCCATGAAGCAAAAATATTTCAGTTTTGCCTGTGCTATGCCCACTTAATAACCTGTTGTTAAATATTCACCACAAATAAGGAAAGAAAGAGTCAAATAGTCACTAAATAGACAAAAAAAACGGGTGCCACAAACGGGAATATGACCGCCCACACAAAATTCTGCCTTAGAGCTTTACTAACTGCACTCCCTCTTGCTCCTCCTCTCTTAAAACTTAGCCGCCTGTCTAATTATTTGCTGCCTCCATCTTCTTACTCACCATGATGAGACTCCTACACTCTGCCAAGCATCTCGTACAATAGCTTTTACCATCACCATTGGTTAGTGCACGGCATTCCTCTTTCTCTCCATCAATTTATGAATTCGGTTGTTCCGAGGTATCGCTTGTCTATGCAAACAATGGTTGACGGGGGTCCTTATCTCGGTCGAGCATGGGCATATGGCTTCTTTCTTTAGGGGGCGTCGACGGCCATGTGCACTACTGTGGTGGCACTCCGGTCATATAGATGGAGGACATCGCTTGAGCGCGTGCGACACACGGTTTGTGGTAAGGGCATCTTCTCGGGGGTGACAGGCGCCATAAGGATGACACCATGTTGCTAAGCGATCGCACAACGATACAACTAGGCGCGGAGAGCACGTGGATCTATCATGGAGGCATTTAGGCGCCGTCAGATCTAGCGCTCGCTAGATGTTGATTTCCTTGATGCTGGTGGAAGTCGGGTGGTGATGAGGTTTTCCACCATTAGAGGTGGTAGGACAAGTGTCTCACTCTCATCCTTTGTGTGATATATGTGTTGTGATGCGATGGTGAGGCTTTTCTCCACTACCGTTGGCTTGCATGCAATATGCATACGAGTGCATCCCGATTAACGAATCATGGTGGCATGGCACCACCCTCTATCCCTTCGATAATAAGTAGAGGATTTTCTCAGGAGGTGGAGGACTACTGGCGGTTGGATCGAAGATGGTTGCATGAGTCAATGAATGTTCTAGAGGAGGTCCGACGATAGCAGCTGTCGTTGCAGGAAACTATGGTAGAGTCATCCATAATAATGGGTGTGGAGGTGCTCTCTGAATATCCATCAATGCGACAGTAAATATAATACCACTTCATGAAAACCAAAGCAATTTTACCATGCGGCAAAGCCACTCCAAACGAAATCAACAAAAAATGCTAGTATTGAACAATTTTTTTGGTAAACTAAATGAATTTTACTATCCCCGATCACACCACATTGTCTTTATGTTCATTTCTAGATTGGAAGGATGTTTTCGATTCCATGCCCGCTCAGTTATTAAAGAAAGTGAGATCCGACCTTGATGTCTAAAGACTTTGGGAAAAACACACCTGCCAAACAATCTTCGCCAGAATATGTAATATTTGTTCCACTTTTCGAAGACCTTACATTGATCAACAAAAAGAAACAGGGGCTTTCTTCTCTCTGGAGCCTCTCAATTAAACCGTGGTGGGATCCTTTCGATGAAATAGTTCGGAGCGAGTGAGCCACCGTTCTTAACAAGGAAGGACCGCCGCATAAGCTTTTCATGTTTTGAGGAAATCAAATGTTTGAAGGCAGGACTAGGAGAAGCATTCAGGGTACATGATCTCGGACCTCTTCTATGCTTCCTTCGGATACATATGGCCTTGAAAACGGTTTAGTTCTAAGAACTATCGAGGGTTCAAATCCCTCCCTCTCCTATTTCTTATTGAATATGTTTATTTCATTTTTTATTATGTCCTTTTACCAAGTAGTGGGAAGACTATAAGTATTCCTTTAGTAAACCACCGTGGCTCTAACAAAAATACTTGCATACACCAAAAACCCTGGGTTTCATCGGGTGCACGATTTTTTCTACCAATGGGGAATTCCCTTAACTGCCCCACCCCTCTTACTACGGGGTCTTTTCCTAGCTAACACTTAGATCCGGCTCTACCGAAGGTTGTTTGGTTCACCTACGCCCCATCCCATGTTCCACATCTTATGGAAATGACAAGGATGTAACCGAGGTCTTTGGGTTCAATGCGCACTCAAGAGATTGACGGGCACACCGATGTTGAAAGAAGAATTGAAAGCCATGTTACTAATTCGAAGAACACAAGTGAAATAACTGAAAACGTGCCACAATTGTAGTAGGATGTATTTATTTATACAAATGATATGCAAAGAGAAACCTAATGCATGGCCAGAAACTCAATTTTGTATTGTGTACAAATAAAACTCCCATCTGATGCGTGCACAAAAAGAAAAGATTGAAAAATACTAGGATGTGATTTCACATGCCAAAAAGTTTAGTGAGATAACACAAGATCCATGGACACCCAATGTAGTACTTGTTAATTATTACCATGGATAAAATATTATAAACTGATACTCCCGCAATCTAGAATTTTCACCACCTTGAAATTATTCAGTGGGGTGAGTTAATGTGGGCAGCTCCCCCATAAAAGTTAAATTTTTAGTCATGTAAACACACATTTTGTGTGTGCTACAGCAGAAAGTGAGATAGTGTATTCACCAAAAAAAAGTGAGATGGTGGAATTTCCTTGGATCTCCGCTAGCTAAAAGACATTGTTGTGCGGATACGTGTAGTTGCGGTGTGCGTGTGGAGTATAGGTTGTGTCGATGTATAACTACAATCTAAAATTACTTATGCATTAATTCTGCTACTGAATTTGTGGATGAACGGAAAAATTTCTGGGTTTCAACTTTCAACGGTCCCGGCTAAATTCAACGCTTGTCTTTATAAAAAAAATTCAACGCTTGTGCTTGGAATGTACTCCCTCCGTTTCAAAATATAAGATGTTTTAGGTTTATAAAGAAAATGTATCTACACTTCTTTTAGTGTCTAGATTCACTCCAAATCTAAGTGAACCTACCTACTAAAAGAAGTCTAGATACATTTGCTTCACAAAGCTAAAACATCTTATATTTTAAAACGGAGGGAGTAGCTTGAGTACGGATAAATTACTTCTTTCTTCTACTTTGACCATCATCGAAGAAACAAGATCAGATAGGCGCACATTTTCTAGATGTACTTGCCACCTCGTGTGACTAATGGCAGATGATTCTCTGTACAGTCGTACTATGCACGACCCAAAGAGAAAAGCAACTCACCCAAAACGTCTACGAGCCATGCTCCATGAGCTGAAATATACATGCTCGTACGTACGTATGTACGATCCATGGAGCCGTGACTATACAATCTGTACGTACGCAAGCATTGATGAGCTCTCTGAAACCCGCGACGTACGCGATGGACCCGAGGTACGCCGATTATTTAGCGCTTCCTATAAATATAGCCAGGTTTGCAACACACGTCTCAAAAGAAGCAGCAGCAACCAAGCATCACCCACTCCAATGGCCACCAGCTGCAAAGCCATGGCGTCCTCCGGCGGCGTCCTCCTCCTCCTCCTCGCCGTGATACTCCTGTCTATGGCCTCCGTCCAGGCGCGTAGCGATGATAGCAGTACGCCGCTGCCCGCCATCGTGCACTGCACGGATGGCTACTTGTCTGAGCTCCGGCGCTGCTTCCCGCTCCTCCAAAGCATGCCGATCCCGAGCAGAAGCGAGTATGCACAGTGCTGCCAGCAGTATGTCCAAGAGATGTCGACCGCCTCAGAGTGCATGTGCGTTGCCTTCAAGGACTACTTACCTCGGCGCACCGACTTGGAATCCTACGTCAAGTCCGTACTGTCAGATTGCGGCAATTCTGATGAGGTCCCCGGCTTCGCTTGCCCCATCCCTTTGATGGGCTGAGGCTCACTGAGCTACCGGTGCACATGCCGGCGCGCTACTATCTATCCGCATAAATAATGTGCCATACTACTACTCTGGTACCGGTTTAGGCCTAGCTGAGCTATGTCGAGACGTCGATCATTGCTACTGCTGCTGGTCTTCTAAATAAAAGTTCAACTTATATGTCTTGTGTGTTGGGCCCGACTTGCAACATAACTTCTTCTGCTCTTACTTAATTTGCATACAAAAGACACACCTGGATCTATTTATACTTTATAATTAAGGATGGGGGCACTCTCTTGATGGGAAGGAAGAATTTAGGCAATACATCATCGCAAATTATGATAGAATTTGTCTAAATTTATGGAAAACCGTAGCGACATATGTGACGTCAAAATGTCATATTGCAAACTGTGTCTTGTCAAATGCATTCTCCTACCATGCTAAAAATGTGTAAGTATCTAAGATTAAAATTCATAATTGATCTACTTCCTGACTGATTCATTTGCGTATTTCTATGTAAATGGGATAAACACGATGAAATATATGTGTTTAGGGAACCTCGCCTCCAAGTTTATCCATTTTTTAAACAGAAGGACAAGGTCCAACAAGCATACAAGTCGGAGTGTTGGGAAGACTGTAGCAGATCTCGAGACAAAGACATAACTAAGAAAATCTTATTTTTATAGCTAGCGATCGAATAAATGTAGAAGTGCATGTATACATGTGGTGTATCAAACGTACAATAAAATATAATTGAATTTGGATAGTGTTTTGATGAAATTTTTTCATGGTTGCTTGTACAGATAGCCATGGAGGTACTATTAATAGGTGCTCGTACCAACACGAAAATTAGTAGACTAAAATCATTTGCCATATTTCATAATAGAAGATGATTGCAGTGTGTGCGGGCGTAGGTAAACTCACACGACAAAACTTTGCTAGCCATCTTCGATCTTCCATAAACGCACATGAGAGGAAAACCTAAAGTGTGTATGATTCTGTCCGTTTTCCTACACGTTCAACTATTTGTTGCGGAAGTACACCCCATCGCACACGGTTCAGAAAACCGTGTGTGTTGTAAACCCACATTGCACATCCACACGTAGTGATGGTTCGATTCATAGTGTGTTATATGAAAATTCGGCAATGAAGGTCTGTTCTATATTAGTGAATAGTTACTAAATAGACAGAAAAATGGGTGGCACAAAAGGGAATATGACCACCCAACATAAACCGCAGACTTAGAGATTTACTAATTGACCTCCTTCTCGCTCCTCCTCTCTCAAATCTTAGCCATCATCTAATTATATGTTTCCTCCGTCTTCTTATTCACTTTGATGACACTCGTCACTCAACCAAGCATCTCATAAGGCTGACTTGGATCATCACCATTGGTCAGCATGGTGTTCATTGTTTTATCCCACAATTTTCTAATTCAGCTGTTCGGAGGTAGCAGTGGTCCTTGCAACCAAAGGTCGACGGTGCTCCTCGTCTCAGCCAAGTATGGGGGGCTGGCTTCTTTCTTTGAGGGCGTCGACGGCCATGTACACTACTAGTGGTGACACTCTAGCCATATGGATGGTCGGCATTGCTTTAGTGTGTGCCGCACATAGTTTTTGGTTGGACGCTCAGGGGTGATGGGCGCCATAACGATAATTCCTTGTTGCTGAGTGATCACGCAATGGTATGTCTAGCCACAGGCAGACCCCTGAACTATCATGGAGGCATGTAGACATCGCAAGATCTAGGGATCGCAGAACATTACTTTCCTTGCTGATGGTGGAAGTCAGGAGGTGTTGAGGCTTTCCACCATTAGAGGTGGTAGGATAGGTGGCTCACTCTCATCCTTTGTGCGGTCATTGTCTGGTGATCCAGCGGTGATGCTTTCCTCCAATATCGTGGGCTTGCATGCAACATGTCTACACGTGCATACTGCATACTAATTAGTGGATCATGGTGGTCGCTCATGGCACCACCCTCTCCCCTTTCATAACAAGTGGAGGATTTTCTTGGGAGGTGGAGGTAAACTATTGATAGCTGTGAGATCCGACACACTTTTTATATTTTTTATTGATGATTTTTTTGTCTTGATTTAATGGTTTTCTAGCTTTACCTAACACTAATACTTCGGTAGTGAAGAAAACTTGGTTTTAAATATGTGTTTCAGGTTCTGAACATCAACAAAAGGTTTTAACAACATAAATACAATATTTAGGCGAAAACAAGCAAGTCTCTTTTTGAAAGCAATCAAGGAAGTAAACCAGAAGGTTTAATGACCGGCTATACGGCGGGAATATTTTCTCTGGCCATATAGTTCCCGCCGTATAGTTGCCACCGCCTTTGTCTTGTTAAAAGGAACAAATTTAATGAAGAGGCTAGACGCGAAAACACAACACATCAGCCGTTATTCCATCCAGAAGGGAGAAAGAAGAGATCTGGAAAAGAAGGGGAAGACGTTCTTCATCTCGCTCCACGATCTTCGACCTCCTAGCCACCACACCCCCATAGCCATTTCTTATACTTGAGAGAGAGAGAGATCTTCACCTTGCAAGATTAGGGTTTGAGATTGTTTCTTCCTATCTTGAATTATGTTGGATTGATTTTCTATTCTTATTGTGGATCTCCACGGTAATATCGAGAAGAACTCCCTTTATTTAATTATATCGATGATGCTTTCTTCTCTCATGTGTGAGTAAGTTCATTTGGGCATAGAAGATGTAAGGGGTTGGTGAGCTGTGATGTGCCTATATTTTTTTATTAGTTTGTGATTGATTTTAATTACTATATTATGTGTGCTTGACTATCTATGAGATGCCTAATGCTTGTTGTCCAATTAAGGGCCCAGAAAACATGATACTTTGTTCTACATAGATAAGAACTTGTTTGCTAGCAGACCGGTGACCCCCAAGTGATATGGGGATATCAATAGAAAACTAGTTGAACTCGAGGAGCACGAGGAGCCACTGTGCCTATTGCATTAGTCTGATCCAAGAAGCTTAATTACTAAGCAGCCAGAAGGATCTTAATCGCCTAGTGACTGACCATGGTTTTGATAATAGACTAGTAGGATTATTGAAGTTGGGATGAAATCTACCAAGAGGAGTACCGGCTAATTATGGGTTGCTCGCCTACACACATACTTCTAAGATTATAATTGTTACACTTATCACTCATCCACCTGGAAAAGTATTATCACCATGATCTGTATCTTGTAACATCCCAGCATTAGAGCTTAGAAATAAGATGAACCCAGATGTGTGCATTGCATTCATGCATAGAAAATCCGAATAATTTTTGCGCTTTTAAACAAAACTTGTCAAAGTGATTGAAGCTCCTCTTAACTTGGTGGAACTGAAGTAGATCATCAAGTTGACTGCGATAAGTTTCAATATGACCTTTGCTAAAACCTTATTTTGGGTAAAGGAGATTTGATCTAAGGGTAGATCAAATGTAGTAGAAGTTAAACCCTAATACATTACTTAATGATTTATATTTGATCCTTAAGTAATCATATCCTAGTATTCATTATACAACTCATGAATACCAAGTTATAAATATAACTTAAGTAATAGGAATGTAACAGCTAAATCTTGATCTATCAACTCTTGTCCGTATCATAGCATTCACTTAGGTACTTAAGAGAAAGAAGTAAGAAGAGGTAAGTTGTAATGCTAGTTTTAGATATCATCTATAGGATGGGAGTGTTGGAAGAGAATAAGATCAATATAATAATTGATGGAGTTAACTCACTCCTGAAATGATAGAAGAGTTATCTGGAATATATATTTGTATGGTAACAAAGAAGATTACAAGGATGAATATAGAAGATAGTTACCAAGGAGTAATCCTATTGGATTAAATAGGCATAATCAATGAATAATATTTCTTAGTCAGGTAGAGATACTAAGAAGATAATTATAATACAACTGTAATGTTGTATTGATGAAGGCCTTGATTAGCCAACTGGAACCCTAAACCATAATGGATCAAAGGATTATAATGATCATGCTTTAGTCACCAAGATTGAATGCTTATATCATGTATAAGTGACATTGGTGGATAAAACATGATTAAACCCTAGTATATATATATGTTATTCTAGGTTAGCCATGACAAATCACCATGATATAATGTGAAGTTGAATATAAGTTATTGGAGCCAAGAAGAGATAAGATGTTAGGAATAAGATTATGCTTAGAAGCATTGAGTTATTGGAGTAATAATATTCCTCTTAAGGAATAGTAAGCACTTGAGGTGAAGTAGGATTTGATTTATACATCTATTGGAGTAATATTAGTGGTGGATGATAAGGGAAGTGTGAATGGAGTTAACAATAACCACTTGTTGGATTAGAGGTTATCATTATCATAGTAGGTTGATATAACCAAGTATGGATATGAGAAGATTATGAAAAGCTTTAGTGTCAAGCTCATTGGATTTATAAATGGATTTAGAAGAATAAAAGGTGGATAAGAATATTCTTGTGAAGTAAAGCTCATCATGTTAACACATGATGATGGTTAAAAAATAGAATATCTAGGAAAGGAATACCTTAATTAGAAGTCCAGAATTATGAAGTATGGAAGATAGGAATTCTGGATAAACCCTAAACCCTAAATCTATGACCTAACATAATATCCATTTCATATGATTGATCCATAATCATTTTTCCACAATGGCTTATAGGAATATTTTCCTATAGCAAATCACTTAAGCATATCTTTGTCACTTCCAAACTTTAAAACCATATGTGCTTAGAAACTCTAATTGTAAATTCCATATGTAAGCCATCCTAGAAAACAACCCCACTATTTTATCTTGGATGGTGATACCATTCATAAACATAAGCATGAAAACCATATGTATTAACCATAAAATCTTGATCCATGCCTATCCCAAGGATATAGGTATATTAAATCTCCTAAAGCCTAAGACACTAACTTCTATGCAAGTTATAACAAAACTTATATCTTGTTATTCCTTAGAATTATGCAATTAATGTTAATCATAGTATTTCATAGGAAATTATGTATCAAGTATAATGTAGGATCACCATTAGAAACTTTCCTTAGAATATATTTATATAATGATAATTTAGTTTCATGAATAAATAAGGGTATAACCTATAGTAAATTTATAGTATGTTATGTAAATAAAATTCATCACAAAAGTTCCCTAGGAACTATAAGTTAATAAGGATCAAGTTTTATGATGAGTAATAATGTATCCTTTAATAAGATATGGTTTATTAAGTAAATCAAATTTATAACCAAGGTCCCTCAAAATATATTAAAGAGAAAAAGATCTATTAAGTGAAAATAAAGAAATTATCACATTGTATAATAAAAGATCACTATATGATTATAAATACATTTCATTACTACTGCAAACAATTAGCAAGTAATTTCTATAAAGAAATATTTAACCAATTGTGCAAAATTCAAATATGAAAATAAAACAGGAAATAGAAAATG
This sequence comes from Avena sativa, assembly GCA_916181665.1. Taxonomy (NCBI): domain Eukaryota; kingdom Viridiplantae; phylum Streptophyta; class Magnoliopsida; order Poales; family Poaceae; genus Avena; species Avena sativa. The sequence continues at coordinate 363,092,395 of OV702279.1, read as the reverse complement.
GTAAACAAAAATAAAAGGAACAGATCTGAGTTGTTTCTGGCCCGTGCCCATTTCCCCTCTTACTTATCCGTCGACCACAAGCAGCCGTAGTAGCCCATCCATCAAGCTTTGCTGTAGCCCAAGTTGGCCCAAGAACAACCCACTCGGATCGTACCCGTTCGTGACTCTGTTCGTCGTCTTCCTCGCGTCGACGTCGACCTCCCGATGGAAGAAGCACCTCGCTGGCGGCCGCACCGCCGTCGCCCGCGCCAAGATCCGCGCCGCCGTTCTTCAGGGCCTATAAGGTGTACTCCTGCTGTAGTGGAGAAGCCCTACATGCAAAATCCATTCCTCTCTTCCCTATTTTCCTCTCTGTTTGAAAACCTAGCCGCCGAAGTCGTTCGCCGTCGCCGCTAGAGGCCGCCCAGGACCAGACGCGCGTGCTACGAGCTTCACCAGGGTGTGTTGCATCTTCTAGGTGAAGGAATCGAGCCGGGCAGCCGTAATCCTCCGTCCCGATCCTGTCTTCCCGAAGTCCGGCCACCGCTCTCGCCATCGACTCCGGTCACTATTCGCCTCCCAATCACCTTCTTCGTGTTCCTGGTGAGATTGCGCATCTCGCTATCCTCTTCGATTCGCTCTTATCCCTATCTATTGCCTTGCCCACAAAGACCTGAGTGTGTTACCGTCGAAGCTTGTCGGAGCTGGTGCTCCGGCGACCAAAAACCAGCCGCGCTGCCACTATTAGGTTCCCCGTCGAGCCCTCTTTCCAACGAGCCTAGCCACTACCCCGCGCGTGCACCAAATCGCTCGATCGACAATCGATCTGAGAGGATCAGTCTCAGATGACGTCAACATGACATTGTGCTGATGTCATAACACATTTCATTGGTTTATTTAATTGTTCTGGAAATGACATGGCATAGACCCCACTAGTCAGTGACTGGGGGTAAGGATAGACCTGGTGAAAAAACCTTTCACCCCATGCTGACATCAGCATTACATCATAAACTATTTAGTTTATTAATTCTAGAAATTAAATTAAATGATTCAATCTTATAAAATCAATAACTTTTGTTTTTTAAATCAGAAAAATATGTGTAATATATGAAAATATTTCGAAAAATAAAATCTACAACTTAAAATTATTACCAAATATATTAATTATTTAAATAAATATTATTTAATAAAGATTTTATAAGTTTTAATACTTTGAAAATTCATATTTTAATATTGGTAAATGTTAAAAATCTAAATAAAATACCTAAAATCTTAAAAAAATAAGAACAATAATTTAAAACTATAAGCATGCATTATTATTTCACTTAATTAAATCTTTATTATTTATTAAATATTTATAAAGTAATAAACCTTATAAAAATCATATCTTATTATTATTTATAAATCACAAAAATAAATGTAATATACCAAAATGATCACAAAAAATAATACCTACATGTTAAAAATATAATATTCCATTTTTTTGGTAAATAAAAAGTTAAACACTTTAATAACTTAAATTTAAACCTATTTCCTTAGTTGATAATTCATATAAAGGTAAATAAAATTTGCTAATATTTCTAAAAATTAGCCAATTGAGTCTAATAAATAGTATTAGTCTTAAATATTGATAGTATGAAGTCAAAATGGTCAACACATTTTAAATACAATCTTACTGAGTTATCATTCAACCACAAATTTATAAACATACCCAAACACTATAGTGAATCCATAAGTAGTAAATAATATTGTTCACTTATTCACAAACCATAACCATACCCTTATAAGAAGATAAATCCTTTTATACATTTATAAGATTAGGAAACCACTATTCAAATAGAAGTGTTACCACTCTTAAAGTATACTTAGGGAAACATTATGAAGTGAACAAGATACAAATATCATAAGCATTACATTCTAATTCCATCTATGTCTTTAAAGTTAACTTTAGTCTACAAGACTTTAAATATAAGGCTAAAGACTTTGTTATGTGTTTTGTAGTTAACTTTGGTTTTTTATAATTAAGTCGTGAAGCATCTAAAAATCAAACTATCTGAGCAAGCACAAACAACATCGACCACCGTTGATTAACCACAAAGATTGTTTAAACCTTAGTCAAGAAATATTTTTTCCAAAGGTTATTCTTTTGCCACTTCAGACAACAGATGACAATTAATAATAATCACATTACTTTATACTTCACTTATATACTTAGGATTGTTAACACTTAAGTTCCTTATAAATGCCATTACTTGCAAGGTAAGATTTGAAGATAAGGCAATTCTTATATAAGTAGTCTTTGAGTAGCATTAAATATTTGTGTATATATTGTTGTATGGTAATGTAACTACATGTTGTTTCACACACACTCACAAGCCTTAATAAGAAGAACAAGTGTGAAACTTATCTAAAAGGACAACACATTCTAAAAGTAACCATTTCCAGTATCCATACCCTAGATCAACGTTATTCCCGGGATACGAGTTTATGAAATTGTATTACATTACTTATGCATAATAGCATCTTGCTTCTTTAAACATTAGTCCTTACCGGACCAATGATACTGATTTCAGATATTGTATCTTATATTGTCTCGAAGACCGTGAGTGCATACTCAACACGCTTGGGGACACGCCGCTACGGAAACTTTCCCTCGCATACTCAACGCACTCAGGGACTCGCCACCGCGGACTCGCCCTCGCGTACTCAACACGCTCGGGGGCTCGCCACCGTGGACTCTCCCTCGCGTACTCAACGCGCTCGGGGACTCGGCGCGCTACAGACAACGCCACTCGCCGGTCGCCCAACCTCGCCACTCGGCGTGCTCGGGGACTCGACACGCTCCATGTTCAGGGACTCGCCGCAACTGGCGGCTTCACCAACACCCTGCGTCTTTCGCCAACTGGCTCATGTCGACCGCCTCTCGCTTCATGGTTCTTTTCTATGTTCAGGAGCTCGTCGCCGATTCGTCATGACCCATCGTCAAGAATCTCCGTGACCTGCCTCAAGCCCGCATCGAATCAACAATGCGCTCTGGGACTAATGATGGGGCAATACCAATCGGGGTATACCCACGAAGAGGAGTCGCCAACTGGATTGAGTCGACTGAAACCTAGCCCTGAGCTGGTCGACTCGCCCAATGCGGCAACTGGCGCATGATGGACCCATACGAGTGGCACTGACTGGATGCCCAAGACGAAGACTTCAATACAAAGCCTACTAGCACTTGTAAACCCTAACTGGCTGCATATATAAAGCCACTAGGGGCACCCCCACGGGGCATCTTCTCCCACATCTTTTATTAGATCTAGTCTCTCCTCCGCCTACGGCGGCTCCCTTGTAAACCAATCTATGATCATATACTGGATTGACAGCAGGACGTAGCGATCCTCCACCGAGAGGACGTGAACCTGGGTTCATCGTGTGCCAGTCTCTCTCCCGGATTCTCCTATGTCGCCTTGCTCCCTCTACGTAAGCTACCTCCAGTAGCATCTGCCATGCAATACCACGACACTGGCCGCCCCCTACCTCGCCTCTTCGCCTATAAAGACCCCCTGATGCCAAAACCCTAAGTACCCGATCAATATTCCACGAAACCGTCTATAGACGCCGCCACCATCATCCCTAGATTGGGGGATCTGAAGCTCTTCCTGGCACCCTACCAGAGGGGAGATCATCACGGAGGCCTTCTTCTTCATCATGCTAGCCTCCGGTATGAAGTGTGAGTAGTTCCACCTTGGACTACGGGTCCATATAGTAGCTAGATGGTTGTATGTCCTCCTTTGTGATATCATGTTTAGATCTTGTGAGCTCTGTTCATGATCAAGATCTCATCTATTTTTAATCATGCATGTTGTGTTTGTGGGGATCCGATGGATATTGAGATTACTATGTCAGATTGATTAATGGTTTTGTCTTATTAATTCTAGCATGTATGTGTTGTTTGTGCTCTTGCATGCTCTCTGTTTCTAGTAGCTATCTTGGCCAAGTAGATGCTAGTGACTCCAAGAGGGGGTATTTATGTTCAATAGTGGGTTCATGCCTCTATTTAATCTAAGGGAAGTGACAGAAATCTCTAAGGTTGTAGATGTGTTGTCGCCACTAGGGAGAAAACAACGGTCTCTTGTTCATGGAATAAGTGGATTGTTTACCTTACACACTTTTCTTAAAGCAGTTATCTGTTGCTTGCAAATTAATACTAGAGGGGGTTCGGATGAAAACCTGAAGGTGGATTTCTAGTCATAGATGTAGTTGGATGGCAGTCTATGTATCTTGTTGTATTGCCCAATCGAATCTCATAGGATCATGAATGTCTAGTATTGCATTGTTATGCCTTTCTCAGTCCTGTCAATTGCCCTGCTGTAATTTCTTTACCCAGCATGTCATGTTTGTTTATCTAAGGAGAATAATTCTCGAGTGAACTATGTACCCCGGTCCAATCTTTACCATTGATACATCCTCCACTGTTACTACTTACTTGCTGAAAACCACTATTACCTTCCACACCATACAGTCAATCCTTTGTTACAGCAAACCGGTGAGATTGAAAACCTCACTGTTCGTTGGGTCAAAGTCTTGAGTTTGTGTTGTGCATGTATCCATGTTGCTAGCAACACCTTTGAGTCGTTTCCTTCCTCCTACTGGTTCGATAACCTCGATTTCTTACTGTGGGAAAACTTGCTGCTGTGCTCATCACACCTTGCTCTTGGGGTCTCCCAACAAGGCGTCAACACGCCATCAACACCCACCTTGTTAAAGCCTATGGAATTCCAATACCTGTTATGCAACATGTTGACGGCTCCATACTTGTGGACATCAAATATATAACTGCTTAATGACCAACTATACGGCGGGAATATTTTCTCCGGCCGTATAGTTCCCGTTGTATATGTTGGAGATATGCCCTAGATGCAATAATAAATGTAGTTATTATAATATCTTTGTGTTTATGATAAATGTTTACATTCATGCTATAACAGTATTAACCAGAAACATTAATACTTGTGTGATTTGTAAACTAAATTAGAGTCTCTGGTAAAGCCTCTTTATAATACTAGGTTGTTGATCAATAGATGATCATAGTTTCTTGATCATGAGCATTTGAGATGTTGTTAATAACAAGGTCATATCATTAGGAGAATGGTATGATGGACATACTCCTATAGATAAGTGTAGCATAAAGATCAAGTCATTTTAATAGTTCAATTGCTATAAGATTTCTGATACATAGTAACCTAATTCCTTCGACCATGAGATCATGCTAATCACCATCACCGGAAGGATGCTTTGATGACATAAAACACCACACCGTAACTAGGTGGCTATAAAGGTGGCATTGAGTGTTCGGAAAGTATGGGTTGAGGCACATGGATCAAGAGTGGGATTTGTCCATCCATATGATGGATAGATATACTCTGGGCCCTCTCGGTGGAATGTCATCCAATTGGCTTGCAAGCATGTGACTGGATCACAAGGGATCACATACCACGGGAACGAGAAAAAAGTACTTATCAGTAACGAGGTTGAACTAGGTATGCAGAGATACCGACGATCAAAACCTCGGATAAGTAAACTATCATGAGACAAAGGGAAATTGGTATCGTATGTAAGTGGTTCTTTCAATCGCAAAGTAATCATAGAAATATGTGGGAGCCATATGAATTTCTAGATTCCTCTATTGGTTATTGATCGGATAAGTGTCTCGGTCATGTCCGCATAATTCACGAACCGTAGGGAGACACACTTAAGGATTCGATGTTGTTGAGTAGTTATGGAAAGATGAGTAAGAGACCGAATGTTGTTCGGAGTCTCGGATGGGATCCGGGATATCACGAGGAGATCCGAAATGGTCCGGAGAATAAATTCATATAAGGAAAGTCCTGTTTCGGAGTTGGGGAATGATTCTGGTGTTTTCACCAGGAATGTTCTAGAAGGGTCCGGAAGGTCCGGCACTCCGGAGGGGAAGGGTACATGAATGTGTCATAACAATATGGAATGGTTGCATCATGTACTAGGTCACTTGGCTGGGAAAAATAAAGGGAGAAATCTAATCCTAGTTTGAAAGTCAAACACCAATTTGAAAAAGTCAAACGGCAAGTTTGCTTGGTGGAGGGAGAGTAGGAAACCTACTTGGGGAGGAGTTCCCCTCCCTCCACCAGCCGGCCAAGGAGGCCGAGTTGGGGGAGGACTCCCTCCTCCCAACCGGCCACCCTCCACCTATATAAGGAGGGGTAGGGCGCCCCCTACGCCTCACACCCAAAACCCTAGCTCTAGCTGCCGGCCTCCTCCAAGTCGCCGCCGCCACCTAGGGTTCCTCCAACTCGCCGAGTTGGGGCTTGCCCATGCCCTAGCCGCCGGCCAAGCTCCCCCTTGGTGCTTCTAAACCCTAGATCTCCAAGGCACCTCTATTGCTCTACCATACTCGCACCGGCTTAAGGCGAAGCCCTGCAGGATCTCCCCTCTACTTCCGACACCACACTGTCGTGCTGCCGGAATCGCGAGGAGAGTACTGCAACCTACGCTGCCTGCTGGAACAAGGGAGAGGAAGGTGTTCATCGAGTACCGAACGTGGGACCGACTGCGGAAGCGCTGCCGGAACGCAGCGCCGGAAGGATCGTCTACACGATCTTGAGATTGGCAAGAGTACGACTACATCACCCACAAAAATCTGCTCTCGTTAACCGCTTTGGAATCTTTGAGGGTGAGTTCCTCTATCGAATCGTTGCTACAATCTAGTAGATAGATCTTGGCTTGTTTGTTTGCATGCGATAGAATTTTTTTGTTTTCCATGCTACGAACCCCCAACAGTGGTATCAGAGCCGTGTCTATATGTAGATCTCTTGCACGAGTAGAACACAATGGTCATTGTGGGCGGTGGTGCTTTTATTATAAATTGCTTTTTGTGTACTTTGCATCTTGCAGTATGATGGGATGAAGCGGCCCGGGCTAACCTTACATGACATCGTTCATGAGACTTGCTCCACGCTCAACATGCAACTTGTATTGCATAAGTGGCTTTGCGGGTGTCTGTCTCTCCCATTATAGTATAGATCCAATTTACAACGGGCACTTGATAGTTCAAACATCAACGTTGTGGTTCTTGTTCGTAAGTTAGATCGACACTTATTGAAAGCCCCAAACCACGTAAAATATGCAAAGAAAATTAGAGGCGTCTAACTTTATTTTGCAGGGGTGTGCTGTGATGTGATATGGCCATGATTGTGATTATATTTGATGTATGCAATGTTCCTTATTGTAAGTTGGCAACCGGCAGGAGCCATATGGTTGTCTTTAAAGTCCGTTAAGACCCGCGTGTCTATTCAAAGTAGTTGTAATAGTTGAAGCTGGTGGACGACATGTAGGGTTCGCAGCATAGAAAACAAAAATTTCCTACGATGGGAACTATGTACCAAGATCTATCTACTAGATACAAACAACGGGCAGATGTATATCCGTAGAGAACATACCCTTGAAGACCGACAAAGCTTAACGAGTTCAACTCGTGGTTGATGTAGACGATCTCTTGCCGATCTCAAGATCGAGAGGAAGTCCTAGCGCCGCAAAGCAGCAGCGCATCCGTGCTCGCACACACGTACAAGACACCGGGCAACCTCCGCCTCCTCGCTCCAGCGATGCAGCGGAAGCACAACCCTTTCTTGCCGAATAGCCACCGGGAACATGTATCTCGCTAGTCCGAGACCATGGGGGATAAATTCTAGAGGGGGAGAGAGATCCTTCACGAGGAGGTGTGAGAGACAAGTGAGAGGAGGGGCTCCTTTTATAGGAGGAGGGGGGCACCCAAGGGGGTGGCCACCGGCCATGGGGGTTGCCCCCTCCCCTCCTTCATTCATGTGGGTGGACACTCCACTCACAAAATTCCTTTAAATTCCCTCCACTCAAATTCCCATTAAATTTCCACCAAATTTAATGCAAACTCTCATTAAATAAAACTCTTTTATTTTATTCAGAATTTTGTCAATTACTTTAATGACAAACATTCACAAATAACCCCTTGCTATAATTCCATTTCACATGCATAACCACTTTATGCAATTTCACCCGAAAACCTGTTTCGGTATCTAGTGAAATAAATTCCTGCGCTTGTTTATTCTTTCGGCATGAAACATTTGCTCCAACTAGATGCCAGTGTCCCTTAAGTGTTTCACCCTACGGTTCGTGAATAATGCGGACATGATCGAGACCCTTCTCCTATCAATAATCAGTAGCGGGACCTGGAGATCCATACTGACTCCCACACATTCAACGATGACTTTTCCTGTGATCGTCGGAACCTTTTACGCTTGTATCTTAATCCCTTTGTTTCACGATATATTACATGTCTGAGATTCGATCGTCGGTATCTCCATACCTAGTTTGATCTCGTTACTGACATGCACTCTTTTCTCGTTCCCGTGATATAATATTCTAGTGATCAAATCACTTGCTTGCAAGCTAACCAATGTGATATCACCGAGAGGGCCCAGAGAATATCTATCTGTCATCGGGATGAACAAATTCCACTCTTGATCCATGATTCTCAACATAACACACTACAAGGAATGTGTCAAACTATGACGTTTTGGTAGTGACCCTGAATGAAATCGTCATAAATTTATGGCGATTCTACACTAGATGGTCGTAAGCTATTTGGGAGGGCCAAATCCTTATGAAACTATGACGATTTCGTGAAAAACGTCGTAATTTCTATGGACAAAATCGTCATAATTTCTAGACAGGTTGAGATATTAGAGAGGGTCAATATCAGCCGTAGGATGTAAACATAATAAACGGCTAGGATGGTGAAGTGTGGAAACTTGTTGTGGATCGGTGACCTGGCATCTTGGCCTCCACTCCCCAAACGCAGAAACCACCGCTGCCGCTCCACGTAGGATCCTAACCCAGCCCCTCCAAACCCTAACCATCTCTTGCACCCCCACCTCTACCTCCCGTCCTCCCCAGATCCAATCCACGCCGCCGCTTCCCCTCCCCCTCCCATGATCAACTCCATCCTCCACCCGCAGTTGCCCTGCTCCTCTTGCGCTGCCGCCTCTCCATCTACATGTGCTTTCTCCTCCCTCCTCCAACCACCAGTGCCGCTGCCCAAACCCTCCTCGAATCCTTGAATCATCGCCGGATCCCTGCTTCCTCGTGGCGGCTTGTGTAGGTGGGTGTCGTTGACTTCTTCGCCATCCCCAAGGTGGCGATGCAGATGTGGGAGCTGGAGAACAACATCCCGGCGAACACCGTCGACTCAAACACGCTGGACGAGATCTACCACTACAACGAGAAGGCCAACGCGGAGGTTCTCGGCTGCGGGAGCCCCACTCGCGGTGCTGCACGTCAGCGCGCAGCTGTGAGGTCTTGGGTGGATGAATCCATGGGGCCGCCAGATTGGTCATCAGGGTCGCCGGATGTAGCAGGAAGGCCGGATCTATGTCCCTTCTCCCCCACTCTCTATCTTGGTTTCTCTCTCAGTCCATTTGTATTCTCTCTGCAGGCACTCCCACCGATGTCAGCACAACAGCCTCTTCCCCGTGCGAGCTCGCCAGATCTCAGGTTCCTTCTCCGGTCCTAGCTCTAGGTCGTTGGATTCTTTTCCCTGGTCCTATGTTAGTATTGCTTGTGCACAAGGTCTAACTAATACAGGTTTTAATTTGGTAGTAGCATGTTTAATTCGGTGATATGCTAATAGGACCATAGGAAATTTAATTCAGTTGCATATATATGCACAATGTTATAATGCAAATGCTTGTTTATAAAACTTGTATCCTACCATGCAAGAGAGTAATTCTTGACTGCTTGCTGGCAAGGTTTCAATCATAATCTGTGCATACCTATTTATGATATTTGTGTGCCTCCATCAATTATATTTGGCATCATCGTATACAATATACCAAGTGGTCCCCATCTTGCATATGTTTTGTGATTTCATCTATCTAACATAACTACCATCATAGGATACTACTATATTTGGATCATATTATGATTATTAATTGATTCGATCTCATGCTGAACATTGCCTATTGTATCCCATACAATGTTAATTACAAGCTGTTAGTCAAGATAATTCTAGCAATCTGTATTGGAAACTAGGCCTTTAGTCATACTAGATTTTTTTGTGGATAATGACTGGTAATTAACTAATAATCATATTCTTATGCCAAATCTGAATAAAGTCACACAACTACTATTGTTTGATGATGGAAGAAACATAGTTAGTGAACACGGTGAATGTGAATGGCGCCTATAGTAGTTATGTCACATGGCCTCAATGTTGTGGCTTTCGCTTAAGAGTCATGTTAGTGCTGCTTGTTAAGTAATAATTTTTATTCCTTGCTGCTAGTAGGATGGTTAATACATGCTTGTTCTGTAACTTGAGATTTTATATCATTTTATATCATCCCGAGTGTATGGTCTATCTTTGGGTGCGCATTCTCGCATAAGAGGAAGTGGACGGGATGGACATGGTCGGTGTGGAGCTCGTCCAGCCCCTGCTCGAGGGAGACGTCCTCGATTCCGACCTTGATGGCGCCCTGCAAAAGGTACTCCCTCCCTTACCCACCCCATGTTTTGCCATGCCATGTGCTATAGCCTACCTTATCTTACCTCTTCTAGATTGTATGCCTACCTGAGTCATATTTTCTTTGGACCACTGAGATACTGGTTTTAGTTTGAACATCCAGGAACTTTTGATATCCTGGTCTCTGTGAATAAACATTCTGGAGACTGGTGGTGGATGAGATGGACATGCACCTACCTCATTCAGGTCTGGCCAGTAGACTGGTTTCAGATCTGTCCGCCTCCACTGCTCATTGATGTCTCCCCCTCTCTTTCACCTTTCTCTCTGTATCATAAGATTTGTTTTGTAAATGCTACTTTGTAAATGGCTTTGTTGATAGAGTTTATGTGTGCTAACTTGAATTATTACTACTGTTGTTCTTGTGATTGTCCAAATATATGTCAAGAGATTAATCTGTAGCCTTTCCTGAATTCAATGCATGATTGTGATAAGAATTATATGATACTTAACTATTTTTGTGCCTTTTTTCTTGATCACTATCAATAGTTGTAGATCTTAAGAGACACCTGTATTTTTGTTTGTATCATAGTTCATTCTTATCATGTAATGTCATGACAGGTTAATATCAAGAGTCATTGGTAGATGAGCAACTTCATGTAGTGAATGTTTGTGGCATTGCCAAATTTCTCTGCACTGATAGTGTGCAACAAGAAGTATCATGTGCCAAGTAGAATAAAAGTCAGAAAATGGTTCATATTAGACCATTTTGTTAATTGAATTTTTCCTGCTATTGTTTGTGTTCAACTTAAACTTAGTTTCCTAATGTTGTTTGTGTTGGACTGTCGAGTACATGTACTGCTAGTTACATAAAATGCTGCCTAGAGATCATCATAGCTCTCCTGTGTTCTGTTGTTGTTAGCAGATATTGAGGGTTGTTTTCTCTATGTTTTGCCTCCTGCGTGCTGCTGGCGAGAAGCACAGGAGCTGCTAGTGCTGCCGGCGAGAACCTGAGACGACCTAGACTCCTAGTGGTCTATTTGTTGAGTTGAAAGTCAAAGATTAGACTATTCATGGTAATCAGCTTCTTGTAGCTCCTCTTCTCGTTCCTAGTTTTTGCCGATTAATCAACTGGTTTGTTATTGCGGGCGGTTATGTTTGTTGCCCGTGCTTTTCTTACTATTCAAAGCCTAACTAGTAATTAATTCCTATGTATGTTGCTGGTACAACGGACCTACTACACAGGCATTTCGTTCTCATAGAACAATGCTAGAGCAATTTCTTTCACAACTCCCTGTTTTGACCACCAAAGTGTGGACCAGCCTTGAACTGCATCACAAATTCACCATATTCAGCTTTCAGTAACATGTAGCCTGTCGATTCAGCTAACTGACCATTCTTTTCCATGGTGGCCATTGATCTCTGCAGGTTAAGTATGTGGGAGATGGGGAGGAGCAGAACGGCCTGCAGATGACGGGCCTGAATCTCATGGACAAGACGCTGGCCGTTCGGGGCGCCAGGCTCGCCTTCAACATCTGGGATGTGGCAGGTACTCCTACTAGTCAGTGTGCAGATGCAGGCACCAAATTGAATTGTGATTTGCGTTGGCTGGGGATCCTGAATGTTCTGATGCAGGAGGTAGCCAGTCCGCCGACCATGTCCCGATCGCCTGCAAGGACGCCGTGGCGATCTTGTTCATGTTCGATCTCACCAGCCGCTGCACGCTCACCAAGTTAGTATCCAGATCAGTTTTGCAGCAGCATTGTAGTCTCAGATAACTAAAATTTCGAGTTCATTGGATTTGTGTCAGTGACTAGGTGCTCATTTGCTGCTTTAAATTTGATTCCACCAGTCCCATACTCGGTGGTGCTGCTGCTGAAATAGAAACTATAGAACTTAGTGATGCTACTACTGTGTCTACTTGGGGAATAATAGTAGAATTAGTTTGCCAAATGGTTTACTCCAATACATATTTGTCGCTGTTGAAGTGGTGATTCGACTAACATATCTCATTGCAGTTGAAGTACTAGTATATATCCTGATGCATGTCTCAATACTTATTGTGTATCTGTGTATATCCTGATGCATGTCTCAATAGTCTCTATAGTGCCCATATTAAATTTTTATAACCTCTCTGACCACACGATAGCTTCTGTGGAGAAAGAGATGTCTGAACTGGGATGTTTATTGGCTCTCTTCTGTTGTATCTATGTAATCTGATGCTTCTATTTTGGTTATGCTAGAGTAATGCATCATCTTAATATTTTTGAAAACCTTGAGATAATATCTTAGTATTCATGCATTATAAATTTGAGTTGAATTCATGTATGTATCATTGTCTGATATGATACCTAAATTAGGACTATTAGCTGTTAGCTGCTCATAGGCTATACAGGTGCATTTATGTTTTGAATGTTGTTCTTGCAGGATAGATACATATTGTTTCATAGCATGGTAAAGTTCTATTTTATAGTTATGGTCTGATTATAATTTTTTTTGGAAGCATGCATGCTGTGTTATTTGATATACCATAAGCAGTTAGCAACTTGATGTGTTGTTTGTGTAGGGGAGAGGTCCTGATAATGCAATAGCAAGGGGCATCTAGGTTTGGAGTCGAGTTTGGTTGGCTGGAAGGATATGCTTTGTTTCCTCGTTCTCTGACCGTCGATGGATGTTACTTGTTCAAGGGATATGGTCCTGTAGTGGTTTTACATTCTGTTGCAGCCTTGTATTATGATGGAAGGTTCAATTTGTGTTGTATTTTTATACCTGGATTATTATTTTGTATATCAGTATCTGCCATTTGAACATCGGAAATATTGTAATAGAGTTATGCATATTCATTTTTTGTTGTATTTTCAAACCTGGATTATTATTTTGTATATCAGTATCTTTGATTTAAACAATGAAAATATCGTTATATTCTTGATTATCAAAAATAATTGATGTACTCAGTTCTGATTATGTATGAAAATTGAAACTGAAAAGCAGGCCTATCCCAAACAGAAATGTATCGTAAAAAGGCTGAGGTCCAAAATAGAAAAGAGGCCATAAAAAGGCTAAGGCCTGAGAGAGACACACCATAAAAGGCCGACGACTAGAAAAAGAAAAGCCAGAATTATTGGGCTTAGCCCAAGTAAGCAACTAAAATGGACTGGGCTGATTTTGATTTAAGACGATTTCATTTCGTCACAATTTTGCCACGTAGGATCAGCCACGTAGGATCTGAGCTGGCCTGGCTAGAAGGTCCATGACGATATTGGATCGTCATAGACGTTATGACGATTCAATATCGTCATAGACGTTTATGACGATTTTATCAAAAACGTCGTTATAGTTCATTTGCGACGCCCAGCTTTTGACGATCTCAAAATCGTCATAGAATCGTCATAAACGGACTACTATGACGATTCTGTGACGAAAATTGAGGGTCATATATAGCCAGATTCCTTGTAGTGACACTTTAGTAGCTTTGAAGCCATCTTTATAATCACCCAGTTACAAAGTGACATTTGATGTCAACAAGAAACTCTTCCGGTGTTAGTGATTGGCATGATCTCATGGTCTAAGGATTAGGACTACTTCGTAGTTTGTTTATAGCAATATAAACTCAATGACTTTGATCGTAATGTTATACTTCGGATGAATGTTCATCACACCATTACACTAATGTTGTGATCTCGTTATTAACAACATCCAATGTCTATGATCAGGAAACCGTGATCATCTTGTTAATCAACGAACTAGTTTATGAGAGAGGCATAACTAGGAACTTTATGTTTGTTTATTAAACACACATGTATTAATGTTTCCGTATTAATACAATTATAGCATGCAAAATAAACATCTGTCATATACTTGGAATACACATAATAAACATTTTATTATTGCCTCTCAGGGCATATTCCCTTCAGTCTCCCACTTGCACTAGAGACAATAATCTAGTTACATTGTGATGTATCTAACACCCATGGAGTTCTGGTGTAGATCATGTTTTGCTCTAGGGAGAGTTTTAGTCAACGGATCTGCTACATTGAGATCCGTATGTACTTTACAAATCTTTATATCTCCATCCTTGACATGCTCGCGGATGGAGTGAAACCGGCGCTTAATATGCTTGGAATGCTTGTGAGACCTTGTCTCTTTGGCATTGGCAATGGCACCATTGTTGTCACAATAGATCACCATTGGGTCCAACGCGTTTGCAACCACACCTAGTTCGGATATGAACTCCTTCATCCAAACTGCTTCCTGAGCCGCTTCTGAAGCAGCAACATATTCGGCCTCCGTTGTTGATCCCGCCACCACAGGTTGTTTGGAGCTCCTCCAACTAACTGCTCCGCCATTCATGAGAAATACGTATCCGGATTGAGACTTAGAGTCATCCGGATAGGTTTCAAAGCTAGCGTGGACATAACACTTAGCGACGAGCTCTTATTCACCTCCGTATACAAGAAACATATCCTTAGTTCTTTGCAAGTACTTAAGGATATTCTTGACCGCTTTCCATTGTTCTGAACCTGGATCCGATTGGTACCTACTAGTCAAACTAATAGCATGTGCCACATCCGGTCTTGTACATAGCATGGCGTACATTATAGAGCCTATGGCTGAAGCATAGGGGACCTTGTCCATTATCTCTCTTTCTTCCGCCAAAGCCGGACTTTGAGTCTTACTCAATGTCGTGCCTTGTGTCATAGGTAAGAACCCCTTCTTACTATCTTCCATTTTAAACTTCTTTAAAATCTTATCAAGGTATGTACTTTGCGATAGCCCTATTAGGCGCCTAGATCTATCTCTATAGATCTTTATGCCTAATATGTATGACGCTTCACCTAGGTCCTTCATTGAAAATTTGCTGTTTAGATAACTTTTAACACTGTTTAAAAGATCTATATCATTTCCGATCAATAATATGTCATCCACATATAATATCAGAAATGCCACATTGCTCCCACTCACTTTCTTGTAAATACAAGCTTCTCCATAAGTTTGGACAAATCCAAACTCCTTGATCACCTCATCAAAGCGGAGATTCCAACTTCGTGATGCTTGCTTCAATCCATAGATGGATCGCTGAAGCTTGCACACCTTGTTAGCATCCTTAGGATCGACAAAACCCTTTGGTTGTATCATATACAATTCTTCTTCAATATTACCATTGACAAATGCGGTTTTGACATCCATCTACCATATCTCATAATCGAAATATGCAGCAATTGCTAACATAATCCTAACTGACTTTAGCATCACTACGGGAGAGAATGTCTCATCGTAGTCAACTCCTTGAATTTGTCGAAACCCCTTTGTGATAAGTCGAGCTTTATAGACGGTTACATTACCATCAGCATCAGTTTTCCTTTTGAAAATCCATTTGTTCTCCACGGCCTTTCGGTCATGAGGTAAGTCCACCAAGTTCCAAACTTGATTTTCATACATGGATTCCATCTCGGATTTCATGGCTTCTAACCATTTGTTGGAATTCGGGCTCATCATCGCTTCTTCATACGTCGCAGGGTCATCATTTTCATCAACCATGAAATTCATGACAGGATTTCCGTACAGCTCGGGAGCTGCACGCGTCCTGCTTGACCTGCGAGGTTCGGTAGTACTCTCTTTCGGAGTTTCACGATCATTATCATTAGTTCCCTCTTCAACAAGTGGAGCCAACTCCGGAACAACTTCCGGCGCTGCGCTACTCGCCATACTTTGAAGAGAAGGTTCAATAACCTCTTCGAGTTCTACCTTCCGACTACTCACACCTTTCGCGAGAAACTCTTTCTCTAGAAAGGATCCATTCTTGGCAACAAAAACCTTGCCCTCGGATCTGTGATAGAAGGAATACCCAATTGTTTCCTTAGGGTATCCAATGAAGACGCATTTTTCCGCTTTGGGTTCGAGTTTATCCGGTTGAAGTTTCTTCACATAAACATCGCATCCCCAAACTTTAAGAAATGACAACTTAGGTTTGTTTCCAAACCACAATTCATACGGTGTCTTTTCAACGGATTTAGATGGTGCCCGATTTAAACTGAATGCAGCAGTTTCTAGTGCATAGCCCCAAAATGACAATGGCAAGTCTGTCAGAGACATCATAGATCGAACCATATCTAATAAAGTACGATTACGACGTTCCGACACACCATTTCGCTGTGGTGTTCCGGCAGGTGTGAGTTGTGAAACAATTCCACACTCTTTCATGTGAGTGCTAAACTCGTAACTTAGATACTCACCTCCACGGTCGGACTGTAGAAATTTGATCTTTCTATTACGATGATTTTCCACTTCATTCTGAAATTCCTTGAACTTTTCAAAGGTTTCAGACTTGTGTTTCATCAAGTAGATATAACCGTATCTACTCAAATCATCCGTGAAAGTAACAAAATAACGATATCCACCTCGCGCCGACACACTCATTGGACCACATACATCAGAATGTATGATTTCCAATAAATCTGTCGCCCGTTCCATTGAACCGGAAAACGGCGTTCTAGTCATCTTGCCCATAAGGCATGGCTCACATGTATCAAATGATTCATAATCAAGTGATTCCAAAAGTCCATCCGAATGGAGCTTCTTCATGCGTTTAACGCCAATATGACCTAGACGGTAGTGCCACATATATGCGGATATATCATCATTTAGTTTAATCCTTTTAGCATCAACATTATGAATATGTGTAACATTATTATCGAGATCCAAAAGAAATAAACCATTCATCATCGGTGCATGACCATAAAAGATTTCATTCATATAAATGGAACAACCATTGTTCTCGGATTTAAATGAATAACCACTTCGCATCAAACACGATCCAGATACAATGTTCATGCTCAGTGCAGGCACCAGATAACAATTATTCAAGTTTATAACTAATCCCGACGGCAAGTGGAGAGGCAGCGTTCCGACGGTGATCACATCAACGCTTGATCCATTGCCGACACGCATCTTGACCTCACCCCTTGCTAGCGGTCGCTTGTTCCGCAACCCCTGATTCGAGTTACAAATATTAGCAACTGAACCGGTATCAAATACCCAGGTGCTACTGCGAGCACTAGTCAAGTACACATCAATAACATGTATATCATATATACCTTTGTTTGCCTTGCCGGCTTTCTTGTCTGCCAAATACTTGGGGCAGTTGCGCTTCCAGTGGCCAGTCCCCTTAAAATAGTAGCACTCGGGATCAGACTTAGGTCCAACTCGGGGTTTCTTTTTAGGCACGGCAACGGGCTTGCCGCCCTTACTTCCCTTCCGTTTTCCCTTCTTGTCTTTCTTGAAACCAGTGTTCCTATTGATCATCAATACTTGATGTTCCTTTTTGATCTCCACTTCTGCAGTTTTAAGCATTGACAGAAGCTCGAGGAGAGACTTCTTCATGCCTTGCATATTATAGTTCATCACGAAGATCTTATAGCTAGATGGCAGAGACTGCAGAACACGATGGATGCCTAAGTCAATGGGAATCGATATTCCCAAGGACACAAGCTTATCGGCGTAACCCGACATCTTGAGTACATGCTCACTAACGGAGTTGTGCTCTTCCATCATGCAGCTAAAGAACTTTTCTGAAGCGGTGTAGCTCTCTACAACAGCATGTGTGTCTAAAATCATTTTCAACTCACCCATTGTATCAAAAACATTTCCATTTTCGAAACGCTTTCGAAGTTCCGGCTCTAGCCCATATAATATGCCGCAATGAACTAAGTTGTGGTCCTCCTGACGAGTCTGATAGACATTCTTCTCCTCGTCAGGGGCATCCTCTAAAGGTGGGGGGCCTAACGGCGCTTCTAGCACATATTTCTTTTGTGCAGAGGAGAGGAGAATCCTCAAATTCATGGCCCATTCGGTAAAGTTGCTACCGTTCGTTGCAAGTTTCTCTTTCTCCATGAACACATTGAAATAAAAAGCAGGTGGTGCCATCTACAATAGAATTTGTAAAGTTTAGACTAAGTGTATGATAGATTGAGTTCAAATAATCCATATTACGAATGAACTACCACTCAAAAACGACATCCCTCGTGCCTTTTTGGTGATTACATGAACCAAATCCACTACACCAAGTCCGATCATCACGTGAGTCGGTGTAGCTTCAAAGGCGAGCATCAAATGGGCATCATATCTACTATATGACTCATGATTAACCTTTCGGTCTGTGTTCCGAGGCCATCTCTGTACATGCTAGGCTCGCCAAGTTAGAACCTTAGTATTCACGTGTGTAACTGTTTTACACCCGAAATATGGGCGTGGATCCAACAACACCCGATCATCACGTGATGTCTTAGAGCGACGAAAACATAATCGGTGCATACTAAAGGAAGAACACATTCTTATCTTTATATTTAAAAGAGGGATCATCTTATTATGCTAACAAAGCGCTAAAAAAGCAATATAAGATGCTATCAAACATCACATGTTTATTAGTGAAATGATATGGTTCCCGCATATGATCACTATCATGTGCACCGTGGTATGATCACTATCATACCTATATGTGTAAGTCCAAGGTATATGGAGATTACACGTTATGTATGTTGTAAGAGTATCATCTCATACTTCTACTTACAACATCACCATATCATAACACTAGCCCAGGAACAATCTAAACTAGACGCCTCTAATTTATCCATTACAAGTTTTACGTGGCTTAGGGCTTTCGAGATAGAACCGTTCTTACCTACGAACATGAACCACAACGAGGATAACCAAATTGTTGACAACTCGTTGCAAAATAGATATTGACTACAGTAGGAGAGACAGACACCCGCTAGCCACTTATGCAAACTAGTTGCATGTCAAGCGTGGAACAGGTCTCATGTGCGAGGACATGTAAAGTTTGTCCGGGCCGCTTCATCCCACTATGCCACCAATATCCAAAATTACAACTAAGGAGAAATAACATGATCATCATCGCCCACATACTCATATGTGTACTACCCGTGTAAAGTATCTACGCATAGATCCGGCTCTGATACCACTGTAGGGTTCGCAGCATAGAAAACAAAAAAATTCCTACGATGGGAACTATGTACCAAGATCTATCTACTAGATACAAACAACGGGCGGATGTATATCCGTAGAGAACATACCCTTGAAGACCAACAAAGCTTAACGAGTTCAACTCGTGGTTGATGTAGACGATCTCTTGCCGATCTCAAGATCGAGAGGAAGTCCTAGCGCCGCAAAGCAGCAGCGCATCCGTGCTCGCACACACGTACAAGACACCGGGAAACCTCCGCCTCCTCGCTCCAGCGATGCAGCGGAAGCACAACCCTTTCTTGCCGAATAGCCTCCGGGAACATGTATCTCGCTAGTCCGAGACCATGGGGGATAAATTCTAGAGGGGGAGAGAGATCCTTCACGAGGAGGTGTGAGAGACAAGTGAGAGGAGGGGCTCCTTTTATAGGAGGAGGGGGGGCACCCAAGGGGGTGGCCGCCGGCCATGGGGGCTGCCCCCTCCCCTCCTTCATTCATGTGGGTGGACACTCCACTCACAAAATTCCTTTAAATTCCCTCCACTCAAAAGTCCACTCAAATTCCCATTAAATTTCCACCAAATTTAATGCAAACTCTCATTAAATAAAACTCTTTTATTTTATTCAGAATTTTGTCAATTAATTTAATGACAAACATTCACAAATAACCCCTTGCTAGAATTCCATTTCACATGCATAACCACTTTATGAAATTTCACCCGAAAACTTGTTTCGGTATATAGTGAAATAAATTCCTGCGCTTGTTTATTCTTTCAGCATGAAACATTTGCTCCAACTGGATGCCAGTGTCCCTTAAGTGTGTCACCCTACGGTTCGCGAATAATGCAGACATGATCGAGACCCTTCTCCGATCAATAATCAGTAGCGGGACCAGGAGATCCATACTGACTCCCACACATTCAACGATGACTTTTCCTGTGATCGTCGGAACCTTTTACGCTTGTATCTTAATCCCTTTGTTTCACGATATATTACATGTCCGAGATTCGATCATCGGTATCTCCATACCTAGTTTGATCTTGTTACTGACATGCACTCTTTTCTCGTTCCCGTGATATAACATTCTAGTGATCAAATCACTTGCTTGTAAGCTAACCAATGTGATATCACCGAGAGAGCCCAGAGCATATCTATCTGTCATCGGGATGAACAAATTCCACTCTTGATCCATGATTCTCAACATAACACTTTAGTAGCTTTGAAGCCATCTTTATAATCACCCAGTTACGAAGTGACGTTTGATGTCAACAAGAAACTCTTCCGGTGTTAGTGATTGGCATGATCTCATGGTCTAAGGATTAGGACTACTTCGTAGTTTGTTTATAGCAATATAAACTCAATGACTTTGATCGTAATGCTATACTTCGGATGAATGTTCATCACACCATTACACTAATGTTGTGATCTCGTTATTAACAACATCCAATGTCTATGATCAGGAAACCGTGATCATCTTGTTAATCAACAAACTAGTTTATGAGAGAGGCATAACTAGGAACTTTATGTTTGTTTATTAAGAACACATGTATTAACGTTTCCGTATTAATACAATTATAGCATGGAAAATAAACATCTATCATATACTTGGAATAAACATAATAAACATTTTATTATTGCCTCTCAGGGCATATTACCTTCACGACAACCATGAAACGACGCCATTGACCTTGACGCCATACCGGTGATGATGGAGATCATGTTCATGCTTGAAGATGGAGATCGGAAGCACAAGAAGAAATGCCATATCATATCACATATTATGAATTGCATGTGATGTTAATCCTTTATGCATCTTGTATTGCTTAGTTAACGACGATAGCATTATAAGATGATCCCTCAAGCACACAAATTTCAAGTTTTAAAGTGTTCATCCTTAGTAAGCACCGTTGCTAAAGCTCGTTGTTTCGAAGCACCACGTGATGATCGGGTGTGTTAGATTCTGCGGGTGTATACAACGTGAGCAAGCCAGATTTGCTCATGCGGAAGCTAAGGTTTGATCTTGACGAGCCTAGCATCTGTAGACATGGTCTCGGAACACGGACCACCGAAAGGTAAAGCATGAGTCATATAGTAGATATGATGAACATGTTGATTGTTTGCCATTGAAGCTACATCAACTCTCGTGATGATCGGTTTTGATGTGGTGGATTTGGTTTGTGTGATCACTAAAACAATGTGAGGGATATTGTTTTGAGTGGGAGTTCACCTAGATTAATTTAACTATTAATTAGAACTCAATTTGTCATAAACTTAGTCTAAACTATTGCAAATATGGTGTAGATCAATGGCGGCCCCTACCATCAATTTTAATGCGTTCCTAGAGAAATAAAAGTTGAAAAACAATGGAAGCAACTTCGTGGATTGGTTCCACAATTTGAGGATTGTCCTCAATGCTGGTAATTTGACCTATGTGCTGGATGCACCGCTGGGTGAACCACCTGCAGATACTTCTACCGATGAAGTAAAGAATGTTTACCTCACTCGGAAGAATCAGTACTCCACAGTTCAGTGTGCTATCTTGTATGGTTTGGAATCGGAGCTTCAGAAAAGGTTTGAGAACCAAGACCCACATGATATTGTCCGTGAACTCAAAATGATATTTGAGGCTCACGCGGCAGTTGAGAGTTATGAGGCATCTGAAAAGTTCTTTAACTGCAAGATGGAAGAGGGCGGCTCCGTCAGTGAGCCTGTGCTTAAGATGTCTAGGCACGCAAACAAACTCCAAAGTTTGGGTATAGTGAAATGCTTTGGGGAGTTACTGTGTCCTCTAATCACTACCACCAAGTTACAAGAACTTTGTGATGAACTACAATATGCAAAACATGAACAAGACGTTGCCAGAACTCTTCTCCATGTTGAAATCTGCAGAAGTGGAGATCAATAAAGAGCATCAAGTGTTGTTGGTCAATAAGACCACCAAATTCAAGAAAGGCAAGTCTAAGCAAAAGGGAAACTACAAGAAGGGTGGTAAGAAAGTTGCCGCACCGACGAAGAAGACCAAGGCTGGGCCTAAGCCTGATACTGAGTGCTTTTACTACAAGGGAGAAGGTCACTGGAAGCGGAATTGCCCAAAGTACTTGGCGGATTTGAAGAACGGCAACATCAAGAAGAAAGGTATATCAGATATACATGTTATTGATGTGTATCTCACTGGTACTCGTAGTAGTGCCTGGGTATTTGATACTGGTTCGGTTGCTCATATTTGTAACTCGAAACAGGTGCTGCAGAATAAACGGAAGCTAGCGAAGAACGAGGTGACGATGCGCGTTGGAAATGGATCAAAGGTTGATGTGATCGCGGTCGGCACGCTACCTCTTCATCTACCATCGGGATTAGTTTTATACTTAAATAATTGTTATTTTGTGCCTGCATTAAGCATGAACATTATATCTGGATCATGTTTGTTGCGAGACGGTTACTTGTTTAAGTCCGAGAATAATGGTTGTTCGATTTATATGAGTAATATGTTTTATGCACATGCACCTTTGATAGATGGTCTATTCTTATTGAATCTCGATCGTGGAAATAAACATATTAATAACATTGAAGCTAAACGTTTGAAATTGTGCGATAACTCGACCTATATGTGGCACTGTTGTCTTGGTCATATTGGAGTGAAGCGTATGAAGAAACTCCATTCCGATGGACTTCTTGAATCACTTGATTTCGAATCACTTGAAAGATGCGAAGCATGTCTGATGGGTAAAATGACTATGACTCCATTTTTTGGGATGATGGAGCGAGCTAAGGACTTATTGGAAATCATACATACCGATGTGTGTGGCCCAATGAGTGTAGCATCGCGCGGTGGTTATCGTTATGTTCTTACCTTCACGGATGACTTGAGTAGATATGGGTATATCTATTTCATGAAACATAAGTCCGAAACTTTCGAGAAGTTTAAGGAATTTCAAAGTGAGGTAGAGAATCAACGTAACAAGAAGATTAAATTTCTACGTTCTGATCATGGAGGTGAATATCTAAGTTACGAGTTTGGCGAGCATTTAGAGAAATGCGGAATTCTTTCACAATTGACACCGCTGGGAACACCACAGCGTAATGGTGTGTCCGAACGTCGTAATCGAACTCTCTTAAATATGGTTTGTTCTATGATGTCACTTACAGATTTACCGCTATCGTTTTGGGGTTATGCATTAGAAACAGCCGCATTCACTTTAAATAGGGCACCATCTAAATCCGTTGAAACGACACCGTGTGAATTATGGTTTGGGAAGAAACCTAAATTGTCGTTCCTTAAAGTTTGGGGTTGTGAAGCTTATGTAAAGAAGTTATAGCCGGACAAGCTTGAACCCAAAGCAGAAAAATGCGTCTTCATAGGATACCCGAAGGAAACTATTGGCTATACCTTCTATCATAGATCCGAAGGCAAAATCTTTGTTGCTAAGAATGGATCCTTTCTAGAGAAGGAATTTCTCTCGAAAGAAGTGACTGGAAGGAAAGTAGAACTCGACGAGGTTGTTGAACCTTCTCACGAACTTGCGAGTAGCACAACACTGGAAGTAGTTCCTGTGGCGCCTACACCAATAAGAGAGGAAGCTAATGATGATGATCATGAAACTTCGGCTGAAGTTGCTACAGAACCTCGCAGGTCAACGATAACTTGTACCACTCCTGATTGGTATGATCCCGTTATGAGTGTCATGTTGGTGGACAACACCGATGACCCTGCGACATATGAGGAAGCGATGATGAGCCCAGATTCCAATAAATGGCAAGAAGCCATGAAATCCGAGATTGGATCCATGTACGAAAACCAAGTATGGACTTTGGTGGACTTACCGGATGGCCGGAAGGCTGTCGAGAACAAATGGATTTTCAAGAAGAAAACAGATGCTGATGGTAATGTTACTGTCTATAAAGCTCGACTTGTCGCAAAAGGGTTTCGACAAATTCAAGGAGTTGACTACGATGAGACTTTCTCACCGGTAGCGAGGCTAAAGTCTGTGAGGATTTTGTTAGCAATCGCTGCATATTATGATTATGAGATATGGCAGATGGATGTCAAAACGGCGTTCCTCAATGGAGACATTGATGAAGAGTTGTATATGATGCAACCCAAAGGTTTTGTCGATCCTAAAGATGCTAACAAGGTATGCAAACTTCAATGGTCCATATATGGATTGAAGCAAGCATCCCGAAGCTGGAATCAACATTTTGATAAGGTAATCAAAAGCTTTGGTTTTATACAAACTTATGGAGAAGCTTGTATTTACAAGAAAGTGAGTGGGATCTCTGTAGCATTCTTAATACTATATGTAGATGACATATTGTTGATTCGGAATGATGTAGACCTTCTTAATAGTGTCAAGGGTTATTTGAATAATAGTTTTTCAATGAAAGATCTTGGCGAAGCAGCTTACATATTAGGCATAAAGATTTATAGAGATAGATCGAGACGCCTAATATCATTGTCACAAAGTACATATTTGGACAAAGTTCTAAAGAGGTTTGGAATGGAAGATAGCAAGAAAGGGTTCTTGCCCATGTTGCCCAATACGACCTTGAGTAAAACTCAAAGTCCAACAACGGCAGAAGATAGAGAAAGGATGAGTAAGACTCCCTTGCCTCAGCCATAGGATCTCTAATGTATGCCATGCTATGTACTAGACCCGACATTGCATATGCTGTTAGTTTGACTAGCAGATATCAAAGTGATCCAGGAGTGGATCATTGGACAGCGGTCAAAAACATCCTTAAGTACTTGAGAAGAACTAAGGATATGGTTCTTTCTTATGGAGGTGATGAACAAATCGTTGTTAATGGTTGCACCGATGCTAGTTGGAACACCGATCCGGATGATTCTAAATCTCAATCTGGATACGTATTTACTTTGAATGGTGCAGCAGTTAGCTGGAGGAGTGCAAAGCAAAGCGTTGTGGCGAGATCTTCAACTAAATCGGAATACATAGCTGCTTCAGAGGCTTCACAAGAAGCGATATGGATGAAGGAGTTCATTACAGAGCTCGGTGTGGTTCCAAGTGCGCTGGACCCAATGTCTATCTACTGTGATAACATGGGCGCAATAGCCAATGCGCAAGAACCAAGGTCACACAAGAAGCTGAAGCACATCAAGCTACGTTTTCACGCTATTCAAGAGCATGTCCAAGATGGTGACATAAAGATTTGCAAAGTACACACAGATCTGAATGTGGCGGATCCGTTGACTAAACCTCTCCCGAGGGCAAAACATGACCAGCACCAAACCACCATGAGTGTTCGGTATATTACCATGTAATCTAGATTAGTTGACTCTAGTGCAAGTGGGAGACTGTTGGAGATATGCTCTAGAGGCAATAATAAATGTAGTTATTATAATATCTTTGTGTTTATGATAAATGTTTACATTCATGCTATAACAGTATTAACCAGAAACATTAATACTTGTGTGAAATGTAAACTAAATTAGAGTCCCTGGTAAAGCCTCTTTATAATACTAGCTTGTTGATTAAGAGATGATCATAGTTTCTTGATCATGAGCATTTGAGATGTTGTTAATAACAAGGTCATATCATTAGGAGAATGGTATGATGGACATACTCCTATAGATAAGCGTAGAATAAAGATCAAGTCATTTTAATAGTTCAATTGCTATAAGCTTTCTGATACATAGTAACCTAATTCCTTCGACCATCAGATTGTAGGGTTCGCAGCATAGAAAACAAAAATTTTCCTACGATGGGAAAAACTATGTACCAAGATCTATCTACTAGATACAAACAACGGGCGGATGTATATCCGTAGAGAACATACCCTTGAAGACCGACAAAGCTTAACGAGTCCAAACTCGTGGTTGATGTAGACGATCTCTTGCCGATCTCAAGATCGAGAGGAAGTCCTAGCGCCGCAAAACAGCAGCGCATCCGTGCTCGCACACACGTTCGAGGCACCGAGCAACCTCCGCCTCCTCGCTCCAGCGATGCAGCGGAAGCACAACCCTTTCTTGCCGAATAGCCACCGGGAATATGTATCTCGCTAGTCCGAGACCATGGGGATTAAATTCTAGAGGGGGAGAGAGATCCTTCACGAGGAGGTGTGAGTGAGAAGTGAGGAGAGGGGCTCCTTATATAGGGGAGGGGGGCAGCCCAAGGGGGCATGGCCGCCGGCCATGGAGGGTGCCCCCACCTCTCCCTCATTCATGTGGGTGGACACTCCACTCACAAAATGCCCCTTCAATTTTCTCCACTCAAAATCCCACTCAAATTCCCATTAAATTTCCACCAAATTTAATGCAAACTCTCATTAAATAAAACTCCTTTTATTTATTCAGAATTTTGTCAATTACTTTAATGACAAACATTCACATATAACCCCTTTCTAGTATTTCATTTCACATGCAGAAACACTTTCTGCAATTTCACCCGAAAACCCGTTTCGGTATCTAGTGAAATAAATTCCTGCGCTTGTTATTCTTTCCGGCATGAAACTTTTGCTCCAAATGGATGTCGGTGTCTCTTAAGTGTGTCACCCTACGGTTCGCGAATAATGCGGACATGATCGAGACCCCTCTCGGATCAATAATCAGAAGCGGGATCCAGAGACCCATACTGACTCCCACACATTCAACGATGACTTTCTTGTGATCGTCGGAACCTTTTACGCTAGTATCTTAATCCTTTTGTTTCGCGATATATTACATGTCCGAGATTCGATCATCGGTATCTCAATACCTAGTTTGATCTTGTTACCGACATGCACTCTTTTCTTGTTCCCATGATATAACATTCTAGTGATCAAATCACTTGCTTGCAAGCTAATCAATGTGATATCACCGAGAGGGCCCAGAGCATATCTATCCATCATCGGGATGAAAAAATTCCACTCTCGATCCATGGGCCTCAACATAACACTTTAGTAGTTCTGAACCCATCTTTAAAATCACCCTGTTATGGTGTGACGTTTGATGTTATCAAGAAACTCTTCCGGTGTTAGTGATTGACATGATCTCATGGTCTAAGGATTAGGATCACTTCGTAAGTTGTTATAGCAATATAAACTCAATGACTTTGATCGTAATGCTATACTTCGGAGGAATGTTCATCACACCATTACACTAATGTTGTGACCTCGTTATTAACAACATCCAATGTCCATGATCAGGAAACCTATGATCATCTTGTTAATCAACGAGCTAGTTTATAAGAGAGGCATAACTAGGAACTTCCTTTTTGTTTATTAAACACACATGTATTAACGTTTCCGTATTAATACAATAATAGCATGTAAAATAAACATTTATCATAAACAAGGAATACGATAATAACCACTTTATTATTGCCTCTCGGGCATATTCCCTTCAGTCTCCCACTTGCACTAGAGACAATAATCTAGTTTGAAAACTTTGCGTATTTGAACACTTATGGTTTTCCGGTGTTCCATATACGCAATTGTAAGTGGTTAACATAATTTACGGATCTGACACTTTCAGGTCCGTGTGTATTTGCATATCTTTGCGTCTCCATGCATCACTCATTCTCCAATGAGATGGCATTGTATAAATTTGGTCTTTCGATGAGACCTTTAGTTCCTTGGGGTTAAACCATGTCGATACTATTGTCATACAATATATCTTTAGTGTTAGCCCATTGCGAACCCCACCTTAGTTTGATTTCAAAGTACTTGACACAAATTCCCTCCTTTGCTACTACTATAGCAGTCATATACTTAGCCTTTTGTTGTAGTATTCGTCACAATATCTTAACTTTGGAACTCTTCCAAATCCATCATGAAAACTCCTTTCCATTTCATTGTGCCACTCATAGTTTAAATTTAGATAAACTTAATTTGTATCTTGTGAAAAAACTAGTATCAATGTAACGCTTTACAATGAACTATTTGTAATTGTTTGTCACCTCTACACAAATATATTCTTAGTTCTTCCAAAAGATCATAAGAATATCCTTACTATTGTCCAATGATCATTTTATGATTCATTCTGGTATATGCTCATAACACTTAGAGCATAGGACATATCTGGATGTGTACATATCATCGTATGATTGATCAAAACATTCTCGTGATTTCACTCATCAAGTGTCAAAGCACTTGAATCTTGTTTCACTTATCAAGTGTCGATACACTTGAATCTTGATTCAATTCCTTTCCATGCAACAAGAACTGTTTCTTGTCGTTTCTATATTGAACTCCTTCAATATCTCATATATGTATGTTTGGCACAACCATATTGGCGTCACAGTCTATTCACTATAGACATTCACGCTAAATATTCGGGTTTTGCCTAAGTATTTCATCGAAATGAAATTCTTAACCTTTGTTAATAAAAGATACATCATTTCTAATCAACAAAATGTTCTCCACATAATGTATTAGAAATATGTCTTATCGCTCCCACTTAATTTCTTGCAAATGCAAGCATCTTCATCGTCTCCTGATGAAAAACTCCTTTTTCATCATGGTGAAGATTCCAACTCCGCGATGCTTACTTCAACCATTGAAGTTTGCATGCCCCTTTTAGCATCCTTTGAATTAACAAAACCCTTTGAATCGTGTCATGTACACGTCCTAGGTAACCATTCTATTAAAAAAACTTTGTTTTGTTTATTCATCTACCATATACCAAATTATATGTAGTGGTTGCTACTTTAATCCGTCCAGACTAAATATCGCTATGAAAGATCAAATCTTGTCATAGTCAACTCCTTGAACATTGTCACAAAATACTTTACGACATGTCGAATATTTCATAGATGTGAGACATCCATGTCTGTTTCTTTATAGATCCAAATACGACCGATAGGTTTTTACACCTTTCCGGAGGGTCTTCCAAGTTCAAAACTTGATTTCTCATGTATGGAACTATCACGGATTGTATGGCTTCAAGCCATTTGACGGAGTTAGGGCCCATCATCGCTTCTTTGCATATAGTCGGTTCATCATTGTCAAACAATAATGATTTACTCTCAAATCTTAGTATTTGATTGTTTATTCGACCGACTTGGTTCAATAAGAACTTAGATCTTCGTGACCACAACCTTTGAGGCACATAATCTATGAGCATTATGGCAGCCTCTGGAACGATATCCGGCGCTGCGCAACTCAGCACATTTAGCTAAGGTTCGTTAACCTTATCAAAGTTCTATTGTCCTCCCACTTAACTTTTACGAAAAAATTCCTTTTTCAAGAAACTTCACGTTTCAAGCGACAAACCCTTTTGTCCTTGGTGTTATGGAGGAATAACCAATTTTTATTCGAAATAACCTACAAAGACATGCTCATCCGACTTTGGTTGTAAACATCTTACATATGTTTAGCATACCAAAATTTAAGAAAGGACAACTTGGGTTTTACCCCAAACCATAACTCATATGGTGTCATTTCAACAGATCAAGATGGAGCTCTTTTCAGTGTAAAAGCAGTAGTCTCTAAAGCTTTAATCTTTTAAAATATAATGGCAGTTTTATAAATAACACCTTTGATCCAACCATGTCAAACAAGGTTTTATTACAAATCTCAAACACTCCATATTCCTATGGTGTTTCGGGATATGTAAATCTAGGTGTTTTGCTAAACTTGCAACTCAAATAAATCCCTTTATGATAAAATCATAATTCATTTATTTTCTTGTTACACTTGTAACTCAAACAAATCCCTTATGATAAAATCATAAAGCATTTATTTTCTTGTTACAATGATTTTCCACTTCATCTTGAAAGTCTTTGAAATGTTTTTCAAATATTTCATACTTCTTTCTCATTAAGTGAATATTCACTCAAGTTTCCGGAGAAATTATATGAAGTTGAAATCCATCGCTTACGACTACACATAATGGACTACATACATCGATATGTATAAATTCCAATAATTTAGTCGTTCGTTCTTCTTTGGCCTTTGAACGAAGTTTTAATTATCATGTGGAAAGTCTCACAAGCATCACTTGATCAAATCAAAGACTCCAAAAATCCATGAATATGGAGATTCTTCATGTTTTCTTTCCAATATAATTTAAACAGCGATGTCACTTCGTAAGTGATCTTTCAATCATTTGTCTTGCGACATTTTAGCATTAGGTTTTATGGATGTGATTTCTCCAACTAGATTTGTAAATCATCCATCTTATATGGAATACGGTAATTATTTGAACAACCTTTGTTCTCATAATACCTGATTCAAATAACAGTTATTAAAAAGAATCTTGAAGTCAAGCTTTGATGTCAACGAGAAATACAAACAACGGTTTGTTTGTTTTCGATGAACATCGTCACATATTCTCTTGCTAGTTACTTAGGCCATTGTGGTTCATGAATTGCGTTGTTCCGTATGAAATTTCATACCAACCAATTCGGTATCCAATACCCAAGAACCACATTGTTTAACAAGCAAAGAATACAACCATAACATGTATATCATATATATACCAAAATTGGATATTTCCAATCTTTTCTTTTCTGCCAAGTATATTTTATAGATTCTCTTTCAGCATTTCCTTTTCCTTTTTAAAAGAATCTACCAACATCAAAAGTAGTGCCATATACATGACACATAGTCCAAAGCGTGTATATTCAAATAATAATACCTTTGGACTTGCACTTTGAAGTAGGTCACCATCATCAAAATGATCGGTATTCTTTCAAAAATCATTCTTTAGTAATCTTTTAGTGTAGTAAACACTTTACATACATCTTCTCTTATCCTTATCATGACGAATTTCATGATCAAGCTACTGTAGCTTATAAAGGCGAATCGTGAGTATAACATTACTTTCCAAAACCCTTTTGGATGATTAGGATGTCTAGCATCTCCAACCTTCGTAAATTCTCATCCAATATGAGAACATATATTATACTCTATCATATTGCAACCAAAACATTGTTTCAGATATCGTTATATCTGTCACACATGATGGTTTCTGAAACAATTCTTTTAGCTCCTAGATAATCTTGATATTTAAATCAAGAATCATGGAGGCAAATATGATACTTAAGATACTAACATTGGAATTGTTACTCTCGATTTAATACCAATTATTAAATTTCACGGAGTAAACAGAGTTTACTGAAAGTTTGCAATACGACTTTAAACTTTAGATTGACACTCAACACAATACGATACCAGTTCGTAAAGTATATATCCAGAATTCTATAGTTCTATTATCTCAATTACAACTATGCATAAGGTGGTGAACGAATGCCAATGACTACAAGAAATTATGCAAATTCACTTTGATTTAATTTATGATAAATTTAGTTCTACTAATCCAAATTAGAAATGAACTCCCACTCAAAAAAGACATCCCTCATGTCTTTTTGGTGATTACATAAACCAAATCCACTACACCAAGTTCGATCATCACGTGAGTCGGTGTAGCTTCAAAGGCGAGCATCCATATGGTCATCATATCAAAACATATGACTCATGCTTAACCTTTCGGTCCGTGTTCCGAGGCCATGTCTGTACATGCTAGTCTCGCCAAGTAAGAACCTTAGTATTCGCGTGTGTAACTGTCTTACACCCGAGATATGCTCATGGATTCAAGTACACCCGATCATCACATGATGTCTTGAAGCGACGAAACATTGTCGGTCCATACTTAAGGAAGAACACATTCTTATCTTGATATCTAAATGAGGGATCATCTTATTATGCTAATAAAATGCCAAACAAGCAATATAAGATGCAATCAAACATCACATGTTAATAAGTGAAATTATATGGTTCCCGCATATGATCTCCATCATGTGCACCATGGTATGATATCTATCATACCTTTATGTGGAAGACCAAGGTCTATGGAACTTACACGCTATGTGTGTTGTAAGAGTATCATCTCATACTTCTACTTACAACATCACCATATCATAACACTAGCTCAGCAACAATCTAAACTAGCTAGACGCCTCTAATTTATCCGTTGCAAGTTTTACGTGGCTTAGGGCTTTCGAAGATAGAACTGTTCTTACCTATGAACATGAACCACAACGAGGATAACCAAATTGTTGACAACTCGTTGCAAATTAGATATTGACTATAGTAGGAGAGACAGACACCCGCTAGCCACTTATGCAAAACTAGTTGCATGTCAAGCGTGGAACAGGTCTCATGTGCGAGGACATGTAAAGTTTGTCCGAGCCGCTTCATCCCACTATGCCACCAATATCCAAAGTACAACTAAGAAGCAATAAAATGATCATCATCGCCCACATACTCATATGTGTACTACCCGTGCAAAGTATCTACGGATAGATCCGGCTCTGATACCACTGTAGGGTTCGCAGCATAGAAAACAAAAAATTTCCTACGATGGGAACAACTATGTACCAAGATCTATCTACTAGATACAAACAACGGGCGGATGTATATTCATAGAGAACATACCCTTGAAGACCGACAAAGCTTAACGAGTCCAAACTCGTGGTTGATGTAGACGATCTCTTGCCGATCTCAAGATCGAGAGGAAGTCCTAGCGCCGCAAAACAGCAGCGCATCCGTGCTCGCACACACGTTCGAGGCACCGAGCAACCCCCGCCTCCTCGCTCCAGCGATGCAGCGGAAGCACAACTCTTTCTTGCTGAATAGCCACCAGGAACATGTATCTCGCTAGTCCGAGACCATGGGGAATAAATTCTAGAGGGGGGAGAGATCCTTCACGAGGAGGTGTGAGTGAGAAGTGAGGAGAGGGGCTCCTTATATAGGGGAGGGGGGCAGCCCAAGGGGGCATGGCCGCCGGCCATGGAGGGTGCCCCCACCTCTCCCTCATTCATGTGGGTGGACACTCCACTCACAAAATGCCCCTTCAATTTTCTCCACTCAAAATCCCACTCAAATTCCCATTAAATTTCCACCAAATTTAATGCAAACTCTCATTAAATAAAACTCCTTTTATTTATTCAGAATTTTGTCAATTACTTTAATGAAAAACATTCACATATAACCCCTTTCTAGTATTTCATTTCACATGCAGAAACACTTTCTGCAATTTCACCCGAAAACCCGTTTCGGTATCTAGTGAAATAAATTCCTGCGCTTGTTATTCTTTCCGGCATGAAACTTTTGCTCCAAATGGATGTCGGTGTCTCTTAAGTGTGTCACCCTATGGTTCGCGAATAATGCGGACATGATCGAGACCCCTATCGTATCAATAATCAGAAGCGAGATCTGGAGACCCATACTGACTCCCACACATTCAACGATGACTTTCTTGTGATCGTCGGAACCTTTTACGCTAGTATCTTAATCCTTTTGTTTCGTGATATATTACATGTCCGAGATTCGATCATCGGTATCTCAATACCTAGTTTGATCTCGTTACCGACATGCACTCTTTTCTCGTTCCCGTGATATAACATTCTAGTGATCAAATCACTTGCTTGCAAGCTAATCAATGTGATATCACCGAGAGGGCCCAGAGCATATCTATCCGTCATCGGGATGAAAAAATTCCACTCTCGATCCATGGGCCTCAACATAACACTTTAGTAGTTCTGAACCCATCTTTATAATCACCCTGTTACGGTCTGACGTTTGATGTTATCAAGAAACTCTTCCGATGTTAGTGATTGACATGATCTCATGGTCTAAGGATTAGGATCACTTCGTAAGTTGTTATATAAATATAAACTCAATGACTTTGAACGTAATGCTATACTTTGGATGAATGTTCATCACACCATTACACTAATGTTGTGACCTCGTTATTAACAACATCCAATGTCCATGATCAGGAAACCTATGATCATCTTGTTAATCAATGAGCTAGTTTATAAGAGAGGCATAACTAGGAACTTCCTTTTTGTTTATTAAACACACATGTATTAACATTTCCGTATTAATATAATTATAGCATGTAAAATAAACATTTATCATAAACAAGGAATACAATAATAACCACTTTATTATTGCCTCTCGGGCATATTACCTTCAGTGATCATGCTAATCACCATCACCGAAAGGATGCTTTGATGACACAAAACACCACACTGCAACTGGGTGGCTATAAAGGTGGCATTGAGTGTTCGGAAAGTATGGGTTGAGGCACATGGATCAAGAGTGGGATTTGTCCATCCATATGACGGATAGATATACTCTGGGCCCTCTCGGTGGAATGTCATCCAATTGGCTTGCAAGCATGTGACTGGATCACAAGGGATCACATACCACGAGAACGAGAAAAGAGTACTTATCAGTAACGAGGTTGAACTCGGTATGCAGAGATACCGACGATCAAAACCTCGGATAAGTAAACTATCGTGAGACAAAGGGAAATTGGTATCGTATGTAAGTGGTTCATTCGATCGCAAAGTAATCGTAGAAATATGTGGGAGCCATATGAATTTCCAGATTCCTCTATTGGTTATTGATCGGAGAAGTGTCTCGGTCATGTCCGCATAATTCACGAACCGTAGGGAGACACACTTAAGGATTCGATGTTGTTGAGTAGTTATGGAATGATGAGTAAGAGACCGAATGTTGTTCAGAGTCTCGGATGGGATACGGGATATCACGAGGAGATCCAGAATGGTCCGGAGAATAAGATTCATATAAGGAAAGTCCTGTTTCGGAGTTGGGGAATGATTCCGGTGTTTTCACTAGGAATGTTCTAGAAGGGTACGGAAGGTCCGGCACTTCGGAGGGGAAGGGTACATGAATGTGTCATAACAATATGGAATGGTTGCATCATGTACCAGGTCACTTGGCTGGGCAAAATAAAGGGAGAAATCAAATCCTAGTTTGAAAGTCAAACACAAATTTGAAAAAGTCAAACGGCAAGTTTTCTTGGTGGAGGGAGAGTAGGAAACCTACTTGGGGAGGAGTTCCCCTCCCTCCACCCGCCGGCCAAGTAGGCCAAGTTGGGGGAGGACTCCCTCCTCCCAACCGGCCACCCTCCACCTATATAAGGAGGGGTAGGGCGCCCCCTACCCCTCACACCCAAAACCCTAGCTCTAGCCGCCGGCCTCCTCCAAGTCGTCGCCGCCACCTAGGGTTCCTCCAACTCGCCGAGTTGGGGCTTGCCCAAGCCCTAGCCGCCGGCCATGCTCCCCCCTTGGTGCTTCTAAACCCTAGATCGCCAAGGCACCTCTCTTGCTCCACCATACTCGCACCGGCTTAAGGCGAAGACCTGCGGGATCTCCCCTCTACTTCCGACACCACGCCGTCGTGCTGCCGGAATCGCGAGGAGAGTACTACAACCTCCGCTGCCTGCTGGAACAAGGGAGAGGAAGGTCTTCATCGAGTACCGAACGTGTGACCGACTGCGGAAGTGCTGCCGGAACACAGCACCGGAAGGATCGTCTACACGATCTTGAGATCGGCAAGAGTGCGACTACATCACCCACGAGAATCTGCTCTCGTTAATCGCTTTGGAATCTTCGAGGGTGAGTTCCTCTATCGACTCGTTGCTACAATCTAGTAGATAGATCTTGGCTTGTTTGTTTGCATGCGAGAGAATTTTTTTGTTTTCCATGCTACGAACTCCAACAGTATAGTTGCCACCATCTTCGTTTTGTCAAAAGGAACAACTTTTGTGAAGGGTCCAGACGCGAAAACACAACACAACAGTCGTCGTTCCATCCAGAAGGGAGAAAGAAGAGATTAGAAGAAGGGGAAGATGTTCTTCATCTTGCTCCATGATCTTTGACCTCCTAGCCACCACACCCCCATAACTATTTGATACGTCGGAAACGTATCTATAATTTTTGATGCGCCATGCTTGTTTAGTATCTACTTTGCTTTACTTGTCTACACTTTGAGGTGCTTTTTACATGTTTTCTGGTACTAACCGATTAACAAGTTGAAACAGTGTCAAATGCCTGTTTTCTGCTATTTTTGGTTTCAGAAAAGTTAGTAAAGAAATATTCTCGGAATTGGATGGGACAAACGTCAAAGTCAATTACTTTCTGTGGGGAACAAGAAGTCCAGAGGGGAGACGAGGAAGCGGCCCAGGGCAGCTAGAACCCTCCACCCCGACCTAGGCGCGGCCAGGGGTGGGCCCGCGCCTGGCTAGGATTTAGCCCCCCTGGTCTCCTCCTTGGCCTATAAGAAGCCCCCGATGCAGAAAGCCTAAGCACCCGATCAAATATCCACGAAACCGTCTGTAGCCGCCGCCACCATCGTCCCTAGACCAGGGGGATCTGAAGTTCTTCCCGGCACCCTGCCGGAGGGGAGATCATCCCGGAGGCCTTCTCTCCGGTATGATGCATGAGTAGTTCCACCTTGGACTATGGGTCCATGTAGTAGCTAGATGGTTGTATCTCCTCCTTTCTGCTTTCATTTATAGATCTTGTGAGCTCCGTTCATGATCAAGATCTAATCTATTTGTAATGATGCATGTTGTGTTTGCGGGGATCCGATGGATATTGAGATTATTATGTTGGTTTGATTAATGGTTTTGTCTTTATGATTCTATCATTTCTGTGTTGTTTGTGATCTTGCATGCTCTCCGTTCTTAGTAGCTATCTTGGCCAAGTAGTTGCTAGTGACTCCAAGAGGGGGTATTTATGATTGATAGTGGGTTCATGCCTCTAGTTTACAAGGGAAGTGACAATAATCTCTTCGGTTGTAGATGTGTTGTTGCTACTAGGGAGAAATCAACGGTCTCTTGTTCATGGAACATGTGGAATGTTTACCTTACACACTTTTCTTAAAGCAGTTGTCTGTTGCTTGCAACTTAATACTAGAGGGGGTTCGGATGATAACCCGAAGGTAGACTTCTAGTCATAGATGCAGTTGGATGGCGGTCTATGTATCTTGTTGTATTGCCCAATCGAATCTCGTAGGATCTTTCTGACTAGTAATTGCATTGTTATGCCTTGCTCAGTTCCTGTCAATTGCCCTGCTGTAATTTGTTTACCCTTCATGCCATGTTGTTTATCTAAGGAGAGCACCTCTAGTGAACTATGGACCCCAGTCCAATCTTTACCATTGATACATCTTCCACTGTTACTTGTTTACTTGCTGCAAACCATTACCTTCCACACCATACGTTTAATCCTTTGTTAAAGCAAACCGGTGAGCTTGACAAGCTCATTGATTCATTGGGGAAAAGTCTTGAATTTGCGTTGTACAGGTCTCCATGTTGCTTGCAACACCTGTGTGACGTTTCCTTCTTCCTTCTGGTTCGATAACCTCGGTCTCAACTAAGGGAAAACTTGCTGCTTGCTCTTCACACCCTACGCTTGGGGTTACCAACGAAGTGCCGCATCGAGCATCATCAAGGATTTCCTGGCGCCGTTGCCAGGGAGGCTAAGGACGTCTTCACAAGGGGAGTCCTCCACTTCCTTTCTCTTTACTTTGTTTTTAGTTTGCTTTGTTTCTTTTGCTTGGTTTTGTTTGCCTCTTTTCAAAAAAACCAAAAAAAATAGTTCCTTCTCTAGCTGTTGCTGATGTTTTTGGCTTGCCCACCTTTGCCAAAATGAACTTTGCTGAGAACACCAAGTTGTGTGACTTGACTAGCTCACAATGATTTCCTTAGAACACCTATTGCTCCACCTACTCTTGATGCTACCTTTTATGAAATTAAGCCTGCTTTGTTGAATCTTGTGATGAGAGAGCAATTTTCTGGTGTTGGCTCTGATGATCCTGCTACCCATCTCAATAGATTTGTTGAACTTTGTGAGATGCAAAAATATAAGGTTATAGATGGAGACATTATTAAGCTCAAGCTTTTTCCTTTCTCCTTAAGAGGAAAAGCTAAAGAATGGTTGCTATCTTTTCCTATAAATATTATTGATTCTTGGACTAAGTGCAAAGATGCTTTTATTGGAAAGTACTATCCTCCTGCTAAGATTATATCTATGAGAAGTGAAATTATGAAATTTAAACAACTTGATAATGAAAATGTTGCTCAAGCTTGGGAAAGAATGAAGTCTTTGGTTAAGAATTGTCCCACTCATGGACTCACTGCTTGGGTGATTATCCAGACTTTTTATGCAGGTTTGAACTACTCTTCAAGGAACCTGCTGGATTCAGCTGCTGGAGGTACCTTCATGGGCCTCACCTTGGGTGCTGCAACAAGGCTCCTTGATAATATGATGGTTAACTACTCTGAATGGCATGTTGAGAGAGCTCCACATGGTAAGAAGGTAAATTCTGTTGAGGAAACTTCCTCTTTGAGTGAAAAGATTGATATTATTATGGCTATGCTTGTTAATGGGAAAGCTCCTCTAGGTCCTATTAGTGTTCCCTTAGCCTCTTTGGTTGCTCAAGAAGAGCAAGTTGATGTGAACTTCATTAGAAACGACAATTTCAACAACAATGCCTATAGGAATAATTTTGGTAGCAACAACAATTATAGGCCTTATCCTCCTAATAATGGTAATTCCTATGGAAGCTCTTATAATAATGCTAGAAGTGCCCCCTCTGAACTTGAAGTCATGCTCAAGGACTTTATTAGTAAACAAACCACTTTCAATAAGACTATAGAGGAAAAGCTTTTAACTATTGAGAAAAATATATCCTCTTTGTCTGAAGCTCAGTCCTCTTTGATTAATAAAATGGTTGCTAAACCTTGAAACTATGGAAAACACTTTTGCTATTGCTCATGCCATACAAGTTACTATTGATGAAAATGTTAGGTTGTTAGCTCAACTTCATGCTAGGTGGGAAAGGGAAGCTGAAATTGATAGAAACAATAGTGTGTGCACAATCACCACTAAACCACAAGTAGTCCCTATTCCTCCTCCTACTATGCCTAAGACTATTGAGCCTACTACTAGTGATGCTAAGTTTGACTTTGATATTGCTGGTTGCAATATTTCTGAAGTGATTATGTTCCAACAAAAGCTTGCAAGAAGTCCTGATGCTAGTGATATGCATGTTTCTTTCACCAAACACATTACAGATGCTCTTGTGAAAATTAAGGAAGAGAAGCTAAAACACAAAGCTTCTATTCCTAGGAAATTAGAAGATAGTTGGGAACCCATTATTAATATGCAAGTGAATGACTTTGATCTCAAAGCTTTATGTGATCTTGGTTCTAGTGTCTCTATTATGCCTAGGAAGATTTATGAAATGCTTGATTTGCCACCATTGGAAGATTGGTATTCGGATGTCCCACTCAATGATAATGCTAAGAAGAAACTCATGGGGAGTGTTAATGATGTTCTCATTAAGTTTAACGATGCTTATGTCCCTGTTGATTTCTATGTTTTGGATGTTGAATACAATGCTTCTTGTCCTATTACTTTGGGAAGACCTTTATTAGAACAGTTGGTGCCATCATTGATATGAAAGAAGGCACTATCAAATATCAATTTCCATTCAAGAAAGGTATTGAACACTTCCCTATGAGGAGAGAGAAGTTGCTTTTTTCTCCTCCTTAGAAAGCAAGGTTTGATGTTAATGCTTCCTCATTTGAAAATACTTGATTCTTCATGCTTCTTGTGCCTAACTTAAAGGCGTTAAAGAAAAGTACTTGTTGGGAGATAACCCAAGAGTTTCCTTGAGTCTTGGAAGTTATTACTTCAGTAATGACCTCTCCTTATCCTTTTTGATTGCTTTTTGTGCCAAGAATGACCTCTAATGAGAGGGAAGATTTGGGGAGTTGTTGTCCCGAAATAGATTTCTGTCATCCACCATAAAAATTCGTGAGGAGTCTCTGTAACTCGTATTGAGTTCACAATTTATGAATAAATCTCCCGGTATGTTAGATAACTTTCGTTATTTCAACACTTTTTGATTTGAGTAACAGAATATGTTCGAAAAAATCGGTTTCTACCTCCTGGTCTGTTTTGACAGATTTCTGCCATTATTTGCATTTGCTTCTTATTGATTCTTTTTTAGTTCTTTTTAGGAAATTAAGCTTTTTGAAGGAGTTGCTATAGTAGCTTGTATTTTTAGCGAAAAGCCTTGCTGTTCCAAAGCTTTGCCAGAGGTCTAATATATTTTGAATAAACTAATGTTGCTAATGAAGATTGTGTGGAGTTTTGTATGAAGGAAAAATTTCAGGTGTAGAGAGAGAATGATGTAATGAGATGAAGAATGGACAAAAGCTCAAGCTTGGGGATTCCACCATGGTGTCACCCCAAGAAATATCCAAGAGGTACAAGCGTCAAAGCTTGGGGATGCCTTCCCCTTCTTCATCAATAAAAAGCTCAGGTCTATCTAGACATTTCGTTTTTATTATTTCATGCACAGTTGTGTTGTTCTTGGAGCGTCTTAGTTTTCGTGCTTAGGTTGTTTAGTTTGCTTGAATAAAGTAGTTTGTACCCATGTTCTCGCTGTGTTGTTTTGCAAATAAGTTTGCTTGGTGTTGGAAAGGAGTAGTAAGTTCTTGCTTGAAGTGCAAGAGGAGCTTGCATTGACTGTGACTTAGACTTTAGCATGACATGCTAGGTGTTGTTTTGACCTTATGCTTAGTGATTATTGTT
Organism: Avena sativa; assembly: GCA_916181665.1. Classification (NCBI taxonomy): domain Eukaryota; kingdom Viridiplantae; phylum Streptophyta; class Magnoliopsida; order Poales; family Poaceae; genus Avena; species Avena sativa. The sequence continues at coordinate 363,051,566 of OV702279.1, read as the reverse complement.
GTAGCATGTCTTGTTCCAAACAATTGGGATTGCTTAGTGTGCCTTGAAGAAATTATGTGTTGTTTTAGCATGCAAAAGCATAGTATTGTGGTATTATCCTTTGATGCTTTGCTTGGGTTGACTTGACACATGCTCACACCATGTTATGACTATGACAAGTCACCATTAGCCTCTATGATCATTTATTCCTTGACTTACCACTCTTTGCTTTGATCAGTATGCTTTGTTGCTCTGCATGATTATGGCCATTATGCTCTCTTAGTTGGTTGCTCCTAGTCTTTTGCTAGCCTCCACTTGTATGAGTAAGTTCTACTCATGCCTCCAACTCCCAAGAAACCAAGTTATTCCAAAGTGTCCACTATAAACTCCTATGCATGGTGCGTTACACCATTCCAAGTATATTCTTGTTTTCAACTATCTTCCAATTGAAAACTATTTTGTTATGTGAAAACTTAGTGATTAAAGCCCTCACGAACTTGATGGCACATTAGATTCTTTTCCCCTAATAAACTTGAACCACTGTGAAAACTTTTTTGTATATGCTTGCACTTATAAGTTGGAATTAGCAGAACTGTGCTGTCACGGGGAAAGTTTTCAACATTGCACTTGTACTTTGTACTCAGTTGATATCATGCTCTTTTGTCTATGGATGTCACCGGTGTGAAATAAAGAGGGAACTTGTAAGTCCATGGAGTTTGTATTATGTGTTAGATAAACGCATCGCCGCTAGCCTAAGCCATGCCTAATCATGGTGGAAACTTGCAGCATCACCATAATGAGCTATCTATGAATCATCCTCAATAAAAAGCTATGCATATGGTAAATAAAAAGATCGCTAAGATGCTCATTGTCTGCTTGCCTTATCATTTTGGTTATGGGAATTATCCTGTACCATGTGCAATGGGTACCCTGTTGGTGGTTCTCAATGATATGCAAATACTTACAATGACAAGAACTTACCTATGCCCAAAGTTGAGTATGCATGAGGTGTGGCCCTCATATTCAAGGGACTTGAGATTTCCAACTTATACTTCGTTAAGCATATACTCCACCTTTGCAACTTCAACCTTAATCACTTCAAGATGCGTATGATAGGGGCAATGAGGGCTAAAATCTAACAAGTACCATAACTTTTGGAAGCTCTTTTTGAAACTTGTAATCCCTGCTTCCTTTACAAAAAGGCCTTTCTTTCACCATTATTGAGTCTCCACCTTCTACCTTTAGGCACCATTAAGAGAGCATAGTTGTCATTCTGTGTGCAGTGTTACAAAGCTTATTAATTGATGCATATTGTGATATTACTTGTTCTTGTGCTATTTTTTTCTAGTCACCCTTGTGAACTTTGAAGGTGTCATATGCATCTTTTTGCTACTCTATGAGGGACAAGATGATTGCCACTATGCTATGTTTTCTGTATGTGAAACAAACAAATGTTTTTCAGTGCATGTTATTCATGATCTTTGTTTGTAGCCTTTCATGTTGCATGCTTAATTTACTATGTCATATTGTTAGAACTCCATCTTTCATGCACATGTTTAGAGTTATTTGATCCCAGCTTTCAATGCTTGCAAATGGTTGGATCTTTATTGTGAGGGTGCATGTCACCTCAAAAATTATTCTGTTTACCACTTACCTACTCGAGGACGAGCAGGAGTTAAGATTGGGGATGTTGATACGTCGGAAACGTATCTATAATTTTTGATGCTCCATGCTTGTTTAGTATCTACTTTGCTTTACTTGTCTACACTTTGAGGTGCTTTTTACATGTTTTTTGGTACTAACCTATTAACAAGTTGCAACAGAGCCAGATGCCTGTTTTATGTTGTTTTTTGTTTCAGAAAAGTTAGTAAAGAAATATTCTCGGAATTGGATGGGACAAACGTCAAAGTCAATTACTTTTTGTGGGGAACAAGAAGTCCAGAGGGGAGACGAGGAAGCGGGCCAGGGCAGCCAGACCCCCCCCCCCAAGCGTGGCTAGGGCTGGGCCCGCGCCTGGCTAGGTTTGGCCCCCCTGGTCATCTCCTCGGCCTCCCCATTCGCCTATAAAAAGCCCCTGATGTAGAAACCCTAATCACCCGATCAAATATCCACGAAACCATCTGTAGCCGCCGCCACCATCGTCCCTAGATCGGGGGATCTAAAGTTCTTCCTGGCACCCTGCCGGAGGGGAGATCATCCCGAAGGCCTTCTCTCCGGTATGATGCGTGAGTAGTTCCACCTTGGACTATGGGTCCATGTAGTAGCTATATGGTTGTATCTCCTCCTTTGTGCTTTCATGTATAGATCTTGTGAGCTCCATTCATGATCAAGATCTAATCTATTTGTAATCATGCATGTTGTGTTTGCGGGGATCCGATGGATATTGAGATTATTATGTTGGTTTGATTAATGGTTTTGTCTTTATGATTCTATCATGTCTGTGTTGTTTGTGATCTTGCATGCTCTCCGTTCTTAGTAGCTACCTTGGCCAAGTAGTTGCTAGTGACTCCAAGAGGGGGTATTTATGCTTGATAGTGGGTTCATGCCTCTAGTTTACAAGGGAAGTGACAATAATCTCTTCGGTTGTAGATGTGTTGTTGCTACTGGGGAGAAAACAACGGTCTCTTGTTCATGGAACATGTGGACTGTTTACCTTACACACTTTGCTTAAAGCAGTTGCCTGTTGCTTGCAACTTAATACTGGAGGGGGTTCGGATGATAACGTGAAGGTGGACTTCTAGTCATAGATGCAATTGGATGGCGGTCTATGTATCTTGTTGCATTGCCCAATCGAATATCGTAGGATCTTTCTAACTAGTAATTGCATTGTTATGCCTTGCTCAGTTCCTGTCAATTGCCCTGCTGTAATTTGTTTACCCTTCATGCCATGTTGTTTATCTAAGGAGAGAACCTCTAGTGAACTATGGACCCCTGTCCAATATTTACCATTGATACATCTTCCAATGTTATTTGTTTACTTGCTGCAAACCATTACCTTCCACACCATACATTTAATCCTTTGTTATAGCAAACCGGTGAGCTTGACAACCTCACTTGTTCGTTGGGGAAAAGTCTTAAGTTTGTGTTGTGCAGGTCTCCACGTTGCTTGCAACACCTGTGTGACGTTTCCTTCCTCCTTCTGGTTCGATAAGATCGGTCTCAACTGAGGGAAAACTTGCTTCTTGTTCTTCACACCCTACGCTTGAGGTTACCAACGAAGTGTCGCGTCGAGCATCATCACTATTACTTGTACTTGAGAGAGAGAGAGAGAGATCTTCACGTTGCAAGATTAGGGTTTGAGATTGTTTCTTCCTATCTTGAATATTGTTGGATTGATTTTCTATTCTTATTGTGGATCTCCACGGTAATATCGAGACGAACTCCATTTATTTAATTATATCGATGATGCTTTATTCTCTCATGTGTGAGTAAGTTCTTTTGGGTGTGGGAGATGTAAGGGATTGGTGCGATGTGATGTGCCTATATATTTTTCATTAGTTTGTGATTGATTTTAATTTCTATATTATGTGTGCTTGACTATATGTGGGATGCATAATGCTTGTTGTCCAATTAAGGGCACAGACAACATGATACTTTTTTCTACATAGATAAGATCTTGTTTGCTAGCAGAACGTCGACCCCAGAGTGACACGGGGATTTCAATTGAAAACTAGTTGAACTCGAGGAGCACGAGGAGCCACTGTTCCTATTGCATTAGTCCGATCCATGGAGCTTAATTGCTAAGCAACCTGAAGTATCTTAATCGCCTAGTGACTGGCCATGGTTTTGGTAATAAACTAGTAGGATTATTGAAGTTGGGATGAAATCTACCAAGAGGAGTACCGGCTAATTATGGGTTGCTTGTCTACGCACATACTTATAAGATTATAATTGTTATACTTATCGTTCATCCACCTGGCACAGTCACTATCACCATGAACTGTATCTCCCCCGCCTACTTTGTCATCTACAGAAAACAACAAACAATCGAATCGTTCTTTACTTTTATGCTTTTTATTTCTAAAGTTTTTCATTTTATTTTTATTTAAATACATTCAGTTAATCCAAATCTTATTCTTATTTCAACACTTGCAGTAAATTCACTCGAAGACCTGTGACAACTTTGAGTGTGACGGAGACTTCATTCATAAACACTTTCCTTTGGGCTCCCAGTGGGTGATACGTTGGAAACGTATCTATAATTTTTTTATGTTACATGCTTGTTTAGTATCTACTTTTCTTAGCTTTGTCTACACTTTGAGGTGTTTTTATATCTTTTATGGAACTAGCCTATTAACAAGTTGCCATAGTGCCACTTGCCTGTTTTCTGCTGTTTTTGGTTTCAGAAAGCTAAAAATTGAATATTCTCGGAAATGGACGGGACAAAATCCAAAGTTCATATTTTTCCGGGAGCGATACAGAAAATCGAAGACGAGACGGAGGAGGAAACTAGGGTGGCCAAACCATAGGTGGGCACGGGCCCACCCTAGGCTGCGCCCACAGGGGGTGTGGGCCCCTGGCTCTCCACCGACCTTGCCTCCTTCGCCTATAAGAAGCCTCCGACCCAAAAACCCTAAATCATCTCGCGGAAATCCACGAAAACCTCCACAGCGCCACCGCCGCCACCGAAGGGGAGACTTGGGGGACAGAAAGTCTATGTTATAGCACCCTGCCGGGACGGGGAAGTGCCCCCGGAGCCATCTCCATCGATCTCCACCACCATCTCCATCACCGTTGTTGATTCCCATGATGAGGAGGGAGTAGTTCTTCCTCGAGGCTAAGGGCTCTACCGGTAGCTATGTGTTCATCTCTCTCTCTCTATGCATGGTCATATTGTGATCATGAGCTTTGTAATCAAGTAGATCTACCTTGCTACTCAAGTGCTTCATTAGATCTCTGCTCTCCCCATGTGTGTGAAAGTGACAGCGTGCACGCCATGGTGGCACTTAGGTTTGAGTCTACATAAATACTCTTTGTACTTTAATAGATCTATGCTTTTCCCCCACGTGTGTGTGAAAGTGACAGCGTGCATACCGTGTGTGGCACTTTGGCTAGATTGAATATTTGTTATGAGTTATATTTGGAGTTGGATGTCTCTATGAAATTGTGGTGTTTGTTGGAACCATCTAGCGCTCAAGGTGACAGTGTGGGGTTATCTAGATTGGGGAAGGCAGACTTTGAGGTGTGTTGTTATAGCCCTACCATGGATTAGAGTGTCCAACCGGAGAGTAGTTAAGAGTAGTATCATAAAGAGAGGATATTTATATGAGAGAGTGTTCACTACTGAAAGTATGATCCCTAGGCCTTGTTTCTAAACATTGAAACACCATTTGCTACTAGATTTGTTGCATGTTTGCTTGCTTCCATCTTTGTTCCGTTTGCCGGGGAGGTTTTGGGCTTTTACCTTTCCTCCACGCCATCAGATCTTTTCTGGCACCGTTACCCCACGTCAAAAACAAGTCAGAAGTTATTTTCTGGCACCGTTACCACTTGTATTTCACTATCTTTTCGCCGAACTAGTGCACCTATACACCTAACAAGTGTATTGGGTGTGTTGGGGACACAAGGGACTTCTTGTATCTTGATTGCAGGGTTGCTTGAGAGGGGATACCTTTGACCACTTCCTCCTTGAGTTCGATAAACCTTGGGTGATCCACTTAAGGAAAACTTGCTGCTGTTCTACAAACCTCTGCACTTGGAGGCACAACAACTGTCTACAAGAATAGAAGTGCGTAGACATCAAGCTCTTTTCTGGCGTCGTTGCTGGAGAGGTAAGGTAAAAGGTACTCACATCCTGGTGTGTGAGTGCTCGAAGTTATTTCCTTTAGATTCTGCAATTTTGTCTTTTTATTTCTTGTTTTCACTAGTTAGGCTTAATGGAAAACAACAACAAAATTAGAGAGCTTTATAGTGTTTATCTTGAGTTAGGACATGAAGTGTTTGAAGAGAAAATTAAAAAACCTATGGAAATTTATTTGCATGCTAATAGCAATGTTATTAGTATGAATTCTGTGGACACCATTGTTGCTAATGCTATGGAAAAGTCTAAGCTTGGGGAAGCTAGTTTTCATGACAATGGTCTTTTTAGTCCCCCATCTTTAGAGGAGAAAGTTCTCTTTGATGATACTTTACCTCCAATATATGATGATTACAATGATGAGTATGATATTTTCAGTCCACCTAATATTGAGGAGAAAATTTATTGTGATTACAATATGCCTCCTATATTTGATGACTATGGTGATGAGAATAATAATGATAGATATTTTGTTGAATTTGCTCCCACTACAATTAATAAGAATGACTATGCTTATGTGGAGAGTAATAATCATTTTATGCATGTGGCTCATGATAAGAATGTTTTATGTGATAGTTATATTGTTAATTTTATTCATGATTCTACTAAAAGTTATTATGAGAGAGTGAAACATGGTCTTATGTATCTCAACACTATTAAGTTTCCCCTCTTTATGTTGAAATTTTTGAAGTTGCACATGTTTTGCTTTCCTATGCTTGTTGCTTTGTACTTTCATGACTTGTTTATTTACAAGATTATTATGCATAGGAAGTGGGTTAGACTCAAATGTGTTTTGAATTTGCTTCTTGATGCTCTCTTTTACTTCAATTTATATTTCTTATGTGAGCATCTTCTCAAACTATCAAGCCTAACTTAAAGGCGTTAAAGAAAAGTACTTGTTGGGAGATAACCCAAGAGTTTTCTTGAGTCTTGGAAGTTATTACTTCTGTAATGACATATCCTTATCCTTTTTGTTTGCTTTTTGTGCCAAGAATGACCTCTAATGAGAGGGAAGTAAGATTTGGGGAGTTGTTGTCCCGAAACAGATTTCTGTCCTCCGCCATAAAAATTCGTGAGGAGTCTATGTAACTCGGATTGAGCTGAAAATTAACGAATAAATCCCTAGTATGTTAGCTAACTTTATTTAGTTCAACACTTTTTTATTTGAGCAACAAAAGATTTTCGAAAAAATCTGTTTCTACCTGCTGGTCTGTTTTGACAGATTTCTGTCATTATTTGCATTTGCTTCTTATTGATTCCTTTTTGGGTTCATTTGGGGAATTGAGCTTTTTTAAGGAGTTGCTATAGTATCTTGTGTTTTTAGTGAAATGTTTTTCTGTTCCAAAGCTTTGCCTAAGGGTCTAGTATCTTTTAAATACACTAATGTTGCTAATGAAGATTGTGTGAAGTTTTGTATGAAGGAAAATTTTCAGGTGTAGAGAAAGAATGATGTAATGAGATGAAGAATGGAAAAAAATAAAGCTTGGGGATGCCACCCCGTGTCACCCCAAGAAATATTCAAGAGGTACAAGCGTCAAAGCTTGGGGATGCCCAAGGCATCCCCTCTTCATCAATAAAAAGCTCTGGTCTTTCTAGACACTTCGTTTTTATTGTTTCATGCACAGTTGTATTGTTCTTGGAGCGTCTTAGTTTTCGTTTTTGGTTTTCGTTTGCTTAGTTTGCTTGAGTAAGTTGGTTGGTTACAACACACTTCTTTTGGAGAGAGACACACTCTGTTTTCATTGCCTAGAACACTCTAGTTTTCATTCTTATTGTCTTGTGAGTGTTCTCTTTTACTAGCACTGTGTTTAGCCTTAGTTTTCTTGTGCTTTTAGCTTAGTATTCCGCCAATCGGTTCGAGCCGCGCCATCTCCAAGTAGGCAAGCTCCCCAACGATCAGCGGATGGTCGTCGACGAGATGCTCCAGACCATCCGCGGTCTGAAAAAGAAGGGCCTCCAGACGATAAACCTGTACAACTGCTGGCTCGGGCGGCGGCTCGTCCCGCTCGCCCAGCACGACCACTACATGTACCAGTACACGGGTCGGGGAGACTCGACGAAGGCCTACCTCGACGAGTGGAAGCTGGAGGACTATCTCCCAGCACTGAAGAAGATTACCCAGGCGGTGTACCTGGATGCGCAGGCTGGGGTCGCCCCCTACACCGCAAAGCGTCCAGCTCCAACGGTAACCACTTTACTTTGCTCGCGGTCGCAGTTTATGCAGTCGCGGTAATTCTGATTTAACTTTGTATTCGTCGCAGCTATTCCAAGTGGTGGAAGGGTGGCTCCCACCTTCGGATGACGAGAACTCGAGCTTGTCCGCCCAGGACGTAGGCGAATCGCCGCCCGCTAAGGGCGACGAGGACGATGACGACGAGTCCGAGGAGGAGGTAGCCCCGCTGGTCCGAAAGACCCGCGGACAACGACAGCGCGCGATCGAGGCAAGCAGAAGCCTCGAGCGTCATGATGACGATGACGAGCTCCCAGAGACCACTTCGCGCCGTCAAGCCACTCCGTCAAAGAAGAAGAAGAAGAAAGAAAGGGAGGTAAGGGCCCCCCGAAGAAGAAGACGAAGCCATCGAAGCCGGCCTCGCCGCCGCACTCGGCGAGAAGCTCTAACGCTCCCAGCCGGCCGGTAAGGATGCGCCACCAGTGGCAGCCGCACTGGACGCGGCGACCGAGGAAGTGCCGCTGGCTTCAATGCCTCCGCCATTCGCCCCTGTCTCTGGGCTGGGGGATGTTCCGGCTGCGGCGGCTTCGCCTCGCCAGGAGGCTCCTGCCGAAGATATCTCAGAGGCTCCAGCTGCGGCCTCAACGACGAAGAAGCCGTCCGTGTCTTGGGCACGAGACGTCCTGGAGATGGGGCTCAGTCGCCGACTTGGCCCTGAACTAGAAAAACCAACCGGCCTCCGTACGGGGCTACGTTTTATTCCAGTCGCCAAGTGAGGGCACTCACCTTTCCTTGTTTCTCATAATTACTTCAATTGTTTTTTAATTATACGATTGATGCACAGGACCGGAGTGAAAAGGATGGGCCATCCGACCGTGGCTAAGGTGCCGCCCGTCATTAGCGAGGAGGATCCTTCCCGCAAGAGGAAGGCGGACGAGGTCGTTGCTTCGGCGGATGGTAGCAAGAAGGCCAAGGGCGACGACACCGTCACTATCTCTGACGACACGGCGGTCGCACCAGCCGGACCTGTGAAGGAAGCAGCCGCGTCTACGAAGGAGGGTGCTCCCTTGCCTGGACCGGCGGAGCCGACCTCCTTTGGAGCAGGTGCTTCTATCGCCACGTTCCCGCGCTTCGTGACCAAGGCGGCCGCGGCGAGTGGGACTTCCCCCTCAAGCCACGCTCCTGGGACCGCCGATGCTGAAGTCGACCAACGTCGTGGGCATACGCCGGTTCTCCTCGCGTCTGTGGACGCGATACAACTCCACGGCATGCTTGGCGCAGCCATCCAGGTACATCCAGTTCCCGAGGATCAGGTCGGTGTTTTGCAGCGGCCTGATTCTTATAATATCTTAGCTTTATTTTTCGCATCCAGTCCCCGAGTGTGCACGCGCTAAATTTTAGCAGGTGGGCACTTAGAATTTTCTTGATCGCCAGTCCCCGAGTGCGCACTCGCTGAATTTCAGCGGGTGGGCACTTAGGAATTTTTTGATTGCCAGTCCCCGAGTGCGCACTCGCTGAATTTCAGCGGGTGGGCACTTTAGGAATTTTGCTTTGATTAACCTTTTTGTTGACGTGCAGGGTCTGCAGCTTGAGTCGGCTGACCGATTGGCCGCGAAGCAGCGTGCGGAGAAGGAGCTGGCCGTCGTCCAGGAAGCGAACAAAAGGCTTCAGGCTGTTGCCGTGAAAGCAGAGGAAGCTCGCCAGGGGCTTGTCCCTGCTGGTGAATTGGCGGTGGCGCAATCGGCTTTGAGTGCCGCTGAACAGCGGATCGCCAACCTCGAGCGCGAACTACGGGAGGCAAAAGAAGAAGCGAGCTCGGCTGACGGGCGAGCTAAGGCCGCCATTGCAGCCACTGAGGAGGATCACAAGGTGTCGGAGGTCCTTATTGCAGGGCTTCAGGACGACCATACATCGCTTCAACGCTTCATCACGGAACTCGCCCGCCCGCTGCTTGGTGAGTACATCCTCCCTTTCCGGTGGTTGTGTCTTTTGTGGTGTTCGTCGTACTTATTATTGTCTTCTACTCGCAGGTCGCATCATCGATAGCGAGGAAGAGGCGAGCTCGCTCGACTTGAGGCAGTGCGTAAGCATGCTCGTCGATTCGGCAACGTTGTCGGCGACGTGCATTCGCGCCTATCTCCAAGAAATATCGCCCACGGAGGTGATTCCCAGCGACCTCGTTGAGGTGTGGAAGTATTTGGAGAAGGCGCCCGCGGTCGTTGAGTTCATGACGCGGTCGGCGTTTCGGCGCGGAGCGTCAACGACGCTTAGTCTTGGACTTGCCCACTTCCCCGAAGACTTCAACATCGACGATGTGACGAGTGGATATCCATCGTCGACTGGCGCGGTGGAGCTGTCCGAGGTTCTCAAGTTGCAGGATCGCGCCGCCACGTACTCAGAACGTCTCTGGGCAATGGGCGACCTCCTTCCGTACCAGGAGACGGTCGTCGCGCCGAACGACCCCGAGCCGCCACATCGTGACTTCAAGGTGGAGCAACCTTTTCGCGCGGCAATGGCGGGTGAACTGACGACGTATCCGTCGAACCCTTACACGCCGTTCATCCGCAATCGCCGGGATGTTGGTGAGTCGTCATCAAAGCCTGCAGAGTAATATAGTTTCCCTTGTGGCGTTAGTAGCAGGTCTGCCATGCGGGCATACTTTGTAGCATGAAACAATGCGATATGCAATTGAATGAGACATCGTGTCTATTTTGGTATTTGTTGTGTGCTTGTGATTGAATTTTGAACGAGTCCCCGAACGCGTCCACCCTTTTTTGTGGGGTTTACCTCGTATGCGATATATGTGTTGTTGTTATGTGTTTTGTTATTTTGGTCGACTCGCTCGAGCTCGAAGATCAAGTCGCTAGGCGACTCCCTTAAGTGCTCTGTACTTTACCGTTTTCCCTTGCGCGAACGAGGTCGGGTGGCCGAGTCCCCGAGCGTGGTACTTGTTTGTTCTAGGCGCAACTCGAGGGTGGTTGAGGACTTAGCGCGTTGTTTTGAGCGCGTCACTCCTGCCTGGCCCGTGGGGTCAGTCGCGTGGCGAGTCCTGGGCATGCTCTCCTACTTGGCGTTTTCCCTGGCCGCTCACGATGAACTGGTCTTCAGTCCCCGGGCGTGGTACTTAGCCGTTCGAGTCGCTATGCCGAGGATGCGGAGGACCAAGGTCGCTGTGAGAAGCGAGGGCAGTTGTCTTGGTTCATAGAACCAGTCGAGCTAGGCGACTCCAATGGGGCTCCGGGTGGGCGTTTTTCATGGACGATGCAAGACCTGAGGTGACTCGGTGCTCTTACACCGCACTACTTAGCCGTGCCGATCGCTGTACCAAAGGTTGACTTCTGCGGTTAGCGTAACGCTGTTATTACGAGTGCGAGTGGCACAAGTCATGGAGAGTAAGCGCAATTTGCGGTAACCATTTCTTTTTATTTCATAGCGACTGGAGAGTACATGTGTGGGGTTCTAGGAGTAGAACTTCCGTAGGAGGTTTACATTCCATGGTTGCTTGACGTCGAGTTCGCCGTCCCCACGGACGTCGATGAGGTAGTAGGCGTCGTTGCCGAGTACGCGCCCGATGGCGAATGGGCCTTCCCACGGAGGGGAGAGCTTGTGCATGCCCTTCTTATCCTGGATGAGGCGTAACACCAAGTCGCCTACTTGGAAGGTGCGAGCTTTCACCCGCCGGCTGTGGTAGCGGCGGAGTCCCTTCTGGTAGATAGCGGTGCGTGACCGAGCGAGGTCACGTGCTTCGTCGAGTTGGTCCATCCCGTCTTGGCGGGCAAGCTCGTTCGTAGCTTCCGTATAGTGAACGACCCGCGGCGAGTCGTGCTCAAGGTCGGTGGGCATGACTGCCTCGGCGCCGTAGACCATGAAGAAGGGGATGAACCCTGTCGATCTGTTGACCGAGGTGCGGATCCCCCAGATGACGGAGGGCAACTCTTCGACCCAGCATCCGGCGGTGCGCTCGAGTGGTACTTGGAGTCGCGGCTTCAGGCCGTGGAGGATGCTTTGGTTGGCGCATTCCGCCTGGCCGTTGGATTCTGGGTGGGCGACTGACGCGAGGTCGAGCCAGATGTGGTGCTTTTCGCAGAATTCGTCCATGGCTCCCTTGGCGAAGTTGGTGCCGTTGTCCGTGATGATGCTGTTTGGGAACCCGTAGCGATATATGAGCTCGCGTAGGAATTTAGTTGCGGTCTTCCCGTGGCATTTCCGGACTGGCTTCACCTCCACCCATTTCGTGAATTTGTCGACGGCGACTAGCAGGTGGGTGTAGCCGGAGGGGGCCTTCTTGAAGGGGCCTACCATATCCATGCCCCACACAGCGAATGGCCAGGTGATGGGGATTGTTTTGAGCGCCGAGCTTGGTACGTGCGTCTGGTTGGCGTATTTCTGGCACCCGGCGCACCGCTGGACGATATCGACAGCATCAGCGTGTGCGGTGGGCCAGTAAAAGCCATGTCGCATAGCCTTGGCGACCAGGGAGCGAGCGGCGGCGTGGTGGCCGCAGTCACTGGAGTGAATGTCGTGGAGGATCTTGCGTCCCTCAGCTGGCTGGACACAGCGTTGGAACACGCCGGTGACGCTGCGCTTGTGGAGCTCGCCATCGATGATGGTGTAGGACTTGCATCGACGAGCGATCATCCGAGCGTCCGTCTCGTCTGCCGGCAGGGTGCCGGCTTCCAGGTAGGCGATGTAGGGCTTGGTCCAGTCGTCTGGCTCGTTGACGAGTGCGACCAAGGCTGCCTCTGGTTGGAGTGGGACTCCGATGTCGATATCCCTCGGGGGAGAGACTGATGGCTTGGTGATCGTGTCGAGGAACACGCCGGCGGGTGGTGCGAGTCGAGCCGACCCGATGCGAGAGAGTGCGTCGGCCTCCTTGTTTTTCCGTCTGTCGATCCACGCGACGGAGTAGCCGGTGAAGTATCCGCCCAACTTGTCCACTTCTTGGCGGTACGCCGCCATGGTAGGGGAGACGGCGTCGCAGGTGCCGGCGACTTGCCCCGCGACAAGGTCGGAATCTCCGTAGCAGCGGAGGCGATTGACGTTCATCTCCTTGGCAGCTCGCATGCCGTGGAGTAGGGCCTCGTACTCAGCCATGTTGTCGAGGCAGAGGATGTAGCGGAGTTTGTCGCCCTTTGGTGAAGTTAGCACTATCCCTACTCCTGCACCGTCCGCGTTCTTGGAACCGTCGAAGTGCAGGCTCCAGTAATGGAGGTACGGCAGCTTCTCTGGCTGCTGGGCCTCTTCCCAATCGGCGATGAAGTCTGCCAGTGCCTGCGACTTGATCGCTTTTCGTGGCTCGTATTTGATGTTGTGGACGCCGATCTCGACGGCCCACTTGGCGACCCGCCCGGTCGCCTCGCGGTTGCGGATGATGTCTTGCAGTGGTGCTGAGGAGACGACCGTGATCGGGTGCTCCTGGAAGTAGTGCGGCAGGCGCCGCTGAGCTCTGAAGACCGCGTACACTAGCTTTTGGTACTGTGGGTACCGCTGGCGCGACTCGGTGAGGACCTCGCTGATGTAGTACACCGGCCGCTGGACTGGGCGCTCCTTTCCTTCCTCTGGTCGCTCGACGACCATGACGGCGCTGACAACGCGCTCGGAAGCCGCGACGTAAACCAGCATGGGTTCTTTGTCGGCGGGGGCAGCGAGTAATGGTGCGGCGAGTAGCACCTTTTTGAGGTCACGGAGCGCGTCGTCCGCCTCCTTGTCCCACTGGAAGGTGGGGTTCTTGCGCATCAGGCGGTATAGGGGCATCGCCTTTTCTCCCAGGCGGGGGATGAAGCGACTGAGAGCCGCTACTCGCCCAGCCAGCTTCTGGACGTCGCGTAGGAACTCGGGTTTGCCGAGCCGGTTGATCGTGTCGATCTTCGTGGGGTTCGCCTCGATCCCTCGTTTGGAGACGACGTACCCCAGTAGTTGTCCGGCTGGTACACCGAAGGTGCATTTGCCTGGGTTGAGCTTTATCTTATATCTTCGCAGGTTGGCGAATGTTTCCGCTAGGTCGGCGAGTAGGTCGCCTTGGCGAGCCGATTTCACGACCACGTCGTCGATGTAGACGTGGATGTTGTGGCCGATTTGGCTCGCGAGGCATTCTTGCATGCACCGCTGGTAGGTCGCCCCGGCATTCTTGAGGCCGAAGGTCATGGCGGTGTAGCAGAAGGCTCCGAATGGCGTGATGAATGCCGTCTTCTCCTCGTCTTCGACAGCCATTTTGATCTGGTTGTACCCGGAGTAGGCGTCGAGGAAACATAGCGACTCCGAGCCCGCGGTTGAATCGATTATCTGGTCGATCCGCGGGAGGATGAACTGCTCTTTTGGGCAGGCGCTGTTCAGGTTTGTGTAGTCGATACACATTCTCCAGGTCCCGTTCTTCTTCTCGACCAGGACTGGGTTTGCCAGCCACTTGGAGTACTTGATTGGCCGGATGAAGCCGGCAGCGAGTAGACGCTGCACCTCCTCGGCGATTGCTCGACGGCGTTCTTCATTGAAGGGCCGCAGCGACTGCTTGATAGGTAGCACTTTGGGGTCGGCGTTTAGCTTGTGCTCAGCGAGCTCCCTAGGGACACCGGGCATGTCAGAGGGTTTCCATGCGAAGATTTCCCTGTTCTCACGGAGGAACTCGATGAGCGCGCCTTCCTATGCTGGGCTCATGCCCGTCCCGATCGTCACTGTCTGGCTGGAGTCGCCTGGGACCAGCTCGACGGTGCGGGTGTGCGTCGTGGCCTCAAAGGTTGAGGTGTTTGCGCCCTCTGAGTTGGGATTCTTGAGTATGGTGGGGTCGTCGTTATTGACTCCGCTCGCGTACTTGGCGAGCTCATCGGCGTGGTTGGTCTCCGCCACGATGACGGCGTCAGCGAGCTCGGCTCCTTTGGCCTCGCACACGGCGGCCATGTCGGGGTCGCCGTGGATGGTGATGACGCCACACGGCCCGGGGAGCTTCATCGCGTAATACGCGTAGTGGGGCGCTGCCATGAATTTAGCGAACGCCTGGCGCCCCAGGACGCAGTGGTAGGGGCTGTCGAAGGGCACCAGCTCGAAGACGATCCGCTCGGTGCGGAATTTTGCCGGTGTGCCGAAGGTGACTGGCAGCGTGATCTTGCCGATCGGGTACGCCTTCTGACCGGGGACGATGTCGTGGAATGTGGTGTGGGTCGTCTCGATCATCGACTGCGGGAGCCGCAGCCGCCTAAAGGTGTCGAGGTACAGGATGTTGATGGAGCTGCCGTCGTCCATCAGTGTCTTGGGGAGCCAGTAGTCGCCGACCTTGGGCTTGACCACCAGGGCGACTCGTCCTAGGTACTCGATGCGTGGCGAATGGTCTTGGCGGCTCCAGGTGATGGGCTGCTCCGACCAGTTTAGGAACTGGGGAACGTCCACCTGGGCCACCGCGTTGACGGCGACAGCGCGGGCGATGACCTTCTTCTCGCGCTTCGTGTTAAAGCCTGTGAAGGTGTGGAGCGAGCCGGCTACTTTGCCGAATTTTCCGCCGTTTGGCGGGTCGTTGTCGGGGTCCTCCCGCGCTCGCCGTGCCTTCTCGATTTCCCTGAGGGTGTGGCAATCGGCGGTGGTGTGCGTTGCGGGCTTCCCTTCCCTGCTATGAAACGCACATGGTTGGTTGAGGAGAGCCGCGGGGTCGAACCTTGGCTTGGCCTTGTAGTTGCCGCCGTCGCGGCGTTGTCCTCCGTCGCGGCGGAAGCTCTTGGGCTCGCGTTGCGCGTGCCCGGCGTTGGCGACGAAGTCGACTCGCCCGTCACTGCGGCGCTTGCCGGTGAGGCGAGTGCTGCTGTAACGTAGGTCGGATCGGCGTCCGCCGTCGTTGCCGCTCGTGCGGAGTTGGCCTCCTGACTCGTCGTCAGTTTCCTGGTTTGGATCTTCCTCGGCGTACCGTTTGGCAATCTCGAGGAGGTCGGGGATGTTGTCGAGTGTGCGGGAGTGTCGCTTGAGCTTGGCGACCAGGGGCTCGTAGCGGCACGAGGTTTTGAAGCAATGGATCGCGGTGTCCGGGTGGATGCCGACCGCGTTGTACCAAAGTTCTTGCCACCGTTGGACCCAGTTGCGGGTCGACTCGCGGGGTCCCTGGACGCATCGCTCCAGGTCCTCGATAGTGGTGGCGCGGGTGTAGGAGCACTCGAAGTGCCTGACGAAGGCATCGCGCATCTCCTCCCAGGAGTCGATACTGTCCTGGGGGAGGGTGTTGATCCACTGCCTGCACGTCCCCTCCATCATCAGGGGGAGGTAACGGGCGGCTAGCAGGTCAGTGTGGCCTGCGATCCCCATCGCCATGAGGTATGTGTCGAGCCAGACGGCGGGGTCGTACGAGGAGTCGTTCTTTTCTATCTCTTTCGGCGCCTTGAAGTTTGGCGGGTACTTCTCGCCTCGGATCATTGGTCCGAAGCACTTGGGTCCGAGTCGACTGAGCGACCCCATGGGCTCGCCGTCGCGGCTATTAGTTAGGGTATGTCGCAGGTCGTCGGGCTGGCGTGCGCGCCAAGTTTGGTTGTTGATGATGTGGGTGCGGGCGTCGATGGGTTGCCCGTTGGCGGCGACGAGGTTGATTGCCGGCCTGGGGTCGTTGGTGGAGAGTGCCGCGTTCGCGGGTCGGTGTTGGAGCTGCAGTGGCTCTGGTGGCGGGCAGTTGAGGGTGTTTGCCGCTGCTAGGCGGCCGCTAGAGGCCGCTCTGCTTCCTGAGGAACGCGAGTATACTCGACCTTGCGAGTTGGCGCCCGCTCTTTGCTGCTCGACGGCCTTCGCGAGCAGGGCCCTGACGTATTGGATCTGTAGGGCGCCGTCGCCGGTGGCCGTGATGCTGTCGGCTGCTGCTCGGCCTGCCACGAGGTTGTCCATTGGGGTGGAGAACAGTGGGAGGCCGTTTGCGTCTCGCTCCCGTGAGGAGACTACTATCCGCGGCTGGTCCCTGGGAGGGGTGCGGTTGGGTGGAGGTGGGGCGCCCATCGCCGTTGATCCTGGCGGGGGCCGGGCGCTTCCTCCTGGTGGCGCGTTCTCGCAGATCGCGCGCTTCGCCACGCGGGCCGGGTCATTGTCGTCGTCGAAGTTCAGGGCACGCCCTTGAACGATGGGGTTCAGGCGTGACCTGATCCGCTGCTGGTGGTAGCGTGATAGCTCCTGCGCCGTCACCTGCTCGAGGCGAAATTTTTCGCGCTCGGCTTGCTCCTTGCGCACCGCCTCCGCCAGTTTCAAGCGGAGTTCCTCGACCTCCGTTGCCGTGGCGTTAGGAGGGATTGGGGTGGAGAATGGATCCTCCGGCGGATCGGTGCCGGTTGCCATGTAGGTCACGGCATGGCGACCGGTTCCGTCACGGAGGTCGGCGGAGTTCTCCGACCCGGAGTCGAATTCGAAGATCCCGAGGATGGAGGGGTCCTTGAAGTCTCCCACGTTGGAGACCTGGGCGATGGAGCCCGCGGATGAAGCCGCGGTGATGGATCTGGCGAGTAACGCCGGGGTCGCTGAGTCGGCGTCGTCATTGAGGGCCGCGTCCTCTGCGGCCGCTGAGTTTTCGGCCACGTTGATGTGGGCCGAATTATACTCGGAGGTGAGGCGGTGGATCGTGCGGATCTGGCTCTTGGAGAGCCGATCGCGTGGCGGTGACTCGCGGATGCGAGCCGAATCCTCCAAGATGATGACATCGGTGAGGCCGACGAAGAGGCTGATCGTGCCGATCGGCAGGATCACGCTGTGCGTGACGGGTCGCGCCGCCAGGACGTAGCTGCTCGGCAAGATTTGGAGCATCTCACCGATCGCTATCATGCGGCCGGTGGCGACTGTCTCGTTGATGGGCAGATTGGATCTCACCGCAGAACACCGGCCGGACCGGCCAGGCCCCACGGTGGGCGCCACTGTCGTGGGAATAGTCACGGCAGATGCTACAATTGGCAGCGAGTAGTAGAATGAGGGGCAAGGGCGGCCAGCCATCTGCGTTGCGAGATGAGGGCAAAGACACAGGGTTTTACCCAGGTTCGGCCCCCCGGAGGGTAAAGACCTACTCCTGCTAGATTGTATTATGGAGGTGTTACAATGGGCGAGCTCGGCTGTTAGGCGGCGAGTCGCTTGGGTGTATGAGGCAACGTATCTCTACTCGCCCTATAGGGAGGTTTATATAGGCTCACCTCCCTAGGGTTTACATATCTCAACCGATTCAGTTAAAGCTTCGGTAGTCGTTTAACCTAATCCGACTGGGCCTATCTACTCGCCTGGGCCTTCAGCTTCCATTCGCTTGGTTCCTCGCTGGGCTTCAATCCATTCGCCGTCATGCAGGCCCACTCGCCGGTTCTTGGGCCAGTCGGAAACGTCCTGCTGGGTATACCCCGGTAGGCATATCCCCATCAAAAGATTTTCGAAAAAATCTGTTTCTACCTGTTGGTCTGTTTTGACAGATTTCTGTCATTATTTGCATTTGCTTCTTATTGATTCCTTTTTGGGTTCATTTGGGGAATTGAGCTTTTTTAAGGAGTTGCTATAGTAGCTTGTGTTTTTAGTGAAAAGTTTTTCTGTTCCAAAGCTTTGCCTAAGGGTCTAGTATCTTTTAAATACACTAATGTTGCTAATGAAGATTGTGTGAAGTTTTGTATGAAGGAAAATTTTCAGGTGTAGAGAAAGAATAATGTAATGAGATGAAGAATGGAAAAAAATAAAGCTTGGGGATGCCACCCCGTGTCACCCCAAGAAATATTCAAGAGGTACAAGCGTCAAAGCTTGGGGATGCCCAAGGCATCCCCTCTTCATCAATAAAAAGCTCTGGTCTTTCTAGACACTTCATTTTTATTGTTTCATGCACAGTTGTATTGTTCTTGGAGCGTCTTAGTTTTCGTTTTTGGTTTTCGTTTGCTTAGTTTGCTTGAGTAAGTTGGTTGGTTACAACACACTTCTTTTGGAGAGAGACACACAGTGTTTTCATTGCCTAGAACACTCTAGTTTTCATTCTTATTGTCTTGTGAGTGTTCTCTTTTACTAGCACTGTCTTTAGCCTTAGTTTTCTTGTGCTTTTAGCTTAGAACTTTTTAGTTCTTCTTTGTGGATTTGTAAGACAATCTCACTGATCTTTATTGATTATTATCTTTGTGAGTTTTTTCAAATAGGTTGATTGGTGTTGCAAAAGAGTAGAAAGTTTCATGCTTATAGTGGTACAAAGTGAGCTTGCTTTGACTGTGGCCTAGACTTTATCTTGTCATGCTAGGTGTTGTTTTGACCTTATGCTTAGTGATTATTGTTGTAGAATGACTTGTTCCAAACAATTAGGATTGCTTAGTGTGCCTTGAAGAAATTATGCGTTGTTTTAGCATGCAAAAGCATAGTATTGTGGCTTTCTCCTTTGATGCTTTGTTTGGGTTGACTTGGCACATGCTCACACCATGTTATGACTATGAACAAGTCACCATAGCCTCTATGATCATTTAGTCCTAGACTTGTAGTACCACTCTATGCTTTGATTAGTAATGTTTTCTCGCTCTGCATGATTATGGCCATTATTGCTCTCTTAGTTGGTCGCTCCCAGTATTTTGCTAGCCTTCACTTTTGCTGAGTAAGCTCTACTCATGCATCCAACTCCCAAGAAACCAAGTTATTCCAAAGTTTCCACTATAAATTCGTATGCATGGTGTGTTACACCATTCCAAGTATATTTTTGTTTTCAGCTATCTTCCAATTAAAAAGTATTTTGTTATGTGAAAACTTAGTGATTAAAGCTCTCACGAACTTGATGGCACACTTTATATTCTTTGCCCCTAATAAACTTGAACCATTATGTCGTCTATGTTGTATATGCTTGCACTTATACGTTGGAATTAGCAGAACCATGCTGTCATGGGGAACATTTTCAACATTGCACTTGTACTTTGTACTCAGTTGATATCATGCTCTTTTGTCTATGGATGTCACCGGTGTGAAATAAAGAGGGAACTTGCAAGTCCATGGAGTTTGTATTTTGTGTTAGAGAAACGCCTTGGCCGCTAGCCTAAGCCATGCCTAATCATGGTGGAAACTTGCAGCATCACCATAGTGAGCTATCTATGAAGCATCCTCAATAAAAACCTATGCACATAGTAAATAAAAAGATCGCTGAGATGCTCATTGTCTGCTTGCCTTGTCATTTTGATTATGGGAAAGCTCATGTACCATGTGCAAGGGGTACACCGTTGGCGGTTCTCTATGATATGCATATACATACAATGACAAGAACTTATAGGTAACTGAAGTTGAGTAGCATGAGGTGTGGCCCTCGTATTCAAGGGACTTGAGATTGCCAACTTATACTTTGTCAAGCATATACACCATAGTTTGTTCACTTTAACCTTAATCACTTCAAGATGCTTATGATAGGGGCAATGAGGGCTCAAAGCTAACAAGTACCATAATTTTTGGAAGCTCTTTTTGAAACTTGAAATCCCTGCTTCCTTTACAAAAAGGCTTTTCTTCCACCATTACTTGAGTCTCCACCTTCTACCTTTAGGCACCATTAAGAGAGCATAGTTTTCATCCTGTGTGTAGTGTTCCAAAGCTTATTGATTGATGCATATTGTGATATTACTTGTTCTTGTGCTATTTGTTTCTAGTCACCCTTGTGAACTTTGAAGGTGTCCTATGCATCTATATTGCTACTCTATGAGGGACAAGCTGATTGCCACTATGCTATGTTTTCTATATGTGAAACAAACAAACGTTTTTCAATGCATGTTATTCATGATCTTTGTTTGTAGCCTTTCATGTTGCATACATAGTTACTATGTCCTATTGTAGAAATCCATATTTCATGCACATGTTTAGAGTTCCTTGATCCCAGCTTTCAATGCTTACAAATGGTTTGATCTTGATTTTGATGGTGCCTGTCACCTCAAAAATTATTCTTTTTATCACTTACCTACTCGAGGACGAGCAGGAGTTAATCTTGGGGATGCTTGATACGTTGGAAACGTATCTATAATTTTTGATGTTCCATGATTATTTAGTATCTACTTTGCTTTGCTTTGTCTACACTTTGAGGTGTTTTTATATCTTTTCTGAAACTAACCTATTAACAAGTTGCCATAGTGCCAGTTGCATGTTTTCTGCTGTTTTTGGTTTCAGAAAGCTAAAAAATGAATATTCTCAGAATTTGACGGGACAAAAGCCAAAGTTCATATTTTTTCGAGAGCGATACAGAAAATCGATGACGAGACAGAGGAGGAAACCAGGGTGGCCACACCCTAGTTCGGCGTGGGCCCACCCTAGGCCACGCCCATAGGGGGTGTGGGCCCCTTGGATCTCCATCGACCTTGCCTCCTTCGCCTATAGGAAGCCTTCGACCCAAAAACCCTAAATCATCTGGCGGAAATCCACAAAAACCTCCACAGCGCCGCCGCCCCCGAAAGGGAGATTCGGGGGACAGAAAGTCTCTGTTCTGGCACCCTACCGGGACGGGGAAGTGCCCCCGGAGCCATCTCCATCGATCTCCACCACCATCTCCATCACTGTTGTTGATTCCCATGATGGGGAGGGAGTAGTTCTTCCTCGAGGCTAAGGGCTCTACCGGTAGCTATGTGTTCATCTCTCTCTCTATGCATGGTCATATTGTGATCATGAGCTTTGTAATCAAGTAGATCTACCTGGCTACTCAAGTGCTTCATTAGATCTCTGCTCTCCCCATGTGTGTGAAAATGACAGTGTGCACGCCATGGTGGCACTTAGGTTTGAGTCTACATAAATACTCTTTGTACTTTAATAGATCTATGCTTTTCCCCCACGTGTGTGTGAAAGTGACAGCGTGCATACCGTGTGTGGCACTTTGGCTAGATTGAATATTTGTTATGAGTTATATTTGGAGTTGGATGTCTCTATGAAATTGTGGTGTTTGTTGGAACCATCTAGCGCTCAAGGTGACAGTGTGGGGTTATCTAGATTGGGGAAGGCAAACTTTGAGGTGTGTTGTTATAGCCCTACCATGGATTAGAGTGTCCAACCGGAGAGTAGTTAAGAGTAGTATCATAAAGAGAGGATATTTATATGAGAGAGTGTTCACTAGTGAAAGTATGATCCCTAGGCCTTGTTTCTAAACATTGAAACACCGTTTGCTACTAGATTTGTTGCATGTTTGCTTGCTTCCATCTTTGTTCTGTTTGCCGGGGAGGTTTTGGGCTTTTACCTTTCCT
Source organism: Avena sativa (assembly GCA_916181665.1). Taxonomy (NCBI): domain Eukaryota; kingdom Viridiplantae; phylum Streptophyta; class Magnoliopsida; order Poales; family Poaceae; genus Avena; species Avena sativa. The sequence continues at coordinate 363,029,482 of OV702279.1, read as the reverse complement.
CCACGCCATCAGATCTTTTCTGGCACCGTTACCCCACGTCAACAACAAGTCAGAAGTTATTTTCTGTCACCGTTACCACTTGTATTTCACTATCTTTTCGCCGAACTAGTGCACCTATACACCTAACAAGTGTATTGGGTGTGTTGGGGACACAAGGGACTTCTTGTATCTTGATTGCAGGGTTGCTTGAGAGGGGATACCTTTGACCACTTCCTCCCTGAGTTCGATAAACCTTGGGTGATCCACTTAAGGAAAACTTGCTGCTGTTCTACAAACCTCTGCACTTGGAGGCACAACAACTGTCTACAAGAATAGAAGTGCGTAGACATCAAGCTCTTTTCTGGCGTCGTTGCTGGAGAGGTAAGGTAAAAGGTACTCACATCCTGGTGTGTGAGTGCTCGAAGTTATTTCCTTTAGATTCTGCAATTTTGTCTTTTTATTTCTTGTTTTCACTAGTTAGGCTTAATGGAAAACAACAACAAAATTAGAGAGCTTTATAGTGTTTATCTTGAGTTAGGACATGAAGTGTTTGAAGAGAAAATTAAAAAACCTATAGAACTTTATTTGCATGATAATAGCAATGTTATTAGTATGAATTCTGTGGACACCATTGTTGCTAATGCTATGGAAAAGTCTAAGCTTGGGGAAGCTAGTTTTTATGAAAATGATCTTTTTAGTCCCCCATCTTTAGAGGAGAAAGTTCTCTTTGATGATACTTTACCTCCAATATATGATGATTACAATGATGAGTATGATATTTTCAGTCCACCTAATATTGAGGAGAAAATTTATTGTGATTACAATATGCCTCCTATATTTGATGACTATGGTGATGAGAACAATAATGATAGATATTTTGTTGAATTTGCTCCCACTACAATTAATAAGAATGACTATGCTTATGTGGAGAGTAATAATCATTTTATGCATGTGGCTCATGATAAGAATGTTTTATGTGATAGTTATATTGTTAATTTTATTCATGATTCTACTAAAAGTTATTATGAGAGAGTGAAACATGGTCTTATGTATCTCAACACTATTAAGTTTCCCCTCTTTATGTTGAAATTTTTGAAGTTGCACATGTTTTGCTTTCCTATGCTTGTTGCTTTGTACTTTCATGACTTGTTTATTTACAAGATTATTATGCATAGTAAGTGGGTTAGACTTAAATGTGTTTTGAATTTGCTTCTTGATGCTCTCTTTTACTTCAATTGATATTTCTTATGTGAGCATCTTCTCAAACTTTCAAGCCTAACTTAAAGGCGTTAAAGAAAAGTACTTGTTGGGAGATAACCCAAGAGTTTTCTTGAGTCTTGGAAGTTATTACTTCTGTAATGACATATCCTTATCCTTTTTGTTTGCTTTTTGTGCCAAGAATGACCTCTAATGAGAGGGAAGTAAGATTTGGGGAGTTGTTGTCCCGAAACAGATTTCTGTCCTCCACCATAAAAATTCGTGAGGAGTCTATGTAACTCGGATTGAGCTGAAAATTTACGAATAAATCCCTAGTATGTTAGCTAACTTTATTTAGTTCAACACTTTTTGATTTGAGCAACAAAAGATTTTCGAAAAAATCTGTTTCTACCTGTTGGTCTGTTTTGACAGATTTCTGTCATTATTTGCATTTGCTTCTTATTGATTCCTTTTTGGGTTCATTTGGGGAATTGAGCTTTTTTAAGGAGTTGCTATAGTATCTTGTGTTTTTAGTGAAAAGTTTTTCTGTTCCAAATCTTTGCCTAAGGGTCTAGTATCTTTTAAATACACTAATGTTGCTAATGAAGATTGTGTGAAGTTTTGTATGAAGGAAAATTTTTAGGTGTAGAAAAAGAATGATGTAATGAGATGAAGAATGGAAAAAAATAAAGCTTGGGGATGCCACCCCGTGTCACCCCAAGAAATATTCAAGAGGTACAAGCGTCAAAGCTAGGGGATTCCCAAGGCATCCCCTCTTCATCAATAAAAAGCTCTGGTCTTTCTAGACACTTCGTTTTTATTGTTTCATGCACAGTTGTATTGTTCTTGGAGCGTCTTAGTTTTCGTTTTTGGTTTTCGTTTGCTTAGTTTGCTTGAGTAAGTTGGTTGGTTACAACACACTTCTTTTGGAGAGAGACACACTCTGTTTTCATTGCCTAGAACACTCTAGTTTTCATTCTTATTGTCTTGTGAGTGTTCTCTTTTACTAGCACTATGTTTAACCTTAGTTTTCTTGTGCTTTTAGCTTAGAACTTTTTAGTTCTTCTTTGTGGATTTGTAAGACAATCTCACTGATCTTTATTGATTATTATCTTTGTGAGTTGTTTCAAATAGGTTGATTGGTGTTGCAAAAGAGTAGAAAGTTTCATGCTTATAGTGGTACAAAGTGAGCTTGCTTTGACTGTGGCCTAGACTTTATCTTGTCATGCTAGGTGTTGTTTTGACCTTATGCTTAGTGATTATTGTTGTAGAATGACTTGTTCCAAACAATTAGGATTGCTTAGTGTGCCTTGAAGAAATTATGCGTTGTTTTAGCATGCAAAAGCATAGTATTGTGGCTTTCTCCTTTGATGCTTTGTTTGGGTTGACTTGGCACATGCTCACACCATGTTATGACTATGAACAAGTCACCATAGCCTCTATGATCATTTAGTCCTAGACTTGTAGTACCACTCTATGCTTTGATTAGTAATTTTTTCTCGCTCTGCATGATTATGGCCATTATTGCTCTCTTAGTTGGTCGCTCCCAGTCTTTTGCTAGCCTTCACTTTTGCTGAGTAAGCTTTACTCATGCGTACAACTCCCAAGAAACCAAGTTATTCCAAAGTTTCCACTATAAATTCGTATGCATGGTGTGTTACACCATTCCAAGTATATTTTTGTTTTCAGCTATCTTCCAATTAAAAAGTATTTTTTTATGTGAAAACTTAGTGATTAAAGCTCTCACGAACTTGATGGCACACTTTATATTCTTTGCCCCTAATAAACTTGAACCATTATGTCGTCTATGTTGTATATGCTTGCACTTATACGTTGGAATTAGCAGAACCATGCTGTCATGGGGAACATTTTCAACATTGCACTTGTACTTTGTACTCAGTTGATATCATGCTCTTTTGTCTATGGATGTCACCGGTGTAAAATAAAGAGGGAACTTGCAAGTCCATGGAGTTTGTATTTTGTGTTAGAGAAACGCCTTGGCCGCTAGCCTAAGCCATGCCTAATCATGGTGGAAACTTGCAGCATCACCATAGTGAGCTATCTATGAAGCATCCTCAATAAAAACCTATGCACATAGTAAATAAAAAGATCGCTGAGATGCTCATTGTCTGCTTGCCTTGTCATTTTGGTTATGGGAAAGCTCATGTACCATGTGCAAGGGGTACACCGTTGGCGGTTCTCTATGATATGCATATACATACAATGACAAGAACTTATAGGTAACTGAAGTTGAGTATCATGAGGTGTGGCCCTCGTATTCAAGGGACTTGAGATTGCCAACTTATACTTTGTCAAGCATATACACCATAGTTTGTTCACTTTAACCTTAATCACTTCAAGATGCTTATGATAGGGTCAATGAGGGCTCAAAGCTAACAAGTACCATAATTTTTGGAAGATCTTTTTGAAACTTGAAATCCCTGCTTCCTTTACAAAAAGGCTTTTCTTCCACCATTACTTGAGTCTCCACCTTCTACCTTTAGGCACCATTAAGAGAGCATAGTTTTCATCCTGTGTGTAGTGTTCCAAAGCTTATTGATTGATGCATATTGTGATATTACTTGTTCTTGTGCTATTTGTTTCTAGTCACCCTTGTGAACTTTGAAGGTGTCCTATGCATCTATATTGCTACTCTATGAGGGACAAGCTGATTGCCACTATGCTATGTTTTCTGTATGTGAAACAAACAAACGTTTTTCAATGCATGTTATTCATGATCTTTGTTTGTAGCCTTTCATGTTGCATACATAGTTACTATGTCCTATTGTAGAAATCCATATTTCATGCACATGTTTAGAGTTCCTTGATCCCAGCTTTCAATGCTTACAAATGGTTTGATCTTGATTTTGATGGTGCCTGTCACCTCAAAAATTATTCTTTTTATCACTTACCTACTCGAGGACGAGCAGGAGTTAATCTTGGGGATGCTTGATACGTTGGAAACGTATCTATAATTTTTGATGTTCCATGATTATTTAGTATCTACTTTGCTTTGCTTTGTCTACACTTTGAGGTGTTTTTATATCTTTTCTGAAACTAACCTATTAACAAGTTGCCATAGTGCCAGTTGCATGTTTTCTGCTGTTTTTGGTTTCAGAAAGCTAAAAAATGAATATTCTCAGAATTTGACGGGACAAAAGCCAAAGTTCATATTTTTCGGGAGCGATACAGAAAATCGAAGACGAGACAGAGGAGGAAACCAGGGTGGCCACACCCTAGTTCGGAGTGGGCCCACCCTAGGCCACGCCCATAGGGGGTGTGGGCCCCTTGGATCTCCATCGACCTTGCCTCCTTCGCCTATAGGAAGCCTTCGACCCAAAAACCCTAAATCATCTGGCGGAAATCCACAAAAACCTCCACAGCGCCGCCGCCCCCGAAAGGGAGATTCGGGGGACAGAAAGTCTCTGTTCTGGCACCCTACCGGGACGGGGAAGTGCCCCCGGAGCCATCTCCATCGATCTCCACCACCATCTCCATCACTGTTGTTGATTCCCATGATGGGGAGGGAGTAGTTCTTCCTCGAGGCTAAGGGCTCTACCGGTAGCTATGTGTTCATCTCTCTCTCTATGCATGGTCATATTGTGATCATGAGCTTTGTAATCAAGTAGATCTACCTGGCTACTCAAGTGCTTCATTAGATCTCTGCTCTCCCCATGTGTGTGAAAATGACAGTGTGCACGCCATGGTGGCACTTAGGTTTGAGTCTACATAAATACTCTTTGTACTTTAATAGATCTATGCTTTTCCCCCACGTGTGTGTGAAAGTGACAGCGTGCATACCGTGTGTGGCACTTTGGCTAGATTGAATATTTGTTATGAGTTATATTTGGAGTTGGATGTCTCTATGAAATTGTGGTGTTTGTTGGAACCATCTAGCGCTCAAGGTGACAGTGTGGGGTTATCTAGATTGGGGAAGGCAAACTTTGAGGTGTGTTGTTATAGCCCTACCATGGATTAGAGTGTCCAACCGGAGAGTAGTTAAGAGTAGTATCATAAAGAGAGGATATTTATATGAGAGAGTGTTCACTAGTGAAAGTATGATCCCTAGGCCTTGTTTCTAAACATTGAAACACCGTTTGCTACTAGATTTGTTGCATGTTTGCTTGCTTCCATCTTTGTTCTGTTTGCCGGGGAGGTTTTGGGCTTTTACCTTTCCTCCACGCCATCAGATCTTTTCTGGCACCGTTACCCCACGTCAACAACATGTCAGAAGTTATTTTCTGGCACCATTACCACTTGTATTTCACTATCTTTTCGCCGAACTAGTGCACCTATACACCTAACAAGTGTATTGGGTGTGTTGGGGACACAAGGGACTTCTTGTATCTTGATTGCAGGGTTGCTTGAGAGGGGATACCTTTGACCACTTCCTCCCTGAGTTCGATAAACCTTGGGTGATCCACTTAAGGAAAACTTGCTGCTGTTCTACAAACCTCTGCACTTGGAGGCACAACAACTGTCTACAAGAATAGAAGTGCGTAGACATCAAGCTCTTTTCTGGCGTCGTTGCTGGAGAGGTAAGGTAAAAGGTACTCACATCCTGGTGTGTGAGTGCTCGAAGTTATTTCCTTTAGATTCTGCAATTTTGTCTTTTTATTTCTTGTTTTCACTAGTTAGGCTTAATGGAAAACAACAACAAAATTAGAGAGCTTTATAGTGTTTATCTTGAGTTAGGACATGAAGTGTTTGAAGAGAAAATTAAAAAACCTATAGAACTTTATTTGCATGCTAATAGCAATGTTATTAGTATGAATTCTGTGGACACCATTGTTGCTAATGCTATGGAAAAGTCTAAGCTTGGGGAAGCTAGTTTTTATGAAAATGATCTTTTTAGTCCCCCATCTTTAGAGGAGAAAGTTCTCTTTGATGATACTTTACCTCCAATATATGATGATTACAATGATGAGTATGATATTTTCAGTCCACCTAATATTGAGGAGAAAATTTATTGTGATTACAATATGCCTCCTATATTTGATGACTATGGTGATGAGAACAATAATGATAGATATTTTGTTGAATTTGCTCCCACTACAATTAATAAGAATGACTATGCTTATGTGGAGAGTAATAATCATTTTATGCATGTGGCTCATGATAAGAATGTTTTATGTGATAGTTATATTGTTAATTTTATTCATGATTCTACTAAAAGTTATTATGAGAGAGTGAAACATGGTCTTATGTATCTCAACACTATTAAGTTTCCCCTCTTTATGTTGAAATTTTTGAAGTTGCACATGTTTTGCTTTCCTATGCTTGTTGCTTTGTACTTTCATGACTTGTTTATTTACAAGATTATTATGCATAGTAAGTGGGTTAGACTTAAATGTGTTTTGAATTTGCTTCTTGATGCTCTCTTTTACTTCAATTGATATTTCTTATGTGAGCATCTTCTCAAACTTTCAAGCCTAACTTAAAGGCGTTAAAGAAAAGTACTTGTTGGGAGATAACCCAAGAGTTTTCTTGAGTCTTGGAAGTTATTACTTCTGTAATGACATATCCTTATCCTTTTTGTTTGCTTTTTGTGCCAAGAATGACCTCTAATGAGAGGGAAGTAAGATTTGGGGAGTTGTTGTCCCGAAACAGATTTCTGTCCTCCACCATAAAAATTTGTGAGGAGTCTATGTAACTCGGATTGAGCTGAAAATTTACGAATAAATCCCTAGTATGTTAGCTAACTTTATTTAGTTCAACACTTTTTGATTTGAGCAACAAAAGATTTTCGAAAAAATCTGTTTCTACCTGTTGGTCTGTTTTGACAGATTTCTGTCATTATTTGCATTTGCTTCTTATTGATTCCTTTTTGGGTTCATTTGGGGAATTGAGCTTTTTTAAGGAGTTGCTATAGTATCTTGTTTTTTTAGTGAAAAGTTTTTCTGTTCCAAATCTTTGCCTAAGGGTCTAGTATCTTTTAAATACACTAATGTTGCTAATGAAGATTGTGTGAAGTTTTGTATGAAGGAAAATTTTTAGGTGTAGAAAAAGAATGATGTAATGAGATGAAGAATGGAAAAAAATAAAGCTTGGGGATGCCACCCCGTGTCACCCCAAGAAATATTCAAGAGGTACAAGCGTCAAAGCTTGGGGATTCCCAAGGCATCCCCTCTTCATCAATAAAAAGCTCTGGTCTTTCTAGACACTTCGTTTTTATTGTTTCATGCACAGTTGTATTGTTCTTGGAGCGTCTTAGTTTTCGTTTTTGGTTTTCGTTTGCTTAGTTTGCTTGAGTAAGTTGGTTGGTTACAACACACTTCTTTTGGAGAGAGACACACTCTGTTTTCATTGCCTAGAACACTCTAGTTTTCATTCTTATTGTCTTGTGAGTGTTCTCTTTTACTAGCACTGTGTTTAACCTTAGTTTTCTTGTGCTTTTAGCTTAGAACTTTTTAGTTCTTGTTTGTGGATTTGTAAGACAATCTCACTGATCTTTATTGATTATTATCTTTGTGAGTTGTTTCAAATAGGTTGATTGGTGTTGCAAAAGAGTAGAAAGTTTCATGCTTATAGTGGTACAAAGTGAGCTTGCTTTGACTGTGGCCTAGACTTTATCTTGTCATGCTAGGTGTTATTTTGACCTTATGCTTAGTGATTATTGTTGTAGAATGACTTGTTCCAAACAATTAGGATTGCTTAGTGTGCCTTGAAGAAATTATGCGTTGTTTTAGCATGCAAAAGCATAGTATTGTGGCTTTCTCCTTTGATGCTTTGTTTGGGTTGACTTGGCACATGCTCACACCATGTTATGACTATGAACAAGTCACCATAGCCTCTATGATCATTTAGTCCTAGACTTGTAGTACCACTCTATGCTTTGATTAGTAATTTTTTCTCGCTCTGCATGATTATGGCCATTATTGCTCTCTTAGTTGGTCGCTCCCAGTCTTTTGCTAGCCATCACTTTTGCTGAGTAAGCTTTACTCATGCGTCCAACTCCCAAGAAACCAAGTTATTCCAAAGTTTCCACTATAAATTCGTATGCATGGTGTGTTACACCATTCCAAGTATATTTTTGTTTTCAGCTATCTTCCAATTAAAAAGTATTTTGTTATGTGAAAACTTAGTGATTAAAGCTCTCACGAACTTGATGGCACACTTTATATTCTTTGCCCCTAATAAACTTGAACCATTATGTCGTCTATGTTGTATATGCTTGCACTTATACGTTGGAATTAGCAGAACCATGCTGTCATGGGGAACATTTTCAACATTGCACTTGTACTTTGTACTCAGTTGATATCATGCTCTTTTGTCTATGGATGTCACCGGTGTGAAATAAAGAGGGAACTTGCAAGTCCATGGAGTTTGTATTTTGTGTTAGAGAAACGCCTTGGCCGCTAGCCTAAGCCATGCCTAATCATGGTGGAAACTTGCAGCATCACCATAGTGAGCTATCTATGAAGCATCCTCAATAAAAACCTATACACATAGTAAATAAAAAGATCGCTGAGATGCTCATTGTCTGCTTGCCTTGTCATTTTGGTTATGGGAAAGCTCATGTACCATGTGCAAGGGGTACACCGTTGGCGGTTCTCTATGATATGCATATACATACAATGACAAGAACTTATAGGTAACTGAAGTTGAGTAGCATGAGGTGTGGCCCTCGTATTCAAGGGACTTGAGATTGCCAACTTATACTTTGTCAAGCATATACACCATAGTTTGTTCACTTTAACCTTAATCACTTCAAGATGCTTATGATAGGGGCAATGAGGGCTCAAAGCTAACAAGTACCATAATTTTTGGACGCTCTTTTTGAAACTTGAAATCCCTGCTTCCTTTACAAAAAGGCTTTTCTTCCACCATTACTTGAGTCTCCACCTTCTACCTTTAGGCACCATTAAGAGAGCATAGTTGCCATCCTGTGTGTAGTGTTCCAAAGCTTATTGATTGATGCATATTGTGATATTACTTGTTCTTGTGCTATTTGTTTCTAGTCACCCTTGTGAACTTTGAAGGTGTCCTATGCATCTATATTGCTACTCTATGAGGGACAAGCTGATTGCCACTATGCTATGTTTTCTGTATGTGAAACAAACAAACGTTTTTCAATGCATGTTATTCATGATCTTTGTTTGTAGCCTTTCATGTTGCATACATAGTTACTATGTCCTATTGTAGAACTCCATCTTTCATGCACATGTTTAGAGTTCTTTGATCCCAGCTTTCAATGCTTACAAATGGTTTGATCTTGATTTTGATGGTGCCTGTCACCTCAAAAATTATTCTTTTTATCACTTACCTACTCGAGGACGAGCAGGAGTTAATCTTGGGGATGCTTAATACGTTGGAAACGTATCTATAATTTTTGATGTTCCATGATTGTTTAGTATCTACTTTGCTTTGCTTTGTCTACACTTTGAGGTGTTTTTATATCTTTTTTGAAACTAACCTATTAACAAGTTGCCATAGTGCCAGTTGCATGTTTTCTGCTGTTTTTGGTTTCAGAAAGCTAAAAAATGAATATTCTCAGAATTTGACGGGACAAAAGCCAAAGTTCATATTTTTCCGGGAGCGATACAGAAAATCGAAGACGAGACGGAGGAGGAAACCAGGGTGGCCACACCCTAGGTCGGCGTGGGCCCACCCTAGGCCACGCCCACAGGGGGTGTGGGCCCCCTGGATCTCCATCGACCTTGCCTCCTTCGCCTATAGGAAGCCTCCGACCCAAAAACCCTAAATCATCTGGCGGAAATCCACAAAAACCTCCACAGCGCCGCCGCCACCGAAGGGGAGATTCGGGGGACAGAAAGTCTCTGTTCTGGCACCCTACCGGGACGGGGAAGTGCCCCCGGAGCCATCTCCATCGATCTCCACCACCATCTCCATCACTGTTGTTGATTCCCATGATGGGGAGGGAGTAGTTCTTCCTCGAGGCTAAGGGCTCTACCGGTAGCTATGTGTTCATCTCTCTCTCTATGCATGGTCATATTGTGATCATGAGCTTTGTAATCAAGTAGATCTACCTTGCTACTCAAGTGCTTCATTAGATCTCTGCTCTCCCCATGTGTGTGAAAGTGACAGCGTGCACGCCATGGTGGCACTTAGGTTTGAGTCTACATAAATACTCTTTGTACTTTAATAGATCTATGCTTTTCCCCCACGTGTGTGTGAAAGTGACAGCGTGCATACCGTGTGTGGCACTTTGGCTAGATTGAATATTTGTTATGAGTTATATTTGGAGTTGGATGTCTCTATGAAATTGTGGTGTTTGTTGGAACCATCTAGCGCTCAAGGTGACAGTGTGGGGTTATCTAGATTGGGGAAGGCAGACTTTGAGGTGTGTTGTTATAGCCCTACCATAAATTAGAGTGTCCAACCGGAGAGTAGTTAAGAGTAGTATCATAAAGAGAGGATATTTATATGAGAGAGTGTTCACTAGTGAAAGTATGATCCCTAGGCCTTGTTTCTTAACATTGAAACACCGTTTGCTACTAGATTTGTTGCATGTTTGCTTGCTTCCATCTTTGTTCCGTTTGCCGGGGAGGTTTTGGGCTTTTACCTTTCCTCCACGCCATCAGATCTTTTCTGGCACCGTTACCCCACGTCAACAACATGTCAGAAGTTATTTTCTGGCACCATTACCACTTGTATTTCACTATCTTTTCGCCGAACTAGTGCACCTATACACCTAACAAGTGTATTGGGTGTGTTGGGGACACAAGGGACTTCTTGTATCTTGATTGCAGGGTTGCTTGAGAGGGGATACCTTTGACCACTTCCTCCCTGAGTTCGATAAACCTTGGGTGATCCACTTAAGGAAAACTTGCTGCTGTTCTACAAACCTCTGCACTTGGAGGCACAACAACTGTCTACAAGAATAGAAGTGCGTAGACACCAAGCTCTTTTCTGGCGTCGTTGCTGGAGAGGTAAGGTAAAAGGTACTCACATCCTGGTGTGTGAGTGCTCGAAGTTATTTCCTTTAGATTCTGCAATTTTGTCTTTTTATTTCTTGTTTTCACTAGTTAGGCTTAATGGAAAACAACAACAAAATTAGAGAGCTTTATAGTGTTTATCTTGAGTTAGGACATGAAGTGTTTGAAGAGAAAATTAAAAAACCTATGGAACTTTATTTGCATGCTAATAGCAATGTTATTAGTATGAATTCTGTGGACACCATTGTTGCTAATGCTATGGAAAAGTCTAAGCTTGGGGAAGCTAGTTTTTATGAAAATGATCTTTTTAGTCCCCCATCTTTAGAGGAGAAAGTTCTCTTTGATGATACTTTACCTCCAATATATGATGATTACAATGATGAGTATGATATTTTCAGTCCACCTAATATTGAGGAGAAAATTTATTGTGATTACAATATGCCTCCTATATTTGATGACTATGGTGATGAGAATAATAATGATAGATATTTTGTTGAATTTGCTCCCACTACAATTAATAAGAATGACTATGCTTATGTGGAGAGTAATAATCATTTTATGCATGTGGCTCATGATAAGAATGTTTTATGTGATAGTTATATTGTTAATTTTATTCATGATTCTACTAAAAGTTATTATGAGAGAGTGAAACATGGTCTTATGTATCTCAAGACTATTAAGTTTCCCCTCTTTATGTTGAAATTTTTGAAGTTGCACATGTTTTGCTTTCCTATGCTTGTTGCTTTGTACTTTCATGACTTGTTTATTTACAAGATTATTATGCATAGGAAGTGGGTTAGACTTAAATGTGTTTTGAATTTGCTTCTTGATGCTCTCTTTTACTTCAATTGATATTTCTTATGTGAGCATCTTCTCAAACTATCAAGCCTAACTTAAAGGCGTTAAAGAAAAGTACTTGTTGGGAGATAACCCAAGAGTTTTCTTGAGTCTTGGAAGTTATTACTTCTGTAATGACATATCCTTATCCTTTTTGTTTGCTTTTTGTGCCAAGAATGACCTCTAATGAGAGGGAAGTAAGATTTGGGGAGTTGTTGTCCCGAAACAGATTTCTGTCCTCCACCATAAAAATTCGTGAGGAGTCTATGTAACTCGGATTGAGCTGAAAATTTACGAATAAATCCCTAGTATGTTAGCTAACTTTATTTAGTTCAACACTTTTTGATTTGAGCAACAAAAGATTTTCGAAAAAATCTGTTTCTACCTGTTGGTCTGTTTTGACAGATTTCTGTCATTATTTGCATTTGCTTCTTATTGATTCCTTTTTGGGTTCATTTGGGGAATTGATCTTTTTTAAGGAGTTGCTATAGTATCTTGTGTTTTTAGTGAAAAGTTTTTCTGTTCCAAAGATTTGCCTAAGGGTCTAGTATCTTTTAAATACACTAATGTTGCTAATGAAGATTGTGTGAAGTTTTGTATGAAGGAAAATTTTCAGGTGTAGAGAAAGAATGATGTAATGAGATGAAGAATGGAAAAAAATAAAGCTTGGGGATGCCACCCCGTGTCACCCCAAGAAATATTCAAGAGGTACAAGCGTCAAAGCTTGGGGATGCCCAAGGCATCCCCTCTTCATCAATAAAAAGCTCTGGTCTTTCTAGACACTTCGTTTTTATTGTTTCATGCACAGTTGTATTGTTCTTGGAGCGTCTTAGTTTTCGTTTTTGGTTTTCGTTTGCTTAGTTTGCTTGAGTAAGTTGGTTGGTTACAACACACTTCTTTTGGAGAGAGACACACTCTGTTTTCATTGCCTAGAACACTCTAGTTTTCATTCTTATTGTCTTGTGAGTGTTCTCTTTTACTAGCACTGTGTTTAGCCTTAGTTTTCTTGTGCTTTTAGCTTAGAACTTTTTAGTTCTTCTTTGTGGATTTGTAAGACAATCTCACTGATCTTTATTGATTATTATCTTTGTGAGTTGTTTCAAATAGGTTGATTGGTGTTGCAAAAGAGTAGAAAGTTTCATGCTTATAGTGGTACAAAGTGAGCTTGCTTTGACTGTGGCCTAGACTTTATCTTGTCATGCTAGGTGTTGTTTTGACCTTATGCTTAGTGATTATTGTTTTAGAATGACTTGTTCCAAACAATTAGGATTGCTTAGTGTGCCTTGAAGAAATTATGCGTTGTTTTAGCATGCAAAAGCATAGTATTGTGGCTTTCTCCTTTGATGCTTTGTTTGGGTTGACTTGGCACATGCTCACACCATGTTATGACTATGAACAAGTCACCATAGCCTCTATGATCATTTAGTCCTAGACTTGTAGTACCACTCTATGCTTTGATTAGTAATGTTTTCTCGCTCTGCATGATTATGGCCATTATTGCTCTCTTAGTTGGTCGCTCCCAGTCTTTTGCTAGCCTTCACTTTTGCTGAGTAAGCTCTACTCATGCATCAAACTCCCAAGAAACCAAGTTATTCCAAAGTTTCCACTATAAATTCGTATGCATGGTGTGTTACACCATTCCAAGTATATTTTTGTTTTCTGCTATCTTCCAATTAAAAAGTATTTTATTATGTGAAAACTTAGTGATTAAAGCTCTCACGAACTTGATGGCACACTTTATATTCTTTGCCCCTAATAAACTTGAACCATTATGTCGTCTATGTTGTATATTCTTGCACTTATACGTTGGAATTAGCAGAACCATGCTGTCATGGGGAACATTTTCAACATTGCACTTGTACTTTGTACTCAGTTGATATCATGCTCTTTTGTCTATGGATGTCACCGGTGTGAAATAAAGAGGGAACTTGCAAGTCCATGGAGTTTGTATTTTGTGTTAGACAAACGCCTTGGCCGCTAGCCTAAGCCATGCCTAATCATGGTGGAAACTTGCAGCATCACCATAGTGAGCTATCTATGAAGCATCCTCAATAAAAACCTATGCACATAGTAAATAAAAAGATCGCTGAGATGCTCATTGTCTGCTTGCCTTGTCATTTTGGTTATGGGAAAGCTCATGTACCATGTGCAAGGGGTACACCGTTGGCGGTTCTCTATGATATGCATATACATACAATGACAAGAACTTATAGGTAACTGAAGTTGAGTAGCATGAGGTGTGGCCCTCGTATTCAAGGGACTTGAGATTGCCAACTTATACTTTGTCAAGCATATACACCATAGTTTGTTCACTTCAACCTTAATCACTTCAATATGCTTATGATAGGGGCAATGAGGGCTCAAAGCTAACAAGTACCATAATTTTTGGACGCTCTTTTTGAAACTTGAAATCCCTGCTTCCTTTACAAAAAGGCTTTTCTTCCACCATTACTTGAGTCTCCACCTTCTACCTTTAGGCACCATTAAGAGAGCATAGCTGTCATCTTGTGTGTAGTGTTCCAAAGCTTATTGATTGATGCATATTGTGATATTACTTGTTCTTGTGCTATTTGTTTCTAGTCACCCTTATGAACTTTGAAGGTGTCCTATGCATCTATATTGCTACTCTATGAGGGACAAGCTGATTGCCACTATGCTATGTTTTCTGTATGTGAAACAAACAAACGTTTTTCAATGCATGTTATTCATGATCTTTGTTTGTAGCCTTTCATGTTGCATACATAGTTACTATGTCCTATTGTAGAACTCCATCTTTCATGCACATGTTTAGAGTTCTTTGATCCCAGCTTTCAATGCTTACAAATGGTTTGATCTTGATTTTGATGGTGCCTGTCACCTCAAAAATTATTCTTTTTATCACTTACCTACTCGAGGACGAGCAGGAGTTAATCTTGGGGATGCTTGATACGTTGGAAACGTATCTATAATTTTTGATGTTCCATGATTGTTTAGTATCTACTTTGCTTTGCTTTGTCTACACTTTGAGGTGTTTTTATATCTTTTGTGAAACTAACCTATTAACAAGTTGCCATAGTGCCAGTTGCATGTTTTCTGCTATTTTTGGTTTCAGAAAGCTAAAAAATGAATATTCTCAGAATTTGACGGGACAAAAGCCAAAGTTCATATTTTTCCGGGAGCGATACAGAAAATCGAAGACGAGACGGAGGAGGAAACCAGGGTGGCCACACCCTAGGTCGGCGTGGGCCCACCCTAGGCCACGCCCACAGGGGGTGTGGGCCCCCTGGATATCCACCGACCTTGCCTCCTTCGCCTATAGGAAGCCTCCGACCCAAAAACCCTAAATCATCTGGCGGAAATCCACAAAAACCTCCACAGCGCCGCCGCCACCGAAGGGGAGATTCGGGGGACAGAAAGTCTCTGTTCCGGCACCCTACCGGGACGGGGAAGTGCCCCCGGAGCCATCTCCATCGATCTCCACCACCATCTCCATCACTGTTGTTGATTCCCATGATGGGGAGGGAGTAGTTCTTCCTAGAGGCTAAGGGCTCTACCGGTAGCTATGTGTTCATCTCTCTCTCTATGCATGGTCATATTGTGATCATTAGCTTTGTAATCAAGTAGATCTACCTTGCTACTCAAGTGCTTCATTAGATCTCTGCTCTCCCCATGTGTGTGAAAGTGACAGCATGCACGCCATGGTGGCACTTAGGTTTGAGTCTACATAAATACTCTTTGTACTTTAATAGATCTATGCTTTTCCCCACGTGTGTGAAAGTGACAGCGTGCATACCGTGTGTGGCACTTTGGCTAGATTGAATATTTGTTATGAGTTATATTTGGAGTTGGATGTCTCTATGAAATTGTGGTGTTTGTTGGAACCATCTAGCGCTCAAGGTGACAGTGTGGGCCGGGTTATCTAGATTGGGGAAGGCAGACTTTGAGGTGTGTTGTTATAGCCCTACCATGGATTAGAGTGTCCAACCGGAGAGTAGTTAAGAGTAGTATCATAAAGAGAGGATATTTATATGAGAGAGTGTTCACTAGTGAAAGTATGATCCCTAGGCCTTGTTTCTAAACATTGAAACACCGTTTGCTACTAGATCTGTTGCATGTTTGCTTGCTTCCATCTTTGTTCCGTTTGCCGGGGAGGTTTTGGGCTTTTACCTTTTCTCCACGCCATCAGCTCTTTTCTGGCACCGTTACCCCACGTCAACAACAAGTCAGAAGTTATTTTCTGGCACCGTTACCACTTGTATTTCACTATCTCTTCGCCGAAGTAGTGCACCTATACACCTGACAAGTATATTGGGTGTGTTGGGGACACAAGAGACTTCTTGTATCTTGATTGCAGGGTTGCTTGAAAGGGGATACCTTTGACCACTTCCTCCCTGAGTTCGATAAACCTTGGGTGATCCACTTAAGGAAAACTTGCTGCTATTCTACAAACCTCTGCACTTGGAGGCCCAACAACTGTCTACAAGAATAGAAGTACGTAGACATCAGTGGGTTCGATATCTTAACTTCGAAACTAGCTACAAACGATTTGCAGTCATCAACTATCGGTTGGATCGAAGATGATTGAGCGATTCGATGAACATTTTAGATGAGTTCTGATGATGAACTTTTAGCGAATACCTTTGGAAGAAACTAGGGTAGAGTTTTCTAGAGTAATAGGTGTGGAGCTGTAACTATCAATGTGATTGCAACTGTAATACCACTTCATGAAGATCAAAGATATTTTCAACATGCGGCAAAGCATCTCCAAACTAAATCAACAAAAAATAAACTAGCAATTAACAAATATTTTGGTAGCCTAGTTGAATTTTACTATCACAGTCACACCATATCGTCTACATCTTCATGTCTAGATCGAAAAGTTGCCAGTGATCCCTTGCCCACATAATTAAAGAAAGTGGGGTCTTGCCTTGATGTCTAAAGATTGAAAGACTTTGATAAACTACACCTACCAAACACAATTGGCTAGAATATGTAATATGTTGCATAAGATTTAATGAATCAGAAATGAATCAATAGAACACACTTCAAAGATCTGTTCCACCTTTAGAAGACCTTGCGACAAAAAAACACAAAATTTCTTCTCTCTCGGGCATGTTGTTTTAGCCACCTTGGGATGCTTTTGATGAAATAGTTCGGAGCGAGCGATATGACTTTCTTAATGAGAACGGACGGCCGCACCATCTTTTCATGTGTGGAAGTACTCAAATGTTTGAAGGTAGGACAGCAAGATGCATTTGAGGTACATGATTCTAGATCTCTTGGATACTTCCTTCTAATAGCCCTAGCTTTGAAAATGGTATAGTTTAACTATTGATGGTTCGAATCCCTCTCTCTCCCCTCCTTTTGCTTATTGAATATGTTTGTTTCTTTAAATTTTTATTTATTCCGTCCTTTTACCAAGTAGTGGGAAACTATAAGTATTCCTTTAGTAAATGACCATTGCTCCTAAAAAACACTTGTATGTATACACCAAAAACCCTGGGTATCGCGGGGTAAATCTGACTATTTCTACCAATGTAGGTTTCGCTTCACCACTCACATGGGGGTAGTCTTCAGGGTTCATAACTACCCCTCTTACTACTGGGTGTTTTCCTAGCCAACACTTAGATCTAGCTCTACCAAACTTGTTTGGTGCACCAACGCATGCTACGATGTTCCACCATGTTGTGTTAATGACAATGATGCAACCAAGGTCTTTAGATTTAATGCACACTCAATAGATAAACAAGGACGACGATATTTAGCGAAGAGTGTGAAGCCATGTCAGCGAGTCAAAGAACTGAAAGATGTGCCAGAGTTGTAGGACTAAAGGATGTATTTATTCAAAAGATATCCAAAGAGAGACCTAATGTAGGGCCAAAAATTATAAAATGTATTATATAAATAATATATGCCCTAGAAGACAATAATAAAGATGTTTTTATTGACATATGTTATTAGTTAGTAATAGTTTTGTATCATGCTATAACTGAGTGTGATATATAAAAACCCAGGTCCCTAGTATCCTCTAGACTAGTTTGTTGGGCAGCTGACGATCGAGGTTTCTCGATCATGAAATTTACACAATAATTGACAACGAGGTCACTTCATTAGAATAATAAAGTGAACCCTAGTATTACAATATGATCCAGTCACAAATTTCAACATTACGATATCTAGCAAAGCGCAGTGATTCAGTCCTTCGACTATGAGATCATATTAATATCCTTATCTCTTGAGGATGCTTTGATCACATCAACCGTCATATCCGTAACTGGGTGACCATAAAGGTGTTTGTCAGGTTTTTAGAGGAACTTTTGAGGCCTATGTATTAAGACCGAGATTTGCCAATCCGAGTGACGGATAGATACCCTGGGCCCACTCGGTGAAACTACATCTACAAGTTTGCAAACATGTGACTAGGTCACGGGGATGTAATATCACGCAAATGATTAAATGTATTTGTCGGTAACAAGATCGAACTAGGTATGTAGATACCGAAAAACAGATCTTGGACAAACTAGGTATCATAGAGCAAAGGGAATGGGACTCGACGTTCAAGGTTCAAGATATCAAGTTATTTGTGGAATGCATGGGGCCATCATGTGTTTCCAGGTAACGTTGTTGTTCATTGATCAGAGATGTGTCACAATCATGTCTATGTATTCCTGAGCTGTAGGGTGTCGCACTTAAGGACAGAGACGCTTAGGGATTGATTCATGATCGTAGGAGAAAAAAGAGAAGACTCCAAAATTATTCTGGGGTGATACCGGAATGGTTTCAGAGATATCCAATAATGATCGGAGGGGTCCAAAAGGTGTTTCGGAGCGACGGGTATTAAATAATTTGTATTTAGATTAATTAAATAAATTATATTAAAAATATATTTTAAAATTGAATTTTAAGGCAGCCCACCTATTTGGGCCTCACCGGAGGAGGCCTAAGAGGGGGTCGCACCTAGGGAAGGCCTTGGGAGGCCGACGGCCACTAAGTGGCTCCCACCATGTGGGACCCATGAGGAGGCTGGCCGGCGACGCCTCCCCCCACATCCTCTCTTGATTAGTCGCACTTAGAGACTTTGAGGGAGGTGGTGCCTCCCTTCCAAGCACCCATCTCCCCAAATTCATTCCCATCAATTGGCCTCTCTCTCTCTCATATGTGATTCCCAAGTTTGGATCTGCATACGGGATCACCATACGCACGGTCGTGCTGCTGGACTCAGTCCGAATCAATGTTCTTCTGCTGCTTTGCTAGACCGAAGCCTGGGAGACGTCTCTATACCGTATGTGTTTAAGGCTACGAGACACCGCCACTTGTGGTGCTTTTGCTTGGAGCTTGGAGCTTGGACGCCGGCATGAACATGAGGTTGGCTACGTCATACAAGGACTAGGGATGACTTGCGAGGAGCTTCATGGTCTTGAGGTCGGGTAAGTACGTCATTCATGTTTCACGCGAAATGTTAACCGCGTTCGGTCTTTAAAGGTATAAACACTGAATCCCTGCTCGTTACCTTATATCTGCATAGATAGATCTTGGCTAGGTGTGTCTATCATAGGAATTTTTTTATTTTCTGCCATAAAACCCCTTCGTTATATTAATACAAATAAAACTCCTGTCCAGTGCACCAAAACAAGAAGGTGAAAAAATACGTGATTTCACATGCCAACAAGTTAAGTAAGATGACACCAGATCCTTCGCCACTGAATCTAGTAATTGTTAATTATTTATACCATGGATAAAATACTTTAAACTCGGACTCCCGCGATCTAGACTTTTCAACACCGACTCCGTGTGGTGAGCTGATGTGTGCAACTCCATCTCTCCAATCAAAGTAAAACATGAGCTTACCCGCAAAAAAAAGGAGTAAAACATGAGCTAGTGGAATTGCCTCCAATCTCTACCAGCTAAAAGGCGCCCTTATGTGGCTACGTGTAGTTGAGCTGGTGTTCCTCTGGCGTATGCGTTGTATCGGGGTAATCACAATCAAAAATTTCCTACATATTATTTTTTACAACTAAAACTAGCACAGTGGCCCTCGCATTGTGAGGGCAGCATGCATATTGCCTTTGATGTTCTTCAATTCAATTTATGATTACACACATACTCATGTTACCGGATCTGACACTAACCCATTTGATTCAATAGCCGTTGTCTAAACTAAGTTGAAGATAGTATCATGAGCAAGGAACAAATATATCTGACTGGTGACTGTTTTTTCATTCATAAATTCAAAAAATATATAATAATGAGTTAATGTATATGGTCCTTATTAGCACATGGTATTAGTAAGTAAGAAAATAAAAAGGTTTGGATCTCGCTAGTTAGCTAGTCTATAAGTGGCAGTATATCTATACATAGAGATAAAGTTGGAATTTGGGCCTAGAATATCTGCATGTTGTAGTGAAATAAAATTTCAACCAAAGTAATTGCCAGATGTGTTTATGTACAATTATGAAGATCAGGTCTAGCAGATTAATTTTATATGGTTTCCTTTACTGTAGAATTTTCTAGTCTTATTTTCTCTTATTTTGTAATAGAGTTGGGGTCATATGTCACGAACATATATAAGGATCCAAGTTCAGATGAAAATACCATGAAACTTTGCGAATATTGGTCATGTGACTATATATTAAATACTTTTCGTTCTTAGAAATGTGCCTAGCTTACTTTCTTACATGAGTGGATCAATAACCACACCACCATAGTTCAAGTATTCATTGTCGCCAATTTCGGTTCTCCTTGCGTGAAAATAAATTGTAACAACCACCTACATATTTCCTAAAGGAAACCAATCTAATATTTAGATATGTATAAGAAGTTAATACATCAAAATTATTTTTGCATCATTGGAAGTTATGTCGTTTTTTTTCCATCCGGTACTTCTTCATATCATTTACTTACTTTGTTAAAAGATAGATTATGCTCTAGACATGTCTACATTCTCCAAGATATAAGTTAGTTATTTATTATATATGAATATGTTGTTAAAAATCATATGATTAAAAAATATAAATATATACTTTTTCGTCACATATTTGTCTAAATACCGATGTATCTATACACAAAATAGTGTCTCCATGCATTCGAAATTGCAAAAATCTGTGGCAACCTTTCTAGGATGGAGGGATTATTATTTTCACTCGACTGGTCCTAGTGATCTGTTTACCCTCTACTAGTAGAGTGCCCGTGCGTTGCTACGGAATCCAAGACGTGAAAAATAACGATAAAAATATCTTTTTTCCCTTCAAAATTACTGATAGCTATAATTGACTAATACAACTGGCTTACCCCTTCTAGCCAATGATTTCCTCTCATTCCGGCCCTTTGTAGGCAAGGATTTCCTCATCCGACTTCAACTCCAATGCACCTCTTCTCATCCTCCCTTCAACTCCAATGCATCTTTTCTCATCTTCCCTTTAGATTGTCTCTCTTCGGTCGCTTGTCAGTCATGATAAGTTTGGCGATGGATGCAGATGCAGACACGGTCATCTCAACTCAATATCAGATATTAAGGAATCCATGTGAACATACTTTTCAAAAAAAAAGAGGATGTGAACATCCAACACATAACTTTTGGTCTCACGTGCTCGGTATACCCATTGAGAGAGTAGTAGATTTTCAGTGTTAGGCCAAGAAATTATTATGTAACAATGAAATACTAAATACCAACATTCTTCTTTTACACACATGCACGAGAATGAACCTGCAACATTCTTCTTTTTACACACATACCAAGAAAGGGGGCGGCCCACCTCTGCCACGAGGTGCCAGATGCGGCACTGCTCCCTCTTCTCGTTTTCGTATCCGGAGCCGTCCGCCAGGGGGATTTCCTCTAGCATATTCGAAAACTAATTGTATACGGAAAACATTTGCAATAGCACATAATCAACCATCCTGAGTTCCAAAGATGTGCTCTTTATTTGAAAATATTAGACACACTGGAACATATCCTTCACTAAACATGAGAATTCGGAAAATTTATTTGCATTGAAGTGTTATCGAAAGAAAAGGAAATTCATGAAGTAGCATGATAACAAAGCTGAGGCAGAGATAATATTTAACATCAATCTGGGTTTGTTTTAAAAAACAGCTTACCTCAATTATAGTAACTATCTTTCCTTTATTTTCTTGTGCATAATCAGATGAAATAGTTCAGTTAGCTAGCATAGGATTGTCTTCAGGATTTACAAATGCTTCCCAGTAGCCAGTATTTTCAAACGAACGGATCAATCTAGTGGCTTGTAGGCAATCCATTTCTGGCATGTGAACATCCTATCAAGAAGATAGGGTTACCATTTTCAGAAGAAGAATGGAAGAAAGCTACACATGGACAAACTTATGAAGTGAACATGAAGAATATTGCTTATTGTACCATCAGGCTAAGATCATATTGACACTTTTGTGCTACATGGACTGCCTCCACTTTGTTATTTACTATGTCGTATTGCCACCTTTTACAGAATATTTATTAGCACGAAATCATTGGAGAGCAGCTTATGATCCTCTGATATTTCAGTAGGATAGTATCGCATAATCTTGCTGCCAAACAACTTGGTGTTGTTTATTATTGGTAGCCCAGGAGATAGAAAGGAAGATCGTACTTTTGGCTTGAAAACAAAAGAACCTTCTAAAACTGAACTGGACACATCATCAAAATCATCACTGTGCCTATTCCCACATTGTTTCTTCCCATGCCGCCGCCGGTCTCGCGCAATGGAGTCGACGTGCTAGCTATTCGTGCCGTGAGGGCGCTCGTCTATACCTCCCATCATCCATAATGTCGGCGCCGCCCAGTTCACCCACCAGACGCCTTCACCCGGTGCGGCGGTGCGGGATCATGGCTCGACGTTTGTGCCTCCGTCGTCCTCACCTCCATGGCCGCCCAGCCGGCGTCGAGGAGGTCCTCAACATGGGCATGATAACAATCACCTCACTGGGCATGTGCCGCATAGCCTCACGAACATCAAATCTCTACACAAGCACGATTTGATGAATAACTGGATCGGGCCGCTGCATGCGTTCAGCCTAGACATGAAGATCAGTCTGTCAGTGTCTCACAATCCCAACTTCAACAAGATCGCGACAGGTGCATGTAGCGACCATGACATGTTATTGTCGTGACTTCTTCTTCTTGCTGCCGTCGCCAGACTTGAGCAAAGGCGGTGCCGAAGTCCGCGAGGCTGAAGAACGGCGGGACTCAGGAAAGATGAATAGTCCAAACTAAGAAGAGCACAAAACTTGTTTTAAACTTTCCAGGACCAGACATGATTTTCCGCAAGGCTATTCTTAGCAGAGAAGTTAGTAAACCTGATTCTCCTAAAAATCCTACTTATTAAAACTCATTTCCTAAAAACTGATTGCTAATCTTCATTATCCAAACAACCATTACCTAAATCATTGTGGGAATTCAGTAAAATGGTTACACCGACTTTATAAATTAAATGGACCTATTTAGTTAAAGCAAACATTGAATTGTCATATTTCCAGATATTAGTATTTAATATATACATAACTAATATCTTAACTACGTATTTTAGATGAACCAGTAACCGGAACCGAAAGAAAACGTACCAGCTGCTTGCAAATTGCAGGACCAAGCCCTGTCCCACCATATTTTCTTGCATGATCAGTACTGGCTTGCATATACCTCTTGAACAAAAACGGCAAGGACTTCTCTGCAGATGAACATAAGTTGAAAGAATTTGCATTAGGAAAATGTAACAACACACATTAATTTTGAGATACTCTCTGACTATTCTCCTTTTATCCAACAATATTTCAAAAACATGCCATAGCCCTCCAAATTTTGGAGATCTATTACCGGTAAAGCGAAGTTCTTCAGTGTCAATGACACCTCTGCTTATCCTAAGGGAATACACTATAGTGACGGTCTAAGAACAATAAATTAAGATCAAACAAAGACAAATTGTATATCCAATTACCTGATTATGCAAGACTATACTGAACTTATAAACACTATACCTACAGTATGCTGTCAATTCAAGAACCCACTTGTGAAGGATGCCACGAATCTAGGTACTTCTGCCTCACACACATGCACGCTGCAATTTCAAGAACTGGAAGGGGTCAAGAAGCATGTTCTGGTGGTAGTCAAGGCAATGAGCATGTGTCGACATATCCACTTAGCTAATGGAAATGGAATCCTAAGATAGCCTATGTACTTCATCAGGATGAGTAAGTTATCACCAAGAAACTCAAACACCATGCACATATGGCTCCCCTTAAGCCCGAGTGGTTGAAGTGGTCAAGAACCTTGACAACACATCAGGAGTCATCAGGGTCACCATCTGTTATTTGCCTCAGGATCCTGATCTCATCTCTGTTTAGTGTTGTGCGCTTATCTGCACCTTCAGGGCCACATACCTATGAACACATAGAAAACAAAACCGAGAAAGAAAAAAAAGAACCGGACATGGGCAGCCTGAACCTCTCAGCGACAATGGTAGAAACTCAAAATATCATTCCCTAACTGGGTCCAACACATAAATATAAGAACACAAACTGACAAGTCCGCGGAGACAACTCAGGCGGACAAGGGAGGCAGGTGACGGCGATGGTGACTGACCGGTGTGGAGGAGGCCGAGGCGGAAGGCGAGGGACTGGAGAACGGAGCATAGCGCCAGCGCCAGCGCCGGCACGAGCATCCTCCCCGTGGCGCCCGCGTGCTGCCGCGACTGTCATTGAAGTCGAGCTCCTCGGGTCTGTCCGCGGCGACGCCATCAGGGGTCCCACGGGACGTGACACCTAGTCGCGGAAATTCGCGACCGTGCTGCTGACGGCCGCCGGCAAGAGGAAGCTTTTGGAGACCACGGGGCTCCAGGGCGTTGACGGCGGTGTTCCCAAAGGATGGGGAACGACGGGAGGAGGTAGGCGCATCAGGGGTCGTCGGCGAGGGTGGAGGCGATTCCGAGAATCCTTGTCGTGTGAGCGATGTTGCTCGTGCGGTGGAGGCCGGCAGGGGCAGGGGCGGGGAAGAAGGGGAGGATGCGGCGGCGGTGTGCTCAGCCTAGGTTTTGGGGAGTGATGTTTTCTGTTTAGCGGCAGACTGGTTCGAGAGATGCGTGGTAGCCCAATTGTGGCCCACGTATGCCGTTTCCTAAACAATCGCGAGAGGACGAAGAAGCGACGAAAGGCGAGCGACGTATCGGTGACTACGGAACGCGAGATCTTTTTTAGATAGAAAGATAGAGATTATTTGCATAAATTATTCTCAAATCATATCTGAGTTGAACCCTATTAACCTTTGGATTAAACGGAATATACTATACCCAAAAATATGTACGTATAATGTACATATCATAAAATTTCCCAAAAAATATTTTGTATATTAATGGAGGAGGCTGGTTAATAACGTGATGCACGATCCAGGGTGAACCAATAATCTGCTTTTCACGTTTGTTATATTAACACATCTGGACTCTACGCCCAATAGGCATGGGTTGTAACATATTTGGACTCTTCACAGTCGATCACCAACCTAGACCTGGACTCTCACGTGTTATGTTTGTTTCAATTTGTATCCAGCAACGTGTTAGGTTGTACACACGAATGTTACTTAAACTAATATGCCCGCTTTCTCTAATTAAATCCTAGCCATGTATTTTAGATCTAACCACTAAAATAATTCTGATGATGTGGATCGACGTGGTGTCTCGAAAAACAATCTTATATTGCTTTTAGTATATAAATAGATAGATTCCGTATGAACGAAAACAAAAATAGGTTTCAACATAACCGGGCCCAACTAAATTCAACGCTTGTACTTGAATGTACCTTGAGTACCTATATATTATTTCTTGCTTCTGCTGTGACCATCATCTAAGAAAGAGCTAGATCAGCGATAGACGCAAATTTTCTTGACATACTTGGCCACATCGCGTGACTAACCGCAGACAATTATACTGTACTTACAGTCGTACCAAACTGCCAAAAGAGAAAAGGATCTCGTTCAAAATGTTCACGCCATGGAGATGGAGGATGGAGCCATAACTCCGTATAACCTGTAAAAAGCACGCCGATTAGCTCCCATAAATACGTCAACTCTGCACACAATGCAATGCCTCCACAAGCAGACCAGCATCATCTATCCGCAATTAGCAACACACATCTCAAAAGAAGCAGCCGCGGCAAGCAAGCATCGGCCACAACGGCAACCAGCAAAGCCATGGCGTCCTCCCGCGTCCTCCTGCTCCTCGCCGCCGCGACACTCCTGTCCATGGCCTCCGTCGTCCAGGTGCTCAGCGACGACAGCCCGCTGCCTCAACCGGCACCGCCGCTGTGCGCCGCCGAGCAGTGCACGAACGACTACCTGTCCGAGCTCGCACAATGCTTCCCCATGTTCCAAGGCGTTCCGCGCCCGCGCAACTACGATATGGAGCAGTGCTGCCAGCATGTCCGGGACAAGCCGAGCGCCCCGGACTGCCTGTGCCTCGCCTTCAAGCTTAGTGACCGTGACGCCTTTCGTGGCCGCGCTGGCTTCGCCGACTATGTCAATTTCGTGCTCATCAACTGCGAAGAGCCTGAGGCCCCCGGCCTCGCTTGCCCCGCCTGGCCGGCTCTTTGACCCGGCTGAGGCCACGCGCGCGGCCCCGCCGTCTGGTGACGCTCACTGAGCGGTGCGAGCGGTGCACGCACCGGCGCGCACGAACTAAAACGTCACCTCTCTTACTATATCTATCTGCAAAATAACGTGTCAAACTACTACGTAGCTATATTGTACTGGTTTGGACCCAGTTTAATTAGCTATATGTCAGACGTTGATCATGGCTACTGACGCAGTGCTGCTGCCGGTCTTCTAAATAAAAGTTCAACATATACGTGTGTTGGCGTCTAAGGAAATAGCTTTTGCCGTCATACCTAATTTGCATATTTCTCCGTCCTAATAAGTGATTTAGATTTTTCTAAATTCGCATGCACATAGACATGTTTTAGCGTGTAGATTCATACGAATTTGTACAAATCGAAGTCACTTATTTTGGGACAAAGGGAGTATAAAAGACATCACATTCCTCTTTATACGCGAATTTGACACGCATCAACCTGGAGACGAGGACGGGAGAACAAAATGAAAAGTGTTGTCTCCGCAGATCAACATGTTCACCAAGCATGTGCCTTTCTTCATCGCAAGCAGTAGCGTAAGCTTGACTGCTAGCGCAACAGATTTTGTCGAGGGCGAAATTGATCATCCGTCATGTTCCTCCTTCTAGCGCAACAGAATCAGCTTTTCCAAAAAGAAAAAGTCTTTCCTTCTCGCCATATGGTGGAGGTAATATGCAAAGAAAATGCCCAGTTTATGGTTATTTCCTTAGTTTGGATTATGGAGATTTGAAACTGGAAATAACTGGTATACAAAATCTGTCGACGTATCCTTCAAAGAAATGCTAAAAAAGGTCCTGAATTATGATAGGATTAGTTAACAAATAGCCGTTGTCGCTCGAGTAATAATACTTGTTGCAACGTGTATATTTGTCTCCCTACAAGTTGCTAGATGCAAATTATTAGAACTGCACTTGATTCTTATAAATTATGACACTGAAAGTGAATTATGAGTTTGTCTCTCTGGGTTATTTATTCCAGTTTAGTGTGTAAAGTTAGTTTTTTTTCCTGTGTGGAATATAAGAGTTCTGATATAACTGAAGATCGCCCATTCAGGACCCCGCATATTCTGTCCTTGCATGCATTTTTATTTTAGGAGTAAATTCAGGGTTAATATAATGGTCTAAATAAATTTGGACGAGCAGACAAAGACTCAACACTGTTGCAGACATTTCAGTTCTGTATTTCAATGAAAATCTCTGAGCAAAATCACCATGTAGACCAAGACTCTAGACGTGAAGATAATCAACATGCCGAAATGCCGAAGGACAATTTTCTCGACAAGAATTATGAATGGCTACGGATAATATGGGTGATGCGAATCTGACAAAGATATAAAATAAAAAATTCCTTAGAAAATGTATAAGGTATACTCATCCATCTTCCAACTATTTTCTTTTGAGAATATCTACTTGGATATATATATATATATGTGGAAATCAGGCTCATGTTGACTTCAAAGCATTTTGAAGCAATCTTGCCCTGGGCTTGCATTTAGATTTAATGGATCTCACATACCTGGAGAATTTGAGGAATTCAACAGAAGCTGGAGAAACATCACTTGGTAACCTCCTTTTAGGTAAAACTAGCATGGTGGCCCTCGCAAATGCGAGGGCATCACCTATAGTTGATTTCTTTAATGTGTCAAAATTTATCTAAAATATTAATACATCTCCAAATGTCATAGAAAATAATAAATTGTATAGACACACGATCAAATATATGCTAAATATATATCACATGCCTAGATTACATCTTTGATGTTTGTAAGTTATGGGTGAAAGATTATCAGGATTTTATGGGAAGACTACATTAATCAACATGTGAAGTTTGTGCATGAGATTAAATTGCTATATAGAATTAAATTCTATACTGCAATCTAACCGGTAGTTTTTATGTGATGTTGAATAAGTATGCAAGGCTAACCTTCATATTGTTAAATAATTAGGGTTTCCTTGAGCAATGATCGATTCTATGATTTTTAGACCATTCTGATAGAACAGAATATTTTCATAATATAAGTGAAATGGTAAGAATCTTATTTCTACTTTACATAATCTTTCTAACTCTTGTTTCATTAATTTGTAAAAATATGTGACACTCCCATGTTATGAAATACATAAAGTGTTAGACATGGCCAATCTATGGCATACAACTTTGACCATTATTTATGTTATCAAATAATAAAATTGGTAATACCTTTTATCAAAATTTATAGATCTTAATTTATTTTTTCATGTTTCACTAATATAATTTATATATCAATAACAATGGCATACCATTTATTTCTCATGGATGCAATATTATGTTTAACTATTTTTTTAACCATGTTAATGTTAACCCTACTACCATATCCAGTTATTATATGGTCTTTCCCATTTTTATTTTCTGTTTGATGTAAAAATGATTGCACTGTCATTGACGACTTATTTTTCGAATCTTAGTCGATCACCATTTTCTTCACATGATTTTAAATTTGAATGAAGTGTGGCAAGGAGTGCGTCTCTGGCATTACTATATGTAAAGATGTTTCACGTGTAAATAAGATTCTTATATGCGTCGACCATGACCTAATTTTTTATTCAATTGTTCGTTGAGGCCTTCGGGGTCAAACCAAATTTGCACCCGTTTATGCATGCATAGGACACAGCCAAGCATCCACACCAAGCTGCATGAAACCCTGAGTTGCTGACAGTGGTTCTATGTAGGGTGCAACATGAAACATACACTCGGCAGAGTGAAACTTATCTTGTTCACTTCACTCGGTGACCGTCGGGCTGATAAAACTGGTTAGCCACAAGGATGAGTATGTGAATTGTTGCAAGATGGAGCACAAAACTTCTACTCGCTGCAACCTTTACAATATATAACATACAACTTTAACCATTATTTATGTTATTAAATAAATTTGGTAATACTTTTTTATCAAAAATTATCAATCTAGTTTATTTTTTCATGTTTTAGTAATATAATTTACATATCAATAACAATGGCATACCATTTATTTATCATGGATGCAATATTATTTTTAACTATTTTCTAAACTATATTAATGTTAATGTCACTCTTAAATCCAGGTATTTTCTGCTTTTCGTCATTTTTATTTTTTGTTTGATGTCATATGACTACAACGTAATTGACAACTCAGTTCTAAAATCTTAGTTGGTCGTCATTTGTTTCACGTGATTGTAAATTACAATGACGTGTTGCCAGGAGTGCGGCTCTGGCATTACTCTGTGTCCGACGACTTGGGTCTTCTATACATTTTAAAAACATGTGAGAAAACTTAACTCATTCACAAATTATGTTTTCAAGTTTGTATTATTCATGATTTCAAAAAAAAGTTCTGTATTATTTATATTATTTTTTAAGGTATGAATTTGGTGATATCGGTCTATATGTACGTATAAATTAGTGTAATTTTATATCCTGTCATATACTTTTTCCTACGAGCGGCCACTTTTTTATGCATAAATATACTCCTATTTGATGACACGGATGAGGGCGTAAGCTAAAATCGGGTCTTACTGATATGCTTGCCTATTGTTTTGGAGGTGGCTTCAGGTATGTATAAATTGGCTTCTTAGAGCTTTTTTCCGTGACCATTGTCACTCAAAAATATGTGGTTGCGTTTTTTATTTAAACACATTCAAAAGATCAAATTCGACCAGTTTCTGTTTTTTTAATGACCTACGACTGCTAGGTGCTGTACCATCAGACTGTTGGGCCCACATGAACCTGATTTGTTTGGAATACTTATCTATTGCGGCAATTGAACGTGATTTATTTCCGTATCTACCGGTAATGTGTTGGACATGTGTACACTACAGGAGTCGTGACATGTTAAACTGTGTTGTACTATAATCTGCTAATTAACCATGACCTTAAATAATAGATCTGATGGTTAATATTGTTGGAGATATGCCCAAGAGGCAATAATAAAGTGGTTATTATCATATCTTCACACTTATGATAAATGTTTACATACCATGCTATAATTGTATTAACCGGAAACATTAATACTTGTGTGATTTGTAAACTAAAATAAGAGTCCCTAGTAAAGCCTGTTGTTAAACTAGCTTGTTGGTTAATATATGATCATGGTTTCCTGATCATGAACATAGAGATGTTATTAACAACAGGATCATATCATTAGGAGAATGATGTGATGGACATACTCCTATAGATAAGCGTAGCATAAAGATCAAGTCATTTCAATAGTTCAATTGCTATATGCTTTCTGATACATAGTAACCTAATTCCTTCGACCATGAGATCATGCATATCACCTTTACCGGATGGATGCTTTGATGACATCAAACACCACACCGTAACTGGGTGGCTATAAAGGTGGCATTGAGTGTTCGGAAAGTATTGGTTGAAACACATGGATCAAGAGTGGGATTTGTCCATCCATATGACGGATAGATATACTCTGGGCCCTCTCGGTGGAATGTCATCCAATTAGCTTGCAAGCATGTGACTAGATCACAAGGGATCACATATCACGGGAACGAGAAAAGGGTACTTATCGGTAACGAGGTTGAACTAGGTATGCAGAGATACCGACGATCATAACCTCGGATAAGTAAACTATCGTGAGACAAAGGGAAATTGGTATCGTATGTAAGTGGTTCATTCGATCGCAAAGTAATCGTAGAACTATGTGGGAGCCATATGAATTTCCAGATTCCTCTATTGGTTATTGTTCGGAGAAGTGTCTCGATCATGTCCGCATAATTCACGAACCGTAGGGAGACACACTTAAGGATTCGACGTTGTTTGAGTAGTTATGGTATTATGAGAAAGAGACCGAGTGTTGTTCGGAGTCTCGGATGGGATCCGGGATATCACGAGGTGATCCGGAATGGTCCGGAGAATAAGATTCATATAAGGAAAGTCCCGTTTCGGAGTTCGGGAATGATTCCGGTGTTTTCATCGGGAATGTTCTAGAAGGTTCCGGATTGTCCGGCACTCCGGGGGGGAAGGGTACATGAATGTGTCATTGGATGATTGCATCATGTACTAAGTGTTCTTGCTGTTCCAAAAACATGAAAGTCAAATTGCCAGTTTGAAAGTCAAACGGCTAAAACAGGAAACTGTGGAAAACAGGAAACTGTGGGAAACAGGAAACTGTGGGAAACAAGCAGAGGAGGTTGAAACCAACTTGGAGGAGGAGTTCCTCTCCTCCAAGCCGGCGCCCAGCCCTAGGCCGAGTTGGGGAGGGACTCCCTCCCTCCCTGGCGCGCCTAGCCCCTCCACCTATAAAAGGAGGGGCAGGGCTCCTCCTTGAGACACACAAGTTTCTACCTCTAATCTCCGGTTTAGAGCCGTTTTGGTTTAGAGCTTCTAATTGCTTTAGCCTGCGGTTTAGAGCCTTCCAATTGGTGTGTCTAATCTCTAGACCACTAATAGCCCTCTCTCATACTCCACCATACTCGCTCCGGCTTAAGGCGAAGCCCTGTGGGATCTCCCCTCTACTTCCGGTACCACGCCGTTGTGCTGCCGGAATCGCGAGGAGAGTGCTACAACCTCCGCTGCCTGCTGGAACAAGGGAGAGGAAGGTCTTCGTCGAGTACCGAACGTGTGACCGACTGCGGGAGCGCTGCCGGAACGCAGCACCGGAAGGATCGTCTACGCGATCTTGAGATCGGAAGTGTACGACTACATCACCCACGAGAATCTGCTCTCGTTAACCGCTTTGGAATCTTCGAGGGTAAGTTATTCCATCGACTCGTTGCTACAATCTAGTAGATAGATCTTGGCTTGTTTGTTTGTATGCGATAGAAAATTTTGTTTTCCATGCTACGAACCCCTACAGTGGTATCAGAGCCGTGTCTATATGTAGATCTGTTGCACGAGTAGAACACAATGGTCATTGTGGGCGTTGATGCTTTTATTGTTGATTGCTTCTTGTGTACTTTGTATCTTGCGGTATGTTGGGATGAAGCGGCCCGGGCTAACCTTACATGACATCGTTCATGAGACTTGCTCCACGCTTGACATGCAACTTGTATTGCATAAGTGGCTTTGCGGGTGCCTGTTTCTCCTAGCATAGTTAAGATCCAATTTACAACGGGTGATTAACAATACTAGTATCAATGTTGTGGTTCTTGTTCGTAAGTTAGAACGACACTTATTGAAAGCCCCAAACCACGTAAAATATGCAAAGAAAGTAGAGGCGTCTAACTTTGTTTTGCAGGGGTGTGCAGTGATGTGATATGGCCATGATTGTGATTATATATGATGTATGCAATGTTCCTTATTGTAAGTCGGCAACCGACAGGAGCCATATGGTTGTCTTTAATTTTTGTTAAGACCCGCGTGTCTATTCAAAGTAGTTGTAATAGTTGAAGCCGGTGGACGACAACCATGGAGAAGCATCATTGACCTTGATGCAATGTCGGTGATGATGGAGATCATGTTCGTGCTTGAAGATGGAGATCGGAAGCACAAAGAAGAAAGGCCATATCATATCACATATTATGAATTGCATGTGATGTTAATCCTTTATGCATCTTGTATTGCTTAGTAGACGATGGTAGCATTATAAGATGATCCCTCATGCACATGAATTTCAAGTCATAAAGTGTTCACCCTTAGTTAGCACCGTTGCTAAAGCTTGTTGTTTCGAAGCACCACGTGATGATCGGGTGTGTTAGATTCTGCAAGTGTATACAACGTGAGCAAGCCAGATTTGCTCATGCAGAAACTAAGGTTTGATCTTGACGAGCCTAGCATGTACAGACATGGCCTCAGGAACACGGATTACCGAAAGGTAGAGCATGAGTCATATAGTAGATATGATGAACATGTTGATTGTTCGCCATTGAAGCTATATCAACTCTCGTGATGATCGGTTTTGATGTGGTGGATTTGGTTTGTGTGATCACTAAAACAATGTGAGGGATATTGTTTTGAGTGGGAGTTCACCTAGATTAATTTAATTATTAATTAGAACTCAATTTATCATAAACTAAATCAAAGTGAAATTGCATAGTTGTTGTAGTCATTGGCATCCGTTTACCACCTTGCGCTTAGTTATAATTGAGATGATAGAACTATAGAATTCTGGTTAGTTACTTTACGAACTGGTATCGTATTGTTTTGAAGTGTTAATTTAAAGTTTAAAAGTCCTATTGCAAACTTTCAGTAAGTTCCGGTTACTCCATGAAGTTTAATAATTAGTATTAAATCAAGAGTAACAATTTCAAGTGTTAGTATATAAGTATCATGTTTGTCTCCATGATTCTTGATATTCAAAGGATTCTCTTAATATCAAGGTTATCTAGGATCTGAAAGAGTTGTTTCAGAAACCATGATGTGTGGAAGATATTGTGATATCTGAAACGAAGTATTGGTTACAACATGATAGAGTATAATATGGCAAAAGTCATGTTCTCATATTTGATGAGAAATTGCAAAAGGTTGGAGACACTAGTTGTCCTAATCGTCCAAAAGGATTTGCAGAGCAACATTATACTCATGTTTCACCGTTATAAGCTAAAAGTAGCTTGATCATGGATAATTCCATGATAAGGGTGAATATTTGATGTAGGTAAAATGTTTACTACACCAAGAGATTACTAAAGAAAGGAATTTGAAAGAACACCAAACATTTGATGATGGTGATCTACTTCAAAGTGCAAGTCCAAAGACATTGGTATTTAACTATACACGCTTTGGACTATGTGTCATATGTATGACTCCACTATTGATGTTGATAGATTCTTTCGAACAGAAAAGGAAATATTGAAAGAGAATCTCATAAATATATGGCAGAAAAGAAAAGACTAGAATTGTTCAGTTTAAGTATATAGATGATATACATGTTATGACTATATTCTTTGCTCATTAAACAATGTGGTTCTTAACTATTTGATACTGAATTTGTTGGTGTGAGTCGTCATACGAAACAACACAATTCATGAACTACAATGGCCTAAGTAACTAGCAAAAGAATATGTGATGATGTTCATCGAGAACAAATAAAGGGTTATTGTGTTGCTCGTTAAACATCAAAGCTTGCCTTCAAGATTTGTTTTATCAGGTATTATGAGAACAAAAGAGTTGTTCAAATAAATTACCGTGATCCATAAAAGATGGATGATTCACAAATCTCGTTGGAGAAATCACATCCATAAAACTAGTGCTAAAAATGTCGAAAGACAGATTGATTGAAAGATCACTTAGGAAGTGACATCGCCGTTTGAATTATAATGGAAAGAAAACATGAAGAAACTCCATGTTGGTGGAATTTTGGAGTCTTCTGATTTTTGATCAAATGACGCTTGTGAAACTTTCCTAGAGATAATTAAAACTTTGTTCATAGGCCAAAAGGGAACGAATGACTAGCTTATTGGAACTTGTACATATTGTTGTATGAAATCCATTATGTGTAGTCAAAAGCGATGGATTTCAACTTCATATGCTTTCTCCAAAAATTTGAGTGAATATATGAATATTTACTTAATAAGGATAAAGTATGAAACACTTGAAAAGTTCAAAGACTTTCGAGATGAAGTGCAAAATCATTGTAACAAGAATATAAATAGTTTATGATAAGATCATAAAGGAAGATATTTGAGTTACAGAGTTTAGCATAATACCTAAGATTTAAGGAATCGTTCCATGGATTTGCATTTCCGAAACACCATAAGAGTATGGAACATTCGAGATATGTAATTAAACCTTGTTTGACATGGTTAGATCAAAGGTATAATTCATAAAACTGCCATTATATTTTAAAGATTAAAAGCTTTAGAGATTACCGTTTTTCCACTGAAAAGAGCTTCATCATAATCCGTTGAAATGACACCATATAAGGTTATGGTTTGGGATAAAACCCAAGTTGTCCTTTCTTAAACATTGGTATGCTATGCATAAGAAAGATGTGTGCAACCAAAGTCGGATGAACCTATCTTTGTATAAACTGTTAAGTATTCCTCCATAAAACACCGGAGACAAAAGTGTTTGTTGCTTAGAACGTTAAGTTTCTTTGAGAAGGAATTTTTCGTGAAAAGTTAAGTGGGAGGACAATAGAACTTTGATAAGGTTAAAAGAACCTTAGCTATATGTGCAGAGTTGCGCAGCGCTGAAAAGTGTTTCGGAGGCAGCAACAATGCTCATGGCTCAGGTGCTTCAAGGGTTGTGGTCACGGAGATCTAAGTTCCTATTGAAACAAGTAGGTCAAGTAAACAATCAAATACCAAGATTTGAGGGTTGAATCATTATTTGAGAATAATGAACGGACTACATGCAAAGAAGTGATGATGGGCCCTGACTCCGTCAAATGGCTTGAAGCCATAAAATCCGTGATAGTTCCATACACGAGAAATCAAGTTTTGAACTTGAAGGACCCTCGAGAAAGGTGTAAGACCTTACAGTTGTGTTTGGATCTATAAATAAATAGACATGGATGTTGCACATCTATGAAATAGTCGACATGTTGGGAAAAAGTTCACAACAATGTTCAAAGGTTGACTATGACAAGATCTGATCTTTCATAGCGATATTTAGTCTAGACGGATTAATGTAGCAACCACTACATATAATTTGTTATATGGTAGTTGAATAAACAAAACAAAGTTCTTCTAATAGAATCGTTACCTAGGACGTGTGCATGACACGGTCCATAGGATTTTGTTAATTCAAAGGATGCTAAAAACATATGCAAACTTCAATAGTTGAAGTGAGCATCGCGGAGTTGGAATCTTCAATATGATGAAACTGTTAAAAAAGTTTAATTTCATCAGAGACAATGAAGATGCTTGCGTTTGCAAGAAATTAAGTGGGAGCGCTAAGACATATTTCTAATACATTATGTGGAGGACATATTGTTGATTACAAAAGATGTATCTTTTATTAACACATATTAAGAATTTCATCCCGATGAAAGACTTAGGCAAAACCCAAATATTTGGCATCAATAGACGCTAATATGGTTGTGCCAGAAGTACATAGACAAGATATTGAATGAGTTCAATATAGAAACTACAAGAGAGGTTCTTGTCGCACAAGAAGGATTGAATGAGTTCAATGTTGATGATATATTCAAGTGTATTGACATTTGGTAAAGTG
This sequence comes from Avena sativa, assembly GCA_916181665.1. Lineage (NCBI taxonomy): Eukaryota > Viridiplantae > Streptophyta > Magnoliopsida > Poales > Poaceae > Avena > Avena sativa. Next base: position 362,992,895 of record OV702279.1, on the reverse strand, counting down.
AAACAAATAATCAAGTATAGATTGATACTTGATGTATGAAATCATAAAGAGTATTTATATCAATCATACTGTGATATGTACAAATCCAGATATGTCCTATGCTCTAAATGTTGTGAGCATATACCAGAATGATTCGTAAGATGATCATTGGACAATAGTAAGGATATTCTTATGATCTTTTGGAAGAACTAAGAGTATATTATTTGTAGAAGTGACAAATAGATGGTTAGTTCATTGTAAAAGTACTACATTGATACTAGCTTTGTCACAAAGTACAAATTAAGTTTATCTCAATCTAAACTAAGGGTGGCACAATATAATGGAAAGTGAGTTCCATAATGGATTTGGATGAGTTCCAAAGTTAAGACATTGTGACAGATACTACAACAAAAGGCTAAGTATATGACTGCTGTTTTAGCAGCAAAAGAGTTCATTTGTGTCAAGTAGTTTGTTATCAAACTAGGTGTACTTCATAGTGGGATAATACTATGAAGATATATTGTGCGACAATATTATCAACATGTTTTAACCCCATAGAGCTAAAGGTCACACCGAAAGACCAAATTTATACAAAGCCATCTCATTAGAGAATGAGTGATGCGTAGAGACGCAAAGACATGCAATTACACACGGACCTGGAAGTGTCAGATCCGGAGATCAGTTGACCACTAGCAATCGTGTACATACAACACCGGAAAGCCATAGGTGTTATATACACAAAGGTTCGAAACTAGATTATTGACTCTAGTGCAAGTGGGAGACTGTTGGAGATATGCCCAAGAGGCAATAATAAAGTGGTTATTATCATATCTTCACACTTATGATAAATGTTTACATACCATGCTATAATTGTATTAACCGGAAACATTAATACTTGTGTGATTTGTAAACTAAAATAAGAGTCCCTAGTAAAGCCTCTTGTTAAACTAGCTTGTTGGTTAATATATGATCATGGTTTCCTGATCATGAACATAGAGATGTTATTAACAACAGGATCATATCATTAGGAGAATGATGTGATGGACATACTCCTATAGATAAGCGTAGCATAAAGATCAAGTCATTTCAATAGTTCAATTGCTATATGCTTTCTGATACATAGTAACCTAATTCCTTCGACCATGAGATCATGCATATCACCTTTACCGGATGGATGCTTTGATGACATCAAACACCACACCGTAACTGGGTGGCTATAAAGGTGGCATTGAGTGTTTGGAAAGTATTGGTTGAAACACATGGATCAAGAGTGGGATTTGTCCATCCATATGACGGATAGATATACTCTGGGCCCTCTCGGTGGAATGTCATCCAATTAGCTTGCAAGCATGTGACTAGGTCACAAGGGATCACATATCACGGGAACGAGAAAAGGGTACTTATCGGTAACGAGGTTGAACTAGGTATGCAGAGATACCGACGATCATAACCTCGGATAAGTAAACTATCGTGAGACAAAGGGAAATTGGTATCGTATGTAAGTGGTTCATTCGATCGCAAAGTAATCGTAGAACTATGTGGGAGCCATATGAATTTCCAGATTCCTCTATTGGTTATTGTTCGGAGAAGTGTCTCGATCATGTCCGCATAATTCACGAACCGTAGGGAGACACACTTAAGGATTCGACGTTGTTTGAGTAGTTATGGTATTATGAGAAAGAGACCGAATGTTGTTCGGAGTCTCGGATGGGATCCGGGATATCACGAGGTGATCCGGAATGGTCCGGAGAATAAGATTCATATAAGGAAAGTCCCGTTTCGGAGTTCGGGAATGATTCCGGTGTTTTCATCGGGAATGTTCTAGAAGGTTCCGGATTGTCCGGCACTCCGGGGGGGAAGGGTACATGAATGTGTCATTGGATGATTGCATCATGTACTAAGTGTTCTTGCTGTTCCAAAAACATGAAAGTCAAATTGCCAGTTTGAAAGTCAAACGGCTAAAACAGGAAACTGTGGAAAACAGGAAACTGTGGGAAACAGGAAACTGTGGGAAACAAGCAAGAGGAGGTTGAAACCAACTTGGAGGAGGAGTTCCTCTCCTCCAAGCCGGCGCCCAGCCCTAGGCCGAGTTGGGGAGGGACTCCCTCCCTCCCTGGCGCGCCTAGCCCCTCCACCTATAAAAGGAGGGGCAGGGCTCCTCCTTGAGACACACAAGTTTCTACCTCTAATCTCCGGTTTAGAGCCGTTTTGGTTTAGAGCTTCTAATTGCTTTAGCCTGCGGTTTAGAGCCTTCTAATTGGTGTGTCTAATCTCTAGACCACTAATAGCCCTCTCTCATACTCCACCATACTCGCTCCGGCTTAAGGCGAAGCCCTGCGGGATCTCCCCTCTACTTCCGGTACCACGCCGTTGTGCTGCCGGAATCGCGAGGAGAGTGCTACAACCTCCGCTGCCTGCTGGAACAAGGGAGAGGAAGGTCTTCGTCGAGTACCGAACGTGTGACCGACTGCGGGAGCGCTGCCGGAACGCAGCGCCGGAAGGATCGTCTACGCGATCTTGAGATCGGAAGTGTACGACTACATCACCCACGAGAATCTGCTCTCGTTAACCGCTTTGGAATCTTCGAGGGTAAGTTATTCCATCGACTCGTTGCTACAATCTAGTAGATAGATCTTGGCTTGTTTGTTTGTATGCGATAGAAAATTTTTGTTTTCCATGCTACGAACCCCTACAAATATAATTTAGGTGATGTGGATCAATCTTATGCTTTGAAAAACACGCTTATATTGCTTTTAGTATATAAATAGATTATGCTTCTCATGGCTTTTTTCTTACATCTGAATATCTTTCTTTTTAGAGTACTATTTTCACCGCAATTGGTGATGTTCGGAAATTAATTTTTTTCTTGCTTTCTGAAGGAGTTAATGCAAGAATACACACCAAACACCATAATGCACTTCGACCAAATCATATGTTTCCTAATACTTTTTCAAGGATACACCCTGGAAGGTGTATCGGTTTCATAGAAGAAACGCCAAGATGGCCAGCAAAACGCCACGAAGGCTACACGATACAAACTCGACGCCACTCGGATTACAACACAACCCACGACAACCAAACAACGAGGACTCTCCTAGCATCGTCTCCCGCCAAGAATGGTGGGGAGGGGGATACACTAAGCTCCCGGACCGCGTCACAACCGAAGGAGGAAACTCCAGGAGACTGAATACCAAGGATGGCACAACCAACATACCGTCCACCCTCAAGCGCCTAAGAACGGCGAGTGAGCGGCGGGACTGGACCAACCGGTAGAAGCCGCCAGAGAAGCGCCGCCGACGATATACATTGCGCCCCGAAAGCCCGCACTCTAAGAGGCCGCCAACCTGGACTTCATCAAGCCTCTCCGGGATTCTACGAGTAGCCTAGACAGCGCCTCCAAGAAGGGGACGACACCGTGGTGCCGCCGCTGTCCGACCCGGCAAGCCGAATCAAGGGTTTCCCCCGGCGCTCGAGATGGGGCAACACGGGCAGTGCCATGACAGCGCCCCCAAGGAGGAAACAGCGCCCGCAGGCGTCAACGTCGTCAGCTTCAAGCAGGGCTTTCACCCCGACACATCTGTCAGCCCAAACCGCCGGAAAAGGAGTGACTTTAGACACACTTGGACGCACCACAGTCAAGAGAAGAGCCGAACCTCGATGCGGTTGACGGGGAAGCGCTGATCACCGATCCACATCCACCACCGGACGGACTGGACAGTGGAGGTCTAGCCCGCCGCCGTCACCCGGCCGGACACCGGCACCACCACGATGTCGGAGCTGCCAGGCGCAGCCACGCCTCTCGCAGCCATGGACCCAACCCCACAGGCCCGTCCGAGACCAGAGGCCCACGACCGAGCCTGGAACTGCCATCCACGGGTGCAGAAGCACCACCACCGAGCGGGGCTAGATCCCCCACTTCCGATGTCGTCGTTCGCCAACCGCCGCCATCCCGCAGCTCCACGCCGCCAGATCGAGATGGGAGAGCACGCCGCCGCCGCCTGCAGGGGAGCCACCACCCGGGGGAAAGGCCCCGCCGCCGCCATCCCCGCCCAGGCTTTGCCCGACGGAGCCTCTTGGCGGCGGCGGGAGAGGGGATTGCCGCTGGGGGAGGCCGGCCGCCGGCGGGAGCTAGGGTTCCCCCGTGTCACCTCTAGGAGGGACGCGGGGGCAAGAGAGATGTTCCCTAATACTAGATGGTAGAGATTGCTAAGAGAAATACATGTAAACAGTAGTAGGAACAAACATGAGCTGAAAAGCCTCAAACTAATTGTACTTGATAGCCCAGTATTGTTACATGGTCATATATCTGTTATCCCTAATCAACAACACTTTTGCTTCGGTGTCCCCCCTTATCTTGAAACTTTAACAAACACTTGATACCAATTCGTTTCGAAGATCATACGAACCCACCCAAACCCGTATGGTCTGTTTAGACGTATACTCACCATACACGTATACTCACGTACCGGTAGGTGTCTGAAATCGAGAGGTATATAAAAGCAACAACAAAATTTCAAAAAATGGCATGCAAAGACGCAGATCTCGATAAGGGGGGGGGGGGGTGGAATCAGCAGGTGGAAACGTGGAGTATACCTAACTCGCCCGATTTCACACAGACAGAGGTATACAAGGCATGAACATGGGTTTCGACGGGTCAAAGGAAAACTGCCCGATACAAACTTAAGTTGGGGGGGAGGGGGGAGGAGAGGGACACCGAAGCACACCTCAATCAACAATAACTTATAGTTGACCATATTTTTAGAACACGGATAATTATATTTTCTGATCATATTCCTAATCTATAAGTTGGCATACAATATTAGTTGTCCATTCCCTTAATCTTTATTTGCAGCACCGTTGTAACTCTTCAGTAAGGAAATAATATTGCTCTCGGTATGATCGAGAGGAGTCCAGAATTAAACTTACTTTGGCTGGAGCAGTATAAGCCATATTAATTTCTGCTCCCAGGAAAGATGGAGGTAACACTGGAAATACAATTAACTTTGAGGAAAGATGTATGCATGGTAACCTCCTTTTAGATATAGCACACTATGACTTTTGAATGAGCTGGTGGCCATTTTGTTCTACCAAAAATATTTTTTACTAAGAACGAAGATAGTATTTGCACATATATTAATTTCCCGTATATTCGTATAGGAAAAGAATCACAGGTTTTTAGTCGGGGGCAGCTAAATTACACCCTTGTACGCAATGTACCTTTCGTACCCAAAGTATTATTTCTTGCTTCTACCCTAATCTATGAAATAAGAGCTATATCCTGGATAGGCGTCGCACATTGTCTAGACGTGCGGCACGTCGCGCGACTAACCAAACCGCCACAGAGACCTTGAGCTTGCTCGAAATGATCCGACGCGGACGTAGGATAACTACTAGCCATTTTGCCCCCTATAAATGCATCCCGCTTTACACAAACATCCGCAGCAACACACCTCCTCAAAGGAAGTAGAAGAACCATCGACCGGTCGAGCAGCAACAATGACGACGACCACCAATGCCATGGCGTCCTCCCGTGTCCTGCTCCTCCTCCTCCTCGCAGTGATCGTTGCGGCTGTGGCCTCCGTCCAGGGCCAGGCGACGGCACAGTCGTCGCCACCGTCTGCTGGCGGGCAGTGCACGACGGATTACCTAGGTAAGCTCGGACCCTGCGTCGACTTCCGGCTGGGCAGAGTGGACTTCCGCGGGAAGAACCTGGCCGATGAGAGGGAGCGGTGCTGCCGGCAGGTCAGAGAGAAGCCGAACGCAACGGATTGCCTGTGCACCGCCTTCAGGGGCGCCGGCGTCCCTGACCGCTCCGACTTCACGGACGACGTCAAGGCCGTGCTATTTGTCTGCGACCAGCCTGAGGTCTCCGGCCTCGCTTGCCCCGCCGCTACATCGGGTTGAGGCCACGCGCGGCTCCTCTTCGTCCCATGACGCTCAGGGGTATAGTGGTGAGCACGCACCGGCAAGCACAAAGTGTCACCCCACTGGCTACTCTATGCCTAAATAATGTGTCGTACTACTAGCTTGTACTACTGGTTTGGCCCCGGCTTAGCCATGTTCATGCTGCTACTGGTCTTCTAAATAAAAGTTCAACTTAAGTGTTGTGCGATAGCCGAAACGGCAATTCTACCGAGCACGCTACGGCCCCACCTTCTCTCTCCTTTTAATCTATCAGACAAATACTATTGCATGCAAAGTCACATGTTCATGATTTTCAATCTATTTCTCAACTTAAAATTTCCATAGTTTATGAATAAAAAATCTAACTTATAATCCGTTTGAAAATTTGGATTCCTAACAATGAAAGCGTTATAATAAGAACAATATTAAATATATTTTAACAATATTTGAAAATCAACTTCAAAGACTTGATGAAACTATGAAAAACTTTATGAAACCTGTCAAAAATATATTTTGAAACTATATGTTTAATGCATTTCAACATACCATAAGTGTTCAATTTTTATCACATACCGGAAGTGTTAAAACTGTGTGTTTACTTTAGGGTTATTTTATTAGGTTTCATTGTGTTTCAGAATCCACCATAATGTTTCATTGTCTTTTAGAATTTGAATTTTGAAATTTATCAAAACAAAACCTATTTTGGCCTTGTTTAAAAGATATCGTCAAACAAACGCACCTATTCAAACAAATTGTTAGTCCGATACTTATTCCATTATGTATGGTCATTTAAAGTCTAAGATTAGAAATTAAATCAGTGTACTGGCGATGGGAGAGAGAGTGTTAGGTGGGTATATGCTGTGGATGCAAAAAGGAAGAAAGTTGTCAGACCACAATAGTAAATACCGCATGCATCACAAATCGTAAAGCAATCAGAAGAAAAATGAATGGTCTACACATGAACGGTAGATAACATTTCTGGTGCGATAGCCCCCTCCGACGATATAACTTCAGCGCCCATGCCTTTGCATGCAAAAGATACGCTGAGGGTACTGTTGAGGGGAGGAACAATATCACCAACAAATAGAGGTGTGCTTTGATAGAACCCAAAAACATTGTAGAAGTCAAGATGGTCTTCAACCGGATCAGCGAGGATAGCCCGCAGAATCCCATATCCAAGCTCGCTTATACCCATGTATTGCTATATAGCTGATCATATCCGAGCTTAGACATTCATCGATCAATCAAAAACTACCACAAAAATGATTAGGCTTATTACATGTGCATTTGGGGGCCCGAACCTTTGTGTCTCATATATGTTACCCATCAGATCTTGGCATCATACCACCATACATATTTTATTTCTAGATTACAACACCAATAGTTAGTGCGCCAGCTGTAAAATCTTCGTCCCCCCACGTTTTCGGAAGACTGAATTCACGTTTTTTGGTTCTGACTTTTTCGGTTACTGTTAGAGATGCTCTAACCCTGGGAAAGGTTCCCGCTTTTGGGAGTTTGGAGTTCCTTGACAACCTAGTCAGCGCCCTACATCACAACGACCTGGTTCTCAACCTGTCAGAGGAGGTTTCACTTTGACCGTCATTCGGTGTCCCAATCGGGTTCCAAGACCTAGTAACTGTTGTTAGGAACAGGAATCATCTTGACTTGTAATGATGGTTCACCCATATGGACTTCCGATCTATAAGTACATTCACATGTGCCTAACTAGGACGATTGGATTGGCGAACGCAAGTTATGCAACCGGTTCATGACGATTCAAAGAACAATGCAGGCACAACGGTTGAGAGGGTGGAATTAGATGCGACGTCGGTAAAACAAGGACGGAGAGGAGGGAATTAACTGTAGGAGCCAAGTGTCGTGGGAGAAAGGGAATACGACTATGTGTCCTATAATGAGATGTATTTATACAAAAGATATAGAGAGATCTAATGCAGGGAAGACGTGTCAAACTTATTACATTGATAAAAATCGACTCACGCTTAAACCATGTAGTAAAAAGTAGTGTAAAACAAGATTTTGAAAGATACAAACAAGTGATGTCACATGTTGGTTACTTAATTAAGTGAGATGGCACACCGGTGTTCACCGCCAAGACTAGTACTAAATAATTACTATTAGGGACTTAAATAATTAAAATGAGACAATCGAACAATCAAACAGACTTTCCTTCACCATACAGAACAAATCCTATCTATATTCTCTCAAAAAAAAATCCCATCTATAAATAAATAGATATAGTCGGTCTATTTGGATTGTAAAGAACTTCTATGTGAAAGAATGACTGTTGGGTTTATGTGTGCAACACTGCCACCAAAGTTTCAAACACTGATAGGCACGTGAACAAAAAATTGATAGGGTAGAAAGTTTATTGAGATAGTGGAATTGTCTTATGATCTCGGTGAGTTAAAAGTTGCCCTCTTTCAAGTGTTTGTGGTAGAGTTAGTGTGTCCTTTTAACCACAACATGAAATTCCTCGTGTACTTTTTTCGCATCTAATTAATTCCCCTGTAATCGTGAGAATTGAAAAAATAAATTCCTGATATTCAGTCGTGGCCGCCCAATAAATACAATGACGATGCTTGTACGCGCAATGTACCTTTGGTACCAAGGTATCATTTCTTGATTCTACTCTGACCATACAAGTACCTCCGCTGGATCAGAGAGATATAGGTGTACTACGGTGGTACCAATCGGTTATGGAGACTTTGGGCCGGCGTAAGACGACCCAATAATGGATGTACGCTAATTAACCCCCTATATAAATACAAGTACCTCCGCATAATTGGACATAATTGGTTTATTTGGATTGTAAATCGGAACTCTTGTGTGAAAAAATGCCTTTCAGTTAAGTGTGCAACGCCACCCCCAAAATTTCAAACTCTGATTGAAATAATTGTCTGTGTGTTAGGGTAGAAAGTTTAGTGAGATTATATGCAATTGCCTTACGATCTGGGTGAGTTAAAAGTCGCCCACTTCCAAATGCTTGTTGTTGAGCTATTATGTCCTTGTAATCACGACCTGAAATCTCCAGCGTACTATTCTCACATCTAATTAATTCCTCCATTTACCGTAAGAAAAGAAATACCTGATATTCGGTCGTGGCCGGCCAATAAATAGAATGATCTTGTGCGTGCAATGTACCTTCGCTACCAAGGTATCATTTCGTGCTTCTCCTCTGACCATCGTCTAAAAACAAGATCTAGATTAGAGAGATATAGGTGTACTACGGTCGTACCAATCGGCCATGGAGACTTTGGGCAGGACTTTGGGCAGGCCTAAAACGACCTGATCATGGACGTAAGCTAATTATTCCCCTATAAATAAATTCGTTTTGCGCACACTACTTTCACAAGCAGCCCAACACCCGCAGTTAGTAACCTGACTGTCTCCTCAAAAGAAGAAAGAAGCGTCGAGCATTCCGTGACAATCACTACAGGAACAGACTGCTAGGCCGACGGCAAAAAGCCCTCGGCGTAGCCCCTTTCGCCGTCGGCGTATGCTACGCCGAGGGCTGCCGTCGGCGTAGCTCCCTCGGCGGAGGTCTCCCTCGGCGGAGCAACACTGGCCGTCGTCGTATCCACTCACCGTCGGCGTAGGGCTTTGCCGACGGCCGTTGGCGGCCCGTCGGCGTATTAGCCGTCGGCGCACGGCATCCTCGCCGTTACACGGCCGACTAACGGCGCGGCACGTACGCCGACGGCCTCGCCCTCGGCGTACGAGGAGCACGTGGCACGCGCTGGGCCTCCCCAGGAGGGGGCTACGCCGACGGCCTCACCCTCGGCGTATGTGGACGCGTGTCCACCGCCTGAGCCTTCCAGGCTGGCGCTAGGCCGACGGCCTGCCCTCGGCGTAGGAGCAGGTGCTACGCCGACGGCAGTGCCCTCGGCGTAGCCCTGACCATATGGCACATGGCAGAGGGCTACGCCGAGGGCATTGCCGTCGGCGTATCACATACACAGTTTTTTTTTGAATTTTTCTCAGCAGCACTCACAGCAGCCATACATCATCCATGCATACATCCATACATCATCCATGCATACATCCATACAGCCATACATCATCCATACATCCATGCAATATATATTTCACACATTAGTCATACATCATCCATACAGCCACACATGTATCAACATCAGTCATACAAGATCATCCATACAATAGTCATACAAGATCATCGACATCATCACACATCCCTACAACTCTGGAGGAGACGGGGTGTACCCGAGATCTCCCCTGGTGAAAAGTGGCGACCTCTGCCGAGGGTTGCGTCCAGTAGAAGCAGCAGAAGAGCCACCTGGCGAGGGAGTAGGAGAAGTGTGAAGCTCGGGAGAACCACCTGCAGAACGGCCAGGAGATGGACCATCGTCATGAAGCGGTGTGATCTGACGCCCATCCGGCGAGGCGTGGCCAAAGTGCCGGTTCCCAGAAGCTCCCGTTCCCTACATGTTGCCTACATGTTAGCAACTTGCGAGGCAAAGTAAAACGATAACCAGTGGGTTCGCAAAGAACTTACCGGTGTCGATGCGTAGTAGGTCCTAGCGAAGCTTTCCTTCGATTGCCAAAATGGCATCGGACCTGGCATGGGAGGCACGGGCCCTAAATCTCTATTCTGGCCAGTTTGAATATTCACCATCATGGCCTGCAAGATAGTTTAGAAGTCAGGCTGTAGTACAACAAACGGGGGGAAGTGGGACTTGTATCTTTTGCAAAAAATAAAGGTTCGGACTTACATTTACGTATTGCATGTAGATCGCATTCGCCTCCTGATGCTGCCGAAAGGCCACCTGATATTCCTCATAAGCGGCATCGTAGGCCGCGTCTAACTCAGGCTACAATTTCAGATACAAGGAATCTCGTCAGCGGTTAGCCATGCAGGAACAAAAGTCATAAAGATGATGAAAACGAGAAAAACTTACATCCTCGGCGGAGCGACGAGGTTGGCCACGAGGCGGGATAGGGGGGCCGTCGGCGGGGTAGGTAGCCTTGAGACGGCTGAAGCTCGTGCTGAGGGTAGGCTTGACCTTCTTATTCAGAATCTTGAGGCGTCCATGCTGCAATCCGTGCCCCGACAGGACCAACGACTCCTCGTCGATCTCCGCGTGAATGGGGTCATCCACATGGGGGTGACGAGCCTTCACCATCGTGCTGTAGTTCCCCAAGTCGTTCTGGGCAGTGCCGAAGTACACGGGCAACGAGGGTTGAGGCTCCGAGTAATTGGGCTTCTTTCGCCGCATCATCTCATAGACGGCGACATCATGAATCACCTCCCCGGGTTGTGCCTCGGCCACCTGTATCGCGAAAAGAAAATATTATGCATATGAAGTACAAACATAAGCAGAAATGCACGCAGGTCGTTCCATGTATATACGTACCACCTTCCCCTTGAAGCGGTCAAAGTTGCGGTTTCCCGCGCAGTGCGTTCCACCATCGCCTCGGTTATCCGCGTTCCGCCTCGACAAGGCTGCAAACTCCTCGTCTTCTCTGAGCCACCTCGTCCTAACCAGCTCCTCCCATGCGAGTCGATGCGGCTCGGCCCAATCGGGGATAACCTAAAAATGCAATACTCAACTCCAGAAAATGCAATGGCAACTTAGAAGCAATGTAGAATCTCATTGACATTTTACTCACCGACATGTACTCTTCTGGCGTCATCGAGTACTCAGGATTAGGGTTCCTACCGACAATGTCTTCCTTCCTGACCCTCACGCCCCTGTCAGCCCAGAAGTGGCTAGCGGCCGTGACCTTCTGGTTGTACCACACCTGGGGGGTCAACTTCACACAAGCCCCAAGCAAAGTCCTCTGCGCCTTCTCCTGGTCCTCCTCGGCCACACGGTAAAAGCACTTCAATCATGCATAAGAGTCATGAGTTGGCACGGTGGGGTCATCAAGTATGAACATAACTCGAGAAATATGCCTTACCCAAAACTTGGTGATGACAGCATCAGCAGCTGTCGGAAAGCCCGGGACACGGGTAGTCTGGTAGTCCGCCCAAGTGGTAGCTAGCTTCCTGTCACCCTCGTGGGTAATGTGATAGCCCGGCCAGAACTTCCTAATCAGAGCTCCAACAAGGCTGTTAGGAAGGCGAGGCTTCGTCCCCGGAGGAAATGTCCAATTGCTGCACAATAATAAACGTTAGTACACAATAATTATTTATGACCAACATGAAATAAAATGTTTTAAATTGCCAAATTAGTACACTTACTCAAGGCCATCTGGAATAATAAGGGCTTTCGCCTCCTGAGTCCTAGGCTCAAACTTCTCGTCAGGGACTCCCGATTCCCCACGATTCCGCAATTTCTTCGGCCCCACCAACTCGCGGCTAGTGTCCGCCTCCGTATCGGTCCCCGCCTCCCTCTCGGTCCTCGCCTCCCTCTCAGACTCTACCTCCCTCTCGGACTCTGCCTCCCTCTCGGCCCTGAAAGGCTGCTCTGTCAGGAACAACTCAGGAGCCACGTCGCCAGAAGCAGAGGGTGGTGGGTCAAAGTCCACGCCTCCTCCCGTGGCACCTCGTCCTCGTCCTCCTCGACCTCGGCCTCGATCCCGTCCTCCGCCAGCAGGAGCAAGATCGGGGTAACGCGGATTGGGATTTGGCTGTCTCCCACTCCGTGTAGCACTTTTCTTGCGCTGCTTCAGCGCATTAAGCAAGGACGAACTGGTTGCCTTGCCGCTGCTCATATTGTTCAATCACCTGCATTAAGTAAGAGAAAACAGTTAAGCACAAAGACATAATAAAATGTATACACAAAGAATAAAGGCATAATGCAATTAAGAAAACAGTTAAGCACAAAGACAAAATAAAATGTATACACAAAGAATAAAGGCATAATGCAATTAAGAAAACAGTTAAGCACAAAGACAAAATAAAATGCATTAAAAAATAAATACTCACTATCATTTTCATTCTCATTCTCATTCACATTCTCATTCTCATTCTCACTATCACTATCTTTTGAGTAGAAATCTGGATTCTCATCGAAGGGTGTAGGCTCATCATCGTTGTCATTCTCGGTATGGAGCTTCTCGAGCATACTTATGTCATGTAGATTCACCACTGACTCACCCCGAGTTTCTACATCATTCCCAAGATCCTCAAGATCAACCGGTTCTAAATCAAAGTGTCCGAAGTCCTCTTGCTCTTGATAGAAAATTCCCTCGTACGTTAAAGGGTTAATGTTGTTGTAATCGTCCTCGGAGGGAATCGGTAGGTTACCATGTGGCGATACCTGGAACACGACTTCCCAGCCCTGGAGTTCCGCTTTCTGGCATGGGTAGGGCAAATAATAAACTTGGTTGGCTTGGTGAGCAACAACAAAGACGTCGGCTCCGCTATAGGTGGTTGAAGGCCTAACTTCAACTAACCCAATGTAAGGGGTACTTCTCAGTCCACCCCTTGGGTCAAACCAGTGGCACTTGAACACAACAAGATTGAGTTCGACATTCGTACGATTGAAGGTCAGCTCGTATACATTCTCTAACCTTCCGTAGTAATCAAGGGAATCGGCTCCTTTGGTGAACACCCCAGTTTACCGTTTTTGCATTCGGTCGCCCTTTCTGGTGCGTCTCTGTATGGAAGCGAAACCCATTCACATCATACTTCTCATACTTCATGACGACACTGTTACAACCTTGGGAAACACATTTCAGCTCATCTGACATCTCAACGTTGGGATCAGCTCCCTACAGGTACAAGAGGAATTTGTTGCGTTCAGTAGTTACGTGGAATAAGAGCGACAAGTCACATATTGCAAGGTAAGAGGGACATGTTAGAAATTACTTTTTCCATAAACCAGGACACAAAGTTTTTTTATTTCCGGGAGCACCCTCTTTCAGTAGAGTGTCCAACTCCATGGGAGAGGGATCAGTCGGTCCCGGCCACTGTTCATCCGTGAAATCGCTAAGAAGGAGAAAATAAGCATTAGACGGAGACCGAGTTACTAGCTGCATAGAGAAATAGGGTGTTCACCATTTTACCTAATGAAATCGACCACTTCCTTCATGTTCATAAGCACATAGAGCATTATGCAATCCTTCTCTTCCTTCGGCAACCTATATTTTAGTCCTTTACCGGCCTTGCCACCGGGAAATTGGAATAGTTCGAGATTGGGGTCATTCTTGGGCAGGTCGACATTGTAACGAGAGACCGGGTTTATGCATAGTGGGAACATCATCGGGCCAGTAGGTTGTCGCGGCGTCTGCCATCTCCCGAAGGCATGTTGCTTCAGCTATGCATGCTTCAATCTTGGCTTTGTTTCCAGTTATCTTTCGAATATACTTAAACTCTCTCTCAATACAAAATTGCCAACGAAATTGCACCGGCCCCCCCAATAGTGCCTCGTTCGCGAGGTGCACAATGAGATGTGCCATCGGAGTAAAGAAGCCTGGCGGAAAGATCATCTCCAAATTGCATAGCAACTCCGGCACCTGAACTTGCAGCTTCTCAATCACCAGAGGACATATCTGCTTAGCACAGAGGGTGCGGAAGAAATGGCTCAACTCCGCAAGCACTCGCCATACTTTTTCGGGGAGATACCCTCGAACCATCACCGGCATCAGCCGCTCAATCCATATATGATAGTCGTGACTCTTGAGCCCGTTGACTTGTCCCGTCAAAAGATTGACTCCCTTACTTATATTCGAACAATAACCGTCAGGGAACATCACGACGTATTTGAGCCACCTAAATGACTCCTTCTTTTGGACATTATCAAGGCAGTAGTAGGCATGCGGCTTGAACCAATTCTTTCAACGGACAGTAGGAGGCTGAATGTGTAATCTCTTCCTATCACAAAGCTTCTCAACATCAACTCTAGCCTTGACATTATCCTTTGACTTCCCAGGAATGTTCAGGACTGTGTGAAAAAGGGACTCCCCGACATTCTTTTCGGTGTGCATCACATCGATGTTATGGGGAAGTTCGAGGTCCTTGTAATACACGAGATTCGTTAAGGCTGCCACGTGAGTCCAATTATGCGTTACACCATATCCCGCAAATTGATGGCCAGTTCCCGGCGCCGCGGGCACGAGAGCACGTATCTCGGCATCAACAACTGCACCCTCGAACTTTGGTACCTCTTTTACTTCATGCACAACTTTGCCCTTCTTGAAGTTCTTTCTATCTTCTCTGAACGAATGATTTCTTTTGAGGTACTGTCGATTCGTGTCAAACGCAACATATTTGCGACCCGACTTTAGCCAAAGGAACTCAAGTCGGTGCCTGCACACTGGGCATGGCCACTTACCAGCTGTACACTGTAACTACCTCGGTGAATTACGCTCCTAGATACAAGCCTGGATGAGCGGTAGTGGTTGAAATAGTACGGTGGGGCCCCAAAAGCCACTCACGGGTAGACCTTTCGGCCGTCCCAACCACTTCCAACTCAACGGGACCTGTACGGGCGGCGTAATCGGCAGGCGAAGGGATCAACTACATACACAAGTGGGTATGTATGCAAGCCACCATACAAGAGTACATCAGAGCCATACCATCTAGAAAGAAAGGAAATATAGCAATGCCATACGGCAAGATTCAAATGACCTAGATAGGTATAATATTTTAGGATAATTCCTCATACAACACACATCAGAGTATCAAGCGGAAGCGGCAAAACATAGTCCGAGTACGGATAAGAAGCAAATCGGCATAAGATGCCATAGAACTAAGCACATCCCGCCCACAGATCTCACGGATCCCCGTTCCCGGAATCTCTACACCGAACGATCGTTGCCCACATCATCAGCCTCTTCCACCCAGTATCCGTCCTGCGAGGGTACCTGTTCATCTGAACCAATAATTTATCGTGTGAGACCCTAAGGGTACTCAGCAAGTCTTAATGCCTCTAAAGGGGACACAACCTGGGGTGACGCAATTGCAGCGAAAGATAAACCCTAGCAGTTCTACAGATAAGCGCTAACCATCCGCCTAACCAAAGATAGACGGATGTCCGTGATTTAATGACAACAGTTATAACGGTAATATCACCAGATCCATCCTCCTCCTCGCTTACCGACGAGGAAGCGGACGAACAACCCTCCCATCCGTTGGCAATTTTATTAACCATTCCATGAGTGTTACACTACTTACTAGTCAGATATTTAGTCAAGTTAAAAGCGATACTTTAGTTATGCTTGTCTATGATCGAGAAACTGTGCTCCAAGTCGTCCATAACCGCGGACACGGCTTTCAGAAAGTTTTACCCTGCAGGGGTGCACAAATAGCAACACACACTCGATCAACCTCGGAAAAACCAAATCAAAACCCAACGAGGCCTTCACGACAAAGCAATCACAGGATTCAGAAATATTTCAGGGGGCCACCCCTTGGAGTACACCCGCAACGAAGCTAGCTGACTTCGAGACGGACCCGAGGTTTGGGTGGACGGCTGTGAGCGACTGGGAACCCAAAACTGGGCTTGTCGACACTGCGAAAACGTGTCCCGATCCTAAACAGTACAGGTGCTATCTGTCGCACAATTTTAATTAAAGCAGTAAACATGGCATAAGTAAAACCTCAAACTAGTTTGTGGCCCCAAGAAATAAGACGGAATCAAGCTCTGGCTCAGGGGGGTCCCATATACCTCCCGGATGTGGATAGCGCGATAAATCATGGAACAGGAATCAAGTACTCGGGGTCTTACGGGACACAAGTGAGCAGGAAGAACCAAATAGCAGATATTGCTCACCGGTGCCACTTTCATTAGTTATCCCATTACTACTCAGGTTAAGTTGTTTAGGTACCTCGTTATCCATCAGACTCTCACATACCCTACACATGCTGTTCTACGACTCGCATGGCTCAAACAACTCCTGTAGTAATGGCTCATGGGATGGAGGAACAAGCTTGGTGGGGTTTAAAGTAAAGGCTATGCAATACTTGGGATTCAGTTTAATGCAATCGCGACTCAATGATGCAAGAATAAGATAGAGGCAATAGGTACTGTATGTATGCGAGCATGTGGTAGTGCTTGCCTGGCAGCTCGGTGGAAGCGAGAGACGGATCTGGGTAGTGCTCCTGGTTCTCTTGATATATCCCCTGCTCAGCGTCTATTCGAAATAAGAACCAAACAAGCAAGGGCCAACATAAATATAGAGCACAAGCATATGAATAAGATGCGACAAGCAACCAATCATGCCATGATGAATGATGCACAAGTTGCATGGCAATAAAGTAGCATGGCATGGGTGAGGTGTGGAAGACAAGAAATAACATTTTAATGGGGTTTTGGTCCCATTTTATTGTCATAATAGTTGCTGTATACTTTATATTTAGATGATGCATGCTGCAATTGAAGTCATGGATAGCATAAACAGAAAGGTCTCGTCGAGCTGATCATTTTAGACATATCATTTGCTAAATTTGGAATTATGAATCAAAAGTTATTAATTAAATAAGTTCCAATGGCATTTGTTGTAATTTGATTCATCTTGGAATTTAAAATGTGCAAAAGGCAATTTGAATGGCATATTTGAAATCCTCACATTTTTCTGATTCAAAAACATATATCATTTGTTAAATTTGGGTTTATATTTTGAAAGTTATTTGAAAACAGATTTCAGTTTGAATTTGAATTAATTTGAAAAAGATTTGAAATAAAAACAGACAAGCAGCACCCCTTTTGTACCCAGGCAGACCCAGCCGCGCTCACTGACGGGTGGGGCCAGGCTGACTGGACGCCAGCCATGCGCACAGGGAACAGGGGACCGCGGGTTGAGCTCCAGAAAACACGGGAGCCTTTTTATAAAACGCCACCGACGCTGACTGGTGGGGTTACGGGGACGGCGGGTTTAGGCGGGAGTTCCTGCGGGGGCCTAAACGCAAAAACGTCATCGGCTGTCGCGACGCTGCTGTCGAACAAGCCTGACGGCGGTGGATCTGGCCGGACTTTGAACGACGATGGCGAGCGAACCACTGGGAGAAACGCAAAACGGCTAAAACGAAAAAATGAAGAGGAACCTTCGGGCTACAAGTCTTATTCAGAGATCTAACGCAGAGAGAAACTACATCGCGCGGGACAGGGCGATGAATAGAGGGCGGTTCGCGCGGCTGCAGGTGTCTGACTGCGCACGCTGGCGGCGACGCGCGCGCGCGCAAGGTGCTCGACGGAGTGCGGCGGCGCTACGGTGCACGAGGGGGGAGGGGACCTTGTCAGGGAGGTGTGGTTGCTCACCAGGGGCTTGCTGGTGGTTTGGCTCGAGCAGAGAGGCCGGTGATCGTCGGGGAGGCTAGCGGTAGGAGGCGTCCTGGCGTTCACGGGCACGGCGGCGGGGCTCCTCCGGCGAGGTCCAGTGGGCTCCGGCGCGTCAGGGCGAAGCAGAGGAAGCAGACGCAGCTCCTGGTGCTCCTGGCTCGCCTCGGGGTGCTCTGGAGCGAAGGGAAACAGAGGGGGCCGATCTAGGGTTGAGGGGGCATGGTGGAGAGGGTGCTCGTTGGGGAGGAAGAAGGGAGGCCTGGGGGATCTGGGGAAGGCTAGAGGCGAGGGGGGAGGATAAGATCGACAGGGGGCAGGTAGATGGCGTGGGGCTAGCGTGGGGGAGGGGTTGATGGAAAGGTGGCCTTGGTGCCACCTTGTCCTCCTCACGTGCATGGGCGGCCAGGGTAGCTAGGCACGGCTGGCAGGTGGGGTAGGGCGAGGGGCTCGTGGCCAGGCAGGTAGGAGGGGCCCTAGGGCAGGGAGAGAAGAGAGGGGGAGAGGTGGCTCGGGTTCGGTCTAGGGAGAGCTAGGGTTTGGGGTAGATGAGAGGCTCGGTTGGGGAGGAGGGGCCCTCATGGCATAGAGAGAGAGGGAAGAGGTGAGGTATGCTCGGTTAGGGTTAGCTAGAGGGTGGTGGTTCAAGCTTTAGGGTTTAGATTAAGGGGGGTTCGGTCGAGGGTTTAAGGGAGAGGTGACAATAGAGGAAGAGTGTGCTCATGTGTAAGCACATAAAAATGGCCTCACATGAACAAGCACAAGGGTGGTAGGGGCTAGAGAGAGGGGGAAGGGTTTAGGTTTTGTGCATGCCACATAATCACATGTGCATGAATGGGGTATGGTGATTAGGGTTTAGCTAGAGGGGGATAGAGAGGTAGATGGCGTGGTGAAGAATTCTACAAGCCAAAACAAGATTAAGCAAAGGAGAGGTGATCCATGCAAGCAAAACCAAATAACATTCAAAAGTCAAGAAAAGGTGGCACTTGCATGGCCCATGCAAACAATAATTGCCATGTAGCTATATTGTGAAAACAACACAAAATCATGTGGCATTATTCCTTGCATTCCCAAAAGGTGGGCAAAGGCCAAGCATAAGATTATGGGTGGAATCCAACCAACCAACATGAGCTAGAGGTAAACTCAAATAAAATGCCAAGCTCATATTAATTGGATGGTGGAATTATAAGGTGGTGAAAGAAAGGTGGTGGAGTTATTAAGAGATATGCCCCCAAATCAACTTGGGCATTTAACAATTTATCAAGAACCAAATACAATATCAAGAGGCAACTACAATTAATAATGCACATGAGATAAGAACCAAACAAGAAGGGGTTTTATATGATGCTCAAATGCAAGGTGGCATGATGACATGAGCATGATATGATGATGATGCAACAATTATATATTGGAAGTGGCCCTTTTTATTACTAGAACAAGTAGCATTACAGGTGTTAGACAACTGGGATGCTACAACTCTCCCCCACTAAACAGGAATCTCGCCCCGATATTCTAGGAAGAAGAAGAAGACACAAAGAGAGAAGGATGGTTGGCACGGAGTTCATCTTCACGCTCCCATGTGGCTTCATCAACAGAATGGTGTGACCACTGCACCTTGCAGAACTTGATGGACTTGTTGCGAGTCCTTCTTTCTGCGGTCTCAAGGATTTTGGTGGGGTGTTCTTGATAAGACAGGTCTTCTTGGAGATCGATTAGCTCGTGATCCACGGTCCTGCCGGGATCTTTGAAGCACTTCTTGAGCTGAGAGATGTGGAAAACATCATGGACTTTGAGTTTTTCCGGGAGCTCGAGGGCATAATCTACTTCTCCTCTTCTACCACGAATCTTGAAAGGACCGATGTACCTAGGAGCCAGCTTTCCTTTGATACCAAAACGGTGTGTTCCTTTCATGGGAGTGACACGAAGGTACACGAGATCACCAGGGGCATACACCATGTCCGTGTGCTTCCTGTCATAGTTGCTCTTCTGACGACTTTGAGCAATCTTCAGGTTCTCAAGAATGATATGCACCTTCTCCTCTGCCTGAGTTACGATATCAGGGCCAAACCAGATTCTTTCTCCTGCACCTGACCAACCAATCGGAGTTCTGCACTTGCGACCATAGAGAGCCTCAAATGGTGCCATCTTCAGACTCTTCTGGAAGTTGTTGTTGTAGGAGAATTCAGCATAAGGTAGACATTCCTCCCACTTCATGCCAAAAGAGATGACGCAAGCCCGAAGCATATCCTCCAGAATCTGATTGATCCTTTCCACTTGTCCTTGCGACTGAGGGTGGTAAGCAGTGCTGAAGTTCAACTTTGTTCCCAGAGCATTTTGAAAGCTTTCCCAGAACTTGGAAGTGAAGATGCTCCCACGGTCTGAACTGATCTCAAGCGGAACCCCATACAGAGAGACAATTCTGTTGATATAGAGCTCAGCCAACTGAATTCCAGAAATTGTTTCCTTGACGGGGAAGAAATGAGCCACTTTAGAAAGCCTATCGATGACAACAAAAATTGCATTGTTGCCCTTCTGCGACCTTGGAAAACCAGTGATGAAGTCCATCTCTACTTTCTCCCATTTCCATTCCGGAGGTTTCAATGGCTATAGAAGACCGAAAGGTTTCTGATGGACAGCTTTCACTCTGCGGCAAACATCACACTCCGAGACGTACTTGGCACAATATCGTTTCAAACCAGGCCACCAATACTGTGTTTTCAAGTCCATGTACATCTTTGTGCTGCCAGGATGGATAGAGAGGACAGAATCATGCGCCTCCTTGAGAACTTGCTCTCTCAACCCCGGGTAGTTTGGAACAAACATCCGGTGGTCGAAGAAAAGCGTTCCTTGATCATCTACGTGGAAGGACTCATACTTCGGAAGCTCAAGTTTAGAGATGATGTTTCTCGTGTGCGGATCACCCAGCTGACGAGAGCGAATCTTTTCTTCCAAGAGAGGAGTAGCCAGAAGGTTCAGGAGATGCCCTTGTTCCACAACTTCCAGGTTGAGCTCACGGAATTCCTTGCACAAAAGAGGTTGCTGTTCTTCCATCATGAGGTTGTTGACATAAGCTTTACGGCTGAGAGCATCTGCCATGACATTAGCTTTGCCCAGTGTGTAGTTGATGGTCACATCAAAGTCATTGATTGCTGCAATCCATCTCCTCTGCCGAAGGTTGAGATCAGGCTGAGTGAAGATATACTTCAAACTTTTGTGGTCAGAAAAGATCTCACAACGGTTGCCAAGCAAGTAGTGCCTCCATAGCTTCAAAGCAAAGACAACTGCTGCTAGCTCGAGGTCATGTGTGGGATAGTTGATCTCATGCGTCTTCAACTGTCGAGAGGCATAAGCAACCACTTGTTTCTCTTGCATAAGGACCGCACCCAATCCTTGCAAAGAGGCGTCGCAGAATATCTGGAAAGGCTTAGATGTATCCGGAGGAACCAAGACTGGTGTGGAAGTGAGCTTCTCTTTGAGTGTCTCAAAACTTGCTTGACACGCAGGAGTCCACAGGTATTTCTTGCCTTTCTTGAGGAGATCGGTAAGAGGCTTCGCTATCTTCGAGAAGTTCTGAACGAAGCGACGACAATAACTAGCCAAACCGAGGAAACTCCGCACTTCTTTGACATTAACAGGAGGAAGCCATTCAACAATTGTCTTCACAGTTTCCGGGTTGACTGCAATGCCCTTGGCAGAGATAACATGACCAAGATAGGTTACTTCAGGCAGCCAAAACTCACACTTTGAGAACTTTGCATACAAGCGGTTCTCGTGCAGCTTGTTTAGGACACACCGCAGGTGTTCTTCATGCTCTTCCTTGGACTTAGAATAGACCAGAATGTCATCCAGATAGACCACAACGAACTTATCCAGGTACTCCATGAAGACCGAGTTCATAAGCCTCGAGAAGGTAGCAGGAGCGTTGGTGAGACCGAAAGACATCACCGTGTACTCATACAGGCCATAGCGGGTGGTGAAAGCTGTTTTAGGCACATCTTCCTTGCGAATCTTGATTTGGTGATAACCACTTCTCAAGTCCAGCTTAGAGAATACCACAGCTCCAGCTAGCTGGTCAAAGAGATCATTAATCCGCGGAAGGGGATATTTGTTCTTGATGGTTTTAGCATTGAGAGCCCGATAGTCAACACAAAGTCTATCAGTCCTGTCCCGCTTCTTCACAAAGATTGTTGGGCTACCCCAAGAAGAAGTACTGTGTTGAATGAAACCCAACTTCTCTTGTTCATCAAGCTGTCGTTTGAGTTCAGCCAACTCAGCAGGACCCATTTTATAAGGCCGCTTGGAGATAGGAGCCGTTCCAGGTTCAAGCTCAATTACGAACTCAACCTCACGATCCGGAGGCATACCTGGCAACTCTTCAGGAAAAACATCCGGAAACTCACAGACCACTGGGACTCTCTGAATAGCTTCCATAGCATCATCATTCAGAGCCGCCAAAGAGAAAAGCTGGACAGCAGGAGTCAGACTTGGAGAAAAGACTATATGGCCTTCAGGAATCTTCAAAGAAACCGAGCGTTCAGCACAATCAATCACAGCTGCATTTGCCGTCAACCAATCCATGCCCAAGATGACATCAATGTCAGAATTGCCCAGAACAATTAAGGAAGCCGAGAACAAAGAGCCACCAATCTCAATTTGATTGCCATGGCTGATATGAACAGCCCTCATGTTTGAACCAGGAGATTGTACCACCAACCGCTTGAGGAGAGGAACCAAGACTAACTCATTCTCATTTGCAAACTTGTGAGAAACAAAAGAATGCGATGCACCAGAATCGAACAAAACTCGTGCAGGGACTGAGTTAACGGATAGCGTACCCATCACCACTCCAGGTGCATGCTCATCTTGAGCGGCGTTGACACAATTGGCACGAACAACCGCAGACCCGGGCTTGGTGTTGATGTTGAGAGCCCGAGGTGGTGGTGCACGAACCGTAGGAGAGCTTGCTGCAGATCTTGGCGAGGGTGGAGGAAGAGCTTTGTTCTTCAACGGACAGTCCCCGTACAGATGTCCAGGATCTCCACACGTGAAGCAGGCACCAGGTGGACGTGGAGCAACATAGCCAGGGACTCCGCCAGGCGCTCCAGGGTAGTTGTTGTTGTAGCCCCTGGGAGCCGCAGTGGTGAAGTTTGGTGGCCTTGACGCGTAACTTGCAGGTCTTGGTGGAGCCGGAAGCGACGGTGGGGTGTTAGGAACCCAGACACGCCGCTTAGAAGGAGCTGCCATAACTGCAGAGCTTGATGCATCCCTGTTGTGTTTCTTGGAGTCCTCGAACACTTGCCGACTTGCCTCCTCTTGCAAAGCTGTGTGCTGTAGTTCTAGAAAAGATGCCGGCCTTGCATGTGTGATTGCATACTTGATCGATGCATTGAGCCCTTG
The DNA here is from genome assembly GCA_916181665.1 of Avena sativa. Classification (NCBI taxonomy): domain Eukaryota; kingdom Viridiplantae; phylum Streptophyta; class Magnoliopsida; order Poales; family Poaceae; genus Avena; species Avena sativa. Next base: position 362,969,412 of record OV702279.1, on the reverse strand, counting down.
CCTGAACCTCTTCTGCTTCTTCTTGTCATCAGATACCTCATCGCCACCATAACGAGAAAGATTCATGAAGTTCCTGATGTAGGTGTTGACATTATCATTTCCCTGCTTAAGGTTGAGAAAAGCTTCCTTCATCCTTTCCATGACAATCTCTGAGAGAAACTGCTCTTTGAAAGCTGCAGTGAACCTTTCCCAAGTTGGCTGGAAACCCGTGCAGCTTGCCTTCAAGTAATTCTCCCACCAGAGAGCTGCATCTCCCTTTAGAAGGTGAGTAGCACACTTTACCCACTCCTGCTCAGGAACATCAGCAGTCTCAAGAAGCCTTGACGTCTCACGTAACCAATCATCCGCATCCAGTGGCCGATCGGAAACATCAAACTGACGAGGGTTGAATTTCAGGAAGCTCTTGATGTCTCCTCGCTTGGGAGGTGGAGGGAGTGGAGCAAACTCATTTCTCCTGACGCTTTCTTCCAAGCGCTGCTGGTTCTGCTGCATCGCTGCCAAGGCATTAGCTATGTTTGACAATGCGGCCCCCAACTCTGGTGGTATGTCCTCATCTGAACGACGTGGTGGAGCCATCCTGAGATTGATATAAAACACAAGTCAGTACTATAATGGAGAATAATGATAATCCAAAATAGTACCAAGATGGAATTAACCAAGATTAAAGGATACAATTTACTGAGATGATATTAAAATATCAACAAAGTTCAAAGCACCTAAAAGATATTAAGCATATCGCACACGACTGAAAAGGAGTGTGGTACACAAACATATCAAAGAAAAAATTTCCACAAATTTCGGCATTAAAATACCAATAGATGCGCAAAATTACTTAACGAATCAAGATTAGTGACTCTACCGATTCAATATACAAAAGCGAATGATAAAAGTAGTGGTATGGTCGCGACTCCATCCCGCACTCAAATCATTACTCCGCACATGAATAAGTGGAACACATATCCTAACCCCTTCTTCTCACGTTGAACCTAAAGATTGGTAACTACGGAAACGAACACCCCAAACACGATAGCGTCGGATACAAAGAGTAAGACAGATTGCGTCGGTTTGCAAAAGCCTGTCGGTATGGAATGTACCAACAGTTGATAACCAAAGGCTGATTAGATAACAACTTGGATGCAACAGATAGACAAAGGAATTACACACACACACACAAAACCTATGGTACTACGGAAACCCAGAACACGTGAATCCTAGTTTGAATTTTAAGAAGAGGATTGAAAACGTTACACTTCCTTACCAGAAAAGGGTGGGTGGGTGGGTAAGAAGAAAAATGGAAGCAGTCCTACTCTCGCGTTTTGTTTTTCCCTAGTATACATAACTACCAAAATATTTGCTAGACTGACAACGACCGTTTGGTTGAAACCCTGAAGGTCGGGATGGCTCTGATACCAATTGTAACTACCTCGGTGAATTACGCTCCTAGATACAAGCCTGGATGAGCGGTAGTGGTTGAAATAGTACGGTGGGGCTCCAAAAGCCTCTCACGGGTAGACCTTTCGGCCGTCCCAACCACTTCCAACTCAACGGGACCTGTACGGGCGGTGTAATCGGCAGGCGAAGGGATCAACTACATACACAAGTGGGTATGTATGCAAGCCACCATACAAGAGTACATCAGAGCCATACCATCTAGAAAGAAAGGAAATATAGCAACGCCATACGGCAAGATTCAAATGACCTAGATAGGTATAATATTTTAGGATAATTCCTCATACAACACACATCAGAGTATCAAGCGGAAGCGGCAAAACATAGTCCGAGTACGGATAAGAAGCAAATCGCCATAAGATGCCATAGAACTAAGCACATCCCGCCCACAGATCTCACGGATCCCCGTTCCCGGAATCTCTACACCGAACGATCGTTGCCCACATCATCAGCCTCTTCCACCCAGTATCCGTCCTGCGAGGGTACCTGTTCATCTGAACCAATAATTTATCGTGTGAGACCCTAAGGGTACTCAGCAAGTCTTAATGCCTCTAAAGGGGACACAACCTGGGGTGACGCAATTGCAGCGAAAGATAAACCCTAGCAGTTCTACAGATAAATGCTAACCATCCGCCTAACCAAAGATAGACGGATGTCCATGATTTAATGACAACAGTTATAACGGTAATATCACCAGATCCATCCTCCTCCTCGCTTACCGACGAGGAAGCGGACGAACAAACCTCCCATCCGTTGGCAATTTTATTAACCATTCCATGAGTGTTGCACTACTTACTAGTCAGATATTTAGTCAAGTTAAAAGCGATACTTTAGTTATGCTTGTCTATGATCGAGAAACTGTGCTCCAAGTCGTCCATAACCGCGGACACGGTTTTTAGAAAGTTTTACCCTGCAGGGGTGCACAAATAGCAACACACACTCGATCAACCTCGGAAAAACCAAATCAAAACCCAACGAGGCCTTCACGACAAAGCAATCACAGGATTCAGAAATATTTCAGGGGGCCACCCCTTGGAGTACACCCGCAACGAAGCTAGCTGACTTCGAGACGGACCCGAGGTTTGGGTGGACGGCTGTGAGCGACTGGGAACCCAAAACTGGGCTTGTCGACACCGCGAAAACGTGTCCCGATCCTAAACAGTACAGGTGCTATCTGTCGCACAATTTTAATTAAAGCAGTAAACATGGCATAAGTACAGGATAGTAAATAAAACCTCAAACTAGTTTGTGGCCCCAAGAAATAAGACGGAATCAAGCTCTGGCTCAGGGGGGTCCCATATACCTCCCGGATGTGGATAGCGCGATAAATCTTGGAACAGGAATCAAGTACTCGGGGTCTTACGGGACACAAGTGAGCAGGAAGAACCAAATAGCAGATATTGCTCACCGGTGCCACTTTCATTAGTTATCCCATTACTACTCAGGTTAAGTTGTTTAGGTACCTCGTTATCCATCAGACTCTCACATACCCTACACATGCTGTTCTACGACTCGCATGGCTCAAACAACTCCTGTAGTAATGGCTCATGGGATGGAGGAACAAGCTTGGTGGGGTTTAAAGTAAAGGCTATGCAATACTTGGGATTCAGTTTAATGCAATCGCGACTCAATGATGCAAGAATAAGATAGAGGCAATAGGTACTGTATGTATGCGAGCATGTGGTAGTGCTTGCCTGGCAGCTCGGTGGAAGCGAGAGACGGATCTGGGTAGTGCTCCTGGTTCTCTTGATATATCCCCTGCTCAGCGTCTATTCGAAATAAGAACCAAACAAGCAAGGGCCAACATAAATATAGAGCACAAGCATATGAATAAGATGCGACAAGCAACCAATCATGCCATGATGAATGATGCACAAGTTGCATGGCAATAAAGTAGCATGGCATGGGTGAGGTGTGGAAGACAAGAAATAACATTTTAATGGGGTTTTGGTCCCATTTTATTGTCATAATAGTTGCTGTATACTTTATATTTAGATGATGCATGCTGCAATTGAAGTCATGGATAGCATAAACAGAAAGGTCTCGTCGAGCTGATCATTTTAGACATATCATTTGCTAAATTTGGAATTATGAATCAAAAGTTATTAATTAAATAAGTTCCAATGGCATTTGTTGTAATTTGATTCATCTTGGAATTTAAAATGTGCAAAAGGCAATTTGAATGGCATATTTGAAATCCTCACATTTTTCTGATTCAAAAACATATATCATTTGTTAAATTTGGGTTTATATTTTGAAAGTTATTTGAAAACAGATTTCAGTTTGAATTTGAATTAATTTGAAAAAGATTTGAAATAAAAACAGACAAGCAGCACCCCTTTTGTACCCAGGCAGACCCAGCCGCGCTCACTGACGGGTGGGGCCAGGCTGACTGGACGCCAGCCATGCGCACAGGGAACAGGGGACCGCGGGTTGAGCTCCAGAAAACACGGGAGCCTTTTTATAAAACGCCACCGACGCTGACTGGTGGGGTTACGGGGACGGCGGGTTTAGGCGGGAGTTCCTGCGGGGGCCTAAACGCAAAAACGTCATCGGCTGTCGCGACGCTGCTGTCGAACAAGCCTGACGGCGGTGGATCTGGCCGGACTTTGAACGACGATGGCGAGCGAACCACTGGGAGAAACGCAAAACGGCTAAAACGAAAAAATGAAGAGGAACCTTCGGGCTACAAGTCTTATTCAGAGATCTAACGCAGAGAGAAACTACATCGCGCGGGACAGGGCGATGAACAGAGGGCGGTTCGCGCGGCTGCAGGTGTCTGACTGCGCACGCTGGCGGCGACGCGCGCGCGCGCAGGGTGCTCGACGGAGTGCGGCGGCGCTACGGTGCACGAGGGGGGAGGGGACCTTGTCAGGGAGGTGTGGTTTCTCACCAGGGGCTTGCTGGTGGTTTGGCTCGAGCAGAGAGGCCGGTGATCGTCGGGGAGGCTAGCGGTAGGAGGCGTCCTGGCGTTCACGGGCACGGCGGCGGCGGGGCTCCTCCGGCGAGGTCCAGTGGGCTCCGGCGCGTCAGGGCGAAGCAGAGGAAGCAGACGCAGCTCCTGGTGCTCCTGGCTCGCCTCGGGGTGCTCTGGAGCGAAGGGAAACAGAGGGGGCCGATCTAGGGTTGAGGGGGCATGGTGGAGAGGGTGCTCGTTGGGGAGGAAGAAGGGAGGCCTGGGGGATCTGGGGAAGGCTAGAGGCGAGGGGGGAGGATAAGATCGACAGGGGGCAGGTAGATGGCGTGGGGCTAGCGTGGGGGAGGGGTTGATGGAAAGGTGGCCTTGGTGCCACCTTGTCCTCCTCACGTGCATGGGCGGCCAGGGTAGCTAGGCACGGCTGGCAGGTGGGGTAGGGCGAGGGGCTCGTGGCCAGGCAGGTAGGAGGGGCCCTAGGGCAGGGAGAGAAGAGAGGGGGAGAGGTGGCTTGGGTTCGGTCTAGGGAGAGCTAGGGTTTGGGGTAGATGAGAGGCTCGGTTGGGGAGGAGGGGCCCTCATGGCATAGAGAGAGAGGGAAGAGGTGAGGTATGCTCGGTTAGGGTTAGCTAGAGGGTGGTGGTTCAAGCTTTAGGGTTTAGATTAAGGGGGGTTTGGTCGAGGGTTTAAGGGAGAGGTGACAATAGAGGAAGAGTGTGCTCATGTGTAAGCACATAAAAATGGCCTCACATGAACAAGCACAAGGGTGGTAGGGGCTAGAGAGAGGGGGAAGGGTTTAGGTTTTGTGCATGCCACATAATCACATGTGCATGCATGGGGTATGGTGATTAGGGTTTAGCTAGAGGGGGATAGAGAGGTAGATGGCGTGGTGAAGAATTCTACAAGCCAAAACAAGATTAAGCAAAGGAGAGGTGATCCATGCAAGCAAAACCAAATAACATTCAAAAGTCAAGAGAAGGTGGCACTTGCATGGCCCATGCAAACAATAATTGCCATGTAGCTATATTGTGAAAACAACACAAAATCATGTGGCATTATTCCTTGCATTCCCAAAAGGTGGGCAAAGGCCAAGCATAAGATTATGGGTGGAATCCAACCAACCAACATGAGCTAGAGGTAAACTCAAATAAAATGCCAAGCTCATATTAATTGGATGGTGGAATTATAAGGTGGTGAAAGAAAGGTGGTGGAGTTATTAAGAGATATGCCCCCAAATCAACTTGGGCATTTAACAATTTATCAAGAACCAAATACAATATCAAGAGGCAACTACAATTAATAATGCACATGAGATAAGAACCAAACAAGAAGGGGTTTTATATGATGCTTAAATGCAAGGTGGCATGATGACATGAGCATGATATGATGATGATGCAACAATTATATATTGGAAGTGGCCCTTTTTATTACTAGAACAAGTAGCATTACAGGTGTTAGACAACTGGGATGCTACATACACCATCCGCACGTTAGGGCGTACCCGGGCATGTCATGCATAGTATATTGTAACCAAACTTTCATCAAAAAGTTTCTCTTTGATGCTCGGTCGTATGTCAACGTCCCGTGTATCCAAGAGTGGTTCAAATCATCCACAATCGGCTGCATGTAGACACTCAAGTTCTTCCCCGGATACTCAGGTCCTGGAATTATCAGCGACAAAAACATGGTCTTCCGTTGCATTAATACTCCGGGAGGGAGATTGAGCGGAATAACATACACCGGCCAGCAGCTGTACGAGGCCATCGACATACCATATGGGTTGAAGCCATCTGTTGCTATCGCAATTCTAACATTCCGAGCCTCTTCTGCCCACCGGGGGTATTTGTCATCAAAGTTCTTCCATGCCTTACCATCAGATGGATGTCCCATCTTCTTCCGTCCATGCCCGTCCTCGTATCTTTTCCCCTTCTTGTGCCACGTCATCTGTTTGGCAGTCTCCTCGCTCAAGTAAAGCCGCTGGATTCTTTTTATGAATGGGAGATACCGAAGTATCTTCTTAGCGACCTTCGACTGCCTCACCTGACCATCCTTCCCCTTTATCTCTTCATATCTAGAGGCCTTACAAATGGAGCAGTACTTATCACCCTCAAACTGTTTCCAAAACAAAAGGCAGCCTTTTGGACAACAATCTATCTTTTCATAATCCATGTTGAGCTCCTTCATGAGTTTCTTCGTTTCGTGAAAGGTTTTGGGCAGACAATGCCCTTCGGGCAACATGTTACCACATGTTCTCAGATTAGCTTCAAAGTGAGAACGGGTGGCGGAGTACTGCCACTTGTCGGCTAGACACTGAGAGATGGCATCGAGCTGAGAAATCTTTGCACCCTCGTACAGAGGCCTCTTAGCCGCGGCCATCATATCAAGGAAGGCCTTCGCGGTTGGCTCCGGTTCCTCCGGTTCTAGCGGTTCCTCCGGTTCTGGTGATTCCTCCCGTGGAGGTGGCGAATTCGGCTGGTCGGCATCGATAAGATCATCTAGCATGTTTCTAATCCCATCGTGCTCATTGCCATTTAGCCGCTGACGCATCACCTCACCTCTATCACGTTCGTACCGAGCAAAGTCGACTTGCGTGACATAGTTAGACATGTACCCATATTGCAGAAGGTGTTTGTACATGTCATCCTTTCCCTGACGATGACGCTTAGTGCAATGAGCGCAGGGACAAAGTGCCCGAACAATTGCCTTCGAACCACGCGCTAACTCATTCACTAACAAATGAGTGTTCCGTACCCAATCGTCTGTTTTATTAGTCGCACTAATACGGCCACTGTACATCCACCCATTATCAGCCATCCTCTTCTGCTTTGTTGGGAGACAAACAACAAATATAACATTTTATATCAAACAGGAGATTAAATGCTTCATATTTTTACGCATTCATCAACCTACATGTCCAATAGGAAAAGAGGGTCCTAACCAGCCGCCGGATCCGTAGATTGGGTAAGTTCTCCCTGGTTCTACCCCGATCCAAGCAGAATTTCGGCAGCACCTCCCCGCTGCTCTCCCGATACACGTCTCGACAAAAAGCCAAGAGGATGTGCATCCGGAGAACAAAGAGGAGGCGCCACCGAAATCCTGTCTCGAATCGAGGTAGAGCCAGGGAGAACCAAACCCAACTACGAATCCGCCGACTGCCGATAAAAGCCATAAGCGTTACGGTCCAAAATATGCGAGACCACTAATGCATATTAAGTCGCGTAACGCTTACGGTCGGGATGACGCCTAGGTGACGCGACATACTTGGTGATCTAGACACGAAAATAAACCTAGGTACAAGAGAGGCGAACGGATTCTCACCCTCGAAGCGTGATCAAATCGTCGAAGATGATCCGGGACCCCGCCGTCGAAACACTCCCCCGCTCACCCTCCGGTAACTGCAAAAAACATGAGAAGATGGTTAAATATGCAACATCTATTTAGCAATTTCTAATTCTATTTCTACTACTATTTCTAGCATTTCTAATTCTACTCCTATTTCTAGCAATTCTAGTTCCATTCCTATTTCTACTCACATACTACAAACTACTTCTATTTAGGGTTTTCATTCTACTCCTACTTATTATCCTACATACTACAACTACTCCTACTCCTATTTATCATCACATAAAAAACTACAAAGTAAAAATAAAAAAAAATCGGGCTTCTACACTCACCTCCACTAGCTCGGGGTGGAGGAGCTAGGGACGGGCGGGGCCGGGGTCGGGGGAGGAGCAGCTGGTGGCGGTGGGGTCGGGGCAGAGGTGCGCTGGCCGGAGCTAGCGGCAGGGGCAGGGGCAGGGGTGGGCAGGGACGGGCCAACGTGGTGCTGGGGAAGGGGGTGCTGGGGCAGGGACGGGCCAACGCGGTGCGGGGAGGAGGGGGTGCTGGGGCAGGGACGGGCCGACGCGGTGCGGGGAGGAGGGGGCGGTGCGGTGCTGGGGGAGGAGGCGGCGGCGCGGTGCTGGGGAAGGAGGGGCGGCACGGTACTGGGGAGGAGGGGGCGGCGCTGTGCTGGGGGAGGAGGGGGCGGCGCGGTGCTAGGGGAGGAGGCGCTAGGGGAGTGGGAGGCGGCGGCGTGGTGCTGGGGGAAGGGGCGGCGCGGTGTTGGGGGAGGAGGCGGCGGCGCGGTGCTGGTGTCGGCGGGTCGGGGGTGGGGAGGGGGTTGGGAGGCGCGGGGTGGGGATAGAGGCTGGGAAACGAGTGGCCCGTGGTGGGCCGCGGGTCAAAAAATCGGATGAGGCTACGCCGACGGCCAGGCATACGCCGAGGGCAGCCGTCGGCGTAGCTAGGGCGATTTTTTTTTATTTTTGTGTCTATTATTATAGAAGAAACTATAATATTATCGGATGAGGCTACGCCGCCGTCATATATTATTTTGTGTCTATTACTATAGAAGAAACTATAATATATTATTACTATATATACTTTTTTAATTTCGTCTTGTGCTCATTTTCCAAGCAAACCCTAGACAAGTCCGGAACCTTCGCAAGCACCTATATATACCAACCTCTAACCACACCCACACACATATATGCTAGGGGCACATGCAAGTTTTCATCTCATTCCGATGTTTTCGTGGTCTTCCTCCGGCGAAACCCTGATCTCTGTGCACACTCGGATCGTCTACCCCCCTAGACGTTCCTCTGACAGGGGTAGCCCAGCGTAGCTCTCTCTTGTTTTGTGTTTGTTTAGGTCATAGGGTGATGTCAAACCATGTTGGTTCACAAGTTGGGGCACTATCCTACCCGGTTTCACCTCGACAGGGAGATTCCACCCTCCTACGGGCCCGGAACCTTCGCCTCTAGGTTAGAGCGCATGCATGCGAGGGGGGACACATGCAAGCACCTATATATACCAACCTCTAACCACACCCACACACATATATGCTAGGGGCACATGCAAGTTTTCATCTCATTCCGATGTTCTCGTGGTCTTCCTCCGGCGAAACCGTGATCTCTGTGCACACTCGGATCGTCTACCCCCCTAGACGTTCCTCTGACAGGGGTAGCCCGGCGTAGCTCTCTCTTGTTTTGTGTTTGTTTAGGTCATAGGGTGATGTCAAACCATGTTGGTTCACAAGTTGGGGCACTATCCTACCCGCTTTCACCTCGACGGGGAGATTCCACCCTCCTACGGGCCCGGAACCTTCGCCTCTAGGTTAGAGCGCATGCATGCGAGGGGGGACACATGCAAGCACCTATATATACCAACGTCTAACCACACCCACACACACATATATGCTAGGGGCACATGCAAGTTTTCATCTCATTCCGATGTTCTCGTGGTCTTCCTCCGGCGAAACCCTGATCTTTGTGCACACTCGGATCGTCTACCCCCCTAGACGTTCCTCTGACAGGGGTAGCCCGGCGTAGCTCTCTCTTGTTTTGTGTTTGTTTAGGTCATAGGGTGATGTCAAACCATGTTGGTTCACAAGTTGGGGCACTATCCTACCCGGTTTCACCTCGACGGGGAGATTCCACCCTTATACGGGCCCGGAACCTTCGCCTCTAGGTTAGAGCGCATGCATGCGAGGGGGGACACATGCAAGCACCTATATATACCAACCTCTAACCACACCCACACACACATATATGCTAGGGGCACATGCAAGTTTTCATCTCATTCCGATGTTCTCGTGGTCTTCCTCCGGCGAAACCCTGATCTCTGTGCACACTCGGATCGTCTACCCCCCTAGACGTTCCTCTGACAGGGGTAGCCCGGCGTAGCTCTCTCTTGTTTTGTGTTTGTTTAGGTCATAGGGTGATGTCAAACCATGTTGGCTCACAAGTTGGGGCACTATCCTACCCGGTTTCACCTCGACGGGGAGATTCCACCCTCCTACGGGCCCGGAACCTTCGCCTCTAGGTTAGAGCGCATGCATGCGAGGGGGGACACATGCAAGCACCTATATATACCAACCTCTAACCACACGCACACACATATATGCTAGGGGCACATGCAAGTTTTCATCTCATTCCGATGTTCTCGTGGTCTTCCTCCGGCGAAACCCTGATCTCTGTGCACACTCGGATCGTCTACCCCCTAGACGTTCCTCTGACAGGAGTAGCCCAGCGTAGCTCTCTCTTGTTTTGTGTTTGTTTAGGTCATAGGGTGATGTCAAACCATGTTGGTTCACAAGTTGGGGCACTATCCTACCCGCTTTCACCTCGACGGGGAGATTCCACCCTCCTACGGGCCCGGAACCTTCGCCTCTAGGTTAGAGCGCATGCATGCGAGGGGGGACACATGCAAGCACTTATATATACCAACCTATAACCACACCCACACACACATATATGCTAGGGGCACATGCAAGTTTTCATCTCATTCCGATGTTCTCGTGGTCTTCCTCCGGCGAAACCCTGATCTCTGTGCACACTCGGATCGTCTACCCCCCTAGACGTTCCTCTGACAGGGGTAGCCCGGCATAGCTCTCTCTTGTTTTGTGTTTGTTTAGGTCATAGGGTGATGTCAAACCATGTTGGCTCACAAGTTGGGGCACTATCCTACCCGGTTTCACCTCGACGGGGAGATTCCACCCTCATACGGGCCCGGAACCTTCGCCTCTAGGTTAGAGCGCATGCATGCGAGGGGGGACACATGCAAGCACCTATATATACCAACCTCTAACCACACCCACACACACATATATGCTAGGGGCACATGCAAGTTTTCATCTCATTCCGATGTTCTCGTGGTCTTCCTCCGGCGAAACCCTGATCTCTGTGCACACTCGGATCGTCTACCCCCCTAGACGTTCCTCTGACAGGGGTAGCCCGCCGTAGCTCTCTCTTGTTTTGTGTTTGTTTAGGTCATAGGGTGATGTCAAACCATGTTGGTTCACAAGTTGGGGCACTATCCTACCCGCTTTCACCTCGACGGGGAGATTCCACCCTCATACGGGCCCGGAACCTTCGCCTCTAGGTTAGAGCGCATGCATGCGAGGGGGGACACATGCAAGCACCTATATATACCAACCTATAACCACACCCACACACACATATATGCTAGGGGCACATGCAAGTTTTCATCTCATTCCGATGTTCTCGTGGTCTTCCTCCGGCGAAACCCTGATCTCTGTGCACACTCGGATCGTCTACCCCCCTAGACGTTCCTCTGACAGGGGTAGCCCGCCGTAGCTCTCTCTTGTTTTGTGTTTGTTTAGGTCATAGGGTGATGTCAAACCATGTTGGTTCACAAGTTGGGGCACTATCCTACCCGCTTTCACCTCGACGGGGAGATTCCACCCTCCTACGGGCCCGGAACCTTCGCCTCTAGGTTAGAGCGCATGCATGCGAGGGGGGACACATGCAAGCACCTATATATACCAACCTCTAACCACACCCACACACACATATATGCTAGGGGCACATGCAAGTTTTCATCTCATTCCGATGTTCTCGTGGTCTTCCTCCGGCGAAACCCTGATCTCTGTGCACACTCGGATCGTCTACCCCCCTAGACGTTCCTCTGACAGGGGTAGCCCGGCGTAGCTCTCTCTTGTTTTGTGTTTGTTTAGGTCATAGGGTGATGTCAAACCATGTTGGTTCACAAGTTGGGGCACTATCCTACCCGCTTTCACCTCGACGGGGAGATTCCACCCTCATACGGGCCCGGAACCTTCGCCTCTAGGTTAGAGCGCATGCATGCGAGGGGGGACACATGCAAGCACCTATATATACCAACCTCTAACCACACCCACACACACATATATGCTAGGGGCACATGCAAGTTTTCATCTCATTCCGATGTTCTCGTGGTCTTCCTCCGGCGAAACCCTGATCTCTGTGCACACTCGGATCGTCTACCCCCCTAGACGTTCCTCTGACAGGGGTAGCCCGGCGTAGCTCTCTCTTGTTTTGTGTTTGTTTAGGTCATAGGGTGATGTCAAACCATGTTGGCTCACAAGTTGGGGCACTATCCTACCCGCTTTCACCTCGACAGGGAGATTCCACCCTCCTACAGGCCCGGAACCTTCGCCTCTAGGTTAGAGCGCATGCATGCGAGGGGGGACACATGCAAGCACCTATATATACCAACCTCTAACCACACCCACACACACATATATTCTAGGGGCACATGCAAGTTTTCATCTCATTCCGATGTTCTCGTGGTCTTCCTCCGGCGAAACCCTGATCTCTGTGCACACTCGGATCGTCTACCCCCCTAGACGTTCCTCTGACAGGGGTAGCCCGGCGTAGCTCTCTCTTGTTTTGTGTTTGTTTAGGTCATAGGGTGATGTCAAACCATGTTGGCTCACAAGTTGGGGCACTATCCTACCCGGTTTCACCTCGACGGGGAGATTCCACCCTCATACGGGCCCGGAACCTTCGCCTCTAGGTTAGAGCGCATGCATGCGAGGGGGGACACATGCAAGCACCTATATATACCAACCTCTAACCACACCCACACACATATATGCTAGGGGCACATGCAAGTTTTCATCTGATTCCGATGTTCTTGTGGTCTTCCTCCGGCGAAACCCTGATCTCTGTGCACACTCGGATCGTCTACCCCCCTAGACGTTCCTCTGACAGGGGTAGCCCGGCGTAGCTCTCTCTTGTTTTGTGTTTGTTTAGGTCATAGGGTGATGTCAAACCATGTTGGTTCACAAGTTGGGGCACTATCCTACCCGCTTTCACCTCGACGGGGAGATTCCACCCTCCTACGGGCCCGGAACCTTCGCCTCTAGGTTAGAGCGCATGCATGCGAGGGGGGACACATGCAAGCACCTATATATACCAACCTCTAACCACACCCACACACACATATATGCTAGGGGCACATGCAAGTTTTCATCTCATTCCGATGTTCTCGTGGTCTTCCTCCGGCGAAACTCTGATCTCTGTGCACACTCGGATCGTCTACCCCCCTAGACGTTCCTCTGACAGGGGTAGCCCGGCGTAGCTCTCTCTTGTTTTGTGTTTGTTTAGGTCATAGGGTGATGTCAAACCATGTTGGCTCACAAGTTGGGGCACTATCCTACCCGGTTTCACCTCGACGGGGAGATTCCACCCTCCTACGGGCCCGGAACCTTCGCCTATAGGTTAGAGCGCATGCATGCGAGGGGGGACACATGCAAGCACCTATATATACCAACCTCTAACCACACCCACACACACACATATATGCTAGGGGCACATGCAAGTTTTCATCTCATTCCGATGTTCTCGTGGTCTTCCTCCGGCGAAACCCTGATCTCTGTGCACACTCGGATCGTCTACCCCCCTAGACGTTCCTCTGACAGGGGTAGCCCGGCGTAGCTCTCTCTTGTTTTGTGTTTGTTTAGGTCATAGGGTGATGTCAAACCATGTTGGCTCACAAGTTGGGGCACTGTCCTACCCGGTTTCACCTCGACGGGGAGATTCCACCCTCATACGGGCCCGGAACCTTCGCCTCTAGGTTAGAGCGCATGCATGCGAGGGGGGACACATGCAAGCACCTATATATACCAACCTCTAACCACACCCACACACATATATGCTAGGGGCACATGCAAGTTTTCATCTCATTCCGATGTTCTCGTGGTCTTCCTCCGGCGAAACCCTGATCTCTGTGCACACTCGGATCGTCTACCCCCCTAGACGTTCCTCTGACAGGGGTAGCCCGGCGTAGCTCTCTCTTGTTTTGTGTTTGTTTAGGTCATAGGGTGAAGTCAAACCATGTTGTCTCACAAGTTGGGGCACTATCCTACCCGGTTTCACCTCGACGGGGAGATTCCACCCTCATACGGGCCCGGAACCTTCGCCTATAGGTTAGAGCGCATGCATGCGAGGGGGGACACATGCAAGCACCTATATATACCAACCTCTAACCACACCCACACACACATATATGCTAGGGGCACATGCAAGTTTTCATCTCATTCCGATGTTCTCGTGGTCTTCCTCCGGCGAAACCCTGATCTCTGTGCACACTCGGATCGTCTACCCCCCTAGACGTTCCTCTGACAGGGGTAGCCCGGCGTAGCTCTCTCTTGTTTTGTGTTTGTTTAGGTCATAGGGTGATGTCAAACCATGTTGGCTCACAAGTTGGGGCACTATCCTACCCGGTTTCACCTCGACGGGGAGATTCCACCCTTATACGGGCCCGGAACCTTCGCCTCTAGGTTAGAGCGCATGCATGCGAGGGGGGACACATGCAAGCACCTATATATACCAACCTCTAACCACACCCACACACACACATATATGCTAGGGGCAAATGCAAGTTTTCATCTCATTCCGATGTTCTCGTGGTCTTCCTCCGGCGAAACCCTGATCTCTATGCACACTCGGATCGTCTACCCCCCTAGACGTTCCTCTGACAGGGGTAGCCCGGCATAGCTCTCTCTTGTTTTGTGTTTGTTTAGGTCATAGGGTGATGTCAAACCATGTTGGTTCACAAGTTGGGGCACTATCCTACCCGGTTTCACCTCGACGGGGAGATTCCACCCTTATACGGGCCCGGAACCTTCGCCTCTAGGTTAGAGCGCATGCATGCGAGGGGGGACACATGCAAGCACCTATATATACCAACCTCTAACCACACCCACACACACATATATGCTAGGGGCACATGCAAGTTTTCATCTCATTCCGATGTTCTCGTGGTCTTCCTCCGGCGAAACCCTGATCTCTGTGCACACTCGGATCGTCTACCCCCCTAGACGTTCCTCTGACAGGGGTAGCCCGGCGTAGCTCTCTCTTGTTTTGTGTTTGTTTAGGTCATAGGGTGATGTCAAACCATGTTGGCTCACAAGTTGGGGCACTATCCTACCCGGTTTCACCTCGACGGGGAGATTCCACCCTTATACGGGCCCGGAACCTTCGCCTCTAGGTTAGAGCGCATGCATGCAAGGGGGGACACATGCAAGCACCTATATATACCAACCTCTAACCACACCCACACACACACATATATGCTAGGGGAACATGCAAGTTTTCATCTCATTCCGATGTTCTCGTGGTCTTCCTCCGGCGAAACCCTGATCTCTGTGCACACTCGGATCGTCTACCCCCCTAGACGTTCCTCTGACAGGGGTAGCCCGGCGTAGCTCTCTCTTGTTTTGTGTTTGTTTAGGTCATAGGGTGATGTCAAACCATGTTGGCTCACAAGTTGGGGCACTATCCTACCCGGTTTCACCTCGACGGGGAGATTCCACCCTCATACGGGCCCGGAACCTTCGCCTCTAGGTTAGAGCGCATGCATGCGAGGGGGGACACATGCAAGCACCTATATATACCAACCTATAACCACACCCACACACACATATATGCTAGGGGCACATGCAAGTTTTCATCTCATTCCGATGTTCTCGTGGTCTTCCTCTGGCGAAACCCTGATCTCTGTGCACACTCGGATCGTCTACCCCCCTAGACGTTCCTCTGACAGGGGTAGCCCGGCGTAGCTCTCTCTTGTTTTGTGTTTGTTTAGGTCATAGGGTGATGTCAAACCATGTTGGCTCACAAGTTGGGGCACTATCCTACCCGGTTTCACCTCGACGGGGAGATTCCACCCTCATACGGGCCCGGAACCTTCGCCTCTAGGTTAGAGCGCATGCATGCGAGGGGGGACACATGCAAGCACCTATATATACCAACCTCTAACCACACCCACACACATATATGCTAGGGGCACATGCAAGTTTTCATCTCATTCCGATGTTCTCGTGGTCTTCCTCCGGCGAAACCCTGATCTCTGTGCACACTCGGATCGTCTACCCCCCTAGACGTTCCTCTGACAGGGGTAGCCCGGCGTAGCTCTCTCTTGTTTTGTGTTTGTTTAGGTCATAGGGTGATGTCAAACCATGTTGGTTCACAAGTTGGGGCACTATCCTACCCGCTTTCACCTCGACGGGGAGATTCCACCCTCCTACAGGCCCGGAACCTTCGCCTCTAGGTTAGAGCGCATGCATGCGAGGGGGGACACATGCAAGCACTTCATGTGGTCGTGGTGAGTGCTATTGAGAACCACATGCGATAATAACACTTACAAACATATAGAAATTTCTCGGGGTGTGAGAAGATTCGCAACGACATTTCATGTGGACGTGTAGACTGCTATTCAGAGGGTACGAAATTATCCAATTAATAAAAAAATATATAAATAATTGATGCAAATACAAAATATATGAAAAATAGAGAAGGCTACGCCGAGGGTGACCGTCGGCGTACGTTTCTGGTACGCCGAGGGTGGCCGTCGGCGTATGCTATGCCGAGGGTCGCCGTCGGCCTAACCGACGGCACCGTTAGCGCGTCGTCCGTGCTGCCGGCATGTGCCACGCGTCCGCTAGCTACGCCGAGGGCCTCCGCTACGCCGAGGGTGACCGTCGGTGTAGTGTATGCTACGCCGACGGCTTGGCTACGCCGAGGGCTGGCCAGTTGGGCTGGCCCGGTGCGGTGCTACGCCGACGGCCCCGACGTTTGGCCGTCGGCGTAGCCGGCGGCCGTCGGCGCATCTGGCCATTCCTGTAGTGAATGGTGAACACCAAAGCCATGGCGTCCCCCCGCTTCCTGCTCGTCCTCTTTGCCGTGATCCTCCTGGCCGTTAACCTCCGTCAAAGGACGTCCTGACGGCAGCCCGATGGCTGCACCGGAGACGGCACCGTCCTCCGCCGGCGGGCAGTACATACACGACTACTACATAGCGAAGATCAAACACTGCATCCAACTCCGTGAGAGGAGCCCCGTGGATGAAAGAGAGCAGTATGCCGCGGACTGCATGTGCGCCATCATAATCACATTTTTTTTGCTACAAAGTCTCCGACGAGGTTTCCGGCGAATACTCTGGCAGTCTATATTTTCTATTTTTGGGGTGAATCGTTGTAGAAAAAAGGGTTATCTATTATCTATTATATGCTAAAAGCAATATAAATCAATTAAGTGATTACTAGACCAATCAAGCAAGCTTTCCTTCACCAAAGAACAAATCCAACTGATAAATAAATATACATAATTGGTGTATTTGGACTGTAGAGAACTCTTATGTGAAAGAATGCCTTTGAGTTTATGTGTGCAACACCGCCCTCAAAGTTTCAAACTCTAAATGTCACGTGAACACACAGTTGTGTGTGCGTGCGTGCGTGCATGCGTTAGGGTGGAAAGTTTAGTGAGATTGTGGTGAGTTAAAAGTCGTCCTCTTCCAAGTGATTGTTGTAGAGTTTAGTATGTCCTTGTAATCACGACCTGAAATTCCTCGTGTACTGTTTCTGCATCTAATTAATTCCCATGTAATCGTGAGAAAAAAGAAATCCCTGATATTCAGTCGTGGCCGGCCAATAAATACAATCCTTGTACGTGCAATGTACCATATGTACCAAGGTATCATTTCTTGATTCTACTCTGACCATCTGTCTAAGAAACAAGAGCTAGATCAGAGAGATATAGGTGTACTAGGGTCGTACCAATCGGCCATGAAGACTTTACCTGATCATGGACGTAAGCTAATTATTCTCCTATAAATACATTCGTTTTGTGCACACTACTTCCATAAGCAGCTCAAACACCCGCAGTTAGCAATCTGACTGTCACCTCAAAAGAAAGAAGCGTCGAGCATTCCGTGACAATGGTGAACACCAAAGCCATGGCGTCCCCCCGCTTCCTGCTCGTCCTCTTTGCCATGATCCTCCTGGCCATTACCTCCGTCAAAGGGCGTCCTGACGGCAGCCCGATGGCTGCACCGGCGACTGCACCGTCCTCCGCCGGCGGGCCGTACATACACGACTACTACATAGCGAAGATCAAACACTGCATCCAACTCCGTGAGAGGAGCCCCGTGGATGAAAGAGAGCAGTATGCCGCGGACTGCATGTGCGCCATCATGCGCGACATCGCCGCTCCCCACGGAGGAGCTCTAGGCGTCGTCATGCGGTCTGCGTCTTCCAAGAGCTCCAGGCTGGAGGAGTTCGTCCAAATGCTCATGGCCATGATTACTGGGGATTTAGGCCTCACCATCTGATGACGCTCGCTGAGTGGTACTCGTGCTGGCGTGCACAATGCATCACCTCTTATAGTAGCAGTGTTTAGCTGCCCTAAATAATGTGTCATACACCATCTTGCACTGATTTGGACCCAGTTTGCTTAGCGATGTCCACATGTTGATCATGGAAGATTCTGTTACTGAAAGTCTTCTAAATAAAAAATTAACTTATACTATACATCTTATGCGTTTTCCCCGTCTTGCTTTTGTGATTATATATTCTTTGAATAGCAACATCATTGGTCTGGTCATGTACTGTTAAGGCTGTTTGGCATAAGATTCATAAGACATGGAAAAGGAAAATATGTACTTAATAACTCCGGAACAAAGATCGGATATAGAACATAAATGGGAACAAATAAACATTCAACTTAGAATCAACCAGCGAATTTTGCAAAGATGAAGAGAAAAAGGCACGTTATATCCGAGCACCAATTCAAGCTTTTAGGACTCACTATAATACGCTAGCAAAACCACCGGTAGTACGGATCAACCGGGTAGAAAACCACCGGTAGTACGGATCTTCATGTAGATATTTTGTTATGAATTTTTCATGTTTACATGAATTTCTGGCTATTTTCTTTATTTTAAACGAATTGCTGACTCTACCTGCTGACTCAGTGTTGACTGGCTGACAATGTGCTGACATTGAACGCTGACTGGATCGCCACGCGGCACTAACCGATTGGCGGGTACCAGTTAGCCCCGGTTATATTCTCACGCGTTAGATGAAGATCCAAGGGCTAGGAACGAATCCTTCCTGGGATGATGGTGGTCAACGGCGGTGACGAACGGTGGCGACGGCAGGTGGCTCGGACGGTGGTGCACATCGGCGCTAAAGTGGCCCTCGGCAACGACAGGGTAGGCAACGATAAGCGGCGCGGCAAGGCGAGCTCGATAGGTGTATCGGCGAGGTCATGCGCTTCATGTGGCGACGTTGATATGCGGCTGGAGCGGCGCAACTCTGGTGCGGCTCCGGGGAGCAATCCACGTCGTCGTAGAGCTCTGCTTAAGGGGAAAAGTGGTCAAAGAGGTGCGGAAGAACTCAAGGAAGAAATACACAGGAAGAGGAGGGCGAGTGGGCAACCTGAGCATCCTCGAGCTCCGAAGCTCGGTGGCGGCGGTGTTGGAATTATGCCCTAGAGGCAATAATAAAGATGTTATTATTATAATTCTTGTTCATGATAAAGTTTATATTCCATGCTAGAATTGTATTAAGCGGAAACATTAATACTTGTGTGGTTTGTGAACAACACCGTGTCCCTGGTACGCCTCTAAGGACTAGCTCATTGATCAATGATGGTTAAGGTTTCCTAACCATAGACATGAGTTGTCAATTGATAATGAGATCATATCATTGGGAGAATGATATGATGGACAGACCCAAACTAAGCGAAGCAATTAGATCGTATCATCGTGTTCATCTTTGCGTAGCTTTTCCTATGTCAAATATTGTATTTCTTAGACCATGAGATAATACAACTCCCTGGTATCGGAAGAAAGCTTTGAGGTCATCAAACGTCATCCTATGAGAGGGTGTTCATAAAGGTGTCTCTCAGATGATCGGAAAGTATCTGTTGGGTTGTATGTATCGAGATGGAATTTGTCCCTCCCAAGTCGGAGAGATATACTTCGGGCCCACTCGGTAATCGATATCAACACCGCTTGCAAGCATGTGGTTAAGGAGTTAATCACAAAGTGATATCGGATTACGGAACGAGTAAAGTACTTGCTGTGAACGAGATTGAACTAGGTATGACGGTACCGACGATCGAATCTCGGGCAAGTAAAATATCGCGAGACGAAGGGAATATATATATGGGATTGATTGAATCCTGGCATCGTGGTTCATCCGATATGATCATCGATGAATGTGTGGGAGTCAATATGGGTGCCCAGACCCCGCTGTTGATTATTGATAGAAGATCATGTCTGCATATTCTCGAACCCGCAGGGTCACACACTTAACGTATCTCGACGCTAGGATAGATTGGATAATTGGTTTATGAATTTTTGTTCGGAGTCTTGGATGGGATCCGGGATATCACGAGAGGTTCTGGAATGGTCCGGAGAATAAGATTCATATAAGGCAATGCAGTTTTTGGAGTTCGGAATTGTTCCGGGTTAATCGGTATTGTACCGGAAGCTTCTAGAACCTTCCGGAAGGGGACCAACGTGGCCCCACCTTCCGGGAGGGGGCATGGGCCTATGAGGGAGTGTCCTGGCCGCATTGGGCCAGGGGCACAAGGCCCCATAGGGCCCAGCCGATCCTAGAGAGTTTAAATCGTTTAAACTAGAGATAGGGTTTCTAGAAGAGGGGAGAGTCCATGCCCCCCACTCCTTATCCTTTGGGCTTGGGGGAGGGGCTAGGGCTGCGCCCCCCCTCTATATAAAGAGGGGTGGGGGCGCACCAACCCCCACACCTCTCCTCCAAACCCTAGCCGCCTTGCTAGCTTTCCTCTCTCCCTCCCGACTGTTTGTAGGCGAAGCCCTGCTGCAGAAATTCTCCACCATATACACCACGCCGTCGTGTTGTAGATCCAATCTATCTCTCCACCATACTTGCTGGTCCGAGGAAGGAGGAGACGTCGAGGTGCTGCATGTGTGCATCTCACGGAGGCACCGCCACTTGTGGTGCTAGATCGGATCGGATCGCGAGGAGGAGAAGCGAGTACGACTACATCACCCACGTTCCGACGAACGTTTCGCTGTGCGAATCTTCAAGGGTATGAAGATCTAATCCAATCTCTCTCGTTGATTGCATCTCCTAGATTAGATCTTGGCTTTCCCTCTGTTCGCATCCGTAGAAAATTTTGATTTACTATGCCGCGAAACCCTTCAGTGGTATCAGAGCTAGATCTATGCGTAGATGTGTTTCACGAGTAGAACGCAACATGGTTGTTGTGGGCGTTGATGTTTTCTGTTGCAAGCCTCTTGTTTGTGTTCTTCTTATGACGCGGGATAGTGAGATTGAAGCGGTCCAGGCCAACCTTACGCGACGTCGTTCGCGAGACCGGCTCCGCACTTGACGTGTGGCTTGTTCCACACATGCGGCTGGTGGATGTCAGTTTCTCTCACTATAGTTGTCATGGGATTAACACCGGAGTTTGGCAACCATAATATCACCGTTGTGGGTTTCCGTAGGTAAGAATCGTTCTTAGCATCTACTCCCATAAGCCACGTAAAACATGCAACAACAAAGTAGAGGCGTCTAACTTGTTTTTGCAGGGAGTGTTTTCTGTGATATGGTATGGCCCAAGATGTGATGTGTATATTGTATGCGATGATCATGTTTTGTAATGTTTCACGACTTGCATGTCGATGAGTACACAACCGGCAGGAGCCATATGGTTGTCTTTATAATTGTGTATGACCTGCGAGTCAACTTCTTATACGCCATGTAATAGCTTTACTTTATCGCTAAGTAGTTAGCAATAGTTGTAGTTGCTATTCGTGGTGGAGGCAATCATGGTGGAGTGATGGAGATCATGCCGGAACGCACAAGATGGAGATCATTGCACGAGGATTGGCTATACCATGTCACATAAAGTTATATGCATGTGATGTTTATCCCTTTATGTATCTTATTATTCTTAGATCGCGACGGTAGCATTATAAGATGATTCCTCACTTAAAGATCAAGATAAAAACTGTGTTCTCCCCAAGTATGCACCATTGCTAAAGTTCGTCGTGTCCAAGCATCACATGATGATCGGGTGCTATAGACTCTACGCTCACATACAACGGGTGCAAGCCAGTTTTGCACACGCAGAAATACTTGGGTCTAGCTTGACGAGCCTAGCATGTACAGACATGGCCTCGGAACACAAGAACCGAAAGGTTAAGCATGAGTCATATGAATGATATGATCGACACTTTGTTGTCCACCATTGAAACCACATCTCTTCTCGTGATGATCGGATTAGGTGTGGTGAATTTGGATCGTGTTCACTAAACAACTTGAGGGATGTTGAATTTAGTGGGAGTTCATCTAGTAATTTGATTAAGTTGAACTATTTATCATGAACATAGTCTAAATTGTACTTGCCAATACTGTAGATCACATGGCCAAGTCCAACTTCAACTTCAACGTTTTTGCTGAGAAGGAAAAGCTTAGAAACAATGGGTCTAACTTCACCAATTGCTGCAACTGCGTCGGCTGATGAGAAAGCTGTCTATCAGTCGCACAAAGATGATTATGGTGTGATTAAGAGCACCATGTTGTTTGCTATGGAACCGGAGCTTCAAAATCGTTTTGAAGAGTATCCCGGGCCCTTCGAGATTCTCGAGGAGCTGAAAACCATGTTTCAGACTCAGGCCCGTTCTAAGAGATATGAGATATCCGAGAAGTTCTTTAACTGCAAGATGGAGGAAGGGAGTTCCGTTAGTGAGCATGCCATTAAGATGATGGGCTACACTCAACGGCTTGAGCAACTGGAATGCACGATTCCAGAGGAGCTCAAGATTGACAGGGTTCTGCAATCACTCCCTCCCAGCTACAAAAGTTTTGTAGTGACTCATAATCAGATTGGTTCCACTAATACGATCACCGAGCTCTTCGCAAAGCTGAAGGCTGCAGAGGTGGACATCAAGAAGGATAATCATGTGTTGATGGTCAACAAGCCCTCCTTTAAGAAAGGTAAGGGAGCAAAGAAACCCTTCAAGAAGGGCGGCGGCAAGCGCAATGCCCCTTCTGAGAAGAAGCTCAAGTCTGGTCCTAAGCCCGACACTGAGTGCTTCTATTGCAAGGACAAGGGTCACTGGAAGCGCAACTGTCCGAAGTACTTAGCGGACAAGAAGGCTGGCACCATCAAAGGTATATTTGATATACATGTTATTGATGTTTTCCTTACTAGCCCTCGTTGTAGTGCCTGGGTATTTGATACCGGTTCAGTTGCTAATATTTGTAACTCGAAACAGGAGCTACAGAATAGACAGCAGCTTGCGAGGGATGAGGTGACGATGCGCGTTGGCAACGGATCAAGAGTTGATGTGATGGCCGTCGGCACGCTCTCCTTAGTTTTACCTTCGGGATTAGTTTTAAACCTTAATAAGTGTTATTATGTGCCTGCGTTGAGCATGAACATTATTTCTGGATCGTGTTTATTGCAAGACGGTTATTCATTTAAATCGGAGAATAATGGTTGTTCTATTTATATGAGTAACATCTTTTATGGTCATGCACCTCTTGTGAATGGTTTATTTCTTCTAAATCTCGAAAGGGATGAAACGCACATCCATAACATTGAGGCTAAGAGATGCAAAGTAGATAGTGATAATACTACTTATTTGTGGCACTATCGTCTAGGTCATATTGGTGTAAAGCGCATGAAGAAACTCCATTCTGATGGACTTTTGGAGTCTCTTGATTTTGAATCATTTGACACATACGAACCATGCCTCATGGGCAAGATGATCAAAACCCCGTTCTCCGGTATGATGGAGCGACGGACTTGTTGGAAATCATACATACCGATGTATGCAGACCGATGAGTGTTTCGACGCGCGGTGGATATCGCTATTTCCTCACTTTTACCGATGACTTAAGTAGATATGGGTATATCTATTTAATGAAACATAAATCTGAAACATTTTTGAAAAGTTCAAGGAATTTCAGAATGAAGTGGAGAACCATCGTAACAGAAAGATTAAGTTTCTACGATCCGATCGTGGAGGTGAATATTTGAGTTATGATTTTCTCACGCATCTTAAAGCAAGTGGAATCGTTTCACAACTCACGCCACCCGGAACACCACAGCGCAATGGTGTGTCTGAACGCCAGAATCGAACCCTATTAGATATGGTCCGATCAATGATGTCTCTTACTGATTTGCCGTTATCATTTTGGGGTTATGCATTAGAAACCGCTGCATTCACTTTAAATAGGGCTCCGTCTAAATCCGTTGAGACGACACCGTATGAGCTATGGTTTGGTGCTAAACCTAAGTTGTCGTTTCTTAAAGTTTGGGGATGCGAAGCTTACGTCAAGAAGTTGATGCCGGACAAGCTCGAACCCAAAGCGGAGAAATGCGTCTTCATAGGATACCCTAAGGAAACTATTGGGTATACCTTCTATCACAGAACCGAAGGCAAAGTGTTTGTCGCAAAGAACGGTTCCTTTCTTGAGAAGGAGTTTCTCTCGAAAGAAGTGAGTGGGAGGAAAGTAGAGCTAGACAAGGTTATTAAACCTTCTCTTGAATTGGAGAGTAGCGCAGCACCTGAAATTGTTCCAGTGCCGCCTGCACCAACAATAGAGGAAGCTAATGACAAGGATCATGAAACTTCGGACGATGCTGCTACTAAACGTCGCAGGTCGACAAGGTCGCGTGCCCCTCCTGAGTGGTACGGCAATCCTGTCTTGACTGTCTTGTTGGTAGAAGACAGTGAACCTACGAACTATGAGGAAGCGATGATGAGCCCAGACTCTGAGAAATGGCTGGAAGCCATGAAATCCGAATTGGGATCCATGAGCGAAAACCAAGTATGGACTTTGGTGGATCCTCCTAGCGACCGAAAGGCCGTTGAGTGCAAATGGATATTCAAGAAGAAAACGGACGCGGATGGTAATGTTACCGTCTATAAAGCACGGCTTGTCGCAAAAGGTTTTCGACAAGTTCAAGGTGTTGACTACGATGAGACTTTCTCTCCCGTAGCGATGTTTAAGTCCATTCGGATTTATTAGCAATTGCTGCGTTTCATGATTATGAAATATGGCAGATGGATGTCAAGACTGCTTTCCTCAATGGGAACATTGATGAAAAGTTGTATATGATGCAACCCGAAGGTTTTGTCGATCCTAAGGATGCTAGTAAAGTATGCAAACTTCAGCGTTCCATTTATGGACTGAAGCAAGCATCTCGGAGTTGGAACCTTCGTTTTGATCAAGTGATCAAGAGCTTTGGATTTGTTCCAAATTGCTACGAAGTTTGTATCTACAAGAAAGTGAGTGGGAGCTCGGTGACGTTTCTGGTACTGTATGTGGATGACATATTGATTATCGGAAATGACATCAACATGCTTAACGATGTGAAGAGTTATTTGAACAAGTGTTTTTCAATGAAAGACCTAGGTGAAGCTGCTTATATATTGGGCATCAAAATCTATAGAGATAGACAAAGACGCCTGATAGCTTTAAGCCAGAGTACATACCTAGACAAAGTTCTGAAAAGGTTCAGAATGGATAAGGCAAAGAAAGGTTCAGTGCCTATGTTGTCAGGTAAGATATTGAGCAAGGCTCAGTGTCCAGCTACGGTAAATGATAGGGAAGCTATGAGCAAAGTGCCTTATGCCTCGGCCATAGGTTCTATCATGTATGCCATGCTGTGTACTAGACCGGATGTGTCCAATGCTCTTAGTTTGACGAGCAGATATCAAAGTGATCCAGGAGTGGAACACTGGACAGCCGTGAAGAACATCCTAAAGTACCTAAATAGAACTAAAGAAATGTTCTTAGTCTATGGGGGTGATGAACAACTTGTCGTAAAAGGTTACGTCGATGCTAGTTTCGACACCGACAAGGATGATTCCAAATCTCAGACAGGATACGTTTATATTTTGAATGGAGGAGCTGTGAGCTGGAGAAGCTGCAAGCAAAGCGTGATCGCGGGATCTACAGTGGAAGCGGAATACATGGCTGCTGCAGAAGCGTCAAGTGAAGGAGTTTGGATCAGAAACTTTATCACTGAGCTTGGCGTGGTTCCAAGTGCATTGGACCCACTGGAGATATTGTGTGACAACACTGGCGCCATAGCACTCGCTAAGGAACCAAGATATCATCCAAAGACCAAGCATATCAACCGCAAGTTTCATATAATCCGAGATGATATAGCAGATGGAGATCTGAAGATTAGGAAAGTACATACGGATCTGAATGTCGCAGATCCATTGACTAAACCTCTTCCACGTGTAAAACATGATCAACACCTCAGTGCCATGGGTGTGAGATTGTTGCCAGATGTAAACTAGATTATTGACTCTAGTGCAAGTGGGAGACTGTTGGAATTATGCCCTAGAGGCAATAATAAAGATGTTATAATTATAATTCTTGTTCATGATAAAGTTTATATTCCATGCTAGAATTGTATTAAGCGGAAACATTAATACTTGTGTGGTTTGTGAACAACACCGTGTCCCTGGTACGCCTCTAAGGACTAGCTCATTGATCAATGATGGTTAAGGTTTCCTAACCATAGACATGAGTTGTCAATTGATAATGAGATCATATCATTGGGAGAATGATATGATGGACAGACCCAAACTAAGCGAAGCAATTAGATCGTATCATCGTGTTCATCTTTGCGTAGCTTTTCCTATGTCAAATATTGTATTCCTTAGACCATGAGATAATACAACTCCCTGGTATCGGAAGAAAGCTTTGAGGTCATCAAACGTCATCCTATGAGAGGGTGATCATAAAGGTGTCTCTCAGGTGATCGGAAAGTATCTGTTGGGTTGTATGTATCGAGATGGAATTTGTCCCTCCCAAGTCGGAGAGATATACTTCGGGCCCACTCGGTAATCGATATCAACACCGCTTGCAAGCATGTGGTTAAGGAGTTAATCACAAAGTGATATCGGATTACGGAACGAGTAAAGTACTTGCTGTGAACGAGATTGAACTAGGTATGACGGTACCGACGATCGAATCTCGGGCAAGTAAAATATCGCGAGACGAAGGGAATATATATATGGGATTGATTGAATCCTGGCATCGTGGTTCATCCGATATGATCATCGATGAATGTGTGGGAGTCAATATGGGTGCCCAGACCCCGCTGTTGATTATTGATAGAAGATCATGTCTGCATATTCTCGAACCCGCAGGGTCACACACTTAACGTATCTCGACGCTAGGATAGATTGGATAATTGGTTTATGAATTTTTGTTCGGAGTCTCGGATGGGATCCGGGATATCACGAGAGGTTCCGGAATGGTCCGGAGAATAAGATTGATATAAGGCAATGCAGTTTTTTGGAGTTCGGAATTGTTCCGGGTTAATCGGTATTGTACCGGAAGCTTCTAGAACCTTCCGGAAGGGGACCAACGTGGCCCCACCTTCCGGGAGGGGGCATGGGCCTATGAGGGAGTGTCCTGGCCGCATTGGGCCAGGGGCACAAGGCCCCATAGGGCCTAGCCGATCCTAGAGAGTTTAAATCGTTTAAACTAGAGATAGGGTTTCTAGAAGAGGGGAGAGTCCATGCCCCCCACTCCTTATCCTTTGGGCTTGGGGGAGGGGCTAGGGCTGCGCCCCCCCCCCTCTATATAAAGAGGGGTGGGGGCGCACCAACCCCCACACCTCTCCTCCAAACCCTAGCCGCCTTGCTAGCTTTCCTCTCTCCCTCCCGACTGTTTGTAGGCGAAGCCCTGCTGCAGAAATTCTCCACCATATATACCACGCCGTCGTGTTGTAGATCCAATCTATCTCTCCACCATACTTGCTGGTCCGAGGAAGGAGGAGACGTCGAGGTGCTGCACGTGTGCATCTCACGGAGGCACCGCCACTTGTGGTGCTAGATCGGATCGGATCGCGAGGAGGAGAAGCGAGTACGACTACATCACCCACGTTCCGACGAACGTTCCGCTGTGCGAATCTTCAAGGGTATGAAGATCTAATCCAATCTCTCTCGTTGATTGCATCTCCTAGATTAGATCTTGGCTTTCCCTCTGTTCGCATCCGTAGAAATTTTTGATTTACTATGCCGCGAAACCCTTCAGGCGGGATATCCGGCGAGATTGAAAACCGTTCTAGGTGAGTCTAGGGTTTCGGTTTGCAGAAAAATAGCATGGGAGAGAAGATTCGATATTTATGGGAGGGATTACGTGCACAAGTGGCAATGAAATCTGAACGGATTCATTGAGATTTTGGCTGAAATCGAAACCGGGTCGGGGCGTGTTTGTGCTGGTCTCCAGCGCCGGAGGTTAGGGATGACATGGCAGGCCCCGCGTCGTGAGAGGGAGATCGGGACACGGGCTGCTGCTGGGCCGCGCTCGCTGGCTTGTTGCTGTTGCGCGCTGCTCGGGCAGGGGCGCGGGCGATAGGTAGCTCGGCGCAAGGTAGGTGAGCTGGGTCGGGGTGGTCCGACTGGGTAGTTAGGTTTAGTTTTTTTAATTCTTTTCATTTTCTGTTTTTAGTGTTTCATTTATAACTTTTTCATGATAAGTCTAAATGACTTGAAATTTGTTTCTAAAATTTTATAATGTTTAGTAGATTATTTTGGGATCATTTTTGTATCCTTTTATTTAGTTCAATAATGTTGGATTTATAAAACCCTTGTTTAATCCTCATAGGTATATTTGCAAAACCTAGTAGGGTTAGGGTTTTCGAACTCAATTCTTGAAATTATTGTATGGATGCAGTGCAATGCTCATGAATGACATGTAAAAACAATTTTTTTTTCAGTCCCAATTTCTAAAATCTTGGGATGTGACATGTTTGCTGAATTTCTTTGCTATATCCATTTTATGGTTTTACTACAATAGCGTAAAATTTTAGCTACAATGTCTCCAGCGAGGTCTTCCGGTGAAAGTCTCCTTCGAGATCGGGTTCGCTACATAATCACAATTTTTTTGCTTCAAAGTCTCCGACGAGGTTTCCGGCGAATACTCTGGCAGTCTATATTTTCTATTTTTGGGGTGAACCGTTGTAGAAAAAAAGGGTTATCTATTATCTATTATATGCTAAAAGCAATATAAATCAATTAAGTGATTACTAGAAAATCAAGCAAGCTTTCCTTCACCAAAGAACAAATCCAACTGATAAATAAATATACATAATTGGTGTATTTGGACTTAGAGAACTCTTATGTGAAAGAATGCCTTTGAGTTTATGTGTGCAACACCGCCCTCAAAGTTTCAAACTCTAAATGTCACGTGAACACACATTTGTGTGTGCGTGCGTGCGTGCATGCGTTAGGGTGGAAAGTTTAGTGAGATTGTGGTGAGTTAAAAGTCGTCCTCTTCCAAGTGCTTGTTGTAGAGTTTAGTATGTCCTTGTAATCACGACCTGAAATTCCTCGTGTACTGTTTCTGCATCTAATTAATTCCCATGTAATCGTGAGAAAAAAGAAATCCCTGATATTCAGTCGTGGCCGGCCAATAAATACAATCCTTGTACGTGCAATGTACCATATGTACCAACACTAGTGCAGGCCACCCCCTTTAACTCCGGTTGGGAGGGCCCTCTAACAGCGGTTCCCCAACCGCTGTTGAGGGTTCGGTGTTAGAGGGGGGGCCCCTTTAACACCGGTTCTTATACGAACCGGTGTTAAAGGGTGGCGCACGTGGGGCTGCCGCAGGCCTCAGCCCCCCCCCTTTAACACCGGTTCGTATCTGGAACCGGTGTTAAAGGTTCTTCTGCCGCGGCAGAGATTTAGGCCGTTTTCCTGCCGCGGCAGACTTCTACCTCTGCCCCGTTCTGGGCGTATTTATGCGGGAGGGGGGAGCGAGGGGGAATCGATCGGGAGCGGTATACACAAACATCGTCATCGGTACATACGAGTACATGAATAATTAAGCAACTATTATTATACACAAACATCGTCATCGGCACATACATCGTCATCGTTCATTTTGGTGGATATCTATAGAGTTCTCCGCCAGGCGTGACGACCTCATCAAGTATGAACCAAGCCAATTCCTCTTGAATGGCTCGTATGCGTTCAAATGGTAGGAGTTGGTCCCGCATCCGTTCGATCTGAATATATATGAAGAATGGGCCGTCAATATATATATATAAGAATAAAACTCAACACAATTGATGGTAATAAAATAATGTTGTGGACTTTGTTTACTTACTCTAAGTTGTTCTAGTGCGGCTTGGCCCGTCGCACATATCGTGTTGCGAATGAATTCGCAAACATAGTACCCACATAAGTTATTGCCGTGTCCCTGATGCGCGCACTTTACGAGAATAGGGAGTTCAATCAAAATAATAATCAATAAAGCATGATATAATGGAATTGGAAGCTAGCTAGTATTACTTACATTTTGGTCTACAAATTTTAGTTCTTCTGACCATTCACCCACGGCCCTGCCCGTGAACCTTTTCCAAACCCTGTCCGACAAAGAAAATGGATAAAGGAGTAATTAATTACTTATTGTCACGAAAGTTGCCGATCTAGTGCGATAATATGATTGAAATTACCTTTGGAGCATCTCTCTAAAGTTTGCCCATATCTCTTTTTCTTTTCGTAACGAGTCCATGACAAGGACTTTTCCTGAGTCGGGTTGAATGACTAGCAGAATAAAGTGGAACCTACGCACGCATAACTCATCATCAGTTACACTTAACATCGAGTAAGCTGAAATAGAATGTGTACAAGAGAGAGGGTAACAGTACTCACGAGAAGTTGTAAGGCAATAGTATTTCCCTTTTGGTTTGTTGTCTCAGTAAAGACGTTAGCAAGTAATCTTCTGTTTGCCCGGGTTTGGTTTCTACCACTTCTTCATGAACTCTATTTGGGTCAACGAACCCAATGTCAAAAGGGCCTCCTTTCCTGCATTCCATAACCTTTTTCCTGCATAATAGTATATATATATGGTGAGCATATATATATATACATGCAATTAATAAAGTGAATGAGATGAGATATAAATTATAGAAATAGTACTTACACACAATAAAGGCTGATGGCAGCTTTGTCGAGTTCCTTCTGATTGAATAGAAAATGCAAGTCTTGAATGTTGAAGTCGATCGCGTCATCTCCACAGAAGAAAATATCATCTCTTATATGCGCCGTGATCCATTCTACCTTTCTCGTGTTGCAGAAATGAAGGTACCACTTGTGCAATTTTCGCATCTTTGTTGGTAGAGTCTTGAGCTCCTCTTTCTTGACGAGATTCTTCCCATACTTCCATGGCTGTATGGGGTTGGCATCGCATTTGGGCAAGTTGTCTCCCATGACGTTCAAGTATGCAATGTAAGTCATCCCCATCTCATTGCCCTTTCTTTGTAGCTCTGCCTCGTAATCATTTACGGGAGGAGCGTCCCGTGTGTCGAACATTTGGAGCGGGGCACATGATTGGTTTTCCTGCTCTCCGAGCATGGGAACTGTTTTCTGGGGTGCCTCACGACTGCTACTTCCAGTCTCCCTACGGCGCCTTGCATCCGCCTTCAAAATCTGGAGCTCGTAGTCCGGCACAAGTGGGGTTTCAAGTTTCAAAAGATTATTGTAAAACTTCTCCACCACCGCCGGATCTATTTTCTCCTTTGGCTCGGCCCGTCTAGGTGCAAAGAATTTCTTGACCTGTTCTTCTGAGATCCTATTGGTCTCCTCGTCGCTGCGATTCCACGGTAAAACCGGCAATGGCTTGGCGGAAGGCTGCGGGACGTAGTTTTTTGAACTCTTTGGCGTACGGTTTCCTGCGGATTTCTTTGTGGCAGTGCTACTGATGCTCCTCGTGGCAGTGCTCTTCCGCTTATGCTGAGGATATGGCTGAAGCACCGGAGATGGCTGACGGGCCGGAGATGGCTGCCGCGCAGGAGATGGATGACGGGCCGGAGATGGCTGCCGCGCAGGAGATGGCTGTCGCGCCGGAGATGGCTGCCGCGCAGGAGATAGCTAAAGCGGCTCAGACTGCTGACGCTGCGGAGACGGCGGGGGTGCCAGTGACCTCCAATTTGGAAGCACAATGGGTTCCTTCTTCCAAAGAGTGGTTGTTTTCACTGCAAATTTGAGTTGAGTTTCCCCTTCACCTGTAGCATGGTCAAGTTGTGCTTCCTCATATTCCTTCACAACCTCATCCACCCCGACAATAGCATAGCCATCTGGAATCGGTCGGCAGTGGTAAGTTCCACCAGCTACAGGAGGTAAGGCATAGCCGACAGCCACCTTAATGGATAAGCCCATTAATCTCACATGCAGCTCAGCGTGTTCGCTCTCCGTGATCTCATCCACGGGGTATCGAGGACCCGTCATTTCAAGCGTGGGCTGCACGTTCTCCGTGGAAGCCACACTACTTAACCGCGCAGAGTCTGGGCCGCGGGCAGCTTCCAATGCAGGCTCTTCGTGCCGCTGAGATGGGCCGGTAGCTTTGTGCATTCACTTGCGCCTGCAGCGCCGCAAGTGCATGTTCTATCTGTGTCATCCGCTCTGTACGCTCTTTTTCTTTTCTGTCGCGCCATCTGTAAGAGTCGCTCCAGTCGGCAAACACATCCTTCCACGTCATACCCCCTGTGCCTCATGCATGTCCAGGGTGTTCTTTTTTACCGATGGCGCGTGTGAGCTGGTCATTCTCTCTGTCGGGATGGAAGGTCCTGGCGGATGTTTCCTCGTATGCCGTGATGAGTTCAGTGACGGGTTTGGCAAGGAGGGTTGGGAAGATACACAATCTTGTTTCTGGGTCCAACATTGCCCCGATTCCGTAGAACCAAGTCTTTGCACGTAGGTCCCACCCATCTGTCTGGGGTGTGATCCCTCACTCGCGCAGGGCCTTCTCAGCTTCCTCCCACTTAGGCCTCTGAGATATGTAGCCACCTGACCCCGTCCTCTGGTGATATTCCTTCTTCAGGGCATTAAGCGTATTGGTTTCTGACCTCTTTTTAGCTATAGCACTTTTTTATATGTCTCAAATTCGGGCCAGTGAGGTCTTATCTTCGCATAATATGCGTCTTCGAAATTTGGAGTCTCGCCAGATTTGACAAATTTGTTCAATTTTGTCTTCCAGTTGCGGAAAGCGTCAGCCATCTTCTTTAGAGTCCACTCTTTGACCTTTTCCTTTATAACCGGGTTGTTTTCATCCTCCTCTGGCGGAAGGGTAAAATTTACCAACAACGAATTCCAAAGCGTTTCTTTGGATCTGTCATCGACAAAGGTACCGTCGCCCTTCTTTGGCTTATTCCAATTTTCAATTATGATTGAGATTTGGTCCCTAACAAGAACTCCAGCCTGACGTACAAATTTGTCTGCGGCCTTCTTGGGCTCCATCGGCCTGCCATCAACACGGACTGCTTCGATCGTGAACTTTGCACGATCTTTCAACCGCTGGCTCGCGCCTCGCTTGCTCTTTTTCGTAGAAGAAGATGGTTGCTGGCTGGTCGATCCAGAGGGCTAAAAGAAGAAAGAAGCGTTAATTTGTATACACGAAAGTCACCAGAGGCTTAATCAATGCATATACCTCGCCGGACTTTGTAACCATTAAATTGCGTTCACCGGAGTCTTCATCTTCTCCATGACTAGTATTTGAGCTGTCGTCATCATGTCCCTCCAAGTTCAGATATTGTGAGGTGTCCTCATCAATAATGTTCTCCATTATTTCTTCTTCTTCAAGGTTTCTACTAAGTGGATCCATAGTTTCTAAAACAATAATATTATCTAGAGTAAGAGTGTAAACATTCAAGTGGACTTGGATTCATACACAAATATACAGATTATTCATACCAAAATACACAAATAAATACACAAATGAGTCAGAGGTCCAATTTGTATACAAGTTTTAATCTATGCATGTAGTATAATTTATCGAGCAAACAAGTTTTAATCAGGATGAGTCAGCAATCATACACGTGGCAGACACGTGGCGCTCACCGGTGGGGTGACGTTGGTCTCGTCGGGCGGCGGTGCTCGTCGGGCGGCGGTGCTCGTCGGACGGATGCGGCGGTCTCGTCGGGCGGCGGTGCTAGCGGCGGGCTCGTCGGGCGGCGGGCGGCGTCGGCGTTTAGGCGTGGCCTATGAGCTCCGAAGCGGCGGCGGCGAGACGTTCCTGCACGGGGAAGAGAGCGAGGTGGTCAGTTAGGGTTTAGGCGTGGCCTATTATAATATCTTTGCTATAAGCTATTTTCTTTTTACTCCACATGCTTCTAATTCACATGTGCAAGGATTAAGGCCTCGTACGTTTTGTGGGGAATGAAACCAGACATGGAATTGATCTAGGCTTAAATTGATTTGATACCGCACCATCACCAAATCCATGTTTCACTAATCCCTCCTAACCCCTCCAAAACAAACCTGTTTGTTTAAGCAACCTAGATCGTCGGGGTCGATGTCACTACGTTCATCTCGCCCATCTTTGGCACCCTGGAATCGTTCCGAGGGTCAATTGGCGATTATTTATTTTCATCCCAAGACTATGTAAATGAAATGGATTGGCCAAACAAAAAAATACTATGCAGGAATAGACAAATACTCCATATTTCTCGAATTTTTGCCTCGGCGGGGAGGATGATGTGGATTGGACCGTAACCCAAGTCAATCCCGGTCTTCTAGAGCCTAAACCAACGAGGCCTAAAGAACTGTGTTTATATAGTTGATATATTATGCAAATATGTTCATATGTGTAATTAAAAAGCCATGGCAACGCACAAACACTCTGCTAGTAATAAATAATAAACAAAACAAAACCCAGAAGCTGTCTGCTGACCCGTACGTGATCGGGAGCACTCGCATGGGCTGGGCCAACTCATCGCAACACTAGAGCTAGATACATGGATGGCTGGCCGCGCGAACTCGATCTTAATAGATTAATCGGACGGATAAGAAGGTGATTACGCCCAATGTTAAATCTCAGCTAACTGGGAATTAGCAATTCTCTATTTTATTTAGGAACGGCGGACAAGGGTGAGCTAGGCGCGCGGCGGCACGTATGTGGTGGGCACGAGCAGGAGCGGCGTCTTGCGGTGGAAGGTGAGTCCGCCGGTCTCCTCCATGCACAGCTCCTCCGCCTTGGTCCCCTCCGGCAGCGCCCAATCGAAGCCGCAGAGCATGCTGGCCAGGGCGAACTCCACGTTCATCAGCGCCATAGACCTGCCCGGGCACAGCCGCCGCCCGGAGCCGAACGGCACCAGCTCCAGATGCGCGCCGTGTAGGTCCACCTCGCCGCCTGCGAACCTGTCCGGGTCGAACTCCTCCGCGCCATCGCCCCAGCTTACCGGGTCCCTCCCGATGGCCCACGCGTTCACGGCCACCCTCGTGCCCGCCGGCACGTCGTAGCCGCCGACGCTGACGTGCCGCATCGTCTCCCGCGGCAGCAGCAGCGTCGCCGGGAGCAACAGGAGGAGGAGGGCCAGGCGCGGGTGGCCTTGTCCGGGAGGAGCGGGGGAGGGCCGGGCGCGGCCGGAGCAGGCGTTGGAGGGCTAGGCGCGGGCGTCTAGGCGTCGAAGGAGCGGCGGAGCCCCACCGTGTTAGAGGGAGGGGAAGGATGCGGGGAAGAGAGGGTCGGGGGCGGCGGACCTCGAGCTCCGAAGCGGCGGTGGCGAGACGGCAGGTCAGGGGCGGCGAGACGGCGGACCTCGAGCTCCGAAGCGGCGGCGGCGAGACGGCGGGTCGGGGGCGGCGCTTCGATCTCTCTGTGTTCGATCGATCTGGCTCAGTGGGGGGAAGAAAGGAAGGGGAAGGTGAAATAAATACACCCCCACCTTTAACACCGGTTCGTGGCTAGAACCGGTGTTAAAGGGGGGGGCGTTTCCCGCGCGCATTTATTACCCCTCCTTTAACACCGGTTCCAGCCACGAACCGGTGTTAAAGGGGGGGGCGTTTCCCGCGCGCATTTATTACCCCCCCCCCTTTAACACCGGTTCGTGGCTGGAACCGGTGTTAAAGGGGGGGGGGGTGCGCGCGGGAAACGAAATAAATGCCCCCCCCTTTAACACCGGTTCCTGTCTGGAACCGGTGTTAAAAGGGGGGCATTTATTTCATGCATTAAAGGGGCATTTTTAATTCAAAAAATATGATATGAATTTAGAAAATTCATATCTTTTTCATTTCAACTCAGAAAAATATGAATAATATATCATAATTTTCATAAAAATAATTTCTATCCATTCATGTAAATCATTTTATATTTACTTTACATGAAAATTTTCAAAATAATTAAAGCACTTACATATAAATTTTGATTATTCAATTCAAACCAAAATAAATTGTTAAATCCTAAAACTTTGAACATAAGAAATATTAAGCATCTAAAAAATGATTTTTATTAGATCAAATCATATTTTAATGCCGCATCTTTTGTATTAACATTTTTGAATTGATTGGATATTTAAATGTCGCATCTTTTGTATACACTTGAATCTCACCAAGCCTCGCTCAACTTGCATTTTTTTTTTGATAAAATAGCATATTGTGAACCTAAAAATGATTTTTGTAAAAAATCATGAGCATCGTATCATGTACTTGTAGTTCATATCTGACCCACTTCCTGCCGATTCGGTAGGAATTTGTCTTTTTCACCAGAGGTGGACGGAAAGGTTTGAGATCCCCCTGTTGGTACATTGTGCATATAAGGTGGTCTAGTATTTTTTTTGTAAAATGTGTTGGTGGTTTTTTGAATTAGCCATTTGGTGGTTGCTTCACAAAACCGTCCGTTTTTATGCTCGGAAAATAGAAAATGCCTTTTTGGTGCGATAAAAAGGAAAACTTCCTCTTGCAACATTGTTTGCCATGCCATGATGCACATGTATGCACAATATGGCCATATTATCACAAACTATGCCTTGATTCTAGCCATAACATTGGTCATTTGACCCGAAAGCCAAGAAACCTCGAATGAGATAGGTCATTTTGAGACAGTTACATAAAGCCGAACTGGAACTGAAAATTAAGATACATAAAAGAACTGAAAATTAAGATACATGGCCAGATTAAGTAACAATTAGCCGAACTGGAACTGAAAATTAAGATACATAAAAGAACTGAAAATTAAGATACATGGCCAGATTAAGTAACAATCGGCCGAACTTGTTTCGGAATGTTGGAGTGATTCAGTCATGCTCCTGCCTACACCTGTAATACTCACCACTGTAGTCGTCGTACTCGCCGCCGCCGTCATCGCTGTCGTCGTCGGGGTCGCCGTAATTGAACCTCTGGAGAGTACGCGTGGGCTGGACTTGAGGGTAGCGCGTGGGCTGGACTTGAGGGTAGCGCAGACGGGGGTTAGAGTCGGCGGCAGTGTCATAGGCCATGACGCTCTGGAGAGTCCGACCGCGCCACCATAGCCGACGGCCGGCCTCGTTGAAGTTAGGAGGAGGTGGGCCGTCCTCCTCGTGCCTGGCGAGCGCCCTCTCATGCCGATCCACGAAGAAGGCTTCCCAAGTAGGGAAATAGTCGGGATGCCATCTGGGATTCCTCCGCTGCTCCGGCGTGAGCTCGAAGTAGTAGTGGTTCGTGATGGCCATCCGGCGCGCCACACCTAGAGGGACAGGAGGAACCGGCACGCCTCCGACGCTCAGCATCCAGCCGACGGGGACACTGTAGCCCGGCGGGCAGGGGTAGTTCGAGGCGCAAAGCGCCTCCGCCTCCCTGGGGGTTAGTGCTACGGTGGAAGCCATGGGAAAGAGTGATGAGGTTGCAGATATGAGTCTAGAGATGTGCAATGACAATGGAGGCCAACCCCCTACATATATATATAGTGAACTAGCGGGAAGAACTGGCGGGAAGAAAAATGGCGGGAAGAAGAACTGGCGGGAAGAAAAATGGTGGGAAAAAATGGCGGGATGAACCTTTAGTCCCGGTTGGAGACACCAACCGGGACAAAACACGAGTCAGCACTAATAATAGGGGTGAGTGTCGACATTATGTCGTGCGGCGTGTACCTTGTCCCGGATGGTGTCACCAACCGGGACTAAAGATGAACCTTTAGTCCCGGTTGGAGACACCAACCGGGACTAAAGATGAACCTTTAGTCCCGATTGGAGACACCAACCGGGACAAAACACGAGTCAGCACTAATAATAGGGGTGAGTGTCGACATTATGTCGTGCGGCGTGTACCTTGTCCCGGATGGTGTCACCAACCGGGACTAAAGATGAACCTTTAGTCCCGGTTGGAGACACCATCCGGGACAAAACACGAGTCAACACTAATAATAGGGGTGAGTGTCGACATTATTTCGTAAGTGTCAACACTATGTCGAGCTGCTTGTACTATAAATAGGCATCCTTGTGAGTCCAGTCCTCCAGCCAGTTTGAGGCAGGGACACCACTACGGCCAGTTTCAGGGAGATGCCGACGGAGCCCAGTCCTCCGGCATCTCCGAGAAACTGGTCATAGAGGCACTCCCTAATATGTGAAATTAGTTAGCTCCCAAGTGTATTGATCTAGTTAGAGAAGTTACAAAGCTGCAAGATGGTTTTCGAGAGCAGGGACACCACTACGGCCAGTTTCAGGGAGATGCCGACGGAGCCTAGTCCTCCGGCATCTCCAAGAAACTGGTCATAGAGGCACTCCCTAATATGTGACCGCGCGCGTTTGGAGATCAGATCTTAATGGTAAGTACGAATCGGGACAACTTCTTCTCATAGTCCCGGTCCATCCACAAAACATGACTAACACTCAAGACATGTATTAATATTAAAAACATGAACTAGAGTTACATAATATGAGCATGAACTTCTTGGCATATGTCCTTCCTTATGATCGCTTCAGACGTAACCATGGAGCATCTTCTTTACTTAACGGAATGCTTGGGTCAGTTTTCACTGTGAAGGGCGGAATTTCATCAAACTTATTATAATCTTCTGACATGTCTGTCTTGTCCTCGATTCCCACGATGTTTCTTTTCCCTGAAAGAACTATGTGACGCTTTGACTCATCATATGATGTATTCGTTTGCATATTTTTTCTTTTTTTTGGTCTGGAGGACATGTCCTTCACATAGAAAACCTGAGCCACATCATTGGCTAGGACGAATGGTTCGTCTAAGTTCTTCATAAGATTGTTGAGATCCACCGTTGTCATTCCATACTTCTTGTCTACCTCAACCCCTCCTCCTGTTAGCTTGACCCATTTGCATCGAAACAAGGGGACCTTAAAATTAGGTCCATAGTCAAGTTCCCATATCTCCTCTATGAACCCATAATACGTGGTCTTTTGCCCATTGTCTTCTGCTGCATTGAAGCGGACACCACTATTTTGGTTGGTGCTCTTTTTATCTTGGTCTATCGTGTAAAATGTATTCCCATTTATCTCGTAGCCTTGGAAAGTACATACAGTCGAAGATGGTGTCCTGGCCAACAAGTACAGCTGATCCCCAACAGTGGTGTTATTCGTGAGAAGTCTTTGCAGCTAGCCGCCAAAACTCGCCATGTGTTCACTTATAATCCATTCATCAGACTGCCCCGGGTGTTTGAGGCGTATTAAATTCTTGTGTTCATTGATATACGGGGCAACCAAGATAGATCTTTGTAAAACCGTGTAGTGTGCTTGATTGAGAGAATGCCCGTCCCTATATATCATTGCTTTACATCCTAGGGTGCCTTTTCCACGCAGTCTCCCCTCATGTCGTGATTCTGGAACACCAATCGCCTTAAGGTCAGGAATAAAATCAACACAGAACTCAATGACCTCCTCTGTTACATAGCCCTTGGAGATGCTTCCTTCTGTCCTAGCACGGTTATGAACATATTTCTTTAAGACTCCCATGTACCTCTCAAAGGGGAACATATTGTGTAGAAATACAGGACCGAGAATGTCAATCTCTTCTACTAGGTGAACCAGGAGATGCGTCATAATATTGAAGAAGGATGGTGGGAACACCAACTCAAAGCTGACAAGACATTGGGCCACATCTGTTTGTAACCCTGGTAGGCTTTCTGGATCGATTACCTTCCGAGATATTGCATTGAGGAATGCACATAGCTTCACAATGGGTACTCGAACATTTTCAGGTAGAAGCCCCCTCAATGCAATCGGAAGCAATTGTGTCATAATCACGTGGCAGTCATGAGACTTCAGGTTTTGGAATTTTTTCTCTGCCATATTTATTATTCCCTTTATATTCGACGAGAAGCCAGACGGGACCTTGATACTGCTCAGACATTCAAAAAAGATTTCCTTCTCTGCTTTGGTAAGAGCGTAGCTGGCAGGAGTTAAGTGGCATCGTTTACCCTTCTCGTTCTCAGGATGCATAGGCTCTTCAGGGGCCTTCAGACGTTGCTGGTCCTATCGTGCTTCCGGTGTATCTTTTGTCTTCCCATACACTCCTAGAAAGCCTAGCAGGTTCACGCAAACATTCTTCGTCACGTGCATCACGTCGATTGAAGAGCGGACCTCTAAGACTTTCCAATAGGGTAGGTCCCAAAATATAGATTGCTTCTTCCACATGGGCGCGTGTCCGGCATCGTCATTCGGAACAGATAGACTGCCAGGACCTTTTCCAAAGATTACTTCTAGGTCCTTGACCATACCAAATACCTCCTCACCGGTACGGAGGACAGGCTTCCTCCGGGGTTCTGCCAGACGTTTGAAATGCTTGCCTTTCTTTCTTACTGGATGCAGGTTCGGAAGAAATCGGCGATACCCTAGGTACACAACCTTCTTACATTTATCCAAATATACACTTTTAGTATCATCTAAACAGTGTGTGCATGCATTGTATCCCTTGTTTGTCTGCCCTGAAATGTTACTAAGAGCAGGACAATCATTGATGGTTACGAAAAGCAATGCTCGTAGGTCAAATGGCTCCCCTTTGTGCTCATCCCACATACGTACACCTGGTTTGGCCCACAGCTGTAAAAGTTCTTCAACTAATGGCCTTAGGTACACATCAATGTCGTTGCCGGGTTGCCTCGGGCCTTGGATGAGCACTGGCATCATAATGAACTTCCTCTTCATACACAACCAAGGAGGAAGGTTATAGATACATAGGGTCACAGGCCAGGTGCTATGACTGCAGCTCTGCTCACCAAAAGGATTCATGCCGTCTGTACTAAGACCAAACCTTAAGTTCCTTGCGTCACGTGCGAAGTCCGGGTACTCTCGCTCGACTTTTCTCCATTGTGACCCATCAGCGGGGTGTCTCAACATCGCGTCTTTCTTACGGTCTTCCATGTGCCATCGCAACAACTTGGCATGCTCTTTATTTCTGAAGAGACGTTTTAACCGTGGTATTATAGGAGCATACCACATAACCTTGGTGGGAACCTTCTTCCTAGGGGCCTCGCCCTCAACATCGCCAGGATCGTCTCGTCTGATCTTATACCGTAGTGCAGTGCATACCGGGCATGCATCCAAATTCTCGTACTTCTCACCGCGGTAGAGGATGCAGTCATTAATGCAGGCATGTATCTTCTGCACGTCTAATCCTAGAGGGCAGACAACCTTCTTTGCTTGGTATGTACTGTCGGGCAACTCATTATTTCTTGGAAGAAGATTCTTCATTTTTATCAACAACTTTGAAAATGCGCTGTCAGTCACACCATTCTCTGCCTTCCATTGCAGCAAATCCAGTGTGGCACCTAGCTTTTTGTGGCCATCTTCGCAAGTTGGATACAACAATGTTTTGTGATCCTTTAACATCTGCTCCAGCTTCTCCTTCTCCTTTTCAGTTTCACATTCTTCCTTTGCATCAGTAATGGCCCGACCAAGATCGTCATCAGCGGGCCCATCTGCTCCCTCTTGATCTTCATTATCTACCTCCGTTGCATTATCATCATATTCAGGATACATATTATGATAGTTTTCATCATCCTCTTCTTCTTCGTTGTCTTCCATCACAACCCCTTTTTCTCCGTGCTTGGTCCAACAATTATAGCTGGGCATGAAACCGGATCGAAGCAGGTGGGCGTGAATGGTTCTGGTATTTGAGTAGTCTTTCTTGTTCTGACAGTGAACACACGGACAGCACATAAAACCATTGTGAGCACGGTTTGCATTAGCCACAACGATGAAATTTTGGAGGCCCGTAATGTACTCGGAAGTGCGGCGGTCACCGTACATCCATTGCCGATTCATCTGCATTAATATGTAGTATATATCAAAAAATAATAGGGAGATGACCATTTATATATATAGTACATCAATGACACATGAAACTATAGTTGCCGACCTCGACCGAGACGGAAAGAGCAACAAGAAAGCTTATTTTGAGCTCTCGGGCATTTCACCGAACACCTCTAGTGCATATGAAAAAAACACAAACTAGCACTCTTCACACCCTCTTGCTAGGCTCCAAAATGTGAAAGAATGGAAGAGTGGGGTGTGTGTGGGCTGGGGTGGTGTCTTATATAGCCCCCCCCCCTTTAACACCGGTTCATGCCACGAACCGGTGTTAAAGGGGGGAGGTGCGCGGGCCACTGCTGCAGGGACCTTTAACACCGGTTCGTGGCACGAACCGGTGTTAAAGGGGGGCTCCTTTTTTGCCGCAGGGGCCACGCTGGTACGGCCCCGGTTCGTAGAAGAACCGGTGTTAAAGCCCCTTTTCGGGATCAACAAAAGACCTCGTTTCCACTAGTGCAAGGTATCATTTCTTGATTCTACTCTGACCATCTGTCTAAGAAACAAGAGCTAGATCACAGAGATATAGGTGTACTAGGGTCGTACCAATCGGCCATTAAGACTTTACCTGATCATGGACGTAAGCTAATTATTCTCCTATAAATACATTCGTTTTGTGCACACTACTTCCATAAGCAGCTCAAACACCCGCAGTTAGCAATCTGACTGTCTCCTCAAAAGAAAGAAGCGTCGAGCATTCCGTGACAATGGTGAACACCAAAGCCATGGCGTCCCCCCGCTTCCTGCTCGTCCTCTTTGCCATGATCCTACTGGCCGTTACCTCCGTCAAAGGGCGTCCTGACGGCAGCCCGATGGCTGCACCGGCGACTGCACCGTCCTCCGCCGGCGGGCAGTACATACACGACTACTACATAGCGAAGATCAAACACTGCATCCAACTCCGTGAGAGGAGCCCCACGGATGAAAGAGAGCAGTATGCCGCGGACTGCATGTGCGCCATCATGCGCGACATCGCCGCGCCCCACGGAGGAGCCTCGCGGATGGAAGGTAGCGGAGCGCCGGGCGTAGTCATGCACCAAGAGCTCACTGCGTCTGCGAGCATAGCTGTGATCGCCGGGCGGCTGGAGGAGTTCGTCCAAATGCTCATGGCCATGATTACTGGGGATTTAGGCCTCTCCATCTGATGACGCTCACTGAGTGGTACTCGTGCTGGCGCTGCACAATGCATGCGTCACCTCTTCTAGTAGCAGTGTTTAGCTGCCCTAAATAAATAATGTGCAATACACCATCTTGCACTGGTTTGGACCCAGCTTTCTTAGCGATGTCCACATGTTGATCATATGGAAGATTCTGTTACTGAAGGTCTTCTAAATAAAAAAGTTAACTTATACTATACATCTTATGCGTTTTCCCCATCTTGCTTTTGTGCTCATATATTCTTTGAATAGCAACATCATTGGTCTGGTCATGTACTTTTAAGGCTGTTTGGCATAAGATTCATAAGACATGGAAAAGGAAAATATGTACTTAATAGCTCCGGATGTTGTATGAACCTGGTTGTGGCTTTATTTATAAAGCAGGGCGAAAGCCTGTTTCGAGAATAGCTTCGGAACAAAGATCGGATATAGAACATAAATGGGAACCAATAAACATTCAACTTAGAATCAACCAGCGAATTTTGCAGAGATAAAGAGAAAAAGGCACGTTACATCCAAGCACCAATTCAAGCTTTTAGGACTCACTATAATAGGCTAGCAAAACCACCAGTAGTACGGATCAACAGGGTAGAAACCCCTCATTGTAGAGCATGCTAAAAGGGAACGGTGGATAAGTTTGCGGCACATCAAAAAATCGATATTACAAGTTTTTTCCAGGCATTGTTCGATGGACTAGAGCTGCTGGTTGTAATGCGATCAACATCCTAAAGCCCTAAAGCCCGCCAACCGCCACCCACATTCAGGGTTTGAGGGCCAGGGCCAGCCTGAACTTGGGGCTCTTCTCTATGGCCTTAGTGTCGATCTCGGTGGAGAAGGTGGTGAGGGACTTGGGCCTCCAGGCATGTTGTAGGAGCGCGCTCACGGTGCTAGAGTTGTTGAAGCGCGCCTTCACAGTGGTCAGGGGGTCCAGATCATGTTATGTCTCGACCGTGACGGTGTTCTCATTGGTTGAGAAGGTGTGAGAAATCTCTCCTCCAACAGCTATGGTGCCATGCACCTAGTGCTCGTAGGAAGAAGCAAGGGTGTCTCCCTTGTTGTTCCTAAATTTGCAAATTGAACACCATCTGAGCCAGATCATGCAAAAGAAAATAAAACAGTAAAA
The DNA here is from genome assembly GCA_916181665.1 of Avena sativa. Lineage (NCBI taxonomy): Eukaryota > Viridiplantae > Streptophyta > Magnoliopsida > Poales > Poaceae > Avena > Avena sativa. The sequence continues at coordinate 362,925,102 of OV702279.1, read as the reverse complement.
TAATCACTAGTGGAAACGAGGCTTTTGGTTGAGGTAGGAAATGGACTTTAACACCGGTTCTTCTACGAACCGGTGTTAAAGGGGGTGCCCGTACCAGCGTGGCCCGTGTAGCAAAAAGGCGCACCCCCTTTAACACCGGTTTGAGCCACGAACCGGTGTTAAAGGCCCTGCACCACCGCCCTGCGCAGCACACCGGTTCGTGGCTTGAACGTGTGTTAAAGGGTGGGGCATTTATTTCGTACATTAAATGGGTGAGGGCATTTTTAATTCAAAAAATAGGATAAAATTTAGAAAATTCATATCTTTTTCATTTCAACTCAGAAAAATCTGAATAATATATCATAATTTTCAGAAAAATAATATCTATCCATTCATATAAAAATATTTTATAGTTACTATAGATGAAAATTTTCAAAATGATTAAAACACTTGAATATATATTTTGATTATTCAATTAAAATAAAAATAAAATAGTCAAACCCTAAAACTTTGAACATAATAAATATTAAGCATCTGAAAAGGAATCTAACCCTATTTTATTAGAGCAAATCATATTTTATTTTGTATTAACATTTTTGAATTGTTTGGATATTTAAATTTAGCATCTTTTGTATACTTTGGAATCTGACAATTCTTCCCGCCATTTCTTCCCGCCAGTTTTCTTCCCGCCATTTCTCACTATATATATGTGTGTAGGATTGGCCTCCATTGTCATTGCACATCTCTAGACTCATATCTGCAACCTCATCATTCTTTTCCATGTCTTCCACCGTACCAATAACCCCCGAAGAGGCGGAGGCGCATAATCAATAAGCTAGATTTATCATTTATATTCTATAAACACATGTCTTAGTTCCATGATGAAAAATAATTTTACAAAAGCATCCTACCAAAAAAATAGTTAGATTTTACAACTACGGTTAACAAATGATGACTCCGAACCAAACTAACTAGGTGGGTTACATTCAATGATTTGGTTGGTTTGAGAAAATAAATATCTATTTGGGTCAGCATCAAATTTGGTTTAAGGGGAAAACTTGGCACACTTTATATTTTATTGGATTTGATTTGCTTCTCCACCTTTCTTTGGTTCCATGTATCACTATCCCAGACTCAGTAAAGCTAGAACATGGCTTGAAAAGTCATACCCAAGCATACCTAAGCATAGCCCATTTTTAGATTCCATTAGAAAATGGAGCAGGATATGGCATAAAGTAGGAAAAATGTAGAGCTGATGATAAAAGAAGGGCAAAATTAGTTGACTAGAAAGGTCCGGTCAAGGGGGAGAAGAAATCCTCCTATTTATTTCACTCAGAAATCAAGGATAACAAAACTAATGATTTTCATTTTGATTTGATATATGCACCAATAGATCAACTCAAAATAAATACAAAACCATAATATCTGTACAAAATTTACATGTTTCCAAACTTCTGTTTTTGTTAAAAAAATATTTGTTTACTCCGACCATAATATGGACAACATTTTAGCAAAATAATATATTTTATTTCGAACATATTCAAACTCTTTCAATATAAAATAAAGTTTATTTGGATATTATAGTTTTACTATGAGTTTGTTATGTTTCAAAAAACAGCTCCATTATTACATATTATTTTTGTTTGGTGGCCTCGCAACCTATTGTCTTACTATAAAAATATGATAAAAAGTTATTATCATTAGATTTTTATACATAAAGTTCATATCTCTTTTTTATCATTTATTTGGAATATAAACCATAGATAGAAAATAGATCAATTCCTTCAATGTAGCATCCATGTACAAACAGTATTTTTTATGACTAAAATGGTAGACGGGAGAATGGAATATCATCGGAAAACATAATTAAATAACTGAAACTTTTGACAAACTATAACTGATGCCCTCGCAATTGCGAGGCCCCCTATGCTAGTTCCGTGAACACCAAAGCCGTGGTGTCTCCCTCGCTTCCTGCTTGTCCTCTTTGCCATGATCCTCCTGGCCGTTACCTCCGTCAAAGGCGTCCTGACGGCAGCCCGATGGCTGCAGCGGCGACGGCACCGTGAGAGGAGCCTGATGGCTGCAGCGGCGACGGCACCGTGAGAGGAGCCCGTGAGAGGAGCCCGATGGCTGCACCGGCGGGCAGTACATACACGACTACTACATAGCGAAGATCAAACACTGCATCCAACTCCGTGAGAGGAGCCCCGTGGATGAAAGAGAGCAGTATGTCGTGGACTGCATGTGCGCCATCATGCGCGACATCTCCGCGCCCCTCGGAGGAGCCTCACGGATGGAAGGGAGCAGAGCTCCAGGCGTCGTCATGCGCCAAGAGCTCACTGCGTCTGCGTCTGCCAAGAGCACCAGGCTGGAGGAGTTCGTCCAAATGCTCATGGACATGATTACTGGGGATTTAGGCCTCGCCATCTGATGACGCTCACTGAGTGGTACCGGTGCTGGCATGCACAATGCGTCACCTCTTCTGGTAGCAGTGTTTAGCTGCCCTAAATAATGTGTCATACACCATCTTGCACTGGTTTGGACCCAGCTTGCTTAGGGATGTCCACATGTTGATCATGGAAGATTCTGTTACTGAAGGTATTCTAAATAAAAAAATAACTTATACTATACATCTTATGCGCTTTTCCCGTCTTGCTTTTGTGCTTATATATTCTTTGAATAGCAACATCATTGCTCTGGTCATGTACTGTTAAGGCTGTTTGGCATAAGATTCATAAGACATGGAAAAGGAAAATATGTACTTAATAGCTCCGGAACAAAGATCGGATATAGAACATAAATGGGAACCAATAAACATTCAACTTAGAATCAACCAGCGAATTTTGCAGAGATAAAGAGAAAAAGGCACGTTACATCCGAGCACCAATTCAAGCTTTTAGGACTCACTATAATACGCTAGCAAAACCACTGGTAGTACGGATCAACCGGGTAGAAACCCCTCATTGTAGAGCATGCTAAATTTGTACGTGTAGATATTTTGTTATGAATTTTTCATGTTTATGTGAATTTCTGGCTATTTTATTTATTTTAAACGAATTGCTGACTCTACCTGCTGACTGAGTGTTGACTGGCTGACAATGTGTTGACATTAAACGCTGACTGGATCGACACGCTGCACTAACCGATTGGCGGGTACCAGTTAGCCCCCGGTTATATTCTCGCGCGTTAGATGAAGATCCAAGGGCTAGGAACGAATCCTTCCTGGGATGGGGGTGGTCAACGGCGGCGACGAACGGTGGCGACGGTAGGTGGCTCGGACGGTGGTGCACGGCGGCGCTAAAGTGGCCCTCAGCAACGACAGGGTAGGCAGCGATAAGCGGCGCGGCAAGGCGAGCTCGATAGGTGTATCGGCGAGGTCATGCGCTTCATGTGGCGACGTTGATATGCGGCTGGAGCGGCGCAACTCTGGTGTGGCTCCGGGGAGAAATACACGTCGTCGTAGAGCTCTACGGAAGGGGAAAAGTGGTCAAAGAGGTGCGGAAGAACTCAAGGAAGAAATACACAGGAAGAGGAGGGCGAGTGGGCAACCTGAGCATGCTCTACCTCGAGCTCCGAAGCTCGGTGGCGGCGGGATATCCGGCGAGATTGAAAACCGTTCTAGGTGAGTCTAGGGTTTCGGTTTGCAGAAAAATAGCATGGGAGAGAGGATTCGATATTTATGGGAGGGATTACGTGCATGAGGGGCAAGGAAATCTGAACGGATTCATTGAGATTTTGGCTGAAATCGAAACCGGGTCGGGGCGTGTTTGTGCTGGTCTCCAGCGCCGGAGGTTAGGGATGACAGGGCAGGCCCCGCGTCGCAGTGAGAGGGAGATCGGGACGTGGGCTGCTGCTGGGCCGCGCTCGCTGGCTTGTTGCCTTTGCGCGCTGCTCGGGCAGGGGCGCGGGCGATAGGTAGCTCGGCGCAAGGTAGGTGGTCTGACTAGGTAGTTAGGTTTAGTTTTTTTTAATTCTTTTCATTTTCAGTTTTTAGTGTTTCCTTTATAACTTTTTCATAATAAGTCTAAATGACTTGAAATTTGTTTCTAAAATTTTATAATATTTAGTAGATTATTTTGGGATCATTTTTGTGTCCTTTTATTTAGTTCAATAATGTTGGATTTATAAAACCCTTGTTTAATCCTCATAGGTATATTTGCATAACCTAGTAGGGTTAGGGTTTTCTAATTCAATTCTTGAAATTATTGTATGGATGCAATGCAATGCTCATGAATAACATGTAAAGACAATTTTTTTTCCAGTCCCAATTTCTAAAATCTTGGGATGCGACATGTTTGCTGAATTTCTTTGCTATAACCATTTTATGGTTTTGCTACAATAGCGTAAAATTTTAGCTAAAATGTCTCCAGCGAGGTCTTCCGGTGAAAGTCTCCTTCGAGATCGGGTTCGCTACATAATCACATTTTTTTTGCTACAAAGTCTCCGACGAGGTTTCCGGCGAATACTCTGGCAGTCTATATTTTCTATTTTTGGGGTGAACCGTTGTAGAAAAAAAGGGTTATCTATTATCTATTATATGCTAAAAGCAATATAAATCAATTAAGTGATTACTAGACCAATCAAGCAAGCTTTCCTTCACCAAAGAACAAATCCAACTGATAAATAAATATACATAATTGGTGTATTTGGACTGTAGAGAACTCTTATGTGAAAGAATGCCTTTGAGTTTATGTGTGCAACACCGCCCTCAAAGTTTCAAACTCTAAATGTCACGTGAACACACAGTTGTGTGTGCGTGCGTGCGTGCATGCGTTAGGGTGGAAAGTTTAGTGAGATTGTGGTGAGTTAAGAGTCGTCCTCTTCCAAGTGATTGTTGTAGAGTTTAGTATGTCCTTATAATCACGACCTGAAATTCCTCGTGTACTATTTCTGCATCTAATTAATTCCCATGTAATCGTGAGAAAAAAGAAATCCCTGATATTCAGTCGTGGCCGGCCAATAAATACAATCCTTGTACGTGCAATGTACCATATGTACCAACACTAGTGCAGGCCACCCCCTTTAACTCCGGTTGGGAGGGCCCTCTAACAGCGGTTCCCCAACCGCTGTTGAGGGTTCGGTGTTAGAGGGGGGCCCCTTTAACACCGGTTCTTATACGAACCGGTGTTAAAGGGTGGCGCACGTGGGGCTGCCGCAGGCCTCAGCCCCCCCCCCCCCCTTTAACACCGGTTCGTATCTGGAACCGGTGTTAAAGGTTCTTCTGCCGCGGCAGAGATTTAGGCTGTTTTCCTGCCGCGGCAGAAATCTCTGCCGCGGCAGAAATCTCTGCCGCGGCAGACTTCTACCTCTGCCCCGTTCTGGGCGTATTTATGCGGGAGGGGGGGAGCGAGGGGGAATCGATCGGGAGCGGTATACACAAACATCGTCATCGGTACATACGAGTACATGAATAATTAAGCAACTATTATTATACACAAACATCGTCATCGGCACATACATCGTCATCGTTCATTTTGGTGGATATCTAAAGAGTTCTCCGCCAGGCGTGACGACCTCATCAAGTATGAACCCCGCCAATTCCTCTTGAATGGCTCGTATGCGTTCAAATGGTAGGAGTTGGTCCCGCATCCGTTCGATATGAATATATATGAAGAATGGGCCGTCAATATATATATAAGAATAAAACTCAACACAATTGATGGTAATAAAATAATGTTGTGGACTTTGTTTACTTACTCTAAGTTGTTCTAGTGCGGCTTGGCCCGTCGCACATATCGTGTTGCGAATGAATTCGCAAACATAGTACCCACATAAGTTATTGTCGTGTCCCTGATGCGCGCACCTTACGAGAATAGAGAGTTCAATCAAAATAATAATCAATAAAGCATGATATAATGGAATTGGAAGCTAGCTAGTATTACTTACATTTTGGTCTACAAATTTTAGTTCTTCTGACCATTCACCCACGGCCCTGCCCGTGAACCTTTTCCAAACCATGTCCGACAAAGAAAATGGATAAAGGAGTAATTAATTACTTATTGTCACGAAAGTTGCCGATCTAGTGCGATAATATGATTCAAATTACCTTTGGAGCATCTCTCTAAAGTTTGCCCATATCTCTTTTTCTTTTCGTAACGAGTCCATGACAAGGACTTTTCCTGAGTCGGGTTGAATGACTAGCAGAATAAAGTGGAACCTACGCACGCATAACTCATCATCAGTTACACTTAACATCGAGTAAGCTGAAATAGAATGTGTACAAGAGAGAGGGTAACAGTACTCACGAGAAGTTGTAAGGCAATAGTATTTCCCTTTTGGTTTGTTGTCTCAGTAAAGACGTTAGCAAGTAATCTTCTGTTTGCCCGGGTTTGGTTTCTACCACTTCTTCATGAACTCTATTTGGGTCAACGAACCCAATGTCAAAAGGGCCTCCTTTCCTGCATTCCATAACCTTTTTCCTGCATAATAGTATATATATATAGTGAGCATATATATATACATGCAATTAATAAAGTGAATGAGATGAGATATAAATTATAGAAATAGTACTTACACACAATAAAGGCTGATGGCAGCTTTGTCGAGTTCCTTCTGATTGAATAGAAAATGCAAGTCTTGAATGTTGAAGTCGATCGCGTCATCTCCACAGAAGAAAATATCATCTCTTATATGCGCCGTGATCCATTCTACCTTTCTCGTGTTGCAGAAATGAAGGTACCACTTGTACAATTTTCGCATCTTTGTTGGTAGAGTCTTGAGCTCCTCTTTCTTGACGAGATTCTTCCCATACTTCCATGGCTGTATGGGGTTGGCATCGCATTTGGGCAAGTTGTCTCCCATGACGTTCAAGTATGCAATGTAAGTCATCCCCATCTCATTGCCCTTTCTTTGTAGCTCTGCCTCGTAATCATTTACGGGAGGAGCGTCCCGTGTGTCGAACATTTGGAGCGGGGCACATGATTGGTTTTCCTGCTCTCCGAGCATGGGAACTGTTTTCTGGGGTGCCTCACGACTGCTACTTCCAGTCTCCCTACGGCGCCTTGCATCCGCCTTCAAAATCTGGCGCTCGTAGTCCGGCACAAGTGGGGTTTCAAGTTTCAAAAGATTATTATAAAACTTCTCCACCACCGCCGGATCTATTTTCTCCTTTGGCTCGGCCCGTCTAGGTGCAAAGAATTTCTTGACCTGTTCTTCCGAGATCCTATTGGTCTCCTCGTCGCTGCGATTCCACGGTAAAACCGGCAATGGCTTGGTGGAAGGCTGCGGGACGTAGTTTTTTGAACTCTTTGGCGTACGGTTTCCTGCGGATTTCTTTGTGGCAGTGCTACTGATGCTCCTCGTGGCAGTGCTCTTCCGCTTATGCTGAGGATATGGCTGAAGCACCGGAGATGGCTGACGGGCCGGAGATGGCTGCCGCGCAGGAGATGGATGACGGGCCGGAGATGGCTGCCGCGCAGGAGATGGCTGTCGCGCCGGAGATGGCTGCCGCGCAGGAGATAGCTAAAGCGGCTCAGACTGCTGACGCTGCGGAGACGGCGGGGGTGCCAGTGACCTCCAATTTGGAAGCACAATGGGTTCCTTCTTCCAAAGAGTGGTTGTTTTCACTGCAAATTTGAGTTGAGTTTCCCCTTCACCTGTAGCATGGTCAAGTTGTGCTTCCTCATATTCCTTCACAACCTCATCCACCCCGACAATAGCATAGCCATCTGGAATCGGTCGGCAGTGGTAAGTTCCACCAGCTACAGGAGGTAAGGCATAGCCGACAGCCACCTTAATGGATAAGCCCATTAATCTCACATGCAGCTCAGCGTGTTCGCTCTCCGTGATCTCATCCACGGGGTATCGAGGACCCGTCATTTCAAGCGTGGGCTGCACGTTCTCCGTGGAAGCCACACTACTTAACCGCGCAGAGTCTGGGCCGCGGGCAGCTTCCAATGCAGGCTCTTCGTGCCGCTGAGATGGGCCGGTAGCTTGATGGCTCTGTTGTGCATTCACTTGCGCCTGCAGCGCCGCAAGTGCATGTTCTATCTGTGTCATCCGCTCTGTACGCTCTTTTTCTTTTCTGTCGCGCCATCTGTAGGAGTCGCTCCAGTCGGCAAACACATCCTTCCACGTCATACCCCCTGTGCCTCATGCATGTCCAGGGTGTTCTTTTTTACCGATGGCGCGTGTGAGCTGGTCATTCTCTCTGTCGGGATGGAAGGTCCTGGCGGATGTTTCCTCGTATGCCGTGATGAGTTCAGTGACGGGTTTGGCAAGGAGGGTTGGGAAGATACACAATCTTGTTTCTGGGTCCAACCTTGCCCCGATTCCGTAGAACCAAGTCTTTGCACGTAGGTCCCACCCATCTGTCTGGGGTGTGATCCCTCACTCGCGCAGGGCCTTCTCAGCTTCCTCCCACTTAGGCCTCTGAGATATGTAGCCACCTGACCCCGTCCTCTGGTGATATTCCTTCTTCAGGGCATTAAGCGTATTGGTTTCTGACCTCTTTTTAGCTATAGCACTTTTTTATATGTCTCAAATTCGGGCCAGTGAGGTCTTATCTTCGCATAATATGCGTCTTCGAAATTTGGAGTCTCGCCAGATTTGACAAATTTGTTCAATTTTGTCTTCCAGTTGCGGAAAGCGTCAGCCATCTTCTTTAGAGTCCACTCTTTGACCTTTTCCTTTATAACCGGGTTGTTTTCATCCTTCTCTGGCGGAAGGGTAAAATTTACCAACAACGAATTCCAAAGCGTTTCTTTGGATCTGTCATCGACAAAGGTACCGTCGCCCTTCTTTGGCTTATTCCAATTTTCAATTATGATTGAGATTTGGTCCCTAACAAGAACTCCAGCCTGACGTACAAATTTGTCTGCGGCCTTCTTGGGCTCCATCGGCCTGCCATCAACACGGACTGCTTCGATCGTGAACTTTGCACGATCTTTCAACCACTGGCTCGCGCCTCGCTTGCTCTTTTTCGTAGAAGAAGATGGTTGCTGGCTGGTCGATCCAGAGGGCTAAAAGAAGAAAGAAGCGTTAATTTGTATACACGAAAGTCACCAGAGGCTTAATCAATGCATATACCTCGCCGGACTTTATAACCATTAAATTGCGTTCACCGGAGTCTTCATCTTCTCCATGACTAGTACTTGAGTTGTCGTCATCATGTCCCTCCAAGTTCAGATATTGTGAGGTGTCCTCATCAATAATGTTCTCCATTATTTCTTCTTCTTCAAGGTTTCTACTAAGTGGATCCATAGTTTCTAAAACAATAATATTATCTAGAGTAAGAGTGTAAACATTCAAGTGGACTTGGATTCATACACAAATATACAGATTATTCATACCAAAATACACAAATAAATACACAAATGAGTCAGAGGTCCAATTTGTATACAAGTTTTAATCTATGCATGTAGTACAATTTATCGAGCAAACAAGTTTTAATCAGGATGAGTCAGCAATCATACACGTGGCAGACACGTGGCGCTCACCGGTGGGGTGATGTTGGTCTCGTCGGGCGGCGGTGCTCGTCGGGCGGCGGTGCTCGTCGGACGGATGCGGCGGTCTCGTCGGGCGGCGGTGCTAGCGGCGGGCTCGTCGGGCGGCGGGCGGCGTCGGCGTTTAGGCGTGGCCTATGAGCTCCGAAGCGGCGGCGGCGAGACGTTCCTGCACGGGGAAGAGAGCGAGGTGGTCAGTTAGGGTTTAGGCGTGGCCTATTATAATATCTTTGCTATAAGCTATTTTCTTTTTACTCCACATGCTTCTAATTCACATGTGCAAGGATTAAGGCCTCGTACGTTTTGTGGGGAATGAAACCAGACATGGAATTGATCTAGGCTTAAATTGATTTGATACCGCACCATCACCAAATCCATGTTTCACTAATCCCTCCTAACCCCTCCAAAACAAACCTGTTTGTTTAACCAACCTAGATCGTCGGGGTCGATGTCACTACGTTCATCTCGCCCATCTTTGGCACCCTGGAATCGTTCCGAGGGTCAATTGGCGATTATTTATTTTCATCCCAAGACTATGTAAATGAAATGGATTGGCCAAACAAAAAAATACTATGCAGAAATAGACAAATACTCCATATTTCTCGAATTTTTGCCTCGGCGGAGAGGATGATGTGGATTGGACCGTAACCCAAGTCAATCCCGGTCTTCTAGAGCCTAAACCAACGAGGCCTAAAGAACTGTGTTTGATATATTATGCAAATATGTTCATATGTGTAATTAAAAAGCCATGGCAACGCACAAACACTCTGCTAGTAATAAATAATAAACAAAACAAAACCCAGAAGCTGTCTGCTGACCCGTACGTGATCGGGAGCACTCGCATGGGCTGGGCCAACTCATCACAACACTAGAGCTAGATACGTGGATGGCTGGCCGCGCGAACTCGATCTTAATAGATTAATCGGACGGATAAGAAGGTGATTACGCCCAATGTTAAATCTCAGCTAACTGGGAATTAGCAATTCTCTATTTTATTTAGGAACGGCGGACAAGGGTGAGCTAGGCGCGCGGCGGCACGTATGTGGTGGGCACGAGCAGGAGCGGCGTCTTGCGGTGGAAGGTGAGTCCGCCGGTCTCCTCCATGCACAGCTCCTCCGCCTTGGTCCCCTCCGGCAGCGCCCAATCGAAGCCGCAGAGCATGCTGGCCAGGGCGAACTCCACGTTCATCAGCGCCATAGACCTGCCCGGGCACAGCCGCCGCCCGGAGCCGAACGGCACCAGCTCCAGATGCGCGCCGTGTAGGTCCACCTCGCCGCCTGCGAACCTGTCCGGGTCGAACTCCTCCGCGCCATCGCCCCAGCTTACCGGGTCCCTCCCGATGGCCCACGCGTTCACGGCCACCCTCGTGCCCGCCGGCACGTCGTAGCCGCCGACGCTCACGTGCCGCATCGTCTCCCGCGGCAGCAGCAGCGTCGCCGGGAGCAACAGGAGGAGGAGGGCCAGGCGCGGGTGGCCTTGTCCGGGAGGAGCGGGGGAGGGCCGGGCGCGGCCGGAGCAGGCGTTGGAGGGCTAGGCGCGGGTGTCTAGGCGTCGAAGGAGCGGCGGAGCCCCACCGTGTTAGAGGGAGGGGAAGGATGCGGGGAAGAGAGGGTCGGGGGCGGCGGACCTCGAGCTCTGAAGCGGCGGCGGCGAGACGGCGGGTCAGGGGCGGCGAGACGGCGGACCTCGAGCTCCGAAGCGGCGGCGGCGAGACGGCGGGTCGGGGGCGGCGCTTCGATCTCTCTGTGTTCGATCGATCTGGCTCAGTGGGGGGAAGAAAGGAAGGGGAAGGTGAAATAAATACACCCCCACCTTTAACACCGGTTCGTGGCTAGAACCGGTGTTAAAGGGGGGGGGGGCGTTTCCCGCGCGCATTTATTACCCCTCCTTTAACACCGGTTCCAGCCACGAACCGGTGTTAAAGGGGGGGGGGCGTTTCCCGCGCGCATTTATTACCCCCCCTTTAACACCGGTTCGTGGCTGGAACCGGTGTTAAAGGGGGGGGGGTGCGCGCGGAAAACGAAATAAATGCCCCCCCTTTAACACCGGTTCCTGTCTGGAACCGGTGTTAAAGGGGGGGCATTTATTTCATGCATTAAAGGGGCATTTTTAATTCAAAAAATATGATATGAATTTAGAAAATTCATATCTTTTTCATTTCAACTCAGAAAAATATGAATAATATATCATAATTTTCATAAAAATAATTTCTATCCATTCATGTAAATCATTTTATATTTACTTTACATGAAAATTTTCAAAATAATTAAAGCACTTACATATAAATTTTGATTATTCAATTCAAACCAAAATAAATTGTTAAATCCTAAAACTTTGAACATAAGAAATATTAAGCATCTAAAAAATGATTTTTATTAGATCAAATCATATTTTAATGCCGCATCTTTTGTATTAACATTTTTGAATTGATTGGATATTTAAATGTCGCATCTTTTGTATACACTTGAATCTCACCAAGCCTCGCTCAACTTGCATTTTTTTTTGATAAAATAGCATATTGTGAACCTAAAAATGATTTTTGTAAAAAATCATGAGCATCGTATCATGTACTTGTAGTTCATATCTGACCCACTTCCTACCGATTCGGTAGGAATTTGTCTTTTTCACCAGAGGTGGACGGAAAGGTTTGAGATCCCCCTGTTGGTACATTGTGCATATAAGGTGGTCTAGTATTTTTTGTAAAATGTGTTGGTGGTTTTTTGAATTAGCCATTTGGTGGTTGCTTCACAAAACCGTCCGTTTTTATGCTCGGAAAATGGAAAATGCCTTTTTGGTGCGATAAAAAGGAAAACTTCCTCTTGCAACATTGTTTGCCATGCCATGATGCACATGTATGCACAATATGGCCATATTATCACAAACTATGCCTTGATTCTAGCCATAACATTGGTCATTTGACCCGAAAGCCAAGAAACCTCGAATGAGATAGGTCATTTTGAGACAGTTACATAAAGCCGAACTGGAACTGAAAATTAAGATACATAAAAGAACTGAAAATTAAGATACATGGCCAGATTAAGTAACAATTAGCCAAACTGGAACTGAAAATTAAGATACATAAAAGAACTGAAAATTAAGATACATGGCCAGATTAAGTAACAATCGGCCGAACTTGTTTCGGAATGTTGGAGTGATTCAGTCATGCTCCTGCCTACACCTGTAATACTTACCACTGTAGTCGTCGTACTCGCCGCCGCCGTCATCGCTGTCGTCGTCGGGGTCGCCGTAATTGAACCTCTGGAGAGTATGCGTGGGCTGGACTTGAGGGTAGCGCGTGGGCTGGACTTGAGGGTAGCGCAGACGGGGGTTAGAGTCGGCGGCAGTGTCATAGGCCATGACGCTCTGGAGAGTCCGACCGCGCCACCATAGCCGACGGCCGGCCTCGTTGAAGTTAGGAGGAGGTGGGCCGTCCTCCTCGTGCCTGGCGAGCGCCCTCTCATGCCGATCCACGAAGAAGGCTTCCCAAGTAGGGAAATAGTCGGGATGCCATCTAGGATTCCTCCGCTGCTCCGGCGTGAGCTCGAAGTAGTAGTGGTTCGTGATGGCCATCCGGCGCGCCACACCTAGAGGGACAGGAGGAACCGGCACGCCTCCGACGCTCAGCATCCAGCCGACGGGGACACTGTAGCCCGGCGGGCAGGGGTAGTTCGAGGCGCAAAGCGCCTCCGCCTCCCTGTGGGTTAGTGCTACGGTGGAAGCCATGGGAAAGAGTGATGAGGTTGCAGATATGAGTCTAGAGATGTGCAATGACAATGGAGGCCAACCCCCTACATATATATAGTGAACTAGCGGGAAGAACTGGCGGGAAGAAAAATGGCGGGAAGAAGAACTGGCGGGAAGAAAAATGGCGGGAAAAAATGGCGGGATGAACCTTTAGTCCCGGTTGGAGACACCAACCGGGACAAAACACGAGTCAGCACTAATAATAGGGGTAAGTGTCGACATTATGTCGTGCGGCGTGTACCTTGTCCCGGATGGTGTCACCAACCGGGACTAAAGATGAACCTTTAGTCCCGGTTGGAGACACCAACCGGGACTAAAGATGAACCTTTAGTCCCGATTGGAGACACCAACCGGGACAAAACACGAGTCAGCACTAATAATAGGGGTGAGTGTCGACATTATGTCGTGCGGCGTGTACCTTGTCCCGGATGGTGTCACCAACCGGGACTAAAGATGAACCTTTAGTCCCGGTTGGAGACACCATCCGGGACAAAACACGAGTCAACACTAATAATAGGGGTGAGTGTCGACATTATTTCGTAAGTGTCAACACTATGTCGAGCTGCTTGTACTATAAATAGGCATCCTTGTGAGTCCAGTCCTCCAGCCAGTTTGAGGCAGGGACACCACTACGGCCAGTTTCAGGGAGATGCCGACGGAGCCCAGTCCTCCGGCATCTCCGAGAAACTGGTCATAGAGGCACTCCCTAATATGTGAAATTAGTTAGCTCCCAAGTGTATTGATCTAGTTAGAGAAGTTACAAAGCTGCAAGATGGTTTTCGAGAGCAGGGACACCACTACGGCCAGTTTCAGGGAGATGCCGACGGAGCCTAGTCCTCCGGCATCTCCAAGAAACTGGTCATAGAGGCACTCCCTAATATGTGACCGCGCGCGTTTGGAGATCAGATCTTAATGGTAAGTACGAATCGGGACAACTTCTTCTCATAGTCCCGGTCCATCCACAAAACATGACTAACACTCAAGACATGTATTAATATTAAAAACATGAACTAGAGTTACATAATATGAGCATGAACTTCTTGGCATATGTCCTTCCTTATGATCGCTTCAGACGTAACCATGGAGCATCTTCTTTACTTAACGGAATGCTTGGGTCAGTTTTCACTGTGAAGGGCGGAATTTCATCAAACTTATTATAATCTTCTGACATGTCTGTCTTGTCCTCGATTCCCACGATGTTTCTTTTCCCTGAAAGAACTATGTGACGCTTTGACTCATCATATGATGTATTCGTTTGCATATTTTTTCTTTTTTTTTGGTCTGGAGGACATGTCCTTCACATAGAAAACCTGAGCCACATCATTGGCTAGGACGAATGGTTCGTCTAAGTTCTTCATAAGATTGTTGAGATCCACCGTTGTCATTCCATACTTCTTGTCTACCTCAACCCCTCCTCCTGTTAGCTTGACCCATTTGCATCGAAACAAGGGGACCTTAAAATTAGGTCCATAGTCAAGTTCCCATATCTCCTCTATGAACCCATAATACGTGGTCTTTTGCCCATTGTCTTCTGCTGCATTGAAGCGGACACCACTATTTTGGTTGGTGCTCTTTTTATCTTGGCCTATCGTGTAAAATGTATTCCCATTTATCTCGTAGCCTTGGAAAGAACATACAGTCGAAGATGGTGTCCTGGCCAACAAGTACAGCTGATCCCCAACAGTGGTGTTATTCGTGAGAAGTCTTTGCAGCTAGCCGCCAAAACTCGCCATGTGTTCACTTATAATCCATTCATCAGACTGCCCCGGGTGTTTGAGGCGTATTAAATTCTTGTGTTCATTGATATACGGGGCAACCAAGATAGATCTTTGTAAAACCGTGTAGTGTGCTTGATTGAGAGAATGCCCGTCCCTATATATCATTGCTTTACATCCTAGGGTGCCTTTTCCACGCAGTCTCCCCTCATGTCGTGATTCTGGAACACCAATCGCCTTAAGGTCAGGAATAAAATCAACACAGAACTCAATGACCTCCTCTGTTACATAGCCCTTGGAGATGCTTCCTTCTGTCCTAGCACGGTTATGAACATATTTCTTTAAGACTCCCATGTACCTCTCAAAGGGGAACATATTGTGTAGAAATACAGGACCGAGAATGTCAATCTCTTCTACTAGGTGAACCAGGAGATGCGTCATAATATTGAAGAAGGATGGTGGGAACACCAACTCAAAGCTGACAAGACATTGGGCCACATCTGTTTGTAACCCTGGTAGGCTTTCTGGATCGATTACCTTCCGAGATATTGCATTGAGGAATGCACATAGCTTCACAATGGGTACTCGAACATTTTCAGGTAGAAGCCCCCTCAATGCAATCGGAAGCAATTGTGTCATAATCACGTGGCAGTCATGAGACTTCAGGTTTTGGAATTTTTTCTCTGCCATATTTATTATTCCCTTTATATTCGACGAGAAGCCAGACGGGACCTTGATACTGCTCAGACATTCAAAAAAGATTTCCTTCTCTGCTTTGGTAAGAGCGTAGCTGGCAGGAGTTAAGTGGCATCGTTTACCCTTCTCGTTCTCAGGATGCATAGGCTCTTCAGGGGCCTTCAGACGTTGCTGGTCCTATCGTGCTTCCGGTGTATCTTTTGTCTTCCCATACACTCCTAGAAAGCCTAGCAGGTTCACGCAAACATTCTTCGTCACGTGCATCACGTCGATTGAAGAGCGGACCTCTAAGACTTTCCAATAGGGTAGGTCCCAAAATATAGATTGCTTCTTCCACATGGGCGCGTGTCCGGCATCGTCATTCGGAACAGATAGACTGCCAGGACCTTTTCCAAAGATTACTTCTAGGTCCTTGACCATACCAAATACCTCCTCACCGGTACGGAGGACAGGCTTCCTCCGGGGTTCTGCCAGACGTTTGAAATGCTTGCCTTTCTTTCTTACTGGATGCAGGTTCGGAAGAAATCAGCGATACCCTAGGTACACAACCTTCTTACATTTATCCAAATATACACTTTTAGTATCATCTAAACAGTGTGTGCATGCATTGTATCCCTTGTTTGTCTGCCCTGAAATGTTACTAAGAGCAGGCCAATCATTGATGGTTACGAAAAGCAATGCTCGTAGGTCAAATGGCTCCCCTTTGTGCTCATCCCACATACGTACACCTGGTTTGGCCCACAGCTGTAAAAGTTCTTCAACTAATGGCCTTAGGTACACATCAATGTCGTTGCCGGGTTGCCTCGGGCCTTGGATGAGCACTGGCATCATAATGAACTTCCTCTTCATACACAACCAAGGAGGAAGGTTATAGATACATAGGGTCACAGGCCAGGTGCTATGACTGCAGCTCTGCTCACCAAAAGGATTCATGCCGTCTGTACTAAGACCAAACCTTAAGTTCCTTGCGTCACGTGCGAAGTCCGGGTACTCTCGCTCGACTTTTCTCCATTGTGACCCATCAGCGGGGTGTCTCAACATCGCGTCTTTCTTACGGTCTTCCATGTGCCATCGCAACAACTTGGCATGCTCTTTATTTCTGAAGAGACGTTTTAACCGTGGTATTATAGGAGCATACCACATAACCTTGGTGGGAACCTTCTTCCTAGGGGCCTCGCCCTCAACATCGCCAGGATCGTCTCGTCTGATCTTATACCGTAGTGCAGTGCATACCGGGCATGCATCCAAATTCTCGTACTTCTCACCGCGGTAGAGGATGCAGTCATTAATGCAGGCATGTATCTTCTGCACGTCTAATCCTAGAGGGCAGACAACCTTCTTTGCTTGGTATGTACTGTCGGGCAACTCATTATTTCTTGGAAGAAGATTCTTCATTTTTATCAACAACTTTGAAAATGCGCTGTCAGTCACACCATTCTCTGCCTTCCATTGCAGCAAATCCAGTGTGGCACCTAGCTTTTTGTGGCCATCTTCGCAAGTTGGATACAACAATGTTTTGTGATCCTTTAACATCTGCTCCAGCTTCTCCTTCTCCTTTTCAGTTTCACATTCTTCCTTTGCATCAGTAATGGCCCGACCAAGATCGTCATCAGCGGGCCCATCTGCTCCCTCTTGATCTTCATTATCTACCTCCGTTGCATTATCATCATATTCAGGATACATATTATGATAGTTTTCATCATCCTCTTCTTCTTCGTTGTCTTCCATCACAACCCCTTTTTCTCCGTGCTTGGTCCAACAATTATAGCTGGGCATGAAACCGGATCGAAGCAGGTGGGCGTGAATGGTTCTGGTATTTGAGTAGTCTTTCTTGTTCTGACAGTGAACACACGGACAGCACATAAAACCATTGTGAGCACAGTTTGCATTAGCCACAACGATGAAATTTTGGAGGCCCGTAATGTACTCGGAAGTGCGGCGGTCACCGTACATCCATTGCCGATTCATCTGCATTAATATGTAGTATATATCAAAAAATAATAGGGAGATGACCATTTATATATATAGTACATCAATGACACATGAAACTATAGTTGCCGACCTCGACCGAGACGGAAAGAGCAACAAGAAAGCTTATTTTGAGCTCTCGGGCATTTCACCGAACACCTCTAGTGCATATGAAAAAAACACAAACTAGCACTCTTCACACCCTCTTGCTAGGCTCCAAAATGTGAAAGAATGGAAGAGTGGGGTGTGTGTGGGCTGGGGTGATGTCTTATATAGCCCCCCCCTTTAACACCGGTTCATGCCACGAACCGGTGTTAAAGGGGGGAGGTGCGCGGGCCACTGCTGCAGGGACCGGGCACGAACCGGTGTTAAAGGGGGGCTCCTTTTTTGCCGCAGGGGCCACGCTGGTACGGCCCCGGTTCGTAGAAGAACCGGTGTTAAAGCCCCTTTTCGGGATCAACAAAAGACCTCGTTTCCACTAGTGCAAGGTATCATTTCTTGATTCTACTCTGACCATCTGTCTAAGAAACAAGAGCTAGATCACAGAGATATAGGTGTACTAGGGTCGTACCAATCGGCCATTAAGACTTTACCTGATCATGGACGTAAGCTAATTATTCTCCTATAAATACATTCGTTTTGTGCACACTACTTCCATAAGCAGCTCAAACACCCGCAGTTAGCAATCTGACTGTCTCCTCAAAAGAAAGAAGCGTCGAGCATTCCGTGACAATGGTGAACACCAAAGCCATGGCGTCCCCCCGCTTCCTGCTCGTCCTCTTTGCCATGATCCTACTGGCCGTTACCTCCGTCAAAGGGCGTCCTGACGGCAGCCCGATGGCTGCACCGGCGACTGCACCGTCCTCCGCCGGCGGGCAGTACATACACGACTACTACATAGCGAAGATCAAACACTGCATCCAACTCCGTGAGAGGAGCCCCACGGATGAAAGAGAGCAGTATGCCGCGGACTGCATGTGCGCCATCATGCGCGACATCGCCGCGCCCCACGGAGGAGCCTCGCGGATGGAAGGTAGCGGAGCGCCGGGCGTAGTCATGCACCAAGAGCTCACTGCGTCTGCGAGCATAGCTGTGATCGCCGGGCGGCTGGAGGAGTTCGTCCAAATGCTCATGGCCATGATTACTGGGGATTTAGGCCTCTCCATCTGATGACGCTCACTGAGTGGTACTCGTGCTGGCGCTGCACAATGCATGCGTCACCTCTTCTAGTAGCAGTGTTTAGCTGCCCTAAATAAATAATGTGCAATACACCATCTTGCACTGGTTTGGACCCAGCTTTCTTAGCGATGTCCACATGTTGATCATATGGAAGATTCTGTTACTGAAGGTCTTCTAAATAAAAAAGTTAACTTATACTATACATCTTATGCGTTTTCCCCATCTTGCTTTTGTGCTCATATATTCTTTGAATAGCAACATCATTGGTCTGGTCATGTACTTTTAAGGCTGTTTGGCATAAGATTCATAAGACATGGAAAAGGAAAATATGTACTTAATAGCTCCGGATGTTGTATGAACCTGGTTGTGGCTTTATTTATAAAGCAGGGCGAAAGCCTGTTTCGAGAATAGCTTCGGAACAAAGATCGGATATAGAACATAAATGGGAACCAATAAACATTCAACTTAGAATCAACCAGCGAATTTTGCAGAGATAAAGAGAAAAAGGCACGTTACATCCAAGCACCAATTCAAGCTTTTAGGACTCACTATAATAGGCTAGCAAAACCACCAGTAGTACGGATCAACAGGGTAGAAACCCCTCATTGTAGAGCATGCTAAAAGGGAACGGTGGATAAGTTTGCGGCACATCAAAAAATCGATATTACAAGTTTTTTCCAGGCATTGTTCGATGGACTAGAGCTGCTGGTTGTAATGCGATCAACATCCTAAAGCCCTAAAGCCCGCCAACCGCCACCCACATTCAGGGTTTGAGGGCCAGGGCCAGCCTGAACTTGGGGCTCTTCTCGATGGCCTTAGTGTCGATCTCGGTGGAGAAGGTGGTGAGGGACTTGGGCCTCCAGGCATGTTGTAGGAGCGCGCTCACGGTGCTAGAGTTGTTGAAGCGCGCCTTCACAGTGGTCAGGGGGTCCAGATCATGTTATGTCTCGACCGTGACGGTGTTCTCATTGGTTGAGAAGGTGTGAGAAATCTCTCCTCCAACAGCTATGGTGCCATGCACCTAGTGCGCGTAGGAAGAAGCAAGGGTGTCTCCCTTGTTGTTTCTGAATTTGCAAATTGAACACCATCTGAGCCAGATCATGCAAAAGAAAATAAAACAGTAAAATAATCACTAGTGGAAACGAGGCTTTTGGTTGAGGTAGGAAATGGGCTTTAACACCGGTTCTTCTACGAACCGGTGTTAAAGGGGGTGCCCGTACCAGCGTGGCCCGTGCAGCAAAAAGGCGCACCCCCTTTAACACCGGTTTGAGCCACGAACCGGTGTTAAAGGCCCTGCATCACCGCCCTGCGCACCCCCCCCTTCAACACCGGTTCGTGGCTTGAACGTGTGTTAAATGGTGGGGCATTTATTTCGTACATTAAATGGGTGGGGGCATTTTTAATTCAAAAAATAGGATAAAATTTAGAAATTCATATCTTTTTCATTTCAACTCAGAAAAATCTGAATAATATATCATAACTTTCAGAAAAATAATATCTATCCATTCATATAAAAATATTTTATAGTTACTATAGATGAAAATTTTCAAAATGATTAAAACACTTCAATATATATTTTGATTATTCAATTAAAACAAAAATAAAATAGTCAAACCCTAAAACTTTGAACATAATAAATACTAAGCATCTGAAAAGGAATCTAACCCTATTTTATTAGAGCAAATCATATTTTATTTTGTATTAACATTTTTGAATTGTTTGGATATTTAAATTTAGCATCTTTTGTATACTTTGGAATCTGACAATTATTCCCGCCAGTTCTTCCCGCCAGTTCTTCCCGCCAGTTTTCTTCCCGCCATTTCTCACTATATATATGTAGGATTGGCCTACATTGTCATTGCACATCTCTAGACTCATATCTGGAACCTCATCATTCTTTTTCCATGGCTTCCACCGTACCAATAACCCCCGGAGAGGCGGAGGCGCATAATCAATAAGCTAGATTTATCATTTATATTCTATAAACACATGTCTTAGTTCCATGATGAAAAATAATTTTACAAAAGCATCCTACCAAAAAAAATAGTTAGATTTTACAACTACGGTTAACAAATGATGACTCCGAACCAAACTAACTAGGTGGGTTACATTCGATGATTTGGTTGGTTTGAGAAAATAAATATCTATTTGTGTCAGCATCAAATTTGGTTTAAGGGGAAAACTTGGCACACTTTATATTTTATTGGATTTGATTTGCTTCTCCACCTTTCTTTGGTTCCATGTATCACTATCCCAGACTCAGTAAAGCTAGAACATGGCTTGAATAGTCATACCCAAGCATACCTAAGCATAGCCCATTTTTAGATTCCATTAGAAAATGGAGCATGATATGGCATAAAGTAGGAAAAACGTAGAGCTGATGATAAAAGAAGGGAAAAATTAGTTGACTAGAAAGGTCCGGTCAAGGGGGAGAAGAAATCCTCCTATTTATTTCACTCAGAAATCAAGGATAACAAAACTAATGATTTTCATTTTGATTTGATATATGCACCAATAGATCAACTCAAAATAAATACAAAACCATAATATCTGTACAAAATTTACATGTTTCCAAACTTCTGTTTTTGTTAAAAAAATATTTGTTTACTCCGACCATAATATGGACAACATTTTAGCAAAATAATATATTTTATTTTGAAGATATTCAAACTCTTTCAATATAAAATAAAGTTTATTTGGAGATTATAGTTTTACTATTAGTTTGATATGTTTCAAAAAACAGCTCCATTATTACATATTATTTTTGTTTGGTGGCCTCGCAACCTCTTGTCTTACTATAAAAATATGATACTGATAAAAAGTTATTATCATTAGATTTTTATACATAAAGTTCATATCTTTTTTTTATCATTTATTTGGAATATAAACCATAGATAGAAAATAGATCAATTCCTTCAAGGTAGCATCCATGTACAAACGGTATTTTTTTTATGACTAAAATGGTAGACGGGAGAATGGAATATCATCGGAAAACATAATTAAATAACTGAAACTTTTGACAAACTATAACTGATGCCCTCGCAATTGCGAGGCCCCCTATGCTAGTTCCGTGAACACCAAAGCCGTGGCGTCCCCCCCCCCCCCCCCCCCCCCCCCCCCCGCTTCCTGCTCGTCCTCTTTGCCATGATCCTCCTGGCCGTTACCTCTGTCAAAGGCGTCCTGACGGCAACCCGATGGCTGCACCGGCGACGGCACCGTGAGAGGAGGCTGTGAGAGGAGCCCGATGGCTGCACCGGCGGGCAGTACATACACGACTACTACATAGCGAAGATCAAACACTGCATCCAACTCCGTGAGAGGAGCCCCGTGGATGAAAGAGAGCAGTATGCCGCGGACTGCATATGCGCCATAACGCGCGAGACCTCCGCGCCCCTCGGAGGAGCCTCGCGGATGGAAGGGAGCAGAGCTCCAGGCGTCATCATGCGCCAAGAGCTCACTGCGTCTGCGTCTGCCAAGAGCACCAGGCTGGAGGAGTTCGTCCAAATGCTCATGGACATGATTACTGGGGATTTAGGCCTCGCCATCTGATGACGCTCACTGAGTGGTACTCGTTCTGGCGTGCACAATGTGTCACCTCTTCTGGTAGCAGTGTTTAGCTGCCCTAAATAATGTGTCGTACACCATCTTGCACTGGTTTGGACCCAGCTTGCTTAGCGATGTCCGCATGTTGATCATGGAAGATTCTGTTACTGAAGGTCTTCTAAATAAAAAAATAACTTATACTATACATCTTATGCGTTTTTCCCGTCTTGCTTTTGAGCTTATATATTCTTTGAATAGCAACATCATTGCTCTGGTCATGTACTGTTAAGGCTGTTTGGCATCAGATTCATAAGACATGGAAAAGGAAAATATGTACTTAATAGCTCCGGAACAAAGATCGGATATACAACATAAATGGGAACCAATAAACATTCAACTTAGAATCAACCAGCGAATTTTGCAGAGATAAAGAGAAAAAGGCACGTTACATCCGAGCACCAATTCAAGCTTTTAGGACTCACTATAATACGCTAGCAAAACCACCGTTAGTACGGATCAACCGGGTAGAAACCCCTCATTGTAGAGCATGCTAAATTTGGACATGTAGATATTTTGTTATGAATTTTTCATGTTTACGTGAATTTCTGGCTATTTTCTTTATTTTAAACGAATTGCTGACTCTACTTGCTGACTCAGTGTTGACTGGCTGACAATGTGTTGACATTGAACGCTGACTCGATTGACACGCGGCACTAACCGATTGGCGGGTACCAGTTGAAATGGATCGTATGGGCACCTAGAGGGGGGGTGAATAGGTGCTAACCAATTTTTAATACTTTTTCAATTTTAGGCTTGACACAAAGTAAATTCTCTAGATATGCAACTACGAGAATTTCTCTATATGTAACCCTAACTACTAAGCACGTAAAAGAGGAGCGAGGAAACCGTAGTGGAGCACGCGGAGACACAGGGATTTGTTTTACCGCAGTTCCTTCCTTGTTAAGGGAAGTACATCTGCGTTGGAGGGGTGGGCGGTTCTAAGACCACCACGCCACAATAGGCCTCACCCTATTCTCCGATGGATCTCGCCACGAGAGGCCTGATCCACCTTCTCCACTATTGGATCCCTTCGAGGCGGGAACCGGTGCCTTTTACAACACTATCGGGGCACACACCCACAACCAAATTGGGGGCTCCCGAGATGACAACAAGCTGCCACAAGAACAAGGTTTATCAATATAAACACAAACGAGGATCTAGATATTTGCAAGAAATACTAGATCGAAGGTTCTCCAAATGAATGGAGAGGAGATGAATCGCTTGATTGTTGATGATGAAGATCGAGTTCTCCTCCTTCGATTCCCCAAGGGATGGGGCCTTTGGGTGGATCTCGGTGGAGCACTCTTGGATGAAGCTTTCAGATCTGATCTGGTCTTTTTCGAGATGAATCAAGAGTTCTGGCAGGAGGGGGATGGCTGGCTTAAATACCCCCTCCCCAGATCTGGCCGTTGCACAACTTTGGGGGCGAATTATCCGCCCCCCACTTGGAGCGGATTATCCGCCCCCTGGGAAAACTCCGCCCCAAGGGCGGATTCTTCGGGGAAAACTCCGCCCCCTCTCTGGGGCTTGCGCCTTGGTGAAGCTTGGTGAAGATCTTGGGGGCGGATAATCCGGCCCCCCTGAGGGGCGGATTATCCGGCCTAGCCAGACTTTCCGGCCAAAACTCCGCCCCCTCTCTGGGGCTTGCGCCTTGGCGATGAGCAAGGGGGGGCGGATTATCCGGCGGGGCCGGAAAATCTGGCCAAAATTCCGCCCCCTCTCTGGGGCTTGCGCCTGCTTGGGCAAAGGGAGGGGCGGATTATCCGCCCCTGGTGGGGCCGGATTATCTGCCCCCAAATGCAGAGTTCTTTCCCCTTTGTTCCCAAATAGAGCTGCAACACTTCAACACACATTAAATGATCCTTGGTATTGTTATCTAACACACAAAACACTAGGGATTAAGAAATGTTCTTTCAATCTCCCCCTTTTTGGTGTTAGATGACAATACTAGGATTTGCAATGAAACCGGCAAATGCCACCTTAAATAAAGAAAGACGCTCCCCCTAGATGTGTGCAGATTTAAGATTTGCATTTGAATACAAATACACACACTAGGTAGAACACTACTTTAAGGTTTGGGAAAAATGTCATACCACCGGAATGAGAATATAGCCAAGGCATACATAGATAATCCCATGAATCCATATGCCATCAAATATGCTCCACAATTCCAGAAATCCATGAGGTCCATAATAGATAAATCCAGAATTCCATAGTGTCCAAACATAGTGGAGTACGACATAGTCTTACGTAGACAAACACAAAATAGCAAAAGAGTTCACGCTAGAAAAGGCACAAGCAAGCAAATAAAAACGACTAAAAACGAAAAGCTTGTGCCCGACCCTTG
Source organism: Avena sativa (assembly GCA_916181665.1). Lineage (NCBI taxonomy): Eukaryota > Viridiplantae > Streptophyta > Magnoliopsida > Poales > Poaceae > Avena > Avena sativa. The sequence goes on along the minus strand of OV702279.1, from coordinate 362,900,428 downwards.
CAAATCCACGAGACCTAATAGAACTACTTCTCCCCCTTTGGCATCGAAACGCCAAAAAGGAAGAAGAGCGATGCTAACGCCCCTGGAGATCACTCGAATTTGCAAGAATCAAATCAATCAAAAGCCAAATTTGAGTGTTTTTCATAAGAACATGAGATATGCAAGAAAATCCAACGAGACCCATGAAAAACCAACTCTTCTCGAGGAAGAGGGTGGTGGCCGCCACCATGTTGGAGCGCATGGCATGACACCGGGAAGATGTATCTTGAGTTCAAAACCAATGCTCATCGAAGACCCACATATCACAAAATGATATTAAGGGAAATGATTTGACTTGCTTTCGGCATTATGGGGGGAGGGTTGGCCCAATCAATTAGGACCACACTCCCCCTATATCTATGCCCGCATCTAAACCAAATACATGAATAAGTGCAAGTGAGTGTGCAAGGGTAGTCAAGCCAAGCTCCTTGAATCTATGATATTTAGCTCATTCCTCAAATAAAAAAATCTTGCTTCATCAAGAGGCTTCGTTAAAATATCAGCAAGTTGGTTCTTCGTGCTCACAAAAGATAGAGCAATATCTCCATGAGCAACATGATCCCGAATAAAGTGGTTGTGAATCTCTATATGTTTTGTTCTTGTATGCTGCACGGGATTGTAAGCAATTTTGATAGCACTTTCATTGTCGCATAAAAGAGGCACTTGGTCACAATTGACACCATATTCCTTTAAAGTTTGCCTCATCCATAACAATTGAGTACAAGCACTTGCAGCAGCAACATATTCAGCTTCGGCAGTTGAGAGTGATACAATTATGTTTCTTTGATGACCAACACACTAGAGACCTGCCCAAGAATTGGCATGCACCAGAGGTTGATTTCCTATCATCTTTGTCACCAGCCCAATATGAATCAGTGTAACCACATAGAGAGAAACTTGAACCCTTGGGATACCATAGCCCAAAATTTGGGGAATGAACCAAATATCGAAAGATTCGCTTGACTGCCACTAAGTGGCTTTCTTTAGGAGCGGCTTGGTACCTTGCACACACTCCTACACTTAACACGATATCGGGCCTAGATGCGCAAAGGTAAAGGAGAGAGCCGATGATGGATCGGTATACCTTTTGATCCACGTCTTTACCCTTGGGATTGAGCTCAAGATGACACTTTGTTTGCATTGGGGTCGCAACGCCATTGAGATCTGTCATCTTGAACCTTTTGAGCATGTCTTGGATGTACTTAGCTTGATTAATAAAGGTTCCCTCTCTAAGTTGTTTGATCTCAAATCCAAGAAAGAACCTGAGCTCACCCATCATGGACATCTCAAACCTGTCAGTCATAAGCTTTGAAGATTCATCATTAAAAGCTTGGTTAGTAGAGCCAAAAATAATGTCATCTACATAAAGTTGGCATACAAAAAGCTCCCCATTAACCTTCTTAGTAAAAAGAGTGGGGTCGATTTGCCCAACTTCGAATCCACGGTCTAGCAAAAGCTCTTTAAGGTGCTCATACCACGCACGTGGGGCTTGTTTAAGGCCATAGAGCGCTTTATTGAGTTTGTAGACATGGTTCGGAAATTTTGGGTCCTCAAACCCCGGGGGCTGCTTGACGTATACTAACTCATGTAGAGGACCATTAAGGAAAGCGCTCTTAACATCCATTTGTTGTAATTTAAAATTGTGATGGGCTGCATGTGCAAGAAGGATACGGATGGACTCAAGACGAGCCACAGGAGCATAAGTCTCGCCAAAATCAATTCCTTCCACTTGAGAGAAACCTTGAGCAACGAGTCGTGCTTTATTCCTCACAACAATGCCATTTTCATCCTGTTTGTTCTTGAAGATCCACTTGGTGCCGATAACATTGCGGCAATCCTTTGGTTTTTCAACGAGCTTCCAAACTTTTTTGCGTTCGAAGTTATTTAATTCTTCATGCATTGCAACAACCCAATCGGGGTCTTCAAGAGCATCAAAAATCTTCTTCGGTTCAACCATGGAAATGTGAGCTTGATGATCACAGAAGCTTGCAAGCTCTCTTCTAGTGGATACCCTTCATCGTAGATCACCAACAACCTTGTCAAGAGTGTGACCTCTTAGTTCAAGGTTCCGATCAGCACGAGCCTTGCGACGAGCCTCAATGTCCTTATTGTTTCTAGGAGGAGTGGATTCGATAGTTGTATCCTTGTCTTGATTACTGCCCTGCCCTTGATCTTGGTCACCGTTACTGCCAGAAGATTGTTGCTGAACATTTTCTTCAGGCCCGGATAATCCGCCCCTTGGAGGGGCCGGACTATCCGGCCTGGGAGGTGAAGTACCAGAACCATCTTCCTGAGAAAGCCTGACTGGAGTTGGAGACCCAGGGCCGGATACTCCGCCCCTGGGGGCCGGAGAATCCGGCCTGGGGGCTTCAGAGTTGTTGACTTCTCCTTCGGCTCCTCTGGAACCAGTTGGAGTGCCAGGGGCGGATTGTCCGCCCCTTGGAGGGGGCGGATAGTCCGGCCTGGGACTACCAACTTGTCCAGGGGACAGATGGTCTTCAGCAGATTGTGGTGTTGGTGCAGGATTTTCTCCAACAGTAGGAGCTTGTTGATCTTGTGTAGATGAGGGCTCCACATGTGTGGAACATTGTCCTTACCGATCCGCCACAAGGGGTTCCTCAATGGGGCGGAAAAATCCCACGCCCATTCTTCTTATGGCATCTTGGGGTATTTCAACATCTGCATCACAAACATCAACTTGCCCTACAAAGGAGCCGTTATTTTCATCGAACTCCACACTACAAGATTCTACAACAATCCCAGTGAGCTTGTTGTAGACTCTATAAGTGTGGGATTCGGCACCGTAACCAACAAAAATACCTTCTAAAGCCTTGGACTCAAATTTTGACAAACGGACACCTTTAATAAGAAAGAAACACTTACACCCGAATACCCTGAAATATGAGATGTTGGGCTTGTTACCGGTAAGTATTTCATATGGAGTCTTGTCCAAAATCTTCCTAAGGTAGAGGCGGTTTGATGAGTGACAAGCAGTGGATATGGCTTCAGCCCAAAAAATATACAGAGACTTGAATTCTGCTAGCATAGATCTTGCCATATCCATCAAAGTTCGGTTCTTCCTCTCGGCTACACCATTTTGTTGAGGGGTGTACGCAGCGGAATATTGGTGTCTAATCCCCTCTTCGCTTAGAAACTCGTTTAAAGTGTAGTTCTTGAATTCTGATCCTTTGTCACTTCTAATTGCCAAGATGGGAACATTGTGTTGACGTTGAACTTCATTGGCAAAGTCGATGAAAGTTTGTTGAGTCTCACTTTTCAGCTTGAAGAAATAGACCCATGTATATCTTGAGTAGTCATCGACTATGACCAAGCAATATTTCTTCCCACCAAGACTTGCATGAGAAGGAGGACCAAATAAATCCACATGAAGTAATTCCAAGATCCTCTTTGATGACACAATAGTCTTCCTCTTGTGGGGAGAGTCATGCATTTTTCCTTCAACACAAGCCCTGCAAACACGATCTTTGGCAAAAGAGACATTGTCTTTTAGTCCAAGGATGTGGCCACACTTTTGGAGACTTTGCAAAGTTCTCATGTTGACATGGGCTAAACGGCGATGCCATAGCCAGCCCATGTCAGCCTTCCCGAATAGACACATCGGACCCGAAGTGGTTTTCCCCGATAAGTCCACCACATACAGGTCATTTTCGACGTATCCAACGAAAGCGACCTTTAGAGACTTGCTCCATAAGAGTACCACCAAATCATCATCGATAAAAACAGCAAAGCCCATCTTGCCAAGGGCACGAACAGAAAGAAGATTGTAGCCAAGGGTCTCAACAAGCATGACGTCCACGAGAGAAATATCGTGGGCAACCACAACCTTGCCAAGACCCAATACCTGAGATTTAGACTTATGACCATAGGAGACTGTGATATTATCATGATTTGGACGCATCTCCGTGATGATCTCCTTGCTTCCGGTCATATGACTAGTGCAGCCACTATCCAGCACCCATTTTGACCCACCGGAAACATAGCCCTGCAAGAAAATTACTTCTTGGTTTTGGGTACCCATTTTTCAATGGGTCCTTTCATGTTAGTAACAAGAGTATTTGGGACCCAAATAGACCAAGCAATATATTCATCAAACGGACCAACATAATAAGCATAAACATCGCCATAGTAATCACAAAAGAGTTCATAGTTCAGATTGTGAGACCCTGCAAAACCAATATCATTAGTCTTGTCTTTTGTGACAACCTTCTCAGCAATGATTGTCTTTAATTGTACATTCTTGGTCTTGTTCTTCTTGGTTTTCTTCTTCTTGGACTTGGTGACATACCCAAGTCCCTCTTTACCATGATTTGACCTTTGCTTGCCAAGGACTTCATCAAGCACACCTTTGTCCTTTGTAGTGATGTTCTTGATCACTTCTTTTTCCACACTAGCATTTTTCTTGTTACTATATGTTTAGTTGGACGAGCTAAGAGTATCATATTTGGCCAATTGACTTTGAAGCTGATCATGTGACTCATTGAGAATAGAGAACTCGTTTTTCAACTCCTTGTGAGCATTGTCAAGTTTCTCCAATTCCTCGGAGAGTCTATCATGAGCAGCCCCAAAGTCAATTCTTTCCTTCTTTAACTTCTTTGCCTTGGTGACAGCATTGTCACGTTCCTTAACGAGTTTAGTCACAATTTCTTCATGTGACTCTTCCATAGACTCAAGCCTCTCTTCAAGAGAGACCCGAGCTTCTTCTTCTTCAAGAGCATTTTTTAGGGATGCAATTTCCATTGCATCCTCCCTTTCAATTCTGCCCTTTTCTTCGAGGAGTGCTTCGTTTTGGGCCAGCTGATCCATAAGAGCTTCAAAACGAACTTTGTGCTCACCTTGCAAGTTAGTATAGAAATAATCCAAAGCAATAATCTCTTCTTTGACCTTAAGACTAGCAGGATCATCCATGTCTATCATAGCCTTGGGAAAAGAAGAGTTAGAAGAAGTTACCTCGGAGCGTCTTGCCATGAGGCAAGTAGCATTCTTGTTGATGACGTTTTCGTTCGGAGAGTCGAAGAGAGATGTTGATGTAGAGGTGGTTGCTATAGCAGCCACCTCTTGAGAGCTATCGTCCTCATCCTCATCTTCACTCCCCGATGAATATTCTTCTTGAGCCACTAGAACAATCTTTGGTTGCTTCTTGAAAGGAGCATTCTTCTTTACAAACTGTTTCTTACATGGAGCTTTTGATTTGTCCTTGAAAATGAGTCTTCCTCCATTATCCTCTCTACTTTGATATGGACACTCAGCTACGAAGTGCAGCCGGTCACCACAATTAAAGCATGTTCTCAGCTTGGGACCATTTTCTTTTCTTCCATAGGCTCCACTCTTGCGATCTAGTTCAGCTTTAGCCTTGGCTGGATCTTTCCAAAAGTTTCTTGTATAAAGAGCCAGGTATTGTCCGTGGATCCTTTTTATATCTTCGGGACAGTCCAGACCTTCTACCGCATATTCATCATGATCAATCACACTAGTCTTCAAGGCCATGTTGACCCCCTTTTGCATCCCCATAGCTCGAGCACGAGCATCTTCGCCATTCTTGGCAGCCACTTTGAAAGCGGCCATTTCTTGCATTACCTCATTGGATGACATGAGGTGATAGTTATGTCTACCTTGGAGACTTTTCAAATATGTCGGCTCAAATGGCATAAGGGCACTGACATACTTGCGCTTGATCCAAGCATCATCAACATGAGCTGCACCGTGGTTTCTGAAGGTTGTGGCTATTGCCTTGAGCCTCCTATACATGTCCTCGTGGTCTTCTCCATCCAGCATATAAAATCCTTCAGCTTCATTGCTCAAGGCATCATATCTATTCCTTCTCATACTTTCATTTCCAATGAAGAGCTCGGTGAGGGCATCCCAAGCTTCTTTAGCTGTGCTAAGATGTTGAATGTGTGGCATGTCTTTGTCACCCACACCAAGTTGTATCATGTGTAGAGCTGTAGCGTTGAGTTGGCTATCAACCACTTCTCTTCTTGTGAGATTGTTGGGGTTTCCAACATGAAGACCATTTTCGATGATCTTCCACAACTCTATGGAGGAACTGCACACATGAGACTTCATCAAAAATTGCCATTGTGAGAAAGTAGATGCTGAAAGTTTGGGTGGATCACCCCTATTATGTATATGTGGGTGAGGGATAGGCGGATCAGGGGAATACACATGAGAAACCTCATTGTATCCATCCTTACCGCTATCCTTTTTCGAGGAGGAGCTCTAGCTAGTATCATCACCTACCACTTCGTTATCTTTGGAAACAGTTTTACCCGTTTCCTTGGATTGCGGAGTGGTATCCTCAGAGTTAGATGGAGGTGATGTTGGGGATGTGGAGAGACGCATTATCAATTGACGCATCTCTTCCATCTTAGCCTCCATTGAACTCACCAAGGTTGTTTCCAACGTATTGAGATCGTTCATGGTGACTACCTCCGGAGCATCATTCCCATCTCCCTTGGAACCCATACTTCTCTTAGGCGGTTAAGCCCGAAATAAGAGCCGAGGCTCTGATACCAATTGAAATGGATCGTATGGGCACCTAGAGGGGGGTGAATAGGTGCTAACCAATTTTTAATACTTTTTCAATTTTAGGCTTGACACAAAGTAAATTCTCTAGATATGCAACTACGAGAATTTCCCTATATGTAACCCTAACTACTAAGCACGTAAAAGAGGAGCGAGGAAACCGTAGTGGAGCACGCGGAGACACAGGGATTTGTTTTACCGCAGTTCCTTCCTTGTTAAGGGAAGTACATCTGCGTTGGAGGGGTGGGCGGTTCTAAGACCACCACGCCACAATAGGCCTCACCCTATTCTCCGATGGATCTCGCCACGAGAGGCCTGATCCACCTTCTCCACTATTGGATCCCTTCAAGGCGGGAACCGGTGCCTTTTACAACACTATCGGGGCACACACCCACAACCGAATTGGGGGCTCCCGAGATGACAACAAGCTGCCACAAGAACAAGGTTTATCAATATAAACACAAACGAGGATCTAGATATTTGCAAGAAATACTAGATCGAAGGTTCTCCAAATGAATGGAGAGGAGATGAATCGCTTGATTGCTGATGATGAAGATCGAGTTCTCCTCCTTTGATTCCCCAAGGGATGGGGCCTTTGGGTGGATCTCGGTGGAGCACTCTTGGATGAAGCTTTCAGATATGATCTGGTCTTTTTCGAGATGAATCAAGAGTTCTGGCAGGAGGGGGATGGCTGGCTTAAATACCCCCTCCCAGATCTGGCCGTTGCACAACTTTGGGGGCGGATTATCCGCCCCCCACTTGGGGAGGATTATCCCCCCTGGGAAAACTCCGCCCCAAGGGCGGATTCTTCGGGGGAAACTCCGCCCCCTCTCTGGGGCTTGCGCCTTGGTGAATCTTGGTGAAGATCTTGGGGGCGGATAATCCGGCCCCCCTGAGGGGCGGATTATCCGGCCTAGCCGGACTTTCCGGCCAAAACTCCGCCCCCTCTCTGGGGCTTGCGCCTTGGCGATGAGCAAGGGGGGCAGATTATCCGGCCCCCCTGAGGGGCGGATTATCCGGCGGGGCCGGAAAATCCGGCCAAAATTCGGCCCCCTCTCTAGGGCTTGCGCCTGCTTGGGCAAAGATAGGGGCGGATTATCCGCCCCCAAAGGCAGAGTTCTTTCCCCTTTGTTCCCAAATAGAGCTGCAACACTTCAACACACATTAAATGATCCTTGGTATTGTTATCTAACACACAAAACACTAGGGATTAAGAAATGTTCTTTCACCAGTTAGCCCCCGGTTATATTCTCGCGCGTTAGATGAAGATCCAAGGGCTAGGAACGAATCCTTCCTGGGATGGGGGTGGTCAACGGCGGCGACGAACGGTGGCGACGGCAGGTGGCTCGGACTTTGGTGCACGGCGGCACTAAAGTGGCCCTCGGCAACGACAGGGTAGGCAGCGATAAGCGGCGCGGCAAGGCGAGATCGATAGGTGTATCGGCGAGGTCATGCGCTTCATGTGGCGACGTTGATATGCGGCTGGAGCGGCGCAACTCTGGTGCGGCTCCGGGGAGAAATCCACGTCGTCGTAGAGCTCTGCGGAAGGGGAAAAGTGGTCAAAGAGGTGCGGAAGAACTCAAGGAAGAAATACACAGGAAGAGGAGGGCGAGTGGGCAACCTGAGCATGCTCTACCTCGAGCTCCGAAGCTCGGTGGCGGCGGGATATCCGGCGAGATTGAAAACCGTTCTAGGTGAGTCTAGGGTTTCGGTTTGCAGAAAAATAGCATGGGAGAGAGGATTCGATATTTATGGGAGGGATTACGTGCACGAGGGGCAAGGAAATCTGAACGGATTCATTGAGATTTTGGCTGAAACCGAAACCAGGTCGGGGCGTGTTTGTGCTGGTCTCCAGCGCCGGAGGTTAGGGATGACAGGGCAGCCCCGCGTCGCAGTGAGAGGGAGATCGGGACGCGGGCTGCTGCTGGGCCGCGCTCGCTGGCTTGTTGCTGTTGCGCGCTGCTCGGGCAGGGGCGCGGGCGATAGGTAGCTCGGCGCAAGGTAGGTGGTCCGACTAGGTAGTTAGGTTTAGTTTTTTTAATTCTTTTCATTTTTAGTTTTTAGTGTTTCCTTTATAACTTTTTCATAATAAGTCTAAATGACTTGAAATTTGTTTCTAAAATTTTATAATATTTAGTAGATTATTTTGGGATCATTTTTGTGTCCTTTTATTTAGTTCAATAATGTTGGATTTATAAAACCCTTGTTTAATCATCATAGGTATATTTGCAAAACCTAGTAGGGTTAGGGTTTTCGAATTCAATTCTTGAAATTATTGTATGGATGCAATGCAATGCTCATGAATGACATGTAAAGACAATTTTTTTTCCAGTCCCAATTTCTAAAATCTTGGGATGTGACATGTTTGCTGAATTTCTTTGCTATAACCATTTTATGGTTTTGCTACAATAGCGTAAAATTTTAGCTAAAATGTCTCCGGCGAGGTCTTCCGGTGAAAGTCTCCTTCGAGATCGGGTTCGCTACATAATCACAAATTTTTTGCTACAAAGTCTCCGACGAGGTTTCCGGCGAATACTCTGGCAGTCTATATTTTCTATTTTTGGGGTGAATCGTTGTAGAAAAAAAGGGTTATCTATTATCTATTATATGCTAAAAGCAATATAAATCAATTAAGTGATTACTAGACCAATCAAGCAAGCTTTCCTTCACCAAAGAACAAATCCAACTGATAAATAAATATACATAATTGGTGTATTTGGACTGTAGAGAACTCTTATGTGAAAGAATGTCTTTGAGTTTATGTGTGCAACACCGCCCTCAAAGTTTCAAACTCTAAATGTCATGTAATCGTTGTGTGTGCGTGCGTGCGTGCATGCGTTATAGTTGTGTGAAAGAATGTCTTTGAGTTTATGTATTATAGTTGTGTGTGCGTGCGTGCGTGCGTGCATGCGTTAGGGTGGAAAGTTTAGTGAGATTGTGGTGAGTTAAAAGTCGTCCTCTTCCAAGTGATTGTTGTAGAGTTTAGTATGTCCTTGTAATCATGACCTGAAATTCCTCGTGTACTGTTTCTGCATCTAATTAATTCCCATGTAATCGTGAGAAAAGAGAAATCCCTGATATTCAGTCGTGGCCGGCCAATAAATACAATCCTTGTACGTGCAATGTACCATATGTACCAAGGTATCATTTCTTGATTCTACTCTGACCATCTGTCTAAGAAACAAGAGCTAGATCAGAGAGATATAGGTGTACTAGGGTCGTACCAATCGGCCATGAAGACTTTACCTGATCATGGACATAAGCTAATTATTCTCCTATAAATACATTCGTTTTGTGCACACTACTTCCATAAGCAGCTCAAACACCCGCAGTTAGCAATCTGACTGTCTCCTCAAAAGAAAGAAGCGTCGAGCATTCCGTGACAATGATGAACACCAAAGCCATGGCGTCCCCCCGCTTCCTGCTCGTCCTCTTTGCCATGATCCTCCTGGCCGTTACCTCCGTCAAAGGGCGTCCTGACGGCAGCCCGATGGCTGCACCGGCGACTGCACCGTCCTCCGCCGGCGGGCAGTACATACACGACTACTACATAGCGAAGATCAAACACTGCATACAACTCCGTGAGAGGAGCCCCACGGATGAAAGAGAGCAGTATGCCGCGGACTGCATGTGCGCCATCATGCGCGACATCGCCGCGCCCCACGGAGGAGCCTCGCAGATGGAAGGTAGCGGAGCGCCGGGCGTAGTCATGCACCAAGAGCTCACTGCGTCTGCGAGCATAGCTGTGATCGCCGGGCGGCTGGAGGAGTTCGTCCAAATGCTCATGGCCATGATTACTGGGGATTTAGGCCTCTCCATCTAATGACGCTCACTGAGTGGTACTCGTGCTGGCGCTGCACAATGCATGCGTCACCTCTTCTAGTAGCAGTGTTTAGCTGCCCTAAATAAATAATGTGCCATACACCATCTTGCACTGGTTTGGACCCAGCTTTCTTAGCGATGTCCACATGTTGATCATATGGAAGATTCTGTTACTGAAGGTCTTCTAAATAAAAAAAGTTAACTTATACTATACATCTTATGCGTTTTCCCCATCTTGCTTTTGTGCTCATATATTCTTTGAATAGCAACATCATTGGTCTGGCCATGTACGGTTAAGGCTGTTTGGCATAAGATTCATAAGACATGGAAAAGGAAAATATGTACTTAATAGCTCCGGATGTTGTATGAACCTGGTTGTGACTTTATTTATAAAGCAGGACGAAAGCCTGTTTCGAGAATAGCTTCGGAACAAAGATCGGATATAGAACATAAATGGGAACCAATAAACATTCAACTTAGAATCAACCAGCGAATTTTGCAGAGATAAAGAGAAAAATGCACGTTACATCCAAGCACCAATTCAAGCTTTTAGGACTCACTATAATAGGCTAGCAAAACCACCAGTAGTACGAATCAACAGGGTAGAAACCCCTCATTGTAGAGCATGCTAAAAGGGAACGGTGGATAAGTTTGCGGCACAACAAAAAATCGATATTACAAGTTTTTTCCAGGCATTGTTCGATGGACTAGAGCTGCTGGTTGTAATGCGATCAACATCCTAAAGCCCTAAAGCCCGCCAACCGCCACCCACATTCAGGGTTTGAGGGCCAGGGCCAGCCTGAACTTGGGGCTCTTCTCGATGGCCTCAGTGTCGATCTCGGTGGAGAAGGTGGTGAGGGACTTGGGCCTCCAGGCATGTTGTAGGAGCGCGCTCACGGTGCTAGAGTTGTTGAAGCGCGCCTTCACAGTGGTCAGGGGGTCCAGATCATGTTATGTCTCGACCGTGACGGTGTTCTCATTGGTTGAGAAGGTGTGAGAAATCTCTCCTCCAACAGCTATGGTGCCATGCACCTAGTGCTCGTAGTAAGAAGCAAGGGTGTCTCCCTTGTTGTTCCTAAATTTGCAAATTGAACACCATCTGAGCCAGATCATGCAAAAGAAAATAAAACAGTAAAATAATCACTAGTGGAAACGAGGCTTTTGGTTGAGGTAGGAAATGGGCTTTAACACCGGTTCTTCTACGAACCGGTGTTAAAGGGGGTGCCCGTACCAGCGTGGCCCGTGCAGCAAAAAGGCGCACCCCCTTTAACACCGGTTTGAGCCACGAACCGGTGTTAAAGGCCCTGCATCACCGCCCTGCGCAACCCCCCCCCCCCCTTCAACACCGGTTCGTGGCTTGAACGTGTGTTAAATGGTGGGGCATTTATTTCGTACATTAAATGGGTGGGGGCATTTTTAATTCAAAAAATAGGATAAAATTTAGAAAATTCATATCTTTTTCATTTCAACTCAGAAAAATCTGAATAATATATCATAATTTTTAGAAAAATAATATCTATCCATTCATATAAAAATATTTTATAGTTACTATAGATGAAAATTTTCAAAATGATTAAAACACTTGAATATATATTTTAATTATTCAATTAAAACAAAAATAAAATAGTCAAACCCTAAAACTTTGAACATAATAAATATTAAGCATCTGAAAAGGAATCTAACCCTATTTTATTAGAGCAAATCATATTTTATTTTGTATTAACATTTTTGAATTGTTTGGATATTTAAATTTAGCATCTTTTGTATACTTTGGAATCTGACAATCCTTCCCGCCAGTTCTTCCCGCCATTTCTTCCCGCCAGTTTTCTTCCCGCCATTTCTCACTATATATATGTAGGATTGGCCTCCATTGTCATTGCACATCTCTAGACTCATATCTGCAACCTCATCATTCTTTACCATGGCTTCCACCGTACCAATAACCCCCGGAGAGGCGGAGGCGCATAATCAATAAGCTAGATTTATCATTTATATTCTATAAACACATGTCTTAGTTCCATGATGAAAAATAATTTTACAAAAGCATCCTACCAAAAAAATAGTTAGATTTTACAACTACGGTTAACAAATGATGACTCCGAACCAAACTAACTAGGTGGGTTACATTCGATGATTTGGTTGGTTTGAGAAAATAAATATCTATTTGGGTCAGCATCAAATTTGGTTTAAGGGGAAAACTTGGCACACTTTATATTTTATTGGATTTGATTTGCTTCTCCACCTTTCTTTGGTTCCATGTATCACTATCCCAGACTCAGTAAAGCTAGAACATGGCTTGAAAAGTCATACCCACGCATACCTAAGCATAGCCCATTTTTAGATTCCATTAGAAAATGGAGCAGGATATGGCATAAAGTAGGAAAAATGTAGAGCTGATGATAAAAGAAGGGCAAAATTAGTTGACTAGAAAGGTCCGGTCAAGGGGGAGAAGAAATCCTCCTATTTATTTCACTCAGAAATCAAGGATAACAAAACTAATGATTTTCATTTTGATTTGATATATGCACCAATAGATCAACTCAAAATAAATACAAAACCATAATAACTGTACAAAATTTACATGTTTCCAAACTTCTGTTTTTGTTAAAAAAATATTTGTTTACTCCGACCATAATATGGACAACATTTTAGCAAAATAATATATTTTATTTTGAACATATTCAAACTCTTTCAATATAAAATAAATTTTATTTGGAGATTATAGTTTTACTATGAGTTTGTTATGTTTCAAAAAACAGCTCCATTATTACATATTATTTTTGTTTGGTGGCCTCGCAACCTCTTGTCTTACTATAAAAATATGATACTTATAAAAATTTATTATCATTAGATTTTTATACATAAAGTTCATATCTCTTTTTTATCATTTATTTGGAATATAAACCATAGATAGAAAATAGATCAATTCCTTCAAGGTAGCATCCATGTACAAACGGTATATCGCGGACTGCATGTGCGCCATCATGCGCGACATCTCCGCGCCCCTCGGAGGAGCCTCGCGGATGGAAGGGAGCAGAGCTCCAGGTGTCGTCATGCGCCAAGAGCTCACTGCGTCTGCGTCTGCCAAGAGCACCAGGCTGGAGGAGTTCGTCCAAATGCTCATGGACATGATTACTGGGGATTTAGGCCTCGCCATCTGATGACGCTCACTGAGTGCTACTCGTGTTGCGTGCACAATGCGTCACCTCTTCTGGTAGCAGTGTTTAGCTGCCCTAAATAATGTGTCATACACCATCTTGCACTGGTTTGGACCCAGCTTGCTTAGCGATGTCCACATGTTGATCATGGAAGATTCTGTTACTGAAGGTCTTCTAAATAAAAAAATAACTTATACTATACATCTTATGCGTTTTTCCCGTCTTGCTTTTGTGCTTATATATTCTTTGAATAGCAACATCATTGCTCTGGTCATGTACTGTTAAGGCTGTTTGGCATAAGATTCATAAGACATGGAAAAGGAAAATATGTACTTAATAGCTCCGGAACAAAGATCGGATATAGAACATAAATGGGAACCAATAAACATTCAACTTAGAATCAACCAGCGAATTTTGCAGAGATAAAGAGAAAAAGGCACGTTACATCCGAGCACCAATTCAAGCTTTTAGGACTCACTATAATACGCTAGCAAAACCACCGTTAGTACGGATCAACCGGGTAGAAACCCCTCAGTGTAGAGCATGCTAAATTTGGACATGTAGATATTTTGTTATGAATTTTTCATGTTTACGTGAATTTCTGGCTATTTTCTTTATTTTAAACGAATTGCTGACTCTACCTGCTGACTCAGTGTTGACTGGCTGACAATGTGTTGACATTGAAAGCTGACTGGATCGACACGCGGCACTAACCGATTGGCGGGTACCAGTTAGCCCCCGGTTATATTCTCGCGCGTTAGATGAAGATCCAAGGGCTAGGAACGAATCCTTCACTAGTGGAAACGAGGGCTTTTGTTGATCCCGAAAATGGGCTTTAACACCGGTTCTTCTACGAACCGGTGTTAAAGGGGGGGCCGTACCAGCGTGGTCTCTGCGGCATTAAAGGAGCCCCCCCTTTAACACCGGTTCGTGGCACGAACCGGTGTTAAAGGTCCCTGCACCAGTGGCCCGCGCACCCCCCCCCCTTTAACACCGGTTCGTGGCACGAACCGGTGTTAAAGGGGGGGGCTATATAAGACACCACCTCAGCCCACACACACCCCACTCTTCCATTCTTTCACATTTTGGAGTCTAGCAAGAGGGTGTGAAGAGTGCTAGTTTGTGTTTTTTTCATATGCACTAGAGGTGTTCGGTGAAATGCCCGAGAGCTCAAAATAAGCTTTCTTGTTGCTCTTTCCGTCTCGGTCGAGGTCGGCAACTATAGTTTCATGTGTCATTGATGTACTATATATATAAATGGTCATCTCCCTATTATTTTTTGATATATACTACATATTAATGCAGATGAATCGGCAATGGATGTACGGTGACCGCCGCACTTCCGAGTACATTACAGGCCTCCAAAATTTCATCGTTGTGGCTAATGCAAACCGTGGTCACAATGGTTTTATGTGCTGTCCGTGTGTTCACTGTCAGAACAAGAAAGACTACTCAAATACCAGAACCATTCACGCCCACCTGCTTCGATCTAGTTTCATGCCCAGCTATAATTGTTGGACCAAGCACGGAGAAAAAGGGGTTGTGATGGAAGACAACGAAGAAGAAGAGGATGATGAAAACTATCATAATATGTATCCTGAATATGATGATAATTCAACAGAGGTAGATAATGAAGATCAAGAGGGAGCAGATGGGCCCGCTGATGACGATCTTGGTCGGGCCATTACTGATGCAAAGGAAGAATGTGAAACTGAAAAGGAGAAGGAGAAGCTGGAGCAGATGTTAAAGGATCACAAAACATTGTTGTATCCAACTTGCGAAGATGGCCACAAAAAGCTAGGTGCCACACTGGATTTGCTGCAATGGAAGGCAGAGAATGGTGTGACTGACAGCGCATTTTCAAAGTTGTTGGTAAAAATGAAGAATCTTCTTCCAAGAAATAATGAGTTGCCTGACAGTACATACCAAGCAAAGAAGGTTGTCTTCCATCTAGGATTAGACGTGCAGAAGATACATGCCTGCATTAATGACTGCATCCTCTACCGCGGTGAGAAGTACGAGAATTTGGATGCATGCCCGGTATGCACTGCACTGCGGTATAAGATCAGACGAGACGATCCTGGCGATGTTGAGGGCGAGGCCCCTAGGAAGAAGGTTCCCGCCAAGGTTATGTGGTATGCTCCTATAATACCACGGTTAAAACGTCTCTTCAGAAATAAAGAGCATGCCAAGTTGTTGCGATGGCACATGGAAGACCGTAAGAAAGACGCGATGTTGAGACACCCCGCTGATGGGTCACAGTGGAGAAAAGTCGAGCGAGAGTACCCGGACTTTGCACGTGACGCAAGGAACTTAAGGTTTGGTCTAAGTACAGACGGCATGAATCCTTTTGGTGAGCAGAGCTGCAGTCACAGCACCTGGCCTGTGACCCTATGTATCTATAACCTTCCTCCTTGGTTGTGTATGAAGAGGAAGTTCATTATGATGCCAGTGCTCATCCAAGGCCCGAGGCAACCCGGCAACGACATTGATGTGTACCTAAGGCCATTAGTTGAAGAACTTTTACAGCTGTGGGCCAAACCAGGTGTACGTATGTGGGATGAGCACAAAGGGGATCCATTTGACCTACGAGCATTGCTTTTCGTAACCATCAATGATTGGCCTGCTCTTAGTAACATTTCAGGGCAGACAAACAAGGGATACAATGCATGCACACACTGTTTAGATGATACTGAAAGTGTATATTTGGATAAATGTAAGAAGGTTGTGTACCTAGGGTATCGCCGATTTCTTCCGAACCTGCATCCAGTAAGAAAGAAAGGCAAGCATTTCAAACGTCTGGCAGAACCCCGGAGGAAGCCTGTCCTCCGTACCGGTGAGGAGGTATTTGGTATGGTCAAGGACCTAGAAGTAATCTTTGGAAAAGGTCCTGGCAGTCTATCTGTTCCGAATGACGATGCCGGACACGCGCCCATGTGGAAGAAGCAATCTATATTTTGGGACCTACCCTATTGGAAAGTCTTAGAGGTCCGCTCTTCAATCGACGTGATGCACGTGACGAAGAATGTTTGCGTGAACCTGCTAGGCTTTCTAGGAGTGTATGGGAAGACAAAAGATACACCGGAAGCACGACAGGACCAGCAACGTCTGAAGGCCCCTAAAGAGCCTATGCATCCTGAGAACGAGAAGGGTAAACGATGCCACTTAACTCCTGCCAGCTACGCTCTTACCAAAGCAGAGAAGGAAATCTTTTTTGAATGTCTGAGCAGTATCAAGGTCCCGTCTGGCTTCTCGTCGAATATAAAGGGAATAATAAATATGGCAGAGAAAAAATTCCAAAACCTGAAGTCTCATGACTACCACGTGATTATGACACAATTGCTTCCGATTGCATTGAGGGGGCTTCTACCTGAAAATGTTCGAGTACCCATTGTGAAGCTATGTGCATTCCTCAATGCAATATCTCAGAAGGTAATCGATCCAGAAAGCCTACCGGGGTTACAAACAGATGTGGCCCAATGTCTTGTCAGCTTTGAGTTGGTGTTCCCACCATCCTTCTTCAATATTATGACGCATCTCCTGGTTCACCTAGTAGAAGAGATTTCCATTCTCGGTCCTGTATTTCTACACAATATGTTCCCCTTTGAGAGGTACATGGGAGTCTTAAAGAAATATGTTCAGAGCCGTGCTAGGCCAGAAGGAAGCATCTCCAAGGGCTATGTAACAGAGGAGGTCATTGAGTTCTGTGTTGATTTTATTCCTGACCTTAAGGCGATTGGTGTTCCAGAATCACGACATGAGGGGAGACTGCGTGGAAAAGGCACCCTATGATGTAAAGCAATGATATGTAGGGACGGGCATTCTCTCAATCAAGCACACTACACGGTTTTACAAAGATCTATCTTGGTTGCCCCATATATCAATGAACACAAGAATTTCATACGCCTCAAACACCCGGGGCAGTCTGATGAATGGATTATAAGTGAACACATGGCGAGTTTTGGCGGCTGGCTGCAAAGACTTCTCACGAATAACACCACTGTTGGGGATCAGCTGTACTTGTTGGCCAGGACACCGTCTTCGACTGTATGTACTTTCCAAGGGTACGAGATAAATGGGAATACATTTTACACGATAGGCCAAGATAAAAAGAGCACCAACCAAAACAGTGGTGTCCGCTTCGATGCAGCAGAAGACAATGGGCAAAAGACCACGTATTATGGGTTCATAGAGGAGATATGGGAACTTGACTATGGACCTAATTTTAAGGTCCCCTTGTTTCGATGCAAATGGGTCAAGCTACTAGGAGGAGGGGTTGAGGTAGACAAGAAGTACGGAATGACAACGGTGGATCTCAACAATCTTATGAAGAACTTAGACGAACCATTCGTCCTAGCCAATGATGTGGCTCAGGTTTTCTATGTGAAGGACATGTCCTCCAGACCAAAAAAAAGAAAAAATATGCAAACGAATACATCATATGATGAGCCAAAGCGTCACATAGTTCTTTCAGGGAAAAGAAACATCGTGGGAATCGAGGACAAGACAGACTTGTCAGAAGATTATAATAAGTTTGATGAAATTCCGCCCTTCACAGTGAAAACTGACCCAAGCATTCCGTTAAGTAAAGAAGATGCTCCATGGTTACGTCTGAAGCGATCATAAGGAAGGGCATATGCCAAGAAGTTCATGCTCATATTATGTAACTCTAGTTCATGTTTTTAATATTAATACATGTCTTGAGTGTTAGTCATGTTTTGTGGATGGACCGGGACTATGAGAAGAAGTTGTCCCGATTCGTACTTACCATTAAGATCTGATCTCCAAACGCGCACGGTCACATATTAGGGAGTGCCTCTATGACCAGTTTCTTGGAGATGCCGGAGGACTAGGCTCCGTCGGCATCTCCCTGAAACTGGCCGTAGTGGTGTCCCTGCTCTCGAAAACCATCTTGCAGCTTTGCAACTTCTCTAACTAGATCAATACACCAGGGAGCTAACTAATTTCACATATTAGGGAGTGCCTCTATGACCAGTTTCTCGGAGATGCCGGAGGACTGGGCTCCGTCGGCATCTCCCTGAAACTGGCCGTAGTGGTGTCCCTGCCTCAAACTGGCTGGAGGACTGGACTCACAAGGATGCCTATTTATAGTACAAGCAGCTCAACATAGTGTTGACACTTACAAAATAATGTCGACACTCACCCCTATTATTAGTCCCGGTTGGTGTATCCAACCGGGACTAAAGGTTCATCTTTAGTCCCGGTTGGTGACACCATCCGGGACAAGGTACGCGCCGCACGACATAATGTCGACATGCACTCACCCCTATTATTAGTGCTGACTCGTGTTTTGTCCCGGTTGGTGTCTCCAACCGGGACTAAAGGTTCATCTTTAGTCCCGGTTGGTGTCTCCAACCGGGACTAAAGGTTCATCCCGCCATTTTTTCCCGCCATTTTTCTTCCCGCCATTTTTCTTCCCGCCAGTTCTTCCCGCCATTTTTCTTCCCGCCATTTTTCTTCCCGCCAGTTCTTCCCTCCAGTTCTTCCCGCTAGTTCACTATATATATATGTAGGGGGTTGGCCTCCATTGTCATTGCACATCTCTAGACTCATATCTGCAACCTCATCACTCTTTCCCATGGCTTCCACCGTAGCACTAACCCCCAGGGAGGCGGAGGCGCTTTGCGCCTCGAACTACCCCTGCCCGCCGGGCTACTGTGTCCCCGTCGGCTGGATGCTGAGCGTCGGAGGCGTGCCGGTTCCTCCTGTCCCTCTAGGTGTGGCGCGCCGGATGGCCATCACGAACCACTACTACTTCGAGCTCACGCCGGAGCAGCGGAGGAATCCCAGATGGCATCCCGACTATTTCCCTACTTGGGAAGCCTTCTTCGTGGATCGGCATGAGAGGGCGCTCGCCAGGCACGAGGAGGACGGCCCACCTCCTCCTAACTTCAACGAGGCCGGCCGTCGGCTATGGTGGCGCGGTCGGACTCTCCAGAGCGTCATGGCCTATGACACTGCCGCCGACTCTAATCCCCGTCTGCGCTACCCTCAAGTCCAGCCCACGCGCTACCCTCAAGTCCAGCCCACGCGTACTCTCCAGAGGTTCAATTACGGCGACCCCGACGACGACAGCGATGACGGCGGCGGCGAGTACGACGACTACAGTGGCGAGTATTACAGGTGTAGGCAGGAGCATGACTGAATCACTCCAACATTCCGAAACAAGTTCGGCCGATTGTTACTTAATCTGGCCATGTATCTTAATTTTCAGTTCTTTTATGTATCTTAATTTTCAGTTCCAGTTCGGCTTTATGTAACTGTCTCAAAATGACCTATCTCATTCGAGGTTTCTTGGCTTTCGGGTCAAATGACCAATGTTATGGCTAGAATCAAGGCATAGTTTGCAAGAGGAGTTTTCCTTTTTATCGCACCAAAAAGGCATTTTCCATTTTCCGAGCATAAAAAACGGACGGTTTTGTGAAGCAACCACCAAATGGCTAATTCAAAAAACCACCAACACATTGATCAAAAAACAATGCAAGTTGAGAAAGGCTTGGTGAGATTCAAGTGTATACAAAAGATGCGACATTTAAATATCCAATCAATTCAAAAATGTTAATACAAAAGATGTGGCATTAAAATATGATTTGATCTAATAAAAATCATTTACATGAATGGATAGATATTATTTTTCTGAAAATTATGATATATTATTCATATTTTTCTGAGTTGAAATGAAAAAGATATAAATTTTCTAAATTCATATCATATTTTTTGAATTAAAAAAGCCCCTTTAATGCATGAAATAAGTGTTTTAATTATTTTAAAAAATTTCATGTAAAGTAAATATAAAATGATTTACATGAATGGATAGATATTATTTTTCTAAAAATTATGATATATTATTCATATTTTTCTGAGTTGAAATGAAAAAAATATGAATTTTCTAAATTCATATCATATTTTTTGAATTAAAAAAGCCCCTTTAATGCATGAAATAAATGCGCCCCCCCTTTAACACCGGTTCCAGACAGGAACCGGTGTTAAAGGGGGGCATTTATTTCGTTTCCCGCGCGCACCCACCCCCCCCCCTTTAACACCGGTTCGTGGCAGGAACCGGTGTTAAAGGGGGGGTAATAAATACGCGCGCAAACGAATTCCCCCCCCCCTTTAACACCGGTTCCTGCCACGAACCGGTGTTAAAGGGGGGGTATTAAATGCGCCCCTTCGCTCCTTTCTTCCCCCCAGAGCCAGATCGCGCCACTGCCGCCAGAGCAACCCCTCGCCGTCGTCCTCGCCACCACCGAAGCCGACGACCGCCACCGCCTCGTCGTCCTCGCGCGCCACCGAAGCCGACGACCGCCACCCCTCGTCGTCCTCGCGCGCCACCGAAGCCGACGACCGCCACCGCCTCTGTCCAGCCGCCTCTGTCCGGCCGCCTCTGTCCGGCCGCCGTTGCAGCTGCCCGACGCCGACGCCGTGGTGAGCATGCTCTGTTTCCTCCCCTTCTCTGTTTCGTCGCCGGCGCCCCCCTTTGCAGGCTGCTCCCGTCCCTGTCCCCGTCGAGGCGCCGCCGCGCCATGGCCGAGGGCTTTCGTCCTCCCAGCCCCGTCCCCACCGCCACGTCGCACCGGGCCGACGCCTGGCCGTCTGGCCCTCCTCCCCAGCTCCTTCCCCTCCGCCGTGCACCAGC
The DNA here is from genome assembly GCA_916181665.1 of Avena sativa. Classification (NCBI taxonomy): domain Eukaryota; kingdom Viridiplantae; phylum Streptophyta; class Magnoliopsida; order Poales; family Poaceae; genus Avena; species Avena sativa. The sequence continues at coordinate 362,879,209 of OV702279.1, read as the reverse complement.
GACGAGGCACGCCTGGCCGTCTGGCCCTCCTCCCCAGCTCCTTCCTCTCAGCCGTGTGTGTGCTCCTGCGCCGGCGGCGTGCTCCGGCCGGCGAGCCTTCAGGTGATGGGCGGCGCTCTGCAGGTGACTATTGGAGGTGGCATCCACGCCGATTCCAGGGATGAGCGGTGGCGCCTCCACAGGGACAGGGACAGAGACGGGGCCTGTGGGCTGTTTTTTTTTATTTTTGATAGATTTTTATTTGAGATTTTCTATTTTTAGGATATTTTGATTCTTTAATTTGTGCTGCCATGTGGGACCCGGTGCCACGTCATCTTCCTGGTGGGGTCATCTTGCCAAAAAACGCATCAATTCGTCAACAAATGGAGTTTAGGGCGAATTGGAAAAAACAAACCAAAATCCGGTGGTTTTTTGTTCCGAAAACGTAAAGTGGTATGATATGGTAAATTTAGGTAGTAAACTGGTAGTTTTATACTATAAACTCGTTCCGGTTCAGTACGTCGCGCGCGCATGGTCCAGCATCGACAGAGGAGGCGGGTGCCGGGTGGTGGTGACAGCCTTGTTTTAGCGGCGGCGGCTGTGGGTTGAGTTCACGAACTTTTCGGCAGAGATTATGGGGACGGCCTCCTCTCTCGGCTGCGGGGGCGGCCTAGGTGGGGTGCAAGCTCTGGTGGTGGCCATGGGGTGCGAGCTCGCGATGCGGCCTAGGTGGGGTGCGAGCTCCGATGTGGCATCCCCCCTCCTGGCCTAGGTCGGCGCTGATGAACGTGGAGTTCGCCCTGGCCAGCATGCTCTGCGGCTTCGATTGGGCCACGCCTAAACGCCGACGCCTAAACGCCGACGCCTCGGAACGATATAAACACAGTTCTTTGCATAATATATTGACCCTCGGAACGATTCCAGGGTGCCAAAGATGGGCGAGATGAACGTAGTGACATCGACCCCCGACGATCTAAACCTTGCACATGTGAATTAGAAGCATGTGGAGTAAAAATAAAATAGCTTATAGCAAAGATATTATAATAGGCCACGCCTAAACCCTAACTGACCACCTCACTCTCTTCCCCGTGCAGGAGCGTCTCGCCGCCGCCGCTTCGGAGCTCATAGGCCACGCCTAAACGTCGACGCCGCCCGCCGCCCGACGAGCCCGCCGCTAGCACCGCCGCCCGACGAGAACAACGTCACCCCACCGGTGAGCGCCACGTGTCTGCCACGTGTATGATTGCTGACTCATCCTGATTAAAACTTGTTTGCTCGATAAATTGTACTACATGCATAGATTAAAACTTGTATACAAATTGGACCTCTGACTCATTTGTGTATTTATTTGTGTATTTTGGTATGAATAATATGTATATTTGTGTATGAATCCAAGTCCACTTGAATGTTTACACTCTTACTCTAGATAATATTATTGTTTTAGAAACTATGGATCCACTTAGTAGAAACCTTGAAGAAGAAGAAATAATGGAGAACATTATTGATGAGGACACCTCACAATATCTGAACTTGGAGGGACATGACGACGACAGCTCAAGTACTAGTCATGGAGAAGATGAAGACTCCGGTGAATGCAATTTAATGGTTACAAAGTCCGGCGAGGTATATGCATTGATTAAGCCTCAGCTGACTTCCACCAACAATCTTCTTCTACATGTATTAATTAACGCTTCTTTCTTCTTTTAGCCCTCTGGATCGACCAGCCAGCAACCATCTTCTTCTACGAAAAAGAGCAAGCGAGGCGCGAGCCAGCGGTTGAAAGATCGTGCAAAGTTTACGATCGAAGCAGTCCGTGTTGATGGCAGGCCGATGGAGCCCAAGAAGGCCGCATACAAATTTATACGTCAGGCTGGTGTTCTTGTTAGGGACCAAATCCCAATCATAATTGAAAATTGGAATAATCCAAAGAAGGGCGACGGTACCTTTGTCGATGACAGATCCAAAGAAACGCTTTGGAATTCGTTGTTGGTAAATTTCACCCTTCCGCCAGAGGAGGATGAAAACAACCCGGTTATAAAGAAAAAGGTCAAAGAGTGGACTCTAAAGAAGATGGCTGAGGCTTTCCGCAACTGGAAGACAAAATTGAACAAATTTGTCAAAGCTGGCGAGACTCCAAATTTCGAAGACGCATATTATGCGAAGATAAGACCTCACTGGCCCGAATTTGAGACATATAAAAAAGTGCTATAGCTAAAAAGAGGTCAGAAACCAATACGCTTAATGCCCTGAAGAAGGAATATCACCAGAGGACGGGGTCAGGTGGCTACATATCTCAGAGGCCTAAGTGGGAGGAAGCTGAGAGGGCCCTGCGCGAGAGAGGGATCACACCCCAGACAGATGGGTGGGACCTACGTGCAAAGACTTGGTTCTACGTAATCGGGGCAAGGTTGGACCCAGAAACAGGATTGTGTATCTTCCCAACCATCCTTGCCAAACCCGTCACTGAACTCATCACGGCATACGAGGAAACATCCGCCAAGACCTTCCATCCCGACAGAGAGAATGACCAGCTCACACGCGCCATCGGTAAAAAAGAACACCCTAGACATGCACGAGGCACAGGGGGTATGACGTGGAAGGATGGGTTTGCCGACTGGAGCGACTCTTATAGATGGCGCGGCAGAAAAGAAAAAGAGCGTACAGAGCGGATGACACAGATAGAACATGCACTTGCGGCGCTGCAGACGCAAGTGAATGCACAACAGAGCCATCAAGCTACCGGCCCATCTCAGCGGCATGAAGAGCCTGCATTGGAAGCTGCCCGCGGCCCAGACTCTGCGCGGAAAAGCAGTGTGGCTTCCACGGAGAACGTGCAGCCAACGCTTGAAATGACGGGTCCTCGATACCCCGTTGATGAGATCACGGAGAGCAAACACGCTGAGCTGCATGTGAGATTAATGGGCTTATCCATTAAGGTGGCTGTCGGCTATGCCTTACCTCCTGTAGCTGGTGGAACTTACCACTGCCGACCGATTCCAGATGGCTATGCTATTGTCGGGGTGGATGAGGTTGTGAAGGAATATGAGGAAGCACAGCTTGACCATGCTACAGGTGAAGGGGAAACTCAACTCAAATTTGCAGTGAAAACAACCATTCTTTGGAAGAAGGAACACATTGTGCTTCCAAATTGGAGGTCACTGGCACCCCCGCCGTCTCCGCAGCGTCAGCAGTCTGAGCCGCTTCAGCTATCTCCTGCGCGGCAGCCATCTCCGGCCCGTCAGCCATCTCCTGCGCGGCAGCCATCTCCGGCCCGTCAGCCATCTCCTGCGCGGCAGCCATCTCCGGCCCGTCAGCCATCTCCTGCGCGGCAGCCATCTCCGGCCCGTCAGCCATCTCCGGTGCTTCAGCCATCTCCTCAGCATAAGCGGAAGAGCACTGCCACGAGGAGCATCAGTAGCACTGCCACAAAGAAATCCGCAGGAAACCGTACGCCAAAGAGTTCAAAAAACTACGTCCCGCAGCCTTCCGCCAAGCCATTGCCGGTTTTACCGTGGAATCGCAGCGACGAGGAGACCAATAGGATCTCGGGAGAACAGGTCAAGAAATTCTTTGCACCTAGACGGGCCGAGCAAAAGGAGAAAATAGATCCGGCGGTGGTGGAGAAGTTTTACAAAAATCTTTTGAAACCTGAAACCCCACTTGTGCCGGACTACGAGCGCCAGATTTTGAAGGCGGATGCAAGGCGCCGTAGGGAGACTGAAAGTAGCAGTCGTGAGGCACCCCAGAAAATAGTTCCCATGCTCGGAGAGCAGGAAAACCAATCATGCGCCCCGCTCCAAATGTTTGACAAACGGGACGCTCCTCCCGTAGATGATTACGAGGCAGAGCTACAAAGAAAGGCCAATGAGATGGGGATGACTTACATTGCATACTTGAACGTCATGGGAGACAACTTGCCCAAATGCGATGTCAACCCCATACAGCCATGGAAGTATGGGAAGAATCTAGTCAAGAAAGAGGAGCTCAAGAATCTACCAACAAAGATGCGAAAATTGCACAAGTGGTACCTTCATTTCTGCAAGACGAGAAAAGAAGAATGGATCACGGCGCATATAAGAGATCAGATTTTCTTGTGCGGAGACGACGCGATCGATTTCAACATTCAAGACTTGCATTTTCTATTCAATCAGAAGGAACTCGACAAATCTGCCATCAGCCTTTATTGTGTGTAAGTACTATTTCTGTAATTTTTATCTCATCTCATTCACTTCATTAATTGCATGTATATATATATGCTCACCATATATGTATATACTATTATGCAGGAAAAAGGTTATGGAATGCATGAAAGGAGGCCCTTTTGACATTGGGTTCGTTGACCCAAATAGAGTTCATGAAGAAGTGGTAAGAGACAAACCCGGGCAAACAGAAGATTACTTGCTAAAGTCTTTACTGAGACAACAAACCAAAAGGGAAATACTATTTCCTTACAACTTCTCGTGAGTACTGTTACCCTCTCTCTTCTACACATTCTGTTTCGGCTTACTCGATGTTAAGTGTAACTGATGATGAGTTATGCGTGCGTAGGTTCCACTTTATTCTGCTAGTCATTCAACCCGACTCAGGAAAAGTCCTTGTCATGGACTCGTTACGAAAAGAAAAAGAGCTATGGGCAGACTTTAGAGAGATGCTCCAGAGGTAATTTCAATCATATTATCGCACTAGATCGGCAACTTTCGTGACAATAAGTAATTAATTACTCCTTTATCCATTTTCTTTGTCGGACAGGGTTTGGAAAATGTTCACGGGCAGGGCCGTGGGTGAATGGTCAGAAGAACTAAAATTTGTAGACCAAAATGTAAGTAATACTAGCTAGATTCCAATTCCATTATATCATGCTTTATTGATTATTATTTTGATTGAACTCTCTATTCTCGTAAAGTGCGCGCATCAGGGACACGGCAATAACTTATGTGGGTACTATGTTTGCGAATTCATTCGCAACACGATATGTGCGACAGGCCAAGCCGCACTAGAACAACTTAGAGTAAGTAAACAAAGTCCACGACATTATTTTATTACCATCAATTGTGTTGAGTTTTATTCTTATATATATATTGACGGCCCATTCTTCATATAAATTCAGATCGAACGGATGCGGGACCAACTCCTACCATTTGAAAGCATACGAGCCATTCAAGAGGAATTGGCGGGGTTCATACTTGATGAGGTCGTCACGCCTGGCGGAGAACTCTTTAGATATACACCAAAATGAACGATGACGATGTATGTGCCGATGACGATGTATGTGCCGATGACGATGTTTGTGTATAATAATAGTTGCTTAATTATTCATGTACTCGTATGTACCGATGACGATTTATAAGTATACCGCTCCCGATCAATTTCCCCTCGCTCCCCCCCCCCCTCCCGCAGAAATACGCCCAGAACGGGGCAGAGGCAGAAGTCTGCCGCGGCAGAGATTTAGGCCGTTTTCCTGCCGCGGCAGAGTTCTGCCGCGGCAGGAAAACGGCCTAAATATCTGCCGCGGCAGAAGAACCTTTAACACCGGTTCCAGATACGGACCGGTGTTCAAGGGGGGGGCCTGAGGCCTGCGGCAGCCCCACGTGCGCCACCCTTTAACACCGGTTCGTATAAGAACCGGTGTTAAAGGGGCCCCCCCTCTAACACCGAACCCTCAACAGCGGTTGGGGAACCGCTGTTAGAGGGCCCTCCCAACCGGAGTTAAAGGGGGGGCTCTACACTAGTGCTTCCTGGGATGGGGGTGGTCAACGGCGGCGACGAACGGTGGCGACGGCAGGTGGCTCGGACGGTGCTGCACGGCAGCGCTAAAGTGGACGACAGGGTAGGCAGCGATAAGCGGCGCGGCAAGGCGAGCTCGATAGGTGTATCGGCGAGGTCATGCGCTTCATGTGGCGACGTTGATATGCGGCTGGAGCGGCGCAACTCTGGTGCGGCTCCGGGGAGAAATCCACGTCGTCGTAGAGCTCTGCGGAAGGGGAAAAGTGGTCAAAGAGGTGCGGAAGAACTCCAGGAAGAAATACACAGGAAGAGGAGGGCGAGTGGGCAACCTGAGCATGCTCTACCTCGAGCTCTGAAGCTCGGTGGCGGCGGGATATCCGGCGAGATTGAAAACCGTTCTAGGTGAGTCTAGGGTTTCGGTTTGCAGAAAAATAGCATGGGAGAGAGGATTCGATATTTATGGGAGGGGTTACGTGCACGAGGGGCAAGGAAATCTGAACGGATTAATTGAGATTTTGGCTGAAATCGAAACCGGGTCGGGGCGTTTTGTGCTGGTCTCCAGCGCCGGAGGTTAGGGATGACAGGGCAGGCCCCGCGTCGCAGTGAGAGGGAGATCGGGACGCGGGCTGCTGCTGGGCCGCGCTCGCTGGCTTGTTGCGGTTGCGCGCTGCTCGGGCAGGGGCGCGGGCGATAGGTAGCTCGGCGCAAGGTAGGTGGTCCGACTAGGTAGTTAGGTTTAGTTTTTTTTAATTCTTTTCATTTTCAGTTTTTAGTGTTTCCTTTATAACTTTTTCATAATAAGTCTAAATGACTTGAAATTTGTTTCTAAAATTTTATAATATTTAGTAGATTATTTTGGGATCATTTTTGTGTCCTTTTATTTAGTTCAATAATGTTGGATTTATAAAACCCTTGTTTAATCCTCATAGGTATATTTGCAAAACCTAGTAGGGTTAGGGTTTTCGAATTCAATTCTTGAAATTATTGTATGGATGCAATGCAATGCTCATGAATGACATGTAAAGACAATTTTTTTTCCAGTCCCAATTTCTAAAATCTTGGGATGTGACATGTTTGCTGAATTTCTTTGCTATAACCATTTTATGGTTTTGCTACGATAGCGTAAAATTTTAGCTAAAATGTCTCCGGCGAGGTCTTCCGGTGAAAGTCTCCTTCGAGATCGGGTTCGCTACATAATCACATTTTTTTTGCTACAAAGTCTCCGACGAGGTTTCCGGCGAATACTCTGGCAGTCTATATTTTCTATTTTTGGGGTGAATCGTTGTAGAAAAAAGGGTTATCTATTATCTATTATATGCTAAAAGCAATATAAATCAATTAAGTGATTACTAGACCAATCAAGCAAGCTTTCCTTCACCAAAGAACAAATCCAACTGATAAATAAATATACATAATTGGTGTATTTGGACTGTAGAGAACTCTTATGTGAAAGAATGCCTTTGAGTTTATGTGTGCAACACCGACCTCAAAGTTTCAAACTCTAAATGTCACGTGAACACACAGTTGTGTGTGCGTGCGTGCGTGCATGCGTTAGGGTGGAAAGTTTAGTGAGATTGTGGTGAGTTAAAAGTCGTCCTCTTCCAAGTGATTGTTGTAGAGTTTAGTATGTCCTTGTAATCACGACCTGAAATTCCTCGTGTACTGTTTCTGCATCTAATTAATTCCCATGTAATCGTGAGAAAAAAGAAATCCCTGATATTCAGTCGTGGCCGGCCAATAAATACAATCCTTGTACGTGCAATGTACCATATGTACCAAGGTATCATTTCTTGATTCTACTCTGACCATCTGTCTAAGAAACAAGAGCTAGATCAGAGAGATATAGGTGTACTAGGGTCGTACCAATCGGCCATGAAGACTTTACCTGATCATGGACGTAAGCTAATTATTCTCCTATAAATACATTCGTTTTGTGCACACTACTTCCATAAGCAGCTCAAACACCCGCAGTTAGCAATCTGACTGTCACCTCAAAAGAAAGAAGCGTCGAGCATTCCGTGACAATGGTGAACACCAAAGCCATGGCGTCCCCCCGCTTCCTGCTCGTCCTCTTTGCCATGATCCTCCTGGCCATTACCTCCGTCAAAGGGCGTCCTGACGGCAGCCCGATGGCTGCACCGGCGACTGCACCGTCCTCCGCCGGCGGGCCGTACATACACGACTACTACATAGCGAAGATCAAACACTGCATCCAACTCCGTGAGAGGAGCCCCACGGATGAAAGAGAGCAGTATGCCGCGGACTGCATGTGCGCCATCATGCGCGACATCGCCGCGCCCCACGGAGGAGCCTCGCGGATGGAAGGGAGCGGAGCGCCGGGCGTCGTCATGCACCAAGAGCTCACTGCGTCTGCGAGCATAGCTGTGATCGCCGGGCGGCTGGAGGAGTTCGTCCAAATGCTCATGGCCATGATTACTGGGGATTTAGGCCTCGCCATCTGATGACGCTCACTGAGTGGTACTCGTGCTGGCGCTGCACAATGCATGCGTCACCTCTTCTAGTAGCAGTGTTTAGCTGTCCTAAATAATTAATGTGTCATACACCATCTTGCACTGGTTTGGACCCAGCTTGCTTAGCGATGTCCACATGTTGATCATACTGAAGGTCTTCTAAATAAAAAAAGTTAACTTATACTATACATCTTATGCGTTTTCCCCATCTTGCGTTTGTGCTCATATATTCTTTGAATAGCAACATCATTGGTCTGGTCATGTACTGTTAAGGCTGTTTGGCATAAGATTCATAAGACATGGAAAAGGAAAATATGTACTTAATAGCTCCGGATGTTGTATGAACCTGGTTGTGGCTTTATTTATAAAGCAGGGCGAAAGCCTGTTTCGAGAATAGCTTCGGAACAAAGATCGGATATAGAACATAAATGGGAACCAATAAACATTCAACTTAGAATCAACCAGCGAATTTTGCAGAGATAAAGAGAAAAAAGGCATGTTACATCCAAGCACCAATTCAAGCTTTTAGGACTCACTATAATAGGCTAGCAAAACCACCAGTAGTACGGATCAACAGGGTAGAAACCCCTCATTGTAGAGCATGCTAAAAGGGAACGGTGGATAAGTTTGCGGCACATCAAAAAATCAATATTACAAGTTTTTTCCAGGCATTGTTCGATGGACTAGAGCTGCTGGTTGTAATGCGATCAACATCCTAAAGCCCTAAAGCCCGCCAACCGCCACCCACATTCAGGGTTTGAGGGCCAGGGCCAGCCTGAACTTGGGGCTCTTCTCGATGGCCTTAGTGTCGATCTCGGTGGAGAAGGTGGTGAGGGACTTGGGCCTCCAGGCATGTTGTAGGAGCGTGCTCACGGTGCTAGAGTTGTTGAAGCGCGCCTTCACAGTGGTCAGGGGGTCCAGATCATGTTATGTCTCGACCGTGACGGTGTTCTCATTGGTTGAGAAGGTGTGAGAAATCTCTCCTCCAACAGCTATGGTGCCATGCACCTAGTGCTTGTAGGAAGAAGCAAGGGTGTTTCCCTTGTTGTTCCTGAATTTGCAAATTGAACACCATCTGAGCCCGATCATGCAAAAGAAAATAAAACAGTAAAATAATCACTAGTGGAAACGAGGCTTTTGGTTGAGGTAGGAAATGGGCTTTAACACTACGAACCGGTGTTAAAGGGGGTGCCCGTACCAGCGTGGCCCGTGCAGCAAAAAGGCGCACCCCCTTTAACACCGGTTTGAGCCTTGAACCGGTGTTAAAGGCCCTGCATCACCGCCCTGCGCAACCCCCCCACCCTTCAACACCGGTTCGTGGCTTGAACGTGTGTTAAATGGTGGGGCATTTATTTCGTACATTAAATGGGTGGGGGCATTTTTAATTCAAAAAATAGGATAAAATTTAGAAAATTCATATCTTTTTCATTTCAACTCAGAAAAATCTGAATAATATATCATAATTTTCAGAAAAATAATATCTATCCATTCATATAAAAATATTTTATAGTTACTATAGATGAAAATTTTCAAAATGATTAAAACACTTGAATATATATTTTGATTATTCAATTAAAACAAAAATAAAATAGTCAAACCCTAAAACTTTGAACATAATAAATATTAAGCATCTGAAAAGGAATCTAACCCTATTTTATTAGAGCAAATCATATTTTATTTTGTATTAACATTTTTGAATTGTTTGGATATTTAAATTTAGCATCTTTTGTATACTTTGGAATCTGACAATTCTTCCCGCCAGTTCTTCCTGCCAGTTCTTCCCGCCAGTTTTCTTCCCGCCATTTCTCACTGTATATATGTAGGATTGGCCTATATTGTCATTGCACATCTCTAGACTCATATCTGCAACCTCATCATTCTTTTCCATGGCTTCCACCGTACCAATAACCCCCGGAGAGGCGGAGGCGCATAATCAATAAGCTAGATTTATCATTTATATTCTATAAACACATGTCTTAGTTCCATGATGAAAAATAATTTTACAAAAGCATCCTACCAAAAAAATAGTTAGATTTTACAACTACGGTTAACAAATGATGACTCCGAACCAAACTAACTAGGTGGGTTACATTCGATGATTTGGTTGGTTTGAGAAAATAAATATCTATTTGGGTCAGCATCAAATTTGGTTTAAGGGGAAAACTTGGCACACTTTATATTTTATTGGATTTGATTTGCTTCTCCACCTTTCTTTGGTTCCATGTATCACTATCCCAGACGCGGTAAAGCTAGAACATGGCTTGAAAAGTCATACCCAAGCATACCTAAGCATAGCCCATTTTTAGATTCCATTAGAAAATGGAGCAGGATATGGCATAAAGTAGGAAAAATGTAGAGCTGATGATAAAAGAAGGGAAAAATTAGTTGACTAGAAAGGTCCGGTCAAGGGGGAGAAGAAATCCTCCTATTTATTTCACTCAGAAATCAAGGATAACAAAACTAATGATTTTCATTTTGATTTGATATATGCACCAATAGATCAACTCAAAATAAATACAAAACCATAATATCTGTACAAAATTTACATGTTTCCAAACTTCTGTTTTTGTTAAAAAAATATTTGTTTACTCCGACCATAATATGGACAACATTTTAGCAAAATAATATATTTTATTTTGAAGATATTCAAACTCTTTCAATATAAAATAAAGTTTATTTGGAGATTATAGTTTTACTATTAGTTTGATATGTTTCAAAAAACAGCTCCATTATTACATATTATTTTTGTTTGGTGGCCTCGCAACCTCTTGTCTTACTATAAAAATATGATACTGATAAAAAGTTATTATCATTAGATTTTTATACATAAAGTTCATATATCTTTTTTATCATTTATTTGGAATATAAACCATAGATAGAAAATAGATCAATTCCTTCAAGGTAGCATCCATGTACAAACGGTATTTTTTTTATGACTAAAATGGTAGACGGGAGAATGGAATATCATCGGAAAACATAATTAAATAACTGAAACTTTTGACAAACTATAACTGATGCCCTCGCAATTGCGAGGCCCCCTATGCTAGTTCCGTGAACACCAAAGCCGTGGCGTCCCCCCCGCTTCCTGCTCGTCCTCTTTGCCATGATCCTCCTGGCCGTTACCTCCGTCAAAGGCGTCCTGACGGCAACCCGATGGCTGCACCGGCGACGGCACCGTGAGAGGAGCCCGATGCCTGCACCGGCGACGGCACCGTGAGAGGAGTCCCGTGAGAGGAGCCCGATGGCTGCACCGGCGGGCAGTACATACACGACTACTACATAGCGAAGATCAAACACTGCATCCAACTCCGTGAGAGGAGCCCCGTGGATGAAAGAGAGCAGTATGCCGCGGACTGCATATGCGCCATCATGCGCGACATCTCCGCGCCCCTCGGAGGAGCCTCGCGGATGGAAGGGAGCAGAGCTCCAGGTGTCGTCATGCGCCAAGAGCTCACTGCGTCTGCGTCTGCCAAGAGCACCAGGCTGGAGGAGTTCGTCCAAATGCTCATGGACATGATTACTAGGGATTTAGGCCTCGCCATCTGATGACGCTCACTGAGTGGTACTCGTGCTGCGTGGACAATGCGTCACCTCTTCTGCTAGCAGTGTTTAGCTGCCCTAAATAATGTGTCATACACCATCTTGCACTGGTTTGGACCCAGCTTTCTTAGCGATGTCCGCATGTTGATCATGGAAGATTCTGTTACTGAAGGTCTTCTAAATAAAAAAATAACTTATACTATACATCTTATGCGTTTTTCCTGTCTTGCTTTTGTGCTTATATATTCTTTGAATAGCAACATCATTGCTCTGGTCATGTACTGTTAAGGCTGTTTGGCATCAGATTCATAAGACATGGAAAAGGAAAATATGTACTTAATAGCTCCGGAACAAAGATCGGATATAGAACATACATGGGAACCAATAAACATTCAACTTAGAATCAACCAACGAATTTTGCAGAGATAAAGAGAAAAAGGCACGTTACATTCGAGCACCAATTCAAGCTTTTAGGACTCACTATAATACGCTAGCAAAACCACCGTTAGTACGGATCAACCGGGTAGAAACCCCTCATTGTAGAGCATGCTAAATTTGGACATGTAGATATTTTGTTATGAATTTTTCATGTTTACGTGAATTTCTAGCTATTTTCTTTATTTTAAACGAATTGCTGACTCTACCTGCTGACTCAGTGTTGACTGGCTGACAATGTGTTGACATTGAACGCTGACTCGATTGACACGCGGCACTAACCGATTGGCGGGTACCAGTTGAAATGGGTCGTATGGGCACCTAGAGGAGGGGTGAATAGGTGCTAACCAATTTTTAATACTTTTTCAATTTTAGGCTTGACACAAAGTAAATTCTCTAGATATGCAACTACGAGAATTTCCCTATATGTAACCCTAACTACTAAGCACGTAAAAGAGGAGCGAGGAAACCGTAGCGGAGCACGCGGAGACACAGGGATTTGTTTTACCGCAGTTCCTTCCTTGTTAAGGGAAGTACATCTGCGTTGGAGGGGTGGGCGGTTCTAAGACCACCACGCCACAATAGGCCTCACCCTATTCTCCGATGGATCTCGCCACGAGAGGCCTGATCCAACTTCTCCACTATTGGATCCCTTCGAGGCGGGAACCGGTGCCTTGTACAACACTATCGGGGCACACACCCACAACCGAATTGGGGGCTCCCGAGATGACAACAAGCTGACACAAGAACAAGGTTTATCAATATAAACACAAACGAGGATATAGATATTTGCAAGAAATACTAGATCGAAGGTTCTCCAAATGAATGGAGAGGAGATGAATCGCTTGATTGCTGATGATGAAGATCGAGTTCTCCTCCTTCGATTCCCCAAGGGATGGGGCCTTTGGGTGGATCTCGGTGGAGCACTCTTGGATGAAGCTTTCAGATCTGATCTGGTCTTTTTCGAGATGAATCAAGAGTTCTGGCAGGAGGGGGATGGCTGGCTTAAATACCCCCTCCCCAGATCTGGCCGTTGCACAACTTTGGGGGCGGATTATCCGCCCCCCACTTGGGGCGGATTATCCGCCCCCTGGGAAAACTCCGCCCCAAGGGCGGATTCTCCGGGGAAAACTCCGCCCCCTCTCTGGGGCTTGCGCCTTGGTGAAGCTTGGTGAAGATCTTGGGGGTGGATAATCCGGCCCCCCTGAGGGGCGGATTATCCGGCCTAGCCGGACTTTCCGACCAAAACTCCTCCCCCTCTCTGGGGCTTGCGCCTTGGCGATGAGCAAGGGGGGCGGATTATCCGGCCCCCCTGAGGGGCGGATTATCCGGCGGGGCCGGAAAATCTGGCCAAAATTCCGCCCCCTCTCTGGGGCTTGCGCCTGCTTGGGCAAAGGGAGGGGCGGATTATCCTCCCCTGGTGGGGCCGGATTATCCGCCCCCAAAGGTAGAGTTCTTTCCCCTTTGTTCCCAAATAGAGCTGCAACACTTCAACACACATTAAATGATCCTTGGTATTGTTATCTAACACACAAAACACTAGGGATTAAGAAATGTTCTTTCAATCTCCCCCTTTTTGGTGTTAGATGACAATACTAGGATTTGCAATGAAACCGGCAAATGCCACCTTAAATAAAGAAAGATGCTCCCCCTAGATGTGTGCATATTTAAGATTTGCATTTGAATACAAATACACACACTAGGTAGAACACTACTTTAAGGTTTGGGAAAAATGCCATACCACCGAAATGAGAATATAGCCAAGGCATACATAGATAATCCCATGAATCCATATGCCATCAAATATGCTCCACAATTCCAGAAATCCATGAGGTCCATAATAGATAAATCTAGAATTCCATAGTGTCCAAACATAGTGGAGTACGACATAGTCTTACGTAGACAAACACAAAATAGCAAAAGAGTTCACGCTAGAAAAGGCACAAGCAAGCAAATAAAAACGACTAAAAACGAAAAGCTTGTGCCCGACCCTTGCAAATCCACGAGACCTAATAGAACTACTTCTCCCCCTTTGGCATCGAAACGCCAAAAAGGAAGAAGAGCGATGCTAACGCCCCTGGAGATCACTCGAATTTGCAAGAATCAAATCAATCAAAAGCCAAATTTGAGTGTTTTTCATAAGAACATGAGATATGTAAGAAAATCCAACGAGACCCATGAAAAACCAACTCTTCTCGAGGAAGAGGGTGGTGGCCGAAGCCACCATGTTGGAGCGCATGGCATGACACCGCGAAGATGTATCTTGAGTTCAAAACCAATGCTCATCGAAGACCCACATATCACAAAATGATATTAAGGGAAATGATTTGACTTGCTCTCGGCATTATGGGGGGAGGGTTGGCCCAATCAATTAGGACCACACTCCCCCTATATCTATGCCCGCATCTAAACCAAATACATGAATAAGTGCAAGTGAGTGTGCAAGGGTAGTCAAGACAAGCTCCTTGAATCTATGATATTTAGCTCATTCCTCAAATAACAAAATCTTGCTTCATCAAGAGGCTTCGTGAAAATATCAGCAAGTTGGTTCTTCGTGCTCACAAAAGATAGAGCAATATCTCCACAAGCAACATGATCCCGAATAAAGTGGTTGTGAATCTCTATATGTTTTGTTCTTGTATGCTGCACGGGATTGTAAGCAATTTTGATAGCACTTTCATTGTCGCATAAAAGAGGCACTTGGTCACAATTGACACCATATTCCTTTAAAGTTTGCCTCATCCATAACAATTGAGTACGAGCACTTGCAGCAGCAACATATTCAGCTTCGGCAGTTGAGAGTGATACAATTATGTTTCTTTGATGACCAACACACTAGAGACCTGCCCAAGAATTGGCATGCACCAGAGGTTGATTTCCTATCATCTTTGTCACCAGCCCAATCTGAATCAGTGTAACCACATAGAGAGAAACTTGAACCCTTGGGATACCATAGCCCAAAATTTGGGGAATGAACCAAATATCGAAAGATTCGCTTGACTGCCACTAAGTGGCTTTCTTTAGGAGCGGCTTGGTACCTTGCACACACTCCTACACTTAACACGATATCGGGCCTAGATGCGCAAAGGTAAAGGAGAGAGCCGATCATGGATCGGTATACCTTTTGATCCACGTCTTTACCCTTGGGATTGAGCTCAAGATGACACTTTGTTTGCATTGGGGTCGCAACGCCATTGAGATCCGTCATCTTGAACCTTTTGAGCATGTCTTGGATGTACTTAGCTTGATTAATAAAGGTTCCCTCTCTAAGTTGTTTGATCTCAAATCCAAGAAAGAACCTGAGCTCACCCATCATGGACATCTCAAACCTGTCAGTCATAAGCTTTGAAGATTCATCGTTAAAAGCTTGGTTAGTAGAGCCAAAAATAATGTCATCTACATAAAGTTGGCATACAAAAAGCTCCCCATTAACCTTCTTAGTAAAAAGAGTGGGGTCGATTTGCCCAACTTCGAATCCACAGTCTAGCAAAAGCTCTTTAAGGTGCTCATACCACGCACGTGGGGCTTGTTTAAGGCCATAGAGCGCCTTATCGAGTTTGTAGACATGGTTCGGAAATTTGAGGTCCTCAAACCCCGGGGGCTGCTTGACGTATACTAACTCATGTAGAGGACCATTAAGGAAAGCGCTCTTAACATCCATTTGTTGTAATTTAAAATTGTGATGGGCTGCATGTGCAAGAAGGATACGGATGGACTCAAGACGAGCCACAGGAGCATAAGTCTCGCCAAAATCAATTCCTTCCACTTGAGAGAAACCTTGAGCCACGAGTCGTGCTTTATTCCTCACAACAATGCCATTTTCATCCTGTTTGTTCTTGAAGATCCACTTGGTGCCGATAACATTGCGGCAATCCTTTGGTTTTTCAACGAGCTTCCAAACTTTGTTGCGTTCGAAGTTATTTAATTCTTCATGCATTGCAACAACCCAATCGGGGTCTTCAAGAGCATCAAAAACCTTCTTTGGTTCAACCATGGAAATGTGAGCTTGATGATCACAGAAGCTTGCAAGCTCTCTTCTAGTGGATACCCTTCGTCGTAGATCACCAACAACCTTGTCAAGAGTGTGACTCTTAGTTCAAGGTTCCGATCAGCACGAGCCTCAATGTCCTTATTGTTTCTAGGAGGAGTGGATTCGATAGTTGTATCCTTGTCTTGATTACTGCCCTGCCCTTGATCTTGGTCACCGTTACTGCCAGAAGATTGTTGCTGAACATTTTCTTCAGGCCCAGATAATCCGACCCTTGGAGGGGCCGGACTATCCGGCCTGGGAGGTGAAGTACCAGAACCATCTTCCTGAGAAAGCCTGACTGGAGTTGGAGACCCAGGGCCGGATACTCCGCCCCTGGGGGCCGGAGAATCCGGCCTGGGGGCTTCAGAGTTGTTGACTTCTCCTTCGACTCCTCTGGAACCAGTTGGAGTGCCAGGGGCGGATTGTCCGCCCCTTGGAGGGGGCTGATAGTCCGGCCTGGGACTACCAACTTGTCCAGGGGACAGATGGTCTTCAGCAGATTGTGGTGTTGGTGCAGGATTTTCTCCAACAGTAGGAGCTTGTTGATCTTGTGTAGATGAGGGCTCCACATGTGTGGAGCATTGTCCTTCCCGATCCGCCACAAGGGGTTCCTCAATGGGGCGGAAAAATCCCACGCCATTCTTCTTATGGCATCTTGGGGTATTTCAACATCTGCATCACAAACATCAACTTGCCCTACAAAGGAGCCGTTATTTTCATCGAACTCCACACTACAAGATTCTACAACAATCTCAGTGAGCTTGTTGTAGACTCTATAAGTGTGGGATTCGGCACCGTAACCAACAAAAATACCTTCTAAAGCCTTGGACTCAAATTTTGACAAACGGACACCTTTAATAAGAAAGAAACACTTACACCCGAATACCCTGAAATATGAGATGTTGGGCTTGTTACCGGTAAGTATTTCATATGGAGTCTTGTCCAAAATCTTCCTAAGGTAGAGGCGGTTTGATGAGTGACAAGCAGTGGATATGGCTTCAGCCCAAAAAATATACGGAGACTTGAATTCTGCTAGCATAGATCTTGCCATATCCATCAAAGTTCGGTTCTTCCTCTCGGCTACACCATTTTGTTGAGGGGTGTACGCAGCGGAATATTGGTGTCTAATCCCCTCTTCACTTAGAAACTCGTTTAAAGTGTAGTTCTTGAATTCTGATCCGTTTTCACTTCTAACTGCCAAGATGGGAACATTGTGTTGACGTTGAACTTCATTGGCAAAGTCGATGACAGTTTGTTGAGTCTCACTTTTCAGCTTGAAGAAATAGACCCATGTATATCTTGAGTAGTCATCGACTATGACCAAGCAATATTTCTTCCCACCAAGACTTGCATGAGAAGGAGGACCAAATAAATCCACATGAAGTAATTCCAAGATCCTCTTTGATGACACAATAGTCTTCCTCTTGTGGGGAGAGTCATGCATTTTTCCTTCAACACAAGCCCTGCAAACACGATCTTTGGCAAAAGAGACATTGTATTTTAGTCCAAGGATGTGGCCACACTTTTGGAGACTTTGCAAAGTTCTCATGTTGACATGGGCTAAACGGCGATGCCATAGCCAGCCCACGTCAGCCTTCCCGAATAGACACATCGGACCCGAAGTGGTTTTCCCCGAGAAGTCCACCACATACAGGTCATTTTCGACGTATCCAACGAAAGCGACCTTTAGAGACTTGCTCCATAAGAGTACCACCAAATCATCATCGATAAAAACAGCAAAGCCCATCTTGCCAAGGGCACGAACAGAAAGAAGATTGTAGCCAAGGGTCTCAACAAGCATGACATCCACGAGAGAAATATCGTGGGCAACCACAACCTTGCCAAGACCCAATACCTGAGATTTAGACTTATCACCATAGGAGACTGTGATATTATCATGATTTGGACGCATCTCCGTGATGATCT
The DNA here is from genome assembly GCA_916181665.1 of Avena sativa. Classification (NCBI taxonomy): domain Eukaryota; kingdom Viridiplantae; phylum Streptophyta; class Magnoliopsida; order Poales; family Poaceae; genus Avena; species Avena sativa. The sequence goes on along the minus strand of OV702279.1, from coordinate 362,861,104 downwards.
CCTTGCTTCCGGTCATATGACTAGTGCAGCCACTATCCAGCACCCATTTTGACCCACCGGAAGCATAGCCCTGCAAGAAAATTACTTCTTGGTTTTGGGTACCCATTTTTCAATGGGTCCTTTCATGTTAGTAACAAGAGTATTTGGGACCCAAATAGACCAAGCAATATATTCATCAAACGGACCAACATAATAAGCATAAACATCGCCATAGTCATCACAAAAGAGTTCATAGTTCAGATTGTGAGACCCTGCAAAACCAATATCATTAGTCTTGTCTTTTGTGACAACCTTCTCAGCAATGCTTGTCTTTAATTGTACATTCTTGGTCTTGTTCTTCTTGGTTTTCTTCTTCTTGGACTTGGTGACATACCCAAGTCCCTCTTTACCATGATTTGACCTTTGCTTGCCAAGGACTTCATCAAGCACACCTTTGTTCTTTGTAGTGATGTTCTTGATCACTTCTTTTTCCACACTAGCATTTTTCTTGTTACTATATGTTGAGTTGGACGAGCTAGGAGTATCATATTTGGCCAATTGACTTTGAAGCTGATCATGTGACTCATTGAGAATATAGAACTCGTTTTTCAACTCCTTGTGAGCATTGTCAAGTTTCTCCAATTCCTCGGAGAGTCTATCATGAGCAGCCCCAAAGTCAATTCTTTCCTTCTTTAACTTCTTTGCCTTGGTGACAGCATTGTCACGTTCCTTAACGAGTTTAGTCACAATTTCTTCATGTGACTCTTCCATAGACTCAAGCCTCTCTTCAAGAGAGACCCGAGCTTCTTCTTCTTCTTCTAGAGCATTTTTTAGGGATGCAATTTCCATTGCATCCTCCCTTTCAATTCTGCCCTTTTCTTCGAGGAGTGCTTCGTTTTGGGCCAGCTGATCCATAAGAGCTTCAAAACGAACTTTGTGCTCACCTTGCAAGTTAGTATAGAAATAATCCAAAGCAATAATCTCTTCTTTGACCTTAAGACTAGCAGGATCATCCATGTCTATCATAGCCTTGGGAAAAGAAGAGTTAGAAGAAGTTACCTCGGAGCTTCTTGCCATGAGGCAAGTAGCATTCTTGTTGATGACGTTTTCTTTCGGAGAGTCGAAGAGAGATGTTGATGTAGAGGTGGTGGCTATAGCAGCCACCTCTTGAGAGCTATCGTCCTTGTCCTCATCTTCACTCCCCGATGAATATTCTTCTTGAGCCACTAGAACAATCTTTGGTTGCTTCTTGAAAGGAGCATTCTTCTTTACAAACTGTTTCTTACGTGGAGCTTTTGATTTGTCCTTGAAAATGAGTCTTCCTCCATTATCCTCTCTACTTTGATATGGACACTCAGCTACGAAGTGCAGACGGTCACCAAAATTAAAGCATGTTCTCAGCTTGGGACCATTTTCTTTTCTTCCATAGGCTCCACTCTTGCGATCTAGTTCAGCTTTAGCCTTGGCTGGATCTTGAAGGGTTTCGCGGCATAGTAAATCAAAATTTTCTACGGATGCGAATAGAGGGAAAGCCAAGATCTAATCTAGGAGATGCAATCAACGAGAGAGATTGGATTAGATCTTCATACCCTTGAAGATTCGCACAGCGGAACGTTCGTCGGAACGTGGGTGATGTAGTCGTACTCGCTTCTCCTCCTCGCGATCCGATCCGATCTAGCACCACAAGTGGCGGTGCCTCCGTGAGATGCACACATGGAGCACCTCGACGTCTCCTCCTTCCTCGGACCAGCAAGTATGGTGGAGAGATAGATTGGATCTACAACACGACGGCGTGGTGTATATGGTGGAGAATTTCTGCAGAAGGGCTTCGCCTACAAACAGTCGGGAGGGAGAGAGGAAAGCTAGCAAGGCGGCTAGGGTTTGGAGAAGAGGTGTATGTGGTTGGTGCACCCCCACCCCTCTTTATATAGAGGGGGGCGCAGCCCTAGCCCCTCCCCCAAGCCCAAAGGATAAGGAGTGGGGGGCATGGACTCTCCCCTCTTCTAGAAACCCTATCTCTAGTTTAAACGATTTAAACTCTCTAGGATCGGCTGGGCCCTATGGGGCCTTGTGCCCCTGGCCCAATGCGGCCAGGACACTCCCTCATAGGCCCATGCCCCCTCCCGGAAGGTGGGGCCACGTTGGTCCCCTTCCGGAAGGTTCTAGAAGCTTCCGGTACAATACCGATTAACCCGGAACAATTCCGAACTCCAAAAACTGCACTGCCTTATATGAATCTTATTCTCCGGACCATTCCGGAACCTCTCGTGATATCCCGGATCCCATCCGAGACTCCGAACAAAAATTCATAAACCAATTATCCAATCTATCCTAGCGTCGAGACACGTTAAGTGTGTGACCCTGCGGGTTCGAGAATATGCAGACATGATCTTCCATCAATAATCAACAGCGGGGTCTGGGCACCCATATTGACTCCCACACATTCATCGATGATCATATCGGATGAACCACGATGTCAGGATTCAAACAATTCCATATATATATTCCCTTCGTCTCGCGATATTTTACTTGCCCGAGATTTGATCGTCGGTACCGTCATACCTAGTTCAATCTCGTTCACAGCAAGTACTTTACTCATTCCGTAATCCGATATCACTTTGTGATTAACTCCTTAACCACATGCTTGCAAGCGGTGTTGATATCGATTACCGAGTGGGCCCGAAGTATATCTCTCCGACTTGGGAGGGTCAAATTCCATCTCGATACATACAACCCAACAGATACTTTCCAATCACCTGAGAGACACCTTTATGATCACCCTCTCATAGGATGACGTTTGATGACCTCAAAGCTTTCTTCCGGTACCAGGGAGTTGCATTATCTCATGGTCTAAGGAATACAATATTTGACATAGGAAAAGCTTCGCAAAGATGAACACGATGAAACGATCTAATTGCTTCGCTTAGTTTGGGTATGTCCATCATATCATTCTCCCAATGATATGATCTCATTATCAATTGACAACTCATGTCTATGGTTAGGAAACCTTAACCATCATTGATCAATGAGCTAGTCCTTAGAGGCGTACCAGGGACACGGTGTTGTTCACAAACCACACAAGTATTAATGTTTCCGCTTAATACAATTCTAGCATGGAATATAAACTTTATCATGAACAAGAATTATAATAATAACATCTTTATTATTGCCTCTAGGGCATAATTCCAACAGTCTCCCACTTGCACTAGAGTCAATAATCTAGTTTACATCTGTCAACAATCTCACACCCATGGCACTGAGGTGTTGATCATGTTTTACACGTGGAAGAGGTTTAGTCAATGGATCTGCGACATTCAGATCCGTATGTACTTTGCTAATCTTCAGATCTCCATCTGCTATATAATCTCGGATTATATGAAACTTGCGGTTGATATGCTTGGTCTTTGGATGATATCTTGGTTCCTTAGCGAGTGCTATGGCGCCAGTGTTGTCACACAATATCTCCAGTGGGTCCAATGCACTTGGAACCACGCCAAGCTCAGTGATGAAGTTTTTGATCCAAACTCCTTCACTTGACGCTTCTGCAGCAGCCATGTATTCCGCTTCCACTGTAGATCCCGCGATCACGCTTTGCTTGCAGCTTCTCCAGCTCACAGCTCCTCCATTCAAAATATAAACGTATCCTGTCTGAGATTTGGAATCATCCTTGTCGGTGTCGAAACTAGCATCGACGTAACCTTTTACGACAAGCTGTTCATCACCCCCATAGACTAAGAACATTTCTTTAGTTCTATTTAGGTACTTTAGGATGTTCTTCACGGCTGTCCAGTGTTCCACTCCTGGATCACTTTGATATCTGCTCGTCAAACTAAGAGCATTGGACACATCCGGTCTAGTACACAGCATGGATACATGATGGAACCTATGGCCGAGGCATAAGGCACTTTGCTCATAGCTTCCCTATCATTTACCGTAGCTGGACACTGAGCCTTGCTCAATATCTTACCTGACAACATAGGCACTGAACCTTTCTTTGCCTTATCCATTCTGAACCTTTTCAGAACTTTGTCTAGGTATGTACTCTGGCTTAAAGCTATCAGGCGTCTTTGTCTATCTCTATAGATTTTGATGCCCAATATATAAGCAGCTTCACCTAGGTCTTTCATTGAAAAACACTTGTTCAAATAACTCTTCACATCGTTAAGCATGTTGATGTCATTTCCGATAATCAATATGTCATCCACATACAGTACCAGAAACGTCACCGAGCTCCCACTCACTTTCTTGTAGATACAAGCTTCGTAGCAATTTGGAACAAATCCAAAACTCTTGATCACTTGATCAAAACGAAGGTTCCAACTCCGAGTTGCTTGCTTCAGTCCATAAATGGAACGCTGAAGTTTGCATACTTTACTAGCATCCTTAGGATCGACAAAACCTTCGGGTTGCATCATATACAACTCTTCATCAATGTTCCCATTGAGGAAAGCAGTCTTGACATCCATCTGCCATATTTCATAATCATGAAACGCAACAATTGCTAATAAAATCCGAATGGACTTAAACATCGCTACGGGAGAGAAAGTCTCATCGTAGTCAACACCTTGAACTTGTCGAAAACCTTTTGCGACAAGCCGTGCTTTATAGACGGTAACATTACCATCCGCGTCCGTTTTCTTCTTGAATATCCATTTGCACTCAACGGCCTTTCGGTCGCTAGGAGGATCCACCAAAGTCCATACTTGGTTTTCGCTCATGGATCCCAATTCGGATTTCATGGCTTCCAGCCATTTCTCAGAGTCTGGGCTCATCATCGCTTCCTCATAGTTCGTAGGTTCACTGTCTTCTACTAACAAGACAGTCAAGACAGGGTTGCCGTACCACTCAGGAGGGGCACGCGACCTTGTCGACCTGCGGCGTTCAGTGGCAGCATCGTCCGAAGCTTCATGATCCTTGTCATTAGCTTCCTCTATTGTTGGTGCAGGCGGCACTGGAACAATTTCAGGTGCTGCGCTACTCTCCAATTCAAGAGAAGGTTCAATAACCTCGTCTAGCTCTACTTTCCTCCCACTCACTTCTTTCGAGAGAAACTCCTTCTCAAGAAAGGAACCGTTCTTTGCGACAAACACTTTGCCTTCGGTTCTGTGATAGAAGGTATACCCAATAGTTTCCTTAGGGTATCCTATGAAGACGCATTTCTCCGCTTTGGGTTCGAGCTTGTCCGGCATCAACTTCTTGACGTAAGCTTCGCATCCCCAAACTTTAAGAAACGATAACTTAGGTTTAGCACCAAACCACAGTTCATACGGTGTCGTCTCAACGGATTTAGATGGAGCCCTATTTAAAGTGAATGCAGCGGTTTCTAATGCATAACCCCAAAATGATAACGACAAATCAGTAAGAGACATCATTGATCGGACCATATCCAATAGGGTTCGATTCCGGCGTTTAGACACACCATTGCGCTGTGGTGTTCTGGGTGGCGTGAGTTGTGAAACGATTCCACTTGCTTTAAGATGCGTGAGAAAATCATAACTCAAATATTCACCTCCACGATCGGATCGTAGAAACTTAATCTTTCTGTTACGATGGTTCTCCACTTCATTCTGAAATTCCTTGAACTTTTCAAATGTTTCAGATTTATGTTTCATTAAATAGATATACCCATATCTACTTAAGTCATCGGTAAAAGTGAGGAAATAGCGATATCCACCGCGCGTCGAAACACTCATCGGTCCGCATACATCGGTATGTATGATTTCCAACAAGTCCGTTGCTCGCTCCATCATACCGGAGAACGGGGTTTTGATCATCTTGCCCATGAGGCATGGTTCGCATGTGTCAAATGATTCAAAATCAAGAGACTCCAAAAGTCCATCAGAATGGAGTTTCTTCATGCGCTTTACACCAATATGACCTAGACGACAGTGCCACAAATAAGTAGTATTATCACTATCTACTTTGCATCTCTTAGCCTCAATGTTATGGATGTGTGTTTCATCCCTTTCGAGATTTAGAAGAAATAAAGCATTTACAAGAGGTGCATGACCATAAAAGATGTTACTCATATAAATAGAACAACCATTATTCTCCGATTTAAATGAATAACCGTCTTGCAATAAACACGATCCAGAAATAATGTTCATGCTCAACGCAGGCACATAATAACACTTATTAAGTTTTAAAACTAATCCCGAAGGTAAAACTAAGGAGAGCGTGCCGACGGCCATCACATCAACTCTTGATCCGTTGCCAACGCGCATCGTCACCTCATCCCTCGTAAGCCGCCGTCTATTCCGTAGCTCCTGTTTCGAGTTACAAATATTAGCAACTGAACCGGTATCAAATACCCAGGCACTACAACGAGGGCTAGTAAGGAAAACATCAATAACATGTATATCAAATATACCTTTGATGGTGCCAGCCTTCTTGTCCGCTAAGTACTTCGGACAGTTGCGCTTCCAGTGACCCTTGTCCTTGCAATAGAAGCACTCAGTGTCGGGCTTAGGACCAGACTTGAGCTTCTTCTCAGCAGGGGCATTGTGCTTGCCGCCGCCCTTCTTGAAGGGTTTCTTTGCTCCCTTACCTTTCTTAAAGGAGGGCTTGTTGACCATCAACACATGATTATCCTTCTTGATGTCCACCTCTACAGCCTTCAGCTTTGCGAAGAGCTCGGTGATCGTATCAGTGGAACCAATCTGATTATGAGTCACTACAAAACTTTTGTAGCTGGGAGGGAGTGATTGCAGAACCCTGTCAATCTTGAGCTCCTCTGGAATCGTGCATTCCAGTTGCTCAAGACGTTGAGTGTAGCCCGACATCTTTATGGCGTGCTCACTAACGGAACTCCCTTCCTCCATCTTGCAGTTAAAGAACTTCTCGGAGATCTCATATCTCTCAGAACGGGCCTGAGTCTGAAACATGGTTTTCAGCTCCTCGAGGATCTCGAAGGGCCTGGGATACTCTTCAAAACGATTTTGAAGCTCCGGTTCCATAGCAAACAACATGGTGCTCTTAATCACACCATAATCATCTTTGCGCGACTGATAGACAGCTTTCTCATCAGCCGACGCAGTTGCAGCAGGGGGGTCACCTAACGCTTTCCCAAGGACATAGTCCTTTTGTCCGCCAGACAGAATGATTCTTAGATTGCGGAACCAATTGGTGAAGTTAGACCCATTGTTTCTAAGCTTTTCCTTCTCAGCAAAAACGTTGAAGTTGAAGTTGGACTTGGCCATGTGATCTACAGTAATTGCAAGTACAATTTAGACTATGTTCATGATAAATAGTTCAATTTAATCAAATTACTAGATGAACTCCCACTAAATTCAACATCCCTCAAGTTGTTTAGTGAACACGATCCAAATTCACCACACCTAATCCGATCATCACGAGAAGAGATGTGGTTTCAATGGTGGACAACGAAGTGTTGATCATATCATTCATATGACTCATGCTTAACCTTTCGGTTCTTGTGTTCCGAGGCCATGTCTGTACATGCTAGGCTCGTCAAGTTAGACCCAAGTATTTTCGCGTGTGCAAAACTGGCTTGCACCCGTTGTATGTGAGCGTAGAGTCTATAGCACCCGATCATCACGTGATGCTTGGAAACGACGAACTTTCGCAACGGTGCATACTTGGGGAGAACACAGTTTTTATCTTGATCTTTAAGTGAGGAATCATCTTATAATGCTACCGTCGCGATCTAAGCATAATAAGATACATAAAGGGATAAACATCACATGCATATAACTTTATGTGACATGGTATAGCCAATCCTCGCGCAATGATCTCCATCTTGTGCGTTCCGGCATGATCTCCATCACTCCACCATGATTGCCTCCACCACGAATAGCAACTACAACTATTGCTAACTACTTAGCGATAAAGTGAAACTATTACATGGCGTATAAGAAGTTGACACACAGGTCATACACAATTATAAAGACAACCATATGGCTCCTGCTGGTTGTGTACTCATCGACATGCAAGTCGTGAAACATTACAAAACATGATCATCGCATACATTATACACATCACATCTTGGGCCATACCATATCACAGAAAACACTCCCTGCAAAAACAAGTTAGACGCCTCTACTTTGTTGTTGCATGTTTTACGTGGCTTATGGGAGTAGATGCTAAGAACGATTCTTACCTACGGAAAGCCACAACGGTGATATTATGGTTGCCAAACTCCGGTGTTAATCCCATGACAACTATAGTGAGAGAAACTGACATCCACCAGCCGCATGTGTGGAACAAGCCACACGTCAAGTGCGGAGCCGGTCTCACGAACGACGTCGCGTAAGGTTGGCCTGGACCGCTTCAATCTCACTATCCCGCGTCATAATAAGAACACAAACAAGAGGCTTGCAACAGAAAACATCAACGCCCGCAACAACCATGTTGCGTTCTACTCGTGAAACACATCTACGCATAGATCTAGCTCTGATACCACTGAAGGGTTTCGCGGCATAGTAAATCAAAATTTTCTACGGATGCGAATAGAGGGAAAGCCAAGATCTAATCTAGGAGATGCAATCAACGAGAGAGATTGGATTAGATCTTCATACCCTTGAAGATTCGCACAGCGGAACGTTCGTCGGAACGTGGGTGATGTAGTCGTACTCGCTTCTCCTCCTCGCGATCCGATCCGATCTAGCACCACAAGTGGCGGTGCCTCCGTGAGATTCACACGTGCAGCACCTCGACGTCTCCTCCTTCCTCGGACCAGCAAGTATGGTGGAGAGATAGATTGGATCTACAACACGACGGCGTGGTGTATATGGTGGAGAATTTCTGCAGAAGGGCTTCGCCTACAAACAGTCGGGAGGGAGAGAGGAAAGCTAGCAAGGCGGCTAGGGTTTGGAGAAGAGGTGTATGTGGTTGGTGCGCCCCCACCCCTCTTTATATAGAGGGGGGCGCAGCCCTAGCCCCTCCCCCAAGCCCAAAGGATAAGGAGTGGGGGGCATGGACTCTCCCCTCTTCTAGAAACCCTATCTCTAGTTTAAACGATTTAAACTCTCTAGGATCGGCTGGGCCCTATGGGGCCTTGTGCCCCTGGCCCAATGCGGCCAGGACACTCCCTCATAGGCCCATGCCCCCTCCCGGAAGGTGGGGCCACGTTGGTCCCCTTCCGGAAGGTTCTAGAAGCTTCTGGTACAATACCGATTAACCCGGAACAATTCCGAACTCCAAAAACTGCACTGCCTTATATGAATCTTATTCTCCGGACCATTCCGGAACCTCTCGTGATATCCCGGATCCCATCCGAGACTCCGAACAAAAATTCATAAACCAATTATCCAATCTATCCTAGCGTCGAGACACGTTAAGTGTGTGACCCTGCGGGTTCGAGAATATGCAGACATGATCTTCCATCAATAATCAACAGCGGGGTCTGGGTCATATTGACTCCCACACATTCATCGATGATCATATCGGATGAACCATGATGTCAGGATTCAAACAATCCCATATATATATTCCCTTTGTCTCGCGATATTTTACTTGCCCGAGATTCGATCGTCGGTACCGTCATACCTAGTTCAATCTCGTTCACAGCAAGTACTTTACTCGTTCCATAATCCGATATCACTTTGTGATTAACTCCTTAACCACATGCTTGCAAGCGGTGTTGATATCGATTACCGAGTGGGCCCGAAGTATATCTCTCCGACTTGGGAGGGACAAATTCCATCTCGATACATACAACCCAACAGATACTTTCCGATCACCTGAGAGACACCTTTATGATCACCCTCTCATAGGATGACGTTTGATGACATCAAAGCTTTCTTCCGGTACCAGGGAGTTGCATTATCTCATGGTCTAAGGAATACAATATTTGACATAGGAAAAGCTTCGCAAAGATGAACACGATGAAATGATCTAATTGCTTCGCTTAGTTTGGGTGTGTCCATCATATCATTCTCCCAATGATATGATCTCATTATCAATTGACAACTCATGTCTATGGTTAGGAAACCTTAACCATCATTGATCAATGAGCTAGTCCTTAGAGGCGTACCAGGTACACGGTGTTGTTCACAAACCACACAAGTATTAATGTTTCCGCTTAATACAATTCTAGCATGGAATATAAACTTTATCATGAACAAGAATTATAATAATAACATCTTTATTATTGCCTCTAGGGCATAATTCCAACAGATCTTTCCAAAAGTTTCTTGCATAAAGAGCCAGGTATTGTCCGTGGATCCTTTTTATATCTTCGGGACAGTCCAGACCTTCTACCGCATATTCATCATGATCAATCACACTAGTCTTCAAGGCCATGTTGACCCCCTTTTGCATCCCCATAGCTTGAGCACGAGCATCTTCGGCATTCTTGGCAGCCACTTTGAAAGCGGCCATTTCTTGCATTACCTCATTGGATGACATGAGCTGATAGTTATGTCTACCTTGGAGACTTTTCAAATATGTCGGCTCAAATGGCATAAGGGCACTGACATACTTGCGCTTGATCCAAGCATCATCAACATGAGCTGCACCGTGGTTTCTGAAGGTTGTGGCTATTGCCTTGAGCCTCCTATACATGTCCTCGTGGTCTTCTTCATCCAGCATATAAAATCCTTCAGCTTCATTGCTCAAGGCATCATATCTATTCCTTCTCATACTTTCATTTCCAATGAAGAGCTCGGTGAGGGCATCCCAAGCTTCTTTAGCTGTGCTAAGATGCTGAATGTGTGGCATGTCTTTGTCACCCACACCAAGTTGTATCATGTGTAGAGCTGTAGCGTTGAGTTGGCTATCAACCACTTCTCTTCTTGTGAGATTGTTGGGGTTTCCAACATGAAGACCATTTTCGATGATCTTCCACAACTCTATGGAGGAACTGCACACATGAGACTTCATCAAAAATTGCCATTGTGAGAAAGTAGATGCTGAAAGTTTGGGTGGATCACCCCTATTATGTATATGTGGGTGAGGGATAGGCGGGTCAGGGGAATACACATGAGAAACCTCATTGTATCCACCCTTACCGCTATCCTTTTTCGAGGAGGAGCTCTAGCTAGTATCATCACCTACCACTTCGTTATCTTTGGAAACAGTTTTACCCGTTTCCTTGGATTGCGGAGTGGTATCCTCAGAGTTAGATGGAGGTGATGTTGCGGATGTGGAGAGACGCATTATCAATTGACGCATCTCTTCCATCTTAGCCTCCATTGAACTCACCAAGGTTGTTTCCAACGTCTTGAGATCGTTCATGGTGACTACCTCCGGAGCATCATTCCCATCTCCCTTGGAACCCATACTTCCCTTAGGCGGTTAAGCCCGAAATAAGAGCCGAGGCTCTGATACCAATTGAAATGGATCGTATGGGCACCTAGAGGGGGGGTGAATAGGTGCTAACCAATTTTTAATACCTTTTCAATTTTAGGCTTGACACAAAGTAAATTCTCTAGATATGCAACTACGAGAATTTCCCTATATGTAACCCTAACTACTAAGCACGTAAAAGAGGAGCGAGGAAACCGTAGTGGATCACGCGGAGACACGGGGATTTGTTTTACCGCAGTTCCTTCCTTGTTAAGGGAAGTACATCTGCGTTGGAGGGGTGGGCGGTTCTAAGACCACCACGCCACAATAGGCCTCACCCTATTCTCCGATGGATCTCGCCACGAGAGGCCTGCTCCACCTTCTCCACTATTGGATCCCTTCGAGGCGGGAACCGGTGCCTTTTACAACACTATCGGGGCACACACACACAACCGAATTGGGGGCTCCCGAGATGACAACAAGTTGCCACAAGAACAAGGTTTATCAATATAAACACAAACGAGGATCTAGATATTTGCAAGAAATACTAGATCAAAGGTTCTCCAAATGAATGGAGAGGAGATGAATCGCTTGATTGCTGATGATGAAGATCGAGTTCTCCTCCTTCGATTCCCCAAGGGATGGGGCCTTTGGGTGGATCTCGGTGGAGCACTCTTGGATGAAGCTTTCAGATCTGATCTGGTCTTTTTCGAGATGAATCAAGAGTTCTGGCAGGAGGGGGATGGCTGGCTTAAATACCCCCTCCCCAGATCTGGCCGTTGCACAACTTTGGGGGCGGATTATCCGCCCCCCACTTGGGGAGGATTATCCGCCCCCTGGGAAAACTCCGCCCCAAGGGCGGATTCTCCGGGGGAAACTCCGCCCCCTCTCTGGGGCTTGCGCCTTGGTGAAGCTTGGTGAAGATCTTGGGGGCGGATAATCCGGCCCCCCTGAGGGGCGGATTATCCGGCCTAGCCAGACTTTCCGGCCAAAACTCCGCCCCCTCTCTGGGGCTTGCGCCTTGGCGATGAGCAAGGGAGGGCAGATTATCCGGCCCCCTGAGGGGCGGATTATCCGGCGGGGCCGGAAAATCCGGCCAAAATTCTGCCCCCTCTCTAGGGCTTGCGCCTGCTTGGGCAAAGATAGGGGCGGATTATCCGCCCCCAAAGGCAGAGTTCTTTCCCCTTTGTTCCCAAATAGAGCTGCAACACTTCAACACACATTAAATGATCCTTGGTATTGTTATCTAACACACAAAACACTAGGGATTAAGAAATGTTCTTTCACCAGTTAGCCCCCGGTTATATTCTCGCACGTTAGATGAAGATCCAAGGGCTAGGAACGAATCCTTCCTCGGATGGGGGTGGTCAACGGCGGCGACGAACGGTGGCGACGGCCGGTGGCTCGGACTTTGGTGCACGGCGGCGCTAAAGTGGCCCTCGGCAACGACAGGGTAGGCAGCGATAAGCGGCGCGGCAAGGCGAGATCGATAGGTGTATCGGCGAGGTCATGCGCTTCATGTGGCGACGTTGATATGCGGCTGGAGCGGCGCAACTCTGGTGCGGCTCCGGGGAGAAATCCACGTCGTCGTAGAGCTCTGCGGAAGGGGAAAAGTGGTCAAAGAGGTGCGGAAGAACTCAAGGAAGAAATACACAGGAAGAGGAGGGCGAGTGGGCAACCTGAGCATGCTCTACCTCGAGCTCCGAAGCTCGGTGGCGGCGGGATATCCGGCGAGATTGAAAACCGTTCTAGGTGAGTCTAGGGTTTCGGTTTGCAGAAAATAGCATGGGAGAGAGGATTCGATATTTATGGGAGGGGTTACGTGCACGAGGGGCAAGGAAATCTGAACGGATTCATTGAGATTTTGGCTGAAATCGAAACCGGGTCGGGGCGTGTTTGTGCTGGTCTCCAGCGCCGGAGGTTAGGGATGACAGGGCAGGCCCCGCGTCGCAGTGAGAGGGAGATCGGGACGCGGGCTGCTGCTGGGCCGCGCTCGCTGGCTTGTTGCTGTTGCGCGCTGCTCGGGCAGGGGCGCGGGCGATAGGTAGCTCGGCGCAAGGTAGGTGGTCCGACTAGGTAGTTAGGTTTAGTTTTTTTTTAATTCTTTTCATTTTTAGTTTTTAGTGTTTCCTTTATAACTTTTTCATAATAAGTCTAAATGACTTGAAATTTGTTTCTAAAATTTTATAATATTTAGTAGATTATTTTGGGATCATTTTTGTGTCCTTTTATTTAGTTCAATAATGTTGGATTTATAAAACCCTTGTTTAATCATCATAGGTATATTTGCAAAACCTAGTAGGGTTAGGGTTTTCGAATTCAATTCTTGAAATTATTGTATGGATGCAATGCAATGCTCATGAATGACATGTAAAGACAATTTTTTTCCAGTCCCAATTTCTAAAATCTTGGGATGTGACATGTTTGCTGAATTTCTTTGCTATAACCATTTTATGGTTTTGCTACAATAGCGTAAAACTTTAGCTAAAATGTCTCCAGCGAGGTCTTTCGGTGAAAGTCTCCTTCGAGATCGGGTTCGCTACATAATCACTATTTTTTGCTACAAAGTCTCCGACGAGGTTTCCGGCGAATACTCTGGCAGTCTATATTTTCTATTTTTGGGGTGAACCGTTGTAGAAAAAAAAGGGTTATCTATTATCTATTATATGCTAAAAGCAATATAAATCAATTAAGTGATTACTAGACCAATCAAGCAAGCTTTCCTTCACCAAAGAACAAATCCAACTGATAAATAAATATACATAATTGGTGTATTTGGACTGTAGAGAACTCCGATGTGAAAGAATGCCTTTGAGTTTATGTGTGCAACACCGCCCTCAAAGTTTCAAACTCTAAATGTCACGTGAACACACAGTTGTGTGTGCGTGCGTGCGTGCATGCGTTAGGGTGGAAAGTTTAGTGAGATTGTGGTGAGTTAAAAGTCGTCCTCTTCCAAGTGATTGTTGTAGAGTTTAGTATGTCCTTGTAATCACGACCTGAAATTCCTCGTGTACTGTTTCTGCATCTAATTAATTCCCATGTAATCGTGAGAAAAGAGAAATCCCTGATATTCAGTCGTGGCCGGCCAATAAATACAATCCTTGTACGTGCAATGTACCATATGTACCAAGGTATCATTTCTTGATTCTACTCTGACCATCTGTCTAAGAAACAAGAGCTAGATCAGAGAGATATAGGTGTACTAGGGTCGTACCAATCGGCCATGAAGACTTTACCTGATCATGGACGTAAGCTAATTATTCTCCTATAAATACATTCGTTTTGTGCACACTACTTCCATAAGCAGCTCAAACACCCGCAGTTAGCAATCTGACTGTCTCCTCAAAAGAAAGAAGCGTCGAGCATTCCGTGACAATGGTGAACACCAAAGCCATGGCGTCCCCCCGCTTCCTGCTCGTCCTCTTTGCCATGATCCTCCTGGCCGTTACCTCCGTCAAAGGGCGTCCTGACGGCAGCCCGATGGTTTCACCGGCGACTGCACCGTCCTCCGCCGGCAGGCAGTACATACACGACTACTACATAGCAAAGATCAAACACTGCATCCAACTCCGTGATAGGAGCCCCACGGATGAAAGAGAACAGTATGCCGCGGACTGCATGTGCGCCATCATGCGCGACATCGCCGCGCCCCACGGGGGAGCCTCGCGGATGGAAGGGAGCGGAGCGCCGGGCGTCGTCATGCACCAAGAGCTCACTGCGTCTGCGAGCATAGCTGTGATCGCCGGGCGGCTGGAGGAGTTCGTCCAAATGCTCATGGCCATGATTACTGGGGATTTAGGCCTCTCCATCTGATGACGCTCACTGAGTGGTACTCGTGCTGGCGCTGCACAATGCATGCGTCACCTCTTCTAGTAGCAGTGTTTAGCTGCCCTAAATAAATAATGTGCAATACACCATCTTGCACTGGTTTGGACCCAGCTTTCTTAGCGATGTCCACATGTTGATCATATGGAAGATTCTGTTACTGAAGGTCTTCTAAATAAAAAAGTTAACTTATACTATACATCTTATGCGTTTTCCCCATCTTGCTTTTGTGCTCATATATTCTTTGAATAGCAACATCATTGGTCTGGTCATGTACTTTTAAGGCTGTTTGGCATAAGATTCATAAGACATGGAAAAGGAAAATATGTACTTAATAGCTCCGGATGTTGTATGAACCTGGTTGTGGCTTTATTTATAAAGCAGGGCGAAAGCCTGTTTCGAGAATAGCTTCGGAACAAAGATCGGATATAGAACATAAATGGGAACCAATAAACATTCAACTTAGAATCAACCAGCGAATTTTGCAGAGATAAAGAGAAAAAGGCACGTTACATCCAAGCACCAATTCAAGCTTTTAGGACTCACTATAATAGGCTAGCAAAACCACCAGTAGTACGGATCAACAGGGTAGAAACCCCTCATTGTAGAGCATGCTAAAAGGGAACGGTGGATAAGTTTGCGGCACATCAAAAAATCGATATTACAAGTTTTTTCCAGGCATTGTTCGATGGACTAGAGCTGCTGGTTGTAATGCGATCAACATCCTAAAGCCCTAAAGCCCGCCAACCGCCACCCACATTCAGGGTTTGAGGGCCAGGGCCAGCCTGAACTTGGGGCTCTTCTCGATGGCCTTAGTGTCGATCTCGGTGGAGAAGGTGGTGAGGGACTTGGGCCTCCAGGCATGTTGTAGGAGCGTGCTCACGGTGCTAGAGTTGTTGAAGCGCGCCTTCACAGTGGTCAGGGGGTCCAGATCATGTTATGTCTCGACCGTGACGGTGTTCTCATTGGTTGAGAAGGTGTGAGAAATCTCTCCTCCAACAGCTATGGTGCCATGCACCTAGTGCTCGTAGGAAGAAGCAAGGGTGTCTCCCTTGTTGTTCCTGAATTTGCAAATTGAACACCATCTGAGCCAGATCATGCAAAAGAAAATAAAACAGTAAAATAATGTGCTCTTGGACCTCTTCAACAATAAAATAATCTGATGTTTAATAAGAGAGACTGCTAAGGGCAATGGATACATGTAGAAGATAAACATCATGTAAAGACTATGATAATTTAAGATCAATCAATGTACTGATACAATACAAGACCGGTAGAAACAACTTATAGATTCAGGGAAGCAATGAGATCTTTATTAGTGTGGCTCACTCCAGCATTATACTAGGTGAAGTCTCCATAGGCAATATCAAATTCAACATCAATACCAAAAGCTACTATTTTAGTCCCAACTTCACCAGAAAAGTTAAAAAGAGGGTTTGCATTCAGGCCA
This sequence comes from Avena sativa, assembly GCA_916181665.1. Taxonomy (NCBI): domain Eukaryota; kingdom Viridiplantae; phylum Streptophyta; class Magnoliopsida; order Poales; family Poaceae; genus Avena; species Avena sativa. The sequence goes on along the minus strand of OV702279.1, from coordinate 362,844,603 downwards.
ACACTGAGGAGTGGGTTCACGACAAAATAAAAATGAAAACGGGTTATTACTTCATTCTTTACTTAAAGGAGTGGATTCGCAAAACAACAAAATATAATAACATATAACTATTCCTAAAAGATGTCTATAGATGAGATCGTGCTGGTAGTTGTAGCATGAAAACATAACTTAGACCATCTAGTTCGGGATATTATATATAAACACAAAAATATAATAACATATAACTATTCCTAAAAGAATTCTATAGATGAGATCGAGCTAGTAGTTGTGGCATGAAAACATTACTTAAATCATCTAGTTAAGGATATTATAAAAATACGCTATAGATGAGATCGAGCTAGTAGTTGTGGCACGTTACATCCAAGCACCAATTCAAGCTTTTAGGACTCACTATAATACGCTAGCAAAACCATTACTTAAATAATCTAGTTAAGGATATTATAAAAAGAATTCTATAGATGAGATCGAGCTAGTAGTTGTGGCAAGTTACATCCAAGAACCAATTCAAGCTTTTAGGACTCACTATAATACGCTAGCAAAACCACCGGTAGCACGGATCAACCGAGTAGAAACCCCTCATTGTAGAGCATGCTAAAAGGGAAAAGTGGATAAGTTTGCGGCACATCAAAAAATCGATATTACAAGTTTTTTCCAGGCATTGATCGATGGACCAGAGCTGCTGGTTGTAATGCGCTCAACATTCTAAAGCCCGTCGACCGCCACCCACATTTAGGGCTTGAGGGTCAGCCTGAACTTGGGGCACTTCTCAATGGCCTTGATGTCGATATCAGTGGATAAGGTGGTGAGGGACTTGGTCCTCCAGGCGTGTTGTAGGAGCGCGCTCACGGTACTAGAGTTGTTGAAGCGCGCCCTCACAGTGGTCAGGGGGTCCAGATCATGTTATGTCTCGACGGTGACGGTGTTCTTGTTGGTTGAGAAGGTGTGAGCAATCTCTCCTTCGACAACTATGGTGCCACCATGCACCTGGTGGTTGTAGGAAGCAGTGGTTTTTTTTTTGGAAAAGGGTGCTTTTATTACTTATAGTAATGTTTATACTCGGCCTCTGCATAACCAAGATGCACACAACCGCACAAACCACACAACCAAAGGAAAATAAAGCATAGTAAAATTTCAAAGTCTCAACTAAAAACAAGAGGCCTCAACTATGGCAGATCAATGCGCAAATCACACGGCCTTCCATGTAGGGAGAAAATATCTCTCGTCATGTCCTTCAAACGCGTATACCCCTCCAAAAACAAGTCTCGAAACTCTATACATTGAAGAATAGTCCATGATCGGAGGATAGCTGTGGACCGATAAATAATCTGTAGGAGAGAAGACACAATGTTACTAAAAACCTTGTCATTTCTATAGAGCCATAGCGACCAAATAATGGCAAGCGCTCACACCCTAAACAAAATCATATATTTATCATCAACTTCATACAACCAATTACCAAAAACATTGTTCACTGAACGTGGAGTGATAAACCAGAAGCTATTTGGCTGAATGACCATATGGAACGAGCAAATTTACAGTGGAAGAATAAATGACGAATTGTCTCCTCGTGATGACAAAACACGCACTGTGTACTTTCATGCCAATTTCTATTTGCAAGATTATCTTTAGTAAGAATTACACCTTTACGTAGATACTAAGCGAATATCTTCGTCTTAAGGGAGATTTTTATTGTCCAAATTTTACTGTTATCATCGAGCGGGATATCAGGTTGAACCAAAGCTCTATACAGTGAGGCAACTGAAAATTTATCACTCTCTTGTAATTTCCATTTTAACTCATCTACACCATCCGACAATTGTATCATGGATAATCGTAATAACAAATTATTCCAAGATACCAGTCGAGGATCTATGAGACTTTCTTCTGAAAAACACGTTAGGAGGATTATCTTTCATAACAGTGGAAAGTGTGTCCCCTTTGTGTCTAATAATCGAGTATAGAGTTAGATATTATTTGCGAAGAAAAGTTTGGCCAAGCCATTTATCTTCCCAAAATCTAATATGTGTTTCATCCTTAATATTAAAAGCATCAAAATGGAAGAAATGTTTTTTGGTCGCCATTAGACCCGCCCAAAAATGTGAGTCACCAGATTTCCAAACCACTTGAGACGCAACTTTGGACCCTACATATTTTTTCCATAAAATGGTTTGTCAGACACCATCCTCGGTAAGTAGTTTGAAAAGCCATTTACCCAGAAGTACGGTGTTTTTGACTTGCAAATCATGTATGCCCAGTCCACCGTATTCTTTCGGTCGGTAAACCATATTCCATTTGGTCATTCGATATTTTTTTTTCTCACTATCCTCTTGCCAAAAGAATCTTGACCGGAAATAATCCATTTTCTTCAAGACAACTTTTAATAGCTGGAAAAACGAGATCATATACAGTACCATATTGGTGAGTACTAAATTTATGAGTACAAGTTTTCCGCCAAGGGATAGTAATTTATCTTTCTAATTAATGAGACGTTTTTGGAGTCTCCTTTATTGTTCCTGAATTTGCAAATTGAACACCATCAGAGCTAGATCATGCAAAAGAAAAGAAAACAGTAAACTAAGGTGCTCTTGGACCTCTTCAGCAATAAAATAATCTGATGATTAACAAGAGAGACCGCTAAGGGCAATTGAGACCTACATAAGCTAAATATCATGTATAGACCGGACGTACGCGAGTTATCCCCCTATATAAATACGTCCTGTTTTGAACACTACCTACCTCCACAAGCAGCAGCCCCACACCCGCAGTTAGTAAGAGTTTGCACTTCGGTTCAGAACCCCTAAACTCAATCTGCATTCTAAAAATTAAGAAATACGAAAATATTTCTCGATCGATTAGTGGGATACTTTGCAGATTCTTGCATAATTTACATCAAGTTAGCAAAATAATCTACCCCTAACGGTGGAGATCATCGGAGCTCCGGTCGTCCCGCTTTTCCGCGCTTTTCCTCTCCGCCTCCAGCGGTTCTACTGCAGCCGACGGCACTTGGCCGCGTGCTCCGCGGTTTCGCGAGCGTGGATGGCCACCATGGCTGCCGCGACCTCCTCGGCGTCCCGGAGCATCATCTCCGCCACCATCGCCTCGGACGCAGTGATAGCCTCCGCGAGGGCCGTTGCGTCCTCGGTGTGGTCGTGGGCGTAGATTCATCCCCGCCAACCACCGCCTCCATGACCTCCGGGGGCTGCAGTACCCAGCCTCCTCCCCCATCCCTACGCGGACGCTCATCTTGCGGTGAAGGCCGAGAAATCGCTCGCCGGAGATGCTCGAAATGGGGCGGTGACTAGGGCTGGACATAAAACTCGAAACTCGACGAGTTTAATGAGCACTCGTTTGCTCGACTCGTTTCCTTAACGATTCGAGCCGAGCTATAGTTTTTGCTCGATATCCTTAACGAGCTAAATGATCGAGTTAACGATGTTCGTGAGCTACTCGCTAAGCTCGATAACAACAAAGGTATGGCCCACTTATGTTGCTACATGTCTAATTCGACAGCCCATCTAAGACAAACAACTGACCCATTAAGAAATACCACATCTCCGCCTTCTCGATCTAGATCTGGTGACCACGGCACCGACCGAGCCCTGCCGGCTGGAGTCCTTCTCGTCCGTTCTAGGCCTCCCTACTCACACCAATTCACGTGGATAAGCGTAAGATGCCATCCAAGCACTCCTATTGATAATTATCTGTCATATTTTAATACTGATATATATGTGGTTGTAATTGTCGTTTTTAATTATCGGTATGACTTTGTCTATGTATTTTCTTAATGAGCAGCTCGTGAGCGCTCGATAACATCTAACGAACTGAGCCGAGTTTTACTTTTTGCTCATTATCCTTAACGAGTTTAATGATCCGAGCCTTAACGAGCGTGAGCCTTACGGGCCGAGCCTTAACGAGTCGAGCTACTCGATAGTCCAGCCCTAGCGGTGACGCGAGGGAGGAGGCGGAGAAAATGAGTGTTTTAACCCATTTCCTCCGCCGCGGCCGGCCCTCGCGAAATTGCGATACGAACATGCCTGTTTACGGTTTCTATCATATGCACACTTTTACGATCCAGGCCTGTAAATTCATCGGATTTTTAAGAATACCGCGGGTTATATAGGGACTGCTAGTCTTCTCTAATTATTCCTCGAAAGAAAGAAGCGTCGGAGCATTCCAGCCGCGACAATGGCGAGCACCAAAGCCATGGCGTCCGGCCGCATCCTGCTCCTCCTCACCGTGACCCTCCTGACCGTGGCCTCCGTCCAGGGGCGTCCCGGTGGCAGGCCTCTGGCTGCACCGGCGATGGCACCGTCCGTCCTCCGCTGGCAGGGAGTACACGCTGGACAAAATGGCCGAGATCAGACCTTTGACTGGGCCTAGTTGACCTCCGAAGGAGGAGCCTGGCCGACGACAGAGAGCGGAGCAACGTCCTAAAGTGCATCAACCTCGCACTCGACTGAATGAGCGGCCAAGACCTGCTCTACCTCTTCGAAACACTGGCAGGTGACGCTCACTGAGAGTGTGCTGCACAAAGCATCACCTGATGATTCAGTACTCCATCAGTTTCACTTAACTTAGATTCATCTAGATATAAATGTATCTAGTCATATTTTAGTGCTAGATAACTTTATATCTAGACTTTTTAAGGCAACTAATATGAGTGAGAGGAGTAGTAATAATACGGAATTCCTACACAACAGGCACATCAGGCAGGCACATCAGGCTGGCTGTCTGTTAGTTTGCTTTTCTCGGCGGGCGACGCAAGCGCGGCAGGATCAGATTGTTATCCAGCTTAATATAAAAATTCGAATTCAAAAAGTTTTGTAGCTTAAATCATTTATTCGATTAAAAATCTGTTTTTACCATTGGACTACTCGCGACGAGATCTTCGAAACTAGATCCCATACTGATATGTTTTGACAAAAAAAAATTTCAGACCAAAAAGTTATCCACCCCGTTATACGTAGAGCTATATACACTTTTAGTCCCACAACTTGCATGGTAAGAACGTTTTAGTCCCACATCTTAAAAACTGAGCAACACTAGTCCCACAACTTGCATGCAGAGAGCATTTTGGTTCAATTTAACCAAACTTCAGCAAGTTTGGAAATTTCTCCACAATTTTTAAAATAACCCTTATGTATTTGACAAAAAAAAATTTCAGACCAAAAAGTTATCCACCCCGTTATACGTAGAGCTATATACACTTTTAGTCCCACAACTTGCATGGTAAGAACGTTTTAGTCCCACATCTTGAAAACTGAGCAACACTAGTCCCACAACTTGCATGCAGAGAGCATTTTGGTTCAATTTAACCAAACTTCAGCAAGTTTGGAAATTTCTCCACAATTTTTAAAATAACCCTTATGTATTTTTCTCTAGTATTTGTGTCTTTGTTGTTGACTGATAAACAGGTCCACCTGTACAAATAAAATAGTTAAATGTATAAAAACGAGATTCGAACTCAACACCATTGAGTACCTACAAACCACACAAGCCACTAGACCAAACATGCCATTTGTTACTTAAAAGGACGTAATTATTTTTATACAACTTAAAACCACATATGCGTGTAATAAGAGCTCATGTCAACCGTCAGCATAATTTTTTTGCAAAATTATTTTGGATTGAATTTTTTTTAATCCTTTTATCAGCATACACGCACAAAAAAAATACTCGCGTGTGCACAAATTATTTTGAATTTAAAAATTTGCATCTTTTTCAGAATTTTTCATGGCTTTAAAACACATATTTCTTAATGTCCAAAAGTAAGTCTGGATGTAACATGTATGTACACTCAATCAATCAAGCTATACTTCACTATGTGTGTATGCGCTAGTATAAGTAACTTTCTTTTGCACGTGTGAGCCAATAAAAGCTAGCTGTTGTGTGGTGATACTAACTCAGCCTAAAAATAATATATAATAAAGAAGCGATCCAAAAATTATATCCTCTTCTATGCTGTAGTGGTGAAGCTTGAATTTCTTTAGTAGTAGGTCTTGAGATCAGTTCCCACTATTGTAGGTAAATATTTTTATATTTGTTTTCTTATTTGTATAACCACTGACACATGGGACCGCTTGTCAGACTGTGTGAGCGCAGGGAGAGAAAATACATAGGGATTATTTTGCAAAAGTTCGATGCCACATTTGACATATATGTGGACAAATTTGGTTAAAATCACAGAAATTCGATCGAATTGGACTAAAGTATTCCTAGATTGCAAGTTGTGGGACTAATCTTGTTCACTTTGCAAGATGTAGGACTAAAATGTTCCTACGATGCAAGCTGCGGGACTAAAAACGTATATACCTCTTATATGTACGTTACCCACTATGTAACATGTAAATAACCCTCTTTTTAAGGAGATATGTGTGGATAAATTTTTTCATATAGTGTAAAACTACTGATGTTATCAATACTTGCTGCGATGCAGGTGTTCGTACAGACGTCTTACAGCACGGAGCGTCTGATCCGGATCAAACGGCTCATACAAAAAGTATACTTCCGCGAGCACTTTCTATGGTATACAGCTGGGTACGTCCAAGATTTACTCCTTTCCTGGCGGAGCACCACCCCCCTTATGCACTTCCTCTCTCCTAACCCCTGTCCGCGCCGCCGACGCCCGTCACCGGTGCTCCCTCCCAACCTCGCCCCTCAGCTCGATCCAGTTTCTCCCGCGCCTGTGTTTCCGCGCTCCCTCCCAACCTTTGCATTATCTTCCAGCTTCGGAGCTGCCGCACGAGCATTATCCGAGAAATGAAGGGGACCTTTGTGCCATCTCCCGGTGCGTCCTTCGAGCCCGGTAGTCATCGGTCCGGTTAGCTTTAGTGTTAACAGATGGATATCTTTAGTACTACTAGATGGTTAACTAATACACGCTAGAATGTACCATTTTTTTGTTATATAGCACGGGGTAAGTTTAGCGCCAATATGTGGGTAACTTTAATGTTAACATATGGATAACTTTAGTGTTAATAGGTGGGTAACCTATACATATTAGTATGTGTTATTTTTGCTATAGCATAGGGCGAGTTTAGTACTGAGATATGGGTAACTTTAATGCTAACAAATGGATAACTTTTAGGAATAACACGTGGGTAACTTATACTATAGAATGAATAAGTTTAGTGCGAGTAGTTGGATAACTTTAGTGTTAACGAGTGGGTAACTTTTACATGCTATGGTATGTAAAAAGAGCATATGGAATAGATTATGGATGACTTCAATGTTAATAGGTGGGTCACTTATTTCTTATAGCATGGCGTAAGTTTGGTGTTATTTAGTGCTAACGAGTAGATAACTTTAGTGCTAATAGGTGGGTAACCTTTATATATTAGTATGTGTTACTTTTGCTATAGTATGGGATGAGTTTAGTACTAATATATGGGTAACTTTAGTGCTAACAGATGGATAACTTTTAGGGATAACATGTGGGTAACTTATACTAGAATGGATAAGTTTAAGTCCAGTAGTTGGATAACTTTAGTGTTAACGGGTGAATAACTTTTACATACTACGGTATGTAAAAAGAGCATATGGAATAGCTTATGGATGACTTTAATGTTAATAGGTGAGTCACTTGTTTCTTGTAGCAGGGCGTGAGTTTGGTGTTATTTAGTGCTAATAGGTGGGTAACCTATACATATTAGTATGTGTTATTTTTGCTATAGCATGGGGTGAGTTTAGTACTAATATATGGGCAATTTTAGTGCTAACTGATGGATAACTTTTAGGGATAACATGTGGATAACTTATACTAGAATGGATATGTTTAGGGCTAGTAAATGGATAATTTTAGTGTTAACGGGTGGATAACTTTTATATACTACGGTATGTAAAAAGAGCATATAAAATAGCTTATGGATGACTTTAATGTCAATAGGTGAGTCACTTGTTTCTTATAGCAGGACGTGAGTTTGGTGTTATTTAGTGCTAACGAGTGGATAAGTTTAGTGATAATAGGTGGATAACCTATATATATTAGTATATGTTACTTTTGTTATAGCATGGGGTGAGTTTAGTACTAAGATATGGGTAACTTTAGTGCTAACAGATGGATAACTTTTAGGGATAACACATGGATAACTTATACTAGAATGGATAAGTTTAGGGTCAGTAGTTGGATAACTTTAGTGTTAACACGTGGGTATATAAATAGAGCACGTGAAATAGCTATCTAATATATCCATGTGGGTAACTCTTAAATACTGAGGTATGTAAATACGGCAGCCGCCCCTTCCCTATAACCCCTCCTTCCATGTGTGGCAGCGCCGCCCCACCCCTAGGAGTCTGTAGCATCTCAATTGTCTAACAACTGTAATGCTACTTGATCTAGTAATAAAATGGCCACTTCCTATATATAATTGTTGCATCATCATCATATCATGCTCATGTCATCATGCCACCTTGCATTTGAGCATCATACAAAAACCCTTGAGCTTTGGTTCTTATCTCATATGCATTATTATTTATATTTGCCTCTTGATATTGTATTTGGTTCTTGATATATTGTTAAATGCCCAAGTTGAGTTGGGGGCATATCTTTTATTGACTCCACCACCCTTTCTTTCACCACTTTATAATTCCACCATCCAATTAATATGAGCTTGCATTTTATTTGAGTTACTTCTAGCTCATGTGGGTTGGGTGGATCCCTCTCAAATTCTTTTGCTTGGCCTTACTCCACTTTGGAGGATGCAAATAAATAAATGCCATGAAATATTATTTTGTAGTCACAAGATAAAATCTAGCATTTAATGCATTTGCATGGGCCATGCAACCCTCACCAACTTTGGTCATCTTTGGTTTTATTTGAAGTTTGAGTGGTTCATCTCTATCTCTATCCTTTCTTTTAGGCTTGATATATTTTTGATCTTGCTTAGACCTCATCCCCATCTCTATCTACCCCATCACCACCTTTTCTTCTTCTCTCTCTTTGGCTATCTTGTTTGAGCTTGTGTGATCATGCTTGATCTAGTCAAGTGAACCAATCCATCTCTCTCTCTCTCTCTTACCCTCTAGCTAAGATCCTACCCTATCACCATACCCCATCTAACCCTAAAACCCTACCCCCTCTTTAAACCATCCCCCATCCATGCATGACCATGTGGGCATGCCCAAACCCTAAACCTCCCCTCTCTCTTTACATCTCAAAACCCTAGCCACCCTTCCCCTAGGCCGAGCCCACTTGTCCTTCTCCCTCTCCCCTCTCTACCATGCTACCCCAACCCTGGTTCCAACCTAACCGAGGCTACCTACCCGAGCCCCCTCTAACCCTAGCTCCCACCCGAGCGCCCCCTCTCCTCTCTCTTGCTCTCTCTCTGCCTGGCCTGCCCCACCCCGAGCTCCCTCTTGCCTGGCCCACCTGGCAGCCTCCAGCCGAGCCTCCCCACCGTCCTTGCACCACCTACCCTGGCCCCATGCCGTGCACGTGAGGAAGGTGAAAAAGGTGGCCGACGCCACCTTCCCCTCCCCCACGCCATCCCCACCTCACCCCGTCCTTATCTACCTCCCTCCCAACCCTCTGGCCTCTCCCAGATCTCCCTAGAGGCCCTGCCTCGCCTCCCCCCTTCTCCCTCTTTCTCCACCGCCACCATCCACCGACGACGTCCACCGTCGGCCTCCACCTCCCCTAGCCACACCAGCCGGAGGCGTGGCGTTTCAGGCTGTCGGGTAAGACCACGAGGAACCCCTGCTTCGCCCTGGACACGCCAACGCGGAGGAGAAGGCCTAGGAGCGCTGGACACCGACGCGAGCCGACGCAAACCCTAGCTTCGCTGGCGCCAGCCTCGCCGACGATCGTGACCTCCCCGAGCCTCGTCGACCACACCAACGTCCCCGCGGTGAGTCCCCGAGCCTCCTAGACATGCCCCTGCCCTGCCTCGTTTCTTGTCGGCGACGAGCGTTCCGTCGAGCACACTCTGTGCACCGGCGGCCGCGCGCGTCCGCTCGCTCCCGCGCCGTCTAGGGCTTTATCTAGTCCGCGCCCGCCCTCCAGACACCAACCTCACACCAGCGCAGTGGCTCTGCCCCTCTGCGCGCGCTACCCACGTCGCGGGTTCGATTCCCCTCCTCGCTGCGTCGCACACCGCGCGCGCCAGACGGTGGGGGAAGATCCACAGTGCGCGGCGTCTGTTTTGCAAGAAACCCCCCCCCCCCACCTTTTCGTTTGCGCAGCCGCGACCCTCAGGCCCCACCTGTCTGTGCCTCTGCCTTTTTGCAAAAAGGCTCCCGACAAACGTCCCAATCAACCCGCGGTCCCTTAACCACCCTCCTGTCAGCCTCCGCCGCTTCCCCGCTGGCACGTGGGCCCGCGAGCCACTGACCCCACTCGTCAGCCTCGGTGGCTGGCAGCAGCCGCGGTATAAAAGGTTCTCGGTGCGCGTGTGGCCTGAGCCAGCTCTGGCCCCACCCGTCATTGGGCGTGGCTGGGTCTGTTTAGGTGACAATAGGTTTTCTGCATATCTGTTCAAAATTTAAACTATTCAAATTAGTTTAAAATTCAAATTTCAACTCGGTTTTCAAATAACTTTTAAATTATAAACCCAAATTTAACAAATAATATATGAATTTGAATCAGAAAAATGTGAAGAATTCAAATATGCTATCCACAATATCAATTGAGCACTTTATTTTCTAAGTTGAATAAAATTACATAAAATGCCCTTAACTTAATTAATTAATAACTTTTGTTTTATAACTCCGAATTTAACAAATGATATGTCTAAAATGATTAGCTCGACGAGACCTTTCTGTTTATGCATACCATGATATGAATTGAAGCATGCATCATATAAATATAATTTGTACAGCAACTAATATGAGAATAAAATGGGGCCACAACTCAATAAAATGACTTATTCTTGTATTCCACACCTCACCCATGCCATGCTATTTTAATGCCATGCAAATTGTGCATCATTCATCATGGCATGACTGTTTGCTTGTCGCATTTTATTCGTATGCTTGCGCACTTTATTTATGTTGGCCCTTGTTTGTTTGGTTCTTCTTCGAATAGACGCTGAGCAGGGGATATATCAAGAGAACCAGGAGCACTACCCAGATCCTTCTCTCACTTCAACTGAGTTGCCAGGCAAGCACTACCACATGCTTGCATACATACAGTACCTATTTCCTCTATCTTATTCTTGCATCATTGAGTCGCGTCTGCATTAAACTGAATCCCAAGTATTGCATAGCCCTTACTTTTAAACCCCACCAAGCTTGTTCCTCCATCCCGTGAGCCATTACTACAGGAGTTGTTTGAGCCATGCGAGTCGTAGAACAGCATGTGTAGGGTATGTGAGAGTCTGATGGATAACGAGGTACCTAAACAACTTAACCTGAGTAGTAATGGGATAACTAATGAAAGTGGCACCGGTGGGCAATATCTGCTATTTGGTTTTTCATGCTCACTTGTGTCCCGTAGGACCCCGAGTACTTGAAACCTGTTCCTTGAATATTCGCGCTATCCACATCCAGGAGGCTTATGGGACCCCCCTGAGCCAGAGCTTGATTCATTCTTATTTCTTGGGGCCACAAACTAGTTTGAGGTTTTATTACTATCATGTACCTATGCCATGCTTTACTGCTTAATTACGATTGTGCGAGGAGCACCTGCACTGTTTAGGTAAGCGGAGTGTTTTCGCGGTATCGACAATCCCAGTTTTGGGTTCCCAGTCGTTTACAGCCACTGGCGCAAACCTTGGGTCCGTCTCGGAGTCAGCTGGCTTCGTTGCGGGTGTACTCAATGGGGTGGCCCCCTGAAATATTTCTGAATCCTGTGATTGCTTTGTCGTGAAGGCCTCGTTGGGTTTTGATTTGGTTTTTCCGAGGTTGATCGAGTGTGTGTTGCTATTTGTGCACCCCTGCAGGGTAAAACTTTCTGAAAGCCGTGTCCGCGGTTATGGACGACTTGGAGCACAGTTTCTTGATCATAGACAAGCATAATTAAAGTACCGCTTTTAATTTGACTAAGTAACTGACTAGTAAATAGTGCAACACTCATGGAATGGTTAATAAAATTGCCAACGGATGGGGGTTGTTCGTCCGCTTCCTCGTTGGTAAGCGAGGAGGAGGATGGATCTGATGATATTACTGTTATAACTGTGGTCATTAATTTACAGACATCCGTCTATCTTTGGTTAGGCGGATGGTTAGCGAGTTTCTATAGAACTGTTAGGGTTTATCTTTTGCTGCAATTGCGTCACCCCAGGTTGTGTCCCCTTTAGAGGCATAAAGACTTGCTGAGTACCCCTAGGGTCTCACACGATAAATTATTTGATTCAGATGAACAGGTACACTCACAAGATGGATACTGGGTGGAGGAGGCCGATGATGTGGGCAACGATCGTTCGGTGTAGAGATTCCGGGAACAGGGATCCGTGAGATCTGTGGGCGGTATGTGCTTATTTATGGGGTATCTTATGCCGATTTGCTTATTATCCGTACTCGGATCTTGTTTGCCGCTTCCGCCTGATACTCTGATGTGTGATGTATGAGGAGATATCCTAAACTATTATATCTATCTAGTACATTCGAATCTTGCCGTATGGCGTTGCTATATTTCCTTTCTTTTTAGATGGTATGGCTCTGATGTACTATTGTATGGTGGCTTGCATACATACTCATTTGTGTATGTAGTTGATCCCTTCGCCTGCCGATTACGTCGCCCGTACTTGTCCCGATGATTGGAAATGGTTGGGACAGCCGAAAGGTCTACCTGTGAGTGGCATTTGGCCCCACCGTACTATTTCAACCATTTCCGCTCATCCAGGCTTGTATCTAGGAGCGTAATTCACTGAGGTAGTTACAATTGGTATCAGAGCCATCCCGCCCTTCAGGGTCTCAGCCAAACGGTCGTTGTCAGTCTAGCAAATATTTTGGTAGTTATGTATACTAGGGAAAAACAAAACGCGAGAGTAGGACTGCTTCCACTTTTCTTCTTAACCACCCACCCACCCTTTTTCTGGTAAGGAAGTGTAACGTTTTCAATCCTCTCCTTAAAAGTTCAAACTAGGATTCACGTGTTCTGGGTTTCCGTAGTACCATAGGTTGTGTATGTGTGTGTGTGTGTAATTCCTTGTCTATCTGTTGCATCCAAGTTGTTATCTAATCAGCCTTTGGGTTATCAACTGTTGGTACATTCCATACCGACAGGCTTTTGCAAACCGACGCGATCTGTCTTACTCTTTGTTATCCGACGTTATCTTGTTTGGGGTGTTCGTTTCCGTAGTTACTAATCTTTAGGTTCAACGTGAGAAGAAGGGGTTAGGATATGTGTTCCACTTGTTCATGTGCGGAGTAATGATTTGAGTGCGGGATGGAGTCGCGACCATACCACTACTCTTATCATTCGCTTTTGTATATTGAATTGGTAGAGTCACTAATCTTGATTCGTTAAGTAATTTTGCGCATCTATTGGTATTTTAATGCCGAAATTTGTGGAAAATTTTTCTTTGATATATTTGTGTACCACACTCCTTTTCAGTCGTGTGCGATATGCTTAATATCTTTTAGGTGCTTTGAACTTTGTTGATATTTTAATATCATCTTAGTAAATTGTATCCTTTAATCTTGGTTAATTCCATCTTGGTACTATTTTGGATTATTATTATTCTCCATTATAGTACTGACTTGTGTTTTATATCAATCACAGGATGGCTCCACCACGCCGTTCTGATGAGGACATACCACCTGAACTGGGCTCCGCGTTGTCAAACATCGCCAATGCCTTGGCAGCAATGCAGCAGAACCAGCAGCGCTTTGAGGAAAGTGTTCGGAGGAATGAGTTTGCTCCACTACCTCCACCTCCCAAGCGAGGAGACATCAAAAGCTTCCTGAAGTTCAACCCTCGCCAATTTGATGTTTCTGATCGACCACTGGATGCGGATGATTGGTTGCGTGAGATGTCAAGGCTACTCGAGACTGCTGATGTTCCTGAGCAAGAGTGGGTAAAGTGTGCTACTCACCTTCTGAAGGGAGATGCAGCTCTCTGGTGGGAGAATTACCTGAAGGCAAACTGCACTGGTTTTCAGCCTACTTGGGAACGGTTCACTAGAGCGTTCAAAGAGCAGTATCTGTCAGAAATTGTCATGGAAAGGATGAAGGAAGCGTTTCTCAACCTCAAGCAGGGAAATGATAATGTCAACACCTACATCAGGAACTTCATGAATCTTTCTCGTTATGGTGGCGATGAGATCTCTGATGACAAGAAGAAGCAAAAGAGGTTCAGGCAAGGGCTCAATGCATCGATTAAATATGCAATCACACATGCAAGGCCGGCGTCTTTTCTGGAACTTCAGCATACAGCTCTCCAGGAAGAAGCAAGTAGACAAGTGTTTGAGGAGTCAAAGAAACACAACCGTGATGCACCAAGCTCTTCAGCTATGTCAGCTCCTTCTAAGCGGCGTGTCTGGGTTCCTAACACCCCACCGTCGCTCCCGGCTTCACCAAGACCTTCAAGCTTCGCGGCAAGGCCACCAAACTTCATCACTGCTGCTCCCAGGGGCTACACCCACAACTACCTTGGAGCGCCTGGCGGAGTCCCTGGCTACGTTGCTCCACGTCCACCTGGTGCTTGCTTCACGTGTGGAGACTCTGGACATCTAAACTGGAACTGTCCGTTGAAAAACAAAGCTCTTCCGCCACCACCTCCAAGATCTGCGGCAAGCTCTCCTATGGTTCGTGCACCACCACCTCGGGCTCTCAACATCAACACCAAGCCCGGGTCTACTGTTGCTCGTGCCAACTGTGTCAACGCCGCTCAAGCTGAGCATGCACCTGGAGTTGTGATGGGTATGCTTCCCGTTAACTCAGTCCCTGCACGAGTTTTGTTTGATTCTGGTGCATCGCATTCTTTTGTTTCTATCAAGTTTGCTTATGAGAATGGGTTAGCGTTGGTCCCTCTCCTCAAGCGGTTAATGGTCCTTTCTCCTGGAGCAAATATGGCAGCTTCTAAAATCAGCCATGGCAACCAAGTTGAGATTGGTGGCTCTTCGTTCTCGGCATCCTTAATTGTTCTGGGCAATTCTGACATTGATGTCATCTTGGGCATGGATTGGTTGACAGCAAATGCAGCTGTGATTGATTGTGCTGAACGCTCGGTTTCTCTGAAGATTCCTGAAGGCCATATAGTCTTTTCTCCAAGTCTGACTCCTGTTGTCCAGCTTTTCTCTTTGGCGGCTCTGAATGATGATGCTATGGAAGCTATTCAGAGTGTTCCGGTGGTCTGTGAGTTCCCAGATGTCTTTCCTGAAGAGTTGCCGGGTATGCCTCCGGATCGTGAGGTTGAGTTTGTAATTGAGCTTGAACCTGGAACTGCTCCTATCTCCAAGCGGCCTTATAAAATGGGTCCTACTGAGTTGGCTGAACTCAAACGACAACTTGATGAACAAGAGAAGTTGGGTTTCATTCAACACAGTACTTCTTCTTGGGGTAGCCCAACAATCTTTATGAAGAAGCGTGACAGGACTGATAGACTTTGTGTTGACTATCGGGCTCTCAATGCTAAAACCATCAAGAACAAATATCCCCTTCCGCGGATTAATGATCTCTTCGATCAGCTAGCTGGAGCTGTGGTGTTCTCTAAGCTTGACTTGAGAAGTGGTTATCACCAAATCAAGATTCGCAAGGAAGATGTGCCTAAAACAGCTTTCACCACCCGCTATGGCCTGTATGAGTACACAGTCATATCTTTCGGTCTTACCAACGCACCTGCTACCTTCTCGAGGCTTATGAACTCAGTTTTCATGGAGTACCTTGATAAGTTCGTTGTGGTCTATCTGGATGACATCCTAGTCTATTCTAAGTCAAAGGAAGAGCATGAAGAACACCTTCGGTGTGTCCTAAACAAGCTTCGTGAGAACCGCTTGTACGCAAAGTTCTCCAAGTGTGAGTTTTGGCTGCCGCAAGTAACCTATCTTGGTCACGTTATCTCTGCCAAGGGCATTGCAGTCAACCCGGAAACTGTGAAGACAATTGTTGAATGGCTTCCTCCTGTAAATGTCAAAGAAGTGCGGAGTTTCCTCGGTTTGGCTAGTTATTGCCGTCGCTTCGTTCAGAACTTTTCGAAGATAGCGAAGCCTCTTACCGACCTCCTCAAGAAAGGCAAGAAATACCTTTGGACTCCTGCATGTCAAGCAAGCTTTGAGACACTCAAAGAGAAGCTCACTTCCACACCAGTCTTGGTTCCTCCGGATACATCTAAGCCTTTCCAGATATTCTGTGACGCCTCTTTGCAAGGATTGGGTGCGGTCCTTATGCAAGAAAAACAAGTGGTTGCTTATGCCTCTCGACAGTTGAAGACGCATGAGATCAACTATCCCACACATGACCTCGAGCTCGCAGCAGTTGTCTTTGCTTTGAAGCTATGGAGGCACTACTTGCTTGGCAACCGTTGTGAGATCTTTTCTGACCACAAGAGTTTGAAGTATATCTTCACTCAGCCTGATCTCAACCTTCGGTAGAGGAGATGGATTGAAGCAATCAATGATTTTGATTTGACCATCAACTACACACCGGGCAAAGCTAATGTCATGGCCGATGCTCTCAGCCGCAAAGCTTATGTCAACAACCTCATGATGGAAGAACAACAGCCTCTTTTGTGCGAGGAATTCCGTCAGCTCAACCTGGAAATTGTGGATCAAGGGTATCTCCTGAACCTTCTGGCTACTCCTCTCTTGGAAGAAAAGATTCGCTATCGTCAGCGTGGTGATCCGCACACCAGAAAGATCATCTCCAAACTTCAGCTTCCGAAGTATGAGTCCTTCCACGTCGATGATCAAGGCACGCTTTTCTTTGAACACCAGATGTTTGTTCCGAACTACCCGGGTTTGAGAGAGCAAGTTCTCAAGGAAGCGCACGATTCTGTTCTATCTATCCACCCTGGCAGCACAAAGATGTACATGGACTTGAAAACACAATATTGGTGGCCTGGTTTGAAACGATATTGTGCAAAGTATGTCTCGGAGTGTGATGTCTGCCGTGGAGTGAAAGCTGTCCATCAGAAACCTTTCGGTCTTCTACAGCCATTGAAACCTCCGGAATGGAAATGGGAGAAAGTAGAGATGGACTTCATCACTGGTTTTCCAAGGTCGCAGAAGGGCAACAATGCAATCTTTGTTGTCATTGACAGGCTCTCTAAGGTGGCTCATTTCTTCCCCGTCAAGGAAACAATTTCTGGAATTCAGTTGGCTGAGCTCTATATCAACAGAATTGTCTCTCTGTATGGGGTTCCGCTTGAGATCAGTTCAGACCGTGGAAGCATCTTCACTTCCAAGTTCTGGGAAAGTTTCCAAAATGCTTTGGGAACAAAGTTGAACTTCAGCACTGCTTACCACCCTCAGTCGCAAGGACAAGTTGAAAGGATCAATCAGATTCTGGAGGATATGCTTCGTGCTTGCGTCATCTCTTTTGGCATGAAGTGGGAAGAATGTCTTCCTTATGCTGAATTCTCTTACAACAACAGCTTCCAGAAGAGTCTGAAGATGGCACCATTTGAGGCTCTCTATGGCCGCAAATGCAGAACTCCAATTGGTTGGTCAGGTGCAGGAGAAAGAATTTGGTTTGGCCCTGACATTGTAACTCAAGCGGAGGAGAAGGTGCATATCATTCTTGAGAACCTGAAGATTGCTCAAAGTCGTCAGAAGAGCAATTATGACAGGAAGCACACGGACATGGTGTATGTCCCTGGTGATCTCGTTTACCTTTGTGTCACTCCCATGAAAGGCACACACCGCTTTGGTATCAAAGGAAAGCTGGCTCCTAGATACATCGGTCCTTTCAAAATTCGTGGTAGAAGAGGAGAAGTTGCTTATGCTCTTGAGCTCCTGGAAAAACTCAAGGTTCATGATGTTTTCCACATCTCTCAACTCAAGAAGTGCTTCAAGGATCCCGGCAGGAACGTGGATCATGAGCTAATCAATCTCCAAGAAGACCTGTCTTATCAAGAACACCCCACCAAAATCCTGGAAGTCGCAGAAAGAAGGACTCGCAACAAGTCCATCAAGTTCTGCAAGGTGCAGTGGTCGCACCATTCCGTTGATGAAGCCACTTGGGAGCGTGAAGATGAGCTCCGTGCCAACTACCCTACCCTCTTTGTGTCTTCTTCTTCTTCCTCGAATCTCGGGGCGAGATTCCTGTTTAGTGGGGGAGAGTTGTAGCATCCCAATTGTCTAACAACTGTAATGCTACTTGATCTAGTAATAAAATGGCCACTTCCTACATATAATTGTTGCATCATCATCATATCATGCTCATGTCATCATGCCACCTTGCATTTGAGCATCATACAAAAACCCTTGAGCTTTGGTTCTTATCTCATATGCATTATTATTTATATTTGCCTCTTGATATTGTATTTGGTTCTTGATATATTGTTAAATGCCCAAGTTGAGTTGGGGGCATATCTTTTATTGACTCCACCACCCTTTCTTTCACCACTTTATAATTCCACCATCCAATTAATATGAGCTTGCATTTTATTTGAGTTACTTCTAGCTCATGTGGGTTGGGTGGATCCCTCTCAAATTCTTTTGCTTGGCCTTACTCCACTTTGGAGGATGCAAATAAATAAATGCCATGAAATATTATTTTGTAGTCACAAGATAAAATCTAGCATTTAATGCATTTGCATGGGCCATGCAACCCTCACCAACTTTGGTCATCTTTGGTTTTATTTGAAGTTTGAGTGGTTCATCTCTATCTCTATCCTTTCTTTTAGGCTTGATATATTTTTGATCTTGCTTAGACCTCATCCCCATCTCTATCTACCCCATCACCACCTTTTCTTCTTCTCTCTCTTTGGCTATCTTGTTTGAGCTTGTGTGATCATGCTTGATCTAGTCAAGTGAACCAATCCATCTCTCTCTCTCTCTCTTACCCTCTAGCTAAGATCCTACCCTATCACCATACCCCATCTAACCCTAAAACCCTACCCCCTCTTTAAACCATCCCCCATCCATGCATGACCATGTGGGCATGCCCAAACCCGAAACCTCCCCTCTCTCTTTACATCTCAAAACCCTAGCCACCCTTCCCCTAGGCCGAGCCCACTTGTCCTTCTCCCTCTCCCCTCTCTACCATGCTACCCCAACCCTGGTTCCAACCTAACCGAGGCTACCTACCCGAGCCCCCTCTAACCCTAGCTCCCACCCGAGCGCCCCCTCTCCTCTCTCTTGCTCTCTCTCTGCCTGGCCTGCCCCACCCCGAGCTCCCTCTTGCCTGGCCCACCTGGCAGCCTCCAGCCGAGCCTCCCCACCGTCCTTGCACCACCTACCCTGACCCCATGCCGTGCACGTGAGGAAGGTGAAAAAGGTGGCCGACGCCACCTTCCCCTCCCCCACGCCATCCCCACCTCACCCCGTCCTTATCTACCTCCCTCCCAACCCTCTGGCCTCTCCCAGATCTCCCTAGAGGCCCTGCCTCGCCTCCCCCCTTCTCCCTCTTTCTCCACCGCCACCATCCACCGACGACGTCCACCGTCGGCCTCCACCTCCCCTAGCCACACCAGCCGGAGGCGTGGCGTTTCAGGCTGTCGGGTAAGACCACGAGGAACCCCTGCTTCGCCCTGGACACGCCAACGCGGAGGAGAAGGCCCAGGAGCGCTGGACACCGACGCGAGCCGACGCAAACCCTAGCTTCGCCGGCGCCAGCCTCGCCGACGATCGTGACCTCCCCGAGCCTCGTCGACCACACCAACGGCCCCGCGGTGAGTCCCCGAGCCTCCTAGACATGCCCCTGCCCTGCCTCGTTTCTTGTCGGCGACGAGCGTTCCGTCGAGCACACTCTGTGCACCGGCGGCCGCGCGCGTCTGCTCGCTCCCGCGCCGTCTAGGGCTTTATTTAGTCCGCGCCCGCCCTCCAGACACCAACCTCACACCAGCGCAGTGGCTCTGCCCCTCTGCGCGCGCTACCCACGTCGCGGGTTCGATTCCCCTCCTCGCTGCGCCGCACACCGCGCGCGCCAGACGGTGGGGGAAGATCCACAGTGCGCGGCGTCTGTTTTGCAAGAAACCCCCCCCCCCCCCACTTTTTCGTTTGCGCAGCCGCGACCCTCAGGCCCCACCTGTTTGTGCCTCTGCCTTTTTGCAAAAAGGCTCCCGACAAACGTCCCAATCAACCCGCGGTCCCTTAACCACCCTCCTGTCAGCCTCCGCCGCTTCCCCGCTGGCACGTGGGCCCGCGAGCCACTGACCCCACTCGTCAGCCTCGGTGGCTGGCAGCAGCCGCGGTATAAAAGGTTCTCGGTGCGCGTGTGGCCTGAGCCAGCTCTGGCCCCACCCGTCATTGGGCGTGGCTGGGTCTGTCTAGGTGACAATAGGTTTTCTGCATATCTGTTCAAAATTTAAACTATTCAAATTAGTTTAAAATTCAAATTTCAACTCGGTTTTCAAATAACTTTTAAATTATAAACCCAAATTTAACAAATAATATATGAATTTGAATCAGAAAAATGTGAAGAATTCAAATATGCTATCCACAATATCAATTGAGCACTTTATTTTCTAAGTTGAATAAAATTACATAAAATGCCCTTAACTTAATTAATTAATAACTTTTATTTTATAACTCCGAATTTAACAAATGATATGTCTAAAATGATTAGCTCGACGAGACATTTCTGTTTATGCATACCATGATATGAATTGAAGCATGCATCATATAAATATAAATTGTACAGCAACTAATATGAGAATAAAATGGGGCCACAACTCAATAAAATGACTTATTCTTGTATTCCACACCTCACCCATGCCCTGCTATTTTAATGCCATGCAAATTGTGCATCATTCATCATGGCATGACTGTTTGCTTGTCGCATTTTATTCGTATGCTTGCGCACTTTATTTATGTTGGCCCTTGTTTGTTTGGTTCTTCTTCGAATAGACGCTGAGCAGGGGATATATCAAGAGAACCAGGAGCACTACCCAGATCCTTCTCTCACTTCAACTGAGTTGCCAGGCAAGCACTACCACATGCTTGCATACATACAGTACCTATTGCCTCTATCTTATTCTTGCATCATTGAGTCGCGACTGCATTAAACTGAATCCCAAGTATTGCATAGCCCTTACTTTTAAACCCCACCAAGCTTGTTCCTCCATCCCGTGAGCCATTACTATAGGAGTTGTTTGAGCCATGCGAGTCGTAGAACAGCATGTGTAGGGTATGTGAGAGTCTGATGGATAACGAGGTACCTAAACAACTTAACCTGAGTAGTAATGGGATAACTAATGAAAGTGGCACCGGTGGGAAATATCTGCTATTTGGTTTTTCCTGCTCACTTGTGTCCCGTAGGACCCCGAGTACTTGAAACCTGTTCCTTGAATATTCGCGCTATCCACATCCGGGAGGCTTATGGGACCCCCCTGAGCCAGAGCTTGATTCATTCTTATTTCTTGGGGCCACAAACTAGTTTGAGGTTTTATTACTATCATGTACCTATGCCATGCTTTACTGCTTAATTACGATTGTGCGAGGAGCACCTGTACTGTTTAGGTAAGCGGAGTGTTTTCGCGGTATCGACAATCCCAGTTTTGGGTTCTCAGTCGTTTACAGCCACTGGCGCAAACCTTGGGTCCGTCTCGGAGTCAGCTGGCTTCGTTGCGGGTGTACTCAATGGGGTGGCCCCCTGAAATATTTCTGAATCCTGTGATTGCTTTGTCGTGAAGGCCTCGTTGGGTTTTGATTTGGTTTTTCCGAGGTTGATCGAGTGTGTGTTGCTATTTGTGCACCCCTGCAGGGTAAAACTTTCTGAAAGCCGTGTCCGCGGTTATGGACGACTTGGAGCACAGTTTCTTGATCATAGACAAGCATAACTAAAGTACCGCTTTTAATTTGACTAAGTAACTGACTAGTAAATAGTGCAACACTCATGGAATGGTTAATAAAATTGCCAACGGATGGGGGTTGTTCGTCCGCTTCCTCGTTGGTAAGCGAGGAGGAGGATGGATCTGATGATATTACTGTTATAACTGTGGTCATTAATTTACAGACATCCGTCTATCTTTGGTTAGGCGGATGGTTAGCGAGTTTCTATAGAACTGTTAGGGTTTATCTTTTGCTGCAATTGCGTCACCCCAGGTTGTGTCCCCTTTAGAGGCATAAAGACTTGCTGAGTACCCCTAGGGTCTCACACGATAAATTATTTGATTCAGATGAACAGGTACACTCACAAGATGGATACTGGGTGGAGGAGGCCGATGATGTGGGCAACGATCGTTCGGTGTAGTGATTCCGGGAACGGGGATCCGTGAGATCTGTGGGCGGGATGTGCTTATTTATGGGGCATCTTATGTCGATTTGCTTCTTATCCGTACTCGGATCTTGTTTGCCGCTTCCGCCTGATACTCTGATGTGTGATGTATGAGGAGATATCCTAAACTATTATATCTATCTAGTACATTCGAATCTTGCCGTATGGCGTTGCTATATTTCCTTTCTTTTTAGATGGTATGGCTCTGATGTACTATTGTATGGTGGCTTACATACATACTCATTTGTGTATGTAGTTGATCCCTTCGCCTGCCGATTACGCCGCCCGTACTTGTCCCGATGATTGGAAATGGTTGGGACGGCCGAAAGGTCTACCTGTGAGTGGCATTTGGCCCCACCGTACTATTTCAACCATTTCCGCTCATCCAGGCTTGTATCTAGGAGCGTAATTCACCGAGGTAGTTACAGAGTCCCTCCCCGCCAACCTTGACCCCCCTCGCACCTCCCTACTCTGCTGGTGACACCGCCGAGGACGCCGATGGGCTAAGCTCTTGAGGTGAGGAGGAGGAGGCGGTGTAGGCACTGTCCTATGTCAGCGGAAACTCGAGGAGGCGGTGGCATCCATCTTCTCCCCTCCACTACGGTGCTGCGGGGTGGTGGCGGCCAGGCGGCTCTCCGACTATCGTTTGGGGCGGGTGGCGTACAGATGTCAGCGATAGTTTTGTATTACATGCAAAAAAAACGCATTCACAAAGCTCTTCAAAAAGGTGGGTTATTTACTTATTACATGGTGGGTAACTTACATACAACACTATGGATAATTTTGGGTCCGAAAAAAAAAGTTATCGAAACATATCGATATGGGATCTAGTTTCGAAGATCTCGTCGCGAATAGCCTAACGGTGAAAACGAAATTTTAATCGGACTAACAATTTAAGCAACAAAACATTTTAAATTCAAATGTTTTTGTTAAGCTAGACAAAGATGCGATCGAAATCGCACGCGGCCACGCCTGCCCCTGCCGCATAGGTTAGAAGCGAACAAAAAATCGACGCGGTGACGCAGCGATTGTGGAAACGCCAGCCAAATTCTTAAATTAGCAGACGCCAGCCGCCTAATTGCCTTAGATACAAACGTATCTAGTCAGGTTTTAGTGCTAGATAACTTTACATCTAAACAAATTTAAGGCAACTAATATGGGTGAGAGGGAGTAGTAATAATATACCAATACTCCAGCTTGTATTGGTTTGGTCACCCAGCACAATGTTCTGCTGCTGCCGCTGATGGTCTTTTAGTTCCTCTAATACATATTAATTGACTTTGATTTTTAAATTTTGGATAAACCTACATAGTAAATAGTATCTAGATTTATTCAAATCTAAATAAATTTGAGTCAATTAATATGGGCCGGAGGAAGTAAATAAAAGTTCAACTTATATGGTACATGTGCGTTGGCCCCGTCTCGCCCATATACTTTGAGTAGCAACCGCTTCCGTCTGACATGATTTGTGGCCATTCGGCCTACAAGATTCAGATGACATGGAGAAGTTTACTCCTAATGGCCAATCAGCAACTGCGGCACAGAAAGATCAGATAAAATACAAAATGGGGACCAGCAAAACATTCAAACGATCATCATGTAGGAACTTGGAATAAACCAGCAAATTTTGCAGTTTAAAAAAGCAAAAGCAACAAGCACCTTGCATCCAAGTGACAATTTCAGATTTCAGAACACAGAAGTACGCTAGGAAAAGGACCAGTAGTACGGATCAACTGGGTAGAAACCCCTCATTGTAGAGCATGCTAAAAGGCAGCGATGGATAAGTTTGCGACACATCACCAAAGTCGGGATTACAAGTTTTCTCCAGGCATTGTTCGCTGGACTAGAGCTGATGGTAGTAACGCTAGCATCCTAAAGCGCGCCGACCCCCACCCACATTCAGGGCTTGATGGCAAGGGCCAGACCAAACTTGGGGCTCTTCTCGATGGCCTTGGTGTCGATCTCGGTGGAGAAGGTGATGAGGGACTTGGGCCTCCATGCGTGCTGGAGGAGAGCGCTGGCGATGCCGGAGTTGTTTAAGCGCGCCTTCACGGTGGTCAGAGGGTCCAGCTCATGCTGCGTCCCGACGGTGATGGTGTTCTCGTTGCTGGAGAAGGTGTGAGCAATCTCTCCTCCAACGGCTGTGGTTCCATGCACCTGGTGGTAGTAGGAAGCAGCGAGGGTGTCTCCCTTGTTGTTCCTGAATTTGCAAATTGAATAATCAGAGCCAGATCATGCAGAAGAAAATAACCCCAGTAAACTAAAGTAGTACTCTTAGCCCACTTCGGTAATAAAATAATCTGGTCTTAGTAAGAGAGACTGCTAAGGGAAATTGAGACTTGCAGAAGGTAAACAGCATGTAAATACTGGACAATTTCAGATCAAGAAATGTGCTGATACACAAGGGGGGCTGGTAGAAACAACTTACAGATTCAGGGAAGCGGTGAGATCTTGATTAGTGTGGCTCAGTCCAGCACTGTACTTGGTGAACTCTCCAGAGGCAGTATCAAATGCAGCATCAATGCCAAAAGCTATTGCTTTAGTCCCAACTACACCAGAAAAGTTAACAAGAGGGTTTGCATTCAGGCCAACACTGGCATTGATGCCAGCATGTGCATGCAAGTACTGGAGTTCAGCCTGAAACCACAAGAGAGGAGATTAACTGAATTCAGACTGGCTTCTAAACATTTAACAATCAACAAAAGTACAACTGTACAAGTGACACTACATTCCCAGGGGCAGGCTAAGAGAGGGATCAGACAGAATTCAGATCAAGTTCTAAGCAGTCAGCTACAAAAGGTACAAGCAATAATACCTTCCCAGGGGCAGCCTTCTGGTAGGGGGTAGGAACGGATACAATTGCCTTCAAGCCAGGTGTGTACAACTCATTGAAAGTGACTGTAGTTATAACCTGATATACGGGGAAAAATAGTGTCATTGATACTAAAACTGAGTGCCCCAATTTCAGGGCATGTAAACCAGTAAAAGACATAGTAATAGACCAAGGAAAAGAGAGGAACTACCTTTGAGTCTGAAGTTGCTTTCACATCCACTGTATAACACTTGCCCTTCAGCTGGCTCTGGATCTCACTGAATAGAACTTCATTTTTCTTTGTGCCTGCAACAGTAATTGCCTACAGGATAAAAATGAAAACAGGTCATTACAACATAAGGAAGATTTTCACACCCCAGAACTATAACAATTCACTAACAAAGAAATTCATGTGTTCGATACTAACTTACACCACTGTGAAAGGTCACACATGCGGCAATACAGTTACTTCACTCTTTATTTAAAAAAGTGGATTCACAGCACAATAAAATATAACAACGTAATCATTCCTACAGGCATTCTATAGATGAGATCGTGCTAGTAGTTGCAGCATGAAAACACAACTGAAGCCATCTAGTTCAGTGCCCAACAGGATATTATAAACACAAAACAACATCAGGATATCAGGCGTAAAGGTCACCATGACTGAACATGCCAGACCAATAACAAAGAACATAATCTACAAAGCTATGCATATAATTTAAGTGAAAAGTCATATTCTACACATGGTCACATGCATCAGAAAATATTCACTGAAAACTAGTAGGTAATATTCAACAAGTATGCAACTTATAGCCCAACCAAATATAATTGCAAGGAGCACTAGATAGAAATATTCAAATGCTAGAAGGCAATATTCAGAAAGCAAGTCATTGCTCAATGAATCAAGTCACTGAAAAAGAAATACAGCTTGCTGAAACAAAATCTACAATGTATTGCTGCTCAGAAAACAAAGCTGCACTAACAAATCGAACAAGTCAGGAGCTAAAAGGGCATGTCATAAGAGATTTTTACGTTACAGCAAAATTTAGCTGATATAGATCACATATGCCCAATAATGGGTTCCCTTGCACAACATCGAAAAGGAGGGCTCAGAAAGCAGCAGACGTACTACTATAATCATGTCACAACAACACTAGGTCCATGTGGAAAAACACAGGGTTGAAACTAAAAAAACAAGCCGACATGGGTAAACCAGCATATGATGAAACAAAACTAAGCAAACGGTGTAATGTTTACCAAACCTGCTAACTCTGTAAACTTAAACTGGCCAGCAACACTGCATTAACATGGTGTTCAACATAGTCACCGAACAAGCAAATCCGCTCTAGTCTAAACCCCAAAATATTGACAGTGAACTGATCAGAACAAATCCCCACTTACAGGCTTGAATCGGAGTTGTATATCATACTAAAACCAAAACCCTAACAAAAACAGCACATAAACAGGCAAATCCAGTGGCAACCGCACCAAATGTCACCACGAATCCCCCATCAGAAGCTATCCACGGCAACCACGGACCATCTCGACCTGGATACCAGCATGAATCGCGGCCCGGAAAGCAAAAAACCAAACCATCCCCTGCCGGCCCTAAACCCTAACCCGGCATCCATCTAAATACCACTGCAACCAAACAGCATCTACTGGGAGGAAGCACACTAAATCGACGAGAAGGGGAACATCATAAGCTCGCTCTACGAGAAGGAGTGTGGGGAGGGAGGCGGGCAACTCACGGCTCCGTTGGCGGCGGTGGTGGTGAGCGTGAACTTGTGGTCCGTCTGGTAGTCCTTGTAGAGGAGATCTGCAGAAACCAGCGAGAAGAAGCAGGCATCAGCAAAACCGGAATCGAGAAAAACAGCGACGAAGCTACGGAATCAAAGGGGGAAACAAACAAGACGGCGTGGATACCTCTGGCCTTCTTGCCGATCTCGGTGTAGAGCCCTGGACCGACGGGGCGGGCGGCGGGGACTGGGGCCGGAACGGCGTCCGGGGTGGGTGCCGGGATGGGGGTCGGGGAGTAGTCCATGGCGAGACGAGGAGGGCGGCGACAGACAGGTGGAAGGGAGGAGAGGAATGTGATTTGGGTGGAGACGGGAAGGGGATGACTGGGGGGAGGAAGGCAGGGGAGGGCTCAGGTTTTATCGGCGCGTGCGTGGGGAGAAGATGGACGGCCCAGATCTGTCGCCGATGCGTGGAGATTACCGGCTCGATCTTCTTTTTCTTGAAGAGAAAGAAGGTGCTGCTGCCGTGGCGTGGATGACGATGCCCGCTGTGTTCTTGGGAAGAGGGAAATGGATGGGGAGGTGGTGGTGAACACTGTGGCAACCCTGTTGTCCTCCGTTTCTTGTGTGAAAAGAAGATCGTTTTTTTACCGTGGTGAATTTTTTCTGTTTCACCAGGGAATTGGTTGGTGAATATGCATTAAAGTAGGACTAGGCTGCAAAACACATACAGGACCGAAAGTTCTAGACGCAGAATA
The DNA here is from genome assembly GCA_916181665.1 of Avena sativa. Classification (NCBI taxonomy): domain Eukaryota; kingdom Viridiplantae; phylum Streptophyta; class Magnoliopsida; order Poales; family Poaceae; genus Avena; species Avena sativa. Next base: position 362,817,034 of record OV702279.1, on the reverse strand, counting down.
TGCCGAAATTGTGCTACGCATAAACTGCTCTCGACGTTGATTAACGCAAACCTTTCACAGCTAATGATGCTGACGAGGCAAATTTAAGCGGCACATCAGACCAACAAGTGGGCAAATTTAAGCAAGCAAACATACCCAGGCTACAGGCACACAGCAGACTCACAAGACAAGCCACTCCATCACAGACAAGAAAATGCAGCTGGGAAAACAAGGGGATTAATAAACAAACCATGTCATGAATGGCACTGACTGTCAGGTCGAAAACGCATCAGAGATAACCAACCAGGCGGGACAAAGATTGTTCAACCCAGGTACTTCACTCACTAACATCAGCATCTCTCATCATTCTCACTCTCACTTAACAAAGCATGGTGTCTCTCAGGGCGGGCAGGGGGCGGTGAACAGACCAAAACAAACCAGAGGCAGAACAAACTTCAGAGCTATACAAGACACTAGGCAAGACATGTCGCAAAACCCTATAAATAATTCGAACTCCGCAACGAATTCAGCAGCTGGTCCCGTTGTCATGGCAGACGAGACGAGAGAACATTTTTTACATCAGAGGCAACAAAACACAAATTCTAGCAAACCACCATCCACTTCACCATGCTACTAGAACAGAACAGAGGATCCGGTGTTCGGTGATGATCGACTGGCGTCTGTCTTCAGCGTCTCCACTCAGCTTTCATCGGTCTCTCTGCAGATTGATATTAATATCAGAAGAAGGTTAGCTGAAGTGGCAGATATGGTACACCATCCTGCTATGTATAGCAAACACAATGTAAATGCAGGCGCAAGAAAATGAAATGAATATGATTTGGCAGCACTGCCATGAGATGAATCTCATTTCATGGATCCCAGTGTGGTTGCATAAGCATGGCCTGGGTGACTTTAGGCAACAGTTCAGTCAGATAATCTGATTACTCTAGTGCAACTAAATAAAATCATCTTCAATTATCTGATTACTTTTGTGGAACTAAACAAAAAGGATAGATGCCATTTTTGAAAACGTGATCGCAAACAAAATGGGGGCACTGGACAGGTGTCTCAATTTTATGTACTACCACCCATCAAAATTACTTGTTGTAGGTTCGTTGAATATAGACATATTTTAGGCAAATTTTGCCTAAAACAGCGACAAGTAATTTGAATCAGAGGGAGTACAAGAAATCAAGGCAACAGGGTACAATGTATATATCAAGAATTTGGCTTCTACCAACAGCCTCCTTATCAGTTACACTAGTTAGTTTAAAATAGGTGAAACATTTTGCACATAATGAAGATAATAAAATCAATGACGTAATATGGTAAGACATAGACTAGATTTACTAATGTGAACATGAGTACTCAACGATCCTCCACTACTTACCAGTCGCGTCTCTTGATGACAGCAAAGACTTGTCGCCTTTAACTCCCTCCTTGTTACCAGAATTCAGATGAGTTGGCCTTTGTGTACGCGGCGACTGCGAGTTCTGCTTGCCATTGGCAGGGGAAGGGAGGGAATGGCGGCGTGTGTAGACGGTTTTTTCTGCTGAATCAGCACTGAGTCTAGGTGATATCTGTCCCCGCAGTTTCGCCTTTGCAGATTTTGTTGCAGCCATGTAGCTGGGCACAGCTGGAGAGTTTTTGGACCCATTTTCTGGATATTCTGGCTTAGCTGAGAATGAAGACCTCCTAATGCCACTTTTAAGGCTTTCAACAGAAAGAGGCTCTTCTCTAGATCTCTGTTCCACATCATTCACTAAAGCATTTTCTTCATTATCAATGTCTTGCAGAGGCATAACTTCAGCTGCTGTAGCAACAACAGTCGGCTCATCAACTTTTTCTTCAGTTGTGACCGGATATGTAGTAACTTCCACTTCAGGTTTGAGGTCAGGTACCATGATATCCATCTTTGCATTTTCCAATAGATCACCATTGTGAGGTTCTTGAATCTCAGGATACACTGGAACTTCCTGTGCAGTCCGTTGTGGTTTCTCAAATGGGACCTCTGGATAGTCAAGGGTCTCAGTTGCAGGACTTGATACCTTTGAGGCTTCAGCCATGGAATTTGTTACCTTCCGAAGGCTACGTTTGACCTTCTCAAGTTCAGTTAACTGGCTATCAGGCACTGAATCAACAGGAGTGCTAGTGAATTTCCTTGGGTTCCTTCTAGTTTTTTCAGTTTCCACCGGCATGTTTGTTTGAGGAGGCTCAGCTGTCAATGCAGAACTCTTCCGAGCATTGCGTTTTAACTTCCCTGACTCTGTTTCCATTGTATAGCTGGCCCTCCTTGTTTGCGGCTTGGCATCAGTGACAGCAGTTCTCTTTGTTTGGAAAATGGGTTTCCAGACACAACTTATGGTCCATCTCTCTAACCAGTTGATAGCTGAATTTGGATCCATCTCATCATATTGAAAGTGAAGAGCCTCTACCAGAATCGGTGAAGCTAGCAGCTACAAGATATACAAAGAAAATAATTAACTTTTCGCACCAACAAAATACTCACAGGCTGACAGCAAAAGGGCTATATGAGAGGAGGCCATGTGTTTGGTCAATAACTGAGCGCAAAGGCCGGACAGAAAGGTCACAATAATTTGGTTTGTATATCCAAGCCATTAAATAACTATACTATTGGCACAAACATTTATACCTTACGAGCAAATGCGTTTGAAGCTAATCTCTCCTTCCATGCATCTGGTTTAGCACCCTGAGAAAAGACAAGAATTGTATATTTACATTTTGGTTAAGATACCACATATAGGTCATACATGCAAATGAAAATGAAAGCATTAAAATATTCAATAACCTGGTGAATCACAATTGGCATTGTAGTTTAATTGCTTGTTCAACTTGAATAGGTAGGGGCATGCATTTAAAAATATATAGAATCATCCATGTCGGCCTCATCATAGGCAAGGTAAGAACAATTTAATGCTCCTATAATTTTCTAACGTACAGAATTATATATTTATGTTCTACTCCCTTCGTTTGGAAATATAAGATGTTTTAGGTTAGTGAAGCTAATGTGATACATTTCCTTCACAAACCTAAAACATCTTATATAACAGAGGGTGTATGTAATAGCGACAAAGAGATATGTTGTAGTGCTGATAAGAAGCATTCCCTTAGTCGGGTTCAACAGAATGCAGAATGTATTTTGTAAGTTACCTAACCAAATTGTCTTACAACATCCTAGCATTATGGTACATAGAAAATAATTACTTAAAAGGAATTCAACTGAACTACAATAACAAGGTAGAGATAACACAGGAAAAATCAAACTGAACTACAATAATGAGCCCACAAGGTGAAGCTAACATGACGCTTTAAGGAAAATCAATTACCCAATCCTCACTGTTTTTCACATGACGCTTTAAGGAAAATCGTGCCTATCTGTCAACTAGGTACACAAGTGACCATATACAGATTCAACAGTCTTAATGGAAAAGTTTTTCCTTCTTTTTTTAGTATAGGCATATATCACACCTCGCGTTCCACAACATAACGCACCCTAATAAAATCATGACCATCCATATTCAATAACAAGATTATATCAGCTGTACAAACAGTCAATAAAAAAGGAGCACTCATGCGATATAATGATGAATAATACATCAGGTACTGAATGAACAAGAATGAGCGAAGAATTTACCAGAGAATTCTGCTCGACAAGCTTCCAACTGAATTGAACTGCATCACTAGAAAGCCTAACATTTCTGCCACGAATAATAGCTTGGAACTTCACAATCAACCATGTCGCACGGAGAGTTGAAGCAGCCTGCCTCCTTACAAGATGGCCACGGATCAGCGCCTGAAGCCGTATGATTCCTTTCAACGCGCGAAATGCCCGGCGTGCCTGGATCGACAAGATGCTAAAATTAGCGTGGATCTAAAGCGAAGCAACCCAAGTAGCTATGGCAAGAATATTTCTGTGCAGTAGCTTGCTTAATAAGACCAGCGAGAGGGTGAAACGATCCAGTGCATGAGCAGGATTCCAATTTTTCAAATTAATAGAAACGCTGCTAAATCATGAAAAAACAGAGGTAATAGAACACAATATTTTGTCACGTTGCTGAGCATTTCAAGTACACACAGACAGATTCATGGCCAGGAAACGCATTACCAGGTAACCACGGAAGGCGGCTTGTGCCTTGACGGCGGCCTGCTCTTCCTTCATCCTCTCGGGGTCATTGGACAGCACATCAGACCCAGCAGTGCTCTGCTTCTCCAACTCCTGATTCACGTCACGTGCCGCCGCCGCCGCCACTTCGCCTTGGAAGCCGGAATTCTCAGCCTTTCGGACCTCCGGCACGGCGGCGTCGTTGTTGTGCGGGGTAACAAGCACCGGCTCGGAGATCACCGGGGAGCTGTCCGAAAGCACGGGGCCGTTGCCAGCAGGAGCATACCCTCTGTTACCTGGGGCCTTCTACACATGGGAAAAAACAGAGGCATCAGTTGTAGCAATGAGCAGATCTCTGTTCTCTAGTTGCAACTCCATAGCTGGACTCCACACTCGATGGGAGAATTCAACTTCCACTAAGGTAGCAACACGAGGAGGGTCATAATTAACGTACCGATAAATCCTTGGCCTTGGTGGAGGCAGACCTGGAGGACTTCTTCCCGAAGAGCACGGACTTGAGCCACTTTGCCGGAGACTTCCCCATCGGAGCCTGCCGCCTGTCCTAGAGCGCCGCTCGCCGGAGGTTTCGGACACCCTGCAGTCGAACCGCCACACGTCAGTGCGCAGATCTGCGCTACAGCTAATTATTATCTACTAGAGATAGAGAGAAAAATAAAGGAACTCCGGGAAACCGCAGCATCCACCTAAACCCCCCGGATCATGAGCAGTGGCCCAGTGAAAGCAACCACAGCCGATTTTTTATATATATATTAAGAAAAAGGAGAAAAACACGGCAACGGATCAACCGCGGAGCAAAAAAGGAAAGGGGTGAAGAGATCCACAGTTCGGAGGGAGCTCTTCCCCCCGAATGCAGCACCACCAGGTGCTAGACCCTAATCCAGGGAAACGGCGTGCCCTAGAGCAGCGCAGATCTAGACGGCGGCGGCGGCCAGGGAGGTGGGCCGCCGGATCTGGGGAGTGCGGGCAGACTCACCGGAGTCGGAGGCGGCGCAGGCAGAACCCTAGCTCCCACTTCTCTCTGCGCCTCGCTCGTGCTCCCCTACGCCTCCATTCCAGGGAGAGGAGGCCAACAGGCGTGGGGGTACTGGCTGGCTGGTAGTGGTAGTGTAGCAGCGGACCGCAGCAAGGTGACGGCGATAGGAAGAAAAGAAAAGGCAGCAGCACACACCAGCTGAAAACAAATCGAAAATGGCAGAGAGAGAAAAGCGAGCTCGAGTCGAGTAGCTAGGAAGGGGAGTGTGACTGTGAGCCTGAGCGAGTGACGGAGTGAGCCAGCACGCGGGACCCACTTGACGCCCCAACGGACCCACTACATCTCGATGACATGCGGGCCCTGCTAGCTGGTCGCCTGCACACTGACGCAGGGGTCCCGCGCGGCCCGTCGGTAGGGTCTGCGGAGCGTGCGTGAGCTTTGTTTCGAATCACGCAGCGCGGTGAAAACGAGAGGGTGTGGCGCGGGACCACAGGTCAGTGGGGTTGTGATATTCCAGCTGTGGTCCGTCGTGGTTGCAACTTTTTTATTTGCCGGAAAAATGGTGGCTGGCCTTCTCGTCGTCGTATTTTCACCGGCTAGCGGCCGAGCCCGTCCCTGCCCGGCCGTCCGTGGGAGCGGTGGCGGACCACGTGTCAGTGTGGCACATGGTAGACGAACTGGTGAGTGTAGCGGGTGTCGGGAGGTGGGGCCGCGCGACATGTGCGGCGATTAACGCCTTTAAACGGATGTGATGGCAGGATTAGGGACAGTCGTGCATCATGCGGCGGAGAATCTGCCATTGACTTCCGTTGCAACCATGCATGTGTGTGTTCATGTGCATGATGCCGTAGGAGTACTCTAGGTGATGATTTCAACACGGATTTTGTTTCGCTTGCTTGCAGTATCCTCGTGGCTTGCAGGAGTACTACGGGATTTTTGTAATGGCATTCACATGACTGTACTTATCTAAGGAATCTAGTACATTTCATGAAAAAATTAGCTTACCCTGTTATTTAATCAGCAATACCAAAATAACTGTGCTTGAAATACACATTTCAAGAGAAAATTCAGTATCCATGCAGCCCTCTTGGCCTTTAGCCTTTTCTTGTGATTCAATCAACCGTACTATCAAAATTACGAGTGGTTGAAATCATAAGCAGACCCAAGAAAGTTGCAAAGACCGGACAATCCTTTAACTCAAACGTCTAAAATTGCTAATTATTAGTCAAATAATCATGCAATTAGTCTACGCGGCCGGCCGGAAGCCCGGGCACTGCCCGGGCAACAGGGATGCTGATTCCGCCCCTGGTTGAAATGGATATGGCACTGCATTCTGTATGTTTTAGTTTTTCTTGTGTTTTTTGGAACCCCTTGAATTTGAAAAAAGAAACCCACCCACCCACCTACCCAACCCCTTCGGAATGTGTGTCTAGAAGAAAAACACTAGCAAAATGTTTTCTAGTAGGAAAATAAGTTTTCCACGGCCTGCTTCGATCATCGTTTTCCTTCTAAAAACAACATAACAGTTGGAGGGGGGCATTTCTTTCAAGGAAAAACGCAAAATGAAGTTTAGAAATTTGTTTATGTTCATGGATTCATGGTGCTACGAACTATATAATATTTCGTAATCTCCTTCGAGTCAAATAGACCCAAAAAAGATGTAAGCGGTTGATTATTTCACCAGGTTTTTCACAAAAGGACAAACCCTGCGCCAACCTTAGAGCCGCCACCCACATCGGGTCCTTCATGTTCTACAACGGAGAATTTGAGAATCAAGCATGGCGCCATCGCACCTCCATGTAAGGCAACAGCATGGTCTACATAACCCCTTGGGAAAAGAAAATCGGACTCTATGTAAAAAATATATAGTTCTTCAAGTGAAACACTTTTGAAAAAATAGCACCCATGATTTATTTCTTTTTAATTTCTTCTGATACAAAGAAACCTAAGACTGTGTTTGGATGTATGCATTCAGCCTAGGTATTGGGTATTCGGGCATTCAGGAGCCTAGTATCTGAAACTTAAGCGTTTGGATGTACTAGCTATTCAGGCTAGACATTCGCGCTCGATATTGAGATGGTCCGAATCAACTAGCAAGACCTCCTCCCGAAAGACGAGCCTCACCCCTCGACATCGCGTGGTATTCGGCCCGAATCGTTTTTTCTCTCGTTCCTGACCTATACCCTCGCTCCCGAACCCGCTGCCTCCCTCCTTCGCCTCCGGCTAGGCCAGACACCGCCGCCTCCCTCCTTCTCCGCCACCGGTGAGGCTGGGCACTACCGCCTATCTTCCTGACCTCGCCGCCTCCCTTCCCGACCCTAGCTCCTCCCTCCCTGACCATGTCGCCTCTCTCCTTCTCCGCCTCCGGCTAGGCCCGACCCCGCCGCCTCCCTCCTTCTCCGCCACCGGCGAGGCTGGGCACTACTGCCTCCCTTCCCGACCTCGCCGCCTCCCTTCCCGACCCTGCCGCCTCTCTCCTTCTCCGCCTCCGGCTAGGCCCGACCCCGCCGCCTCCCTCCTTCTTCGCCTCCGGCGAGGCTAGGCACCGCCGCTTCCATTCCCGACCCCGCCGGCTCGATCCTCCTCTCTAGACTTTAGATCGAGCGAGGGAATAGGTAAATCGAGCGACCACCGGCGGCCTCCATCCTCCGGCGGCCACTGGCGCCATTGCCCTCCACCTCGGCCTCCATCCCCTCCGCTTGTTCCTGTCCCCTCCCCCCCCCCCCCCCCTAAATTCTCTCTCTGCAAGATTTGACCATCCAAATGCAATACACCACTTTGACAATCCAAACAAGATTTGGCATTCAACTAGGATATCAATTCTAGCTACCAAATATCTAAACATCCAAACAAAAATATTGACATTGATCTCAATGCAAATGTCCCATGGTTTTGATGTCTCAACGAATACAATGCCTAGCCTCCCAATGCATACATCCAAACAGAGCCTAAAAGATTGGAGACGGTGAGGTTTATTCCACGAGAGGGATGGTTACAAGATACAACGACCCCTACGCCATCCATATATAGACGTCACATCACGGTATCTTCTTTTTGTGTAAGGGGGGAGATGTGAGAATCAAGCGAGGAGACCGGGGTGACTTGAAATAATCAAAGTACAGAAGCAACCAAATATTCCGGCCGTACCCCGTGCTCCATTAACAAATCATCATCACCAGCAGTTCTGATTAGCACCATGATTAACAAATCCAAGCGCGAAAGACGGCGAAGGGAATGAGCAGCCGTTGAGGTCGTAGGAAGGACGTACAGTACGTCGTCCGGCCAACCACCGGCATGTACGCATCTCTCTGTACGTGTTGAGCCACGCGCGTCGGTGTGCACGCGGGCCGTACGTTCGTGCGTACGTGCTGGCCTCCTGGCCAGGGGCCACCTGTCAGCCGCCTATCATCGTGATCATGCACACCCGTCAGAATGATCTGTCGTGTCGGGCTGGTTCAGCCAGTGACGCCGGAACTCGTCGCTACATCGATCCGCCGGGCCAAACATCTCAGGGGGCAGTTCGTTGCCACGCAGCGCGACAGGTCGGCGTCGGTGTCACGCAACGCAGATGCCGAGGTGGGTCGATCTCCCGGCCCAGTGGCACCGTGGCACGGCGAGGCCGTCGTCAGCGGCGACGATGGCGTGCGGCCCGCGCGCTCGAGTGCACCGGCAGCGCATGCGCATCGCGGCATGGCCCCGGCCGGCACCTGTGCCCGCAGCTTGCAGCTGTGTCGCGCGGCCGGCCATGTGGAACTTCAAAGCCAGCAGCAGAGTTTATGGTTGAAAGAGCGTGCACCGTGCGCGCTAGCTGGAGCGGCCCGATGGGCGCGCGCACGAATGGGATTTTATAAAGAGGAGGATAAATGCAGGTTTGATTAGCTTTCCAATCCCCTCTCCGTCTCCGTCCGGCGTTGGTAAATAAATGGCCGTGCGAACGGCCCAGGACCATCAGCAGCGCCGAGGGCAACGCAACCTCCACGCTGGCTAGCGGACCATGTGTTGGACTAGGATATAAACCATAGGATCGGGAGAGAGGGAGTTGGCTAGGAACTGGCGATTGGACCGCAGAGCGTTGTACTTGCTCGGTGGGTGGTTGGGCGGAACGAGCATAAACCGCAAGAATCCTTCGTTGAATTAAGCGAATTCGTTTAGAACTAAGCCGCATCTTACATGTGGTATCAGAGCCACTAGATCCCCAATCTGGATTTACCTAGCCACCACTTCCGCACAAGATTCGCCGTCCGCCGCCGTGCTATTGCCATGGAGGGCATGTCGGCAGAATCAAGGGCCCTCTACGAGATCATCAGGGCCGAATCTCGCGAGGCGTACGAGATTCGCTTCCTCGAGCACAAGAAGGAAGTCATGGACGTCGTTCATGCTTCTGTGGAGGACGCTTGGAGGCGGTTCGCTAAGCTCAACGACAACATCGACACCGTCCATGTCGACGTGGGGGCGGAGATCGCGGAGGCCAAATCGAGCATCGGCGCAGATCTGGAGGCGGTCAAGCGACAGATCAACACGGAGATAGCGGGCCTGTCCGTGACTCTGGATCGCGTGATTCTAGCCATGTCGCGTCGCGATACGGCGGCCACGGCCGCTGGGCAGCAAGGAATCGATGTTGCCGGCCCAGTTGGGCACCGCTCTGCAACGACATACCCGGGGCGGGGTTGTGGTTTCCACACGCCTCCTCCGGGAGGTGGTAAGGAATCCGCATTCAAAACCAATTCCATGTCGGCCACTGTTCGATCCTACCTGGATTCTGATGCATCTGTTTCGCCTCCGCGCGTGGAGTTGCCTGCGTTTGAGGGCTCCAACCCTCGACTCTGGCAACGCCGCTATGAGGAGTACTTCCAGCACTGGGAGACACCGGAGGCACTCTGGGTCTCGTATGGATCGAACCAGTTCACTGGAGCTGCCGCTACATGGTTAGAAGCTTACCTGAACAAGTACCCAGAGTCAACATGGACAGAGTTCGTGAGTGCTGTTCAAGCTTGTTTCATGAGGAATCAACACTAGATTATGTTGAGAAGATTGTACCACATCCAGCAAACAGGTTCAGTGGACGACTACGTGCAGCGGTTCTTGGATCTGATTGACAGGATTTCAGCGTATGACTCTCGCCCAGATCCTCTTCATTACATGACTCGGTTCCTGGATGGTCTGAAACCTGGTGTGCGAGTACTGGTAGGGATACAACAACCTGATGACCTGGAAACTGCTTTTTCATTGGCACTCTTATATGAGGAAATATCTGACGGAATGGAACCGGTTCCTCTCAAGTAGAACTTTTCGGCTGGAGGGCGCAGGATGCCACCAGCATATGCTCCACCAAATTTGCAGTCACCTCCTCCTCCACCCCAACCACCGGCGAGATGGGTGTCCAAGTCTGTCGAGGAAAAGAAACAATTGGAAACCAGTCGACAAGGAAGCGATGACAGGTGGAGCAGTCTCAAGGCTTACAGGCGTTCGAAGGGTCTATGTTACAGGTGTGGCGAACGATAGAGCAGGGAGCACGTGTGCAGCAAATCCATCCAACTGCATGTAGTCCAAGAAATGCTCGACTGTCTACAGGATGAGGAGCAAATGGAAGAACCTGATTCAGTGGAGGATACCAACCAGATACAGTCTGATCCACAACATCTGTTTATGCTGTCAGCGCAGGCGCACACAGCTATTCCTGTAACAGCCAAGTCAATGCAAGTGCAGGTGGAAATTCAAGGGCAGCTATTGACATTTTTGATTGATTCGGGGAGATCGGCTAGCTTTATTGACAAACACAGAGCGTGTACAATTGCTGGCATTCAGTCATTATCCAGTTCCATCCAGATTAAGGTTGCAGGTGGAAAATTGCTGGGCTGCGCCCAATATTTCCCTTGCCTTGAGTGGAAATGCCAAGGGCATGTGTTCTCTGATTCCTTCAGAGTTTTGGAGATCAACAGCTACGATGGAATCATCGGGCTTGATTGGCTAGCTCGGCACAGTTCTATGATGACACATTGGGCTCAGAAGTGGCTAGCGTTTGAGCATCAGCGTAAACTGGTTGTGTTATACGGGGACGGTACACCAGAGATAACCCACACTGTAGTTGAACTTCACCTGGTACAATCTGAGTGCAGTGCCGATGACAGTGATCAGCGCAGTGACATCTAGGGGCTCTTATCGATATTTGTTGTTGTGTTTGCTGAACCACATGGCCTGCCACCATGAAGGCAGTATGACCACCAGATTCCTCTGATCCAAGGAGCTCGACCAGTCGCTATGCGACCTTATCGAGTAGCACCAGCAACGAAGACTGAAATTGAGCGCCAAATCAAAGAGATTCTAGCGCAGGGGGTCATCACACATAGCAACTTTGCATTTGCGTCACCGGTCATCCTAGTCAAGAAAAAGGAAGAAGGGGCTGGGCAGACAGAGGGAGAGATGGAAACCACTTCGTGGAGGTTGGTGGTTGACTACCGCCACTTGAATGCATTGACTGTTAAGGGAAAGTGTCTGGTACCTGTCATTGACGAACTGTTGGACGAGTTAGCGGGTGAACGCTGGTTTTCTAAACTTGATTTGCGGGCAGGATACCACCAGATCCGTCTGGCGCCTGGTAGGAGTTCAAGACAGCTTTTCAGACACACAATGGTCTTTTAAGTTTAAAGTGATGGCATTTGGGCTCACAGGAGCACCAGCAACATTCCGGCACGCCATGAACGCTTCATTAGCACCTGTCCTCCGGAAATTTGCTCTCGTGTTTTTTGATGACATTTTGATCTACATCCCCATTTATGAGGAACATTTGAAGCATATTGCTGCTGTATTGGAAATTATCTAGAAGGACAAGTGGCAGGTAAAGCCGTCTAAATGTGCATTTGCCCAACAATGCATAGCTTACCTCGGGCATGTTATCTCTGCTGATGGAGTTGCTACTGATGAGTCCAAGATTACCACGATTCAGAATTGGAAGGTTCCGACCAATTTGAAGGAGCTGAGGGGTTTTTTAGGAATCACTGGATATTATCGGAAATTTAGCAGGCACTACGCCATCATTAGCCAACCATTGACTGCATTACTGAAGAAAGGCACTATTTTTGTTTGGACCGCAGTGGGGGAAGCAGCTTTCCAGACATTGAAAGGAGCTCTGATGTCAGCACCGGTTCTCGCTTTACCGGATTTCTCGACCCAATTTGTGATTGAGATCGATGCTTCAGATTCAGGAATTGGTGCAGTGTTGTCACAGCCTGGGCATCCGTTGGCCTATGTCAGTCGTTCCTTGGGGTCGCGCAACAGAGGGTTGTCAGTATATGAGAAGGAGTATTTGGCTATCCTATTGGCAGTCCAACAGTGGCGTCAGTATCTGCAACTGGGTGAGTTCCTCATTCATATAGATCACAAAAGCCTGACACACCTAACTTATCAACAATTACACACTAATTGGCAGCAAAAAGCTTTGACAAAGATGATGGGTTTACAATTTAAAGTGGTTTACAAAAAAGGGATTCACAATGGCGCGACTGATGCTTTATCTTGCAAGATATCTGATGAGGTCCACCTGTTTGCGGTATCTGATGTACAGCCAGCATGGTTGGAACAAGTGGCAGCGAGTTATGGTTCTGACCCTGGTGCGCAACAATTGATCCAAAAATTGTCAGTTGATCCTACGGCTGACAAGACGCATACGTTGAGCGTTGGGATCCTTCGTTCTCATGGCAGAATCATCGTTGGCCCAGACGCGGCGCTACGCCAGCAAATTATTTCAGCCTTTCATGACAGACCAATAGGGGGGCATTCCGGATTTCCTGTGACATATCGTCGTTTGGTATCGCTGTTCAAGTGGCAGGGCATGAAGAAGGATGTGCACGAGTTTGTCCATGACTGCCACGTCTGTCAACAAGCTAAGCCAGAACGGGTGCTTTAACCGGGCTTGCTATAGCCTCTACCTATTCCGTCTCAGCCATGGGAGATGGCAACCATGGATTTCATTGACGGTCTCCCGAGTCTAGACAATTCAATTGCATTCTCGTGGTTGTCGACAAGCTCACCAAGTATGCACATTTTATTCCACTTCGTCATCCTTATACAACAAGCAAAGTTGCAGAGCTTTTTGTCGACAATGTGTACAAACTCCACAACATGCCTCAGTCACTAGTCTCTGACAGGGATCCCATATTTACCAGTCAGTTTTGGCAAGCACTGTTCAGGGTGACGGGCACGCAGCTATGCTTGAGTACTGCTCATCATCCAGAGACGGACGGCCAGACCGAGCGTGTGAATCAGTCAATTGAATGTTTTTTGCGCTGCTTTATCAGTGCTCATCCGAGTAAATGGTCGCAGTGGTTATCTCTGTGTGACTTTTGGTACAACACAAATTGGCACTCTTCATTGGGCAAGTCTCCCTTTGAGATCCTTTATGGGAGACAGCCACTGTATTTTGGTATTACTTCTTCCGATCGGATTGCTCCTATGGATGTTCAGGAGTGGTTAGCCGAGCGCCAATTGGTTTTGGCATCTGCCAGGCAACATTTACTCCGTATGCAGCAAAGGATGAAACACCAGGCTGATAAAAAGCGGTCAGAACGATTGTTCGCTATTGGGGATCAGGTTTTTCTCAAGCTCCAACCATATATGCAGTCATCAGTGGTTCGGCGGGCTAACCATAAACTGGCATTCAAGTTCTTTGGACCGTTCACTATTGTACAGCATGTTGGACAGGTGGCCTACAAGCTCGATCTCCCGACAACCAGCAGGGTGCATCCGGTCTTCCATGTCTCGCAGCTGAAGAAATGCCTGGGAGCAGGACAACAGGTACTTCCCCACTTGCCTCACCCAGATGCTACTCACCAGATTCCTGTTGCCGTATTGCAGAGGCGGGTTCGGTCTCGGGGCCTTGCTACCGTGGTGCAAGTGTTGGTACAATGGAGCGGTTCGTCTGCAGCCAAAGCTACCTGGGAGGATCTGGATTCGTTGCAGCAGCAGTTCCCTCGTTCACCTGCTTGGGGGCAAGCAGGTATCCAAGCAGGGGGAATGTCAGCGGCCCAGTCCCATCAGCAGCGCCGGACATGGAACGGCCCAAGAGGGCAACGCAACCTCCACGTTGGCTGGCGGACCACGTGCTGGACTAGGATATAAGGCATAGGATCGGGAGAGAGGAGGGGGGGAGGGGGCAGATACCCCTCCCCTATATTGGTATTGCATAAAAAACTCAGTTTTGTCTGTTGTTAAAGGATTTCAATCAAGACATGATCGCATACCACAAGTTAAAAGATGATTATTTTAATTGCTATAGTATTTAGAAAACGAGGTAATAGCAATATTTTAAATATAAAATACTTCGTCTATTTACTAATATAAGACATTCTAGACATTTCAAAGTGGACTAGATACAACCTAAAATGAGTTAACCTACATGCTAAAACATATCTACATATGTGCATGTTATAAAAAGATTAAATGTCTTATATTAGTGTGCAGAGGGAGTATAACCTACAAACGCACCGATAGTAAAGCTTTAATTCCGTCGAGCTGTCCTAGGCAATGTCAAAACTCTAGCTTTTTTCTGAAAATCTTTCTTAGTTTCAAGACTTTTGAATATTGCTCGCTCGATCTAGCAAACATATATATGTATTTTTAAGCTTGTTATTTTATTATTCATTGTATTTGATAACTTTTATTATATTTATCAAGACTAACATATTAATAGTTGTAAGAGTGCATAAGTTTTTTATTTATTCTTATGGCTAGAGAGGCCGCTTTACTCAGCAGAAAATAGTAAAAAATGTATACGCATAAGAAAATGCATATATATATGTGTGTTTTTTATCCAAAATTCCACCCTTGTGCTCACTAACTATTTGTGCTCCTGCTGGGCTGCTAGGGCCCGATGAGAGCACGGGAGGGTGCTGCAGGCGGAGAATATCACATTTTTGAACGTGCAACGTGATTTTTTCAAAACGGAGATTATATTGTAAATGATCCGCGTCAATTAAATCTCTCCGGAGGGAGTATCTTAATCCATCCCGCATTCAAAATTTCACTAGTAAAATTTCTCACAAGTTTTTTTTGCGAAAATTTCATCGATCTATTAATAATCATCAACAGTAGTATAAAGAGGTCTAAAAGTAATAAAAATTACAAATAGGTCGATGGATTACTAGCGAAGACTATAAACACTAGCACGAGCCGAAGGCGCACCGCCGTCCTCGTCCCTCCATCATCGGAGCCGGACAAAGCTTGTCATAGTAGAGCTTGTTGTAATAGATAAACGAGAAGTCGTCGTGCTAAGATCCCAAAGAACCAGCGCACTAAAACAGCAACCATCGTCAATGATGACATCAGTAGATTAGAAGAGACCGACCTAAAATTAACACGAAAAACGACTAGATCTCATGAGAACAATTGGACACACGACTCCACACGCCCTCCGTCAGCACTTGGCGCTCCACCGGAGCGGGGGAGGACTTTATTCTAACTTCAGAGCATAGCCGTCCCTTCAACATCTTCAAAAAAGACACGAGAAAACAGGCTAAACGAAGAACAAAATCTTCTTCCGATAAGAGGCTCCATGGCCCTAAGGCCATCAGGCGGAATGGACCGAGGGCATCACCGACGACGGAAAGAAACATGTTTTTTTTCAGCCGCCGCCTCTCTCTTTTCTCGCGAGCAGCCGCACGTATCGATTTCTAAAATTCCTCACAAGTTAATACTAGTATAAGCTAGGTTTGGTAGATGGAGCATGTTGAGACGTACTACGCCCGATCGAGCGTGAAGTTTCCTGGATGTGGCATGCATGAGGAACATAACATAGATACTCCTATTCATTCAGAGACAAAGCATCGAGTTAATTAGGATCGCGATTTCGTCTTCTGCGAAGCTGGTCGATCATCACCATAAGTAAACAATTTGGAGCTGCTTATCCGATGTTAATTAGGAGGAGTAGCTAGCCTAGCTGCGTGTTCGTTTATCTCGAGGAAGCAGCGGTTGGTCCGTCCGGGTCCCAGAGAATTCGCAGTGACGAATTCGCAAAGAATTCGCAACTAGTTTATCCGATGCTAATTAGGAGTAGCAACGAGTAGTTTATCAGCTACTATAAGGACAGGATTAGTAGCGCACGGATGAAGTGTGTAGTGTGGCTAGCTTGTCGAAACCTGTCGACTGGATGTTCCCTAGCTAGATCCCAGTTGGGCCGTCGTTTTCACGGAGATGCGCGGAGAGTCGCGAACAAAGGGCCAACTCGAATTGGTCACTGTGCCACGTTCTTCTTCTTCCCTGCGAGAAACAGACAGACACGTACGGCGATCGGTCCTGACAGGACCGGCAGCAACCGTCGTCGGCGAGGGCGAGAGGAGGTGGGTGGAAGTGTGGAAGAAGATGAGCAGTGCGCGTCGGGTGCTTTGACGGAACGGACACGACGGCAGCCGGCGACGTGCCTGTGGCAAGAAGGCATTCGCGACGACAGCGATCCGTTACCTGAGCATGCGAGATGAGGGTGCCGCGCTCGTGCCCTTCACCGACACCTTTGCTCTGGGGTCAGATCAGGGTGCCGGCCGCGAGACGTGATGCGTCCATTCAACGAATCAGGGCAATTGACAAGTGCGGATCGCGTGACCCCCAGTTCTGATCCGTGCTCGTATGTTCGTGGCCCTCGTCAACCGTTGTCGCAACGTCCAGGTGCTCTGCAGGCAGCTCGGCATGCTTGCCTCTCGAAAGGAACAAGCTAGCCAAGAGATTAGGGCTGGGCTCAAAGCAAATACAGTGGGCTGTCGTTTTGGTCGTCTGTAAAGATTTAGCCATACATAGCATAGAGCTAATTCAGTTTTCAAAATTCGCCAAAACAGATGATTCCAAACTAGTAGAAAACAACCAAGCTGGTGATGCGTACAGAGTGAGGTCCTGCAAGCATAGACGAAGGCCGAACTTGGCTCATGCGACGCCGGCGGCAAGAATGAACGGAAGAAAAAAAAAAGGATATAGACAAAGAGCATGAAACAAATCGATCCCAATTCTTTGCACGCTTCCATCAAAAGCCGACTTGATTAATCGATCCATCAAGTTCACGAGTTGCCTCTGCAAGTATCAGCTCACGCCGGGAATCTCCACCGCGCGCATCCTTCACCTCGCTCAAGTACATCGCCGACAATCTGCTCCCCGGCTGAGTGCCACAACCACCTCCATGCGGTTGGTCGCGCTACTGACATCCAGAGGATAGGTATAGAAACTCCATGAAGATAAAAAGGAGAAAACGAATTGGATGTGCTGGTGTACAGATGACTTCCATACAACGGGCCGGAACTAAGACGTCGGTAAGGACCGATTTGTACGGGATTATTAGACCGTCTGTAAACAGACGGACTCGACGGTTTCTCATTTCCTCTCTCCTCCACGTCATTTATTTTTCTAGGTGGTCTCTCTTACCGGCTGACTGAATGCTACTCCTAATTAATGAGATTGATAGAGAAAAGGACCTTATTTAGACGGTGAATTTCAGAATTTGCAATTGAAGTTATCAAATGTGAGGGCTAGAACATATCGTGGAAGCAGCTAAGTTCTAAATCATTTGACATTCCTTTCTTGGAACCCTAGATGTTGTTGTGGTTTTGGTACTGTTTCTTAAGAGCCTCCAATTAAGTTATGGAGATTGCTTCAAACTTATACGGAGTATGAGTTAAGTGGTCTATACTTGATCAGGTTTCCTCCTTTTTTTTTGAAAGGGTCCGTCCCTTGGTGGTGCGCATTCCGTAGAATAAGGTGAGCCTTTGTGACATCGGTGAGTGGTGTGTCTCTATATCTTGAGGTGAGGTCTTGTGTGGTGTTTGATGTGTATCAAGGCACCACACCTCTAGGTGAGTCTTTTGTGGCATTCGGGAAGCACTACGCCATCTCACCTCTCCAACTAAGATTAGCTTCTTTGGAAATGGACGTCAGGATAAATATGTTAAAAATATAAATATATAGCCTAGTCTTTTTCATCAGTTCGGACTTTTGGTTCAGATGGCTAACGCATCAATTCAATATGGTATCAGAGCCAAAAGGTCTTAAGTTTAAGACCTTGCTCACGCAGTTTAAAAAAGGGTTCTGCGGCCTGCACCGAACTCATGCTAAGGACTGACATAGCCTAGACATGATGGGGAGTGTTAAGAATATAAATATATAGCCCAGCCCTTTCCATCAGTTCGGTCTTTTGGTTCAGATGGCTAGTGCGTCAATTCAATAAAATACACCGTCTTTGCGTGTCTTGGTATATCCAAGCTCTCTTTACTTATGTGTTTTATATTGTGATAGCCTTCAAGCTTGAAGTAATATATCTTGCTATCACCTTGTTGCATGTCTTGCTTAGCGTAAATTGTTGGCGCACTTAGTTAAACTAACATATTTAGGTTTTGTGTTTGATAAATTAAATGATAGTTCTTTTCCGCATTTATTAGAGCCGAAATCGTGATTGGTTTACCTCGGATATTCACCCCTCCCCTCCCCCTCCGCGCTATGTGACATTCGTGCCTTTTCACCCGCAATATGAGTTTCACTTAACAAAGAGAGAAAACTGAGACACGGCTCGGGAAGCGCTCACATATTGGCTGCAAACAAAGGGTGCCATGGTGGACGACGGGGGTCCTAATGTAGCAAACAGTGCGTAATGGTTAAATGAGACAAAAGGCGAGAAAAATCTCATTAATACACTATATATTTAAGGCGTAATGGTCCTATTATGAAGATATATTTCATAATAGAGGAGGCAGTTATGCTAATTTGGTATTCTCTGTGTTTATTTAAGGAGTAACTGCCTTGTACATGTAGACGAGGGAGTATCAAAAGTGCAAAACTTATAAAGGTTTGTTTGATTCATAGGATAGGAAAAATATAGGAATAGCAAAAACATAGGATTAAGATGTCATGCCAACTTGAATTCTATAGGAAGAGGAATTCTGTTCGATGTAGCAAAGGAATTTTTTTATGAGGTATGATCTAATGTTTCTTTTCTATAGGAATTGCACTACAAGATTTTATAGGATTAATTCCTATAGGGTGCGTTCCTATGAATCAAACAATAACATAGAAAAATCATAGGATTCAAATCCTACACAGTTCCTATATAATTTCCATGAATCGAACAAGCCGTAAGTGAAATTCACCAACGGGTCCTGTGGCTTTGCATTGCGTGGACAAAATGATGAATGGTTCTCCTTCAAACGAAGAAGGAGACAAACAGCATGGGCAAATGAGGTTCATCACGTACTTTGGTCAAACAAAGGAAAAAAGGTCAAAAGAGCCATATCCTAGTTTTCCAAAGAGCGTACACATGTGCCCAAAAGCGCACGTAATTAATCATGTCCATTCAAATGCATGTCAAACTAGGTACTAATACAACACTAGCACAAATGCACAAAAGGAAATGGGTCAAGCTTGAGAGAGGAAAGTGGAATCTAGGGTTAGTGCCTTGGTGGGACCCACTCTCACTTTTGTTTACTTGTTTGGCACAAGTAGGTTATTAGGGCTTGTTTGATTCAAAGGAATCTCATAGGAAATCTAGAGGATTTTGATCCTTAGGAATTTTTTTTTATACATCGTTTGATTTGTAGGATTAGAATCATAGGAAAAAATTTCATAGGATTTCATTGCACTATAATTTGGAGAAAAATTTCCATCCACCTAAACCTCATGTTACAATTCCTTTGCCTTTCCCGCGATTCAAACACTCATTCAAGAAAAAATCCTATAGGCTCCAAATCCTATAAGATTCAACCGGACAGAACATCTAATCCTACATTTTTCCTATCCTGCGAATCAAACATGTCCTAAAATTTTTCCAATGCAGTCGTGCTGCATCTTGTATGCATTTTCCCATCTCTGCATGACCACACTAGCTACCACCCTGATTACCCAATTACCACCATAATGTTCACAGACACATTGACCCATGCATCTTTTCAATCTCCCGTCAAGGTTGCGTTGTCAGCGTACCGATGGTTCCCATAAAACCTTGTTGACTTTGCTCTGATCTATCCACACGGACCTAGCTTAGCGAGACGACGTGATGATGATGATGTTGTTAGGAATAGACAAAGTTATATTCCTCTGGGGCCAAAGGCCACAATATATAATACAGGTATAGGGCAAATATGCAGGAAGCCCCCTAACATATGGGGGAAATACAATATACAGATATATACATCTAACACCCCCCCTCAAACTCATGGTGGATCTACAACACTGAGTTTGGAGAGTAAGAAAGCATGATGCGCTTGGGTCTGTGCCTTCGTAAAGAAATCCGCCAACTGTAAATCTGAAGGCACATACTGAAGCGCAACAACCTGAGCCTGCACCTGAGCACGTGTATAGAAAGCATCAACACCAATATGCTTGGTAAGCTCATGCTTAACTGGATCACATGCAACACTAATAGCACATGTACCGTCAGACAAAATCCGCAAGTAACCACCGTAACCAGGTCACCTCAGCAGTCAACAAGGCCATAGCACGCAACTCAACCTCAACACTCGAACGGGAAACCGTTGTCTGTTTCTTCGTCTTCCAAGCAATAAGAGAACCACGAAGAAACACACAGTAAGCAGAAAGTGAACGACGATCCGAAGGATCACTCGTCCACGTAGCGTCCGAATAGCACTGGAGCTGGAGGGAGCTGGAACAAGGAAAGAAAAGGCGACGAGTGATCGTACCACGAAGATAACGAAGAACACGAAGAAGATGACTATAGTGAACAGTGGTAGGAGCAGAAACAAACTGACTCAGAATATGAACAGGATAAGAGATGTCAGGACGAGTGACAGCAAGATAAACTAGACTCCCAACAAGATGACGATAACACGTCAGATCAGAAAGAGGATCACCATCGGTAGGTTGAAGCTTAACATTAAGCTCCATAGGGGTCTCAACAGTGCGCTCATCCCCAAGAGCAGCACGAGCAAGAAGATCCTGAATATACTTTTCCTGAGAGATGTAAAAGCCATCAGAAGTGGAGGAAACCTCAATCCCAAGAAAGTATCGAAGAGGACCAAGATCAGTCATAAGAAACTGATCACGAAGACGAGCCTTAACAAAGGCGATATACTCAGGATCATCACCAGTAATGATCATATCATCAACATAGAGAAGAAGAAGAGTGAGTCCACGAGGAGAAGTGTGAACAAACAGCGCTGGATCATGAGCACGGGGAGAAACCAGCAGCAGTCACTACAGAAGCAAAGCGCTCAAACCAGGCACGAGGGGCCTGTTTGAGGCCATAAAGAGACTGTCGAAGACGACAAACCATCCCCTCGGGAACAGAATACCCAGGAGGAGGCTGCATATAAACCTCCTCACTCAACTCACCATTGAGAAAGGCGTTCTGAACATCAAGCTGGGACACAGACCAGTGACGAACATAAGCAACAGCAAGAAGAGTACGCAGAGTGGTCATATGAGCCACAGGAGCAAAGGTCTCATCATAGTCACGACCATGCTCCTGCTGAAAATCACGCGCCACAAGACGCGCTTTATAGCGCTCAAGAGATCCATCAGAGCGGGTCTTAATCTTATAGACCCACTTACACGTGATAGGACGAACACCGGGAGGGGGAGAAATAAGATCCCAGGTGCCAGTGCGCTCAAGCGCAGTAATCTCGTCAGCCATGGCCAGCTGCCATTCAGGATGATGCTCAGCATCCCGATAAGAAGTCGGCTCGGAGGCAACAGAAATACCATACTGACTAGGAGAGTAACGATTGGGGGCACGACGATGACGAACATGACGAGTAGAGGGAAGCTCGTCAGAGGAAGACGACTCAGGAGACGACGATGACGAAGAAGGAATAGCAGCGGAAGACTCCGGAGAACGAGGAGAACTAGGAGAACTAGACGGAACAGAGGAGGACGGTGTAGAAGAAGAGACATCAGGGGGAGGAGATCCTAAAGAAGACACAATAGGAGTAGAAGGAGTAGACAGAGGGGGTGTGTCAGGAAAAAGAAGAAACGAGATATCTTCCACCGGGTAGGTACCAGCGGTGGGACGAGGATAGAAAGGACGCGTCTCATCAAAAGTAACATCACGAGAGATACGCATCCGACGACCAACGGGGTCCCAACAGTGATAGCCCTTATGCTCATCACTGTATCCAAGGAAAACACACTCAACAGACTGAGCGGTCAGTTTGGTGCATTCGCGAAGAGCAAGGAGAACATAGCAAACACAACCAAACAAACGAAGCATGGAATAGTCTGGAGACTGTCCAGATAGACGCTCAAGAGGGATGCCACCCTGCAGAGCGGCAGAAGGCTGAATATTGATGAGGTAAGCCGATGTAGCGACAGCCTCAGCCCAGAAATGCGGCGGAAGAGAAGAAGCAACCATCATGGCACGAGTGGTCTCAAGAAGATGGAGATGCTTACGCTCAGCAACGCCATTCTGAGCATGTGCGCTAGGACAGGAGAACTGAGCAAGGGTGCCCTGCTCAGCAAGAACACCTTGCAACATCTGGGAGATATACTCACCAGCAGAATCAACACGAAACACACGAATGAGGGTAGAATATTGAGTACGGACCATGGCCGCAAAACGTTGATATATGGAGAGCACTTCACTACGAGAGCGCATAAAATACAACCAAGTGTACCGAGAGAAATCATCGATGAATAAAATATAGTAGCGATGGCCCCCTTTCGAAGCGAAAGGAGCCGGACCCTAAACATCTGAATGAACTAAATCAAAAGGTCGCTGAGATACAGACGCGCTAGTAGGATAGGGAAGCTGAATCTGTTTACCCAACCTACAGCCCTGACAATGTAAAGACCCATCTCCTGAGACAGACCCCAGAAGAGCACAATGAACTAAAGACGACAGACGCGAGTCACAAAGGTGACCAAGATGATGATGCCACTGCAGAAAAGAGCTGTTAGGAGAGGCGACGACCGGAGAAGAACTGGCAGATGAAGTGGCAGCGGAGGGAACACGAAGCCAGTCTAACTCCCAAAGTCCTGAAGAGTCACGGCTGCGAGGGCCAGCTCCAACCAGGGCCTGTGTGCGACGGTCCTGGACAACACAAGAATCAGCATCAAGAATGACGCGACAACCAGAGTCAGTAAGCTGGCTAGCAGAGAACAGATTCATCTTAAGAAGAGGGACATGAGAGATATCAGGAACAGAAAAAGAACAAGTAGAAAGAGTGCCCCGACTAGAAACAGGAAGAGAGGTACCATCAGCTGTAAACACACGGACAGGAGAAGGGAGAGAACGAAGAGCAGACAAAAAAGAAGACTCGGAGGTCATATAAAAGGAAGCTCCAGAATCCAGATACCATGGGGACGTACCTGACTGTGTAGAAGGTGGTGGTCGCGCACTGCCTGAAGAATCAGTCATAGAACCAGCAATGCCTGTCGAAGAAGAGCCTGTAGCAGCAAGCAGACCGCGAAGACTCCTGATAATGTCCTGATCGGAGAGAGCAACTGCTGAAGATCCAGAAGGAGCCGACTGCCCACGAGCCTGGTGCTACTGACGTAAACTAGGATCTCGTGTATAACAAGTGGCCCAAGTGTGGCCATCCTTGTTACAGTAAGAGCAGTGACGAAGAGAACCATGGCGACCCTGACCACGAGCCTGCTGGTGCTGACTCTGGCCCTGAAGCTGCTGATGCTGACTCTGACCCTGAAACTGCTGCTGCTGACTCTGAACCTGACCTAGAGGTGTGGGTAGTATCGGCAGCGGCACAGAGGACTGTGGCTCAGTCAAGGGAGCAGACGGCATAGGAGGACCACGAGTAGCAAGCACAGATGGAACCGCAAGAAGACCAGCACCATGGAGACGGGTCTCCTCAGCCCGAAGCTCAGACAACACCTCAGAAAGGGGAACACAACCATGAGCATTCAGCTGAGCACGTCGGGGCTCAAACTCCTAGAGAAGCCGAGACAAAAACTCATAGATGCGATGAAACTCCAAATCCGAGCGCACAATCTGGCAGCATGAGCATGTGCCACAAACAGCAGTACGAAGAGAATCAAGTTGACGCCAGATAGCAGCACTCTGAGTATAGAACTCATCAATAGTGGAATCACCCTGCTGGAGAGCATGCTCCTGGCGAACCACAAACAGGTAAAGAGCATCCCCAGACGGCTGATAGCGCTGACGAAGATGGGCCCACTAAGCGGCAACAGTAGGGAGACTCATGAACTCAGCAGCATACTGGGGAAAAACACTGGAGGTGAGAACAGCAGCAGCACGAGCATCCTCATCAACCCACTGAGTGTAAGTAGTCAGAGCGTGTCGATAGGCCTCGAGATCAGAAGAGTACTGCTTGAACTTCAGATCATAAGCAGCAACAACACTATCATCAGCACTCCGAGCAGCATCCTTGGCCTCCTGATAAGCATCAGCACCGAGAACAATCGGTGTCGGTGGAAGAGAAAATAAAACAGCAAGTACAAAAATGAGTAATAAACCCCAGTATAGACTGGTACAATTCAATTCAACATTTTGTTCATTCGGGTTTGATTGTGTCATAGTTCTATAGTTGGAATTTGGGAATTTTAGGTTTTTTTTTGGATAACAGGTAGTTTAGAGTTTAGGGATTTGTTCAAAATAGCTAATAACTGGATTCCTAATAATGCAATTAATTCTTTACTTACTACTTTGTGTGCTTTTTTATTATTCCTTAGTGCAGTTGCGAAATCCGCACAATTCCCTCTTCACATATGGTTACCCGATGCTATGGAAGGACCCACTCCCATTTCAGCTCTTATCTAATATGAATTGACGATCAGAACATGTATGGGTAGAACTTCTAAAAGGTTCTCGAAAAAGGGGTAATTTTTTCTGGGGCCTCTGTATGAATCTATATTATTCCATTCCAATTTCTTCCCGAAACTTCCCAAGAAAAATCCCGAATTGGATCCAAAATTGACGGGTTAATGTGAGCTTATCCATGCGGTTAGGCACTCTTCAAATAGGAATCCATTTTCTAACTGGCTTTCGTGCTTTAGTGAGTCGCGCAAGATCTTTTCTATGGGCATATCGGTTGAAGTAGATTCTTCTTTTCTCTCAATAAACCCCTTCCCAAACTGTACAATCTTCTTTCAAAGCATACGACTTTCTAGGTAAGTGTTAGAAAGTGAAATAGAATGAAATAGAGTGTAACACCCTCAGAATCGACCCTATGCAAGTTTCAGCGATTCCCGCCAAACTCGCATAGAAACGATTCAAAGGTGCCCACCAGGCACTTTCGTGCGGGTGGAAAATGAAGTAATAACATTACACAACAGTCCTCGATGGGACCCACAGAACAGATATATATACAACAGCGACTCAAAGAGCCAAGAATACAGATATACAATACAAAGATCCAAATCACCTGTAAAACGATACAGCGTCCGACTACGGACAAGATGCAAATGGGGCTAAGAGCCCTGAAGAATAACCAATGGCGTCCATAACCCTGCCCAGGCCAAGCCGGAAGGGTAACCCTGCTAACGACGTCGAAACCTGCTAAAACAAAAGGGGTGCCGACAAAGGGCAAAGGAAAAAGAGGAGCGTCAGTACTGAGGCCAGTACACGGCGAGGCTAGAATTCGGCGGTCCTCGCCTACATAGGTATGGTGGACTGAAGCGGCAGCGGCAGCATGCACTAAACACCCTATAGAGACTTGATATAACTGCCGGCTATCAGAGAGGGGTAAGAAAGACCTATCCGGAACCAACCTGATGCTAACATCAAACAAACCCATCCTGGTATTTCCCCCTCGAGACCAAACGAGGAAGTCAACCGAGGAACTCACACAGTTGGCAGTTTTATTTATTCAGTTATCGTTACGGCAATTACTAGTCAGGTATAGATAGTCATCCTGATAAAATAAACAGTGGGCAGTTTTAGTTAACCATTCCGTTGTAGTTACAACACTTACTAGTCAGATACAATTAGCATGAGATAACCCAAACCCAGCAGTTGTTGGTACTTTTATTTAGCCATTCCGTTATAGCTGCAATATTTACTAGTCAGGTACAATGGTCGCAAGCGACAACCCAAAACAGGCAATTGTTGGCAGTATTATTTAGCCATTCCATTATAGTGAAGCTGATTACTAGTCATTATAAAGTCAAATTTATAGCACTACTTTAGTTATAGTTGTCTATGATCGAGATACTGTGCTCCAAGTCGTCCATAACCGCGGACACGGCTTTCAGAAAGTTTTACCCTGCAGGGGTGCACAAATAGCAACACACACTCGATCAACCTCGGAAAAACCAAATCAAAACCCAACGAGGCTTTCACGACAAAGCAATCACAGGATTCAGAAATATTTCAGGGGGCCACCCCTTGGAGTACACCCGCAACGAAGTTAGCTGACTCCGAGACGGACCCGAGGTTTGCGCCAGTGGCTGTAAACGACTGGGAACCCAAAACTGGGCTTGTCGATACCGCGAAAACACTCCGTTTAACTAAACAGTACAGGTGCTCCTCGCACAATCGTAATAAAGCAGTAAAGCATGGCATAAGTACAGGATAGTAAATAAAACCTCAAACTAGTTTGTGGCCCCAAGAAATAAGACTGAATCAAGCTCTGGCTCAGGGGGGTCCCATAAGCCTCCTGGATGTGGATAGCGCGAATATTCAAGGAACAGGTATCAAGTACTCGGGGTCCTACGGGACACAAGTGGACGGTTAACAACCAAATAACATCTATTGCCCACCTGTGCCTCTGCTTACCTACTTCAATTTTAGTTGTTAAACAATAATTAAAGTGAACAATAAATAAAGCCGTGATCATCTCCAACATTAAACAGGCGGCAATTCTCCAACAACTGTGGTACTTGACGACATGCAACAGCACTTGAGCAAGCGACTACGACGCGCAAGTCCAGCTATCTACCAAACAACAGGTAATAGGATGTGTCCAAGGCAATATAAGGCTGCAAGGGATATCACGGGTACGAAAACTATAGCATCGCAACACAGATAGCAATAGATCAACAGGAGGGATTAAATACTATAAAAGTAAGATAGGTAGAAAGGGGGAGATGCTCGCCTGAAAACATTGCCGAAGGTTCATCCGAAGATCGGGTCGACACTCGCATCAACTCAACGGCCTTATCCGCGAAGAAGCAAAACACTAGAATAAACACCGGATGCAATATTTAATACTACGGCAAAAGATCGGGCATGATGCATGTATGATGTATGGCATGGCAAAGATGCGATGCAATTAGGTCATATTAAGCGGAACCGGGGGTCCCGACAATTAAATAGGTGGTTCATGTTATTTATCTACCCCGCAAATTAAATGTTGAATTAACAGGGCAAGATAAGTTACCGGTTCGCTACACAAATTTAAATGAGGCCAATATAAGACTAGATTTGCCAGCATATGGCCCCATATTTAATTATAAGGTGAATCGGCATAAGGCCCCCAAACCACATGATAATATGCATGCGAGTATGACAATTCAATATGCAACAAGTTTATTTAGTTGACAATTTATAAAATAGGGTTCTCGGATAAGGGTCACACATTAGGGTTCGGCGATCTTGGTCCGGGGGTTCGGGGTTCGACAGGGTTCGACGGGGTTCGGTCTCGGCGGGATCGTTCTCGGATAACGGAGGTAGGTCTTGTCGCATCCGTGGTCTTCGGGTCATGTCGACGGTCATGGCGTTCGGGATGAAGAACTTGGCGTTCTGCGTCGGTGTCCTTACCGTCCGGGTTCTCGCGCAACGCATCCGGGAAGTACTTGTCGCACCGGTGGTCTTCGGTTCCGGGTGTTGGAGATATGCCCTAGAGGCAATAATAAATATAGTTATTATTATATCTTTGTGTTTATGATAAATGTTTACATTCATGCTATAATAGTATTAACAAGGAAACATTGATACTTGTGTGATTTGTAAACTTAATTTGAAGTCCCTAGTATAGCTTCTATACTTCACTAGCTTGTTGGTTGATAAATGATTGTGGTTTCCCTATCATGAACATTGAGATGTTATCAACAACAAGATCATATCATTAGGAGAATGATATGGTGGACATACTCCTATAGATAAGCGTAGCATAAAGATCAAGTCATTTCAATAGTTCAATTGCTATATGCTTTCTGATACATAGTAACCTAATTCCTTCGACCATGAGATCATGCATATCACCTTTACCGGATGGATGCTTTGATGACATCAAACACCACACCGTAACTGGGTGGCTATAAAGGTGGCATTGAGTGTTCGGAAAGTATTGGTTGAGACACATGGATCAAGAGTGGGATTTGTCCATCCATATGACGGATAGATATACTCTGGGCCCTCTCGGTGAAATGTCATCCAATTAGCTTGCAAGCATGTGACTGGCTCACAAGGGATCACATATCACGGGAACGAGAAAAGAGTGCTTATCAGTAACGAGGTTGAACTAGGTATGCAGAGATACCGACGATCATAACCTCGGATAAGTAACATATCGTGAGACAAAGGGAAATTGGTATCGTATGTAAGTGGTTCATTCGATCGCAAAGTAATCGTAGAAATATGTGGGAGCCATATGAATTTCCAGATTCCTCTATTGGTTATTGTTCGGAGAAGTGTCTCGATCATGTCCGCATAATTCACGAACCGTAGGGAGACACACTTAAGGATTCGACGTTGTTTTGAGTAGTTATGGTATTATGAGAAAGAGATCGAATGTTGTTCGGAGTCTCGGATGGGATCCGGGATATCACGAGGTGATCCGGAATGGTCCGGAGAATAAGATTCATATAAGGAAAGTCCCGTTTCGGAGTTCGGAAATGATTCCGGTGAATGTTCTAGAAGGTTACGGAATGTCCGGCACTCCGGGAGGGGGGAGGGGTACATGAATGTGTCATTACATATTGGAATGATTAAATCATGTACTAAGTGTTCTTGCTGTTCCAAATAAAGGATTAAATTGAATCCTAAAACAGAAAAGTCAAATGTCCAGTTTGAAAGTCAAACGGCTAAAACAAGAAACTGTGGGAAACAAGCAAGAGGAGGTTGGAACCGACTTGGGGGAGGAGTCTCCTCCCCAAGCCGGCGCGCCAACCAAGGCCGACTTGGGGAGGGACTCCCCTCCCCTTGGCCGCGCCTCCCACCTATAAGAGGAGGGGCAGGGCCTCCTCCTCTAGACACACAAGTTCCTATCCTCTAATCTCCGGTTTAGAGCCGTTTTGGTTTAGAGCTTCTAATTGCCCTAGCCTTCGGTTTAGAGCCTTCTAATTGGTGTGTCTAATCACTAGACCACTAATAGCCCTCTCTCATACTCCACCATACTCGCTCCGGCTTAAGGCGAAGCCCTGCGGGATCTCCCCTCTACTTCCGGTACCACGCCGTTGTGCTGCCGGAATCACGAGGAGAGTACTACAACCTCCGCTGCCTGCTGGAACAAGGGAGAGGAAGGTCTTCGTCGAGTACCGAACGTGTGACCGACTGCGGGAGCGCTGCCGGAACGCAGCGCCGGAAGGATCGTCTACACGATCTTGAGATCGGGAAGAGTACGACTACATCACCCACGAGAATCCGCTCTCGTTAAACACTTTGGAATCTTCGAGGGTAAGTTATTCCATCGACTCGTTGCTACAATCTAGTAGATAGATCTTGGCTTGTTTGTTTGTATGCGATAGAAATTTTTTGTTTTCCATGCTACGAACCCCTACAATGGTATCAGAGCCGTGTCTATATGTAGATCTGTTGCACGAGTAGAACACAATGGTCATTGTGGGCGTTGATGCTTTTATTGTCAATTACTTCTTGTGTACTTTGCATCTTGCGGTATGTTGGGATGAAGCGGCCCGGGCTAACCTTACATGACATCGTTCATGAGACTTGCTCCACGCTTGACATGCAACTTGTATTGCATAAGTGGCTTTGCGGGTGCCTGTTTCTCCTAGCATAGTTAAGATCCAATTTACAACGGGTGATCAACAATGCTAGTATCAATGTTGTGGTTCTTGTTCGTAAGTTAGAACGACACTTATTGAAAGCCCCAAACCACGTAAAATATGCAAAGAAAGTAGAGGCGTCTAACTTTGTTTTGCAGGGGTGTGCAGTGATGTGATATGGCCATGATTGTGATTATATTTGATGTATGCAATGTTCCTTATTGTAATTTGGCAACCGGCAGGAGCCATATGGTTGTCTTTAATTTATGTTAAGACCCGCGTGTCTATTCAAAGTAGTTGTAATAGTTGAAGCCGGTGGACGACAACCATGGAGAAGCGTCATTGACCTTGATGCAATGCCGATGATGATGGAGATCATGTTCGTGCTTGAAGATGGAGATCGGAAGCACAAAGAAGAAAGGCCATATCATATCACATATATATTGAATTGCATGTGATGTTAATCCTTTATGCATCTTGTATTGCTTAGTAGACGACGGTAGCATTATAAGATGATCCCTCATGCACATCAATTTCAAGTCATAAAGTGTTCACCCTTAGTTAGCACCGTTGCTAAAGCTTGTTGTTTCGAAGCACCACGTGATGATCGGGTGTGTTAGATTCTGCAAGTGTATACAACGTGAGCAAGCCAGATTTGCTCATGCGGAAACTAAGGTTTGATCTTGACGAGCCTAGCATGTACAGACATGTGTAGGGGTTCGTAGCATGGAAAACAAAAATTTTCTATCGCATACAAACAAACAAGCCAAGATCTATCTACTAGATTGTAGCAACAAGTCGATAGAGGAACTCACCCTTGAAGATTCCAAAGCGGTTAACGAGAGCAGATTCTCGTGGGTGATGTAGTCGTACTCTTTCCGATCTCAAGATCGCGTAGACGATCCTTCCGGCGCCACGTTCCGGCAGCGCTCCCGCAGTCGGTCACACGTTCGGTACTCGACGAAGACCTTCCTCTCCCTTGTTCCAGCAGGCAGCGGAGGTTGTAGCACTCTCCTCGCGATTCCGGCAGCACAACGGCGTGGTACCGGAAGTAGAGGGGAGATCCCGCAGGGCTTCGCCTTAAGCCGGAGCGAGTATGGTGGAGTATGAGAGAGAGAGCTATTAGTGGTCTAGGGATTAGACAAACCAATTAGAAGGCTCTAAACCGCAGGCTAGAGCAATTAGAAGCTCTAAACCAAAACGGCTCTAAACCGGAGATTAGAGGATAGGAACTTGTGTGTCCAGAGGAGGAGGCCCTGCCCCTCCTTTTATAGGTGGGAGGGGCGGCCAAGGGGAGGGGAGTCCCTCCCCAAGTCGGCCTTGGTTGGCGCGCCGGCTTGGAGGGACTCCTCCCCCAAGTCGGTTCCAACCACCTCTTGCTTGTTTCCCACAGTTTCCTGTTTTAGCCGTTTGACTTTCAAACTGTCCGTTTGACTTTTCTGTTTGGGATTCAATTTAATCCTTTATTTGGAACAGCAAGAACACTTAGTACATGATGCAATCATTCCAATATGCAATGACACATTCATGTACCCTCCCCCCCCCCGGAGTGTCGGACAATCCGGAACCTTCTAGAACATTCCCGATGAAAACACCGGAATCATTCCCGAACTCCGAAACGGGACTTTCCTTATATGAATCTCATTCTCCGGACCATTCCGGATCACCTCGTGATATCCCGGATCCCATCCGAGACTCCGAACAACATTCAGTCTCTTTCTCATAATACCATAACTACTCAAACAACGTCGAATCCTTAAGTGTGTCTCCCTACGGTTCGTGAATTATGCGGACATGATCGAGACACTTCTCCGAACAATAACCAATAGAGGAATCTGGAAATTCATATGGCTCCCACATATTTCTACGATTACTTTGCGATCGAATGAACCACTTACATACGATACCAATTTCCCTTTGTCTCACGATAGTTTACTTATCCGAGGTTTTGATCGTCGGTATCTCTGCATACCTAGTTCAACCTCATTACCGATAAGTACTCTTTTCTCGTTCCCGTGATATGTGATCCCTTGTGAGCCAGTCACATGCTTGCAAGCTAATTGGATGACATTCCACCGAGAGGGCCCTGAGTATATCTATCCGTCATATGGATGGACAAATCCCACTCTTGATCCATGTGTTTCAACCAATACTTTCTGAACACTCAATGCCACCTTTATAGCCACCCAGTTACGGTGTGGTGTTTGATGTCATCAAAGCATCCATCCGGTAAAGGTGATATGCATGATCTCATGGTCGAAGGAATTAGGTTACTATGTATCAGAAAGCATATAGCAATTGAACTATTGAAATGACTTGATCTTTATGCTACGCTTATCTATAGGAGTATGTCCATCACATCATTCTCCTAATGATATGATCCTGTTGTTAATAACATCCCTATGTTCATGATCAGGAAACCATGATCATATATTAACCAACAAGCTAGTTTAACAAGAGGCTTTACTAGGGACTCTTATTTTAGTTTACAAATTACACAAGTATTAATGTTTCCGGTTAATACAATTATAGCATGGTATGTAAACATTTATCATAAGTGTGAAGATATGATAATAACCACTTTATTATTGCCTCTTGGGCATATCTTCAACAGTCTCCCACTTGCACTAGAGTCAATAATCTAGTTTCAAAACTTTGTGTATTCAACACCTCTGGCTTTCCGGTGTTGTATGTACACGATTGCTAGTGGTCAACTGATCTCCGGATCTGACACTTCCAGGTCCGTGTGTAATTGCATGTCTTTGCGTCTCTACGCATCACTCATTCTCTAATGAGATGGCTTTGTACAAATTTGGTCTTTCGGTGTGACCTTTAGCTCTTTGGGGTTAAAACATGTTGATAATATTGTCGCACAATATCTTCATAGTATTATCCCACTGTGAACTACACCTAGTTTGATAACAAACTACTTGACACAAATGCCCTCTTTTGCTGCTAAAATAGCAGTCATATACTTAGCCTTTTGTTGTAGTATCTGTCACAATGTCTTAACTTTGGAACTCATCCAAATCCATTATGGAACTCACTTTCCATTATATTGTGCCACCCTTAGTTTAGATTGAGATAAACTTAATTTGTACTTTGTGACAAAACTAGTATCAATGTAGTACTTTTACAATGAACTAACCATCTATTTGTCACTTCTACAAATATTATACTCTTAGTTCTTCCAAAAGATCACAAGAATATCCTTACTATTGTCCAATGATCATCTTACGAATCATTCTGGTATATGCTCACAACTTTTAGAGCATAGGACATATCTGGATTTGTACATATCACAGCATAATTGATATAAATACTCTTTGTGATTTCATACATCAAGTATCAATCTATACTTGATTATTTGTTTCACTTTACCAAATGTCAATACACTTGAATATATCATAAACATTGAACTCATTCAATCCTTTCTGTGCGACAAGAACCTCTCTTGTAGTTTCTATATTGAACTCATTCAATATCTTGTCTATGTACTTCTGGCACAACCATATTAGCGTCTATTGATGCCAAATATTTGGGTTTTGCCTAAGTCTTTCATCGGGATGAAATTCTTAATATGTGTTAATAAAAATACATTATTTCCAATCAACAATATGTATTCCACATAATGTATTAGAAACATGTCTTAGCGCTCCCACTTAATTTCTTGCAAATGCAAGCATCTTCATTGTCTCTGATGAACTTTTAAACTCCTTTAACAGTTTCATCACAGTGAAGATTCCAACTCCACGATGCTCACTTTAACCATTGAAGTTTGCATATGTTTTTAGCATCCTTTGAATTAACAAAATCCTATGGACCGTGTCATGCACACGTCCTAGGTAACGATTCTATTAGAAGAACTTTGTTTTGTTTATTCAACTACCATATAACAAATTATATGTAGTGGTTGCTACATTAATCCGTCTAGACTAAATATCGCTATGAAAGATCAGATCTTGTCATAGTCAACCTTTGAACATTGTTGTGAACTCTTTCCCAACATGTCGACTATTTCATAGATGTGAAACATCCATGTCTATTTCTTTATAGATCCAGACACAACTGTAAGGTCTTACACCTTTCTCGAGGGTCCTTCAAGTTCAAAACTTGATTTCTCGTATATGGAACTATCACGGATTTTATGGCTTCAAGCCATTTTACGGAGCCAGGGCCCATCATCGCTTCTTTGCATGTAGTCGGTTCATTATTCTCAAATAATGGTTCAACCCTCAAATCTTGGTATTTGATTGTTTATCCGACCTACTTGTTTCAATAGGAACTTGGATCTCCGTGACCACAACCTTTGAGGTACGTGAGCCATGAGCTTTGTTGCTGCCTCCGGAACACTTTTCGGTGCTGCGCAACTCTGCACATACAGCTAAGGTTCTTTTAACCTTATCAAAGTTCTATTGTCCTCCCACTTAACTTTTCACGAAAAATTCCTTCTCAAAGAAACTTGACGTTTTAAGTGACAAACAGTTTTGTCTCCGATGTTATGGAGGATTACTTAACAGTTATTCGAAATAACATACAAAGACAGGTTCATCCGACTTTGGTTGCAAACATCTTTCTTATGCATAGCATACCAATGTTTTAAGAAAGGACAACTTGGGTTTTATCCCAAACCATAACTTTATATGGTGTCATTTCAACGGATTATGATGGAGATCTTTTCAGTGGAAAAACGGTAATCTCTAAAGCTTTTAATCTTTAAAATATAATGGCATTTTTATGAATTATACCTTTGATCTTACCATGTCAAACAAGGTTTAATTACATATCTCGAACGCTCCATACTCTTATGGTGTTTCGGGAAATGCAAATCCACGGAACGATTCCTTAAATCTTAGGTATTATGCTAAACTTGTAACTCAAATATCTTCTTTTATGATCTTATCATAAACTATTTATATTCTTGTTACAATGATTTTGCACTTCATCTTGAAAGTCTTTGAACTCTTCAAATGTTTCATACTTCATCCTTATTAAGTAAATATTCATATATTCACTCAAATTTTCGGAGAAAGCATATGAAGTTGAAACCCATCGCTCTTGACTACACATAATGGACTTCGTACAACAATATGTACAAGTTCCAATAAGCTAGTCATTCGTTCCCTTTTGGCCTATGAACGAAGTTTTAATTATCTCTAGGAAATTTTCACAAGCGTCATTTGATCAAAATCAAATAGACTCCAAAACTCCATCCATATGGATTTTCTTCATGTTTTCTTTCCAATATAATTTAAATAGCGATGTCACTTCCTAAGTGATCTTTTAATCAATTTGTCTTTCGACATTTTTAGCACTAGTTTTATGGATGTGATTTCTCCAACGAGATTTGTGAATCATCCATCTTTTATGGATTACGGCAATTATTTGAACAACCCTTTTGTTCTCATGATACCTGATAAAACAAATCTTTGAAGGCAAGCTTTGATGTTTAACGAGCAACACAATAACCCTTTATTTGTTCTCGATGAACATCATCACATATTCTTTTGCTAGTTACTTAGGCCATTGTAGTTCATGAATTGTGTTGTTTCGTATGACGATTCACACCAACAAATTCAGTATCAAATACTTGAGAACCACATTGTTTAATAAGCAAAGAATATAGCCATAACATGTATATCATCTATATACTTAAGCTGAACAATTCTAGTCTTTTCCTTTCTGCCATATATTTATGAGATTCTCTTTCAGTATTTCCTTTTCTGTTTGAAAGAATCTATCAACATCAATAGTGGAGTCATACATATGACATATAGTCCAAAGCGTGTATAATTAAATACCAATGTCTTTGGACTTGCACTTTGAAGTAGATCACCATCATCAAATATTTGGTGTTCTTTCAAATTCCTTTCTTTAGTAATCTCTTGGTGTAGTAAACATTTTACCTACATCAAATAGTCACCCTTATCATGGAATCGTCCATGATCAAGCTACTGTTAGCTTATAACGATGAATTATGAGTATAATGTTGCTATCCAAAACCTTTTGGAGGATTAGGACAACAAGTGTCTCCAACCTTTCGCAAATTCTCATCAAATATGAGAACATGACTTTAGCCATATTATACTCTATCATGTTGCAACCAAAACTTCGTTTCAGATATCACAATATCTTCCACACATCATGGTTTCTGAAACAACTCTTTCAGATCCTAGATAACCTTGATATTAAGACAATCCTTTGAATATCAAGAATCATGGAGACAAACATGATACTTATATACTAACACTTGGAATTGTTACTCTTGATTTAATACTAATCATTAAACTTCATGGAGTAACCGGAACTTACTAAAAGTTTGCAATAGGACTTTTAAACTTTAGATTAACACTTCAAAACAATACGATACCAGTTCGTAAAGTAACTAACCAGAATTCTATAGTTCTATCATCTCAATTATAACTAAGCGCAAGGTGGTAAACGGATGCCAATGACTACAACAACTATGCAAATTCACTTTGATTTAGTTTATGATAAATTGAGTTCTAATTAATAATCAAATTAATCTAGGTGAACTCCCACTCAAAACAATATCCCTCACATTGTTTTAGTGATCACATGAACCAAATCCACCACATCAAAACCGATCATCACGAGAGTTGATATAGCTTCAATGGCGAACAATCAACATGTTCATCATATCTACTATATGACTCATGCTCTACCTTTCGGTAATCCGTGTTCCTAAGGCCATGTCTGTACATGCTAGGCTCGTCAAGATCAAACCTTAGTTTCCGCATGAGCAAATCTGGCTTGCTCACGTTGTATACACTTGTAGAATCTAACACACCCGATCATCACGTGGTGCTTCGAAACAACAAGCTTTAGCAACGGTGCTAACTAAGGGTGAACACTTTATGACTTGAAATTCATGTGCATGAGGGATCATCTTATAATGCTACCGTCGTCTACCAAGCAATACAAGATGCATAAAGGATTAACATCACATGCAATTCATAATATGTGATATGATATGGCCTTTCTTCTTTGTGCTTCCGATCTCCATCTTCAAGCACGAACATGATCTTCATCATTACCGGCATTGCATCAAGGTCAATGACGCTGCTCCATGGTTGTCTTCCACCGGCTTCAACTATTACAACTACTTTGAATAGACACGCGGGTCTTAACATAAATTAAAGACAACCATATGGCTCCTGCCGGTTGCCGATTTACAATAAGGAACATTGCATACATCATATATAATCACAATCATGGCCATATCACATCACTGCACACCCCTGCAAAACAAAGTTAGACGCCTCTACTTTCTTTGCATGTTTTACGTGGTTTGGGGCTTTCAATAAGTGTCGTTCTAACTTACGAACAAGAACCACAACATTGATACTAGTATTGTTAATCACCCGTTGTAAATTGGATCTTAACTATGCTAGGAGAAACAGGCACCCGCAAAGCCACTTATGCAATACAAGTTGCATGTCAAGCGTGGAGCAAGTCTCATGAACGATGTCATGTAAGGTTAGCCCGGGCCGCTTCATCCCAACATACCGCAAGATGCAAAGTACACAAGAAGCAATCGACAATAAAAGCATCAACGCCCACAATGACCATTGTGTTCTACTCGTGCAACAGATCTACATATAGACACGGCTCTGATACCACTGTAGGGGTTCGTAGCATGGAAAACAAAAAATTTCTATCGCATACAAACAAACAAGCCAAGATCTATCTACTAGATTGTAGCAACGAGTCGATAGAGGAACTCACCCTTGAAGATTCCAAAGCGGTTAACGAGAGCAGATTCTCGTGGGTGATGTAGTCGTACTCTTTCCGATCTCAAGATCGCGTAGACGATCCTTCCGGCGCCACGTTCCGGCAGCGCTCCCGCAGTCGGTCACACGTTCGGTACTCGACGAAGACCTTCCTCTCCCTTGTTCCAGCAGGCAGCGGAGGTTGTAGCACTCTCCTCGCGATTCCGGCAGCACAACGGCGTGGTACCGGAAGTAGAGGGGAGATCCCGCAGGGCTTCGCCTTAAGCCGGAGCGAGTATGGTGGAGTATGAGAGAGAGAGCTATTAGTGGTCTAGGGATTATACAAACCAATTAGAAGGCTCTAAACCGCAGGCTAGAGCAATTAGAAGCTCTAAACCAAAACGGCTCTAAACCGGAGATTAGAGGATAGGAACTTGTGTGTCCAGAGGAGGAGGCCCTGCCCCTCCTTTTATAGGTGGGAGGGGCGGCCAAGGGGAGGGGAGTCCCTCCCCAAGTCGGCCTTGGTTGGCGCGCCGGCTTGGAGGGACTCCTCCCCCAAGTCGGTTCCAACCACCTCTTGCTTGTTTCCCACAGTTTCCTGTTTTAGCCGTTTGACTTTCAAACTGTCCGTTTGACTTTTCTGTTTGGGATTCAATTTAATCCTTTATTTGGAACAGCAAGAACACTTAGTACATGATGCAATCATTCCAATATGCAATGACACATTCATGTACCCTCCCCCCCCGGAGTGCCGGACAATCCGGAACCTTCTAGAACATTCCCGATGAAAACACCGGAATCATTCCCGAACTCCGAAACGGGACTTTCCTTATATGAATCTCATTCTCCGGACCATTCCGGATCACCTCGTGATATCCCGGATCCCATCCGAGACTCCGAACAACATTCGGTCTCTTTCTCATAATACCATAACTACTCAAACAACGTCGAATCCTTAAGTGTGTCTCCCTACGGTTCGTGAATTATGCGGACATGATCGAGACACTTCTCCGAACAATAACCAATAGAGGAATCTGGAAATTCATATGGCTCCCACATATTTCTACGATTACTTTGCGATCGAATGAACCACTTACATACGATACCAATTTCCCTTTGTCTCACGATAGTTTACTTATCCGAGGTTTTGATCGTCGGTATCTCTGCATACCTAGTTCAACCTCGTTACCGATAAGTACTCTTTTCTCGTTCCCGTGATATGTGATCCCTTGTGAGCCAGTCACATGCTTGCAAGCTAATTGGATGACATTCCACCGAGAGGGCCCTGAGTATATCTATCCGTCATATGGATGGACAAATCCCACTCTTGATCCATGTGTTTCAACCAATACTTTCTGAACACTCAATGCCACCTTTATAGCCACCCAGTTACGGTGTGGTGTTTGATGTCATCAAAGCATCCATCCGGTAAAGGTGATATGCATGATCTCATGGTCGAAGGAATTAGGTTACTATGTATCAGAAAGCATATAGCAATTGAACTATTGAAATGACTTGATCTTTATGCTACGCTTATCTATAGGAGTATGTCCATCACATCATTCTCCTAATGATATGATCCTGTTGTTAATAACATCCCTATGTTCATGATCAGGAAACCATGATCATATATTAACCAACAAGCTAGTTTAACAAGAGGCTTTACTAGGGACTCTTATTTTAGTTTACAAATCACACAAGTATTAATGTTTCCGGTTAATACAATTATAGCATGGTATGTAAACATTTATCATAAGTGTGAGATATGATAATAACCACTTTGTTATTGCCTCTTGGGCATATCTCCAACAACATGGTCTCGGAACACGGATCACCGAAAGGTAAAGCATGAATCATATAGTAGATATGATGAACATGTCGATTGTTCGCCATTGAAACTATGTCAACTCTCGTGATGATCGGTGTTGATATGGTGGATTTGGTTCGTGTGATCACTAAAACAATGTGAGGGATATTGTTTTGAGTGGGAGTTCACCTAGTTGAATTTCATTATTAATTTGAACTCAATTTGTCATAAACTTAGTCTAAACTATTGCAAATATGTTGTAGATCAATGGCAGCCCCTACCATCAATTTTAATGCGTTCCTAGAGAAAGAAAAGTTGAAAAACAATGGAAGCAACTTCGCGGATTGGTTCCGCAATTTGAGGATTGTCCTCACAGCTGGTAATTTGACCTATGTGCTGGATGCACCGCTGGGTGACCCACCTGCAGATGATGCTCCCGATGAAGTAAAGAATGTTTACCTCGCTCGGAAGAATCAGTACTCCATAGTTCAGTGTGCTATCTTGTATGGTTTGGAATCGGAGCTTCAGAAAAGGTTTGAGGATTCAGACCCATATGATATTGTCGAGGATCTCAAATTGATTTTTGAGACTCATGCGGCAATTGAAAGCTATGAGGCTTCTGAAAAGTTCTTTAACTGCAAGATGGAAGAGGGCAGCTCCGTCAGTGAGCATGTGCTTAAGATGTCTGGGCACGCAAACAAACTTCAAAGCTTGGGTATAGTGATTCCTAATGCTTTGGAGATTTACCGTGTCCTCCAATCACTACCACCAAGTTACAAGAACTTTGTGATGAACTACAACATGCAGAACATGAACAAGACGTTGCCAGAACTCTTTGCCATGTTGAAATCTGCAGAAGTGGAGATCAAGAAAGAGCACCAAGTGTTGTTGGTCAATAAGACCACCAAATTCAAGAAAGGCAAGTCTAAGCAAAAGGGACACTTCAAAAAGGGTGGTAAGAAAGTTACCACGCCAGCGAAGAAGACCAAGGCTGGACCTAAGCCTGATACTAAGTGCTTTTACTGCAAGGGAGAAGGTCACTGGAAGCGGAATTGCCCAAAGTACTTGGCGGATTTGAAGAACGGCAACATCAAGAAGAAAGGTATATCTGATATACATGTTATTGATGTGTATCTCACTAGTACTCGTAGTAGTGCCTGGGTATTTGATACTGGTTCGGTTGCTCATATTTGTAACTCGAAACAGGTGCTGCAGAATAAACGGAAGCTAGCGAAGAACGAGGTGACGATGCACGTGGGAAACGGATCAAAGGTTGATGTGATCGCGGTCGGCACGCTACCCCTTCATCTACCATCGGGATTAGTTTTATACTTAAATAATTGTTATTTGGTGCCTGCGTTGAGCATGAACATTATATCGGGATCTTGTTTATTGCGAGACGGTTACTTATTTAAGTCCGAGAATAATGGTTGTTCGATTTATATGAGTAATATGTTTTACGCACATGCACCTTTGATAGATGGTCTATTCTTATTGAATCTCGATAGTGGAAATACACATATCAACAACATTGAGGCTAAACGTTTGAAATCAAGCGATAATTCGACCTATATGTGGCACTGTCGTCTTGGTCACATTGGAGTGAAGCGTATGAAGAAACTCCATTCTGATGGACTTCTTGAATCACTTGATTTTGAATCACTTGAAAGATGCGAAGCATGTCTGATGGGAAAAATGACTAAGACTCCATTTTCTGGTATGATGGAGCGAGCTACGGACTTATTGGAAATCATACATACCGATGTGTGTGGTCCAATGAGTGTAGCATCGCGCGGTGGTTATCGTTATGTTCTTACCTTCACGGATGACTTGAGTAGATATGGGTATATCTATTTCATGAAACATAAGTCCGAAACTTTCGAGAAGTTTAAGGAGTTTCAAAGTGAGGTATAGAATCAACGTAACAAGAAGATTAAATTTCTACGTTCTGATCGTGGAGGTGAATATCTAAGTTACGAGTTTGGCGAGCATTTGAAGAAATGCGGAATACTTTCACAATTGACACCGCCGGGAACACCACAGCGTAATGGTGTGTCCGAACGTCGTAATCGAACTCTATTAGATATGGTTCGTTCTATGATGTCACTTACAGATTTACCGCTATCATTTTGGGGTTATGCATTAGAAACAGCCGCATTCACTTTAAATAGGGCACCGTCTAAATCCGTTGAAACGACACCGTATGAATTATGGTTTGGGAAGAAACCTAAATTGTCGTTCCTTAAAGTTTGGGGATGCGAAGCCTATGTAAAGAAGTTACAGCCGGACAAGCTTGAACCCAAAGCGGAAAAATGCGTCTTCATAGGATACCCGAAGGAAACTATTGGGTATACCTTCTATCATAGATCCGAAGGCAAAGTCTTCGTTGCCAAGAATGGATCCTTTCTAGAGAAGGAATTTCTCTCGAAAGAAGTGACTGGAAGGAAAGTAGAACTCGACGAGGTTGTCGAACCTTCTCTCGAAATTGCGAGTAGCGCAGCACCGGAAGAAGTTCTTGTGGTGCCTGCACCAATAAGAGAGGGAGCTAATGATGGTGATCATGAAACTTCGATTGAAGTTGCTACAGAGCCTCGGAGGTCAACAAGAACTCGTACCACTCCAGATTGGTATGATCCCGTTATGAGTGTCATGTTGGTGGACAACACCGATGACCCCGAGACATATGAGGAAGCGATGATGAGCCCAGATTCCAATAAATGGCAAGAAGCCATGAAATCCGAGATTGGATCCATGTACGAAAACCAAGTATGGACTTTGGTGGACTTACCGGATGGCCAAAAGGCTGTCGAGAACAAATGGATTTTCAAGAAGAAAACAGATGCCGATGGTAATGTTACTGTCTATAAAGCTCGACTTGTCGCAAAAGGGTTTCGACAAATTCAAGGAGTTGACTACGATGAGACTTTCTCACCGGTAGCGAAGCTAAAGTCTGTGAGGATTATGTTAGCAATCGCTGCATATTATGATTATGAGATATGGCAGATGGATGTCAAAACAGCATTCCTCAATGGAGATATTGATGAAGAGTTGTATATGATGCAACCCAAAGGTTTTGTCGATCCTAAAGATGCTAACAAGGTATGCAAACTTCAACGGTCCATTTATGGATTGAAGCAAGCATCCCGAAGTTGGAATCAACGTTTTGATAAAGTAATCAAAAGTTTTGGTTTTATACAAACTTATGGAGAAGCTTGTATTTACAAGAAAGTGAGTGGGAGCTCTGTAGCATTCTTAATACTATATGTGGATGACATATTGTTGATTGGGAATGATGTAGACCTTCTTAATAGTGTCAAAGAATATTTGAATAATAGTTTTTCAATGAAGGATCTTGGCGAAGCAGCTTACATATTAGGCATAAAGATTTACAGAGATAGATCGAAACGCCAAATATCATTGTCACAGAGTACATATTTGGACAAAGTTCTAAAGAGGTTTGGAATGGAAGAAAGCAAGAAAGGGTTCTTGCCCATGTTGCCCAATACGACCTTGAGTAAAACTCAAAGTCCGACATCGACAGAAGATAGAGAAAGGATGAGTAAGACTCCCTATGCATCAGCCATAGGATCTCTAATGTATGCCATGCTATGTACTAGACCCGACATTGCATATGCTGTTAGTTTAACTAGCAGATATCAAAGTGATCCAGGAGTGGATCATTGGACAGCGGTCAAAAACATCCTTAAGTACTTGAGAAGAACTAAGGATATGGTTCTTTCTTATGGAGGTGATGAACAACTCGTTGTTAATGGTTACACCGATGCTAGTTGGAACACCGATCCGGATGATTCTAAATCACAATCTGGATACGTATTTATTTTGAATGGTGCAGCAGTTAGCTGGAGGAGTGCAAAGCAAAGAGTTGTGGCGAGATCTTCAACTGAATCGGAATACATGGCTGCTTCGGAGGCTTCACAAGAAGCGATATGGATGAAAGAGTTCATTACAGAGCTGGGTGTGGTTCCTAGTGCGCTGGACCCAATGTCTATCTACTGTGATAACATGGGTGCCATAGCCAATGCGCAAGAACCAAGGTCACACAAGAAGCTGAAGCATATCAAGCTACGTTTTCACGCTATTCGAGAACATATCCAGGATGGGGATATAAAGATTTACAAAGTA
The DNA here is from genome assembly GCA_916181665.1 of Avena sativa. Taxonomy (NCBI): domain Eukaryota; kingdom Viridiplantae; phylum Streptophyta; class Magnoliopsida; order Poales; family Poaceae; genus Avena; species Avena sativa. The sequence continues at coordinate 362,773,418 of OV702279.1, read as the reverse complement.
CAGACAGATCTGAATGTGGCGGATCCGTTGACTAACCTCTCCCGAGGGCAAAACATGACCAACACCAAACTGCCATGGGTGTTCGGTATATTACCATGTAATCTAGATTAGATGACTCTAGTGCAAGTGGGAGACTGTTGGAGATATGCCCTAGAGGCAATAATAAATATAGTTATTATTATATCTTTGTGTTTATGATAAATGTTTACATTCATGCTATAATAGTATTAACAAGGAAACATTGATACTTGTGTGATTTGTAAACTTAATTTGAAGTCCCTAGTATAGCTTCTATACTTCACTAGCTTGTTGGTTGATAAATGATTGTGGTTTCCCTATCATGAACATTGAGATGTTATCAACAACAAGATCATATCATTAGGAGAATGATATGGTGGACATACTCCTATAGATAAGCGTAGCATAAAGATCAAGTCATTTCAATAGTTCAATTGCTATATGCTTTCTGATACATAGTAACCTAATTCCTTCGACCATGAGATCATGCATATCACCTTTACCGGATGGATGCTTTGATGACATCAAACACCACACCGTAACTGGGTGGCTATAAAGGTGGCATTGAGTGTTCGGAAAGTATTGGTTGAGACACATGGATCAAGAGTGGGATTTGTCCATCCATATGACGGATAGATATACTCTGGGCCCTCTCGGTGAAATGTCATCCAATTAGCTTGCAAGCATGTGACTGGCTCACAAGGGATCACATATCACGGGAACGAGAAAAGAGTGCTTATCAGTAACGAGGTTGAACTAGGTATGCAGAGATACCGACGATCATAACCTCGGATAAGTAACATATCGTGAGACAAAGGGAAATTGGTATCGTATGTAAGTGGTTCATTCGATCGCAAAGTAATCGTAGAAATATGTGGGAGCCATATGAATTTCCAGATTCCTCTATTGGTTATTGTTCGGAGAAGTGTCTCGATCATGTCCGCATAATTCACGAACCGTAGGGAGACACACTTAAGGATTCGACGTTGTTTTGAGTAGTTATGGTATTATGAGAAAGAGATCGAATGTTGTTCGGAGTCTCGGATGGGATCCGAGATATCACGAGGTGATCCGGAATGGTCCGGAGAATAAGATTCATATAAGGAAAGTCCCGTTTCGGAGTTCGGAAATGATTCCGGTGAATGTTCTAGAAGGTTACGGAATGTCCGGCACTCCGGGAGGGGGGAGGGGTACATGAATGTGTCATTACATATTGGAATGATTGAATCATGTACTAAGTGTTCTTGCTGTTCCAAATAAAGGATTAAATTGAATCCTAAAACAGAAAAGTCAAATGTCCAGTTTGAAAGTCAAATGGCTAAAACAAGAAACTGTGGGAAACAAGCAAGAGGAGGTTGGAACCGACTTGGGGGAGGAGTCTCCTCCCCAAGCCGGCGCGCCAACCAAGGCCGACTTGGGGAGGGACTCCCCTCCCCTTGGCCGCGCCTCCCACCTATAAGAGGAGGGGCAGGGCCTCCTCCTCTAGACACACAAGTTCCTATCCTCTAATCTCCGGTTTAGAGCCGTTTTGGTTTAGAGCTTCTAATTGCCCTAGCCTTCGGTTTAGAGCCTTCTAATTGGTGTGTCTAATCACTAGACCACTAATAGCCCTCTCTCATACTCCACCATACTCGCTCCGGCTTAAGGCGAAGCCCTGCGGGATCTCCCCTCTACTTCCGGTACCACGCCGTTGTGCTGCCGGAATCACGAGGAGAGTACTACAACCTCCGCTGCCTGCTGGAACAAGGGAGAGGAAGGTCTTCGTCGAGTACCGAACGTGTGACCGACTGCGGGAGCGCTGCCGGAACGCAGCGCCGGAAGGATCGTCTACACGATCTTGAGATCGGGAAGAGTACGACTACATCACCCACGAGAATCCGCTCTCGTTAAACACTTTGGAATCTTCGAGGGTAAGTTATTTCATCGACTCGTTGCTACAATCTAGTAGATAGATCTTGGCTTGTTTGTTTGTATGCGATAGAAAATTTTTGTTTTCCATGCTACGAACCCCTACAGTCCGTTTGACTTTTCCATGCTACGAACATGGGTTGAGAACGGGAGGGGGATTCCATAAATATCCCATTCCAAAAATCGAAACAATCTGGACTTTTCGGATCATTTGATAACCTTATTAGTTCGTGAACTTGGGGAGCCACAGGAGCAGGGGGGCACGGCGGACAAGAGATCTCGCCGGAGAGCACACCCCAAAGACGGAGACCGCGCATAAAGGCAGCGAAATCAGGATAATTCGCGCCATCGAAGATCACCGGGCAGCGAGGAATCGCAACATAACCCGATGAAGAAGACATATCTCTTTTTTTTTGCAGAGGACGGCGGGCCACACGCGCTGGCGTGGCGCTGATGCAGAGGATGGCGGGCCAGCAGGAGAGGGCCCGCCAGTCAGTGACTGCGGGCGAAAGGGGGTAGGTGAAGAGCTGGTCACCCGCGTGTGGACGATGGAGTGTAGGTGCAGATTGGTGCAGAGGACGGCGAGTGTAGGTGAGGACGGCCACACTAGTAGGTGAGGACGGCCACACGTGAGATCCACCCCACGCGGGAGCAGAGGACGGCCACACTGGTAGGTGAGGACGGCCACGCGTGAGATCCACCCCACGCGGGAGCAGAGGACGGCCGGGGCGGGCCCGATCGGCAGCAGGTGGGTGCAGATTGGATCGGTACCAGACGATTTCGCGAGTAGCACGATCGGGACAGATTTGATCTGGACGGCGGCGACACAAATGGCCAGAACGGGAACCGGCGGAGGCCGGGACGAGCTGACGGCGGCGGCGACGATTACAAGCAGAGGACCGGTGGGCACGGGGACCCTAAAATCGGCTCTGATACCATGTTAGGAATAGACAAAGTTATATTCCTTTAGGGCCAAAAGCCACAATATTCAGTACAGATACAGAATAAATATGCAGGAAGCCCCCTAACATATAGGTGAAATACAATATAAAGACATATACATCTAACAGATGTCTCGTCGTACGTACCTACGACGGGCAAGACGATGTGATGGCTCGAGGTAATTAATTACTTACTATAGGATCGATCTCGCTTTCATCTCGTCTTCTACGAAGCTGATCGGTGATCGCTATAGTAGTAAACAGTCCACAGCAAGCCACGTGTGTTTGGCCCGGGCCCCGAGAGAGGATTTCCCCGTGACAACGAAAGCACGTTTCGGCTCAACCCCGATCCAGGAAACAACATCGGTCTCGACAGGTTTGGTTTCCACAAGCAAAGCCACTTCATTCTGTCTCGAAACGGGACTTTCCTTATATGAATGAAGTGGCTTTGCTTGTGGAAACCAAACCTGTCGAGACCGATGTTGTTTCCTGGATCGGGGTTGAGCCGTCGTTTCCATGGAGTGGCACGACCGCAGGAGCCGAATAAAGGGCCAACAACCTCGACCCCGCCTGTCGACACGATACGTCGATCGATACATATATGGCTTGGCTGTTGCCCTCACAGCCACAGATTTCAGGTGGGTTGTCGGTCACTGTGCTCCCGGCCAGTGGCGGACCCAGAAATGAACAAAAAAGGGTAACTTGTGACATGTCTAATTTTTTGTTAGATTATATAAAAGTATGCCATATCATAATACATAATAAATTACACAAAGGTCGATAGTCTCTAGACAACTTTTAAAATAATAAAATAAGATGGGAAAAATGTTCTCGCTAGGTAAATACCAATTACCAAGGAAAGGTCCGGTCCAGCACACTATCATCATGAACATATGGGAGTTGAGATTTCAAAATCATTGTTATGTAAAGTAGTATATACATATTAGAAATAGATATAAAAGATTGTATGAATAATAAAGTACTAAAAATAGTACGTACCTCTAAGATCTAACAATGGTTTTGGGTAAGTGACATTTGCGGGTTTTTTAACCTTGAAATGTCTTTAGAATGATACCTGTTAGATAGATCTCAAGTTGGGCCCAGCACGCCCCTATCCGCGCCCTGATCGGGGGCGTCCCAACCCTATCTGGTTGGTGGGCCCCTGTCGCCAGCGCTATATAAAGAGGTGGGGGCCGGCAGCACGCCTCACGAGGTTAGCCGTGCCCTAGCCGTCCCACCTACAAGCCAATCCGATCTAGGCCTAGCGCTGCGCCGACGGGAAGCACCACCGCCGCCACACTCTTTTCCCTATCACCCATGGCCAACGACGAAGGCTCCAGCTCCGGCACTAGCTCGGGCATCCCCTCTGGCTCGTGCCTATCGAGTCAGGGAGCAGGTAGTTCATCCTCTCTACGATATCTCTCTCTCTTTCTAATCTAGATAGACAAGGTAAAGTGCTACTGCTAGATCTAGACTAGTTACACAGCAAAGTATTCTATCATTGGTATCAGAGCGCTAGTTGCTAGATCTTTCGGTGCAAAAGAAAAGAACAAAAGGTAAAAGCCTAGTTTAAAGTGCGCCTGCCCTAGGGCCGCGTCGTTCCTCTCGATCTAGATGAGCATCAACTGAGGCATCTAGACGAAGAACAAACCCCTTCGGAGGCAAAGAAATCCTCAGATCCACAGCCCCAAAAGCAAAACCCTAATCCCAGATCCCGCGAGAAAGAAATCCCTAACCCCATAGATCCCCAAAGAAAAGTCAATCAAAAAAAAGGAAGGGATCGCTCCGGCCATCGCCGGGAAAGTTTCTGCCCCCACCTCTCGGCCACTTGACGACGGTGCACCCACCCTCGGGTGGATGCACACATCGGCAAGGAGCAAAGGGGGGGGGGCGCCGCCGTTTCCCTCTCCCGTGAACAGACAAAGTAACAAAAAAAGGGGGGAAACCCACCGGCCACCAGCAGCGCAAAAGGCTCCACTGACATCCCTCTTGACGGTGGTGCGCCCACCCTCGGGTGGACGCACCGCTGGCAAGGAGGGTGGGGGGGGGCATGGCTCGCGAGCAAAGGGGTGAGGGAGGGGCACGCCGAGGGCGGCCACCTCGCCTCGGCCCCTCGCACCGTGCACCGACGGAGCAAAGGAGAGGGAGGGGCGCGCCGGAGGGCGGCCGCCTTACCTCAGCCTCGCGCGGGCTGCGCCGCCGGAGCCAGAGGGAGGGGCGCGCCGTGGGCGGCCGCCTCGCCTCGGCATCGCGGGAACGCACGGGTGCGCCGCCAGAGAGAGGGGAGGGGAGGGGCCGCAGCCGCCTCGACCTCTCCTCCACAGCGCCCCCGCGCCGCGGGGAGCACGCGTGGTGGACGCGCAGCCGCCGCGGAGGAGACGCGGCGCCGCCGCAGAGGAGACGCGGGGCAGACGCGGGGGGAAGGGGGAAATGTCTGGGGTATCTAAGGGGGTGCGGCGCGGGGTCCTTTTATCCCTTCGAGACGCGCGGACCGCCGTCCGATCTAGGGCGACCGTGACGGACGGCCGAGATCGCGTGGGGCGGGCGACGCGGGCGGTGGCGGGCCAGGCAGGCCGGCCCGTGGCTGGGCTAGGTGGGCCAAGTGGCCAGCCGCTGGGCTCCAGCCGGTCGCGGGGTGGGGGGTGTTGGTACCGCGCGGGGCAGAGCGGCCAGCTGGGCCGCGTTCGGGCCATCGCAGGCAGCTGCCAGCTGAGTGGCAGGTACTACGTGCCGCACCGCGCGCTGGGCCACGCTGGGCCGCTGCTGCCCTGCTCTGCCTCTGTTTTTTTACAGAAGATGTTTTTTAATAGTTTTGCTTAGTTTTAAGCATATTTTCAACATGGTTTTTTCTAGTCATTTTATTTCAAGTGTATTTTGACTAGAGAATGATTTAAAAACAGAATTTTTTCTATAAAGTTTAAAGTTTATGAAAGTTATTATTAATGTTTCCGCTGCAAATAGATGATTTAAATTGCAATGATGCAATAAAAGTTGTTTAAATTTTGTTATAAGGATGTGACAAAATAATTAAAGATGATTATGTCTCATGTTATTAATTGACCAACGTTATTAATAAACATGACCATGATCGTTTTCATTGAGTATTAAAGGTGCATTTAACTTTATTTCTACCCAACGGTGATGTAATTTTAAATAGCACAAACAATTGCATGCATAATTTATACCAACGTTGAATTAATGCATACAGTTGTTTTCTTTGGTGATCTCATATCTTTTGTGGTTTTCAGGAGGTCTCAACCTCATGAGCTGTTTGAAGGATATCCCGCTGCTAAGGGGGGACAACTACTCCGAATGGAGGAAGAAAGTTGATTTGGCGTTTGTATGCGCCGAAGTGGATTGGGTGGTTGACACCAAGCAACCAGTCAAGCCAGCTGACCCCGTCAGGGGAGATGCCGAGGAAAGTGCTGCGTTTGAGAAAAGGAAGAGGGACCATGCTCCATTGGAGCTGGCCTACTCGATTGATAATCAAAAGTGGGTGAACTCCAACAAGAAATGTTTGGCCTTCGTAAAGAACACAATTGAGAACGCCATAGTGGGCTCAATTGGAGAGTGTGCCTCCGTGGGCGAATACCTTGCCAAGATAAAGAGCCAGTTTACTGGCTCTTCAAAGATGTATGCGACCCAGCTGTTAAAACAGCTGGTGACTGAAAAGTACACGGGAGGGCCCCACGGAATAAGAGAGCACATCTTGAGGATGTCAAACATGGCAGCGAAGCTGAAACCCATGGATGAGGACCTCGAGCTAAAGCCTGCACTTTTGGTGCACCTAGTGATGGCCTCTCTTCCACAGCCATTCGAGAATTTTGTAATAAACTATAATATGTCCCCTGAAAAGTGGGACATAGAAAAGACCATTGGGATGTGATCCCAAGAGGAGGAAAGGCTGAAGGCCCTTCACGGAGGTTCTTTGAACTTCGTGAAGGACAATAGGAAGAGAAGCTTCACAAACGGTAACCATGGTGGCTCACCCTCCAAGCCACATGGCAAGGGCCCAATGCAACACCAGTACCAGCACCAGCAGTCCACCCCTGGGGAAAAAGATCAGTGCCATCACTGTAAAAAGACTGGCCACTACAAGAAGGACTATCCAGTTTGGCTGAAGTACATCATGGCCAAAAATGGTAAAGATATAGTTTCTTTTGTTAATGAATCTCTGTATAAAAAGTTTTCTAGATCTACTTGGTGGATTGATTCTGGTGCAACTGTTTATGTTGCCAACTCTTTACAGGGGTTCCATTCGACAAGGATTTTGCCAAAAAGAGAAAGACTCATTGAAGTGGCGAATGGGATTGAAGCAGAAGTGGAAGCCGTTGGTGACGTCCCTTTGGAGCTGGCTGATGGCTCTTCTCTTTTGCTCAAGGATGTTCTTTTTGTTCCCTCAATTCATAGAAATTTAATAAGTGTGTCGTGCTTGGACAAATATTCTTATGAGTGTTATTTTGGAAATGGCAAATGTGCCATTTGGTTAAAAGATATTTGTGTGGGTGTTGCTACCTTACATGATAAGTTATATTTATTATCTTTGCATGAAAAAGTATTTTCTGTGTGTGATGTGAATGAAAAAGTTCCCTTGTCGAACAAAGAACAAAAGAAAATAAAACGAACTCTTGACTCATCGAAGCTATGGCACTGCAGACTAGGCCATATTTCGAGGGGAAGAATAGAAAGCCTCGTTAAAAATGACATTCTTCCTCCGTTAGAGTTCTCCGACATAGAACAATGCATAGATTGCATTAAAGGAAAGTATGTCAAACAAATTAAAAAGGGTGCAAACTGAAGCATAGCTACACTAGAAATAATCCACACGGATATTTGTGGACCATTTCCGGTGAAAAGTGTGGATGGCTATGATTCATTCATAACATTCACGGATGATCACTCCCGGTATGGTTATATTTATCCAATTAAAGAAAGATCTGAAGCATTGGATAAATTTAAAATTTTCAAAGATGAAGTAGAAAATCAGCATGATAAAAGAATTAAAATAGTTTGGTCCGATCGTGGGGGGGAGTATTACGGTCGGCATACTCCATATGGTCAAGTACCAGGACCCTTTGCAAGGTTCCTGCAAGAAAATGGTATAGTCGCCCAGTATTCTATGCCGGACGAACCTCAGCAAAACGGAGTAGCTGAAAGGCGTAACCGTACCCTTATGGATATGGTGCGCAGCATGATGAGCTACTCCACCCTCCCTTTGGGATTGTGGATGGAGACGCTTAAAACCGCCATTCACATTATCAACAGAGTACCAAGTAAGTCGGTGCCCAAAACACCGTATGAATTGTGGACAGGCAGAGTTCCCTCTCTGCACCACTTGAGGGTCTGGGGGAGCCCAGCTGAGGCAAAAGTTTTCAATCCAAACATTGCAAAGTTAGACCCAAAAACAGTATCTTGCCATTTTATTGGCTATCCAGGTAAGTCAAAAGGCTATCGTTTCTACTGTCCCGACAGATACACAAAGTTTGTAGAAACGGGACATGCTGTCTTCTTGGAGGACGAATTGATGAGGGGGAGCACGGTAGCTAGGAAAATTGATCTTGAGGAGAAGAGGGTGCATGCACCTAATCCGATGACTCAGGAGCCTTTTTTCTCGCTACCTGTTGTGCCACCATATACAACCCCTGAGGTTGTGGTGCCGGCACCTGTTGTGACTCCACACGTGACAACAATGGGCGAAAGTTCAGAACTTGTCCATCAGGAGCCACCCGAACCCACTGTTGAGCACGAAAGGGAGCCAGAATAGCCACCTACTGTAAATGTGCCTGAACCCGAGGCAAGAAATGAGCAAGAGTCTGATGAACTCAGAAGGTCTAAAAGAGAACGAAGACCAGCCATTTCCAAATAAATTTAAAAAGTCTACAATGTAGTTCATATGGAGGGCGATCCTACCTCATATGAAGAAGCCATGAGTAGCCCTCACTCAGCCAAGTGGGTGGAGGCAATGGAAGATGAAATGAAATCAATGAGTTCCAACAATATTTGGGACTTAGAGGAAGTTCCTAAAGGAGCCAAAACAGTAGGATGCAAATGGGTCTACAAAACAAAGTATGACTCCAATGGGAATGTAGAAAAATACAAAGCTAGACTCGTGGCAAAAGGCTTTACACAAAGAGAAGGCGTAGATTACAATGAGACTTTTTCTCCGGTCTCATGTAAGGACTCCTTCAGAATCATCATGGCACTAGTTGCACATTTTGATTTAGAGTTGAATCAAATGGATGTCAAGACGGCATTTCTAAATGGAGATTTAGAAGAAAATGTTTACATGAAACAACCTAAGGGTTTTTTCATGGAGGGGAAGGAACATATGGGATGCCGCCTAAAGAAATCCATTTATGGGTTAAAGCAAGCCTCTAGGCACTGGTATTTAAAGTTTAATGATACCATTAAAAGATTTGGATTCAAAGAAAATGTTGAGGACAACTGCATTTATGCAAAGTTCAAAAGTGGGAAATATATTTTCCTAATTCTGTATGTGGATGACATTCTGCTTGCCAGCAGTGATGTTAGTCTACTACTAGAAACAAAGAAGTTCTTGTCATCAAATTTTGACATGAAAGACCTTGGTGAAGCTTCTTATGTTTTGGGCATAGAAATTCACCGAGATAGAAATAATGGAGTGTTAGGACTGTCGCAGAAAGTGTAATGTGAAAAGATTTTGAAGAAATACAATATGCATGCGAGTAATTCAACACCTACTCCCATAGTCAAGGGCGATAGTTTTGGGAAATCCCAATGTCCAAAGAATCAATATGAGATCGATCAAATGAAGTCAGTACCATATGCTTCGGCTGCTGGAAGCTTACAGTATGCACAAGTGTGCACTCGCCCTGATTTAGCATTTATCACCGGGGTACTCGGTAGATATCAAGAGAATCCAGGCATAGAGCACTGGAAGATGGTAAAGAAAGCTTTGCGTTATGTGCATGGCACAAAAGGCCTCATGCTAACATATAGAAGATCTGATTCCCTAGAGATAAAAGGGTATTCAGATGCGGATTTTGCGGGAGATAAAGACGACCGAAAGTCCATGACAGGGTATGTCTTTACTCTCGCAGGAGGTGCTATTTCGTGGAGAAGCGCCAAATAGTCGATAGTTGCATCATCTACGATGTATGCAGAATTTATAGCATGTTATGAGGCCATGGGACAGGCGTTATGGTTAAAGAAATTTTTACTCGACTTGAAAGTGATTGACTGCATCAGCAGGCCACTAAAGATGTACTGTGACAACGAGCCCGCAGTATTCTATGCTCACAACAACAAGTCGAGTAATGCTACAAAGTCTATTGATATAAAGTATTATGTTGTGAAGGACAAAGTCCAGGATCAAACTATAAGACTCGAGAATATAAGGACAAAGGATATGCTTGCGGATCCGCTAACGAAAGGCTTACCACCCAATGTGTTCAAGGAACACATAGCCGACATGGGTTTAACAGGAAGCCTATGATTCCTGGACTACAGAGGCCCAAAAGTAACAGGATTTGTTTTAAAACATGAAGGTATATAGTGGCTGTCTGATTCCATTGGCAATTGAGCTGAGACGATGAAACATGCGCTATTTATCATTCTGTGATGGAATAAGTAAAGAACAAAGTTAAAAGTAAAGTCGAGATCTAGGGGGGAATGTTAGATAGATCTCAACGTGACTGGGCCCAACGGCCCAGCACGCCCCTATCCGCGCCCTGATCGGGGGCGTCCCAACCCTATCTGGTTTGTGGGCCCCTGTCGCCAGCGCTATATAAAGAGGTGGGGGGGGCGGCAGCACGCCTCACGAGGTTAGCCGTGCCCTAGCCGCCCCACCTACAAGCCAATCCGATCTAGGCCTAGCGCTGCGTCGACGGGAAGCACCACCGCCGCCACACTCTTTCCCCTATCACCCATGGCCAACGACGGAGGCTCCAGCTCCGGCACCAGCTCGGGCATCCCCTCTGACTCGTGCCTATCGAGTCAGGGAGCAGGTAGTTCATCCTCTCTACGATCTCTCTCTCTCTCTCTCTCTTTCTAATCTAGATAGACAAGGTAAAGTGCTACTGCTAGATCTAGACTAGTTACACAGCAAAGTATTCTACCAATACCATCTTCAAGCGTAGCAAACGCAATCATATTCGGAGAGATCTAAACCATATATCTTAGCAAGCTCAAGTAGTTTGTCTTGATCAAAGTAAGGAAAAGAATTCTTTGGATCAAGGCAAGCAATGATTCTCAACAACTGTGTTGATCTTTCAGCAAACCGATTGTTCAACTCAACTAGAATTTGATCAATACCTCCAATATATATAGAGTTCCACTTTAGTTGAAGACAGACTAAGGTCTTACGATGTGTGCCCCACCTTGTATCATCGGGTCTTGCAAGACTAGTTTCTTCCAAAGACTTGCAAAGACCTAGATCAGCAACTAAGTCATCCATATCAAGCTTAATATACTACTAGAGGCATCATGTTCTAGAATGACGAATCTGTCCATCTGAAACCACATAAAAATTTCAAGTGATTTGAGCAAAAACTAGTTAGCCTCTAACAATAATTAAACATGTGACATATTTGAAAAAAAAATTACAGATGACACATAACTAGTTAGTCTCAAGTACCAATTTTTATAAAAAAATAATCACTACTACTAATAAAAGACCAAACATTATCTTTGCTAAATGCACCCTACGAAATACATGGTCTCATTACCACCGCAGGATTAGCCCCATCAAAATCAATCTAACAGCCACCGGTAACCAAATCCGGTGTTATGTGTACACTTAGCAATTTTCGTTGACTGAACGCACTCCACCAGCAGAGGAAAATACCCCGCCCCGCTCTGCCGAACCGCAAGTCCGTGAAATCCGCATTCATCATGACGTTTCAGTTAATATTCTCCTTAATTTTCTCTTCATTCCCTTCCCACCTTGCTCTCCTTGATTTAGGCATTGTCTTCTCCCGCACCTCCTGCCAGGCCGAGAACCTCTCCCTCTCCGCCCCAACTGCACCTTCAAGTCCACCTGGCCACCTCCCCGTCTGACCCGCCGCCGTACTTCATGAATTTCTTTGCCATGCCCAAGTCCCATGGCCGTCCTACCTCTTCCTCATCCATGGTGGCTTCACATTGAGGGCGGCGCAGGGACTGTCTCGGCTTCCTCCGCGGGTTCAACGCCGACTACGCGCGCCCGAGGCTTGTCGCCGTTGGTGCTGCTTCTCCAGGTCTACGCAGCAGCGTGCGGTTCCACCCGACGAGGACGGAGGAGAGCGGGGAGGTCGTCGCGGAGCTCGCGCTTGGGGAGATTGACGTGCTGCAGCAGGAAACCACCGTCAGACAACAACGTGCTTTGGCATCCGGCAACAAGGTCAAAGTGGGGGATCGAAGATGATGTTGTTACGGGCATTCACAACAGGTATGACAGAGGATGTTGCAGATTTTAACTCATCTACCGCAGTACTATATTGGCGCATGATGTTGAGTACTTTGTTGTGAAGATTCTGCACAAAAATAAATCTATTCCACTCATATATGCAGGATTGGTCTTTGTTTCTGAGTATAAGAGCGTATTTATCTCTATTTTGAAATTTTCATGTGTAGCAGCTCTAGATTGGTCTTACCGGTACAAATTCGTTTCAGTTTGTCATATTGCATTTTCTACTCCATATTGTGCCTACCAATGTCAATTCGTTGCATTTGAGATCGGGTATAAAATCAGTTGATAGTTGTAACTTTTTCCATCAACCAAAAAATATGCCTTTGAGGTTGGATGAATTCTCTAATGTAGGACAATCGATTATCTTTCATTCTTTAAAATCAAGAATAGCCATTGTGGAATATATATATATATATATATATATATATGTAATTAATAGACAGAGATGGAGGTATCATCTGATTTTTTCCGTGTACAGAAAGCTGGCATATCTTGTAACTTTTTCCATTTTCAGGGCCCTTTGGGTTGGATGGGCCGGCATACAATAAGTCTTTAATGTTATAAGCTGCACCGCACAAGTTTTACATGGTCCGGAGGTTTTTTTTTTTGAATTGGACTGAACTGCCAGAGCTACATGGTTTGGAGGTTAGCAACATATTGGTGTGTAAAATTTATGAGTAGGTTTTATTTTGTCTAACTTACTCACAATCTAAGCTTTTGTAGATTGCTACGATTGGTTGATTGCAAAATATGATTTTTGTATTTTGTTTTTCTGAAGCCATACTTCTACAATGATCGTATGTTTTTCCATTGGAAAACGTGACTAAGAAAATAAGATAAAAAAATATTCAAGGATTGGATATTGTGATTTATGTGAAATTTTAAATTATGGGTCTGACCTTCCTTTTGGTAATTAATTTTATTTTCATGATAGCATATAAGGGAGTTTGGATGCTGGGTTTAGATAAATCAATGTGCAGATGCCGTGGTTCTCAAGGTTTTGTAATATATTTTTTGTTAGGCGCTGGTATATGTTCTAGATGACATTTTTCTTTCGAGACATTTTTCTTTTGAGCTCAAGAAAGCTAATGGTCCATGTAATTTCTTGATCACAAAATTTTGATGGTGCAATAGTTTAATATTTTTTCATGTTAATATTATTTACCTGATAGAATTTTAAATAATGGTCACTTACTTTTGCAATGTTAATAGTATTTACATGATAAAATTTGAATAGATCTGGTTTTTGGCTATCTGGCTTGTGTACTATTACTCCACACTTCTCTGCTATACATGTATCTGAATCGTGGTTTCACATTTGGAGCAGGAACGCCAATATCCATTCACGGGAGTGGAAAATTATTTGAGTACGTGAGGTGAGATTCTGTAAGCAAGACATTCGGCGCTTTCTTTTTCTTATTAATGTCAGGTTAGGTCAATTCGGGAGTAACAGCATACACTACATGCGTACAACGACCAGCTATTTTCGCACCTGATGTGCTTGACCCCTATAGAGAAGGTAGAGTGGAATGCAATTCATACTTTTGAACTATGGTGTAACTGGAATAATAGGATTGTGTGTGCAAATTTCCGATCGATATTTTTTGGAAGTAGCCATGCTACTGATTCAATCAAACAACTTGCCATAGTTCGTATATCAGCATGGCACTACAGTTTCTGCAATTGCTGTTTGAGTTGAAATTTTTCGCTTCGAAAAAGTCATATAAACAAGATGTACAAGTTATATCGATTTAGGAAAAAATTCCCCATTGAATTTCATCTTATTTTTATGTTTTGTCTTTCGAAAAAGTGACTACTGCTTAAAAAAATGAAACTGTACATAGACGACATACCTGTTATGCCCACACTCTTGTACATTAAACAAAATTCTTTCATATTAAGATGCCAAAAGATCTTGATTTTACATTTTGTGTGAGGATGAGTTCCTAAAAATGAACTTGCTAATTTTACAAAATAGGAAAAAAATCATACTAATAGCTTTTGTATCTCTAAGATGGTTTTGTGGCTGCATGATTTGCTAGCAATGAAATTCTGAAAGAAGCCTTTGTGGACTTGAAAATAAATAGGTGGTGATTTAAGTTTGTCATATATACATGGCAGCTAAATCATGAGCCAGGATCATTAAGAGCATACTACGATTAGGAAGTGGAATTAATACAATGAATTTAGAGAAGTGGAATTAATACAATGAATTTAGAAGCATCGAACCTCTCTTATTCAAAAGTTAAAAATCGAAACACATCGGGTACAAGGATATTCTCGTTTACTTGTAAAATTATATTATTTTGAGACGTGGGTGCACGTGCAAACTTACTAGTACATGCCAAAGGGAAGAACAAGGATAGTTCAGATCAAATGCGAGACAAATTACGTGTAGACAAAATCCAGGATGCCTCCGTGGTTCCTGAATTAACTGTCGCTACTTGACTTCATGTGCGCCTGCTGCCTACACGTTGGCGTGGAACACCGATTCAGCAGTGATCCAGTCCTGCGGTGATCCACGGCTCCACGCGGTTATACTGCTTGATGCCGGGAAGTGGAGCAACCCTTGAGCACGAGCCGGCGCGCTGGAGAGAAAAGAGGGGCGGCGTGAACTGGAAGGCGAACGACGCGCCAGTCGCCACGATCTCGCTCGCTCTGGAGTCTGGACAGGATTGGCCTGTTCGTTGTTGGGCTTCAACTGGGGAAGTTTTTCATGGGCTGGAAGGGGCTAAGAAGCACGGAAATCTTACATTTAGACAAAATAAAGCATATCCGCTCCATGCCTAACTTGGGCTAGACCCGGGCTTCAGCCCGTCTAGCCCGGGCCCTGAGTCCGCCCCTGCTCCCGGCGACAAATGGTGGTCGTCACGATCGTCGTTGTGACAGAAGCAGCAGATATGGCGTCCCGGCTTTGAACGCACGACGGCGACGGGACGAGCAGCAGCCGTGGTCGGCGAGAGGAGGTGGGTGCAGTGGACTGGGCAAGATGACAGAGCAGCGCGCGTCAGGTGATTTGAGGAGCGGACAGGACAGCGGCCGGCACTCGCGTCTCGCGTGCAGGTTCATTTTATCCACGCCGGGTGCGTGAAGCAAGCCACTCGTGTCCGCGTGCGCCGGTGCGCGCCATCCAGAACGAACTGACACCTCCCTATAGCAAGGCAACCTGAGCACGCGACACCAGGGTGCCGCGCGTGCCGTTCGCCGGCACCTTTGAGGGTCAGATCGCGGTGCCCTAGCCACGGGACGGGACGAGTTCACCGGATCAGGGCAATCCACAAGTGTGGATCGCGTGACCCCGTCGCAACGTCCACCTCCGCTCTACCGCACATTAGCCTCCCGCTCTCGCAGAAACCGGATTCGCCGGCCGGGCAGCGGAGCAGTTTACTTTACACAGCGAGCAGCACTGCTGGATTGGAAAGGCGCTGGACTGAACAAAATTTCTGCAGAGGATTCTTCCTGCGTTACAACACTGGTTCGGAACCACCGGGGATACAGTCTACATTGTCAGACTTGATGAACCTCAGCCACTTCCAGTTCGCGTACGACTCCGCCTCATCCTCAAACGGGACATCCTCATCATCATCTTCGTCGTTGCTGCACGAGGAGCCAGCCTCGTCGGACCGAGCCATCTCCGGCATCTGCTCCCGGTATCTTCGCGCCATCTCTTCAGCCTCAGCGAACACCTTCTGCGATACCAGAGGCAGCAGAAAATGTGACTATGCTGAGCATTTATACAATCAAACACCCAAATGGAACTGGAAGTACTTCTATATCAGATGCTCCTAAGGGAGTAGGGTCGCTTGTGTGCTCACTTACCTCCTTGTCGGAGAGGAACAGCCCAGGCTCGCTCTCAAGGTCCTTGGTGCTGCACAGAGAGAGAAACACATCGACTTTCAGTGGACAGTCACATGCGACGAAGAGCTCAAGGTAGCCTCTCCCTACAACAAGATCAAACTATGCAGTAGCGTATGGGACTTTGGTTATTGCAGGTTTGTTCCGGCGTACCTGAGAGCTATTCTGTCTGGCGCCGGCGACTTGATCACGAGAGCCTTCACTCTCTCGCCCACTTGAAGCACATCACTCACGGATCTCAGCTGCCCATGCGTTATCTTTGAGGCATGGAGCAAACCACTGCAAAAAAAACTATAAGCTGTAAATTTCTCATCCGAAACCTGTAGATTTTTCAGAAACTTGCCATCTAAACAGAGTGACGTACATGGTTCTGGATGGGGTTCGATTTGCATTTGGGCATGCAACAATCCTAGATGCATAATGGTGTTTTAACTGAATGTTGCATAATGGTGTTTTAACTGAATGTTGCATAATGGTGTTTTAACTGAATGTTGCATAATGGAGTAGTTCACAATCCTTGATCAAAGAACTGCCGTCCACACTATAGATGCATACAATTATCTTACCTCAATCTATATTAAAAGTGAAGCATGACATGTAATTATTTATAAATACATATTCCACAGGAATAAGACAAGATCTTTGCTAGATCCTAGGCAATGAGATTGACAGAGAAGACGGACCTCATTAGCTGGTAAATTTCAGGATTTGCGATGCAACTTATCAATGTGAAGGCCAGTTGGTAAACATATTGTGGTAGCAACTAACTTCAAAATTATTTGGCAAACCTGTATTTTATTTGTAATTATCTATACACTAAAACGTGTATAAATATATGCGAATCTAGACAAATCTCCGACCTCTAATTCGGGACGGAGGGAGTATATAATCTAAATTTGTTATTAATAAAAGTAAAGCATGGTCCATGTAATTATTTATAAGTGCATACTCCAAAGGAACAAGATAAGAGCACAGTGCATGGGCTCAAAATCTATGCAATGAGATCGATGGAGAAAAGGGACCTCATTAGCCAGTGAATTTGAAAATTTGTAATGGAAGTTATCAATGTGAGGGCCAGTCACAAGAACATACTTTGGAAGCAGATAATTTCTAAATCATTTGGCATTCCTTATTTTCCTTGTAATTAAATAGGTGTAAGCCATACCAAGACATATGCACACCTATGAAAAAGCATGTCCGGGAAGAAACTTATCAGAACCTACTGAATGATATTAATGGAACTGGAAGGAATGATCTTGTAAGTCTTAAATGTAAACTGAACTTCAACAGGAAAATAAGAAATGGCGTAATACGTAACAAGAAGTTTAGGTATGCTACCTTCTGTTAGTCTCGCCAATCCTAATTTGTGCACCATATGGAAACAACTTGCGGACTGTCCCTTCCAAGAGAGCCCCTTCACTAAGGTATGACATTGCCTACAACAAGTAAGGAAATTTACAATTAATTCAGAAGTACTCAAGGATACTTATAGGTTCACTCCCATATGGTACAGCAGAATTCAAGTGGTATAAATACTTTAAGTGTACTTGTTTAGAATAAAAAAGTTCTTGCATAAGCTCGTGTCGGTAGACTAAGATTCTCTATTTCAAACAGCCACAAATTAATCACATGATATCCTGGTGAACAATATGCTAGTCAACAGGTAAGGAAAACAGAGTGAATAGAGGTTGATGCAGTTAACTTACCCATGCCTCTTTTTCACTCATTATTAACTCGTTACTTCTTTCATCAATCTTTGTAATACATACATGGATCTGTTGACCAACCTGTGCATAAGAAACGATATGATTCACAGTTACAGTCACTTTATTGACAGAAACTGATAAAATTACATAAGAAGGATTTAAAATTCAAGTGTTTATAGGATATACAGACAGAATTACATACTATCCTGAACTTACACTGTTCTTTAGATCTGTATAATTTCTTGGTCTAGCCATCATCTCAGGCTTAGGGAGAAATGCCCGGAGCCCCTAAATGGTGGAATCACGTAAGCCAGAGTTTTAGGTACAAAAATTCAAAACTGAATCGTGTACTGTAGTACAGAAAACTTGTTATGAGTAACCCATACCTCAATTCTTGACAGCAAGCCTCCAGCATTCCACTCCAAAATTTTAACCTTGATAGGTACATTTAGCTGCTTTATCTGAAACCAGTATGTATGGAAACTTGTCATATATAAAACGTACAAAATAAAAATGACAGCTATTGATGTCAAAACTTAATCAGTCAGACTATCTCATACAAGTGCATTAATGATATAAAGTCAAGAAGACAATCATGTCCATTGTTATCGAAAACAGACATGAAAAAAGACAGGGGATTTCCTCGTACACATTTCCTACAGAAATTTCTGTTGCCCTGCTCTGCATCCAATCCAAGTAATCGCATACATGTGAAACGATGCTTTCTATGCCGACTTGGAGTGAAGATTATAAGGTCTCATGATCATATGCTGTAATACCAATCATTCCTCGATGTACTTAATGTCTCAAATTCACTATATGTTCTTAACATCATAACATGAAATGCTCAACTTTGGACTGTAATGCAAAATCAGAGTCATGTACACAAGAATGTGTACCAACCTAGGAGGCTAGGAGCAAGATATAGTAGTATAACATATTCGCCTAATAACCTACAAACAAGATATTTATCACAATGCTTTAACAGCTCGATCTTTTAGACAAGTTAGTACTCCCTCCGTTCAGAAATATAAGACATTTTAGCTTTGTGAAATGAATGTATCTAGACGTCTTTTAGTGTATAGGTTCACTCAGGCCCGTCCAAGGGCCCGTGCGAGCTGGGCGGCTGCACAGGGCCCCCAAAAATTAGGGGCCCCCATGTCCCAGTGTATAGCCCAGCCCAGCACGCATTGCTTCCCATTTTCTGCTAGCTGGAAGCCCATGGTAGAGGCCTCGGAAACTTATGTCCCTAGCGATTTTTGCTACCCCAAATCAGCGATGACCTAGTGTGCGACCGCCACAAATCATCGATGGCGTTGCGGCGCGGGGCTGAACATCTCGTGATTCCAGAGTCTTCGTTTTGTTCCTGGTCTGATCTGAAGAGGTTTTGGTTTTTATCGATCAAATCTATTGGTCTCGACCATGCATGCTCCCAAGTCCCAATTCCACCATCGGTCTGCTCTCCGTTTTGCCTGCTGCATGCGAACTGCCGAGGACGCCATGGTCTCGCCAAGAACCATAGAACGGCGAGAAGAACCGAGAACGCCAGAACCCGCAAGCCCAAGCTGCGAGGCTCCTGTTCGCCCAAGTGCGTGTTCGGCCGTTCGCCAGGCCCCGACACAATCAGTCAATCACGTTTCAACTTCAAACTCCAAGGCGATCAAGGTTTGCACATCTAACTTATTTTTCTCAAAATAGAAGCTATGCCTCCGACGCTTCGGTATAATGTTGTGGTGGTGCCTTTTAGCAAAATTATTGTTTGATTATATTTTTATTTACTACGAAATGCTAGTCATGAGTGAAGTTATATACCAAAGTAGTAGTGTGTTTTAGTTATTTTTATTATGTGATTTTTTTCAAAGTTTAGAGCCCATTGTGTGTTTCGCACAGGGGCCCCAAATTTCTGGAGACGGCCCTGGGTTCACTCCGAACCTCTACGAACTTATACACTAAGAGACGTCTAGATACATTGCGATTCACAAAGCTAAAATGTCTTATATTTCTAAACGGAGGGAGTATATGAAAAATCTACTTGCTAGCAGTAAGGTGGTGATCATGACTTGGGCTGCAGACTAGTACTCATAAACATAAGCACTAGATTACTAGTGGTGCTTTAAGTATCTGGTACTGCATTATGTTCAAACTACATCTGATACTGAACTAGTACTGATCAGTTCATCAAATTCCAAACCACTGCTAACAGATCAGTACATCAAATTCCAACAATAGTAGAGAGGAGAGTCATAGAGGACCTGCCTCACTCTGTGCCAAGCGACGCGCCGGAACAGCCTGCGTGAAGACAGCAACGGGCGCCCACCAAGTGTTCGACCGAGGACCTCGGCAAACACTACTGTGCCGACGCCCACCACCGGCGCACATTTATCCTTTCCGTTCCTCCCAGCCTTCACACCCCGGGCGCTGACCGCAACGCCGACCCTGCCTTCTGCGGCGAACTCTGCCGCGCTACTCGACGCGACATCGCACGCCAGGTAGCCGAACTCCTCCCGGGAGGTCGGCGCCGCCTCCTTGGTCAGCATCAGCGCCGGCTCGCCCCCGGCGCCTATGTCGACGTTGATCATCCTCGCATCGCCCCCGACAACGACGCCGACTACCAGGTCCCTGGGCTTGGGGTCGTAGTAAACCACCCCGCGCCCAGCCGCGGCAGCTCCGTCCTCCGAGGCGTCCTCTGCGAAGCCCACGGCAGAGGCTTCCGTGTCTTTGGCGTCGATGTCCTTCACCTGGAAGAAGTTGAGGTAGGAGGCGAGCGCTTCTTCTGTGGACGGCGCCGGCGCCGGCTCGTCCTCGACCTCGCCCTCCTCCGGGGCGGAGGGGAACGGCTTTTCGAGCAGGTGTAGCTCCTCACCTCCTCCTCCGACCCCGCCGCCGCCCACATCGGAGGAGGAGGATGGTAACGAATGGAGCGGCGAGGGAGCCCGTGCGCCGAGGACGCGGAGGCGGGAATGGAGGTGGTTGCTCGCGGCAGGCGCTCTGTGCTTGGCTCGGCGGGTCCGCGGGGAGACGGACGCGGCGGGTAGGAGGGACAGGAGGGAGGGCGGCGGCATGGCGAGGCGAGCGAGCTCGCGCGGGGCGAGCGGCGTGGCGGTCAGCGCGTGGGCGGCCGTCGGCGCGTGCTGCTCTATCTCTTCGCGGGGATATTTCAGATTTAGTTTTTTTTTCTTCTTTAGCGCACCTTCCCCGTTGGCGCAATTCTGGTGCACGAACCGGCCCGGCCCAGCAACGATGATGTAGAGCAGACCAGGCTTTCCATTCTCATCGCGAGGCGAGTCATGGTCGCGAGCCCGAATCGTCCGTCGGTCGCAGTCGGCACTCGGCACAAGCAAGAAAGGAATCCCCCCGGACCGGACCGGAGCAGAGAGCGGCGGAAGAAAGCAAGGAGGCGGCGGAGAGGACGATGGGGTTCATGCTGCGGGTGAGGCTGGCCTCCTTCTTCGCCGGCGCGGCGGCCGCGGCAGCCGGCGGCGGGTACTTCCTCTACAAGGACTACAAGCTCGCCCACGACTCCACCGCCCTCCAGGTCTCGTACGCACGCCCGCTCCCTCCCCCTCCTCGCCCCAGATCTCGTGCCTGATACTAGTCCCTATGCCCCAAGTGCATCCGCGGTCCTGTTCCTCGCGTGTTGGGGAATGGGGATTCGGGAAACCCTTCGTTTCGTTTCCTTTCCTTTGTGAAGAAACCAATTATCTCTAGGTCATGTTCCTCTTGGCGTTAGTTAGGTTGTCCTGAAACTGTATGACGCTTGGGCACAAACCAGGAGAACATCTGAACATGTCCAGTGATAGATAGTGATACCAAGTAGGCCTGAATTATTACGCCTCCACATTGTCCGCTGATTATTTGGGGCTTTCTGTGGGGTGACAGATGTTGATGCTTCTGTGAGCTATCACTTTCTATCCGATTACAACTTTTATTAAGTCTACAAAACCATGATGTCTAGTTTCTGCAAACTGTAGTTTGTAACCAGCAATGCATTTTCAGTTTTGACCCCTATGGTTGTCTTTGACAGTTCCGGTACTACTTCATGTGACGAGTATCTTGGCTTGTCAAATTGATGGTAGATCTGGCAGTTCGGTAGTTTGTGGCTTGATCGATCTTAGGGGTTATCTGAGGCACACTGTTTTTAATAACTTCCGAGGTACAATACTGAATCATTGCTTGGTTGTTATGTTTTTTTTATATAAGCAATTCACTTATGGGGCTGCCTAGTAGAGAACCAGTATCTTTTGGGTTTGTTACGAAGTTCCCCGGCCATATGTATTGCTCTGTAATTATCTTATACCGCACAGTCCATATGAAACGCCAATACATCTGTCTGCTGGGCCTTGTATATTACCAGATCATAATGTCCTGGCAATGTAGAATGATAATTATCATGAATTTGAAGTTTTGTGTAGTGATGGCAGCATGACATGATTATAATTGAAGTTAGCTCAGTATTCTGCAAATGACTTGAGCATTAGCATTCATTTGATGCAGCATACCTAAGGAGTATTTCAGTTTTATAGATGTGACTAATCTTCTAAGTTCCAAAATGTATTTGTGCAGTCATAGGTGTTGTTTTTAAAAAGTAAACATAAGCTTGAATCTAGCATGGGTGTTGTTTTAGTAAACATAAGCTTTAATCTTGCATGTTCGTCTCTCTGCAAGAATGCAAGTGGTTTTTCCCATAACCAAGAATTGTGTGTCCACGTGTCACAACTTGTTGCTGGGGTATCGACACACAGACTAGTCGTGACTAGTCTTGACTAGTGCTAGACTTGTCGATGTGTAGTCCAGCAGACCAGCAAGTGCATAAAAGCAACTTCAGCACTCAAGTTACATCAAGATTTAAGAGAGCAAACAAATGAGTTCACACCACCCATGTTCAACATAGTTCACACTACCGGAGAGCAGTGGAGAGGCGGCGGCGCCGGCGAGCCAGCGGCGGCCAGGGGAGGGGCGACAGAGGAGAGGCGGCTCGATGGGAGGGAGGGCACGATCTGATTCTGGAGGCGTATGGTTTCACGGGCAGGCCTTATGTCCCAGCCCTCAAGTTGTTGTCGCTCGACTCGTTGTCAGAGACTAGTCGTGGTTAGTTGTCGACTAGTCGATCGACAAGTTCAACTTGTCAGTCGCTCCAGCGTGTCGACAGTAAAGTTGCGACCAGTAGACAAGTTGTGACTTGCCGAGCGACAAGTAATTGTTGTCCATAACTTATTTCCAGTTTGAAATTCTGGTGACTACTTCTGAGGGCATATATATTTTTTCCCAAGTCAAACATGTGTAAGTTTTACCTAGTTATATGTTTAGCCCATCAACATCTACAATACCAATTCAATATAAGTACCTCAGAAAATATGTTTACATAGTGTATTTATTTGGTACTGTAGATGTTGATATTTTTCTATAAACTTGGCCAAACTTTAAAATGTTTAGGACAAAATCCATATATCTTATATATTGGAGAGAAAGCAATAGATATCCTTACATTGAAATACGAAAAGCATACTAGGATAGTTCATCATGTCTGATTTGCCTTGCATATTACCAGATCATAATGTCCTGCCAATGTGGAATGATAATTATCATGAATTTGAAGTTTTGTGTAGTGATGGCAGCATGACATGATTATAATTGAAGTTAGCTCAGTATTCTGCAAATGACTTGAGCATCGGCATTCATTTGATGCAGCATATCTAAGGAGTATTTCAGTTTTATAGATGTTACTAGTTTCTAAGTTCCAAAATGTATTTGTCCAGTCATAGGTGTTGTTTTTTCAAAGTAAACATAAGCTTGAATCTGGCATGGGTGTTGTTTTTTAAAAGTAAGCATAAGCTTGAATTTGGCATGTTCGTCTCTCTGCAAGAATGCAGGTGGGTTTTCCCATAACTTATTTCCAGTGTGATATTGTGGTGACTACTTCCGAGGCCATATAAATTTTGTCCCAAGTCAAACATGTCTATGTTCTACCTAGTTATAGAGAAAAGGTATCAACATCTACAATACCAATTCAATATCAGTACATCAGAAAATATGTTTACATAGTGTATTTATTTGGTACTGTAGATGTTGATATTTTTCTATAAACTTGGTCAAACTTTAAAATGTTTAGGAAAAAATCCATATATCTTATATTTTGGTGAGAAAGCAATAGATATGCCGACATTGAAATACGAGAAGCATACTAGGATAGTTCATCATGTCTGATTTTCCGTGGGCATTCATCCAGTACACCGTGACAAGATTGTTCAGGAGCTCATGTAACTGGGCAGAATTAGAGAGGAATGATGGAAATTTGTTCAGGTAGACGCAATAAAGACATGTGGCTGTATAGCATTTTCTTGTAAAGTCAGATGTAAGTGTGGGAATGGGCTTCTTATGCTACTTTGAGTGTTAAACTAAGCTTCGTGGAGGATGTTTTTCATAAGTGAAGTTTTCTTGTACGGTTCATGGGTCTTTCAACCAGGGCAATCCTTGTCTGAGCTGTTAGATTTGATATTTCTACACACATGGTGTTAATCGTGCTCGTTCTGCACATCCTCTCTACAGCTGGTTGGGGTCCAAGATAAGCAACTGACCTTCAAATTGCATTCTTTTTTCAGGTGAAAAGTCTCCACGACCACGTGGACGCTCGTTACAAGGCTCTCGACAAGCGACTTGCAGCTTTGGAAGCCCAGAAAAGCACCGACTCCTCTCCGGTCGTGGGCGCACCATCGGATTAGTCGGCTATTCGTCACGAGGCTTGAGCATGGATGGTTTTTAAGTCTGTTTACTTTAACATGAGCTATCTTCTCCTTTTAAGGCAAGGGGCCTGTGACTGACAGCGAAATAATCTGGCGAACAGTTTTTGTTGTGTGGTCAAGAAGATTCTTTTTGTTGCGTGAGGGGATAACAGATATGATTGCAGATCATTTCACACTTCCTGTCGCTTAACCTGGGGAAACAGGGGATTGAACTCACCTTTTATACATGCAATCTTCTCAGGTTCTCAACTGTTTGCTGTTACTCAATGTATGCTTGTTTTTGCTGATAGTCGTTTGCGATGGGTTCTTGAATAAAAAAACTAGTCTTTGCTGAACCATACCTAGCCACGTTTTATTGAAAAAATGGCAGGATGATAACTGTTCGTATATGCGAAGAGCTTCGCTTGTAGCCAATAACTCTTGCGGACCTGCCGACCTCTGTTGTGAAGTTTCCTTTTATATTGCCTGTCAAATGCTTGTTGGCTCGGAATAGTTCAGACTTGCGATGATAATGAAAAGAAGCAATCGAAAGAAGTGTTCTGATTATGGGCGTTTGGTGAGCTGCTCTCATCAAGATCTTGGAACCGTTCTAGTTGATCATATCAAGATAATTAACCTGCTATTATCGAAAGCATTATTGGTTCCCCACCATCTGCAGGTGCAGAACATGATCATTAACAGGGCGGATCATGGAAGCATTATCTCCACCACAGTGTTCATGTATAAAAATGCAATCTAGTAATAGTCAACACTCATCACAACATCATATATAAACAAAAATACCTGTCAAAATATAACAAAAACGCGCCCTAGATGTATATCACAGACCATTTGTACCTAATGCCCCATGGCAACTATTGCAAGAAATATTAATTTGAGTCATGTCTCCTGAAGTATGCCCGGTGTTGATTGCTTCATGTTGCCGAATCATGAAGGGTTAGATAATCCTTTTCTTTGAAAATCACTAGAATCTAATAATCATGGGGACCAATTCACACAAATGCCAAAGATCCAGCACACTCTCGCTATGTGGACACATTAAAACATCTCGCAAGAACCATAAATATACGAACACCTCTTTTGGAGCTCGACCTTTAGGGAGCTTGATTTTCCAAAAAAAAAAAAATTGGAAACTTCACTTTTACAACTCAAAAGATTCCAAAAAAAATGTACATAGAGATGTCTACTAGTAGGTATATTCAAATTTCCATCAAAATCACATTTTTGATGTAAAAAATTATAGATCTTCAGAACATATCTATATTTATCCGTAGAAAAATCATAATTTTTTGAAAGTTTCAAATGTCATTTCGGTTTTTTTTCAGTACACCGCGGTCTTCTTCAGACAACTTATCAGTGTTCAAGAATTTGATAAATTGGCCGATTAACTGATTAACTGGCCGATTACAGCATATTATTAAACCCCCTACTCGCCAGCTAATGATTTCCTCAACAATGCAACGTGTCACATCCAATTGTACAGAGAGATCTGACAAGGAAAACATTTCAGAGATAATACAACCACCAGTTCTGAAAACAGTAGTACAAAAGTCAGGAGAAGAACACTGAAATACACACGAAACCAGTTGGGATTGGGACAAGAAAAATATAGAGGGGTCACGTTCACCAGGATAACGATACGCCCCGCTAGGGGCAAAACAGTTTAAGAAACAGGCATTGGGTTGGGGCGACGAACCGAACGAGTCGCCGATAATTATCCCATCTCTCCGTCCATCAATCTTGGCCGACAATGCGGCAGGCAAAATCTCCGCGCGAAATCTTCCACGCCTGAAACACCTCCCGTTGATTAAGACGGAGTAGTGCTCGAATTTTCCCATAATCCTCCTGCCCTGACTGACCCCCCCGAGAAATCGCGAGCCCGTGCAGCGATAGTAGTCCACCGGTGGACGGCAATGGCCTCCTCCTCTTCTTCCTCTTCTTCCTCCTCCTTCTCCGAGGCGTCTCCGCTGCTCCTACCTCGCCAGGACAGCCATGACCAGGAGGATGCGGCGGCTCCGTCGGGCAGTGGTCAGCAGCAGCAGCAGCAGGTAGTTCTCTGCGATTTCAGTCGGGTTCTCCCGTCCGTTGGGAAATAGCTTGGGATCGGTCGCTCGTTCCTCGGTTCAGATTCTTGATTTTTTTTTGCTGCTGCGAAGGAGGTGATGCGGAGCTGGGCGGAGACGATGCTGTGCTGCTGCGGCGCGGACTGCGGGCGGCTGTGGCGCAGGGTGGTGCTGCGCAAGTGGCTCAACGTCGGCGCGGGCTCTGGCGACTCCGACTTCAGCGCCGACGAGGACGAGGACGAGCCCGACCACCAAGGTCAGCAGCTTCACTTCCCCATCTTCTCCTCCCCCCTCCATCCTGATTCGATCCGATCAGTACAGCAAAAAAAAAAAGGTTGGATTTTGGGGGGAACGAGGGGAATGCAGACAACCACATTGCAAATTCTGCAGCGGCTGACATTGTTTTCTTCTTCATAAGACAGACGACTAGAAAATTCTCACATTGCATAACTAGCTAGATTGTCCGACTGAATTTTATTCATGGTGACTTATTTTGTACAGTATAGTATGATCACATTTCTTTGCTCTCTTGTACGAGTTCATGCTCTTGCATTCTCGGTAATGCGTGTGCCACCAGTTCTATGTGGGCATGGTGTGAGTGCCGTGCCGGCCATCTCTCTGACAGAGACCTCCACTGTGTTGTCATGCCGGCTACTACTACTGCTTCCTGCAGACCACCGATTTTCTCTTGTGGTATACTCAGACGTTTTTTTTAGAGAAAAGAAAAGTTAGGTCGACGAGTTTGAGGATTCGAAATTCCTGATACTGCCTTTTTGTTTCGTTCCAAAGCCAGCAAATGAGAGTGAGTGTGTGAGGAGGAAAAGGTAGGCCACTTTTGCAGTTTGCACACCTCCTTTACTTGGGTCCTATCTGTCATTGCTTGTCAAGGTGTTATCTGATTCTTACTACCTTTTGAGGGGGGAAAATGGGACAGCATAACAAGGACTGGTTGTTAATATGCTGAGTTTTTTTTTTCACGATGTACGCAAAGTTCTTGACAGAATCATTTCATCAAAACAAAATTCACATTGTGTTCCATAGGCGTCTCAGTTCTACATGGGATCTTTAGCTTAAATTTGCAGAATGATATTGACGGTCATAAATATTCTGACTGCTATCTCTGCTCCATTTGTGCAGACAATTGTTTTTGTGAGCACAACCTGAACGATGAAGAAAGGAGATTGGGTGGGCTTGGTGCAGGCACGATCGGTAATTTCGTTATTATCTCTCTCTTTTTTTTGGAGAAGCATGCATGCAGAGAGCTGCATATTAAGTTGTTGGAAATTTGAGTTTTGTTCTATATATTTCCCCGTAAGATGAATTGGGTACTATTTGATATCCAGACCAGGAAATAGTCATTGGAGCAGTGGTGATAAAAATTCTACCCGGGAAGAAAAGATTCTAGTTCAGTTTATGCAATATGCATACATAATCATTTCTGGTTCCTTGACCATAGATGCAGCAATTTCTGTTTGGAACCAATTACAGATCAGTAATTGCAGTCTTGAGGTCTAGCCTCCCCAGGGCGATGATACTTCTGGATTTTGTACTTTCTAAAAACATAAGGCGTTCAACCTTCTCTACTTTCGTTAGTGAACATTTCAATGCATTCCGTGCATGATAAATGGATAATGAATATAAGCACTACTGACTGGAGATTAGCAATTGCAAGCACTAGGATACATTTTAATATGTGTTTCGACTTACTCTAAAGCCCGGTTTTGTTACATTAAGCGCCTGGTTAGGTAAGACAATGGTTGACTTTCTGCCCTATATTGCTGACACAAACACCTGTTTGCTGAAGCCTGGATTGGAAGCTGCTTTGTATGCTGATGCTAACTATAATTTGTATTTGTAGGTAATCAAATGAAGGCTGTCCCTTACATGCATAAAATATGCAAATCAGCGACACTTCTTGCTCAGTATATTGATATCACAGAACTCAGGTATAGTCGTGTAGATTCTTCCCCTCTTTGGCCATAGTCATGTTCTTGATAGTATTTTCCTGCCCTGTGTGTTGTCCAACCTACAAGTTTATATGCAGGATTTTTGTAGGGACATGGAATGTTGGAGGCAGAGTTCCACCTGATGATTCAGACATTCAAGAATGGCTGGCGATGGAGGAGCCAGCTGATATTTATGTTCTTGGGTAAATCGCTGCTCAGAAATTTTCAATTGCACGAGTCTTCATTTCTTATACTGGAAAAGGATATGTGGCACAGATCCATACAGAATAAGAAATCACAACCTGACATAGGAGTTGCAATCTTGGAAAACTTAAAAACTGTTTCTAGATCATCCATTGGAAACACACTTGGAAATTATTTGGTTATCTCATGGCCTTGTTAAGTTTCTTAAAAATCGACTGCTTTCTTATCACATTAGCTTATTATCTGTCTATATGAGGCAATTTGTTAGTTTTTTGTTCTCTGCCGACACTAATGCAGTTTCTTAGATGAAAGACCCATGGTCCTGCTTGTCTTAAATAAAGCCATAGTTCAATTGGCAACAAACATACCTTTTAATTTGTATTTACCATGAAATTTATGACCACCTTTCAGATTTCAAGAAATTGTTCCACTGAATGCTGGGAATATATTCTGTGCTGAAGACGACCATCCAGTTGCAGTATGGGAAAATATCATTCGTGAAACTTTGAATAAGAAATGTCCATATAAACCGAAGCATAAATGCCACAGCGATCCTCCTTTACCATCAAAGTTTAATCCATCAAATTATCTTGTGATGGAACATGACTTGCTTAGTGAAGCCGACAATGAAAGTGAAGGGGAACTTCATCCATTGATTGAACAAGACAATAACCCAGCTACTAATGATAGTGGAGTCCACCCACTTCAAGATGGTGCGTCATTTACTTCACCGAGACATGAAAATTCTAATGGTTTTCCAGAAGATAATTTTGACCATGGTGTCAGTACCGATCATAGAGTAGTTAAGCGGAAAAGGCCATACTTTGTACGGATAATAAGCAAGCAAATGGTGGGAATATATCTTTCAATATGGGTTCGGAGAGGCCTTAGAAGGCACATTCGGAATTTGAGGGTATCAACTGTTGGTGTTGGTGCGCTGGGCTATATTGGTAACAAGGCAAGTACCAAACTTGATCTAATTTTCTTTCATCATTGTTTTGCATTTGTTTGTACTTCATGCTTTAGTTTTCATTTCATTGACTTGCCATCTCATATCAGTTCTTACTAGATTCAGCATGAATACACTTGTTGGATATCTGAATAAGAAACTCATTTGATGAGAAATTTGTTTTTTCAATGCTTCAGGGATCAATATCAGTCAGCATGTCTATATATCAGACACACTTTTGCTTTGTCTGTTGCCACCTGACCTCTGGTGAAAAGGATGGAAATCTAATAAAGAGAAATGCAGATGTTGAAGAAATCATTCGAAGAACAGTATTTAACACCGATCATAGAGTTTGCATTCCTACTGGAATACATGACCACGAGTAAGTTAGCAAGTTTGTGTTGCCTGAATCTTTGGTGTCCTCCAAAAGTTTGCACCCAACCAGGATCTCATCCACGCGTATCCATTGCTGTATGACGATTCTTAGATAGCCTATGCAACCCTAGATTATGTTTTGCATATTTTATATTCAACAATTTCTTACTTGCTTATATCCAGCCATTCCAAAATTTCAGAAGGATTATATGGTTTGGGGATCTTAACTACCGACTCAACCTACCATTTGAAAGAACACATGAACTCATCTCAAGACAAGACTGGGATGGATTGTTCGACAATGATCAGGTAACTTGATGGCCCAGTACTTCATAACTAATGAAAGGGCCCAGAACACATGAACTCATGCTTTTGCTGTGACAGCTAAAAAGCGAACTGATGAAAGGGCGTACATTTGACGGTTGGATCGAGGGGGTGATCAATTTCCCCCCAACATATAAATATGAATTTGATTCAGAAAAGTATGCAAGTGATGAACCGAAATCCGCGAGAAGAACACCTGCATGGTATGATGTTCTCCTAGTCAAGGTCCTGCGTTTCAATTTGCATAATAAATCATGTTTGGACATGTGAACTGAGGATAAATCTTGCCTACTTGTCTAGGTGTGATCGGATTCTTTCATATGGAAAGGGTATCAGGCTATCTTCTTACAAGATGGCGGAGCTCAATCTTTCTGATCACCGCCCGGTGTCCGCAGTCTACATGGCAGAGGTTGGATTTTTATGCCACAGAAAGTTACAGGAATCTAACATTCACTGATTTGAAGGTCGAGGATCATCTATTACTGCTTGACCTGTGAGCAAGCATGCAAGTTTTTAGCTCAAGGTGCAGGGGGCGACGGGCAATGCTGGTATTTGGAACAAGTTACTCAGATGTACAGAAGCAAGTAGGGTTTTACAGTTTTTTTTTTTTGCGAAAAAGGGTTTTACAGTTTGATGTATAGTAGTACTAGGGATGGGTGTGGGGAAGAATTTTCCCTGTCAAATTGATTCGTGTACAGGCATAAAACGTGGGTAATTCTTTGTCCAGTATAAATAGAAAAAAAAGCTAGTCAAACACTCCAGTAGAGAATCAATTGTATTTTGACCAATTTCTAGCAAGACAACGATGAAAAGCAACATGGTCATGTTCATAGGTTCTTAAACTGTAACAGAGAAGTGCAGTCGGTGGTTCTCAAAAAATTGTAACCCAGTCAAGCGTTTGCCACAACTGGGATGGCATAATCGGAAAAGTTCATTTGTCCCCTTAAAACTATCTGACACTTTGAACTTCCAAAACCGATGTTGTCTTGGATGAATCACCAATGAAAAACATTATTTGAGTTCCATTGAAAAATGCAGACACTCCTTACCATAGAAAAGCAACAACCAATAATAACTTTATTCAAGCGTTATACTATAAATTACATGAATAAAACAGTGATATGGAACATATTACTATGATATTAATCACATCGAATAAACAGGGATATGGAGTACATTACGAGGGGATCACAAGACAGGCGCAAACGCACGAGGATCAGCTTAAAACCACTTGAACTGGTGCTGCTGTGGAAGAAACCACACCCATAATCTGGTAGAGGCTTACACAAGAAGCAAGCACAACATTCTCAATTACCACACTGCAAACAGTTTTTACAGGAACAACCTTTCCCTGTCATGTGGAGCATTGTAATCGATGTTGGGGCCTGCGGGGATAATCCCGTAAGGGTTTATGGATGGATGGCTTCCGTAGTAGTGCTTCCTTATGTGCTCCATATTGACCGTGCTGCTGATGCCAGGAATCTGGTAGATGTCCTTGGTGTAATTGAACAGGTTAGGGTATTCCCTGATGAGCTTCTTGTTGCACTTGAAGTGAACAGCATAAACCTGGAAACGATATTCCACAGTCATAATCGAATGGTCTATATATACACAGTAAGTAGTTTCAACATGAGGGTAGTATTTCATTTCTTCATGACATTTCTAGATTGTTCATCTTGTAGTTTGATATGCGTGCATGCCTCTGTATAGGGCAAACTGTAGAAACTTGATAAGCTGCAGAAATATTTTTCAACCGACCCTGCATTCTGCATAGGCTTGAAGTAGCACTCTAGAGCCTTCTCCAAATTCTGGAAATTTCTTTTACGGTGATTTAGACAATCTATTGATAGAAGTGATCAAGGGAGCCCCAAAAAGAAGACAACACATGCAGCTATGAGTTGCGACGACTAGAATTAGAGCAGAACTTTGTGTACTTGCTCAGCAATTCACATTGACATACTAACGGTATGCACAAAACAAGCATAGGACAAATTGTAGAAGCTGCACAGATAATTTTCCTTTCTGGCCAGAAAAATCCATACCTCATCAAATCTTATAAGCGTGACAAACAGGCGGACATCTGCCTCCGTGAGCTGGTTGCCGCACATATAACGTTGCTTGCTAAGAATCTCCTCGCATTTGTCCAGAGCCTTGTATAAGTTTGTGACGGCCTGCATATTTTCATTTTCATCAACACAAGGGCTGGTCAAGCATCCTAGGCAAGCCTATGATGCCCAAGAAATCCCCAACGAACAGTTATCAAGGTAAGAAAAAAGTGCAGAATTCAGTTTACCTCCTCGTATGGACCCTGTTTCTTGGCGAAGCCGCATTTGTACACGCCGTTGTTTATGGCATCGTAGACCAGATCGTTGACCTCATCTATGGATTCCTGTAAGTGAGCCGGGTTGAGATCCAAGCCGGGGTTCTCGGCGATGTCGTTAAACTCGGTGTTGAGCATGCGGATAATCTCGGAGCTCTCGTTGTTCACCACGGTCTTGAGCTGCTTGTCCCACAGTACCTGCAGGCAGTAGCAGACAATGATGGAAAGGATAGGATATGCTATCAAATTATCTATGAATCCAGTAATTCTTTAAAAATTGAGAAGCAGAGCAATAAAGGAATTGTGCCCAGATCCAGACTCACAGGAACAGTGGGTTTCCCCGTGTAGTTGGTGCTGGCGATCTCGTAGAGCTCCCTGACGGTCTTGGCGGCGTTGAAAGGGTCGGGCTCGGCGCCGGCCTCCTCGTCTGTGGTGGCGGGGAACACCCACCCCATATGGTCGTCGGAGTCTCTGGTCCTCCCGAAGATGGGCTTCACCGACTGGGAATTGCACAGATGACGAATTTCGTACGGAGATCAGCGGGCGCTCCCACTCGAAGTAACTAAAGGCGAAATTGATGTGAGAGTATGGTTTGCTGTGCTGAGTGCTGACCGTGAACCCGATTGCGGCGTCGAGGCCCTTGAGCTTGAGGTAGGCGAGGCACCGGGACGCCCAGGGGCAGGCGTAGGAGACGTAGAGGTGGTACCTGCCAGGCACGGCGGGGAAGCGGGCGGAGGCGTCCCTTGAGACGGAGCACCGGAAGGTGGACGGCGACCGGTCGAAGGCGCCCGAGTCGGTCACCTCGTCCAGCGCCGAGTGCGCCATCTGACGGATTCCAAGAACAGTTAGAGTTAGAGGGCGCCGGGTACGGGATCGAGGCGGTCGAACAGTAGCAAGCAGGGACCGGAGCTTACCTTGACGGAGACGGGGATGGCGGCGAGGCGGCGGTAGAAGAGGTGAGAGGAGGAGGAGGGGACAAGACCGAGCATGCTGGCGACTGGCGAGAGCGTACTTATTATAGGCGGCAGTAAATGCGTGAGTTGGGGGGGGGGGGGGGGGGGCAAAGCTGCACGGGGAAAGGGCGCAGGAAAGTGGCGGTGGGCTTCCGACCGCAATTTTTTACAGTAACGGTGGCTGCTGTGTCTTGATGTGACGGCAGCAATGACTATGGAAGGTCGGAGAAATGGGTAGGTGGCTCTCTGGCCTGGACGCCTGGTGCCACGGCGGCTATGGCGGGCTGATCGTTGACTCTCTGACGAAGCCACGTGACGTCTTCGTTTTTTTCTGTTAGAATTCAGTCCGTCAGTGTGACCCAGACAGTGGTCTAAGAGCATCTCCACTGTTTGGTTCAGGGATATCCCAAAGTGGTTAGGGGCAGCCACTAGAAAATTGATTGCCACATGTTTGGTTTAGAGGGTGAGAGGGATAGAGGTATCCATATTTGCAGGAATATTAGGCGAAACGCTGGTTGACCTCATCCCGTGAAATCGGTCGGATGTGCTCAACCACTTCTGGCGCCCGCGCTAGCCTCACCCCGAAAACAGTTTTTCGCGCCGATTTGCTCTCTCACCGTCCGTGATAGAGAAAGAATATGCCTAACCCTATCCATTCCCCACTCTCCCTCTGGTGAAACACGCATGGTGGCTGCAAGAAATCGAGGGGCGGCGGCGGGATTTCTATGGACGGAGACGACTGGATTTCTCTGGACTACGGCGTTGGCTACAGGTACCATCTCTCCCCCAGCTATTTCTCTGGACGGCGGCGGGTGGCGGGCGGCGGAGGTCGAGGAGGGCGATGGGGCCTGGCCGAGGTCGAGGAGGGCGATGGGGCCTGGCCGAGGTCAAGGAGGGCGATGGGGCCTGGCCGAGGTCGAGGAGGGCGATGGGGCCTGGCCGAGGTCGAGGAGGGCGATGGGGCCTGGCCGAGGTCGAGAGGGGAGGGGCGACAAGGCTATGCCTGCTCGGGAGGGGAGGACCGACGAGGCTGTGCCTGCTAGGGAGGGGAGGGACGATGGAGCTGTGCCTGCCTGGGAGAGGAGCGACGCGGCCGCGTCTGCTGGGAGGAGAGGAGCGACGGGTTGCGTCTGCCTGGGAGGAGAGGAGCGACGGGGCGGCTGCGTCTGCTGGGAGGAGAGGAGCGACGGG
This sequence comes from Avena sativa, assembly GCA_916181665.1. NCBI lineage: Eukaryota > Viridiplantae > Streptophyta > Magnoliopsida > Poales > Poaceae > Avena > Avena sativa. The sequence continues at coordinate 362,738,498 of OV702279.1, read as the reverse complement.
GCTGCGTCTGCCTAGGAGGAGAGGAGCGAAGGGGCTACGCTGCCTAGGAGAGAGGAGCGACGGGCAGTGCTGCCTGGGAGGGGATTGGCGATGGGACAGGCCTCCTCTCTCTCTGTATATTTATATCAGATTTTTAACATTGATCTTTGGTTTGCACAGAGATACAAGGTGGAGGGATACAAGGTTGTCAATTCAATCAGCGGTATAAACTCTTCTTGTTATAATCCAACATGTATAATGTGTCTACTGTTTGCTAAATTTTTGAAGCACTTTTCTATGGTACTTCTCATTGTAGATGGACAACAAAAAAAGGATGTTGATTCATACAGGAGTGGCATATTTGCTTGTATCAATGTTCGCTTTGGTTGTCAATTCTAGAAAAAGAAAAAGGAGAGAAAGTATTAGATATGGTCCAATAGATGAAACTGATAGGATGAGAAAAGAGTATCTAGATAATAAAGTATGGAAGAATGACACAACTTGTTTAAACATGCTTAGGATGAGAAAAGCTCCTTTTTTCCGTTTTTGCCAACTCTTTAGGGATCGCAATTTGTTGAAGGACACCATACATACATCAATTGAACTACACGTAGCTATGTTCCTCCACACCGTTGGCCATAATGTTAGGAATAGGGTGATTGGCTTGAACTTTGGTAGATCCGGTGAAGTTGTTAGCCGTTACTTTAAAAGAGTCCTCCATGCCATCGGTGAGCTACGAGATGAGCTTATTAGGAAGCCATCATTGGAGACCCCTGCGAAAATAGAAGGGAACTATCGGTGGGATCCATACTTTAAGGTATGAAATTGTGTGTCAACAAATTTTAATAGAACATGGATATGTCTAGACCATAAACTTTTGGTTTATATTTTTCCACAAAATAGGATTGTATTGGAGCTATTGATGGTACACATGTGCGAGCCTCTGTTACAAAGGATTTGGAAGCCTCCTTTCGTGGTAGGAAGACCAATACTACTCAAAATGTGATGGCAGCTGTTGATTTTGATCTTCGGTTCACATATGTATTGGCTGGTTGGGAGGGACATGGAGGAGGAAATACCAGAAGATAGTGAAACTAAAGCAATTAAGTGGTGCCGGATGGGATGAAGACAAGTTTATGATTGTTCTTGATCATGAGCATTACACTAGCCATATTCTGGTATGCCTTATGTGCCTATATATTTGCTGTCATTTCTCCTTATATGCATGTATGTTGCTGAAATAAGCTATTTTCTGTCTTAATACGTGCTGGAATTAATCCTTCTATGTATATATATTGCTGAAACTTGTTTGTTTATGTGTATATGTTGCTGGAATGTTTTTATAGTGCATAATAGTTACTGAAATAACATAGTTTTCTGTCTTGCTACTTGCTGGAATTAATCTTTCTATGCCTATATACTGATGTAATTTCTTTGTAGGATCACAATGAGGATGAACCTTTTCTTAACAAGCCTATTGAGCATTTTGAAGAGATGGCTATAATTCATGGAGGAAGCATGGCCACAGGGCAATTTGCTAGAGGTTCAAATGAGCCTCTAGCATCAAATAATGTGGTTCATCTTGATGAAGAGGTTTCTGCCATGCCTGATGAAGTTGGCCAATCACAGAATGTTGGTGAGTCCTCGGCTCCCAAACCGAAGAAGGCAAAAACTAACCCTTCTACAGAAGAAGGGTTGCAAGCAACTCTATTGGCTTGTAGTGAAAGGCTTGCTGTTGCTATAGAGAAGACTGCTAGCACCGACAATAACTCACCAATTCAGCTTTGGGAGAACATGAAAACACTCCCGGGTTTTGGTTTGGATTTCCTTGCTCATTACTATGCCTACTTGGTTGAGAATCCTCGTACCGCAACAGCATTTCAAGTGCTGGAGAATGAACAAAAGATGATTTGGGTTGCTAGGTATGTGAAAAATACCTTCCCAGATTATGTTCCAAATGTTGATTCAAGTGATGGAGGATCCGGGAGTTGAAGGCTGCTTACCTATGGTATCTAACTTATGCTTTTGTTGACAACCAAATATTGGACTATGGGTTGTATGCACTTGTGTCTTTTGATACAACCAAATATTGAGTGTTGTATGAACTTGTTCAAATATGTCATGTAATAGTTGCATCTATGCTAAGTATTGTTCTGTATGTTGTTGAATGATGATATTCGACTTTAAAATTGCTAGAAATATATCTTATTTCGGAATTATTGTTGTTGATGTTATTGAAATAATGTTAGAGGTTAACATATCATTTATTTGCTGAATATAGTACGTGTTGTGGGGGTAATCTCACCATACTAGCAAAGAGGTCATCGTTACATGCATATGGTTTGTCGTGGTGGTATCACGGCATATGCCATGGGTAGACTAAAGTTGGGGCCGATGGACGTGGAGGAATCCGGGGAGGGATGATGCAGTGAAGACCGCACTCGTATGAACAAAGAGAAATACAATGTATATATGATTGAGGCTCTCATGTGTAGATAACACCTCTTTCTCTACATCTAATCTCTTATAATCTTGCCATACTTGTGGCTACAATCATGCTCCTTGTGATGTATCTCCTATGCCTCTATCTAGATTTCTCTGTGAGAATGGAGGAGGAAGAAGAAGAGGAGCTCCTATTGAGCAGAGAGGGGAAGAGCCCTTCGGGGGCCTCTATCTGTGAACGTTCCCCTGGTGCTCCTTATAAAGGGGAGCCCAGGGGAAAAACTTGTTCCCCACACTTGGCATCTGTGTAGCATATTTCTGGCATCTTCTTAGATGCTCAGCATTCCTTAGCATATTCTTGATGCCAAGGGCATATTCTCTAGCATCTTCTTGATGCCAAGGGCATATTCCCTACCGCGCGTGCCAGTCTGAGCCATGGGCGTCCCAAGACTGGCACGGTACTTATGGTGCCTGCCTTTCTAGTTGAAGTATCGGTGCGGGAGTTGAGGGAGCGTTTGGAGATGAATAAGAAGGCTTGTGGGTCAATGTATATCGTCCCTAGCTCCATGGGTGAAGAGATAACTCGGCCTGGCAGGATGAAATTCGGCCCAGGAGCAGAAGAGGGGATCCTGGCCAAACTTATGAAGGGGCCCAGCCGGGGTCTTCCTGTGATTCGGCCCAGTCGTGGTTCTCCTGCAATTCGGCCCTGCCGAGGTGTTTCTGGGACTAGCCCATCCTGGGTCTTCCCGTGATTCGGCCCGTAGCCTGGGGTGTTGGCCAGGACGCAGGGACTCGTTGTGGGCCGAGATGTTCTTGATTCGGCCAACCCGGGGAAGTCGTCGAGGGGACAAGGTGATGGCGATATTGGCGCGTTGACCCGGTGTCGTGGGAGCATGGTGTGCTGGCGGGATCTGTTGATGAAGAGGTGGTCTCGCTGGGAGCTCTACCAGCGCTGGCGAGGTGGGCCGACTAGGAGCAACTCGGCCCAACGAGCTTTAGAGTAACTCGGCTAGGGAAGTGGTAGATCAGGCTGGTGAGGCTTAATTCGGCCTAGGAGGAATCTGAACAGGCCGACTTTTGGTTAATTCGTCCCATGTTCCCTTTTTTCCTTTAAGATTTCTTTCTATATATCTTATAACTTGTTACATTTATTATTCATATTTTCATACCCTTTTATAGAAACTTCCTTCTAAGAATCACTCAATACATCAACTCTGGGTACCCGGGGGTATATCCCCGACATTAGTCCCCGAGACTATGTGGGACTAGTAGAGTCGTGCATAAGCTTCGTATTAAATATTCCAGAGTTCATTTCCGACTCATATTTTCCTTGTCATGTTTCGCTTGCTTATATAACCCTTTCTGGTAAGTTTGTGATACCTCGCCTTCATGGGTATTATTCTTTTAACTCCTTTGGGTAAGTTATGGTTCCTAGCCTTCTCGAGTGCTGGGTCTTTTTATCCCCTTTGGGTAAGTTTATGACTTCTGGCCATTTTTGGCACTGGTCTTTTAACTCTTTGGGTAAGTTATGAGTTCTGGCTTCTCGGGCACTGCTCTTTTAGCCCTTTTTGGAAAGTTTTGACTTCTGTCCTTCTTTGGCTCTTGTCTTATAACTCCTTTGGGTAAGTTATGAGTTCTGGCCTTCTTGGGCACTGCTCTTTTAACCCCTTTGGGTAAGTTATGACTTCTGGCCATTTTTGGCTCTCGTCTTATAACTTCTTTAGGTAAGTTATGAGTTCTGGCATTCTTGGGCACTGCTCTTTTAACCCCTTTGGGTAAGTTATGACTTCTGGCCATTTTTGGCACTGGTCTTTTAACCTCTTTGGGTAAGTTATGACTTCTGGCCATTTTCGGCACTGGTCTTTTAACCTCTTTGGGTAAGTTTTTGACTTCTGGCCTTCTTGGGCACTGGTCATAACCCTTTTGGGCAAGTTTCTGACTTCTGGCCTTCTTGGGCACTGGTCATAACCCTTCTGGGCAAGTCATAATCGGAGTTATTTGTTTCCAAATCCGAATTATTTTACTCAAAATTGACTTATGTCTTAAGTCTGAGTCATCTGACTCAAATCCGAGGTATATGACTCAAATCCGAGTCATCTGTCACAAAATCCGAGTTACTTTACTCAAAATTGACTTATGTCTTAAGTCCGAGTCATCTGATTCAAATCGGAGTTATATGACTTAAATCCGAGTCATCCGTCACCAAATCTGAGTTACTTTACTCAAAATTGACTTATGTCTTAAGTCTAAGTCATCTGACTCAAATGTGAGGTATATGACTCAAATCCGAGTCATCTGTCACCAAATCCGAGTTACTTTACTCAATTTTGACTTACATCTCAAGTTTGAGTCATCTGACTCAAATCCGAGGTATATGACTCAAATCCGATTTATCTGATTCCAAATCTGAGTTATATGACTCAAATCCGAGTCATCTGATTCCGAATCCGAGTTAATTTACTCAATTTTGACTTACATCTCAAATCTGAGACATCTGACTCAAATCCGAGGTATATGACTCAAATCCGAGTCATCTGATTCCAAATCCGAGTTACTTTACTCAATTTTGACTTACATCTCAAATCTGAGTCACCTGACTCAAATCCGAGGTATATGACTCAAATCCGAGTCATCTGATTCCAAATCCGAGTTACTTTACTCAATTTTGACTTACATCTCAAATCTGAGTCATCTGACTCAAATCCGAGGTATATGACTCAAATCCGAGTCATCTGATTCCAAATCCGAGTTACTTTACTCAATTTTGACTTACATCTCAAATCTGAGTCATCTGACTCAAATCCGAGGTATATGACTCAAATCCGAGTCATCTGATTCCAAATCCGAGTTACTTTACTCAATTTTGACTTACATCTCAAATATGAGTCATCTGACTCAAATCTGAGGTATATGACTCAAATCCGAGTCATCTGATTCCAAATCCGAGTTACTTTACTCAATTTTTACTTACATCTCAAATCTGAGTCATCTGACTCAAATCCGAGGTATATGACTCAAATCCGAGTCATCTACTTGCCCAGATATGATTTGATCCGATGAAATGATGTCAATTTGCCTTTGATATGGATCCAGGATATAGATCCGAGATTAAGTTTCGAGATATGATAATAGGGCTAATCGCTGAGAGATCTGATTCGAGATGTTGATATAAGATATAGATTCGAGATATGATAAGCTGGCAAATAGTCATCCGAGATACGAGATAACCTGGCAAGATAGTGAAATATCAATCCGAGATATAACATAACCCGACAATCTAGCGAGCTGAATCAAACTTTAGTCCGAATCAGAGATAAGCTAGTACGCCAAGTCCGAATACAAATCCGAATTATAATATACCCTGGCAAGCTGAATCAAATGTTAGTCTGAATCAGAGATAAGCCACTGAGCTGAGTTAAAGGTTAATCCGAGGCATAAATAAACTGACTCAAATTATATCCAAATTATAAATAAGCTCACTCAAATTCTATCCGAATTATAAATAAGCTGACTCAAATTCTATACGAATTATAAATAAGCTGACTCAAATTCTATCCGAATTATAAATAGGCTGACTCAAATTCTATCCGAATTATAAATACGCTAGTCAAATGCATACCCAAACCTATATAAGTTTCTCTCCATCTAAAGGCGATTCTATGGATACGCTGGCTAGTACCCGGGTTGAGTTATTTTCTCCCCGGGGTGAAGGATCGGATGTTGGTGGCTGAGTTATCTGTTACTTACAGTAAGCTTGGAGAAGAGTTTGAGATATTCATGATGAGTCTTACCTGCCTCGCTGAGTCAGACTTGGAGACCCCTGCGCTTACCTCTCTGTTCTCTGTTTGCCTGGAGGAGCTGAAGGTGGTATCTCTGTTCTCTGTTCGCTTGGAGGAGCTGAAGGTGCTCCCTCTGTTCTCTGCTCGCCTGGAGGAGCTGAAGGTGCTTTATGAAGATGAGGTTGATGAAGATGCTCCCGTCCGGATGGAAACCCAACCAACACCACTAAAAGGCCCCATGGTGGTCGCCAAATGTCGTGGTGGTATAACGGCATATGCCATGGGTAGGCTAAAGTTGGGGCCGATGGACGTGGAGGAATCCGGGGAGGGATGATGCCGTGAAGACCGCACTCGTATGAACAAAGAGAAATACAACGTATATATGATTGAGGCTTTCATGTGGAGATAAACCTCTTTCTCTACATCTAATCTCTTATAATCTTGCCATACTTGTGGCTACAATCATGCTCCTTGTGCTGTATCTCCTATGCCTCTATCTAGATTTCTCTGTGAGAATGGAGGAGGAAGAAGAAGAGGAGATCCTATTGAGCAGAGAGGGGAAGAGCCCTTCGGGGGCCTCTATCTGTGAACGATCCCCCTGGTGCTCCTTATAAAGGGGAGCCCAGGGGACAAAACTTGTTCCCCACGCTTGGCATCTGTGTAGCATATTCCTGGCATCTTCTTAGATGCTCAGCATATGCCTTGGCATCTTTGGAGATGCCAAGGCATATTCCTTAGCATATTCTTGATGCCAAGGGCATATTCTCTAGCATCGTCTTGATGCCAAGGGCATATTCCCTACTGCGCGTGCCAGTCTGAGCCATGGGTGTCCCAAGACTGGCACGGTACTTATGGTGCCTGCCTGGCTAGTTGAAGTATCGCTGCGGGAGTTGAGGGAGCGTTAGGATATGAATAAGAAGGCTTGTGGGTCGATGTATCTCGTCCCTAGCTCCATGGGTGAAGAGATAACTCGGCCTGGCATGATGAAATTCGGCCCAGGAGCAGAAGAGGGGATCCTGGCCGAACTTATGAAGGGGCCCAGCCGGGGTCTTCCTGTGATTCAGCCCAGTTGTGGTTCTCTTGCAATTCGGCCCTGCTGAGGTGTTTCTGGGACTAGCCGATCCTGGGTCTTCCCGTGATTCGGCCCGTAGCCTGGGGTGTTGGCTAGGACGCAGGGACTCGCTGTGGGCCGAGATGTTCTTGATTCGGCCCACCTGGGGAAGTCGTCGAGGGGACGAGGCGATGGCGATATTGGCGTGTTGACCCGGTGTCGAGGGAGCATGGTGTGCTGGCGGGATCTGTCGATGAAGAGGTGTCTCGCTGGGAGCTCTACCGGCGCTGGCGAGGTGGGCCGACTAGGAGCAACTCGGCCCAACGAGCTTTAGAGTAACTCGGCCAGGGAAGTGGCAGATCAGGCTGGTGAGGCTTAATTCGGCCTAGGAGGAATCTGAATAGGCCGACTTTTGGTTAATTCGGCCCATGTTCCCTTTTTCCTTTAATATTTCTTTCTATATATCTTATAACTTGTTACATTTATTATTCATATTTTCATACCCTTTTATAGAAACTTACTTCTAAGAATCACTCAATACATCAACTCTGGGGTACCCGGGGGTATATCCCCAACATGGTTATCCCCAACCATATTTTATCTTGCCAACCAAACAAAAAATTGGGTCACCCCAAAATCTCAACCAAACAAAAAATATGGTTACCTCTAACCAGGTGGTTGTGGATATCCCCATACCCTGAAGGATATCCCCTAAACCAAATAGCCCCTAGGCTATCCAGGACGTCGATCCGGACATCGAAATTTTGCCCAGTCGCGTACCCAGGAACCTGTTTTCGTCCGAATTTGGGTCAATTTTGGTCCGGACTACCCAGGCCATATCCAAGATCCTGGGTACGTCCTGGGTACTACCCAGTCAGCATATATTCGCCCTTATTCATCCAAAGTTTGTCCATATTCACCCAAAGTTCGGCCATATTCGCTTATATCCAAAGTTCGCCCATATAGACCTTATTTGTCCAAAGTTCGTCCATATAGATATTCGCCCAAAGTTCGTCCGTATCGCCCATATTCGTCTAAATTTCGCCAAAAGTTTGTCCATATAGAGCAGATTCGCCCAAAGTCCGCCCAAAATTCGGGCATATTCGCCCAAAGTTGGTCCGCATCGACCATATTCGCCCAAATTTCGCCCATATAGACCATATTCTCCCAAAGTTCGCCCAAAATTCAGGCATATTCGCTCAAAGTTCGTTTGTATCGCCCATATTCGCCCAAAGTTCGCCCACAATTCGTCCATATCGATCATATTCGCCCAAAGTTCGTCCGTATCGACCATATTCGCCCAAAGTTCACCCATATTCGCCCAAAACCGCTTATGTTCGCCAAAGTTCGCCGAAAGTTTGCCAAAATTTGTTAAGTTTTAGCCAAACGCGGGAAACTCACATGGGTACGCGAGTTGGAAACTGGGCGTACCCAGGCCGAAATCAAGTTCCGTTTGGCCAAAAGGTCCGGATTTCGGCCTGGGTACGCCCAACGAGTGGAGATGCTCTAAGGGGCATTCACTATGTTGGCAATAAGCCTATCTATAAGCAAAAAGTAATCAACAAAAAGTTCCACATACATAGTGGAGGCTATCCATAAGTTATCCATAAGCTCAAAACCTTAAGCGAGCAATAGAATATTATTTTAGATTCTCCCCTCTCTCTTGCATGTACGCAACTTTAACTGACATGTGGGGCTAGCTTGTAGACAAGTTCAACTAGATACATTGTGAATCAATAAGCTTGTGATGTGGTTTGTGGGTTCCAGCTTATGACAAGTTTTTCTACATACATAGGTGATGCCCTAAGTGTAGACGTTTAGTGGTTGTTTGGATTGGGAGAATATAGACTTAGTTTTTGCAAAACAGGTTTAAGGAGGATTTTAAGCAGAACCCGTTTTTGTTATTCCCTTCGACCCATATTAGTTGACTTTAATTTGAATGTATCTAGACAAGTTTTTATGATAGATACATCTAAATTGAAGTCTGTTAAAATGACTTTGCAAAGAAACTAGTCTAGATTTATCAGTAGCACTCTACCTTGCCTATCTAGATCCGAAACAGAGAGAGAGGGATCCGAGAGGGGGGATCTACCTGCTCCCTGGCTCGACAAACACGAGCCAGAGGGGATGCCGGAACTTGTCCCGGAGCTGGAGCCGCCATCGTTAGCCATGGGGAAAAGGGGATGCGAGCGTGTGGCGGTGGTGGTGCTTCCCATCGGCCTAGCACAAAACCCTAATCGGTGGGTGTGTCGGTAGGGGGCTGCGGCGCACGGTGAACCTCGTACCGTGTGCGTCTGGCCCCCCACCTCTTTTATGTACGCGCCGGCGACAGGGGCCCACCAACCATGATAAGGTTGGGCGCCCCCGATTAGGGCGCGGTGAGGGACTCCGTTCGGGCCGTTGGGCCTGAACGTGGGAGAGATCTATCCAAGATTCTCCCCCTAGATCGAATTTACTTTTAACTTTGTACTTTACTCGTTTCATCATAGATAGATACATAGAGCATGTTTCATCGTCTTAGCTCAATTGCCGATAGAATCAGACAGCCACCATATACTTTTCTGTTTTGAAACAAATCCATTTACTTTTGGGCCTCTATAGTCCAGGAATCATAGGCTTTCCATTAAACACATGCCGGCTATGTGTTCCTTGAACACATTGGGTGGTAAGACTTTCGTTAGCGGATCCGCAAGCATATCCTTTGTCCTTATATGCTCGAGTCTTATAGTTTGATCCTGGACTTTGTCCTTCACAACATAATACTTTATATCTATAGACTTTGTAGCATTATTTGACTTGTTGTTGTGAGCATAGAATACTGCGGGCTCGTTGTCACAGTACATCTTTAGTGGCATGCTGATGCAGTCAACCACTTTCAAGTCGGGTAGAAATTTCTTTAACCATAACGCCTGTCCCATGGCCTCATAACATGCTATAAACTCTGCATACATCGTAGATGATGCAACTATCGACTGTTTGTCGCTTCTCCACGAAATAGCACCTCCTGCGAGAGTAAAGACATATCCTGTCGTGGACTTTCTGTCGTCTTTATCTCCCGCAAAATCTGCATCTAAATACCCTTTTATCTCTAGGGAATCAGATCTTTTATATGTTAGCATGAGGCCTTTTGTGCCTTGCACATAACACAAAGCTTTCTTTACCATCTTACAGTGCTCTATGCCTGGATTCTCTTGATATCTACCGAGTACCCCGGTGATAAAAGCTAAGTCAGGGCGAGTGCACACTTGTGCATACTGTAAGCTTCCAACAGCCGAAGCATATGGTACTGACTTCATTTGATCGATCTCATATTGGTTCTTTGGACATTGGGATTTCCCAAAACTATCGCCCTTGACTATGGGAGCATGTGTTGCATTACTCGCATGCATATTGTATTTCTTTAAAATCTTTTCACAATACGCTTTCTGCGACAGTCCTAACACTCCATTCTTAGTATCTCAGTGAATTTCTATGCCCAAAACATAAGAAGCTTCACCAAGGTCTTTCATGTCAAAATTTGATGACAAGAACTTCTTTGTGTCTAGTAGTAGACTGACATCACTGCTAGCAAGCAAGATGTCATCCACATACAGAATTAGGAAAATATATTTCCCACTTTTGAACTTTGCATAAATGCAGTTGTCCTCAACATTCTCTTTGAATCCAAATCTTTTAATTGTATCATTAAACTTTAAATACCACTGCCTAGAGGCTTGCTTTAACCCATAAATGGATTTCTTTAGGCGGCATCCCATATGTTCCTTCCCCTCCATGAAAAAACCCTTAGGTTGTTTCATGTAAACATTTTCTGCTAAATATCCATTTAGAAATGTCGTCTTAACATCCATTTGATGCAACTCTAAATCAAAATGTGCAACTAGTGCCATGATGATTCTGAAGGAATCCGTACATGAGACCGGAGAAAAAGTCTCATTGTAATCTACCCCTTCTCTTTGCGTAAAACCTTTTGCCACAAGTCTAGCTTTGTACTTTTCTACATTCCCATTGAAGTCATACTTTGTTTTGTAGACCCATTTGCATCCTACTATTTTGGCTCCTTTAGGAATTTCCTCTAAGTCCCAAACATTGTTGGAACTCATTGATTTCATTTCATCTTCCATTGCCTCCACCCACTTGGCTGAGTGAGGTCTACTCATGGCTTCTTCATATGAGGTAGGATCGCCCTCCATATGAAGTGTGTTGTAGACTTTGTATTTTTTTTTGGAAATGGCTGGTCTTCGTTCTCTTTTAGACCTTCTGAGTTCATCATACTCTTGCTCATTTCTTGCCTCGGGTTCAGGCACATTTTCAGTATGTGGCTGTTCTGGCTCCCTTTCGTGCTCAACAGTGGGTTCAGGTGGCTCCTGATGCACAGGTTCCGAACTTTCGCCCATTGTTGTCACGTGTGGAGTCACAACAGGTGCCGGCACCACAACCTCAGGGTTTGTAGATGGTGGCACAACATGTAGCGAGAAAAATGGCTCCTGAGTCATCGGATTAGGTGCATGCACCCTCTTATCCTCAAGATCTATTTCCCGAGCTACCGTGCTCCCCCTCATCAATTCGTCCTCCAAGAAGACTGCATGTCTCGTTTCTACAAACTTTGTGTATCTGTCAGGACAGTAGAAACGATAGCCTTTTGATTTATCTGGATAGCCAATGAAGTGGCAAGATACTGTTTTGGGGTCTAACTTTGCAATGTTTGGATTGAAAACTTTTGCCCTAGCTGGGCTCCCCCAAACCCTCAAGTGGTGTAGAGAGGGGACTCTGCCTGTCCACAATTCATACGGTGTTTTGGGCACCGACTTACTTGGTACTCTGTTGAGAATGTGGATGGCGGTTTTAAGTGCCTCCATCCACAATCCCAATGGGAGGGTGGAATAGCTCATCATGCTGCGCACCATATCCATAAGGGTACGGTTACGCCTTTCAGCTAGTCCGTTTTGCTGAGGTTCGCCCGGCATAGAATACTGGGCGGCTATTCCATTTTCCTGCAGGAACCTTGCAAAGGGTCCTGGTACTTGACCATATGGAGTATGCCGACCGTAGTACTCCCCCCACGGTCAGACCAGACTATCTTAATTCTTTTGTCATGCTGATTTTCTACTTCAGCTTTAAAATTTTTAAATTTATCCAATGCTTCATATCTTTCTTTAATTGGATAAATATAACCATAACAGGAGTGATCATCCGTGAATGTTATGAATGAATCATAGCCATCCACACTTTTCACCGAAAACGGTCCACAAATATCAGTGTGGATTATTTCTAGTGTAGCTATACTTCGGTTTGCACCCTTTTTAATTTGTTTTACATACTTTCCTTTGATGCAATCTATGCATTGCTCGATGTCAGAGAACTCTAATGGAGGAAGAATGTCATTTTTAACGAGGCTTTCTATTCTTCCCGTCGAAATATGGCCTAATCTGCAGTGCCATAACTTCGATGAGTCAAGAGTTCGCTTTATTTTCTTTTGTTCTTTGTTCGACAAGGGAACTTGTTCATCCACATCACACACAGAAAATACTTTCTCATAAAGCTTGTCATGTAGTGTAGCAACACCCACACAAGTATCTTTCAACCAAATGGCACATTTGCCATGTCCAAAATAGCACTCATACAAGTCTTTGTCCAAGCACAACACACTTATTAAATTTCTATGAATGGAAGGAACAAAAAGAACATCCTTAAGCAAAAGAGAAAAGCCATCAGCCAGCTCCAGAGGAATGTCGCCAACAGCCTCCATTTCTGCTTCAATCCCATTCGCCACTTCAATGAGTCTTTCTCTTTTTGGCAAAATCCTTGTCGAATGGAACCCCTATAAATAGTTGGCAACATGAACAGTTGCACCAGAGTCAATCCACCAAGTAGATTTAGAAAACTTTTCATACAGAGATTCATTTACAAAAGATACTATATCTTTACCGTTTTTGGCCATTATGGACTTTAGCCATATTGGGCAATCCTTCTTGTAGTGGCCAATTTTTTTGCAATGGTGGCACTGGTCTTTGTCCCCAGGGGTAGACTGCTGGTACTGATGCTGGTGCTGTAGTGGGCCCTTGCCATGTGGCTTGGAAGGTGAGCCAACATGGTTACTGTTGGTGAAGTTCCTCTTCCTATTGTCCTTCACGTAGTTCAAGGAACCACCGTGAATGGATTTAAGCCTTTCTTCCTCTTGAGAACACATCCCTATGGTCTTTTCAATGTCCCACTTTTTAGGAGACATGTTATAGTTGATGACAAAGTTCTCGAACTGTTGGGGGAGAGAGGCCATGACAAGATGCACCAGAAGAGCAGGCTTGAGCTCGAGGTCCGCATCCATGGGCTTTAACTTAGCCGTTATGTTGGACATCCTCAAGATGTGCTCTCTAGTGACATGTGGCCCCCCGTATACTTTTCTGTCACCAGCTGTTTTAGCAGCCGGGTTGCATACATCTTTGAAGAGCCAGTAAACTGGCTCTTTATCTTTGCAAGGTATTCGCCAACAGAGGCACACTCTTCAGTTGAGCCTACTATTGCGTTCTTAATTGTGTTCTTTACAAAAGCCAAGCATTTCTTATTTGCATTGACCCACTTTTGGTTGTCTATTGAGTAGGCCAGCTCCAAAGGAGCATGGTCTCTCTTTCTCTTTTCAAATGCAGCACTTTCCTTAGCATCACCCCTCACTGGGTCCTCAGGCTTGACTGGTTGTTTAGTGTCAACCACCCAGTCCACCTCGGCGTAGACAAAGGCCAGGTCAACCTTTTTCCTCCATTCGGAATAGTTATCCCCTCTGAGCAGTGGGATATCCTTCAGGCAGCTCATGAGGTTGAGACCTCCTGAAAACCACAAAAGATGTGAGATAACCAAAAATAACTGTATGCATTAATCCAACATTGGTATAAATCAAGCATGCAATTGTTTGTGCCATTTAAAATTACATCACCGTTGGGTAAAGATAAAATTAAATGCACCTTTAATACATAATGAAAGGGATCATGATCATGTTTATTAATAACGTTGGTCAATTAATGACATGGAGCATAATCAACTTTAAATTACTTTATCACATCTTTTAAAACAAAATTTAACACAAACTTTATTGCATTCAAGCAATTTAAAACAACTATTTACAGCGGAAACAATTATTACACTATTCATAAAACTTTGAACTTTATAGAAAAAATTCAGTCTCTCATGCATTCTCTAGACAAATATTCATTGAAATAATATGACTAGAGAAAACTATACAAATTTCTATCAAAAAACTAATAAAAAACATCAAACATAGCTTCTGGAAAATAAAAAACAGAAACTATACTGTTATGCCCTACTGGGCCTCTTCTGTGAGCAGCGCAGAATAAAATGAAGGGTTTTGCAGCATAGTAAATCAAAAAATTCTACGGATGCGAACGGGAAAGCCAAGATCTAATCTAGGAGATGCAATCAATGAGAGGGATATATGAGATCTTCATACCCTTGAAGAAATCGCACAGCGGAAACGTTCAACAGAACGTGGGTGATGTAGTCGAACTAGCCTTCTCCTCCTCGCGATCCGATCTGATCCAAAGCCGCAAGTGGCGACGCCTCCGAGAGATGCACACGTGCGGTGCCGCGACGTCTCCTCCTTCCTTGGTCCAGCAAGTGGGGTGGAGAGATAGATTGGATCTGCAACACGACGACGTGGTGCTAATGGTGGAGAATTTCTGCAGTAGGGCTTCGCCTACACGCAGTCGGGAGAGAGAGAGGAGGAGGGCAGCAGTTGGCGGCTAGGGTTGAAGGAGTGGGGGGAGGGGTGCGCCCCTGCCCACCTTATATAGGGGGCTGGCCGGCCCCCTTGGCCCCTCCTCTAAGCCCTAGGGCGGCGGCCCCAAGGGTTGGAGTGGGGGGCAAGTTTCCCCCTCCTTCTAGAAGGGTTCCCTAGGGTTCCCCTAGGGTTTGGCCAGCTGGGCCTATGGGGCCTTGTGCCCCTGGCCCAAAGCGGCCAGGGCACTCCCTCTTAGGCCCACGCAGCCCTCCGACAAGTGGGGCCACGTTGGTCCCACTCCGGAAGCTTCTAGAACCTTCCGGTACAATACCGAATACTCCGAAACGATTCCGAAATCCAAAAACTGCTTTCCTTTTTATGAATCTTATTCTCCGGGCCATTCCGGAATCTCTCGTGATGTCCTGGATCTCATCTGAGACTCCGAACAAAAACTCATAAACCAATTATCCATTCTATCCTAGCGTCGAGGCACGTTAAGTGTGTGACCCTACGGGTTCGAGAATATGCAGACATGATCTTTTATCAATAATCAACAGCGGGATCTGGAAACCCATATTGACTCCCACATATTCATCGATGATCATATCGGATGAACCACGATGCCAGGATTCAATTAATCCCATATATGTATTCCCTTCGTCACGCGATATTTTACTTGCCCGAGATTCAATCGTTGGTATCGGCATACCTAGTTCAATCTCGTTCACAACAAGTACTTTACTCGTTCCGTAATCCGATATCACTTTGTGATTAACTCCTTAACCACGTGCTTACAAGCGGTGTTGATATCGATTACCGAGTGGGCCCGAAGTATATCTCTCCGACCCGGGAGGGACAAATCCCATCTCGATACATACAACCCAACAAGTACTTTCCGATCACCTGAGAGACACCTTTATGATCACCCTCTCATAGGATGATGTTTGATGACCTCAAAGCTTTCTTCCGATACCAGGGAGTTGCATTATCTCATGGTCTAAGGAATACAATATTTGACATAAGAAAAGGCTTCGCAAAGATGAACACGATGATACGATCTAATTGCTCTGCTTAATTTGGGTATGTCCATCATATCATTCTCCTAATAACATGATCTCATTATTAATCGACAACTCATGTCTATGGTTAGGAAACCTTAACCATCATTAATCAATGAGCTAGTCCATAGAGGCGTACTAGGGACACGGTGTTGTTCATAAACCACACAAGTATCAAAGTTTCCGCTTATACAATTCTAGCATGGAATATAAACTTTATCATGAACAAGAATTATAACAATAACATATTTATTATTGCCTCTAGGGCATAATCCAACATACAATGCCGCCCACGCTAGAGCTGGCAGCAGCCGCGGCCTGGCCCGCTAGCAGCCCACCGCAGGCCTGCCAGCGCCCTGCCCCCGACCGCGCGCTACCTAGCTAGCGCTCGCCCGCGCTACACCCTGGCACCGCGAGCGGCCCGCGTCGGCCCGGCCATGCGGCCCAGCACACTTGCCCTAGCCCGCGCCGCCAAATCGTGACTGTCCGCTCAGCCCCACCCTAGATCCTACGGCTGCGCGATGATTTCGCGGGGAACAAAACCCCCAAGGCGCTGCCCTCCCTTAACCATAACCATTTCCCCCCCCACTCCCCCTGCGAGCCCCTTACCCACTCCACCCTCTCTGGCGGCGCACGTGCGAGCGTGCGAGGCGAGTGGCCGCCCCGCCGGCGATGGTGCCGACGGCGAGTCCCTCCCTCTCTCTCTCACGCTGCTGCCTCCCTTTCCCTTCTTTCCCTCTGTCCTAGCCACTTCTCCACCCCGCAGCTGCCATTGCTAGGCAGAGAGGGGAGAGGAAGCGACGACATGGGAGCTCGACAGTGGAGGCGAGGCGAGGTGGCCGCCCCGCGCGGCGACGGCGCAGGCGGCGGCGCGCCCCTCCCTCTCTCCCACTCTCTGGCTCCCTTCCCGTCCACCTCCCTACCACCCCTGAGAGGCAGCAGAGAAGAAACAGCGATGAACGGCGCCGGACCCCTGCCCCCCTTGCCGGCTGTGCGTCCACCCGAGGGTGGGCGCACCGCCGTCAAGCGGCGCAGCGGCGACGCCCTTTGCCGGCACGCGGAGGCGGCCGGTGGATTTTTCTTTTGGGAGGGATCTGTGGGGATCTAGGGTTAGATCTGGGGTTTGGGTTTTTTTGCTTTTCTCGGTGCTTGATTTGGATCTGGGGTTTCTTTCTCGCGGGATCTGGGATTAGTTTTTTTTCACTTTGCCCCAGATGGGGTATGTCCTTCTTCCCTATGCCTCGGCTTGCCGATGCGCATAGGAATCGAGGGAGACGGCGCGACCATAGGGCAGGCGCACTGTTAGATCTAGGATCTCTTTGCACTTTTTGCTCTTTCCTTTTGCACCGAAAAATCTAGCGACTAGTGCTCTGATACCAATGTTAAAATGACTTTGCAAAGAAACTAGTCTAGATTTATCAGTAGCACTCTACCTTGCCTATCTAGATCCGAAACAGAGAGAGGGATCCGAGAGGGTGGGGGATCTACCTGCTCCCTGGCTCGACAAACATGAGTCAGAGGGGATGCCGGAACTTGTCCCGGAGCTGGAGCCGCCATCGTTAGCCATGGGGAAAAGGGGGATGCGAGCGTGTGGCGGCGGTGGTGCTTCCCGTCGGCCTAGCGCGAAACCCTAATCGGTGGGTGTATCGGTGGGGGGCTGTGGCGCACGATGAAACTCGTACCGTGTGCGTCCGGCCCCCCCACCTCTTTTATATACGCGCTGGCGATAGGGGCCCACCAACCATGATAAGGTTGGGCGCCCCCGATTAGGGCGCGGTGAGGGACTCCGTTCGGGCCATTGGGCCCGAACGTGGGAGAGATCTATCCAACAAAGTCAACTAATATGGAATAGAGGGAGTAGTTGTTTTGTCAAAATGTGTTTAACAGAAACTCCGTTTGGAGTGCTCGAGGCGCGAGGCACGTTTTCAGCAGCAGCATGCAGTTCAGAAAAAGCAGCAGCCGATGCAAGGATGGCACTTTCCAGCGCCAGCGTCTCGACGCGCGCCGGCTGCCAAGATAGCAACTCCACATATGCATCGTCCCAGAACGGAAGACACACACGCCAAGAACGGCACCCCTGCCGCCGTCGTCTTTACTGCTGTGGCATGCGAGTCTTCCGCCTAAAGAACGCCAATGCTCCGAGCATCTAATACCTGTGGCCAGCGTTGACGACGAGGTGGTATGTGACCTTGATGACCACACGAGTCGTCGATGGAGCCGCCCTGGTAAGTGGTAACTGGTGAAGACGGCGAGGGAGCCTGTGCCGTCCTTGAGAGCTGACGACGAAAGATGTTAGCGAGGAAGGGGATGGCCTGGGCGCACATGTTGCAGATATCAATGCGGCTGTTCATGACAGATTCTATAATGGTGTCCTTGTACTCCCTCCGTTTGGAAATATAAGATGTTTTAGATTTGTGAATGAGATGCATCTAGACACCTTTTAGTGTCTAGATTCATTTAAACCTATACACTAAAAGGTGTATAGATACATCTGCTTCACAAACCTAAACCATCTTATATTTCTAAACGGAGGGAGTACTTGCTAGGCATTCTCCAGTTCACCGTCTTGCTCCCTGTGCGTAGGGATGGCAATGGAGCGGGTTTGGACGGATATACCAAAACCAAATCCAAATCCAAATCCATGAACCTCATTCTAGCCCGCCCACGAAGATATCCATGGGCATGGATGTCGCTCCGGATCCAAACCCGCCGGATATCCATGTATCCATGGATATCCATTGGTTTACACACTATACAATAATCATAACAACATTCAGCATAACTATAATATAATAGCAATTTTCGACAGTATTTCAGCAAATATTATATGGATAATATATAGAAATATCAAAGAAACAATATTTTAACCACACAGTACTTAAAATATGCCAAATCTCGCACAATAACATCACAAAGTACATAGATGTCTCATAATAGTCTTAGAGAATGCTTTTTATTACAAGTTTCCAATACAACATCTCATACATTCAATAGATATAGCAATGCATAGTAGAAATGTTGAGTTGAAACTTGGATGATTATAGTCTCTTTCCTCGCTGACAATATAGTAATTGGGGGTGGATTATGGTTAATTAGGATTACTACTTAGGTGAGATTTTTGGCCTATGGCTTGGAAGTTGGGGCCTTTATTGACTACATATTGCAAGTGTAAAAAACAATCTTACTGACATGTGGGTCCCACGTGTCAGCCGGGTATCTGTTGGATATCCATGGAGAGAAACCACTACCCATGTCCACCCCATGAATTAGCGGATATCCGCCTCATGAAATCCGTGGATATAATTATGCCTCCATACCCTTGCCCACCGGGTCGGATATCCGTGGATACCCGGATCCATGGATAAAATTGCCATCCTTACCTGTGCGCGACATGTGAATCGTAGAGCGCTGCCTCTTGAGCACGGACTCCACCGCCACCACCATGTCGCTTGGCGACGATCGACGTTGGAGAAAGAGGCGGCATGGCCGGCGAGCATGCCTGTCATGCCTGCTCCTACCACTACTTCACCAATATCTACTTCAACGTCTGCTACAAAGGCAAGTCCGATCGTGACGTCTGGCAAGCGGGCCTGCCTGAAGGGAAATAAGGCAAGTGCAGCTGGTGCCCACCAGACAGGTCGACCACGTCGCATGCGCCAACCGAGTTGCCGTCTCAATCCGGAAGAGTGGGTTTTATAATGATCCAGACCTGACCGAGAAGGTGTTGATGTTGAAATCCCTGAACTTCCTCTCTTCTCTGAACCTGTACCTTTCTCCCAACTATTCCCCAATTACTTCCTTTCCTCTATTGTATCCAAACACTGCCACAATTACTGGACCAGAGCGTGAATAGAAGAGAGAATAGATCGAGCGTTACATTTGGTATCAAGAGCCAAGTCGATCTGCGGGCGATGGAGGATCTGGCGGCGGCGATGCGGGACATGGCAGCGTCGATGAACGCTGTGAAGACCACCGTCGATGAGTCGCAGACCATCCTGCGGGAGATCGGGACCTGGAAGCCCCAGGTCGACGGCGCGCTTCAAGAGCTCCGCTCCGACATCACTACGTTGCGGCAGCAACTCGGGCGTGTGGCACTCAATCCGATCCTTGGGTTAGATCCACGTACCCTGCAAGCACGCCCGATTCCAGAGACCCTGGAGGGCGGCGGAGCCGCTGCTGCGGTCAACGGCGACGGAGGTCGCGGGCCAACTGGCCACGGCGTACTACCACAAAATCGGAGGCCGTCAGAGGGGAATTTATCCCTAATGACACCTCCGGCCATGGGTACATACCTTAGTCTCGAGCACCCATCATCTGGTTGTGATTCCCGTTTCCTGCATAGGTGTGGGTCTAGTTCGGGAGGAAATCGAGTTCCTCGGCCGAAAATGGATTTTTCTGTGTTCATTGGAGAGCGACCCAAAACCTGGAAGAGACAGTGCGAGTCATATTTCAGAGTTTTTGAGATACATCCTGAGTGTTGGGTTGACACCGCTACCATGCACTTTGCTGGTGGTGCGTTGTTGTGGCTAGAGAATTGTGGCGTGGAAGTGGAGAAATTAGATTGGGACATGTTACGTGGGTTAGTTTGTGGTCAATTTGGCAAGGATGAGTTTCAGAGGTTACTTCATCAGTTATTCCACCTGAAACAGACGGGTTCCGTAGTAGAGTATATTCAGGAATTCACTGAGGTGATGCACTCTCTGAAGGCACACACATCAGCCTGGGATCCTGAATTATTTCCTTCATGTTTTGTTGATGGGCTTAAAGAGGAAATTAAAGTTGTTGTTCTAGTTCATCAACCGAAGGATTTGTATTCTGCTGTTTCGTTTGCTCTGTTACAGGAGGAAGCATTGGAGATTTGGAGGAAGAGTACGAGTCGAGCGCCACGAGCTGACGGCCCTTTCCAGTTCTCCAAGGGCTCGTTCCGTACTCCGACGACCGTGACGGCGGGTGGAGACAAGACGACATCTCTCTACTCTACTCCACGCACGCCGTCGACAGCAGAGGACAGGCGCGGCCAAGAATCCGCGCGCATCTCAACTCCATTGACATCCGAGGAGCGTGCATCTACGCTCAAGTCATACCGTCGCTCACGGGGACTCTGTTTTGTCTGCGGCGAGAAATGGGCGCCGGGCCACAAATGTTCAACGACTGTGCAGCTGCATGTTGTGCAGGAGATGCTCGAGGCACTGGGAATGGATTCTCTGGATGAATCAAATGAAAAGGCTGTGGATCAAGGGGAGTTGTTGATGATTTCGCAAGCTGCAGTTGCTGGCACTGACGCACCGAACACATTCAGGTTACTGGGACAGATTCAAAAACAACAGGTTCTTAT
Source organism: Avena sativa (assembly GCA_916181665.1). Lineage (NCBI taxonomy): Eukaryota > Viridiplantae > Streptophyta > Magnoliopsida > Poales > Poaceae > Avena > Avena sativa. The sequence continues at coordinate 362,717,128 of OV702279.1, read as the reverse complement.
GCTCGTAGATTCGGGCAGCTCTCACTGCTTCGTCAATGAATCTGTGGCTTCCATGTTGCGAGGAGTGGAGAGGGCAGTGAACCCGGTGAAAGTTAAGATTGCTAATGGAGCTGAACTTATCTGTGACAAGGAGCTTGTGGGTTGTGAGTGGTGGTGCCAGGGAGCAACCTTTAGGACTAATCTGAAGGTGTTGCTGCTTGGTGGATACGACGTGATCATTGGCATGGATTGGCTCGAGTCTCACAATCCCATGGGTGTCGATTGGGTGGGCAAGAGACTAGCGTTCTGGGACCAAGGAAAGTTGGTGCAGTTGCAAGGATTGCAAGCAAAACCGGTCATTTGCAAGGAAGTCGCACCAGGGGAACTGTTGCTGATGCTACAACAAGCTGGAGTAACAGAGATGATTCAGGTTCAATGCATGGAGGAAGTTGATGAACCTGATACCATTCCTAGCCAGATTGAGCAAGTGTTGATGGAATTTGGCAGTGTGTTTGCAGAGCCCACAGAGCTACCACCTAAAAGGCAATTCGATCATGCTATTCCGTTGATTCCTGGAGCGCAACCCATCAATTTGCGACCGTACAGATACAGTCCCGAGCAGAAGGACGAGATCGAAAAGCAGGTGGCACAAATGCTGAAACAAGGAATCATACAACCTAGTGTCAGTCCTTTCGCCAGTCCGGTCCTGCTGGTTCTCAAGAAAGACAGAACTTGGCGATTCTGTGTGGACTACCGGCACCTTAATGCAATCACCGTGAAGAATCGATTTCCACTCCCCATCATCGAGGAACTAATTGATGAATTGGCTGGAGCGCAGTGGTTCACAGGCCTAGATTTGCGTGCCGGGTACCATCAGATCAGAATGCGACCAGAGGACGAAGGCAAGATGGCCTTCAAAACTCATCACGGACACTACGAATTCCGTGTGATGTCTTTTGGTTTAACTGGTGCACCAGCAACCTTCCAGAATACAATGAATACTATATTGGCACCGGTGTTGCGCAAGGGAGTTCTAGTGTTTATTGATGATATTTTGATATACAGTGTTGATCTGAAGGAACATGCGAGGCTACTGAACCAAGTGCTTTCCCTGCTGCAACAACATGATCTCAAGTTAAAGAGAAATAAATGTACTTTTGCTCAGCAACAACTTGTCTATCTCGGGCATGTGATTAGTGCAGAAGGTGTTGCAACGGACCCGAAGAACATTGCAACAGTGGTCAAGTGGGAGACACCAAGCACAGTGAAGGAGGTCAGGGGATTCCTAGGTTTAGCAGGGTATTATCGCAAATTCGTGAGAAACTTCGGACAGATCAGCAGACCACTCACAGAATTATTGAAGAAGGATCATGAATTCTGCTGGACAACACAGACTGAACAAGCTTTCAGATCTTTACAACAAGCACTGGTTACTGCACCAGTGCTCGCCATACCTGATTTTGAGAAACCTTTTGTGGTTGAAACTGATGCATCGGATGGCGGCGTGGGTGCTGTGCTCTCCCAAGAAGGGCACCCCATCTCATACCTTAGTCGAGCGCTAGGGCCACGAAATCTGGGGCTATCTGCATATGAGAAGGAATTTTTAGCCATCTTGCTTGCTGTTGACCACTGGCGGCCATATTTGCAAGTACAGGAATTTATTATTCAATCAGATCATCGCAGCTTGGCCAGTTTGGATGAGCAACGCCTGCATACTCCGTGGCAGAGAAAGGCTTTGACTAAATTGCTTGGCCTTCGATACAAGATCATCTATAAGCCGGGGCGCGAGAATGGAGCTGCTGATGCTCTGTCTAGGCGCCCTGGAGAGTCAGAGCTGGCCACCGTTTCAGTGATTGTTCCAAGTTGGATTGAGAAGATTCTGCGCAGCTATGAGGTAGATGATGAAATTCAAGCATTGCGCACCAAGATTCAACAGGGCGATGATAGTGTGGCGGACTATTCTGAGCAGGACGGTCTGATTCGTTTTTGCGGGCGAATCTGGCTAGGATCTGATCCCGCCACTCGACAGCTAATCTTGCGCTCTGTCCATGATAGTGCGGTGGGAGGGCATTCTGGAGTGAAGGCCACATATCAGCGTGTGCGACGCAATTTTGCTTGGAAGGGAATGAGGAAGGACGTCGACGAACATGTCGCTCAGTGTTCTGTGTGCAAGCAAGCTAAGAATGAACGGGTGCGCTACCCCGGATTGTTACAGCCGTTGCTGGTTCCCAAGCATGCTTGGCACACGATCACCATGGATTTCGTGGAAGGGCTTCCTCGTTCTCGAAATTCAAATTGCATCCTGGTAGTAGTGGATAAGCTCACTAAGTATGCTCATTTTGTGGCTCTCAAACACCCATTCACAGCTCATCAGGTGGCAATGGCGTTTGTGGACAACGTGTACAAGTTGCCGTGGCATCCCGCAAAAACCACTACTAGAAAATCGCGTTGTTTTTGTGCATTGCATCGTCATGACCGCATGCTCATGTCATCATGCCGCATTGCATTTGAGCATCGTCATCATCATGCATGTTATTTTACTTGAAACTATGTCGCGAAAGTCTACTATTTTCTGAAACTAGCCCTCCTTGTATTTCAAATTAAACCCCGGATGCTTCCGGATATTTTGTTTGTCTAAAATCTATTTATAAAGCTTATTGCAAAAATTAAATAAAAGTTATATTATTTTAGTGGGGCAGTCGAACGGGCCGATTCGACCCGAACGACCACCCCAGAATAACGGTCCACCCCATACCCTTTTCTACCAACCTATCTACCCACACCCTCCGGCCACCTCACCCGGACCAGTCCCACGCTGCCACCTCACCCTCTCCCCCCCCTCCACCCAATCCCACCCAGCCACCTCAACAGCCCACCTCCCCACCTGGCCACACACCACACAGCCACTCCCCACCACATCCCATCACCACCCCCATGGCCCCCACCTGTCGGCCCCCACCTACCGTGCGGCCCCGTCCCCTACCTGCCGTCGCCCTCCTCTTCCCCCGCGTCTTCCTCCTGCCTCCCTCTCCCTCTCTCCGGCGGCCACCCCCTCTCCTCCGCCCTGCTCGCCGGCCCCGGCCCTCCTCCGCCACCGTCTCGCGCCACCCCTCTCCCAAGCTCGCCCCGTCCAGCCTTCCCCCCCTGTAGAGCCTCGCCCCGCGCGACCCCCTCCCCCGTCGGCCTCCTCGCCGGCCGCCTCCACGCGAGACCACCCGCCGCCGGCCGCCTCCTTCCCCAGCCGCAGCACCAGCGACCGAGCTCCGCCCCGCCGCCCCCTCTCCCGAGCCGGCGCATCCGCCGCCCCGTCCCCTCCTCCGGCCTCCGCCCCGACGCCCACCGGCCACAGCGGTGCCGTCCACCTCCACCTCCCCGCCACGAACCCCTGCCCCGCGTCCCCTCCGCCGCCAGGCGCCCGCGGCCTCGGCCTCGCCGCTCCCGCGCCGGCGACCCCTCCTCCCCGCCGCGCCCTTCCTCCGCGGAGCCCGCCTCCAGCCCGACGTCCCTGCCCTCGTCGCCTGCGTCGACGCCTACGAGCCCGTCGCCGTCCATCACACGCAGGTCTTCGACGTCGTCTGCAAGCCGCGCTACTACGGACGCCATCACCTCTGCCTCTAGCCAGTGCCAACTCCGGCCGTAGTACGTCTCATGCGACCTCGATGTGACCTACCGAAGCCAAGTAGGCCAAGTACACAAGGGGCAAGTACGGCTGGATATGCTCCCAAAGTCTCCCTGTATCGGTGTGTTAGAGATGTTGCTGTTCGTCGTGTTGTACGTGTCATTGGACACGAGTGGTTATCCAAGTTTTCACCGTTGGTGTACTGCTGTGTATCGACACTAGGATCGCGTGAAGCACGACAAGATCTTCTGCCCGGAACTCGTGGAACCGACTCCGTTTCATGTCCTTCACCAACCGTCAAGTTGGAACCCAAGTACTCCGACACGGAACCCCCGGAAGACCCCGGTGTCGAGCCCCAAGTTCGCCTCTGATGATCAAGATGGTACCCCAAGATCTCCATCGTATGTGTCGTGTCCAAGACCAGGGCGATGACAAGATCTACCGATGACCGAGAACCCGGACGCCAAGATCGCCACCGGATACGCCAAGCACTTCGCCGCGGAACGCCAAGGTCTTCATCCCGAACGCCAAGACCGACAACATGGCCCGACCACCGCGGATGCGACAAGATCGACCTCAGATATCCGAGAACGATCTCGCCGAGCCGTCGAACCCTGAGACCGAACCCCGAATCCCGGTACCAAGATCTGCCGAACCCTAATGTGTGGCCCTTCCCGAAACCCTATTTTATAATATAATACAACTTGTTGCATATTGAATTGTCATATTCGCATGCATAATTGTGTGGTTTGGGGGCCTTATGTCGATTCACCTCATAATTAAATATAGGGCCCATATGCGGGCAAATCTAGTCTCATATTGGCCTCATTTAAATTTGTGTAGCGAACCGGTACTATCTTTTGCCATGTTAAGACAACATTTAAATTGCGGGGTAGTTAAACAACATGCACCACTTAATTAATTGTCGGGACCCCGGTTCCGCTTAATATGATCCAATTGCATTGCACCTTTGCCATGTCACGCATCATACATGCATCATGCCGATCTTTTGCCGTAGTATTAAATATTGCATCCGGTGTTTATTCTAGTGTTTTGCTTCTTCGCGGATAAGGCCGTTGAGTTGATGCGAGTGTCGACCCGATCTTCGGTTGTACCTTCGACAATGTTTTCAGGCGAGCATCTCCCCCTTTTTACCTATCTTACTTTTATAGTATTTATTCCCTCCTGTTGATCTATTGCTATCTGTGTTGCGATGCTCTAGTTTTCGTACCCGTGATATCCCTTGCAGCCTTATATTGCCTTGGACACATCCTATTACCTGTTGTTTGGTAGATAGTTGGACTTGCGCGTCGTAGTCGCTTGCTCAAGTGCTGTTGCGTGTCGTCAAGTGCCACAGTTGTTGGTGTATTGCCGCATGTTCAATGTTGGAGACGATCATGGCTTTAATTATCTTTCACTTTAATTATTGTTTAATAACTAAAATTGAAGTAGGTAAGCAGAGGCACCGGTGGGTGATAGATAATATTTGGTTTCCGACCGCCCACTTGTGTCCCGTAGGACCCCGAGTTCTTGACACCTGTTCCGAGATCGAGCGTGCTAACCACATGTGGGGAGATATGGGCCCCCCATCGATTTAGTACCTGATTTCAAAGTATTGTACTGGGGGCCACAAGTAGTTTGGGGCTTTATTACTATCCTGTACTTATGCTATGTTTTACTGCTTTATTTACGATTGTGTGAGGAGCACGCTGTACTGTTTTGGAAGCGGAGTGTTTTCGCGGTATCGACAGTCCCCGTTTGGGGATTTGCTGTCGTTTACAGCCACTGTCGCAAACCTTGAGTCCGTCTCGGAGACCGGCCGACTTCGTTGCGGGTGTACTTAGTGGGGTGGCCCTCCGTGCTTGCTTTGGGTCTGGGAAACGTCATGACTTAGGCCCCGCCGACATACCGATGGGTGTATGTTAACTGATCTGGCAAAAAGGGTCGAAGTGCGTGTGGATACTTTGGTGCACCCCTGCAGGGTTTAATCTTTTCGAGAAGCCGTGTCCACGGTTATGGACGACTTGGAGCACAGTGCTTGATCATAGACAACTATAACTAAAGTTTATTGTTATAAATTGACTGGTATCCGATATGACTAGTAATCAGCTTCACTACAACGGAATGGCTAAGTAAAAGTACCAACAACTGCTGGGTTTTGGGGTTATCTCATGCTAATTGTACCTGACTAGTAAGTGTTGCAACTATCACGGAATAGATAACTAAAAGTGTCCACTGCTTGTTTTATCAGGATGATTATCTATACTTGACTAGTAATTGCTGCAACAATAACCGAATAAATAAAACTGCCAACTGCGTGAGTTCCTCGGTTGACTTCCTCGTTTGGTCTCGAGGGGGAATACCAGGAAGGGATTGTTTGGTGTTAGTATCAGTCTGGTTCCGGATAGGTCTTTCTTACCCCTCTCTGATAGTCGCCAGTTGTATCGAGTCTCTATAGGTTGTTTTGTGCATGCTGCCGCTGCCGCTCAGTCCACCATACCTATGTAGGCGAGGACCGCCGAATTCTAGTCTCGCCGTGTACTGGCCTCAGTACTGACGCTCCTCTTTTTCCTTTGCCCTTGGTCGGCACCCCTTTTGTTTAAGCAGGTTTTGAGATCGACGCCGTTAGCAGGGTTACCCTTCCGGCTTGGCCTGGGCAGGGTTATGGACGCCATTGGTTATTCTTCAGGGCTCTTAGCCCCATTTGCATCTTGTCCGTAGTCGGACGCGACCATCTTTTCAAGGTGATTTGGATCTTTGTACCGTATATCTGTATTCTTGACTCATTGAGTCGCTGCTGTATATATATCTGTTCTGTGGGTCCCATCGAGGACTGTTGTGTAATGTTATTACTTTGTTTTCCACCCGCACGCAAGTGCCTGGTGGGCACCTTCGAATCGTTTCTATGCGGGTTTGGCGGGTTTCGCTAAAACTTGCATAGGGCCGATTCTGAGGGTGTTACAGTTGCACTCTTTGCCTGAGGTGATCGTCACAGACCGGGATCCAATATTCACCAGCAATCTTTGGACTGAGCTTTTCAAGTTAACAGAAACTGAATTGGCCATGAGCTCATCTCGTCATCCACAGACTGACGGTCAGACCGAGAGGGTCAATCAGTGTCTTGAGACGTACCTGAGATGCTTTGTGCACACGTGCCCGCATCAATGGCGACACTGGCTACCACTAGCAGAGTTCTGGTACAATACCTCCTACCATTCTGCAATTCGGCGAACTCCATTTGAAGCACTTTATGGGCACCCGCCACGACACTTCGGAGTGATTGATATCACTGTTTGTCGCTCGGATGATTTGGCGACTTGGCTCGAGGAGCGAGCGCTGATGCAAGGGCTCTTGAAGCAACACCTGGAACGAGCGCGGCAGATCATGAAGGCGCAGGCAGACAAACACCGTTCACACCGTGAGTTTTCTGTTGGTGATTGGGTGTTCCTAAAGGTGCAACCATATGTACAAAATTCAGTGGCTAATAGGGCAAGCCACAAGCTGGCTTTCCGCTATTTCGGTCCTTTTCAGGTACTCGCAAGAGTGGGTGAAGTCTCCTACAAGCTGGCGTTGCCGCCCAAGACGTTGATCCATCCTATCGTCCATGTTTCGCTGTTGCGTGAGGCTGCGCCTCCAACTGATGAAGGGCAAGTCAGGGTGCCACCACTCATGCCGGAGCCTGATGATCAACGACTCGACGAGCCTTCTCAAGTGCTGCAACGACGCCAATACTTGCGCGGATCTACGGTACGAGCCCAAGTACTGGTGCAATGGTCGTCGCTGCCAGCTTCGCTGGCGACTTGGGAGGATGAGGCACAGCTCCGGGCGCGTTTCCCATCTGCACCGGCTTTGGGACAAGCCGGAGCTGAACGAGGGGACAATGTCATGCCTGCTGCTACCACTACTTCACCAATATCTACTTCAACGTCTGCTACAAAGGCAAGTCCGATCGTGACGTCTAGCAAGCGGGCCTGCCTGAAGGGAAATAAGGCAAGTGCAGCTGGTGCCCACCAGACAGGTCGACCACGTCGCATGCGCCAACCGAGTTGCCGTCTCAATCCGGAAGAGTGGGTTTTATAATGATCCAGATCTGACAGAGAAGGTGTCGATGTTGAAATCCCTGAACTTCCTCTCTTCTCTGAACCTGTACCTTTCTCCCAACTATTCCCCAATTACTTCCTTTCCTCTATTGTATCCAAACACTGCCACAATTACTGGATCAGAGCGTGAATAGAAGAGAGAATAGATCGAGCGTTACAATGCCGTACGCGATTGGTTCATCCTTGGAAGCTCTCTCGGTGAGGTGGCGTGCGGCGTACGAGGCTAAACGCGTTTTGATAAAAACGTAGATTAGTGGTTTTTCCTAAAACTCGCTTTTCGGGTTCTGTGGAAGTTGGGTTTTTCTTATCCACGATTTCTCTCGGTTAACCAAACAGAGTTTTAATTTGTTACCGATCTAAACGCGTTTTGCAAAATCGAGTTTGGCTAAAACGCCGTAACCAAACAAGGCCCTAGCTAGCTCCACAGGTCCCATCCAATGAGATAAATGTAGTATCATCTCATTTTCATTGGTGAAGCGTGTTTGCAAAGAGCTGCATATCTAGCTTCTGGGGAAATAAGTTTTGATAAGGTTTATATTAATAACGTAAAGATACAATTATACCCGGCCACTACAACAACACAATGCCTTACCGACAGTACCGATGCACACAACCATAAAAATAAGCTACAAAGTCCCGCTATAGAGTTGCGGTCCTTACAACAACAGTTAACACAAACACCACCGTGTTAACACCTCAAGTCCAAATTGTTCAGAAGCGACGTCTCTAAGAAGGAAACGGTGCATAAACCCCGTCGTCGCCCGATCATTGATCTTAGGTTTTTTTATCCTGAAGAAAGTTCCCGCTCTCAAAACAATGCATTCGACAAGACATGTCCCATGACGGCAACAAAATAAGCTATCACAATTTGACATAGCAGAAAAACTTAAAAACTTTTTCTAAATCATCTAGTGCAAACATATTTGAAATTATGCCACTAAATGCTGGGAATATATTCGGTGCTGAAGGCAACCATCCAGTTGCAGCACGGGAAAATATCATTCGTGAAACTTCGGATAAGAAATGTCCATATAAACCAAGGATAAATATCACAATGATCCTCCTTCAACATCATCAAAGGTTAATCCATCAGATTCAAATATTGTGATGGAAGATGATTTGATTATAGTGAGGCCAAAAATGAACATGAAGGGGAATTTCATCCATTGCTTAGTGAGAATTCTAATGGTTGTCCATAAGATAATTTAGACCATGATGTCCATAGAGTAGTTAAACGGAAACAGATAATAAGCAAGCAAATGGTGAGAATATATCTTTCGATGTGGGTCCAAAGAGGCCTTAGGAGGCACATTCAGAATATGAGAGTATCAACAGTAGGTGTAGGTGCTATGGATTATATTGGTAATAAGGCAAGTGCCAAACTTGATCTTATTTTCTTTCAACATTTATTTTTTGCATTCGTTTGTATTTATGCCTTACTTTTATTTTATTGACTTGCCTTGTCGTTTCATGCCAGTTTTCATTAGATTCAGCATGAATATACTTATTGGATATCTGATTTATAAACTCATTTGATGAGACATATATTTCTTCATGCTCCAGGGATCAATATCAGTCAGTATGTCTATATATCAGACGCCCTTTTGCTTTGTATATTGCCACTTGCCCTCTGGTGAAAATGATGGAAAACTGATAAAGGGAAATGCAGATGTTGAAGAAATCCTTCGAAGAACAGTAATTAACCCAGATCATAGAGTTTGCATGCCCAAGGGAATACATGACCACGAGTAAGTTAGCAAATTCGTGTCACCTGAATCTTTGCTATTCCCCAAAAGTTTACACTCAACAAGGATTTCAGCTGACTGTATCCATTGCTGTATAGCCGATGCAACCCAAGATTATGGTTTGCATATGCTATATTCAACGTTTTTCTTAATCTCTTATATACAGCCATTCCAAAATTTCAGAAGGTATTCTCATAGTTATGGTCCTGCCTTTCAATTTGCATAATCAATCTGATAAGATTCATCGTAGCTCATATTTGGACATGTGAAATTCTTGGCTACTTCTTACAAGACAGCGGAGCTCAACCTTTCTGTTCACCGCCCAGTGTCAGGTTGGAGTTTTATGCCACAGAAAGTTGCAGAAAGCTCTAACATTAACCGATGTGGAGGTCAAGGATCATCTATTATTGGAGGAAGAAAGTACTTGTTGAATAAAGACCAGCAGAATGTGAGTAGCTCATTGTGCAATGGCCGAAGGACAATCCCAGCATTTGAAACAAATTACTGAAATGTACATAAGCAGGTATGGGTATTTACCATGGGTCTGAGGGAGAATTTGTCCCGCCAAATTGGTACATGTAGATGCATAAAACATGGGCATTTCTTTGTCCATTAATAAAAAGAATAAAAGCTAGCCCAACTCTTCAGAAGAGAGTCAATTGTATTTTGAGCAATTTCTGGCCAAGGCAATGATGAAAAGCAACATGGTGTGTCCATATAGTTTCTTAAATTGTTAAATTCTGTGAGCTTCTAACACTCGTTGGTTCAAATTGGACCTCAGTTTGACGCAACTGGGAGCTTTTTATTCACTTTGAACATCCAAAACCGATGCAAAGAACCTCCTAATCTCGTTTTGGATGAACAACCAAGCAAAACATTATTTGAGTTCCATTGGAAGATGCACACAGTGCTTAACACAGAAAAGGAACAACCATCAATAACTTTATTTGAGTGTTATGCTACAAATTACTCCCTCCGTTTCAAAATATAAGATGTTTTAGCTTTATGAAACAAATGTATCTAGACTTCTTTTAGTATATATAGGTTCACTTAGGTTTGGAGTGAATCTACACACTAGAAGAAGTCTAGATACATTTTCTTCACAAACCTAAAACATCTTATATTTTGAAAAAGAGGGAGTACATGAGTAAATCAGGGATAATACATTACTATTCTACAAATTACATTGAATAAAACAGTGATATCGAATATATTACTATGCTATAAATCACATCGAATAAACAGGGATATATTACAGGGGGGGGGGGGGGGGGGTCGCAGGACAGGCGCAAACTTACGAGGATCAGCCGAAAACCACTTGAACCGGAGCTGCTGTGGAAGAAACGACACCCATATCTGGTTGAGCGTGGCATCCTTCTCCTCCTCAGTCCATGAGTGCTCCTGCGTCACCATCTCCCAGTCCCAGTGTCCCTTGTCCCGAGCATGCCCATTCCTGAACATGGCGACACGACGCAAAGCTGTGCATACTCCCATGACGAACTTGACAAGGTAAATCTGCCTGTCTGCACCATCAAAACCAGCCATCACAAACTCTTTCAAGCGATGCTGTCGAAGCTTAGTCGGCTGCCAGGATATTTCCTCATTGGGCTCCTCTGTGCAAGAGGCAATGTGGATGTGAAAACTCTCAAGGGCAGGCGCCATCTCAAGGAGAGCACGTGGCCATGCGACGTCCCAGGATGAAGGCACATCAGCGACGAGCAGCCGCCTCAGGTTAGGTAACAGCACCGACGGGGAGCTAGACGGCACGATCCATCTGTCAGGCCCTGTGAACCGGATTATCAGGTTGGTTATGTCCCGTGTGTGTTCAACAAACGGGTCAAGCTCCAGGTGCTGCCGTAACCACTGGCGAAACCCTTCCACTTCGATACCGAGGCGGCGGGCAAGGTGCCATTGCCTGAGGCACGGAACCGAGTCGGCCTCGAAGCAGAGTTTTGTGCCCATGGAGGCCAGACGCTCCAGATTGGGAAGATCCCTCAGCCATACCGATCCAATCACACAATTGTCTATGACGAGCTCCCTGATCTGCGAGTCGGGGGCATCCAGAAGCATGACCTCGCCCCGGTCGCAGAGACAGGAGTTGAGGTGCACCACCTGCAGCTGCGGGCACGAGTACAAGACGTTCTCGTAAGAGGATGGCGGCGACTCCGCTACATCTTGCAGGATGAGCCTAGTGAGCGCGCCGAACCTGTGCAGCCGTGGAGGGATCACACAGCACCCAAGCTTGAGGCTTTGCAGGCGTGACGCGCCAGGCTCGTCACAGAGGCCATGGCTAGGGAAGGCGTGCACGGTTTGCTGCCTGAAGGTCGGCCTGGCGATGACCTCGAGGTCGTCGACGCCCCAATCATCTATGGCCTGAGAGATCAACCGGTCGATGCAGCCGGTGTTGTGGGTGGTGAAGAACTCGAGCCTCAGCCTGCTGACCCTCCGGCGAGCTCCGGCGGCCAAGAGGCCCTCGACGGAGCTGGTGAAGGCGCGCATGGCGCGGCGCTCGTATCTCGTCATGTTGGGCATGAACTCGTGCCGCCCGATGCGGGGCCTATACAGCGCGAAGGTCCCCTTGCTGTAGATGTCGCGGTGGCGGAGGAGCCACCGTTGGTAGCGCGGCGGGAGCACGTCGCTGACCCTCAGATTGAGGGCGTCCAGCTCGCGGGGGAGGCCGGCCCAGCGCCTGGAGAGCACCCCGGCGCCGAGCGCCGCCCGGGTGTCGAGGCGGCGCAGGACGAGGAGGAGGAAGTCGTCGGGGAGGGCGCTGATCCGGTCGCCTCCGGGCTCCTTCTTCGGTTTGCGGCGCCGGAGACGGTCTGCACGACGCCTCCAGGCCATGAGGGAGCTCGATCCGGCCACGCGGCGAGTAGATGTGATGGAGGCGCTTCGAGTCAGTGGTTGGTCGCGGCCGAGGCTACGAGTAGATATACGGCTCCGCATCGACGCCTGAACCCCCGTCGAGCCGGAGTTCAGGATGGTGGCGGCCACAGGGACTCGTGCCGGTATCGGAGTAGGCACCGCCGGTGAGAAAGTGGGTTGGGATTTGGGGGGACGGCCGAACGGAGTACGGAGCGCCCCTGTGGTCCTATATACCGACCTGGTCGGTATGTACTCCGCGTCGCCACTCCGAAGTAGGGCCGGCCCAGTGCCTCTTTTCTGTTTCTTTTTTCAAAATTTGTATTTTTAAATCTGAACATTTTTAAGTCTGATTTTTTAATCTGAATATTTTTTAATACAAATAAATTTTATATTTGAAAATTTTCCAAACATGAATATTATAAAATTTGAACATTTTTTAATATGCACAATTTTCAAATTTGAACTTTTCAAACTTTCCAAAACTTGAATTTGATCAAAATCTATACGCAGAATAATTTTAAATGGAGATAGTACTGTGTATAGATGTGACGATTCCATTCTTTTAAAAAAGACGACAATGCAGTCCATATTCTTGGTAAAGAGACTTTTCGGTTGCCAAGGCTTTATGCACATCATCCCCAAAGTGAGGACTCATACGAATCATACCATTGGGGAAGGGACTTTTAGGTTGCCAAGGCTTATGCGCTTTTTAAAAACTGTGCTTAGCAACTCTCGTGCATTTGGTTCCTTATGAAAATCTTGTTGCAATCAGAAACATAATACTCTTTCCGATCCAAAATAGATATCTTAGATTTATTAAAATTTAAATAAATCTATATATTAAATAGTGTCTAGATTAATCTAAATTTTGATAGATCTAAGACATATATTTTAGAATGGAGGGAGTATTATTTTAGTTACTGCTTCTGTTTTAGGATAGACCAGACTAGACACATTCTTTATAGAGAACTTATGTGTCATGTGCAATGAAGTTGTTTTGGAAACCAGAGGTCACTTATTTTTCATCGCAAATATTCACAATCTTATAAAAATGACAAAGGATATATTCATATAGATAGGACCCTAAAAAAATCTTGAAAATGCGTACCAGGCCTCGGAAAAAAAAAACTTATGCAACCGAATCCCACATTGCTAGTCATATTGTCTTCGCATTGCCGAAGGAGAGAATGAAGACATGTAGAGCACTAACTTAGTCGTCCACGCTGTCATTCAGAGGGAAATTTCTCGTAAAAGCCAGGATCTAGGGAAGAAGCCAAATCGTTTGTTCGATTCCTAAAATGATAAGCTGTTTGTGTTGGGTAAATTCTCATGGGCTGCTGATCATATTTCTTGTGGACATTTGTCCAGAATTTGGTTTATAGAACATAAAGGCGGTACCCAAAAAACGTGAACAATCTTAGGTACTTATGATCACGATTTTGAGAATGTACAATAATATCATATTTTTTAAAACATTGGCAAAAGACTTGCCTCTATACATTAGTTAAGAAGAGAGCTTGGATAAAGTAAGAAGAAAACGATGTACATCCAAGGGGGCTCATATCCCGATATTACATAACTCTACTACTTCCCACCCTCGGAAACCCAAAGCTTTGCCTTGCTCAGATGGAAGGGAAAACTTGCTACGTATGACTCTCTCGCATTTTTCTCTTTCCAAATTGTTGAAGAAATAGCATGACAAGAGTCGCTATGGTCTTTCGGTTTGGAATACTAGCACTCGACATGTTGGTCCACCAAGACTCAAAGCAAAGCTCCTTCATCCCGTAGGAGGTATTGATGTACTATGTAAGCCCAAGCCAATCTTTGACCATTCCCCACAGCCTCTTGGTGTAGCGGCATTGGAAGAAAAGATTTGACGTTGTCTTTTGGGTTTGTTGTGGGGGAGGGGAAGGGGGCAAATGCTATAATTTGTCCAACCTCTTTTATATAAGTGATCCGCTGTCCATAGCCTATTTTAGATGGTCAACCAAGCAAAGAAATTTATCTTTAGAGGTGCTCAAACCTTCCAACCATCTTATTAATGTATGTGCACGGTTGAGTCAAAAAATTGGGCTTTGTAGGCCAAAGTAGTTATAAATTCTCCATTATCTGTGAGGTTCCAAACTATTGAATCTTCCACCTCTTCATTAAGGTTCACCTCTCTTAGTTCCACCCAAAGTTGGACAAGTTCTTGTAGATGAGGAATTGTCAAGTTGATGTCCATTTCGATTTTTTAGATCTACGCATTGTCATGTGTGGCTTGCTTGGCGCTTCGTTTCTTCCTAATTGAGGCTTCAAATATGAGGGAGGGGGGGGGGGGGCAATGTCCTCATACTTTCTCCCATTGAGGAACGAGTATTCCTAAAAGGTGTGATCCTCCCATTACCAATGCATGCATAAAATAGGCTCGTATCCGTGGAGTTGTAAGGGTTCCCCGCAAACCCATAGTCTTTCCGGGTATCTCCACTCATACCAAAGCCAACCTAACTGTAAAGCTCGCCAAAAAATTCCAAGGTGTATCATTTCAAGACCCCCAAGTCGAGTGGGTCTACATGCCCTTTTCAAATTTATCTCGTACTTCCCCATAAACCCCAACGGAACGGTCTCATGTACCCGTGATGTCGAATTTGAGAACGTGCAACAATATTTTATTTATAAGTTTCAAAAGGTTTAAAATAAATCATGCACGTATATATAAAAAAATTACTCCCTTCGATTCATGATACATTTATTTTAACGACAAGTAATATGGATCGAATCGACGTATTTTAATGTCTAGATACATGTACTATTATATCTATATAAAGTCAGAGATGGAGGGAATATATATAAATTCCTTCGGTTCTTTTGGTTTTGTTGCACTAGCATTTTATCTTTTGAAGCTAAATAGGCTGGTAAACGGCTCGGTCATAGACTCGTAGATTCTAGAAAAGCGAACCTGGTGATAAAGAATTTGATACTACCAATGTTGGAGTTAGTCAACTTTTTTTTAGACTGAAGGCACCACGTGTCCGACTTTAAATTAATAAAGCCACCAACGACAGAGTACAAATAGTTTAACTGCAAGGGACAACAGCCCAAGATATTACAGACCAGGCAGCAAAGCTACAATAAGGAAGAGTTTATAAAGGCAACTTAAGCCGCTACACTAGCCAACTTAAGAGCAAAAACATCAGGATGGGACAGTGAGGGCGGAGGTCGAGGTTGAGGAAGGGTTGGAGGTCTCCACGAACACCTTCCTAAGCATGTCCACCATCTCGTCCACCAGCAGAAGCCCTTTGCTTTTTTGCAGGAGCCGCCAACCCTACAGAGATAAGATAGATTTAAAGAAAATGTCAGTCGGTTGACGGGGGAATTTCGACTCAATAGTGAATTTATTTCTGGTAGTCCAGATCGACCATCTTTGTGCCACAAAGAAGGTCCACAAGGCATTCGTAGCCAACCCCTGGAAACCCTCCATAATTCTGCACCACTCCTGGTGAGAACCAGGGTTCCAGGTCGATCCAAACATGGATCGGGCGCCACTCCAGGCAAAGCGGGCGAGGATGCAGCGGAAAAAGATGTGCTCCACGTTTTCTTCAAGCCCACATAGGGCACACAGCCCGTTCGAGGGGCCATTCCTCTTGCAGATTTGGTCGTTCGACGGGAGGCGACCACACAGCAGCTGCCAGAGAAAGATTTTAAACTTGGTAGGGATTATGAGCTTCCAGATGCAGGCCCAGGTCCCAAACAATGACCCCTAGACAACTCAGCGTACATCGATTTCGTCGAGTAGTTACCATCATTCTCAAGTTTCCAGGCTACTTTGTCCGGACCCTTGGCTGGAGTTACCCCGTCCAGCTCCACCGTCATGACAGTCCAGAGCGCAGTGTCTTCGCTGTCAAAGGTACGCCTAAATGCATGAGACCAAGCACCCCCCTCGAATGCCCTGGCAATAAACAGGTCCAGATCGGCAGCAACGACAAACAACCTGGGGAACCTCACACACAAGGGTTGCGATCCCGTCCACAGATCAGTCCAAAACCTGACGTTAGAGTTGCATCCTGGGGAGAACATGACACCAATCTTGAAGAGCTCCTTGATCTTGTGGATGCTCTGCCAGAACTGAGAGCCACCCGCAACATTAGTGACAAACAAATCATTCACCCTATACTTAGCTCTGAGCAACTGAAGCCATAATAACTCCTCATTTTCGCCATTGAGGATTCTCCACACCCATTTGAGCATTAACGCGATATTCACCCTCTTCGTGTTAGTCACCCCAAGACCACCCTAGTCTCTAGGTTTGCAAATGTCCTTCCAGCAAACCATGTGATACTTTCTTTTGGTGCCTTGGCCCTCCTAGAAAAATCTGCCCCGATGTGAGTCAAAGCCCCCATGGGTACCATCGGCCAGCAGAAAAACACTCATGACAAAGGTAGGGAGGCAAGAGAGGCAGGCGTTGATCAGCGTCAGTCTAGCAGCAGACGACATGAATCTCCCTTGCCAGGGCTCCACTCTTTTCCCCACCATCGCCACCAGGGGTTGAAGTTATTAATCGTGCGCTTTTGGTCAGACATCAAGAAGCCCAGGTACGTGAAAGGGAAGGTTCCCTGTTGACAGTTCAGGAGATCAGCTACTCTAGCCTGATCTCCAGGCTCACCACCCATGACGATAACTTCGCTCTTGTGGTAGTTGATCTTCAGCCCAGAGAGCAACAGAAAGCAAATCAAGATGAACTTGAGGTTGGTAACCGCAGCCACAGAGTTCTCAAGCAAAATCATAGTGTCATCAGCATACTGCAGATGCGTGACGCCCCTAGGGATAAGGTGCTGAACCACCCCACTGATGTGCCCAGCACCCTTGGCATTAGAGAGGATCAAATCCAGCGCATCAGAAACAAAATCGAAAAGGAGGGGAGAAAGAGGGTCGCCTTGCCGAACACCCCTCTTGTTGCGGAAGAAGGGCCCAATCTCTCCATTGATGGCGATCGCTGTTTGACCCCCACAGTCCAATTGCATGAAGCGGTGCACCACCGCCCTAGCGAAGCCCTTGCGCAGCAAGACCTCCCTCAGAAATTGCCAGTTCACACGGTCATAAGCTTTTTCGAAATCCAATTTCAACAGAATTGTTGGTAATTTCTTGGACTTGAGCTCATGAATGATCTCATGCAGAGCGAGTACCCCATCCGTGATGAATCTCCCCTTGATAAACGCCGTTTGGGAGCGGGCGATCACCCGGTGCGCAATTGGAGCAAGCCTGGAGACATACGCCTTGGCAATAAACTTGAAAAGCACACCGATCAGCGCTATGGGGCGGAATTGCTTGATGGAGTCCGCTCCATGGACCTTAGGCAGAAGCGACAGGATCCCGAAGTTCAGCCTAGCAATCTCAACCGTCCCAAGGGCAAAGCCGTTGAGAATTTGGAGAACCATATCTTTAATTCTGGGCTATAATCTTTTGAAGAAGATCACTGGGAAACCATCGGGGACTAGGGTAGTGTCTATCTTGGTGTCTTTAATAACTTCTTCGAGCTCCTCCATTGAGAAGGAGCGGATAAGAAGCTCATTCTCGGCCTCCGAGACCTTGGCCCCGGCCGGCCAAGCCATCTCGCCCAGCCTGAGGGGACAGCCCCATGATAGACCCACAGGAATCCATACCTCGCGGAGTATGGGCGAGGCGGTAGGGTGCGTGACAAAGGCCATGGAGCTGGCGCTCAAGATAAAGGACGCCATGGACACGATTTGGCAGAACAGGAAGGACTGCGCCCACATCAGGCGCCGCGTGGAGAGGGTCGGCCACACGTTGTCGTTGTGCAAGGACAAGCCAAGCTGATGGGGAGCCCCGTGGTGCGCGTCGCCGTGGAGGCGCTCGCTGAGGTCCTCGGCGAGGCCCTGGAGCTCGTCACGGGCTGCCAGGAGGAGACCAACGCCGTGTGCCTCTACTGCACCGCGGGGAAGGTGTCCAAGCAGCTGGGCAAGGTGGATCGGGGCATCTCGGATGGGAACTCGGAAGCCACCTTCGCCATCTTGGTCTTCCACATCTCTAGACAAACGCAGCATGCAGGCCCGGTCCTAGGGGGGACCTGCGGGGCAGCCGCCCCGGGCCCAAAAAAACGTGAGCCTTCTACACATCGTATAACAGGCAACCGCTCGACGCTTCCTTTCCTTCCTCTCGACACGATCGCGAGGCCGAGTCCCGCCTCAACACGATCGCGACATCACGCCCTGGGATTCCGGGTGCGTCGCGCCGCGTCCTCGATTCCTTTCCGTTTTCCCTGGTAGTCAGTGAAAGAACATTTCATAATCCCTAGTGTTTTGTGTGTTAGATAACAATATCAAGGATTATTTAATGTGTGTTGAAGTGTTGCAGCTCTCTCTAAGGAAAAAAGGGAAAAGTATCTGCCTTTGGGGGCGGATAATCCGCCCCTCCCTCTTCCCAAATAGGCGCAAGCCCCAAAAGGGAGGCGGAGTTTTGTCCGGATTTTCCGGCCTCGCCGGATAACCCGCCCCTCAAGGGGGCCGGATAGTCCGCCCCCCTTCTCACCGCCAAGGTGCAAGCCCCAGAGAGGGGGCGGAGTTTTGGCCGGACTTTCCGGCTAGGCCGGATAATCCGCCCTAGGAGGGGGCCGGATTATCCCCCCCCCAATATCTTCATCAAGTGCGCAGGCGCCAGCCCTATAGAAGGGGCGGACTTTCTCCCAAAGTATCCACCCTTGGGGCGGAGTTTTCCCAGGGGGCGGATAATCCGCCCCAAGTGGGGCGCGGATAATCCGCCCCAAAGTTTCTCAACGTCCAGATCTGGGCAGGGGGTATTTAAGCCTGTCTTCCCCCTCCTGCCAGATCCCTTGGTTCATTTGAAAAAGACAAGATCTGATCTGCAACCTTCATCCAAGAGAGCTCCACCTAGATCCACCCAAAGGCCCCGTCCCTTGGGGAATCGAAGGAGGAGAACTCGATCTTCATCATCAGCAATCAAGCGCTTCATCTCCTCTCCATTCATTTGGAGAATAACTGATCTAGTATTTCTTGCAAATACCTAGATCCTTGTTTTGTTTATATTGATAAACATTGTTCTTGTGACAGCTTGTTGTCATCTTGAGAGCCCCCAATTCAGTTGTGGGTGTGTGCCCTGGTAGCGTTGTAAAAGGCACCTGTTCTCGCCTCGAAGGGATCCAATAGTGGAGAAGGTGGATCAGGCCTCTCGTGGCGAGATCCATCGGAGAATAGGGTGAGGCCTATTGTGGCGTGGTGGTCTTAGAACCGCCCACCCCTCCAACGCAGATGTACTTCCCTTAACAAGGAAGGAACTGCGGTAAAACAAATCCCTGTGTCTCCGCGTGATCCACTACGATTCCTTCGCTCCTATTTTTACGTGCTTAATAGCTAGGGTTGCATATAGGGAAATTCTCGTAGTTACATATCTAGAGAATTTACTTTGTGTCAAGCCTAAAAATGAAAAAGTATTAAAAATTGTTTAGCACCTATTCACCCCCCCTCTAGGTGCCCATACGATCCATTTCAATTGGTATCAGAGCCTCGGCTCTTATTTCGGGCTTAACCGCCTAAGAGAAGTATGGGTTCCAAGGTAGATGGGAGTGATGCTCCGGATGTAGTCACCATGAACGATCTCAAGACGTTGGAAACAACCTTGGTGAGTTCAATGGAGGCTAATATGGAAGAGATGCGTCAATTGATAATGCGTCTCTCCACATCCACAACATCACCTCCATCTAACTCTGAGGCTACCACTCCGCAATCCAAGGAAACGGGTAAAACCGATTCCAAAGAGAACGAAGTGGTTGGTGATGACACTAGCAAGAGATCCTCCTCGAAAAAGGATAGTGGTAAGGATGGATACAATGAGGTTTCTCATGTGTATTCTCCTGATCCACCTATCCCTCACCCACATATAGATAATAGGGGTGATCCACCCAAACTTTCTGCATCTACTTTTACTCAATGGAAATTTTTGATGAAGTCTCATGTGTGCAGTTCCTCCATTGAGTTGTGCAAAATCATAGAAAATGGTCTTCATGTTGGAAACCCCAAAAATCTTACAAGAAGAGAAGTGGTCGATAGCCAACTCAATGCTACAGCTCTACACATGATACAACTTGGTGTGGGTGACAAAGACATGCCACACATTTAGCATCTTAGCACAGCTAAGGAAGCTTGGCATGCCCTCACCGAGCTCTTCATCGGAAATGAAAGTATGAGAAGGCATATATATGATGCTTTGAGCAACGAAGCTGAAGGATTCTATATGTTGGATGGAGAAGACCACGAGGACATGTATAGGATGCTCAAGGAAATAGCCACAACTTTCCGAAACCACGGTGCAGCTCATGTTGATGATGCATGGATCAAGCGCAAGTATGTCAGTGCTCTTATGCCATTTGAGCCCACAGATTTGAAAAGTCTCCAAGGTAGGCATAACTATCACCTCATGACATCCAATGAGGTAATGCAAGAAATGGACGCTTTCAAAGTGGCTGCCAAGAATGCCGAAGATGCTCGTGCTCGAGCTATGGGGATGCAAAAGGGGGTCAACATGGCCTTGAAGACTAGTGTGATTGATCATGATGAATATGCCATAGAAGGTCTGGACTATCCCGAGGATATAAAAAGGATCCACGGACAATACTTGGCTCTTTATGCTAGAAACTTTTGGAAATATCCAGCCAAGGCTAAAGCTGAACTAGAACGCAAGAGTGGAGCCTATGGAAGAAAAGAAAATGGTCCCAAGCTGAGAACATGTTTCAACTATGGTGACCGGCTACACTTTGTAGCTGAGTGTCCATATCAAAGTAGGGAAGATAATGGAGGAAGACTTATTTTCAAAGACAAGTCAAAGGCTCCACACAAGAAACAGTTTGTAAAGAAGAATGCTCCCTTCAAGAAGCAACCAAAGATTGTTATAGTGGCTCAAGAAGAATATTCTTCGGGAAGTGAAGATGAGGACGAGGACGATAGCTCTCAAGAGGTGGCTGCTATAGCCACCACATCTACATCAACATCTCTCTTCGACTCTCCGAACGAAAACATCATCAACAAGAATGCTACTTGTCTCATGGCAAGAAGCTCCAAGGTAATGACTTCTAACTCTTCTTTTCCTAAGGCTATGATTGACATGGATGATCCTACTAGTATTAAAGTTAAAGAAGAGATTATTGCTTTGGATTACTTCTACACTAACTTGCAAGGTGAGCAAAAATATGTTTTTAAGCTCTTATGGATCAGCTGGCCCAAAACGAAGCTCTTCTCGAAGAAAAGGGCAGAATTGAAAGGGAGGATGCAATGGAAATTGCATCCTTAAAAAATGTTCTTGAGGAAGAAGAAGAAGCTCGGTTCTCTCTTGAAGAGAGGCTTGAGTCCATTGAAGAGTCACATGAAGAAATTGTGGCTAAACTTGTTAAGGTATATGACAATGCAGTCACCAAAGCAAAGAAGTTAAAGAAGGAAAAGATTGACTTTGGGGCTACTCATGATAGACTCTCCAAGGAATTGGAGAAACTTGACAACGCTCATAAGGCGTTGAAAAACGATTTCTCCATCCTCAATGAGTCACATGATCAGCTCCAAAGTTGATTGGCCAAATATGATGTTCCTAGCTCATCCAACTCAACGTATAGTCACAAAGAAAATGCTAGTGTGGAGAAAGAAGTGGTCAAGGACATCACTCCCAAGGATAAGGGTGTGCTTGATGAAGTTCTTGGCAAGCAAAAGTCAAATCATGGTAAATAGGGACTTGGGTATGTCACCAAGTCCAAGAAAAATAAAAACAAGAAGAAGAAGACCAAGAATGTGCAATCAAAGACAAGCACCGCTGAGAAGAATGTCACAAAAGACAAGACTAACAATATTGGTTTTGCAGGGTCTCACAATCCAAATTATGAGCTCTTTTGTGATGATTATGGTGATGTTTATGCTTATTATGTTGGTCCCTATGATGAATATATTTCTTGGTCTATTTGAGTCCCAAAGACCCTTGTTACTAACATGAAAGGACCCATTGAAAAATGGGTAGCTAAAACCAAGAAGTAATTCTCTTGCAGGGCTATGCTTCCGGTGGGTCGAAATGGGTGCTGGATAGTGGATGCACTAGTCATATGACCGGAAGCAAGGAGATCATCACGGAGATGCGACCAAATCATGATAATATTACAGTCTCCTACGGTGATAAGTCTAAATCTCAGGTATTGGGTCTTGGCATGGTTGTGGCTGCCCACGATATCTCTCTCGTGGACGTCATGCTTGTTGAGACCCTCGGTTACAACCTTCTTTCTTTTCGTGCCCTTGGCAAGATGGGTTTTGTTGTTTTTATCGATGATGATTTGGTGGTACTCTTGTGGAGCAAGTCTCTAAAGGTCACTTTTGTTGGGTACGTCGAAAATAACCTGTATGTGGTGGACTTTTTGGGGAAAACCACTTCGGGTCCGATGTGTCTATTTGGAAAGGCCGACGTGGGCTGGTTATGGCATCGCCGTTTAGCCCATGTCAACATGAGAACTTTGCAAAGTCTCCACAAGGGTGGCCACATCCTTGGACTAAAAGACAATGTCTCCTTTGCCAAAGATCGTGTTTGCAGGGCTTGTGTTGAAGGCAAAATGCATGACTCTCCCCACAAGAGGAATACTATTGTGTCTTCAAAGAGGATCTTGGAACTACTTCATGTGGATTTATTTGGTCCTCCTTATCATGCAAGTCTTGGTGGGAAGAAATATTGCTTGGTCATTGTCGATGATTACTCAAGATATACATGGGTCTATTTCTTCAAGCTAAAGAGTGAGACTCAACAAACAGTCATTGACTTTGCCAATGAAGTTCAACGTCAACACAATGTTCCTATCTTGGCAATAAGAAGTGACAACGACTCCGAATTCAAGAACTACACTTTGAATGAGTTTCTAAGCGAAGAGGGGATTAGACATCAATATTCCGCTGCGTACACCCCTCAACAAAATGGTGTAGCCGAGAGTAAGAACCGGACTTTGATGGATATGGCAACACCAATGTTGGCTGAATTCAAGTCTCCTTACAATTTTTGGGCTGAAGCCATATCCACTGCTTGTCACTCATCGAACCGGCTCTACCTCCGAAAGATTTTGGACAAGACTCCTTATGAAATACTTACCGGTAACAAGCCCAACATCTCATACTTCAGAGTATTCGGGTGTAAGTGTTTCTTTCTTATTAAAGGTGTCCGCTTGTCTAAATTTGAGTCCAAGGCTTTGGAAGGTATTTTGTTGGTTACGGTGCCGAATCCCACACTTATAGAGTCTACAACAAGCTCACTGGGATTGTTGTAGAATCTTGTAGTGTGGAGTTCGATGAAAATAACGGCTCCTTTGTAGGGCAAGTTGATGTTTGTGATGCAGATGTTGAAATACCCCAAGATGCCATAAGAAGAATGGGCATGGGATCTTTCCGCCCCATTGAGGAACCCCTTGTGGCGGATCGGGAAGGACAATGCTCCACTCAAGTGGAGCCCTCATCTACACAAGATCAACAAGCTCCTACTGTTGGAGAAAACTCTGCACCGACACCGCAACCTGCTGAAGATCATCAGTCTCCTGGATAAGATGGTAGTCCCAGGCCGGACTATTCGCCCCCTCCAAGGGGCGGACAATCCGCCCCTAGCACTCCAACTTGTTCTAGAGGATCCGAAGTGGATGACAACCGCCAAGAAGTTCCCATGCCGGATTCTCCGCCCCCCGAGGGCGGATTACCCGGCTCTGGTTCTCCCAGTTCTGTCAGGCATTCTCAAGAAGAAGGATCTGGTGCCTCATCTCCCAGGCTGGATAGTTCGGCCCCTCCAAGAGGCGGATTATCCGGCCCTAAAGAACTAATTCTGCAGCAACCTCCTATTGTTAACTCAGATCAAGATCAAGGGGAAGGTAGTGGTCAAGACAAAGATACTAATACCGAATCAACTCCTTATAGAAACAATAAGGACATTGAGGCTCGTCGCAAGGCTCGTGCTGATCGGAACCTTGAACTAAGGGGTCACACTCTTGACAAGGTTGTTGGTGATCTACGAAGAAGGGTGTCTACTAGAAGAGAACTTGCAAGCTTCTGTGATCATCAAGCTCACATTTCCATGGTTGAACCAAAGAAGGTCTTTGATGCTCTTGAAGACCCCGATTGGGTTGTTGCAATGCATGAAGAATTAAATAACTTCGAACACAACAAAGTTTGGAAGCTCGTAGAGAAACCCAAGGACTGCCGCAATGTTATCGGTATCAAGTGGATCTTCAAGAACAAACAAGATGAAAATGGCATTGTCATGAGGAATAAAGCAAGACTCGTGGCTCAAGGATTCTCTCAAGTGGAAGGAATTGATTTTGGCGAGACTTATGCTCCTGTGGCTCGTCTTGAGTCCATCCGTATCCTTCTTGCATATGCAGCCCATCATAACTTTAAATTACAGCAAATGGATGTTAAGAGTGCGTTTCTTAATGGTCCTCTACACGAGTTAGTATACGTCAAGCAGCCCCCGGGCTTTAAGGACCCCAAATTTCCGAATCATGTCTACAAACTCGATAAGTCGCTCTATGGCCTTAAACAAGCCCCACGTGCGTGGTATGAGCACCTTAAAGAGCTTTTGCTGGACAGTGGATTCGAAGTTGGGCAAATTGATCCCACTCTTTTTACTAAGAAGGTTAATGGGGAGCTTTTTGTATGCCAACTTTATGTGGATGACATTATTTTTGGATCTACTAACCAAGCTTTTAACGATGAATTTTCAAAGCTTATGACTGAAAGGTTTGAGATGTGAATGATGGGTGAGTTGAGGTTCTTTCTTGGATTCGAGATCAAACAACTTAGAGAGGGAACCTTTATTAATCAAGCTAAGTACATCCAAGACATGCTCAAAAGGTTCAAGATGACGGATCTCAATGGCGTTGCTACTCCAATGCAAACAAAGTGTCATCTTGAGCTAAATCCCAAGGGTAAAGACGTGGACCAAAAGGTATACCGATCCATGATCGGCTCTCTCCTTTACCTTTGCGCATCTAGGCCTGATATCGTGTTAAGTGTAGGAGTGTGTGCAAGGTACCAAGCCGCTCCTAAAGAAAGCCACTTAGTGGCAGTCAAACAAATCTTCAAATATTTGGTTCATTCCCCGAATTTTGGGTTATGGTATCCCAAGGGTTCAAGTTTCTCTCTATGTGGTTACACTGATTCAGATTGGGCTGGTGACAAAGATGATAGAAAATCAACCTCTGGTGCATGTCAATTCTTGGGCAGGTCTCTAGTGTGTTGGTCTTCAAAGAAACAAAATTGTATTTCACTCTCAACCGCCGAAGCTGAATATGTTGCTGCTGCAAGTTCTTGTACTTAGTTATTATGGATGAGGCAAACTTTAAGGGAATACGGTTTCAATTGTGACAAAGTGCCTCTATTATGTGACAATGAAAGTGCTATCAAAATTGCTTACAATCCCGTGCAGCATACAAGAACAAAACATATAGAGATTCGCAACCACTTTATTCGGGATCATGTTGCTCGTGGCGATATTGCCCTATCCTTTGTGAGCACGAAGAACCAACTTGCAATATTTTCATGAAGCCCCTTGATGAAGCAAGATTTTTTTATTTGAGGAATGAGCTAAATATCATAGATTCAAGGAGCTTGGCTTGACTACCCTTGCACACTCACTTGCTCTTATTCATGTATTTGGTTTAGATGCGGGCATATACATAGGGGGAGTGTGGTCCTAATTGATTGGGCTAACCCTCCCTCCATAATGCCGAAAGCAAGAAAAATCATTTCCCTTAATATCATGTTGTGATATGTGGTGTATTGATGAGCATTGGTTTTGAACTCAAGATACATCTTCGCGGTGTCATGCCATGCGCTCCAACATGGTGGCTTCAGCCACCGCCCTCTTCCTTGTGAAGAGTTGGGTTCTAATGGCTCTCTTTAGATTCTCTTGCATATTTCTTGTTCTTATGGAAAACACACTCAACTTTGGCTTTTGTTTGATTTGATTTTTGCAAATTTGGGTGTGGAGTACCATCTCAGTTTGTTGCTCTAAACCCAAGCCTTTCTTTCCATCCTTGAACCATCTATTCTTGCACACAAGTCCTCTATACACCAGCGAGGGGTTTTGCAAGGTTGCTCCAGCCTGAATTTGTACTTAACAGAATTTTCAGAGGAGGAGTGATCTTCCGGGGCGTTAGCATCACTCTTCTTCCTTTTTGGCGTTTCGATGCCAAAAGGGGAGAAGTAGTTCTATTAGGTCTCGTGGATTTGCAAGGGTCGGGCGCAAGCACCTGTCTTTATGTCGTTTTATTTGCTTGCTTATGCCTTTTTAGCGTGAACTTATTTGCTATTTGTGTTTGGTTATGTAAGACTATGTCGTGATTTACTCTGCGTGCTTGGTATTCTGGAATTCCGGTATTATATTGTGGATCTCATGGAATTCTGGATTTATCTATGTTGATGGCATATGGAATCATGGGATTATCTAATGTATGCATCAAATATTGTTGGGATGTGCTTGGAGGCTATCAATCTCATTATTTTTTTGGCTATAGCCACATCCTGGTGGTATGACCTTGTTTCCCTACCCACCTTGTTTCATTTATCTTTGCTATGAAAGTTGTATTCTCTCTAGTATGTGTATTTGTATTCAAATGCAAATTGTAAATATGCACACATCTAGGGGGAGCGTCTTTCATTTTTAAGGTGGCGTTAGCCAGTTTCATTGCAAATCCTAGTATTGTCATCTAACACCAAAAAGGGGGAGATTGAAAGAATATTTCATAATCCCTAGTGTTTTGTGTGTTAGATAACAATATCAAGAATTATTTAATGTGTGTTGAAGTGTTGCAGCTCTCTCTAAGGAAAAAAGGGAAAATTATCTGCCTTTGGGGGGCGGATAACTAGGGGCGGATAATCCGCCCCTCCCTCTTCCCAAATAGGCGCAAGCCCCAGAAGGGGGGGGGGAGTTTCGGCCGGATTTTCCGGCCTCGCCGGATAACCCGCCCCTCAAGGGGGCCGGATAGTCCGCCCCCCTTGCTCATCGCCAAGGCGCAAGCCCCAGAGAGGGGACGGAGTTTTGGCCGGACTTTCTGGCTAGGCCGGATAATTCGCCCCAGGAGGGGGCCGAATTATCCGCCCCCCAAGATCTTCATCAAGTGCGCAGGCGCCAGCCCCAGAGAGGGGGCATACTTTCTCCCGGAGTATCCGCCCTTGGGGCGGAGTTTTCCCAGGGGGGCGGATAATCCGCCCCCAAAGTTGCTCAACGGCCAAATCTGGGCAGGGGGTATTTAAGCTTGTCTTCCCCCTCCTGCCAGATCCCTTGGTTCATACGAAAAAGACAAGATCTGATATGCAACCTTGATCCAAGAGAGCTCCACCTAGATCCACCCAAAGGCCCCGTTCCTTGGGGAATCGAAGGAGGAGAACTCGATCTTCATCATCAGCAATCAAGCGCTTCATCTCCTCTCCATTCATTTGGAGAATCACCGATCAAGTATTTCTTGCAAATACCTAGATCCTTGTTTTGTTTATATTGATAAACCTTGTTCTTGTGACAGCTTGTTGTCATCTCGGGAGCCCCCAATTCAGTTGTGGGTGTGTGCCCCGGTAGCGTTGTAAAAGGCACCAGTTCCCACCTCGAAGGGATCCAATAGTGGAGAAGGTGGATCAGGCCTCTCGTGGCGAGATCCATCGGAGAATAGGGTGAGGCCTATTATGGCGTGGTGGTCTTAGAACCGCCCATCCCTCCAACGCAGATGTACTTCCCTTAACAAGGAAGAAACTGCGGTAAAACAAATCCCTGTGTCTCCGCGTGCTCCACTACGGTTCCTTCGCTCCTCTTTTTACGTGCTTAGTAGCTAGGGTTGCATATAGAGAAATTCTCGTAGTTACATATCTAGAGAATTTACTTTGTGTCAAGCCTAAAATTGAAAAAAGTATTAAAAATTGGTTAGCATCTATTGACCCCCCCCTCTAGGTACCCATACGATCCATTTCAGTCAGGCCCTGCGCGACACGTTGTTTCCGTTTTCCCCTGCAAGACACTACGAGGTCCCCTACTTGCCACGCGTGCTTCCCCTGACGACCTGACCTGACGAGTCGCCCTGCGTGATCGCTCCGTCTCCCCTCGTGCGGCCGAGGAAATAAGAAATAGGGGAGATCGTCTGTCTACAGCCAGTCCGCCACTGCCTGGGCACGACGCGACCATCGTCCATCGACGATCGATCGCCTACAGCCTGCTGGTACGCTCCCGCCCCCGCTCAACTCATGCCTCTGCTGATTACGCTCGTCCTAAATTTTAATTCTTAATTTTAATTGTTGTTCTTGTTTGTAGCGAGCGAGGTTAATTTATTATGGCGTCCGAATCCGGTGCCAGGAGAGGTTAAATGGTTTGGCAAGTATATGCATCGATAAGAAGTTAGTGAGCGAGATTAATATTGATTTCATCGTCACCAACTTTGTTTTTAGGAATTTTCGGAGAAAATTTTGAGGTATCTCGGGACCAGACCTGGCAGCATGGTGCTGGACCGGCTATGCTCGCAGAAACAGAGGTACTTTCATATCACGACACCATATTTCCTAGCTAGTAGTACTACCATACGTACATTGGTTAATCTAGTATAAAAATTATACATAGACAGGGGAGATTATACCACATCCGTTAGTTGGCGACGAGACGGCGCCGGAACAAGCTCAAGAATCTGGGCTTTCTCCCGACCAAACGCAAGATGTATCTTTTTCTCCCCCAGATAGGTATTACTGTGGGGAATTCGAGGACCGCCACGTCAAGAATGGTGCCTTGCTGCAGAAAATCGTCAGCGTCGCGCTCCGTATCAGGACCGCGACGGAGACGGTACGCCGGAACAGAGATGAGTGCGTGCAGATCGATAAACTTGCAAGCAGAATCTGCCTGATCCTCTCGCAGCTCGAGCACACGGAGACGAAGAAAGACACCGCAGTGTGCCTTGCGCTTAAGAGTCTCCGCAAGACCTTCCGTAAGGCCCACAAACTCGTCGCGGCCTGCAAGAGGCTGAGCGTCGTCGTTCTGTGCTCGCCTGGGAAACTGTCCGGTGAACTGCGCGGGGTGCTGGATGAGATGATGCTTGGCCTCAATGACCTGATTGACGCCCTCCTGTGATGAATCGATTGAAATGTAAGCTCCCCCATATGAGAGAGATAAACTAAGGAGCTACATACACACAGTGTCCCGAGAGCCAGTCGTCAGCTATACCAATTATTTGGGTGTATTCGTTTCAGTTTCATGACTATTACTGTGCTAGGTTAGGTCTCACGCTTCTAACTTGTTCGTGTGCGTGCGCTCTCTCTCTCTGAACAAAAATATCTTTTACTCTTTTAGGAGACCGCGTCCAATTAGAGTGCCAGTAAATATGAAAGAGATATTGTTAGGATACAACATCTATATATATTATCAATTATAGTTGAATGCCCGTGCGTTGCTATGGTCCGGACCTCGCCAAAGACTCCGGTAACCTTGTTTACTGGGGGCAGTTCTTCACCGAGCACCGGCTCCGGGAGCTCGCCGCCCACGAAGGCTCGTCCGGCTCGCCACCGAAACGCAACAACGCGGTGTCTCGCCATCGCTGCTGGAGTGCGCCGGGACGGACGCTCACCGCCGTCCTGGAGCATATCGCCGCAGGAAACCACCGAGGCAGGGCTTTCCTCGCTCGTCTGGCTCTGTGCCGGCATAGTTGTCATGAGCCAGCGGTGAGGCGCTGCGTCCCGTGAAGCGGGAGGCCGAGACGCCGATGCGCTCGCCGCCGAGGACGAGGTCGCGAGGCATCGTCATCAACGAGCTCCGTGTGCCATCGCCACCGACCGGTCGGTTTCGCCTGCGCCAGCCGAAGCCAGAGACGGCGGACTGGGCGGTCCTCGTCGAGGACGCCTTCGCCATCAAAATGGCGATGGCACGCTCTTTCAACAATGTGCCGCCAATGCCGGAGCCGGACGCCCTCGCCTGGTCCAGGGCCGACTGGGAGCACGAGGAGGCCAACCGGATTCGGCGCCACCAAGAGGAGGCCGAGCGCGAGGCCGCCCACAGAGCTTGCTGGGAGCTCGCTTACCAGGGCGCACCACTCATCGTCCTCGACGACGACGACGTCGGCTCCTCGTTTCAGCCATAGCGCGCCAAGGCAGCCCGTGCCCCCCCCCCCCTCCCCCCCAGCCGCCGAGCGACAACATCAAGGCGGACCCCGACTACACCGTGTTCTTGCCATATATTTAAATAATACTACATGAGATTTAATATATTTAGAGTATACCAATTTCACGGACAAAAGAAAATAGCTAGAGTATGTCGTGTGAAGTACCGGTATACAGTGTACAGAGCAGTTGCTATTTTTTTCGGGATTCAGACCAGTATGCAATACAAGCAAAAGGATGGCACATGTGGAAGGTGACTCTGACGATCAAACCTTCCAAGCATTAGTCTAGCACTATGACAACATTATTTCCACTGGTTGATAGTCTACTGTTAGCTTATTCACCTGAGTGGGTTGTGAAATCACACTGGGCAGGTCACTCCAGAGTCCAGAAAAAATAGGAGGCAATCTAGAGAAGCGTTGGCGGTTCCAATCGGTGGAGGGAGGCTGTGAGGAAACGAGTTAGTCAGTGCCACCATCATGCAGCAAGCACAAAAGGGGATCAGGACATGAGAGTGACGGGCCGTCGTGGATGCCGCTCCTATCAGAGACCTGACCGCGAGCACAGCAACACCATCAATCGCGAGGTGCAGCCCTCCAGCACAGCGGCGGCGATGTCGAAACAGGGAATATCTTGCATCTTATATAGTTCACAACATATCAACAGAAACATCAATTACCTAAACTTTAACAAAGTTCGCTACAGTATAGAAACACTCTAATACACTCTCAAAAAAACTCTAATATTTCATCAGTGTAAATGAAACTGAAAGAATATATATATGTCATCATCTGAAAGATTCTACATCCTCAGTTTCTTCAAGAAGAGCAGCAGATTGCAGACATGCAGCAGCCTCAGCTGCTTACCTGCCACCTTCCTCTTTGTAGAGTAGGCCAAGATTAAACCATGGTTTATGATTTGTTCAATCATGTTGCAATGCATCAGTCACGAAGTGTCATATGGAGAAGGCAATAGCTTGCCCCCAAGTTGTGCAGAATAGTATCAGTAAATCTTAGCTTGGAATATTATGCTTAAAATGAAGAAGTATCGTAGACAAAAACGAAAAAACTCTTTGCAAATATTTACTGAAGAAATAGTAAGAAGAAATGCACTATGACTCATAGTGAGCCCGTATAGACATGATTAGACTAAAAAAATAAATGTTCTTTCACTATAATGGCATTCAGTTATATGTTTTGATAGGTGAACCAAAACAAAACGAATGAGTAAGGCCCAACTGGAAATTACTTGAGTAGACATGTTGATGATTTTTACTTCCAACATACATTTACAACACATCAAATTTTCGTAGTATATTTGCATAATAAAATAAACAAGACTAACCAGTAGCAATGAAAGCCAAGCATAAGAACTGAGGTCTCTTTATATACACAAACCTCTGCATCCCTCCCTAGTGTGCAGGTCTAGTGAAACCTATAGCTCAACACAGGCTTCCTCCATGAATGTGCAGGACATGTCCACCTTATTGGAGGACGAAAGGAAATTGAAAAAGAGGGTCAGTCTGGATCCTCTCCAATCTCTCCTTCCTCCACGTCATTGATGTGTACTGAAACTTGCTATCCATGGAGGGCGTCCTCGGTTTTTTCTTTGAGGCGGATCAGGCGTCCCGCGTGAGCCAACGTGGCTGGCGGCGGTGTGTGGGGCACGACCTGTCGTGTAGGAGGCCACGGCGCCGGCGAGGTGGAGGGTGTCGTTGAGGAGTCCTAGGCGGGTGGCCACGGCGCCTGCGAGCTGGAGGGCGTGCGCGACGGGGAGCGACCTGCCAGTCGCCCTACAGGTGCGCGGCCAGGAAGGTGGGCAGCGTCTGGGTCTGGTACCGGGGTGTGTGGAGGAGCCACGGCCGGATCTACGCTGACGGTGGCGTCGACCAGGAGGCGCGCTGCTAGGAAGGGCGGCCGTTCGACCAGGAGTCGCGTTGCTAGGACGGGCGGCGGCGTCGGGAGGAGATAGAGGATAAGGGCGGCTGAGGGATCGTGCACCGAACGTATTGCTAAGAGAGAAATTTCCTACTTCAAAAAAAAAAAAGAGAGAAATTTCCTTAGCGTGGACGCACGAGTTTTTTTTTCCTCACGGGAGTACGGGACGGACGACGGACGAAAAAGGCCTTTGAACGAAAACCACCGCTACAAAAATTATATAGTAGAGATATGGGGTATCTGCACGTTGGTGCAGGAATTTGTAGTAGTAGCTCTTTTTAACAAGTGATTTCGGATATAACATCAATTTACGTACTTTTAGGTAGCCCGCAAAGAAATATACTTTTAGGTAGAGTATCGACACACATACTCTTCTTAATCAAGGATAGGGAAATTTCCTAAGCTTAAATGTTGCACCAAATACAGAAAAGAGGGCAACGAATCCAATATGTACCAAACACAAACATGCATATATATAATTTTAACTAAAAGAAACCGATGGGAGAATGTTAATGTGGAATCAATAGGAAAGAGCTAGAAGGCATCACATAAAAGGAACCGTGTTGCTGTTTTTCAATTTCTCGACCTAATAACATAAATATCTTGGAAGCAACAAAAATATCAGTTTTGGTCATTAAACTTGACTTTGAAACAAAATTCAATGGAATTTTCTTGTTGAGATCCTTAGGAAAAAGGGGTTTAGTGAAATCTCGATTTCCTGGATCAAACAATTTTTCACTCCGGCGGGGTGTTTATTAATATGAAAGGATAAAATGGTCGATATTTTAGAACATACAAAGGCCGAAGAAAAGAGAACGATCTGTCTCCCCTTTTGTTTGATCTAGTAGCTGATGGTTCGGGAGAAATGCTTAATGCTACCATGATTGAAGGGCACATTCAAGATTTTAGCCCATCATCTCATCAATGGTGGGGTGTTTCATCTACAATATGCAGATGATACCATCCGCTAATGAAAAATGATGAAAGTAGCTTTATCACGGTTAAATTCTAGTTTTAATGTTACAAGGCTATGTCTGGCTTAAAAATAAACTACCAGAAAATTGAAGTGTTGGGAGTGGGGGTAAGTGATGAGGAATAGTTGATGATAGCTAATTTCTTCAATTGTTCATTGGGTTTGTTTCCTCTCAAATACCTTGGTATTCTAGTCAGCCACAACAAGATCATGGCTAGTGATCTAGCTTTTGTGGCTCGAAAGATTGAGAAGAGAGTTTATAATGGCTTTAATTCCCAAGCATCATCAAGGGCTAGACATGTCCTCATTGATATTTTCCTTGATAGTATTCAAACATATGCAATGCAATTTTTACCTTTTGTCTGAAGGGAATCACTACAAAATGGATATGTCCAGACTCCAGAGCTAGGTTCTTCTAGGAGGGAGTAGGGGGTAAGAGAAAGTGTCACATGGTGAAATTGGAGAAAATGAGCAAGCCAAAAGAATTTCGCGAGCTAAATTTTGGTAACACTAGGAACATAATATTTCGGGCAAATGGATATAAAAATTAGAGAGTGGTGCCCAAGATCTTAGCTAGGTTTTGTTAACACTAGGAAAAGAAATATTTACCTATTGAGCAATTGGATATACAAATTAGAGAGTGGTGCCCAGGATCTTAGTTGTCAAATTATTAGGAATAAATACATGGACAATGATAGGTTATATAAATCTAGCTACAAAAATGGATCTCGGTTCAGGAAGGGGCTAGATAAATTTAACAGTGTGGCTCTAGTTATAAGGTGTGTAATGGTAGGTAAGTTAGGTTTTGGTATGATGTGTGGCTTGGGAGTTGTCCACTTAAAAATATATTCCCAACTATTTTTGTGTGTTAGTGAAGAACATATGGAAACAGAGGTGATTCAGTTTGGGGTGCTCCACACCTCACTTCGTTTACTAGATCATTTAAAGAAATGAAGCAGTTCCGTTAGGTGTTCGTCAACTTTTGGCACGCAACTCTCGCTTGGTAAGTCTCTTTTTAAGCATTTATTTATGCATGTTTTTTCCTTTTCATAACCATTGGAATTGAATCTAGACAACACTTCATGTCTCCTTATCCTTGAGGCGGGCCCGCCCTAAACTAATGGAGGATCTATGCTTTTAGAATCACACAAGTTGAGGGAGCACTTTTACCCTTAAAATATGTCATATGTGTTATGAAACTCCAACTAACTTAACTTTACATGTTTCTATGCCCATATTTTTTTAACTAGATCACGATCACTTACAAATATCTCCTCAACATGTGAACTACTCGAATATTCACCAATTACCTGGCATGTGTTTTTCAACTTATATATTCTTCTCTATGTCACTGTGGAAAAAAAATACCCTTTCAGTACTCACCGAGAGAACATTTAAAATAATGTTATTTTGAAAATAAAGTTTATCAACTTAAAAAAACAGTGTAATGCTTTTTCCAATGTTAAGAAAATCGGTAATCGTTAGCTGCTCGGTTGGCTTGGGAGTAGCGATTAATCGGAATTCGGACGATTAACTGATTTAATCGGTCGACTGTTAATCGGTGCAGCCTACAAAAATTAGCACCTAAAACACGTATGAATCCTTATCCTTAAGCTCCCGAATGAGATCCTCAAGGCGCTCGAGCTCTTGTATTTGAGGTCTGGTCAGCGACTACGAGAGACTGGTCAACAACGACAAGGAACTAGTTCGTGATGGCTGAAATCAAACTCCTGGAGGCAGGGATCAAACGGGAGCTTCGCAAAACCTACTTCATTAGGGCAGGCTAGCGGATGGATGGGCGATATGTGTTGATAATTTTGTAACTTTTTTGACCAAGTGTAGTGGTTAATCTGGAACATACCTAGTAATCGAAGTGTTAGACCTATTAATCGGGCTAAACGATTAACACAACTGATTAGTGGTAATCGACACGGTCAGGTCCCTAGTAGCGATTAATCGGCCTATTAATCGCTGATTCGGCCTATCTTTTGAACAGTGCCTTTTTCTCATATCAACAAAAAACTAACCATTATTTCATTTTTCATGTCATCATCAATGTTATCAAGTTGAAATGTGTTTGGATAAATAATTAAAATAAGATGACATAGAATATATGATATTTATTCAGATGTTAGGCTAGACCAAATTTAACATATCGCATTTTTATAAACTACTACCCCCCTCTCGCATTGGATCCATCCAAACATGAAATCCATATTTGAAAAACACTAAAAAACGATAAAAAATCGTGAGTATATGTTGAGATGTTGGGTGAGACTAAATTAAACCTATAATGTTTAGATAAACAAGTATTTTCATATGTTTTTGATACCACCAATTAGAGATCTTGCAATCAAAATGGAAATTATCTTCAATGATGAACTAGTTTTTCAAAGCATCAGAAGGTGTTGTTTTCAAATTTCTAAACATTAGAAATGACTATATTGGTTTATTTTTATTTTAGTTTTCTTATTAAAAACATTGTTTCATTTTTCTTCACACGTAGTGAATGTATAACCACCTGCTATAATATTCCCAAAACAAATATCTTAGTTTGCGTGTTGATTTATTTTCTTGCATGAGATTGTATTTTCCTTGTTTAAATAAAAAATTTATAAATACTATTGCCTTGGGAAAATCATACTCTGTTGGAGAAAGAGACCTGATGAGCCAAAACATATAAGATAGTTATCGGAAAACATGACAACACTACATGTAGAATTTAACAAAACAATGCTTCATTTATACATTTTAGTGTACATATTTTCCAAACAGAAAACATGAGCACATGACAACATTTGGCTGTAAGAGACATTAACAATGAGAATCATCTATGTACCATGAAAATAACTACATAAGCCTCGCACTTATTGCTAGCAAGAAGGATAGATGGAGGGGAAAACTTGCTACAGAAGACTGCCGCATTTATCTCTTTTCCAAATTGTCCAAGAAGTAAGCATGACGAGAGTCGCCATGGCCTTTCGGTTGGGGATACTAGCACTCGACATGTTGGTTCACCAAAAGACTCAAAGCAAAGCTCAGTCATCCAGTCAGACGTATTTATGTACTATGTAAGCCCAAGCCAATATTTGACCATTTCCCATAGCCTCTTGGTGTAGAGGCATTGGAATAAAACATTTGACGCCGTGTTTTGGGTTTGTTGTGGGGGAGGGGGCAAATGCCACAATTTTTCCAACCTCTTTTCTCTAAGTGATCCGGTGTCCATATCCTATTTTGGATGGCCAACCAAGCAAAAAACTTTAGCTTTAGAGGTACTCAAACCTTCCAAACCATCTTATTAATGCATGTGCATGGTTGAGCCAAAACAAATCGGGATTTGTAGGCCAAAGTAGTTGTGTATTCTCCATTATCCATGAGGTTCCAAAACTATTGAATCTTCCACCTCTTCATTAAGGTTTACCTCTCTTAGTTCCACCCAAAGTTGGACAAGTTCTTATAGATGAGGAATTGTCAAGTTGTTGTCCATTTCGATTTTTGAGATCTACGCATTGTCATGTGTGGCTCTTGCTTGCTGTTCCATTTCTTTCTAATTGAGGTTTCAAATATGAGAGGGGGGGAGGGGGATGTCCTCAGACTTTCTCCCATTGAGGAACGAGGATTCCTAAAACGGTGTGATCCTCCCGTTACCAATGGTGATGGTGGTACATGCATAAAATAGGCTCGTATCCATGGACTCGCAAGGGTTTCTCGGAAACCCATAGTCTTTCCGGGTCTCTCCACTCATACCAAAACCAACATAACCATAGAGCTCGCCAAAATTTTCATGGTATAGCATTCCAAGACCACCAAGTCGAGTGGGTATACATTCCCTCTTCCAATTAATCTTGCACTTCCCCAGAGACCCCAACGGAACGGTCTGAGGTACCCGTGATCTCAATTTTGAGAACATGCAACAATATTGTATTTATAAGCTTCAAAAGGTTTAAAATAAATCATGCACGCACATATGAAAAAAACTTGATTGTATATGGTCTCTACAAAAAAGAGAAAAGTGAACTTTGGACAGTGAAAGTCTTGGCGTCGGTGGTGTTCCTTGGTCACTTGTCATCTTTGCACAAGTTACATATACTTTTAAAATTTAAGCTTCAAATTTGGCACACACATATCTGCATACATCTTCTACATGTAAAAATATATTTCGTACATGTGTTTTGAAAATTCCTTTGAGAGGGAAAATGCTCAGATCAGTTACCACAGTTGTTCCATACCGAGTCGACGCGGCAGCAGCTTCAACGCGTGTAACTTGGAGCCAAAACTGTCCTAATCCTACATTCGTTTATCCAATCTCCAACAGTAGTGAGAGGACTTCAGAGCACATCCAAGTACCCTTCCCCTTTCGGATCAGTGAACCTTTTAGACCCTTCTAGAACATTTCGGTGAAAACACCGAAACCATTCCCGAACTCCGAAATTGGACTTTTCTTATATGAATTTTATTCTCCGGACCATTTCGGATCTCCTCGTGATATCCCGGATCCCATCCGAGACTCCGAACTACATTCGGTCTCTTTACTCACTTTCCATATCTACTAAACCAACATTGAATCCTTGAGTGTGTCTTCCTACGGTTCGTGAATTATGCAGACATGATCGAGACTCTTCTCCGATCAATAATCAATAGAGAAATCTGGAAATTCATATGGCTTCCACATATTTCTATGATTACTTCGTGATCGAATGAACCATTTATATACGATACCATTTTCCCTTTGTGTAACACCCCAGTCTAACTGAAAGACCGGGATGCTACCACATTCAATCTTATATTAATTTAAATCCTAATTTGCCGGTTAATTTGGTGATATCTCACATATAAGTCCTATCAACAACAACATGCTAGTAGTTAACGACAGAACTTTCAATATCATAGGGGTAACCAAGACATCAAATTTTAAAGGAACTAATTGATCAAGCTCCAGATGGTTTGCGTCAATAAAAGCTCAGTAGATCCAAGATACAAGTGAGGAAAACCAAACTAAACATATGTGCGTTACAGTACAATCTTCCTACCATTAAGGGAGGCTATGGTATACATGAATTTCAAGTGTGTTTGTGATGATCTAGAAAGTTCTACTCCCGAGCCCATGCATGCCAACTTCATCGAATACCTGAAAATTTTGGTGACAACAAGGGTGAGCTCACCAGCTCAACAAGCACAGTCGAATGATAAATAAACAGTGCAACGTCTCATCTCAAGTTAAGGAACAACTAAATATAATTTTGTTTACTTCCTACATAACTAGGTTGTATCGCAGAAGACTCCACTAGCAAGAAATAGACGTTTAACCATAGCACATGACCCACTCGGTCTAGCTTATAAATATGACTATTGTGATCACTGCGTTAACACGTCTGCATAGTTACTATGACACTATACTTTCTTACTTTGGTAGCTTATTTATAAAAATAATAACCTGAACAAAGGACCATGGGTCATTCTCTAAAATCAAAACCCGCAACTCACTCATGTATAACTAAACTTTCAGTAATATATGCAACACGCAGCCACGACATCGATTAAAGTCACACAAGAACCTCCCAAACATCACCTTTTGTTAGCAAGCAAGTCAATCTCACAAGACACCACTAGTTAGTGTAAAGGCATTAGTCTCTCACAACAATCCAAGGTAACAAAAGTAGTGACATTATCGGCATAAGTAGATGTCTATCTAAGTACATGTTCATCTTCATCTCATTCATTAATGTCTTTGTTTCATCCCATCTCATTGCTGATACCGGTAAAGTCTGAGTGACATCCGTCGGCATCAATTCATGTAGGGGTTCGTAGCATGGAAAACAAAAAAAATTCTATCGCATACAAACAAACAA
The DNA here is from genome assembly GCA_916181665.1 of Avena sativa. Classification (NCBI taxonomy): domain Eukaryota; kingdom Viridiplantae; phylum Streptophyta; class Magnoliopsida; order Poales; family Poaceae; genus Avena; species Avena sativa. The sequence goes on along the minus strand of OV702279.1, from coordinate 362,677,930 downwards.
GCCAAGATCTATCTACTAGATTGTAGCAACGAGTCGATGGAATAACTTACCCTCGAAGATTCCAAAGCGGTTAACGAGAGCAGATTCTCGTGGGTGATGTAGTCGTACTCTTTCCGATCTCAAGATCGTGTAGATGATCCTTCCGGCGCTGCGTTCCGGCAGCGCTCCCGCAGTCGGTCACACGTTCGGTACTCGACGAAGACCTTCCTCTCCCTTGTTCCAGTAGGCAGCGGAGGTTGTAGCACTCTCCTCGCGATTCCGGCAGCACAACGGCGTGGTACCGGAAGTAGAGGGGAGATCTCGCAGGGCTTCGCCTTAAGCCGGAGCGAGTATGGTGAAGTATGAGAGAGCTATTAGTGGTCTAGGGATTTAGACACACCAATTAGAAGGCTCTAAACCGAAGGCTAGGGCAATTATAAGCTCTAAACCAAAACGACTCTAAACCGGAGGCTGTGGCTAGGGTTTAGATTTAGAGGATAGGAACTTGTGTATCTAGAGGAGGAGGCCCTGCCCCTCCTCTTATAGGTGGGAGGTGCGGCCAAGGGGAGGGGAGTCCCTCCCCAAGTCGGCCTTGGTTGGCGCGCCGGCTTGGAGAGGAGGGACTCCTCTCCAAGTCGGTTTCAACCTCCTCTTGCTTGTTTCCCACAGTTTCCTGTTTTAGCCGTTTGACTTTCAAACTGGCCATTTGACTTTTCAGTTTTAGGATTCAATTTAATCCTTTATTTGGAACAGCGAGAACACTTAGTACATGATGCAATCATTCCAATATGTAATGACACATTCATGTACCCCTTCCCCTCCCCCGGAGTGCCGGACATTCCGGAACCTTCTAGAACATTCCCGATGAAAACACCGGAATCATTTCCGAACTCCAAAACGGGACTTTCCTTATATGAATCTTATTCTCCGGACCATTCCGGATCACCTCGTGATATCCCGGATCCCATTCGAGACTCCGAACAACATTCGGTCTCTTTCTCATAATACCATAACTACTCAAACAACGTCGAATCCTTAAGTGTGTCTCCCTACGGTTCGTGAATTATGCGGACATGATCGAGACACTTCTCCGAACAATAACCAATAGAGGAATCTGGAAATTCATATGACTCCCACATATTTCTACGATTACTTTTGCGATCGAATGAACCACTTACATACGATACCAATTTCCCTTTGTCTCACGATAGTTTACTTATCCGAGGTTATGATCGTCGGTATCTCTGCATACCTAGTTCAACCTCGTTACTGATAAGTACTCTTTTCTCGTTCCCGTGATATGTGATCCCTTGTGAGCCAGTAACATGCTTGCAAGCTAATTGGATGACATTTCACCGAGAGGGCCCAGAGTATATCTATCCGTCATATGGATGGACAAATCCCACTCTTGATCCATGTGTTTCAACCAATACTTTCTGAACACTCAATGCCACCTTTATAGCCACCCTGTTACGGTGTGGTGTTTGATGACATCAAAGCATCCATCCGGAAAAGGTGATATGCATGATCTCATGGTCGAAGGAAATAGGTTACTATGTATCAGAAAGCATATAGCAATTGAACTATTGAAATGACTTGATCTTTATGCTACGCTTATCTATAGGAGTATGTCCATCACATCATTCTCCTAATGATATGATCCTGTTGTTAATAACATCTCTATGTTCATGATCAGGAAACCATGATCATATATTAACCAACAAGCTAGTTTAACAAGAGGCTTTACTAGGGATTCTTATTTTAGTTTACAAATCACACAAGTATTAATGTTTCCGGTTAATACAATTATAGCATGGCATGTAAACATTTATCATAAGTGTGAAGATATGATAACAACCACTTTATTATTGCCTCTTGGGCATATCTCCAACAGTCTCCCACTTGCACTAGAGTCAATAATCTAGTTTCAAACCTTTGTGTATTCAACACCTATGGCTTTCCGGTGTTGTATGTACACGATTGCTAGTGGTCAACTGATCTCCGGATCTGACACTTCCAGGTCCATGTGTAATTGCATGTTTTTGCGTCTCTACACATCACTCATTCTCTAATGAGATGGCTTTGTATAATTTTGGTCTTTCGGTGTGACCTTTAGCTCTTTGGGGTTAAAACATGTTGATAATATTGTCGCACAATATATCTTCATAGTATTATTCCACTGTGAACTACACCTAGTTTGATAACAAACTACTTGACACAAATGCCCTCTTTTGCTGCTAAAATAGCAGTCATATACTTAGCCTTTTGTTGTAGTATCTGTGACAATGTCTTAACTTTGGAACTCATCCAAATCCATTATTGAACTCACTTTCCATTATATTGTGCCACTCTTAGTTTAGATTGAGATAAACTTAATTTGTACTTTGTGACAAAGCTAGTATCAATGTAGTACTTTTACAATGAACTAACCATCTATTTGTCACTTCTACAAATATTATACTCTTAGTTCTTCCAAAAGATCATAAGAATATCCTTACTATTGTCCAATGATCATCTTACGAATCATTCTGGTATATGCTCACAACATTTAGAGCATAGGACATATCTGGATTTGTACATATCACAGTATGATTGATATAAATACTCTTTGTGATTTCATCAAGTATCAATCTATACTTGATTATTTGTTTCACTTTACCAAATGTCAATACACTTGAATATATCATCAACATTGAACTCATTCAATCCTTTCTGTGCGACAAGAACCTCTTCTTGTAGTTTCTATATTGAACTCATTCAATATCTTGTCTATGTACTTCTGGCACAACCATATTAGCGTCTATTGATGCCAAATATTTGGGTTTTGCCTAAGTCTTTCATCGGGATGAAATTCTTAATATGTGTTAATAAAAGATACATTATTTCCAATCAACAATATGTCTTCCACATAATGTATTAGAAACATGTCTTAGCGCTCCCACTTAATTTCTTGCAAATGCAAGCATCTTCATCGTCTCTAATGAACTTTTAAACTCCTTTAACAGTTTCATCACAGTGAAGATTCCAACTCTGCGATGCTCACTTTAACCATTGAAGTTTGCATATGCTTTTAGCATCCTTTGAATTAACAAAACCCTATGGACCGTGTTATGCACATGTCCTAGGTAACGATTCTATTAGAAGAACTTGTTTTGTTTATTCAACTACCATATAACAAATTATATGTAGTGGTTGCTACATTAATCCGTCTAGACTAAATATCACTATGAAAGATCAAATCTTGTCATAGTCAACCCTTGAACATTTTGTGAACTCTTTCCCAACATGTCGACTATTTCATAGATGTAAAACATCCATGTCTATTTCTTTATAGATCCAGACACAACTGTAAGGTCTTACACCTTTCTCGAGGGTCCTTCAAGTTCAAAACTTGATTTCTCGTGTATGGAACTATCACGGATTTTATGGCTTCAAGCCATTTGACGGAGTCAGGGCTCATCATCGCTTCTTTGCACGTAGTCGGATCATTATTGTCAAATAATGATTTAACTCTCAAATCTTGGTATTTGATTGTTCATCCGACCTACTTGTTTCAATAGGAACTTAGATCTCCGTGACCACAACCTTTGAAGTACGCGAGCCATGAGCATTGTTTGCTAACTCCGGAACACTTTTCGGCGCTGCACAACTTTGCACATATAGCTAAGGTTCTTTTAACCTTATCAAAGTTCTATTGTCCTCCCACTTAACTTTTCACGAAAAATTCCTTCTCAAAGAAACTTGACGTTCTAAGCGACAAACACTTTTGTCTCTGGTGTTTATGAAGGAATACTTAACAGTAATACAAAGACAGGTTCATCCGACTTTGGTTGCAAACATCTTTCTTATGTATAGCATACCAATGTTTAAGAAAGGACTACTTGGGTTTTATCCCAAACCATAACTTTATATGGTGTCATTTCAGCGAATTATGATGGAGCTCTTTTCAGTGGAAAAACGGTAATCTCTAAAGCTTTTAATCTTTAAAATACAATGGCAGTTTTATGAATTACACCTTCGATCTTACCATGTCAAACAAGGTTTAATTACATATCTCGAACGCTCCATACTCTTATGGTGTTTCGGGAAATGCAAATCCACGGAACGATTCCTTAAATCTTAGGTATTATGCTAAACTTGTAAATCAAATATCTTCTTTTATGATCTTATCATAAACTATTTATATTCTTGTTACAAATGATTTTGTACTTCATCTTGAAAGTCTTTGAACTCTTCAAATGTTTCATACTTCATCCTTATTAAGCAAATATTCATATATTCACTCAAATTTTCAGAGAAAGCATATGAAGTTGAAATCCATCGCTCTTGACTATACATAATGGACTTCATACAACAATATGTACAGGTTCCAATAAGCTAGTCTATCGTTCCCTTTTGGCCTATGAACGAAGTTTTAATTATCTCTTAGGAAAGTTTCACAAGCGTCATGTGATCAAAATCAAAAGACTCCAAAATTCCATCCACATGGAATTTCTTCATGTTTTCTTTCCAATATAATTTAAACGGCGATGTCACTTCCTAAGTGATCTTTCAATCAATTTGTCTTTCAACATTTTTAGCACTAGTTTTATGGATGTGATTTCTCCAACGAGATTTGTGAATCATCCATCTTTTATGGATTACGGCAATTATTTGAACAACCCTTTTGTTCTTATAATACCTGATAAAACAAATCTTGAAGGCAAGCTTTGATGTTTAACGAGCAATACAATAACCCTTTATTTGTTCTCGATGAACATCATCACATATTCTTTTGCTAGTTACTTAGGCCATTGTAGTTCATGAATTGTGTTGTTTCGTATGACAATTCACACCAACAAATTCAGTATCAAATACTTAAGAACCACATTGTTTAATAAGCAAAGAATATAGCCATAACATGTATATCATCTATATACTTAAACTGAACAATTCTAGTCTTTTCTTTTCTGCCATATATTTATGAGATTCTCTTTCAGTATCTCCTTTTGAAAGAATCTATCAACATCAATAGCGGAGTCATACATATGACACATAGTCCAAAGCGTGTATAATTAAATACCAATGTCTTTGGACTTGCACTTTGAAGTAGATCACCATCATCAAATGTTTGGTGTGCTTTCAAATTCCTTTCTTTAGTAATCTCTTGGTGTGGTAAATATTTTACCTACATCAAATATTCACCCTTATCATGGAATTATTCATGATCAAGCTACTTTTAGCTTATAAAGATGAATCATGAGTATAATGTTGCTCTCCAAAACCTTTTGGAGGTTTAGGACAACCAGTGTCTCCAACCTTTTGCAAATTCTCATCAAATATGAGAACATGTTTTTACCATATTATACTCTATCATGTTGCAACCAAAATTTCGTTTCAGATATCACAATATCTTCCACACATCATGGTTTCTGAAACAACTCTTTCAGATCCTAGATAACCTTGATATTAAGACAATCCTTTGAATATCAAGAATCATGGAAACAAACATGATACTCATACACTAACTCTTGGAATTGTCACTCTTGTTTTAATACCAATTATTAAACTTCATGGAGTAACCAGAACTTACTGAAAGTTTGCAATAGGACTTTTAAACTTTAGATTAACACTTCAAAACAATACGATACCAGTTCGTAAAGTAACTAACCAGAGTTCTATAGTTCTATCATCTCAATTATAACTAAGCGCAAGGTGGTAAACGGATGCCAATGACTACAACAACTATGCAATTCACTTTGATTTAATTTATGATAAATTGAGTTCTAATTAAAAATTAAACTAATCTTGGTGAACTCCCACTCAAAACAATATCCCTCACATTGTTTTAGTGATCACACGAACCAAATCCACTACATCAACACCGATCATCACGAGAGTTGATATAGTTTCAATGGCGAACAATCATCATGTTCATCATATCTATTATATGATTCATGCTTTACCTTTCGGTGATCCGTGTTCCGAGACCATGTCTGTACATGCTAGGCTCGTCAAGATCAAACCTTAGTTTCCGCATGAGCAAATCTGGCTTGCTCACATTGTATACACTTGCAGAATCTAACACACCCGATCATCACGTGGTGCTTCGAAACAACGAGCTTTAGCAACGGTGCTTACTTAAGGATGAACACTTTAATACTTGAAATTGTGTGCTTGAGGGATCATCTTATAATGCTACCGTCGTCTACTAAGCAATACAAGATGCATAAAGGATTAACATCACATGCAATTCAAAATATGTGATATGATATGGCCTTTCTTCTTTGTGCTTCCGATCTCCATCTTCTAGCACGAACATGATCTCCATCATCACCGGCATTGCATCAAGGTCAATGACACTTCTTCATGGTTGTCGTCCACCGGCTTCAACTATTACAACTACTTTGAATAGACACGCGGGTCTTAACATAAATTAAAGACAACCATATGGCTCCTGCCGGTTGCCAACTTACAATAAGGAACATTGCATACATCAAATATAATCACAATCATGGCCATATCACATCACTGCACACCCCTGCAAAACAAAGTTAGACGGCTCTACTTTCTTTGCATATTTTACGTGGTTTGGGGCTTTCAATAAGTGTCGTTCTAACTTACGAACAAGAACCACAACATTGATACTAGCATTGTTGATCACCCGTTGTAAATTGGATCTTAACTATGCTAGGAGAAACAGGCACCCGCAAAGCCACTTATGCAATACAAGTTGCATGTCAAGCGTGGAGCAAGTCTCATGAACGATGTCATGTAAGGTTAGCCCGAGCCGCTTCATCCCAACATACCGCAAGATGCAAAGTACACAAGAAGCAATCGACAATAAAAGCATCAACGCCCACAATGACCATTGTGTTCTACTCGTGCAACAGATCTACATATAGACACGGCTCTGATACCACTGTAGGGGTTCATAGCATGGAAAACAAAAAAAATTCTATCGCATACAAACAAACAAGCCAAGATCTATCTACTAGATTGTAGCAACGAGTCGATGGAATAACTTACCCTCGAAGATTCCAAAGCGGTTAACGAGAGCAGATTCTCGTGGGTGATGTAGTCGTACTCTTTCCGATCTCAAGATCGTGTAGACGATCCTTCCGGCGCTGCGTTCCGGCAGCGCTCCCGCAGTCGGTCACACGTTCGGTACTCGACGAAGACCTTCCTCTCCCTTGTTCCAGCAGGCAGCGGAGGTTGTAGCACTCTCCTCGCGATTCCGGCAGCACAACGGCGTGGTACCGGAAGTAGAGGGGAGATCTCGCAGGGCTTCGCCTTAAGCCGGAGCGAGTATGGTGAAGTATGAGAGAGCTATTAGTGGTCTAGGGATTTAGACACACCAATTAGAAGGCTCTAAACCGAAGGCTAGGGCAATTAGAAGCTCTAAACCAAAACAGCTCTAAACCGGAGGTTGTGGCTAGGGTTTAGATTTAGAGGATAGGAACTTGTGTATCTAGAGGAGGAGGCCCTGCCCCTCCTCTTATAGGTGGGAGGTGCGGCCAAGGGGAGGGGAGTCCCTCCCCAAGTCGGCCTTGGTTGGCGCGCCGGCTTGGAGAGGAGGGACTCCTCTCCAAGTCAGTTTCAACCTCCTCTTGCTTGTTTCCCACAGTTTCCTGTTTTAGCCGTTTGACTTTCAAACTGGCCATTTGACTTTTCAGTTTTAGGATTCAATTTAATCCTTTATTTGGAACAGCGAGAACACTTAGTACATGATGCAATCATTCCAATATGTAATGAAACATTCATGTACCCCTTCCCCCCCCGGAGTGCCGGACATTCCGGAACCTTCTAGAACATTCCCGATGGAAACACCGGAATCATTTCCGAACTCCGAAACGGGACTTTCCTTATATGAATCTTATTCTCCGGAACATTCTGGATCACCTCGTGATATCCCGGATCCCATCCGAGACTCCGAACAACATTCGGTCTCTTTCTCATAATACCATAACTACTCAAACAACGTCGAATCCTTAAGTGTGTCTCCCTACGGTTCGTGAATTATGCAGACATGATCGAGACACTTCTCCGAACAATAACCAATAGAGGAATCTGGAAATTCATATGGCTCCCACATATTTCTACGATTACTTTTGCGATCGAATGAACCACTTACATACGATACCAATTTCCCTTTGTCTCACGATAGTTTACTTATCCGAGGTTATGATCGTCGGTATCTCTGCATACCTAGTTCAACCTCGTTACTGATAAGTACTCTTTTCTCGTTCCCGTGATATGTGATCCCTTGTGAGCCAGTCACATGCTTGCAAGCTAATTGGATGACATTTCACCGAGAGGGCCCAGAGTATATCTATCCGTCATATGGATGGACAAATCCCACTCTTGATCCATGTGTTTTAACCAATACTTTCTGAACACTCAATGCCACCTTTATAGCCACCCTGTTACGGTGTGGTGTTTGATGACATCAAAGCATCCATCCGGAAAAGGTGATATGCATGATATCATGGTCGAAGGAAATAGGTTACTATGTATCAGAAAGCATATAGCAATTGAACTATTTAAATGACTTGATCTTTATGCTACGCTTATCTATAGGAGTATGTCCATCACATCATTCTCCTAATGATATGATCCTGTTGTTAATAACATCTCTATGTTCATGATCAGGAAACCATGATCATATATTAACCAACAAGCTAGTTTAACAAGAGGCTTTACTAGGGATTCTTATTTTAGTTTACAAATCACACAAGTATTAATGTTTCCGGTTAATACAATTATAGCATGGCATGTAAACATTTATCATAAGTGTGAAGATATGATAACAACCACTTTATTATTGCCTCTTGGGCATATCTCCAACAATTCACTCCAACATGTGGAGGGTGCCTCCAATGTGGATCGCAACCCATCATTGAAGGTCTCAAGGTTTCTATTGCTAGCATCTCATCTCATTACTTTTAGCGGTATAGCTAAGTAGATGCCCGTCGACATCTACTCACCCCAACAAGTGGAGAGTGCCTCCAAATTGGATCGCAATCCATCATTGAAGGTCGCAATAAATGTTGAGCATTTACATGTTCATGTTTTACTCAATTTCATATTTAAACTCGAAACCGAGGATAGAACACCTCTATGGCACACTTAGCTATCCAAGAAGAGTCAGGAGAAAACAACATCCACTCAAAAAGGCATGCAAAATTCAGCACATCAACGCAAGGACTAGGCGATCATAACCCAAAGTAATACATATTTGGTGATAAGGGGATAGTTGGGGATGGGAGATCACACTGTGATTACCATCCCACATGTACTTGCCTCTAACTGCTCGATGGAGTGACCTCACACTCAATCAACAAGACAAGGCACACCTGTTAAGCAAGAATATTCATATCTCAAACACTGCATTCATAAGCTTCACAAGAAATAAACATAAGCATCACTCCTATGAGGCATCATCAACCTTTCGATGTACCATAAATTTTATCCTAAGCTCAAGCTTCCAAGTTCTAACCATGAAAAACATTAGGTGTTCTGGAATATACATCAGTCACTTTACAACTTTGACTAAACAAGATTGACTCCTCAGTTTTAGGTATTAAAGTGACCATGTCCAAAACAGATTGGACAAGCCATGTATTATCAACAAAGAAATTACCATATAAATCGGATTCTAGAAAATTACAAGATTATGGAAATCTATATAGAATTGTGTATACCTAACATGTTGTGCAAATAATAAAATTCTACCAAGGAACATGGTATGTACCCGACAAAAGATTACAACACAGATCTGAAACTTGTTTTAGCATGACATCAGTGTGAAGACTGTAGTTTCCAAACCACTCATCGGAAAAACGCAAATGACCACTCTATGGAAATCTAAGGAAAATACCTACAAGATTACTTCTGTACATATTCTCAGAATTTGCACGGTTTAAGAGCAGTTTGGATCGAACTATACTACAGTACTACACCAAAAGATAAAATAAATTTACATCTATAGATATCAGAATAGCTCACGAGTCTCCCATCCTAAAAGACTAAATTCGAATTAAGTTCTTGAATCACACGATGATACTATAACTCAAGATCGCATATCCTACAAGACCAATCTTAAAAGAATCAAATGGTTTCGTGTGTTACCATTGACGCAACAAGACGTTGACTGCAGGAAGACGGCGTGGTTGTCGTCAGTCGAGCAGATCCTTCTCTTCCCTTTTCTTCCACCTCCAGGTTGCATCTCTCTAAGACTCTCTTGCTCTCTAGTCCATAGGGAGATGGAGATGGGGGAGGGTAAAAAAGATTGGCCGGAGGTGGCACCAGCGGATGGTTGCTGTGCGACGCCGCAGGAAGGGGTGCCCATCGAAGATTGCTGGCTACTAGCAAGGTGAGAGGTGGGAGGCAAGGGCTGCAGATGTGTGGCGGCTAGCTGCTAGGGTTTGGGAGCAGGGAAAGTTCAGTCCAGTGCTAAAGAATTGGGCTGAAAGAAAATATACGCAAGAAATATTCCGTCCCTTCCTTTTTGTTAATTTCCAACAGGTCCTATGCATATGTAAAATAATACAGAACCCAAGTACACTGGACACGAAGCAAACGTCCTACACAAGGAAGGTGACCAAGCTATTACGTGTGTTTAAAATGAACCTAATACCTTTATTATTTTCTAATTTTATTATTCTTATATTATTGTACTAAAAGTTCTTGACACCTATGGCAAAGGCAAAGATTAACAAGGAAACTCGAAGTCCGGTCACATGTATTTATGTCGACCGATTTACTGTCTAATTATATATTCTAACTCATGTTTCATACCACAATGGAAAACATGCCCTCCTTTTCATTTTTATTTGAAAACTAGAAACAATTGTATAAACTATTAAGTATATCAAATTTAGGGTATTACACTTTGTCTCGCGATACTTTACTCATCCGAGGTTTGATCGCCGGTATCTCTGCATACCTAGTTCAACCTCGTTACCGATAAGTACTATTTACTCGATCCTCTGATATGTGATCCCTTATGAGCTAGTGACATGCTTGCAAGATAATTGGATGACATTCCACCGAGCGGGCCCAGAGTATATCTATCCGTTATATGGATATACAAATCCTACTCTTGATTCATGTGCCTCAATACATACTTTTGAACACTCAATGTCACCTTTATAACCACCCAGTTATAAAGTGGTGTTTGATGTCATCAAAGCATCCATCCGGTGATGTTGATTAACATAATCTCATGGTCGAAGGATTTAAGTTACTATGTATCTGAAAGCTTATAGCAAACGAACTATTAAAATGATTTGATCTTTATGCTACGCTTATTTATAGGAGTATGTCCATCACACCATTGTCCTAATGATATGATCTTGTTGTTAATAACATCTCAATATTCATGATCAGAAAACCATGATCATCTATTAACCAACAAGCTATTATTACAAAGAGGCTTTACTAGGGACTCTGACAAGTTTACAAATCACACAAGTATTAATGTTTCCGGTTAATACAATTATAGCATAAATGTAAACATTTATTATAAACACGAAGATATACTAATAACTACTTTTATTATTGGCTCTTGGAAATATCTCTAACACATTCGCCATAGCTTCTTGATGTAGAGGCATTGGAAGAAAATATTTGACATATTTTGGGGTTTTTCGTGGGGGAGGAGGGAAAAATACCACGATTTGTCAACCTCTTTTCTCTAAGTGATACGCCGATCATAGCCTATTTTGGATGGCCAACCAAGCAAAGAACTTTATCTTTAGAGGCGTTCAAACCTTTCAAACCATCTTACTAATACATGCACATGGTTGAGCCAAAAAAAAAATGGGCTTTGCAGGGAAAATTAGTTGCGTATTCTCCATTAACCGTGAGGTTCCAAACTATTGAATCTTCCACTTCTTCATTAAGGTTCATCTCTCTTAGTTCCACCCAAAGTTGGACAAGTTCTTGTAGATGAGGAATTGTCAAGTTGATATCCATTTTGATGAGATCTAAGCATTGTAATGTGTGGCTTGCTTGGCGCTCCATTTCTTCCTAATTGAGGCTTCAAATATGAGGGGGGCAATGTCCTTAGATTTTCTCCCATTGAGGAACGAGGAGTCTCGGCGCTCACTTACTGTCATCTTTGCACAAGTTACATACTTTAAATTTAAGTTTCAAATTTGGCACACACATATCTGTATACATCTTCTACATGTAAAAATATATTTCGTACATGTGTTCTGAAAATTCCTTTGAGAGGGAGCATGCTCAGATCAGTTACCACAGTTGTTCCACACTGAGTCGACGCGGCTGTAGCTTCAACGCGTGTATCTTAATTAGTGCCAAAACTGTCCTACTCCTACATTCGTTGCTTCAATCTCCAATCAGTAGTGAGAGCACAAGGTCAACACACGGAAAGTTCGCAGTGCTTCGGAGTTTCAACATCAGTACATCACCGCCCGCGGCATTGACTCCGGAGCTTTGAACTTTCTTCTGGCGTATAAACTCCAATCCGCATCCACCTCCATATCTCCAACTGTAATACTACTAGCTCATATCCATCGGCTTAATTGTTCGTGTTGGTAGCTAGGATATTGGTCTGCCGAGCGAGCAAGGATGGGTGAGGCGGTAGGCTGCGTGACGAAGGCCGTGGACCTGGCGCTCAGGATCAAGGACGCCGTGGACACGGTTCGCCAGAACAGGAAGGACTGCGCCCACATCAGGCGCCGCGTGGAGAGGGTCCGCCACACGCTGTCGCTGTGCGAGGGCAACGCGGAGCTGATGGGGAGCCCGGCGGTGTGCGACGCCGTCGAGGCGCTCGCCGAGGTCCTCAGCTACGCCCTGGAGCTCGTCACGGGCTGCCAGGAGGAGACCAACGCCGTGTGCCTCTACTGCACCGCGGGGAAGGTGTCCAAGCAGCTGGGCAAAGTGGATCGGGGAATCTCCGATGGGAACTCGGAAGCCACGTTCGCCATCTTGGTCTTCCACATCTCCAAGCAAACTCGGGATGGTGCTGGACCTGCTATGCCCACAGCCACAGATCAGGTACAAATAAAGAGCATATGTGAATATGTATAATCATGTCTTTATTACTTACTCCATGATATTACAAATTTATCAAAATTTAAATATATTTATATAGTAAAAAATGTCTAAATACATTCAAATTTAATAAATATGCGTAACTTTTAGAAAATTGAGGGAGTATTAAATTCCCTTCGGTCTATATTAATGGTTTTAACTTTATCTTGAAACGCATGCATCTAATCTAAATATCTAACTAGATACATATGAATTTAGATAAAATTGAGCCTATTAATATAGACCGAAGGGAGTATTAAAATTCTTACTTGCTAATACAAATTCAACCGAGTCGCAAATCAATCAAATCCTGATTCCTACCAAATGAAACCTTGCTTGATTTGCTGGTTGTAGGAACGCTGGTCGTTACAAATCGAAGAACAAATCGAATTACATTCGAGGGGCAAATCAAAGAACCATACAATCACGAGGGCGGCAACCATGCCCAGCCACCAGCGCGGACGTGACCGGCACCGCCATCCAGCGCTTCGTACCTTGGTGCGACCGACCAAGAAGCTACGTAAGGCAGCGACAACCACCAACATGGCGCGGGTGCCGGAGGTGAGTTGGGTTGGCCATGGCGGACCTAGAATTTACCTATGGGTATGGCATATAAAAGTTTGATCGCAATTTTGATCAAATATATTTACATATTTAATAAATGACTATATAATATTCATTGTAAAGTGATAGAGAAACAATAAATAATATCTAATTGAAATATCAACTAAGAAACTTGTACAAATTACCACACAAATATTTGAAATATGCATAAAAGAAACTTACAACGCTATTTGGTTGACTTGTCTGTCCTCGATGTTATTATCTTGATCCACTTCGAAAAAAATATCTTGTGCTCCGAAAGTGATTATGTCCCAATCAGTTTCGGCCAAACCAAGTCAATGCTATTTTCACAAATTCTTAAAAACGAACATTATTTCTATAACTTAACAAAAAGAATATTATTTAAAAAATTAGTGTAGAATAGCTAGCCTGCATGGTATGCGGTGGTATACCTGGCGTACCCGCGGGGCCCTCTGCGAGGAACGACCAAGAGAGGCGCTGCCGCCGAACAGAGGCGGAGAAGGACGTGACAGAAGCAGAATAGAAAAGGACATGTGAGAAAAGGACAATCGGTCTTGCTAATTATCAGTTGACTTTCATTGTATTGCATTGTGATTCGTCCTAGTCATTAGTTGCAACCTAAGATTATCCTAGCTGAGAAAAATATCGAGAACCTTAGATTGTTTCGTGATTCGTATTAGTCATGAATTGCAAATGAGATAATGCCCTCGACTATTGGATTGCTCTGTGATTCGTGCTAGTCATTAGTTGCAACATGGGTTGAAGCTCGGATTTATGAGCCTAACATATAATTTACTAGTCTATGTTACTGTCTTCATAGTGGGAGTAACTTGTGCCTAGTATCATGCAATGTCTTATTTATAAGCATATAGACTCATCTTATCTTGTGATGTGTGATGTTATGATAACATAGCTATTTATCACAAGACTTTCTTTCATTATTTAATGACAATGCCATATTACCAAATTACATAGTTGACACTGCATGTAGATGTATGTTACTACCTATGTTATTCCTACTATAACTAGCCTGACAAGACATGACTGGGAATTAAATTAATCCTCAATCCACTTGAAATAAGTCACTGTGAAAAACAATAATAGTAATCTTTGTAGGATTTTGGTGATCCTAATAACATTTATTTACGGCCACTAGACTACATGGCAAGATTAGGAATTAGATTTCATATGGCAGAAGAAAAAGGTCAAGTTCCCGACCGTGTACTTGAAATGAAACTTTACAAAAAAGGTTGACCTTTAATTATGTGCAGTTTTATTAGAGTTTTGTACTACATCGTGCATGATAATAGTTTTTTATCATTTTACTAGGGTGTCAAATAAGATTCCATCAAAGTCTCACTTTTAATTTATTTTTTGAAAATCTAGTTCAAAACTAAAAGTAGGATTTTGGTGAGATCCCACATAACACGCTACATTTTACCGTTGATCAGTAATCCTAGACTCGAGTGTACCCTTGTATTAATGTAAAGAATGGCACACCATGTAGGACGCGGAAAGTCGACAACACATCCCTAGTGAGGGTGAGGAGGATGACTATGGGAGCGATGTTGCCTGGTTGCAGGAAATCGCTAGAGCCACGCTCGCGATCACGACTGCGACGGAGACGGTGCGCCGGAACAAAGATGAGTGCATCCAGATCGATAAAATTGCAATCAGAGTCGGCCTGCTCCTGCCGCAGCTAGAGCACACGGAGACGACGAAGGACGGCGGGGTGCGCCGAGCGCTTAATCGTCTCCTCAAGACCTTCCTCCGCGCCCACAAACTCGTCGTGGCATGCCAGAGGCGGAGCGTCGTCGTTCTATGCTCGCCTGGGAAACTGTCAGGCGAATTGCGCGGGGTGCTGGATGAGATGATGCTTCGCCTCGATGACCTAATTGACGCCCTCCTGTGACGGGAAAATCTTTTCTAGAGAATCAAGAAAAGCATGGTATCAATTTGAAATGTAAGCGCTCCCGTATGAGTCGAACCCACCGCATATGTTTCTTGTTGTACCGAGAGTACACGGAGGGCCGATCGTCGGCTACATAGTTTGTGTGTATTCCATTTCACTGCCTTTTCATGTTCGTCCCACCACCAGCAGTTTCTCTATTTCTCTTTCTCTTTCTCCTTCCCTCTGCCTCTCCCTCTTGATCTCTGAACACAGAAATATCTCTTACTCTTTTAGGAACTGCGGCCTATATATAGTGCCAATAAATTTGAAAAAAAATAGAACTATATGATATCCACACATGCTTCCTGAAATTTGCAGCTTAATTTCCCAAGCTCAAATGATGTAGCAAATAGAAAACAAGGGCAACGAATCCAATATGTAGCTAACATGTATTTTTAATTTTACCTAAAAGAAACTGACAAGAGAATCACTGCAACACAACAAGGCGGGCCCAGACGGATCAAGGCCAACGTCTAATTGCTAGGTTCGCCGTCAGGGATAACTGGTTTAAAGAAAGTGCATAGATGACTTTTTTTTTTTCTTTTGGCGCATAGCAATCCAATCTGTTCCACGACACCTAAAGGAGGGAAAGGGAGGTGCCTCAGTACATTAGAAGAAGGCACAATATGCTAGTGCCGTGCTAACTAAAATGTGGCACAATATTCTGTTGTGTTTGGTATATCTTTTCAAGACAAGTTAGCATTAATCATAATCAGTGGTAAACAAATGAGCTCTTTTGTGGTACCCTCAGTTTAACAGAAGCCATCTATTTAGGCTAATCCAATGGACCACCACCGTTCTTCACTGTTCATGCTGGTGCCGAAAAAGAGCAGCGGTACGAGTTGCACTGGTCGTAAAATCCCGCACGTTCTGAAGAAAGGGCCGGCCCAATAGAGCCCATTGTACTTCTAAGCCTAACTTATTGTTCGGTAAGAAAAAACCTAATTGAGCTAATTCCCACCGACGGGTTGCAGGGCTCGCACGAACTGGCACGGCGAAGCAACCAATCCATCCCAGAGAGCCGCCGCCCCTTCCCCCTCGCCGGCGGAGAGCCGCTCCTTCCCCCTCGCCGGCGTTCCCTTCACGTCTCCTTGGCCGCCACTCCACCAACCCTACACCTCGCCGCCGCTACCCGTTGTGCGCTTGAGGCCCTGGGCGGCGGCTGTCGGAGCCGATCTAGGCCGCCGACCTGAATCCCGCGAGGCGCGCGCGGCGAGTCGTTCTCGTCTGTGCTGGGGTCGCGGTGGACCGTCCCGTGCCGGTGGCATAGGGCGAGCGCGTACGGGCTCCGGCGCCTGGGCGACCTGTGCACCCCCATCTCCGGCGAGGGAGCTGGATGGCCGGGACGAAGGGTAGACGCTGCTACGGTGGCCTGAAGGAAGGACTTCGGCGCCGGCGCCTGGGACTTGGCCTGTGGTGGCCTTCCTCCCTTGGCCGCGCCGGCCCCTGGGACGTGTGGAGCCACCGGACAGACGGCCCTTGGGACATGTGGCAGGCGAACAGGGCGAGCGAGCCTGCCGTGGTCGCTGTCTGGTTCCATTGTGGCGCAGCTGCCTGTCGACGCCGTCTCTCTCACAAGCGGGCAGCGGGGAATCCGTGGTGCCATGGGCGGCCACTGCCACAGCTCCCACCCTCAGGACGTCGAAGTAGACGTCGTGGTGTCATTTGCGGCCTGGACGTCGGCGAGGCGGGGAATGGAGGACGGCATCGAAGTACGAGGTACGGATGAATGAAGCTGCATGATGGACTGATCGTGAGGAGGTGTTCAGCATTGCACGGTGATGTTATGCCGTCGTTGCGGTTAGTTGTTTTTATACTCAAGTGTGTTATTTATGCAATTGAGGCAACATTGATTTGACAAGCAGAATAGTCTGTTTGTAACACTAATATATTGCTGATCACATAGGCTAGCATCCTTCTCTTTGCTTAGTCCAGATCCATGATAGAGGCTGCACTGAATAAGAGCACATCCGTTACTCAAGTATAGATAGTTCGAGATGATGGCACAAGCAGTAACAATGCATAGATTTGTATGTATGATCTAAGATCCGTAAAGAGATAAAACAAGATAGGTACATCCAACTCCAATTTACATTATTCTTATGGCAATCTGAAAACTCAAACAAATAATAATGGTTTCATCCTAATAGAAAGATACTATAATTGTACTGATTATTACATCCAATCACATTGAAGATAAGAAAATGTTGCAAGAAACTAATTGGCTGGCAAATGGTGGATCATTTGCCATCATCATCCTTCTTGGAGTTCTTAGAGTTGTTCTTCTTGAGTCCTTTAGCTAGCTTGTTGTATGGCGACTTGTAGAGTGTCACCGCCAACCTTGGTCGAAATCTATCGATTATGGCCTGGCAGATATAAAGTTAATATGGTTATAGATGAAAACATAAAAGTTAGCATTAACTTCTAACAAGCTTACAATTACCTGGTCAAAGTTTTCTGCAAGCTCTCTGCCCGTCCAATTAATCATATTCATTATAAAAAATAGACCGCAAGATGTTCTGGAAAACAAATTAAGTGTTAAATAGATTATAATTTACTTACAATTGTTAAGCCATTAGTTTTCCATCCACATACCCATCGGTCTGTCATGGTACGCCTGCAATCACATCCACGGGCCATGATCCCACATTATAATTTCTTTCTGGGTGTGTCCAGACGCATATTTCATCGCCATACTGTTCTCGGGCAAACCTGATGTGGTTCTCCATACCTCTTAGCTGTAAGGTGGAATTGCATAATTAGGTGGGATGTAAATATAATCCAAGGGAGAAAATTCAGTCAGTACCAAAGAAATGATAGAAACTCACGGTGTTGGCTAGATATGTGTGCAAGTTGTCATTTTCTATCTACCAGTGAGGGATGGAGTTAATGATCTGGATAAACTGGATGGTGGTATTAACCACCAACAGGAACCAGTGGTCCGGGTTTTCCATACGGATTGGTAAAAAGATCTGCATAACAAGTAATTAATAATTATTCAAAGAATGAATACGTAAGAACGCACACTATTTGGTATACTGAAGTAAATAATATTTACCAAATGATTACGTAAGTAATCGACTCCATGTCTTGTGCGGCCCATCCTGACCTTCACTTGAGCATTCAATTTGCCATCATTTTCTAGCACAAAAGTGTTAATCGCCTTCTCAATAAATACAGACCCATCCTCTCTCATGTCCTTAGGGGTGGTGCGCCTGTGATGCTCTATGTAGGCATCGCTAAGCTGAAAATTGAAATGTTTAGTAAACTGTAACAATATGATTCAGGATAACTGTGTATTAAATAGTAAATGTTATAAAAATGTTTAATACGTACCTCATCACACAAGTACTTATCCTTGACTAGTGCATCAGGATTTGTTAGGCATCGCAAATGACGTTGTGCTATAAAAAGGCTGTCGATCTGAACCAAGTTTTCATTCTCGTAGGTGGTGTTAATATAGTCCCTAATTTCCTGCACCTCAGCTTGATCAGGCTCTTCTACTATTATTTCTTGGGTCTTTCCCATCCACAACCTGCGGCGGTGCCACTCGGACATGGTTTCGTCCAGTTCATACTCGAATGTTTCGGACTCTTTGGCTTGGGACTGTACCTTCCCTGTGTCGGACTGCACTTTCTGTATGTTCTCCTTTCTAGTACTAGTATACACATAATCAGATTTCTGGCTGGGTGCCGGCTTCCGTCCCGAAGGCCCCCTCAAACGCTTGCCAATTGTTTCATTTCCGTCATCTTTTTTTGATTTAGGCTGGCCATCTGTCTTCCTCTTTTTTAGGCTTGTCTGAACCTGTACGTAACAGTAGCAGGATGGTTACATTCTACTGGTATTCTGATCAAATAAGAGCAAGCACAGCCAACATGTGGGTCATATATTTTTGACCAAAATAATAGTACCAAGTATGTTTACCTCGTCGAAGTTTTGTTGTAGGTTCAGACAGTCGCCATATTTGTTCATGTTGGTTTCCTTATCGACTGATGAATGAGTTAGCAGTTCCATACCCATGTGTAGCATCATAGCATATACATCTAACTGCACCCTGTTGATTAAAATATTGTTGTTATCAATCCTAACACGGTTGTCCGAGATCGACCTCACTAGCTGGTCATGCTCAATCTTCGCATGGCCTCTATTGTCTATGACGTTGATAGATATATCTTCCAGGAAGTCCATGACCTGCATAGCATGAATGAATAATGAGAATAATGAGATGTGTAGTTAGTATGGTGTTAGATAATAATTATAAATAAAGTTACCCGTTGATTGTATGTTGGTATTTTTTCAGATGATTTTGGTATTGGGTTAGACGCCTTGTTCTTTCTAGCTGGAGGTGGCTTCATATAGTCTTCAACCATCTGAAGCAAAAATATAATAATAACAGGTTAGCATTTCTGAATATATGAAATGAACGCATCACATTGTTGATCATGTGAAGTACCGTTCCAGCTCCGAAGTTTAGGCGTTGGTCAATTTTGTCAGCTTTTCGTGCTTTCTCCTCTGTCCAGTATTGCATCAGAGGTATTCCACGTTGACTATAATCCAATGTGGAGTCTATATCACATAGACGGAATTTCTCCCAGTAAAATAGCCGCAGAAGGTAAAAGTGAAAAAGAAATATAGTATATATGAAAAAAGGTAAACAGATGGGTCAAATTAGAATAACCTGGAGTAGGGGGAGGTTTCCCCCGAGATTCAATTTTCCATTTTTGAATTCCACATTGCTGGCTATTAAATGGTCAAGTGTAAGCTTGGCCCAGTTAATTGATTTAATCTTCTGCACGCTCTCAACAAAACTCAAGTACTTTGAACTGATACAGGGAACTGCGGATGGGCAGAAGACTGTCCCTATTGCGTACATCACAAAACATTGCAAGAACTCATCAAGTGGCAAGTCCATTTGGTTCATTCTTTCAGATAGTGATTTCAAATATATGCCACTACTATTTTTCTCCTTAAGATATGCATATAGTTAAGTACTTCTTGTGGATGAGATGGGATGGAACTCCTGGCCCTTAGAAGGCAATCCCATAGTATCATAATAGTAGTTTTTTTCTTCTGTTGTGGCTCATACATAGGTTGTGTGGATTCCTTTTTTCCTTTTGTTGTGGCTCATACATAGGTTGTACATCCTATTTGAAAGAACATTAAGAACATTGCGTAGTACGTGATCAGATTGCTTCATCACTAAAAAAGGAAAATTTGTATAGAAGAGTACAGTACCTGAGTATCATATGGCTTGCGTGGATTTGCTTTTTTCTTCTCTGCTGGCTCATACATCTCACGTATTGTAGGTGGTACATCCTATTCGAAAGAACATTGTGTAGAACGTGATCAGATTGCTTCATCATTAAAAATAAACTTTACAGCATATCGACAGAATCAAATCCTGTTTACCTTGTTGTTTTTTGACCGCAAGCGAGATTTCTTGGATTTCTTCTGGCTGGATGCGCACTGAGATTCAAGTCTCGACGGGGAGTCCATCGATCACGGTGGCAGCAGATGCATCGTCGGCGGCTAGAAGGCGTGAAATATTATTTAGGTCAGATGGCGGTGGCGCGTGTCGGCATCCTGGGAAGCCAAGTGGAGATGCTCTAAGGCTGTGTAGGATTGGATCATTCTAAAGTGAGACCAAAACCATAATGAAACATGACATCATGGAAGTAAAAGTGATTTTTAAATAAATCTAGGAGCATTATTTCTAGTGAGTGCAGTTCAAATTTACCCAAGTTTTATTAGTTTTGACCAAACTTTGACCGGAGGAAAAACCACACCAAACAAGTCTTCCACAATCAAGGGACTGAATTTTTCGACATCAATCAAATACAAATTAAATTGTTTACCTGTTCAAATACAAATACAAATTAAATTGTTTACCTGTTCATGCGTCTGTGATGAAACGATTCTCTACAATTTTTGATGTTTTCGCATACAGTCTGTTTTCGGACTATTTGTATTCTCAAGTTGTCAAATATGCGTTCAGACAGTATGTGTTTGAATTTACACTGTATACTGAAATATAATAAAAGAGGAGGCAAACGTGAAACTGTAACATGAGAACATGACAGACGACATCCAGAGACATTGTTTTACAGGAATTCATACATTGATTGAGAAACTAAAACACAAATCCAGAGACATTGTTTTACAGGAATTCAGACATTGATTGAGAAACTGAAAAACAAATCCAGAGACATTGTTTTACAGGAATTCAGACATTGATTGAGAAACTGAAACACAAATAAGAGGAAGTCGTACATCCAGAGACATTGTTTTACAGGTTAACTCATCAGAACAAGGCATGAGTTATTACTATCTCAAAATGTGTGTACTGAAATACAATCGTTGCTTCATCTATATTAAACATGCGTGACAGTATCGAGTATCTCAGTTCATCTGTTTTCGAAAGAATCATGAAACAACTATGGAGAAGGCGCAAAGTTGTTTCCTCATATCACACATCTCTGTCCCTGAAATTGAATCTCTTGTGGAATTCCTTAGGCCTCTTCTTACTCGATTACCTCTCGGTTTTATCGGTAATGGATCCAATACTTTGCCATGAAAAGCTTTGCTCGATGATGAAAAATATGCAGGCAAAGGACCAAATTTTGTCGCCTCATTATTCTCGCCATTATTGCTGGCATCATCATTCTTGGCATTGTCAGCTTCGTCATCCAAAATACTATCAAAAAATCCAACACTCTGTTTGATTTCTCTGTGCTCATTGAAACTCTGAATAAGACTGAATTAGCCTTGTTGCGGAGTTGACGGTATCGATTCATCTGATCAGACCAAACCTGTGTACTGCCATTCCTCTCAGGTACTAAACCAAATTTAGCTTGCATTGTCCATCTGACATCAACACAACAACGAGGAATGTCGCGCAGGCCGAAGTACTTCAAAACACGGAATGCATGTGCACATGGGATTTACTCACGCTCCATCTTCCGACAGTGGCAGTTCACACTCTGGAGCGACGCCTCATGTAAGACACAAGTGACATCATGCTCGCCATAGTCACTGGATACGACAAACCTGACCAAAGAGGCATCTTCCTGGGTCATCTAACGATTCTCCCATCCACCTGATTTCACGAACTGCTCCTTTACCCACTTGAATATTTCTGGAGTATATATACGGGCTGCACTATTCAAAAGTGGGTGATCGGATATTCTTGTGAAAGGTACAGACTGTGAAGCTTTGGCATCCAACTCGCCTTCATTTCTTCGGATACGTGACATAAAATACTGGGAGTGCTCAAGCAAATCGACCATTGACATCATCCGGTCTAGATGGTTATGAAGACCTGAGTTGAGACTTTTACTCCTTTGGTTGCTAATCATTCGCAGGAACTACCCACCCTTCGTGTATGCCGCTGCCCATTTCCCTCTCATCTCGTACATCCTCGAAAACCAAGCGTCCTGTTCACTAACACCATACAGCAGCAGAAACGCGGCCCATCGCTCCTCAAACTCATCAGCTTCCATCCTCTCATAAATGAATTTCTTGAAGTCTTTTAGCTTTTGCTTTCGGATGTGTTTTATCATATTTTGCTCTATGTGACAGCTGCATAACCGATGAAATGCATCAGGCATTACGACGTAAATTGCTCTAGCCATTGCATTATCCCCATCCGTGATCAATGACCTAGGATGTTTCTGGTGCATCTCCAATAGAAATGTCTGAAGCAACCATATATACGATTTAGTGGTCTCATCAGATAGGACCGCACAGCCAAACACAGTTGACGAGGTTTAATCTCGTCAATGCCCATTGTTATGGACTTGGGTTTTGGAGAAGATGGGGATGCTGGAGATCGTGGCACGGTTAACAGACAAGCAACCAGGGGACACGAGATTTACCCAGGTTCAGGCCCCCGGAGGGAAAACTCTACTCCTGCTTGTCTGCTCTTTGATTACGGCGGAACCGAAGGTTACAGGGTGCGCAGATTCGATCTGGCGTGGATGCGTGTGCGAAAGTATGAGTCGAGTTGCCCTAGGACGTGCCCTCCTGGCCTTTATATAGACTTAGGCAGGTCCCGGGTGTAGTCCTAGTCGGTTACAAGTTCTAGGGTTTTACCCCTTTGAATTTCCTATCTCCTCTAGTCTTGCTCTCCAAGGATCCGAAGACGTCATGGGCCTTGGCCACCCGAAAATCTTCATGGGCCAGCGTATGTCTGCCATGGGCCTTCCTTGGGCTGGACTAGGTATGCTGAAGTTGCGTACCCGTAGGGTGTAACCATGTCAGTAGCCCCCGAGTGATCAGTCGAATCGTAGATTCGGCTGGGGACTCTTCCATCTTTTCGGGAGCAGCTATATGTTAATAGTATATGTGTGTAGGGATTGTTGATGCGTGTGCCTGACTCACCCGACGGATCAGGGTCAGTTAACTGTCTTAGGACGAAACAACACGATCTTCTTCAGGTTCGGGTCCCTTAACCCGGACCTGGAACATATGCTGGCGTAATTCAACTCAGGCCGCGGAGGACTTACAGGAGTGGAATTCCAGTGATTTTAATTGGTGTACCCAACGCGTCCGTCAGGATTTTTCATCGTACCTGCTGGTACGGATTCATACTAGCAGAGCGCAGTCAGGTGCGTTGCTAGGCCATCAGATGATATCTGTAGGTCTTATCTTTGCGTCGCAGATGCAGCATCCGAACATTTATCACCTCGAAGGTGCTTCGGGTGGCCAAGGAGATTGTTGCTCACTCAGCGTTTTGCTGGGGCAGAGTTGCCAAAAAGTTTTTGCGTGCTGATCCGAAAGATCGCAGTCGAAGATTTCATAGGGTGCGCGACGAGTCCATAGTGGAGTCGTAAACTCGACGTAGGACTCTGAGAAATAATTTTGTCCTCATTTGTCTGTCGGGTGCGCGACCAGCGCTCCTGATAGGAGTAGCCCCCGAGTATTTAGTCGAATCGTAGATTCGAGTGAGTACTCTTAGCTGTGGAGCCGAAGTAGTGCTAGTATAGCTTTTGATGACGTCAGTGCTTACGATCGATGACCTCAAGCGTCTGTTACGCCAGAGATGACTTGACTGGACGAAGCGTGGGTCCCACTTGCTGACTTTGAATTGACCGGTCATGCGCGTCATGGAGATGATCACGGCGTCTCCTCGATTTCCGCGTGTAGTGGACGGCGTGGTAACGACGGTTCGTTGTGGTGTTGACACGTGTACGGCCAGATCTACCGTTGGCGTTAGGTCTTCTCGATAGACGGCCAGCGTGCGTCGTCTTCGCTGTTATAATCCTGGGTGAAATCGTGGTTTGTTTTTTCACCGCACCAGTTCATCTGTTCACTGCCTCCTTGTTCTTGAGCGATTCTCGCTGCGCGCGGATCTTTCCTTCCACATTTCCTTCGTTCTTTCTGCGTTGTCATCGCCACCACTGCTGCAGCGCCATGGGGAAAACAAAGAAGTCCTCATCTGCGGTTGGGACCAGCGCCGCCGGAGGCAAGAAGAGCACCGCCGCTGCTCGCGTCACCGATGGCGGCTGGCGGCGATCAGAGACGCGGGAGAGCGATCTCCGCAAACTGCGCGAGCGGAGCCTGATCCCGCAAGACACGACGGCCGTGAGACTCCCCGGCAATGAGGTAATCCCCCGTCCCCCATCTGGGTACCGGGTTATGTTTCTTGCCTTCGTCTTGCGTGGGTTTTCGTATCCAGTCCATGACTTCCTTCGTGGACTGCTCTTCTTCTATGGGGTTCAGTTGCATCATCTGTCTCCCAATTCTCTTCTCCACATTGCGTGTTTTATCACGCTTTGCGAGTGTTGGCTTGGCATTGATCCGCACTTTGGCCTCTTCCGGAAGCTTTATTCCGTGAAGAGGCAGTCTGGTTCGGATGGTGTGTATCCCATTGGGGGTTTCATCATCTCCCTCAGTCCCATTGTGCAATTCTTTTCCTTTTCCATGTCCGAATCTGTCTAGTACTGGCGGAGGAAATGGTTTTACATCCGTGACTCCGTACTGCCTGGGCAAGATTTTGGTCTCGTTCCTTTTGACCCCTCCCAATTGATTGAGAAGAAAAGATCCTGGAAAAACCAAATCTTAGACGGTGAGGAGGCGGAGATAGAGGCCCTGTACCGTCGGGTGGAGGATCTCCAACTGATTCCTGAGAAGGAGGAGAACGGTGTCGACATCATCCGGACGTTTCTTGAGCGTCGGGTGTAGCCTCTCCAAGCGAGGGCGCATCCGATGTTTCTTTACTCTGGGCGCCGTGATCCGACGAGGGTTTCGAGTGAGAAAATCTCCGAGGCGGAACTTGATAAGGCTCTTCGCGTGCTGCTGAAGTTCAAGGCCGATGAAGAACTCCCGGGGAAGTCGCTGACTCCTCCCTTCTCTTCGATGTTGGCCATGCCGAAGGTGTAGATTTGTGCACGTAGTGCTCCCCTTTTGTTTTTGTCAGATGTGTACTTTTTCCTTTGTTTGCTAACAAAGTTCCTTTTCCTTTTGCAGAGCTTCAAAGTGCCGGGCATGGCACCACCGTTGCCCGAAAGGTATCCGAATGCCCCGGACAATGAAGTGGTGGATTCCGTGTCCGAGCTTCCATCGGCGCGATCTCCGGTGGAGGATGCCGATGAGTCGAGTGAGTACCATACGCACGAGCGATCACGGAGCTCGAGCGAGTCTTCGGATGCGTCGACTCCTCCGACTCCCAGAAATCCTCTGGGCCTTGAGCGTCATGATGATGTTCATGGGGGTTCTTCCTCTCCCCTTCCTGCCATTCCTGTGCGGGCTGTTGCTCCGCACCCGCCAGCAAAGCGGAAAAAGGAAGAAAAGGAGGAGAAGAAGGAAGAAAAGAAGGAAGAGAAGAGGGCCCGAAGGGCTTCTCCTATCTTCGACCTGAGCGCGTTGGGCTCGTAAGTTTTTTGCACCTGTGCTGATTGGTTCGTATGCAGGCAATCCTCCGACGGCTCTAGTGATGGTGCGCGCGAGATGATGGGGGAGTCGAACATTGCGTCGCCTCCTCCTCATACGGTGGCGACTTCTGGTGACGCCGCGCCAGTTCCTCCTGTGCAGGAGAGGTTGGTGGTTGCGCCCCAGAATTTCGCAGGCGGGCCTATGGGTTCGCCTTCGGAGCACGTAAGTTTTTCTGCTTGATGTTACGGGTGGAGCCCGCAAGTGTCTTCGTATGCTGATGTTGTTTATGATTCTTTGTGTTGGGCGTAGCCCCCAAGTCCTGCTCTCACTACTATTGCCTGTTGCTGCAGCCTTTTGTCCAAGAGGCCAAGCGGCTGGTGGAGGAACGCCTGACGCTGGAGGCGAAACTGCGGCAGCTTCAAGGTATTCGTCTGCCTTGTAGTACTTCTCTTGATTATCTTGGTCCTGGTCTTTGACACTTGCTTGTTGTAAATGCAGAGGAGCATAACAACTCTCTTCATGAGGTCGATGCTCTGAAGAAGAGCCTTGGCCAATCGGAGCAGAAGGCCGAAACTGCCGCTGGTGCGAGAGAGCGCCTTGAGCTGGAGCTGACGAAGGCAGCCGAAGCGAGAGAGCGTCTGCAGCGGGAGGCCGCAGATCGTGAGGAACAGCTGGCCACCGTTGCGGCTGCTCGTGAAAAGGGGGTGGCGGAGAAGCTCATGGTTGCTGCCAAGGCTATTTCGGGTGAGCGTTAGCTTTTGTACTTGCTTCTTTTTCTACGGATCTTCTTCTATGTTGCCTGTCTTCATGTTTTCTTCTTTTTTGTCTCAGATGCCGCAGGCATCGAGTTTGACCGCGGTGCTCTGGAGCACGGGAGTGCTCTAGATGATGCCACTGTAGCGGTCGAAGACCGCTGCAGCACCGTCGTCAACTCCCTTGCCAAGGCGAAAGAGGTCCTTGGTCGCTTCTACCAGGAGCTTTTCCCGAAGGGCGCATCCCTTGAAGATGTAGATGCCCTGGCAGAGGCTCTATCAGGCAAAGCGCCTGCAGCGTACAAGCGCAAGCAGAAGGGCATCGGCGCGTCCGTCGGGCTGGCGATGGCCATGGTGGCTGGGGCAGAGCTGGACTTGCCCCAGATTACTTCTCGGATGCCTACGGCTGCAGATGGATCCGAGGTAGCTTTCGCCGCCTACTCCGCTCGCTGCAGACGATATGGGCCCAAGCTCATTGACTTGCTGTCTGAGTACGCATTGCGGCAGCAGGGCGAAGCCAAAGCTAGGCAGTCTGGTTCTGAGGCGACTCAGTGCCCTCCGCCTTAGGCATAGTAGACGTAGGGTAGTTTGTAGTCTATTTTTGTTGTAAATATCTTTTGTAGTACCATCCTTGTGCCACGTAGTGGCCTTATATATTTTAATGAATTCCTCCGAGTTGTGCTCTATCCTTGGCTGAATGTCTGTGTGCCTTCTTTTTTCTGCTGCTATAGGTTCCTTCGAGTGCTGACCCAGTTGACACTTCATCCGAAAGGCCCTTGCGAGCATCATTGGATGATTCCTCGCAGCTCG
Organism: Avena sativa; assembly: GCA_916181665.1. Classification (NCBI taxonomy): domain Eukaryota; kingdom Viridiplantae; phylum Streptophyta; class Magnoliopsida; order Poales; family Poaceae; genus Avena; species Avena sativa. The sequence continues at coordinate 362,649,940 of OV702279.1, read as the reverse complement.
CTTTTCTTCGAGATCGCGTGCGCAGCTTGGAGAAAGATTTGCTTGGGTTACGCGGTCGCGCTGACGTTTGGAAATCCAAAGCAGACCGTGGTGCAGCCAGAGAGGAGTATTTGATGGCAGAGCTGGGTCGGCTATCCGAGCAGCTGCAATGTAAGTTGATCCTTCTTTCGGGCTGTAGCTCAGTTCTTCGGGTGAGCCTGCTGGCCTTACTCTTGTTTTGTGCGGTTGTCGCAGGTGCCAATCTTGCTCCGAGGGAAGAAAATGAGCGTATTGCTGTTCGAGTCAATTGCTTGACTCAACAGGACATGGAGGCCGGCGGCTTCTTCTGGATGGATCGTGATCGCGCCATAGTTCTAGCGACGGTGCAGGATCGTGTCCACCAGGTTTCGCGGGTGCTCCGCCAGGTGCAGACATCACTTTCCTCGGTGCTGCACGTCATGTTTCCGTTGGATGCCATGCCAACGACCCTTGCAGGTCTTCTGACGAAGTTTCGGAGTACCAGCAATGTCAAGGAGCTGGTGCGGCAGTAGCTCGTCGCCGGGGTGAAGGCTGCCTTGTCTCTTGTGAGGGTGCACCGCCCCGACGTAGATTTGGCTGCTGTGGCGACTGGGCCACCTCCTCGACCAGATAGTGGCGACTGGAATATGCGTCCGCATTACGCGGCTATAAGGCAGTATGCCGAACAGATTGTAGATTTGTTTGAGCAGCGTGCTCAGGTTATTCTTCAGAATAGGTAGGACCTGAAAATAAACAGATAGATGTAAAATTTGTATATTGCGGCTGGGCGTTTCTGTGCCCTTTGTTGTAAAGGTTTGTGAGCACGCAATGCTTTGATTGAGTACGTGCCCTTTTCGTTTGCCTGACGTAGTCAGCTACTCAGGTGTACACGTTTGGTCCTCAGTCGATGAAATCGTGAGGTGGAGGGAGCCCCCAAGTACGTATATAGTATGTAGTAAAGCAGAAAATGGTCAACCGAAGGTTGGAGGCGAGAAACTTAGCTTTATTTATGTCGTAATGGAGGAGGTACATAGTTCGGCTGAGTAGCCTTGGCTGAAAGCCTTATTGAAAGTAAAAGGGGGTAGGTTGCTACGGGTAGAATCGTCGCAGGTGCGAGATGTTCCATGGGTTGGAGTATGCGACTCCAGACTCCACGTGCTTGAGGCAATAGGCGCCACCTGGGATGACTTCGGTGATGACATAGGGTCCTTCCCATGGTGACTCGAATTTATTCGGTCGCTTTTGCTTGAGTCGTAAGACGAGGTCTCCTTCGACGAAGGACCTTGGGCGCAGCCGGCGGCTGTGGTAGTTGCGGAGACTTTGCTGGTACATCGCTGGTCTAGCTGCTGCTATATCCCGTGCTTCGTCGAGTGTGTCGACGGCATCTTTGAGTGCAGCCGTGGATTCGGCTTCGCTGTAAGCGACGACTCGTGGAGCCTGATGGCGTACTTCGGCTGGTAGCACTGCCTTGGCTCCGTGTACCATGAAGAATGGTGTGTAGCCGGTGGAGCTGTTTGGCGTAGTCCGTAAGCTCCACAGGACAGACGGTAGCTCTTTCGTCCAGTTTCCGGCTTTGTGCTCGAGTGAGCTCATGAGGCGCTTCTTGATGCCGCCGCCGATTAGGCCGTTGGCCTTTTCCACTTGCCCGTTTGTTTGCGGGTGTGCCACTGAGGCATACGTGATATTGATCCCGAGGCCTTCGCAGAAGTCCTGGAATTCTTCGGAGATGAAGTTCGATCCGTTGTCGGTGATGATGCTGTGCGGTACGCCAAACCTGTAGACAATGGATTCGAAGAACTTGACGGCGGTTTTTCCCTTCTGATTGGTGACTGGCATGGCTTCGATCCACTTGGTGAATTTGTCGACTGCAACCAGGAGGAAGACGTGTCCTTCCTTCGAGGATTTTGGCAGTTTGCCGATCATGTCAAGGCCCCATTGGGCAAAAGGCCAGGCTATGGGTATGGGTCAAAGTTCGGACCCAGGTGCGTGCGGTTTGTCGGTGAACCGTTGGCACCCGTTGCATCTTCGGACGATGTCTTTCGCGTCGCTCATGGCCGTTGGCCAGTAGAATCCTGCTCGCAGAGCTTTGGCGACAAGGGAGCGGCTGCCTGCATGGTGGCCGCATATGCCCTCATGTATATCTTGGAGTATGGCCTTGCCGTCGTCGATGGTGACGCACCGTTGTAGTACACCCATAATGTTGCGTTTGTACAACTCGCCGTTGATGATGGTGAAGGCTTTTGACCGACGAGATATGCGTCGGGCATTTGTCGGGCTGTCAGGCAATTCTCCATTTATCAGGAACTGGAGGTATGGACGTGTCCAAGTTTCTTCGACTGCCATGACCTGCATCAGGTTGACCATGGCAACTTCGGTATCCAACTTTTCGGGTCCTTCATGACTTGCTGGTAGTGTAGCCGCCGAGTGTTCTGCTTCTTCGGGTGATCCCTTGGGGAATTTCCGCTTGATGGATGGCACGCAGATCTGTTCGAGGAACACACCTGGTGGTACCTTTGCACAAGTGGAGCCGATGTTGGCGAGTCTATCGGCATCCTCGTTGCTCTCTCTTCCAACGTGCCTAAGTTCGCAGCCGTCGAACTCTCCTTCGAGTGCGTTGTATAATGCGCGGTACGCGATCATGTTTTCGGCGTGTGCGTCGCACTCATTCATCGTCTGCTGTACAACAAGGTTGGAGTCACCGTAGATGACCAGGCGCGTTGCGCCACATATTTTTGCCATCTTCATCCATGGATGAGGGCTTCTTCGGCCTCGTTGTTGGAGGCTCTGAATTTCATCCGAAGGACGTACTTCATCTTGTCACCCTGCGGGGAGGTCAGTATGACTCCTGCCCCTGCTCCGGCTTCGCGTTTGGAGTCGTCAAAATGCATTGTCCAGGACTGCGACATGTCTGGGGTGTCAAGCAGCTGCAGCTCCATCCAGTGCACCAGGAAGTCCGGAAGGACTTGAGATTTGATTGCGTGTCGCTTCTCATAGACGATGTCCAAAGGTGATAGTTCGATGCCCCACAGGGCCACGCGTCCTGTGGCCTCTGGGTTATTCAGGATGCTGTTCAGGGGTGCCTCGTTGACGACCATCACCTGGTGCTCTTGGAAGTAGTGGCTCAGTCGCCGAGCCGTCATGAACACGCCGTAGGCCAGCTTCTGGTAGTGCGGGTACCGCTGTTTTGTTGGAGTGAGAACCTCGCTGAGGTAGTAAATTGGGCGTTGTACCCCGTGGGTCTTGCCTTCTTCGGGTCGTTCAACCACGAGTACTGTGCTGACCACCTGGTGTGTGGCTGCTATGTACAGCAACAGGGGCTCGCGTTCTTTTGGCGTGACCAAAACTGGCGAGGTGGAGAGGAGCCGCTTGAGGCTTTCGAATGCGTCGTTGGCTTCTGGTGTCCACTCGAACTTGTCTGCCTTGCGCAGCAGTTGGTAAAATGGTAGGGCCTTCTCGCCCATGCGGCTGATGAACCTGCTTAGTGCCGCTACTCGCCCTGCGAGCTGCTGAACGCCCTTGAGGTTTTTCGGCTTCTCCATTGTCATGATAGCTTTGATTTTCTTCGGGTTCGCTTCGATCCCTCGTTGAGAGATGAAGTACCCGAGCAGCTGAACCGAGGGGACGCCGAAGGCGCATTTTTCTGGATTGAGCTTGATCCTGTAACGATCAAGGTTGTCGAACGTCTCGCGGAGATCGTCGATAAGTGTTCTTTCCTCCTTGGTTTTCATGACGATGTCGTCGACGTAGACTTGGACGTTGCGACCGATCTGGTCCTTGAGGCAGGCCTGCATGCATCGCTGGTACGTGGCACCCGCGTTCTTTAGCCCGAAAGGCATTGTGTTGTAGCAGAATACTCCGAACGGTGTTATGAACGCCGTTTTCTCTTGATCTTCGACCTTGAGTCGAATCTGGTTATAGCCTGAGTAGGCGTCGAGGAAGGAGAGCTTCTCACAACCTGCAGTCGAATCGATGATCTGGTCGATCCGAGGTAGAGGGAAGTGGTCCTTTGGGCAGTGTTTGTTTAGTGATGTGAAGTCCACGCACATCCGCAGGATGTCCGTGTCCTTTTTCGGGACCATCACCGTATTGGCCAGCCACTCGCTTTCCTTGATTTCCCGGATGAAGTCTGCTGCGAGTAATCTGTTGATCTCCTTGCCGATAGCTTCGGCTCGTGGCTCCGACAGTCGTCGGATAGACTGCTTGACTGGCTTGGTGTCTGGGAAGACATTGAGTGCGTTCTCGGCGAATTCCCTGGGAACTCCTGGCATGTCCGCAGGACACCAGGCGAATATTTCCTAGCGCTCACGGAGGAATTCGACGAGCGCGCCTTCCTATGCGGTGCTGAGGTCGTTGGCGATCAGCGCCGTCTTGGAGGCGTCTGTCGGATGGACCTGCACTTTCTTGGTGTTGACGGTGGAGTCGAAGGACACGTCGGGTGCGTTCTGCCTTGTGACTGGGGGTAACCCATTGTCCGTCACCTCGCGGAGCCTTACGAGCTCGTCTTGCATGCCGAAGGACTGGGAGATTTTGTTGAAATCCCTGTCGCATTGGTCCGATCGGGTGAAGCTCCCGTGGACTGTGATGACGCCCCTTGGTCCTGGCATCTTGAGTAGTAGGTATGCGTAGTGTGGGACGGCCAGGAATCTTGCGAATGCTACACGTCCCAGGATGGCGTGGTATTGCGACGGCCAGTCCACCACTTCGAATTCTAGGCGCTCCTGCCGAAAGTTGTCCGGCTTCCCGAAGATGACGTCGAGCCCTATTTTACCCAGGGGGAAGATGCCCTTCCTTGGGACAATGCCGTGGAACGTTGTGTCTGATTGTTCCAGGCTGCATTGCGGGATCCGCATAGCTGCTAGAGTGCTTGCGAACATTAGGTTGATGCCGCTGCCGCCGTCCATGAAGACGCGACTCATCTCGAAGCCTCCGATCTGCGCCTCCAGCACCAGGGCAGCATGACCTGGGCGAGGGATCTGGCAAGGGTGATCCGCGCGAGTGAATGTGATGCAGGACTCCGATCCGCTGAGGTACTCAGGGATTGCAGGTGGAGTTGCCACGGCCAAGTTGATTTGTCGGGTGATTTTCTTCTGCACCCTATTGGTGGGGCGTCCTTTCTGGATCATATTTAGTGCTCCCTTTGGTGGGGGGTATGGGACCCCGGCGTTGTTTTGCGCTGGTGCAACTGGTTGACTTTGGCCTCCATTAGGCGGCGGTGGAGGAGCTCCGTGTGCTATTTCACCTGGCGCAGGTGTGTTTCCGAACGCAGGGATTGGGGCTTGTTGCCTCATCTGCATCATGCCTTCGCTGAGTTTCTGGAACTCGCGGCAGTCCTTGAGCATGTGGCTAGCTTTCTTTTTGCCATCTTGTTTGTCGATGTAGAAGTGGATGGTGCATGGACCCGAAAGTTTGTCGAATGCCGAGGGTCCGTTCTCGCGGTCGCGGCGTTGCCACGACTGCGTTGGTCGTCCGTTGTCGCGGAAGTTTCCGCTGCGGTATCCTCCGCTGTTGCGGCTGTTGTCATTACGGCGGTCGGCGTAGCCGGCTGCGACCATGTCGGGTCCGTCGCGGTCCTCGTAGACGCGCGATCTCCTCTTGCTGCGGCGTTCGCGTCTTTGGCTGTAGTCGTCCTCTTCGTCTGATTGCGCCCGCTGGATGCAATCTTCGCCGTCTGCCCAACTTTTGGCGATTTCCATGAGGTGGTCGAGTGTCTTGGGCTTTACACGCCCAAGTTCCTCCTTGAAGTCTGGGCGCTTGACGCCGTCCCTGAAGGCGTCGATGGCCCTTTCTTCGGAGATGTGTGCTGCGGAGTTCTTGGTTGTAGACCAGCGTAGTATGTACGAGCGAATAGATTCACCCGTTCTCTGAGTGCAGGCTCGCAACTCTTCGATAGAGGCGGGCCTCTTGCTGGTACCTTTGAAATTTCGGATGAAGCTGTAGGCGAGCTCCTCCTAGCTTCGGATGGATCCTGATGATAGGCTGCTAAGCCAGACCCGCACCGCGCCTGTCAGCTGCAGCTGAAGGCATTGCATGGCGGTTTCTTTGTTGCCTCCGTGAAGCTTGACGGATGACAGATGGTCACTGAGCCAGGACTTTGGATCTTGCGTGCCGTTGAACTTCGAAGTATCCGAAGGAAGCTTGAAGTTGCGTGGCATCTGCGTTCGCCGAACAGATCTGCTGAAGCATCGAGCTCCGCAGAGTTCTCCTTCATCTTCATCCATCTCAGATTCGGACGAGCATGCGCGTTTAGCACGTGCTTTGTCGATCTTGCGCTGTGTAAGCTTGTCTCTGGCGTCGTAGTCACGTTTATGGCGGTGCGAGCTTTTCTTTCTTCGAGGGAGATCGTGCTCCTCTTCCTCTTCGGATGAGGGGGTGGGGCTCCAGTCGCGCCTGGCCGGAGCTTTTTTCTTTGGCTCCGCAGGAGCGTCTTCGTGGAGCGCAGCTCCGATTAGTCCTAGTCCGGTGAGTGCGGACCTATGCATGGCCCTTTTCGGGTCCCCCTCCGGAGGTGGGTGAGCCGCGAGATACGCAGTGGCTGCCATGATCGCAGCTTGTGGCGTCTTCGGGATGATGTTGCCGTCATCGTCCATATCCACGAACGATGTATGGAGAGTTCGGGTCACGTCACGCCGCTCCTTGGGGTCCATGTTTTCCACCCGAGAGCGGTGCTTGTTTCCCTGATTTTTGTTTGTGCTAGAGCCGGGTTCCATGGCGGAGAGCGCAGCTCGTCGTGCACTGGACTCAGAGGCTGCTTGCTTGCGTTTGTCGAGCGTCTCCTGTATCTTGACTTGCTTCTTGTGCTCCTCGATGAGGAGGTAGTGGTATGCCCTCAACAGATCACGTGGGGAGTCCAGAGGTAGGACTATTTCGCCTGCGACGGCGCGGCGTGCTTCGACCCATCCTTCTTTGCTAAGTTGGATGAGGTGGCCTCTGTTTTCCCCGTTTTCGCCGTTTCCACCGTTTTCGCCGTTTCTGTCCTGCGGGTTGGGGTTGGGCGGCGGGTTAGGCGTTTCCTCGTCGGTTTGGATGACTGCGGCGCACAGATAGCGCCTGCAGATTGGTTGGCTGCTGCCGCAGCTTTCGGATCCGGAACCGTAGGTCCCTTCATCCGAAGGTGGATCGCACAGATCAGAGTTGCAGCTGCTACTGCTGTAGAACTCATCTGGTGATGGTGACGTGCGTAGCACGGGGTGTGGAGCCCACGAAGCGGGCCTGATTGACGGCACGGGCACCCGCTCAGGGAGGCGGAGGGTGCCAGTTTGTCCCACCTGGAAGAAGAAGCTCCCGAACAAGATTTCGAGTCCATCACCTACGGGCTCGAAATCCTTCATGGTATCCGGCGAGTGGGCGGTGAAGTCGAAAGCGCCGAAGAGGAGGTGATTCTCCGTCGCCGCGGAGTTGTAGATCGATCGGGTCGGAACCGTCATGACCGCACAATCAGCAACCCCGATTCCCACAGACGGCGCCAATTGACGAGGTTTAATCTCGTCAATGCCCATTGTTATGGACTTGGGTTTTGGAGAAGATGGGGATGCTGGAGATCGTGGCACGGTTAACAGACAAGCAACCAGGGGACACGAGATTTAACCAGGTTTAGGCCCCCGGAGGGAAAACCCTACTCCTGCTTGTCTGCTCTTTGATTACGGCGGAACCGAAGGTTACAGGGTGCGCAGATTCGATCTGGCGTGGATGCGTGTGCGAAAGTATGAGTCGAGTTGCCCTAGGACGTGCCCTCCTGGCCTTTATATAGACTTAGGCAGGTCCCGGGCGTAGTCCTAGTCGGTTACAAGTTCTAGGGTTTTACCCCTTTGAATTTCCTATCTCCTCTAGTCTTGCTCTTCAAGGATCCGAAGACGTCATGGGCCTTGGCCACCCGAAAATCTTCATGGGCCAGCGTATGTCTGCCGTGGGCCTTCCTTGGGCTGGACTAGGTATGCTGAAGTTGCGTACCCGTAGGGTGTAACCATGTCAGTAGCCCCCGAGTGATCAGTCGAATCGTAGATTCGGCTGGGGACTCTTCCATCTTTTCGGGAGCAGCTATATGTTAATAGTATATGTGTGTAGGGATTGTTGATGCGTGTGCCTGACTCACCTGACGGATCAGGGTCAGTTAACTGTCTTAGGACGAAACAACACGATCTTCTTCAGGTTCGGGTCCCTTAACCCGGACCTGGAACATATGCTGGCGTAATTCAACTCAGGCCGCGGAGGACTTACAGGAGTGGAATTCCAGTGATTTTAATTGGTGTACCCAACGCGTCCGTCAGGATTTTTCATCGTACCTGCTGGTACGGATTCATACTAGCAGAGCGCAGTCAGGTGCGTTGCTAGGCCATCAGATGATATCTGTAGGTCTTATCTTTGCGTCGCAGACGCAGCATCCGAACATTTATCACCTCGGAGGTGCTTCGGGTGGCCAAGGAGATTGTTGCTCACTCAGCGTTTTGCTGGGGCAGAGTTGCCAAAAAGTTTTTGCGTGCTGATCCGAAAGATCGCAGTCGAAGATTTCATAGGGTGCGCGACGAGCCCAAAAAATGTTTCTCGGATGGCCTTCACTGTCAGTAGTAAGCTTGTAGAAAAATTCTGCATCCCTATCTTTCTGTGACGCCATATAGTTCAACATATATTCAGCATCTCTACCTTCAATTTTTTTTTCTTGGACTCCGCAACAAAGTTATACAAATCTCTGGGTATAAACCCGACCTTGTCGGGACCACCAGCCTGATGTTCCATGACATCCATTATCCTGTGTGTGCGGAGGCCACCAATCCCATAACCAACTACATCAGCCTTATGTGTCCATCTGTCATCTTACGGTGAGTGTACAAGTAAGCAAACTCGCCTTCCTTAGCGAGTGGATGATTATGCTCATCCTCAAACTTCTTCACGAACCATTCACCAGTAGCCGCACTCATCTCAATCTCAAAATGAGCTTTGCATCCACACCGAGTAAGAGCCTTTGGAGTTCTTTTTGGGTTAGTTCTTTTAAAGTTCGCCAATGTACGGTATCCTTCCTTAAAGCACGTGTAAAGCCGCCTGAAACGCATCCTAGTGCCCGACAAGTATTTCACCTCTTCCTTCCTAACACTGAACCCTTTCTCACCTTTGCATATTCATTATAGAACTGGTATCCTTCATCCTCACTCCTGAAGGTCTTGCTAACAATGCGGTGATACTCATCACGCTCTTCCAAGGTATCGCCTTCACCATCCATGTCTGAAAATTGACATCATCAGAGTAAGATTCATGCTACCATCAATTAAATTATCAGAGTATAATTGTCATCTCAGTACCAATTTATACTAGCAAATTCTGGTTATTTTTCACCTTTTAAAAAAGCAGTGCCATATTGTTAATATTGAGCTATTGACTAGAAAATAATGTCTACAATAGAGAAGAATAAAACACCCTGCTATAGGCCTATAGAGCTTGGTTCATGTAATCAGTACATCGATTGTAATGTAGTACAACTTTCTGTCTAAATATGTGAGTTTTGTCTAAAGATTGAGTGCTACTCCAGTGTTGCTGGACTAATGAAATTTTATTGTCTGAATTTGATTCGAGTAATCGTATATCGGCTCATTGATCACTGTGATACTACTTGAATTTAACCAGAACAATGATGTACACAGAGATAAAAACTACAGTCGCTCTTACTCAACAATTAGAGAGAACTGAATTTCAGCAGCCAAACAGCTAGAACCGTACCTTCCGTGGGAGCTACAAGAGGCGGCAGGGTATGGGGGGGGGGGTCAAGGAGGCGGCGCCGGCCGAGCTGTGGGAGGCTTCGGCGGCGGCCCTGGGAGCTGTGGGAGGCGGCGGCGGCCCTCCTGTAGCGGCGGCAGGGGATGGGGGCCGAGAAGGCGGCAGGGCGCGTGGTATGTGGGCGTGGGAGGTAGAAGAGGCGGCAGGGGATGTGGGGTCGAGGAGGCGGCGCTGGCCGAGCTGTGGGAGGCGTCGACGGCGGCCCTGGTAGCTGTGGGAGGCGGGCGTTGTCGTGCGGGAGAGGAGGCAGAACTGGACAAGGCGGCGGCGGGTGTTTTTTTCCCTGTATTGAGCTAAATGGGCTAGTTGGGCCTAATCTGCCGGTGCCGTCCGATAAAATCATACTGTTGCCTCCACCTGAGCAGTAAAAGGTACGTTAAAACTTGCCAAACAAATTGGTTTGTTCATGATGTTCAAATCAAAAAAATCATGACATTAAGATATAATTTTGTTTTAGTTAGAGATTTGAGCCTCTCTCTATTCATTACATTAAATAGGTGTCCCTTGCAACTTCCAAAGAAAGAAAATTAGAACTAACCTACATAGAGTTCTCCACTTAATCCAAGGATAATGGCATAACTGGTTTCATGCTTCACTAAGGCTGGTCATAGTAGGTGTAACTTCACTAGTAACTAAGAGTCCAACTCAGCATTTTTGGTTATGTGGCAATGATTTAATGAAGAGATAGATAGATTAAGTAACTAGCTATGTTACTGTAACATCACATGTACCAATGCAAAGTGTATCTACAGTCTAATTAATGTGACATTGCATATTACCACATCTAAGTTACTTGTCACTATGAAGATGTAACTTAGACTAGTAATATATTACTCCCCACTATGACCAAACTAACCAGAATAAGCCTTGTGCTACTCAGATTTGTCCACCGCTTGAAACACTCTTTACTTTTGCCCTCCTCCATGTAAGCCAACCTCGTCGCTACCCACACACACACAGAGCGTCTCCATCGAGTCAAGGACTTTGACTATTACCTGACGTAGATTCTAACATGAGTGGCACCTACAAAATGATGATAGGGGGACTTGCTAGTGCAATTACCTATTTGCTCTCATTTGTTTCCATACGATGACACCCCGACGGGTTTTTGACTCTTCTAGTGATAGATTGACCGCTGCTATTTATTGTGTTGACAACCCCACGTGTTAACTTTTAATCATTACTTTTGTGTTGCCATGAAGATGAAAATAAAAGTAAACGAGATGCCAACTTCATTATATTTAGTAAACTTCATTATACTAGAATTTATACAAACCACTGACATGATTTAAGATAAAAATGTAAATTGTATTTAGAAACCTAAACTAACTAATTCTACATCATTTGTTTCTCCCCTTCCTCTTTGTCCTTGGTTGCAGCGGATGGGAACTCGGATGAACCGCCCTCGCCCACCTCCGCTCCGATCACCGCCGCCGCCTTCAGTCACATATTCGTTGCCCTTCCACACCGAGGAGGTCGCTGGAGGAGGTAGTCCCTTTTCCCGGCGAGGCTGGTCGCCATGTTAGTTGCTTCGACAGACTGTCGGACTATGATAAGGCCAGCTTGTGCACCAGACAGTCCGGTGAACTGGGGCCTAGCCAAGGTGGCGGCCCTCTTGGACTTCATCAACGCCGAGGACGCGGTCTACGACATGAAGGACCAGCTGGCCAAGAACAACATGGACGGCAGGGCGCGGTCGGTGCTGGGCCAGTCCCAGGAGGCAGGAGCTGTACGACGGCATGGGGTTCACCTTCACGGAGGCGCACGACGACATCAACCGCCGCGACTACACCGGGGGAAGGAAAAAGGCCGAGGAAGCCGCACCGATACATCGACTACTTCCTGCAGATAATTGTCGTCTGTTCGGCCATCACCGACCTCATCTAGTGAAGAACGTTGTCCAAGACAAAAGGGATATATTATGTGTCATTATATTATCTTCGTTTTAAATTATAAGATATTTTAGCTTTGTGAATAAAATGTATTTAGACTTTTTTCAGTGTATACGTTTACTCAAATTTAAAATGAACCTACTATTAAAAAAAGTTTAAATACATTTTATTTACAAATATAAAACATCTTATATTTTAAAATAGAGGGAGTATATTAGTACTACTAAGACCGTTTGGTTTACTATAATTTGACTGTCTTTTTGTTTTGATTCCATCGCACAAGAGGACGAGACATCATGTGGCATTTTTTCTTTTGCCACGGGACAAGTTTAATTCATACTTGTCCGGCCACATATGTTCGGCGACCCATAATAGCTCTTGTTACAGCATCTCCACTCGTTGGACGAATCCAGACTAAAAATCGGACCTTTTTTGGCCGGACGAAACGCGTTTTCGGCCTGGATCCGCCGAGCTTCTCACTCGCGTATCCAGGCCGAGTTCTAGGTTCAGCGAAATTCAGTTAAACTCGGCGAAATATGGGCGAATATAGGCGGATTTCATTAAGTAGGGCAAGGGCGCACATATTACATCGAAAATAACTAGGAAAAGGCCGCCGCCATGGTCGACGTCGGACGCCGCAACTACAGGCTGAGCCAGGGGTGGTTGCCGGCCTGGATGTGCTCCATGACGCCGGCGAGAGTTCGCCATGGAATGCTCCACCAGCGGCGGCAGAAAGCCACATTGTGACGCAGCGGCGGCGGCGAGCCCGGCGTTCCGTCGTGTCGGGCGAGTTTCTCGAGACGCCTGTCAGCGAAGAACTGTCTCCAGAAGACCAGGTTGCTAGGATCCTCGGCGAGATCCGGGTCTCTTCGGCCGGCACCGGCGGGACAGGGATCCCGTCGGCGCTGAGTTGCCGGCCTAAGGGGAGACGAGTGTCCGATGGCGCCATATAGCGCGCCTCGCGGAGCAGACGGGCTTCCCACGGCGGCATCGTGCGCCGCCCGGGAAATCCCTCGGCCATGGCTTCTCGACGGAGTTCAGGAGGAAGAAAGGTGCGAACGTCCGAAGTTCGCCGGAGTTGGGGGGTGTGAGAGACTGTGAAGAGAGACGGCGAGATGTACGCCTTTTATAGGCGGAGTTCGGCGGCGATGGCGGGAGGGGTGTAGCGGCAAGGGCGGGAAAAGGAAAACGGCGGGAAGGATGGCGACGATTCGGCTTCAGTCGCTGACAGGCTAGTTGTTGGGGAGATGACCTTGGGTAGGGTAAAGACGGCGAAAGATGAAAGGAAGTTGCCCATCTTGTTTCCGAGTTATTGATTGAGTCGGTCGAATCCTGTAGAGGTCGGCCAGGACAGGGAAGGACAGGACCATTATGACAAAGGCAAGGCATTACCTGGCCGAGATGTTATGTAAGTCGGCCGGATTAGTCCGAGTAATCTTGATGCAGGTGAAGGACAAGCCGAGCTACGTGAGGTAAGGCCGAATGATACAAAGCTTGCAGGAGAAGGAGAAACCCAAGGTCAAACCCTAGCTGCAGGTTAGAAGGAATCTGAGCGGAGCCAAGCACTAGAGACAAAGGCGCAGAACGTTAGAGGGGCAGAAGGAGGTCACGGAGGCGACAGTCTTGAAGCCCGAGGCACGCTAAGGGGCCCTCCGGAGCTTTGCCGTCGTTAGAAGGGCGACAAGGAATGGAGGGCGCCGAACTACTAATTTGGGACAAGCATATTCCTCGAATATGCTTGCCCCGTCAGCCCTAAAGGGACCCATGCTCTCCTTTATAAGGGGAGGCTTGGACCCTGAGGAAGGGATCGGCTCATTTAGTACCGTTAGGCTGGTAAAGTTCTTCCTTTCTCCTTGAATACAGCTCAAGGAGCACTTGTAACCCAAGGAAGGAGAAATAAAGATCTTTGCCTTTGTCTTCTGCGTGTAGAATCAACTGCATCTTCCCTCCCCAGATCCCTCTAGCATCCATTGGCCCCATACTTTAGCCTACCCATGGCATCTGCCGTGCCACCACCACGACAGTTGGCGCCCACCGTGGGGCCAGCAGCGGTGCTAGCTGGAGTCATGATCTGGACGGGAAACTTCATCAACACTGGCGAGCGCGTTGTTTCTGGCTTGGTCCGGAGATTCGATCTCTGTGACTATGTCAGTGACAATGCGGGCAGCTTCAGGGGAAAAACTCCCCCGTGCAACGGTGTCTTCATCAGCTTGGGCGGGCACAGGGTCTACGTCGGCGTCGACATCTCCGGCATTTATCCTCACCAGGTTGTTGATGCAGGAGAGCCACCCCTTAGCGCTACGAACCGTCAGCGCGGAGCGCATCCGGTGAGCAGCGTCGAGGTGATGGTTGCGGCCGGAGTACAGGCGGGAGTAGCAGGTGCCGGATCAACCAGAGACCTCGCCGCGGGCGTGCAGATCGCGCCCAGGCAGACGACACCACCACCCACCAAGGTAATCCCCCCAGTGACCAACCAGGCTGAAGTACAGGACACTACCCCAAAGGCACCAAGAGTGAGAGGGCCACCTCTGGAAAGACCAGAAAACATTCTTCAGGCAACCATAGAAAACCTGACTACACCTGTAGCGCCGATACTTGATCCGGCAAATGCTCAGGCAGAGTTAGAAGAAACCAGGCAAAAGGTGCTGGTAGAGGCAAAAAAGGTGTCAGCCTTGCGGGAGTCCTTAAACAGGACCCTGCGAGAATATGCCAAAGCTAATAAGCTTGGCGTCGCTCCCGAACGGGTTGACGAGTTGAGATTAAGAGGGAAGAACCTCATAGATGATATCAACAAGGAGCATGATGCTCATAAGGCAGAATCAGTTGATTTGGGTTTGCCGAGGTACAATACCCCGGCAAAGAACCTGAGAGCGGCAAATGCCGCAGCATTAGAGTTAGAGGGATTGACCGGCGAAGCCCGGCAGAAACAACAAGAAATAGTGAATGAGATGGTGCGCATCGCGAACCAGCAAAACGAAGAAATACTCAGGGCAGACCCAGCGAGGCCAGGGGCCTCGCGAATGGTTCACTCGGCTGGAGCAGCACCTGCCTTGTCCGTAGCAGCAGCGTCTTCACCCGGAAACAATGCACGAAGGGACAAAGCGGTAACTTCAGGAAAGAGAAACAAGCAAATCGTTCCGTATGATCCGGCGATAGCTGGGAAAGCAAACGAGAACAGAGGCAATGGAAGCCGAGGTAACAGTGGTGAGAAGAATCTCGGCCGTGTTGAGAAAGACGGCGGAAGCCGAGGCAATGGAGACCTCGGTAGAAGAGAACTCGGAAGAGGCAATCACGAGAACAATATCCCGGTTGAAGTAAGGAGAGAACCACCGCTCAACCCACAGCCAAGACATGAACCTCGGCAGGAAAGAGAAGCAAGACCAGCTTGCCACAATCAAGTAAATGAAAGGTACAATGATGGTTATTCCGAGATGGAATATGCGATCCATGGTGGAAATAACCACTATGGAATGCAAGACAGAGTTCTGTATAGAGATTTGCCATCAAATGATGCCAGAGTAAAGCTAGACCGGCTATACCGATCCGAGATGCTGGAAGAACAGGGTCCACCGGGTCCGACGTGCTTCGGACCACGGATCATGGGCGAACCACCTGTGCCGAACTTTCAGCTGGCAAGAGGCACTAAGACATATAATGGGAGCACCAAACCACAAGACTGGTTGATTGATTATGCCACAGCTGTGAAAATAGCAGGTGGGAACTTGCGATGGGCAGTACGGTATGTCCCATAAATGTTGGAGGGACCAGCTAGGGTATGGCTGAATAATCTACCAGCAGGCAGCATCAACTGTTGGTTGGATTTTGAAGAAATGTTCGTTAGCAACTTTACCAGCACATACAAGAGGCCAAACAGGCCGCAACAATTAGCCATGTGCAAGCAAAGGCCGAATGAAACGGACAGAGAGTTTTTAACTCGGTGGTGTAACTTGAGAAATTCGTGTGAAGGAGTTATAGAGTCACAAGCAATAGCTTGGTTCGCACAAGGATGCCGTTATGCCAGTGTGTTATGGCAGCGACTGCAAAGAGATATGCCAACCACATTAGCAGAAACCATCAGAATAGCGGACTCCTATGCATTGGGAGATCCGACGCAACCAGAATTAATGTCGGCAGATCATCGGGAGCAACAAGACCAGTATGCTAGAGATTTGGCCGGGTCATCCAGGCGAAATGACTTTAGAGGAAGAAGAAGAGAAGAAAGGCCGGATTATAGATATAATTCGGCCCAAGTGGCAGCGGTAGCGCAAGATCAGCCGAGTCACGGAACGACTCAACGGCAAAAGAATGGTCCTCAGCAGTGGACACCAAGGAATGAAGGAAAAAGACAGTGGACTCCAGAACAAAAGAAGCAATGGCAGGAGAGGCCGAAGTACACGTTCGAATCTATGTTAGATCAGCCGTGTAAATTTCACACGTCAAACCCAGCCAGACCGGCCAACCATACGACCCGCCAATGTGCATGGATGAAAAATGCAATGGGAAACCCCGCAGGCATTCAGGCAGCACCTCTCCAAGTGCATCAGCAGCATCATCCGTAGTTGACTGGAGCAAATGCACAGCAACTGATGTTACCGCCTCCTCCCCCGAGATACGATAACTCGGACCGGAGA
Organism: Avena sativa; assembly: GCA_916181665.1. Taxonomy (NCBI): domain Eukaryota; kingdom Viridiplantae; phylum Streptophyta; class Magnoliopsida; order Poales; family Poaceae; genus Avena; species Avena sativa. The sequence goes on along the minus strand of OV702279.1, from coordinate 362,633,658 downwards.
GATGCGGTACATCAAGTGATGAACCAAGGCCAGGATGGAAGGACAAATCCAGGAAATAATGGACGCAATGATTACAGAGAACATCATCAGTCTTATTGCGTGTTCACGACGGAACAGCAAGACAAGCAGAGTGTGCAGCGCCGGCATATGGAAGTAAATGCGGTTATGCCGACAGTGCCAAGATATATGCCTTGGTCAGATCAAGAAGTAACTTGGAGCATAAAGGATCACCCCAAGATAATGCCGAGTCCGGGGTCGTATGCACTCGTGTTGGATCCAACATTTGTTGGACCGAGCATTAATGTGAAATTTTCAAAGGTTCTCATTGACAATGGGAGCATATCAACATCATGTACAAAGATACCATGCATAAACTCGGAATATCCCAGAACATGCTGCAATCCACGAGGACCACTTTCCATGGGATAGTACCAGAGCTTTCATGCGAACCCATTGGTAAGGTCCGAGTGGATGTGTTATTCGGCACAAGAGATAACTGCAGAGCAGAAAACTTAGAGTTTGAAGTGGTGGACCTAGAGAGTTGTTATCATGCTTTACTCGGACGGCCAGCGTTGGCCAAATTCATTGGCAGTTGTCATGTAAGTTATCTGAAAATGAAGCTACCCGGACCACGAGGAGTGATAACAGTAGCAGGGGATTACAAGAAGTCAATGGAATGTTCTTCAGTCGGGTCAAATTTGGCCAAGTCATTGGTTATAGCAAGAGAAAAAAGAAGGATTCAGGAGGTAGCAGCCCTCGCTCAGTCGGCACAGCTGAATATGCCGGCATTAGCCAATCCACATGAAAGTGTCTCCTTTCAGCCAACTAAAGAAACGAAGAAGTTTCAGATAGATGAGCAATTCCCAGAGCGTACTGTTACTATTGGTGCAAGCCTAGATGCTAAATAGGAAAGCGAGCTCACCAACTTCCTCCGTGAGAATCGGGATATCTTTGCATGGTCAACTCAGGATCTGCAAGGTGTTCCGAGGGAGTTGGCTGAGCACTCTCTGAATGTAAGGCCAGGAGCAAGGCTGGTGAAGCAACCTCTCCGCCGCTTCGCCGAAGACAGGAGAAAAATAATAGGGGATGAAATACCTCGGCTCCTTGCGGCCGGGTTCATCATGGAGGTGCTGTATCCGGATTGGTTATCAAATCCGGTGCTAGTAGAAAAGAAGAAAGATGATCCGAATGTAGCCATTGTATGGCGAATGTGTATCGATTACACGAACCTGAACAAGGCGTGTCCAAAAGATCCTTTTTCCTTACCTAGAATAGACCAAGTCATTGATTCGACCGCTGGTTGTGAATTATTGTCATTTGTAGACGCGTATTCTGGTTTTCACCAGATACCGTTAAATCCGGCCGATCAAATAAAGACTGCGTTTATTACCCCGTACGGGGCTTATTGCTGTCGCACAATGACATTCGGCCTGTGCAACGCAGGAGCAACATATCAAAGGTGCATGCAAAAATGTCTACATGACCAGATAGGAAAAAATGTACAAGTATATGTGGATGATGTGGTCATCAAAACCAAAGAAGGCAAAACACTACTGGATGATATACAGCAGACTTTCGCGAACCTGAGGAGGTTCCGAATGAAGCTTAACCCGGAAAAATGCACATTTGGCGTCCCAGCAGGAAAATTACTCGGTTTTCTCGTATCTAGCCGAGGTATAGAGGCCAACCCAACCAAGATAAGGGCAGTAGAAAGAATGGAGTTGCCAAGGTTTCTAAATGACGTACAAAAATTCACGGGTTGTTAGCCTCGCCCAGCCGGTTTGTATGTCGGCTGGGAGAGAAGGCATTACCACTCTATCAACTGATGAAGAAATCAGATAAGTTCATTTGGACTCCACAAGCAGACAGCGCATTTCATGAATTGAAAAGGATGTTGGTCACAGCGCCCATTTTAGCTTCTCCATTATCAAAAGATCCTATGTTACTCTACATAGCGGCTACCAACAGAGTAGTAAGTGCTGTCGTCGTAGAACGAGTCGAAAATGATAAGTCAGTATAGAGACCGGTGTATTATTTGAGCGAGGTGTTATCCGCTTCAAAGCAAAATTACCCACATTATCAGAAGATGGATTATGGAGTGTACATGTCGGCAAAGAAACTTAAACATTACTTCGAAGAGCACCCCATCAAAGTGATTTGTGAAGCACCCATAGCCGACATATTGAGCAACAAAGGTGCAAGTGGCCGAATAGCAAAATGGGCAATTGAATTGTCACCTTATGCTCCGCAATTCGATAGGAGATATGCAATCAAATCTCAGGCTGTGGCCGACTTCTTTGTAGATTGGGCCGAGGTGCAATATGAGCCACCATTACCAGACCCGAATTATTGGAAAATGCACTTTGACGGTTCCAAACTAAGAAATGGCTTGGGGGCAGGAATAGTGTTAACCTCGCCCAAAAGAGATCAGCTGAAATATGTGCTGCAAATACATTTTGCCGCGTCAAACAACGTATCCGAATATGAAGCACTGGTCCATGGATTGAAGGTGGCAAAAGAGATTGGCATACGCCAAATCTTATGCTATGGGGACTCAGATCTAGTAGTACAACAAGTCTCAGGCAATTGGGACGCGTTGGATGATAATATGGCTTTGTATAGATTTCATGTGCAAAAGATCAGTGGATACTTTGAAGGGTGTGAATTTCACCACATAACTCGGGCAGAAAACGATGCCGCAGACACGTTGTCAAAGCTAGGATCAAGCAGGCAGTCAATTCCCCCAGGTATCGCCCTAGAGCACCTAAGGAAACCATCGATAAAACCATCACCGGAGTCCGAATCCATCTTTATTCCGACAAATTCAGCAAAAGATAGTGTGCCGATGGAACTTGACCAGCAATATAACCCGGAATTCCCCAAGAGGAAGGCAGCTGAGGTAAGCGTAACTATGGAGAAAGCCGAGGTAGTTATGTCGGCAGAAAACATGGAAATAGACAGTGAGACCACACCAGAGAAAATCACGCCTGTATGGGCGCAACCCATATTCTCTTTCCTTAAAGATGTGACTTTGCCGAATAATGAGGTGTTAGCAAGACAAATAGCAAGGAGAGCTAAAGCTTATACGATCATAAATAATGAGCTATACAAAAGAAGCGTCACAAGTGTATTGCAAAGGTGTGTGAGTTCAGCAGAAGGCCAGGAGATCCTCCTAGATATACATCAAGGAGAATGTGGACATCATGCCTCATCTCGTGCCTTAGTGGCCAAAGCATTCAGGCATGGGTTTTATTGGCCAACGGCGTTGAAAGAAGCCAAAGAGCTGGTTGAAAAATGCAATGGATGTCAAAGATATGCAACCAAGATACACATGCCGCCGTCCGAGTTAAAAACGATACCCATTACTTGGCCGTTTTCTATGTGGTGCTTAGATATGGTGGGACCATTTAAGCCGGGCCGAGGGGGGATGACCCACATATTGGTTATGGTGGACAAGTTCACAAAATGGATTGAAGTGAAACCAATAAAAAATTGCGATGGGCCCACAGCAGTGAAGTTCCTCAAAGATATTATCTTAAGATATGGATACCCGCACAGTGTTATTACAGATAACGACACAAACTTTGCAGAAGGAGCTTTCGCTAGATTTTTCCAAGAGAAACACATAAGATTAGATGTTGCCTCTGTGGCTCACCCAGCATCCAATGGGCAAGTGGAAAGGTCTAATGGACTAGTATTGTCCGGAATAAAACCACGACTCGTCGAACCGCTGCAAAGGTTGGCAGGATGTTGGATTGAGGAACTACCAGCAGTATTATGGAGCCTCAGAACTACTCCCAACAGATCAACAGGTTTTACACCATTCTTTCTGGTATACGGGGCAGAAGCCGTGCTTCCAGCCGACATAATACATGACTCGCCAAGAGTTACTCAATATACAACTTCAGAAGTAAATGAAGTAGCCTGGCAAGATACTGTTGATCTGCTAGAAGAAGCCAGAGAGCTGGCGCTATCAAGATCAGCTATTTATCAGCAGAACTTGCGACGATATCACAGCAAGAAGGTGAATCCAAGAGTGTTCAAAGAAGGAGATTTAGTTCTCCGACTGGTGCAATGCACGGCCGGGATGCACAAGCTGTCGCCTCCATGGGAAGGACCATTCGTCATGAGCAAAGCATTGCACAATGATGCCTATTACCTAATCGATGCTCAATCCCCTGAAAAGAACAGGGCAGACAAAGCCGGCGAAGAAACGAAAAGGCCATGGAACGTAGCTTTACTTCGTCCATTTTACTCGTACAGTCATCAGTGACACATTGTAAAGTAATATCTCAAGATCAAGCACCAATTTTGTTTTGAACCTCGGCATCCAGAGCAGTGACTCGGGGACTGCCATATGTTATTTCAATTTTAGGTTATGTATTAAACCTCGGCATCCAGAGCAGTGACTCGGGGACTGCCATATGTTATTTCAATTTCATGTTGTGTATTAAACCTCGGCATCCAGAGCAGTGACTCGGGGACTGCCATATGTTATTTCACTTTCATGTTGTGTATTAAACCTCGGCATCCGGAGCAGTGACTCGGGGACTGCCATATGTTATTTCAATTTTATGTGATGTGTTAAACCTCGGCATCCAGAGCAGTGACTCGGGGACTGCCATATGTTATTTCAATTTTATGTGATGTGTTAAACCTCGGCATCCAGAGCAGTGACTCGGGGACTGCCATATGTTATTTCAATTTTATGTGATGTGTTAAACCTCGGCATCCAGAGCAGTGACTCGGAGACTGCCGTATGTTATTTCAATTGTATGTTATGTACTCAACCTCGGCACCTTGAGCAGCGACTCGGCAACCGTCTTATATTATTTCTGAAATTTGGTTTACACACTAGACTTCGGCGCCATAGGCAGTAACTCGGGGACTGCCATATATTGTTTCGAAGTAGTGGTTAGCCTTTGATACAAGGAAGGTATCAAACTTCGACACTCAAAGTAAGAACAGCTCAATCTCGAATGATATTCGAAGTCCACATCCAGATTAATGGGCTAAACCACGGGAGCACAAAGGCAAATATATATCTCAACATCAAGAAATTGCAGGCCGCCAAAGCAAGGATTCGGACGAACAAGACCACTTAAACAAAGTGATGACAATTACAAACATATATGTCTCAGCAGCACACGGCAAAAGAAATTCATACCACACAGAAGACGGACAAATATTCCACGTACATCATACGCCCGGCATACCAGGGATAAGAAATGACTTAGAGGTTTTTAGCTGGAGAGGCAATAACTTGGTCAGGGGCTGGGCACTCCGAGGTAGGTGGAACTTCGGCCGAGGTTGCCTCGCCCTCCACAGACCCAGGAGCGACTTCGGAGGAATCCAGAGGCTGCTGAGGAGCATCAGTTTGTGCGGTAGAATGCCCAGTACCTTTGGATGAGGATCGCGCGTCGCCATTGCCATCTGAGCTCGAACTGGAATCACCAGAAGTAGCCGAGTCATCCTCATCTTCTCCTTGTTCAGCTGAGTTTTTATCCGACGCATCCTCAACTACGACCTCGTGTTCCGGGTTAGGAAGGAAACTCGGACCTTCGTTCCAGGTATGCACGTCGGCATACTCAACGAGCTGGAAGGCGCGAGCTTGCCGAAGAGCGACAAAGGTTGGGTCCTGAACCCAACGGGAACCAGTGCGCAAATTTATCAAGATATCAAGAGAAATATCTTCATACCATGACATGATAACAGTGAGAGCCATATCAGCGCCAGCTCGTCCGGCTGATTCCCTCCAAAGACTTAGTTGCCTCTCGGATGCCATTAATCTTTCCACCAGCAATTGGACCTCATTGATATCAGGAGTTCCAGAAGTATTCGGCCAGAGAACATGGTAGGCTCGGATAGCTTCCTGCACCAAATCCCTTCCCATGATCTTCATCGGACCAACTGCAGCGCCGACAGCAACCAAGAAATCTTCCATCGAGTACTCCGAGTCCGCGTCAACAGGAACACCTCGGCGCACACGAGCACTAAGAACCGCTTTAGAGCTCACGGGCTTAGCTTCTAGAAAATTATCTGCGCAAAAGACGAATGCGTCAGTTGGCAGTAGGAAAAAAGAAAAAGATAATCCGGCTGTGCTAAGAAGCTTATGATGAATATAACTCAGCATTATCTGAAGGTATTTAGCCCAGGCAATCTTGCTCTTCTCAAAGCAAGCGATCTCCTCGCTCATTCCCCGAGTTTTCAGTTCGGCAGCCTCGAGGAGATCTTTATTTTTCTGCAGTTGCAAAGCTAGCGGATTTTTCTCCTCGGAGAACTCCTGGTCGACCTTTTCTCATTCAGACTTCTGAGAGAGCTTAAGAGCCTCCACCTCGGCGCGCAGGCGAGCTATTTCATCGTCTTTTTCTTTTAGCTGTGCCGAATGAGTAGCGCTTTGTTCTAAAAAATGCAGCATCACATCAGGCATGGGCGTGCAATCTTGGTGAGATGCTGCAAAGGTTTGTAACTCGGCTTTACCAAAGCCAAAAGAGATAAAAGAAACTTAGCGCACATTTTTAAGAAGGAAGGTATAAAGTAAAAGGGGAACTAACCTTCCAGGGTCTTGACTTTCTTCTCAAGACGGATGTTAAGATTATTGATGTTACCTGTTTACCAACAAAGTGAGCCGACATCTCGCATACAAAACAGTAAGAGTGTCGGAGATGACGAAAAGAATTGTCGACTTACCAGCTTTTTTCACCACAGGAATAACTTTCTCATATTTTTCTTCCAATTTTCTGTGCGAAAAAAGCAATCTTTGAAATTCGGCAGTCCGCCGGTCATGTGCAACCTAAGCAATAGAGCAAACGATGAATAGATATTCGAATATAAAACAGATCCGAGTCAAGCAAAACTTAACCCGGATCTAGGTGGCTGGATAATCGAAGCTAAAACAGATCCGAGTCAAGCAAAACTTAACCCGGATCTAGGTGGCTGGATATTCGAAGCTAAAACAGATCCGAGTCAAGCAAGACTTAACCCGGATCTAGGTGGCTGGATATTCGAAGCTAAAACAGATCCGAGTCAAGCAAGACTTAACCCGGATCTAGGTGGCTGGATATTCGAAGCTAAAACAGATCCGAGTCAAGCAAAACTTAACTCGGACCTAGGTGGCTGGATAATCCAAATTCAGATAGAGACAAATCAAGCAGAATTTAAGACAGATCTAGCTGGATAGAGGTTCGAATCATAAAACTTCCAAACGAATAACAAGTTATTCGCTCGCAAGCTTCGGGGACTAGAATATATATAATAGCATCTGGGGAATTAATCAAAACTCCATAAAAAACAATTACCTCATTCATCTTGTTACTATTAAGAACGATCTTGGCGGCTTAATGCAGGCGGTTGCTGATGTCGGAAAGCTGAAACGGCTGGCTGGCTGGATTACCCTCGAACTGATCGGCAGCATTCCAGTTGTTGGCGTATTCAACCAGCGAGCTGAGGCTGTTTCCACTCGCCGTGCGAGTTAGGACTTTACCTCGGACGTGATGGGTAACCACCGCTGCCGCTGGGCTTTTATGAAGAGCGAGCTGGGTACCGGTGGCCGGGGTAAAGGAGGCTTTGGCGGAGGCACTTCCTTTGCACAGCACATCGGCTATACTTGGCTGAGAAGAGACGGCAAGGCCTTTCTGGGAGGAGGAAGCTTTGGTGATGACGGCTTTTCTTGTTTTAGAAGAGGCATCAGTAGGAGATGATACCTCGGCAATGGGAACGGCGTCTTTAGGAGCCGGAGGATTCACGGTCGCAGAAGGCGCTGAGATATGGACGTCCTCGGCTAGGGAAGGGGTAACTGTGGAAACCGCGGGGGCAAGAGGCTCAGTAGAGACATTAGGGTTCACAGAGAAGGCAGCAGGGTCGGCAGAAATATCTGTGGGCCGAGTGAAATCAACATCAACGGGGGGAATCTCGGGGACATCATGGCGAGGTAGTGTCCGATTCGGAGCTGGAGGAGATGCAGCGCGAACAGGACTGGGAATCCTGGTATCTTCAGTAGGCGGAGGAGACGGTTGCCGAGTCATACGACTAGTCATGCTAGGACCGCCGGGCTTAACAGAAAGTGGAGCACTACGAAAATTAAAAAAAGGGTCAGGTTGAAAAGCAGAAAGAGAGAAACAAGAAATACGAGCAAAAGGAACTTACCCTGCGACTCCAGGCATGGTCTTGCGCCTGGGAGGATTCGGAGCGGATTTCTTCATTCATTTCTTGGGGGCCGCCTCTGAGGCACCAACGGGAGCCCCACGTTTCCCCGAGGTAACAGGGGGCCAGGAAGCAATAGGCTCGGCGTCGTGAACCTGACCGGCCAGATTAGCTGGGAAAGTAGAAGTCGTAAATGCATAAGAAATGGGCATTGCGGCAACTACCTCTAAAACTTGGACCTCGTCCGAATCACCTTCCTCCTCGTGGGCCGAGGTCTTGCCACGAACACGAGCCGGAGCGAGATCCGACTTAGGGACGAACTCTTTCGAGTCCGGCTCCCCAATGTCCGGGGTATTCCGGTCCGCAGGCCACGGAAGCGACAAAACCTCGGCGTCCTCATCCTTCTGCTCTGCAAACCTCTGTAAGACAAGAAACAGAAAGATTAGCAAAAGCAGTTACGAAAACAATTGGAAAGCAAAGCGTTAGCGATTAAGCTTCGCGGGTGAACGGCTTCAATCCCCGAGCCCAGTCCTCAGGCATCTCCATCTTGAAGATAGCTCGGACACGCTTAAAGATGAGATAGTTGTCCAGCTCCACGGTCGAGACTCGGTTGGGGTCAAGAGGACCGCTCATGTAGCAGAGTTTGTGCGTGCGTTTCTGGAATGGACAGATTCGGCTACTGATGAAGGTAGCCATCAGATCCTCGCCGCGTAACCCGGCGCGGATCATCTCCTTAAGCCGAATCTCAAAAGCCTCGGCCAAGGCGTGACTCTTCCTTGGATTATAAGTCTAGTTCTCCTTGGAGGGCGTGCCAATGGACAAGGCAGGGAGCTGAATCTTGTCCTCCGTTCCCGTGTTCTTGACATAAGAGAAGGACTTGTGCCACTTCTTGCACGACTCTAGCCCCGTGACACGAGGAAATACGGATTTCCTCCGAGGTGTAATGGACGCTGCCCCACATTGGGTAAGAAGCTTCTCGGAAGGGTGCAGAGACTTGTCAGGGACAACGTTAGAACGAATCTGGAAAAACTTCGACCAGACATGCACGGACGGCCATTGGCCGAAGTATCCCTCCGAGGCAGAGATAAAAGCAGAGAGAGAGGCGATGGCATTTGCGGGAAGATGATGCGGCTGAAGGCCGAAGTAGTCAAGAAATTCCCTAGCAAAGTCGCTAAGAGGGAGACCAAAGCCACGCGAGAAATGCGACATGAAAACTACATACTCGCCCTCCCTAAGGTCGGGAGAGGACTCGCTGCCGGGTAAGCGACAAGCTACCTCGGCGGGAATCCTCCGAGTCCGGATAAGCCACTCGATCTCGCGGAGAGTAACGGAGGAGCCCTGCCACGAGCCTCGCTCGGGCCCAGAGCCAGCATCATCATCCTCTATCAGGGCACCGCTGACGGAGCTAGACATGGGCTCGCCGGAGAAGTCCACGGAGGAAGAACTAGCGGCGGAGGAGAATTTAGAACAACAAGGCCCCGTCGCGATTCTATCCATAAAATGGCGGCGGAGCGGAGACGGAACCGACACGCAATGACAGAAGATGAGTTGAGATCTCTAGAGGAAAAGCCAGGCGATGGGACCGGAGAAACTCACCGGCGACGGTGCCAAAGCGGGCGAGCAGCAACAATGACGACGGAGCGGTGCGGTCGGATTCGTGGGACCAAGAACCCAGACGAGCGCACGGCGGCGGAAACGCGAGCGGGCGCAAGGGCGAGAGGAAGAAGAAGGGCACGGGCGAGCGAAAAGGGGAAAGTGAATCCCCCAGCGCCGCGCCCCTCTTTATAACCGCGTTACTTGCAAGGTAGTGGGATCGTGCGTGAGGCAGTTGGTCGTGTAGATCGTGTATGTAGCACCAACGCACGATGATGAGGAGAACCGCACCAGCGGCCACACAGCAGGAAAGAGAGCCACGATCCCCGATGGGAACGGCACGCGAGGCGTGGCAGAGCCGACGCGACAGGCGCGGCAGTAGCTGTAGATTGATAATAAATACTGTTGAGGAACAAAAAACTAGAAATACAATGATGAGTAAGACACGTAGGACGAGGCGTACGCGAGAAGATAGGATGATACCACGAGCAGATTAACTCGGAAACAAGGCAAAAGGAATCTCTTGAAACTGATACAGCCCGACCAAACTTATTGGCAGGGCCATACCAGCTTTGGGGACTAATGTTGGGGAGATGACCTCGGGTAGGGTAAAGACGGGGAAAGATGAAAGGAAGTTGCCCGTCTTGTTTCCGAGTTATTGATTGAGTCGGCCGAATCCTGTAGAGGTCGGCCAGGACAGGGAAGGACATGACCATTATGAGAAAGACAAGGCATTACCCGGCCGAGATGTTATGTAAGTCGGCCAGGTTAGTCCGAGTAATCTTGATGCAGGTGAAGGACAAGCCGAGCTACGTGAGGTAAGGTCGAATGATACAAAGCTTGCAGGAGAAGGAGAAACCCAAGGTCAAACCCTAGATGCAGGTTAGAAGGAATCTGAGCGGAGCCAAGCACTAGAGACAAAGGCGCAGAACGTCAGAGGGGCAGAAGGAGGTCACGGAGGCGACAGTCTTGAAGCCCGAGGCACGCTAAGGGGCCCTCTGGAGCTTTGTCGTCGTTAGAAGGGCGACAGGGAAAGGAGGACGCCGAACTACTAATTTGGGACAAGCATATTCCTCGAATATGCTTGCCCCGTCAGCCCTAAAGGGACCCAGGCTCTCCTTTATAAGGGGAGGCTTGGACCCTGAGGAAGGGATCGGCTCATTTAGTACCGTTAGGCTGGTAAAGTTCTTCCTTTCTCCTTGAATACAGCTCAAGGAGCACTTGTAACCCAAGGAAGGAGAAATAAAGATCTTTGAATTTGTCTTCTGCGTGTAGAATCAACTGCATCTTCCCTCCCCAGATCCCTCTAGCATCCATTGGCCCCATACTTTAGCCTACCCATGGCATCTGCCGTGCCACCACCACGACACTAGTCCACTTGGCCAATTCACTGCGTCCTGCATTCCCAGGGCGTACCCGGGATCCTGGGTTCGGCCTGGGTAGTCCCGACCAAAGTTGGCCCAAATCCGGATGAAAAGAGGTCGCTGGGTACGCGACTGAGCCGATTTTCGGCGTCCGGACGTAATTTTGGCGTCCGGATCAGCCTCCTGGGTTGGCGAGTGGAGATGCTCTTAAAAGCCATAGTTGCAAACTGTAACATCCCAGCATGAGTTAGATCACTCTACTCTAGTCCAAACTGAACCTACTCTAGCCATAGAGTATATGGATCGTTATCGGTCTTTATTAAACACTTATCATAACACTCACCAAGTCTTAGTTCAGGAATTGGATATGGTCATTGAGGATTTTACTGATCCTGATAAGACAATGACACGTAGGAAGAAGTTAGATAAAGAATCTAGGAATCCCAAATACATACCTTCAGAAGAAGTGTATGAGGAAACTGAGTTTGATGATCCACACTCAGAAAACTATGCATACTATCAAAATGAACCCCAGCCACCTGAAGATCTATGGACCAAGTATATTTCCGAACAAAAGGAATGGGCGGGAGCTATTCCCAATAACCCTGAGCAAAACCAGTATGAATGGGGAGTAGAATATCAAGGTGAAACCATAGGAAATCCTATACCTTGTGATACAGGTATCGAAGAAGAGACCAACTATAACCATAGAGAGCCTTATGGACCATATGGGGTGATACCAATCCAATCGACTTAGAAGAGTATTCCGATAGCTACTATACCAATATGTATGAATGGATCCAAGAAAAGGCTAAGGTGCCAACTTACTTTGAGGAAGCGTTGCCGGAAAACCAGGAATATCCTGTAAAAGATTACGCCAACTCTAGTCATTTTTCAATGATTAATCTCAGTCTCGGTACTTCTAATCAATAATACGCACCTCCTGGATGCTCTTACGCTCTAGAAGGCAGTCGTAGGACTTCACATCATCATGGACGGAACTCCAGGAAGCACTAGAGGAAGATGAAAGTAAGAAAGGAACGACATCCCAAGGGATGAGTGCTTGAATAGTGCACATAGAGGGTAATGCGTGTTGTAGTTTGAAAGGTTTGCCGAAATAAGTGAGGATATACTCACAAGAACAGGAAGTTCTTCTAAGATAGTTGTGTGATGTATGTGAGGGGCAAACCGTTGGAACATCTAGTACATTTGTAAATTATTTAAAACCTATGTATAATACATGGTATATGTTTTGTTGTTTATCGACTTTTGGGTTTTCTTGAATCTTCTTGATTGGCTAGATCTGTACATGAAGTTTAATTAGGTGTGCAAATGCGTGATGTAACACCTAGTTATTACTTGATGTTATAGACCTAGGTGGGAATGAGAATCCGTGTAAGGGAGTGACGAATTCCGTATACCAAGGAGGTTTACACATAGAATAAAACAACAAGAAGTAGTGAAATTAAGTTCACCAGAAATGGGTGGTATCCAAACTCGAATAAGTTAGAGTGAATGCCAGAAATGTGTCGGAAACCATAGGGTAATACATACACCTAGGATGGTCCGCATTCGGTAACTTGCCACAGCAGGTATTGGTTAAAATAGTTAATCAGATTATTTTAAAAGTCGCATAAAGAGCATAAAATTTGGCCTAAGTTAAGTAAGACATAGAGGAGCATAAAATTTAAAGCGACAGTCTTTCGAGGCGCTTCGCAAAGTCAGGTCCATCAAAGCAAAAATGTACAAATAGTAAGTAAGATTAATATGCTAAAGGATTTTCTTCGGAGATCCACAATTGTGTGGATACACCGTACAATCTTTCATAAAACCTTAACAAGGTATAGTATAGCTGGATAGAGACTAATATCCTAGTTATGAAACCAATGGTTACCATAAGGCAGTTTGAAGACTATTAGTAAACCCTAAGGGGGAGAGTAAAACACTAGAAATGAAAGTATTATTATTCGACTTCCCAAATAAAAGTTGGAGGAAAAAGGACTAACCTACAACAACATTAAGCTTTATTTTCATAGGCTTAAAAGAAGTCATCATTATAAAAGTACTCCTAGAAGAATTTAGGATAATAATAAAAGATTATATAAAGACTGTTAAAGTAAAAACTTCAAGGTAGTAAAATAGATTAATCTTAATAAGCTAATTCTAGAGGAAACAACTCTTAAGTGATTCATAAGAAGGGATAAAGCATGTCCAATTGGACAGGTGTAGAGGAAAAAGAAATTCCTATAGGAATGAACTAAATGAGTTCAAATCCAATTTTGGAAGGAATACAAGTATTAAATATTTTATGACAAAACAAAATGTAGTCTTTTGACCACAACTGTTGGCTAATAGAAATTTAAAACCTGTTTTAGTGAGACTTCCTGGACCTTATACAATATAGTAAGGAAGTTCGATGATCAAATGAAGGAGTTGGAATAGAATACCTAATTAGGGAAATGAACTAAAAAAGAAACTCCAATTTAAGGATTTCATAATGAGAACATATCCCTAAGGGATGATAGTAATAGGAACTTTAAAGGATTGAGACAACAAATTGGAAATCTCAAGTATGATGAGAATACAAGAAAAATATCTGGATATGGAATACTACAATTATTTCCATTTGAAGTTACCATGGAGTGGAGAAATACAGTAACCACTACAAGTCAATTCCTTACTCCGAAACGTGAGAGTTTGCGAACTTCGAGGACGAAGTTGATTTTAAGGGGGAGAGTCTGTAACATCCCAGCATTATTGCTTAGAAATAAGCTGAACCCAGATGTGTGCATTGCATTAATGCATAGAAAATCCAAATAATTTTCGCCCTTTTAAACAAAACTTGTCAAAGTGATTGAAGCTTGTCTTAACTTGATGGAATTGAAGTAAATCATCAAGTTGACTGCGATAAGTTTCAATATGACCTTTTTCAAAACCTTATTTTCGGTAATCATGATTTGATCTAATGGTAGATCAAATGTAATAAAAGTTAAACCTAATACATTACTTAATGGTTTATATTTGATCCTTAAGTAACCATATCCTAGTATTAATTACACAACTTATGAATATCAAGCTATAAACATAACTTAAGTAATAAGAGTATAATAACTAACTCTTGATCTATTTTATCCTTATTTATTTCTACCATGTGGACCATGGTAATACTTAACCCTAACTCTTTAGTTGTATTGAGTAGCAAGGAAAGCAATTCAAGATCATTCACCATATATCTTTCTTTCCATATCAATTCTTATCATCTCTATTGAATCCTATCTTTATATCTGTTGTTCATCAATGTTGAGTAATCAACTATTGATTCACCAATTCTTAATCTAACAATTCTTGATCGTTTAACTATTGTTCTTATCATAGCATTCACTTAAAATCCTTTAAGGAAGGAGGTAAGGAAAGGTATGTGGTAATGCTAGATTTAAATATCTTCCATGGGATGGGAGTGTTGAAAGAGAATTAAATCAATAGGATTATTGATGGAGTTAACTTACTCCTGAAATGATACAAGAGTATCTGAGGTAAAGATTAAAAGGATGATTATTGAAGATAGTACCAGGAGTAATCCTCTTGGATTAAGTATATATAGAAATGAGCAATATCTTCCATTTAGTTAGAGGTACTGAGCAGATAATCATAATACAACTGTAATGTTGTATTGATGAAAGCCTTGATTAGCCAACTAGAAATCTAAACCATAAATGATCAAAGGATTATATTGATCATGCTTTAGTCACCAAGATTGAATACTTATATCATGTATAAGTGACATTGGTGGGTAGAACATGATTGAAACCCTAATATAGATAAGTTATCCTAGAGTAGTCATTACAAGTCACATTAATATAATGTGAGGTTGGAGTATGAGTTATTAGAGTAAAGTAAGTATAAGATATTATGATTAACCTAAAGCTAGTGTAGCATTGAGTTATAAAAGTAGTGTTATTCCTCTTAAAGAATATTAAGCTTTTAAGGAAAGTAGTTTGATCTATACATCTACTGGAGTAATATTTGTGGTGGATGATTAAGGAAGAGTATGAGTGGAGTTAGAAGTAAATACTTGTTGGATTGGAGGTTATCAACAGTAGAGTAGTGGATATAACCAAGTATGGATATGAGAAGATTATGAAAAGCTTTAGTCTCAAGCTCATTGGATTTATAAATGGGTTTAAAAGAATAAAAGGTGGATAAGAATATTCTTGTGAAGTAAAGCTCATCATGTTAGCACATGATGTTGGATATGAAGAAGTAGAATATCTAGGAAAGGAATTCCTTATTCACAAGTCCAGAATTATGAATTATGGAAGATAGGAATCCTTGGTAAACACTAAACCCTAAAGCTATGATCAAGCTTAACAGCCATCTCATGTGTTGGATAAATCATTTTATCTTAACAATGTTTTATAAGGAATATTTTCCTATAGCAAATCACTTAAGCACATCCCTATCATTTCCAATTATCATAACCCTATGTGCTTAAGAGTTATCTTTGTTAATTCTTTTCCATCAGACATTCCAGTTAATAACTTTCTATTTTAAAAGTTAATATCACTAAAGATCACAAACAAAAAGACAATATGCTTATCCATAAACTTTTATCAACAAAAGAAGATAGGTACATTAAGAACCCTAAACTCTAGGGTAAGCACTTACAATTCAAACCCTAACTTCTATGTTAATTATAATAGAATATATACATTGCTATTTCCTAAATTAATAAGAGTAATATTAACCATATTAATTCTTTTGTATATCATACAACAAATAATGCTATAGGATCATTATATAAAAATTTCCATCCAAACTATGAGCTAACTAGAATTAAGTTTTATAAACAAATAAGGAAATATCATATAATAAAGCCATGGTTTATTATAGAGAGAAAATTAATAACAAAGGCTTCTACAAAATTTTAAAAGGGGTTCATATAAAGAAAATAAAGAAATACAAAAATATTTATCATAAAGGTTTACAAAATAAATCTTAATCAATATCAATTGTTGCTGCAAGTATTCAGCAAATAAACTTTGTTAGAAAAGTTCAAATCAAAGATTAAAATACAAATCTGAAAAGTAAAACAGAAAACAGAAAATAAAAACAAATAAAAAACAGTTTCTGGCTGTGGCCCATTCTCTCATCACTCTATCTGTCGCCCACAAGTAGCAACAGCAAACTTACTGCTCACTTTGCAAAGGCCCAGCAGCCAGCCCAGCTTGTCCTCTTATCTGGCTGACGGGTGGGACCAAGGAGGGACTGCGTTTGAGTTGAAAGAATCGCCAGGGGTTTTTCCGCAAAAGCGATGTCGTCGTCTTCCTTCTCCAGCTGGAAGCAACTCGCTGGACGCCGGCGATGCCGTCCGCCACCGCATCTGCGCCAAGATTAGCACTGCCGACACCGAGGAAGGATAAGAACGCCATGGAGCTCATTTCTCTCGTCCTTATCCCCATTTCCTTCCTTCCTTCCTCTAGGATTCCTCCTCTAGCCGAAACCCTAGCTCATCGGAGCCACACATCGCCGTCGATAGAGTCCACCTCAGAGCCTATGGAGTGATCGAGGAGAACCGCCACGTTCTCCTCTTCATCTTAGTAGAATCAATAGATCAAGAGGAGCTCGGGTGGGTGCGAATTTTATCATTTCTTTCCGTCGGGGTTCGCCAGAAAAGTCGACCGTGTGCTCATCTCCGACCGCGCCGGTCCTCGTCGACCTCTCTATCGTCATCAGGGTGAGTTCCTGAACCCTCCAGTAGCCCTAAATCGCATCATCTCGTTGTAAATCACCGTCACACCTTATGATACCGTTGGCCACCGTCAGAGCTCGTCGGAGCCAAGGCTCCAATGAACATTTTTGAGCGGCGTCGCCACTCTAGGGTTCAGCACGTTGCGCTGATTCGAACTAGGCTAGTTTCGTTTGCTGGGGCGCCATAGATCGTCGCCAGCGACCACCAACTAATAGTGGTGGTTGTGCTGACGTCATAGCGACGTCATGCCGACATCACCCTTGACCTAGTCCACCGTTTGACCGGTCCATTGCTTGCATGGCGTGTGATGTGGCCCCAGGGCCCATATGTCATTCTTTGGGAGTAGAAACAACTTTAGTAACAAAAACATTAATCAAACTAGGCATGCCATGTGGCATATGACCCACCAGTCAATGATTGTGTCTAGGTTTAGCTTAGGTACAAAAAGTCTTTTCTGTTTAGGAATTAAATAAAACATTATAAGATCAAATATTAATATTTCCTGAAATATAATAAAATGATTAAATCTTAGAAATTTAATAACTTTTGTTTTATAACTTAGAAAAATATGTTTAATATATGAATTTTTTTAGAAAAATAAAATCTATAACATTAAACTATTATTAAACATTATTATGTTAATAATTTAAATAATTACTATTTAATAAATATTTTATAAGTATTAATATTTTGATAATTCATATTTCAATATTGGTAAATATAAAAAATATAAATAAAATAGCAAAAATCTTAGAAAAATAAAAAACAATACTTTAAAACTATAATCATACATTATTATTCCACTTAATTAAATATTTATTATTTATTAAGTATTTATAAAATAATAAATCTTATAAAAATCATATCTTATTATTTATAAACCATAAAAATAAATGTAATATACCAAAATGATCACAAAAATAATACCTACATGTTCAAAATATAATATTCCACTTTTGAGGCAAATAAAAATTTAAAACACTTTAACAACTTGAATTTAAACCTATCTCCTTAATTAATAATTCATATAAGGGTAAATAAAAATTGCTAATATTTCTAGAATTAGCTAATTAAAGTCTAATATATAGTATTAGTCTTAAATATTGATAATGTGAAGTCAAAATTGTTCAAAACATTTTAAATACAATTTTATTTGAATTATCATTCAACAATAAGTGTATATTATTTTCCAAATGGAGTTGTCAAATATTAAATTCTCAAGATTATTATTATGACTTAATAAAATATTTTACCATGGTTTAAATCACAAATTTATAAACATATCAAAACACTATAGTGAATCCATAGGTAGTTAAGTAATATTATTTCCTTGTTTATAAACTATAACCACTCATCTATAAAAAGGTAAATGATTCTATTCCATTATAAAATCAAGAAACCACTACACCAAGTAAAAGTATAACCATTCTTAAGTAACCTTAAGGAAACATTATAAAGTACACAATGTACAAATATCATAAGCATTACACCTTAAATCCATCCATGTTTTTAAAGTTAACTTTAGTCTACAAGACTTTAAATATAAGACTAAAGACTTTGTTATATGTTTTTATATTTAACTTTGGTCTGTTATAGTTAAGTCATAAAGCATCTTAAATCAAAACTACTCAAGCAAGCACAAACAACCTTGACCACATTTGATTAACCAGAAAGATTGTTTAAATCCTAATAAAAGAACCTTTTCTTCAAAAGTTATTCGTTTTGCCACTTGAGTCAACAGATGACAATTAATCGTAATCACATTACTTTATACTCTACTTGTATACTTACGATTGATAACGATTAAGTTCTTTATAAGTGACATGACTTGTAAAGTAGAATTTGAAGATAAACAATGCTTATATAAGTAGTTTTTGAGTAGCATTCCATATGTGTGTATCTTATTGATGTATGATATTATAAATACGTGTTGTTTCACACACACTCACAAGCCTTAATAAGAAGCACAAGTGTGAAACTTATCTAAAAGGACAACACATTATAAATAAATCACCTCCAGTATCCAAACCCTAGAACAACGTTATCCCCGGGATCCGCGTTTATAAAGTGCACATTACTTATGCATAAGAGCATATTTCTTCTTTAAACATTAGTCCTTACCGGACCAATGATGCTGATTTTAGATATTGGATCTTATATTGTCTTGAAGACCGTGAGTGCATAATCTTGCAATCACAAAAGGCAAGTTCACACTTGCTCATGTCCTTTGATTATTTCTGTAAAGTATTTTGCAAATCCAGTGTTGTCATCACCTGCATTTGAAAAAGGTCAGAAAACACTATTTTTGATAATAATAATATGAACTATTGGTTACTGATCCAGGGTGATCGGCTAATCTATTAAATCTGGCAGTTGGAATACCACTGTTCAGGACTATATCACCTAGGATTTAACAACCAATGCCGCCAGTGATTCTTGCGCCGTATATTACACGTTGACCATGAGATTTGGAATGGGACAGAGAAGTCAGTTGTATCTTCTTCCTCTCGCATGTAGTCGGATGTGCAGGTCGTGGCTGTTATCACTCGTAGCGTGCATATTAATTGATAATTCATAGAGGATATGCAACATATGGGTGGGAACCCTTAACGTCCCACGATAGTTCTGGCATCTAACGGTTTGTACAAACCATTGCCGTAATTCAATATGTGGGCATGGTGTACACCAAGGAGCATGCGAGGTCGCGAAGGGGGCAGTGATTGGCTTGGATCTTAGGTTGGACCTCAAACCAAGGAAGTTTGAACGGGAACATAATCCCGACCATGCAATAAAGCCTAAGGTCTCTCATGGGTAAAGTGACGCACCTCTACAGAACTGTAACTTGTTACTACGTGTTCCGGGAAGGAGCTACGAACACGGCGGGAAAGGAACTTCATGAAAGTTCTGGTAAACCCGTGAAGGCTGACGGACATAGCTTTTCAGAATAAAAGCAACCTTTGAGGAAATGTTTACAAAAACTTGCATTGCCTACGACCTATGGTCTGTGGCTATAGATATAGTGCAGCAAACACTCCTTTTCTAGTGAACTTGTTGAGTACGCTCGTACTCAACATATCTTCTTAACCCTTGCTAGATTCTGAAGCCATTAAGATGACGTCTACATCAAGTTATGCTCCAGGAATCATCAACAAAAGCTAAAGCTCTTCAGTGAAGTCAAGAAAGTCAACATATACATCAACTCAAGTGAAGACGAAGTTACTGATGAGATAGGAATATAATCTCTAGTCATAGAACCTATTTCTGTAGAGTATTGCAATAGTAGCAATGCAAGCTCCCAATAGTTCAGATACTAGACTATTAGTATATTAATTATGAGTTCTTTAGTTCTGATTCTTCTTTATAAGAAGTTTCTTTTTCTCTCTTTAACCTAGAGTGTTCTATGGATCTTTTGTAAAGAGTCGAGTTGTAACCTATAGTCATGTCTTGGACCTGCTGTGTTTCTGTTGTACCACTCTAAGGGATGTAATACTAGTGAACGGTGTTTCATTGGTGTTATGTCAACTACTATAGTGTACTACATCATGTAGTGGTATGCTGGGTCACCGCACCGCACGAACTGCACACCGGACAAGTCCTCGAACAAAGTACTGGATTGTATGGCAGCTCGTTGGACAATGCGCTGAACTATTCGGTCAGCCGTCGCCACACGACAAGTCTTCACGCTTGACTGCCCGTCCCTCCTCCAGACTGTCTGGTGGCCGCCGCCAAGCTTGAGCGTTGCTGATCCGCCACCAAGTCGCCGCCGAGTCTGCACACAGCAGCCGCCGGGCCAGACCTTCCAGCACACGTTTACAAGGTCGGGCCGAGGCGTGTGCCGGCAAGGCCGAGTCACCGGCTCGTCGGACCCAACCGCCGCCTGCTTGCCGCCACGGCTATCGCCGGCGAAGATCCGGCTTACAGTGTACTATTCTTTTCTATTTGCCCTAGAAAAACATATAATTTAGTTGGGCTTATACAGGTTTTATAAAATACCTGTTTATACTAATTATGAAGGGGTATCAAGCAATCTAAGTCGTTCATGTGTTTAAGATTATACGAGTTTAGGATGAAAGGGGTAGCACCGGATCAAACGTCATTCCTGCACAAACGTGCAGATACCCCATATAATTGATTATATATATATAATCTTAAACATCTCTTTCATATTTACTGGCACTCTAATTGGACACAGTAACATCAATTTACATACTTTTAGGTAGTCCACAAAAAAAATACTTTTAGGTAGAGCATCGATACACATACTCTTCTTACTTGAGGATAGGGAAATTTCCTAAGCTTAAATGTTACACCAAATACAGAACAGAGGGCAACGAATCCAATATGTATCAAACACAAACATGCATGTATATAATTTTAACTAAAAGAAACCGATGGGAGAATATTAATGTGGAATCAATAGGGAAGAGCTAGAAGGCATAACATAAAAGGAACCGTGTTGCTGTTTTTCAATTTCTCTACCTAAGAACATAAATATCTTGGAAGCAACAAAAATATCATTTTTGGTCATTAAACTTGACTTTGAAACAAAATTCAATGAAATTTTCTTGCTAAGATCCTTAGAAAAAAGGGGTTTAGTGAAATCTCGATTTCCTAGATCAAACAAGTTTTCACTCTAGCGAGGTGTTCATTAATATGAATGGATAAAATGGTCGATATTTAAGAACATACAGAGGCCGAAGACAAGAGAACCATCTGTCTCCCCTTTTGTTTGATCTAGTAGTTGATGGTTCGGGAGAAATGCTTAATGCTACCATGATTGAAGGGCACATTCAAGATTTAGCCCATCATCTCATCAATGTTGGGGTGTTTCAACTACAATATGCAGATGATACCATCCCGCTAATGGAAAATGATGAAAGTAGCTTTATCATAGTTAAATTCTTGCTTTAATGTTACAAGGCTATGTTTGGCTTAAAACTAAACTACCAGAAAACTGAAGTGTTGGGAGTGGGGGTAAGTGATGAGGAACACTTGATGATAGCTAATTTCTTCAATTGTTCATTGGGTTTGTTTCCTCTCAAATACCTTGGCATTCTAGTGGGCCACAACAAGATCATGGCTAGTGATCTAGCTTTTGTGGCTCAGAAGATTGAGAAGAGACTTCATAATGGCTTTAGTTCCCAAGCATCATCAAGGGCTAGACATGTCCTCATTGATATTTTCCTTGATAGTATTCGAAAATATGCAATGCATTTTTTTACCTTTTGTCTACAGGGAATCACTACAAAATGGATATGTCTAGAGCTAGGTTCTTCTAGGAAGGAGTAGGGGGTAAGAGAAAGTGTCACACGGTGAAATTGGAGAAAATGAGCAAGCCAAAAGAATTTGGTGAGCTAGGTTTTGCTGACACTAGGAACATAATATTTCCTTACTGGGCAAATGGATATAAAATTTAGAGAGTGGTCCCCAAGATCTTAGCTAGGTTTTGCTAACACTAGGAAAATAAATATTTACCTATTGAGCAATTGGATATACAAACTAGAGAGTGGTGCCCAGGATCTTAGTTGTCAAATTATTAGGAATAAATACATGGACAATGATAGGTTCAATAAATCTAGCTACAAAAATGGATCTCGGTTCGGGAAGGGGCAACATAAAATTAACATTGTGGCTCTATTTATAAGGTGGGTAATGATAGGGAAGTTATGTTTTGGTATGATGTGTGGCTTGGGAGCTATCCAGTTAAAAATATGTTCCCAACTATTTTGTTTGTCTTAGTGAACGACATATGGAAACGGAGGTGATTTAGTTTGGGGGTGCTCCACACCTCACTTCGTTTACACCACCTGCATAAATATGTGTCTCGTGTGCACCCATCTAGATCTACTTCGTATATGTCACCCCATGTTCACTATTGGCAGTACAAAACATGGACAGTCCACCCCATTGAAGTCTTCTATTATTTCTCTCATACATAAACCGCATAAGAACCGAGAGAGGCATGCAATTTATTATCTTCAAAGCTCATCATGGGATCAATACTCTAACTTCGTAAAACTATCTACAACTAAATATGTGCACTTGAGGACATCACTCACCCAACCTAAATATCAACACACTGACTAAACCTAAACTTCTGAAAACTAAATAAATTGACACCTCTCACATTTCAGTTAGTCACGATTTAGATTAAAGTTTACCAGACCATTTAAAGAAAATGAAGCAGTTTCATTAGGTGTCCGTCAACTTTTGGCACACAACTCTCGCTTGCTAAGTCTCCTTTTTAGCATTTCTTTATGCAGGTTTTTTCCTTTTCATAACCATTGGAATTGAATCTAGACAACACTTCATGTTTCCCTATCCCTGAGGTGGGACCGCTCTAAACTAGTGGAGGATCTATGCTTTTAGCATCACACAAGTTGAGGGAGCACTTTTACCCTTAAAAATATGTCATATGTGTTATGAAATTCCAACTAACTTAACGTTACATGTTTCTATGCCGATATGTTTTAACTAGATCATGATCACTTACAAATATCTTCTCAACATGTGCAACTACTCGAATATTCAACAATTACCTGGCATGCGGTTTCCAACTTATACATTCTTCTCTATGTTCATTGTGTAAAAATACCCTTTCAGTACTCACCGAGAGAACATGTAAAAGAATGTATTTTGAAAATAAAAGTTTATCAACCTATAAAAATATTGTAATGTTTTTTTCTCATATCAACAGAAAACAAACCATTATTTCATTCTTTCACGTCATCATCAATGTTATCAAGTTGAAATGTTCTTGGATAAATAATTAAAATAAGATGACATAGAAGTTATGATATTTATCCAGATGTTAGGCTAGAATAAATTTAACATATAGCATTTTTATAAACTACTATTCCCCTCTCGCATTGGATCCATCCAAACATGCCACATTTGAAAAACACTAAACAATGATAAAAATCTTGAGTGTCTATTGAGATATTGGGTGAGACTAAATTAAACCCATAATGTTTAGATAAATAAGTATTTTCATATGTTTTGGATACCACCTATTAGAATTCTTTTAATCAAAGTGGAAATTATCTTCAATGATGACCGAGTTCTTCAAATCCTAAGAAGGTCTTGTTTGAAAATTTTCAAACTTTAGAAATGACTATATTGGTTTATTCCATTTTAGTTTTCTGATTAAAAACACTGTTTCATTTTTCTTCACACATAGAGAATGTATCACCGCATACTGTAATACTTAGTTAGAAATCCCAAAACAAATATCTTAGTTTGCATGCTGAATTATTTTCTTGCATTAGATTGTATTTTCCTTGTTTAAATAAAAATATAAATACTATTTTCTTGGGAAAATCATACTCCGTTGGATAAAGAAACTGGATGAGCGAAAACATATAAGATAGTTATCGGAAAACATGACAACACTACATGTATAATTGAGCAAAACAATGCTTCATTTATACATTTTAGTGTACATAGTTTCCAAACAGAAAACATGAGCACATGATAACATTTGGCGGTAAGAGACATTAACAACGAGGATCATCTATGTACCATGAAAATAACTACATCATCATCTACAATTACCTTGTGCTTAAGATTGAATATGGTTACAGAAGATAATATTATATGGCTTTCTTTAATCCGTTGAATAGTTAATATTTTAATTCAAGTACTTTTTCTTCGGTTTACCAACCTTGGCAATCTCCACAATTACCTACATATTTTTTTCACCAACTTTAGATAACCAAATATGAACTTGAACATGAATAAATATAAGAAAGCTACATATCTTACTTGGGTAGTCAGACCCGCTGAAAGTGAGTTTTTCTCATCCAACTCATTTGAGAACTCGGCATCAAGGCATATAATAATTTTCACAAAATTCATGATCTTTGTAGTAGGGCTATGATAGAATTTCCAAAGGTCTTTAAGCTTTAATCCTAAATTTTGAAGTTGAATTCATGAAAATATTTATTATGGATGCTAATTTGGAAAACAAAACTCAGCAACTTTTGCCCTTAAAAAAGACTTTCTAAAATCTATGCAACGACCCATTTTTTATGGAAGCGAAAGGCGCCTCTAAAACCTTGCATCCACAAGCCTGGCATCTGCTTCTGACCACACCACATTCCGTGCATCCCGTCATCTCCACTCACGTAAGATAATTTAAGACCCATCACTTGCTCACATATCATGGTCCCGCACAGCTGAAGATCCACGCGGTTCTAGGTATTCAAAAGCGTCGATTGCAAAATACAACCACCAGGCAGTCCTAGCATCCAACCGCGCACGACTTGAGACGGTAAGGGACTTTGTCATTACTACGCATGACTTGGTCACAAAACTGGGATGCCCGGGCACCAGATCAACAACCATATCAAAATGGCCGACCACCCTACCGCGCCAAATCTAGCACCCACGTGTCACCGAGCGATATCTCCAACTCTCCGAGCCGCCGCTACAAAGCCATGTTACGGGTCTACCCGTGCAGCAGAGGTGTCACAGGCTCCTAGTTGGCAAGAAGCTATTATAACATGAGCTTTTGAAGTCTAAAGAAATCCACACTCCAAACATTTTAATTCAGTCAAGGTTTGAATGGAGCTATCGACCCATTTATAGAAGACCCGGCCCAACAGTCCATACTGAAGCTGTAGGTGGCTGTCATCATTTGGCATGCAACATCTCAGGCTGCAAGTGCGTCTGATAGCGGGCCACCCGCTTAGTGCGGCATTAACCCGCATGTATTAAATTGGCATAAGCGGTAATCCACAAAACTGAACGTTCGTTCTGCGGCATCCACATATCCCGCAGAATACCGCATGTTGAACTGCAGCTCCACGTATCGTTTTGACATGCAGCTAGCTCGCCTGACCAGCAGGAAGCAACAACCATTCCAAACCGGTGGCCAACAAACCTAGCCCGATGCCGACAAGGATGCCGCCGAGCACAAGTGAGTCTGAGCGCCACCGTGTTTTGTACTCCATTTATTCTAAAATACGTACTCCCTCCATTTCTGAATATAAAACGTTTTAATTTTTTTTGTAAACGTCTTATATTCCGAAACAGAGGGAGTATAAGATCAGAGCAAAATACACCATTCAAATTAACTGACTTTAGCTTTATCTAAATATGGATGTATCTAGAGTATAAAGATACATCCGTATCTAGACAAAGTTGAGTCAGTTAATTTGGGACAGAGGGAGTAAGTGAATCTACAAATTAAAATATGTTTATACATTTTAAATTAGCCATTTGGTGGTTGCTTCACAAAACCGCCCGTTTTTTATACTTGATAAATAGAAAATGGCTTTTTGGTGCGATGAAAAGAAAAACTTCCTCATGCAACATTGTTCGCCAAACTACACCTTAATTCTAGCCATAACACTGGTCTTTGACTCGAAAGTCAGGGAAACCTCGAATGAGATAGATCATTTTGTGAAGGTTTTTTGAGATATAATCAATATATCAAGTTCAATATATTTTCTTCTAACTATGTCACATAATATACATAATATGACACCACGCGAAGGTTTCACATTGTTTGGATCGTTTTTTTAATTTCTTATGCCCGTCTTAAATTATATATAATGTTTTATGTTTCAATTAATTTTTATTAACAAATGTGTAATATTTGATTGTAGATAGATAGATCTTATTTTTCTGCAAATTTTGATAGATTATTGGTATTTTTCCAAATTAGAATAATTTAGTTATGGTTTTTTAAAATTAATGAGGTAAAAGGAAAAATAGCTACACCGAGGACCGTCATTATTATACGCCGACGGCTGTTTGGGGACTGGCTTGGTCGCGGTCTACGCCGACGGCCTTGACGTTTGGCCGTCGGCGTAGCGCCCGGCCGTCGGCGTCTCCGTCCATTCCTATAGTGCCGCTATCTTATTAAAATTTAAATATATCTAGACGCTATTTAATACTTTCTTCGACCCTTCTTAGTTGACTCAAATTTGTCTAGATACGGATGTATCTAACAACTTGACTATATAAATTTATATCTAAATGAATCTAAGTCAACTAAATATGGAGCGGAAGGAGTATATAGATCCATCCAAATTTGAACAAATTTGTGACATCATTTTCATTTTCGGGCAAAGGGACTACAAATTTAAAAAAGACATCTATTTTGAGAGTGAGGGAGTATATTAAAATGGAGGGAATATTCGTGTACCTATTGTTACAGAGCTAGCTTTATACTATAGCAAAATAGATCGCTAGCTTCGTACCGGAGCAAACTCGATCGGGGAGCTAGCAACAAGCTAGCTTTGTAGACTTATAGTTGACCAAAATAGAACCAGCTAAAAGAAAACAATATGTGGGATTCGTGAGCAAAGAGGGTAGTCGCATAGTGCCACGTAACTTTTTCTGCTCTCTACGGGCCTCCGCATACGAACTTTTTGCGGGGTGGCCATGCGGCACTGTGGAACATCCGCATCCACTTGTAGCCTTAGCAACATTATCCATGTTGTCACTTTTAAAAGCCATAGTTTTTACCATTTATTTATGCAATTTCTATTTTATTTTCATCATGTGATCCATTAAAAAGGACACGCACATGTATGCAAGGGATGATAATTTATCTACAACTTGGATGAGAAAAAGGAAACCATACTTGTCTGTGGCTCTCGCCCTATTTCTTTTTCCACCCAATTTTTTCCATATCTCACCCTTCTCAGAATTTTATACGAGTTGTTCAAATATCTAGCTTAGGGTATTACAAAAGCCACAGACCAAGCTCGGAAGCGAGGTGCTCACTCCCACTCCTCACTACATGGCAGAGGAGGGTGCTCCAGACTCCAGTTGTCGCCTTTGTGGCACAAGGACGCGACAGTTTGAGTGCATTTTCCGTTTTCAAAACCGTTGGATATGTCGTGACACTGGAAACAACGAGAGTGGAACAAAACCAAGATAACTCTTTGTGTCACACCAACCCTTTAGTCGGGTCCCGCTCTAAACCAGATCTATAATTTTGGCATAACCCCAAGTGAAGGTTACACTTTTACCCTTGCAAAATAGTTCTTATGTGTTATGAAACTCGAACGAGCTTAACTTTGCATGTTTCTATGCCCATAAAAATATTTACAAGATCATCAACGCTTGAAAAAAAATATCCTGCTCAACAAATACAACCATTCAAATATCAATAAGTAGCAGCCTGGTGATTTTCTACTCATGTATTCTTTTGTATATTCATAAGGAAAAAACTTTCAGTACTTACCCACAGAAAATGTAAAAAAATGTACTAGCTTGATCAACTTATAAATATAGTCTAAAAGTTTTATCTCTCAACACATTAACACAAAGATCAACATGACTTTTGTAGGTTCTTGAACCCATCATTTTTTCTGTGTATCAATAATGTAATGAAGCTGAAACATGTTTAAATAAACTATTAGCATAAGATGGTAGACTTTTTATGTGTGTTCAGATATTAAGCTAGAATAAATTGAACATATATTATATAAAAAGTATTGTCTCCCTCCCTCTCCCATTGGATCCATCCAAACATGACATACATGTTTGAAAACTTGCTACAGGAAAATTATAACAATGGCGAGTGTTTGTTGATATCTTAGGTTAGACTAAATTAAAATTATAATGTTCAGATAAATAATTGTATTTATGTATACCTTTTGTGGGGTATGGCCCCGGCGAGTGGTTCTTTTATTAACTTGGCGAAGCTAATAGAAAGTGGCTTACATAGAAAGATATTGGGAGGACGTGTAGAAATGCAAGATCAATGCTAGAGATTTAAACACCCATAAGTTCTTTACACTTGAAATTTGTTGCTTGGACCGATGCAGAACATCTCTTTTGTAGAGTGGGCCAGTGAAGGTGTTGAGCTGGGGGTTGAAGTGATGGGCGCCCCCTTGTATGAGGAGAGATCCTACATGAAAGTACCCAGGGATTTTCATCTAGGAGTTGGTGAAAGAGCAGAATGGGAAAACCGATATCCAGATTTGGCTGGAACCAACCATCCTAACACCATTGAGGGAAAATTTGTCATGAATCGGTGCTAATAAGTATATTTATTTCTATGTTTTCTTAAAGGTTCACATAGAGCCCAAATCTGTTTACATTTCTGTGCAATGAAGTTCTTAGCTTAGTTTTTTGAAACGCATGTTACTAGCTTAGTGAACACCGTGGAAGAAAAATGAATATTCTGCCTTTAGAAGTATGCTACTTCGATGAAAAACATGTGGAAGAGAAATATGGTTATTTGGTTAATCATGTGGCCTCTTGTTAGTTGTTACAGTGGAAAGGGGGAAAAAATCTTGTAATCCCATATTTGCACTGTCATCATGGCATCTATCTAGTTTACGATGGCAGCCGTGCACAATCCTAAATTCCAGTGGCAAACATGCAGTGCTGATTTTACTCAAGTTCTGAAATGCAAAGGCCTCTTTTCCTGTAGGTGCAGTTCCAAGAACAGGTGTCTTGCGGCATTGGGTGATGAGTGATGATGGCCAATAGTGGAGTACGAGTTCGTTAGTTTTCCATATGTGGATACAATGTACTGTACCACTGGAATTTAGGATGATGGCCAATAGTGGGCTCTATAGTGAGGATGATGGCCAATAGTAGTCAAGCGCTTCGAACAATCAATCTAGCTCGGCGGGTCAACGGAGGCCGGCAACCGGTGGTAGACAAGCGCTTCGAACCTAGAGTCAGTGCCGGTGAGTAGGCGAGGGCGCGTCTGCCGGCCAGTTCTGTGCGCCGGCGCCAGGGCGGGATAGCCACACGATACTGCAAATTAAATTACTCCTGAATAGATAACTGAATAGCCATATTATTGTTAGATAGATCTCAACGTTACTGGGCCCAATGGCCCAGCACGCCCCTAGCTGCGCCCTGATCGGGGGCGCCCAACCTTATCTAGGTTGGTGGGCCCCTGTCGCCAGCGCTATATAAAATGGTGGGGAGCCGGCAGCACGACCTACGAGGTTAGACGTGCCCTAGCCGCCCCACCTATAAACCCTATCCGATCTAGGCTAAGCGCTGCGCCGACGGGAAGCTCCACCGCCGCCATACTCACCCCCTTTCCACCCATGGCCAATGACGGAGGTTCTAGCTCCGGCACCAGCTCGGGCATTCCCTCTGGCTCGTGTCTGTCGAGCAAGGGAGCAGGTAGAGCTCGTCTCGGTTCTCTCTCTCTCTCTCTCTCTCTCTCTCTCTCTCTCTCTCCGTTCTCGATCTACAAAGGTGTTGTTAGATCTAGACTAGATCCGTTGTAAAGGTATTTTAACATTGGTATCAGAGCAAGTTTTAGTTGCTAGATTTATCAGTGCATTTGTAGAAAGCAAGAGTCCAAAAGAAAAGAAATAGATCCAAAGTGCGCCTGCCCTATGGCCGCGCCGTTCCTCTCGATCTAGATGGGCATCCATTGTGGAGACATCTAGAAGAAGAACACACCCTTCTGGGCAAAGCAAAACCCTAGATCTAAAACCCCAAAAGATCCCGAACACAAGTTCTAACCCCATAGATCCCCAAAGAAAAGTCAATCAAAAAAAAGGAGGGGGGGCACTCCGGCCATCACCGGGAAAGTTTCCGCCCCACACCTCGGCCACTTGACGACGGTGCACCCACCCTCGGGTGGATGCACACATCGGCAAGGAGCAAGGTGGGGGCGCCGCCGTTTTTCACTATGGACCAAGTAACAACAACAAAAAGGGGCAAAAAGGGTCCACCGCCGCCCCTCTTGACGGTGGTGCGCCCATCCTCGGGTGGACGCACTGCCGGCAAGGAGGGCGGGGGGGGACCATGACTCGCCGGAGCGGAGCAGAGGGAGGGGCGCGCCGTGGCGGACACCTCGCCTCTCCCGACTCGCGGGCTCGCTCGCCGGAGCGGAGCAGAGGGAGGGGCGCGCCGTGGCGGCCACCTCGCCTCGCCCGACTCGCGGGCTCGCCGCCGGAGCCAAGGCAGAGGGAGGGGCGCGCCGGAGGGCGGCCGCCTCGCCTCGCCTCGGCCTCGCACGAGGGCAGCCGCCAGAGCTCAGCCGGAGGGAGGGGCACATCGGAGGGCGGCCGCCTCGCCTCGGCCCAGCGCGGGCTGCCATGTCGGCGAGAGAGGAGCGTGGGGAGGGAAGGGCCAGCGGCTGCCTCGGGCTCTCCTACACAGCACCGCCGCGGAGCGGACGCGCCGCCGACGCGGGGCAGCCGCGGGCGGGACGCGGCGCCGCCGCAGACGGGGACACGGGGTGGACGCGGGATTATGGGGGCTAGGGTTGGGGGGTCGGCGGCTGGGGGGTCCTTTATACCTCCGAAGAGGGCGGCCGACCGTTAGATCTAGGGTTGCGCGCGTGGACGGCCAGGATGGAGCGGGCGGCTGGCGGCCTGTCGCTGGCGGGCCAGGCGGGCGAAGCAGGCCCCAGCTGGGCTACTGGCGGGCCGCGCGGCCGGGCTGTTTGCTGGGCCACTAGCAGCGAGCGAGCGGGCGGCAGCTAGCGCGCGCGGATGGCTACGGGCCTGGCGGGCTTAGTGGGCCAAGTTGCCAGGCCGCCGGCGGGTGCTGCCCTGCTTAGGCGCTGCGCGCGGCGGCAGGCAGCCCCAGGAGTGCTGGGCCGCAGTGGGCCGCGCAGGACTGCCCAGTTTTTCTGTTTTATTTTTTACAGAGCTGTTTTATTTGTTTTGCTTAAGGTTTCTTAGCATTTTTTGCATAGTTTTCTCTAGTCATCTTATTGCAAGTATATTTTGACTAGAGAATGTTTTAAAGGCAGAATTTTTCTGTAAAGTTCAAAGTATAAAGAAAGTTATTATTAAGTTTCTGCTGCAAATGTATGTTATAAATTGCAATGATGCAACAAAGTTGTTTAAATTTTGAAATAAATATGTGACAAAGTAGTTAAAGATGATTATGTCTCATGTTATTAAATGACCAACGTTATTAATAAACATGACCATGATCATTTTTCTTTAAGTATTAAAGGTGCATTTAACTTTATTTCTGCCCAACGGTGATGTAATTTTAAATAGCACAAAACGATTGCATGCTTAATTTATACCAACGTTGAATTAACGCATACAGTTGTTTTCCTTGGTGATCTCACATCTTTTGTGATTTTCAGGAGGTCTCAACCTCATGGCCTGTTTGAAGGACATCCCGCTGCTAAGGGGGGACAACTACTCCAAATGGAGGAAGAAAGTTGATTTGGCGTTCGTATGCGCCAAAGTGGATTGGGTGGTTGACACCAAGCAACCAGTCAAGCCCGCTGACCCGGTCAGGGGAGCTGCTGAGGAAAGTGCTGAGTTTGAGAAAAGGAAGAGGGACCATGCTCCATTGGAGCTGGCCTACTCGATTGATAACCAGAAATGGGTGAACGCCAACAAGAAGTGTTTGGCCTTCGTAAAGAACACAATTGAGAACGCAATAGTGGGCTCAATTGGAGAGTGTGCTACCGTGGGCGAGTATCTCGCCAAGATAAAGAGCCAGTTTACTTGCTCTTCAAAGATGTATGCGACCCAGCTGTTAAAGCAGCTGGTGACTGAAAAGTATACGGGAGGACCCCACGGAATAAGAGAGCACATCTTGAGGATGTCAAACATGGCAGCGAAGCTCAAGCCCATGGATGAGGACCTCGAGCTAAAGCCAGCACTCTTGGTGCACCTAGTGATGGCCCCACTTCCACAGCTTTTCGAAAATTTTGTAATAAACTATAATATGTCCCCTGAAAAGTGGGACATAGAAAAGACCATTGGGATGTGCTCCCAAGAAGAGGAAAGGCTGAAGGCCCTTCACGGCGGTTCCCTGAACTTCGTGAAGGACAATAGGAAGAGAGGCTTCACAAACGGCAACCATGGTGGCTCACCCTCCAAGCCACATGGCAAGGGTCCAATGCAGCACCAGTACCAGCATCACCAGTCCACCCCTGGGGAGAAAGACCAGTGCCATCACTGTAAAAAGCCTGGCCACTACAAGAAAGACTGCCCAATTTGGCTGAAGTACATCATGGCCAAAAATGGTAAAGATATTGTTTCTTTTGTTAATGAATCTCTGTATGAAAAGTTTACTAGATCTACTTGGTGGATTGATTCTGGTGCAATTGTTCATGTTGCCAACTATTTACAGGGGTTCCATTCGACAAGGACCACGCAAAGAAGAGAAAGACTCATTGAAGTGGCGAATGGAATAGAAGCAGAAGTGGAGGCCATTGGTGACGTCCCTCTGGAGCTGGCTGATGGCTCTTTCCTTTTGCTGAAAGATGTGCTTTATGTTCCCTCATTACATAGAAATTTAATAAGTGTTTCCTGTTTGGACAAAGATTCTTATGAATGTTATTTCGGAAATGGCAAGTGTGCCATTTGGTTGAAAGACAAGTGTGTGGGTGTTGCTACCTTATTTGATAAGTTATATTTG
The DNA here is from genome assembly GCA_916181665.1 of Avena sativa. Lineage (NCBI taxonomy): Eukaryota > Viridiplantae > Streptophyta > Magnoliopsida > Poales > Poaceae > Avena > Avena sativa. The sequence goes on along the minus strand of OV702279.1, from coordinate 362,600,475 downwards.
TTATCCCTGCATGAGAAAGTACTTTCTGTGTCTGATGTGAATAAAAAAGTTTCCTTGTCGAACAAAGAACAAAAGAAAAGGAAGCGAACTCTTGACTCGTCGAAACTATGGCACTGCAGACTAGGCCATATTTCGAGGGAAAGAATAGAAAGCCTCGTTAAAAATGACATTCTTCCTCCGTTAGAGTTCTCCGACATAGAACAATTCATAGATTGCATTAAAGGAAAATATGTCAAACAAATTAAAAAGAGTGCAAACCGAAGCATAGCTACACTAGAAATAATCCACACGGATATTTGTTGACCGTTTCCGGTGAAAAGTGTGGATGGCTATGATTCATTCATAACATTCACGGATGATCACTCCCGGTATGGTTATATTTATCCAATTAAAGAAAGATCTGAAGCATTGGATAAATTTAAAATTTTCAAAGCTGAAGTAGAAAATCAGCACGATTAAAGAATTAAAATAGTTCGGTCCGATCGTGGGGGGGAGTACTACGGTCGGCATACTCCATATGGTCAAGTACCAGGACCCTTTGCAAGGTTCCTGCAAGAAAATGGAATAGTCGCCCAGTATTCTATGCCGGGCGAACCTCAGCAAAACAGAGTAGCTGAAAGGCGCAACCGTACCCTTATGGATATGGTGCGCAGCATGATGAGCTACTCCACCCTCCCATTGGGATTGTGGATGGAGGCGCTTAAAACCGCCATTCACATTCTCAACAGAGTACCAAGTAAGTCGGTGCCCAAAACACCGTATGAATTGTAGACAGGCAGAGTCCCCTCTCTGCACCACTTGAGGGTCTAGGGGAGCCCAGCTGAGGCAAAAGTTTTCAATCCAAACATTGCAAAATTAGACCTCAAAACAGTATCTTGCCATTTTATTGGCTATCCAGATAAGTCCAAAGGCTATCGTTTCTACTGTCCCGACAGATACACAAAGTTTGTAGAAACGAGACATGCAGTCTTCTTGGAGGACGAATTGATGAGGGGGAGCACGGTAGCTAGGCAAATTGATCTTGAGGAGAAGAGGGTGCATGCACCTAATCCGATGATTCAGGAGACATTTTTCTCGCTACCTTTTGTGCCACCATCTACAACCCCTGAGGTTGTGGTGTCGGCACCTGTTGTGACTCCACACGTGACAACAATGGGCGAAAGTTCGGAACCTGTCCATCAGGAGCCACCTGAACCCACTGTTGCGCACGAAAGGGAGCCAGAACAGCCACCTAGTGTAAATGTGCCTGAACCCGAGGCAAGAAATGAGCAAGAGTCTGATGAACTCAGACGGTCTAAAAGAGAACGAAGACCAGCCATTTCCAAAGAAATCTACAAAGTTTACAATGTAGTTCATATGGAGGGCGATCCTACCTCATATGAAGAAGCCATGAGTAGCCCTCACTCAGCCAAGTGGGTAGAGGCAATGGAAGATGAAATGAAATCGATGAGTTCCAACAATGTTTGGGACTTAGAGAAAATTCCCAAAGGAGCCAAAACAGTAGGATGCAAGTGGGTCTACAAAACAAAGTATGACTCCAATGGGAATGTAAAAAAGTACAAAGCTAGACTCGTGGCAAAAGGCTTTACGCAAAGAGAAGGCGTAGATTACAATAAGACTTTTTCTCCGGTATCATGTAAGGACTCCTTCAGAATCATCATGGCACTAGTTGCACATTTTGATCTAGAGTTGCATCAAATGGATGTTAAGACGACATTTCTAAATGGAGATTTAGAAGAAAATGTTTACATGAAACAACCCAAGGGTTTTTTCATAGAGGGGAAGGAACATATGGGATGCCGCCTAAAGAAATCCATTTATGGGTTAAAGCAAGCCTCTAGGCAGTGGTATTTAAAGTTTAATGATACCATTAAAAGATTTGGATTCAAAGAAAATGTTAAGGACAACTGCATTTATGCAAAGTTCAAAAGTGGGAAATATATTTTCCTAATTTTGTATGTGGATGACATTCTGCTTGCCAGCAGTGATGTTAGTCTACTACTAGAGACAAAGAAGTTCTTGTCATCAAACTTTGACATGAAAGACCTTGGTGAAGCCTCTTATGTTTTGGGCATAGAAATTCACCGAGACGGAAAGAATGGAGTGTTAGGACTGTCGCAGAAAGCGTATTGTGAAAAGATTTTAAAGAAATACAATATGCATGCGAGTAATTCAACACCTGCTCCCATAGTCAAGGGCGATAGTTTTGGGAAATCCCAATGTCCAAAGAATCAATATGAGATCGATCAAATGAAGTCAGTACCATATGCTTCGGCTGTTGGAAGCTTACAGTATGCACAAGTGTGCACTCGCCCTGACTTAGCATTTATCACCGGGGTACTCGGTAGATATCAAGAGAATTCAGGCATAGAGCACTGGAAGATGGTAAAGAAAGCTTTGCGTTATGTGCAAGGCACAAAAGGCCACATGCTTACATATAGAAGATCGGATTCCCTAGAGATAAAAGGGTATTCAGATGCAGATTTTGCGGGAGATAAAGACGACCGAAAGTCCACGACAGGGTATGTCTTTACTCTCGCAGGAGGTGCTATTTCGTGGAGAAGCGCCAAACAGTCGATAGTTGCATCATCTACGATGTATGTAGAATTTATAGCATGTTATGAGTCCATGGGACAGGCGTTATGGTTAAAGAAATTATTACCCGACTTGAAAGTGGTTGACTGCATCAGCAGGCCACTAAAGATGTACTGTGGCAACGAGCCCGCAGTATTCTATGCTCACAACAACAAGTCGAGTAATGCTTCAAAGTCTATAGATATAAAGTATTATGCTTCAAAGTCTATAGATATAAAGTATTATGTGGTGAAGGACAAAGTCCAGGATCAAACTATAAGACTCGAGCATATAAGGACAAAGGATATGCTTGCGGATCCGCTAACGAAAGGCTTACCACCCAATGTGTTCAAGGAACACATAGCCGGCATGGGTTTAATGGGAAGCCTATGATTCCTGGACTATAGAGGCCCAAAAGTAACAGGATTTGTTTCAAAACATGAAGGTATATAGTGGCTGTCTGATTCCATCGGCAATTGAGCTGAGACGATGAACCATGCTCTATGTATCATTCTGTGATGAAATAAGTAAAGGACAAGGTTAAAAGTAAAGTCGAGATCTAGGGGGAGAATGTTAGATAGATCTCAACGTTACTGGGCCCAACGGCCCAGCACGCCCCTAACTGCGCCCTGATCGGGGGCGCCCAACCTTATCTAGGTTGGTGGGCCCCTGTCACCAGCGCTATATAAAGTGGTGGGGAGCCGGCAGCACGACCTACGAGGTTAGACGTGCCCTAGCCGCCCCACCTATAAACCCTATCCGATCTAGGCTAAGCGCTGCGCCGACGGGAAGCTCCACCGCCGCCATACTCACCCCCTTTCCACCCATGGCCAATGACGGAGGTTCTAGCTCCGGCATGTCTCTCGAGCCAGGGAGCAGGTAGAGCTCGTCTCGGTTCTCTCTCTCTCTCTCTCTCTCTCTCCGTTCTCGATCTACAAAGGTGATGTATAGTGCTACTGTTAGATCTAGACTAGATCCGTTGTAAAGGTATTTTAACAATTATCTCCTGAATAATGATGGATATAAACTTATGGTAACAAATCCAGGTCAAGAACTGGAAGGTTTGATTTCTGAACAGTGGAAGGACATGGGATGGCAAGGAATGGACAGATATGGTCCAAACTAAATCTTGCCAGACTAACTTCACTAACAGTCAGCTTTGTTATGAAATTGAGCAGCATTGCACTTGTTACAGACACGCAGGATTCATATCTCTAGAGAATCTTGTATTCTCTGTAAAGCTTTACATCACCCTTGCTGAAACCGCTCTTATTATGAACAGTATACTCATCCACTGATCATCTCTGCAGGCATCATTTCAGAGGGTATTACCAAAACAATGTGGCAATCGAGCCGCTTGGGAGCACCCTTTGCAGTTGCTGGTGTAAATATCACATTCATGATCATGCAGATGTTGGATCTCCAGTCCAGTATAGCACGGACCGAACTTACAAACTTGTTCAGTCTCCCAACCGTAATTTACTGTTAGACAGGTAAACCGCTTGCAACTGAACCGAGAACATTTGTCCGAGCTGCTTTTTTACAGATGCTCTCAGGTAGGACCACTGCAGTAAATTTGTAATTTTAATTGTCCAAATTATTCATCAGTTTTCAGATTCTCCTTGCTTCCTTTTTGTCCCAGAGGATGAATGGGCCTTAGATATGATCAAGTGTGTTACTTCCTTGTGATGGACAAGCAATGGCTAGAGAAGAATGCATCTTACATGGACTTGAATGTACATCTCAACTTTTTATCCGCGAATGGCCAGATTGCACATTTGATCGATCTTATGACTCAACTTTACTTCTCGGGATATTCTCAAAATCCAAAGCAACACGAGCGCAGCTGGAAAGGGAGCTTCTGTTGGACAATGTGGGAGGACTGAAGATATATGCCATCATACGGACTGCTTCCTAGCGGCATACATGGTCGAAATAAATGATTTGGGCTCCTTCCTTTGATTTCTGGGAGGGAACTTTTCATGACATGCAGGGGGATGGACGATGCCTTGCTGCTGTAACACTGAATTTGGTCCCAACTGTAAGCAACTCATCTGTACCTCACCAAAATGAATAAGTATTGCTAGCACCTGATGCAAAAGTTGATGGGAGTTCAAGATTGATAAAATACTGGGAGCCAATCTGTTCATTGACAGCAAGTTTACTTGCTGATCAGCTCTGAGCTGTTAGGAAACCCTCCATGTCCCGCCAAAATGCCATGGTCATCCGTCATCACACCCATCAACGGTGCTTGACCCGGGTATCTTTGCCAACTGTGCGCCCTTCATCACCTTCCTCAGCCTATCCACGTCCTGCCACCTGTTAGCATCTGCATATATGTTGGAAAGCACCACATACACGCCATGGTTGTTGGGGTCCAATTTCAACATCTCTTGCACAGCCTGTTCTGCAACATCAATGTCGCCATGGTTCTTGCAGGCTGTAAGTAGAGCCCCCCAGATCGCAGTATCTGCCTTGCATGTCATCCCACGTATCATCTCCTCGGCCTCTGATAGGAGTCCACTCCGGCCGAGGAGGTCGACCATGCACCCATAGTGTTGGATGCTTGGAGCCACCCCAAAGTCCCCCATAGATGCGAAGACTCTGCGGGCCTCGTCGAGCTGCCCCGTGTGGCAGTGCGCTGACAGAACCCCAACAAGCGTGGTCGCATTCGGCGGCACACCCTCCCGTCGCATCTGCTGGAACATCGCCAATGCGTCCATGCCATGCCCGTGGTGCGCCAAACCCGAGATCAGGGCGTTCCATGTTGCGGTGTGCCGCTCCGGCATCCCCTTGAACACCGTCACCGCCTCGTCGATCGCCCCATTCTTCGCGTACATGTCGACCAATGCAGTGCCGAGAATAACCCCCACAGGCGCTGCTATCCCCTTCCTCTCCATGATATCATGCACGCGCCGCCCCATTACGAGCCCGCCTGACTCCGACCGTGCGCATGCCGACAACACCGACACCAGCACCACGGGGCCAGGCTCAAACCCCTCGGTGACCATGTCATCGAACACTCCCATCGCATCCTCATACCGCCCGTTCTGCGCATAGCCAGAGACCATCGTGGTGTACACCACCGCACTCCGCTCCGGCAATTCATCGAACACCTTCCGTGCGACGCGGACACGGCCCGCCACAGAGTATGCCCGGATGAGACCGTTAGCAACGTAGGTGTCGCGATCGAGCCCGTGCTTCAGGACGAGCGCGTGTATCTGCCTGGACACGGGGATTGGGAGGCGGGCGGAGGCCTTGAGGAGAAACGGGAAGGTGTGCCTGCCGGGAGAGTAGGAGGAGCTGGCGGAGCGGCGGAGCTGAGAGAAGAAGGCCAAGGCGGAGGCAGGGTCGGGGGATGAGGCGAGGGCACGGAGGGAGGTGTTGAGCATGAACGTGTTGGGGGCGTAGGGGAGGGAGGAGAGGAAGCGGAGCACGGTGGCGGGAGGGGAGAGGGCGGCGTAGGCGTCGAGGAGGCGGGAAGCCGCGAAGGCGTCGGAGGCGAGGCGTCCCGAGACGAGCATGGCCGCGTGGACGAGGGTGAGGCCGCGGAGGGTGGAGCACCGGTCGGCGAGGAGGGAGAGACTGAGGTGGCCGTGGCCGCCGGCGGCGGCGCCGCGGAGAGGTGGCGCGGGCATTTGCGCGTGTTTGAACCGTGGAAGTGGGCAAAGGCGTCGGCCGATGACAGCTACGGTACGCTAACATGGGCCGGGTCATTGTAAGAGAATTTGCATCTTGTGAAGCACGGGCCCATAATGGTCTACGTGAGAGGCCTACAAGTTTCTGTATATCCACAGCCTCAAAAAAAAAATCCAGTTTATCAACTTAGCCACATCCTATTCCAGTTAATTCTATAGAAAGAAAAACGTATTCCAGTTTGGCCAACAGCTTCAACTTTTTAATCCTTATTATACTGAATCATCCTCATCCAGGAGATTAACTCGGCAGGAGATCTAATCTACTCCCTCCGTTTAGAAATATAAGATGTTTTAGGTTTGTGAATAAGATGTATCTAGACACCTTTTATGTCTAGATTCATTTGAACCTATACACTAAAAGGTGTCTAGATATATCACCTTCACAAACCTAAAACATCTTATATTTCTAAACGGAGGGAGTACTAATCGGCTAGTGTTCAAAGCAAGTCATTGTTTCAAAAAAAAGTGTTCAAAGCAAGTCTATGTTCATGGCTTTTCCTTCTATACTTCTGTTTTATTCGACGCAAAATATTTACAGTTTCTGTCACTCAGCCGATTTTCGCACAGCCACCAACCGTAAAATATGTACAACTACAAACACAGCACACCATCTAAAAGACAAGCGAAAAGAAACAACACACTAGCCCCGGTAGAGCAATCAAGCACAACCGATTGTAGAGCATTGCAAGCTATACTGTGTTACAGCAGCCACAGGCCATCTTCCATCCGGAAGACACCTGATCGTCGACGACGGGGTTCATTCATCGGCGTGGCAGGTTATGATCGTGGGTTTCTTCAGCCAGTACTGCGCGAACCTCTGCCTCGCGTACTCCATGTAGTCGAAGTCGATGTCGTTGACGTGTTCCTGCACACAAGATGCAGGTTCAGTTAGACTGGATGAACATTGTGCTTTCTGCTCACCGCATAGACTCGGTGATAGAGATCAGGCAAACGAACCCACCGAGATTATTCCCCAGAGGCCCCAGACGAGATGGCTGGCAAGCGTGTACTTCTCGATGCTGTTAACCAGATCCTTCACCTTTTCTTCGTCAGGTTCTTCGCCTTCTACGGGTGGCAGAACAGAGATGCAATTGTGTGAAACAAATAGCTCTAGAAAATCTTCTTTTGTGGAAGAAGAGGTTGATGGCAAGCTTTCTGCTTACCTGACGAGCTTAGGTAGGTCTGCACGAATCTCTTCCGTTCATCGACATCTATTGCAGTAGGAGCAGTAAGAAACAGTGAGTATACAGCTCAATTGATCATGGTATCTAAGGATAGAAATCAACAGTCTGCAAATAACAAAATTTGCAAAATACCTGGATATTTTTTGTAGTCCAGTACATGAGGCTCTTCTGAATGGTAGTCCGCAGCCATCTCGCAGAAATGGTTTGCGATATCATAGGCAACTGGGTTAAAGCTTGCATACTCGTAGTCCTGTAGAGGTACGAAGAGATATGGTAAAATCGGGGTAATATGTTTTCCAGCTTTGTTAGGTTACAAATTGGATAGTAGTTTTTTAATGGGGGAATGGCCAAATTGGATAGTTAACTGCAACAAATATCAAAGTTTCAGGTTCAGAAAAAGGCATGGCAGTCAGAAGGACATGGATGTTAGTATTATGGTAGTAGAGCATGAATCATTCCATGAAATAGTGTGTTGTCTCAGAAACAAAAACTTTCTTCTGGTTGGAAGTACTAACAAGGGCAACACAATGATGCTGCAACCTGATGAATTAACAGAATTAATGACTCCAGCTAGCAATAACTTACAATGATGGTAAGTGCTCTGGTCTCCTCATCAATCATGATATTGCCATACTGGAGATCATTGTGGCAAAATCCTATGCTCTGTTCTTCACCTGAAAATTCACTCTCCAATGTAGTGATCTCCTTCTCCAAGCTATCCAAACGGAACTCTTTGGCTTCGTCAGAGGGGCATACACGCTTGGCAGTTTCGAGCCAGTTCCTATGGAAGGTGAATATGTGTAATATCCAGTTAGTACTCAACTTTGGTGATTAAAAAAAGTTAATTGTGTAACTGAACATTCAGTAGTACCTCAATCTATCCCACATAAGGACACATTTTGGACCTGGCATGTCAAGGTTGTGGAAATCCCTCAATTTGGAAGCTATAATAGCTGAAATCTCTGGATCACGCAGGTCAACAGCTGAAAGTGTCTGACAGGAATATATTCATCAGTTTTTTTCTCTATTTCTTCATTCTGCTAACATATCTCCTGTCAAAGCAAATCTGGTGTCTTAATGCAATATCAGCATGCCTATGTTCCATCCTTTACTTAAACAAGGATACAGAACATGATGCCTTTGAAAAATGCTACTAGAAAAAAATGGAGCATAAAGAGTGATATTCCCACTCTACAAATTATCAGTCCAAACTAATAAAACTAGCTAGACAGTGGCCATAGGCCAAATCTACTTTGTTCCGAAGATAATTCCGCTCCATGTCATGTCATCAATCCTACTTAGTCAAAGCCAACCAGTGGTAATTCTCATTCATCTAAAAGACATTTTGACTTGGTCATGTTAAGTGATTCAAGCATTCAGCCGGTCCTTAGCAAGGTAAATACACCAAAATCAATGCCTATTGTTTTCAGCCCGGCCTTCGTTCATGGAAATATGGGAAAACTGAAGTGTTGAGTTATAAAACAATTTTCTATTACAGGTATTAGATATCTTCAAGCTGCAGAAAGTCAAATAATGACAACAGCATGGGAACAGTACAAGTACTAGATATTTTTTCAAGAAGCGGAAATGTCAGCTATGACAACAGCATGTTAGCCTGATGAGTTAGAGCCAAGTTTATGCCGCAGAGTATCTCAGAAGCTATCGACAAGAGCATTTAAAAATACAGCACATGGGTACATGCCGCAGAGTAATGTACATTTAGTCAACAAGAGAACATTAGTTATGGTTATTTGATATTACTTGTAAGTATTGAATTGGTCATTCACTGAAGACTTAAATGAACATTTTGGATAGGATTCTAACTAAGGGTCAAACGTTGAAATTTCGGATAATTTAATCAACACTGTCGGCGGAAGAAGATGTCGACGGAAGACAATTGCGCCACACTACATGGAGAAACATTTTCTTTTAATCTGCTCTAAATAAAGAATTCGATGTGATGATATAATCACCAGGGACAATAACAATTCGGCTCTAAATTAACAGAACAAAATTATGGATCCCAATTCCACCAAGTTGCCTAGCCAAATGCAATCAAAGTAGTACCTCCAAGAAAGTTTGGGCTGGGAAAGAACGGAGGGCGTGGAAAACAAGAACGATCTGCTAGAAGCAGACAACTGCAGGATCGAACAGGACAAAACAGAAAAGGAACGGAAAGAAGGGGACTGCGCACCCTGGCGTGGATGAACTCCTCGACGCGGCCGGTGGGGAAGCGGCCGAGGAGACGCGGGCCGTGGCCGTGGCGGGACATGCACTCGAAGGTGCGCACCTCGTCCTCCCTGTCGAAGAAGAGCTCCACGCCCTCCCCGTACACCCGCATCAGCACCTTCCTGTACTCGCCGCCCTCCGCCTCCCCCTCGCCGCCGCCCCCGGTGAGCCAGCGCACCTGGTACACCTCGTTGGTCATGGCGCCCTTGAGCGGCACCACCTCGAGCGCCCGGCAGTCCGCCACGTCGGCCCACTCCGCCGCCAGCTCGTGCAGCAGCCTCCGCGCCTCCTTCGGGATGCTCCGCCCAGCCGCCGCCGCAACCCCCGGATTCTGGCCCTCGATCGCCACCATATCCCCCGACCACAGGGAATCTTTCTTGTCCGGGAATGGCGAGGGGAGGGATCTGCTGCGCGCTGGACGGAGAGCGAGCCGTACTTGGCGCGTGTGGTTCTTGGTTTCCACGGGGATCCAGGAGGGGGTGCCGTGTATAAATAGACGGTTTGTTTTGCTCGTGGTTCTTTTTGCAGATTCGCCCTCTAAACTTGCCACTGTTTTCATCAGCCCTCACATCTTTGTCCAGAGCCAGAAGTGAACAACCAGTCAAACCAAGAATCTGTTTTTCTTAAATAAAAAAAATGAGAGCATATTTTTCTCTTATCTCTTACTACCGTCATTTTAAAGAATAAACACGCACCCCAAAGAAAATTTTAACCGAATGAATAAAGCAACTAATACTTGATTATATTGTGTAAAATTGGTGTCGTTGGATTCGTATTAAAACACACTTTTCAATAATACTAATTTTATACTAAAATTATTTATATTTAGAGTATGATTAAAGAAAAAACACACAAAACGAGAACGTCTTATTCCTTGAGACGAAGATAGTATAAGAAGAAAAGAATGTGAGAATCTTATTCACGAAATGTATATACATGGACAAACTTTCTTCCAATGGATATGCACCAAAATAAGTGCAAAGACGCCGTCCCTGCGGATCTCACCATCACCCTGTCCATTTAACAACCGGTCAAGACCGGTTGAAAGAGAACTATGACAGATACCGAGATGGTGACCTTTGTTCTAAGAGTAGAGCAACTATACTATTGACCATCAAGATGGACAAAACATATGATCATTTTGCTAGATTTGAATTTTTGAGAGACGATGACAACTATCATCTATTCGAGTCAGCCATATACCCAGAACAAGCACAATACCAAAACTATCGAAACGTCGCTTTGCATCGAGGAAAACTGTTGAGATGTCACAACCATTGTATCATGTGGATGCACAGCCTAGCTAAAGATTCCCCATTAACAAATCCCCAGCTAAGATTCTCGTCTCTATATTCCAACAGTGACGTGATGCGACCACTTAACATCCATCCACATTAAGCTTGCGATTCGTCCCCAATTTTCTCGTAACCAAGGGTGGTCCGTGTAAAAGCGCCGATCCTTGCTGTCTACAGGGTGCAGTTTCTGCCGTCCACATGGTCGCTAGAGCCCAGAGATGCCACCTAGGCAGGGGATCCCCGTGTGGGCCGTGGTGAGATTACGATGGCCTTGCAGTCTGTGTAGGCCCACGAGTACACTGGCACCTATTAGGCCTCGCTGACTCAGCAGTTTTTGTCTGATTCTCAAAAAAAAAAGCAGTTTTTGTTCAGAATAAACAAAAAATCCCTACAAAAACAGAAACTGGGTACAGTCGACATGTAACCTACCGTTCTGAAGCTTTGGCGTACCCCTTCTCATGAGTGATTTGTTAGCCTCAAAATCTTGGGTGGATCACGACAGGTTCCTATATTTATAAGAACAGTAAAGTTATTTGAGTAAGAAGTAACCTCGAGTAACCACAAGCTCACCATTTTCTGACCTGAATTGTGAAAATGTCAGAGAAATCTTTCAATGTGATCATATGCTCTCGAAGAAAGGCAACTGATACCGCCATACCGGAACCAAAGAGCACACACAACAAGAACTGAAACTTCTCTATAAAACAGCTGAAACTGAAGAGACCACAAGACCAACACTCAGGTGCCAACACTACTGCACTTCCTACAGAAGTAACTCAAGGGTCACACAAAAACACAATTTTCCCAAATTCCATCAGCATTGTTTGGACTTGAAACCTTTGGTGGATCACGAAACAGGTTGCTATTTTGACAAGAATAGTAAACTTATATGAATGTAAGGAGTAACAGCGCATAAACAACAATCTCTCCGTTTTCTGACCTGACTAGTCCAAATTCCAGCGAATCTTTTCAGTATAATCATATGTTATCAGATAAAGGGGACTGATACTGGAACTAAAGAGCACAGATAGAACAAGAACTGAAACTGAAGAGACCATAAGACTCAAGGGACACACAACATTATGGCTGGAAATACACGTTTCTTTCACGTAGTCGATACATCCAAACAAGATCAAATAGCCAAACACAGGATAGATAAAACTGAGCAAACTGCTCATTTCGTATATGAACAACCATTGGCCAGTAAACAGGTAGGTAGTAGCAGTATTTTGGTTTCTAGCAAAAACCTGAAAGCCACATGCTGCTGTAGAATATGCTGTCAGCCTGGCAATTGATGTGGGGTAAAATGTTCAGAGGTTTACACTTGTTGCCTTGTGAGATTGTCGACTGAAAATAATGGTACTAGCCTCCCCTGTCTCATTGTACCTTCCTCACCCATGCAAATTGCACTAACTTCTTGCCATTTCCATGGTAACATCTGCCCTCAATCACCCACCAGCTTTGTCTTGACTCTTGTAAAAAGAAGAAAAATCTGCTCTCCTAATCCAATGCTCCTTCCCTTCGTATGTACAGCTTCGACAACTTGAAGTACCAATGTGCTCACTGCCCTCCCGAGTCTACATGAGGCTGAACACGGCTACTGAAACCACGAAGAACGCAGCCAGGAGTCTCAGTGGCACCACCCTTTCTGAAGCACTCAGAATCTGCACTGGAAACACACATCCTCCCTGAGACGCATTCGCTGTTACGATCTTTGCAAGGCCTCCGAAAGAACATGCCCTAACATCCTGGTCCATTGTTTGGAAGTAGATATTGAATGCGTACGATATGTTACCGTCATGGCTGAGACCATTGCATGAGGACCCATACCCCAGTGGTGTGCAATCTGCATTCGAGCACGCGTAGTTTACAGAGGCTGGCAGTTCTCTGTATTTTTCCTTGGCATCCTTGTTGAACACGCACCACTGTGACGGCAAGTACTGCACTCCTTCAACTCCAAGCAGATAACTGTTTTGGCCATTTCCACTGAGATCCATAGGGAACTTTGGTTTCCCATCATATGTGAATAGTCCCCAGTGGCGTTCAAAGCGCCCAGGCAGCACACTCTTCTGGTTCTCATCAATCAGTGCAAATAGGTAGGCGTCCATGTGACCAGGTCTGAGAGGCGTCCCAATATTTTTGGCTATCTTCTTCAGAAAACCATCATAGAACTTCTCCGCATATTTGACATTAGCTCTCTTGTCGCCATCTGTTGGCCAGCCAATCTCACCAACAACTATTTTCATGTCGGGCACACCAGCTTTCCTTAGTGACCAAACAAGAGTATCGAAGTTGGCGTCGAACACATTCGTGTATACCATTCCTTTGTCATACACAGGCTTGCTTCCACCATCGAAGAAGGAGAAATTGAGTGGGAAGTTGGGATTCTGGTACAAGCTGAGATATGGGTATATGTTGACCACAAAGGGTGCATCATTCCTATGGAGAAAATTGACAATGGAAACCATGAGGGTGTTGATATCCTTGCGGAAATTCCCAGCAGATGGAACTGGATTGTTGTCAGGGGAGTTGTAGACATCAGCATTCAGGGGAACGACTGCCTTGACCCGTAAACCAGCACCATCTAGAGCTCTCTGAATGTTTTTGAGGGCAGGAAAAGTAATATTGATGAAGCTTCCATTATAGCTCTTCAGAAATGGCTCGTTTCCAACAGCTACATATCTGAACAATAAACATAACCAGTGAATGTAAGAGGGCAGTGCCACAACAGGACTACTATACAAAGTTGTAAATAAGTATAAGTAGCTTGAACAAATAATATGTGCATCATGTTACTCAAATTCCTCTAAATATTCTCATATTTACACTGTAAATACATAAGCAGTTGATCATGGTAGCAGCTAGTCACAATGCATTTGTCCTTGCACATCACAAAATACTTAGCTTCGTCTTGTTTCTAAATGCCACATTAAGAGAAAATGCAAAATGCTGCAGTAGAAAGGTAGGATAATTCAGTTCACACACATGAGAACACTGTGAAACACAAAATAATGTAGAAAGTACTAGCTAAATGTGACAGATTCAGCTTCACCAATATCACTACTGTATTTGCCGCTATGAACTAACAGCTCTATAATCTGACGTCCAGAAATACAGCAGTGGCACCACATACACACTATTGTCTGTCCATGTCCCAAAAAAAAACTTGATGTCGTGCCAAAAAGATTTCCCACGAATGTAGGATTTACACATTTTAACCGAATCATATATGAAATTAATGCATGAAACAAGTAATCCCTCAGTCCCAAAATAGATGTCTCAGATTTTTCAAAATTTGAATGAATCTACATATTAAATAGTGTCTAGATTCATCCAAATTTTGACAAATCTAAGACATCTATTTTAGGACGGAGGGAGTATTTCATCTCGGCAATGTACACTGTTTTAGGCTCCAGTTCATAGGATGCTTAATGGGACTTTTATACACTATCTACTCAACACGAATCACGCATTATCCATGGCGGACATGAAAGGATTAGTTAACTCGACCGCTCAGCTATGAATGTATGATGCACTTGTCATATGTACAGAAGCTAAGAGAGACATCAAGCCGGTATCAACAGCATGACCACCGCATCAATCCCGCATGAACCAAAACAGAAGCACGTCTCAGTGTAACACTCAACCCAGCACTTCCCAATGCACCGACGCCCACTACACGCAACGCCGATCCCTAGTGCAGAATTCCGTCGAACATCCTCTACGCGCATAAACGAAACACCTCCCTATTGGGCTGCACCACGCCGCCACCTCGAAAAATTGTAAGCACTTTGGACGCGCTCGGAGACACCGTGTCTCGCCCCGCAACTCTAATCGAACAATTCGCACGTATAGCAAACAACAAGAGTCCATGTGCGGCACCCCCACCGCAGCAGTCCGGCGAACAGACCACAGAGAGTGCGTGAGGTAAGGTACTGGCTTTAGGGGAAAACGGCGGTGGGTGCGTGCGTACCTGACGTCGACGCCGGCTTCGATGTTGCGGGTGACGTTGTCGCGGACCCAGTCGCGGGCGCGGCGGGGGTCGCGACCGACGGAGGCGAGGTGGTCGTTGGGGACGGCGAGCATGGCCTGGACGCCGGAGCCGGCGAGCGCGGAGACCGTCCAGGGGTCGGCGTCGAACAGCTTGACCCGGTCGACGCCGTTGGCTGCCAGCATGCGGACCACCGCCGCCGGGTGCATCGGGTGCGACATCATCGTGCCCCAGTTCACCCCGACGCCGGACGCCGCCGCCGCCGCCGCGGAGGGGCGCGGGAGCACGGCCACGGCCGCGATGGCGAGGACGACCGTCGCGATCATGGCGGCGCCGCCGGCCATGGTCGGGGGGGTTGGGGTTTGGGGGGTGGATGCTTGAGGGGTTGGGGTTTGGGGAGGTGGTGGTGGAGGGGGGAATGGCGGAGGTGGGAGTGTTGGGGTTTTATGCGCCGCGTCCGTGTAGTGGCGAAGGAGGCGAAGAGGAAGTGAGGAACAGCTGTAGATTTCTTCGGAAGGAAAGGGAGAGCAACAGAAGACAGGGCCGAGGATTTTACGCCCGCTGGCAGATGGGCCCGCGCTTGTATCATACTCCCTCAAATTACTCCGCACGCACGCTTATCTAGGTGGGCTAGTATTCTCTTATTTTTTGTTTAAAAAATTTCCAAGATTTTTGAAATAGCTAGTACACATTTCATACTATCTAGTTCAAAAATTTTAGGATTTTTTTGATAAAAAATGAGGGAGTACTAGCCCACCTAGATAAGCGTGCGCGCGGAGTAATTTAAAACAGAGGAAGTACTAACAGCGTACCCATGCAAGTGCAAGAACACACACTTCTGGCCCTGTGATTGTGAATGTGTGCGACCTTCATTTTCTGAAATAACAATAGTTTTTTGAAAAAGGCTGAAATACTAACAATAATAGTGAGTGATTATTTCTCACCCTATTGAGGAACCGATTATAATTATTATTTTTGCGAATAGAACTCTTGCATTAAAAGAAACATCAAACATTACAAAGCGGCTTAGCAAAAACGAAAATCACATCGAAATCTTTGACAAGCCCTTCATCTTCAACCTCCATACCGTGTCGACGGTGCGCTGCCGCTCCTCCCTAAGCAGGCTTGACATTGTTGGTTGAGGACATGAAGTCGCCGAGCGGGTCAAAAAGACCACATCTGTCACGGATACGATGAAGAAGGATGAATTGTCGATGAAGCTCCTTGACGATCTGAAGATCCCCACAAGAAGAAGAAGTCCTTGAGGACCACACCACTCCCACAAGCTCCTTGACGTCGTCGTTGAGATGTGACTGAAGCCGGGAGAGTTACTGGAAGAAACGTTGTCACCGCCATCCCACCAAACTTGAACCCTAAAAACATGAAAATGGAGCCCTCTACCGGCGGGGGCCTAGATTCAACCCGCATCCATGGCCCGAAGGCCACAAAAGCGAGATAGATTGACGGTGGCGCCGACAGGAGGTGACAAAACCCTAGCCACCTTTGCACGGAGGTGAGAGGGAGAGGAACAGAACGAGCAATACAAGGAACGGATGATAGTTAGTGGTTGTTTGTCCATTTGGAAATAGTTATACCTTAGTCGACATTTGTTGTTGTTCGCTGATGATTTTTTTCTTGTCTCTTTGTATTTACATTCTACACATATTTAAATGATTAAAGATTAGGTGGCTCTCGACCTGGAGTTAGAGATAGATAGTTCCCAAATCCCAATAGTCCAAAAAACAAATAAAAATTATGTACTTCCTCCAATCCATAATCAGTATCGCTGGTTTAGTACAACACTTATTATTGGTTAGAGGGACTAACGAAAAATCAATAATAATTATAATAGTAACAACAACACGTGAAAAGAGTCTTTGGCTCAACGACTTACATATTGATATCTAGCTACTGTCATCCAGGAATACAAAGGAGCAACCGTTTAGAAGATATTATTATATATTTATATAGAAATGTCATTTTTTTCACTTAGAAAATACACTCGTGCTATAAACGAGGAGTGTGGAATTAATAGTCGAAAAGTCATTTCGTGCGGAGGATACTAGATCGATAGTAATTTCTCCATGTTTCGAAGGACACTGTCACACATAACCACATTTTCTTTCAAGAGAAGATAGAACATCTTTCTATCCAAACTTTCTCATGCATCCAAAACTGTAAATTGACAGCATACTAGCGTTAAGGGACTACTGTCATAACCGCCATGTCGACATTTTGCCACCCTAGCATACCAATGCCGCTACCTCAGATTCATGAGGCATGGAAAGGACAAAGGGTAGCGATCGTTGTTATTTGAGCCACCCCTATAGTCGGCAACAAGAAAATTATAGCTACATTGTTGATCTATCGGCTTCGATGTAATACTACCTCTGTTTTAAAAATAATAGACATATAAATTTGGTCGAAAGTTAAAGATTACTAAGTGTGATAATATATAGAAGAGAATTTTAATATTTGTATTTTATAAAATAATATTTTATATTTGATCTGTGGATATAGTATTGTATAGTAGTATTTATATTTTTGTCTATAAAACTGGTAAAGTTAGACCGCGTTAAATTGTGACTAAATTTATACTCCTTCTATTTGGAAGGGATGGGGTAGTAGTTTTGTTGTCTATTCTGAACGCATACCAAGAATTACATCCTGGATATTACCTACACTGAATTCAGACATGGAACCATTCACACTGCCCATTCACGTGCCAATGTTTCTTGATCTCCCTGTCTTCTCCATACTGTGAATTCACAGCCCATTCACGTGAATGAGTTCTTCCTGGGCTTATATATGGGTCTTATTTGCTGAAAGCTAAATTTGAGTATTTGACCATATAGTATAGTTCAGAAGAGCTACATTGTTGAACTGAATATTGCACAACATTTTGGACTATAGTTTTGCAAGGACATCAAGAATGGTGACACTGTAACTTCCAAGCATCCCATGGTATATGTCTGAAAACGATCAGGTTAATAGTGCAGAAATATAAGAATCTGCATATCAATCTCACTAATGGCGGGTGTCAAGCCGACAAGCTGTTCAATATGTTCAGTAACTGTCATCTGTGGGATATCTTCAGGAATCTACGGAGTACATGTCAAGCTGTGCTCATCAGTGTAAGCAAGATGCGGAATCAGTCAGCTCAACAAATTCGACGCATCGCCGAAAAGTTGGTCGGAGTTCGCCGGAACTGCTTGGAACTCGTGCACCACGCCGTCGATCTCGATGAGGCTGCAACCGGGGACCTTGTCCACCTTACTTCTCCTCATCTGCCGCCTCACCCGCAGCGCCTTGCCGTGCCGGCCATTGCTCGCGTACATGTTGGACATGAGCACGTAGTCCCCGGCGTCGGTATCCTCGCCAGCCATCCGCCGCATCACCCGCTCGGCGCGGTCGATGTGGCCGTGCGCTCGGCAGGCCGAGAGCAGCGAACCCCAGATGGGCGCGTCGGGCCGGACCGGCATCACGGAGACGAGATCCTCCGCCTCGTCCAGCCTCCCGGCGCGGCCGAGCATGTCGACGACGCAGCCGTAGTGCTCGACGCCGGGCGCCACGCCGTGCACCTCCCACATGGCGTCCAAGTGCCGGAGGCCGTCCTCGACGAACCCGGCGTGGCAGCACGCGGACAGCACGCCGAGGAAGGTCACTTCGTTTGGTCTGACGCCGGCTCGACGCATGTCGGCGAAGAGCGCCAGTGCGTCCTCGCCACGGCCGTGCGCGGCCAGCCCCGAGATCATGGACGTGTAGGTGTACACGTCTCGCCGCGCCATGGCGTCGAACACCTCCGCGGCCTGCTCCACCGCGCCGCACTTGGCGTACATGTCCAGCAGCGCGTTGCCGACGACGCCGTCGGCGGCGGCATTCCGCCCCGTCCTGCGCGCGTAGTGTGCGTGCACCCACATGCCGGCGTCGAGCGCGCCGAGCCGCGCGCACGCTCCGAGGACGGCGACGAACGTCGCGTCGTCCGGACGCGCGCTCTTCTGCTTCTGCTCCTGCTCAAGCATCTCCCGGAATAGAGACAGCGCCTCCCGCGGCTCGCCGGCGCGCGCGTGCGCGGAGATCATCGTGTTCCAGGTCACCACGTTCTTGGACGGCGCCATGGTCCTGAAGCACCGGAGCGCAGCCGCCGCGTCGCCGCACTTGGCGTACATGTCGATGAGCGCGTTGCACGCGACGACGTCGAGGGCCACAACCGCGACAAGGACGCGCCGGTGCACCTCCCTGGCCAGCGCGAGGTCCCCGGCGCCGGCGCAGGCCGCGAACGCCGCGGCAGCGGCCACGGCGTCGACGACGACCGCACCATCGTCCGCCATGACCAGGAACAGCGAAGCGGCCTCGCGGAACAGGCCCAGTCGCGCGTGCCCGGTCACCATGGCCGTCCAAGAGATGACGTCCGGCGCCAGGTCGCCGGAGAACAGGGTACGCGCGGCGCCACGCCGGCCGCACGCGAGGTAGAGCGCGAGAAGGGCGTCGCGGACGCCACGGTGGCGGCGGTCGAGGCCGAGCTTCGTGGCGTGGGCGTGCAGCGTCGGCGCGGCCTGGCCTGGCACCGGGGACGACGCGGTGGCCAGGCACTTTAGAACGACCCGGAGCGCCGGGGCGTCGTGAGGTGCGCCGCACTGACGGAGCGACGCCGCGTGCGGAGGTACGGTGGCAGTCTTCGAGGCGCGACCATGTGAGCGGAGCGGAGCAGCCGTGGGTTTGCTGCTGGCTTGCGGCGCGGGCGGATAAGGTGCGTCCATGGCGTCATCGTCTCCTTCCAGCTGACAAGAGAACGTCGTCCAGTAGTCACTGACTAGACCCTCTCCTTTTTAAAATATAAGATGTTTTAGAGGCAAATGTATCTAGACTTTTTTTAATTTGTAAATTCACTCTAAATCTAAGTAAATCTACACACTAAAAAATTAGGTACATTTCTTTTAGAAACCTAAATATTTTATATTTTAAAACGGAGAGAGTAGTCACTAGTGCTATCACTACGTGACGGCTTGGAAAATTCCCAAGTGATGGGACAAATTTTATGAAGCAAAATATTATGATTTCTTGGTTCCACAATTCATAAGTATTCTGAAGCTGTGTACCAGGTTATGATGCAAACTTGCTATACGCTACAGATTAACATCTGAGCAATAATTTCATATATGCTTCCCTTCTTGCAATAAAATCCCTGGTAAAAACGAGCTGTATCAAATTTTTACTGCGATGAAACTAGAGATTGTGTTCGGGGACAGTAATTCGGTATCTATATCAGTTCAACCATACAGAGGAAACATAAAACCATTTCTTCTCTAGTTCACTTTCAGTCATCAAAATATCCAACTACCCATTACACCAAAGAAGCCTACAAAAAAGAGCAGTCCTTGAAGCGGTTGGGGGCTCCAAACACACACTGAAGTTTGAA
This sequence comes from Avena sativa, assembly GCA_916181665.1. Classification (NCBI taxonomy): domain Eukaryota; kingdom Viridiplantae; phylum Streptophyta; class Magnoliopsida; order Poales; family Poaceae; genus Avena; species Avena sativa. Next base: position 362,580,085 of record OV702279.1, on the reverse strand, counting down.
TATTTGATGTTGGCGTCGCTGAACCAGATGCAACCGAGCCTCAGGCTGACACGCTCCTGACCCATTGCAAAATGGTAGCATCCAGATGAGAACTATTCATCAGCCTAGACCGAATGACATTGGTTAAAAATATAAGGATGCTTTCTCCAAAACCCTGGCTTCATGTCAACGTGGGCCACCGTCACATCCCGCCGCTCTCTCGTGACATTTTCGCTGTCCCCCACCTTCGTAAACTCCTCCACCTGCAGCCATTTGCAAAGTAGCCATTTTAATGACAATGAAACTGGACATAGGAACAATACTTTGAAGGTCATGCTCTGTCTATACCTCTATAGCAGGCTAGCAGCATTCCTGCCTAATCAATTAGAGTAAATACCATATTCATGAATTTGGTTTTAAGACGTAGCCCGTCACAGCTCATTTGCACTTCGTTTTTTCTTCTTTCATGCAGATGCAATGGTTTGGCAAGTTGTTCAGTATCGGTTGTAAAAAAAAAAAATCCATGAGCAATGACATCGCATTTCTTGGATATGAATTTTTTTACTCCATGCAAGATGGTTTTACAAGCATAGCCTAGACCTCTTTCAGTTAGACACTGAAAAGTTCATTTAGCCTTTTAGGTGACCTTTATGCTGCTTTTAAGCACCGTGCATTGTTCGCTATACTATGCTGTTGCTGCGGCTTGCAATCTTAGTTAAAACTGCAGCACAAATAATAACATTACTGTCACTTATGAGTTCCCTTGGTATTTTAGGTAGTTTATATGCTGCTTTTCAGCATCGCTATATTGTTCCCTATGCTACATTGTTATTGCGGCTTGCAATCTTACCGTTTAACACTGCAGCACAAACAATAACTTTATACTGTCGAAAAGGGTTCTAGGATGATAGTGAAAATACCTTCGGCCTATAAGCACATGACCCTTTTCGAAACATAGCTGGTTCATTGTTGTAGTTCATCTGGAATCGCTGGAACAGTAACTCATTCTTGTCCTTTGGGAGTGTTCCCTTCAGAGACAAACAAAAGCAGATAACCACAAAATTAAATAGGAAAGGCAAAAACTATCTAAATCCTGAATGATGATACAAGACCTTCAATATTTCATGAGCTTCTTTTTTGTCTTTTCCAGATTTCACCAACATCCAAAAGCATGTATTGTACTGGTTGCTCCTATGACCTGAAAATCAGCATGTATAGTCAGTTCACGTGCTTTGCTTTTGGTTTCTTTTAGCTACTACTGGAAGAGTTGAGCCCTTGAAGCAGAATATTGATAACAGGGGCATTTCATTGATCAGCATTCATCACAACAAGCACCAAACATCATGCGACTCAGAAAATCACATATTGTACAACTGGAAAAGTTTATAAACATTTTCGACCAGTCCGTATGTATTTCTTTTTAAGAATAGGTAACTCACATTCTGCTTGCCTCCATGACAGATAATCACAAATGATCTTTGGTTTTGGATAACACAGAATTTCTGCCTCAAAATGTGGTAGCCGTAATAATTCCTTCTTGGGGAAAAATTCTTTCCACATCGTCACGTAAACAGAAGTGAAATACGACGAACAGGAAGAAAGGATTAAGCTGCAAAAGTTGCACATTGTATTAGAGGCTCGACCACTTTGAAAGGGCATGTACTTACAGAAATCATAAAGCTGATGATCACCTCTCTTCTCTCTGAAATAATTCAGTCTTCTCCTGGAACACAAAGCTGCAACAATAACAATAGTAATGAAATATAAATTATCATCCGCAGCAAATTCTCAGGTTTGCCGTCCACCTAACATAAAGCCATCTGTCTGAATTGAAGAGCATAGATATTTAGACTTGCAACTTTACTATCTTGATCATTTACTATTTTAATATAATATTTTATCTTGCCAATACTATATTCCATTCAAATCAGCTATATTCATGAGAAAGGGGGAAATTGTTACATGCAAACACGCATTTCTGTTTACTTGCACAAAGAACAGAGATATAGAAGAGCCTGTATCATACCTGTACTCATTGTTAAAACCATAGCCAAAGATAATATCAGGGAACCGCTCCATCACCAGAGAAGCCGAAGCATTCATCAATCTTAGAGCAGTCTCATCATTTGGCTTGTCCAAAGTATGGATCACTGAAAATCTAACAAAATGAGTTCAGCTTATTGAGAAGATTTAGCAATCTTAAAGATATTGAACCATCACTGTGCTTTTGAATAAATAAGATAGTAGGGGCCTCACTGATCAAACTGACAGGCATTGATGCGAACAATTGTCCAATTACAATGTGGAAGCCTATGGATTGTGTCGAACTTCTTCACAAGCTCGTATTTACATTTTTCTGTCGCCACTAAAAAAATAATATAGTTACAATGGTGTTGTAGATGTATTTATAAATTTGACTGGCGTAGGAAACATCATTATAACTAGAACAATTCGACTAACCTTCATGAAGAATGTCTTGATGTTTTTCCCAAAATTGAGGTCCGATGATATCAACATTTGCCACCGTAGTTACCGACTGTGTTCTTGTTATTGGATTCCCGTAGTCGTCTGATTTTACCTTTGTTTCTACCTATAGTAATATGGAGAATTTTTAACATGCAAAACTACAGCTAAATGGGTTAATTGCACAAACAGTTGAGCAACAAATTTTCATAAAATAAAGATTACCCAAGAATCATGCCCACAAAAAAATGTGGTTCATGATCTGTGCAATCGATTAGAAGAACCAGAGCATTTTATCAATTACACACTAGGAACTGGCACAAAGTGACATATCGACAGTTTCAGCTATCCTTGCAAATTCAAGCACAACAACAATGTCGCAAGTAACCATCTTGGTTACCAGCACGAGCAAAAAAGACAGATTATATAATTTCAGTAACTTGTATAAATCATGTAAATACTTCATTGCTAACGCCGAATGACCAGAAACATTAACAATGAAGGTGTTGTTTTGCATGCTTAAGGCATTACCTTAGCTCGGTAGACACATGATCCTTTTCGGAATATGGCTGGTTCATCATCATAATTGATTTGGAACTGTTGCAAAAGTAACTCATTTTTGTCCTTGGAAAATGTTCCCTATGCGAAGATATATTCAAACTAAGGTACAGATTTTAACAGTGCAACAGAAGAGATCTCGAGCTTCAAGAATTCAGAAAACCTTCAATGTTTGCTGGGCTTCTTTTTCAGTTCTTCCAGACTTCACCAACATCCAGAAGCATGTATTATACTGATTATTTATATGACCTAAAAGGCAGAAACAAGGAATATGGTCATCCATTAAGTAATCTAGCTAATTATATGACGAAGCAACTGGATACGCAAATCTCAGAGAAGTTACGCATTTTTATCCAAATATGTTCAAACTTCGCAACACGAACTTGTACAAGATATTAACGCACGGAATTGCATATATAGAAACAGGGAAATCTCATCAACTGTATGAGAAAATGTAGGTCGTAATTAGAGAAGCTTACAGTCCACTTGCCTCCATGCCATATAATCACGAATAGTTTTCAAATTTGGATAACATACAACTCGTCCATCAAAATATGGAGGCTCCTTCAACTCTTTACTAGGAAAGAAATCTTTCCATTTCATCACGTACACAGAAGTGAAGAAGGAAACACACAAAGAGAGAATTTTGCTGCAATTTAGTAAAGAAATCAATATCATGCTAGATATTCAACAGTTCAAAACAAAAATGCAACTTTGCATATGTATGCAAAAAATATACAGCAAGTGGACATATCAATTGCCGCACCTTTCTCGCCTTTGATAGAATTCTGTTCCCTCTCTGAAGACAAAACTGCAAAGCAAACAAGAATATAATAACATATGGCAGGTTTCAATTTATGCTAACAAGGAAAGTTTGGTTTATATGTAAAGCCACTATATGCTTGCATTTGAATACCACAGCTTTTAGGAGGCATACATCATGATACTATTTTTCCACGATAATGAACTGGAAACTCTGCATTTATCTTTGGTAGAGGTACGGAGGTAGAATAGACCCATGCAACTTAAAACAGAGTTTCCATTCGGATAAAATTTTATTATGGAACTTTCATGATATAATGTTGTACCTGTATTCATCACTAACACCATAAGCAAAAACCATGTCGCGGAATTTCTCAAGCATAGAAGTGGCACAAGCATTCATCAATCTTAAAGCACTCTCATCATTGGGTTTTTCAAAGTCATGTGTCTCAGAGAACCTGAAAACATAGAAGATTGAATAAGCGGACAGGGCACGAAGATAAACTGCTCCAAATTCCAAGCAAGAGTCAGCAATTCCGCAATTTACATGTTGTAACTTCTGGCCTATCTTCTGTTTATCACATGCTTATCAACACAAAGAAAATTAAACAGAAAACATTTCTACAAGACCTGAGAAAAAAAACGACATTTCATTTCAATAGCTTAGCTTGCGGTAGGACTTAGGAGATTTAACTGACATAATCAGATAGTGATGCAGTTCTGTAACCACTAGTAACAATTGCAGAAATACACTTAACTGTGAACCATATCAATCAATCAACATTGAGAGACGTCATTATAGAAAGTAGAAAGTTTCTAATAGTTCTTTTTTTTTAAGGTAAGTTTCTAATAGTTCAATATTACTGAGATGCAAAGAAAAGACGTAGATAGGACCACTTTTTTTTCCATTCAGTCTTTCTGAAGTAAGAGAAGAACTGTACCTGTGGAAATGGCAGCCGTCAATGCGGACGACGATCCAGTTGGAGGCTGGGAGAGAGCGGTCGGACTCAAACTCCCTTTTCACATACTCGTACTTGCTATTGGCCATTAGACCTCTCTATGAAAACTAGATGCCTATTCCTCCAAAGCTTTGCCTGTAGAAAATCGTACCAGAGCAGTGATTTAGAATTGACTCAAGCCCAAAGGGGAGGATGAAGCCAGGTGAGGATAAGACAAGGTTGCCACGAATTGCATACTTGAGATATTAAAATTAGTGCGCTGTAGCATGCTAGACAAAACTGACACTGCAAGACATTACAACTTGACAAAGTGGCTTAATAAACAACCAATCTAAACTTCAAAGCCAACCACCAACAAGGATTTAGGAGACAACAAGCAAACTCTTAAATACAACATATAGAGGTGTGACACAATTCAATATTCATGGTAACTAATCATCTTTAAAAAAATCAACTTCTCAAGTTTTAACTAACGACTTGTACAAATATAGAAGTATAGAACACAATAGAAACCAATCATATCACTAAATGGCCAACTCGTTAGCTTTACAAAGAATCAGTATCCAAACTATTCTCATTGTGTAATTCAATGCGTCAATACGACACACGTTTAGATGCATGTTGGGGAAAAAATTAGTCCATGATTCACACAAACTACACAATATGTTCAGACGAGACCATTACACCACATCCAAACCTGCAAACTACCCGCACCGACATGTACAAAGTATATAAGTACACGCTGGTCCTCATCTTGTATTTTCATATATAGTATTGAATCAAACAGATTAGACCCTGGTACTGTGGTAATTGGGGATAAACAGGAATGGCCAATGTCCTCCTGATGCCTATCTGCCCCTGACGGCGACGAATTGTTCGGCAATACAGTGGTGTCGCTCGCCTTGCGCGGCGGCCTCCTCCTCATGTGCCTCCTGCCACGCAACAGCGGAAGGCTGCAAGACGGAACCATGCGTCTTTGAGCTCGCGGTGTGCAACCTGTACACTAGCGCTTGTGACATCCTCCCCAAGTTAAAGTGTAGTAACAAGGATTTTCTTTTCATTTGCAGCGCCGTTCTAACCACTGCCGGGTGTTGCTTCAGCGCACAACAGTCTCAGTAGCCGTCGTCCATGGAATACCGGACCCTCTTTTACAAATGGATGCCATGCTCCGTTCAGTGGTCTTGACGCATCTTTGTAAGTACTACCACAATTAGTGTGGATGTGTCAGGAAATTGATGGCACCGTGGTAGTGTGCCGGGCTTGGGACTGAAATCGTGTGACATTCTTGTTGTTTTGCCTGCGTGCAACCGAGAGAGTGTGAGCTCCTGTGCACTAGGCTTTGTCTCGGTAGGATTTGGTCAGCTAAAGAAAGCTGGTTACACTCACGCGCATTTCATCGAACACAGGGCGAGCGAAGGACAAAGCGCACAAGGATGCATGATAAACGAACGGGAGGCATTCTGTGATGGGAAGACGAGAAACGCATGGAGTGTTACCTTTACTTAGAGAGAAGAGGGAGTTGAGGCGGTGGACCGCGCTCGCTCGCCGGGCGCGGAGAGGAAGCACGGCGGCTACTGCATCAGCATCTCTGCCCAATCGAGCTGCTTCCTGTCGGTGGTCAGGAGCTTCCCGTGGGCGACCTCTTCTCCGAGTCCGGTGCCGGCGAGCGACGGTGACTGGGTGAGCAGCACGGCCAGGAAGTTGCCGCTGCGGCCGGCGCTCGCGCGGGTCGGCGGGTGGACGGGCACGTATCGTCTGGTGCGCGCGACACCGCTTGGATCGCGTGGTGGCCGAGTCCGACTCCGACTCCAACAACCAACAGTGTTGTGGATCCGACCGCTATAAGAGTGTCCACCCGACCCGCCCAATGCAAGACGGATACCACACTGGTCGAACGAACCGAACAGCCCTTTCAACAAATAGGCCGATGGAACACCAGGGCGACCACACGCAGCGGCTGCCCGACGACGTGCTCGCGGACGTCCTCGGCCGCCTCGCTCCACGCGGTCTCGCCACGTCTCGGTGCGTATGCAAGGCGTGGCGGGACGCCATCGACGCGCGTCGCATGCTGCGCGCCGACCTCCTCCCGTTCTTCTTGGCCGGTTTCTTCATCAACTTCAACGAGCTGAGGTACTCAGAGTTCTTCTCCCGCCCACCATCACCCTCTGACTCCGAGTCTGAGGGAGTCGGGATCCATGGGAAAATGCTGGCCGTTCCCTCGGTGGACGGCCACTGCAACGGCCTTCTCCTGCTCTACAACATGGTGGCAAACCCGGCCACGGGGTGGAGGGCGCCCTTACCGCCACCGCCGCCCAAGAGTCCGGAGATCGAGTGCTTCATCGACGACGCCTACCTTGTGTTCGATCCCACACTCTCACCTCACTATCAAGTTTTCCTGGTGCCTCGGGTTCCCGATATCGAGCTTGACGAGCCGGATGAAGAACCTATGGGCGTGGTTGACCCATCACTATTTGAACTGGAATGGCCCCCATCATCATTTGTCTTGCGGATCTTCTCGTCGTTGACCAAGCGATGGGAGGAGAGGACGTTCTTTCGAGAAGGGGAGGCAGCAGGAACCGTTGCCGATTGGGGATTGGAATGCCTCTGGCATAATCCCGACGCCGTCTACTGGCATGGTGCACTCTACGTGCATTGCCAAAGAGCTTTTGTCATGAGGCTATCGCTATCAAACAACACGTACCAAGTAATCAAACCGCCGAAAGGTCTTGAACCAGAGAGTTGTAGAACTGTTCATCACCTGGGAAAATCAAAAAAGGGAGTGTACTATGCATCGGTTAGAGGAGGTACGTACAGACTCGAGGTATGGGTTCTCGATGAATCGTGCACTCGTACTAAGTGGGTGTTGGAGCATGATAGACACCTTAAGCTACCGCCAAACCCTGACCGCCAAGTCTATGGGCCATGGATCCTGCAAGATGTTAATTACAATAAAGAAAAGTACATCAACATTAACGGTGACGATGGCCCCACGATTGTAGAAGAGAATTTTGAATGGAACTCCGACGATGACGAGGAGGGGAATGTGTTGGACACGAAGGATATGGTTGACAAAAGCGGCGGTGAATTTTCAATCCTTGGATTTCATCCTTTCAAAGAAATCATCTTCATGAGTAGATATATGAGTAGAGGACTAGCATATAACTTAAACACCTTCAAGATTCAAGACCTTGGTTACTTATGCCCAAAGCATTACCGCAGTATTACTGGCACACGTGGACTTATGGAAGCATCTTTTGCATATACACCTTGTTGGATGGAATAATTCTATGTAAAAAACCCATAGAGATTGAAATCAACTTCCCTAGTGTACATTGTTTTTAGAACATGGAAAAAATAGACATGGTTGTTTATTTTCCAAGACAATGTCAATCGTTTATTATGTTCATCATGCAAAGCAATACCTCTTTGGTACATCTTGTCGTTCATGTGATGTAATGTACCTTTTTTTCCTTTACTTTTTTCTACCCACATTTATCTTTAACATCTCGAAGATTTTTCCTTGTTAGTATTGTTCACGGTACATCTAATTCGGGATAGAGGGACAACTTCTGGTGACGTTTTACTGGGATCTACCAGACCACCAGACGTGGAAATCATCCGGAAAAAGTAACATGCTGTGATAACAAAAATAATAATCTTCAAAACATTCCAAGGATCGAATCGAAACAAAACTGACAATGAAGCGGATCGTAATTCGGATCACAGTTTGAGAGCTAAATCATTCAAAAGTTTATACTGTACTACTCTCTCCGTTTTAAAATATAAGATGTTTTAGGTTTGTGAAAAGATGAATCTAGACTTGTTTTAGCATGTAGATTTACTTAACTTTGGGATGAATCTATACACTAAAAGAAATCTAGATTCATTTTCTTCACAAACCTAAAACATCTTATATTTTGAAACGGAGGGAGTAGTTTACAAGCTTTTTAGGATCTCGTGAATAATGTTGAACACCATGGATCTCCGAAATCCCACTTAATTGTTTCGCTCAGCCAAAGAAGCAAACAAACAGCACGAGAGAACTGTCCTCATCCGGCAACTGCAGTGTAAGCGATAATTTCCACAGCTAGAGTTTTTTCTTTCTTTTTTTTCAGTGGTTTGCAAAGCAATCTCATTTTTTTGGAAAATGACGCATTTATTAACATTAAGTTTAATGTTTACATCCAGTCTCTGCATAACCAAGATACACACAGCCATACGAACGACAGAACTAGAGAAAAAATAGACAAGCAATACAAAAAGGCACTATCGAAATAATTGTCTTCAATCTAATATAGATCGATCCTCAAATCACGCGGCCATCCATGTCGGAAGAAAATATCCCTCGCTGTGTCCTCCAATCGCGTACATCCCTCCACAAATAAGTCGTGAAACTCCATGCGTTGAAGATCAATCCATGATCGGAGGATAGCCGTGGCTCGATAAATAACCAGTAGAGGAGAAGACACCATGTTATTAAAAATCTTGTCATTTTTACAAAGCCATAACGACCACATAATGGCAAGCGCTCCCATCCTAAACAAAGTTCTGTACTTATCGACAATTCCATGCAACCAATTACCAAAAACATTGGTTACAGACTGTGGAGGAGATAGACCAGAAGCTATTTGGATGAATAACCATATAGAGCGAGCAAATTTGCAATGGAAGAATAAATGACGAATTGTCTCATCTTGATGACAAAAAACGCATTGTGTACTTCCATGCCAATTACTCTTTGCAAGATTATCCTTTATTATAATTATCCCTTTCCATAGATATCATGCAAATATCTTCGTCTTAAGGGGTATTTTCATTTTTCAAATTTTACTATTATCATCGACCGGGATATCAGGTTGGACCAAAGCTCTATATAGTGAGCCAACAAAAAATTTACCGCTTTCAAGTAATTTCCATTTAAACACGTCAACACCGTCCGACAATTGTATCGTGGATAATCGTAATAGTAGATTGTTCCAAGATACAGTCGGGGCCCAATAAAACTTCTTCTGGAAGACACATTAGGAGGATTATCTTCCATCACTGTGGAAATTGTATCCCCTTTGTGTCTAACAATCGAATATAGAGCTGGATATTGTTCGTGAAGAGTAGTTTGGCCAAGCCACTTATCTTTCCAAAACCTAACTTGTGATCCATCCTTAATCTCAAAAGCACCAAAACGAAAGAAATGCTTTTTGGTGGCCATGAGACCCGCCCAAAAATGTGAGTCGCCGGGTTTCCAAACCACTTGGGACACAGCTTTGGACCCCACATATTTCCTCCATAACATGGTTTGACAAACACCCTCTTCAGAAAGTAGTTTAAAAAGCCATTTGCCCAAAAGCGTGGTGTTTTTTACTTGCAAATCATGTATGCCCGGTCCACCAAACTCCTTTGGGAGGCAAACCACATTCCATCTGGCCAGTCGATACTTCTTTTTTCTCACTATCCCCTTGCCAAAAAAAATCTTGAACGGAAATAATCCACTTTGTTCAGGACTCCTTTTGGTAATTAGAAAAACGAGATCATATACAGTACCATGTTAGTAAGTACTAAATTATGAGTACTAGTCTTCCACCAAGGGATAGCAATTTGCCTTTCCAACTATTAAGACATTTTTGTAGCCTTTTCTCAACAAGTTTCCATTCAGCTATTGTGAGACGTCGATAATGAATCGGTATTCCCAAATAATTGATTGGAAACTGCCCCTGACCACAGCCAAAAAGTTCAGCATATAGGTGGGCCTCGTTTTGGGCCTCACCAAAACAATACAAATCACTCTTACGAAAGTTTATTTTAAGCCCAGATAACTGCTCGAATGCTGATAAAATTAATTTCAGATTCTTAGCCTTCTCTAGATCATGTTCCATAAAAAAGATTGTGTCATCAGCGTATTGAAGAATAGAGAGTTCACCATCAACAAGATGTGGAACTAATCCTTCAATTTGATCATCAGCCTTAGCTCTCTCAATAATGATAGCCAACATATCAACCATTATATTAAATAGTAAAGGTGATAAAGGATCCCCTTGTCTTAGTCCTTTCTTGGTCTGGAAGTATTTGCTAGTATCTTCATTTACTTTAATGGCAACACTATCCCCAGACACAAATGACTGAATAAGAACACGTCACTCCTTAGAAAAACCTTTCATACGGAGTGTTTGCTGGAGGAAAGACCAATTAACTTTGTCGTATGCCTTCTCAAAGTCAATCTTGAACAATACACCATTTAATTTTTTGAGTGTAGTTCATAGATTGTTTTATGCAGAATTACAACACCATTTAGGATATTTCTTCCTTGCATGAACGCAGTTTGAGACGGACTAACAATATTGTCAGCAACTGAATTTAGTCTAATCGTGGCAACTTTAGTAAAAATCTTAAAGCTAACATTAAACAAGCAGATCGGACGATACTGTTGTATACGTTCTGCATTGTTAATCTTAGGCAATAAAATTATATTGCCAAAATTTAGTCTAAAGAGATCCAATTGACCGACTTGTAAGAACCAAAAAAAATCATCAGGTCCTCCTTGATAACGTCCCAGAATTTTTGGTAAAATTCCGCTGGAAAGCCATCCGGCCCTGGCGCTTTATTATGTTCCATTTGAAAAACTACTTTCTTGACCTCGTCCTCAGTATATGAGGCAGTTAGAAAGCTGTTTTTTTCGTCATAAACCTGGGGTATATCGGTCGTTTGGGACTCATCCAGAGAGAATGAATTTTCCACTGGGACCCCAAACAAGGATTTATAATAAGCTGTGATATATGACTTCAGTTGCTTCTGTCGCCCAATCATACCTTCATCCTGAATCAGAGAATGAATAAGTTTCTTCTTATGCTTGCCATTGGCAACAACATGGAAGTACCTTGTATTCGCATCTTCTTTCAGAATGAATTTTGCTTTAGAGCGTTGGTACCATTTGAGTTCCTTCTCACGCAGAAGTCGGTCTATCTCTGCATTCGATTGGCTTTTAAGCTCAATTTCTTGTGCAGTTAACGGTCTGACCTCCGCGGAAGCCTCTAAGTCATCAATTATAGATGTTAGGCGTAGCTTTTCGTTTTTCGGGATCCTAGCTGTGTGGCTAGCCCAACCATAAAGGAATTTGCGTAAAGCACGCATTTTGTTATTCCATCGTAGGATAGGCGTGTGGCCACCGAACGGTTTCTCCCAAATAGCCTTAACCATCTCGTAAAAACCATCACGGATCATCCATCCGAGTTCAAATTTAAACTTATTCGTAGACTTCCGTGGCGGTTATCCAAAAGATAAAAGTAAAGGAGCATGATCCGACAAAGCCTCAATACGCTCTAGAGCACGAACAGTTACCATAGGGAACTTATGTTCCCAGTCAGTATCCATAAACACTTTATCTAACTTTTCGTATGTTGGCTCCGTAAGACTATTAGCCCATGTAAATTTCCTTCCTAACATTGTAACCTCTCTTAAGTCTAGATTGTCTATAACAACATTGAACAGAAAAGGCCAATGTTCATCGAACCGGCCCCGACTTTTCTCGTGAGGGAATCTAAGCAAATTAAAATCCCCTCCTATAAGAATAGGATATGGATTGTCCTTTGCCAAATTCACAAGCTCGCGTAAAAAGTCAGCGTTATAAACATCCTGGGCGGCCCCATATACGGCGACTAAAGACCATATGAAATTATCAGCCTTGTTACGGATATGGAGTTTTATAAAAAAATCTCCCACCGAACTAGCTAAAACCTCCATAGTCTCATCTCGAACGCCTAACAGGATCCCCCAGAGCGACCACGCGGCGGACGTGATATCCACATAAATTCTGTAGGGGTTCGTAGCATGGAAAACAAAAAATTTCTATCGCATACAAACAAACAAGCCAAGATCTATCTACTAGATTGTAGCAACGAGTCGATGGAATAACTTACCCTCGAAGATTCCAAAGTGTTTAACGAGAGCGGATTCTCGTGGGTGATGTAGTCGTACTCTTTCCGATCTCAAGATCGTGTAGACGATCCTTCCGGCGCTGCGTTCCGGCAGCGCTTCCGCAGTCGGTCACACGTTCGGTACTCGACGAAGACCTTCCTCTCCCTTGTTCCAGCAGGCAGCGGAGGTTGTAGCACTCTCCTCGCGATTCCGGCAGCACAACGGCGTGGTACCGGAAGTAGAGGGGAGATCCCGCAGGGCTTCGCCTTAAGCCGGAGCGAGTATGGTGGATTATGAGAGAGGGCTATTAGTGGTCTAGAGATTTAGACTCACCAATTAGAAGGCTCTAAACCGCAGGCTAAAGCAATTAGAAGCTCTAAACCAAACGGCTCTAAACCTGAGATTAGAGGTGGAAACTTGTGTGTCTCAAGGAGGAGCCCTGCCCCTCCTTTTATGGGTGGGGAGGCGCGGCCAGGGGAGGGGAGTCCCTCCCCAAGTCGGCCTTGGGCTGGGCGCCGGCTTGGAGGAGTGGGACTCCTCCTCCAAGTTGGTTCCAACTCCTCTTGCTTGTTTCCCACAGTTTCCTGTTTTAGCCGTTTGACTTTCAAACTGGCAATTTGACTTTCATCTTTTTGGAACAGCAAGAACACTTAGTACATGATGCAATCATTCAATGACACACTCATGTACCCTCCACCCCGGAGTGCCGGACAATCCGGAACCTTCTAGAACATTCCCGATGAAAACACCGGAATCATTCCCGAACTCCGAAACGGGACTTTCCTTATATGAATATTATTCTCCGGACCATTCCGGATCACCTCGTGATATCCCGGATCCCATCCGAGACTCCGAACAACATTCGGTCTCTTTCTCATAATACCATAACTACTCAAAACAACGTCGAATCCTTAAGTGTGTCTCCCTACGGTTCGTGAATTATGCGGACATGATCGAGACACTTCTCTGAACAATAACCAATAGAGGAATCTGGAAATTCATATGGCTCCCACATATTTCTACGATTACTTTGCGATCGAATGAACCACTTACATACGATACCAATTTCCCTTTGTCTCACGATAGTTTACTTATCCGAGGTTATGATCGTCGGTATCTCTGCATACCTAGTTCAACCTCGTTACCGATAAGTACTCTTTTCTCGTTCCCGTGATATGTGATCCCTTGTGACCAAGTCACATGCTTGCAAGCCAATTGGATGACATTCCACCGAGAGGGCCCAGAGTATATCTATCCGTCATGTGGATGGACAAATCCCACTCTTGATCCATGTGTTTCAACCAATACTTTCCGAACACTTAATGCCACTTTTATAGCCACCCAGTTACGGTGTGGTGTTTGATGTCATCAAAGCATCCATCCGGTAAAGGTGATATGCATGATCTCATGGTCGAAGGAATTAGGTTACTATGTATCAGAAAGCATATAGCAATTGAACTATTGAAATGACTTGATCTTTATGCTACGCTTATCAATAGGAGTATGTCCACCATATCATTCTCCTAACGATATGATCTTGTTGTTGATAACATCTCAATGTTCATGATATGGAAACCACAATCATTTAATCAACCAACAAGCTAGTGAAGTATAGAGGCTATACTAGGGACTTCAATTTAAGTTTACAATTCACACAAGTATTAATGTTTCCTTGTTAATACTATTATAGCATGAATATAAACATTTATCATAAACACAAAGATATAATAATAACTATATTTATTATTGCCTCTAGGGCATATCTCCAATAGTCTCCCACTTGCACTAGAGTCATCTAATCTAGATTACATGGTAATATACCGAACACCCATGGCAGTTTGGTGTTGGTCATGTTTTGCCCTCGGGAGAGGTTTAGTCAACGGATCCGCCACATTCAGATCTGTGTGTACTTTGCAAATCTTTATATCCCCATCCTGGATATGTTCTCGAATAGCGTGAAAACGCAGTTTGATATGCTTCAGCTTCTTGTGTGACCTTGGTTCTTGCGCATTGGCTATGGCGCCCATGTTATCACAGTAGATAGACATTGGGTCCAGCGCACTTGGAACCACACCCAGCTCTGTAATGAACTCTTTCATCCATATCGCTTCTTGTGAAGCCTCCGAAGCAGCCATGTATTCCGATTCAGTTGAAGATCTCGCCACAACGCTTTGCTTTGCACTCCTCCAGCTAACTGCTGCACCATTCAAAATAAATACGTACCCAGATTGTGATTTAGAATCATCTGGATCGGTGTTCCAACTAGCATCGGTGTAACCATTAACAACGAGCTGTTCATCACCTCCATAAGAAAGAACCATATCCTTAGTTCTTCTCAAGTACTTAAGGATGTTTTTGACCGCTGTCCAATGATCCACTCCTGGATCACTTTGATATCTGCTAGTTAAACTAACAGCATATGCAATGTCGGGTCTAGTACATAGCATGGCATACATTAGAGATCCTATGGCTGAGGCATAGGGAGTCTTACTCATCCTTTCTCTATCTTCTGCCGATGTTGGACTTTGAGTTTTACTCAAGGTCGTATTGGGCAACATGGGCAAGAACCCTTTCTTGCTTTCTTCCATTCCAAACTTCTTTAGAACTTTGTCCAAATATGTGCTCTGTGACAATGATATTTGGCGTTTCGATCTATCTCTATAAATCTTTATGCCTAATATGTAAGCTGCTTCGCCAAGATCCTTCATTGAAAAACTATTATTCAAATATTCCTTGACACTATTAAGAAGGTCTACATCATTCCCAATCAACAATATGTCATCCACATACAGTATTAAGAATGCTACAGAGCTCCCACTCACTTTCTTGTAAATACAAGCTTCTCCATAAGTTTGTATAAAACCAAAACTTTTGATTACCTTATCAAAACGTTGATTCCAACTTCGGGATGCTTGCTTCAATCCATAGATGGACCGTTGAAGCTTGCATACCTTGTTAGCATCTTTAGGATCGACAAAACCTTTGGGTTGCATCATATACAACTCTTCATCAATGTCTCCATTGAGGAATGCTGTTTTGACATCCATCTGCCATATCTCATAATCATAATATGCAGCGATTGCTAACATAATCCTTACAGACTTTAGCTTCGCTACCGGTGAGAAAGTCTCATCGTAGTCAACTCCTTGAATTTGTCGAAACCCTTTTGCGACAAGTCGAGCTTTATAGACAGTAACATTACCATCAGCATCTGTTTTCTTCTTGAAAATCCATTTGTTCTCGACAGCCTTCCGGCCATCCGGTAAGTCCACCAAAGTCCATACTTGGTTTTCGTACATGGATCCAATCTCGGATTTCATGGCTTCTTGCCATTTATTGGAATCTGGGCTCATCATCGCTTCCTCATATGTCTCGGGGTCATCGGTGTTGTCCACCAACATGACACTCATAACGGAATCATACCAATCTGGAGTGATACGAGTTCTCGTTGACCTCCGAGGCTCTGTAGCAACTTCAACCGAAGTTTCATGATCACCATCATTAGCTCCCTCTCTAATTGGTGCAGGCACCACAGGAACTTCTTCCGGTGCTGCGCTACTTGCAATTTTGAGAGAAGGTTCGACAACCTCGTCGAGTTCTACTTTCCTTCCAGTCACTTCTTTCGAGAGAAATTCCTTCTCTAGAAAGGATCCATTCTTGGCAACGAAGATTTTGCCTTCGGATCTATGATAGAAGGTATACCCAATAGTTTCCTTCGGGTATCCTATGAAGACGCATTTTTCCGCTTTGGGTTCAAGCTTGTCCGGCTGTAACTTCTTTACATAGGCTTCGCATCCCCAAACTTTAAGGAACGACAATTTAGGTTTCTTCCCAAACCATAATTCATACGGTGTCGTTTCAACGGATTTAGACGGTGCCCTATTTAAAGTGAATGCGGCTGTTTCTAATGCATAACCCCAAAATGATAGCGGTAAATCTGTAAGTGACATCATAGAACGAACCATATCTAAGAGAGTTCGATTACGACGTTCGGACACACCATTACGCTGTGGTGTTCCCGGCGGTGTCAATTGTGAAAGTATTCCGCACTTCTTTAAATGCTCGCCAAACTCGTAACTTAGATATTCACCTCCACGATCAGAACGTAGAAACTTAATCTTCTTGTTACGTTGATTCTCTACCTCACTTTGAAACTCCTTAAACTTCTCGAAAGTTTCGGACTTATGTTTCATGAAATAGATATACCCATATCTACTCAAGTCATCTGTGAAGGTAAGAACATAACGATAACCACCGCGCGATGCTACACTCATTGGACCACATACATCGGTATGTATGATTTCCAATAAGTCCGGAGCTCGCTCCATCATACCAGAAAATGGAGTCTTAGTCATTTTGCCCATCAGACATGCTTCGCATCTATCAAGTGATTCAAAATCAAGTGATTCAAGAAGTCCATCGGAATGGAGTTTCTTCATACGCTTCACTCCAATGTGACCAAGACGGCAGTGCCACATATAGGTCGAATTATCGCTTGATTTTAAACGTTTAGCTTCAATATTGTTGATATGTGTATTTCCACTATCGAGATTCAATAAGAATAGACCATCTATCAAAGGTGCATGTGCGTAAAACATATTACTCATATAAATCGAACAACCATTATTCTCTGATTTAAACAAGTAACCGTCTCGCAATAAACAAGATCCTGATATAATGTTCATGCTCAACGCAGGCACTAAATAACAATTATTTAAGTATAAAACTAATCCCGATGGTAGATGAAGAGGTAGCGTGCCGACCGCGATCACATCAACCTTTGATCCGTTTCCCACGCGCATCGTCACCTCGTTCTTCGCTAGCTTCCGTTTATTCTGCAGCACCTGTTTCGAGTTACAAATATGAGCAACCGAACCAGTATCAAATACCCAGGCACTACTACGAATACTAGTGAGATACACATCAATAACATGTATATCAGATATACCTTTCTTCTTGATGTTGCCGTTCTTCAAATCCGCCAAGTACTTTGGGCAATTCCGCTTCCAGTGACCTTCTCCCTTGCAGTAAAAGCACTCAGTTTCAGGCTTTGGTCCAGCCTTGGTTTTCTTCGCCGGCGTGGCAACTTTCTTACCACCCTTCTTGAAGTGTCCCTTTTGCTTAGACTTGCCTTTCTTGAATTTGGTGGTCTTATTGACCATCAACACTTGGTGCTCTTTCTTGATCTCCACTTCTGCAGATTTTAACATAGCAAATAGTTCTGGCAACTCTTTGTTCATGTTCTGCATGTTGTAGTTCATCACAAAGTTCCTGTAACTTGGTGGCAATGACTGGAGGACGCGGTAAACCCCCAAAGCATTAGGAATCACTATACCCAAGCTTTGAAGTTTGTTTGCGTGCCCAGACATCTTAAGCACATGCTCACTGACGGAGCTGCCCTCTTCCATCTTGCAGTTAAAGAACTTTTCAGAAGCCTCATAGCTTTCAATTGCCGCATGAGTCTCAAAAATCAATTTGAGATCCTCGACAATATCATATGGGTCTGACTCTTCAAACCTTTTCTGAAGCTCCGGTTCTAAACCATACAAGGTAGCACACTGAACTATGGAGTACTGATTCTTCCGAGCGAGGTAAACATTCTTTACTTCATCGGGAGCATCAGCTGCAGGTGGGTCACCCAGCGGTGCATCCAGCACATAGGTCAAATTACCAGCTGTGAGGACAATCCTCAAATTGCGGAACCAATCCGCGAAGTTGCTTCCATTGTTTTTCAACTTTTCTTTCTCTAGGAACGCATTAAAATTGATGGTAGGGGCTGCCATTGATCTACAACATATTTGCAATAGTTTAGACTAAGTTTATGACAAATTGAGTTCAAATTAATTAATGAAATTAAACTAGGTGAACTCCCACTCAAAACAACATCCCTCACATTGTTTTAGTGATCACACGAACCAAATCCACTACATCAACACCGATCATCACGAGAGTTGATATAGTTTCAATGGCGAACAATCATCATGTTCATCATATCTACTATATGATTCATGCTTTACCTTTCGGTAATCCGTGTTCCTGAGACCATGTCTGTACATGCTAGGCTCGTCAAGATCAAACCTTAGCCACCGCATAAGCAAATCTGGCTTGCTTACGTTGTATACACTTGCGGAATCTAACACACCCGATCATCACGTGGTGCTTCGAAACAACAAGCTTTAGCAACGGTGCTAACTAAGGGCGAACACTTTATGATTTGAAATTCATGTGCATGAGGGATCATCTTATAACGCTACCGTCGTCTACTAAGCAATACAAGATGCATAAAGGATTAACATCACATGCAATTCATAATATGTGATATGATATGGCCTATCTTCTTTGTGCTTCCGATCTCCATCTTCAAACACGAACATGATCTCCATCATCTCCGGCATTGCATCAAGGTCAATGACGCTTCACCATGGTTGTTGTCCACCGGCTTCAACTATTACAACTACTTTGAATAGACACGCGGGTCTTAACATAAATTAAAGACAACCATATGGCTCCTGCCGGTTGCCAACTTACAATAAGGAACATTGCATACATCAAATATAATCACAATCATGGCCATATCACATCACTGCACACCCCTGCAAAACAAAGTTAGACGCCTCTACTTTCTTTGCATATTTTACGTGGTTTGGGGCTTTCAATAAGTGTCGTTCTAACTTACGAACAAGAACCACAACATTGATACTAGCATTGTTGATTACCCGTTGTAAATTGGATCTTAACTATGCTAGGAGAAACAGGCACCCGCAAAGCCACTTATGCAATACAAGTTGCATGTCAAGCGTGGAGCAAGTCTCATGAACGATGTCATGTAAGGTTAGCCCGGGCCGCTTCATCCCAACATACCGCAAGATGCAAAGTACACAAAAAGCAATCTACAATAAAAGCATCAACGCCCACAATGACCATTGTGTTCTACTCGTGCAACAGATCTACATATAGACACGGCTCTGATACCACTGTAGGGGTTCGTAGCATGGAAAACAAAAAATTTCTATCGCATACAAACAAACAAGCCAAGATCTATCTACTAGATTGTAGCAACGAGTCGATGGAATAACTTACCCTCGAAGATTCCAAAGTGTTTAACGAGAGCGGATTCTCGTGGGTGATGTAGTCGTACTCTTTCCGATCTCAAGATCGTGTAGACGATCCTTCCGGCGCTGCGTTCCGGCAGCGCTTCCGCAGTCGGTCACACGTTCGGTACTCGACGAAGACCTTCCTCTCCCTTGTTCCAGCAGGCAGCGGAGGTTGTAGCACTCTCCTCGCGATTCCGGCAGCACAACGGCGTGGTACCGGAAGTAGAGGGGAGATCCCGCAGGGCTTCGCCTTAAGCCGGAGCGAGTATGGTGGATTATGAGAGAGGGCTATTAGTGGTCTAGAGATTTAGACTCACCAATTAGAAGGCTCTAAACCGCAGGCTAAAGCAATTAGAAGCTCTAAACCAAACGGCTCTAAACCTGAGATTAGAGGTGGAAACTTGTGTGTCTCAAGGAGGAGCCCTGCCCCTCCTTTTATGGGTGGGGAGGCGCGGCCAGGGGAGGGGAGTCCCTCCCCAAGTCGGCCTTGGGCTGGGCGCCGGCTTGGAGGAGTGGGACTCCTCCTCCAAGTTGGTTCCAACTCCTCTTGCTTGTTTCCCACAGTTTCCTGTTTCCCACAGTTTCCTGTTTTAGCCGTTTGACTTTCAAACTGGCAATTTGACTTTCATCTTTTTGGAACAGCAAGAACACTTAGTACATGATGCAATCATTCAATGACACACTCATGTACCCTCCCCCCCCCGGAGTGCCGGACAATCCGGAACCTTCTAGAACATTCCCGATGAAAACACCGGAATCATTCCCGAACTCCGAAACGGGACTTTCCTTATATGAATCTTATTCTCCGGACCATTCCGGATCACCTCGTGATATCCCGGATCCCATCCGAGACTCCGAACAACATTCGGTCTCTTTCTCATAATACCATAACTACTCAAAACAACGTCGAATCCTTAAGTGTGTCTCCCTACGGTTCGTGAATTATGCGGACATGATCGAGACACTTCTCTGAACAATAACCAATAGAGGAATCTGGAAATTCATATGGCTCCCACATATTTCTACGATTACTTTGCGATCGAATGAACCACTTACATACGATACCAATTTCCCTTTGTCTCACGATAGTTTACTTATCCGAGGTTATGATCGTCGGTATCTCTGCATACCTAGTTCAACCTCGTTACCGATAAGTACTCTTTTATCGTTCCCGTGATATGTGATCCCTTGTGACCAAGTCACATGCTTGCAAGCCAATTGGATGACATTCCACCGAGAGGGCCCAGAGTATATCTATCCGTCATGTGGATGGACAAATCCCACTCTTGATCCATGTGTTTCAACCAATACTTTCCGAACACTTAATGCCACTTTATAGCCACCCAGTTACGGTGTGGTGTTTGATGTCATCAAATCATCCATCCAGTAAAGGTGATATGCATGATCTCATGGTCGAAGGAATTAGGTTACTATGTATCAGAAAGCATATAGCAATTGAACTATTGAAATGACTTGATCTTTATGCTACGCTTATCAATAGGAGTATGTCCACCATATCATTCTCCTAACGATATGATCTTGTTGTTGATAACATCTCAATGTTCATGATATGGAAACCACAATCATTTAATCAACCAACAAGCTAGTGAAGTATAGAGGCTATACTAGGGACTTCAATTTAAGTTTACAATTCACACAAGTATTAATGTTTCCTTGTTAATACTATTATAGCATGAATATAAACATTTATCATAAACACAAAGATATAATAATAACTATATTTATTATTGCCTCTAGGGCATATCTTCAACAAATTCCACCCCACCAGAAAGGCGATTGAGTAGAGCCTATGAAAAATCTCGTCTACCAGTCTCAGAATGTAGGGGTTCGTAGCATGGAAAACAAAAATTTTCTATCGCATACAAACAAACAAGCCAAGATCTATCTACTAGATTGTAGCAACGAGTCGATGGTATAACTTACCCTCGAAGATTCCAAAGCGTTTAACGAGAGCGGATTCTCGTGGGTGATGTAGTCGTACTCTTTCCGATCTCAAGATCGTGTAGACGATCCTTCCGGCGCCACGTTCCGGCAGCGCTCCCGCAGTCGGTCACACGTTCGGTACTCGACGAAGACCTTCCTCTCCCTTGTTCCAGCAGGCAGCGGAGGTTGTAGCACTCTCCTCGCGATTCCGGCAGCACAACGGCGTGGTACCGGAAGTAGAGGGGAAATCCCGCAGGGCTTCGCCTTAAGCCGGTGCGAGTATGGTGGAGCTTATGAGAGAGGCTATTAGTGGTCTAGTAATTAGACACACCAATTAGAAGGCTCTAAACCAATTAGAAGGCTCTAAACCGCTGGCTAAAGCAATTAGAAGCTCTAAACCAAAACGGCTCTAAACCGGAGATTTAGAGGTGGAAACTTGTGTGTCTAGGAGGGGAGCCCTGCCCCTCCTTTTATAGGTGGGGAGGCGCGGCCAGGGGAGGGGAGTCCCTCCCCAAGTCGGCCTTGGGTGGTGCGCCGGCTTGGGGAGGAGACTCCTCCCTCAAGTCGGTTCCCAACTCCTCTTTCTTGTTTCCCACAGTTTCTTGTTTTAGCCGTTTGACTTTCAAACTGGACATTTGACTTTTCTGTTTTAGGATTCAATTTAATCCTTTATTTGGGACAGCAAGAACACTTAGTACATGATGCAATCATTCCAATATGTAATGACACATTCATGTACCCCTCCCCCCCCGGAGTGCCGGACAATTCGGAACCTTCTAGAACATTCCCGATGAAAACACCGGAATCATTCCCGAACTCCGAAACGGGACTTTCCTTATATGAATCTTATTCTCCGGACCATTCCGGATCACCTCGTGATATCCCGGATCCCATCCGAGACTCCGAACAACATTCGGTCTCTTTCTCATAATACCATAACTACTCAAACAACGTCGAATCCTTAAGTGTGTCTCCCTACGGTTCGTGAATTATGCGGACATGATCGAGACACTTCTCCGAACAATAACCAATAGAGGAATCTGGAAATTCATATGGCTCCCACATATTTCTACGATTACTTTGCGATCGAATGAACCACTTACATACGATACCAATTTCCCTTTGTCTCACGATATGTTACTTATCCGAGGTTATGATCGTCGGTATCTCTGTATACCTAGTTCAACCTCGTTACCGATAAGTACTCTTTTCTCGTTCCCGTGATATGTGATACCTTGTGACCAAGTCACATGCTTGCAAGCCAATTGGATGACATTCCACCGAGAGGGCCCAGAGTATATCTATCCGTCATGTGGATGGACAAATCCCACTCTTGATCCATGTGTTTCAACCAATACTTTCCGAACACTTAATGCCACCTTTATAGCCACCCAGTTACGGTGTGGTGTTTGATGTCATCAAAGCATCCATCCGGTAAAGGTGATATGCATGATCTCATGGTCGAAGGAATTAGGTTACTATGTATCAGAAAGCATATAGCAATTGAACTATTGAAATGACTTGATCTTTATGCTACGCTTATCAATAGGAGTATGTCCACCATATCATTCTCCTAACGATATGATCTTGTTGTTGATAACATCTCAATGTTCATGATATGGAAACCACAATCATTTAATCAACCAACAAGCTAGTGAAGTATAGAGGCTATACTAGGGACTTCAATTTAAGTTTACAATTCACACAAGTATTAATGTTTCCTTGTTAATACTATTATAGCATGAATATAAACATTTATCATAAACACAAAGATATAATAATAACTACATTTATTATTGCCTCTAGGGCATATCTCCAACAGTCTCCCACTTGCACTAGAGTCATCTAATCTAGATTACATGGTAATATACCGAACACCCATGGCAGTTTGGTGTTGGTCATGTTTTGCCCTCGGGAGAGGTTTAGTCAACGGATCCGCCACATTCAGATCTGTGTGTACTTTGCAAATCTTTATATCCCCATCCTGGATATGTTCTCGAATAGCGTGAAAACGCAGCTTGATATGCTTCAGCTTCTTGTGTGACCTTGGTTCTTGCGCATTGGCTATGGCGCCCATGTTATCACAGTAGATAGACATTGGGTCCAGCGCACTTGGAACCACACCCAGCTCTGTAATGAACTCTTTCATCCATATCGCTTCTTGTGAAGCCTCCGAAGCAGCCATGTATTCCGATTCAGTTGAAGATCTCGCCACAACGCTTTGCTTTGCACTCCTCCAGCTAACTGCTGCACCATTCAAAATAAATACGTACCCAGATTGTGATTTAGAATCATCTGGATCGGTGTTCCAACTAGCATCGGTGTAACCATTAACAACGAGCTGTTCATCACCTCCATAAGAAAGAACCATATCCTTAGTTCTTCTCAAGTACTTAAGGATGTTTTTGACCGCTGTCCAATGATCCACTCCTGGATCACTTTGATATCTGCTAGTTAGACTAACAGCATATGCGATGTCGGGTCTAGTACATAGCATGGCATACATTAGAGATCCTATGGCTGAGGCATAGGGAGTTTTACTCATCCTTTCTCTATCTTCTGCCGATGTTGGACTTTGAGTTTTACTCAAGGTCGTATTGGGCAACATGGGCAAGAACCCTTTCTTGCTTTCTTCCATTCCAAACTTCTTTAGAACTTTGTCCAAATATGTACTCTGTGACAATGATATTTGGCGTTTCGATCTATCTCTATAAATCTTTATGCCTAATATGTAAGCTGCTTCGCCAAGATCCTTCATTGAAAAACTATTATTCAAATATTCCTTGACACTATTAAGAAGGTCTACATCATTCCCAATCAACAATATGTCATCCACATACAGTATTAAGAATACTACAGAGCTCCCACTCACTTTCTTGTAAATACAAGCTTCTCCATAAGTTTGTATAAAACCAAAACTTATGATTACCTTATCAAAACGTTGATTCCAACTTCGGGATGCTTGCTTCAATCCATAGATGGACCGTTGAAGCTTGCATACCTTGTTAGCATCTTTAGGATCGACAAAACCTTTGGGTTGCATCATATACAACTCTTCATCAATGTCTCCATTGAGGAATGCTGTTTTGACATCCATCTGCCATATCTCATAATCATAATATGCAGCGATTGCTAACATAATCCTCACAGACTTTAGCTTCGCTACCGGTGAGAAAGTCTCATCGTAGTCAACTCCTTGAATTTGTCGAAACCCTTTTGCGACAAGTCGAGCTTTATAGACAGTAACATTACCATCAGCATATGTTTTCTTCTTGAAAATCCATTTGTTCTCGACAGCCTTCCGGCCATCTGGTAAGTCCACCAAAGTCCATACTTGGTTTTCGTACATGGATCCAATCTCGGATTTCATGGCTTCTTGCCATTTATTGGAATCTGGGCTCATCATCGCTTCCTCATATGTCTCGGGGTCATCGGTGTTGTCCACCACCATGACATTCATAACGGAATCATACCAATCTGGAGTGGTACGAGTTCTCGTTGACCTCCGAGGCTCTGTAGCAACTTCAACCGAAGTTTCATGATCACCATCATTAGCTTCCTCTCTTATTGGTGCAGGCACCACATGAACTTATTCCGGTGCTGCGCTACTCGCAATTTCGAGAGAAGGTTCGACAACCTCGTCGAGTTCTACTTTCCTTCCAGTCACTTCTTTCGAGAGAAATTCCTTCTCTAGAAAGGATCCATTCTTGGCAACGAAGATTTTGCCTTCGGATCTATGATAGAAGGTATACCCAATAGTTTCCTTCGGGCTATGAAGACGCATTTTTCCGCTTTGGGTTCAAGCTTGTCCGGCTGTAACTTCTTTACATAGGCTTCGCATCCCCAAACTTTAAGGAACGACAACTTAGGTTTCTTCCCAAACCATAATTCATACGGTGTCGTTTCAACGGATTTAGATGGTGCCCTATTTAAAGTGAATGCGGCTGTTTCTAATGCATAACCCCAAAATGATAGCGGTAAATCTGTAAGTGACATCATAGAACGAACCATATCTAAGAGAGTTCGATTACGACGTTCGGATACACCATTACGCTGTGGTGTTCCCGGCGGTGTCAATTGTGAAAGTATTCCGCACTTCTTTAAATGCTCGCCAAACTCGTAACTTAGATATTCACCTCCACGATCAGAACGTAGAAACTTAATCTTCTTGTTACGTTGATTCTCTACCTCACTTTGAAACTCCTTAAACTTCTCGAAAGTTTCGGACTTATGTTTCATGAAATAGATATAGCCATATCTACTCAAGTCATCTGTGAAGGTAAGAACATAACGATAACCACCGCGCGATGCTACACTCATTGGACCACATACATCGGTATGTATGATTTCCAATAAGTCCGTAGCTCGCTCCATGATACCAGAAAATGGAGTCTTAGTCATTTTGCCCATCAGACATGCTTCGCATCTATCAAGTGATTCAAAATCAAGTGATTCAAGAAGTCCATCGGAATGGAGTTTCTTCATACGCTTCACTCCAATGTGACCAAGACGACAGTGCCACATATAGGTCGAATTATCGCTTGATTTCAAACATTTAGCTTCAATATTGTTGATATGTGTATTTCCACTATCGAGATTCAATAAGAATAGACCATCTATCAAAGGTGCATGTGCGTAAAACATATTACTCATATAAATCGAACAACCATTATTCTCTGACTTAAACAAGTAACCGTCTCGCAATAAACAAGATCCTGATATAATGTTCATGCTCAACGCAGGCACTAAACAACAATTATTTAAGTATAAAACTAATCCCGATGGTAGATGAAGAGGTAGCGTGCCGACCGCGATCACATCAACCTTTGATCCGTTTCCCACGCGCATCGTCACCTCGTTCTTCGCTAGCTTCCGTTTATTCTGCAGCACCTGTTTCGAGTTACAAATATGAGCAACCGAACCAGTATCAAATACCCAGGCACTACTACGAATACTAGTGAGATACACATCAATAACATGTATATCAGATATACCTTTCTTCTTGATGTTGCCGTTCTTCAAATCCGCCAAGTACTTTGGGCAATTCCGCTTCCAGTGACCTACTCCCTTGCAGTAAAAAACACTCAGTTTCAGGCTTTGGTCCAGCCTTGGTTTTCTTCGTCGGCGTGGTAACTTTCTTACCACCCTTCTTGAAGTGTCCCTTTTGCTTAGACTTGCCCTTCTTGAATTTGGTGGTCTTATTGACCATCAACACTTGGTGCTCTTTCTTGATCTCCACTTCTGCAGATTTTAACATAGCAAATAGTTCTGGCAACTCTTTGTTCATGTTCTGCATGTTGTAGTTCATCACAAAGTTCCTGTAACTTGGTGGCAAT
The DNA here is from genome assembly GCA_916181665.1 of Avena sativa. Lineage (NCBI taxonomy): Eukaryota > Viridiplantae > Streptophyta > Magnoliopsida > Poales > Poaceae > Avena > Avena sativa. The sequence goes on along the minus strand of OV702279.1, from coordinate 362,553,085 downwards.
GACTGGAGGACGCGGTAAACCCCCAAAGCATTAGGAATCACTATACCCAAGCTTTGAAGTTTGTTTGCGTGCCCAGACATCTTAAGCACATGCTCACTGACGGAGCTGCCCTCTTCCATCTTGCAGTTAAAGAACTTTTCAGAAGCTTCATAACTTTCAATTGCCGCATGAGTCTCAAAAATTAATTTGAGATCCTCGACAATATCATATGGGTCTGATTCTTCAAACCTTTTCTGAAGCTCCGATTCTAAACCATACAAGATAGCACACTGAACTATGGAGTACTGATTCTTCCGAGCGAGGTAAACATTCTTTACTTCATCGGGAGCATCAGCTGCAGGTGGGTCACCCAGCGGTGCATCCAGCACATAGGTCAAATTACCAGCTGTGAGGACAATCCTCAAATTGCGGAACCAATCCGCGAAGTTGCTTCCATTGTTTTTCAACTTTTCTTTCTCTAGGAACGCATTAAAATTGATGGTAGGGGCTGCCATTGATCTACAACATATTTGCAATAGTTTAGACTAAGTTTATGACAAATTGAGTTCAAATTAATTAATGAAATTAAACTAGGTGAACTCCCACTCAAAACAACATCCCTCACATTGTTTTAGTGATCACACGAACCAAATCCACTACATCAACACCGATCATCACGAGAGTTGATATAGTTTCAATGGCGAACAATCATCATGTTCATCATATCTACTATATGATTCATGCTTTACCTTTCGGTAATCCGTGTTCCTGAGACCATGTCTGTACATGCTAGGCTCGTCAAGATCAAACCTTAGCCACCGCATAAGCAAATCTGGCTTGCTTACGTTGTATACACTTGCGGAATCTAACACACCCGATCATCACGTGGTGCTTCGAAACAACAAGCTTTAGCAACGGTGCTAACTAAGGGCGAACACTTTATGATTTGAAATTCATGTGCATGAGGGATCATCTTATAATGCTACCGCCGTCTACTAAGCAATACAAGATGCATAAAGGATTAATATCACATGCAATTCATAATATGTGATATGATATGGCCTTTCTTCTTTGTGCTTCCGATCTCCATCTTCAAACACGAACATGATCTCCATCATCACCGGCATTGCATCAAGGTCAATGACGCTTCACCATGGTTGTCGTCCACCGGCTTCAACTATTACAACTACTTTGAATAGACACGCGGGTCTTTAACATAAATTAAAGACAACCATATGGCTCCTGCCGGTTGCCAACTTACAATAAGGAACATTGCATACATCAAATATAATCACAATCATGGCCATATCACATCACTGCACACCCCTGCAAAACAAAGTTAGACGCTTCTACTTTCTTTGCATATTTTACGTGGTTTGGGGCTTTCAATAAGTGTCGTTCTAACTTACGAACAAGAACCACAACATTGATACTAGCATTGTTGATTACCCGTTGTAAATTGGATCTTAACTATGCTAGGAGAAACAGGCACCCGCAAAGCCACTTATGCAATACAAGTTGCATGTCAAGCGTGGAGCAAGTCTCATGAACGATGTCATGTAAGGTTAGCCCGGGCCGCTTCATCCCAACATACCGCAAGATGCAAAGTACACAAAAAGCAATCTACAATAAAAGCATCAACGCCCACAATGACCATTGTGTTCTACTCGTGCAACAGATCTACATATAGACACGGCTCTGATACCACTGTAGGGGTTCGTAGCATGGAAAACAAAAATTTTCTATCGCATACAAACAAACAAGCCAAGATCTATCTACTAGATTCTAGCAACGAGTCGATGGTATAACTTACCCTCGAAGATTCCAAAGCGTTTAACGAGAGCGGATTCTCGTGGGTGATGTAGTCGTACTCTTTCTGATCTCAAGATCGTGTAGACGATCCTTCCGGCGCCACGTTCCGGCAGCGCTCCCGCAGTCGGTCACACGTTCGGTACTCGACGAAGACCTTCCTCTCCCTTGTTCCAGCAGGCAGCGGAGGTTGTAGCACTCTCCTCGCGATTCCGGCAGCACAACGGCGTGGTACCGGAAGTAGAGGGGAAATCCCGCAGGGCTTCGCCTTAAGCCGGTGCGAGTATGGTGGAGCTTATGAGAGAGGCTATTAGTGGTCTAGTAATTAGACACACCAATTAGAAGGCTCTAAACCAATTAGAAGGCTCTAAACCGCTGGCTAAAGCAATTAGAAGCTCTAAACCAAAACGGCTCTAAACCGGAGATTTAGAGGTGGAAACTTGTGTGTCTAGGAGGGGAGCCCTGCCCCTCCTTTTATAGGTGGGGAGGCGCGGCCAGGGGAGGGGAGTCCCTCCCCAAGTCGGCCTTGGGTGGTGCGCCGGCTTGGGGAGGAGACTCCTCCCTCAAGTCGGTTCCCAACTCCTCTTTCTTGTTTCCCACAGTTTCTTGTTTTAGCCGTTTGACTTTCAAACTGGACATTTGACTTTTCTGTTTTAGGATTCAATTTAATCCTTTATTTGGGACAGCAAGAACACTTAGTACATGATGCAATCATTCCAATATGTAATGACACATTCATGTACCCCTCCCCCCCCCCCCCGGAGTGCCGGACAATTCGGAACCTTCTAGAACATTCCCGATGAAAACACCGGAATCATTCCCGAACTCCGAAACGGGACTTTCCTTATATGAATCTTATTCTCCGGACCATTCCGGATCACCTCGTGATATCCCGGATCCCATCCGAGACTCCGAACAACATTCGGTCTCTTTCTCATAATACCATAACTACTCAAACAACGTCGAATCCTTAAGTGTGTCTCCCTACGGTTCGTGAATTATGCGGACATGATCGAGACACTTCTCCGAACAATAACCAATAGAGGAATCTGGAAATTCATATGGCTCCCACATATTTCTACGATTACTTTGCGATCGAATGAACCACTTACATACGATACCAATTTCCCTTTGTCTCACGATATGTTACTTATCCGAGGTTATGATCGTCGGTATCTCTGTATACCTAGTTCAACCTCGTTACCGATAAGTACTCTTTTCTCGTTCCCGTGATATGTGATCCCTTGTGACCAAGTCACATGCTTGCAAGCCAATTGGATGACATTCCACCGAGAGGGCCCAGAGTATATCTATCCGTCATGTGGATGGACAAATCCCACTCTTGATCCATGTGTTTCAACCAATACTTTCCGAACACTTAATGCCACCTTTATAGCCACCCAGTTACGGTGTGGTGTTTGATGTCATCAAAGCATCCATCCGGTAAAGGTGATATGCATGATCTCATGGTCGAAGGAATTAGGTTACTATGTATCAGAAAGCATATAGCAATTGAACTATTGAAATGACTTGATCTTTATGCTACGCTTATCAATAGGAGTATGTCCACCATATCATTCTCCTAACGATATGATCTTGTTGTTGATAACATCTCAATGTTCATGATATGGAAACCACAATCATTTAATCAACCAACAAGCTAGTGAAGTATAGAGGCTATACTAGGGACTTCAATTTAAGTTTACAATTCACACAAGTATTAATGTTTCCTTGTTAATACTATTATAGCATGAATATAAACATTTATCATAAACACAAAGATATAATAATAACTACATTTATTATTGCCTCTAGGGCATATCTCCAACACAGAAATACCCAGAAAATCTAAATTATGGTCTCTCACACAATCAACAAAGAATAAATGGTTAGCCAAGTCTCTAAGACCTCTACTATTTGAAAACATTCCATTCATTGAGAAACTATAGGAGATTTGGATATACGGGATCTCTTGCGCGACCACTGGATCTTTGAGTTCCGACCAGAAGCTTTCAGCTCATACATAGAGGCAAGCCCAGTCTCATCAAAGTCCACTTCCGACACTTCACCAACTAAGTGAGAAAGGAGTTGACCATCTACTGTGGCATGCAACTCCTTCTCCTCGGTTAGTGAAGCATCAGGAACAACACCGACCTTAGGAGTAACCATTAGACGGTCAACCTCCATGTGTCGCAAAACATTAGAAGAAAAAGATACCTCCTGTACAGAGCTACGCAAACTAATGCCAACATTGGCTAGTTTAGAAGAAATAACATGAGTAGAAAAGGACAAAAAGGACTTCAAAGAACTTATTATACCTGTCAAGTCTAAATTCTTCTCCGTCTTACGCCGCATGGCCTTGACCATGGAGTCCTCATCAGTCGCGGACGCCCCAGAGGCATCGACTCCATGGTGCGCGCTCCGCCTGAAGGGAGTACCACTCCCCTGCGCATCAACCGGCGAAGCATCACCAGGAGAAGAAACCCGTGTTGGAGACCGAGGCAACCCAGACCCCTCCTGGGTCCAGTTGCCCCCATCGACCAACAAGGTCTCAAGACCCACCAAGGGGGCCAAACGCCCCAATGCGTCTCCAGGTCCTCCCTGACCAGGGAGACGCGGTCAACCACCACGTCGCGGTCGGCCAACCCCTCCTGGGTCGGACCAAGCGCAACATCATCCTCAAGCTAGTCATCACGGTTAGCCGACCCCTCCTGGGTCAGCTTCCGCGATCCCTCCGAAGGAACAACCTCCTCAAGTACGGGCCGAAAAGCATCAACGGGAATGGATCTACCCAAAATATGCGTTCTGGACCTCGCTGGTGAGGCCGAGCAAGATCGCAGTACAGGAGCCGAAACAGAACGAAGAGCCTCTTGTAGCTGAGCCGGAGAAACACGAGTCGCCAAAGGAGAACCCTTCCCGCGAAGAGGGGAATCCAAAGGAAGTGCATCCAGAAGTTGTCGTCCCCGCAGAGTAACCGGATTAGCATTAAAAGGGGTGACAGCAAACACCCTCTGCACCCCCTGACTAGAAGATGCAGGCACAGAGGTGCCCTGCACAGCCAAAGAAGAACCCAACCCCTAAGTGGCAGAAGCAGTCTCAGAAGTATCCATAGCATTCTCCAAAGGCTTCCCACTGGCATCATCATTTGCGTCATCATCACCTTTTCTCCACAAAAAAGGGACAAACTCTGGTTCCGGAATATAACCCTTGGGTTCAATCCAGAAACGAAACTCAAAAACCTTATGCTTGACTACAACATTAGATACAATATAGTGGCCAAGGGAATCCTTCATCTTGAGAAAAACCTTCGTATCAAACATCTCCACAAGAATACATACCACCCCCCGCTTTCGCAGACTGAATAAATCCGCATCAAGAGTGTTCCCCATGAGTCCTCCAACAGCCCAAAAGCCCTGAATTGAACGCAATATATGGGGTACCCCCTCAACATGGAGCCAAACCTGCTGCATCTCAAACTTATGAGGCACCTCCTCCATCCTGTAAACCGAGAAGGTAAGCTGAGCGGTACTGAGCAGAACAGTCATCAGGATTTCATCCACCCTGTACAAATCCTCAAATGTCGGGAAGCTCACTAAGAAAGAAGAATCTCCATAAGGCAACGCCTCCCACTTCCACTGAACGTGCACCTTGCACCGCCTGGCAATCTGCCTCTGAACGACCTCCGCTGAAACCATCGGGCCAGTCACTCGTACAAGAGCAATAGGGGTCTGACTGCGCGCCAGATGATCCCGAGTCGCCGCATCCGGGATCTGATTGAACAGAGTCTGTTCGCCGCCAATCCCAGCCATATACGGAGTCAAGCGCGGCTGCTTCAGCACCGGACACCTCAAGGTGGGATGAGCAGCGAAATCACAAATGTAACAATAATGGACTGTCTTACAATCCTTGGTCGCATGTGTGTTAACCACACACTTCCAACAACGGATAAATTTTTTATTCTTCTTACCAGCATCAGCCACAGCCAGACCCTCAGAAACCTGTGCAGTGACAACCGGCGGCTGGTTCTGCTGATCCTGCGGGGTGTACTGCTGCGAGAAAGGAGGTGCAAAAGACCCGGACACCTGCATCTGCGTAACCCCATACTGCTGGAAACCCTGCTGCTGAGGAAGCTGGTCTGGCTAGGCTTGAATGACATGTGGTTGAGCCCCTCTAGTCTGTGGCTGCTTCTTACTCTTTTTCCTCTTCGAAACAGTAGATGCCGCAGCGCCCACTCCCACGGAAAACTGCTGCGGGGTCTGCAACGGAACCACACCCGACTGATCACCGGTGTAGCCATCATGGAACAAAGGACCAGAAACTACCCCCTGCATATGTGTCGCGGTCGGCTGACCAACGAACGGAGTCGGCATCCCGCGATACGGCTGCTGCAGAGGCTGATTTGGGACAACATTAAGTGCATTGAAGTAGGCCGCGGGGGGCCTGAACTGAACCCCCAGCGGGAACTGCGGAGGTGCCGACGCTGGATGATAACAAACATCGAGGAAGGAGCATGTGATCCTTGCCCGGGAGAAACAACCTGCGCCGAAGGAGCCGACGCCGTCGGAGGCCTCATCACAACAGGGGGCACCGCCTCAGCGGCAGGCACAGGAGCTGCACGCGGCGCAGTCGCAGGAGGCGGCCTCCTAGGGTTAGCGCCATGGCCCCGTCCCGCCATCACGGAAGAAGAGACGACCAAGGCGAAGGACCTTCCGGGCGAACGCACCAGGACAGAGGGCGGCGACGACGAAGCTTGGCGGAGCGAGGAGATGACCCGGGTCGATGCAGGCGGCGGCTTGGTGGAAGGCAGCGGTGTATGCTGTGAAGGGCCAGAGCCGAACCGAAACCGAGAGTACAAACTCCTCACGATCGCAGTCCACGAGAATTTCAGCTGAGAAACCGGACCTGGACCCACACCACTTTCCACGTCAACCTCCACAACTTCCGCACACGTACGATCCTCCACAACTCCCGCACACGTATGATCCTAGGACGCCCGCGTGGATACCGGATCAGGAGACCGAGCAGCTAGCCCGCGATCCATCGTTGACGCCGCAAACTCAGCGAAGACTGGCGGCGCAGAACACCTCCGAGGCGGCAGCGGACCACACCAGGGCTTGATCTTCACACCTCTGGCCAGCCTCGATCCTGACGATGTAGCAGCCACACCATGGCTCCCCGGCGAAGACGACCTACGGCGCTGGATGGCAGCCTTCGGCGACGGAACTCCGCACGACGACGAAGGCGATCTCCTCTCCCAGAAACGCGACGCCAGGGTGGAGAAGCCAATCTCTTCCCAGAAATCCTGCTTGAGCTCGTCGTCGGTCTTCCGTCTACGGCGCGCCACCGTCGTCCATCCAAGATCGCCAGAAACATCCTCCAACGCCTCTAGGGCTTCGCGTGTCGCAGAATCATCCACTCCATCCTCGGAGTCAGACCCGAGGCAGCGGAACCTTGAGCAGGACAATCCAGTCGGCGAAGCCACCGCCGGCAATGGTGATAAACCCCCATGCGCCAGGGTGAAACGCCTCCTAGAGGTCTTCACCATTCACCCCGTTCCCCTCCGATTGATAGTCTGCAAAGCAATATCATGCCCTTTGGTTGTATTAATTCTTCGTCTTGTATTTCTGCTACCGTATCCGACCGTGACTGTATCGAACAGCAAACAAAAGAGTCCGCCCCTGAAAGATTGATGGAAATATAAACGCCTAGATACGTGCAGGCCCCCACCTCACCTACGTCGCCATGAAGATATCGGCGGCCTCCACGCTCCCAGAAGACGCCGTGTTCGAGATCCTGGCACGCGTCACGGACCTGCCACCCTCTTCCGCTGCGGCACCGCGTGCAGGCGGTGGCGCGCCCTCATCGTCGACCCCTCCTTCCTTGACCGTCGCTGGCTCGGGAACTCGCCCGACATGTCGTGCCTTCTTGGATTCTTCGTCCATCGGAAAATTCTAGAGGAGGAAATCTCGGGAGAAAGGGAAAAGGTGTTCGTCGAACACGACGTCCCGAGAAACATATATGCGTCCGGTAGTCCGATCAAGACAACGAAAACCAAGGTGACCGGGACTATAGCCAAGGAATACGTACATGCGAGATCGGAAGCTGAGTTTACGGTTATTATACGGGGCGCAGGTTGGCCCAACATGCGTACCCAAAGACGCGAAGCGAGCTATAGTCAACATCTTTCTTAAGAAGCTTTGTCACCGGCTTGAGGTTGTGTATAACAAGGCTCGGCATTCTATTGATTATATAGCATGCCGTGAGTACCGCATCATCCCAGAAACGAAGAGGAGCGGAAGACTGTGCGAGAAGGGCCAAGGCCGTCTCGACGGGGCGACGATGATTTCGTTCAATCGCCCCATTTTGTTGGTGGGTATGTGGGCATGAGATGCGATGTGTGATGCCCGTGGTATTGAAATATTGATGGAATTTTTGATATTCTCCACCCCAGTCCGACTGTACCGAGAGGATTTTAGTACCAAGTGAGAGCTCAACGCGTTTTTGGAATTGATAAAACACGTGTTAAACATCCGATTTATGTTTCAACATACACTCATGTAAATTTACTAAAATCATCAAAAAAACTAACATAATAACGAAACCCGCCAGATAATTTAATTGCTAGACCCGCCAGATGATTTAATTGCTAGACCCCATACATCCATATGAACGAGTTCTAAAGGAAATTTGGAAACACGACTAGAAGCTCTATATGGCAGCTGATGGAGTTTGGCCTGCTGGCATGCGTTCACACACATGTGGCGCTTCTTTATTTTCTATAGAACCTAATTTATTCGACTGAAGAATGGCTTGAACGATGAGTGATGCAGGATGTCTGAGTCGGCGGTGCCACAGTTCCTTGGATGGTGCAAAGGTGTGTCCTTGTGGAAGACGAGGTGAATGGCGTGGGTGGCATGGTGGAACTGGGTACAAGCCGCCGCGTGCTCTAACTTGAAGCAGAGTTGTCTTCGATATGCGATCCTTAACAAGAAAAGAGTAAGGATGAATTTCAACGAAACAATTATTATCCTTGAAAAGTTTATGAGCGGAGAGTAGGTTTTTGCTAATGTGAGGAGAATGAAGGACATTGGATAATTGAAGATTGCAATTTGAACCGGATATACTAGATTCACCAATATGTAAGATGGGTATGTGCTTACCGTTGGCCACCTTTGCTTGCTGCCTCTGTAGTTCTCGTGGACATGGAGTCGTTCCATGTCGTTCGTCATATGATCGGTGGCACCTGAATCCATATACCAGTATGGATCCCTAACGTACCCCTCGATGGAGTTGGAGTAGTTGGCGGCGCGATTTGACGTCTCGGGTTGGATGGCGTGGTTGAACCTCGAGTAGCACCGCAGGGCGTCATGACCGTAGATGCTACATATCTAGCATGTAGATTTGCCGCCACGTTCACGCCCTCCACCCTGGGCATTGCTGTCGCGCCCAGAGTTGTCGCCACGGCCGCCGCCTCCATGGTAGACGTCATGATCACCTCCGTTGTAGCCACCGTGGCCACCTCCATGGTAGCCGTAGTTGCCGTTGTAGCGACCTCTACTGTTGCCGCGGCCTCCATCGCCACGGCCGCGTCCTCCTCCGCCATGCTAGAAGTCCCCGCGTCCGCCGCCACACGAGGTGTTGTTGGCGGAATGCTGAAAGGATCCGTCGGAGTAGCCACCGGATGTGCGTCCTCCGATCTGAGCCTCATATGCAGTCATGTGACCGTACATGTCGCCAAGGGTGAAGTCATCGTTGCCGGCGATCACGGACAGTGACGTGGTGAAGTTTTCGTGGTCCTCGCCCAGTCCAGCCAGGATGTAGGAGACGATCTCGTCGTCTCTGAGCGGATTGCCAATCGTAGCCATCGTATCGGCTATCTTCTTGGTGTGGTGGAAGTAGGCGGACATCGTCATGTCCCTGCGCTTCGGCCTCACAAGTGCCGTGCAGAGCTGCACGATCCGAGCCTTGGACCTAGACGCGAAGGTCCGATCCAGGGTGTCCCAGACCTATGCCGACGTCTTCAGCAGTTGGACGTGGCCGAGCATGGCAGGCGTGAGGGAGGAAAGCAGCCCGCTAAGGACCTGCTGATCATGCTTGACCCAGGCCACGTACTCCGGGTTATCGATCTGCTCGGAGCGCTCCCAACAGCGGCGACCACCTTCTTGAGCGGTGTAGCCTTGGATCCGTCGACGAAGCCAAACAGGTCATTGTCGTGCAGCGCCGGCAGAGCCTGGACCTTCCAGAGAAGGAAGTTCTCTTGGTCAAGCTTCACGGTGATGGTGGCGCTGATCGTGGCCGCAATGTTGATCGGTGTTGGGGACGGCGAGGTGGTGGTTGCAGCCATGGACGATGGTTAGGAGTGTTGGCTCCGATACCAATGTAGAAATAGCGAGAAAGAGACAGAGATGTATGTTTTCCGTGTCTATGCATCGGCAGGAGTTCAGTTTATATACAGCTCAAGAGCTCGGGTTACAATTGGTTAGAATTACAACAACCCAACAACTTACTTCTCTATCTAAACATGAGTCAGTTTGGCTGTACCGATAGGATCGTATCATGCTCGGTTACGAACTTATTCTGGTCGTTTAACACATCGGAAGTGAAATCATCCGGAAAAAGTAACATGCTATGAAAAAAAATCTTTAAAACATCGTACTGTATCATTTCAAGGATCGAGTCAAAACAAAACTGATAATGAAACGGATCGTAATTTGGACCACAGTTTGAGAGCTAATTAATTTAAAAGTTTATACTGTACTAATTTTCAAGTTTTTTAGGATCTCGGGAATAATGTTGAACACCATGGATCTCCATTATCCACCTTAATTGTTTCGCTCAGCCAAAGAAGCAAACAAACAGCACGTACGAGAGAACTGTCCTCATCCGGTAACTGCAGTCCACAAGCTATAATTTCCACAGCTAGAGGGTTTCTTTTTTTTCTTTTTTTTTTCAGTGGTTTCCAAAGCAATGCCATGCCCTTTTGTATTCTTCGTCTTGTATTTCTGCTACCGTATCCGGCCGTGACTGTATCGAACAGCAAACAAAAGAGTCCGCCCGAAAGATTAATGGAGTCCGACTGCTTCTTGGTCAAGACGATTAGAACGGGGAAATATAAACGCCTAGATACGTGCAGCCCACTCGCCCTGCCCCACCTCACCTACGTCGCCATGAAGAAATCGGCGGCTGCCACGCTCGCGGAGGACGTCGTGCTCGAGATCCTCGCGTGTGTCACGGACCCCGTCGCCCTCTTCCGCTGCGGCACGGCGTGCAGGCGGTGGCGTGCCCTCGTTGTCGACCCCTCCTTCCTCGACCGCCGCTGGCCCGAGAACTCGCCCGACATGTCTTGCCTTTTGGGATTCTTCGCCCATCGGAAGATTCTAGAGGAGGAGGTCGAGGGGATTCTGCCAAACCCAGTTCGGGCCATCCTCCCGGCGCCCCCATCGCCACTTGGTCTTCCCTACCGCTTCCTCGGGTCACGCTTCTCTGTCCTCGACGGTACCAGCCGCGTCGACTTCTCGGACCATGAGATGCAACCGCTCGCGTCACGCCGTGGTCTCCTTCTGGCGCGCCTCGTACCGCCCGATGATCGGGAACCATGCATCATCCGGTTGGTGGTGTACAGCATGTTCGCCGGCACCTGCAACGTTCTCCCTCCACCTCGGGGACTAGGTGATATCTATAAAGGAAATACTCAACAATACAAAATACTAAGAAGTTACTTTATCTCGTTCACTTCGTCGGTGCAGGCCATTAGAGTAATGGCTTGCTGGGTCATGTCAGAGACGGCCTTAGGGCCCAGCTTCAGCTTCTTGCCGGCACGGGTGCTGACCTCCTGCTCGCCAGCTGCATTCCATGCCACAGCATAAGGCTCAGCTGAACCAAGGCTTTTTGTCACTGAGCGTTCGAGTGAGAACTTGACCTGTTTTCAGGGTAGAACCCACATTGGCACGAGTCGCAGCAGCGGAAGTATGGAGGGTAACAGCCGTAGAACCATCACCTGACCCGGCATCCGCGGACTCGCCCCCCTTACTCGTTGAAGCGACCATTGTCACCAACATCGGAGGCCGGATCTAGGGAGCAGAACCCGGAGCGCATACCAGCGTTGTTTGCTTGGAGGAGGAGGATTTGCCGGGAAAGGGCGAGTAGAGCCAGAAGCCTTGGGATGGATCCGTCTCTTTGACAGAATTGGAGAGCGAGCAGGGGGATTTGGAGAAGAACGTGGAGCCGAAGATGGGGCTTAGTAGTTTTGCTGGCTCCAAGATCAGGAAGTTATTCATTCACACCGGCCTGAGGGCCGACGCCAGAGGAACTAGTGGCAGAAGGTTTCTCGGGGCCAGAATCACTGGCACCAAGATCAGAAAATTGTTCCTGGCCAGCGCCAGGGGCGCCAGCCGAATGACCCACCGGGTCTGACTGACACTGAGAGGCGTGAGCCTCAATAGTGGGAGCCTCGACTCGGATGGGACTCGGTGCCGCCGAGTCAGCTGGAGGAGGCGCAGGCCTTAGCGGCGAGGCAATGCTAGAAGCAGCTTGGTTCGCCGACAAAGGTGCGGCACTGAAAACAACGAGACATATATAAGAGAACATCAGTGACGAAAAAGAAAAGAACGGAGAAAGCAGAGTACAAAAACTTACCTGGTGACAACCGGGTCACGGACGACTCGGCGTGTGACTCGACGCCCAGCGGCTTGGCAAGTCTCAGCCAGGCTGGCAGCAGCAGAGGCAGCAGGAGCTGCCGGAGTGGGCTTGCTCTTCTTGGCCGGCTGAGTGCTAGAGGAGGCTCTACGTCGCTTCGGCTTGGCGACAGGGATCTTGCCGACTCCGCCCACGGCGAGAGGAAGGGTGTCGTGTACCTGGACAGCTGCATAAGTAAATAACAGGCTTACTCGGATAAGTTGGGAAACTGAGGTCGCAAGGCATGTACCTCCAAAACCGTACAATCATCATCCTCATCATCTTCAGACCAATCTTATAAGGGATTGCGAGATTGACTCTTACCCGAAGCTGAAGCAGCCGCAGCGTGCGGGATAGGCATGAAGCACTCCAGGTCATACTCGACTTCATCAGAGTCGGAGCGATCCCCGTTATAACCGCAGGGAGGGACAGTACTGTCATCAACCTGGTGAAGAAGATTCTGCGAAAGACAAACAGAATGAGAAACAAAAAAAAGGAAAACTAGGCAGGGAGTGGCAAAAGAACTAAAGCCTACTCGACAAGAAAAACGACTTGGAAAACTTACCCAGGGGACAGGCCTGACCCGGCTAAACGGAGGGAAACTCCAAGCCCAATCATCCGCCAAGTTCAATTTAAAGATTGAGCTTACTCGGCGGGCAATGGAGTCGTGGGTGAGCTCCTTAGTGGAGTGCCGAGTGGGATCATGGGAGCCACTCATGAAGCACATCTTATGGCTCCTCGCTTGGATGGGGCTTAGCCGGCGTGAGATGAAGGTGCACATGAGGTCCCTCTCGGCAAGATGAAAATGCTCATCCGACGACAGCAACCTTTCCAAGATTGCGTTAGCCTCGTTTACCGCAGCATCTTGGTCACGCGGGTCAAGATGCCAGAGCTTCTTGTTCAGGACCTCGTCCGAGAAAGGGGGGAGCCGGATGTTATCGGTGGACCCGCTGTCTTTGACATAGAAGAAAGTCCTATGCCATTTCTTGCAGGAATCAATACCAGTAACCCGAGGGAAGATGGAATCTCTCCTGGACGTGACACTAGCAGCACCGCATCGGGTCAGCCTCTTCTCGGATCGAGGAGCACCAGGCTGGGGAACAACTTGAACCTTAAAGCTAAAATATTTGGCCCACAGAAGAACTGTAGGCCAAATCCCGAGGTAAGCCTTGTAGGATTCGCAGCATAGAAATTTTTTTCCTACGATGTGAACTATATACCAAGATCTATCTACTAGATACAAACAACGGGCGGATGTATATCCGTAGAGAACATACCCTTGAAGACCGACAAAGCTTAACGAGTTCAACTCGTGGTTGATGTAGACGATCTCTTGCCGATCTCAAGATCGAGAGGAAGTCCTAGCGCCGCAAATCAGCAGCGCATCCGTGCTCGCACACACGTTCAAGGCACCGAGCAACCTCCGCCTCCTCGCTCCAGCGATGCAGCGGAAGCACAACTCTTTCTTGCCGAATAGCCACCGGGAACATGTATCTCGCTAGTCCGAGACCATGGGGAATAAATTCTAGAGGGGGAGAGAGATCCTTCACGAGGAGGTGTGAGAGACAAGTGAGGAGGGGGGCTCCTTTTATAGGAGGAGGGGGGAACCCCAAGGGGGTGGCCGGCGCATGGGGCTGCCCCCTTGCCCTCCCCTCTTCATGTGGGTGGACACTCCACTCACAAATCTCCTTTAAATTCCCTCCACTCAAAAGTCCACTCAAATTCCCATTAAATTTCCACCAAATTTAATGCAAACTCTCATTAAATAAAACTCTTTTATTTTATTCAGAATTTTGTCAATTACTTTAATTACAAACATTCACAAATAACCCCTTGCTAGAATTCTATTTCACATGCATAACCACTTTATGCAATTTCACCCGAAAACCTGTTTCGGTATCTAGTGAAATAAATTTCTGCGCTTGTTCATTCTTTCGGCATGAAACATTTGCTCCAATTGGATGTCGGTGTCTCTTAAGTGTGTCACCCTACGGTTCGTGAATAATGCGGACATGATCGAGACCCCTCTCGGATCAATAATCAGAAGCGGGATCTGGAGACCCATACTGACTCCCACACATTCAACGATGACTTTCTTGTGATCGTCGGAACCTTTTACGCTAGTATCTTAATCCCTTTGTTTCACGATATATTACATGTTCGAGATTCGATCATCGGTATCTCCATACCTAGTTTGATCTCGTTACCGACATGCACTCTTTTCTCGTTCCTGTGATATAACATTCTAGTGATCAAATCACTTGCTTGCAAGCTAATCAATGTGATATCACCGAGAGGGCCCAGAGTATATCTATCCGTCATCGGGATGAACAAATTCCACTCTCGATCCATGAGCCTCAACATAACACTTTATTAGTTCTGAATCCATCTTTATAATCACCCTGTTACGGTGTGACGTTTGATGTTATCAAGAAACTCTTCCGGTGTTAGTGATTGACATGATCTCATGGTCTAAGGATTAGGATCACTTCGTAAGTTGTTATAGCAATATAAACACAATGACTTTGATCGTAATGCTATACTTCGGATGAATGTTCATCACACCATTACACTAATGTTGTGATCCCGTTATTAACAACATCCAATGTCCATGATCAGGAAACCTTGATCATCTTGTTAATCAACGAGCTAGTTTATGAGAGAGGCATAACTAGGAATTTCTGTTTGTTTATTAAACACACATGTATTAACGTTTCCGTATTAATACAATTATAGCATGCAAAATAAACATCTATCATATACTTGGAATACACATAATAAACACTTTATTATTGCCTCTCAGGGCATATTCCCTTCAAGCCTCGCAGGCAGACATAAAGCAAGAAAGAGAGCCAATGGCATTGGCAGGGAGATGATGGGTTTGCAGATGGAAGGTAGAGAGAAACGAGGAAAAGAAGGTGCTCACTGGAAGAGCAAAATCGCGCTCAAAGTGAGAGAGGAAAACCACCTGCTCGTTAGCATCGGATTTAGGAGAGATCTCACCGGCAGGGAGACGGCAATCCATTGCAGCGGAATGCGCCTGGCAGAGCGGAGCCATTCCAACTCCTCGGTGGAGATCTCTGAGCCTTCCCAGCCACTGCGCTCGCCGGCGGGAACCTCCTGCTCCTCAGCACCATCAGCGCCGTCGCGAGCATCCATGAGTTTCGCATATTCAGTCTCCTCCGCAGTTGGAAGAGATTTGAAACAACGCGGGCCCGTGGTGGAATGGAAATAAAAGAGGAGCAATTGCAGGACAAGAACAGGAGGAAGAGGAAACCGCAAAGGGGGCGGTTCGATCTTGCAGGTGCAAGGAAGAAGAAGAGGCAAGGGAAACTGAACGGGCGTGGGGGAAGTGGAAACCCCCAACCCCTACTTAAGGACAGTAAAAACCCTGGTAGTGGGATCCATCTATGCCGTGCGGCCAGCGTGTGGCCGTGTACCTGCCGGGTAGGCCAATCAGCAAGCGCCACGTAGCCAGAGATACACGAAAAATCCCATACCACGTCATGGAAGGAAGGACAAGAGGCACAGGCCGATGGGACTGCCACAGTAACGGGGAATAACTGCGCAGCCGTCACTATGCCGCCAGAGCTTGGAACAAAAATTGAGGCAAGTAATCATGATTACCAGCCGTCAGTGACTGAAGCGCGCCAAAAATGACTCGGAATTGGCCAAAATGACTCGGCTTGAGGCAAAAATGAGGCAAGAAGTCAAAGAGTCGACCCGGAAACTGTCACACAGACCCGGCGAGGTGCAAAATTGCAACAGATAGAGAAAAAAACTAAGTTCCACTCACATAAAAGGAACCTGAAGACGCCTAACAGCTTGAACTGCTAGACCTCACCAGCTTCGGAGACTAATGTCGGGGGTGATAACCCTCGGTAGAGTCACGAGAGGTGAAACATAGCGCAGCTTGGCTAGCTTCGAGTAAAGAAAGAACCAGACCGGGTAAGAATGGCTGGGTAAGAGAAGCATGATCGGCCGACATGTAAACTATGTCGGCCCGCATAAGACAAAGTTGCAATTCTTGCAGGAACCGACGAGCCGAGTCTACCGAGGAAGGGCCGAGTCAAGTAGGACGTGTGACACCTTTCCGAGTAAGGTTCAGGAGGGACCATGGTAAAGCATGGTTAAAAGAGAAGGGCGACGCCGGGTGACACAAAAGGAGCCGGGTGACGCCAAAGCATACGCTGACGTACAAAGTAACAACATGATGCCAAAAGGAACAGGAAGCAGCGTACCAGAAGACCGCTAGCTATCAAGCTTTATGGACTGGGCCATTGGGCTTAGGGCAAGCCCATGACCCGTCCCACATCGTAGGAACCAAGATCCAAACACTAAACCCTAGAATCCAAAAGGGTATTAGCTAGCTAGCACTACCTATATAAGGGAGGGCATAGCAGTAGTAGAGAGAGGTTGGACCAAGTAGGGAACGAGGGCGCTAAACCCTAGTTCATACAGCTCAAGGAGCACTTGTAATCTTCGGGCATCAATCAAATTGCTAAGTCTGGAGAGTTCTTCTTGTTCTTCGTGCATGGCTCGACCGTGCACTCCTTCTCCGGTGACCACAAGCACCCATTCGGCTCCCAACTTGCCGTGCCACCACCACGACACGAACAGACACAAACGATGATCAATTAAAGCGGGTTCGTTTGATTAATAACCAGTTTCATGCAATTATAAAATTATAAGCGACGAAGCAATTTGTATGCATCTTTATTTTCCCATTGATAGATAGCCATCACGAAAATCCAGTTCTTTAATTGGATCCCATTGCCCGCAATCAAGGCTATCTATCTACAACACTATCTATCTATCTACATCACTTGCACATTTAGCCTTCTTTCCCTCCACCGTCTTCCACTGCCATCCCCGCTGCAACCAACTGCAGACGAGGCTTCCATCATATCTAATCTAACCATATCGGCCCGTATCTCTTTGATTTAGCATATCTAACCATGTCTTATAACCAAAATAACACCTTACATTTTGGACTAGTGCACTATACAACACTAGCATCACAACAATAACCGCTGATTTCCCACCCTCTTAAACAGACCAGATCTCTGTCTTCTCGGGATAGCTGTCCAAGTAACTTTGACCTCCAGTTGAGCAGAGCCCATCTTACGATATATCACTTCATCGGAATGTCCTAGGGCGAGGACAAGGTGTTCAAATACGTCACCACCAACAAAAAAGAGCGCCAGCTTCTGATCCAGCGAAACAGCTATCACGCTACGAGTTAACGGAACAGATGCACCACCTTCCCCGAGCACTGTCTGAGTGGCTGCTGCTGCTTCGTACAGGATGATATGATCCTTAAAATTTCCAGGAGTGGAGGCATACACTTTCGAGAGATTACATGGTCCCTCCAAAATATTAATTGCTACGGTAGCTTCCACCGGGTGGTAAACAAGCGCGCATGAAAGTTCCATCCTACTCAACCAACTAATTCGCCAGATATTCATGGCAGCAGTCTCCTTACCGGTAGGGAGCCTTGCCCGATCGAAAAGTACTACACCCTTGCTAAAATCTTTAGTTGCGCCTCCATAACAACTGATCTGTAAATCAAACTCAAAATATATTTGGTCTGTCGGAACAAGCGCTCGACATGGATCTATCAGAGATAATATATCATCCTGCAGAAGGATTTAGGCTGCCTCGTGAGAAAGTGTGAATAATTAACAGATAAATTTTGATGATTACAGCTAGCATAACTTCCAAGGCTGCTCTAGCAAACGGCCTATGAAACACTTGCATGTTGAGACATACACACCACCACTATAAATTATTAAAATTCCAGTCCAAAGGGGTAAACACTTGCAAGAAAGAAGGTTCTTGTATAAGCAATAAAGGAATGCGTGGTTGTAAAAACTAGCACATTTTGGCATACATTTTTTTAGGACACATCAACTGATATTCTTACAATTGAAAACACGACAATTTTTTACATTGATTAGTAGAAGAGAAGTTCAACAACACACTTTCTGGGACATCATATGCTTCGGAAATAAAGGTGGACTTCCTACGACTAGAAATATAGGGTACACAGTCATGTATGCATTGATATTTTAGAACTTTGATCACTAGGATGGCTAAAAGTATGATTACCATCTGAGATAAATATTTTCATATTTTATCTACAATATTTCTTTATGTTATATATTGCCTCCATTAAAAAATAATTAAAGTTATAGGTTTTGTCCTTAGATAAGATTCTCTAAGTTTAAATGGATTTATTAAAAAATGTCAATATCTGTAACATCCAATGAAAAATTAATGTGCTATAGCGTCACTATAGCGAATCTAGACAGTACGCGCTATGACGCTAATCTTGAAATGACATGCTAAACCATGCTAAATAGTATATGGAGGTGCAAAATCTATATAGTATGAAAATATATTGTATAATGAATCTAATGAAAGTAAATATGTGTTCTAGATATTGATGTATTTTCTATAAACTTGGCAAAACTTGATTTAGGAAAAACCTAAAACTTCAATTATTTTGGACTGAAGGGATCATCATTTACTATATATAAAAGCATTCTACAAGCAAAAATATATAGTTGAAATTGTGCGTTAGACTGCAAAGAGTCAATCACGTCTTACATTCCCCAACTGACGGAATATTAAGCAACAGTTAACAAGGCAAGGAATAAGAATACATACCTGCGATCTGATAAGTTGGGGATCATCCCTTTCACGCCTAAACAAATAGACGCATCTATAGTCGACTTCATCCCTTGCAACAATGGTGCCAAATACGTTGACTGGAAAGCCAACATCTGATTCCTGTACCTTCACGGAAATGACATTCACACATGATCGCACGATTGAATCACGCATTGGTGAGGGTATCTTGTGAAGCGGTGGGCCACGGCAAAAGTTAGCTGTAAATAAAGGCCATAATAAAAAATCAAATCCAACATGAAATGTATACAAGGACAGGCATCTAGTAAAAGACCAATAATAAGATCAAACTACTCACACTCTTCATCATGGTTAAACAAGGCTACGTTGCAGAAGTTGAATCGATTGCATACAAAACCATTGAGCTTAGGGTCATATTTAGTAAAATCTTGGGAGCCAACTACGTGAAGTGCCCGCAACGCCTTCTCCTCCAATTCAAGCTCGGCCAAACATGGCTTCTCAGCAGGGAGAATTGGCACCCCCTATTCGTCCATGACACGAAGGAATGTGGTAAGATTTTGTTGTTATAATCCGTGTCAAAGTCACAGGGTAAACAAGAGTAGGCGATGGTTGTATTTTGTTGTTGATGTCACAATAAAAAGTCCATAAGATACTATCACTCTATAATGAAGCGCTAAAATCACATTTCTTGCATCATGAGAGTGGATCAATCAAGGAACATACCACGAGGCTCCGGGGAGAAGTACATGAATGTTGAGACCGCTGCGCTATTGTTTCTTCATCCGACTCCGGAGTGAATACACTCTTTATGCTGAATATATCGCAAATCTCAAAAGGAGATTTCCCTTTAATCTTACAAGCAATAGGGTGGCAGAGCAGGCCAATGAGTTGACGAATTTGAAGGTAATGAGAAGCCTGTAAATCATAACGCAAATGTTAAAAAAAATGATAGAAATATATGGATCAAGCACATAATAAGAGCTAATTGTGATAATATGCACAAGAGAGAAAACAATAGCGACATAAGAACATTATTATATAAGTATAAGTAGGCATTCATCACAAAATTGTTGCATACTAAAAAGATGAATGCATAGCTCACCAAGATGAGATCGTAAAGGGTCTCGTTGTCGAGACGGGTGACGAATTCCGTGTCCCAGTCGGGGTCGTGGTGGCCGGAGGCATGCTGGTGGCAGTAGTGTATGACCTTGGAGAGGGTGTTACCCTGGACGGCGAGGCGGATGGGCTTGTACTTGGTCCGGTCGCCGTCGGAGGGGATGATGTAGTTGGCGTCGTCGTACTTGAGATTGTCCTGGATAATCAAGGACTGGCTGGCCTCGAGTTCAGGCACCACGAATTCCATGCCGTCCCTGCTCCGCAACATCACCATATTATTCTGCTTCTTTTCTGCTTCCTCCCCATCCACCGCCATGGACCCTCTACTCGATTAGCAGACCGGGTGTTCTTTTAGGAGAAAATAGGGTTTATACCTTATACCATCAAAAGATAAATATTTATTTTAAAATAGTCTTTCGTCCCGCTATATTAATATAACAAACCGATACAGCCGCGGGAGCTACAGCACATTCACCGAAGAGGACTAAAGATCAATGTTTATGTCTACACCATCGAAAGGTTGCGGTTCTTTGGATTCTTACCACTTCCGTGAAGTCGCCGTTAGCTATGGAGGAGAGGTACGTTGGCAAGGAGCAAGAACAGGCAGCACCGTCAGGGAGGAGGCCGCTGCTGTCGGGGATGAGGTGCGATGTCGGTGGCCGCGTCGGCGATGTCACAGACCGATCGGGCTAGGGTTTCGGGTGGCCGGCTGGGGCCCTTCTCTCCTTCGCCAGGGAAGGAAGCGCCACCGATCGAGGTGATCCGCCGCCGGGGACGGGAACAATAACAATGTCGGCCACCACTTCCCGGATTGGTTTATCGTGTTTCCGTTCCGTTTCCCTTTCCACGTCGCTGTTGACCAGGTTCGTCTCCGATTAGGAAGCTAGCAGACTTTGTTTTTTAATCAACCATGTAGTACTCCCTCCAGTTCATATTAATTGACTTTGATTTGTTAAATTTTAGATGAACCTATATACTAAATAGTGTCTAGATTCATTTAAATTTTGATAAATCAAAGTCAATTAATATGGTTCGGATGGAGTATTATTTTCTTTTTCGATTATATTAGGTCAAACTGCATTTTCAAAATATAGTTTTGCCACACACTGATGCACCCTAGTGTTATGTGACAGGTGTGTGTAAGAGCAACCTTAGCCTAAGCCTCAAAACCGGTTAGAGCAGCAAAAATTCGGTTTTTAATCTTTCATAAATCGTCTATAGCCGAACCCGTATCGGCGTTAGAGGAGAAAAAAATTTAGGAACCAGCCTCTCAAATATAGGCGGCCGCGACCTCGGCTCCTAAAATATCTCCACCCACCCCGACCGCCTGCCGCGCCGCATCTTCGCCGGATTCGACTCCGACGACCAGCCGCCGCCACCCCCGTGTCCCCCAAGCCCCCGCCGACCCTCTTGAGGTTCTTCGGCTCGTCGCCTCTTCCTGTAGCCATCAGAATCAAGCCACGCGACCTAGGGTTTCTCGCCCCCTACTCCGGTGCCGCCGTGGTGTGACCCAGGCCTCGACGCCGACATGAATGGACCGAATCCGCTCCACCCACACCTCCGGTATGTATTCCTCCTCTCGGCGCTTGTCCAGGGGTTGGCGGAACTCGAATTTAGCCGGAGTATCGGTCCCTGCTCGTCCGGGATCGACTATTGCCAAACAGCTCGCCGGCCTGCCACTTCCAATCATCAAATGCGATGATTGTGGCGAGTTGGTGGAGCGTTGGGTCTCGAAGACGGGTTTGCATCCCGGTTGGTTGTTCTTCAAATGTGCAATGGATAAAGTAAGTTCTTGAAAATTGTGCGTCAATTGTTTTGAAAACTTGTGGTACAAACTAATCTTCATATTTTGCTTCAATATATAGAAAACTTGCAAGTTTTGGTATTGGGAAGAGAAATATTTTGATCTATTGCTCGATAGAAATATACTCGATGTTCGAGCAATGCTTGCGAGAGATGGTACTACCGATGACGCATCGTCGAAGCTAGAAGATGATACACAGAAGGTGTGCAAGACGAAGGGAGACAAGGGCAAATATGTGGACAATGATCATAAAGAAATGGAGAAGATATTAGTAGAGCTTGTAGGATCGGGGAAAGAAGTTGTGTTCTTACTAAAAAATGTTTTATTTTTCTTGTTTTTGTTTTCGGAGTAGATCTCTTAACGAGGAACTAGTCCTTTAATTAAGTTTAGTGATGAGTAGGCAGAGTTAACTTCATATGTGAAACTCTTAAGAGGTAATTTATGTAGTGTTTAATTTAATGTCCGTAAGTGTTTGATACAATGTTTGAGTGAAATCTAAATATACGAGTTCGGAATTGGAATACACTGGTTTAGAGGAGCAAATTTGCTCCACTAATGTATAGGGGGGCATTTGCTCCTCTAAATTTTAGGCGCGCACTAGGCATCCCCCGGACGATGGGAAGCCTCCCATCGTCCTGCTTCCCGAGATGCCACGTGTCCAGGAAAAGGGCACAATTCCCGGTTTTGCTGCAAAACACCCTTTTTGCTACAAATGTTCCCCTTTTTTCTTTCAAATAAAAACGGTTCATTTCAGAAAACAGAAGCCTTGCCGGAGACCTCGCCGGAGACCATGCAACAAAAAAATTATGCTAATGTAGCAAAACCGACTTTGTCGGAAAAAAACTCGCTGGCAACTCTCGTTGGAGACCTTGTAGCAAAAAGTTGACACTATTGTAGCAAAACCACAAGACGGTTGTACCAACAAAGTTCTTCTAGTGTAGCAAAAAACTAACTTTGCCAGAGACATCACCGGAGACTCTCGCCCGCAAACATCGTCGGATACCTCGTAGCAAAAACTTTGTACAGTTATAGCAAAACCTCAAAACTATTGTAGCAAAAACCATTTTGGTATGTAGCAAATTCCCATCCTGGCAAAAATTCTCTAAAATGAAAAATCTAGAGCTGCAAATCTAGGGGCCTTCGATAGAAACAACCCAAGCCTTTGGTAGCAAATCCACCTGTTGTCGGTAGCAAAATCCATCGCAGTAGGTAGCGTGCATAGGAGCCGCCACCTCAAAAACACTGGTCCTTGCCGGAGGTGTGAGAGAGGGAGCAGCTGGACGGCTTCTGCCACACGCTTTGGTCCCGGCCGACACCTCCTACGACGTGTGGATCTCTAAGCCCACCTCCGTCAAGGAGCGCCACAAGGTCCTGCTCAACCGCCTTGGCCTCTCCCCCTATGGGTCGCTGCAGCCCCACTCCCCCGCATCTCCTCCTCCTCCCCACCCTCGCTCGCCGCGCCGTTCCCCTTCTCCGCCACCGCTCGCCACTAGATCTCCTCCATCGGAGCTTGCTGCTTCGACGCCGGACGAGCTCAGATCCACGGGCATGGGGGAGAGGCGGCGTCCAAGGGAGAAGGGCACCGCGGGCAAGGCCAGGGAGGGTGCCTCGCTCCTGGGGACGACGAGAGCAGGGGCTTGGCGAGGATCGAGGTGGAATTGATCGTGACGCGTGTGGGAAGGGAGGGTGTGGAGGACGCGTGCGGGAGCGAGCGACGAGCCGACGACCCGGACGATGGTCGTCTGAGGGATGTAGATCATTTTCCTAAATTTTAGGACTTCGGCTAGAGTTGGGTCTGAGGGATGTAGATCATTTTCCTAAATTTTAGGACTTCGGCTAGAGTTGCTCTATCGCATGCGTGTGGGGTATTTGTATTTTCCAGACCATTCTGTACGATGAGCTGTGAGCTGATGTATGTGTTGCGCTGTAAGAGTATCTCCAAGAGTATTGCTATATTTTATTGAGTCTAAAAAGCCTGCTCCAACAGTCTTTCTATAAGTGGTCCTCCACTGAATTTTTTTAGCAAGCTTCAGCTGTGGTCAACTTTGTATGTTTACCAATCCAATGCCAAATTGCTAAAAAAATTAGCAACCCTCCTAAAGTGGTCCCTACCTCCCATTTCTCCCATTGATACGTGGGACCAACCTTTTTAGCAATTTGAAGTGTATGTGTGCATGTGTAAGTGTGTGCTGCGTGCGTGCACGCCTTATAGTGTGTGTCGTGCGTGCATACCATGTATAGTACATGCACTCTACATGGCCGTCTACATGCGTGTTATGTGTGGCCATGTATGTACGTACGTACGTGTGGTCGTGTATGTGTCTGGTGTGTGCATGGCCTAGTATGTGCAGCGATGTACATGTATGCGCAACCATGTATTTGTATAGTCATATACTTATACATGTGTATGTGATGTGTTTTAGTATACAAGGACGACCTCTGCTATAACTCTACACGTGTATCTATACTAAAAGAGAGACCCATTGACACGTGTGTTCCACAATTTTGACAGTTGCTATTATAGAAAGGCTGGAAAAGCATGTTTGTATTTAGATTGCTAAACCTCCTCTCTTCTCTTCCTATACCTGATTTTTAGCAATCTAATATACAAATGCTCTTGGAGATGCTCTAAACCTACACACTAAAAGTAGTCTAGATTCATTTATTACTTCACAAAGTTAAAACATCTTATATTTTAAACTGAGGGAGTATAACCGACAAGAGAACCAAGTCTAAAGAAATGAATAAAATCTAAACTCTGCTCGCTATTTCTCTGTCTATCTTCTTGTCGTTCTCTTCCTCAAATCAGACAAAATCCTGTAGGCCTCACGTAGGCGATCATACTGGCAAGGGTCTTTCATGTTACAATTTTCCACAAAGGTCTTTCATGTTATCATGTCTAAACTTTTGCTGAATTTTGTATCGGTCAACGAAACTGAACCGCTATGAACAATTAATTGTATCAACTTTTTTTTGAAACTAATTAATTGTATCAACTTATTCACACACATTCCTGACATGGTGTCTAGTTATTTATGAGAATAATAAAGAGCACCAGCGGTTCTAATTCTTTCTCGGTACCTTCAGTTTGGTTCTAAATCTTTAAAATTGTACATCTAGATTCTAAATATTTCTTAAGTGATTCATCCGAGGTCCTATTTTGCTATAACTTCTTTGACCTATCTAGGTGGCGCTTTGACCAATGCCACGTCGGCAGTAGGGGCTACCCACCATATCATATTTAGGCATCGTTCTACCCACCATAGTTGGCATCATAAAGAGGAAATGATGACGAGGTCCTCATCCCCGGCTTGCCTGCCCGATTCATGTTCCTGGACCTGGAGACGGCGACGACCGGGTTCAAGTCGCAGATCGGCTCCGGCGGGTTCAAGTTGTGTACCGCGACACGCAGGGGCGACGCGAGGTTCCTAACGGAGATCGCCGTGATCGGCAACGTCCACCACGTGAACCTTCTGAAGTTGTGTGGCTTCTGCGCCGACCACTCCCGGCAGTTGATGCTAGTCTACGAGTTCATGTCCCGCAGATCCCTCGACCGGTCCCTCTTCCTCTCCTGCTCCGACGACAAGGTGAAGCTGGAGAACTTTTTATTGGACGAGCGCGGCGACGTGAAGATCACTACTTCGGGCTAGCCAAGCTCCTAAGCCCCGGGCAGTCGGGGTTGTTCGCCACCATGTGTGGCACGCGCGGGTACCTGGCGACGGAGTGGGTCACCAACGCGCCAGTCACCGACAAGGCCGACGTGTACAACTTCGTCATGGTACTGCTGCAGATCGTGCGCGGCGCCAAGAACTCCAGGCTGCTGCTGCACGACGAGGAGCACACTGTCAGCTCAGGATCCGTCGTCTCCCGCGGCCGCGACGCCGCCTCGTCTAGCGGTGACGGCAGCTACTACTTCCTGGCAGTGGTGCTGGAGGCGCACGAGCAAGAGGGCCAATGGCAGCGGTACGCGGAGCTGGTGGACCCGAGGCTAGAGGGGCGGGCAGACACGGATGGTGCTATATAATCGGTGCTACCGACCATGACTCTTTTTGAGTCCAAGGACCTTTACGCAAATATACACATCCGATGGTATCCCTCCTGGACCCTACTGCCGATGTGGCATTGGTCAAAGTGCCACATAGATAGGTTAAAGCGGCTAGAGCAAAATAGGACCTTGAATGAATCACTTATGAAACATTTAGGATCTGGATATGCAATTTTAAAAATTTAGGACCAAACTGAAAGTACCGAGATAAAATTAGCACCGATGATGCGGTTTACTCAATAATAAACAAACTGATTAGAGCGTGGACAGATCCGGAAGTGGTGGCTGATGGAAACGCCAAGATCACTATCCCCGGCCTCACTCAACTCAAGCATAAGCAAAAATAACCCTATGGCCGTTGGAAATCCAATTCGGCTCTAGACATTATATGTTTTATCCACAAGTTTTCATGGGAAAAGAATATTTTAGATGTCCTATATAAAAATAACAAATTTCAGTGCTCCAACGTGCCTATTCACAAACATGTTTTTGTTGTTTTTACACAAGTCATATAAAATGTTTATTTTGCTGAAAACTTGTGTACGGACATAGAATGTCCACATATACATGCGAAATTTTCGTTCAGATTATTTTGACAATTTAAAATTTATTTTTTATAATGGGTTCATTTGCACTTGGGAGCCCAAACAGCACCTCCGCCGATTGCCGTGAACTGAAGTATTGATCCACCCCTGTGATTCACCTGCAGGGAGCATGTTAACGTTGCTACTGACTGCCTGAGGAACATCTGGAAAATGGCATGGAATAAAGAATGGCAGTCGGCTATACAAAAACTATGTTGTCCACCCCCACAAAAAACGTATTGCTACTTTGCTGCTTCTTTTCTCTCCAAAATCTTCACTACGCTTCGATCTTGTTGACCCTGAAGGAGTCCATGACTCTCCTCAGGTCCCCCTCTTCCTCCAAGAGCACCCGCTCCGGTGACTGCAGACGGAGCGCGTACAGCCGATTGTTCTCGACGCCGAGGACTGTCAGGTAACGCCGGTCCCACTCCAGACTCTGCACCCTGTCTTTCGGCATCACCGCTAGCTCGTTGTTGCTAGCATAGGACTTTATGTTCACCTGGAAGCAAATCACATAGCAGTACATCTCAGACGTTCAAGCAGGATTCAGCTAACACGGCGGAAACATCGTTAAAAATGAACTTCTTGATCATATCAGATAATAATATATGCATCTGACTATTCTGATTTACCTCGACTTCGTAGTAGAGCTTGCCATCATCACCGACCTTAGACGATGCTGACAGCACATTTGACTCGCGTCGAACGCCCAGCCTTGTGGACATGAACTCCGTCAGGTACTGCTTCAGAACTCCCTCCGCAGCCTTCTCCGGAGGACCTAGATCCTCGACAGTTTTGTAATTCGATGACGAAGGGGACGATATATCGACGGACATGTTCACGTCGAGGAGGACCGGGTCTCTGAAGAATATGTCGGCGCCAGCTCCTCGGACCTGGATCCATCCTTTCGGGTAGAGAAAGGAGTAGCCGTCAAAGGTGTCGATGTACTCCCTGAATGCACCGCCAGTGGTCTCAGCTAAGGCGGTCCTCTTCGGCCCGAAAAGCAGGAATGCTGAAGTGGATAGTAGTGTGGATAGTACATTCCTCCTGGGAACTGCAAAAATCTTTTTAGTTCACTTGTAGTTTGCAACAATGTATTTAAGAATTTAACCATAGGCCTTCCAAGAAATTGCATAGTTGCACTGCCTAACTAATGCAGGTGTATATTAGCAGAAGAAATGTTCGAAACCACAGATGTCAATTAAGAGCAAGGTTCTTGACCACGGCTGCTACTGGTTCAGATCACAAGGTTCTAGCTAGTACGCTTTACAACGGGTCACCTGCTTACAAAGTAATTTTTCACAGTTTTAGAATACCCATATTAGTATGAATACTTTGCTGAAGCTGCACACCATGATAAATATAGGACCAGCAAGCTGTAGCAAACTGACTAAAAAAATAAGAGATGGTATCTGGATTCCTAGACATTCAGCCCAGTCACGATATAATCATGTGATGGCTGCAGGGAGAATTTCTTTTTCTCTGGAGAAGTGTTCAGTCTGTCCATGAGAGGTAACCAAGAGAAAAACCTGATGTGTTCACCTACAACATGATTTCTACAGCCACTTGAAAGCAATTGGAATGTCTTGATGACCCATGAAAGGATATACCTCCACCAATATATCCTGTGTGGCGACAGATTTAACCGAGGACCGAAATAAAGTGATGGTCTGCACTGTGGATTTCAGTGGCAGGTAAGCAGTGATTCGAAACAAAGTCTAGAAAGAGCTGCACGAACTGAAACCGTTTGAACATCTACTATCTATTAAACATAAACAATTTAGACACGAGTTGTGCGTAGTAGCCTTGAGATTGTCAGAAATACACAGCTAGCAACTCTTGGATTGGATGCTTGCTCTTTTCGAAATAGTGGGGCTATTTTTCTTTGAGAAAACACAAGTTTACTACAAATAATCGCTGAACCTCATACCTCAAAACCTGAAACGGGACTGCAATGGCCAAAGGCTGGGACGGGGTGGAGACGGCAACAGCTGCAGGAACGCGCGAGATGTCCCGGGGGCGTGGAAGCTGCGGAACGGCGACGCGCGGCGTGAGACTGAGGGGCGGGAGGTGGGGGTGGGGCCGTGGTGGCTGGACTGAGGCGACTGCGGTGACGCCAAGGCACGGCATGGCGGCAGCGATGGTGGCGAGAGGACGAACGATCCGGCTCCTATCTCTTTATCTTCGGAGGATCAAGGACGCTCGCTCACACACACACACACACACACACACACACACACACACGGGAGAGGAAGAAAAGGTACGGCCCGAATGTTGGGCCTGTGATGCTTGGACCTACCTCAGCCATCCTTCCTTCAGAAGCCTGCTATTTCCACCACAAGGCCTATTACACTTTCAAGGAATTCAGCATGGAAATACTTTGCTTCCTCTTTGGAAACCGTTGATCGAGCCAAGCCAGCTCTGGTTTTTTTTTATGAAAGGAACATATATTAATATCAAAAGATATTAATTACACCTAGTCTCTGCAACAATGTATTATCCTATCGGCCATACGAATGCATACAGTCAAAAAAAAGAACTATAAAAAAAGTCTCATTACAGTTTCTTATTCATTGAAACAGTAGTATTACACACTATATCACGGTAGTCATTTAGGGGCATTTCAAAGTGCCCCTAAATGTGATCAAAATGCCTCTAAAGGATTTTAGGGGGCATTTTGAAATATAACACTAATACTTATGTTCCTAAAGGTTTTAGTGGCACTTTAGGTGAAATGCCCCTAAAAGCTTTAGTGACACTAGGTAGTCAAAGTGCCCCTAAATGTGATCAAAATGCCCCTAAAGGGTTTTAGGGGCACTTTGAAATATAACACTAATACTTATGTTCCTAAAGGTTTTAATGGCACTTTAGGTGAAATGCCCCTAAAAGCTTTAGTGACACTAAGAGAAATGCCCCTAAAAACTTTAGTGGCTCTAAGAGAAATGCCCCTAAAGCATTAGTGGCACTAAGAGAAACGCCCCTAAAAGCTTTAGTGGCACTGTGAGAAATGCCCCTAAAAGCTTTAGTGGCACTATGAGAAATGCCCCTAATCCCCATTAGTGACACTAAGAGAAATGCCCCTAATCCCCTTTAGTGACACTAAGAGAAATGCCCCTAAAACCGTTTAGAGGCATTTTCCATAGTGCCTCTAAATCTATTTAGAGGCATTTTCCATAGTGCCCCTTAAGCTCTGTAGTGGCAATAAAATAAGTTCCCCTAAATAATTTTAGAGTCACTACATGTGAACAACCAGAAGCAGAATTTTGAACAATCAGTAGTAACAATCAGTAGTAACAACAGTAGAACTGCTGAATATCCATCACAGTAGTAACAATCAGTAGTAACAACAGTAGTAATAATAGTAGAACTGCTGATTTCAAGGTACTCACACTTTCTGGCACAATCTTAAATAGCTCACACTTTCTGGCACAATCTTAAATAGCTCACACATTCTAGAACTCACACTTTCAAAACTAAACTCACACTATCTGGAAGAGATTGCTGCTGTGACTCCTCAGTTTGTCTCCCTTCTTACATTGCTGTTGTGACTTCAATTTCTTTTCAAGGGTGCAGGCAATTTCATCACTTGTTTTCTCAAGGGCTATATCTGTGATCTGCAGATGAAGATGAATCCAATAAAGTTTGTGAACAACAATCAAGTTTGTAGATGAAGATGAAGCCAATCAAGTTGTGAACAGCAAGTAACTAAGTTATTTGTAGAACATCAATCAAGTTGCCAATCAAGCTGTGAACAGCAATCAACCAATGTATTCAAATTTAAAGTTGTGAACATCAATAAAATTTAAAGGGAAATGATTTGTTAACTTACATATTTTTTTGGGCCATTCAATACAGTGTGCTTCTGCATGTCCTGCCAGTGTCATTCTTGCTCTTTGTTTTGGTAGTGCAGTTGTTCTCTTATATACAACATTCACCAAAATTTTGACAAATTCACCATCTTCATTGTCCTGAACTGTTCCCATTGCCACCATCTGTTCGCTATTTGGTGAAGATAAACCAACTTCCATTCCTTCCTTTATATTAGTTACCTACAGGAGAAAGAAGCAATGTCAGTTTACTTTTTTTTAAAGATCTTAGTTACCTTCCATTCTTGTCTAAATTTTTTCTTTTACCAAACATCTTAGCTACCTTCATTGGTTTTATTCGTCTTGACCAATCGTTTGACTCAGAACTGAATCTCCCTGGTGTTTCCAATCACTCTTGTTGTTATTTGCATTGTTTTACTCTAACTTTTCCTGCTTAACATTGGCAAACTGAATATTTGCATCTAGCAAGTCTCTGTAGGAGCACTTTGGTTTCTCTACTTGAGTAACAGAAATGATTTCCACATCTTGAACTATTTCATCAACTTTTCTCTTCTTCTTCTGTTTAGTTGTTGCTTGACTTCCTTCTGTAATAGATTCCTGCATTTCTGAATCTTCTGGTACTTGTGAATTAGCAGTGTGAGATTCTTTGGATGACCTGCCTTTTCTTGGTCTGATTGCTTGACCTCCTTGTGGTTTTGCTGTGGTTTTTTGTTGTTCCTCTTGATTGCCTTCTGTTAAGTTTGATGTTGAGTTGCTTGCTGCTGATGCTTCTTGTGGCAGTATTTTGTTATTGACTGCTGATTTTGGTGGCAACATCACATCTGTTGTTGCTTCTTTCACTGTTTTTTTCCTTGATTCACTGATGATGTTGTAGTTGTTGTCTTGGTTCCTGCTGCTTCTTCTGGTTGTGCTGATGTTGATTCCTTAACATCTGTTGTTGTTTCTTTCACTGCTTTTTTTGCTTGATTTACTGATGATGTTGTTGTCTTGCTTCCTGCTGCTGTTGTTTCTGGTTGTGCTAATGTTGATTCATTCACTGCTTTTTTTGCTCGATTCACTGATGATATTATGGTTGTTGTTTTTTTGCTCCCTGTTGCTGCTGCTTCTGGCTGCACTCTTGACTTTGTTGAAGTTTGTATTAAATTTGACTCTACTGCTGTTGTTGTATTTGATTCTACTGGTTGTACTATTTGCTTCACTGTTGATGTTTTGTTTCCTGTTTCTGCTTCTTGTGGCTTCACTGCTCTTTTTTCCTTGATTCACTTCTCTTTTTCCTTGATTAACTGATGTTGTTCTTGTTCTTGTCTTGCTCCCAGTTACTGCTGTTTCTGGATGTACTCCTTTCTTTGCTGTTGTTTCTGGCTGTACTCCTTTCTTTGTTGTTGATTCTGGCTGTACTCCTTTCTTTGCTGCCGCTTCTGGCTGTACTATCTTGCTTCCATATGTTGCTTCTGCTGACAATGCTTCTAGTGCTGCTACTGCTTTTTCTTGTTCTTCATCAATATGCCCTTTATTTGTCCTTTCTTCTTCCTGGCTACGATGATGGTATTGAGATGCCATGAGATAATCAATCTTTCCTTCCATTTCTTGACTCCTTTCTACTAGGGACTTGACCATACTTCTCAGCTGGAAATTTTCCTCTCTAGAATCCTGCAGTGCTGATATTGCTTCTTCCAGAAGCACTAATGATTTACTACCTACCATCAGCCCTAATCCATGTACTCTTGTATTACTTGGTTTGTTGAATATTTGAGAGTAAAGATCACTACCACTGAACTCCTCACTTACAAGTTTTGGATTATTGTTGAAATGTCCTGTTATTTCAGCCTACATAAATTTGCAACAAGACAATTATGGCATTGTATTATGTACATCTATATTAGAAAGTAAGAAGTTGTTTTGACATACAATTTTTTCTGCAGAATATGCATCCACTGGTAATCCTTTTTTGGTTGTATGCACAATTATGTACAGTTCTGACCTAGATACTCGTGCTCTTCGTCTCAGTTCATGTAGTTTGCACATGTTATTTTTCAGTTCACACAGTTTACAATCTATATTACAAATTTGTAGCAGTTTACAGTCTATATTACAAATATGCAGCAATCTATATTAATTATTACCTCTTGATCATGGACTACAACATAACTTCTTGTGCCAGCGGTATATAGACAATTCACCTGATTTGCTCTAGCAGTTTTATTTCTCATTGCGAGTCCCTGCAGAGATGACTTGTTCAGCGTCAGGATAAAATATTAAGCATGCCAAGTCTCATTCAGGGATTTCCAAATAGTTATTCATACATTTAACTTGGATCTCTCAGTATTCCAAGTCTCATTCAGGGATTTCCATTGTTCTTCAGGAATTCTGTTATCACAACCGTTTTCTACATTCTGTCTCATTGACAACTTTGGTTTCCAGTACTTGTTCTTTAGGTAATATTTGAAAGATCTAAACTTTTTGGCAGCTGAAGTCATTACCCATTCCTTATGTGCTTCAGTTACTGTGAAGAAATCCTATTTAAATCAGCATATGATTTTGTTAGGACAAAGATATATGTCATCAGTTTGCTGAAATATAGGCAAATTACATGAAGTTTTGTCTTACCTTCACTGTTTTCCATAACCTTTCTTTTTTAGAATTTGGGACTTTCCTCCAATTTGAGTGAGCCAGAGATACATCTTTACCTTTGACTGATGTACTGATGAAATTAATTAACTTCGCAGTTTTTATACCACAGGGCTGTCCCAGCAAGTTGAATTGTAGTTTCACTTTGTTATGGGGTCCATGCTTCTGCCAGAACGTTCTCATCTTTGTTGGTCCTCTCCCAGATTTTTTCTTCCCTAAATAGAATGAATATAGTTATATTTTTAGTATGACAGATCAAGCATGTAATGAAAAGAACTTGCAACTAGAAGATTACTAGTACTCTTACTTTGGACAGTGTGTACTTGCTGATCTTGTAACTGATCCAATGCTTCTTCACCTTCTTCTTCATGTCCTGCTTCTTCATATGCTTCTTCATATGCTTGATCACCTATTTCTTCATCATTATCTTCATCACTATCATATCCCTGATCTTTAAAATCTTCAGTTTCATGAATCCTTGCATACTAGGAATGTAACATTTATCCAAATATTAACTCCAATTTAACCGCACAACATAGATAAGGCATAAATGAACAACAAGAATAATGCATGGAGAAGTAGTTATAGCTAACTTACTTCCAGATAGTTAGAGTAAATTCCTCTAGATTTTGCTTGCTTGAGTAGTTCGTTCTTGTGATATTCAGTTGAAGCAATATCTTCGGTGTTGAACTCTCTTTCTGGCAGGTCAAGTTGTCTCAGCTTATTATTTAGATGCTTAAATCTTCTATCTTGGCTTCCATTCATGATAGCTCCTGCATCAACAACAATTTAAGAAATTAACAACAATTAAACAAGTATTAATAAGTATAACTCTGGAAAATGGCTCACATTTATTAAATACCTGTTCCATATCAAAGAAATCACGTATTGTAGGACAAATAACAGCATGCCAATCAGTTTCAACTGGGTATTGCACGTAGTACACTTGTCTTGCAAGTATGAATGGTTCGAAACTCTTATCCTTGTCATCATAAAGATGATTAAAGTTTACCTCAGTTATTCCAAAATCTCCCAACTCTCTAACCCCATTAATTTTTATCCAACACACTTGAACAGAACTACATGTGCTTCATTTGAATAATTTAACTATATGATTTGATTTATTTTACCATAGTATGTTACATACCCTACAACAGGATTCTTGTCCTTAACACTAGCAAAACTAGATGTTTTTGCAACAGTGGAAACCCCATCATATTGTGTTGCTTTTCCTAAACCATACGATTGTGTATGGTATGTGCTTCCATTGATACAGTAGCTACTGTAGCTTTTTGCCATCATGTGTGACTTATGAGCTAATAATTTAGCTTCAACTGGGGGTGCATCAATTCCTTGATCTATTTGATTTTGTACCTAGAGAGAGAGAGAAAGATAAACATGTAAGTACAGCTGCTCATCATTACTTTTAGTTGAAACATTCTATGATTATTAAAGTTACTTACACGCTCACAAAACCATTTTGAAAATGTGTTGTGATGTGCTCTCTCAATCTCTCTTTTTGACTTTCTTGATCCAGTTGAAAGCAACTTCATATGCTCTCTACATGTTTTACAAAGGTATTAGCCTATGTTATTAAATTAAATGAAAGTTGAAAGGGACAGCCAGGGGAGGAACTCACTGGGAATATTTCTGAACATCTGGGTAGTTCACTAGCACACACCTTTGGGCTTGTGTCCATGATACCTCATCTAGTTTAATAGAAGCAAAAACAGACAAAGGCGTGCCAATTATCCTCAAGTATGGATGCAAATCAACAGAGTAACCAGGATTATCATCATGCCTGCGAGGTCTATTTAGTTTGGTGGCACAGTCCTTCAAATATCTTGAACAGAAAGTAAGGCATTCAGAAAATTTGTAGTTCTCAGCAATTGATCCTTCTGGGTAATTTGTGTTAACTACCATGTCCTTCATTGTACCCATGAACATCTCAGTACTCCACATGTCTCTGTACTGCACTGGCCCAACTACTCTAACTTCAGATGCAAGGTGAACAGTGACATGAACCATCATGTCAAAGAAAGAAGGAGGGAATATCATTTCTAGATTGCACAGAATTTCTGGAATCTCAGCTTCCCACCTCTCAATTTCCTTGACATCTATAACTTTAGAATATAGAGCCTTGAAGTATCTGCACAACCTTACTAGTGGTACAGATACACTATGAGGCAATGACCTACACAGTGCCAAGGGCATCAAGTCCTGCATTATAATGTGGCAGTCATGACTTTTCAATCCTGTCAATTTCTTGTCATCCAGATTTACTTTTGAAAAAAAGTTTGATGCGTATCCATCTGGGAATCTTGCATTATAACCGTGCAGAAAATCAGTTTCCCATGTGATTCCATCTGATAAATGGCTCTTAGAATTCTAGGTTTAGGACCTGACATATTTGCATGCAAATCAATTCTAATATTCATTTCTTTTAGGTCCAGACAAGAATTTAAGTTATCCTTTGATCTGTTGTCCACATCTAGTACTGTGTTAACTATGTTTTCAAACACATTTTTCTATACATGCATGATGTCAAGGTTATGTCTTACAAGGAGTGTCTCCCAATATTCTAGTTGGAAAAACGCACTTCTCTTCTTGAAAGTTTCCTCCACACTGTGAACATAGATATCTTCATTCTGTTCATCAACATTCCTCCTTTTTCTATCTCTCTTCTTGGGTATTTGTAACTTCCCATATTCTGTTACCAAATTTGCAGTCATGCCAGATATTTGTTTCCCTGTAGGTTGAACTGGTGGTTCCCTCAATTCTTCTTTTCCATTGAGAGAATCAATATCTAGCCTATAAACATGGTCATCATCCAAAAATCTTCTGCTCCCTAGAAATACTGTTTTCTTCCCATGCTTTAGCCACCTGGAGCAAGTGTTTGTCAGACAGTCAGATATTGTCCAAAGCAAGGCAGCACGCAGCAAGAACTTGTCTCCAGTAACTGCATCATACGTCCATACTCCAGGTTTCTAAAATTCTTGGAGATCTTCTATTGTAAGCTGCATGTACACGTCTAACTCCTTTCCAGGACCCTTCCTACCAGTGACAATCACATTCAAGATGAAATTGGACCATTTCATTCAAATCCAAGGAGGAAGGTTGAGTGGAATTAGAAAAATAGGCCATATGATGTAGGCCAAGTTTTTGGTCCCAAATGGGTTGAATCCATCTGTTGCCGGTGCAAACCTAACGTTCCTAGGGTCATCACTAAAGAACTTGTGTCTTGAGTCAAATGATTTCCAAGCTGGGGAGTCTGCTGGATGTCTCATCATTGCATCTTTAGTTCTGCCATCACTGTGCCAAGTCATGAGTGGTGATGTTTTAGAACACATGAATAGTCTTCTAACTCTAGGATTCAACTTGAAATGTCTAATTACTTTGTTGGGAACCCTATGCATCCTTTTTCCACTAACTCCTGTACTCTCACTCTTTCATCTACTAGTTTTGCAGACAGGGCACTCTGATGCATTAGAATAATATCCTCTAAACATTATGCAGTCGTGCTTACAGGCATCAATACTCTCGTAGCCTATACCTACATCCTTTATGTATCTTTTGGATGCATGGAATTTTTTTACTTCAGAAATGGTGTGCCCCTCTGGTAGTACCTCTTTGAACAGTGACAATAGTTCATCATAGCAAGCATTAGGAATCTTCCAAGTATTTTTAATGTTCAGTAGCCTAACTAGATAATGCAATTTTGAAAAAGATTTGCATCCTGGGAACAACTCCTGGCTGCCATCCCTCACTAGTTTCTGATAAGCTTCTGGATCAGCATCTCCACCAGTATCATAAATTTCCTCCTCATTACACTCATCCTCAGTGTCTTGGACTTCATCTAGTCCTAAACTTGCAGTGTCATACATGCCAAAATTGTCAAGAAGCATGATTTCCATCTCATCACTCTCAACTAAGTCATCAGAATCAGTATTATCATGTTCCTCCAGCAAAGTTGGAGCTGCTGGTTCAGGACTTGATTTAGGTTCAGTTTCAGTTTCAGGTTCAGGTTGGTCATTATTTTCACCATGGAATATCCATTTGGGATAAGAATTCAGGAACCCATTGCATACCAAATGTTCAGTAACCAGACTAGCATATATCCAAAATCTATTATAACAGATTTTGCATGGGCATAAAACTTTACTTTGCATTCCTACATGTTTAGCAGCATGTGCTAAAAATTTACCAACCCCAGCAGAATATTCAGGACTTGATCTAGGTGCAGTTAGCCAGCTCTTATCCATGTTTATCTAATTTTACCAACCCCATCATACACACAAGGAACAATTAAAATTTGTCTGCAATTCAGTCAATTATGGAGTCATTTTAGAGCATGGCATTATTCAGTCAATATATAGCATCATAAATAAGAGTTAGTAGGGAAATCTTACCAGACGAACTTGGCTCGCCATAGTGGTAGGTGGATCGACGTGTCAGGAACGAACGTCGGGGATCGTGTTCATCCATTCTGTGGCGGAGGAGATGCAGCGCTGTAGATCGATGCCTGGCGGAGGAGGAGGAGGGCGACTCGGCGGTGGAGCACGGAGATGCATCGCTGTAGATCGATGCCTGGCGGAGGAGGAGGAGGGCGAAGCAGTGGTGGATCACGGAGATGCAGCGCTGTTGATCGATGCCTGGCGGAGGAGGAGTAGGGCGACGCGGCGGTGGAGCACGGAGATGCGGCGGTGGAGATCGATGCCTGGCAGAGGAGGAGGAGGGCGACGCGGCGGTGGAGATCGATGCGGCGGTAGGACGGCAATGCGGCGGTGGAGATAGATGCGGATGGCGAGCGGTGGAGGGCGAGCGGTGATCAGTGGATTAGTCGATCTGGCTGGAAATATGCAAATCCCCCCTCCCCCCCCCCCCAAAAAAAATTAGTCAAGCCTTGTTTCATTTCCTTTCCTGGTTTAAGGCCCGGCCCAAATATTAGTCGAGCGACAATTCAACCCCCGGTCTTCCCCTACTGTTGCAGTTGTAGAGTGCCCCGTCTCCTCAACTCCCCCGCCTCAGAAAACCCCAACTTCTCCTCCCCCTTGCAAGACCTCGTCGGCGGCGGCCTGTGCAGCAATGGCGAATATTCCCATCGACCCTGTGCCTTTCCTGCCTCGAGGCTTTGATATTATGCAGGTTGAAGGTCGGGTAGGACTTCGAAGTGTGGTGGTTCCTCGTCGACAGCGTCAAAATGAACAGTATGCCATTGCTTCCATTCATCCTCTGCCTCCTGGATTCTTGAATATTCGTGATGTTCTCCTGGATTTCCTCCATAATGAGGCCAGGGTGGGGTTTGGGGAGGTTCAGGCTTGCCCTTTTGGTGCGGCTTATGTCCAGTTCACTCATGTTAGTGACAGAGACAGACTAGTTAGGGATAGTCCTATTGCTTTTCAAGATGTGCATGTGTCCTTCGTCAAGCACAATGAGGGGATTAACTGGCGTCGAGTTCAATTTAACAATGAGTGTTGGGTTATGCTTGTCGGCCCCCCTTGGACCATATGAACACTAAAGACATTAATGCTATTTTTAATGGAATTGGTAAGATGCTGTTGTGGGAAAGAAATCCTGAGAACAAAGGAAGAATCCTTGCTAAGGTGAGAGTAACTGATCTGGCTGACATTACTAAGAGTGTCAGAGTGACACTTGGAGACAGTGAAGACTTTGAATCTTGGACTTTTTCTGTGGAGATCCTACTCAGCAACCTTCTTGGAGGGGGGCCACCAGATGAAGACCCTGCTCCTGATGATGGTGAGGACCCACACCCTGTCCCTGTGGAGGCTGCTCCCTTTGTCCCCCAACCACCTCCTCCACCCCCTCCACAAGATGACAATGCTGGTGAGTGGGACCAATGGGTTGTACAAAATGTTTCCCAGAATGTGCCTATTGGACCCATCCAGGAAGATGGTGAAGAGCTTCAGCCTGACAATCTGCATTCCCCTCCCCATATTGTTCACAGTGGGATTTCTAACTCCTCCCCTGAGCTGGCAGTTGACCTTACCCAGACTGCTAATTCTAATGATCAGGAGGTGAACCAAGCCCCCACTGCTAAACAGGCATTTGATGGAGCTCTGCATTTGATCAGCATTGGGGATGGACTGCTGAATATTCTTGACGCTTATGCTGATCCTGATGATGATGATTCCATCTCTGCTGCTGCTGAAAATGTGGACAGGGATGGTGATTACTTGATGGAGGACACCAACTTGGTTGATCCAAATGAGGCCCATCTCCAGATTGGAATGGCTTACACTCACTTTATGGAAACACCTGATCTCTTGGCAGCAAAGTTCAGGTTCTCTCAACAGGGCCTGGAAATTTGGGATAGGTTCTTTGCTCCACACATCCAGTGTGAATCTTCTTCTCAGAAGAGGGCAAAATTTGAGATTCATGTAAGTTGGTTTAACTTTATTACTCTTATGCTAATCACTCCTGAGAAATTTAATTGGGCTAAGAACCTATTGCAAGTGAATCTACAATTTCCTTATTGATTCCTGAGAAATGTGTCACTCAGACTGCCCCTTTATGTGTTTAGGATTCTCTGGATCCTGGCTCTTCTGAGATACCCCCCTTGGCTCCTTCAAAGAAAAGGAGAGGTGCAGGTCCCATTGTTGAGACTGAGGTGAGAAGAAGTCCAAGAATTGTTGAACTTAATGGTTGTTTCAAAAGCCATATCAATTGCTCTGATTTTAATTGTTTATCCTGTCATGTTGAACCCCCTTCTCTTGGCACTAAGGTGGTTAAAAACCTGGCTGTTAATTTTTGTAAGGTGTCTGAGGAAAATCTTGACACAAAACTGCAGAGGAAGAGCAAGGTTGCTGACAAGGCAGTAAAGCCACCTAGTGCAGCAAAAAGGTCTTCTGGTGCTGCTGCTAGTTCTAGTCAAGGGGATAAAAAGAAGAAGGAGGCTGCTGGGACCTATGGGAAGCAGGCCAAAAAGAAGATGAACAAATAAGTTTCCAATGTTAGGAAAACTCTACTTTTGGGTGGTCATGCTTGGACCTGTGATCCAATGGATTGTTCTTGTTATGTATCTGAGCATGTGGCTCTAGAATATTGTATGGTGGATGTTCCTTTCTTTTGATGAACCATGTTACTCCTTTAAAGGCTTTCTCACTATGTCTCTGTTTGGCCTGGATGCTTTATCATACTTTTATAGACATCAAAACCTTTATTCCATCTATAGTTTCCATGGATAGTAAAAGAATATGGAAAATCCTAAACTGGAACTTGAGAGGCATCAATTCTGAGAAAAAGTGGGTGGCTCTTTCCCAAAAGATCCTGGAATCAGAATGTGAGATCATTTGCCTTCAGGAAACAAAAAGGGAAGATTTTGATGATGAATATATTAGGAAATTTTGTCCTAAGAAATTGAATAAGTTTGTTTTTCTAAAGACGAGCAAGCAAGGCAAGATGCCACATTAGCAGCATATGGGGTGTGGCATATCTAGAAATAAAGAGGACGACACATATTTTAAATTCTGAGAATGACAGTGGAAGAGCTGGCTGCTGTCATTAGAGGAGAGGTTTAGCTGCTAGCACTAGCTTTCAACTATGTAGTGTCATAATAGGCTTTTTGTTATTCCGAGTTTGGTTCCCAGCAACTTGTGTTGCTGAATGTATGTGTGGCTAATGTTCCTTATACAATGACCATCTAAAAACAAATAATTTGATATATATTTATTAGAAACCCTGAAATTATATTTTTGAGTTCCCAGTATGGTATATTTCATCAACATAGGTAGTGATTTTTTTGGGTGAGAAAAAACGTTCAGTTTTCTTCTTGCAATATTGTGAGATTCTTAAATTTTCAAAAAAAATGATGTTTATATCGCCGTGAAGTTAATGTATTTCATAATTTGTGATATGCTCTAATCTGATGGCATTGTCTCCTCCCAGTAGAAAAATGATACTATCTGGGCTACTAGAACAATGGCGATATGCCAAGAAGCAGATTCCTAATGAGGCAACAACCATCTTTGATGTAGAGAATTATTAGAAGT
Organism: Avena sativa; assembly: GCA_916181665.1. NCBI lineage: Eukaryota > Viridiplantae > Streptophyta > Magnoliopsida > Poales > Poaceae > Avena > Avena sativa. The sequence goes on along the minus strand of OV702279.1, from coordinate 362,511,956 downwards.
TTCAACACATTTCATGAGTAAGTTTGTAAAATGCTTGCATATGAGAGGCCTGATATGTAACATTCACTAAGCTGTTTTATCTTCAAACCATTTCTAGATAGCAGGACCAAGATGTTCTTATTTTGGGTGAAAGGATCCTTTTAAAAGGGTCCATACAACCACTATGCCCTTGGTTGATGACCCTTGTTGATGTGAAATTATTCTTATACTCCATTAAAACTGTTTTAGTAGATTTATCTTTGCGGTGGATTAAAATATTTTTGATGTTTTGTGGAGCGCAATTAAAGTTGTTCTTAAAGTTGTTCCTAAACGGATCATGTATTAAAACAGAACTAGATGTGAAGCTAATAGCACCTTCCTTGCATTGTCGAATGGGCATGGAGGGTAGGAGCAGCAAATTCCGCTTCATCTATATTTATGGAATACAAAACACTTAACGATTTTGACCCGTAACAACGCATGGGCATTTTCCTAGTATGCAAAAAGATCCGCTTCTGGAGAGATTAGATTGGTTCTTCTCTTCACCCTCTTGGACAATCTCTTACCCATCCTCTTTTGTTTATTCCCTTTCCAAACCAACATATGATCATACTCCATTTGTGATATCAATTGGCACTAGAATTCCTAAGGCTCAACTGATTCAGGATTTCTTAATCTTAATCTTGATATCCAAAATACTGCTCTATTGCTCAAGAATCTTGATAAGTTTTTCAATCACCATGATATCCCTTGGGTTCATCTTGTCTGGTAATCTTATTATAAACATGATAGACTTCCAGGTTATCATTTAGAAGGTTCTTTCTGGTGGAACCTCCTCCTAGCTCATTGATGCCACAAGCCAAACAACCACATTAAACATCAACAACCGATGTGCTCCGATATTCCAGCATTAAGGTGTATATGGAGTGTGAATATTCATGTGTGCATCTAGTAACATTAAGATGACTATACAAAAGGGTTGTAGAAACTTCTACGAAAAACTTTTGAAGAAAACTATACAGTAGACAATAAGTACTCTTTCTTTCATGGGTCTATTAAGATACACATCACAGTAAGATGATCAACATCACATTAAGATACACATCACATTAAGATGATCTATTAAACTACTGTTTTTTCCTCAAAAATAATGTTCAACATCACATTAAGATACACATCACAGTAAGATGATCAAAGATCCAAGATACATAACACAGTAAGATGATCCAAGATACATTCAGTAACACATTATAGTAGACACAACATCCTAAACATACTGAATACATTAAGTAACACATTACACTAAATAAAATATGTTCAACTTACTAAACAACACAACTACATTAGACTTCAGACAACAAAAGATGACTAGATTGGAATCAACAAGCTTCTTCTCCTTCCAAGGTCCTTCCAAGGTTCTTATGTACAAGCTTCTTCCAAGGTGAAACACTACATTCTAATCTCAACAAAATTGAGACCAAGGTACTCCTGCATATGCTCTACTTTCATCAAAAGTAGAGATGTCCATCCAACATCAGCAGCAAATGTGAAGTCATTCCACCCTGTGGTGAAGCTGACATGTCCAAGTCCCCTCTGTACAGTATAAGCACATGGAATGAAATTATCTTCTTCTCCTTCAATGAATTTATCTTCTCCTTGAACTTAAAGATCATGTCCCTGCCTGTACAGATGTGCTATGCCCTGAGTTGGGTACCTGAAGCCATCTACAGCCTTAATTGGCATGAACTGCAATTAAGTTTAAAGTTAGTATTCGAACAAGCATTCTAAACTAACAAATGCATTCAATTCTATGTGGAAACTAAAAAAAACATATAATGAAACATGTGGAAACTAACCAGTGCATTATGTGCATAGTTGTCCATATTCATCTTGTGTACCCAGAATTGCTTTTCATCTTTACTTTCATAAACCTCATGTTCAGTGACATAAACATCTTTGTAAATGCCAAATAAGATATAAACCATGTCCTGCTCAGTGACTGAATTTATGTCTAAGAAGATGGTCCTATGCAGAATACTTCTGATGGAACTAGGCACATCTCCAACCTCTGATCAATGAGGAAAAATACATGTTAAATATTAAACAATAAGGAGAAACTATAAGTAGTAGGATTTATTAGTAGGAAATACCAGTTTGTTCATGAACCTGTTTCTCTTCACCATTAGAGTAAACAGTGACATGGAATAAGTTGGTCAAGTTCAAACCAACATGAGGAAGGGGGTATTCATCATATTCAAATTGCACTACATCTCCTTGTCCTCTATCATAAACCCTCCACAAGGATGTCCAGTATGGACCACAGATGATTGTCCTAACATTAGACTTGTTCAGGAACAAATCAAAGTTCCTATATGCTTCATTGTTTGCCACCATCCAATTATTAGGAGTTAATTCATTCAGCCTTTCCCTAAATGAGCAAGGCACTACCTATAGGTAAACAACACAGTTCAGTTCATGGGGAAAGCAACACAGTACAAGAAATAGTAAATAAAAAGAAAAGATGTGGAAACTTACCAAACCATCAATGGGAAATTCATCAACAACGTTAACTTGGAAGCTGGTTGCTCTCCTCTGTGTCCTACCACAATTGTGGGCAGGTTGCCCACACACAGCACAGTCCATTCCAAGAAACAGCTGAAAAAAGTAGGAATGTTCATTAAAGGAAAGAACAGTGCACTAAAACTAGATGACAGTATATGCATTAAACTAAGTAGAACCCTAATCTAGAAAGTGACAAACACTACACTAATCCAGTACACTAGAGGACAATATATGCATCAACTACAACACACTGCATTAAGTTATCAAGCATGCACAATCGGAAATTCAGTCGTAAACAATTCATTTACATTCAGTGACTGCAATTCAGTTATCAAGCATGCACAACCAGGCATAAACAATTCATGGAATAACCAGTAAATCCATAGCTAGTAAATCTATGGAACAATCAGTAAATTCATGGAACAATTCATGGAACAACCAGTAAATCTATGGAACAACCAATAAATCCATAGCCAGTAAATCCTAATAAACATTCAGGATAATCCATAACTAGTAATATATAACCCTAATCCATGAACAGTAAAACCTAATAAACAACCAGGATAACTCTAATCGAATCGACAAAAAAAATCTAGAGGGAAGAAAATGATAGGAAGAACACAATAAGGATTAGAGGGAAACCAAGAAAGAGAATGGAAGGGAGATGCAAAACTCACCGTCGAGCTGTAGAAATGCAGATGGAATCTGGACAAGCAAAGAGCAAAGCTTATGCAAATGAAGAAGCAGAGAAGTATTAGAACAGAAACAAAAAAGAAATTGGAACGGAGAGGGGATTAGAAATCTCAATCTGGAGGGGACGAACTGCTCTGCTCTCAGAACCAACCTGCTCTTGGGAATTGCTCTGGGAGAGGGGACGAACTGCTCTGGGAGAGGGTCTCTTCGGTTTCCCTCCCTTTATAAATTGCCCACCTCTCACGATGGTTCTACTCCCACTTCCCATGATCCCACGATGGCTGGCCCAATAGTAGTGGGCCTTCCAAAAGTTGGGCTTACCGTTTGTATTGTCTGCATTTATTCAGAAATCAAAAATGAAACACATTATCAGTCACATTACAGTCAGATTCATATTTATTCATTTGTGATAACTAAAGTAAGAGTCTGATTCATATTGTGATTCATTTATGGATCAGAGGAAGTAGCTAATAAATTGTTGCAAAAACTTATCCAGCATGTTGTGATGAATAACACAACAACATTTGGATTTCTTGCTTAAGGTGTCAAAATAGTAAAAAAAATTAATTGCGTTTAACAGTAAGAAATTAAAACAAGCAAAATGAGATATAAGATAGATCATTACAACAACATTTTAACATAATATCTTCTTACTGCTCAGAAATTGACCTAAGATAGATCATTACAACAACAGAAACTGAACATAGTTCATTACAACACCAAAAACTGAAAATAGTTCTTAATAACAGCAAACACTAGAGCTCATTGCAGACACTAGAGACCTAAGATAGCACTTGTGAAACCTAAAGTCTAGACACTTCAACATAGCCAGTAGCTTCAAGGGTTTTCAATTTCCACAAAGTCTAGAGCGACATGACCATGCCTAGGCTCTCCAATCATCAGCAAAAGTGATCCCTCCACAATGTTAGCCTCTTCTCTGAATTGTGGCCACCCTATGGTGAATGCAATGCGCCGGTATTCATCTTCCATGTGGTACCAGCCTTCAACAGGCAGATCAGTTCTGTAATTGATCCACAGATTTGAATGACCTTGCCATGGGCACCCAACTTCAGTGAAAGGTTTTGAACAAATGTACTGTTATTGATCAGAGACATATTTACACAGTTAATATATTTAGTGGCAGAAATAATTGGTTTATCAGGAACAATTGATATGTAAAACTTACCAGAGCATCCATTTGCACATTCTCCTGATTGTACTTGTGGACAAAAAACTGTTGTTCAGTGACACTCTCATAGAACTCATCTTCATCCAGTTCTATTATAGATTTAAGGGCCAAAACCTTGTAGATACCATAATTTATGGTAGTCATGTTCTCCTCAGTAATGACTCTGATATTTGAGAAAATGGTCTTGTGGACTATAGCTCTAATTTCAGGCATCACACCATAAACAACTGTTCACAGATGGAAACAAAGAAAAAAGTTCAACACAAAAAATGCAATTTAGCTAATACTGGATTTAAGAATAAGATATATCTGATGGATATTCAGCATACCTCCATCTGCAACAATAGTATTGTCTACCTTCACATTGTTTAGCAGTTCAGAAACTATGATGTCAAACCTGTTGTCATGCTCCACATACCTGAAATTGACAATGTCACCCTCCTGGACATCATACTTCCTAACTAGGGATGACCAGTAAGGTCCACAAATAGTAGTTCTTGCTGCTTCTTTCTCCAGACAGAAGTCATAGTAATGCATGTTACTGCATCTAGCCACCATCCAGTTCTTGGAATTTGCAAACTTGTTAAGTTGCTCCTTGAATTTGCATGGCACAACCTGTATTTCATAGATTAGTCTCCATGTTAAAAAGTATGTTACTTTAGAAGGAGAAAAGTATAACTTACCAATCCATGCTGAAAACCTTGCACCATAATAGACTCAAAGGAATTAGCACGCCTATCAGAGTGTCTACCATATCTCTCCAGATATTGCTCACAAATAGCACAATTCACTTCGTCCATCTCCCTTGCAAAAAAATAACAAAGGAGTTATTTGCAGAGGAATTAACAGAGGAGTTATTTGCAGACATTAACACATGAATTTGCAGAGATAGACAAATTGAAACATGAAAACAAAGATAAATTATTTGCAGAGGAATTAACAGGGAGATGTTATTTGCAAAGGAATTAATAGAGATAAATTATTTGCAGAAAAATTAACAGGGAGAAGTTATTTGGAGAGGACTTAACAGACATAAATTATTTGTAGAGGAATTAATAGAGAGAAGTTATTTCCAGAGGAATTAATAGAGATAAATTATCTGCAGAGGAATTAACAAAGAGAAGTTATTTTCAGACATTTACACATGAATTTGAAGATGAATTAACACAGGGCAGATGAATTAACAGAGAGAAGTTATTTTCAGACATTTACACATGAATTTGCAGAGGAATTTTAGCAGATGAATTAACACAGGGCAGAGGAATTAACAGAGAGAAGTTATTTTCAGACATTTACACATGAATTTGCAGAGGAATTTTACCAGATGAATTAACACATGGCAGAGGAATTAACAGAGAGAAGTTATTTTCAGACATTTACACATGAATTTGCAGAGATAGACATATCAAAACAGAGGAATTTTAGCAGATGAATTAACATAGGGCAGAGGAACTAACAGAGATTGAACTTACTTGAGCCTTGTTGTCGACTGCGAGGAGGATGAGAGGATAATGGAATAGAAAGGAAGAGAGAGTAAACCTACCGTGGAAGAATGAGAATGGTTTTCCAAATCGGTTACCATCCATATAAATAGCCACCATGGAAGAAAGATAGTAAACCCACCCACGAACTTCCTAGCCCACAAACTTCTCCCACCCCACGATCTTGTCCAGTGCACGTTCCCACAAACTTCCATGTTCCAGTAATAAGATCGACGTGGTCCATTTTTAATAAGGATTCGCCCTTTTATTTTTATGAAATACATAAATACAAAATGTTGCAAGAAACTATCCAAACTGTTGTGATGAACAACACAACATATGGATTTCTTGCATTATTATGAAAACAAAGAAAGACGCTAGTAGTTTCAGACAAAATGTTGCAAGAAAGTATCCAAGCTATTGTGATGAACAGCACAACAACATATGGATTTCTTGCATTATTATCAAAACATATCCATAAAATACACTACAACATCCATAAATAGGACAATACTTAGTCATTGTACCAGGTACCACTTAGAACATATAATTTAGCATCCATAAACAGGACAACACTTAGTCATTGTACCAGGTACCACTTAGAACATATAATTTAGCATCCATAAACAGGACAACACTTAGTCATTGTACCAGGTACCACTTAGCTATTACATCACATAGATAGATACATAGTTCAGTACAAAACATAAAATCTCCAACTTGAGCATCTCCATCCACTTCCAACTTTAGTATCTCCAGCTTTAGCCATGCAAATGGATCCCTGCGTCGACTTGGTAGACGCCTTTCGTCAGTAAAGCTGAACATGCATATGTCACCTTCATGTATATTGAATTGCTCCACAGCTCTTTGCCAGCCTGCCTGTATCTTGGCCTTCCCATTATCTTGAAGCACCATCCTGCAGTATTTGATGACAATTCCCTCCCTTTCTTTCACAGCCAAACTGAGCATTTGAGGAGTTGCTGGAACATTAGGAACAACTACTGAGTCCACTAAGAAGTACAGGAGGTAATTGGTGGTAAAATCTTTACTAAACTCCTGAAAATGAAAGATAGGAGAGATTAGGAACCATATTAAAATAAATAAACCATTAAATCATGGACAAAGAAGTTGTTTAAGGCATATGAACATACCATTTTTCCCTCATGAGGAATCACATTAAGTGATGTGATTTTGCAAACGTAATCCTTCACTAGTGGTCTGGGTAATTCCTCCACATAAGACCTCAAATGAAGAACTTGATTCAAAGTCATCTCCACCTCATTTCCAAATATGCAGTTTGTATCAAAAGATTCAAATCATGAATGTCCAGGCCCTAACAAATGAAAACCAATGTTATTTGCAAGACAAAAAGGTAGTGCAGTTGCAGAAAGCACAAATGAAGTTGCAGAAACTAACCTCTAATAGTGATCATATCCCTCTCATCACCTACACCATCTTGATCACTAAAGTAATCATCTTCTTCAGTAAAGTATTCATCTTCCCACTGAAGTAGTCTTCATCCAAAATGTGGCTACCATTGTAACTGTAATTGTAACAGGTAACATGTAAGTACTATAACATCAAGTGAAAAACAAAGTTCAATCAAGTTGAAATGACTTAGTGTAACTGAATTTTCGAAGAATGAATTTTCATGAACATAATTCTATCCAAAATGAACATAATTCTATCCAAAATGGTAGAATGAGCTCCTGATCGTCTCACTATAACTGAGTTCTATCCAAATGAACTAAATTTTCAAAGCATGAATTTTCATGTTCTAAACTGAATTTTCAGATAACATAATTCAGACATAAGAGATTCATGAACAAATGCATGAACAATCAAAAGAATACAAATGCATGAACAATAACATGAATAGGCACATTACAGTCAACAATCACATTGACAAATACATGAACAAACACATGAACAATTACAGGGAAATTACAGTCAAGTTGAAATGACTTAGTGTAACTGAATTTTCATAATTCAGACAGAAGAGATTCAGAATTATTTAGATAAGAAATTACAGTAATACATGAACAAACATGAATAGTCACATTACAGTCAACAATCACATGGACAAATACATGAACAAACACAAATGCAATTACAAGGAAAATTGCACGAAACAGTTGTGGAGTATGGGTACTTACCTTAAAGGTTCAGATGATTGTAGTGGCGGATGCAGATGGGCAGGTGGCGGGGGCGAGAGGGAAGAACCGCTGGCTAAGGCGAGGGAGAACGGCCGGTGACGGGGGCTAGAGGGAAGCGCCAATCGCTGACGCTTGAGGGAAGATCCTTTGACAGGGGCATGGGGGAGATCCGGTGACTTGGGTGCTCCGGCGTGGGGGAGATCCGGTGAGTGGAGTGCTCCGGCAGGGGGAAGCAGAGGCGACTTGCGTGCTCCGGCGTGGGGAAGCTCCGGAGGCTTGGGTGCTCCAGCGCGGGGGAGATCCGGTGAGTGGAGTGCTCTGGCGGGCGACTTGCGTGCTCCGGCGTGGGGAAGCTCCGGTGAGTGGTGTGCTCCGGCGCGGGGGAGATCCGGTGAGTGGAGTGCTCCAGCGGACAACTTGCATGCTTCGGCGTGGGGAAGCTCCGGTGAGTGGCGTGCTCCAATGGGGGCAAGCACAGGCGACTGTCGTGCTCCGGCGGGGGGAGCATAGGCGACTGCCGTGCTCCCGCCAGTGAAAGCACCGGAGACTGTCGTGCTCCCTCCAGTGAAAGCACCGGAGACTGCCGTGCTCCGGCGGCCGAAACACTACGGTGGCTGGCGCGGGGTGGACTCTCCGATGACTGACGCTCGCGCATCTGCAGGATGCGGCGGCGCAGAGCTTCCATGGCAAAACCCTAGCGGCGGCCGTGAAGAGGTGAGGGCAAAATGAGGAGGCGAAACCCTAGCTCGGGCGGAGGAAACTGTGTTAAATAGGACTGGCCGCAATCCGTTTTGCAGTGAAGCCCAGGTGGAAGGACTGTCAGTGAAAACAACTTAACTAGAGGGGTGTGTATGCAACAAAATTGAACTATAGAGCCGAGGTGGAAGGACTATAAGTTAATACAGGTGAAATAAGAGTGCTTTTTTGCAAAACGTGAACAATATATACAGCCCTGACTCCCACTAGCTCCCACACTCGCTCCCACTCTATTAGGGTTTCTTCCTTCCCTCGCTCCCACACTCGCTCCCACCGCAGCAGCGCCGCCGCCTAAACTCGCTTAGAGTTTCTTCCTTCCCTCTCCGCCGCAAGGTTCTGGCTTCAAGGGGCTAGCATTCTCCTCTCTTATCCTCATTTTGGTTGCCCTTATGTAGATCTATTTTTTTCGCAATGTTCATATAGATCTTGATCTAGTAGTGGTCAACATCTTGATCTAGGTTTCCTTCTGTAGATGTCAAGATCTTGATCTAGTAGATGTCAAGATCTTGATCTAGTAGATGTCATTGATTTTTCGCAAGGTTCATCTTCATCTAGTAGATGTCAAGATCTTGATCTAGCTTTCATTCTGTAGATCTACTTTAGGTTCAATAGTTACAGTCACTGCTGTAGATCTTGTTTTCATTCTGTAGATCTAGCTTTCATTCTGTAGATCTACTTTCGCAATGTTTGCTGTCAACTTTAGGTATCCTTATGTATATCTAGTTACAGTCACTGCAACTTGATTTTGGTAACTGTAGATCTAGATTTTCTTCTGTTATTGCTTCATTTAAATCTTTGTTAATCTATATATTTGTTCATTAAGATCTGATGGTTGTTAATGAACTATATATTATCTTCATTAAGATATTGCTAAAGTATCTTAGTGACTGTAATATCTTGGAACTAATAATGACTGTATACATTGTTATTTTCATTCCTAATGAACTACATGCTAACTAACTTTTGTGGCATCCCGCAAAACCACTACTAGAAAATCGCGTTGTTTTTGTGCATTGCATCATCATGACCGCATGCTCATGTCATCATGCCACATTGCATTTGAGCATCGTCATCATCTTGTATTTGCTTGCATAAAATTATTTGCGGAAAAACCTGTTCTGGTTTTCTAAACGCCCCGTCTTTGTTCAAACACAAAACCCGGGTCGCCGGATTATTTTATTTTGTCTGCTATCGGTTTGCAGAAGCCTTGTTTTAAACAAATTAAATATTGAATTATTTTAATGGGGGCAGCCAAACCGGACCGAACCGACCCAGCCGGCCACCCCCAGTGCAAAAACGGTCCACCCAAAATCCCTAGTCTACCCAGACCTAAACTACCCACCCTGCCTCCACCTCACCCCCTCCAATCCCTGAACGCCACCTCACTCTCTCCCTCCCCTCTGACCAATCCCAAGCCGCCACCTGCCAACCCCCTCTCTCCCTCTCCCCCGTCCTGGCCCACTCCCTGACCGCACCCCCCTCTTTTCCCCCTGGGCCCCGCCACTCCCTCTCTCTCAACCACCCCGGCCCCACCCGGCCACAGCCCCGCCCCACCGACGCGCCGCTCACGCCCTCCCCACCTACCTCGCGCGAGCCTCCCACCTCCTTCTTCCTCCTCTGCCTCTCTTCCCCCCCCATCGCCTCTCCTCCCGCCAGCACGTCGTCCTCCTCCCGCCGCTCGCGCTGCATCTCGTCGCCGTCGCCAACGCCTCCCTCGACCGCGGCCTTCTCCTCCGCCCTCCGCTCGCCCCGAGCCCTCCTCGCCGCTCCGCCGTCCGCCGGGTCCCCGTCGCCTCTACCCCCGCCGGCCGCCGCCCCGGAGCTCGCCGGCCCGCTCACCTCGCTCGCCTCCTCCCCAACGCATCCACCTCCGCCGCCCTGCTCGCCTCTGCCCAAGGCCGCGCTCACCCTCTCCTCAGGCGCGCGTCCGCCGGCCTCCCTTCCCCCTGGCCACCACCGCCTCTGGCCACCGCCTCTCCCCTCCTCCTCGCTGCCCCGCCTCCCCTCCTCCCTCTAGGCGCCGCTCCCCGTCCCGAGCTCGGCCCTCCCTCTTGCTCGGCAGCCGCCGCTCGCCCAAGCTCCGCCGCGCCCGGCCCCAGCCTCCCCCGTCCCGAGCCGCCTCCGGCCAGGCGCGCTCCGCCCATCGACGCCCAGGAGCTCCACCGCGTCCGCAGGCCGATCCCCACCCCGCCCGTCTCTGCCCCTCCGCCCGCGGCGCCTCGCCCGCCGCCGGCGCGTCCCCCCTTGCCGCGGTCGCTCCCCTCTGCTCCTCGGCGCCCACCGCCTCTCCTCCCGCCCAGCGCCGCGGTTCCCCCTCCTCGTCGTCTCCTGGTCACCGTCTCCGGCCGTCGCGACCCCGTGGCCTCCCGAGCTTCTCCGACCCCCACCTCCGGCCGCCTTCCTCGCTTCCCCGGCAGTCGCCGCCGTCGTCCGTGCGACCCCGCTCGGCCTGGCCCCGAGCCCGCGAGCCGCGTCCGCTGTGCCTCGTCATCGGTAACCTTCCTCGCCTCCACCATCGCGCCTCGGTCTGCAGCGTCTCGGTCGCGAAGTTCCTGTCGCCTGCAGGCTCAACACCGCTCATGCTCGCTGCCTGCATCCCTGTGCTACCGGTACCAAGACAACGCCAAGTACTACCTTGACAAGTTGTACAAGTCCCTCGCTTTGCAAGACCGAACGGCTACGTCGACTGGAATGATGATCCACGTTCGTCACCGCCAAGATCTACATCTCGGAGCACCAAGAACTCCTTCATGGAACCGAAAACCGAACCCTCGAACGCCAAGTGCTTCCCTCGGACGCCAAAACCCGAACCGGAAGGACGCCAAGACCGCCACAAGGACGACAAGTTCTACTTCCGAACGACAAGACCGGCCGAAACCGTGGAACCGACAAGATCGACCACACCGACGCCATGATCTCCCTCGCGGAATTTGAAGACCGTTCCGATTCCTCGAACCCCTCCGAGCCGCCAAGATCGCCATGAAACGGCAAGTGCTTCACCCCGGACACCGAGACCCTGGACGACAAGTTCTCCGTCTTGTATCCGCTTCCGCCGATCCCGTCGAACCCTGAACCCTGCCGGACCCCGAACCCCGAACCCCCGGACCAAGATCGTCGAACCCTAATGTGTGAACCTTTTTCCCGAGCCCCTATTTTATAAATACTAAATATAAAACCTGTTGCATATTAATCATTCATCTCGCATGCATATTTGTGTGGTTTGGGGGCCTTATGCCAATTCACCTTATAATTAAATATGGGGCCCATATGCGAGCAAAACTAGTCTTATATTGGCCTCATTTAAATTTGTGTAGCGAACCGGTATCTTATCTCGCCATGTTAAGACAACATTTAAATTGTGGGGTATCTAAATAACTTGAACCGTTTAATTAATTGTCGGGACCCCGGTTCCGCTTAATATGACCTAATTGCATCGCACTTCTGCCATGTCATACATCGTACATGCATCATGCCGATCTTCTGCCGTTGTATTAAATATTGCATCCGGTGTTTATTCTAGTGTTTTGCTTCTTCGCGGATAAGGCCGTTGAGTTGATGCGAGTGTCGACCCGATCTTCGGATGAACCTTCGACAATGTTTTCAGGCGAGCATCTCCCCCTTTCTACCTATCTTACTTTTATAGTCTTTATTCCCTCCTGTTGATCTATTGCTATCTGTGTTGCGATGCTTTAGCTTTCGTACTTGTGATATACCGTGCAGCCCTATATTGCCTTGGACACATCCTATTACCTGTTGTTTGGTAGATAGCTGGACTTGCGCGTCGTAGTCGCTTGCTCAATTGCCGCTGTGTGTCGTCAAGTGCCACAGTTGTTGATGTATTGCCGCATGTTGATGTTGGAGATGATCCTAGTTTTACTTATCGTTCACTTTAATTCCTGTTTAACAACTAAAATTGAAGTAAGCAGAGGCATCGGTGGGTGATAGATAATATTTGGTTTCCGAACACCCACTTGTGTCCCGTAGGACCCCGAGTACTTGATACCTGCTCCTTGTTTTATCGCGCTATCCACATCCGGGAGGTATATGGGACCCCCCCTTAGCCAGAGCTTGATTCAGTCTTATTTCTTGGGGCCACAAACTAGTTTGAGGTTTTATTTACGATCCTGTACTTATGCCATGCTTTACTGCTTTATTACGATTGTGCGATGGATAGCACACTGTACTGTTTAGGAATTGTGACCCGTTTTCGCGGTATCGACACCCCGAGTTTTCGGGTTCCCAGTCGTTTACAGCCGGCCCCACAAACCTTGAGTCCGTCTCGAAGCTAGCTTACTTCGTTGTGGGTCTACTTTAAGGGGTGGCCCCCTGAAATATTTCGGAATCCTGTGATAGCTTTGTAGTGAAAGCCTCGTTGGGTTTTGATTTGGTTTTTCCGAGGTTGATCTAGTGTGTGTTGCTATTTGTGCACCCCGGCCGGGTTAAAACTTTCTGAAAGCCGTGTCCGCGGTTATGGACGACTTGGAGCACAGTATCTCGACCATAGACAAGCATAACTAAAGTTTATTGCTCTAAACTTGACCTTATAATGACTAGTAATCAGCTTCACTATAATGGAATGGCTAATTAATACTGCCCACAATTGCTTGTTTGGAGTGTCGCTTGCGACCATTGTACCTGACTAGTAAGTATGGCAACTACAATGGAATGGCTGAATAAAAGTACCAACAACTGCTGGTTTTTTTTTGGGGTTATCTCATGCTAATTGTATCTGACTAGTAAGTGTTGCCACTATAACGGAATGGTTAACTAAAAGTGCCCACTGCTTACTTTATCAGGATGATTATCTAAACCTGACTAGTAAAATGCCGCAACTATAACTGAATAAGTAAAACTGCCAACTGTGTGAGTTCCTCGGTTGACTTCCTTGTTTGGTCTCGAGGGGGAAACTCCAGGATGGGTTTGTTTGATGGTAATATCAGGTTGGTTCCGAATAGGTCTTTCTCACCCCTCTCTGATAGTCGCCAGTTGTGTCGAGTCTCTATAGGTTGTTTAGTGCATGCTGCCGCTGCCGCTCAGTCCACCATACCTATGTAGGCGAGGACCGCCGAATTCTAGTCTCGCCGTGTACTGGCCTCAGTACTGGCGCTCCTCTTTTTCCTTTGCCCTTTGTCGGCACCCCTTTTGTTTAAGCAGGTTTGAGATCGACGTCGTTAGCCGGGTTACCCTTCCGGCTTGGCCTGGGCAGGGTTATGGACGCCATTGGTTATTCTTCAGGGCTCTTAGCCCCATTTGCATCTTGTCCGTAGTCGGACGCTCTATCATTTTCAAGGTGATTTGGATCTTTGTATATTATATCTGTATTCTTGATTTATGGAGTCGTTGTTATATATATCTGTTCTGTGGGTCCCATCGAGGACTGTTGTGTAATGTTATTACTTCGTTTTCCACCCGCACGAAAGTGCCTGGTGGGCACCTTTGAATCGTTTCTATGCAGGTTTGGCGGGTTTCGCTAAAACTTGCATAGGTCCGATTCTGAGGGTGTTACAACTTTGCTCTGAAATGCAATGCTCTAATGTTACAGTGATAAACAATAATGCAATATTAAGTAACTTTGCTCTGTTTGGGTTCCAGGTGAGTGTTTTGGTTGACTTAAATTCAACAAAGCTCAGCTGGAGCTCAAATTGAGCAAAGTTCAATAGTTGTGTTATCTGCTATCTAAAGCTCAACTATGCTTACTAAAATTTGGTAGTGCACATACTGTTTGGTACTTTCTTCTGTGTCTGTTATTTATAACAGATCTTTATAAGATTTTCAGAACATTTCTTCATGTATGCAACAAATGGGGACCTCCAGTAACGATGGTCTCATTATCCTTAGTGACGACTCCAACTTCTCCTTCAGCTCTGACAACTCTGAGAGCTATAGCAGCTCTGAGAGTGAGATGCAGCCTGAGGAGATTCTTAAGAAGAGAGGTATGAATGCTAACTGGTTGTTACTTATTGGCTTATAAATCTACCAGTTCTTAATAAAATGTCAGTTTTTTTTGTGTGTGTTGTGCTACTTCAGACATGTTAAAAGCTATTTTAATTTTTTTACCTGTAATATGTAATTTGATTTATTAGTAGAACTTGTCTTCTTAATCACAAAATTGTTTGATGTAAGTAACTTCTAGCATTAGACACATAGACAAGCATTTTATTTACCATAAAGTGACTGGATGGTATTTTATTCATCAGTTGCTTTTATTTTTCTGTATTAGTTTATCACCAAGTAATCTTAATGTTTCAGATGCAATATCTGTTTGTAAAATGTTCAGGACTATTTAAACTACCTACCTGCTGCATTTTAATTACCTACCTGCTGCATTCATAGAAGAAATCCCAAAGTATTAGTATTTCTTTTTAATCATGTGTGTTTGGCAATGTGTTGTATCAGGTCCTAGCCTCGTGGGTGAATATGGATTTGACCGACAGTGCATGTTTGGAAATGTAATGGATCTGACAGAAGAACAGGTGGCCTTTCTTGATGACTGGTGCATCTACGAAAGGCCAAAAATCAAGTACTATGTCTACAACATGACAAGTTCATCTACCAATGATAACAGATGCAAAATGGTGAGATGATATTCACAAGTTCATCAACCACTTGTGAATTTACCAAGTATATTATTTGATGAAATTTTTGTATTTTTCTGTAGGAATTTGGAGTTGAGTTCACTCGTAGGTACTTGAAGAAGTATTTTGCTAAACCTATTGCTCTGGAAGTTGAACATATGAGCAGCAACATCAAGACCTCTGTTAGGATGAAGATGGGTGTGTCCAACAGAGCAATCATCACAAGTGGATGGTTCGATGCAGTGATGTTGTACAAGATTCATGCGAGAGACATTTGCCTTTTCTCCTTCGGGATGAATAAAAAAGGAAAGCTGAGTGTTCTCATCGCAGAGCTTCCACCATCAGGATGTTACTTCTTATGCTAGTATACTGGATGACAACATCTTATGGTAAGTATAGTTGGTAATTATGCATGTGGATGATGTTTAGACTAATGGTTGTTATGGACTACTAAGTTCTTTTGGATGTGGATCCACTAGAGGTTGTCATGGATGTGGATCCACTGGTAAGTATTATGAACTTCTAAAGTGTTATTATGAACCGCTAAGTATTATGGATGTAGATGTGAACTGCTAAGTATTATGGATGTTATTGCTGATGTGGATGTGGATGCTGATGTGGATGTTATTAAGTTCATGTTATTGCTGATGTAGATGTGACATGCCTGCAATGTTTGCTGTGGTAGTTTAGGGGAACGTTGCAAAATGCCTCTAAAGGTAGTATCTTTAGGGGCACTTTGATGAAAATGCCCCTAAAGGTACTATCTTTAGAGGCATTTGGCAAACCTCAGTATCTTTAGGGGCACTTGGCAAAATGCCTCTAAAGGTAGTATCTTTAGGGGCACTTCGATGAAAATGCCTCTAAAGATAGTATCTTTAGGGGCATTTGACAAAATGCCTAAATATCTTTTGGGGCACTTGGCAAAATGCATCTAAAGCTAGTATCTTTAGGGGCACTTTGATCAAAATGCCTCTAAAGATAGTTCTTTAGGGACACTTGGCAAAATGCCTCTAAAGCTAGTATCTTTAGGGGCACTTTGATCAAAATGCCTCTAAAGGTACTATCTTTAGGGGCACTTCGCAAAATGCCTCTAAAGGTAGTATCTTTAGGGGCACTTTGATCAAAATGCCTCTAAAGGTAGTACATTTAGGGGCATTTGGCAAAAATGCCCCAAATTGACACATTTAGAGGCACTTTCAAAAGTGTCCCTAGCCAAAGTGCCCCTAAAGGTGTACCGTGTACTAGTGACAACCACCAAGACAGCACCAGAAGTCCATCTTCTCCAAAAACGACGCCTCCAAAAAGGAAACAGTGTACAACCACCGTCATTGTCGATCAAAGATCTAGGTTTTCATCCCGAAAAAAGTCCACGCTCTCAAAACAATACCTTCAACAAGGCCATAACAAACGCAACCAATTAAAGCCAGACCCTAGGTTTTCACCCTGAAAGATAGGATCATGAGCTTCTCCTGTACTTCCACCCCTGCTTGCATACCACCGCTCCAAGTCACGAGTCACCAAGCAAATTCTTCATCACCACCCGGAATCTAACCACCATTGTCAGTCCTTAGATCTCAGCCTTCATGACATTCCCCATCGGCACCATCGGACGAGAACATGCCCCATGATATTAACAACCAACAGAGCTTCGAAGCGCTTCCTCTGAATCCAAACGGTCAGAGTAAAAACATGGGTGCGCATGACCGAATTCCACCTGATCCACTGATCTCTCGGCATATGCACACTGTGGAGTTCGCCGGCGGAGCTTTCCGGAACACGACGCTTTAGCCAGATCGATGACGACAGGAAACTGACAGATCTTCACCTAGGCGACGAGTAGGAACCCTAGGACCACCACCTTTTATTCAAGCCGAGCATGTGGAAAAGACGAGACAGATAGCCATCGCAGATCGTCACTGGCGTGATCATCCGCAACATATCCTGGCCCGGATCTGAGGCCGAACTCGCGATCGGCGCTACGCCCTGATCCCCTCACCCTCCACATGCTCACTCAGGAAACCATCCGTCCGGCGACCGGTGCGACGTCCCGAGTCCCACCGCGTCGCCACGAGGACGATAGGTCTAGGAGGAACCCTAGACATGTGGCCACAACACCATCACCCGCGACCGCCTAGGGAGGGGAGTCCGGCTGCAGCCGCCGCCTGGCCAGGAAGCGTCGTCCCGACCACCGGCGGGGCCTTCTTGAAACGGCGCAGCCCCAGCCACCCCATTGAAGAAGACCGCCGCAGCCGCCACCCCTAGCACCTTAGGTAGGCGATCTGGAGGAGGGGGGAGGTCGGCGGCGCCGGGATCTGGGGGCCCTTCGACGGCGCCTTGGGGTCGTCACAGGATCCAGCTCTGGGTTAATTGCTACTCCTAGTAGTCGAGAGCTACATGAACTTTATATGTTCTCCGTGACAGACTTGATGAACATGCAAGGTATACTATTTAGATACTTGCGCGGGCTTTGGTTATGCCATCCGATTGCAGCGATCAAGGCAGGGAACAAATGTTGCCACTTCACATTGACTTTTTCATCAGATGAATAGCCTGTGATTGCCGTATTCACTGTAATTTGTGCTTTATGTACTGAATTTTTTTTTTTGCACGTTCTGATTTGTTTTCAACTTGGTGTTGTTAGCAGTTTGATGCTCTGTTGAACAAACAGTCGCCTGTATTATGTGGACCACCCTCGGATGCCTGATTTTTTTTTATCCCCCATCTCCGCCTTCCAGAAAGAAACAAAAATTCGTGGTAAGCAGATAAAGAAAAAAGAGCAAATAGTACTCCCTCCGTCCCGTATTAGATGTCGCACGCACTGTACAATGTCATTTTTTACAAAAAGTCCCTAAATCACTCAAAACGCTTCAAATAGACCCCTAATCTTGAAATTCAAACGCTAATCTTTCGTCTCCATCTCCGTCGTCCTCGACGGTGGCCGATCGACGGAATCGGCAAAGAACGACGGGGGAGAGGTCAGGAAATCGATCTATCTGGGATCAACACCGTCTCCCCCGTCCTGGTCTTTGGCCAATCGACCTGGGATCAACCACGGAGCTAGCTGCCTCCGCACGCCTGCTCCCTGCCTCCGCTCCGTGCCGCTGCTCCCTCTGCCGCTCGTCCGCGCGGGCCTGTGCTGCTGCTCCGCGCGCGCCTGCTACGCTGCGTGCCGCTGCTCCGGCGCGCCAGCTACCTGCCTCCGCGTGCGCCAGCTCCGCTGCGTGCCGCTGCTCCGCGCGCGCCTGCTACCTGCCTCCGCGCGCGCCAGCTCCGCTGTGTGCCGCTGCTCTGCGCGCTGCCTTGCCGCTGCTCCCTGCTCCGCTGCTCCCTCTGCGTCTTCCAGGACGAGCTCGAGCTAAACTGCAGGTATGAAATTAAGATTGGAAAGGAAGGGAAACGTGGCAGTAGTTATTAGGATTATGATACTGAACAAACAGGAACTAAACTACCTGTAAGATGACAAGTAAAGGAACTGAACTGGTGCAAGATGAATGTCTGGAGCAGCATTTTCATGCTTGTAATATGATACCTGATGATTGGCACATTTAACTTCTTCATACCCATCATCCACCCAATAACGGTCAACAGATTCCCTAAGTTCCCCATCCTCATACTGAGAATCATCTTCCTCAACATCAACTTTCTTGGTCACTGAAAGGTCTTTGCTAATATGAGATGTTCCTGTCTGATAGCAGTGTTCTAGAAAACTATTCGATGCAACCTTCTGAAGGTCATTTTTGTAACCACTTGGATAGCTCTGTGCTGCAGATTGTGAATCCACAATACTGTCCACTTGGATAGCTCTCCGCTGCTCCATGTGCCGCTGCTCCCTGTGCGTCTTTCAGGACGAGATCGAGCTAAACTGCATGTACGAAATTAAGATTGGAAAGCTAGCTGAAGCATGGTTCCCAATCATCAACTCTGTACACCTGAAGATAAATAGAGATTAGAAAATAATACTCCTGAAAATTGACCAAGTAAAATTGACCAGGAAAATAATACTCCTGAGTAATATTTTGATCAGAAGCGATGACAGTTAAAACAAAAGGTAATGGTAATAGTGAAAAGGAACATCAGCCTTACCAGTCTCTTTAAACCACGGCCAGAATTTGGGACATAAGCATTGACCAAGTAAGAGTTATCACCCTGCCCTCCTGACCAAGTAAAAACAAAAGACAGGGTTAGAGAGACTGTAAAAAAAGTAATGTAAAAAAGAAATAGGACAGAAGTATAAGATCACAGAACAGAACCCCTTAATTTGTTTAAAGCTGCTTGTTATCAGGAAGAGTTTGTGAAATGTAGAAACATGTACACTAGATTGCACCTGTACACTAGATTGCATCAATTTACTTAGACCCACATATTTCCTTGATGGTTATTACTGACCTACTACTTGGATTTTCATTTCGTGACATTATTGTCATGATACAGATAAAGAGGCCAGGATGAACAAGAGAAGGCCCAAAATTGATATCCATACACAGTTATCTGGGGTGTAAGTTTTAGTTTCTCTCTACTTTTGTTTTGAGCAATTTTAGAATGGTGGTGCTCATCATTTAATCTTCTCTTTGCACAGCTTTTTGAAGAAACAATTTGATGGCGAAGAACTACATAAGCTGGTTTCCAGGAGGAAGAAACTACCATATAAAGCAGCGGATATATGGACATATAACAGGATGCACCAAAATAACATCTTCTCTGAACCTTTGGTACACGGTAAGAAACCATGCTATGCCATACCATGCTTCCAATATCGCTCTTTTGGAGGAATGTGCATTCTTGTTCTCAAAAGAAACGACATCATGCCCCCAATATCGGTCTTATACAGGAATGTGTACTAACCTACACAATATCTACGAGAAGAAATTCCCTCGGACAAGTGACTCTGATGCTCAAGAACAAGAACAAGAAGCTGGGATTCCTCAAGAACAAGAAGCCGAGATTCCTCAAGAACAAGTTGGGATTCCTCAAGAACAAGTTGGTCTCGACTTGAATGTGTTTGCTCCAGAAGAAGAAGCTGGTCTTGATTTCAATGTGATTGCTCCACTAGAAGTTGGTCTCGACTTGAATATGATTGCTCCAGAAGAAGAAGCTGGTCTTGACTTGAATGTGATTGCTCCAGAAGAAGCTGGTCTTGACTTGAATGTGATTGCTCCAGAAGAAGCTGGTCTTGACTTGAATGTGATTGCTCCAGAAGCTGCATATTTACAAGAAAGTGCTCCTGATTTGGATGATATGGAAGAAGATGCTCCTGATTTGGATGATATGGAAGAAGATGCTCCTGATTTGGATGATATGGAAGAAGATGTTCCAGGTGTTCACCATACAAAACCAGAACTAACAAATGAGCAGAGATTTGGTGTCTACTTTGCCTTGGCGGTAATCAAGTGCAGAGATGGAGCGATACAAACAGAGGACAAGCAACTTATTGCATGCCTCGTGGATACAAGTGTACGGACAGTTGAAAGAATATGGGAGAAAGCCCTGGGCCAGATTAAACGAGGCGAAGAAGTAGATGTTTCAAACAAGAGAAAGGGTAATGTGGGACGAAAAAAGAAAGACCTGGGTTTGTCGAGGGTATTGACAGTACCACTAAACAAACGGAAGACAATCCGAGGACTAGCAATGTCATTGGGTATAGCCCGGTCAACCTTACACAAAAGGTTTCAGATGGGTAAGCTGGTGCGTCGGAGAAGCAGCTTGAAGCCTATGATGACACAAGAAAACAAGATTAAGAGACTAAAGTTCTGCGTCTCCATGCTAGAGCAGAACGAGTTGACATATCCCCGGCCTTCCTTCCAGTTAATGGACAACATTGTCCATATTGACGAGAAGTGGTTTGATATGACAAAGAAGAATAGCAACTACTATCTACTTCCTGAAGAATCCCTACCCTTGCGTACCGTGTGGAACAAGAACAGCATTGGGAAAGTAATGTTCCTGACTGCCGTGGCGAAGCCAAGGTTTGGTGAAGGTGGCACGGTGACATTTGATGGAAAAATTGGCACATGGGCATTTGTCCAAGAGAGGCCAGCAATAAAAAATAGTAAAAACAGAGATAAAGGGACACTCGAGTTGAAATCTATAAAGGTTACTAGAGATGTTATGAGGCAGTACTTGTGTGAGAAACTAATTCCTGCTATCCAAGAAAGGTGGCCCGACGAAGATGAAAAAAGAACAATCTTCATTCAGCAAGATAATGCAAAACCACATCTCCTTCCTGGTGATAAGGCTTTTTTACGGGTTGTAGCAAAGACTGACCTGAAAATTAGGTTGTTGCAGCAACCTCCTAATAGTCCGGATATGAATGTCCTTGACTTGTGCTTTTTTAGGTCTTTACAGTCTCTCACAGATACAAGAGCACCAGCAACTATAAAAGAATTGATAGAGGGTGTACATGAAGAATACCATAAGTATGATGTCAAAAAGCTAGTTCGAAGCTTCTTGACACTACAGTACTGTATGGTTGAGGTTATGAAATTAGGAGGTGGCGTCTTCAGGGAGGCACCACACAACAAAAAGAAAAGACGGCAAGCAGAAGGACTGCTACCAATCGTTACATGTGTCACAGCAGAATTACTCGCACATACATTGGCCCTTATAGCAGCAGGGTAGTTGAAAAATATTATCTATTGCACACACATATTATCTATTCCTGTAAGCAATTACTCCTGTACATGACATTGGTTCCTGTAAGCAATTACTCCTGTTCATGACATTGGTTCCTGTAAGCAATTACTCCTGTACACACTACATATTATCTATTGCACACACTACATATTAAACTCTGCGTCAACTATATTTATTTGGATGTGTTGTCTTGCTACTGCACACACTACATATTATCTACTCCATACTATTTGTAAATATTGACGAGAAGTGGTTTGATATATCAACATTGTCCATATTGACGAGAAGTGGTTTGATATATCAACATTGTCCATATGGACATTGCAACTGCACATTCATACCATACCATACCATACCATACCAAAGCTGAATGTAGTACAGTCTGAATGGAGTATCTTCTAGGGAATACATAAATGCAGACAATGAGAAGGTCAGGTTTTCAAACACTCAAGTCTGAATGTAGTACACCAAAGTCTGAATCTGCTAATGCTAATCTGCTACTGCTAATCTGCTAATCTGCTAATCTTCTACTGCTAATTTTCTACTGCTAATCTGCTACTCAAGAAGCCACCTAGCTACTACTAATCTGCTACTCAAGAAGCCAGGGGTAGTACCTGCTACTCCTGCTGCTGCTATGCCAAGTTCCAGGCCGGGGCTAGCGCCCGGCGATGACGCCACTGGCCATTGAAGTCGCTGTTGTGCCCTTGAGGTGCTCCCCGGTTGAGGTACTCCCACTGGCCATTGAAGACGCCACTGGCCATTGAAGACGCCGCTGTACAGGGCTAGCTGACTTCCTCCTCGGTGCCCTTGAGGTACTCCCCGTCGCCGATGTGCGCCCCGGAGGTGCCCTTGAGGTAATCCCCGTCGCCGCTGTACTCCCCGTCACCGCTGTGCGCTCCTTGAGGTACGGCCTTGAGGTACTCCCCGACGACCCATGATGGCCTCGCCATGGAGGATAGAAACGAAGGTAGGTGGGAGATGGATCTCCGTGCTCTGGGACACGAGCGCCGCCGCGGAGCCGGCAAGTCGCGCGCTTTGCAGGGTGGTCGCAGAAAAGGGGATCCATTTTCTCGTTGGGGGCAATCTGGTTGGTGCAAGAAGGTGGAGGGCATCCCAGATCGGTGAGTGAAGTTGGAGGGGAGGGCGGCGATGAGGGGAAGTGGAGGGGAGGGAGAAGAACAGAGCGAGGCGGCGAGCCAAAGCGCGGCGAGGCGACGAGCCAGAACGGCGGCGGCGTCACACGAGAGGAGGGGAACGCGAGGAGGAAGAAGTCACGGGAGGGACTGTGGTTTCAGGTGAAAAAGGTTAGGGTTTTTTTTGAAAAAAAGCCGCCGCGACATCTAATACGGGACGGAGGGAGTAGTTGTAACGGAGAGAAAGTCCCCGCTCCCAAGAATAAAGCAGAAGGAAACTAGAAGATACATGTGCCGACGTAGTACGTGTATATATATTAGGGCATGAGCCAAAACGGTACGCCCTAATCCAAGCCCCAACCTGCGGTTCGCCACCGATCACTGTCCGCGTTGCCGCCGAGGCCATGCTCCCGGACGATGTCATCCTCGAGATCCTGTCTCGCGTCGCCGACGATGTTGCGGCGCTCTTCCGATGCACGATGGTGTGCAAGCCGTGGCGAGCCCTCGTGGCCGACCCATCTTTCCTCCAAGGTCGCTGGCCCGAGGGCGCGCGGCACCCCTCGTGCTTACTCGGCCTCTTTGGTCGGCAACGGAGCTCCGATGGAGCACATATATCAGGTCCTCTTACTTTCGTCCCATCGCCACGATCGCCACTCCCCCATGGCCGCCGCTTCCCATACTCCTTTGGCCCGTGCACCGCCGGCTTACTAGACAGCAACGCGGAGCCACTTGCGTCGCGCCAAGGCCTCTTGCTCGTGCGCCTCTCCCTGCGAGGCGACACACGCGATCATCTAGCCGTATGTGACGTGTTTGCCGGCACCTGTGACGTGCTACCTCAGCTGACGTGTGTGTCATTTGGTATCTACGGTTATGCTATTTTAACAGATGCAGACTACTCCTCTAATAAGGAAGGACATCCGCCGCCATTGTCAAGTCGCTCAAACGGTTTCAAGGTGCTACTCATCGTAGACGAATACAACAACGCTGGTAGATTGCATCTTACTCCGTACTCGTGCTCGTCCTCCGCCTCAAGCTGGAGTGCACCAAAGAAACCCTTTGATCCTATAGAGAGAACCAATATCCATAAGGACCTTGTAGTGTGTCGAGGCAAGGTATATTTGCCCGTTTGGGGTTTCTCGGATGTCAGCAGCCTTTACACATTTGAACTGGGCAATGAGACAATCCGTGTCTCCTTAGAAAAGCTCTCGATTCCAAGGGACCAACTTGAGTGGAGCTTTTACAATCCACCGCACCTTAACATCACCATCGAAGGCAAGCTATCGTTGGTTAACCTACATAAGAAGAGCCTCGAGATAGAGATTTGGACACGGCAGGATGAGAAAGATAGTGGCGATGGCGGTGCGGACTGGCTACGCACTAAGGTGATCAAACTAATAAGTCCCACGATGCTTCATATTGGCGAAATGGCATGGACGTGCCTGGGTGAGAGGAGTGGCACATTCATCATCGTGGATCCACACAAGCCCGTCTACATTGTCAATCTGGATACCGGCGCAATTGACGAAGTTCCATGCCAATTTTGCACCATCGGAAGATATAATGTTGTGCCATTTGAGATGGATTGGCCGGTGTTCTTCATGTCTCGCTTGGAGAGTAAAACCAAAGTAATAAAACAAGAGTAGGTGTGCCTTTTATATCTTCATTTATAAGCGATTGATTTCAGCGTGTAGCAGTTTATCATGCTTATCTTTGTGTTTGTAAGCTATATGGGAATTCGGATAAATGCTCATGGGAATATTATGTTCTTAACAATTGAGTTGCAAACTTTACAAGGATGTGAGTTTACTACAACTATCAGCATTGCACCTGACATCGATTAAATTTGCACACATGTAATATCTTTGTTGCAATTTTTAGTTGTTTATGAGGGAAGTAGTTATTCATGAATATGTTTTATTATCCTAGGTTGGTGGACTTGCAGTGGAGTTTTTATACTATACTAGCAAAATGCCCGCGTGTTGCGGCGGAAGAAGTTAGTCGCTGTCGTGGCGGTGTTGAAATCAGTGGCACGTCGCAGCATAGACAGTTTTTTTAACCTGCTCGGTCACATCCGCTCCTTGATCAATTGGTATTCCGATCCCAATTTCGAAATACGGCCTCAGCATTGTTGCGCTGATCCACCCCGCCAGACATGTAGTACAGAGAAGCAGCACCAAATAATATTAATCTTCAACAAATAGCACGTACAAAAGCGTGAAGGAAGACTAAATTTAGAAATAACCGGATTAACCTATCCTAGCCCCATGTTATCCAGTAAAAAGCAATAACTACCGAGAAAAACAGATAGGGTAATGCTTTACCATATACTGTGCGAGCTTGGTACGGGATAACTTGGCATGCTATGGCCGTGAAGGCAAAGGCGTCGCTTACTCTGGCCTGAGCGACATATAGAAAATTAAATGGGGCTAGGGTAAGGATGCAGTCTGTTTGTCTGCCGGATATTGTCTATCAAGCGGCTTCCTGTTGCCAAGAAGAAACATGGTCTTCTCCCATTGCTGAGAGCCACCTATGTTGAGGAGTTGTGCCGTAAATTAGATTTGCAGTGATGATCTACAACTGCAATGCGGTGAAGGATAAGGATACAGTCCGTTTGTCTGCCGGATATCGTCTACCAAGCGGCTTCCTGTTGCCGAGAAGAAACATGGTCTTCTCCCATTGCCGAGAGCCACCTATGGTGAGGAGCTGTGCCGCAAATTAGATTTGCAGTGATGATCTGCATCTGCAATGCGGTGGCGCATGCATGTATGGATCCCTGCCCCGTACGTGCATTCAATCATGGCCAATGAAACGTACCGATCCAGGACATGCACCACTGACCATTAGGAGCTAGATCATGGTGCACACAGATGCATGCAAGCTTAACTTTTGCCCTCAGACGACGCCGTGCTCAGCTGTCAACCGCTGACACGACCTCGACCGGCCTCTCCCCTAGGTCGACCGGGCAAAACGCTAGTGTTCGGGATCAGGCGAGATGGCAACTTTAGCGAGCGGCGAAATTCCCGCACACGGCGACTTCATCAGGATTTGGCGAGCAGAGACTCGAGCAGAATATCCAGGGAGGCGGAAATTCCGATGAGGGGCGACTTGATCAGGATTTGGCGAGACGGGAATTCCGTGAGCAGCGACTTGAGCAGCTATGTGCCGCGTGCTTCATAGACGCGAGCCAAAGTTTCTTGTTTGAAGAGCTTCTACAACCTGTAGGCAATCAGATTGAACAATAATCCGGGAGCATCCAACTTGATTTGCCAACGCTATACCTCTGGAAACAGCTTGGGTCTCCAAGGTATTTGCGTCAACTCCAAACTAAATTTGTTCATTGCATGCAGCAATAAAACGTCCCTCCGCAAGAAACACTATACCATATGATCAAAACACGGAATCCCCTCTTTTCAAATGACTTCTTCAACACAAATCACAGTATTATAATCCAATCCCCAATGAGGCATCAAGAAAAGCCGACTTGTGTAGAATTAGACAATCATTACACACTTGCGGAAAAATTAGGAAGCCTGGAGAATAAATAGAAACACACGGTTAAAAATTTCAATTAGCCAATCATGTTGTTCTGAGAAATAACAGAACATATTTACATACGACAAAGGTGGTTTCTTCAAAACTTATATCAGTATAAGATATTGATTCTTACCGCATCAGATAAAGTCGTATATCCAAGAACTGCCATAAAGAGAAAATTTAAGGGAAAGGGAACAATCACGATCTGGAGCTCGCGCACCTTGCACCGGCATGATGAAACCATGTGATGCCATCCACTGGGATTAATTGCTGTTGTTTCCCTGGAAATTGATTAACGCCTAAACCATAGTGGGAATGCATGCTATCATTGACCGGTAGGAGACGGGGTTTGGAGGTACGCAGTGCAATGTGCGAGGTTAGGACTCTTTCTACCGTATCGATTCAATCAAAGGTCTAAATTTCACACTACAAAGATCTAACGGCACACGTTATGGTTTGTCGACGGTTGAAGGCGCAAACTGTATGGACGAAGAGAATTTTTTTCTTTTTTACTTACCGGTGGTATTGGTGGGTAATTTATTTTCTGCTCAAAGGGTAAAACTGTCCAAAAAAGTGTAGGTACTACAAGAAACGCTCCTTCCTTTATTATTATTATATATATATATATATATATATATATAATAACTAGGAAACATACCCGTGCGTTGCAACGGCGAGAACAAATCTACTGCGAAGTAGTACAAAGTAAATTCTCATTGTTATGGTTGCACTGTGTGGCATAAACGTGTGTCTATAAGATCAAGTACAATAGAGCCATGTTAGCTGGCTGTAAGAAATAAATTATAGTATTTGTGTTGAGTTGGAAGAAAGAGGAGATGAGAGAGAAGATAAGCCGGCTATAAGATAAGAGCCAACTCTAGCACGTGCTCCTAGGTGCTTTGTGACAGTGAGAGATGGGTCATACTTTAATAAAGTAGTATATTCTTTTTCCCACTTATTGTACATATTAGCTATATGGCTGACTATAGATGATGTGGGAACACCTTATAGCCAACAACCGGCTACACTATTAAACTTGCTCTAATATGCGCTACAGCCTTTAGTAATCCCTACATAACTGATCATATGCGAGTGTAAATTATGTGTGCGTTGAAGTGAACTGCGAACGAATATCTTCCAAGCTCTTTAGCAGGTTGCATCAGAACCTAGAAAAAGCTTGTCAATAATATTTCACATATGAACACTTTGAGAAATCGAATTTTCCACTACTTTCAATCTAGTCAGCACACTTGACTACCCCCAAGCATGATAGCATGTTTGGGTCATTATTAATCCACCTTATTATTTTAGCTAGACATGATTTCCGCGACACGTCCATTATATATCCTCAAGAGTGCTTTGATTCCTTTCTCCAAATTGTGTAAGCATCAGAGCATGGGCATCAACATCCGAGTCTCTTTTCCCTTGGAATTGAGCTGGCCGGCAGCTTCAGCGACGCTGAAGATAGTATAGCTTAGAGCAGCGCGTTCCATACATTGAACGCCGACATACTGCCGTGCTCCCACTCCCAACACATTGCAGCGCCGGAAACAAATCGGACAAAAACAGACCAAGAGACGATGGATTTTGAAGCGGCAAATAACATCGGCGAAGGTGCTAGAAGAGGACAGCACTATCTTGAGTACATACGACAGCTCGATCGCCGGTGAACGACGGGTACGTAGACTCTAGTGCAGAGGAGGTCAAGCCTCAATATAGGCCACCGAGGCACGGCACCTCGTTCCCGTCACCCACGGTGTCGTCCTTGTGTAATCCTGGCTAGAAGTGTGAGGAGGACGGAAGGGCGGGGGCGAATTCCGGCACCGACTGAGATGCTTGGCGGTACCGACTTCGTCGCCGAGTCGAAGGAGCAGGCTGCCCTTCCCGACTTGGCAGCAGCAACAGTGTAGGGAGCCTGTGGAGCGCGGAGGACTGGGCGACACCAGGTGGCCGCAGGTCAAGGCGGACTCGTCGCAGACGCCATTCGTCTCCTAGTATTGAACTACAACGTCACCTGGTGCCGGTCGTCGCCCTGCGTGGCCTGGCTTTCTTAAATATGATCGATCAATTAATTGCTGGTTTGATTTGGGTACCGATCATTTTTTTTACATCTGAAGAAAATGAAGAAAACGAGTATGCAAATTCTTTCGTTAGATTTCTGATTCGATCTCCCGGCCACGCAGGAGTACTTTTTTTTTGCGTGTGAAAGGGTAATAGATAGATTAATATTATTTTTGCCGGATTTTTTTTTCTAATCGAACCAGTATAGCTTATGGGTGGCATGGGTGGGTAATTTATTTTCTGTTCAAAGGGTAAAGCCGTCCAAAAAAGTGTAGGTACTACAAGAAACACTCCTTCCTTTATTATTAGGTACTAGCTGAATGCCCGTGCGTTGCCACGGCTTCTTAATTTCATCACTTGTAAACATAAAATACACAAAAATCATACATTATGTATTTACTTAACATAAAACATCATATTTTTCTTGAATTTTAATTTTAGTTGTATTCGTGGTTTCTTGCACGTGTCGTTCTCATTCACTGGAACATTGACGCGATGGGATAGCGAGGACAAAATCTACAACCCAAAAGAAGCCGAACTCCACCCAAATGTGAATTGCTCGATTGCATAGTCAAGTTAACACAAAAAACTTCTTCAACATCTAGGTAGGTAGTTTGAGCATCCGATATTTATTGACATGTTGCTGTTGTGATCCCGAACGTTCCAACTTCGTTGCTTCCAATTAAAATATATTCTCACTCCTTGCAACACTCTGATCTTGTCCTTGCCTATTCGTGCGATCTACTCATGGCTCCTTCTTAGATGTGGTTTATATGGCCATGATCAAATTTCTAATGCAAATAAATTATCGGTTGACAATGATGTAGCCAAGAATTCATAAGAGGTCAACATATGATTAGACCTGATAAAGTTGGTGATATTATGGATGTGTTCCGAGGACACAAGGAGATAGACATACAGAGGCGGACCTAGAAATTTATCGAAGCCTGGACGTGCCGCAAGACAATAAAAATTTAATCGGCGACGCAAGGAAACTAAAAATTTGAAAATATAAGCATCATATGGAGCAAATATAGTTTTTTACAATAGCTTTAGTGTGGAAATAAAAAAACAATACATTACACGGTTCACACCGCATCCCAATGTTCACAAGTTCACAACCGACTCATGATTTTTCACAAGTTGACAACACATTAAAATGATTATATGCGCTACTATTATACTATATGATAGGACTTAGCAAAAACACTTAAAATATTAATAAAAAACAATGATCGGACAGAAGCGGTGAATTAAGCGACGGGCAACCACCAGCATGACGAATCAGGTGGCGAGAGAGCGTCCAGAGGCAACGAATCGGGCAAAAAAAGCACTATATATGAAACATGGACAAGCCAATTTCTAAAACAAATCACGGAGTACATTGTAACTTGGAGTCAAGTGTGCAGCGTGGAGCAACTTGGTGTTGTAGCCATGATCTAAACATGTGACGTTCTCTGGCCAACTCCAGTGTCTAATCTACAATTCTTCTGATTTGGGATGGATGGCTCACCCTACATATGTGGTGTTGACCAGTCCAACCTGCACCTCATTACTCATGTCTCCACCTTGGTCCCCATCTTTCTGGCTACGGCACACCAACGAAGGAATAAGGCTTGTGCTCTCTGTTTTCATGAGTTTCAGTCCAATTTTTTTCATCAAATCCACCAACTAAAAAGAGGAGCTGCTGCGCCGATGGTGGGCGTGCTGCCGACGCCTATGCACGTGGAGAGCTGGCCAGGCCAGCGGCATTGCACCAGAAGCCTCATCGGGCAGGGCACGCAACCGGAGCATTCACGCAAGGATTGATGGTAGACCACGGCCACTGCACGGGGAGAGCCGGGCAACTGGGCAAGGTGTTTCGTCGGCGTCCTAGACGTGGAGGTCCGGGCCGCGCTGGGAGCGTCGCCATGCAGTGCGTGTTCAGCAGCTCCTTTTATTGCTTACTAATTCGATTAGAATCTGGTTTTTGGCTGTAATAAAGTTGTATGGAACCAATAGCCACACGACGTGTGTGGGGAGGTTGTGGCCGTGGCCAGCGTAGCGCCCGTGGCCGAGAACCAGCTGGGTCACCCGTTCATCGCCTCGTTCCGCTCCGTGCTCGCCTCCGTCGTGGTGGCCGCAGCCTAGGCTGGCACCGCCGTCGGGCTGCTTCTTCTCCGACAGGCTCATCCTCAGTCGTGCGTCCACCTCCCAATGTGGGGCTCTGGGCTCCAATTTTACGATGCAGCACATCCTGACCCGATTGGGCTCCAATTCCGTGGTCAGCCTGGGCTCCAATTCAGCGACGACAGCCGCGTCGGTGGTGGGGAGCAGCAGGGACGATGCAGAGGGGGGCGAGCCGGCCAGCACAAGGTAGACGAGGAGGCACTGAAGGCGAGGCTGGGGAGCTGGCGAAGGGGCCGTGGGAGCGGTGCTGCAAGCGGGACCTGAGGTTGGGGATGTAGCGGCGGAGGTCGTCGGCTGCTCGTGCGAGAGGAAGAAATCGGGAGGAGACTCGAGAGTCGGTCGATAGGATCGATGAGACTTGACTCGGATGCGGAGTTCGTTTCGGCCACGATTCTCTTTCATTGACGAACCGTCAGACCTAGGCGACGGACGAAAAAACGAGGTTGAAAACGTATTTTCGGTGAACGAAAACGTATTTGACTAACCTACCTCTAAAGAAATTAGTGGATAGATAGATTATATAGCAGAAGTGCCCGTGCGTTGCACCGGAAAGACCAATCTAATTTACACGAAAAAACTTTTGTCTTGCCTCATGACACCTGTCTCGATCGAGTTGAACGTTTTTTATCTTGGACGAACCTATTCACAGAGTTATGCCACAACTTAGAAATTATTTCCACTACCTATACTTAGATTATTTGTCAATTTTTAGATAAAGCATACTCCAAAATATAGTATCCTCTAACATTCATACGGATTTCATGTAAAAGGACAAATATATTCGTTTGACAGAACTTAATAGGTGAGCATGCATTTTTTATTTTGTAAACCCCTATTTCTTTTTCTACAAAATCAAAAATTAGAAAAAGAAAAGAGTAAAAAGAAAAAACATGTAGGAGCTCTCACCTAAGAGTCCAAGTAGTCTACTAATCTGTCGGTACTTTAGCACTCCCTATTGTGTATATCTTTCATGCATTAGTCATTATCAAACCTTAGTGCACAACTTTGAATAACAAATTGATACTCACTCCGTTTAGAAATTTAAGACGTTTTAGCTTTGTGAATCAAATGTATCTATATGTATTTTAGTGTATAGTTTCATAGAGGTTCGGAGTGAACCTATACATTAAAATGGATCTAGATACATTTATTTTATAACGCTAAAATATCTTATATTTATAAACAGAGAAAGTATATGCAATTCAATCAAAACGACATTGTATGGGGCCATGCGATAATGCCGTGGTTTTTTCTAAACCAAAAACAACTCACTCTTATCCATTCACACTCTCACTAAAAATCCAATCACCACCCCAGCTCCTTATCCTCATTAGCTTTTCTTTTATCTCCGTTTGATTGCAGTAGAACAGTCAGAATCACACCATGTTACGGGCTGAGCCACATGAGTGCACGAAGCCGCCGGTTCTCTAGCTCGAAGACGGTGACACCTGCAGTACCAGGATGGCCGCCTTGTGCCCTGCTTGGTATGGTGCACGTTCCCATAGCCGCACGTATTATGGCCGTCGATGAAATTTCAATAGAGAGAAATAAAACTCCAGTAATCGAGGCTGCCTCACAGGAAGTTCCGGGCATGACGTTGGCCAGTAGCCTGCAGCTCCAGGGCAAAGCATCGACCGATTGGGCTGGTCCGCGGCAGGGACGGCCAGCACTCATCCTAGTGGAGATGGTTTTGGTCCATAGTGAATAAAAAAGGTAGGGTCAGTTACAATGCTTATCTAATTTTCGATAATAGACATGGACTCTTATTTTTATTGTTGTTTGATTCTTGTCTGGACTGTGATCCTACCTCTGCCTTTCCACTTTGCATTGGCACGATAAAAGAAGAGCATGCATCATAATCATGCACCGGAAACAAATTAATCCATATACGCATACCTAGATAATTGATAGAATGTTCGATTCGCTAACCGTCTAGATTGTGATCATACTATTGACTTCCCATTCTGCATCGACTGAGTAAACAAAGAGCATGGATCATCAGCAGGTCCTGGGAACAAAATCAGTCATTAAGCAAACCCATATAATATTGAAATTGCCAAAGTGTTACGATCATATCATATGAGGAGGCCAAAAACTGCATACCGTCTAAAATCCCCTTGTCCCCACATCGGATGGCAGCAGTATGGCTTGCACTCAGATAAGGATGAAGGCGGCAGCAGTCCAGGCCATCGAGCAACCACACGGAGGAGCCTCCGGCGAGGTCGACGGTAAACACATGTAGGGCATAGGACGAAAACGGAGGAGTCGCCGCCTCCGGCTGCAGCCCGCCCCCGCCGGCCGTACCTGCCTACCACCGCCTCCTGCGAGCACCTTGCCCCATCTCCCTCACCAAATCACGGCCTACGCCGGTCCACCTCCTCCCCTGGCTTTCCCTCGAAGGTACGCCGCCTCCACACCGTCCTCCTCGACGTCGGCTCACTATAGTCTCGTCGGCGTTTTCTCCTCGTGGCTCCCTGGAGGTCGCCGACTCGCGTCTGGGTGATGATGGAGGAGGCTGTGGCGTGGTGGAAGAGAAAGAGGGCGCCGTCCCTGGGGAGAATGATAGCGGCGGCAATGGAGAGGACGATGATGGAGAAAGAGGATAGAGGAGGATACTAACTATTTTTATATTTTTACTTTTTCACTTACCGGTGGCATCGGTGGGTAATTTATTTTTTGTTAAAAGGTAAAACCGTCCAAAAAAAGTGTAGGTACTACAAGAAACACTCATTCCTTTATTATTAGGTATAGATATAGATTACTTTTTCACTTACCGGTGGCATCGGTGGGTAATTTATTTTTTGTTAAAAGGTAAAACCGTTCAAAAAAGTGTAGGTACTACAAGAAACACTCCTTCCTTTATTATTAGGTATAGATTATTATATTATTATTATTACTAGGAAACAAACCCGTGCGTTGCAACGGAAAACAAAAAAATCTATTTCAGGGAGACGCACGAAATAAGTTCTCGTTGGTACAACTACTATAAGCTCAGCAGTTAACGGTAACATCATTAAAGCTAAGGGTCTATGTCATAGTTACAATTGCTGAGGAGTTTTCCATCGATAATCTGATTGTGTTTATGCGAGTAGACAATGGGATAGCCTTGGAAACAATAGGGGACAAACAGAAGATAGTGTGGTCGCTTATTCCCAAACGTCAAGATGCAAATCTCATGAGTAAGGATCCACAAAATCAGAAGTAATTGAGAAAATAAATTAGCAAAATGAGCTAGCTTGCTACTCCCGCCGATCTATATTACTTGTCGTTAAAATGGATGTATCTAGCACTAAAATATGTCTATATACATCCATTTCAGTGACAAGTAAAATGGATCGGAGGGAGTATATTTATTTAGTCGTTTAGATGGTCACGCAACTCAATTAGATGATATGTTTTTCGAATAATGAATTCAATTAGACAATCTGGTTGCTCAGTGTCTTCATCTTCTGGCACCTAGTCATCCACATCTTATGGATACTATGAACACCCTCCTCTAGTTTTCAGTAAGCTTTGCCAAGCAATACAACCAGTACTTGTTTATTTTGCTCTTATGCAAAAGTAATTAAATTGCTGCACTGGATCTGATATATGACATGTATAATTTGTATCATCGTAGTCTTAGCTGAACGAAAATTCTCTGGGAGTAATCTCTTTTTCGTCACTGCATGGGGATGATGATACGGCGTACAGTACCTACACATCAATAACTCAGCATGTACCCTGGTGCCCACACTCGGGCCGACAAAGAAGAAAATTGCCCCAGGGACAACTCCGGCGTCGTGTGCCGGGCTACAGTGGGCGTCACACCCCTGCACCTGCTTCCTCTTCACTGGTTCGGTGATCCCGTGCTCTAGCAGGAAGCCGTTCCTCCTCTTCTAAGAACAGTAGATTGATGTAGAGGCCCGTGCACCTGGGAAGCTTGCTCTTTGCCCTGCAGTGGCGGCAGAAGATGTGGCTTCTGGACGGATCTCTGTGGCGTGAGGATCGATGGAGGGCAGTTCCATTCCTCCTACCAGATGATGGAGGTGTCGCCGCTCGCCGGAGATCGATGGGTCGCTGTTGGATGGGGATTGGAAGACCTTGTCAAGATAACTTGTTTTCCGTTTGGATTAGACATCGGCGAGGATCCATACCGAAAGAGGAGGAAGAAGGGAGGGCGACGTAGGTTACCAATGATGGCATTTTCCATCTAGGCGAACTGGGAGGGCGCCACCGTTGTCCAGGATCCAGACCGAAACGGTTTTCCCGTACGCGGTGGCACTGGACCAATTTCAATATTGGTGGGAGGGTAGAAAGGTCCAAAAAAGTGTAGGTACTATAAAAACACTCCTTCATTTATTTTATATAGCAAAAGTGCCCGTGCCTTGCACCGGGAGTAAAAAATTTACAAATATAAGAAAAAATTGCTCCATCTGAGTTTGCTCCCTCCTTGTTCCTCTTTCCAGCCCTACTAACACAACGATTAACAGTTTGGACATATATCATCTATGGTTCAGTCAACGATGATGATTGGATCAGTGTGCGCTTCTTCTTGCCGTACAGAACAGAAGTTCAGAAAATAAATAAATCTAGAGCAAAGCTAGCTAGCTTCTAGCATAGTCTTTGCTCTGTCTAGCGCATACTATTCATGTTCTCCTGTCTCAAGCCAGCAAATCATTTTTTTTATGATTACATCCGTTCAATTCCTCTTTACTCACACACCATATGGAGCCAACATTCCCGTTTAATTGCAGGCGTGCAAATCATATTTTTCCTTGCATGTAAAGAAACCCATTTACATGTAAAAAGGGAACCCGTCGTCTCTCTCCCTGACCTCGCCGCCATTCACACTCATGGATACGCTCGAGCGCTCCCACAGGATCCTCGTTCGTCTCCAACCCGATGCCCCCGTCCTCTACTTCGATCCCTATGGTGCAGAGGGCCGGCAGCCAAGCCCGAACTCTCCTCCCAAATAAACACCGTTGCGCGTGCCAGTGTCTGGCCGCATCCCCCGCGCGCACCCGCTGCCGTCCTGCTCTTCCGTGCGCGCCGTAAAAAGAAAAGAGAAACCGCTTACCTCCACATATTACTTACAAGTGGCATGGTGGGTAATCTCTTATCTCCACATATTACTTACAGGTGGCATGGTGGGTAATATTTCTAATTGGCAGGGGTATATTCGTCCAAAAAAAGTGTAGGTACTACAAGAAACACTCCTTCCTTTATTATTATTATTATATATATTATATATATATATATAGATATATAGATATATAGATATAGATTAGGTATAGATATAGATATATACAAGGCTCCGTTCGGTTTGGAGGAAGAAAAAACGTAGAAATAAATAACTGCACCGGAATAAGGTAGTAGTACCTATTCTCTGAACATTCAGTTCCTATAACGCAACAATTGCTCATGGTGCTGACACGGACACGCACATATTCTTTAATAATCGTTCATCATATCTGGAATTCAGGGAAGAGTACATCACCTCCTTCGTCATAGGCTCATAGCGAGCTGTTGTAAGGCTTTCCATGTTTCACAAGGAAACTAATGATCCTCGGCGTAATTAGGTTGGTGATGAGGCCGCTGGCTTTTCCAAAGCGGTCAAGAATGTCAGAGATAGCCTTGAGCTCCTCTTTGATGGGGTTGACAAAAATTCCAGCATCATCAGCAAAAATGGAGATTCTGCAACGTGGCTTGTGCGATCTGATCGGACTGATAATACCTCGATGGCTTGCAATCGAGAGGATGCGCTGTAGTGGGTCGATGGCGAGGATGAACAACATGGGAGAGAGAGGATCGTCTTGTCTCAAACCCTTAGCATGCCGAAAAGGCTTTCCCGGGCTTCCATTTAGAAGCACTCTCGAGGATGCCGAAGAAAGCGAGAGGCACATCCAGTCTCTCCACAATTGGACAAAACCGAGGGCCGATAAAACCTCGAGAAGGTAGGCCCATCTTCCCGATTAGATGCGACAATATTGACCTTGCGGCCATCCTTTCGGTTTCCCCCGCAAAGATCGCCACTTTTTCCCCGGAAAATACTTAGGCCTACCCTTGCACTTCAGGCGTCTCCGTAAAGTTGACCTGCAGCCCCTCCTTGACAAGATTGCTGGAAAGCTGCCTGGGTGGAAGGGGAAGTTCCTTGCTCGACCTGGAAGGATTACCCTCGCCAAGTCTGTCCTCATGGCCATTGCCGTCTACCACGCAACAGTCATTCCGCTGCCCAAATGGGCTAGAAATAAGAGTACTCGCATTGCTAGAAACTTCGTCTGGGCCGGTGATGAAGGCGAGCATGCGGCTAGAGGGAAAGCTTTGGTTAGCTGGACGACACTGTGCAGGCCAAAAGATCTTGGTGGGCTTGGGATGCCTCACCTCCAGCGGACAGGACGGGCCCTCAGGCTGCGATGGCCATGGCTCCAGTGGACTGACCCACAGCGCACTTGGGCGGGGTCCAAACTTCCCTGTGACAAAGCTGATATGGAGCTATTCAGAGCTTCCACGAAGATCTCTCTTGGAGATGGCGAGAAGGCTTCTTTCTGGCTTGACAATTGGTCTGATCTTGGTCCCATTCACCTTTGGGCGCCTGACCTCTTTAATATCGCTACAAGGAAAAGTAGAAGTGTGGCCAAAGAGCTGACCGATGGAAATTGGATTCGTGCCATTTCTGTCCTGTCCACTCCGGTGCAGCTGGCCCAGTACCTCAAAGTTTGGGGCATGGTTCAGGGCACGCAGCTGATTCCAGGACAACAAGACGAGATTGTTTGGACTTTGACGGCGGACGGAAACTACAGTTCCAGCTCTGCCTACCTTGCTCAATTCCTTGGAAGCCACCCCAAGTTCATCGCCCAAAAATTATGGGCCGCCCACGCCGAGCCTAAGTGCAAGATTTTCGGCTGGCTGGCCATGCATGGAAAGCTACTTACAGCTGATAACTTAGCCACCAGAGGGTGGACTCATGATCCCATTTGCGCCTTATGCCTCAGCGCGCCTGAAACAGCCGTCCACCTCTGCAAAGACTGCCCTTTCACTACCGCCGTCTGGAACCGCACCCAAGATTGGGACAATGCCGCGAGAGAAACAAATGGCCAAGGCTTTCTTACCCTCACGGACTGGTGGTACAATCTGATTGCCCAAAGACCTACAAGCGAGAAAAGAAGATTAAGTGGACGGCTGCTTTATGTTATGTGGAACGCCTGGAAAGAGCGTAAGCATTTTCACTAACCGGCGACTGACTTACGTCGAGGTGGCGGAGATCGCTAGAGAGGATATCCTCCAGCGAACTCGCGCGTTTGCGGCCTTTGGGCCGGCCATTCCGACGGAACCTGATTAGGTGTTTTTTCGCTTTTTCCTGTTCTTGGTGCTTTCGGCATGTTTCCACCTTAACCAAAACATGCCCCTCTGTACTGTTCGATTTTTCCCTCTATCTATTTGAAAAGGCAGAGCTCCTGCCGGTTGCTCCAAAAAAAAATGATCCTCGGCGTACGGGGCAAACATGAGCGACACGTGCATATGAATTCATTGTGTGCCATCCTGTTTCGAGTAGTAACCATCAGATTGTATTATATAGTTATAAACCTTTGGGGTCCTAATTTTATTGCTACAAGGAGTTCAAAAGAACAACGCCTTTTAAAAATTCAATAAGGCCTCGTTTTGTATATAGGTTTTTAGGGGTGTCGAGGAGTATTTCCTTGGCCCAGCCCGAGATCCCGTTAAATTTCAGCTCGACTGTTTTGTAGTCCTGGTTTGAATAGGCTTAGCCCTAGACACCCTGGCAATATCCTGAGTTTGTAAGCTATCGAAATTTGGATAAATGCTTACATGAATATATAAACATCATGAGGATGCGAGTTTTGTGCAATTATAATTCATGTTGCACCCATGCAATATCCTTGTTGAAATTTTGAGCTATGTACGAGGCAAGTCATAATTCATAATGCAAATGAAAATATTCAAGTAAGATTCATTTAACAGTTACTTTATGGTTATTTCATCGGATGCAAAAAGATGGAGAAGTTATAAGTTGATACCTGGTGGCCTTCTACTCTCGTGAAAGGAATGAAAAAGGTGGTATGTTATGTCTATGTCATTTTTCAGGTTATATATGTCAGGAATTAATATACGGTATATGTTCTTAGAATTTGGCACGGATTCCATATTTGATTCACCCTTCTTCGGCCTCTTTGGTCAGCCGTTGATCTGTCCAAGTTCTCAAAATAGATGGTCCACCGGCTTTCGTCCCAACACCAGGATCTCCCCTCGACCAGGGCCGCCGCTTTCATGGCTCCTTCGGCCCTTGAA
This sequence comes from Avena sativa, assembly GCA_916181665.1. Classification (NCBI taxonomy): domain Eukaryota; kingdom Viridiplantae; phylum Streptophyta; class Magnoliopsida; order Poales; family Poaceae; genus Avena; species Avena sativa. Next base: position 362,472,749 of record OV702279.1, on the reverse strand, counting down.
CCCTCGACTTATTCGACAACGCCATGCCACTTGTATGCTCCCAATTGTTAATCCTTGTTTGTTTGGACTCTTTTTCTTTTCCTTTTTTGGGGGGGATTTCTCTTCCTTTTTTGAAGAGATGTAGTGGCGCAACTAACAGGAGTCCAAATAACACGAGGTATCCTGATACTGCCTTATGCGTATGCGTACACCCCGGCTCGAATTTCAATCAGCTTGACGGGTACGCCCAAATCCAAACGACCAAACCCCAAACGATCTGCAGCTTGCCTCCGATCCCATCAGCCCTCTGTCCGGGGACATGGCCCCTCGGAGGAAGAGGAAAAGAAGGGCACTAGTCCCGGCGACGCCGCCGGACGACGTCGTCCTCGAGATCCTAACGCGTGTCGCGGACGACCTAGCCACTCTCTTTCGTTGCGCAGTTGCATGTAAGTCTTGGCGAGCTCTCATGGCCGACCCCTCTTTCCTCCGTCGTCACTGGCCGGAGGGCGTACGCAGCCCTTCATCCTTCCTCGGTCTCTTTGCTTTGGTCGGCCATTGCTCTCTTCAACAGCACGAAGAGATGGCCCACCGACTTTTGTACCGGCACCGGGATCGCCCCTCGCCCCAGGCCGCCGCTTTCCCGGCTCGTTTGGCCCTTGCACCAACGCCGTGCCACTTGTCTCACGCCAGGGTCTCTTGCTCGTGCGCCTCGTCCCACCAGGCCATGGACAGCATAGTGGTGCACGTCTAGCAGTATGTGACATGTTTGCAGGCACGTGTGACATGCTACCCAAGCTCGAGGGGTGTGTGTATTTTGCAATAAACAATTCCGCTATTCTATCTCGACGCGGACTGTTGCTCTAACGGACGACCCACGCCATTGTCAAGCTACTCGACATTCTTCAAAGTGCTAATCATCAGCCATGATATATTTGGTTACATTATGTACACTTTCTCATCCGCTGAGTCAAGGTGGCGTACACTACCTAGCAAATGCTTTCACCTTAAGGACCGCATCTTCATCGATAGCGGCAGTATAGTGTGCGGAGGCAAGGTACACTGGCTCGTCTGGAACATCTCGTCCTTTTACACACTTGACTTCACTATTGAGAGTTGAGACCGACCACATCTGCTTAGTGAAGCTTCCGATTCCACGAGGCCAAGATGAACTCAGGCTATTACGATTCACCACGGCTTAGTGTCACCATTGATGGCAATTTATAATTCCTCCGTCTGCATTGGAAATGCCTCAAGCTAGAGATTTGGACATGCCAAGGTGAGAAAGGGAATGTCAATGGCGCAACAGACTGGGTGCGGACTAACCGAAGAACACACATAAAGGGAGTGGCCTCGATGGGCATCTCCGCCGTCGTTGGCCAGAAAGCGGTGGCTAGCCCTCGTCGCAGACCCTTCTTTTCTCCGCCGTCGTTGGCCAGAGAGCGCACGCGACCCGTCATCCTTTCTCGGATTGTTTGGTCGGCAGGAAGGCTCCAGGGGAGCATGGATATCCGGTCCGCCTACTTTTGTCCCAGTGATGCCATCGCCGCTCGGCCCCTTTCCAGGTCCCTTCGGCCCTCGCACTGCTAGCTTGCTAGACAATGCGAAGCCGCTTGTGTCATGTCATGGCGTCCTACTCGTGGAGCTCTCCCCGCGGGACCCAGAAGATAAAGGCTTGCATCTAGCCTTGTACAACATGTTCTCCGGCACGTGTGACTTGCTACCTCCATTGAAGTGTGTGTTTTTCGGCATCAAGGGTTCTGCCATTCTAGCAAATTCAGACTATTGCTCCAAGGAACAACGGTTGCTGTCGTCGTCAGGGTATTCCAGCAAATTTAAAGTGCTTGTCATGGTAGAAGAACGTGGTACGCGTAAGTTTCATCACAATATCTACTCTTTCGAGTCAAGCTGGAGCAAACCATTTGAACTTATAGAGAGCACCAACCTCCATAGCAACATTGTGGTGTGCCGCGGCAAGGTACACTGGCTCCTCCGTGACACCTGCCTTATCTGGAACCTTTACACATTTGAAGTGAGCAATGGGACTATCCATGTCTACTTAACAAAGATTTTGATTCCACATGGTGAATTTGAGTCCAACTATTACAACCGACCACGGCTTTACGTCACCATGGATGGAAATCTATCACTGCTTATCCTACATACAAAGCGCTGCAAGCTAGATATTTGGACATATCAAGGTGAGAAAGAGAGTGGTGGTTGCTCTGCAGACGACTGGTTGCGCTCTAAGGTGATCGAGCTAAAACCCAAGATGTCGCTTATTAACGAAATGGCATGCATGTGCATGTGCCAAAGGAGTGGCACGGTGCTCATCTTGGATCAATACAGTCACATGCACATTGTTAATCTAGAAACCGGGGTTATTGAGAAATTTCCGAATCAATTCCGTAGCCTGACAAAATGCAACCTTGTGCCCTTTGAGATGGATTGGCCAGCCTTCTTCGTGTCTCGCTTCGAGGCGGAAACAGAAGGAATAAAACAAGAATAGATGGACTGTGTACTTCTGTATTTTTATGCGATTAATTTCAACATGTACCTTATTAAGCTTTATCATTGAGTATGTAAGCTATGTCAATTTGGATAAATGCCCACAACAATTTTTAAGTTTGTAACAATGGTCGGATGCAAGTTTAGTGCAATTATAATCCCTGTTCACATCCAGTTATTTGCACCGATGCAATATCCTTGTTGCAATTTTGAGCACTTTACGAGTAGAGTCATGGTTCATGAATATGTTTCAACATGCTGACAAAAATATTCAAGTAACATCCGGATAATAGTTACTGTCAGGTAGTTTCGTCAGATGCAAAAAAGATGGGGAAAATAAAATGTTATACCTGGTGGTCTCGTACTCCCATGGAATGAGTCAAAGAGTGATCGTAATATTGTCAGGTTATGTCAAATTAACATGCAGTCGTGCCCTAAAAGATTGAGGAAAATATTGACTGAAATTTTGTAAAACGGAATGACACGCATTTGCATGCATAAAACATCGAAAGATCTAGGAACTTAATTTCAAGAGATTACAAGACAAGGAAGCATGGTTGTGCTCCATGCATGTCTCATCAAATCATAAAATAGAATGACACGGATTTGCACGCATAAAATGGTTGTGCTCCATGTCTCATAAAGTCATAACAAGATATGTGTTCCATGTCTCCCAGTAAGAAGATTGTCACACAAGTTATGGCAGTTCTGGATGAATTCGGTGAGGAGTCCAAAACTCTAGACATAGATATGGACAGGACTGGGAAAATAAGATGGGATCGTATACCTACCAGCCTGGTAGGTTCACCCCAGTTGGAAAGGAGGGAGTATCAAATTACTAAGAACTGTGCCCACAAAAAAAAAATACTAAGAACTGGAAGCTGGCCATATGCAGCTCAATTTGCAATAGCTTGAGAAGCAGAATGTTGTCTCCGTTCTGTTGTCATTCTTTTATAACAGAGCTAAATGCTCTGTTCCAATCATTAATTATAATAACAGATGTAGTAAAAGATCCGCTCCAATTTCTTAATCCCTGTTTTTTTTTTTGTCTCTTCTTTGTTTTTGGAGAAAAAGGTGTTCGTTTAGACTTTGGTGTGCTGACCCTTAATTTGGTGACCTGTTCAAATAGTAGTATACCAGCAAATAAGAGATGTACTAGCATCACAATTGCTCCCTCCGTTTCAAAATATAAGATGTTTTAGCTTTGTGAAGCAAATGTATCTAGACTACTTTTAGTATGTAGGTTCACTCAGGTTTGGAATGAATCTACACACTAAAACAAGTCTAGATACATTTTCTTCACAAACCTAAAACATCTTATATTTTGAAACGGAGGGAGTACATCAGAAGACCGAAGACGAGTCCAAATAAACAGAACTGGAGAAGAAAACGAGAAAGGTATAGATAAACGTAACGTGAGAGAGATATAGTATATACCTGTCTGAGGCGTACGCCCCCAACCCCAAGATTCGATCTGCAGCCTGATGCCTCCAATAGGCAATAGCATGGACAACGTCGGCCTCCTAGAGGTACAGGGGAGGCGGAAGAAGACAGGGGCGCTCCCCGAGGACGTCGTCTTCGAGATCCTCCTGCGTGTTGATGAAGGCCCTGCCCTCTTCCGCTGTGCCATGGCGTGCAAGCCATGGCACGCCCTCGTGGCCGACCACTCCTTCCTCCACCGTCGCTGGCCCAACGGTGCGCGCCGCCGGTCCTCCCTCGTTGGCTTTGTTGCCCAGCATCGGCATATCCGTGCAACATCAATACCTAGACAGCCGGCTTTCATCCCGGCGCCGCAGTCGCCGCTAGGCAGCCTGTTAGCTAAGGCTAATTGACAACTGTATAACTTCATGGAACCTATGGTCATGAATATGATGTTTATTTTAGAAGTTCGATGTCCTGACTTTGGACTGGTCCAGATCTTCAAATCCAACCATAACCTTCTCTAACTGACACGTTCAACCAATTTCAGCATGGAGCAGGTCCAGCTGATAACTTGGTACTGGTAGCATCAAGCATATGAATATCTGCTCTGACATTGATTAGTGTCGGATGGCATACTTCTAAACTATCCACCAAAACAGATGAATAACTGGTTGACTAAACCCTCCATGAAGTGAGCATCATCAGAGAGGATATGGAGCGAGGATGGCTTAATCCTACACAGAAACAAAATTTTCCATCCACCTACAGATGTGAAGCCTCACGGTATATGTCGTCCCTCCAAAGGCCGCAAAGCCTCCGAAACCGGCATACCTATAAGCACTCTAGCCAGAGAACATGCCCCCAAGTCGTCTCCAAGAAACCACGGTGGCTAAGGTTTTAGGAACTATGGAAAAGTGACCACATAAGGGCCCGTTCGGTTTACCTTGGATTGTCCTGGTTTGACATGGATTGATGTGGTTTAAATCCCATTTAAGTCAAAATATCCTCTAATCCAATCTAATCCAGTCCAATCCAACCTAGAGGTTGATTAACCGAACATAGCATAAAAGGTGTAATGTTGTGATTACCGTAGTCCAGAAAGTAACTACTGTTCAATAAAACAAAGTTCCTAACAAGGTGCCGAATAACTATAGGGTATGTCTACTCCGAGAAAAACCTAATTGCTGATATATAAGATTGGATAGAACAGCAATCTTACGGCATGTTTCTTGTTAAAAGGAAGGAAACGTTGCCGTTGGCCTTGTAGGCAGTATCTGTTAGTAAGCTATGACAGACCGGTGAGAGCTAACAATGGAAGGTAATCAGCTAATGCCAATAGCTAAGATTAAGATTTTTTTAACCAATTTCACATGGTTAGCCGAAAGAGACTCAAGTGCATGAGGTGCCTGAGGTCCCATGTGAAGTCATGAATTGGATCAACTGCTAACCATTCTGACAATAATATTCAGAGATAGCTATTATCTCGTGGTTCTGACAGACTAAAAACGATGGAGAAAATACAAAGGTACAAATGGTGGTTTCACCAAAGGAACTGTATGCCTTCATCAAGTCATGTGCGGTACAGTCACATGCGAAATCAAAACAAGATTGCTCAAGATAAGAACAAAACTCGTCGCTCCAGCATAACATTGAAACGAGCAATCACATACCAGCGTTCCTGTGGATATGATGTCATAGTTGTCCCATTTTTCTTCTGTTTTTGGTCTCCATTTGACTGATCAATAAACCTTTTGTACTTATAAGTGTATTGGAGCAGGGCCAGCATGTCCTCTCCATTTGACTTGCTTTCTAATGTTGATGAATTTTCTGTGGACAATATCTGCTAGGGATTGATTGGCATCAGAAGAATGATGTCAGGAAAACAAGCTCCTGGTTTTCAGCTTCTCTAGAAGGAATGACTCCTCGCTTATACAGAGCTGACGTTTTTGTTGGCTCAACTCCCTTGTATAGCTGATCCTAGACCTGTATACCTTGTATCTCCGCCGTCTGTCCGTCGCCTCTTTATCAAAAAATTACATACAGGGCATCCCTACAGTTTTTCGGTCAAAAGATAAGTCAGGAAAACAAGCACTGCAGAAAAAACTCACGAGATGTGAACTAAGTTCATGTCGGAAAGGAGGCTCACCTCACATTGTTTCTCAAAATCATTTACTGAAACATTTCTCATTGCTGAACAGGAAAACTGAATCCAGTATGATAAGGTAAAACATACTGATTTCACTGCATCAGCAGCTCATGCTGTACATGGATGGCACACGCAATTACTAATGGCCACAAGTCAGTACTAGCAGTATATTCCAGTATAGCACCAACCAAAAAAATAAGGTGCGTCGACAGTTAGATTGTTTAAGGGAAAAACTTTGATAGTGATTGCTTCAGACACAGAGAACAAAGTAAAGAGTGTTGTTACACCAGCTGGCACTGCTTGCCCATGGTTATCTTCTTGCAGGTCCTGATGAATAAGCAAAAAAGGCATCAGCATAAATGTGGCCATCTGTTCGAGAAATCGATCTATGAAATAAGGCTGAAGTTGGACGGGGAATTCAAATGCACACAACCATATAAGCATTGGAACCAATGAATGTTATTCTATGCAACAACAATTTAAATATTTTGTGTAAATAATTCTAGGATTCCAGGCCCACATGATTGGGACAGCATACTACCAGAATATGCGTACCAATTATATCAAATGCCTAAGGTCACTACACTATATAATATGATAAACCTGCTATAGCAATGCCGATATATCAGTAACAATATGAACTTTTCGAACAGTAGAGAAGTTAGCAAAGAAATATCACTGTAGGAGTGTGGAAAAGGCAGAAAAGGAAATCTGCATAGCATATCGAACTTACAATCCCACACTGATGTTGCTGAATTTGCAGATGATGGCTAGGAGTGAGCACAACAAAAAGGCACAGGATTATAGGATTTTGTTACGTTTATAGCATTCTTCTCATGCAAGTCTGGTGCTAGCATCTGTCAAAATGAAACAAAAATGAGTGAAACAAGCGCTAGGTTGACAGCCATGCAATTAACTTGATAACCTTAGAAGGAACAGCATAGCCAAGAAGATTGGAATAAACAGAGGAATTCTCTACAGAGATAACATATTTTGCTATATTAGTCCATAATTACTAGGTCTTGCATGGAATTGAACAATTGTCAATCAAAGATAGCAAAATTGAACATGCATGTTCCATTTCATAGAAAAGAAGATGCCGCGCCTAGACAGGTCATATTTGAAGAATGAACCACAAACAAAGATAACAATTTCTCATGATAAACAAGCAATTTTTAACTATGTACATTCTTCAAGACAACTCTAATTACAGTCATACCAATGAAGTTGAATGAACCATAGGAGATTAAGAGACGTTGCAAAATAGCTGCTTGGGCGACTGCGATTCCTTTTTCTAATTTGCACTCCTCGAACACACTAGTGTTACTGCCGGCATCAACTAAAAGTATTTTCTTTAATCATACAAAAAAGATGAACTAGCAGCAAGGAGGTACTAGCGAAAGTGCTTGCCTAACTCACAGCATCAAAGCTCAAACATGTAAAGAGGTATTAGTAAAAGCGAATGCCTAAGCACCGCAAATTGGATACTTCACAGCACTGATCAATGCTCAAGCAAGAAAAGAGGTAAGCACAATCAAAGTTTGTTAACTCACAGAAATGATCAAAGCTCGAGCTGATTTTTCCAAGCTTACTCTCTCCTCTCTCAAACGTGCTTGACGAGAGGTGCTGTGCCCTGCACGAACAAAAACGCCTGAAAATTATGAGTTCACCATAACTGCATGGTAGGACCAAGTACCAGTGTACAAGATACTAGCTATTTATTTTGTGCTAACCTGTTTAACATTCTTGATCTATTCTTCCATGAGATTAAAGAATCCAACAATTGGAGAACTTCAAAGCAGCATTTGGTCTGCCTAAACTTGGTGCAAACATCTCCCATGGAAATGCAGAGATATTGAGTTTTCAGGGTACTAGGGTGTGCATCATGTGGAAAAATCCATAGGCCTCTGATGTGAATCTGAGGAACTCTGAACCCAACTCAGAGTTTATTTTCCTTGCATGCCTTTCTGATATGCCAACGTGATGATTCAGCTTGCTGCATGAGAAATAACAGACCCAGTATAGAGCTTTTGTAGTGCACAATAATTTGTCAAGGAGGAAAGCCAAGTGTTGGTGCAACACCAGATCTTCTCATTAGTTCAACGTTAACAAATCTTGTATCCTTCATCTTTAGAAGGCTATTATCAATGAAGACAACTAGGACGAATTGGTCAGATCCAGTTCTGCCCGCCTGTAACAAATTAAACAGCTTAAGAGATCCACCTCTGCTTCCCTGATACCCTGTATCTACGAAAACGTTGCTTTTACTGCACTTATCATTCCTCCCATTCCCTGAAATACTGTTGATCCTAAGTTCCTGTCCAAACACATGGATGGGAACTGAAGTTTCATAGAATTGAGAAGCAGCACCAATGGAAATATTCCGCGCATGATCAGAAATTTCAGGATCTTTCTCTTCTTCCAATGTAAACAGTCCAATTTCTTCAAGCTTGGTACTTTCATCCCTTTGTTCTGAATAGCAGTTATCTGTAATATTCAGCTCTGAACCATTTCCAGTTAAAATTTCTCGAGGGCCTCTTATCGGTTCCATCAAACAGTCAGATCTTTTGTACATTCCTACAAGTGCATTTGCAACGTATACATCAGAAATCAAACCCATTTTAATAATGGAAGCATGCAGTTGTCTTCCCAAATCAATGGCACATAGGTCAGCACATCCCCGTAAAATTCTTGCAAAGGTAACACGGTTTGCACGCAAGCCACTGTGCTGCATTTTGGAGAAAAGTTGAAGAGCTTCATCGCTGCATCTGTTCTGAATATAACCCAACATTAACATTGCATATGAATTGATGCTCCAACTTCGCATGCTATGGAAAAATCTACATGCACTGGCAATGTGTCCACACTTGACATAGAGGTCTATGATAGCATTTCCAACAATGACATCCACATATTCAGAACCAGTCTTTATAAGATAGCCGTGCATCTGTTCACCAGCCTCCTTTGCACCAATATCGGCACATGCACGTAGAACAATTGAACAAGTGAAATGATCAGGACGCAGACCAGAATGATATTCACTGGAAAAGAGCAGAAGAGCATTCTCTGGCAGGAAATTCCAGCAATACCCAGACAGCATCGCATTAGTTACAACTAGATTTCTGGGAAACAATGTGTGGGAGAATAACTCAGCAGCACACTCCATGTGATGACATTTTGCATACATGTTTACTAGGGATGTGCTAATGAAGTCAACAACCAATAACCCAACTTTAAGAGCTAGAGCGTGAATCTGCTGTCCCTTATCCATGTCTTGAAGTCCTGTGCATATATTTATGATAGTAGCAATACAGTGCTGATCTAATGCTGTTCCAGAGTTTCTTAACCCTCCAAAATAACCAAATGCTTTTTCAAATTCGAGGTTCTTGACGCAGCCTGCCATGATTGCAGCCCACGATACAACATCTCGCGAATGTGCAGTTTTGAAGATTGCTTCAGCGTGCATCAGCGATCCAAGTTCAGAGTATACCGATATAAGAGCATTACATACATTTATATACGAGAAGCTTCCAGATTTCAGTGTATAAGCATGTACCTGTTGAACTTCCTCTTTGATATGACAGACATCTAGCACGGTGACCAGATCTCCTTCCCTTAAACTGAGACCCGAAGAAAGAAGATGTTCTGCAAGTTTCACTGCTTCATCCTGACAACCGTTTGAGTGATAGCCTGATATAGCCAAAGAATACAAAGACGCGTCACGCCTTCTAACTGCAGCAACAAGCTCTCCAATGTACTGGGTATCACCTACCCTCCCGGCTGACTTGACCAGCTCAGACACAACAAAACAATCTCTTTCTAATCCCACTTTAAGTGCATAAACATGGATGTTCCTACAAAGCTCAAACATTTCCAGAATAGCAGCGACCCCAGCAGCTAACCTCAGTGACACCACATCCATTGCAATGCCAACTCTATGCATATCCCTGCAGAGCTCAGCAGCCTCCAGAACACAACCATTCTCAATAAAACCTGAAATCATAGCATTCCAAGCAACCGAGCTTTTCACCGGGATTTCATTGAAGAACCTAATAGAACAGCCCACATTGCCACATTTCGCATACATATCCACGAATCCAACTTCCACGAACCTATCAACACCTAGGCCAGACCTGATCACCAGTCCATGTACCATGAGCCCCAGCTCCAGGACGCCGGACCTGGCACATGTGTTGAGCACCGACGATATGACAAACCGGTTTGGCTTCACGTCAGAGGACAACAGCCCCTTGAACATCCCGATGGCCTCGACCCAGAGACCCCGGCTGGCGTGCGCGGAGATGACGGTGCACCAGGACGCGACGTCCCTGTGCGGCATTTCGTCGAACAGGTGGCGGCAGGCCGCCAGGGAGCCGCCCTTGGCGTAGGTGTCCATGAGGACGTTGGACACGAGCGTGTCGGGGGCGAAGCCGCGCTTGAGGACGTGCCCGTGGACGGCGCCGGCCCCGGCGGCGAGCGCGTCGAGCGCGCAGCGCCGCAGGAGGCGCACGTAGAGGCGCGCCTCGGAGGACGGGAAGAGGAGCTCGATGGGGCCCACGATCTCCAGCACAGCTGATACGGTCCCATTCGCGCCGCAGCCTCGTGCAACGGTGCGTCTTGTGGTGGTGGCAGCGGCGGCGGACGAGAGGAGCCTAGATGGGGTCGGCTTGCATGACAGCGCGGAGTGGAGGAGTAGCAGGGGTAGAGACCGTAACATAAGCGAGGCGGTGGGTGGGTCGCCGTGGATGGGCGGCGGCGGAGAAGGACGGGATCTCCACGGGCATAGTCGCCGGCGGCGGCGGAAATGGGCTTGGAGGGGAGGGCCAGCTTGGTCAGAGAGTCATAGGCTCCAGGCTCCAGCCAGATTTGTTGCTGCTGCGCCGCAGCCGCATCTCTTCCCCACACTAGCTGTAAGAAGAACCGTTCGAGCTCCTCTCGACCGTCCGATCTTAGTCTGGAGTGTCAGTAGTTCCAAACTCCTACGGCGTATTTTCGAGTTTTCAAAAAATGTGAGATAAATCATAGACATTTTTTATAGGGAAATGATAGGACTCTTCCGGGGGATCGTATCCCCTGGTCGCTAGTTGGTAGTGCGCGTGCGTACGACCGTTCACCCTGGGCCCACCTTGCTTCGTCCTAGTTGTTTTCTCAATCAATACGCGTTAAGTCGCTGGGTTCCATGGCTGGCCCTGCCCCAAGCTGCTGCAGTCCTGCCGCTCGTGCTGCGTGTACCGGCTTCGAGGACGATGTGAGCGTCTTCCCGCCATGGCCTCGCTCCGGTAAAGCTGCTCAGCCGCGCCGACGTTGCTACACAAGGGCACCGACATTGCTACAGAAGGTCACCAGCGTTGCTACGTACATCGTCGAGGTTTGCTACATGGGGGTCGGCGGCGGTGCTACGTGTGGCCAGCGGTGGTGCTACACGTGGCGTCATGTTTTGTTGCATGCGTCCGACAGTGGTGCTACAATATTATAAATGTTTTGCTATGAGATCTTCAGCGAGGTCTCCGGCGAAGTTGGATTTGCTAGACATTTTTTCTATAAACTTTTAGCGGTTTTGCTACAATAGCGCAAAGGTTTTGCTACACTTGTTCTCCGGTTTTGCTACATTAGCATAATTCTTTTGCTACATAGTTTCCGGCGAAACTCCGGCGAGGTCTCCGGCGAAAGCCTTCGGAGAGGTCTACCGGCGAGTCTCCGGTGAGGTCGGGTTTGCTACATTAACACAACTTTTTTGCTACACAGTCGCCGGCGAGATCTCCGGCGAAATCTCCAGCGAGGTCCAGTCTAATTTTCTATTTTTTAGGTCAAATCGTTTTCTGCTACATGTATCAAAAACGGGACTAGTTATAGCAAAAACGGGATTTTATGTAGCAAAAGCGGGATTTTGATCCAAAAAAATGACACGTGGTTGGCTGGGGACCCGGCGGATAAAAAGCACAAATCCCCCCAGGGACGCGTAGGTCTGCCCTTTTCTATATCTATCTTGTGCATCTATGAAATTTATGTCCCAAGTATGACCATATATGACTTGTGCAAAAAAGAAAATACCTAATTGGTATCTTCTTGATATTACTCCATATGTTCGCGAATATAAGATCTTTTAGGTACATTTTAAAATGGACTAGATTCACTCTAAAATGAGTGAACCTACACCACTAAAATATGTCCATATATACATGTATACTTTAGAAAAATACTATAATGTCTTATTATTAGTGAACGGAAACAGGGGGAGTAATATATTCACTTTGTTAAAAAAGTCCATAGTATTCCCTCCGTTTATTTAAAATATAAGATGTTTTAAGTTTATAAAAAAAAATGTATCTTGACTTCTTCTAGTGTCTAGATTCACTCCAAATCTAAGTATCTAAGTGAACCTACGTACTAAACGTAGTCTAAATACATTTGTTTCATAAAGCTAAAACATCTTATATTTTGAAACGGAGAGAGTATTATGTGTTATTCACACATCATCTAAAATTATAGATGTACAAGATACGTAAGATACCAGGTGAACGATCACAGCGTGACAACTGTCTCGTTGTTCCAGCTTACCTTATGTCGATGTTCTAATTCTCACATATGTGCAGGTTCAAATGGTTAGACAGCTAACCTAGTTTCGACAAGGCATGGTCAACTAAACTTTGTAGCACCTCACACCTGTAAGTAGATCACGCACCGGTACAGCCTTAGGCTTTCCTCTTCTGCACCAACTTAAAGTGAACAAAAATACCATGATGAATCACACAGCACAAAAATGGTGCTCTCCACTTACTCCACTCCCATTGGTGCTCCGTGTCAGGAGGCCCGGAACATTCTTCCTCATTAACGCAGTTGTTACCACCAGATCACTACAACTCATCCACTGATACTTCTTCCAAGGTCAATGCGGCGACAAAAAGAGTACAGCAATTTACAAAAACAAAATTGTATTGTTTCTCTATTTCCAGACAACAAATATGCTATAGATGACAGATCATGGACATCCCAGCTTCATCCATGCGGCGCCATACAAATCTACACAGATAACTCTGTTCCTTGCTCATGTAATCAGAAGACGATCAACAAATTTACTAAATGGTGGAACCCAAAAAAAAGAAAAGTGTATGGAGAACCATCTAATACAATGCCCGACGACGACGAATCAGTAGTTCTTATTGGTTTAGTTGGTCAAGGGTCTCCAGCAGCACAGGCCTGAACCGGTTGCAGTCGAGCCTGACGTTCTGCTTATCCATGAAGGTCTGCCTGATGAACTCGAATCCCTTGTGGAAGGCGAGCGGGTTCTTGAAGATCTCGTGGTCCAGCGGGTACTGGTCGGTGAGGCTGCTCTCGTGCACGGCGATGCTGTACTGCTTGTACCGCAGGCCCATCTGCTCCGACGGGTTGCCGAAGTCGATGCGGCACACGCCTTCTATGCCACCCCATGGCACAATCTGAATTAGTGTGGCCTTATCTGGTAAGAACACACAGTTTGTGAGCCCAGCACCGTGGACACCCATCATCACGTCGACGGAGTTGACCACCTTGGAGAAATGGGAGAGGTCAGAGCTCACGTTGGCTTCTTCAACCACAACCTCGAAACCCAACTCCTCGGCCATTTTGACAATCTCTGGTAGATTGAGGAACATTCTTGTCCTCTGCCTTGAGATGATGAGCAATCTCGGCTTGGACTTGGGTATCTCGCCAAGCGCAGACACGGTGTCCCTGGGCAACGAGTACGTCCTGCGCATGAACCTGTTGAAATCCACCATGGAGTAGTTGTGGGGAGCCTTCGAGGAGTCGATCGTGAACTCCATGTAGGCATGGAGACCGACTATGGCGTGCTTGAAGCAATGCACCTCACCGTCTTTGTTGAAATCGATCAAGGGGTACTTGGATAGCTTCTCAAACACCACATGGTACTTGTTCGTCCACCAAACAGCCATGTCTGTGATCAGGAACTGAACCTCGCCATTGAACTCGCTTGCAGTCGTGAAGAGGGGGACGAGCACATCTGTGAAGTCGTGGAACAGGTTTCCGGTGTATCCAGTCAGAGCAAAGACCACAGCAGGCACATTGTGGTACTTGGTACACTCAGGTGCCACTTTGCTTGATTTCACTGTCAGCTCTCTAAGCTTGCCGAGGCAGAGCTCGTCGCCTTTACGAGGGTAGGGCTTAATTTTCCATACCTCGTTTCTCTTTGAGCTGGCAGGTTCCATGTACATCACCGAACTTGCGTTCGGGTGAATCTTAATATTGCCCCGCATCTCGCAGACATTAGCTCTGAAGTTTGAGAAATCACAAAGTGGCTTCCTCTCCCACTCCGCATTATTCCGAGCTGCAAAGATAGAGTATATAATTAAAACAAAAGAAATGGAAAGGGTTGGACATACACATATGTCAATATCTCATTGCAAATGTGCATATTATCCATCAGTATAAGGATGAACTAACAGACAGTGACTCAAACTGTTATGGAATGATTCGCTGAACTAAGAACATAACCACCAGATTCAGCTGATCAGATGATGATGAATTGTTCTCGTGGCATACGTTTGTTTTACTGTACCATACTAACCTTGTAGCTGAGATCTACCGTTGGCGTCACTTTCGTCAGCAACCGCTCCAAGCTTAGTTTCTGTAGACACATCAGTAGAGCCACCAATAGCAAGTAAGTATCATCATCAAAGTTACTAAACAATAAAACAGCTACATACCAAATCACCAACAGCTAGATCAACAAAGATGAGAAGTATGAGCTTGTGCTACCTTCTTGCTTGGCATTGTCGCTGTCCTCGGCGTCACGGATGGTGTAGTTAGAAACGGTTGGGAGGGTCATCTTGTGATGCCCCGCCTGGTGCCCCTCCTTGCCTTCCTTTTCCTCTCCAGCTCCACTACCTACAAAATGCGGTGCAGATTCAGACAGAAAGCAAAGTCAGCATCAATCTCAAAGAGGCCAAATCCGTTGTGATCTGGGTCTCTGGCTGCGGATAGAATCCGAGTGGAAGAAGCTCGGTGGGCACTGGAAGCCAGTGCTAGACAAAGAAATTATTGAGGGGACGGCTCACCTAACAGCTGAGATTCAGTAGTTTTTTCCTCGTTTTTGGCCTGTTCGGGCTCCTCGCTGGTGAGCGCCCTCTTCTCCTCCTCCTCCTCACTGGTCCCTGTCACGGCGAGAAGGGTCGGTGAGTACCATATGACCGAACATCTCAATCGAGAAATTCCAAGATTGTTTGTTACACATCGGTAGACTGATATTAGAGGGTAGGCCCCGAGATTTGAAGATGGTAATTGGGTCAGTACAGAGGTTGGGTTTTCACCTTCCTCGTCGTCCACCACCTTGGGATCCTGGGCGGCGGCGGATCTCTGGGTCCGGGCGTCGTCGTCGTCGACGGTCTGGCGGATCAGGAGCGAGCGCGGCGCCTGGTCCACCGACAGCCGGCCGTTCACTGCGCACAGGGCAAGATTCGAGCTTGCTTGGTTACCAACAAAGATTATTCCTTGCCAAGAGAGGGAGGGAGGGAGGAATGAAGCGAGTGGCTGGGCGTGCGTACGGTTGAAGAGGAGCGCGTCGGGCTTGGAGACGACGACGAAGGTGAGGGTGACGAGGAAGAAGCCGATGACGAGGACGAGCAGGCGCAGGCGCCGCGACTCCTGCCGGAGGCTCCGCACCAGCTTCGCGCGCTCCACGGCCTTCATCGATCCCCGCCCGCCCGAGCTCTGCTGCTGCTGCTCCTCCTCCTCCTGGACAAGCAAGCTCGCTGTCGCCTAGCGAGCAAGATACGGAGCAGAGGAGGGGCTCTGGCGCTAGCAGGGCTGGATCGGAGTCCAGATCCGTGGAGCAGCGGCACGAGCGGGGTGAGGGCGAGGCGGGCTACTCCATGTGCAGTTCGGGAAAGGAATAAGGGGGGAGGAATGGAGATTTGAGGACGGGGAGAGTGTGCAAGCGGCGGTGGGGAAGCGATGAGATGAGAGAGTTAGGCTTGCTGGGGTGTGGACGGATGCCTGCCTCTTTTCGTCAGCTTTCCTGTTCCGTTTCTTGCGGTGCTTGTCCGTCCCGGTGTTCGGCCGGGTGTGCCGGTGCTCTCTTTTTTTTTTTTTTTGAGGAAGAAAGTTGCATGTGTCTCGTCATCATTTGGTCTGAAATGGGAATATGGGATACAGAACACAACCACGCGGGTACACACCGTCGGTGAAGACTCCCGAACCACACCACACAGCTGTACTGCGAGTTTACAGGAACGACCTCCAAGAAAACGAAATAGCTAAACAGTCCAAGGAGGTCCCTTCGTGCAAAACGCCACGACGTCGCCGCATGAGAGCGACCAGACCCGGGCTTCCTCGGGCCGGGCCTAGTTTTGGGCTGGGCTCTAAAAAGCCCGAAAAGAAAAGGCCAAGCTCAAAAAGCCCGAAAAGAAAAGACCCGGGCTTCCTTGGGCCGGACCCAGTTTTAGGCTGGGCTCCGAAAAGCCCAAAAAAAAAAGGCCAAGTTTGAGCCTGACTTTGGCCCGGAGCATCAAAATTGTAGCTTTTCTTCATTTAAATATAATATTTTAACCACTTTTGGTTGGCATGCTTCTGCTGGTTCGGTGCTCGAGTCTAGGACCAGACGGTTCACGCTTGTCTTGTCGATTTGGTGCTAGCGTTTTTAACCGGGCTTAAGACCGGCTAGCCATCTTCTTCTCGGTCCGGTGCCAACATCGGTCGACCAAGCTTGGGACAGGCTGGCCTTCTCCAGTTTCTTCTTCTTGTCTTTGCTTCTATTCATGTGATCTTAGTGTCTTGGTCCAGTGGAGGTATTTCCTGTGACTTGTAACTAAGCATAACATATCAGAGTGAAATAGCATGCCATCTAAAGGGTGTCAAATTTACATATAGAAAGGGAAAAAATTCCACCAATCTTGGAAAGATTTAGCTCGTGCTAGGGGTCATTAGTCCACTCGGGGGACTTGGAGGTCTTGGATTATGGATGTCTAGAGGGTGGGTTGTATCTCTAGGAGAACCTACTCTGTTATACACAACAAAACCCCCAACAGACTAGCTTGCCAGCGATAGTGAAGTATGTTAGAGTAGAAAGTGGTCGAGATCTAGCTGAGAGTAGATAAGGTGTTGTAGTCACAACTTCGCCGCCTCCTTTTGTAGCTCGGGAAGCGAAAGCACATGCCACGTGTGTCCTTTGCCATGTTATTGTTTTGCTTTTAAAAAAACTGGCTTAAAAGTATAAAATTGATTTTGTTCCGTGTGTAGAGAGTCAACTTGGCATCAAAGATTTACTCTTAAGAGCTTACTTATAATTTCTATGTTTTATGAAAACGACGATATAAATGGTGGTGGATTATGCTCTAAAGATTCTCTCCCAAGGTTTTGCTTGTATTTTCTAAGTTTTGTAGGGGGTTTATGTTCTCCGAGGACTATTGTCCCACATAGGGTCATTTTTTGTGTAATTTGTTTTCTATATTTATATAGTTGATAATATTGTCAAACAAAAAGACATGGCATCATGAGCTACACATAATAGCTAATGCATGGTCAAGATTGCTTCTTTTGAAAGCTTCCCTTTCACTCTAACATGTCTAGGCGAGCTATACTCTGTCTCAACTTCAGTTCACTCCTCATCTTAACTCCACTTCATTTGTTAACTCTGGAAATGTAAAAAAGTATTTTGCACCATGATCTTTTTCATACAACACAACTCTTCAGGTGGCTCCATTATCAAAGCATAACATAACAAAATGTTGGTACCAGAGTACCAAAGTACAAAAGAAAAGCCAATCAAAAAAGAACTAATAAAGGTACAAAGGATGAACCACAGGATCACCACTATAACCTATACTGTTTTCATCCATACTAAACTCGTTTTTAACCATTAGAAACGAAAACGTCGAGGACCAGACTTTCTCCAACAAGGTTTTTGGCTCTTTTTTACACAACCAAAAGGTTACAAGCCTCTCGTTTGTCACATGGCCTATTAGGGAGGATCATCTTCGAGCTTTAATCCACTATAATTTCTTCATATTCTCCATTAGTAATCATGAGTGAAACCAAGCTTGATCTTCCTGCCTGATGTGCCATGATAGCTACACGCTAAAGACGTTCTGATCCTTCTATCATGTTCCTCCTATCCACCTCGTTTTGAAGACCTGACCAACAAAGAATAAAAACAGATGTATAACATACCAACATCCACAACATGAATTTTTTGAACCACATTACCGAGGGGAAGCCGCTACGGTGTAAACATGCATATTAGTCCCAAAGGGAGAATTTTTTAAATCCCCCGAAAATATTGAGTGGAACATGTAGGTCTATAAAATCACCGATGGTGGAGCTAATGGTGCTCCACATGTAGAGAATTGCGAGACACTCAAAACAGAGGTGTCTAATGGTCTCATCGGCAATACAAACCTACAATTATGGTTCCCTAGCCATGTTCTTTTTACATAATACTGTCTTTTGTTGCAGTGGTAAATTTAGTGATTACATTCAGATCTAGTTTATGTAAAGTTTGTTGTAGAAAGTCTAGATTATCACTTTCCTTCCTCTTTTTGTTGCAATTATATCTCTCGTTACCACCATTCATTTTGTTCGTAGTAATTTTTTCCATACATCACCGCTCTAGATCCGGGTTCCATTGCCAAAGGATAACATAACAAACTTTTGGTATCGGAGTAACAAAGTACAAAAGAAAAGAGAGGCGAACAAGAAATAAGAAAGGTAGAAAGGATGAACCATAGGATCACCAATACAAGCTTGACCATTTTCACCCGTACTAAAATAGTTTTTAACCATGAGAAACGTAAACATCGAGGACCGGACTTTCTCGAGCAAAGTTTTGGGCTCTTTTTTACACAACCAAAAGGTCACAAGCCTCTTGTTTATCACATGGACTATTAGGGAGGATCATCTTCGAGCTCCAATCCACCATAATTTCTTCATATTCTCCATCACTAATCATGAGTTAAACCAAGATTGATCTTCCTGCCTCATGTGCCATGATAGTTCTTAGTTCTAGGCTACTATAGGTAGATGCACTATAGGATTAGATCGGGAGATCTGAGAGAGAGAGAGAGAGAGAGAGAGAGAGAGGAGAGGTACCACCTGCGCCTATGCTTGACGAGCATGAACCGGAGGGGATGCCGGAGCTGGTTCCGGCGTCGGTGTCCATGGGAAAAGGGAGTAGGGTGAGCGTGCAGCGAGGGTGGCGGCAGTGGAGCTTCCCGTCGGTGCAGCGCTAGCCTAGATAGGATTGGCTTGTGGGTGGGACGGCTAGGGCATGGCTAACCTTGTGAGGCGTGCTGCCGGCCCCCTACCTCCTTAATATAGCGTTGGTCGACAGGGGGCCACTAACCAGATGCGGTTGGGCGCCCCCTATCAGGGCGCGGATAGGGTTCCCATCGAGTCGTTGGACTCGTTGGGGTGGAGATCAATCTAACATTCTCCCCCTTGATCTCAACTTTACTTTTAACTTTATACTTTATACTTTACTCGTTTCATCACGGATCGGTACATAGAGCATGTTTCATCGTCTCAGCTCAATTGCCGATAGAATCAGACAACCACTACATACTTTTTAATTTTGAAACAAATCCTGTTACTTTTGGGCCTCTGTAGTCCAGGAATCATAGGCTTTCCATTAAACCCATGTCGTCTATGTGTTCCTTGAACACATTGGGTGGTAAGCCTTTCGTTAGCGGATCCGCAAGCATATCCGTTGTCCTTATATGCTCGAGAGTTATAGATTGATCCTGGACTTTATCCTTCACAACATAATACTTTATATCTATTGACTTTGTAGCATTACTCGACTTGTTGTTGTGAGCATAGAATACTGCGGGCTCGTTGTCACGGTATATCTTTAGTGGCCTGCTTATGCAGTCTACCACTTTCAAGTCGGGTAGAATTTTTTTTAACCATAACGCCTGTCCCATGGCCTCATAACATGCTATAAATTTTGCATACATCGTAGATGATGCAACTATCGACTGTTTGGCGCTTCTCCATGAAATAGCACCTCCTGCGAGAGTAAAGACATATCCTGTCGTGGACTTTCTGTCGTCTTTATCTCCCGCAAAATCCGCATCTGAATACCCTTTTATCTCTAGGGAATCAGATCTTTTATATGTTAGCATGAGGCCTTTTGTGCCTTGCACATAACGCAAAGCTTTCTTTACCATCTTCCAGTGTTCTATGCATGGATTCTCTTAATATCTACCGAGTACCCCGGTGATAAAAGTTAAGTCAGGGCGAGTGCACACTTGTGCATACTGTAAGCTTCCAACAGCCGAAGCATATGGTACTGACTTTATTTGATCGATCTCATATTGGTTCTTTGGACATTGGGATTTCCCAAAACTATCGCCCTTGACTATGGGAGCAGGTGTTGCATTACTCGCATGCATATTGTATTTCTTTAGAATCTTTTCACAATATGCTTTCTACGACAGTCCTAACACTCCATTCTTTCTATCTCGGTGAATCTCTATGCCCAAAACATAAGAAGCTTCACCAAGGTCTTTCATGTCAAAATTTGAAGACAAGAACTTCTTTGTTTCTAGTAGTAGACTGACATCACTGCTAGCAAGCAAGATGTCATCCACATACAGAATTAGGAAAATATATTTCCCACTTTTAAACTTTGCATAAATGCAGTTGTTCTCAACATTTTCTTTGAATCCAAATCTTTTAATTGTATCATTGAACTTTAAATACCACTGCCTAGAGGCTTGCTTTAAACCATAAATGGATTTCTTTAGGCGGCATCCCATATGTTCCTTCCCCTCCATGAAAAAACCCTTGGGTTGTTTCATGTAACATTTTCTTCTAAATCTCCATTTAGAAATGTCGTCTTAACATCCATTTGATGTAACTCTAAATCAAAATGTGCAACTAGTGCAATGATGATTCTGAAGGAGTCCTTACATGAGACCGGAGAAAAAGTCTCATTGTAATCTACCCCTTCTCTTTGCGTAAAGCCTTTTGCCACAAGTCTAGCTTTATACTTTTCTACATTCCCATTGGAGTCATACTTTGTTTTGTAGACCCATTTGCATCCTACTATTTTGGCTCCTTTAGGAATTTCCTCTAAGTCCCAAACATTGTTGGAACTCATCGATTTCATTTCATCTTCCATTGCCTCCACCCACTTGGCTGAGTGAGGGCTTCTCATGGCTTCTTCATATGAGGTAGGATCGCCCTCCATATGAACTGTTTTTATGTTGTAGACTTTGTAAATTTCTTTGGAAATGGATGGTCTTCGTTCTCTTTTAGACCTTCTGAGTTGATAAAACTCTTGCTCATTTCGTGCCTTAGGTTCTGGCACATTCTCAGTATGTGGTTGTTCTGGCTCCCTTTCGTGCTCAACAGTGGGTTCAGATGGCTCCTGACGGACAGGTTCCGAGCCTTCTCCCATTGCTGTCACGTGTGGTGTCACAACAGGTGTCGGCACCACAACCTCAGGGGTTGTAGATGATGGCACAACAGGTAGCGAGAAAAATGGCCCCTGAGTCATTGGATTAGGTGCATGCACCCTCTTCTTCTCAAGATCAATTTCCCGAGCTACCGTGCTGTTGGAGATATGCCCTAGAGGCAATAATAAATGTAGTTATTATTATTTCTTTGTGTTTATGATAAATGTTTACATTCATGCTATAACAATATTAACAAGGAAACATTAATACTTGTGTGATTTGTAAACTAAATTAGAGTCCCTAGTAAAGCCTCTTTATAATACTAGCTTGTTGGTTAATAAATGATTGTGGTTTCCCTATCATGAACATTGAGATGTTATTAACAACAAGATCATATCGTTAGGAGAATGATATGATGGACATACTCCTATAGATAAGCGTAGCATAAAGATCAAGTCATTTTAATAGTTCAATTGCTATATGCTTTCTGATACATAGTAACCTAATTCCTTCGACCATGAGATCATGCATATCACCATCACCGGAATAATGCTTTGATGACATAAAACACCACACCGTAACTGTGTGGTTATAAAGGTGGCATTGAGTGTTCAGAAAGTATGGGTTGAGACACATGGATCAAGAGTGGGATTTGTCCATCCATATGACGGATAGATATACTCTGGGTCCTCTCGGTGGAATGTCATCCAATTGGCTTGCAAGCATGTGACTGGCTCACAAGGGATCACATATCACGAGAATGAGAAAAGAGTACTTATCAGTAACGAGGTTGAACTAGGTATGCAAAGATACCGACGATCAAAACCTCGGATAAGTAAACTATCGTGAGACAAAGGGAAATTGGTATCATATGTAAGTGGTTTATTCGATCGCAAAGTAATCGTAGAAATATGTGGGAACCATATGAATTTCTAGATTCCTCTATTGGTTATTGTTCGGAGAAGTGTCTCGATCATGTCCTCATAATTCATGAACCGTAGGGAGACACACTTAAGGATTCGATGTTGTTGAGTAGTTATGGAATGATGAGTAAGAGACCGAATGTTCTTCGGAGTCTCGGATGGGATCCGGGATATCACGAGGAGATCCGAAATGGTCAGGAGAATTAGATTCATATAAGGAAAGTCCTGTTTCGGGGTTGGAGAATGATTCCGGTGTTTTCATCGGGAATGTTCTAGAAGGGTCCGGAAGGTCCGGCACTCCGGAGGGGAAGGGTACATGAATGTGTCATAACAAGTTGGAATGGTTGCATCATGTACTAGGTGTCATCGCTAAGCAAAATAAAGGGATAAATCAAATCCTAGTTTGAAAAGTCAAACGCCAATTTGAAAAGTCAAACGACAAGTTTGCTTGGTGGAGGGAGAGTAGGAAACCTACTTGGGGAGGAGTTCCTCTCCCTCCACCCGCCGGCCTTGGAGGCCGACTTGGGGGAGGACTCTCCTCCCCTGGCCGGCACCCTCCCACCTATAAAAGGAGGGGCAGGGATGCCCCTCTATACCTACACCTTGCCCCACTAAAACCCTAGCCCTAGCTGCCGGCCCTCTTGCAGCCGCCGCCGCCCTAGGGCAAACCCTAGCCGCTGACTTGGGGCTCTCCCCTTTCCCTATCCGCCGGCCTAGCCCTCTCTCCTTGGTGCCTCTAAACCCTAGATCGCCAAGGCCTCTCTCATAGTCCACAATAATTGCTCCGGCTTAAGGCGAAGCCCTGCGAGATCTCCCCTCTACTTCCGGTACCACGCCGTCGTGCTGCCGGAATCGCGAGGAGAGTGCTACAACCTCCGCTGCCTGCTGGAACAAGGGAGAGGAAGGTCTTCATCGAGTACCGAACGTGTGACCGACTGCGGAAGCACTGCCGGAACGCAGCGCCGGAAGGATTGTCTACACGATCTTGAGATCGGCAAGAGTACGACTACATCACCCACGAGAATCCGCTCTCATTAAACACTTTGGAATCTTCGAGGGTGAGTTATTCTATCGACCCGTTGCTACAATCTAGTAGATAGATCTTGGCTTGTTTGTTTGTATGCGGTAGAAATTTTTTGTTTTCCATGCTACGAACCCCTACACGTGCTCCCCCTCATCAATTCGTCCTCCAAGAAGACTGCATGTCTCGTTTCTACAAACTTTGTGTATCTGTTAGGACAGTAGAAACGATAACCTTTTGATTTGTGTGGATAGCCAATGAAGCGGCAAGACACTGTTTTGGGGTCTAACTTTGCAATGTTTGGATTGAAATCTTTTGCCTCAGCTGGGCTCCCCCAGACCCTCAAGTGGTGCAGCGAGGGGACTCTGCCTATCCACAATTCATACGGTGTTTTGGGCACCGACTTACTTGGTACTCTGTTGAGAATGTGAATGGAGGTTTTAAGCGCCTCCATCCACAATCCCAATGGGAGGGTGGAATAGCTCATCATGTTGCGCACCATATCCATAAGGGTATGGTTACGCCTTTTAGCTACTCCATTTTGCTGAGGTTCCCCCGGCATAGAATACTGGGCGACTATTCCATTTTCCTGTAGGAACCTTGCAAAAGGTCCTGGTACTTGACCATATGGAGTATGCCGACCGTAGTACTCCCCCCACGGTCAGACCAGACTATTCTAATTCTTTTATCATGCTGATTTTCTACTTCAGCTTTGAAAATTTTAAATTTATCCAATGCTTCAGATCTTTCTTTAATTGAATAAACGTAACCATACCGGGAGTGATCATCCATGAATGTTATGAATGAATCATAACCATCCACGCTTTTCACATGAAACGGTCCACAAATATCAGTGTGGATGATATCTAGTGTTGCTATACTTCGGTTTGCACCCTTTTAATTTGCTTTACATACTTTTCTTTAATGCAATCTATGCATTGCTCGATGTCTGAGAACTCTAACGGAGGAAGAATGTCATTTTTAACGAGGCTTTCTATTCTTCCCCTCGAAATATGGCCTAATCTACAGTGCCATAACTTCGATGAGTCAAGAGTTCGCTTTCTTTTCTTTTGTTCTTTGTTCGACAAGGGAACTTATTCATTCACATCACACACAGAAAACACTTTCTCATGTAAGGATAATAAATAAAGCTTGTCATGTAGTGAAGCAACACCCATACAAGTATCTTTCAACCAAATGGCACATTTGCCATGTCCAAAATAACACTCATACATGTCTTTATCCAGGCACAACACACTTATTAAGTTTCTATGGATGGAAGGAACAAATAAAACATCCTTAAGCAAAAGAGTAAAGCCATCAGCTAGCTCCAGAGAATGTAGGGTTTCGTAGCATGGAAAACAAAAAATTTCTATCGCATACAAACAAACAAGCCAAGATCTATCTACTAGATTGTAGCAACGAATCGATGGAATAACTTACCCTCGAAGATTCCAAAGTGTTTAACAAGAGCGGATTCTCGTGGGTGATGTAGTCGTACTCTTCCCGATCTCAAGATCGCGTAGACGATCCTTCCGGCGCTGCGTTCCGGCAGCGCTCCCGCAGTCGGTCACACGTTCGGTACTCGGCGAAGACCTTCCTCTCCCTTGTTCCAGCAGGCAGCGGAGGTTGTAGCACTCTCCTCGCGATTCCGGCAGCACCACGGCGTGGTACCGGAAGTAGAGGGGAGATCTCGCAGGGCTTCACCTTAAGCCGGAGCGAGTATGGTGGAGTATGAGAGAGCTCCTTGGTGATCTAGGTTTTAGACACACCAAGGAGGAGAGGCTAGAGCCGGCGGCTAGGGTTCTGGGGACCCCCAAGTCGGCGGCTAGGGCAAAACCCTAGGGGGCGGCGGCGGCTATGGTGGTAGGCGCCAAGCTAGGGTTTGAGGAGAGGTACTTGTGTGTGCTAGGAGGGAGCCCTGCCCCTCCTTATATAGGTGGAGGGGCCGGAGGCCAAGGGGAGGGAGTGGAGTCCCTCCCCAACTCGGCTTGGGTGGTGCGCCGGCTTGGGGAGCAGGGACTCCCTCCCCAACTCGGTTTCAACCTCCTCCTCCTCTTTCCAAAACTTGCCGTTTGACTTTCAAACTAGCCGTTTGACTTTTCAATTTAGGATTTGAATAAACCCTTTATTTTGGACAGCGAAGACACTTAGTACATGATGCAATCATTCCAACTTGCAATGACACATTCATGTACCCCTTCCCCTCCGGAGTGCCGGACATTCCGGAACCTTCTAGAACATTCCCGATGAAAACACCGGAATCAATCCCCTACTACGAAACGGGACTTTCCTTATATGAATCTTATTCTCCGGACCATTCTTCTCTTTCTCATTCATTCCATAACTACTCAAACAACGTCGAATCCTTAAGTGTGTCTCCCTACGGTTCGTGAATTATGCGGACATGATCGAGACACTTATCCGAACAATAACCAATAGAGGAATCTGGAAATTCATATGGCTCCCACATATTTCTACGATTACTTTGCGATCGAATGAACCACTTACATACGATACCAATTTCCCTTTGTCTCACGATAGTTTACTTATCCGAGGTTATGATCGTCGGTATCTCTGCATACCTAGTTCAACCTCGTTACCGATAAGTACTCTTTTCTCGTTCCCGTGATATGTGATCCCTTGTGAGCCAGTCACATGCTTGCAAGCTAATTGGATGACATTCCACCGAGAGGGCCCAGAGTATATCTATCCGTCATATGGATGGACAAATCCCACTCTTGATCCATGTGTTTCAACCAATACTTTCCGAACACTCAATGCCACCTTTATAGCCACCCAGTTACGGTGTGGTGTTTGATGTCATCAAAGCATCCATCCGGCAAAGGTGATATGCATGATCTCATGGTCGAAGGAATTAGGTTACTATGTATCAGAAAGCATATAGCAATTGAACTATTGAAATGACTTGATCTTTATGCTACGCTTATCTATAGGAGTATGTCCACCATATCATTCTCCTAATGATATGATCTTGTTGTTGATAACATCTCAATGTTCATGATAGGGAAACCACAATCATTTATCAACCAACAAGCTAGTGATGTATAGAGGCTATACTAGGGACTTCAAATTAAGTTTACAAATCACACAAGTATCAATGTTTCCTTGTTAATACTATTATAGCATGAATGTAAACATTTATCATAAACACAAAGATATAATAATAACTACATTTATTATTGCCTCTAGGGCATATCTCCAACAGAGAAATGTCACCAACAGACTCCACTTCTGATTGAATCCCATTCTCCACTTCAATGAGTCTTTCTCTTCTTGGCAAAATCCTTGTCGAATGGAATCCCTGTAAAGAGCTGGAAACATGAACAGTTGCACTAGAGTCAACCCATCAAGTAGATTTAGAAAACTTTTCTTACAAGGATTCATTTATAAAAGAGACTATGTCTTTACCGTTCTTTGCCATTATGGACTTTAGCCATATTGGGCAATCCTTTTTGAAGTGGTCAGGCTTTTTGCAATGGTGGCACTGGTCTTTGTCCCCAGGGAGAGACTGCTGATACTGATGCTGGTGCTGTAGGGGGCCCTTGCCATGTGGCTTGGAAGGGGAGCCACCATGGTTGTTGTTGGTGAAGTTCCTCTTCCTGTTGTCCTTCACGTAGTTCAAATAACCATCATGAATGGACTTAAGCCTTTCTTCCTCTTGAGAACACATCCCTATGGTCTTTTCAGGGGACATGTTATAGTTGATGACGAAGTTCTCGAACTGTTGGGGAAGAGAGGCCATGACAAGATGCACCAATAGAGCAGGCTTGAGCTCGAGGTTCGTATCCATGGGCTTTAACTTAGCCGCCATGTTGGACATCCTCAAGATGTGCTCTCTAATGCCATGTGGCCCTCCCGTATACTTTTCTATCACCAGCTGTTTTAGCAGCTGGGTTGCATACATCTTTGAAGAGCCAATAAACTGGCTCTTTATCTTTGCAAAGTACTCACCAACAGAGGCACACTCTTCGATTGAGCCCACTATTGCGTTCTCAATAGTGTTCTTGACAAAGGCCAAGCACTTTTTGTTTGCATTGACCCACTTTTGGTTATCTATTGAGTATGCCAGCTCCAATGAAGCATGGTCTCTCTTTCTCTTTTCCCATGCAGCACTTTCCTTAGTATGACCCCTCACTGGGTCCTCAGGCTTGACTGGCTGTTTAGTTTCAACAACCCAGTCCACCTCGGCGCAGATGAAGGCCAGGTCAACATTTTCCTCCATTCAGAATAGTTATTCCCTCTGAGCAGTGGGATATCCTTCAGGCAGCTCATGAGGTTGAGACCTCTTGAAAACCACAAAAGATGTGAGACAACCAAAAAACAACTATATGCATTAACCCAACGCTGGTATAAATTAAGCATGCAATTGTTTGTGCCATTTAAAGTTATATCACCGTTGGGTAAAGATAAAATTAAATGCACATTTAATACTTAATAAAAAGGGATCATGATCATGTTTATTAATAACATTGGTCAATTAATAACATGGAGCATAATCAA
Organism: Avena sativa; assembly: GCA_916181665.1. NCBI lineage: Eukaryota > Viridiplantae > Streptophyta > Magnoliopsida > Poales > Poaceae > Avena > Avena sativa. The sequence goes on along the minus strand of OV702279.1, from coordinate 362,444,840 downwards.
CTTTAAATTACTTTATCACATCTTTTAAAACAAAATTAAATACACTTTACTGCATTCTAGCAATTTAAATTAACTATTTGCAGCGGAAACAATATTACAACATTCATAAAACTTTAAACTTTACAGAAAAATTCTGCCTCTATTGCATTCTCTAGACAAATATTCACTAAAATAAAATGAATAGAGAAATCTGTATGAAAATTGCTTAAAAAACTAAGCAAAACAATTAAAAACCAACTAAAACAACTCTGTAAAAAATAAAACAGAAACTATTAAAAGCAGGATTGTCTGGCTGCGGCCCAGCGCAGCCCAGCAGCAAACTACCGCACGCGCGCACTGGATAGAGCCCAGCTGCTCAACGAGAGGCGACCCGCGACGGCCCACAGCGGCATGCGTAACCGCGCCGCTCCCGCGCGTCGTTAGCCACGGCCCGCGTGCTGCAGACTCTGCCCAGCCGTGGCCCAACAGCAGCCTGCCAGCGCCCTGCGGCCTGGCCGCTTGGCCTGCCACCGTCTGCGGCCGCCCGCCCCGCTTGATCCAAGCCGCACGATGCAGCAACCCTACATCCTACGCCCCCCCCCTCCCGCTCTCCTCGCCGAGACAAAACGGCGCGCCGCGCCCCCCCGAAAACCCTAGCCCCATTTGACCACTTCCCCCTTTCCTGTCTCGCCTGAGCAGGGCTCTCTGGCGGCTGCCCCCGTGAGGGTTGAGGCGAGGCGGCGGCCCCCGGCGCAGCCGGCGGCCCCCTCCCTCTCCTAGCATGGCGAATAAGCCCCTTCTCCCCTGCTCCTCTCTCCTTGGCGGCGCTGGAGAGGCGAGGTGGCCGTTCGCCCGACGACGGCGCCGGCGACGATCCCCTCTCTTTCCTACGCCCCCAGCCCTTTCTCCTTCCCCTCTGTCCAGTACCCCCCACCCCGCGAGCAACGAGGCAGAGAGGAGTGAGCAGCGGCGGCGCCTCCCCTTGGCTCCTTGCCGACGCGTGCATCCACCCGAGGGTGGGTGCACCGCCGTCAAGTGGCCGAGGTGGGGGAAGATCCTTTCCCGGTGATGGCCGGGGCGACCTTTCTTTCGATTTGGGGTTTTCCTTTGACTTTTCTCTTTCGGGTGGGGATTTGCATGCGGGATCTGGGAGAAACTAGGGTTAGGATTTAAAACTTTGGGATTTTCTTTGCCCCCGAAAGGGTGTGTTCTTCTTCCGACGCCTCGGCATGCCGATGCGCGTCGAGATAGAGAGGAACGACACGGCCAGATGGGCAAGGCGCACTTTAGGGATTGGATCTAGGGTTTTCCTTTTGCATTTTTCTGTTTCTACCGAAAGAACTAGAGCTAGAGACTGCTCTGATACCATTGTTAGTTCTAGGCTACTATCGGTAGATGCACTATAGGATTAGATCGGGAGATCTGAGAGAGAGGGAGAGGTACCACCTGCCTTGTGCTTGACGATCATGAACCGGAGGGGATGCCGGAGCTAGTTCCGGCGTCGGTGGCCATGGGAAACGGGAGTGGGGTGAGCATGCAGCGAGGGTGGCGGCGGTGTAGCTTCCCGTCGGCGCAGCGCTAGCCTAGATCGGATTGGCTTGTGGGCGGGGCGGCTAGGACAAGGCTAACCTCGTGCCGGCCCCCACCTCCTTAATATAGCGCTGGTCGATAGGGACCCACCAACCAGATGCAGATAGGGCTCCCATTGAGTCGTTGGACTCAGTGGGATGGAGATCAATCTAACAATAGCTACATGCTGAAGATGTTCTGCTCCTTCTACCATGTTCCTCCTGCCACCTCGTTCCGAAGTCCTGGCCAATAACAAAGAAAAGCACACGTATAACATATCAACACCCACAACATGCATATTAGTCCCCAAAGGGGTCAATCTACCAAAAATATTAAGTGAAACATGTGGGTCTAGTAAAAGCACAAATGGTGGAGCTAATGGTGTCCAATGGTCTCATCAGCAGCAGGACAAAACGTACAAGTATGGTTCCCTAGCCATACTCTTCTTTTCCACACTGTCTTTTGTTGCATTGGTAAATTTAGTGATTACATCCTGTTCTAGTGTATGCAATTTTTCTTGTAGAAAGTCTGGATTATCCTTATCCTTTTCCTTCCTCTTTCCTTTTTGAAATTATCATAGCTATAGTCACGGCCGCCATCCTTTCTGTTCATTATCTGTGCATCACGCGAGACATGAAGGACACGTTGTCATCATCAACTTCCTTGCCCACGGTACCACTTGCTAGCCCCACTATGATGGGACTACGAGATCATCGGTCGTAATAACTCCCAGTAACTCTGAAGCTGTGTAAAAAAATGTTCGGCGCAGAAACTAGATCCATCTCTGCTGTATGTCGTGGAAAGATGGACTGCGCATTCCTTTATTACGGTCTTTTTTTTCCTCTTGCAATTATTGACACCGTTACTGGCTTACTGACGGCAATCCTTCCCTTTCCGCGTGCATCACGCGAGCTAGACAGGAAGCACAAACTGGCATCATCAACTTTCCTGCCCACATGCGTGAAGGCATGCTGATGGTTCATTATTCCATGATCTTCCCACGGTAATATCGAAAAGAATGTCATCTTTTGGTGCAATAGTTCCGAGACATACACGAGACTCGATATTGCTGAAACTCGTAGTACGAAAATCAACAATTGCTGCTAGGTCTGGTGGTGAACTGAAAGTGTGGTATGGTAGACACTGACAGGAGTTGCGACCTTCCATGACTGACTGGCTATGGTTAGGCTTTGCAGCTTGCTACTGTACCTACCTTGGCAGAAGCTAGCTTTCGTTGACCCCATTGCCGCGCCGCATCATCCAGCTCTGCTGCTGCCGGAAGGAAGCAATTTCGCCCTCATTTTCCTCCTTTCTGGATAGTAGCTCTTTGTGCTGGTGGTCCTCCTCTTAGGTTGCAGTACTGTGCGGGAAACGAATTTATAAAGCAAACACTATTTCTGTACGACAAGCACCTTTGGAGCTGACATGTGTTTTCTCTAATGTGATGTAAACGTGTGACACCAATACTGAATCGAGGAATAATAGTAGTAGGCCCTGTTTTTTTTCCGGTTCTTGCTTTGAAGCTTGCAAGAATCGCAACAGATGCTCATGATAAACACGAACCATCTGATCCAGCTTCGCGGAACTGAATCCATTGGCGCCTTCCGTCTCAGCCAACCGAATCAGATGAAAACTATCTAATCTCTCAGTCCAGAAATAACTGACTTGGTTTTGTCGAGATTCAAATATATCTATACGTAGATACATTCGAATTTGGACAAGCCCAAGTCAGTTATTTCTAGGCGGAGGAAGTATGTTAGAACGAAACTAGTTCTGTGATGATATATATTTTTTGTAAAATTTCACCGATCTATTAATAATCATCAACAACAGTATAAAGAAGACTAAAAATAATAAAAAATATAAATAAAACGTTGGACCATCTAACGGCGACTACAAACACTAGCACAAGTCGAAGGCACGCTGTCATCTTCGTCCCTCCATCACCGGAGCCTGGCTAGATTTAACGTAAAATTAAAAAACAACTTGCACGGGACAGGTCAAACGCTCCTCTGTTTGCTTGTAGACAAAACCTGACACATAACTGCAGATCAATCGCAGCTCCTACAGAATAAACAGATGCCATACGAACCAGACTTCCAGGATATGCATGTAAGGTGCAATTACAGATGATGTACTACTTTACTGTTGGTGATGGGGCAACCCCACATGGGTAGAATCATTTAGATGCCGAAGATATGAAACAAGTTCGGGAAGCAAACAAACTAGTTATAACTTGAACTGAAATGTCTGAGCTTACAATCTGCAAAACGTAATTTTGCGTCGGTCAAATATAATCCGATGGTCTATTTTTTTTTGTACATAACGGAAATAATAATAAAAAATCCGAAGGAAATACATTATCATGCAACTATGGCATTCCAAGCCTGTCTTTGAGCTATCTTACTAAGGCATTTTTTGCACTTCAAAAAGAATGAACAACAGAAATGGTAAATGCGACGCAGCAGCTCCTTGTGTCCTATGAGATGTGAAGAGCAAGGTAAAGGCCAACTAGCGAATGTATGGCTTAGTCTTCAGTTTTAACTGAATTCCAAGTGAGACGAAAAAAAAGATCTATTCTTGCATCTCCGATATCTCAGTCTCACAGAGATGCCAAGCTAAGGTTTTATAACTCTCCAAGGTCCAAAGTAACACTCTTATGATCTGCAAGTGGCAGTCATCAGAAGTAAAATAGACACCCCAATCAGCAGCACAGCATGTGGTTCTGATACCACAGTCCTTATGCTACTGCAACCATCGGTAGTTTATCAAATAGCTACTAGATGCCAGAGGGCATTCTTAACTAAACATTAGCATCTGGGCTTTCTTATCAATCATCATCAACAAACAAGATAGGGATTGACTCATCACTGGAAAAAAGATAGTCCCGACGAAGACAGGGCACGAGTTTTCAGCATTAGCATCTGTAGCTTTGCTACCTTCGCCCGTTGTCGCCAAAGGAGTCACCGAAGATGTAGATCAGGAGGCGAGTTGCAAAAGCATTTGATGCGGGTGGTATTTAATGGTGGCTACCGATCGACCTACCGTAGCATGCATGGAGATGCAAGGGCGACGTACGGGATCAGCAATGGGAATCCCTTTGGAGCACACCATTTTGCTGTCCACAACTTCCTTACCGGGAGGGCAAATCTGTACCGAACTAGTAGTATCAGGTTTCGTTCCAGCAATGGATATCTTTCTTCAGTAAACTTGCCATAACGACGGCGAGAAGCGATGCTCTATCTGGAACGAGCAGGTTCATGTTTACGCCCATCTAACTACACTTTACAAGTTTGTACTACTATCTTAAACAACTACGAATGACACGACTCTCAGTGGCCGCGGCGACGTCAGGTGACCCGTATAAGCAGAACCACCATGACGAACATGCAGGTCATCGTAAAGACGAGCAGCCACTGGAAGCAGCTTGTCCTGGAGGCCAGCGAGTAGACCTCGGAGGCTCGTGCCGTCGCGCGCCCGGTGCTCGCCAAGCTATGCTCCACGGCTCTCTCGGTGGAATCGAGGATCTGCATCAGCAAGTGGACGGACATTCTCAGTAAACATCCAATGGAATTAATGGGAGCCCAGGAAACTTCCTCCACACAAGGAACAATGCCAAGGCCAACAGAAAAAATCTACCTTCTCGGTATCTTGCACGGACTGGTTCATTACCATGCTGCTCTCCTTCAGCTGGCGTGCCAAGTCAACCATTTCGTCTGTCAGGTCTTCTTGCAGCTTCCTGTGCAGTTAACAGTAAGAGGACAGCCAGTATATTCATTTGTTCGTCTTGTACAACCCTCAGCTTTCATCTCTTACAACATCAAAAAAGTGGTAATAATCACACATAGCATTGATGAAAGCTTTCACTTCGATAACAGCAAAATTAGTGAGACTAGTCAAAAAAAATTGACCTGTAAAACAGGCCGCTCGTGTGGATAAGAATAACGAGAGCATTAAGCTAGAGACTTAGGTCCAATCGAAGCTTCAACAGGTGCATACCTATGCTTCTCAATGTGAGCCTGAGCTTCTGTATCCAATTTAATAGGTGCTCCGCTGTCTGTTTCTTTTCCCTCACGACTGCTTGGTCCAACCGCCACCTGAGCCCTATTTAATTGCATCAACTAGTTCATTACTTGTAGCTGTAAGTCATTGACCAAACAAGAATGACCAACTTTTAACTTACATTGATCTCCTTCGCAATCCTGATGACAAGGATATTGGACTTCCAACCTTTTCGCTTTCATAAGAGCTTTCTCCTTCTCTGCTGTCTTCAATCGGATTTTCATTTTCCTTCCGTGTTAAACAAGATAGTAATTTATACAGAAACAATATTACAGGAGTTGTAGTGGTATGCGCAGATCTGAGAAATCAGTTCAAAAGAGACTAAGGGCATCATATGTTGTGGACTTGTGGTCGTGCATGGCACAGGTACAGGAATTCAGCATATCAACAAATATGAATCAACAAGATAGACACATACCACTGGAGCAGCGAGTGTGGCAGCTAGTGCTTCAATCTTTTCAGAATACTCACTGAGCTTAGATTTTGAGATGCTGAAGCAAGAAAAAAGTCAGTAATGAATATGTTGTTCAGATGACAGGAAAATACAGGTAAACAGCAAAAGGTAATTTGCTTTGCTTGACACGATACTACAGCCATTGGATCACTATAAGGTTGCTGATGAAAAGGAAGGCAGTCGGTCAGACATTCTCATCATAAAAATGCAGGGCATGAAATGGAAGAAAGCCAGGAAAAAAGTTTGAATCTTCATATATAATTTCATTAGTTCAAGTAAGGACAGTGTCTTTACAGACAGAATATTCAGATTTTCATGAGCAGCTTGCTAGTAAATCAAAAAGAAGAGTGTCCAGATTTGCATGCCTTCATTGACTGGAGAAGCATGGATTCTTTCTTCTATATTAAAGAAGGGTACGTCTGGTCTGGAAGCCGGTCAGTGTACACCCAAAAGTTTCAAATATGCAAGGTAAACGGCCATGGATTTCTATCTATTTTTTGGCCCTCTGTAACAACAGTATGCAAAAGCATTCAGGTAGATCACGCCACCCCAATATACAGTGCTTGAACATTGAAATGCACAAACCTAAGATCACTCAAAACAAGCTGTTGTATTTGCAGTAATTAGCGACCATTTATCCTTCGGTCCTTTCTCATTTACCGCTTCCAGACTTTACCTTGATGTGAAAAACAAAAAAGTGACACTGATACAGATGCAATAGCACGGTTTAATAATTGGTATCATGGAAGGACACAGTGACACACTGAACTCATAGAAATATGAGCCAGAGATGAGGTTCACAAAAAATTATTTCATATTAGCCTACAACTTTGATGTTTGGGATCTTGTAATATACCAGCTGTCTTTCTTTCTAAATTATGGATCCTTCACAAACGTTAGCTGCAAGACTGATTGCGGGTTGTGTATCACCACCAACACATTAATTCCCCAATAGCACAAAACACTACACCATGAGAGAACATAGAAACCTCTGAGTACCTTGATGTCCCTTCTGGTGTAATTTCTGCTCCAAGCTGCTCCAACAGCTCCCTCGCAGTGGTCATGTACTGCACATTGGAGGATGTTAGTGCCAGTGCATAATCTGGACAAAATGAAAGATTATAGGGAATATTAGTTAGCAAGCAAACTAATTTCATCACACAATTATTTTATATTTGTTTAAGAACAACAAAAACATCATCACTGAATATATATAGCAGTGTCTGCTCAGACGTTGAACGGAAACAGAGCATGAAGTCACTGAATATATATCTTCTCCTCCATCTAAGTTACAGAGCAGTGTCTACTCAAAAGTTGGACAGAAACAGGGCATGAAGTAAATCTAATAAGATTAGAGGAGCTACACATACATGGACAAGCTTAGCCTGATTTGCTTTGCTCCACACAATACTACGGCCAAAAGATAGTTTGCTTAGATGACAGGACAAGCTTAGCCTGATTTGCTTTGCTCCACACAATACTACGGCCAAAAGATAGTTTGCTTAGATGACGGGACAAGCTTAGCCTGATTTGCTTTGCTCCATACATGGACAAGCTTAGATGACGGGAAAATACAGGTAAACAGCAAAAGATAATTTGCTTTGCTCCACACAATACTACGGCCATTAGATCACTATAAGGTTGCTGATGAAAGGGAAGGCAATCGGTCAGACATTCTCATCATCAAAATGCAGGCCATCAAATGGAATAAAATCATGAAAAAGTTTGAATCTTCATATATACTTTCGTTTGTTCAAGTAAGGAGAGTGTCTTTACAGATAGAGCATTCAGATTTTCATGAGCAGCTTGCTAGTAAATCCAAAAGAAGAGTATCTAGATTTGCATGCCTTCATTGACTGGAGAAGCATGGATCCTTTTATATTAAAGAAGGGTACGTCTGGTCTGGAAGCTGGTCAGTGTACACACAAAAGTTCCAAATATGCAAGGAAAAGGTCATGGGTTTCTATCTATTTTTTGGCCCTCTCCTATAAGAACAGAATGCAAAAGCACTGAGGTAGATCACGCCACCCCAATATACAGTGCTTGAACATTGAAATGCACAAACCTACGATTACTCAAAACAAGCTGCTGTGTTTATAGTAATTAGCGACCATTTATCCTTCGGTCCTTTCTCATCTACTGCTTGTTAGCTTTAGCCTAACCTTGGTAGATGCTCTGTAGTAGTTGAACAAGTAGATCTGATAGGGAGAGAGAGACTACCTGCGCCCTGGCTTGACAGGCAGGAACCAGAGGGGATTCCGGAGCCAGAGCCGGAGCTAGATCCGCCGTCGTTGGCCATGGGAAAAGGGGCGACGGCGTGAGCGTGGGTGGTTGAGAGCGGTGGCGGCGGAGCTTCCCGTCGGCCTAGTGCGAACCCTAATCGGTGGGTGTGTTGGTGGGGGGTTGCGGCGCACGGTCAACCTCGTACCGTGTGCGTCCGGCCCCCCACCTATTTATATACGCACTGGCGACAGGGGCCCACAACCATGGATAGGGTTGGGCGCCCCCGATTAGGGCGCGATGAGGGACTCCGTTCGGGCCGTTGGGCCCGAACGTGGGAGAGATCTATCCAACATTCTCCCCCTAGATCTCGACTTTACTTTTAACTTTGTACTTTACTTATTTCATCACAGAATGATACATAGAGCATGTTTCATCGTCTCAGCTCAATTGCCGATAGAATCAGACAGCCACTATATACCTTCATGTTCTGAAACAAATTCTATTACTTTTGGGCCTCTTTAGTCCAGAAATCATAGGCTTCCCGTTAAACCCATGCCGGCTATGTGCTCCTTGAACACATTGGGTGGTAAGCCTTTCGTTAGCGGATCCGCAAGCATATCCTTTGTCCTTATATGCTCGAGACTTATAGTTTGATCCTGGACTTTGTCCTTCACAACATAATACTTTATATCTATAGACTTTGAAGCATTACTCGACTTGTTGTTGTGAGCATAGAATACTGCGGGCTCGTTGTCACAGTACATCTTTAGTGGCCTGCTGATGCAGTCAACCACTTTCAAGTCGGGTAAGAATTTCTTTAACCATAACACCTGTCCCATGGCCTCATAACATGCTATAAATTCTGCATACATCGTAGATGACGCAATTATCGACTGTTTGACGCTTCTCCACGAAATAGCACCTCCTGCGAGAGTAAAGACATACCCTGTCGTGGACTTTCGGTCGTCTTTATCTCCCGCAAAATCTGCATCTGAATACCCTTTTATCTCTAGGGAATCAGATCTTCTGTATGTTAGCATGAGGCCTTTTGTGCCTTGCACATAGCGCAAAGCTTTCTTTACCATCTTCCAGTGCTCTATGCCTGGATTCTCTTGATATCTACCGAGTACCCCGGTGATAAGTGCTAAGTCAGGGCGAGTGCATACTTGTGCATATTGTAAGCTTCCAACAGCCGAAGCATATGGTACTGACTTCATTTTATCGATCTCATATTGATTCTTTGGACATTGGGATTTCCCAAAACTATCGCCCTTGACTATGGGAGCAGGTGTTGAATTACTCGCATGCATATTGTATTTCTTTAAAATATTTTCACAATACGCTTTCTGCGACAGTCCTAACACTCCATTCTTTCTGTCTCGGTGAATTTCTATGCCCAAAACATAAGAGGCTTCACCGAGGTCTTTCATGTCAAAGTTTGATGACAAGAACTTCTTTGTTTCTAGTAGTAGACTAACATCACTGCTAGCAAGCAGAATGGCATCCACATATAGAATTAGGAAAATATATTTCCCACTTTTGAACTTTGCATAAATGCAGTTGTCCTCAATATTTTCTTTGAATCCAAATCTTTTAATGGTATCATTAAACTTTAAATACCACTGCCTAGAAGCTTGCTTTAACCCATAAATGGATTTCTTTAGGCGGCATCCTATATGTTCCTTCCCCTCCATGAAAAAACCCTTGGGTTGTTTCATGTAAACATTTTCTTCTAAATCTCCATTTAGAAATGCCGTCTTGACATCCATTTGATGTAACTCTAAATCAAAATGTGCAACTAGTGCCATGATGATTCTGAAGGAGTCCTTACATGAGACCGGAGAAAAAGTCTCATTGTAGTCTACGCCTTCTCTTTGCGTAAAGCCTTTTGCCACGAGTCTAGCTTTGTACTTTTCTACATTCCCATTGGAGTCATACTTTGTTTTCTAGACCCACTTGCATCCTACTGTTTTGGCTCCTTTGGGAATTTCCTCTAAGTCCCAAACATTGTTGGAACTCATCGATTTCATTTCATCTTCCATTGCCTCCACCCACTTGGCTGAGTGAGGGCTACTCATGGCTTCTTCACATGAGGTAGGATCGCCCTCCATATGAACTACATTGTAAACTTTGTAGATTTCTTTGGAAATGGCTGGTCTTCGTTCTCTTTTAGACCGTCTGAGTTCATCAGACTCTTGCTCATTTCTTGCCTCGGGTTCAGGCACATTTACAGTAGGTGGCTGTTCTGGCTCCCTTTCGTGCTCAACAGTGGGTTCAGGTGGCTCCTGATGGACAGGTTCCGAACTGTCGGCCATTGTTGTCACGTGTGGAGTCACAACAGGTGCCGGCATCACAACCTCAGGGGTTGTAGATGGTGGCACAACAGGTAGCGAAAAAAATGGCTCCTGAGTCATCGGATTAGGTGCATGCACCCTCTTCTCCTCAAGATCAATTTTCCTAGCTACCGTGCTCCCCCTCATCAATTCGTCCTCCAAGAAGACTGCATGTCTCGTTTCTACAAACTTTGTGTATCTGTCGGGACAGTAGAAACGATAGCCTTTTAACTTATCTGGGTAGCCAATGAAGTGGCAAGATACTGTTTTGAGGTCTAACTTTGCGATGTTTGGATTGAAAACTTTTGCCTCAGCTGGGCTCCCCTAGACCCTCAAGTGGTGCAGAGAGGGGACTCTGCCTGTCCACAATTCATACGGTGTTTTGGGCACCGACTTGCTTGGTACTCTATTGAGAATGTGAATGGCGGTTTTAAGCGCCTCCATCCACAATCCCAATGGGAGGGTGGAATAGCTCATCATGCTGCGCACCATATCCATAAGGGTACGGTTGCGCCTTTCAGCTACTCCGTTTTGCTGAGGTTCGCCCGGCATAGAATACTGGGCGACTATTCCATTTTCTTGCAGGAACCTTGCAAAGGGTCCTGGTACTTGACCATATGGAGTATGCCGACCGTAGTACTCCCCCCCACGATCGGACCGAACTATTTTAATTCTTTTATCGTGCTGATTTTCTACTTCAGCTTTGAAAATTTTAAATTTATCCAATGCTTCAGATCTTTCTTTAATTGGATAAATATAACCATACCGGGAGTGATCATCCGTGAATGTTATGAATGAATCATAGCCATCCACACTTTTCACCGGAAACGGTCCACAAATATCTGTGTGGATTATTTCTAGTGTAGCTATGCTTCGGTTTGCACCCTTTTTAATCTGTTTGACATACTTTCCTTTAATGCAATCTATGCACTGTTCTATGTCGGAGAACTCTAACGGAGGAAGAATGTCATTTTTAACGAGGTTTTCTATTCTTCCCCTCGAAATATGGCCTAGTCTACAGTGCCATAGTTTCGATGAGTCAAGAGTTCGCTTTCTTTTCTTTTGTTCTTTGTTCGACAAGGGAACTTTTTCATTCATATCACACACAGAAAGAACTTTCTCATGCAGGGATAACAAATATAACTTATCAAATAATGTAGCAACACCCACACATTTGTCTTTCAACCATATGGCACACTTGCCATTTCCGAAATAACATTCGTAAGAATCTTTGTCCAAACAGGAAACACTTATTAAATTCCTATGTAATGAGGGAACGAAAAGCACATCTTTGAGCAAAAGGAAAGAGCCATCAGCCAGCTCCAGAGGAACATCACCAATGGCCTCCACTTCTGCTTCTATTCCATTCGCCACTTCAATGTGTCTTTCTCTTCTTGGCGTGGTCCTTGTCGAATGGAACCCCTGTAAAGAGTTGGCAACGTGAACAGTTGCTCTAGAATAAATCCACCAAGTGGATCTAGTAAACTTTTCATACAGAGATTTATTAACAAAAGAAACAATATCTTTACCATTTTTGGCCATGATGTACTTCAGCCAAATCGGGCAGTCTTTCTTGTAGTGGCCCGACTTTTTACAGTGATGGCACTGATCCTTCTCCCCAGGGGTGGACTGGTGATGCTGGTACTGGTGCTGCATTGGACCCTTGCCATGGGGCTTGGAGGGTGAGCCACCATGGTTGCCGCCTGTGAAGCCTCTCTTCCTATTGTCCTTCACGAAGTTCAGAGAACCGCCGTGAAGGGCTTTCAGCCTTTCCTTTTCTTGGGAGCACATCCCAATGGTCTTTTCTATGTCCCACTTTTCAGGGGACATATTATAGTTTATTACAAAGTTTTCAAAAGGCAGTGAAAGTGAGGCCATCACTAGGTGCACCAAGAGTGCTGGCTTTAGCTCGAGGTCCTCCTCCATGGGTTTGAGCTTCGCTGCCATGTTTGACATCCTCAAGATGTGCTCTCTTATTCCATGGGGTCCTCCCGTATACTTTTCAGTAACCAGCTGCTTTAACAGCTGGGTCGCATACATCTTTGAAGAGCCAGTAAACTGGCTCTTTATCTTGGCGAGATACTCGCCCACGGTAGCACACTCTCCAATTGAGCCCACTATTGCGTTCTCAATTGTGTTCTTTACGAAGGCCAGACACTTCTTGTTGGCGTTCACCCATTTCTGGTTATCAATCGAGTAGGCCAGCTCCAGTGAAGCATGGTCCCTCTTCCTTTTCTCAAAGTCAGCACTTTCCTCAGCAGCCCCCCTGACCGGGTCAGCGGGCTTGACTGGTTGCTTGGTGTCAACCACCCAATCCACTTCGGCGCATACGAACGCCAAATCAACTTTCTTCCTCCATTCGGAGTAGTTGTCCCTCCTTAGGAGCGGGATGTCCTTCAAACATGCCATGAGGTTGAGACCTCCTGAAAATCACAAAAGATGTGAGATCACCAAGGAAAACAACTGTATGCGTTAATTCAACGTTGGTATAAATTAAGCATGCAATCGTTTCGTGCTATTTAAAATTACATCACCGTTGGGCAGAAATAAATTTAAATGCACCTTTAATACTCAATGGGTAAAAATTATGGTCATGTTTATTAATAACGTTGGTCAATTAATAGCATGAGGCATAATCACTTTAATCACATCTTTGTGTCAAATTTTAAACAACTTTTATTGCAATTTGAAACCATACATTTGCAATTTAAAATAACTATTTGCAGCGGAAACTTTCAATAATAACTTTCATTAAACTCATACTTTGCAGAAAAATTTGCCTTTGTAGCTTTCTCTAGTCAAAATATACATGAAGGTAAAATGACTAGAGAAATGTATGCAAAACATTGCTTAAAACTAAGCAAAACCATTAAAAAACAATTCTGTAAAATTAAAACAGAAAAAAAAACTGTTTAAAATAGCCCTACTGGGCCAACTTTCCCTGGCTGGCACGCAGCAGCCCAGCAGCCTGCCAGCGCGCTGCCACTAGATGCCGCCGCCAGCCCAGCGCGAGCTAGGCCCACTTGGCCCGCCACTGGCCTGCCCCGCCCGCGCGCGCTGCCTAGCTAGCTGCCGCCCGCGCGCGCGCCCCTAGCGGCCTGCAGCGGCCCAGCAAGCGGCCCGCCTGGCTCCGCGGCCTACCCGCGTGGCCCGCCACCGCCCGCCAGCTCCCCCGCGCGCGATCCTGACCGTTCGTGAGCTAGGGTTTTGATCGAACGGACCAGCGCGCCGATAGGAGGAACAAAACCACACCCCCCGGCGCCCCCCTGGAACCCTAACTCTCACTTTCCCCCCACTCCGCTCTCGCGTGGCCACCGCGGCGGCGCCGCGTCCTGCGCGCGGCCGCCCCGCGTGGTCACCGAGTGCCCCGCTCGCCCCCGTTCAGCGCGTGGCCACCGCGGCGGCGCCGCGTCCTGCGCGCGGCCGCCCCGCGTGGTCACCGCGGCTACCGCGCAGCACGCGTCCACCGCGGCGGCGCCGCGTCCTTCGGGCCGGTTGCCCCGCGTGGTCGTCGTGTCCTGCGCCGGCGGCGGCCTGTGTCGGGTCCGCGAGCGGTGGGACCGGCGGTGACCTCTGCTCCGGCGGCGTTGGAGAGGGGAGGCGGCCGTCCGTCCGGCAGCGGTGCCGGCGACGGTCCCCTCCTTCCTACAGCGCCGCCACCCATTTCCGCATTCACTCTGTTTCCTCTCTCCCGTCCACCTCTCCAAAAACCAAACGGTGCTAGAGGAAAACGAGGAGGTTGGCGGCCGGAGCCACGACGCCCCCCTGCCCCCCTTGCCGGCGGTGCGTCCACCCGCGACCGTCAAGAGGACTAGCGGCGGTGCCCCTCGCCGGCATGCGGCGGCGGCCAGTGGGTTTCCCCACTTCCCCCTTTTTTTTTTGAATCGGGCTTTGGGGAAAACGATAACCGGGGAATTTTGGGGATTTGTTTAGCTTTTCCTTGCGGGATGTGGGAGGGAAAAAGGGACTTACTCTTGCGAGATCTTTCTGTCTATTTTGCGGGATCTTGGATTTACTTTGCCCCCGAAGGGGTGTGTCCTTCTTCCCTATGCCTCGGCTTGCCGATGCGCATAGGGATCGAGGGGGACGGCGCGGCCAGAGGGGCAAGGCGCACTGTTGGCTCTAGTGTTTCTTTCATTTTTACTTTTCTACCAAAGAAGCTAGCATCTAAGATGCTCTGATACCATTGTTAGATTTAGCCTAACCTTGGTAGATGCTCTGTAGTAGTTGAACAAGTAGATCTGATAGGGAGAGAGAGACTACCTGCGCCCTGACTTGACAGGCAGGAACCAGAGGGGATTCCGGAGCCAGAGCCGGAGCTAGATCCGCCGTCGTTGGCCATGGGAAAAGGGGCGACGACGTGACCGTGGGTGGTTGAGAGCGGTGGCGGCGGAGCTTCCCGTCGGCCTAGTGCGAACCCTAATCGGTGGGTGTGTTGGTGGGGGGCTGCGGCGCACGGTCAACCTCGTACCGTGTGCGTCCGGCCCCCCCACCTATTTATATACGCACTGGCGACAGGGGCCCACAACCATGGATAGGGTTGGGCGCCCCCGATTAGGGCGCGATGAGGGACTCCGTTCGGGCCATTGGGCCCGAACGTGGGAGAGATCTATCCAACACTGCTTCCATACTTTACCTTGATGCAAAATACAAAAAGGTGATACTAATACAAATGTACTAGCACAATTTAATAATCGATACCATGGAAGGACACAGTGACACACTAAACTCACAGAAATAGGTGCCAGAGATGAGGTTCACATAAAATTATTTCATAATTGCCTACAACGTACTTTGATGTTTGGGATCTTGTAATATACCAGCGGTATTTCTTTCTAAATTATGGATCCTTCACAAACGTTAGCTGCAAGACTGATTGCAGGCTGTGTACCAACACCAACACATTAACTCCCAATAAGCACAAAAACTACACCTGGGAGAACATAGAAACCTCCTGAGTACCTTGATGTCCCTTCTGGTGTAATTTCTGCTCCAAGCTGCTCCAACAGCTCCCTCGCAGTGGTTATGTACTGCACATTGGAGGCTGTTAGTGCAGTGCACGATCTGGACAAAATTGAAAGATTATAGGGAATATAGTTAGCAAGCAAACTAATTCCATCACACAATTATTTTATATTTGTTTAAGAACAACAAAAACATCATCACTGAATATATATCTTCTCCTCCATCTAAGTTACAGAGCAGTGTCTGCTCAGACGTCGAACAGAAACAGAGCATGAAGTAAATCTAATAAGATTAGAGGAGCTATACACACATGGACAAGCTTAGCCTGGTTCTGCTGCCGAGGAGCCGCCACAAGCAACCTTCTTAAGTTCACCTCCAACTTGCTCAAAACCATGATCAAAATGATAAACACCTACAAAACCAGGGGCATCCTATTATCTTACACACAAACACAAAAAACATACAGATTTGAGATTACGATTTTTGTTTGGCTCCCAACATCAACAACCGGCTCCACACATGAAGTAGCAAGACTAATCTCAGTACAATAGATGGTGGGGAACGGGTTGTCAGGCACTAATAGTAATAATCTACGAACATTCCAATCCCGCATGCAGATAAACCTTGTTATGCTACAGACTACAGTTGATCCCATCGTCACAGCATCCTTGTGACAACGAATTCCGTTGATAATTGTTCTCCGAACTTTCATCCACTCACCCATTTCAACATTATACTTTACTGAATACACTTTACTGGAAAAACATCCATTGGCAAAGCGAACGAAGCTGGCATTACAAGGGTATTCACATCCAGAGGCATACAAGCGTAATCAAGAGTACGAGAATTGCAACTAGGGGAGGTTACTTTCAAATCGGCATCATAATTTCAATCCAATTTTCGCAAACATCGCAAATATTTCACCACGCGTTCTGCAATATCACCGCAAAAGATCACCCCAATGGAGCTGCTGATACGACTCACTGCGGACAGAAGCGGGGCGGAAGAGGCCAAGGGGGCTTGCCGTAACGAGGAGAAGCAGGGGCAAGGGGGGCGGAGGGGAGGGGCAAGGCGACGGCGGAGGAGGTGCGCCGGGCAGGCGAGGTGGTCGCCGGGAGCCCAGGAGGAAGGTCTCAGGCCGCCAGATGCAAATGGCCTGGTTCGCCCTGGTACTGAACCGCTGGACCCTGCAGAAAGCCCGGAAGGTTTCGGGTGCACCCTCTAGATTCAGTCCAGTTCGGTCCGGTAGAGTCTTTTTACAACTCCTTTCAAAGTTTTCTTTGTGTGTGTATGTTTTGCTACTGTAGTTTCTTTTTTTTTCATGGAAACTTAGAGCTTTATTTAAACATCAACAACTTCTACAAAGTCAGCCTGTAGGCTAGCAACAACGAAACTAGACGGACAATCCATCCAAGCACTCGTAACTTCCAAGGTGCAAGCATGCTTAGCACACACGTGGGATAGAGTATTGGAGGATCTTATTACATGTTCAATAATAGTAATAGAAGAAGAAAACGAATTAGAGAGCCCTTCAATTTCTTGGAGAATAGGCGCAACAATTGTGCGAGAATTCCAGAGATCGACAATCTCCAAACAATCCACTTCCATCACCACTCACGAATAACTACGAAGCTTGGCAAAGATCACACCATCCCTGAGAGCCAGTGCCTCAGCAATGAGTGGATCGGTAATCCCTGGGTATGGTTTGCTCCAAGCTGCAATAAAACCGGTAGTTTCCGAACACCACCACTCGCTCCACTCTTTCTCTCCTCAAAGGCAATACCTAAATCAGTATTGGTTTTCACCAACCATCATTAGGAGGTCGCCACCCATGACCAGACAGAGTTATTGCATGTTACCTTGAAATATCCAGTAGAGCCAGTACATCTCTTGTCAACTTCATCGAATGAACCGGATCAAGCCCTCCTTTGTCATGAGTAATGTTATTCCTCGATGACCAAATTGCCCACATGATCGTGATGATTTTGGCCCTATCTCCATCCAATACAATAGAATCACACAATATATCCTTCGCCCATGTATCTGGATGGAGGTCACGCAGTTTAACATCTAGCCACGTCCTTGCCTCCTTTCAGAAATTCTTTGCATGCGTACACTTCAGAAGAGCATGCGTAATATTCTCGTCTGCAGAAAGACAGACTTTACACTGAGCCAGAGTGGCGATATGTCAGTTGTAGCATTTATTTGTTCATGTTTCTTTTCCATGTATGTACTATTACTATCAGTGTTGTACAACCGAAACTATCAAATCGGGACTAGAGGTCCTACCTTTAGTTTCGGTTTTGGTACAAACCATGACAAAAGTTTTTTCACGTGGCTCCATGGATTGCGCTGTGCTGGAGAAACTTTAGTCCCGTTTAGTAATACAAAAGGACTAAAAGTGTTTTGCTGCAACAACGTTTTGAGGCAATCGGTTCTGCGATAGGATATGGGTTTTAGGGTTTTATATTTTTTTTGTGTTCAATTATTTTTTATTTTGTGTTTTCATTTCAAACAATTTTTTGTATACATATACTATGCTACTACATGTAGGGGTTTCGTAGCATGGAAGACAAAAAAATTCTACCGCATACAAACAAACAAGCCAAGATCTATCTACTAGATTGTAGCAACGAGTCGATACAATAACTCACCCTCGAAGATTCCAAAGTGTTTAACGAGAGCGGATTCTCGTGGGCGATGTAGTCGTACTCTTGCCGATCTCAAGATCGCGTAGACGATCCTTCCGGCGCTGCGTTCCGGCAGCGCTTCCGCAGTCGGTCACACGTTCGGTACTCGACAAAGACCTTCCTCTCCCTTGTTCCAGCAGGCAGCGGAGGTTGTAGCACTCTCCTCGCGATTCCGGCAGCATGACGGCGTGGTACCGGAAGTAGAGGGGAGATCTCGCAGGGCTTCGCCTTAAGCCGGAGTGAGTATGGTGGACTATGAGAGAGGCCTTGGCGATCTAGGGTTTAGACACACCAAGGAGAGAGGGCTAGGCCGGCGGCTAGGGCTTGGGGAAAGCCCCAAGTCGGCGGCTAGGGTTTGACCTAGGGCGGTGGCTGAAGGAGGACCAGCGGCTAGGGCTAGGGTTTTGGGTAGTGGAGGTGTGTCTCTAGAGGGGCAGCCCTGTCCATCCTTTTATAGGTGGGAGGGCGCCGGCCAGGGGAGGGGAGTCCACCCCCAAGTCGGCCTCCAAGGCCGGCGGGTGGAGGGAGAGGAACTCCTCCCCAAGTAGGTTTCCTACTCTCCCTCCACCAAGCAAACTTGTCGTTTGACTTTTCAAATTGGCGTTTGACTTTTCAAACTAGGATTTGATTTATCCCTTTATTTTGCTCAGCGATGACACCTAGTACATGATGTAACCATTCCAACTTGTTATGACACATTCATGTACCCTTCCCCTCCGGAGTGCCGGACCTTCCGGAACCTTCTAGAACATTCCCGATGAAAACACCGGAATCATTCTCCAACCCCGAAACAGGACTTTCCTTATATGAATCTTATTCTCCGGACCATTCCGGATCTCCTCGTGATATCCCGGATCCCATCCGAGACTCCGAACAACATTCGGTCTCTTACTCATCATTCCATAACTACTCAACAACGTCGAATCCTTAAGTGTGTCTTCCTACGGTTCATGAATTATGCGGACATGATCGAGACATTTCTCCGAACAATAACCAATAGAGGAATCTGGAAATTCATATGGCTCCCACATATTTCTACGATTACTTTGCGATCGAATGAACCACTTACATACGATACCAATTTCCCTTTGTCTCATGATAGTTTACTTATCCGAGGTTTTGATCGTCGGTATCTCTTCATACCTAGTTCAACCTCGTTACTGATAAGTACTTTTTTCTCGTTCCCGTGATATGTGATCCCTTGTGAGCTAGTCACATACTTGCAAGCTAATTGTATGACATTCCATCGAGAGGGCCCAGAGTATATCTATCCGTCATATGGATGGAAAAATCCCATTCTTGATCCATGTGTCTCAACTCATACTTTCCGAACACTCAATGCCACCTTTATAGCCACCCAGTTACGGTGTGGTGTTTGATGTCATCAAAGCATCCTTCCGGTGATGGTGATAAACATGATCTCATGGTCGAAGGAATTATGTTACTATGTATCAAAAAGCATATAGCAATTGAACTATTAAAATGACTTGATCTTTATGCTACGCTTATCTATAGGAGTATGTCCATCATACCATTCTCCTAACGATATGATCTTGTTGTTAATAACATCTCAATGTTCATGATAGGAAAACCACAATCATTTATTAACCAACAAGCTAGTATTATGAAGAGGCTTTACTAGGGACTCATATTTAGTTTACAAATCACACAAGTATTAATGTTTCCTTGTTAATACTATTATAGCATGAATGTAAACATTTATCATAAACACAAAGATATAATAATAACTACATTTATTATTGCCTCTAGGGCATATCTCCAACAGTCTCCCACTTGCACTAGAGTCAACTAATCTAGATTACATGGTAATATACCGAACACCCATGGCAGTTTGGTGTTGGTCATGTTTTGCCCTCGGGAGAGGTTTAGTGAACGGATCCGCCACATTCAGATCTGTGTGTACTTTGCAAATCTTTATGTCACCATCTTGGACATGTTCTCGAATAGCGTGAAAACGTAGCTTGATATGCTTTAGCTTCTTGCGTGACCTTGGTTCTTGCGCATTGGCTATGGCACCCATGTTATCACAGTAGATAGACATTGGGTCCAGCGCACTTGGAATCACACCGAGCTCTGTAATAAACTCCTTCATCCATATCGCTTCTTGTGAAGCCTCCGAAGCAGCCATGTATTCTGATTCAGTTGAAGATATCGCCACAACGCTTTGCTTTGCGCTCCTCCATGTAAATACTGCACCATTCAAAATAAATACGTATCCAGATTGTGATTTAGAATCATCCGGATCGGTGTTCCAACTAGCATCGGTGTAACCATTAACAATGAGCTGTTCATCACCTCCATAAGAAAGAACCATATCCTTAGTTCTTCTCAAGTACTTAAGGATGTTTTTGACCGCTGTCCAATGATCCACTCCTGGATCACTTTGATATCTGCTAGTCAAACTAACAGCATATGCAATGTCGGGTCTAGTACAAAGCATGGCATACATTAGAGATCCTATGGCTGAGGCATAGGGAGTCTTACTCATCCTTTCTCTATCTTCTGCCGTTGTTGGACTTTGAGTTTTACTCAAGGTTGTATTGGGAAACATGGGCAAGAACCCTTTCTTGCTATCTTCCATTCCAAACCTCTTTAGAACTTTGTCCAAATATGTACTTTGTGACAATGATATTAGGCGTATCGATCTATCTCTATAATCTTTATGCCTAATATGTAAGCTGCTTCACCAAGATCTTTCATTGAAAAACTATTATTCAAATATTCCTTGACACTGTTAAGAAGGTCTACATCATTCCCAATCAACAATATGTCATCTACATATAGTATTAGGAATGCTACAGAGCTCCCACTCACTTTCTTGTAAATACAAGCTTCTCCATAAGTTTGTATAAAACCAAATTTTTTGATTACCTTATCAAAACATTGATTCCAACTTCGGGATGCTTGCTTCAATCCATATATGGACTGTTGAAGTTTGCATACCTTGTTAGCATCTTTAGGATCGACAAAACCTTTGGGTTGCATCATATACAACTCTTCATCAATGTCTCCATTGAGGAACGCCGTTTTGACATCCATCTGCCATATCTCATAATCATAATATGCAGCGATTGCTAACATAATCCTCACAGACTTTAGCTTCGCTACAGGTGAGAAAGTCTCATCGTAGTCAACTCCTTGAATTTGTCGAAACCCTTTTGCGACAAGTCGAGCTTTATAGACAGTAACATTACCATCAGCATTTGTTTTATTCTTGAAAATCCATTTGTTCTTGACAGCCTTCCGGCCATCCGGTAAGTCCACCAAAGTCCATACTTGGTTTTCGTACATGGATCCAATCTCGGATTTCATGGCATCTTGCCATTTATTGGAATCTGGGATCATCATCGCTTCCTCATATGTCGCAGGGTCATCGGTGTTGTCCACCAACATGACACTCATAACGGAATTATACCAATCAGGAGTGCTACGAGTTCTCGTTGACCTGCGAGGTTCTGTAGCAACTTCAACCGAAGTTTCATGATCATCATCATTAGCTTCCTCTCTAGTTGGTGCAGGCACCACAGGAACTTCTTTCGGTGCTGCGCTACTCGCAACTTCGAGAGAAGGTTCGACAACCTCGTCGAGTTCTACTTTCCTTCCAGTCACTTCTTTCGAGAGAAATTCTTTCTCTAGAAAAGATCCATTCTTGGCAACGAAGATTTTGCCTTCGGATCTATGATAGAAGGTATACCCAATAGTTTCCTTCGGGAATCCTATGAAGACGCATTTTTCCGCTTTGGGTTCAAGCTTGTCCGGCTGTAACTTCTTTATATAGGCTTCGCAACCCCAAACTTTAAGGAACGACAATTTAGGTTTCTTCCCAAACCATAATTCATACGGTGTCGTTTCAACGGATTTAGATGGTGCCCTATTTAAATTGAATGCGGCTGTTTCTAATGCATAACCCCAAAATGATAGCGGTAAATCTATAAGTGACATCATAGAACGAACCATATCTAAAAGAGTTCGATTATGACGTTCGGACACACCATTACGCTGTGGTGTTTCCGGCGGTGTCAATTGTGAAAGTATTCCGCATTTCTTCAAATGCTCGCCAAACTCATAACTTAGACATTCGCCTCCACGATCAGAACGCAGAAATTTAATCTTCTTGTTACGTTGATTCTCAACCTCACTTTGAAATTCCTTAAACTTTTCGAAATTTTCGGACTTATGTTTCATGAAATAGATATACCCATATCTACTCAAGTCATCCGTGAAGGTAAGAACATAACGATAACCACCGCGCGATGCTACACTCATTGGACCACACACATCGGTATGTATGATTTCCAATAAGTCCGTAGCTCGCTCCATCATACCAGAAAATGGAGTCTTAGTCATTTTTCCCATCAGACATGCTTCGCATCCTTCAAGTGATTCAAAATCAAGTGATTCAAGAAGTCCATCAGAATGGAGTTTCTTCATACGCTTCACTCCAATGTGACCAAGACGACAGTGCCACATATAGGTCGAGTTATCGCTCAATTTCAAACGTTTAGATTCAATGTTATTAATATGTGTATTTCCACTATCGAGATTAAATAAGAATAGACCATCTATCAAAGGTGCATGTGCATAAAACATATTACTCATATAAATCGAAAAACCATTATTCTCGGACTTAAACAAGTAACCGTCTCGCAATAAACAAGATCCCGATATAATGTTCATGCTTAACGCAGGCACCAAATAACAATTATTTAAGTATAAAACTAATCCCGATGGTAGATGAAGAGGTAGCGTGCCGACCGCGATCACATCAACCTTTGATCCATTTCCTACGCGCATCGTCACCTTGTTCTTCGCTAGCTTCCGTCTATTCTGCAGCACCTATTTCGAGTTAAAAATATGAGCAACCGAACCAGTATCAAATACCTAGGCTGTAACATCCCTAAAATCATGATTTCAAAGTTTGCAATCATTCATGCATGCATATAGATTTGAAATCAATTTCAAACTCATTCCAGAAAAACAGAAGCACTTAGTGCTATGATTTTATGTGAGCAAACTTAAATCAAATGGCCATCCCCAATTGAAAGTTTGAATGATTTCAAACCTAGCTTGTTTGTCTTCCTTATAGAAAGGATTGAGTGTGGTTTTAGACCAAGCTTTACAATTTGGAAATAGTTTCAAAAACCCTTTTTCAAACTTTTGCAAATCAGATGCAAGCCTTTGATATTTTGTTCTCCAAGTTTACCAAGCCTTTGCAAAAGCAACCACATGATTTTATGCCTATATTGGAGACTACAGCACACTGCAAAAATCCCAAGAAAATTTGAATTCAAATAGAACTTGAATTCATTTGAAAATCAATTCAGAAAATCGAAACAGAAAAAGAAAAAGAGTAAAACAAAAGAAAAGGGCCAGGCGCCACCAATCTGGCCCAGCGTCAGAACAGGCCCAGCTAGCCCACCCGGGCCATTTCTTTCTCTCTCGCACGCGCCAGCGCACCCAGACAGTCGCTGACGACCAGACCCCACCTCCCCTTCGCGCGTTTCGCTGACGAGCGGGCCCTCTCCACGTCGCCCTCGTCTTCCCCAAACCGCGCCCGCAGACCACGTCGCCGCTGCAGTGAAGCCGGTAATGGCGCGGCGTAATTAGCCTTGATGCCGCAGGCGTTTCCTGTCGCGCTTGAGCCTATTTAAACCCCTCTGCCCCGCGAGCATTTTCCCCCACTCTCCTCGCTCACTCCGCCACCAGGCTGCGCGCATTTGCCTTCGAAGCCCCGTAGTACCGACGACTCCGGCGACCGATTCCGGTGAGCCTCGACCGCCCCCCTCTCTCTGGTTCAAACGACGATGCTCATCATGATCTCGTGCACCTGCTGACACCTTTCTTTTGCCTGCTCGTGACCCAGGTCGTCGTTTCCATTCACGACCGCAACCACCTGCGCCGCCGCTTGACTCCGGCGACGAATTAAGGTAAAACCCAAGCACCCCTTGCCCCCTCTTTCATACGAGATTGTTCGCCTGCGTCTTGTACACCCCCTGAACCCTATGGTTCGTGCTAGGGAGACACCAAACCTCGCCAGTGACCTCATCTGCAAGCAGCAGACGTCGCCGCAACTCCGACGAGCCCCTGAGACCATGCCAGCGCGCCCCTTCGCAAATCAACGCCACGTTGAGCTTCAGCACGCCACCGCGGTTCTGGTAAGACCCCCGCCCCTCTCACGCGCGACCTAGAATGCCAGCGTCGCCACTGTTAGACACGCCGCCGCCAGTCGCCGCCGCTAGCGCCGCTCGTGTTTGGTCAGAACGATTAGGAGCGTTAGATGCAGATCCTGCGGCTGAGATTAGAACGTGAGCGAAGAGGTAAGCGCGCATCTGAGCCACCAGATCTTACTTAGATCCTACGGCCACAGAGCTCGATTCGGCCGAACCGGTACGCGCCAATAGAAACATGACGCGTGGCTAGGGTTAGATTCAAAAACAGAATTTCAAATCAGATTTAGATCCAAATTTCAAATGGCTATAACTTTTGATTCCCACGTTAGATTTTTGCAAACTTTATACCGTTGGAATCAGGAAGACAAGCCCTTTTTGAATCTGCAATGTGTTTAACAAAAAGTTTCTGTTAAAATGACTTTTTATGCAGAAACTTGTTTAAGACTATTTTGAGTATAGAATTTGTTTAGTAAATTGTTTTAGTGCTAAATAAGTTTTGTTAGCAAGTTTTTGACTTGGTTATGTTTCTGTATCATGCACTTGCTTGGTGGAGTTTTCAAAAATCATCCCTTAGCATTTTCTTGCATGCATGCATTCTTATTTTTTGTTTGTATATGAATTGTGTGTAATTTTGTGCTACAAATTTTTGTGTAGATTTTGCTAGTGACTGTGATTGTGAAGAGTGCTACTCTCCCCATTACCAAGGCAAGTGGTACTTCATGAATATTTCCATCCCTATATTTTGTACAAGCATTAGAAATATTTTGCTAAGTCTTGCATGTTGTTACTTTATTTTACCAAATGCTATGTGGGGAAATCCTAAGTAGTTGTAGCATTGTAGAATTGCTAGGAAATTTCCTAAGTTAAGTTACTATGCCATGCTTAGCCTAGCTAGTAGCAAACAAGGGTTGGTAAAGTATATACATGCTATGATGAAAATATTTCTAAGTATTTGGACTTAAGTTTTTCTTAATAAAACAACTAAGTCAATGAACCTCCTGGGTGGAATGGGACTTGAATGGTGGTTTTTGGTTGAGTGGTTACACAAGGCCCATGGACATGGTTTACCTTGTGTATCTCACTTGTGGAATGCCACCCAGGCACAAAGGGATTTGGAGGCCAAGTGTTGAGAAGCTTATAGTGCAACCACTTGGCAATATGAGCTCTACCTTGATCATATAGGTTGCTAGAACTTAGCCTTTTGGACAGTTGGTGGTAGTGGAAATGATAGGTTGGAGCGCGTCCAATTGGCTAAGGAAAAGCTTCTGAAAGGTCCTGTCTTGAGAAACCAAGTCTGGTGGGGAAAGTGCACAACCGCTGCAGATGGAAAATCTAAGTACTTAGCCAAGTCCATGGCAATGGACAACTTGAGCATCAAGACATGGAAGCTATCAAGAATCTCATCACTCCAACTTCTAAGTAAAAATTGTGGGTGAACAAGGGTGAAGGACCCCAATGTCTATTGGTGGTTTCTTGGGAAGTGTTTTGACAAAGAAAAACTTAGAGATTTCAACTAATAGGAAAAACCTATTTTGAGCAAAGCAAGCCAAACTACACTTAGCCAAAATGCATATAGTAGTATAGTCCACTTAAAATTTACTAAGTTATCACTTGCCAATACTATTCCAAAGTATTGACCCACTGTGGTTGTAACTTGTGATGTTGCAGGTTACTCCGATGATGATTAGGTGTCATAAGTCTACACTCAACATGCTTGCTTGTGGCACATGAAGATGAAGACTTGTGTTTATTTACTTATTCCAAAACTCTTGTATTAGGCCTGTGGCCTTGAGTTGTAAAAGACTATGTTTTATCTCTGGAATGGATGTAATAAATGACCTTTGTATATGTGTACTTCATCTTAAACTGTGGATGCTAGCAATGATCCAGGGACTAGCATTGCAATCACAGGGATCCTTTTCCTTTACAAAGGAGGGATCTTACAGATGGTATCAGAGCACTGTGTTGCCTGTAGGATTATGACCCTAGGATTGGAAACCACTAAGGAAAAAATTTCAACTACTTCTACACTTGTCTATTCTTCTCGTAAACTTTTCTAATCTTCTCATTATCCTCTCTATTTGTAGATGAACTCCATCAATGAAGCCGTGAAGAAAGGACCACTCATGACCATGACCTTGGAGTGTGAAACTGAGTTTCCCAAAATTCTCAAGGACCTCATGGTGGCAATGGAAGCACATGGTGCAGCTGTGTACAAGGGCTTTCCAGTGGTGGATGAAGGAGTGGAATACTGGTGGGTGCAACTTCACTTGTACAAAAACAAGGAAGATAACCACAAAGAAAGAGGATTCTGCATGTACACCAACACTGTGATGCACACCACATTCTTTGAGTCAGCAAGAGAAGCAGCTTGGAGGACTATCAAAGAACTAAGTGCTAGAGTCAAGTGCAGAATGCTCAACCTCCAAAAAGACTTAGAGAAAGAGAAGGAGCATACCCAAGAGTTGGAAGCCACCAACCAAACCTTAAGGGAGATATTATAGACTTAGTAATGGAATCATGTGAACAAGATAGGCTGATTGCCTCTAGGAACATTGTGTTAGCCAACAGATCTAGTGAGATAGGATTGTAAACGTACTTCGTTAGTTGGACCACCACCTATCACCTTATTTTCCAAAATGATACCTTAAATAAGTTTGGACCTTGGTTGATGTAATGGATTCATGTATACATGACTTGTGTGAATTTGTGTTCCAAGGATGTGTATGTGATGTTTGTCTTTGTTTTATCTTAAATAGTGTTGTTCTAACTTTTCTATCTTATAAATAGATGCCTATTACCATCAGCACTGTTGAGGAGTTCCAGGTTACCCGCTTTGGTCCTCGTATCGTTGAGCTTACCACTTTGCTCAATCTCCCTCTTCCCACCATCATGGTGCATCCACTCACCAAGTTCGAGAGGAAGGACCTCTAGGGCTTCAAGGTGAACCAGCCCGGACACCAGACAGAGCCTACTACGGAGGCCATCGTCTTCAAGCTTATGCACGATGACAGGGAGAGAGGCATGGAGGTAGTCATGCAGGAACTGATAGGACGTCTGCTAGGCCGTCACTCCCGACAGGTTAGAGGCACCCACTTCCACGTCTTCGGAAGACGTGATGAGGATGGAGAGTCCATAGACTTCGAGGATGACTCGAGGGACGCAGCAGAGCCGATACGTCTCTATCTCCAGGACTTAGAGTCTCTCATTAGGCACGTGGACACGGACAAGACCAATGTCATGCTCCGTAATGACGAGCTCCAGGTGCAGCTTCACGAGAAGGACAAGCTTTTCGCACAGCAGGACGAGATAGTCAAGGAAATGGAGGAGAAGTTCGAGACCCAGGACCGGAAGTTCAAGAGTCAGGAGAAACACGTCCAGGATAGGAACAAGAAGATCCGGGACATGACTGAAGAACTGAAGTCCAAGGACTTCGAGCTAGAGCAGCAGCAGATGGTGATTGAGAGGCTTCGTTCCCAGAAGAGGGCTCTCAAGGCCAAGATTGAGTCCTTGACCACTACTATTGAGGAGAACAAGACCGCGATGGAGAACGCAGGTCTCACCTTTGTCGAGGAGGAGATTGATGCTGATGAGTAGACTTGACTACTCGTTTATCTTTTATTATCGTACTTGCTATTTGTGAACTTGTTATTGCACCATCCGACATGTGGATGGCTTGCCACTTGTGTGTTTTACTATGAGAACTTGTTATCTAGTTGTTGAACTTTTATCTTCTGTTGCATGCTTGTGTTTGCTTATGTGATGTAATGTGCATGAAAACATCTATGGGTATCTCATTCTTATCTCTATTTGAACAAACCACAGATGCCTCCCCGTCGCGCAAACCCCAACCCCAATAACAACATTACTCCAGAAATGTAGCAAATGATGAATGCTCAAACACAGCTTATGCAGATGATGACAACATTCATTCAGAACCAAAACAACAACAACAACCCCAATAACAACAACAATAACAACAATAACAACAACAACCCTCCGGGCTTTGATATGCTCACCAGATTTCTGCGTTTGAGGCCAGCTAAGTTCTCGGGGACAACTGATCCCATGGTAGCCAATGATTGGCTACGTTCTGTAAACAAGGACTTAGTAACCGTGGGCTGCACGGACGCTGAAAAGGTCAGATTTACAGCACATCTGCTGGAAGGGCCAGCCGCCACTTGGTGGGACAACTTCCAAATCACCACTCCTATAGATGAGGTGACTCGGGCTATCTTTGAAGATGACTTTCGCACTGCTCATATCTCATCAGGAATAATGAGCCTGAAAAAGAAAGAGTTCCACAATCTGAAGCAGCGCCACCGCAGCGTGGCTGAATACATTGAAGAGTTCAACAATCTGGCGCGTTATGCACCGGATGAGGTTGACACAGATGCCAAAAGAAAGGAAAATTTTCTGGAAGGCTTGAATGATGAGCTGAATCTGCAGCTGGCTGTGGCATATGTTCCCACTTATCAGTCGCTCTGTGACAAGGCTGCTATATTGGAGAACAAAATGAAGCAAGTCGAGAGTAGAAAGAGAAAGCACTCCGACAAGCACAGCTCGGGATCGTCTCACAAACGATCTCACTATGATGACAGTGGAAGCTCAGGATCCCATAAGCATGGGAAATTCAACAAGCACCACAACCACAACCGTCATGACAACAAGCATCATCGCAGTCATGACAATGACAAGTACAAGAACCACAAGAGTGGACATAAGAGCCACCACAGTGGGAATGGTAGTGGAAGTGGAAGTCAGCCTGCTAAAAGGGACATCAGTCAAGTTGAGTGCTTCAAATGCAAGAAGATGGGACACTATGCAAATGAGTGCCCCGAAAAGAAAGTTGAAGGACCTGTCAAGCCCAATCCTTTCCAGAAAGGACAGGTGAACCACATCAATGTGGAGGAGGTCTATGAGGAACCTGACGCTGTTGCTGGTAAGTTCAGACTCAATTCCATTCCAGCATTTGTACTCTTTGATATTGGTGCATCGCATTCATTCATATCAAAGGCATTTGTTGATAGAAATGGGTTTTCGTCTGAAAACATTGGGTGTCCAATAAAAATTAGCTCTCCGGGTGGAGATATGATAGTAAGTCTTGGATGCCGAGATCTAGTAATAGAGTTTGGAAAACATAAGTTTCCAGTGAGTCTGATAATCCTAGATTCCCAAGGACTGGACGTAATATTGGGAATGGATTGGATGGCTAAGTATGAAGGAGTACTAGATTGTGCTAATCGTACTGTTTCACTCACAACCCCGGAAAGAAAAAGGATTAAATTCAAGTCAAACTTTGAATCCAAAGGAAGTAAGCTAAATTCTCTTAAGGGGGTTAGCATGGACAGTGTACCAATTGTGTGTGAATACCCGGATGTATTTCCGGAAGAATTGCCAGGAATGCCACCAGACAGAGATGTGGAGTTTCTGATAGATTTGTTACCAGGGTCTGGACCAATAACAAAGAGACCATATAAAATGTCAGTTGATGAACTGAAAGAGCTCAAGAAGCAACTAGGAGAACAGTTGCAGAAAGGATTTATTCAACCAAGTTCTTCATCTTGGGGAGCCCCAGTTTTGTTCGTGGAGAAGAAGGATAGAAGCCAAAGGTTATGCATAGATTACCGTTCACTCAACGAGGTAACTATCAAGAACAAATATCCTTTGCCAAGAATCAATGACTTGTTTGATCAGCTAGAAGGAGCATGTGTGTTCTCAAAGATTGATCTAAGGTCAGGCTATTTTCAACTCAAGATAAGAGAGCAAGACATACCTAAAACAGCATTCAGCACAAGGTATGGATTGTATGAGTATACCGTAATGCCTTTTGGCTTAACCAATGCTCCAGCATACTTCATGAATATGATGAAAAAAGTGTTCATGGAATTCCTCGACAAGTTTGTTGTCGTTTTCATTGATGACATCTTAGTCTACTCCAAGAGCAAAGAAGAGCATGAAGGACACTTGCGTTTGATACTTGAGAAGTTGAGAGAGCATAAGCTTTATGCCAAATTTAGCAAGTGTGAGTTCTGGTTAGAAGAAGTTGGTTTTCTTGGTCATGTTATGACAAAGGATGGTGTAGCAGTTGATCCTGCTAAGGTTTCGGCTGTGACTGAATGGGAATCTCCTAAGAACGTAAAAGAAGTTCGTAGTTTCCTTGGCTTAGCAGGCTACTACAGAAGGTTCATTGAGAATTTCTCAAATGTTGCTAAGCCAATGACTGAATTATTGAAGAAAGACAAGAAGTTTACTTGGACTGAAGGTTGTGAAGACAACTTCCAAGAATTGAAGAAGAGACTAGTGACAGCACCAGTTTTGTGTCTGCCAGACTTGGAAAAGGATTTCCAAGTATACTGTGATGCATCTCATCAAGGTTTAGGTGCAGTACTTATGCAAGACGGTAAAGTTGTAGCCTATGCCTCGAGACAACTCAAAACTCATGAAATAAACTATCCTACTCATGATTTGGAGTTAGCCTCTGTCGTCCATGCACTCAAAACATGGAGACATTACCTTTTGGGAAAGCGTTGTGAAGTGTTCACGGACCAAAAAAGTTTGAAGTATATCTTCACCCAAAAGGAAATCAATATGAGACAAAGAAGATGGTTGGGACTTATCAAGGATTATGATTTGAGTTTGCAATACCACCCCGGTAAAGCAAATGTTGTAGCAGATGCTCTAAGTCGTAAGGTATTTGTGAATGGCCTTACCAAAGGAGAATTGCCAGATGATTTGTGTACCCAATTCAGAGAACTCAGATTGGAGATTGTGCCTGAAGGACATCTCATGTCTTTGGATGTTCAACCCACTTTGTTGGACAAGATCCGAGAAGCTCAGAAGACCGATAAGGAAATTGAAGGGATTAAGGAAAATATTGGCCAAGGGAAAGCTAAAAATTTCCATGAAGACGAACATGGTACTTTATGGCATGGGAAACGTATCTGTGTTCCACAAGATCCGGAGTTACGGAAACTGATTTTGCAGGAAGCACACAACTCTCCGTATTCTATTCACCCGGGTAACACCAAAATGTACATGGACATGAAAGAAAGATTTTGGTGGAACAATCTCAAGAAAGACATCGCCAAACATATTGCTTTGTGTGATGTGTGTAGTAGAGTAAAAGCGGAGCATCAGAAACCAACAGGTTTGCTTCAACCACTACCTATTCCTGATTGGAAGTGGGACAAGATTGGTATGGATTTTATCACCGGATTACCAAGGACCAGACCAGGATATGATTCTATATGGGTAGTAGTGGATCGCCTAACTAAAGTGGATCATTTCATACCCGTGAAGACAACTTATACGAGTGCCAAGTTAGCCAAAATCTACATGAGTAGAATTGTGTGTCTTCATGGTGTGCCCAAGAGTATTGTGTCTGATAGGGGAACTCAATTCACTTCCCATTTTTGGAGACAGCTACATGAGTCAATGGGAACGAGGCTGGAATTCAGTACTGCCTTTAATCCTCAAACCGATGGACAAACAGAAAGGACAAATCAAATTCTGGAAGACATGTTGAGGGCATGTGCCCTAGACTATGGATCCAGTTGGGATGAAAGTCTGCCTTACGCAAAATTTTCTTATAACAACAGCTATGAAGCCAGCATTGAGATGGCACCATTTGAGTTTCTCTACGGAAGAAAGTGTACCACCCCGTTGTTGTGGAATGGTGTGGGAGAAAGAAGTTTATTCGGGCCAGAACTTATCAAAGAAGCCGAAGAGAAGGTCAAGTTGGTTAAGGACAGGTTAAAGATAGCACAGTCCCGACAGAAAAGCTACGCAGATCCTAAGCGTAGAGAAGTCACCTACGAAGTTGGTGATAGAGCCTATCTTAGAGTATCACCACTCCGTGGAGTGAAAAGATTCGGAGTCAAAGGAAAGTTGGCACCAAGATATGTTGGGCCATTCAAGATGCTGAGTCGCAAAGGAGAAGTTGCTTATGAAATTGAACTACCTGAATCTCTATCAGCTGTCCATAATGTGTTTCATGTGAGTCAACTTAAGAAATGTCACCCAGAAATGGAAGAAACTTCTTTGAAGGATACTATACCTTTGGAAGAGGTTCAGCTAGAAAGTGACCTCACATATGAGGAGAAACCTATCAAGATTCTTGAGACTGCAGAAAGAGTCACAAGGACAAAGACTATCAGGTTTTGCAAAGTGCAATGGAATCATCATTCCGAAGAGTAAGCAACATGGGAAAGAGAAGATGATCTTCGGAAAGACCACCCTCACCTATTTGCTAGCCAATCCGAATCTCGAGGGCGAGATTCACCTTAAGGGGGTTAGATTTGTAACATCCCTAAAATCATGATTTCAAAGTTTGCATATCATTCATGCATGCATATAGATTTGAAATCAATTTCAAACTCATTCCAGAAAAACAGAAGCACTTAGTGCTATGATTTTATGTGAGCAAACTTAAATCAAATGGCCATCCCCATTTGAAAGTTTGAATGATTTTAAACCTAGCTTGTTTGTCTTCCTTATAGAAAGGATTGAGTGTGGTTTTAGACCAAGCTTTACAAATTGGAAATAGTTTCAAAAACCCTTTTTCAAACTTTTGCAAATCAGATGCAAGCCTCTGATATTTTGTTCTCCAAGTTGACCAAGCCTTTGCAAAAGTAACCACATGATTTTATGCCTATATTGGAGACTACAGCACACTGCAAAAATCCCAAGAAAATTTGAATTCAAATAGAACTTGAATTCATTTGAAAATCAATTCAGAAAATCGAAACAGAAAAAGAAAAAGAGTAAAACAAAAGAAAAGGGCCAGGCGCCACCAATCTGGCCCAGCGTCAGAACAAGCCCAGCTAGCCCACCCGGGCCATTTCTTTCTCTCTCGCACGCGCCAGCGCACCCAGACAGTCGCTGACGACCAGACCCCACCTCCCCTTCGCGCGTTTCGCTGACGAGCGGGCCCTCTCCACGTCGCCCTCGTCTTCCCCAAATCGCGCCCGCAGACCACGTCGCCGCTGCAGTGAAGCCGGTAATGGCGCGGCGTAATTAGCCTTGATGCCGCAGGCGTTTCCTGTCGCGCTTGAGCCTATTTAAACCCCTCTGCCCCGCGAGCATTTTCCCCCACTCTCCTCGCTCACTCCGCCACCAGGCTGCGCGCATTTGCCTTCGAAGCCCCGCAGTACCGACGACTCCGGCGACCGATTCCGGTGAGCCTCGACCGCCCCCCTCTCTCTGGTTCAAACGACGATGCTCAGCATGATCTCGTGCACCTGCTGACACCTTTCTTTTGCCTGCTCGTGACCCAGGTCGTCGTTTCCATTCACGACCGGAACCACCTGCGCCGCCGCTTGACTCCGACGAAGAATTAAGGTAAAACCCGAGCGCCCCTTGCCCCCTCTTTCATACGAGATTGTTCGCCTGCGTCTTGTGCACCCCCTGACCCCTCTGGTTCGTGCTAGGGCGACGCCAAACCTCGCCAGTGACCTCATCTGCAAGCAGCAGACGCCGCCGCAACTCCGACGAGCCCCTGAGACCGTGCCAGCGCGCCCCTCAAATCAACGCCACGTTGAGCTTCAGCACGCCACCGCGGTTCTGGTAAGACCCTCCCCCCTCTCGCGCGCGACCTAGAACGCCAGCGCCGCCACTGTCAGACACGCCGCCGCCAGTCGCCGCCGCTAGCACCGCTCGTGTTTGGTCAGAACGATTAGGAGCGTTAGATGTAGATCCTGCGGCTGAGATTAGAACGTGAGCGAAGAGGTAAGCGCGCATCTGAGCCGCCAGATCTTACTTAGATCCTACGGCCACAGAGCTCGATCCGGCCGAACCGGTACGCGCCAATAGAAACATGACGCGTGGCTAGGGTTAGATTCAAAAACAGAATCCAAATCAGATTTAGATCCAAATTTCAAATGGCTATAACTTTTGATTCCCACGTTAGATTTTTGCTAACTTTATACCGTTGGAATCAGGAAGACAAGCCCTTTCTGAATCTGCAATGTGTTTAACAAAAAGTTTCTGTTAAAATGACTTTTTATGCAGAAACTTGTTTAAGACTATTTTGAGTATAGAATTTGTTTAGTAAATTGTTTTAGTGCTAAATAAGTTTTGTTAGCAAGTTTTTGACTTGGTTATGTTTCTGTATCATGCACTTGCTTGGTGGAGTTTTCAAAAATCATCCCTTAGCATTTTCTTGCATGCATGCATTCTTATTTTTTGTTTGTATATGAATTGTGTGTAATTTTGTGCTACAAATTTTTGTGTAGATTTTGCTAGTGACTGTGATTGTGAAGAGTGCTACTCTCCCCATTACCAAGGCAAGTGGTACTTCATGAATATTTCCATCCCTATATTTTGTACAAGCATTAGAAATATTTTGCTAAGTCTTGCATGTTGTTACTTTATTTTACCAAATGCTATGTGGGGAAATCCTAAGTAGTTGTAGCATTGTAGAATTGCTAGGAAATTTCCTAAGTTAAGTTACTATGCCATGCTTAGCCTAGCTAGTAGCAAACAAGGGTTGGTAAAGTATATACATGTTATGATGAAAATATTTCTAAGTCTTTGGACTTAAGTTTTTCTTAATAAAACAACTAAGTCAATGAACCTCCTGGGTGGAATGGGACTTGAATGGTGGTTTTTGGTTGAGTGGTTACACAAGGCCCATGGACATGGTTTACCTTGTGTATCTCACTTGTGGAATGCCACCCAGGCACAAAGAGATTTGGAGGCCAAGTGTTGAGAAGCTTATAGTGCAACCACTTGGCAATATGGGCTCTGCCTTGATCATATAGGTTGCTAGAACTTAGCCTTTTGGACAGTTGGTGGTAGTGGGAATGATAGGTTGGAGAGCGTCCAATTGGCTAAGGAAAAGCTTCTGAAAGGTCCTGTCTTGGGAAACCAAGTCTGGTGGGGAAAGTGCACAACCTCTGCAGATGGAAAATCTAAGTACTTAGCCAAGTCCATGGCAATGGACAACCTGAGCATCAAGACATGGAAGCTATCAAGAATCTCATCACTCCAACTTCTAAGTAAAAATTGTGGGTGAACAAGGGTGAAGGACCCCAATGTCTATTGGTGGTTTCTTGGGAAGTGTTTTGACAAAGAAAAACTTAGAGATTTCAACTAATAGGAAAAACCTATTTTGAGCAAAGCAAGCCTTCTAAGTAAAAATTGTGGGTGAACAAGGGTGAAGGACCCCAATGTCTATTGGTGGTTTCTTGGGAAGTGTTTTGACAAAGAAAAACTTAGAGATTTCAACTAATAGGAAAAACCTATTTTGAGCAAAGCAAGCCAAACTACACTTAGCCAAAATGCATATAGTAGTATAGTCCACTTAAAATTTACTAAGGTATCACTTGCCAATACTATTCCAAAGTATTGACCCACTGTGGCTGTAACTTGTGATGTTGCAGGTTACTCCGATGATGATTAGGTGTCATGAGTCTACACTCAATATGCTTGCCTGTGGCACATGAAGATGAAGACTTGTGTTTATTTACTTATTCCAAAACTCTTGTATTAGGCCTGTGGCCTTGAGTTGTAAAAGACTATGTTTTATCTCTGGAATGGATGTGATAAATGACCTTTGTATCTGTGTACTTCATCTTAAACTGTGGATGCTAGCAATGATCCAGGGACTAGCATTGCAATCACAGAGATCCTTTTCCTTTACAAAGGAGGGATCTTACATAGGCACTACTACAAGTACTAGTGAGATATACATCAATAACATGTATATCGGATATACCTTTCTTCTTGATGTTGCCGTTCTTCAAATCCGCCAAGTACTTTGGGCAATTCCGCTTCCAGTGACCTTCTCCCTTGCAGTAAAAGCACTCTATATCAGGCTTAGGTCCAGCCTTGGTCTTCTTTGTCGGTGCGGCAACTTTCTTACCACCCTTCTTGAAGTGTCCCTTTTTCTTAGACTTGCCTTTCTTGAATTTGGTGGTCTTATTGACCATCAACACTTGGTGCTCTTTCTTGATCTCCACTTCTGCAGATTTTAACATGGAGAAGAGTTCTGGCAACTGCTTGTTCATGCTTTGCATATTGTAGTTCATCACAAAGTTCTTGTAACTTGGTGGTAGTGATTGGAGGACACGGTAAATCCCCAAAGCATGAGGAATCACTATACCCAAGCTTTGGAGTTTGTTTGCGTGCCCAGACATCTTAAGCACATGCTCACTGACGGAGCTGCCCTCTTCCATCTTGCAGTTAAAGAACTTTTCAGAAGCCTCATAACTCTCAACTGCCGCGTGAGTCTCAAAAATCAATTTGAGTTCACGAAAAATATCATGTGGGTCTGAATTCTCAAACATTTTCTGAAGCTCCGATTCCAAACCATACAAGATAGCACACTGAACTGTGGAGTACTGATTCTTCCGAGCGAGGTAAACGTTCTTTACTTCATCGGTAGCATCAGCTGCAGGCGGGTCACCCAGCGGTGCATCCAGCACATAGGTTAAATTACCAGCATTGAGGACAATCCTCAAATTTCGGAACCAATCCGCGAAGTTGCTTCCATTGTTTTTCAACTTTTCTTTATCTAGGAACGCATTAAAATTGATGGTAGGGGCCGCCATTGATCTACAACATATTTGCAATAGTTTAGACTAAGTTCATGACAAATTGAGTTCTAATTAATAGTTAAATTAATCTAGGTGAACTACCACTCAAAACAATATCGCTCACATTGTTTTAGTGATCACACGAACCAAATCCACCACATCAAAACTGATCATCACGAGAGTTGATGTAGTTTCAATGGAGAACAATCGACATGTTCATCATATCTACTATATGATTCATGCTTTACCTTTCGGTGATCCGTGTTCCGAGACCATGTATGTACATGCTAGGCTCGTCAAGATTAAACCTTAGCTTCTGCATGAGCAAATCTGGCTTGCTCACGTTGTATACACTCGCAGAATCTAACACACCAGATCATCACGTGGTGCTTCGAAACAACAAGCTTTAGCAACGGTGCTTACTAAGGATGAACACTTTCGAACTTGAAATTTGTGTGCATGAGGGATCATCTTATAATGCTACCGTCGTTAACTAAGCAATGCAAGATGCATAAAGGATTAACATCACATGGAATTCATAATATGTGATATGATATGGCCTTTCTTCTTTGTGCTTTCGATCTCCATCTTCAAGCACTAACATGATCTCCATCATCACCGGCATTGCATCAAGGTCAATGACGCTGCTCCATGGTTGCCGTCCACCAGCTTCAACTATTACAACTACTTTGAATAGACACGCGGGTCTTAACAGAAATTAAAGACAACCATATGGCTCCTGCCGGTTGCCAACTTACAATAAGGAACATTGCATACATCAAATATAATCACAATCATGGCCATATCACATCACAACACACCCCTGCAAAACAAAGTTAGACGCCTCTAATTTCTTTGCATATTTTACGTGGTTTGGGGCTTTCAATAAGTGTCGCTCTAACTTACGAACAAGAACCACAACGTTGATGTTTAAACTATCAAGTGCCCGTTGTAAATTGGATCTATACTATGATGGGAGAGACAGACACCCGCAAAGCCACTTATGCAATATAATTTGCATGTTGAGCGTGGAGCAAGTCTCATGAACGTTGTCATGTAAGGTTAGCCCGGGCCGCTTCATCCCATCATACCGCAAGATGCAAAGTACACAAGAAGCAATTGATAATAAAAGCACCACCACCCACAATGACCATTGTGTTCTACTCGTGCAACAGATCTACATATAGACACGACTCTGATACCACTGTAGGGGTTCGTAGCATGGAAAACAAAAAAATTCTACCGCATACAAACAAACAAGCCAAGATCTATCTACTAGATTGTAGCAATGAGTCGATAGAATAACTCACCCTCGAAGATTCCAAAGTGTTTAACGAGAGCGGATCCTCGTGGGTGATGTAGTCGTACTCTTGCCGATCTCAAGATCGCGTAGACGATCCTTCCAGCGATGCGTTCCGGCAGCGCTTTCGCAGTCGGTCACACGTTCGGTACTCGACGAAGACCTTCCTCTCCCTTGTTCCAGCAGGCAGCGGAGGTTGTAGCACTCTCCTCGCGATTCCGGCAGCACGACGACGTGGTACCAGAAGTAGAGGGGAGATCTCGCAGGGCTTCGCCTTAAGCCGGAGCGAGTATGGTGGACTATGAGAGAGGCCTTGGCGATCTAGGGTTTAAACACACCAAGGATAGAGGGCTAGGCCGGCGGCTATGGTTTGGGGAAAGCCCCAAGTCGGCGGCTAGGGTTTGCCCTAGGGCGGCGGCGGCTGCAGGAGGGCCGGCGGCTAGGGCTAGGGTTTTGGGTGGTGGAGGTGTGTCTCTAGAGGGGCAACCCTGCTGAAAGTACAAAGGAAGTCGCCTAGAGGGGGGTGAATAGGCTTTTAAAATTATTACGGTTTAGGCTCAAGTAAATGCGGAATAAAACTAACGTTTAATTTACTGAGCACAAAACCTAGCCACTAAGTTCACCTAGGTGCACCAACAACCTATGCTAAGCAATACAAGCAACAAGGTGATAGCAAGGTATAAATACTTCAAGCACGATGGCTATCACAATGTAAAGTGCATAAGTAAAGGGTTCGGTTGAGAGATAACCGATGGGCGCGGAGACGAAGATTTGTTTCCCGAAGTTCACTTCCAAAGAAGCTACGTCTCCGTTGGAGAGGTGCGATGGCGCAATGCTCTCCAAACGCCACAAATGGCTCACCTCGAGGTGTGGTGGCTCGATGCTCACCCAACGCCACACAAGGCCTCACCCCGGATGCGGAAGCACGCAACTCACCGACGCCACAAAGGCTCACCCTATTCTCCCAAGTGCGCACCACAAAAGGCGGGCACTTGCTCCACTATGGGACGCTTGAGGGCGGTCACCGAACCCATACAAGATTGGGGCTAACTCCACAACTCAATTGGAGGCTCCCAACAACAAAGCCACAAAAGGCCAACAATGCCACAAAAGGCCAACAACGCCACAAAAGGCCAACAACGCCACAAAAGGCTACAAGACCACAAAAGGTCAACAAGACCACAAAAGGTCAACAACCCAACCACACAACCGTCTAGGGTTCCAAGGAACCCAAGAGAAACTAGCTCACAAGCTTGAACTCGCCAAATCTCTGAGGAGAACTCAAACCTATGCATCAAATGCAAGGCAAGTCCTTCTCTCCCAAATTCCAACAAAGCTACAAAAGCTATTGGGGGAATAAGGGAGGAAGAACACAAGAGGAGAACACAAAACTCTCCAAGATCTAGATCCCAATGATTCCTTCACAAAGAAGGGATTTGGCTTGGGGGGATTGTAGATCTAGATCTCCTCTCTCAAATCTCTCAAAAAGATGCAAGAATCATAGGAGGGGAAACGGAGAGGGAAATCTTTTTCAAGGTTGACAATGGAGGAGAGAGAGAAAACCAAGAACCAAGAAGAAAAGCTATGTCCCACGAAGGGGAAGAGGAGCCCCTTTTAAAGGGCTCCCAGATCTGCCCGTTATGGGCATTCGCGACACCTGGCCGGAACTTCCGGTGGGAGGCCGGAAGTTCCGGTGGCACACAGCCAACGATCGAAAACTGCAGAGCGAGAAACTGAAAAAATGAATCATGGCCGGAACTTCCGGTGGGAGCAAAAATTCCGGTGAAAGTTCCGACAGAAGTTCCGTCAAATAGACACAACGAAAACAGAAGGTTACTGAACGTGAGCGGAACAAGAGCCAGAAATTCAACCGAAACTTTCAGCCTGAGCGGAACTTTCGGTCACTGGCCGGAACTTCCGGTGAGAGCGAAACTTCCGATGGAAATTCCGACTGAAGTTCCGTCAAATAGCACATCCAAAACAGAAGGTTACTGAGCGTGAGCGGAAGAAGACCCGGAACTTCCACCGAAACTTTCGGCGGCAAAAATTCCCTAGCGGAACTTCCGATGGCAAGCCGGAACTTCCGGTCAGGGAAATTCCAGAAACCAGAAAACCAGAAACGCAATAACTTTTGCATCCGAACTCCAAACGGGATGAAACCAATTTTGTTGGAAAGGTAACGACGAATATAATCCAACAAGGTGTGGAGCCGGAAAACTCGCAAGATCAAAAACCGCAATAAGATATGCAAGTGAAATCCTTAGATGATGAACTAGAGCTTGTTATGATGATGACCACAAGCTCTAGATCCTATCATGGACAAGAACCAAATAATAACCAAGAAAGATGATGCTATGAATGCAAAGGTTTGAGCTCTCTCTGAATGATGCAAACGAGACACCCGCTTGAGAGACCCTCTTGATAGTACGGCTATCTATCCTAAACCCGGTCTCCCAACTAACAACACGAGACGGACAAAAGAGAAGCCCTATCAAGAACATACCTTTGCCTTGAGAAACCCACTTGAACTTGATGTAGACCGTCTTGTTCTTCTATAGTGGGAACACCTTTCTTGGATGCTCTTGCTTGATGAAGATGAAGACTTGCAAATTGCTCCCCCATACTCCATGGGGCAACCTCTTCTTTGAACTTGTCTTCATCATTCCATGAGCACGAGGATGGCAAGATTCAAGCATGAGATCTTCTAGATATGGAGCATCTTGAGCTCGCCCTTCTTCATCCCTACTTGAGGTTGATCCATCTTGATGCGACTCTTTGCACATGCCTGGATCAACCTTCAAGCTCCTTCTTTCTTCATGATTCCAATGGGCACAAAGCCCTTGGACATTTCTTCATCTTCCAACCTTGAGACCAACACATGGCCCAAGCGATGCCAATGGACAAACCTACAAGTGAAACTCAATTTACACATTAATCCATAGAGATTGTCATTAATTACCAAAACCACACATGGGGGCATACATGCCCTTTCACCTGCCCCTCCTTTTATAGGTGGGAGGGCGCCGGCCAGGGGAGGGGAGTCCTACCCCAAGTAGGCCTACAAGGCCGGCGGGTGTAGGGAGAGGAACTCCTCCCCAAGTAGGTTTCCTACTCTCCCTCCACCAAGCAAACTTGTCGTTTGACTTTTCAAATTGGCGTTGACTTTTCAAACTAGGATTTGATTTATCCTTTTATTTTGCTTAGCGATGACACCTAGTACATGATGCAACCATTCCAACTTGTTATGACACATTCATGTACCCTTCCCCTCCGGAGTGTCGGACCTTCCGGAACCTTCTAGAACATTCCCGATGAAAACACCGGAATCATTCTCCAACCCCGAAACAGGACTTTCCTTATATGAATCTTATTCTCCGGACCATTCCGGATCTCCTCGTGATATCCCGGATCCCATCCGAGAATCCGAACAACATTCGGTATCTTACTCATCATTCCATAACTACTCAACAACGTCGAATCCTTAAGTGTGTCTCCCTACGGTTCGTGAATTATGCGGACATGATCGAGACATTTCTCCGAACAATAACCAATAGAGGAATCTGGAAATTCATATGGCTCCCACATATTTCTACGATTACTTTGCGATCGAATGAACCACTTACATACGATACCAATTTCCCTTTGTCTCACAATAGTTTACTTATCCGAGGTTTTGATCGTCGGTATCTCTGCATACCTAGTTCAACCTCGTTAGTGATAAGTACTCTTTTCTCGTTCCCGTGATATGTGATCCCTTGTGAGCTAGTCACATGCTTGCAAGCTAATTGGATGACATTCCACCGAGAGGTCCCAGAGTATATCTATCCGTCATATGGATGGACAAATCCCATTCTTGATCCATGTGTCTCAACTCATACTTTCCGAACACTCAATGCCACCTTTATAGCCACCCAGTTACGGTGTGGTGTTTGATGTCATCAAAGCATCCTTCCGGTGATGGTGATAAACATGATCTCATGGTCGAAGGAAATAGGTTACTATGTATCAGAAAGCATATAGCAATTGAACTATTAAAATGACTTGATCTTTATGCTACGCTTATCTATAGGAGTATGTCCATCATACCATTCTCCTAACGATATGATCTTGTTGTTAATAACATCTCAATGTTCATGACAGGGAAACCACAATCATTTATTAACCAACAAGCTAGTATTATGAAGAGACTTTACTAGGGACTCATATTTAGTTTACAAATCACACAAGTATTAATGTTTCCTTGTTAATACTATTATAGCATGAATGTAAACATTTATCATAAACACGAAGATATAATAATAACTACATTTATTATTGCCTCTAGGGCATATCTCCAACAGTCTCCCACGTGCACTAGAGTCAACTAATCTAGATTACATGGTAATATACCGAACACCCATGGCAGTTTGGTGTTGGTCATGTTTTGCCCTCGGGAGAGGTTTAGTCAACGGATCCGCCACATTCAGATCTGTGTGTACTTTGCAAATCTTTATGTCACCATCTTGGACATGTTTTCGAATAGCGTGAAAATGTAGCTTGATATGCTTCAGCTTCTTGCGTGACCTTATGGCGGCCTCACACACTTTTAAAGAATAAAATTCAATCAAACATGATAATTGTATTGAAACTAGAATTAAAGAGATGCGCGAACCTAGCTCTCGTATTACTTACCGGAACCGGATTAAAACTCAGCTCCTTACGCCATTAACCGGGAATGTCCTTCTTGAACCATTTTTAAACTCTGTCCGGCAAAAAAGAAATGAACGAATGAGTTATTAATTACTTGACATCTCAGAGAATGAACAAAAGAAACCGATATAGTACGATAATGATTAAAAATTAATTTCTAAAGCATATTAAGCAGGTCGTGGTACTCTTTCATGCTTTTATTTAATGAATCCATGACTTCAAATCTCGCACGATCACCATTAATGTTTAGCAGAATCCAGTAAAAACTGCGCACATTTATATACATGGGTAACTTATCAATTACACTTAACATCGAATAAGAAAAAGTGAATGTCTACAAGACAGTAACACTCACATCAATGTGTAAGGAAATAGTATTTAATTAGCATAATTTATCTCATTTAAAACATTAGAAAGTTAAGCTTCATTTCCGCGAGCTTCGTCTTTAGTGTATGTTCATTAGCTTGATTTGGGTCAATAACCCAACATAATAGATTCTCTTTCTGCTATATACCAGAATCTTTATTCTGCATAATAGCGTACAAAAGGATATAGTGAGAATAATTATAAGCAATGAATTAAACGAGCCAAGCTAGATACTTAATTACATAAATAAATTAATCACTTACAGACATTAACTACTGACAAGGGACACGTCGAGGATTTATTGGTTGAACAACTGAAAGAATTCAGAAAGTTCAATAGCGATATTGTCTTTACGAAAGTATTGCTTTAGTACAACTTTCACTAGGAGAAATTGTCGTCCTTTGTTTGAAGCTTTCAAGTATTAGTTATGCAAAATTCCCATTTGCGTTGGAAATTGCAGGAGTGCCTCACCGGTGACCAGAGGCTTCCCGTGTACATATTTTCGTGGATATATATTTTCATTGAAACGTATCAATATGAGATCTAGTTTCGAAGCTCTGGTCCTGACTAACCCAACGGTGAAAACTGTTGGAGATATGCCCTAGAGGCAATAATAAATTTAGTTATTATTATATCTTTGTGGTTATGATAAATGTTTATATTCATGCTATAACAACATTAACCAGGAAACATTAATACTTGTGTGATTTGTAAACTAAATTAGTGTCCCTAGTAAAGCCTCTTCATAATACTAGCTTGTTGGTTAATAGATGATTGTGGTTTCCCTGTCATGAACATTGAGATGTTATTAACAATAATATCATATCATTAGGAGAATGGTATGATGGACATACTCCTATCGATAAGCGTAGCATAAAGATCAAGTCATTTTATTAGTTCAATTGCTATAAGCTTTCTGATACATATTAACCTAATTTCTTCGACCATGAGATCATGCTTATCACCATCACCGGAAGGATGCTTTGATGACATCAAACACCACACCATAACTGGGTGGCTATAAAGGTGGCATTGAGTGTTCGGAAAGTATGGGTTGAGACACATGGATCAAGAGTGGGATTTGTCCATCCATATGACGGATAGATATACTCTGGGCCCTCTCGGTGGAATGTCATCCAATTGGCTTGTAAGCATGTGACTGACTCACAAGGGATCACATATCACGGGAACGAGAAAAGAGTACTTATCAGTAATGAGGTTGAACTAGGTATGCAGAGATACCGACGATCAAAACCTCAGATAAGTAAACTATCGCGAGACAAAGGGAAATTGGTATCGTATGTAA
The DNA here is from genome assembly GCA_916181665.1 of Avena sativa. Lineage (NCBI taxonomy): Eukaryota > Viridiplantae > Streptophyta > Magnoliopsida > Poales > Poaceae > Avena > Avena sativa. The sequence goes on along the minus strand of OV702279.1, from coordinate 362,400,174 downwards.
GTGGTTCATTCAATCGCAAAGTAATCGTTAAAATATTTGGGAGCCATATGAATTTCCAGATTCCTCTATTGGTTATTGATCGGAGAAGTGTCTCGATCATGTCCGCATAATTCACGAACCGTAGGGAGACACACTTAAGGATTCGATGTTGTTGAGTAGTTATGGAATGATGAGAAAGAGACCGAATGTTGTTCAGAGTCTCGGATGGGATCCGGGATATCACGAGGAGATCCGGAATGGTCCGGAGAATAAGATTTATATAAGGAAAGTCCTGTTTCGGAGTTGGGGAATAATTCCGGTGTTTTCATCAGGAATGTTCTAGAAGGTTCCGGAAGGTCCGGCACTTCGGAGGGGAAGGGTACATGAATGTGTCATGACAATATGGAATGTTTGCATCATGTACTAGGTGCATTGGCTGGAAAAAATAAAGGGAGAAATCAAATCCTAGTTTGAAAGTCAAACACCAATTTGAAAAAGTCAAACGGCAAGTTTGCTTGGTGGAGGGAGAGTACGAAACCTACTTGGGGAGGAAGTCCTCTCCCTCCACCCGCCGGCGAAGGAGGCCGACTCGGGGGAGGACTCCCTCCTTCCAAGACGCGCCCTCCCTCCTATATAAGGAGGGGCAGGGCTGCCCCTCTCCCTGACACCCAACACCACCCAAAACCCTAGCCCTAGCCGCCGGCCACCACAAGTCGCCGCCGCCCTAGGGCTTCCTCCTAGACGCCGAGTTGGGGCTCTCCCCAAGCCCTAGTCGCCGGCCAAGCTTCCTCCCTTGGTGCCTCTAAACCCTAGATCGCCAAGGCCTCTCTCATAGTCCACCATACTCGCTCCGGCTTAAGGCGAAGCCCTGCGAGATCTCCCCTCTACTTCCGGTACCACGTCGTCATGCTGCCGGAGAGAGTGCTACAACCTCCGCTGCCTGCTGGAACAAGGGAAAGGAAGGTATTCGTCGAGTACCGAACGTGTGACCGACTGTGAAAGCGCTGCTGGAACGCAGCGCCGGAAGAATTGTCTACGCGATCTTGAGATCTGCAAGAGTACGACTACATCACCCACGAGAATCTGCTCTCGTTAAACGCTTTGGAATCTTCGATGGTGAGTTACTCTATCGACTCATTGCTACAATCTAGTAGATAGATCTTGGCTTGTTTGTTTGCATGCGGTAGATTTTTTTTGTTTTCCATGCTACAAACCCCTACAGTGGTATCAGAGCCGTGTCTATATGTAGATCTGTTGCACGAGTAGAACACAATGGTCATTGTGGATGGTGGTGCTTCTATTATCAATTGCTTCTTGTGTACTTTGCATCTTGCGGTATGATGGGATGAAGCGGCCCGGGCTAACCTTACATGACATCGTTCATGAGACTTGCTCCACGCTCAACATGCAACTTGTATTGCATAAGTGGCTTTGCGGGTGTCTGTCTCTCCCATTGTAGTATAGATCCAATTTACAACGGGCACTTGATAGTTCAAACATCAACGTTGTGGTTCTTGTTCGTAAGTTAGAGCGACACTTATTGAAAGCCCCAAACCACGTAAAATATGCAAAGAAAATTAGAGGCGTCTAACTTTGTTCTGCAGGGGTGTGCTGTGATGTGATATGGCCATGATTGTGATTATATTTGATGTATGCAATGTTCCTTATTGTAAGTTGGCAACCGGCAGGAGCCATATGGTTGTCTTTAATTTATGTTAAGACCCGTGTGTCTATTCAAAGTAGTTGTAATAGTTGGAGCTGGTGGACGACAACCATGAAGCGGCGCCATTGACCTTGATGCCATACCGGTGATGATGGAGATCATGTTCGTGCTTGAAGATGGAGATCGGAAGCACAAGAAGAAAGGCCATATCATATCACATATTATGAATTGCATGTGATGTTAATCCTTTATGCATCTTGTATTGCTTAGTTAACAACGGTAGCATTATAAGATGATCCCTCAAGCACACAAATTTCAAGTTTTAAAGTGTTCATCCTTAGTAAGCACCATTGCTAAAGCTCGTTGTTTCCAAGCACCACGTGATGATTGGGTGTGTTAGATTCTGCGAGTGTATACAACGTGAGCAAGCCAGATTTGCTCATGCGGAAGCTAAGGTTTGATCTTGACGAGCCTAGCATGTACATACATGGTCTCGGAACACGGATCACCGAAAGGTAAAGAATGAGTCATATAATAGATATGATGAACATGTTGATTGTTCGCCATTGAAGCTACATCAACTCTCGTGATGATCAGTTTTGATGTGGTGGATTTGGTTCGTGTGATCACTAAAACAATGTGAGGGATATTGTTTTGAGTGGGAGTTCACCTAGATTGATTTAACTATTAATTATAACTCTATTTATCATAAACTTAGTCTAAACTATTGCAAATATGTTGTAGATCAATGGCGGCTCCTACCATCAATTTTAATGCGTTCCTAGAGAAAGAAAAGTTGAAAAACAATGGAAGCAACTTCACGGATTGGTTCCGCAATTTGAGGATTGTCCTCAATGCTGGTAATTTGACCTATGTGCCGGATGCACCGCTAGGTGACCCGCCTGCAGGTGATGCTACCGATGAAGTAAAGAATATTTACATCACTCGGAAGAATCAGTACTCCACAGTTCAGTGTGCTATCTTGTATGGTTTGGAATCAGAGCTTCAGAAAAGGTTTGAGAACCATGACCCACATGATATTGTCCGTGAACTCAAATTGATATTTGAGACTCACGCGGCAGTTGAGAGTTATGAGGCTTCTGAAAAGTCGAAGAGGGCAGCTCCGTCAGTGAGCACGTGCTTAAGATGTCTGGGCACGCTAACAAACTCCAAAGCTTGGGTATAGTGATTCCTAATGCTTTGGGGATTTACCGTGTCCTCCAATCATTACCACCAAGTTACAAGAACTTTGTGATGAACTACAATATGCAAAGCATGAACAAGCAGTTGCCAGAACTCTTCTCCATGTTGAAATCTGCAGAAGTGGAGATTAAGAAAGAGCATCAAGTGTTGTTGGTCAATAAGACCACCAAATTCAAGAAAGGCAAGTCTAAGCAAAAGGGTAACTTCAAGAAGGGTGGTAAGAAAGTTGCCGCACCGGCGAAGAAAACTAAGGCTGGACCTAAGCCTGATACTGAATGCTTTTACTTCAAGGAAGAGGGTCACTAGAAGCGGAATTGCCCAAAGTACTTGGCGGATTTGAAGAACAACAACATCAAGAAGAAAGGTATATCCGATATACATGTTATTGATGTGTATCTCACTAGTACTCGTAGTAGTGCCTGGGTATTTGATACTGGTTCAGTTGCTCATATTTGTAACTCGAAACAAGTGCTGCAGAATAAACGGAAGCTAGCGAAGAACGAGGTGACGATGCGCGTTGGAAATGGATCAAAGGTTGATGTGATCGCGGTCGGCACGCTACCTCTTCATCTACCATCGGGATTAGTTTTATACTTAAATAATTGTTATTTGGTGCCTGCGTTGAGCATAAACATTATATCGGGATCATGTTTATTGCGAGACGGTTACTTGTTTAAGTCCGAGAATAATGGTTGTTCGATTTATATGAGTAATATGTTTTATGCACATGCACCTTTGATAGATGGTCTATTTCTTATTGAATCTCGATAGTGGAAATACACATTTTAATAACATTGAAGCTAAACGTTTGAAATTGAGCGATAACTCGACCTATATGTGGCACTGTCGTCTTGGTCATATTGGAGTAAAGCGTATGAAGAAACTCTATTCCGATGGACTTCTTGAATCACTTGATTTCGAATCACTTGAAAGATGCGAAGCATGTCTGATGGGTAAAATGACTAAGACTCCATTTTCTGGTATGATGGAGCGAGCTACGGACTTGTTGGAAATCATACATACCGATGTATGTGGTCCAATGAGTGTAGCATCACGCGGTGGTTATCGTTATGTTCTTACCTTCACGGATGATTTGAGTAGATATGGGTATATCTATTTCATAAAACATAAGTCTGAAACTTTCGAGAAGTTTCAGGAATTTCAAAGTGAGGTGGAGAATCAACGTAACAAGAAGATAAAATTTCTCGGTTCTGATCGTGGAGGTGAATATCTAAGTTACGAGTTTGGCGAGCATTTGAAGAAATGCGGGATACTTTCACAATTGACACCGCCGGGAACACCACAGCGTAATGGTGTGTCCGAACGTCGTAATCGAACTCTCTTTGATATGGTTCGTTCTATGATGTCACTTATAGATTTACCGCTATCATTTTGGGGTTATGCATTAGAAACAGCCGCATTCAATTTAAATAGGGCACCATCTAAATCCGTTGAAACGATATCGTATGAATTATGGTTTGGGAAGAAACCTAAATTGTCGTTCCTTAAAGTTTGGGGTTGCGAAGCCTATGTAAAGAAGTTACAGCCAGACAAGCTTGAACCCAAAGCGGAAAAATGCGTCTTCATAGGATTCCCGAAGGAAACTATTGGGTATACCTTCTATCATAGATCCGAAGGCAAAATCTTCGTTGCCAAGAATGGATCTTTTCTAGAGAAAGAATTTCTCTCGAAAGAAGTGACTGGAAGGAAAGTAGAACTCGACGAGGTTGTCGAACCTTCTCTCGAACTTGCGAGTAGCGCAGCACCGGAAGAAGTTCCTGTGGTGCATGCACCAACTAGAGAGGAAGCTAATGATGATGATCATGAAACTTCGGTTGAAGTTGCTACAGAACCTCGCAGGTCAACGAGAACTCGTACCACTCCTGATTGGTATGATTCCGTTATGAGTGTCATGTTGGTGGACAACACCGATGACCCTGCGACATATGAGGAAGCGATGATGAGCCCAGATTCCAATAAATGGCAAGATGCCATGAAATCCGAGATTGGATCCATGTACGAAAACCAAGTATGGACTTTGGTGGACTTACCGGATGGCCGGAAGGCTGTCGAGAACAAATGGATTTTCAAGAAGAAAACAGATGCTGATGGTAATGTTACTGTCTATAAAGCTCGACTTGTCGCAAAAGGGGTTCGACAAATTCAAGGAGTTGACTACGATGAGACTTTCTCACCTGTAGCGAAGCTAAAGTCTGTGAGGATTATGTTAGCAATCGCTGCATATTATGATTATGAGATATGGCAGATGGATGTCAAAACAGCGTTCCTCAATGGAGACATTGATGAAGAGTTGTATATGATGCAACCCAAAGGTTTTGTCAATCCTAAAGATGCTAACAAGGTATGCAAACTTCAACGGTCCATATATGGATTGAAGCAAGCATCCCGAAGTTGGAATCAACGTTTTGATAAGGTAATCAAATTTTTTGGTTTTATACAAACTTATGGAGAAGCTTGTATTTACAAGAAAGTGAGTGGGAGCTCTGTAGCATTCTTAATACTATATGTGGATGACTTATTGTTGATTGGGAATGATGTAGACCTTCTTAATAGTGTCAAAGAATATTTGAATAATAGTTTTTCAATGAAAGATCTTGGCGAAGCAGCTTACATATTAGGCATAAAGATTTATAGAGATAGATCGAGACGCCTAATATCATTGTCACAAAGTACATATTTGGACAAAGTTCTAAAAAGGTTTGGAGTGGAAGATAGCAAGAAAGGGTTCTTGCCCATGTTGCCCAATACGACCTTGAGTAAAACTCAAAGTCTAGCAACGACAAAAGATAGACAAAGGATAAGTAAGACTCCCTATGCCTCGGCCATAGGATCTCTAATGTATGCCATGCTATGTACAAGACCCGACATTGCATATGCTGTTAGTTTGACTAGCAGATATCAAAGTGATCCAGGAGTGGATCATTGGACAACGGTCAAAAACATCCTTAAAGTACTTGAGAAGAACTAAGGATATGGTTCTTTCTTATGGAGGTGATGAACAACTTGTTGTTAATGGTTACACCGATGCTAGTTGGAACACCGATCCGGATGATTCTAAATCTCAATCTGGATACGTATTTACTTTGAATAGTGCAACAGTTAGCTGGAGGAGTACAAAGCAAAGCGTTGTGGCGAGATATTCAACTGAATCGGAATACAAAGCTGCTTCGGAGGCTTCTCAAGAAGCGATATGGATGAAGGAGTTCATTACAGAGCTCGGTGTGGTTCCAAGTGCGATGGAACCATTGTCTATCTACTGTGATAACATGGGCGCCATAGCCAATGCGCAACAACCAAGGTCACACAAGAAGCTGAAGCACATCAAGCTACGTTTTCACGCTATTCGAGAACATGTCCAAGATGGTGACATAAAGATTTGCAAAGTACACACAGATCTGAATGCGGCGGATCCGTTGACTAAACCTCTTCCGAGGGCAGAACATGACCAACACCAAACTGCCATGGGTGTTCGGTATATTACCATGTAATCTAGATTAGTTGACTCTAGTGCAAGTGGGAGACTGTTGGAGATATGCCCTAGAGGCAATAATAAATGTAGTTATTATTATATCTTTATGTTTATGATAAATGTTTACATTCATGATATAACAGTATTAACCAGGAAACATTAATACTTGTGTGATTTGTAAACTAAATTAGTGTCCCTAGTAAAGCCTCTTCATAATACTAGCTTCTTGGTTAATAGATGATTGTGGTTTCCTGTCATGAACATTGAGATGTTATTAACAGCAAGATCATATCATTAGGAGAATGGTATGATGGACATACTCCTATAGATAAGCGTAGCATAAAGATCAAGTCATTTTATTAGTTCAATTGCTATAAGCTTTCTGATACATAGTAACCTAATTCCTTCGACCATGAGATCATGCTTATCACCATCACCGGAAGGATGCTTTGATGACATTAAACACCACACCATAACTGGGTGGCTATAAAGGTGGCATTAAGTGTTCGGAAAGTATGGGTTGAGACACATGGATCAAGAGTGGGATTTGTCCATCCATATGACGGATAGATATACTCTCGGCCCTCTTGGTGGAATGTCATCCAATTGGCTTGCAAGCATGTGACTGGCTCACAAGGGATCACATATCACGGGAACGAGAAAAGAGTACTTATCAGTAATGAGGTTGAACTAGGTATGCAAAGATACCGACGATCAAAACCTCAGATAAGTAAACTATCGTGAGACAAAGGGAAATTGGTATCGTATGTAAGTGGTTCATTTGATCGCAAAGTAATCGTTGAAATATGTGGGAGCCATATGAATTTACAGATTCCTCTATTGGTTATTGATCGGAGAAGTGTCTCAATCATGTCCGCATAATTCACGAACCGTAGGGAGACACACTTAAGGATTCGATGTTGTTGAGTAGTTATGGAATGATGAGAAAGAGACCGAATGTTGTTCGGAGTCTCGGATGGGATCCGGGATATCACGAGGAGATCCAGAATGGTCCGGAGAATAAGATTCATATAAGGAAAGTCCTGTTTCGGAGTTGGGGAATAATTCCGGTGTTTTCATCGGGAATGTTCTAGAAGGTTCCGGAAGGTCCGGCACTCCGGAGGGGAAGGGTACATGAATGTGTCATGACAATATGGAATGGTTGCATCATGTACTAGGTGTATTGGCTAGGCAAAATAAAGGGAGAAATCAAATCCTAGTTTGAAAGTCAAACGCCAATTTGAAAAAGTCAAACGACAAGTTTGCTTGGTGGAGGGAGAGTAGGAAACCTACTTGGGGAGGAAGTCCTCTTCCTCCACCCGCCGGCCAAGGAGGCCGAATTGGGGGAGGACTCCCTCCTCCCAAGCCGCGCCCTCCCTCCTATATAAGGAGGGGCAGGGCTGCCCCTCTCCCTGACACCCAACACCACCCAAAACCCTAGCCCTAGCCGCCGGCCACCACAAGTCGCCGCCGCCCTAGGGTTTCCTCCTAGCTGCCGAGTTGGGGCTCTCCCCAAGCCCTAGCCGCCGGCCAAGCTTCCTCCCTTGGTGCCTCTAAACCCTAGATCGCCAAGGCCTCTCTCATAGTCCACCATACTCGCTCCGGCTTAAGGCGAAGCCCTGCGAGATCTCCCCTCTACTTCTGGTACCACGCCGTCGTGCTGCCGGAATCGCGAGGAGAGTGCTACAACCTCCGCTGCCTGCTGAAACAAGGGAGATGAAGGTCTTCGTCGAGTACCGAACGTGTGACCGACTGCGGAAGCGCTGCCGGAACGCAGCGTCGGAAGGATCGTCTACGCGATCTTGAGATCGACAAGAGTACGACTACATCACCCACGAGAATCTGCTCTCGTTAAACACTTTGGAATCTTCGAGGGTGAGTTCCTCTATCGACTCGTTGCTACAATCTAGTACATAGATCTTGGCTTGTTTGTTTGCATACGGTAGATTTTTTTTGTTTTCCATGCTACGAACCCTACAAAAACAGATCCTAAATCCGATAAATGGTTTGAGCTACATTTTTTTTGAATTTTTGAATTTTGTATTTAATTCTGCTGACATCGGCAATTCTGTTTGTATTTGCATGTAGTACCGGAGTTTGGTTCTAATTAGCATCCAAATTAAATTTTATGTCAATTTTTTGCCACATATACACGCGCATGTGGTCAACGTTTTTCTGATCGAAACGTCCGCCAAAATTTGCTAATCCTAGAACGATGGCCGATAGCAAAGTTCACTAAGAGTTACTTTTTTTTGCGAGTAAAGAGTTACGTTAATATGTCAATCTCACACTTCCACTTTGGTAAGTCAACCCAACCCTACATGCTTCTCTCACTCACCCTTATTGTGGCCTCTTCAAATTCTAATCACAATGGGAAGTTTTATTTATGTCCATGCACACAATTTGATCGGCAATGTTGACTCGTGGTCAACCGTTGTGATGAAAAAAAAAACAGTTGAACATCTTGACCTCAAAACAATATATACCACATTACCCATCTAATTTTGTTTACCGGAAAAATTGTTAACCTCGCTGTCAGCCATGGTTTACTTGGTGTTTGGACAACGCCAAGAAGATCCTTATTTGGTCCGGCCGTGTGAGCGCATTGCGTACGTCGTCGTCGGTCAGAACACGGTAAACCTGGCATGCGGGCCAGCCGTGTCAGTGGCACGTTCGGATCATCATCAGACTCCCGATCCAACTGCTCCAGGATTTGGACAGGCCGTGTCCGATGGCGTCACCAAACGGTGACAGGTTTTTCGTCCCGTTATTTATCTCATCCGCCCTCTCCTCTTCCCCCCGTCCACACGCAGAGGCGGAAGAACTCGGGAAGCCCTCCAGATTCCGTCGAATCCGCCGCCGCTGAGCCCTAATTCCCTCTCACAATTCCGCCGAGCCGCCGCCGCCGCCTCGGGATCTCGCCGCTCGCGCCGCCAATGGCCGACAAGGAGGAGAGGCCGGAGGAGCAGGGGCAGGAAGAGGAGGAGTACGAGAGCGACCTCGACGACACGCCGCTTCCGGTCGTGAGGCGCCGCGCCGAGGCGAGCGACGAGGAAGAGGAGGAGGGCAGCGAGGAGGACCAGGCTGCCTTGCCGCGGAGGAAGGCCGGATCCGACGCGGACTCCGACGGGCAGGGCGCCGCCGAGGTGTACGGGGAGGAGGATGAGGAGTATGAGGAATACGAGGAGGGGGTGTACGAGGATTTCGAGCAAGGGCGCGGCGGAGTTGCCGCCGAGGCGGCGCCGAGGGAGGCGGATGGGGTCAACGGGGCAGGGGAAGCTGGGGAGGGGGCTGCGGCGGATGGAGAGGACGAGGAGGGGAAGAAGGAGAGCGAGCCCTTCGCCGTGCCGACGGCCGGCGCGTTCTACATGCACGACGACCGCTTCCAGGAGGCCCGCGGCCGTGGGCGTGGCGGCAGGTTCTGCCTTTTTTTCCTTCTCAAATTAATTGCTCATTCTCGCTACTATCTCCGTAGCCAAATTGGCGCTAGTCCCATCAAAATTGCCTGTTGGGGTTACTTACGCTCGTTTTGCAGTTGTTGAATTGTGCCGTGCTGAACTTATTTTAAATATTCCGTTGTAGAAAAATACTAGCCAAGGAAATAGCATAAAGATGGTTAAACAAGCAGTAATAAAATAACCAAACACTGGTTAGACAAACAGGGTTGTCACAGTCTACCACAATGGCAAACAGAGCCTTAATTGCATCATATTTAGCTAGCTTCATCTAAGTTGCCATAAAAACCTCATCATGTTGACTAGTGTTGTAGACAACTTAGAAGAGGCCAAACCCTGATAGCTTGATGGCACCAGTACTAACCTCCCTCCTTCATTGATAGCACCAGTACTGTTCAGCATGGACATCCTGATAACTTGGTTTGGTACGTACCAGAGACACTGATAGATTCAACACTGCAGATAGAAAATAGAAAATAGCAGGAAAGAACCAGCCTAAAACATAAGGTGTAAATGCATAACAGTTGAGTGTAAGCATTGTTCAAATTAAGTTTTATAAGGATAGAGAAAGGTGGTCATAAGATCAAACTGGGGATGCTTCATTGAACAGATTAAGTTTTACAAAGTTCAAAGTAGAGGCCTCACTGAGTTGGGTGTAGTTCAGCTAGTTATGTCAACCAACGAAAACATGCTCAAAATATGGGAACCACATATGAGTTATTACTTATTAGTGGCCCATATGTGAGGTCCATAATACTCTATTGAATGAAGATGTCTGGAATTGATGTAATGCAGCAATTAATCTATGAATGCTGTAGTGTATAATTGGAGGGTTGAACCAAATTGAATTATAGTCTTCAGTACCGACGGATGTACAGTCAGTATACTCTGAATCTTTCCGTGTGTAGCTCGCAACTAAACTCATGCTCTTTTATGTAAGTGTATATCCACCATTTTAGCTATTATCAAAAGAATTAAATTGTGTGGTGATAATGGCTTGCTAGCCATACTTAAGAGACAGCATTTATTATATATAGGATGATGCAATGATGTGAAAGCATTAGGGGGAGATGTGGCAATTATTTTGCAAAGGATAGACTGACTTCAGTTTGAAACAAAATCAAATGCATAAAATGACTTACACAGTTATACTTACCAAGAAAGAGGGAGTATAAATGTCCAGCCATTTATATGGGTGCTAAACTCAATTGGGCCAGAGAACTTCCCTCGCAAAAAAGAAATTTGGTTATGTTTGCATAAATATATTGTTTCTCCACATCATTAATGTGAAAGGATGCTTGATTTCATCCTGTTAGCGTTCATGTTGAACCATTGATCCAGATTTCGATTGCTTCCTAATATGTCCATACTGTCAATTCAGAAGAATGCTGGGTAACAGAAATTTGTGGAATCCTAAAGAGGAGCAAGAATGGGTCCATGACAGATATGATGAGCATCCACGCGGTTATCATAATGGAAATGTGAGTAGCCGAGTACTATGCTTTCTTATCGTCTATGCATGTTTTCTTACCAAGATGCTTTTTTGTCGATTGTGCTTCCAGGTAAGAAATCCTAGAGGCCGCTCTAGAGGGTGTGTTAACGGAACTGGTGGTAGGACTCGTGGTGTCAGCCGTGGTAATTTCAGAGGCAGGTCTCGAACACATTATCCTGATGGAAACCAGAACTACAGTTATGTTCCAAAGGGATCGCATGTTTCCAATGATAATATGAAGAATGCTAGACCAGATCCCCAGGAGAGCGGGAAGAATAGAGCTTCTAAACTGTCTCATGCTCATAATGATGATGTTGATAACTTGAACGTGGTTCCAAGAGAATCTCGCACCTACAATGAGAATTCAAGAAGTCACAAGGACACGCCAAGAGTAATTCGCGGCAGAGGCTCTAGGCGTTACCAACCACGTTCAAGGAGTACGACTGAGATGTCTTCAGAGCAAAATAACAAGTGGGTGTATGGTTTCTTCTTATGCAGCCCTGACACATTTGTTTTGATATAGAACTAACAGCAGTTTGTTTGTTTTGTAATCATATTTCAGATCACCGAATCCTGGAAGTGCTTCATCAAATGCAAAACTGGGTGGGCACCTGCCTCAGAATTCAAATTCTCGGCCTGAGCAAGGTTTTCCAAATAAGCAATCCTTTGCATCAAACTTGAATTCAGCTTCGCCGCCCTTTTACCCTTCTAAGCCGTCCCACCCACCAATTGGTCAGACGGTGAATGCACAACCCAGTACTACTAGTAGACCGTTCTCACTCCCCAATGGGATGGAGCATGTTTCTCCAACCCCACAGTATGGCCCTTCTTCGAGGGGGAAGGTTTTTCCACCCTCTGTTGGGCATGGCAAGTTGGTTGTTGAAGGTGCTATAAAGGGCGCGGGTAACCTTGGATTGCATTTGGGCCCATCATCATCAAATAACCAATCCACACCAAGGATGCCAACCCAGATGGTTGGTGCACGGTTTGGTAGTACTGGTGAAATGCCATCTTCCACACAACCCACACCTGCAGTTTTGACTGAAGAAACTGGAATTTCTTCACCTCATGGATCAAACAAGGCTATTAGTCAATGGACGGTAAAGGGACAACATGGGGACCAGGGAGAAGAGCGTGCTTCATTTTTCTATGCCAGAGGTCAAGTTCCTGGTGCTACAGCAAGCCTTTCACTTGGTGACCAGGGTTTCCATGGCACCCCAGCACTCTTTCCAGGTTTGTATTGTTACTCTGTGAAATACCAATGTAATAACATGCTGACTTGTGCAGGAAAATAATAGAAGTAATTCAACCATCTAAAGGATCTCAATTTAGACTAGAAATGTATAGGCTGCCATACATTTAGACGAAAATTATTGAAACCAATATGAAAAAAAATCTGTGACATCGTATATGTTTGTCAAGCATGAAACAAACAAACCAACTACTTTGAACATGTATTATTATTTGCTAAATATTAAGATTGGTGCTCTATTAAGTTTCATTACAGAGTCATGCCACGGGGTGCCTTGACCAGTAAATTTGAGGTTGCTACTTGATAGATGTTGATTGGCTTCCAGTTTCCATGCTCTATACTCCATAGGCACATAATTATGATGTTGGGTTATCAATTTCTTGGTAAATGTATACCATCCAAGGAAGGGTGCATGCACCATTATATAGCATCCCTTTTTCTATATCTACTCTTTGTGTCTACTTAGTCCTACACAAATTTTACCAGCCTAACTAATACTAGTAACTGTTATCTTTCATACAGTCATGCAGTTGGGAGGCCACCATCCAGGTGGACCTGGTGTTCCTTCGATTGGTATGGCTCTACCAGGATTTGTGTCTCAGCAACAACCTGGTCTCAGCAATTCTGAGATGGCTTGGTAAGGAGTTAATTAATTCGCTAACTTCTATTTTTCTTGGACCTTAGTTGTGCACTACTGCTGTCCATTGGTTTGAAGATGGTGGGGGAATTTGCATTGTTATTAACAGCTTAAGTTTATTATGACTGTAATTGCCATGGTGAAGTTTAACAAAATTTGTTTGGTATTACATGGTTGTATACTTCTTAAACAAATTGGTGTAATGTCATAGCGTTTATTCAGTTGAACATTACATTGATAATTTGGCTCTACTTAATTATTTCGGCGCTGCTTCTGAATGAAATTAGGCTACCGATATTGGCTGGTTCTGCTGGAGGTTTAGGACCAACTTATGGCTCGCCTTATATTGCTATGGATGGCAGTTATTATTCTCGACCTTCAGAACAGGCATCTTCGCCAGTTTCTCCTAGGTATGTCAGTTCAATACTTTTCAATGCTACGCTATGATGCATTGCAGGGCTTTGGTTTCTCATTGCAGCTTATATGCAGTTATATTGCATCAATTTGATTGTTCATCTTCTTGTGAAGAACACCTGTCCTGGTTTCGAGATAGGGTTAAAACTAGAAAGCTAAGGTGTTAGGGTTCTCCAACATATTCGCAACAATGACATGCTATGACTTAATTGTTAAGCCACGTAGTTAGCCTTAGTCCTAGAAGTTGTATTTTTTCATGTCACCCTACCAATGTATTTCCTTGTATTTTATCATCTCACCTCCCAATGTATTTTGTTGGTTTATCTTTCAATAGTGCTGACTGTCTAGTCTGAATTCATTATGACTTGTTCTTTTGCTTTGTCACCCATCACCTTGCGAAGTTTATTTTAAATGACACCAGGGTGAATAATTCTTATCTTGTTACTTCTATTTACACAGAGAACCAAGTACAAGTAATGCACCTTCTCAGATGAAGTCGCCAGAAATAACAGGTAAACGAGTTTTTTCTATCTGATTATATTTTATTTCTATTTAGTTTCAGATATACTACTCCCTACGTCCCATAGGGAGTAGTTGTTTATTTTCTCTCTTCTAATTGTAGAAAACTTGAAATATTTTGATTCATTTGCCCCTTTTGCAGAGGTTGTAAATGATGAATCTAGTCGACGCCAAAATAAACCTCGCCGGTATGCTAAGAAATATATCCATTCTGCTTGCTGTATGTTTTCTGATGTAGCACAATGTGTTGACATCATTTTACATCTGGTTATAGGTACTCGGAGATGAACTTTGGACAGTGAGCATTCAATGATAGTCAATGAACATTCATTTGCCAGCTTTGGGTCTTTGCAAGATTTGTGCCAGACCTATCATGTCACAAGCTCTTCCTGCAACCCTGAAACACTTCAGTGTCTGATCTGTAGCACTTTGGACTATCTACTATCCAGAAAATGCCAGGTACACATCATACATGTAGCATGGCCATCATTGTTCTCTCTAATTTTTGGTTAGTTTAGCTGTTGGTGACCTGTAGACTTTCTCTTTCACTTGAACCTAATTCACGGTAGGATGCACTGTAATGATATTATTCCCTGGGATGCACTACAGGATTCTCATCATAGCGAGTAACCGAAGTATTTTTTATTGGCCGAAGCTTTGGTAGTTTAGGCTTAAGAAGCTTGTTGACAATTGTGATTAGCTGCGCTGTTTCACTTTTTTGGATTTCAATTTGAAAATTAAAGTATAGCGTTGCTGATCTCAGAAAAATAGGGAAATTCTTTGATGTATATCTAAATTTACGTTTTTTATTTCTTCATAAATGAACCTTGTGGCATCTGTCTAAACTGGTCTTGTTCATGTGTGATTGTTCAAACGCTTTCACCTACAAGGATATTTTAGTGCTTCACATGATCCCTATGTGCGTTCACCGGCTAGATGTTAGTATGGTTTTTGTAGCCTATAAACTTGGAGAGGCAGTTATTGTGTTTACCCTGCTCCTACATCTGCTCCCTTGAACATTACAGAATCAAAACAATGTGGTTCTCAGTTTGCTAGTTTCTTGTTATCACAAGCCACGTTGATGAAACTCGGCACTGCTCCTTTGCAGGTTTGACGGTTGAAGGTGTTCAAATCCTCACTGCAATCACTTGTGGTGAGTATTCCATGGGCTGCTGCTGCGGTGGTGCCATCACTTTATGAGGTAATATATTGTCGACACTTGGTGTTCAAATTCTTACTTCTGCGTTGGATGTTCACAGTTTTTTTTTTTTTGCATGGTTAGATGGTACCCCCATGCCGTTGAGACTTGTCGATATGTTGTTATTGGGCATCCCATTGACTGGCAATACACGAGTGTGTGTGAAGGGTGTGATGAAGAGTACGACTGGCCTCCGCTCCACAAGCTCTTTCCACGGTACAAAAGAGGATTGATTATAAGATGTTGGGTTTGCTTATGTGCTTGTCTTTGTGCTGCTTGTAAGTGGACTTGTGTGTGCTGCATTGCGTTCCAATGTATTATTACGACGAATATAGTAAAGACCGGGTGATATATATATTTGAGCCGTTGTGTGTGCTGCTTGTAAGTGGACTTGTGTGTGTGTGCTGCATTGCGGTTCCAAGTTGTTATTATGACAGAATATAGTAAAGACCCGGTAATATATATATCTGATCCGTTGTCTAACTTTGTTGTAACGAAGTATGCTGAGCAATGTGCTGGTGATTCCGAGTTTTGACTTTCAGATGCCGATATTGAAGACCAGATACCCACATATTTCCTCTAGAAAAATACATAGTATGACAAAATAGGGCAATGGTGCACTCATGTCTCTGTTCTGCATCAGACTTCACCAGCAGATTAAGTTGTGTGTCAGAAAGCATTCTGGCCGATAGTAATCTATCGAACCATATTCTGAATCTGGATTTCCTGCGGAGAATCCGGAACGCTTGACATGACATTTACGCTCTGGCTGTACTTGGTCCAAGCAGGCAAGTAAAGACACGCATAAATTTGTACAGTAGTAGTAGTCCCTGCTTCGCAAATTTACTTGTTCATTACTGCGCTACCACGCGGTACAAACAAAACATACACTGCATAATATATACTCCTGGCAGTACTGCTGTATATGCATCACAAAGGAGGCATGCCGGTACACCGATAACTCCCATCGGTTCGCGTGCCGTGCTGCATCATCACCGCCGTCCACCGGCACGATGATGTTTTTGGCGCTGATCATCAGTCCAGTCCAGTGGTCAGTGCCATCCACTGATCCGCACCTACCCTCGCCTTTGAGTCTTGTCATTTGACAACATGGTGCTTGTTGCTCGCCTCTGAGAATCTTTCACACTACTACTACACCTAGCTAGAATTAGGACAAGATCGATCGATCCATCGTCCATTGGTAGCATGATTGGATTATGTTATCTTTGGAGCCAATGATTAAGCCCTTCCTCTCATGGCATTGTCACCTTGTGCGTCCGTGCATGCATCTCACCACCAGAGGCCATGGTCGGACAACTACTATACCACATGCATGTTCTCGCTAGTCTCTTTAGGGAGGTGATGACTATTTGGTGCCACTAGCGCTTGCCGAGACCCGAGAGGTGCACATTGTCACATGGAGCGACCGGCAACTTGTCCCCCTGTGGAGATACAAAGCCAAAAGAACAAGCGAAAAAACATTCTACATGTGCATTATTACTGGATGAAGCGAGAACCTGACCGAAATTTGAGTCCAAGAAGAGAAGAGTAGTACTCGCTCTGCCCCAAATTATAGTTGCGGAATTTTCTAAATTCGTATGTATGTGTAAACTAAAACAGATACGTGAAAATCTAGATAAATTTGCGACATCATCTAAGGGAGACACGCATAGCTGCTAGATCACTACGATTATCCTCCGCTCGTAACGTGTCAAGATATATTATTGCCGCCGGTACGCAGTGCAGGCGATTACATTACAGCATGCACGGTAGGCCTATCATCAGTAGCCCTGCCCATGTACCAGCTGCCTCACCGATCTCTATCCTGCTGCACCCAGTTGATCGCCCCCATAACTTGTACCGTCCCCATCATTTACCACGGACGTTACTAGCTAGATACTCCAATCTCAGGGCCCGATCGATCTTCACGGCAGAGCAGATCACCCAGCCAGAGAAGCCACACTCCCTGCACCGCAGGCCTGCAGCAGCTAGCGTGCTCTTTTAAGGACCCGCCCTCGCCGATCACTCCCATGGCGATGCACGCTACTAGCTAATTAGCTTGTACTACCATCTCCATCATTCATCATCGACATTACTAGCTAGTAGATCGGTCAGTCCTCGCTAGAGAAGCCGACTCCACAGTGCCTGCGCTCCAGCCAGCATAACAACCCCTCCCACTCCCAGTGAGCGAGTGAGCGAGTGAGTGAGTGAGTCAGCAGGCGCGGCAAGCGACGGCGATGAGGCGGCGGCTGTGGCGCATCGGCAGGATCCTGGACTGCTTCGCCGTCTGCGCGGGCGCCGGCGGCTGCCTGTGCGGGCGCGTGATGGAGGAGGACGAGGAGGAGGAGGAGGCGGCCGTGGAGAGGAAGGCCCTGGTGATGAGCAGCAGCCAGGTTGTGCGGCTGACGGACCTCGTCCAGGGGACGTCCAGGACGCTGGGTTTCCATCTAGAGCCCAAGGTACGTATTTTGATCGATTCATCCGTCCATCTCCTCGCATGAGAGAATGAGATATCGGTGTGTGCGGTGACAGATGATCCGATACGTTTAATTACTTGTTCGTCTCTCTGATCTTTCTCTCGTTGCGGTGGGTGGCGTTGGCGTAGACCGTGGAGCTGAGGGTGTCGATGCACTGCTACGGCTGCGCCAAGAAAGTTCAGAAGCACATCTCCAAGATGGAAGGTAAACACAAAAATACAGAGTATTTCGGGGTGTACCGGCCGTGTTTAGGTTGCTCGACATAGATAGATGAACTGTACGGCCCTTTACTTAACTCTACCGTGCACACTAGTTCATATATAATCGCTCATGAACTTCTTAACACATATAATCTCTGAAATTACTGCTCACCCGGCCTAGAAGGGCGAACTCGTGTTGCCCACATTTTTCTTCCTTCTCTTAAATTTTACTACTCCTTGCGACTCGAATTAGTTGACAAAAATTTATCAATATACAGATGAATCTAATACGAAATCATGTCTAGATACAATCGAATCTAGACAAATCCAAATCAACTAATTTGGGTCGGAGAAAATACTAACTTATTCCCCACAACCACAAGCAGCCGCCACACTTTTCCCATTCTGGAACATGAGGATTTCCATATGCCCCCTTCGGAAACAGAGCCCGGCCACCTTGCCAACACACAGGAGCATTTCTGTCGATCTGGCGCTGCTCTTGGCAAACCGTTGGGACTTGGGAGGGAGACGCATGTGCAGCAAATACAAAACCCTACTACAACAGAGAGAGGCTGCTGACGAATGCGTTGCACGACTGTAAATGAACATTGACTCCACAGCAGCTTTTGTGCGTCTCCTGCCAGTAGTGGTACCGTGCACTTTGGATCTCGACACTGCTCCTGTCCTGCACATCGATATCGTTGGCCTACCGCTGCGCCCCGGTCTATCCAAGGCGCGCAGGGGGCGCTGCCGCTGCGGCTGGCAGCAGCATGTGCTGATTAAATCACTAGTTTACGTACAACCGTCTCTACGGCTCCATTCAGACAGCAAGGGTGAAGCCACTAATGTTTATTTATTTATTTATTTTGTGGGGAAGATTAAGTTTGTTGTTGGTGTCACTCTTTTAGGCTCCGTTCGGAGCGCTGGAATCCAAATCAAAGGAATCGGAACCTGTATAGGAATAGGATGGTGCATGAAGTGTAATCCTACGGGCTTTTGAAACAGAGGAAAGAAAACATTTGCGCTGTTTGGAACGAAGGAATTTTTTGGTCCGGTTTCAGAGTGAGAAACACTAATGGAACACTGTTTAATACTATTTTATTCAGACAAGCAAACTCTGCTGCTAATCCCATGGCCGAGCGTACACATAAGCTTTTTTCAAGTAGCTATCTGACAAACGCGCAGAGCATATCGCCTCGGGCATCAGCGAAACCAAGAGAACGAGGTGGATTTTACAATTCCTGTGAAATGTTGTCAGAAGCATAGGAAACGGAAACCTTTCCTGAGGAATCGCTAGTCTGCTTTCCTTTGTTCCGAACGCCACTCAAGGAAAAAAATTCCATAGGAAAAAAGACCTTTGAAATTCCTTTGCAATTCCTCCATACCGAACAGGCCCTTAGATTTACAAGGATCGTTGCATATTTAGAATACTCCCTCCATCTCAAAATAGATGTCTCAAATTTGTCAAAATTTAAATAAATCTAGACACTATTTAGTATATAGACTCATTTAAAATTTAAAAAACCTAAAATATCTATTCTTGAACGGAGGAAGTAGAAGATTAGTGGAATGCCATTGGTGTCATCCCACACCAACCATTGGGTGCTAGCTCTGCCCCTACCCGGCACCCACGAGTGAATCTGGCCCTCCATTTCCCCCTTACAATCATTGCCAATGCCTGGGCGTTCCTAAGATGGGTAATTTGGTAATTTAGTGAGTCAATACGGTTTCTCTGGTTCTAGCCTGCGGAGTGTGACCCCATCCGGTACTCACAATGTGGATTGATATTGAAATTTGGGAACCCATCCTAAGAGCTAACACCACTCGTTGGACGAACCTAAGCCGAAATCCGGATCTTTTTTTAACCGGACGGAACTTGATTTCGGCCTGGGTACACCCAGTTTCCCACTCGCGTACCCAGGCCGAGTATCCAGGCGAACATAAAACGACGACATATTTGAATCTTTATCGTCCCGCCGGCGAGTGCTCGATCACAAGGTGTTTGACAGAAACATCCACAAATTCGACGGCAAATTATTACAGAAACGACCACAAATTCTGCGAAAAAAGACTACCAGTCGTCGATGGGGTGGGCTCCTGCGGCGTGGCCGACGCGGCGTTGTCGCCTGTCTCGCCGGCGAAGGCCGCTGGGTTGGAGGAAGTGGAAGCAGAGCTCGGCATGGGTGCCTTCGGCGCAGAGGAAGGGGAAGGCGTGATCACGTCCTGGAGGATGGCCTGACGTTGCCATGTATCAGGCCTTGACCGGCGAGCTCGTCGCCACCGCCTTCTCCTCCGCCTGCTTCACCTTCACGATCGCCTGCTCTTCCGCCGCCGTCTTCTCCTCCACCGTCGCTTGCTGTTGCCGGAGCTTCGCACTCTCCTTTCTGCCCTTTCGATCGTCCGACGCGATCTTCCTGGCGTGCTCCTTCTTCTCCCACTCGGCGAAGGACATGCCCTCCGGCTTCATCGGCGGCGCTCTCGGCTTCCTCGCCTTCTTCTCCGCCGGACCCTCGCCGAGGATCGATCTGGGTTGGACGAAGCTCTTGGGCGGAATGTTGGGCGGGGAGCTCGGCGGAGTGGCGGGAGGGGAATGGGGAAGAAAGGCGGGAGGGGGGAAGAAAAGGGCGGGAGCTCAGCCTTCTCTCGCCGACAGAGCTGGCCCACACCCGTTTTCGCTGCGTCCGGCGTTCCCAGGGCGTACCCGGGATCCTGGGTACGGCCTGGGTAGGCCGGACCAAAATACGTCCAAATCCGGACGAAAACAGGTCCCTGGGTACGCGACTGGGCCGATTTCCGGCGTCCTGGATAGGCGAGTGGAGATGCTCTAAGCCTCATACGAATGTGCCGGTCGGTTTAGATAGTTCTACCAGGTGAAATCCATACTGTGAAAATGCTGATAAGAGAGATGAAAGTCTCGGCCCCCTGAGCCCCGATGAGGCAAGAGGGGAGTGTGCGGTAGAGCAAATAAGGCAACAACCCTGAAGAGGACTCCCCCTTCCGCTTTATCGACGGGCGCTTAGAGGGATGACCGGAGAAAATCTGGCTAGTAAGTCGATGGTACAAACATATATGAGATCAGAGACGCGGTGGTGCCCGAGACTGGGAGAACAACTTTAAGCGGTATGCGTGATGCTAGAATCGAACATATGATGTCAATCCATTCAAACTATTTTATATCAGTGTGATTTTGTTTGGATAAATATAAAATAAAGTGAGTGTTATAAACACTGGTTGGCGAGATAGAAGTTCGACGTTCATGAAGAAAACACGGTGACACGACATTCCACACCGCGCGTTTGGTACCTGCATGGTGGTAACCCGTGTGAAAAAAAGAATCTTCCACTTTTGTTTCTGTTAGTGTATTGCCGGTAACATGAGGCTTTGCCTTTCACACATGCATGTGTGCTGCTACATGAGACATTCCCATTTCCATCCTCAGATCCTCGGCCGGTGAACCAAAAGTTAATAAAAATAGCAAAACAATCTGGACAATTTATTTGCCTTTGGAGGAGTACAATCTTTGTTTTATACTCCCTCCGTTTAGAAATATAAGATGTTTTAGGTTTGTGAAGAAGATGCATGTATCTTAACACCTTTTAGTGTATAGATTCATTTAAACCTATACACTAAAAGATGTCTAGATACATACCATTCACAAACCTAAAATATCTTATATTACCAAATGGAGGGAGTATTACTCAGCTCCTCGGTTTAATCTAAGCCCAAAACACACAATCTCTGTTTAATCTAAGCCCAAATAATGTTTCCAAACAATTTTCATGTACTCCTCGGTTCTGGGTTTATTTTACCTTTCCAAATTGGCTGTCGGCGAAAAGCGCGCGTGCACATGTAAACGATTTGATCCAACCAACAACAGCCTTTTCCAGCGAGCGATGAATGGACGATGAACAGTTCCTCCACGGTAGAAAAATGTGGAGTACTACACATACAACTCTCTGTAAAGTGTGTGAGTGTGACTTGTAAACATGAAGCCTTTTTCTCTAAAACAGTAGCAACGTACATGTGAGCTTCCGTCTGTCATGGAAATTGAGTTTCACATGTCTATTTTCTTTTTGCAAATTTTCACCGATCTATTAATAATCATTAAAAACAGTATAAAGAAGTCCAAAAAAATAAAAATTATGAATAGGTCCTTAGACCACCTAGCGACTACTAGAAATAGTAGCACGAGCCGAAGTCGTGTCGCTATACTCACTTCTCCATCGCTAGAACCGGATAAAACTTGTCGTAATAGAACTTGTTATAGTAGACGGACGAGAAGTCGTCGTGTCAAGACCCTAAAATATCAACGCGGAAGATGACAACCATAGCACATGTCCAGTTTCTCATTCCTATTTCTCTTTCAGAACATTGAGTTTGTGTAGTTTTTTTTTTTTTTTGCAGCGAAACAATTTTCCTTTGAAAAAACAAATAGGAAATCGCATAACATTTTTGGCTGGCGTTGGGTTTGATTGTGGTACTGTATATTTTTTCTGAGATTGTTATGTCGTGTTTGGCTTCTCACGAGATTTAATTAGCCATCCATGATTCTGCTGCCGCAGGAGTGACATCGTACGAGGTGGACCTGCAGCTGAAGAAGGTGGTGGTGACCGGGGACGTGACGCCATTGGAGGTGCTGCAGAGCGTCTCCAAGGTGAAGCTCGCCCAGCTCTGGATGCCCACGCAGCTACGCTAACCAGCCCAGTCGATCACCGCCGTGAGCAGATGCACCGCCGGTGACCATTTTTCGCCGGCGCGGATGCCTACCATTTGTTTCCTGGAGGAGGCATCTTTGGAGTTTGGACTCGTGCGACTGAAACAAAAAGAAAGAAACGGAGCTGCGAGGCTGTACTGAACATTAGCTCGACTGATTTTGTGTATCGATGTTACGCTACTGTCCTCGGAGGGTGGGAGGTGGTGCCTTTACTCGCCGGGTGCAAATAAACCTATTATAAAAAGTACTATATAAAAATAAAATTTAAAATGTTAAAAGTATCTAAAATAAAATTTTATGTGTGCATCTGAGTATTTTGTGTTCGCACACAAGTTTTAGAAAAAAGAAATAATTCTTGTGACTCATGTAAAAAAGATAAAAACACGTCAAAAATAATTATGTTGGAGCATCTGAATTTGTCCTTTCTACACGGGACATAAAATATTTCCCCCAAAAAAATTGTGTTCGAATATAAAATATCTGGATGTACATGTGTGAATATCTTTTTCTAAATTTTTGTTATTTTGAAATATTTTTCAAAGAATGGGTTCGTGAGCCCAATTGGATTTCCGAATGTCCTGCCGCTGCCATCCTGCCATATCAATATCTTTCGAAGGACGAAGTGGGGTGGCTTGCGAGGTCAAGTCCATTGGTCTCATGGAAAGGCACTCTTGAGTGTGCCATTCTAAAAAATGTTGAGATCTTTCAAAGTTTGGCCATGTTTTCTCTTATAAAGTTGATTTATTTTAAGGATTAAACTCCTAATATACTCAAAACCAGTTTCTTTCTATCAAATATTTATTTTAAGTAAGTTCCCCAAAAGATAAATGTGTGAGAATATCACGGGAAACGTTTAAGGAAGGATTGATATGCCACACAAGAGAGGAAATAAAATCGTTCATATTGAATCGAACATACAAACCATTGTCTTGTTGCTTTGTCTATTAGTTCCTCCATCCTAGAATATAAGACACTCTATTTTTTGTTCACCTTTGATACACGACTTTAACCACTACTATCTATTAAATTATATGGATTGGTGTTACAACCAAGATTGTTCAAACATCTATCACTCATCAATTTGGGATTACATGGATTTCCCAAGTTCTGTCGACTACAGGAAAGAGGAATACATGAGTACTAAAGATATAAAAGCGAGGAGGTCAAAGCCATCCTGATCCAAGCCAACACATATGTTGTTCTCTTCCTTTTCTTCATATCGCTTTTCCTCCGTGGTTGCTGAGCAAGTCTAGCCCAATGCCAACTCGCCCACCGACGCTTTGGCCCCATGAGAGTAGAGGAGGCATTCGTTGACAATCGAAATGTATAAATGGTTAAGTGTCTTCCCGATGGTTCCTTTCATCAAGACAGCTGCTTATCCATTGCACTGATGCGGTGGAAGCAGAACTAGCAGCCATTGAGGAGGGCCTGATGCTCGCTTTACAATGGACGACGTTGCCGATCACAGTGGAGACTGACTGTGCTGAGGCGTTTGCCCTGATCCAAGACGCGTCGTCTAACGCTTCCAGATATGCCATGAAAGTCAACAATATCTGAGAACTACTCAGTGAAAGAGAGAGCCAACTACTGAAGATTAGTCGTGACTGTAATGGTGGGAGTCATGTGTTAGCTCAGCTAGGCAGAGTACAGGGTCGTACTGTAGTGTGGCTACAAAATTTTCCAGCTGAAATCGCTCAGGCGATGAACTCTCATTGTATAATGCCTATCATATAATAAATGTATCCCCGTAAAAAGAGAAATGTATAAATGGTATCCTTGGATCTGTTTTGCAAAATTCTTTCATCATATATTTTTATACTAATTTTATGGACATGTTATAAGAACAAATCAAGGGTGCCTTATATTTTGGGATGGATGTAGTATGTCATAATGGCTACTACCTATGCAAAGATTAAACAACGTGATTCTAGAACTATTGTAATAAAACACAAAATGTTAATTTAAAAAAACACAAGTAAAAATCCACCTCCTACATAGGGAAAAACTTAAAGAACATAGTAATGAGAAGATCTGTTTAGCTCCTCATTATTTACTTTCCATGTAGAGTATTCTACATATTTTCTCACAAGAACTTGAAGATACACAACTCCTTTTATTATCAATATGAAGTATTTTTTGAATACATTTCAAGTGTTTAAGCCCATTATTTGAACTTCTCAAAATAAAAGAGAGGGCATGGAACCCTGAGTGGACAAATCCCGTGCTAGAAAACAATTATGTGAAGGCCATTTTGTGTTCCCTTATTCTTTAATTCGTTACTGCCAAAATTTTGTCTATGCCTGTTGCATTCACCTCCAAAGGTTAGTTTTTGTAAGGCTGCTTGTTTATTTCCTCTTAAAAAAATCCATTGTCTTGTTATCTTCTCAAGCTCACCCGCTAACATATATCATTCTTTTTGCTATTTAAGTTTCACTTTTCAGTAGAATGTTGCCTCCTATTGTGCCCACGGGCGCCTTATTATCTCATAACCGACCATATCGCACCGATGATCTTGTCATTCCTATATGTTGATTTTTTTTAATCTTCAACTTCTGAATGCATTACAAAGCTTGGAAACGACGTGGTAATGTCCCTGAACAACAACAATTGAATCAATTTAAATGTGTATGACAAGAACATGAGAAGTTCTCTAATACCTAGTCTGATTAATGACACTCGTCTAAATGTTTGCAGGATATCTTAATGTGTGTCGTTGTATATTAGAATGAGAGAACAAAGAAGCATGAATAACATAGACCACCTGGTGGTGGTCTTGACAAAAAAAGAATAGCAAAAATAAAAGCTTGTCTAAACTAGACTAAAAGCCTACAAGAAGCAGTTCAAGGACATATTTTGTTCAAAGAAATTCCATAGGAATTTTGAAGAACTCCACACTTAGAATCCTTCCCGTATATCTTGTTTGGTTTACAAGATTCAAAATCATAGGATTTTTTCCCAATGGTTTACTTTATGCATAGTTCTGAAGGAATATTTATGGGACACCTATGATATACACATAATTCTATAGGGAATTTCAGTTTGTAGAGAAATACTAAGCCCTGCTACCCCATATATGAGGACTTTCACACGGTAGACAGATCACACTCTTATAATGGATAACTCAAATCATTATTCCATACTTCAACTTAGTGCACATTTAAGATGTGGCTACCTCACTACACAGTGGCATTCTCATGGCCATTCCTTAGCATTCATTCTCAGCGGGTCTTAGTTTCCTTGTTTCTTTCTTCCTTCTTCCTAAGCTTACATTGGAGGGGGTGGGAACTTGATTTTTTACTTAAATCTATTGGATGTATGACAAGAGTCATCATCTTGGGTATCCTACAAAAAATATCTCTATTTTAGAATTCTATAGTCATAGAAATTCCCCTCATTCTAGAGCACTTTATAAGTATCTTCCTATGACAATCGTTAATGTTCCCCTCATTCTAGAGCACTTGATAAATACTTTTAGGATCTCATAGAGTGTTCCCAATAAGAGTGTTGTCATTATCGACACATATAGATCATACGAGGACAAGAAATCACAACACGACACCGAGATTTGGTAAAAGCAGTTTAACATTCAATGCCTACATCCACGAGCATGCTGATAGATGCTCCTCCTCATGTACTAATCAACATAGTACCACCGAGGACAAGCCCACTGAGGTCAACAGACACATGACATCTCAAACGCCACGCCGATCCGGCAGCCCTGCAACGGGCACCGGACCATTCTCAAATCAATCTTGTGTCTAACCTATAACTTGTGTCTAATTATTTTAGCTACTTCCGATGTCTTTATATAGGCTATGTTACAAGTGTTCGATTTCAACACCTAAACTATCACATAATTACAATTCCATCTGTACATAATTACAAGTATTTAACAAATGGTTACTTATTCTCAACACAACTTATATTGCATATCATTGTGTTTTAATTTCTGTAGAATTTAACATGGCTTGACATCTGTGGCGCCCCGCAAAAACCACTACTAGAAAATCGCGTTATTTTTGTGCATTGCATCATCATGATCGCATGCTCATGTCATCATGCCACATTGCATTTGAGCATCGTCATCATCATGCATTTGTTTGTCTGAAACTATTTTCGAAAAGCATATTTTGTTTTCTAAATACCCCGCCTTTATTTCAAATCCAAAACCCGGGTCTCCGGATTATTTTGTTTCGTCTACCAATGGATTTCAAAAGCTCCGTTTTAAATATTAAAATATTTATTTTATTTTTACGGGCAGCCGTACCGGGCCGATCCGACCCAGTCGGCCACCCCAGTACAAAACCGAACTATCTAAACCTTTTCCTACCCAATCCTAGTCTACCCAGCCTTTTCCCTTCCTCCACCTCACCCCGGCCACATCACCCCACCCAATAGCCATGCGACACCTCACCCAACATACACCAACCCACACCTGATCCACCGCCGGGCCCACCCGCATACGCACGCAGCCACCCAGCCGCACGCCACCATCAGCCCCACCGTAGCCTGGTCCCACCCGATCGACGCGCACCCCACGCGGTCAGCACACACCCCCCACCTGCTTCCACCGCCTGGCACGCCTGCAGCGGGGCCCCACCCCTGCTTAGCCCCACACCCGACCGCGTCGCCCCTGGGCCCAACCCCGCCTCTCCTCGATCCTTCCCCACCTCCCACGTCCTCGCCTCGATCTCCGCCACCAAGCTCCGGCGCCCCCAGGCCCCACCGCCCCAGCGGCTCTCCTCCGCCACCCACCTCTCGGCCTCGCCCGCGTGCCGCAGAGCCGCAGGTCCGTCCCCGTCGCCGCTGCCTGTCCTCGGCCACAGACGCCACCGGCACCGCCCCTGTCCGCCGCCGATCTCGGTGCTCCGGCCGTTGCCGCCGCCATCGACCGCCACCCTACCTCGCGGCTCCGGCCTCCCCCACCGCGTCGCCCCCGGGCTCGTCCGGCACCTCCGCACCCGCGCTCACCTCCCCGCGTCGACCATGCGTCCTTATCCTCGACCGCCGCCGCCTCCGGCCATGGGCCGCGTCGCCCCACCTCCCTGCCTCGTCCCCAACCTCCATCCCGAGCCGCCACCAGCGCCGGTGCAGTGCCAGCCTCGCTCGGCCGCCGGCCGCTCCATCTTCCGCGCGCCCGCCCTCTCCTCGTCGGGTCCCAGGCGCCGCTGCCAACCGCCACCGGTCCACCTCGCCCGCGCCTCTCGGTGGCCCCCGTCTGCGCCCCGCGTGCGCCCTCCCCGTCTCCTCCATCGGCGCCCTTTCCTCCCTATGCACCCCGCGACCCTGCACCTCTCTGTGAAGCTCCCTAAGCCCGGCCGTCACCTACGCCGCTGCGCCCGCCGGTGTGCTACCCCTTTTCCCGAGCGCTCCTTGCAGATCTTGTCTCCGCGAACCCCGCCTCCCCGCGTGGAGCCCGTCGCTCGACCCTGAACGGCGTGACGGCGAGTGCCCCGCGCCTCTGCCTTGCAGCATGCTGTCGCCATGATCTCCTTCCTTCGAGAGCGGCCCCTTCCTGCTGTCAAGTTTGACCCGCGCGTGCGCCTGGCGGTTCTACCAGCTCGTTTCTGTTTTGGATCCCAATGGCGTGCGGCTAGGGAGGCGAATTGGTGTTTATGTTATGTTTGTGCGACCCGAGAATGAGATGGTGATGCAACTGAGGCGGACACGATAAGATCACTCGGCCTACTTCGACTTCGGCCATGTATGGTGAAACCCGAGAATCATCGATGCCGGAACCAAGAGCGTCATGAACCACGGAAGTCGGAACCCCAAGGTCGCCATCGACAACCGAAGCCTTGATGCCTTTCGATCTGCTTCACGGATCCGACGGCCTGAGCCCCGAAGACCGATCCCGGCGAGACCGAACCCTGTCGACCCCGAACCAAGATCGGAGAGCCCCCTATGTGTGACCCCTCCGAGCCCCAAGTTCGCCGAACCCCAAAGTGTGACCCTCTTTTCCGTGACCTATATTTTATAAATAATATTACTTGTTGCATATAAAATTGCCATGCTTGCATACATATTGTCATGTGGTTTGGGGGCCTTATGCCGATTCACCATATAATTAAATATGGAGACCATATGCGGGCTATTCTAGTCTTAGTTTGTCTCCATTTAAATCTGTGTAGCGAACCGATGCTATGTTTTGCCATGTTACTACCACATTTAAAATGCGGGGTATCTAAACAACTAGAACCATATATTTAATTGTCGGGACCCCCGGTTCCGCTTAATATTGCCTAATTGCATCGCACCTTGCCATGTCATACACCATACATGCATCATGCCCGATCTTTTGCCGTAGTATTAAATAGTCCATCCGGTGTTTCTTCTAGTGCTTTGCTTCTTCACGGATTAGGCCGATGAGTTTATGCGAGTGTCGACCCGATCTTCGGATGAACCCTCGGCAATGTTTTCAGGCGAGCATCTCCCCTTTTCTACCTATCTTACTTTTATAGTATTTATTCCCTCCTGTTGATCTATTGCTATCTGTGTTGCGGTGCTCTAGTTTTCGTACCCGTGATATCCCTTGCAGCCTTATACTGCCTTGGACACATCCTACTACCTGTTGATTGGTAGATAGATGGACTTGCGCGTCGTAGTCGCTTGCTCAAGTGCTGTTGCGTGTCGTCAAGTACCACAGTTGTTGGAGTGTTGCCGCATGTTTAATATTGTAAGTGATCATGGCTTTAATTACTGTTTAATAACTAAAATTGAAAGTAGGTAAATGCAGAGGCACCGGTGGGTAATAGACAATATTTGGATTTTAACCGCTCACTGGTGTCCCGTAGGACCCCGAGTTCTTGACACCTGTTCCAAGATCGAGCGCGCTAACCACAGGTGGGGTGTGTGGGCACCCCCATCGATTAGTACCTGATTACAAAGCATTGTACCGGGGGCCACAAGTAGTTTGGGGCTTTATTACTATCCTATACTTATGCCATGCTTTACTGCTTTATTTACGATTGCGCGTGGAGCGCCTGTACTGTTTAGGTAAGCGGAGTGTTTTCGCGGTATCGACAAGCCCAGTCACACTTTCGGGTTCCCAGTCGTTTACAGCCATTGACGCAAACCCTGAGTCCGTCTCGGAGACCGGCCGACTTCGTTGCGGGTAGCTTAGTGGGGTGGCCCCCATGTACTTGCTTTGGGTCTGGGAAACGTCATGACTTAGGCCCCGCCGACATACCGATGGGTGTATATTAACTGATCTGGCAAAAAGGGTCGAAGTGCGTGTGGATACTTTGGTGCACCCTGCAGGGTTAACTCTTTTCGAAAAGTCGTGTCCGCGGTTATGGACGACTTGGAGCACAGTTCTCGATCATAGACAACTATAACTAAAGTTTACTGTTATAATTTGACTTGTATCCGATGTGACTAGTAATCAGCTTCACTACAACGGAATGGCTAAATAAAAGTACCAACAACTGCTGGGTTTGGGATGTCTCATGCTAATCGTATCTGACTAGTAAGTGTTGCAACTACAACGGAATGTTTAACTAAAACTGCCCACTGCTTATTATATCAGGATGACTCATGCCATCTTTATTTGACTAGTAATTGCCGCAACCATAACGGAATGAATAAAACTGCCAACGGTGTGAGTTCCTCGGTTGACTTCCTCGTTTGGTCTCGAGGGGGAAACACCAGGATGAGTATGTTTGGTGGTAGTATCAGGTTGGTTCCGAATAGGTCTTTCTTACCCCTCTCTGATAGCCGCTAGTTGTATCGAGTCTCTATAGGTTGTTTAGTGCATGCTGCGCTGCCGCTTCAGTCCACCATACCTCTGTAGGTGAGGACCGCCGAATTCTAGTCTCGCCGTGTACTGGCCTCAGTACTGACCGCTCTCTCTTTTTCCTTTGCCCTTTGTCGGCACCCCTTTTGTTTAAGCAGGCTTTGAGATCGACGTCGTTAGCAGGGTTACCCTTCCGGCTTGGCCTGGGCAGGGTTATAGACGCCATTGGTTATTCTTCAGGGCTCTTAGCTCAATTTGCATCTTGTCCGTACTCGGACGCTGTATTGTTTTCAAGGTGATCTGGATCTTGGTACTGTAAATCTGTATTCTTGACTCTTTGAGTCGCTGTTGTATATATATGTTTTGTGGGTTCCATCGAGGACTATTGTGTAATGGTATTACTTCGTTTTCCACCCGCACGCAAGTGCCTGGTGGGCACCTTTGAATCGTTTTTATGCGGATTTTGGCGGGAAGCGCTGAAACTTGCATAGGGCCGATTCTGAGGGTGTTACAGCATCCTACTCTATATTTTACTATTCCTACGATTCTTACAGAATCCAAAGAACTGAAGAATCCTACGTGATAACTAAAGAGTAGAACAGATGAGAGTACTACTCACTGGAGATAGGGGAGCGACATGTTCCTCAGTGACGCTGGGTTCTTCTTGACAAACTCCTCCCACTCCTTGGGGTCTATCCTGCCATCACCATTTGAGTCTGCTTGCTTGAATGTCTGATTTAATCCAAAGGAGCAGCACAATACATGTTAGTAGGAAGGAAAACATCTCTAAAAGTCTGAATACTTGGATTACTAGTATGTCCTTAGCTACATTATCGACGATCTCCTCCACAGCGCTTTCCGAAAGGCATAGGTCCGACTCGGCGAAAAGCGCCAAGACCATCTCCTTGAGCTGTTTTCAAGAGTCGACGAAGTTAACTGAAATTCAGGATCACTCATGAAAATTTCTGAATGACTGAGAGAAAGCTTTTTTTTTTCCCTTAGAAAATGCCGTTGTTGTTACCCTGGCCTCTGTATCAATAGACGATCCATATATCCAAATTTCTATTTCAAACCAAAAATCACGACAAATGAGAGAATATGATGTACCTCTTCTTTCTCGATGTATCCTGTGCCTCTTAAGTCGTACAACTTGAATGCAACTGCAAAGATGATTCAGACAGAAACAAAAAATGCTGATCGGTTTCTTGGGACAATACGATTTATGAATGGACAGGCAAGAGAGGGGAATGTGCATGCAAGCGATGATGAATATATAATACACTTGGTCTTCTCCGATGCTGATGCTTTTGGGTGGAATATGCTGAGCGAGCGCACGAACTCCCCGAACTCGATCACCCCGTTCCGCTTGAGATCAAACATGTCGAACACCTGCCGGCCACGAACACGAAGGAGAGTGGACCGATGAATTCAGGATCGGAAAGGAAACCGTGTAGACTGTAACCTTACCCTGTCGGCGAAGAGGTTTGATCCTTTGGTGTTGCTGAACAAGGCGAGCCGGAACTCCTCCTGATCGACGGACAGCAGAGAATGTAGACAAGGTCAGAGAACGGAATGGGGGAGATCGAACACCAACGAGCAACAATCGATGATGGCCGAGTGTTGGAGAGATTCGATCTGTGTTTACCTTGTGGATGAGGCCGTCCTTGACGATGGAGAAGCTGAGGTTCTTGTAGAGCTCGTACAGCGCCTCCACCTCGTTCGCCGTGACTGCAGCAATGCACGTCGCTTTTCAGTTGGAGGCACTACCACTACTACAGATGAAAGGCAACGCGAGCGAGCTGGGAATGTGTGCTCACATACATGTGGTCTGGGCGGCGAGGACGGCGGGGTCCTCGTACCCCGGCGCGCGCTTGACCTTGTTGAGCCGCTTCTTCGTCGACGACGAGGACGATGACGCGCCGCCCATCCTACACGCGCGCCGGGACGTACGACGAAGACGCCGCTCCGTACGTCCGATTGCTAGCTCTGTCTTCTCCCCGTCGCGTGGATGGTTGGTTTCTCCTGGCCGCGGACTCGCGGCGGCCTTGTTTAAAGGCGACTCATAGGCCGCAGAACCACACCTGTGGGTCGTTGGTGGGGTGGCGTACGTGACGAGCAGAACCACACGCCGTACGTCCCCGTCTGTGTGTCTGTCTGTCTCGGCATGGGCACATCTCCGGTCGCCGTTCCATTATGACTCTTCTTTACATTATCCGTTCAGAACTACTAGTAGTAGTAGTAATAATTCAGATTAGTATATGCACGCGAGGCACTTTGACATTAGCAGCATCCAGGCTGCTCCCAGATTCAGAAAAGGGCGCTCGGCTCCTGACGGCCTCGTCGACGATCCGTGAGCGTTGGACATATCGGGAGAGGCTCCCCGTCCACGCCGTGGTCCAATATCTGCGCCTGTGGGCTGCGGTGGCGGCGGTCCACACCAGTGCTGGCGCGGCGCTGACAGTTTCGAGTGGTGGAAATTGTAAATTTATGATAATAATAATAATTGATAATTGTACGATGAGAGAATACAATGGTTTATATAGGAGAGGGGGAGAGGAGGTGCAGCGCACCGGCCTAAACCCTAACTTGATATGCAAGTAAATATAATCTAACATCCCCCCGCAGTCTCAACCGTGGGCTCGACAACGTTGAGACTGAAACGAATCTCTGAAAATGGTGTAGTAGCAAGTCCTTTGGTAAATATATCTGCAAACTGGGCCGTAGAAGGCACATGAAGAACACGCACTTCTTCCAAAGCGACCTTCTCTCGAACAAAATGGATGTCAATCTCGATATGCTTTGTCCGCCGATGCTGAACTGGGTTTCCAGACATGTAAACAGCTGAAATATTATCACAATATACCACTGTGGCCTGACCAATAAGTCGATGTAACTCAACAAGTAACTGACACAACCAAACTGTTTCAGCAACTGCGTGAGCAACAACACGATACTCAGCCTCTGCGGACGAGCGAGAAACCGTAAGCTGACGCTTCGAAGACCAAGAAATTAATTATTGCAAAGAAAAACACAGTATCCTGAAGTGGATCGACGAGTGTCTGGACAACCAACCCAGTCTGCATCGAAATATGCTGTCAATGATGTGGGTGATGAGTGGTTGATATGCAAACTATGATCTAATGTATGTTTGAGATATCTAAGTATGCGTTTGACATGGTTAAAATGCGGGACTCTTGGATCATGCATGTAAAGACAAGCTTGCTGGACATCATATGATATTTCTGGACGTGTAATGGTGAGATACTGAAGGGCTCCAGTTAAGCTACGGTAGAGAGTCGGATCAGGAAAAATATCACCATCCGAGGAAAATTTAGAAGAAGTATCTACAGGTGTACGGGATGGTTGACAATCTTACATTCCAGCCCTAGTTAGGAGATCAACAGAGTACTGACGTTGAGAGAGAAAACGACCAGAAGAATCATGAGTGACAGCTATACCTAAGAAGTGATGAAGGGAACCTAGATCAGTCATAGAGAATTCAGTTTGTAGGAGAGAAATAATATGAGTGAGAAAAGTTGTGGAGGAGACAGTGAGAACTATATCATCAACATAAAGTAGGAGATATGCAACCTGGGTGTTAGAGTGGTAAACAAAAAGAGAGTAGTCAGAACGAGAGGGGGTGAATCCTATAGTTTGAATAAAGGTAGAAAAACGTTGAAACCAGGCTCGGGGTGCTTGTTTGAGGCCATAGAGAGATTTTTGGAGAAGGCAAACGTGATCAGGAAAAGAAGAATCTTCAAAACCGGAAGGTTGTTGAGAATAGACGACTTCGTTTAAGAAACCATGGAGGAAAGCATTTTTTACATCGAGTTGATGAATGGGCCAGGAAGAGGAAACAGCAAGACTAAGAATGATTCGGATGGTGCTAGGTTTAACTACTGCAGAGAAAGTTTCGTCGTAATCGACACCGTGTTGTTGAGAGAACCCACGACAAACCCAACGCGCTTTATACCGAGAGAGAGTGCCATCAGAATGAAATTTTTGACGGAACACCCACTTTCCAGAAACAACATTTGCATTAGGAGGTCGGGGAACAAGTTGCCATGTGTTATTGGATTGGAGTGCTTGAAACTCATCGCGCATGGCAGCGGACCAGTTCGGATCAAGAAGAGCAGATTTGTATGTTTTGGGAAGAGGTGAGAGAGTTGGAGAAGCATGAAGATTGAAGCGTGTTTGAGGAAGTCGAAAACCAGACTTGGCACGTGTGCGCATGGAATGGTCGTTGTTAGGTGCGATAATGGGAACGACATGTGAAGGAGGAGCTGATGCATCCGGCGCAGCGGAGGAGGAGGACACAGCAGCATGAGGGGCAGAGGATTGGGTAGTTTGATTGTCGGGGGCAGGAGTTTTGGGGCGGCGAGCGGAAACCTGGGTTATGGGTGGTCGAGACACGGGTGCTGATGGGGCTGTCGGGGCAGCCGAGTCGGCCGGGGCAGGGTTAGGGACTACCGTGGCAGGAGAATCGGGCAGGTTAGGAACGAAAAAGTGAGGTTTTATGGAATTGGCTGGGCGAGGGGTGGATGTGGTGGGAGTAGATGTAGGGGTTCTAGTGGCGAAAGGAAAGGTGTTTTCATCGAAAGTGACATGCCTAGAGATGTGAATGTGACCGGTCACAAGATCAAAACACCGGTAGCCTTTGTGTTCATCTGAATAACCTAGGAAGACAGAAGGAAGGGAACGAGGAGAGAGTTTGTTTGGGGAAGTTGCATAGACTTTGGGAAAGCAAAGGCAACAAAAAACGCGAAGCTCAGTGTAGTTTGGGTGAGAGAGAAAAAGGGAGTAGAAAGGTGTGGTGTTTGGGTTAGTGCTAGATGGTCGAATATTGAGGAGATAGGTTGCGGTTCTAAGAGCTTCAGCCCAAAACATGGAGGGCATAGATGATTGAATGAGGAGTGTGCGAACTATGTCATTGATGGTGCGGAGTTATCGCTCAGCCTTGCCATTTTGTGGGGATCTGTAAGGGCAAGAGAAACGAAGGAGAATTCCATGTTGGAGAAAGAAATTACGGTTTGCAAAGTTGTTAAATTCTTTTCCATTGTCACATTGGATAAATTTTATGGGTAAAAAGAAGTGTGTGTTGACATAGGTTTTAAAGTTGATAAAAAGTGAGTGGACATCAGATTTGTTGCGAAGTGGAAAAGTCCAAACGAAGTGTGTAAAATCATCTAAAATAACTAAGTAGTATTTGAAACCGGAGAGACTCACAGTTGGAGAGGTCCATAGATCACAGTGCAAAAGTTCAAAGGGATAAGTACTATGAGAAGTAGAATGCGCAAATGGTAAACGAACATGTTTTCCTTGTTGACAAAACTCACAAACGGAGGAATTATGAACCTCTTTATTACAAGGGATCGAAAAATCACTAAGTAGAGAGGATAAAGTGGATTTATTCGGATGGCCTAAGCGTTTATGCCATAGATCTACGGAGACGAGCATGGATGATGGAGATGAGGCCGCAGGAGCGCCATGAACAGAGTAGAGGTCACCAGAGCTATCGAAGCGAGCGATCTCCGCCTTGGTCATGAAATCCTTCATAGACAAGCCAAAAGGGTCAAATTCGACGGAAACATGGTTGTCTTTGGTGAAACGACAAACAGAGATTAAATTTTTAATGAGGGCTGGTGCGACTAAGACATCTTTAAGTAGGAGTGGTTTGGAAGTGGAAGATGCAAGGTTTGTATGACCGACACATGAAATTGGTATGGAGGAACCATCGCCTAATGTGATGGATGAAAAATGAGATGGTATGCAAGTTGACAGCATAGTATTCGATGAAGACATGTGACTAGAAGCACCAGAATCGAAAATCCAATCAGTACCTGAGTTACCTTGAGCAGCAAAATTATTCATGGCCTGTAGAAACGCAGCTTGGTCCTAGCTCGGAGTAGAGGGAGTCGGTGCAGTTGACGGAGCAGGTATTGGCGCAGGTGGTGGCGGTGCAGCAGGAGTCGAGTACATGGTGTATGGCGAGTAGTAGCCTCCAGGATTATAAGTGACCGGTGCCGAAGGGCCATAAGGACCCATAGCAAAGGGCATCGGCGAGGCATAGGGAGCCGGCGATGGTGCATCATACATGGGCGGTGAAGGAGAGGCGTAATGAGCTTGTGTAGGGACCCGTGGTGCAAGGAGGCCAGGTGAGCCTGTATGAGGATGCACGCCGGGCTGCCACGAACCAGTGTAGGAAGGTGGCGCGCCAACAGGAGAGGGCGCGGTCCAGGGCATTGGCCAAGCCTAAACCATGCCAGTCCAAGGGTCCTGAGAAGATCGCCAAGCTGGTGCTGCAGGTGGAGCCGGTGGTGGTGCCGGGGCAGGTGGAGGAGCCGGTGCTGTTGGAGGAGGCTGTGGTGCAGGCGGCCGATAGATAGGTCGGGTGCCCCTATAGTTGGGGTTGGGGCGCCAACCTGGCGGTGGAACATGCGCAAGCGGCGTCGGAGGCGGTGGCGGTGCAGGAGGGCGTGGAGCAGCAGCATAGGCCTGAGGGCGAGACTCTTGAGTGGTCATGGCGCGGTCCGTCCAAGAGAGCATGGAGCGGACTTCTACAAAGGAAGGAGACGACCGCATCATGGGGATGAAGGACTGCTGCTTGTCGAAGCGCTGATTGAGGCCGACGAGGAGAATCTTGATGAGCTGTTTGTCCTCAACGGGATCACCGAGTTCACAGAGTTCATCGGCGATGGTCTGGAGGCGCTGGCAGTATACCCCCACGGGCAAGACGCCCTGGGCGGTGTTCCGAAGCTCCGTGTTGAGCGTGTTGACACGGGCGTCGGCGTTGTCCTGAAAAAGCTGACGGAGGGCTGCCCAAAGGGCGGCGGCGCTGGTGGCAGCCCAGAAAACGAGATTGAAAATCTCGGTGCTCACCCGCTGGTAGATCCACTGTATCACAGCGAGATCATCCTTGACCCAGCGAGGATCCGAGGGAGACGGCGGGATGTTGGGGTCGACGTGCGCCATGAGGTTGCAGCGGCCCAAGTGTGTTGGAATTATGCCCTAGAGGCAATAATAAAGATGTTATTATTATAATTCTTGTTCATGATAATGTTTATATTCCATGCTAGAATTGTATTAAGCGGAAACTTTAATACTTGTGTGGTTTGTGAACAACACCGTGTCCCTAGTACGCCTCTATGGACTAGCTCATTGATCAATGATGGTTAAGGTTTCCTAACCATAGACATGAGTTGTCAATTGATAATGAGATCATATCATTGGGAGAATGATATGATGGACAGACCCAAACTAAGTGAAGCAATTAGATCGTGTCATCGTGTTTGTCTTTGCGAAGCTTTTCTTATGTCAAATATTGTATTCCTTAGACCATGAGATAATACAACTCCCTGGTATCGGAAGAAAGCTTTGAGGTCATCAAACGTCATCCTATGAGAGGGTGATCATAAAGGTGTCTCTTAGGTGATCGGAAAGTATCTGTTGGGTTGTATGTATCGAGATGGTATTTGTCCCTCCCAAGTCGGAGAGATATACTTCGGGCCCACTCGGTAATCGATATCAGCACCGCTTGCAAGCATGTGGTTAAGGAGTTAATCACAAAGTGATATCGGATTACGGAACGAGTAAAGTACTTGCTGTGAACGAGATTGAACTAGGTATGACGGTACCGACGATCGAATCTCGGGCAAGTAAAATATCGCGAGACGAAGGGAATATATATATGGGATTGATTGAATCCTGGCATCGTGGTTTATCCGATATGATCATCGATGAATGTGTGGGAGTCAATATGGGTTTCCAGACCCCTCTGTTGATTATTGATAGAAGATCATGTCTGCATATTCTCGAACCCGCAGGGTCACACACTTAACGTGTCTCGACGCTAGGATAGATTGGATAATTGGTTTATGAGTTTTTGTTCGGAGTCTCGGATGGGATCCGGGACATCACGAGAGGTTCCGGAGTGGTCCGGAAAATAATATTCATATAAGGCAATACAGTTTTTGGAGTTCGGAATTGTTCCGGGTTAATCGGTATTGTACCGGAAGCTTCTAGAACCTTCCGGAAGGGTACCAACGTGGCCCCACCTTCCGGGAGGGGGCATGGGCCTATGAGGGAGTGCCCTGGCCGCATTGGGCCAGGGGCACAAGGCCCCATAGGGCCCAGCTGTTGGAATTATGCCCTAGAGGCAATAATGAAGATGTTATTATTATAATTCTTGTTCATGATAAAGTTTATATTCCATGCTAGAATTGTATTAAGCGGAAACTTTAATACTTGTGTGGTTTGTGAACAACACCGTGTCCCTAGTACGCCTCTATGGACTAGCTCATTGATCAATGATGGTTAAGGTTTCCTAACCATAGACATGAGTTGTCAGTTGATAATGAGATCATATCATTGGAGAATGATATGATGGACAGACCCAAACTAAGCGAAGCAATTAGATCGTATCATCGTGTTCATCTTTGCGAAGCTTTTCCTATGTCAAATATTGTGTTCCTTAGACCATGAGATAATACAACTCCCTGGTATCGGAAGAAAGCTTTGAGGTCATCAAACGTCATCCTATGAGAGGGTGATCATAAAGGTGTCTCTCAGGTGATCGGAAAGTATCTGTTGGGTTGTATGTATCGAGATGGAATTTGTCCCTCCCAAGTCGGAGAGATATACTTCGGGCCCACTCGGTAATCGATATCAGCACCGCTTGCAAGCATGTGGTTAAGGAGTTAATCACAAAGTGATATCGGATTACGGAACGAGTAAAGTACTTGCTGTGAACGAGATTGAACTAGGTATGACGGTACCGACGATCGAATCTCGGGCAAGTAAAATATCGCGAGACGAAGGGAATATATATATGGGATTGTTTGAATCCTGACATCGTGGTTCATCCGATATGATCATCGATGAATGTGTGGGAGTCAATATGGGTGCCCAGACCCCGCTGTTGATTATTGATAGAAGATCATGTCTGCATATTCTCGAACCCGCAGGGTCACACACTTAACGTGTCTCGACGCTAGGATAGATTGGATAATTGGTTTATGAATTTTTGTTCGGAGTCTCGGATGGGATCCGGGATATCATGAGAGGTTCCAGAATGGTCCGGAGAATAAGATTCATATAAGGCAATGCAGTTTTTGGAGTTCGGAATTGTTCCGGGTTAATCGGTATTGTACCGGAAGCTTCTAGAACCTTCCGGAAGGGGACCAACGTGGCCCCACCTTCCGGGAGGGGGCATGGGCCTATGAGGGAGTGTCCTGGCCGCATTGGGCCAGGGGCACAAGGCCCCATAGGACCCAGCCGATCCTAGAGAGTTTAAACTCGTTTAAACTAGAGATAGGGTTTCTAGAAGGGGGAGAGTCCTTGCCCCCCACTTCTCCCTCCCTTGGCCGCCGGCCCAAGGCTTGGAGGAGGGGCAAGGGCTGGCCGCCCCCCCTCTATATATAGAGGGCTGGTGCGCCCCCTCCCCCCTACACCTTGCCTCCAAACCCTAGTTGCCCTGCTGCCCTTCCTCTCTCCCTCCCGACTGTTTGTAGGCGAAGCCCTGCTGCAGAAATTCTCCACCATATACACCACGCCGTCGTGTTGTAGATCCAATCTATCTCTCCACCATACTTGCTGGTCCGAGGAAGGAGGAGACGTCGAGGTGCTGCACGTGTGCATCTCACGGAGGCACCGCCACTTGTGGTGCTAGATCGGATCGGATCGCGAGGAGGAGAAGCGAGTACGACTACATCACCCACGTTCCGACGAACGTTCCGCTGTGCGAATCTTCAAGGGTATGAAGATCTAATCCAATCTCTCTCGTTGATTGAATCTCCTAGATTAGATCTTGGCTTTCCCTCTGTTCGCATCCGTAGAAAATTTTGATTTACTATGCCGCGAAACCCTATAGTGGTATCAGAGCTAGATCTATGCGTAGATGTGTTTCACGAGTAGAACGCAACATGGTTGTTGCGGGTGTTGATGTTTTCTGTTGCAAGCCTCTTGTTTGTGTTCTTCTTATGATGCGGGATAGTGAGATTGAAGCGGTCCAGGCCAACCTTACGCGACGTCGTTCGCGAGACCGGCTCCGCACTTGACGTGTGGCTTGTTCCACACATGCGGCTGGTGGATGTCAGTTTCTCTCACTATAGTTGTCATGAGATTAACACCGGAGTTTGGCAACCATAATATCACCGTTGTGGCTTTCCGTAGGTAAGAATCGTTCTTAGCATCTACTCCCATAAAGCCACGTAAAACATGCAACAACAAAGTAGAGGCGTCTAACTTGTTTTTGCAGGGAGTGTTTTCTGTGATATGGTATGGCCCAAGATGTGATGTGTATAATGTATGCGATGATCATGTTTTGTAATGTTTCACGACTTGCATGTCGATGAGTACACAACCGGCAGGAGCCATATGGTTGTCTTTATAATTGTGTATGACCTGTGTGTCAACTTCTTATACGCCATGTAATAGCTTTACGTTATCGCTAAGTAGTTAGCAATAGTTGTAGTTGCTATTCGTGGTGGAGGCAATCATGGTGGAGTGATGGAGATCGTGCCGGAACGCACAAGATGGAGATCATTGCGCGAAGATTGGCTATACCATGTCACATAAAGTTATATGCATGTGATGTTTATCCTTTTATGTATCTTATTATGCTTAGATCGCGACGGTAGCATTATAAGATGATTCCTCACTTAAAGATCAAGATAAAAACTGTGTTCTCCCCAAGTATGCACCGTTGCGAAAGTTCGTCGTGTCCAAGCATCACGTGATGATCGGGTGCTATAGACTCTACGCTCACATACAACGGGTGCAAGCCAGTTTTGCACACGCGGAAATACTTGGGTCTAACTTGACGAGCCTAGCATGTACAGACATGGCCTCGGAACACATGAACCGAAAGGTTAAGCATGAGTCATATGAATGATATGATCGACACTTCGTTGTCCACCATTGAAACCACATCTCTTCTCGTGATGATCGGATTAGGTGTGGTGAATTTGGATCGTGTTCACTAAACAACTTGAGGGATGTTGAATTTAGTGGGAGTTCATCTAGTAATTTGATTAAGTTGAACTATTTATCATGAACATAGTCTAAATTGTACTTGCAAATACTGTAGATCACATGGCCAAGTCCAACTTCAACTTCAACGTTTTTGCTGAGAAGGAAAAGCTTAGAAACAATGGTCTAATTTCACCAATTGGTTCCGCAATCTAAGAATCATTCTGTCTGGCGGACAAAAGGACTATGTCCTTGGAAAAGCGTTAGGTGACCCCCCCTGCTGCAACTGCGCCGGCTGATGAGAAAGTTGTCTATCAGCCGCGTAAAGATGATTATGGTGTGATTAAGAGCACCATGTTGTTTGCTATGGAACCGGAGCTTCAAAATCGTTTTGAAGAGTATCCCGGGCCCTTTGAGATTCTCGAGGAGCTGAAAACAATGTTTCAGACTCAGGCCCGTTCTGAGAGATATGAGATCTCCGAGAAGTTCTTTAACTGCAAGATGGAGGAAGTGAGTTCCGTTAGTGAGCACGCCATTAAGATGTTGGGCTACACTCAACGGCTTGAGCAACTGGAATGCACGATTCCAGAGGAGCTCAAGATTGACAGGGTTCTGCAATCACTCCCTCCCAACTACAAAAGTTTTGTAGTGACTCATAATCAGATTGGTTCCACTGATACGATCACCGAGCTCTTCGCAAAGCTGAAGGCTGCGGAGGTGGACATCAAGAAGGATAATCATGTGTTGATGGTCAACAAACCCTCCTTTAAGAAAGGTAAGGGAGCAAAGAAACCCTTCAAGAAGGGCGGCGGCAAGCGCAATGCCCCTGCTGAGAAGAAGCTCAAGTCTGGTCCTAAGCCGGACACTGAGTGCTTCTATTGCAAGGACAAGGGTCACTGGAAGCGCAACTGTCCGAAGTACTTAGCGGACAAGAAGGCTGGCACCATCAAAGGTATATTTGATATACATGTTATTGATGTT
Organism: Avena sativa; assembly: GCA_916181665.1. NCBI lineage: Eukaryota > Viridiplantae > Streptophyta > Magnoliopsida > Poales > Poaceae > Avena > Avena sativa. The sequence goes on along the minus strand of OV702279.1, from coordinate 362,357,797 downwards.
TTCCTTACTATCCCTCGTTGTAGTGCCTGGGTATTTGATACCGGTTCAGTTGCTAATATTTGTAACTCGAAACAGGAGCTACGAAATAGACGGCGGCTTGCGAGGGATGAGGTGACGATGCGCGTTGGCAACGGATCAAGAGTTGATGTGATGGCCGTCGGCACGCTCTCCTTAGTTTTACCTTCGGGATTAGTTTTAAACCTTAATAAGTGTTATTATGTGCCTGCGTTGAGCATGAACATTATTTCTGGATCGTGTTTATTGCAAGACGGTTATTCATTTAAATCGGAGAATAATGGTTGTTCTATTTATATGAGTAACATCTTTTATGGTCATGCACCTCTTGTAAATGGTTTATTTCTTCTAAATCTCGAAAGGGATGAAACACACATCCATAACATTGAGGCTAAGAGATGCAAAGTAGATAGTGATAATACTACTTATTTGTGGCACTGTCGTCTAGGTCATATTGGTGTAAAGCGCATGAAGAAACTCCATTCTGATGGACTTTTGGTGTCTCTTGATTTTGAATCATTTGACACATGCGAACCATGCCTCATGGGCAAGATGATCAAAACCCCGTTCTCCGGTATGATGGAGCGAGCAACGGACTTGTTGGAAATCATACATACCGATGTATGCGGACCGATGAGTGTTTCGACGCGCGGTGGATATCGCTATTTTCTCACTTTTACCGATGACTTAAGTAGATATGGGTATATCTATTTAATGAAACATAAATCTGAAACGTTTGAAAAGTTCAAGGAATTTCAGAATGAAGTGGAGAACCATCGTAACATAAAGATTAAGTTTCTACGATCCGATCGTGGGGGCGAATATTTGAGTTATGATTTTCTCACGCATCTTAAAGCAAGCGGAATTGTTTCGCAACTCACGCCACCCGGAACACCACAGCGCAATGGTGTGTCTGAACGCCGGAATCGAACCCTATTAGATATGGTCCGATCAATGATGTCTCTTACTGATTTGTCGTTATCATTTTGGGGTTATGCATTAGAAACCGCTGAATTCACTTTAAATAGGGCTCCATCTAAATCCGTTGAGACGACACTGTATGAACTGTGGTTTGGTGCTAAACCTAAGTTGTCGTTTCTTAAAGTTTGGGGATGCGAAGCTTACGTCAAGAAGTTGATGCCGGACAAGCTCGAACCCAAAGCGGAGAAATGCGTCTTCATAGGATACCCTAAGGAAACTATTAGGTATACCTTCTATCACAGAACCGAAGGCAAAGTGTTTGTCGCAAAGAACGGTTCCTTTCTTGAGAAGGAGTTTCTCTCGAAAGAAGTGAGTGGGAGGAAAGTAGAGCTTGACGAGGTTATTGAACCTTCTCTTGAATTGGAGAGTGGCGCAGCACCTGAAATTGTTCCAGTGCCGCCTGCACCAACAATAGAGGAAGCGAATGACAAGGATCATGAAGCTTCGGACGATGCTGCTACTGAACGTCGCAGGTCGACAAGGTCGCGTGCCCCTCCTGAGTGGTACGGCAACCCTGTCTTGACTGTCTTGTTAGTAGAAGACAGTGAACCTACGAACTATGAGGAAGCGATGATGAGCCCAGACTCTGAGAAATGGCTAGAAGCCATGAAATCCGAATTGGGATCCATGAGCGAAAACCAAGTATGGACTTTGGTGGACCCTCCTAGCGACCGAAAGGCCGTTGAGTGCAAATGGATCTTCAAGAAGAAAACGTACGCGGATGGTAATGTTACCGTCTATAAAGGACGGCTTGTCGCGAAAGGTTTTCGACAAGTTTAAGGTGTTGACTACGATGAGACTTTCTCTCCCGTAGCAATGTTTAAGTCCATTCGGATTTTATTAGCAATTGCTGCGTTTCATGATTATGAAATATGGCAGATGGATGTCAAGACTGCGTTCCTCAATGGCAACATTGATGAAGAGTTGTATATGATGCAACCCGAAGGTTTTGTCGATCCTAAGGATGCTAGTAAAGTATGCAAACTTCAGCGTTCCATTTATGGACTGAAGCAAGTATCTCGGAGTTGGAACCTTCGTTTTGATCAAGTGATCAAGAGCTTTGGATTTGTTCCAAATTGCTACGAAGCTTGTATCTACAAGAAAGTGAGTGGGAGCTCGGTGACGTTTCTGGTACTATATGTGGATGACATATTGATTATCGGAAATGACATCAACATGCTTAACGATGTGAAGAGTTATTTGAACAAGTGTTTTTCAATGAAAGACCTAGGTGAAGCTGCTTATATATTGGGCATCAAAATCTATAGAGATAGACAAAGACGCCTGATAGCTTTAAGCCAGAGTACATACCTAGACAAAGTTCTGAAAAGGTTCAGAATGGATAAGGCAAAGAAAGGTTCAATGCCTATGTTGTCAGGTAAGATATTAAGCAAGGCTCAGTGTCTAGCTACGGTAAATGATAGGGAAGCTATGAGCAAGGTGCCTTATGCCTCGGCCATAGGTTCCATCATGTATGCCATGCTGTGTACTAGACCGGATGTGTCCAATGCTCTTAGTTTGACGAGCAGATATCAAAGTGATCCAGGAGTGGAACACTGGACAGCCGTGAAGAACATCCTAAAGTACCTAAATAGGACTAAAGAAATGTTCTTAGTCTATGGGGGTGATGAACAGCTTGTCGTAAAAGGTTACGTCGACGCTAGTTTTGACACCGACAAGGATGATTCCAAATCTCAGACAGGATACGTTTATATTTTGAATGGAGGAGCTGTGAGCTGGAGAAGCTGCAAGCAAAGCGTGATCGCGGGATCTACAGTGGAAGCGGAATACATGGCTGCTGCAGAAGCGTCAAGTGAAGGAGTTTGGATCAGAAACTTCATCACTGAGCTTGGCGTGGTTCCAAGTGCATTGGACCCACTGGAGATATTGTGTGACAACACTGGCGCCATAGCACTCGCTAAGGAACCAAGATATCATCCAAAGACCAAGCATATCAACCACAAGTTTCATATAATCCGAGATTATATTGCAGATGGAGATCTGAAGATTAGCAAAGTACATACAGATCTGAATGTCGCAAATCCATTGACTAAACCTCTTCCACGTGTAAAACATGATCAACACCTCAGTGCCATGGGTGTGAGATTGTTGCCAGATGTAAACTAGATTATTGACTCTAGCGCAAGTGGGAGACTGTCGGAATTATGCCCTAGAGGCAATAATAAAGATGTTATTATTATAATTCTTGTTCATGATAAAGTTTATATTCCATGCTAGAATTGTATTAAGCGGAAACTTTAATACTTGTGTGGTTTGTGAACAACACCGTGTCCCTAGTACGCCTCTATGGACTAGCTCATTGATCAATGATGGTTAAGGTTTCCTAACCATAGACATGAGTTGTCAATTGATAATTTGAGATCATATCATTGGAGAATGATATGATGGACAGACCCAAACTAAGCGAAGCAATTAGATCGTATCATCGTGTTCATCTTTGCGAAGCTTTTCCTATGTCAAATATTGTGTTCCTTAGACCATGAGATAATACAACTCCCTGGTATCGGAAGAAAGCTTTGAGGTCATCAAACGTCATCCTATGAGAGGGTGATCATAAAGGTGTCTCTTAGGTGATCGGAAAGTATCTGTTGGGTTGTATGTATCGAGATGGGATTTGTCCCTCCCAAGTCGGAGAGATATACTTCGGGCCCACTCGGTAATCGATATCAGCACCGCTTGCAAGCATGTGGTTAAGGAGTTAATCACAAAGTGATATCGGATTACGGAACGAGTAAAGTACTTGCTGTGAACGAGATTGAACTAGGTATGACGGTACCGACGATCGAATCTCGGGCAAGTAAAATATCGCGAGACGAAGGGAATATATATATGGGATTGTTTGAATCCTGACATCGTGGTTCATCCGATATGATCATCGATGAATGTGTGGGAGTCAATATGGGTGCCCAGACCCCGCTGTTGATTATTGATAGAAGATCATGTCTGCATATTCTCGAACCCGCAGGGTCACACACTTAACGTGTCTCGACGCTAGGATAGATTGGATAATTGGTTTATGTGTTTTTGTTCGGAGTCTCGTATGGGATCCGGGACATCATGAGAGGTTCCGGAGTGGTCCGGAGAATAAGATTCATATAAGGCAGTGCAGTTTTTGGAGTTCGGAATTGTTCCGGGTTAATCGGTATTGTACCGGAAGCTTCTAGAACCTTCCAGAAGGGGACCAACGTGGCCCCACCTTCCGGGAGGGGGCATGGGCCTATGAGGGAGTGCCCTGGCCGCATTGGGCCAGGGGCACAAGGCCCCATAGGGCCTAGCCGGCCTAGAGAGGTTTAAACTCGAGATAGAGTTTCTAGAAGGGGGGGTTTCCTTGCCCCCCACTCTTCCTCCTTGGGGCCGCCGGTTTGGGCTTGGGGGAGGGGCTAGGGCTGCGCCCCCCCTCTATATAAAGAGGGGTGGGGGCGCACCAACCCCCCACACCTTCCCCTCCAACCCTAGCCGCCCTGCTGCCCTCCTCTCTCCCTCCCGACTGCTTGTAGGCGAAGCCCTGCTGCAGAAATTCTCCACCAATTGCACCGCGCCATCGCGTTGTAGATCCAACCCATCTCTCCACCATACTTGCTGGACCAAGGAAGGAGGAGACGTCGAGGTGCTGCACGTGTGCATCTCACGGAGGCATCGCCACTTGTGGTGCTAGATCGGATCGGATCGCGAGGAGGAGAAGCGAGTACGACTACATCACCCACGTTCCGACGAACGTTCCGCTGTGCGAATCTTCAAGGGTATGAAGATCTAATCCAATCTCTCTCGTTGTTTGCATCTCCTAGATTAGATCTTGGCTTTCCCTCTGTTCGCATCCGTAAAATTTTTTGATTTACTATGCCGCGAAACCCTTCAAAGTGCACCTAAAAAAGATGCGTCCAATGGTAGTAGTTGTGTTTGGGGAGATCTAAAGTGATGGGAATCAATGAAGTAACGTCGGAGATTGTATCGGTGAAGTTGATGGTGGTGGCGATAGGAGGTGGGGCGGATGAGGTGGATGGTTTGGCAGCCGCGACGGCGGCCATGGCGGCGCGCCACTCAAAGAACCCCGGAGGGGGCGGCGGCGGCGGGGTGGGAGGCGTGGGAGCCATGCCCTAAAATCTAACCTTAATCTGATACCATGTAAATTTGTGATAATAATAATAATTGATAATTGTACAATGAGAGAATACAATGGTTTATATAGGAGAGGGGGGAGAGGAGGTGCAGCGCACCGGCCTAAACCCTAACTCGATATGCAAGTAAATATAATCTAACAGAACACGGATCCGCAGGCAGCACCCGAGCTCTAGTGCTCCCTATATTTTATTTTATTTTGAAATTTGTACTAGTATTAAGTTTTGGAAAATCACAAGAATAAAATCATTGAATACATACACATGGTCTGCATATTATTGCAAAACTTGGTGAATTTTCAGCTGCATATTAATACTTTTCTGTATATAGGACTATAAAACTTATTTTAATCAGAAATTTGTCCGTTTTGTGTAGCCCAAAATGCAATGGATTTTTTTCAATTTTTTCTTTTTTTTAGCCCAAAATTTGTCTTTGGCATAAGTTTCATCAAGAGGGAATCCTGACTCAGGTTGTAAGTGGCACTGGCATCCACCGAACCAACATGTTAGACACAAGCGACTGAAGTCTGGCGTGGCGGCGGACGACACATAATGGTAGAACACGTTTGGTAGCCTATAGTACGCCTGGCCTGGTCTGTATGCGACAAAAATGGGTCGTTTGGATGCCCGCGTGAGAGGTTAGGCTGCGCCACTATGAATGTAAAGCAACCCGCCGCTTGAATAGAGCGTCCCTAGAGGGCCAGGATCCTTGTGTGCCCACATGATGCAAAAGGGAGCTCGCCCCCGCATGAGCACGGTTGACGATGGCGTAGGCGGGAGCTTTTCTCGCTCTAGCGAAAAAGGGGATTGGAGAAATTCGCCCACCTCCTTTCGAAATACTTCCTCCTCTCTCACTGTCGAAACCAAAACCACCGCCCCCATCAAGCTATCTTTCCTGGTCGGTTAGCTGCATGCGGCGCCCTCATCTTCGGTCATCGGCGACGAAAACGACAGCGATCCTGTGAAGACTACCGCCTCCGCTTTGTTGAGTTGTATATCTAGTCGTCATGCCGAGCTAGAACGAACGCAAGTGTATCTAGGGATAAGCTCAATTTCCCTAATTTCTCCCTACAATTAGGGTTCGCTAGCAATTTGGGAATTTCCTGTATCTAGGTTATGTTATATTTGGTAATTTAAATATTGTAATCGAATTCTATCTCTAATAGTCTTCTTGTCCCTAAAGTCTTCTAATACTATATAAATAGTCCAATGGGTCAGGTTATAATCACCACAATCAATATCAATACCGTCTATACTTTCGCAATCTATCATGGTATCAGAGCGGTTCGCTCCGCCTAGGGTTTAGCCACCTCTTCCGCCGCGCCGCCCTCGGAGAGATCGTTCTCCGCCGGGGGCCGCGCTTAGTAGATTAGATCTTACTTTACTATTTTTTCGTGGTGTTTCTTCTACTTTCGCCGATCATAGATTGAATTGCGTCGTCCACACCCGCATGTCGTCACGCGCCTCTACTTCAACCTCGGCGTCGACGCATCTCTGGCTACATCCTCATCGACCGCGCCGTATCGTCTTCGCCAACATCAACCGGGAAGCAAGTCCCAAGTACGCGCCTCGCCGTCAACAAAGGACTACATCTTCATCACTTGTGGTCATCATCGCCGACAACCATCTACACCAACAACATCGCCGCATCGTCGCCGCCACCACCAATCGTGGTCATCGTCAACGCCAACAAGTTCTTCTCCACGAGCGACGCCGCGCTCATACAAGCGGAAAACACGGGACTAATCCCCGAAATAGACTACCGCAACAACTCAATCGCTATCAACAACTACCACCATCGTCTTCGTCCACCACGACCTTGCCGCCAGAGTCGTAGTCTAATTTTTTATTTGCACAAGTTTGTGCTCAATTTTCTTCTTGCAGCCACTTCGTCTACTCCGACACGGCGGACAACTTCTGCACCGACCGTTTATGAAAAAATTTCTTTGCTCCTCAATCCGGCTCTAACACGCATGGATCATGATGGTCCCTGTCTTCGCACGTCCGGTATCGGCAACACTGACGCGTGCCTTCGTCCCCGACACGCTCCCGAGTCTGGCAAGCTCGGCATTGCGGGTCGAGCTACTTCTCAAACTACGTCTACCTCAATCACTATGGCAAATTCTCTAGGCTCAACGATGACATCACCACAACACAACATCATCAACGTCATCGACTTCATCAACAACGACAACTTCACCAACGGCACCATCGACCACCACTACAGCGCCTCACTTTTGGCTACATCGACATCGGCATCCACCGACATCCTCTCCAGTCCGCGACTTCGGATTATGCTCTAGTCAGGCCGTCTGCGACGCTCCTTCTTTTCGCGTCACTATCGATCCGACTGCCGGGAGGGGGGGAGGGTTACAGTATATCACAGTTACGTTATATTTGGTAGTTTAAATATTGTAATCCAATTCTATCTTCTAGTAGTCTTCTTGCCCCCAAGCCTTCTAGTACTATATAAACAGCCCAAGGGCTCACGTTGTAATCACCACAATCAATATTAATACGGTCTATACTTCCACAATCTATCATTTCCAATTGGGCCTCAGATGAACTCGATATGGACTATGCTCCTGACTGCATCGAAAAACCCACATTAACATAGCAGTAGATTGTCCCAAGGTGTGTCGCGTCCACAAACACCATCATGTCAAGTGTGCTGCATTTGAAGGAAGCAACACTGGCCGCAAATTCCATCCATGCTAAGTGTAGAATGTAAGTTCTTATCTTGTGATCTGCCCTTTACTAGATCATCCACTAGATTTTAGCTCGTAATTCTGCTTTGTAGGAAGTCCAAACTGTGGGTTTGTGACTTGGTTTGATAAGGAATGGCCAGAACTAGCGAAAAATGCAGTAGGTCGACTCTAGGGCATGTATCATGACAACAACAGTGCAAGAATCAACCAGAGGATTGGGAATGCAAAGTTTGTGAAGAAGCTAGCTGATGAGAAGAAGAAAATTAAGAAGAAATACTCAAGTATGTTAGTTGGTGTCATTAAATTCATGAATGAAACTAAGAAAAGGTGTTGGAAGAGAACTTGTACATGATTAGGGGCACCACTACTAAGTGTAGGAGGAATTAGTGAAGAAGAATAAGTACACAAAAGCATTGAAGAATGAAGTGGATATGCTAAAGAAGGTGTAGAAAACCCAAGCAGAGATGATGAAAGCCAAGCAGAAGAAATGGGACGAGGAAATGCAGATTTTGAAGAAGGAAAAGAATAAGGTTGAGTACATCATCTTTTATATGCTCATAGTTAGTAAGGCTAATAAGGATAAGCTAAAGAAGATGAAGAAAATATGTGATGGATGACTTCTACTTGTATTGATGCGGTAACTATGTACTAAAAACTTCTAATGATCGAATCATGACATGGGGCCGTATATAGTAACCTCTCATGTAATGGTGATATGATGAACTTATCCCTTTTGGCAACGATCATGCATGAACATGTTAGTATAATATGTTGCTTGTTATGACTAGTGCACGCCGGTGTCCTTCTTGTTCTTCTGATGTGGTGTTCGTGTTGTTCTGGTTCCGTTCTTCCAGATGTTCTAATTGTGTTCTTCATGTTGTTCCGATTGTGTTCTTATAGTTGTTCTGGAGACGTGTTATTCCTGATGTTCTTCTTGTGTTGTTGTTGTTGTTCTGGCTTTGTTGCTTCTATTCTTATGCATGTGTTCTTTGTTTTGTTATGCTTGTGTTCATCGTGTTTTGTATGTGATGCTACTTTCTTTATGGAAAACTCACCACAAGGTAAAATAAGGTGATTGTAGCGGGTCTCTAATGGACAATTAAACAAGAGCAGTTTGCATAAGATAAGACAAAATATATTGCACATGCAACCAAACTACCTGAACATAGTACGCCAACTCATGCAACACCCTTATGAAGGATAACAAACGGATTACACAAAGTGGCCAAAAAAACCAATACAACTTACCAAACGCGTCGTAGTAACAGCTCATGAGGAGATCAGAGGCTAACTTTTGTCCGAGTTAGCCTTGGATTCTGTCCTTCTGCACATTAATAACTAGTATAGTACCCTATGAGTTTAGCTCCATCCGAATGTATACTGTATACCGATAGGACCAGTGCAAGACAGTGAAAAACATAGGAATAGTGTATCGATCCTATGCTTTTGAGTCTTAAAATAAGGATTGAGTGGATATTTAAATTCCTATAGGATTGTGGCATACAATAATCTAATCCATAAAAAAATTTAGTATCACCATTATTTGATCCAAAGACGACCCGTAGGAAAAATCCCAAGGGCATGAGTCCAAAACATCTGGCATTATACAATCATGAGAGGGCCTTAATTTGGTAGTACACTCGTGAAGTACAATCAACAAAATATGACCTTAACAAGAGCGTCCTTGTATTTCGGGATTAAACTTTGGCCATCAATTTCACTAATGATAATACCTGAGATATGTGACATGAAAATCATACAATTGGACCTTTAATATGAATTCGATGATATAAATTATGTGACACATAAGTCATGTTTTGTTGATCGGAGATGGTCGAAACTGAACCTCGAAATACCCTTCAAGAAAAAAAAAAGGTTTAGAAGGACACTACTATCTACACTAACCATAAAAAAGAAAATACATTTCCCTTCATCACTTCATAGGCACTCACCAGATACCAAATTTATTCCGGTTCTCCGTTTTGAGATTCGGACTTTTCAGTTATATGTGTTCACTGATGAATGCATTGACTCTTGGCATGTTCAAGGCTGCCTTGGCACAAAATGAACGTTTTGTGCCGATAACAGTGCTTTTCTTATTCGTTGATTCCACGACAATCTTTGACTTTTGAATGCATGATAAAGCTCGGATACGCCGTTGTAATGTCCCTGAACCAGAGAAATGATAACAGTCACTTGATATGCAAAGTGCAAGGGGATCAGAAGATGGCTTATCCTAGTTGTACATGTTACTCATCTAAACTGACTAGATGCATGTCTAAATGTGTGCCGTTGTGTATAAGAAGAAATACTTGATAAGATAGAGCAGAATATGGGTACTCACTCGAGATAGGGTAGTGACATGTTCCCCAGTGCTGCCGGGTTCGTCTTGACAAACTCCCCCCATTCCTTGGGGTCTATCCTGCCATCGCCATCAGAGTCTGCCTGCGCTAACGTCTGACAGTCCGAGAGGACATTTTAAGATTAACCAAAGCAGCTCCAAAGCTTAAAATAGTTGGAGAGAAGCGTCTTGTTACTTACATTGCCGATGATCTCCTCGACGGCGCTCTCCGAGAGACATAGGTTGGCCTCCTCGAGAATCGCCACCACCATCTCCCTAAGCTGCTTCGAAAGTCAAAAAGTGTTGAACAGAAATACAAAGTAGGAGTAGTTCATAGATATCGAGTACAGATTTAAGCTGATTCAGTAAACAGTTTACCTCTCTTCTCTCGATGTAGCCTGTCCCCCTTGGATCGTACAGTCTGAACGCGACTGCATACAGAAGAGGATGATGGAAGCAAACACGAGTGGTGACTGGTTTTGTACGCGGCAAAATAATACTAGGATGAACAGACAGTTTAGAGTAGAGGACGTACAGGCAATCTTGTCGGATTGAGGCGCTTTAGGGTGGACACGCTGAGCGAGCGCACGAAGTCCCCGAACTCGATTACCCCGTTCCGCTTGAGGTCGAAGAGATCGAACACCCTGTCGGCGAACAGGTTCGCTCCTTTGCTGTCCCCGAACAAGGCCTGCCGGAACTCCTCCTGATCGACGAGCAAGGTCCGTCAGAGAAGGCAGTCGTTCGATCTCTGGGCCATTGTTGCTGATAGGGGATCGTCGAATCTGATAGATTTATTTCATCCATGGTATTGTTGGTACCTTGTGGATGAGGCCGTCCTTGACGATGGAGACGCTGAGGTTCTTGTAGAGCTCGTACAGCGCCTCCACCTCGTTCGCCGTGACTGCGGCGGTGCATGTCGCTTTTTTAGTTTACAGAAGAAGAGGAAAGGCAACGCCGATTTGTATTGTATTATGAGAAGCAGCAGAAGGAATGCGCGCGCGCTCACATGATGTCTGGGCGGCGAGGACGGCGGGGTCATCGTACCCCGGCGTCGTGCGCTTGCACAGCCTCGGCGAAAAGGTCGATTTCGACGACACGCAGCCCATCGGCGGCAGTACGTAGGACGCCGGCGGGAGAAACACAATCTAACCAGCTGAGACCGCCGGGGCTTCCGCCCTTCCTTGAACGGGCGACCCGGACGGCGGCGAACCAAGTCAAACGGTTGTTTTCGTTCCCGTCGAGCATTTCGCCGTACGTCGGCGAGGCGTTGGCGCGTTTGCTTAGTTCGCGGGACAAACGGAGGAGGACCACCCCCCCGTCCCCGCCATCTCCCGAAATTTCGTCGCAACTACTTTATACCTCCTCACGTAACGACCAGGAAATCCAAAATAGTGGAGAGTATAAAATGGGCAGATTCGCACTCTAAGTTTTTCTTCAGATTTCATCCACACGTCGAGAGCCAGAAAATTCACAAACCCAGCTGCACAAGTACCTATTATGGAGAATGATACGCAGACAGCGTGTGTTTTTAACTTGGTAGAGGTGTGCTTCGGTGTCCCCCTTAAAATTAATTTTGCATAGGCTATTTTTTTTAAAATCCACTGAAATCTATGTCCAGGCCATTTATACCTCGTATATGTGTAGTTAGTCGCGGTTGATTTTACATTTCGTTATCGTGATCTATGTTTTTGCATGATATATTTTAAATTTTTATTCCTGCTGCTACATATCTTTCGATTTTCGTCTCCCGCAAGCACGTAAATATACGTGTACGGTGAGTATATATCTAATAGGACCATAGGGGCTTCCGGTGGGTTCGTACGGTCTTCAAAATGAAGGAGGATACCGAAGCAAAAGTGAATTTGGTATACGATCCACAACCTCATTTATCTTTTTTTTCTCAAGTGATAATCCAAATTAAGTATGAACGTTTGAACCATTCCCTTCCCTTGTAAATACATTTATATTTAGTGCCAATCCATAATTAAGAGAAACCTAAGGTGTTCTGTTGTGTTACAAAGCACTGTAGGACCCTGCTTCGTAGTACCGGATTTTTTACAAACTAGGAAACATGTCCGTGCGTTGCGACGGGTATAAATATTCTAATGGTTTCAAAACTAATCATATCAAACATAATTTCATGATTTCAAGGTACATAGTTGAATGCCCATGCATGCCACATGCCCTTCAAGTTAAACAGAAAATTGTATTTTGCTTAAAATGTAATAACCAACAGTTGTCTCTTATTCAATAAGTTTAAGCAATAACCTAACAGTCATCTCTTGTTGACTAAGATTCAACATTTCTCGTATCCCGGAGATGTTTATTGATAAAGATAATATATTAATATCGAAAATATGCCAATTAACCCAACCTCTGCACCAGCAAGATGTCAAAAAACATCAAGGATGCACACATCCATGAAAAAATAGAAAAGAGAGAAAATTAAGACAAAGACCCTATCGCGGTGATAAATCACTCGCAACAATAGCACTCTAACCACCACCGAAGAAAACACGAGGACTACATACGAGATTCTTCAAAAGCAACACATCCAAGAAGGAAAAATTGTACAAGCGTTGTCATCATGTGAGCGTAGATCTTGGGTTTTCACAGTGGAGAATGTCAAGTTTGCAAAACAATGCCTTCAGAAGACCATTATCAGGTACAACCAGTGAAGGCCAAATCTTTGATTTTCACCCTGGAAATCGAGCCTTGGTCCTCGAGGAGCATCACCAAGAATGCAGTCCACCTATGTTGTCACCCCCGCTTGCCAAGGCTATTGCCGCAAGTCACCAAACACCCGACACACAAGAAGAACCCGTGTCGCATTATCTCCATCGCAACAGTACCCTCTCCGCCATTACCAACCTCCGGTCTCAGCCACCATAACTTTATCCACCTACTATTTTAGTTTCATGAAATACATATCAAGACTGTTCCATGGCATCGACATGAAGGCGAAACTTCACGCCTCTCTCAAATGAAGTCACGCCGGCTGAAGATGAGAGTGCCCACGACCGCAACAATTCCGCTAAGATATCTAGTAGCATCCTGCTCCAAACTACGAAATCTCCTAGAGGAAGACTGGAACTCGGTGGTGGCCAGATCAAGGAGACCGACACGAAGCAAATCAAGTAAATTGTCGTATCCTAGAGATGTCTTGTTACATTTTATGTACAAAATATTGCCTAATGTTGTTAGGCATGTTAAGTTTCACCCATCTCATGTGTTTATCTCCACTCTTGTCTAGTCATGTGTCCTACAAACAATCTGTCTCGGGTACAAACAACTCGTTTCAACGAGTCCACATCCGTGTGTTGCTAGCTACGTTACAAAAATAAAAGCACAAATATGATATCGGAAAGTTACAATATTTTACGAACAAACCCATAATTGGCGATGTTTGCAATTACAATTTACTTCGGCGATAACTCTTCTAACAAAATGTCCAAAACGGCATGGAAAAATGTCCTCTAACCACTAATTTACAAATACACTCGACCTTGAATATGGTACCAACCTTCAGAAGGTGCACACACCATACAATATTGAATAATGAATAATAATCAACTCGCCTCCTCTGGCTACATCATTAAGAATATGCAGTACACATGATAAATTATGAGATTGAATGCATCGGACTGCAGACATTCCTCGTTTCACAATATTTCAAGCAAGCATTAGGTCGTTGCATGAATATAGAGTAGTAGGAAGAGAAACATATGCAATGCCCCATATAAAAACTAAAAAGCATTTCATCACAGCAGAAGTCTTTTAAGAAGCTTATAGGAAGGAGTTCAAATCAAATTATTGTTATATCAGGATGTTACTTGCACAAACTGAAAAGAAATTGCTAAATTTCTAAATACAAAGGGGGTTCTATAGTGAGCCCGATATATAATGGCTGAATGAAGTCGCCTTCGATGCCACAGCACGTCTGAAACTTAATAAACCACGTGAGTGTCTAACAATTTGGTCTGCAGAAAAACCATCTTATACATCAAAAAGTAATAGTAGCAGTAATTGTTAAGGCAATGGAGGACGCATGGCTGAATTTCTATTGCTGAGGTGTTCTTGGGTGTAGTGAGAACATAACAGTACAAGCTACCTACCGGGAGAAATAAAGCTAGAGAATCTCAGTGTTGATGTTGTAACAAACTTAGACATATGTGCGTTCATAGAAGGGTTTTCACCCACAATTCTTGATTGATACGTGCACGAGGAAAAAAGCAACCCTCTCAGTTATGAAAGCTGAGAGGCTGAAGCAGACGTAATCTACATCCAATATCTCTAGAAAGTTACAGAATATCAAAGTAAATACAAGCTAAGACACTTTGCAAGCACCCTGATTATTGTTGGCATCAATAAGCACGGCATCTGCTAGCCCTGATTGCAGATTAGAAGTTCTGTTCTCTAAACCAAAAGAAACATGACAGTGGTTGTTAGTTGTGGATCAGACGAATCAAATTAACTCGACTAAAATTTATTTCAAATAGATAGTGATGTGCTAAATGGTAATACCAATAACTACGTACTTAGTGCTCACCCAACGTTGAAAACATAAATATGTACTCCGATTTCATGGATAGTGGACATACACCGATTGGATCTCGTCACTTGAGATAGGCGGGGAATCAGTCCAATTACATCACCTATTTGAGGGGATAGGGCCGGACTCCCTTCCACAAGCCTTAAGTGTGGAGGCTAAAAACAGATCACCACCATTTCTGGATGGTTCTCTCTACTTTAACCAAAACAATAAAATGTGTAACATCCAGCATGTCGTTTGGCAAAACCTGGACTCTATGATGCATAGATTAGGTGTTAAGTGCGAACACATTGCCTAGCTATGAAGTTTAGATCTGAGCACTACTCCCTCCGTTTCAAAATATAAGATGTTTTAGGTTTGTAAAGAGAATGTATCTAGACTTGTTTTAGTATGTAGATTCACTCATGTTTAGAGTGAATCTAGACACTAAAATAAGTCTCACAAAGCTAAAACATCTTATATTTTAAAACGGAGGGAGTACGAAGGAGCAAAATACCGGTATGAGTTGACTATGCCACTGTTATGGTCGCAACATTAGGTATCATGGTCAAACTACGGAAACCAATCACTGGTTATGGAAAGCTATCAGAGCAATCCAACAAGTAATAGCCGACTATAGTAATATACTTCAAAATTAGTCTACTAATTGTTTGTCAATGTTGAATTCTTGCTTTTCATCAGCTAGAATTTACATTGAAGTTGCGCCTTTGATATAGCTAACACACACACACACACACAATTTAGCAGAACACGCTGGAGTATTTCTGAGTGAGGTGCGGTCTGTGGCATCCCGCAAAACCACAAAATCGCGTTGAATTTGTGCATTGCATCGTCATCATCATGTGTTGTTTGTCAAAAACTATTTACTCAAGCCCGTTTTGTTTTCCAAACGTCCCATCTTAATTCAAATGCAAAGCCCGGTTCTCCGGATTAATTATTTTGGCCGCTATCGGTTTGCACACGGTCCGTTTAAATCAAATAAAAAGATTTAATTATTTTAGCGGGGGCAGTCGAACGGGCCGTTTCGACCCGAACGACCACCCCCAGAAATATACAAACGGTCCATCTACACCCGCCCTTCTAAATCCTACACCTACCAGACAATCTACCCACACCCTCCCTCCACATCACCCCACCCAATCCCCTAGTGACACCTCACCCTCTCTCCCCCTCTACCCAACCAGGATCTGCCACCTCACCTCACCCCTCTCTCTCCTCTCCCTCCACCGAGCCCCACCTGGCCCATCTAACCCTGCCCAAACACGCACGCACGCACTCACACAGCAAACACGCCACCACCGGCCACGCACGCGTCCCCGCGGGCCCCACCCTGGCACCCCTGTCCCCCGCGTCTTCCTCCTCCCCAACTCTCTCCCACCGCACGCCCGCGCTCGCCCCTACCCGCCGACGCGCCTCCACCGCACGCCCGCGCTCGCCCCTCACCGCCCTGCTCCACCGCACCCCGCGTCAGCCCCAGCCGTCGCCGGCCACTACCCGCCGACGCGCCTCCACCGCACCCCGCCCCGGCCCCGGCCCGCCTCCGCTTCCCCGAGCGTCGCCGGCCTCGCCCGCACCTCGCCGCCCCTCCTCCTCTCCGCCAACCTCGCTCCGCCGCTCCTCCGCGCTCGCCTCCGCCGCGCACGGGCCCAGCCTCCCCGTCCCGAGCCACCTCCGGCCAGGCGCGCCGCCGCAGCGCCCCTCGCCGTCCGCCGCGCTCCGCCGCGCCCTCATCCCTCCTCTCGCCGCTGGTCCCGCCTTCCTCCGTTCCGACCGCGGCCCCGCGCGCCGCCGCCGGAGCCGACGCCGTCGCCGCGCGCCAGGCCCCATCTCCACCGGCCTCCTCACCTCCGCGCCCCGCCCGAGCTCTCTGGCCCGCGTCCGCCGGCGTGCCCGGCCCCACATCGTCTGCCCCGCCTCGGCCGCGTGCTCGTCGCAGGTCCCCACCGTCGCCAGACGCGCCCCTCCTGCCAGCGCACCGCCGGTCGCCTGCGAGCCACCGCCGGTCCCGTCCTCCGCTTGCCTCGTCGCCGGCCGCCCTGACCCGGGCCGCCCTCGCCTCGGAGCCGCCGCTCTGCTGCTCTGATACCACTCTGTAACACCCTCAGAATCAACCCTATGCAAGTTTTAGCGAAACTCGCCAAACCCGCATAGAAACGATTCAAAGGTGCCCACCAGGCACTTTCGTGCGGGTGGAAAACGAAGTAATAACATTACACAACAGTCCTCGATGGGACCCACAGCACAGATATATATAACAGCGACTCAAAGAGTCAAGAATACAGATATAATATACAAAGATTCAAATCACCTTGAAAACGATAGAGCGTCCGACTACGGACAAGATGCAAATGGGGCTAAGAGCCCTGAAGAATAACCAATGGCGTCCATAACCCTGCCCAGGCCAAGCCGGAAGGGTAACCCTGCTAACGACGTCGATCTCAAAACCTGCTTAAACAAAAGGGGTGCCGACAAAGGGCAAAGGAAAAAGAGGAGCGTCAGTACTGAGGCCAGTACACGGCGAGTCTAGAATTCGGCGGTCCTCGCCTACAAAGGTATGGTGGACTGAAGCGGCAGCGCAGCATGCACTAAACAACCTATAGAGACTCGATACAACTGTCGACTATCAGAGGGGGTAAGAAAGACCTATTCGGAGCCAACCTGATACTACCATCAGACAAACCCATCCTGGTGTTTCCCCCTCGAGACCAATCGAGGAAGTCAACCGAGGAACTCACACAGTTGGCAGTTTTAATTATTCAGTTATAGTTGCGGCACTTTACTAGTCAGATTTAGATAATCATCCTGATAAAGTAAGCAGTGGGCACTTTTAGTTAACCATTCCGTTATAGTGGCAACACTTACTAGTCAGATACAGGTAGCATGAGATAACCCAAAACCCAGCAGTTGTTGGTACTTTTACTTAGCCATTCCGTTGTAGTTGCAATACTTACTAGTCAGATACAATGGTCGCAAGCGACACTTCAACAAGCAATGGTGGGCAGTATTATTAGCCATTCCATTATAGTGAAGCTGATTACTAGTCATTATAAAGTCAAGTTTAGAGCAATAAACTTTAGTTATGCTTGTCTATGGTCGAGATACTGTGCTCCAAGTCGTCCATAACCGCGGACACGGCTTTCAGAAAGTTTTACCCGGCCGGGGTGCACAAATAGCAACACACACTAGATCAACCTCGAAAAAAACCAAATCAAAACCCAACGAGGCTTTCACTACAAAGCAATCACAGGATTCAGAAATATTTCAGGGGGCCACCCCATTGAGTAGACCCGCAACGAAGTAAGCTAGCTCCGAGACGGACTCAAGGTCTGCGACAATGGCTGTAAACGACTGGGAACCCCAAACGGGGCTTGTCGATACCGCGAAAACATTCCGCTTACCTAAACAGTACAGTGTGCTATCCATCGCACAATCGTAAATAAAGCAGTAAAGCATGGCATAAGTACAGGATCGTAAATAAAACCTCAAACTAGTTTGTGGCCCTAAGAAATAAGACTGAATCAAGCTCTGGCTAAGGGGGGTCCCATATACCTCCCGGATGTGGATAGCGCGATAAATCAAGGAACAGGTATCAAGTACTCGGGGTCCTACGGGACACAAGTGGGCGTTCGGAAACCAAATATTATCTATCACCCACCGATGCCTCTGCTTACTTCAATTTTAGTTGTTAAACAGGAATTAAAGTGGACGGTAAGTAAAACTATGATCATCTCCAACATCAACATGCGGCAATACATCAACAACTGTGGCACTGGACGACACGCAACAGCACTTGAGCAAGCGACTACGACGCGCAAGTCCAACTATCTACCAAACAACAGGTAATAGGATGTGTCCAAGGCAATATAGGGCTGCACGGTATATCACAGGTACGGAAAACTAAAGCATCGCAACACAGATAGCAATAGATCAACAGGAGGGAATAAATACTATAAAAGTAAGATAGGTAGAAAGGGGGAGATGCTCGCCTGCAAACATTGCCGAAGGGTTCAACCGAAGATCGGGGCGAAGCTCACATCAACTCAACCGCCTTATCCGCGAAGAAGCAAAACACTAGAAGAAACACCGGACGCAATATTTAATACAACGGCAAAAGATCGGCATGATGCATGTATGATGGATGACATGGCAAAAGTGCGATGCGATCAGGTCAATATTAAGTGGAACCGGGGTCCCGACAATTAGTTAGATGATTCAAGTTATTTAGAACTCCCGCAATTTAAATGTTGGATTAACATGGCAAAATATAATACCGGTTCGATGCACAGATTTAAATGAGGCCAATATAAGGCTAGATTTGCCCGCATATGGGCCCCATATTTAATTATAAGGTGAATCGGCGTAAGGCCCCCAAACCACATGATATGGATGCATGCATGATCATTTTATATGCAACAGTTATATAGGTGACATTTATAAATTTAGGGTTCTCGGATAAGGGGTTCACACATTAGGGTCTCGACGGACTTGGGGTTCCGGGGTTCGGGGTCGGACTCAGGGTTCAGGGTTCGGCGAGGTCGTTCTCGGACTCCAGGGTAGGTCTTGGCGCATCAGGGTTCTCGGGTCATGTTGTCGGTCATAGCGTTCGGGACGAAGCACTTGTCGCGTCGGGGTCTCGGTGTCGGAGTAGATCTTATCGGTCTTGGCATTCGGGGTGAAGTTCTTGGCGTTCCTTGTCTTGTCGAAGGCCTTGTTGCTCTACGGCGAAGAACTTAGCGTCATCGGGATCCAGGGAGGAATTCCTGTCGCCTTCGAGGGGTACTTGAAGTCCGTGATGGAGATCTTGACAGCTTCATGAAGGCGGCCTTGATTCTTCGGTTCGATGTCGACCTTCGGGTATCGGGGTCTCACGGCATGTTTTCCCTCGGTCCAAGCGCCAAGGTTCTTGCGGTTCCGATGGTTCACGTGGCGTCCTCCGGGTACCGAGTTGGAGTTCAGGGTTCGGAAGGTGCCACGGCGGCGGGGACGGTGGCGAGACCCGGCGGCGAGCGCGGCCGGCAGTGGCGCATATGCGGGCCGCGGGGCCGGGCCAGAGCAGCAGAGCGGCGGCTCCGAGGCGAGGGCGGCCCGGGTCAGGGCGGCCGGCGACGAGGCGAGCGGAGGACGGGACCGGCGGTGGCTCGCAGGCGACCGGCGGCACGCTGGCAGGAGGGGCGCGTCTGGCGACGGTGGGGACCTGCGACGAGCACGTGGCCGAGGCGGGGCAGACGATGCGGGGCCGGGCACGCCGGCGGACGCGGGCCGGAGAGCTCGGGCGGGGCGCGGAGGTGAGGAGGCCGGTGGAGATGGGGCCTGGCGCGCGGCGACGGCGTCGGCTCCGGCGGCGGCGCGCGGGGCCGCGGTCGGAACGGAGGAAGGCGGGACCGGCGGCGAGAGGAGGGATGAGGGCGCGGCGGAGCGCGGCGGACGGCGAGGGGCGCTGCGGCGGCGCGCCTGGCCGGAGGTGGCTCGGGACGGGGAGGTTGGGCCCGTGCGCGGCGGAGGCGAGCGCGGAGGAGCGGCGGAGCGAGGTTGGCGGAGAGGAGGAGGGGCGGCGAGGTGCGGGCGAGGCCGGCGACGCTCGGGGAAGCGGAGGCGGGCCGGGGCCGGGGCGGGGTGCGGTGGAGGCGCGTCGGCGGGTAGGGGCCGGCGACGGCTGGGGCTGACGCGGGGTGCGGTGGAGCAGGGCGGTGAGGGGCGAGCGCGGGCGTGCGGTGGAGGCGCGTCGGCGGGTAGGGGCGAGCGCGGGCGTGCGGTGGGAGAGAGTTGGGGAGGAGGAAGACGCGGGGGACAGGGGTGCCAGGGTGGGGCCCGCGGGGACGCGTGCGTGGCCGGTGGTGGCGTGTTTGCTGTGTGAGTGCGTGCGTGCGTGCGTGTTTGGGCAGGGTTAGATGGGCCAGGTGGGGCTCGGTGGAGGGAGAGGAGAGAGAGGGTGAGGTGAGGTGGCAGATCCTGGTTGGGTAGAGGGGGAGAGAGGGTGAGGTGTCACTAGGGGATTGGGTGGGGTGATGTGGAGGGAGGGTGTGGGTAGATTGTCTGGTAGGTGTAGGATTTAGAAGGGCGGGTGTAGATGGACCGTTTGTATATTTCTGGGGGTGGTCGTTCGGGTCGAAACGGCCCGTTCGACTGCCCCCGCTAAAATAATTAAATCTTTTTATTTGATTTAAACGGACCGTGTGCAAACCGATAGCGGCCAAAATAATTAATCCGGAGAACCGGGCTTTGCATTTGAATTAAGATGGGGCGTTTGGAAAACAAAACGGGCTTGCGTAAATAGTTTTTGACAAACAACACATGATGATGACGATGCAATGCACAAATTTAACGCGATTTTCTAGTAGTGGTTTTGCGGGATGCCACAATTCGACACCACTAACAGTGGATCTCGCCCTCGAGATCCGCCTCATGGTATCGGAAAGAAGGTCGACGATCTGCATCTTCTCACTTCGTGTAGATCCTCGCGACACCACTAACAAGAGGTCGTTGTCCGTGATCGTCGAGAGAACACTCCGGAAAACAAAAGGTCGAAGGTAGAGGTATCAACAAATAAAGCCACCTCTAGCTCCGATGGAAGAGGGGGAACCGATGCATTCTCATCCACTTCAATGTACAAAAGCGAATAGAAGAGGTAGTCGGCATGGGGGCCAATCCATCACGCACCCAAACTATTACTCCGCACAATCAGTGGAAAAGAGTGCAACCATTCTCGGAAACAGACTGAAGATCTCGACAACCGAGGTTCGGAAATAAAGGAGTGATGCAGACTCTGCATCGGATCTGGCGTAGATGATGTCGTCGCGTCGGAAAACACCGGAAGGCACAAACAAGGAACAAAGAATGGTACCACCGTAGACGGATTCATCAGGCAGCTTGAACACCGGACGGTAGAACACCGTTATCAGAGGAGGAAGCGAAACCCTGAAGGTACGACGGAAACCCAACCACGAGAATTCCTGGACTCGAAGAAAAAGAAGAGAGCGGATTCAAAACGCGTAGAGATAAGAGGAGAATAGCAGAGGGGTAAGGAGTAAAATCGGACCTAATCAGAACTATCCAACCGATTTTCAAAAATAGTTTGACACACTACTTCGGCCGTTAGCTAGGTTATCCTACAGGCTAGACTTGTGGGGTATCGCAACTGCTGAGCTCTGATACCACTCTGTAACACCCTCAGAATCGACCCTATGCGGGTTTGGCGAGTTTCGCTAAAACTTGCATAGGGTCGATTCTGAGGGTGTTACAGGGTCCAACCTCTAGACTTGACAACAACCTAGGCTGTCTTCCTTGATCGAGGACACAACATGACACAGGCACATCTTTTGATCAAAATAGCTAAAACATCTAAAGCTGCAAAAGATGACAACACATGGATGAGTCATGACTCTGCTATTTATAAATAAGATGAGTTTTGCCGATAGATGGAATTAGATTACCGAATTGTAGTCTTCTGAGAATAATTCATAGAAATTAAGAATCACATTTCATCACGTGTGGAAGCAAATCCGTGCTGCAAATCCGTGCTGAGAATTAGATTACCGAATTAGATGGAAGCAAATCCGTGCTGCAACCATGTGTAGATAACTTAACAGAACAACGTTTCCATCTACACCTTTTTTAGAATAGGGAAAAATCAGATCTATTGACACACGACCGAAATTAGTCAAAAAAAAAAACTAAGCGATCTAAACACATCTTGGATCTAGTACTGATGATCCACGACCGAAGACGTCTCACTGTCTCATTCACGTGCAAGGAGATCGCGAGAGGCTTCGTCGAGGAGACAACCAAGCGTGCCAACAGCCGCTCCAGCGGTGGCACCGTCGTTAGTCTTCCGTGTCTATTGTTTGGCGGCAGAGGTTTGGCAGTGGAAAGGGATGATGAGTCGATAGAGTAGCGGCGCCTCCGCTGGGAGGTAGAGATGGATGGTGGATAGGACGCAGAGGTGGCGCTGGGAGCCTGCGAGGAATGGAGGGTCCGACGCCGCAGATCTTGCCGAACTTGAACTCGTCGATCGTGGATTTCTACTGCGGTGGGAGGAAGGGGAAGGTAGGAGGTGATAGCGCTCGCGTGATGACGGACCAGCGAGAGGGCACCGCCTGACGGATGAAGCGTGATTATGGGCGGCCGTGGTGCGAGGGAAGGGGCGAACGAACCGCGTCGTCGTAATGAGATTGCATAATACGGGGCGTAAATTACGTTCGTGAGTGGTTTCGACGGACGGATATTTATTAGGAAGGAGTGCCACGAAACGCACAGGGTGTGAGCGTGGGACGAAGACAACGACGTATTGTCGACGACGGAACACAAAGTTCTTTTTAGGTAGTAGAGATATAATATGGTACGGGGTTGGATATTAACCTAGGGAGTAGCATTGCCTATCCATCTATCATCCCCAAAACAAATCTCCGAGCCGTCCTAGATATAGAACAAATCGAAACTACAGAAATGTTTCTTTATCGCTACCAGACCAGCCTAAAAAAAGTGATTTTTCAATAAACTTCGGAGATAGATTTCAAGCATAGAGATGTTTCCGCTCCCGAGCTTCAGTGATCTTGGTATTTTATTTTTATTTTTTTACTTTTAGGTCTCTTTGTACCACTGTTTGATGATTTTTAATAGATCGGTGAAATTTCGGTTAAATAATCACGAAGAAGAAGCCTTGTCACCCAGATAGCCTTCAATGGAATAGAAGATCTGTCGGGGAGATGACCAATTTACATTCTGTGGTCACTCATTAGTCTCCACTTCGGTGCTTCGATAATGATGACCAATTTACAATTTATGGTCACAAATGAGTCACCACTTTGGTGCTTCGATAACGATGACCAATTTACCATCTATGGTCACTCGTTAGTCACCGCTTCGGTGCTTTGATAACCCTCTGCATACTGTTTTTTTTTTTTTTTGCAGAAAGTCACTGTCTTGCCACCACCTGTGGCATATCGGCGTGAGCAGAAAGTGAGCGTCTGGTTATCTCCTCTTCGGTTCCATACTCGCAGTTGCTACTCACTTGTGAATGCAATGTCTTCCCCAGCATATTTGAAGAAGACTTAATTAGCTCAAAACGAACCATTGCTGATTACTATTAATCTGTTATTTTTCCTATTTGTTTTTTCCACCATAATCTTCAACTTCTGAATGCATTACAAAGCTCGGAAAGGCCGTGGTGATGTCCCTGAACAATATCAACCACGGCAACAATTAGATCACTTAAAATGTGAAGGGTAAGAACATCTGAAATAGTGTAGCCAAAATAATCTCACTATCGAATAATTGTTTTACATATCTAATGCACGTCATTCTCGAAGAAGAAACTATGTAGCCAAAATAACCTCGCTATCGAATATTTTTTTACATATCAAATGCGCGTCATTCTCGAAGGAAGAGTAAGAAGAGTGCGAAGTATACAGGCCTCCCAAGGTGGCCTCGACAAAGCAACAAAAAAGGGAAAAGGGATCAAGAGAAGAAAAAACCTGTGTACACTATATCCCCACATCTTTTCAAGAGTTTCGGTGCACAAAACAATTGAAAAATAAAATATCTACACAATGTAGTACTAAAGTTATATTAACCTGAAAAGTTTAAAGTTAATATGTGGTCCTATTTGAGAGAAACAAAAAAGGTAAAAATTGATTGATTTTATACTCAAACATATTCTATTTTTTTGAGGAAAGCGGTGGGGAAACCCCCACAGCGAGTTTGATTTTTTAAATAATAAGAACCCAATTTCGCATTACTCAAATATATTTGCTACTACTCCCTCCGTTTCAAAATATAAGATGTTTTAGTTTTGTGAAGCAAATGTATCTAGACTTATTCTAGTATGTAGGTTCACTCGACTTTAGAATGAATCTACACACTAAAAAAAGTCTAGATTCATTTCCTTTACAAACCTAAAACATCTTATATTTTAAAACGGAGGGAGTACTTTTTATTTTTGTATAGGTCATATACTATGACCTTTCCTTCTAAATATTTCCTTATGACATGGTATAGTCTTGTCCAACACCCATACTTGTTTTTGCAGATTCTTCATTGTGATTTACTAGTATCAAAAAGGAAATCAGAAGCTAGTGGATGGTGTAGGTACACACGTGCTCAGCAACAACTTTCTCAACTACCAAAGTCCAGAAGACGCAGAGCTTAGAACACTACTTGTATCAATGAAATTAAAGGAACCGTAAGCAAGAACTAGAAAGCTGGGCAGGTGATGGTCCACTTACTGGAGATAAGGGAGTGACATGTTCTTGAGCGACGTCGGGTTCTTCTTGACGAACTCCTCCCATTCCTTGGGGTCTATCCTGCCATCGCCGTTCGAGTCTGCTTGCCTGAATGTCTGACAGTCCAAATTGCAGCACGGGACATGTCAGAGTGACAAACACTGAATAGTCTTGTTTTAGCAAAGAAAAGACTGGATAGTTGGATAGAAGTATGTCGGTACTAATTACATTATCGACGATCTCCTCGACAGCGCTGTCGGAAAGACATAGGTCGGACTCGTCGAGAAGTGCCACCACCATCTCCCTGAGCTGTGTCAGCAGTAAGGCAAATCTTCAGCATCACTTACGGAAAGTGCAAAAATTATACAGTATATGCAGGTAAAAAGGGGAGAATGGTCACCTCTTCTTTCTCGATGAAACCTGTCCCCCTCAAGTCGTAAAGTCTAAACGCAACTGTAGTTAAAAAAAGATTTAGAAACAAACCGTAGACCAAACAGGTAGGACGGGACGATGAGAAGGAGAATGGACATGAGAGAGGGGAATGAATGGAGAGGGGCAGGGGGGAGGGGGGGCGCACACTTGGTCTTGTCGGCTACGGATGCTTTAGGGTGGAAAATGCTGAGGGAGCGGACGAACTCGCCGAACTCGATGACGCCGTTCCGCTTGAGGTCGAAGAGGTCGAACACCCTGTCTGCGAAGAGGTTCGCGCCTTTGCTGGTCCTGAACAGGGCGAGCTGGAACTCCTCCTGAGAAACCCAAGGCAGGATCAGAGATTCAGAGATGGTGACGACACCATGGCAGTTGTTAGGAATCGAGGGATTTTTCGTACCTTGTGGATGAGGCCGTCCTTGACGATGGAGACGCTGAGCTTCTTGTAGAGCTCGTACAGCGCCTCCACCTCGTTCACCGTGACTGCAACGGAAAATGAAGTTCAGATACAGAGAAATTGCAAGGCGGAGGTGTGTCAAGAAGCGGCAGGAGGTGGGCTCACACGCGGTCTGGGCGGCGAGGACGGCGGGCTCCTCGTACCCCGGCGCGCGCTTGGCCCGCTTCGAGGAGGAGGAGGAGGACGACGCGCAGCCCATCGACCCTAGGCCGGGCGGCCGGCGGCGAGACGCGCGGGGGCGGGCGGGGGATCCGGCTCTGGTGGGAGGAGGGGGTGCTGACCAGCAGAGCAAAAATGGCAGCCCGGTGCAAGGAACCGGCAGCAGCCTGCGAGGCGACGGCACCGCTCTCCCCGTGCTTTGGCTTTTTCTTCCCCCGAGGGCGTAATTTAATGGCTTTTTCTTCGCCCGGGGCGCTATTTAATGGCGACCGAGTCGGTCGGCTCAACGGCTGCACGCCTAGAAAGTCAAAATGGGTTCTCTCTCTCTCTCCCCCCGTCCCGTTGAGTTGGGCTTTGTGCTGAAACGGCTCGCCGCGTGGCGTGCGGAGCGACACTCGCTGACTTGCCTTTCCCTGTCTCGCCAGATTTCGCTCGCCGTTTACACCTGTATCCTCAAACAAGGATTCAGATTTCAGAACATCTTCGACATACGCCCAAAAATACAGCCGCCTATAAAAACCTCGTTTTCAAACCCGGGAGGCTAAAATCGCTGCTCCAGTAGCGAGCATGGCAGTGGATAGGGTAAATAAATGGAAAACGATACATCTCCCCCGGGGATCACAAGCTCGCATCCCCCGGGTGCGGGACCGTTGGATCAAATCGATTGTGCGGGTATCGATTTTGTTGGCTCCACTAGGCACTAGCACATCACCCTGGTAAAAATAATATCTACCTTATCCTCTCGATCAATCTCATCTTCTCTATGGCTCCTTCCCTGTTTCCACGACCCGTCCTCAATCTCATCTTCTCCAGTCTCCACCGCTCCTTCCCTGTTCTCCACCGCCCGGTTGCGCGTGCCCCGGTGAGGTGTTGCTGCGCCCCAAACCCGCCATCTCCGCCTCCCGTCCCTGTTACGGCCATTACCCCGCGGATGAGCTCGTCTAGCTCCTGCAGCCTCACGTTTTTTCTGGCCATGGCCCTCAGATGCCTGCATCACCTCGAGCTCTACTAAGCCCCCCGCGCTTTCTCGGCTCGGCCCCGATGCTACAAAACTACGGTGGAACTTGCTACAACGGCGCTCCACCAAAGTGGTGGCGGCTCTTGCTACACAGCGGTGACATCGCTCTGCTATAGCGGTTGCGGCACTCTGCTACATCGGCAGCGGATGTCTGCTACATCGGCGGTGGAGGTATGCTACATGCGGCGGCGGCACTCTGCTACATGCGGTGACACTCGCTACAATGGCTACGTCGCTTTGCTACAGCGGCTGCGTCGATCTGCTACAAACGGACGCGTGCTGCTACAGCGATGGCAGGGGTCTGCTACATGCGGCGATGGCACTCTGCTACATGCGGTGGCGGCGGCTCTCTGCTACATCGGCGACGGGGGCCTGCTACAAGTCGTGGCAGTGTTCTGCTACATTGGCGGCGACACTTGCTCAAGCAGCGGGGGTGCACTGCTACATGCGGCACAGCGGTGGTGCTCTCCTACTGCGGCGGTGTCGCTCTGCTACAAGCTTCGGCGGCGCTTTGTCTAGCGGCGACGACGCTCTGCTACAAGCCACGGCGACGTTCTTCTACATCGGCGGCGGTGGTCTGCTACATGCGGCGACGACGCTTGCTCCAGCGGTGGGAGCGCTCTGCTACATGCAGCGACGGCGGCCCTCGCTACAACGGTGGTGTCGCTCTGCTACAAGCTACCACATTATTGTGCTCATGCTGCCGACAACAGTGCTACCGACGGCGTCCTGTATTTCTCCTGCGGCAGACGTAATTGCTGCAAGATATGGCAGATGCTAGCGATAATAATGTAGTCGGTGGTGCTCCAACCGTGCTCCGGTGGTGGAGGTACTACGAAGGAAGAGATTGATGCTGGAGGTGGAGGTACTGCGGAGGAAGAGATTGACGCTGGAGCTGTGGTTGTGCTCGCGGAGGAAACAGATGGAACCAACCCACTTCTCGTCTGTTTTGTTTTTCAGAGAAAGGAGGACACGTGTCACTACCTGGACCCGGGGATCGGGGAATTTGATCCCCCGGAGGACGCGTAGTACTCTCCTAAATAAATATCATATACTCCCTTCGTTTTAAAATATAAAATGTTTTAGGTTTGTGAAGAAAATGAATCTAGACTTCTTTTAGTGGTTGTTTGGATAATGAGTATTTGACACAAGTTTTATCTAAACGGGTTTAGGGAGAAATTTTAGGAAAACCAGTTTTAAGTTGTTGTTTTGTGAAAACTAGATTATGTAGTACTGAAAGAACATGTTGGACCCCCATGTGTGGTTTTGGGAATTAATGACAATCTTTATGGACTAATGTGTGTATTAAGTTGTACTTGTAGGAATTGTCCATTGGCATTGCTTGGAGCATGTGTTGACTTCAAGATAGATGAAATAAGAAGATGTGTTGTGCAAGCTCAAAATGCGCCATCTATAGAAGATCTCATGTTTGATGCTTGCCATCCTCGGTGATCATGGATCGATGATGAGGAATCAAGAAAGGTGTCCATCTTGAGAAGGACAAGATCGTCTACATCGATCTCAAGTGGATTGCTCAAGGCAAAGGTATAATATTGATAGGTTTTCCCTTTTTCCGGTCTCATGTTTGTTGGGAGACCGGGTTTAGGATAGATAACCGTACTATCAAGAGGGGCTCTCAAATGAGTAACTCGGTCACATCGTTCGGAGAGAGATCAAACCTTTGCATACTTGCATCATCATATTTGGTTGTTATTTGGTCTTATCCATGTGAGGATATAGAGCTTGTGGTAATCTCCATAACAAGCTCTAGTCCATAAAAACGGATTTCCCTTTTATATCTTATTGCGTTTTGATCTTGGAGGTTTTACCGGTTTGTCTTTTAGAGATAGGTAAAACCTTCCATTATTTGGTTCTTACTCATGTGAGGATTTAGAGCTTGTGTTAATCTCCATGACAAGCTCTCGTTCATCGAAAACGGATTTCATATGCATTTTCTATTACGTTTTTGATGTTGGAGGTTTTATCGGTTCATCTTTTTGATAGAGGTTAAACCTTTCGTCATTTGGATCTATCCTCCCTTGCTGGACTATAATGTTTCTTTGCATTATCTTTTAGAGCTTGTTTTCCTCTTCGAAACGAGCCCAAGATCATCAAAATCGGAGTCCGGATGCAAAAGTTATGGCCGTTTTCGTTCAGGGATGACCGGTAGTACCGGACCAGGGTCCGGTAGTACCGCCCCGTAGTACCGGTCGGTACTGAAAAAGGTGTGTTTGGCGACCTGGGATCCCTAGGGATTGTCCGGTAGTACCGGGAATGTCCGGTAGTACCGGGATTCGCGTTTTTTGGCTTCAACGGTTGGATTTTCGGGGAACCTATTTAAGGGGCCTTCTTCCCCAATGGTTCCCTAACCATTCTTGCAAGTTTTCCCCTCCATTGTTGACCTTCTTGAGCTTGCTTTCTCTCAATCCCTCCAATGATTCTTGCATATTCTTGAGGGATTTGAAAGAGGAGATCTAGATCTACAATCCCACCAATCAATCTCTCCTCTAAGTGAGGGGAACATATTGGGATCTAGATCTTGGAGTCTTTTGTGGATTTCCTCCATTGTTCTTCCTCTCTTATTCCCCCATAAGCTTTTGTAGCTTTGGTGGAATTTGGGAGAGAGGGATTTGGGCACCTTTGTGGTGTTCTTGCCATTTGCATTTGGTGCATCGGTTTGAGTTCTCTTTGGAGGATTTGATTTGAGTTACTCATTGGAGCTTGTCCCTCTTGGGTTCTTGGAACCCTAGACAGTTTGTGGCCTTGGTGGCATTGTGGCCTTGGTGACGTTTGTTGGGAGCCTTCAATTAAGTTGTGGAGAAGTGCCCCAACCTTGTGAGAGGTTCCGGTTGCCACCGACAAGTGCACCGATAGTGGAAGCGTGGATCGATCCCGTTGGGGTGAGATTCACCGGAGAATAAGGGAGGCCTTTTGTGGCGTTGGTGGTTTGATACCACCCCTCTCCAAACGAGACGTACTCCATGTTGGGAGGAACTCGGTAAAATATCGGTCTCCCCGTGTGCCTCGGTTATCTCTATACCCGAGCTCTTTACTTATGCACTCTACATTGTGATAGCCTTCGTGCTTGAAGTATTATATATCTTGCTATCACTTTGTTGCTTGTATTGCTTAGCATAAGTTGTTGGTGCACATAGGTGAACCTTAGTTGTTCTAGGTTGTGCTTAACAAAGTAAACACTAGTTTTATTCCGCCTTTGTTGAGCCACTCTTGGAAAAGTTTTAATCGCCTATTCACCCCCCCCCTCTAGGCGACATCCGTATCCTTTCAATTGGTATCAGAGCCCGGTCTCTCATTTTAGGCTTCACCGCCTTGAGAGTAAAGATGTCGGCTAGAGGATTAGTGCACAAGGACACGCTCACATTTGATGGCACAAATTATGATGTTTGGAAAATTCGCATGCTTAATTTATTTCGGGAAATTCACCCAATTATCGAGGGCTATCTATATGTGGGTTTCTCTTCTCCTATGGATACCCAAAACGAATCTTTAGAGGAGAAGTTGAATGCTCATATAGATGCTCTAGCTACTAAAATTCTTTTGCATGTTGTGAGCAATGTAGTTCTTTCGTCTATCATGCCTTATTCAAGCGCTCGTTGAGATATGGACCAAGCTTCAAGATAAATATAGCAAGTCCTATATTATTGAGGATGATTGTGTTGCTTCCACTTCCGGTCGTGATGAGTTCTCATCCTCTACCTCTTCACCAACATGTGACTTTCCACAAGGTAATGATATGGTGAGTGGTGATAGAAATTGCAATTTGGATAGTGTGCTTACTATTTGTAATCCTTCATCCCTATCTAGTTGCAATGATCTATCTTTGGACCTTAACACTTCTAGCACTCAAAACTCCTTACATGCTTGTGTTAATAGTCCTTGCATATCATGTAGAAATGACTTGAATAAATCTCATGATGATATGCTCTTGTTGTCTTGTTGCCATGATAAAAATGCTTCTATTTCCTCTAGTGCTTGTGTTGCTAACCATGTAGAGGAAAATGAAGATTCTATGGGCCAAGACAAGGTCTTGAAGAGAGCTACAAGTGCAATCTCAACATCACCGTCCTCCGGTTCTCACATGTGCCTTATGGCTAAGGGAACAAAGGTAACCTCTTTGAATCCCATTGTATCTCATGATGATGATGAGGTTGAGAATGATAATGATGATTATAGAGGTAAGTATGACATTACCTCTATTAAGAAAATGGGTGAGGTTGTCTATAGTGCTCTCTACAAAAATAAACTTGCTTCCTCCAACCTTCTTGAAATCTTGAATTATGCTATAGAAGGCAATGATCTTATTGAGGAGCAAGAAAACATAATTGATGAAAAGTTTGCACTTGAGCGTGAATATGCTAATGAACTTGCTCAAGTAAAGGACTCCCTTGAAGAAGAACAAACCACCAAAGAATCTCTTGAGGAGACTTTTACTCTAGAATTATCTAGAGTAAAGGAATACCATGATAGAGAACTTGCGGTGGCTAACTCCTTCAAGATTAAAAATGATGAACTTGAAGTTGCTTATGCTAAACTTGTTGAGGATTTTGAGCACCTCAAAAATGGCTCTAGGGTCATAAAGGGTGAGCTCATCAAACTCACCGAGTCACATGAGCAACTTAAAGCCTCATATTCAAAAGAGCTTGACAAGTTGCCCTCACCTCTTGCTAATAGTAATGATGCTTGTGCTACTAACTCTATTTCTTGTGAAGCATCTATTTTGAAGGAGAATGTTGAGCTAAAGGCTCAACTTGCTTTGCTAACTAGCAACTATGGGAAATTAGAAGAAAGCCATGTTAAGCTCTCAAGCTCGCATGAGGATCTCCTAGTCTCCCATGGTAGGCTAAAGTTGGATCATGAGGCCATCATGTCAAAGGTAACATCTAGTGGGCCTCATGTGGACATTAGCACTATATCTACTCCAAATGTTATATTGCCATGTGCTAGTCCTTGTAATTCATCCTCTCACAACCATGCTATATCTCGTGATGAATTACATTCCATGCCTTGTTGCTCTAACAATGTAGCATCTACTTCCTCTAGTACTTGTATTGAAACTAACCATGTAGAGGAAATCAAAGAGCTCAAGGCTCAAGTCACTTCTTTGAAGAATGACTTGAAAAAGGGTCAACAAGGGAAGGCCGCACTCAACAAAATCTTGAGTGTGCAAAAATCCCCCAATGACAAGAGTGGGCTTGGATTCAACTCCAATGTCAAGAACAAGTCCACTATCAAGTTGAAGCACAAGGATAACAAGAAGATTGGCCAAGATAAAGTCAAGGATCCGGCCAACATTGTTTGCTTCAAGTGCAAGGAAGAAGGGCATCATGTCAAAAAATGTCCATTAAAGAAGAAGTCCATTGGCAAGAAGCAACAAGGGAAGCGGCCTCAAGCTCTACATATTGTTAGAGATGGGCTTCCTCCCAAGAAGACTCAAGCTCTTCCTCAAGTTGTTTCTTCATCCAAGAAGAAAGATGGCAAGAGTAGAACTTGCTACATATGCTGCAAGAAGGGGCACATTTCTTCCTCATGCACTATTGGTATCTCCTCATCCCATCCTATCTTGATTGATGATGCTTATTCACTTCGTAAGGATGAGGTTGGCAATGTGTTTGCCAAATTTGTTGGTGCTCAATGTGGTGTCAAGAAAAGAACCATTTGGGTTGCCAAGCCTATTGTGACTAACTTCTTAGGACCCAACTTGGTTGGGGACCAACAAGCCAAAACTTGATCAATAGGTGTGTTTTGGAGGGCATTGGAGTCTTGGCTACATCATGAAGAATTAAGGGATCTTCATTATTATTTTTGTCAAGCCAAGTCATGTGGATTATATTGCTCCTATTATATTTCCAATGTTCCTCCTTGCGGTAACATATTCTTAACTCATTTCATTGAAAGTTACTCGCCCCCTTGTGCATGTGTTGGTTTTGTATCTTCCATGCTTTTGTACATGTTGTGTTTTCCACCTAATTATCTTGAGATATCAAGAATATTTGTGTATGATTAGGTGGCACACCATGTATGTGTGTTTCTTGTGCTTGAGCCTTACTTGTTTATATTTGGTATCTTATTTGGCTCTTGTGAGAGATTAATGGATTATCCCATTTTGGGGGAGTGTTATGCTTGGGCATTCCACAATCCTAAAATTGTGTGTACATGAGGAATACCACCTAGTATTTATATTGGATTATTGTCTAGTCTCTATGTGGTACAATTCTCATGATAAATTTAAGTTTTATAATGTCCATTAATTATCTCTATTTGTATTATTTTGCCTCGTGTTGGTTTTTATGGTAGTGTCACATTATGGGGGAGTCATATGCTTAGTGCATATTACAATCCTAGAAAATATGAATATTCGAGGTTGTGTCACTTAGAATTGATATTGATAATTATCTAGCACCTATGTGACACATTTGCTCATACAAGTTCCAATTTGCTCGAATGCCTTTATTGATCATATCTTGGATCTTGTATATGAGAGTGTTTCTTGGTATGTGTTTCCTCATATTTAGATCTCTATATCATCATGGAAACCCTTTGCTTCAAGTTACTCTAATCACTAGTGATTGTGT
Organism: Avena sativa; assembly: GCA_916181665.1. NCBI lineage: Eukaryota > Viridiplantae > Streptophyta > Magnoliopsida > Poales > Poaceae > Avena > Avena sativa. The sequence goes on along the minus strand of OV702279.1, from coordinate 362,324,191 downwards.
GACTATTGGAAGCCACCAAGAATCTTGTTTGAAGTATCATGCTCAATTCTTATATTTAGTTATATGCTTCTTGTTGTGTGAATATGATCTTGGATATCCGTATGAACTACCTAGGGAAGATTATTCCCAATTCTTCTTGTCCTTGGCCAATTAGTACCAAATTTATGGTAGACTTTATTGATCATATTCACTTTGGCCTTTGCTTAATGTTGTCCTATCTTTGGCCAAGAAAATGTTTTGTGTTTTCTCCCAAGCCTTCCTTGCTTCTTGTGGATCTTCTTATTTTATTGATATCCTCTTGTGTTTTACTTAATGTAGGTAGTAGTGATGATCTCATTTGTGTGCATTTTACATTCAAAAGGAAAATCCTACATAATGCACTATCCATGGGGGAGCTTTCCTATATTATTTAAAACACTCATATTTACGCTTCTTTGTTTGATCCATATCGGGTCTTATGTGCTTGGAACCTCAATCTTTTCGTTTTGGTATTTTGTGCCATCATGTTAAGTTTGGGGAGTTTGGTTTCTTGTTGGAACCTTGCTCTTTTTGGGAGTTGGTTTTGTCTCATTCTTTGTTTCTTGATTTGACCATGTTAGAATGAGATAAATCCTTGAGCATTTTTATTTCTATCTATTTTTGCTCTTTTGGCCTTAGCCTAGTTCATTTGTTGAACTTGTGATCGTTCATGTGTTGAATTGGTTCTTTGATACAATTTGGACACCGCTTGTCTTGTCACAGTCTTGTGTGTGCCATCTCGGTTTACTTGGTGTTTTTGTTCAAATTGTATCTCCTTTTTGGTTCTTGAAAGCTTTATGCATGCATATTTACTATATTCTTATATTAAGGCATGTTTGATTTCTTTGATCCAATATATAAGGGAAACTCCACCAATTCCCATCGACTAAGTTGTGCATGAAATTCAATTTCATATCAATATGCACATAATTATGTGGAGTCTCTCCTATGTATTGTAGTTTCTCTAACTACTTTGGACCCAATATGTTTGGGGACCATCTTGTACTTAATTGTGTTTTAGGTACATTGGAGATATATTGGATGCTTGTCTCTCAATTTTGAAGAAGAGGTGCATACATGAAAATTTGAGACAAGATATAGGATGATCAATGAATTCATATCCTCTACATCCTACCAATTATATCTCGGTAACAAGTATCTCTTTCTCATGCTCATATATCTTGATTCCAACCGTTTGTCGGTTGCCTTCTAGCATGAATTAGTGTATTTGTAATTGTTGTAGTTCTAGCCATGGTTTTAAGAGGACTCTATATTGTATATGTGTTTAAGTTGAGATGAGTGCATATAATTGGGACTATACAAAATCATGCATATGATCCTCCAATCCCAAATATTTCAATCTAGCAATTTTATTGCCTATCATTTCATCAACTTCTCTCATATGCAATAGTGAGATTTTGCTGGTCTATTTTATCTTATGATACTTATTGCCTTTCTTCATATATTTCAACTTTCTCCTTTTCCCTTGGTGGTAGTTGTAATATATGTAGTGTGTTTGTGTTTGAAGTCCATTATGTACAATAAGATATATGTGAGCCTTTGGCCATGCTTTGAAGCAAAAATCTTATTGATATATGTTATGACTTCATTTTTGTCTTTCATGTGCTTTCTTGTATAATCTTCTTTATGTGTGCATTTTTATTCTTTGGAATATGTCTTTGTGATATTTTCCACTTAGAGACATATACACATATGAGAAGATAATTTTAGTTGATTTTTAATCCTTGGAGACCACCTTTCTATTCCTTTTGATTCTTTGGTGGCTTCCAAATTTATTTTCCTATGAGTGCTTGTTCCTCTTGTCTACATCTTCGGACACTCATATTTGTTCTCTCATGCCGTGTATTATTAAATGAATTTGGATGAGTGAGGATTCCATGACTATGCACTTTGTTCCCAAATGCAATTATCATAATTGGTGCATGCTCTTTGGGGAGCTCATCTAATTCATTTAATAATACTCATTTGCATTCTTTCACATTTGTTGTGTTTTAAATGTTTATGGAGGAGTGAGGATTCCATATTTGTGCATTTTTGTATTGAAATACAATGATTATAAAGTATGCACAAATCTTGGGGAGCTTCTCTATTTGTTATTTGAAGCACTCTTTTGCTCATTTCATAACATCTTGTTGTTTTTATTTGGACTCATTCGTTGTTTTCATTTGGTTTGTCGGATCTTGTAAATTGCTTGCATCATTTGACTTTAGTTTGGCAATCTTCGGATCCTCGATATAGTTCTACTCCCTCCCAAGTATTCATCATTGGATATGTGCGAAGGCACACCTTTAGAGGAATTATTACTATATTTGCCTTCTAGAACTTGTCACCCATTTCGGCAATCGATGCCAATGGGGGAGAAGTTTTAGAGGGTTTAAGGGAAGTTGGTTTATGCATTGAGTTTGTTCTTGTGCATTTGCCTCTCATGCTCTTCCATCTTTGTTGATGCTTAGCATGTGGTATATATAGAGGAAACTCCACCAATGATAATGATTGGCAATATATGCAATGAAATTCAAGTTCATCACACATGCATAGATTGTGGGGGAGTTTGCTCTATATATGGTGGTGGTACCAATATCACATACTTTTGTAGTATTTGATATTGGTATTACCATTTCATTCAATAATATTCCTTATATAAACCCTCTTAAGGGGATTGTCATCAATTACCAAAATGGGGGAGATTGAAAGAACATGTTGGGCCCCCATGTGTGGTTTTGGTAATTAATGACAATCTTTATGGACTAATGTGTGTATTAAGTTGTACTTGTAGGAATTGTCCATTGGCATTGCTTGGAGCATGTGTTGACTTCAAGATAGATGAAATAAGAAGATGTGTTGTGCAAGCTCAAAATGCGCCATCTATAGAAGATCTCATGTTTGATGCTTGCCATCCTCGGTGATCATGGATCGATGATGAGGAATCAAGAAAGGTGTCCATCTTGAGAAGGACAAGATCGTCTACATCGATCTCAAGTGGATTGCTCAAGGCAAAGGTATAATATTGATAGGTTTTCCCTTTTTCCGGTCTCATGTTTGTTGGGAGACTGGGTTTAGGATAGATAACCGTACTATCAAGAGGGGCTCTCAAATGAGTAACTCGGTCACATCGTTCGGAGAGAGATCAAACCTTTGCATACTTGCATCATCATATTTGGTTGTTATTTGGTCTTATCCATGTGAGGATATAGAGCTTGTGGTAATCTCCATAACAAGCTCTAGTCCATCAAAAACGGATTTCCCTTTTATATCTTATTGCGTTTTGATCTTGGAGGTTTTACCGGTTTGTATTTTAGAGATAGGTAAAACCTTCCATTATTTGGTTCTTACTCATGTGAGGATTTAGAGCTTGTGTTAATCTCCATGACAAGCTCTCGTTCATCGAAAACGGATTTCATATGCATTTTCTATTACGTTTTTGATGTTGGAGGTTTTATCGGTTCATCTTTTTGATAGAGGTTAAACCTTTCGTCATTTGGATCTATCCTCCCTTGCTGGACTATAATGTTTCTTTGCATTATCATTTAGAGCTTGTTGTCCTCTTCGAAACGAGCCCAAGATCATCAAAATCGGAGTCCGGATGCAAAAGTTATGGCCGTTTTCGTTCAGGGATGACCGGTAGTACCGGACCAGGGTCCGGTAGTACCGCCCCGTAGTACCGGTCGGTACTGAAAAAGGTGTGTTTGGCGACCTGGGATCCCTAGGGATTGTCCGGTAGTACCGGGAATGTCCGGTAGTACCGGGATTCACGTTTTTTGGCTTCAACGGTTGGATTTTCGGGGAACCTATTTAAGGGGCCTTCTTCCCCAATGGTTCCCTAACCATTCTTGCAAGTTTTCCCCTCCATTGTTGACCTTCTTGAGCTTGCTTTCTCTCAATCCCTCCAATGATTCTTGCATATTCTTGAGGGATTTGAAAGAGGAGATCTAGATCTACAATCCCACCAATCAATCTCTCCTCTAAGTGAGGGGAACATATTGGGATCTAGATCTTGGAGTCTTTTGTGGATTTCCTCCATTGTTCTTCCTCTCTTATTCCCCCATAAGCTTTTGTAGCTTTGGTGGAATTTGGGAGAGAGGGATTTGAGCACCTTTGTGGTGTTCTTGCCATTTGTATTTGGTGCATCGGTTTGAGTTCTCTTTGGAGGATTTGATTTGAGTTACTCATTGGAGCTTGTCCCTCTTGGGTTCTTGGAACCCTAGACGGTTTGTGGCCTTGGTGGCATTGTGGCCTTGGTGACGTTTGTTGGGAGCCTCCAATTAAGTTGTGGAGAAGTGCCCCAACCTTGTGAGAGGTTCTGGTTGCCACCGACAAGTGCATCGATAGTGGAAGCGTGGATCGATCCCGCTGGGGTGAGATTCACCGGAGAATAAGGGAGGCCTTTTGTGGCGTTGGTGGTTTGATACCACCCCTCTCCAAACGAGACGTACTCCATGTTGGGAGGAACTCGGTAAAATATCGGTCTCCCCGTGTGCCTCGGTTATCTCTATATCCGAGCTCTTTACTTATGCACTCTACATTGTGATAGCCTTCGTGCTTGAAGTATTATATATCTTGCTATCACTTTGTTGCTTATATTGCTTAGCATAAGTTGTTGGTGCACATAGGTGAACCTTAGTTGTTCTAGGTTGTGCTTAACAAAGTAAACACTAGGTTTATTCCGCCTTTGTTGAGCCACTCTTAGAAAAGTTTTAATCGCCTATTCACCCCCCTCTAGGCGACATCCGTATCCTTTCAAGTACTCTGTTTGGACTCCAGGTTGATTCACACGTGTACGGTTTCGTTTTCTGAGCGTTTTGAAAAGTGGAGCGCTCTGCAGAGCTAGCGAGGCTGATCATCTCTCTGCAAAATTTCTCCAACATGTCGGTGACACTGCAACAGTAGCCACGCAGCGTGTCTGCTACCGAAGCTCCGGTCAAACATGCATGGTGTCAGCCGCATCCGCATCCGACCCCTTACTTGGCGTGCTACATCAAGGGCAGTGGCCGCCGCCGGTCTCCGAGGACGAAGAGTATAGTCTCGTTATTGGTTCCGGAGAAACGAGTTTTGGCAAAAACAACTATTAGTCGATTTTTTCAAAACGCGAAATTCCGGATGTACGAGAAACTAATTTTGCTAATCCTTGAATTAGTTGGAGTATCCAAACGGTGTTTTCCCAAAACTCGGGATGAAACATGAAAACACGGCAACCAAACAAGGCCTTAGTGAGTAGATACACCACGAAGTTGAGTGAACCTACATACTAAAACAAGTTTAGATATATTTGTTTCATAAAGCTAAAACATCTTATATTTTGAAATGGAGGGAGTATATACCCGTGTAATTAATGAGTAAAACACTTTACTCGTACCTGTGTCCGTGGTTATAAAACTTTACTCATATCCATACCCGACGATTACCTGTCCTCGTTGGGTACCCGGTAGGTAGATCCAATAATGTATAATTTATTCAGAAGTTTACATTTATCAATAACATATTTAAAAATAATAATTATCTCTGCTCAATAGGTGTGTTTGGAGTAATAGGTACACGAGTACATGATAATTATAAAAGGATAAAAATTACAATCTCATAGTCGTCACGCTAAGCTGTATTTGAAAGTCTATAGATAAGTTTTACATGACATTTTAAACGAGTAGGTTATGAGTATACCAATGTGTACAAGCTTTTATCGTGTATGTGGTTGTACCCTCTTTTTTTGAACGAAGAGGGGTCTGAAAGGACCCCGATGCTGCCATTACTTTTTAAAGCGGTGGGTACAAGATATAAACATGACCTCAGGTAAAACTAAATTACACAGTAGTCCTGGAATTAAGCAAGAAGGACCTTAAGATAGAAAAAGAAAAGCAATCAAGTCCTTCGTTGACTCCACCGACGAAGAATCCCAGAGCGCCGGCCACCGTCTTGTCGCCGGGGACGAACCACTTGGCGGGAAGCCGGAGAGAAGCGCCGGCGATGGACTCGAAGGGGCCTCCACCTGGGAGGTTGAGAGCACGCCATTCCTGCGCGCAAGCAGGCTGCCTCTGCAGCCAAGGATGCCGGTGGCCATCCAGGCCACCGAGCGATGAGCTCGATGATTTGGCAGCCGGCCGCATCCGCGATGGAGCACGCATCCGCCCTCATCCTCTTCCCCCTCGCCACCTCGGCCGGCCGGGATGAAGAGAGGAGCCGCGGAGCCATCGAGAATCAGCCGAAGACGCTTATTCCTGAGAGTTGCTATCGGAGTACCAATCTTCTTCCGCCATGGAAGAAAGAAAACGGACACCGACAGCGGCCAGCTCGTGCAGCGCCACAGCAACAACCTGGCCAACCCTCTCCACCAACCTCCAGATCCAGCCATCCCGACGCCATGCCTTGCCTCCTCCTCGCCGCCACGGCCGGCCAGGATGCAAAACAATAGCATAAGAATGCCACAGATGAGGAAGCGGAAGACCACGGTCATATTACGGAGATCCTGGAGATCTGCAACTCCATGGCTTGCCTTGACCACCAGGGCCTCACCAACGGAGCTCCATCTCGAGATGTTAGGGATTTGACCGGAGAAATCCCCAACCCTACTCCAAACTACCGGCAAGCAGCCAAAACGCCTATACCTAATCCTAGTATCTACTCCGGCACCTCCCCCTCTCCCTCTCCAACCGGCAGCGCCGACGGAGAGAGGTTGGGGGCGACCCGGTATTCCTTCGGGAACTCTCAAGCAGGGGGAGGTTGGAGAGAGCAGGGGAGGTTGTGTTCTTTCGACTAATCGAGCCTTGTGGTTGTAATGTTTACGGCATGAATCCATATGGGTATAGAAGTATGCAGATATCTTGTTTATACGGATACGGTATCCATATCCATAAAAAAAATTACCATCCTTATCCAATAGGTGACTAAAAATAGAGCGTTTCGGAAATTTTTTACCGCACGATGCTACACGCTGCAAATATATAACGAAGGATACGGTGCGTCAAAAACGAATCCAGACGACTGCCATGGTGAAACTTCTTCACCGCGCCATAGCGAGGAAATGACAAGAAACCATCATATTTGGAGCGGCGTTGTCACATGACCACCAAGTGGAGCCAGAGGGACACATAACCACCACCTCAGGGGCGGGTGCTCGACAGAGAGCACTGATAGCACGATTTGCTCGGTTTAATGGGTTTTTCGACAGGTGGGGCCTACAGTCAGGTCTGACGTGGCGTTGTCCTGACAGAGGGCGTCGACGGCCGTTAGACAGTCAGGTCCAGTTCCGTCAATACAGGGCGCCGCGGTTAGCAAGTAATCTGTCAGCGGTGTGGGTCCCCTAGTACTTTTTCTTTTTTCAGATGGTTCGTCTTGTCATTTGATCAAATCAGTTTAGACAGTAAGGTACAGTTCCGTCAGTAGAGTAATCTGTAAGCGGTGTGGGTCCTCCTAGGACCTTTTCCATTTTTTTTCAGCTGAGTCGTCGCAGTAGCAGGTACAGTACGTGTGACTTGTTGTCCTTTTAGCCCTTGACCGACGGCGGCGAAACGCTCCGGGACTTGTTCGACCAAAACAGTGCCCGCCGGTTGGGCGTGCTAGGCTAGCCGCCGTCGCCGTCGCCGTCGCCGTCACCATCCCGTGGATTCGGCTCACCCGTCGCGCTCTTCCGAGGTTCCCAGTCCAAGTACACTGCACGTCTCCAAGCCATCGTCCAAAATATCTCAACCATCGGCAGGATATAATATAAGCCTTGGTTCCTCCAAATTCAGTTTAAAATCGGCCAGTTTTCGTCCAAATTCAGTTTAAATTTAAACAGTTCGGCATAAATATAAATAGAAAGCAATGTTCGGCGTAGTTGGCATAAAATTAAACATAGTACGACATAGTTGGGCATATTTCGCCATAGACTGAAATACAACATAGTTGGGTCAGATCATGCTCGGCATATATATGTTTCCCTTGCGTGTACAGCTGGGCAGAAAGCCGAGGATCTACATGTTCTCTGCATCTTCGGAGGCTACGGCGGTCTCTTCCTCTAGCAATAGGGCGAACATCTCCTCATCGTCGAAGTCCATGGCGAACAGTCAAAATGCCGAACACTTCACAGGCGAGGTGACGGGAGCTCGGAACGAAGCCGAGCTACGGCGAAACGAGGGATGCGGCGATGGCGGCGAACCTATCTACGGGCGTGGATTCAGTTGGGCTGGGTGGGGCATGGCGGCGGGGGCCGCAAGGGGAAAGCTCTCTGCTGCGAGAGAGCCGAGTCATGATGGGAAATAGGGTTGCATCGCTGATAGGATTGGCTCACTTTTTTTTTCGTTGCGTCCAGCTTTTCCAGGCAGTCCAGCATCCCACATTCGGCCTGAAAATCCCAGATATAAAATAGACCAAATTCGATAAAAACTGGGCTGCTGGAAACATAACTGAACGAATTTTCATTATACAGATGAAAAAATCGTACCGAAGAGACCCTGCTAAGAACACTAGTGAAGATGCTATCACAACTAACAACTCACAACTCACAGGAGACAGGGACGCCACGATATAGACACAGACACCGGCCTACGCGCGGTGCCCGCCGTCCGTCCGCCTCAGCGACACTGTCGCTCGCTGTGCGTCTGACCGTGAGAAAAGTCAAACGCCTGCTCTAGACACGTGTTCTAAAAGAAAAATATTATTCTCATGGTAATAATAACTTATTGAAAGCTGGGCCAAAACAAGGGTCTTCTTACATGATACGTGTTCTAAAAGCAAAACATTATCCTTATGGTAACTTATTGAGAGCCTGATCAAAACGAGAGTCTTCTTTCACTTGTCAGAGCTGTTACCAAAAATACATGATTACATCATTCATTATAGAACATAGACGGGGAAACGATGTTTGACAACACAGTTCAACGATAAACACCTATATATACGAGGTATGCTTTATGAGCGTTTTTTTTTTCTTTTTCTTTTTGACAAACAGATTATATTAACATCACGAAGATATCAATTATACACATGCTTTACAACAATGAATACCCTAATGATAGTACAAATGCATACAACCAAAGGAAAAAAAAGGAAATGTCTCGCCATGGAGTTCCAGTCCTTAAGCAGCAGCACAAACACCATCATGACTGTTAGATGTATATATCTGTATATTGTATTTCCCCCATATGTTAGGGGCTTTCTGCATATTTGTCATGTACCTGTACTATATATTGTGGCCTTTGGCCCCCAGAGGAATACAACTTTGTCTATTCCTAACATGGTATCAGAGCGGTTTTAGGGTTTGTGTGCCCACCGATCTGACTGCGCCGCCAGCTCGCCCCGGTCGTCCCGGTTCCCGCTCTGGCCGCATCTGGTCCGTCGTCCGCCGCCTGCTTCGATCTGCCTGGCCGCCAGCTTGCCCACCGGTCCTCCCACTGGTCCTCCAGCTCGCGCACGGGACCCATCCAGCCTGCCTCCCGCCGCCCTCCACGTCGCGCACGGTCCTCCACGCGCGGAACCAACCGCGTGCTCCTGCTTGACCGCGTGCGTCGCGCGGGACCGCCTCCCACCGGTCCTCCACGTCGCACGGGACTCCCTGCCTCCCGCCCTCCACGTCGCGCGGGACCGCCTCTCCTCCACGTCGCGCGGGACTCCCTGCCTCCCGCCCTCCACGTCGTGCGGGACCGCCTCCCTGACCGCCCGCGTGCTCCTACTCCCTAGCGCGGGCTCCTGTGCCGCCGGCTGCTGCTCCCTGTTCCCTGTTGCCTCCCTGACCGCCCGCGTGCTCCTACTCCCTAGCGCGGGCTCCTGTGCCGCCGGCTGCTGCTCCCTGTTCCCTGACGCGTGCTCCCGTGCCGCCGGCTGATTTTGGTCTGTTTCGTTTGTATCAATTAGATCTGGGTCTAGCTCTGATCTGAAAGAGAGAGAGAGAGAGAGAGAGATGTCTTCTTCATCGGGTTATGTTGCGATTCCTCGCTGCCCGGTGGTCTTTGATGGCGCGAAATACCCTGATTTCGCTGCCTTTATGCGCGTTCACATGCGCGGTCTCCGTCTTTGGGGTGTGCTGTCCGGCGAGGTCTCCTGTCCGCCGTGCCCCCCTGCTCCTGTGGCTCCTATTCCGCCAACGCCGATTGTTCTTGGTGCTGATGCTTCTCAGGAGGCCAAGGATGCTGCTCAGAGTGCTGATGATAGTGTTGTTGCTGCTTATGACCTGAAGTTCAAGCAGTACTCTTCTGATCTCGAGGCCTATCGACACGCTCTGACTGCTTACACTCAGTGGGTTGATGAGGATGCTCGTGCTGCTGCTGTTCTCACCTCCAGTGTTCTGTCTCAGTATGCTGTTGAGTTCATGAGTCTCCCTACTGTTGCCGCTCAGTGGGCTCATCTTCGTCAGCGCTATCAGCCGTTTGGGGATGCTCTTTACCTGTCTATGGTTCGCCAGGAGCATGCTCTTCAGCAGAGTGATTCCACTATTGATGAGTTCTATACTCAGAGTGCTGCTATCTGGCGTCAGCTTGATTCTCTTCGTACTGCTGTCTGTGGCACATGCTCGTGCTGCCAGATTGTGCGCTTGGATCTGGAGTTTCACCGCATCTATGAGTTTCTGTCTCGGCTTCGCCAGGAGTTTGAGCCCCGGCGTGCTCAGCTGAATGCTCGTGGTCGTGTTCCGCTCTCTGAGGTGTTGTCTGAGCTTCGGGCTGAGGAGACCCGTCTTCGTACTGCTGGTCTTCTTGCGGTTCCGTCTGTGCTTGCTACTCGTGGTGCTCCTCTATCGTCTGCTCCCTCGACTCAACCGCGGTCCCCTGTGCCGCCACCGCCGCCGATTCTGCCCACTCCTCCAGGTCAGGGTCAGCTTCAGCACCAGCAGCCTCAGGGTCAGCTTCAGCACCAGCAGCCTCAGGGTCAGAGTCAGCAGGCTCGTGGTCAGGGTCGCTGTGGTTCTCTTCGTCACTGCTCTTACTGCAACAGGGATGGCCACACTTGGGACACCTGTTATACACGGGACCCTAGTTTACGTCAGCAGCACCAGGCTCGTGGGCAGTCGGCTCCTTCCGGATCTTCAGCAGTTGCTCTCTCTGATCAGGGCATTATCAGGAGTCTTCGCGGTCTGCTTGCTGCTACGGGCTCTTCTTCGACGGGCACTGCTGGTTCTGTGACTGAATCTTCAGGCACTGTGCGACCACCACCTTCTACACAGTCAGGTACGTCTCCGTAGTATCTGGATTCTGGAGCTTATTTTCATATGACCTCTGAGTCTTCTTTTCTGTCCGCTCTTCGTTCTCTCCCTTCTTCTGTCCGTGTTTTTACGGCTGATGGTACCTCTCTTCCTGTTTCTTGTAGGGGCACCCTTTCTACTTCTTCTTTTTTTGTTCCTGATATTTCTCATGTCCCTCTTCTTAAGATGAATCTGTTCTCTGCTAGCCAGCTTACTGACTCTGGTTGTCGCGTCATTCTTGATGCTGATTCTTGTGTTATCCAGGACCGTCGCACACAGGCCCTGGTTGGAGCTGGCCCTCGCAGCTGTGACTCTTCAGGACTTTGGGAGTTAGACTGGCTTCGTGTTCCTTCCGCTGCCACTTCATCTTCCAGTTCTTCTCCGGTTGTCGCCTCTACTACTAGCTCCTTTCAGCAGTGGCATCATCATTACAGGCGCACCAACGACATGTGAGCAACGCAGTGCCCACCATCGTAGCACAGCCAGCCATCGCCCCATGGCCGACGAGGTACATGCAACAGTCATGGCCCGTGTGATCTAGATCAGCCCCGCGTGGCCCTGATCGAGCCAGCACGCTGCCTAGATCGGGCCCATCCGACCGATCGCCGGCGATCGCCATGCCGCCACACATCCGCGGTCCAGGCCACCACATCCCATCGCCAGCCCATCGCCCACGTCTACCGCCGAGAGCGCCACCATTACGCATCTACCGGAGCTTCACCTCCGCATGGAGAGGATCCACCCAATGCGCCTACTAGCCCTCCACCTTTAGCGGTCGGGTGCCACCACCACTACCGGTACCGCCAGGGGAGCCACGGGAGGGAGGTCTTGATCTAGGTATGTTGCCCTCTGGAGCCTCCATCGTGTGGGCGACCCGGGAGGAGGGAGGACCGTAGATCGCCTCTCCAAGAAAATATAATCAAAGTGAGGGCTTCTTCCTAGGTACTCATTCATACTAAAGTCGACGACAAACCCTTCACGGTGTATAGACACATACAACGCCATGTTGGTCCTGCGCCCTGCCACGGGCATTAGACCTTGAAGCCCTGAGCAAAGTCAAAATATTTTTATTGAAATCCCACCTTGGTATAGTGCTAGGAAAAACTATTCTAGCGTCTCGGCATATTAAGATGTCTGCGGAGTGCCCTGTTTGTCATCATTTTTTTCTTTTTCAAAATAGTTTTGTACCCGGCCTCTGCATCGACGGATTATTATATTACTAAAACTAGTACATCAGTTTATTACAATCCGTCCAGCTCATGGGTTATATAAATTAGAGACCTGCACCAACCATCTAAAGAAATCAAGAATCACAAACGGATGTCACATAAATATGAGATTCTATTGCCAGTCGGCTGAATAAGTCTCATGTCACCGTTTTCAAACGACTGCATCGAATAGCCACTTCCTGTTTGTCCTCATGGGCCCAGGGATATTGGACGCCTGCTCTTCACGTGTGATAGAGGCTCTTCACGTGTGATTGAGCAAGACAAGTCTAGAAAAAGCTCGGTTTGAAAGATGTGATTACTGAAACTCTTGCATCGGATCGACCGGGTTCAGTTTTACTTTTACTCAAAGATCTCTTGCGCAGACCAACAAAAAAAAATGCTCCGGTGCTAGACCAACTTGGACTCCAGGAAACAATTGGTGTAGGCTGTTGGTACACATGGTGGCAGGGAAGAGAATTCATCAAAAATGTCCAAATTGCATCATTAACGATTTCAACGTTTGCAATTAACGCCTTAACATAAAATTTTGCGGTGGTGAATCAAAACGCTAGACCAAAAACATCGGTATGGAGTAGACCAATGATGGGTTTCTATACAAATTAAACATTGATGCCTCTTTCTTTCTTGATGGGTACAGGAGTTGTGCTAAGGAACTAAAAAAAGGTTATTAGATGATTGCCGGTGGCATCTGTCCGTTGAACCACAAACCCGAGCGATGCGACTACGGCTGAAGCATTATCATCTGCACTCTTGAAAGGATTAGAGCTCTTTTGGAGGATTTGTGCCGCTCCAAATTAGTGACAGAATATGGTTCTCTAGAAATAATTGAAGCATGTAACTTTTGGGACCACTGAAGTCCGTATTCCGCTATATATCATGGCAGATTGTTCCTTGAAGGCTAGTTCGGTTGATAGAATGTCATTCCATTATTGTTTGAGGTGCCCTTCCCCCCCCCCCCCCCCCCCTACTAAATTTAAACTGCATGAGCGTTTTATTTTATTTTGACCCGTTGAAACCCATATCGAAGCCACATATATCTTCATATATGTGTAATCGGTCGAACTGGTTATAATACACGTTCCGGCCAGCTGATCTCACCTTCCATTATCGCGATCTACGTCTTTGCATATCATATTTTAAATTTTTGTTATTGCTGTTATATAACTTCCGGTTTTCGCCTTCCGCGGATACATGAGTATACATGTACGGTGAATATACATCTAAGAGGATCATATAGAATTCGGGTGGGTTCGTACGGTCCTCTAAACAATCGGTATCGAGTTTTTGTTTGTCAAAGTTTGAAAAGAAGGAGAGTGTGTGTGTATGTGAGACCGAAGCAAAAGTGTTATTGTTTCAGCGATGCTAATGTGGTGGCACTGGCACATGAGATAGCAAAATGCTCTCTCTTATTATGATTCAAAGGAGAGTAGGACATGGGACGGGGATCCTCCTGGTTTTATTCTTCCATTTGTAATGCATGATGTGACTTTCTTATCTAATAGATAAACGCAATCTGACATTCCTTCGGAAAAAAACGCCTACTCTAGATAAAACCGAGCCTGAAAAGATTTAGATGAAGAGAGATTGTGGCCGGCAGCTTTGCCTCATACCTACAGTAGGAAGGTTAGGTATTACAACGACCGAATCTGATCAAATCATCGGCCTAACTTAATGACGTACCGATCTAGGACCGTTGGCTAAACTAATTAAGAGCTCTAGCAGTGCCCGTAAAAACACGAACTATAAAACGCGAGTTCAGGCCCTGTATCCAGGTTTTATGGTTTCGAAAGTCGCGGTGCAGATCAGTGCCCGCAAACGAAATGATCTGAACCGCGACACAAACCTAAACCGTAAACCAGCAAATCAATATTGGTAAGGGGTTTTGCATCAACAAAATGTCACACATAGTTTGCATAGTTTTACAAATTCCTGTCATTTTTGACACAAAAGGAAGCACGGGGACCATGAATCGCGTAGATCAAGAATCGCCAACGTTGAGGCCACCGCCGAAGCCACCTCCACCGGAGCACCGGCACTGGAGCCACCAATCGGAGCACCTCCACCGTTGGCACGAGATTGAAGATGCACTAGCCTTCTCCTCTCCATGATCTCCTCCCTCCTCATATCCCACAACTCTCTTGTGAAGGCATCCATGATGCTCGAATCCATTATCATTGTAGTTGATGGTCCTCGACCTCTTCCTTTTTTGTCCACCCAACTCGAACACCTCCTCTTCAATCTCCTCACATTCATCTTCTTCTTCCTCGCCCTCCTCTTCTTCTTTGCCCTCCTCTATGTCCTCGCTATCGCCATATGAATCAAGAGGCTCCAAAGAAATGTTGACCTCATTTTCATTGAGAAGATCCGTGAAAGAGAGAGGAGTGCCATTTGCATTGTTGCTAATGATGGGTTTCGCAGCATAGTAAATCAAAAAAATTCTACGGATGCGAACGGGAAAGCCAAGATCTAATCTTGGAGATGCAATCAACGAGAGGGATAGATGATATCTTCATACCCTTGAAGAAATCGCACAGCGGAAACGTTCAACAGAACGTGGGTGATATAGTCGAACTAGCCTTCTCCTCCTCGCGATCCGATCCGATCCAACGCCGCAAGTGGCGGCGCCTCCGAGATATGCACACGTACGGTGCCGCGACGTCTCCTCCTTCCTCGGTCCAGCAAGTGGGGTGGAGAGATAGATTGGATCTATAACACGACGGCGTGGTGCAATGGTGGAGAGTTTCTGCGGCAGGGCTTCGCCTACGCGCAGTCGGGAGAGAGAGAGAGAGAGAGATGTGGAGGGCAGCAGGTCGGCGGCTAGGGTTGAAGGAGTGGGGGGGGAGGGGTGCGCCCCTGCCCACCTTATATAGGGAGCTGGCCGGCTCCCTTGTCCCCTCCTCCAAGCCCTAGGGCGGCGGCCCCAAGGGTTAGAGTGGGAGGCAAGTTTCCCCCCTACTTCTAGAAGGGTTCCTAGGGTTTCCCCTAGGGTTTTGGCCGGCTGGGCCTATGGGGCCTTGTGCCCCTGGCCCAATGCGGCCAGGACACTCCCCTTAGTCCCACGCAGGCCTCCGACAAGTGGGGCCACGTTGGTCCCACTCCGGAAGCTTCTAGAACCTTCCGGTACAATACCGAATACTCCAAAACTATTCCGAAATCCAAAAACTGCTTTCCCTTATATGAATCTTATTTTCCGGACCATTACGGAACCTCTCGTGATGTCCTGGATCTCATCCGAGACTCCAAACAAAAACTCATAAACCAATTATCTATTCTATCCTAGCGTCGAGGCACGTTAAGTGTGTGACCCTACGGGTTCGAGAATATGCAGACATGATCTTCTATCAATAATCAACAGCGGGATCTGGAAACCCATATTGACTCCCATATATTCATCGATGATCATATCGGATGAACCACGATGCCAGGATTCAATTAATCCCATATTTATATTCCCTTCGTCACGTGATATTTTACTTGCCAGAGATTCGATCGTTGGTATCTGCATACCTAGTTTAATCTCGTTCACAGCAAGTACTTTACTCGTTTCGTAATCCGATATCACTTTGTGATTAACTCATTAACCACGTGCTTGCAAGCGGTGTTGATATCGATTACCGAGTGGGCCCAAAGTATATCTCTCCGACTCGGGAGGGACAAATCCCATCTCGATACATACAACCCAACAAGTACTTTCCGATCACCTAAGAGACACCTTTATGATCACCCTCTCATAGGATGACGTTTGATGACCTTAAAGCTTTCTTCCGATACCAGAGAGTTGTATTATCTCATGGTCTAAGGAATACAATATTTGACATAAGAAAAACTTTGGAAAGATGAACACGATGACACGATCTAATTGCTCTGCTTGATTTGGGTCTGTCCATCATATGATTCTCCCAGTGACATGATCTCATTATTAATCGACAACTCATGTCTATGGTTATAAAACCTTAACCATCATTAATCAATGAGCTAGTCCATAGAGGCGTACTAGGGACACGGTGTTGTTCATAAACCACACAAGTATCAAAGTTTCCGCTTAATACAATTCTAGCATGGAATATAAACTTTATCATGAACAAGAATTATAACAATAACATCTTTATTATTGCCTCTAGGGCATAATTCCAATAGCTAAATCGCAAATTTATCTAGTCACATCGCATATTATTGAAGAGGAGAGGAGAAACAACTAAAAGTTAAGATTTTATACCTTTCGGGCATATTGTCGAGCACGTTGTGCTCGGCAAAGTCATCGCCGGCTTGTGGGTCGAAGGTGGTGGTTTCGGGCGCAATCGGCGGCTTCGCTCCCCGATTGACCACCTGCTTCTTCTTTCGGGGAGCGACGGAGTAGCCACGGCGGGAGTCGACGCCGCCCAGGGTTTTGATTTTGGCATCCGGGGCCTCGTCGCGGCGGTAGCCGGCGGTGCGGGAGACGCGACAACAACGGCAGAGCCTGTAGGGAGGAGGTGGGTGCCCGCTCCCCGCCTCTTCTTCATGGAGGTGGCGGCCACCGTGTGGGAAACGGCAGCGGCGGATGGAGCCGTGACCTCGGTAGCGACCGGCGGTAGGCCGAAGAGGTCCATGTTGTCGATTCCGGGTGGGGGTGGCGCCTATGGCGAAGGGGAGAGGGAAATAGGCGGCGGCGGCAGAGGAGCTAGGGCGCGGGAGGGGAACGAGCTAAAATGTCCCTCCCGCCAACGGGCGGAAGGGGATATAGGCTGCACGTCGGTTCCGCGCGCTGAACTGGAGATTCCTAGTTCCGTCCGTGATTTTTATGAGAGTCCATAAAAAGTTTTATGGTTTCGGCCCTTTTACGGGCGCTGATCGGCGGCGATTTTTTGCTTGCAGCCCATAACCGACCGTTATTTTATGGTTTTGTCCCTTTTACGGGCACTGCTAGAGATGCTTTAAGCGTGTTTTGTTAACTACGTATACACAACTAGCGTGTTTTGCACAGGCTTATATATATCTGCACTTTCATTCGACTAAGTGACAACTCTATTCAAGTCGTCTTCTGCCCTCGTGATTGTAATAATGTTGCGCATATGCCCTAGCGGGCAATGAGTGTGATTCAGCCTGAATGCAGTCGACTGCGGCTGGACAAGGTGTCAAACTCTACATCAGTGTCGGCGGTAGGTGCTATCGCCGAGCCTCTTAATAGAATCAGAATGTTCCATCTAAAAAAAGAGATTGGTTCCTCTCGATATGGGCGAGCAATCTCATGCGATCACTCGCCTCGCTCTACACACGCTTCCTTCCCATCATGTGTGATGTCTTCCTTCATTTTTCTGGTGCACTTCTACCCTTCATGGCCGTCTAGGGAGCCTATTGCACCACGCCCTCGCCATCCTGAGGAATTCCCCCACCGGTGCCGGAGCCCCCCCCCCCCCCCACCACGAGCTCCCCCTCCGCTATCCCTACCCATGTCATTTCTCCTCCATAGGAGCTATGACCATGGTCGTGGGGAGCTTTAAAATCGGAGGTCCCCAACCCGTTCTGAGCCTTGGTACCATGGGAAAGCGTCCGAGGTCGCCTTCTCTAGCATCGACGGGGCTCTAGCGTGCCGAATTCACGTATGGTGACGCCGAATCGACGGGAATCTAGTCTTTCATGGATGATCTAAAAAAATTAGGGGTTTATTTATGTTGTATATCTTCATAATTTTGTAAAATGAGTGATAGAGTTTGTTGTGAAAGCACACACGAGACGTTACAAGAATTTTTTTTGGGCGTTTTGCCACAAGTTTTTGCTTTCGTCGCGTTTTTTCGATCTTACCTATGTGGTTCCAAATTGTAAGAAACGTATATGCCTTTTTTGCAAAATCACACACTAGGTGTTGTGAAGTTTTCTAGACAATTCCTACAAGTTTGTGTGTTCCGATGATTACATGCTTTCCAAAAAGCTGCAAACACATGTTTTTTTTGTTGTAATTGTTTGTGATTGTTGTTGACATAGTTGTTGAGTTCTTGTTACAGAGCAATCTATAAAAAAAGAAGTTGCTTAACCTCTTTTTTAGCATTACTTTTTTAATTGTTGGGACAATTTTGTTATAATAGCACTTTTTGTATGCCCGTCAAGAGTTTTTGTTGCAATACTCAATTCTCTATGGTAAATCACCATAGTAGCATATTTCTTGTAAATGTCGGGAAGGTCAGGGCGATATACTCTCAAGTGGAGAATCTCAAGACAACGGGTTGATTTCTAAGGAGATGTAAAAGTATGTTATGGCTAGTTAGTTTTTTTTAGAATACGTTATGTCTAGTTAGCCGTTGGACGGCGATTGGACGATGCAGAGGACGACCAGTTTCAGCACCGATATCTAGCGATCGACACTTAGCGTCCGCAATCAAGAAAGCCCTTAGATGTAGGAAAAAATGAGCAAAATACATGGGCACCTCCAAATATGAGGGGCAAGACGTATTTAGATCATCCATTTGACCAGCATATGCATTATACACTTCAAAATTGTACCATTATGTTCGGACTCCAAAGTTTATTTCTACAAGGAAAAGTAAACCACACAGAACTGAGCTAGACATTGGTTGGTTTTTCATATATATACACACACCTTGTGGCGCTTTTGTTATTATTTATAAAAAATGCTTATTATTTCTGTTCATGATGTTATATACTTTTTGTGAAATAAATAATATTTTGTTGATCAAGTTGATGACTCTGAAAATACAACTCCATAAAAAACAACGGGATTTAAAAAAAGACATTATCGACTTCGTTTAGAAAAGTTGGTGCAGATAATATGATTTTTTTTCCCTTTTGCTAGATGTTACATCAAGTCAATAGACATGAACTTTGGTTTTGCCTCCGAAACAGAGCGCTTATGCTATAGCTAAAATGTCAACTTCGAGGACTCTACAATGGGTAATATTGTTTCTTGAGAAGTCAAAACATAGTAGGCAATGCGACTATGCCAGAGGCTGAAGAGTAGTAGTACTTGACAGAGCTTGTGAACCAAATTATGAAGCATTTACTACAGCAGAGGGCCACGCCGCCTGTCAGCTCATCTTAGGGAAAAAATCATGGAAAGGAAGAAAATCATATCGAAGCCCTCTATGAGCTTTCCTGCATGTCCACTCGCATTTTCTCCATCACACCGTCTAAGGGGGAGACGAAGGTAGCCCGCGTAATCCTTTAGAGGGAACCTAGTTGACGGCAAGCATATTCCACAGCTGCTGTTACTGGCGGGTTTTGTGCAAACTTCATGAAATCACACCAATTTCTTTTGCAACCTCCATCTTCTTTCTGACGTAATCCACATAGGTTAATGGTTTTGGGTCCTGAAAACAGGATTACATTTCAGTTCAGTAAGAGGTTAACCGGTGTAAAAATCTAATTTTCTACCAGAAAGAAAAATAAACCAACTAACAATTTTGTCAACTGCCTCTTTGATCAGCACAAGAACTTCATCTTCTGGGACCTGCAAGACGTTATGTCAATGTAAACATATATTATGACTTAATTTCAACCAAACAAACATATTACAATTACGAATTTCAATCTCAGATATATCATGCTTAGCTTCTCATCAATGTGAGCCAAATGGGTATAATACTGAAAAAGAAACACTCAAATAATTAATTGGATAAAAAAATACATCTTTAGTGAACAAGGAGTACAATTAAATCGTATGTGAAGAAAAGGAACATACTGCGTCTTTCATCGTAATGCTCCTCAGTGAGTGTTCTTCAAGCTCAGCCTTTATAAACCGGTGCTGTAAGGGATACAAGCCTCGTTTGTACAGATCCTCCAAAGCATCTCTGAAATCCACCTGGACAATATTGAATGAATGAAACACCATGATATTAAGCATATGATACAATGCAGCTGCCACCAAATGAGAAATACAGTGAGCACAGAGTAGTGTTTTGCAGCCTAAGGTAAAAAAAATCTTACCTTGTGCTTAGCAATCCGTTTCCAAATCTCAAATAAGACACGATCTAAATCCTTACGGTAAACAATATCAGACATAGCACTGCAGGCAGAATCCTGAATAAAAAGTAGAACTGTCAAATACCATCACCACGTATGTTCACCAGCTAAACTAGGAAATATTGGATATGCCAGATTCGCCTGGAGAGTGATGGAGGGGAATGCCTTACCGTGACACCAATGTAAACTAAATGAGCAGAGATATTGCAAAACCGAGCTGCAATCTTCGGAGCTTCATTATGTGCCTTATTGTCATATCTTCTACGCTGAGCATCGAAGTGTTCTTTGGTAGGTTGCACATCATCATCTTCAATTGACTGTCAGATGGCAAAACACTATCAGACCAAGATGACATAAGATAAGTAGTTCACAATTTTCCTTAAACACTCATACCTTAACTTCACTCGACAATTCTTCATAAAACTGCAGAAACTCTAGGTCGCATTTCAAGGTAGCACATGTTCTGTGGTAAGACTCCCAGTTAGTATATGTATCCTGCAACCGAAATAATAGGAGGAAAATTTAAAAATGCATAAAAATGTGTGTGTGTGAAAATATAATTTGCTTACATATATATGTGCAGCATAACAGCATGGTAGAGCACAAAATACATTTGATGTATTATATCAAATTATAAAAGAGTCAGGCCAAATTAGGACTTAACCGTTCTGACCTTGGAGTAAATTCGGCTGAAATGCACATATTTAACCATTTTATGTATGGGTTCTTAAGTTTGGTTTGTGCTCATGGGTGGGGGAGGCAAATCTCATGGCGTTGGTTATCAGTTCACAACAAAGACAAAACATCAGCAACTGTGTTGGGGTGAAGGAGGTTACCATCTAGAAGTGGGATTAGTCTATAATAGCAAGAAAAGGAAGACCGCGTCAAGAGAATAGGACAAGGAACCGTGGGTGATTCATATTTTCTAAATTAAGGAAGATACAATGTTATTTCTTTTATAGGGCTGACTTGACAAAAGGAAATTAATTAACAGACTATAAACGAAACTCATGGCAAAAATCATCTCCGCACACAGTATTTGACTATTTTAATCCACTACGTACAACTCAATGGGTCGTTGATCCAAGGATGGCCTCACCCCATGCTATTACAACTAAAAGTCAATGTGATTGCCACAACCATTCAAGTCAAAACAACAGCATAATAGAACAAAATCAATTGCCAGCTCAAAAAAAGAACAAAATCAATTGTTTCCTGTAATCAACTACTGACAAGACCAGCAGGGCACAAAAAATTAACAATATCAGAATTTTTTTCAAAAACATGGTAACTGATGTGGGCATGCATGCTATAGTAAAAATTAGACCGATGAACTAGTTGCATAATCTAATCTAAGTAACCAAGGAATGGGTTGGTACTCACATCAACATCACAACGAAGCACCAGCCGCTGGTAGTCGTCCATCTCGGACCGTCTGCAATATTCAGGATCGAAGTACCATTCGCGGTTCATCTCATACTGCACAAAGTAGCCCTCATCACGAAGAGTGTCCGAGGAGTAATCCTCTCTCAGCTGCGCTATATCCACCTCCTTCCCCTCCCAGAATAGCTACATATCAATTATAGAGAGTAGGACACTGTAAAATATCCACAAAAGCAAACTGAACATATCTCTGATGTGTTGATAGCAGCAGTGTACCTCGTTGGCTTTGATGCGGTACAGGGCTATGCGCTCAAGCACCTTGCCGAGCTGCTCGGGATCGTCGTACACATCCCAGGGTTTTTCCTTGTAATCAGGGTCGACGAGCTGCCTGTAGTATTCGAGACGAATGGTGGTAGGTGGTCTGGCGACGACCAGTTTTGCTCGTTTCTGTCCTGTCCATCCGCCGTCTGTTTCCGCCGCCGAAAGATCTCCGGGTTGTGGGCTTGATTGGTCCGTTAGCAGATTCAGATTGTTGTTGTCGGTTTTGTTGTCGGGTTCGTCAATCATCATCATCATCATCGGCGCACAACGGATCAATAATGTCCGTGGACTGCCTCTTACTATCTCTCGACGATATGGTGTATTTCTCCTCGTAGGCTGGGAGGAGAGGCGGCGATGGGGGCGTAAGTCAGGCGGGGCGGAGGTGAGCCGGGAGGAGAGGCGGCGACGTCGGCGTAAGTCGGGCGGCGCGGAGGAGGAGAGGCGGCGCTCTCGTGTCTTCAGGCGGCGACGGCGGGGTGGGGATTGGTACGGTGGGGAAATCGGAACCTGTCGGAGTACAGCGGCGGGTTGAAACGGCTATGGGATTAGCTCCGGCTTTAAAACTGTCCGCACAGGATAAGCAGTCCGACTCGGGCTCACTACTGATCTCTTCAAGGATTGCAATTTTTCTTTTTTCTTTTTTTTTAATAAAGCGCCAGTCTTCGAAGGCTGCATCAAAATTGACCTTGACCTTGATTGTGTCCTATTCTGGACCAGCTGGATTGGCCTGCACACCTTCTTCACACTCCACTAAATGTTTAACAATATGGCACACTTCTTATGCAGATCGTTCCCTCTCTCCAGCATTTATTTTATCATGAGAACGATGGATAGGAACTGCTTGTCCTTCAGCATGGCCCAAAGCAAATCAAGCATAACCATTGGGTTCGGTGTTTGCAGTAGTGAAAGACAGACATCTTCGAGAATCAGCATAGCAAACATCGCAAATGATGCAATTGTAGATCGAAAGAGACTGATTTGAAACAGGTACAGTGAATGTGAAAACCGACCAAATCATAGAAAATCCGCCGGACACATGAGTCTACACACCCCTTCTCCGGCGCTAGATGCACTAATATAACGAGGATATGGCAAAAAAGACCTTATTAGGGGGTGTAGCCGCCACCACCGCCTCACCATCCCGAGAAGTGACTGAAAAACAAGTTAGACAAAGAACAGGAACACCCATCTGCTCCAAGGCCCCAACGCGCCAAAGGAAGAGCGAAGCTACGTCGTCACTGACGAGGGGGACATAACCCTAGATAGGTTTTAGTGGAGCCGCCACAACGATCGCCTATATCCTCATGTAGCCAATTTGTTCCCGAAACTTTCCCAAGAAAAATCTCGAATTGGATCCAAAATTGACGGTTTGGTTGTGTCTCCTTGCCCGTTGTGTCTGAAATTACCCATGAGATGTCTTTCTTACCCGTGCTACTGTATTAATTATGTACAAAGCCAGATGTGCAACAGGGTCAGCTGCCTAATTTGTTCAGCAATGAATGGTGTTACACCAGATGCAAAACTCCGTGTGCAGAATAGCTTCATTTCTGAAGGCAGCAAGCATCAAATGGGAGCAATACAGCCCTGGCAGCACAACCAGGCCACCAGGATGCCCAAGAAGGCGCCAGCGAAGACCTGCGATGGGGTGTGTCCTAAGAGCTCCTTGAGCTTCCGTTCGCTGATCGGGTGGCCTTGGAACAGGTCCTCAACGATCTTATTGAGTACCTGTGACATCAGTCAAAATCAGAGCATATACATATCAGGCAACAACAAAAACTAGTATGCAAGAGAAATGCACATACTAAACTTTGAGGATGGGTAGTGCCAGTGATAAGCAGCTGGCAACATTCAGAAAATATACACAATGTGATAACATTCATATGTTACTAGGCTGTCAGCACGCTTGTCTCAGAAACTTTAACTCTGAGAGTTCAGTGAAATAACTCAAAATGTGGTAACCATAACGAATTACCGTACAGCTGGCAACAGCATAACAGGGCTGTTCACAATATCATGGTTTATTTGAGTTATCTTGCAAGTAAATTAACTGATCCTAGTCCTGAGTTTCTGCAAGGTGAGGTGCGGTGCATATAGAAAACAATGAAACATCAGAAATTCATATTTGAGCCGCTAGCTAGTAACCGTAGATTTACCAAACTGCATGAGTTATGATAACTAACACTTTTAACTTCCCTATGCTAGCACACAATGCGCAAAATATATACAAAATGGCTGGATTTTTTTATGGCAGCAGTTAACCTAGCACGGCTTATAGCACCATAACATGTAAATTTATGAACTGACAATGACCAGAGGCATCATGTGTACTAAAGAACAGCATGTACACCAAAAAAAAAATTCAGATCCCAAAGCCAGGGCATCAAAAAGCTAACTGAGTTTTGCAGTTTGGCTAGCTTGACAGGTTGTCCCATCTGACAATGGAAAAATTTACACCCTGTCACTGATCTTATCTAGCTATATACAACCATATGTATGCAAGTATACAACCAGCATAGTTTCAGAAAGATGAAAATTATACTAGTAGTTCACATTCTGAATCGAGTTTGAAACTTTGTTTCAAATGTTAGCAGTTTGAAACTTCCAATTGTGGGCTGCCGTGTGAATAATCCGTTCTCAAAATGGGGTGGTTTATCATGCTTAAAAATAAAACAATAGAAGCAATCAGAATAAAATGAAAACTAATGATGATGCACAAAAGAATCAGGTGATTAGATAGTCACAGAACTTCCTTGACCTCAAGTATTAACATCCAGCAGGTTTTAATCAGAGTAAATTAACTAAAGCAGTGCAATAAGGACATGAGTACAAGCCCAACAGTAGATTAGTGTTAATCTATATCCTCAAATTGTCAAGATCAAACTCCATAAGTAATGTAACAAATTGATATCATCCCAAACATCCTAGCAAACCTAGCACGAAATGACATCTAGCACCATTCTGAACTCAACATTTGACAGTTTATCCCCAGCGATGGATGGCATCGATACAACTACAAGAGTGAGCTCAAGCTCATCCGTTCACAGGACAGGAAAATAGTCTACTATCCCCAAATTACAGGAAAATAGTCTACTATCCCCAAATTACAAAACTTCCAAAATAAAATGTGCCGTGCAACTAAAAATACAGACAGAATGAATGAAAGCAATCGAAGCAGCATGAGCTCACCTCGGCCTGCATCCCGGCGTGGCGCCTGACGCCCGTGGCGTCGTACATGACTATGAGGCTGAAGCCAAGACAGACGGGGAAGAGCGCGTCATGGACGCCGTGGCAGAGCGCGACGGAGGCGGTGAGCGCGGTGCAGAGCGCGGAGTGCGAGGAGGGCATCCCGCCGGAGCTGCACAGCATCCGCAGGCTCCACCGCCGCTCCACGACGGAGGTCAGCAGGAACTTGGCGGCCTGCGCCACCGCGAACGCCACCATCGCCGACACAAACGTCGGGTTCGCCGCCAGCGCCAGTATGTACGGGCTCTCCCGCGCCTTGGTCACCGCCGCCGCCGTCGTGCTCATCAGCAGCGTCCCTATCCCCGCCCCTCCTCCTTCCCCGTACGCGGAAGCCGCGACGAGGTCAGGGAGCTCACCCCGCGCGCGTCCTCCCCGAAGCGCGGCAGCGAAGAGCCGGGAGAGCGACGGCGACGGCGGCGGCGAGGACGGCGACGGCCCGGCAGCATCTGCGGGGACGGAGGCTAAGGTTTGCAGACGTCGGCCGCAGTGGCGCGGGGGCTTCGGTGGCCTGGATACAGAGTCGAGGAGGGTCAGGAAAGGGCTAGAGAAGCGGCTGGAGCTGAAAGCCGCCATGGCTGCTGCTCTGCATCGCCACTGGAAGACGCCGCGACTGAGCGGCTGTGGCGATTACGTTGGGCTTAACACTGACAACCTCTTTGGACTGAAATGGCCGAAATGCCCCTGAAGTTCCTGTGATCGAAGCTGCGAGCAATCGGGGCGTTCTGGGGATTCAGATGGTGCACGCCGGGGTTCCGGTGGCATATTACCGCGAAGATTCTGGCACGGTCGAGGTCGCCGTCTCGACACGGAAGCTGCCAATCCGACTGGGACACGAGTGCAAAGTGTCGACAGCAAGCTAAATCGTGGGCTTTCATGATCTCGCTTCATAATGTGAGAATAGCGCATCGATTTGGATATTTAAAAACCAATAGTATCTAGATAATCACTAATCTTTATATAATCCAGGATAAACAATATAGTAAGACGGAGTAGTAAAAATTTGCCTTGTGACAGACTAGGTGCATAAAATTTCCTTATACTCCCTCCTTCCAAGATATATATAGCTTGCCAAAACATATTACTACATATATGAAAGTCATGCACTTCAGCCATCGTTCAACGCTGCCAAATCAGCTATTTATACTGTAGATCGCATCTACAGTTACTAACATCTACAGTGACTAACATCTACAGTGCAGTTTTTCCCCACTTATCCCGTGTCTTCTGGACCGTTCGCTCAAAGCGGTGGACCTTGCCGACGTCGCTATTCCTTTCTTCCCCACCCGCCGAGGTCGCTCATCTTCCTCTCTATCGCCGCTGCCCCAACATCCACCTCCACCACCGCTCCAACCCCCTCCACCACCGTTCTCATCTCTCTCCCGCACCAGCGCCTTTTTTTCTTGGTCTCTCTAGAAGGATCGTGTGATTCTCCCCAATTTATTTGTTTAGATCTCCACTGCCTGCTGCTCTTTGTGTTCTTCCTCAGGGACGGCAGCGGGGAGCCTTGCAATAGCGGCATCGAGGACCTTTGGGGGTGTGTCCTCCCGGATGACGGAGAGCCTCCCGCCGTGGATGTGCCAACGGTGGCGACGCTGGTGTGGGTCCACGGTCCAAGCGGGGTTGTGGGTGCCCGACTCGCCGCTCGACGTCCAGAACAGCAGCGCAGGCCGCCTAGGTCGTCCACGACCTCCATCGTTCTTCTCGGCCGCGGCGACGGTCAGATCTTCCTGTACGACCCCTCCTCCCTCCTCTTGTTCCTCTTGGTAATTTTAGTCTAACCTAGACGGCGCATGTGCGTCCGCAGTGACTGATGCCACCTGGATTAGAGCAAACGCGTGAAGCCGTTCCACCTGTAGCAGAGCAAATGCGTGAAGCCGTTCAGATGTGGGGAGCTGGGCTTGGAGGACTACATCTACAGGGCCGAGGAACAGGCTGCGCACCGTCGGGAGGGACCAGAGGGTCTACGCCACTTGTGCCGGCAGCATGTATGCCTGCAAAGAGGAGCCCGTGAAAGTAGGTATTGCACCTGGCTTATTTCTGCAATTGTAGATGGTAGTGAAAAAAGGTACTCCCTCCGATTCATATTAATTAACTTTGATTTGTCAAAATTTAAATGAACCTATATACTAAATAGTGTCTAGATTCATTTAAATCTAGACAAATTTGAGTCAATTAATATGGGCCGGAGGGAGTATTGCTTTTTGTTCTAATCCTTCAGGAAGAAACTGAATGCACTTTTGTTGAATGGATTGTTGATAAATGGTCTCAAACACTGAAAAAACCTTCATAATGCTCTGCAAAAAATATAGAAGTTGGTGACGATGTGAGAACTGACCATTTACACTGTTAGTTAGGTAAATGGAATGAAAAGAACCAGACTTGGAAGTACCTGTTTTGATGGCCAACTGATGGTTTTGTTCTGTTGCAGGGTGACACTAGCAGTACTGAGGTAAACACGCGCATGGACTTTCCATCTAGGCAAACATTGTTATTATTATTGGATGCTGATCAAGATACCCCACTAGCTATGTTCACACATGTTTACTCATGACTCTTTCTAAGGAAGTTTCTGTTTAGTTACTACATCTTTCATCCTAGGATGCCTGTATGTGCTTTCTCAAGGATAAAATTTCAGTCTACATATAATCATAACGATCACATCATACACTAATTATAAGGTGTATCATATTTATTATGAAGGGCTACATGTATTGTTTGGTCTGACAGTCATATTGCTCTACCACGAATTCTGCACTACACATTTCAAGAATATGTTGGTCCCCTTTGGAGTTTATGATTAGTCTTAATTTGACCGGCTAAATCACCAATCACTTCTTCTTTTTTTTGGCTCAAGGTTACTTTTATGTTTGCTCATTTGTTGGCGATCCACATAATTTTGTCATGACCTACTATGCTCAATTCCCACTGTAGTTCAACTTGCAAGATTACCTATTTCTTTCTTCCCACCTGTTAAGCTCAGTCATAGATCACAGTAAGAAAGATTGTACATATTAGTTTTAGATCTTTAAAGTGTTAACGTGAGAGTGTATGAGGCTTCGTACATGATCATTGAATTCACTATTTGATCTGTTAGGCTGAGCCTGGATCTTCATGGAGACAGTACAGGTAAGTTAGTTCCATAATGCACATTGTAAGCTTTTGGAAACTTAGTTGCTTATAGTGCCAATTCCTTTATTTAGATGCCAACATTGTTAAAGAAGAAGTACCTATCTAGACATGTTCAGCTTTCACGAAGATTTTGTTCTTCTAGGAACAAATCTGCAAACAAATTTAGACAATATTTTCTAAGTTTTTTCATGTTACGGACAATTTTACGATCCCTTTGTAGCATGTATTATGCTATAAATATATTTCGTAAATACTACAGCCAGGCATTAACATACACTATAGTCTATTCTGTATGTTGGAACAAAATTATGATCACTCTACTAACTAGACTGTTTTAAGATGCATTTAAGGTACATAAGGACGGCTGCGAGGTTGCCAAAGTCTGAAGTACCGATGTCCTCAGGCATGGCAGGTAACGTGGCAGGAGAAACACAAAAACCAAGAGACCAGTGGTATGCCTGCTCATCCTCATTTCTCCTTCGAGATAGAGGAAGTAGAAGCCTACACTATTAAAATTGTTTTTCTCACAATATATGTGTTTCTCTTACTTTCTTAGCTCACATAGTGGTACCTGAAAACCTTCTTCAAGACGAATTGCTTTTCTATGTTCTAATTTTGCTCAACTTTTTTGGGTTTCGAAATATGTTCCAACGAACGTAATATTTAGATGAATCTGAGATGGTTCTGTCTTGCCATGCATTGCCTAACATGCTGGACACATCGAAGAATTGAGTTCGGTAAATGTTCAGGTGACAAGCGAATGAATGTACAAGTCATTTGTTTGGTTTTCTTCATATGCACCACTTCATTTCTGAATCTACTATCCTAGCATTGGATTTTTTTATGTGTTCATTTTCCTCCACTGCTCAGTCCCAATTTAGACTTGTGTTCGGAGATATATGCACACACTTCAAACTGTGTTGTTACTGTCTTCTACCAAATTGGAGATACAGAATTCTTTATTCTTTGTATCTTAAATCTTTAAACGATAGAGATAAAATGATGGTATTTATGCTTCATTCGTAATGCAATTACTTGAAATATACTTTTTTATTTTGTTTCACATCCTGGAATGTAGCATCTCTGAATAGCATATACAAAATTGTGTATGCTTACTGCATATACAAAATTCATATGTACATGACCAAAGAGTTGAGTTAAATGAGTGTTGATTTTATGGCAGGTGAGATGGTTCCAGGTAGCGTGATGCTGATGGACTGTCTCGAGATCGAGGGAAAGAAGGCATGTCCTTCATATGAGGTCACACAAATTACTGTCGATGTTCACTTCCAAACATTATTGGTTTAACAAAGAGCGAGAAGGTGACGATGCCATATAGCGCAGTTTGCTGCACCATATTTCTGTTCATTTCTATCTCATGGAGTACCACCAGGAGGCAGGAGAAACCAATCATTGTAGTAGATAGCGGTTCCTAAGATATCCCAGCAACTTCTGACAGTCAAGGTAACTTTGTAATGAGAGTTTGAGTATCATCAAGTTTGACCATCAGTTCATCACTTTCCAAAAAATTCAGGCCACGTACCTAGATTATGGACCATGGCTACTTCTGATAGTCTGAGTAGGAGTCTTATTTGATTTTGTATCACGCTGGCACATAGTTCTGTCTTTGCTTTGTCGAAAAATTTACCGGGAAGGCAATATACTTCAATGAAGACCTAACTTCAGTCGAGTCTATTGGGCTGAACATTTACATCATTTTCTGTTGGAAAAATATAATGAAATAAATGTGTAAACTGAAACAACCAGTTATATCAAAGCAAGGATACACAAAGATCCAGTCCTTATAATATACTCCCTCCGTTTCAGGGCTTAAGGCGTCCTCGTTTTGCGTGTTTTTTCTTTGACCAAGAATTACTCCAAATACGTAAAGAGTTTTGGTATAAAACTAGTATCATTGGAAAGTATTTTTCAATATGAATCCAACGATACTAATTATGTACAATATAATCAAGATTTTGTTGCTCAATTCTTTTGGTCAAACTTTGTTTTGGAAAGCGTGTGCGCCTTAAGCCTTGAAACGGAGGTAGTACCAATTTAAGCCAATATACATGCGCCACGGGCGCGGGCGCGGCATGTGGCCGCGCCTACTTACCTAGTTATATTTAATGACACGAAGAGTACATAATAGGAATACTTATTCATATTTGTAATTTTGGTTAATCCCTTATTCAAGGCTGGTCTCAACAAATAAAAATGGCACATGTCCTAAAACATAGAGTATATTTATCAATCATGATGTCATGACAAAAATAATCTCCAAATAAGAAAATATAATGTTTAGCTAGGTTCCTAAAAATTAACTAGGTATATACCTAACAATAAGAAAAAAATCCTTTTAGCTCAATTAGTTGTTATGTGTTAGAAAATGGTCCTTTATAGAATTTTAATAATATATCTGGATCTCATTCTTGGTTGCATAAACACCACAAACAAAACTAATGACATGTTTTACACTTGTTTTATTGTAAGATCACTATTCCGAGTAGCACAATAAGCATTCATGTGATTCATAGTTTCACTAGAATTTTGGAAATGTCACGTTGCCCTAGACCACATGAAAATAAATAGATAAAAATGTAATTTATTAACAAATTCTTAATCCCTAGAGGTCTTAACTTGATTGAGATGGTATTTGCGAACAAATTTTATTTATGGCCTAGATTCTTTAAGAATGAGTTTTCGGAAATAGTGATGCCGAGCCGCACTAATGATGTCCTGAAAATTCAAAATAGACAAGGTGGGAAATCGATTCAGAAGTTAAAAACATAACCAACACAAATACAACATAGCACTAAGCTATTACGGTTCGTGACCCGGTTTGTCCATAGATACTAAATAAAGTTTTATATATGTTTACTTGTATTAACGTATAAGTGTAAAAAATAAACATAAATGTTACCGAAACACTAAATACATCTGAGTGCCTAACATTTCAAAAATTTCCCATTTCACCAAGTTTTATTGTTATAGAATGTAGTGTTCTAATTCAAATTGTCGTGGTAAAGCCATTTATAAGCTCCATAGTGATGTCCATTAATAAATGTTAATCATAATATACTAATTAAATAGAGTATATAAAAAGTGGTTAAAATTCTGAATATGGTGTGAACAAAATTACCTAAGTGTAGCTCGGAAATTTTCCGTAGGGATAAAATCTTTTTTAACCACACAAATATGAGGTGTATAGAGTGAGGTTAAATTTTCCTTTACAGGTTGAAGAGCGACTAATACTTGTCACTTGTGTCGAACTTATGAGAAATATTTCTAGATAGGATATATTAATGTACCTCTTGAAGGCCATGATATGGCATGCTTGACCGTTACAACTTATAAGCCCTCTCTTTAATTTCTTGAAATTAACATATGAAATTAAATGAATATCCTCTTTCCCATTTGCGGACTTATCAATTCTACGAGCATACAATTTCTTTGCGAGATTAACAAATATCATGAATACTTCAAAGGTATAATATGACCCTTATTTTTTTGAATATATTGGGTTATATGGATCTATTGCATTGGACCTTTGGCGAACTAGAAACTTTTCATTACAATTGTGCAACTTGGAAAAATACCACACTGTGATTCTTCCATGATCTTTAATATGCCATTCCCTATCTTGGAAAGACAGAAATGTACATATATCTACATTCCTTATTGCATATATTGTATGTTGATCTCATAGCCATGCTTGACCTCTAGATGCAGCAAGACATTGATGACATAAGGATGCATGAATTGAGATACATTGGGGAGAGCTAAAATTGTGAAGGCGCCTTCTAAGGGAGAAAGGGCATTACATAGAATGTGGGGTGTGGCAAGTGTTAGCGGACATGGAGAAGTGAGATGGGAGACATGATAAAGAAGAATGACATTGGGCGGAGTTAATGGTGAAGTAGTTAATAATGAAGAGCATGGTGGAAGGAGGTGTGTGTTAACTCTTCTTCTGAATACCATCGAGGCAAGTTCATATGGAGAAAGGCAGAGCCGTAACCACACGAATGGAGGGAATCAACCCATAAATAATATTGGGAGGCCTTCGGCGAGATATCCATCACAAGAATGGGTTGATTCTGAGGTTATTTTTTCATCAATGGGAGATATATTAATATCAAGATGATACCAATTTACATCTGGCATGTGCAACAACATAATGACATGATCAAGCCTTTAATTTATGTGTGAAAGTTTATATAGCTACGATCTATAGATATTAAACATATATCACATGTGTAGAAGACATCTTTGATCGTCTTTAATTTATGTGTGGAAGTTTATTAGGTTATTAGGGAAACACTACATTAATGAAACATGTGAAGTTTGTTCATCAGATTAAATTGGTATATAGAGTTAACGTATAGGCCCGGAGCTAACTTATAGTTTTATGTGATGTTGGATAAGTAAGCCAGGCTAACCTTCATGTTGTTAAATAATTAGGGTTTTCTTGAGCATTGATCCTAGGATGTTTAGATCATTCCGATGAAATAGAAAATACTTTTCCTAATTGTAACATCCCGTCCACTAGGCCCGAGGGGTGTCACTCCTGGTAGCTTAATAGGATATCTAGACTGGCCCCACAGACCAACACTAGTCTTTTCTGCGTACTTTGTCCTTACTCATGCACACCCAGTATCCATTTCCCGATCGGTCACCCATCCTAAAATTGCTTTAGGACAAGCACGCTTAACCTTAGAGTTCTTTTCGAATGAGCTTTCGGAAAAGAAGTTATAACTTGTTGGTACAAGTATCCTATCAATCCTATTAAGTCATGTGCTTGGATATCACACTAATTTAAGGTAAAAATTAAATATATCCTCATTAATATATTGGTCGGCACAGGGTAAGAATTTCATATCTTCTTTATATGATCTTTCTACCTCTTATTGCCTTCATTTGTTTTAAAAGAAATGTGTCACTCTCGTGTTGTGAAATACATAACGTCTTAGACATGCACAATCCAAAATGTATAGCTTTGACCATTATATCTTCTATTAAGTAAATTCGGTAATACTTTTTATAAAACATTGTCCATATTATTTTATTTTGTGATGTTTTAGTAATATATTTTTGGTTAGTAGTCTGCTACCAAGGGGGATAGCTGTCACCCTTGTGGATGTCGTTCGGTCTGTAGTCTTGAGATATGTGCCAAGCTTGCTTAGTAGTGCACCTCGTGTCTATAGTCAGTGCCTGCTCCATCGGCACCACACTGGACAAGGAGGTCGGCACGACCGTCAATAATAAACATGCCTACAACCACGACGCCGAAAACAAGCCGCCTATGAATATCAACGAGATATTTTCCGCTTTAAGTCTTGCCTCCTGCTCCGACGACTTGGATACACACTAGGGTGTCAAGGGGAGAGTCTTAGACTGTACTTTGTAGGTAATGTGATACACCGACTACATGCGAGACGAGAAATTAGAAACTAGGGCTCCTATGATCCGTCCCCACATCCCTCCTCCCTCTCGAGATCTCCAAGAAACTCCCAACCTCATTTTATTATTTGCGAGCTTACTGAATCATGATAAGAAATCATCAACGTTGCACACATCGGAAGCCACCATGGATGGATTTTCACAACTTCATTGGGGAGAACCCCAAGCTATGGCATTGCACTGTGAGGATCATTTTCCATCTTCGATACTGACTCTGGTGGATCGTTGTGGCCGTGATGCAATGCATAGGAGTAGAAGCACATTAGTTATGGTGAGATAAACATAAGTTTGTGCATACTTCATGTGTTTTTTGGAGAGTAGATATTCCGAGCAAGCATTGGGGCGCACCCGGCCCGTATATGGGTTGTTCATAGATATATATTACAAATATCACCTTTGAATTTAAAATTTTGCATCTTACTAAAAGATTTGAGATACAATGTGGGAAAATAGTTTGGTATTTTATGTTATTATAAATATATATACATATTTAAAGATTTTTTAGTTTTAAATATTTTAAAAGAATATATTGCTCACAAAATTCGGAAACTATTTTTGCCACATTATATAGTCCTAATATTTCAGTGTCCTATTTCAAATCTATAAGTTATATTATTTAAGAGATATAGAAGAGTCAACTTGAAGAAGTATGGTGGTGTAGGTGTCATGGGGTTCAACCAAAACTTTCTGTTTTTTTGGTGGGTAGGAGTAATGCATTCTTTTGCGCAGTTCTATCGTTTATGAAAAATATGAATCATAGAGGATTTCAACTAGTTTTTTGAGTTGATAGAACAATTAGTAGGATATGAGCCAAAACCAAACATGTCGCATTACACTAGTTGTTGTATATATATGGCTAAGATGGGTTAAAACCTGATGTTTTGCATAGACCGAACGTGCGCATTATGTCGCATACCTGTAGAGGCTAACATAGTTTAAGAAAAGTCTCGGATTACTGTTTTAGCTATAATCTCAGGGTGGATAACCAAGTTTTGCTTTGAAAATCTGAGATTTGTGTATCGTCCTACGAGCTGACCAACTTTGGATTCGTTTTGGATATGTGTGTTATGCCTATTTTTAGGTGATATTTGGTGTTTCAATATGTGCCTTACCATCATATCTTCTATGCTGAGCGTCAAAGTGTTTGATGCGCTACATATCATACCTGCTACATCTTTTGTATGGGCAATTTTCTGTGTGTCTAATGGTCGGGGAGGCTAATCTCATATCCCTTGTTAGCTAGTATTGGTTCAGAATAAAGGCAAAACATCAGTAACTGTGCTAGTGTGAAGGAAATTACCATCTAGAAGTGGAATAGGTCTATAATAGCAAGGAAAATACCAAAAAAAACAATAGAGACAAGGGACTTTGGGTGATTCATATATTCTTAAGTAAAGAAGATACACTATTTTTCCTTTTATAAGGGTTATCTTGAACACACGAAAGAAATGGAAGATTGTCTAGAAGGCAAGCATATTCCAGATCTGCAGTTATCGACGTCTTTTGTGCAAACTTTATGAAATCACACCTATTTGTCTTGCAACCTCCAGCTTCTTTCTGATGTAATCCACGTAGATTGCTGGTTTTGGGAGCTGCAAATAGGATTATATTTCACTTCAGTAAGAAGTTAATCAGTATGAAAGGATATTTTCTATCAGAAAAGAAAATTAAACCAACTAACAATTTTGTTAACTGCCTCCTTGATCAGCACATAGACTTCATCTTCTGGAACCTACAAGATGTTACGTCCATGTAAACAGCATATCCCATTTATGATGCTCAACCAAACCAATCATATTCAATTATGAATCCAATCTCATATAAATTGTCTTACCTTCTCATCGATGTGAGCTACATGAGTATAGTACTGGAAAAGAAACATGAAAACCAAATAGTAAGATAAAAATGCATGCTCGATGAATAAAAGTACGATTAAACCTATGTGAAGAAAAAATAACCTACTGCATCTTTCATCTTAATGCTTCTCAGTGGACGTTCTTCAAGCTTAGCTTTTATAAATCGATGTTGTAAGGGATACAAGGCTAGTTTGTACAAGTCCTTCAAAGCATCTGTGAAATCCATCTAGACAATATATTGAAGATAAGCAACACAATGTTATTAAGCATACAATGCAGCTGCCACCAAATTAATGAGAAATATAGTGAGCACAAAGTAGTATTGTGCAACCTAAGGTAAAAATCTAACATTTTCCTTAGCAACCTGTTTCCCTTAGCAACCCGTTTCCAAATCTCATAGAGGACATGGTCTAAATCCTTATGGTAAGTAAGATCAAACATAGCACTCCATGTGCAATCCTGTATAAAAATTTGAACTGTTAAATACCATCACCACTTACGTTTAACAACTAAACTGGAAAATGTTAGACTCAAATGCTGGTTTTCCGCAAAAAGAGTGATGAAGGGAGGCTCCTTACTGTGATGCCGGTGAGAACTAAACCGGCATAGATATTGCAAAAGCGGGTTGCGATCTTCGGTGCTTCAGCACGTGCCTTAGTCGCATATCTTTCACGCTGAGCATCAAAGTGTTCTTTGGTAGGTTCCACCCCATCATCTTCAACTGACTGTCGATCGGATGGAAGAATGCTCTCTCAGACCAAGTCACCAAGATGACATAAGATGAGCAGTTTAAAAATTCATTGAACACTCATACATTAACTTTACTCCACAACTCTTCATAAAACTGGAGGAACTCTAGGTCGCATTTCAAGGCAGTACATGTTGCATGGCAAGACTCCCAGGAAATATATGTACCTTACAACCAAAATAATACTAGTAATTACGAATAGCACATAAGCTGCCGAGACCAGCTAAAGTGACCTCTCCAATAGACATATTAATAAAAATGCATAAAAATGGGCACGCATTCACTATCACATAATGGATTTGCCATGCATGCCCATTATGCTGTATGAACCTAGAGTTGCGCTATGTGTACAACACAAAATATATGCATATGCATTATATTGAAATGAAATTATACGAAAAGAACTGCTTCTTTAAAAAAAGGGAAAGCAACTGTGCTTATTTAATAATATGAAAAAAGGAAGGAAAAAATAATCAGAGTTCTACTCAGTTAAATCACCTAGTTAAACTCACTTCTACTATCAGTAGTAGTAAAAAGGCCTATAGTCCCGGTTTGTAAGGGCCTTTAGTCCCGATTTTGCACCCGGGGCTACGAAATCGGGAATAAAGGCCCCTATCTCTAGTCCCGGTTTGTTACAACCCGGGACTAAAGGCCACCGCATGGCCGTTTTTATAGAGGGGGACGGAGGACCTTTAGTCCCAGGTCGTAATACGACCCTGGACTAAAGATCTTTTTTCAAATATTTTTTTTATTTTTTTTTCAAAATCTTTTTTGAACTTTTGAATTGTTTGGCTCGTAATCCTCTCACTTGGAATATTTTTAGTACTAAGTATATCTAATCTTAGGTCAAATTACACTTACAGTAAACTTCCTAGTCGGTTACCCATCCTAGCACTACTCCACCCTCAGCATGCTTAACTTCTCTGTTCCATTAGGATGTCCTCGCGCGAAACTCTTTTGTACCTTATTGTCAACACTACCATATCTATCCTATTAGTCCATATCAATATGCCATACATCTTTATTTTTTGAAATTACAAACAACTATTTTAGGAAAACAACAATAAATAAGTAATAATAATATTTTAATCCAATGAAAGTAAAAAACCAAATAAAATAATACTTTATTCTTTTTTTGCCATTTATTCATTTAATATGGCATAAATAATATCTTTAAATCTGTAAATCAAAATTCGACAAATAGTATATCCATAATTATCAGAAAAATGCGAGGAATCCAAATATGGAATAAATAAAATTGCAAAAAAAAAATAATTTTTTAAATAACTTTTTTTTTTTGAATTTTAAAAATCTAAAATAATCTAAAACGGCCTAAGGCTGTTGAAATCGAACTCACAATTTTTTCCACATATTTTGATAGGTTGTACATTTTTTCCGATATCGTACGCAAAAGTTATAGCAAATTTAAGTTTTCCTGCCGGGGCCTGCACCCCTTTAGTCCCGGGCCGTATCACGACCCGGGACCGGGACTAAAGGTTGTTGCCCGTGCCCGAACCCCTTTAGTCCCGAGCCGTATCACGACCCGGGACTAAAGGTCCGAAACGATCCGGGACTAGAGTTTCCTCGGGCTCCTAGCCACCGAAAACGGTACGAACCGGGACTAGTGCTCATACTAGTCCCGGCCCAGATCAAACCGGGACTAGTGTTAGACTCTAGATCGAACCGAAGACCCTTTTTTACTAGTGTATTTTGTCCAACAACAGTGTAAAAACCTTAATGCCAGATAGACCAACACCTTTGAGAAACAAATACAACCAGAATTCTCTCTTCAACCCTGAGTAAGTAAATAGCTTAAAGAAACCAACAGAGTATAGCTCGAATGGGAAGGTTAATGCAATCGACAGGATCCAAAAACATGGTCACGGGCCAATGTGGGTATGTGCTATCGTAAGATTTATATTGGTCGTTTGATTGGTCGAACTAGTTGCATATAATAATCTAATTAAGGCCTCGTTTTGTTGCAGTGGGTTGACCGGGTTTTACGTGTCTAATCCCGGCCCACTTTTAATCCACCAGAAACCACTTCGGACCGTTTTGTACAAGTGGATCGACCGGGCTTAACCCCAGCGAACCCCAGGAACACGAGTGGATCGGGTGGAACCGAAAATCTCCTATCGCCTCGCGTTTCTTCCTCCTCGCGTGAAGGCGGCGACACAGGGACTCGCCTGGCGGCTACCGCTCCACCGCTCCGCATCCCTCCGCTGCTCCGTCGCTCCGCATCCCTCCGCCGCTCCCATCGCTTCTTCTTCCCACCCTACAGCCGACGCTGATATTCGCCGCCGCTTCGACGCCACCGACAGCGCCTACTCCGAGATCCCTCCGCCGTCCGTCTTCTCCGGCAGTCTTGGACTTCTCTCCTGTAAGTTCTTCCACTTTGTCCTCTCCTCTCCCATCTATTGCTAGATGAATCCTAGGTTGATTCCTCTATAGATACTGTTCTTGACCTAGGTTGATTCCTATGTAATTGTTCATGAACCAACAATGAGTTTCTTGTTCAAGATCAGTTCCTTGTTTTTTACCGTATGATGAACTGATGCCTATAAGTGAAAATATTTTTTAAGTTTGGAAGAGAGAACATCCAGATCTTCTAGTTCATGATATGACTTGTTCTTGGACAACAATTCTGTAGCATCCCTTGTTCAGTTTAGGTAGTTTGGACAGCAATTTATGTTCTGTAACAATTTCTGTAGCATCCCTTGCACATGATCGAAGAACATGGACAAGCTAGTAGGGAGGCAAGCCAAAATTCGGTGGAGAAAACAAGAGGAAGTAGTATATTGTTCAGTTTAGGTATTCGCTGGCTGTTCTTAGCATATCCATGGAAGTAGTCGAGGTGCCAACCCCTGAGACTGCATATTAGTTTATCCAGCTAACATAAGTAGTATATTGTTCAGTTTAGGTATTGGCTGGCTCCAGATTCTTTGCATAGCACTGGCCTCCATGGATGTCTGGCCTTGCAATTTTTGTAGGGGCTCGTATGGTGGATGCCCACTTGATACCGGTTGTACCAAGCAAAATAAATCTGTCCGTGCATTGATTAATATTCAGATCCTTCTGGATTAGTGCTATGTGCTCCTGGTTTTATTCCAATCAGTTTTCGTGTTCCTTTTACTATTACGATTCTCAATTTTCCAGTGATTCTTTCTTTAGATCTGTCCAATTTACATGTCCTGTTGGTTTCCCATTTCATCTGAGTCTTGTGTCCATCCTCGTTCATATTCTTGGTACTTTCTTTCTCTCTCTAAATATTATTGCCCACATTAGTTTATCCAGCTTACAGAAGTAGTAGCACTCCTAACTTGTTCGTACTCCGCAACAGTAGTGCTCGACTCTTAATACATTACCCCAACCAGGCACTCGACAGTGGACAATTGAGAAAAAAAAGGATAATGAAATGAAGCCTCTTAATTAATCAAGTTGCTACCACCAGCCTACTACCATGAATTTGTTTGTTAGGTTTGTTTTTTTCTTCAGCAAGCCACTCACGCATTCATGTGTATCTATCTGCGTCTGTCAACCACTAATATGATTTGCTATCTTTAAGTTTCGGTTCTTGTAGCATGCATAGGTGTGCTAGCTGCAAATAAGTGGTAGCCTTGTTATGATGAGGATGAAGGAATTTTCCCATGACAAAATAGTATGTGTATATTACTACTACTACTGTACATTGTGCATGAATTACCATTATTTGTGCTCATCCTATTCGTGATGGATGTCTGATGATGATCCATCCCACATTGCAAACAAATGCTATTTGGCGTATTAACTCAAGATAGTCCTATTTGGCGTAAAAACAAATGACACATATATATTTGTTCGGTCTGTAGTATAAGCCTCCATGATTTTTTATACATGTGGATGTGGTTGCTTCCAGGTCGCCGATCAATGTGTATCAGCTCAGTTTTGATTGAATGGTACGGCAAAAATAAACAATATTCCAGCTGCTATTACAGACTGATCCCTACAATGATCCTCTGGCATTAATGGCCTGATCATTGCATAACTCTTGTTCGGTTCCATGCTAGCTATTCTAGGTATATGTTTCACCGGAACTAGTACTAGAACATGGCCTATTATGGACGCTGCAAAGAATTAGTATGAATTGGAGTACGAGTAAATACCAGCAGCATTTTTCTGGTAGGGTAGCATAAAAAAAGTACAAGTAGCACGATATTTACATCTTTCTGTTTGTGACTTGCTTCTGCTAGTAAAGTGCAGCAATCTTCTTTGAGCTAACTCAACTACATACATGTGTGATGTTTCATCATGTTTATGTTTTGGTTCTTGTGGAATGATGTTGGGACACTTTATTCAGACCACTATATTGTTACTTTTAGTGCTCTCGTATCTTATTACATATTTTCAGATCACTATCTTTTGTGTGTTGCTGTTATGCATGTTTTTATGTATTGTCAACTGTGTACATGATAAACGAAGGGCATCGTGGAATCGTGTATATATCATCTAGGAGTTACAGAACTTTAAGTATATATCCAAAATGAAATTCCTTTTTATAAGAAAGGCTGACATTTCGGTTTTTTCAACAGGGTGATGGTGAGTTCTCTGGACAGGTTGTAACAGAGGAGAAGGGCTAAGATAAAGTATGAAGTAGCTGCATATTATTTGGAACTTTTTCATGTCTGTAACTTATACTTAAATTTAAGAGTTTGTCTCTTACTCGTTTGTTGTAATTTGGTATTGTTGCCGCATAGAACTTCATGATGCCATTACTCCCAGCGGGCACTTGCAATCTGGTATTATTATTGCATCAAATCCGATTATCACAAATATGGCTTCAAATTTGGTATTATTATTGCTGTAAAAAATGTATTTTTATTGATATGTATTATGCACTGTTCATTGCTTATCTCCCTTATACTTACAAGACCCGGTGTTTTATTGATTGAGCTGGAGTACACCTTTAATTGCTAGTTATAACTAGTATGTGTGATTAGGTATACTGTTGTTCAGTAGCTAATAGAATTATTGAAAATATTCTCATCTTTTGAAAGCTGGAAACTGTTGCATTTTGTTTT
Organism: Avena sativa; assembly: GCA_916181665.1. NCBI lineage: Eukaryota > Viridiplantae > Streptophyta > Magnoliopsida > Poales > Poaceae > Avena > Avena sativa. Next base: position 362,282,633 of record OV702279.1, on the reverse strand, counting down.
TGAAACGTTTTTGTTCATGTGCTGGTATAAAAATTGAATCTTTAGAAAAACTCGTGAGGCATTGTTGGTGAAGTTTCTGAATTCTATGTGATAACAGTACTGCTGCTGTGTTTAGCATTCCCAGTTTACAAAATAACATTTTTAAAAAGAGGTTTGTTGGGAATTGGAAAGGAAGAGGCTTGGAGTGGATTGGGTGATGAAAGTGTTTTCACCCAAAACACTAGGGATAAAACCCTGGAATACACACTGAACCACTGGAGCAAAACGGGGCCTAAGGAGGCAAGTAATGTCGTCGGTACCCACATCATTACGAAGCACTAGCCGCTGGTAGTCGTCCAACGCGGATCGTGTGCAATATTCCGGATCGAAGTACCATTCGCGATTTATCTCATACCGCTCGAAGTAGCCCTCATCACGAAGCCTGTCCGAGGAGTAATCTTCTTTCAGTTGCGCTACATCCAGCTCCTTCCCCTCCCAGAATAGCTGAATATCAGCAGCAACAAAAAAGGAGAAGAAAGTACTGTAAGATTAATTAATTGTCCACAAACTAAATTGAAATAAGCAGGACCAGCCAGAGGCAGAGCCACGTCGTGAGCTTTGATGCGGTACAAGGCTAGGCGCTCCTCCACCTGGTCCAGCTGCTCAGGGTCGTCGTATTCGTCCCAGAATTCCTCCGTGTCACGAGGGTCGCCACTGAGTTGCCTGTAGTAAGCACGGGTGTCGGCGTAGCCTACGGTCTGCTGCAGTGAATCCTTAGCTCCTTGTTCTTCTTTGTGTTGTGGATTGTTTCCTTCGGAAGAGCGGCCCCTTTTCCTGGCATTCTGCTGCTTTCCCTGGCAGGTAGGCTACTGGGATTGATTAGTTGACGAGACCATGAGCAGATTCAGACTGAGTCCATTGTCGATTTTGTTTCCAGGTTCATCATCGTCTGCCCTGCTAATCACCGTCTCCAACTCACCATCGAATTTCCCTCACCAAAAAAAAAACTCTCCATCGAATTCTGCCAACAACAACAACCAAAAAACTCTCCATCAATTGGTAATAGCACTACTCCCTCCGTCCTAAAAAGGATATACCAATTTTCTAAATTTAGATCTATCTATATACCAAATAATGTCTAGATACATTTAAATCCAGATATATCCGCGATATCTTTTTTAGGACGGAGGACTACTACTACCCCTACTCGGTTTTATGGAAAAATGGTTTTTTTAGAGGATCGTGAAAACGATTCTAATGGCTACCACTTGCAAAAGGCCGGCTTTGGCGGACCAACCTTCGTCGTTCAGCATGGGTTTTTGAGAAATTTCATTTTGAATTTTTGATTTTGAAAATAAAAGAGAAAAACTAGACCTCTCATCCTCACGTATCCCGTTTCTTTCTTATCTTCATCCCACTCTCATTCTTTTTTTTTGAGAAACACAGTACAAACACAAACGCTCATAATGCGTACATACACTCACCCCTATGAACACACGCGCGCACACCCTACCCCTATGAGCACCTCCGAGAGACTGAGCCGGCGGGTCTTGAGATTAACAAAGTCACCGCAGGCGTCTCGCTATCGACGGGAACGTCGCCTCCCACTGAAAGAATATTCCGCCTTTATGAGACACCAAAGCGTCAAACCTGGGGTTTGAACTCTGGTGGGCTAGGGGTACCACTGCCTTCCTAACCATCCAACCACAAGTTGGTTCTCATCCCACTCTCATTCTTGTTTCGACACTTAGCGAGCATGCTAACACCACGGGAGAAGGTGCCACTTGGCACAACTCGAGTGCGGGACAGACCTTTGCAAAGGTTTCCCTTTTCTTTAGAGATCTCAGATTCCAATCTCTTAGCCGTCTCGATGTTCCAAATAAAAAGCCTTTCTGAGCGCACACGCCAGCCCCAACACGACCATCAGATTTGCCGTGAGTGCTAGAAGCAAGTACATGCTCTTACCACCACAGGGCAACAACTATCGTGTGCATCATCGTCACGAACGTCCCTATTCCTGCCCCTCCTCCTGGCCCTCCCATGGCTGCAACGGTGAGGCCACGAAGCTCTCTACTTCTCTAGTGTACGCACCCTGCCCACAACAAAGAGGCGAGGAGCCAGGCAAACAATGTCGGCGGCGAGGACGAGGGCGTTGACGAACGACATGGGCGGAAATGTAGGCTATGTTTTGAAGGAAGCGACAACTCGGTGTTTTGAAGGCTTAGAGATGGTGGGAGGAGGGTTGGGAAATGCTAGAAGAAAACCGAAAAGTCATTTCTAAAGTTAACTTCATGTGAAGGAGTCCCATCTATCGTCCTTTTTCGTTTTAAGATTGGTACGTTTGTCTAATTTCTTTCCGGCGCGCATATGGATGACGTCACTAATTAAAACATACTGAAACATCGAATCATTTTTATTGAAATATTGAAACATTAAAAATAGTTTGTGAACAATACAAAATGTTTCGTTGTTTCAATAATGTTTTATATGTTTAAAAAGTTAAACAAATGTTTCAGTTTTCTGGTCAACATGTGGCTGACGTCATGCTAACCGTCGGCACTATTTCACATGAAGTTAACTTTAGGAAATCCTTGTTCAGAATAAACCCATTTCTCCCGAAACTATGATAGGATGTAGATTGATCATGACGAGAAAAAGCTTCTTGTCATGTAATGGTTTAAATGAGTCATGGTCATGTTTCCCTCCTGCCTTTTTGCCCCTTTTTGATGGAGATATTGAGCTGAGAGGCTCCATGGTTGCTGCTCTGCATCACCACAGGTGCACATCGCGGGCGTGAACTAAAGGAATGGTGGCCCTGACGATTGCGTGAGGCTTAACATTGACACTATGCTAGAGTCGGGGTTTTGGTACCAAGGACACGGGCACTCAGGAGCACTCTGTGGATTGGTGATCCTTTGTCATATCACTGCAAAAATAATAGAGTGTCCATTTCTAAAAAAAAATCACTGCGAAAATACTACTAAGACACTTCAGGTCACATGTCATGAGACATGGCACAAATCCAACGGGACCACGTGCTCATAGTCCGGGCCGGCCCTGACAATTCAGACCCCTGGTCCAAGATAATGAAGTGGGGCCCCTATGCCAAATAATTATATATTAACAATACTCTCTTTTTTTAGTTGTTCTTCAACAAAAGCAAAAAATTTAGAAGTGGGAAGTACTATTTAACTTACAATTATCCTAAACATTTGGCGATGGCACCCTTTAGGTTTTTAGGTTTTTCTACCAATTCATCTGCTTGCAACTTTTTTTGACAGGTTGCAACTTTCTTATTCGGCCATTCATATCCAAACATCATGGTTTGAACAAAAAATTATAGCCGGACTGCTTGCAATTTTCTTTTTGGCCATTCGTACCCAAACATCATGGTTTGAAAAAAAAACCGTACCCAAACAAATATACTTTCTAGATTCGACATCTCGGTACAAACAGTAATTTTTTTAGCATGAACATGAAAAGATAACACCTAGAGAATGGACTATGGAGATCGGGCTGATTGCTTACTGCATGTCGTATGAGAAGTGGGGGACAAAATAAATCTACCTCAACCACTCCATCAACAATCCGCCTTGCTGCCTTGCTTTGCTGGTGTTGCCTGTAGGCAATCCCATTGCCCCTTCCCTCAAACCAATGGAGAATAGGGATAAAAAATCGGGATCTCCTATTCCATTATCTGCGACGAAAGAGGCAAAGAAAACGGAGGCGCATCGGTGCTAGCTCGCAGCGTCAATTTGGTGAAGGGGACAAGGAGGAGAGAGAGGGGAAAAGACGAGGGAGGCGAGGCGGCCTGGAGACGACGTCGCTATCCTCGGGCATTGGTCGTACAGGTTCCTTCAGTCAATGCTCTAATCACCTCATCTACTAATCGGCCTACTAACTAATATTTACTATCTGGGATGGGGCCCTAATCAGTCGAGGGCCCTATGCGGGTGCACCGACCGACTGCACCTGCTCAGGCCGGGCCTGCTCATAGTTTCCATATCAAAGCCATGTCACTGAGACCTCATTTTTAAAGTAGGCTCTACTTTCCTAGGATTTGGATATTTGAAAAAGAATCTAGAGAATTCACGAACTTGTATATAATGCACAATAATTTTTTAATAATAAATTTAGTTTCAAAACAAGTACTAATAGTAGAATTGTGCTTTGTGACATGCTAGGTGATATTAAGTGTATATAATATTTATGTCATCCATGTGAGGAATATTAGTTATATTTGTATTATATGAACTAATTATTAACAAGCAAGATGTATCACTTACCCATGGACTATCTCAACAAATAAAAATGTCATATGTTTAAAAATAGGGACTCTATATATAACGCAATGCTATGGTAAAAATGGTTACAAATTATAACTATACTATTTTAAAACATCACGAATGTACACCTATTAGAATGACTCTCTGACTTTCCTAATGTTAACTTTTACCTCAAGCGGAAAATGAAGAAGATCGCCAATTTACTTGTGATGAATGTGAACTTTGATGGATAAACCCACCGGTTGCAAAAATGGTAAGGCAGTTGCATAGTCAAAAGGCCAGTTGATCTGCCTTTGTTTTTGGGCTTGTGTCTGCTGTTGTCCAAGTATTCATTTATTTTAAAACTCATTGTATCATATAGTTGTTATATTAATATAGTGAGACGAAAGCCTAGTTCTAAGAAAATGCCAGTTAAGTTGAGAAAGGAGTATCTGTTTAGCTGCAGCGTAGGAGGCACACAGTTTAGCAACAACAGTTCAGTACAGTCTAGGCTAGTAGCGCGAGAAAAAACTGTTTTCGTTTCTAGGAAGTGTCTCTGCCAGCCGTCTCCTCCCCGACCCACCCAAAAGGCCTAAACCCTCGTCCCCTTCCGCGCACGCCCGCATCGGAGCCGCCGCGGAAGATGTCGCTCTCTAAGCCGTTCTCCGCGCGCCGCCTCGTGCCGGCCCTCTTCCCTCTCGCCCACGCCGACGCCGCCTCGGCCGCGGCCTCCCGCCGCGACCGTCGCCGCGGCGCTTTCGTCTCGACGCCCCCCGCACCGCCGCCCTCCCCGAGCTCCGTGCGCCTCGCCGAGCCCCTCCCTTCTCTGGCCCCCTCCCGCCTCGCGCTCCACAACCGCATCCTCGCGCTCCTCTCCCCCGGCACCGCCGCCCCAGCCCCCGCTCCCTCCCCCACCCCCGACCAGCCCACCGACGACCTCGCCGAGGCCGCGCTCCTCACGCGCCACGCGCTCCACTCCAACTGCCGCCCCTCCTCCTTCACCTGCGTCGCCGTCCTCGCCGCGCTCCTCCGCGCGCGCCGCCTCGACGACTTCTTCGCGCTCCACCGCTACTCCATCCAGGCCGCCGTCCCGCCCACCGCCGCCACGCACGCGCTCTACCTCTCCGCCCTCGCCGCGCGCCGCCTCCCCGACTCCGCGCTCCTCCACCTCCGCCAGATCGCCCGCCCCGGCTCCCCCGTGCCCCCCTCCCCGACCGCCTACCGCGTGGTCGTCAAGTGCCTTCTCGCAGACAACAGCCGCCTCGACGACGCCATCAAGCTCAAGGACGAGATGCTCGCCTCCGGGTTCGTCGGGCCCGATCCCCATGTCTACAGCCTTCTCATGGCTGGGTGCGTGCAAGCCAGCGATGGGGCCAAAGCCGTGAAGCTGTACCAAGAACTGCAGGACGAGCTTGGTGGCGAGCCGGTTCTCGACGGCATCGTGTACGGGAACCTGATGAAGGCCTACTTCCTCATGGGAATGGAGAAGGCCACAGAGTGCTACGAAGAGGTGCTCGGTCCGGAGTCGGAGGTGAGGTTTGGGGCAGAGAGCTATAATGAGGTGGTCGATGCGCTTGGGCAGAACAAAATGCTAGAGAATGCGCTCAAGCTGTTCGACAGAATGCTCGCGGAGCATGACCCTCCACTGAGAATTGTGGTTGATGTTAGAAGCTTCAGCGTGATGGCGGATGCCTACTGCACTGCTGAAAGGTTTGAGGATGCCATTGCGGTGTTCCGCAGGATGGGTGAGTATAAGGTCGTACCAGATGTAGCAGCATATAATAACCTGATTCGGCATCTTGGGCTTAACCGGTTGGTAGATGAGGCAGAGGTGCTCCACAAGGAGATGGGGGAGCATGGTCTTGTTGCGGATGAGGAAACATATGTGCTGCTCATGGATGCGTGCTTTAGAGCCGATCGCACTGATGATGGTGTCGGTTACTTTGACAAAATCTCTGAGTTGGGGCTGAAGCCTGATGCATCGCATTATCATAAGATTGTCGCTGGTTTGGTTGGTTTAAGCTTGCTTGACAGGGCTCAGGAGTACTTTGGTCAGATGAGGGAGAAGGAAATCGGCCCAAACCTTGCAACCTACGAGACGCTGCTAAAGGCGTATGTTGGTGTGGCACGTTTGGATGATGCAGCCAAGGTAGCAAAGGCTATTCTCTTGGATGAAAAAGTGATTTTCAGAGATGAGATGAGGGAGCTTTTGGAAGGCGCGTTACGGGGAGAGGGTAGGGAAGATGACATAGCAAAGCTATATGAAGACATGGAGAGGGAGAAGGCCGAAGCAGCGGTGTGTGCGGCAGAAGAGAAGGCGAGGGCAGCCGCACTCGCCAGGGAAGAGAGGGCGGCAAGGAGGGCAGAGGCTGCTGCTAAGGATGAGGCTGCAGCTAAAGCTAGTGCTGCTGCCATTGAGGCTATCCTTGGTCATAGAAGGAAAACTGAGGGTGAGACTGAAGCAGCTACATCTGCCCCGAATGCTCTCGATGGCGGGATTCTCAGTAGGCTAGGCCTCACTTCATCTGGACAAGGTGCACTTCAAGACACACCACTAAGTACTGAACCAAAAGGAGATAGCCAGGAACCATTTTGATCCATGAGCTATATCATATCCGCCTTTGTTCCGAGCACTAAATTATTAGCTAGCCTATGGTTTCTTATAAGAGCATTAATCAGTGTATGAGCTTTGATGGCTATAAACGTTTCAATTTTTTGACTGTACCTCTGGTTGAAACTTTGTATAATCACGATTGATGCATACAAATATAACGACAACCATGCAGTTTTGGTGAATAATCATAGATAGCATTTTCCCTATTTGTTCAGTGTAATGAAATTGTGTTCATCAGTTGTATTTCCTGGCAATTCAATGTGTGTTCTGTAGTTCAGGCTTTTACTGCAACACAAACTACGGAATAAAGCACAATGTGAGACTCAACCATACAACTATCTGAAATCGTACTGTACTTCATTGCGTAAAAATGTTTGCCTTACATAGTATCAATACAATCCACGTGTATATCGAGGAGAAACAATGAAACGTATGATAAAGCCACAGCTTAGCTGCTGAAAAAACTACTAAAAGGCAGAAACTGAAAATGACACTGCATTTTGGCCCCTGAATCAGCCCGGGCACTCTGATATTATTTTCGTAGACATACAGTTCCAGGGCTCCATCGTCTCGGAAAATTTTGGCTCCGCGTCCTCGATGGGAGGGTGGCCCTACAGATTCTTCATCAACAGAACAGCAATTATCTTTTCTTTTCCCTCTCCTGGATCAGGAATCTGCAAGTCCAAGGGCAATATCGATGTCAGTCCCAGTTACCCATTGGCATGCTGAGAATAAAGTACAAACTACCTCAAACATTGCTTCTGTCAAAATACCCTCCATTATGGATCGTAGACCTCTTGCTCCAGTTTCCCTTGCAGCTGCTTTCTTTGCTATTAGCCTCAAAGCATTTTCAGTAATATGTAACTTGACCTTGTGGAGGAAAAAAGAACACAACCTAATTACTTGTTTATAAAACATCAAAGAGAATTATTAATCACAACTTCTGATGCAAACAAATCAAAGACTGACATTATTCATTTTGAACAACTTCTTGTATTGCTTTCCTACTGCGTTCTTGGGTTCCTTGAGAACCTGAAAATATAAATTAGCTACGTTTTTAAGTTGCCAACAAAATGGGAATAAAAAACTCCGGTGAAGAATCTATTAGACTGGAGCACAAAGCAAACATTCTGGAAGTAATGATGAGAGTAGACATGATCCTAAATAAAATGGCCACGAAGGAAATGAAAATACGGATATAGTTTGTTACCTGAACCAACTGATCTTCAGTCAGATGAGTCAAGCCAACTGTTATTGGCAACCTCCCGATAAATTCTGGTGTCAAGCCATAGGCAATCAGATCATCATTCTCAATCTAAGTAAGTTATTGAAAATTATCACTAGCATAATTGTAGCATAAAAAAACTTAAAAGTGTCACAAAACCAACAACTAAGCTTACGTCTTCAAGCAAGCTTGATTCCTCAACAGCATTCGTCAATTCCCGAGATATTGGTGTTCCAAAACCAAAAGGACAGTGACGATGCCTTGCATAGCGCACATACATTCAGACACACCATGGAAGTACAAATGAAAGAAGGATAGCTCCAAAAAGTAGACAATTATAATTTGCAACTGAATAACCTTTCTGAGATAATCTTGCCCAAGTCAGAGAATGCACCTCCACAAACGAAGAGTATGTTTTTCGTATCAACCTACAAAATAAATTAATACACATGTAACAGTAGCTTGCTTGCATATGCTCAACTCATCATTGTAATGCAAGGTGCTAATTACACTTTCAAAAAATATTTAATACCTACAGCCAACTGCTAGTGACAAAAAGAACAGCAGTCATCTATGATGTTCAGTTAACTGTGTGTCACTCAGGCAAGCAACAACAATATATTGACGACTATCTATGTCATAGCGCCATGCAATAATTTGGAACTTTTGGTGCTAAACTGCTGAAACACGCTTTTACTGAGCTACTCAGATTTGAGTACGTAATAGGCACTACATGACAGATTTGAGGAGCCAATCAGAAGTTCTGAAAAAAGAATCACCTCGACATAACCATTGGATGTGCTATCTCGACTTTTTTTTCTTGGCACATTGATCACCTAAGAATACAAACATGAAATTGCTCTAATTTAGAAACAAACAAATAGAATATCGTACACATGAGTTCAGAGTTCAGGAAGCAAAAGAAAGATCGGCATTAGTCACGCTTACACACTGGAAGACAGTTCTAGAAATCATTTCGTAGTTGACCAAATCTCAGACTCTTCTTCTCAAAAAAAAAAAAAATCTCAGACTCTTCTAAAGAGCATCTACAACTACAGATATAGCAATGCCACTTACTGTTCCTTCAAAAATCTTTAAGAGCGCTTGCTGGACACCCTCTCCAGAGACATCCCTCCAGTCCTCCTGACAGCCAACCTGAATGTAACAATGGATCCTATTAGTGCAGGTGGAATGAGCTCCACTACATATGTCGCGGTCGTGCCAATAGTGATCAGAACTGTTGTTTTCAACAACCTGTTTTGCAAGCTTATCAACTTCATCAATGTAGATGATGCCACGTTCTGCAGCTTCAACATTAAAATCCGCAGCCTTAAGAGGTAGAACACATCAGAATACAATATATGGATAAGGTGTGTACTAAAAAAGATAACTATCAGTGTGATCTTGACAATAGTAACTACTGTGAACATTAAAAAGGAAAGTTTCCTTGGGGATGCTAGGTTGATGCAATAAATCGTTAAGGCCACAGAAAATGGTTATGACAAAATACGTCTGACACTTTGGTTTAACTTAAATGTAGCACAAACTAGTAACACTGCATAGCTAAACGCGGAGTGCACAAACAGACTGATATATTGGCAGAAAAATATTAGTTATCAGTGTGATCTACTATTTATAATGTCCAAATTAACTGTTGGAGACTATGTGTATGTTAAAAACGAATATTCCCTTGGGGATGCTAGGTGATCCAATAAATCTTTGATGATAAAATGTGCCTTGACAAATTGGTTTAACATAAAGACAGCACAAACTAGCAACACCACATAGCTAGACGCAGAGTGCACAAACATTCAGAAACAGACTGATATGTACCACTAGAAGTTTGTAGACGATTGATTCCACATCTTCGCCTGAATACCCAGCCTGAAAGAGCAGTCTATTTGTAGCATCAGAAAGAAGAAAGAAGCATTGACAGTCAGCTTCCTGATTTTCTGCCAATATATATGTCTGAACGGCCAATGGGCAAAGAGAGCTTTCTAGTGGTATGCGGCAGAAGCCAAGATTTACCTGTGTAATCGCTGTCGCATCAGCAATCACGAAGGGTACATTCGCAAAGCGAGCTAATGTTTTCGCCAGAAGCGTTTTACCTGTTCAGAGAAGAAGAAAAAATCCAAGCACAACTCAAATTAGCAAGCAAACAAGATTGCATTGCATTGCAATGAACATGTGCTAGTAAAAACACATAACGTGCCCACGATACCTGATCCAGTCGGCCCAACGAGAAGGATGTTACTCTTCTCAAGTTCAGTATCATCTTCACCAGCCGTGCTCACATCGCAGCCTGCCAAGGTTTGGGGGGAGCTAGGTTGATGATCATCACCAGCGAAACTCGTAGTCAGAATAAACACGCAGTTTGAACCAAACCACCACCGAATTCAGTTCAGTCAGGAGAAGGGAAGGGCAGAGTCTAATCACCTGTTCGAGGAGGGCTCGCTGTATATCCTCTTGTAGTGGTTGTGGACGGCGACACAGAGCACCTGCGCAACCAATTCCTCTGCTATGTTTATGTGAGTTGTAGAAGAAATTCTGAAAAAAACTTGCGTAGTCCTATATGCTAATTCTGCAACTGAAGGGGACATGATTCCGGTTCGTAGATACTAGTAGTAGTACACGAGCAGCAGGCGGCATAGCGTCAGGCCGTCAGCATCAGCTGTTCGGCGCCGAACGAAGGAGTGGTGGTTGATGTCGGGCTAACCTTTTTGGCCTTGTCTTGGCCGACGACGAACTGGTCGAGCCCCCGGCGGATCTCCTTGGGCGTCGGGAACCGCGGCGGCGCCTTGGAGTAGTAGCGGGAGGGCGCTCGCACGGCTACCGGGGGCACCCGCGCGGCTGCGCGAGCGCGGGCGGAGAGGAGGAGGCGGCGAGCGGCCGCCGCGTACATGAGGGTCGCCGGAGCAGACGCCGGGCGGCGATATGTCTAATCTCTAGTTCGCCCGGGAAGGTCGTGGTGGTCGCGTGTAAACGCCTCGTGGTGGTGTGCGAGAAGGGTTTAATCGAGCACCTGGCTTTGCCCCTAGCTGGCCGGTGAGTGCGTCCGCTTACCAGCACGCCGGCGCCGGCGCCGCGTGTTTTGAGCTAGTTGTCGTGCGAGAGCAGACGGCAGGTGGCGGCCGATTCAGGGTAACGATGGGATTTGGTTAACCATTTACCTTTTGGATTCTAACCTATTGAACCTTTTTGTTCAAAGGGTTAATATAGGATAACCATTAGGTTATTAGGGTTTAAATGGTTAACCCATGGTTATTGAGGGTCAAACCATTTTTGTTACAGTTGTCGCTGGTGCTTAACAACTTACCAGCTAAAAACTACTGCAATCGAATTCACACCAAACCAGCTACTGTTAGTTAAGCATTGGAACATAGACCAAGTGTGCAAACAAAAAATCTGCAGAAATGCAGGCTACAACAACACACACGGACAGTGATCAGAAGTTGTCCTCTAGCATTTGGCCACCACCCCAAGCTGTACACCACATCACGTCCGTGTGACCCTGTCTGTCTCGACTCATGCATGGCCCTGCAACTGAGACTGACAACGATGTCAAGCCGCCGGAGACAGCTTCAACGGCGGCGAGGAGGGCAAGGACTACTGATGAACGAGGCCTTTTTTCCCCATTGCGTAGTGAAAGATTAATTCAGTGTGCCTGTGCTCCTTGAGGTGGGATGCGCCATGGCGGCCATCTCCTGCAGCCCCGATCGATATTCTAAAAATACCACCATCAAGAAAGATTGGTATGGACAGAGAAACTTAAGGATGAAATGCCAGGGTGAGGGACGCCGGCAATGCCATCTTCCTGTGAAGTCATCGTTGGGAGGCCGCCATCTGCTTGTGAAGTCGCTATTGCGGGCAGGCGGCTTGTCGGCACGGTGGAGGTAGGAGGCAAGAAGGCCGGCGCCGCTTGGAAGGCAGGAGGCAGAAGGCAGCGGCACAGTGCTTGGGAGGCCAGAGGCGGCAGCGAGTAGGTGACGATGAAGCAAAAGGAGAAAACTTTTTTTCATGCTTGAGTGACGGGAAACCATTGATAAATTTGGATCGAACCTAAATAACCATATACGATTTGCAGGTTAACCCATCGGCCCATTGGGTTCATTTTTAGGTTAGGTTAACCTAACCTATGGTTAAAGGGTAACCAAGTCCCAACTTTAATTCAGGGGAGCAGGTAACTGATATGAACTGTTGGCAAACAAACCCCAGGCTGACAGAGAATCCATACAGCTAATCCGGAATCACAGATATATCCAACTCTCATCAACGACAGCATCACAGATATACCATCCAATAAAGGCATTCCATTTCAAGGCATTTCACTAAGTAGTTCGACAAATTATTGTACTACCCCAACATCGAATTTACTTTGATGCATATGTATTTCTCACCAGCACCGAGAATATTTCAGAAAATAAAAACTTCCGCACGAGATCAGATCAGATCGAAAAAAACCGAATGGCTAATCAGAGTCCTCATCAGCTCTTAATCGAGGGGCGAAGCGCGGACTACTGGAAGGGAGGCGCTCAGACTTGGTAGCCCGTGAGGGTGAATCCCCGACCGGCGATCTCGCCGAGGCAGAACCACCCGTACAGCTCGAGGCCAAACAGCGCGGCGACGCCGGCGTGCTCGACGTTCAGGTCGTTCCTGTTCTTCCACAGCTGCTTCACCTGGTTCGTCTCCTTCCAGAATGCTTCGTAGCGGCCAGGCAGGCTGCAAGAAAAAATGTGTCAGTTACACATATACACTGAAGATTTTCAAGTCACAGCTCATCAGGTAAAACATGTCGTTGTGAAATTGTGCAGTCGTTTGAATGCAATGAGTTTTCGAACTGCAACTACAGAACGAACATGCTGATTATGTAGTTCTAGCGCACACGGTTCAGGAAATTGCATGTGCAGATATAGGCAGTAGTATAGCTTCTTCCAAGAAGTCAGAATGCAATTACCACCTCATATATAACAATCTATCATAGTACCATAAGCAAAAGATCATTACCAAACTAGTACAGTACATCATTTACAATCATAGAAGAATTGAAATTTAACTAGAGAGCCCTCTATTACACTGAAATCTAAACAGAATAAATTATAGCTAGAGCAAATCTTCTCGAAGTTGAATTGAAGACATAACCGTAGATTTATAGATACATAGATTGCTAGTCATTTCAATCTGTCTAGCTACTGGAACATGTCCATTACTTGAAAAATCAACCTAGATTTTAACCTTGCAGAGAACATTGTCACATCAACCAACCTTTTGATAATGCAATTTCATACTTTGCAGGCTATGAAACAGGTTATGTTGGGCCAATTTATGTGATGCCCTACTAGTTGATTCGTGAAGCAGCCACACTTCAATAAAGAGTCAGCATCATTAGATGTTACTAAACTAGGCATGTTTAGAATGTCAACAGTAATTTTCAGAACATAAGTGACAAGCTTTACCAAACAGTATATCATTCTAACCAAAATTCTAGTCTTAACCAGATGACACACTTCAATAAAGAGTCAGCATCGTTAGTTGTTATTATTGTTACTATACTAGGACATGTTTAGAATGTTAACAGTAATTTTCAGAATATTAAGTGGCAATCTTTACAGACTAGTGTATCATACTAACCAAAATCCTAGTCTTAATTAGATGAATCAAGGTCAATAGATCATACATCGAGCACAGATCAGTAAATCACACATGGCAAATAATAGTTTGACATAGAACATTATCTATTTGACATATACTATCTCGAGTAGCTGTTTCACAAATAAGCAAACAATAGGTTTGAAAAATGGCATTAGGAAACTGCAGTTTCATTCTTGCAGAGAACATTGTCACATCAACCCACTTTTTTATAATGTAATTTCATACTTTGCCGGCTATGAAAAGTTCACTCCAGGTAATAAACAACTAGGTTTATTCATGAAGCAACAAAGAGGCACTAGATAGCATAATTAAACTTTTCTAAAGCAGACAGGTTTAGAATATATCGACAGTACTCCTCAGAATATCAAGTGGTAATCTTTACAAAACAGTGTCACCGTTCCAACCTAAACAAGATGAATCAAAGGCAAGTAGATCATACATTGAGCACAGATCACACGTTCCAAACAATACCGTGACCTAGGACACTGTCTATTTGACATGTATAACACCACAAACTACAGTTTTGCACAAGTAACATCAGGAACAATAGGCTTGACAAAAATAAATCGCATCAGGAAACTGCATCGCAATCTGCCGCTAGAGACAGGGACCACGAGAGGGAGAGGGGGAGGAAGGGGGATCGGACCTGGCGAGGCGAGTGTAGAAGAGCTGCTTGGAGAGCTCCTGGCACTTCTCGACGGTGGGCGGCTCGACGACGTACTGCTTGTTCTTCTCGATGAGATTCTTGGAGTAGGCGCAGCCGTGCTTGGCGACGAACCGCGTGGCCTCGCAGGCCTTGGCCTGCAGCCCCGCCAGCTTGGACCCCATTGCCGCCATGGATCTGCTGCTTGCTTCCTCGGCCGCGACGGCACCTGCAGCGGGAAGGAAGGAAGGAAGGGGGGGAACGCGGCAATGCGGCGAGGGTGAGATCGCGGGGAGGGACCTGCGCGGATTCGGGATCGGGGGTCTGGGAATTTACCTGCGGGGATGGGAAGGGGAGGAGGGGATCGGAGAAGGGGGCGGCGGCGCGAGTTGGGGTTTGTGTGGCCTGCCCTCTGCGCGTGTGGTGCTTTTTCTTTGGGAAGGGGGCGGCTTTTGGGAGGCGGAGGAAGGGTTTTCTTGCCTTGGGGAAGAGGTCAATGCTGCTTTAGTTTGGGCGAATTACGATTCCTATCGTGTTTTTTAGACTTATACGAATGCGAAATACTAGACTAAATAAACAAGTTTAAAGATGAGATGGATGCGAACAAAATTTGAACAAGACATGTCTACAACTTATGGGCAGGATAGGCACGTGTCCAAATCTTAAACTTAAGGCATCATGAAGAGAGGCACAATAGGGTTAACCTCAGGCTCAACTCAAACTATAGAAGAAAAAATATGGAGAATCAGTTCTATTGTTTACGAGCTTGCATTGTTATCATCTAAATGTAATTGGATAAACAAACAAAGTTGTTGATGAATTTTAAATAAACCGTCTGACAAAGAAAAAGTGGGGTGAATATAATAGCTTGGACCCTACCAAACTCAATAACGAAAGTTTCGTAAGGGGATTGGAGCAGGCTACCATGAGACAAAAGATCCTCTTTCTAAAGGAATTCGATTCGAAACTCTTATATGTCCAAGGTCAAGTAGAGATATCCTAAAGAGGAGGTGGTCATATCAATGATGAAGTCTAATTTGCCTACAACAGTGATGATATTTAGCTCGGTTATATCACCCACATTCTTAGGTTATTTTAGAAAGCAGCCACATGCTACATTAATTCATACAGAGGTACAATGCACGAGAGACCGAAAAGGAGCAACCGGAAATCAATATATCCAAGCACTTTGAGAAAACAACACACAAAAATTAAAAAAGACAGATGCGCCTTGGAGTTTCCTGTGTTGAACGCTACTTCTCGCGCCTGACTCTGATCATTGGGCGACCAATAGAGAAGGAGGTGAAGTCCATCATCAGGAGGAGCCTCCTCGCATCTTACCTGATTTATGGACCTCTCAAGCGGATCTTTAAGAATAACAAGGTTTTACCCGTTGTGGCACTTCGATGAAGGCATGTGAGCTTCTAGGACCACATCACCAATTGCACTAGTTGAAATCATCTATGTAGGGCCTTAACATCACCTTAATTCAACCATAAGCTCTACAAGGGTGCACCTGGATTCTGAAGAGAGCAGATGTCCACTACAAATATGGTGCCAGTTGATGCGACACATGTACGACTTCTCACTGGTTCGTCTGCAGCATCACAGAGCACACCTTCATGGTGGACATGGAACATGAGAATATTAGTGAATTCCCATAGTGACGTCGATGTTGCCTCGTCGACATATTCCACAAACCCTAGACCTACCAAACCTGCGGACAAGTAGGAAATGCCAACCATGATCATCTCAACACAGGGGAAGCCATCATGAAGGCAAGGTTGAGCTCTGGATAACTTATTTTCTACACCACCACCACCCAGGCACAAAGACCAAACAAACCAAGCTACGTTGTGAGCTATTTTCTTGGATTCTTGGACCAAATGCAACTATGGGACAATATTTGCATCTTTCGCTCCCTAGGGAGTTGTCCATAGGACTATGAATCCACAGTGAGCGTCTGGAGTACCCACTATAGAACCATTTCGCGTAAAATGGCATCCTTCTATGTTGCAAGTGTCTTAGTATGAAATTCTTGATGTATCCCATGATTATGATATCTCATGACTTACCAGTTATACTCGACTTCATATCGATCTTTACGCTCTTCACTACATCATCCTCTTCAAACTGATCTAAGCAGGTAGTTTAGTTTTATGAGCTTCGATGTTGATTCTGCCAATAGATGAATTGGTTATTTATAGAACGGAGGAGCTATATGTAGGTACAGATAGGGTCTAGTACCTTAATTCTTTATCAACCATGGCGGGTAACTTGAATTACTGTGTGAATTCACTTCAAGGACCTACCAACATCCAGACTCCAAGTATGAGTTGAATTAGCTAAACAAAAAGGTTGAAAAGATTGATAGGATCAACCGAGTAAAGATGACTCAGAGAGACTCAGAGAATCGCTCGAGTAAAAAAAATACTTGAATTAGATGGCGATGAAAAGAACAAAAAGATACATGGTTAAATGGTGTCAAAGTCTCGTGCCGATATCGCTTGGGAACTAAATGGTTTTGGATTGTTAGAAGAATACTTAGTTGGGATTTGATGTGTTTGTTTGACTGGGACTCATTGGATAGTATGGTTGGGTCTAGCACACCCCAGGTGACACAACAAAACAACATAATGAACTCAAATCAGTTGACCTCTTCACAAATAGTCGGGCAAACTAGGAGAAAGGATCCCCTCCCTCCCTAAGACCGCACATCCTTGCGCCACAGGTTACAAGTTTAGAACTCTCTCTGGCGCCTCTATTATTTTTGGGTCTAAAAATCAGATCTATTTTTCGCAACTTTTGTTTTCTTTGTTCGATTTTGCCTCTTGTCTTTTTATCAGTTTTTCATTTTTGTTTTAGTACATACTCTTTATTTTTGTTGTTCCTCAAATGCAATAGGAGGAAAAATGCTTGGCGAGCTTTGTTGAGTCATAACGTTGTCGATGCATATATTTTCATATACGACAGACACATGCTTTAGTGTGCATTAATCCAAGAAAATATTGGTGTATTGGGCACTAGTTGTTGTATCAAACTATGCGCATTCCACACACAAACCAAATCTGGTAAAAGATGAAGTAAAAATATATGCATTGAAGGTACCAAAATGAGATTTTCTTTGAACAACCAAATGAGTTATTGCTTTAATAACTTATATATCAATGGAAATATAACAGAAAAATGCATTTCCTAATATATATATGCTCGGTAAAAAAGTTATTATTATTATTTTTCTTTTAGAAAATACCACTAGCACCGTATTATGCTTGAAGCCATCCTGTCGAGTAGAGAATAGGCTCCCCGCGGGACTCCCATGGCGATCGATAGATGGATATATTCAAAAGTATGTTATTTATATATTATTATATTTTACCTCCTCCACACACATGATATAAAAATTACGGAGCAATTATGCTACTTCCTCCGATTTAAATGAATGGATTTGGATTTGTATAAATTCGGATGTATGTAACACTATTTTGGATCGGAGTGAGTACTTATATTGAAAAGCAAAACTTATCATGGGGTTTAATCCACTAAGAAACCGAATACCAATATGCTCTGACAGAACTATTAGCATGTTGATATGTTGGAAATGTATCTATAATTTTTGATGCTCCATGCTTGTTTAGTATCTACTTTGCTTTACTTGTCCACACTTTGAGGTGTTTTTACATGTTTTCTGGTACTAACCTATTAACAAGTTGCAACAGTGCCAGATGCCTGTTTTCTGCTGTTTTTGGTTTCAGGAAAGTTAGTAAGAAAATATTCTCGGAATTGGACGGGACGAAGGACAAAGTCAATAACTTTCCGTGAGGAACAAGAAGTCCAGAGGGGAGCCCGGAACGCCAGCCAGGGGGCCAGACCCACCATAGGCGCGGGTAGGCCCAGCCCCGCGCCTGGCTAGGGTTTGGGCACCCTAGCCGCCTCCCGGTCTCGCCCCTTTGCCTATAAGAAGCCCCCGATACAGAAACCCTGGGTACCCGGTCAGAAATCCACGAAACTGTCTGTAGCCGCCGCCACCATCGTCCCTGGATCGGGGGGATCTGAAGCTCTTCCCGGCACCCTGTCGGAAGGGAGATCATCCCGGAGGCCTTCTCTCCGGTATGATTCGTGAGTAGTTCCACCTTGGACTATGGGTCCATGTAGTAGCTAGATGGTTGTATCTCCTCCTTTGTGCTTTCATGTATAGATCTTGTGAGCTCCGTTCATGATCAAGATCTAATCTATTTTTAATCATGCATGTTATATTTGCAGGGATCCGATGGATATTGAGATTATTATGTTGGTTTGATTAATGGTTTTATCTTTATGATTCTATCATGTCTGTGTTGTTTGTGATCTTGCATGCTATCCGTTGCTAGTGGTTATCTTGGCCAAGTAGTTGCTAGTGACTCCAAGAGGGAGTATTTATGCTCGATAGTAGGTTCATGACTCTAGTTTCCAAGGGAAGTGACAGAAATCTCTTCGGTTGTAGATGTGTTGTTGCTACTAGGGAGAAAACAACGGTCTCTTATTCATGGAACATGTGGACTGTTTACCTTACACACTTTGCTTAAAGCAGTTGTCTGTTGCTTGCAACTTAATACTGGAGGGGATTCGGATGATAACCTGAAGGTGGACTTCTAGGCATAGATGCAGTTGGATGACGGTCTATGTATATTGTTGTATTGCCCAATCAACCTCATAGGATCTTTCTGGCTAGTAATTGCATTGTTATGCCTTGCTCAGTTCCTGTCAATTGCCCCGCTGTAATTTGTTTACCCTTCATGCCATGTTGTTTATCTAAGGAGAGCACCTCTAGTGAACTATGGACCCCGGTCCAATATTTACCATTGATACATCTTCCACAGTTACTTGTTTACTTGCTGCAAACCATTACCTTCCACACCATACGTTTAATCCTTTGTTACAGCAAACCGGTGAGCTTAACAACCTCATTTATTCGTTGGGGCAAAGTCTTGAGTTTGTGTTGTATAGGTCTCCACGTTGTTTGCAACACCTGTGTGACGTTTCCTTCCTCCTTCTGGTTCGATAACCTCGGTCTCAACTGAGGGAAAACTTGTTGCTTGCTCTTCACACACCCTGCGCTTGGGGTTACCAACGAAGTGCCACGTCGAGCATCATCAAGACTTCCTGGCGTCGTTGTCGGGGAACTAAAAGGCCATCAAACTTCTTCCTCCCCGTCAAGCACTAGCTACTTTCTGGCGCCGTTGCCGGGGAGGCTAAGGACGTCTTCACTAGGGGAGTCCTTCACTTCCTTTCTCTTTACTTTGTTTTTAGTTTGCTTTATTTCTTTTGCTTGGTTTTGTTTGTCTCTTTTCAAAAAACCCAAAAAAATTAGTCTAGCTTGGTTTGCTTGCCTTATTCAAAAACACAAAAAATTAGTTCCTACTCTAGCTGTTGCTGCTGTTTTTGGCTTGCCCACCTTTGCCAAAATGAACTCTGCTGAGAACACCAAGTTGTATGACTTCACTAGCACAAACAACAATGATTTCCTTAGCACACCTATTGCTCCACCTGCTCCTGATGCTATCTTTTATGAAATTAAGCCTGCTTTGTTGAATCTTGTGATTGTAGGGGTTCGTAGCATGGAAAACAAAAAATTCTACCGCATGCACACAAACAAGCCAAGATCTATCTACTAGATTGTAGCAACGAGTCGATAGAAGCACTCACCCTCGAAGATTCCAAAGCGGTTAACGAGAGCAGATTCTCGTGGGTGATGTAGTCGTACACTTGCTGATCTCAAGATCGCGTAGACGATCCTTCCGGCGCTGCTTTCCGGCAGCGCTTTCGCAGTCGGTCACACGTTCGATACTCGATGAAGACCTTCCTCTCCCTTGTTCCAGCAGGCAGCGGAGGTTGTAGTTCTCCCCTCGCGAGTCCGACAGCATGACGGCGTGGTGTCGGAAGTAGAGAGAAGATCCCGCAGGGCTTCGCCTAAGCCATTGCGAGTTATGATGGATCTAGGGTTTCCCGGTGATCTAGGGTTTAGAAGACCGGGAGGAGGATGAGGTGTCGACAGTGGCTAGGGAGGCGGCGACGGCGCGAGGCGGCGTGCAGCGGCGACGGCGACGGCGGCGCACAGGTGTGGGGAGGGCTAGGGCTTGTGTGTTTGGGGGCAGCCCTCCCACTCTATTTATGAGAGGGGGGCAGCCTTGAGAGAGGGGAGTTTGAATCCACTTCCAAACCCAAGTTGGAAGTACTCTTTCCTTCTTCCACTAGGAAACCATTGTTCCAGTTTGACTTTTCAAACCTCCCGTTTAACTTTCAATTTAGAGCCTTAATTCTCTCTCACATATGTCCACACCAAGTGACCTAGGATATGATCCAATCATTCCACTTACCCATGACACATTCATGGACCATTCCCCTTCCGGACCGGTGAACCTTCTAGAACCTTCTAGAACCTCTCTGATGAAAATATCAGAATCTTTCCCGAACTCCGGAATCGGACTTTCTTTATATGAATCTTATTCTCCGGAACATTCCGGATCTCCTCGTGATATCCCGGATCCCATTCGAGACTCCGAACAACATTCGGTATCCCTACTAACATTCCATATCTACTAAACAACATCGAATCCTTAAGTGTGTCTCCCTACGGTTCGTGAATTATGCGGACATGACCGAGACACTTCTCTGATCAATAACCAATAGAGGAATCTGGAAATTCATATGGTTCCCACATATTTCTACGATTACTTTGCGATCGAATGAACCACTTACATACGATACCGATTTCCCTTTGTCTCATGATAGTTTACTTATCCGAGGTTTTGATCGTTGGTATCTCTGCATACCTAGTTCAACCTCGTTACCAATAAGTACTCTTTTCTCGTTCCCGTGATATGTGATCCCTTGTGAGCCAGTCACATGCTTGCAAGCTAATTGGATGACATTCCATCGAGAGGGCCCAGAGTATATCTATCCGTCATATGGATGGACAAATCCCACTCTTGATCCATGTGCTTCAACACATACTTTCCGAACACTCAATGCCACCTTTATAGCCACCCAGTTACGGTGTGGTGTTTGATGTCATCAAATCATCCTTCCCGTGATGGTGATTAGTATGATCTCATGGTCGAAGGAATTAGGTTACTATGTATCAGGAAGCTTATAGCAAACAAACTATTGAAATGACTTGATCTTTATGCTACGCTTATCTATAGGAGTATGTCCATCATACCATTCTCCTAATGATATGATATTGTTGTTAATAACATCTCAATGTATATGATCTAGAAACCACGATCATCTATTAACCAACAAGCTAGTATTATAAAGAGGCTTTACCAGGAACTCTAATTTAGTTTACAAATCACACAAGTATTAATGTTTTCGGTTAATACTGTTATAGCACGAATGTAAATATTTATCATAAACACAAAGATATAATAATAACCACTTTTATTATTTCCTCTAGGGCATATCTCCAACAGTCTCTCACTTGCACTAGAGTTAACTAATTTAGATTACATGGTAATAAACCGAACACCCATGGCGGTTTGGTGATGGTCATGTTTTGCCCTCGGGAGAGGTTTACTCAACGAATCCGCCACATTCAGATCTGTGTGTACTTTGCAAATCTTTATGTCACCATCTTGGACATGCTCTCGAATAGCGTGAAAACGTAACTTGATATGCTTCAGCTTCTTGTGTGACCTTGGTTCTTGCGCATTGGCTATGGCGCCCATGTTATCACAATAGATAGACATTGGGTCCAACACACTTGGAACCACACCGAGCTCTGTAATGAACTCCTTCATCCATATCGCCTCTTGTGAAGCCTCCGAAGCAACTATGTATTCCGATTTAGTTGAAGATCTCGCCACAACGCTTTGCTTTGCACTCCTCCAGCTAACTGTTGCACCATTCAAAGTAAATACGTATCCAGATTGAGATTTAGAATCATCCGGATCGGTGTTCCAACTAGCATCGGTGTAACCATTAACAACGAGCTGTTCATCACCTCCATAAGAAAGAACCATATCCTTAGTTCTTCTCAAGTACTTAAGGATGTTTTTGACCGGTGTCCAATGATCTACTCCTGGATCACTTTGATATCTGCTAGTCAAACTAACAGCATATGCAATGTCGGGTCTAGTACATAGCATGGCACACATAAGAGATCATATGACTGAGGCATAGGGAGTCTTACTCATCCTTTCTCTATCTTCTGCCATTGCAGGACTTTGAGTTTTACTCAAGGTCGTATTGGGCAACATGGGTAAGAACCCTTTCTTGCTATCTTCCATTCCAAACCTCTTTAGAACTTTGTCCAAATATGTACTCTGTGACAATGATATTAGGCGTCTCGATCTATCTCTATAAATCTTTATGCCTAATATGTAAGCTGCTTCGCCAAGATATTTTATTGAAAAACTATTATTCAAATAATCCTTGACACTATTAAGAAGGTCTACATCATTCCCAATCAACAGTATGTCATCTACATATAGTATTAAGAATGCTACAGAGCTCCCACTCACTTCTTGTAAATACAAGCTTCTCCATAAGTTTGTATAAAACCAAAGCTTTTGATCACCTTATCAAAACGTTGATTCCAACTCCGGGATGCTTGCTTCAATCCATAAATGGACCGTTGAAGTTTGCATACCTTGTTAGCATCTTTAGGATCGACAAAACCTTTGGGTTGCATCATATACAACTCTTCATCAATGTCTCCATTGAGGAACGCTGTTTTGACATCCATCTGCCATATCTCATAATCATAATATGCAGCGATTGCTAACATAATCCTCACAGACTTTAGCTTCTCTACTAGTGAGAAAGTCTCATCGTAGTCAACTCCTTGAATTTGTCGAAACCCTTTTGCGACAAGTCGAGCTTTATAGACAGTAACATTACCATCAGCATCTGTTTTCTTCTTGAAAATCCATTTGTTCTCGACAGCCTTCCGGCCATCCGGTAAGTCCACCAAAGTCCATACTTGGTTTTCGTACATGGATCCAATCTCGGATTTCATGGCTTCTTGCCATTTATTGGAATCTGGGCTCATCATCGCTTCCTCATATGTCACAGGGTCATCGGTGTTGTCCACCAACATGACACTCATAACGGGATCATACCAATCAGGAGTGGTACGAGTTATCGTTGACCTGCGAGGTTCCGTAGTAACTTCAACCGAAGTTTCATGATCAATATCATTAGCTTCCTCTCTTATTGGTGTAGGCGCCACAGGAACTACTTAGTTTTTGTTTGCTTTGATTAGTTTGTTTAGTTTTATTGAGTAGTTTGGACCCCCGTTCTCGCTGTGTTGTTTTGTAAATAAGTTCGTTTGGTGTTTGGAAAGGAGTAGTAAGTTCTTGCTTGAAGTGCAAGAGGAGCTTGCATTGACTGTGACTTAGACTTTAGCATGACATGCTAGGTGTTGTTTTAACATTATGCTTAGTGATTATTGCTGTAGCATGTTTTGTTCCAAACAATTGGGATTGCTTAGTGTGCCTGAAAGAAATTATGCGTTGTTTTAGCATGCAAAAGCATAGTATTGTGGTATTCTCCTTTGATGTTTTTGCTTGGGTTGACTTGGCACATGCTCACACCATGTTATGACTATGACAAGTCACCATTAGCCTCTATGATCATTTAGTCCTTGACTTTGCGGTGACCCAACATACCACTGCATGATGTAGTACACTATAGTCGTTGATATAACACCAATGAAACACCGTTCACTAGTATTACATCCCTCAGAGTGGTACAACAGAAACACAGCAGGTCCAAGACATGATTATGGGTTACAACTCAACTCTTTACACAAGATCCAGAGAACACTCTAGGTTAAAGAGAGAGAAAGAAACTTCTTACAAAGAAGAATCAGAAATAAATAACTCAAAAACTATCATACTATTAAGACTAGTACCTTAACTAATGGTCTGGCATTGCTGCTATCGCAATACCCTACAGAAATAGGTTCTATGGCTAGAGATTATATTCCTATCTAATTAGTAACTTCGTCTTCACTTGAGTTGGTGTATATGTTGACCTTCTTGACTTAATTGAAGAGCTTTAGCTCTTGATGATGATTCCTGGAGCATAACTTGATGTAGACGTCGTATTAATAGTTGCAGAATCTAGCAAGGGTTAAGAAGATACGTTGAGTACGAGCGTACTCAGCAAGTTCACTAGAAAAGGAGTGTTTGATGCACTATATCTACAGCCATAGACCGTAGGTCGTAGGCAATGCAAGTTTTCATAAACATTTCTTCAAAGGTTGCTTTTATTCCGAAAAGCTATGTCCGTCAGCCTTCACGGGTTTACCAGAACTTTCATGGAGTTCCTTTCCCGCCGCGTTCGCAGCTCCTTCCCGGAACAGGGAGTAACAATTTACAGTTCTTCACTCTGTAGAGGTGCGCTACTTTACCCATGAGAGATCAAATCCTTGTTGTACAACCGGGCGATCTTTCCCGTCCACACTTCCTATGGTGTGGGGCCCAGTAGATGATCCAAGCGAATCGCTGCCCCCTTCGCGACCTCGCATGCCTCCCTGGTGTACACCATGCCCACACATTGAATTACATCAATGGTTTATACAGTCCGTTAGAGCCAGAACTATCATGGGATGTTGAGGGTTCCCACCCATATGCTACATATCCTCTACGAAATACCAATTAATATGCATGCTACGAGTGATAACAGCCACAACCTGCACATCCGGCTACATGCGAGAGAAAGAAGATACAACTGACTTCTTCGTCCCATTCCAAATCTCATGGTTAACGCGTAATATACGACGCAAGAATCACTAGCGATATTGGTTGTTAAGTCCTAGATAATATTTTCCTTTACCACCGGAACTTTCATAGTAGGTTATTAACTCATGGTAAATAACCTATAATCATATTATTATGAAAATAGTGTTTTCGGACCCTTTTCAAATGCAGGTGATGACAAGACTAGATTTGTAAAATACTTTACAGAAAATAATAAAGGACATGAGCAAGTGTGAACTTGCCTTTTTTATTGTAAGATTATGCACTCACGGTCTTCGAGACAATATAAGATCCAATATCTGAAATCAGCATCATTGGTCTAGTAAGGACTAATGTTTAAAGAAGCAAGATGCTATTATGCATAAGTAATGTAATGCAAGTTGATAAACTCGAATCCCGGGGATAACATTGATCTAGGTTTTGGATACTGGAAATGGTTTCTTTGGAATGTGTTGCCCTTTTTAGATTAAGTTTCACACTTGTGCTTCTTATTAAGGCTTGTGAGTGTGTGTGAAACAATATGTAATTACAATATCATAAAACTATGAGATACACAAAAATGTGAAATGCTACTCAAGATTGCTTATACTATAATTGTTTATCTTCAAATTTTTACTTTACAAGTAATGTCACTTATAAAGAACTTAAGTGTTATCAAACCTAAGTATACAAGTAAAGTATAAAGTAAGGTGATTACGATAATTGTCATATGTTGACTGAAGTGGCAAAACGAATAACTTTTGAAGAAAAGATTTCTTTATTAAGGTTTAAACAATCCTTGTGGTTTATCAAATGTGGTCGATGTTGTTTGAGCTTGCTTGAATAGTTTGGACTTGATATGCTTTACGACTTAATTATAATAGACCAAGGTTAAATATAAAACACATAACGATATCCTTACCATAGTATTTGAAGTATTGTAGACTAAAGTTAACTTTAAAGACATATATGGACTTAAGGTATATTGCTTATGTTATTTGTACCTTGTGTACTTCATAATGTTTCTCTAAGGATACTTTAAGAATGGTAACACTTCTATTTGAATAGTGGTTTCCTAACCTTATACATGTATCAAAGGATTTATCTCCTTATAAGGGTGTGGTTATGGTTTGTGAATAAGTAAACAATATTATTTACTACTTATGAATTATCTCTGGATTTAGTCCATTATAAATTTGTGAGTGAAACAATGGTAAAAGATTTTATTTGGTTAAACTATCATTCTTGAATATTTTATATTTGTTAAAGATCTTTTTAGAAGATAAACTACACATATGGTTGAATGATAATTCAATAAAATTGTATTTTAGAATGTGTAGAACCATCTTGACTTCATATTATCATCATTTAAGACTAATACTATTTATTAGACTCAATTATCTAATTTTAAAAATATTAGCAATTTTTATTTACCCTTATATGGATTATTTACTAAGGAAATAGGTTTAAATTCAAGTTATTAAAGTG
The DNA here is from genome assembly GCA_916181665.1 of Avena sativa. NCBI lineage: Eukaryota > Viridiplantae > Streptophyta > Magnoliopsida > Poales > Poaceae > Avena > Avena sativa. Next base: position 362,256,043 of record OV702279.1, on the reverse strand, counting down.
TTTAAATTTTTATTTACTTCAAAAGTGAAATATTATATATTTAACATGTAGGTATTATTTTTGTGATCATTTTGGTATATTATATGTATTTTTATGATTTTTAAATAATAAGATATGATTTTTATAAGATTTACTACTTTATGTAACATCCCAAAAATACTAAACTTGGATCATCAAACTCTAATCATCAAAATTAGTGTTAACAAAAACTTTTCCAATTAAAATATGAAAGCATTCATATGTGTGTGCATTAAAATTTGGATTCTTTTGAATTGCCATGGTTCTATGTTTCTTTGCTTGTAAAATGATTATTAGGTGAAATAAACATCATCTAAACAATCCCCAAACTGTTCCCAAAGACAAACAAATCAAAACAAACAAATTAAGTGAATGGTCACTTTGGCCAAATTAACTCCCATGCCTACTTTGGCTATCCCTAACTTTCAGAACTTAACAGAAACATGTATGGATCTTTGCACCCCTTGATATTACTCATAACAAGGTACCAAGGCCCACTTTGTGATCATCCAAAAACATTTAAATGCTTAGTTTAAATGGCAGTTTAAAATTGAATCTATTTCATATGGGAAGATCCCACTATTTTAAAAACCACTCAAATAAGCTCAATTTTCAAAACCCAAGCATCCACAGGATCCTCAACACATGCCTAGCACACACACCAAAAATATTTTCAAAATTCAAAACTCAAGTTCTTGCGGCCATTTCATCAAACAGGCTGCAGATTCAAATCAACAAAATCACAAACACTATTTTGAGTAGTGTTTTGGCCAACCTTCTTCCCTCTCTAGTTACAACTAGCCTTAGTAGATCATCTAGCAACCTTAACTAACCTCTAGCACCACTGTGAGCTTGCCAATTCCATTAATGGTGAGCAGGCCGAGAGCACCCATGACACCCCAGTGTGGACAGCAAGCTAGGAGAAGAACTAGCCATGCCAACCTTGTCTGGGAGGTAGCCCATGCCTCACCGCCCCCTCTCGACCAGCCCTAGCTCGGAGACGGCGACTAGAACCGCCAGGAACGCCGCGCCCGCGCTGCTGTCGACCATGCCGACGAGCACCCCAGTGCACGCACCGTTCCCACGCAACCCGACCACCTCGAGACCTCGCCGCCCGCCAGCATGCACCCCACCGTCCCAGGAGACCACCAGACATGCTCGTTTCACCGCCCATACCCCGCAGCCACCGCTCGCCGTGGAGTTCGCCGCCTCTGCCTCATAGAGCATCGCATGTTCCCGACCATTTGACACCGCCCCTACACGTGCATTTAAACCTTAGAGCATCGCCAGGAGACCACCCGTCGATCGCCAACCTTGGCCATGCCTCTAGCCACTCGTAGCCATGTCGCCACCGTCGTCTGCCCATCCCTCTCGGTCTCGTCGTCGAGCCTATAAAAGGAGACGACCCCCGCTCGATTTCGTCACACCATCTCACTCCCCTCACCTCACTGATCATTCCACCACTTAGCCGGAGCACGAGGAGCAGCAGCTCGCCGGAATTGCGCCGGAGCAGGCCGCCTCTGGAGAAGAAGGGAGTCATTGATTTCGACCACCCCCGGAGCTGCCGCGACCACCCCTGAGTTCGCCGTCGTTGACCTCGTCGTTTTCCTGCCTCACCGTCATCACTAGAGCCCCGTTATGCCCCCTATGCACCCCCACTGAGCCGCTAGGGTTCGAGCTCGCCGGTGACTTGTTCATCGTCGACGACGACCCTCAGCCGTTGATCTCACTTCTAATCCAACGCACCACATCGCCCCGTACCGCTTCGCGTTTAATAAGCCACTGACCAGTAGACCCCCCCTTTGTGTGATGATTGAAAGTAGTTAAGTATTGTTTGGTGATTGTGTACCTCGTATTTATTCATAGACGCTAGTACCGACCAAGGATACGAGGAGGAAGGAGGATACTACGAAGAAGAAGCCGAGGAAAACTTCAACCACTGCTCTACACAAGGCAAGCTAACACTTGCAAGATACTCTACTTTACCAAGCTTATACTGATACCGATGCAAGCCTTACTAACCAAGTTGACCTATGCAAGCTAACACTTGCAATTATGAAAGTTAGATAACCTATGCAATGCACTAAGCATGCTTGGTTAGACACATTTGATGATACCCAATCCTAGTTTTACTTGCAAGCTTTCTACTTTATTTCTTTATCAAAGCTATTACTTAGAGCTTACTTAAGTGATTTGTAGATTCTAGGAAGATAATTGAAGGTTGCATAAAGAGCATTAAATTTGGCCTAAGCTAGATAATCTTGATATCATCCTAAGGCATGAGATTGAACTTAGTTAAACTCCACTTGTTTACCACCCCTCATTAGTACTTACCCCCACTTGTAGATGCTAGTGCTAAGCATAAAACTTGATCAACTTTAGATGGGAATACTTGGTGGAAAATGGTTATGAAAACCTTAGAATGATGAGTCATTCTACTGAGATGTTTTGACATGTGTTTCCGAACACCAGATGATTTGGATGATGAAAATGTTAAGGCATGAGCCTTAGCCCTTTACAAAACTGATGGTTGTATGGATGCGATACCATTCCAATCTTACCGTACAACCACAATACCCGAAAATTTGGGTAGGGCTTGACTGGAAACTTATATACCTTAGTATGGGTTCCCTCACGGCCAAGGTCTGAGCTGAGGCTACCTTGTGAAGATTGTCCACCTGTGCAGTACCCAAGATGACAGTTGGTCATGGTTGGGAGGCCAAACTCACAGGAGAGGTGCCTATACTAGGGCGTGTAATTGAAAAGTTAGGATTGATTATCCGCATACAGGATTTGTTCCTGACGGATGTATCGAATGTTGTGGTGAAAGTGTACAATCTCTGCAGAGTGTCAAACTATTCGAATAGCCACGTCTGCGGTTATGGACAGTTGAAGTGGCCATACTGTTCCCCCGTCAGATGTTTTCAAAATGACTTATGAAATGAATTGAGATTTTGACTTGACCACAACAGAGTTGTGATATGAAATACAAGTTACCACTTAGGTGTTATAAAATTTCAACTAGCTTTTCTTGCTTTTTGAACTTACTAGAGGTAAATCTGGCTTTTTGCAAAACAACCCTAGAGCTTAGTGTCCTACTACCAAAAAACCCCTTCACTTGTTAGTATTAGTTTGCGAGTACTTAAAGAGTACTCATGGCTTTGTCCCTGGCTATTCCCATGGCCAGACTATGAAGAGGAGTACCAGGACGAAGGACCCCAGGAAGGTTACGACAACTAGGATCATCTCCCATCGTCAGCATTGCCTGTGACCCCGAAGATGGAGCTTCACCTACGCTACCTTTATTATTACGTATTTCCGCTGCTTGAGTTGTACTAAGAACTGGATCATGAGATCCTTATTTGTGTAAGACATTATGTATGGTGTGTAATGGATGATGTACTGTGGTATCCAATTTTGTTATGTCTCGCAAAAATGGTAATCCTGGGATTGCGATGTATGGCATAACAGGCATCTGGGATTAAAAATCCGGGTGTTGACAAGTTGGTATCAGAGCCATCCTGACCATAGGAGACCCTAGTTAGACTGGACGTTTGAATCAAAAACTTAGTTTCAAAACCAAAGGAAGCAAATATTTACAAAAACTTATTCCCATTCTTATCACCTTGATTCTTTCATAAAAATTCATGTTCCTCAAAAACTCTTGCAAAATACATAAAATCTGACACACTTGATCACTCTACTAACTTACTCATCCTATATTCTTATAGATGGACGTGAAGTATAGAAAGTTTTATCAGTTGGGGAATGGAGGAGACCTTATCTTTGAGCAGGATTTGGACCAGCTTTCCGCACCCCGAGTTCTTTGGAGCTCAACTCAATGATCAAGGAGGAAAAGATCTGCAATGGCTAATAGTTGCAAGTCTCCGAGGAAAGATTGAACCTCCCACTGCCGAGGGAATTCAGTTCACCTTAAGAGAGAACAACTGGCTAGATGGACTTGCCAGGGCCATGCAAGAAGCTCTTGCCCGTCTGTGTGGGTAGTGTATCAACCAGATCAAGGGTACCCGCTTTGAGTTTTGTCCAAGGCGTGATGCTATGGGACAGCCACTGGAAGCCCCATACCACCACGAGCTGAAGACTCAGTTGGACCACCTTAGCTTCATGATGTACGATCATCAACAAGAATTGGATAATTGCCGTGACTACTCCAACCACAAGTCTGCCATCATCAAGACGATGGATCAGACCATCGCCATGCTAGCGAAGGATCGCAAGTCTCGCCGCCGTCATCTCGACAAGAAGGAGCGCATCATTGCCCGTCTTTGCCACCGTATCTCGGATTTGGAGGAGACCATCCACGAGAGAGACATGCAATTGGAGGAAAGGGAGAATGCCGGAGAAGATCTTCGTGGAGACCCCTACTCCTATCTCAGCGATGATGATGATTTTCTGGAGGATCAGGCTATGGACTTCTTCACCGATGAGGATGATTTCGCCTTCATTGATGACGATGAGGATGACGATTACACCGACTCCAAGGAGTAGTAGCACTTGAGCACTAGCGTAGTGAGTTGTATTCAGTCCCACTGTATCATAGTTTCCAGAATGGTTCTTAAAACCATCTGTTTACCTTTGTTGTGGTGTGTGTTTGTATCGTGTGCTATGCATGAATGAATGAAAAGCAAGTTGCTAGAAAATCTGAGTCAAACTTTAAAAACTTTTCAAAGTCCCTGAACCTTAGAAATTTCCCTCTTTTCTCATGATCTATCTCAATCTTCAGATGCCTCGCAGAGGAGGTGGTTCATCCCTGGACCCAATGTTGCAGATCCTGCAAATGTTGGTTTATGACCGCGAAGCCGAAAGAGCTGAACGTCAAGCCAACCTAGCCACCCTTCAGTAGATAGCTCAGCTGGCCCACAACAATCAAGGCCAAGGAAATCAGGAAAACCATGGATCTAAGCTCAAGAATTTCCAGAATACCAACCCACCTGTTTTCACTAAGTCGGAAGAGCCCCTAGACGCCGATGATTGGCTGCAAACCATGGAAAACAACCTAGAAGTCGCCGGAGTGGAAGCCAACGAGAAAGTTCTGTTCGCCACCCACTATCTAGCTAGAGATGCAAGAGCATGGTGGAACAACGTTCATGCAATAACCGGAGGACAGATGATGACTTGGGAGGAATTCAAGGTCAAGTTCAGCAGAACCCATGTGCCACCGGGTTTGATCAAGAGGATGAGAGATGATTTCAGAGAACTAAAGCAAGGACGGATGACCGTAGTGGAATACCATGACAAATTCTTGTCATTAGCTAGGTATGCCCCGGATGAGATCGACACCGAAGCCAAGAAGAAAGAGAGATTCTTGAATGGTCTGCACGATGAGATGCAGACAGTGTTGGTCAATATCCTCTTTGCCGATATTGAAGACCTTGTCGACTCTGCCATCAAGATGGAAGGAAAGATCAACCAAGCCAATGAGAACCGCAAGCATCGCATGATGCATCAGCCAGGAACCCATCAGACCCCAAAGTATCGCCCTAACCCATCACCAGGATTTTCCCCGAGAACCAACAGACCCCCGATGAACCGTCCGACTTATCCCAACCGTGGAAACCCAAGGCCCGGAGGAAATCACAACAACCCCGACAACTCTGGCAATTTCAACCTTGCACCACCCAAGTTCAACAACAACAATGCTGCCGCCAACACCAACACTGCCCCGAGGACTGGAAGCAATGCTATGCCTATTGCAGCAAAGGACAAGTCGCAAGTGACTTGTTATGATTGCGGAAATAAGGGTCACTACTCCAATGAATGCCCCAAGAAGAATGCCGCAGCCCCCAATGCAAATGCCCCAGCTCAGCAATAGCGTCGTGTTCAGCCAGGAAGAAGGTTTGCCCCAGGGAATTCACTCAACCGCAACGGCCGCCTTTTTCTCATGCATGCTGAAGAAGCCCAGGAAGCGCCAGACGTCGTGCTGGGTATGTTTTCTGTTAATTCAGTACTTGCTAGAGTGTTGTTTGATTCTGGTGCATCGCACTCATTTTTCACCGAAGAATTTGCATGCACTAGTAAGATTCAACCAACAAAACTGAAGCATGTTATGATTGTTCAAATCCCCGGTTCAACCACCAAAGCTAGGCAAATTTGCAAAGCCGTCCCTATCCGAATCCATGGCATATATTTTTATGCTAATCTGATAGTACTTGGAACTAAAGGTTTGGAAGTAGTACTAGGAATGGATTGGATGTCCAAACATAAAGGATTAATTGACTGTGCCAAGAAAGCCATAACCATGACCAGTACAGCCGGAATATCAGTCGAGCATATATCTGAAACCTTACCCCGTCAATTCAAGTGCAACAAGAGTATAGCCCAACCTACCATTGACCAAGTCCGGATAGTCTGTGAATAGCCCGATGTATTTCCAGATGTTTTGCCCGGTATGCCCCCAGATCAGGATATCGAGTTCATCATTGAACTAATCCCCGGAACCGGACCCATAGCCCAGAGACCATATAGTATGAACCCGTCTGAACTAGCAGAACTGAAGAAGTAACTAGATGCCATGTTGGAAATTGGATTGATTCAACCAAGTGCGTCACCATGGAGATCACCTGCTTTGTTCGTGGACAAGAAGGATGGAGGTAACCGTTTGTGTACGAATTATCGGAAGTTGAATGATGTCACTATCAAGAACAAGTACCCATTGCCCAAGATAGAAGATCTGTTTGATCAATTGACCGGTGCCAAAGAGTTTTCTAAGATTGATCTTAGAACAGGCTATCATCAACTCAAGATTCGTGCAGAGGATATTCCAAAGACTGCCTTTACCACAAGATATGGACTATACGAGTATACCGTCATGTCTTTTGGATTAACCAATGCCCCCGCTTATTTCATGAATCTCATGAATAAGATTTTTATGGACTTCCTGGATAAGTTTGTCGTTGTTTTTATCGACGACATTCTGATTTATTCCAAATCAGAAGAAGAACATGAGCTACACCTAAGGACCATTCTTGGAACCCTTAGAGAGCATCAGTTGTATGCCAAGTTTAGCAAATGTGAATTCTGGTTACAGGAGGTAGGATTCCTCGGTCACATTGTATTAGCCGGAGGAATTGCCGTCGACCCTGCAAAGGTGAAAGATGTCGAAGATTGGCAAGCCCCAACCACTCAAACCCAAGTTCGTGCATTTCTCGGATTGGCGGGATATTACCGCAAGTTCGTAGAAGGATTCTCGAGTATCGCCAGACCCATGACCCAATTGCTGAAGAAGGACAAGAAGTTTGAATGGATAGACAAATGTGAAGTGAGTTTTCAATAACTCAAGAGGAGATTGATTTCAGCCCCAATCTTAATCATGCCGGATATCACAAAGCCCTTTGATGTGTATTGTGATGCATCCAAGATCGGTCTCGGATGTGTGCTAATGCAAGAAGGCAAAGTTATATCTTATCTATCTCGACAACTGAAACAACACGAGCAAAATTACCCAACCCATGACCTCGAACTCACAGCCATAGTTCTAGCCCTGAAGACATGGAGGCATTACCTGATGGGAAACCGTTGTGAGATCTATTCGGATCACAAGAGTCTGAAGTATATATTCACTCAGAAGGAGCTGAATATGAGACAGAGAAGATGGATTGAGTTAATCAAGGATTACGATCTGGACATTCACTATCACCCTGGTAAAGCCAACGTGGTAGCAGATGCCCTTAGCAGATTGCCATGCCGCTTGAACTCCATGATTTTGAAGGAGCAACCAAGTTTGCACAAAGAGATGGAAGATTTCCGAATGGAATTAGTGAGTGAAGGATTTTTGGCTAGCATAGAACTTCAACCCACTTTGATCAGCCAGATCAAAGAGGCGCAGAAAGGAAATGCTAGTATCGACGGAATCAAGCGTCGTATCGGTACATGCAAAGTAACCAGATTCACCGAATACGAAGACGGAGTTCTGTGGTACAAAGGACGCCTTTGTGTACCAGCAGATTCTGAGTTGAAAGAAGTGATTCTGAAGGAATCTCATGATACTCTTTATTCTATCCACCCCGGAGGAACCAAGATGTATCAAGATTTGAAGGAGCAATTTTGGTGGCATAAGATGAAGAGAGAAATCGGAAGCTATATCACCAAGTGTGATATATGTCAGAGAGTCAAGGTGGGACATCAAAGACCCGCTGGATTGTTGCAACCATTGCAAATTCTGGAATGGAAATGGGATTCTGTTGGAATGGACTTTATCACAGGATTGCCTACTTCTAGTAGGGGAAATGACTCTATCTGGGTCATAGTGGACAGATTGTCCAAAGTCGCCCATTTCTTACCAGTCAAGACCACATATCAGAGTTCGAAGCTAGCGGAGTTATACATCGCTAGAATCGTCAGTTTGCATGGAGTCCCCAAGAACATCGTATCGGATCGAGGAACTCAGTTTACCTCGAGATTCTGGAAGAAAGTCCAAGAAGGTTTAGGAACCCGACTAGATTTCAGCACCGCTTATCACCCTCAGACTGATGGACAAACGGAGCGAGTAAATCAAATACTCGAAGACATGTTGAGAGCATGTGTGTTAGAATATGGATCTAAGTGGGAAGACTGTCTTTCGTTCGCAGAATTTTCATACAACAACAGTTATCAAGCTAGTTTGCAAATGGCCCCATTTGAATTCATGTATGGAAGAAAGTGTCGCACCCCTTTGAATTGGTCGGAAGTAGGAGAGAGTCAGATTTTGGACCCGATATCCTACGAGAAGCAGAAGAGAAGGTTCACAAGATTCGTGAGCACCTCAAGACAGCCCAGTCCAGACAGAAGAGTTACGCCGACAAGAGACGTCGAGACCTTGCTTTCAATATCGGAGATTTTGTGTATCTGAAAGTGTCGCCATTGAAGGGAATGCAGCGTTTCCAGCTGAAAGGAAAGTTAGCCCCCAGATATATCGGCCCCTTCAAGATTCTGAACCGTCGAGGAGAAGTGTCGTATCAATTGGAACTACCCGAAGAGATGTCAGCCATGCACAATGTGTTCCATATCTCATTACTTCGCAAGTGCCATGAAGTTCCGGAGGTGTTCAAGAATATTGATCACCGAACCATAGAAATCAACGATGACCTGAACTATCCCGAAGTACCCATCCGTATTTTGGAAGAAGCTTTCAGAACTACCAGAACCCGGAGCATCAAGTTTCTCAAGATTCATTGGATCGACCACACAGAAGAGGAAGCTACCTGGAGCGCGAAGATCACATCAGGACGGAATTTCTCGATCTCTTCAAATCCTAGGTAATCTTTTTCGTCCTTTTTCAAATCTCGGGACGAGATTTTGTTTAAGGGGGGGAAGGTTTGTAACATCCCAAAAATACTAAACTTGGATCATCAAAATCTAATCATCAAAATTAGGGTTAACAAAAACTTTTCCAATTAAAATATGAAAGCATTCATATGTGTGTGCATTAAAATTTAGATTCTTTTGAATTGCCATGGTTCTATGTTTCTTTGCTTGTAAAATTATTATTAGGTGAAATAAACATCATCTAAACAATCCCCAAACTTTTCCCAAAGACAAACAAATTAAAACAAACAAATTAAGTGAATGGTCACTTTGGCCAAATTAACTCCCATGCCTACTTTGGATATCCCTAACTTTCAGAACTTAACAGAAACATGTATGGATCTTTGCACCCCTTGATAGTACTCATAACAAGGTACCAAGGCCCACTTTGTGATCATCCAAAAACATTTAAATGCTTAGTTTAAATGGCAGTTTAAAATTGAATCTATTTCATATGGGAAGATCCCACTATTTCAAAAACCACTCAAACAAGCTCAATTTTCAAAACCCAAGCATATACAGAATCCTCAACACATGCCTAGCACACCCACAAAAAATCTTTTCAAAATTCAAAACTCAAGTTCTTGCGGCCATTTCATCAAACAGGTTGCAGATTCAAATCAACAAAATCACAAACACTATTTTGAGTAGTGTTTTGGCCAACCTTGTTCCCCCTCTGGTTACAACTAGCCTTAGTAGATCATCTAGCAACCTTAACTAACCTCTAGCACCACTGTGAGCTTGCCAATGCCATCAATGGTGAGCAGGCCGAGAGCACCCATGTCACCCTAGTGTGGACAGCAAGCTAGGAGAAGAACTAGCCGTGCCAACCTTGTCTGGGAGGTAGCCCATGCCTCACCGCCCCCTCTCGACCAGCCGTAGCTCGGAGGCAGCGACTAGAACCGCCAGGAACGCCGCGCCCGCGCTGCTGTCGACCATGCCGACGAGCACCCCAGTGCACGCACCGTTCCCATGCAACCCGACCACCTCGAGCCCTTGCCGCCCGCCAGCATGCACCCCACCGTCCCAGGAGACCACCAGACATGCTCGTTTCATCGCCCGTACCCCGTAGCCACCGCTCGCCGCGGAGTTCGCCGCCTCTACCTCATAGAGCATCGCACATTCCCGACCATTTGCCACCGCCCCTACACGCGCATTTAAACCTTAGAGCATCGCCAGGAGACCACCCGTCGATCGCCAACCTCGGCCATGCCTCTAGCCGCCCGTAGCCATGTCGCCACCATCGTCTGCCCATCCCTCTCGGTCTCGCCGTCGAGCCTATAAAAGGAGACGATCCCCGCTCGATTTCTTCACACCATCTCACTCCCCTCACCTCACTGATCATTCCACCCCTTAGCCGGAGCACGAGGAGCAGCAGCTCGCCGGAATTGCGCCGGAGCAGGACGCCTCTGGAGAAGAAGGGAGCCGTTGATTTTGACCACCCCCGGAGCTGCCGCGACCACCCCTGAGTTCGCCGTCGTCGACCTCGTCGTTTGCTCGCCTCGCCGTCGTCACTGGAGCCCCGGTATGCCCCCTATGCACCCCCACTGAGCCGCTAGGGTTCGAGCTCGCCGGTGACTTGTTCATCGTCGATGACGACCCTCAGCCGTTGATCTCACTTCTAATCCAACGCACCACATCGCCCCGTACCGCTTCGCGTTTAATAAGCCATTGACCAGTAGACCCCCCTTTGTGTGATGATTGAAAGTAGTTAAGTATTGTTTGGTGATTGTGTACCTCGTATTTATTCACAGACTCTAGTACCGACCAAGGATACGAGGAGGAAGGAGGATACTACGAAGAAGAAGCCGAGGAAAACTTCAACCACTGCTCTGCACAAGGCAAGCTAACACTTGCAAGATACTCTACTTTAGCAAGATTATACTGATACTGATGCAAGCCTTACTAACCAAGTTGACCTATGCAAGCTAACACTTGCAATTATGAAAGTTAGATAACCTATGCAATGCACTAAGCATGCTTGGTTAGACACATTTGATGATACCCAATCCTAGTTTTAGTTGCAAGCTTTCTACTTTATTTCTTTATCAAAGCTATTACTTAGAGCTTACTTAAGTGATTTGTAGATTCTAGGAAGATAATTGAAGGTTGCATAAAGAGCATTAAATTTGGCCTAAGCTAGATAATCTTGATGTCATCCTAAGGCATGAGATTGAACTTGGTTAAACTCCACTTGTTTACCACCCCTCATTAGTACTTACCCCCACTTGTAGATGCTAGTGATAAGCATAAAACTTGATCAACTTTAGATGGGAATACTTGGTGGAAAATGGTTATGAAAACCTTAGAATGATGAGTCATTCTACTGAGATGTTTTGACATGTGTTTCCGAACACCAGATGATTTGGATGATGAAAATGTTAAGGCATGAGCCTTAGCCCTTTACAAAACTGATGGTTGTCTGGATGCGATACCATTCCAATCTTACCGTACAACCACTATACCCGAAAATTTGGGTAGGGCTTGACTGGAAACTTATGGCCCCCTTCTTTTCAGCTTTTTGGCCAGCTTCTCCCAGAATCTACCCTCGACCAGCTTCTCCCAGAATCTCATCTGCCAATATTGTTTATACTTTTAAATTGACATTGAAACTACTAGTTAAGAATTTTGAACGAATTTTGAAAATAAGATTCCGGGAGAACCTGCTCGAGGGTAGCTTCTGGGTGAAGATGGCCAAGAAGCTGAAAAGAAGGGGGGCTATATACCTTAGTATGGGTTCCCTCACGACCAAGGTCTGAGCTGAGGCTACCTTGTGAAGATTGTCCACCTGTGCAGTACCCAAGATGACAGTTGGTCATGGTTGGGAGGCCAAACTCACAGGAGAGATGCCTATACTAGGGCGTGTAATTGAAAAGTTAGGATTGATTATCCGCATACTAAGTATGGTGAATTCAGGATTTGTTCCTGACGGATGTATCGAATGTTGTGGTGAAAGTGTACAATCTCTGCAGAGTGTCAAACTATTCGAATAGCCGCGTCCGCGGTTATGGACAGTTGAAGTGGCCATACTGTTCCCCCGTCAGATGTTTTCAAAATGACTTATGAAAAATCCGGGTGTTGAAAACTTGGTATCAGAGCCATCCTGACCATAGGAGACCCTAGTTAGACTGGACGTTTGAATAAAAAACTTAGTTTCAAAACCAAAGGAAGCAAATATTTACAAAAACTTTTCCCATTCTTACCACCTTGATTCTTTCATAAAAATTCATGTTCCTCAAAAACTCTTGCAAAATACATAAAATCCGACACTCTTGATCACTCTACTAACTTACTCATCCTATATTCTTATAGATGGACGTGAAGTACAACAAGTTTTATCAGTTGGGGAATGGAGGAGACCTTATCTTTGAGCGGGATTTGGACCAGCTTTCCGCACCCCGAGTTCTTCGGAGCTCAGCTCAATGATCAAGGAGGAGAAGATCTCCAGTGGCTAATAGTTGCAAGTCTCCGAGGAAAGATTGAACCTCCCACTGCCGAGGGAATTCAGTTCACCTTAAGAGAGAACAAATGGCTCGATGGACTTGCCAGGGCCATGCAAGAAGCTCTTGCCCGTCTGTGTGGGTAGTGTATCAACCAGATCAAGGGTACCCGCTTTGAGTTTTGTCCAAGGCGTGATGCTATGGGACAGCCACTGGAAGCCCCATACCACCATGAGCTGAAGACTCAGTTGGACCACCTTAGCTTCATGATGTACGATCGTCAGCAGGAATTGGATAATTGCCGTGACTACTCCAACCACAAGTCCGCCATCATCAAGACGAAGGATCAGACCATCTCCGTGCTAGCGAAGGATCGCAACTCTCGCCTCCGTCAGCTCGACAAGAAGGAGCGCATCATTGCCCGTCTTCGCCACCGTATCTCGGATTTGGAGGAGACCATCCACGAGAGAGACATGCAATTGGAGGAAAGGGAGAATGCCGGAGAAGATCTTCGTGGAGACCCCTACTCCTATCTCAGCGATGATGATGATTTTCTGGAGGATCAGGATATGGACTTCTTCACCGATGAGGATGATTTCGCCTTCATCGATGACGATGAGGATTATGAGGATGACGATTACACCGACTCCAAGGAGTAGTAGCACTTGAGCACTAGCGTAGTGAGTTGTATTCGGTCCCACTGTATCGTAGTTTCCAGAATGGTTCTTAAAACCATCGGTTTACCTTTGTTGTGGTGTGTGTTTGTATCGTGTGCTATGAATGAATGAATGTTTGATATATTAAATGTGTTTTTTGAATTACTAAACTAAAGTTATTGAATTTCTAGGATTTAATCATTTTCTAAATTATTTTCTAAATAACCACTTTACTTTCTATACCCAGACTAACTCTACCCTGGTCACTAACCCGTGGGGTCAGGACCACGTTAGATTCCACACGAGCAATGGACTAAGTCCAACACGCTGACGTGGCTGGGGATGATACCGTCATGATGTCATAGTGATGTCATCCAAGGATGAACACCATAGATCGATGATCGATCTTCCGATTCAGTGCACACGCGGGGCTGCGGTTAGGCTTGTTGGAAAGAGGACGACACGAGGAGCCTAGCTATGGTGGTGCCACCCAAAATGGTCATCGGAAGATAGGGCACGGCGGCGATTGGCAGCGGTGCACATCAACGCACGGTGGTAGCTCTATTTTGGAAGCAAACGAATCAACAGAGGATAGCAGCATCATCATCAGCTCACCAAGAAGCTTGTGGAAGGCTTGGTGAAGAAAACCGTGACCGGAATCGACGGGAACGGCGTCAAATGGCAGCGGAACATCCATGACGGCGAACTCGATTTAGGTCGAACGGCTATGATTCCTCTGGGGAGATGAACAAGTCGAGCATGGCGAGTTCACTGGCGAGCTCAAATGGCAAAGGGTGGTCTCTGGCGGCGACGACAACCAACTCCGTGAGTTAGGGTTTCGGTATAGAGGATACAGAGAGGAAGAGGAGAGAAGTGGGGATAGGGATGATGCAGGGTGTCATGGTGGCCTTCTTATGCACCTCCGGGACGACGGCGAGGATCTCCACGCATCTCTGACGACGACGATGACATCGGGCGGCGGTGGTCCTTCCAGCGAGCTGCTTGTGACGCATGAGGAAGACGACAACGTCACTTTGCAGAAACCCCCCTAGCAAAACTTTACACTCAACCCGCAGTCCTACATCTGGTCCCACTCGTCAGTCATTGCGTGGATGAGCTGGGCTCGCTGTTGGGCCGAAGAGGGCTGCACATGAGTGGTAGATAGTGGAGAGGAGAAATGGGCTGGTCTGATACCAGGTTTTTTATTAAGCAAAATCTTTTTGTTTTCTATTTTGTTCCCAGATTTGTATTTTCATACTTGGTTGAAGTTTTCTTTATAGAATTTATTAGTTAAATATTTGCAGCAATAAAGAATGGTATTAAAGTCATTTTATGATATTTTATTAATTAATGTTGTATTTCTTTATTTTGTTTATATAGATCATTCTAATATTTGGTAAGGGACTTTGTTATTAATTTTCTTTCTATAATAAAACATGGCTTTATATTAGGATATTTCCTTATTTTTTTATAAAACTTAATTCTGGTTAGCTCATAGTTTGGAGGGAAATTTCTATATAGTGATCATATATCATTATTTGATGCATGATATTCAAAGGAAATCATCTAGTTAATATTACTCCATAATATATATATTATTATAACTAGCATAAGAGTTAGGGTGTGAATTAGAAATGCTTACCCTAGGGTTTAGGGTACTTAATATACTTATATTCTTTTGTTGACATGAGTAAATATTAATGGCTAAACATATTATCTTTATGTTTGTGATCTTTAATGATATCACCCTTTATAATAGAAAGTTATTTTCTGGAGTGACTTAAGGAAAAGAATTGATAAAGATATCTCCTAAGCACATATGGTTATGATAATTGGAAATAACAAGGATGTGCTTAAGTGATTTGCTATAGGAAAATATTCCTATAAAGCATTGTGAAAATAAAATGATTTATCTAACAGATGAGATGGATGTTAAGCTTGATTATAGATTTAGGGTTTAGTGTTTACCAAGAATTCCTATCTTCCATAATTCACAATCCTAGACTTCTAATCAAGGAATTCCCTTCCTAGATATACTACTTCTTCATATCTATCATCATGTGTTAACATGATGAGCTTTTCTTCACAAGAATATTCTTATCCACCTTTTATTCTTCTAAATCCATTTATAAATCCAATGAGCTTGACACTAAAGCCTTTTCATAATCTTCTCATAACCACACTTGGTTATATCAACCACTCTACTGTTGATAACCTCCAATCCAACAAGTGATTACTTCTAACTACTTTCGTACTCTTCCTTAATCACCCTTCACTAATATTACTTCAATAAATGTATACATCAAATCCTACTTCACTTCAAATGCATAGTATTTCCAAAGAGTAAAATACTACTTCTTTAATCCAATTGTTGCTCTAAAATCATCTTAATCATACTATCTTATCTCTACTTAACTCCAGTATCTTATATTCAAACTTCACATCATATCATGGTGACTTGTCATGGCTATCTTAGGATAACAGATCTATACTAGGGTTCAATCATGTTCTATCCACAAATGTCACTTATACATGATATAAGCATTCAATCTTGGTGACTAAAGCATGATCATTCTAGTCCTTTGATCATTTATGGTTTAGATTTCCAGTTGGCTAATCAAGGCTTTCATTCATACAACATTACAGTTGTATTATAATTATCTCTATTGGACTAAGAGATATTATTCATTACTATACCTACTTGATCCAATAGGATTACTCCTGATGACTATCTTCCGAATTTATCCTTATAATCTTCTTTATCACCATACAATTATAGGTTCCATATAACTCTCCTATCATTTCAGGAGTGAGTTAACTCCATCAACTATCCTATAGATGATATATAAGGCTAGCATTACTATTTACCTCTTCTTACTTCCTTCTCTAAAGGATTTAAAGTGAATGTTATGATATGGTCAAGAGTTGATAGATCAAGAATTGATAGATGAAGAATTGGTGAATCAATAGTTGATTACTCAACATTGATGAACAACAGATATTGAGATAGGATTCCATAAGGATTGACATGGAAAGAAAGATATACGGTGAATGATCTTGACTTGGTTTCTTTCCTACTCAAACTCACTAACGAGTTAAGGTTAGATATTACCATGATACTCATGGTAAAGATAAATAAGGATAAAGTGGATCAAGAGTTTGTTATTATATTCTTGTTACTTGAATTATATTCATAGTTGGGTATTCATGGTTATTGAAATGAATACCATGGAATGATCACATAAGGATCAATTTACAATCATTAATCAATGTGTAATGGTTTAGTTACATTATATTTGATCTACCCTTAGATCAAATTACCATTACCCAAAACAATGTTTTTAGAAAAGGTCATATTGAAACTTATCGCAGTCAACTTGATGATGTAATTCAATTCCATCAAGTTAAGAGAAGCTTCAATCACTTTGACAAGTTTTGTTCAAAAGCGAAAAATTATTCGGATTTTCTATGCATGAACGCAATGCACACAACTGTGTTCAGCTTATTTCTAAGCTGTAATGCTGGGATGTTATAGACTTGTAGTACCACTCTTTGCTTTGATTAGTTTGCTTTGTTGCATTGCATAGTTTTGGCCATTATTGCTCTCTTAGTTGGTTGCTCCCAGTCTTTTGCTAGCCTCCACTTGTATGAGTAAGTTCTACTCATGCTTCCAACTCCCAAGAAACCAAGTTATTCCAAAGTGTCCACTATAAACTCCTATGCATGGTGTGTTACACCACTCCAAAGTATATTCTTGTTTTCATCTATCTTCCAATTAAAAAACTATTTTGTTATGTGAAAACTTAGTGATTAAAGCCCTCACGAACTTGATGGCACACTTTATTATTTGCCCCTAATAAACTTGAACCATTGTGACAACTTTGTTGTATATGCTTGCACTTATAAGTTGGAATTAGCAGAACCGTGCTGTCACGGGGAACGTTTTCAACATTGCACTTGTACCTTGTTGTACTAAGTTGATATCATGTTCTTTTGTCTATGGATGTCACCGGTGTGAAATAAAGAGGGAACTTGTAAGTCCATGGAGTTTGTATCCTGTGTTAGAGAAACGCCTGGGCCGCTAGCCTAAGCCATGCCTAATCATGGTGGAAACTTGCAGCATCACCATAGTGACATCTATGAAGCATTCTTCTTATAAAAAAGAGACACATTGAGAAAAGAGGAAAGAGAGAAAAAGCACCATATCCCATGGTACATAAGAAGAATTGCTGAGATGCTCATTGTCTGTTTGCCTTGTCGTTTTGGTTATGGGAAAGCTCCTGTGCCATGTGCAAGGGGTACCCCATTGGCGGTTCTCAATGATATGCAAATACTTATAGTGTCAAGAACTTACCTGGACCCAAAGTTGAGTATGCATGAGGTGTGGCCCTCGTATTCAAGGGGCATGAGATTGCCAACTTATACTTCATCAAGCATATACTCCAGCTTTGCCACTTTAACCTTAACCACTTCAAGATGCTTATGATAGGGGCAATGAGGGCTGAAAGCTAACAAGTACCATAATTTTTGGAAGCTCTTTTTGAAACTTGTAATCCCCGCTTCCTTTACAAAAGGTCTTTCTTCCACCATTATTGAGTCTCCACCTTCTACCTTTAGGCACCATTAAGAGAGCATAGTTGTCATTATGTGTGCAATGTTCCAAAGCTTATTAATTGATGCATATTGTGTTATTACTTACTCTTGTGTTATCTGTTTCTAGTCACCCTTGTGAACTTTGCAGGTGTCCTATGCATTATATTTCTACTCTATGAGGGACAAGCTGATTACCACTATGCTATGTTTTCTGCATGTGAAACAAGCAAACGTTTTTCAATGCATGTTTGATCTTTGTTTGTAGCTTGCCATGTTGCATGCATAGTTACTATGTCCTATTGTTAGAACTCCATCTTTCATGCACATGTTTAGAGTTCTTTGATCCCAGCTTTCAATGTTTGCAAATGGTTGGATCTTTATTGTGAGGGTGCATGTCACCTCAAAAATTATTCTTTTATCACTTACCTACTCGATGACGAACAAGAGTTAATCTTGGGGATGCTAATACGTTGGAAGCGTATCTATAATTTTTGATGCGCTTGTTTAGTATCTACTTTGCTTTACTTGTCCACACTTTGAGGTGCTTTTTACATGTTTTCTGGTACTAACCTATTAACAAGTTGCAACAGTGCCAGATGCCTGTTTTCTGCTGTTTTTTGGTTTCAGAAAAGTTAGTAAGGAAATATTCTCGAAATTGGACGGGACGAAGGACAAAGTCAATAACTTTCCGTGGGGAACAAGAAGTCCAGAGGGGAGCCCGGAAGGCCAGCCAGGGGGGCCAGACCCACTCTAGGATCAGGTGGGCCTAGCGCCACGCCTGGCTAGGGTTTGGGCACCCTGGCCGCCTCCCGGTCTCGCCCCTTCGCCTATAAGAAGTCCCCGATACAGAAACCCTGGGTACCCGATCAGAAATCAACAAAACCGTCTGTAGCCAACGCCACCATCGTCCCTAGATCAGGGGGATCTGAAGCTCTTCCTGGCACCCTGCCGGAGGGGAGATAATCCCGGAGGCCTTCTCTCCGGTATGATTCGTGAGTAGTTCCACCTTGGACTATGGGTCCATGTAGTAGCTAGATGGTTGTATCTCCTCCTTTGTGCTTTCATGTATAGATCTTGTGAGATCCATTCATGATCAATATCTAATCTATTTGTAATCATGCATGTTGTATTTACGGGGATCCGATGGATATTGAGATTATTATGTTGGTTTGATTAATGGTTTTATCTTTATGATTCTATCATGTCTGTGTTGTTTGTGATCTTGCATGCTCTCCGTTGCTAGTGGTTATCTTGGCCAAGTAGTTGCTAGTGACTCCAAGAGGTAGTATTTATGCTCGATAGTGAGTTCATGCCTCTAGTTTCCAAGGAAAGTGATAGAAATCTCTTCGATTGTAGATGTGCTATTGCTACTAGGGAGAAAACAACGGTCTCTTGTTCATGGAACATGTGGCCTGTTTACCTTACACACTTTGCTTAAAGCAGTTGTCTGTTGCTTGCAACTTAATACTGGAGGGGGTTCGGATGATAACCTGAAGGTGGACTTCTAGTCATAGATGAAGTTGGATGACGGTCTATGTATATTGTTGTATTGCCCAATCAACCTCATAGGATCTTTCTGGCTAGTAATTGCATTGTTATGCCTTGCTTAGTTCCTGTCAACTGCCCCGCTGTAATTTGTTTACCCTTCATGCCATGTTGTTTATCTAAGGAGAGCACCTCTAGTGAACTATGGATCCCGGTCCAATCTTTACCATTGATACATCTTCCACTGTTACTTGTTTACTTGCTGCAAACCATTACCTTCCACACCATACGTTTAATCCTTTGTTACAACAAACCGATGAGCTTGACAACCTCACTGATTCGTTGGGGCAAAGTCTTGATTTTGTGTTGTGCGGGTCTCCACGTTGTTTGCAACACCTGTGTGACGTTTCCTTCCTACTTCTGGTTCGATAACCTCGGTCTCAACTGAGGGAAAACTTGCTGCTTGCTCTTCACACACCCTGCGGGGTTACCAACGAAGTGCCACATCGAGCATCATCACATGTGTCATGTCTATGTCACACAAACTTGAGAGACAGATCATACCACGACCGAGTATACGGAACTCAAACAGTACATAACATCACAAGGGCACAGTCACTTCTCTATCTCGGATAGAACACAATACTGGTATAAATAAACTGGCACACTATAGGCATTAACTGATAAATCAGTGATACCTTATTCATGAACTGTGTAACAAGGTATGCACCCAACACCAAACGACTCCTCTTCCCAGTCACCACGGCATGCCTATTGACCAAGTAACACATACTTCTACTATTTCACCAAACCTGAGATAAAACACTAGTAAGGAACAACAAGGAATCCTAGACATAGGCAGTGGCAGACGAACGTGAAGCTGGAGACAAGTGCTGACTCACTTGCCCCAGCAGTGAAGGAAATTCCTGCGCCTTTTGATCTTCTACCGCAACTGGAGGACGCCTTACAGTAAAGCTTCACCAGTCGTTGGGCACCCGATTTGCATTTGTATCTTGTGAAATAGAGGTGCATCGGGCCATCGAATCAGTTTTAGCGGCTACGGTGCCTATTACTAGATCATCTTAGGTACAATGACATCCTTCTCTGTCATCTGTTTTCGAGTCTGAAATTCTTGATGTATCCCATTCTTAAGATATATTGTGATGGGGTTACCGATTACACTCGTGTCCTTACCACATTGTCCTCTTCAAATTGATGTAAGGAGGTGGTCTAGTTTTGTGAGCTTGAGTGTTGATTCTGTTACATGGAGGAATTGGTTACTTATAGGATGGAGGATGTACGCATTAACACATGGTGTCTAGTATCTTAGTACTTTGCCAACCATGGCAGATAATTTACATTAATGTGTTACTTCACTTTTATCTTTGCTCTGGCTAAAAGTAGGTATTATTTAATCGAAACATGCAGGAAGATTGAGAAAATCGCACGAGTAATGAAGAGTTGTATTAGATGACAATCTATACCTACCTATTAATCTATATCTATACCTACCTAATAATAAAGCACGAAGTGTTTCTTCCGGTCCAACACTTTTTTGGACAAGTTTGCCATTCCATCAAATTTTATATTACATCAAATGCCACCTATAAGTGAAAATGAAAAACGAGCTGAATTTTTATTTTCATGAGGCTTTCTTATGGGCCACGTATTTTTTCTGTCCATCCCGCTGGGCCATCGCTGTTTTTTTTTTTAAAACAGAGGGCCCTCGCTGGTTATCGGTTCGTATGCCAGTCGAGATTGATGCCTATTGAATTAATAGTCCCACCTTGCCCCCTTAAACCAAAATTCACCAGTTTATATACTTTCATAGATTGGATGTTAACAAGCCAATTAACAGAAGCTCCATAAGATAGAACGGAACAAAGATGCTTGCATCAAGCGATAAAGGATCGACGCTGTGGGGGCATCGGAGCTGAAAATCCACGAAGCCAAAAAAACAAGAGTAAAAAGAGGAGGATCAGAGCAACATGCCGATGGACTCTCGGTGAGAGAGGAGAGCGAGAAGCGCGGTAGAGAGCAGATGAGGCGGCGGCGGGAGGGATCGAGGCGAGGCGCGGTCGTGCTTGCAGGAGAAGGGGCTCGCGCCGCTGCTGGCCGAGGAGGCGGCCATGGGGATGGGCTCGATGCCGATGGGGATACGAACCCGATGGCCAGAGCGGGGGGAGCCATGGTCGGGGGCTGCGGCCATGGGGATAGGCTCGATGCCGATGGGGGTTCAGCCTCCCGTGGCCAGAGGCGGGGGAGGCTCTCGGGGCAAGGCGGCGCGGAGCGGGGGGAGGGCGGCGGCCATGATGGGGAATGGGCTCGACTCCATGGGGGCTCTAGAGCGGGGGAGCCATGGTCGGGCGGCGGCCATGGGGATGGACGCGCGGTGGTATGTAGGGAATCGGGCACGGGGAGTTGGTGATGGTTTTTTTTTTGTAGAAACGATCGATAGTTGGTGGCATAGGGGAACCGTGTGATGCGTGGCGGCGGGTGTAGTTAGTTAGGAGAGACTCACGAGTCACGTCTGATTCATTTATTTTTAAATAAAAATTAATAAACAACTAAATTGGTTCCTTTAGCAAAACATCATTTCTCAACTATCGTGCAAATGGTTTCGAGAGGAGCAAGATTTTTTCATACACCTACTATGTGCATTTCAAATGGGATGAATACAACATCTTAATACTACCTGTTTCGAGAGTATCCTAAACGCATCGTGAAGTAAATCTTACTTAATAAGATATATTCAGTTTGTTTCTGCTTTACATCCATACAATGTCAAAATGGTTAATTAAAATGCATTTCAGACGAATGGGGTTTTTAATATCTTACAAATTCTATGTGGAATTTCTATTTCTGCAAGTAGCAGAAATATCTACCATGTTTTCATCTTCAGTTCCATTGCTTTTCATTGATACTATTCTTTTGCAGCCCTTTGCCGAACTTGTTACACCCATCTGCATGTCAATACAGTTACATGTTCTTGACTTCCACTATTGCATGGTACAATGGATATGCAAATAAAATTTAGATTCGGCTCACGAGTGAATTTAAAAGATCTAAAATAATATTTATTTGATTTAATAATGATACCGTAGCAACGCACGGGTTTTGTGCTAGTAATAATAAAGGACGAAGTGTTTCTTCCGGTCCAACACTTTTTTAGACCGTACCCTTTCACTAAAGTAGGTAATATCACTAATGCCACCGATAAAAAACTAACTCCCGGCGTCCGAGAGTTTATCCCTGACCAAACAACCGGACGCAACCCATGCACTAAATCAGGAAAGAGCAGACCCAACGCATGCCACGAAACCGGAGAGATACGAGAGCCCAATGCATGCACGCGACCTTCGTCGACCAGAACGAGTTCAACCCAAGCCTGCGCCAATGAAGTGGGTCGGGTTCCTACGCCGAGCACCAGGGCGAGTCCTACACGCATCCGATCGATGATACGCTCTGAGTCGAAGTCTTTCGCGCCTCCTTGCGATGATGCCGTGTCAGAGCTGAAGTCCATCGCCCCCTCCCTGCCCCGCCCCCGCACATAAATCAGCCCCCGCACATAAATCAGCTAACGTCGGTGGGGCTTTGCACGTCTGGATCCACCGGCCTAGCACGCGGAATCTTCCGATCTGGGATCCTAGTAGGGCTTGGCATCCCTGGACTCAACAACATAGCACAAAGAATCCTCCGATCTACACGCATGATAGGCTTGGCGACGCTGTGCTCGACCGCCTAGAAATTCTGCGGAATGGTATTGAATTTATGCAAAATTATGCGGGCCCGACAACTGAAGGTATAGTTCGCTTGATTTCTCAGTTGGTATAGTTAGCTTGATGGGTCTATGAATCTCACCCGCCTAGAAGCCCTGCCCCATGGCCCATGGGTATGAATTTTGTACAAAACAATGGGTTCTGCAGTCTACGTAGTTGGAGAAGACGTGAAATCCGCCGATCTTGACGTCGGTGGGGCTTTGCACGTCTGGATTCACCGGCCTAGCACGCGGAATCTTCCGATCTGGGATCCCAGTAGGGCTTGGCATCCCTGGACTCAACAACATAGCACAAAGAATCCTCCGATCTACACGCATGATAGGCTTGGCGACGCTGTGCTCGGCCGCCTAGAAATTCTGCGGAATGGTATTGAATTTTGTGCAAAAGGATGCGGGCCCGACAACTGAAGGTATAGTTCGCTTGATTTCTCAGTTGGTATAGTTAGCTTGATGGGTCTATGAATCTCACCCGCCTAGAAGCCCTGCCCCATGGCCCATGGGTATGAATTTTGTACAAAACAATGGGTTCTGCAGTCTACGTAGTTGGAGAAGACGTGAAATCCGCCGATCTTGACGTCGGTGGGGCTTTGCACGTCTGGATTCACCGGCCTAGCACGCGGAATCTTCCGATCTGGCATCCCAGTAGGGCTTGGCATCCCTGGACTCAACAGCATAGCACAAAGAATCCTCCGATCTACACGCATGATAGGCTTGGCGACGCTGTGCTCGGCCGCCTAGAAATTCTGCGGAATGGTATTGAATTTTGTGCAAAAGGATGCGAGCCCGACAACTGAAGGTATAGTTCGCTTAATTTCTCAGTTGATATAGTTAGCTTGATGGGTCTATGAATCTCACCCGCCTAGAAGCCCTGCCCCATGGCCCATGGGTATGAATTTTGTATAAAACAATGGGTTCTGCAGTCTACGTAGTTGGAGAAGACGTGAAATCCGTCGATCTTGACGTCGGTGGGGCTTTGCACGTCTGGATTCACCGGCCTAGCACGCGGAATCTTCCGATCTGGGATCCCAGTAGGGCTTGGCATCCCTGGACTCAACAACATAGCACAAAGAATCCTCCGATCTACACGCATGATAGGCTTGGCGACGCTGTGCTCGGCCGCCTAGAAATTCCGCGAAATGGTATTGAATTTTGTGCAAAAGGATGCGGGCCCGACAACTGAAGGTATAGTTCGCTTGATTTCTCAGTTGGTATAGTTAGCTTGATGGGTCTATGAATCTCACCCGCCTAGAAACCCTGCCCCATGGTCCATGGGTATGAATTTTGTACAAAACAATGGGTTCTGCAGTCTACGTAGTTGGAGAAGACGTGAAATCCGCCGATCTTGACGTCGGTGGGGCTTCGCACGTCTGGATTCACCGGCCTAGCACGCGGAATCTTCCGATCTGGCATCCCAGTAGGGCTTGGCATCCCTGGACTCAACAGCATAGCACAAAGAATCCTCCGATCTACACGCATGATAGGCTTGGCGACGCTGTGCTCGGCCGCCTAGAAATTCTGCGGAATGGTATTGAATTTTGTGCAAAAGGATGCGGGCCCGACAACTGAAGGTATAATTCGCTTGATTTCTCAGTTGGTATAGTTAGCTTGATGGGTCTATGAATCTCACCCGCCTAGAAGCCCTGCCCCATGGCCCATGGGTATGAATTTTGTACAAAACAATGGGTTCTGCAGTCTACATAGTTGGAGAAGACGTGAAATCCGCCGATCTTGACGTCGGTGGGGCTTCGCACGTCTGGATTCACCGGCCTAGCACGCGGAATCTTCCGATCTGGCATCCCAGTAGGGCTTGGCATCGCTGGACTCAACAGCATAGCACAAAGAATCCTCCGATCTACACGCATGATAGGCTTGGCGACGCTGTGCTCGGCCGCCTAGAAATTCTGCGGAATGGTATTGAATTTTGTGCAAAAGGATGCGGGCCCGACAACTGAAGGTATAGTTCGCTTGATTTCTCAGTTGGTATAGTTAGCTTGATGGGTCTATGAATCTCACCCGCCTAGAAGCCCTGCCCCATGGCCCATGGATATGAATTTTGTATAAAACAAGGGACTGTCTAAAAAACAATCAGCTGTTTTTCAATTCGCGCACATGCACATTTTCTGCCAGCTATTTCTTGCCGCATGTCCTGTTTTATTTTTTCTCTTTCTTGAGTCACGAGCGGGGCATGGTTTCCCTCTGGCCTGTCATTGTTGTTACCGGGTTGTCTTTTAGTTACTACATGGACCCTACAAAACCCAATAACAAAAAAGTAGTCAGTTGGCGAGAGACAAAAAAGGCCTGGTTCCAACTTTAGACAGATACACTCTAGGCTCTGTCTAGCCCAGTTAGAAAAGAACAGAAACGCAGAAATAGCCCATGTAGCAGGTGGGGATCTTCTTCCTCCCTAAGAAAGAAAACAGGAACAACTCCATTGGGCATAGATCGATACGGGAGAGAATCCAGTTGTAAAGCGAAAGAGAGAGGATAGAAGAGAAAGTGCATGGAAGATGATAACAAAAGAAGATGCAAATTTGATCGGCTTGGATACTAACCTGAGTCGTAAATTGCAAGAACCATCCCTCCAGGTTAGTGAGAAGACTCTGAACCTATCATCTTGTGTTGTTGTCTCAGATTATGTTGGGATCTCCCCATAATCCCCGTTAGCTGATTAGGTAGTAGCAGTCACCCCCATTGAAATGCCTCCCCCGTCCCATGTTAGGATCTCCCACAGTTTGATATAAATCCAGGAAGCAAAAAAGTAAAAATAGTTTCAGTTTACCAAGTTGGGAGAAACACTAAAAAAATAACTATAACAAAACAGAAGAAAAAAAGGGGAAATGCAATTATCAATTTCAACCTTGCTAGTGGAGATAAGATAGTTTTGACACACATATTTTGTTCATCATCAAATCCACAGTGATCTGGCATCTTACCAATCTGACAGTTTCAAAAAACTGATCTTATTTGCAGGTTGCAGGTGATGACTTCCAACATTTTGACCCTGAAATGATGGGAGGTGGTAATGGTGAAGACATTTTACTACAGGTATTTTCATCCCAGAAAAAAGAAACTGAAACTCTATAATAGAAAGAAAAACATAATTTGACAGAAACAACCTACTTTCTCAAAATTGTGTCCCAGGATGGTTTTTCATACACAGGGTTACTCGAAGGAAGATTTGACACACTATACACGCCTGATGCTGAAAAGAAAAAGGTACTAATGAGAAAAGCAAGAGATTGTGTGTATGAAAGAACATCATCTTTTGTCGAGGAAAAAAACATCATGTACTAACCCGTGCAACACTATAATGTCAGCTTGGACACAATCCTGGAGGAGATAGTTGTATGGCACCATTTTCTGAAGATTTCAGACACACATGCAGTGGAGCCTCCCAGTCCTTTAATGTAGAACATCAGGTGAGCCTTGAGCATAAACACTAAAAACATTAGAAATGATGAAAAATAAAAAGGATGTACTGACAAGATTCTTGGTAAGTACAGAATGACATGAGCTTGGATTACATTTGTGATGATGATCCGTGGGATAGAAGCCTGTTCGAGAACATGGAACTTGATGAGGTAAAAATTACCGACCACCTAACCATAGAAAATATCAGCGGAAATAACCATTTTGTCCCAACACAAAACCCTTAACACACAAAATTTCCTACTTTAAATGTCCAGGTATCTATGCCACAAGATAGCTTTGACAGAGATCTAGTTGGTGAACAAAGCCAACTTGCCAGTGCACATTCAGTATACACAAGAAGCAGAGCAACGAAAGAAATAGACCAAAGTGACATACATGCTGAAGAAGAAGAAAAAGAATTATGTGAAGAGGACATAGATAACTTTTTGGAGAATGAAAACTCAGCCACAGAGGAGCAAAATGACAATACAGTCGAGGATAGCTTAAAACCAGAGATAGGGATGCAATTCAAAACACGGGAAGAAGCTCAGAATTTCTTCAACATGTATGCATTTGCAGCTGGTTTCTCGGTTGCTATTGTCGAAGCTTACCGAACTACAAGCAAGAAGAGACATAATGAAATAACTAGAGTGACTGTCAAGTGCAACAAGTTTGGCAACAACACTGAAATTGAAAAGGAATAGTTGCTTGCTCAGAGACAAAGTACAGTTATAGCCAAAACAGATTGCAAAGTTGAGATGGTTATCAGTGAGAATAATGGCATTTGGAGAATCAAAAACCTTTGTCTTGAGCATAATCACATACTCGACCCCCAGAGCAGGTTCTTCAGGTCGCATGCCTACATGACCAAAGAAGAAAAATCAACGATAAGATCACTTAAGCATAGCAACATACCAACAAGACAAATTGTTTTAGTTTTGGCACATCTAGGGGGGGCTCAGATCAGCTACCGTACAACAAGAAAAAGGTGAGCAATTATGGAACAAGCATAAATAGAGAGTTGACACACAGTTATATGATGGAGGTGCTATCATTTTTCAGCAAGAAACGGGCTGAGAACCCGGAATTCTATTCCTCCTTTCAACTGGATAGCAACAATAAAGTTCAAAGCGTGTTCTGGGCAGATGGTAAATAAAAGGAGTACTATGAAATATGCGGAGATTGCATTAGTTTTGACACAACGTTCCTCACAAACAAATATAATCTCCCCTTTGCTCCGATTGTAGGTGTTTCCCCACATGGGAACACATATCTCTTTGCTTGTGCTCTCATTGGAAATGAGAGAGCAAAATCATTTGAATGGGTTTTCAGAGAGTTCCTAATAGCTATGGGTGGCAAGCACCCACAGACAATAATAACAGACCAGGATGTGGCTATGAAAATAGCAATAGAAAATATCTTCCCAAATACTATCCATAGATCATGCTTGTTCCATGTGAAGAGTAAGGCAGAAGACAAACTGTTCAAGTGCTTTCAAGCAAATGAAGGGCTTTACGAAGAATTCCATGACACAATAGACAACTCCCTAACAGTGGAAGAATTTGAAATGTTGTGGCAACAGATGATTGAGAAATACCAAGTGGGGCACATAAAGTATTTCCAAGACCTGTGGGCTTCCAGGCAGAAATATGTTCCTGTCTACTTCAAGACAAACTTTTTCCCCTTCTTACAAACAACAGCGAGAAGTGAGGGGACAAATTCACTATTTAAAAAAGGAGTAGGAGCAACATACAGCATGACAAGCTTCTTGAGGGAATATCAAAGAATTATGGACTCAATCCACTCCACAGAAGACGAGAGTAAACATAATGCAAGACACAATAAGGTCCAAGTTGAAAAATTCATGACTAAATACTACATAGAGATACAGGCCCATGAGCTCTATAACATCTACATCTTTAGAAAGTTCCAGAAAATCCTGAAAGATGTCACAAGGCTTGTAGTCGAAGAGAAAAAACAAAGGGAGTTGTACCTTGTGTTCCAGGCCCTGAATTACCCCATTAAAGAGCACAGACAAAGGAATTATGTGGTCCATGTAGACTTGCCGAGGGAAGAGTACTGTTGTGTCTGCTGCAAATTTGAAAAAGATGGGCTGTTATGCTCTCATATTCTAAAAGTCATGCTTCACATTAACATTGAAAAAATACCAGATAAGTACATCATGGATAGATGGCGCAAAAAAGATAAGAAGCTGCTCCCCAATCTTCTCCCAGAAAAAGTTGTAGATAATGATATGCTCAGATACAACGTCCTCTCAAGAAAGTTAGTTCACACTGCCTCAAAAGTATCAAAGAGCAAAAGAAAGTACGAATACCTTCTGAAAGAAATAGACAGAATTGAGGGGGAGATGGCTAAAATGGATGTTGAAATAGAAGAATTAATGCAGGAGCAAACTACCTCAACTAGAACAATTGCAAATATCGCAACAACATCAAATGAGGATGGCACAAGATCAACAATACAACTTTTAGACCCTGATATCGCTCATACAAAAGGAAGGCCGAGGATGTTGACAATCAGAGAAGCTATAAAGGCAAATAAATTTTACAAGTGTAGTCACTGTGGGAGCACCCAACATACTTTGAGAAATTGCCCTAACAAGGATCTGGTGTACAACTTGCCAAAACCTAAGAAGCCTCGTAGGTCGAAAAAGGTTGTTTCAGGTGAGTAAATTAACATTTGTCCAAAATTAATTAATAACGCAAGGAAAAAGTTTGAATACTAAGATTTGTTTTATGACCAGGCACACAAGACCCAAACAATACCTTTGTGGTTCCCAAGAAGAAAATCATGGGGAGACGCAAGAAAGCTTCAACAGAAACAACAATGGAACAAAGTATGTTGTTTTCGGAGACGAACAACAAAGAAAGCATCATGTCCACCTGTGATCCAACAGAAATGTCATTTTCTCCAAAAAGAAATGTCACAGATCAGAAATGATGGTGTTCGATAATGTTGAGAAGAAAGGACATGTCAAGGAACAAAAAATACTTGAGGAAACAAGCATGTAATCATCTAGAGCTATGTAGAGACAGCTATAGTTCCTAATATCATTTCTGATATTTATTAGGCAAAAAATTGCATGTCATTTTGATTCCAATTGTATCAGAGAATCCCGATGTAGAGCCTAAGTTACACACAAACGACCTCGTTTCCACCACATTCATTTAAACGGACAACTGAATAAAATCAGAGAATAGAATGAATGAAACAACTTGAAAGAACAAAACTTTAAAAGATAAGATGTGAATGAATAGAATAAAAATAGTGGTCCCTCCTCCTTCTTCCCGGGCTTGGAACCGGCTATCAAACTTAAGCATAGCTTAAGTGTATGACAGGCAGAGTTACCCACCCTGACCCCCAAAAAGAACAGAATCCAAATATCACAAAAAGAGACTTAAGAAATTAAGAACGGGTAACAGATAAAAGCTAAGAATGACACGGTGGACCCCCAAAAAGAACAGAATGCAAATATCAGAGAAAGTGACTTAGGAAATTAAGAACGGGCAAACAGATAAAAGCTGAGAATGACACGGCATAGAATGTGAGAATGAAGAAACATAAATAGATGAAATGACAAAAGAATTACAAATCAAAATAGGATGTAGAATTCTGAAAAAATTAAGAACGGGAGACTGAGAAAAAGTGAGAATGAAAAACGAAAATGTTGAAGAAAGAAAATGCTAATGAAAGACTCACAAAAGTAAAATGAAAACTGAATAAAATTTGATAATGAAAACGAGAGAGAGAGAGAGAAGATAATGAAAACTGAATAAAATTTGATGAGAAACTGAAGAAATTAAGAAGACAAACTAGCGAAATGGCTGAAGATAGACTTACAAAATAAATACAAAGAGAAACTAAAAAAAGAAACAAATTCAGAGAATGACAAGAATGCTAGAATGAAACAAATTGGAAGACACAACAAAGGATGCAGAGAATGACAATAACAAAGAACACAAGAATGAAAACTGAATAAAATTTGATAATGAGAGAGAGAGAGAATACAAGTGACATGAATATGGTTTAATGCAAATTTGTAGAGAGAGAGAGAATACAAGTGACATGAATATGGTTTAATGCAAATCTGTAGAGAGAGAGAGAGAGAATACAAGTGACATGAATATGGTTTAATGCAAATCTGTAGAGAGAGAGAGAGAGAGAGAGAGAGAGAGAATACAAGTGACATGAATATGGTTTAATGTAAATCTGTAGAGAGAGAGAGAGAATACAAGTGACATGAATATGGTTTAATGCAAATCTGTTGGATACAAAGGTATTTTTTTTGACAAAAGGGCTCTTCTCTCTAATGTACAAAACAAAGCATCATGATCCGATGATAAGCAAAACAAGAATGACAAAGCAACAAATCCAACAATATATCAGTGACATCAAGATTATCATCAGCTCCGAAGAATCCTGTGCAGATGGCCTAGAGACATAAAATCCTACAGAAATTATCGCCCCTAAAAAATTTCAAAATGAAAAATGATTAACTCAAATTTGTAATTAAATAAAATATATAATGGACACGAGGAGAATTCATACATTTGCATAAAAAAGAATTCATACATTTGCATAGAAGTCAGAAAAGAATTAACTCAGAAAAGAATACATACATTTCCATAGAAGTCTAAGACTAATGTCAAGTCTGCTTCATTCTCACTCAGGAAGTAAAGCTTGTTGGCATACTGAACCCTTATATTTAGGATGTCTTGATGTGAGAAAAATCTGCGCATGTTAAGGTATGGCTTCCAAATCTCCATAAACTTCATCGCAAAAACACCACAATCAACCCTGTGTTAGACGGGACAAAAAGGAAAAAACACAATTAAAAAACCATACAGAAAAATTAAAATTCTACAAAGCAAAAACATTACAGTATGAAAACAATGGACACGATGAGAGCTTACAAGGTCTCCTGCTTAGGCACATTTGGATACATTGCTTTGAATTTCCCAAAATTATGATCTGGACTGATGATCAATTCCCAAAGGTGTATGAAATTGTCAATCTACACATCACAAAAAAATTTAATGATTCTAAAATAGGGAGTGTAATATGAAAATAAAAATCAAAAAAGGATTCAAAAAAGAATACTTTACTAACCAAACTATCCTTCATTCGCTGATGGAAGATTGAATCCATCTCGTGAAAAGAATCCAAGAAGGCAAACAGATCAAACTCAAAATCAACAACAAACACAAACCAATGGCCAGAATCAACTATTGGGAAAAAGAGCTGACAAAAAAAGAAAGAAGTTAAAATAGTCACATTTTACTTATAATACATAAACAAAATAAGAATAAGTAACAAAAGTGTTCAGATCATACTACCATACCCTATTATCTCCACTAGCAAGGTTTCTTCCTCTGCTAGCTTTAGTTGCACCTAAAAACGATGACCTTACAACACCATCATTACGCACCACATTGTACTTCAGTATAGCTTCCTACAAAACAAAACAAAAATGAAAAAATATATAAATAAATTGAAAGGGTGACAAGTTAGTAATCTAAAAAAGAAGACAAGAAGTACAAACCCCAACATGTGGAAAAAAATAGTGCCTCCCAGATGATGCAGGGTGCTTTTCCTTAAACAACATGCGACAGAAGCATGGAATTAGGAAGTTGTCAACTTTTCCACCAGGCATTAAGGACTCGCCCAAAGACTGATAATTATAGTGAACCTCAGGATATTTGACACCTAGTGTCCTATACCAAAACCAAAAAATGAATAATAAAACAACATGGACATAGAGCAACACAAAAAAAGGTACACTAAATATAAACCTATGAGATGTTCTTACTTCTTGTGTTGGGCACTATGACCGAGCTCCACTATAGCTGAATAGTGTATTATGTCATCGTCAGACACAGGAAACTTTTTATTCTGCTGCAGAGGACTTTGAGCTGTCATAAGAGAATTAACAAGACCGTACTTCTGGCGCACTGGATGTACTGTTATGGTCTGAGTATTAGGAATTTGTGCTTCAGACTGACCATTCTGTAAACAACCCTGTGATGCGAAGCCATGTTGATTAGACAACAAGTTGTTATATGTACTATCGGCTTTCTTTGCCAACTCACTGCACCTCCTTCTAAAATCGTTTGAACCCACCATCTGAATATTGGTATAAATCCCATTCTTTGACAAAAAGAAAACACAAAAACATTAAACAGCTACCTCTAGCTGAACACATCTTCATAAAAGAACAAAAAAGAAAAACATTGAAAAAAGGTGAGAACTGATACCATAGGAGGTTCAATGCTTTAGCTAATACATGGAAATGCATACCATGATTTTTCTGTCTATCAATAACTGCATGCATTGCACGGTGAATGTGAAGAAGTAGGCCATTGTCGAGGCAATAATGAGCCAAACTAGTATTTGCGGTGAATCCCCCAGTTATGTAGTCATGCATTACAATAGGAACCCCTAATTCTCTCGCAAATACAGCTCTCTTAATCATTTCTTCACATGTATCTGCAGTCGCATTCAAGTAATGCCCCTTAATTTCACCGGTTTCGGCCTGTGCTTTATAAATAGCTTCAGCACAAAAGACAAAACGGCTACAATTTTAGTTATCATGCAATCGGGAGTAACTGTGCATGTCCAATAAAAGAAGACTAAATCAGTGAAACTGTGAAAAAATAGCAAATGGAGTGTAAATATTGAAAAATGACCTGGATCTGTATTGGTAGTATCCTTATGGTCCTGCTGAATAACTTCATGGGGGCCATGCTTTTCGGGTGCTGTCGTTTGACGTAATTCCCCCAAGTCCAATGCGTTGGCATTGTCACATATATTGGAAGGTACCTATGTTAAATAAACAAGTGAGATATGGTCATTAAAGAAAAAAGATGGAGTTAGAAAGAAACAAAAATGTAGCAAGAAAAATGTAATAGTGGTTGTTTCATACATTGATCTGAGTATTGTAGACATTCTTCATTGAATTGATTGCTTCAGGTCCTAGGCACTTGTTTGCCACCGAGTTAGGAATATGACTTGAATTGCATTAGAAATCCAGAACATTAATGACTAACATCTCTGGTTTGGGTTTATGTTTCGAAGACTTGTTTGAAAGAAAGTTTTCTGCAATATCAATGATGCCATCTATAACCTACATAAAGGTATATTATAAGATAATGATAAAAAACAAAATAAAAAATTAAACTATAGGTAACACCAGAAGACAAAACATATCATGAACAATTTGAAAACTAACAAAAACAACTGATAAAGAAAACAACATACATCAGGTCATAGATTGCTGAGAAATTATGTGTGTATGTTGTTCCTGAAGTCAGATGGTAGAAGATCAAATGATGGAGACTCATTCTTTTGTCGCTTTACATCAGTGGACAACATAATCTGTAAACATAGAAGGGGAAAGAAAATATTAAAATAGATATTGGTATAACACTGAATTAATTATCAGCCTGAATTAAACATATCTACAAACCCGTGTGTAACAGCTAGCCAATCCCTTTTTCAAGCTCCTCTTCCCAAAATGGTTTCGTCTTTTTCTATCCAACTCTGAGAAAAACCTAATCATGCTTCCCTTCCAAACAGCAATCCTAGGGATAGTCTCATCAACATTTTGTCTCCCAAAATCCAAACAATCTAGATAACAAACCTAGTTCACATGAAAAAACACACAAGAAATATGGAGAAAACAATTAGAATAGCCAACAAACAAAACTATAAATTTGGAGTTTGACAACATACAACAGGAACAAAAATTTGATGAAAAATGAGAGGGGGAATGAGAAACAAGATGCTCACGACAGGAACGTAGTTGCAGCAAACATGCACCTTCAGCCTCCTCCCTTTCAATTTCACCGACATGCTGAACTGATTGATATTGTCAAGACAATATTCATAAACAAGCTTGCTGAAATCATGTGCTTTCGTTGCCTCAGGGTATTTAATGACTGAAAGATACTTGGTGTTGGGGTACTCTTTGAGGCTAGGACAGAGGAAGCATGATATAGCAATTGTCATGAAGCACACAAAGATATCGTGGTCACTTAACTCATCAGGTCCATTGAGCTTGTTACCAAAGAAGGTAATCTGTGGCATTTCTGACAACTGAAACTGAGATAAGATGAAATTCTTGCCATCATTGCTGTTACATGGCACCTCTAACCCATCATTCGACAAACCCAAAATAAGATGAACTGTTTGCTTTGAAATGTCAATGGGTTTGTAATCAATTGTTATCTGCGAGCATAGTGGGTCTACACAATCGCAACTCATCTAGAAAACTCTGACGGGATATCATACAGATCAAGAAGTAACAAACATCCAAAACCAAACTTAGCAATAACTGATCGCTGTTGTTCAGTCAACTTCCTTATTACTTCTACAAAATACTTCAATGAATATCTGCTAAAAGCAGTCCTACTCAGACCATCTGTTGTATTCATCTTAACCTATGAAACAAAAATCAAAGAAAGAAATGCATAAAAAGATATAAGAACATAATAGGGTATTACAGAAAAAACATCATAGATATAATTAACACTGAAAAAAGAGGTTATCAAAAACAACATACCTCGCTCTTTGGTGTAAAATCCTTGCAAAAATCTGTGAAATTTCTTTTCAAACTTTTAACAACCTGCAAAAAATAGATGGCCATGAGACGGGTCAATTATACATCACACGCACACAACAAAAAGGAAAAAACAAAAAAAATGGGAAAAAATGATTGAGATAACCATGTCAAATCATACTTGTTTCATGAAGAATCCAAAAAGAGCATCATCTAACATTTTGTCTCTCGTTTGTCCTTCCATATCCTGCACACGAAGCAGAAAAGTCAACCATTGAAACAAAAAACAGAAGTAAAAAGGCTAAAATGACGAAAAATAGACAAAAGCTCACATCATTATTGCTTGATGTACTATTTGCTTCACTATGCCCAACATCAAAATAATCACTGCCAGGTTCAACCATGCCACGATGTATGTTGCGTGTGCATTTAGTACGTTAGTTAAAACCTAGCTTGCAAACTAAAAACTTATAAAAACGTTGACTAGTTTGTTCTGAAAGTGACACATTAGTGAAATATAGAATAGAATTAGATTAACACCGTGGTGACTTTGATGATAATTGAGCTAATATTTGCAGAGATATCACCCCTCAAAACTAAGAACCCACTAACCTGCAAAAATGCGAACCATCAGGGAAAAAGATACTCCTCACAACTACTTGACTAGAAATGCAACAAACAAAACTCTTAACAACTCCTCTTGACTGGTTTGAACTAAAAGAAATCTGCAAAAAAATGATAAGCTTCTTTACGAACAGAGAGCATGGTACCATTCCTAGATACATGTGCATGCATGAGAGAGAACACATTATGGTGACACAGAAAAAATAGCATGATCTAGTGTTACTCGCTACGACTGTTGCTAATGCCCCTCCAGCCAACCCATGATTATCAACTTTATAAACGAAAAACACTAAAGAAAATGGGAGACTAAATCTAAATCTTAAATACTACCAGACAGGATGGATTGTGCTACTGAAGACATCGCACTAGTGATGAGCATC
Source organism: Avena sativa (assembly GCA_916181665.1). NCBI lineage: Eukaryota > Viridiplantae > Streptophyta > Magnoliopsida > Poales > Poaceae > Avena > Avena sativa. The sequence continues at coordinate 362,219,777 of OV702279.1, read as the reverse complement.
TGATTCCCTCTATTGATGAACAATTCGTTCCAGATAGAATACCATCCATACAGAACAACCAAAACTATGCATGAATCAGGATCATAAACACATAGTGAATACAACGAACCCTATACATCATCAAAATCCCCATCCGCACCTGCAGAAACACAAAACTGGATGCGCGTCAAAGAAATTAGAGGAACTCAAGGTATAAACTCAGACAAAACAGCATGCAAGCATGTCGCCAGGCCTGCGGGCACCTCGAGCTCGCCTTCGAGGACCTATGGGTGGCCGCCGACCAAAGTACAACATAAAATAGACGAATATACACCACCCAAATCGCTATGGCCGCGGGGAGCGCGAGAGCGGACAAAACAGCACGTGAGCATGTCGCCAGGCCTCTGGGCACCTTGAGCTCCCCTTCGAGGACCTCCGGGTCGCCACCGACGAAACGAACAACAGAACAAGAGCACGGAGATGGCCACGGGAAGAGCGAGAGGGAGCTACGCGGAGACATACCTCCGCCGCCGACGATGACGCCTGTCTCCTCCGCCTCTGGTTCTCTCCATGATTCCGTCGAGGCTGGAATGGAGCCGGGAGTAGGGAGGCGTCGCTCCTCTCTTGCCCCGGCGGTTCTCCCCTTCTCTGGAGACTTCTATCCGAGCAAGGCAACCACCGCTTTTGACCACTCCTCCCACTGCCCAGAAAACACACACGACGAAGCCAGAAAAAATTCAAAAATGAGGCCAAAAGGAAATAGAAAATAACGGGCCTGGATTCTAAACCCAGACAGCCCGACACCGGCGGCCCGACAAACCGCAAGGGAGCTGGAATCGAACGCAAATCTTGACGAGAGATGAACGGATAGAAAAACGTGTGTGGACGAATTGAAATACAGCTAGCTGTGATTTAGCCGTTCTGCAGTCTCCGTGCGCTGAATTGCAATTTGGGACTTAGTTATAATATGTGTGGCATCGAGTGCATATTATTGAGATGAGGATTAGGCCATGGTGTTGAAAGCAGCACCGAGATGTACAGAAAAAAAGCACTAATGATTTGATTCGGCAAGCAACGATGGCATCTCTGTCAGGCATGCCTCGATGCATCACATCACACCCTTGCTAAAGCCGCCCGACGGAACCTACCGCGTTCCAAGACCCATGATAGGCGCGTCCATGGCTCCATGCCTACTTCCAGACAGCAACATCACAAGCTCTCAACGAGCGCGACATGCTGATCGGAACACATGAGGGATGATGTCACGCGTCGCCGTCACCGGCCGGCCGCTAATGGAAGAGGAGACGCCACGAGAAGCCGGTCGATCTTCTGCAGGCGGCCTCGAGGATAATCTGCCAGGGGATACACATAGTAAAGAGAGTAGAACCAAAGGCCGAATTCATCGTCGACACACACGGGGCTCCTTGAGTAGAGCTTCTTGTGTGATCGTATGATGCGCACCATCTACCGGGAATATTATCTATACTATTAAAAAGATTGGAACCGTTCGTCACCCCCAAATTTCCGTCTGCCAGTAAAAGACGGTTTTACCCCTGGTAGTTCGGGGATATTGCAGGCACTGCCACCGCCAAGTGAGGAAGTCAACAAACGGTTGCTCCACTCCACCTCGTCACAATCTCGCATCCTTGCCGATGCGTGCGTCCAGCCGCCCTGCCCTCTTCCCCAACACGCCCCTGGTCGAAGCCTCCTCTCGCCACCAATGGCCCTCTGGCGGCCGGTGTCCGTCGGCGAGAGCCGGAAGGCGCTCCTGCAGCAGCTCCCCTTCTTATTCCCACCTACCACTACTCGCTCGCTTCTCCCGTTCCCCTGCAACGCTCCGTCGCCCGCATCCCCATCGTCCTACGCCGCCAACCCCCGCCGCCTCGTAGAGGAGAGCGTATTCGCGAGCTCGGAGTGGAGCGGTTGCGTAGGGAGCTCGGGATCGAGATGGCTTGCGGCTCCTGGCGGCAGGTTCCCGTGAAGCAGAGGTGGTGGAGGAATAAAGATCCTCCACAAGCCCCTAGCGGCTGGATTCCTCATCTCCCCCGTCCCCACCTCCGCCACGCCTGGGAAGATTGGATCTAGGACCTCTCCCGAGATCGAATCCTCGTCCCCGCCTTCACCGCGCCAGGAGAGATTGGATCTAGGCCCTCCAGGGGTCGATTCCCCTTCCCTGCCTCCGCCACGTCTGCGGGAGATTGGAGGGGCGGCCATCGTTGTGAAGAGGAGGACCTATTTTTGCGATTGCCTCTACCAAGTTCCCTCCGCCTAACTGCCTCTCCCTGCTTGTAAGCCTGGGCCGGTGGCAGCCCTGTAACATCTATCTCGTGACCAGTACGTACACTCTGACCCACCCTGTTGCCGACAGCCTCCCAGCAGGCCTCCGCCTCTGCCGTCCGGCGCAAACTAGCGCGGCCTCTCAATCTTCCCGGCAACGGCGAGCGTGGTTCATCCCTGCCCGCCTCCTTCCTTTTGCACATGCTATACTGCTATGGCCATCGGTTCATGATTTCTCTGCATAGCTCGATTTCTACTAGGTCTGATTCTACAAATTGCCTGAAGAACCATGTTGCCGGCCCACTTGTGGTGCCCCTCCACTACTATCTGTTCGGAGTTAAACTTTTGAACGCTGAAGGAGTTCATCGTCAGTAGCTGTGCTATTTTATATTTTTGACAGCAGAAATAGCGGTTCAGAGTTAAACTTCTGAATGGTATTTGTTCTCCTGTAGCTCAGTGATTATTGCTCGTATTAGCTAGGTATAGATTATTCTAAAAAAAACTAGGTACAGATTAAGTCTTGCTATCTTGCAACTATTTGACAAACTCAGTCTTGCTATCTTGAAAATATTTGATGTCTAACACGGTATGCTGCAATTCTTGATCAGTGTGCGTTAGCACTTCAAATTTAATCTCTGGAACATTCGCTCGAGCAGTTGGTAAATTTGTCTAATGCATGATGCACCGTTGTTTACAGGATGGGAGAATACACATGGTGGTCCTATGCATGCATTATTATGGCTGACTGTTGCTCAAGTATTTCTATAAGTTTTTATTAGCTATAAATTGTTAATTTAGTTACATCTCTGTAAGAAATGGGTGACTTAGTTATATTAATGGAGGTAGTACTCATTATCCAGCATCTTCAATCTCTGGTAAGTACATTATAGTGTGTGCGTTAATCATCAAATTGTATCAAGTATTAGACATTTTAGATCGTCCATGGCCATAATGCTCTAAATATGAATATTTGTCTTCACTTTTTTTGCATATTATTATTTTTCAATGCAAACCAACTTAATTTTATTGATGCATAACTCTTTTGGTGGGGGATTTTCTGTTGTTCAGAACGAATGTAGATGGAAGAAAGCATCGTATAGAATAACATATTCACAAATTGAGACTACTAAGGTGAATAGCATAATTTTTTAAAAATCCAAGCTCTACTACCTGAATAGCACAAGCATTTGCTTGACCATCATGTCATAATGTGTGAAGGAATGGGATTATAATATTTCTACAAGTGGATTAAGGCTTGCTATTTTTTTTTGGCAAACTATGCCTTTTATTTATAACCAAAATCTCTTTAGGGATATTTTACTAGAGTGGAAGGTTGTTTTCTAGAGAGAAAGACAAGTTATTCATACACTAGTGGAAACGAGGGCTTTTGTTGATCCCGAAAATGGGCTTTAACACCGGTTCTTCTACGAACCGGTGTTAAAGGGGGGGGCCGTACCAGCGTGGCCTCTGCGGCATTAAAGGAGCCCCCCTTTAACACCGGTTCGTGGCACGAACCGGTGTTAAAGGTCCCTGCACCAGTGGCCCGCGCACCCCCCCCCCCTTTAACACCGGTTCATGGCACGAACCGGTGTTAAAGGGGGGGGGCTATATAAGACACCACCCCAGCCCACACACACCCCACTCTTCCATTCTTTCACATTTTGGAGCCTAGCAAGAGGGTGTGAAGAGTGCTAGTTTGTGTTTTTTTCATATGCACTAGAGGTGTTCGGTGAAATGCCCGAGAGCTCAAAATAAGCTTTCTTGTTGCTCTTTCCGTCTTGGTCGAGGTCGGCAACTATAGTTTCATGTGTCATTGATGTACTATATATATAAATGGTCATCTCCCTATTATTTGTTGATATATACTACATATTAATGCAGATGAATCGGCAATGGATGTACGGTGACCGCCGCACTTCCGAGTACATTACGGGCCTCCAAAATTTCATCGTTGTGGCTAATGCAAACCGTGGTCACAATGGTTTTATGTGCTTTCCGTGTGTTCACTGTCAGAACAAGAAAGACTACTCAAATACCAGAACCATTCACGCCCACCTGCTTCGATCCGGTTTCATGCCCAGCTATAATTGTTGGACCAAGCACGGAGAAAAAGGGGTTGTGATGGAAGACAACGAAGAAGAAGAGGATGATGAAAACTATCATAATATGTATCCTGAATATGATGATAATGCAACGGAGGTAGATAATGAAGATCAAGAGGGAGCAGATGGGCCCGCTGATGACGATCTTGGTCGGGCCATTACTGATGCAAAGGAAGAATGTGAAACTGAAAAGGAGAAGGAGAAGCTGGAGCAGATGTTAAAGGATCACAAAACATTGTTGTATCCAACTTGCGAAGATGGCCACAAAAAGCTAGGTGCCACACTGGATTTGCTGCAATGGAAGGCAGAGAATGGTGTGACTGACAGCGCATTTTCAAAGTTGTTGGTAAAAATGAAGAATCTTCTTCCAAGAAATAATGAGTTGCCTGACAGTACATACCAAGCAAAGAAGGTTGTCTGCCCTCTAGGATTAGACGTGCAGAAGATACATGCCTGCATTAATGACTGCATCCTCTACCGCGGTGAGAAGTACGAGAATTTGGATGCATGCCCGGTATGCACTGCACTGCGGTATAAGATCAGACGAGTCGATCCTGGCGATGTTGAGGGCGAGGCCCCTAGGAAGAAGGTTCCCGCCAAGGTTATGTGGTATGCTCCTATAATACCACGGTTAAAACGTCTCTTCAGAAATAAAGAGCATGCCAAGTTGTTGCGATGACACATGGAAGACCGTAAGAAAGACGCGATGTTAAGACACCCCGCTGATGGGTCACAGTGGAGAAAAGTCGAGCGAGAGTACCCGGACTTCGCACGTGACGCAAGGAACTTAAGGTTTGGTCTAAGTACAGACAGCATGAATCCTTTTGGTGAGCAGAGCTGCAGTCACAGCACCTGGCCTGTGACCCTATGTATCTATAACCTTCCTCCTTGGTTGTGTATGAAGAGGAAGTTCATTATGATGCCAGTGCTCATCCAAGGCTCGAGGCAACCCGGCAACGACATTGATGTGTACCTAAGGCCATTAGTTGAAGAAATTTTACAGATATGGGCCAAACCAGGTGTACGTATGTGGGATGAGCACAAAGGGGAGCCATTTGACCTACGAGCATTGCTTTTCGTAACCATCAATGATTGGCCTGCTCTTAGTAACATTTCAGGGCAGACAAACAAGGGATACAATGCATGCACACACTGTTTAGATGATACTGAAAGTGTATATTAGGATAAATATAAGAAGGTTGTGTACCTAGGGTATCGCCGATTTCTTCCAAACCTGCATCCAGTAAGAAAGAAAGGCAAGCATTTCAAACGTCTGGCAGAACCCCGGAGGAAGCCTGTCCTCCGTACCGGTGAGGAGGTATTTGGTATGGTCAAGGACCTAGAAGTAATCTTTGGAAAAGGTCCTGGCAGTCTATCTGTTCCGAATGACGATGCCGGACACGCGCCCATGTGGAAGAAGCAATCTATATTTTGGGACCTACCCTATTGGAAAGTCTTAGAGGTCCGCTCTTCAATCGACGTGATGCACGTGACGAAGAATGTTTGCGTGAACCTGCTAGGCTTTCTAGGAGTGTATGGGAAGACAAAAGATACACCGGAAGCACGACAGGACCAGCAACGTCTGAAGGCCCCTGAAGAGCCTATGCATCCTGAGAACGAGAAGGGTAAACGATGCCACTTAACTCCTGCCAGCTACGCTCTTACCAAAGCAGAGAAGGAAATCTTTTTTGAATGTCTGAGCAGTATCAAGGTCCCGTCTGGCTTCTCGTCGAATATAAAGGGAATAATAAATATGGCAGAGAAAAAATTCCAAAACCTGAAGTCTCATGACTGCCACGTGATTATGACACAATTGCTTCCGATTGCATTGAGGGGGCTTCTACCTGAAAATGTTCGAGTACCCATTGTGAAGCTATGTGCATTCCTCAATGCAATATCTCAGAAGGTAATCGATCCAGAAAGCCTACCAGGGTTACAAACAGATGTGGCCCAATGTCTTGTCAGCTTTGAGTTGGTGTTCCCACCATCCTTCTTCAATATTATGACGCATCTCCTGGTTCACCTAGTAGAAGAGATTGCCATTCTCGGTCCTGTATTTCTACACAATATGTTCCCCTTTGAGAGGTACATGAGAGTCTTAAAGAAATATGTTCATAACCGTGCTAGGCCAGAAGGAAGCATCTCCAAGGGCTATGTAACAGAGGAGGTCATTGAGTTCTGTGTTGATTTTATTCCTGACCTTAAGGCGATTGGTGTTCCAGAATCACGACATGAGGGGAGACTGCGTGGAAAAGGCACCCTAGGATGTAAAGCAATGATATGTAGGGACGGGCATTCTCTCAATCAAGCACACTACACGGTTTTACAAAGATCTATCTTGGTTGCCCCGTATATCAATGAACACAAGAATTTAATACGCCTCAAACACCCGGGGCAGTCTGATGAATGGATTATAAGTGAACACATGGCGAGTTTTGGCGGCTGGCTGCAAAGACTTCTCACGAATAACACCACTGTTGGGGATCAGCTGTACTTGTTGGCCAGGACACCATCTTCGACTGTATGTACTTTCCAAGGGTACGAGATAAATGGGAATACATTTTACACGATAGGCCAAGATAAAAAGAGCACCAACCAAAACAGTGGTGTCCGCTTCGATGCAGCAGAAGACAATGGGCAAAAGACCACGTATTATGGGTTCATAGAGGAGATATGGGAACTTGACTATGGACCTAATTTTAAGGTCCCCTTGTTTCGATGCAAATGGGTCAAGCTAACAGAAGGAGGGGTTGAGGTAGACAAGAAGTACGGAATGACAACGGTGGATCTCAACAATCTTATGAAGAACTTAGACGAACCATTCGTCCTAGCCAATGATGTGGCTCAGGTTTTCTATGTGAAGGACATGTCCTCCAGACCAAAAAAAAAGAAAAAATATGCAAACGAATACATCATATGATGAGCCAAAGCGTCACATAGTTCTTTCAGGAAAAAGAAACATTGTGGGAATCGAGGACAAGACAGACATGTCAGAAGATTATAATAAGTTTGATGAAATTCCGCCCTTCACAGTGAAAACTGACCCAAGCATTCCGTTAAGTAAAGAAGATGCTCCATGGTTACGTCTGAAGCGATCATAAGGAAGGGCATATGCCAAGAAGTTCATGCTCATATTATGTAACTCTAGTTCATGTTTTTAATCTTAATACATGTCTTGAGTGTTAGTCATGTTTTGTGGATGGACCGGGACTATGAGAAGAAGTTGTCCCGATTCGTACTTACCATTAAGATCTGATCTCCAAACACGCGCGGTCACATATTAGGGAGTGCCTCTATGACCAGTTTCTTGGAGATGCCGGAGGACTAGGCTCCGTCGGCATCTCCCTGAAACTGGCCGTAGTGGTGTCCCTGCTCTCGAAAACCATCTTGCAGCTTTGTAACTTCTCTAACTAGATCAATACACCAGGGAGCTAACTAATTTCACATATTAGGGAGTGCCTCTATGACCAGTTTCTCGGAGATGCCGGAGGACCGGGCTCCGTCGGCATCTCCCTGAAACTGGCCGTAGTGGTGTCCCTGCCTCAAACTGGCTGGAGGACTGGACTCACAAGGATGCCTATTTATAGTACAAGCAGCTCGACATAGTATTGACACTTACAAAATAATGTCGACACTCACCCCTATTATTAGTCCCGGTTGGTGTCTCCAACCGGGACTAAAGGTTCATCTTTAGTCCCGGTTGGTGACACCATCCGGGACAAGGTACACGCCGCACGACATAATATCGACATGCACTCACCCCTATTATTAGTGCTGACTCGTGTTTTGTCCCGGTTGGTGTCTCCAACCGGGACTAAAGGTTCATCTTTAGTCCCGGTTGGTGTCTCCAACCAGGACTAAAGGTTCATCCCGCCATTTTTTCCCGCCATTTTTCTTCCCGCCATTTTTCTTCCCGCCAGTTCTTCCCGCCATTTTTCTTCCCGCCAGTTCTTCCCTCCAGTTCTTCCCTCCAGTTCTTCCCGCTAGTTCACTATATATATATATGTAGGGGGTTGGCCTCCATTGTCATTGCACATCTCTAGACTCATATCTGCAACCTCATCACTCTTTCCCATGGCTTCCACCGTAGCACTAACCCCCAGGGAGGCGGAGGCGCTTTGCGCCTCGAACTACCCCTGCCCGCCGGGCTACTGTGTCCCCGTCGGCTGGATGCTGAGCGTCGGAGGCGTGCCGGTTCCTCCTGTCCCTCTAGGTGTGGCGCGCCGGATGGCCATCACGAACCACTACTACTTCGAGCTCACGCCGGAGCAGCGGAGGAATCCCAGATGGCATCCCGACTATTTCCCTACTTGGGAAGCCATCTTCGTGGATAGGCATGAGAGGGCGCTCGCCAGGCACGAGGAGGACGGCCACCTCCTCCTAACTTCAACGAGGCCGGCCGTCGGCTATGGTGGCGCGGTCGGACTCTCCAGAGCGTCATGGCCTATGACACTGCCGCCGACTCTAACCCCCGTCTGCGCTACCCTCAAGTCCAGCCCACGCGCTACCCTCAAGTCCAGCCCACGCGTACTCTCCAGAGGTTCAATTACGGCGACCCCGACGACGACAGCGATGACGGCGGCGGCGAGTACGACGACTACAGTGGCGAGTATTACAGGTGTAGGCAGGAGCATGACTGAATCACTCCAACATTTCGAAACAAGTTCGGCCGATTGTTACTTAATCTGGCCATGTATCTTAATTTTCAGTTCTTTTATGTATCTTAATTTTCAGTTCCAGTTCGGCCGATTGTTACTTAATCTGGCCATGTATCTTAATTTTCAGTTCTTTTACGTATCTTAATTTTCAGTTCTTTTATGTATCTTAATTTTCAGTTCCAGTTCGGCTTTATGTAACTGTCTCAAAATGACCTATCTCATTCGAGGTTTCTTGGCTTTCGGGTCAAATGACCAATGTTATGGCTAGAATTAAGGCATAGTTTGCAAGAGGAGTTTTCCTTTTTATCGCACCAAAAAGGCATTTTCCATTTTCCGAGCATAAAAAATGGACGGTTTTGTGAAGCAACCACCAAATGGCTAATTCAAAAAACCACCAACACATTGATCAAAAAACAATGCAAGTTGAGAGAGGCTTGGTGAGATTCAAGTGTATACAAAAGATGCGACATTTAAATATCCAATCAATTCAAAAATGTTAATACAAAAGATGCGGCATTAAAATATGATTTGATCTAATAAAAATCATTTACATGAATGGATAGATATTATTTTTCTGAAAATTATGATATATTATTCATATTTTTCTGAGTTGAAATGAAAAAGATATGAATTTTCTAAATTCATATCATATTTTTTGAATTAAAAAAGCCCCTTTAATGCATGAAATAAGTGTTTTAATTATTTTAAAAAAATTCATGTAAAGTAAATATAAAATGATTTACATGAATGGATAGATATTATTTTTCTGAAAATTATGATATATTATTCATATTTTTCTGAGTTGAAATGAAAAAGATATGAATTTTCTAAATGCATATCATATTTTTTGAATTAAAAAAGCCCCTTTAATGCATGAAATAAATGCCCCCCCCTTTAACACCGGTTCCAGACAGGAACCGGTGTTAAAGGGGGGGGCATTTATTTCGTTTCCCGCGCGCACCCACCCTCCCCCTTTAACACCGGTTCGTGGCAGGAACTGGTGTTAAAGGGGGGGGGTAATAAATATGCGCGCAAACGAATTCCCCCCCTTTAACACCGGTTCCTGCCACGAACCGGTGTTAAAGGGGGGGTATTAAATGCGCCCCTTCGCTCCTTTCTTCCCCCCAGAGCCAGATCGCGCCACCGCTGCCAGAGCCCGAACCCCTCGCCGTCGTCCTCGCCACCACCGAAGCCGACGACCGCCACCGCCTCGTCGTCCTCGCGCGCCACCGAAGCCGACGACCGCCACCCCTCGTCGTCCTCGCGCGCCACCGAAGCCGACGACCGCCACCGCCTCTGTCCGGCCGCCTCTGTCCGGCCGCCATTGCAGCTGCCCGACGCCAACGCCGTGGTGAGCATGCTCTGTTTCCTCCCCTTCTCTGTTTCGTCGCCGGCGCCCCCCTTTGCAGGCTGCTCTGCCACGTCGCCGTTGTCGCTCTACCACGTCGCCGGCCGCTGTCCGGCCGCCGTTGCAGCTGCCCGTCGTCGCCGTGCTCGCCCGTTGCCTCCCCGTGCTCGCCCCCGTGCTCGCCCCCGAGCAGTTCCTCGCCGGAGCCGGTAGCTCGCGTCATCGGGTGTGGCGGGCAGGAGCGGCTACGCGAGCGCGTCCACGGATTGGGGCCAATGACAGGGAAGTGGAGGGGATGGGTCAGGGAGGCGGATTCGTCGGGGAGGCCCAGGTCCCAGGCGCGGTACGGGGACGGCCTCCCCTCTCGGCTGCGGGGGCGGCCTAGGTAGGGTGCAAGCTCCGGTGGTGGCCATGGGGTGCGAGCTCGCGATGCGGCCTAGGTGGGGTGCGAGCTCCGATGTGGCATGCCCCCTCCTGGCCTAGGTCGGCGCTGATGAACGTGGAGTTCGCCCTGGCCAGCATGCTCTGCGGCTTCGATTGGGCCACGCCTAAACGCCGACGCCTAAACGCCGACGCCTCGGAACGATATAAACACAGTTCTTTGCATAATATATTGACCCTCGGAACGATTCCAGGGTGCCAAAGATGGGCGAGATGAACGTAGTGACATCGACCCCCGACGATCTAAACCTTGCACATGTGAATTAGAAGCATGTGGAGTAAAAATAAAATAGCTTATAGCAAAGATATTATAATAGGCCACGCCTAAACCCTAACTGACCACCTCGCTCTCTTCCCCGTGCAGGAGCGTCTCGCCGCCGCCGCTTCGGAGCTCATAGGCCACGCCTAAACGCCGACGCCGCCCGCCGCCCGACGAGCCCGCCGCTAGCACCGCCGCCCGACGAGACCGCCGCATCCGCCCGACGAGCACCGCCGCCCGACGAGAACAACGTCACCCCACCGGTGAGCGCCACGTGTCTGCCACGTGTATGATTGCTGACTCATCCTGATTAAAACTTGTTTGCTCGATAAATTGTACTACATGCATAGATTAAAACTTGTATACAAATTGGACCTCTGACTCATTTGTGTATTTATTTGTGTATTTTGGTATGAATAATATGTATATTTGTGTATGAATCCAAGTCCACTTGAATGTTTACACTCGTACTCTAGATAATATTATTGTTTTAGAAACTATGGATCCACTTAGTAGAAACCTTGAAGAAGAAGAAATAATGGAGAACATTATTGATGAGGACACCTCACAATATCTGAACTTGGAGGGACATGACGACGACAGCTCAAGTACTAGTCATGGAGAAGATGAAGACTCCGGTGAACGCAATTTAATGGTTACAAAGTCCGGCGAGGTATATGCATTGATTAAGCCTCAGCTTACTTCCACCAACAATCTTCTTCTACATGTATTAATTAACGCTTCTTTCTTCTTTTAGCCCTCTGGATCGATCAGCCAGCAACCATCTTCTTCTACAAAAAGAGCAAGCGAGGCGCGAGCCAGCGGTTGAAAGATCGTGCAAAGTTCACGATCGAAGCAGTCCGTGTTGATGGCAGGCCGATGGAGCCCAAGAAGGCCGCAGACAAATTTGTACGTCAGGCTGGAGTTCTTGTTAGGGACCAAATCCCAATCATAATTGAAAATTGGAATAAGCCAAAGAAGGGCGACGGTACCTTTGTCGATGACAGATCCAAAGAAACGCTTTGGAATTCGTTGTTGGTAAATTTCACCCTTCCGCCAGAGGAGGATGAAAACAACCCGGTTATAAAGAAAAAGGTCAAAGAGTGGACTCTAAAGAAGATGGCTGAGGCTTTCCGCAACTGGAAGACAAAATTGAACAAATTTGTCAAATCTGGCGAGACTCCAGATTTCGAAGACGCATATTATGCGAAGATAAGACCTCACTGGCCCGAATTTGAGACATATAAAAAAGTGTTATAGCTAAAAAGAGGTCAGAAACCAATACGCTTAATGCCCTGAAGAAGGAATATCACCAGAGGACGGGGTCAGGTGGCTACATATCTCAGAGGCCTAAGTGGGAGGAAGCTGAGAGGGCCCTGCGCGAGAGAGGGATCACACCCCAGACAGATGGGTGGGACCTACGTGCAAAGACTTGGTTCTACGGAATCGGGGCAAGGTTGGACCCAGAAACATGATTGTGTATCTTCCCAACCATCCTTGCCAAACCCGTCACTGAACTCATCACGGCATACGAGGAAACATCCGCCAGGACCTTCCATCCCGACAGAGAGAATGACCAGCTCACACGCGCCATCGGTAAAAAAGAACACCCTGGACATGCACGAGGCACAGGGGGTATGACATGGAAGGATGGGTTTGCCGACTGGAGCGACTCTTACAGATGGCGCGGCAGAAAAAAAAAAGAGCGTACAGAGCGGATGACACAGATAGAACATACACTTGCGGCGCTGCAGGCGCAAGTGAATGCACAACAGAGCCATCAAGCTACCGGCCCATCTCAGCGGCACGAAGAGCCTGCATTGGAAGCTGCCCGCGGCCCAGACTCTGCGCAGAAAAGCAGTGTGGCTTCCACGGAGAACGTGCAGCCCACGCTTGAAATGACGGGTCCTCGATACCCCGTTGATGAGATCACGGAGAGCGAACACGCTGAGCTGCATGTGAGATTAATGGGCTTATCCATTAAGGTGGCTGTCGGCTATGCCTTACCTCCTGTAGCTGGTGGAACTTACCACTGCCGACCGATTCCAGATGGCTATGCTATTGTCGGGGTGGATGAGGTTGTGAAGGAATATGAGGAAGCACAGCTTGACCATGCTACAGGTGAAGGGGAAACTCAACTCAAATTTGTAGTGAAAACAACCATTTTTTGGAAGAAGGAACACATTGTGCTTCCAAATTGGAGGTCACTGGCACCCCCGCCGTCTCCGCAGCGTCAGCAGTCTGAGCCGCTTCAGCTATCTCCTGCGCGGCAGCCATCTCCGGCCCGTCAGCCATCTCCTGCGCGGCAGCCATCTCCGGCCCGGCAGCCATCTCCTGCGCGGCAGCCATCTCCGGCCCGTCAGCCATCTCCTGCGCGGCAGCCATCTCCGGCCCGTCAGCCATCTCCGGTGCTTCAGCCATCTCCTCAGCGTAAGCGGAAGAGCACTGCCACGAGGAGCATCAGTAGCACTGCCACAAAGAAATCCGCAGGAAACCGTACGCCAAAGAGTTCAAAAAACTACGTCTTCCGCCAAGCCATTGCCGGTTTTACCGTGGAATCGCAGCGACGAGGAGACCAATAGGATCTCGGGAGAACAGGTCAAGAAATTCTTTGCACCTAGACGGGCTGAGCCAAAGGAGAAAATTGATCCGGCGGTGGTGGAGAAGTTTTACAATAATCTTTTGAAACCTGAAACCCCACTTGTGCCGGACTACGAGCGCCAGATTTTGAAGGCGGATGCAAGGCGCCGTAGGGAGACTGAAAGTAGCAGTCGTGAGGCACCCCAGAAAACAGTTCCCATGCTCGGAGAGCAGGAAAACCAATCATGCGCCCCGCTCCAAATGTTTGACAAACGGGACGCTCCTCCCGTAGATGATTACGAGGCAGAGCTACAAAGAAAGGCCAATGAGACGGGGATGACTTACATTGCATACTTGAACGTCATGGGAGACAACTTGCCCAAATGCGATGTCAACCCCATACAGCCATGGAAGTATGGGAAAAATCTAGTCAAGAAAGAGGAGCTCAAGAATCTATCAACAAAGATGCGAAAATTGCACAAGTGGTACCTTCATTTCTGCAAGACGAGAAAAGAAGAATGGATCACGGCGCATATAAGAGATCAGATTTTCTTGTGCGGAGACGACGCGATCGACTTCAACATTCAAGACTTGCATTTTCTATTCAATCAGAAGGAACTCGACAAATCTGCCATCAGCCTTTATTGTGTGTAAGTACTATTTCTGTAATTTTTATCTCATCTCATTCACTTCATTTATTGCATGTATATATATATGCTCACCATATATGTATATACTATTATGCAGGAAAAAGGTTATGGAATGCATGAAAGGAGGCCCTTTTGACATTGGGTTCGTTGACCCAAATAGAGTTCATGAAGAAGTGGTAAGAACCAGACCCGGGCAAACAGAAGATTACTTGCTAAAGTCTTTACTGAGACAACAAACCAAAAGGAAAATACTATTGCCTTACAGCTTCTCGTGAGTACTGTTACCCTCTCTCTTGTACACATTGTGGCATCCCGCAAAACCACAACTAGAAAATCGCGTTGTTTTTGTGCATTGCATCGTCATGACCGCATGCTCATGTCATCACGCCACATTGCATTTGAGCATCGTCATCATCTTGCATTTGCTTGCATAAAACTATTTTCGGAAAAACCTATTTTTGTTTTCTAAACGCCCCGTCTATGTTCCAAACGCAAAACCCGGGTCTCCGGAATTATTTTGTTTTGTCTGCTAACGGTTTGCAAAAGCCCTGTTTTAAATAAATAAAATATTTAATTATTTTAGTGGGGGCAGCCAAACCGGGCCGAACCGACCCAGTCGGCCACCCCCAGTGCAAAAACGGTCCACCCAAAATCTATTCCTACCTAGTCCTAATCTACCCACCCCTCCAGCCACCTCACCCCACCCAATCCTCTCTCGCCACCTCACCTCTCTCCCTCCCTCCACCACTCCCTGGCTGCCACGTCACCTACTCCCTCCTCTCTCACCCCACTCAGCCCACACCCACACCACACAACACCCACACACGCAGCACACCCCCCACACCCTGCCAGTCCGGCCCCACCCCACCTGGACCCACTCCCCGGCCCCACCACCGCCTCTCTCCCCTCCCCACCCTCTCTCTCTCCCCGACACGCTCCCCTCCGCTCTGCCTCGCTCCCTCCCCCTCTCATGGCCGCGCTCGCCCCGCCTTTCATCCTCTCCCGCGCCGCCAGTGCCCCCTCCCCTCTCCGGCAACCCCGCGACACCCTCCCCGCCGTCTCATCTCGTCCGCCAACCGCCTCTGCAAGCCCCCGCCGGCCTCAGAGTCCCCGCCGCCGGCGCCCCTCTGCAGCCACGCCGCCGCCCCGGGGGTCCTCCTCTCCTCCTCTCGTCGTCCTCCGCAGTCGCCCCGTCGGCCTCACCTTCCCGCCGCTCGAGCTCTACCCCGAACCCCGCCGCCGCCTCCGCTACTCGTCGGCCTCGCCTCCGTCGAGCCGTGCTCGGACCCCCGCCTCCGGCCGCGCCTCTCCGGCGCCCCCGTCAGCCTCGAGCTCCCCGACCCGCTACCGCGATCAGCCGCCTCCATCACGCCGTCCTGCGGCAGAGCCCCCTGGCAAAGCTTGCCCGCTCCTCTCTGTTCCCCTGCCGTATCGGTGCGGACCCCACCTGCTCTGGCCGATGATGCCTGTGATCTCTCTGCAGGGACCCTAGCCCTCCATCCCTGTCGTCGTGGTCGCCCTACCGACGCGCCTTGCAGGGTGTTTCCATCGCGGCCTTGCAGGCAACGTCCTGGCTCCCAGGAGTTACGTGAAGCCACCCTTCCCGGATTTCCGCCGAGATCTTCCGAAGACTACCAACACAAACCTGAGTCCGCCATAGACAAGATCGACAAGTGACACCCAGATCTACCTCACGGACCCAAAGGTCGCCTTCCCGGATCCAAACCCCGAAGGCCGTTCCCCCGGACCGCCATGATCTTCTTCTCGGATCCGAAGACCCCGATAACCGACTCACCCAAGTCCGACATCGACAAACGAAGACGGCTCCATCAAGGCCTTCGTCACGGGACGCCGAGATCCGCTACCCGAACCCGAAGACCGTGGGCCCGACAAGATCGGCACCGACCCGGGGCGGATCCGATGTGTCCCGACGCCGAACCAAGCCTTCTTCGCGGAACGCCGAGATCTACCCCGTATCCGAGAATGACCCCGCCGAGACCGGACCCCGAACCCCGGAACCAAGATCGTCGAACCCTAATGTGTGAACCCCTTCCTCGAACCCTATTTTATAAATGATATATTATTTGTTGCATATCAATTGTCATGTTTGCATACATATTGTGGGTTTGGGGGCATTATGCCGATTCACCTTATAATTAAATATGGGGCCCATATGCGGGCAAATCTAGTCTTATATTGGCCTCATTTAAATTTGTGCATCGAACCGTTGTCATATCTTGCCTTGTTAAAACAACATTTAAAATGCGGGGTATCTAAACAACTAGAACCATATATTTAATTGTCGGGACCCTGGTTCCGCTTAATATTGCCTAATTGCATCGCACCTTTGCCATGCCATACATCATTCATGCATCATGCCTGATCTTTTACCGTAGTATTAAATAGTGCATCCGGTGTTTCTTCTAGTGTTTTGGTTCTTCGCGGATAAGGCCGTTGAGTTGATGCGAGTGTCGACCCGATCTTCGGTTGAACCTTCGGCAATGTTTTCAGGCGAGCATCTCCCCCTTTCTACCTATCTTACTTTTATAGTATTTATTCCCTCCTGTTGATCTATTGCTATCTGTGTTGCGATGCTCTAGTTTTCGTACCCGTGATATCCCCTGCAGCCTTATATTGCCTTGGACACATCCGATTACCTGTTGTTTGGTAGATAGTTGGACTTGCGCGTCGTAGTCGCTTGCTCAAGTGCTGTTGCATGTCGTCAAGTGCCACAGTTGTTGGTGTATTGCCGCATGTTTGATGTTGGAGATGATCATGGTTTTACTTATCGTTCACTTTAATTCCTGTTTAACAACTAAAATTGAAGTAAGTAAGCAGAGGCACAGGTGGGCAATAGATGTTATTTGGTTGTTAACCGTCCACTTGTGTCCCGTAGGACCCCGAGTACTTGATACCTGTTCCTTGAATATTCGCGCTATCCACATCCGGGAGGCTTATGGGACCCCCCTGAGCCAGAGCTTGATTCATTCTTATTTCTTGGGGCCACAAACTAGTTTGAGGTTTTATTTACTATCATGTACTTATGCCATGCCTTACTGCTTTATTACGATTGTGCGATGGATAGCACATGTACTGTTTAGGATCGGGACACGTTTTCGCGGTGTCGACAAGCCCAGTTTTGGGTTCCCAGTCGTTCACAGCCGTCCACCCAAACCTCGGGTCCGTCTCGGAGTCAGCTAACTTCGTTGCGTGTGTACTCCAAGGGGTGGCCCCCTGAAATATTTCTGAATCCTGTGATTGCTTTGTCGTGAAGGCCTCGTTGGGTTTTGATTTGGTTTTTCCGAGGTTGATCGAGTGTGTGTTGCTATTTGTGCACCCCGGCCGGGTAAAACTTTCTGAAAGCCGTGTCCGCGGTTATAGACGACTTGGAGCACAGTATCTCGATCATAGACAACTATAACTAAAGTAGTGCTATAAATTTGACTCTATAATGACTAGTAATCAGCTTCACTACAATGGAATGGCTAAATAAACCTGCCAACAATTGCTTGTTTGAGTTGTCGCTTGCGACCATTGTACCTGACTAGTAAGTATTGCAACTACAACGGAATGGCTAAATAAAAGTACCAACAACTGCTGGGTTTTGGGTTATCTCATGATAATTGTATCTGACTAGTAAGTGTCGCAACTACAACGGAATGGTTAACTAAAACGGCCCACTGCTTATCTTATCAGGATGATTATCTATACCTGACTAGTAATTGCTGCAACGATAACTGAATAAATAAAACTGCCAACCGTGTGAGTTCCTCGGTGGACTTCCTCGATTGGTCTCGAGGGGGAAATACCAGGAAGGGATTGTTTGGTGTAAGATTCAGGTTGGATCCGGATAGGTCTTCCTTACCCCTCCCTGATAGCCGCTAGTTGTATCGAGTTTCTATAGGTTGTTTAGTGCTTGCTGCGCTGCCGCTTCAGTCCACCATACCTATGTAGGCGAGGACCGCCGAATTCTAGTCTCGCCGTGTACTGGCCTCAGTACTGACGCTCCTCTTTTTCCTTTGCCCTTTGTCGGCACCCCTTTTGTTTAAGCAGGTTTTGAGATCGACGTCGTTAGCAGGGTTACCTTCCGGCTTGGCCTGGGCAGGGTTATGGACGCCATTGGTTATTCTTCAGGGCTCTTAGCCCCATTTGCATCTTGTCCGTAGTTGGACGCTCTATCATTTTCAAGGTGATTTGGATCTTTATATATTACATCTGTATTCTTGACTCATGGAGTCGTGTCGTATATATATCTGTTCTGTGGGTCCCATCGAGGACTGTTGTGTAATGTTATTACTTCGTTTTCCACCCGCACGAAAGTGCCTGGTGGGCACCTTTGAATCGTTTCTATGCGGGTTTTGGCGGGAATCGCTGAAACTTGCATAGGGTCGATTCTGAGGGTGTTACACACATTCTGTTTCGGCTTACTCGATGTTAAGTGTAACTGATGATGAGTTATGCGTGCGTAGGTTCCACTTTATTCTGCTAGTCATTCAACCCGACTCAGGAAAAGTCCTTGTCATGGACTCGTTATGAAAAGAAAAAGAGATATGGGCAGACTTTAGAGAGATGCTCTAGAGGTAATTTCAATCATATTATCGCACTAGATCGGCAACTTTCGTGACAACAAGTAATTAATTACTCCTTTATCCATTTTATTTGCCGGACAGGGTTTGGAAAAGGTTCACGGGCAGGGCCGTGGGTGAATGGTCAGAAGAACTAAAATTTGTAGACCAAAATGTAAGTAATACTAGCTAGCTTCCAATTCCATTATATCATGCTTTATTGATTATTATTTTGATTGAACTCTCTATTCTCGTAAAGTGCGCGCATCAGGGATACGGCAATAACTTATGTGGGTACTATGTTTGCGAGTTCATTCGTAACACGATATGTGCGACGGGCCAAGCCGCACTAGAACAACTTAGAGTAAGTAAACAAAGTCCACAATATTATTTTATTACCATCAATTGTGTTGAGTTTTATTCTTATATATATATTGACGACCCATTCTTCATATATATTCAGATCGAACGGATGCGGGACCAACTCCTACCATTTAAACGCATACGAGCCATTCAAGAGGAATTGGCGGGGTTCATACTTGATGAGGTCGTCACGTCTGGCGGAGAACTCTTTAGATATCCACCAAAATGAACGATGACGATGTATGTGCCGATGACGATGTATGTGCCGATGACGATGTTTGTGTATAATAATAGTTGCTTAATTATTCATGTACTCGTATGTACCGATGGCGATTTATGTGTATACCGCTCCCGATCGATTCCCCCTCGCTCCCCCCCTCCCGCAGAAATACGCCCAGAACGGGGCAGAGGCAGAAGTCTGCCGCGGCAGAGATTTAGGCCGTTTTCCTGCCGCGGCAGGAAAACGGCCTAAATCTCTGCCGCCGCAGAAGAACCTTTAACACTGGTTCCAGATACGAACCGGTGTTAAAGGGGGGGGGGGGCTGAGGCCTGCGGCAGCCCCACGTGCGCCACCCTTTAACACCGGTTCGTATAAGAACCGGTGTTAAAGGCCCCCCCCCTCTAACACCGAACCCTCAACAGCGGTTGGGGAACCGCTGTTAGAGAGCCCTCCCAACCGGAGTTAAAGGGGGGGCTCTGCACTAGTGATAGCACGCCAAAGTTGAGCAATCCATCTATATAAATCATACTTATTTGACAAATTTTGTGTCAGCTTTTTATAAGTCCGTAGCAACGCACGGACATTTAGCTAGTAAATTTTAAAAAGCATCCTTTAAGTGAATTGAATGGTGTCAAGGCCTCACGTAGGCTAATGTTACCTTGCAACTAAACACATACCGGCAATTGATAAATAGATGCTTCCGCACTGTTCGAAGAGTGTTTGGTTTGGGCTCATTGATTAGTATGGGTTTGGTCTAGCACATCTGTACATGCCACAACAAAACAAGAGACGTAAAATATATCCGTCGAAACATCTTACAACGAGTTCTTGTTTTTGAATCTTGTCAAGGGAAATACAATAGCAAAAGGCGCTTCCTGATATTTGTATGCTCAGTAAAAAAAGTTATAGCATTTAGTGTAGTGTGTTTTATAAAGAAAACACCACTATCACCGTGCTCAAATTAAGGCCCATACTGGATAATTGGCTCCCACATGCCTCCAGCGGTGACTTTTAGATAGAGATATTCACAAATATGTTGTTCGTACTTCCTCCAGTCTAATGAATGATACTTATAAAATTACTCAAAAGTCGGCGGCTTTTAAGTTTGACCAATATTTTTAACCAAAATATGAACAATTACTATACCAAATTAGTATCGATAGATTCACCATGAATATTTTTATAATATATTAATTTTATATTATAGATATATTCACAAATATTTTGAGTATAGTATTATATTTTACATCACCAACCACTATTTACAAAATTTCTTCAACGAAGCAATTCAGATGTTGAAAGCATAAGTCTCCATTGGGCGTGGTCTAAATTCACTACAAGGCCTCAATACCAATATGATCCGATAAAATTACTGGCAAGTCCATGACACACAAAGTAGAGAGATGGATCACACAAAGACAACGGAGTACCCCCACAACTCAAAAAGTACACAAGTATCATAATGGCATAGAAAGCATCAGTTCAATCACAACTTCAACTCAGATATACAATACCAGTAGTACACAAAAAGATGGACACACCATAAGAATCAATTGGTAAACCAATGGTCCATAGGCTGTTTATGAATTGGGTAACAAGGTAGGCATCTGTCACACATCAGAGTTGACTGGTTGATTCTTAAACCACCCAGTCACCACGACACACCTTCTGACCAAGAATCACGTGCTTCTACTATTTCACGAAACATAAAATAAATAAATAATAAATAACACATAATTCAGACATACGGATCGACATGCATGAACCCGAGGATTGAAGTGCCGATTCACTTCTACCATAAGTGAAGGAAAAAACCCTGCACTAGTTGTTCTTCTTCTACGACCGTAGGATACCACACAGTAAACCTTCAGCCAGCGTACGGCACCCAGGGTGCATATATAGCTCGTTAAGTATTCCTTTCTTGGTCTAGCAAACAAATTCAGTAGGTAGAGTGCACAATGTGAACTAACTTGCACAAAATGGCATCCTTCTCTATCGGACGATGTTTTCTAATCCAAATTTCCCGATATATCCCATTCTTAGAATATCTCGTGATGCGGTCATCTATTGTTCCCGACATCTTCATCAGTAGTAACTCTCCACACCACATTTGTGTTGTTCCAAACTGGTGTAAGCAGGTGTTCTAGTTTTATGAGCTTGAGTGTTGAATGTGCTACGTTTGAAAATTGGTTACTTATAGACTGGAGGATGTATATAAAGGTTTATTCACACAGTGGCTAACACCATAGTGCTTTACCAATCATAAATGACAGAACAATACAACAAATCAAACACAACAAGCTGGATGCGGTGTGTGTTCACAAATAGTAGTAGGGAAAAGCCGACACACTATCCTCGACACGTATAATAAGCTTACAACCCACTCTGCCTTTGGTGTTTTCTGGTGAGATCGGATTTTGTATTTTTGGTGGTATATTAGAAGGAATGGTAATTAAACATAGGTATCTCGACCGAAATTCGTGACACTGGGTGGGTAATGGGTCGTGGAGGGGGACTCGGCATGACTCGGTGAAACTTGGTATCAAGACCCCATATCTAAGGAAACATGGAAAGAGTAATAAGGCCAAGTACGTTTGTGGGCAAAGTAGCGCATCTCTTGAGAGTGTAAAAACGTGTCATGATACTCCCTATTCCGGGAAAGAACTACAATCACATCGTGAAAAGGAATTCTACGAAAGTTCAGACAACCCGTGAAGACTGACAACTTAGAATTTTAAAAATCTAAAACTTACCTTTACTAAAAAACATTTTTTATAAAACCTGCATGAGTCTTTGATCCTTGATCGATGACTTTCAAATAAACATCAGACAATCACCTAGAACTTGATGAGCACGCTAATACTCAATATATCATCTTATCCCTTTCTTAGGTTATAAGAAGACATGGCGACCCACATGAAGAATAGAATCAACAACAAGATGTCAAATTAGTAGGAATAAAACAGAATGTAGATATAGGACCAACAGAAAATGCGCAGGTAGACGAGCTAGCAATAGATTAGCTTATCCAATAAGTTGCCAACTTCAATGGTTTTAAGCTTAGTATTACCATTAGAAATCTATCCCTTATACATTTGAACTTTTATATCGTTGTGAATCCTCAATGGACCGAGGAGGATCTTGAAGTTTTTGTACACTTTTGGCTCTTGGTATGAATTAATAAGAAAGTTATTGGACATGCAATGTTTCTGCTGTACCATTCTAAGGGATGTGATATTTGCGGATGAGGACTTCGTGAGTGTCATATACTAACATCAATGACTTGTACACTACAACCTGAAGTGGTGTACTAGGTCACCGCACACGAGAGGGGAAAAGATGAAATGCTGGGCACCGCCGGCGGCACTATCCTGGACTTGCCCGACGACACGCACCGACGATGGAGGAGGAGGAGAGGGTGGGGGAGAGAGTTGCTGGAGCGGGAGGCTGGAGGGCAGCCGTTCGCCCATTGGGGACGAGCCGGTCGCACGAGAGGGGAGGTTTTTTTTTGCTTCTATAACCCAGTCTTGCAACTAACAATACGAAATGACTGTTACAAGCGGCATTTTCCATATTCTTATAAAATTCCTTGCTAATCACATTTTCCCAAGAAGTCCACCATCCTGCCTGGCCATATATCATGAACATCGCAGAATGAGTTTTGGAAGAATAAGATTGTTCAGAATTTGGGATAAGAGTGTTCAACTCGAAGAATATACACGCATGCATGGAGAATCTAAAAACCTTATTTAGTACTAAGCTGGGGTTAGGATAATCAAGAACAACACGGCTGATCAAGCTCAAAAAAATTCAAGAAGTACTCGCCTTGAGGTTGAGAGGTAACCTGACATGGTGAGGACCGTAATTAGAGAACCGACTTGGCCGTAGCCATTGCTGCTTGCTGTTTCTTCTCCTAGCATCCCCTCTCCCTCTAGCTCGTGTGTCCAAGTAATTGATAATCAATAACAACCGCAGAAGGCGGTTCCTCAGCTCCGGCCGAGAGTTCCAGCGCCATGCTGAGCTGGATTCGGAGTAGGGTGTCAAGCGGGGCGGGTTACGACACTGCTTTTACACTAACTCTTCTATAATTTTACTAGCTTTTGGGTCTCCTTTTGGCTATATTTTTCTTTTGCGGGTCATTATGTGGGTGGCGCTTGCCACCCTAATTCGGAGTCAGTCCCGAGCTCCCCTCCGATTGCTTCCACCCCGTGACCCCTGCTTGCACGTCTCCCGCTTCAGTTTACCGGATCGTCGATGTGCATGATAACTTGAAGACGGAAACTCCTTCCGCGGTTCTGCCAGTACCTTACACCAACAAATTGTTTGGAGGCATGATAGGAATATCTATGCAGACTTGTGAAGATCTATGAGACTTATCCATAATCTTGCGGGCGTCTCGAGTTCGCCATATGGGCACGCCAACACCCCATCGATAGGGTCACGCAGGTGTAAGACTTCGTGTTTGCACGACGCCTCATGGCATCCGGTGCTTTTCGCAGGGTCACCCACCTCGCCCTGCAAAATCAATTGATCTAGCCATATTACAAAGTTGAATCTCAAAAGAGGAAAAAGTAAGCTAGTGGGAAAAGCAACAGTCAGGTTTTCAATGTCAATGCATAATTAACGCGAAGCTAAACATCATGTACTTCCATCAACGATTGATTGATGTACATTCATCAACAACCCAGGATCGTCAAGTATAGAAAAAACATTAATGATCGGCGTGAATCCGCGATAGAAATCCACAAGAAGTTTACCACGAGTTCACGATCACATCCGGAATTGGTAATTCTAGAGGAGGAGGGTTACATCCGGATGCCCGCCCGTGAACAGGAGCCCCTAGATCCCAGCCAATTCAAATAGAGAGATGGGAGTGGGGAGGGAGGAGGAAGGAGGGAGGAGCAAGGAAGAGGGAGGAGGCGACTTACTACTCGGGAGTCATGGCGAGATCGATCGATAGAGATCATCTCCTCCCGTGGTCTGTCTGATCTCGCGCCGGTACGCGTCAGCTTGCTGTTGCGCTCAGGAAGGGATGGCTCCGTCG
Organism: Avena sativa; assembly: GCA_916181665.1. NCBI lineage: Eukaryota > Viridiplantae > Streptophyta > Magnoliopsida > Poales > Poaceae > Avena > Avena sativa. Next base: position 362,195,291 of record OV702279.1, on the reverse strand, counting down.
GTGGCCGAAAGGAGAGGATGTCAATGGTGGCTGTGTTGGGAGGGCGTCGCCGGTGGCTTAGAGAGGAGGGGCGAATGAAGTGGATATGACTTGTACACGACTGGTTTTGAGTTTTGACGACGTGTTAATCTAGCGAGGTCGAGTTTATGGAGGATGGGATGGGCGAGTGGAGTCGGACGAAGATAAATGACATAGTAGGCATATGGAAGAAAACGGAACCTCGAAGTTTTTTTAGATAGTAGAGATAATATTGCTAGGGTTGCTCTCAAAATATCTATCCATAAATGGTTGTTTTCTTGTCACCAACTGCTCCAATTGTGGTGGTTTTCTCGTTAACGGCCGTCCGATACAATCCATCAGCCAACTCCACCCTGACACATGGGTCCACATTTTGTAATCACGTTTAAGACGAAGGTTAGAACGAAGTGGTGAGTATCTGCCACGCTGTTATGATGGAGTGGTGGTTTTTTTGTTACAAATCCGAAAGGTTGTGATTTTTTGAAACCCTAACCTCAACTGCGGTGGGATTTTGTAATTTTCTGTCACACAGTTATGGGGGAGAAAAAGTCAGAAGAACACAAGTTCAGACAGGTGTAGCGAGAAGAAGTCAGAAGAACACAACGGGGCACCACGCCGCTGAAATCGGGCCTCCAAGTATATACTCCCTCTGTTTCAAATTACTCCGCCGGCGCGTTTACGTAGGTGAACTAGTACTCCCTCATTTTTCATTTAAAAAAATCCTCGAATTTTTGAAATAGATAGTATGAAATATGTACTACGTATACCAAAAATTCTAAGAATTTTTTGATGAAAAATAAGAGAATACTAGGCTACCTAGGTAAGCGTGCGCGCGGAGTAATTTGAAAGCAGAGGGAGTATATCAGAATAAGGAGCGGTCAGCAAGGACGACGTTGACCAACTCGAAGGTGAAGTAAACTCTTCGCGGCTTCGCCCATGGTATGTGCTCCTCTCTTAGGCCAAGTTGACCACGTAGGTAGAGGTGGACAGCGGGAAAGGCTACGTACAACAGGTCCCAGAGGCCAGCCACGTGCGTACTGATGCTCGCCATGCAACTTGTGTACCGGAATATTTGGTACAGATCGTGTGCACGTGCTGATATGGTTGATCATGGTGGTGTTGGCGTGATCGCGACTTCATTAGGCTAGCAAATGACAGCCATGAAGAATTGTCTAATATAATTTACTACTCTCTCCAGTGGTGGATCTAGAAATTCACTATGCCTCGGACCATCTTCAGTAATTTTAGCTACAATGTCTTCTAAAACTTTGCTATAGTGCATCATCAAGCCTGAGCATCGTCGCTGCGCCCCGGGCCGTGGCCCTGGTTGCCAGGGGCCTGGATCCGCCCCTGACTCTCTCCGTTTTAGAATATATAAGACGTTTTAGCTTGCGAAGGAAATATTCTTATATTTTGAAACAGAAGGAGTAGATAGTGATTAGTGATGCGGCCATGTGGAAGACATTATGAAGCGTCCTGTGCCCGGAGACAATCGCTCATACTGTATAATACATATACGAAGCTCCGATCCACTAGCCGCTTGCATGTGTGTGTGATGGAGCTATCACGGCCGCGAGCAATAATGGCGGCCGCCGGTCCATGGCTGTTGCTCCTCTGCCTCGCCGCCTTCGCCGTACTCCAAGCAGCTCGCGCTCAGCATGATAACAACGGTATATATATATATATATGAATTGCTCAGTATATATTATTTCTGGCCATGATATGTGTGTACATTATTTCTTCATCATCATCAAGTCCCGCAGTAGTCTACGCGTGTGAGTACTGATCTTACGCGCAATAATATGCATCCATATTATTGCAGGATTCATAAGCATAGACTGCGGTCTCTCGGGGGAGACGGGCTACGAGGACAAGGCCACCAAGCTCTCGTACGTCCCGGACGCCAGATTCATCGATGCTGGCACCAACCACAACATCTCGGCCGAGTACGTGACTGGGTCCATGGCCAAGAGCTGGCGCAACCTGCGCAGCTTCGGCGCCGGCACGCGCAACTGCTACACGCTCCGTTCCCTCGTTTCCGAGCCCAAGTACATGATCCGGGCCAAGTTCAAGTACGGCAACTACGACGGCCTCGACTCTCCCCCGGTGTTCGACCTCTACATCGGCGTCAACTACTGGTACACCGTGAACATCTCGCGTTCCGACGAGCTGATGATCGCAGAGGCCATCGCGGTGGTGCCGGACGACTTTGTGCAGGTGTGCCTGGTGAACACCGGCGCCGGCACACCGTTCATCTCTAGCCTTGACGTCAGGCCGCTGCACAGGACGCTCTACCCGCAGGCGACTGTGGCGCAGGGGCTGGCCCTGACGAGCAGACTCAACTTCGGCCCGACCGACGAATACGCCGTCGTCAGGTATCCCAGTGACCCATACGACCGGCTATGGTTCCCTATGGTTGACATGTTAGGATGGGCCGTGATATCGACGACGAAGGAGGTGCAGCACAGAAACGACGATCTCTTCCAGGTGCCGTCGGCGGTGCTGCGGACCGCGATCAGGCCACGGAACGCCTCTCAGAAGATTGACCTCTCATGGTCCTCCGGGTCCAGCCCGATGAAGCCTCCGCCGGGATACATGCTCATCCTGGGAAGACCCTCACCGGAGTACATCGTCATCCTGCACTTCGCTGAGCTGCAGGTCCTCCGTGGCAACGCCGTGCGCCAGCTGAACGTTGTCCTCAACGACAAGCCCTGGTATCCGCAGGGCTTCACGCTGGAGTACCTCTATGGCGTCGTGGCCTGCAACAGTCTCCCCTTCCAATACAGCAGCTACAACCTCTCCGTGGAGGCCACCGGTGACGCGACATTGCCGCCGATCATCAACGCTGCCGAGATCTACTCTGTCTTCCCCACCACCCACCTTGGCACGCACTCCCAGGATGGTATGCCATGCAAAAAAAACATACTACTACTACTACTCCTACTCCACAAGAAAACTGATTACTACTAGTAGTACTTAATCGCGTCATGGCCATTAACTGCAGTCTCTGCAATCACGGCGATCAAGACCAAGTATCGGGTGAAGAAGAATTGGATGGGTGATCCCTGCGTTCCCAATGCCATGGCCTGGGATAGGTTGACCTGCAGCTACGCAACTGGCAGCAATCCAAGGATCACAAGCGTGTAAGTTGTTTATATAGTACTAACTATATGTACGGAGATTTGGGTTCTGAAAATTTCCTCCCCTTTGTTCATGTCATAATTAATGGGGAATCCAGAAGCTTGCACAGCTACCGCGTAGTGAACTGAACCACTTGAAATTTGATCTCTGCAGAAACCTGTCTTCCAGTGGTCTCAGTGATGACATATCGTCTTCTTTCACCAACCTCAAGGCAGTCAAGTACTTGTAAGTTCGGAGTATTACTTGGATCCTTGTATTTTGGCCTAGCTTCTACTCCTTCCGTTTGGAAATATAAGATGTTTTAGGTTTTGTATCTAGACAACTTTTAGTGTCTAGATTCATTTGAACTTATACACTAAAAGGTGTCTAGATACATCTCCTTCACAAATCTAAAACATTTTATATTTCTAAACGGAGGGAGTAGTTTTTGCAACAAAAAGGTGATATGTTTAATATCTTGCAGGGACCTGTCCAACAATAGCTTGATAGGCTCAATTCCAGATGCTCTTTCGCAATTACCTTCATTGACGGTTCTGTATGTCTGTAGACTTTTGTCAAAATTTATCCAAGTTGCATGAACTATCATTTTAACCATGCTATTATTTTGTTTCAATAGAGACTTGTCAGGCAACAAGCTAAATGGATCAATCCCCTCGGGACTCGTAAAAAGAATTCAGGATGGTTCCCTGGATCTAAGGTACTTTCTCCCCATTCTACTTACCGTTGATTTTTTTTTCATGGAACCGGATGAGAGCTCTGTCTATTTCATAAAGAAGAATGGAATTGCCTAGTTTATTAGGGAGAATGACTGGGCGAAACCTAGATGCCTTCTAACATGATGCTTTCATAATTTCATTAACTAGCACTGCGAGGGCATCATGATTAGGATCAAATGTGCCGAGTCTGCATACTTATCTTGTTCAAATATTTTTTTCCTTTGATTTGACTCTTGAATGCAAACACACGATGCATCAACTTGGGTAAATATGCAATATTTATGTATATTATTACATTCTAAGGAGTAACAAAAAGAATTACGAAGCATATTTTTGGAAAGATCTAACGAGATCAAATTATGTTTTCTCAATATATTGTTTGAAAAGTCACATGTATTTTAGTATTTAGTGTGTCATAAGTGATCGACAAAAAATTATATACTCATACTCATATATATATATATATATATATATGGCATAAAGGTTTTATAGCCACCATAAATCCTATTATAAATACCCACAAAAAATTAAAGTCCTATTATAAATAATTAGATAGTGTTATGTTTGTGTCCATTGTACTTAATTACCATACCTTCTCTTCGGTCTGACGATTTTATTCTTCCCCATCTAACATATTTGTTGTGTCATGTAATATAGCTACGTACGCTGGCATGATTGATATTCACTTGCATTGGGCCTTTCAACCACTCATCGATTTTATTGCGTGTTTGATGATGACAACCCAACCTCCCAAAAATTCTAGTTATTACAAACCAAAATTGACCATGGTGCGGCATAATTACGAAGATAAAGAGTATTGGTATGCTTAATTAAGTATTATGATTTACAATCTGATGTTTCACTTTTACGTGATAATCCCAGCATATCTCTCTTTTCATGATGAAATGTGTTGTTAGATAACCATTTTGTTATGTGTAATAAAATGTATTGGATGTGATTATTTCAATATTCATTTATGAAGATTTATTAGTTGTGATCTACCCACAAAGATTAATGGTGTACTTTTTTTCATGAGAATTTCCATGAAACCCCAATCTTTCGACTATATTGTCTTTTAATATAAAATACATAGATGTGAAACTTCAATATCGTGAGAGATTAATTTCATCAATTTGTAGATTTCTTTATAATAGCAGTGACCATACGGACTATATGCCAATTTGTAAGGATTTTAAGTCATTACAGTAATTTCTAGTTTTTTCTCATGAAAAGGAGATATAGGGCCTGGTGACTCGCCAATAATTTCAATATCTACCGGTGCCCCCTCACATTTAACAATCGAACATGCCCATAGAGGTGGGGAAACACAGATTCAACTTCAGTGTGTAGTTTAGGTAAATTTTGTTATATTGTGCAAGACACGAGAAGCCTTCAAAGATTTAACCGTTATTGTTGAATCAGTTATATTTATTTTAACTTACTAATTTTAATAAACTCTGGTAAAAACTAATTTTCATTCCTACAGAAATGTTACTAAAGTGACGGAGAAATCAATTTATAATTTTATTGTACATCGTAAGATTCTATAGTCACTGAAATGTTATGCTAAATAAATATTGTGAAATAGATTTAAATTTATGAAAAAGTAGTAGAGTGAAGATAATTATTGACCATATATGGTGTGCATACATGATATTAAATTGGTTCGTATAATTAAAATTTAGTGTGCAAGCTATATTTTTGTTGTGATCTTGAATAATAATGAGAGGTCTCGAGTCATTGTCATTAGATATAAAGGTAGACATATTTGAATTTTTTGTTAAATTAATAATTCTAGTCTTCTAGATCCACTTTAGTAATGATTGGGTGATGTTTAGATGGTAGGTATAATAGCAAGATAATTTTTTATTAATGAAGTAACTTATCCTCGTTAACCGCTATCCCAATTGAAAAGTAAGAAATGCATTTATTTTGTGCAGATCTTAATATTCTCACTTACTTAAGTAGTTCGAAAATACATGAAATTCTTCTTCTATTTCGAAAGCTAACTATCTAGACGCAGGAAATATTCAAGGTGCCATTTGACTATTGTTTGGTTTTTGAAATGTTGCCATGAATGAAAAACTGGAATAATGTCCAAATAAATTTAGTGGTTATTTTGTTTTAGCAATACACTCCCTCTGTTCCATTTTAGGTGTATTCGTTCTTACATAAACATAGAAACGGTTAGGTCTATTTCCTTTCTATCCTAGTAGATACCTATTCTATCCCTAGTGAATTATCAGGATTAAATTGTCATAGGTAAGTACCCCTCTAATCAACATGTATCTAGGCATTTCATCAAGGAATGTCTTCAAAATAGTGCATTGGTGACCGTTCAAAAATATCACATGATAAAATGAAACAGATGAAGCATTTACATATCGATTGCAAGGTTAGAGACCTTAGACTACATCCAAGTTTTAGAACCCTATTTAGAACCTTGTTTATTTTGAAAATGGTGGCAATATTTTTTTCTTGCCATTTATGTGTGCTATGATTTGAATCCATTTGTTCTACACTCGCGCTTACCCTCATTTCTCGTGTAATGTAGCATGACTACATCACCATGTACAACATTGTTTTGGCTAATTGCGTCATTTATCTTGCTACACACGATAAAAATATTAGAAACCATTGCAAGTGACACATCTGTGTGTTTGATTGTATCCTAGATAGAAATAGTAACTCAAGAGCCATATATATTTTTCCAAAAGATTACATTCAAAGAAAATTCTCTTTCAAAATTGTTTGTCGATCTAAAAAAGGAGTACCTAACTTTCAATTCTTCCATTAAATTAAACACTTACAATAGAAGACACTAAAAAAATATAATCCCTCCTTCCAGAAATAATTGACTGACTTTGTCTAGATTTAAATGTATCTATACACTAAAATATGTCTAGATACATTCGAATCTAGACAAAACCAAGTCAGTTATTTCTGGACAGAGGGAATACAATGTTTTGAAATTCTATAGGGAAAAGGTTCAAATTTTGTGTTTGGGATAGTGAAGAGAAAATGTTATTACAACATCAGATCCAAATTAGTAGTCGCGGGTTAGATAGACTTAGTCAAAATTTTGCCTAAACCCACGACAATTAATTTGGATCGGAGGGGTACAATGTTTTCGTATTGTCATCATATGATACCATAGATGTTGATAGTTCTTTTATAAACATAATAAAATTTAACCTGGTTTGATTTTCAACAAAATTTGAACTCCTTACTCTTTGGGATGGACGAATTTTCAATAAGTATACTCATTTTTATTACGAATAAATAAGCTAACACTTTGCATAGTTTAGTATACACTTACATGCCACGTTGATCTAGCATAAGCGGAGGCACATACACACACGCAGTACAGATGTGAACATGTCCGTGCTACAAACAGACTCCTTTTTCCTTTTGGAAAGTGTCCTTGAACCACACGTTTCATTACTTGGGCGTTTGCTCTGTGATCGTTTCACCTCAATATTCTGGATATAATCTACGAACCGCACGTTTCATTATTGAGAATATTATCTGGACGTGCACTTGGTCTGTAACGTAATTTGTGTGTCAAATGTGTAACATGTAAACGGTTAAATCTTAGCCATCAATTACACATCTAACAGTCTAAATAATTTAAGTGATGTGGTATTGAGAATATTATCTGGACATGCACTTGGTCTGTAATGTAATTTGTGTGCCAAACGTGATACATGTAAATGGTTAAATCTTAGCCATCAATTACACGTCTAACAGTCTAAATAATTTAAGTGATGTGGATCAACATGGTGTCTCGAAACACTCCTTTATATTGCTTTTAGTATATAATACTAGATAGATATGAACTCTAATAAATGATTTTTTTAGAATTCTAATAAATGATTTTGTATTTTCATAGAATTGTGCATACATAAAACTCAGATTAGTTTTTATATCCTTCCGAGCATGTATTTTCCTGCCATGACGTAGAATGTTACTTGTTTTCTTTGGCGAGTGTGTAATACTCTTGGGCCAACATACGACTTGACACGCACGATTCAGTTGAACAAAAAAACATAGTGTTTCTTTCAACGTAATATTGAAACATAACCATCTATATTTTTTTTTTTGCTTAACATCACTACTTGTATTGGAGATGGAATCGTGGTTACCTGGTTACCCACGAGTTATATTGGACACGGACTCCTCGGGATCTGGTTTGTAAGAACTGGTTACCTTTCAATTTTAATCGTAAATAGTACTAGATCTAACTACTCATTAATATAATTTGGGTGATGTGATTCAACCCGGTATCTTGAAAAACACCCTCTTATATCGCATCTTAGTTTGATATTTTGTCAGATACGGCAACAATCCAAACCTCTGCACCAGTTCATGCAATATGCCTGCTAAAACGGACATGAAGCTAGCAAGCTACATTGCTGTCCCTGCAGTTTTGCTTGTGGTGATAGTATCACTGACAACACTACTCATTTACTTGCTAAAATCAAAGAAGCAAGGTGAGGCTTCAGCATTAGCATAACGATTGTCCGATAAATTTTCCATGCGTGAGCAAACTAATGTTAGCTCGTGCCAACGCCACCTATGAAGGATCAATGAACAACTCCATAACACCGCGGAATGAGGGTCACAATTCACTGCGACGTCTTGAGAGCCGACAGTTCACATACAGGGAGCTTGAGATAATAACGAACAACTTCCAGCGAGTGCTTGGTCAGGGAGGGTTTGGGTACGTCTACGACGGCTTCTTGGGGGACGGCACCCAGGTTGCAGTGAAGCTGCGGTCACATTCTTCCAATCAAGGCGCCAAGGAGTTCCTCGCAGAGGTAAAATTTCTTTCACTGTTATAAAAGTTTTAGGGTTCAAGAGACCTCGAGGTGAAATTTGATAGGATATATCCCAACATTTGTCCAGGCCCAGATTTTGACGCGGATTCATCACATGAATCTTGTCTCCATGATTGGTTACTGCAAGGATGGAGAGTACATGGCACTTGTCTACGAGTATATGTCAGAAGGAACCTTGCAAGAGCATATTGATGGTATGCAAGATGTTTACAGTTGTAGCTTAAAAAATCAAGTGTTCCATCACAGAAACACAAGCTTCTGACTTTCGTATCTACGAGGTGTTTTACCATTACTTTATCACTTGGAACTGACAATTGAAATTGTTGTTCACATTACAATGTCAATCATTTCCAGGTTGCAACCGCAATGGAGCATGTCTGCCATGGACAAAGAGACTCCGAATTGCACTTGAATCTGCGCAAGGTATGCACTTGAATACGTAGTACACTTCTTTGCCCCTAGCTGCTACTTTTGTTTAACCATTTGAGTCTGAACAAACCTGAGCACCAACTGGTCTGGTAATATACAGGGCTGGAGTATCTACACAAGGGTTGCAATCCACCTCTCATCCATAGGGATGTGAAGTCCACCAACATCCTATTGAACGCGAAGTTGGAGGCTAGGATTGCTGACTTCGGCTTGTCCAAGGCCTTTAATAGTGCTGACACACATGTGTCTACAAACACGTTGGTTGGCACACCTGGATACGTCGATCCCGAGTACCAGATGACAATGCAGCCAACGACCAAGAGCGATGTGTACAGCTTCGGAGTCGTTCTACTAGAGCTGGTCACGGGAAAACCGGCCATCCTACAGGAGGCGGTGCCCATCAACATCATCCAATGGGTACGGCAGCGACTAGCACAGGGTAATATCGAGGCCGTGGTGGATGCAAGCATGCACAACGAATATGATGTCAACGCGGTGTGGAAGGTTGCTGATATCGCCCTCAAGTGCACCTCACAGTCCTCGGTGCATCGTCCCACCATGACTGAAGTGGTGGCACAATTGCAGGAATGCATCGACCTTGAGAATGCACATGGTGGAGACCATGCAAACAATGATTATAACATGAGTTATGATGACTTCACCACTGATCAATCCACCAATGTGAGCCAGAGCATCACTGCCTTTGATATGGAGCTTAATCTTAGGAGATCTCCAACAATGTCCACTGGTCCTGCTACACGTTGAAGATGCCTATGTTCATTGGCAGTTTGTCCTAAATTCAACTGTTGATTTTACACTTTTTTCTCATTGAAGTGATATGTACGGTATTTCTAACAAGAACTTTTACGGTACCCCTGAGAGAATAGTAGCCATCCATTTATCTCGATCTAGTGGATAAAATTAACTCGTACTACAACTTAATACTAAGGGTAAAATCGTAATCTGGAAACATAAATCGGTGGCTCGGAGACAGCGGCTCCGCGCCCTGAACAGAACGGCAACTGCTCGCGCGCACTTGCGGCCGGTCGACGGCGGTGTTGGGAGCTGCTCGGCGTCTACCTCAGCTCTCGATCCTGATTGATCTTTATTCTTTCCTCATTTTATTGGCTTGTTGAGTGCACGGAAGACAAGCAATTCTAAAGCCAAATTGAATGGTGTCATCAGATCTGGATCACGGTAATCTACCTTTCAGCAGATTCGTTGATTGAATGTGCCAATTTCGTCATGCATGGACGGTGGAAATTGATTCGCTTGTTTGTTGATGATCCTTAGTGTACATATGAACTACCGCCAAATTGTCACTAGAGGCGGCGGCCACAGCTTCAAATTTTCTCCGGCCATTAGGTTAAATTTTAAGCTTTAAACTGTATGAATGTCTAGAATGCCTCCAGAGACAAGCGGTCAGATTTAATTGGTACTCCATATAAGTCTGAGGGAGTACCAGGGTACCGTAAAAACACTCATTTCTAACATGTTGATTTTAGTGTGATATTCACAACCACATCGTGCTATTTTAATTTTAATGAAGCTTTTGGGGTGATGCGTATTGTTCAACAAGCCACTCTTCTTTATAACGTGGAGAGGCCCCGAAGGGCCTGTATACCATTAGTTATCAAAGCGGTGGGTACAAATTACAAGAGGGATTCGAGGAAATACAAAAGGATTTAGAAATGCAATTAGGTCATTCACCGCATCTAAGGAAGAAGAAGCTCCAGCCATGGTCGTCATCACCAGCACCAGGGACTACGCCAACTTGGCTCCGATTCGATGAGGAACACCATGATATGCTCCCCATAGGGACACTACTTTGAGTTTGAAAGAGTGTCGGAGATGATATCCGGCGAGGGTGTCCACCAGTTGACATTCATAGTCGGCCGACAATCAGAGGCCACCGAGACTGTACTGCAACTTGTGGTATCACAGCTTTAAGACAAATGATGACACCCTCCTCCATCCCAACCGTGGAGTTGTCGATGGAGGTTCCAGATTTGCTGGAGTTTTCCATCGAGGCATGGCGTTGTCATGCATTATTCAAGGATCCTCGTCGCATGGACGGCGTCGAGGCTATGTCTGAGGACCACTCGTGGACATACATGCTATACCGAGTGACAATAGAGTTCAAGAATTGGAGTGTCTAAGACACCAAGCCAAAGTGAAGAAAGTGCAAGATCAAGAGGAGCCCCGCCGGCGATGTCAAGGCATCGAGCTATGGCAAGGCTCGTATGACGACTACTAATTTTAGTTTAATAAGTTATTATATTTTCTATATATTTGTAACATGGGAGGAATCATCGAGCCCTCCAAATATCATGTGTATCGTTATCCCACATCGCACACAATACTTATGTACAACAATCGTGTATACTATAAAATATCGCATACTAGAACTACGAATGCAATCGTGTACAATTCGTCGAAATGTTTGAGTAAAATTTTCTACAAAAGAAACACCACTCCATTTAGTTCATATATTTTGTGGTTGATTCCCATGAAAAATCGTTCAAAAATCTTACCCACGGTACCATTTATGCACGTTACTAGGTGACAAATCAAAAAGAAAGCACGCAATTTTTTTCCTAGAAATGTTTCCACACGGGTCGAATATTTATACCGTGTGAGAAAGGTTGAATGTCAGCATTTCCGAACTGCGGTTTACTTCGAGGAAAGACGGCAATCACAATTGTTCACTGATTTCTTTGTTGGTTCACACTGATCAATAAAACGTGAACAAGTTCACATGGACTCTAACTACTATAAAATCCTAAGATTACAAAAATATCAACACACATCTGCTCCTCTCAATCGACAGTTCATCCCAGCAAATTCCAAGAACAACAAAGCCTCCAATGGCGGCCTTACCAAGGACAACAGTGTACTGCAAGGAGGAAGGCATGTTCTTCAAGGTGACCTTCACTCTATGTGCAAAGTGGGTGGAGAAGTGGATCTGTCACGTGAATGAGGAGATCCTCAATGCCGCTCCGATCAATTGTGTTGGCTTAGACTGCGAGTTCACCCTAGTGGTGAAGCATGTGCATGCGCCAGCACCTTCTTCTCTGGACACCTTCTCGATCACTGGAGAAGTGCATGATCACGAAGGGAGTAGTTGGTGGATCGTGGTCATCTATGGACCTCAATCCAATGAGGAGAAGGAACAATTCCTGGAGAAACTAGTGGAGAGGAGATCCCTCTGCCCAGGAGTGTGGCTAGTTTTCAAGGATACGTCCTGGGAGACGTATCGTTTTCATAGAAGAAAGGCCAAGAGGCCAAGTTTTACAACGTACCGTGGAACATGCGCCAAAGATGCAACTCCACGACGCCTTAGGGACAGCAAACACAACCTAAGCAACTACTCACGGCATCTCCACTTATCTACCTGCCCTAGATAGTCACGGAAAAGCCCTGCATCCCTCCAGAGGTCTGCCTCCTCGGCAATCTTCCGGATGACCTCACCGGAAGAAGGAGTGGCCCCTTCGAAGACTACGTCATTCCGATGACGCCATATCGTCCAGCAAACCAAGGAGATCCCTGTCCAGAGGTCGCGATCGCGGCCTTTGCCACCTCGCCTATCTTGGAGCCACATAACGAACTTGGGGTCATGCTCCGGCATCCAATGCCTCTTGTTCCACCAGCCCAGGCAGGCTACCCAAACCTCGCGGGCTAGGACGCAACCCATAAAAAGATGGTCGATGGTTTCTCCACATTGGTCATAGACGGGGCAGGCCGCCGGATGCTGAAGGCCATGCCGGCTCAGCATGTCGGCGGTCCAGCATCTGTTTCTCACGGCTAACCAAAGCATTACTTTACAGCTGGCAGGGGCTCGGGATTGCCAGATCTGAAGAGCTCCGGCCATCGAAGTCCGCCCAACAAAAAGAGCCTGGTAGCAGGATTGGGCTGTATAGCAGTTGCTCGGGTCCTAGTTCCACTTGAAAACGTCCTGCGTCCCCTCTGTCAGGGTGATTTCTTCGACTCGATCTGCCACCTCGAGGAGCTCCCTGATGGCTGCTGCGTTGAGGTCTGGGGGGACATCATGCAGCCAGCCCCCTCCTAGAACTTCGCGCACACGCCGCATGGAGGTTACATTTGGTGGGACGGCCGCGAAGAGGTTTGGAGCGACGTCGCAGAGCCGCCCACATGGTAGCCACTTGTCTGTCCAGAAAAAGGTAGTTGCTCTGTCCCCTAGCACCGAGGTAGTCGCCGCATCGAAGAGCCGCCTTGAGAGCTCAGGGGCACAGATGTCGAGGTCGTGCCATGGCTTGTCCACCTCTACACGCTTCAGCCACAACCATCTGGCCCTCAGCGCAATGTTCATGAGGCGCAGGTTGGGGATGCCAAGACCCCCCAACTCCTTGGGCATGCACACCCTGTCCCATGCCACCAGGCAGTGCCCGCCATGCACGTCTTTCCTCCCCTTCCAAAGAAATCCGCGAATAATTTTCTCGATGGAGGTGATGATTTCAGTGGGAATGTCGAGGGACATCATGGTGAAAATAGGTATGGAGGAGTGTGGCAAGTTATTGGAGATTTCAACATGATCTTGCGAGCATCCGAGAATAATAACAAGGACCGAGCTAACATGATCAGGTTCAGAGAGTTCGTCAGTTCGCAAGAGTTGAAATATTTGTACATGCAATAGCCGTTGTAGCACCCCGGGCAAAACCAGTACTAGAAATCGCCTGTTGTTCATATCTTGTGCATCATCATGACATCAGCATGCATCTAATTGATTAAAACTATTTTGCTAAAAGACCTACTTTGTTTTCTATATTAATATCCTCCCCTCTTTGTTCAAACCAAAATCGTCGGTCCAGCCAGATCTTTTATTTATCTAAAATTATTTATAAAAATTTATTTTAAAACAAAAGAACTAACAAAACTATTATTTTTGGGGGAGGCAGCCGGCCAGGTCCAAAGGCCCAGCCAGCCACCTACCACCCCTCTAACCCTAATCTGACCTAACCCTATCCCCTCACCCCACTCCCTCGACCCCGCCGCCACTTCCCACCACTCGGTCAACCCCGCAGCCGCCCAATCCTGATCCCCACCTGGCCCCGGCGGACCCCACCACTTCCCCGTCCCATCTCCCTCGCGACCCCCTTCCTCGCGTGAATCGCGTCCCACCCGACGCCCTGCCTCTCGCTCCTCCCTCTGTAGCAAGCTATCGCCGCCAGGACCCACCTGGTCACCGCCGCCTCTTCTGGCCTTTTGCCCCGTCGTCGCCCCGCCTTGCAGAGGCATGCGCTAGCCTGCCCCTGTGCCAGAGAGCCACCCGGTCTCACCTTCCTCTGCTTCCCGTAGCAACCGCCGTCGCCGATGTGTGGCTCGGCCGGCGCCTGTCGCCTCCTCCCTTAACCTCCAAGCACGCGCTGCCACTACGTGGACCTCGTCGTCCCTGGCCATCTCCCCGCCCGGTGCTCTCCTCCCCAGACACCTGCCCGCGGCCACATCTTGCCGTCGCCTCCGCCCGCGAGCAGGGCCGCCGCGCCCTCCCTCTGGAGCTCGCCACCTAGCCCGTGCCGCAGGCCACCACCAAGCTCTGTATCGGTCTCTGCGAGCCCAACGCCCTCCGGACGCTGTCCTGCAAGCTCGCCAGGCCCGAGCGCACCCCTCCTCTCGAGCGTGCCGCGGTCGTCCTCCTCCGGCCGCCCGCGTCGTCTCCTCTGCCGTCCATGTCCGGCACATGCGGCCCGTCTTCATCGCATCCCTTTTTCCCGTCGCTACCAAATCCGCTGCGAGCCGCCGACGGTAGCCTCCACCCGTACGTCTCCGGCCCTCCCGTCCTCTGCCTCTCGGCAACCACGAACAAGGCGTGTATAAGTTGGTTTTCCTGCTGTTGTTGTGCTGCTCAAACTGAAGGCGAACACTCGTGTTGGTGGCATGTGTGCGCGTGCTGTTGAAGATCCTCGAGCTACTCGTGTCGATGCAAGATCGTCGCAGGTTGAACCGAGTCCGACACCGACACCCGGGAACTTCCTCCCGGAACGCCAAGGTCTTTGTCGTGGACACCGAACCTCTTCGTCAAGGGAAAAACCCCAAGCTCATCGACATGGAACCGACAAGGTCTACTACACGGATTTGAAGACCGATCCCGGTGTTCGGAGAACCAAACCCTGTTGAACCCCGAACCAAGATCGCCGAGGCCCCTCCATGTGTGACCCCTTCTTCAAGACCATTATTTTTATAATTTATATAATATCTACTTGTTGCATGTAAATTGTTTATACTCGCATACATATCATGTGGTTTGGGGGCCTTATGCCGATTCACCTCATAATTAAATATGGAGGCCATATGCGGGCGAATCTAGTCTAATATTGGCCCCATCTAAATTTGTATAGCGAACCTGTGATATATTTTGCCATGTTAAGACAACATTTAAATTGCAGGGTATCTAAACAACTATAACCATATACTTAATGTCGGGACCCTGGTTCAGCTTAATAATGCCTAGTTTGCGTCATTAACTTGCCATGTCATACATCATATCATGATCGTTCCGATTCTTCCGCATTGGTTGTAATTGTTGTATCGCTTGTTCCTTTTAGTGTTTTGCTTCTTCCCGGGTAGGACGATGAGATGTTGTGAGCTTCGACAAGTTCTTCGGCTATGAAACTTTGGCAATGTTTTTCAGGCGAGCAATCTCCCCCTTTCTACCTATCTTACTTTCATAGTATTTACTCCCTCCTGTTGATCTATTGCTATCTGTGTTTCGTTGCTCTAGTTTCCGTACCCGTGATATCCCTTGCAGCCTCATATTGCCTTGGACACATCCTATTACATGTTGTTTGGTAGATAGTTAGACTTGCGTGTCGTAGTCGCTTGCTCAAGTGTTGTTGCGTGTCGTCAAGCACCACAGTTGTTGGAAGACTGCCATATGCTTTATGTTGGAGATGATTATAACTTTAATTACAGTTTAATAACTAAAATTGAAGTAGGTAAATAATGCAGAGGCACAGGTGGGCAATAGTTGTTATTTGGTTTTTAACCGTCCACTTGTGTCCCGTAGGACCCCGAGTACTTGATACCTGTTCTTTGAATATTCGCACTATCCGCATGTGGGCCCATGAATCCCCTTAGCATGAGCTAGAGTCATATCTTATTTCTTGGGGCCACAAAGTAGTTTGGGGCTTTATTACTATCATGTACTTATGCCATGCTTTACTGCTTTATTTATGATTGCGCGTGGAGCACCTGTACTGTTTTGGAACCCCGTGCCACGTTTTCGCGGTATCGACAAGCCCAGTCACACTTTCGGGTTCCCAGTCGTTTACAGCCGTCATCACAAACCGCTGGGTCCGTCTCGGAGCCGGCCAACTTCGTAGCGGGTAGCTTGGTGGGGTGGCCCCCTGAAATATTATATGAATCTTGCGATTTCTTTGTCGTGATGCCTCGTTGGGTTTTATTTGGTTTTTTCGAGGTTGATCGTGCGTGTGTTGCTATTTGTGCCCCCTGCAGGGTAAAACTTTCTGAAAGCCGTGTCCGCGGTTATGGACGACTTGGAGCACAATATCTCGATCATAGACAACTATAACTAAAGTAGTGCTATAAATTTGACTTTATAATGACTAGTAATCAGCTTCACTATAACGGAATGGCTAAATAAAAGTGCCAACAATTGCTGGTTTGAGTTGTTGCCTGTTACCATTGTATCTGACTAGTAAGTATTGCAACTACAACGGAATGGCTAAATAAAAGTACCAACAACTGCTGGGTTTTGGGATGCCTCACCTATATGTATCTGACTAGTAAGTACTACAACTACAATGGAATGGTCAACTAAAAGTGCCCACTGCTTATTATATCAGGATGACTATCGATACCTGACTAGTAATTGCTGCAACGATAACTAAATAAATAAAACTGCCAACTGTGTGAGTTCCTCGGTTGACTTCCTCGTTTGGTCTCGAGGGGAATATCAGGATGGGTATGTTTGGTGATAGTTTCAGGTTGGATCCGAATAGGTATTTCTTATCCCTATCTGATAGCCGCCAGCTGTATTGAGTCTCTATAGGTTGTTTAGTGCATGCTGCGCTGCCGCTTCAGTCCACCATACCTATGTAGGCGAGGACCGCCGAATTCTAGTCTCGCCGTGTACTGGCCTCAGTACTGACCGCTCTCTTTTTCCTTCGCCCTTTGTCGGCACCCCTGTTGTTTAAGCAAGTTTTGAGATCGACGTCGTTAGCAGGGTTACCCTTCCGGCTTGGCCTGGGTAGGGTTATGGACGCTATTGGTTATTCTCCAGGGCTCTTAGCTCCATTTGCATCTTGTCTGTAGATGGACGCTGTATCATTTTCAAGTTGATTTGGATCTTTGTATTGTATATCTGTATTCTTGACTCTTTGAGTCGCTGTTGTATATATCTGTTCTGTGGGTTCCATCATGGACTATTGTGTAATGGTATTACTTCGTTTTCCACCCGCACGAAAGTTCCTGGTGGGCACCTTTGAATCGTTTCTATGCGGGTTTGGCAGGAATCGCTAAAACTTGCATAGGGACGATTCTGAGGGTGTTACAGCCGCCTATATATGTGGAGCAATGAGCATCAGGTCCCTACGATGACCAGGATTGACAGAGCGCTTGCTTTGATTTACTGGGAACTTATTACCTACCCAAGCTCGTTGTTACAAGCCATATCGTCCTCGGTTTCTGACCTTGCCCCTCTGCACATGTCCATGAATGTGAACCATAGGCCTAAAAAGATATTCAAATTCGAGCTGTTTTGATTGAAGCTAGATGGTTTCTACGAGGCAGTGAAGGAAGGTTGGACTGGCGATGATCATATCTGTCGGTCCCGTGGAGAAGGGTGGGTCACCATGAAGACTCCTCGTAGACCCACCCTCGCACCTCGGACGTCCCGATGCGAAGCCCGGCTGCACAACACGGCCCACCTGTCCCGCTTCCCGGGTCAGGCAACCCAGGTAGAGGGATGCTGGACGGAGCAGATAACTGGCCAGCAATACCTGACCTGTGTGATAGGCTACACCTGTCGGCAGAATGGACGAAAATAACCCAAGAAAATAACAATTTCACGAAATGAACTCTGGCCAGAAGAAATTCATGGAACTAACCCTTTTTGCAACGCCATACAGCGTGGCGCCGCACCTTGAAGAGCGGCGCCATTACGCGAAGAAATTTCACGAAGTGGAGGAGTTGTGAAAAGTGGCTGTCGTGGGACAGATTTTTGTGCTGAATTGTAAAAATTCGTGAGGGAGCTCAGTACTTCGGATGGAGCTTCATTTTTCTGTGCTTATTATCCAAGTTGTTACCCAACTTTCATTAGTTCTGCACTTTTTGATTTGAGCAACAGAAGGTTTTCGAAAAAATCAATCTTTACCGGCTGGTCTGTTTTGACAGATTTCTGCCGTCATTTGCATTTGCCTCTTACAGAAGCTTTTGTTTTGATGGGTTTTCAGTTGAAGTGTGCACCCAAAGGTTTATTGTTTTTGCTTACACTAATGTTGCCATTAAATTTTGTGTATTGCCTTGTGAAGAAAGGAACTTCTAGGAGAAGGAGGAAAGGAATCTGAAGTGTTCGACTTTGAATAGGTAAAAGTGGTGAAAATAGAAGGTTTGTGAAACCCCAATCTTTTTATATTTTTTATGTTTTTAATACATAAGGGAAGTTACGAGACGGAACTAAGGAGGAACCGGAGTCCAGGGTGGACAAACCCACCCTAGGAACGAGCCCTGCCTGGTCATGCCTGGAGGGGGTGTGCCACCCCCGAGCTCTGACTCCGCCTTGTTTTCATATCAAAACCTTCCTTATGCTTTGAAACTTCATAATATATAATCCCCCGGATCCCCCGAGGTTCGTGCATCGTGTTCTCGTCGGCGTGGTTACCATCTGTAACATTCCAGCATTTAGGAACTCATGAAGGGTAGATTTAGGAATTTGGAATGTTGCATGCATTCATCTATGAAAATGTGGGTGAATTTTTCGCCAAATAAAAACCTAAAGTGATCAAGGTTTCTTTCATGCTTTGAGAATAGGTTTAGTCTTCAAGGATGATTGCTATAGAGTTTGATATGATCTTTGTGGATTTATGTGTTTTGGGGAAATTGAATTTGAATTTAGAAACTTGAGTGTTTGAATTGTAGTTCAAAAGAATTTTGAATAATGTTTGAATATTTGATTCAATTAAGAGTTAACCAATAATAACTCAAATTTTATATAAAGAAGGTAATTAAAATTAAGAATCTCCATTTTATATTTTCATTAAACAAATAAGTTACAAAAAAAATAACTTATGGAAATCATTCACAATTCTTACAATAATAAATAAATAAAGAATAATGTTTCTTTATTGATCATAGTATAATCTTTATTACATAATACTAAGATAAAGATTACAAAAGAATAGAACTAAAATTACAAATGAATAAATAAGATTACATATGACTATTCTACAAATAAACCTAAACTAAAATCTTGAATTCCCAAGTCTGGTACCTGCAAAACAAACATAAATAAAAAATAAAGAAGGTTAAGGTTAAAATAGAATTACTCTCAGACTTGTCAGTGAAGTGCACTGATCAAGATTCATCATTGAGTAATTTTATAAAAAGGGGCAAATTTCACCATTATGAAAGAATGTACCCTTCATACTTTAAAGCCATAAGTCAAATAACAGCAAGGAGGGGCAAGTTTCACCAGCCAGGTAAAAGTAAACTGATAATAGTAACTCTCAAATTCAGAGCATATCCACAAGTTGCACAGGAAGCACATAGGCAGGACACACAGCCGTGGAGAGGCACTAGTGCATCTCTTCACTGCTCACACACAAGAACAACTAGCTTAGCCAGAGCCAGATAAACCAGCCACACCATCTCACATCAGATCAAGCCACATATCACCTGATGGTGACATAAGGAGGGGAAGGATCAGGTGAATAGCAAGGCCAAGCTCACAGGAGCTAGGAGAAGCAGAGTTTCTCAAGGCCAAGCACAAGCATCAAAGGAATACAAGAACAGTATCAAGGGGAGAAGGACTGGATCATACCAGCAACACCACCAGCACATCAAGCCATCACCAACATAGTTTTTGTGGTGAGCATCATAAACAACCATGTGATCTGTTTATCTTATCCAAGCAAAGTATATATGATGATGCATAAGGCAACCTCTCAATAATCACCCAAGTGGGGTGAAGCTATCCTAGAGGTTTTAAACATAAAGATCAAGATCAAACTCTTTTCAAAACACCAAATTCTCAGACCAGCCTCACAGAATTGGTGATACCAAAGGCAACCTCTATATTCTATCATTTGTTCTTACAAAATCTGGGCACATATCCAAGAAGGAGTAGCACCTCAGATTTTATAAGCCACAAACAAAACCATATATATTGACCAACTAGGATCTAAGATCTAGTAAGCAGTTGATGTCTTAACCAATTTGGAAAATGACAGCAACATAGAAGCTTAGTTCCTAGAGCCTCAAACCAGCATCACTGGCTAGGTCAAACAATAAGTTTCCCAACTTATCTATCAACATCCATCAAGTCCCAGAAATGACTTTAAGCCTTGTGAGTAACAAGATCTACTTATGTACCATCTTAAGAAGCTTTCATAAGCACTGACCTTATCACAAAGACAATCAAATAGTCCAATCTTCACAAATCATCTATCAAATCATCTCCTTGGAATTAGATACAGGGATCATATCCTAATTATTTATTCATGATCAAAGAATCATTGGATTCTACTGAATAAAATTCAGAACAAGCATCATCTGGCAAGCCAACAATAACTAAGTCAGTAAATTCTCACTGACTAGATCATTGCCAGTATCAAGATACTGACAATAGATAAACACATCAATTCACCAGAGTACCAGCCAGAGGCAATAATATGCAACCCTAGCATTTAATCCAACCTTAATCACACATCAACAATAGCATCACACAATCAAATGGTGGTGGTCACTAACAATGAGGTGCAGAGCACCCCAAATTCCCATTAAACGGCACAACCAGATCATAGGAGCATCTCACAAGTACCAGAGATGAACCCTAATAGCAATACAAGCACAAACTACAACTGGCCACTAGATACACACAAAGGAATCCAAGGTGAGAAGATGAAATAGGATCCACGAAGACATAACTCACCAGGGTCCTCGCTGACGAGTTGAAGAGGAAGCAGAATGGCCGACAAGCCCGCGGCGGCACAGGGAGCACCCCAGAGGGCGCTGCAACCTGCACCAGCCATGTCGGTGGCCACAGCAGTACACGGGCACCACACCTCACCGAGGGAGAGTCCGCGACGGCGGCAGCAGCACTTTCCCCAAACCCTAGGGTTCAGGAAGGGGCTAGCCTGACCAGGGTAGGACCCTAGAATCAAATCGAACTGGACCAGATGGAAGTGCGTAGTCGACAACCTCCTCCTGCACCACGGCAGCGACCAGAATGGTCCACGACAGCGGGAATCGTCGGCGGCGACATCACCGACCACGTGGTCGGGGATGGAGAAGGAGAGGAGTGAGCTCGAGGGTGAGAGACAGCGAGTGAGTGGGCTGAGTTGGGCCAGAACCCTTCGGGGTGGTTGTTTTGACTATGCCTAATGGGCCACAAGGGCCCAATAAGAATAAGCCAGCCCAAAAACCTTTAAGGCCTGTTTTAATAAATAGAAAAATACCAAAATGCCCCTGAACTTAATTAAATTCTAGAAAATAAAATAAAATTCCAAAAAATATAAATAAAATATTTTTGGATTCACAATAATCCAAACTATACAAATAAATTAAGAGATAAAATTTTAGACATATAAATTTTATTAAGAATTTTGTAAATTATATATCCCTTATGGAATTTTACAAAATTATTGAAAGAAGATAAAAATAAATAAAAATCACTTTCATCATATATTAATATTTTAGTATTTTAGAAAAATACTAAACAAATATTTAATAACAATTTTTGATATTTAAGTGATAATTCTTAAAATAATTATTAAATCAATAAAAGTCAAATAAAAGGGAAATAAAATAAAAGAATACAATATTCTATTATAAATATTAAAAATTAATATTTATAAATCCTTTATTATTAAAAAAGAATTTTAATTAATAATGGGTAGAATGCATATCAAGTTAAATGATGCATTACATTACTTTGCATAATCATTTTGCTTCTTTAAATATTGTCCTTACCGGGCAATAATGATGTTTTTGTAGACATAGAAGCTCAAGGTCCAGTGCAAGCATCAGACTTCACTACCTTGCAATCACAAGGCAAGTTCATCACTTGCTCATGTCCTTTGAAGAGTCTTTATCAAAGTATTTGCAAATTGTGTGTTATCATCTATATTATAGACAAATAAAAAAAGAAAACACTATTTTCTCAAGATACTAAATCTAAGATATCATCCTAAGTGATGATCTGATGGAGCAATAGAACTTGTTCTACTTGCACTAATTATGAACAATTAGGAATTAATAACCCATGACATCAGTGATTCTAGTGCCGTATATTACACGTTAACCATGAGATTTGGAATGGGACAAAGAAGTCAGCTATATCCTTTTCCTCTTGTATGGAGGCAAGACGACCTTAATGTGATGTTGTGATTCCTTGTGTGGATCCAACATATGGGTGGGCACCCTTACGCCCCACACTTTTGGTGTCTAGATTATCTATGAATGGTGTTTAGGGAGATAGTCCATGTAAATGGTACTAATCCGGGCATCACTAGGTCATAGAGTCTTCAGAAACTCATCAGGGTTTTAGCCTGCCCGAAAGGGGGCTTAACGAAGGTGAGCTAGCCGAAGGATCATGCAGACATATGAGGTCGCGGAGAGGGCAGTGATTGGCTTGGACCAACTACTGGGCCCCACATCATGGAATTGTGGACGGTAAAGTACGCCCGATTGTGCAACAAGGAGTTGATCTCTCATGGGAAAAGTAACGCACCTCTGAAGAGTGTAAGAACTGTAACTTGTTACTCCCTGTTCCGGGAAGGAGCTACAAACGCGGCAGGAAAGGAACTCCATGAAAGTTCTGGTCAACCTGTGAAGGCTGATGGTCATAGGTTTTTTATAATAAAAACAATCTTTGAAGAAAGATTTACGAAAATTGCATAATGCCAAAGACTTATAGTCCGAGGTGGTAGACAGAGCATCAAACTTCCTACCTTGCATATAATGAACTTGTTGGGTAATGCTGTTACTCATCCTTTCCTTTGAATCCTTGCTTAGACTCTGAGAACCTCGAAGATACTCCAATGTATGCATCCGAGAGTCAAGAGGAGGTCTTCTATGAAGAACCCAACTTGTATGGAGTCGTAGAAGGGGAGGACTACGACATCATCTACGGAGGAGAGTTCCAGGAGTCCGAATAATTACTATAGTTCTAGTACCCACTTGAGCCGAGCATCATGAACAATATATAGCAGTAAGTTGCTGAGCTCAATTTTGGAGTTTAAGTTTTAAATTTAAAACTTCCGCTGAACACTTATATTTTGGTTTGTAAGTTGAATCTTTTGGAAGTCTTGGACTTCCAGTATTGTAATAATAATAACGTGTGTATTTTGTAATATGGACCCGCAATGTTTCGGTTGTACCACTCTAAGGGATGTGATATTTATGGAACGGTGTTCTGTGGATGTCATGTCAACGACTATAGTGTACTACACATGCAGTGGTATGCTGGGTCACCGCACCATCTTCGATCTGGCATGTTGCGTTCAGAGAGAGGGAAAAAAACCCCGCGATTACCTCGCCAGGTTGTTCCGTATACGGGCCGATCTGGCGCATTACCCCAATGATTATGCCATGTATCACTTTGTGGAAGGAATGGAACAAGGTACGCTTCTTCGGCATTCGCTAAGGCGACAGCAGGCTTTAGGACGCCTCACCTTCGAAAGCATGGTGAACATCGTCAACAACTATGCGGAGCCTGAGGAGGCAGCTCAGACAGCTCTTGCGCTCATTGACGGAGTGCCACCGCTTCAGCCGCCACCTCCACCGCCTCCCGCCGCCATCGCTGCAGCTGCGCCACCGCCTCTAGTCATCGTCGCCGCTGTTGCACCTCCACCCCCCGTCATCGAGGAAGCCCCGGCACCCTCCGACTCCTTGATTGACGCGCTCTACACCGACTTCAACGCAGATTCGGAGGAGATAGATTTTAGTCCGGAGGAGCTAGACTCTGCCATGCAGGAGATGGAGGAGGATTATAAGCGCGACGAGCAGGACAACAACGTCGTCACGTCCCGAGAGGTGTTCGTCACCATTGGGATGGTGATGGATGAAGAACAACCCGGAAGATCTTCGCCTACAGCGCTAGACAAGGGGAAGGGACCACCTGTTGCTGCCGACAATGATCGCGCAAAGGACATGCCCCCTCCGCCTAACCTAGTGCAACAGCCGCAGGAACTCGGCACCGGACCGAGCAACAACAACACCGCAAACCCGCCGCCTCCGGCATCTATGTCCGCTGCTGCCCAAGTCACTCTAGCTGATAGAGTGATGTACGGCAATCTCCTCGTCGAACCTATGACCGTAGCTCATATTCGCAATGTAGTCCAGCTTGACAAGAAGCGCCATCAGCTGCTGGAGGAAGCGCAGGCCATCGCGGAGCAAGGCGCAAAGCTAGATTGAGATCTGGCCAACGCGAAGAAATCCATAGAGAAAGCTAGAGCAATGGAAGCCGAGTACAAGACTCTGCTGCAGCAGCAGAAGGCCAAGAAAGCTCCGGCTCGCGTCATCAACGATCCTGGTGTGCGGCGAAACCTAGGATGGGCTCCCCCGAAGCCGGCACAGGCCAAGCCATACATTGACAGTGAAGGCAGGCAGGTGATGCCCACTCCTCTCCTCAACCTCGCCGTCGCCAAGACCCTTCTGGAGCAGGATAGATCACCCAAAGCGGTGAACCAAGTCTATGACCTAGTGGCCAAGGCGGTGAAATAGCAGGAAAAGGCCACCTCTCAGAGGCTTGAGTCTGACCCAACATTCTGCCAGTCTAGCCAGCATAAACCACCAAGGGACAGATCTCCTCTTGATGTCAGGTCTCAGACGGGTTCGTCAGAACAAAGACAGAGGGATGCGCGCAACAGGAAGGATGATATCCCCATATCCTCCGACCATGGAGGTAAGGCCCAACCTCGTCGCCCATCGCCACCGCCCCGCTCCCCCGACATAGCGAAGACACCAAGGCTCACTGTCGTATGGATATTCCTCCGCCAAGGCAGAGCGGCATCGTCATCCGCGATAACACGGAGCAAACCTGTCATGACGGAGAACGCAAGCAAGGACACAAGAGCAGGTTGCACCATGAGCCTCCGCGCCCAACAACCAACCGCCACAAGCGTGAGGCATCGCAGGAGGGTAACAACAAGAAGGCTAACCCACCGCCACCTCCGCCCCTGTCACCACCTAGCAGCCACCATGGCGGAGGAGGCCCGTGTCGTTCACGCAGCCCATCCCCTGATGGCAAGAACAAGAAAAGAAGCCCGGAGCCATACGATGCACATTCGCGTCTGGACAAGATCCACGAGGCCCGGGAAGGACCATAGTTGGGAGCACGTTGCTTTGGACCTGTAATACGGTCCGCAACTTACCCCAAAGGTTTCTGTATTGACAAGACCATCAAGCCTTATGAAGGCACCGCCAAGCCGGCTACATGGTTGCAGGACTACGACAACGCGGTGGAGATCGTCGGGGGTAACCCCAACGTTGCCGTCAAGTACCTCCCGTTGATGTTGGCAGGCACGTACCGTCAATGGATTGATGACTTGCCGGAAAGATCCATCTACAATTGGTTGGACATGCAAGAAGCGTTCACCAAGAACTTCGAGGGTACGTACAAACGTCCCTGCACTGTTGGTGATCTACAGCGGTGCGTGCAAGAGAAATACGAGTCATCTCATGCCTACCTCTCCCGCTGGCTGGATATGAAGAATTTCTGCGCAGGAGTGCACGCCCAGACCGCCATGGCTGCCTTCATCGATGGGTTGGAAAGGGGCACGTTGCTCTGACATAAGCTGAAGCGCCTGTAGGACAATCACCAGCTAGACTTGAACCAGATGATTCAGTTGGCCAGTGAGTTCGCGGCTGCCGACGACGATGCTCGCGGCTCTTTGCCAGCAACGGTTGTTCCAACTCAAGCTCGGAGGAATAGTAGCACCAAGCGGAAGACCGCACCAAAAGTAAAGCAAACCCCCAACATGGTCGCTATGACTTATGTAGGACGAGGTGAGGCGGACAGCATGGCCGAGGGCGATGAGCTGGTCGTGGACAGTAGCGAGGCAGTGAAACTACCTCGGCAGCGCTCCGCGTTCCCCAAACCTACGAGGAGTACCGTGATATGCCGTGCCTCGTACACCTCGATGCCAACGACAAGGACACCCACACCAATCGCCACTGCAAGTTCGTCAACGACCTAAAGGAGGACCCAGAGTCCGGCTACAAGCAAAGTCGAAAGAACAGAACGCGAGGCAAGGGCAAGGGGAAGAATAAGGAGGAGTCCAAGGATTCAAGTGATATGGACGAGGACGTTGACCCCAAGCATGCCACCAAGAGCGACGTCAAAGGGAAGAACCCCATCGAGAAGAAGGCGGTAGTTTTCCACACTTTCCTTGGCACACCCACCGTACGACAACAGAAGACCTCCATGAGGATACTGATGGCTACTCTACCCCCAGTTCCCCAATTCCTGCGCTGATCGGAGATTCCAATAACTTGGGACAAGAAGGATCACCCAGACCTCATCCCTACGGAGAACCAATACGCCATGGTCATCAACCCCCTGATTGACGACAATGAGTTCACCACATGTATGGTGGATAGTGGAAGCAGCATCAACATCATGTACCTGGATATACTGCAGAAGATGAACTTGACGGAGGCAAACCTAAGGCGGACCAACACCATCTTCCACGGCGTAGTTCCTGGTCAGGAGGCTCAGTCCCTTGGGTGCATCACACTTCAGGTCGCTTTTGGTGATGTCAATAATTACCGCCAAGAATGCATGACCTTTGAGGTGGTCCCCTTCAAGAGCGTGTACCACATCATATCCGGCCGCGACATATTCCACACCTTCATGGCCAAGCCATGCTTCGTCTACAACAAGCTCAAGATACCCGGACCAAACGGTGGCATCACCGTATCCGGAAGCTTTACCAAAGGAAGGGACTGCGAGATTGGAGAAGCAGCCTACACAGAAGTTGTCCTCTACAACGAAGAATTCAAGGAGATCCAGAGCAAGGTCGATGCCTCGAAGATGCCGACGTAGAAGAAGCAGATTTCTGATTCCGCCCTAGCATTCAAGGCCGCCATCGAGACCAAGCCGATGGAACTTGTGGTCGGCGATGCCTCCAAGACCACCGCCATTGGGATGAATCTAGACCCTAAATAGGAAAGCACGCTCGTTGAGTTCCTCCGTGAGAATAGGGACATCTTTGCCTAGCAACCTGCCGACATGAAAGGTGTACCTAGGGAACTTGCTGAGCACAGCTTGAATATTGATCCAAAATGTAAACCGGTGAAACAACCTCTACGATGCTTCGGAGACGAGAAGAGACGCGCCATAGGCAAGGAGATAGCTAGGTTACTTAAGGATAGTTTTATCCGAGAAGTCCTTCACACCTGATGGGTGGCCAATCTTGTACTTTTCCCCAAAAAGGGAACCAAAGAATTAAGAATGTGCGTTGATTACACCGGCTTGAACAAAGCATGCCCCAAAGATCCATTTTCTTTGCCTCGCATTGACTAAGTCATTGACTCGACGGCTGGCTCGGAGCTTTTGTGTTTTCTTGATGCATACTCAGGATACCACTAGATCAAGATGAGGAAGTCGGACCAATTAGCCACTTCGTTCACTACACCCTACGACACGTTTTGCTATGTCACGATTCCCTTTGGGCTAAAAAACACAGGTGCTACGTACTAGCGGACAATGCATCATTGCGTACATGATCAAATTGGTCGGAACGTTCACGCCTATGTGGATGATATAGCGGTGATGTCTAAACAATCAAATGACTTAATCTCCGACTTAAAAGAAACCTTTGACAATCTCCGGAAATACAACATGATGCTTAACCCTAAGAAGTGCGTCTTCGGGGTTCCAGCCGGCAAATTGTTGGGCTTCATCATTTCCCAGCGTGGAATCGAGGTCAACCCGGAGAAAATCAAGGCCATCTTAAACATAAACCGTCCGACATGCCTAAAGGACATACAACGACTAACAAGTTGTGTTGCAGCAGTTAGTCGGTTCGTCAGCCGACTTGGAGAGAAGGCTCTGCCGCTGTACAAGTTGCTGAAGAGGGTGGACAAATTCACATGGACGGACAAAGCAGATGCAACATTGAAGCAACTCAAGGAGATTCTTTCCTCAGCGCCTATCCTTGCAGCACCCGAACCTGGAGAGCCCATGTTAATTTACATGGCGGCCACCAACTGGGTAATCAGCATCGTCGTCTTGGTAGAGCGGAAGGAACCAGGGCATGAGTACGGAGTTCAACGACCAATTTACTATGTAAGCGAGGTCTTGACGGAGTCCAAGCAGCGTTACCCGCACTACCAAAAGATAGCTTATGGAGTATTCCTTGCTTCTCGCAAGATGAGGCACTATTTCCAGGAGCACCCTATCACAGTGGTGAGCAAAACTCCACTGTCCGACATTATCAACAACAGCGACGCTACAGGAAGGGTTGCAAAGTGGGGCATTGAACTTGCCGCCTTCGAGGTCACCTACAAGAGACGCGACGCTATCAAGTCACAAGCCTTGGCGGATTTTATCGCAGATTGGATGGAGATGCCAGATGCTACCCCAATGCCGGAGCCAGAATACTAGGTGATGCACTTTGACGGATCAAAGCTACTCAACGGCTTGGGGTCTGGTGTACTGCTACAGTCACCAACTGGAGACAAGCTACACTACGTTCTGCAGATCCACTTCGAGGCTACGAACAACATGGCGGAGTATGAAGCACTCATTCACGGACTACGTGTAGCCAAGGATATTGGCATCAAGCGCATAGTTTGCTATGGAGATTTCGACTTGGTTGCCTAGCAGGTGGCTGGAACCTGGAATACGAGGAACCCTATGGTGGTGGCATATCGAGACGAAGTGGACGAGATAGCCAAGAGCTTCTTGGGCTACGAGGTCAAGTATGTACCTAGGGAGCAAAACGAGGTGGCTGATCTACTGTCAAAGCTTGGATCAGGGCGCAAACGAATTTTGCCTGGAGTTTTCCTGGAGCATCTACAAACACCATCCGTGAAGGGAGCGGACATTGACAACCCGGACAGTGTTGACTCTTTCGTTCACATGGTGAGAAAGGTCCCTCCGTCTTGGACAAAACCATTCATGGAGTATCTCAAACACGGAACTTTGCCCGACGACAAGGTCGAAAGACGGTAAATAGTACATCGAGCAAAGGGCTATACCATAATCAATGGACAGCTCTATAAAAGAAGCACTACTGGTGTATACCTTAAGTGTGTTTCCTAGCAAGAAGGTATCCTACACAAAATCCATCTCGGAGATTGCGGGCATCATGCCGCTCCCCGATCGTTGGTCGCTAAAGCTTTCCGACAAGGATTCTACTGGCTAACCGCGAAGGCCGATGCCGACAAGCTGGTTGAGATATGCATGGGATGCCAGTACTATGCCCGACAACCACATGTTCCTGCTGAATAATTGCGAACAATACCAATAACTTGGTCGTTCGCAGTCTGGGGGTTGGACATGGTTGGTCCGTTGCAGATGACACCATGTGGGTTTATGCATCTGCTAGTAGCAGTTGACAAATTCACCAAATGGATAGAAGTTAAACCCATTAGATAGCTCGATGGGGCAACTGCCCTTAGGTTTGTCCAGGATCTAGTGGTGAGATTTGGTCTCCCACATAGCATAATCACCGACAATGGCAGCAACTTGTCACTCGGAGAAGTAGAGGCTTATTGTTGGGACAAAGGCATCCGACTTGACCTTGCATCTGTGGCACATCCACAGTCTAATGGTCAGGTTGAGCGAGCCAATGGATTAATTCTGCAGGGAATCAAGCCATGTCTTGAGGCACCGCTACATATAGCAGTTGGAGCCTGGGCGGAAGAATTGCCATCTATGTTGTGGAGTTTACGAACTACACCCAATAGATCCACCGGCTACACCCCTTACTTCATGGTATATGGAGCAGAAGCCATCTTGCCTTCCGACATACTTCACGATGCACCAAGAGTTGCCGCCTACGACGAAGATGACGCTGAGGAATCCAGACACCTAGATGTGGACCTTCTCGAGGAGGAGCGTGTATTGGCATGCCAAAGATCCGCAATCTACCAGCAGAAGCTACGCAGCTACCATAGTCATCGCGTTTGGCATCGCTCGTTTAAAGAGGGGGATCTGGTGCTCCGACTTAAGCAGAAGAAGTCACATAAATTATACCCGCAATGGGAAGGACCGTTCATCATAAGCAAAGCGCTGCTCAATGGGTCTTACTACCTCGTTGACAATCGTGAACTGAAGGATAGACCCAACGAGGATCATAAGCGTAAGCCACGTGACCCGGATGGTGACTACCCGGAGCTTGATCGGCCATGGAATATAGCACAGCTACGTCCTTTCTACACTTAGCATTTTTTATCTATTGTGTACCTCTTATATGATCAATGAAATAAAGCTCTCTGGTTCACTCATATTTCCGAGTCTTTTACCTCCTTTAGTGTTCATTTTTGGATCATATAAAATCTTTATGCACAAGTTTTGCAATTGCACTTGTGAAAATTCCGCCTACGGGCGTTAGCTTAAGTTTTCTAGTCTACACGTTCTTTGTCATTTTTATGTGGATTCTGGAGTAGTGACTTTCGGCACTTATTGTCGGCGATTTTGTGCTTAGGTTATTGACGGTGTCATTGGGCATCATCGCCTGAGCGCATAGTTCTGGCAACAAGTCTTCGGACTCACGAAAAGTCAAGCATAAAAACCAAAGTAATGGATAAGCCAACACTTTCTTAAAAAATATATACATGCTGGAACCAGTTCTTGAGTAGCAGGAAAGAACAACCATTGTTTTCTGCCTTAAGTTAACAAGTAGTTTTTTCCGCATAAAAATTCCAGAGGAAACAAATATTACATATTGTTTTTCATTCCTCTAGCGTAGGCGACTTGGATGAAGCATCATCAGCAGCATGAGAGTCATCCTCCTTGAAGTCGACAGTGTTAAGGGGCTCGGAGGAGCTTTGGCTGCCGCCGTCAATGGTTTTCATGGGCATGAAGATGTTAGGGTCGACCAACTCGGTGACTCTGGTGTCAAAACCCGCAAGCGACGCAGATAGCTTCATGATCTATCTTTTGGCCTTCGTCGTCCATGTTGGGGATACCGGAGGACACTGTGTCGATGTCGGCATTTTCGTAGTGTGCCTTGACCATTGACAGCGCCATCCTCACGCCGGCCGGGGTACATGAAGCTTTCCAGCTTACGATATGCTCGGGGGCTCGGAGCAGGATCTCCGAGAACTTCGCCATGAAATCCACTGCTTTGATGTTAATCTGGAGGGGCTTGGCTATCTCCTTGGTTTGCTTGATCGTGGTATTAATAAAGTTGCCGGCAAGGTCCATGCATTCCTTTGGCGGAGGGGGTGACTGGGTCAACCCAATAGGAGCTGAAAATTTCCGACAAAGGAACGCATGAGTTCAATAACACAAAAATTTCAGAGTATCTAGCTTAGAGAAATACAAGGCGGAGAATCACTTACTGAAGATGCTAATCTCGGCCTGCTGGAGAGTTTCCGCCAGAGAATCCCGTTCTTGTCGGAGGATCTTGTATGCGTCAAGATTGCGCTGATTCTGCTCATCGGCATCTCTCTTCTGCTCTTTCAGCATCGCGATCTCCTCCTTCAAGCGGTTCATCTCTTCGTTGGCGGACTCCTGTAGGACTTTCATGGAGTCCTTGTGCATCT
Source organism: Avena sativa (assembly GCA_916181665.1). Lineage (NCBI taxonomy): Eukaryota > Viridiplantae > Streptophyta > Magnoliopsida > Poales > Poaceae > Avena > Avena sativa. The sequence continues at coordinate 362,163,229 of OV702279.1, read as the reverse complement.
TTAGCATATCCTTCCTCTCCTGCTTGAGGATCTTGTTTTCACTATCCAGCTGCTGAATATGCTTGGATTGTTCAACAATATCCTTAGCCTTGGAAATGGTTTCTGCAAGTCGGAGAAAGAATAGTACACAGTGAGTACTCGGAGAATGTTGGCACAAGACCAAGTCGAAATACGAAAAAGAAAGGAAAAACAGATGCTTGCTCTTGGTGATTTGTTCCTTCAAGAAGGCAGTTTTACCCTTTTCAGCTTCCAAGTCCGCACGCATCTTCCGGTACTTCTCGTTGGCCACGACTCTCCGAGCATTCTCATTCTATGGAAAATTTAACGCTGTTTAGTATACTTGGAGCATCTAGCCGGATAAATATCCACCTAGAGGCTTGGGGGCTACAGTGATAGTTTTTTAACTTAGCAATATGCTTGGTATTTCTTTGAGCATCTAGTCAGAACTGATTCCGTTTTCAACTAGAAGCTTGGGGGCTACAGTATAATTTTTTTAACTCAGTCATATGCTTAGTATTTCTTTAAGCATCTAGTCGGAACTAATTCAACTACAACTAGAGGCTTGGGGGCTACAGTATCGAAATTTACAAACACTACGTATGCTACTCTGAAAGCATCTAGTCGGAATAATTCATTCAAACTATATGCTTGGGGGCTACAGTGAGAAGTTTTCAAGCTTAGTCACTCTTAGAGCATTTGGATGCAAAGACCTATGGTTTTCCGTCTAAATCCTCGAGGGCTACAGTGGGATACTCATATGAAATGCAAAAGGCAAATAAAACTTACAAGTGCTATGATATTGAGGTTGGTAGCACTCTCAGCAAGCAACTTGCCAAAAGAAAGGTTGTTTCCTTGCAAGATTTCTGCTTGCCGAAGAAGCTCCTCAAGACTGCATGTTGGAGATGTCGGCGCCGCACCGGGAACCAAAGCGGATCTACTCGGCGTGAGTGTCGGGTAGACTATCTTTGGAAACTCAACGATTTTCCTAGGTGTGAAGATGCCGCCTTCGGCAGACGTACCACTCTCCACCACCGCCTTACCGCTACCGATGGCATCCTTAGCCGGAGCTTCAGCCATTTGGGTTGCGGCACTATCTTGCATTGCCTGTTCTCTGACAATGGCAAGCTCCATGGAGGCACCTGAGTCCACTTCCATGGCGGAAGGTCCAGATGCATCTTTGGCCTGTGAGCTTGTCGGAGCAGGCGTAGGCTGGACGCTGGGAGTAACAGGGGCGATGGCAGGAGATGCGTGGGGAGACACGTCATGATGCAACATACCCTTGATGTTTCTAGAAGCCCCCAAAGTTTTGGAGGTCTTCTTCAAACTGGTAGTGGCCTTCTTCCTGAAATGTGCAAAAAGTATAAGTACAAATAAGACAAGCAATGGACAATGTCAGAGAGAAAGAAGCTTACACAAGAGGGGGTGCTTTGGCAAAGGGGATCCCGGTAACCTTTCTTTTCTCCGCCTCCAGGGCGGCGGTAGTCTTCTTGGAGGCTCCACCCTCCGTCTTCTTCTTCTTGCCTCCGTCGGCAGCATCAGAGGTGGAGCTCTTCCGCTTTTGCGCCAACGGGACATCATTGTCGGACACGACAGTGACTTCCTTCATCTTTGGGTCATAGATTTGGACAGCCATGCTATCCTCCTCTAGACTGCTGAGCTGCTAAGTGAACAAAGTGTTAGATGAGATGGTAATGGCTAGACGGAAGAACTGGAGTATATGTCATACACGAAAAATAAACAGGTACCTTTGGGCACTTGCCCTCCTCGAACATGTTGTAGGTAATGGTGAAGCCACGCTTCCTATCCTTCACCTTGACGATGTCCTTGAGGCGGATCTTGACGGAGTCGCTGGAGAAGTTGTCCTCGGAGATGCAGAGGCTATCCTTCCTCTCTTTGGTATACTCATGCATCAACTTCGAGCGGTGCTGCAGAGGCTGGATCCGCCTAACGAACCAGCACATGGCCAGGTCCAATCCGGTCAGACCCATCTCTATGAACCACTCTATCCGCCTTATAGCGCGGGAAGCGTCGATATCAGAGGGAAGGGAGGCCTAGGATCTCCATGTTGAAGCTTCCGCGGTAGCTCCATCGACGAAGTCCGGATACGTTGCTTCTCGACCAGCCAGAGGGATATCTGGGCTGTAGAAGTACGTCTGTTGCCAGTTTTTACAGGACTCATGGCCGACGATGTCAGGGAACCGCCGGCCAGGACGAATCTTAAAACTAATAGTGCCACAGTTCCTGAGCTCGTCCTTGCCGGATCCGGCTTCCCGCTTGACGGTGAAAAAATAAATAAAGAGATCTAGCCTAGGCTTAATCCCTAAGTAACCCTCACAGAGCGCCGTGTAGTTGCTAAGCACGAGGATGCTATTGGGGGAGAGGTTCTGAGGCTGTACTCGGTAATGGTTGAGGACAGCTAGGAAGAAATTGGAGATGGGCAGGGAAACGTCGCGTACCAGTTGGGCTTTGAGGTACACCTTCTCTCCGGCTTGGGGAGAAGGAGTGACCTCGCCGGCCGGCGCCGCTCGCCAGGCGAGCCCCTCCGTCACAGGGAGGTATCCCTTGATGAGCAGCTCCTTGATGTCGCGGTCCGTGATGTCCGAAACGCCCCAGTCCCCCTTGTGGGAATCGTTTTCCTCCTCTAGCAGCTCCAGCGCCGCTGGATTGTGGTTGCCGCCGGTGTATTCGACCACCGCGGACTTGGGGATCACCAGGCCCTCTGGAGGTACGAGGATGGTGCTCGCCGGCTTTGCCGCGGCATCGCCTGACGCATGGAGGGGGCAGAGTTGCTGCTAGCCATTGAGGAGGTTGAGGTGGTGACTGGGAGAAGGTTGAAGGGCTAGGGTTTTTCAAAGAACACGCGGAGAGCTCGAGGAGGCGCTCGCTGGAGGAAGAAGACGATGCAGGAGGAGAATGAGGTGAAAATTAAAAATTCCACCGCTGTTACAATTTATAACCTCTGGCGTCAAGATTCGTGCAAGACGATCGAATGGTTGAGGCATGAGCGACGTGTGCGGGAGCGTGCGTGGAAATTTCGCCACGTTGCCAACCATTGCCGCCAACGGTTCGCATCGCTTGCGCGGGAAAAAGGACATGATTGTGTTCTCTGCATGTGTGAGTTATGAGGCGTTGCTGACCTACGTCTACGTCTCCCTAGCTGTCATTGGCAGATGAACCATCACATCGGAAGATTCCGGCATGGACAGATCCAGTCCGGCTACGGAAGAGTACGATAGAAGATTTAGCAATGCTCCGACTTACAAGTTGAAGACGGAGAAAACCTTACAGGGTTCTTTGGGAGGACTACAAGATATTGCTTGACGATTTGCCGACATCCATCTAGACAGAGCATTCACCTTGAAGAGGCAAGACGGCGCAAGATCTCGGAGTTCTCCGGGGGCTACTATTGGGGATATGCTATATGGGTATCCTCATAGCATGTCTCCTATCCGGATAACCTGGGTGGCCCATAGTTGGTAGCATGGCCCATTGCCTGCTGGGAGGCCCAGTTAGATGGATCCAGAAGGGAGGCCCATGCCGGATAAAGGAAGGCTATGGAGGAGTCACCGACATACCCGGAGCCTTGGAGTGCAAGACACGCTAGACTAGTTGTAAGCAGTGTAGGACTCTATAACCTGTCCGGCTAGGACTTTTCCCTGTAACCCTAGGACCTGGCGACTATATAATTCGGGCTTATGGGAGCCTTTAGGGCAAGACAACTTAGACTTTCTAGTCACCTCGCACAGTGAACCAATCCCTATAACTCGGCGTATTGCCATTATAGTGATTTATAGCAGGAGTAGGATTCCGCCACCGTTGTGGGATCTGAACCTGGGTAAGCTGTGTTACCTCGTACCCGTCAACCGTCCGCCTTCCCCCACGTCTCTAAACACCCACTGTGAGGAACCCTCCATGGCTTACTCGTCGGCAATACCACGACACCTATCAAGCTTAGGAGGACAGCACGGATGTCTACAGGAGGGAAACCTCCACGCCATGCCCTCGCTCCACGGTTATCACCTCCTCGTACTACTCGTCCTAACCATGCAGGGAAGGAACACTCTAAGAAGAAAGAGTGGAGAAAGAATATGTAAGGTTCCCAACCTTTAATAAGGTAGAGATCCCTGTGTTTACAATGCTAGTCCCTGGATCAATAGCTAGCATCCACAGTTAAGATGTAATAACAAGAAACAAAGGTCATAATACAACTTTATAACCAGGAATAAAATAATCTATTACATCTTACATAGCTCATTTGGCTATCTCATTACAATGCAGCAGAATATAACAATAACATGGGGTCCTTCATCTTGAAAGTTCCACATGCAGTCATGTTGGTTGTAGACTTGTAATCCTAATCAATAAACTTCACTAACATCAAACAAAACTGCAACATAATAAGTTACAGCCACAAGGGTCAATACATTTGAATTGTATTGGCAAGTGATACTATGGTAGTATAGTGGAGTCTATCATCTATATGCATTTGGCTAAGTGGAGCTTAGGCTTGCTTTGCTCAAAATAGATTTTTCTTATCATGTGAAAACACTAAGTTTTTGCTTGACAAAATCACCCAAGGCATCTCCCAATAGAAATTGGTGATCCTTCAACCCTTGTTCAACCACAAGTTTTTAACTTAGAAATTTGGATGAGGAGATTCTTGATAAATTCCATGTCTTGATGCTCAAATTGTCCTTTACCAAGGACATGGCTAAGTACTTAGATTTTACACTCTGCAGAGGTGGTGCACTTTCCCCACAAGACTTGGTTTCACCAAGACAAGATCTTTCAGAAGCCTTCCCTTAGACCAGAATGGACGCGTTCCAACCTATCATCCCCTACCACCAACTGTCCATTTGGCTAAGTTATTGCAACCTATATGATCCAGGCAGAGCCCATAATGCCAAGTGGCTACACTTGAAGCTTCTCAACATTTGACATCTCAAATATCTTTGTTCCTGGGTGGCCATCCACAAGTGAGATACACAAGGTAAACCATATAAATGGGCCTTGTGTAACCACTAAACACAAACCATTCCTTCCATTCCACCAGGTGATTCATTCACTTAGTTGTTTTATTAAACAAAACACAAGTCCTTGACTTAGAAATATTCCATAGCATGAATATAATCCACCCTTGTTTTCTACTAGCTAAGCTAAGCATGATGGTAGTAGGAATCTTAACTTAGGAAAATTCTACTAAGGTTTCACCTACTAGGATTTCCCATGGCATAGTTTATACTTAGCAAAATTCCATGCAAGTCCTACTTAGAAATATCACTAGTGCATAGTGAAAATAATGGGACAAAAGTATGAAGCATCACTTGCCTTTTTGGTAGAGAATATAAGTTCACTCCTTGATCTTGAAATGATCACACTCTTCAAATCACTACAATTCAATCAAGCAAGTCACAATTTCAATCCACCATTCAAGCATACATCACATAGAATAATAGAAACAAAGCAATGCATGCAAGCATGCTAAAGATTGTTTTATTTGGAAAAGTGGTTTCTAACACGTTATAAACATTCTAAAACACCTATTGGTCATTTTATATAAGTGGAAAAATCATTTGCAAAAGATTTTTACTTATAAATCATTTTAAAACCAAATCAATATTTTTATGTGGTTGAAAATGCCTTTAGCAAAGCAATAATCTTTATAGGGTTCACCAAATACATTTTTAAATCATAAAACTTGGTGTTTGGGGTCAGAGAGTTTAAATCAAAATATTTCCCAAAGGTTTTTCTCCAAAAGGTATTTTCAACATATGGACAACATTTTTATTTGACTAGAAATGTTTTAAATCAAAGATTTATTCTTTTGCTTCACCAATTATGTTTTTGAAACCACAAATTGATTTATATGGTCAGTAGGTTAAAAACAAACCATTTTCCGAAGATTTTATCACCAAAATCATTTTAGAAAGAATTTTATATTCAAAATATGCTTACACAAGTTTCTGCAAAAACATCCATTTTACCATAAGCAAATCACTAAACAAAGTGCATGGATAGATAGGGTTTGTCTTGCTGATTCCATTGATATAAAATTTGCAAAATTTGGAAGTGTGGATCAAAAGTTATGCAATTTACAAGTTTGAACATCTAATAGAATCTATTCTGGTTTTTATTAAACAGACAGGGCCACGCGTCCTATTCTGATTGGACAAAAACATTTTGGCTGGATCGCGTGTTGTGAGGCATTGGATTAAAAACAGATTGTGCAGCACAGATGAGTTCATACCCTTTCGATTAGTCAATCTATCGTGGCCACGCGATCGCGATCTGACGGCTGGTGTGCGCTTGACCAAGAGTGAGCGGCGCTGGCGGCGGCGAGTGGCGGCGCGCGCTCTGGCTATGGCGGAGCCGGCGATACAGGATGCAAAAGGGGTAGAGGAAAGGCTCACCGAGGTCGTCGTGGCATGCTGATGCTCAACGTGTTCATGAGGAGGCAAGGGGCGCACGAGGACGAACGCAATTGCTCGCCGGAGTTCACGTCTACGTCGGGTGCGGTCAGTCGTCGTCGAGGGCAATGCTACGGAGCACGAGAGAGAAAACAGAGGATGCGGTTAGCTTCGTACGTGAGTCACAGAATGTGTGCATCAAAAGGAGGGAAAGAGGGGGTATGTGCTTACCAGGAGGACTCGCCGGAGTCGAGGCAGACGGCGGCGATGTTCAGCTGTCGTCCTTGCCGACGCTATGGGTCAAGCGCGAGCAAGCTGAGACTACTGGGAGGTGCAGAGGGGTCTGGGGAACACGCTTGTGTGGTAGAGGGGGAGAGGCGCGGCGAGGTGTGGCCGGAATTGGAGCAGAGGCTCGTCGGAGACAGTGGGGGTTCGGAGATGATTCCGAGCAGCCTGGTGGCTCTCTGGTGGCATTGGTTGGGGGAAAAGGAAGAGGGGAGCGTGGTGATTAATACGGCATGGTCACGATGAGGAATAAACGCGGCATTAAGGATGATTGATCGCGAGTAATCGGCGACGGAAACGGCCAGGGGGCGTGGTCTTCGCGTGGGTGGAGACGATGGTGAGGTGGCAGTGGGGCCTGGTGTCAGCGAGTGAGAGAGAGAAGAAGTGGGTCCTGGCACTCAGTGACCGAGTGGGTTCGTCCGAGTGCGAATCGTTTTCTGCGGGGTGAGAGGGAGTGGGCTGGACTGCTGGGCTTAGTGGGCTAGCTGGGCTGGGCTGCTTTGTTTCATATTTTTTTCCTTCTTCTGTTATTTTTCTTTTTTCCAATTCTTTTATTCTGTTTGGATTTTGTTTAATCAATTCAAGCATCCATTTGAATTCAAATTTCAACCAAACTTTGTGTATCTTCAAATACTGTTTATTAATGCATTTTAAAGTCAAATTTAGAATATTATATTTATTCTTTTTAGGGATTATTAATTAATTAAAATAGGCCCTTGTATTAATTCAAATAAGATTTAATAATGTTTTTAAAACTCCATTTGAAATCTAAATCTTTCCAAATCTTTTCAGTAGGTTTTATTTGTTTATTTGGGTGTCAAATAATTCATCTTGAATTATTTGGAATATTTTTAATATGATTTATTAATCATTTAAAATTGGATTTGTCTTTATTCCAATGAAGTTAAATATACTTTTAATTCCATAAATTTTATTTGGAAGATTTCTTTGATCTTATTTAAGTTAATTAAACAACTTTTATTCCACTTGGGTAAATTCCAAATATTATTTTCCCATGATTTAATTAATCATTTCTAATAGGGAGTTTGTCTTTATTCAAATGGAAATGGAATTTGGTTAATGCCATTTTATTTAATTTGAAAATTATTTATCCATTTATTTTATTTGGATTTGGATTATATTTATTCCTTTTGCTTATGGATTAGGCCAATATTTAATTTGGTCTTTAAATATTCCTCATTTAATATTTCTTTCTTTATCTTATAAAATCCATATCTTTTTATTTATAGGTCCAAACTTGGTGATTCCAATTTGTAAAATCTTATTTAATATTTGTTTATCCTTTTAAATATCTTTAGGATTATTTGCTCACTATTTGGTATGGATTTCTAGATAGGTGCTTTATTAGCTTTGGAAATTCAATTCCCTTATCTTATTAATTTCATAAGGTTTTATCTATGGTTCCAAATTGAATGAAACCAATTCATATGGTTTTATAATATTTCTATTTGTCATTCTTGATCATTTATAAATGTTTGTTGACAAAATTTTATATGGATCCAAACCATGGTCTTAGAGATATCTTGGAAATGATTTTATTCTATTAGGGTTTGGGTTTATTTCCCAAGTGTTTAAATTTTCCAGATGCATTTATGAAGAATGCATTTTACTTGATTTTGAATTTAGTTGAATTCAAACATTAACCAAAGTTTGTTCAAGATGGGTTTTAAGTTTCTATTTAGAAACAAAAAGTTTCTTTTCACCCTAAATTTCAACAATTATTTATTTTGTTTATTTATTTTTCACATTACAAATTTGGAAAATTTTGGGATGTGACAGAATAACAAGGACTGGGATCCTCGGTCCAAATTGATCATGAGCTGCATTGAGCATAATTCGGAATTGATCATGAGCTGCATTGAGCATAATACGGAGGGATACTACCCAGCCTTGCTAGCCAAAAACCTGTTTTGAGAAGGCATACTTCTCATGTTTCCAATCCCTTTGAACCAAAACCTGTGCCAATTGTGTCCACCATATCTACCTAGTAGCATTATTGCTATTCCAAGCAAATTCTCAAGCTTCATCTATCTTTCGAATTAAAAATAATTTTGTTATGTGAAAACTAGTTAGTAAAGCTCTCACGAACTTGACGGCACACCTTATTTCCTTGCCCCTAATAGACTTGAACCATTGTGCCATCGAAGTTGTATATGCTTGCACCTATATGTTGTAATTAGCAGAACCGTGTTGTCACGGGGAACGTTTTCAACATTGCACTTTTACTATGTACACAGTTGATATCGTACTCTTTTGTCTGTGGATGTCACCGGTGTGAAATAAAGAGGGAACTTGTAAGTCCATGGAGTCTGTATTTTGTGTTAGAGAAACTCCTGGGCCGCTAGCCTAAGCCATGCCTAATCATGGTGGAAACTTGCAGCATCACCATAGTGAGCTATCTATAAAGCATCCTCAATAAAAAGCTATGCACATAGTAAATAAAAATATCGATGAGATGCTCATTGTCTGCTTGCCTTGTCATTTTGGTTATGGGATAGCTCCTGTACCTTGTGCAAGGGGTACCCCGTTGGCGGTTCTCTATGATACTCATGTACTTACAATGACAAGAACTTACCGGTAACTGAAGTTGAATAGCATGAGGAGTGGCCCTCATATTCAAGGGACATGAGATTTCCAACTTATATTTCGTCAAGCATATACTCCATCTTTGTGCACTTTAACCTTAATCATCTCAAGATGCCTATGATAGGGCAATGAGGGATCAATGCTAGTAAGTATCATAATCTTTTGGAATCTCTTTATGACTTGTAATCCATGCTTCCCTCTATGAAGGGACCTTTCTCCTACTTCCAAGTTGAGTCAGTAAACCTACTTCCTCTCTATCTCCAGCAAGCATTTGAGTTGTTGTGTTTCAAGCATTCATATGGTGATTTATTCAATCATGTTCTTTATCTTCCTTGTTTGCACAAAACTATTATATATTGAGTATTACTTTGAAAGCCTTCATTGAAAAACCTTTTTTTAGCAAAGAGTGCTCCTGTTTGAAAAATTCTACAAAGCTTTATTTGTGAAACTGTTGCCAGCTGTTCTCTGACCAGGAACAAAGTTTGCCAATTCCAATTATGATTTATCTTTATGCATCTCTATTGTGACTCATGTACTTGTTGCAAGCTGATGACCCACAAGTATAGGGGGTGTATCGTAGTACTTTTGATAAATAGGAGTGTCGATCCCAACGAGGAGCAGAAAAGGTGTTGAACAGTGGTATGGAGCAGGAAATCCCTGTGAATACTTAGCAACGGATTTTTAGTGGTTTACTGACAAGGCAACAAAACAAAGATCAAGTAACAGAAGTAACGAACAAACGGAGCAAGTGGCCCAATCCTTTCTTAGCAAAGGACAAGCCGGTGGAAATACTTATAACGACCAAACGTTCTCGAGGACACATGGGAATTCTGTCAAGTGCTTTCGCTTCAAATAGCTGAGTACTCTTCTCTAGTGTTTGTAAGTGTTGTGTGGGTGAACCTGTGCTAACATACCGCCCTTCCTAGGACTAATACATACTTGTGATTAAACCCCCTGCAAACATTCGTAACTACATGAATGTAATTAAGATATAAATCTAACCACAGCCTTAAACTCTGAGATCCTACGCTCCCTTGTGCAAAGGTGTCCTAACAGGGGTTCAAGTTTCTGTCACTCCGGCAACCCCACGATTATTAGCCAAATACAGAATGCATCCCCCTAGGCCCATAAATGGTGAAGTATCATGTAGTCGACGTTCACATGACACAACTAGAAGAATAGCACCACAACTTAAATACTAAACCATTGAATAATAACTCATCACAAATTCACTACTAACAACATGACTTCTCCCATGTCCTCAAGAACTAAACAAACTACTCACAAGACATCATATGGATCAAGATCAAAGATGATATGGTAATGGATAACAATATGAACATAAATAATAATCCAATGGTTCCACTCACAAGCATCAACTACAATAGTAATCAACATCGGGAAAGTTTCCCCTAATGAACTAAAGCAATATCCAACACAATTGTTACAGCAAGACGGATTGGTGATGATGGTGCTGGTGGATATGATGGTGTGGATGATGATGATGATCCCGATGAAGCCTAGCTTGATGATGGTGTTGATGGCGATGGTCTCCCCTCTTCGGGAAGGAATTCCCCTGGCAGAAATCTATCTGCCGGAGAGATCTTTCTCTCTCGGTGTTTTCCACCCCCCAGAAGGAAGCGGAAATCTATTTGTGGTCGCTCCCCGAGCCTTAGGGTTTCGAAGGGAAGATATAAGTGAAGGGGCGGAGTCGAAGGCCGGGCAGGTGGGCCACACCTGTCCTAGGCGCGGGGTCAGGTGGGCTCGCGCCTAGGAGGGTGTGGGCCCCCTAAGGCCCATCTCCGTCCTCCTTCTAGCTTCCTCCGTCTTCTGGTAAAATAATATGTTTCCATATTTTTCTGGTATTTTTCTGATCTTCGCGAAATTGCACCGAAACGCCCTCTTTTCCATCAGAATCCAGACTCCGGCAGTCCATCCTCCAGGAATCATCCAACATGCATAAACAGATGAAAAGCCATAAGTAATACCTCATAATAAGACAAATATCAATGAATATAGGTAAATTATGATATAGAATGGTGATGCAAATTGGGCATATCAACTCCCCCAAGCTTAGACTTCGCTTGTCCCCAAGCGAATACTGAGATCAGTAAACATGTCCACGGGTTTATGGAGTGAAGTGTTGATAAAAGAATACGAACAAGAAGCATCACACTTACCATTGCACAACTCATAGAAGAAAGCAACTCACCATTATATAACTTAGCTTGCAACCAAGCACAGGAGTCACTATAGAGATGCATAAAGATAAATCATAATTGGAATTGGCAAACCGGTTCTTGGTCAGAGAACACCTGGCAAACAGTTTCACAAAAGCTTTTTGTAGAAGTTTCAAAACAGGAACACTCTTTGCTCAAAAAGGTTTTTCACAAGTGAAGGCTATCAAAGTAATACTCAATAGATAAGAGTTTTGTGCAAACAAGGAAGATGAAGAACATGATTGAATAACTCACCATATGAATGCTTGAAACACAACAACTCAAAAGCTTTCTGGAGATAGAGAGGAAGTAGGTTTAGTGACTCAACTTGGAAGTGGGAGAAAGTTCCCTTCTTAGAGTGTAGCAGGGATTACAAGTCATAAAGAGCTTCCAAAAGATTATGGTACTTACTAGCTTTGAGCCCTCATTGCCCCTATCATAAGCATCTTGAGATGATTAAGGTTAAAGTGAACAAAGATGGAGTATATGCTTGACGAAATATAAGTTGGCAATCTCATGTCCCTTGAATATGAGGGCCACTCCTCATGCATACTCAACATTGGGCCCAGGTAAGTTCTTGTCATTGTAAGTATTTGCATATCATTGAGAACCTCCAACGGGGTACCCCTTGCACATGGTACATGAGCTTTCCCATAACCAAAATGACAAGGCAAGCTGACAATGAACATCTCAGCAATCTTTTTATTTACTATGTGTATAGATTTTTATTAAGGATGCTTCATAGATGACTCACTATGGTGATGCTGCAAGTTTCCACCATGATTAAGCATGGCTTAGGCTAGCGGCCCAGGCGTTTCACTAACACAGAATACAAACTCCATGGACTTACAAGTTCTCTCTTTATTTCACACCGTTGACATCCATAGACAAAAGAGCACGATATCAACTGTGTACAGAGTACAAGCGCAATATTGAAAACATTCCCCGTGACAGCACGGTTCTGGTAATTCCAACGTATATATGCAAGCATATACAACTTTGATGTTCACAATGGTTCGGGTCTATTAGGGGCAAGTAAATAAGGTGTGCCATCAAGTTCGTGAGAGCTTTACTAACTCGTTTTCACATAACAAAATACTTTTTAAATTCAAAAGGTAGATGAAGCTTGAGAATTTGTTTGGAATAGCAAAAGCTACTAGGTAGATATGGTAGACACAAGTGGCAAAAGTTTTGGGTTCAAAGGATTTTGGAAACATGAGAAGTATGCCCTCTCAAAACAAGTTTTTGGCTAGCAAGGTTGGGTAGCAAGTAAGAGAGTTGAAAGAAACAAGCAGACATACAAGTAATAAAGCCAAACATGCAATCTTCCTTGAAGACACAAAAGAATCTTAAATAAATAATACTAAGCTTATGAGCCAACAAGAAAGAAAACAAATGATACCAAATACCTGTAAGCTTTTTCTTTCTTTCTTTTTCTTTGAAATTAATGCCACTGACCAGAACTCGGTTTGCCAAAACCAATTTAGATCCACTTGATGATCCCAAAGTGGTGCCAATACTGATCAACATGATACATCATATAAAATAGATTGCAAACTAAAAATAAGAAGTGCAAAATGTAAAAGATGAGACTTCTCATTAATATTCCAATAAAGGCACTCACACCAAGGGATACATAGATAATCAACTAAAGGAGAGATACTTCCAAATGCAAACCAAACTATAAAATAACCTCTCTACCACAGATATGAATCCACTAAAAAGGTAAAAGATAAAAGATAATGGTGGTGATACCGCGACACTCTCCCAAGCTTGGAACAAGCCAAGGGGATGCCAAACCTAATGATGAATTACTCCTTCGGTGGTGGTGGTCTTCTCTTGTCATCATAAAACTTCCAAGGCAATGGTTCCCCATCCAAAAAGGATGTCCTTGTCTCTGCAATCCTGAAACTAGCAGCAGAGCTTATGCGATCAAATCTAGCCTCATACTCACAGTTTTGATTTTGTATGTCATAGAGTTGTGCTTGCAATTGATTGGTGGTCTGACAGAGTGAGAGGATATCTTCTCAGAGCTCAGCAACTTCTCCCTCATGCTTGGTGATGAGTTCTGAACTTATCTTGTGAATAACATCCACTTCGCGTCCTACCATCTTCTTGTACCTGAAAACTTCTTGTTCCAACGCTTCCATCCTGTCTTCCAGACTGCCTTCTCCTTTAGGGACTTGAACTTCTTTCATCTGTACCTTCCCCTCTTTGAGGATCAACTCTTTGGGATGAATCCTCAAATCATACATGTACGGGTTGAGGACGTCCACAGAGGAATCCTCCGTGGGTGATCCAGAGGAAGACATTGAGGCTCCAAATCTGAGAATTTTCCTGACAGAAACAGATCGAAACGAAGATACGACGAGAACACGATGCAATAACCTCGGGGAACCCGGGGCTTATATATTATGAAGATTCAATGCATAAGGAAGGTTTTGACACAGAAACAAGGCGGAGTCGAAGCTCGGGGGTGGAACACCCCCCTCAGGCGTGGCCAGGTTGGGCCCGCGCCTGGGGTGGGTTTGTCCACCCCGGGCTCCGTTTCCTCTTCAGTTTCGTCTCGTAACTTCGCTTATGTATTAAAAACATCAAAAATATAAAAAGATTGGGGTTTCACGAACCTTCTGTTTTCACCACTTTTACCTATTCAAGGACAAACTCTGCAGTTTCTGGTGTTTGGCTTCTGATAAATTCTTCTGGAGTTATCATTTGAATAACATCAACATCTTCATTATAAGAATCTCCAGAAATATAATGTTTTAGTCTTTGACCATTCACCACCTATGTTGTGTTATCTTTTAGAGAAGAAATTTTTATGGCACCTGAACGGTACACTTCCTTGATAACAAAAGGTCCTTCCCATTTGGAGAGTAGTTTCCCTGCAAAAAATCGGAGACGAGACCTATACAAAGGAACTTTCTCACCAACATGGAACTCCCTTTTGAGAATCACCTATCATGCCATATTTTTACTTTTTCCTTAAAGAGCTTAGCATTTTCGTAATCTTCACCTCTCCACTCATCTAGATTACTTAAGTCGAGCAGTCTTTTCTCACCAGCAAGTCTAAAGTCTCTATTCAACTCTTTCACTGCCCAATAAGCTTTGTGTTCTAATTCTAAAGGCAAGTGACAAGATTTCCCATAGACCATTTTGTAAGGAGACATCCCCATAGGATTTTTATAAGCAGTTCTATAAACCCACAAAGAGTCATTCAACTTTTTAGCCCAATTTTTTCTAGACCTATTAACAGTCTTTTGCAAGATAGATTTAATTTCCCTATTGTAAAGTTCTACTTGCCCACTAGTTTGGGGGTGATAAGATGAAGGTATTTTGTGGTTTACATCATACTTAGAGAGAGTTTTTCTAAAAACCCCATGAATAAAATGGGAGCCTCCATCAGTCATGAGATATCTAGGCACACCGAACCTAGGAAAAATGACATCTTTGAGCATTTTCAAAGAGGTCTTACCATCAGCACTGCTTGTAGGTATGGCTTCTGCCCACTTTGTAACATAGCAGCAACAAGAATATGAGTATACCCTTTTGAAGGAGGAAAAGGCCCCATAAAGTCAAATCCCCAACAATCAAAAGGTTCAATAACAAGAGAATAATTCATAGGCATTTCATTGCATCTAGAGATGTTAACTACTCATTGGCATTCATCACAAGATAAGACAAACTTCCTTGCATCTTTAAAAAGAGTAGGCCAATAAAATCCAGATTGTAAAACCTTTTGTGCAGTCCTATCCCCAGCATGATGTCCTCCATAAGCGCTGCCATGGCATTTTCTCAATATCTCTTGTTGTTCAAATTCTAGAACACATCTTCGCATAATACCATCTACTCCTTCTTTATATAAGTGTGGGTCATCCCAAAAGTAATGCCTTAGAACATAAAAGAATTCCCTTCTTTGCTGGGCTATAAAGGTTGGAGGCAAATACTTGGAAACAATAAAGTTAGCATAATCAGCATACCAAGGACTCTCATGTGGACTTACCCTTATTGCAGCTAACTGCTCATTTGGAAAACTATCATTAACATGCAAAGGGTCAAAAGAAATGTTTTCCAAACGAGATAAATTATCAGCAACAGGATTATCAGCACCTTTCCTATCCATAATATGCAGATCAAACTCTTGCAAAAGCAACACCCACCTTATAAGCCTAGGCTTAGCGTCCTTCTTCGTCATAAGGTATTTAATAGCTGCATGATCAGTATAAATAGTAACCTTGGAATCAACAATATAGGGTCTAAACTTATCACAAGCAAAGATTACAGCTAAAAACTCCTTTTCAGTAGTAGCATAATTCTTTTGAGCAGCATCCAGAGTCTTGCTAGCATAATGAATGACATTTAACTTCTTGTTAACATGTTGTCCCAGGACAGCACCCACAGCAAAATCACTAGCATCACACATAATTTCAAAAGGTAAACTCCAATCAGGTGGTTAGACTATAGGAGCAGTTGTCAAAGCTTTCTTCAAAGTATCAAAAGCTTCCTTGCAATAATCATCAAAAACAAAAGGTACATATTTTTGAAGAAGATTAGTAAGGGGCTTTGAAATTTTGGAGAAGTCTTTAATAAACCTCCTATAGAAACCAGCATGACCAAGGATGCTACGAATACCTTTGATATCTCTAGGACAAGGCATATTCTCAATTGCTTCAATTTTGGATCTGTCAACTTCAATGCCTCTTTCAAGGATCTTATGTCCAAGAATAATCCCGTCATTAACCATGTAATGGCATTTCTCCCAGTTAAGAACAAGGTTGGTTTGCTCGCATCTCTGCAAAACTTTATCAAGGTTGTGCAAACAGTTATCAAAAGAAGTTCCATAGACGGAAAAATCGTCCATGAAAACCTCCACAATTTCTTCACAAAAACCATGAAAGATAGCAGACATGCATCTCTGAAAAGTAGCAGGAGAATTACATAAACCAAAAGGTATACGCCTATAATGATAAGCACCATAGGGACAATTGAAAGTAGTTTTCTCTTGGTCCTGTGCTTTCACAGCAATTTGAGAAAACCCAGAATAACCATCAATAAAACAAAAGTGAGTCTTTTTGGACAACCTCTCAAGCATTTGATCAATAAAGGGCAAAGGATAATGATCTTTCTTAGTAACTTTATTAATCTTTCTAAAATCAATGCACATTATATACCCAACTACTACTCTTTGGGGTATAAGCTCATTATCCTCATTAGGCACAACAGTTATTCCCTATTTCTTGGGAACACAATGAACAGGGCTAACCCATTTACTATCAGCAATAGGATAAATAATACCAGCATCAAGAAGTTTTAATACCTCATTTCTTACCACATCCTTCATCTTAGGATTTAGACGACGTTGGTGCTCAACAACTGGTTTTGCATCAGGCTCTATATTAATAGCATGTTGACATATAGTAGGAGAAATCCCCTTTAAATCATCAAGAGTATAGCCCATAGCTCCTCGGTGTTTCTTCAATATCTCCAATAACCTTTCTTCTTCCTTTCCTGAAAGTTTAGAACTAATAATAACATGATATATTTTCTTGTCATCAAGATAAGCATATTTAAGATCATCAGTTAAAGGTTTTAATTCAAAAACAGGGCCCCCTTTAGGTGGTAGTGTGGTACCCAAATCTTCCATAGGTAAATTATGCTTAAGAAACTCAGGCTGACGAAGGAAAGCATCATCAATCTCATTTCTTTCCTTCATGAAGGCATCACTTTCATGATCTTCCATGAACTGCTGCAAGGCATTGTTAGGAGCAAGAGAAATAGCAGAAAGTTGTTCAACCCTGAAATCCTCATCAGGTAGTTTGTTTTCATAAGGAGTTTTGGCAAATTTGGAAAAATTAAACTCATAAGACTCTCCAGCAAACTTAGTCAAAACTTTTTCCTTCCTACAATCTATGATAGCCCCACAAGTGTTCAGAAAGTGTCTATCAAAGATAATAGGATAGGTTTTACTAGCTTCTTTACCAAGTACTAGAAAATCAGCATGATATTTAATCTTACCACAAAGGACCTCCACATCTCTTACAATGCTAATGGGGCAAACTTGCTCTCTATTAGCAAGGTGAATAACCACATCAATGTCCTCAAGCTCACAAGGACCAATCTCATGCATAATTTCTCTGTAAAGGTCATAAGGAATAGCACTAGAACTAGCACCAATATCACATAAACCATAATAGCCATGACTACCAATTTTAACAGAAAGCACAGGGACACTAGCTTTTCTAACTTTCTTAGGATGAGAAACAATATTACTAGCGTCTTCACAAAAAACAATATGCTCATCCTCTATATTTCTAGTGACAAGATCTTTCACAATAGCTACCATAGGCTCAATATCAATAAGCTCGTCGGACCCTACAGTTCTCTTTGCGCTTTTGCTAACCACATTAGCCATAATAGAATGCTCCCTTACCTTGGAAGGAAAAGGGATTTTCTCAACATAAGGTTCAGGCAAAATAGGATCAACAGTGCAAACCTATGTTGATGTGGACATCCCTACTATTGATACAACCGTTGTACCTACAGCAACACACATACAAGGACCCATCACAAGATCTCGTGTCAAACAACTTAACTATCAGGTACTTTCGTTTCTTGGAACTATTCCTCACATACATGAGAATATGATGCTGCCTAAATCAGATATATTTCTTACTCTTAGGAATGATGGACCAAGCATGGATGAGAGGGACAAGCATTGGAGCATGGCCATGCATGGAGATGGCAGCAAGCATGTGATGATCCAAGAGAAGGCCACGGATGAAGATTTCAGAACTTTGAGGCCACCATAATGAAGAAAGAAGGCTTGGACGAAATATTCAAGATCAATATTTTACGAATTCGTCCATAGCTTAATATGGTGCTGCGACACCTTTATTTTGGGCCAGGCCCATGTAATTTTCGCAGGATTTTAATTAGCCACTTTTTAGAGTCCGTATTTGAGGGGAAAAGGACTTTTAGGGTTGGATTCGGCCACCACTTCCATGGCTGGCCGAAACCCCACCTTTTCGCCCTTAAATACTCCCCATAGCCGACCCCCTAGACTCGGATTTTGTTTAGACATTAAGTTAGCCATAGTCGCAACTTCGCCAAGGCTCGAGCGTCGCAGAGGCCTCTTGTACTTCGCACCTATTCAGGATCCCACCTCTTTCAATAAAGCTTTCCTCTTAATCCGCAATATCTTGATTGCAATATTGGTTCTTACTTGTTCTCGATTTCAGGTAGGAATTAAGACCCTCGCTGGTCAGGCTGATCGTGTTCACGCAGGATCAGTAACCTCCAGGAGATTGGCCTAGCGATTGCATTGGCGCTCGTGCTCGCACGTGTAGTCGGATCGTCAAGCCCGAACTCCACCAAATCGATTATCGCCATCTCATCGAAAGATCGGACACCTTTGCCCTATCAAGTGGTATCAGATTTCAGGTTGCTCGGTGAGATTTTACTGTTTTCGTAGATTAGATCTGTTTTTTTTACCTATAACCCACGAAAAAGCCAAAAACACAGTTAGAGTTTAGATCCATCCCATAACCAATCTATGCCTCGCATTATCTTTTCAGTTTTTGCATTGTTGAATTTGTGTCTACATCGTCGCGTCGAGTTGCTGGTCTTAGTGTCTCGTCCCTTAGAGTTTCGAGTTCTAATCATACTAGTCACCGCCACACTCGCCGATCACCGCCACCATATTCCGCCACCATATTCCGCCGCCATATACCCAGCCACGATAAACCCTAATACTCCGCCACCGCCTTCCTACCGCGACACAGATCCGCTCAGTTTTCCTGCCGCGGTACGAATCCGAGTAGAGTTACTGTTTCCTAGTTATTTCTTTTGACTTTCCTTCTTTGTTGTTTCCGTGTCCAGCTAAATTCCGTGTCGCGCTAAGAGTCCGGTCGTAAGTCCAGAAGGAGAGCAAAAAAAAAAAAAATTCTGGCTATACTATTTTTCGACCCTGGGGATCACTTTTCTCCATCGGCCGTTATAGCGATATTTTTTTGGCGCCTGCGCGCTTTCCGGAGCAAAATAAAAAAATTTCGAAATTTTTTTTGGGGGCTAACCTATTTTTAGACCCCGTAGATCAATTATAGACACTCGCCATCATAGTGATTTTTCACCTCTTGGTTCGCTTTTCAGGGTGCCATATCATCATACAGTGCTTGTTGTGTCGCGTCGTGACATCGTTGGTGATCTAGGCTCGCGTCTCTAGTACGGTCTAGCCTAGGACCAGCACAGTACCGTCGTTAAGCATTCTTTCAACTTTTGCATTGCTGTTTTGATAATTGCTAACCCCCTTTGCTAAGCCTTCCCAGAGCTCCACAGATATTCTCCACGTGCGGTGTCTCGACTCCTGGTAATCGCTTGGTTCAATCTCTGGACCCACTGATCCCCGTGGTTGCACATCGCCTTTTCCTGCTGTTTGGTAAGAACTTGTAAGAGCTTCGTATATTGCTTGAAGGATTACGCGTGACTTCCACCATATTCCTGTAGTATATACCTGTGCTTTTTAAGGACTAACCATGACAGATACTTCGCGGAACCCTGCCACCATGACGAACGAAGAACTACATGCCCACTTCTCCGCGCTCTTGGTCAGTCGCGCTGAAGACGTGGATACGCGCCTAGGGGAGTTTGACACCAAGCTCACCAACGCCATGGACAAGATCGATGGACTCGAGAAATCCTTCAACGCCAAGCTTGACGTTCGGTTCAAGGAGCTTCTGAACCGATTGCCCGCACCCGCACCGGCACCCACACATGGCGCACGGCGCATTCCGATCACGGGTCGGACTGCTGGTTCGGCTGCCGCCGCACTCCCGGCGGCTCCTGCTGCGACTGACGTTCCTCAGACTTCCGCCGCGGCTGCTGCTGCGACATTGGGGACAGACGACGGGTACTACTACGACCCCGACGATGACGATCTGTTTGACGAGGAGGTTGAACAACCTCCACAGGTACCTGCTGGTCGTCCCCGACATTACTACCGCAACGCTCGCCCACCGGTACGTAATGATGATGATCATGTTGCCAAGCTTAAATTAAATATTCCATCTTTTGAGGGTAAATATAATCCTGATGCATATCTTACATGGGAGATGGAAGTAGAACAACGTTTTGCATGCTTAAAATATCCTGAGAATATGCGTGTTAGTGCTGCTACATGTGAATTTACTAAATTTGCTTCCCTTTGGTGGTCTGAGTATTGTCGTTTAAATCCTACTACTATTCCTAGTACTTGGACTGCATTAAAAACTGCTATGCGTGTTCGTTTTGTACCTCCCACTTATCAACGTGATTTACTAAAGAATCTGACACGCTTAGAGCAAGGGAAAAATTCTGTAGAAGAGTATTATCAGGAATTGCAAACGGGGATGGTTAGGTGTGGTCTTGTTGAATCTAATAAACAAATGCTTGCACGTTTTTTTGGTGGATTAAACAAGGACATTCAGCACATATTAGATTATAAGGAATATAATTCTATCACTCGTTTGTTTCATCTTGCTTGCAAAGCTGAACGTGAAGTGCAGGATCACCAAACACCATGGAGGAGGACTAATAATTCTGCAGGTCGCACATCCACTTGGACATCCCGACAATCAGCGCCTCCTCGTGATTCGCCTCCAGCTACTACCACATCCAAGGCCACCACAAGATTGCCAGCTGCTCCTCCACCCTCATCCAATGCTCCTGCTCGTAGTGCATCTTCTATGGCTTCCACGGGTCAGACAAAGGATATACAATGCCGCAAGTGCTGGGGTTTTGGTCATATTGAGAGACAGTGCACAACACAACGTGTGATGATGGTGCGAGAAGATGGTGAATACGATTCAGCGAGTGACTTTGATGAAGATACACTAGCCCTTATTTCTGCTCGAGATGGAGACAATTCTGATGCTAATGAAGAGACAGAGGTAATGGGAGCTGAAGCTGCTGATCAATACAAGAGCTTAATTACACAACGTGTGTTGAGTGTGCAATTGAGCAAATCTGAGCAAGATCAACGCCACAACCTGTTCCAAACACGTGGTGTTGTCAAGGAAAGAGCTATACGGATCATCATTGATGGAGGGAGTTGTAATAATCTGGCCAGTGTTGACATGGTAGAGAAGCTTGCGCTTCCAACAAGACAACGCCCACATTCATACTACATCCAATGGTTTGAGAGTTCTCGCAAGATCAAGGTAACAAGAACGGTACGCGTGCATTTTACTATTGGTACATATTCTGATTTTGTTGATTGTGATGTTGTACCTATGCAAGCTTGTTCTTTGTTACTTGGTAGACCATGGCAATTTGATAGAGAATCTGTTCATAATGGCAAAATTAATCACTATTCTCTTATGCATGATGGAAAGAAAATTGGTCTAAAACCTATGACTCCCGAACAGATTTTAAAAGATGATCTTGCTAGAGCTAGTAGAGCTAAAACTGAGGAGAAAAATAAAAGTGAGAATCAGATTGTTGCTGCAGATTTTATACCACCAAAGAACACTAAATCTGATTCTACACATGCTACTGAAATTCGTTTGAAGAGTCCATGTATGCTTGCAAATAAAATTGATATTGCTGAACTAGATGTAACCAATACTCAATGTTATGCAATTGTCTGCAAAGAGGTTTTGTTTTCATTTGAGGATATGCCTCCTTCTTTGCCACCCGCTATTGCTAACCTTTTGCAGGAATATGAGGACGTCTTTCCCGCTGAGCTGCCACCAGGACTACCTCCTATTAGAGGAATTGAGCACCAAATTGATCTAATTCCTGGTGCCACGTTGCCCAACCGCGCGCCATATAGAACCAATCCAGAGGAGACAAAGGAGATACAACGCCAAATTCAGGAACTACTCGACAGAGATCATATTCGTGAGTCCCTTAGCCCCTATGCTGTTCCTATTATTTTGGTACCTAAGAAAGATGGTTCTTCGCGCATGTGTACTGATTGTAGAGCTATCAATAATATTACTATTCGATATCGTCACCCTATTCCACGTTTAGATGACATGCTTGATGAATTGAGTGGCTCTACCATGTTTTCTAAAGTTGATTTGCGTAGTGGTTACCACCAGATTCGTATGAAATTAGGAGATGAATGGAAAACAGCATTTAAAACTAAGTTCGGTTTATATGAGTGGTTAGTAATGCCGTTTGGCTTAACTAATGCACCTAGCACTTTCATGAGATTAATGAACAAAGTTTTACGTGCTTTCATTGGACGTTTTGTGGTAGTCTACTTTGATGATATTCTGATTTATAGCAAATCTTTAGAGGATCATTTGGACCATTTACGTGCTGTTTTTAATGCTTTACGTGATGCACGTTTGTTTGGTAACCTTGAGAAGTGCACCTTTTGCACAAATCGAGTTGCGTTTCTTGGCTATGTTGTTACATCACAGGGTATTGAAGTGGATCCAGCCAAGATTGAAGCTATTGGGAATTGGCCGCAGCCCAAGACGGTCACACAAGTGAGGAGTTTTCTTGGCCTCGCTGGTTTTTATAGGCGCTTTGTCAAAGACTTTGGATCAATTGCCGCGCCGCTGAATGAGCTTACCAAGAAGGATGTGCCCTTTGTTTGGGGCGATGCACAACAACAGGCCTTCGTCATATTGAAAGATAAGCTAACACATGCTCCCTTACTCCAACTTCCTGATTTTACTAAGACTTTTGAGCTTGAATGTGATGCTAGTGGAATTGGTTTGGGAGGGGTGTTATTACAAGAGGGCAAACCTGTTGCATATTTTAGTGAGAAATTGAGTGGGGCTAGTCTGAACTATTCTACTTATGATAAAGAATTATATGCGTTGGTTCGGACATTAGAAACTTGGCAACATTATCTATGGCCTAAGGAATTTGTTATTCATTCTGATCATGAATCTTTGAAGCATATTCGTAGTCAAGCTAAGTTGAATCGTCGTCATGCAAAGTGGGTTGAATTTATTGAGTCTTTTCCTTATGTTATCAAACACAAAAAGGGTAAAGATAATGTTATTGCTGATGCTTTGTCACGCTGTTATGCTTTATTATCTCAACTTGACTTCAAAATATTTGGATTGGAAACTATTAAGGAACAATATGTGCATGATGCTGAATTTAAAGATGTGTTGCAGAATTGTAGAGATGGTAGAACTTGGAACAAGTTCGTCTTCAATGATGGATTTGTGTTCCGTGCTAACAAACTATGCATTCCAGATAGCTCTGTTCGTCTTTTGTTGTTACAGGAGGCGCATGGAGGAGGATTGATGGGACACTTTGGTGTCAAGAAGACGGAGGATGTTCTTTCTGCACATTTCTTTTGGCCACGTATGCGTCGAGATGTTGCGAGATTTGTGGCCCGCTGCACTACTTGTCAAAAAGCTAAGTCTCGTCTTAATCCACATGGTTTATATATGCCTCTTCCTGTTCCTAGTGTTCCTTGGGAGGATATTTCTATGGACTTTGTTTTGGGATTGCCACGAACACAGAGTGGGAGGGATAGTATTTTTGTTGTTGTGGATCGGTTTTCTAAGATGGCACACTTTATTCCTTGTCATAAAACGGATGATGCTGCGCATATTGCTGATTTGTTCTTTCGTGAAATTGTTCGTTTGCATGGTGTGCCAAATACTATTGTCTCTGATCGTGATACTAAATTTCTTAGCCACTTTTGGAGATGTTTATGGGCTAAGTTGGGGACTAAATTGCTCTTTAGTACTACATGTCATCCCCAAACTGATGGTCAAACTGAAGTAGTAAATAGAACTTTGTCTACTATGTTACGGGCTATTTTAAAGAAGAACTTAAAA
Organism: Avena sativa; assembly: GCA_916181665.1. Taxonomy (NCBI): domain Eukaryota; kingdom Viridiplantae; phylum Streptophyta; class Magnoliopsida; order Poales; family Poaceae; genus Avena; species Avena sativa. Next base: position 362,138,920 of record OV702279.1, on the reverse strand, counting down.
TTGTGGGAAGAGTGTTTACCTCATATAGAATTGCTTATAATCGTTCATTGCATTCTACCACAAAGATGTGCCCATTTGAGATTGTGTATGGTTTTGTTCCTCGTGCACCTATTGATTTATTGCCTTTACCTTCTTCGGTGCAACATAATTTGGATGCTACACAACGCGCTGAAATGATATTAAACTTGCATAAGACTACTAAAGATAACATTGAACACATGAATGCTAAGTATAAACTTGCTGGGGATAAATGTAGAAAGCATGTTGTGTTTGATGTTGGCGATCTTGTTTGGTTACATTTGCGTAAAGATTGTTTTCCTGATTTACGCAAGTCTAAGTTAATGCCACGTGCTGCTGGTCCCTTTAAGGTGTTAGAGAAAATCAATGATAATGCATATAAACTTGAGTTGCCTGCAGACTTTGGTACGGTTAGTCCTACATTTAACATTACATATTTGAAGCCTTACTTTGGTGAGGAAGATGAGATTGCGTCGAGGACGACTTCAATTCAAGAAGGGGAGCATGATGTGGACATCCCTACTATTGATACAACCGTTGTACCTACAGCAACACACATACAAGGACCCATCACAAGATCTCGTGCCAAACAACTTAACTATCAGGTACTTTCGTTTCTTGGAACTATTCCTCACATACATGAGAATATGATGCTGCCTAAATCAGATATATTTCTTACTCTTAGGAATGATGGACCAAGCATGGATGAGAGGGACAAGCATTGGAGCATGGCCATGCATGGAGATGGCAGCAAGCATGTGATGATCCAAGAGAAGGCCACGGATGAAGATTTCAGAACTTTGAGGCCACCATAATGAAGAAAGAAGGCTTGGACGAAATATTCAAGATCAATATTTTACGAATTCGTCCATAGCTTAATATGGTGCTGCGACACCTTTATTTTGGGCCAGGACCATGTAATTTTCGCAGGATTTTAATTAGCCACTTTTTAGAGTCCGTATTTGAGGGGAAAAGGACTTTTAGGGTTGGATTCGGCCACCACTTCCATGGCTGGCCGAAACCCCACCTTTTCGCCCTTAAATACTCCCCATAGCCGACCCCCTAGACTCGGATTTTGTTTACACATTAAGTTAGCCATAGTCGCAACTTCGCCAAGGCTCGAGCATCGCAGAGGCCTCTTGTACTTCGCACCTATTCAGGATCCCACCTCTTTCAATAAAGCTTTCCTCTTAATCCGCAATATCTTGATTGCAATATTGGTTCTTACTTGTTCTCGATTTCAGGTAGGAATTAAGACCCTCGCTGGTCAGGCTGATCGTGTTCACGCAGGATCAGTAACCTCCAGGAGATTGGCCTAGCGATTGCATTGGCGCTCGTGCTCGCACGTGTAGTCGGATCGTCAAGCCCGAACTCCACCAAATCGATTATCACCATCTCATCGAAAGATCGGACACCTTTGCCCTATCATCTGTGCTAGTAGGAACATGGGTGACAATGTCTTTATAAGGAGCATGGTACTTGTCCCACTCTTTCTTGGGAATTTCAATATAAGAGGCAAAGGCATTAAAGCATTTTACAAGAACTTGAGGATCAAGACCAAACTCATTGCTAATATCACGGAAGCTATCAGTTCCCATAAAAGATTTAATGCATTCATAATCATAGTTTATACCTAACTTTCTTCCTTTGTCATTCTCCCAAGCTTCGGTGTTTTCTTGAATACGGTCTAGAAGATCCCATTTAGCTTCTTCCTTCATACGTGTGAATTATCCAGCACAAGAAGAATCTAGTAAATCTTTATCATGAAGAGAAAGCCTAGCATAAAAGTTATTGAGAATAATATTGTTGGGGAGTTCATGAATAGGACATTTAAGCATTAGTAACTTCAATCTCCCTCAAGCTTGAGATGTACTATCTCCATCAAGAGTCCAAAAGTTATATATAAGATTTCTATCCTTATGAATCTCACTGGGAGGATAAAATTTAGAGTAAAAGAGAGATGCCATCTCCTCCCATTCCATGGATTGTCCATTCTTTAGCAGCTTATACCATTCTTCAGCTCTCCCTTTCAAGGATATGGAGAGTAACTTCTTCTTCACCTGTTCCGTTGTGAAACCTGCACACTTAAACAACCCGCATAATTCATGGATAAAAAGCAACTGATCACCGGGATGGACAGTTCCATCCCCAAAATAATAATTATCCATAACGTGATTAACAATACTTGTAGGTATCTTAAAAGGATCTATCTCAACAAGTGGTGGTTCATCTACTACCCTAGTAGTGGTAGTAGTTTTCCCAAACAGAAAACCAAGTGGGTTATCCATATTGGAAACAAAGTAGCAAGCAGTAACAAGAGCAATACTCATAGTGAAAGTTTCCCTTACCAGTTCCACTCTTCAATAGCGCTTCACTCCATGGCAATGGCACCAGAAAATAGTCTTGATGACCCACAAGTATAGGGGGTGTATCGTAGTACTTTTGATAAATAGGAGTGTCGATCCCAACGAGGAGTAGAAGGTGATGAACAGTGGTATGGAGCAGGAAATCCCTGTGAATACTTAGCAACGGATTTTTAGAAGTTTTTTGACAAGGCAACAAAACAAAGCGCAAGTAACAAAAGTAACGAACAAACGGAGCAAGTGGCCTAATCCTTTCTTAGCAAAGGACAAGCCGGTGGAAATACTTATAAGGATCAAACGTTCTCGAGAACATATGGGAATTCTGTCAAGTGCTTTCGCTTCAAATAGCTGAGTACTCTTCTCTAGTGTTTGTAAGTGTTGTGTGGGTGAACCTGTGCTAACATACCACCCTTCCTAGTACTAATACATACTTGTGATTAGACCCCCTGCAAACATCCGTAACTACATGAACGTAATTAAGATATAAATCTAACCACAAACTTAAACTCTGAGATCCTACGCTCCCTTGTGCAAAGGTGTCCTAATGGGGGTTCAGGTTTCTGTCACTCCGGCAACCCCACGATTGGTATCCAAATACACAGTGCATCCCCCTAGGCCCATAAATGGTGAAGTATCATGTAGTCGACGTTCACATGACACCACTAGAAGAATAGCACCACAACTTAAATACTAAACCATTGAATAATAACTCATCACAAATTCACTACTAACAACATGACTTCTCCCATGTCCTCAAGAACTAAACGAACTACTCACAAGACATCATATGGATCAAGATCAAAGATGATATGGTAATGGATAACAATCTGAACATAAACAATAATCCAATGGTTCCACTCACAAGATTCTACTACAATAGTAATCAACACCAGGAAAGTTTCCCTTAATGAACTAAAGCAATATCCAACACAATTCTTACAGCAGGACTGAGTGGTGATGATGGTGCTGGTGGAGATGATTGTGTGGATGATGATGATCCCGATGAAGCCTAGCTTGATGACGGTGTTGATGGCGACGGTCTCCCCTCTCCGGGAAGGAATTCCCCTGGCAAAAATCTATCTGCCGGAGAGATCTTTCTCTCTTGGTGTTTTTCGCCCCCTAGAGGCGGCTGAAATCTATCTGTGGTCGCTCCCCGAGCCTTGGGGTTTTGAAGGGAAGATATAGGCGAATGGGCGGAGTCGGAGGCCGGGAAGGCAGGCCACACCTGCCCTAGGCACGGGGTCAGATGGGCCCGTGCCTAAGGGGTGTGGGCCCCCTGAGGCCCTATAGGGTTCGCAGCATAGAAAACAAAAATTTTCCTACGATGTGAACTATATACCAAGATCTATCTACTAGATACAAACAACGGGCGTATGTATATCCGTAGAGAACATACCCTTGAAGACCGACAAAGCTTAACGAGTTCAACTCGTGGTTGATGTAGACGATCTCTTGCCGATCTCAAGATCGAGAGGAAGTCCTAGCGCCGCAAATCAGCAGCGCATCCGTGCTCGCACACACGTTCAAGGCACCGAGCAACCTCCGCCTCCTCGCTCCAGCGATGCAGCGGAAGCACAACTCTTTCTTGCCGAATAGCCACCGGGAACATGTATCTCGCTAGTCCGAGACCATGGGGGATAAATTCTAGAGGGGGAGAGAGATCCTTCACGAGGAGGTGTGAGAGACAAGTGAGGAGGGGGGCTCCTTTTATAGGAGGAGGGGGGAACCCCAAGGGGGTGGCCGGCGCATGGGGCTGCCCCCTTGCCCTCCCCTCTTCATGTGGGTGGACACTCCACTCACAAATCTCCTTTAAATTCCCTCCACTCAAAAGTCCACTCAAATTCCCATTAAATTTCCACCAAATTTAATGCAAACTCTCATTAAATAAAACTCTTTTATTTTATTCAGAATTTTGTCAATTACTTTAATGACAAACATTCACAAATAACCCCTTGCTAGAATTCTATTTCACATGCATAACCACTTTATGCAATTTCACCCGAAAACCTGTTTCGGTATCTAGTGAAATAAATTCCTGCACTTGTTCATTCCTTCGGCATTAAACATTTGCTCCAATTGGATGTCGGTGTCTCTTAAGTGTGTCACCCTACGGTTCATGAATAACGCGGACATGATCGAGACCCCTCTCAGATCAATAATCAGAAGCGGGATCTGGAGAACCATACTGACTCCCACACATTCAATGATGAATTTCTTGTGATCGTCGGAACCTTTTATGCTAGTATCTTAATCCCTTTGTTTCACGATATATTACATGTCCGAGATTCGATCATCTGTATCTCCATACCTAGTTTGATCTCGTTACCGACATGCACTCTTTTCTCGTTCCTGTGATATAACATTCTAGTGATCAAATCACTTGCTTGCAAGCTAATCAATGTGATATCACCGAGAGGGCCCAGAGTATATCTATCCGTCATCGGGATGAACAAATTCCACTCTCGATCCATGAGCCTCAACATAACACTTGATTAGTTCTGAATTCATCTTTATAACCACCCTGTTATGGTGTGACGTTTGATGTTATCAAGAAACTCTTCCGGTGTTAGTGATTGACATGATCTCATGGTCTAAGGATTAGGATCACTTCGTAAGTTGTTATAGCAATATAAACTCAATGACTTTGATCGTAATGCTATACTTCGGATGAATGTTCATCACACCATTACACTAATGTTGTGATCCCGTTATTAACAACATCCAATGTCCATGATCAGGAAACCTTGATCATCTTGTTAATCAACGAGCTAGTTTATGAGAGAGGCATAACTAGGAACTTTCTGTTTGTTTATTAAACACACATGTATTAACGTTTCCATATTAATACAATTATAGCATGCAAAATAAACATCTATCATATACTTGGAATACACATAATAAACACTTTATTATTGCCTCTCAGGGCATATTCCCTTCAGTCTCCAACTTGCACTAGAGACAATAATCTAGTTACATAGTGATAAATCTAACACCCATTGAGTTCTGGTGTTGATCATGTTTTGCTCTAGGGAGAGTTTTAGTCAACGGATCTGCTACATTGAGATCCGTATGTACTTTACAAATCTTTATATCTCCATCCTTGACATGCTCGCGGATGGAGTGAAACCGGCGCTTAATATGCTTGGAATTCTTGTGAGACCTTGGCTCTTTGGCATTGGCAATGGCACCATTGTTGTCACAATAGATCACCATTGGGTCCAACGCGTTTGCCACCACTCCTAGTTCGGATATGAACTCCTTCATCCAAACTGCTTCCTAAGCCGCTTCTGAAGCAGCAACATATTCGGCCTCCGTTGTTGATCCCGCTACCACAGGTTGTTTGGAGCTCCTCCAACTAACCGCTCCGCCATTCATGAGAAATACGTATCCGGATTGAGACTTAGAGTCATCCGGATCGGTGTCAAAGCTAGCATCGACATAACACTTAGCGACGAGCTCTTCTTCACCTCCGTATACAAGAACCATATCCTTAGTTCTTTGTAAGTACTTAAGGATATTCTTGACCGCTATCCAGTGTTCCGAACCTGGATCCGATTGGTACCTACTAGTCAAACTAATAGCATGTGCCACATCCGGTCTTGTACATAGCATGGCGTACATTATAGAGCCTATGGCTGAAGCATAGGGGACTTTGTCCATTATCTCTCTTTCTTCCGCCGAAGCCGGACTTTGAGTCTTACTCAATGTCTTGCCTTGCAACATAGGTAAGAACCCCTTCTTACTTCCGACCATTTTAAACTTCTTTAAAATCTTATCAAGGTATGTACTTTGCGATAGCCCTATTAGGCACCTAGATATATCTCTATAGATCTTTATGCCTAATATGTATGACGCTTCACCTAGGTCCTTCATTGAAAATTTGCTGTTTAGATAACTTTTAACACTGTTTAAAAGATCTATATCATTTCCGATCAATAATATGTCATCCACATATAATATCAGAAATGCCACATTGCTCCCACTCACTTTCTTGTAAATATAAGCTTCTCCATAAGTTTGGACAAATCCAAACTCTTTGATCACCTCATCAAAGCGGAAATTCCAACTTCGTGATGCTTGATTCAATCCATAGATGGATCGCTGAAGCTTGCACACCTTGTTAGCATCCTTAGGATCGACAAAACCCTTTGGTTGTATCATATACAACTCTTCTTCAATATTACCATTGAGAAACGCGGTTTTGACATCCATCTGCCATATCTCATAATCGAAATATGCAGCAATTGCTAACATAATCCTAACTGACTTTAGCATCGCTACGGGAGAGAAAGTCTCATCGTAGTCAACTCCTTGAATTTGTCGAAACCCCTTTGCGACAAGTCGAGCTTTATAGACGGTCACATTACCATCAGCATCAGTTTTCCTTTTGAAAATCCATTTGTTCTCCACGGCCTTTCGGTCGTGAGGTAATTCCACCAAGTTCCAAACTTGATTTTCATACATGGATTCCATCTCGGATTTCATGGCTTCTAACCATTTGTTGGAATCCAGGCTCATCATCGCTTCTTCATACGTCGCAGGGTCATCATTTTCATCAACCATGAAATTCATGACAAGATTTCCGTACAGCTCGGGAGCTGCACGCGTCCTGTTTGACCTGCGAGGTTCGATAGTACTCTCTTTCGGAGTTTCATGATCATTATCATTAGTTCCCTCTTCAACAGGTGGAGCCAACTCCGGAACAACTTCCGGCGCTGCGCTACTCGCCATACTTTGAAGAGAAGGTTCCACAACCTCTTCGAGTTCTACCTTCCGACTACTCACACCTTTCGCGAGAAACTCTTTCTCTAGAAAGGATCCATTCTTGGCAACAAAAACCTTGCCCTCGGATCTGTGATAGAAGGAATACCCAATAGTTTCTTTAGGGTATCCTATGAAGACGCATTTTTCCGCTTTGGGTTCGAGTTTATCCGGTTGAAGTTTCTTCACATAAACATCGCATCCCCAAACTTTAAGAAATGACAGCTTAGGTTTGTTTCCAAACCACAATTCATACGGTGTCTTTTCAACGGATTTAGATGGTGCCCGATTTAAAGTGAATGCAGCAGTTTCTAGTGCATAACCCCAAAATGACAACGGCAAGTCCGTCAGAGACATCATAGATCGAACCATATCTAATAAAGTACGATTACGACGTTCCGACACACCATTTCGCTGTGGTGTTCCGGCAGGTGTGAGTTGTGAAACAATTCCACACTCTTTCATGTGAGTGCTAAACTCGTAACTTAGATACTCACCTCCACGGTCGGACCGTAGAAATTTGATCTTTCTATTACGATGATTTTCCACTTCATTCTGAAATTCCTTGAACTTTTCAAAGGTTTCAGACTTGTGTTTCATCAAGTAGATATAACCGTATCTACTCAAATCATCCGTGAAAGTAACAAAATAACGATATCCACCTCGCGCCGACACACTCATTGGACCACATACATCAGAATGTATGATTTCCAATAAATCTGTCGCCCGTTCCATTGAACCGGAAAACGGCATTCTAGTCATCTTGCCCATAAGGCATGGCTCACATGTATCAAATGATTCATAATCAAGTGATTCCAAAAGTCCATCCGAATGGAGATTCTTCATGCGTTTAACGCCAATATGACCTAGACGGCAGTGCCACATATATGCGGATATATCATCATTAAGTTTAATCCTTTCAGCATCAACATTATGAATATGTGTAACATTATCATCGATATCTAATAGAAATAAACCATTCATCATCGGTGCATGACCATAAAAGATTTCATTCATATAAATGGAACAACCATTGTTCTCAGATTTAAATGAATAACCACTTCTCATCAAACACGATCCAGATACAATGTTCATGCTCAGTGCAGGCACCAGATAACATTTATTCAAGTTTATAACTAATCCCGACGGTAAGTGGAGAGGCAGCGTTCCGACGGCAATCACATCAACGCTTGATCCATTGCCGACACGCATCTTGACCTCACCCCTTGCTAGCGGTCGCTTGTTCCGCAGCCCCTGATTCGAGTTACAAATATTAGCAACTGAACCGGTATCAAATACCTAGGTGCTACTGCGAGCACTAGTCAAGTACACATCAATAACATGTATATCATATATACCTTTGTTTGCCTTGCCGGCCTTCTTGTCTGCCAGATACTTGGGGCAGTTGCGCTTCCAGTGGCCAGTCCCCTTACAATAGTAGCACTCGGAATCAGACTTAGGTCCAACTCGAGGTTTCTTTTCAGGCGCGGCAACAGGCTTGCCGCCCTTACTTCCCTTCCGTTTTACCTTCTTGTCTTTCTTGAAACCAGTGTTCCTATTGATCATCAACACTTGATGTTCCTTTCTGATCTCCACTTCTGCAGTTTTAAGCATTGACAGAAGCTCGGGGAGAGACTTCTTCATGCCTTGCATATTATAGTTCATCACGAAGCTCTTATAGCTAGGTGGCAGAGACTGCAGAACACGATGGATGCCTAAGTCAATGGGAATCGATATTCCCAAGGACACAAGCTTATCGGCGTAACCCGACATCTTGAGTACATGCTCACTAACGGAGCTGTGCTCTTCCATCATGCAGCTAAAGAACTTTTCTGAAGCGTTGTAGCTCTCTACAGCAGCATGTGTGTCGAAAATCATTTTCAACTCACCCATTGTATCAAATGCATTGCCGTTTTCGAAACGCTTTCGAAGTTCCGGCTCTAGCCCATACAATATGCCGCAATGAACTAAGTTGTGGTCCTCCTGACGAGTCTGATAGACATTCTTCTCCTCGTCAGGGGCATCATCTAAAGGTGGGGGGCCTAACGGCGCTTCTAGCACATATTGCTTTTGTGCAGCAGAGAGGAGAATCCTCAAATTCATGGCCCATTCGGTAAAGTTGCTACCGTTCGTTGCTAGTTTCTCTTTCTCCATGAACACATTGAAATTAAAAGCAGGTGGTGCCATCTACAACAGAATTTGTAAAGTTTAGACTAAGTATATGATAGATTGAGTTCAACTAATCTATATTACGAATGAACTCCCACTCAAAAACGACATCCCTCGTGCCTTTTTGGTGATTACATGAACCAAATCCACTACACCAAGTCCGATCATCACGTGAGTCGGTATAGCTTCAAAGGCGAGCATCAAATGGGCATCATATCAACTATATGACTCATGCTTAACCTTTCGGTCCGTGTTCCGAGGCCATGTCTGTACATGCTAGGCTCGCCAAGTTAGAACCTTATTATTCGCGTGTGTAACTGTTTTACACCCGAAATATGGTCGTGGATCCAAGAACACCCGATCATCACGTGATGTCTTGGAGCGACGAAAACATAATCGGTGCATACTAAAGGAAGAACACATTCTTATATTGATATTTACATGAGGGATCATCTTATTATGCTAACAAAGCGCTAAACAAGCAATATAAGATGTTATCAAACATCATATGTTTATTAGTGAAATTATATGGTTCCCGCAGATGATCTCTATCATGTGCATCGTGGTATGATCACTATCATACCTATATGTGTAAATCCAAGGTCTATGGATTTTACACGCTATGTGTGTTGTAAGAGTATCGTCTCATACTTCTACTTACAACACTGCCATATCATAACACTAGCCCAGCAACAATCTAAACTAGACGCCTCTAATTTATCCATTGCAAGTTTTACGTGGCTTAGGGCTTTCGAGATAGAACCGTTCTTACCTACGAACATGAACCACAACGAGGATAATCAAATTGTTGACAACTCGCTTGCAAAATAGATATTGACTATAGTAGGAGAGACAGACACCCGCTAGCCACTTATGCAAACTAGTTGCATGTCAAGCGTGGAACAGGTCTCATGTGCGAGGACATGTAAAGTTTGTCCGGGCCGCTTCATCCCACTATGCCACCAATATCCAAAATTACAACAAAGGAGCAACAACATGATCATCATCGCCCACATACTCATATGTGTACTACCCGTGTAAAGTATCTACGCATAGATCCGGCTCTAATACCACTATAGGGTTCGCAGCATAGAAAACAAAAAATTTCCTACGATGTGAACTATATACCAAGATCTATCTACTAGATACAAACAACGGGCGGATGTATATCCATAGAGAACATACCCTTGAAGACCGACAAAGCTTAACGAGTTCAACTCGTGGTTGATGTAGACGATCTCTTGCCGATCTCAAGATCGAGAGGAAGTCCTAGCGCCGCAAATCAGCAGCGCATCCGTGCTCGCACACACGTTCGAGGCACCGAGCAACCTCCGCCTCCTCGCTCCAGCGATGCAGCGGAAGCACAACTATTTCTTGCCGAATAGCCACCGGGAACATGTATCTCGCTAGTCCGAGACCATGGGGGATAAATTCTAGAGGGGGAGAGAGATCCTTCACGAGGAGGTGTGAGAGACAAGTAAGGAGGGGGGCTCCTTTTATAGGAGGAGGGGGAACCCCAAGGGGGTGGCCGGCGCATGGGGCTGCCCCCTTGCCCTCCCCTCTTCATGTGGGTGGACACTCCACTCACAAATCTCCTTTAAATTCCCTCCACTCAAAAGTCCACTCAAATTCCCATTAAATTTCCACCAAATTTAATGCAAACTCTCATTAAATAAAACTCTTTTATTTTATTCAGAATTTTGTCAATTACTTTAATGACAAACATTCACAAATAACCCCTTGCTAGAATTCTATTTCACATGCATAACCACTTTATGCAATTTCACCCGAAAACCTGTTTCGGTATCTAGTGAAATAAATTCCTGCGCTTGTTCATTCTTTCGGCATGAAACATTTGCTCCAATTGGATGTCGGTGTATCTTAAGTGTGTCACCCTACGGTTCGTGAATAATGCGGACATGATCGAGACCCCTCTCGGATCAATAATCAGAAGCGGGATCTGGAGACCCATACTGACTCCCACACATTCAACGATGACTTTCTTGTGATCGTCGGAACCTTTTACGCTAGTATCTTAATCCCTTTGTTTCACGATATATTACATGTCCGAGATTCGATCATCGGTATCTCCATACCTAGTTTGATCTCGTTACCGACATGCACTCTTTTCTCGTTCCTGTGATATAACATTCTAGTGATCAAATCACTTGCTTGCAAGCTAATCAATGTGATATCACCGAGAGGGCCCAGAGTATATCTATCCGTCATCGGGATGAACAAATTCCACTCTCGATCCATGAGCCTCAACATAACACTTTATTAGTTCTGAATCCATCTTTATAATCACCCTGTTACGGTGTGACGTTTGATGTTATCAAGAAACTCTTCCGGTGTTAGTGATTGACATGATCTCATGGTCTAAGGATTAGGATCACTTCGTAAGTTGTTATAGCAATATAAACTCAATGACTTTGATCGTAATGCTATACTTCGGATGAATGTTCATCACACCATTACACTAATGTTGTGATCCCGTTATTAACAACATCCAATGTCCATGATCAGGAAACCTTGATCATCTTGTTAATCAACGAGCTAGTTTATGAGAGAGGCATAATTAGGAACTTTCTGTTTGTTTATTAAACACACATGTATTAACGTTTCCGTATTAATACAATTATAGCATGCAAAATAAACATCTATCATATACTTGGAATACACATAATAAACACTTTATTATTGCCTCTCAGGGCATATTCCCTTCAGGCCCATCTCCGTCCCTCCTTCTGGCTTACTTCGTCTTCTAGTAAAATAATATGTTTCCATATTTTTCTAGTATTTTCTGAGCTTCACGAAATTGCACCAAAACGCCCTCTTTTCCATCAGAATCCAGACTCTGGTAGTCCATCCTCCAGGAATCATCCAACATGCATAAACAGATGAAAAGCCATAAGTAATACCTCATAATAAGACAAATATCAATGAATAGAGGTAAATTATGATATAGAATGGTGATGCAAATTGGGCGTATCACAAGCTAAGTTATATAATGGTGAGTTGCTTTCTTCTATGAGTTGTGCAATGGTAAGTGTGATGCTTCTTGTTCGTATTATTTTATCGACACTTCACTCCATAAACCTGTGGACATGTTTACTAAGCTCGGTTTTCGCTTGGGGACAAGCGAAGGTCTAAGCTTGGGGGAGTTGATACGCCCAATTTGCATCACCATTCTATGTCATAATTTACCTCTATTCATTGATATATGTCTTATTATGGGGTATTACTCTTCTGTTTATGTATGTTGGATGATTATTGGAGGATGAACTGCCGGAGTCTGGATTCTGATGGAAAAGAAGGCGTTTGGATGCAATTTTGCGAAGATCAGAAAAATATGGGAAAATAATATTTTCCCAGAAGCCAGGGGAAGCCAGAAGGAGGGGCGAAGAAGAAGGGTGCCCACCCCCCTAGGCGCGGGTCCACCCTGGGCCGCGCCTAGGGCAGGTGTGGCCCACCTTTCCGGCTCCCGACTCTGCCCTTTCGCCTATATCTTCCCTATGAAACCCTAATACCAGGGGAGCGACCACAGATAGTTTTGCCGCCTCTGCGAGGCGGAAAACACCGAGAGAGAAAGATCTCTCCAACAGACAGATATTTGCCGGGGTAATTCCTTCCCGGAGAGGGGAGACCGTCGCCATCAACACCATCATCAAGCTAGGCTTCATCGGGATCATCATCATCATACACACCAACATCTCCACCAGCACCATCATCACCACTCTGTCCCGCTGTAACAATTGTGTTGGATATTGCTTTTGTTCTTAGGGGAACTTTCTCGGTGTTGATTACTATTGTAGTTGATTCTTGTGAGTGGAACCATTGGATTATTGTTTATGTTCAGATTGTTATCCATTACCATTTCATCTTTGATCTTGATCCATATGATGTCTTGTGAGTAGTTTATTTAGTTCTTGAGGACATGGGAGAAGTCATGTTGTTAGTACTGGATTTGTGTTGAGTTATTATTTAATGGTTTAGTATTTTAAGTTGTGGTGCTATTCTTCTAGTGGTGTCATGTGAACGTCGACTACATGATACTTCACCATTTATGGTCCTAGGGAAATGCATTGTGTATTTGGCTACTAATTGTGGGGTTGCCGGAGTGACAGAAACCTGAACCCCCGTTAGGACACCTTTGCACAAGGGAGCGTAGTATCTCAGAGTTTAAGGCTATGGTTAGATTTATATCTTAATTACTTTCCTATAGTTACGGATGTTTGCAAGGTGTTTAATCACAAGTATGTATTAGTACAATTAAGGTCGGTATGTTAGCACAGGTTCACCCACACAACACTTACAACACCAAAGAAGAGTACTCAACTATTTGAAGCGAAAGCACTTGACAGAATTCCCATGTGTCCTCAAGAACGTTTGGTCCTTATAAGTATTTCCACCGGCTTGTCCTTTGCTAAAAAAGGATTGGGCCACTTGCTCCGTTTGTTCGTTGTCTTTATTACTTGCTCTTTGTTTTGTTGCTTTATCAGAAAACTACTAAAAATCCGTTTGCTAAATATTCACAGGGATTTCCTTCTCCATACCACTGTTCAGCACCTTTTTCTCCTCGTTGGGATAGACACTCCTATTTATCGAAAGTACTATGATACACCCCATATACTTGTGGGTCATCAAGTACCAGAAAGTGTATAAAAATACCTCAAAGTGAAGACAAAGCAAAGCAAATTAGATACTAAACAAGCATGGAACATCAGAAATTATAGATACGTTTCTGACGTATCAGCAAGCCACACGGAAAAGGACGTGTGTAGACGATCAAGTTTGTCACTACAGATCCAAGGACGCATAAGCATAAGGAAATACCTAACATTGGTGCAGGTACTAGCAAGGGACCGGCGTTGCCCCGCTCGAGGCCTACCACTGGCGCTCGTATGAGGGTGAAGCCTCAAGAGGAGTGGAGGAGCAGCTTCTACTTCCCTGATCCATCAATAATGGATGAGGAAGAAGTTGCCCCCAAGACAAAAGATCACGTGCGGGAACTGGAAGTATATCAGAAGCAGGAGCTACTCCATCGCGTTGAAGTCCGTCATCGCCTCAAGGAGATAGAGGAGAAGGATGACCTTCTCCTGATGATGACTAAGCTCGCAGATAGGGTGGACACTCTGCAATCTAATTTGCGCAGGTGCTACAGCCGCATCACCGCTCTAGAGGACACCAACAAGAAGCTACACGTCGCGGTTCTACATGCTATGGCGCCACAATGACCTTCAAATAAACACGATATCAAATAATCGCGAGGGATTATTTGATCATGTCTGGCTTGGTTCCAAGCATGGGGAGATCTTTAAGACCTTGTAATCTATCTTACAAGTTTTTATTTCACTTCTAGTTTTGCATTAGTTCGATCTCATAAATAAAGTTGGCATCGTTAGAATTCCCTTCAGGAATAGTTGATCCCTCTTATGAAATTCCGAGTTTAATATAATATATGGAGCATTATTGAGTTTGAGTTTGTCTTATTGGATATATGAATGACTTGACTATGATTTTACTTGCACTTGATGATAGCAATAGGAGTCTTCCACACCATTAGTATTAATGGAACATATAAAGATAATTTTATCAATATGTTGTAGGTCAATGGTTTGATTTACAAAAAGGAGAAATTATCTAATTAATTAAGATGAAAAATAAAAACCTTGAACAAAGGAGAAATTATAAGTGTTATCAAATAGAGTGAGAACAAGTTTGAGGTAGAATATTCATGTTATAAAGATGCTTCATATATATTTGGAATTTGATAATTGAGATTGTTAAACTTTGAAATTACTACATGAGGTGGAATATAAGGCTAGCTCCTTTGCACAACACTTAAACAAAAGTGTGAGCATAAATATATATAGAAAAAAATGAAGAAAAAGAGCGAATGTGTAAAGAGCAAATAGGCATATACCACTGTATTGTAGTAAGACAAAGAGACGTTTGAGATTTTCAATCCCAAGTGAATATGTTAATCCTAAAAACACTTGGGACTACCTCACTAACTTACTCGGTTGAACCGAATACTTTTACATCATGTTGAGAATAATCT
Source organism: Avena sativa (assembly GCA_916181665.1). Lineage (NCBI taxonomy): Eukaryota > Viridiplantae > Streptophyta > Magnoliopsida > Poales > Poaceae > Avena > Avena sativa. The sequence goes on along the minus strand of OV702279.1, from coordinate 362,123,545 downwards.
TTTGTGAAATATTAATTGCTAAGATGTGGAAGCCTGCTAATATTATTCGAATGGTTCGAGTAAGGTACTATTCATGAACTTATTTATATGTATTCTTTATGATGAACACATGCTGCAACTGCCTCATTTATTTTATCGACTCAGCTTCATAAACATGAGGATCACATCCATTAAGCTAAACTTGATGAGTGCATATTTGCATCATGTTTGGGGAAGTTGATGAGTGCATATTTGCATCATGTTTTAGATTATTATTTTGCATTATAGATGTAGGATCTTGGTATTTTACGGTGTTCGCACGCATTTTTTATGTTTATTTTCACCAGGATCAGATCAAATGATAGATCAAATGGACACAATTCTTGGACCAGATATATTGGAGCGAAAAGGAGCCAAAAACTATGTAAATTGCTTATTTGGGAAATATTAATAATACCAGAAGAAAACCCGAAGTGAGCAAAGGATACAGAAGGTTTAACGACCTACTATACGGGCCGCCGCCATAGAGTTGCCACCGTATAGTTGGCGCCGCCTCTGCCTTCTCAAATAGTTTCACCCCGTGCAACTGGATCGGAGAGACGACATATAGAACACCCAAAAATCGCCGAAACCTCACCCCCGAAAGGCATCTGGAGGAGGAACTTGCCCTAGGGATCCATCTTTGCCCTAAGCAGATCTGGGAGGCCAAGGCATCGATCTCCATCTTCATCAATCGTTGCATCTTCATCACCACCATCATCATCCATCCATCCTATATAGATCTTGTTGTAATTTTTGCACTGGTTGTGGATTTATACAAGTACTATTCATCGATAATCGTTTCCATTACCATTGTCATGATATTGTTTGCGTCCATGTCTGAGTAGATAATTAGTTCTTGGGGAGATAGAGAAACCCTAGCATGATATTTAAATAAGATAAAGTTTATTATGATATTCATCGCTATGACCATGTGTTAGATTGTCTACATCTTGATGTTAGGAGAAGTCGACCTCTTAATATTTGGCTCTTGTGGGGACTTGATGTAGGAAACTACTTGTTGGTAGACGGAGGGATGTCAGCACTTACAGTGACTATAAAGCTGTTAGCACCCCTTACGTATCAACTTGGGAATCGAGGAAACTAACAAAACACTACCCATACCATGGGATACGTCACGCGGGATTACGTCTCTTAATACCACAGTAATTCAATTGATGTTGATTGCTGTCTGCTATGGTTATGAGGATGATTTGAGCAGTGCTTGCTACCTCTTTGTTTAAATACGGAGTTCCTCCCACACATACATAGTTAAAAATGTTCATGATAATAATCTTTACCTTAGCCCTTTATAATGCTAGTGGTGTATCCGCTAATCCATGAGAACGCTTTTTCCTACTAAAGTTTCAAATCTCTTTTACATACGCGATACTTATTTTTTGTATTCAGTTTTATTTACTTTACTCATCGTTCTCTCATACCTGCGGTGATGCAGCATACCACTGCATGTGTAGTACACTATAGTCGTTGACATGACATCCACAGAACACCGTTCCGTAAATATCACATCCCTCAGAGTGGTACAACAGAAACATTGCGGGTCCATATTACAAAAGTACACACATTATTATTACAATACCAGAAGTTCAAGACTTCCAAAAGATTCAACTTACAAACCAAAATATAAAGTGTTTCAGCGGAATTTAGAGGTAACAACTCCATCTAGGAGTTGAGCTCAACAGCTTATTCTATAGAGTTCATGTTGCTCGGCTCCGTGGGTTACTACTAACTAGGGATACTTAGTTGGACTCGTTATCATCGACACCTTAGCGGATTTCGTAATCCACTCCTTCAACTCCTCCGGGCATATCAGGTTCCTCATAGAACACATCTTCTTGGCATTCGGCTGCATACATTGGCACGTCTTAGGAATCCTCAGAGTCTAAGCAAGGGATCAAAGGAAAGAATGAGTAACAGCGTTACCCAACAAGTTCATTATATGCAAGGTGGGAAGTTTGATGCTCTAACTACCACCTCGGATTATAAATCCTTGGCACTATGCAATTTTTGTAAATCTTTCTTCAAAGATTGATTTTATTATGAAAATCTATGACAATCAGCCTTCACGGGTTGACCAGAACTTTCATGGAGTTCCTTTCCTGCCGCGTTCGTAGCTCCTTCCCGGAATAGGGAGTAACAAGTTATAGTTCTTACACTCTGCAGAGGTGCGTTACTTTACCCATGAGAGATCAACTCCTTGTTGCACAACCGGGCGTACTTTCCCGTCCACAATTCCATGATGTGGGGCCTAGTAGTTGGTCCAAGCTAATCACTGCCCCCTTCGTGACCCCGCATGCCTCCTTGGTGTACACCATGCCCACATAATGAATTACGGCAATGGTTTGTACAAACCGTTAGATGCCAGAACTATCGTGGGACGATGAGGGTTCCCACCCATATGCTGCATATCCTCTACGAATTACAAATTAATATGCACGCTATGAGGATAACAGCCACGACCTACACATCCAGCTTCATGCGAGAGGAAGAAGATACAGCTGACTTCTCTGTCCCATTCCAAATCTCATGGCTAACGCGTAATATACGGCGCTAGAATCACTGATGTCAGGGGTTATTAAGTCCCTACTTGATCATAATTGTTTGCAACTAGAACCCTAAGTTCTATTGCTCCATTATATCATCACTTAGGATGATATCTATTATTTCTTTATTTGTGAAAATAATATTTTCTTTCTTTTATAATATATATGATAACACGCAATTTGCAAATACTTTGATAAAGACTCTTCAAAGGACATGAGCAAGTGATGAACTTGCCTTGTGATGGCAAGGTAGTGAAGTCTGATGCTTGCACTGGACCTTGAGCTTGTATGTCTACAAAAACATCATTATTGCCCGGTAAGGATAATATTTAAAGAAGCAAAATGATTATGCAATAATGTCATGCATCATTTAACTTGATATGCATTCACCCCATTATTATAAAAAGTTATTTTTAATAATAAAGGATTTATAAATATTACTTTTTAATATTTATAACATATATTGAATTATTTTATTTTATTTCCTTTTTATTTGACTTTTATTGATTTAATAATTCTTTTAGGAATTATCAATTATACATTAAAATTGTTATTAAATATTTATCTAGTATTTTTTCAAAAATACTATAATATTAATATATAATGAAAATGATTTTTATTTATTTTTATCATCTTTCAATAATTTTGTAAAATTCCATAAGGAATATATAAATTACAAAATTATTATAAAATTTTAAATTTCTAAAATTTTATATTTTATTTTATTTGAATAGTATGGATTATTGTGAATCCAGAAATATTTTATTTATAATTTTTGGACGTTTATTTTATTTTCTAAGATTTAATTAAGTCTAGGGGTATTTTGGTCTTTTTCTTTTTATTAAAACAGGCCTGAAAAGGTTTCTGGGCTAGTTATACTTATTGGGCCCTAGTAGCCCATTAGTCCTGGACAAAAGAACCACCCCGAAGGGTCTGGCCCAGCTCGGCCCACTCCTCACTGCCTCTCTCTCTCCCTCGAGTTCATCCTCTCCTCCTCTGACCCCGACCCTATGGCCGGCGATGCCACCACCGGCGATTCCCGCTGCCGTCGGCCATTCTAGTCGCCGCCATGGTGCAACAGGGGGTTGTCGATGACGCTCGTTCGTTCTATCCAATTGGATTCGAGCCTAGGGCTCTCCTGCGATGGATCGATGCCGTCCCGAACCCTGGGGTTTGGGGATTAGCATGGATCCAGGTGTTGTCGTGTTCATCATGCGTCGAGGTGATGATCTGCACCTCCAGGCGTGATCAGGGTCGCTGTCGTGGCACCGTGCAGGTTGCAGCGCCCACTCTGGGGTGCTCCCCGTGCCGCCATGGTCGTCGGCCCCTCTGCTTCCCCTTCTATTCTTCAGCGAGGACCTTCGGTGAGTTTTATTCCTCTCCCCTGGTGCTCTCTGTGCTTACTGATTCGATTCAGATTAGGATGATTATCCATTTAGGGTTCCTGTTATGTGATTGATCATGTACTGGATGAATTGAATCATGTTTGGATGGTCTGTACACATGCTAAATGATTATTGGCCCGAGGCTTGTTGCTTAAGATGATTTATGATGTTTCTGGTGGCTTACTAGATGATTTGATGCTTGGATTGCATCTGATTCAGATGTTATAGTTGCTTGGGAATCATGCTTGATTAAGTCAGTGACTTGATAAGTTCTCTACTATCACCTCTGGGTTTATGATCATGGTTATGATATAATAAAATCACTGTCCTAGTGTTGTTGGCTTAGAACAAGTGTGTGATTTGAGATCATCATGATCTCAAAAAGTGAAGTTTAATATAGGAATATCCTAGTTATGATTCCTGTGTTAACAGGAAAATGATTAGTGAGTTGATTGTCTAAATTTATGATGATTTAATGTCTATACTGATTCATAATGGATTGTTCTTGTGACACCATCATGGTATGGCACACAAGTTTGATTCTAACCCATTGATTGGGTTGTTTTAGGCTTAAGACAAACTTGGCTTTATAAGATAAATAAAGATGCTCTTCTCTAAATTCCCTAAGACCAATGATGTTGGTCTGAGGCTTAGGGATTCAGATCTTATCTAATTGGTTCATCTAGATAGCCCTGGTAGTGGTACTAGCTATTGTTTTTGAATCAAAGCTTGGAAAAATGATAGTGATCTTGATCATTCTATGGATCCAAAGATTTGTTCCTAAGGTGCTACCCTTCCTTTAGGGATGTGCCTAGGAAAAGATCATAGATATATTTAGGTTTGAATTGTAATATATAGCCTAATCCAAAGCAATGATGTTGCTCTGAGCTTTTGCTGGATTCTGGTACTTTGCTGTTTGCTTTTAGAGTTTTTTTTTAAATCTCTATGATGGATTCACCCCACTTGGGTGCTTTCTGAGGGTTTGTTTTATAAAACAACACATGCTTCTCTCTAAATAAGATGATTAGATCATGTGAAGGTTTTATGAAACTCACCACAAAATCTGATGACTATGGAGTAAGTTGGTGATGATCTTGATCTGGTTTTGCTAAACTCCTGTGCTTGATCTTAAGCTAGACTGATCCTCCTAGCTCCTGGACTTGTCCTTGAGCTAGCCTGCTCCTCCTAGCTCCTGGACTTGGCCTTGCTGTTCACCTGATCCTTCCCCCTCCTTATGTCACCATCCTGGTGAGGTTTGGTTGATTCTTGGTGGTTTGGTTTGGATGATGTGCTTGGTAAGCTGCTGTCTAGGCTGGCTGTTCTTGTGTGCAAACAGTGGAGTGATGCACTGGTGCCTCTCCACGGCTTTGCTTGTGGTTTTGTGAGTTTGGGCTGTGTTGTGAGGTTGACAACACACCACATGCATGTTGGTGTGTGTCCTGCCTGTGTGCTTGCTGTGCACTTGTGGATATGTTCAGAATTTTGAAACTTACTATCACCAGGTTACTTTCACCTGGCTGGTGAATTTGCCCTCCTTGGCTGTCATTTGACTTCTCGCTTTAAATTTATGAAAGATGGATTCTTTCATATTGGTGAAACTTGCCCCTTTTTATAAATTTCTCAATGATGAATTTATCTAGTGCACTTCACTGACATGTCTGAGAGAAAATACTACTAACACTAAACTTCTTTTGTTTTTATTTAGTCTTTGTTTTGCAGGTGCAGATATACATATGAAGATTTAGTTTAGGTTTAGTTATGGAGTAGTTATAGAATGTTCCAATGTAATTTTCTTATTCTTTTGTAATTTTTCATTTTATTATTTTGTAATTTTCATTTTATTCAATTGTAATAAAGATTATATTATTATTAATAAAGAATATTCTTATTCTTTATTCTTTTGTAAATTGTGAAGTTTGAAAATGGTTTTCGTAAGTTACGTTCTTTGTAACTTGTTTATATATTGATAATATGAAATAAGTTTCATATTCATTATTGTTTTCTTCTTTGGATAGAATTTAAGTTGTAATATTTATTTCTTAATTAAATCAAGATTCAAAACTTATCCCTAATTTATTTGAATTATAATTCAAACACTCAAGTTTAAAAATTCAAATTTATTTTTTTAAAACACATAATCCCTTAAAGATCAAATCAAAGTCTATAGCAATCACCCTTTAAGACTAAACCTAATCTCAAAGTATGAAAGAAACATTGATCACTTAAGGTTTTTATTTGGCAAAACATTTACCCACATTTTCACAAATGAATGCATGCAACATTCCATATTCCTAAATCTACCCTTCGTTAGTTCCTAAATGCTGGGATGTTACAGACTTCCCCCCTTAAATTAAACTTCGTCCCAAAGTTTGTGGAGATCTACCTGAATAGTTCTGGATAGGCTTTTCTTAAATCCTCTTCTTTCTCCCATGTGGCTTCCCTTTCAGGGTGATGTTCCCGTTGTACCTTGCAATATTTGATTGCTCTGTTCCTTAATCTTTTCTAGTTTTCTTCCAAAATCTTACAAGGCTTTTCAATATAGGTCAGGTCTGCTTGTAGTTCTATCTCTTGGTGTGTGATTGCATTGTTTGGAACTTTCAAACATTTACGAAGTTGTGACACATGGAAAACATTATGCACTTGAGCAAATCTTGATGGTAACTCTAAAGCATAAGCTATAGTTCTATTTTGACTCAGTATCTTGAATGGTCTGATATATCTTGGACTCAATTTCCCTTTAACTCTGAATCTTTTCACCCCTTTCATTGGACTTACTTTCAAATAGACCATATCTCCCACTTTTGGGTGCCATGATCTTCGACTTTGATCCGCGTAACTTTTCTTCCTACTCTGGGCTATTTTCAGTCTATCTCTGATCTTATCAATGATGTCTTGTCTTTCCTTGATGCAATCTGGCGCAAATTCTTTACTGCTTCCAGGTCCGTACCAACATATTGGTGATCTACACTTCCTTCCATACAGAACCTGATATGGAGCTGCCTTCAGACTACTCTGATAGCTATTATTATAAGAAAATTCTGCCAATGGTAGATGATCTTCCCATGTTCCTCCAAAATCTAATGCACAAGCCCTTAACATGTCTTCTAGTATTTGATTTGTTCTTTCAGTTTGACCTCCTGTCTCAGGATGATATGCCGTGCTAAAATCTAACTTTGAACCAAGTGCTTCATGCAATTGCTTCCAAAATGCTAAAGTAAACACTGATCCCCTATCAGTTACGATCTTTTTGGGTACTCCATGCTTACTTACTATCTCTTTGACATATACTTCAACTAACTTCTCGGCATTATCCTTTTGATTCACCGGAATAAAATGTGCACTCTTAGTGAGTCTGTCCATAATTACCCATATCATATCCTTCCTTTTTGGTGTCATGGGCAATCCAGTGATGAAGTCCATACCTATTTCTTCCCACTTCCATTCAGGAATTTCCAAGGGTTGTAATGGTCCTGCTGGACTTTGATGTTCAGCCTTCACCCTTTGACAAGTATGGCATTCAGATACATATTTAGCAATATCTCTTTTCATGTTATTCCACCAGAATAATTCTTTCAAATCCATATACATCTTGGTACTCCCTGGATGTATAGAATATGGTGTATAATGTGCTTCTTTGAGTATGAAATTTCTAATCTCAGTCACATCTGGAACACAAAGACGGTCTTGAAACCATAAAGACCCATAATCCCCAAGGCGAAAAACTGATTTTTGCCCTTGAGATATCCTCCAAATTTCCTCATCAATAAAAGGATCTTCTTCTTGATGTCTAAAAATTTCTTGCTTAAGATCATTGTCCTGCTCTGTAACTACCTGCATAGTAGCTAATCCTCCAAGAACCTCTGTTCTGATGAATTGAAGTTCTAATCTTTCCAAGTCCATTTGTAACTCTTTTGGTAACTCCCTATTGCTTGGCTGAATATCTGCACTCTTTCTGGTTAAAGCATCTGCTACAACATTTGCTTTCCCTGGGGTGTAGTTGATTGTTAAATCATAATCCTTGATTAGTTCCAACCAACGCTTCTGTCTCATATTCAATTCCTTTTGAGTGAAGAAATATTTGAGACTTTTATGGTCAGTGTATAACTCACACCTGGCTCCATAAAGAAAATGCCGCCATCCTTTCAGCGCAAAAACTACTGCTGCTAACTCTAAATCATGAGTTGGATAGTTGACTTCATGTGGTTTCAATTGTCTTGAACCATAAGCAATCACTTTCCGATCTTGCATTAATACACAACCCAAACCTTCTTTAGACGCATCACAGTATATGGTGAAATCCTTCCATGTTTCAGGAACTGCTTAGATTAGAGTTGTGGTTAATCTAGTCTTCAACTCTTGGAAACTTGCTTCACATTTCTCATCCCACTTGAATGGTGTATTCTTGCTTAATAATTTGGTCATTGGTCCGGCTATTTTGGAGAAACCTTCAATGAATCTACGATAATAACCAGCCATTCCTAAGAAACCTCGAATTTGCTTCACATTGGTCGGTGCAGTCCACTCTAGTACCGACTGAACTTTAGATGGATTCACAGCAATTCCATCCTTACTGATCACATGACCGAGGAATTCTACCTCATCAAGCCAAAATTCACATTTACTGAACTTAGCGTAAAGCTTATGTTCTCTTAAGGTCTGCAATGCTATTCTCAAATGATCAGCATGCTCTTCCTTATCCTTGGAATATATCAAAATATCATCAATAAAGACTATGACAAACTTGTCCAAATATTGTTCATCAGATTCATGAATATTGTCGGTGCATTGGTCAAACCAAATGGTACTACCAGATACTCATGGTGTCCATATCTTGAGACAAATGTTGTTTTTGGAACATCTTCCGGCTTGATTTTTATTTGATGGTATCCAGATCTTAAATCGATCTTTGAAAATACTCCAGCTCCCTTCACTTGATCAAACAAATCTTGAATTCTTGGTAAAGGATACTTATTCTTGATAGTCACATTATTCAGATTTCTATAATCACCACACATCCGTCTTCCACCATCTCTCTTATCCACAAAGATTACTGGTGTTCCCCATGGGGATACACTTTCCTGAATAAATCCTTTTCTAGCTAACTCATCAATTTGCTCCTTGAGTTCTTTCAACTCTTTGGGTCCCATTTTATATGGTGCTTGAGCTATTGGTGTTGTACCCGGAATTAGGTCAATAGTGAATTCTATCTCCCGGTCTGGTGGCATTCCCGCTAGCTCTATTGGAAAAACATCTTGGAATTCATTAACTATAGGAATCTCTTCCAATTTAACTTCTTTCATTGAATTCAACTGCAGATCCACCATGATATGACTGTGCTTATCTTCTTGGTAAACTATCCTTGCTCCACTTGGGGTTTTGATTGAGACAGTTTTCGCCTCACAATTTATCTGAGCTCCGTCCATCATCCAATCCATCCCCAGCACTACTGCAATTCCCTTCAAAGGAATCACATAAAGGTCTGCGAAATATGTACAACCACAGATCGAGATAACCTGATCTTGTTTCATGTGGCGTACAATCACATTCCCTCCTGCCGTAACTACGGTCATAGGACTTTCTAACGTTGCCCTTCTAATCCCGAACTTATCACAAAATTCTTCAGAAATGAATGAAGTAGTTGCACCAGTATCAAATAGAACTTTGCCGGGATTGGTAAGGATATTGAGCGTACCTATCACTGCATGCTCTGAATTATCCACCAGTGCCCTTGTTATTGTTATTGTTATTTTTGTTGTTACCATAATTCCTATTTCAAGGTTTGAACTCCAGGTTAGGTTTAGGTTTGCTTACCTGAATTCTCTTGGTTTCCTTTTTGGCTCTCTTCCTCCGATCCTCTTGGACATTCTTGTAATCATCTTCAAAAGTAATGGCTGCATCCAACAACTGCTGATAAGTTTGCTTATTGGCTAACCTTAGCTGCATCTTCACAAATGGATTTAATCCATGCAGGAAACGTTTCTTCCGCTTCTCTTCCGTGTTGACATCCTCCTCAACATAGCGAGACAGTTGACTAAACTCCCGGATATACTTTATGACACTAGTATATCCTTGCTGAAGTTCCTCAAATTCTCTCCGCTTCAACTCCATAACACTTTCCGGAACATGATATTCACGGAATCTCTGCTTGAACTCTTCCCAGGTAAACTCTCTTCCTGGTTGTTGCATGGCTAACTAATTCTCCCACCATGATGCTACAGGTCCAGTCAGAAGATGAGTTGCATACCTCAATTTCTCCTCATCATTGCAACCTACAGTTTTCAGCTTCCTTTCAGTATCTGCTAGCCAGTCCTCTGCATCCATTGGTTCAGAAGCTGATGCAAAAGGTAACGGTCTTGCATTCTGGAAATCAGATAGACTCACTCCTCCACCTTCAGGTGCCCTCTGATTTGCTCGCCCCAGCAACTCTTCCATGAACTTGTTCTGGGTCTCTTGCATCATTTGCATGCATTGCATAAAATTCTGCTCCATTAACGGCCTCATTGGTGGTGGTGGTGGTGGTAATGCTTCTTGGTTTGCTGCATCTGCATCGTCCTTTTCCTTGGCCTCTCGCTCCATCCGCTGCTGCTCAGTTTCCATTCCTACACCCATATCCATAACCCTCTAGTCCTGCAACATAAATCGAATACTCATAATTACATCATGCACATGTGTTCTGAGCTCGACTTTACGCATAGAACTAGTCACACAATGAAGATCCAAAGAAAATCCAAATATGCATTTCACATATTTTACATAATATCATAATGATACAAAGTCATTACAACATATACCATATAGGTATAATCACAAAACTACGTTATTACTTGGGGTACAAAACACGGTACTTGATATTACTAACTAATTGCCTCCTTCTAGTAGTAACTATGCTCATCATACATGCCTGATGTCCAACCGTGATGACGTGTTGTTCGTCGCACAGTTTGTGGAACATATGGCCTTCCAGAAGGAACATACTCTGTATCTGAAGTGTCAGGACTTGAGTCATTACTCAACCTGAGCGCATTGACTCCCTCCAGCTCAGCTGAAAAGTCTTCAGAAACATATTCAACATTATCTCCAGCCTGCATCTCCTGAGCTTCACTTCTTGAGTTGTCAACAGGATACGCAGATCCTGCTGCTTCCCAGGTGCTCTCGTGGGCAAGATAATTAAACACTGGATAATGTATATTCCCTGGGTTTTGAGAAGATGTTGATGATTCAAACACTCTCTCCTCAGGATCTTCTTCTTCATCCTGATTATCTATTGACATGGTATTTCTACTACTATTATTAGGGTTCATTCTTGCACCCATCCAACTAGATTGTCCAACATTCCTGTCGGAACCGTCTGTGGACATCTGGTGCTCATGAGATCCATTATATGATCCCATTCTCCAACCATCTGAATTCTCAATAGGAAGTTCTGAGTCGGAACCATCCTCTGAGCCCTGTGGTACTGCATACCGCATATCCATAGTAGGATCATGTATAGGTTCAAGTCTTGGTGAATAAGGATATGGTATAAAAGATTCAGGATCTATAGGTATATCCTTAAAGATAGGTGTTGCACTACTTGCTTCTTTCTCTAACTGAAATGCTAACTGCTTCCTCCTTTCCGGATCAGTCAGATCCTCTAACATGTCATTTTTGTCTTCAACAATCACTTGATGGGTCTTATAAAAAGACGCAACTAGTGTTCGGTATCTATCCATAAACTTGGAAGCTAACTTAGGATGCTTCTTAATCAAAGTAAGATGATCCGGTATAGGCTCCGAGTCTATAGAATTATGAGGTATCACAGAGAATGTGCTACCTTCTAGCTCCTTGGTTTTCTGCTCCCGGATATTAGCTATCGCCTCCACAACAGCAACATGATATGCTGCTAAATGACTCCTACCTTCTCCTATAGGTAGATCGTGATATAATCCAAGCTTCTCTGGAAGTTGGATACTTGGATAACATCCGACCATCAAGGTAAGTGATAGTGTTTACTGGAATTCTAGTTGGACAACTAAAGAGCTTTAAAAGTTGACGAAGTTGGTCTGTGAATGATCCTTGATAATCATCAAGAGTCTCCTGTGTCCTTACCAAAGTCTGTTTTGGAAAATTTGGTGCCATATCTCTGCATATCAGAAAATTAATTTTGATTAGTATCACATAATATAAAGCATCATAACAAAGAATTATCGCACTAAAATATATAACGGAATATTCACATTTGAATACCCATTATATTACTTTTAGAGAATTCTTCATCGTTGCTAATTTTCCTACAGGTAATCCCCTTACTAGGTTTCCAACCTAAGGTCAAAGAAATTTGCTCTGATACCAACTGCGGTGACCCAGCATACCACTACATGTGTAGTACACTATAGTCGTTGACATGACATCCATAGAACACCGTTCCGTAAATATCACATCCCTCAGAGTGGTACAACAGAAACATTGCGGGTCCATATTACAAAAGTACACACATTATTATTATTACAATACCGGAAGTTCAAGACTTCCAAAAGATTCAACTTACAAACCAAAATATAAAGTGTTTCAGCAGAATTTAGAGGTAACAACTCCATCTAGGAGTTGAGCTCAATAGCTTATTCTATAGAGTTCATGCTGCTCGGCTCCGTTGGTTACTACTAACTAGGGATACTTAGTTGGACTCGTTATCATCGACAGCATAGCGGATTTCGTAATCCACTCCTTCAACTCCTCCGGACAGATCAGGTTCCTCGTAGAACACATCTTCGTGGCATTCGGCTGCATACATTGGCACGTCTTTGGAATCCTCAGAGTCTAAGCAAGGGATCAAAGGAAAGAATGAGTAACAGTGTTACCCAACAAGTTCATTATATGCAAGGTGGGAAGTTTGATGCTCTAACTACCACCTCGGATTATAAATCCTTGGCACTATGCAATTTTTGTAAATCTTTCTTCAAAGATTGATTTTATTATGAAAATCTATGACAATCAGCCTTCACAGGTTGACAAGAACTTTCATGGAGTTCCTTTCCTGCCGCGTTCGTAGCTCCTTCCAGGAACAGGGAGTAACAAGTTACAGTTCTTACACTCTGCAGAGGTGCGTTACTTTACCCATGAGAGATCAACTCCTTGTTGCACAACCGGGCATACTTTCCCGCCCACAATTCCATGATGTGGGGCCCAGTAGTTGGTTCAAGCCAATCACTGTCCCCTTCGCGACCCTGTATGCCTCCTTGGTGTACACCATGCCCACATAATGAATTACGGCAATGGTTTGTACAAACCGTTAGATGCCAGAACTATGGTGGGACGATGAGGGTTCCCACCCATATGCTGCATATCCTCTACGAATTACAAATTAATATGCACGCTACGAGGATAACAGCCACGACCTGCACATTCGGCTTCATGCGAGAGGAAGAAGATACAGCTGACTTCTCTGTCCCATTCCAAATCTCATGGCTAACGCGTAATATACGGCGCTAGAATCACTGATGTCAGGGGTTATTAAGTTCCTAATTGATCATAATTGTTTGCAACTAGAACCCTAAGTTCTATTGCTCCACTATATCATCACTTAGGATGATATATATTATTTCTTTATTTGTGAAAATAATATTTTCTTTCTTTTATAATATATATGATAACACGCAATTTGCAAATACTTTGATAAAGACTCTTCAAAGGACATGAGCAAGTGATGAACTTGCCTTGTGATGGCAATGTAGTGAAGTCTGATGCTTGCACTGGACCTTAAGCTTCTATGTCTACAAAAACATCATTATTGCCTGGAAAGGACAATATTTAAAGAAGCAAAATGATTATGCAGTAATGTCATGCATCATTTAACTTGATATGCATTCACCCCATTATTATAAAAAGTTATTTTTAATAATAAAGGATTTATAAATATTACATTTTAATATTTATAACATATATTGAATTATTTTATTTTATTTCCTTTTTATTTGAATTTTATTGATTTAATAATTCTTTTAGGAATTATCAATTATACATTAAAATTGTTATTAAATATTTATTTAGTATTTTTTCAAAAATACTATAATATTAATATATAATGAAAATGATTTTTATTTATTTTTATCATCTTTCAATAATTTTGTAAAATTTCATAAGGAATATATAAATTACAAAATTCTTATAAAATTTTAAATGTCTAAAATTTTATATTTTATTTTATTTGAATAGTATGGATTATTGTGAATCCGGAAATATTTTATTTATAATTTTTGGACTTTTATTTTATTTTCTAAGATTTAATTAAGTCTAGGGGTATTTTGGTCTTTTCCTTTTTATTAAAACAGGCCTGAAAAGGTTTCTAGGCTAGTTATACTTATTGGGACCTAGTAGCCCATTAGTCCTGGACAAAAGAACCACCCCGAAGGGTCTGGCCCAGCTCGGCCCACTCCTCACTGCCTCTCTCTCTCCCTCGAGTTCATCCTCTCCTCCTCTGACCCCGACCCTGTAGCCGGTGATGCCACCACCGGCGATTCCCGCCGCCGTCGGCCGTTCTGGTCGCCGCCGTGGTGCAACAGGGGGTTGTCGATGATGCTCGTTCGTTCTATCCAATTGGATTCGAGCCTAGGGCTCTCCTGCGATGGATCGATGCCGTCCCGAACCCTAGGGTTTGGGGGTTGGCATGGATCCAGGTGCTGCCGTGGTCGTCGTGCGTCGAGGTGATGCTCTGCACCTCCAGGCATGATCAGGGTCGCTGTCGTGGTGCCGTGCGGGTTGCAGCGCCCCCTCTGGGGTGCTCCCCGTGCCGCCATGGTCATCGGCCCCTTTGCTTCCCCTTCTATTCTTCAGCGAGGACCTTCGGTGAGTTTGATTCCTCTCCCCTGGTGCTCTTTGTGCTTACTGATTCGATTCTAGATGCTGGCAGTGTCCTCTCTAGCTACTGTCTGATTCAGATTAGGATGATTCAGAAAACAGATGTAGCAAAATAATTATGCTAATATAGCAAGAGCCGACTTCGCCGGAGCAAAAACTTGTAAAAAAATGCCATGTAGCAGCGCCACTCGTCGTAGATAGCAACACCAAAATCCATATGTAGCAGGGCCTCTCGCCAAAGGTAGCAAGGTCGGCACATGCAGTAGCAGTGCCCGCCCGTCTGTAGCAGCGTCCGCATCCTTGTAGCAGCAGCGTCGCGCGCCGTGTATAGCAGCGCCGCGCGCCATCGAAGCAGCATGGTCTAGCTGGACCGGTACCCCTTTGCAGCAGGAGTGGCCGCCCATGGCAGAAATGTAGGCTGCCGTATGTAGCATCTCCGGCTGTCGATGGAAGCATGGCCGTCCGCCGTCATCTCCCCCTGTAGCACCTCCGCTATTGGTCACGCGACGACGAAGCTGAAGCGAGCACATCCGGAGGGTCGGCAGCGGTGGCACGTGGCTTGTGTGGTGGAGGCGTGTAGCTTGGGTGGCGACAGAGTGCAGAGTCGGGGCGCGTTTCTAGGCAGAGGCGCCGCTGGATGTTGGGAGACGCCATGGATGAGCTCTCCCATGGCAGAAGTAGGGGGAACAGAGAAGAACGTGATAAAAAAGTCATAAGAAACTGGGAAGGATAAGGAGGAGGAAAAGTATCGGTGATGGGCTCAAGGAAGAGGCACGTGTACGCAAGGCCGGTGTGTTGATCCGTTCGACCCGGAGGATGGACGCGAAAATATCCCCGGCGGAGGCCAATCATTTTCCTTTCCATTTTCTCCAGATTTTGTCAATTCAGTAATGAATGAACTGGTTATGCTGCGTGCATGTGTGCAAACAATTGCCACGCCATTGGTTATGCTGCTTAGTTTGACCGAAATTAGAGACCAGATTCGTTGCTTTACTAAGATTTAGGCTGCATAATGACTGTTGTCGCACTTGAGTAACCAAACCCAAAATCGGCTAATCACGAACATAGACTTTTACCTTACCAAATCCAGCCAGCGAAATTACTGAAAACACACATACGCACACGCACGCACGCACGCACAAGTCCAAGCAAATGACGAAAGTACTAATATACTAGTACTAATTACGATCGGTGGATGGATCAGTTCAGGTTGCGTGCGCAGCGGGTGATGGCGGAGCAGCCACGGGTGTAGGGGTTCATCTGCTTCATGCTCCCGCAGTTCTGGTAGTAGGACTGCCCGCGCATGTTGCACGGGATCTGGTCCGCCCGCAGCGCCGCGTAGCTGATGTACTTGCCGGACGGCTTCCTGACCAGCCCGTCGCCCATCCAGCAATGCCCCAGCGCCGCCGACCCGTCGTCGCAGCTCCCCACCAGAGCCACGACGCCGTCGACGCCGACGCCGCCGTCGGCGCGCAGCAGCTGGCTGCAGGCCGCGACGGCCACCACCAGCACAACAGCAACGGCGATGCGAGGAGCCATGGCTGTCGCTCAGTCGATGATCACTGGCTGAGAGAAGGGGGTGTGCGCTCGCACAGAGGAGAGAAGAGGAGACTGGATGCAGGCTGATCGAGACTGTCGTCTGTCGTGGTACTTGTTGTACATGGACGGAGGATGGTGGAGGGAGCTAGGGAGGCAGATGCACGCGCAAGCTACGATCGAGCAAGCATGCATCGAAATAAAGATCGATTAATTGGATAGAAACCCCAGATCGGGCGAGACCGGGAATAAAGAAGAAAACCGTACGTGATCATCTCCGGTGCCATATCTACTACACATAGCTGCCTGGTCACCTCTGCCTAGCTAGCTAGTGGCTGATTCACCACAAAGATCAAGCTAGAGAGCATAGCAGACACAAGTGTTTACAGAGGCAACGATCAAAATGAAAGCACTCTACTCCCATAACCACGAGCTAGTGAACTGAAGAATGGACCATACGTCCATACCTACATGTAGAAACAGGTAAGGGGAGGAAAGCTAGGCATGAATCAGAGACACCGCAAAGGATTGATATATAATATAAGAGAGTCTCCTCCAGACCCCTCCTCCTCCCGCACCCGCGCGGCGGCCTCCCCTCCCCACCAAGACCTCCCTCCCGTGGTCTCTCCTCCCCGTCGCCGCCGCTCGGATCGTCGCCAGACAAAGACCTGGGGGCGTGGTGGCGGCGGCGTCCCTGATCACGATCTGGCGGGAAGACAGGGGCGCCCGTCCCGGCTGGTTTGGCGGTGGTGTTGCGACGAGCGGCGGCCGGTAATCCTCGACCCAGATGGCGGCAGGCGACGGCGTGGATCTGGGCCTAGCCGCGATCTGTCCCATACGTTGGCCTTGACGCCGGTGCCCAGGCGACCCGGGTCTTGTCCGTGACACTAGGGCGCTTGGGGCATCTGCCCCCGGCATGGTGGTGGTGGCCTCCTTCTCCGTCGGAATGGTCGGCCGGGTGGTCTTGCCGTCTTGCGGCAGATCCTGCTAGTTTCCGGCGGGTGGCGTGGGGGTTGCTGGCTCGGTTTCAATAAAGGAGGTGGTCCTGGATCCATCTCAAGCCAAGACGATGATCTTCCGGATGTTGGTCTCCATTGATCTGATTTCTGTGTCGTGTTCCGGAAGGCTCCACCGGCGAACTCCATAAGTGCTATCATGCCGTGATTTTGCTGGAAGGATTGAATTCGGTCGTACGCACCCATGTTTTACCTGACCGTTTGGTTTCAGAGGGTGCGCTTCGAAGCTTTGTTGGTTGTTATTATCATGGGGCATGTTCTCGTTTCATGGTGCTGACGGAGAAAGTCATGGAGACCGAGATCTGAGGACAGACAATGGTGGTTTGAGTCTGGGTGGTGATAAGGAATTGGCTAGGTGACTTGTAAATTGGAGCAGTGGCATGCAAGTGGGGGCGACTGCACAGGAGAGGTTCATGGTCCTACCTCTCAGGGTGAAAACCCAGGGTCTGGCCTTAATTGGTTGTGTCTGGCAATGGCCTTGTTGAAGGTATTGTTTTGAGAGCGCGGACTTTCTTCAGGGTGGAAACCTAGATCTTTGATGGGGCGATGACAGTGTTTGTGCACTGTTTTCTTCTTGAAGGCGTCGTTTTTGGAGAAGCTGGACTTCTGGTGTTGTCTTGGTGGTGGTAGTACTGCTGTTTCAATGAATGGGTCACTGTAGCGGGACTTTTCTTTTTTATAATTATTCTTTTTTTTTGGCTGTGTGCATCCGTGTGGCCGCTAGGGCAATGCGTTGTTGCAGAATCTGGGTGTAATTGGTATCATCTAATATTAATATATGTTCCTTTCCAAAAATAATAATAATATAAGAGCAACTCTAACTGCCGCTGCAAAATGCGGCAGCAGTACAGTTGTTTTGCAGTTCGGTCGCTTTACCAGTTGTCGCATTTTGCAGCACCAGAAGGGGACACAATTGTCGGAGATTTGTACCAGCAGGGTATCACTCGAAGCAGGATGAAATCGACTCAAGGGGTTGAACACGATCTCTCCAAAGACTCTTCTACAACCTTGGCGATGAACAACGAAAATCACGGCAAGGGGACACGGAGAGCTTACCCAGATTTAAGCCACCATGCGGTGTCAAACCCTGCTCCGCTTGTTAAAAATGCTTGTATCGCTTGGCGATGTTACAATACAAGGTGTTGATCGTGCGATCAGATCTAGGGCTTCGCGCTTCCTGCCAGACTGGCAGGAAGGGTTCCCACATGACGACAAGGGAGTGAGCATGTGAGTTAAATGCATTTTTTGACCAGTGGGGTGGTCCTTGGCAGGGAGTTGTTGGTCACGCTGCTGATGAAGATGAACTGTCTACATGCAAACATTGATTCTAACAAGAGCTGGAGCTTGAACTTTCTTCCGGTTTTTACTGTGTGAATGTGTGATCTACTCGGTTGATTATTTTTTGACAACCAGATTAGCTAGAAGATGGAGTCCCGATTGCACAAATGATTGGTTGGGTTGGGTATGTATGCGAGAGTCAAACCTGTGCAAAAATATTTTTTAAAGAATCATACAAATTTTTTTCTGTACAATTAGTCCTCGGTTGATTGTTCATTCCCCTTTACATGAAGCATGGGTTTGCTTTTTGAGGTAAATTCTTTTTAAGCATGGGTTTGTTGACCTTCTTTACTATGTTTATTCTAGCGATCTGTTTAAACCAGAAGAATATGGAGATAATAATATGACTACCTTAGGCTATATCATTGAATATACAGCAATCTTAAATGTGACAAAGTTGTGGAAGGAGGCAAGGAGAGCCCTCGTTCCACTAATGTTGTGTTGTGTGTCGTCTGCCTTCAAATAATCTTGGTCGAAAAAGGTAACAAACACTCGAATTTACCGCCGAGCCTTGCTCTATGCCTTTGGGCCAGGTTTCAGATTGAGATCTGATTTTGACTGAGCTAATGCAATATGGGTGTGTTTGCTTGCTCTGAAAAAATAAATTTGAGGATTCGGCAATATGCATGTCTGAAGGGGAGAGAAAACATAGCAGGGTGGGTCGGTGGGAGGTCGCGTGCTGTTGTGCAGCAGCGGGGTGGTGGGTGCGCCCGTTGTACTTAGAATTTGGAATGCAAAAGTTGCCACATGAATTTGAAATATGTATGCATGTGTAAGTAAACGGAAGTACAGTAGATGAGAAGTTTGTGCAGAATTATGAGGGTAGAAAGGAATGTATGCAGCTAAAATCTTGAATAACAAGTAGAATATATAGATTCTATTTGTGGTGCTGTTGCAACTAAATTGACAAGGAGAACAACAAGTAAAAGATCGCAAATATAGGTGATAGCCCGTGTGTTCATGTTATTGGTTGAGACGAGGGATATGTGAAAGACCAAACTTATTATCTTTTGAGATTTTTTAAGGCTTTCAACGCGCGCATGGGGTTGGGGGATCCCCACCTAAATTTTATTCAAAACAGAGGTGTTACAGGATACATAGGGATAAGTGGTCGCGCCACAGATCGTCCATCACTTTGTGTTCATTTCTCTTGAAACGATAGGACCAAATGGTGAAGTCTGATAGAATGTTTTGGATCGTTACATTACATGTGTGATTCTCATTTCTGAATACTGCTGCATTTCCAGAGTCCCATATTTTCCACGTGATGATGAGCACCATTGAGTTCCATGTGTCGTGAGGCAGAGCGTGAGGAGGTACAGAGTTCCATAGTTCCACTAGAGAGGTTGGAGGTGGGATGGCTCCAATCCTGAGCCAGACTGGCTTGAGACAGTGAAAGAAAATGTGTTGACAGTCTTCTTCCAAGTGGTCACATCTTGGGCAGTTGACTGTTGGTAGTAAATTCTTGTGTTTGAGATTGGCTTTGGAGTTGAGCCTGGTTTGGTAGAGCAAGCATTCGAAAATCTTGAATCTTTTGAGATTTAAAAAAGGCATTATTGTAGGAGTAGTATTTATAAACCAGAGTGCATGTTTTGGCTTTGGAACGAGCAGAGTGAAGGATATTAGTAGTGTCAAATTCTTGGAGAGGTCGGACATCTGAGAAAGAAAAAAGTAAAGTGAACACCGAGATATCAGAAATTTGTTTGTGGCAAGTGTTTGGTGGTGTTGTTACATGTTAGATTAGGAATGGAGAGGGGATAGACACAAAGAAAGAAATGAGCGAGAAGAAAGGGTGGAGGAGCAATAGGACTGGACAAGGGCTACTACACTATATTTTCGTGACAATGTACATGTATTTTAACCGTGGATTTTACGGAAAAATAATTTTTGATGCAGTCATGCAAATGGAGAGGAACAAAGCTCCAGGACCAGATGGGTTTCCGGCTAAATTTTATCAAAAAAATTGGGAAACAATCAAAGGGGATCTTATGGCCATGTTATTTAGTTTTCAAAGAGGTGAGCTACCTCTCTTCCACCTAAATTTTGGCATGACTATACTTATACCCAAGAAATATAGTGCAATTCATATCCAGCAATATCGTCCCATATGACTTCTAAATGTGAGTTTTAAAGCCTTCACTAAAGTAGGAACAAATAGGGTGACAACTATAGCCGAAAAAGTGGTAAATCCAACTCAAACTACTTTTATGTCGGGCTGAAACATTCTCGAGGGGGTGGTCATTTTGCATGAAACTATCCACGAACTTCATAGGAAGAAAATGGATAGAGTTTTGTTTAAAATCGATTTTGAAAAGGCTTATGATAAGGTGAATTGGTCTTTTTACAACAAACACTACGTATGAAAGGTTTTAATTCTAAATGGTGTGAATGGATCCAGTGGTTTATTGAGAAGGGAAGCGTGGACATTAGAGTCAATGAGGACACAGGTCATTACTTTCAAACTAAGAAAGGGTTGCGTCAAGGAGATCCTTTATACCCTATACTTTTCAATTTGGTTACGGACATGTTAGCAATACTTATTAAAAGGGCAAAGGAAGATGGTCAAATAAGTGGACTAATACCACATTTAGTTGATGGGGGTATTTTCATTTTACAATACGCCGTTGATACCATTCTTTTTTATGGAGCATGACCTTGAGAAAGCTCTTAATATGAATATGGTCATATGCATCTTTGAACAACTTTCGGGCCTAAAAATAAATTTTCATAAGAGTGAATTTTTTTGCTTTGGGAAGGCAAAGGAAGTAGAGGGAGACTACAAAGTTCTGTTCGGTTGTGATGTAGGATCACTTCCTTTCAAATACCTAGGAATTCCTATTAATTTTCACAAGTTAAAAATGGGGAGTGGAAACCATTGGAAGATCGTTTGAAATGAAACTTAGTAGTTGGATTGGCAAGATGTTTTCTTATGGGGACCGTTTAGTTCTTATAAATTCGGTGCTTACCAGTCTCCCAATGTTCATGCTATTTTTTCTCGAAATACCCAAAGGGGTACGAAAGAGACTTGATTTTCTTAGATCCCGCTTCTTTTGGCAAAGTGATGGACATGAAAAAATATAGACTCACTAAATGAAACATGATATGTCATCCAAAAGGTCGGGGGGGGGGGGAGGGGGGTGTTAAGATTGGAGGTGTTAGAGTAAAAAAATAAAAGCCTACTTAGAAAGTGGCTATATGAAGTTGTGAATGAAAAAGGTGTTTGGCAGGAGCTGCCAAATAACAAATATTTACACTCTAAAACTTTAACCCAAGTTTAAGCAAAACCTACGGATTCACCTTTTTGGAGGGGCCTGATGAATGTAAAGGATGATTTCTTTGCGAGTGAAACTATAGAGATATGTAATGGGCAGAATACTAGGTTTTGGGAGGACTCATGGTTAGGAGACAAGCCTCTATGTGATGAGTATCCGTCTTTGTACTATATTTTTCATCGCAAAAATATAACGGTAGCGAATGTTCTCGAGTCGGTTCCTATAAATCTAAGCTTCAGAAGAGCTGTCTCGGGTAATAAATGGCAACGATGGATACACTTACTTACACGCCTATTGGAGGTCAAACTTTCAGATAGTAAGGATAGTTTTAAGTGGAAGCTAATAGCCTCGAGGTGTTTCACGGTCAAGTCCTTGTATCTTGATTTACTTAATCGTCAAACAGCGTATCTTAAGAAATAAATATAGAAAATCAAAGTACCTCTTAAATAATAATTTTTATGTGGTTTCTACATAGAAGGAAAATTCTAACTAAGGACAATCTTAGAAAGCGGAACTGGCAAGGGTCTTCTAAATGTTGTTTTTATGATCAAGAAGAGACAATTCAACATTTATTCATAACATGTCCATTTGCAAAGATATTATGGAGGATTATATTTTTGTCTTTTAACATACCTTCTCCTGCAGACGTTACAAATCTATTTGGAAACTGGTTGAATTCCAAAGCATGATAAATGACACATCAGAGTGGGTGTCTACGCTTTATTATGGGCTATATGAAATGTGCAAAACAATTTTATCTTTAATAAAAAAAAAAAGTTTTTATCATTTCTGCAGGTTATCCCTATGGCTAATCATTGGATCCATATATGGTCCTATCTCCTCCGAGCGAAGGAGCCCCGCGCCATGGATTTTGGATGCCGTCGTTTGGAGATGGTCGCACGAGACTTCTACAACCAGTATGGGTGATAGTGAATTAAAGATAATCACATGCTGTTTGTTTTCTCTTTTGTTTAGATGACTCGTCTATGTCGAGACTTTGTGAGACCCGTGACATTGTAACAATGTGTCCTACTTTCTCTTCTATACCTAATAATAAAGCACGAAGTGTTTCTCCCGGTCCAACACTTTTCTGGACGTTTTTATCCTCCCACATACACCAAATTGGTCAAATTGTCCACCGGTGCCACCGGTAAAGGAATCAGATGTCTCCTGGGCTTTTTTGTCGGCCGCAAGCGAACCAAACTTGGTCTCTGTCGTAGGAGCCTAGGATTTTTATCAATGGATTGGGCAGTTGGCCGCTTCCTCTGAACTACGACTCCGTAGGCATCGATGAGAATACTGAATAGTCCCACCTCGGTCCTGTATAGTAAATTCCACCAGTTTATATACGTTTTCAGGGTAGCCTGAAATCAGCAAGCGATCGGGAACCAAATAAGAAGAGGTGCGTTGATTGATCACTAAAATCAAATCAAATGAGAGGGAGGAATTAAATGGCCTAGACGGACATGGGTCAGCATTGAGGGGAACGGCGAAGGCGAGATCGCTGGACGAGGAGCAAGCGAGGATCTTGGCGGAGCGAAATGGGGTTGGATTGGGAAATAAGTAGTCTCGGCAGGAGGTCCAGATCGCGGCAATGATGAAGAAGCCCCCACGAGCTCAAAAAGAAAGGCAGCGGCGTGAGGAGAGCTGGCATATGTTCCTCGTGGCGGCGCGACCGCGGCCGTCTGCGGTGGGGGCACAAGCCGGGAATTAGCGAGAACAGCGCCCCGATTCACGCAGTGTATTTGGGGTGTCCTCTTGATGTTCCCGTGGGCTGTGCACATCAGGGTCGATCTGGAGCTTCTTCGGCTGTACGAGAGAAAGGGGATTTTTCCGGTGGTGTGTTCTCTTGGATGTGAAGAAACGTCACTAGGAAATAGGTAGAATGCTTGTGATATGTCAATTTTTGTCCTAAGGCATCGCATACGACTTGTCAGTAATTCAATGATTTGGACACAGGTGGAAGCCATGAGAGGTACTTGCGTGCCCACACGTGCAGCTCTTCTGTTCCTTTTTGTGAAATAGCTTTTTTTTTAGGAACGGCTCTTTATCCTGGATGAAGCCGACGCATCAAAGAAAAAATAATTAAATGGAACGATATTTGCTGGTCAGTGGATGATAAAGGAAGTGTTATTCAAAAATTCATGGAGATTTGTAACTGATGATAAAGGAAGCCTCATTAAAATATTCATGGAGATTTATAAACTATAACATAATAATAAAATTAACCATCTAGCATGAACACTTGACCCACTCCAACAAAAACCATCACAATTGTCATATCAAATTCAATCTTTTTCTCATTTCGAACTGATTTCGATGTTTCCTCTTGTGCCGAGCAACTGCGTCTAGGGTTCAGAATTTTGACTTCTGACATGTCGCACCTAGCACCACTGACTTCCGTCAGGACTGCTATCTCACACCACCTGCTTTAGCACGGAAGTAGATGTACTTCTCCTCCTCCGGCTCCGGGGAATCATCACAAGACAGGAGGCATGCCTGCTTCTATACGTCTGTTGGAGTCACCACGAGGTGAAGAACATGACATTTGCAAGGTCATCAGGGAGGCAACTGCTGGCGGCGTAAACAGTTGGTACATGGACTACGACCTCACTATCATGGTGGCACCCAAGCTCCATGTAGCCCATAGTCGTCAAGCGGCCTTATTCCAGCGGTAAAGAGGAACACATAGATTTTGGTAGTGAGCCCTAAACACCGAAACATAGGGAGTAAAGCTATGTAGTGCTTCGACGAGGGTCGCAACACTCGGCACCGAGGCGGCGCAAACCAACTACGCCGCAAAATCCGGATGCCCAGCGTCCCGAGTTAGCCACCAATTGATTTGTGAGCTTAGCTTCATCGCCATCGGGCTTGTCGCCGCATCTTCTATAAGGTAACAGATAGGAGGATTTTGTTTTTCATATGAAATATTGTTCGTTGAATTTAATATGTCACCGTAGCCACGCACGGGTTTTGTGCTAGTATAATAATAATAATGAAATAAAGAGTCATATACATGGCGATGCAGAGGCTGGGTTACTCCCCTGTTCGGAAAAAAAAGCTGATCATATACTAAATCAGCGACGGAGTAACAATAATTAATACGGCAAGTGTACTTGTCACTCGCCGACTTTGCCCAGACCGCCGGCGGCCGGAAACCAATGGCAGTGCATCCTCCCGTTTCTCTCTGCACCCGCCCGTGCTGCCTCTGCCCTCTGGCTCTCCCCGCTTCCGCCACCATCCCAGCGATGGCGCGTGCCGCCGCCGCCGCCTCAGCGCTCCTCCTCTCGCCGGCCTCCTATGGCCGGGCGCCGCCGCCTCCCCATCCATTACTCCCGGTGGGGGGCAATCCTGCATCCTCTTCGTTACTCCTCTCATCCACTGTGCTCGACCCGTCTCCGGCGCACCCCCTCCGTCGGTGGTCAGATTTTGCCGTCGTCTCTAGCTAACTGGGGAAATGGGAGGAAGCGTACAGAGGTCAAAGTTTCAGATCCAGTGCTCATTTTTTTTAATGTTTCTGTGACTAGTTATTTCTGTTCATCGCTGGGTTTGTTAAAAATAGTTGATGTACCATGTAACAATCTGAACATATGCACATAGAAGACACTGAATTTGTCCAGGATATATCTAGTCTAGCACCCTTGGACGAAGTTCCTCTCCTGTAATAATGGTATGAAGATCCCCATTTCTAAAAAAAGATTTGTTCACCATGTCGTAATAGTTTATTCACGTAGTGTTTGTCCTCGGAGTTAAAAAAAAAACAGCGAAATCTCGCACAGATCACAGTGTCAGATCAATGGTTCTTGGCATCAACTGAGAACTAACAAAATCTCGGACGACGACTCAGAATCAATGTATGCTGAGAATTAGCAATACCGAAAAAAACAATGACATGGAAAGAAAATTCTCTCTTTTCCTTTTTAAGCCAGAATTTTCTCACCGTTGAGGCGGAGAAGAGGCTCGCCATATAAGTGAGCTCATCCACTACCCGTGTTAAAAATTGCCCGTCGTGGGAGAGGGAGGCCCCTAATTTTAGAAGCCTTTCGCCTTGTCTTCGGCCTCCTCTTTTGCCTCCTCTCCACAGTCTGATTTAGTGACCTTGCATGCATGCCTTGCCTCCTCTCCACAATTTATTTCCTGTAGCCTCCTGGTAGGTAGATCCCTTTCCTCAAAACCTGCTCCATTACGCCTGAAGCCTGATTTTCCCCCAAAAGCACTGGTGAGACGCTGTTTCCCTTTCCTTAATTTTGCAGCTATTTTCGTGCCTCTCTGATTATTGTCTGAATTGATTCTTGAAGAGCTGGAGCTTCTTCTATGTTGCATCTGTTGTGAACGCAGCTCACAAAAGTATATTTGTGTGATGCAGCAGGGTGCTCGTCTCTGACCGGAATGGGAGCAAGATATCCTCTTGTGTTCTTGATCCTCTTACTTCTTCATGGAGCTAATGCGCATCCTCAGGAACCGGAATGGCTGACTCTGAATGGTAATCATCTTTCCTTCTGTAGCGGAGTTGTGAATTGGCAAGTTTTTCTTTCCCTCAAACACATGTCAAAATCTTGTCTTTTGTGCTAGAAGAAGGTGAACATTTTCTTTCAGCATGCGTTCTGGTTTGCCCGCCATGCTGATAATATCTCCAGTACTGTCCTACAGGTCGTCGTCCTCTAGTCATTGCTCATGGGGGTTTCTCTGGCGTGTTTCCCGGTTCGAGCCAACTTGCATTCAGCAGAGCAGTGTCTTATAGCTTGCCTGACGTGGTCCTTTTCTGCGACCTGCAATTTTCCAGTGACGGTGTGGGCTTCTGCGTAAGCACCTTCAATATTGAAAATTCGACAATGATTGGTAAGGGTAATGACTTCGCTTCCAGGCCCACGACATACAAAGTAAATGGAAAAGATATTCAAGGATGGTTCTCTCTGGACTTCAAATCGGAGGAGCTGCATCATGTCCCCTGTAAGCAGAAAATAACTCTTGTATATCTTGAAAATTCAAACCGTAAGTTTTAAAAGTACTTTATCTGAGCTCCATAACGAAGTTACCAATTGCAAAAGCGAAATCATATTTTTCTTCCTTTTTGTACCATAAAACCGTAGGGACCCCACAGTGTTTTTTCCTATATATATATATATATATATATATATATATATATATATATATATATATAACAAGGTACAAAGAATATTTACATGGTTATTTACAAAACCATAGGTAGCAAACAACCTCAAAAGAGGTAACCAAAACTTCTAAAAACTTTTAAAAAGAATATATCCAGAGGAGGAGGCGAGCCTTATGATGGGGGTTTAGCCCTATGAGCAATCAAGCTAAGATCTTTTTTGCAAATTGCCTTCCATGCATGTAGCGAAAGCCATCTTTAGAATATAATTTTTTGAAATCGATCTTTCCAATTCATTTATTGTTTTCCATTTAGTTCATTTTCTTCTTCTTTTTTCACTTGTTGCAACGTATTGACTTGTCTGTGGTTTGATCATCCCTCAGTGATTCAGAATACACAAGCTCGCTCTCAAATTTTCGACGGCTTACAGTATATGTTGTCTCTTGACAATGTGGTTAAAATTGTCCAGCCTCAGGAAATTTGGGTTAATGTACAGGTAACTCGATTTCACTGACATTCACAGATTCACCAAAAAGAAAGGCTCGCTTTGTGCTGCTTGATCTCTATCTGATAAAAGTTCATATATTGTTCAGTATGATTCATTTTTTCGGGAGCACGGATTGTGTAGCGAAGATTACATATTAGGAATGCCAAAAGAATTTCCTGTCACGTGGGTCTCCTCACCAGAAGTTTCGTTATTGAAAAGACTCGCTGCAAAGATCTCAAACAATACTAAGCTAATTTTTCGGTTTCTCCCTGAAGACCTTGTTGAGCCTACGACCAAGATAACATATGGAGAGCTTCTGAAAGACCTGAAATCCATCAAGGCCTTTGCGTCAGGGATTCTTGTCCCCAAGCAATTTATTTGGCCATTGAATAAGGATTTGTACTTGGATCCGGCTACCAGTTTGGTCAAAGATGCACATGCCCTAGGGCTAGAAGTGTATGCATCTGGATTTTCCAATGACGAATCATGTATTAGTCACAACTACAGCTATGATCCCAGTCTGGAATACTTGCAGTTTATAGACAATTCAGACTTCTCAGTCGACGGTGTTTTGACAGACTACCCGCCCACTGCATCAGCAGCCATAGGTAAGGACGAAGAAACATACATGCATGCCATGCTGGAAGAAGCTAAAACTGAATGGATGTTCGTGAAAGTTGGAAATTTTTGCTGTTTACATGATAGCATCATACACATACTATGATTTAACTCTTCTTTTTAAATTCCTTGATAACATCTTGATGATAATCTTTAATTGCAGCATGCCTGGCACATACCAAGTGCAATGCTCTCCCTCCTCCTGGAATTGACACTGCAGGCAAGCTATCAATTTTTTCCTGCATCGCAGTCTCACCTTTTCAACTTATCAGCATCCTACAATACGATGCACTGATTCGCCTGCTCAATCAGGTGGAGGCAGGCCACTGATCATAACCCACAATGGTGCGAGCGGCGTCTTCTCAGGCAGCACGGACCTTGCCTACCAACAAGCGGTGAAAGATGGCGCGGACATAATAGATTGCTGGGTTCGGATGTCAAAAGACGGAGTCACCTTCTGCCAGGGCTCTTTAGATCTTAACGGCAGCACGACAGCAGCTACATCTTTCGGGGGGAAAATGACAATTGTCAATGAAATACAGAACAAGTCTGGCATTTTCTCGTTTGATCTCTCATGGAATGAGATCCAAACCTTAAAACGTGCGGAAAAATCACATTTTCTTTCTTTCTTTCTACTCCCTCCGTTTAGAAATATAAGATGTTTTAGGTTTGTGAGTGAGATGTATTTAGACATCTTTTAGTGTATAGGTTCAAATGAATCTAGACACTAAAATATGTCTAGATACATCTCCTTCACAAACTTAAAACATCTTATATTTCCAAACGGAGGGAGTACTACATATTTGCATGCACTAACGTCGATCTCGCATGTTTTTGTTCGCCGGAGCAGCCAACCTTATCGGTCCATTCTCAGAATCAAACCTGAATAGAAATCCTGCTGCAAAGAATTGTGGCAAATTTATGACATTGGCCGGGTTCCTTGATTATGCAAAAGCCAGTAATATCTCTGGTATACTGATCGGCATAGAGGTAGCTAGCATCCTACTTTCAACATCAAGCTATATCATTTGCTCGCTCCTTGTCATTCTGTTGAACTGAACAGAGGTCTTGTACCGAGTGCAGCATGCTGCATACCTTGAAACCAGAGGTCTTGATGTGGTAGCTGCAGTCTCCAATGCGCTGATCAAGTCCGGCTATGACAAGGAGACCAAACAACATGTGCTTATACAGTCAGAGGACCCACCGGTGCTTTCAGCGTTCATGAAATTCCCCAAGTTCAAGCGTGTATTCGAGATTGAATTTGACATTGGCGGTGTTTCCCAGCCTTCGGTGTTTAAGATCAAGGAGTTTGCAAATGCAGTGAAGCTCAGACGCAGCTCGGCCGCACGGGTCGATGGCTTCTATCTGTCGGGGTTCACTGATGCCTTGGTTGATAGGCTGCACAATGCGAACATAGAAGTGTATGTCGGCATTCTCAAGAATGAGTACATGAACCTTGCATTTGACTACTGGGCGGACCCGATGGTGGAGATTGTTACAGACACGTGGTCAGTGCTTGCTGACGGTCTTGTTACAGAGTTCCCTGCCACTGCAGCTGCATACTTCAGTAAGTGGTGGTATGCTTGTTCAACTCTATGATGAAAAATCCCTTTCAAAACAAAAGACTATGAAAATGAAAATGCACAGTGAACTGTTTCAGATTGCAGCCACACCAAAATTTTGTGCACCCACTTGGATCTCCCTCATATATTCTCTCATTTTTTTCCATTCTAAAAGGTTGTTTGACATGACTTGCAAACTTGGGTGCTAAAACATGACGAAGTGCTACGTGCCAGAAAGGAAAAGAAAAAAATTGGCACAACATGACTATTCAAACGTGCACAATTTGCTCTTTTCATGTAATGTAGGCCATAATTTGCACAAAAGTTTGCATCATGGTAAAGACAGATTTATGATTTTCCTTGAAAGATATTCAACACCTTGTGTAAGTGCTAAATAAGAGGAGAGGGAATATAGGGAGGAGATTCAAGTGGTTGGAGATATATGCATTTTATTTCATGTTTGCTGTCTGGCCCTGGTTAAATCTTCTTGGCTTTCACAAAGTGTGTGGCTTATACTCTGAACTCTTGGGTGGATGAATTGCAGGGAGCCCATGTAGCGACCCGGAGAAGAACGAGTTGACCTACACAATCCGCCCTGCGATCCCCGGTGGTCTGCTCAATCTGGCTACATTTGGCATGCTTCCTCCAGCGCCCCCTCCAGCGCCCATGCTCGAACCTTCCGATGTTCACCGCCAGCCGCTGCCGCTGTGCCCCACTGAGCCGATGTTCCGGACCTTCCGCTGCCGCCTGGCTCCCGGCGCCAAGCTGGCTGCCGATGGGTGAAATGCCAAGACATACTTTTGCCTCCCTTTGGTAATATCGGTCCACTCTATGTGAAATATACTGCTGGTACTTCGTTGTACATTACGTAGTGGAATGCACTAGTTACACAGCAAACATTATCTATGGGGTATCTGAACACCAATAGCAAGTTTGTGTTCACTGTTATTTCCTCTGAATTAATGAGGAATACATCGTCCACCATGGAGTTACATGTCTTTGAACATCACCAGCAGCACTGAATCAGATTCTTAGATATATTCGAGGTACTACCTTTTTTCTCGAGCCATCGTGGAACACAGGCTACGAAGCACTGGAACATTTGTAGTTCTTTTTTTTTTGCGAGAATTTGTACAGTATGATAACCAGCTATATTTCTCATGAGATTTCTTGTCAAAGAAAAAAATCCTGCCCAGCCACATGCCATACTAAGACGATTCTACCTCGCATGTTTTCTAACAGATGCTAGTCCCAGGTCTCTGAAATTTCTTGCTCCTTTCATGCCACGGGACCATAAGATTTCTTGGGAAAAATCCTGCACAGCCACATGTACAGTTCATAATTTACACCAATTTATGCACCAACAAGAGTGCACGTACTACAATCTTATCAGTTCCACGGTAGCCGTCACATTCTAGACAGATGATCAACCCGCGCTTCCGCCTTTGCATTCTGGCTCAGCACAGAGCATGTATAACCAGATATACGTCAAATGCGCGTCGAGAGCATGGAACTTCCTGCATGATTCTGCGTTTCTGATCCCCTGATTCCGTCAGGAAATGAGCATTTGCGCTACACATAGCGTAAGCAGGGGGAGGGCATGGAGGCATCATGAAACCACATGTGCTCATGCTGCTGCCCTAGCTCGAGCGGCTGCCTTTTGGTAGATGTCTTCGTACTGCGAAGCTGAAGTGTCCCAGCTGAAGTCTATCCTCATGTCTTTCTGCACCAACTGTTTCCAGACCTCGGGTTTTCTATTGTAGTAGTTGAATGCTCTCTCCATCGCGCTGCTTAGGCCCTGTCACAATGAACACCCAAATGAGTTGTGCCCACCAGAAATCATCAATTTGCAATTTTCCTTCTTTAGGCTATGCGCGCAAACAAGACCCACCTGCTCATCGGCCTTGACAAATGTAAAGCCATTCCGCACTTCCGTAGGTATTGTTTCATCGTCAAAGTCAAATACACTGAAACCAAAAAGCACCATATGGCCATCATTTTTGTTACTTGATTGAATGAGACAACTATATCTGGAAGAACAGTTGGTTCACTATTTACCTATCATTCAATCCACCAGTTTTACGAACAATTGGCACGGAACCATATCTCATGGCTATCATCTGCGGATAAAAAACATGTCAGAATCACACATCAAATATCAAATAGAAGTGGAAGAGGTCAGACTTGGACTTGTGCTTTCTTAATTACTTCTAGGAAGATGCCAAATGATCACAACAGTAAAAAAACCTATATGTTAGTACGTGATACAAAATTAAGTATCGTGCTAAATGATGTTGGCTTGCTACATGTGTACCTAATACACACTACGTAATATGCATACATAATCCAAGTAAGGAAAGAATGCACACCTGAGTGAGGCCACATGGCTCAAATATAGAGGGAACAATGAACATGTCAGA
Organism: Avena sativa; assembly: GCA_916181665.1. NCBI lineage: Eukaryota > Viridiplantae > Streptophyta > Magnoliopsida > Poales > Poaceae > Avena > Avena sativa. The sequence continues at coordinate 362,091,386 of OV702279.1, read as the reverse complement.
TGCAGCATATATACAATGAGACAAAGCGTCATCATACTTCAAAAGCAGCCGGATATTGTTGTTGTTCTGAAAATAGTCTGCAATACCTTCAAACTCCTTCTGTGAAACAAATAAGAAGCAAACAATGTTCACTGTTTCAGCTATAGGCACAGATGTGCTTAACAGAAAGAACAGACGAAAACACTATTTCAGACTATTGTTCCTTCAGCAATAAACAAACTGTTCCATGCGGCAGTGAAGTGTGTTTTCCTTTGTTATTTGGAGATTCAAGCCCGGTCAAATTATCTGCACAGATACTGCAAAATAAACTGTGTGACACAAACTGATAAACGCACCTGAATGTATGGTACTGGACTTGAACCCAGAAGGACAAACTGTCCTCCTAATTCTGCTGTTTTGTATATCGCATGCCTGATGAGATGTACACCCTTCTGAGGAACTAGCCTTGTAATGCAACCAACCTGCTTGAGAAAAATGTAGTTATGTAGTTAACATTCAGTGTCAAGTTTCCAAGACAACTGAAAGCAGATGAGTACACACAGCAGGGCATCAAATAATGACATTAGCTAACTGAACAGAACAATAAAAATAGGATTGCCCTACCTCATTTCAGACTAGATGGGCCATGCCACAATAAAAATAATAGAACCAGATAGCTAAAGACTACCCCATGGAGAAAAGTAGAGATGCAAATACTTGACACTTAGGGTACTCTTTGACCTTCTCTTGTTCAATCAAATGAACTAACTTCTAAAAAATAATGTGATTTCTGAAATTTTAGTTCATTTGGTTGAACTAAAGAGGGCCACAAGGTACCCTAAGGGTCACAAATTTGCATCCTTAGAGAAAAGTGACGAGGATAATGACAGGAAAAATGTTCAACTTCACGTACAGGGTGAACCTTTGCATATCCAGTTTACCAGTAGTTGGGACCTGGTTATAACATGATTGAAAATCATACCAGCGGTTGTGAGGGATATGCAGAAGCAAGGTTTAGCTGCTTTCTCAGGGCTGCTTTGTTTGCTGCCTTTCCCTGGAGATCATTAGCATTATATTGGACCTTGAGATGCCTATCGGTGGAAGGGTTCCATGTATCTGTGTCGATTCCATTAAGTATCCCAAGAAATTTCCTGGAATGTACTTTAAGTGTATCTTGGAGTCCACGCCCACCCTGGGAACGAGAAGAGCATCATCAACAAAAAAAAAATGCAGAAACACTTTACTTGCAAACTGAAACTATTACAATGAACTTGCAATACAGAAGTTTGTATGGACATGCATGTCAATATCTTTGATTTAGGGTATTCTCAAGTATTCAAGCTTTTATGAATAATGATCTAGCATCTCTTTAGTGTCCAGTCCATGGAGAAACATCACTATGTCTGGCTCTACTGATCAAACAAAGGTAACAGTACATATTACTATTAGTTCCCACAGCTTGTGCAACTTCTAGCCCTCCTCTTCAAGAAATAGTGTCTCGAAACAATAACCTATTTCGAGCGACATTCTTAGAAATTATCTACTTTTCCCATGAATCTCAGAGGTAGAAGACTACTAGGGAACTATGAAATATATAAAGGGCGGTTGAAAAACAGCTGAAGAAATTTACATGGCATAACGTTCATAAGAAATATTACCTCTGAGCGAACCTCTAGTGCATATGTTGGTGAGACAGTTGTCACGATGTTCGAATACACAATTGCACCCTGAATAAATATGAATCCAGACCAGCATAATTGATACCGAAGCAGTGGGTTTGCATTCCAAATCTATTGCTGCAGTTTGACATAAACGATACCTTAACAACATTTATTCTTCCATGTGAATTGTCCCGCATCCTGTCTGGTCTATCTAGGTGTTCAACATCAAGGCCACACCATGCTAAATCACGAGCTGGAGCAGTTCCTTGATATTCAAAATTGTGACAGGTGAAGCAAACTCTAGCTGAGTTGAAACCTAGATTTGCATATACATCCCAATAAAGAGGTGCCTGAAGTTTACATTTAAAAAGGGAACTTAGCACACTAAACTTTGTAAATCAACCAAGGAAAATAAGATCAATATTCAGTAGGCAATGAGTCGATGCTGCCAAATGATCTTAGACGCTTACAACAAATGCAGTTTGCCAGTCATGGCAATGGATTATATCAACTTTCTTCCCAGATTGGTAAAGTAATTCCAGTGCTGCACGGCTGAAGTATGAAAAACGTTTGAAGTCATCATTCTCTCCATAGTACTGAGCCCTCCAAAAGTAGTTTGCTGGATGCTGTGGCTCGATAAAGTAGACAGGTAGGCCTGCATATGCTAATTTTAATTAGGCCAATGCAGACTATAGTTTGATACAGTAGTACAACTGAGAGGTGCTTGTAACCTTCAACTGTCCCGGTCCAAATTTTGTTGTTGAACATATTTCCTTCAAAGTAGGACTGCACAAGAACATCTAAAACCTGCACAATCACGTGATAGAAATCTTACCCAAGATCTTACCAAAAATATCAATAAGCAACATTGTTACATACCTTAAGATTGCTAACTTGGTCAACCTGCATGCAGTCGTATTTGGGAAGAATAATCTCTACTAGATGCCCTTTTTTCTGAAGTGCCTTCCCAAGACCAGATATCACATCCGCAAGGCCACCGACCTAAATATTCATGCATATAAGCAAGATAACAGATGACTAATAGGATTCAAATTAATCAGAATGGACATAAGATTACAAAACAACTATCCATTGCATCAACATCAGTAGTTTAACAAATATCCTCAGAAACAACTCGGATAATGCAGTTAGAGGAGATAGATCTAATGGAACTTATAGTCACATAATCAATGGACAAATATCTGCACATTTTAGACAGTTTATTTGCAGATTGTAACTTTGTTGAAACATGAAGTTAACATTTCACCTATTTGGTAGAACCAAAGCTTTATTTACTGTTCATGGTTGCACAATCATAACTGATAAGCTAAAATAGTATACATGCAGCTTTTTAAACTATTAGAGCTACATATCAGAGCACACATTCAACAGTGTCAGTTTTACCACGGCTTGAATCAGCGCTTGGGTCATCAAGGCCTATCTGAGAACAACTGAGCAGAACCATATTTGAAAATAGTGCTTAATGTTGATGTGTAAGATATGCGGATAGGCTCGAGTTTACGTGCAAAACTGGAAAAATTAGTACTTTGTTAAGTTGCAGAATATTAATACTTAAAAATACTGTTCTCTTTAAGCCCCCCTAAAATAGTAGATGTACTAGGTAGCGACTTATCCAAAGATAAAATTCAAAATTTTAAATGTGCTTATGAAAGGCTGAACTAATACTATAACTCACCTTTGCGACGGGGGCCATCTCTGCTGCTATGTGGACAATGTGCAAACCAGAACTGCATTAATCATACATATTACAAACCAACTATTTTCTATAAACTTGTTTTCTCATTAGTAAAGGAGAGAGTGTACCTGGTTCCTGGTAATGCCATCTTAAGAAAATTATCCATAACTTCCTTGCTTTCCGTATCTCTGTAAGACAAGTACGCTTCGCGAAGACGACTGTCCCTTTTCCGAACCATTTCTCGTAACGTATTTGCATCATTGTAAGATATTTTCTTCTCCAGTAACCACCCATCAATCAAAAGGGAAATTCTGCTCCATAATTCCGAAGGCATGTTTCCTGTGAAATTCTCCAGTGATCTTTTCTCACTTTCCTCTATTAGTTTGCTAAGAGTACCATGAAATTCCACTATTGAGTGCTCATACAGTTCAATCTGAGAATGCATTTCACGATTGCATGCTTGAAATCGTTCTTCCACCGATTTTAGCTTTTGCTGCAAAAGATCAACAATATAACAAGAGAACTTTGAAATATTTGCTGCTCTCAGTGACTCCTCTAATTTGTCAAGCTTATCCTGCAGATCGTGATTGCGGTCCAATATCATAGCAGCATGCTCTACTTTGTTTGCTGTGGTCTCAAGCAAGTCTTCCAATTTTTCTACTTTCTCCCACCAGGCGTCATACTTCCTAGGACCAAGTTTCATCATATCTGCTTGGGCAGCAATGAACCTAGACTCCAGCTCCCTAAGGGAAGCATCTAAAAGAGCACGCTCTTTCTCCAATTCGAATATACTCTCCTCTGTCTCTGCAACCTCGATAAGCTTTGTTTTAAGGAATTCTATGTCCACCTTCAGCAGAATATTTTCTTCCTTTAGAACATCAAATTCCAACAGTAGTGAGGAGTCACTGAAATTCCCTTCAGTTGAAAGCTTATGTTGTGCATCTGTTTCTGACAACCTCGTCTCTAAAATATTTATCTTCCTCTTCAAGGCTTCCTTTTCTTTAAGAATTTTATCAGCATATTCCAAAGCCTGAACACGAGCTTGATTCAAAAGAAGTATATCTAACAAAAATCAAATTTAAGTTCAGTGTTTTTTACGCACACACTTACAACTCTATGCATTTTAGGAAACTGTATGGATATCCAAAAGGAAGGAATTCCTTACTCTTCTCGGTGTTCTGTATCATTCCTACCAAATCTTCCAGTTGAAGGTTTGATATGCCATCTCCGTCGCTGTAGTTCTGTGGGGGAAACCACAAACCTAGAAACTCTTAAAAGCCATTTGGTTCAAAATATAATTTGTGGTAAATTTAGGTAATGCTTTTAATTCAATCCTTTTAAGTTAAAATAAGGTGGAAATTCATATGAGTAAGGTATTGCCTTCCATTGGCAGCCAAGACCCAAATTTGCTTTCATAAAAAGAAGAATCCCCATCTATTGTCGCGTTGCTCCACGGTCGGACAAATGGATTTGGAAACATATAAACTGCTAAAGTAATAAAAATGCTGCAATACCCTTTGTCGTTCCTTGCCAGTGGAAACCGCTGCTTCATCGCTCTGGACATTAGCCCCATTAAGCGGGTCGGCGCCAGTTGTACTCTTCTGCGGACGTTGCGCGGCCGCCCTAGAACCAGCGGACAAAAGTCAGATTCGCTTGACATATTCGTAAAATCCAGAAACAAGGAATCTCAGCAGAGTGTTTATGGTGGTCTGATCATGACCGAAGATCATGAGTCAGGACAGACATTTTGTCCAGCAGGTGCCAACATCCAGAACTACGTTGTCACCACCGAGCATACACTTAGTGGACATTTGAACATTCCCAATTCTGTATTTTGATTCGACCAGACAGGATCACACCATTTCGCACACACAGAGCAAGCACGCACACACAAAAAAAAACGCTTACCCAGGATGCCACTCGCTGTACTTCCCAATAGCTACAAACTAGAGAGACAGATCAACACGGATTTCCAGCGATCACTAGAACCCCCACTAAATCTTCGTATCAGTACTGTCCGTCTGAATCCTGACAAGCAAAACAAACACCTTCCCATTTCCTAATCGGCGGCTAGCTACCGACGCACGACCAGGATACGCGCACACCCACCCGACGCGCTCGAATTGAGCGACTTACCTTAGGCTGCGATGGCGAGTCCGGCAGGCCAGGGCGAGGCGGGAGCGGGCGACTGAAGACGGGGCGGGACGGGGGGACAGGAGGGCGGTCGCCTCGACGCCCGCCGCCGTCGAGCACGCCATAGGAACAGGAAGAGGGAGAGGCGGCTCTGGTGTGGGAGCTTGAAGCGGCGACCGCGGGCAGGAAAGTGGCGGAGAGTGGAGTGCGGTGGAAGAGTGGCGCTGGCGGTGCCGGGGGCGGGGGAAGGCGGGTGTCTCGTGCTCTACGCGCGGGGAAGGCGGAGGAGGACCAAACGAATTGGGCTATCTGGCCGCCTGGGTCCCCGTCCCGTCGCACGGACGTGGGGCCGCGACGGCAGTCGGCGGCGGGCGGTGCTGGCGCTGAGCTATTCGTCGGAGGAAACGGCTCGTGGAGGGTACACGCACGTGACTCTCGTGAGGTAGGTCACTCACACTAAGCAAAGGGGAACGGACGGTGCAGCTTGATTTCGTAAGAAATAGGACATCCCAAACGATTTTCAACCGTTCTTTGATAAATGAACGACATGTTTCGACCACAATGCTACCATATTGCATAGTTTAAAAACATAGTTTTGCACTAATTTAAAAATAAAATAAAATAAAATAGTTTACATAATAATTCAAATAAATTAAAGTCCAGATAGACGGAGTGTCTTTTCTTTATGAGTCCACAAATGCACCCTAGATCATCTCGTAGTTAATGTTGAACCTGTTTGTTGGGGATTTATTGATGCATGACGAGGAAAGTATAAAACTCAGCCGCACCTCATGGTCAACATCGGCAAGAGTGGTCTAGTGCTCGTACGGCTAATCATCAACCATTAGAACACTATGCTCACTCTCGATGATCTTATTGTGTATGATCACACAAGCATTCGTCATTTTCCACATCTGAGATGTTAATCATGTAAAAGCAGAAGGTAAAAGCAGGGTACCTGACGATAGCAAAACGGGCTTAGAGCATATGAAATGCTCGACATCCTTTCTACAATACTTCTGGCACGAAGAAAACCAATCTTTCTTCTCGGTATGAGGGTTGGGTTTTTTATTCACAAAGGTCACCCATTTTGGATAAATGTCATCCGATACTACCCTTTGATGTATGAGTTGTCATTGCTCACATTGTTTACCAACGGAGAATGACCTTCAGCAAGACTAGCAAACACCTGAGAGTGTTGTAGAACGTTGATATGATTGTGAAATCTAGCCATGTCAAAGAAAATATTTGAAATCCACAAGTCACAATATCTCACAACTTCAAGTACCACAATGCATTCAACGGTATGTCCATTGTACATGCTTGTCAACTGGATGTACAATTCTTCTATCCTAGTGCATTGTAGGAAATCAATGCTTTCAAGCATCCAAAAAAAATCACAGCTTTATTTTGTGCCAGGATCCGAGTTGTGCCTTCTTCATTGGTCATCTCAGATAGATAGTCCAAACACTATCACCACTGCCCGGCAAAATATGTACACACTCTCATTTTGGCATGCACCTGAGTGGATTTTTAATTCCATACTACCTCCGTTTCAAAACTTATGGCTTATTTTAAAAAAAAGTTAAACTATGTAAAGTTTGACTAAGTTTTTAGAAAAAATATTAATATTTATAATACGAAATTCATACATTTAATACATCATAAAACATATTTTTACATGGTATTTATATAATATCATAGTTCTTAATACTTTCTCTAAAAGTTTGGTCAAAATTTGGGTAGCTTGACTTTTCAAAAAAGCAAAAAAGCCTTAAGCTTTGAAACTATCATTCAGATTTCACCTCTCTAACCCGCTTGATATGGCAGGCATCACAATGAATTTTATATGGTTGTACGATCTTATGTGACGGATAATCTTATCATGGCCGAATTAAAAATAATTATATTCTACTGTATTTTTTTTGTAAAGTTTCACCGATCTATTAATAATCATCAACAACAGTACAAAGGGTCCTCAAAGTAATAAAAATTACAAATAGGTCACTGGACCACCTAGCGACAACTACAAACACTAGCACGAGCCAAAGACTCACCGTCGTCCTCGTCCCTCTATCACCGGAGTCAGGCAAAGCTTGACGTAGTAGAGCTTGTTGTAGCAGACTGACGGGAAGTCGTCGTGCTAAGGCCCCAAAGGACCAACGCACCAGAGCAGCAACCATCGCCGAAGATGACAAACATAGATCGGAAGAGACTGACCTCAAACGACACCAATCAATACGAAGAACGACCGGATCCCAAGGAATTCGTCGGACACACGACACCACGCGCCCTCCGCTGATGCTAGACGCACCACCAGAGCGAGGATAGGACGAGGAGGACCTTATTCTAACCTTAGGACGTAGTCGTTGCCTCAACATTCTGAAGAAGACACTGAAAACAGTCTAAATAAAAAAGAAGACCTCCCGCCGGCGAGGGGTCGTGGTCCACCACGCCTTCAAGGCCTTAAGGCTGTCGGAGACAGAACGGACCGGTGGCATCGCCGGCGGAGGGAAGGAACCCTAGGTGGGTTTTACCCGCCGCCTCTCTCTCTATCCTCTATTCTCCCGTTATATTCTACTACCTTTTGTTGCAAAACCATTTTTTTCAGGAGCAAACAGTCACGTGCACAAAAAAGATTGTTGAAAAAATCAGTAATGAACTGAAATTTAAAATTTCATCCAAACTCTGTTATATTTTACAAGGTTTGAAAAAATAATAACTTAGAAACATAGTCAGTGAGCTTGTCCTTGAAGACGCCATTGGTATCGGCGCCATTGTCGCGTGTCAGGTCGACGAGCTCCCGACCGGCCTCATGGATGGACGCCTTGGTCACCTGCTCGATCGCCCCTTCCCGAGCATTGTGATCATTCACAACTCTCATCCACGCCATACCAAAGCCCGACGTGTCCGCAGGGTCATTGGTGGTTGCCATGAGCCGCTGCTAACGAAGGTACGCGACCAGTGCAGACTCTTCCTCGTTCGGCCCCAGCTTGGGGCGGTGAGGCTCACCGATGATGACTCCCCACGCCTGGTTGCGTCTGGCCGACGGGGCCTTCTTCACCTCCCTTTTGGGGTTGCACCTGGCTGGAAGTCTTCGAGCGCGAGGAGGATTCCGATATTGCCGCAAAAGCCCTTGAAAGCGACTGGACCGCTCATGGTGGATACGGAGGTGGCGACGACATCTTTAGGCGATGGCCGCTGATCCTGGTGTGTTTGATGACAACATCCAGGGTGCGGCCCGACACACCTTAGAACCGGTTGCACCCCTCCACATTGAAGTTCAATGGCCGAGGCCATCAAGGTCTATCATGCCCTCTGTCCATCGTGTTTGGAAGATGTCGAGCCACCACTAGTCGTTGTTGTTGGCCGCCCACAAGGGGGACGTGCGCTCCTCTAGCATCAGTCTCCATCGGTGCTCGCGGATTCCACCATGCCTTGCTATCAGGCATGCACACCGGCGGGATGCCGATGCCATTCGGCGCCATCCTCTAGCCACCGCTTGTGAGGAAGTAGTCCGACGGGCATGGGTACCATGCTCGGTACAATGCCCACCCATGGTCGACGATGATGATGTGTAGTTCTAAGGCGTTTGCGGCGGCGCCTCCGGTGCGTCCGCTGCTTGACATGGAATGCTAGGGTTTTGCGAGAGAGGCAAGGGGAGAGTGCAACGATGGATGGTGCATGCGCGCCTTTTTATCTCTAGCGACACGCGAACCGGTTGCGCGAGCATTAACGCCGGCGCTTCCCGCCACACCAGGCAACAACACACATGTCACAGCAAGACGACGAGACGAATCACTACAGCTGACACGTTAATTAACTCACGTTGACCACAAGCGATGGGAGAGTTAATGATGAAGACTAACAGTTGTGCCAATGACAGAGTGGGACCACCACTCGCATTGTCAGCGGGTTGTGTCTGGGCTTTGAGGATGTCCCCTGTGGAGCGGGGACGGTCTCAATGCACCAGACACGATATTGGACCGTGCTGGATCAAAAGGTGCTCTGGACACACCGTTGGGGACAGTTTTCTGGCCAACATGTTTCAAAAGACTTTGGAGCGTCTATTTAGAGCATACGAACTAGAGACTCGCTCTAAGTGAATGCACGGGAAAGAAATATGACTGCACGTGATAAATGTGATTCTATCATGTGTATTATTTTAGTCAGTTTTATTGTATATAAATTAAATATAGATTTATGCGTCGTCGCGCCATCTGGACGGCATTATGGGGTGCCCTGCCCCCTCCCCCCAAAGGTATGTATTTTTGCATGGCGACTAGCTACTAATGGCCTTGCTACTTGGGACAATAAACATAAAAGAAAGCTCGAAATATCTAATGTATGTGTTCTTTATGGTATCGAATGCGAGGACAACTACCACGCCTACTGCAGGTGCCCGCTGGCGATATCACTTTGGCGATCATTGATGGAAGTCTGGGAGCTACTCCTGTGTCGGTTACCAACACTGGCCATGAATGGGTGCTACACTTGCTGGATGGACGATCAGAGCTGGAGCGTGTCAGCATCATGACGCTACTATGGAGGATATGGCATATGCGGAATGAGGTGGTGCACCATAAACTTGCACCGCTGATCGAAGCTTCTCGGCGATTCCTCTGCAGTTATATCGAGTTGATCTTTACCATCAAATATTATCCCTAGTTAGACCATATCAAGTGGAAAGGACCGGCTCGGGTGGTTCCTTTGAAGACAAGGAAGGCGAGTGGAGTAGATGCAATACCAAAACTGCGGTGGTCTCTTCCCCCCAACGGATGGGAAAAGCTTAATGTGGATGTCTCTTACCACGAGGACTCTCGGTCAGGAGAAACGGGAATGGTTCTACGGGATGATACTGGGCGATTATCTTCTCGTCTTGCAGATTCTTAGCAACTTGTTCTTCTGCACTAGAGGCTGAATTGGCGGTGTGCGCGAAGGGATGTGCCCTGGCTCGGCAGTGGTGCAACCTCCCTGTGGTGGTGGAAATGGATTGTGCGGAGGCGGTGGCTATGATCAAGAGCGAAGAATCTGAGAGATCCACCTATACCTTTCTAGTGAAAGAAGTTTTGTACCATCTAAAGAACGAATCAGAGTTCAAGGTTAAACAGATACGGCGAGAACAAAACTCGGTGAGCCATGTTCTAGCCAATATGGGTCGAGCTGAAGGAAGAACGGACGTATGGCTCCGTTCAGGACCTCTAGGCATTTCTAAACTCTATAATGAAGAATGTAAGCCGGATGAGTGAGTAATATAAATTTTTATTCGCAAAAAAAATTAAACATAGATTTTAGAAACATAATAAATCTTGATTAAACTTGGCATCACGATTCACTCTCTGTTCGTTCGAAGTTACTTCATCAAGTTCCAAACAAGCAAAGACAGACTCCACTTGTCTCGTGCAGCGCATCGTTAATCCCCACCCCTTTTGCCATCGCCGTCAGCGTTCTGCCTCCGCAATCTGATTCGCAAGTGGCCGGCAATCCTCACCCACACCCACGCCCACCCACCAAATTATCCCTCCCCGCTCCGACTCCGAGGGCGATGCCGGCCGGCCAGCCACAACCGCACGAGCCCGACGGCGGCGGCGGCGGCACGAGCCACTCCAACAACCACCGCGCCTACTCGCCGCCTCCCGCCGCGCTCCCGGCGGAGCTGGTGCCGGCCTACCCGCCGCCGGAGTCGGAGGACGACGAGTCCTGGGTGTGGACCCAGATCAAGGCGGAGGCCCGGCGCGACGCGGACGCGGAGCCCGCGCTCGCCTCCTTCCTCTACGCCACCGTGCTCTCCCACCCGTCCCTGCCACGCTCCCTCTCCTTCCACCTCGCCAACAAGCTCTGCTCCTCCACGCTCCTCTCCACGCTCCTCTACGACCTCTTCCTCGCCTCCCTCACCGCGCACCCTTCCCTCCGCGCCGCCGTCGTCGCCGACCTCCTCGCCGCGCGCGCCCGCGACCCCGCCTGCGTCGGCTTCTCCCACTGCCTCCTCAACTTCAAGGGCTTCCTCGCCATCCAGGCGCACCGCGTCGCGCACGTCCTCTGGGCGCAGAACCGCCGCCCGCTCGCGCTCGCGCTCCAGTCACGCGTCGCGGACGTCTTCGCCGTCGACATCCACCCCGCCGCCGTCGTCGGCAAGGCCATCCTCCTCGACCACGCCACCGGCGTCGTCATCGGCGAGACCGCCGTCGTCGGCGACAACGTCTCCATCCTCCATCACGTCACCTTGGGTGGGACTGGCAAGGCGGTAGGCGACCGGCACCCCAAGATTGGGGATGGCGTGCTCATAGGCGCGGGGGCCACCATCCTCGGCAACGTCATGATTGGAGCCGGGGCCAAGATTGGGGCAGGGTCCGTCGTGCTGATAGATGTGCCGGCGAGGAGCACCGCGGTGGGGAACCCTGCCAGGCTGCTCGGCCGGAGGAAGAGTGACGGTGAGAAGGAGGAGGACATGCCCGGAGAGTCCATGGATCACACCTCCTTCATACGGCAGTGGTCCGACTACACCATCTGAGGGAGCCATTGTCCAAGGTCTCTTATTACTCACCCTCTGTATCAGTAGTCTTCATGTACTAGTTGTTCTAGTTTTTGTTCGCTTGTGGATGAACATGAACATGAACTGTACTGTAGTGTCTATGATCAATCGTTTCTTCAGCTGAGTGGCAATGCTCGGATACTGATAGCAGATGATTGACAGATTAATAATTTCGCAATCAACAGTCGATTGGTTGTGTGATGCTTTTCTTAGAACAAAGAACATGGATTAATCAAGCTTCAAGGACAGATTGTGTGAAGCTAGATTTATCTTCTAGACATCTCTTCGTTCTCCATTTTGTTCTTCCTTTTGCACATATTTTCTAAATTTTTGGAATTGCTATGTTGTGCACTCACCAGTACAAAAAGTTCAGAAAATACAATCACTACTTTTGCAAGTCAAGTATCTATATTTATGAGCCATTTCAACCACAGCTATGTGGCGCACATGTTTTCAGGCCCCAGTTTCATCACTTCACATGACATTAGAACTGACTAGTATTAGACCTCTTAGCTAATAATTCATGCTGTCTGAAGTTCTCGAAAGGGCTTGATAAATACCACTTTTTATTTGTTAGACCTCTTCAACTTTCCCATGTCTCTTGACGTGACAGCATCTATATAAGTAATAATTTCGTAATAAATCTAGAAATATGATTCTGATCAGATTTCATGCTCATTTATTCCAATGTTTACTATCCATTCTTCTCTTTGTAGTTGTAGGATATATGTCGGCGTGGTTTCACTATCTTTGAGCTCCCACAAGCTATGTCTATGTGCAACAGATGGTTGCTACTCACTTGAAGTCTTTTGTCGACTTTGCCGGATCACATTTTGGTCGACTTTAGCATTTTTCTGTGCTTTGGTAGATGTCAAGTTACAAGTGTCCAAGGTGCCCGCAACTGGAATCACCAGTGAGCAGAGGACAACTTGACGGGTTCCCTTGGTTTGCGATACTCCGCCCCTGGGCCTCCTCAGTTTTTGACTGTTGAGAGTGGATCCTCAGGATCAGCAGGTGCAGCTTTGCAGATCCTCCCTGCCCGCAGGCACTTCTCAGCCATTATGCTGGTTAACAGTTTCTCGTAGGAAAAATAGCACACACGGCAGCGTGGGGAGTTCAGGCAACTTGCATGCTCTGCTACAAAGATCAGTATCACAAGTGAAAATACTCACAAAGAGTTCAGGCTAACAAGACAAAACAACAGTGATTCTTACTCTTCACATCAGTATCCCTAATTTCTGGTTGCTTCCTTGTGTTTGTAATGACTTGTATACTCTTCACATCAATAAACACCTTGTACAACATCTAGTGTATATTTCTGCAGATTTTTACTCACTGTTAGGACAAATTAGCTGATATAGCATTGTTTTTTAACTGACTCGAGAAGTCCATTTTTCCATGATGCTGGTTAATAGTGTCTTGCAGCATTAAGTTTCCACACACTTTTTTTTAATCTAGTTTCCACACACTTTAGGTAGTACATTTGGAGCATGTATGTCAACCTCTATATTTGGAGCATGGTCGAAACAGAGCGAGGTTCTGAGGATCTCAAGTTCTTTCTGCTACATGGCAGCTACCAAAAAGGGCCTGCTTCTCACAGCTACATCTACGCAGCTGATTGTTAGTTTGTCTGGCGTAAGAGCGGCACCACAGAATAGAGGAAGAGAAGCGATCTTTGGCACTGCGGTGAGTTTGGTAACATTGCTTTGAGTTATTGGTGGTTCTCTTCTTGTCTACTGGTCCTGGCTTGAACAGATTGGTAGGCAGGCGAGACTTCCCTGCTTTCTTACCTATATTTTGGGTGCTTGGTTTGATTGATATCATATTGGAGTGAGTATATTGTAATTAGCACACAGTAGCTCATCATGTAAGGCCCCTTAATTGCTGATTGTGTTTGTAAGTATACTCTCCATCTCAATATTGTTGCTACTGTTTGCCATGGGGCTTTATTAATTTAAAGCCAGGCACTGTTGTGCCTTCTGTCTAAAAATCTACTTCCTCTGTTCCTAAATATAACAGGTTTTGGCAAGTCAACGTGGCTACAAAAACATCTTATATTTAGCAACGGAGAGAGTAGTTTATAATTCTGCTTTCACTTTTTGGATAATGCTGATACATCTTGCTAGTATCTAGCATTATTTCCAGCCACTCGAGAAGCCTCTTTCCTTTACACAAACGATGGCACCGCTCAGTTAGAGCGACAGTGAGCTGGAGAAGTACTCTGGGTGTCCTCAACATCGGCGCTGATCCTCAGAAATAGCTGGTGCAACCTCTGCTGATCTTGCCGCACAGTTTGACACTTATCAGCCATGATGCTGGTTACTGGTTAGCAGTGGCTTGTAGCAGTCAACAACACTCATGACAGTCTGGGGACTTCAGTCAACCTATATGCGCTGCTACAAAAAAGGTCAGTACCAGAACTGAAAATCAACACAAATAGTTGGTATTTCGAGCTAACAAGAGATGAAAAACTGCTGAAAGAACACAGTGAGCAAACACAACCACTGTCAAATTTTGTAGCTGTCAGCAAGAACGGAAGAAAAAGTGACTTCTGGACGTTGATCCCACTGGGAGTACATGCTGCACCAAGTTTCCACCATGATGTTGACCTCTAAATCAAAAACACATACTACTTTTCTTCTGGCACAACCACATGTTGCCTTTGTTGGATGGGTCAACAAAGACTGGGAGAACCCCCATTTTCTTCAGCTTCCAGGTTACCGAGTCAGCAACTGCCTAAATACTTCAAGCTCAGATAACATCTAGAAAGTGAGAAGTCTGGAGGGGTTCTTGTTCCTGGTAACAATGGAGGCCATCATTTCAGCAGTTCTTGGAGATATTGTCAGCAGAGCCATATCCGTTATGGTCGAGAAGTGTCGCGAGCAGATAACCACGGAGACAACAGTCGAGGAGGATCTGCAGAGGCTGCACCAACTGCTCCTGAGGATATCTGCAGTCGTCGAGGAGGCTGAGGGACGGTGTGTCACAAGCCAAAGGATGATCCGTCAGGTAACCATGATGATAAAGCATATGTTCAGAGGGTACTACCTTCTAGATTTCTTCAAGTCCATAGAGAAGAAGACTGATGATGAGGAGGTGACTGGCTCCTCGTTTTCCCAATCCAAATTTAATCCGGCTAAGCGCTTTCGCCGCCTATCTAGCTACACTCAAACTGAGAGCATGGTATTTGGTAAAGATAGCAGTAAGGAGTTGAAACAGGTTATTCTTGTCCTAGAAAACATGGTTGCTGATATGAAGGAGTTTACTATATTTCTGATGAGCTACCCTCGCATGCGCCGTCAACCTTATGGCGCATATTTATATGTGGACAACTATATGTTTGGTCGCCAAATGGAGAGAGAACAAGTCATCAACTTCTTGCTACAAGCTGGGCCTCTAGGGGGTGGACATTTGGCTATCCTTCCAATCATTGGTCCTGGATTTACTGGGAAGAGTACTCTTGTGGAACATGTTTGCAACGATGAGCGTGTGCGCAACCATTTCTCGTTGATCTTGCTCTACAGTGGAAAAGACCTTAAAGATGAGACCGCGACGACTTTTAGAAATCATTGTTTGATAAAGCATCAAAATATCACCTTGGGCGAGGAAAGGTCGTTGGTTGTTATTGAGCTCTCAGGGGACGTGGATGAAGGAGCATGGAAGAGGCTGCTTCACTCTTCTGAAAGAGTCATGACACCTGGGAGCAAAATCATAATCACTAGCCGATCAGACAAGGTGGTCAGTTTTGGAACATCAGAAGCCATCAAGCTAAATTATCTTTCTAGGGAAGCTTACTGGTATTTCTTCAAGATGCTTGTGTTTGGTAGCACGGATCAACGGGAGCACCCAAAGTTAACATCTATATCCATGGAGCTAGCCCTCGAGATGCGTGGACATTTTATGTTCGCACATGTTGTTGCCGTCTTACTGAGAGCAAATTTCAGTGCTCGGTACTGGTGCATGGTTCTCAGACACCTTAGGGAGCAGAGGCAGAAGAATATCAAGTTGCTAGGTGAATATTGTCTTGAGGGAGGCCAGCCTCGGTATTCTTGGAGTATGGACAACACACAGCGAGGTTTTGAGGATACTAATTTCTTTCTGGTTAGTGGTGATTCCCAAAAAGGGCCTACTTCTCACCATGAGGCTCCGGAGATAACATCGATAAATCTGCTATCAGGGACCTGGGGCACTATGCCACAGGGGAAATTTGAGGTCTTGTTCTGGAGGTCTCTCATACCACCATACTACATCTACACAGCTGATTGCGAGTTTGTTCAGCACGAGAGCAGTTCGACAATATAGAGGAAGAAGAGAAGCCCTCTCTGGCACTGTGGTGGTTCTCTTCTTGTCTAGTAGTCATGGCTCGACAGATCGGTAGGTAGGCAAGACTTTCTTGCTTTCTTTATCTGATTGTTAGTGCCTTATTTGAATTGTTGTGGTTCTTGACCGATTGATATTGTTATATTGGGGTATATTGTATTTGGTATACAGTAGCAAAATCATGTATGGCTTCTTAATTACTGATTGTGTTTGTAAGTATACTCTTCATCTCAATAAACAAAGTCGTCGTATAAAATCACATTGGTATTTCTGCAGACTATATTTTAGCTTTTTGTAAAATCGCGTTGGTATTTCTGCAGACTACATTGCTTCCAACTACTTGAGAAGCTTGTTTCCTCTGCACGACCACATGAGCAAACCCAACCACCACTGCCAACCACTGCAAGATTGTTTAGTTGTTGCAAACAATCAAAGAAAAATGCGACTTTGCTGGATGTTGATCCCAAGTTCCCAAGGGGGGAGCCTTCTGCATCAAGTTTCTACCATGTTGACCTCTAACTCAAAAACCGGATACTTTTCTTCTTGCAAGAAAATATATCGCCTTCGTTAGATAGGTCAACAAAGACTAGGAGAATCCCCATTTTAGCCTTGTCTTCTTAACATTTCAGGTAACTGAGTCAGCAACTGCCTAACTCTTTCATGCTGAGAGCAGCATCTAGAAAATGAGAAGCCTGGAGGGGTTCTTGTTCCTGGTGACAATGGAGAGCAGTCTTCATTTCTGCGGTTCTTGGTGATATTGTCGGCAGAGCCATATCTGTCATGGTCGAGAAGTGTCGTGAGCAGGCAACCATGGAGACAACTGCCAAGGAGGATCTGCGGAGGCTGCACCAACTGCTTCTGAGGATATCTTCAGTCGTCGAGGAGGCTGAGGGGCGGTGCGTCACAAACCGAGGGATGATCCGTCAGGTTAGCATGATGATAAAACAATTTTTCAGAGGGTACTACCTTCTCAACTCCTTCAAGTGCATAGAGAAGAAGACCGATGATGAGGAGGTGAGTAGCTCCTCGTTTGCCCAATCAAAATTTAATCCAGCTAAGCGCTTTCGCAGGCTATCTAGTTGCACTCAAATTGAGAGCATGGTAGCTGTTAGAGACAGCATTAAGGACAACATCGTGAGCAAACACAGCCACTGCCAGATTGTGTTGGCGTTAGAAAAAGACGGAAGAGGGCTGTGATCTGACTATTTGATCCCAGCAAAGAAGACGTGCAATGTCAAGTTTCCACCATTTCAAGATCAAATACAAATACTACTTTTCTTCTTTCGAAACAATGTCGCTTTCGTTGGCTTGGTCAATGAAGACTAGGAGTACTAGAACAATTGCTTTCTGAAGCTTTGTTCCAAGCCATCCAGTCAAGAACTGCCTAACTCCTTTGTGCTCAGATCACCATCTATCCAGTGACAGGCTGCGAGAGATTCTTGTTTGTTCGCGCTTCACAATGGAGGCACTCATTGCTGCGGTTCTTAGTGATCTTGTCGGCAGAGTGATATCCTTCGTAGCCGACAAACGCCGCCTGCAGACAACCCCTGAGGAGGATCTGCAGAGGCTGCGTCAGCTTCTTCTGAGGATATCTGCCATTGTGGAGGAGGCTGAGGGGCGGCATGTCGCAAACCAAGGGATGATCCACCAGGTTAGTGCCATGAAAGAGCAAATGTTCAGAGGGTACTTCCTTCTCCACGCCTTCAGGTGCAGAGAGAAGACAACCGAGGACAAAGAGGTGAGGCTTGCTCAATCCAAATTTAATCCGGCTAAGCGCTTTCGTCTCCTTTCTAGCGAAACTCAAACTGTGAGCATCTCAACTGGTAGAGACACCAGCAAAGAGTTGAAACAGGTTGTTCTTGCTCTAGAGAGCATGGTTGTTGATATGAAGGAGTTCGCTATATTTCTCATGAGCTACCCTCGCATGTGCAGACAACCTTATGGGGCATATTTATTTTTGGACAAATGCATGTTTGGCCGCCAAATGGAGAGGGAACAAGCCATCAGCTTCTTGCTACGTTCCGAGCCTCTAGGGAATGGAAAATTTGGTGTCCTTCCAATTGTTGGTCCTGCACTTGTTGGGAAGAGCACTCTTGTGGAGCATGTTTGCAACGATGAGCGTGTGCGCAATCACTTCTCCTTAATATTGCTCTACAGAAAAGATGACCTTCAGGATGAAACGGCAATGACTTTTAGAGATCATTGTGTGATTAAGCATCAAAGTGTTGCCTCGGGTGGAGAAAGGTCGTTGGTTGTCATTGAGCTCATAGGGGATGTGGAAGAAGGGGTATGGAAGAGGCTGCTGCACACTTCTGAAAGATGCATGGCATATGGGAGCAAAATCATAATCACTAGCCGTTCAGAGAAAATGGTCAGTGTTGGAACAACGGTTGCCATCAAGCTAAATTTTCTGTCTAAAGAAGCTTACTGGTATTTCTTTAGGATGCTTGTGTTTGGTAGGGCGGATCCGGAGGAGCACCCAAAACTAACATCCATAGCTATGGATCTAGCCCTTGAGATGCGCGGATCTTTCATGTACGCGTATCAAGTTGCCGCCTTACTAAGAGAAAATCTCAATGCTCAGTTCTGGCGCAGGAGTCTCACACACTTCAGGCAGTACAACCAGAAGAATATCTTGTTGTTAGGTCAGTCTCCAGTGGACGAAGACCAGCCTCGGTATATTTGGAGCATGGCCAAAAGAAGGCAAGGTTATGAGGATCTTAAGTTCTTGCTGCTCCATGGAGGCTACCAAAAAGGGCCTGCTTCTCACAGCGAGGTTCCAAGGATATCTGTGGTTGATCTTCTGTCCGGGACCTGGAGCGCTATGCCGCGGGGCAAATTTGAGGTCTTGGCCTGGAGGTCTCACATACCACCCTACTACATCTACACATCTGATTGTGAGTTTGTCCAACACCAAAGCAGTACCACAGGATAGAGGTACAAGAGAAACGCTCTTTGGCACTGGTGACATCGCTGTGATTTTCTTTGTTGTCTACTGGTCACAACAGATCGGTAGCCAGGCGAGACTTCTCTGCATGTTGGTGCTTGATTTGAGTTGCTGTGGTTCTTGACTGGTTGATATTATATTGGAGTATATATTGTAATTAGCATCCAGTAGCTCATCATGTAAGGCTCCTCAATTGCTGATTGTGTTTGTAAGTATACTCTTCATCTTAATAAAGTTTCCCAAAAGCCTCCGTTTACAAATCTAATAGGAGTGGTTTACATCTCCTCGGACTGTATTTTCACTATTTTGGACAATGGTGATTCATCTTGCGTTGTTCCAGCCACTTGAGAAGCCTATTTGATAGGCCCATACATCAGCTATCTCAGTTATTGATACATTCAGTTTAAAGCCAGCTATATTTACGTGCCAAAGTTTGGAACAAAATCCAGTGGATGTTTCCCCAGGCTCTTTTACCTAGAGCTCATGTCAAATAAACGTTGGTCACTAGATTTGAGTTGATCCAACTTATAAATATCAGAAGGCAACTAACTGGTAATAAGTGGATTTCTTAGTTACACCTATGCTGGCGTTTGCTGATGGTAAACTTATATTTAGGTGGAAAGTAACAAGCGTCGTGGGAGACTTCACTATGATGTCTATGTACACAGATCTTATTAATGGACACACGATATTCCTCCGAAAATACCTTTGGAAACCCAAAATCCAACTAATGATAAAAAATATTTACGGAGTTCCTAAATAAGAAGGACTTGCTTTCTAGAGACAACTTGGTTAAAAGAAAGTGGAACGGGAGTGAAAAATGCTGCTTCTATGAATCGAGCAGATAGTGGAACATCTATTTCTTCCATGTCCTTTTGCTCGGCAAATTGTTTTATTCTACCTTTAATATTTCACCACCAACTAATATCATCAATATGTTTGGTAATTTTCTGAATGGTATCGACAAGAAAAATAAAGCTAGAATACGTATATGTGTTTTGGATTTATGTTGGTCAATATGAAAATGCAGGAACAATATTGTTTTAACAGAATTGGTTAGACTATTTTTTTTGCAGGTTATTCATATGGATATACAATAAGCTACGGCGTTTCCTACTCCTCGAGAACTGGTGGGAATGTATGATTATTATGATTGCCCAGGGTATGTTATACCAGGCTGGCTAGCGGCATATATGATCCTAAATGCTTAGATTGCTCAGTCTTATGTTTAGTTTTCGTTCCTTAATACTTGTATCGACCCTTTGTGATCCTTAAACTCCGGATGTTGAACTGAGTAATAATAGGATGCATGCATCAAGTGATGCAAAGGCCAGGGATATACTCTCCTTTTGGAATAAAACTACACCTTGAACAAACACAAGTACACAACCACTGCCAGATTGTGCTGGCAGCGGGGAAAAACGGAAGAGGGCTGTGAACTGTGTTATGACATTATTTATAAAAACGGAAGAGGGCAGTAAACTTGATGATCCAGCAGCAAGACATGTAATGCGTCAAGTTTCCATTATTTATAAATAAGAAATAAATACTTTTCTTCGTCAAAACAATGTCGCCTTCATTGTCTTGGTCAATGGAGACCAGGAAAGCACCCATTTTCTGATATTTATGGAGCCATTGCGGAGGAGTCTGAGGGTACATGCCCTAGTCGACCTGCATGCGCTGCCACAAAAAGGTCAGTACCATAACTGAAAATGATCAACACGAATAATTCGAGCTAACAAGATGAAAAAAAACATCTGGAAGAACACAGTGAGCAAACATAACCACTCTCAAATTGTGTAGTTGTTAGAAAGAATGGAAGAAAAAAGTGTCGCCATGCAGCATCAAGTTTCCACCATGTTGACCTCTAAATCACATAAATAGAAAGCATGGAGTACTTTTCATCTGGCACAACATATGCTGCCTTCTTTGGAAGGGTCAACAAAGACTAATAAAACCCCGATTTCTGAAACTCATAGCACAATTGTCTTCTTAAGCTTTCAGGTTACCGAGTCAGCAACTGCCTAACTCCTTCAAGCTCAAACCACACCATCTAGAAAGTGAGAAGCCTGGAGGTGTTCTTGTTCTTTCACACTTCACAATGGAGGCCCTCATTTCTGCAGTTCTTGGTGATCTTGTAAGCAGAGCCATATCCATCATGGTCGAGAAGTGTCGTGAGCAGACAACCATGGAGACAACTGCCGAGGAGGATCTGCAGAGGCTGTACCAACTGCTTCTGAGGATATCTGCAGTCGTTGAGGAGGCTGAGGGGCGGTGCATCACAAACCGAGCGATGATCCGTCAGGTTAGCATGATGATAAAACATATGTTCAGAGGGTACTACCTTCTCGACTCCTTCAACTGCAGAAAAAAGAAGACCGATGAGGAGGAGGTGAGTCACTCGTTTGCTCAATCCAAGTTTAACCCGGCTAAGCGCTTTCGCCGTCTATCTAGCAACACTGAAATTGAGAGCATGGTAATTGGTAGAGACAGTGGTAAGGAATTGAAACAGGTTATTGTTGTCCTGGAGAGCATGGTTGCTAATATGAAGGAGTTTGCTATATTTTTGATGAGCTACCCTCGCATGTACCGGCAACCTTATAGCTCATATTTATTCGTGGACAAGTGTATGTTCGGCCGCCAAATGGAGAGGGAAGAAGCCATCAGCTTCCTGCTACAAGCTGAGCCTAATGGAAATTTGGGTGTCCTCCCAATCATTGGTCCTGGACTCATTGGGAAGAGCACTTTTGTGGAACATGTTTGTGATGATGAGCGTGTGCGCAACCACTTCTCCTTGATCTTGTTTTATAGCAAAAACGACCTTAAAGAAGAATCAGTTACAACTTTTATAGATAATTGTGTTATCAAGCATCAAAATATCGCCTCAGGTGAAGACAGGTCGTTGGTTGTCATTGAGTTGTTAGGAGATGTGGATGAAGGGGAATGGAAGAGGCTGCTTCACACTTCTGAAAGATGCATGAAACATGGGAGCAAAATCATAATCACTTGCCGATCAGAGAAGGTGGTCAGTTTTGGAACAACGAAAGCCATCAAGCTAAATTGTCTGTCTAAAGAAGCTTACTGGTATTTCTTCAAGATGCTCGTGTTTGGAAGCACGGATCCAGAGTACCACCCTCCGAAGTTGACGTCCCTAGCCATGGAGCTAGCCCTCGAGATGCGCGGATCTTTCATATTCGCGCATGTCTTTGCCGCCTTGCTGAGAGAAAATCTTAATGATAGGTTCTTGTGTAAACTTCTCGGAATGGCTAGGGCATACGCGCAGAAGAATTCATTGGTGCTCGATGAATATCCCAAGGATGATATGTCTCGGTACGCTTGGAGCATTGATGATAACCTGCAAGGTCCCGAGGATCGTACGTTATTTCGGATACAACATAGTCAACAAAAAGGTCTTGATGCTCACGACGAGGTTCCAAGGATAACATTGATGGATCTTCTATCTGGGACCTTGAGCACTATGCCGCAGGGAAAATTTGAAGTGTTGTCCTGGAGGTCCCTCATACCACCATACTATAGCTACATATATGCTTGTGAGCTTCTGTGGCACAATAACACCACGCCATAGTTCTCTTCGTAATATGTTCAACCTTTATGACCGACAGTCCAGGTTTGAATTTGTGTTGCATGAGTGCGGTTTCGATTTTCTATTCCTCTGGTTTTGGCTTCTACTCTGTAAAACTGTGGATGATAAGTTGGCAATAAAAATGGTCTGGGTTGTTGGTGATTGATCTAAGTTTGTTGTGGTTCTTGATTGACTGGTCTTATGTCGGAGTATGTATGAGAACCAAGCGTTGGCTTGGTGGCAAGGCTAGCGAGTGCGCAGCCAGTCCACCCGGGTTAAAGTCCCCATGAGGAGTGAATTAAATGGGGTTTTATCCGAGCGCGTATAATTCGCTGCTGAAGAGGTCTTATCTATCTAACAATATATAGCCCACGAGAAATCATTCCCAAGGGGTCAACATTTTATATCGGAGTATGCTCTAACTGGTACTCGGTCACTCATCATGTAGTGATCGCTAAGTGCTATCATTGTGTTTGTAATCACTTATATACTTTTCTTCTTAGACATAAAGAGCTTTGTAGAAAACCCAGTGGATGTTTTCGCACACTCTGTTACTTCTCAAAACAGGCTTTCGCCCCGCTATATTAATATAGCAACACACCGATATAAGAGTTCGAACCAAAGAAAATGTTGGATCGGGAACACAAACATGCCAAAAAAAAAACTGCGCCCTCTGACTTTGGCTCACCATGCTCTAAGCACCAGAAGCGTCCAGTACCAAACAACACCTTCAAGAAGGGAAGCTCCATCGACACGGCGCTACTGTCTAGACAAGACAGGTCCTAGGGTTTCTCTCGACACTGAGAGTAAAGTGGATAGAGGATTCCTGCGATGCCCTCTAGGAAAGAATGGTGGCACTCAAAGACGGCACCACGTCAAGGCCGCACGAGCCGACATGGATTTCTCTCGACCCTCGTACACAAAAGAACCGTGCCACAACGGAGCATCAACACCCAACTTCGCCGATTTTGGAGTCACCATCACCGTCTATTCGAGGACACTAGCATGTGGCTTGTAAGACGGAGGCACACGACGAGGGACAACAACCTCACAGCCGTGCGGGAGGGACCCACCTCCACCGTCGAGACACGACCGTAGACCGGACATAGCAGTAGGGGCACACCAGGCCTAGGCAGCCCGTAAAGCCCTATCAACCCTACTGTAACATGCGAGCCGCAACGCTGTCGTCTGCAATCCTAGCCTAGTCTTCATCGCCACCTACAGAAAGCTCCACGGATGCAACGCCTCGGCCTGCCCAAGCATATCTGAGGCCTTCCCAAGCCCATATGGGGCCCGAGATGCCCAGATCTTGGCTGGGGCGAAAGGGAGTGATGCAGCAAATCCATGGTTCCCTGCCGCCGCGCGACGCCACCGCCCAGCCCCACCCAGCCTTGCCGGACCAGAGTATTCTGAGGTGCAACGCCTCCAAGGAAAAGAAGGGTCTCGAGCCAACCCCATGATGTGGGGAGAAGTAAGCCACCGCCACCGGCGTCGCCCAGGGTTTGCCCAACGACCTCTGCTGACGACGGCGACTTTGTTACTCACTCTTCAAATAATTATCTCGTATAGTATTGTTTTCCGTGATGCTGGTTAGCAGTGTCTTGAAGTGCCACTTCTCACAATGCTGACCTCTAAATCAAAAACAGATACTACTATTTCCTCCTGTCCATATTAATAGCCTCAAACTTTGTCTAGATATTAATACATTTATCTAAATACTTAACTAGATATATACGAATCTAGATAAAATTGAGTGCATTACTATAGACCAGAGGAAGTACTTTATAGACCAGAGGAAGTACTTTTCCGCTGTCACCAGCGATGTCGCCTTCGTTGAATGGGATTCTGAAATTTGTGGCAGAGTTGGCTTGTGAAGCTTTCAGCTGACCGTTGAATGTCACCAAGCTATATCAACTTCACGTTCACTCCTTCAAGTTCAGAGCACCTGGAGCTGACGTCAAATAAATGTTGGTCAGCAGATTTGAGTTCATGAGTTGGCCAGTAGGCAGTAGGCACATCAAGTAGGGCCCCGTTCGTCTACTTGGAATTTGCTGGTTGATGTTTTCGCTCCACGTGCCTGACCGACGGTTGAACCGATCACTTCGTCCACCTCACGGAAGAACAGATTACCGAGGACATCTCTCAGCGACTCAGGGAACAGATTACTGAGTTCTTTTTTTAGGTAGAGTGCACCAAAAAAAACAAGACCCTGAATCTGACGCACTAAATATGAAAATGGCAATGAGGATGAGACGACAGCCTCTTTTCAGTGATAATTCTGTTTATCTAACAAGCCACTCTTCATTTGTATAGTTTTGCCTACTTCTGTAACTAATTTTCTACTGTAGACTATAAAATAAGCACACCACCAGCAACCACAAAAATGAGCCATGAACACTCTCCGGCATTATTAATTCGTTGAAAGCAAAAAAAATGTTATGCATCCCACGAGCCATGAACACTCTCCAACATTATTGGGTGAACGAAATAATACTGAACAACGAATTGAAAATCATAATTAAGCCATGAACACTATCATGCTGGAGTAGTAAGAAACACGGATAAGACAATAAAACAAAATAATACTGAACAACGAATTGCAAATCATAATTTCACAAAAAAAGAATTGAAAATCATAATTAATGCAAATAAAAAGTAGTAAGAAAAATGGTAAATACAATTGGGTGAACGAATCCAGATACACATAAGTAGCTGTCGCGGCTATGTCATGCATCCCGCGAGCTGTTATCCGCTTCGGGGCCACGTATGACTGATTCCACCGTTGATGCCAACTAGATAAAGATATACTTCCTCCGTTCTAAAATATAAGATATTTTAGCTTTTTTTCTAAAACACGTCAGTGTGTAGATTCAGAGTAAAATGATTGAACCTACAAACTAAATGAAAAAAACGTCTAGATACATGTGTTTTAGAAGAAAAGAAGCTAAAACATCTTATATTTTGGAAGTAGCTGTCAAAGTTTCCACCGTGTCAACCTCTATATCAAAAACAAATAATTTTGTTCTATTGGGATTGTGATGTCCCTGTTGAAATTCGTGTGCAGTTTGCATCAGCAACCATTTAAAGTCATCGAGTCAGAAACTGTATCGATATGCACCTATAGTGATCGAATCAGTGTCAAATAAAAAAACAGTCAGCGCTGTTCTCCTGCCACGATAATATGTCCCCTTCGTTGGATGGGTCAACAAAAGACTAGAAGAACCTCTGTTTTTTTCTCGCAAAGAAGACTAGGAGAACTCCCCACCCCCATGGCCCCATTTCCTTCTCAACTGGCACTATTGTCTTCTTATGATTTCAGCTGATCGTTCAGCTTCACCAAACACCAATTGCCTAAGCCTAACACCTTGAAGCTCAGAGCACCATCTAGCCGGTGAGAAGGCCTGGAGGAGTTCGTCTGCTCATCACAATGGAGGAGCTCATTTCTGCATTTCTTGGGGATCTTGTGAGTCGAGCGATGTCCGTTGTGGTCAAGAAGTGCCTCGAGAAGACAACCGCCGAGGAGGATCTGCAGAGGCTGCACCAACTGCTTCTGCGGATATCTGCAGTCGTCGAGGAGGCTGAGGGGCGGTGCGTCACAAACCTAGGGATGATCCGTCAGCTTAGCATGATGATAAAGCAAATGTTCAGAGGGTGCTACCTTCTCGACTCCTTCAAGTGCAGGAACAAGACCAATGATGAGGAGGTGAGTCAGTGCTCGTTTGCTCAATCCAAATTTAATCCGGCTAAGCGCTATCGCTGCCTATCTAGAAACACTCAAATTAAGAGTATGGTAATTGATAGAGACAGCATCAAGGAGTTGAAACGGGTTGTTCTTGTCCTGGAAAACATGGTTGTTGACATGAAGGAGTTTGCTATATTTCTGATGAGCTATCCTCGCATGTACCGCCAACCTTATGGCTCATATTTATTTTTGGACAAGTGTATGTTCGGCCGCCAAATGGAGAGGGAACAAGCCATCAGTTTCTTGCTACAAGTTGAGCATGTAGGGGGTAGAAATTTGGGTGTCCTACCAATTGTTGGTCCTGCGCTTATTGGGAAGAGCACTCTCGTGGAACATGTTTGCGACGATGAGCGTGTGCGCAATCACTTCTCCTTGATCTTGCGCTACAACGGAAACAACCTTGAGGATGAAGCAGTAAGCACTTTTAGAGATCATTGTGTGGTCAAACATCAAAGTATTACCTCGGGTGAAGAAAGATTGTTGGTTGTCATTGAGCTCTTAGGGGAGGTGGATCAAGAGGCATGGATGAGGCTCCTGCACTCTTCGGAAAAATACATGAAACTTGGAAGCAAAATCATTATCACTAGCCGATCAGAAAAGGTGGCCAGTTTTGGAACAACAGAAGCCATCAAGCTAAATTGTCTGTCAAAAGAAGCTTACTGGTATTTCTTCAAGATGCTCGTGTTTGGTAGCACGGATCCAGAGGAGCACCCGAATTTAACATCCATAGCCATGGAGCTAGCCCTCGAGATGCGCGGTTCTTTCATATATGCACATGTTGCTGCTGGCTTACTTAGAGCAAATCTCAGTGCTCGGTTCTGGTTCAGGGTTCTCAGACTGGCTAGGGAGTACACGCAGAAGAATAACTTGGTTTTCAGTGAATATCATGAGGATCATATGTCTCAGTATGCTTGGAGGATTGCTGAAGCACTGCCAGGTTCCGATGATCCTAAGTTATTCTTGATACATTATGGTCACCAGAAAGGGTCTGCTGCTCAAAGCGAAGTTCCGAGGATAACAATGACGGATCTTCTATCGGGGACCTGCAGCAATATGCCGCGGGGCAAATTTGAGGTCTTGTCCTGGAGGTCCCTCATACCACCGTACTATAGCTACATATATGTTTGTGAGTTTGTGCGGCACAAGAACATCACCACATAGTTATCTTCGTGTTTGCTCGACTAATTATATTTGGATGAACAGATTGGCATGTATTAGAATTTATTGCGCTCTGGTCTAAATGATGGTGCTTTATCTGGGTTGTTGTGGTTCTTGATCAATCGACCTTATATTGAAGTATACTGTAATTGGTACCTAGTAGCTCAGCTGGTACTGATACTTAGTTACTGATTGTGTATGTATTCACTTGTGTACTTTAGAATATCTCCACCAGTGGCCTCCAAAGGGTGCTAGAAAACTGTGCCGGCAAGCCGTTTGAGGGCACCGACCCAAACTGCCGGCACTATGGGGGCGCCTTCCCATACCAGCGCCCCCCAACATCACCCCCCAAAACATTTCCAAATAAATTCAATTCAAATTTAGGTTTTTATACAAAGTTTGAACGGGATTTAAACTTAAACTAACCTAAAACTAACATACAACCGGCGGCTAGGTTTTGTGCCGCCACGGCCCTACTTGCCATCGTCGTTGCCAAGGTCGGTCCATGCGGACTGCGGCCAGGGGTATGGCCAATCCGCCTACATCGGCACCTGCACCTGCGGCGTACGGAGAGACGCCCCTGGCTGCGGAGGAGGTAACCCTTGGGCTAGTGCAGACTCGTGTAGTGCCTCGAACGTGCCCGTCCATTATGCCTCCTTCTCGAGCCGCGCCAACTTCTCGGACAGCTTGATGGCATGGCGGTAGGCCTCTTCCGTTTCGATGTCCGTGGCTGTAGCGGCAACTCCTCCTCTTGCTTGACGGCCGCCAAGTAGGAGAACTGTCCCTCGTAGTCCGCCGTGTTGTCAAGGTTTCCTCGTTAGCCCCCCCTCCCCTGCGGTGGCGATGAGTCTGCGACTGGTGGAAATGTACAGAAGACAATGTCGCCTACCCATGGCGGTATTGCGGAAGTACCGGTGTTTCCTATGGCGTGGTGCAGACGACACCTCCCTCTTGACCTCCCCAAAGTACATCGGTCACCGTCGCACATAACATTGAGACTAGGGCGGAAGCCGTGCTGGGCGAGGATGATGTCGACATCAAGGTGGTCCTAGTAGCGGTAGTGCCCGTTGCGGTTCCATAGCCCGCCTATGGGACGGCCGGCACCGCCAATGCCTCCTCGCGCTTCAGCTGGAGGAGCGCCACCCAGAGGGCGTCATGGGCCTAGTATGGGATTCGTCTGCTGCTCCGGAGTGAGGCTCCACGGCATCGTAGGTTCACCTCCTCCAGATCTTCGTCGCATGGAAGGGGCGGGATGGCGTACCCACCTTTGCTGATGTTCCATCCACTAGGGAGGCACCCGTCTTGCGACAAGAGGAGGTTGTTCCCGGCTAGGACAGTTGCCTCGTCGATGTTGAGGTTGCACAGATGGCGCATGCCTTCCGCCGGCGCTACCGCTTCCGCCCTCCTCGTGGTCGTGCCGGCCCATGGTGACCGGCGAGGAGGAAGGCGAGGTGAGGCGAGTTTGTTGCGCCGATGGAAGAGGGGCATTCTTTTTTTATGGGAGCCGAGGAAGGTAGGCGAAACCAGCGGGGTATCATTACTCCAGCACATCGGGAGTCAAACCATTGGCGTGTCACATCGGTGGATGAATGGAGTAAAAAAAGATCTTTTGGTCCTTCAACCGTTTTTTTACATCGATCGGTTAGAGATGCCCTTGTTGAAGTGTATAAGTGGATTGCACTAGTCCTTTCCATCAGTTCGGACTTTTGGTTGCGTTAGCTAGTGCATGAAGCTTGACATGGTAGCCAACGCAACCAAAAGTCCGAACTGATGAAAAGGGCTAGTGCAATCCACTTATACACTTCAACATCCCCTCTCACGTGTGACGGGGAGAAGTCAGCACGTGCAACCGGAAGAGATGGGGCGCATGCCTTTCGCCGACGCTACCGCTGTCACCCGCCTCGTGGTCGTGGCGGCCCATGGTGACCGGCGAGAAGGAAATGACTAAAGAGGAAGGCAAGGTGAGGCGAGTTTGTTGCGCCGATGAGAGAGGAGCACTCCTTTTTTTACGGGAGCCGAGGAAGGCAGGCGAAACCAGCGGCATATCATTACTCCAGCACATCGGGAGTCAAACCATTGGCGTGTCACGTCGGTGGATGAATGGAGTAAAAGAAATTTTTTGGTCCTCTAACCGGTTTTTTTTACATCGGTTATTGATGCCCTTAGCTCACGGCAGGTCCCTGTTCTTGTTGGTCAAGTAAATTTTGTCGTTGGTACCCAGCCAAGTAGGGCCCTTAACTTCGTCGAGTGAGGATTTTCGGGTCCAAGTTTTCCCTCCACGTGCGTGACCAACCGTGTCCTGCCGAAAAAAGAACAGTCCACATCGTTACCGAGTTGCCGACGACGTCTTTCAGCGACGACTTACTCCCGCTGTACCTTAAATATGCTCAAACATCTAATTAGGTACAGAGACCAGTTGTCTCAAAAAAAAAAAGGGTACAGAGAGACCAGTAGTGACACGCACTGTGTGTGCTGCGACAGTTTAGATGAGGATGGGGCTCACCTCTTTTTCAAATACAAAGAAGTTAAATATGTGTGGAAGGAGCTGGGGTTGGAGAATGAGAGAATCCTTTTGAGACAATGCCCAGATGCAAGAGCTAGCAGTAGTGAAAGATCTGCTAGCAATGACAGAAGAAAAGGGCACTTTGATTGCATGCTTGCTGTGGCAGTGGTGGACACGACAGAACAAATCCAATGCGAAGGAACCTGCTGGATCAAAGGAGAGTCTGCTGAAACAGTTCAGATATTGGGCAGGAGAATTCAAGATATATTGCCAGAAAAACACTCATATACTCCCTCTGTTTATCTATCTATCTAGTATCTATCTATCTATCTTCTATATACTATCTGCTAATTTAAGCTGAGGTAGGTACGTCGTACCAGATTTTCCGTCCGCTTTTACGTTTAACGGTTTTACCCCTAACGGTTTGGTGGTATTACAGCAGTTGCCACCGCCAAGCGGAGTATCCTGAAAAATAGAAAAAACACCCGCCGTCGCCTGTCTTCCTCTCCATCCCCGAGCGCAGCTTTCCTCCCCAATCCTATGCCCCCAATCCAGGCGGGCGCCGCCCCATGGGGGCCGACGCCGTCGTCGTTCAAGAGGGGCGGCGAGGAGGGGGTCGTCGAGGACGAGGAATCCTCGATGGGTGGCGCACCCCTCCGCGCCCACCGCGCCGGGGGCCATGGCCGGCGGTGTCCTTTCCCTCCTACGGGAGGTCTGGCTCGGGGTGCATACGCGTGCTGCAGGCAACAGGGTCATCGTCGGAAGCTCGAGGTAGAGGGGTGCCGTTCCTCCCCGGTTCGCCGCCTATCCTGGTCCACTTCCGCGCTGAGGAGATAGAGGGCGGGAGGAGGCAGCACCGGAGTCCACGGCACTACCGCCCAGCTTGCCGCCGTCCCTGGCTCGCCTCCATCCCTACCGCCGCGCCCTTCTCTGCATCACCGCGACAGCTCGGGGGTCGGCGTCGTGGCCTAAAGCCCGGAGTTCTTCGCCGCTGGCCGCCTCCATTAGCGGGGATACTCCCCTTTCTTCCCCACCACTCGAAGCTTCAAGCGCCGTCGTGGCCTGCCGCACTCCTCGCGTGGGTACCGGTACCGCTCGATGTTGGAGGCCGCAGCCCGGGAGGCACGAAGGAAAGGAAAGAGGAGCGCGACCAGTTTCTCCTCGGGCAGGACGTACAGGGGCAGCGAGCTTCAGGGCAGGGGCCAGGCAAGGCAGCTCAGGGGCGGTGTCGGCCTGGGCTGCGGCCGTCGCGACTCAGGCAAGCGCGGAGCGGATCGAGGCGACGGGCAGGTGACCCAACCGTGCTCGTCGTCCACTTCCGACTTCTTCCGAGGATCCAGTGAAGATAAAAAAAGTCCTTGCCTTTTCTAGATCGGTTTTAGTTGAGATTCGATTTTCCCAAAGCTCCATGGCCACTCCCAATTTCTCCCGGTGTGAATTGCTTCCATGGATTCTTCATGGGATTTCTTCTGATGTGATTTGCCCGTTTGGCAACCTCCCTAGGAGGTCGTGATCCCCTCCATCTCCAGATTTGGCCTGCTATTTTTTTCGCTGTTAAAACAATCGTGTCCTTTTTTCTTTGTTTGGCACAGTATTAATATTTTGTTTTTTTGAAGGTACGACGAAATTGAAGTTTTAAGCAAAGGCCAGTTTATTTAGCTGTCATTTTGAACATCCTACTTGGTCTCAGAACGTACTCGATCCATAGCAATGACAACACTGAACTATAGTCCGCATTCTGCTGTATCTGCTTGTTCTGTTAATGGATCTAAAAAACAGTCCTACGGCAGTGGTGACGGCGCCTGGTCGCCAAAGGCGGAGGGCGTGGAGAGCGCGACCCCACTGCCCCTCTTCGCGCGGAGAGGCAGTGGACCGGTTGTTGGCGCGGCGCAGCATGGCAGAGCTTCCCATCGGCTTGGGTGGAAGGCGGGGCGGAGGGTACTGCAGGATGTGCTGTCGGCGGCTATGCGGGCCCGTTTCGGGCCGTCGCGGCGGCGACGCTGGCCAGCGGGGGAGCATGCGTGGAGGAGGACGGAGGGAGAATCCCTGGGAGATGCTGCCTGGGCGAGGGGCGAAGGCGCAAGGCACGGGAGGCGCGGCAGCTCTGCGGGCCCGATCTAGGCCTGTGTTGGGCTGCTAGGGCCGCACCACGGACGAGCTCGGGATGGCAGGGCAGCGCGCTCGCGTGGTGATGGCGGCGATCGGTCTACTGGCTGTGGAAGAGATGATTGCATT
This sequence comes from Avena sativa, assembly GCA_916181665.1. Taxonomy (NCBI): domain Eukaryota; kingdom Viridiplantae; phylum Streptophyta; class Magnoliopsida; order Poales; family Poaceae; genus Avena; species Avena sativa. The sequence continues at coordinate 362,058,897 of OV702279.1, read as the reverse complement.
CACTATTTGTGTTCTGGAATCATTTTGGTTTCCGGATTCCAAGTCAATACACCGATTTGTTACCGATTCAGGTATAGTGAGAAGTACAGCTGGTTTACTGAAGATAAACTCAATATAAATCATCTATATTATGGTATAAGTCGATGATAATTCATATGACATTTAATTTTAGATTAGTAGCATCGATTTTTCTGAAGAAATATTTTGTATGAGTAGTGTCAGAGTTATGTGATGCATGTGAGCTTTTTAGATGGTCACACGCACCGAGAGTAAAATGATCATTGCATGTTTTTCCTCCACATTTGTGATTTTGATTCGGATTCGGACGGAATCGAGGAGTTCATCCACTTGGTATTAGAGTCTCAGGCAAGATTTATGATTTTCACTATTACACGTTTAAAGTTTGTGTTATGTGATTTTTACTATTGCACGGTACAAAAGACATGGTCGATCAAGAACTGAATGCCATTTTGATTCATTCAGATATGGATTTGAACATATGAAACATTTCGTTGTTCATTTGATTTAGTGTTGCCCGTGGCAACGCACGGGCTTTGTGCTAGTAAATATAAAATGTTTTAGTTTTGTAAAGTAAATGTATCTAGACAACTTTTAGTGTGTAGTTTCGTTTAAATCTAGGCACCTTTTAATATATAGATACATTAGCTTCACAAATCTAAAACATCTTATATTTGTTAGGGTACTATACCCACTTACCCAGATGTCATGCACACCACCAAGAGACAAACTTAAGATTAACATCCACGGATCATTTTTTGAGTTCGGACACATCCACGTGGATACGGGCGATGTACCCGTAAATTTTACAAAAAAATTATACTCGCGAATTTGAACAAACTACTTGAATTTTATCAAATTTTAGGAAATTTTTACAAGGTAATTGAACAGAATTTAAACTAAACTAAACTTAGAGGTGAGGGAGTGTCGTAGCCTACCAGCAACGTCGACACTTCCTGCATGAGCCTTCATTTCCCGCTTGCGGATGATGAGGAATGTGACGCCAATCATGGTGGTGTCGAGGAGCCCTGCGGTGGCGAGGATGGCCTACGTGCAGTCGGCATTGCCCAAAACTTCTTTCGCTCATCGGCATTGTGCCACAGCGGCGGATATGGGCCCTTGCACTTAGCGATAGGGGATGTGCTCGCCCTTGAAGGTGTCATCCCACTACTTGCATTCGGGGGCGTGGCGATGGTGAGCCCTTACCTCAACCGACAACAACCGTCGGTGCCGGTAGTCACCCTCTTCGTTGCGAGCGATGCCAGTGACGCATGCCACCACAGGAAAGCGGCCAAAGTTCTGATGCATGCCTTTTGACATTGACATCATGGTGTTTTGTAGCACGATGATGTTGAGACCGGCCAAGTCCCTCACACCGGCAATGGTGAGGTTGTGCTTCTAGCGGCTGGAGCCGGCCTCGTCATTGTGTGCCATAGCGTCGAAGATGGAGGTGTTCGGCATGGATTGAGAGGTGTGGAGAGGCACCGGTCGAGAATGGCTGATGCTCCCCGCCGAGAAAGGGTAGATAAATTAGGGGCTAGGAGCGGTGGAGAAGTGGCAACACCCACCTAGGGAATCGGCGAGGTGGCTGTGCACCGTTAAACAATAGTGACTACCCTCTATGTCTATGACAGGCTGGGCCCACCTAGCAGAGTCCTACGTGGCGGTGGTGTCTAGGCGTGCCCGACACCCACTAGCTGACCCCGAAGGTTGGAAGACAAGAGGGGGGGGGGGGTGACACAATTTTTTGGCGTCCGGACCCATAGGGGTCTGGTGGGGCATTTTTGGTGTTAGAGCACTCATTGGTCCGATGGGGGGCTATTGGAGTTGCCAGTGTTTTTTTTCTAAAAAAAGGCAATGAGACCATTGTCTCTGGATGCACACATCCTTTTATTAGTAGTTCATCATCAATCCAATTTATTACAAACTCAAGGGTCGCTTAAAGTTGCCACATAAATTAACCAGCAAAAAATAAAAAGCATAGTCGGCCTAAACATCATCTATTCGGTTAGTATGCGGCCAACCACCCCGGTTGACGATATATTCAGTAGCCATAGTATCCCGTTGGTCCTGCGGGAGAAGGAACACACATAGCCACACATAATGTGCCACCATATGAATAATGTGCAAAACATTAACTTTTGTTTCCATTAAAAAAATACCATTCCTGCATCTCCACATATAACAACATAAAGTTGAAACACTAATGTGAATCTTAGCCTAAAAGTAGTTTTCAACCCCATTCAACCAACTTATACACATATTTGCGATGTTGTATGGGCTGGTAGAACATATATAAAGTTTACTATACGCCACAACAAAAGGACATGAAATAAAAATATCTTCAATATCTTCTAGTGCCCCACAAAAGAAACACTTTGTACACTCCATCCTATTTTTTTTGCTAAGTTATCTTTTGTTAGTAAGACCTTTGAGAGAATAAGTCCTTTTTCAAAAGGGAGAATCGGTTGGTTTCTCATGGACTTCAGTGAATTTTGAGAGAGGTACTTGTTGTGTAACACCTCCTTCCACATTAAGTAATTTATAGAGCCATTACCCAATAAAGACTTATTTTGTGTTCAAGCATCTCAACACCCAGATCTTTCGGTCTACAAATAATATTCATTTTGTTAATCTAGATTCAGAAGTTGCCGGTGTAGATATTCTTACTAAATTCCTTTAGAAAGAGTGCGCCGAAAAGAAGAACCTTGAATTTGGTGCACTAAATATGAATGACAATGCAGATGAGATGACAATATCTCTTCAACAACAATTCTATGACCAAGCATCATAATGTTGCCACGAGGGCACTAATGTTGGGCATACAATAGGTTTTTGCACTCTATTTAATTTGAAGATTATTACAATCACATCATAACTAGGTCTAGCACACACGATTAAACCAAGCCATGTAACTTGGAGGATCATATAGATCTTGTAACCATAGGTGTGAAAGTCACACACTATCGTGAGAGAAAGACAATGGATCGTCTAAATGTTTGTTGTAATGCTAAAATTAGAAAATTAAACAAGGGGGCATAACGAGGGCCTTGTTTTGGAATATGGATGGTATGGGTGATTGGTCAAAATATTGCATTATACATGAGGCAATTAGAGAACATAAGTTGGATTTATTGTCTTATTGGAGAGATGATGGTACAATTTTGATGCACATTTTGAAAACGTCTTGCTAGGGGTTTAGAATACTTATGGTAGTTGCCTACCCCCACTTGGCCATTCATGTGGCATCCTTGTTGGAATTAACAATGCAACTCTCTCTGATCGAAAAGTTAAGAAGGGTAAACTTGAGTGTTTTATTACATCTGAGTTGTTACCCCCCTCGGCTCACGATTAGTTTGCGTTTGTGGTTTAGTCAAAGTCAAACTATGTAAGATTTAAACAAATGTTAATGAAATATCAATATTTACAATGAAAAAATATAGCATTGAAATTGTCATAAATTATATTTCCATATTATATTCATATGGTATTATGGCTGTCGATATTTTTTCTATATTTTTGTCAAACTGAATAAAACTTGACTTTGATTAAACCTAAAACACGAATTAAATAAAATTTGGAGGGTGTACTTTTCTTGCTGGGTAATGGCATCTTGGTAACACGTAAAGTTGCGTGCAAACTGGGTATTCATTCGCATGATACAAGGGCAGTGTAGTTTTCAATAGGACCAGAAAGTGATATTTTGCTCTGAATTTCCATTGGTAGTCTCGTGCCCGGTCGATGGTGACAAACTGGAGCGGTCCCAAAGAAAGCTATTATGCGGAATTTGACATGGTCACATTTTGTTTCACGGTCCCAAAGAAAGCTATTATGCAGCAGGCTGCAGACCCATTAATCCCGGTTTGTATCTTAAACCGAAACAAATGAGATCTAACGGTCCAGGACAAATGATTTGGGAGGGTTTTGCCGGGATTAATGGCCCAAATCAAAGGTCCGATTTCTACTAGTGATACGAGGACAGTGTAGTTTTCAATAGGAACCTGAAAGTGATATTTTGCTCCGAATTTACATTGATAGTCTCCTGTCCGGTCGATGCTGACAAACTGGAGCGGTCCCAAAGAAACTGAGTATTACACGTAATTTTACATGGTCACAGTTTGTTTCACGGGTCATATATATAGAGAATAATTGTATGGACATTAACCACGGATCAAATTGAAGAATCTGGTGATTGATGGTAGCGTTCGTGGCATCTTCTTCCAGCGACTAGTGACTGGTACTCGGTGTTGTTCGTCAAGTGGCTATGCTTTGTCCGAATTAACTGACTTACATTTGTCTAGATCGTCAATTCCGGACTGAACGAATATATATATAGGTGAAACCATCAAAGTTTCAGAGCACGGACACCACAAACCAACTCCAACCATATAGCGACTATTCATCATGGATAGTTGGCGTCTCCCAACAATGCTTGCTCTCCTACTAGCCTGCTTGTTCTCCCCGGCCATGGCAGCACCATCGTCCTTGCAAGAACAAGCAGGCGCGCTCCTTGCCTGGAAAGCCACACTCCAAAGCCAACCAGCCCAGCTGCAATCCTGGGAACACAATACATGGCCGTGCAGCTGGCATGGGATCAGGTGCACCACATATCAACCAAGTCATAAGCATGCCGGGTTCCCGGTGATCACCGGGATCTCTCTGCGGGGGCTGGGCCTGAGAGGGCAGCTCGACGCCCTCAACTTCACGCCGCTGGCAACCTTGACGAGCTTCCAGCTCGCGCACAATCAGATAAGGGGTTCCTTACCACCTGCTTTACCATTGTCCTTGTCCAACCTGCGACACCTCATGCTCCAAGAGAATCAACTTTCTGGAAAAATACCCTGGCAAATAAAACACTTGGAGGGCCTCGTAAGTCTGGTCTTGTCCAACAACCGCTTGTATGGTCATATCCCATGTGAACTAGGCTACCTAAAGAAGCTACTTAGATTGGATTTATCCAACAACAACCTCACGGGTCAAATTCCAGAAAAAATAGGGAATGCCACTAAACTCACTGTCTTGTACCTCCATGATAACCAATTATCTGGATATCTTCCTCGAGAACTAGGGTACCTAGTGAATCTAAAAGAGTTGGTCCTCAGTCATAACAAACTTATGGGTTCCATCCCTGATACGTTTTGGAGTTTGAATAATCTCACTGTCTTGTACCTACGGAGTAACCAATTATCTGGGTATCTTCCTCGAGAGCTAGGGTACCTGTTGAATCTGGAAGGGTTGGGTCTTGGTGATAACAAATTCATGGGTTCCATCCCCAATACTTTTTGGAGTTTGAATAAACTCACCGGCTTGTATTTATGGGGTAACCAATTATCTGGATATCTTCCTCGAGAGATTGGGTACCTGGTGAATCTACAAGAGTTGGATCTTGGTACTAACAAATTCATGGGTCCCATCCCCAATACGTTTTGGAATTTGACAAAGCTCACTCTCTTGCACCTAGTGAGTAACCAATTATCTGGATATCTTCCTCCGGAACTGGGGTACCTGCTAAATCTAGAAGATTTGGGTCTTGGTGATAACAAATTCATGGGTTCCATCCCCAATACTTTTTGGGGTTTGAATAACCTCACTGGCTTGTATTTATGGGGTAACCAATTATCTGGATATCTTCCTCGAGAGATTGGGTACCTGGTGAATCTAGAAGTGTTGGATCTTAGTCAAAACAAACTCATGGGTCCCATTCCCAATATATTTCGAAATTTGACAAAGCTCACTTTCTTGCACCTATGGGGTAACCAATTATCTGGAAGTCTTCCTCGAGAACTAGGGTACCTGGTGAATCTAGAAATTGTGCATCTTCATAATAACAAACTCGTGGGTTCCATCCCCAATATATTTGGAAATATGAAAAAGCTCACTATCTTGTTCCTTGATGGTAATCAGCTCTCTGGACATATTCCTCGAGAAATTGGTACCTTAGTTGATCTTGAGCATCTACAGTTGAACAATAACAATCTCTCTGGTCCGCTGCCACCTAAATTGTGTGTTGGAGGTCTTCTTAAGACGTTACATACACATGACAACAACCTGAATGGACCTCTACCACAAAGTTTGGTAAATTGTAGAAGCCTTGTTAGAGTTCGTATTGAAAGGAATCAAATGGAAGGAGATATCTCTAAGTTGGGAATTTATCCAAATCTGGTGTATATGGATATGAGCTCAAATAAACTGTTTGGACAATTATCCGATCGTTGGATGGATTGTGGTAATCTAACTATGCTACGCATTTCAAACAATAACCTCATGGGGAAAATACCTGCAAGTATTGGGAAACTATCTCAGCTAGAGGAACTTGGTCTTTCATCAAATAAGCTTGAAGGGGAGCTTCCAAGTGCATTGGGTAAGCTAAAAAAACTATTCAAATTGAGCCTTGGGGAAAATTTGCTCTATGGAAGCATTCCACAGGAAATTGGAGAACTTCTCAATCTGGAGTTGCTGGATTTGTCATCAAATAACCTAAGTGGTTCAATACAAGGTTCAATCGAGCATTGCTTGAAGCTTAGGTCACTAAATTTGAGTCATAATAACTTCAAAGGAAACATCCCTACAGAGCTAGGGGGGTTGTTCAACTTACAAGACCTCTTGGATTTAAGTGGTAATTCATTTTTTGGGGTGATACCTAGCCAACTAAGTGGTCTTGTCGTTCTAGAAAATTTGAATCTTTCACATAATGAATTAAATGGGTCGATCCCATCAATATTTCAGAACATGCAAAGCTTGACCTCCATTGATGTATCTTACAATGAATTGGAAGGACCAGTGCCAGAGAGCAATCTCTTCAAAGGAGCTCCACTCGAGTGGTTCATTCATAATAAAATGTTATGTGGTGTAGTGAAAGGATTGCCCTCTTGTAGTTTCCCAACTCAGGCCAGAGGGAAAAGTAAAGGATACAGAACACTTCTACTAGTTGCAGTTCCGTCTGTGACATCTCTTGTTCTTGTCACGTTGACATTGATCTTATGGCATGAGAGGAAGAAATCCAAGGAAACTAACACCGATGGAGAACTAACAGAAAGTGTCTTCTCAGTTTGGAGCTTCGATGGGGCAAATGTGTTCAAGCAGATCGTTCAAGCAACCAATGATTTTAGTGAGGTACATTGCATAGGAACCGGGGGATATGGATCTGTCTTCAAAGCTACACTTGCAACATGTGAAGTATTTGCGGTGAAGAAGATACACATGACAGAAGATGATTCAGTGTTTAATCGTGAAATCGAGGCATTGTTGCAAATTCGGCACCGAAATATTGTAAAACTATTTGGGTATTGTTCCTCTAACAAAGGAAAATTTCTTATCTATGAATACATGGATAAAGGAAATTTGGCAGAAACACTTAGAGCTATTGAAAGGGCAGTTGAATTGAACTGGAAAAGGCGGATCAGTATCACGCTGGACGTGGTTCGAGCTTTGGCATACATGCATCATGAGTGTTGGTCACCAATTGTTCATCGTGATATAACAAGCAGCAACATTTTGCTAGATGTGGAATTTAGAGCTTGCATCTCCGATTTTGGTATGGCTAAAGTTCTCAATAGTAATGGCCCGAATATCACGAGGCTTGCCGGGACAAAAGGGTATATTGCACCAGGTAATAAATAAATCAAACCTTTTCGACTAGTTTTTCAGTATTGGCAGTACTACATATGCACGTACATGTATGCAGACATGTATTCTGAAATTCTGATCATTACTGAAACGTTTATTTGCAATGCTAATTAACTTTTGTTAATTGCAGAGCTAGCATATGCAGACTATGTGACGGAGAAATGTGATGTATATAGCTTCGGAGTTCTTGTTCTAGAGCTGTTTTTGGGATCCCATCCAGGCGACCTGCTCTCATCCATGTACCTGAAAACCAACAGGAGTGAAGTGTGCCTGAAGGATCTACTGGACTCCAGGCTCTCGCTTCCGGATGCTGGAACCGCTTCAAATATATACAGCGTGCTTAGTGTTGCAGTTCAGTGCGTGGATCCTAACCCAGCACGCAGACCGACGGCAAAGCGTGCCAGCGATGAACTACTATCTGCTGCTGCTGGAATTAAAACATGTGAAGATCACGTTGATTACCTGCACGCTGGCCTCATTTTTCCTACACAGTAGTGTTCCTACGGACATTTGGATGATGAACTGGTGCTGTATGTATCATATAGTTTCATATCTGCTATGGAGTACCAGTACAGTGTTTGCTTAAATAATTGGGAACTGATTGGGTTGATGCATGCACGTAATTAATGATTGTTCCTTTGCATGATAGGGGTGTTGAATGCAGTGATCTCACTTCTGTATATTAAACTCCAGAAAAAAGCTATGTGCTCAAAAGATATGTGCTGTGCTGAAATTTGAATTGTGAATGATATTAATTATGGGAAAACGATAATAATCCCCTAGGGATCGCACGCGACGCGTTCCCTGGCTCGCTCGATCGGGCGACACGCGTCCACGGGTCCCACACCCACCTCTTCTCTCTTTCCCTTATCTCTTCCCCTTCCTTGACTCCTGGCATATCCCAAATCAGTGTTTCCCGTTGAACTCCATGAGAGAAACTCGTCTCCGCCGCCCGCCGTCCTCCCGGTGCCCATCCCCCACGCCATCCCCACTCCATCCCTATCCCCAATTCCTGTCCACCGCCCGTGAGAAGTGAGTTCTAGCTGGCTGTTGTCGGCGGCCTTCTCCAAGACCTCCGGTGTCCCCTGCTACCAGCGACAAGGCATGTTGCTACCAAACCAGGACGGCGTTGCTACAGAAAGCGAGGCGGTTTGCTACCACAGGACGGCGGCACAACTTCGGCTGGCGCTACCACGGGACGACGGTGCTGCTACAGAGATGAGGCGCTTTGCTACCACATCACGACGGTGATGCTACAAGGGCAAGGCGACGATGCTACATCGGGCGAGGCGCTTTGCTACCAGTGATGCTACAAGGGCGAGGTGGCGCTGCTACAATTGACATGGCGGTTTGCTAACACAGCACGGTGGTGATGCTACAAGGGCGAGGCGGCGCTGCTACAGTGGGCAAGGCGGTTTGCTACTGGTGATGCAACGAGGGCGAGGCGGCACTGCTACGACGGCAAGGCGGTTTTGCTACCACGGCGAGGTACGGCTGCTACCACGGCGAGGCGCAGTGCTTCTAGAGCATGGGACACTGCTGCAAGTCGGCAATAACGCTGTGGGGGTGGCGGTGCTACCAGCCAGCATCAACGGCAATGATTAAGTATTCATGTGAGAGGCTGGGTAGCGCCACCGCGAGCGGGCCTTGCGGCCAGAAAGGCCAGCGCTCGTCAGGTCCTGGTGCATGATGGGGATTTTTTGTGTGCATGTGGTCGTGGTCAAATCAGATCGTACGGTTCCGTTGGCCTCTATCCGACGGCTCGAGATGCGGGGGATCGGAAGCCGAGGACGCGTTGCTAAAAAGATATGTACTGTGCTGAAAAGATATGTACCGTGCTGAAAACTGCCGGCCACACGAGAAGAAGCTTTTGTGCGGCGCCTCCCACATAGAATTCTCCAACAATAGATAGGGTCCTTTTTGTAAAAGTTGAAGGCTTGGTTGTATCTCCTTTTTACTTTGAGGTCCTCTCTATAATATATGAACCCACTGTTTAATGCAGTTTGGACTCTTGAGGTTTTTCCTGTGTTAAAAAAACAATATATGATGATTTCGTATATCAACAACCCCAAAATCGCCCCCCCCTACCCCTACACCCACCCACCCACCCACCCACCGCCACAGACACACAACATAGAATTCAACATGTAGATTTCCATTAGTTATTCATGTACTCCCTCCGTCCCGAATTAACTAACGCGGCGGCTTTTTTGCAAAAAACACCCTGATGTTTTTCACCTAAAACCCGCACTCCTTGGCCATCTTCTTCCTCCTCGCGTTCCCCTCCGTGTCCCTAGCCCTGTCTCGCGCGACCACCGCCGCCTCATGTCCCTTCTCCTCGCTGCCCCCGTCCCCTCGTCTCGCCGGCCACCCCCGTCCGGCGTCGTCCCCCGACCTTCCCTCGTCCGCTCCCCCGCCGACGCTGAACCCAGTCCCCCAAGCTGAACCCTCTTCTCCTGCTCCCATCCAGCAATCTCACCTAAAAAACTATTCTTTGAGCTGGGGATGAAGGTCAGCTTCCCACCGGCATCTCGAGGAGAGAGAGATATAGAGGTGGACAATCAAGTGAAGGGAATATGCCCTGAGAGGCAATAATAAAGTGTTTATTATGTGTATTCCAAGTATATGATAGATGTTTATTTTGCATGCTATAATTGTATTAATACGGAAACGATAATACATGTGTGTTTAATAAACAAACAGAAAGTTCCTAGTTATGCCTCTCTCATAAACTAGCTCGTTGATTAACAAGATGATCAAGGTTTCCTGATCATGGACATTGGATGTTGTTAATAACGGGATCACAACATTAGTGTAATGGTGTGATGAACATTCATCCGAAGTATAGCATTACGATCAAAGTCATTGAGTTTATATTGCTATAACAACTTACGAAGTGATCCTAATCCTTAGACCATGAGATCATGTCAATCACTAACACCGGAAGAGTTTCTTGATAACATCAAACGTCACACCGTAACAGGGTGATTATAAAGATGGATTCAGAACTAATAAAGTGTTATGTTGAGGCTCATGGATCGAGAATGGAATTTGTTCATCCCGATGACGGATAGATATACTCTGGGCCCTCTCGGTGATATCACATTGATTAGCTTGCAAGCAAGTGATTTGATCACTAGAATGTTATATCACAGGAACGAGAAAAGAGTGCATGTCGGTAACGAGATCAAACTAGGTATGGAGATACCGATGATCGAATCTCGGACATGTAATATATCGTGAAACAAAGGGATTAAGATATACTAGCGTAAAAGGTTCCGACGATCACAAGAAAGTCATCGTTGAATGTGTGGGAGTCAGTATGGGTCTCCAGATCCCGCTTCTGATTATTGATCCGAGAGGGGTCTCGATCATGTCCGCATTATTCACGAACCGTAGGGTGACACACTTAAGAGACACCGACATCCAATTGGAGCAAATGTTTCATGCCGAAAGAATGAACAAGCGCAGGAATTTATTTCACTAGATACCGAAACAGGTTTTCGGGTGAAATTGCATAAAGTGGTTATGCATGTGAAATAGAATTCTAGCAAGGGGTTATTTGTGAATGTTTGTCATTAAAGTAATTGACAAAATTCTGAATAAAATAAAAGAGTTTTATTTAATGAGAGTTTGCATTAAATTTGGTGGAAATTTAATGGGAATTTGAGTGGACTTTTGAGTGGATGGAATTTAAAGGAGATTTGTGAGTGGAGTGTCCACCCACATGAAGAGGGGAGGGCAAGGGGGCAGCCCCCATGCGCCGGCCACCCCCTTGGGGTTCCCCCCTCCTCCTATAAAAGGAGCCCCCCTCCTCACTTGTCTCTCACACCTCCTCGTGAAGGATCTCTCTCCCCCTCTAGAATTTATCCCCCATGGTCTCGGACTAGCGAGATACATGTTCCCGGTGGCTATTCGGCAAGAAAGAGTTGTGCTTCCGCTGTATCGCTGGAGCGAGGAGGCGGAGGTTGCTCGGTGCCTCGAACGTGTGTGCGAGCACGGATGCGCTGCTGATTTGCGGCGCTAGGACTTCCTCTCGATCTTGAGATCGGCAAGAGATCGTCTACATCAACCACGAGTTAAACTCGTTAAGCTTTGTCGGTCTTCAAGGGTATGTTCTCTACGGATATACATCCGTCCGTTGTTTGTATCTAGTAGATAGATCTTGGTATATAGTTCACATCGTAGGAAATTTTTTGTTTTCTATGCTGCGAACCCTACAGTGGTATCAGAGCCGGATCTATGCGTAGATACTTTACACGGGTAGTACACATATGAGTATGTGGGCGATGATGATCATGTTGTTGCTCCTTTGTTGTAATTTTGGATATTGGTGGCATAGTGGGATGAAGCGGCCCGAACAAACTTTACATGTCCTCGCACATGAGACCTGTTCCACGCTTGACATGCAACTAGTTTGCATAAGTGGCTAGCGGGTGTCTGTCTCTCCTACTATAGTCAATATCTATTTTGCAAGCGAGTTGTCAACAATTTGATTATCCTAGTTGTGGTTCATGTTCGTAGGTAAGAACGGTTCTATCTCGAAAGCCCTAAGCCACGTAAAACTTGCAATGGATAAATTAGAGGCGTCTAGTTTAGATTGTTGCTGGGCTAGTGTTATGATATGGTAGTGTTGTAAGTAGAAGTATGAGATGATACTATTACAACACACATAGCGTGTAAAATCCATAGACCTTGGATTTACACATATAGGTATGATAATGATCATACCACGATGCACATGATAGAGATCATCTGCGGGAACCATATAATTTCACTAATAAACATATGATGTTTGATAGCATCTTATATTGCTTGTTTAGCGCTTTGTTAGCATAATAAGATGATCCCTCATTTAAATATCAAGATAAGAATGTGTTCTTCCTTTAGTATGCACCGATTATGTTTTCGTCGCTCCAAGACATCACGTGATGATCGGGTGTTCTTGGATCCACGACCATATTTCGGGTGTAAAACAGTTACACATGCGAATACTAAGGTTCTAACTTGGCGAGCCTAGCATGTACAGACATGGCCTCGGAACACGGACCGAAAGGTTAAGCATGAGTCATATAGTTGATATGATGCCCATTTGATGCTCGCCTTTGAAGCTATACCGACTCACGTGATGATCGGACTTGGTGTAGTGGATTTGGTTCATGTAATCACCAAAAAGGCACGAGGGATGTCGTTTTTGAGTGGGAGTTCATTCGTAATAAAGATTAGTTGAACTCAATCTATCATACACTTAGTCTAAACTTTACAAATTCTGTTGTAGATGGCACCACCTGCTTTTAATTTCAATGTGTTCATGGAGAAAGAGAAACTAGCAACGAACGGTAGCAGCTTTACCGAATGGGCCATGAATTTGAGGATTCTCCTCTCTGCTGCACAAAAGCAATATGTGCTAGAAGCGCCGTTAGGCCCCCCCCCTTTTGATGATGCCCCTGACGAGGAGAAGAATGTCTATCAGACTCGTCAGGAGGACCACAACTTAGTTCATTGCGGCATATTGTATGGGCTAGAGCCGGAACTTCGAAAGCGTTTCGAAAACGGCAATGCATTTGATACAATGGGTGAGTTGAAAATGATTTTCGACACACATGCTGCTGTAGAGAGCTACAACGCTTCAGAAAAGTTCTTTAGCTGCATGATGGAAGAGCACAGCTCCGTTAGTGAGCATGTACTCAAGATGTCGGGTTACGCCGATAAGCTTGTGTCCTTGGGAATATCGATTCCCATTGACTTAGGCATCCATCGTGTTCTGCAGTCTCTGCCACCTAGCTATAAGAGCTTCGTGATGAACTATAATATGCAAGGCATGAAGAAGTCTCTCCCCGAGCTTCTGTCAATGCTTAAAACTACAGAAGTGGAGATCAAAAAGGAACATCAAGTGTTGATGATCAATAGGAACACTGGTTTCAAGAAAGACAAGAAGGGAAAACGGAAGGGAAGTAAGGGCGGAAAGCCGGTTGCCGCGCCTGAAAAGAAACCCCGAGTTGGACCTAAGTCTGATTCCGAGTGCTACTATTGTAAGGGGACTGGCCACTGGAAGCGCAACTGCCCCAAGTATCTGGCAGACAAGAAGGTCGGCAAGGCAAACAAAGGTATATATGATATACATGTTATTGATGTGTACTTGACTAGTGCTCGCAGTAGCACCTGGGTATTTGATACCGGTTCAGTTGCTAATATTTGTAACTCGAATCAGGGGCTGCGAAACAAGCGACCGCTAGCAAGGGGTGAGGTCAAGATGCGTGTCGGCAATGGATCAAGTGTTGATGTGATCGCCGTCGGAACGCTGCCTCTCCACTTGCCATCGGGATTAGTTATAAACTTAAATAAATGTTATCTGGTGCCTGCACTAAGCATGAACATTGTATCTGGATCGTGTTTGATGCGAAGTGGTTATTCATTTAAATCCGAGAACAATGGTTGTTCCATTTATATGAATGAAATCTTTTATGGTCATGCACCGATGATGAATGGTTTATTTCTATTAGATCTCGATGATAATGTTACACATATTCATAATGTTGATGCTAAAAGGATTAAACTTAATGATGATATATCCGCATATATGTGGCACTGCCGTCTAGGTCATATTGGCGTTAAACGCATGAAGAAGCTCCATTCGGATGGACTTTTGGAATCACTTGATTATGAATCATTTGATACATGTGAGCCATGCCTTATGGGCAAGATGACTAGAACGCCGTTTTCCGGTTCAATGGAACGGGCGACAGATTTATTGGAAATCATACATTCTGATGTATGTGGTCCAATGAGTGTGTCGGCGCGAGGTGGATATCGTTATTTGTTACTTTCACGGATGATTTGAGTAGATACGGTTATATCTACTTGATGAAACACAAGTCTGAAACCTTTGAAAAGTTCAAGGAATTTCAGAATGAAGTGGAAAATCATCGTAATAGAAAGATCAAATTTCTACGGTCATACCGTGGAGGTGAGTATCTAAGTTACGAGTTTAGCACTCACATGAAAGAGTGTGGAATTGTTTCACAACTCACACCTGCCGGAACACCACAGCGAAATGGTGTGTCGGAACGTCGTAATCGTACTTTATTAGATATGGTTCGATCTATGATGTCTCTGACGGACTTGCCGTTGTCATTTTGGGGTTATGCACTAGAAACTGCTGCATTCACTTTAAATCGGGCACCATCTAAATCCGTTGAAAAGACACCGTATGAATTGTGGTTTGGAAACAAACCTAAGCTGTCATTTCTTAAAGTTTGGGGATGCAATGTTTATATGAAGAAACTTCAACCGGATAAACTCGAACCCAAAGCGGAAAAATGCGTCTTCATAGGATACCCTAAAGAAACTATTGGGTATTCCTTCTATCACAGATCCGAGGGCAAGGTTTTTGTTGCCAAGAATGGATCCTTTCTAGAGAAAGAGTTTCTCGCGAAAGGTGTGAGTAGTCGGAAGGTAGAACTCGAAGAGGTTGTGGAACCTTCTCTTCAAAGTATGGCGAGTAGTGTAGCGCCGGAAGTTGTTCTGGAGTTGGCTCCACCTGTTGAAGAGGGAACTAATGATAATGATCATGAAACTCCGAAAGAGAGTACTACCGAACCTCGCAGGTCAAACATGACGCATGCAGCTCCCGAGCTGTACGGAAATCCTGTCATAAATTTCATGGTTGATGAAAATGATGACCCTGTGACGTATGAAGAAGCGATGATGAGCCCGGATTCCAACAAATGGTTAGAAGCCATGAAATCCGAGATGGAATCCATGTATGAAAATCAAGTTTGGAACTTGGTGGAACTACCTCACGACCGAAAGGCCGTGGAGAACAAATGGATTTTCAAAAGGAAAACTGATGCTGATGGTAATGTGACCGTCTATAAAGCTCGACTTGTCGCAAAGCGGTTTCGACAAATTCAAGGAGTTGACTACGATGAGACTTTCTCTCCCGTAGCGATGCTAAAGTCAGTTAGGATTATGTTAGCAATTGCTGCATATTTCGATTATGAGATATGGCAGATGGATGTCAAAACCGCGTTTCTCAATGGGAATATTGAAGAAGAGTTGTATATGATACAACCAAAGGGTTTTGTCGATCCTAAGGATGCTAACAAGGTGTGCAAGCTTCAGCGATCCATCTATGGATTGAAGCAAGCATCACGAAGTTGGAATCTCCGCTTTGATGAGGTGATCAAAGAGTTTGGATTTGTCCAAACTTATGGAGAAGCTTGTATTTACAAGAAAGTAAGTGGGAGCAATGTGGCATTTCTGATATTATATGTGTATGACATATTATTGATCGGAAATGATATAGATCTTTTAAACAGTGTTAAAAGTTATCTAAACAGCAAATTTTCAATGAAGGACCTAGGTGAAGCGTCATACATATTAGGCATAAAGATCTATAGAGATAGATCTAGGCGCCTAATAGGGCTATCGCAAAGTACATACCTTGATAAGATTTTAAAGAAATTTAAAATGGACGGAAGTAAGAAGGGGTTCTTACCTATGTTGCAAGGCAAGACATTGAGTAAGACTCAAAGTCCGGCTTCGGCGGAAGAAAGAGAGATAATGGACAAAGTCCCCTATGCTTCAGCCATAGGCTCTATAATGTACGCCATGCTATGTACAAGACCGGATGTGGCACATGCTATTAGTTTGACTAGTAGGTACCAATCGGATCCAGGTTCGGAACACTGGATAGCGGTCAAGAATATCCTTAAGTACTTACGAAGAACTAAGGATATGTTTCTTGTATACGAAGGTGAAGAAGAGCTCGTCGCTAAGTGTTATGTCGACGCTAACTTTGACACCGATCCGGATGACTCTAAGTCTCAATCCGGATACGTATTTCTCATGAATGGCGGAGCGGTTAGTTGGAGGAGCTCCAAACAACCTGTGGTAGCGGGATCAACAACGGAGGCCGAATATGTTGCTGCTTCAGAAGCGGCTCAGGAAGCAGTTTGGATGAAGGAGTTCATATCCGAACTAGGAGTGGTGGCAAACGCGTTGGACCCAATGGTGATCTATTGTGACAACAATGGTGCCATTGCCAATGCCAAAGAGCCAAGGTCTCACAAGCATTCCAAACATATTAAGCGCCGGTTTCACTCCATCCGCGAGCATGTCAAGGATGGAGATATAAAGATTTGTAAAGTACATACGGATCTCAATGTAGCAGATCCGTTGACTAAAACTCTCCCTAGAGCAAAACATGATCAACACCAGAACTCAATGGGTGTCAGATTTATCACTATGTAACTAGATTATTGTCTCTAGTGCAAGTGGGAGACTGAAGGGAATATGCCCTGAGAGGCAATAATAAAGTGTTTATTATGTGTATTCCAAGTATATGATAGATGTTTATTTTGCATGCTATAATTGTATTAATACGGAAACGATAATACATGTGTGTTTAATAAACAAACAGAAAGTTCCTAGTTATGCCTCTCTCATAAACTAGCTCGTTGATTAACAAGATGATCAAGGTTTCCTGATCATGGACATTGGATGTTGTTAATAACGGGATCACAACATTAGTGTAATGGTGTGATGAACATTCATCCGAAGTATAGCATTACGATCAAAGTCATTGAGTTTATATTGCTATAACAACTTACGAAGTGATCCTAATCCTTAGACCATGAGATCATGTCAATCACTAACACCGGAAGAGTTTCTTGATAACATCAAACGTCACACCATAACAGGGTGGTTATAAAGATGGATTCAGAACTAATAAAGTGTTATGTTGAGGCTCATGGATCGAGAGTGGAATTTGTTCATCCCGATGACGGATAGATATACTCTGGGCCCTCTCGGTGATATCACATTGATTAGCTTGCAAGCAAGTGATTTGATCACTAGAATGTTATATCACAGGAACGAGAAAAGAGTGCATGTCGGTAACGAGATCAAACTAGGTATGGAGATACAGATGATCGAATCTCGGACATGTAATATATCGTGAAACAAAGGGATTAAGATACTAGCATAAAAGGTTCCGACGATCACAAGAAATTCATCATTGAATGTGTGGGAGTCAGTATGGTTCTCCAGATCCCGCTTCTGATTATTGATGTGAGAGGGGTCTCGATCATGTCCGCGTTATTCATGAACCGTAGGGTGACACACTTAAGAGACACCGACATCCAATTGGAGCAAATGTTTAATGCCGAAGGAATGAACAAGTGCAGGAATTTATTTCACTAGATACCGAAACAGGTTTTCGGGTGAAATTGCATAAAGTGGTTATGCATGTGAAATAGAATTCTAGCAAGGGGTTATTTGTGAATGTTTGTCATTAAAGTAATTGACAAAATTCTGAATAAAATAAAAGAGTTTTATTTAATGAGAGTTTGCATTAAATTTGGTGGAAATTTAATGGGAATTTGAGTGGACTTTTGAGTGGAGGGAATTTAAAGGAGATTTGTGAGTGGAGTGTCCACCCACATGAAGAGGGGAGGGCAAGGGGGCAGCCCCCATGCGCCGGCCACCCCCTTGGGGTTCCCCCCCTCCTCCTATAAAAGGAGCCCCCCTCCTCACTTGTCTCTCACACCTCCTCGTGAAGGATCTCTCTCCCCCTCTAGAATTTATCCCCCATGGTCTCGGACTAGCGAGATACATGTTCCCGGTGGCTATTCGGCAAGAAAGAGTTGTGCTTCCGCTGCATCGCTGGAGCGAGGAGGCGGAGGTTGCTCGGTGCCTCGAACGTGTGTGCGAGCACGGATGCGCTGCTGATTTGCGGCGCTAGGACTTCCTCTCGATCTTGAGATCGGCAAGAGATCGTCTACATCAACCACGAGTTGAACTCGTTAAGCTTTGTCGGTCTTCAAGGGTATGTTCTCTACAGATATACATCCGCCCGTTGTTTGTATCTAGTAGATAGATCTTGGTATATAGTTCACATCGTAGGAAATTTTTTGTTTTCTATGCTGCGAACCCTACATCAAGGAGACGTCGTGGCGGTGGCGGCTGTTGATGCTCCTGCTCCTGGCGTTGGTGGCGCTGTGATGGATACCTCGGGTGATCTTGATGGCAGAGGCGGCATCGACGGCCAAGGGGGCGTGGAGGTCGCTGCTGGGCTTCATGGAGGCGCAAGGGAAATCATCCAACCGCTGCATCCCCTTCCAGTACTCCGAGAAGGTCAGGCCCCTGCATCCCCTTGCTTTCTGTCGATTGAAACAGTCGAAAATTCAAGCCTTTATGCTTAAAATGTCTTAAAAAGCTGGAATTTAGTTCATTGTAGGTGAAGTAGAAGGTTCCCAAACCGTCTTATTCTCTCATCCACAATGTGAAACTTTAGGATTAATGAGCATTAGTTGAAATCTGAGACAATATGGAACGTATAAATGGATTTCTAGCAAATTAACATTCTCCATAGATGGTTCGGCCACCATGTAATTAAGATTTTTCAGACTCACATGTTTATCTCATTGCTTTAAGTAGCAAATTTACTGGATTTTAGCTTGGTATTCCCAATAAGATCATTTTTCTCATTGTAAAATATGTTATTTATTGTTTAAAACTCCTATTCTCTCCTCCATATTTTGAAACTGTTTGTGCTGAACAGTCTTCCTGCATTGGGGCTGTTTAGAACTTCCGTATGATTGATTCCATTTTCTCTACCATCTAGTATCATGTGTTCTCTGTCACTAGTACTGCTCCTACATGTCAGAGCTCAATTCTTGATTCCTAATGACAGCTTGTGACATACCCACAGTTCATTCTCGATTTAATTTTCTGACATATCATTAGGTTTCAGTAGATGAACCAGACCCCAACTGTTACCTAATTGTCCTAGCATGGATACCAAACGGGACAGGGCTCTATCTCAACAAGTACTTGTGGAACAAAGGTGAGAAAGTTCAGATATACAGAATTTCTTAGATGAGATTCAGGTACTGCTGTTATGCCGAGAGATGCGTTCAGCATACTTAAGACTGACTGACTGAATTTGGTGCCGCGTGCAGAGGCAAACCTTCTCATCCTCGAGTCGGCTTCTCCTACTCCAACACTACCATTTGGCCATTTGGGTCACATAAATCTTCCCAGTTCAGATACAGTATTCTCATGGTTCCCGCAATACCAGCACCGGGATTTTTACATTTCTGACTTCTCCATTTTTCTGATGCCAACTTTTGTAGTACCCGAGATTTCTTGTAGTGACGGCAAATGATTCTGGGAATTATTCCCTGTGATATCCTCGGCGACAACGTCTGTAGCAACAAAAAGTTTGATCGTTGCGATTATGTTTCTCTTGAATGCTATGTGTCGGAGACAACATTTGGTCTGGGCTTTCTTTTATGCTGCTTGCACGACAGTTTAAGGCAAAGTCTATCTTCTGTGTTTAATAACTTTTGTAGTATGTTTAATTTGGATTACATGTCTGGAGCCTGGTAATGTGGTTACTTTGTTCATTTGAAAATTTTGGTTAATGTAAGGTCCATCTGTGCAGAAAGAGCATGTTCAATGGATCTTTGCGCCAGAACATTAGAAGCATCAAGAGCAAATAACATTAAAAGGACATGTCCATAAAAGTTCGAAGGGTCGCACTTTTGGTTGCTGCTTCTGGTGCCGATACCAACATATAGCAATATGCATCAGCACTGAAGCTAGGTAAATTTTTGGCTAAAATTATGTTAATGTGAGGCTGTTCTAGGCTTGTTAGTACTAGGGAATGATAGCTATCCTGATAATAATTCTTGAGTTAAGGTGTCAGTCAGTTCACTACTACCAGTCAATATTTAAATACAATTAGATTTTCATAAATTTTGTGTTTTCAGTAATTGCCTGACAACATTTTTACATTCTAGACTTTGGATTTTACTTTGGAGTCCATCCTCAGGTACCTGAAGGCTGTTGACAGGCCACATATTTGCAAACGTTTCTGGTTCAGACTAGTTTGGATCAGCCACTATAATTTGCTAAGTTTGGTTCAAAGGATCATGTTTGTGCAGTGCTGCTGGTGCAGCGAGGACGCGCGAGCAAGTTGCGGCGGCGAGGTCGTAGGAGGGAGCTCGGCACGGCGGCAGAGTGTAGGACGAGCGCCGGCGAGGAAGCACGATCTGAAGCTCGTGGCGGCGGTGCGGCCGTATGAGGGAGCTCGGAACGCCGGCGGAGCAGAGGACGCGTGCCGGCGAGGACGCGCGAGCTGGATCTCGTGGTGGCGCGGACGTAGGAGGGAGCTCGGCACCCGCGGAGGACGGCGGCCGAACAGAGGACGAGCGCCGGCGCGGTGCAGGTGGGGGCTCAGCGCGTGTAGGACAGATCCTTGAGGACTCGCAGGTCGGCGGCGCGTGCAGGACGAAGCCGTGAGGACGCAGGTCGGCTGTGCGGGCAGGACATAGCCTTGATGACGCACAGGTCAGCAACGCGTGCAGGTCTGCGCAGGTAGGGGCTCGGCGTGGCGCAGTTCAGATCGAGTCCTCCGTGGACGCGCGGAGCAGGGCGTCCCCGTGGCGTGTCGTGCGTCCAGAAAGCTGCTGGAATCGATCGGGGTTGGACGGAGGAAGGAGATGGAGCTGGTTGGGATGAATTAGAAACTACGAGAGCCTTTTTGAACAATGTAATTTGTATAGAGCCCGCGTCAGTTATTTCGGGACGGAGGGAGTATTATGTTTTAGCTCAGCCTAAGCTTGATTTATTTACTCATCCTATATATGGATATCTAGAGATGTTCTTGAAAAAATATATTGTGAAACCGACTGTCCATGAAAAAATTCAATATCCTATGATTCTAGAGCTACTCTCTCGAGGGGTCTAGGACATGCCCGGCAAAGACGATTGCGCCGGTGTCCTCCTCCACAATGAAGTAGGCGAACGGATGATCCGCGACAAAATCTACCGTCGGCGGCGGTATCGGTCTCGCACAGCACGTAGGCTGCAAAATAGCGAGGGTGACCGCGGCGGCTTCGGTACCTTCCTCGTTCACCTCGATGACCGCCTTGTGTAGGACACTGTTCAGGCGCAGCGGGAAGCCGCCGGAGTTGTCGTCGTCCTCCGCCATGTCGGAGAGGTCGGCCGCCGGGCTGAACGGAAGTTGGAGGCCTAGGTTCCTCAGGACGTCGACGACGTTTCGGTGGAAGGACTGCTTGAACCTGGGCAGACGGAAGTCACCGACGTCGACCTTTAGACGAGGCAGGTGGTCGTGCAGGAAGCCCGGACGTGAGGCGATGGCGTCGACCATGCCGCGCAGGCCGTCGTCGGCGTCTGGGAGGAAGATGCACATGGAGAACTGCGTGGAGTTGGAGGTGAAGCCCTGACTGTTGTTGTTTAAGGACGCCGCCGGTGGAGAATTGCCGGGATTGTGGCGGGGGGGTGGAGCACCATAAGAAGTGTATCCATAGGGATTGACAAGTGGAGCACGGCGGGGGAAGAATGGGGCAGGCTTCTTGGGATCACGCGTTAAGAAGGCGTCGACCATCTTGTACCGAAGCTTGAGCACCTTGAATCCGTCGTGCACGGCTATGAACTGCTCCTCCCCGCTCCGCATGAAGGGCACGTCGACGGCGCCGGTGCCGCCCTGCCGGCGGAACGGCGCCTTCTTCGTGTCGCTCTTGTCGAAGGGTTGGTCCCACTTTCCCTTGAAGTAGACGGCGTTGCCGAGCACGACGCGGGTGAGCGGGTCCACCAACTGCGGGCTGAGGACGTTCTGGATCAGGCCGTTCGTGACGCGCGCTGCCCACGAGTTGATCAGCCGGCACGCTCCTTCCCGGTCGCCGCGGAAGTCGACGGTGGACGCTTCGGCCCTGTACGCGCCGTCGACCACGGCCTCGCGGAAACCGGCCTTGAGAGGGCACGACATGTCGCTCCAGACGCCGCACGCGAACGCCACGCGCGGGCCGCCGGAGCCGGACCGGTCACGGAGCGCGTCGCCCGCCGCGCGCGACACGAACTCGTCGAGCTCCGCGCGGGATCGCGCGCCGAGGACGCCGAGGATCTCCTCCAGAGTGCCGCCGCGGGCGCCGGCGGCCACGAGCGCCAGCGCGGTGTAGATGGACAGAGGGGAGAAGACCAGGTTCTTGTTTGCGTTCTTGTCGGCGAGGACACGCGCGAGGCCGGCTGAGAACGCCGCCAGGCCCTCGGCGCCGGAGCGGCCGACCGCAGGCTGCCGCTTATCCCTCGTCGGCACGGCTGCTCGGAACTCCATC
Source organism: Avena sativa (assembly GCA_916181665.1). Taxonomy (NCBI): domain Eukaryota; kingdom Viridiplantae; phylum Streptophyta; class Magnoliopsida; order Poales; family Poaceae; genus Avena; species Avena sativa. The sequence goes on along the minus strand of OV702279.1, from coordinate 362,036,107 downwards.
GTATCGTATCGTATCGATCGCCGGTTGCTATATCTCAGATCGCAATCAGGAAACAAGACTCTGTTTGTTTGTTTGGGTTTAGGGTTTGCTTAGGGATTGAACTATATATTTGTGCAGGCACCGTACCGTGAATCAAATCGGAGATCGCTTCCGATACGTTCTCAAATTTGGAAATTTTGTTTCCTTCTCAGATTTCCTCCCCTCTCTCTGTATTGGCTTCCAATTGGCTTCAAAAAGGGCGTTCTTTCCGGACTTGACTACCTTGCGGGCGTTCTACCAATTACCGATCCTGGTGGGTTCCGACAGCAATCTTACTGAAAAGCCATGCAATAGCAGAGTCCCGACAACGCCAAAGACAGTGTGTCCCGTTGCATGCACGTGCTACCCTAAGAGTAATTAGGGAGTGATTAGCATAAAACCACCCCTTTTCGCGTTAAATTTTGAAAAGCCACCACTATTCGTTTGCATCGCAAAAAAACACCACTTTACGTTAAGTTTGTTGCAATGTGCATTAAAATTGAATTAATCGCGAATTGACAGATATTCTGACTGGTGGGACCCATTAGTCAGGGCTGATGTGGCATAATTTGCTGAGGTATACTGGGTCCACATGTCAGCTCAATTAAAAAAATCAAAATATCCTAAAAAGAAATAATAAAAAAGAAAAATGAAAGGGATCGGGAGGCCTAGGCTCGGGCCACCCCCACCAGCTCGCCCCCCCCAATCGGCCATGGCTCCGGCGCTGCCAGCCCAGGCTCAGGCCACCGCCACCTGCTCGCCGCCCCGTGCTAAGGCCACCGCCTCGTGCTGAGCTCGTCACCGGCCCGTGCTGAGCTCGTCGTCACCCTTTGCTGAACTTGCCGCCGCCCCGTGCTCAGGCCGCCGCAATGTGCTGAGCTCGCCGCTGCCCCCTGATCAGGCCGCCGCCGCCCGTGCTGAGCTCGCCGTCCCGCCGTGCCGAGCTCGTCGATGCCCCGTTCTCATGCCACCACCGCCCCGTGCCTAACCTCGCCCCCCCCCCCCCCGCGCCGCTCAAACGCTGCCCTCGCCATGGCACGGCGGGACGGGCTGGGAGGAAGGGATGGGATGGGTCGAGGGGCCGGCCAGACCTCCCCCTCGGCCATGGAGAGGGCCGCCGTCCCGCGCTGAGCTCGCCATCGCGTCGTGCCGAGATCGTAGATGCCTCGTGCTCAGGTCACCACCCGCCCCGTGCATAACCTCGCCCCCGCGCGCCACTCAGACGCTGCCCTCGCCATGGCACGGCGGGACGGGTTGGGAGGAGGGGATGGGATGGGTGGAGGGGCCAGCCAGACCTCCCCCTCAGCCATGGCGCGGCGATGGGGACGTCCTGGGAGGAGGGCATCGGGGATGGCGTGGGATGAGAGGCGGCGGGGACAACAGGGTCTAGGGATTTTTTAGGCAATTTTGATTTATTTTAAATATTTAGATATTTTTATCTCAGAAAATAGCTTGTTTCTGCCACGTCAGCCTTACAGCTGGCCCCTTTGTCAAAAATCGTGTCAATTGGTTGTCAATTCGATTTTAGTCCACATTGCAACAAACTTAATTTAAAGTGGTGTTTTTTGCGATTCAAACGAATAGTGGTGGTTTTTTGAAATTTAACGCGAAAAGTGGTGGTTTTATGCTAATCACTCGTAATTAGGAGTTGTTTACCACCTTATAAAAATAAACGGACGAAAATGCTAGTAAAGTCAAATCTGTAAAATGCTTCCGACATTAACTAGTAAACCAGCACTGCGTAGAAAAAAGATTAGCCAGCTAAATTCAAAACAAAAATTTAAAATATTTATTAAATTAAGATCCGTTTTTACCGTTAGACTAGTCGTGACGAGATCTTCGAAACTAGATCTCATGTTGGTTTGTTCCGACATCTTTTTTTTGGGCCAAAAGTTATCCACACGAGAGTTATTCGAACTTCAGCATCTAAGTTATCCATCCAATAACATGTAAGTTATCCACTACTATAAAATTTACCATAATCACGTGTTATGGATGGGTAACTTTCTTATTTACCCATAAGTTACCTATCAGTAACACGAGAGTTATCCAGGCTTCAGTATGTAAGTTATCCATGCAATAATATGTAAGTTATTCATCACTATAAAAATTTACCTACAAACAGAATATAAAATGTTATTCTAACGGCTCGACCTTGTTACTCGTCGCCGCTCTCGTAGCGTACGGACTACTCAATCTCGAAAGGTCATCGCGAGAAACATCAAACATAATTTCATTAAAGGAACTAAATTTAAGTTTTTTGCATAAAATATAAATAAATGGGGTCTTATGCCCCAACCGTCCACTACAGTAAGCCGTAGTGAACAACGTGACGCTCAACTATTAGTCTAGCGGCTTGACTTCATCGTCCGTCGTCGCTACCAAGGGGTGATGAAGCCTAGAAGGGTTTTAGGGTATCGAGACTTCATCGCTAGTCCACACTAACACATCGATGGCAATAAAGTCTCCGTACCCTAACAACTAGGCTACCGTGTTCCAATTAAACTTGCTCAATACATGTTGATGTTTCGCACATGTATGCTATTGTATAAGTTATGAATGAAGGTACGATATTTATACATAATCAGAGATAGGAAATCACACATGAAGGGTATAATCATCAAGTCACTACTAGGAATCTAGCTATAGATAACAAACCTTCTATGGCGCATGGTTCTGATCATGCGCCACAAAAGTTGTCCAGTGGCATTTCAGCAAATGCGCCGCATATAGAAAAAATGCGCCACAGAAGTTGGAACTTCTGTGGCCCATATGTCCACATGCGCCACAGAAGTTCCAACTTCTGTGACGCATATGGACGTATGCGTCACAGAAAGCTCGGGTGGACCCTATCACGAAATATCATTGACTGTACTCTAACCAATATTCTGTGGTATAACCATATGCGCCATAGAAGTTCATCTTCTGTGGTGCATATAGAGGCATGCGCCACAGAAGTTGGAGTAGGAAAAACAGATTCTACCCCCCCCCCCAGGATCGCCTTTTTAGCCTTGTAAAAAATAATAGAAAATGAAAAACACTTCAAAAAATAAAATCATTTCACATAGTGATAGGTAATATGGTCTAGTTTGTAGGAAAATTAACAAACATGCATTTCGACTTTTTATGCAAAAAACGTTTATGGCACGGTAAAACGGCCGTAAGTTTTGCATACGATGTCGGAAAAATACGTATAATATACCAAAATGATGAGAACGAGATTTCGCATCCGCTCGCAACTAGCGATTATTTAGATTTTCAAAATTCGAAAAGAGTAAAAAGTTATGGCCAAAAGATCGTTTTTTCCTGCAAAAAAATAAAAAAGGAGGAGAAACTTCTGTGGCGCATTTCTTCCATATGCGCCACAGAAGTCTTGGCCAAATTTCGAAATTTGAATCCCGCCCCTTCTCCCTCTCTTATACTCTTCTACTCCTCCACCTTTCCCCTTCTCACCTTCTTCTCTCATTCTCCTCACCTTCTCCTTCTCCTCCTCCTCCTCCTCCTCCACCCCGGTGAGCTTCTCCTCCTCCTCCTCCTCCACCACCACCCCGGTGAGCTCCTCCCTCCTCCACTCCGGTGAGATCTTCCCTCCTCCACCTCAGTGAGCTCCTCCTCCTCCCACCTCCCTCCTCCACCCCGGCGAGCTCCTCCTCCGGCGACCTTCTCCTCCTCCTCCTCCTCCTCCGGCGGCCTCCTCCTCTGTGGCATCCCGCAAAACCACTACTAGAAAATCGCGTTGTTTTTGTGCATTGCATCGTCATGACCGCATGCTCCTGTGATGATGCTCAAGAGCCGGTTGAGATGCTCCCGCGTGTTCCCTGTAGCTGCTGGCCGTGTCAAGATCTTCGCGACAAATATGGCGTGCCCTGAAGACCGATCCGAAGCGCCAGGACCTCCTTATCGGAACCATCAAGTACTTCCTCTCGGGCGCCTGGACCCGAACCTGGAGTACGCCAAGTTCGCCGAGAACATGGACCCTCAAGATCTCCGTCACGTAGCACCAAGTACTTCTACATGGACATCAAGACCCGGATCCGAACCTGAACACCGCCGAGACCCCCGTACCCGAAGGCCGTCGACGCGGAACCCCAAGATCTTCTCCTGGAGCGACGAGATCTTCTCCTCGGGACGCCATGACCATCTACACGGACCCGAAGACGCCGTGACCCGGACGCCAAGATCTTCACGTGAGACGACAAGACCGACAACATGACCCGACTACCGCGAATGCGACAAGATCTGCTTCTGTTGCCCGAGACCGATTCCGTCGAACCCCGAACCCTGAGACCGAACCCCGAACCTCGGAACCCCAAGTTCGTCGAGACCCTCTAATGTGTGAACCCCTTCCCGAAACCCAATTTTTATAACATAATACAACTTGTCGCATATTAATTGTTCATCTCGCATTCATATTGTGTGGTTTGGGGGCCTTATGCCGTTTCATCTCATAATTAAATATGGGGCCCATATGCGGGCAAATCTAGTCTTATATTGGCCCCATTTAAATTTGTGCATCGAACCGGTACTATCTCTTGCCCTGTTAATACAACATTTAATTTGCGGGGTAGTTAAATAACTTGAACCATTTAATTAATTGTCGGACCCCGGTTCCGCTTAATATGGCCTAATTGCATCGCATCCTTCGCCATGTCATACATCATACGTGCATCATGCCCGATCTTCTGCCGTAGTGTTAAATATTGCATCCGGTGTTTTTGCTAGTGCTTTGCTTCTTCACGGACTAGGCCGATGAGTTGATGCGAGTGTCGACCCGATCTTCGGTTGAACCTTCGGCAATGTTTTTCAGGCGAGCATCTCCCCCTTTCTACCTATCTTACTTTTATAGTATTTATTCCCTCCTGTTGATCTATTGCTATCTGTGTTGCGATGCTCTAGTTTCCGTACCCGAGATATCCCGTGCAGCCTTATATTGCCTTGGACACATCCTATTACCTGTTGTTTGGTAGATAGTTGGACTTGCGCGTCGTAGTCGCTTGCTCAAGTGCTGTTGCGTGTCGTCAAGTACCACAGTTGTTGGAGTATTGCCGTATGTTTAAGGTCGGAGATGATCATGGGTTTAATTATCGTTTATTTTCCATTATTGTTTAATAACTAAAATTGAAGTAGGTAAGCAGAGGCACATGTGGGCAATAGATGTTATTTGGTTGTTAACCGTCCACTTGTGTCCCGTAGGACCCCCGAGTTCTTGACACCTGTTCCGAGATCGAGCGCGCTAACCACATGTGGGGAGATATGGGCCCCCCATCGATTTAGTACCTGTTTTCAAAGTACTGTACTGGGGGCCACAAGTAGTTTGGGGCTTTATTACTATCCTGTACTTATGCCATGCTTTACTGCTTTATTTACGATTGTGTGAGGAGCACCTGTACTGTTTTGGAAGCGGAGTGTTTTCGCGGTATCGACAGGCCCAGTTTTGGGGTTTCCTGTCGTTTACAGCCACTGTCGCAAACCCTGAGTCCGTCTCGGAGACCGGCCGACTTCGTTGCGGGTGTACTTAGTGGGGTGGCCCCCCGTGCTTGCTTTGGGTCTGGGAAACGTCATGACTTAGGCCCCGCCGACATACCGATGGGTGTATGTTAATTGATCTGGCAAAAAGGGTTGAAGTGCGTGTGGATACTTTGGTGCACCCCTGCAGGGTTAAATCTTTTCGAGAAGCCGTGTCCACGGTTATGGACGACTTTGAGCACAGTGCTTGATCATAGACAACTATAACTAAAGTTTACTGCTATAATTTGACTTGTATCCGATATGACTAGTAATCAGCTTCACTACAACGGAATGGCTAATTGAAAGTACCAACAACTGCTGGTTTTGGGTTATCTCATACTAATTGTATTTGACTAGTAAGTGCCGCAACTACAACGGAATGGTTAACTAAAACGGCCCAATGCTTATTTTATCAGGATGATTATGTATACCTGACTAGTAATTGCTGCAACGATAACTGGATAAATAAAAATTGCCAACAGTGTGAGTTCCTCGGTTGACCTCCTCGTTTGGTGTCGAGGGGGAAACACCAGGATGGGTTTGTTTGATGGTAGCATCAGGTTGGTTCCGAATAGGTCTTCTTATCCCTCTCTGATAGCCGACAGTTGTATCGAGTCTCTATAGGTTGTTTAGTGCATGCCGTGCTGCCGCTTCAGTCCACCATACCTATGTAGGCGAGGACCACCGAATTCTAGTCTCGCCGTGTACTGGCCTCAGTACTGACGCTCTTCTATTTTCCTTTGCCCTTTGTCGGCACCCCTTTTGTTTAAGCAGGTTTTGAGGTCGACGCCGTTAGCAGGGTTACCCTTCCGGCTTGGCCTGGGCAGGGTAATGGACGCCATTGGTTATTCTTCAGGGCTCTTAGCCCCATTAGCATCTTGTCCGTAGCTGGACGCTCTGTCGTTTTCAACGTGATTTGGATCTTTGTACTGTATATCTGTATTCTTGACTCATGGAGTCGTGTTGTATATATATCTGTTCTGTGGGTCCCATCGAGGACTGTTGTGTAATGTTATTACTTCGTTTTCCACCCGCACGCAAGTGCCTGGTGGGCACCTTCGAATCGTTTCTATGCGGGTTTGGCGGGTTTCGCTAAAACTTGCATAGGGCCGATTCTGAGGGTGTTACATCCTCCTCCGGCGGCCTCCTCCTCTCCTCCACCGGTGACCTCCTTCTCTCCTCCATCGGCGACCCCACCTCCGGCGAGCACCACCTCCGGCCAGATCTGGCTAGTTTTTTTTTTGAAATTTGAAAAAAACTTCTGTGGCGCATATTTGCCAAATGCGCCACAGAAGTTTGAGATCTGGTTCGGGACTTCTGTGGCGCATTTTGGCAATATGCGCCACAGAAGTTTTTCATACTTCTGTGGCGCATTTCAATATGCGCCACAGAACTGCAATTTAGTGGCGAGATAACAGTGGCATATCCCATATACGCCACGGAAGTCCCAAAATGGTGCGCCACTGATAGGCCTTTTTCTAGTAGTGAGTTATCCACCGGTTCATACACCAGTTATCTAAACATATGAGTACTAGTTACCCAGTAGCTAACACATCAGTTATCCAGGAATATGAGTACAAGTTATCCACCATGTAATGCTATATTTATCCATGCTTTAATTAAGTATAAGTTACCTCACAAATCATCACTAAACATATATACAACAAATGTTGTGTATGACTAGCAAACTTCATTAAAAATGACAGTAGGAAGGAAGTAGAAAAGCGCAATCATAGATAGAAATCACACATAAGGGTATAAAAATAAAGACCTACCAGTTTAGACAGCAGTTATCCAGACATATGGGTACAAGTTATCCAGCAGCTCACACCGTAGTTATTCAGGAATATGAGTACAAGTTATCCACCCAGGTAGCACTATAGTTATCAATGCTAATATGTAGAAGTTACACCACAAATCATCACTAGGCATATATCCAATAGTGTTGTGTGTCACTAGACAAGTACACTAAAAATTTGACAGTATGAAGAAAGTACACTAAAATTCTTGATATCATTACAGTTGAATGTGATATCCAAAAACTCAAAATGTTATGTAGGAAACTCGTTTATCGAATTTAGAACCATCTTTTACTGTTGGACTATTCAAATGAATCTTTGATACAAGATCCGCATGTTCATATGTTTTGACGAATTCATTTAACTCAAAAGTTACCCACCTGTAACACATATGTTATTTAGGCTATAGTATATACATTATCCACCGTGTAATACCTAAATTATTCACCATATTTACGAATTGCATAAATAATTGGTGGATAACGACATTAGTATAATTGGGATAACTTTAGAATTAACAGGTGGATAACTATATCAATATAGTCGTGGTAACTTCAAAATCAATAGGTGGATAACTACATCGATGGTAACATACTAACAGTAATTACATCAGGTAGATAATTACATCAAGTGAATAACTACATATGAGCAAGTGGGATTTCAGGATAGCACCACTTTCGAAAAGACTGATAGAAAATAGAATATTAATCTTACAATATACTTCTCTGATAAACACCATCAAATATTGATCTAGGTTGGAAATGTGCTTGAAAAATATCTCAGAGGCGCAACAAACACTTAAACAAATATTGGGTGCTACCGTACTTTCTACTTGCATGATGAGAAAAGAGAGAAGAAGTGTATAACCATGATCGGTGTTTGACAAAATCTTATCGGAAAGGAGTTGCTCTGCAAAGAGAAAACCAATCCATTTCCCTGTAATCTGGAGCAGCCACTGCCCAGCACATTCAAACACTACAGAGTTTAGAAAAGCATGTTGTAAGTATTTGTACTCGGCGGAATCTCAACAACTAGCTTCAACAAAGAGAGGCCGACCAATCCTGCATTAGCACAGCCGCACTGAGGCGCACGAGGCCAACCACATCGGCTCTGAAAGATAGCTTGGTTGCCTCCAGATCGAGCGTCGTCGCCCCAAGGGAAGGCCGTGTATCCGTTGGTGCCTTACTGCTTTGCCTAGGAAAGGTCCTCCAGCGGCACGAGGCGGTAGGCGCCGAACGGAGACGCCATGGTGCGATCGTCGTCAGGACTGCACGAGAGGGGATGGGGGCGATTCTTCGTGTTCGACGTGAATCATTCTCCCTCACGAGAGGATGGAGCCAGGTGAGCTCGCCAACTCCAGCGTCGGGGGAGGAGGTGGCCCGATGCGATAGGGTCCTATTGGGTTCACAACATAGAAAACAAATTTTTTTCTACGATGGGAACAACTATGCACCAAGATCTATCTACTAGATACAAGCAACGGGCGGATGTACATCCATAGAGAACATATCCTTGAATACCGACAAAGCTTAACGAGGTTGAACTCGTGGTTGATGTAGACGATCTCTTGCTGATCTCAAGATCGAGAGGAAGTCCTAGCGCCGCAAATCAGCGGCGCATCCGTGCTCGCACACACGTCCGAGACACCGAGCAACCTCCTCCTCCTTGCTCCAGCGATTCAGCGGAAACACAACTCTTTCTTGCCAAATAGACATCGGGAACATGTATCTCGCTAGTCCGAGACCATGGGGGATAAATACTATAGGGGGAGAGAGATCCTTCACGAGGAGGTGTGAGTGAGAGATGAGGAGAGGGGCTCCTTATATAGGGGAGGGGGAGGCATCCCAAGAGGGCATGGCCGCCGTCCATGGAGGGTGCCCCTACCTCTTCCTCATTCATGTGGGTGGACACTCCATTCACAAAAATTCCCTTCAATTTTCTCCACTGAAAAACCCAATAAAATTCTCATTAAATTTCCACCAAATTTAATGCAAATTCTCATTAAATAAAACTCCTTTTATTTATTCAGAATTTTGTCAATTACCTTAATGACAAACATTCACATATAACCCCTTGTTGGTATTTCATTTCACATGCAAAAACACTTTCTGCAATTTCACCCGAAAACCTATTTCGGTATCTAGTGAAATAAATTCCTGCGCTTGTTATTCTTTCCGGCATGAAACTTTTGCTCCAAATGGATTCGGTGTCTCTTAAGTGTGTCACCCTACGATTCGCGAATAATGCGGACATGATTGAGACTCCTCTCAGATCAATAATCAGAAGCGGGACCTGGAGATCCATACTAACTTCCACACATTCAACGATGACTTTCTTGTGATCGCGAGAACCTTTTACGCTAGTATCTTAATTCTTTTGTTTCGCGATATATTACATGTCCGAGATTCGATCATCGGTATCTCCATACCTAGTTTGGTCTCGTTACCGACATGTACTCTTTTCTCGTTCTCGTGATATAACATTCTAGTGATCAAATCACTTGCTTGCATGCTAACCAATGTAATATCACCGAGAGGGCCCAGAGCATATCTATCCGTCATCGGGATGAACAAATTCCACTCTCGATCCATGGGCCTCAACATAACACTTTAGTTGTACTGAACCCATCTTTATAATCACCCTGTTACGGTGTGACGGTTGATATTATCAAGATACTCTTCCGGTGTTAGTGATTGACATGATCTCATGGTCTAAGGATTAGGATCACTTCGTATAATGTTATAGCAATATAAACTCAATGATTTTGATCGTAATGCTATACTTCAGAAGAATGTTCATCACACCATTACACTAATGTTGTGACCTCGTTATTAACAACATCCAATGTCCATGATCAGGAAACCTTTGATCATCTTGTTAATCAACGAGCTAGTTTATAAGAGGGGCATAACTAGGAACTTACTTTTTGTTTATTAAACACATATGTATTAACGTTTCTGTATTAATACAATTATAGCATGCAAAATAAACATTTATCATAAATAAGGAATACGATAATAACCACTATTGCCTCTCGGGCATATTCCCTTCAGGTCCCGCTCGATGGTGTGGAGGACGACATCAAGGGAGAAGAGACCTTATCGAAATCGCTTAGAGGATCGCGTCAGCCCGTCGAGTTCGTCTGGATCGATTGTGTCCCCTTGTTCCGGATTGAATGGTTCACACCAGTCCGCCGGGAATTGACATCGAAAGACCGGTCTAAAATTAGAATTCCTGTCCTTTCCTTCATTTTAATTGACACCGAGGTCAACCTAGATCTATCCTAAGAGCATCTCCACTAGCATTCCCAGGATGCCGATCCGGACGCCGAAATTCAGCCCAGTCGCCTTCCCACCTCTTTTCGTCCAGATTCGGGCGAACTTTGGTCCGGGCTTCCCAGGCCATTCCTAGGATCCCGGGAATGCCCTGGGAACGCCAGACGAAGCGAAAACGGACGTGGGCCAGCTCTGTCGGTGAGAGAAGGCCAAAATCCCGCCTTTCTTACCCATTCCCCCCACTCCCACCACTTCGCCCAGCTCCCGCCCGCCATGCCGGATTCTCGCCGATCTCGCCGGTCGGCTTCCAAGAGAGCCAAGCAAATGCTCGGCAGAGGTACTCCTCGTTCCTCGAGTTCGAAGGCGGGTTCAACCCGAACGTGGTCTTCTCCTGCCCCATGCCTCACCCTCCTTCGGCCTTCAACGTCGACATCAACATCCCCTACTCCACCTCTCCGGCATACGTAGGTTCTTCATCGGCAATGCGCCACGGACCACTCCTGTTCGGCGGAAGCTCGTCGCAAGCAACCTACGGCGAGGCCGACACCCACAACCCGTTCAGCGGAATGTCGACCAACATGTCGTCCGAGACATACATGCAGGACATGATCTCCCAAAGCTCATCCGTCCACCCCTCCTTCACTCAAGAACAGTCCCGGGGCGACGCCGAACACGGCATCGAGTCTTAGGATTTCGCCGATCCCGGCGCCGAGGAGACACAGGCTGAACCGACGCATGCCGAGGACGCCGAGGTTGATGCCGTGGTTTCGACGAAGGGCAGCAAGGGCAAGAAGAAGCTGGGCACATCGGCATCAGAGGCACGCATCAAGTGGACGGTGCCCGAGGACCTTTGTCTTGCCGAAGCTTGGAAAACGAGTATGGATCCCATCACCGGTGCCAACCAAAACTCCGACAACTATTGGAAGCACGTGAAGCTAGCGTTCGAAGAGCGTAGCCTTTGCGACCCAAAGTATAGCAAAATTCATATGGTGCGAGGGGAGAAGGCCATGCCTAACCATTGTGGGCTCATCCAGCATGCGTGTAGCAAGTGGCACAACTACGTGGAAGAGGTGGAATGCACACAAGCCAGCGGGGAAAACATGGACAACAAGGTATTCGCGAACACTAGCCGAAGTTATGACAAGCTCAAGCATATCTTGACACACTTCGTCTTCCATTTTGCAGATCCTTCGTACACTCGCTTTGTACCGGGAGGACATGCAGGCGGAGTTTAAGTTCCATCATGTGTTCCACGAGATCGAGCACTGCGAAAAATGGCGGGACACTCGCCTGAGCCTCGCCAAAACCAAGTACGGCGTGTACAACCCGGAGGCCCCTCCCCCTGCTGCCGGCGAAGGAAGGCTAGAGATCGGCCAGAAGAAGGCGAAGATGCTCAAAGCCGCCGGACCTCCCGTCGAGCGTCTCCAGGCTTCAATCGAGAAGTGCATCGCCGAAACAAGGGCACACACCGAGAAGAGGGCCGAGAAGAGCGACGAGAGGTGGGCATAGATGCTCCAAAACCAAGGCCAGAAGATGGACCTCCTCAAGGCCAACTACACCGCCAAGAAGAGGAACAAGGATCTCTAGTTCCTGATGGGCGGCGAGAACACGTCGACGATGAGTTCGCCGGTCAAGGCCTGGTTCATGGCGCGCCGCAATGCCATTCTCTAGGAGGACAACGCCGAGATCATGCCTGTCCCTGCGCCGAACGCCACTGCTACACCGAGCTCCCCTGCGCCGAACGCCACTGCTAGGCCAAGCTCCGCTTCCACCTCCTCCAATCAGTCGGCCGAGACGCCCGACCCCGCCGCATCGACCATGCCGCAGGATCCCATCCCCATCGACGACTGATGGCCGAGCCTTTTTACCCGGTTTTGTAATAATTTGTCGCCGGACTTGTGGGCGTAATTTTGTCGAACACCTTTTGGCCGAGCTATCGCCAGCGGGAACGATAAAAACTTCAATATGTTGCTGTTTTCTCTTTGCTTGGGAACACGGTCTGGAAACGCGAGTGGGAAACTCAGCATTCTCAGGCCAAAATCTAGTTTTGGCTTAGGAACGCCCAACAAGTGGGATGCTCTAAGACTCATGGTCAATGCGTTTGTGCACTCCATTCCGTATGTCGTCATCCGCTTCGGCGCCACTGATCTGACTGTTGATCCCAATAAGGGTAACATGTACTAGCTGTCAAGTTTCAAGCACGCTGATGGAACCATTAATCAAAGTCAATTAGTCAAATACTTCCTCAGTTTTAAAATATAAGATGTTTTAGATTTGTGAAGGTAATATATCTACACATATTTTGTTGTGTAGGTTAAAAGTGATATTTACAAAGCTAAAACATCTTATATGAAGGAGTACTACCAACAAGTCATCGAATCAGCAACAAGCCAACAACCAACCCCTTCGAGCTGAGAGCACCATGAAGCTAGTCAAAGGCTTTGGAGGAGTTCCTGCTTGTTTATAGTGTCTTGTAGGCTTGTAAGAGAAAACATCCTCCTCCTCGAATCAGGCTTTCGTCCCATTTTATAAATAAAGCCACACACTGGCGAACCGACACAAGTGATGAGGAGAACCTCTTACGAAGAAAACCTCTTACAAAGCAGATCAAAATAAACAAAAAAGGTACAAGAAGGACAAGACTTGCCACCAGAGCTAATAAGAAGAGACCGAGGGGATCGGAGATCCAGGATTACGCCCTCAAGAGAGTAACGACACACATGCCATCGTCGTCGAAACCCCAAGGTAAAGGTTTTCTCTCAGTGCCCTAGCGCGGCGAAGGTAACCACAACGGTGCCCCCAAGAGGGTCACGATACCCGCAGACATCACCATCGTTAGCATCAAAACGCCGAGCTTTCGCCCAGAAAGATCCCCGCACACGCGCCATACTCGGACCGTCCATGGACCCCTAGTCCGGCCTTCACCACATGATCTGGGAGGAGCCGGAACCACCATCAATTCCAGGAACTCCCTCCGCCTGCTCCTCGCCATGCGAATGACCAAAGAACAAGGCCACCCCCATCGCCACGTCGCTCGCTAGAGAGTCACCCGTGTAGTCCACCTTCCAGAGTCGCCACTTCGGCGCCCATCACCTCACACCCAAGGCAACAAGGCATCACGAGGCCATGGAGTCAGACGAGGAGAGATAGCGACAGAACCAGGTCCACGTGGGTGGCAGTGGCAGCCAAAAGGAGGAGATCCATCCTCCACCGCATGGGGGGTCGCCGACTAGCTCCGCCCCGCTCTGCAGCGTCAAGGTCACTGTCGCCACCCTGCAGGTTGGTAAGCGGACAGACGCATCGATCAAGGCCCGCTGAGCCCCGATCTAGGCCAAGCAGCCCTGCCATGGCCTCCACTGTCGACCTCCCTACCGCACGCCCTCGCCGCCACCACTTCCACTGTCGCTGTCCTGCCGCCAAGATGGGCTGAGGCCACCGCCATCCAGACCCGCTGCCGCCTGCAGCCCTTGCCGCCTAGATCCTAGGCACGGTCCACCACGCCGTCGCTCGTCACGCCGCCGCTAAGTCGAAGCCTCCCGCCGCCACCAAGCCTCCCGCCGGAAGAGGCATGGTTACTGACATAAAGGAGTTTGCTATATTTCTGATGGGCTATCCTCGCATATGTCAGTCAACCTTATGCCTCATATTTATTTTTGAACAAGTGTATGTTTGGTCGCCAAATGGAGAGGAAACAATTCGTTAGCTTCTTGCTACAAGATGATCCTCTAAGGGTGGAATTTTGGGCATCCTACCAATTGTTGGTCCTCGGCTTATCGGGAAGAGCACTCTTGTGGAACATGTGTGCGAGGATGAGCGTATGCCCAATCACTTCTCCATGATCTTGCGCTACAACGGAAACGGCCTTGAGTATGAAACCACAAAAACTTTTAGAAATCATTGTGTTGTTGGAATTTATCCACAGATCGACTACATCAAACTAGACAAACAAACACGCTCGAAAAATCTTATGGCCAAGGGCACGTATCGTGCCCGTTCTTTTTTTTTATTTTCTTCTCAACTCACACGATACAAATCTCACGGAGCACTGCTGTGTATATATACACGATCAGCCAACCTAACTTGCTAAACATAGCCCGAAACAAATACCTTCTATGAACCGGACTAGAACTCAGCTATATTCTAATCCGATTCCAAGAGGGACAACCAAAACAACCACGCACACTTTGACACACGCTAGAGCTTACCTAATTAACAAACCTATTTAGACTAGGACACGAACAAACCTCTAACACTAATTTGGACAAGATTAATGCTAACAATCTACTCCTAATCTTGACTTGTCGTCTCCTCATACTCTTCCCAATATTGATTCGCCGCAGCTTCACGTCACCTCTTCATCATCTTCATTGTCGTATCCGTACAGTCAGTATGACCACGCAGGCAACATGCATTGCCCTCTCTTGCATTGTCATGTTGTGCCATCGCCATTGCTTGGCCCTTACCGCACTCGGTTCGCACCTATGTGCCACAGCTATTGCTGGCATCCGCGCACTCGGTTGGCACCATACTCCTCGTGTACTTGCTTGCGGTACCTTCTTCTACTGCTCGCACACCTCCTCGCTTTACGGTAACTTCTTCTAGCATCGCCCGCCGTCGGCATCACACCAAACCTATGCTGAACGCAGCCAGGACGCTCCACGAGGACATGGACACAACTCACGGAACACCGTGCACACCTCTCAGTTGTGACGTGCTCCGGCTGCAATGGAACCTTACAGGGACAAGCACTTGGACATAACGATGACTCACAGACACAACGCCGACCACACGATGCAAACATGCACACACACTTGACTCCTTGAGTCTTCTAACTCCCCGGTTGACGATCTTGACGAGACTCCCGGCACCGCACCTCGGCACCTCCTCTCCCATCAACGATCATCCATTTTCTGACAACAGCGCCCTGCCGCCTCCCTCGTGTCCTTCCGCCGGACCACCACCTCCCTCCATCTTCCTCCTTGCCGCTCCGCCGAGCGACAATATCGCCCGCCCCGAGGCGCTAGTCGGGTCGCCTTCCCGGGACAAGATTCAAATCTTCTACCTCGCTCTGATACCAATTGTTGGAATTTGCCCTCAGATCGACTACATCAAACTAGACAAACAAACATGCTCGGAAAATCTTATGGCCAAGGGCATGTGTCGTGCCCGTTCTTTTTCTTTATTTTCTTCTCAACTCACACGATACAAATCTCACGAAGCACTGTCGTGTATATATACACGAGCAGCCAACCTAACGTGCTAAACATAGCCTGAAACAAATACCTTCTATGAACCGGACTAGGACTCAGCTATTCTAATCCGATTCCAAGAGGGACAACCAAAACAACCACGCACACTTTGACACACGCTAGAGCTTACCTAATTAACAAACCTATTTAGACTAGGACATGAACAAACCTCTAACACTAATTTGGACAAGATTAATGCTAACATGTGTGATATTTTAGGGCTTCAGCAACAACCAACCCCTTCGCATTGGACAGCAAATAACCTTAGTACGAACTGCGACTTTACGGGCTGAGGGGCTGCGCGGTCAGCAGGTTTGAAATTTGAACCATGCTCGCCTCTGCGGCGAGCCGCCGGCCGCCATGGCCCCCCTCGCGGGTTCCCTCCCCCTCCCCACCCCCCTACGCTGGGTTGCCTCCGTGTCTTCGCGCTTCGCCGGATGCCGGCAAGGGTGGTGCCCCGCCGTCGTCGTGCTCCGGCCGGAGGACCGCCAGCTCGTGCTCCTCTCGGCGACGGGAGTCGTCATCGACGCTCGCGACCGGCGGCGCGGGGAATTCGTCCGCCGCGCGGCAACGCTGGTATTCTCCGCCCACATCGTCAAGGTCGGCGCGCGCGCCTTGCCGGCGTCGGCGCCTCTCCCTGCCTCGGCCTCCGCGCAGTCCTTGTCGAGGACTCCTCGGTCGTTGTTGCCGGAGCGCGTCGCGGCCCTCGCGGACCTCCATGGTCTTGCATGGGGTGATGTGGAGGAGGAGGAGCCGGCTGGCGAGGAGCCCCCGCCGGTGTTGGAGCCTCCGCTCGGGGCTTGGGCCCTTGTCGATTGAGGGGACGCCGGCCGACGTGGAGGTGGGGGTGCCGACGGCGCGCTGCCCGTCCCGCCTCTGCCACCCGCTGCTGGCCGATTTCCTGCCGCTTGCGCGCGTGGCTCCGGCCGGTCCTCGCCGGCGGGGAGGTGGCCGGCCTCGGCCGCCTCCTTCGGCGCCCCAGCAGGGGTGGGGGGGTTGGGGACGGGGCGCCAGGGGTGGTGCGGGAGCTGCTGGGCTGGTTGGCCGGGCCGCTCGTGGGCCGAGGCCCGCTGGCAGCCTGGTCAACCGACCCCTCTCCGGCCCTTCTGGCCCGTCTGGTCCTTGGCCCGGCCAGCCCGCGAGGCCGCGGGGGGATAGGGTCGCGTGGCCCGACCTATCCCCCGCCTCCACTGCTTCTCCCTCTTCCCCCGCCGCCGCCTCTGGCCCCTCGCCTCCCGCCGGCCCCCTCGCCTCTGCTCCCGCTCTCCCTCGCTCGTACCTGGCCGCTGCCATGGCTGCGCGTCTCCGCAGCCCACCTCCGCCGCGGGGGGATCCGCCGCCCCGTCACGTGCCCGCCTCCCAGCGTCGGTCCCCCTCCCCTCGTCGGGCCTCTCCGCCGGCGAGGCGGCGCCTCTCGCCCCGCCGCTCCCCCTGCCTGTGGGGCCCCCTCCTCCCTGCGGGACCGTCGCCAGCCTCCTGCCGCAGCCACGCTGGTGCCTACCGGCACCCCGGATGGCGAGCTCCCCCGCAGCAGTCCCGCCACCCCTCCCGCTCGCCTCCTCGGGCTCGCCGGAGGTTGGAGGAGTCCCCCCGCCCGCCTTCCCCGCGGCCAGACTTGGCACGGGAGGAGCACCTGCGAGCGGCGGCGCTCCACTCCAGGGATGCGGCCCTCTTGCCGAGGCCAGGCGGGAGTCAGGCGGACGCGCCGTCATGGCGGGACGGCCGTGCCCCTGGCCTGCCTCCCGTGGGCGCGGTGGGTCGCCGGGACGGGGATATTGCCGAGTCATCGGCGCCCAAGAAGAAGAAGCGTAAATCCAAGAAGAAGAAGGTGGTGTCGGCGCAGTCGGCTGATCCCTCGGCGGTGGTCACCGCTGCCCCTGGTGTTCTGGGGCCGCACCCTGGGGCCGCGACTGCGGGACGCCCCGACGTGCTGCCCGCGGCTGCTATCCCCATGCGCAGGGAGGCCCTGGAGTACTATGGCCATGGGGTGGATGGTGGGTTCTACGTCATTGACATGGGTGGCGTGCAGATGACTGTGCCGGAGACCCTGGCCATGGTGTCGATCCTCCCTGACCAGGCCCTCCCCCCAGGACTGGTAGTCACGGAGGATCTGATCCAGGAGGAGCTACGCGCGGTCCTGCCAGGCCACCCCTGGCCAGTTCATCGGGTCTCGGCGTCTGAGTTCGCGGTCCACTTCCCCTCGGTGGCAATCCTTCGCATGTGCGCCAGTGGCTCGTCCTTCACTCTGCGGCTTCACCAACTGCGTGTGTCCATCCAGCCCTCCTCCGCCGCGCAGGACACTGTGGCTACTCTCTCGGAGGTCTGGGTGCGGCTGTCGGGGCTTCCTCACGAGGCCAGGCGGCCTGAGGTGGTGGCCCTGGTGTCTCAGGCGGTGGGCAAACTCACGGAGTTAGACATGAGCTCCCTCCCGGGCCTCGGGCCGATCCGCCTCCGTTTGCTCTGCCCGGTGATCTCCGTGTTCCCGGTCTCCCTTCCTCGAGTGTTCTTCGACCGGGTGGGACGGGACCTCCTGGTGGAGCTCGACGAGGAGTTGTCGGGCCCTGGAGGAGCTCCCTCCCCCTCTCTGTCCCCGGCCCCCGACGCCGATGATGGGCGCAGGGATGAGGGTCGGGGTGGGGGTTCGGAGGACAGCGACTCTGGGTCCGACCCCGCGTCTCCCCTGACCACCGACGCCTCGCCCCCCGCGCCGTCCTTGCCGCAGAAGGACGCCGCCGGGGGCCCCGTCGCCCTCCTTCGTGCTGCTTCTTCCCCGGGGCTCCCCCCTCTTTCGCTGAGCGCCCCGACCAAGCTGGCCCCGGTCATTGTTCCCCGCGGCTTCTGCTCCGACCCGTCGTTCTCCTTCGACCTCTCCATATCCCAGTACGGCTCCAACCTTGGCGCGGGTGTGGGTCTGACCCCTGTCGTCCCCCCTGCGGCTCTGCTATCCTCGAATGAGGACACTTCGGGGAGTGTGGGGCTGGTGGTCTGCTCTCCCCAGTCCCCTCGTTCCCCGGGGATGGTCTGCTACTCCCTCGCT
Organism: Avena sativa; assembly: GCA_916181665.1. Lineage (NCBI taxonomy): Eukaryota > Viridiplantae > Streptophyta > Magnoliopsida > Poales > Poaceae > Avena > Avena sativa. The sequence goes on along the minus strand of OV702279.1, from coordinate 362,017,221 downwards.
CCGGATACTCCGGACCCTGCGGCGATGGCCCCTGGAGACGTGGGCCTGCGCTCCCCGGGGGTGGGTCTGAAGCCCCGTCAGGCCAAGACACCCAGGCCTCCTCCGCCGCCGCCGTCCCGCCATAGTGTCCGCCTCGCAGGTGCGCGAGCTGGTCTCTCTAGCCCGGAGCCGACGGTGGCCGAGCGGGCCGCCCTTCGTGTCGCGGCGCGTGATGAGATCTCAGGTACTCCACCTTCCTCCTCTGCCCGCCCCCCTGATCCTGGGCCTTCTGGTACCCCTGGTTCTTCTTCATTCTGTGTCTTGTCTGAGGTGTCGCTTGCCCACCTGGGGGAGGTGGCTGATGATTGTGGTATCATATTTCGTGGTGAGAAGGGTCCACGGGCTGAGCAGCTAGCTGCCATTAAGGCGCGGGAGAGGTACGCGGGTGCGATCGCTGCGGCCCGAGCTCGCGATGCTCGGGAGTGTGAACACGCCCTGATCCTGGCCGAGGCTGGACCCTCTGGTCCTGGCCCCAGCAGGGATCCCCCTCCCGCCCCTGATGATGTGGAGGTGACCCTGGAGCGTGCCCCTAGGGGTAGGCCTCGGGGTAGACCTCCCAAGGCTTCCGCTTCCCGTCCCCGAATCGGTCGTGCTCTGTCGGCCCCCGCCAAGGGGGCCCCCGAGGCGTGAGGTCCCATATGGACCTCATCCGGGCCTTCCGGGCGTTCATCTGGAACATCCGGGGGTTCGGGCACGAAGGTCGCCGCCGGCAGATCAAGGAGTATATTCGCTTGGAAGCGCCGGATATTGTCGGCCTTCAGGAGACGATCCGCCAGGACTTCTTTATTGCTGAGCTTGAGGGTCTCTCTCGTCACAAGTTCTGCTGGACCTGGCTCCCGGCTCATGGCCACTCGGGAGGCATCCTCCTTGGGGTCAAGGAGGATACCTTTGAGGTGGATGATATGGACCGCGGGGACTTCTTTGTGAGCATGTCTCTCACCCATAGACAAACCCGTTTCAAATGGGAAATGGTCGTTGTCTATGGCCCCGCGGACCATAGGAGATCCGTGGAGTTTCTGCTCGAGCTGAAGCTGAAAGTGGAGCGGGCTGAGATCCCAGTGGTCGTGGCCGGGGATTTCAACCTCATCCGCGCGGCCGAGGACAAGAGCTCGGCAAACGTGGATCTCCCTAGGATGCGGATGTTTAATGACTGCATCGCGGACCTTGCTCTCCGTGAGATCGCGCGGGTGGGTGCTAGGTTCACGTGGACCAATAATCAGCTTGCCCCGATTCGCAGCGTCCTCGACCGTGCCTTTGTCTCCGTGGACTGGGAGGTGATGTTCCCGCTCTGCTCGCTGAGGGCTGTCACGCGGATTGGTTCCGACCATACCCCCCTCCTCCTCTCCTCGGGAGGGGGCAGCCCTCCTAGACCGAACCGCTTCCACTTTGAGTCCTTCTGGCTCCAGAAGCAGGGATTCGTGGAGGCAGTTCGGGCCAGGTGGCTAATGGCGGCCTCTTCCCCACCCCAGGCCCACTCTGCGGTGGATATTTGGCATCATTGCACTAAGGTGGCCCGCCAGTTCATGCGCGGGAGGGGCGCCAACCTAGGGGCAGAACTCCGTGCCCAAAAGGACTCTATACTGCGGGAGATTCAGGACTTGGACCGGGAGGCTGACCTTGTTGGCCTGTCAGCTGAGGCCTGGGCCCATAGATACTCTCTAGAGACCTACATTATGGAGATCTATAGGGGCGAGGAGGCGTTCTGGCGTCAACGGAGTCGCCAGAACTGGACGGTCCAGGGGGAATCGAACACGGCCTACTTCCATGCCATCGCAAATGGACGGAGGAGGAAGTGCTTGATCCCCTGCCTCTGGGAGGGGGGGACCCTGTTGGAATCCCCGCAGGCGCTCTCCTCTCATATTTATTCCTTCTACATAGCCCTCTTCGCTGCGACCGATCCCTCGGGCATCTCGCTGGCGCCTGACTTCTGGACAGATGGGGCGCTGGTCACCCCGGCTGAGAATGCGGACCTGACTCGCCCGTTTCTCGCTGAGGAGGTGTCGGCGGCCCTAAAGTCTATGAAGACGGGTTCGGCTCCTGGCCCCGACGGCCTGCCGGTTAGCTTCCTGCAGGCTTTCTGGGACCAGGCCCAGCCGGTGATCTTGCGCATGTTCCAGGAGTTCTACACAGGGACCCTGGTGATGTCGCGTATGAACTTTGGGGTGATCACGCTGATCCCCAAGGTTTTTGGGGCCACTGATATCCGCCAATTCCGCCCCATCACAGTGATCAATGTCATCCAGCGCCTCTTTGCGAAGGTCTGCGCTCTCCGGCTAGCTCCTGTGCTGGAGAGGCTCACCCACCCCCTCTAGTTCGCCTTCTTGAAAGGACGCCTCATTCATGATGACGTCCTTGCCCTTCATGAGATTATCCATGAGGTCAAGTCATGTCATCAGAAAGCGGTGTTTCTCAAGTTGGACTTCCAGAAAGCCTATGATAGGTTGGACTGGAGGTTTCTGCGACTTGTCCTGGAAAGGAGGGGGTTTGATGACCGTATGGTCTGCTGGATCATGCAGTTTGTGATGAGTGGGAGGACGGCGATCAACATCAATGGGGAGATTGGCCCCTACTTTACCCCGTCTTGTGGGGTGAGGCAAGGGGACCCGATTTCCCCCCTCCTCTTTAACGCCGCAGTGGATGCCCTAGCAGAGATTTTGGATAGAGCCAAATCCGCTGGCCACATCACGGGTGTGGTAGGGCATCTGATCCCGGGAGGGGGTATTTCTCATCTGTAGTACGCGGATGATACCTTGATCATGGTTCAGGGTTCGGACCTCGACATTCGGAATTTGAAGTTCCTGCTGCTATGCTTCGAGGCCATGTCAGGTCTCTCGATCAACTTCGATAAGAGCGAGGTCATGGTTCTAGGTTTTGACGACATCGATCGGCAGCAGATTGCTGACAACTTCAACTGCTTCTTGGCGGAGTTCCCCATTACCTACTTGGGGTTCCCCATGCGAGAGTCCAGGGTGTTGATCAAGGACCTCGCTCCCCTGGTTACGCGGGTGCGCTCCAGAGCGGAGCCGTGGCGCGTGCGTCTCACGTCGAAGGGGAGCAAAACGGTCCTAATCAATTCCTGCCTCTTGAGTCTTCCCATGTATCAGATGGGACTCTACCTGCTGCCCGAGGGAGTCCATGCCGACTTCGCTAAGGAGTTGTCGCGATTCTTTTGGGCAGCTCGGGACGGTCACCAGAGATACCATATGGTGAGTGGGCGGACGTTTGCGCCCCCAAATGTTTTGGGGGCATAGGTATCCTGGACTCCCGTCGCTTCAATGTGGCCCTGATGTTGAAATGGGTATGGCGCATCTTGAGGGACGACGGGGGCCTGTGGCTTCAGCTGATCAAGGCCAAATACCTCCGTGGTCGGCCTCTCTTGGCATGCGAGCGGCGGGAGGGGTCGCGGTTCTGGAGATCCATCCAGGACATTAAGCACTACATCGGCCGAGGGATCTCTTTCGTGGCTGGGGACGGTCAGGGGACCCGATTCTGGCTCGACCCTTGGCTGTTCCCGGTACCACTAGGGATCCATTTCCCCGCCCTCTTTGCTATCTCGGCCTCCCCGGCGTCGCTTGTCGCGGAGAACTTCCGGGATGGCTCCTGGAACCTCATATTCCGCCGCGTCTTCAACGTGGTGGAGACGAGCGAGTTCCAGAGCCTGATGGGGTCCTTGCCCGACTCCCTCTCCGAGGATAAGGATGCGGCCACTTGGCTGCTCCTCCCCTCTGGGGAGTTTTCGGTGAGCTCGACCTATAAGGCCCTCTTTCAGGGACCGGAGAGGCCGTGGACGGCCCCCCTTTGGAACGCCCCCTGCCCCTTAGCATTCGTATCTTCGTTTGGCAACTTCTCCAGGACCGCTTGCCCTCGGGGGTGGAAGTCTCCAAGCGTAACGGTCCCGGCGACGGCCGCTGCCCCCTATGTGGGACACCAGAGACGTGTGCCCATATTATGTTCTCGTGCTCCGCGGCACAGTTCCTATGGAGTTTTGTTCGCGAGGCTCTGGGCCCGGCTTGGCAGGCGCAGGAACTGGGAGAGTTCCTGCAGGCCCAGGCAAACCGGACCGGAGGAGGGCGCCGCCTCTTCTGACTCCTCTTCGCTGCTCTAGCTTGGACGCTGTGGAATGTGCGCAACAAGATGGTGATCGAACGGATTTTCCCCACCCGGGCGTCTGACTCTGTTTTTACTTTGCTTGCCTTTCTCTAGCAGTGGTCCCCCCTGGTGCGCCCGCGTGACCGCGCCGGGTTCGAGTCTTCACTTCAGGCGTTACGTACGGCGGCGCTCCCCCTCGCGGCTCCGTTGTCAGCTGCCCACGCTCCTCCCCCGCCTCCTTCGCCATGATGGCCGCCATGTTGGCCGCCGCCGCCCTTGGCTCCCCCTCCTCTTTTTTGCCTTTTCGTCTTGGGCTGTGTTGTGCTGTGGCCCCAGCGGTTTTGTGACTTGTTTCTGTTTTTGCTTTGGCTTCGGCCGGGTGGGTGGTTTGTCCGGTTATGTACTTGGATTCTGCTTTATATATAAAGCGGGGCGCGAGCCTGATTCGAGAGACCAACCCCTTCGAGCTCAGAGCACCATGAAGCTAGTCGGAGACTTTGGAGGAGTTCCTGCTGTCTTACAGTGTCTTGTAACATCACTAACGACATTTTAGGGAGTTCATGCTACCTATATGCCCTCCTACAACGATCTGCACAACAAGTCAAAATCAACAACCAAAAATTGAGTAAACACAATCATCGCCAGATTGTGCAGGTATTGGAAATAATGGAAGAAAATATAGATCCCAACTGGGGAAACCTTCACCATAAAGTTTCACCATGCTCACATCTAAATTAAAAACATCACTACTCTTCAACTGTCACAAGAATATGTCGTCTTCGTTTGATGGGTCAAACCTCCGGTTTATTCCCGCAAAAATAAAGAGACTGGGAGAAGTCTTCTCCTTATGAGTTCAGCTGATCGTTCAGTGCCAACGAATACCAACCTGCCTAACTCCTTAAAGCTCGGAGCACCATCTAGCAGGTGAGAAGGCCAGGAGCGTTCCTGTTCGTTCGCTCACCAAAATGGAGGCGCTCATTTCTGCAGTTCTCGGGGATCTTGTCAGCAGAGCCATATCCGTCGTGGTCAAGAAGTACCGCGATCAGACGACCACCGAGGAGGATCTACAGAGGCTGCACCAACTGCTTCTGCGGTTATCCGCAGTCATCGAGGAGGCTGAGGGGAGGTGCGTCACAAATCGGGGGATGGTCCGTCAGGTTAGCATGATGATAGAGCAAATGTTCAGAGGGTACTACCTTCTTGACTCCTTCAAGTGCAGAAACAAGAAGACCGATGATGAGGAGGTGAGTCAATCCTTGTTTGCTCAATCCAAATCTAATCCGGCTAAGCGCTATCGCTGCCTATCTAGCGACACTCAAATTAAGAGTATGGTAATTGGTAGAGACAGCGGTAGGGAGTTGAAACGGGTTATTCTTGTCCTGGAAAGCATGGTTGCTGACATAAAGGAGTTTGCTATATTTCTGATGGGCTATCCTCGCATATGCCGCCAACCTTATGCCTCATATTTATTTTTGAACAAGTGTATGTTTGGTCGACAAATGGAAAGGGAACAAGTCATTAGCTTCTTGCTACAAGATGAGCCTCTAGGGGGTGGAAATTTGGGTGTCCTACCAATTGTTGGTCCTCGGCTTATTGGGAAGAGCACTCTTGTGGAACATGTGTGTGAGGATGAGCGTGTGCGCAATAACTTCTCGTTGATCTTGCGCTACAATGGAAACAACCTTAAGTATGAAACAGCAAAAAAATTTAGAGATCATTGTGTGATCAAGCATCAAAATATTGCCTCGGGTGAAGAAAGAGTGTTGGTTATCATTGAGATCTTAGGGGACGTGGAGGAAGAGGCATGGAATAGGTTGGTGCATACTTCTGAAAGATGCATGGCACATGGGAGCAAAATCATAATCACTAGCCGTTCAGAGAAGATGATCAGTGTTGGAACATCGGAAGCCATCAAGCTAAGTTGTTTGTCTAAGGAAGCTTATTGGTATTTCTTCAAGATTGTTATGTTTGGTAGCACGGATCCGGAGGAGCACCCGAAGTTAACATCCATAGCCATGGAGCTAGCCCTCGAGATGCGCGGATCTTTTATGGCCGCATATATTGTTGCCGCATTGCTTAGAGAAAATCTTAGTTCTCAGTTCTGGCGCAGGGTTCTCGCAACGGCTAGGGAGTATGCTGAGAAGAATTCCTTGGTGCTCGGTGAATATCCTGAGGATGGTATGTCTCGGTACTCTTGGAGCATTGCTGAAAGACTGCGAGGTTCCGATGATCGTAAGTTATTTCTGATACATCATAGTCACGAAAGTGGGCCTGCTTCTCAGGGCGAGGTTCCGAGGATAACATTGGTGGATCTTCTATCTGGGACCTGCAGAAATATGCCGCGTGGCAAATTTGAGGTCTTGTCCTGGAAGTCCCTCATACCACCTTACTATAGCTACATATATGCTTGTGAGTTTCTGTGGCACAAGAACACCATCTCATAGTTCTCTTCTCATCTGCTGGATTAATTATATTTGGCTCACCAGATTGGCATGTATTATACTTTTTTGAGTGCTGGTCTGAATGTTGGTGCTTGATCTGATTTACTGTTGTTCTTGATCCATCGATCTTATATGGCAGTATACTGTAATCGGTACCCAGTAGCTCATCATGTAGCGATCTCTAAGAACAGCATGCCGAGGTTTGAATTTGAGTTGCAGAAGTTCGCTTTCGATTTTGTATTGCTCTGATTGAACTTTGTACTCTGTAAAAATTTGGATGATAAGTTCATAATAAAACTGGTCTCAGTTTTGGGGGCTTGATCTGCTTTGTTGTGGTTCTTGATGGATGGATCTTATATCGGAGTATACTGTAATTGGTACCCAGTCGATCATCATGCAGTGATCTTTAGTTACTCATTGTCTTGGTAATCACTTGAATACTTTTCATCTGAAACAAAAAGAGCTTTGAACAAAACCCAGTTAATATTTCCTCAGACTCTGTTACTCACTCTTCGGATAAATTAGCTTATATAGCATTGTTTTACAACAACTTGAGAAGCCTGTAATTCCATGATGCTGGTTAACGGTGTCTTGCAACACCAAGTTCCCACCATGCTGGTCTCTGAATAAAAAACCAGATACTAATATTTTATCTTCTGTCACCAGAAATGTCGCTTTCATTTGACGGGTCAGCAATGACTAAGATTCTGAAGTTTATAGCACAGTTGCTTTGTGAAGCTTTCAGCTGACCGTTGAATGTCACCAAGTCAGCAACTTCCGTTAGCTCCTTCAAACTCAGCTGACGTCTATGGAGCCTCGAGTGAAGGCCTTAAGTTCTTTCTGATCCCAGTCGATCATCATGCAGTGATCTTTAGTTACCGATTGTCTTGGTAATCACTTGAATACTTTTAATCTGAAACAAAAAGAGCTTTGAACAAAACCCAGTTGATATTTCCGCAGACTCTATTACTCACCCTTCGGATAAATTAGGTTATATAGCATTGTTTTACAGCAACTTGAGAAGCCTGTTTTTCCATGATGCTGGTTAACAGTGTCTTGCAGCGCCAAGTTCCCACCAAGCTGATCTCTGAATAAAAAACAGATGAATATTTTTTCTTTCGTCACCAGAAATGTTGATAAATATTTTTTCTTTCGTCACCCGAAATGTCGCTTTAATTTGACGGGTCAGTAGTGACTAAGATTCTGAAGTTTATAGCACAGTTGCCTTGTGAAGCTTTCAGCTGACACCTTCCGTTAGCTCCTTCAAGCTCAGCTGAAGTCTACGGAGCGAGTGAAGGCCTTAAGTTCTTTTTGATCCCTAGGTCACGGCAGGTCCTGTTCTTCCTGGTCAAATAAATGTTGGCGCTTGATTCGAGTTGTTTTTTCTTTGACTGGACCATCTTATATGGAGTATTTTGGCCAGTTGCTCATCAAGTAGGGGGCCTCGTGGACTTTGAGTTTTCGGGTTGATGTTTTCCCTCCACGTGTGTGACCCTGTTAGAATCGATCAGTTTCGTCCTGCTGACAGAAGAACAGTGCACGTCGTTGCCGACGACAACTTTGAACGACTCAGAGTAATAGATTAGAGCATCTCCACTGGGGGCTTTTGCCCTAAAGGCCCCCCAAAAGGCTATGGGATGCCGGCCCAAAAATTGACGCAGTGTTGGCCCCTCAATTTGAGTTTGATGTCGGCGCGACTCAACTAGTTATCATGCGTTCCCTGGCCGAAAGCGCGAACGATTCGGTCGTCGTGGACCAGCTTTGTAAGCGGTTGCGGACCGGCCGGTCTATCTTCCTCCTCGCCCGTCGGGTCATGATAATAGCCTAAGCTCCACTGAAGTCTTTCAAGCGAAAGGACTGCAGTCGAAACCATTGACGTGTCCCGTCGATGGGGCACACGACGGGGTTAATGCGCCTCCACCGCTCGCCTCCCATCCCCACTACCGCTAATAAAAGGGCCTCGACTGCGCCATTCATTCACACAACCATCCTCTCTGGCCAAAATTACAGCAAATCTCCCTCTGCAATCTTCCCGTCCAAACCACATCCAAATCACCGTTGTCGATGGAGTGTTTTCCAGGAGATGGAGCCACCGTGGATGGCTTTAGGCAGCGGTGGCTGCTCGTCCCGGAGGCGCGGGCGCTCTGGGATGCCCAGTACCCAGTCCCGCCGGACTTTCGGCGCCTGAAGGAATGGGTGCTCGGCACTGGCGGGCTGCCAGTGCCTTTGGTGCCGGTCGGCGTGGCCCGATCCACGTCCATCTACAAGCACTTCTGGCCCGTACTCACGCCAGAGGAGAAAAACGACCCCCAGTTGGATCCCGACAACCATCACGTGTGGTCGGTCTTCTTCTCACGGTAGCGCAAGGACCGCATCGCCGCCTACGACGGAAACAACCCACCGCCAGAGAACAACAACAACGATGGCCGGCGATAGTGGTGGAGTGCCCCAGGGCGCACGCTCGCTTGAGTGCTCGGCAGCATCGCCACCGGGAACTACCCGCCTCTGATGATTCCACTGCCACAACCGCGACAGCCCCGCTACGGGCGCCAGGCTTTGGCTCCACGCCGCCAGACAACGGGTTCTTCCTCACGATCCTCGTCATCAAGGTCATCATAATCCTCGGCGAGGTACTCGCCATACTCGACCTCCTCCCCTCGCTACGACTCCTAGCTAGCGCCCCTGAAGGATGAGCCAAAGGACAGCCCTCCTCCCTGCAGGTGCTCCGGCAGCAACGTCGGCATCCGTAACCGCCGTGCATCGCACCAGACCTCGCCTCCCCGCAGTCGCCTCCGCCTCATCAGGCCCAGGCGGGAGGTGAAGGAGTGGCCGCTGTTGGAGATATGCCCAAGAGGCAATAATAAAGTAGGTTATTATCATATCTTCATACTTATGATAAATGTTTACATACCATGCTATAATTGTATTAACAGGAAACATTAATACTTATGTGATTTGTAAACATAAAAGAGTCCCTAGTAAAGCCTCTTGTTAAACTAGCTTGTTGGTTAATATATGATCATGGTTTCCTGATCATGAACATAGAGATGTTATTAACAACAGGGTCATATCATTAGGAGAACGATGTGATGGACATACTCCTATAGTTAAGCGTAGCATAAAGATCAAGTCATTTAATATAGTTCATTTGCTATAAGCTTTCTGATACATAGTAACCTAATTCCTTCGACCATGAGATCATGTTAATCACCATCACCGGAAGGATGCTTTGATGACATCAAACACCACACCGTAACTGGGTGGCTATAAAGGTGGCATTGAGTGTTCGGAAAGTATGTGTTGAGGCACATGGATCAAGAGTGGGATTTGTCCATCCATATGACAGATAGATATACTCTGGACCCTCTCGGTGGAATGTCATCCAATTAGCTTGCAAGTATGTGACTGGCTCACAAGGGATCACATATCACGGGAACGAGAAAAGAGTACTTATCGGTAACGAGGTTGAACTAGGTATGCAGAGATACCGACGATCATAACCTCGGATAAGTAAACTATCGTGAGACAAAGGGAAATTGGTATCGTATGTAAGTGGTTCATTCGATCGCAAAGTAATCGTAGAAATATGTGGGAGCCATATGAATTTCCAGATTCCTCTATTGGTTATTGTTCGGAGAAGTGTCTCGATCATGTCCGCATAATTCACGAACCGTAGGGAGACACACTTAAGGATTCGACGTTGTTTGAGTAGTTATGGTATGATGAGAAAGAGACCGAATGTTGTTCGGAGTCTCGGATGGGATCCGGGATATCACGAGGAGATCCGGAATGGTCCGGAGAATAAGATTCATATAAGGAAAGTCTCGTTTCGGAGTTGGGGAATGATTCCGGTGTTTTCATCGGGAATGTTCTAGAAGGTTCCGGAATGTCCGGCACTCCGGAGGGGAAGGGGTACATGAATGTGTCATTACAAGTTGGAATGATTGCATCATGTACTAAGTGTCATCGCTGTCCAAAATAAAGGGTTTATTCAAATCCTAGTTTGAAAAGTCAAACGGCTAGTTTGAAAAGTCAAATGGCAGTTTTTGGAAAGAGGAGGAGAGGTGGAAACCGAGTTGGGGAGGAGTTCCCTCCTCCAACCGGCGGCCCACCTCCAAGCCGAGTTGGGGAGGGACTCCCCTCCCCTTGGCCGCACCTCCCACCTATAAAGGGAGGGGCAGGGCTGCCCCTCCTAGCACACAAGTTCCCTGCCCCAAACCCTAGCTTGGCGTCACCACCTCCTGCAGCTGCCGCCGCCTCCTAGGGTTGCCCTAGCCGCCGACTTGGGCTGCCCCAAGCCCTAGCCGCCGGCTCTAGCACCTCCTCCTTGGTGTGTCTAAACCCTATATCGCCGAGGAGCTCTCTCATAATCCACCATACTCGCTCCGGCTTAAGGCGAAGCCCTGCGAGATCTCCCCTCTACTTCCGGTACCACGCCGTCGTGCTGCCGAAATCGCGAGGAGAGTGCTACAACCTCCGCTGCCTGCTGGAACAAGCGAGAAGAAGGTCTTTGTCGAGAACCGAACGTGTGACCGACTGCGGGAGCGCTGCCGGAACGTGGCGCCGGAAGGATCGTCTACACGATCTTGAGATCGGAAAGAGTACGACTACATCACCCACGAGAATCCGCTCTCGTTAAACGCTTTGGAATCTTCGAGGGTAAGTTATACCATCGACTCGTTGCTACAATCTAGTAGATAGATCTTGGCTTGTTTGTTTGTATGCGATAGAAATTTTTTGTTTTCCATGCTACGAACCCCTACAGTGGTATCAGAGCCGTGTCTATATGTAGATCTGTTGCACGAGTAGAACACAATGGTCATTGTGGGCGTTGATGCTTTTATTGTCGATTACTTCTTGTGTACTTTGCATCTTGCGGTATGTTGGGATGAAGCGGCCCGGGCTAACTTTACATGACATCGTTCATGAGACTTGCTCCACGCTTGACATGCAACTTGTATTGCATAAGTGGCTTTGCGGGTGCCTGTTTCTCCTAGCATAGTTAAGATCCAATTTACAACGGGTGATCAACAATGCTAGTATCAATGTTGTGGTTCTTGTTCGTAAGTTAGAACGACACTTATTGAAAGCCCCAAACCACGTAAAACATGCAAAGAAAATTAGAGGCGTCTAACTTTGTTTTGCAGGGGTATGCTGTGATGTGATATGGCCATGATTGTGATTATATTTGATGTATGCAATGTTCCTTATTGTAAGTTGGCAACCGGCAGGAGCCATATGGTTGTCTTTAAATTCTGTTAAGACCCGCGTGTCTATTCAAAGTAGTTGTAATAGTTGAAGCTGGTGGACGACAACCATGAAGCGGCATCATTGACCTTGATGCAATGCCGGTGATGATGGAGATCATGTTCGTGCTTGAAGATGGAGATCGGAAGCACAAAGAAGAAAGGCCATATCATATCACATATTATGAATTGCATGTGATGTTAATCCTTTTATGCATCTTGTATTGCTTAGTTTACGACAGTAGCATTATAAGATGATCCCTTAAGCACACAATTTCAAGTTTTAAAGTGTTCATCCTTAGTAAGCACCGTTGCTAAAACTCGTTGTTTCGAAGCACCACGTGATGATCGGGTGTGTTAGATTCTGCGAGTGTATACAACGTGAGCAAGCCAGATTTGCTCATGCAGAAGCTAAGGTTTGATCTTGATGAGCCTAGCATGTACAGACATGGTCTCGAAACACGGATCACCGAAAGGTAAACCATGAGTCATATAGTAGATATGATGAACATGTTGATTGTTCGCATTGAAGCTACATCAACTCTCGTGATGATCAGTTTTGATGTGGTGGATTTGGTTCGTGTGATCACTAAAAACAATGTGAGGGATATTGTTTTGAGTGGGAGTTCAACGGCAATATGATTAAAAGTTGAACACTATTTATCATAAATTTAATCAAAGTGAATTTGCATAGTTGTTATAGTCATTGGCATCCGTTTACCACCTTACGCTTATTTATAATTGAGATGATAGAACTATATAATTCTGGTTAGTTACTTTACGAACTGGTATCGTATTGTTTTGAAGTGTTAATCTAAAGTTTAAAAGTCCTATTGCAAACTTTCAGTAAGTTCCGGTTACTCCATGAAGTTTAATAATTAGTATTAAAACAAGAGTGACAATTCCAAGAGTTAGTGTATGAGTATCATGTTTGTCTCCATGATTCTTGATATTCAAAGGATTATCTTAATATCAAGGTTATCTAGGGTCTGAAAGAGTTGTTTCAGAAACCATGATGTGTGGAAGATATTGTGATATCTGAAACGAAGTTTTGGTTACACCATGATAGAGTATAATATGGCAAAGTTCATGTTCTCATATTTTGATGAGAATTTGCAAAGGGTTGGAGACACTTGTTGTCCTAATCCTCCAAAAGGTTTTGGATAGCAACATTATACTCGTAATTCATCGTTATAAGCTAAAAGTAGCTTGATCATGGACGATTCCATGATAAAGGTGAATATTTGATGTAGGTGAAATGTTTACTACACCAAGAGATTACTAAAGAAAGGAATTTGAAAGAACACCAAACATTTGGTGATGGTGATCTACTTCAAAGTGCAAGTCCAAAGACATTGGTATTTAACTATACACGCTTTGGACTATGTGTCATATGTATGACTCCACTATTGATGTTGATAGATTTTTTCAAACAGAAAAGGAAATACTGAAAGAGAATCTCATAAATATATGGCAAAAAAGAAAAGACTAGAATTGTTCAGTTTAAGTATATAGATGATATACATGTTATGGCTATATTCTTTGCTTATTAAACAATGTGGTTCTTAAGTATTTGATACTGAATTTGTTGGTGTGAATCGTCATACGAAACAATACAATTCATGAACTACAATGGCCTAAGTAACTAGCAAAAGAATATGTGATGATGTTCATCGAGAACAAAATAAAGGGTTATTGTGTTGCTCGTTAAACATCAAAGCTTGCCTTCAAGATTTGTTTTATCAGGTATTATGAGAACAAAAGGGTTGTTCAAATAATTTCCGTAATCTATAAAAGATGGATGATTCACAAATCTCGTTGGAAAAATCACATCCATAAAACTAGTGCTAAAAATGTCGAAAGACAAATTGATTGAAAGATCACTTAGGAAGTGACATCGCCGTTTAAATTATATTGGAAAGAAAACATGAAGAAACTCCATGTGGATGGAATTTTGGAGTCTTTTGATTTTGATCACATGACGCTTGTGAAAAATTTCCTAGAGATAATTAAAACTTCGTTCTTAGGCCAAAAGGGAACGAGTGACTAGCTTATTGGAACTTGTACATATTGTTGTATGAAGTCCATTATGTGTAGTCAAGAGCGATGGATTTCAACTTCATATGTTTTCTCCGAGAATTTGAGTGAATATATGAATATTTACTTAATAAGGATGAAGTATGAAACATTTGAAAAGTTCAAAGATTTTCAAGATGAAGTGCAAGATCATTGTAACAAGAATATAAATAGTTTATGATAAGATCATAAAGGAAGATATTTTGAGTTACAAGTTTAACATAATACCTAAGATTTAAGGAATCGTTCCGTAGATTTACATGTCCCGAAATACCATAAGAGTATGGAGCGTTCGAGATATGTAATTAAACCTTGTTTGACATGGTAAGGTCGAAAGTGTAATTCATAAAACTGCCATTATATTTTAAAGATTAAAAGCTTTAGTGACTACCGTTTTTTCCACTGAAAAGAGCTCCATCATAATCCGTTGAAATGACACCATATGTTATGGTTTGGGATAAAACCCAAGTTGTCTTTTCTTAAAACATTGGTATGCTTTGCATAAGAAAGATGTTTGCAACCAAAGTCGGATGAACCTGTCTTTGTATGTTATTTCGAATAACTGTTAAGTATTCCTCCATAACACCAGAGACAAAAGTGTTTGTCGCTTAGAACGTCAAGTTTCTTTGGGAAGGAATTTTTCGTGAAAAGTAAAGTGGGAGGACAATAGAACTTTGATAAGGTTAAAAGAACCTTAGCTATATGTGCAGAGTTGCGCAGCGCCGAAAAGTGTTTCGGAGGCAGCAACAATGCTCATGGCTCACGTGCCTCAAAGGTTGTGGTCACGGAGATCTAAGTTCCTATTGAAACAAGTAGGTCGGGTAAACAATCAAATACCAAGATTTGAGGGTTGAATCATTATTTGAGAATAATGAACCGACTACATGCAAAGAAGCGATGATGGGCCCTGACTCCGTAAAATGGCATGAAGCCATAAAATCCGTGATAGTTCCATACACGAGAAATCAAGTTTTGAACTTGAAGGACCCTCGAGAAAGGTGTAAGACCTTACGGTTGTGTTTGGATCTATAAAGAAATAGACATGGATGTTTCGCATCTATGAAATGGTCGACATGTTGGGAAAGAGTTCACAACAATGTTCAAGGGTTGACTATGACAAGATTTGATCTTTCATAGCGATTTAGTCTAGACGGATAAATGTAGCAACCACTACATATAATTTTGTTATATGGTAGTTGAATAAACAAAACAAGTTCTTCTAATAGAATTGTTACCTAGGACGTGTGCATGACACGGTCCATAGGGTTTTGTTAATTCAAAGGATGCTAAAAGCATATGCAAACTTCAATGGTTGAAGTGAGCATCGCGGAGTTGGAATCTTCACAATGATGAAATTGTTAAAAGAGTTTAAATTCATCAGAGACAATGAAGATGCTTGCATTTGCAAGAAATTAAGTGGGAGCGCTAAGACATATTTCTAATACATTATGTAGGAGACATATTGTTGATTGGAAGTGATGTATCTTTTTATTAACACAAGATAAGAATTTCATCTCGATGAAAGACTTAGGCAAAACCCAAATAATTGGCATCAATAGACGCCAATATGGTTGTGCCAGAAGTACATAGATGAGATATTGAATGAGTTCAATATAGAAACTACAAGAAAGGTGTAGGGGTTCGTAGCATGGAAAACAAAAATTTTCTATCGCATACAAACAAACAAGCCAAGATCTATCTACTAGATTGTAGCAACGAGTCGATGGTATAACTTACCCTCGAAGATTCCAAAGCGTTTAACGAGAGCGGATTCTCGTGGGTGATGTAGTCGTACTCTTTCCGATCTCAAGATCGTGTAGACGATCCTTCCGGCGCCACGTTCCGGCAGCGCTCCCGCAGTCGGTCACACGTTCGGTACTCGACGAAGACCTTCCTCTCCCTTGTTCCAGCAGGCAGCGGAGGTTGTAGCACTCTCCTCGCGATTCCGGCAGCACAACGGCGTGGTACCGGAAGTAGAGGGGAAATCCCGCAGGGCTTCGCCTTAAGTCGGTGCGAGTATGGTGGAGCTTATGAGAGAGGCTATTAGTGGTCTAGTAATTAGACACACCAATTAGAAGGATCTAAACCAATTAGAAGGCTCTAAACCGCTGGCTAAAGCAATTAGAAGCTCTAAACCAAAACGGCTCTAAACCGGAGGTAGAAGATAGGAACTTGTGTGTTCTAGGAGGGGAGCCCTGCCCCTCCTTTTATGGGTGGGGAGGCGCGGCCAGGGGAGGGGAGTCCCTCCCCAAGTCGGCCTTGGGCTGGGCGCCGGCTTGGAGGAGTGGGACTCCTCCTCCAAGTTGGTTCCAACTCCTCTTGCTTGTTTCCCACAGTTTCCTGTTTCCCACAGTTTCCTGTTTTAGCCGTTTGACTTTCAAACTGGCAATTTGACTTTCATGTTTTTGGAACAGCAAGAACACTAAGTACATGATGCAATCATTCAATGACACACTCATATACCCTCCCCCCCTGGAGTGCCGGACAATCCGGAACCTTCTAGAACATTCCCGATGAAAACACCGGAATCATTCCCGAACTCCGAAACGGGACTTTCCTTATATGAATCTTATTCTCCGGACCATTCCGGATCACCTCGTGATATCCCGGATCCCATCCGAGACTCCGAACAACATTCGGTCTCTTTCTCATAATACCATAACTACTCAAACAACGTCGAATCCTTAAGTGTGTCTCCCTACGGTTCGTGAATTATGCGGACATGATCGAGACACTTCTTCGAACAATAACCAATAGAGGAATCTGGAAATTCATATGGCTCCCACATATTTCTACGATTACTTTGCGATCGAATGAACCACTTACATACGATACCAATTTCCCTTTGTCTCACGATATGTTACTTATCCGAGGTTATGATCGTCGGTATCTCTGCATACCTAGTTCAACCTCGTTACTGATAAGTACTCTTTTCTCGTTCCCGTGATATGTGATCCCTTGTGACCAAGTCACATGCTTGCAAGCTAATTGGATGACATTCCACCGAGAGGGCCCAGAGTATATCTATCCGTCATGTGGATGGACAAATCCCACTCTTGATCCATGTGTCTCAACCAATACTTTCCGAACACTCAATGCCACCTTTATAACCACCCAGTTACGGTGTGGTGTTTGATGTCATCAAAGCATCCATCCGGTAAAGGTGATATGCATGACCTCATGGTCGAAGGAATTAGGTTACTATGTATCAGAAAGCATATAGCAATTGAACTATTGAAATGACTTGATCTTTATGCTACGCTTGTCTATAGGAGTATGTCCACCATATCATTCTCCTAACGATATGATCTTGTTGTTGATAGCATCTCAATGTTCATGATAGGGAAACCACAATCATTAATCAACCAACAAGCTAGTGAAGTATAGAGGCTATACTAGGGACTTCAAATTAAGTTTACAAATCACACAAGTATTAATGGTTTCCTTGTTAATACTATTATAGCATGAATGTAAACATTTATCATAAACACAAAGATATAATAATAAGTACATTTATTATTGCCTCTAGGGCATATCTCCAACAGTCTCCCACTTGCACTAGAGTCATCTAATCTAGATTACATGGTAATATACTGAACACCCATGGCAGTTTGGTGTTGGTCATGTTTTGCCCTCGGGAGAGGTTTAGTCAAAGGATCCGCCACATTCAGATCTGTGTGTACTTTGCAAATCTTTATATCCCCATCCTGGATATGTTCTCGAATAGCGTGAAAACGTAGCTTGATATGCTTCAGCTTCTTGTGTGACCTTGGTTCTTGCGCATTGGCTATGGCGCCCATGTTATCACAGTAGATAGACATTGGGTCCAGCGCACTAGGAACCACACCCAGCTCTGTAATGAACTCTTTCATCCATATCGCTTCTTGTGAGGCCTCCGAAGCAGCCATGTATTCCGATTCAGTTGAAGATCTCGCCACAACGCTTTGCTTTGCACTCCTCCAGCTAACTGCTGCACCATTCAAAATAAATACGTATCCAGATTGTGATTTAGAATCATCCGGATCGGTATTCCAACTAGCATCGGTGTAACCATTAACAACGAGCTATTCATCACCTCCATAAGAAAGAACCATATCCTTAGTTCTTCTCAAGTACTTAAGGATGTTTTTGACCGCTGTCCAATGATCCACTCCTGGATCACTTTGATATCTGCTAGTTAGACTAACAGCATATGCAATGTCGGGTCTAGTACATAGCATGGCATACATTAGAGATCCTATGGCTGAGGCATAGGGAGTCTTACTCATCCTTTCTCTATCTTCTGCCGATGTCGGACTTTGAGTTTTACTCAAGGTCGTATTGGGCAACATGGGCAAGAACCCTTTCTTGCTTTCTTCCATTCCAAACCTCTTTAGAACTTTGTCCAAATATGTACTCTGTGACAATGATATTTGGCGTTTCGATCTATCTCTATAAATCTTTATGCCTAATATGTAAGCTGCTTCGCCAAGATCCTTCATTGAAAAACTATTATTCAAATATTCCTTGACACTATTAAGAAGGTCTACATCATTCCCAATCAACAATATGTCATCCACATACAGTATTAAGAATGCTACAGAGCTGCCACTCACTTTCTTGTAAATACAAGCTTCTCCATAAGTTTGTATAAAACCAAAACTTTTGATTACCTTATCAAAACGTTGATTCCAACTTCGGGATGCTTGCTTCAATCCATAGATGGACCGTTGAAGCTTGCATACCTTGTTAGCATCTTTAGGATCGACAAAACCTTTGGGTTGCATCATATACAACTCTTCATCAATGTCTCCATTGAGGAATGCTGTTTTGACATCCATCTGCCATATCTCATAATCATAATATGCAGCGATTGCTAACATAATCCTCACAGACTTTAGCTTCGCTACCGGTGAGAAAGTCTCATCGTAGTCAACTCCTTGAATTTGTCGAAACCCTTTTGCGACAAGTCGAGCTTTATAGACAGTAACATTACCATCAGCATCTGTTTTCTTCTTGAAAATCCATTTGTTCTCGACAGCCTTCCGGCCATCCGGTAAGTCCACCAAAGTCCATACTTGGTTTTCGTACATGGATCCAATCTCGGATTTCATGGCTTCTTGCCATTTATTGGAATCTGGGCTCATCATCGCTTCCTCATATGTCTCGGGGTCATCGGTGTTGTCCACCACCATGACATTCATAACGGAATCATACCAATCTGGAGTGGTACGAGTTCTCGTTGACCTCCGAGGCTCTGTAGCAACTTCAACCGAAGTTTCATGATCACCATCATTAGCTTCCTCTCTTATTGGTGCAGGCACCACAGGAACTTCTTCCGGTGCTGCGCTACTCGCAATTTCGAGAGAAGGTTCGACAACCTCGTCGAGTTCTACTTTCCTTCCAGTCAATTCTTTCGAGAGAAATTCCTTCTCTAGAAAGGATCCATTCTTGGCAACGAATGTTTTGCCTTCGGATCTATGATAGAAGGTATACCCAATAGTTTCCTTCGGGTATCCTATGAAGACGCATTTTTCCGCTTTGGGTTCAAGCTTGTCCGGCTGTAACTTCTTTACATAGGCTTCGCATCCCCAAACTTTAAGGAACGACAATTTAGGTTTCTTCCCAAACCATAATTCATACGGTGTCGTTTCAACGGATTTAGATGGTGCCCTATTTAAAGTGAATACGGCTGTTTCTAATGCATAACCCCAAAATGATAGCGGTAAATCTGTAAGTGACATCATAGAACGAACCATATCTAAGAGAGTTCGATTACGACGTTCGGACACACCATTACGCTGTGGTGTTCCCGGCGGTGTCAATTGTGAAAGTATTCCGCACTTCTTTAAATGCTCGCCAAACTCGTAACTTAGATATTCACCTCCACGATCAGAACGTAGAAATTTAATCTTCTTGTTACGTTGATTCTCTACCTCACTTTGAAACTCCTTAAACTTCTCGAAAGTTTCGGACTTATGTTTCATGAAATAGATATACCCATATCTACTCAAATCATCCGTGAAGGTAAGAACATAACGATAACCACCGCGCGATGCTACACTCATTGGACCACACACATCGGTATGTATAATTTCCAATAAGTCCGTAGCTCGCTCCATCATACCAGAAAATGGAGTCTTAGTCATTTTTCCCATCAGACATGCTTCGCATCTATCAAGTGATTCAAAATCAAGTGATTCAAGAAGTCCATCAGAATGGAGTTTCTTCATACGCTTCACTCCAATGTGACCAAGACGACAGTGCCACATATAGGTCGAATTATCGCTTGATTTCAAACGTTTAGCTTCAATATTGTTGATATGTGTATTTCCACTATCGAGATTCAATAAGAATAGACCATCTATCAAAGGTGCATGTGCGTAAAACATATTACTCATATAAATCGAACAACCATTATTCTCTGACTTAAACAAGTAACCGTCTCGCAATAAACAAGATCCTGATATAATGTTCATGCTTAACGCAGGCACTAAATAACAATTATTTAAGTATAAAACTAATCCCGATGGTAGATGAAGAGGTAGCGTGCCGACCGCGATCACATCAACCTTTGATCCGTTTCCCACGCGCATCGTCACCTCGTTCTTCGCTAGCTTCCGTTTATTCTGCAGCACCTGTTTCGAGTTACAAATATGAGCAACCGAACCAGTATCAAATACCCAGGCACTACTACGAATACTAGTGAGATACACATCAATAACATGTATATCAGATATACCTTTCTTCTTGATGTTGCCGTTCTTCAAATCCGCCAAGTACTTTGGGCAATTCCGCTTCCAGTGACCTTCTCCCTTGCAGTAAAAGCACTCAGTATCAGGCTTAGGTCCAGCCCTGGTCTTCTTCGTCGGTGTGGTAGCTTTCTTACCACCCTTCTTGAAGTGTCCCTTTTGCTTAGACTTGCCTTTCTTGAATTTGGTGGTCTTATTGACCATCAACACTTGGTGCTCTTTCTTGATCTCCACTTCTGCAGATTTTAACATAGCAAATAGTTCTGGCAACTCTTTGTTCATGTTCTGCATGTTGTAGTTCATCACAAAGTTCCTGTAACTTGGTGGCAATGACTAGAGGACGCGGTAAACCCCCAAAGCATTAGGAATCACTATACCCAAGCTTTGAAGTTTGTTTGCGTGCCCAGACATCTTAAGCACATGCTCACTGACGGAGCTGCCCTCTTCCATCTTGCAGTTAAAGAACTTTTCAGAAGCCTCATAGCTTTCAATTGCCGCATGAGTCTCAAAAATCAATTTGAGATCCTCGACAATATCATATGGGTCTGACTCTTCAAACCTTTTCTGAAGCTCCGATTCTAAACTATACAAGATAGCACACTGAACTATGGAGTACTGATTCTTCCGAGCGAGGTAAACATTCTTTACTTCATCGGGAGCATCAGCTGCAGGTGGGTCACCCAGCGGTGCATCCAGCACATAGGTCAAATTACCAGCTGTGAGGACAATCCTCAAATTGCGGAACCAATCCGCGAAGTTGCTTCCATTGTTTTTCAACTTTTCTTTCTCTAGGAACGCATTAAAATTGATGGTAGGGGCTGCCATTGATCTACAACATATTTGCAATAGTTTAGACTAAGTTTATGACAAATTGAGTTCCAATTAATAATAAAATTAAACTAGGTGAACTCCCACTCAAAACAATATCCCTCACATTGTTTTTAGTGATCACACGAACCAAATCCACCACATCAAAACTGATCATCACGAGAGTTGATGTAGCTTCAATGCGAACAATCAACATGTTCATCATATCTACTATATGACTCATGGTTTACCTTTCGGTGATCCGTGTTTCGAGACCATGTCTGTACATGCTAGGCTCGTCAAGATCAAACCTTAGCTTCTGCATGAGCAAATCTGGCTTGCTCACGTTGTATACACTCGCAGAATCTAACACACCCGATCATCACGTGGTGCTTCGAAACAACGAGTTTTAGCAACGGTGCTTACTAAGGATGAACACTTTAAAACTTGAAATTGTGTGCTTAAGGGATCATCTTATAATGCTACTGTCGTAAACTAAGCAATACAAGATGCATAAAAGGATTAACATCACATGCAATTCAATATATATGTGATATGATATGGCCTTTCTTCTTTGTGCTTCCGATCTCCATCTTCAAGCACGAACATGATCTCCATCATCACCGGCATTGCATCAAGGTCAATGACGCTTCTCCATGGTTGTCGTCCACCGGCTTCAACTATTACAACTACTTTGAATAGACACGCGGGTCTTAACATAAATTAAAGACAACCATAAGGCTCCTGCCGGTTGCCAACTTACAATAAGGAACATTGCATACATCAAATATAATCACAATCATGGCCATATCACATCACTGCACACCCCTGCAAAACAAAGTTAGACGTCTCTACTTTCTTTGCATATTTTACGTGGTTTGGGGCTTTCAATAAGTGTCGTTCTAACTTACGAACAAGAACCACAACATTGATACTAGCATTGTTGATCACCCGTTGTAAATTGGATCTTAACTATGCTAGGAGAAACAGGCACCCGCAAAGCCACTTATGCAATACAAGTTGCATGTCAAGCGTGGAGCAAGTCTCATGAACGATGTCATGTAAAGTTAGCCCGGGCCGCTTCATCCCAACATACCGCAAGATGCAAAGTACACAAGAAGTAATCGACAATAAAAGCATCAACGCCCACAATGACCATTGTGTTCTACTCGTGCAACAGATCTACATATAGACACGGCTCTGATACCACTGTAAGGGTTCGTAGCATGGAAAACAAAAAATTTCTATCGCATACAAACAAACAAGCCAAGATCTATCTACTAGATTGTAGCAACGAGTCGATGGTATAACTTACCCTCGAAGATTCCAAAGCGTTTAACGAGAGCGGATTCTCGTGGGTGATGTAGTCGTACTCTTTCCGATCTCAAGATCGTGTAGACGATCCTTCCGGCGCCACGTTCCGGCAGCGCTCCCGCAGTCGGTCACACGTTCGGTACTCGATGAAGACCTTCCTCTCCCTTGTTCCAGCAGGCAGCGGAGGTTGTAGCACTCTCCTCGCGATTCCGGCAGCACAACGGCGTGGTACCGGAAGTAGAGGGGAAATCCCGCAGGGCTTCGCCTTAAGCCGGTGCGAGTATGGTGGAGCTTATGAGAGAGGCTATTAGTGGTCTAGTAATTAGACACACCAATTAGAAGGCTCTAAACCGCTGGCTAAAGCAATTAGAAGCTCTAAACCAAAACGGCTCTAAACCGGAGGTAGAAGATAGGAACTTGTGTGTTCTAGGAGGGGAGCCCTGCCCCTCCTTTTATGGGTGGGGAGGCGCGGCCAGGGGAGGGGAGTCCCTCCCCAAGTCGGCCTTGGGCTGGGCGCCGGCTTGGAGGAGTGGGACTCCTCCTCCAAGTTGGTTCCAACTCCTCTTGCTTGTTTCCCACAGTTTCCTGTTTCCCACAGTTTCCTGTTTTAGCCGTTTGACTTTCAAACTGGCAATTTGACTTTCATGTTTTTGGAACAGCAAGAACACTTAGTACATGATGCAATCATTCAATGACACACTCATGTACCCTCCCCCCTTGGAGTGCCGGACAATCCGGAACCTTCTAGAACATTCCCGATGAAAACACCGGAATCATTCCCGAACTCCGAAACGGGACTTTCCTTATATGAATCTTATTCTCCGGACCATTCCGGATCACCTCGTGATATCCCGGATCCCATCCGAGACTCCGAACAACATTCGGTCTCTTTCTCATAATACCATAACTACTCAAACAACGTCGAATCCTTAAGTGTGTCTCCCTACGGTTCGTGAATTATGCGGACATGATCGAGACACTTCTCCGAACAATAACCAATAGAGGAATCTGGAAATTCATATGGCTCCCACATATTTCTACGATTACTTTGCGATCGAATGAACCACTTACATACGATACCAATTTCCCTTTGTCTCACGATATGTTACTTATCCGAGGTTATGATCGTCGGTATCTCTGCATACCTAGTTCAACCTCGTTACTGATAAGTACTCTTTTCTTGTTCCAGTGATATGTGATCCCTTGTGACCAAGTCACATGCTTGCAAGCTAATTGGATGACATTCCACCGAGAGGGCCCAGAGTATATCTATCTGTCATGTGGATGGACAAATCCCACTCTTGATCCATGTGTCTCAACCAATACTTTCCGAACACTCAATGCCACCTTTATAACCACCCAGTTACGGTGTGGTGTTTGATGTCATCAAAGCATCCATCCGGTAAAGGTGATATGCATGACCTCATGGTCAAAGGAATTAGGTTACTATGTATCAGAAAGCATATAGCAATTGAACTATTGAAATGACTTGATCTTTATGCTACGCTTGTCTATAGGAGTATGTCCACCAAATCATTCTCCTAACGATATGATCTTGTTGTTGATAGCATCTCAATGTTCATGATAGGAAAACCACAATCATTAATCAACCAACAAGCTAGTGAAGTATAGAGGCTATACTAGGGACTTCAAATTAAGTTTACAAATCACACAAGTATTAATGGTTTCCTTGTTAATACTATTGTAGCATGAATGTAAACATTTATCATAAACACAAAGATATAATAATAACTACATTTATTATTGCCTCTAGGGCATATCTCCAACAAAAGGTTCTTGTCGCACAGAAAGGATTGAATGAGTTCAATATTGATGATATATTCAAGTGTATTGACACAGGGTAAGTGAAACAAAGATTCAAGTATAGATTGATACTTGATGTATGAAATCACAAAGAATATTTATATCAATCATACTGTGATATGTACAAATCCAGATATGTCCTATGCTCTAAATGTTATGAGTATATACCAGAATGATTCATAAGATGATCATTGGACAATAGTAAGGATATTCTTATGATCTTTTGGAAGAACTAAGAGTATATTATTTGTAGAAGTGACAAATAGATGGTTAGTTCATTGTAAAAGTACTACATTGATACTAGTTTTGTCACAAAATACAAATTAAGTTTATCTCAATCTAAACTAAAGGTGGCACAATATAATGGAAAGTAAGTTCCATAATGGATTTGGATGAGTTCCAAAGTTAAGACATTGTGACAGATACTACAACAAAAGGCTAAGTATATGACTGCTACTATAGCAGCTAAAGAGGGCATTTGTGTCAAGTAGTTTGTTATCAAACTAGGTGTAGTTCACAGCGGGATAATACTATGAAGATATATTGTGCGACAATATTATCAACATGTTTTAACCCTAAAGAACTAAAGGTCTCACCAAAGGACCAAATTTATATAAAGCCATCTCATTAGAGAATGAGTGATGCGTAGAGACGCAAAGACATGCAATTACACACGGATCTGGAAGTGTCAGATCTGGAGATCAGTTGACCACTAGCAAATGTGTACTTGCAACACCGGAAAGCCATAGGTGTTGAATACACAAAGGTTTGAAACTAGATTATTGACTCTAGTGCAAGTGGGAGACTGTTGGAGATATGCCCAAGAGGCAATAATAAAGTAGGTTATTATCATATCTTCATACTTATGATAAATGTTTACATACCATGCTATAATTGTATTAACAGGAAACATTAATACTTATGTGATTTGTAAACATAAAAGAGTCCCTAGTAAAGCCTCTTGTTAAACTAGCTTGTTGGTTAATATATGATCATGGTTTCCTGATCATGAACATAGAGATGTTATTAACAACAGGGTCATATCATTAGGAGAACGATGTGATGGACATACTCCTATAGTTAAGCGTAGCATAAAGATCAAGTCATTTAATATAGTTCATTTGTTATAAGCTTTCTGATACATAGTAACCTAATTCCTTCGACCATGAGATCATGTTAATCACCATCACCGGAAGGATGCTTTGATGACATCAAACACCACACCGTAACTGGGTGGCTATAAAGGTGGCATTGAGTGTTCGGAAAGTATGTGTTGAGGCACATGGATCAAGAGTGGGATTTGTCCATCCATATGACAGATAGATATACTCTGGGCCCTCTCGGTGGAATGTCATCCAATTAGTTTGCAAGCATGTGACTGGCTCACAAGGGATCACATATCACGGGAACGAGAAAAGAGTACTTATCGGTAACGAGGTTGAACTAGGTATGCAGAGATACCGACGATCATAACCTCGGATAAGTAAACTATCGTGAGACAAAGGGAAATTGGTATCGTATGTAAGTGGTTCATTCGATCGCAAAGTAATCGTAGAAATATGTGGGAGCCATATGAATTTCCAGATTCCTCTATTGGTTATTGTTCGGAGAAGTGTCTCGATCATGTCCGCATAATTCACGAACCGTAGGGAGACACACTTAAGGATTCGACGTTGTTTGAGTAGTTATGGTATGATGAGAAAGATACCGAATGTTGTTCGGAGTCTCGGATGGGATCCGGGATATCACGAGGAGATCCGAAATGGTCCGGAGAATAAGATTCATATAAGGAAAGTCTCGTTTCGGAGTTGGGGAATGATTCCGGTGTTTTCATCGGGAATGTTCTAGAAGGTTCCGGAATGTCCGGCACTCCGGAGGGGAAGGGGTACATGAATGTGTCATTACAAGTTGGAATGATTGCATCATGTACTAAGTGTCATCTCTGTCCAAAATAAAGGGTTTATTCAAATCCTAGTTTGAAAAGTCAAACGGCTAGTTTGAAAAGTCAAACGGCAGTTTTTGGAAAGAGGAGGAGAGGTGGAAACCGAGTTGGGGAGGAGTTCCCTCCTCCAACCGGCGGCCCACCTCCAAGCCGAGTTGGGGAGGGACTCCCCTCCCCTTGGCCGCACCTCCCACCTATAAAGGGAGGGGCAGGGCTGCCCCTCCTAGCACACAAGTTCCCTGCCCCAAACCCTAGCTTGGCGCCACCACCTCCTGCAGCTGCCGCCGCCTCCTAGGGTTGCCCTAGCCGCCGACTTGGGCTGCCCCAAGCCCTAGCCGCCGGCTCTAGCACCTCCTCCTTGGTGTGTCTAAACCCTAGATCGCCGAGGAGCTCTCTCATAATCCACCATACTCGCTCCGGCTTAAGGCGAAGCCCTGCGAGATCTCCCCTCTACTTCCGGTACCACGCCGTCGTGCTGCCGGAATCGCGAGGAGAGTGCTACAACCTCCGCTGCCTGCTGGAACAAGGGAGAGGAAGGTCTTCGTCGAGTACCGAACGTGTGACCGACTGCGGGAGCGCTGCCGGAACGCAGCGCCGGAAGGATCTTCTACGCGATCTTGAGATCGGGAAGAGTACGACTACATCACCCACGAGAATCTGCTCTCGTTAAACACTTTGGAATCTTCGAGGGTGAGTTATTCCATCGACTCGTTGCTACAATCTAGTAGATAGATCTTGGCTTGTTTGTTTGTATGCGATAGAAAATTTTTGTTTTCCATGCTACGAAACCCTACAGCCGCCGCCACCAGAGTACAAAGAGGGCGCCCTCCAGCTCAAGATCTACAAGGACTCGGAGGAGTACCTGTGCTAGTGCATGGCAGAGCGCGCCTCGTTCGAAGCCGTGCCGCCGGTAACGGATGAGTTCGCGGAGGCGTGATCCGCGATGGAGTATTGGCGTGAGCAGGCCAAGCGTCCGTTATGGTATGGCTGCTAGGTCCTTGATGCCCGTCTTTTTGTACAAGTATGTTTGATAATTTGTTATGCCTCATTGCTCGTTACTTAATTTTTATTTTCGAACCCGTCAATTAAACTTGACCTTGTTAAGGATGAGGGGCATTGCAGGCGGGTGAGTCGGCAATGTCAGCCTATCAGTATAGAAATATTGTTACATGAAAAAAATGTAACCTACGTAGTATATAGATGCCTAGGATTCAAACTCAAGACTATTAGCAGAGATGAACTAGGTGCCTTGCGACTAGACCAACAATATATTTGTTAGTCATGTCAAAAACCTTGGTTAGACTTGTCATCATTGGTGTATGTACCATGGTCCTTTCTTGAAGGATTTGTCTAGAAGTTGTATATCTTTCGTTTGTTTTGGTCACTTGTCATAGTGTTTTTTATAAGTTATAGTGGACTTAATATCATGAGGCCGATGGTGTACGCTTTTTATGTCTTGATCAACTTGTTCAATATCGATGTCTGGCCTGTTGAATCTATACCTAATAATAAATCTCCCGGTCCAACACTTTTTTAGACGCTTTTGTCCTCCCACCAAATCCCATATCACCGGCCTCCACCAAACGGGAGGAGGTGTGACTCCTCAACTATATAGCACTAAAAAAACGACATCTTTGATCTTTGATCATAGCCGATCGAGCAGAAGAAGGTGTTTCCATGTTCGGGGTGCTTCTGTAGCAGGGATCGATGGCGGAGTATAGACCATAATCGTCATGTTCACGCAGGTATATGCTGGAGCTTAGGCGAGGTGCCCTAGCTCGGCTGGCACAGGTACGTTGCTCTCATATTTCCAGAATCGGCAGGACCAGAGCTAGATCGAGTTTGAAGTAATTAAGAACACTATAACGATTTATCTCAAGTAGTTGTTAGTTTTTATGTAGGGAAGTCAAAGGGAAGATATAACGATCCAATTTGCAA
This sequence comes from Avena sativa, assembly GCA_916181665.1. Taxonomy (NCBI): domain Eukaryota; kingdom Viridiplantae; phylum Streptophyta; class Magnoliopsida; order Poales; family Poaceae; genus Avena; species Avena sativa. The sequence goes on along the minus strand of OV702279.1, from coordinate 361,988,774 downwards.
TACGGCTGGGGCCATAAATCATGCAGCCATTGATTTTTTGGTGGATCAGTGTTTCCAATTTCCAAATTTTCGATCTGGGTAAGTAAGTATGATTGCTTCTCACTACTATTTGGTGGCTCGTATTGTTTAATCTATCATGATGGAATAAAGGGTGTGTGCACTGTTGATCTAAATAGTAATCAATTGGGATTGTGTAGTGGTGACTGATGGTGCAGTAATCTATCTATTATATACTAAAAGCAATATAAGGGTGTTTTTCGAGGTATCTGGTTGATCCACATCATCCGAATTATATTAACCATTAGATATACTATTTACGGTTACGATTTAAAGATAAAAAAGTTACATAGAAAGAGATTGGTACAAACAGAAGTCAAAGGTGTCACGTATCAGGAGAACAAAACGCGTGCAAATAGGCAACCATAGGGATCCACGGATGCATGCTCCAAACAGATTTGACAGAAAAAATAAAGGATATCTAGCTGGCATGAACCAACACGATGGAGTCCGGTTTGAAAAGGAAAAAACAAAAGTAGGCAGAACCGGCAGCAGCGTGGGTCGTCAAGACACTGTCAAGGACATGTCAAAAAGAAAAAAAGCCGTCTTCGATGATTGATCACTAGGAATATGGAAGCAGTACGTGCATGAAAATAATGTATGTTAATTAATATAGGGAAAATATTGATAAAAACTATCCACTAGAAAAATTAACTATTGCTTGAGATGAATGAACAAGAGTAATAAATTTGCCATTGGCCGAGGCATCACAAAATTCATGACCGATCAAAGGAAAAGTGGAGTGTTTGTCCATTCAATTGTTAATATGTTTTGTCAAATGAGAGAGGGTGAGTCTTGGATATTATTGATCATGGTGATATATGCGAGCTATACTAGACCACTCGCATATCCCATGATTATGCCTCACATATTGCACCCGAGTATAAGAAATACAGACTATATATCATATTAAAACATCTAGATATCATTATAGTATTGAAATTGTTGAAAAATATATTATCACATTTGTTCATCTAGGATAAAAAATTATAATCGATATACTCCCTTCGTCCAAGAAAGGATGTCAGAGATTGTCTAAGTTCGTATGTAGTACATATGAATTTAGATTTAATTGGTCTAAATTCATTTAGACAAATCCCCGACATCCTTTCTAGGATGGAGGAAGTATAAAACTTTGATAAGGTGGATGAATATTATGACCATATCATATAAATCTATAGCTATATAACACACTTACTATTTATTTTTCACATATTCTTCATGAAATTCACAATAAGAAACGAAAAAATGTGACTTTTTCCGTAAGAACTTCATATCAAGTACGATTATGCCTCACATATTGCACCCTAAGAATGAGAAATATAAAGACTAAATATCATATTAATACATGTAGATATCATTATATTATTAAAATTGTTGGAAAATAGATTATCAAATTTCTTCATCTAGGCTAAAAATTATATTCAATATTTATAACTTTGGTAAGGTGGATGAATATTAGACGTCTATCATACAAATCTATAGCTATATAACACTTACTATTTATTATTTTCTCATTTTCTTTGTGAAGTTCACAATAATAAATGAGAGAAAAATGTGATTTTTCCGTAAGAGCTCCATATCAAGTAATATGACTGAGCTTTGTATATAATTTACATGTTAATATGCACATGTAATTATTATTTCTTCCGTGGACAAGTGTCATGGGAAATTTAAGTATGGTGAGCATGAGCACAAGCTTTTGTAAAAGAAATGCACTAATTGAAGAAATATAACATCAACTCGAATCACATTGAGGTGTTTTGTATAGGAGAACATGCAAAAGACACATGTATAAGATAACAATATGTTCTAATTTAGTAACACATCATATCCAATAAGGGATGGGTATGAATACTCCCTCCATCCGGGTTTATTGGGCTAACACGCACCTAAGAAATATGTTTGACTACAAATTTGACCAACAAAATATGAATCATATGTCACAAAAATTATATCATTAGAAAGAGCTTTTAAATATCAATCCAATGATATATTGTGACATATGATTCATATTTCGTTGGTCAAATTTGTAGTCAAACATATTTCTTAAACTGCGTGTTAGCCTAATAAACCCGGACGAAGGGAGTAGTTGATTTATACGTCCATGTCATTTAAGTGTGTAAGAACAACTGAGTTTGGTAGATACAAGTTTGAGCGTACACATATGAAGATGATAACATGCATGCATGAACGGGTGGTAGGGTGCAACGATCACAATGGCTGAAACAAACAAAGAAGTAGTTTAATAGGAACCACCAATTCTTATAAGGACCGCACATAAGGCACATAATATATTATGATAGAGTGTATAACAAAGTGTTTTCTAATATGGCACTATGGGGAAACACCTCGATATATTATGTTGCAAAAATTAATAATCATTGTTGCTATGTTGCAATAGCATCAATGGTGAGACATGTGGATGAACAAAAATAGGTTTAGATGCAATCCATACATTAATTTAATTGTTTGTGAACTTACTAAAAACTATTGATGGAAATATACCAATTATCAGGGATTAGTGGAAGCTAGAAAGTTGAGTAGTGATACGAGATATAATATATTTCATCCTCCTTGGTGACATATAAGGTCCTATTAATGATGCTGACTAATGGAAATATTTATACCAAAAATTTGCTCGGATGTACAAATGGCTTACACCTTATAATTTTCTTTTATTTCAAGACCTAGATTGTTTAATTTTGTTGTTAGTGTTACTTTCAAGTAACTATATAATTTTTTTCGTACATATCGTTTAATTAGAAGTAATTTGAACCTTTCAAATCATTGTAATCAAACAATAAATTGACTACTTTTAACATAATGAAAATACATCATTCAAATTGGTGAGAAAAATACACGCGAGAAGAGCCTAGACCAAGTGGAGAGAAAAATGCTGATATAATACATATTATTTTGAATAGTTGTTGTTGTTGTACAAACTTGTATTTGAATTTCCTTACATTTTTACTGATATAAAAAATTAGTGGAATTTTTTTTTAATATATTTACAACAAATGTGACATATTTTTTAAGACCACAAAATCGCTTTAGTTTTTACCCCAAAATGGAAAATGTGAATATCCACAAACTATGAAATTAGTTCTCGGACACTACCGAAAAAATAAAGATGCCACCCTCGCATTTGCGAGGGCCACTGTGCTAGTTAATACTGAAAACAATATATATGCATAACAGCTAGAAAAATAGGCTAGAAAACTGAAAAAATGGTGTCAAGCAAAGGAGGAGTCTCATATGATTTATTTCCATTATTAATACTCTGTGCATGCTTAAAATTTTTACACCCTTTTTTAATCCCTTGATAAAATTAGGAACCAAAAGAATCAAATTAAACTATAATAATGATTAAGTCTATTCATATCCCGACTATTCCCCAACGATATATCTTCTAGAGGTGATGGCACATGGCTCTTTCGGCGTCAAGACACGTGTAATGGGTCGAAAGCGGATGGTGACATGGCGTCCACCATTGATGCGCCGAAGGCAAGCCCACACAAATATTTTTTTCCCCGTTGCAACGCACGGACTTTTTTGCTAGTAATAGATAATACATGGTTATGTGCGTTTAACAGTGTAGAGGCTAGGATTTTTATTTAAAAAAAAAGAACATCGGAATGCCAACTAAAATCAAAACATAATAAGTGCAAGTATGTAGTCCAGAAAGGCCTAAGTCAAGCACCTAGGGAATGAAATGTGTGCTGTCTCGAGCTGTAGATAATTTTTTACTTCCATATATTTCTGTGAAGGCTGGAATTCAAGCAAATAATTCTACCGTGCGTGTATTATCCCTCTCGTGTGTGAGTTACATTGTACGGTCCTCACATATATTGTTTTGTGCGTGTATTATCCCTCTCGTGTGTGAGTTACATTGTACGGTCCTCACATATATTGTTTTTGAAAAGGAGGTTGAGACCTCGGACTTGTGTGAGCTATTGTACGGTCCTTACATATATTGCAGCCTATTTTCATAGTGCTATAAACTAAGGATTATACTCTATTTCACTATGTGGATCTGCAGGGGCTATGTTACGACTGACTTACGTCGAGGTGGCGGAGATCCCTAGAGAGGATATCCTCCAGCGAACTCGAGCATTTGCGGCCTTTGGGCCGGCCATTCCGGCGGAACCTGATTAGGTGTTTTTTCGCTTTTTCCTGTTTTTGGTGATTTCGGCATGTTTCCACCTTAACCAAAACATGTCCCTCTGTACTGTTCGGTTTTTCTCTCTATCTATTTGAAAAGGCAGAGCTCCTGCTGGTTGCTCCTAAAAAAAATGTTAGTCGTAAGTGTCCTTCGTCAGATATCATACAAGGAATGAGGCTAACATCGGAATTTCTAAAGCCTTGTGTCTGTCCATGATTGTTTGGAATTGTCTATGATGATCATATCGATCTCAGCTGGTGACGGAATCTGGCTCAGATGATTTACACGTAATTAAGCTGGCGTACGCCATAATCTGCTTCGGCGCCACGTACGTTGAACTGATGTTGACCCCAATAGGGGAAGCATGCAGCTGTCAAGTTTCCACGCCAACCTTCAAATCAAAAGAAAATAATTTTCTTCTGTTATAATAGCGACGTCTCTGTTGAAATTTATGCACAGTTTGCTTTCCGAAGCATTCCGAAGGACCATCTAGCTAGTCAGGAGTTCCTGTCGGTCAACAGTTTCTTGTAGCAGAGAATTCACGAACGATCAGCAGAACAAGTTGAAATCAACACAAATTTTTGAGCAAACACAACCATTGCCAGATTATGCAGGTATCTATTATATACTAAAAGCAATATAAGAGTGTTTTTCGAGGCGTTAGGTTGATCCACATCACCTAAATTATTTAGACAGTTAGATATCTAATTAGTGGCTATGATTTAATCAGAGTTGTACGTTACATAACAGATTAAACGTGACAAGCGGGTCACCCGCCGTGTAAGTCGTGAAGTGGTGCCCAGTCTTTCTTAAAAAAACATAGTAGGATTAGCGGTAAACTCTGCCCTAGAATCCTCGATCCCCTCTATGACGCTCAATGGTCTGTCCACGGTACACCTTCACGCGGGCGCCAACAGAGATCGCCCATCGCTCTGCCTCCGCCTGCTGTGTCTGTTGTTCAATCTATATCGTTTGTCCACCATGTCCAACCAGCAGCTGCATCTCACCAATCATATCAGACTTCAGGACTCATCCAGATCCGGTCATTAGGTACTGCTGCGATTTCGTGAAAATTAGGTACTACTGCCATCTCCTCCCCCACTTCGATCTCTGCGTCATGTCCTATTGATCTATCTATGTCAGCTAATACCGAGTGCTACGACTAGATTAATTCCCTCATACATCTCGCCGCCGTCCGTTTCCATCACAGGCATACGGCAGCGGATATATTACTCGACCTCCGGCAATGCCGGGAGCCATGTAATTCAACACCCTGCAGATGGACGGATGAGACCTGCAATTTCTCGGGGCAGAGGCAAGGAGTACCGCGTGCTGCCGGGAAGAAGACTGTGTGGACCAAGGTAATGTGGATGCTGCTCATGTACGTAAGTGACGATGGGATAGTTGGGTCATATAGCCATCAGAGCCAGAACGTGCACTAGCCCAACGAGAAGGAGCATCCAACAACGAGTGCACACCCTGGTGATTTTGTGGCATCCGGTCTTCCAATTAAAATTACTAGCTTCCTCCAGGTCCACAAGACCTTCTATTCGATGCATGCATCATTTCCTTTTTCACAATGAAGGACTAACTATTGTGTAGCTAATGTTGATCGGATGGAGAAAGTTCTTCATTCATGAGGTGATTTTTCTATACTATACGAATTTTTGTCACAACAAGAATGCAATTGTTCCTTGATTTTCAGTATTTCAATCATTTCATGGTAGTAATAATTTTTTTCCGTAGCGAACATCCATTGGGTTTCTCGGAAAAACTATATCCGTTGATTTTTCGTTTTCCTGCAATATCGTTCAACACAGAAAACAATGATATCATGTGACTAAGGCATAAATATTTCCTTGCAGAAAGTTTTCAGCCGATTATACATTGTTTTAGTTTTTTTGTATCTCTCAGGAATAAAGATAAACACATGGATGAATTTTTTTAGAGGATTGCCTAAGGCTGCGGAGTTTGTGTTTCCGTCAATGGTCATCCTATGGATTAAATTTTAGTTTTATATTCCAACCTAACTAGATCATGACCATTAGTGTGAAAGCAGCCGATCCTTCAGCAAGGATAAATAGTGTCAACACATATGGTCTAAAACATGCTTCCAATGGTGAGATTTCCCTATGTTGATTGGTCGATATCTAATGCCTCAAGTAGGCATAGAACAAAACATGGAGGTTAAGCATCCTATGTTATATATATATGTCCATTACATATGCTAAGTGAAGGTATCCTGGTGACTAAAGCATCAATATTCCTTGCAGATCCCATTATACATTTTTTTGTATCTTAGAAATAAAGATAAACTCCTAGACGAATTTTATTAGAGGATTTCCTAAGGTCATGGACTAGAGTTTGTCTTTCTGTCAATGGTCATCCTACGAATTAAATTTTCATTTGCTATTCCAACCTAATTGGATCACAACCGTTGATGTGAAAGCAACAACTCCTTCAACAAGGATAAATAGTGTCAACACATATGGCCTGAAGCATGCTTCCAACGGTGAGATTTCCATATGTTGATTGATCAATATTTAATGTCTCAAGTAAGCATAGAACTAACCATGGAGGTTAAGCATCCTATGCTATATATTGATCATATCCTTGCTTCTATATTACCCCTGAGATAAGTTTATATTTCACATAATTTAATGATTGTATTCACATATTTTGTATTGATGATAGGTCTTTTTAATAAGATTTGTAACTAAATATCTCTATCAACTTTGTTTAGGTCTTCTTAATATAGTTTCCAACCACTACATGTTGCAGGTATTTGATTTAGAGTTTATCAATTGTCATCATTTAGGAATGTTTTACTACTACAAACATCCATATTAGTAGAATTATTGAGTGAGGTATTAATGGTGATATCGACAATAATGTCCAGAATCATAGATGTTTTGGTAAGACTTCTTCATCTGCACTCACATATGTATCTATGTACAACTATTGTGAGATGTTGTTTTAGGAAAAACAATTACACAATATTTGTGATGGTTATCTAACCATATTGTTTTCATATTGATGCAACTTTATCTTGATGCACATGTATTTACACACTAAAACATGCCTAGATACATGCAAATCTATAAAGTTGGTTCAACCAATTTAGAACAAATGGAGTGTTAGGTACCATGAATATCAACTTAAATTATGAAACAAAAAAATTAGTTCAACATGCACAACTGAGAAAAGACGGTGCCCTCGCATTTGCGAGGGCCATTCTGCTAGTTATTTAAAAGACCGTACGAACCCACCCGATGTCCGTATGATCCTCTTACACATATACTCATCATATACGTATACTCATGTGCCTGCAGAAAGTGAAAATCAAAAGTTATATAACAACAATAATTTTTTTTTGAAATATGACATGCAAAGACGTAGATCATGATAATGGGAGGTGGGATCAGCCGAAACGTGGATTATATTCAGTTCGACCGAGTACATATATACGGAAATATATGTGGCCTCGATATGAGTTTCGACAAGTCAAACAAATAAAACGGCCTATGCAACTTAAGTTTAGGAGGGAGGACCGAAGCACAGGTCCGAAATAAATAGTTGCCAATCAAGCAAATCACGACGATGATTACAAATATGCAATGCTGTATGGACACTTGATGATCTGGCAATACCAAGAATTTTTTGCTCTTCTTCGTCCACTTCATAATCAAAGAACACCCCCCCCTCCCCCTTCGTTCGTGCTAGTATGTACCTTTTTTTTCATACCAAGAATCAAAGAGAGCAATGCTGTATGGACACTTGATGATCTGGCAATAATCAAAGAACCCCCCACCCCACTTCATACCAAGAATTTTTCTACATCTGAGGATGCACGTAGCCTTTATTAAGATCCAAAAAGTATCATCATAGCATTACAGTTTAAAGATCAGATAGTGTTGATACATGCACCAACAATCTGAACAAAGCTAAAAATCTCAAAAGAGAGCAACTGCAACAATTAGACATCTGTCGGTTTACTAGAATTATGCCACGAAGTCTGGCTGAATAATTCAGAAGTAACCGCCACGAGACGGGTGCATCCAGAAACCATGAATTTTCGCTGATGCTCAGGGAGCAGGAAAGTCCAGAGATGAATCCAATGCGCCGCCATATGAATAACTTGCAAAAGGAAGAAACTCTGGCCTTATTGAAAATAAAGTTATTTTTACATTTCAAAATGGACCAACAAATGGCCGAAATGCCTATCCAAATTCTACCCTTATTCACCTTGTCCATTCCATTTAACCAATTCCCAAACATATTAGTGCTATTGGTTGGAGGAGATAGATTATAAGTGCAAAAAATCATACGCCAAATTATTTTTACGAAAGGACATGAGAGGAATAAATGTTCAATTGTTTCGACTTCGTTACAAAAATAACATTTCTTACACCCATTCCAGTTTTTCTTAAGTTGTCTTTTGTTAGCAATACTTTATTACTAAAAAACCATATGAAGATTTTATTTTTTAGTGGTATTTTTATCTTCCATCAGTACTCGTAGGAAAACGTGGATGTTCATTCACGAGGTCTTCATGAGAATGGGGTTTTCTCAGTTAAATTGCATGAAAACTTGTCCCACTCATTTGTCAAGGTTATTTCCATCAACCTCTCACATAGGTGCAACCATGCATACTATTTATCACCATTTAAACTTAGCCTAAAACCAATATTTAAAGGGTTGTGAGACAAGACGTCGTGAACGAGAACATGTTTTCTATGTACTATGTTGTATAGAGATGGATATTGTTGGGCGAGAGACACCTCTCCTAGCCATATATCCTTCTAGAATCGGATGTCTCTCCAATCACCACTTTTGAAAGCACCACGGGCAGAACTCATCTTTCACTCCCATTTGTTCTTTCCAAAAAGGTGAATCAGTAGGTTTAGCTTCGACATGTGCTAGAGTTTTATTGACCAGGTATTTATTGTGTAGCAACTCTTGTCAGATCCCTTCTTTTGAAAATGACTTATACAACCATTTACTTACATTTGTTTTTAAGTTCTAACACTTCAATACTCAAAGCCTGATACCTGGTTTCAACTTTCAGTAGCGGTTCAGATACTCGATTGCAACAACAGCATGGAAAGCAGCTCCGATCGGGAGAACATCCTCATCCATGAAGAAATGCGGCGAGTGCACCGGAATTACACTGTCCATGGCGGACGCGTTGCCGACGCCAATGAAGAAGAAGGCGCCCGCCACTCTCTGAGCGTAGAAGGCGAAGTCCTCGGCTCCCATCATCCGGGGAGACGTCTCCACGTTAGCTTCCCCAAGCATGGCCTCGCCGACTCGCTTAGCGTGCGCGTACATCCCTTCATCATTGACGGTGGCTGGGTACGGCCTGAGCTCCTCCTCCATGAAATCGACGGAGGCGGTGCAGCGGTGCACGGCGGCCTGGCCTTCTATGATCTTTCAGGAAGGCATCAGGTTTGTCGGTCAGTGATTTATGTAAGAAACTGATGAAAAAAACTCAGTTTTGTACTACGCGTTGTACCTCTTTGATCCTCTTCTTGAGATATGACAAGCCTTCATCTGTCATGCTCCTAAAGGTGCCGCCGAATGTCACAGATTCAGGAATGACATTGTAGGCGTCGCCTCCTCTCAGCATTGTGACAGACACCACCTGAAAGGCTTAAACCAGCAAATTAATTAATAGCGATATATAGTAAGTTCTCAACACATTATTCAATAATAATATGAGAAATGCGATTCTAGCAGGCATGCTATATCAAATGCACTGATTTGATTAGTTTTATTGTGTATAAGTTTAACCTAGATTTCAGAAACATATGAAACTTGGCAGCACGAATCGTAAAGCAGTAAACAAACAGCATAAACCCTAGAACCGCAGGCCCGCAGCGCTGACAATAATACGTACGGCGGCCTCAAGAGGATCAGTTTCGCGGGCGACGATCTGCTGAAGACTAAGGACGGCAGAGGAAGCAGCAACGATAGGGTCGACGGCGTCGTGAGGGCCAGCCGCGTGCCCACCTTTCCCGGCAACCATCGCGGTGAACCGAGCAGAAGCAGCAAGGAACGGTCCTGGCCTGGATGCAACCACGCCTACAGGAAGATGTGGGGAAACATGCAACCCAAAAATGGCCGAGACATCGTCGAGAACACCTTCTTCTAAAATGTAATAGGCCCCGGCGTAGCTCTCTTCAGCTGGCTGGAACACAAGCTTCACAGTACCCTGGACATAAAACAAGGACATATTGGATTACTCTGTCACCGGTACCTTGCAAAGCGGCGAAATTTTGGTAGATACGCCAACATATCGGCTGATATTTCCATTATATATTTTGATGTATTGATAGGACCGATACAAAGATCATTGCTCGTTCTGATTTATAGTATATATCTTATGCTACTGAAGACTACCAAAATTTATAGTACTAGTATAAAAAGCTTCTTACCATATGTTCCTTTTGTCACCACGGAAGAATCAACATTATGATACAGCAAAATTGCACAATTATATTGTTGTTAAGTACCTTCAAATCTTCTTTCCTATATTGAAGTAGTTTAGCGGCTCCTAGAAGCATGGTCACATGAGCATCATGTCCACAAGCATGCATCTTCCCATTTTCCAAGCTCTTGTACTCCCAATCTACCAATTCCTGCCCGAGGATAATCTTATCAGTGTCAATTAAAACCACCAGTAACAATCAAAGTCATCCTATTGCAAAGATTAACTACTACCTCCATTCCGGTTTATAAGACAAATACTGTTAGATACTTTTGCCTTATAAACCGGAATGGAGGTAGTATCTAACGGAGTGTGAGATACAAAGGCTCTTGTACACCGAATTCTATTTTTTTTCAAGATGCATGAAGAACACATGAAAGATGTGTACAATAATTGATTGGATCAATGCTTGATGGCGTGCAAGTTACATTACTACGATCCAAATTTGCTTTTTCCTGTCGGTTTGTATGTCCACATTACAGGTCAAATACTACTGTTAGCTGAAAATTAGTTTTCTTGCCGTCCCATGTTGCTGCTGACCTGCATCTTGTGTCACTAAAGCGACATTTTGTTTTTCATGACTATACGGTTGGGTTTTATGATGCAACAGATCAAACAAATAATCGGTGATGGCGAGATTTGTTTGTTCAATTTGTGGACGCAGTCGTCACTTGATTATGACACATTTGAATACTTGACCGATTTCTTTTGAACAATGCAAGAGCACTGCATTTATACTTAGAAGCTGAAACATGAGAATTTAAGATACTCCGAGTGGTGTGCCTTTCACCATCACAAGGATAGCAGCAGGTCGCATGCCAAATTAACAAGGAGCCACTAAGCTAGTATGAAAATTTACAAGTTATCTATTATCTATTATATACTAAAAGCAATATAAGGACGTGTAACAGAGCCACCACGTTAAGCCACATAAGCTTCAAATACTTACACCGTTAATCTTAATATTAATGGCTTAGATTTAAAGTCATGGTTACGTAACATAATTCTTTTATTAACACGTACAGCCACAGGTGTTACTGTTGTCACGTATACAAAACCTATTTCAAAAGGACTTGGACACGAGAGGAAAGATCGGAGAATCTATTATATACTAAAAGCAATATAAGGACGTGTAACAGAGCCACCACGTTAAGCCACATAAGCTTCAAATACTTACACCGTTAATCTTAATATTAATGGCTTAGATTTAAAGTCATGGTTACGTAACATAATTCTTTTATCAACACGTACAGCCACAGGTGTTACTGTTGTCACGTATACAAAACCTATTTCAAAAGGACTTGGACACGAGAGGAAAGATCGGAGAATCTATTATATACTAAAAGCAATATAAGAACGTGTAACAGAGCCACCACGTTAAGCCACATAAGCTTCAAATACTTACACCGTTAATCTTAATATTAATGGCTTAGATTTAAAGTCATGGTTACGTAACATAATTCTTTTATTAACACGTACAGCCACAGGTGTTACTGTTGTCACGTATACAAAACCTATTTCAAAAGGACTTGGACACGAGAGGAAAGATCGGAGAAAAAAAAAGAAAAGACCGGAATAGAACAAGTTCGTACACATCACGATACATATTGAATTTTAGATCTCATACACCCTAGGTATAGATGGGCCCTTACAAAAAAAGTAGGAGTACGTATGCTTGCTGTACCTGGCTAGATTCCTGTATCCCCCCAAAAAAGCTGCGCACCCTAGCTACTAGCTACAGCCTACAATATTGCGTTAGAATTTTCTAGACCATACATGAAAAAGGGGGTTTAGTTTAGCTAATTTCAATGGAAGTCAGGAGGAACACAAAAATTATTAAAAGACTGCTCGAATCATTTTTCTCTACGAAAACCCATATATGCTGTAAATTGTTTCGACCTCATTATTTGATTGTTAACTTTTAGTTCTTCCTAGAGACTACAGTCATGTCAGACCAGAAACATGTGTTGGGTTCTTTATCAGTAAAATTAATGGAGGTAACGACTCCCCACATTACGTCAACTTTTTATATACAGTCAACTTCAACTTCTCCCTCTTCGGTTTGTATCTTGGTGTGTTTGTTAAATTTAGGTCTGGTAACTCTTAGTAAATATGATTCAATTCGCTTAACTTTTGTTGATCTTTGAAAAATATGATGTGCACCACATGCCCATAACCAAGATCAACCCAAAAATTCATCTACTGAGGTTAGATTTTACATCCCTTTATCATTATTTATGTGCAGAGGTGTCTCATTTTCTTACACCACCACTTTGGTACATAAACCTCATACCTACTACCTCGGTTCCAAATTAAGTGTCTCAATTTTGTCTAGATGCACATGTATCTAAATGTTTTTTTTAGTATGTAGATACATGAGAATCTAGATAGAGTTGAGACACTTATTTTGGAATCCCGTAGTAATTAGATAGGCATCCATAATCCTGTGTGTGCTTTGTAAACATTTCAATGCCCATCACTGCAATATGATATCAATTAGAAACCGACCCAGCAAAACCATGTCCTATGCTTCAAGTAAAAATTCAAGACATGACATTGCCGTAACTAACATCTTATAGTATTATCGTCGCCACAAGCGTGTAACTTACAAGCTAGGCGAGAGGGGCAATGGTGGCTAGGGTATTAATCCACCTATATATTTTCCAAGATGTCTGAATATAATTCTTAGAAAATTAGGTGGACCTACCACATTAATCACTTACAAGAAAATTTCAAAACTAAGAAAAAGGAACATTTTTCTATCAATATGTGGTTCCAAGACGATGGTACTAAAGAGTGTTTACTGATTGTATAGAACTTAGTGTAGTTCCCTAGGATCGTAAAATATTATGTGGGTCAACAGACGTAGTAATAAAACCAATGATTGGATAAGATGTAGGAAATATCCCACTCAAGAACGCGTGCAACATGGCACAAAAAATCCAATTGAATCAGAGCGCAAATACCTGGAGTGGAGAGTGGGCGTTATGGAGAGAGATTTAATGAAAATAGAAGAAAATAATCAACCAGGTTAGAAAATTATTACAACATAGTGATTTTTCACATGAGACCAAATATGGGAAAACTACTCACCTCACTGTTTTATAGAGGCAAATGATATCTAAAAATTTGGGACCTTAAGTTCATTGAATGCACGTTGGCCTAGGTCACACCTCACAAACGATAGACTGAGAAACTGCTACTACCCATCGCCAAATTGTCGAGGATGGAGATTGAAACTACATGTGTGAGCTAATATTTCCAGGGCATGGACTACGAATGCTAGGCCAAGATGGGAATGAAACTATGACACCTTCATTTTACACAATGCAATATCCACCACCCACACAATGTTTCAATGAACACACAGAAGAAATAATGTACCTAGCTACACACGAGGCGATAATAGATGATTCCTCTTCTCATGTCACATTGTCTTTGTTGAAGGTGAGGTATCCGGCAATGGACAATTCACTAGGTGTGTATCTTAATTATAGTAGATAAAATAAGTTGTTTATTCCACACAAAATTTAGAAAATGATAACTAATCAAAATACAAATATTAATTAAAATTGACATAACAAGCCGGAGTGTATGGTCAAAGTGGCCACATACTCAACGCATACATTATTCCTTTAGAAAGTAGATAGATACTACGATATGAATCACCCATTATTTAGATGTTCTCGCAAATTTATTTTATATGTTAAAAAATTCACGATCAGATAAAGGGATATATTAGATTCATACAATGTTAACCTCCATATTGATTTGACATCTCACCAAAATACATCTATTCATACCAACACCAAACTCTCAATTAACCTCCACATCGATCAGACATCTCACCAAAAACAATGTGTTATGGACACTAAGTTCATGCATTTATGTAATTTAATTTAAATGTTACATGTGGTCAGTAATATGGTTCTTTGAGAAATGGAGTTATTAATAACCATTCACAAACATAATAAAAAAGAATTTTTTCATGAAAAGTGATAGATTTGTATAAGACTATTTTTGATGGATATACAACCATAATATTTCTTATCATATGATGTGAACACAAAACTAAAGATGATGCCCTCGCATTTGCGAGGGTCACCCTGCTAGTTTTATAAACAACGATCAAGACTCGCATCATGTCCTAATATCTTCCTCCTGTTTATTTCCCTTTCCACAATATTATATTTATTTCATCAGCGTCTGCACGTATTTTTCTGAAAAAAACAATTTCTGAATTTGATTGATTTACCAGATCATCATACTAAGGATGAAGCAAATAATCTTCACAATGGCAAACGATGAAAAAAATAAGAAACACAGGGTGTCACTATGGACCTGCAAGGGGAGCGCGTCCATGTCAGCCCGGAGCGCGACGACCGGCCCCACGCCTCCGCCGCCGACGATGGTGGCCACCACGCCGGTCCGGGCGACGGGCCATACGTAGGGGACGCCGAGCGCGTCGAGCTCGGCGCGCACGAGCTCACTTGTGCGGTGCTCCTGGGAAGGCCAGCTCCGGGTGCTGGTGGATGCGCCGCCTCAGGCCGCGCAGCCACGACGCAAACGAAGCTCCGCGTGCCACGCCCAGGAGGTCATCTCCGAGGACTCCGAGGGCGGTGGTCGTCGCTGACGCTGACGGTGTCGCCAGGTGTGAGAGGAAGAGAAGAAGGTGGAGCAAGGCGACGAGTCGAGGCGTAAGCGAAGCCATGCGAGCGCGAACGGTGGGGAAATAATGCTAGCCTAGTTAGCGGATCATGTGCTAGTTAAGTAAAATAACGTGTGCGTGGCATCATGTGTGACCTATGCGTAGACGTAGTTGAGGGAGAAGTGCATGTCGCATGTTCTCCTCTTTCCCTTTGATTACGATAGATCGGATCTCAACGGCCCGATCGGGAGGTTGTTAGCTCCTTGGCCTCCAGTACGAGGTACTCTCTGTGTTTAGCATTATAAGTCCTACCGCGTATATATAGGTTGTTAATTTGACTAACAAAATCTATACCCCTAATAATAAAGGAATGAGTGTTTCTTTTAATACCTATACTTTTTTAGACGGCTTGACCAGAAAATAAATTACCCATCAATGCCATCGGTAAGTGAAAAAGAAAAAAACACCTTTGACCAGAAAATAAATTACCCACCAATGCCATCGGTAAGTAAAAAAAAACACTTTTTTGGCATGTTGACTTCTACTTCCTCCGTTTCAAAATATAAGATGTTTTAGATTTGTGAAGCAAATGTATCTAGACTATTTTTAGTATATTGGTTCACTAAGATTTGAAGTGAATCTAGACACTCGAAACAGGCTTTCGCCCCGCTTTATAAATAAAGCAACATCCAGGAACAAAGTGCAGCAAACATCCACCACGGCCTAGGCCAAACGAAAAGGAAAAAAATGGGGGGAGTCCACACAGCCGCTGGGGCAACAGCACAAGCACGCCCAAACAAAAACAAAAACAAAATGCGCCAGGAGGATGCGGGAGGACTCAGGACGCCGAGCCCGGGGGAGTCGGCGCAGCTAGGGGGATCGCTGCCGTCCTTAGGGCACGCATCAAGCTGTCGAACGCCGCCCGGTCACGCTGCCTCACCAGGGAAGACCACTGCTGGAGAAAGGCAAGAAAGGAAAACACAGGGTCAGACACGCGGGAAGGATAAACCTTCTCAATCACCATCTTATTCCGCACGTTCCATAAGGACCACGAGATAGCCGCAAACACGAGCCAGAAGAGACGGCGACCTCCTCCGGCCCTGTTAGCCTGGGACTGCAGGAACTCCCCAAGTTCCTGCACTTCCCAGGCCGGCCCTAGCGCCTCACTGACGAAACCCCAAAGAGCCTGGGCCGCCGAACAGGAGAACATAATATGGGCACAGGTCTCCGGCGTCCCACATAGGGGACACAAGCCATTGCCCGGGCCGTTACGCTTGGCCACCTCCACCCCCGAGGGTAGCCGGTCCCGCAGCAGCTGCCACACGAAGATGCGGATACTAAGCGGCAGGGGGGCCTTCCACAGAGGAGCCGACCACCCTAACTCAGGGCCCTGGAAGAGGGCGCGATAAGCCGAGTTCACCGTGAACTCGCCCGAGGGGTGTAGGTGCCACGCTGCCGAGTCAGGGGCCTCAGATAAGGCCCCAGGGAGGGAGCGAAGCAGCCGCTGGCGGTCCACTTCCTCTGCCGCACTAAGATGCCGCCGGAACAAGACGTTCCAATGGCCCTCCCGGAAGGCCTCCTGCACAAGAATCTCTGGGGAGGCGGAGATAGCAAAAAGGCTGGGGTACAGGACTCCCAACGGGATCGGGAGCAGCCAGGGATCAAGCCAAAGTCTAATCCCCTGACCGCAACCAACCTCAAAGGAGAGGCCCAGCCCGATGAAATGCTTAATCTCCTGGAGGGCTCTCCAGAACTGAGAGCCCTCCCGCCGCTCGCAAGCTAACAGGGGCCGGCCCCGGAGATACTTGGCTTTGATAAGTTGAAGCCAGAGCCCGCCGTCGTCCCTAAGAATGCGGCAAACCCACTTCAACATCAGCGCCACATTAAAGCGGCGAGAGTCAAGGATACCTATGCCCCCTAAGCTCTTGGGGGCGCAGACGTCCGCCCATTTGACCATGTGGTATTTCTGATGGCCATCCCTTGCCGACCAAAAGAACCTAGACAACTCCTTATCGAAGTCGGCATGTGTCCCTTCGGGTAGCAGGTACAGCCCCATCTGGTACATGGGCAGACTCGAGAGACACGAGTTAATCAGCACCGACTTGCTCCCCTTAGACGTAAGGCGCGCTCTCCAGGGTTCCGCCCTCGAGCGCACCCTAGCAACCAAAGGGGTCAGGTCCCTAATCAACACAGGCGTCTCCCTGATGGGCATTCCCAGATACGTAATCGGGAAGTCCGCGAGCCTACAATTCAGCCCATCCGCGATCCGCTGGCGCTCCTCCTCGGGGTACCCAAGAACCATCACCTCACTCTTGTCAAAGTTGATCGTCAGGCCTGACATGGACTCGAAGCAGAGAAGCAGGAACTTTAGGTGAATGATGTCCCGGTCCGAACCCTGCACCATGATCATGGTGTCATCCGCATATTGGAGGTGGAAGATCCCTCCCCCAGGGATCAAGTGCCCCACCACCCCGGAGATGTGCCCCGAGCGTTGGGCTCTATCCAAAATTTCCGCCAGGACGTCCACCGCGGCGTTAAACAATATAGGGGAAATCGGGTCCCCTTGCCTAACCCCGCAGGACGGGCTAAAGTAAGGACCGATCTCCCCGTTGATGTTGATCGCCGTCGTGCCAGTCCTCACGAACTGCATGATCCAGCAGATCATGCGGTCATCGACGCCCCTCCTCTCCAGGACGAGTCTCAGGAAGGCCCAGTCTAAGCGATCATAGGCCTTCTGAAAGTCCAACTTCAGGAACACCCCTTTCTGACGCCGCACCTTAACTTCATGGATAATTTCCTGAAGTGCCAGGACATCGTCATGAATGAGGCGTCCCTTGAGGAAGGCGAACTGGAGAGGATGGGTGAGGCGCTCCATCACCGGAGCGAGACGGATAGCACAGACCTTGGCGAACAGGCGTTGAATGACGTTAATCACCGTGATCGGACGGAACTGGTGGATATCCGTGGCCCCCACAACCTTGGGGATCAGGGTAATCACGCCGAGGTTCAAACGGGACATCACCAGTGTACCAGTGAAAAACTCCTGGAAGAGCTGCAGGATTAGCGGCTGTAACTGAGCCCAAAAAGCCTGGAAGAAGCACACCGGGAGACCATCAGGGCCCGGTGCCGACCTAGACTTCATGGACTTCAGAGCAGCCTCCACCTCCCCCCCTAGGAAGGGGAGAGTGAGACCAGCATTCTCCTCGGGGGAGACAAGCGCCTCACCGGCCCAGAAGTCAGGCGCCAGCGAGACACCCGACTGCGGCGAGGCGGAGAAAAGGCCCCGGTAGAAGGCATAAATATGGGAGGAGAGCGCCTGAGGGGACTCCAGCAGCGACTCCCCCTCCCAGAGGCAAGGAATCGAGCACTTCCTCCTCCTACCATTGGCAATGGCATGGAAGTAGGCCGTGTTCGATTCCCCCAGGACCGTCCAGTTCTGGCGACTCCGCTGACGCCAGAAAGCCTCCTCTCCCTTGTAAATTTCCATAATGGAAGTCTCAAGGGAGTACCTATGGGACCAGGCCTCAGGGGAGAGGCCGTGAAGATCGGCCTCCCGGTCTAAGGCCTGGATATCCCGCAGAATGGACTCCTTCTGATTCCTAAGGTCCGCCCCCAAATTCGCCCCCAGCCTCGCATGAACTGTCGGGATAATTTGGCACAGTGATGCCAGATATCCACCGCACAGTACACCCGAGGGGTAGAAGCGGCCGCAGCCGTCCACCTAGCCCGAACCGCCTCCACAAATCCTCGTTTCTGCAGCCAGAAGGATTCAAAGTGGAAGCGGTTCAGACGGGGGGGGGCCTCCAGAGGAGAGGAGGAGAGGGGTATGGTCCGACCCAATCCTAGTGACCGCTCTAAACGAGCAAAGAGGGAAGGCCACCTCCCAATCAACCGACACAAAGACGCGATCGAGAACACTGCGGATCGGGTTCAACTGCTTATTTGACCAAGTATATCTAGCGCCCACACGCCGGATCTCGCGGAGAGCAAGCTCGGCAATGCAGTTGTTAAACATACGCATCCTAGGGAGGTCCACGTTTGCCGAGCTCTTATCGTCGGCAGATCGGATCAGGTTAAAATCCCCGGCGACCACCACCGGGATAACCGTCCGTTCTACTTTCGATTTGAGCTCATGCAAGAAGTCAGCGGACCTCCTATGGTCCGCGGGGCCATAGACAATGATCACCTCCCACCTGAAGCAAGACTGTCTATGGGTAAGCGCCATGCTCACAAAGAATTCTCCGCGGTCCATATCATCAACCTCGAAGGTATCCTCCTTCACCCCCAGGAGGATCCCCTCCGAGTGCCCGGATGCAGGGAGCTAGGACCAGGAGAACTTGGAGCGGCTCAAAGCTTCCAACTCGACGATGGAGAAGTCCTGGCGAATCGTCTCCTGAAGACCGACAATATCCGGCGCTTCCAAGCGTAGAGATTCCTTGATTTGGCGGCGACGGCCCTCACTGCCAAACCCCCGGATGTTCCAAATGAACACCCGGAAGGCCCGAAGGATGTCCATGATGGACACTCAGGCCGGGGCGGTCCCCTGAGCGGGGACCGAGCGAGCGCGGGAAGAAGAGGAGCGGATCGCAGCGGACTTGGGGGGCCTCCCACGCGGTCGGCCCGGGGGGGGGTCGACTTGTGGGTGGTCTCCCGCGCATCAGGGGCAGGTGGGGTCTCCCTGCTAGGGCCAGGCCCGTCGGGCCTAGCCTCGGCAAGGATGCGGGAGCGTTCCTGCTCCCGGGCATCACGTGCCCGGGCAGCAGCGATTGCTCCCGCGTACCCCTCGACACTAAAACAAGTCTAGATACATTTTCTTCATAAACCTAAAATATCTTATATTTTGAAACGGAGGGAGTAGGAGTTGGTTCTTCTCGGGGAATTTCACCGTTCGTTTTTTACAGATAGCATTTATTCGCTTTCTCACGTTCGTCCTATGACCAGCCCTGCCAATGTTTTCGTTACCAGTGACGTATGGCTGACGGGACTACACCTATAAGTAAAATACCGGGTCACTAGACCTGACTGCGGACCATTGTCGGAATCGACGACGACGCTGCGGCCGGGGGTTCGGACGCCCAGGGCCAGCCCGAGTTGACACCTTACCACCAGCGGCGCGTCCTCTGGTCTGACACGTACCGTCCCTAGCTGAAATCATATGTTGTGTCAATCCAGGTTTACGAAATAAAAAAAATGCATGACACGTACCGTTCCTAGCTGGAGTTGGTTCTTCTCGGGAAATTCCACCGTTTATTTTCTACGGATAGAATTCATTCGCTTTCTCACGTTCGTCCTATGACCATCCCGTTAATGTTTTCGTTCCCAGTGACGCATGGCTGACGGGACTGCATGTATAAGTAAAATATCGGGTCACTAGACCTGGTTGCGGACCATGGCCGAAATCGATGACGACGCCGCGGCCGGAGGCTCGGACGCCCATCGCCAGCCCGAGTTGACACCTTACCACCAGCGGCGCGTCCTCTGGTCTGACACGAACCGTTCCTAGCTAAAATAATATGTTGTGTCAATCCGGGTTTAAAATAAAAAAAATGCATGACACGTACCATCCCTAGCTGAAATCATATGTTGTGTCACTAAGATTTGAAGTGAATCTAGACACTAAAACAAGTCTAGATACATTTTCTCACAAACCTAAAACATCTTATATTTCAAAACGGAGGGAGTAGGAGTTGGTTCTTCTCGGGAAATTTCACCGTTCGTTTTCTACAGATAGTATTCATTCGCTTTCTCACGTTCGTCCTATGACCAGCCCCGCCAATGTTTTACCAGCCCCGCCAATATTTTCGTTTTCACTAACGTATGGCTGATGGGACTACACCTATAAGTAAAATATCGGGTCATTAGACCTGGCTGCGGACCATGGCTGGAACCGTGGCATAGCCTGCCAGCCGGTTGCAAAAATATATATTTTAAAAAAAATTAATTTTTTTTCTCAATTTTTTTAATCTTTGAATTGTTTGACTCATTAATCTCTCAATTTGAATATTTTTAACATCAATTACACTTAATATTTGATTAAATTGCAGTCTTGGTCAAACTTTGTCGAACGACGGGTATGAAGATTCTTAGCTCGGGGCTGAGCCTCGATAAACTTGAAGTGGATCTCTGATAAAATAGCATATTATGAACCAAAAAATGTTTTACTTAATTTTTATTTAAAAATATATAATATTTGAGTGTAGATAGATACATCTTATTTTTTTGCAATTTTTGATATATTATTTGTATTTTTCCAAATTAGAATGATTTAGTTATGATTTTTCAAAGTTTAATGAGGTAAAAGAAAAAATAGCTACGCCGAGGGTAGCCAGGCGCTTCGCCGAGGGCAATTCTACGCCGATGGCTACTTGCGAGGGCTGGCCTGGTCACGATCTACGTCGACGGCCCCGAAGTTTGGCCATCTGCGTAGCGCCCGGTAGTCGGCATATCTATCTATTCCTGTAGTGGTTGTGTATGCTGACATTATAGCGAATTCTGGTTTAATTTGGAAGGACGAGTTTACTTATTGCTTGAGAGAGTTGAACAAAGTAGCTCATGTAATAGCTAGAGATTGCTTTTACTTCACAATTCATGGAAATGTGTCGATGAACCTTTAGCTTTATTTTGCAAGCTCTCTCATGGATGATGTAACTATTATTTGGTATTAATAAACCTCACAAGAGTCATGTTGTTTTGCTAAAAAAAACCGTGGTCATGTATCCTTATACCCCTCCCGATTATTGTGATCTCATCGTCTCCGTCGGTACCGTCGACCGTGGACTTTCGGGCAATCGCGACGAGAAAGACCCGACCAAGACGTGCATGTACAAATACAAATACTTGAGCCGAGAATCATGCATGTACAAGCAACTGGCATTCTGACTAGTGACTACTACTATTTCCAATCAACTTGGCCAGCTGGATTGACCGGTAGCAGCCACGGCAAGACCCGCTGGAATCGCTGACATATCCAACCTTTGTCTCTGTCTTTATTTCTCTGGTCCCTTAACCCCTCGAGGAGAACAACCTTTGGTGCTCGTTGACCCTCTTGTCATCTCAGCTCACAATGTTTTAATTAGGCATGCACGCACCGCGTGCGGACATCAGCGTGACGCCACGTGCCACCTAGAAAAACCGAAACATTTATAAAACATTTGAAACTTATAAAATATTATTAAAACAATGAAACATTTTTAAATTGTTCATAGACTTGTTTAATAAAATATTTCAATAATTTTTCAGTCTGTTTTAATAAGTGACGTCAGCATGACGTCATCCATATACGGGCTAAAAAAAACTAGACAAAAGCACCAATCTTTAAAAAAAAAGGGTTGACGAGACTATTTTTTTTTAGATCAAGTAGACGAGACTATTTCATGTAAAGTTAAGACTTTCCGTACGTCGACACTGTTGTTCAAGCTGCGCAGCCACGATGCTGCCCATAGGAGCTAGTACTGTGGTAGCCCCGGTCCCGGAGTATCAGTGGTAGTGCGAAAAGACATTGGCATTGACGGAGTCTTGTACGAGTTGTGATGGCGGCCGGCTAAGTCAGAACACCGTACCTCCACGACAGTGTCGAGCTGGAGTAGGCCGGCGGCCGGAGCGAGCGGAACACAACGGAGGACGCCGCTAGCGTGCTCGCCGTCTCGTTGGACAGCGATGACCACTGTCGTCGCTCGTGCCCGTCAACATCGCTGATAAACGGAGAGAGAGCGATGGGGACAGGCCAACCACTAATTCTGTACGATGTGTACGCGTACATTAGTACATATAGTTAATTGGACCATAGTACCGGTTTCTGTAGGCTATATATGACTTAATTAACCATTCATATGATATGTGGGACAATTCGTCAATGACCATCATACCCCAAATCACATTCATAACTTTATTATTAGTATTCCCTGAAAAAAGCTGTATTATTAGTACCATCATGTTAAGAAAAACCCAAAATTAGCATCGGTGTTCCTAGGTTTTTTTTATAGCAAGGATCGGTCCCCAAAGATCTAGGCTGCTTATATTTCAACCGTGGGATTAGGGCGTCTCCACTGGCAACCCGTCGATCGCGTTCGAACGCGTCCGCGCGGATGTGTGGGATGTGCGCGGCCTCTTCAGTAACATGATGCATCTGGACCGACGCGTTCGGCTTGACCCATTCATATATTAAATTTGGGCAAAGGTTGCGTCGGGGCGAACACGGACGGACTAAGGGCGTGTCCTCCCGCGCGTGCCACTAGTCCACCCGTCAGTGACCGCTTAGCGCGGCAGCGATTCAGAAGTACGGCAGCGATCCAGAAGCGCGGGCGGCAGCCTGACCGCGGCAGCCTACGCCATCAATATCGATGGGACGTCACCCTGACTGACGGGATGGGATGCCACCTGAGTTCCTGCACTGGTATTGATGGCGAAGGAGCGGGAACCTGCGCGCATTCGCGGTGCAGGGACTACTTAACCCTGTGAATGTCGGTGCCACACTTCTCACCCTCTCGCCATTGCCAGATACAACCCTAGCAGCACCGCTGCCGCCACCGCCAACGATGAACACATCGGGATGGTTCAAGAAGGCCAAGAATGACCACGAGGCGACCGGATCCCGCTCGAGCCGCCGGCACAGTGGCCGGCCGGCCTTCCTTCGCGGCGCCTGCTGCCGCTGCCACGGCCCCAGGACATCGCCCATCGCCCCTCCATGCGTCCGGTGGAGGATCCCCACTGTAACCGCCGCTACTATCGCCTGGCGGAGTGCAAGCGGCGATGGAGGTAGGGAGCAGGCATCGACCACCACAATGTCTCCCTTCCCATGGGCTGGCACCTCAACCGGGAGTGGGTCTCGGTGCAGCCCGTACCCAAGGAGGGAAAAGGGCTGGAGGAGGAGATCCGTCGTCGTATCCACAACCTCCCGCCTGCCCTCCAGTGGGAGCGCGGCTACCGGAGCCAGGACTTATGGAAAGAATTCATGGCCTAGGAGCACACGGCGCGGCGCGCGAGCAACTACTGCAACGAGTTCCAACTATGGGAGGTCTACGACGTCCTCGCCTTCAACCCCAAAGACGACGGCACCGTCAACCACTCTAACGACAGCTCGGCAGCAACAACGGTGATGGCATCATCATCAAGGAGGAGGAGGAGGAGGACGTTGTCGCAGCCGCCGCTAAGCACCTTCCCCTGGAGTACCAGGAGCTCCTAGCGCGGGGCTACGACAAGGACACTTTCACCGAGAAAGCCCTTGCGGCCAGCGCGGAGGTCGAGGACGCCTTGTGGGGCGGCTACCAAGAGGTCGTCTAGCTCATTGGCCTGGTGGCGCAAGCAAACGCGCAACTGCCTCTAGTGTCGCCGCTGTCGGGGTGGGCGCCACCGATCGTGTCGAGGGAGGGGATGGAGCCAGCGCACCTCCACCTCCGCATGGCATCGCCGGCAGCGTGGCCTGGGCAGGTGATCGACCTAAAGGGTTCGCAGCATAGAAAACAAAAAAAATCCTACCATAAGAACACCAATTGCGCCAAGATCTAATCTACTAGATGCTAGTAACGAGTAAGGGGTTATCTAGAAAAACTCACCCTCGAAGACCGCAAGATTTTACTAAATCTGATTTTGTTCTTGATATAGTCGATTACTTGCCGATCACAATTTCGAGTTGTAGAGCGCCACAAAAAAGCAGCGCATCCATACTCGGGTACATGTCCGGATCCCGACAACCTTTCTGCCTCCACCCCAGTAGAGCAGCATGAGTAGATAGATGTTACTCCAAGAAACCAACATAACATTTTCTTCGCTAATCCAAAGCAATGTGGAATTTCTAGAGGGTGAAGAGAGCCTTCACAAGGAGGTTATGCAAATGGAGAGGACTGCCTTTTATAGGGGGAGGAGGGCTGCCCCTCTTCCTGTAGGGGTTCGTAGCATGGAAAACAAAATTTTCTACCGCATGCAAACAAACAAGCCAAGATCTATCTACTATATTGTAGCAACGAGTCGATAGAGGAACTCACCCTCGAAGATTCCAAAGCGGTTAACGAGAGCGGATTCTCGTGGGTGATGTAGTCGTACTCTTGCCGATCTCAAGATCGTGTAGACGATCCTTCCGGCGCCGTGTTCCGGTAGCGCTCCCGCACTCGGTCACACATTCGGTACTCGATGAAGACCTTCCTCTCCATTGTTCTAGCAGGCAGCGGAGGTAGTAGCACTCTCCTCGCGATTCCGGCAGCACGACGGCGTGGTACCGGAAGTAGAGGGAAGATCTCGCAGGGCTTCGCCTTAAGCCGGAGCGAGTATGGTGGACTATGAGAGAGGCCTTGGCGATCTAGGGTTTAGAGGCACCAAGGGAGGAAGCTAGGCCGGCGGCTAGGAGGAAACTCTAGGGCGACGGCGGCGACTTGGTGGCCGACGGCTAGGGTTAGGGTTTGGTGGAGAGAGGTGTAGGCTAGAGGGGCAGCCCTGCCCCTCCTTTTATAGGTGGGAGGGCGCCGGCCAGGGAGAGGGAGTCCTCCCCCAAGTCGGCCTCCTTGGCCGGCGGTGGAGGGAGAAGGACTTCCTCCCCAAGTAGGTTTCCTACTCTCCCTCCATCAAGCAAACTTGCTGTTTGACTTTTCAAATTGGCGTTTGACTTTTCAAACTAGGATTTGATTTATCCCTTTATTTTGCTCAGCCATGATACCTAGTACATGATGCAACCATTCCACATTGTTATGACACATTCATGTACCCTTCCCCTCTGGAGTGCCGGACCTTCCGGACCCTTCTAGAACATTCCCGATGAAAACACCGGAATCATTCCCCAACACCGGAATCTTATTCTCCGGACCATTCCGGATCTCCTCGTGATATCCCGGATCCCATCCGAGACTCCGAACAACATTAGGTCTCTTACTCATCATTCCATAACTACTCAACAACATCGAATCCTTAAGTGTGTCTCCCTACGGTTCGTGAATTATGCGGACATGATCGAGATACTTCTCCGAACAATAACCAATAGAGGAATCTGGAAATTCATATGTCTCCCACATATTTCTACGATTACTTTGCGATCGAATGAACCACTTACATACGATACCAATTTACCTTTGTCTCACGATAGTTTACTTATCCGAGGTTTTGATCGTCGGTATCTCTGCATACCTAGTTCAACCTCGTTACCGATAAGTACTGTTTTCTCGTTCCCGTGATATGTGATTCCTTGTGAGATAGTCACATGCTTGCAAGTTAATTGGATGACATTCCACCGAGAGGGCCCAGAGTATATCTATCCTTCATATGGATGGACAAATCCCACTCTTGATTCATGTGTCTCAACCCATACTTTCCGAACACTCAATGTCACCTTTATAGCCACCCATTTACGGTGTGGTGTTTGATGTCATCAAAGCATCCTTCCGGTGATGGTGATAAGCATGATCTCATGGTCGAAGGAATTAGGTTACTATGTATCAGAAAGCGTATAGCAATTGAACTATTAAAATGACTTGATGTTTATGCTATGCTTATCTATAGGAGTATGCCCATCACACCATTCTCCTAATGATATGATCTTGTTGTTAATAACATCTCAATGTTCATGATAGGGAAACCACAATCATCTATTAACCAACAAGCTAGTATTATGAAGAGGCTTTACTAGGGACTCTAATTTAGTTTAAAAATCACACAAGTATTAATGTTTTCTGGTTAATACTGTTATAGCATGAATGTAAACATTTATCATAAACACAAAGATATAATAATAACTACATTTATTATTGCCTCTAGGGCATATCTCCAACAGTCTCCCACTTGCACTAGAGTCAACTAATCTAGATTACATGGTAATATACCGAACACCCATGGCAGTTTGGTGTTGGTCATGTTTTGCCCTCGGGAGAGGTTTAGTCAACGAATCCGCCACATTCAGATCTGTGTGTACTTTGCAAATCTTTATGTCACCATCTTGGACATGTTCTCGAATATCATGAAAACGTAGCTTGATGTGCTTCAGCTTCTTGTGTGACCTTGGTTCTTGCGCATTGGCTATGGCGCCCATGTTATCACAATAGATAGACATTGGGTCCAGCGCACTTGGAACCACACCGAGCTCTGTAATGAACTCCTTCATCCATATCGCTTCTTGTGAAGCCTCCGAAGAAGCTATGCATTCCGATTCAGTTGAAGATCTCGCCACAACGCTTTGCTTTCACTCCTCCAGCTAACTGCTACACCATTCAAAATAAATACGTATCTAGATTGAGATTTAGAATCGTCTGGATCGGTGTTCCAACTAGCATCGGTGTAACCATTAACAACGAGTTGTTCATCACCTCCATAAGAAAGAACCATATCCTTAGTTCTTCTCAAGTACTTAAGGATGTTTTTGACCGCTGTCCAATGATCCACTCCTGGATCACTTTGATATCTGCTAGTTAAACTAATAGCATATGCAATGTCGGGTCTAGTACATAGCATGGCATACATTAGAGATCCTATGGTTGAGGCATAGGGAGTCTTACTCATCCTTTCTCTATCTTCTGCCGTTGCTGGACTTTGAGTTTTACTCAAGGTCGTATTGGGCAACATGGGCAAGAACCCTTTCTTGCTATCTTCCATTCCAAACCTCTTTAGAACTTTGTCCAAATATGTACTTTGTGACAATGATATTAGGCGTCTCGATCTATCTCTATAAATCTTTATGCCTAATATGTAAGCTGATTCGCCAAGATCTTTCATTGAAAAACTATTATTCAAATATTCCTTGACACTATTAAGAAGGTCTACATCATTCCCAATCAGCAATATGTCATCTACATATAGTATTAAGAATGCTATAGAGCTCCCACTCACTTTCTTGTAAATACAAGCTTCTCCATAAGTTTGTATAAAACCAAAGCTTTTGATTACCTTATCAAAATGTTGATTCCAACTTCGGGATGCTTGCTTCAATCCATATATGGACCTTTGAAGTTTGCATACCTTGTTAGCATCTTTAGAATCAACAAAACCTTTGGGTTGCATCATATACAACTCTTCATCAATGTCTCCATTGAGGAACGCTGTTTTGACATCCATCTGCCATATTTCATAATCGTAATATGCAGCGATTGCTAACATAATCCTCACAGACTTTAGCTTCGCTACTGGTGAGAAAGTCTCATCGTAGTCAACTCCTTGAATTTGTCGAAACCCTTTTGCGACAAGTCGAGCTTTATAGACAGTAACATTACCATCAGCATATGTTTTCTTCTTGAAAATCCATTTGTTCTCGACAGCCTTTCGGCCATCCGGTAAGTCCACCAAAGTCCATACTTGGTTTTCGTACATGGATCCAATCTCGGATTTCATGGCTTCTTGCCATTTATTGGAATCTGGGCTCATCATTGCTTCCTCATATGTCTCAGGGTCATCGGTGTTGTCCACCAATATGACACTCATAACGGGATCATACCAATCAGGAGTTTTATGATCATCATCATTAGCTTCCTCTCTTATTGGTGTAGGCGCCACAGGAACTACTTCCGGTGCTGCGCTACTTGCAAGTTCGAGATAGGTTCAACAACCTCGTTGAGTTCTACTTTCCTTCCAATCACTTCTTTCGAGAGAAATTCTTTCTCTAGAAAGGATCCATTCTTGGCAACGAAGATTTTGCCTTCGGATCTATGATAGAAGGTATACCCGATAGTTTCCTTTGGGTATCCTATGAAGACGCATTTTTCTGCTTTGGGTTCAAGCTTGTCCGGCTGTAACTTCTTTACATAGGCTTCGCAACCCCAAACTTTAAGGAACGACAATTTAGGTTTCTTCCCAAACCATAATTCAAACGGTGTCATTTAAACGGATTTAGATGGTGCCCTATTTAAAGTGAATGCGGTTGTTTCTAATGCATAACCCCAAAACGATAGCGGTAAATCTGTAAGTGACATCATAGAACGAACCATATCTAAGAGAGTTTGATTACGACGTTCGGACACACCATTACGCTGTGGTGTTCCCGGCGGTGTCAATTGTGAAAGTATTCCGCATTTCTTTAAATGCTCGCCAAACTCGTAACTTAGATATTCACCTCCACGATCAGAACGTAGAAATTTAATCTTCTTGTTACGTTGATTCTCTACCTCACTTTGAAATTCCTTAAACTTCTCGAAAGTTTCAGACTTATGTTTCATGAAATAGATATACCCATATCTACTCAAGTCATCCGTGAAGGTAAGAACATAACGATAACCACCGCGTGATGCAACACTCATTGGTCCACACACATCGGTATGTATGATTTCCAATAAGTCTGTAGCTCGCTCTATCATACCAAAAATGGAGTCTTAGTCATTTTACCCATCAGACATGCTTCGCATCTTTCAAGTTATTCGAAATCAAGTGATTCAAGAAGTCCATCGGAATGGAGTTTCTTCATACGCTTCACTCCGATATGACCAAGACGACAGTGCCACATATAGGTTGAGTTATCGCTCAATTTCAAACGTTTAGCCTCAATGTTATTTATGTGTGTATTACTACAATCGAGATTCAATAAGAATAGACCATCTATCAAAGGTGCATGTGCATAAAACATATTACTCATATAAATCGAACAACCATTATTCTCGGACTTAAACAAGTAACCTTCTCGCAATAAACAAGATCCCGATATAATGTTCATGCTTAACGCAGGCACCAAATAACAATTATTTAACTATAAAACTAATTCCGATGGTAGATGAAGAGGTAGCGTGCCGACCGCTATCACATCAACCTTTGATCCATTTCCAATGCGCATCGTCACCTCATTCTTCGCTAGCTCCCGTTTATTCTGCAGCACCTGTTTCGAGTTACAAATATGAGCAACCGAACCAGTATCAAATACCCAGGCACTACTACGAGTACTAGTGAGATACACATCAATAACATGTATATCGGATATACCTTTCTTCTTGATGTTGTTGTTCTTCAAATCCGCCAAGTACTTTGGGCAATTCCGCTTCCAGTGACCCTCTTGCTTGCAGTAAAAGCACTCAGTATCAGGCTTAGGTCCAGCCCTGGTCTTCTTCGCCGGTGCGGCAACTTTCTTACCGCCCTTCTTGAAGTTTCCCTTTTGCTTAGACTTGCCTTTCTTGAATTTGGTGGTCTTATTGACCAACAACACTTGGTGCTCTTTCTTGATCTCCACTTCTGCAGATTTCAACATGGAGAATTGTTCTGGCAACATCTTGTCCATGTTTTGCATATTGTAGTTCATCACAAAGTTCTTGTAACTTGGTGGTAGTGATTGGAGGACACAATGTATCCCCAAAGAATTAGGAATCACTATACCCAAACTTTGGTGTTTGTTTGCTTGCCCAGACATCTTAAACACATGCTCACTAACGGAGCTGCCCTGTTGCATCTTGCAGTTAAAGAACTTTTCAGAAGCCTCATAACTCTCAACTGCCGCGTGAGCCTCAAATATCATTTTGAGTTCACGGACAATATCATGTGGGTCA
The DNA here is from genome assembly GCA_916181665.1 of Avena sativa. NCBI lineage: Eukaryota > Viridiplantae > Streptophyta > Magnoliopsida > Poales > Poaceae > Avena > Avena sativa. The sequence goes on along the minus strand of OV702279.1, from coordinate 361,957,983 downwards.
TGGTTCTCAAAACTTTTTTGAAGCTCCGGTTCCAAACCATACAAGATAGCACACTGAACTGTGGAGTACTGATTCTTCCGAGCGAGGAAAACATTCTTTACCTCATCGGTAGCATCAGCTGCAGGCGGGTCACCCAGCGGTGCATCCAGCACATAGGTCAAATTACCAGCATTGAGGACAATCCTCAAATTGCTGAACCAATCCGCGAAGTTGCTTCCATTGTTTTCAACTTTTCTTTCTCTAGGAACGCATTAAAATTGATGGTAGGGCCGCCATTGATCTACAACATATTTGCAATAGTTTAGACTAAGTTTATGACAAATTGAGTTCTAATTAATAGTTAAATTAATCTAGGTGAACTCCCACTCAAAACAATATCCCTCACATTGTTTTAGTGATCACACGAACCAAATCCACCACATCAAAACCGATCATCACGAGAGTTGATGTAGCTTCAATGGCGAACAATCAACATGTTCATCATATCTACTATATGACTCATGCTTTACCTGTGGCATCCCGCAAAACCACTACTAGAAAATCGCGTTGTTTTTGTGCATTGCATCATCATGACCGCATGCTCATGTCATCATGCCACATTGCATTTGAGCATCGTCATCATCTTGCATTTGCTTGCATTAAACTATTTGCGGAAAAACCTAGTTTTGTTTTCTAAACGCCCCGCCTTTGTTCAACACGCAAACCCGGGTCGCCGAAATATTTTTGTTTTGTCTGCCAATGGTTTGTAAAAGCCCGGGTTAACAAATAAAATATTTTAATTATTTTTAGTGGGGCAGTCGAACGGGCCGCTTCGACCCGGACGACCACCCCCAGATAAAAATCGGTCCAACCTAGAAACCTTTTTCTACCCAACCTAACCTACCCAGCCCCTCTCCACCTCACCCCGGCCAATCCCCACCTGACACCTCACCCTTCCCCTTCCCCCAACCACTCCCACGCCGCCACCTGGCCCTGCCACATCACCCCACCAGCCACCCACACTCTCTCTCCACTCCCCACCCCACCAACCAGCAGACACACCCACACACGCACGCTGCAGCCCTCCCCCTGCCCCCTGGTCCCACCGACAGCCGAACCCCCACCCCGCGCCTGGGTCCCACCCACCTGCCGCTGTTCCCTGGCCCCACCCCTCCCCCGCGTGGCCCTCTTCCCCCACCTCCTTCTCCTCTCGTCTCTCTCCCCGCACGACAACCGACACGCCGCCATCCTCCCCGGGCGCCGCCCTGCCCCTCACCTGCTTCCCCTCTCCGGCTACCCCCCCTCACCTCCGGCCGCCGCCCGCCCTCTCCTGTGCAGCTCCTCCTCTCCCAGACCCCCGCTCGCTCGCTCCCTCCTCTCGCCTCACCACCCGCCCTGCTCGCCGGCCCCGGCCCTCCTCGGCCACCACCCTGACGCTCCCTTCCGCCCGACGACCCCGCCTCCCCTGGCGCCCGCCACCGACCTTCGCCGTCCCCCGAGCCGCGTCGCCCCGGCGCTCCTCCCGCCTCCGGCCCGCGCGCCTCCACCTCCCTCCGCCGCTCTCCTCTGGCGCCGCCTAGCTCGCCCTGCCTCCCCCGCGTCCGGCCGCGTCCGGCCGCACCTCCCCGCCTCCCACCTCGAGCGCCGCCGCCCCGGAGCCCCGCCGCGCGCCCGCCCCGAGCATCCCGTCGGCCGCCGCCCCTCCGCCTCGCCGCTCTTCCCTCCGGCGCCCTCTGCCTCGACCGCGGCCTCCTCTCCGCGCCAGCCGCGCGACCGCCCCTGCGAGCTCCTCGCCGTCCGCAAGCGCCGCCCCGTTCGACCCCGGCCCAAGCTCGCGTCGGCCTCGTCCTCGCCCTCCTCTGGCCGGTGCCGCCCTTCGCGAGTTTCCTCTGTTCCCTGGCCGAGACCAAGAGCACCGCACCGCTGGAACCTCCAAGAAGTTCGTCTTGGGACCGTCAAGTTCAACCAATGACAAGATACATCAAGTTCTTCTGCTGCTGATGCCGCAATGATATCGGGCCCAAGTCTGTCGACGATCGTTAGCGTCGGGTGCAAGAGCTACTTGGAGCTAAAGACCAGGGACACCAAGTTGTTCAAGAATCTCGCCACTCACAAAAGAAGGACGGCAAGCACTTCGACATGGAACCGGAAGACCCCGGTGACGAACCCGAAGAATCGCCGACAACCAAGATCTGCTTCCGAGCACTTCGACCGAAACCGAATCAAGATCTCCCCGGAAGCTACAAGTACTCCTTCCCGGATGCGATACTCGAGAATACGAACGGTAAGGACACTGACGCAGAACGCCAAGCTCTTCATCCCGGACGCCAAGCTCGACCCGATCCGAGGACCCGACAAGGTCTTCGCGACAACAAGATCGACCGCGTGGAACCAAGATCTCCGGCACGTTACGACAAGTTCTCCATCTCGTACCCGATCCCGCTGATCCCGTTGAACCCCGAACCCCGGAACCCCAAGATCGTCGAGACCCCCTAATGTGTGACCCTTATCCGAGAACCCTATTTTTTATAAATGTTCGCATATTTATAAATTGTTGCATATTGAATTGTCCATGCATGCATCCTTGTCTGTGGTTTGGGGGCCTTTTGCCGATTCACCTCATAATTAAACATGGGGCCCATATGCGGGCAAATCTAGTCTCATATTGGCCTCATTTAAATTTGAGTAGCAAACCGGTGATATATTCTGCCTTGATAAACAACATTTAAATTGCGGGGTAATTAAATAATTTGAACCATTTAATATTTGTCGGGACCCCGGTTCCGCTTAATATTGCCTAATTGCATTGCACCCTTGCCATGCCATGCATCATATCATAAGCATGCCCGATCTTTTGCCGTAGTATTAAATATTGCATCCGGTGTTTCTTCTAGTATTTTGCTTCTTCGCGGATAAGGCCGTTGAGTTGATGTGAGCTTCGCCCCGATCTTCGGTTGAACCTTCGGCAATGTTTTCAGGCGAGCACCTCCCCCTTTCTACCTATCTTACTTTTATAGTATTTATTCCCTCCTGTTGATCTATTGCTATCTGTGTTGCGATGCTCTAGTTTCCGTACCCGTGAAATCCCTTGCAGCCGTATATTGCCTTGGACACATCCTATTACCTGATGTTTGGTAGATAGTTGGACCAGCGCGTCGTAGTCGCTTGCTCAAGTGTTGTCGCGTGTCGTCAAGTACCACAGTTGTTGGAGAATTGCCGCATGTTTAAGGTTGGAGATGAACATGGCTTTAATTATTGTTCACTTTAATTATTGTTTAATAACTAAAATTGAAGTAGGTAAGCAGAGGCACCGGTGGGTGATAGATAATATTTGGTTTCCGACCGCCCACTTGTGTCCCGTAGGACCCCGAGTTCTTGCCACCTGTTCCGAGATCGAGCGCGCTAACCACATGTGGGGAGATATGGGCCCCCCATCGATTTAGTACCTGAGTTCAAAGTATTGTACTGGGGGCCACAAGTAGTTTGGGGCTTTATTACTATCATGTACTTATGCCATGCTTTACTGCTTTATTTACGATTGTGTGAGGAGCACGCTGTACTGTTTTGGAAGCGGAGTGTTTTCGCGGTATCGACAGTCCCCGTTTGGGGATTTGCTATCGTTTACAGCCACTGTCGCAAACCCTGAGTCCGTCTCGGAGACCGGCCGACTTCGTTGCGGGTGTACTTAGTGGGGTGGCCCCCCGTGCTTGCTTTGGGTCTGGGAAACGTCATGACTTAGGCCCCGCCGACATACCGATGGGTGTATGTTAACTGATCTGGCAAAAAGGGTCGAAGTGCGTGTGGATACTTTGGTGCACCCCTACAGGGTTTAATCTTTTCGAGAAGCCGTGTCCGCGGTTATGGACGACTTGGAGCACAGTGCTTGATCATAGACAACTATAACTAAAGTTTACTGTTATAAATTGACTGGTATCCGATATGACTAGTAATCAGCTTCACCACAACGGAATGGCTAAATAAAAGTACCAACAACTGCTGGGTTTTGGGTTTATCTCATGCTAATTGTATCTGATTAGTAAGTGTTGCAACTTCAACGGAATGATTAACTAAAAGTGCCCACTGCTTATTTTAACAGGATGATTATCTATACCTGACTAGTAATTGCTGCAACGATAACTGAATAAATAAAACTGCCCACTGTGTGAGTTCCTCGGTTAACTTTCTCGGTTGGTATCGAGGGGGAATACCAGGATGGGTTTGTTTGGTGTTGTATTCAGGTTGGATCCGGATAGGTCATTCTTAGCCCTCCCTGATAACCGCCAGTTGTATCGAGTCTCTATAGGTTGTTTAGTGCATGCTGCCACTGCCGCTCAGTCCACCATACCTATGTAGGCGAGGACCGCCGAATTCTAGTCTCGCCGTGTACTGGCCTCAGTACTGACGCTCCTCTTTTTCCTTTGCCCTTTGTCGGCACCCCTTTTGTTTAAGCAGGTTGAGATCGACGTCGTTAGCAGGGTTACCCTTCCGGCTTGGCCTGGGCAGGGTTATGGACGCCATTGGTTATTCTTCAGGGCTCTTAGCCCCATTTGCATCTTGTCCGTAGTCGGATGCTCTATCATTTTCAAGGTGATTTGGATCTTTGTATATTATAGTTGTATTCTTGACTCTTTGAGTCGTTGTTATATATATCTGTTCTGTGGGTCCCATCGAGGACTGTTGTGTAATGTTATTACTTCGTTTTCCACCCGCACGCAAGTGCCTGGTGGGCACCTTCGAATCGTTTCTATGCGGGTTTGGCGGGTTTCGCTAAAACTTGCATAGAGCCGATTCTGAGGGTGTTACATTACCTTTCAGTGATCCGTGTTCCGAGACCATGTCTGTACATGCTAGGCCCATCAAGATCAAACCTTAGTTTCTGCATGAGCAAATCTGGCTTGCTCACGTTGTATACACTTGCAGAATCTAACACACCCGATCATCACGTGGTGCTTCGAAACAACAAGCTTTAGCAACGGTGCTAACTAAGGATGAACACTTTAAAACTTGAAATTTATGTGCTTGAGGGATCATCTTATAATGCTACCGTCGTTAACTAAGCAATACAAGATGCATAAAGGATTAACATCACATGCAATTCATAATATGTGATATGATATGGCCTTTCTTCTTTGTGCTTTCGATCTCCATCTTCAAGCACGAACATGATCTCCATCATCGCCGGCATTGCATCAAGGTCAATGACACCGTTCCATGGTTGTCGTCCACCAGCTTCAACTATTACAACTACTTTGAATAGACACGCGGGTCTTAACAGAATTTAAAGATAACCATATGGCTCCTGCCGGTTGCCAACTTACAATAAGGAACATTGCATACATCAAATATAATCACAATCATGGCCATATCACATCACAGCACACCCCTGCAAAATAAAGTTAGACGCCTCTAATTTTCTTTGCATATTTTACGTGGTTTGGGGCTTTCAATAAGTGTCGCTCTAACTTACGAACAAGAACCACAACGTTGATGCTTGAACTATCAAGTGCCCGTTGTAAATTGGATCTATACTATAATGGGAGAGACAGGCACCCGCAAAGCCACTTATGCAATACAAGTTGCATGTTGAGCGTGGAGCAAGTCTCATGAACGATGTCATGTAAGGTTAGCCCGGGCCGCTTCATCCCATCATACCGCAAGATGCAAAGTACACAAGAAGCAATTGATAATAAAAGCACCACCGCCCACAATGACCATTGTGTTCTACTCGTGCAACATATCTACATATAGACACGGCTCTGATACCACTGTAGGGGTTCGTAGCATGGAAAACAAAATTTTCTACCACATGCAAACAAACAATCCAAGATCTATCTACTAGATTGTAGCAACGAGTCGATAGAGGAACTCACCCTCAAAGATTCCAAAGTGGTTAACGAGAGCGGATTCTCGTGGGTGATGTAGTCGTACTCTTGCCGATCTCAAGATCGTGTAGACGATCCTTCCGGCGCCGTGTTCCGGCAGCGCTCCCGCAGTCGGTCACACATTCGGTACTCGATGAAGACCTTCCTCTCCATTGTTCTAGCAGGCAGCGGAGGTAGTAGCACTCTCCTCGTGATTCCGGCAGCACGACGGCGTGGTACCGGAAGTAGAGGGAAGATCTCGCAGGGCTTCGCCTTAAGCCGAAGCGAGTATGGTGGACTATGAGAGAGGCCTTGGCGATCTAGGGTTTAGAGGCACCAAGGGAGGAAGCTAGGCCGGCGGCTAGGGCAAGGGGAGGGCCCCAACTCGGCGGCTAGGAGGAAACCCTAGGGCGGCGGCGGCGACGACTTGGTGGCCGGCGGCTAGGGTTAGGGTTTGGTGGAGAGAGGTGTAGGCTAGAGGGGCAGCCCTGCCCCTCCTTTTATAGGTGGGAGGGCGCCGGCCAGGGGGAGGGAGTCCTCCCCCAAGTCGGCCTCCTTGGCCGGCGGTGGAGGGAGAAGGACTTCCTCCCCAAGTAGGTTTCCTACTCTCCATCCATCAAGCAAACTTGCCGTTTGACTTTTCAAATTGGCGTTTGACTTTTCAAACTAGGATTTGATTTATCCCTTTATTTTGCTCAGCCATGATACTTAGTACATGATGCAACCATTCCACATTGTTATGACACATTCATGTACCCTTCCCCTCCGGAGTGTCGGACCTTCCGGACCCTTCTAGAACATTCCCGATGAAAACACCAGAATCATTCCCCAACTCCGAAACAGGACTTTCCTTATATGAATCTTATTCTCCGGACCATTCCGGATCTCCTCGTGATATCCCGGATCCCATACGAGACTCCGAACAGCATTCGGTCTCTTACTCATCATTCCATAACTACTCAACAACATCAAATCCTTAAGTGTGTCTCCCTACGGTTTGTGAATTATGCGGACATGATCGAGACACTTCTCCGAACAATAACCAATAGAGGAATCTGGAAATTCATATGGCTCCCACATATTTCTACGATTACTTTGCGATCGAATGAACCACTTACATACGATACCAATTTTCCTTTGTCTCACGATAGTTTACTTATCCGAGGTTTTGATCGTCGGTATCTCTGCATACCTAGTTCAACCTCGTTACCGATAAGTACTCTTTTCTCGTTCCCGTGATATGTGATCCCTTGTGAGCCAGTCACATGCTTGCAAGATAATTGGATGAAATTCCACCGAGAGGGCCTAGAGTATATCTATTCGTCATATCGATGGACAAATCCCACTCTTGATTCATGTGTCTCAACCCATACTTTCCGAACACTCAATGTCACCTTTATAGCCACCTATTTACGGTGTGGTGTTTGATGTCATCAAAGCATCCTTCCGGTGATGGTGATAAGCATGATCTCATGGTCGAAGGAATTAGGTTACTATGTATCAGAAAGCGTATAGCAATTGAACTATTAAAATGACTTGATCTTTATGCTATGCTTATCTATAGGAGTATGTCCATCACACCATTCTCCTAATGATATGATCTTGTTGTTAATAACATCTCAATGTTCATGATAGGGAAACCACAATCATCTATTAACCAACAAGCTAGTATTATGAAGAGGCTTTACTAGGGACTCTAATTTAGTTTACAAATCACACAAGTATTAATGTTTCCTGGTTAATACTGTTATAGCATGAATGTAAACATTTATCATAAACACAAAGATATAATAATAATTACATTTATCATTGCCTCTAGGGCATATCTCCAACACTTCCCTCGTTCATGTAGGGTTCGCAGCATAGAAAACAAACAAAATTATACGATGGGAACAACTAAGTACCAAGATCTATCTACTAGATACAAGCAACAGGTGAATATACATCCATAGAGAACATACCCTTGTAGATCGACAAAATTTAACGAGGTTGTACTCGTGGATGATGTATACGAACGCTTTCCGATCTTAAGATCGAGAAGAAGTCCAGCGCCGCAAATCAGCAGCGCATCCATGCTCGCACACACGTTCAAGCCACCGAACAACCTCCGCCTCCTCGCTCCAGCGATGCAGCGGAAGAAACAACTCTTTCCAAACGAAAAGCCATCGGGAACATGTATCTCGCTAGTCCAAGACCATGGGGGATAAACTAGAGGGAAGAGAGATCCTTCACGAGGAGGTGTGAGTGTGAGAGAGGGAGTAGGGGGGCTTTTATAGGAGGAGGGGTGACCCCAAGGGGTGTGGTCGGCGGCCATGGTGGCTACCCCCACCCCTTCCTTCATTCATGTGAGTGAATCTCCCACTCACCAAAAGTCCCTCCATATTCTCCACTCAAAAACCCACTCAAATTTCCATTAAATTTCCACCAAATTTAATGTAATCTCTCTTTAAATAAAACTCCTTTTATTTATTTATTCAGAATTTTTTCAATTACATTAATTAAAAAACATTCATATAAAACACCTTGCTAGTATTCAATTTCACATGCAGAAACAATTCAGTAATTTCATCCGAAACAATTGTGGTGTCTAGTGAAATAATTCCTGCGCTTTGTAATTCTTTCGTCCAGAACATATTTGTTTCAAATGGTGTCGGTGTATCTTAAGTGTGTCACCCTAAGGTTTGTGAATAATGCGGAATGATCGAGACCCTCTCGGATCAATAATCAGAAGCGGGATCTGGAGATCCATACTGACTCACACACATTCAACGATGAATTCTTGTGATCGTGAGAACCTTTTATGCTAGTAAATTAATCCCTTTGTCTCGCGATATATTACATGTCCGAGATTCGATCATTGGTTTCTCCATACCTAGTTTGATCTCGTTACCAACATGTATTTTTTCTCGTTCCCGTGATATAACATTCTAGTGATCACATCACTTGCTTGCAAGCTAATTAATGTGATATCACTGAAAGGGCCCAGAATATATCTATCTGTCATCGGGATGGACAAATTCCACTCTTGATCCATGCGCCTCTACATAACACCTTCGTAGCACTGAACCCACCTTTATAGTCACCCTATTACGATGTGATGTTTGATGTTATCAAGATACTCTTCCAGTGTTAGTGATTGGCATGATCACATGGTCTAAGGACTATGATTACTTTGTATGATATTATAATAATATAAACACAATGACTTTGATCGTAATGCTATACTTCAGATGAATATTCACATCATTCCAATAATGTTGTGACCTTGTTATTAACAATATCCAATGTCCATGATCAGAAAACTTTGATCATCTTGTTAATCAATGAGCTAGTTTATAAGAGAGGCATAACTAGGAACTTCCTATTTGTTTATTAAACACACATGTATTAACGTTTCCGTATTAATACAATTATAACAAGCAAAATAAACTTCTATCATATACTTGAAATATACATAATAACAACTTTATTATTGCCTCTCAGGGCATATTCTCTTCAGTCTCTCACTTGTACTAGAGAAAATAATCTACTTACATAGTGATAAATCTAACACCCATGAAGTTTTGGTGTTGAACGTGTTTTGCCCTAGGAAGAATTTTAGTCCACGGATCTGCTACATTGAGATCCATGTGTACTTTATAAATCTTTATATCTCCATCCTTGACATGTTCGCAAATGGAGTGAAACCGGCGTTTAATATGCTTAAAATTCTTTGTGAGACCTTGGTTCCTCGGCATTGGCTACGGCTCCATTATTGTCATAATAGATCACCATTGGATTCAACACAGCTAGGAACCACACTTAGTTTGGTTATGAACTCTTTCATCCAAACTGCTTTTGAGCTGCTTCCGAAGCAGCAACACATTTGGTCTCTGTTGTTGATCCCACCACCACGGTTATTTGAAACTCCTCCAACTAACTCCTCTTCCATTTATGAGAAATATATATCCGGATTGAGACTTAGAGACATCTGAATCGGTGTCGAAGCTAGCGTCAACATAACATTTTTGCGACGAGCTTTTCTTCGCTTTTGTTTTAGCAAAGAGCAGTTACATAGTCTGCTGCATATCCTTATCAGTTTCCACCTTCGTCTTTTCAAACTTCCCCTCCATTATTTAAATTCCTCAAGAGTCAGACATCTAAGATCAGCAGCCATTTGGTTTAAACAATGGCAACACATAGTATACTAAACAATCATAGTCAAGAGGCTTGACTTGCCTTTATGGGGTGCCCAAACGAGATTTAGACGCCCCATCAGCTTTTTCTAAACATCGAGACGTCCGTCAAATTCCCCCTCACATTGTCCAAATCTGGACGACCGAGCTACAGCGTCCAAACCACGACCCCTCGCCCGCGCGTGCTCTCTCCCGCCCCAGTCCGGAGCCGCGACCAGGAGCACGCCCGCGCCACTCCCGAGACCTCGCTGCCACGCGTCTGCCTGCCGTCGCGATGTACGTAACCGTTTCTCCTCGATTTGCAGAGTGATTGTGAGGGAGAGAGGTGGCGGGGGCGAAATCGGTGCAGTAGACGAGTCCGGCCGCCGCCGCGGCCCTCGGCACCGGATCAGTTAAGGGAGAGGGCGGGGGTAGCACACCTGTCTGCTGGGAGGAGGAGGGGCGGAGGGGGACGGCGCCTCGTCGGTGTTGGGCCGCCACACCGATGTGGTGCTGAGCAGAGGATGCGTACGTCTCTCCTACCCGCGCTCCGTCGCCGGCGAGCACTCGTACGTCTCCTGCAGCTCCGGGGCTGGGCTGCTCGCTGTGGTGCTGACCTGTGGAGAAGGGGGATTGGGGCTGGGCTGCTCGCGTTTGCTGGTGATTGGCACTGAATTTTGGGATAGATAGTGAAGAACATAGAGATATTTTGCTGCTGCTACTGTGCTGTGGTGGCGTGTGAGGCTGGGCTGGGCTGGGCTGCTCGGTGCTACTGCTGCTGCTATGTTTTGCTGCTGAATTTTTTGTGCTACTATATAGTAGAATTGAATTTTGGTGTTGCTATTAGCTGTTAACTTGCACTGACTTTTTAGATGATGCTAACTGAATTTTGGTGTTTCTATCGATTATTTGCAGATGGAAGGAGGCCAAAGTTATCTGGACTTGTTGCAAAAAAAGTGGTTGAATTGGCAGTTATAAGATATATTGGAGAGAGAATATATACAGGCTGCTGGAAATCTGGGAGTGTCTAAAAGAGAAACTGTCGTCTATATGGGCATATAGACACCCTCATTTGGTCAAGCGCTGGAGATGTTCTGATGCCAACATATATGATACAATTTGCCTTTGTTTGATGGGTCAAACACCTGTTCTCTTATTTATGCACTGTTGCTTGCTGAAGCTTCACACTGACCGTTGAAGATCATCGAGTCAGCAACTCATTTGACCTCAAAGTACCATCTACCCAGTGAGAGGCTTTTGGACCAGCTTTTGTTGGTTCACGCTTCACAATGGATGCGCTCATTTCTGCAGTTCTTGGTGATCTTGCCAGCAGGGCCATATCCTTTGTGGTTGAGAAAAGCCGAGAACCGAGAACCGCGGAACAAGACCTGCAGAGGCTGCAGAAGCTACTTCTGAGGTTACGAACCATTGTTGAGGAAGCCGAGGGCCGGCACGTCACAAACCGAGGGATGATCTGTCAAGTTAGCATGATGATAAAGCAAATGTTCAGAGGGTACTACCTTCTCGACAGCATCAAGTGTAGAGAGAAAGAGACCGATGAGGAGGAGGTGAGTCTCTGCTCGTTTGTCCAATCCAAGTTTAATCCAGCTAAGCGCTTTCGCTGCCTTTCTAGTGACACTCAAATTGAGAGCATAGTAGCTGGTAGAGACAGCACTAAGGAGCTGAAACAGGTTGTTCTTGTTCTAGAAAACATGGTTGCTGATATGAAGGAGTTTGCTATATTTCTGATGAGCTACCCACGCATGTGCCGTCAACCATATGGCGCATATTTGTATTTGGACAAGTATATGTTTGGTCGCCAAATGGAGAGGGAACAAGTCATTAGCTTCTTGCTACGAGCTGAACCTCTAGGGGGTGGAAATTTGGGTGTCCTACCAATTGTTGGTCCTGGACTTGTTGGGAAGAGCACTCTTGTGGAACATGTTTGTGACGATGAGCGTGTGCGCAATCACTTCTCCTTGATCTCGCTCTACAGCGGAAACGACCTTAAGGATGAAACTGTGATGACTTTTAGAGATCATTGTGTGATCAAGCATCAGAATATTGCCTCGGGTGAGGGAAGGTCGTTGGTTATAATTGAACTTTCAGGGGATGTGGATGAAGGGGCATGGAAGAGGTTGCTGCACACTTCTAAAAAATGCATGGCACATGGTAGCAAAATCATAATTACTAGCCGTTCAGAAAATATGGTCAGTGCTGGAACAACAGAAACCATCAAGTTGAAATGTTTGTCAAAAGAAGCTTACTGGTATTTCTTCAAGATGCTCGTGTTTGGTAGCACGGATCCGGAGGAGCGCCCAAAATTAACATTAATAGCCATGGAGCTAGCCATCGAGATGCGTGGGTCTTTCATATCCGCATATGTTGTTGCTGCTCTACTGAGAACAAATCTCAGTGCTCAGTTCTGGTCCAAGGTTCTCAGACAAGTTAGGGCGTACACGCGGAAGAATACCTTGGTGTTCGGTGAATTTCCCAAGGATCATATGTCTCGGTACGTTTGGAGCATTGCTGAGACAGTTCAAGGTTCCAATGATAGTGAGTTATTTCTGATACATCATAGTCACCAAAAAGGGCCTGCTGCTCACGGCGAAGTTCCGAGGATAACAGTAGTGGATATTCTAGCCGGGACTTCGAGCACTAAGCCGCGGGGCAAGTTTGAGATCTTGTCCTGGAGATCCCTCATACCACCGTACTATAGCTACATATATTCTTGTGAGTTTGTGCGGCACAAGGAAATCACCCTGTAGTTCTCTTCTCATCTGCTCGATTAATTATATTTGGCTCACCAGATTTGCATGTATTAGACTTTCTTGTTGGTGCTTGATCTGAGTTGCTGTTGTTCTTGATCGATCAATCTTATATGTTAGTAATACTGTAATTGGTACCCAGTAGCTCATCATGTAGTGATCTCTAAGAACTGATTGTGTTTGTAATCATGTGTATACTTTTAATCCCAAACACAAAGAGCTTTGAACAAAATCCAGTGGATAGTTATATAGCATTGTTTTCCAATGACTTGGGAAGCATGTTTCCCATTATGCTGGTTATAAGAGTGTCTTGCAGCGCCAAGTTTCCACCATGCTGACCTCTGAGTAGAAAACAGATACAGCTCTTTCTCTTCTGTCACCATAGGATGGCTCAGTAATGACTAGGATTCTGAATTTTATAGCACAGTTGCTTTGTGACCGTTGAATGTCAGTGTCACCAAGTGGTGGATCTTCTATTTGGGACATGGAGGTCGCTCATACCATCCTACTGCATCTACACAACTCATTGCGAGTTTGTAAGATGAGAACTGCTCTTTGACACTGTGGTGAGTTACTGGTGGTTCTCTTCTTATGTACTAACCATGCCTCACCAGATTAGTAGATGAGATTCATTGCTTGCTGGTCTAAATGTTGGTGTTTTATTTATGTTTATCTTGTACGCTACTTGATCTTAATCGGAATACATTGTTATTTGTACTTCGTAGCTCATCGTGTAGGTTCCCTGAATCACTTGTATACTCTCCATCTGATTACCTCTAATAAAAGTAGCTGATATTTTTGCAGACTCTGTTTTCACTGACGACAGTTGAAAGAACAACGGTTGAAAGAATAGAAAAAAATGGAAACATGTGGCCTCAAGTTTCCACTATGTTGACCTCTAGATCAAACACATGTATATCTAAATCATTGGATGGATCCATAAAGATACGGATGACCCTCATTTTCCGACTTTGTTGGATGGCTCAATACTCAATAGACTAGGACTTTTTAACTCCTTTCTGCTGATGTTTCAAAGACACCGAGTCAGAACCTCCTTCAGTCCTTCAACCTCAGAGCACCATCTATCAGTGTGACGGGCTGGAGGGGTTCATGTTCGTTCACGATGGAGGTAGTCATTTCTGCAATTCTTGGTGAACTTGCCAGTAGAGCCATATCCTTCATAGCTGAGAAGTGCCGCGAGGAGACAATCACAGACGAGGATCTGCAAAGGCTGCGCAGGCTGCTTTTGAGGATATCTACCGTTGTCGAGGAGGCTGAGGGACGGCATGTCGAGAACCGAGTGATGGTCCGTCATGTTACTACCATGAGAGAGCAAATGTTCAGAGGGTACTACCTCCTCGACGCCTTCAGTTGCAGAGAGAAGAAGACCGATCATGAGGAGGTTAGTAGCTTCTCGTTTGCTCAATCAAAATTTAATCCGGCTAAGCGCTTTCGCCGCCTAGTTAGCGACACTCGGATGGAGGGCACGGTAATTGGTAAAGAAAACTGTAAGGAGTTGAAACAGGTTCTTCTTACCCTAGAAAGCATGGTTGATGATATGAAGGAGTTTGCTATATTTCTGATGAGCTACCCGCGCATGTGCCGTCAACCACATGGCGCGTATTTATATTTGGACAAGTATATGTTTGGTCGCCAGATGGAGAGGGAACAAGTCATTAGCTTCTTGCTACGAGCTGAGCCTCCAGCAGGGGGTGGAAATTTGGGCGTCCTACCAATTGTTGGTCCTGCACTTGTCGGGAAGAGCACTCTTGTGGGACATGTTTGTGATGACGAGCGTCTGCGAAATCACTTCTCCTTGATCTTGCTCTACAGAGGAAACGACCTTAAGGATGAAACAGCGATGACTTTTAGAGATCATTGTGTGATCAAGCATCAAAATATTGCCTCAGGTGAAGGAAGGTCGTTGGTTATCATTGAGCTCTTAGGGGACGTGGACGAAGGGGCATGGAAGAGGCTGCTGCACACTTCTGGAAGATACATGGAACATGGTAGCAAAATCATAATCACTAGCCGTTCAGAGAAGATAGCCAGTGTAGGGACAACAGAAGCCATCAAGCTAAGTTGTTTGTCAAAAGAAGCTCACTGGTATTTCTTCAAGATGCTCGTGTTCGGTAGCACGGATACGGCGGAGGAGTGCCCAAAATTAACATTCATAGCGATGGAGCTAGCCCTTGATATGCCCGGGTCTTTCATATCTGCTTATATTGTTGCCGCCATACTACGAGCAAATCGCAGTGCTCAGTTCTGGCGTAGGGTTCTCACACACTTAAGGCAGTACAGCCAGAAGAATCTCATGTTGTTAGGTCAATCTCCAGTGGACGAAGATCAGCCTCGGTATATTTGGAGCATGACCAGAAGAAGGAAAGGTTATGAGGATCTTAAGTTCTTGCTGCTCCATGGAGGCTACCAAAAAGGGCCTGCTTCTCGAAGCGAGGTTCCAAGGATATCTGTGGTTGATCTTCTGTCTGGGACCTGGAGTGCTATGCCGCGGGGAAAATTTGAGGTCTTGATCTGGAGGTCCCTCATACCACCGTACTACACCTACACATCTGATTGCGAGTTTGTCCGGTGTGAGAGCAGTACCACAGGATAGGGGAAGAGAGTGCTTTCTTAGGCACCGTGGTTCCCTTGTCTACTTTTCTTTTTCGAGTTTCTTGCCTTCTGACCATGGCTCTGTGGTCTAAATGTTCTGTTTTATTTAAGTTGATCTGGTTCATGACTGACCAATCATATATGTGTTATACTGTAATGTGTACCCAGTATCTCATCATGTACGGATCCTTGCTGATTGTGTATAAACTCGTTTGTATACTCTTCATTTCAATATATAGACGAAACAATCTGGTTCATAGTTATGCATCCATATTTCAACTTTTTGAAAAAAAAACTGATATTATTTTGCTAGTATTTTTTGAAAGGAGAAAACATCCATAACCTCTGCATTGGTCGATGCACAAAACAATATATTATTGGGTCTTTTACAACTCCGAAACTACACGTAAAAATTTGATCGATGCATGCCACTACTTTTCTCTGAATGCAAAAACCACCACTAACTCTAGCGATGTTGTTGTATTTTCACCACTGGATGCACTTGATTCATGCTATCGTTTGGTATATGGCTAACTTGTGTCTGTTTGACTGTTTTTTACACGTGGATCCCACCGTGGTTTATCGGTATGAGTGTTATCCTTATAGGTGGCTCCACCACTTCAACACAAAACGACACACATCCTAGGTTCAAGGATTTGAGTTCTCATTTTCCAGGTAACCTTCCTTTCTGAAACAAAAACTACCAAATTTAGTAGCTCCGGCATTTGAACTCATTTTAATATGCATGACAGTGTTGTAGTTGTAGTGCCTTCAGTGGAGCGACCGGGGGGCTGTGGTTGATGTGGCCTGATGACCTCCAACTCTTTGTACATGCGCCTACGTTTCATATTATCCTAGCAATAACTACGGATAAGTCAACATGCTGCAAGTTTGGACTAATTTGTATATATGGAGATCCTACCTCCGCCAAACCGACGCTATCTAGGCGCAAGTTGCCAATTTTGTGTACGATAGTCACAACTTGCCAATCCTTTGTATGGACGATATGAATCACACTATGTATGACTTTGATAAGAGCTCCTTTAATATTAATTGTTCGAGTCTGAGTGCTTTTCATGGTATTGTAAAAAATTGTAATCTCTTTGATCTTGATTTTAGTGTTCGAGATATGCCCTAGATGCAAATAATAAAGGGTGTTTATTATCATATCCCATTAGGTCATAATAGGTTTTATACCATGTTATAACTGTATCAATCAAAAACATTATGTAAACAAACCAAGTCTCTACTAGCTTCTATTTCAACTAGTTTATTGGTCAACTAATAATCAAGGTTTCCTGGTCATGGACATTCATGTGAATTGACAATGAGGTCGTGTCATTAGATGACTGATGTGATGGATATTATACCGAACATAAGTATTGCAACCCGATCAAATCATAAAGTTTATCGTTGCGATAATTAGGAAACGAAGTATCCTACTTCTTAGACTATGAGATCACTATCACCTGAGGTTGTTTTGATTGTGCATCAACCATCACACCATAATAGGGTGACCATAAAGGTGTATCTCAGGTATTCTGAAGGGATAGGTTCAGGCGTATAAATTAAGATTGGGATTTGTTCTCCTGCATGACGGGAAGGTACGCCGGGCTCACTAGGTGAGATTACATCCATAAGCTATGTAGGGTATGACTAGGTCATGGGGATAGAGTATCACGGACCGATGATCAGATCCCGGACAAGTCATGTATCAAAGTAACAAACGAAATTGGACTCGACGTTGATGGTTCAAATGACATTTGAATCATGGAATGCACAGGGGTCATTCTGGGTATCCGAATCCTGTTGATGATCATTAATCAGAGAAGCATCTAGATCATGTCTAATTTGTTCCCTAATCGTAGGGTAACACACTTAAGGGTTCGATGATGCTTAGAGATAGTTTTGGATTCATCAGGATCACCGGAAGAAAGATAAGAGAAAGCCGGAAGTGTTGCGTGAGAGTCCGAAGGATGTTCAGAGTGATCTGAAAGGTGTTTTGGGTCATAGAGAATTAAATGAATATGTTTTAATACTAATTATTGGAACTAATAATAAAAATCTCATTTATATTTAATTTAGGGGTAGACAGGGAGAGGACCATGTGGGGCTAGCCGCCCCATGAGGCAAGGGAGGGGCCGCCATTGGCCTAGAGTTTAGGCGCGCGGGGTGGGGCCCCCTTCTAGCCGCCACTGCATGTATGATTAGAAATAGATGATCTTGATCATGAACGGAGCTCACAATATCTAAACATGATAGCACAAAGAAGGAGAAACAACCATCTAGCTACTGTATGGACCCATAGTCCAAAGGTGAACTACTCACGCATCCACTCCGGAGGCTGGCATGGTGATGAAGAAGGCCTCCGGGATGATTTCTCCCCTCCGACATGGTGCCGAGAAGAGCTTCAGATCCCCCTGATCTAGGGACGGAGATGGCAGCAGCTACAGACTGTTTTGTGGATATTTGATCGGGTACTTAGGGTTTCTGCATCGGGGTGCTTTTATAGGCGAAGGGGCAAAGGTCGGTGGGCGCCCGAGGGGCCCACACCTAGGGCTGGCACGCCCCCTGGCCATGCCGTCCTAGGGTGTGGCCGCCTCGAGGCCCCACTTTGGCTGCCGCCCGGACTCCGTGTTCCTTCTGGTAAAATATTGACTTTGAATTTTGTCTCGTCCAATTCCGAGAATATTTCCTTACTAGCTTTTCTGAAACCAAAAACAACAGAAAACAGGCAACTGGCACTGCGGCATCTTGTCAATAGGTTAGTTCCAGAAAATGTATAAAAATACCTCAAAGTGTAGACAAAACATAAGAAAGTTGATATAAGACAAGCATGGAGCACAAAAAATTATAAATACGTTTACGATGTATCAGGCACACAATTCCCTGAGCTTATAGGTTCTCTCCTATGTTGGCTCTCCTCTCTCACTTGTTGGCTTCCACGCTTGCGGTTTCAAGAAGAACTACGCATATGTGACTTCAACACCAACATGTCGTCGTGCTACTGGATCCCCGATCCAAAAGATATACTTTCGCAATCTCGCAACGCGACCTTGAGGCCGGCTATGTTGTTCGACTACATCATCCATGTTTATCGTAAATGTTAACATTTTCGGTCTTTAAGGGCATGTTACTAAAACCTTCTTCCCATTACAGCATTAACTCATAGATGATCTTGGCAGTTTGGTGTACGCTAGTAAGAAAAATTATTTTTTTCTTCCGCAAACCCCTTCATTTAGTGGGCTGGTGTACAGTTGGATAAACCGTCGCTTCTCCTCTAATACTCTTTTCCAATGTCTTGATAGGTGTTTGTTCAACCATGAATCGTGTGTGAATTTCTCTATTTCGAATGTCTATAACATGCCTTTCATTCGCTGTAACAGCGACCACACTCCTATTCTTCTTTCCACCACCGGCAATGTTAACAAACCCAAAAAAAAATCATTAAAATTTGAAAATTGGTTGCTAAAGGAGGATGAATTCAATGATTATCCTAAAAAATGTTGTTATCAATCTCATCCAAATCTTTTACTCAGCACACTAACCATCTTGCGAGAAAACTTAAAATCTGGTGTAGGAAAAAGAAGCCTTTCTAGGACGAACTAAAAGAGTTGGTGGCGGATATTTCCAAACTACAATGCCAGCCTTTGCATCTTCAAAACCACAATAAAGAAATACCGCTGGTCAACATATATGAGCAAAAATATCTCAAAACTGAATGACCTCCACATGCAGAGAGATAAGAAGAATTGGATCCAAGATGGGGATAGGAACACTACTTTTTCCATAGAGCTATTGCCAAAAGGAGAATAAGAAATACAATAGTGTCCATAAAAGATGAGCAAAATGTTATGCAGTTCATGCCTGACCTAATTGCCAACACCTTTGTTACTTATTTTAGAACTATCTTCACCTCTACCTGCATTAGCAATGTGGATTTTCAGGGTACACAGATCCCCCTGCCTCAAACGACATGATATATTCCGTACCATATAAATTCGAGATCTGGGTGACACTCAAAGATATGAAGAGAATTCTTCCCTTGGCTCGGATGGATTCAACACTGAATTCTACTTTGCAATGTGGAATTGGACTGAGGATGACATACATGCACTGGTAGAAATTTCTTCCTCATAGCTCATCTTCCTAATCATGTTAGTGAAACTCACATAACTGTTATTCCAATAAAAACTAGTCCCTTTAGTTTCGGCTGACTACCGCCCTATTAGCCTTTGAAATGATATTTACAAAATTATAGGGAAGTGAATAGCTAATAGACTAAAACATCACCACTTGGACCCAACAATATTTTATTAAGGGTAGAAGGATCGGTGACAATATCATTGTGGCCTAGGAAATCACTCACTCTTTCCAATTATCTTCTTGGAAACAAAAAAAGCTTTCATGCTAAAAATTGAATTAGCCAAAGCTTTTGATAGTTTAGAGTGGAACTTTATTGTTGCAACTCTCTAACATAAAGGGATATATGGGCATTTCATAAAACTCATCCATGCATGTGTGTCCTTCCCAAGGTTCTCTGTCATTATTAATGGCCAAGCTTATGCTAACTTTGCTAGTTCCAGAGGGATTTGACAAGGATGCCCCTTGTCCCCATGTCTTTTTGTCATTGCCATAAACGAGTTGTCTCTGCCACTCTAAGATGCTTTAGCCAACTCGATCTCTCTGGCGTTTCTCTTGGACCAAACTTCCATCCCATTCACTCATTTGCAGAATAGATAATATTATGGAAGCGCAACTAATGAAACAAATGATTCATGCCTTTTGTAATGCATCGGGTCAAAATGCCAAACTGGTCAAAATCAGTATTATCTTTATTAAATGGGTTGACAATGCCCCAAAAACAAGTGATTCAAAACATCTACCATGTCCCCATCATGGACGACTCCTTTATTCATCTAGGACACCCTTTAATTCTTCCTGCCAAAAATAGATTGGAAGCTTATAATTTCATTCTTAACAAATTCAAAAACAAACTTTTCACATAAAAATCAAACTCTCTTTCTCATGCAGCTGGAATGGAGTTAATCAACTAAGTGTTTGCATCCATGCCGGTTTACTACATGTCTAATATCATTTTCTCCAAAAAGTTATTATACAAAATGTTGGGGTTCGAGGGTAGAAAACAATTTTTTCCTACGATCGAAACCCTAATGCCAGGATCTATCTATTAGTAATATAGTAACGGGAGAGAATACGGTATTCGTATATTTGAAGACCGAACGCAGTTAACGTACCGTGGGGAATATGGTTAATGAAGTCGTACCGACGCCGACCTCAAGGTCGTTCGAAGTCCAACGGCTCCAAAATCTCCTAGCACCGAAAGCACGGCACCGCCCGAGGGAGTCACACATGTACGGTGTTTGATGATGACTCCTGCTTTTTTCTGATCCAGCCGAGATTGCGGAAGTAGATCTCCCAGCTACGAATCCCGCAGCGGCGTGATGGCTCAGATATGTAGAGGTCGTTGGGAACCCCAAGGGGAAGGTATGATGAGCACAACAGCAAGTTTCCCTCTATTATAAAACCAAGGTTATCGAACCAGTAGGAGTAAGGAAACAAATCCAAGGTGTTGTTAACAACTTGGAACCTGCACAACACAAACTCAATACTTTGCATCAACTTATAGTGAGGTTGTCAATCTCACCGGTTTGCTGAAAACAAAGGATTAAACGTATAATGTGGAAGATAGTAATTTCTTGTAGAAAGTAACGGTAAACAGTAGATGGTATATCAATGATAAAGGAATGGAGCGGGGTCCACAATTTACTAGAGGTGTTCTACTTAAGATAGATAGCATGTTGTGTGAACAAATTACAGCGGGGCAATTGACAGATTGAGAAAGCATAACAATGCATATACTAGACATCTTGACTCCTACGAGATTTGTTTGGGCATTACAACATCATAGACCGTAATCCAACTGCATCTATGACTAATAATCCACCTTCAGGTTATCATCCAAACCCCTTTCAGTATTAAGTTGCAAGCAACAAATAATTGCATTAAGCAATGTGTGTAAAGTAAACAATACAATTTCCCTTAGACAAAGGATTGTTTTTTTCTCCCTAGTAGCAACAACACATCTACAACCTTAGAGATTTCTGTCACTTCCCCAGATTACTAGAGGTATGAACCTACTATCGAGCATAAATACTCCATCTTGGAGTTGCAAGCATCTACTTGGCCAAAGCATCTACGAACAACAGAGAGCATGAAAGATCATAAATAACATAGACATGGTAGAATCAATAATCAATCTGACATAGTATCTCAATATCCATCGGATCCCCGTAAACACAACATGTATGATTACAAATAGATGATCTTGATCATGAACGGAGCTCACAAGATCTAAACATGATAGCATAAACGAGGAGAAACAACCATCTAGCTACTGTATGGACCCATAATCCAAGGGTGAACTACTCACACATCACTCCGGAGGCTGGCATGGTGATGAAGAAGGCCTCCGGGATGATCTCTCCCCTCCGACAGGGTGCCAGGAAGAGCTTCAGATCCCCCCGATCTAGGGACGATGGTGGCGGCGGCTACGGACTGTTTCATGGAGATTTGATTGGGTACTCAGGGTTTCTGCATCGAGGTGCTTTTATAGGCGATAGGGCAAGGTCGGTGGGCGCCCGAGGGGCCCACACCTAGGGCTGGCGTGTCCCCTGGCTGCGCCGCCCTAGGGTGTGGTCGCCTCGAGGCCCCACTTTGGCTGCCCCCCGGACTCCGTGTTCCTTCTGGTAAAATATTGACTTTAGCTTTTGTCCCGTCCAATTCCGAGAATATTTTCTTACTAGCTTTTCTGAAACCAAAAACAGCAGAAAACAGGCAACTAGCACTGCGACATCTTGTCAATAGGTTAGTTCCGAAAAATGTATAAAAATACCTCAAAGTGTAGACAAAACATAAGAAAGTTGATATAAAACAAGCATGGAGCATCAAAAATTATAGATACGTTTATGACGTATCAAGCGTCCCCAAGCTTAACTCCTGCTCGTCCTCGAGTAGGTAAGTGATAAAAAGAATAATTTTTGAGGTAACATTCTATCACAATTTTGATCAAAATATTGTAAAACATTGATAGCTGGGATCAAAGTACTCTAAACATGAGCATGAAAGATGTAGTTCTAACAATAAGACATAGCAACTATGTTGTAACATGAAAGAGTACAAACAAAGATCATGATAATAATGCATTGAAAGACGTTTCTTTGTTTCATATATACATAAAACATAGCAAGAGTGGTATTCAGCTTATTATTCATGGTATAGAAAAACATAAATGCATAGGACACCTTCAAAGTTTATACGGGTGACTAGATACAAATAATTTAAGAACAAGCAATATCAACATTATGAATCAATCAATAAGTTTTGGGACAATGCATATTGAACTAAGAATGACAACTATGCTCTCTTAATTAGCGCATAAAGATAGAAGATGAGACTCAACATAAAAGTAAAAGAAAGGGCCTTCACAGAGGGAAGCAGGGATTTCAAGTTTCATAAAGAGCTTCCAAAAATTATGGTACTTATTAGCTTTCATCTCTCATTGCCCCTATCATAAGCATCTTGAATTGATTAAGGTTAAAGTGAAATAAATATGAAGTATATGCTTGACAGATCATAAGTTGGCAATCTCATGTCCCTTGATTACGAGGGTCGTTCCTCATGCTACTCAACTTTAGTCACAAGCAAGTTCTTGTCATTGTAAGTATATGTGTATCATAGAGAACCGCCAACGGGGTACCCTTGCCCCATGACACAGCAGCTATCCCATATCAAAATGACAAGGCAACACACAGTGAGCATCTCAACGATCTTTTTATTTACCATGAGTATGGTGTTTTTTCTCTATATATTTTTTCTGAAGACGCTTCATAGATTGCTCACTATGGTGATGCTGCAAGTTTCCACCATGATTAGGCATGGCTTATTCTAGCCGCGGAGACTTTTCTCTAACACATATATAATACTCCATGAACTTACAAGCTCCCATTTTATTTCACACCGCCGACATCCATAAACAAAAGATCATGATATCAACTGGATAATATTTACAAGTGTTGAAAGCGTTCTCCATGACAGCATGGTTCTACTAATTCCCAACTTATAAGTGCAAGCATATAAACAACATAGATGACATAATGGTTCAAGTTTATTAGGTGCAAGAAAGTAAAGTGTGCCATCAAGTTTGTGAGAGCTTTAATCACTAATTTTCACATAACAAGTTTAATTTGGAAGATAGATAAAACATGAATATACTTGGAATGGTGTAACACACCATGCATAGGAATTTATAGTGGACTCTTTGGAATAACATGGTTTCTTGGGAGTTGGATGCACGAGTAGATCTCATACTCAGTACAAGTGGAGGCTAGCAAAAGACTGCGAGTGACCAACTAAGAGAGCAATAATAGCCATAATCATGCAACATGACAAAAAATTATTAATTAAAGCATAAAGTGGTATCACAAGTCAAAAACTAAATGATCATAGAGGCTAAGGTGACTGGTTCATAGTCTTAACATGGTGTAAGCATGTGCCAAGTCAACCCAAACAATGCATCAAAGGAGAATACCACAATATTATGCTTTTGTATGCTAAAACAACGCATGATTCTTTCAAGGCACATTAAGCAATCTCAATTGTTTGGAACAAGTCATGCTATAGCAATAATCACTAAGCATAAGGTCAAAGCAACATCTAGCATGACATGATAAATTCTAGGCCACAGTCAAAACAATGCTCCTTTTGTACCACTTAAGCATGAAACTTCCTACTCTTTTCCAACACCAATCAACTTATTTGAAAAAAAATATAAATGCGGGGTCCAACTAATTTATTCCGCAAACCAAACAAAAAAACTAAAAAAAAACAAAGACGCTCCAAGAATAACACAAAAGTGCATGAAACAATAAAAATGAAGTGTCTAGAAAGAGACCTGAGATTTTTATTAATGAAGAAGGGGATGCCTTGGGCATCCCCAAGATTTTACGCTTGTACCTCTTGAATATTTCTTGGGTGACATGGGTGGAATCCCCAAGCTTGAGATTTTGTCCATTCATCTCATCACAGCATTCTTTCCCTACACTTAAAAATTTCCTTCATACAAAACTTCACACAATCTTCATTAGCAACATTAGAGTATTCAAGATAATAAGCCTTTGGGTTTAGTTTCAAAACAAGTAAAACTTCCATTAAAACACAAGCTACTGTTGCAACTTCCTTTTAAGAGCTCAAGGATCAAAGAGAACTCAAAAAGAAACCGATAATAGGTACGGATGGCAATGGGTACCCGCTATCCGTTTACCCTGCGGGTTTTTACCCATTAGGGTAAGGGTATGGTAGAAAATATTTACCCATGGGTAAATAAATGGGAAAACTTCTTTACCCATTGGGTATTGCGGGTGCGGGTATGGTAAGGCAAAATCCGCACCCACATACCCACATACCCGCCATATATGAGTACATGATATATGGGGAATTAGTATCATACCATTTTTCCAAAATAAATTATCAAAACTATATTCTAGTATTCTTGTTATTGTCGTAATCTCATTCTCCTCCACTAATAGGTGGGTATTACCCATGGATTTTTTTTACCCTCGACGGGTGTGGGTATGGGACAAAATCTATACCCATGTGCGGGTGCGGGTGCGGGTTGCGGGAAATATCTAAGATTGCGGGTGCGGGTTTGGTTAAGCTCCACCCGCACCCAACAGCCGCGAGTGCCATCCGTAATAAGAGGCAAATGCAAATAATGACAGAAATCTGTCAAAACAGACCAGCAAGTAAAAACCGATTTTTTCGAAGACCTTATGTGTAACACCCTCGCCTGATAAGGCTGAGTTCATGTGTATAGTGCCAATCCCTGGATCGGTTCACTGGCACACATAGTACAAAATGATACCAAATATAACTGTGCATCATAAATACAACGAATATGATCCAGAATTTACATTATTTATTCAAGTACACAGCGGAAAACGAATACAAGGTAGACCTCCATCCTCCAAATGTGCCACAGGCCAACAATTGTTGAGTGGAGTCTCGCGACCTATGAACGATCACTCAGATACGATATAACCTGCAACATGAAACGTTAAAGCCACGAATGGTCAATACATTGAATGTATGGCAAGTAGGCTAAAGTGGTTAACAACAGATCTATCAACTACATGCTTATTTGGCCAAGTGGAGTTCAGGCTCATTTGCATAAAGCAATAGTTTTATCCTAACATTTGTGTCAAAGCAGTTTTCCAATACGATAAATAGGACACTCTGGTTCACTCCCAGGTGCTCCTACCCAATTATGTTCACCCAACCAGTTTTAAGTAATTAAGAAATAAGGATGAGTGAGAAATATCATAGCATCAGT
Source organism: Avena sativa (assembly GCA_916181665.1). Classification (NCBI taxonomy): domain Eukaryota; kingdom Viridiplantae; phylum Streptophyta; class Magnoliopsida; order Poales; family Poaceae; genus Avena; species Avena sativa. The sequence goes on along the minus strand of OV702279.1, from coordinate 361,932,197 downwards.
ATCAGGCCGCTCAAATTGTCCATAACCGGGGACACGGCTAATCGATTAGTTTATACACCCTGCAGAGGTTAGTACACTTTACCCATGTGACTTGGCCAGCCTAGCTCGTACCACCACTCTCATATTGGGTGATGATAGGGAGAAGTCCAAGAAGGAACCGTTCGGGAAGTAGCTCCCCAAACCCGACACGCACCGGTCCAACCTACACTATTCTACATCTTTGGATACGTGGGTTCGAGTTACCACAACCTACTGAGTCCAACCAACCGCCCATTTCATTATTGGCACATGGCTGCACATGAAAGCTACCAAACAAAGAAGCCAATCCTTTCTCAGTGTCCTGGGTGCCTTTCCGCAATGATACCACCAAAAATTATCAATCCCATCACACCCAGGAGATTCATTGATTAAGTTGTTTTAGTTTTCGCAAACCAACACATTTAGAATCAACACCAGTGATGTAACCCAGCCCTCGTTCATCATAGCATGGCTAAGCACATCTACCAACGGTGGCTCATAAACAAGGAATGCTAGGGAATAATATGGGACATAGCATAGCATATACACATCAATTCCTACATATGCAATTCTACAAAAACATCTACAATGCATAGGAAAACAGTAGGACATTTATGACCAAGATAGCACCACTTGTCTTTGATGTAGATGTAGTCGATTAGATAATCCTCACAATCCTCATAGATATAATGGTTGCACTTGTCATAACCACAATACTTGCAATCACACACATTGCACTCCTCGCAATCTATCGAGCAAACAATTGCATACAATCATGAACAATAGCACATAGAGATCAAACAAATGCAACAAATGCTTGCATGACAATTTAATAAGTCACAATGGTTGTTACTTTAGTTATCTAAACAATATTGAAGTATATGATGCATGCAAGAGGCCAATTAATGCAATGGAGTACTTGTTATTAATAATTACTTGCCAATATAGGGTTTTTTAATAGTTCTATTGTAACGCCTGTTCTAACTGTCGAATTAAATTTGTTTCTTGGGTTTACTAGATAGAGGACGTTAATACGAACCCGTAGGCGTTGGATTCATCCTAATATGAGTTATAGATCTTTTTATATGATTTAAATAGTGTTTAATGGGTTTTAAATGATTCATACAGTTTTTGTTGCCTAAAAATCAAACTAAAATTATATCTGTAATCTCCACGGAATTGTGATTCCAGGAACATATTATTTGTAATTTTCTGAGGAGTATTTATTTTCTTATGAATTTATTACTCTAAATAGGCCATTAAACCATTTAAATCTTCACGGCAAAACCTTATAGTATTTGCCTGAACCATTTGCATATTGATGATCTACATGTAACCAGCTTTCCATCGGTATATTATTTATATTTTTGTGATATGCAAATAATTTTCTATGAATTTAATGATTTATAAATCCACTAAAACTAATTAAATTGCTACGGGGTAAATAATCCGCAAAGCCTGGATCTAACCAGATATTATTAATCTACATTACAGTAGATTCAATTTGATATATTGTTCATATTTTTCGGAGTTACAGATAATTTTCTATGAATTTATTAACCTAAAAGACTATTAAAACTAATTAAATTACTGCAGTAACCACATACAGTAAAAGTTGGATCTATTCTGATAAGATAATTCTACGTAAAATTATCTTCAATTTTATATATTATACGCAATTTTTGGACGTTGTATGAATTTCTAATGAATTTTACAAGTTAGATCTATAATGTGCAATTTTAAATTCGAATGGAATATTTGAGAGAATATTCCGTTGACTGGACAGGTTGACTTTGCATGCTGACTGGGACTAAATGCTGACCTGACGGTGACGTGGCATTGATAAGGAAGCTGACCGGAATAACGACATGGTACGCACCGGTTTGATTGGATCTCGACCGTCTGGATAGGATCCGGTGGCTAGAAAAAGAGACCGACCCGATTTTGGCTCAAAATAGACAAGAAATAGATCTGTGTTAGAGAGACAAATCCGTAGGTCAAATTGAAAAACTTAGAACATGAAAGTTATGGGGAATCATTAGTCCTACCTTCTCACCAAAGGAATTTGGATTTGAAGAAACGAGCGCGAGTACATCTTGGATTTACACCGTCAGATCTGAAATATTGCGATGCGAAATTCTCCGGCTGTGGTGGATGAAAAGAGGTGAGGTTTGTCGGGATTGAAAGATTTCGACGAGTTCTACAACTTCCTTTTTTGACCGAAGGCAAACGACGAAGTCTAGATGGGTTAAAAAGCGAAATAAGATTCGGGCATATGTAGATTCGGGATTTCGAGAAGAGAAACTCGTACAGCTATGGCTCCATGAGTTTATATGGAGATTTAGGATGGTGTAAAGATAGGTATTGGAGTAGAGAACAAGTAGAAACAAACGGAAGTCGATTTGGAGTTGTAGATAAAAAGTTATGAGAGTTTGAATAGATATAGGTTTGAGAAAAGCTGATTCGCACGGTTTTTAAACCAACCGATCTAACTACATGCGCGCGTGCCTGTGCACCCGTCGCTGGCTAACTGGGCCGCCGGCCCGTTAGTTTTTTTTTCTTTTTCTTTTTCTATTTACTTGTTTCCCTCATATCTTTTGCATACGAACTTCAAATGATATGATTCTTGTTTCTAAAATTTTCTAAAATCGAATAGATCATTGTAGGATCATATTTGTAATCTTTTTACTAGTTTGCAAAAATTGGATTCATAAATCCTTGTATATTTCATTTTATTTATATCTTTATCTGTTTGTATTTATTCCATAACCTTTTCATAATAGCTCCAAATGAGCTCAATTTTGTTTCTAAAATTTTGTAATATTAATTGGATCTCTTTAGGCTATAATTATCAATAATATATGCCTTAGCAACAAGTGGGTTTTATAAAGTCAATTTAATTTCCTTTAGGAACATTTTGGCAAATCAACTATAGGATTTAGATACCAGGATTTGGATTCGGTTTGTGAGAACTTTGCATGGATGTAATGAAATGCTTATGAATGCTTCATGATTTTCATTTTGAAATCTTGCACACCAATTCTACAATCCATAATCAATTCATGCCCTTTTGCCTATATGGCTACTTAGGTCATAACAAAAGAATATAAGATTTTGAATTCAAGATTGAGAGGATTTTCTATTCAAAAAGTTTCTTATCTTTGAGAATTTTCAACATAGTTAAACAATCAATCAAGCTTATTTATTTATTTCACATTCCAAAATTAGGAGAATTTTGGGATGTGACATTATGTTGCTTAGATATGTAGAGCTCGTTGTGAACCCCAAGAGGAAGGTATAATGATCACAACAGCAAATTTCCCTCAGTTATGAAACAAAGGTTATCGAACCAGTAGGAGTAAGGAAACAACTCCAAGGTGTTGCTAACAACTTGGAACCTGCACAACACAAACTCAATACTTTGCCCCAACTTACAGTGAGGTTGTCAATCTCACCAGTTTGCTAAAAATAAAGGATTAAACATATAGTGTGGAAGATAGTAATTGCTTTTAGAAAGTAACGGTAAATAGTAGATGGTATATCAATGATAAAGGAATGGACCGGGGTCCATAATTCACTAGAGGTGTTCTACTTAAGATAGATAGCATGTTGGGTGAACAAATTACAGCGAGGCAATTGATGGATTGAGAAAGCATAAAAATGCATATACTAGACATCTTGACTCCTACGAGATTTGTTTGGGCATTACAACATAATACATAGACCGTAATCCAACTGCATCTATGACTAATAATCCACCTTCAGGTTATCATCCGAACCCCTTCCAGTATTAAGTTGCAAGCAACAGATAATTGCATTAAGCAATGTGTGTAAAGTAAACAATACAATTTCTCTTAAACAAAGGATTGTTGTTTTCTCCCTAGTAGCAACAGCACATCTACAACCTTAGAGATTTTTGTCACTTCCCCAGATTACTAGAGGCATGAACCTACTATCGAGCATAGATACTCCCTCTTAGAGTTGCAAGCATCTACTTGGCCAAGATAGCTACTAACAACGGAGATCATGCAAGATCACAAATAACATAGACATGATAGAATCAATAATCAATCTGACATAGTATCTCAATATCCATCGGATCCCCGCAAACACAACATGTATGATTACAAATAGATGATCTTGATCACGAACAGAGCTCACAAGATCTAAACATGATAGCACAAAGGAGGAGAAACAACCATCTAGCTACTGTATGGACCCATAGTCCAAGGGTGAACTACTCACGCATCACTCCGGAGGTTGGCATGGTGATGAAGAAGGCCTCCAGGATGATTTCTCCCCTCTGGCAGGGTGCCAGGAAGAGCTTCAGATCCCCCCGATCTAGGGATAGAGATGGCGGCTACAGACCGTTTCGTGGAGATTTGATCGGGTACTTAGGGTTTCTGCATCGGGGTGCTTTTATAGGCAAAGGGGCAAGGTCGATGGACGCTTGAGGTGCCCACACCTAGGGCTGGCGCGCCCCCTGGCCGCGCCATTCTAGGGTGTGGCCACCTCGAGGTCCCACTTTGGCTTCCCTCCGGACTCCGTTTTCCTTCTGGTAAAATATTGACTTTGGCTTTTGTCCCGTCCAATTCTGAGAATATTTCCTTACTAGATTTTCTGAAACCAAAAACAGCAGGAAATAGGCAACTGACACTGCGACATCTTGTCAATAGGTTAGTTCTGGAAAATTTATTAAAATATCTCAAAGTGTAGACAAAACATAAGAAAAATGATATAAAACAAGCATGTAGCACCAAAAATTATAGATACGTTTACGACGTATCACGGTGCTCCGCGGTGAAGAACTCCTCGTTCGGATAGACCAAACAAGGGGGCCACGAGAGAGAGAGAGAGAGAGAGAGAGAGAGAGAGAGAGAGAGAGGGAGGGAGGGAGGAAACTGGAGGCCTTTATTTGTTTTTCTGAGATTTAATTGCCTTTTATGCCTCTCTTTATATAGGGGAAGGGGAAACCCCTAGGCTACTTATCTTAGCCATGTTGGACTAAACAAGAGAGAAAAAGGAGGAAAGAGGGGGTGCTGGCGGCCAGGGCCTTCCTGGGGCCTGCCAACGGGTGCATGGGGCCCATGCGGTCCCTCCTTCCTTTCCCCCCTTTGCCTCTTTCCCTCATGGTCCCTTTTTCTCATAGAAGTTCTCCCAATAGGGATTTTAATCCTTTTTCTTTTAATAAATAAATGATTAAATCACTATTTAACAATTAATTACATATCATTTAATTCTGGTGGCCGTCGAACACCTTCCACTCCACTGCGGATACTCTCCGGACTTTCCCGGAACCCTTCCGGCTTCTCTCTTTATTTTCTTCAGTGATTCCGAATATACCAATAACGATCTCCGAGCTTCGTCAATCCCTTAAGTGTGCTACCCAACGATTCGGGAACACTCCAACGATGGTCGAGACCCCTCCCGGACCAATGATCATCAGCGAGACCTAGATGCCCATGATGACCACATGTACATTCCACGAAACGTGATGTTGAACCATCAACGCCGTGTCTTATTCCTTTTACTTTGTGATAGTTGTATTGTCCGAGGCTTGATCAACAATAGCACCATGTCGGTGATGACCCACAAGTATAGGGGGTGTATCGTAGTACTTTTGATAAATAGGAGTGTCGATCCCAACGAGGAGCAGAAGGTGTTGACAAGTGGTATGGAGTAGGAAATCTCTGTAAATACTTAGCAAACGGATTTTTAGGGATTTTCTGATAAAGCAAGGAAATAAAGTGAAAGTAATAAATACAACGATCAATTGTAGCAAGTGGCCCAATCCTTTCTTAGCAAAGGACAAGCCGGTGGAAATACTAATGAGGACTAAACGTTCTTGAGGACACATGGGAATACTGTCAAGTGCTTTCGCTTCATATAGCTAAGTAGTCTTCTTTGGTTTTGTAAGTGTTGTATGGGTGAACCTGTGCTAATGTACCAACCTTACTTGGACTAATACATACTTGTGATTAAACCCCTTGCAAGCATCCGCAACTACAAGAAAGCAATTAAGATATAAACCTAACCACAGCCTTAAACTCTGAGATCCTACACTCCCTTGTGCAATGGTTTCCTAACGGGGGTTCAGGTTTCTGTCACTCCTACGGATGGCAATGGGTACCTGCTACCCATTTACCCTGTGGGTTTTTACCCATTAGGGTAAGGGTATGGTAGAGTATCATGTAGTATCATAAATGGTACTCACAAGAAATTCCCCTAGGCTCATAAATGGTGAAGTATCATGTAGTCGACGTTCACATGACACCACTAGAAGAATAACACCACAACTTAAATACTAAACCATTGAATAATATCTCAACACAAATCCACTACTAACAACATGAATTCTCCCATGTCCTCAAGAAATAAACGAACTACTCACAAGACATCATATGGATCAAGATCAAAGATGATATGGTGATGAATAACAATCTGGACATAAACAACAATCCAATGGTTCCACTCACAATCATCAACTACAATAGTAATCAACACCGGGAAAGTTTCCCCTAAGAACTATGCAAGTATTCAACACGATTCTTACAGCGGGGTGGAGTGGTGATGATGGTGCTGGTGGAGATGATGGTATGGATGATGATGATGATGATACCGATGAAGTCTAGCTTGATGATGGTGTTGATGGCAACTATCTCCCCTCTTCAGGGAGGAATTTCCCTGGCAGAAATCTGTCTGCCGGAGAGCTCATTCTCTCTCGGTGTTTTCCGCCCCGTAGAGGCGGCGAAATCTTTCTATGGTTGCTCCCCGTGTATTAGGGTTTCGAGGAGAAGATATAGGCGAGAGGGCAGAGCCAGAGGTGGGCCAGGTGGGCCACACCCCCTGTAGGCGTGGCCTAGGGGTGGCCCGCGCCTGGGGGTGTGGGCCCCCTGTGGCCCATCTCCGCCTCCCCTTCTGGCATTCTTCGTATTCTGGGAAAACATGATTTTCCGTAGTTTTTCTGGTATTTTTCTGATCTTCACGAAATTGCATCAAAACACCTATTTTTCCATCAGAATCCTGAATCCGGCAGTTCATCCTCCAAAAATCATCCAACATGCAAAAACAGATGAAAAGGCATAAGTAACACCTCTTAATAAGAAATATATCAATGAATAGAGGCAAATTATGATATGAACAGTGATGCAAATTGGACGTATCAAGTCCCCCCAAGCTTAGACCTTCGCTTGTCCCCAAGCGAAAACTGAGCTCGGTAAACATGTCCACAGGTTTATGGAGTGAAGTGTCAATAAAAGAATACGGACAAGAAGCATCACACTTACCAATGCACAACTCAGAAGAAAGCAACTCCCATTATATGACTTAGCTTGCAACAAGTAGAGGAGACACAATAGAGATGCATAAAGATAAATCATAATTGGAATTGGCAAACTTTGTTCTTGGTTAGAGAACAGTTGGCAAACAGTTTTCAAATAAAGCTTTTGTAAAAGTTTGACAACAAAAGTACTCTTTGCTCAAACATAAAAGGTTTTTCACAATGATATCTTTCAAAGTAATACTCATTAAATAAGAGTCTTGCGCAAACAAAGAAGATAAAGAACACGATTGGATAAATCACCATATGAATGCTTGAAATGCAACAACTCAAATGCTTGCTGGAGATAGAGAGGAATAGGTTTACTGACTCAACTTAAAAGTAGAAGAAAGGGCCCTTCATAGAGGGAAGCAGGGATTTCAAGTTCATAAAGAGCTTCCAAAATCTTATGGTACTTACTAGCTTTGAGCTCTCATTGCCCCTATCATAAGAATCTTGAGGTGGTTAAGGTTAAAGTGAACAAAGATGGAGTATATGGTTGGCGAAATATAAGTTGGCAATCTCATGTTCCTTGAGTGCGAAGGCCGCTCCTCATGCTACTCAACTTTAGTTACCGGTAAGTTCTTGTCATAGTAAGTACATGTGTATCATAAAGAACTACCAACGGGGTACCCCTTGCACATGATACAGGAGCTATCCCATAATCAAAATGACAAGGCAAGTAGATAGTGAGCATCTCAACAATATTTTTATTTGCTATTTGCATAGGTTTTTATTGAGGATGCTTCACATATTGCTCACTATGGTTATGCTGCAAGTTTCCACCATGATTAGGCATGGCTTAGGCTAGCGGCCCAGACATTTCTCTTAACACACATACATAACTCCATGGACTTACAAGTTCCCCTTTTATTTCACACAGACGACATCCACAAACAAAAGAGCAGGATATCAACTGTGTACAATGTACAGGTGCAATGTTGAAAGCGTTCCCCGTGGCAGCACGGTTCTTCTAATTACAACGTATAGTGCAAGCATATACAACTTCGATGACACAATGGTTCAAGTTTATTAGGGGCAAGAAAATAAGGTGTGCCATCAAGTTCGTGAGAGATTTACTAACTAATTTTCACATAACAAAATAATTTTTAATTCGAAAGATAGATGAAGCTTGAGAATTTACTTGGAATAGCAATAATGCTAATAGGTAGATATGGTGGACACAAATGACACATGTTTTGGTTTAAAGGATTGGAATGCATGAGAAGTATGCCTTCTCAAAACAGGTTTTTGGCTAGCAAGGTTGGGTAGCAAGCAAAAGAGTTGAAGGAAACAAGCAAACCTACAAGTGATAAAGACAAACATGCAATCTTCCTTGAAGACACAAAAGATCTTAAATAAAGAATACTAAGCTTATGAGCCAATCAAGAAAGAAAATAAATGATACAAAATACATGTAAGATTTTTTTTCTCTTTTCCTTTCAAACCTCAAAAGGTATTGCTACTGACCAGAGCTCGGTTTATCAAAACCAATTTAGATCTATTTGATGCTCCCAAGGTGATACCAATACTGATCAACAAGATCAATCATATAATAGAGATTGCAAAATAAAATAAGAAGTGCAACAAGTAAAAGATGAAACTTCTCATTAATATTCCATAAAGGCACTCACACCAAGGGATACATAGATAACCAACTAAAGGAGAGATACTTCCACAATGCATACCAACCTATAAGATAACTTCTCTACCAAAGATATGAATCTACTAAAAAAGGTAAAAGATAAAACATAATGATGTGATACCGCAGCACTCCCCCAAGCTTGGAACAAGCCAAGGGGATGCCAAACCTGATGACTAATTACTCCTTCGGTGGTGGTGATGTTCTCTTGATAAGCTCTTCAATCAGTTCCCTCAATTCCTCAATATCGAAGGTTAGAGTACGAATCAACTCCGAATTATGATCAATGCGGTTCATGATCATGTTGGACCGAGAATCCCAGTCCTTGTTATTCTTTCCCCACTCTTACTTCTTAGAGTGTTCCTTCCCTGCATGGTTAGAACGAGGCAGATCCCAAATAGAGGGCAAGTTCCCTTTTGGGACCTGTTGGTATTGTCTCTCAATTAAGAGAGTATAAAAGGGGTTCTTGGTGCATGAAGGTAGTGACTGTGGAGCGAGGATATGACGTGGGGTTTTCCCTCCTGTAGACATCCGTGCTGTCCTCCTAAGCTTGATAGGGTTTGCCACCACTCCAATGCTTGAAATGGTAGCGCGGGTGTCCGGATGCTCGTCCTCCTCCATGTCTTCTTCATCCCCAACCAAGATATCCTCCTCCTTGGGGTTTTGAGGATCATCTTCCTCGGGCTTCTTGCCTTTATCGTTGGCGGAGACCATGGTGCTTTAAACTTGAGAAGATTTCCTGACAGAAATAGATCAAAACTAAAACACGACGAGAACACAATATACGGACCTCGGGGGATCCGGGGGCTTATATATTACGAAGTTTCAATGCATAAGGAAGGTATTGTGCGAAAATGAGGCGGAGACGGAGTTCAGGGGGCTCACACCCCCTCCAGGAAAGGCCATCTAGGGCCCGCACCTAGGGTGGGTGTGGCCACCCTGGCCTCCGTTTCCTCCTCTATTTTGTCCAGTAACCTTCCGTATGTAATAAAAATATCAAAAATATAGAAAGATAAGGTTTTCACGAACCTTCTGTTTTTACCACTTTTACCTACTCAAAGATGAACTATGCAGATTCCTTTTCTCCATCTCCTGAATATTCCTTTCATACAAGGCCTTACACAAGCCTCATTGGCAACATTAGTGTATGCAAAAACCATAAAACTTTAGGTTCAAACTTCAACTGAAATTCATCAAAACAAAAGATACTATAGCAACTCCTTTCCAAAAGCCCAAAAAGAATCTGAAAGGGAATCAATAAAAGAGGCAAATGCAAATGATGGCAGGAACCTTTCAAAACAGACCAGCAGGTAAAGATTAATTTTTTCAAAGAACTTCTGTTGCTCAAATCAAAAAGTGCAAAACTAATGAAAGTTGGATAACGACTTGGAGAACAAGCACAGAAAAATATAGCTCCATCCGATGTACTGAGCTCATTCACGAATTTTTACAATGTGGCACAAAAATCTGTTCCAGGACAGCCACTTTTCACAACTCCTCTACTTCTCAAAATTAGTTGATCTTGACACAAAAAAAACAAAACAAAAAGGATAAGGAGCAGTTATTACTGAGGTAATAACTTTCAAGTCTCAACAAAACTATTGGGTTATCTCCCAAGAAGTACTTTTCTTTAATGCATTTAAGTTAGGCTTGATAATTTCAAAGATGCTCACATAGGAGATATAGATTGAAGTGAAAGAGAGCATCAAGAAGCAAATATCCAACACATTTCAGTCTAACCCACTTCCTATGCAAGGGGGTCTCATGAGAAAACAAATTATTGAAACAAAAGGACACTATCATAGGAAGACAAAACAAATGCAACTTCAAAGCTTTCAACATAAAACAGGGAAACTTAATATTATTGAGATGCATAAAACCATGTTTCTCTCTCTCATAATAACTTTCAGTAGCACTTTGAATAAAGTTGACAATATAACTGTCACAAGAAACAACTTTATTAACGGAATGAGCATACTTACAATCATCAAAAAGAGGTCCAAGGTCATAAACTGGATCAATAGAAGCAAGTTGTTCCACCCTGAAATCTTCATTAGGAAAGCTATTTTCCCAAGGAGCTTTAGCAAATTTGGAAAAGTTAAACTCATAAGAATCTCCATCAAACTTAGTTAAAACCTTCTCCTTTTTACAATCTATAATAGCTCCACAAGTGTTCAAGAAAGGTCTACCAAAAATGATAGGGCAAGTTTTACTAGCTGCTGAACTAAGCACTAGAAAATCAGCAGGATACTTAATCTTATCGCAAAGGACTTACACATATCTTACAATACCAACAGGGCAAATGGTTTCCTTATTAGCAAGGTGGATAACCACATCAATGTCCTCAAGCTCACAAGGACCAATTTCATGCATAATTTCCGTGTAAATATCATAAGGAATAACACTAGAACTAGCACCAATATCACATAAACCATAATAGCAATGATCGCCAATTTTAACAGAAAGCACAGGGACACTAGCTTTTCTAGCTTTACTAGGATGAGAAATAATATTAGAAGCGTCTTCACAGAAGACAATATGCTCATCCTCTATATTTCTAGTGACAAGATCTTTCACAATAGCTACCACGGGTTCATTGTTTATTTGCTCATCAGTTTCCACAACTTTCTTTGTACCTTTGTTATTCGCACTAATTATCATAGAATGCTCCTTTATCTTAGCTGGTAAAGGTGTTTTCTCAACATAAGGTTCAGGCAAAGACTGATTAATGGTACAAACTTCAGTATTTCTAGCAGGAACATGATTAACATCTTTATAAGGTGCATGGTACTTATTCCACTTATTTTTAGGAATTTATATGTAAGAGGCAAAGGCATTAAAACAATTGGTAATACTTTGAGAATCAAGACCATACTCAGTACTAATATCATGGAAGTCATCAGTTTCCATAAAGGATTTAATGCATTCATAATCATAGTTTATACCTGACTTTCTTCCTTTTTCATTCTCCCATGCTTCAGTGTTCTCTTGAATACGGTCTAGGAGATCCCATTTAGCTTCTTCCTTCATACGTGTGAATGATCCAGCACAAGAAGCATCTAGTAAATCTTTATCATAAAGAGAAAGCCTTGCATAAAAGTTATTGATAATAATATTGTTAGGGAGTTCATGAATAGGACATTTAAGCATTAGTAACTTCAATCTCTGCCAAGCTTGAGCTGTACTCTCTCCATCACGAGGATAAAAGTAATATATTAGATTCCTATCCTTATGAATCTCACTGGGAGGATAGAATTTAGAATAAAAGAGAGGTACTATTTCCTCCCATTCCATGGATTGTCCATTCTTCAGCAGCTTATACCATTCTTCAGCTCTTCCTTTCAATGATATAGAGAGTAACTTATTCTTCACCTGTTCAGTTGTGATACCTGCACACTTAAACAACCCGCATAATTCATGGATAAAAAGCAAGTGATCACCTGGATGGACATTTCCATCCCCTAAATAATAATTATCCATAACACGATCAACAATAATTGTAGGTATCTTAAAAGGATCTATCTCAATAGGCGGTGGTTCATCTACTACCCTAACAGTGGTAGTAGTTTTCCCAAACAGAAAACAAAGTGGGTTATTCATATTGGAAACAAAGTAACAAATAGAAATAAAAAGCAATACTCACAGTAGAAGTTTCCTTTACCAGTTCCACTCTTCAATAGTGCTTCACTCCCCGGAAACGGCGCCAGAAAATAGTCTTGATGACCCACAAGTATAGGGGGTGTATCGTAGTAGTTTCGATAAATAGGAGTGTTGATCCCAACGAGGAGCCGAAGGTGTTGTCAAGTGGTATGGAGCAGGAAATCTCTGTAAATACGTAGCAAACATATTTTTAGGGGTTTTCTGATAAAGCAAGGAAATAAAGTGCGAGTAATAAAGACAACGATCAATTGCAGCAAGTGGCCCAATCCTTTCTTAGCAAAGGACAAGCCAGTGGAAATACTTATGAGGACCAAACGTTCTCGAGGACACATGGGAATACTTTCAAGTGCTTTCGCTTCATATAGCTAAGTAGTCTTATTTGGTTTTGTAAGTGTTGTGTGGGTGAACCTGTGCTAATGTACCGACCTTACTTGTACTAATACATACTTGTGGTTAAACCCCTTGCATGCATCCGCAACTAAAAGAAAGCAATTAAGATATAAACCTAACCACAGCCTTAAACTCTGAGATCCTACACTTCCTTGTGCAATGGTTTCCTAACGTGGGTTCAGGTTTCTGTCACTCCGGCAACCCCATAATTAGTAGACAAATACACAATGCATTCCCCTAGACCCATAAATGGTGAAGTATCATGTAGTCGACATTCACATGACACCACTAGGAGAATAACACCACAACTTAAATACTAAACCATTGAATAATATCTCACCACAAATCCACTACTAACAACATGACTTCTCCTATGTCCTCAAGAACTAAACGAACTACTCACAAGACATCATATGGATCAAGATCAAATATGATATGGTGATGAATAGCAATCTGAACATAAACAATAATCTAATGGTTCCACTCACAAGCATTAACTACAATAGTAATCAACACCGGGAAAGTTTCCCCTAAGAACTATGCAAGTATTCAACCCGATTATTATAGCGGGATGGAGTGGTGATGATGGTGCTGGTGGAGATGATGGTGTGGATGATGATGATGATGATCCCGATGAATTCTAGCTTGATGATGGTGTTGATGGCGATGATCTCCCCTCTCCGGAAAGGAATTTCCCCGGCAGAAATCTGTCTGCCGAAGAGCTCTTTCTCTCTCAATGTTTTTCGCCCCGCAGAGGTGGCGGAATCTTTCTGTGGTCGCTCCATGTGTATTAGGGTTTCGAGGAGAAGATATAGGCGAGAGGACGGAGCCAGAGGTGAGCCAGGTGGGCCACACCCCCTGTAGGCGCAGCCTAGGGTGGCCCGCGCCTGGGGGTGTGGGGGCCCTGTGGCCCAGCTCCGCCTCTCCTTCTGGCATTCTTCGTTTTCTGGGAAAATAGGATTTTTCGTAGTTTTTCTGGTATTTTTCTTATCTTTGCGAAATTGCATCAAAACACCTCTTTTTCTATCAGAATCCCGACTCCGGCAGTTTATCCTCCAAGAATCATCCAACATGCAAAAACAGATGAAAAGGCATAAGTAACACCTCTTAATAAGAAATATAACAATGAATAGAGGCAAATTATGATATAGAACGGTGATGCAAATTGGACGTATCAGTCGGGTTTAACCTCGTTACCTACAAGTGCTCTTTTACTCGATCCGATAAGTGATATCCCCGTGACCTAGTCACACGCTACGCAGCTTATGGATATAACTCATATGAGTGGGCCTAGAGTATCTTCCATCACGTGGATGGAAAAATCCTGCTCTTGATGCATACGCCTCTATCTGCTCCTCTAAATACCCAATGACACCCTTATGATCATCGTTCCACCGAGTGACGTTAGATGCCATCAAAGTATTCTCGGGAGGTAGTGATTAGATATGTTATCACGGTCTAAGGAACAAGTCACTACATTTCCTAATCATCGCAACTTAAACTTCATGATATGATCGTGTTATGATGCTTAGATAGGGTATATTCACCATCTCATTATCCAATGAGATGACTCCATTGACAATTAACACTGAAGCATCAACATGGTCAGGAAATCTCGATAATCCGTTGACCAATGAACCAGTGATTCGATATTTCACTGGGAACCCCTGAATGTTTGTATATCACACGTGTACTGACATTTTCAATCAATACAGTTATAGCATGATATAAAACCTAATTCATAAACTTAACAAAATATGATAATAATCAATATTATTATTTGTCTCTAGGGCATATTTTCTTCACAAAATTACCGCCATTATCAGGAAATTTTGGTGGAGTAGGATAAACGCTAATCTTGCCTCCAAGCATGTTTGCCTTGCAGCCTGGAAACATATATGCTCCAAAAAAATAAGGGGTCTCAGATTTTGAAATCTCTAGGCCGTTAAGCATGGGATTATTCTTTCTACGTCATGTAGAGTTGCAAAGAATCCCAATATCCATCTTCACAAGAACCTAAAATCAAAGTAATTCCCTCATGAGTCCATTTGGAAGCCTAGGCCCAACACTCCCAAATCGGCTTTGTGGACCTCTATCTTAAAAGTACTTCTATATTATAGACAAAATATTTCTATCAACCGGTGGATGGCAACATATCTTTGTGGTGCACACATTGGTGTCCTTCTTGGACAAATTTTTATGACCACCTGATTATTCAGGGGCGTGGATATGCTTATCCTGCTCTAGTAAATCTTTGGCTCCTAGATAGAAAATACTACCTCTATTCCAAAATGTAAGTCTTTCTAGCAGTTCAAATTGAACCACTAAAAATGTTTACATTTCGGAATAGAGCGGGTTCTAGAATGTGCCTCTCGTATACCCTCTCTTCCTACTTCCAACTGCTCAACTAATAAAGAATACTCCCATTATGCCATGAGATGCTGAAAGTGAAATTTTTTGCTGGAAACTAACTCCTAATGGAAAATGCTATTCAAAGTACACATAGAAAGCTTGTTTGCAGTCCCTTTTTGATGCATGTATGCCAACTCCTGAACCTTTCTAGGAAGAAACTAGAAAGCTACTTGTTAAGGTTTGGAAAGCAAAGTCCATGATGCCAAGAATAAGAAAATTTATATGGAGGCTACTCAGGAGATCAATTCTTTTAGGAGAAAGAGCTTAAACAAATTATAAACACATTAGTAAGCTTTGCTGTATATGTGACCTACCTGAAGACAACATGCATATCTTTTTATCTCGTGCCTTTCCTAGAGTAGCTTGGTTTCAAAAACCTTGGTTCATTAAATCTGATTTCCTTGCTAACAATAACTCTTTTATAACAACAATCATAACTCCTTGTTAGCAAATGGACATCCCTATGTAAACTTGCAAAATATATGTACTTTCCTTTGGTGTTCGTGGAAATGCAGGAATGAACAATTGTTCAATGGTAACCACATCAAGCTGTATGAGGTGGCCATTTAGTCCAGAAAATTCTAGCTAACTTGTAGGTCATCAACACCTCTACTGGAAATAATGATGATAATCAAAACAACAGAGGCCCGGTGATAACTCCTCAAGGACAATCAGTCAGCTCTGACTTTTCCTTCATGGGCCCAAAACTCTATGTTGATGCTACCTGGAAGAAAAGAGGGAACTCGGATTGTCATATAGCTGGCCTTGGAGTTTATCTTCGTATGCAGGAACAAGACCATATTTTGTATGTTTTCATCTTGGCAATCTAGAAGGGAATCGCTTCTCTACTGCAAGCCGAAGCACATGCTCTTCTTCTAGATGGACACATAGCAAATGGAATGCACATTCAAAACCCTGTCTTCTTTTCAGACTGCAGGAACCTAACGGGTGCTGCCTCTACCCCTAGTGTTAGGGATCCAACGGTGCTCTGGGAGATCAGAAGGCAGGCCATTCAATTCCAGAATCAAGTGAAACATCTCAATCCTTCAATCTATCACATTAGTAGAGAAATCATTGGAGTGGCCCATTGTCGTGCACATCAGGCAAAAAGATCTACGAGATCCGAGCTCATCTGTTCTTGCCAGAACTCGGCTCATAGTACTTCCACTTGTCCTTTTTATGTTGTTCTTCAGCTTCAAAATGCAGGATTTGTAGTAACATATGTACAATGCTTCTGAGATGAAATAAAAGTTGTTTGGGTGCGTCACACCCTCACTCGCTAAAAAAAAAGTTTTGCTATCACTACTGTTTCATCGCCACTGCCATGCACCTTTAGGCTTTCCCTTAGCGCCCGTTGTTTTCCACCGCGGCCGCCTCACCGCTTTCTTACCCTCCCTCCTAGTCGTTGTCATGTGTCTACCACTAGCTAGCCATTGTCGGATCTATCAACATACCTCACATGTTCGTCGCAACCACGCCTTCCACGGTCGATGTGAAGCGAACCCAAGTGCAGAGATGGATCATGCATCGTTTTGACACATGGGCGGGGGCAACGCAAGGCAGAGGACAGAGGGCAAGAAAGCTTTGCAGCTCTGTAGCCTAGTGAATTTGTCATTCTTCATTTCTGGTGCGTAAGAATTGAATTATTTCTCTAATTCTATTCTGCGTCTATCTAGCTACAGTAATTCGAGTTATATCGAGTCAAATCACACGTTCTAGCCTTGTCTAAGGGCTTGTTTGATTTAAAGGAATTGTGTAGGATTTGGATCCTTAGGAATTTTTTCTATAACTACTGTTTGATTCAAAGGATTATAATCCTTAGAAAATCCTTCAAAGGATTTCTTTGCACTCTATTTTAAAGGAAAATTTCCATCCACTCCAACCTCTTTGTACAATTCCTTTGATTTTCCTGTGTAATCAAACACTACTTGATCCAAAATTCTATAGGTATATAATCCTATAGGATTCAAGTGGGCATGCCACTCCAATCCTATATTTTTCCTATTCCTATGTTTTGTGAATCCTACGAATCAAACAAGCCCTAAGTTGGCTCTTTTTTAACCAACCAATGATGGCCACCGGTACATATCGGTAGATGTTAGGCAGGCTCGATTTTTGAGTGTCTCATGAGCCTCGAGCTTTTTTGTTACTTAGCGGGAACTGAAATTTTTTACTTCCATATATTTCTATGTCAAGCCAAGTTGCTTGGCGATATGAAATGCGGACAAGCCTGGTATTTTCAAAAAATGAAATATAGTATTTATAAATTTTAAAAAAAATGTACACATACATACATATGATTTCTATGAACTTCAATTTTTTTGTTGAGGCAAGTAGGCACCAATTTTTTTTTTTTGATTTTGGCCTTTACATTTGTCACTTCTGTGTAAGTCGCATGTTAAATAATAATTGTATAAAAATGTATATACACTAGAAATCTATATGAACTTAGATATTTTGTTTTAGAATAATTTTAAACGAAAATATGAATATTTTGAATCAAAAGCAAATAATTTTCTTCTTTCGTAACAGTGCCGCCTTTGTTGAAATTTATGCACAGTTGCTTTCTGAAGCTTTCCACGGACCAGGTCGTCGAGTCAGCAACAGCCAACGGGGAACATTCAGCGTCAAGTTTCCACCATGTTCACCAGTAAACCAAAAAACAAACACTACTTTTCTTCTCGCACAAAGACTGACCCCCATTTTCTAATACGCATAGAACAATTGTAAGCTTTCAGCTGACGCTCGATGTCACCGAGTCGGCACTTACCCATCTCCTTCAAGCCCAGAGCACTATGTAGCTAGGGAGAAGTCTGAAAGGGGTTCTTGTTCCAATCAAGCACAATGGAGACCCTCGTTTCCGCCGTTCTTGGGGATCTTATCAGCAGAGCCATATCGGCCGTGGTGAAGAAGTGCGGCGAGCAGGCAACCGCCAAGGAGCAGACAACCACCGAGGAAGATCTGCAGAGGCTGCACCAACTGCTTCTGAGGATATCTACAATCGTCGAGGAGGCCGAGGGGCGGTGCATCACAAACCGAGGGATGATCCGTCAGGTGAGCATGATGAGAGAGCAGATGATCAGAGGGCACTACCTTCTCGACTCCTTCAAGTGCACACAGAAGAAGACCGATGATGATGATGATGATGATGAGGTGAGTCGGCCCTCGTTTGCTCAATCCAAATTTAATCCGGCCAAGCGCTTTCGCCGCCTATCTAGCAACAATCGTATCGAGAGCATGGTAATTGGTAGAGACAACAATAATAAGGAGTTGAGGCAGGCTGTTCTTGTCCTAGAGAACATGGTTTCCGATATGAATGAGTTTGCTATATTTCTGCCGACCTACCCTCGGCTGTGTTGGCAACCTCATGGAGCATATTTGTATCTGGACAAGTATATGTTCGGACGGCAATTGGAGAGGGAACAAGCAGTTAGTTTCTTGCTGCAGGCTGAGCCTAATGGAAATTTGGGTGTCCTTCCAATAGTTGGTCCCGGACGTATTGGGAAGAGCACTTTTGTGGAGCATATCTGCGATGATGAGCGCGTGCGCAATCACTTCTCCTTGATATTTCTTTACAGCGGAAACGGCCTTAAAGATGAAACGGCGACGACTTTCAGAGATCATTGTGTGATCAAGCATCGAAAAATTGCCTCGGGTGAAGAAAGATGTTTGCTTGTCATTGAGCTCGTAGGCGATAATGTGGATGAAGAAGCATGGAAGAGGCTTCTGCGCTCTTGCAAAATTTCCATCGCACCCGGTAGCAAAATCATAATCACTAGCCGGTCAGAAAAGACGGCGGACAGCCTCGGAACAACGGAAGCCCTCAGGCTAAACTATCTGTCCAAAGAAGCCTACTGGTACTTCTTCAGGATGCTCCTGTTTGGTAGCACGGATCCAGAGGAGCATCCGAGGTTGACGTCCATAGCCATGGAGATGGCGCGCGAGTTGTGCGGATCTTTCATCCTCGCGTATGATGTTGCCGCCTTACTGAGAGAAAACCTCAGTGCTCTGTTCTGGGGCAGGGTTCTCAGACACCTTAGGGAGCAGAGGCAGAGGAATATCATGTTGCTAGGTGAGTATTGTCTTGAGGGAGGTCGGCCTCGGTATGTTTGGAGCATGCCCAACACAAGGCGAGGTCCTGGGGATATTAGTTTCTTTCTGCTTTGTGATGACTGCCAAAAAGGGCCGGCTGCTTACGGCGAGGTTCCGAGGATAAGAGTATTGGATCTTCTGTCAGGGACCTGGAGTGCTACGCCAAGGGGAAAATTTGAGGTCTTCTGCTGCAGGTCTCTCATACCACCGTACTACATGTACACAGCTCACTGTGAGTTTGTTCAGCCTGAGCGCAGTATCACGGCATAGAGGAAGAACACAAGCGCTCTTTTGGCACTCTGGTGGTTCTCTTCTTGTCTAAATAGACTAGTATATTGTACTATTTGCTACACAGTAGCAAGATCATGTATGGCTTCTTAATTACTGCGTGTGTTCGTAATTACTTTCATCCATCCCAACGGGGGAAATATTTAGCGGCAATTTTCCACAATTTTGACCTGTAAGTACAAAAGATGTGCTTTTCTTATGGCACAACAATATCCCGACGGGCGAGAGGCTCGAACGGGCTCGAATCTAAGGCGACGGCAGGAGAGAGAACGCGGCCGTGGGGAAGGAGGAAAGTGGAGGGTGCTGAAAGCTCCGGTGGTTGGAATGTCGCATTTCCACTTCAAACCGACAAGTTTTGTGTGGAATCCCTGGTGCTGAACCCACGCAACACCGGCATTGCCAAACAATCCACTTGTGTTGTACAGTATTTGTGTTTGGCTGGAATAATGCTCAACAAAACACGTGAAAACACTGTTGCCCAAACAAGGGAAGAATTAAGTTCAGGGCTTAACCACTCCGTGGGCCTGGCCTTTTCTTAGCCTGCGCTCTCCCTATTGAATTTTGTTCAACCGTGCCCTGATTCCGAAAATTCCCTCTACCAAACAAGGCATGGGTTGTGTGTGTGACCTGCCTTGTTCCGAAAATTGAGTCTACGAAACAAGTCATAAGTTGTCCCTCCTAGCTTGCTCTAGGCAGGCAGGTCCGAGATCCTGTACCCCTGTTCTGGCTGGTCAATGTTGGCGCCTGATGTGGTTCTTGGCCGATCGATCATCTTATACTGGAATATATACGATAATTGGTGCATAGCAGGCAGTGGCAAATCATAAAGTAGTACGTAGGGATCCCAGGTTACTGGTTGTGTCTGTAATCGCGCGTGTATACTCCTCACATCAAAGAACAAAGCCTTGTATACATAATGGTGGTGCATATTTCTGCAGGCTGTTGCTTGCTCCCTGTTCTGAATAAAGCTGGTACAGCATTGTTTCTAACACTCTGGCTTCAAAGTCTGGAACATGGAGTACTAATACGACTTTTCTTCTGTCATAATAGTATGTCGCCTTCGTTGGATGGGTTAACAATGACTGATCCTGCAATGTGTATGTAACACAGTTGCCTACTGAAGCTGTTCCTGCTGTTCTGTCATAATGGTGGTGGGTCGCGAAAGACTCAGGCATGCGCGTTGGATGGTCGGCCAAGACTTCCCATCGATCAACTCCTGAGCGGCCTCGGCGCCGAGGAGGTTAGGCAGGGTGGAGCGGGTAGCTATGTGAAATCGAGAGGCCTCTGCCCTCATGTGCGTTCATTCGGGATAGGAGGAAAAAACAAACGAACCGGTATGTGACAATTTTGCAGTAGTAGTATGTGATTTAGTGAAAGGATAAATCGGTCAAAAATAATAATTTACAAAAGAAACATTTCGTATTTTGTGTTTAGCAGACATTTCGTTTAAGGACGCGACTACATCAGGTCGACGTGGATTTAGCTTATAGCCAGGTCGCTCCGATCAGGATTTTTCCTTTTTTGGACGCCGGAGATCAGACAGCTCACTAATATTTCGATTTTTGGAATAGAAAAAGCAAATGAGTTTTGTCTTTATTCTAAAAAATGGATACACTACTCAGCCTTACTTCATGCACTTTATCCCATGTATATAATTACGAAATCCAAAAATTTGAAATGTTTTCTAGCTCAAACCTTTTGTCCGATTCAAGATCTGTTTTTATCGTTGGGCTTGTCGCGATGAGATCTTCAAAACTATATCCCATGTTGATATGTTTCGACTATTTTTTTAGAGGATGTAAGTTTGTGAAAGTTACATCCAATTTTAAAAAAATTATATCCAAGTTATCAAAAAGTTACATCCAGCAAAAAAATTACATCATCCAGCAAAAAGTTATATCTGAATTAGCAAAAAAAAGTTATATCCCAATTAGCAGAAAGAGTTACATCTAACAAAAAGTTACATCCTAAAAAAAAGTCATTAAATATTAAAATGATCAGTACTCCTGCTACGCGTACACCAAAGAAGCTACACGGGAGTTAGGCTGCGGGCCGAGGGATTGCTGTGTGCCGTTGGATCCGAATGACGCCAACACGTGACCTGGCTGTAGTCTAGAACCAGGTCAGTATATAGTTAGATTTCTCGTTTGTTTAAATAATTGTAACCGTAACACATAAAACAAGCATATGCAGGAGGCTTAGAGGTTTGTCTAAGGCCCCGTTTGAAATGTTGTTTTTTAACTAAAATTACCGGATTACTGCTTAACCTCTTCACAAAATAAAAACTATCAAACTAAAATACAACGATCCAAGCGAGGCAAGGGCGGGTGTTACCCGGAGATAATTTCCCCATCCCGAGCTGACACGTATCCTAAAAACACCTCCTAGTCTCGTTTTTTTTTCTAAAAACTACATGTTTTTGCTAAAATATTCCCTTTTGCAAAGTTCATCCATGACAAAAAAAAGATAGATCTCACCGGAGACCTCGCTAGAGAGTATGTAGCAATTTTTATGCTAACATAGCAAAACCAAAGAATAACTGTAGTGAAAAATTTGTATTAGTGTAGAAAAAAACCAATCTCGTCGGAGACATCGCCCGGATCTCATCGGAATTCATGCCAAATATTTGTGCAAAAATATAGTGTAGCATTTGGAGAACATCAATGTAGCAAAAATGAAATGGATACATAACAAAATATAAACGAGTATGTAGCAAAATCAACCCCGCTTCGTCCAAGGTAGCAACACCATGCACTCGTGGTAGTAAAGCACCTCCCCTCGGTAGCAAAGTCGTAGACCCAAGGTAGCAAAGCAGTCTGCCGTCGGTAGCAACGGTGTATACCCGGGGTAGAAAAAGTCACCCGCCATCGGTAGCAACATCGCCCGACCTTGGGTAGCAAAGGTGTCGACCATTGGTAGAAAATCCATCCTTCATAGGTAGCATGCACATCATGCGCCACCTCGAATTGCCGGTCCCACCGGAGTTGGGAGAGAGGGGAGCTACAGGGGCAGTGTCCGACGAGGCCTCTGTCGGTGGCGAGCCCGTCGTCTTCAACGCCGGCATGCGGGCTAGATGGAGCATCGGGGCAACGCGCATCGGTGGAGGAGCAAGATGAGGGCAGACGAGTTGGGAAACAACGGCGCGGTGCCTGGATGACGAAGAGGTGCCTTGGAGATGGCAGCGCAGGGGCTGGCAGCGGCGTGGATGGAGGAACGGGCAGGAGGTGGGCATGACAACTGAGCTAGGGTTGTGCACTGGCAGATGCGGAGGCGGACGACGCCTGTGCTGGAGGCAGGAGGGAGTGGCCGGACGCGGGCAAGGCGCATAGCCATGAATAGGGATACGGAGCTCTTAGGGTAAGGAGGGAGGCGGCAAGATCCTGCAGTGCGAGTCAAGGAAGGAGTGCGGCGAGCTCATGCATGGAGGCATCAGAATAGAAGGTAGTGTGATTCGTGAGTGGTTGGGAGGATTAGTAGAAGAGGGAAAAGATAAGAATGAGGTATGTGGATGGGACCCATGGGGCAACGTGGACCGTTTTCCTCTCAACACGGGACGACCACGTGTCATCGGAGGACGATGGGAGTCGATTGATACACCAGGGGGATCGAATTGTTTTCCTTGTCTAAATGGGTGCCCAAACAAGATTTAGACGTCCCAACAGCTTATGTAAGAGCATCTCCAATGGCATCCCCTAATAATGTTCTCTTTTTCTGAATTGGGGGAAGGAGGACGTGTGACCGCCCTCGGTCCGCCCCTGCACCCAATGACATCCCCACAAATCTTGTCATCCTCCGGGTTTGACCCATTTTCTCTAGTTCTGCCATTTGAAAACAAATGATGCACACAAATTATTTAAATAAGCATTCAAAGTTCAATAATTACTCAAAACATATAGTCCACAATAATTTTGAAACTACAATTATTAAAATTGGAAATTCAGGATACACAAAGTCCACATAACACATGAAACGGGGTATATTGGTTTTCTTTGTGCATCCATATGTGCTCAACCAAATCGGCTTGAAGTTGTTCGTGTGTTTCTCTATCACATGCAATGGCTCTATTAAGCCCCCCCCCTTGAAAATCCAACCCCCCAATTTGCGGAGATGCTCATATGTTGGGGTTACGTGCTTGAAAACAATAAATTTTTCTATGCAAACAACCCTAATGCCAGGATCTATCTATTAGTAATGCAGTAATGGGAGGGGGCTTTTCGCGAACTTACCAAATTTAAGACCAAAAAGGTTTGTCAATATTCAGGAGAACGTGCTTGATGTAGTCGTATTGATGCTGACCTTAGGGTCGTTGAAAGAACATGAGGGACCCCATGTGTGGTTTTGGTAATTAATGACAATCTTTATGGACTAATGTGTGTATTAAGTTGTACTCGTAGGATTTGTCCATTGGCATCGCTTGGAGCATCTGTTGGCTTCAAGGTCGATGAAATAAGAAGAAGATGTGTTATGGAAGCTCAAAATGCGCCATCTATAGTAGATCTCATGTTTGATGCTTGCCATCCTCGGTGATCATGGATCGATGATGAGGAATCAAGGAAGGCGTTCCATATTGAGAAGGTCAAGTTCGTCTACATCGAGCTCAAGTGGAATGCTCAAGGCAAAGGTATAATCTTTATAGGTTTTTTCCTTTTGTCGGTCTCATGTTGTTAGTGGGAGACCGGGTTTAGGATAGATAGCCGTACTATCAAGAGGGGCTCTCAAATGAGTAACTCGATCACATCGTTCGGAGAGAGCTCAAACCTCTGCATACTTGCATCATATATTTGGTTGTTATTTGGTCTTATCCATGTGAGGATATAGAGCTTGTGGTAATCTCCATAACAAGCTCTTGTTCATCAAAATCAGATCTTCCGTTTGTATCGTGTTACGAGTTTGTTATTGCAGGTTTTCCGGATTATCACCAAGTGAGGTATATCACTACAAAATACATGAAGCTTTCTCACTTGGGGATAACCAATATTTTCACTTTTTATAGGGTAGCTCATGTCGTCCTCTTTCCAACGCAATTGGAATCGGGTCAATCGGAGTTACCTATTGATACGTCGGAAACGTATCCATAATTTTTGATGTTCCATGCTTGTTTAGTATCTACTTTGCTTTGCTTTGTCTACACTTTGATGTGTTTTTATATCTTTTCTGGAACTAACCTATTAACAAGTTGTCACAGTGCCAGTTGCATGTTTTCTTCTCTTTTTGATTCCACAAAGGCAGAAAATCAATATTCTTAGAATTGGATGGGACAAAAGCCAAAGTCAATATCTTTCCGTGGGGAACACGAAGACAGAACACGAGATGGAGAAGCGAACCAGGGCAGCCAAACCCCCTAGGCGTGGCCAGGGGTGGGCCCGTGCCTAAGCAGGGTGTGGCCCCCCGGTCGCCTCCCAGCCTCGCCTCTTCGCCTATAAGAAGCAACCGATGCAGAAACCCTAGGCACCCGATAAAAACTCCACCAAACCATCGGTAGCCACCTCCACCATCGTCCCTAGATCGGGGGGTCTGAAGTTCTTCCCAGCACCTTGCCGGAGGGGAGATCATCCCGGAGGCCTTCTTCTCCGGTATGATGCGTGAGTAGTTCCACCTTGGACTATGGGTCCATGTAGTAGCTAGATGGTTATATCTCCTCCTTGTGCTTTCATGTATAGATATTGTGAGTTCCGTTCATGATCAAGATCTAATCTATTTGTAATCATGCATGTTGTGTTTACGGGTATCCGATGGATATTGAGATTATTATGTCAGTTTGGTTAATGGTTTTGTCTTTATGATTCTATCATGTCTATGTTGTTTGTGATCTTGCATGCTCTCCGTTGTTAGTATCTATCTTGGCCGAGTAGTTGCTAGTGACTCCAAGAGGGAGTATTTATGCTCGATAGTGGGTTCATGCCTCTAGTTTCCAAGGGAAGTGACGGAAATATCTTCGGTTGTAGATGTGTTGTTGCCACTAGGGAGAAAACAACGGTCTCTTGTTCATGGAACAAGTGGATTGTTTACCTTACACACTTTGCTTAAAGCAGTTGTCTGTTGCTTGCAACTTAATACTGGAGGGGGTTCGGATGATAACCTGGAGGTGGACTTCTAGTCATAGATGCAGTTGGCTGGCGGTCTATATATCTTGTTGTATTTCCCAATCGAATCTCATAGGATCTTTCTGACTAGTATTGCATTGTTATGCCTTGCTTAGTTCATGTCATTTGCCCTGCTGTAATTTGTTTACCCTTCATGCCATGTTGTTTATCTAAGAAGAGCACCTCTAGTGAACTATGGACCTCGGTCCAATCTTTACCATTGATACATATTCCACTATTACTTATTTACTTGCTGCAAACCATTACCTTCCACACCATACAGTTAATCCTTTGTTACAGCAAACCGGTGAGCTTGACAACCTCATTGATTCTTTGGGACAAAGTCTTGAGTTTGTGTTGTGCAGGTCTCCACGTTGTTTGCAACACACGTGTGAAGTTTCCTTCCTCCTTCTGGTTCGATAACCTCGGTCTCTACTGAGGGAAAACTTGTTGATGTGCTCATCACACCTTGCACTTGGGGTTCCAACGAAGTGTCCCATGACAACACTGGGTGCACCATCAAGACTTTCTGGCGCCGTTGCCGGGGAGGCTAAGGCCGTCTTTGCAAGGGGAGTATTTCACTTCCTTTCTCTTTACTTTGTTTTTAGTTTGCTTTGTTTCTTTTGCTTGGTTTCGTTTGACTCTTTTCAAAAACTCCAAAAAAAATAGTTCCTGCTCTAGTTGCTAGTCTGTTATTGCCTTGCCTTGTCATGCTTTCTATCAATGGATAGTTTCTTTCAAACTAGTTCTTATTGGCAAGGTGGGTTCATGGAAGAAGAAAAGTATTATTATAAGGAGCACCGTTTGTCACAAAAAGGGAAACACTTATGGTAACAAATTGATAAATTGAATACTATTGCTAGAGAGGTGTGCTCTACTTATAATGTTACTTATTGCTTTGATAAATCTTGTTGTTGTAGGAGGTATAAACACCTGCCTTTTCAATGTGAGTATAATGATATTGTTACCATATCTTCTTATGTTAAAGGAAATTATGACTTTTATGATGTGGAACAAATTGAAGAATTTATTGCTTTCAAGGGTGCATTTGAACTTGCTAGTTTGCTTGAAAATACTGATAATGCACCTTATGAATATGAGGTTTATGAGATACTTAAATTTTGCTTTGATAATTACAAGGAAGAACATGACTATATTCTTGAATATTTTAATAGGTGCTTTCCACAAATGGAAGAGACTAATGCCTTGCAGGAGCCTATGGAAGAAGATATTGCTGAAACTGAAAGCTCATTAGATGAAAAAGAGGAGGAGAGTGATGGTCAAGAGAAGGAAGAATGGATCTACCCATGTCTACCTTCTAATGAGAGTAACTCTTTACCTCTTACATTATTTGATTGTCCCCCATCCTTACCAAAGGAGGATGAATGTTATGTTCCTATGGATTCTTTTGAAATATCTGCTATGGGTAAACTTGTGATAATAGTTATGCTCATGTTATCTATGATAATTCTATATTTGTGCCTAACTTTGAAATGCATGGTACTAAAGAGTTTTTCTTAGAAAATGTTTATGATAAAGTTCTAGATGATGGTCCTGTTGGAATTATGCCCTAGAGGCAATAATAAAGATGTTATTATTATAATTCTTGTTCATGGTAATGTTTATATTCCATGTTAGAATTGTATTAAGCGGAAACTTTAATACTTGTGTGGTTTGTGAACAACACCGTGTCCCTAGTACGCCTCTATGGACTAGCTCATTGATTAATGATGGTTAAGGTTTCCTAACCATAGACATGAGTTGTCAATTAATAATGAGATCATATCATTGGGAGAATGATATGGTGGACAGACCCAAACTAAGCGAAGCAATTAGATCGTGTCATCGTGTTCGTCTTTGTGAAGCTTTTCTTATGTCAAATATTGTATTCCTTAGACCATGAGATAATACAACTCCCTGGTATCGGAAGAAAGCTTTGAGGTCATCAAACGTCATCCTATGAGAGGGTGATCATAAAGGTGTCTCTCAGGTGATCGGAAAGTATCTGTTGGGTTGTATGTATCGAGATGGGATTTGTCCCTCCCAAGTCGGAGAGATATACTTTGGGCCCACTCGGTAATCGATATCAACACCGCTTGCAAGCATGTGGTTAAGGAGTTAATCACAAAGTGATATCGGATTACGGAACGAGTAAAGTACTTGCTGTGAACGAGATTGAACTAGGTATGACGGTACCGACGATCGAATCTCGGGCAAGTAAAATATTGCGAGACAAAGGGAATACATATGGGATTGATTGAATCCTGGCATCATGGTTCATCCGATATGATCATCGATGAATGTGTGGGAGTCAATATGGGTTTCCAGACCCCGCTGTTGATTATTGATAGAAGATCATGTCTGCATATTCTCGAACCCGCAGGGTCACACACTTAACGTGTCTCGACACTAGGATAGATTGGATAATTGGTTTATGAGTTTTTGTTCGGAGTCTCGGATGGGATCCGGGACATCACGAGAGGTTCCGGAGTGGTCCGGAGAATAAGATTCATATAAGGCAGTGCAGTTTTTGGAGTTCGGAATTGTTCCAGGTTAATCGGTATTGTACCGGAAGCTTATAGAACCTTCCGGAAGGGGACCAACGTGGACCCACCTTCCGGGAGGGGGCATGGGCCTATGAGGGAGTTCCCTGGCCGCATTGGGCCAGGGGCACAAGGCCCCATAGGGCCCAACCGGACAACTAGGGTAAAACCCTAATTGGAGCTTCTAGAAGGGGGGGTTTCCTTGCCCCCCACTCCTCCTCCTTTGGCCGCCGGCCTTGGCTTGGGGGAGGGGCTAGGGCATCCGCCCACCCCTCTATATAAAGAGGGCTGGGGGCGCACCATCCCTCCACACCTTCCCCTCAAGCCAGTCGCCCTGCTGCCCTCCTCTCTCTCCCTCCCGACTGCGTGTAGGCGAAGCCCTGCTGCAGAAACTCTCCACCATATACACCACGCCGTCGCGTTGTAGATCCAATCCGTCTCTCCACCATACTTGCTGGACCAAGGAAGGAGGAGACGTCAAGGTGCTGCACGTGTGCATCTCACGGAGGCACCACCACTTGTGGTGCTATATCAGATCGGATCGCGAGGAGGAGAAGCGAGTACGACTACATCACCCACGTTCCGACGAATGTTCCACTGTGCGAATCTTCAAGGGTATGAAGATCTAATCCAATCTCTCTCGTTGTTTGCATCTCCTAGATTAGATCTTGGCTTCCCTCTGTTCGCATCCGTAGAAAATTTTGATTTACTATGTCGCGAAACCCTTCAGTGGTATCAGAGCTAGATCTTTGCGTAGATGTGTTTCACGAGTAGAACGCAACATGGTTGTTGCGGGCGTTGATGTTTTCTGTTGCAAGCCTCTTGTTTGTGTTCTTCTTATGACGCGGGATAGTGAGATTGAAGCGGTCCAGGCCAACCTTACGCGACGTCGTTCGCGAGACCGGCTCCGCACTTGACGTGTGGCTTGTTCCACACATGCGGCTGGTGGATGCCAGTTTCTCTCACTATAGTTGTCATGGGATTAACACCGGAGTTTGGCAACCATAATATCACCGTTGTGGCTTTCCGTAGGTAAGAATCGTTCTTAGCATCTACTCCCATAAGCCACGTAAAACATGCAACAACAAAGTAGAGGCGTCTAACTTGTTTTTGTAGGGAGTGTTTTCTGTGATATGGTATGGCCCAAGATGTGATGTGTATAATGTATGCGATGATCATGTTTTGTAATGTTTCACGACTTGCATGTCGATGAGTACACAACCGGCAGGAGCCATATGGTTGTCTTTATAATTGTGTATGACCTATGTGTCAACTTCTTATACGCCATGTAATAGTTTCACTTTATCGCTAAGTAGTTAGCAATAGTTGTAGTTGCTATTCGTGGTGGAGGCAATCATGGTGGAGTGATGGAGATCATGCCGGAACACACAAGATGGAGATCATTGCACGAAGATTGGCTATACCATGTCACATAAAGTTATATGCATGTGATGTTTATCCTTTTATGTATCTTATTATGCTTAGATCGCGATGGTAGCATTATAAGATGATTCCTCACTTAAAGATCAAGATAAAACCTGTGTTATCCCCAAGTATGCACCATTGCGAAAGTTCGTCGTGTCCAAGCATCACGTGATGATCGGGTGCTATAGACTCTACGCTCACATACAACGGGTGCAAGCCAGTTTTTGCACACGCGGAAATACTTGGGTCTAACTTGACGAGCCTAGCATGTACAGACATGGCCTCAGAACACAAGAACCAAAAGGTTAAGCATGAGTCATATGAATGATATGATCGACACTTCGTTGTCCACCATTGAAACCACATCTCTTCTCGTGATGATCGGATTAGGTGTGGTGAATTTGGATCGTGTTCACTAAACAACTTGAGGGATGTTGAATTTAGTGGGATTTCATCTAGTAATTTGATTAAGTTGAACTATTTATCATGAACATAGTCTAAATTGTACTTGCAAATACTGTAGATCACATGGCCAAGTCCAACTTCAACTTCAACGTTTTTGCTGAGAAAGAAAAGCTTAAAAACAGTGGGTCTAACTTCACCAACTGGTTCCGCAATCTGAGAATCATTCTCTCTGGCGGTCAAAAGGACTATGTCCTTGAAAGTGCGTTAGGTGACGCCCCTGCTGCTACTGCGCCGACTGATGAGAAAGCTGTCTATCAGTCGCGCAAAGATGATTATGGTGTGATTAAGAGAACCATGTTGTTTGCTATGGAATCGGACCTTCAAAATCGTTTTGAAGACTATCCCGGGCCCTTTGAGATTCTCGAGGAGCTGAAAACCATGTTTCAGACTCAAGCCCGTTCTGAGAGATATGAGATCTCTGAGAAGTTCTTTAACTGCAAGATGGAGGAAGGGAGTTCCATTAGTGAGCACGCCATTAAGATGTCGGGCTACACTCAACTCCTTGAGCAACTGGACTGCAAGATTCCAGAGGAGCTCAAGATTGACAGGGTTCTGCAATCACTCCCTCCCAGCTACAAAAGTTTTGTAGTGACTCATAATCAGATTGGTTCCACTGATACGATCACCGAGCTCTTCGCAAAGCTGAAGGCTGCGGAAGTGGACATCAAAAAGGATAATCATGTGTTGATGGTCAACAAGCCCCCCACCTTCAAGAAAGGTAAGGGAGCAAAGAAGCCCTTCAAGAAGGGCGGCGGCAAGCGCACTGCCCCTGCTGAGAAGAAGCTCAAGTTTGGTCCTAAGCCGGACACTGAGTGCTTCTATTGCAAGGACAAGGGTCACTGGAAGCGCAACTGTCCGAAGTACTTAGCGGACAAGAAGGCTAGCACCATCAAAGGTATATTTGATATACATGTTATTGATGTTTTCCTTACTAGCCCTCATTGTAGTGCCTGGGTATTTGATACTGGTTCAGTTGCTTATATTTGTAACTCGAAACAGGAGCTACGGAATAGACGGCGGCTTGCGAGGGATGAGGTGACGATGCGCGTTGGCAACGGATCAAGAGTTGATGTGATGGCCGTCGGCACGCTCTCCTTAGTTTTACCTTCGGGATTAGTTTTAAACCTCAATAAATGTTATTATGTGCCTACGTTGAGCATGAACATTATTTCTGGATCTTGTTTATTGCAAGACGGTTATTCATTTAAATCGAAGAATAATGGTTGTTCTATTTATATGAGTAACATCTTTTATGGTCATGCACCTATTGTGAATGGTTTATTTCTTCTAAATCTCGAAAGGGATGAAACACACATCCATAACATTGAGGCTAAGAGATGCAAAGTAGATAGTGATAATACTACTTATTTGTGGCAATGTCGTCTAGGTCATATTGGTGTAAAACGCATGAAGAAACTCCATTTTGATGGACTTTTGGAGTCTCTTGATTTTGAATCATTTGACACATGCGAACCATGCCTCATGGGCAAGATGATCAAAACCCCGTTCGCCGGTATGATGGAGCGAGCAACGGACTTGTTGGAAATCATACATACCGATGTATGCGGACCGATGAGTGTTTCGACGCGCGGTGGATATCGCTATTTTCTCACTTTTACCGATGACTTAAGTAGATATGGGTATATCTATTTAATGAAACATAAATCTGAAACATTTGAAAAGTTCAAAGAATTTCAGAATGAAGTGGAGAACCATCGTAATAGAAAGATTAAGTTTCTACGATCTGATCGTGGAGGTGAATATTTGAGTTATGATTTTCTCACGCATCTTACAGCAAGCGGAATCGTTTCGCAACTCACGCCACCCGGAACACCACAGCGCAATGGTGTGTCTGAACGCCGGAACCGAACCCTATTAGATATGGTCTGATCGATGATGTCTCTTACTGATTTGCCGTTATCATTTTGGGGTTATGCATTAGAAACCGCTGCATTCACTTTAAATAGGGCACCATCTAAATCTATTGAGACGACACCGTATGGACTGTGGTTTGGTGCTAAAACTAAGTTGTCATTTCTTAAAGTTTGGGATGCGAAGCTTACGTCAAGAAGTTGATGCCGGACAAGCTCGAACCCAAAGCGGAGAAATGCGTCTTCATAGGATACCCTAAGGAAACTATTGGGTATACCTTCTATCACAGAACCGAAGGCAAAGTGTTTGTCGCAAAGAACGGTTCCTTTCTTGAGAAGGAGTTTCTCTCGAAAGAAGTGAGTGGGAGGAAAGTAGAGCTAGACGAGGTTATTGAACCTTCTCTTGAATTGGAGAGTAGCGCAGCACCTGAAATTGTTCCAGTGCCGCCTGCACCAACAATAGAGGAAGCTAATGACAAGGATCATGAAGCTTTGGATGATGCTGCTACTGAACGTCGCAGGTCGACAAGGTCGCGTGCCCCTCCTGAGTGGTATAGCAACCCTGTCTTGACTGTCTTGTTAGTAGAAGACAGTGAACCTACGAACTATGAGGAAGCGATGATGAGCGCAGACTCTGAGAAATGGCTAGAAGCCATGAAATCCGAATTGGGATCCATGAGCGAAAACCAAGTATGGACTTTGGTGGACCCTCCTAGCGACCAAAAGGCCGTTGAGTGCAAATGGATCTTCAAGAAGAAAACGGACGCGGATGGTAATGTTACCGTCTATAAAGCACGGCTTGTCGCGAAAGGTTTTCGGCAAGTTCAAGGTGTTGACTATGATGAGACTTTCTCTCCCGTAGCGATGTTTAAGTCCATTCGGATTTTATTAGAAATTGCTGTGTTTCATGATTATGAAATATGGCAGATGGATGTCAAGACTGCGTTCCTCAATGGCAACATTGATGAAGAGTTGTATATGATGCAACCCGAAGGTTTTGTCGATCCTAAGGATGCTGATAAAGTATGCAAACTTCAGCGTTCCATTTATGGACTGAAGCAAGCATCTCGGAGTTGGAACCTTCGTTTTGATCAAGTGATCAAGAGCTTTGGATTTGTTCCAAATTGCTACGAAGCTTGTATCTACAAGAAAGTGAGTGGGAGCTCGGTGACATTTCTGGTACTATATGTGGATGACATATTGATTATTGGAAATGACATTAACATGCTTAACGATGTGAAGAGTTATTTGAACAAGTGTTTTTCAATGAAAGACCTAGGTGAAGCTGCTTATATATTGGGCATCAAAATCTATAGAGATAGACAAAGACGCCTGATAGCTTTAAGCCAGAGTACATACGTAGACAAAGTTCTGAAAAGGTTCAGAATGGATAAGGCAAAGAAAGGTTCAGTGCCTATGTTGTCAGGTAAGATATTGAGCAAGGCTCAATGTCCAGCTACGGTAAATGATAGGGAAGCTATGAGCAAAGTTCCCTATGCCTCGGCCATAGGTTCTATCATGTATGTCATGCTGTGTACTAGACCGGATGTGTCCAATGCTCTTAGTTTGACGAGCAGATATCAAAGTGATCTAGGAGTGGAACACTGGACAGCCGTGAAGAACATCCTAAAGTACCTAAATAGGACTAAAGAAATGTTCTTAGTCTATGGGGGTGATGAACAACTCGTCGTAAAAGGTTACGTCGACGCTAGTTTTGACACCGACAAGGATGATTCTAAATCTCAGACAGGATACGTTTATATTTTGAATGGAGGAGCTGTGAGCTGGAGAAGCTGCAAGCAAAACGTGATCGCGGGATCTACAGTAGAAGCGGAATACATGGCTGCTGCAGAAGCGTCAAGTGAAGGAGTTTGGATCAGGAACTTCATCACTGAGCTTGGCGTGGTTCCAAGTGCATTGGACCCACTGGAGATATTGTGTGACAACACTGGCGCCATAGCACTCGCTAAGGAACCAAGATTTCATCCAAAGACCAAGCATATCAACCGCAAGTTTCATATAATCCGAGATTATATAGTAGATGGAGATCTGAAGATTAGCAAAGTACATACAGATCTGAATGTTGCAGATCCATTGACTAAACCTCTTCCACGTGTAAAACATGATCAGCACCTCAGTGCCATGGGTGTGAGATTGTTGCCAAATGTAAACTAGATTATTGACTCTAGTGCAAGTGGGAGACTGTTGGAATTATGCCCTAGAGGCAATAATAAAGATGTTATTATTATAATTCTTGTTCATGATAATGTTTATATTCCATGCTAGAATTGTATTAAGCGGAAACTTTAATACTTGTGTGGTTTGTGAACAACACCGTGTCCCTAGTACGCCTCTATGGACTAGCTCATTGATTAATGATGGTTAAGGTTTCCTAACCATAGACATGAGTTATCAATTAATAATGAGATCATATCATTGGGAGAATGATATGGTGGACAGACCCAAACTAAGCGAAGCAATTAGATCGTGTCATCGTGTTCGTCTTTGCGAAGCTTTTCTTATGTCAAATATTGTATTCCTTAGACCATGAGATAATACAACTCCCTGGTATCGGAAGAAAGCTTTGAGGTCATCAAACGTCATCCTATGAGAGGGTGATCATAAAGGTGTCTCTCAGTGTCACATCCCAAGATTTTCCAAATCTTGCAATGTGAAAATAAATGAATAAAATAAAACTTTGTTTGAATTTCAGGGCCAGAAGAAACTTTTTGAATTTAAATGGAAACTTTAAATCTATTTGGATTAAATAAAATCCTAAAAAGGATTTAAAAAGTTAAACATTTAGTAAAAGGAAATTAAAATACTTTGGAATTACTATTTTGATCTCTTAATAAAAGATTTGGTTTTTCAAAAGGAAAAGATGAGTTTATAAATAAAGATTACTTTATAAAGCCAAATTAAACCTTGAACAAACTTTGGAAATCAAACATTTTTGTTTTGAATAAAAATAATAAAGGATGATTTAAATAAATAAATAAGGATTTAATATCCAACTTTACTTAAATAAAAGGTTTTACCAATTTAAGTGAAACATAAAAACTTATTAAATTATATAAAATAAGTTTTCCAAACATTTGTTATTCACAAATAAAACCTACTAGAGAGTTTTGGCTTTATTTTAGATTTCAAAATAAATATCTCAATAAAACAAATCCTATTTGATTTCATAATGAAAGTCTATTATATTTAATTAACAAAGGACTCTAAAATAAAAGGTTATTTTATTTTAAACAAGTATTTCAAGTATCTTATATTTTCAAATAAAACCTACTGATTTGATTTTGAAAATATTTGGATTTCAAATGGAGATTTTTATAATTAAATCAAACCCTATTTTGTTTAACTAAAGAACCATTTTATTTAATTAAGGAATGGATCTTAAAAAGAATAAAAATTATTATTTTATTTTGGATTTTGGTTTATGTTTCTGAACAGAACCAAATTCATAGTTGCAAAGTTTGTTGATTATCTGAATTGATTTGAATGTTGTTTAGTTGATTGAAATTCAAAACAGAAATCAGAAATAGAAAAAGAAAAAGGATCCAGACAGAAAAAAATAGAGCAGCCCAACCATCTAGCCCAGCCGGCCCAACAAGCCCAGAACCAGCCCAGCTCCTCACCCCGCAGGAAAACGTTTCACACCTCGCATCCGACCCACGCAGAGACTGACCAGTGGACCTCCTCCTCGCTTCTTTCCCACTGACGCAACGGCCCCGCTTTCCTCTGTTCATCCTCCCCACCCGCACGACCCCTTCTTCCCCTCGTCGCCGTTTCCTGCAGTAATCCCGCGGCTTCAATTCGTCATAATGCCGGGCCTTTACCTCGCCTTGACCACGCACCTTAAATCGCTCGCCCCTCCTCTCTGTTTCCCCTCTGTCACCCCGCAGTATCACGCCCCCAGGCCGCCTCAATTCCTCCTCGAGCCTCTCTGTTCCGACGATCTTCCTCGTCGAATTCCGGCCAAGTGTCACCGCCCCTTACCTCCCTGTGCACGCTAGCAGACTACCCACTCCTAGACAATCCTCCCTGTGCTCTTCGTTCGACCGCGGGCGCCCCAGAACACCGTACTCGACAAACTCCGAGCACCGCCGCGTCTGTCTCCAACTCCGGCGCGTTCCCTAGGTGAAATCCGACCGCCCCTCTGCTTCTCGATCACGCGAGCATCTTCGCCTCGGTCTTACGCACCTGACCATGCTCCTGTCTTGCCTCCGCGTGATCTACAGCGTCGCCTTCGACCGCGGACAGAACCACCCGACGCCGACAAAGTCTCCGGCGAGCAATCGCCACCACTCTCGTGCGCCCCCTACCTCGTCGACCGCACGTTGAGCTTCCCCAGCCTCCTGCGATCTCGATGAGAACCCCCTCCGTCTTCCTTGCTTCCTAGAACCACCGCGAGCACCTCGTCTGGCCGTCGCCGCCGTCCACCGCCGCGCAGCACCGCCCATCTGTGACCGAACAATAGCATCCGTAGGATCTTAATCCAACGCCTACGATAGATCGCTTAAGCCGCGAAGAGGTACGCGCCCTGTGCCGTGCGATCAAACTAGATCCTGCGGTCCACGTTGTCGATCCGGCCGAACCGGTACCGTCCAGTTAAAACACGCCGCGTGTCACTGTTCTGTTTAAAAACTGATTTGAAAACAGAATATTTTGTGAATTTCAAACCCTTATAACTTTCAAACCACACGTCCAAAAATTACAAATTTTATATCAATGAAATCAGGGGAACAAGCTCTAGCTAACCATGGCCTTAGTTTTGAAAATAGTATCTGTTAGCTTGGATGAATTTGCAGAATCATTTGTGTACTTGTTTAGAGTATAAAGATTGTTTAAAATTGAATTTAATGACAAAACCTTTGCAAAATGAATTGTAGTGACCTTACTGACCCTAGGAACCAACCCATAGTGTTAAAAATGATTTTTGTGAAATTTGAGTTGAATTAGTTAACTTAGTCATTTTCTAGCCAAAATAAAACTCATTGATTTTATTATGGAAAAGTATGGGCAAGGAAAACTTTGGGAAAATGTTTTGGACAAAAACTTACTGACCCAAAACACCAAGCCTTGCCAAAGGTAACCCACTCAGTGAAAAAACATAAAGTCTTACTTTAAAAAGAATAATTTTCACCACATAAAATGTTGAATGGATTTTAAAATAGACTTTGGGCAAAACCTCTAACTAATGACTTTGCCATTTTGGTAAATGACCAATGTGGACCTTACAAAGTTTATAAACCTAGAAGAGACCAACTTTGCAATAGAACCCTCTTTTTACAAGACTTGGGAACCATTGCTTTGTGTATGTGAATTATTGTTTGAATGTTGGAATGCTACTTGATACTATGCTTGTTTGATTGTAGTGAAATTAGCAAAGTGTGAGACTAGCAAGATCAAGAAGTGACTATCATTCCCTAAACAAAAAGGCAAGTTACACTATCATACAAAAGTCCTACTAATTTTATTATACTTAGTGGATTTTGAAAATATGCATGAAAAGATATTTCTATACTTATGCTATGCTAAATCCTAATAGGATTCCCTATACACTTCTTAGTGAAAATATTGAAGTTGTACATGCTTAGCCATGCTATATGCTATATTTTGAAAAAGAGATACATGTTGAGATTTACAAAGGTTGAGAAAAGGACTTGTGTTTTACATAATAAAACAAGGACTTAATGAACCACCTAGGTGGAGGCTACTTTAAGTTTTGGAGAAGGTGACAACAAAAGGGAACCATGTCTATGGCAATCACTTTGTGTTGTGCTCCAAAAGAAAACCACCTAGGAAACTTAGAGATCAAACATGTTTCTCCAATTGTGGCTTTCGTGTGCAACCACATGCTATTATGGCTCTGGCTTAGTCAATTACATTAGGAAGACCCATACATTGTCTTTAGTTACTGGACATGGGGATCTGGAATGCTTCATGGGGGCTGAAGACAAAGCTAGCAATGATGTATGGGAGGACCTTTTGGAAAGACTTCGTCACATTCTCAATCTACCAGTACTCCATCTTGGTGAGCACTAATCCAGTAGGCCACTGGTGGCAACAAGATGGGATTGTGTCATGTGGGTAAAGTGTACTCCTTCTGCAGAAGTAAATAAAATCTAAGTACTTAGCCGTGTCCCCGGTTATGGACAATACTGAGCAACTAAAGTTTGAACTATGGGAGATCTCGACATTCCAACTTCTAATATAAAAACTTGATGCCCTTGTGTGTCTACCAAGGAATTCAAAGAGATTTTGTAAAACTTGTTGCACTTGGGGTTACCAAGGTGCTCAAGAGCATGATGTACTTGGGGATACCAAGGAACTCATGAGTTTTGATAAAACTTGTTGCACTTGGGGTTACCAAGGTGCTCAAGAGATTTTGACAAGGATTTGAACACTTGAGTTTCTACCAAGGAGTTCAAGAAACTTGGAAAAGAAATTTAACAAAAGACTTTAAAACCCTTTTGAAAAGTTAGGATAAAATATTGCTTTATGCAAATAAGCCTTAAACTCTACTTAGCCAAATAAGCATATAATGATAGGATCCACTCATATTATACATAAAAGTGAAGCTTGCCAATACAATTCAAAATGTATTGACCCTTGTGGCTGTAACTTGTAATGTTGCAGGTTGATTGTTTTAAAATGAA
Organism: Avena sativa; assembly: GCA_916181665.1. Taxonomy (NCBI): domain Eukaryota; kingdom Viridiplantae; phylum Streptophyta; class Magnoliopsida; order Poales; family Poaceae; genus Avena; species Avena sativa. The sequence goes on along the minus strand of OV702279.1, from coordinate 361,893,325 downwards.
GATTGTTTGATTGACTAGGACTACAAAATCTACAACCAACATCTGCCTGTGGCACTTTGAAGATGATGGACCCATACTTATAGATAATCCGCTGCAAATGTAATGTAATAGCCAAATGAGCTATGTTTGATGTAATAAACTTATGTTATTCTTGGTTATGAATTTATATTATGACCTTTGTATCTTGATATTACATCTTAACTGTGGATGCTAGCTATTGATCCAGGGACTAGCATTGTAAAACACAGGAGGACCCTACATTATTGGGTTGGGACCTCTACACTCAGGTGATCGGAAAGTATCTGTTGGGTTGTATGTATCGAGATGGGATTTGTCCCTCCCAAGTCGGAGAGATATACTTCGGGCCCACTCGGTAATCGATATCAACACCGCTTGCAAGCATGTGGTTAAGGAGTTAATCACAAAGTGATATCGGATTACGAAACGAGTAAAGTACTTGCTGTGAACGAGATTGAACTAGGTATGACGGTACCGACGATCGAATCTCGGGCAAGTAAAATATCGCGAGACGAAGGGAATATACATATGGGATTGATTGAATCCTGGCATCGTGGTTCATCTGATATGATCATCGATGAATGTGTGGGAGTCAATATGGGTTTCCAGACCCCGCTGTTGATTATTGATAGAAGATCATGTCTGCATATTCTCGAACCCGCAGGGTCACACACTTAACGTGTCTCGACACTAGGATAGATTGGATAATTGGTTTATGAGTTTTTGTTCGGAGTCTCGGATGGGATCCGGGACATCTCGAGAGGTTCCGGAGTGGTCCGGAGAATAAGATTCATATAAGGCAGTGCAGTTTTTGGAGTTCGGAATTGTTCCGGGTTAATCGGTATTGTACCGGAAGCTTCTAGAACCTTCCGGAAGGGGACCAACGTGGCCCCACCTTCCGGGAGGGGGCATGGGCCTATGAGGGAGTGCCCTGGCCTCATTGGGCCAGGGGCACAAGGCCCCATAGGGCCCAACCGGCCAACTAGGGTAAAACCCTAATTGGAGCTTCTAGAAGGGGGGGTTCCTTGCCCCCCACTCCTCCTCCTTTGGCCGCCGGCCTTGGCTTGGGGGAGGGGCTAGGGAAGCCGCCCACCCCTCTATATAAAGAGGGCTGGGGGCGCACCACCCCTCCACACCTTCCCCTCAAGCCAGTCGCCCTGCTGCCCTCCTCTCTCTCTCCCTCCCGACTGCGTGTAGGCGAAGCCCTGCTGCAAAAACTCTCCACCATATACACCGCGCCGTCGCGTTGTAGATCCAATCCGTCTCTCCACCATACTTACTGGACCAAGGAAGGAGGAGACGTCGAGGTGCTGCACGTGTGCATCTCACGGAGGCACCGCCACTTGTGGTGCTAGATCGGATCGGATCGCGAGGAGGAGAAGCGAGTACGACTACATCACCCACGTTCCGACGAACTTGCCGTTGTGCGAATCTTAAAGGGTATGAAGATCTAATCCAATCTATCTCGTTGTTTGCATATCCTAGATTAGATCTTGGCATCCCTCTGTTCGCATCCGTATAAAATTTTGATTTACTATGTCGCGAAACCCTTCAGGCCCTATATTGAATGATCAGTCACCTTGTTATAGAATTGTTAAAAGTGGGTTTGAAGGTTTTAATCCCACTATTTTTGAGCTTGATAAAAATTATGTGTTTGTAGATCATGAAAAGCAAGTTTTATGTGATATTTATATTGTTGAGTTTATTCATGATGCTACTGAAAGTTATTATGAGAGAGGGAAACATGGTTTTAGCATCTCAATAATATTAAGTTTCCCCTCTTTATGTTGAAAATTTTGAAGCTGCACTTGATTTGCTTTCCTATGCTTGTTGATTTGTGCTTTCATGACTTGTTTATTTACAAGATTCTTATGCATAGGAAGTGGGTTAGACTTAAATGTGTTTTGAATTTGCTTCTTGATGCTCTCTTTTACTTCAATTCATATTTCTTATGTGAGCATCTTCTAAAACTATCAAGCTTAACTTAAAGGCGTTAAAGAAAAGTACTTGTTAGGAGATAACCCAAGAGTTTTTTTGAGTCTTGGAAGTTATTACTTCAGTAATGACCTCTCCTTATCCTTTTTTGTTTGCTTTTTGTGCCTAGAATGACCTCTAATGAGAGGGAAGTAAGATTTGTGGAGTTGCTGTCCCGAAACAGATTTCTGTCCTCCACCATAAAATCGTGAGGAGTCTTTGTAACTCGGATTGAGCTAATAATTTACAAATAAATCCCCCAGTATGTTAGGTAACTTTCGTTAGTTCAACACTTTTTGATTTGAGAAACAGAAGATTTTCGAAACAATCGGTTTCTACCTGATGGTCTGTTTTGACAGATTTCTGTCATTATTTGCATTTGCTTCTTATTGGTTACTTTTTGAGTTCTCTTTGGGGAATTGAGATTTTTTAAGGAGTTAATACAGTAGATTGTGTTTTTAGTGAAAAGTTTTGCTGTTCCAAAGCTTTTTCTAAGGTCTAATATCTTTTGAATAAACTAATGTTGCTAATGAAGATTGTGTGAAGTTTTGTATGAAAGGAAAATATTTAGGTGTAGAGAGAGAATGCTGTAATAAGATGAAGAATGGACAAATTCTCAAGCTTGGGGATGCCACCATGGTGTAACCCCAAGAAATATCCAATAGGTACAAGCGTAAAAGCTTGGGGATGCCCAAGGCATCCCCTTCTTCATCAATAAAAAGCTCATGTCTTTTTAGACACTTTGTTTTATTGTTTCATGCACATTTGTGTTGTTCTTGGAGCGTCTTAGTTTTTGTTTGCTTTTCTTAGGTTGTTTAGTTTGCTTGAATAAAGTAGTTTGGACCCCCGTTCTCGCTGTGTTGTTGCAAATAAGTTGCTTGGTGTTGGACAGGAGTAGGAAGTTCCTTCTTAAAAGTACAAGAGGACTTGCATTAACTGTGACTTAGACTTTAGCATGACATGCTAGGTGTTTTTTTTTGACCTTATGCTTAGTGATTATTGCTGTAGCATGTCTTGTTCCAAACAATTGGGATTGCTTAGTGTGCCTTGAAGAAATTATGCGTTGTTTTAGCATACAAAAGCATAGTATTGTGGTATTCTCCTTTGATGCTTTGTTTGGGTTGACTTGGCACATGCTCACACCATGTTATGACTATGACAAGTAACCATAGCCTCTATAATCATTTAGTCCTTGACTTGTAGTACCACTCTATACTTTCATTAGTAATGTTTTGTCGCTCTGCATGTTTATGGCCGCTATTGCTCTCTTAGTTGGTTGCTCCCAGTCTTTTGCTAGCCTCCACTTGTATGAGTAAGCTCTACTCATGCTTCCAACTCCCAAGAAACCAAGTTTTTCCAAAGTGTCCACTATAAACTCCCATGCATGGTGTGTTACACGATTCCAAGTATATTCTTGTTTTCAGCTATCTTCCAATTAAAAACTATTTTGTATGTGAAAACTTAGTGATTAAAGCCCTCACAAACTTGATGGCACACTTTATATTATTTGCCCCTAATAAACTTGAACCATTGTGTCGTCTATGTTGTATATGCTTGCATTTATACGTTGGAATTAGCAGAACCGTGCTGTCACGGGGAACGTTTTCAACATTGCACTTGTACTTTGTACTTAGTTGATATCATGATCTTTTGTCTATGGATGTCACCGGTGTGAAATAAAGAGGGAACTTGTAAGTCCGTGGAGTTTGTATTTTGTGTTAGAGAAACGCCTGGGCCGCTAGCCTAAGCCATGCCTAATCATGGTGGAAACTTGCAGCATCACCATAGTGAGCTATCTATGAAGCATCCTCAATAAAAAGCTATGCATATAGTAAATAAAAATATCGCTGAGATGCTCTTTGTCTGCTTGCATTGTCATTTTGGTTATGGGATAGCTCATGTACCATGTGCAAGGGCTACCCCGTTGGCGGTTCTCTATGATATGCAAATACTTACAATGACAAAAACTTACACGTGACTGAAGTTGAGTAGCATGAGGTGTGACCCTCGTATTCAAGGTACTTGAGATTGCCAACTTATACTTTGTCAAGCATATACTCCATAGTTTGTTCACTTTAACCTTAGTCACTTCAGGATGCTTATGATAGGGGCAATGAGGTCTGAAAGCTAACAAGTACCATAATTTTTGGAAGCTCTTTTTGAAACTTGAAAATCCCGCTTCCTTTATAAAAGGCCTTTCTTCCACTACTATTGAGTCTCCACCTTATACCTTTAGGCACCATTAAGAGAGCATAGTTGCCATTCTTAGTTCTATGTGCAGTGTCCCAAAACTTATTGATTGATGCATATTGTGATATTACTTGATTGTTTGCTATTTGTTTCTAGTCACCCTTGTGAACTTTGAAGGTGTCCTATGCATCTATTTGCTACTCTATGAGGGACAAGCTGATTGCCTCTATGCCATGTTTTCTATATGTGAAACAAACAAACGTTTTTCAATGCATGTTATTCATGATCTTTGTTTGTAGCCTTTCATGTTGCATTCATAGTTACTTTGTATTATTGTTATAACTCAATCTTTCATGTGCATGTTTAGAGTTTTTTGATCCCAGCTTTCAATGCTTGCAAATGGTTTGATCTTGGTTTTGATGGTGCATGTCACCTCAAAAATTATTCTTTTTATCACTTACCTACTTGAGGACGACAGGAGTTAAGCTTGGGGATGCTTGATACGTCGGAAACGTATCTATAATTTTTGATGTTTCATGCTTGTTTAGTATCTACTTTGCTTTGCTTTGTCTACACTTTGAGGTATTTTTATATCTTTTCTAGAACTAACCTATTAACAAGTTGACACAGTGACAGTTGCCTATTTTCTTCTGTTTTTGGTTCCAGAAAGGCAGAAAGTCAATATTCTCGGAATTGGAAGGGGCAAAAGCCAAAGTCAATATCTTTCGGTGGGGAACACGAAGACAGAAGACGAGATGGAGAAGCGAACCAGGGCGGCCAAACCCCCCTAGGCGTGGCCAGGGGTGGGCCCGCGCCTAGGCAGGGTGTGGCCCCCCTGGTCGCCTCCTAGCCTTGCCTCTTCGCCTATAAGGATCCCCCGATGCAGAAACCCTAGGAACCCGATAAAAACTCCATGAAATCGTCTATAGCCGCCGCCACCATCGTCCCTAGATCGAGAGGGGATCTGAAGTTCTTCCCGGCACCTTGCCAGAGAGGAGATCATCCCGGAGGCCATCTTCTCTGGTATGATGCGTGAGTAGTTCCACCTAGGACTATGGGTCCATGTAGTAGCTAGATGGTTGTATCTCCTCCTTGTACTTTCATGTATAGATCTTGTGAGCTCCGTTCATGACCAAGATCTAATCTATTTGTAATCATGCATGTTGTGTTTGCAGGGATCCGATGGATATTGAGATTATTATGTCAGTTTGGTTAATGGTTTTGTCTTTATGATTCTATCTGAAGGGTTTTGCGGCATAGTAAATAAAAATTTTCTACGGATGCGAACAGAGGGAAAACCAAGATCTAATCTAGGAGATGCAAACAACGAGAGAGAGATTGGATTAGATCTTCATACCCTTGAAGATTCGCACGGCGGAACGTTCGTCGGAACGTGGGTGATGTAGTCGTACTCGCTTCTCCTCCTCGCGATCCGATCCGATCTAGCACCACAAGTGGTGGTGCCTCCGTGAGATGCACACGTGCAGCACCTCGACGTCTCCGCCTTCCTCGGTCCAGCAAGTATGGTGGAGAGACGGATTGGATCTACAACACGACGGCGTGGTGTATATGGTGGAGAGTTTCTGCAGCAGGGCTTCGCCTACACGCAGTCGGGAGGGAGAGAGAGAGGAGGGCAGCAGGGCGACTGGCTTGAGGGGAAGGTGTGGAGGGATGGTGCGCCCCCAGCCCTCTTTATATAGAGGGGTGGGCGGCTGCCCTAGCCCCTCCCCCAAGCCAAGGCCGGCGGCCAAAGGAGGAGGAGTGGGGGGCAAGGAAACCCCCCCCCTTCTAGAAGCTCCAATTAGGGTTTTACCCTAGTTGGCCGGTTGGGCCCTATGGGGCCTTGTGCCCCTGGCCCAATGCAGCCAGGGCACTCCCTCATAGGCCCATGCCCCCTCCCGGAAGGTGGGGCCACGTTGGTCCCCTTCCGGAAGGTTCTATAAGCTTCCGGTACAATACCGATTAACCCGGAACAATTCCGAACTCCAAAAACTGCACTGCCTTATATGAATCTTATTCTCCGGACCACTCCGGAACCTCTCGTGATGTCCCGGATCCCATCCGAGACTCCGAACAAAAACACATAAACCAATTATCCAATCTATCCTAGTGTCGAGACACGTTAAGTGTGTGACCCTGCGGGTTCGAGAATATGCAGACATGATCTTCTATCAATAATCAACAGCGGGGTCTGGAAACCCATATTGACTCCCACACATTCATCGATGATCATATTGGATGAACCACGATGCCAGGATTCAATCAATCCCATATGTATATTCCCTTTGTCTCGCAATATTTTACTTGCCCGAGATTCGATCGTCGGTACCGTCATACCTAGTTCAATCTCGTTCACAGCAAGTACTTTACTCGTTCCGTAATCCGATATCACTTTGTGATTAACTCCTTAACCACATGCTTTCAAGCGGTGTTGATATCGATTACCGAGTGGGCCCAAAGTATATCTCTCCGACTTGGGAGGGACAAATCCCATCTTGATACATACAACCCAACAGATACTTTCCGATCACCTGAGAGACACCTTTATGATCACCCTCTCATAGGATGACGTTTGATGACCTCAAAGCTTTCTTCCGATACCAGGGAGTTGTATTATCTCATGGTCTAAGGAATACAATATTTGACATAAGAAAATCTTCACAAAGACGAACACGATGACACGATCTAATTGCTTCGCTTAGTTTGGGTCTGTCCACCATATCATTCTCCCAATGATATGATCTCATTATTAATTGACAACTCATGTCTATGGTTAGGAAACCTTAACCATCATTAATCAATGAGCTAGTCCATAGAGGCGTACTAGGGACACAGTGTTGTTCACAAACCACACAAGTATTAAAGTTTCCGCTTAATACAATTCTAGCATGGAATATAAACATTATCATGAACAAGAATTATAATAATAACATCTTTATTATTGCCTCTAGGGCATAATTCCAACAGTCTCCCACTTGCACTAGAGTCAATAATCTAGTTTACATTTGGCAACAATCTCACACCCATGGCACTGAGGTGCTGATCATGTTTTACACGTGGAAGAGGTTTAGTCAATGGATCTGCAACATTCAGATCTGTATGTACTTTGCTAATCTTCAGATCTCCATCTGCTATATAATCTCGGATTATATGAAACTTGCGGTTGATATGCTTGGTCTTTGGATGATATCTTGGTTCCTTAGCGAGTGCTATGGCACCAGTGTTGTCACACAATATCTCCAGTGGGTCCAATGCACTTGGAACCACGCCAAGCTCAGTGATGAAGTTCCTGATCCAAACTCCTTCACTTGACGCTTCTGCAGCAGCCATGTATTCCGCTTCTACTGTAGATCCCGCGATCACGCTTTGCTTGCAGCTTCTCCAGCTCACAGCTCCTCCATTCAAAATATAAACGTATCCTGTCTGAGATTTAGAATCATCCTTGTCGGTGTTAAAACTAGCGTCGACGTAACCTTTTACGACGAGCTGTTCATCACCCCCATAGACTAAGAACATTTCTTTAGTCCTATTTAGGTACTTTAGGATGTTCTTCACGGCTGTCCAGTGTTCCACTCCTGGATCACTTTGATATCTGCTCGTCAAACTAAGAGCATTGGACACATCCGGTCTAGTACACAGCATGGCATACATGATAGAACCTATGGCCGAGGCATAAGGCACTTTGCTCATATCTTCCCTATCATTTACCGTAGCTGGACACTGAGCCTTGCTCAATATCTTACCTGACAACATAGGCACTGAACCTTTCTTTGCCTTATCCATTCTGAACCTTTTCAGAACTTTGTCTATGTAACACCCTCGCCTGATAAGGCTGAGTTCATGTGTATAGTGCCAATCCCTGGATCGGTTCACTGGCACACACAGTACAAAATGATACCAAATATAACTGTGCATCATAAATACAACGAATATGATCCAGAATTTACATTATTTATTCAAGTACACAGCGGAAAACGAATACAAGGTAGATCTCCATCCTTCAAATGTGCCACAGGCGAACAATTGTTGAGTGGAGTCTCGCGACCTATGAACGATCACTCAGATACGATATAACCTGCAACATGAAACGTTGCAGCCACGAATGGTCAATACATTGAATGTATGGCAAGTAGGCTAAAGTGGTTAACAACAGATCTATCAACTACATGCTTATTTGGCCAAGTGGAGTTTAGGCTTATTTGCATAAAGCAATACAACTTTTCCCTACTTTCAAAATACTATTATTTCTTCAAAAATAATCTTCTAAGGACATACCAGCATAAACCCAAGTAGATACAAGACAGTTCAGCTTTCGTATGCTCCTAAACCCATGTTCATCCATCAAGTTTTAGTAATTAAGAAATTGGGATGAGTGAGAAATATCATAGCATCAGTATCAGGTCGCTCAAATTGTCCATAACCGGGGACACGGCTAATCGATTAGTTTATACACCCTGCAGGGGTTAGTACACTTTACCCATGTGACTTGGCCAGCCCAGCTCGTACCACCACTCTCATATTGGGTGATGATAGGGAGAAGTCCAAGAAGGAACCGTTCGGGAAGTAGCTCCCCAATCCCGACGCGCACCGGTCCAACCTACACTATCTACATCTCTGGATACGCGGGTTCGAGTTACCACAACCTACTGAGTTTAACCAACCGCCCATTTCATTATTGGCACATGGTTGCACACGAAAGCTTCCAAACAAAGAAACCAATCATTTCTCAGTGTCCTGGGCGGCATTCCCCACCAAAATCCACACTCGATGACCCAATCAATGCCATTCCGCCTAGGTGGTTCATTAAAACATGTTGGTTTGTCATTTAGCAAAACATAATCCTTTCAAAACATATAACTTTTCATGATGTGATTCCCTTCCTCGTCTAAATAGCATAGCTAAGCAATCTACCAATACGATGGCTCATAAACAAGGGATACTAGGGAATAATATGGGACATAGCATAGCATATAAACATCAATTCCTACATATGCAATTCTACAAAAACATCTACAATGCATAGGAAAACAGTAGGACATTTATGACCAAGATAGCACCACTTGCCTTTGTTGTAGATGTAGTCGATTAGATAATCCTCACAATTCTCATAGATATAATGGTTGCACTCGTCATAACCACAATACTTGCAATCATAGTAGTTGCAATCACAGTAGTTGCACTCCTCGCAATCTAACGTTTGAAGCAAACACAACAAACACCATTCAAAACATTGCAAACATACAACAGTGCAACATTACAAGAAAACAATGATGAACAGATGCATGCATGACGATTTAATGAGTCACAATGGTTGCATTTAGTGTTCTAAACATAGTTAGATTACATGATGCATGTGGAAAGTCATTTATTGCACTAAAGATTTTATTACTAAAGTTGTATCGATTTAATATGGTGTATACCACTTTAATTGAACCAAATATGTTTATATCGTATTAAATTGTGAACTAGATGCTACTGGATAGGTAATGCAATTTAGAGACAGTGGCAATTTGAATCACCTAAAAATGAGTTATAGATATTTTCCTATGATTAAAACACTATTTCAATGGGTTTAAATATTTCTGTATGAATTTCTGTTTTAACAGTACCAAATAATTTGTCATGCAGTTTCTTTGTATAGATATTGTCAATACAAAACCTTAGCACTTGGATTCACCCTAATCGGAGTTATAGATCTTTTTGTATGATTTAAATAGTGTTTAATGGTTTTAAATGATTCATATAGTTTCTGTTGTCTAAAAATCAAAGTAAAATTATATCTGTAATCTCCACGGAATTGTGATTTCAGGGACATATTATTTCTAATTTTCTGAATAGTATTTATTTTCTTATGAATTTATTACTCTAGATAGGCCATTAAACTATTTAAATCTTCACGGCAAAACCTTACAGTAAAATGCTGAACTAATTTCATATTGATGATCTACATGGAACCAACTTTCCAACGGTATATCATTTATATTTTTGTGACAAGCAATTAATTTACTATGAATTTAATGATTTATAAAGCCATTAAAACTAATTAAATTGCTACGGGTTAAATAATCTCCAAAGGCTAGATCCAACCAGATATTGTTAAAGTACATTACAGTAGCTTCAATTTGATATATCATTCATATTTTTCGGAGTTACAAATAATTTCTTATGAATTTATTAACCTAAAAGACCATTAAAACTAATTGAATTACTGCAGTAACCACGTATAGTAAAAGTTGGATCTATTCTGATAAGATGATTCTACGTGAAATTATCTTCAATTTGATATATTATATGCAATTTTTGGACGTGGTATGAATTTCTAATGAATTTTACAAGTTAGATCTATAATATGCAATTTTAAATCCGAACGGAATATTCCAGGGAATATTCCGCTGACTGGACATGTTGACTTTGCATGCTGACTGGGACTAGATGTTGACCTTACGTTGACGTGGCGTTGATGAGGAAGATGACCGGGATGACGACATGGCACGCACCGGTTTGATTGGATCTCGACCGTCTGGATAGGATCTGGTGGCTAGAAGAACAGATTGACCCGATTTTGGCTCAGAATAGACAAGAAACAGATCTGTGTTAGAGAGATAAATCCGTAGGTCAAATAGAAAAACTCAAAACATGAAATTTGTGGGGAATCATTATTCCTACCTTCTCACCAAAGGAATTTGGATTTGAAGAAACGAGCGCGAGTACATCTTGGATTTACACCGTAAGATCTGAAATATTGCGATACGAAATTCTCCGGCTGTGGTGGATGAAAAGAGGTGAGGTTTGTCGGGATTGAACGATTTCGACGATCCCTACAAATTTTGTGTTTTGACCGAAAGCAAACGACGAAGTCTAGATGGGTTAAAAAGCGAAACAAGATTCGGCCAGATGTAGATTCGGGATTTCGAGAGGAAAAACTTGTACAGCTGTGGCTCCATGAGTTTGTATGGAGGTTTGAGACGTTGTAGAGATAGGTATTGGAGTAGGGAACAAGTAGAAACAAACGGAAGTCGATTCGGAGTTGTAGATAAAAAGTTATAAGAGTTTGAGTAGAGATAGGTCTAGAAAACATATTTTTGCACGCTTTTTGGAGCAACCGACCTGTATGTGCGCGCGTGGTGCTCCCGGTCGCTGGCTGGTCTGGTGGGCCGGCGGCCCGCCCGTTTTTTTTCTTTTTTTCTTTTTCTTTTTCTATTTACTTGTTTCTTTCATATCTTTTGCATACGAACTCCAAATGACATGATTCTTGTTTCTAAATTTTTCTAAAATCGAATAGATTATTATAGGATCAAATTTGTAATCTTTTTACTAGTTTGGAAGTAGTGGATTTATAAATCCTTGTATATTTCATTTTATTTATATCTTTATGTGTTTGTATTTGTTCCATAACTTTTTCATACTAGCTCCAAATGAGCTCAATTTTGTTTCTAAAATTTTGTAATACTAATTGGATCTTTTTAGGCTATAATTTAGCAATAATCGCTGTCTTAGCAATAGTGGGTTTTATAAAGTCAATTTAATTCCTTTAGGAACATTTGGGCAAATCAACTATAGGATTTAGATACCAGGATTTGGATTCGGTTTGTGAGATCTTTGCATGGATGTAATGAAATTCTTATGAATGCTTCATGATTTTCATTTTGAAATCTTGCACACCAATTCTACAATCCATAATCAATCCATGCCCTTTTGCCTATATGGCTACTTAGGTCATAACAAAAGAATATAAGATTTTGAATTCAAGGTTGAGAGGATTTTCTATTCAAAAAGTTTCTTCTCATTGAGAATTTTCAACATAGTCAAACAATCAATCAAACTTATTTATTTATTTCACATTCCAAAATTAGGAGAATTTTGGGATGTGACAGTCTAGGTATGTACTCTGGCTTAAAGCTATCAGGCGTCTTTGTCTATCTCTATAGATTTTGATGCCCAATATATAAGCAGCTTCACCTAGGTCTTTCATTGAAAAACACTTGTTCAAATAACTCTTCACATCGTTAAGCATGTTAATGTCATTTCCAATAATCAATATGTCATCCACATATAGTACCAGAAACGTCACCGAGCTCCCACTCACTTTCTTGTAGATGCAAGCTTCGTAGAAATTTGGAACAAATCCAAAGCTCTTGATCACTTGATCAAAACGAAGGTTCCAACTCCGAGATGCTTGCTCCAGTCCATAAATGGAACGCTGAAGTATACATACTTTATCAGCATCCTTAGGATCGACAAAACCTTCGGGTTGCATCATATACAACTCTTCATCAATGTTGCCATTGAGGAACGCAGTCTTGACATCCATCTGCCATATTTCATAATCATGAAACGCAGCAATTGCTAATAAAATCCGAATGGACTTAAACATCGCTACGGGAGAGAAAGTCTCATCGTAGTCAACACCTTGAACTTGTCGAAAACCTTTCGCGACAAGCCGTGCTTTATAGACGGTAACATTACCATCCGCGTCCGTTTTCTTCTTGAAGATCCATTTGCACTCAACGGCCTTTCGGTCGCTAGGAGGGTCCACCAAAGTCCATACTTGGTTTTCGCTCATGGATACCAATTCGTATTTCATGGCTTCTAGCCATTTCTCAGAGTCTGGGCTCATCATCGCTTCCTCATAGTTCGTAGGCTCACTGTCTTCTACTAGCAAGACAGTCAAGACAGGGTTGCCGTACCACTCAGGAGGGGCACGCGACCTTGTCGACCTGCGACGTTCAGTAGCAGCATCGTCTGAAGCTTCATGATCCTTGTCATTAGCTTCCTCTATTGTGGTGCAGGCGGCACTGGAACAATTTCAGGTGCTGCGCTAATCTCCAATTCAAGAGAAGGTTCAATAACCTCGTCTAGCTCTACTTTCCTCCCATTCACTTCTTTCGAGAGAAACTCCTTCTCAAGAAAGGAACCGTTCTTTGCGACAAACACTTTGCCTTCGGTTCTGTGATAGAAGGTATACCCAATAGTTTCCTTAGGGTATCCTATGAAGACGCATTTCTCCGCTTTGGGTTCGAGCTTGTCCGACATCAACTTCTTGACGTAAGCTTCGCATCCCCAAACTTTAAGAAACGACAACTTATGTTTAGCACCAAACCATAGTTCATACGGTATCATCTCAACGGATTTAGATGGTGCCCTATTTAAAGTGAATGCAGCGGTTTCTAATGCATAACCCCAAAATGATAACGGCAAATCACTAAGAGACATCATTGATCGGACCATATCTAATAAGGTTCGATTCCGGCGTTCAGACACACCATTGCGCTGTGGTGTTCCGGGTGGCGTGAGTTGCGAAACGATTCCGCTTGCTTTAAGATGCATGAGAAAATCATAACTCAAATATTCACCTCCACAATCAGATCGTAGAAACTTAATCTTTCTGTTACGATGGTTCTCCACTTCATTCTGAAATTCTTTGAACTTTTCAAATGTTTCAGATTTATGTTTCATTAAATAGATATACCCATATCTACTTAAGTCATCGGTAAAAGTGAGAAAATAGCGATATCCACCGCGCGTCGAAACACTCATCGGTCCGCATACATCGGTATGTATGATTTCCAACAAGTCCGTTGCTCGCTCCATCATACCGGCGAACGGGGTTTTGATCATCTTGCCCATGAGGCATGGTTCGCATGTGTCAAATGATTCAAAATCAAGAGACTCCAAAAGTCCATCAAAATGGAGTTTCTTCATGCGTTTTACACCAATATGACCTAGACGACAGTGCCACAAATAAGTAGTATTATCACTATCTACTTTGCATCTCTTAGCCTCAATGTTATGGATGTGTGTTTCATCCCTTTCGAGATTTAGAAGAAATAAACCATTCACAATAGGTGCATGACCATAAAAGATGTTACTCATATAAATAGAACAACCATTATTCTCCGATTTAAATGAATAACCGTCTTGCAATAAACAAGATCCAGAAAAAATGTTCATGCTCAACGTAGGCACATAATAACATTTATTGAGGTTTAAAACTAATCCCGAAGGTAAAACTAAGGAGAGCGTGCCGACGGCCATCACATCAACTCTTGATCCGTTGCCAACGCGCATCGTCACCTCATCCCTCGCAAGCCGCCGTCTATTCCGTAGCTCCTGTTTCGAGTTACAAATATTAGCAACTGAACCAGTATCAAATACCCAGGCACTACAACGAGGGCTAGTAAGGAAAACATCAATAACATGTATATCAAATATACCTTTGATGGTGCCAGCCTTCTTGTCCGCTAAGTACTTCGGACAGTTGCGCTTCCAGTGACCCTTGTCCTTGCAATAGAAGCACTCAGTGTCCGGCTTAGGACCATACTTGAGCTTCTTCTCAGCAGGGGCAGTGCGCTTGCTGCCGCCCTTCTTGAAGGGCTTCTTTGCTCCCTTACCTTTCTTGAAGGTGGGGGGCTTGTTGACCATCAACACATGATTATCCTTCTTGATGTCCACCTCCGCAGCCTTCAGCTTTGCGAAGAGCTCGGTGATCGTATCAGTGGAACCAATATGATTATGAGTCACTACAAAACTTTTGTAGCTGGGAGGGAGTGATTGCAGAACCATGTCAATCTTGAGCTCCTCTGGAATCTTGCAGTCCAGTTGCTCAAGGCGATGAGTGTAGCCCGACATCTTAATGGCGTGCTCACTAACGGAACTCCCTTCCTCCATCTTGCAGTTAAAGAACTTCTCAGAGATCTCATATCTCTCAGAACGGGCTTGAGTCTGAAACATGGTTTTCAGCTCCTCGAGAATCTCAAAGGGGGGTGGATAGTCTTCAAAACGATTTTGAAGGTCCGATTCCATAGCAAACAACATGGTGCTCTTAATCACACCATAATCATCTCTGCGCGACTGATAGACAGCCGGCGCAGTAGCAGCAGGGGCGTCACCTAACGCACTCTCAAGGACATAGTCCTTTTGACCGCCAGAGAGAATGATTCTCAGATTGCGGAACCAATTGGTGAAATTAGACCCATTGTTTTTAAGCTTTTCCTTCTCAGCAAAAACGTTGAAGTTGAAGTTGGACTTAGCCATTTGATCTACAATATTTGCAAGTACAAATTAGACTATGTTCATGATAACTAGTTCAACTTTTAATCAAATTACTAGATGAACTCCCACTAAATTCAACATCCCTCAAGTTGTTTAGTGAACACGATCAAAATTCACCACACCTAATCCGATCTTCACGAGAAGAGATTTGGTTTCAATGGTGGACAACAAAGTGTCGATCATATCATTCATATGACTCATGCGTAACCTTTCGGTTCATGTGTTCCGAGGCCATGTCTGTACATGCTAGGCTCGTCAAGTTAGACCCAAGTATTTCCGCGTGTGCAAAACTGGCTTGCACCCGTTGTATGTGAGCGTAGAGTCTATAGCACCCGATCATCACGTGATGCTTGGACACGACGAACTTTCGCAACGGTGCATACTTGGGGAGAACACAGTTTTTATCTTGATCTTTAAGTGAGGAATCATCTTATAATGCTACCGTCGCGATCTAAGCATAATAAGATACATAAAAGGATAAACATCACATGCATATAACTTTATGTGACATGGTATAGCCAATCTTCGCGCAATGATCTGTTGGAATTATGCCCTAGAGGCAATAATAAAGATGTTATTATTATAATTCTTGTTCATGATAAAGTTTATATTCCATGCTAGAATTGTATTAAGCGGAAACTTTAATACTTGTGTGGTTTGTGAACAACACCGTGTCCCTAGTACGCCTCTATGGACTAGCTCATTGATCAATGATGGTTAAGGTTTCCTAACCATAGACATGAGTTGTCAATTGATAATGAGATCATATCATTGGAGAATGATATGATGGACAGACCCAAACTAAGCAAAGCAATTAGATCGTGTCATCGTGTTCGTCTTTGCGAAGCTTTTCCTATGTCAAATATTGTATTCCTTAGACCATGAGATAATACAACTCCCTGGTATCGGAAGAAATCTTTGAGGTCATCAAACGTCATCCTATGAGAGGGTGATCATAAAGGTGTCTCTCAGGTGATCGGAAAGTATCTGTTGGGTTGTATGTATCGAGATGGGATTTGTCCCTCCCAAGTCGGAGAGATATACTTCGGGCCCACTCGGTAATCAATATCAACACCGCTTGCAAGCATGTGATTAAGGAGTTAATCACAAAGTGATATCGGATTACGGAACGAGTAAAGTACTTGCTGTGAACGGGATTGAACTAGGTATGACGGTACCAACGATCGAATCTCGGGCAAGTAAAATATCGCGAGACGAAGGGAATATATATATGGGATTGATTGAATCCTGGCATCGTGGTTCATCCGATATGATCATCGATGAATGTGTGGGAGTCAATATGGGTGCCCAGACCCCGCTGTTGATTATTGATATAAGATCATGTCTGCATATTCTCGAACCCGCAGGGTCACACACTTAACGTGTCTCGACGATAGGATAGATTGGATAATTGGTTTATGAATTTTTGTTCGGAGTCTCGGATGGGATCCGGGACATCACGAGAGGTTCCGGAATGGTCCGGAGAATAAGATTCATATAAGGCAGTGCAGTTTTTGGAGTTCGGAATTGTTCCGGGTTAATCGGTATTGTACCGGAAGCTTCTAGAACCTTCCGGAAGGGGACCAACGTGGCCCCACCTTCCGGGAGGGGGCATGGGCCTATGAGGGAGTGTCCTGGCCGCATTTGGCCAGGGGCACAAGGCCCCATAGGGCCCAGCCGATCCTAGATAGTTTAAATCGTTTAAACTAGAGATAGGGTTTCTAGAAGAGGGGAGAGTCCATGCCCCCCACTCCTTATCCTTTGGGCTTGGGGGAGGGGCTAGGGCTGCGCCCCCCCCCTCTATATAAAGAGGGGTGGGGACGCACCAACCCCCCACACCTTCCCCTCCAACCCTAGCCGCCCTGCTGCCCTTCCTCTCTCCCTCCCGACTGCTTGTAGGCGAAGCCCTGCTGCAGAAATTCTCCACCATATACACCACGCCGTCGTGTTGTAGATCCAATCCATCTCTCCACCATACTTGCTGGTCCGAGGAAGGAGGAGACGTCGAGGTGTTGCACGTGTGCATCTCACGGAGGCACCGCCACTTGTGGTGCTAGATCGGATCGGATCGCGAGGAGGAGAAGCGAGTACGACTACATCACCCACGTTCCGACAAACGTTCCGCTGTGCGAATCTTCAAGGGTATGAAGATCTAATCCAATCTCTCTCGTTGATTGCATCTCCTAGATTAGATCTTGGCTTTCCCTCTGTTCGCATCCGTAGAAAATTTTGATTTACTATGCCGTGAAACCTTCAGTGGTATCAGAGCTAGATCTATGCGTAGATGTGTTTCACGAGTAGAACGCAACATGGTTGTTGCGGGCGTTGATGTTTTCTGTTGCAAGCCTCTTGTTTGTGTTCTTCTTATGACGCGGGATAGTGAGATTGAAGCGGTCCAGGCCAACCTTACGCGACGTCGTTCGCGAGACCGGCTCCGCACTTGACGTGTGGCTTGTTCCACACATGCGGCTGGTGGATGCCAGTTTCTCTCACTATAGTTGTCATGGGATTAACACCGGAGTTTGGCAACCATAATATCACCGTTGTGGCTTTCCGTAGGTAAGAATCGTTCTTAGCATCTACTCCCATAAGCCACGTAAAACATGCAACAACAAAGTAGAGGCGTCTAACTTGTTTTTGCAGGGAGTGTTTTCTGTGATATGGTATGGCCCAAGATGTGATGTGTGTATTGTATGCGATGATCATGTTTTGTAATGTTTCACGACTTGCATGTCGATGAGTACACAACCGGCAGGAGCCATATGGTTGTCTTTATAATTGTGTATGACCTGCGAGTCAACTTCTTATACGCCATGTAATAGCTTTACTTTATCGCTAAGTAGTTAGCAATAGTTGTAGTTGCTATTCGTGGTGGAGGCAATCATGGTGGAGTGATGGAGATCATGCCGGAACGCACAAGATGGAGATCATTGTGCGAGGATTGGCTATACCATGTCACATAAAGTTATATGCATGTGATGTTTATCCCTTTATGTATCTTATTATGCTTAGATCGCGACGGTAGCATTATAAGATGATTCCTCACTTAAAGATCAAGATAAAAACTGTGTTCTCCCCAAGTATGCACCGTTGCGAAAGTTCGTCGTGTCCAAGCATCACGTGATGATCGGGTGCTATAGACTCTACGCTCACATACAACGGGTGCAAGCCAGTTTTGCACACGCAGAAATACTTGGGTCTAGCTTGACGAGCCTAGCATGTACATACATGGCCTCGGAACACAAGAACCGAAAGGTTAAGCATGAGTCATATGAGTGATATGATCGACACTTTGTTGTCCACCATTGAAACCACATCTCTTCTCGTGATGATCGGATTAGGTGTGGTGAATTTGGATCGTGTTCACTAAACAACTTGAGGGATGTTGAATTTAGTGGGAGTTCATCTAGTAATTTGATTAAATTGAAGACGGTTTCGTGGAGTTTTGATCGGGTTCCTAGGGTTTCTGCATTGGGGGCTTCTTATAGGCGAAGAGGCGAGGCTGGGAGGCGACCAGGGGCCCCACACCCTGCCTAGGTGCGGGCCCTCCCTGGCCGCGCCTAGGGGGTCTGGCCGCCCTGGTTCGCCTCTCCGTCTCGTCTTCTGGATTCGTGTCGCCCATGGTAAAATATTGACTTTGGCTTTTGTCCCGTCCAATTCCGAGAATATTGATTTTCTGCCTTTCTGGAACCAAAAACAGAAGAAAACAGGCAACTGGCACGGTGGCAACTTGTTAATAGGTTAGTTACAGAAAAGATATAAAAACACCTCAAAGTGTAGAAAAAGCAAAGCAAAGTTGATACTAAACAAGCATGGAACATCAAAAATTATAGATATGTTTCCGATTTATCAGTTGCAGTTGTTCCTTATCTTTATTACTTGTACTTTGTTTTGTTGTTTTATCAGAAAACCACTAAAAATTCGTTTGCTAAGTATTCACAGAGATTTCCGTCTCCATACCACTAGTCAACACCTTTTACTCCTCGTTGGGATCGACACTCCTATTTATCAAAGTACTGCGATACACCCCCTATACTTATGGGTCATTAGCTGTGGTGGTGAATTGATGGAGGAGTGCAGGAGGAGGTTGTTGGATGTCGTTGTGTGGGTGGGGATTGCTCGATGTGGTTGTATTGGGTTTCGTTCGATAACCCCCCCCCCTCCTCCCCCCTAACTATGAAATGGGCCACTTAACCCTCCTAAGTTTGCAATACCAGACAAATTAACTCCCTAGGCGCTAATGGCAGTATTGAGACCGGTTTTATCCACCCTAGACAGTGGTTTAGGACACATTGGCACCTGCCCACGTCACTGTCTCTAGCATGGCTGGAACCCATCCATAAGCAGCTCTCTCCATCTCAGTAGGAGGATTCTCTGGAAGCATCGGTGCTGCATTTTGCTACTTGGACAACGCTGTAGGGGTTCGTAGCATGGAAAACAAAAATTTTCTATCGCATACAAACAAACAAGCCAAGATCTATCTACTAGATTGCAGCAACGAGTCGATGGAATAACTCACCCTCGAAGATTCCAAAGCGGTTAACGAGAGCAGATTCTCCTGGGTGATGTAGTCGTACTCTTTCCGATCTCAAGATCGCGTAGACGATCCTTCCGGCGCTGCGTTCCGGCAGCGCTTCCGCAGTCGGTCACACGTTCGGTACTCGACGAAGACCTTCCTCTCCCTTGTTCCAGCAGGCAGCGGAGGTTGTAGCACTCTCCTCGCGATTCCGGCAGCACAACGGCGTGGTACCGGAAGTAGAGGGGAGATCCCGCAGGGCTTCGCCTTAAGCCGGAGCGAGTATGGTGGATTATGAGAGAGGGCTATTTAGTGGTCTAGAGATTAGACACACCAATTAGAAGGCTCTAAACCGCAGGCTAAAGCAATTAGAAGCTCTAAACCAAAACGGCTCTAAACCGGAGATTAGAGGTAGAAACTTGTGTGTCTCAAGGAGGAGCCCTGCCCCTCCTTTTATAGGTGGAGGGGCTAGGCGCGCCAGGGAGGGAGGGAGTCCCTACCCAACTCGGCCTAGGGCTGGGCGCCGGCTTGGAGGAGAGGAACTCCTCCTCCAAGTTGGTTTCAACCTCCTCTTGCTTGTTTCCCACAGTTTCCTGTTTCCCACAGTTTCCTGTTTTCCACAGTTTCCTGTTTTAGCCGTTTGACTTTCAAATTGGCAATTTGACTTTCATGTTTTTGGAACAGCAAGAACACTTAGTACATGATGCAATCATTCAATGACACATTCATGTACCCTCCCCCCCCCCCGGAGTGCCGGACAATCCGGAACCTTCTAGAACATTCCCGATGAAAACATCGGAATCATTCCCGATCTCCGAAACGGGACTTTCCTTATATGAATCTTATTCTCCGGACCATTACGGATCACCTCGTGATATCCCGGAAACCATCCAAGACTCCGAACAACATTCGGTCTCTTTCTCATAATACCATAACTACTCAAACAACGTCGAATCCTTAAGTGTGTCTCCCTACGGTTCGTGAATTATGCGGACATGATCGAGACACTTCTCCGAACAATAACCAATAGAGGAATCTGGAAATTCATATGGCTCCCACATATTTCTACGATTACTTTGCGATCGAATGAACCACTTACATACGATACCAATTTCCCTTTGTCTCACGATAGTTTACTTATCCGAGGTTATGATCGTCGGTATCTCTGCATACCTAGTTCAACCTCGTTACTGATAAGTACTCTTTTCTCGTTCCCGTGATATGTGATCCCTTGTGAGCCAGTCACATGCTTGCAAGCTAATTGTATGACATTTCACCGAGAGGGCCCAGAGTATATCTATCCGTCATATGGATGGACAAATCCCACTCTTGATCCATGTGTCTCAACCAATACTTTCCGAACACTCAATGCCACCTTTATAGCCACCCAGTTACGGTGTGGTGTTTGATGTCATCAAAGCATCCATCCGGTAAAGGTGATAGGCATGATCTCATGGTCGAAGGAATTAGGTTACTATGTATCAGAAAGCATATAGCAATTGAACTATTGAAATGACTTGATCTTTATGCTACGCTTATCTATAGGAGTATGTCCATCATATCATTCTCCTAACGATATGATCCTGTTGTTAATAACATCTCTATGTTCATGATCAGGAAACCATGATCATATATTAACCAACAAGCTAGTTTAACAAGAGGCTTTACTAGGGACTCTTATTTTAGTTTACAAATCACACAAGTATTAATGTTTCCGGTTAATACAATTATAGCATGGTATGTAAACATTTATCATAAGTGTGAAGATATGATAATAACCACTTTATTATTGCCTCTTGGGCATATCTCCAACAGTCTCCCACTTGCACTAGAGTCAATAATCTAGTTTCAAACCTTTGTGTATTCAACACCTATGGCTTTCCGGTGTTGTATGTACACGATTGCTAGTGGTCAATTGATCTCCGGATCTGACACTTCCAGGTCCGTGTGTAATTGCATGTCTTTGCGTCTCTACGCATCACTCATTCTCTAATGAGATGGATTTGTATAAATTTGGTCTTTCGGTGTGACCTTTAGCTCTTTGGGGTTAAAACATGTTGATAATATTGTCGCACAATATATCTTCATAGTATTATCCCACTGTGAACTACACCTAGTTTGATAACAAACTACTTGACACAAATGCCCTCTTTTGATGCTAAAATAGCAGTCATATACTTAGCCTTTTGTTGTAGTATCAGTCACAATGTCTTAACTTTGGAACTCATCCAAATCCATTATGGAACTTACTTTCCATTATATTGTGCCACCCTTAGTTTAGATTGAGATAAACTTAATTTGTACTTTGTGACAAAACTAGTATCAATGTAGTACTTTTACAATGAACTAACCATCTATTTGTCACTTCTACAAATATTATACTCTTAGTTCTTCCAAAAGATCATAAGAATATCCTTACTATTGTCCAATGATCATCTTACGAATCATTCTGGTATATGCTCACAACTTTTAGAGCATAGGACATATCTGGATTTGTACATATCACAGTATGATTGATATAAATACTCTTTGTGATTTCATACATCAAGTATCAATCTATACTTGATTATTTGTTTCACTTTACCAAATGTCAATACACTTGAATATATCATCAACATTTGAACTCTTTCAATCCTTTCTGTGTGACAAGAACCTTTCTTGTAGTTTCTATATTGAACTCATTCAATATCTTGTCTATGCACTTCTGGCATAACCATATTAGCGTCTATTGATGCCAAATATTTAGGTTTTGCCTAAGTCTTTCATCGGGATGAAATTCTTAATATGTGTTAATAAAAGATACATTATTTCCAATCAATAATATGTCTTCCACATAATGTATTAGAAACATGTCTTAGCGCTTCCACTTAATTTCTTGCAAATGCAAGCATCTCCATCGTCTCTGATGAACATTTAAACTCCTTTAACAGTTTCATCACAGTGAAGATTCCAACTCCGCGATGCTCACTTCAACCATTGAAGTTTGCATATGCTTTTAGCATCCTTTGAATTAACAAAACCCTATGGACCGTGTCATGCACACGTCCTAGGTAACGATTCTATTAGAAGAACTTGTTTTGTTTATTCAACTACCATATAACAAATTATATGTAGTGGTTGCTACATTAATCCGTCTAGACTAAATATCGCTATGAAAGATCAGATCTTGTCATAGTCAACCTTTGAACATTTTGTGAACTCTTTCCCAACATGTCGACTATTTCATAGATGTGCAACATCCATGTCTATTTATTTATAGATCCAAACACAACTGTAAGGTCTTACACCTTTCTC
This sequence comes from Avena sativa, assembly GCA_916181665.1. Lineage (NCBI taxonomy): Eukaryota > Viridiplantae > Streptophyta > Magnoliopsida > Poales > Poaceae > Avena > Avena sativa. The sequence continues at coordinate 361,870,281 of OV702279.1, read as the reverse complement.
GAGGGTCCTTCAAGTTCAAAACTTGATTTCTGGTGTATGGAACTATCACGGATTTTATGGCTTCAAGCCATTTGACGGAGTCAGGGCCCATCATCGCTTCTTTGCATGTAGTCGGATCATTATTGTCAAATAATGATTTAACTCTCAAATCTTGGTATTTGATTGTTCATCCGACCTACTTGTTTCAATAGGAACTTAGATCTCCGTGACCACAACCTTTGAAGTACGCGAGCCATGAGCATTGTTTGCTAACTCCGGAACACTTTCCGGCGCTGCGCAACTTTGCACATATAGCTAAGGTTCTTTTAACCTTATCAAAGTTCTATTGTCCTCCCACTTAACTTTTCATGAAAAATTCCTTCTCAAAGAAACTTGACGTTCTAAACGACAAACACTTTTTTCTCTGGTGTTATGGAGGAATACTCAACAGTTATACAAAGACAGGTTCTTCCGACTTTGGTTGCACGCATCTTTCTTATGCATAGCATACCAATGTTTTAAGAAAGGACTACTTGGGTTTTATCCCAAACCATAACATATGGTGTCATTTCAACGGATTATGATGGAGCTCTTTTCAGTGGAAAAACGGTAATCTCTAAAGCTTTTAATCTTTAAAATATAATGGCATTTTTATGAATTATACCTTTGATCTTACCATGTCAAACAAGGTTTAATTACATATCTCGAACGTTCCATACTCTTATGGTGTTTCGGGAAAATGCAAATCCACGGAACGATTCCTTAAATCTTAGGCATTATGCTAAACTTGTAACTAAAATATCTTCCTTTATGATCTTATCATAAACTATTTATATTCTTGTTACAATGATTTTGCACTTCATATTGAAAGTCCTTGAACTCTTCAAATATTTCACACTTCATCCTTATTAAGTAAATATTCATATATTCACTCAAATTTTCGGAGAAAGCATATGAAGTTGAAATCCATCGCTCTTGACTACACATAATGGACTTCGTACAACAATATGTACAAGTTCCAATAAGCTAGTCATTCGTTCCCTTTTGGCCTATGAACGAAGTTTCAATTATCTCTAGGAAAGTTTCACAAGCGTCATTTGATCAAAAATCAAAAGACTCCAAAATTCCATCCACATGGAGTTTCTTCATGTTTTCTTTCCAATATAATTTAAACGGCGATGTCACTTCCTAAGTGATCTTTCAATCAATTTGTCTTTCGACATCTTTAGCACTAGTTTTATGGATGTGATTTCTCCAACGAGATTTGTGAATCATCCATCTTTTATGGATTACGGAAATTATTTGAACAACCCTTTTGTTCTCATAATACATGATAAAACAAATCTTTGAAGGCAAGATTTGATGTTTTAACGAGCAACACAATAACCCTTTATTTGTTCTCGATGAACATCATCACATATTCTTTTGCTAGTTACTTAGGCCATTGTAGTTCATGAATTGTGTTGTTTCGTATGACGATTCACACCAACAAATTCAGTATCAAATACTTAAGAACCACATTGTTTAATAAGCAAAGAATATAGCCATAACATGTATATCATCCATATACTTAAACTGAACAATTCTAGTCTTTTCTTTTCTGCCATATATTTATGAGATTCTCTTTCAGTATTTCCTTTTCTGTTTGAAAGAATCTATCAACATCAATAGTGGAGTCATACATATGACACATAGTCCAAAGCGTGTATAGTTAAATACCAATGTCTTTGGACTTGCACTTTGAAGTAGATCACCATCATCAAATGTTTGGTGTTCTTTCAAATTCCTTTCTTTAGTAATCTCTTGGTGTAGTAAACATTTTATCTACATCAAATATTCACCCTCATCATGGATTTATCCATGATCAAGCTACTTTTAGCTTATAACGATGAATTATGAGTATAATGTTGCTATCCAAAAACCTTTTGGAGGATTAGGACAACAAGTGTCTCCAACCTTTTTGCAAATTCTCATCAAAATATGAGAACATAAACTTTGCCATATTATACTCTATCATGCTGTAACCAAAACTTCGTTTCAGATATCACAATATCTTCCACACATCATGGTTTCTGAAACAACTCTTTCAGATCCTAGATAACCTTGATATTAAGAGAATCCTTTGAATATCAAGAATCATGGAGACAAACATGATACTTATATACTAACACTTGGAATTGTTACTCTTGATTTAATACTAATTATTAAACTTCATGGAGTAACCGGAACTTACTGAAAGTTTGCAATAGGACTTTTAAACTTTAGATTAACACTTCAAAACAATACGATACCAGTTCGTAAAGTAACTAACCAGAATTCTATAGTTCTATCATCTCAATTATAACTAAGCGCAAGGTGGTAAACGGATGCCAATGACTACAACAACTATGCAAATTCACTTTGATTTAGTTTATGATAAATTGAGTTCTAATTAATAATTAAATTAATCTAGGTGAACTCCCACTCAAAACAATATCCCTCACATTGTTTTAGTGATCACACGAACCAAATCCACCACATCAAAACCGATCATCACGAGAGTTGATATAGCTTCAATGGCGAACAATCAACATGTTCATCATATCTACTATATGACTCATGCTCTACCTTTCGGTAATCCGTGTTCCTGAGGCCATGTCTGTACATGCTAGGCTCGTCAAGATCAAACCTTAGTTTCTGCATGAGCAAATCTGGCTTGCTCACGTTGTATACACTTGCAGAATCTAACACACCCGATCATCACGTGGTGCTTCGAAACAACAAGCTTTAGCAACGGTGCTAACTAAGGGTGAACACTTTATGACTTGAAATTCATGTGCATGAGGGATCATCTTATAATGCTATCGTCGTCTACTAAGCAATACAAGATGTATAAAGGATTAACATCACATGCAATTCAATAATATGTGATATGATATGGCCTTTCTTCTTTGTGCTTCCGATCTCCATCTTCAAGCACGAACATGATCTCCATCATCATCGGCATTGCATCAAGGTCAATGACGCTTCTCCATGGTTGTCGTCCACCGGCTTCAACTATTACAACTAATTTGAATAGACACGCGGGTCTTAACATAAATTAAAGACAACCATATGGCTCCTGCCGGTTGCCAACTTACAATAAGGAACATTGCATACATCATATAAAATCACAATCATGGCCATATCACATCACAGCACACCCCTGCAAAACAAAGTTAGACGCCTCTACTTTCTTTGCATATTTTACGTGGTTTGGGGCTTTCAATAAGTGTCGTTCTAACTTACGAACAAGAACCACAACATTGATACTAGTATTGTTAATCACCCGTTGTAAATTGGATCTTAACTATGCTAGGAGAAACAGGCACCCGCAAAGCCACTTATGCAATACAAGTTGCATGTCAAGCGTGGAGCAAGTCTCATGAACGATGTCATGTAAGGTTAGCCCGGGCCGCTTCATCCCAACATACCGCAAGATTCAAAGTACACAATAAGCAATCGACAATAAAAGCATCAACGCCCACAATGACCATTGTGTTCTACTCGTGCAACAGATCTACATATAGACACGGCTCTGATACCACTGTAGGGGTTCGTAGCATGAAAAACAAAAATTTTCTATCGCATACAAACAAACAAGCCAAGATCTATCTACTAGATTGCAGCAACGAGTCGATGGAATAACTCACCCTCGAAGATTCCAAAGCGGTTAACGAGAGCAGATTCTCGTGGGTGATGTAGTCGTACTCTTTCCGATCTCAAGATCGCGTAGACGATCCTTCCGGCGCTGCGTTCCGGCAGCGCTTCCACAGTCGGTCACACGTTCGGTACTCGACGAAGACCTTCCTCTCCCTTGTTCCAGCAGGCAGCGGAGGTTGTAGCACTCTCCTCGCGATTCCGGCAGCACAACGGCGTGGTACCGGAAGTAGAGGGGAGATCCCGCAGGGCTTCGCCTTAAGCCGGAGCGAGTATGGTGGATTATGAGAGAGGGCTATTTAGTGGTCTAGAGATTAAACACACCAATTAGAAGGCTCTAAACCGCAGGCTAAAGCAATTAGAAGCTCTAAACCAAAACGGCTCTAAACCGGAGATTAGAGGTAGAAACTTGTGTGTCTCAAGGAGGAGCCCTGCCCCTCCTTTTATAGGTGGAGGGGCTAGGCGCGCCAGGGAGGGAGGGAGTCCCTCCCCAACTCGGCCTAGGGCTGGGCGCCGGCTTGGAGGAGAGGAACTCCTCCTCCAAGTTGGTTTCAACCTCCTCTTGCTTGTTTCCCACAGTTTCCTGTTTCCCACAGTTTCCTGTTTTAGCCGTTTGACTTTCAAATTGGCAATTTGACTTTCATGTTTTTGGAACAGCAAGAACACTTAGTACATGATGCAATCATTCAATGACACATTCATGTACCCTCCCCCCACCCGGAGTGCCGGACAATCCGGAACCTTCTAGAACATTCCCGATGAAAACACCGGAATCATTCCCGATCTCCGAAACGGGACTTTCCTTATATGAATCTTATTCTCCGGACCATTCCTGATCACCTCGTGATATCCCGGATCCCATCCAAGACTCCGAACAACATTCGGTCTCTTTCTCATAATACCATAACTACTCAAACAACGTCGAATCCTTAAGTGTGTCTCCCTACGGTTCGTGAATTATGCGGACATGATCGAGACACTTCTCCGAACAATAACCAATAGAGGAATCTGGAAATTCATATGGCTCCCACATATTTCTACGATTACTTTGCGATCGAATGAACCACTTACATACGATACCAATTTCCCTTTGTCTCACGATAGTTTACTTATCCGAGGTTATGATCGTCGGTATCTCTGCATACCTAGTTCAACCTTGTTACTGATAAGTACTCTTTTCTCGTTCCCGTGATATGTGATCCCTTGTGAGCCAGTCACATGCTTGCAAGCTAATTGGATGACATTTCACCGAGAGGGCCCAGAGTATATCTATCCGTCATATGGATGGACAAATCCCACTCTTGATCCATGTGTCTCAACCAATACTTTCCGAACACTCAATGCCACCTTTATAGCCACCCAGTTACGGTGTGGTGTTTGATGTCATCAAAGCATCCATCCGGTAAAGGTGATAGGCATGATCTCATGGTCGAAGGAATTAGGTTACTATGTATCAGAAAGCATATAGCAATTGAACTATTGAAATGACTTGATCTTTATGCTACGCTTATCTATAGGAGTATGTCCATCATATCATTCTCCTAACGATATGATCCTGTTGTTAATAACATCTCTATGTTCATGATCAGGAAACCATGATCATATATTAACCAACAAGCTAGTTTAACAAGAGGCTTTACTAGGGACTCTTATTTTAGTTTACAAATCACACAAGTATTAATGTTTCCGGTTAATACAATTATAGCATGGTATGTAAACATTTATCATAAGTGTGAAGATATGATAATAACCACTTTATTATTGCCTCTTGGGCATATCTCCAACAAACGCCGCTTCTTACCTCGCCCTATGTCTATCGGAAGCTTCCTCATGTGGACATGATGAAAGAGTACCCCTTCTGCAGCATCCTATACAATACCAGATTGGACATATGGGGCTGGTCGCGCATAGCCTTCAGGTCGTGGTTCACGTCTACCAGCTCTATCTGGTTGCTGAACACCATGGCACGGTTAGGCTTGAGTTTCGGCGATAGGAGCAAGTGCGCGCGTTCCAGCTCAGAGCGTGTGCACCCGTGATGCACACCCAGCAGTGCATAGTAATCGATGCTGCAATGCACGCCTTGCCAACGGTGCCGTGGTCGCGGAGTCCATAGATGCGGGCAATCATCTTACGATGATGACGCCAGCCTAGAATGCAGAGGCTTGGCCAACAAGGCATGCGGCCGCGAATGTGTGTGGAAGGACGCCTCGGTGTGCCTCGAGTATCTTGGAGAAATGGCGAACGACCTCTGCTGGGAGACCAGCATCGAGCGCCGCCATCGCGGTTGTGCGACGGTGTAGCAGGTGACGAGGGTTCGAATCGTCAATACCCATTGTTATAGACTTGGGTTTTGGAGAAGATGGGGATGCTGGAAGTCGCGAGACAGTTAATAGGCAAGCAACACGGGGACACGAGGTTTACCCAGGTTCAGGACCCCGGAGGGAAAACCCTACTCCTGCTTGTATGTTCTTGATTACGGCGAAACCGAAGGTTACAGGGGTGCGCAGATGCGATCTGGAGTGAGGTGTGTGTATGAGGTGAGTTCGTTCTTCTCGTCGTTCCCTCCTGGCCTTTATATAGATAGGCCAGGTCCCGGGGATAGGTCGATCGGTTACAGATTAGGGTTGAACCCTTTGAAATTCTATTTATAGCTAGACGTGTTCTCCAAGGAGTCAAACTCACCATGGGCTTGGACCACCCAAAATCTTCCAGGGTTGAAGGTCTTCACATGGGCCTTCCTTGGGCTTGACCGGGTATACCAACGTTATGCACCCGTAGGGTATATCCATGTCAGCAGGAGCTGGGACACGGCTGATGGTTTGAGACGCACGACGCTCACGACGCTGGTCAAAACAGGGACGGATACGACGACCGTTACTATGATGTTCAAGGCGGCCGGGTAGAGCCGTACCCAGCGCTACAAGCTCATCGCGCTACGAGGGGGAGAAGACGGGGCGGCGGCCCGATTCGCCGTCGTGGTCGTGGCGACCAAGCCTCGCGCATGCTAGTTAGGCTCTCACGGGCTCCCATGCTTGCTCCCCTGGGCAGGGCAGGATCGACGCGCCTCCCTCGCCTGGTGCTGACGATGTCCAGGGCCTCTCACAACAGCGGGCGGTGAGCAAGGCCTCGCCTACTTGGTTGTTGCAGATGCAGCGTGCAAGATGAAGCTAGGCAGGTGCAGCGGGATGCAGCTAGAGATGATGAAGCCGATGGGGAGAAGTAGGATGATGCTGGGCACAAGCAGCAGGAAGCTTCTATGGAGATGGTTGTGTTCAACCTGGTGCGTCTCGACCAACTAGTGTGTCGCCACCTGGAGTCCAACATGGCCTAAACTACTCAGAAAACTGATCATCGCCTCTTTAGGGGTAATTTGTCTGGTATTGGAATCTTGGGGGTTAAATGCCCCAGTTCATACATAGTGGGAGCTATCGACCGGAACCTAATACTTGTGGGGTGATCTGGACTTCTTTCTTTCTTTCAAAAGGGGCAATACACTATTTTGTTTTAAAAGGTCCGCTAGACACTTTGACCGACGTCCTCAGTTCATACATAGAGGGGGCTATCGACCGAAACCTAATACTTGTGGGATGATCTGGACTTTTTTCTTTCAAAGGGGCGATATACTATTTTGTTTTAGAAGGTCCGCTGGACACTTCGACCGATGTCTCCAGTTCATATCGACCAGAACCTAATACTTGTGGGTGACCTTGATCTTTTTTTTTTAAAGAGCGATAAACTATTTTATTTTGGGAGGTCCGCTAAACACTTTGACCGACGTTTGGGGAGTCATTGGAGACGCTCTAAACATGCGTGCAAATTGAGCTGTCCATCAAATTCCCCTGACATTGTTCAATTTTTGTACCACCGCAACCGCTCGCCCGCGTGCTCTCTCCCGCTCCCGTCCGGAGCCGACCACGAGGACGCCCCCGCGCCACTCCCGCGAGCTAACGGTACTTTGCCGTTTCTCCTCGATTTACAGACAGATGGTGAGGGAGAGAGATGGTGGGGGCGAAATCGATGCAGGCACGCGGTAGACGAGTCCGGCCGCCGCCAGATCGAGAAACGGCACGCGGTGCCGCTTCCGCTCTCTTTGCCGGATCAGTCAGTGGAGAGGGCCGTGGCAGCGCGCCTGGCTGCTGGGAGGAGGAGAGGCGCCGGTGGGGGGCGGCAGCGTGTGGTGGTGATTGGTACTGAATTTTGAGATAGATAGTGAAGAACATAGAGATGTTTTGCTGTATTCTGCTGCTGCTGCTACTGCGCTGTGGTGGCGTGTGGGGCTGGGCTGGGCTGCTAAATGCTACTGCTATGCTTTGTTGCTGCTGCTCCTATGTTTTTTCTGCTGAATTTTTAGTGCTATATACAGTGGTAGTAGAACTGAATTCTGGTGTTGCTGATGGCTGTTAGTTTGCATTTATTTTGTAGATGATGCTAACTGAATCTTGGTGTTTGTGTTGATTATTTGCAGAAGGAGTCATCTGGATTTGTTGAAATATAGGAGAGAATAATATATACGCCTTGCATACAGACAAGCTGCTGGAGATCTGTAGACACCCGCATTGGACAAGCTGCTGGAGATGCTCCGATGGCAACATATATGATTCAATTGCCTTTCTCTGATGGGTCAAACACGTATTCTCTTTAATTTATGCACTGTTGCTTGCTGACCGTTTAAGATCACCCAGTCAGCAACTGTATAACTCATCTGAGCTCGAAGTACCATCTACCCTGTGAGAGGCTTTGGACCAGTTCCTGTTAGTTCGCGCTTCACAATGGAGGCGCTCATTTCTGCAGTTATTGGCAATCTTGCCAGCAGAGCCATATCCTTCGTGGTTGAGAAGTGTCGTGAACAGAGAACCGCGGAACAAGACCTGCAGAGGCTGCAGCAGCTACTTCTGAGGTTACGTGCCGTCGTCGAAGAAGCCGAGGGGCGGCACGTCATGAACCGAGGGATGATATGTCAGCTTAGCATGATGATAAAGCAAATGTTCAGAGGGTACTACCTTCTCGACACCGTCAAGTGCAGAGAGATGAAGACCGGTGAGGAGGAGGCGAGTCTCTGCTCGTTTGTACAATCCAAGTTTAATCCAGCTAAGCGGCTCCGTCGCCTTTCTAGTGACACTCGAATTGAGGGCATGGTAGTTGGTGGAGACAGCACCAAAGAGCTGAAACAGGTTGTTCTTGTCCTAGAAAGCATGGTTGCTGATATGAAGGAGTTCTCTATATTTCTGATGAGCTACCCTCACATGTCCCGTCAACCATATGGCGCATATTTATATTTGGACAAGTATATGTTCGGTCGCCAAATGGAGAGGGAACAAGTCGTCAGCTTCTTGCTACAAGTTGGGCCTAATGGAAATTTGGGTGTCCTTCCAATCGTTGGTCCTGGACGTATTGGGAAGAGCACTTTTGTGGAACATATCTACAATGATGAGCGTGTGCACAATCACTTCTCCTTGATATTATTTTACAGCGGAAACAGCCCTAAAGGTGAAATGGCGATGACTTTTAGAGATCATTGTGTGATCAAGCATCAAAATATTGCCTCGGGTGAAGAAAGGTCGTTGGTTGTCATTGAGCTCGTAGGCGATATGGATGAAGGAGCATGGAAGAGGCTTCTGCACTCTTATGAAAGGTGCATGACACCCGGGAGCAAAATCATAATCACTAGCCGATCAGAAAAGACGGCCAGCCTTGGAACAACAGGAGCCCTCAGGCTAAATTATCTATCAAAAGAAGCCTACTGGTATTTCTTCAGGATGCTCGTGTTCGGTAGCACAGATCCAGAGGAGCACCCGAAGTTAACGTTCATAGCCATGGAGGTGGCACGTGAGATGGAAGGATCATTTATTCTCGCATATGATGTTGCCGCCTTACTGAGAGAAAATCTCAGTGCTCGGTTCTGGTGCAGGGTTCTCAGACACCTTAGGGAGCAGAGGCAGAAGAATATAATGTTGCTAGGTGAATATTCTCTTGAGGGAGATCGGCCTCGGTATTCTTGGAGCATGGTCAACACACACAGAAGTTCTGGGGATATTAATTTATTTCTGCTCTGTGGTGACCGCCAAAAAGGACCTGCTGCTCACGGCGAGGTTCCGAGGATAAGAGTGGTGGATCTTCTATCAGGGAAGAGCGCTATACCAAGAGGAAAATTTGAGGTCTTGTGCTTCAGATCTCTCATACCACCATACTACATCTACACAGCTGATTGCGAGTTTCTTCAGCACGAGATCGAGGAGTACCACAGCATAGAGGAAGAAGAGAAGCACTGACTGGCACTTGTGTGGATCTCTTCTTGTCTATAGTTGTAGTCGTGGTTCAACAGATTGGTAGGTTCTTGACCGGTTGATATTATACTGGAGCGTACTGTATTTGGTACACAGTAGCAAAATCATGTTGCTGCTTGTGTTTGTAAGTATACTCTTCATCTCAATAAATAAAGCCTTCGTATGCACTCTGGTTGATATTTCTGCGGACTATTTTGACTTTTAGGACAGGGCTGATGTCTAAAAGGACGGAAGGAAAATGATATATGGTTGTTTAGCCGCAAATTTCCACAATGTTGACTAAAAATTAGAAACAGACACTATTCCTCTGGCACAACAATATCTTTCCTTCGTTGGATGGGTCAACAAAGACTAGGAGAACCCCCATTTTCAAACACGCACAATTGTTTTCTTAAGCTTTCAGCTGACAGTTCAATGTCACCAAGTAAGCAACTACCCAACTCCTTCAAGCTCAGAGCGTCATCTTGCTAGTGAGAAGCCTGAAGGGGTTCCTGCTCCATCAAGCTTTACAATGGAGACCCTCATTTCTGCATTTCTTGCTGATATTGTTGGCAGAGCGATATCCGGGCTTGTCCAGAAGTGCCAAGAGCAGAGATCCGGCGAGGATGATTTGCAGAGACTTCACCAACTGCTGCTGAGGATATCTGCAGTCGTCGAGGAGGCTGAGGGGCGATGTGTTTCAAACCGAGGGATGATCCGTCAGGTTAGCATGATGAGAGAGCAGATGATCAGAGGGTACTACCTTCTAGACTCCTCCAAGTGCACAGAGAAGAAGAACTATGATGATGAGGTGAGTCGTTCCTCGTTTGCTCAATCTGAATTTAATCCGGCTAAGCGCTTTCGCCGCCTATCTAGCAACACTTATATTGAGAGCATGGTAATTGGTAGAGACAACAGTAAGGAGTTGAAGAGGGTTATTCTTGTCCTAAAGAACATGGTTGCTGATATGAAGGAGATTGCTATATTTCTGATGAGCTGTCCTCGCATGTACCGGCAACCATATGGCTCATATTTATTCGTGGACAAGTGTATGTTCGGCCGTCAAATAGAAAGGGAACAAGCCATCAGCTTCTTGCTACAAGCTGAGCCTAATGGAAATTTGGGTGTCCTTCCAATCACTGGTCCTGGACTCATTGGGAAGAGCACTTTTGTGGAACATGTTTGTGATGATGAGCGTGTGCGCAACTACTTCTCCTTGATCTTGTTCTATAGAAAAAAAGACCTTAAAGATGAATCAGCTACAACTTTTATAGATAATTGTGTGATCAAGCATCAAATTATCGCCTCTGATGAAGAAAGGTCGTTGGACGTCATTGAGCTCTTAGGAGATGTGGACGAAGGGGCATGGAATAGGCTGGTTCACACTTTCAAAAGATTCAAGACCCATGGGAGCAAAATCATAATCACTAGCCGATCAGAGAAGGTGGTCAGGTTCGGAACAATGGAAGCCATCAAGCTAAATTATCTGTCTAAAGAAGCCTACTGGTATTTCTTCAAGATGCTCGTGTTTGGAAGCACCGACCCGGAGGATCACCCCCCGAAGTTGACATCCATAGCCATGGAGCTAGCCCTCGAGATGCGCGGGTCATTCATATTCGCGCATGTCGCTGCCGCCTTACTAAGAGCAAATCCAAGTGCTCGGTTCTGGTGCAGGGTTCTCAGACATGCCAGGGAGCACATGAGGAAGAATACCCTGCCGTTCGGTGAATGCCCTGACAATAAATCTCGGTATGTTTGCTGCATTGCTGAAACACGGCCAGGTACTGAGGATAGCAAGTTATTTCGGATACATCATAGTTACCAAAAAGGGCCTGCTGCCAACGGCGAGGTACCGAGGATGGATCTGCTATCCGGAATGGATCTTGTATCCGGGACTTGGAGCGCTGTGCCGCAGGGAAAATTTGAGGTATTGTGCTGGAGATCCCTCATACCGCCATACTTGAGCTACGTGTGTGCTTGTGAGTTTGTGGAGCACAAGAACACGAGGGCGTAGAAGCCATAGAGGTGTTTTTTTGGTTTGAATTGGTATGGTATGGACCGATGGATCTTGTATATTGTAAATTTTCATTCAGACAGTATATGATTCCATGGTAGCTGTTGTGTTTGTAATCGCTTGCATACTGTTCCTTTCAACAAAGACTTGGAATGAAAACTAGTTGATCTTTCCCCAGACTTTTTCTAACTAAATGGTCATCTTTTATTAGTCAAATACGAAAAGCACAATTCAAAGAGCTTTCGTGGTTGGTGAAATGTGGAAGTAAAGCTGTGATGGAGTGAGCACCTTCTCATCCTTGGGTTCCTTGTCCTCTGCTTTTCGGCACGTCATGATGACAACATAGGAAAACTATGAATTAACAGCACCGTAGTACCTTCCTCATTCAACATGTTTGGGGAACTTGTTGATGCTCACAGATTAAAAAGGACATGAAACAATACCAAGCATCGAACACAGTGCCATCTAAAACTAGATCACGCAAATAACTATGCCTGTGCGCCATCATCAGCTTCATCAAATATGACAAACCATGAAGCTTCTTCCTCGCTTAAGAGCAACAGGAAAACTCAGTCCATCGAACAAGAAACTGTACCTTCTCAACAGGCAATCCATCCTCTTTACCTTGGACGATATAAAAGTTACTACCGAATTGCCAGCATATCTGCTGGCATCTTATCACAACGAAAACGAGACTGTGACATGTATTAACCAGTGAGGGGCACAACAGCCTACAGAACTCTGACAAGTGACAAATAACTCTGGATTTACAAAGTCTGACCAACACAACACCGAATGATCCACACACAGCACACGATTATTTGTTCGAATGGAAGTCGCACGGAAATATATGGTAACAACAAAATTTAAGGTCGACGACACGTTAAGATTATCACTTCCCACCGAGAGTTGGGAACTGGTTCTGGTCTTGAATCGCCGGAGCAGCAGGTGGGCTATGATAGCCCCCACCAAATCCACCTCTGAAGCCTCCACGGTCACCGCGTCCCCTGCCACCGCGTCCTCGGCCACCATAGTACCTTTCTCCTTCAGCAGGTTTCAGGAACTCGTTGATGCTCACAGACTGAAATGACAGGAAACAACCCCAGATTAGTAGTTGCTATGTAGTAGAAACATCGAAGTGCTGATATAAAACAAGCACGAATTGCAACTGATGTTTTTAACAACAGGACAGAGGAATGCCAACTAAAACTAAGGCAGGCAAATAAGTGCAACTGTGCAGTCCACAAAAGCATAAATCAGACATTCTATAACAAGTAACAAAGTGGCTGTTTACACTATTTCTAGTAGTATCACATACAGAAAAACCCGAAACGAGCAGCAAGATATCTAAGTGGTTAAAAAGTACACCAGAATCACAACACTATGGTTCTATTTCAGCAACCTGACAGAGAGAGTAACATTTTTACATATTGCAAGAGATGTAATGTCTGACCTTCTTAGCACGCTCATCGCGTTCAGCATTTTCTTTCTTCTTCAAAGCATCCTTATCAGCACCCTACAGAAAAAGAGAAAGATCAATCACACAAACCCAGTGAGTTAGGGAACATGGAGCACAAGGCATAACGGGCTATAACATACCAGTTTGATGAAAACCTCGTCATTTGCTTTCTTAGTGGAAAGCAGCTGCATAGCCTGCAGATCCTTATCAATTTCAACCTTCCTCTCTTCAGACTTCAGAGCAAGAAGTGCTTTCCGCTTCTCCTCCAATACTTTCTCAAATTCATCAAGAGTCATCTCCTAAGGTCATCAGACATTTGATGTCAATGACTGCAACAAATAGATATACTTTTCCTTCTTTCTAAACAAGCACATGCATACAGCAAGATGGCAACAGATATGATGCAATAATACAACAAAGAAATGTTTAAATACATTGTGGTTGCACAGATAGTGTGTCAGCAAGCAGCCGACATCTACTGTACATGTGTTGCCTAAGAGTTTGTCATAATCACCCAGCAGAAACAGAAGGAAAAATGCTATGATGGATTAGGACTTAGGAGGATGGTACTGCAAATCATGACCAGATTGACCAGCTACTGTAACAAAGACTAATCACCTCTTGGTCCCTAAGAATGTCATAAGCAAGCTACAGAACTCAAAGAGTTATAAGTACATAATCAGCAAGGGAGTCTGAGCAAAAGCCTGCCAAAAAATGTTATTCCAACTATTCTGCCACAGCTATAAGTACATACCAAATGCAAGTCACAAAGGAAATGGTAACTTTGGGGCTGTTGTGGGCCCATTGGACAAGCAGACACTTTTGGTACCTGTACCACTAATCGAATATTCAAACAAACATTGCCAGATCCAACTGTTTCCCAGAAGACAACAAGACTGAAGTTATCCTTATATTCAACATTCCAGTTTAGAAAAATAAGCATCCCCATCTACCAAAGCATGCAAGACATAATAAGTGTATGAAACTATGAACTGAAGCTCATCACCCCATAGTAAGGATGTAACAACCAAAACGTATAACATTGAAGATGAAGGAGAAACCATGAAACAAAATTTAAAAGGAGATGGGCAAGCTAAGTAAAACACAGAAATGATGAACCAACATTTTCTGTCAACTAGATAAAGGAATCACATCTGCATGCTATTTTGCATTAGGAATAAAACTATAACCACACACATCATTAATTGTGCACAGCAGTAGGAAGAAAACCTTATCTTCTTCTTCCTTATCTTCCTCCACATTTGCAGTGGCATCTTTGCTGACCTTGTTCTCCTCTGCCTGTGGTGCATCCTCAGGTGCACCCTGCTTCTCAGGAACAGGGGCCTTCTCATCCAGCTTGAGGGCCTCAGTTTCCCTGGTCACCAAAACAAAACCACAGGTTAGATCTCATTTCACCACTGTACATACAAATAACCTACAGGATAAAGCAGTAGAGCAGATAACTTACTGGGCGAGAAATTCATCAGAGGTAGTTCCCCAGTTCCCACGGCCAGCACCCTCACGCTTCATCTCATACCCACGGCCTGTGCCGCTGTGGCGCTCATAGTTCCTTCGGGGTGGCCTCTCAGAATCATCACCAAACTCACCTTCCCTATAACCACCTCGGCGGCCTCCCTGGTATGGTGGCCGAGGGCCCCTATCTCCACCTTCCTCACCTCCAGTTCTGGCACCATATCCTCCCCTGTAGCCATTGGTGTCCTCGCTGCCGAATTCGCGGTTCTGACCATACCCTCCTCGGCCACCTCTGCCAGAGCCACGTTCACCTTGCCTGAATCCTCCACGTGAACCACCTCGAGACTCCTGGACTGAAATAATCATAGCAACAGGAGTTAAAACCCTAAAAAAATAGTATTGATGGCAGACATGCCTAAAGTTGAATCAAAAAACCCAATTTCACTAACATGCTTTCTTGCCATGCTTCTTTTTGGTTTGAGATCCTAGCCACTAAACTATCATATAGCAGTTGAAGGAAGGTATCTATTTCCGGGAAACCAATCCATTCCTCCATTACACCCTAAACCCCAGATCCGGCATCCTCGCGACCCACAACTAAACCTAAAACCCTGGACTTACCAGCCTGCGCAGGTGGGGCCGGCTTTGTGGGCAGCTTGGCGGCCGGCTTCCCGGCGGCGGCGGCCGGCGCCGCCTTTTTCGCCTCGGTCTTGAGCGCCGCCGCAGCTGCTTTGGCCAGGAGCTGCGCGGGGTCTTCGCCTTCGTCGTCGCCGAGGAGTTCAAAAGGGTTGAGGGTCGCCATGGATGACGGCGGAAGTCAGGTCACGCTGCGCTCGCTCGCGGTGTGGTGTGGGAGACTGGGGAACTGACCCTTCTTACGAATCTCTCCTGCCGGTCTGCTGCATCCCCATGGCTCAACCCGAGGTGGAGGAGTACGGTTGCGGCTGCGGCGGCTGGCGGCGGCGGCGAGAGGAGGGAGACCGAGCGGGTTGGGGGAGAGGAATGTGTGTGAGAATACGAAGAAACCCTAGCCGCACTCTTTTCTGTACTAGTGCCGCGAGTCCCTATCCTCTAGCTGTCGCGTTGCCCTGTGCGAAATTACCTACGTACCCTCGGAGCTGATGCAGCGTTCATGCCATTGTTAGCGGGGATCCCAATGGGTAATTACGGGATATTGGTGCTTGGTGGGGGTCTGCTGCGCTCGTGAGGGTTGTTGAGCCGTGAGATTCTAATCGAGCGGCTCATGTTGCACGCTGGGGTTCGACTGTCGGTGTTAGGATATTCTCCCTGCTAACTGGTCAAATAGTCAATGGCGAGGCTCGACTCGTGAATCATGACGGGTTTAAAAAAAAACTAATTGACGTGTAGAACGTTTTTAATTTGAGCTCCAAAAATATGTTTAGTCAAATTTTAGTCCGAGGTTTGGATGCGGTATTTTGGTGAAGATGGGCAAAGGGAATGGAATTCAAAGAACTAGGTCAAAGAAAGTCTAGATTTTGGTAATGCTAATTTTTAGGAATGTTAATGATTACTAGCTCTATTGATCATCGAATAACAACCACCAAAAACTTTATTCAACAAAAAACTAGGAGTTTGATCCGCTCTTTTCACCTATTTAATTGACGACTAAAGCCGACCTCTCGCATAGCTCTCATCATCTCCGAATTATCAGTATAAATAGCAAGCAATCATCGCACTTCATCGATAACTATGGCCTTAGTGTGGATAATCAGTTTCCATCGAGTCAACACTTGGCGCCTGGCTCCATTAGCACTAGAGGAATCGGATTTTAGTCGAAAGGGAGGTAGAACTCTCTGCTTCTGCATCAGCAAAGCCAGACACCAATATCAGACAAGTGATCAAAAGAGACAAAGAGTACACAACTCCTAAACAAAGCTTTCAATAAGGGATCATGCATGCGCGTCGATGATGACGAGTCCAACTATAGGTTGATCTCGAGATTTTCATCTATTTGTCGTCACACGACATCTGACTAGCCGAATATTCGCCAAAGAAGATGCTAAAATTATGCAACGTCCCATACCACCCCATTTACGACCAATGGTTCTTCACCTTCAGTGCACCTCTAATGGAACACAATAGGACATCATCCCATTGCCCCCAACAAACAGGTTTAGCGTGATAACTCCCATAGCATACCTTGCGGCTTGCGAGACAACCACCAAGACAGATATAACCCAATGTGGAGATGGGGTGCGTCCAATACTATTGCCGATCTCGTAAGCTTCGCGGTCCATGGAGGCGACGTCCCATACCGCATGTGACCATGAAAGCTTCACGTGGGAGAAGGCCATCACCATATCTAATTCTAGTCAATGCACCGTCAACACGACCATGACTGGCGGCCACTACCGATGAACCGGGGTCGCTACCCTATTCCTTATCTTCCATCGACTATGTGTGATATGTGCACCTCCACCATGTTGTACGGTCCATACACTACCATGTGGCGCGCTTGGACGATGGTATGCGAAGCTGGGACAAGAGGGGCGTTAGAGGTGGCGACTAGGGTTTCTCCCTCGGACGCCTCGTAGGAAAAACATGAGGGGCCTTAGACGTGGACTACTGTTTGTTTCCTCAACCATTATCCGCTCGTCTTCTTATATTTTTTTTCTTTGGTGGTGGGGGATGAGGTATCACAACACCACGTTGGATTGACCTCCCATTATACTAGAACACTAGACCATGGAAGCGTGTGTTGCTGCGCCTGACCATCTTGAGAAATGTATAATTAAAGGTACTTGAGAATAATTGGTCAGTTCAAATACTGAAGAATTATGGACAATATATGAGTGGTACGGATATTGTAGAAAATTATATATTATATATTATATTATATATAGTCTAATACGCGAAGATTTTACAAGCGACGGTTCAAAGAGACCACAACATCAATGCTAGAGATAGCTTTGTTGTTGTTGCGCCCGTCCATCTTGAGGACTGACCTGTGGTCCTTTGTACTGTCCCACGGCCATCTAAATTTTCTTAGTTGCCTTCTCAAGTTTTATGTCTCGCTTGCTTCGAGGTCATTTTACACATGATCACCATAGTTAAGATGAATAAAATCTTACTATGGTGATCAGGTGAATAAAATTTGGTGTCTCGCTGAAAGGATCGTATGGGCACCTAGAGGGGGTGAATATGTGCTATTTGAAATTTTCTTCTTTTTCAAATTAAGGTTTGGCAATAAGGTAAATTCTCTAAATAATGCAACTAAGGTGAATTTACCTATATGACAATTATGCAAGAGCTACCACAATACAAGGTAAGGATAAGTAAGTGAAGTGCGGTAAAGGATAGAAGTAACCAAAGTGGTGGAGGCGGAGACACAAGGATTTGTTTCCCGTAGTTCCTTCCTTTTGAGGGGAAGTACGTCTACGTTTGGAGAGGGGGTGTTTCAAACCACCAACGCCACGAAAGGCCTCCCTTGTTCTCCGATGAATCTCACTCCAACGAGATCGATTCACCTTCCACTATATCGGCAACCTTCAAGGTGGAAGCCGGCACCTTTACAAGTTTGGGGCAAACATCCACAACTTAATCGGAGGCTCCCAAATACAAGCAAGCTGTCAAAGCAATCAAAGACAAGCTTGTAAGAACCAAAACAAGAACTAGAGTTTCCAAGAAAACACTAGAGCAAAGGGGCCCTTAATGAAATGAGGGGGAAATGAAGATCTCTTTTCGTGAAGTAGTAGATCGGAGCCTCCTCCTTCGATTCCCCAAAGATCAAAGACTTTGGATGGTGGATTGAGGAGATCTTGAAGATTTGGTGGCTCCAATGGTGGTCTTGACTTTAATGTGGATGAGCATTTTGTCCCAAGGTAGGTGGAGGGGTATTTATACCCCTCCAAGAAATCTGGCCGTTGGAGCCTTTAATGCAGCGGTAGTACCGGAAGTTCAAGCGGTACTACCGGACCTGGTACCGGAAGACCAACTTTCAAACTTCATAGGCCCTGGCCACAGCAGTACCACACTTGGTGCTACCGTAAAGCGGTAGTACCGCAAGTGGCAACCGGTACTACCGGACGCGCAGTGGTATCAGCAACTTGGTCGAAAAAACTCTCTGTCACGCCAGGTAGCAAAATGCGGTACTACCGCATTTTGCTACCTAGGCCGCCAGTGGCTTTTGCCAACATACAAAAGGCTACTGCCACGCCAGGTACTACCGCATTTTAGTACCGGGGTGAGCAATGGCCTTTTATAGGTTGGAAAAAGGCTCTGCTTCGCGCGGTACTAAAATCCGGTACTACCGCATTTTAGTACCGGAGCTGGCAGTAACTTTTGACAAGTGGTTAAAAAGCTACTGTCGCGCTAGGTACTAAAATGCGGTACTACCGCTTTTTCGTACCTAGCCCGGCAGTGACTTTTTAGCAACTGATCACAATCTACTGCTGTGTCCGGTATCAAAAAGCGGTAGTACCGCACCAGGCAGAAAGTTTCTGGACGGTTGTTTAACCATTGCCAAGCCTTTTTCAATGCACCTACGATACACTTGGCAAATAATTAGTCCGAAATGTGTGTTGTTATAAAACACCAAAATCACTAGGAATAGGAAATGCTCTTTCACTCGCCTTGTCATTAAAACTGCTTCAGAAAAGATGAATAATATCAAGAGTGGGTATTCCATAACATGTCCCTATTGATTTGAGTTCATAAACACAACAAAAGAGATATATATGTGAAGGGAATATGCCCTGAGAGGCAATAATAAAGTGTTTATTATGTGTATTCCAAGTATATGATAGATGTTTATTTTGCATGCTATAATTGTATTAATACGGAAACGTTAATACATGTGTGTTTAATAAACAAACAGAAAGTTCCTAGTTATGCCTCTCTCATAAACTAGCTCGTTGATTAACAAGATGATCAAGGTTTCCTGATCATGGACATTGGATGTTGTTAATAACGGGATCACAACATTAGTGTAATGGTGTGATGAACATTCATCCGAAGTATAGCATTACGATCAAAGTCATTGAGTTTATATTGCTATAACAACTTACGAAGTGATCCTAATCCTTAGACCATGAGATCATGTCAATCACTAACACCGGAAGAGTTTCTTGATAACATCAAACGTCACACCGTAACAGGGTGATTATAAAGATGGATTCAGAACTAATAAAGTGTTATGTTGAGGCTCATGGATCGAGAGTGGAATTTGTTCATCCCGATGACGGATAGATATACTCTGGGCCCTCTCGGTGATATCACATTGATTAGCTTGCAAGCAAGTGATTTGATCACTAGAATGTTATATCACAGGAACGAGAAAAGAGTGCATGTCGGTAACGAGATCAAACTAGGTATGGAGATACCGATGATCGAATCTCGGACATGTAATATATCGTGAAACAAAGGGATTAAGATACTAGCGTAAAAGGTTTCGACGATCACAAGAAAGTCATCGTTGAATGTGTGGGAGTCAGTATGGGTCTCCAGATCCCGCTTCTGATTATTGATCCGAGAGGGGTCTCGATCATGTCCGCATTATTCACGAACCGTAGGGTGACACACTTAAGAGACACCGACATCCAATTGAAGCAAATGTTTCATGCCGAAAGAATGAACAAGCGCAGAAATTTATTTCACTAGATACCGAAACAGGTTTTCGGGTGAAATTGCATAAAGTGGTTATGCATGTGAAATAGAATTCTAGCAAGGGGTTATTTGTGAATGTTTGTCATTAAAGTAATTGACAAAATTCTGAATAAAATAAAAGAGTTTTATTTAATGAGAGTTTGCATTAAATTTGGTGGAAATTTAATGGGAATTTGAGTGGACTTTTGAGTGGAGGGATTTTAAAGGGCATTTTGTGAGTGGAGTGTCCACCCACATGAATGAAGGAGGGGAGGGGGAAGCCCCCATGGCCGGCGGCCACCCCTTGGGTGCCCCCCCTCCTCCTATAAAAGGATCCCCCCTCCTCACTTGTCTCTCACACCTCCTCGTGAAGGATCTCTCTCCCCCTCTAGAATTTATTCCCCATGGTCTCGGACTAGCGAGATACATGTTCCCGGTGGCTATTCGGCAAGAAAGAGTTGTGCTTCCGCTGCATCGCTGGAGCGAGGAGGTGGAGGTTGCTCGGTGCCTCGAACATGTATGCGAGCACGGATGCGCTGCTGATTTGCGGCGCTAGGACTTCCTCTCGATCTTGAGATCGGCAAGAGATCGTCTACACATCAACCACGAGTTGAACTCGTTAAGCTTTGTCGGTCTTCAAGGGTATGTTCTCTACGAACATACATCCGCCCGTTGTTTGTATCTAGTAGATAGATCTTGGTATATAGTTCACATCGTAGGAAAATTTTTGTTTTTCTATGTTGCGAACCCTACAGTGGTATCAGAGCCGGATCTATGCGTAGATACTTTACACGGGTAGTACACATATGAGTATGTGGGCGATGATGATCATGTTGTTGCTCCTTTGTTGTAATTTTGGATATTGGTGGCATAGTGGGATGAAGCGGCCCGGACAAACTTTACATGTCCTCGCACATGTGACCTGTTCCACGCTTGACATGCAACTAGTTTGCATAAGTGGCTAGCGGGTGTCTGCCTCTCCTACTATAGTCAATATCTATTTTGCAAGCGAGTTGTCAACAATTTGATTATCCTCGTTGTGGTTCATGTTCGTAGGTAAGAACGGTTCTATCTCGAAAGCCCTAAGCCACGTAAAACTTTCAATGGATAAATTAGAGGCGTCTAGTTTAGATTATTGCTGGGCTAGTGTTATGATATGGTAGTGTTGTAAGTAGAAGTATGAGATGATACTCTTACAACACACATAGCGTGTAAAATCCATAGACCTTGGATTTACACATATAGGTATGTCATACCACGATGCACATGATAGAGATCATCTGCGGGAACCATATAATTTCACTAATAAACATATGATGTTTGATAGCATCTTATATTGCTTGTTTAGCGCTTTGTTAGCATAATAAGATGATCCCTCATTTAAATATCAAGATAAGAATGTGTTCTTCCTTTAGTATGCACCGATTATGTTTTCGTCGCTCCAAGACATCATGTGATGATCGGGTGTTCTTGGATCCACGACCATATTTCGGGTGTAAAACAGTTACACACGCGAATACTAAGGTTCTAACTTGGCGAGCCTAGCATGTACAGACATGGCCTCGGAACACGGACCGAAAGGTTAAGCATGAGTCATATAGTTGATATGATGCCCATTTGATGCTCGCCTTTGAAGCTATACCGACTCACGTGATGATCGGACTTGGTGTAGTGGATTTGGTTCATGTAATCACCAAAAAGGCACGAGGGATGTCGTTTTTGAGTGGGAGTGCATTCATAATATGGATTATTTGAACTCAATCTATCATACACTTAGTCTAAACTTTACAAATTCTGTTGTAGATGGCACCACCTGCTTTTAATTTCAATGTGTTCATGGAGAAAGAGAAACTAGCAACGAACGATAGCAACTTTACCGAATGGGCCATGAATTTGAGGATTCTACTCTCTGCTGCACAAAAGCAATATGTGCTAGAAGCGCCGTTAGGCCCCCCACCTTTAGATGATGCCCCTGACGAGGAGAAGAATGTCTATCAGACTCGTCAGGAGGACCACAACTTAGTTCATTGCGGCATATTGTATGGGCTAGAGCCGGGACTTCGAAAGCGTTTCGAAAACGGCAATGCATTTGATACAATGGGTGAGTTGAAAATGATTTTCGACACACATGCTGCTGTAGAGAGCTACAACGCTTCAGAAAAGTTCTTTAGTTGCATGATGGAAGAGCACAGCTCCGTTAGTGAGCATGTACTCAAGATATCAGGTTACGCCGATAAGCTTGTGTCCTTGGGAATATCGATTCCCATTGACTTAGGCATCCATCGTGTTCTGCAGTCTCTGCCACCTAGCTATAAGAGCTTCGTGATGAACTATAATATGCAAGGCATGAAGAAGTCTCTCCCCGAGCTTCTGTCAATGCTTAAAACTGCAGAAGTGGAGATCAAAAAGGAACATCAAGTGTTGATGATCAATAGGAACACTGGTTTCAAGAAAGACAAGAAGGGATAGCGGAAGGGAAGTAAGGGCGGCAAGCTTGTTGCCGCGCCTGAAAAGAAACCCCGAGTTGGACCTAAGTCTGATTCCGAGTGCTACTATTGTAAGGGGACTGGCCACTGGAAGCGCAACTGCCCCAAGTATCTGGCAGACAAGAAGGCCGGCAAGGCAAACAAAGGTATATATGATATACATATTATTGATGTGTACTTGACTAGTGCTCGCAGTAGCACCTGGGTATTTGATACCGGTTCAGTTGCTAATATTTGTAACTCGAATCAGGGGCTGCGGAACAAGCGACCGCTAGTAAGGGGTGAGGTCAAGATGCGTGTCAGCAATGGATCAAGCGTTGATGTGATCGCCGTCGGAACGCTGCCTCTCCACTTTCCGTCGGGATTAGTTATAAACTTGAATAAATGTTATCTGGTGCCTGCACTGAGCATGAACATTGTATCTGGATCGTGTTTGATGCGAAGTGGTTATTCATTTAAATCCGAGAACAATGGTTGTTCCATTTATATGAATGAAATCTTTTATGGTCATGCACCGATGATGAATGGTTTATTTCTATTAGATCTCGATGATAATGTTACACATATTCATAATGTTGATGCTAAAAGGATTAAACTTAATGATGATATATCCGCATATATGTGGCACTGCCGTCTAGGTCATATTGGCGTTAAACGCATGAAGAAGCTCCATTCGGATGGACTTTTGGAATCACTTGATTATGAATCATTTGATACATGTGAGCCATGCCTTATGGGCAAGATGACTAGAACGCCGTTTTCCGGTTCAATGGAACGGGCGACAGATTTATTGGAAATCATACATTCTGATGTATGTGGTCCAATGAGTGTGTCGGCGCGAGGTGGATATCGTTATTTTATTACTTTCACGGATGATTTGAGTAGATACGGTTATATCTACTTGATGAAACACAAGTCTAAAACCTTTGAAAAGTTCAAGGAATTTCAGAATGAAGTGGAAAATCATCGTAATAGAAAGATCAAATTTCTACGGTCCGACCGTGGAGGTGAGTATCTAAGTTACGAGTTTAGCACTCACATGAAAGAGTGTGGAATTGTTTCACAACTCACACCTGCCAGAACACCACAGCGAAATGGTGTGTCGGAACGTCGTAATCGTATTTTATTAGATATGGTTCGATCTATGATGTCTCTGACGGACTTGTCGTTGTCATTTTGGGGTTATGCACTAGAAACTGCTGCATTCACTTTAAATCGGGCACCATCTAAATCCGTTGAAAAGACACCGTATGAATTGTGGTTTGGAAACAAACCTAAGCTGTCATTTCTTAAAGTTTGGGGATGCGATGTTTATGTGAAGAAACTTCAACCGGATAAACTCGAACCCAAAGCGGAAAAATGCGTCTTCATAGGATACCCTAAAGAAACTATTGGGTATTCCTTCTATCACAGATCCGAGGGCAAGGTTTTTGTTGCCAAGAATGGATCCTTTCTAGAGAAAGAGTTTCTCGCGAAAGGTGTGAGTAGTCGGAAGGTAGAACTCGAAGAGGTTGTGGAACCTTCTCTTCAAAGTATGGCGAGTAGCGCAGCACCGGAAGTTGTTCCGGAGTTGGCTCCACCTGTTGAAGAGGGAACTAATAATAATGATCATGAAACTCCGAAAGAGAGTACTACCGAACCTTGCAGGTCAAACAGGACGCGTACAGCTCCCGAGCTGTACGGATATCCTGTCATGAATTTCATGGTTGATGAAAATGATGACCCTGCGACGTATGAAGAAGCGATGGTGGATTGAGGAGATCTTGAAGATTTGGTGGCTCCAATGGTGGTCTTGACTTTAATGTGGATGAACATTTTGTCCCAAGGTAGGTGGAGGGGTATTTATACCCCTCCAAGAAATCTGGCCGTTGGAGCCTTTAATGCAGCGGTAGTACCGGAAGTTCAAGCGGTACTACCGGACCTGGTACCGGAAGACCAACTTTCAAACTTCATAGGCCCTGGCCACAGCAGTACCACACTTGGTGCTACCGTAAAGCGGTAGTACCGCAAGTGGCAACCGGTACTACCTGACGCGCAGTGGTATCAGCAACTTGGTCGAAAAAACTCTCTGTCACGCCAGGTAGCAAAATGCGGTTACTACCGCATTTTGCTACCTAGGCCGCCAGTGGCTTTTGCCAACATACAAAAGGCTACTGCCACGCCAGGTACTACCGCATTTTAGTACCGGGGTGAGCAATGGCCTTTTATAGGTTGGAAAAAGGCTCTGCTTCGCGCGGTACTAAAATCCGGTACTACCGCATTTTAGTACCGGAGCTGGCAGTAACTTTTGACAAGTGGTTAAAAAGCTACTGTCGCGCTAGGTACTAAAATGCGGTACCCGGCAGTGACTTTTTAGCAACTGATCACAATCTACTGCTGCGTCCGGTATCAAAAGGCGGTAGTACCGCACCAGGCAGAAAGTTTCTGGACGGTTGTTTAACCATTGCCAAGCCTTTTTCAATGCACCTGCGATACACTTGGCAAATAATTAGTCCGAAATGTGTGTTGTTATAAAACACCAAAATCACTAGGGATATGAAATGCTCTTTCACTCGCCTTGTCATTAAAACTGCTTCAGAAAAGATGAATAATATCAAGAGTGGGTATTCCATAACATGTCCCTATTGATTTGAGTTCATAAACACAACAAAAGAGATATATATGTGAAGGGAATATGCCCTGAGAGGCAATAATAAAGTGTTTATTATGTGTATTCCAAGTATATGATAGATGTTTATTTTGCATGCTATAATTGTATTAATACGGAAACGTTAATACATGTGTGTTTAATAAACAAACAGAAAGTTCCTAGTTATGCCTCTCTCATAAACTAGCTCGTTGATTAACAAGATGATCAAGGTTTCCTGATCATGGACATTGGATGTTGTTAATAACGGGATCACAACATTAGTGTAATGGTGTGATGAACATTCATCCGAAGTATAGCATTACGATCAAAGTCATTGAGTTTATATTGCTATAACAACTTACGAAGTGATCCTAATCCTTAGACCATGAGATCATGTCAATCACTAACACCGGAAGAGTTTCTTGATAACATCAAACGTCACACCGTAACAGGGTGATTATAAAGATGGATTCAGAACTAATAAAGTGTTATGTTGAGGCTCATGGATCGAGAGTGGAATTTGTTCATCCCGATGACGGATAGATATACTCTGGGCCCTCTCGGTGATATCACATTGATTAGCTTGCAAGCAAGTGATTTGATCACTAGAATGTTATATCACAGGAACGAGAAAAGAGTGCATGTCGGTAACGAGATCAAACTAGGTATGGAGATACCGATGATAGAATCTCGGACATGTAATATATCGTGAAACAAAGGGATTAAGATACTAGCGTAAAAGGTTCCGACGATCACAAGAAAGTCATCGTTGAATGTGTGGGAGTCAGTATGGGTCTCCAGATCCCGCTTCTGATTATTGATCCGAGAGGGGCCTCGATCATGTCCGCATTATTCACGAACCGTAGGGTGACACACTTAAGAGACACCGACATCCAATTGGAGCAAATGTTTCATGCCGAAAGAATGAACAAGCGCAGGAATTTATTTCACTAGATACCGAAACAGGTTTTCGGGTGAAATTGCATAAAGTGGTTATGCATGTGAAATAGAATTCTAGCAAGGGGTTATTTGTGAATGTTTGTTATTAAAGTAATTGACAAAATTCTGAATAAAATAAAAGAGTTTTATTTAATGAGAGTTTGCATTAAATTTGGTGAAAATTTAATGGGAATTTGAGTGGACTTTTGAGTGGAGGGATTTTAAAGGGCATTTTGTGAGTGGAGTGTCCACCCACATGAATGAAGGAGGGGAGGGGGCAGCCCCCATGGCCGGCGGCCACCCCCTTGGGTGCCCCCCTCCTCCTATAAAAGGAGCCCCCCCTCCTCACTTGTCTCTCACACCTCCTCGTGAAGGATCTCTCTCCCCCTCTAGAATTTATTTCCCATGGTCTCGGACTAGCGAGATACATGTTCCCGGTGGCTATTCGGCAAGAAAGAGTTGTGCTTCTGCTGCATCGCTGGAACGAGGAGGCGGAAGTTGCTCGGTGCCTCGAACGTGTGTGCGAGCACGGATGCGCTGCTGATTTGCGGCGCTAGGACTTCCTCTCGATCTTGAGATCGGCAAGAGATCGTCTACATCAACCACGAGTTGAACTCGTTAAGCTTTGTCGGTCTTCAAGGATATGTTCTCTACGGATATACGTCCGCCCGTTGTTTGTATCTAGTAGATAGATCTTGGTATATAGTTCACATCGTAGGAAATTTTTTGTTTTTCTATGCTGCGAACCCTACAATATGATGAATAGCAGGTAGTTTGCACCCCCAAAATATGAAGTCTAGCAAAAAATATAATTACACGTAATTTTTCCTTGTATAGTAAGTACACATAAGTTTTCCTTGTATACTTCTTGAGCGGCAAACCACACCATTGGTCCAGAGCGAGATGTTTTTACTGATTCCAAGTTATCAACACCACTGTTTTCAACAAGGTGTGTGCGCATGCACACACACACTTTAAATGGTATTATTGTCAATACTGAAGACAAGTTTATTGCCAGCTAGATTTTAGAAAGCAAATATTTAAACACAAACAACAAAAGTCTATATAAAGTAAAAGGAACAATGAAATTTTATGGCCTCCAGCACCTTGTTCTCTATTGATTTGATGGCCTCCCAGTATTTTGTTCTCTATTGATTTGATAGCCTCCAATATTTTGTTATTGCCAAAATAGCAATTTCTAGAAAAATAAGATAGCTTGTCTTTAGTATATACAAAATGAGTTTTAACAGCAGTCAAATAATGTTATGAGACAACTTAAAGGCTGAAGCCAAAGAAAAACATCAGATGGAAGATTGAACTCCTGTTTTTTACCCGAGACTAGGATCATTTTCTATTGTAAAAGAAAAAAATATTGCCCAACATGCAGCTCAACATTGTGTTGCTTGAAGACAAGCAAATATTAAAGACAAAAGGATCGTCCCTACATCAATGTACCATCCATGTAACAAGATAATCAACTCAACATGAATCGATCTAAAAAATTCCATAAAAAATCAACTTATGGACTTATATCAAGTAGCACATCCCATCAACCAATCGTACAAATATAGTCATATTTCTCTCGGAGAGACTATGATTATCACAAATTCTTATGCATTATAAATCTAATCAAAATGACGTAACTTTATGCCAAAACATGAATGAAACTACATTGTATTCATGTTAGTGGTAGCAACTATATGTTGTTCCAAATGTTTCTGCAGCTTTCAAAGGTAATTTGGGTGGGAGTTATAATGTACGACAAAAGAAACTTGTATCATAGCTATATGCCATATGAACTCCGGTAGAACTATAGACTCAACCTCACATTAATATAAATAGTCACCAAACTGGTTGAAAGAAAGTAACAATATTACTTCTCTCGTCAAATTGACATGGTCTACATTACACAAGGTAATATTGTCTACCAAAAGTTTAACATGTTGTACAATGGCCCTTTGTATGGTGTTGCACATGAGCTACAACATTTCTCATGTGTGCCCCAATAACGGCATGTTGTATGCTGGCACCTTCTCCTACAAAAGCAGGAACCAATCCACCAACGGATTGAAAACCCAAAAACTCAAAATTCCCAACTCAGAATAGAGGTGCGATCGTTGCTTACCCTAGTCATGGAAAGGCGAGCAAATTGGATTTGGCGCTTAACCTGCATTAATTTTTCATGGAGATATGTAAGCTGGAGCACATTGAAGTTGGAGGTGTACACACACATCTCCATATCCTTCCGCTACATCCTACTTACCAAGAGCAAAAAATAAAATCTATCGGACTGTGAAGACCGATCAAGGTGAGGAACAAAGAAAGGGGATAGAGTAGTCGGTGCACCTTGAATCATGCCAAAATCCAGCCCGAATAAAACAATTCGAAAATTCCTGACATAATAACATAAAGTAAGCTTCACTGTAAAACAACAAAATTATATGCAAAATTCATGACTGCCGAAGGGGCAGAGGATGAAATGCAAGATGAAGAGCTGAAGGCACACACACTATATATGGAGGCTGCATGAAGTAACGTACCTCTCCAATAAAGGGAGATGAACGAGCATCATTGTCATTACTCCGTTGATGTCGATCGCACGATTTATTTTTTGAGCAAGGTATGACGATCCGTATCTTTGAAGCCATGAGGACGATGGGTTTGGAGCCGTAAGGGGCAAAGAAGGTGTCTCAGAGTACTAAACTGGGCCTAACCATCAGTGGGAAGCAAAGGAAGTTCACAAAAACCAGTACAACAGCCCATCGTAAAATTAGTAGTTGTGTGGTAAAATCAGCCCGGTTAATAAGAAGGTGTCCAATTCGATGATGCCCGGAGTAGCAGCCCTGTAATAGTGGGCCGGATGGGACACGCGCGATGGGACAGTAGAAATCTTCCAGCGATCCTAAGTGGGACTAACTGATGATCTCAGGCGCTCAAGTGCAGGATCAACGGTTGAGAATGTCAAATGTTTGTGGTGCCTCCTAGGTAGCTTTGTTTCACCGTTTCTTAATGAAAGCGCTTTGCCGCGTTCATCCATTTATTAAAACTAATTATAGAAATTCGGAAACAACTGATGGTATGCGGATATAACTGAGTTGCATGGTATAATGGTTCTGATTATGGTGCCTTGATGTAATGGTGAGGCAAATTTGTTTACAAAATCCAAATTTTGTTTGTCCTAATTGGCAAATCTTATTGTCTTACTGCAAGCACTACACGTCAATACAAATTCCAAAATGGTTCATGGTGGATCAATAAAATATCGGTTGATGCATTGATATAGTATACATGCAAGAAAGACCACACCTTGTTTAATATTAGACAATGCATTCCAGTTACTTATTTTTCCAAATTTATAAAATATCCAATATTTCCAACTCCCATCCGTGAAAAAAATTTGTATAGAGCATGGAACTCACTATAACATGATGAAATGGTATAAATAATAAAGTTACTTCAGAAATTGCACTAAAGCTACTTGAGACTTCATCCATTTTACTTGCTTCATAATAAGACACATTCATCTTGATACTACAAGTACATAGGGCGAGCACACAATATGTGACCACTTTTAAAATAAATCTCCCATTTTTAGTTAACTTGTTTACTGAACATGCAGAGAAGGGAACTCACCGTAATTTCATTACACAACTATGGCAGGAAAAATATTAGCTTTAAACAATCACACTGATAACCAGTTCATACTATAGCGAGTAGCTATATGCATAGATACTACCTTGAGAAGATATTTACGAAAAGAAACATAAGAAAAAAAGTAAAAAGTATCTTCAAGAACAAACATATACATCATCAATTGTCATGAGGCATAACCAGGCAGCAACCAAACATTCTTAAGTCTCTAACTACATGATTTGAGTAACAAGCTTCACAAAAGTGGTGCTTGTACAATTTCAAGAAAAAGATATAGAAAATATCTGAACATGCCACTCTGTATTGAAACTTTTATTCCCCCTACTAATAGAAAAGGCAGAGCTCCTGCTGGTTGCTCTAAAAATAAAAATAAAAATATCTGAACATGATTTTGTACAATGCTCTGGATGATGCTAATTACAGGAATTTATTTTGATAACCCCAAATGAACATGATTTCTACTAAGTTCTAGAAAGATACTAATTTTCAAAATTCACGAGGTCAAAGCAATTGACCTACTACATGGTGAATTGCAAGAACAAATTAAAAAAAAGTACAGAAAAAACATAGGAAAAATGAAGAAGGAAAACCGGAATGCTTATCGTGGTGTGTCTCCATGGTCAACTCAACTGTATCAGTGTACGCGGATCCCTTTCCGTCCTATGCTCAAACGCTCTTGGTGCATCAAATATACTCTTACTGACCACATGTAGCCGCCAAAATAGTGAGTTCGACCTTCCACGGGAGCTACACCTCTGGAGTCATCTTGCCACAAAAAAGATAGAGCGGCCTTGTGGATGCACATGCCATCTCTATCTGCCCTCCATATTGCCCCGTACTGAAGAGCACCAGCCTGAAATCGCCATACATGACAAACCTATAGGGAAGGCTTCAGCATGGTAGGGAAGGGCTGGACTCGTGGACTGGCAGTGGGCACTGAGCAGAGCTCTAAGGAAAATAAATTACCATCCGTGAGACGATTAAGAAATACCTCACCCATCCTAGGTATAAACTGGTGTCCAAAAGCCTGCAACAGAAACGCCTCCGCATAATAGGCATAATCTAATGCCCAAACCTTCAATTTTTATCCATTAGCGTGAGTGAGGGGCCAGTCCTTGTATAGAAAATTATTTATAAATTATCATCCTCATAATATGTACATACCTATATCTAATTATGATAAGACAATACGGACACATATAAGCACTACTGTGCTACCAGTTGAGCAGGGATCGAAATGGCATCCTTGCGCATTCCTGATGTTATATTCATCTCCATTCATTCCTGTGAATATTTCGGAAAGAGCTGTGAGGAGCTTGTTAGGAATAAGCAACTTGTATTCCTCTGGGGCCAAAGGCCACAAGATATAGTACAGGTACAGGGCAAATATGCAGAAAGCCCCCTAACATATGGGGGAAATACAATATACATATATATACATCTAACACCCCCCCCTCAAACTCATGGTGGATCCACAACACTGAGTTTGGAGAGTAAGAAATCATGCTGCGCTCTGGTCTATGCCTTCGTAAAGAAATCCGCCAACTGTAAATCTGAAGGCACATACTGAAGCGCAACAACCTGAGCCTGCACCTGAGCACGTGTATAGAAAGCATCAACACCAAT
Source organism: Avena sativa (assembly GCA_916181665.1). Taxonomy (NCBI): domain Eukaryota; kingdom Viridiplantae; phylum Streptophyta; class Magnoliopsida; order Poales; family Poaceae; genus Avena; species Avena sativa. The sequence goes on along the minus strand of OV702279.1, from coordinate 361,838,480 downwards.
ATGCTTGGTAAGCTCATGCTTGACCGGATCACGTGCAACACTAATAGCACCTGTACTGTCAGACAAAACCAGAGTGGGTGTGGTAATAGAGATCCCAAAATTCGCAAGTAACCATCGTAACCAGGTCACCTCAGCAGTCAACAAGGCCATAGCACGCAACTCAGCCTCAACACTCGAACGGGAAACCGCTGTCTGTTTCTTCGTCTTCCAAGCAATGAGCGAACCACCAAGAAACACACAGTAAGCAGAAAGTGAACGACGATCCGAAGGATCACTCGCCCACGTAGCGTCCGAATAGCACTGGAGCTGGAGAGAGCTGGAACGAGGAAAGAAAAGGCGACGAGTGATCGTACCACGAAGATAACGAAGAACACAGAGAAGATGACTATAGTGAACAGTGGTGGGAGCAGAGACAAACTGACTCAGAATATGAACAGGATAAGAGATGTCAGGACGAGTGACAGCAAGATAAACTAGACTCCCAACAAGATGACGATAACGCGTCAGATCAGAAAGAGGATCACCATCAGTAGGTTGAAGCTTAACATTAAGCTCCATAGGGGTCTCAACAGTGCGCTCATCCCCAAGAGCAGCACGAGCAAGAAGATCCTGAATATACTTTTCCTGAGAGATGTAAAAGCCATCAGAAGTGGAGGAAATCTCAATCCCGAGAAAGTATCGAAGAGGACCAAGATCAGTCATAAGAAACTGATCACGAAGACGAGCCTTAACAAAGGCGATATACTCAGGATCATCACCAGTAATGATCATGTCATCAACATAGAGAAGAATAAGAGTGCGTCCACGAGGAGAAGTGTGAACAAACAGCGCTGGATCATGAGCACTAGGGGAGAAACCAGCATCAATCACTACAGAAGCAAAGCGCTCAAACCAGGCACGAGGAGCCTGTTTGAGGCCATAAAGAGACCGTCGAAGACGACAAACCATCCCCTCGGGAACAGAATACCCAGGAGGAGGCTGCATATAAACCTCCTCACTCAACTCACCATTGAGAAAGGCGTTCTGAACATCAAGCTGAGACACAGACCAGTGACGAACATAAGCAACAGCAAGAAGAGTACGCACAGTGGTCATATGGGCCACAGGAGCAAAGGTCTCATCATAGTCACGACCATGCTCCTGCTGAAAACCACGAGCCACAAGACGCGCTTTATAGCGCTCAAGAGATCCATCAGAGCGGGTCTTAATCTTATAGACCCACTTACACATGATAGGACGAACACCGGGAGGGGGAGAAACAAGATCCCAGGTGCCAGTGCGCTCAAGCGCAGCAATCTCCTCAGCCATGGCCAGCTGCCATTCAGGATGATGCTCAGCATCCCGATAAGAAGTCGGCTCGGAGGCAACAGAAAGACCATACTAACTAGGAGAGTAACGGTTGGGGGCACGACGCTGACGAACAGGACGAGTAGAGGGAAGATCATCAGAGGAAGACGACGCAGGAGACGACAATGAAGAAGAGGGAATAGTAGAGGAAGACTCCGGAGAACGAGGAGAACTAGGAGAACTAGACGGAGCAGAAGAGGACGGTGTCGAAGAAGAGACATCAGGGGGAGGATATCCTGAAGAAGACACAATAGGGGTAGAAGGAGGTGTGTCAGGAAAGAGAAGAAAAGAGATATCTTCCACCGGGTAAGTACCAGCGGTGGGACGAGGATAGAAAGGACGCGTCTCATCAAAAGTAACATCACGAGAGATACGCATCCGACGACCAACGGGGTCCCAACAGCGATAGCCCTTATGCTCATCACTGTATCCGAGGAAGACAAACTCAACAGACTGAGCGGTCAGTTTGGTGCGTTCGCGAGGAGCAAGGAGAACATAGCAAACACAACCAAACAAGCGAAGCATGGAGTAGTCGGGAGACTGTCCAGAGAGGCGCTCAAGAGGGATACCACCCTGCAAGGCAGCAGAAGGCTGAATATTGATGAGGTAAGCCGACGTAGCGACAGCCTCAACCCAGAAATGCGGCGGGAGAGAAGAAGCAATCATCATAGCGCGAGTGGTCTTAAGAAGATGGCGATGCTTACGCTCAGCAACGCCGTTCTGGGCATGTGCGCCAGGACAGGAGAATTGAGCAAGAGTGCCCTGCTCAGCAAGAACACCTCGCAACATCTGGGAGATATACTCACCAGCAGAATCAGCACGAAACACACGGATGGGGGTAGAATATTGAGTACGAACCATGGCCGCAAAACACTGATATATGGAGAGCACCTCACTACGAGAGCGCATAAAATACAACCAAGTGTACCGAGAAAAATCATCGATGAATAAAATATAGTAGCGATGGCCCCCTTTCGAAGCGAAGGGAGCCGGACCCCAAACATCGGAATGAACTAAATCAAAAGGTCGCTGAGATACAGACGCGCTAGTAGGATAGGGAAGCTGAATCTGTTTACCCAACCTACAGCCCTGACAATGCAAAGACCCATCTCCTGAGACAGACCCCAGAAGACCACGATGAACTAATGACGACAGGCGAGAGTCACAGAGGTGACCAAGACGATGATGCCACTGCTGAAAAGAGCTGGTAGTAGAGGCGACAACCGGAGAAGAACTGACAGATGAAGTGGCAGCGGAAGGAACACGAAGCCAGTCTAACTCCCAAAGACCGGAAGAGTCACGGCTGCGAGGGACAGCTCCAACCAGGGTCTGGGTGCGACGGTCCTGAACAACACAAGAATCAGCATCAAGAATGACGCGACAACAAGAGTCAGTAAGCTGGCTAGCAGAGAACAGATTCATCTTAAGAAGAGGGACATGAGAAATATCAGGAACAAAAAAAGAAGAAGTAGAAAGGGTGCCCCGACTAGAAACAGGGAGAGAGGTACCATCAGCCGTAAAAACACGGACAGGAGAAGGGAGAGAACGAAGAGCGGACAGAAAAGAAGACTCAGAGGTCATATAAAAAGAAGCTCCAGAATCCAGATACCACGGAGACGTACCTGACTGTGTAGAAGGTGGTGGTCGCACAGTGCCTGAAGAGTCAGTCACAGAACCAGCAGTGCCCGTCGAAGAAGAGCCTGTAGCAGCAAGCAGACCGCGAAGACTCCTGATAATGTCCTGATCAGAGAGAGCAACTGCTGAAGATCCGGAAGAAGGCGACTGCCCACGAGCCTGGTGCTGCTGACGTAAACTGGGGTCCCGTGTATAACAGGTGGCCCAAGTGTGACCATCCCTGTTGCAGTAAGAGCAGTGACGAAGAGAACCACGGCGATCCTGACCACGAGCCTGCTGATGCTGACTCTGACCCTGAGGCTGATGGTGCTGAAGCTGACCCTGACCCTGACCTGGAGGAGTGGGTAGTATCGGCGGCGGCACAGGGGACCGCGGCTGAGTCGAGGGAGCAGATGGCAAAAGAGCACCACGAGTAGAAAGCACAGATGGAACCGCAAGAAGACCAGCACCACGGAGACGGGTCTCCTTAGCCCGAAGCTCAGACAACACCTCAGAGAGCGGAACACGACCACGAGCATTCAGCTGAGCACGCCGGGGCTCAAACTCCTGGCGAAGCCGAGACAGAAACTCATAGATGCGGTGAAACTCCAAGTCCGAGCGCACAATCTGGCAGCACGAGCATGTGCCACAAACAGCTGTACGGAGAGAATCAAGCTGACGCCAGATAGCAGCACTCTGAGTATAGAACTCATCAATAGTAGAATCACCCTGCTGGAGAGCATGCTCCTGGCGAACCACAGACAGGTAAAGAGCATCCCCAGACGGCTGATAGCGCTGACGAAGATGGGCCCACTGAGCGGCAACAGTAGGGAGACTCATGAACTCAGCAGCATACTGGGGCAGAACACTGGAGGTGAGAACAGCAGCAGCACGAGCATCCTCATCAACCCACTGAGTGTAAGCAGTCAGAGCGTGTCGATAGGCCTCGAGATCAGAAGAGTACTGCTTAAACTTCAGGTCATAAGCAGCAACAGCAGTATCATCAGCACTCTGAGCAGCATCCTTGGCCTCCTGAGAAGCATCAGCACCGAGAACAATCGGCGTCGGCGGAAGAGGAGCCACAGGAGCAGGGGGGCACGGCGGACAGGAGACCTCGCCGGAGAGCACACCCCAAAGACGAAGACCGCGCATGTGAACACGCATAAAGGCAGCGAAATCAGGATAATTCGCGCCATCGAAGATCACCGGGCAGCGAGAAATCGCAACATAGCCCGATGCAGAAGACATTTTTTTTGGTCAACTCTCAGATTCAATCCGAACCGACGAAGATTCGATGGGAGCGAACTGACGGAGCACGGGGCCAGCAGACGGCCGACAGCGCAGGCAGGGCCGGGCCGGACGTCAGGCACGCGTCAGGAAGGGCGGCAGGCAGGCAGGGCGTCAGGCGCGCGTGGACCCGGAAGCAGGCAGTCAGGCATGCGTGGACGCGGAAGCAGGCAGGACGTCGGGCGCGCGTGGACACGCGTGGCGTCCTGGTGCAGCTCGGGCGGCGCGAGGTGGCGTCCTGGTCGGCGCGATCCAGAGCAGAGTTGGGCGTCGTATTGATCCAGAGCAGCAGGTGCTGATCAAACCAGCACGGGGCCAGCAGGGTGGAGTCCACTCTCGATCCAGGCACGGGAATCAATCCAGAGCAGCAGCAGGGATCCAGGCACGGGAATCAAACCAGGCGCAGGGTGGAGTCCTGATCGGCCCGCGTGGTGGATGGATCTCGATTGGATCTCGATCGGCTCAGGTAAATACAGACCAGTCACACTCAAATCGATCCAGATCTGAAAACGGGGCAAAACGGGCGGCGACGACGACGGCAAAGCCGGCGACGACAGGGACGGTGGCGGCCGACGAAGTTGCGAGAAAGAGGACGGGGCTAATGTGGCTCTGATACCATGTTAGGAATAAGCAACTTGTATTCCTCTGGGGCCAAAGGACACAAGATATAGTACAGGTACAGGGAAAATATGCAGGAAGCCCCCTAACATATGGGGGAAATACAATATACATATATATACATCTAACAGAGCTATCACCTCTATTGACAGCGTCGCTTGCCGTTGACTCGACGTTCACTATAGGAAGGAACATCAACGCTGAGGGGGAAAACGCTCGGCGTAGCCCGGATAACCCTCGGGCCTGATCAGCGCTGAGGGGTACCCTCGGCATTAAGCCCTCGGCATAGGTAGTCCTCGGCACAACAAGATACCCTCGGCGTTGGTCCGACCCTCGGCATAGATGCTTGTGCCGACGGTTTATGCCGCCCCTCGGTACAGCCTAGCCGTCGGCTCAGGAAGTTAACGGCACGGAGAAGACGGCGCCCAGGAGCAACGCCGAGGGGAATACACTCGGCATAAGTTGCCACGTGAAGCATGCGTGATGATGGTGTGAGGGCTCTGTGCCAAGGGACCCTGCTAGGCATTGCTTGCTCTATGCTGAGGGGACCACGCTCGGCGTTGCTTGCTCTGTGCCGACGGGACCATGCTCGGCGTTGCTTGCTCTGTGCCAAGGGGACCCCGCTCGGCATTGCCTGTCCACCAGGCCGCTGTGAGGCCCAATGCCGAGGGGATCACCCTCGGCGTTGATGAACACCAACCCTGGTTTCCTCCCGCAATTTTTGGCCTCACAGCAGATGCGTATATATATATATATATATATATATATATATATATATGAGTTGGTTGTAACAATGCAAAAAGTTAAGCATAGATAATATCCACAAACATATCATATGTCTATCATCGAATCTCAATACATAGATACATGTAGTCACAAATACACATCACTACAAGTTCATTGCACATAGTCTTCGATAGAATCATCACTACAAGTTCGTTACACAGTCTTCGAGAGCATCATCACAAGTTCATTACACATAGTCATGGAATACATGCCACATGGCAACCGGTCTTCCACGGACTTCGAGCACCAGCACAACACACACTTTGTCTTGAAGAGCATCGTTGCTACAAAATGAAAGAGCACGCCCGTTTAGCATGGCAAGTTGTCTAAGTCAAAAGTTCATGCATGGCAAGTTGAGCATGGAAAATTGTCGAAGTCAAAGATCATGCTTGGAACTAACCGGGGTCAGGGAGTGTCGACGCGAGTCACGGTCAGAATGACCAGGACTAAGACCTCCTCGGTGAAATGGAGTGGTCTCGGGCGACTCGAGGGACGAGGCGGTAGCATGACCAAAGTGCGTCTATGAATGAGCCGATCCCTACATATGTTTGAGCCACCCCATGACCAGCAGGAGCACCACCTAGGATCAACAGCGAAACAAGATCAGCAAGGAAACAACAGGCAAACTTGTAGATACATGAGACCTTGCTCTCAAAGGGCACTACAGAAATTAACATTAAAAAAGAAGATATGAGACCTTGCTCTCAAAGGGCACTACCATGAAGAAGTATTCGTGAGTGTTAATACATGAGGACATTAATCTAGCTGCCGATTGAGGAATAAGATTATCCAGAATTTAGTACTCCTAAACTTTTTTGCCAATCATATACTACATTCGGTAATTTAGCATATAGATAAGAAACATTCCCATATATCAAAATTTAGAAAGGTTAATATGTCAACATACATACTCACCGACATGTTTAACCAAGTACTAATTATAAGGATAAGGACAAAGATGGACCCTGAATCTAAATAGGTTCCAAATATGTTTACTACTAGCAACTAGAATGTTTCTGTACATACATACATGTTGTCCGAGTCTGAATCAATTCCAAACTCGATTTGCGAGGATGTGCATCATGGCTAGAAAAATATTCAAGGAGAAGTCACCTCCATGGACATGCATTGCTGCATGCCTACAACCACGCTACACTAGTACAAGACTAAGTGCATATGAAAAAATCATACAAGACACCAAACATTACAAGTCACACTCATGGGTTTCTTCCCATTTAAAATACACGAGAGGCACAAAATGCGGATCAAGAAGGCACCTTTCGATGATGTCGAAGAGCTTGAGGTCAAAGTCGCTGCCCATTCGCTAATCCCCTCGGTGTAGATCCTGCCAGGTGTTCCATGCCGCTAGCTTGCTTGTTGCAACGCTGAGAGGATTCTCCTCGGCGTAGGTCTTGCCAAATGAGCTTTGCCGCTAGCTTTCTTATAGCAACACTGAGAGGATTCCCCTCGGCGTAGGTCTTGCTAGATGAGCTTTGCCGCTAGCTTGCTAATAACAATGCTGAGAGGATTCCCCTCGGCGTAGGTCCTGCCAGGTGAGCTACGCCGCTAGCTTTCTAATAGCAACGCTGAGAGGATTCCCCTCGGCGTAGGTCCTGCCAGGTGAGCTACGCCGGTAGCTTGCTAATAACAACGCTGAGAGGATTCCCCTCGGCGTAGGTCCTGCCAGGTGAGCTACGCCGGTAGATTGCTAATAGCAACGCTAAGAGGATTCCCCTCGGCGTAGGTCTTGCCTGGTGAGCTACGCCGCTAGCTTGCTAATAGCAACGCTGAGAGGATTTCCCTCGGCGTAGGTGTGTGAATGCTGAGCGTAATCCTCTCGGCATACGTCCTGCCAGTTTTTGATATACACTCGTTACAACGCCGACGGTCCGCCCCTCGGCTTTGCTCTATGCCGTTAGCTTTCACCGCGCAGAGCTACGCCAACAGTAAGCCCCTCGGCACTGCAATACATCGTGAACTGTCCGTCTGCACCGCACGAACAAGTCCCGTGTTCATCTTTAGCCGACGGTGCCCCTCGGTGTTGCTACATCTACGCTGAGGGTATACCTACGCCGAGGGTCCCTCTTGGCATTGCTCGTCTGTGTCAACGGTTTTGCAATGCCGACGGCATTTTTTCGGCCCACGACACTGCTTGAGCTATGCCGAGCGCCACGACCTTTTCCCCTCGGCGTTGAAATCCCCCTCAGCATCTACGTTTGTTCCCGTAGTGGTTATAACTGCCGCTTGGCACTTTTTGTATGTGATTGATACACCTTCCAGGGTATATTCTAGAAAAACAATCTGAAAGAGAATTGTAGTTAGGAACATCTATTATATAATTAATAGGTAGATGAATAATGCACTGTGTTCATTGGGTGGTAGGGTGGTGTTGCACATAAGTTTACCAGCAGTTCTCGAGCACCATGACATGAAGGAGTAGAAGCCATCGAGGTTGCCAAGCGTCGGTGACAAGGCGAAGGTGCCTCATTTGCTTTGCATCCACATAATCAGAAGTATTTAGAAGTATCATCCGGCACAACATCCCAAGTAGTATTATGATGCAGAAGTCCGATTCATCTGAATAGAACATAAGAATATAGAAGAAGCAAAAAAAAAGTTCACAGTTTTCTTTAAAAAAAAAAGGTCACAGTTGGCGAGAGCTGTAGAGCAGCGGGAAAGCAGTTGCCGGCTCGCCGCCGTCCACCTACCACCACCCACACACTTCCCGCTAATCCTATAAGCAAATAACATGGGGAGCGATAAAAGGTCAAGACATGGAGTAGAACTAGGGAACTTCGGCGCGGCAACACGCCGCGCCCCTGAGCAATCAATTCTTTTGTTAATCGTAGCCTATAAAGTATAATCTAATTGTTTGCCCAAAAATAAAAAAGGTAGATACTTTCTATGACATGAGAACACAAAAGGCAGTCCTAATTCATAAAGATGTTGTTCTCTAGCAAAGATGTAAAACTATATATCCACCATCCAGTAGGCAATATGACTGAATCAATAGCTTAAAGGCCGAGCAAACGACTCAGTGTAATTAAGCAAATAGTTCAGCACAATAGTATGGTTGTTGAAGAGTATTTCCCACAAGTTTTCTCACTAAATATATAGGTAATGTAAGGATATCAAATATTACATGAATTACATGCAGAAGTGAGCGGTGAACAGCCTTTGATGCACCAGCTTCTTCTCTGATCTATTGGGGCACACAAATCAGTTATGAAATGCAGAAGCACAACAACATCTATTAAAGGTACCAAAACAGACGTGATTAAAGAACCCATGGAGGTCGCACTAAGCAAATGATCATCCTGCTGAAGTCAGCTTAATATCTGGTACGGTAGCAAATTAGCTGAATTCGCCAAACTAATCAACTCAAATTAAAGATAGTATGCCTGAACCAGTCGAAGCAAGCATACAATAGAAAAGCAGTTTTTGATCTGAATATTCTGGAGAAATAGTAAAAGAAAACATGTGAGAAGAAGGTTCACATAGCAGTTATTCATGACAAATTCATAGAGAAAGAAAGAAGAGGTGATGAGCTAGGGAAATCACCTGGGCTGCACAGCCGAGGGGCGAGGGCGGACGTACTCAGGCTTGGCTGCTGCCACCAGGCCCAACGAAAGAGGAATTTTAGTGCAGCCCTAAATTCCTCTCAAGGGCACCAAAGTGTCGCCTCGTCCATCCATTTGAGTTGCCGCGGGCCTCGTCGTCGACGTGGACATGCACTCCTCGTGTGCGCCCGCTCTGCAGCGTTGCGGTCGGGACACGCCGGCGACCAGAAGCGGTGGCCGCCGATCGTCATGGAATCAGGGATGCGCCGATGGAGATTGAGCTCTTGCGTGAGGCGGCCTTCGGGTCATCGCGGCCGCTCGCTGAGAGGAAGAGAAATAGAGAGGATGAGGAAGAGATAGAGAAGATGGGACATAGACAGGGTGTGAGGCGGGTGTACCTGCACGGCACGCGGCCGTGGTCGTCGTTGTGGTCCTCCACGGCGCCCTCTGCTCCGGCGACACGATGCAATAATTTCAATAGAAAGGGATAGCCAGCAAAATTTTAATGCTACTGTGAACTGAAGATGTATCTGTGAAATCTGAACACAGATATTCCCAACATGTCACGTTGTATTGCACCGTATACATGCATAGTCTTCCAAAAAGAAATTCATGCACTGCAGCATGTCTCTTATATCAAGTCTATCCATATCTAAAACTGAAGAATATGTGGTTGAGTTGACTGCATGATTTCCATAACCAGTAAAACTCGTAGGGATAATAGTATGCAATTATAATTTATCAAACTTAGGAGGTGTTAAAACTACTTACCATTTATAAGACCAAGTGTCTTTCCCATCGGTGAGAGTTAGGCTTTCCTTGCAGGAGAATGAAATACATAGTAACCGAAGGCCTCATGTAAACGGGAAGGAGAAAAAATATTACTTGGGTTATCATATTTCGAGACCTCCTAGACAAAGAAACCTTGATCTTTTACAAACAAAATGAGATGAGGTCAATGTTGCTATAAAATTCGTCCATTTCAAAGAGAGATTGGACACTTCCCACAGTGCAGATAGCTAATTTGTTGTGTCTCCCAAGATGCTTAACTGAATCCTTCCATCAAAAAGAAGCTTTTGATCACAATGCAGCTCCCAAATTAGATGCACGCAGGAATTGGAAGAACAAATGTATCCAACAGAAAATTGCCAAATAACTATTCCATTATAAGTACCGGGGGGAAACAACTACCACATGGCAAGATCAGACGAACTGCAGTCAGTCATACTGCCACATGAATACCAATGCGTCCAACAGAAAATTGCCCGATAACTAATCCATCAGAAGTACCAGCTGGAACAACAACTCCCAAATGGCAATATCAGAAGAACATTAGTGAGTTGTAGTATCGCAAGAGTGAGAGGAGCACCAACACCACCATTCATCTGAGTAACTCTACAAAGTGGAGATGGAGCACATAAACCAGAGTAACCGCAACCTGCTGACAACCAAAGGAACACTAATCAGGCCTGGTATCAAACGAAAGCAGAACGTACCTGCCAAGGACTGCAACGCCAGAAAGATTTGATGAATCTTCACTTCAACCGAGAAGCACCACTCTCCAACACAAAAAAGGAGACCTACCATGGCCAGCGCGAACAGGAAGATGCTGGCCGTCGACAACTCCAAGGGCACGGTGGTGGCGCGCCCACGAAGAAGGCGCGACATAAGGAAATTCGGGGATCAGCAAAACGGAACAATAAATCCATAGAAGGTGTCCATGTACAACTCCATCTCCGCCGCCGTCACACCACGACAGCACGCAGACGAATCCCCAAGCCGAAGACGTCCAGGAGGCCCGTCGTGCCGCGAGGAGCCCGTCGTGGACAACCATCGCGCAGCCCACCGTCGCCGTCACAAATGGCTCTCCCTCGCCGATGCACGCGATGTTGAGGACGTCTTCCCTGACGGCGAGTCGGCCAGCAAGGTGTAGTGGAACAGCGCACGTTGAGGCCCTTCCAGCCTCGCTGGGCTTGGTGACCGGGACATCGAGGAGCGGCACCGCTGGCTGCCGAGAGGAAGAGTAGAGGCGTGGGGGATTGGATGGCCGCGGTCGCGGAAGACGATGAGAGGACGAATGGAGAAAATTAGGGCAAGTGGCGACCTTCTCCTCCATACCTGCAGCAGCCGTCACGGCGGCTAGAGAGGAAGTGGACGGCACCGGGGCGATAGGAACGGGGAGAGAAAACTCTTTTTTTTCGAATCAGAGAGGTGTAGGCGTGGAGCTGCTGGACTGTTCGGTGGTGGCGACGACCGAACCGTTGAGAGGATGTCTAAGTGGGCGTAACAGAAAAACTGCACTGTAGATGTAGATTACTGTAGATGCGATCTATAGTACTCCCTCCGTTTCTAAATAAGTGTCACGGTTTTAAACTAGAGTTAGTTCAAAATGACGACACTTATTTAGGATCGAAGGAAGTAATAAAGTCTGATTTGGCGCGGTGGCTGAAGTGCTCCCCTTTCATATATATATATATATAGTAATGGAGAACTATCATCCGAATATTATATGAGGAAACAGGGAGAGAATATGGACATGCATGAACGGAGGCCGCGCACCTGCTACTCCATCAATAGCTCGAAGAAACGGCAGCGCTCAGAATAGGGAGAGGCGCTGGAGGATCTCGTGCGGTTGCGGACGCAACATACAATAGTAGGTCAACATCTCGTATTTTATAGCAGTATGGGTTGTACGGTTCACACATTCGGTATGTTGGTCTTCAGAGTAGCAGACCAGAAACACTGGCATGGACGACCTCATAACGTGGAGTGAGAAGACCTACTAGCAATTTAGAGCGTTAAAAGATCAGATCCGACGGTGTATATCGCCAAAACGCTAAGAGGGCTCCTAGCAGGTTGAATTTTACTGTTTTTTTAATTAGAGCACGTGCAACGTTATAAGGGCTAGACCCAAGCTAAGAACCGACACATGCAGTGAGTCTAGCCAAAAATAAGCATTGCAGCGTCTTAGCATAGCCCATGGGCCCTATCCAAGAAAAAAAATAAAAATATCACTGGAACCCTTTTCTCACCATGTAGACACTAAGTGGTGGACCTATAGCAGACTTTATTCCTTTAACATCTCTACTACTAATAAAAGAGCAAACATTATCTTTCTTAAGTGCACCCCATAACATATACCCGGACCTACTACCACCGTAGGATTAGGCTTATGGAAGTCAATCCAACAGCTAGCATTAGTCTACTTGATGTCTTGTGTGCACTTAGTAATTTAGCCTTGACTGACCGTACTCCACCAGGCAGAGGAAAAATCCCCACTCATTAAAGTTTCCGTCTGAAATAATCCTAATTAATTGTGTCGCTAATTACTCCACCTATTGCATGCAGCGTGAGCCTAAAATCCAGCCAATGCATGCGGCCAATTAAAAACATGCATGCACTCTCCTTTAACCATGCGAACAGCCAGGAGCAGATATTTTAGATTAATTAGAGTAATCAAATAAAATTAGGAGCATTAATAGGACGTCTTTTTTGAGAAACACAGTACAATCGTAGACGCTCACAACACGTACATGCACCCACCCCTATAAACGCACACCCCTACCCGTATGAGCACCTCCGATAGAAAGACCGAGTCGGCGGATAAGTTCCTCAGATTACCAGGTGAAACATCCATACAGTAATTACTTTAAGAACCTACAGTTGTAAGATGGTAGTTGGTATATTTTATAGTTTTATTCAAGTTATAAGCTGGCCACCATATCTATAGAATATAGATGTGTGCTAGGAGCCATCTTAAGAGAAATCATATTTCATTTCGGTCATAATTTCAATAATGTGGAAGTTGTGTATTGCCCAAAGGGCTTGCAATGTTGCTCCACCATGGTGTACTCATGGAGCTAGGCCATTATGAAACTTTGTTTTCCCAATTTGCATCGCAACCCGTGGCGGGCAGCATGCCCAGCATGTCATTGTAATGACTACCGCTGTGTTCCTAAAAAAGTGGTGGGCGAGCCTTTTTTACAATAAAAACATATACAATACGTATGTTTAGTCTTGATATTTAACTAAAAATCTCTTTAGATATTATGTTTCTATTATTTGAGACTTGCATTGATAAATATAACCGACGATCAATTAATGGGATTGATAATAAAAAGATAAACACACGTGCAGGCTAACTAATATTTTAGTTTAATTTCATCCATTATATTTTGTCTTAGCTTAAGGTGAGCCACCAATGAGCTCATGGGTAGATTTACCTCTAACAAATGTAAGCATACTATACATTGTGCAATATTAAGTTCCCTGTTTTATAAATCAAATAGCTATTTTGGGTCATCTATACTATGAACTCTAATTCCCTTTCTAAATATGTTATCATTCCTTTTCAATTATTCCCTTAATGCTCTAGGCCCTAAATCAGCTCTCACATCGGTATTTGGTACTTATACACTCTTTTTCTAAAGAAGAAATGTATCAAACTTTGGAGAGAGTGATTTATGTTCTTTCACAGATTGCAAGTCCGAGAGAGTTCTTGTTTGGATAAGTGGGTCCTTTAGATGACGGCAAGATTGTAGTATACGAGGATGATGTGGCAAGGGGATTTGTAAGCATGTTCTTTTCATACAAATTTTGATGTCTTAATATGTACGAGTGATCTTGCTGGATTATGCTCGCTGACTCATTTTGTAATTCCAAGGATAATTCACAATATTATACCAGTACAAATTGTATATGATTCATTACAACGGTTTTCTTTTGTGTACCACAATTGTGGCGCTTCTGCTTGATGACCGTTGTCAATGAAAAATTCTTATATGACACGTCAACCCTTTTGATTATGATGTCAACCCTTTTGATTATGTGAGATTTATATTTTTAATTGATTGGAATATTTTAATGCTATTTGTTTTAATAAAATAAGAATATATTTTATAAAATTTTATAGATAATATTAGAATGCATGTAACTTCAGAATATAAAAAATGACTTATTTAATACATATATTTACATTAATTGAGACGCGTGCACGTGCCAGGTTACTAGTTGTATCTAGTACTAGACTCGATCCTAGAAATTTTCTTACCTAAACTGCCATGCCGCACCTCAAGCCTGAAACCCAAAAGACACTCTTACATTCAACTTTTAACATAGCTACACACGCTCAGTGTCCATGATTGTTTGTGCATCGAGCTGCAAAGCAAATTTCATGGGACCACGATTACATACGCGCTACCAGACCTAGCTATTGCTTATAATTTATTTTCTACTCCTTTCGTTTTAAAATATAAAATGTTTTAGGTTTGTAAAACAAATGTATCTAGACCTTTTTTAGTGTGTATATTCACTCAAGTTTGGAACTATACACTAAAAAAAATCTAGATACATTTGTTTCATAAATCTAAAACATCTTATATTTTCAAACGTAGGGAGTACAAACAACACGGTGACCGCAAACCGTGTCCAGTCAAGCTGACAGTCTTGTATATTAGTCTATACCTTATTTGAGCACAAGTTTACAGTTTCATGATAATAAAAAGTATTTATGCTTCACAAGCATCAAGAGCTGCTGTGGTGTAGTGGTTATCACGTCAGTCTTACACACTGAAGGTCTCCAGTTCGATCCTGGGCAGCAGCAATCTTTTGAATATTTTATTTCTTTTGCAAACCAGATTTTTTATTGCGGGTAGACTGCTTTATTTGTTTTGCAATCCGGAAAGTTATCTTTCTTTTTGGTCAGTGCATCTGAAGAATCTGTGTTCAGTCAGAACTGCACAGCACTCCGCCACCAAGAATCTGTCACGAATGTTCAGCAAAACGCTCTCATCTATATCTGTACTACTATTAAATGAGCGAACATTTTCTTTCTTAGATACACCCGAACATATACATCTAGGAAAATTACTAGTACCACCAGATTGTCCAATTCAATGAAATCTAACCACACATCTTAATCTAATTGGATGCCCGGGTGCACTTAGCAATTACCTATGACGGACTGTGCTCTGCCCCGCGGACGAAATTTTCCGCACTCCGCTCCCGAGGAATCAGGAGAAATTGAATAGCTGGCACAATCAGATCACAATCGCCTGCACCCGCTGATGGCTGATCTCGCAAAAACCGCTACCATAGGCTAATTATAGTTATCTCCAGCGCCCAGATTGCTCCCTCCTTTTCCTCGATCCTTCCCCACAAACCCTTGCGCGTCGGGCTACAAAACTTGCTGCCACACGGCTGGGACACGCCGCCTCTCCCATCCTCCCCATGACAGGGATGGCGTCCTCTCCACCGTCCCTCCATGCATCTCGAGACGCAGACCATATGCATCTGTTTCTCCGTGCGACCAAGCAAGTGACAACGTCTAGGTTAGATCAAAGCCAACCACTTCCTTGCACTTGAATCCTGCTGTGCTATTTTATGCCAATCCGATCCCTGTCATTTACATGTTCGTTGATTTGCCGGTTTTTGTGAATTTTAGCAGCAACAAGTTTTTGTGGGGTGTGGAAAAGCGTGAAGCCGGAGGAGCGGAAGGGTTGGGGCGGCAACAAAAGGGAGGAGGGTCAGGTGTGCGGGCTGGAGTTCGAGGTGCACAACCAGGACATGTTCAAGAAAGAGGTAGGCAACAAGCGGGAGGAGACCTGGGTGTTCTGGCATCGTCATCATCGTGGTCGTGGCATTCATCCTCCGTCCTAGCTAGGTGCGTTATAATATGCTGGGTACTTGCATGGTAGGTGTTCGCCAAAAAATTTCGTGATGATTGAGCAGACAACTTAGTTTTGTAAGGGTAACAATTGATCAACAGTGTGATTTATTAACTGCTGATCGATCCTAATTACTTGAGGTTCTGAACGTGTATATGTGCATGTAGATACCTGAAATCGGCACAAGAGAAATAGATTGATCCAGTATGGTCAGAGGATGGCCATGGTGTGGCGTCATAAAGTTGTTCTGTCACCAACGCAGAATCCTCTCCCCGCAATGCATGCATAAGTAAGAACATATGTCCGCACTGCTGTTCGGCAATATTGTTAACAGACACGCAATCCATATTATCCATTTTTTACGACCATCACTTGTGGTTGCATAGACCAAATTCCATTTTCTAAGCATTTTGACTTCTCAGTTTATAGAATTTGTTCAGTGTGCAATCTGCTATGTCTAAGGAGTAGTGTTACATAAACTAAAACTAAAAACCTGGAGTGGTCGGGCATGAAGTTCAGTTCTGTGGAATAAAATATACAATTTGTATAGTACAGCACAATGTGCTATTCCAAGTTACCATACTCTATCCTTTCTTCTTAAAAGTGTTATGCAGGAAACTATAGTTTCAAGATCTAAGTTCTCGACAGCATAAGTATATATCTATAACTCTAATTATCTGTTACATTAAAAATTAGTTATTTTCTTCACTGGATAAAATGATGTTTGTTTCACAGGATGCGCGAGAGAAGTATTTAATGTTGTTGCTAATGGTCGCAATGGTATAGTTGTTGACAAAAAAAGGGCCTTCTCTATATTATACTTCTACATTCATCTGTAGACCCAAGCTTGTCTCTATAATCGTTTGGTGGACAGGATTTGGGTACCGATAATAAAATAATCTCGGAGTGGACCAAGAATTCCGGTAGCCATGGTAATCGGAGATTACTGGTCAACCACCCGATGAGATTCTCAAACAAAATTTGAACTTTTAACTTGATAATGTATAATATAAATATTTTGAATATAAAGTTTGGAGGAGGAGGAAGCAAAATTCCCTGACAAATGAATTGGGGCATGGGGTTATAGAGGAGGGGGAACACATGTCATTTAGGTTGGAATAACCAACTTGCCCAAATTCAAACCAAATCCAATGTTTTTTCATGATAAACTCATTTACCGGAAGGGGCCGGGAATTCCGGTCACCGGCCGCTCACCACGGTATTTCACCCGGTAAACAAATCTCCGTTTCATAAGCTAGACTATCCGTTACAATGACCACTATTGCATACGTGCAGATCATGTGGCCTAGGGAGCAATTTCCAGGACTAGAGGTATATTTTGCCATCAAATGTGCTAACCTTTTATTTTTCCCAACTTCCTATTTGATCTTGTTGAGAATAAGAGCACGAGAATTCGAAGGTCTTCGCTATTCTGACAACCTAACAATCGACAGGTAATTATGTATGTCCTCAATGAAAGTTAAGGAATAGTTAACATAACAGAAAAATGATTATGATGATGAACAGTTATGCCTAAAAATTTTGCAACACTTATTTATTATTGACAAAAATACCAATTGTGATTATGTGATCATTGGCACTTGAACAATATTATGTACTTTCTAATTGGCATATATTTGGCTAGATTTAACCCTTGATGAGGTCAACATCCCGCTCCCCCTCTGGTAATAAAACGCGGGCAAGTACCATGAACAATTACTTAGAACACATTATACAGTCCCTAAAAGAGGATGTCCATGATCTGCACTTCATGTACATTTTTCTCCTCATAAATCGGTCTGTTTCTAACAATCATCTATAATCAGGTTATTGAACTGATGCTTGTGGGTGCACTTATTGAAGCTAATGATTATTTGGGAACAGCTTTGGACGCTGAAAAGCGGAGGAATTTCGGAAGACTTACTGTTGATTAATATTATTGTGTTGTGTAATGGCTCATCCGTTAGTGTATCTCTCATCTTGAACTCCGGAGGCTTATATGGGCCTTCTGGATATATATTGCTTTTGGGTATTTGGGTTGTGTATGCTTTGCTCTAACCATGGACCGTTGTTTAGTATAATCTTATAGCAATACATTGTTTGGCACCGTATCAGTAGTAAAGAATTCTTGACTTATATACATTTACAACTTGCATATGCAACTACCTTATACAATAGGTATATTGTGAGGGTTTAACCTTCAGTTGGTAGTGAATTGTATATCTTATCTAAACAACTATTTTCATGTGAGAACAAATATATTTTTCTTGCTTTGTGGAACATTATTTAAGTTTAGGCATGCTAAGTTTTCCTATTATCAACTAGATTCATGTTTTCATCGAAGCATTTTAAATTTTTTTTTACTCATTGTCCTCTCTGAAATATTATAATGCTTTCATTTCACTGTGCAACGGTGAGCCAATGTATATGATAAATCTGTGAGCCATTGAGTAATCTAATCATGTGCTGCACAAACAAGAAACTGTGGAAGAAACCATTAGTGCTCTTACTGTACCAAAACTGCTAACCTCTGTCAGATAATGGAAGAAACCATTATGTTTAATTTCATTATGTTATAGGCATAGCCATGCCAAGCAGTGTTCTGATAAATTGCATCATGTGTTTTCAAACACTTTTCCAATTTGCTGTTGTATTAAAATACAACTCTCTTCCCCACACGTAGGTAGGAAAAAAAGTAAGGAAATTAAGCTGGGTATTGATTGCTGCACTTTATTTTAGAAGTTCAGACAACAAATGTCACACATGTCTTTAGAAGTGGAGCTTTGGAAACAGCTTACTAATTCTTTTGACAGTACATTATTGGTTGAGATGTGTAGTACCGCATCTCACTATAAGTTCTGTTGTGAACATCGGTGTGATAGGTCTTCCTTTGATAAGGGTGATTTGATCACCGTCAGGAAGAGCTTCAAGTTTCAAATATTGGAACATATTTGACCATGTTCTATCTTGTCATATGAAAATAAGACTTTCACCATAGAATAAATTATAATAGATTAATTGTAGAGACGTGCGCTTGCACGTGCATGACTACTACTCCCTCCGTCCCGGTTTAAAGGACACAATTTGCAATTCTCTCGGCCCTAGGTGTCATCTAATTGGTCCATT
Organism: Avena sativa; assembly: GCA_916181665.1. NCBI lineage: Eukaryota > Viridiplantae > Streptophyta > Magnoliopsida > Poales > Poaceae > Avena > Avena sativa. The sequence continues at coordinate 361,819,477 of OV702279.1, read as the reverse complement.
TAATAGTATGGAGTAGAACATGCATAAGCAGAAAAAGAGTTAGAAAAGTGTTCACGTTTGTTCACACATGTGCATGCAAGCATTTTATTACTTTCACACAGGAGTAATTACGATATTAAATACTTTTATGTCTAAGTATTTTGGGATTGCATGGTTTGCAAATTGTGTCCTTTAAACCGGGACGAAACAATCTCTGCATCTTTCTATCTCTTCTTTGGTCGAATTGCACAGCAATTCTGATCGACCCATGGCTGGCACGTCACCGTACCGTGGAACCTTCAGGCGAACGCTGAACCTTTTTATACCACCTTCAGGCGAACACGCACCGGCTGGAGCAGTACAGCGACAGGCAGGCTACACACTTGGTCACGTCAACCCACACTCAGCGATCTTGAGAAAGAAGAAAGAGAAAGAGGGGAGCAGCGGGCGATGCGAGGCGGCGGGCGGGCGCGGCAGAACGCGATCCGGTCGGGCATCGTGGTGCTGGGCGCCGCGGCCTTCGGCTACCTCTCCTACCGCGTCGGCTTCAAGCCCTACCTCGACCGCGCCCAGGAGGCCATGGACGCCCACCTCAACTCCGACGCCGCCGCCGCCGCCGCTTACACGGCCGCCGCCGAACACCCCGGTGGGTACGGCGACCTACCGCCGTCAAAGGACCCGGCCGTCGTGCTCCGCGACTGAATCGCGTAGCCGCGCCTGTACCTACCTTCGGCAGCGGTTTGTCTGGCTGTGGCATTCTGTCGAACACTCTGTAAGCTGTAAGCAGACCACAATGGAACCACTGTCTTACTGTCTTGGCATGGCACCTCAAGCTTCCTACTGTTATTTACTTATTCTGGTACCTAAATTTCCCTGGTGTTATCTCCATGGTTTTAAAGCAGTTTGTGCGTGATCCATACAAATGAACTGTTCCCCCAAGTCTCACTTGGACTGCATTTGCCTGCTCATATTGAAGTGATGTGAGGTCCGAATATGCTGAAAACACGATGGTTTCAGATGATTGATCCTGGAGTTCTTCAGAGGCTTTGACAAAGCATTTTCAGATTGTAGCAGTACTGTTGCTAGTAACCATGTATATGCTCACATCCAACGACCCAACACGTACACACAAGTCAATTTGTCGACCCACCAATACAGTGGAAATGGAACTGAACTGATCGCCGCCGTGAATTGCAGCCGCCGCCTCCTTCCTCTGTGCAGCAAACACAAAAGAGAAAGGGAGCCCCAGCGGCAACAACCACACACTGGCATCTATATAAAATCCCCTGCTACAAATGATAACGCGAATCATATTGGCCACAGTAATAATAAGATTACAGGAAGGTTAAATGGTCAAGCTATCAACGTTATTAAGAGTAAAGGATCTGAGACAGTGGCAACCACAGGATGCCGTCCAGGTTTCGGTACACTACTACAGCGAGGTTAACTTGTTCAGAGGCTATCTACATATATATGCGCAAGTAAGCAGTTCACTTGCGTCCACTAGCAAGAACCAAGCAACACGAACCAGCATCGCAATGCAGGATTCCCTTCTCGTTTCATATCTTCAGTTCGGCCGATCCAGTCACATCATCAGACCTGTAGGCAGGACGAGGCTGAGAGCGGTAATAGGGACCACCATATCGAGCTGGCCCTCCTCCAGCTCCCGAAAATCGCTGGTGGCAAATTCCAGGCCCTGCATTGTAGTATGCAGAATGGGCAAATGAACCGGCGTGAGATAACCTGGGCTGCTTGTGAAACCGATGCTGCCTCGCCTCTCGCGCCATTTGCCTCCTCTGCCTGTAATAGTTCCTCTTGCGCTTCCTGCTCTGCCCCTTCTTCTCCCCTGGGTTTTGCCCACTCCATCCTTGTCCAGGCGCCTCTTGCTGCTTTAGCTTCAGCTGCTGCTGCTCCTTCTCTGGTTCTGGCTGCAGCTCTTGTGCCTCAGTTTTCTGCTTCTCCCGGAGCTGCACTTCCAGCATCTCTAGCTCCTGCTGACACTGCTCTTGCTGCTCTTCACTCAAAGCAGGCGAAGTAGCGTCTGACAGGCTTTGCCTTTTGTGTGCGTATTCATGTAATAGCCGCGTGATCTCTGCCTTGATGCTGTTGCGGTGGACAGGCTCGATACTGTACTCATCGACTGCCCTCCATGACAATATTAGAGCATTGACCTGCTTCGTCATGGCCTGGTTCTGTTCAAGGGAAAATTCAAAGGGATTAAACCAGTTGGACAGAACCGACATGTTTGCATATCAGTATATATGGAAGCAAAATTTTATCCTGTGAAGTAGCTGGATGCTTTTGTCCAATTTTCTAGAGCTGGTTGGATATTACTAAGAGTACCAACTACTCCACAACATATTAGTTAAACTGCTTTGGAATATGTGAAATTTAGTTCTTGAAAAGAGCTGAGGCTGCCTTTTCCGTTGGGTATAACTGCGTGTACATTTTGATTCAGAAAGTTCAGTTTTATGACATAGAGGATCTACTATGAGTGATAAAGCAGGTGGTCACATTCTATAACTAGTCACATTCATATGAACATAACTAGTATAAGGACAATTTTAATCAGATATCTCCTGTACAATTACGACAAGTCATGTTTATGAAAGATAAGACATTCTTATCCGAGATAATGGACAAACCAGAGACTCCGGCGAATCGCTTTCCATGCTTAGTATCTCTTGAGCAGTCTTCTTAGCCTTGTCAACATATTCATTCATGATGGAAAGTGGAGGATATTTGTCGGTCAAATTCAAAGTACATGCAAGTCTGATAGCATCAAGTTCTTGCCCATTCTCAATCAGATGATTGACTGAGTCTGCATAAGAATGAGTTGACAACTTAAAATAGGAATTGCAACTGGCAAAGCGAGTATGACAGAGCTAAAAATCTAATCATCAAATGTATTATTTAAATAAGCAGTTCAGGAATATCAAGAGTTCAACATATGTTCTGCTACAAGTAGCAACGCTTTTTAGATAATGGAAGAGAACCACTTGAGGCAAAAAAATATCTGCAGGTAGTAACTGCAAATGAAACATTGGAAAAAGAGGTTAACCAGTAACAGACCATATTGTCAGGCGTTAAAAGGTGCGTACAAGCATGATAACAATAGAATATGCATCAACAACAGGTGATACTGATATTAAGACTTGGAACTAATACTAAACATATTATGTGCATGAATGACCAAGTGTCAGTCTGACTAAGCATCAACAGAAGTACATGGAAAAATATGTATTCCTCATCAGACAGAAAGAATCGTCATGCAAGAAGAGCATAGTTGGAAAATCAGTAAAAGACTTGTTTAGAATGTGGGAAGTCGTCCCTTCTTATGGGATTAGATTTGTTTCCTGTCAAAACTATTGTGTTTTAAATAGGGCCAAAAATGCGGGTTGGCAGTAGAATTTTAACTTGCCCAGCTAGAGCTCGGTAAATATAAACAATAGGATATTATTTTTTTAAAGGCTAGCAAAATCAGCTTTGTCTTCCATACATTTCGTCTTGTGTTCAACACAGTTTTCTACTGCAAATGTGCAAGCAGTGAAATTGCTCTACAGAGGCTGCTCATATTCTCGAAAATTGCCTTTGCTGTTGCCTGCTAGTATATTGACTATTATGACAAGGGCATGGTAGAATTCGAGAGAGAGTACATGGAACAGTAACCTCGCCTTAAAGGGGCGTGATGCGTCGACTACGTGCATATTAGAAATTTTATGTAGGATACGTTGGTTCACATCCGAAGAGCAAGCAACGCTAAGCACCCCTTCACGGGCATACCAATCTCAATAGGCCGCATGAAAATGATAGTGATAGGTTTGCTATCCTAGTCTTCTGATGATAACTATTGGTGAAAGTTGTTTTGGAGACTGTCAATGCCCAAAACAATATCTAAGCAGAGAGGACAGCCATCAGACTGAAGTGCACCACAAAACTCATCTGAGGTACTAACTTCCAACAGGGGTTTGCAGAACAAGCTCAACATGGAAATGGGAAGTTGATGTCTGATGACACGATTAATGAAGAACTGATGACACTGACTTTGACTGCAACAATTCAGGAAATCATATATGTTTCAGCACCGAGAGCATACCAGTCATGGTGTGAATTAGCCCGAGACAAGTGCAGAGGTCGATGCAGCTCTGCTTTTTGTTGCGCGGGAGGTTGGCAAGGTGGTTGATGATCTCATGGGCATGGAACTCCAAGGTAATGTTGTATGAGACAAGGAATCTCAGAAGGCCCCATAAGGCCAGACGGCCAAGGTCCCTGCAACATTCAGGTTTCCCAACCATCTCCTTCCAGTCTCGTGCGAGCCGACTGGCCTGCTCCAGCGCGCCCACCGACGGCTTGTCGTCGAGGTCGCGGACACGGTGGAGAAGCGAGACGCAGTTCTCCCAGTGGCTGTCGTTCTTGGGCTCGGTTCTGAGCAAGAAGGCCCTTACGGCGCCGACGACGAGGGCGTGGGGCTCCGCGGCGCCCAGCAGGGCCGGGAGGAACTGGCGCCGGGCGCGGAAGCATCTCTTGTTGCGCCAGTAGAGCGCGTCCGCCAGAGACGAGGTGTCCATGTTTGCGCACGCCGCCACAAGATCCCGCCTCACGGCCTCCTCCGCACCGCCTGCAAAGTCCGGTACCGGCACCTTCTCCTTCAACAATTCCCCATTGCTTCGGTACGCTGACGACGCCGTTGCGGTCTCCTTGGCATTCTCGCTCTCCTCCTCCAGTTCAAGGCCAGGAGATGCTTGGTCAGGAGACGCATCGATTACCTCCTCCGCCCTCCCGTCCTCCTCGGCATTGAGGTCCGAACACGCCCCGTTGGCCCGCTCCCCCTCCTCATCGTTGCCCCTCACGTGGTGCTCGGGGTAGGGCTTTCGGTCCCCGTTCCCCCGATGCTCGACGGGGTCGGTGCTGGTTGGGGCCGCGGCCTGGAGGGACTGGAGCTTGAAGAAGCGGACGTCGATGGAGGACTGGAGAGAGGAGATGTGGGTGTCGATGTCGTCCCAGGTGAAGGGGATGGGAATGGGGGAGCTGGCGACGAGGCGGTCGAAGGACTCCCGGAGGCGCTGCTTCTTCGCCGGGAGGGCGGCGATGGCGGCCTCCAGCTCCGCCGTCGCCGAAGCCATTCGGGGCCGGTCGGACCGTCTGAGGACCGGAATTGGTGCCGGAGCGGAGAGTGGGGGCCTGGGGTTTGTTGGTTGGGGCTTTAGAGCGTGTCAGGCATTCTTCGCTCCACTGCAATCCAGCTTTTAATGACGGGCTGTGCTAATAGCATCTCCACTCGCCTACCACGAGGTAGATTTGGAGGCTGAATTTTGGTTCCTATGTCGAAAATTGGTCCAGTCACGTATCTAAGGACCTGTTTTTATCTGGCTTTAGACATAAATGAGCCATCAACGTTTATCTTAACCCAACCTACTGGTGCTAGTGACCAACACCTGGGTGGTGCATTCTCCTTCCTAGTTATGGCGACCTTGTCATAGGAATCAACATGGGCAGGTGCTTTTCCTTTGACGTGATCAGCTTAAGGATAATAATTGATGGTAAATAACGTATCCAAATAGTTGCATAAGAAGCAACAAGACGCTTCTATAGGTGGCGCCGGCTTAAAGTGTGTCACATCGTTCCTTACAAGATCCTTCATAGAAACATAAAAATTATTGCGTTGTCCATCTCCATCTTCCCTTCTAATAGTTCAGAAGCCACTCCTTTCTCGTATTGACGATAGTCGATGGGTCCTGCATATGCCAGATTTCCATCATTGCACTCCAAGGAGAGATCGCAAGAGGGCACCTGCAGAAAGCATGGACGTTGTCCTCGCGTTCAACACCGTATAGAATACCTTTTACATTTATTTTCCCAAGTTGCAAGAGCATGAGTAGCTAACTTTCACGCGAAGATGCGTACCTTTTGGGGGAAGGGCACCCCCAAATTGCCTTCTAGATGGCATGATGATCATCTGTTACCCTGCTAGTGACGTCTATATAAGGTCGTTGGTGTTCTTTCGTCACCAACCAATACGCGCTCTGAATAGTGAAGAGGCCATTCTTCATCCGATCCCAGACTAGAACATCATCCATCTGTCGAGGTGATGGCCTGATATTGAAAATTGCTTGGACGTTAGATTGCATGAAATAACGATTCAATAATTCCACATTTTAGGATCCATTAGTATCTAGTAGTTCAGCAACCTGGCGGATACAACAATCACCTTGCCGATATATCGGTCTATAAGAGTGCGGCCTAGGGATCCAAGGGTCCCTCCAAACTGTAATTGACGACAATTTCATATTATCCATACCAATCCTTTTTCAATAACTCTAGGTCGTATTGGATAGCTTTTTTTTTGAACCATCGTATTGGATAGCTTGACAGGTAGATGAAGCATTGCCCATAAAGACAGTGTCTTGAAGTTGGACCGCGGGGTAGTACTTGGCCTTGACTACTCTTGCACATAAGCTCTCGGGATTTAACAGGAGGCGCCAGGCTTGTTGTGCCAATAGAGCATGTTTAAAGAATCTGAAGTCACGAAAACGAATGCCCCCACAAGCTTTCGGCATGGTCAATTGATCCCATGCGCTCCAATGTGTCTTTCTCTTCCTCTTAATTGATCCCCACAAGAAGTTCCTAACCAGTCTAGTTAGGTCGTCACATAAAAAACCCATAATATATGCAGGAATAGCTTAACAAATAGATTTGATCAGCAACTCTTCACCACCCTGAGAGGGAAACCCGTCCTCCATCATCATAATTTGCTTTGTTAGAATCTCTTGTGGATTCTCAAAACCATCCATGTGCATGCGCCCATCCGGTGTGGGAAAACCGAGATAATTTTTCTTGCCCACCATCACCTTGTACCTAGAGGATCCATTTTACTTGCTCTTGGATAATACTTGGACATTGCTGACCGAATGTGCTGGAGCACTTAACTCGATTTATTAATTGGTCAGTTTCTTTGGCATACTAATCAATGCTACACATAGACTTCTCAGCTTGCTGTTGTGATGCTTTGAAGAACAAAATAGTGTCATCTGTGAATAAGAGGTGATATACCCCAGGTGCTCGGAGGAAAACTTTGATAGGGATGATGGCTATGAAAATATCCATTTTCCTCTGTGTTTAAACTTTATTTTTAGTCAAGCAATTGACAAAAATCTCTCTAGCCTTGCCACTAATGACTAATTATTGCAAAGATGTGCAATCCATTACTTTGAATTATATTGTGCATAAAATCATGCTTTTAAGGTGAAATCAGGAGTCATAAATTAAGATTTTGAGTAAGTCTACACGTCCAAGCAACCATGATGCCAAAGCCATTCGCTAGAGGCCATAACGACCATTGCTACGGGCAAGGACTGCCCGTACAGCCCGTCCATATCAGGTGGCAGCGGCTTTGCCTCATCAAACCCTACGACTTTTCTAAAGGCGCCTATATATTTTGAAGTCCCGGCCACGCGCAGAGGACCGTCATTCTCAAATTGCATTACAACACCACCGATGGAGATCCACCTTCATCCTCTCCATCCTCCATCCTTCCCCATAACCATAGCCATTAGCTTGTACTTGAGATCTCCTTGTGATTCGGCGACCATGGTAAAAATATTTGATTTCAATCTAAGTATTTTGCACAATATTTTCTATCCTTGATCTTATTGTGATGAATTAGTAGTCCTCACGGGCTGCGGGTTGGGGTGCAACCTCACAGCGATTATGTGCATCTAATCTATGGGAGCATTGTGTATTGTTTGAATAGAGGTTTGTATCTTTGTTTTTTTGTCTCTTGTCTTGATCTATGGACTTGTAGGTACCCAAGACCACAGAGATTGATAAAGGCATGAGGTGAGATACTTGGTTAGCGGCGATATCGCAGGAAACCCATTGATAGAAAGGGTGTATGGTTTTCACTTAGCGATCCACTCGGGAACAACAACATCATCACTTCTTAAGACTTTTATATGTGTTTTTACTTAATAATTGTTTGTATACCGGTGCTTTGTGGTGCAAACGGTTGGATCAAAAGACTATTTCTATGCCTGTGACTCGCAGGGGCTCTAGTATATCGGAATGTGTTGCACACAGATTTTATCTTTATTAAAACATTACACATGACTATGCTTATTTCTATCTTGATCCCATATGATGTGCAGCTACAGGTGAATCTTCGACCCTGGCCTATCTTAATCTATTAAAATAACCCACGATCTAAATTAAACTAGAAAGGTCTAGTAAACGAAGGTAAAATGAACAAACAAAGTCTTATATACATATCCTTATTTAATTTCCTTTTAGCATTGTTTCTTAAGGATCGATTAAACCTATATCTACTAGAAAAAAGTTACTATATTGCATCCGTGAATTCGGATCGAAGGTATCAAGGGACTAGTTCTATAACTACACACCACATGTAAGAAGACATGAAAGACAAATAGCAACAAAGAGGAACAAAGAAAGGAGATAAGGTATCACCTTTATTGTCAAAGGCCACGTGATGGTGCGAAACAATCCAAAAGGGCTCAATTGAGTTTAACAGAGTACCTTACCATGGAGACACAAGTCATTATCTAGTCCACCCAACAATGGGCAAAGCCCAACTTCTCCATCATCCGCTTCAAGAATCCCCAATCCACTCAATCATACGCCTTCGAGAGGTCTAACTTATAAGCACAACAATTGTTCTTCGGATTTTTTTCATTGTGGATGTAATGCAAGCATTCAAAAGCCAGAAGTGTGTTGTTGGTGATGAGTATTACCCGACACAAACGCGCTTTGCTCCTTTGAAATAATATCTCCCAAGATAGGTCGAAGTCTATTGACCAAACACTTTGAGACCACCTTATATACAACATTACATAAGCTTGATGGCCTGAACTCAGACATTTTCTTGGGATTATCCACTTTCGGTATAAGAACCAGGGTTGTATCATTGATACCACTCGGCATGACACCTGGTGAGAAGAAATGTTTAACTTCCACGGTGATCTAATTCCTGCAACAGACCCCAATTTCTTTGGAAAAAACTAGCAAGGAACTCATCCGGCCTAGGAGCCTTTAATGGAACGATCTAAAACAACGCATCTCCAATTTCTTTATCTGAAAAATCAGCACAAAGTTCACCATTCATTTCTTTTGTTACCTTTTCCTCAAAAATCTCTACCACCGGTTCAGGATTGAGATTTAGATCAGCAGAAAAATGTCCTCAAAATAATCCCTAGAAATATCTTTCATCATAGAGGCATTAGATTGCCAATTCACATCAGCATCCTCTAATCCCTTCACCTTGTTCTTACGTGTGTGTCATACAATTTTTTTGTGATTTTTTATTAAGATCACCTTCTTTTAGCCAAATGATTCGTAATCTTTGTGGCCACATCATCTCTTCTCGGTATAGTAATTTATTCATTCTATCTGTCACATCACGGATCTCTTCCTTGTCGGCGTCCACATCCATTAGTTCCTCTAGTCTGGTTCTAGATTTCTCAATTTCCTTCACAACTGAACCAAATGGGTTCTTCCTCCAAGATTGAAGCATTCCTAGTACCTCAGTGAGGCCCTTCCCAATCTCACTCAACGTCCTTCTTTGCCCAGCATCATACCAAACCATGGCAATATGCAAGGGAAAGCTGGCATCATGCTCCAACATAATATCATAGTGGTTACGATAGGGCCGATGTGTTTCATCCTCTTCCTTCAAACATTTCAGTACAACAGGGTGGTGGTCCAAACTTGGCAATATCAGATGTACCACCAGTATCAAGAAACAAATCTCTCCAAGCATTACTCTCAGCCGCCCTATTCAAATGTGCCTTCACATTTCCTCAACCCCTTCTTTTATTATCATATTTGTATGGAACACCTGTAAACCCAACATCAGCAAGTTCATATGTCTCTAGTGTATCACGAAAAGATAACATTGGTTGTTCTGATCTAGCACTAGCCAAAAAATATTCAAAGGACCACAACGCCTCATTGAAATCAACTAGCACACACCAAAGTAGGTTCGATCGAGATCTCATATAATAGAGTTGACTTTATGGGCTACTCTCTTTGTCCCGGTGTATTATTTTTGCGCGTAGTCCAAGGTCTTTGATTTGACAAACTTTAGATGATATATATATATATGATAAAAATATCATTAAAATCCTCGGATGTTAAAATTTATAAAATTATAATTTTCATGTTATATATTTGTTTTATATAGGTCAAAATAACAACCTAGGGACACACATAGGACTAATACACAGGAACGGAGGGAGTAACGATTTTTCTCATTTTCTTTCTTTCTCTTTTCCCGCATTTAATGATTTTGTCTAGTAGCACGCGTAGAGACCGGCTCTTGCATGAGCCTAGTCATAGTGAAAAGTATCATACACTACTAGTATCATGCATATGATATTAGTGTATATAAATAACCCCTTAATGCATGGTATGATGTAGTAATATCATAGTTTTATCATATTTATGGATTTGTAGGATCCCAATATAAACATGTGTACAAGATCTATTTGTTAGTAATTTTATAGTTTTATATGTTATGATACTATATCATAGCATGATATCACTTTCATCTCTCTCGTTATTAATTAGTGTGTCACGTCAGTTTTTTTATGCTTGGAAAAAGCATGATACTCCCGCTCCCCGAGAGCCCACTATTTATCCTTTTTACTCTTCTATTTCCTTCATATAGCCAAAAAATATCATGTGAGTAGACTTATATCCTATTACTATACTTGCTATAAATATGCTCGGTGTACTCGTGCTTTGTGATCCGTGCAAAAAGTAGTGATAATAATTACAAACATGGTCATAAAAATGTGAATATATCGCTAGAAAATAGACATACAAAGTCAGTACATATTTAATGGGGAACGGATACACTACAAATTAAGAGGATAATAAATGCAAGGATAATAAGTAGCAGTTAAAATATTTATGATCCTCTGAATCTATGGGGTATGGCAGTTATTTAACATTTAAAGTTCAATTATTTTCTCATATAATCGCTCGAGCGAAAAGTTGCAATAATTAAAGACCCGCTAACAAATCAATTTTATTGGCTATGTACAAGAGTACATATTAATCACGTCAATAAGCATGCCTCCCTGGCTCATTACCTTTCACCTACCTTGGATTGCCTTTAAGCATCAATAAGCCTGCAGTGGAACATTTTCTGCCTATTGTTCAGAGAGTTGAGAGAAGATTGTGTGGGATTGCTGATTTTCTAAATTATGGGGGAAAATTGCAGTTGGTTAAATCTTTCTTATCTTCCCTTCCCATATATTATATGAGTTTTTTTGATCTTCCTGTCACTATTAAAGATCAGCTGATTAAGTACTCCCTCCGTTTCAGTTTACAAGTCCTGCACGTAGTTCTATGTCACCAAATTGAGCAACTTAGTATGATGTATATATTACAAAAAATATATCACCGAAAACTTTAGACATTGTATTTTCCAATGATATAATTTTTATATTATATAATTCAAATTATATAGGTCAAATTGATAACCTAGATATACGCGTAGGCCTTGTAAACTGAAACAGAGGGAGTATATGAGACAATGCTTGTGGAGGAAGAAAACCACTGATGTTCAAGCTAGATGTCAAGCCCTTGTAGCATGGAATAAAGTTTGTAGACCAAAGAACCATGGAGGTTTGGGGGTGCTTGACCTTAATGTTCAAAACTCAGCACTTCTTTTGAAGAATTTGGATAAATTCTACAATCACAAGGATATCCCATGGGTTCATCTTATCTGGAACACTTATTATTGCAATGGTAAACTGCTCGGAAGAAGTCTAGAGGGATCTTTTTGGTGGAAAGCACATCTGAAATTGGTTGACATATTCAAAGGAATAGCAAAGTGCTCGGTGGGTGATGGAAAATCCACTCTTCTCTGGACTGATATGTGGAATGATGGATGTCTACAAAATAAGCTTCCTCATCTTCTTTCTTATGCAAAAAATCCTCACATCTCTGTTTATGAGTTCTTACAGATGGCCAACATGCAAGATCACTTTTTTCTCCCTCTGTCACAACAAGCTTACCATGAATATCAAAGCCTTGAGCAAATTCTCAGTGATGGAATGCAGGGAGAAGCAGACAACTGGAGCTATATTTGGGGAAGTGCTATTTTCTCAGTCCAAAAGGCTTATTATTCATTATCTGGTTATCAGTCTGTGCAACCACATTTTTCCTGGTTGTAGAAGTCCTCTTGCCAGCAAAAACATAAGTTCTTCTTCTGGCTTTTGCTCCTTGATAGGCTAAACACCAGGAATCTTCTGAAAAGGAAAAGATCTGCTCTGGATTCATATGACTGTGTGTTTCATGGTTGCACAAGTGAGGAAACTATTCTACACTTATTTTGGGGCTGTCCTTTTGCAAAAGCATGCTGGGCTGAAATTTTCCCTGTCCAAGATTTTGGTCACAATCTTTTCGAAGCTTTGGCTAGTATCAAAAAAGGCCTAAAAGTCCCCTTTGCAATGGAAATTATTATCCTAGGAGCTTGGGGCATATGGATGTGCAGAAACAATGAAATCTTCAACAACAAGCATGCTTCCCTTGAGGAATGGAGGGCTATTGTTTCTCAGGAATTAAGATGGGTCCTGTGTAGAATTAAGAAAAAGAATTACCAGGGCCTCAAAGATTGGATTAGCAATAATTTAGATAGGAGATAGTTGCTCATAGTGTTATCCCTCTTTTGAGGTGGCTTGAAACTTGTAAATATTTGCTTGTAACTCTCTATGATTTATAAAAATTGCAGTGGGGTTCTTTATCCTACTATTTTACCCTCAAAAAAAATATTAATCACGTCAATTAGACCGATGGAGTAGGATGGATGTATTGTATACTCATTAAGAATGGTTTCTCACAATGATACAGTTAATTATCGTGTTTGTGATTTTAAAAAGCTAATATGATTGCTCAAAGTCACAAATATAAAAGGATGTTTGCCAAAAGATTATTTTTATTTTGCAGGCTTGAGAGCTAATAGAACAAAAAACGAATTGCTAAGTTAATGAGGTTATAGTTGTAATGTATTCAGAGGACTTCTGAAATTACCAAACAAATACTTGTGAAAGTGAATGTGTGGCCCCCATGTGTGGTTTTGGTAATTAATGACAATCTCTATGGACTAATGTTTGCTTTGAGTTACACTTATAGGAATTTTCCATTTCTTGGAACATGTGTTGGATTCAAGGTTGAAGAAATAAAAAAAATGAGAACATTAAGTAATGTGTGAGGGATTTGGGCCTATTGGAATCGTGTTGAAGAAAGAATATGATTCAAGGTTTATCAAGTCGAAGTGCAAGAGCAGTTTCAAGTGGATCAACATTGAATAAGAAATGAATAAGTGAAAGTTCAAGATACGCCATCTCTAAAAGATCACATGCTTGAAGCTTGCCATCCTTGGTGATCATGGATTGATAAAGACAAGTTCAAAGAAAAGGTTTCCCCATGGTGTATGGGGGAGCAATTCGTAAGTCTTCATCAAGCGAGCCTGAGCAAGGACAATCAAGAAATTCATTCCATGTTGAGAAGGACAAGATCGTCTTAATCATGCTCAAGTGAAATGCACAAGGCAAATGTATGATATTGATAGGTTTTATGTTTTTCCGGTCTCATGTTGTTAGTTGGGATACCAGGTTTAGGATAGATAGCCGTACTATCAAGAGGGACTCTCAAGTGAGTATCTCGATTGTATCTTTCGAAGAGAGCTCAAACCTTTGCATACTTAGCATCATCTTTCTTGGCCGTTCTTTGAATCTTATTCACGCGAGGATCTAGTGCTTGTGCTTATCTTCATGACAAGATCTAGTTCATCAAAACGGATTCTGTATGAAAACCTTGTTATATTTTTTGATTTTGTGGTATTTATCGCTTATTCTATGAGGGAGGTTCCTCAACTATATATAGTTTTTATTTTTGTTGGATACTACTTTATTTTATCTTTCCCACAAAATTGGTTTCATCCTAATCGGAGCTTCCAAGCTAAACTTCTTGAATTTGGGGTTTTGGAGATTTTACTAGTTCATCGCTTCTAGAGAGGTCATAAATTTATCCATTTGGTTTTATACTCCCATACTGGAGTGTAATGTTTGTTTACATAACCTTGTATATACTGTTGTTCTCTTCAAAACAAGCCCAAGATCATCGAAATCGGAGTCCGGATGAAAAAGTTATTAAAAATTTTGTACCATGTTGTCCACTGTTTTCTTGCCCTACTTATGTCGAAGGTTGGTTTCCTTCTAGTAACTCACTTTTACGTTCCACTGGAATTTCCAGTGGTTCATCGAAAGTTTCGGTAAAGCGCTAATCTGACCCAAACGGGCAAATTTATCTTGCCCTATTTAAGGAGACCTCCTTCCCCAATGTTTCCCCAACTTTTGAGGCACTTTTGGCTTGCTCTTCTACTCTATCTCCTCCATTGTTAACCTTCAAGAGCTTATCCAGATCTACCCCCTCTTATGATGCTTACATCTTTTGAGGAATTTGAGAGAGGAGATCTAGATCTACAACCCTACCTAAATAAATCCCTTCTTTGTGAAGGAATGCTTGGGATCTAGATCTCATCGAATTTGGTGTTCTGTTCTTGTGTTCTTCCTCTCTTATTCCCCGAATAGCTTTTGTAGGTTTGGTGTAATTTGATAGTGATGGATTTGCTATTGCATTAGGTGCATCAGTTTAAGTTCTCTATGGAGAATCGGTGATTAAAATCTTGTGGGCTTGTTACTCTTGGGTTCTTGGAACCCTAGACGGTTGTGTGGTAGTGGTGTTGCTCTCTTGGGGCTTGCAATTGAGTTGTGGAGATTTCTCAAGCTAGAGACTTTGGTCGTGATTCTTCGGAGCCTCCAGTTGAGTTGTGGATATTGCCCTATCTTGTATGGGTTCGGTGACCGCCATCAAGTGTCCCATAGTGGATCGAGTGTCTGTCTTTTATGGGACGCACTCAGGAGAATAAGGTGGTCCATTTGGGGCGTCGGTGAGTAGTGTGCCTTCGCATCTTGGGGTGAGGCCTTGTGTGGCGTTGGGTGAGCATCGAGCCACCACACCTCAAGGTGAGCCACTTGTGGCGTTCGGGGAGGATTACGCCATCAGACCTCTTCAACGGAGACATAGCTTATATGGAAGTGAACTTATGGATAAAATCATCGTCTTCGTGTCCATCAGTTATCTTTATACCCGAGCCCTTTACTTATGCAATTTAGATTGTTATAGTCACCGTGATTGAAGTAATTTGTCTTGCTATTGCCTTGTTGCTTGTATTTCTTAGCATATATTGTTGGTGCACTTAGTTCAACCTAGTGAATTTAGGTTTTGTGCTTGATAAATTAAACGCTGGTTTTATTACATATTTATTAGAGTCTAAACCATAATTATTTGAAAACACCTATTCACCCTCTCCCCTAGGCGACATTCGTTGTCCTTTCAACTTGTTTGTCCAAGTACGAGAGCTAATAACATACAGGATGGATTAGTAAACCATTGAGATTAACTATAATATTCATCTAGAATATATTTTAATGAAATGATGTATCTTGACGGCACCATATATGGACGGTGCATCATTTATACCACCTAATTCATCATTAATAACACATGGATTGTTGGTTCTTAAATGGCATTGATCGATCTTGCAATACAACTGGAATACTATTTTTTACTAGAAATACAACGCCATAAAATGTGTCGGGGGTACCAATAATGGACAGCTTGTGATATTGAGCAGAGGGTGAGATTTGTGGTGGGGGCATTATCGAGTTTTCCACTGTAATTGCCACTTATGATGCATCTACTGTTACCATGATATCCTAAGTGGTGAAAAGTTAAGAGAAAACAAAAACCATGATAGTGTCATACTCAGTTTCTCTTGTTTATTCACATCCTTGTTTTGCATAATTTAATTTTGACCATTATTTTGGATCGATAATATACAGATAAATGTATCGTAAAAAAGTTTTATTGGAGAACTTTTTTAAATAACAAATTCAGTTATAGAGTTTTTGTAGCATATAACCCATGTTTTGTTGGTCAAATTAATGATCAAAGTTGAAACTTAAAATACGTGAACGCTATGTAAATTTCATAGTGTTGTAGTATAGTTGATCTAAGGAACATAACTATGCGCTAGAAGAGAATGCGAGAAAAAAGAGGGGTATATGAGGCTGGTCCTGGTGGAAGTATCATAGCTAGTATCATGCATGCCATGTTGGTAAAAATCTGATATGACACAACAATTAATGAAGAAAGAGATGATTAGAGTATCATAGATAGATACCGTATCATAGCACGTAAAACTAGAAAATCCTCGTACAAATAAATCATGTACACAATTTTATATTGAGATTCTACAAATCATTGAATATAATACTAATATGATACTCCCTCCATATCGGTTTAAAAGGCTAGCACGTAGTCCAATAAAAAAGTTTGGTCACAACTTTGATCAACAAAATATGAATTATAATTTTCAAAAATTATATCATTAGATTCATATTCAAAATATCTTTTCAATGGTATAATTTTTGTGACATACAATTCATGTTTCGTTGGCTAAATATATGGTCAAACTTTTTTCTTAGACTACGTGATAGCCTTATAAACCAGTATGGAGGGAGTACTACCATATGATACCATGCACTATGAAAATAGTATCATACACTAGTATCATATGCATGATACTAGTAGTATGATACTACCACTATGACCGGCATGATGCACCAGATCGGAGAGTTAATTTGGCTTCCTTGGAAAACGAGCTAAGCGTTGTATCTCAATCACCAAATATGATCACTTTCGCTCTTCTTTAATTGTTCTATTCTACCACCTCATCAGCCTATCTACTACTCCTAGTAGTAGGACTTCGAGCGGTATCTACTTTTAGAGAGAAAGGGCACCAACTTATCCGGCTTTGAACTAATATATGGATACACTATCTAGCACTAGTAGAAAAACAACCTTTCATTAGGAGCTGCTCTGACCTCTAGTCCCGGCCCAGTCTGGAACCGGGACTAGTGCACTAGTCCCGGTCCGTAAAGTTTGCAATGGCTAGGAGGCAGCAACATACTAGTTCCGGTTCGTTGGGAACCTCTAGTCCCGGCTATTAATACAAGCCGGGACTAGAGCTATAGAGGGACCCAGGGGAACATATAGTCCCGGGTGGTTATACAAACCGGGACTAGAGATTATTATCTAGTCCGGGTTCTTGGTACCATGATGACCCACAAGTATAGGGGATGTATCGTAGTACTTTCGATAAATAGGATTGTCGATCCCAACGAGGAGCAGAAGATGTTGACTAGTGGTTTGGAGCAGAAAATCTCTGTAAATACTTAGCAAACAGATTTTTAGGGTTTTTTGATAAGGCAAAGAAAATAAAGTGCAAGTAAATAAAGACGACAAATAATTGCAGCAAGTGGCCCAATCCTTTCTTAGCAAAGTACAAGCCGGTGGTAATACTTATGAGTACCAAACGTTCTCGAGGACACATTGGAATACTGTCAAGTGCTTTCATTTTATATAGTTGATTAATCTTCTCTGGTTTGATAAGTGTTGTGTGGGTGAACCTGTGCTAATGTACCGACCTTACTTGGACTTGTGATTAAACCCCTTGCAAGCATCCGCAACTATAAGAAAGTAATTAAGATAAAAACCTAACCACACCCTTAAACTCTGAGATCCTACTCTCCCTTGTGCAAAGGTTTCCTAACGGGGGTTCATGTTTCTGTCACTCCGTCAACCCCATAATTAGTAGCGAAATACACAATGCATTCCCCTAGGCCCATAAATGGTGAAGTATCATGTAGTCGACGTTCACATGACCCCACTAGAAGAATAACACCACAACTTAAATATTAAACCATTGAATAATACCTCAACACAATTCCACTACTAACAACATGACTTCTCCCATGTTCTTAAGAACTAAACGAACTACCCACGAGACATCATATGGATCAAGATCAGAGATGATATGATGATGAATAACAATCTGAACATAAACAATAATTCAATGGTTCCACTCACAAGCATCAACTACAAAAGTAATCAACACCGGGAAATTTTCCCCTAAGAACTATGCAAGATTCAACACAATTGTTACAACAGGATGGGGTGGTGATGATGGTGCTGGTGGAGATGGTGGTGTGGATGATGATGATGTTCCCGATGAAGTCTAGCTTGATGACGGTGTTGATGGCGACAATCTCCCCTCTCCGGGAAGGAATTTCCCTAACAGAAATCTGTCTGCCGGAGAGCTCTTTCTCTCTCTGTAGTTTCCGCCCCGCAGAGGCGGCGGAATCTTTGTGTGGTCGCCCCTTACTTTAGGGTTTCGAGGAGAAGATATAAGCAAGAGGGCGGAGCCAGAGGTGGGCCAGGGTGGCCACACCCCCTGTAGGCGCGGCCTAGGGTGGCCCGCGCCTGGGGGGTGTGGGCCCTTGCGGCCCAACTCCGCCTCCCCTTTTGGCTTCCTTCATCTTCTAGAAAAATATGATTTTTCATAGTTTTTCTGGTATTTTTCTGATCTTTGCGAAAATTGTATCTAGACACCGCTTTTTCCATCAGAATCCTGACTCCGGCAATTCATCCTCCAAGAATCATCCAACATGCAAAAATAGATGAAATAACATAAGTATCACTTCTTAATATGAAATATATCAATGCATAGCAGCAAATTATGATATAGAATAGTGATGCAAAATGGACGTATCATAGCACCCAGGATTATATATTTCCCCTATATATCCCCTCCTTCGACCCTGCACAAACCCATCGCCATTTCCTCCAAGCTAGCTCAAGTTCATCCTCATTTTTTGTCCAAAGTTTGTCAAGATTTGGTGGCATCTATCAATCCAAGCTTCTAAAATGGTTAGGAACTTCAATCTTTCATCTCTTATTGTTAGTTTAGCTCAATGCTCTAGAAGTAGAGATGGATTTCATGGTTAGAAGTAGAGGGAATTTTAGATGTGTAATTTTAAGCAAATTTTGATTATACAAAAAGTTACTGAAAGTTGAGATGTGTATTTTTAGAGTTTCAGAGCTCATAATTGAATAAGGTTTTCACTGCTGGAGCAATAATTAAAAAGTCAACATTTTTTATGTTAACAGTTTTGTCCAATTCAAAAATTGATGCATGTAAAATTTTAGATTTGTAAAAGTAAATGTAGTAAAAATGATCCAAACTTTGTATATGATAGAAAATTTTAATTATACTGTAGATGAGCCGGAAATGGATGTACGACGCTCCTCGAATGTCTGACGCATTCATTAAAGGCGTGCATTCTTTCGTCGATTTGTCTGAGGCAAACAAGCGGAATGGTTTTATGTGTTGTCCGTGTCATGTCTGTCGGAATGAGAAGGATTACTCTTCCTCCAAAACCATTCATATCCACCTGATTCAGTCAGGTTTCATGTCTGGCTATATTTGTTGGACAAAGCACGGAGAAAGCAGGGTTATGATGGAAGACAACGGAGAAGAAGAGAACGATGACAACTATCCAATGTTTCTTGAATACGGTGCTACTACACTAGAAGACAATGAACAAGAAGAAGGTGAAGAACGAGCATTAGATGAGACTGCTGATGATCTTTGTTAGGCCATTCTTGATGTACAGAGCGAATGCGAAAATGAAAACGAGAAGAAGAAGTTGGAGCGCATGTTAGAGGATCAGAAAAAATTGTTGTACCCAAATTGCAAAGATGGCAACACAAATCTCGGTACCACACTGGAATTACTGCAATGGAAAGCACATAATGGTTTATCTGACAAGAGATTTGAGAAGCTACTGGGAATTTGAAAGATGAAGCTTCCAAAGGAGAACGAACTACCTGTCAGTACATACGAGGCAAAGAAGATTGTCTGCCCTCTAGGACTAGAGGTGCAGAAGATACATCCATGCATTAATGACTGCATACTATATCGTGGTGAGGAGTACAAGAATTTGGATGCATGCCGAGTATGCGATGCATTGCGTTATAAGATTAGACGAGATGACCCTGGTGATGTTGAGGGCGAGCAGCGCCCCAGGAAGAGGGTTCTTGCAAAGGTGATGTGGTATGCTCCTATAATACCACGGTTGAAACGTTTGTTTAGAAACAAAGAGCATGCCAAGTTGTTGACATGGCACAAAGAAGACCGCAGGAAAGACTCGATGTTGAGACACCCCGCTGATGGGTCGTAGTGGAGAAAAATCGATAGAGAGTACCCGAGATTTGCAGATGACGCAAGGAACTTAAGGTTTGGTCTAAATACAGATGACATGAATCCTTTTGGGGAGAAGAGCTGCAGTCATAGCACTTGGCCTGTAACTCTATGTATATATAACCTGCCTCCTTGGTTGTGCATGAAGCGGAAGTTCATTATGATGCCAGTGATCATCCAAGGCCCGAAGCAACCCGGAAATGGCATTGATGTGTACCTAAGGACATTAGTTGAAGAACTACTACAGTTGTGGCGTGACGAAGGTGTATGTATGTGGGATGATCACAAACATGAGCCATTTGACCTACGAGCGTTCTTGTTCGTAACCATCAATGATTGATCTGCTCTTAGTAACCTTTTAGGACAGTCAAACAAGGGATACAATGCATGCACACATAGATGATACTGAAATTATATATTTGGATAAAGGTAGGAAGAATGTGTACCAGGGGCATCATCGATTTATTTTGGCCAAACATCCCGCAAGAAAGAAAGGCAAGCATTTCAATGGTGAGGCAGATCACCGGAAGAAGCCTATCCGCCGTACTGGTGATGATATAGTTGGTAGGTCAAGGATCTAGGAGTAATATTTGGAAAGGGCCCTGGCGGTCAATATGTTCCAAATGACGCCGACGGACATGCGCCCATGTGGAAGAAGAAATCTATATTTTGGGAGCTACCCTATTGGAAATTTCTATAGGTCCGCTCCGCAATCGACGTGATGCACATGACGAAGAATATTTGCGTGAACCTGCTAGTCTTTATGGGTGTGTATGGAAAGACAAAAGATACGCTAGAAGCACGGCAGGACCAACAAGGTATGAAAGACCAAGAAGGCGTGCATCCAATAAAGACAGATAAAGGACGTCGGCTATGCTCTTACCCAATGTTAAGAATATAGCTTATCGGTAATTTATCGGCCGGCTGAAAATTAGCGATTTTCAGCATATCGGCCGATTTATCGGGCGATAAATTGGAAAATCGGACGATAAATCAGAAAATCGGCATATCGGCCACCCTTGAGTAGTGATAAATCGGACGATTAATCGGCATATCGGCCGATTTTTTGAGCAGTGCTCTTACCAAAGAAGAGAAGGAAATATTTTTGAAGTCCTAAGCAGTATGAAGTTCCCGTCTAGCTTCTCGTCAAATATAAAGGGAATAATAAATACGTTAGAGAAAAAATTCCAGAACCTAAAGTCCCATGGCTGCCATGTGCTTATGACACAATTGCTTCCGGTTGCATTGAAGAGGATTCTACCGGAAAATGTTCGACTACCCATTGTAAAGCTATGTGCATTCCTCAATGCTATTTCTCAGAAGGTAGTCGATCCAGAAATTCTACCGAGGTTATAGAATAATGTGGTCCAGTGTCTTATTAGTTTTGAGCTGGTGTTCCCACCATCATTCTTCAATATTATGAAGCATCTCATGGTAGACCTAGTTGAGGAGATTACCATTTTGAATCATGTATTTCTACAAAATATGTTCCCCTTTGAGAGGTCCATGGGAGTCTTGAAGAAATATGTTCATAACCATGCTAGGCCAGAAGGAAGCATCTCGAAGGGCTATGGAACAGAGGAGGTCATTGAGTTTTGTGTTGACTTTATTCCTGACTTTAATTTGATTGGTGTTCCTGAATCGCAGCATGACGTGAGACTAAGTGGAAAAGGCACACTAACTTTCCCTCTGACCGAAGCTTTTGTGAAGGTACAGTATATCATTTTGTGAAGGTTTTTTGAGACATAATCAATTTACCAAGTTTGTTATTTTTTCTGTTTTATAAAAATAATTATACTAACTTTCCCTCTGACCGAAGCTTTTAGTCCCGGTTGTAGACACTAACCGGGACTAAAGATATTTCCCGCCATTTCCCACCGCTTCCCGCCATGTTTTCTCGCGCTTTCCCTCTGACCAAAGATTTTAGTCCCGGTTGTAGCCACTAACCGGGACTAATGATATTTCCCGTCATTTCCCATCGCTTCCCGCCATGTTTTCCCGCCCTTTCCCTCTGATCGAAGATTTTAGTCACGGTTGTAGCCACTAACCGGGACTAAAGATATTTCCCGCCATTTCCCACGGCTTCTCGCCCTTTCCCTCTAACTGAAGCTTTTAGTCCCGGTTGTAGCCACTAACCGGGACTAAAGATATTTCCTGCCATTTCCCACTGCTTCCTGCCATGTTTTCCCGCCCTTTCCCTCTGACCGAAGCTTTTAGTCCTGGTTGTATCCACTAACCGGGACTAAAGATATTTCCCGCCATTTCCCATCGCTTCCCTCCATGTTTTCCCGCCCTTTCCCTCTATATCTAGGCCGACCGCGCCATGGCCATCCACACATCTACACCTTCCTCTCTCACAACAATGGACATCGCCTACTGGGCCATTCTGACCCTCGAGGAGACCGAGGAGCTGTGTGCCTGCAGCCACCCTTGCCCGCCGGGCTACCGGTCGCTCGTCGGCTGGATGCTGAGCGCTTGAGGGGTTCCTGTCCCTCAAGGTTCCGCACGCCAGGCGGCCATCACGAACCACCTCTACCACGAGCTCATGCCGGAGCAGCGGATAGATCCCTAGTGGGATCCCGACAACTATGTGTTGGAATTATGCCCTAGAGGCAATAATAAAGATGTTATTATTATAATTCTTGTTCGTGATAAATTTTATATTCCATGCTAGAATTGTATTAAGCGGAAACTTTAATACTTGTGTGGTTTGTGAACAACACCGTGTCCCTAGTATGCCTCTATGGACTAGCTCATTGATCAATGATGGTTAAGGTTTCCTAACCATAGACATGAGTTGTCAATTGATAATGAGATCATATCATTGGAGAATGATATGATGGACGGACCCAAACTAAGTGAAGCAATTAGATCGTGTCATCGTGTTCGTCTTTGCGAAGCTTTTCTTATGTCAAATATTGTATTCCTTAGACCATGAGATAATACAACTCCCTGGTATCGGAAGAAAGCTTTGAGGTCATCAAACGTCATCCTATGAGAGGGGTGATCATAAAGGTGTCTCTCAGGTGATCGGAAAGTATCTGTTGGGTTGTATGTATCGAGATGGGATTTGTCCCTCCCAAGTTGGAGAGATATACTTCGGGCCCACTCGGTAATTGATATCAACACCGCTTGCAAGCATGTGGTTAAGGAGTTAATCACAAAGTGATATCGGATTACGGAACGAGTAAAGTACTTGCTGTGAATGAGATTGAACTAGGTATGACGGTACCGACGATCGAATCTCGGGCAAGTAAAATATCGCGAGACGAAGGGAATATATATATGGGATTGATTGAATCCTGACATCGTGGTTCATCCGATATGATCATCGATGAATGTGTGGGAGTCAATATGGGTGCCCAGACCCCGCTGTTGATTATTGATAGAAGATCATGTCTGCATATTCTCGAACCCGCAGGGTCACACACTTAACGTGTCTTGACGCTAGGATAGATTGGATAATTGGTTTATGAATTTTTGTCGGAGTCTCGGATGGGATCCGGGACATCACGAGAGGTTCCGGAATGGTCCGGAGAATAAGATTCATATAAGGCAGTGCAGTTTTTGGAGTTCGGAATTGTTCCGGGTTAATCGGTATTGTACCGGAAGCTTCTAGAACCTTCCGGAAGGGGACCAACGTGTCCCCACCTTCCGGGAGGGGGCATGGGCCTATGAGGGAGTGTCCTGGCCGTATTGGGCCAGGGGCACAAGGCCCCATAGGGCCCAGCCGATCCTAGAGAGTTTAAATCGTTTAAACTAGAGATAGGGTTTCTAGAAGAGGGGAGAGTCCATGCCCCCCACTCCTTATCCTTTGGGCTTGGGGGAGGGGCTAGGGCTGCGCCCCCCTCTATATAAAGAGGGGTGGGGGCGCACCAACCCCCCACACCTCTCCTCCAAACCCTAGCCGCCTTGCTAGCTTTCCTCTCTCCCTCCCGACTGTTTGTAGGCGAAGCCCTGCTGCAGAAATTCTCCACCATATACACCACGCCGTCGTGTTGTAGATCCAATCTATCTCTCCACCATACTTGCTGGTCCGAGGAAGGAGTAGACGTCGAGGTGCTGCACGTGTGCATCTCACGGAGGCACCGCCACTTGTGGTGCTAGATCGGATCGGATCGCGAGGAGGAGAAGCGAGTACGACTACATCACCCACGTTCCGACGAACGTTCCGCTGTGCGAATCTTCAAGGGTATGAAGATCTAATCCAATCTCTCTCGTTGTTTGCATCTCCTAGATTAGATCTTGGCTTTCCCTCTGTTCGCTCCGTAGAAAATTTTGATTTACTATGCCGCGAAACCCTTCAGTGGTATCAGAGCTAGATCTAAGCGTAGATGTGTTTCACGAGTAGAACGCAACATGGTTGTTGCGGGCGTTGATGTTTTCTGTTGCAAGACTCTTGTTTGTGTTCTTCTTATGACGCGGGATAGTGAGATTGAAGCAGTCCAGGCCAACCTTACGCGACATCGTTCGCGAGACCGGCTCCGCACTTGACGTGTGGCTTGTTCCACACATGCGGCTGGTGGATGCCAGTTTCTCTCACTATAGTTGTCATGGGATTAACACCGGAGTTTGGCAACCATAATATCACCGTTGTGGCTTTCCGTAGGTAATAATCGTTCTTAGCATCTACTCCCATAAGCCACGTAAAACATGCAACAACAAAGTAGAGGCGTCTAACTTGTTTTTGCAGGGAGTGTTTTCTGTGATATGGTATGGCCCAAGATGTGATGTGTATATTGTATGCGATGATCATGTTTTGTAATGTTTCACGACTTGCATGTCGATGAGTACACAACTGGCAGGAGCCATATGGTTGTCTTTATAATTGTGTATGACCTGCGAGTCAACTTCTTATACGCCATGTAATAGCTTCACTTTATCGCTAAGTAGTTAGCAATAGTTGTAGTTGCTATTCGTGGTGGAGGCAATCATGGTGGAGTGATGTAGATCATGCCGGAACGCACAAGATGGAGATCATTGCGCGAAGATTGGCTATACCATGTCACATAAAGTTATATGCATGTGATGTTTATCCCTTTATGTATCTTATTATGCTTAGATCGCGACGGTAGCATTATAAGATGATTCCTCACTTAAAGATCAAGATAAAAACTGTGTTCTCCCCAAGTATGCACCGTTGCGAAAGTTCGTCGTTTCCAAGCATCACGTGATGATCGGGTGCTATAGACTCTACGCTCACATACAACGGGTGCAAGCCAGTTTTGCACACGCGGAAATACTTGGGTCTAACTTGACGAGCCTAGCATGTACAGACATGGCCTCGGAACACAAGAACCGAAAGGTTAAGCATGAGTCATATGAATGATATGATCGACACTTCGTTGTCCACCATTGAAACCACATCTCTTCTCGTGATGATCGGATTAGGTGTGGTGAATTTGGATCGTGTTCACTAAACAACTTGAGGGATGTTGAATTTAGTGGGAGTTCATCTAGTAATTTGATTAAGTTGAACTATTTATCATGAACATAGTCTAAATTGTACTTGCAAATACTGTAGATCACATGGCCAAGTCCGACTTCAACTTCAACGTTTTTGCTGAGATAGAAAAGCTTAGAAATAATGGGTCTAACTTCACCAAATGGTTCCGCATTCTAAGAATCATTCTAGCTGGCGGACAAAAGGACTATGTCCTTGAGAAAGCGCTAGGTGACGCCCCTGCTATAGATGCACCGGCTGATGAGAAAGTTGTTTATCAGTCGCGCAAGGATGATTATGATTTGATTAAGATCGCCATGTTGTATGCTATGGAATCGGATCTTCAAAATCGTTTTGAGGAGTTCGCCGGGCCCTTTGAGATTCTCGAGGAGCTGAAAAACATGTTTCAGACTCAAGCCCGTTCTGAGAGATATGAGATCTCTAAGAAATTCTTTAACTACAAGATGGAGGAAGGGAGTTCCGTTAGTGAGCACGCCATTAAGATGTCGGGCTACACTCAACGCCTTGAGCAACTGGACTGCAAGATTCCAGAAGAGCTCAATATTGACACTCCTAGCTACAGAAGTTTTGTAGTTGCTCACAATCAAATTGGTTCCACTGATATGATCACTGAGCTCTTCGCTAAGATGAAAGTAGCGGAGGTGGACATCAAAAAGAATAATCATATGTTTATGGTTAACAAGCCCCCCACCTTTAAGAAAGGTAAGGGTGCAAAGAAGTCCTTCAAGAAAGGCGGCGGCAAGCGCGTTGCCCCTGCTGAGAAGAAGCTCAAGTCTGGTCCTAAGCCGGACACTGAGTGCTTCTATTGCAAGGACAAGGGTCACTGGAAGCGCAACTGTCCGAAGTACTTAGCGGACAAGAAGGCTGGCACCATCAAAGGTATATTTGATATACATGTTATTGATGTTTTCCTTACTAGCCCTCGTTGTAGTGCCTGGGTATTTGATACCGGTTCAGTTGCTAATATTTGTAACTCGAAACAGGAGCTACGGAATAGACGGCGGCTTGCGAGGGATGAGGTGACGATGCGCGTTGGCAACGGATCAAGAGTTGATGTGATGGTCGTCGGCACGCTCTCCTTAGTTTTACCTTCGGGATTAGTTTTAAACCTTAATAAGTGTTATTATGTGCCTGCGTTGAGCATGAACATTATTTCTGGATCGTGTTTATTGCAAGACGGTTATTCATTTAAATCGGAGAATAATGGTTGTTCTATTTATATGAGTAACATCTTTTATGGTCATGCACCTCTTGTAAATGGTTTATTTCTTCTAAATCTCGAAAGGGATGAAACACACATCCATAACATTGAGGCTAAGAGATGCGAAGTAGACAGTGATAATACTACTTATTTGTGGCACTGTCGTCTAGGTCATATTGGTGTAAAGCGCATGAAGAAACTCCATTCTGATGGACTTTTGGAGTCTCTTGATTTTGAATCATTTGACACATGCGAACCATGCCTCATGGGCAAGATGATCAAAACCCCGTTCTCCGGCATGATGGAGTGAGCAACGGACTTGTTGGAAATCATACATACCGATGTATGCGGACCGATGAGTGTTTCGACGCGCGGTGGATATCGCTATTTCCTCACTTTACCGATGACTTAAGTAGATATGGATATATCTATTTAATGAAACATAAATCTGAAACATTTGAAAAGTTCAAGGAATTTCAGAATGAAGTGGAGAACCATCGTAACAGAAAGATTAAGTTTCTACGATCCGATCGTGGAGGTGAATATTTGAGTTATGATTTTCTCACGCATCTTAAAGCAAGTGGAATCGTTTCACAACTCACGCCACGCGGAACACCACAGCGCAATGGTGTGTCTGAACGCCGGAATCGAACCCTATTAGATATGGTCCGATCAATGATG
Organism: Avena sativa; assembly: GCA_916181665.1. Classification (NCBI taxonomy): domain Eukaryota; kingdom Viridiplantae; phylum Streptophyta; class Magnoliopsida; order Poales; family Poaceae; genus Avena; species Avena sativa. The sequence goes on along the minus strand of OV702279.1, from coordinate 361,791,961 downwards.
TCTCTTACTGATTTGCCGTTATCATTTTGGGGTTATGCATTAGAAACCGCTGCATTCACTTTAAATAGGGCTCCATCTAAATCCATTGAGACGACACCGTATGAACTGTGGTTTGGTGCTAAACCTAAGATGTCGTTTCTTAAAGTTTGGGGATGCGAAGCTTACGTCAAGAAGTTGATGCCGGACAAGCTCGAACCCAAAGCAGAGAAATGCGTCTTCATAGGATACCCTAAGGAAACTATTGGGTATACCTTCTATCACAGAACCGAAGGCAAAGTGTTTGTCGCAAAGAACGGTTCCTTTCTTGAGAAGGAGTTTCTGTCGAAAGAAGTGAGTGGGAGGAAAGTAGAGCTAGATGAGGTTATTGAACCTTCTCTTGAGTTGGAGAGTAGCGCGGCACCTGAAATTGTTCCAGTGCCGCCTGCACCAACAATAGAGGAAGCTAATGACAAGGATCATGAAGCTTCAGACGATGCTGCTACTGAGCATCGCAGGTCGACAAGGTCGCGTGCCCCCCCTGAGTGGTACGGCAACCCTGTCTTGACTGTCTTGCTAGTAGAAGACAGTGAACCTACGAACTATGAGGAAGCGATGATGAGACCAGACTCTGAGAAATGGCTAGAAGCCATGAAATCCGAATTGGGATCCATGAGCGAAAACCAAGTATGGACTTTGGTGGACCCTCCTAGCGACCGAAAGGCCGTTGAGTGCAAATGGATCTTCAAGAAGAAAACGGACGCGGATGGTAATGTTACCGTCTATAAAGCACGGCTTGTCGCGAAAGGTTTTCGACAAGTTCAAGGTGTTGACTACGATGAGACTTTCTCTCCCGTAGCGATGTTTAAGTCCATTCGGATTTTATTAGCAATTGCTGCGTTTCATGATTATGAAATATGGCAGATGGATGTCAAGACTGCTTTCCTCAATGGCAACATTGATGAAGAGTTTTATATGATGCAACCCGAAGGTTTTGTCGATCCTAAGGATGCTAGTAAAGTATGCAAACTTCAGCGTTCCATTTATGGACTGAAGCAAGCATCTCGGAGTTGGAACCTTCGTTTTGATCAAGTGATCAAGAGCTTTGGATTTTTTCCAAATTGCTACGAAGCTTGTATCTACAAGAAAGTGAGTGGGAGCTCGGTGACGTTTCTGGTACTATATGTGGATGACATATTGATTATTGGAAATGACATCAACATGCTTAACGATGTGAAGAGTTATTTGAACAAGTGGTTTTCAATGAAAGACCTAGGTGAAGCTGCTTATATATTGGGCATCAAAATATATAGAGATAGACAAAGACGCCTGATAGCCTTAAGCCAGAGTACATACCTAGACAAAGTTCTGAAAAGGTTCAGAATGGATAAGGCAAAGAAAGGTTCAGTGCCTATGTTGTCAGGTAAGATATTGAGCAAGGCTCAGTGTCCAGCTACGGTAAATGATAGGGAAGCTATGAGCAAAGTGCCTTATGCCTCGGCCATAGGTTCCATCATGTATGCCATGCTGTGTACTAGACCAGATGTGTCCAATGCTCTTAGTTTGACGAGCAGATATCAAAGTGATCCAGGAGTGGAACACTGGACAGCCGTGAAGAACATCCTAAAGTACCTAAATAGGACTAAAGAAATGTTCTTAGTCTATGGGGGTGATGAACAGCTTGTCGTAAAAGGTTACGTCGACGCTAGTTTTGACACCGACAAGGATGATTCCAAATCTCAGACAGGATACATTTATATTTTGAATGGAGGAGCTGTGAGCTGGAGAAGCTGCAAGCAAAGCGTGATCGCGGGATCTACAGTAGAAGCGGAATACATGGCTGCTGCGGAAGCGTCAAGTGAAGGAGTTTGGATCAGAAACTTCATCACTGAGCTTGGTGTGGTTCCAAGTGCATTGGACCCACTGGAGATATTGTGTGACAACACTGGTGCCATAGCACTCGCTAAGGAACCAAGATATCATCCAAAGACCAAGCATATCAACCGCAAGTTTCATATAATCCGAGATTATATAGCAGATGGAGATCTGAAGATTAGCAAAGTACGTACGGATCTGAATGTCGCAGATCCATTGACTAAACCTCTTCCACGTGTAAAACATGATCAGCACCTCAGTGCCATGGGTGTGAGATTGTTGCCAGATGTAAACTAGATTATTGACTCTAGTGCAAGTGGGAGACTGTTGGAATTATGCCCTAGAGGCAATAATAAAGATGTTATTATTATAATTCTTGTTCGTGATAAAGTTTATATTCCATGCTAGAATTGTATTAAGCGGAAACTTTAATACTTGTGTGGTTTGTGAACAACACCGTGTCCCTAGTATGCCTCTATGGACTAGCTCATTGATCAATGATGGTTAAGGTTTCCTAACCATAGACATGAGTTGTCAATTGATAATGAGATCATATCATTGGAGAATGATATGATGGACGGACCCAAACTAAGTGAAGCAATTAGATCGTGTCATCGTGTTCGTCTTTGCGAAGCTTTTCTTATGTCAAATATTGTATTCCTTAGACCATGAGATAATACAACTCCCTGGTATCGGAAGAAAGCTTTGAGGTCATCAAACGTCATCCTATGAGAGGGTGATCATAAAGGTGTCTCTCAGGTGATCGGAAAGTATCTGTTGGGTTGTATGTATCGAGATGGGAATTGTCCCTCCCAAGTTGGAGAGATATACTTCGGGCCCACTCGGTAATCGATATCAACACCGCTTGCAAGCATGTGGTTAAGGAGTTAATCACAAAGTGATATCGGATTACGGAACGAGTAAAGTACTTGCTGTGAACGAGATTGAACTAGGTATGACGGTACCGACGATTGAATCTCGGGCAAGTAAAATATCGCGAGACGAAGGGAATATATATATGGGATTGATTGAATCCTGACATCGTGGTTCATCCGACATGATCATCGATGAATGTGTGGGAGTCAATATGGGTGCCCAGACCCCGCTGTTGATTATTGATAGAATATCATGTCTGCATATTCTCGAACCCGCAGGGTCACACACTTAACGTGTCTTGACGCTAGGATAGATTGGATAATTGGTTTATGAATTTTTGTTAGAAGTCTCGGATGGGATCCGGGACATCACGAGAGGTTCCGGAATGGTCCGGAGAATAAGATTCATATAAGGCAGTGTAGTTTTTGGAGTTCGGAATTGTTCCGGGTTAATCGGTATTGTACCGAAAGCTTCTAGAACCTTCCGGAAGGGGACCAACGTGGCCCCACCTTCCGGGAGGGGGCATGGGCCTATGAGGTAGTGTCCTGGCCATATTGGGCCAGGGGCACAAGGCCCCATAGGGCCCAGCCGATCCTAGAGAGTTTAAATCGTTTAAACTAGAGATAGGGTTTCTAGAAGAGGGGAGAGTCCATGCCCCCCACTCCTTATCCTTTGGGCTTGGGGGAGGGGCTAGGGCTGCGCCCCCCCCCCCCTCTATATAAAGAGGGGTGGGGGCGCACCAACCCCCCACACCTCTCCTCCAAACCCTAGCCGCCTTGCTAGCTTTCCTCTCTCCCTCCCTACTGTTTGTAGGCGAAGCCCTGCTGCAGAAATTCTCCACCATATACACCACGCCGTCGTGTTGTAGATCCAATCTATCTCTCCACCATACTTGCTGGTCCGAGGAAGGAGGAGACGTCGAGGTGCTGCACGTGTGCATCTCACGGAGGCACCGCCACTTGTGGTGCTAGATCGGATCGGATCGCGAGGAGGAGAAGCGAGTACGACTACATCATGTAGGGGTTCGTAGCATGGAAAACAAAAAATTTCTATGGCATACAAACAAACAAGCCAAGATCTATCTACTAGATTGTAGCAACGAGTTGATAGGGGAACTTACCCTCGAAGATTCCAAAGCGGTTAACGAGAGCAGATTCTCGTGGGTGATGTAGTCGTACTCTTTCCGATCTCAAGATCGTGTAGACGATCCTTCCGGCGCCACGTTCCGGCAGCGCTTCCGCAGTCGGTCACACGTTCGGTACTCGACGAAGACCTTCCTCTCCCTTGTTCCAGCAGGCAGCGGAGGTTGTAGCACTCTCCTCGCGATTCCGGCAACACAACGGCGTGGTACCGGAAGTAGAGGGGAAATCCCGCAGGGCTTCGCCTTAAGCCGGAGCGAGTATGGTGGATTATGAGAGAGGGCTATTAGTGGTCTAGAGATTAGACACACCAATTAGAAGGCTCTAAACCGCAGGCTAAAGCAATTAGAAGCTCTAAACCAGAACGGCTCTAAACCGGAGATTAGAGGTAGAAACTTGTGTGTCTCAAGGAGGAGCCCTGCCCCTCCTTTTATAGGTGGAGGGGCTAGGCGCGCCAGGGAGGGAGGGAGTCCCTCCCCAACTCGGCCTAGGGCTGGGCGCCGGCCAAGGAGGAGAGGAACTCCTCCTCCAAGTTGGTTTCAACCTCCTCTTGCTTGTTTCCCACAGTTTCCTGTTTCCCACAGTTTCCTGTTTTCCACAGTTTCCTGTTTTAGCCGTTTGACTTTCAAACTGGCAATTTGACTTTCATGTTTTTGGAACAGCAAGAACACTTAGTACATGATGCAATCATTCAATTACACACTCATGTACCCTCCCCCCCCCGGAGTGCCGGACAATCCGGACCCTTCTAGAACATTCCCGATGAAAACACCGGAATCATTCCCGAACTCCGAAACGGGACTTTCCTTATATGAATCTTATTCTCCGGACCATTCCGGATCACCTCGTGATATCCCGGATCCCATCCGAGACTCCGAACAACATTCGGTCTCTTTCTCATAATACCATAACTACTCAAACAACGTCGAATCCTTAAGTGTGTCTCCCTACGGTTCGTGAATTATGCGGACATGATCGAGACACTTCTCCGAACAATAACCAATAGAGGAATATGGAAATTCATATGGCTCCCACATATTTCTACGATTACTTTGCGATCGAATGAACCACTTACATACGATACCAATTTCCCTTTGTCTCACGATATGTTACTTATCCGAGGTTATGATCGTCGGTATCTCTGCATACCTAGTTCAACCTCGTTACTGATAAGTACTCTTTTCTCGTTCCCGTGATATGTGATCCCTTGTGAGCCAGTCACATGCTTGCAAGCTAATTGGATGACATTTCACCGAGAGGGCCCAGAGAATATCTATCCGTCATATGGATGGACAAATCCCACTCTTGATCCATGTGTCTCAACCAATACTTTCCGAACACTCAATGCCATCTTTATAGCCACCCAGTTACGGTGTGGTGTTTGATGTCATCAAAGCATCCATCCGGTAAAGGTGATATGCATGATCTCATGGTCGAAGGAATTAGGTTACTATGTATAAGAAAGCATATAGCAATTGAACTATTTAAATGACTTGATCTTTATGCTACGCTTATCTATAGGAGTATGTCCATCACATCATTCTCCTAATGATATGATCATGTTGTTAATAACATCTCTATGTTCATGATCAGGAAACCATGATCATATATTAACCAACAAGCTAGTTTAACAAGAGGCTTTACTAGGGACTCTTATTTTAGTTTACAAATCACACAAGTATTAATGTTTCCGGTTAATACAATTATAGCATGGTATGTAAACATTTATCATAAGTGTGAAGATATGATAATAACCACTTTATTATTGCCTCTTGGGCATATCTCCAACAGTCTCCCACTTGCACTAGAGTCAATAATCTAGTTTCAAACCTTTGTGTATATAACACCTATGGCTTTCCGGTGTTGTATGTACACGATTGCTAGTGGTCAACTGATCTCCGGATCTGACACTTCCAGGTCCGTGTGTAATTGCATGTCTTTGCGTCTCTACGCATCACTCATTCTCTAATGAGATGGCTTTGTATAAATTTGGTCTTTCGGTGTGACCTTTAGTTCTTTGGGGTTAAAACATGTTGATAATATTGTCGCACAATATATCTTCATAGTATTATCCCTCTGTGAACTACACCTAGTTTGATAACAAACTACTTGAAACAAATGCCCTCTTTTGCTGCTATAATAGCAGTCATATACTTAGCCTTTTGTTGTAGTATCTGTCACAATGTCTTAACTTTGGAACTCATCCAAATCCATTATGAAACTTACTTTCCATTATATTGTGCCACCCTTAGTTTAGATTGAGATAAACTTAATTTGTACTTTGTGACCAAGCTAGTATCAATGTAGTACTTTTACAATGAACTAACCATCTATTTGTCACTTCTACAAATATTATACTCTTAGTTCTTTCAAAAGATCATAAGAATATCCTTACTATTGTCCAATGATCATCTTACGAATCATTCTGGTATATGCTCACAATATTTAGAGCATAGGACATATCTGGATTTGTACATATCACAGTATGATTGACATAAATTCTCTTTGTGATTTCATACATCAAGTATCAATCTATACTTGATTATTTGTTTCACTTTACCAAATGTCAATACACTTGAATATATCATCAACATTGAACTCATTCAATCCTTTCTGTGCGACAAGAACCTCTCTTGTAGTTTCTATATTGAACTCATTCAATATCTTGTCTATGTACTTCTGGCACAACCATATTAGCGTCTATTGATGCCAAATATTTGGGTTTTGCCTAAGTCTTTCATCGGGATGAAAATTCTTAATATGTGTTAATAAAAGATACATCTTTTCTAATCAACAATATGTCCTCCACATAATGTATTAGAGAAATGTCTTAGCGCTCCCACTTAATTTCTTGCAAATGCAAGCATCTCCATCGTCTCTGATGAACTTTTAAACTCCTTTAACAATTTCATCACAGTGAAGATTCCAACTCCGCTATGCTTACTTCAACCATTGAAGTTTGCATATGTTTTTAGCATCCCTTGAATTTTAACAAAACCCTTTGGACTGTGTTATGCACACGTCCTAGGTAACCCTTCTATTAGAAGAACTTGTTTTGTTTATTCAACTACCATATAACAAATTATATGTAGTGGCTGCTACATTAATCCGTCTAGACTAAATATCACTATGAAAGATCAGATCTTGTCATAGTCAACTTTTGAACATTGTTGTGAACTCTTTCCCAACATGTCGACTATTTCATAGATGTGCAACATCCATGTCTGTTTATTTATAGATCCAAACACAACTGTAAGGTCTTACACCTTTCTCGAGGGTCCTTCAAGTTCAAAACTTGATTTCTCGTGTATGGAACTATCACGGATTTTATGGCTTCAAGCCATTTGACGGAGTCAGGGCCCATCATCGCTTCTTTGCATGTAGTCGGTTTATTATTCTCAAATAATGAGTCAACCCTCAAATCTTGGTATTTGATTGTTTACCCGACCTACTTGTTTCAAATAGGAACTTAGATCTCCGTGATCACAACATTTGAGACACGTGAGCCATAAGTATTGTTGCTGCCTCCGGAACACTTTTCGGTGCTGCGCAACTCTGCACATATAGCTAAGGTTCTTTTAACCTTATCAAAGTTCTATTGTCCTCCCACTTAACTTTTCACGAAAAATTCCTTCTCAAAGAAACTTGACGTTCTAAGCAACAAACACTTTTGTCTCCGGTGTTTATGGAGGAATACTTAACAGTTTATACAAAGACATGTTCATCCGACTTTGGTTGCACACATCTTTCTTATGCATAGCATACCAATGTTTAAGAAAGGACAACTTGGGTTTTATCCCAAACCATAACTTTATATGGTGTCATTTCAACGGATTATGATGGAGCTCTTTTCAGTGGAAAAACGGTAATCTCTAAAGCTTTTAATCTTTTAAAATATAATGGCAGTTTTATGAATTATACCTTTGATCTTACCATGTCAAACAAGGTTTAATTACATATCTCGAACTCTCCATACTCTTATGGTGTTTCGGGAAAATGCAAATCCACGGAACGATTCCATAAATCTTAGGTATTATGCTAAACTTTGTAACTCAAATATCTTCCTTTATGATCTTTATCATAAACTGTTTATACTCTTGTTACAATGATCTTGCACTTCATCTTGAAAGTCTTTGAACTTTTCAAGTGTTTCATACTTTATCCTTATTAAGTAAATATTCAGATATTCACTCAAATTTTTGGAGAAAGCATATGAAGTTGAAATCCATCGCTTTTGACTATACATAATGGATTTCATACAACAATATGTACAAGTTCCAATAAGCTAGTCATTCGTTCCCTTTTGGCCTATGAACGAAGTTTTAATTATCTCTAGGAAAGTTTCACAAGCGTCATTTGATCAAAAATCAGAAGACTCCAAAATTCCATCAACATGGAGTTTCTTCATGTTTTCTTTCCATTATAATTCAAACGGCGATGTCACTTCCTAAGTGATCTTTCAATCAATTTGTCTTTCGACATTTTTAGCACTAGTTTTATGGATGTGATTTCTCCAACGAGATTTGTGAATCATCCATCTTTTATGGATCACGGTAATTTATTTGAACAACTCTTTTGTTCTCATATTACCTGATAAAACAAATCTTGAAGGCAAGCTTTGATGTTTAACGAGCAACACAATAACCCTTTATTTGTTCTCGATGAACATCATCACATATTCTTTTGCTAGTTACTTAGGCCATTGTAGTTCATGAATTGTGTTGTTTCGTATGACGATTCACACCAACAAATTCAGTATCAAATACTTAAGAACAACATTGTTTAATAAGCAAAGAATATAGCCATAACATGTATATCATCTATATACTTAAACTGAACAATTCTAGTCTTTTCTTTTCTGCCATATATTTATGAGATTCTCTTTCAATATTTCCTTTTCTGTTTGAAAGAATCTATCAACATCAATAGTGGAGTCATACATATGACACATAGTCCAAAGCGTGTATAGTTAAATACCAATGTCTTTGGACTTGCACTTTGAAGTAGATCACCATCATCAAATGTTTGGTGTTCTTTCAAATTCCTTTCTTTAGTAATCTCTTGGTGTAGTAAACATTTTACCTACATCAAATATTCACCCTTATCATGGAATTGTCCATGATCAAGCTACTGTTAGCTTGTAACGATGAATTTATGAGTATAATGTTGCTATCCAAAACCTTTTGGAGGATTAGGACAACTAGTGTCTCCAACCTTTTGCAAATTCTCATCAAATATGAGAACATGACTTTAGACATATTATACTCTATCATGTTGCAACCAAAACTTCGTTTCAGATATCACAATATCTTCCACACATCATGGTTTCTGAAACAACTCTTTCAGATCCTAGATAACCTTGATATTAAGACAATCCTTTGAATATCAAGAATCATGGATACAAACATGATACTAACACTTGGAATTGTTACTCTTGATTTAATACTAATTATTAAACTTCATGGAGTAACCGGAACTTACTGAAAGTTTGCAATAGGACTTTTAAACTTCAGATTAACACTTCAAAACAATACGATACCAGTTCGTAAAGTAACTAACCAGAATTCTATAGTTCTATCATCTCAATTATAACTAAGCGCAAGGTGGTAAACGGATGCCAATGACTACAACAACTATGCAACTTCACTTTGATTTAGTTTATGATAAATTGAGTTCTAATTAATAATTAAATTAATCTAGGTGAACTCCCACTCAAAACAATATCCCTCACATTGTTTTAGTGATCACACGAACCAAATCCACTATATCAACACCGATCATCACGAGAGTTGGTATAGTTTCAATGGCGAACAATCGTCATGTTCATCATATCTACTATATGATTCATGCTTTACCTTTCGGTGATCCGTGTTCCTGAGACCATGTCTGTACATGCTAGGCTCGTCAAGATCAAACCTTAGCTACCGCATAAGCAAATCTGGCTTGCTTATGTTGTATACACTTGCGGAATCTAACACACCCGATCATCACGTGGTGCTTCGAAACAACAAGCATTAGCAACGGTGCATACTAAGGGTGAACACTTTCGAACTTGAAATTCATGTGCATGAGGGATCATCTTATAATGCTACCGTCGTCTACTAAGCAATACAAGATGCATAAAGGATTAACATCACATGCAATTCATAATATGTGATATGATATGGCCTTTCTTCTTTGTGCTTCCGATCTCCATCTTCCAGCACGAACATGATCTTCATCATCACCGGCATTGCATCAAGGTCAATGACGCCTCTCCATGGTTGTCGTCCACTGGCTTAAACTATTACAACTACTTTGAATAGACACGCGGGTCTTAACAGAAATTAAAGACAACCATATGGCTCCTGCCGGTTGCCAACTTACAATAAGGAACATTGCATACATCAAATATAATCACAATCATGGCCATATCACATCACTGCACACCCCTGCAAAACAAAGTTAGACGCCTCTACTTTATTTGCATATTTTACGTGGTTTGGGGCTTTCAATAAGTGTCGTTCTAACTTACGAACAAGAACCACAACATTGATACTATCATTGTTGATCACCCGTTGTAAATTGGATCTTAACTATGCTAGGAGAAACAGGCACCCGCCAAGCCACTTATGCAATACAAGTTGCATGTCAAGCGTGGAGCAAGTCTCATGAACCATGTCATGTAAGGTTAGCCCGGGCCGCTTCATCCCAACATACCGCAAGATGCAAAGTACACAAGAAGCAATCGACAATAAAAGCATCAACGCCCACAATGACCATTGTGTTCTACTCGTGCAACAGATCTACATATAGACACGGCTCTGATACCACTGTAGGGGTTTGTAGCATGGAAAACAAAAATTTTCTATCGCATACAAACAAACAAGCCAAGATCTATCTACTAGATTGTAGCAACAAGTTGATAGGGGAACTTACCCTCGAAGATTCCAAAGCGGTTAACGAGAGCAGATTCTCGTGGGTGATGTAGTCGTACTCTTTCCGATCTCAAGATCGTGTAGACGATCCTTCCGGCGCCACGTTCCGGCAGCGCTTCCGCAGTCGGTCACACGTTCGGTACTCGACGAAGACCTTCCTCTCCCTTGTTCCAGCAGGCAGCGGAGGTTGTAGCACTCTCCTCGCGATTCCGGCAGCACAACGGCGTGGTACCGGAAGTAGAGGGGAAATCCCGCAGGGCTTCGCCTTAAGCCGGAGCGAGTATGGTGGATTATGAGAGAGGGCTATTAGTGGTCTAGAGATTAGACACACCAATTAGAAGGCTCTAAACCGCAGGCTAAAGCAATTAGAAGCTCTAAACCAGAACGGCTCTAAACCGGAGATTAGAGGTAGAAACTTGTGTGTCTCAAGGAGGAGCCCTGCCCCTCCTTTTATAGGTGGAGGGGCTAGGCGCGCCAGGGAGGGAGGGAGTACCTCCCCAACTCGGCCTAGGGCTGGGCGCCGGCCAAGGAGGAGAGGAACTCCTCCTCCAAGTTGGTTTCAACCTCCTCTTGCTTGTTTCCCACAGTTTCCTGTTTCCCACAGTTTCCTGTTTTCCACAGTTTCCTGTTTTAGCCGTTTGACTTTCAAACTGGCAATTTGACTTTCATGTTTTTGGAACAGCAAGAACACTTAGTACATGATGCAATCATTCAATGACACACTAATGTACCCTCCCCCCCCCCCCCGGAGTGCCGGACAATCCGGACCCTTCTAGAACATTCCCGATGAAAACACCGGAATCATTCCCGAACTCCGAAACGGGACTTTCCTTATATGAATCTTATTCTCCGGACCATTCCAGATCACCTCGTGATATCCCGGATCCCATCCGAGACTCCGAACAACATTCGGTCTCTTTCTCATAATACCATAACTACTCAAACAACGTCGAATCCTTAAGTGTGTCTCCCTACGGTTCGTGAATTATGCGGACATGATCGAGACACTTCTCCGAACAATAACCAATAGAGGAATCTGGAAATTCATATGGCTCCCACATATTTCTACGATTACTTTGCGATCGAATGAACCACTTACATACGATACCAATTTCCCTTTGTCTCACGATATGTTACTTATCCGAGGTTATGATCGTCGGTATCTCTGCATACCTAGTTCAACCTCGTTACTGATAAGTACTCTTTTCTCGTTCCCGTGATATGTGATCCCTTGTGAGCCAGTCACATGCTTGCAAGCTAATTGGATGACATTTCACCGAGAGGGCCCAGAGAATATCTATCCGTCATATGGATGGACAAATCCCACTCTTGATCCATGTGTCTCAACCAATACTTTCTGAACACTCAATGCCATCTTTATAGCCACCCAGTTACGGTGTGGTGTTTGATGTCATCAAAGCATCCATCCGGTAAAGGTGATATGCATGATCTCATGGTCGAAGGAATTAGGTTACTATGTATAAGAAAGCATATAGCAATTGAACTATTTAAATGACTTGATCTTTATGCTACGCTTATCTATAGGAGTATGTCCATCACATCATTCTCCTAATGATATGATCCTGTTGTTAATAACATCTCTATGTTCATGATCAGGAAACCATGATCATATATTAACCAACAAGCTAGTTTAACAAGAGGCTTTACTAGGGACTCTTATTTTAGTTTACAAATCACACAAGTATTAATGTTTCCGGTTAATACAATTATAGCATGGTATGTAAACATTTATCATAAGTGTGAAGATATGATAATAACCACTTTATTATTGCCTCTTGGGCATATCTCCAACACATCACCCACGTTCCGACGAACGTTCCGCTGTGCGAATCTTCAAGGGTATGAAGATCTAATCCAATCTCTCTCGTTGTTTGCATCTCCTAGATTAGATCTTGGCTTTCCCTCTGTTCGCTCCGTAGAAAATTTTGATTTACTATGCCGCGAAACCCTTCACTATGACACCTGGAATACCTTGTTTGCTAACCGGCAGGAAAGGGAGATCGCCAGGTATGAGGGTGAAGGCCCTCGCCCGGTGAACCACAACGAAGCCGGCTGCCGCCTGTGGTGGGCAAAACGGACTATCATCAGCGTGATATGCTACATCGCCAAGGGAGACCATCCTCGCCTGCGGTACCCGCATCCGCCATAGATCCATAAGAAGGGTGGCGGTGGTGAAGGTCGCGGGTGTAGTGGCATCATCATCTGGGAGCCCCTCCCCCACGCGTCGTGAATCCGAGGCCGGAGTGGCAGGTGCCCCACAATATGCCATAATTGGGATGAGGATCCAGCCGCGTGCGCCTAGAAACGACCATGATGACGAATACAAATACGACCCTGAAGCTGTGTACTATAGGTCTAGATATGAGCATGACTAAATGGGGGCCTTTAGTCTCGATTCCATAGTCTCGGTTTTTTAAATATTAATAAATGTGTTGAGTGTTAGTCCTGGTTTGTGGATGGACTGGGCCTTTAGTCCCGATTCGTAGTCCTAGTTAGGAAACCGGGACTGCATAGTGTTGTCCGCAAACCATCTTGAGTGTTAGTCCTGTTTTGTGGCTGGACCGGGACTAAAGGGGGGCCTTTAGTCCCGATTCGTAGAACGACTTTCCTGAATTATGAATATGTTGTCCCGATTCGTACTTACCATGAAGATCCTATCTCCAAACGCGCGTGGTCACAGAGTGCCTTATGACCAGTTTGTTTGAGATGCCGGAGGACTGGGCTCCGGCGGCATCCCCCTCAAACTGGCCGTAGTGGTGTCCTTGCTTTTGCACACCATCTTGCAGCTTGTAAATTCTCTAACTAGATCAATATGCCAGGGAGCTAACTAATTTCACATATTAGGGAGTGCCTCTATGACCAGTTTGTTGGAGATGTCGGAGGACTGGGCTCCGGCGGAATATCCCTCAAACTAGCAGTAGTGGTGTCCTTGTTCTCGCAAACCATCTTGGAGATGCCTGAGCACTATAACATCTCAAAAATGTTAATCAAGATTATCAAGTTCTAAGTACCCAAGTTTAGGGTTAACAAAAACTTTTATTACTAAAATTAATATGAATGCATGTGTGTGAAATGCATTACTGTATGAATGATTGCATTTGCCATGTTTGATTGCTATGAATGATAAGGATTGGTTTAAAGATGAAAACAATATCATCTAGGTAAATTCCAAACAAAACAAATCAAAAGGAAATTCAAATAAGAAGGCATATGATCAAATGGTCATTTTGAACAAAATCAACCACTAGCCCACTTAGGGCATCTATATTAAATGATTTCTAACAGAAACAAATCCAATTATTTTCACCCCTTGCTAGACCAAGTAATAATGAACCCAAGCAAACTCACAAACTTACAGAAACTATTTTCAAATCCATTTGAGAGGCATTCAAAAATTGAATCCTTAATAGGTATTAAGATGGCCATTTCTCAAAAACCAACCAAACCAATTCCCCTTGGCAAACCCTAGCAACCATAGACTACGAAACTTATGACAATATCACTCACCAAAATTCATCCAAAAATTCAAATTTTGAATTCATGCGGCCATTTCATCAAACACCTGGTGAGCACAATAACAACTACCAAACTATTACTGTTCTTGATCAATGCTTTGTCCACCATTTGTCCCCATTTCACTCCCCTGGTCTCCCCCAGCACCTAGCAACGCAGCCGACCAGCACCCCCTCTGCCATTTGCGCCAGCGTCACGCCACCCGAGCCATCCTTGCCAGGTCGACCATGGGAAACTCGCCACAAGCCACCCCGCGCCCGTCCACGATGTCTAGGAGACAGGCCACCGTCCACCGCCACTCCCTGTCCAGCCCTCGATTGCGCCCGTTTCTCTGTCTGCCATGCCAAGAGCACGAGAGAACACGACATCCGCCTCACGCACACACCGCGCCTCGCCCTCACCGCGCGTACCTACACTCGCCATGACCCTAGCTACCTCCTAGACATGCACATTCGCCTCCGCGCGACCAGTAGCCCCTGTATGCCGTATCGAACACCGCCGGTTCCATGCAGAGCGCCGACCAGTCCCAACCGTCCTCGACCGCCTCATGTCGTGCCTTTAAGCCCGTGATGACCGCCAGGAAACACCGCGTCGCCCCCTACCCTCAGGCATGCCCGTAGCTCACTGCAACGATGTCGCCGGAGGAGCCATACCATGCCTCTCTGCCCCTCTCGCCGGTGTATAAATAGAGACCCCCTCCGCCTCAATTCATCACACTATCTCACTCCCCACTCCTCACATAACCTCCCACACCTCTCCCGGGAGCAAGGGGAGCACCGCATCGCCGGAATTTGGCCGAAGTCCGCCGCTGCAGAGAAGACGAGCCATCGATTGGAGCCACCCCAGGAGCCGCCGTGACCACCATTTGAACCGCAGTCGTCGACAACGTCGTTCGCCCCATCACCGAACCAAGCTGGGTCCCAGGTGAGCCACCGCGTACCCCTACCGTTGCTGTAAGGGTTCAGTCTCGTCGGAGATGTGCGACGGAGACGACAAACCACCGCCGTCGATCTTAGTCTAATCGCAGGGCCTAGATTGAAACATACCGTTTCGGTTAGAATGAGCCACTGACTAGCGGTACCCCCTATCAACATCCCGCTGCGCCAGCGCAGTGCAGTTGGGCCGACCCAGTATCGTTCCTGCGCATAGCCCAGTGATTCAAATAGTTATTTTCCATTTTAATTCAAACTAGATTCTGTCAGTAGATTCAAAAATCAATTCAAAAAGATTCACTAAACCAAATTGCATGATTCCAAATTTTTTAGAGAGATATTCAAATTTTCTATCCAAGACCGTTGGATTCAAACCATTTGAAATTATAGATCACCTATAGTAAAAATAAGAAGACAGAGACTTTTACACATTCAAACATTTTTCAAAAAATCAACCATAAACGCTTTTGAGTTGATTCCAACTCTCAAAAATCACATTTTACAAGATCTATGTGAATATGTAAAAATATTTAGGTTTACATGCAGTGATCTTAGACTAGTACTAAAATAATGCTTTATAGGCATTTCTAGTCACTTTAATTGTATAAAATAGTAATTTTTAAAAATTTATAAAGTATGGCTGATACGTCCAATTTGCATCACCTTTCTATATCATAATTTGCCTCTATTCATTGATATATGTCTTATTATGAGGTGTTACTTATGTCTTTTCCTCTGTTTTTGCATGTTGGATGATTCTTGGAGGATGGACTGCCGGAGTCAGGTTTCTGATGGAAAAAAGGTGTTTTGATGCAATTTTGCGAAGATCATAAAAATACCAGAAAAATATTGGAAAATTATATTTTCCCAGAAGACGGAGGAAGCCCGAAGGGGAGGCGTAGCCGGGACATAGGGGGCCCACACCCCCTAGGCATGGGCCCACCTTGCCCCGCGCCTAGGGCAAGTGTGGCCCACCTGGCCAGCTCCCGACTCCGCCCTCTCGCCTATATCTTCCCCACGGAACCCTGATACCAGGGGAGCGACCACAGAAAGATTTTCGCCGCCTCCACGGGGCGGAAAACACCGAGAGAGAAAGAGCTCTCCGGCAGATAGATTTCTGTCGGGGAAATTCCTTCCCAGAGAGGGGAGATCGTCGCCATCAACACCTTCATCAAGCTAGGCTTCATCGGGATCATCATCATCATCCACACCATCATATCCACCAGCACCATCATCACCACTCCATCCCGCTGTAACAATTGTGTTTGATCTTGCTTTAGTTCATAGGGGAAACTTTCCCGGTGTTAATTACTATTGTAGTTGATGCTTGTGAGTGGAACCATTGGATTATTGTTTATGTTCAGATTGTTATCCATCACCATACAATCTTTGATCCTGATCCATATGATGTCTTGTGAGTAGTTCGTTTAGTTCTTGAGGACATGGGAGAAGTCATGTTGTTAGTAGTGGATTTGTGTTGAGTTATTATTCAATGGTTTAGTATTTAAGTTGTGGTGCTATTCTTCTAGTGGTGTCATGTGAACATCGACTACATGATACTTCACCATTTATGGGCCTAGGGGAATGCATTGTGTATTTGGCTACTAATTGTGGGGTTGCCGGAGTGACAGAAACCTGAACCCTCGTTAGGACATCTTTGCACAAGGGAGCGTAGGATCTCAGAGTTTAAGGCTGTGGTTAGGTTTATATCTTAATTACTTTCCTGTAGTTGCGGATGCTTGCAGGTGGTTTAATCACAAGTATGTATTAGTCCAAGTAAGGTCGGTACATTAGCATAGGTTCACCCACACAACACTTACAACACCAAAGAAGAGTACTCAGCTATTTGAAGTGAAAGTGTAAGGTTCCCAACCTTTAATAAGGTAGAGATCCCTGTGTTTACAATGCTAGTCCCTGGATCAATAGCTAGCATCCACAGTTAAGATGTAATATCAAGAAACAAAGGTCATAATACAACTTTATAACCAGGAATAAAATAATTCATTACATCTTACATAGCTCATTTGGCTATTACATAACATTGCAGCAGAATATCTATAAGCATGGGGTCCTTCATCTTCAAAGTGCCACATACAATCATGTTGGTTGTAGACTTGTAATCCTAATCAATAAACTTCACTAACATCAAACAAACCTGCAACATGATAAGTTGCAGCCACAAAGGTCAATACATTTGAATTGTATTGGCAAGTTTCACTACTATGTAGAAATAAGTGGATCCTATCATTACATGCATATTTGGCTAAGTAGGGTTTAGGTTCCTTTGCAGAAAGCAATATAGTTTTATCCTATCTTTTGAAAATAGTTTTGATCTTTTGACAAATCTTTCTGAACTTCTTGGAAAACTCGAAGTGCTTCAAATCCCTTGATGAACCCTCAAGTTTTAATTTTGAGAAATTTGAATGTCGAGATCTTCCATAGCTTCGGGCCTTAGTTGCTCAGTATTGTCCATAACCGGGGACACGGCTAAGTACTTAGAATTTGATCTTCTGCAGAAGTTGTACAATTTACCCACATGACACAATCTCATCTTGATGCCACCAGTGGCCGCTGGATAAGTACTCACCAAGATGGAGTACTGGCAGATTGAGAATGTGACAAAGTCTTTCCATAGGAGTCCTCCCAATACACAATGCTAGCTTGTCATTCAGGCACCAATGTAGGGTTTCAAGTTCCCTTCCACAATCCTAGTTAACCTGAAGATGCCAATGCATGGGTCTTCCACTATGTAGTTGACTAAGCCAGAGCCTATTTAGCATGTGGCTGTACACGGAAGCCACTGTACGAGAAACATGTTCAATCTCTAAGTCCCTGGGTGGTTTTCTTCTAGTGCACATACAAAAAGAGATGGCCATATAAACATGGTTCCTTTTGTTGCCACCTTGTCCAAAACTTGAGTATCCTTGTCCACCCAGGTGGTTCATTGAATACTTGTTTTATTATATAAAACATAAGTCTTTTCAACTCTTCATATAATCATATCATGTATTCCCATCCCAATATATAGCAGGGCTAAGCTTACTACAACTACATTGTTTCCACTAAGGAATATATAAGGGTATCCTATTAGGATTTAGCATAGCATAAAATATAGAAATCCTTTTCATGCATGTTACAAAAATCCACTAAGTGCAACGAAAAATAGTAGGACTTGGATGATAGTGTTACTTGCCTTTTTAGTAGAGAATGTTGGTTCACTTCTTGGTCTTGCAAATATCACAATCTTCTAATTCCACTACAATTCAATCAAGCAAACATAGATTCAACTAGCATTCCAACCAATATTCAAACAATTTATCACACATAAAATAATAGAAACAAGGTCGTGCATGCAAGCATGCAAAAGATAGTTTTATTTGCAAAAGTGGTTTCTACTAGGCTCTAAACATTATAAAGTTCAAAGTGGTCATTTACTAAAGCGGTAAAACCATTTGCAAAGGTTTTATCTATAACCCATTTTTAAATCAAATCAATATTTCATGTGGCTGAAAATGCTTTTTAGCAAAGCAATATTCTTTAAATAGTTCACCAAATATATTTTAATTCTCAAAACTTTGTGTTTAGGGTCAGAAGGTTTGAACCAAATCATTTCCCAAAGATTTTACTCAAAAATCATTTCTAAAACAAAATCAATATTTTTATTTGACTAGAAATGAGCTAATTCAATTATTTATTCCTAAACTTCACAAAATACATTTTTAAATCCATGAGTTGGTTCCTAAGGTCAGTAGGTTCACATCAATCCATTTTGCAAAGATTTCACATTAAAATTATATCTAGAACAATTTTTATATTCAAAATAAGCTTACACAAGTTTCTGCAAATTCAACCAATTTTCCAGAATCAAAACATTAAACAAAGTGCATGGTTGCAAAGTACATGTTCTACTGATTCCATTGATATAAAATTTGCAAAATTTGGATGTGTATAATTAAAGTTATGAATTTTACAAGTTTGCAATTCATTCAGATTCTATTTATGTTTTTAAACTAATCTTTGTCCAAGTGGCGCAATCTAATTGGCCGGTACCGCTTCGGGTGGATTGAGCTCTCTGGACCGCTGGATTTCATTTAAATCATACGGCTCATATGCGCACATACCCCTTCGTCTAAGTTCTAATCACGGCCAGACGACCAAGATCTAACGGATGACATGCGATTGACCAAGAGTGGGCGGCGCTGGCGGCGGCGACTGGCGGCGCACGCTCAGGATGCGGCGGTGCCGGCGGTACAGGACGCAAGAGAGGTAGCGGGGGTTCTCACCGTGCTCGCAGAGAGGTGATGAAGCTCGGCGTGTTCACAATGGGGCAGGGGCGCACTGGAATGGAGGGAATCTCTCGCCGGAGTCGGTGGCGGCGTCGGGCACGCTCAGGTGTCGTCGGGGATGGGGCTGCAGGTCGCGCCGAGGCACGGTAGGGGCACAGTTATATGCGGGCTGAACTGGGGATGATGTGAGCATCAACAGGAGGTGCCGGGGCGGTCGAGACTTACCAGGGGGAGGTCGCCGGAGAAGGGACAGACGCGGCGGCGAGTTGAGGTCGACGAAGCCGAGCTTCCAGAGCGCGCGGGAGCGAACTGGTGCTATGGGCAGGTGCGCCTGGCGATGGGGAATGTGCTAGCGTGCAGAGGGAGGCGAGGGGTGGCCGTGGTTCGCCGGATTTTGCTGGAGAAGGTCGCTGGAGTAGAGAAGCTTGAGCTCGAAATTCCGGCAGCCTAGTGGCAGAGGGGAAGCGATGTTTGGGGGAAAGAGAGAGGAGGGCGAGGCGATTTAACGAGCGTGGTCACTGCGAGGAATTACTCGGGCATTGACGCGTATTCATCGCCGCATTCAATCGGCAGCAACGGCAGGGGCGTGGTCGTGGGGTTGAAGACGACGGTGAGGTGGCGGTGGGGCCTGTCTGTCAGCGAGGTGGAGGGAAAAAGAGTGGGGCCTGCCTGTCTGCATCTGTGTGGGTGCGTGTGTGGGTGAAAAACGTTTCGCGCGTGGGGGGAAATATGGGCTGCGAGTGGGTTGTTGGGCCTGTTGGGTTGGGTTGAGTTTGATTCACTTTTTTTATACAGTAAGCCTTTTCTTTTTCCATTTGATTTTCTGTTTTGATTTTCAAACAAACAATTCAAACACCAATTCAAATCAACCACCACCAAACTTTGTATTTTATTTTAGTTCTGTTTAACAACACAAATCAAAGTCCAAAATAAAATAATTTTATTCTTTTTAGGATCCATTAATAATTAAATAAAATAGACCTTAGTCATTAATTCAAATAGGATTTAATTTATTTTAAAATTCTATTTGAAATCTAAATATTTTCAAAACCATTTCATTAGGTTTTATTTGAAAATATAAAACACTTGGAAAACTTATTTAAAATAAAATAACAAGTTTTAGTGTTTATTTAAAATAGAAAAGCCTTTACTTTAATAAAATTGGATAATAATAAATCCTCATTATTTTATTTAAATAAACCTTTACTCTTTTTATCAAATAGTAATATTTCATTTCAAAAGCTTGGCCAATATTTAATTTGGCTCTATAAAATAATTCCTTATTTATAATTCTACCTTTTCTTTTGAAAACCAAATCTTTTATTAAAAGATCCAAAAATAGTAATTCCAATTATTAAAACTTTCTTTAATAATTGTTTATCTTTTTAAATCCCTTTAGGATTTTATTTGATCAAAATAGGTTTTGATGTTTCCAGTTGGAATCAAAAAGTTTCTTCTCACCCTAAATTTCAACAATTGTTTATTTGTTTATTTATTTTTCACATTTCAAAATTTGGAAAATTTTGGGATGTGACAGAAAGCACTTGACATAATTTCCATGTGTCCTCGAGAACGTTTGGTCCTTATAAGTATTTCCATCGGCTTGTCCTTTGCTAAGAAAGGATTGGGCCACTTGCTGCGTTTGTTCGTTATCTTTATTACTTGCACTTTATTTTGTTGCTTTATCAGAAAACCCCTAAAAATCCCTTTGCTAAGTATTTACAGAGAATTCCTGCTCCATACCACTAGTCAACACCTTCTGCTCCTTGTTGGGATCGACACTCCTATTTATCGAAAGTACTACGATACATCCCTATACTTGTGGGTCATCAAGACTATTTTCTAGCACCATTGCCGGGGAGTGAAGCGCTATTGAAGAGTGGAACTGGTAAAGAAAACTTCTACTGTGAGTATTGCTTTTTGTTTATGTTTGTTACTTTGTTTCCAATATGGATAACCCACTTGGTTTTCTGTTCAGGAAAACTACTACCACTGTTAGGGTAGTAGATGAACCACCACCTATTGAGATAGATCCTTTTAAGATACCTACAAGTATTGTTGATCGTGTTATGGATAATTATTATTTAGGGGCTGGAACTGTTCATCCTGGTGATCACTTGCTTTTTATCCATGAACTATGCGGGTTGTTTAAGTGTGCAGGTATCACAACTGAACATGTGAATAAGAAGTTACTCTCTATATCCTTGAAAGGGAGAGCTGAAGAATGGTATAAGCTGCTAAAGAATGGACAATCCATGGAATGTGAGGAAATGGCATCTCTCTTTTATTCTAAATTTTATCCTTCCAGTGAAATTCATAAGGATAGAAATCTGATATATAACTTTTGTCCTCGTGATGGAGATATTACAGCTCAAGCTTGGGGGAGATTGAAGTTACTAATGCTTAAATGTCCTATTCATGAACTCCCTAACAATATTATTATCAATAATTTTTATGCTAGGCTTTCTCTTCATGATAAAGATTTACTAGATGATTCTTGTGCTGGATCATTCACAAGTATGAAGGAAGAAGCTAAATGGGATCTACTAGACCGTATTCAAGAGAACACTGAAGCTTGGGAGAATGACAAAGGAAGAAAGACAGGTATAAACTATGATTATGAATGCATTAAATCTTTTATGGGAACCGACGACTTCCGAGATATTAGCAATTAGTTTGGTCTTGATTCCCAAAGTATTGCCAACTGTTTTAAGGCCTTTGCCTCTTACATAGAAATTCCCAAGAAGAAGTGGAATAAGTACCATGCTCCTTATAAATATGTTGTTAGTCATGTTCCTGTTAGAAGAACCGAAGTTTGTACTACTCCCTCCGATCCATATTACTTGTCACTAAAATGGATGAATCTAGACATGTTTTAGTGTTAGCTACATCCATTTTAACGACAAGTAATATGGATCAGAGGGAGTACTAATCATATTGTGCCTGGACCTTATGTTGAGAAAATACCTTTCCCAGCTAAGGTAAAGGAGTATTCTATGATTATTAGTGCAAATAATAAAGGTACTAAGAAAACTGTGGAGCCTGATGAGAAATTGAATATTGAACCTGTGGTAGCTATTGTGAAAGATCTTGTCACTAGAAATATAGAGGATGAGCACATTGTCTTCTGTAAAGACGCTTCTAATATTATTTCCCATCCTAGTAAAGCTAGAAAAGCTAGTGTCCCTGTGCTTTCTGTTAAAATTGGTGATCATTGCTATTATGGTTTATGTGATATTGGTGCTAGTTCTAGTGCTATTCCTTATGAGATTTATAGGGAAATTATGCATGAGATTGGTCCTTGTGAGCTTGAGGACATTGATGTTGTTATTCACCTTGCTAATAAGGAAACCATTTGCCCTATTGGTATTGTAAGAGATGTGGATGTTCTCTGTGGTAAGATTAAGTATCCTGCTGATTTCCTAGTGCTTAATTCAGTAGCTAGCAAAACTTGTCTGATCATTTTTGGTAGACCTTTCTTGAACAATCGTGGAGCTATTATAGATTGTAAAAAGGAAAAAGTTTTAACTAAGTTTGATGGAGATTCTTATGAGTTTAACTTTTCCAAATTTGCTAGAGCACCTTGTGAAAATAGCTTACCTAATGAAGATTTCAAGATGGAACAACTTGCTTCTATTGATTCAGTTTACGACCTTGGACCTCTTTTTGGTGATAGTAAGTATGCTCATTCTGATGATAAAGTTGTTGTCAGTGACGGCTATATTGTCAACTTTATTCAAAATGCTACTTAAAGTTATTATGAGAGAGGGAAACGTGGTTTTATGCATCTCAATAATGTTAAGTTTCCCCGTTTTATTTTGGAAGCTTTGAAGTTGCATTCATTTTGTCTTCCTATGCTAGTGCCTTTTTGTTTCAACAGTTTGTTTTCTCATGATACCCCCATCCATAGGAAGTGGGTTAGACTCAAATGTGTTGGTTATTTGCTTCTTGATGCTCTCTTTCACTTCAAATATATATCTCCTTTGTGAGCATCTTTGAAACTTTCAAGCCTAACTTAAAGGCATTAAAGAATAGTACTTGTTGGGAGATAACCCGGGAGTTTGGTTGAGTCTTGGAAGTTATTACCTCTGTAATAACTGCTCCTTATCCTTTTTTTTGGTTTTTGTGTCAAGTTCAACTACTTTTGAGAAGTAGAGGAGTTGTGAAAAGTGGCTGTCCTAGTACATATTTTTGTGCTGCATTGTAAAAATTCGTGAGGGAGGTCAGTACGCCAGATGGAGCTCTATTTTTCTGTGCTTGTTCTCCAATTTGTTACCCAACTTTCATTAGTTTTGCACTTTTTGATTTGAGCAACAGAAGGTTTTCGAAAAGATCAATATTTACCTGCTGGTCTGTTTTGATAGATTTTTGCTATCATTTGCATTTGCCTCTTACAGAAGCCCTTGTTTTGATGGATTTCAGTTGAAGTGTGTACCTAAAGGTTTATTGTTTTTGCTTACACTAATGTTGCCCTTGAAGTTTATGTATTGCCTTGTGAAGAAAGGAATTTCCAGGAGAAGGAGGAAAGGAGTCTGCAGAGTTCGTCTTTGAATAGGTAAAATGGTGAAAACAAAAGGTTCGTGAAAGCCTAATCTTTTTATATTTTTGATGTTTTTATTACATAAGGCAAGTTACGAGACGGAACAGAGGATGAAACGGAGTCTGGGGTGGCCTCACCTACCCCAGGCGCGGCCCCAGCTGGCCGCGCCTGGAGGGGGTGAGAGCACCCCGATCTCCGTCTCCGCCTCATTTTCATACCAGTACCTTCCTTATGCATTGGAACTTCGTAATATATAACCCCCGGATCCCCCGAGGTTCGTGCATCGTGTTATCGTCGTGTTTTCGTTTTGATCTGTTTCTGTCAGGAAATCTTCTCAACTTTAGAGCACCATGGTATCCGCCAACGACAAAGGCAAGAAGCCCGTGGAGGAGATAAAGTTGGAAGAACAAACCGCCGCAGGAACAAGGGCAAGGAAACCTAGTTTTGTAGGAGCAATTAACACTGGACGTGCTTTTTCTCGTAACTTGTAGGGGATCATAGCCTCCGTTCCAGATTTCATATCCTGCCCTGAGGCAATGGAAGCCCTTCGAACCACTGACGAGTTTTGTGATAAGTACCGTGGTTTCAGGATGAAGGTGGATATGCTTAAAGAGGATAATAACAGGCTCCGTAAGATGTTGGAGGATTTTATGACCCTAAACAAGAGAACACCACCACCACCGAAGGAGTAATTCATCATCAGGTTTGGCATCCCCTTGGCTTGTTCCAAGCTTGGGGGAGTGCCGCGGTATCACCATCATTATCTTTTATCTTTTATCTTTTAGTAGATTCATATCTTTGGTAGAGGAGTTATCTTACAAGTTGGTTTGCATGTGGAAGTATCTCTCCTATAGTTGATTATCTATGTATCCCTTGGTGTGAGTGCCTTTATGGAATATTAATAAGCAGTTTCATCTTTTACTTTTTGCACTTCTTATTTTAGTTTGCAATCTCTGTTATATGATTGATCTTGTTGATCAATATTGGCATCACTTTGGGAGCATAAAGTAAATCTAAATTGGTTTTGGCAAACCGAGCTCTGGTTAGTAACAACACTTTTTGAGGTTTGAAAGAAAAAGAGAAAAAGCTTACATGTATTTTGTATCATTTACTTTCTTTCTTGTTTGCTCATAAGCTTAGTATTTTTATTTAAGATCTTTTGTCTCTTCAAGGAAGATTGCATGTTTGGCTTTATCACTTGTAGGTTTTCTTGTTTCTTTCAACTCTTTTGCTTGCTACCCAGCCCTGCTAGCCAAAAACCTGTTTTGAGAAGGCATACTTCTCATGCTTCCAATCCTTTTTGAACCAAAACCTGTGCCATTTGTGTCCACCATATCTACCTATTAGCATTATTGCTATTCCGAGCAAATTCTCAAGCTTCATCTATCTTTTGAATTAAAAATTATTTTGTTATGTGAAAACTAGTTAGTAAAGCTCTCATGAACTTGATGGCACATCTTATTTTCTTGCTCCTAATAGACTTGAACCATTGTGTCATCGAAGTTGTATATGCTTGCATCTATACGTTGGAATTAGAAGAACCGTGCTGTTACGGGGAACGCTTTCAACATTGCACCTGTACATTGTACACAGTTGATATCATGCTCTTTTGTTTGCGGATGTCGACTGTGTGAAATAAAAAGGGAGCTTGTAAGTCCATGGAGTGATGTATGTGTGTTAGATAAATGCCTGGGCCGCTAGCCTAAGCCATGCCTAATCATGGTGGAAACTTGCAGCATCACCATAATGAGAATTCTGTGAAGCATCCTTAATAAAAATCTATGCACATAGTAAATAAAAAGATCGCTGAGATGCTCATTGTATGCTTGCCTTGTCATTTTGGTTATGGGATAGCTCCTGTACCATGTGCAAGGGGTACCCCGTTGGCGGTTCTTTATGATACACATGTACTTACAATGACAAGAACTTACCGGTAACCAAAGTTGAGTAGCATGAGGAGCGACCCTCGTACTCAAGGGACATAAGATTGCCAACTTATATTTTGTCAAGCATATACTCCATCTTTGTTCACTTTAACCTTAATCATCTCAAGATGTCTATGATAGGGGCAATGAGGGCTCAAAGCTAGTAAGTACCATAATCTTTTGGAAGCTCTTTATGACTTGAAATCCTTACTTCCCTCTATGAAGGGACCTTTCTCCTATTTTCTAAGTTGAGTCAGTAGAACTACTTCATATCTATCTCCAGCAAGCATTTGAGTTATTGTGTTTCAAGCATTCATATGGTGATTTATTCAATCATGTTCTTTATCTTCCTTGTTTGCACAAGACTCTTATCTATTGAGTATTACTTTGAAAGCCTTCTTTGTGAAAAACCTTTTTGAGAAAAGAGTACTCCTGTTTTGAAGACTTCTACAAAAAGCCCTATTTGTGGAACTGTTTGCCAGTTGTTCTATGACCAAGAACAAGAGTTTGCCAATTCCAATTATGATTTATCTTTATGCATCTCTATTGTGACTCCTGTACTTGTTGCAAGCTAAGTTATATAATGGTGAGTTGCTTTCTTCTACGAGTTGTGTAATGGTAAGTGTGATGCTTCTTGTCCGTATTCTTTTATCGACACTTCACTCCATAAACCTGTGGACATGTTTACTGAGCTCAGTTTTCGCTTGGGTACAAGCGAAGGTCTAATCTTGGGGGTAATTGATACATCCAATTTGCATCACCTTTCTATATCATAATTTGCCTCTATTCATTGATATATGTCTTATTATGAGGTGTTACTTATGTCTTTTCCTCTGTTTTTGCATGTTGGATGATTCTTGGAGGATGGACTGCCGGAGTCAGGTTTCTGATGGAAAAAGAGGTGTTTTGATGCAATTTCGCGAAGATCATAAAAATACCAGAAAAATATTGGAATATTATATTTTCCTAGAAAATGGAGGAAGCCAGAAGGGGAGGCGTAGCCGGGCCACAGGGGGCCCACACCCCCCTAGGCGCGGGCCCACCTTGCCCCGCGCCTAGGGTAGCTGTGGCCCACCTGGCTGACTCCCGACTCCGCCCTCTCGCCTATATCTTCCCCACGGAACCCTGATAGCAGGGGAGCGACCACAGAAAGATTTCCGCCGCCTCTACGAGGCGGAAAACACCAAGAGAGAAAGAGCTCTCCGGCAGATAGATTTCTTCCAGGGCAATTCCTTCCCGAAGAGGAGAGATCGTCGCCATCCGGCAGTTGATGCTTGTGAGTGGAACCATTGGATTATTGTTTATGTTCAGATTGTTATCCATCACCATATCATCTTTGATCTTGATCCATATGATGTATTGTGAGTAAATCATTTAGTTCTTGAGGACATGGGAGAAGTCATGCTGTTAGTAGTGGATTTGTGTTGAGTTATTATTCAATGGTTTAGTATTTAAGTTGTGGTGCTATTTTTCTAGTGGTGTCATGTGAACATCGACTACATGATACTTCACCATTTATGGGACTAGGGGAATGAATTGTGTATTTGGCTACTAATTATGGGGTTGCCAGAGTGACAGAAACTTGAACCCCCGTTAGGACACCTTTGCACAAGGGAGCGTAGGATCTCAGAGTTTAAGGCTGTGGTTAGGTTTATATCTTAATTACTTTCATGTAGTTGCGGATGCTTGCAGGGGTTTAATCACAAGTATGTATTAGTCCAAGTAAGGTCGGTACATTAGCATAGGTTCAGCCACACAACACTTACAACACCAAGGAAGAGTACTGAGCTATTTGAAGCGAAAGCTCTTGACAGAATTCCCATGTGTCCTCGAGAACGTTTGGTCCTTATAAGTATTTCCACCGGTTTGTCCTTTGCTAAGAAAGGATTGGGCACTTGCTGCGTTTGTTCGTTGTCTTTATTACTTGCACTTTGTTTTGTTGCTTTATCAGAAAACCCCTAAAAATCCGTTTGCTAAGTATTTATAGAGAATTCCTGCTCCATACCACTAGTCAACACCTTCTGCTCCTCGTTGGGATTGACACTCCTATTTATCGAAAGTACTACGATACACCCCCTATACTTGTGGTCATCAATGGCCACCACTTTAAATCACATTCCCAAGTATTAGAATATGTGGTGATGACATGTGTCAACATGATCCCATATTTTAATTGGAGAATATTAAATCTTAAGTACTTTCAATGAGTAGAAATTACTTTTCTAAAATAAGAAAGATAATAGTAGGTCTTTATTTCATTTGATGATTGTGATGATGCTAGATCATCTAGTGTGAACCTTTGTGTGCCAAATAGAGGTAGTTAAGTATTGTTTGGTGATTGTGTACCTCGTATTAATTTATAGACGCTAGTACCGACCAAGGCTACGAGGAGGAGGAGTACTATGAAGAAGAAGAAAACTTCAACCATTGCACCAATCAAGGCAAGCTAGAACTTTGCATTCTACCTATGCAAGCTATCCTTGCAAGATAACCTATGCAAGATGCATTAGGCATGCTTTGGTTATGCAATCTTGATTATACCAATCCCAAGTTTTACTTGCAAGCTTTATTCTTTATATTTACCAAAGTCTTTTACCCTTACTTAGTGACTTGTGTGTTCTGGAAAGATAGTATAGATAGCGTAAAGAGCATAAAACTAGGCCTAAGTAGTTATACTTATATGTCATCAAAAGGCATAAAACTAGAGTTGGATAGTTACACTTGATTAGCACCCCTCATTAGTGAATACCCTCAACTTTAGTGGCTAGTGCTAAGCATAAAAGTTGATCACTTTAGATGGGAATACTTGGTGAAAATGATTATGAAAACCTTGGAATGAGGATTCATTCTATTGAAATGTTTTGACATGTGTTATGAACACAAGATGATTTGATGAGTAAAATGTTGAGGCATGAGCCTTGACCCTTTATAAAAACGGATGGTTGGCTTCGGATGCGATACCATTCCAATTTTATTGTACAACCACAATACCTGAATTGGGTAGGGCTTGAATGGAAGTTTATATGTCTTAGTATGGGTTCCCTTGCGGAAAGAGGTTGAGCTGAGGCTACCTCGTGAATGTGAATGTCCACTTATGCAGTTCCCAGGATGGCAGATGTCCATGGCTGGGAGGACAAACTCATAGGGGATGTGCCTATACTAGGGTGTGTAATTGAAAGGTTAGGATTGATTATCCGCATACTAAGTATGATGATTTAGGGTTATCCCTGACGGATGTATCAAATGTTGTGGTGAAAGTGTACCACCTCTGCAGAGTGTCAAACTATTCGAATAGCCGCGTCCGCGGTCATAGACAGTTGGATTGGCCATACTGTTCCGTCGTCAGATGTTTTCAAAATGACTTGTGAAATGAACTATGACTTTGACTTGACCACAACAGGGTTGTGAACATGAAAACTAAGTTCCCAATTAGGTGTTGTAGAACATTAAACTAGTTTTCTTTACTTATGAACTCAGTATGAAATAAACCTGTTTTTTTGCAAATAAACCTAGAGCTTAGGATTCCTACCCAAACTACTTTACTTGTTAGTGATAGTTTGCGAGTACTTAAAGAGTACTCATGACTTTGTCCCTGGCTATTCCCATGGCCAGACTACGAGGAGGACTACCAGGATGATGGACAACAGGAGGTCTATGACAACTAGTATTATCTCCCATCGTCAGCATTTTATGTGACCCTGAAGATGAAGCCCCTCTACGTTTAAATTCCGCTGCGTTGATTGTATAAAGACTGGATCATGAGATCTTTTATTTGTAAGACCTTTATTATGGTTTGTAATGGATGATGTACTATAGTACAAATTCTATTATGTCTCGCAGAAATGGTAATCCTAGGATTCTGAGGTATGGCATAACAGGCATCTGGGATTAAAAATCCGGGTGTTGACAAGTTGGTATCAGAGCCATCCTGACCATAGGAGACCCTAGTTAGAATGGACGCTTGAATCAAAAACTTAGTTTCAAAACAAAATAAGTGAGTATTTATGAAAACCTATTCTCATTCTTATCATTGAGATTATTTCAAGAAAATTCATGTTTCTCAAAAATTCTTGCAATCCTACATAAAATTTGACACACTTAATCACCCCAGTAACCTACTCATCCTAAATTCTTATAGATGGAAGTCAAGTATAGCAAGTTCTACCAGTTGGTCAATGGAGGAGAACTCATCTTCGAGCGAGATTTAAGCCAACTCTCGGAACTTCTTGAACGCTCGCACCCCGAGTTCTTTGGGGCATAGCTCAATGATCAGCCCGGAGGAGAACTACAGTGGCTGATAGTTGCAGAGCTCAGAGGCAAGATGGAGGTTCCACCTCAGAGAAGATCCAATTCAGCTTGAGGGAGAACAACTGGCTAGACGGACTCGCCAGGGCTATGTAGGAGGCTCTTGCTCGTCTGTGTGGGCAAAACATCAACCAGATCAATGGCACTCGCTTTGCTTACTACGCAAGGCGTGATTCTATGGGACAACCATTGGAGGTGCCAGGCCATCCGGAGCTGAAGCATCGGGTGGATCATCTCTACTTCATGGTGTATGATAGGCAGAAGGAGTTCGACAACGCCCGCTCCCACGCCAACCACAACCATGCCATTGCTGTCAGGAAGGACCAGACCTCGCCATCCTTGCCAAGTAGCGCTATTCACTTTGCCGTCAGCGTGGCAAGAAGGATCGCACCATCGATCGTCTTTGCAAGAGGGCGGCCACTCTTAAGAGGACCATCCGTGATCAGGTTACCCAACTTGAAGAGCAGGAGGAAGAAGGTGAAGATATCAGTGGAGATCCCTACTCCTACCTCAGTGATGATGGTGACTACCTGGAGGACCTCGACATGGACTTCCACACTGATGATTATGATTCCGCCTTCATTGATGATGAGTAGTCATAATAGGGAACTATCGTATGCCTAAGTTGTATCCGTTCCCACTGTATCGTAGATTCACATAATGGTTCCTAAAACCATCTGTTACCCTAGTATGGTGTGTGTTTGTATTGGGTGCTATGAATGAATGAATGAAAAGAAAGTTGCTAGTTGGCAAAACCAGAGTCAAACTCAAAGTTTAAAAGCTTTTCAAAAACAAATCCCTGAACCTTAGAAATTTCCCTCTTGTCTCACTATCTCTCTCAATCTTCAGATGACTCACGGAAATCCCGGAGGAAGCAGTTCATCTCAGGATCCAATTATGCAAATCCTACAAATGTTGGTTGCTGACCGTGAAGCTGGAAGAGCTGAACGTCAAGCTAATTTAGCCACCCTTCAACAGATAGGTCAGATGACCCATAATAATCAAGGCCATGGAAACCAGGATAACCATGGATCCAAGCTCAAGAACTTTCAAAACACCAATCCCCCCATATTTAGTAAGTCTGAAGAGCCATTAGATGCTGATGACTGGCTGCAGACCATGGAGAACAACTTAGAGGTCGCAGGAGTGGAGGCCAATGAGAAAGTACTGTTTTCCACCCATTATCTGGCAGGTGATGCAAGAGCTTGGTGGAATAGCATCTGTACCATGAATGGAGGTCAGATGATGACTTGGGATGAATTCAAACTCAAGTTCAGCCGAACCCATGTGCCACGGGTTTGATTCTACGGATGGGGATGAATTCAAGGAGCTGAAGCAGGTAAGGATGACAGTGGTAGAGTACCGCGACAGATTTTTGTCTCTCTCTAGGTATGCCCCTGATGACATTGGTGCTGAAGCCAAGAAGAAGGAGAGATTCTTGAATGGTCTGGATGATGAGATGCAGACAATGCTGGTCAACATTCCCTTCGCTGACCTTGAAGCCTTAGTGGATTCTGCAATCCAGATGGAAGGCAAGATCAACCAAGCCAACGAGAATCGCAAGCGTCGAATGATGCATCGACCAGGATCCCACCATACCCCGAAGTATCGCCCCAACCCGTCTATAGGATATGCCCCTAGAAACAATAGAGCCCCTATGTCCCATCCGAACTATCCCAACCGTGGAGGAGGAAACCCAAGGCCCGGAGGAAACCACAACAACAACCTCGGGAACTCCAAAAATTTCAACTGTGCACCGCCCAAGTCCAACAACAACAACACCACCAACAACAACAATACTGCCCCAAGGACTGGAAGCAATGTCGTGCCTGTTGCAGGAAAAGACAAGTCTCTGATTACTTGTTTTGAATGCGGAGTCAAGGGTCACTACTCAAACGAGTGCCCCAAGAAGCTTGCAGCAGCCAATGTGAATGCACCAGCTCAGCAGCAATGCCGTGTTCAACCTGGAAGGAGATTTGCCCCAGGGAACTCGCTTAACCGCAATGGCCGTCTGTTTCACATGAATGCTGAAGAAGCTCAGGAAGCGCCATATGTCGTGTTGGATATTTTTTCTGTTAACTCAGTACTTGCAAGAGTGTTGTTTGATTCTAGAGCATCGCACTTGTTTGTTACAGAAGAATTTGCATGCACTAGTAAGATTCAACGAACAAAATTGAAGCATGTTATGATAGTTCAAATACCTGGTTCAACCACCAAATCTAGACAAATTTCCAAGGCCGTACCTATCAAAATCCATGGAATAGATTTTTATGCTATTCTAATAGTACTTGGAACCAAAGTTTTGGAAGTAGTACTAGGAATGGATTGGATGTCGAAACATAAATGATTAATCGACTGTGCCAAGAAAGCCATAACCATGACTAGTACCATTGGCGTATCAGTAGAGCATGTATATGAGACTTTGTCCCGTCAATTCAAGTGCAACAAGAGTCTAGCCCAACCAACCATTAACCAAGTCAGAGTAGTCTGTGAATACCCCGACGTATTCCTAGATGAATGGCCCGGTATGCCCCCAGATCAGGATATGGAGTTTATCTAGCTTCCACTCTTCCCAGTACTAGCTAACGACTGATGTATGTTACAGAGAGTACCTAGCTTCCACTCTTCCCTCCCCGCATTGAGATAGTAGAGAATGCGTGCCATATAGAGAAATCAAGTTAAAGGAGCTGAGGCATCCACAAAATAAAGCATCCAATAGAGAAATCAAGTTGAACATCCATTATCATACAGACAGCTAGGGCACAAGGAGCCAGGTTCAGTAACAACTAACAACCATAAGAGCACATACAATATAGTCTAGACGGCTACCGTCTGTAGCTGCTCCTCCATGTCACCTCTAATTAGATGACATGGAACACATTGGGATAATGGCATATACCAAGATGGACCGATTCCAATTTCTCACAAGCCATCAGAAACAAACAGTTGGTTGTCAAGCCTTGAGAAAATTCTTCACGCAGATGGGTTCGTAAATTCTTCAGAAAATTTACGAACGGAGTAAGTAGCTGGCACTTGTCATAGACGGCTGATTGTGTATTGAACGGACTAAAGACTTTACCAACGAAGCAGCATGGACAGTCCGGCAGACCACAGTATCCAATTGCTACGTACGCGATGTAAACTACTAAAGCCAACTCAAGTGCGAGCATACATCTAACCACGGCTATGGCCTATAATAGCTTAGGATACAAAATATTGTAATTTCCAACACATGTAGCTGCGGCAGTAACCTAAATTTCGTAAGGGGAGGAGCTCTAACTCGACGAATCTCGATCGAGAGCAAACGCAGCAAAATTTAAACCTTCCGGCCAGTACCAGAACGCAACTAAAACCTTCTATATATATATTCCGGCCGGGTCAGCACAGATCCGGTACAGGGACGAAACTAAACAAGGCCAGAACGACACAATCCCAGATCTATCGTGTGTATACGAACACCGGCCGACGCACACAGAGAGCTCAGTCGGTTGATCATTGTTTACCTGAAGCGCGCGTAGGGTAAAGAAAAGAGCCGTATCGTAAGCTTGGTTGCCGTTTGGTGGATTGACGAGGTAATCCGAGGTTGGTGTCCCGGATCCGATCGATTCGTCGGTGGTAACTCTTATAGCGGGGACATACGGCGGCTGGTGGAGAGCTACGTTTGATAGACTGTTTTAGGTCGAGTCAGTGCCCGTGGAGAAGATTCTGGGTCGTTTGGATGTCTGCCTGCCCTCCACATCGTGGACCGCACGATTCTCAAGACACCCCGGGACAGGCCCTAGAGGAACTGCCGAATCGACAGTTTCTGTGGAGTCAGGCCCGTTGGAGTGCAAAAATGCCCTGAGGAGACCACCCGTTGCAGGCATGGGGAAGCACAGGAGACCACACGCCTTAACTCACTGTCACCGTCCTCCTTCCCCTCTCTCTCTCTCACTCTCACCGTCTCATCCCATCACTACCGACCTCGAGCAGTGCACCGATGGCTTCGCCTCCTCCGCCGCCTCCGGCGAGGCTACCCTTTTGGCGGGCCGCCGCAAGTAGCGAGCGGCAGATCCAGACTACAAAGCTGGCGGGCTTCACAACACGGACGCTCTGATTGACCCGGTCGTCGGGCCGGCCTTAAATCAATCGTTGCTGATTGCCATTCTTTCGTCCGTGGCGACGAGGTCGGCTTTGGCAGCTCGCGCGGATGCGGCTTATCCGTTGTCGTCGATGCAGCCCCAACCCTTCTTCGCCTCCACCAGAGTGGCTTCCATGGTGGCAGGGGCCCCCGGCAAAAGCCGAGACATGGTGTTCCCGCTGGGATTCAATCCCGCGCCGGAGTTCGCCCCTTTTCTAGCCGGCCCATTGACCTCGACCATGCCTCCTCCGCCGTCGTCAGGATTTGTGTTTCCGGGCACCATGCCTCTGCCGCAGCCGCCGACGGCCCCTGCACCTCGTCAGGTTCTGATTGGTCGTAAGGGTCGTGCATGCCTGCGAAATCTACATCGCGTCCTCGCTACAGCCGGTGGTAAGAAAATTTCCCCCTCTTTCGGTTAGGGTTTTTGTAGATTCCTCAAATTTGTTGCAATGCTAGATTGTTAGGGTGTATTATCCTATTCGTAGTGTCAATTGAACTGTGCATCCGTGCATTGCGAACCATAGCAATGGTACCGGTGATGATGCACTGATGCATGCACATTGGCATGGTTAGCAATGCACGCACATTGGCATCGCATTGGTGATCACTGCACTTATGCACACACATACATTTGGCAATGGCATCGGTGATCACTGCACTAATGCACACATGTTGGCAATGGCATCAGTGATCACTGCACTGTCGCGCACATGTTGACAATGGCATGGTTGCCATACTCGGCCTGACAATGTGTATGTCCCTGCAGAACAGGGAGTGGGTGGCCAGGGCCGAAGCTCCTTAACCTAGTGAAGCTGACCACATCCCCTTTGTACAACTGAGGCTTCACATACCAGGTCTCATTGAGGAGGTGCAACAGCTGGAGATCCCCAAGAAGCATATGGGGCGCCCTCTAGGGGTCGGCCACCACAGCGTCCCCGAGCAGCCACTCCGGTTCTACGTGCAGGTTGCCGCCCTGGACCTCGAAGCCCTTTGCCATCCCGCTGGCAATGCAGAAGTTGCTCGTGAAGAAGCTTCAGATCGCGAGCAAGGGAGTCAAGGTGTCGATCCGCCTGAACAAGTTTTGTGAGTGGCGCGTGCAAATCAAGTGGTCTGGTGAGAGCATGTTGTTCATGAAGGGGTGGAAGAAGTTCGTGGAGAAGAGCACGGTGTAGGTTGGCGACACCCTCGTCTTCAAGTTCAAGAATTCAGGGTTCAACATCACCGTCTACAGGAAGGCCACCTCGGTGCAGGTGGCCTTCGATTGCGTTCGCCATGGCTACTAGGCGCCTCCTTGTTCGTGCTCTTCTGATGTTGATGATGGCATATCGTGGGCCGAAATATTGTATAACCCGAAATAAACATTCCTAAATCTGACGTTGAACTTCCTAATTTTGCAGTAAGCTTTTGTTCTCTGCATTTTCAAATCAACCAACAACCTAGCAGTTCACTTTAAACTTTATAGAAAACTTAGCCAATGTTTTAATTATGTAGTGGATAATCATGATTTACGTTATTCCTCCAATAAACACTAAATGTTATATAACTTACTAAATCTTTCTTTGAGAACTAAGAAAAAAGGCATGATGCTTGGACTTCCTATATTCTCATTTAAAATTTACCAGGTTCCTGAATTTCACAAAATCATGTCTAATAGTGCTAGGTTACACCCACTTGTTGTATGAGTGTATGTTTTATTATTATCTGTCAATTTTGGTGAAGAAATCAGTGGTGTTTCCGCTATTCTTATGTGCAAAAGTGTATAGATTGCAGGAGGTTTGGTTGATGTCCTTCGGTCTGCTTAGTGCTTGGTGCTTGAAGAAGGATCTGAGAGAAGAAGACTTTTGCTATTTGAGAGAAGAAGAATATAAAGCGTCCATAGGCGAGTAATATCTACATCGCATACCTGATTAGTTTGCTAAATTTCCTCATGTGTACTCTGTCTCCCTTGTCATTCGTCGTCAAACAATCTATTGCGAACAGAGATACCGTCTTTCTGATGGCAGTGTTAAATTTCTTGTGTTCTTGCCCGTGTATATTACAACCTCCTTTATTTAAAAATAAAAAGTCATCCTAAGCCTACTAAATGCACGAAAATATAAGTTCCTCTCGACTTTGACTTCAGCTTTTCGATGCCATGATGGCCTGTCCTCGGAATCTCAATGCCGCTATGGTAAATGCCAACAACTTCTTTACTTGCTGTCTTCAAAATCTCTGCAATGTCTGGACATGTGAAGTTACAACATTTGCATTTGCATCAAAGCAAAGGAAGCACATCGACATCAAAATCAACTGGCCGATACACATGCATATATACATGAAAAGGTGCAGTTTCAGCAAGCGCGCACTCAAAAGTCATGAAACTGAGAGCCGTCTGCCTTGAACATGAACATCCACCTTTGGCTCAACCATGCTTTTGCAATATGCATGCATTCATGCGGATGTGGCACGCTACACAATCAACATCAACAATTAGAGGAACCTTCAAGAACATGTCCCTTCTCGCTGCCATTCACAAACTTCCACCCCAAGCCCTTTACACATGCATAAGCCCACTTGACAAATGCTAGTTTTATGAAAAAGCAAGTGACAAGATGCAATTGCACATGAACAAAAAGATATATACTCAAGGTTTTGGAATAAGCAGCACATCACAACACATGGGATACTCAAGGTTGCTAAGTTCATTAACAAAAGAGTATAACATCAATAGGGAAATGGCAGGTAATTCTTTGCTACTCCTATGTCTGACTTGTAGTTTACTCGAGAACCCACTGCAGTAAAGTCTCATCTGGGGTAGTAGAACGACGAATGGTGGTATAAAGAATTTTGCTGGAAAGGATAATATTGAGGAGGTACAACATTTGCTGCAAGTGGTCCACCTTGAATCCATGGAAAACGTGGCTGATAAGCTCCAGGCATTACAGCAAATGGTTGATGCCAAATGGGACTAATGTGTGCCACACTTGGAACTGCAGGTGGAACAAATCTCAGGGAAGGACTAACTGGTGTTGCTAGCTTGGTAATGCATCGCCTTGGCTGGTTTAAGTGCTGCTGCTTCTGTTTTTTCGCTTGTTCATTATGGTGTTGTTGCCCCTTATTCCCATGTCGCTGTTGGTCCTTACTCTCCTGTGGCTTGTACTGTGGAAGCTGCTGCCGCTTCTCTTGTGGCTGTTCCTGGTTCCCTACCAGCTTTCTTTGTTTCCCCTGCACTTGCCTATCTTGTTCCTCATGTTGCTGCTGCTCCTTTTTGCGCTTCTTGAATTTCTGCTCTTCCTTCTGCGGCTGGTTCTTTTGCTGCTGGCATGAATTATTATTCGGGGCAGCAGAGACATCTATTGAATCACGGCTCAAATTACGGCTCTCTGCATACTCAGCTAACAAGTTGTTAATTTCCTCCAAGATAGTACCCGATTTGCTGGAATCAGTGTGTTGCTGTTTAACCATAGTATGTGCAACCATTAGATTCTGAATCTCCTTTGATCTGGCCGAATTCTGTTCACAGGTAGATGCAACATCATTAGATCAACAACAGAAATGCAGTTGGCGAAGAAAGGCATTGCGCATAAAGAAAAGGCTATGTTCTCAAATTGGATGTCTACTACTTAGGAGGGGATATTTTGCATCGTTTCGAATGGCAGATGTG
The DNA here is from genome assembly GCA_916181665.1 of Avena sativa. Classification (NCBI taxonomy): domain Eukaryota; kingdom Viridiplantae; phylum Streptophyta; class Magnoliopsida; order Poales; family Poaceae; genus Avena; species Avena sativa. The sequence goes on along the minus strand of OV702279.1, from coordinate 361,753,893 downwards.
CAAAGACATCTCAACTGTGAACAAAAAGCTTTATGAATTATCTTAGAGAGAATTCTTTATTTGACAATGGGTTAAAATATGGTTCCTTATTTGGCCCTAGAAAATATTTTCTTCCCTATTTGACACCAAGTCAAAATTTTGTTCCTAATATGACACTTCTGTCCATTTTTTACACCAACGGTGTCAAATGGCACTTGAAAAGTCACTCTTGCCCCTTGTGCATTATGTAACAAAAATAAATCTTAATTTCTTTTTCCTTGAGAGACAGTGCGTGTGCGAGTTTCTCCCTGAACGTGAACAAGTTCAGCTACAGATCTTCTCCTTGATAAAGAGTAAGTCTCGGTTGCCAACTGCCAAAGTTACTAGTCGAATTCAGCATATATATATAACTAAGGAAAAGATCGTATGTACTGTAACCCTCGCTTATCATGTACTTATCGTATATGTGCTTGTAGATCAAAGCAAGTTCTGGAGCCGAACAATCATCAGTGACAGTATGAACAGAGCCGCCCACCCGTGGCGTCCCAGTCCTCCTTTACAACGCTCCTGGCTACGAACGCCGTCTGTACAGGCGCCAGCGACGGCGGCCGGCCACGTTTGAGAATTCGGCGACACGCTGCATCAGGTCCGCCGGCACGAATCGAGGCCGCAGCGAGCAAGGCATCCCAGCTAGCGTCCGCCCTGGCCCGCAGCCTTTGATGGTGAGAACTCACTCACATGGGGAACTCACACACGCAAGATGTGTTGTTGATGTTTTCCGGCAAAACAGAGATTTTTCGCACGTACTGTACCAGGGGCACAGGTGTCTTTTCAAGTGCAACTTCACACCGTTAGTTGTTAAAATGGATGGAAATGTCATATTAGGCACAAAATTTTGAGCTAGGGTCAGATAGGGAAGAAATTTCCTTCGAGGGTCAAATAAGGAACCATATTTTAACCTAGTGTCAAATAAGGAATTCTCTCATTCTCTTATGACGTTGGCTAGTACAAACAGAATGCAATGTAATTGTTTTCTTGTGCTAATACATACCAGAGACTTGTCAGATGCATTCTTGCTAAGTAACTCCAGAGCAGTCTGTTTTGCCTTTTTGACATATCCCTCCAGAAGAGAAATAGGTGGATATTTGTCCACTAATTTAAGATCCTGCGTCATTTGTATGACGCTCAACTGTTGTCCATTTCCAATCAAATAATCGATTAAGTCTGCACAAAAATGAGGACATGGAAAACATCAACAACACATCTTGCACCACAAATGAGATATAGTCGTACAAATGAACACCTTCTAGCTACAGTGTTAGGATAGTGAACACTTGGGTGTCAAGCAGGCACAGCACAATACACACAAATTGATGATGCAAAAGGAGTGAGATGTATCATGCAATTCTCTTTCTGGTTTCTGCATCTTTAAGTAGCTCTGCTATAGAACTTGATCATAATTTTCCATTGAACATTCAAACTAAGTCATATCATGTACCCTTGTATTAGTGCCAAAATACTAAGTGGAATGTGTTGGATTTCACCCACAGATTTATAAAATCAATATAGACGAAGACTAAGTGGAATGTGTTGGATTTCACCATGGATCTATAAATTCAATATAGACGAATACACACATACTAAAATCTAATGGACAAAGTACGTGACATGCCTTGTTTTTCTCTTTATTTCTACTTGACTCAATGTGTTACAAAGACTATGACCTGTTGTGTATAAATACACGACTAGACTACCCGCTATGATCTAGAGAACCTAGTACATGAAAGATTCCCAAGACAAAGTCCTACTCAGACTCTACAAAGACGGTCATACTTGGACTCTACTATGACGAACAGCAAGCAAACAACCACCAAACGACTCAACCTAGCTAGACTCACGTGCAAACCTACATGCACTCGGACACTACCTACTAACATGATGTTTTCCATGCAAGCCAACCACATGACACGCATTCATGGAAACTTGCCAAATTAAACGCTAACCTAATCAAGATCATTCTAACAATCTCCCCCTAATCTCGACTCTTTCTCCTCTGTGCTCCCCCTGGTCTTGACTGATTGCAAATTCGTGACTTGCCGACTCAACTCAATGTAGGATCAAGACTCCCCATCAGGCTGCCATGTGGACTACAGGGGCCAAACCTAGCGCAATACATGCCAGCTGTACCTCAATGTGTTACAACGACTATGACCTATTGTGCAATAAATCAAGGTATAAATACACGACCAGGCAAACCACCATGATCTAAAGAACCTACTAGTACATGAACGATTCCAAGACAAAGTTTTAATCAGACTCTACTACGACGGTCCTACTCAGACTCCACTTTTTTTTCCCGAAAGGCTCGGACTCTACAACAACGAACAGCAAGCAAACAACCAAACGACTCAACCTCCTACTATATGCAAACCTACAGACACTAACTAATATAACAGGACACACATGCTTGGAAATCTGCCTAATTAAACACTAACCTAATCAAGATTATTCTAACAGAATATACCGCATTTCCCACGTGCTTTAGTTTTACTTTTGGATGTACTCAGTTTACTATTGCAAAAACTACTTCACAAATTTTGGGTTTTAATTTCGATGATAATTGATAAGCAGAGATCACAACTTATTCAACTAGTATTTGTACTCAAATTCATCAAATATATGCATATGATTTAAATACAGATAGTAAGTAGCACGGAAGTACAATGGATATTATTTATGAGGTCACATGGTGATTATCTATTTTTGGTCTATCCTAAGGTCCGGCAGAATCATATACAGATCCAGTAGTGGTAACGAAATTTAATGGCATTACCACGAGTTGCCCACCTAGCATATATTGAGCTGAAGTGCATAAGACATTATAAATCAGAATTGACAAAGAATTATTCGTACCACTGATCCTACTGACAAGACCAAGACCATTGCAGAGATCGATGCAGCTCTTCCTCTGATATTTGCGTGGGACAGTGGCAAAGAGTCGTATGATCTCATTGACATCAAACTCTGATACAATTTTGTAAGAAATGAGGAAGTACAGGAAGGCCCATGAGGCCAGGTAGCCAAGATCCCCACAAATTTCCCCCTTATCGATCATCTTCTTCCAGTCCTTTGCAAACTGCTTGGCCTGCCCTGTTGTGTACACGGAAATCTCAGATTCCACCAAAGGCACACAGCGAATCAGCGTAACTAGTTTTTCCCAGTCCCTGTTTTTCTTGGTCTTTTTATTGGGCACAAACCGCCTGGAAACATCAAGGATAAGAGCAGCAGCGTCTTTGGCCTGGCGTATTGCCACACGGTACTCATGCCGCGCAATCTTATTATTCTTGAACATGATGTGCACCAGACTTGCGGTGTTCATGGTAGCGCACGCCTTTACAAGATCCTTATCGACTCCTTTCGACAAAACCTTGGTGGCTTCCTCGGTCTCCTCCATCTCACTGTCAGACTCCTCCTGCTCCTCTTCACCCTTCTCAACCTTGTTCTCCTTGTCGCCGGACTCATCACTGGACACCGATTCTTCATGTTCTTTCACTTTCTCTTCTTCAGCCTCCAGCATCTCCTCGTCGGCCTTATGCTCCTTGTTTACCACATTGTTGGCATCTACATCCTCCTCTTCCACTTCTTCAACCTCCTCTTCCACTTCTTCAACCTCCTCTTCCTCTTCTTCCACTTCTTCAACCTCCTCTTCCTCTTCTTCCACTTCTTCAACCTCCTCTTCCTCTTCTTCCACCTCGACCTCCTCCACTTCATACTCCTCCTCTTCTTCCACCACCACCTCCTCCACTACTTCCTCCTCTTCCTCAACTTCCTCCACTTCCTCCTCCTCCTCTTCCTCCTCTTCTTCCTCTTCCTCCTCTTCCTCTTCCTCCTCTTCTTCCTCTTCTTCCTCCTCCTCCTCCTCCACTTCCTCCACTTCCTCTTCCTCCACTTCCTCCTCCTCCTCCTCGCCGGTCTCCTCGTCGTCGCCGGTTGGGACTGGTGCGAGAACGGGGGTGGGGCGGGCCGCCTGGAGGACCTGTAGCTGGCGGTAGCGCAGGGCGATGGAGGACTGGATGGACGAGATGTGGGAGTCGAGATCGTCCCAGGCGAAAGGAAGTGGGTAGGGCGAGCAGGCGGCGAGGCGGTCGAAGGCCTCGCGCAGGGCGTCTTTCTTGGCGGGCAGCGCGGCGATGGCCGCCGCCACCTCCGCCAGCGTCATCGCCTTCGGGGGCTGGCCGACGTCAGGCTGCGCCATCGGAGGAGAAGGGGTTAGGGATTGGGGTTTGGCGGCGGCGGCGGCGGATTGCGCCGACGCGGACTTCATCTCCACGCCAGACGCCACCCCACGCCTCGGCAGGGGTATGAATCAAATTCTCCGTTTACGGAACGGAGTGGAAACTGACGACGAGGAGTTACCTTTCCCGTGATCCTTGTTCCTGAGCAGCATCGGTTATTGGGCCACCAGGTCGGGACGTGGTGCTATGGGCCTCTTCGAACAGCCGTGCGGGTGATTAGATCTATTGGGCTTAGGTCAGCTAGATCGGAATCTTTGCCACATACCTAAAAAAAGCTAGATCGGATTTTCTTTTTCTTAAAAAAAAGCTAGGACGGATTTTGTTTTTCCCGCTAAAAAAATAAGCTAGATTGGATTTTTTCACTCAAAAGAAAAAATAGCTACGTCAAATTTCCACTCTGCCTTTGGTTTTTATTTTTCGAGAAAAAATACACCCTGTTTCCCCATTAGTTACTCAAACCTCTCTTCTCTATCTAGTTATTATTATCTCAAGAAACAAGGTTACCTAAAAATCGCCCTGACAAACAAGATCATGATCATCGCTCCTCAATCAAAATCCAAAACAAATAGGCAACCCCAATTGTCATCCAGCCCGTGGCTCAATGGAGTACATCCATCAGTTCCTAACTGCGAGGCGAGGGGTTAGAAACTCAGCTGGTCGCGCAATCAGAAATATCAAGTCTACAGGGCCTGCTCCTACACAATGAGGATTATAGTAATATGATGTTGAATTTTTCAGAACAACTATATAAATAAAGGTCACTGAAATCTACTACTAGTACATGTTATTGGTGGTTTGCGAAATACCTGTTGTTCTGCCGCGCCCTTCAACTACTTTGCTGGTTTCCCCCCTTAATCTTTCCTGAGTACTACATTTGATTAAGACTCGTTTTTCCCCTTTGCAGATATAGTAATGTGTAAATGCAGTACTGCTATATGACACACGGCAACTAATTACACTGGTACTGCAGGGGAGCCAGTTGCATGCATTACGCGCCAACACCTACAGATCCAAAATAAATTTAAGAGAGGCAACATGCCAGAGAGCGATATGCTACGGAAGAAAGATGAACTGCTCAGGAAGCGTTGTGAAGCCTATCACCAAAAGAAAGATCATCGGTCTGTTATTCTCTAGACGCGCAACTAGTCCAGGTGTGCTCACTCAACTACAGAACACGCCAATTAGTAAAAGTGAGCTCTAACATACATGAACTGCAGAATGTATCGCTGGATGGTTCCATGTTTACTGAAGCTAAATCATCTAATCATCTGTTCTAACAAGGAACAAGTGGCTCCTGTTTGACTGGTATGAAAGCAAAATAAATCCTGGTTAAACATAATGGAACTATATATGTTAATAATCCATGCGTTACATATGGAGCTCGATACATGCTGTTTTATTTTTTCCTACGTTGCTTTCAACATATGCACTAGTACAGAACCCACACCCATCCATCCTTTAGGAACAACCCACAACAACCATCCTTGAGCAACAACCAACCTATGGATCCCAAAGGAGGAAAAGGCAATGAGATAGGGAAAGATATGTGCAGATGGATGTCTGCATGAAAAATTAGCTACTAAAGAGACATCGTGGGGCACATCAGACAAGGATGCCATCGACTGGTTAGAGTTGTGCAGCACCAATCATGATATATCATTAATGTCTCCATACCAGTCAGTGCTCTTACTTGTGCATTATCATGTGATTTCATCAGATAATATTGAAGCAACACGTGCAAAGGATAGGGCACGCTATGCCAACATGACACCACAGCAAAAGCATGCCAAGAAATTTCTCCGCACGGCGTAACGCATATAGTCTATTTTTCTGCTCTCATATAAGTCATATTTGATGTTTTATAATTAATCACAGGAAGCGCGTCTGCAACTCCCAAGACTTCCCAAATACAACAAACATGCACACAATGAACTGCTGATATGGTAATTTAGTTGCTTACCTTCATTCTAAAACCTATTTCAAACTTGGGTCTCATAAATAGTTACGCAACGTGGAATGTTGAGGGTGTCGTATTAGAGGAAGACTCTGATGACGAAGGCTACATGTTCGCTGGACAACGTACTTTCTCATGTTCCTGACAACCATGGGTATATATTATGCATGTTTGTTCCTACAGTCAGCTACTCATTATTTGGGATGAGGCTTCGGTGACAAATAGATAGGCGGTGCAGGCGCTGGACAACAGTATGTGTGATATAATCACCCAACCAGTCCTGCTGTTCGGTTGAAAGGAAGTTGTGTTTGGTGGGGATTTCAGACAGGTCCTCCCTCTTGTGCGTAAGGGGTCTAGGGCTCAGATAATTGGCTTGTCGCTGCGTAGGTCTTACCTTTGGAATTGCATGGCACACAACGTCACATGGTTTGCGAAATACTTGTTGCGCATCGGTGGTGGCATGGAGGAGACCAATGCTCCAAGTGTACTGCTGGTATGTACACGACTAAAATCGTCTATAGAGAGGTCCTTACAACATAGGTGAGTTATTAGGCACTTATACTTTAAGAAATTATCCTTTTTATTTTTAGATTATAGAATATATATTTATTTATAGTATTTAATTATCTTGTGCAGGTCAATGGCAATGAACATGCGCTACAATAAAAGGAAAATAAAAGCTACTTTGTTACAACCGCCAATTTAAAATCACAGAGTGTACTATCAAGATATAAATTAAAATAACAACCTATTGAAATACTTGCATTTTTTCATGTCATCTAAAGCTCGTGGATATGGAGATGATGTATAAATTTACCTGTTCGTGGAAGTCTTTGAACAATAAGCTGATAAAATCTGGGGATTTTCATCCATTTCATGTAAATTATATTTGCTTTGCCAACAGCAATGATCTTTCCTCCACCTTGCTTCTTCCATGCAACCCTCCTGAATGATGAGCCTAAACTGACCAGGGTTCTACAATACCACAAAACATCCACTCCGGGAGCAACATATAGTAAGTCTAATCAGGCTGCAACACAGAATAACACAAAGATTACAAATAATAGTAAAATCAAGCAACTAAAGTGTCAAAGTGCCCCTGGTTTGCTTGCTACCTCATGGAATGTGCAAATGGGGTTGCCTTTGTTTTTCCTTGCATATTGAGCTCGTGAGAAAAATGGTTGAATATTGATCAAGTCTCCCTACTTTTTCTTTGCAGATGAGATCACCGACAATGAATGAAGATTCTGTCAAATGGGTTAAGAAACAGCATAAGTGATGTTGTTTGTGAGTGGAAATTTTGTGGTATTCGAGGTTTCATGCGTCACTTTTGGAATGCTACATAATTCTGGAACTCATCTTCCATGTTACCCCCTCCGATCCATATTAATGGACTCAACTTTGTCTAGATTCGTATGTACCTAAAATTGCATTGTAATTTGCAAGCATAAATAAGTAGGGGCATGGTTTTTTTCTTGCTAATGAAACCTGGGACCTACACAATATCATTTTACCTTGGATGTAGTAGATCAATTTCAGAATCTTTCACTTTTCTACAATGCAATCATCGAACCATCTCTTTTTGCTAAATACTAACCGCTCTCATTTTCCCCGCAAACATTCACTCACATGGAGGAACTAAAAGTTATCACAGGCTGACCTGTTTTCTATCAGGAACTCTCATGCAGGTAGCAAATCCATTCGAATCGAGATGAGCATGGAAGAAATACCAGTCGCATGATGTTTGGGTTGGCTCCTCACTGCCGGAGCGAGTCGTCCTCGCCGGCGTCCCCGGGCCTGACGCGAGCGGCGGAGAAGAGCGGGGCAGGGCCTTCGAGTGAGCAGGGAGGCAAGGGAGTGGTGGGTCGGTCTCCGGCAGCGGGAGGCAGGGGTGGTGGTCCGGTCGCCGGCGGTGGGGAAGCAGGGGAGTATAGATGCTCCACGGAAGAGAGACGAGGGACATGGTTTGACCAAAGAAAGATAACCGTGCTCTCTAGAGTGTGTATAACAGCATTCACATCTGAACGAGTTCTTTTTCAAGGAGAAGAAGAGTGCATTGAGATTTTGAACATCCTCAAAACTATTGTCCCTCCGTCTTAAAATAGATATCTTAAATTTATTAAAATTTAGATAAATTTAGACACTATTTAATATACAGATTTATCTAAATTTTGAAAAACCTAAAATATTTACTTTAAGACGGCGAGTAGTATTTATTTTTTCTAAATATTTTTAAAAAAATAATATAGGTCGTGTTAACTTCGTTTAGTCTGAAATTCCCAAGGATGTATATTTTGCTCGATTTTATCATGGTATACTTGTTCTATGTTACTTTTTTTTTTACTTAAAACCAACTCAGGGACAGATTTTTGGTACATTTGTATTTAGTTTTTTTGTTTTGGGTCAAGTTATTTGGTTGTCTTTTATGTGCACGTGAATTTTCACAAAGTTCACATATCGACGAGAAAGAAAAATTACCAGACTATAGCAACATCCGAATATTTTACTAGTATTATGTAGGAGTACTATCTAAAAAAAACTTTGAGGATTCGTTTCCTAACACCGTGTGTTTAGCTCTGCTTTCTCACGTAGCTCTGCGGCACATCAACATTGATTACACACTCAACTAACACTCAACCACCATTAATTATGTTGTTTCTCATCCAGCCCTTTGGTCCAATTGAAAGTAAAGACATGATACTGCCCACACGATCCTTGTGCCTCTAACGAGAACAAAACATGCCCATCAGACCCACCCAAGAAGCATGTTCGTCTGACGGTAGGTCCACAGGAGCTTGTTCGCCCGCTGCAACCCCCTCACCGCCAGACCGCCTAGATCATCATGTGTCATTCCACTTCGTCGCTCGGTCGCCACGATCTGCTGCATGTACACGCCATTTGTAGGTGTAGTAGGCCATATTTAGAAATCCTGTTAGATCGTTGCATAAATTCTCCCCTTTGAAATATTCTTCATTGATTTGTCAGATCGTTGCAAGAATTCTATCCATGTTCCTTCTTGAAGATTGTTTGGATTTTTGTTGGTCTCATATGAATAAGTGATAACCCCCAAGACCAGGGGATCACTATAGTATCTCTCAATGTAGAAGTGGGGTATCGATCTGCATGAGTAAGAAGGAAAAGCTATCTATTCTCTGTAACTAAAGTGTCACAAGTTTTAGTTGTTTAGGCACTAAACAATTTAAATAAACAATAAAGGTTGATTTAATATAAGGAAGTAAAGTGCAACGAAATAGTAATGTGAAGTGCCACAATCATCTTCAACACAAGAGGACAAGACAAAGGTTTTCTCTAATAGGAACAATGGACATGGATTCACTCAATCCTCTCTCTCCATTTGTGGTGATGATCATATTACAGATAAAATTTCACATAGTTGTCATGTTTTAATGGTAACTTTTATGACGACTACATGTCCCAAAACACATAGTTGGAAGAAATACTCATATGTGCTGCTAGGTCACCCTCGTAAGGCTAGCGCTGGTTATTGTCACACCATAGATCACACTTCTCCCTTTTTACCCCTAGATAAAGGATGTTTGGCTGCATGTGTCACTCAATACATATACCGTTTTTACTAGGCCACCCATTACCTACATACATCATACTTCTTAATGAAAAACACTCCAAACACTAATGCAATATTTTATTTGTTGTGTGTATTACCACATCTCTCTCATCTACCTCCACTTGATGGTGCCAAACACCTCATGGCATGGGTAAACAAGGCATTTTGCATAGATCAAACCATTACATGCATCATAAAATATTTCCAAAGTATGACAAGCCATAAAAGATCCAACACAATGATAAATGCTTAACAAATATTATCTCATACCACAATATCCACCATAGGAATTACATAGATAGATTCATAGTCATGCAAGGCACATCATATGGACTTTAACAATGATCATATATAGAGATTAGATCAAGTTACCACCACAAACCCATAGTCCAGGGGGTGGACTACTCCCCCTCATCATGGATAGTGATGAGGAGGCGTTGGTGAAGGAGGAGAGGCGGCCGGAGGCGATTCCGACAGTGGTTCCCCTCCAATCTTCCTCTAGTGGTGGCCCGCATACTCTCTGTTTTGGTGTTTTCGATACCCGCCTCCTTCTATGTCGAAGATGGATGAGATAGAGTATATATAGAGTTTTTTAGGTAAACACAAGTCGGTGGGCGAAAGATTGAGTCGAATTGGACGACTGAAGGAGAAAAGACCCCGGGCGGTGCGTCCTACCTGGGTGGATTCGCCATGGGCCCTAGTTTCCAGCCCATAAATCCCCTCTGACCCTTCTTTGGCTTGCTTGATGCATCTCCAAATTTGTGAACCGTGGCCTCTGATCTTGTCCTTTTTGGAGTCTCGTAGCTCCTGTAATGTCATAAATACTAACATAATGTATATTCTGCCAGACAGAGTTAGAACCAAATGAGAGGGGATTGTTTAGAAAATCCCCGAAATCAATAAGAACGTTGATAATAACTACTAATGTGATGCATGATGATGATGGTGGTGATGATGATGATGTTGGTTTTATATTTTGAAGTAGATATGACTTGATGAAAACTTATTCTATGGCATGTACATTTTGTAAGGTGGTATATACTAACCCCTCATCTGATGTTGAACTTGCGGAGGTACAATTACACCCTCTTTTGATATGGTGGTAGGATGACATTGTATTATGTGGATTAGCAGGATCACACTAGTTGATAGATTAGACTTGTTATGCGTTTTCTTATATGATAATGCATGCCTATGTTGCTTATGTTGAATAGCTTGTGTTCTAAACCTGATTCGCCTACTTGTGTTTCTTATGTTGTGTATGTTTTGTCTTATTGGTAGAAATATAACTAGTATGTGGTGTAGTACGACAAGGTTCCAGGAGTTCCACAAGTCATGGAAGGATCGCAGTGAACAAGTGACGGGTTATGAGCACGACCTCCATAAATAGTATATAAAACTAGATAGGACGCATAAAAAGCTTCCAAGTTCTTAGCGCAAAAGAGTTGCAACCATGTATCTCCGAAGGATGGGGCTCAAGGCGATGGCAGTTGGCTCAAGGACTTCACTATCGCCGGCTTATAATCATGTGAATTGTGTATGGCAGTTTGTCTTAACCACGTGTGATAATATACTAAACCGCGAACTGCTCGATGGTAAGCTTACCATATGGGGTGCGAGCTGACCCTGCCGTGGCTTATACATGTCGCCAAACATGGGGCTATGCATCAGCCCAACCCGAAAACCGAAAGCGTGGACAACCAAACAATGGGGCATAAGCGTGTCCTCGTGCGGCCAAAATATTTCGTGGGCAACCGATCGATCGATCAGAAAAAAACATGCCCAAACCAGGTTTTGACTCGTCCGGTCTCTATCATGCCAAGACTGAAAAAAGGGGGAAAAGTCATTCAAACCATCAAAGAGGCTCTAAAAATCTCCACGACGGTACAAATAAATCCTGCAACCCTTCTTAGAATGAAATATTTAATGCAAAGTCGTACTAGCTTCTACTATTCGTGTAGTCATGGTTCTGTACCTACCCCCCAAAGAGAAAAAAACCCAGGAAAAACAATTTTTTATTTACAGTCAAGGCAGAAAAAATGTTAGAAAACGGAGGCAAAGACGGCCAGGGATCGGGACGGCGACCTGGCCCCGCGCACGGTTGCGGTCTCCGGTTCACGGCTAGTAGAAGAAAGTGACCGCGAGTATGACCGGAGAGACGTAGGCGTCGGAAGCGTTTGAAGTGTTGGTTTTGGGACGTAGGCGTCGAAAGCGTTGGGCTGGGCGCGGGACACACCATCCGTCCATCCAGAGCCATGAAGTCCAACTACTCGTCTCCAAGGCGAAATAAACCGGGCGGGTCCCACCCCAGCCAGCCAGCGAGCGAGCGAGAGCGCGCCGCACCACACCCGCCACCTGCCGCCCGCCGCACCTACCTACTCCATGAATGTGTGCCGCTGGCGCGCGCGCGTGGCCAATGGCCATACCGAATGCCACCGGCGACCGTGATCCGTGGCGGTCCCGTCGTTCTCTGGCCTGGTCGAGTAATTCTGTGTGTGTGTGTGTGGGGGGGGGGGGGGGGGGGTTCGTGCAGGTGCAGCCGTGCAGCTACCCTCTCCTAATTCTGCGTACATACAACTTGGCATAGTAGTACTCGACGCTTGGTCGGAGTATAAATAAAATAGGATAGTATCGGGTGAGTGAGTCGGGGATTGGATCGGGACAAGATACGGGTCACGCACGAGCCGAGTGCGAGTCGACGGAGACAAGGAGCTACTACTGGGGCAGCCAGCCAAAGCGATATATAGCCCGGCTGCACACGCGCCGCTGCCCGCTGCGACAAGGCAGGTAGTTCCTTCGTTCGCTCGCTTCGTTCGACTTGGACACCGATCGATAGTTCTGGAGCCGAATTCGCCGTTCGTCTCACGATCGAGGAAGGGAACTCGACGAGAAAAGGTAGAAAAGCGGTAAGCACCTTGTATTTTTCTGTATCTTCTTCTTCAACGCAGTCGTGCGTGCGTTGTTGTTGGTGTGCTGCTGTTTCTTGGTTTTGGTCAAGTCCAACATCGGGGGTGGTGCGGTGCGGTGGTGGTACCGTACGTACGTACCCGGGGGTTGGTTGTTTTGCTCAAGTCCAACATCGGGGGGTCGTCTTTTGGTTTTGGTCAAGTTCAACATCGGGGGTGGTCACAGGCAGGCTAGCTGGTGCTGGTCGATCTCAAGCCGGGTGATGTGTGCGCCGTGCTTTTCCGCCAACAACCCTCCCTTCTCCCCTGTCTCGTCTAGTATTTCTGTCAAGTAAAAACAGGAATTGATTGATGCAGTTTAGTGGTAATAAATAGGGAGCGAGCGAGCACGTCGCCGTCGCCGCCATGATGGGCGGTCTGGGGTTGGGTTGGGGGTTTAGTTAGTTGATCCACCTCCCAACTAATTCCCTCCTTACTTCCTTCTCTCTTCTATTTAAAAAATAAAAAATAAAACTAATCCGTCCTCTCATCCCCCTCTCAGTCCAAATCCAAGTCCCAGCTTCTGTCCCTCCATCTCTCGCTCCCAGCCTCCTCACGCCTTCCACCTCCTCGCTCTACCCCCTCCCTCCACTCCCCGTGGCCCGGCCCCAGCCGCGCACCCGCATGGGGGCCGCCGCGGTGGACGGCCAGTTATAACCCGCGCGCCGCGACGGAGAGACCCAGCAGCCTACAGTAGTAGCGTAGCATCCTCTCTGGCTCCTAGGACACGCACCCTGCTTGCTAGCTCTGCAGAGTGGGTGGGAGAGAGGAGGCGCGCATTTAAGGCCGGCCTCCTGCCGCCGCGCGCCGCCCAGCCACTCCCTGGATCTTGATCTGGCCCTCTCTCCTTCCCGCGCCGCATTCCGTCGAACGGGCCACAGGCGCCTACGGTACACCTCCTGCCCTGCCTTCTCCCTCTCTCCCTCCCAGCCGCCTGCTCGGCTGCTGTCGCTGTGCCTACGCGCGCGCCTCAACTCGACCTCCCGCACGATTCTGGCGGGGAATCTTACTCTATCCGGTTCGGTACCAGCAGCCTGCAGTCCAGCTCTTGTTCCTTCGTGCTCGCCGTCGGCTTGCCGCAGCGCTTGGTGATCTCCTGGGCATTCCGTCGAGCGGTTTCTGAGCGTACGCGCGATTAGGCGGAACAGACCCCCTCCCTGGCTTACTTTTTTTTCGTTCGGTTTTCGGTGACTTTTGTCTTCAATTGCGTGCCGGAATTGGTCGTTTCCCCCTCCTTTGATAGCTCGTGCTTGGACTCGCTCTAGCGTTGGACTATTCTGCGATCATATAGTCAAACATGTTTTTCACATGCAAACAAAAAGGAAATCACAACTCGCTCTGGGGTCTGGCTGTCGTACTAATTTACTGCTATAATTGTGCACCTTCTACTCGTGCTGTTGCTTGCGGAATTTCGTATGTTTGCTTGTCTGCCAAAACCTTGTGGAAATTTGCCTGATCCGGCCAAATATAGTCATGTTTTTTTTGTCTGTATCACCTTAACATTTCCTTCAGAAAAAGGAAACACACATCCAGAACCGAAGTATTCATGTAATTGTCTGCTAGTCAGAATCGACGTGCTAACGGTCTTTGTTCTTTGCTTTTCCAGCACTGAAGGCTAGTAGAGGGTGGCGGCAATGGTGGCGGAGCCCGACCAGATAAACGGGACGCCCAACAACAGGATGTCTAATAACAGGCATCTGTCCTCGCCGTCCGAGGTCGACGAGTTCTGCAAAGCGCTCGGGGGCGATTCGCCCATCCACAGCGTGCTGGTCGCCAACAATGGGATGGCCGCGGTCAAGTTCATGCGCAGCATCCGCACGTGGGCACTGGAGACGTTTGGGACGGAGAAGGCCATTCTCCTGGTGGCCATGGCAACTCCAGAGGACCTCAGGATAAATGCGGAGCACATAAGGATCGCCGACCAGTTCTTAGAAGTCCCTGGTGGAACAAACAATAACAATTATGCGAATGTGCAGCTCATAGTGGAGGTTAGCACAATGACCATTCTCCTGGTCCCTTTCTACCACCAGCTTGTGGGTTAGTTTATCCATCTTCGTTATGCTGGATATTTGATTAAGTGGTTAATGTTTGTACCTTCACTGTCACAGATAGCAGAGAGAACTCAGGTTTCTGCAGTTTGGCCTGGCTGGGGCCATGCTTCTGAGAACCCAGAACTTCCAGACGCGCTCAAGGAAAAGGGGATCATTTTTCTTGGGCCACCATCAGCCGCAATGGCTGCACTAGGCGATAAGATTGGTTCTTCTCTTATTGCGCAGGCAGCAGGAGTTCCAACTCTTCCATGGAGTGGATCACATGTATATGCATTCTCCTATTTCTGTATAGTTCAGCTCCTGTTTTTTTCCCACTGCTATATTGCTTAAAATCAAATCCAAATGGGCTGTAGGTGAAAGTTCCCCAAGAGACCTGCCACTCGATACCTGAGGAGATCTATAAGAAAGCTTGTGTTACAACTACAGAGGAAGCGGTGGCTAGTTGTCAGGTGGTGGGGTATCCTGCAATGATCAAGGCATCATGGGGTGGTGGTGGTAAAGGAATAAGGAAGGTTGGTCTTCTTTTTTAGTTCAGCTCTACCGCAACTAAATGGAAAGTCTCTGCTCACAAACAATACATGGAGATGTCAAGTTATAGTTCTCTGCAAATATTGTAGAATTACCAAAAGATGATTTTGATGTCATCCAAATGGTTTTATAGGTGCACAACGATGACGAGGTGAGAGCCTTATTTAAGCAAGTTCAAGGAGAAGTCCCTGGATCACCTATATTTATCATGAAGGTGGCATCTCAGGTAATAAGCGATAACAGCTTGAACTATGTTGGTTTTCCCTTTATTTGTCTGTTGTATATTTTTGTGTTATTCATGTTCACATGCTATCCATATAGATGCCAGGTAGGTAAGGGACTAAGTGTATACAATAGAGAACAATTTTTGCTTCTGTCAGTATTCAGCGAGTGCTTCTGTACTGATATATCTTATGTGTCTAAAAGCTCGCCCTCTTTGTTCTTTCTTTGTAGAGCCGGCATCTAGAGGTCCAGCTGCTCTGTGACAAACACGGCAATGTAGCAGCACTCCACAGTCGAGACTGTAGTGTTCAAAGAAGGCACCAAAAGGTTAGAAATTCCCTGAAACATTGTGTTGTCCAATATCAGTTTCCTTGAAATTAGTCTCTGCAGAAACTTTGTGTACTGAGTACTGGTTGAAGCTCTGTAGCTTTAGGAAAGTAAAACTTCATTGGACTATGTAGCAATCATGTACTGTTTGGTGAAGTGCTAAACATTGCAGGGGCTATAGTTGAATGTCTCTTTTTTTGAACTAAAGTACTAACTTTTTTTCTATAGTGATATGTTTTGCAGTTATTGAAAAGTCTAATTACTGTATTAACCACAAAAATCAACTAGTTCAACTGTGCAAGACAAAATAAATAATAAGGCTGTCAAGTCTTGCCAAAAGTCCATTTCTTATGTTTTTGTGAAACAATAGTTTTCACCATATAATTGTGCAACAGATTATTGAAGAGGGACCAATTACAGTTGCTCCTCCAGAAACGATTAAAGAACTTGAGCAGGCAGCAAGGCGGCTTGCCAAATGTGTGCAATATCAGGGTGCTGCGACAGTAGAATATCTGTACAGCATGGAGACGGGCGAATATTATTTCCTGGAGCTTAATCCAAGATTGCAGGTTGAACACCCTGTGACCGAATGGATTGCTGAAGTAAACTTACCTGCATCTCAAGTTGTAGTAGGAATGGGCATACCCCTCTATAACATTCCAGGTAGATCAGTTTTCCAACTTGACGGTTGATGCAATTTTCTCTTTCCCTTCATACTAATCAATAAAATGATTATTGCAGAGATCAGACGCTTTTATGGAATGGAACATGGGGGTGGCTACCATGCTTGGAAGGAAATATCAGCAGTTGCAACTAAATTTGATTTGGACAAAGCACAGTCTGTAAAGCCAAAAGGTCATTGTGTAGCAGTTAGAGTTACAAGTGAGGATCCAGATGATGGGTTTAAGCCTACTAGCGGGAGAGTGGAAGAGCTAAACTTTAAAAGTAAACCAAATGTTTGGGCATATTTCTCCGTTAAGGCAAGTGTACATCCATGCATGATGATTCTTTTATACACTATGTCACGTCACAACAACCGCAACTTATAATTACCCTTGAGTTTTCATGTTTGTCTTTAAATTTTCTGAGAAAGTTGTATCTTCTTGTGCCGCAACCTAACCTGAATCATCATTTTCTTACTTTCAGTCTGGAGGAGCAATTCATGAATTTTCTGATTCCCAGTTTGGTAAGTGACATGCGTAATTTTCTGTTTTCTCGTGGTATCTCATAATGCATATCTTAAACAACATCAATTTTTTGCAGGTCATGTTTTTGCTTTTGGGGAATCTAGGCCGTTGGCAATAGCCAATATGGTACTTGGGCTAAAAGAGATCCAAATTCGTGGAGAGATACGCACCAATGTTGATTACACGGTGGATCTCTTGAAGGTAAGATAACTATAGTAAATGTTCTCTGGTTACAATGTTCATTTATTCCTTTTGTGTAATTTGTGTTCAAATTTTCTATATGTTCAGACTGCAGAATACCGAGAAAATAAGATCCACACTGGCTGGCTAGACAGCAGAATAGCTATGCGTGTTAGAGCAGAGAGGCCCCCATGGTACCTTTCAGTTGTTGGAGGAGCTCTATATGTATGATTTCTTTGTTTGAGAACTATGATTTATTAGGTGGTTATGATTTATGAGCTTGCACACTAGATACTGTTTCCATCCTCAAATACTGTATTTCTTATATTCCAGGAAGCATCAAGCAGGAGCTCGAGCGTTGTTAGTGATTATGTCGGTTATCTCAGCAAAGGTCAAATACCGCCAAAGGTATCATTCTGAATGATGAGTACTCTTACTGCCTATATTATAATTTTTATACATAAAAAAACTGCCTAACTGTTTTCCCCTTGCAGCATATCTCTCTTGTCAATTTGACTGTAACACTAAATATAGAGGGGAGCAAATATACGGTAATTATCTGTTATTTTCTCTTTAATCTTATCCATCCCATACCCATGTAATCTTGCCAGTATACTTCAGCTGCTCATGATTATTTTCTTCTGTAGATTGAGACAGCAAGAGGTGGACCCCTTAGCTACCAATTAAGAATGAATGGATCAGTGATTGAAGCAGAGATACATCCGTTGCGAGACGGTGGGCTGTTAATGCAGGTAAATATACCACAGTACCAGTTTCTATACAAATATGTTTTTTCTATTTTGTTTTGGAAGGGTCTGATCTATCTTCAATTTTAAATTCTCCAGTTGGATGGAAACAGTCATGTAATTTACGCAGAGACAGAGGCAGCTGGTACGCGCCTTCTAATCAATGGGAGAACATGCTTATTACAGGTGAAGATACTCTTGGTTTCTAACTATAAAAGTTAGCTAGTTTTTACTAGGAGAATGGTACTTTATATGTCAAAGTTATGATAGATCTAGACAAAATTTATGCTACTGGGCCTGGCAAGTTATGTTGCATTTTTTATGATCATGCGAAGGTCATAAAAAATGGAAACTTCTCTTTGTTGAAGGACAAGAATATTATGCTATAATGAACAGAACAGAAGTTAGGACAACTGCTGATGAAGGGCAGCCTGTAATTAATTACATTACTTCTTTCTATTGTATTGTATCATGAACCTTTTCCTAGTCAATTTGGAATTAGGTAAGATATATCATTAACATAGATATCTCATTTTCCTCGTCAAGTGCTCTTATTGGCATCTGCTATCAATGTGGTGTTGCATCTGCCAAATAGTCTTGGTAACTGCTTAGGATCCTCAAATTGACAAAGACCTAAGATCTTATTATAGAAATCCTCACTATGTGAATATTTAACTGAAGGACTACGTAATGCGTGGGTTGTTTCAGCTGTAATTGTGATCGCTGATTGTATGAAAATACTTGAAATTAATTATGTCCTCTGAATGATACATTATAGAAAGAACATGATCCTTCCAAGTTGTTGGCTGATACACCGTGCAAACTTCTTCGGTTTCTGGTCACGGATGGTTCTCATGTGGTTGCTGATACACCATATGCGGAAGTGGAGGTCATGAAGATGTGCATGCCGCTGTTACTACCGGCCTCTGGTGTTATTCACTTTGTCATGCCTGAGGGTCAGGCCATGAAGGTCCTTTTCTTCTCTCTCCCCCTTGCTTGCATGTTTGCAGTGCTATATGTACATTCCGTCTACAGTACTTTATGTTTGTTCTTTTACTATATACTAGCTGAAATGGCTGTCATTGTGCAGGCAAGTGACCTGATCGCAAGGTTGGATCTTGATGATCCGTCTTCTGTGAGGAAAGCTGAACCATTTCATGGCACCTTTCCAAAACTTGGACCTCCTACTGCTAAATCTGGCAAAGTTCACCAAAAGTTTGCTGCAAGTATGAATTCTGCACACATGATCCTTGCAGGATATGAACATAATATCGATCAAGTAAGGCGTAGTAAATTTTCAGACTACATTTGTTCTTTCAATTTTGTTTCGCTATCTCATTGCCGTTGTCCTTGTCTACAGAGAGAAACTAACCTCTTAGTGAAAAATTAACTTTCTTTCTTGAATTAATAAGTTCCTGACTCTAACTTCTATTTCAGGTTGTACAAGATTTGCTAAATTGCCTAGACAGCCCTGAGCTCCCTTTTCTACAGTGGCAAGAACTCATGTCCGTTTTGGCAACCCGGCTACCAAAAGATCTTAGGAATGAGGTGAATTAAGTGTTGTGGTTAATTTTTTATTTTACATGCCATGTTTATTTTAATTTTTTCCAGTTTTTCTGAATATGGAATGTATATCTAATTTTCCTGTACTCAGTTGGATGGCAAGTACAAAGATTATGAGTTGAATGCTGACTTCGGGAAGAGCAAGGATTTCCCTGCCAGGTTGCTACGGGGAGTCATTGAGGTCAGTTTGAGACTGTTACTTGGCATTCTTTTCTTTTTTGGCTATCATGTTCTTTCCTTATTAAAACCATTACTGCAGGCAAATCTTGCATACTGTTCCGAGAAAGACAGGGTTGCTAATGAGAGGCTTGTAGAGCCACTTATGAGCCTGGTCAAGTCATACGAGGGTGGAAGAGAAAGCAATGCTCGTGTTGTTGTCAAGTCTCTGTTTGAGGAGTATTTGTCTGTTGAAGAACTGTTCAGTGATGACATTCAGGTAAACTTCATTATTGCTTGGAATGGATCGATTAATGCTGACTTTCTCACTAAAATGTGCTAAACTCTTGGGAATTTTTGCTTTTATATTTTCAGTCTGATGTGATAGAACGTCTACGACTTCAACATGCAAAAGACCTTGAGAAAGTCGTATATATTGTGTTCTCCCACCAGGTAATGTCTTTACTGCACTATGTGTTGATTTACTTGTTTATGCAAGACATTCCGTGCTGACAATTTGTGTTCCTTTGAAGGGCGTGAAAACCAAAAATGAATTACTACTGCGGCTTATGGAACTATTGGTCTATCCAAATCCATCTGCTTACAGGGACCAGTTGATTCGCTTCTCTGCCCTGAACCATACATCATACTCTAGGGTAAGATTGAGTTTCGATGATCTGCATTTGTGTATTTTGCACATATGATAGTCTAGAGAAATAATATAAATTTATTATAATTGATGCAGCTGGCACTTAAAGCAAGCCAGCTTCTTGAGCAAACCAAATTGAGTGAACTCCGCACAAGCATAGCAAGAAGCCTTTCAGAGCTAGAGATGTTTACCGAGGAAGGAGAGCGGCTTTCAACACCTAGGAGAAAGATGGCCATCAATGAAAGGATGGAAGATTTAGTATGTGCCCCGCTTGCAGTTGAAGACGCCCTTGTGGCTTTGTTTGATCACAGTGATCCTACTCTTCAGCGGAGAGTAGTTGAGACATACATACGCAGATTGTACCAGGTACTTCTGAATTTATCAACTAAACTCTTTCTTGATACAGTACAGTTGGAACATTAAGAAACTTACATTGGCTAACTCAAAATCATATTCCAGCATTATCTTGTAAGGGGCAGTGTCCGGATGCAATGGCACAGGTCTGGTCTAATTGCTATATGGGAATTTTCTGAAGAGCATATTCAACGAAGAAATGGGCAATCTGCGACACTTCTAAAGAAACAAGTAGAGGATCCCATTGGCAGGCGATGGGGTGTAATGGTTGTAATCAAGTCACTTCAGCTTCTGCCAACTGCAATTGAAGCTGCATTAAAGGAGACTTCACATTACGGAGCAGGAGTTGGAAATGTCTCAAATGGTAATCCTATAAGATCTAACCATAGCAATATGCTGCACATTGCTTTGGTTGGTATCAGCAATCAGATGAGTACTCTTCAAGACAGGTTTGTTTACACTCTACTTTTCGCATTCTTTGTTCTTGATGAAACATAAAATTTCCCAAGAGTGATTCTGTGAACTGGTTGCGACTTTCCTGAAATGTTTAGTTACACCATCCACTTTGCTATCTCCTTTTAGTGGTGACGAGGATCAAGCACAAGAAAGGATCAACAAACTTTCCAAGATTTTGAAGGATACCACTATAACATCACATCTGAATGGTGCTGGTGTTAGGGTTGTCAGCTGCATTATCCAAAGAGATGAAGGGCGTCCTCCAATGCGCCATTCTTTCCAATGGTCATTTGACAAGCTATATTATGAGGAGGACCCGATGCTCCGCCATGTGGAACCTCCTCTGTCCACGTTCCTTGAATTGGTATGCAGGTTTTGTTTTGTCCTATGTTCTCTTCAACAATACAGTACCTCTAATAACTTATTTGTAAATACAGGACAAAGTGAAATTAGAAGGTTACACTGACAGGAAATACACTCCATCACGTGATCGCCAGTGGCACATTTACACACTGGTAAAGAACAGTGAAAATCCAAAATCAAATGACCAAACGGTGTTCCTTCGCACGATTGTTAGACAGCCAAGCGTAACCAATGGGTTTTTGTTTGGAAGTATTGACAATGAAGTAGGCCGTGCTCAAGCCTCATCGTCATTCACATCTAACAGCATACTTAGATCATTGATGGCAGCGCTAGAAGAAATAGAGTTGCATGCTCATAATGAGGCTGGCCATTCCCACATGTATCTGTGCATGTTGAGAGAACAGCGGTTGTTTGATCTAATTCCATTTTCAAGGTCAGTCAAATTATACTTATGTTCTCAACAAAATATATTGCATTATGTGCTCATAGATGTTCACTTGGTTTGTGCTTCTCATTCTGTTAGGATGACAGATGAAGTTGGTCAAGATGAGGAGACAGCATGCACACTTTTGAAGCACATGATTATGAATATATATGAACATGTTGGTGTCAGGATGCATCGCCTTTCTGTGTGCCAGTGGGAAGTGAAGCTGTGGTTAGATTGTGATGGGCAAGCTAATGGTGCTTGGAGAGTTGTCATTACCAATATAACTGGGCATACCTGCACTGTTGATGTAAGTTATCTTAGCCATTGCTGTATTACAGTTCTGCAAATATCATAAAGAATGCTACCTCGGATGGACAATGCCCCACAGATAATCATATATATGATTATGTTAGCCTATCTAGTTAGTAAATAGAACATGTTTATGCCTTCCATCACGAGTGTCATGGACACTCTCATCTGATGCTTTTAAAAGGTCTATTAAACACCACTTAAAAAGATTTTTAAGTACTATTTTCTCTTTATATAATACTTTATTTGCTCAAATTCTTTTGACTTTCAGATTTACCGAGAAGTAGAGGACTCCAATACGCATCAGCTTTTCTACCGCTCTGCCACACACACAGCTGGTCCTTTACATGGCATTGCATTGCATGAGCCATACAAACCTTTGGATGATATTGGCATGAAACGTTCTGCGGCTAGGAAAAACGAAACTACATACTGCTATGATTTCCCATTGGTGAGTTGGTTGCATTTTTACCTTCTTTTTCTTATCTAACATTAGTTCGCATGATTAACCTGATCGACTGTGATTGCTAATAATACTCTGTTTGCAGGCATTTGAAACAGCATTGAAGAAATCATGGAAATCTAGTGTTTCACATCTTGCAGAAGCTAACCAGCATAATCAGCAGTATGCTCAAGTGACAGAGCTTGTGTTTGCTGATTCAACTGGATCATGGGGCACTCCTTTGGTTCCAGTTGAGCGTTCTCCTTGTATCAATGATATCGGCATTGTTGCTTGGAACATGAAGCTCTCCACACCAGAATTTCCAGGTGGCCGGGAGATTATAGTTGTTGCAAATGATGTGACGTTTAAAGCTGGGTCTTTTGGTCCTAGAGAAGATGCATTCTTTGATGCTGCTACTAACCTTGCCTGTGAGAGGAAAATTCCTCTAATCTACTTGTCAGCAACTGCTGGTGCTAGGATCGGTGTAGCAGAGGAAATAAAGTCATGCTTCCGTGTTGGATGGTCTGATGACCAGAGTCCTGAACGTGGGTTTCACTACATTTACCTCACTGAAGAAGACTATTCTCGTCTAAGCTCTTCAGTTATAGCCCATGAGCTGAAACTAGACAGCGGGGAAACCAGATGGGTAGTTGAAACCATTGTTGGGAAGGAGGACGGACTTGGTTGTGAGAATTTGCGTGGAAGTGGTGCCATTGCCAGTGCCTTTTCTAAGGCATATAGAGAGACCTTTACTCTGACATTTGTGACTGGCCGAGCTGTTGGAATTGGGGCTTATCTTGCTCGGTTAGGAATGCGGTGTATATTGCGTCTTGATCAATCAATTATTTTAACTGGGTTTTCTGCCCTGAACAAACTTCTGGGGCGCGAGGTTTATAGCTCTCATATGCAACTGGGTGGCCCCAAAATTATGGCTACAAATGGAGTCGTCCATCTCACTGTGCCAGATGATCTGGAAGGTGTTTCTGCTATCTTGAAATGGCTCAGCTATGTTCCTGCCTATGTTGGCGGTCCTCTTCCTATTCTGAAACCTCTTGATCCACCAGATAGACCTGTAACATATTTCCCAGAGAATTCATGTGATGCCCGTGCAGCCATCAGTGGCATTCAGGACACTCAGGGCAAGTGGTTGGGTGGTATGTTTGACAGAGAAAGCTTCGTGGAGACATTAGAAGGGTGGGCAAAAACAGTTATCACTGGAAGAGCAAAGCTGGGTGGGATTCCAGTTGGTGTCATAGCTGTGGAAACCCAGACAATGATGCAAGTAATCCCTGCTGACCCTGGCCAGCTTGATTCCGCCGAGCGTGTAGTCCCTCAAGCAGGACAGGTGTGGTTCCCAGATTCGGCCTCAAAAACAGCGCAGGCATTGCTGGATTTCAACCAGGAAGGGCTCCCATTGTTCATACTTGCTAACTGGAGAGGCTTTTCTGGTGGGCAGAGGGATCTGTTTGAAGGAATCCTTCAGGCTGGCTCTACAATAGTTGAGAACCTGAGGACCTACAAGCAGCCTGCTTTTGTGTACATCCCAAAGGCTGGAGAGCTGCGTGGAGGTGCATGGGTTGTGGTGGACAGCAAGATCAATCCTGAGCAGATTGAGATGTATGCGGAGAGGACTGCAAGGGGGAATGTCCTTGAGGCAGAAGGGCTTATTGAGATCAAATTTAAGCCAAAAGAAGTGGAAGAGAGTATGGTGCGGCTTGACCCTGAGCTGAGCAGCCTTAATGCTAGACTCGAAGAAATGAAGAAAGCAGGTGCTAGCCTCCAGGAAACGGAGGCCATCAGGAGGAGCATAAACAACCGGATAAAGAAGCTGATGCCGATATATACTCAGGTCGCCACACGGTTTGCTGAATTGCACGACACCTCTGCCAGAATGACCGCCAAGGGTGTGATCAGCAAGGTGGTTGACTGGGAGGAGTCTCGGAGCTTCTTCTATAGGAGATTGCGGAGGCGGGTTGCTGAGGATTCACTCGCCAAGGAAGTTAGAGAAGCCGCTGGTGAGCAGATGCCTCACAGAGCAGCGCTGGAGTGTATCAAGCAATGGTATCTGGCTTCCAAGGGTTCCGAAGGAGATGGCGAGGAGTGGAACGATGACGAAGCTTTCTTCGCCTGGAAAGACGATGCCAAGAACTACGAGACCCATCTCGAGGAGTTGAAGGCTGAAAGGGTATCTAAGCTGTTCTCGCATTTCGCTGAAAGCTCAGACGTGAAGGCCTTGCCCAATGGTCTGTCGCTCCTCCTTGGCAAAGTAAGTTGTGCTTCTTCATTTGTTTGTAATAATTGGCCTGAAGTAAATTTTGCTTCTTCATCTTCTTTTTCTGTGTTTCTAATAAGATCATATCTTTGATACGTTGTACAGATGAATCCTTCGAAAAGGGAGCAGGTTCTCGACGGCCTCAGGCAGCTTCTTGGTTGATCGTTGGCCTCTACGCATCCAGCACAAAGCCTGCTTGGCGGACTACAGTAGAAGCACAGACGAACGATGGCGAACTTGCCTGGCGAGCTACAGGAGGATTCATTGGAAGAGTACTAGAACACATTGTTTTTTGTTTGCACATAGGCACTTGGTGATGGCTAAACGTCAAGACCGTATATATTGTTATTATATACACACAAAGCATAGGTTGTTGTTCTCTGCTCTGCTGGATATTTGATTGTGGTTGTAGATTCGCCAGCCGCATCAGATGCGACATCACTGCTCGTCTAGTTTATGTAATAGTAGTGGTTCTTTTCACGGCAAGTTATTATGGTTGCTACCAAGTTTACTGGCGCTATAGTTTCTTTCTTTCCTCCCTCCTCGTGACTCCCATGTTGGCGATGAACATAGTACTGAACATCTTGGCCTCTGTACAAGCTCTGAATCAGCACCGTACGCCCAACACAACTGGCCGCGATGTTTACCAAATCACTTAGAGATGCCAGTTTGAAACATTTAGTGTACCCTCTTTTAGTCTAGGACAAATAAATGAACTAGATTTCTCAAAAAGTCGTGATTTACAAAAAAACTAGTTTATTTTTTGTACTAAAGAGGGAGAGGGTATCCTAAGGGTCACCCACTTCCATCCTTAAAATCACTATTCAAATGCACCTGTTTATCAATATGTGTGTGGCAAGCTCTAAATCTTTCATACTATCAATTTTCTCAAGATTAAAAGTATTAGGATCTACACCCATTTCTAGGGCCCTAATCATAATATCATCATTATCAAGAATAACAAAAGAATTAGAGGAGGAGAGATTTGTACCTTCTAGGTTTCTAATGCTAGCTTGTTCCGTAGCCTTGTCTTCAACTCTCACCTGAGTAGAAGGAATATTGGCCAATATTTAACTTGCTCTTGATGGTTGGGGATCTTGCAGTACATTAGCTACAGTTTTCATCTCCTGTGTAGTAACCACCTCAGGCCAAGAACCATCTAACTGAATCAAATCATCTTGCATTCTATCATCCGACAGACCCAACGCCATCACAACTCTCCCAAGATCAATGTATTGTGTATCTTCCTCCATATTGTCAGAATCTTGTGATGAAACAGAAGAACCTCCAGAACTATCATTTGCTTCAAAGTCCACATCAGCTTCCACTTCATTCTCTCCCTGATCCTCAATTGGGTCTAACGGGGTTCCATATTCTTTCCTGATCATGAAGGCCTTGTATCTTTTGGAACTGGCTAGATCTCTAACAGAATTTTGGAATCCAGGATTAGGAGGATCTTGGTCCACATTCACATGATCCACATCCTGATCTTGACCATGAGCTTCTTGCATGACTACATCCTCCAACATAGGAGCACCCAAATTACCAGGGCCAAAGGATTGTGCTACCTGAATGTGGACATCATCAAGATTTACTGATAAGGATAAGCTGTTCTGCCCATTCCTTTGCATCTGACTATTACTTCCAAAGTTGTTCCCATACAAGATTTGATTTATTCTGGTGCCAAAAGATATACCCATATTTGAAGATTGGCCCTCATCATTAGATCACATGGGCTCTTTATCTTTTCTCTTGCTATCATTAGGAGTTTCATCAATCACATTGTCTTGAACATTCCTCTGGTGCCCAACAACACAACCATGTACATTACCAACATTTGTATTGCTATTATTTCTTTGAGTATTCCCCTCCCCTGCCTATTGTTCTCAGCAACCATATGAGTATCAGCACCCCTCTGTCCATCAGTCTCCTCATTTTCACCAGTAATAGCAGAGGAATAATGCATAGCAGGGTTAGTATTGGGATCATATAACTCTCTACTATATGTGAATCCATAAAACCCTCTCCTCAACTCACCATCCCTTGCATTAGGAATGAAAGTAACATCCTTGCACCCAAACTTCACTCTCACAAACCCAAAGTTTCTGACATATTTTTTGTCCAGAGCCAAAGGTTTTGCTGCTAACCTAGCATCATAAAAGATGGCAGACTTGTCCCTATATTTCATGCGAATACCTTTAATTCTGAGCCAAGCTTCCTCCATCCAGGCCGTTGGTTCAATGTCACCAGTGAATTTCTTGATATCAAGGACCACTGATGGTTGGTTTTCTTTTCATCATAGTCCCACCAAAATATGAGAGCTCTTAAATAATTTAGCATTAGGAAATCTCATCTGAAATTCTGACTCTATCACCGTTGAAAGGGTAAGAGAGTTAACCTAGAGGGGGGTGAATATGTTTCTACAAATTTCTTTATAATCTTTTGCAAGTTTTAGGCTTTGCGGAATATAAGTGTGCCTAAATACAAACTAGGTTAGACAACCTAGATGATGATACAAGATACTTCAAGCATGAGGACTATCACAAAGTAAACGAATATGTTTCTACAAATTTCTTTATAATCTTTTGCAAGTTTTAGGCTTTGCGGAATATAAGTGTGCCTAAATACAAACTAGGTGAGGCAACCTAGATGATGATACAAGATACTTCAAGCATGAGGACTATCACAAAGTAAACGAATATGTTTCTACAAATTTCTTTATAATCTTTTGCAAGTTTTAGGCTTTGCGGAATATAAGTGTGCCTAAATACAAACTAGGTGAGGCAACCTAGATGATGATACAAGATACTTCAAGCATGAGGACTATCACAAAGTAAACAACACAAGTAAGAGGTTCGCTTTAGGATAACCGAAGCACGCGGAGACAAAGATGTATTTCCATGTTTACTCCCTTTGGGAAGGGAGCTACGTCACGTTGCAGAGGTGTGAGGTTCCACGAAGTATTCCCCAACACCACGAAGGCTCACCTTCTTCCCTGAGCCTATTGCATGAAGAAATATCTCACTTACTCGTGGTAGACTTTAGGTTAGTCTCCAAACCCTCACAAACTTTCCACGGGGAAAATCACAAGCCGAATGCCTCCGTGTGACCCTAGCCGCCTAGGGTTTCCCACAAACCCAAGAGTAACAAGAAAACTCGATGAACTCAAGAGGGAATGAACTTTGGCTTGGTGGAAATGTAGATCGGGACCTCCTCTTCCTTTCTATCAAAGGGATTTGGATTTGGTTGGGTAGAATGGGAGATCCTCAAGCTTTTGGTGTTTCAACAATGGTGAGAGAGAGAGCTCAGGGTTGAATCTAAAATGGAATGCCTAACCTCTCAATAGAGAAGAAAGGGGATATATATAGTCCAAGGGAAGAAGTAGCCATTTAAAGGAAGCTGCGTGCAAGTCGGCGAAAAGTTTGGCGCCACCGGACCGTGCGCCGGATGAACCGGCAGCGAGTTCGGTGAACTAGACCCTACGGCGAATCAAACCGGCACAGATCCGGATGAACCGGCGCCCCACCGAAGTAGTCGTCAAACTACCTGTTCGGCATAGAGGCAGTTCAGTTCGGCAGCCCATGGTTTAATCCGGCTCCACGTCCGGCGGTGCCGAATT
Source organism: Avena sativa (assembly GCA_916181665.1). Taxonomy (NCBI): domain Eukaryota; kingdom Viridiplantae; phylum Streptophyta; class Magnoliopsida; order Poales; family Poaceae; genus Avena; species Avena sativa. The sequence continues at coordinate 361,725,283 of OV702279.1, read as the reverse complement.
TCCCGCCGGTTTGCGGAATCCTTAAACAAGCATATTTTTCCTTTTGACTCAAGGCTTTTCTCTCGTGGGTGTGGTGGCTATATGGTGATAGGATGTGTATATGATAGAAAAGCATCCCCAACAAGCTCATCGAGACCACCCCTCTTAATAGTGCGATGTTTCTTATAGGACTCAAATGAAAAGAGAGAAATATAATGAAACCACCGGCTCTTTTCTTGAGTGGCGAAAGGGGGTCTCACACCATGTATCATCATCACTTGCGGACTAAAATCTGAATACATACTGGTAAACAAACATTAGTCCACACTCTAGCATCGATGTAATCAGAGAATCAGTCCACACTTGGAACTCATGTTCCAAATCCCTCGCATTAGCTTCCCTCAAGTCACTTTGATCATGTCATAATGCATCTGATCACGAGGTCCGACTTCATGTTCAGTAACTGGTATAGAATAGAAGCCTTGATCAGCCATAGTAACGAGCCACATAATCCTAAGGATCTCTCTTGTGACACATTTCGACATTCTGATTGCCACCATGGTTCAAACATCTAGTATCTAAGAACTCATCAAATCCAATCACTTATGCACCAGGAATCCCAGTTGTAGGAACTCCAACACCAGGCATAGGTATATAGGACCCTTTGTGTGCGATGTCCTGAATCAAAATCATATTGCAGACCCGTAGTGAACCTTTGCACATTCGGAGCAACATTCACTATCAGTAAAACAACTATAGGTAATATATACATTCATGGCGCACGTGTTAATGGTGCCTCACGGGTAAATCGTGTATCCGTGGCACACATGCCACAGATGCGCCACCACTACGTATGAGTCAGGAGAGAGGTGGTTGTAGCATACTTACCCTAGGACACCACACCACATAATGCCCTGCGGGTAAGTATGCTGCCTATTTTCCTAACTCCACATGGATCACTTTTTTAGCCTTGCAAAAAATAAAAGAAAATAAAAACACTTCAAATTTAAAAATCCTTTTACATCTAGGTAGTTAATGTGGTTTAGTTTCTAGGAAAATTAACAAACATGAATTTCGACCTTTTTTGCCACGGTAAAACGGGCACAACTTTTGCGTACGAAGTAAAAAGATGTTTAATATATCAAAATAACGAGAACAAAATTTTGCATGAGCTCGCAACGACCTTATCTAAGATCGTTTAGTGATTTTTTAGATTTTCAAAATTCAAAAGGATAAAAAGTTACAATCAAAAAAATCATTTTTCCTGCCAAAAAAGTGAGGCCACTTACCCGTAGCACACCACCATATAGTGCGCCACGAGTAAGTTTGTGTGGGATTCGAAATTTGAATCCCGCCGACCACACCTACCCTATCCTACTTACCTTCCCTCTCATTCTCCTCTTCTCTCCTCCTTCTCTCTTTCTCCTCTTCTCTTTCTCCTCCTTTCCTTCTCCTTCTTCTTCTTCTCCTTCTCCTCCTCCTCTTCTTCTTCTTCTTCTTCTTCTTCTTCTTCTTCTTCTTCTTCTTCTTCTTCTTCTTCTTCTTCTTCTTCTTCTCCTCCTCCTCCTCCTCCTCTTCTCCTTCTACTTCTCCTCCTCTTCTCCTACCTCTTCGACGAGTGGCACCGGCTACCTCTTCGACGAGGCAACAACGGCTTCCTCTTTGACAAGGCGATGGTGGCTTCCTCTCTGACGAGCGGCACCATCTACCTCTCTAACAAGGCAACGACGTCTTCCTCTCCGACAAGCGGCACCGTCTACCATTCTAACGCCAGTGACGATGACGGCAGCCGCGAGATCCAAATCTCTCACCTGAATTTGAACTTTTTATCCGTGACGCACAACACCTAGTGCGTCACGGCTAACTTTTCATACTCGTGGCGAACCACCTAGTGCGCCACGGATAAGTTTTACCCGTAGCGCGCGCCTCGTGGCACACCCCTAGTGCGCCACAGATGATCAAAAGAGGTACGCCACTGATTAGCTATTTTCTAGCAGTGATTGATAGAGATTTTAGAAGTCACCCTTGTATTGCCAAGAAGATTGAACAAAGTAGAACCAATTTGAACCGAAGAACTAGCCACCTATAGCGGCCTACCCGTTGAAGGATATTGAGTGCGAATCTCACCAGAACGATCTGATGTTGCTGATGTCGTGGTGTCTATTGCCGCTATGGCAGTTGAATTTGCATCCCCTCCTCTAGTCATTGTTGGAATATTAGGCACAATTTCCATGATTAATTCCAGAATATTAAACATGACGAAACCAGCTACTAGCTCATGTAACTCAAACATACTAGATGTACTAAACAACAAGATGAACGGAAACAAGTAGCAGCTAAACATGTACTCATAGACCATGATGAATAACCAAATAGGAGCATGTTGCACGTACCGTTCGCTTGTCGCAACAGTAACTTTGGGAAAGACGGATCGAAGCAGATGGCGGCGAAGACGGCGATAGGCAGCACTGCCTGACTTGGATGGAAGACGACCCGTGATGGAGAACTCGAGCAGTTGTGTGGAGCACTTCCCAAAAGCCTTATTCGCCCTCTCCTGTACATGATAGCAAAGGCGAGTGGTTCCGAAGACCTGCTCTCCCATCCGCCGGTGCATGACAGCAAACGGGATGGAGTAGACTACGGTGGCAACACAAGCAGAGAGGAGGCAAAAACCTAGATTGGTTTTCGGTGTGTTGTGGCGGTAGCCGCACAAGACTTTATATAGAGCGTCTCAGGAAACCCTAACGGAGACGAACGTGGGCCGATCCATGTTGCGCAAGTTTGGGTCGGTTACAGTATCCCACGACCCGGGAGCGACCCGAATAAGCTAACTGTTTGACACGTCTGTCAAAACCTCACAATTTTCCTGAGCAGCAAAATAAAGCTCGGCTTGGAGAGATTCCCGCAACCCGCGGCGCGCGTGCGCGTCGTGACGAGACGAGCGGGCGGGCGTGCAAGCGGCGACATCGTCGGAGGAGGAGCGCACGCGTGTATCTCTCTTATTGCCACTCACAAAGTGGTGCAACACTCCACCTTATAAGGTGGTGCAACTCTCCTTCAACTTCCCATGTGTGACTAAACTTTAGCTCCCACTCCACTCACATGTGAGCTGCCACAAACATGAGCCCAAACACATATGGGATGCCACAAAACTGGGCTTTGAGATTTAGGGAAAATCTGAAATATACATGTGCCTAAATGTTTTAGCTCAATATTTCTAACAACCCCCCACCAGATCTCAAATGCCCATTTAAAGATTTGCCAATCCTCGCTACTTGTTTATATACTAGTGTTTCAGCAGAGACTGTTAAGTTGAACTTCCGCCTAGAATCTTGAACTACGTCTATCAACAACTTGAATAATGGACGAACCTTGAATTGCAAGTTTGGTGCCAATAGATTTCACCCATAATCATAACTAGTACCTCGTTGCCAGTAGCCTACCCCGCGGGTTGGAGCATATGCGTCATACTCCCTAGTCTCTTCATGAGTTTACTAGAGATCACCCAAGTCTCATAGATCGCGACGTTTACAGTTGAGCTCATATAGGTGTGTTCTTTCGAGAATGCCCTGTAGGACGACATCTTTGCTAGTTAGATCCAACAGAAACACATTAAGGCATGTTGCCAACCTGCCTTACAGATTATGAGAGTTATGCATCTTCACATAAAAATAAAGGGTTACAAAATACTCTCCTTAGTCCAACCACTAGCTTATTCTTCCCAGGTCCTAATTCACCGGATCTCCGATCACATAGGTTGGGTTACCACTAAGGTGTGACATCTATGGGTCTCAACCCCATCTCCCTCGATGCACTATGTATCATATTTCGTGATAGTCCCTTTGTAAAGGGATCTGCCGGGTTTTTATCTGTTTGAATATACGTAACAATTATTACTTCAGAGTTTCTCAATTTCCTGACAAATTTCAAACGTCTCTTCACGTGTCTTGATGACTTCGTGTTATCCTTTGAATTGTTTACTTTGACAATAACAGTTTGGTTATAACAATTCAAAAGGATTGCCGGCACGGGTTTCTCAACCATAGGCAAGTCCATCAAGAGCTCACGCAGCCATTCTGACTCAACAGTAACTGTGTGTAAAGCAGTAAGTTCTGCTTCCATAGTTGACCTCTTCAATATGGTTTGTCTATGAGACCTCCATGACACCGTGCCACCTCCAAGGGTAAATACATACCCGCTCGTGGCATAGAGTTCATCAACATTAGATATCCAGTTTGAATCACTAAATCCTTCAAGCACACCAGAGTTCCCTGAATAGTGAATCCCATAGCTCATTGTACCACATAGATAGCGCATGAACCTTTCAAGTGCATTCCAATGATCAATTCCTAGGTTAGACATGAACCTACTCAACTTGCTCAGATCAAAAGAGATATCGGGTCTTGTAGCGCTTGCTAAGTACATGAGAGAACCAACAACTTGTGAATATTTCAACTGATTTGTTGGTTCCTTCTTATTCTTTTGTAATATCAAACTGGGATCATAAGATGTTGGAAAATTCTTGCCATCAATAAAGCCAAATTGGCTCAATACCTTCTCAACATAATGAGATTGCGTTAAAGTAATCCCATTCTCATTCTTAATAAGCTTGATGTTTAGAATCACATCAGCCTCTCCCAGATCTTTCATATCAAAACTCTTTGAAATGAAAGACTTGACTTCATTTATCACTTTCATGTTGTACCAAAGATCATAATGTTATTGATACGTCGGAAACGTATCTATAATTTTTGATGTTCCATGCTTATTTAGTATCTACTTTGCTTTGCTTTGCTTTGTCTATACTTTGAGGTGTTTTTATATGTTTTCTAGTACTAACCTATTAACAAGATGCCACAGTTCCATTTGCCTATTTTCTTCTGTTTTTGCTTCCAGAAAGGCAGAAAATCAATATTCTCGGAATTGGACGGGACAAAAGCCAAAATAAATATTTTACCATGGGGAACACGAAGACTGAATACGAGACGGAGGGGAGGCACCAGGGGGCCACATCCCTGGCGATGCAGGCTAGGGCTAGCCACGCCTATGGGGGGTGTGACTACCCTGGCCGCCCTGCCTCGCCTCTTCGCCTATAAAGACCCCCTGATGCCAAAATCCTAAGTATCCGATCAATATTCCACGAAATCGTCTGTAGCCGCCACCATCGTCCCTAGATTGGGGGGATCTGAAGCTCTTCCCGGCACCCTGCCGGAGGGGAGATCATCCTGGAGGCCTTCTTCTTCATCATGCCAGCCTTCGGTATGAAGCGTGAGTAGTTCCACCTTGGACTACGGGTCCATGTAGTAGCTAGATGGTTGTATCTCCTCCTTTGTGCTACCATGTTTAGATCTTGTGAGCTCCGTTCATGATCAAGATCTCATCTATTTGTAAACATGCATGTTGTGTTTGCGGGGATCCGATGGATATTGAGATTACTATGTCAGATTGATTAATGGTTTTGTCTTATTGATTCTATCATGTCTGTGTTATTTGTGATCTTGCATGCTCTCTGTTTCTAGTAGCTATCTTGGCCAAGTAGATGCTAGTGACTCCAAGAGGGGGTATTTATGCTAGATAGTGGGTTCATGCCTCTATTTAATCTAAGGGAAGTGACAAAAATATCTAAGGTTGTAGATGTGTTGTTGCCACTAGGGAGAAAACAACAGTCTCTTGTTCATGGAACAAGTGGATTGTTTACCTTACACACTTTGCTTAAAGCAGTTATTTGTTGCTTGCAACTTAATACTGGAGGGGGTTCGAATGATAACCTGAAGGTGGATTTCTAGTCATAGATGCAGTTGGGTGGCGGTCTATGTATCTTGTTGTATTGCCCAATCGAATCTCATAGGATCATGAATGTCTAGTATTGCATTGTTATGCATTGCTCAGTCCTGTCAATTGCCCTACTGTAATTTGTTTACCCAGCATGCCATGTTTGTTTTAAGGAGAACACCTCTAGTGAACTATGGACCCCGGTGATGCGTGCACCCAGTGTTGACGTGGGACACTTCGTTGGAACCCCAAGAGCAAGGTGTGATGAGCACAGCAGCAAGTTTCCCTCCGTAGAGACCGAGGTTATCGAACCAAAAGGAGGAAGGAAACGTCACACATGTGTTGCAAACAACGTGGAGGCCTGATGCAGCGCTCGACAGGGAGGAAGAGGTTGATGTAGGAGAGCTTCGTTGGAACCCCAAGAGCTCCGGGATGATCTCCCCTCCGGCAGGGTGCCGGGAAGAGCTTCAGATCCCCGAATATAGGGATGATGGTGGCGGAGGCTACATACAGTTTCGTGGATTTTTTATCGGGTTCCCAGGGTTTCTGCATCGGGGGCTTCTTATAGGCGAAGGGGGAGGCAGAGGGGCCGGCCAGGGCCACCAAATCCTAGCTAGGAGCGGGCCCACCTGTGGCCGCGCCTGGGGGGGTTTGGCCCCTCTGGCTCGCCTCCTCGGCTCTCCTCTGGACTTCTTGTTCCCCACGAAAAGTAATTGACTTTGTCATTTGTCCCGTCCAATTTCGAGAATATTTCTTTACTAACTTTTCTGAAACCAAAAACAGCAGAAAACAGGCATCTGGAACTGTTGCAACTTGTTAGTAGGTTAGTACCAGAAAACATGTAAAAAGCACCTCAAAGTGTAGACAAGTAAAGCAAATTAGATACTAAACAAGCATGTAGCATCAAAAATTATAGATACGTTTCCGACGTATCAAGACCTGCACAACACAAACTCAAGACTTTGTTCCAACGAGTCAGTGAGGTTGTCAAGCTCACCGGTTTGCTATAACAAAGGATTAACTATATGATGTGGAAGGTAATGGTTTGCAGCAAGTAAACAAGTAACAATGGAAGATGTATCAATGGTAAATATTGGACGGGGGTCCATAGTTCACTAGAGGTGCTCTCCTTAGATAAACAACATGGCACGAAGGGTAAACAAATTACATCAGGGCAATTGACAGGAACTGAGCAAGGCATAAAAATACAATACTAGTCAGAAAGATCCTATGAGATTCGATTGGGCAATACAACAAAATACATAGACCGCCATCCAACTGCATCTATAACTAGAAGTACACCTTCAGGTTATCATCCGAACCCCCTCCAGTATTAAGACAACTGCTTTAAGCAAAGTGTGTAAGGTAAACAATCCACTTGCTCCATGAACAAGAGACCGTTGTTTTCTCCCTAGTGGCAACAACACATCTACAATCGAAGAGATTTCTGTCACTTCCCTTGTAAACTTGAGGCATGAACCCACTATCGAGCATAAATACCCCCTCTTGGAGCCACTAGCAACTACTCGGCTAAGATAGCTACTAACAACAGAGAGCATGCAAGATCACAAACAACACAGACATGTTAGAATCATAAAGACAAAATCATTAACCAAATTGACATAATAATCTCAATATCCATCGGATCCCAACAAACACAACATGCATGATTACAAATATATTAGATCTTGATCATGAACGGAGCTCACAAGATCTATACATGAAAGCAAAAGGAGGATATACAACCATCTAGCTACTACATGGACCCATAGTCCAAGGTGGAACTACTCACGCATCATACTGGATAAGAAGGCCTCCGAGATGATTTCCCCTCCGGCAGGGTGCCGGGAAGAACTTCAGATCCCCGTGATCTAGGGACGATGGTGGCAGCGGCTATAGTTAGTTTCGTGGAATTTTGATCGGGTGCCTAGGGTTTCTGCATCGAGGGCTTCTTATAGGCGAAGAGGCGAGGCAGGGGGGCGACTGGGGGGCCCACACCCTGCCCAGGCGCGGGCCAGGTTTGGCCCCGCCTGGGGGGTGCGGCCACCCCGTGGCTCCCCTCCGTCTCTCCTCTGGACTCCGTGTTCCCCACGAAAAGATATTGACTTTGGCTTTTGTCCTGTCCAATTCCGAAAATATTGATTTTTGCCTTTCTGGAAGCAAAAACAGAAGAAAACAGGCAACCGACACTGTGGCAACTTGTTAATAGGTTAGTTCCAGAAAAGATATAAAAACACCTCAAAGTGTAGACAAAGCAAAGCAAAGTATATATTAAAAAAGCATGGAACATAAAAAATTATACATACGTTTCCGACGTATCAAGCATCTCCAAGATTTGAAGGGTTTCGCGGCATAGTAAATCAAAATTTTCTACGGATGCGAACAGAGGGAAAGCCAAGATCTAATCTAGGAGATGCAATCAACGAGAGAGATTGGATTAGATCTTCATACCCTTGAAGATTCGCACAGCGGAACGTTCGTCGGAACGTGGGTGATGTAGTCGTACTCGCTTCTCCTCCTCGCGATCCGATCCGATCTAGCACCACAAGTGGCGGTGCCTCCGTGAGATGCACACGTGCAGCACCTCGACGTCTCCTCCTTCCTCGGACCAGCAAGTATGGTGGAGAGATAGATTGGATCTACAACACGATGGCGTGGTGTATATGGTGGAGAATTTCTGCAGCAGGGCTTCGCCTACAAACAGTCGGGAGGGAGAGAGGAAAGCTAGCAAGGCGGCTAGGGTTTGGAGGAGAGGTGTAGGGGGTTGGTGCGCCCCACCCCTCTTTATATAGAGGGGGGGGGCGCAGCCCTAGCCCCTCCCCCAAGCCCAAAGGATAAGGAGTGGGGGGCATGGACTCTCCCCTCTTCTAGAAACCCTATCTCTAGTTTAAACGATTTAAACTCTCTAGGATCGGCTGGGCCCTATGGGGCCTTGTTCCCCTAGCCCAATGCGGCCAGGATACTCCCTCATAGGCCCATGCCCCCTCCCGGAAGGTGGGGCCACGTTGGTCCCCTTCCGGAAGGTTCTAGAAGCTTCCGGTACAATACTGATTAACCCGGAACAATTCCGAACTCCAAAAACTGCACTGCCTTATATGAATCTTATTCTCCGGACCATTCCGGAACCTCTCATGATGTCCCGGATCCCATCCGAGACTCCGAACAAAAATTCATAAACCAATTATCCAATCTATCCTAGCGTCGAGACACGTTAAGTGTGTGACCCTGCGGGTTCGAGAATATGCAGACATGATCTTCTATCAATAATCAACAGCGGGGTCTGGGCACCCATATTGACTCCCACACATTCATCGATGATCATATCGGATGAACCACGATGCCAGGATTCAATCAATCCCATATATATATTCCCTTCGTCTCGCGATATTTTACTTGCCCGAGATTCGATTGTCGGTACCGTCATACCTAGTTCAATCTCGTTCACAGCAAGTACTTTACTCGTTCCGTAATCCGATATCACTTTGTGATTAAACTCCTTAACCACATGCTTGCAAGCGGTGTTGATATCGATTACCGAGTGGGCCCGAAGTATATCTCTCCGACTTGGGAGGGACAAATCCCATCTCGATACATACAACCCAACAGATACTTTCCGATCACCTGAGAGACACCTTTATGATCACCCTCTCATAGGATGACGTTTGATGACCTCAAAGCTTTCTTCCGATACCAGGGAGTTGTATTATCTCATGGTCTAAGGAATACAATATTTGACATAGGAAAAACTTCGCAACGATGAACACGATGAAACGATCTAATTGCTTCGCTTAGTTTGGGTCTGTCCATCATATCATTCTCCAATAATATGATCTCATTATCAATTGACAACTCATGTCTATGGTTAGGAAACCTTAACCATCATTGATCAATGGGCTAGTCTATAGAGGCGTACTAGGGACACGGTGTTGTTCACAAACCACACAAGTATTAACGTTTCCGCTTAATACAATTCTAGCATGGAATATAAACTTTATCATGAACAAGAATTATAATAATAACATATTTATCATTGCCTCTAGGGCATAATTCCAACAGTCTCCCACTTGCACTAGAGTCAATAATCTAGTTTACATTTGGCAACAATCTCACACCCATGGCACTGAGGTGCTGATCATGTTTTACACGTGGAAGAGGTTTAGTCAATGGATCTGCGACATTCAGATCTGTATGTACTTTGCTAATCTTCAGATCTCCATCTGCAATATAATCTCGGATTATATGAAACTTGCGGTTGATATGCTTGGTCTTTGGATGATATCTTGGTTCCTTAGCAAGTGCTATGGCGCCAGTGTTGTCACACAATATCTCCAGTGGGTCCAATGCACTTGGAACCACGCCAAGCTCAGTGATGAAGTTTCTGATCCAAACTCCTTCACTTGACGCTTCTGCAGCAGCCATGTATTCCGCTTCCACTGTAGATCCCGCGATCACGCTTTGCTTGCAGCTTCTCCAGCTCACAGCTCCTCCATTCAAAATATAAACGTATCCTGTTTGAGATTTGGAATCATCCTTGTCGGTGTCAAAACTAGCATCGACGTAACCTTTTACGACAAGTTGTTCATCACCCCCATAGACTAAGAACATTTCTTTAGTCCTATTCAGGTACTTTAGGATGTTCTTCACGGCTGTCCAGTGTTCCACTCCTGGATCACTTTGATATCTGCTCGTCAAACTAAGAGCATTGGACACATCCGGTCTAGTACACAGCATGGCATACATGATGGAACCTATGGCCGAGGCATAAGGCACTTTGCTCATAGCTTCCCTATCATTTACCATAGCTGGACACTGAGCCTTGCTCAATATCTTACCTGACAACATAGGCACTGAACCTTTCTTTGCCTTATCCATTCTGAACCTTTTCAGAACTTTGTCTAGGTATGTACTCTGGCTTAAGGCTATCAGGCGTCTTTGTCTATCTCTATATATTTTGATGCCCAATATATAAGCAGCTTCACCTAGGTCTTTCATTGAAAACCACTTGTTCAAATAACTCTTCACATCGTTAAGCATGTTGATGTCATTTCCAATAATCAATATGTCATCCACATATAGTACCAGAAACGTCACCGAGCTCCCACTCACTTTCTTGTAGATACAAGCTTCGTAGCAATTTGGAAAAAATCCAAAGCTCTTGATCACTTGATCAAAACGAAGGTTCCAACTCCGAGATGCTTGCTTCAGTCCATAAATGGAACGCTGAAGTTTGCATACTTTACTAGCATCCTTAGGATCGACAAAACCTTCGGGTTGCATCATATAAAACTCTTCATCAATGTTGCCATTGAGGAAAGCAGTCTTGACATCCATCTGCCATATTTCATAATCATGAAACGCAGCAATTGCTAATAAAATCCGAATGGACTTAAACATCGCTACGGGAGAGAAAGTCTCATCGTAGTCAACACCTTGAACTTGTCGAAAACCTTTCGCGACAAGCCGTGCTTTATAGACGGTAACATTACCATCCGCGTCCGTTTTCTTCTTGAAGATCCATTTGCACTCAACGGCCTTTCGGTCGCTAGGAGGGTCCACCAAAGTCCATACTTGGTTTTCGCTCATGGATCCCAATTCGGATTTCATGGCTTCTAGCCATTTCTCAGAGTCTGGTCTCATCATCGCTTCCTCATAGTTCGTAGGTTCACTGTCTTCTACTAGCAAGACAGTCAAGACAGGGTTGCCGTACCACTCAGGGGGGGCACGCGACCTTGTCGACCTGCGATGCTCAGTAGCAGCATCGTCTGAAGCTTCATGATCCTTGTCATTAGCTTCCTCTATTGTTGGTGCAGGCGGCACTGGAACAATTTCAGGTGCCGCGCTACTCTCCAACTCAAGAGAAGGTTCAATAACCTCGTCAAGCTCTACTTTCCTCCCACTCACTTCTTTCGAGAGAAACTCCTTCTCAAGAAAGGAACCGTTCTTTGCGACAAACACTTTGCCTTCGGTTCTGTGATAGAAGGTATACCCAATAGTTTCCTTAGGGTATCCTATGAAGACGCATTTCTCCGCTTTGGGTTCGAGCTTGTCCGGCATCAACTTCTTGACGTAAGCTTCGCATCACCAAACTTTAAGAAACGACAACTTAGGTTTAGCACCAAACCACAGTTCATACGGTGTTGTCTCAGCGGATTTAGATGGATCCCTATTTAAAGTGAATGCAGCGGTTTCTAATGCATAACCCCAAAATGATAACGGCAAATCAGTAAGAGACATCATTGATCGGACCATATCTAATAGGGTTCGATTCCGGCGTTCAGACACACCATTGCGCTGTGGTGTTCCGGGTGGCGTGAGTTGTGAAACAATTCCACTTGCTTTAAGATGCGTCAGAAAATCATAACTCAAATATTCACCTCCACGATCGGATCGTAGAAACTTAATCTTTCTGTTATGATGGTTCTCCACTTCATTCTGAAATTCCTTGAACTTATCAAATGTTTCAGATTTATGTTTCATTAAATAGATATACCCATATCTACTTAAGTCATCGGTAAAAGTGAGGAAATAGCGATATCCACCGCGCGTCGAAACACTCATCGGTCCGCATACATCGGTATGTATGATTTCCAACAAGTCCGTTGCTCGCTCCATCATACCGGAGAACGGAGTTTTGATCATCTTGCCCATGAGGCATGGTTCGCATGTGTCAAATGATTCAAAATCAAGAGACTCCAAAAGTCCATCAGAATGGAGTTTCTTCATGCGCTTTACACCAATATGACCTAGACGACAGTGCCACAAATAAGTAGTATTATCACTATCTACTTTGCATCTCTTAGCTTCAATGTTATGGATGTGTGTTTCATCCCTTTCGAGATTTATAAGAAATAAACCATTTACAAGAGGTGCATGACCATAAAAGATGTTACTCATATAAATAGAACAACCATTATTCTCCGATTTAAATGAATAACCGTCTTGCAATAAACACGATCCAGAAATAATGTTCATGCTCAACGCAGGCACATAATAACACTTATTAAGGTTTAAAACTAATCCCGAAGGTAAAACTAAGGAGAGCGTGCCGACGGCCATCACATCAACTCTTGATCCGTTGCCAACGCGCATCGTCACCTCATCCCTCGCAAGCCGCTGTCTATTCCGTAGCTCCTGTTTCGAGTTACAAATATTAGCAACTGAACCGGTATCAAATACCCAGGCACTACAACGAGGGCTAGTAAGGAAAACATCAATAACATGTATATCAAATATACCTTTGATGGTGCCAGCCTTCTTGTCCGCTAAGTACTTCGGACAGTTGCGCTTCCAGTGACCCTTGTCCTTGCAATAGAAGCACTCAGTGTCCGGCTTAGGACCATACTTGAGCTTCTTCTCAGCAGGAGCATTGCGCTTGCCGCCGCCCTTCTTGAAGGGCTTCTTTGCTCCCTTACCTTTCTTAAAGGAGGGCTTGTTGACCATCAACACATGATTATCCTTCTTGATGTCCACTTCCGCAGCCGTCAGCTTTGCGAAGAGCTCGGTGATCGTATCAGTGGAACCAATCTGATTATGAGTCACTACAAAACTTTTGTAGCTGGGAGGGAGTGATTGCAGAACCCTGTCAATCTTGAGCTCCTCTGGAATCGTGCATTCCAGTTGCTCAAGGCGTTGAGTGTAGCCCGACATCTTTATGGCGTGCTCACCAACGGAACTCCCTTCCTCCATCTTGCAGTTAAAGAACTTCTCAGAGATCTCATATCTCTCAGAACGGGCTTGAGTCTGAAACATGGTTTTCAGCTCCTCGAGAATCTCAAAGGGCCCGGGATAGGTTTCAAAACGATTTTGAAGTTCCGGTTCCATAGCAAACAACATGGTGCTCTTAATCACACCATAATCATCTTTGCGCGACTGATAGACAGCTTTCTCATCAGCCGGCGCAGTTGCAGCAGGGGGGTCACCTAACGCTTTCCCAAGGACATAGTCCTTTTGTCCGCCAGACAGAATGATTCTTAGATTGCGGAACCAATTGGTGAAGTTAGACCCATTGTTTCTAAGCTTTTCCTTCTCAGCAAAAACGTTGAAGTTGAAGTTGGATTTGGCCATGTGATCTACAGTATTTGCAAGTACAATTTAGACTATGTTCATGATAAATAGTTCAACTTAATCAAATTACTAGATGAACTCCCACTAAATTCAACATCCCTCAAGTTGTTTAGTGAACACGATCCAAATTCACCACACCTAATCCGATCATCACGAGAAGAGATGTGGTTTCAATGGTGGACAACAAAGTGTCGATCATATCATTCATATGACTCATGCTTAAACTTTCGGTTCTTGTGTTCCGAGGCCATGTCTGTACATGCTAGGCTCGTCAAGCTAGACCCAAGTATTTCCGCGTGTGCAAAACTGGCTTGCACCCGTTGTATGTGAGCGTAGAGTCTATAGCACCCGATCATCACGTGATGCTTGGACACGACGAACTTTCGCAACGGTGCATACTTGGGGAGAACACAGTTTTTATCTTGATCTTTAAGTGAGGAATCATCTTATAATGCTACCGTCGCGATCTAAGCATAATAAGATACATAAAAGGATAAACATCACATGCATATAACTTTATGTGACATGGTATAGCCAATCTTCGCGCAATGATCTCCATCTTGTGCGTTCCGGCATGATCTCCATCACTCCACCATGATTGCCTCCACCACGAATAGCAACTACAACTATTGCTAACTACTTAGCGATAAAGTAAAGCTATTACATGGCGTATAAGAAGTTGACTCGCAGGTCATACACAATTATAAAGACAACCATATGGCTCCTGCCGGTTGTGTACTCATCGACATGCAAGTCGTGAAACATTACAAAACATGATCATCGCATACAATATACACATCACATCTTGGGCCATACCATATCACAGAAAACACTCCCTGCAAAAACAAGTTAGACGCCTCTACTTTGTTGTTGCATGTTTTACGTGGCTTATGGGAGTAGATGCTAAGAACGATTCTTACCTACGGAAAGCCACAACGGTGATATTATGGTTGCCAAACTCCGGTGTTAATCCCATGACAACTATAGTGAGAGAAACTGACATCCATCAGCCGCATGTGTGGTACAAGCCACACGTCAAGTGCGGAGCCGGTCTCGCGAACGACGTCGCGTAAGGTTGGCCTGGACCGCTTCAATCTCACTATCCCGCGTCATAAGAAGAACACAAACAAGAGGCTTGCAACAGAAAACATCAACGCCCGCAACAACCATGTTGCGTTCTACTCGTGAAACACATCTACGCATAGATCTAGCTCTGATACCACTGAAGGGTTTCGCGACATAGTAAATCAAAATTTTCTACGGATGCGAACAGAGGGAAAGCCAAGATCTAATCTAGGAGATGCAATCAACGAGAGAGATTGGATTAGATCTTCATACCCTTGAAGATTCGCACAGCGAAACGTTCGTCGGAACGTGGGTGATGTAGTCGTACTCGCTTCTCCTCCTCGCGATCCGATCCGATCTAGCACCACAAGTGGCGGTGCCTCCGTGAGATGCACACGTACAGCACCTCGACGTCTCCTCCTTCCTCGGACCAGCAAGTATGGTGGAGAGATAGATTGGATCTACAACATGACGGCGTGGTGTATATGGTGGAGAATTTCTGCAGCAGGGCTTCGCCTACAAACAGTCGGGAGGGAGAGAGGAAAGCTAGCAAGGCGGCTAGGGTTTGGAGGAGAGGTGTAGGGGGTTGGTGCGCCCCCACCCCTATTTATATAGAGGGGGGCGCAGCCCTAGCCCCTCCCCCAAGCCCAAATGATAAGGAGTGGGGGGCATGGACTCTCCCCTCTTCTAGAAACCCTATCTCTAGTTTAAACGATTTAAACTCTCTAGGATCGGCTGGGCCCTATGGGGCCTTGTGCCCCTGGCCCAATGCGGCCAGGACACTCCCTCATAGGCCCATTCCCCCTCCCGGAAGGTGGGGCCACGTTGGTCCCCTTCCGGAAGGTTCTAGAAGCTTCCGGTGCAATACCGATTAACCCGGAACAATTCCGAACTCCAAAAACTGCACTGCCTTATATGAATCTTATTCTCCGGACCATTCCGGAACCTCTCGTGATGTCCCGGATCCCATCCGAGACTCCGAACAAAAATTCATAAACCAATTATCCAATCTATCCTAGCGTCGAGACACGTTAAGTGTGTGACCCTGCGGGTTCGAGAATATGCAGACATGATCTTCTATCAATAATCAACAGCGGGGTCTGGGCACCCATATTGACTCCCACACATTCATCGATGATCATATCGGATGAACCACGATGCCAGGATTCAATCAATCCCATATATATATTCCCTTCGTCTCGCGATATTTTACTTGCCCGAGATTCGATCGTCGGTACCGTCATACCTAGTTCAATCTCGTTCACAGCAAGTACTTTACTCGTTCCGTAATCCGATATCACTTTGTGATTAACTCCTTAACCACATGCTTGCAAGCGGTGTTGATATCGATTACCGAGTGGGCCCGAAGTATATCTCTCCGACTTGGGAGGGACAAATCCCATCTCGATACATACAACCCAACAGATACTTTCCGATCACCTGAGAGACACCTTTATGATCACCCTCTCATAGGATGACGTTTGATGACCTCAAAGCTTTCTTCCGATACCAGGGAGTTGTATTATCTCATGGTCTAAGGAATACAATATTTGACATAGGAAAAACTTCGCAACGATGAACACGATGGAACGATCTAATTGCTTCGCTTAGTTTGGGTCTGTCCATCATATCATTCTCCAATAATATGATCTCATTATCAATTGACAACTCATGTCTATGGTTAGGAAACCTTAACCATCATTGATCAATGGGCTAGTCTATAGAGGCGTACTAGGGACACGGTGTTGTTCACAAACCACACAAGTATTAAAGTTTCCGCTTAATACAATTCTAGCATGGAATATAAACTTTATCATGAACAAGAATTATAATAATAACATATTTATTATTGCCTCTAGGGCATAATTCCAACAAGATTAACTCCTGCTCGTCCTCGAGTAGGTAAGTGATAAAAATAATAATTTTTGAGGTGACATGCACCCTCAAAACCAAGATCAAACCATTTGCAAGCATTGGAAGCTGGGATCAAAGAACTCTAAACATGTGCATGAAAGATGAAGTTCTAACAATAAGACAAAGTAACTATGCATGCAACATGAAAGGCTACAAACAAAGATCATGAATAAAATGCATTGAAAAACGTTTGTTTGTTTCACATAGGAAACATGGCATAGTGGCAATCAGCTTGTCCCTCATAGAGTAGCAAATAGATGCATATGACACCTTCAAAGTTCACAAGGGTGACTAGAAACAAGTAGCACAAGAACAAGTAATATCATAATATGAATCAATCAGTAAGTTTTGGGACACTGCACATAGAACTAAGAATGGCAACTATGCTCTCTTAATGGTGCCTAAAGGTAGAAGGTGGAGACTCAACTGTAGTGGAAGAAAGGCCCTTCATAAAGGGAAGCAGGGATTTCAAGTTTCAAAAAGAGCTTCCAAAAATTATGGTACTTGTTAGCTTTCAGCCCTCATTGCCCCTATCATAAGCATCTTGAAGTGATTAAGGTTAAAGTAAACAAACTATGGAGTATATGCTTGACAAAGTATAAATTGGCAATCTCAAGTCCCTTGAATACGAGGGCCACACCTCATGCTACCTGTAGCATCCCAATTGTCTAACAATTGTAATGCTACTTGGTCTAGTAATATAAATGCTACTTCCTATATATAATTGTTGCATCATAATTATATCATGCTCATGTCATCATGCCACCTTGCATTTGAGCATCATACAAAACCCTTTTTGGTTTGGTTCTTCCCTCATATGCATTGTAAATTGTATTTGCCTCTTGATATTGTATTTGGTTATTGATATATTGTTTAAATGCCCAAGTTGAGTTGGGGGCATATCTTTTATTCAACTCCATCACCTTTCTCTGTCACCACCTTATAATTCCACCATCCAACTAAATATGAGCTTGGCACTTTATTGGGTTTTATCTCTAGCTCATGTGGGTTGGGATGGATCCAATTCTATTTCCTCATGCCCTCATATATGCATCATGTTGTTTCCACATTATTGATATGCGGAGCCACCTTTGCATGCATTATGAGTAGTGCTCCTTTTCCTGGCTTTCATATGGATTATCATGGATTCCTGCTCATGTTGGGATATTTTTGGGTCTTACTAAATGTCTAGTGGAATATACACACTAGCAAGTCCCAATTATAATCAAATGTGATCATATCCATCTACTCCATCTGGAACTTTCCTTTAAATTCTTTTGCTTGGCTTTATTCCAATTTTGGGGAATGCATAAGAATAATGCCATGTTAATATTATTGTTTTCACAATATTTTAACCATGGCAATTATCATTTTTGCATGGGCCATGCAACCTTTTCCACCTTTGGTCCTCCTTGTTTTTATTTGGATTTTTGGGTGAACCATCTCATCTCTCTCTTTATCTCCATCCATACCCTCACCACCTTTTTATCTCACCCTCTCTTTTCTTGTCTAGATCTTGTTTGAGCTTGGCATGTTCTTGCTTGATCTTGACAAAAGAAAACCCCTCATCTACCCTAGTTACACCCTACCACCACCATGGGCACCATCTAACCTAACCCGAGCCTCCCTAGCTTCCTTCCTTTCTCTCGGCCTCTCTCCTCTCTCTATCTTGCATGCCCCACATGGCTACCCCTCTCCCTGGCCCCACACCCCATCTACTCCCTCTCCCTCTCTACCCCAACCCTAAACAAAACCCTAACCGAGGCTATCCAACCCTAGCTCCATGCCACCCTCCCTCTCTCTTCTCTCCATGCCACAAGGCCCCACCTGGCCCTCTCTCTCCCTGGTCCAACCCGAGCTCCCCCTCCCTGGGTCCCTCTCTTCCCTCTCTAAGCTACAGGACAAGAAGAGAGGAAAAGAGAAGACCTAGCCCGTGTACCCTCCTCCTCACCTTTTGCAAAAGCTCAACCACCCCATGTGCTCCAGCTCCCCTCTCTTATCACCATCATTTAACCCAGATTCCAGATCGAGATATGAGATGTCCTGCATCCCCAGCCTTTCTTCCTTCGCCTTCTTCCTCCCCATGTTCGGCTATGGCTTCCCCATGCCATGGTAAACCCCAGCTAAGGCTCCCTCTGTTCCTCTTTGTTCTGGTGGCGCCAGGTGTACCGGCGGCTTCCCCTACCTCCTCTTCTTTGTCCCGTACATCGCAGCCGAACCGAAGAACACCGGAGATGGAGCAGCGCCGTCGTGGCCGAAAGTTCCAGGAGCACCGCAGCCTTGGCTTCGTACCCGGTCGAGTCCCCCTCGAGATATCCCAGCTTATGCTGGTCGCTGGTGAGCCCCTGGAATCCCCAGACATCATCTACCTTCCTCTCTCTCCGCTGCTCGCCGCCGGGCGCGACGCCGTGCGCGCTCGGTCCGTCGCGGACGTGCCAGCCGGCTTGTTACATACATGTGTTCCTCGCGATCTAGCTCTCCCTGTGGTGCTCTCCTATGCACGGAACGTGAGTGAAAGTTGTAGTCCTTGATCCCCTTTTTCTAACGAGCTAAACCTCACCCCAATCCGACGCCTACAGCCATGGGAATCCTCCCCGCAAAAACGCCTGATCTCGCTGAGATCTGACGAAAATTCGGCAATTCATCTCCCCAGAAAACCTCTCTGAACTTCGTTAGTTTTCCGTCGCTTTAGCCCTCTTCCGGAGAAACTTCCTACATTAAACATCTAGACTTTTCCATCCCCTACATCTTTGGTTTTTACGGATTTGCGAAATTCGCATCCATTTGCTCGCCATCGTCATTCAAACATTGGATCAGCTAGCCTAATTCGCGATCAGTTCTTCAGTTTCGTCAGGCTCTTAACCGACAGCTCCTAGACGTTTTGCAAAGAAACCCCTGACCTTTCCTTCTACCTAACCCGTGGTCCCTCCCTTCTCACCCTTTGTGCAAAAAGCCACCCACGCTTTTCCATCCTCAACCCGCGGGCCAGGATGGCCACGTGTCGGCTAGCCAGCCGAGCGCGTGCGTGGCCCTGCTGCTGAGTCAGCCTGGCCTCGCCTGTCACTCGTTGTGGGTAGAACCTCCCTGAGTAACAAAAGTTTCTTCTGTTTCTGTTTAATTCAAATCTTTTCAAATTATTTCAAATCCAAATTCAAATTTCAATTCTGTTTAAATTAAAACTAATTCATAACTTCCAAATGATTTGGAATTTGAATTCAAACCTTATATGAAATATGTTTTGTTTTTGAATGTTAATTCAAATCTTTAATCAAATATTTTCAGAATTGATTTCAAATAGTCAAACCTTTGACTTTGACCCCAGTTGACTAATTTTGACTTAAAAATAAATTTAAATTCATAAATCCAAATAATACAAATAATATACGTTTTCAAATCAGAAAAATGTGAGGATTTCAAATATGCCATCCAAAATATATTTTGAACACTTTAAATTTCAAGTTGACTAAAATTACAATAAAATGCCCTCTTTCTTAATTAATTAATAACTTTTGTTTTATAACTCCAAATTTAACAAATGATATGTCTAAAATGATTAGCTCGACGAGACCTTTCTGTTTATGCATTCCTTGTTCTGTTTTGCAGCATGCATCATATAAATATAATATAAACAGCAACTAATATGAGGATAAAATGTGACCAAAACTCAATAAAAGGCTTTAATCTTGTATTCCACATCTCACCCATGCCATGCTACTTTATTGCCATGCAAATTGTGCATCATTCATCATGGCATGATTGTTTGCTTGTCGCATTTTATTCATATGCTTGTGCACTTTATTTATGTTGGCCCTTGTTTGTTTGGTTCTTCTTCAAATAGACGCTGAGCAGGGGATATATCAAGAAACCCAGGAGCACTACCCAGATCTTCTCTCGCTTCAACTGAGCTGCCAGGCAAGCACTACCACATGCTTGCATACATATAGTACCTATTGCCTCTATCTTATTCTTGCATCATTGAGTCGTGATTGCATTAAACTGAATCCCAAGTATTGCATAGCCTTTACTTTTAAACCCCACCGAAACTTGTTCCTCCGTCCCATGAGCCATTACTACAGGAGTTGTTTGAGCCATGCGAGTCGTAGAACAGCATGTGTAGGGTATGTGAGTGTCTGATGGATAATGAGGTACCTAAACAACTTAACCTGAGTAGTATGGGATAACTAATAAAAGTGGCACCGGTGAGCAATATCTGCTATTTGGTTTTTCATGCTCACTTGTGTCCCGTAGGACCCCGAGTACTTGATTCCTGTTCCTTGAATATTCGTGCTATCCACATCCGGGAGGATTATGGGACCCCCCTGAGCCAGAGCTTGATTCAATCTTATTTCTTGGGGCCACAAACTAGTTTGAGGTTTTATTTACTATCCTGTACTTATGCCATGCTTTACTGCTTTATTTAAATTGTGCGAAGTACTGCACCTGTACTGTTTAGGTAAGCGGAGTGTTTTCGCGGTATCGACAAGCCCAGTCACATTTTCGGGTTCCCAGTCGTTTACAGCCATTGACGCAAACCTTGAGTCCGTCTCGGAGTCAGCTAACTTCGTTGCGGGTAGCTTAATGGGGTGGCCCCCTGAAATATTTCTGAATCCTGTGATTGCTTTGTCGTGAATGCCTCGTTGGGTTTTGATTTGGTTTTTCCGAGGTTGATCGAGTGTGTGTTGCTATTTGTGCACCCCTGCAGGGTAAAACTTTCTGAAAGCCGTGTCCGCGGTTATGGACGACTTGGAGCACAGTTTCTCGATCATAGACAAGCATAACTAAAGTACCGCTTTAATTTGACTAAGTAACTGACTAGTAAATAGTGCAACACTCATGGAATGGTTAATAAAACTGCCAACGGATGGGGGGTGTTCGTCCACTTCCTCGTTGGTAAGCAAGGAGGAGGATGGATCTGTTAATATTACCGTTATAATTGTTGTCTTTAATTCACGGACTTCCGTCTATCTTTGGTTAGGCGGTTGGTTAGCGAGTTTCTATAGAACTGTTAGGGTTTATCTTTTGCTGCAATTGCGTCACCCCCGGTTGTGTCCCCTTTAGAGGCATAAAGACTTGCTAAGTACCCCTAGGGTCTCACACGATAAATTATTTGATTCAGATGAACAGGTACACTCACGAGATGGATACTGAGTGGAGGAGACGGACGATGTGGGCAACGGTCATTCGGTGTAGAGATTTCGGGAACGGGGATCCGTGAGATCTGTGGGCGGGATGTGTTTATTTATGGGGCATCTTATGCCGATTTGCTTCTTATCCGTACTCGGATCTTGTTTGCCGCTTCCGCCTGATACTCTGATGTTTGATGTATGAGGAGATATCCTAAACTATTATGTCTATCTAGGATATTTGGATCTTGCCGTATGGCGTTGCAATATTTCTATTTCTTTTAGATGGAATGGCTCTGATGTACTGTTGTATGGTGGCTTGCATACATACTCATTTGTGTATGTAGTTGATCCCTTCGCCTGCCGATTACGTCGCCCGTTCTTGTCCCCATGTTTGGAAATGGTTGGGACGGCCGAAAGGTCTACCTGTGAGTGGCATTTGGGCCCCACCGTACTATTTCAACCATTTCCGTTCATCCAGGCTTGTAACTAGGAGCGTAATTCACCGAGGTAGTTACACTACTCAACTTCAGTCACCTGTAAGTTCTTGTCATTGTAAGTATTTGCATATCATAGAGAATCGCCAACGGGGTACCCCTTGCACATGGTACAGGAGCTATCCCATAACCAAAATGACAAGGCAAGCAGACAATGAGCAACTCATCGATATTTTTATTTACTATATGCATAGCTTTTTATTAAGGATGCTTCATAGATAGCTCACTATGGTGATGCTACAAGTTTCTGTAGGGGTTCGTAGCATGGAAAACAAAAAATTTCTATCGCATACAAACAAACAAGCCAAGATCTATCTACTAGATTGTAGCAACGAGTTGATAGGGGAACTTACCCTCGAAGATTCCAAAGCGGTTAACGAGAGCAGATTCTCGTGGGTGATGTAGTCGTACTCTTTCTGATCTCAAGATCGCGTAGACGATCCTTCCGGCGCCACGTTCCGGCAGCGCTCCCGCAGTCGGTCACACGTTCGGTACTCGACGAAGACCTTCCTCTCCCTTGTTCCAGCAGGCAGCGGAGGTTGTAGCACTCTCCTCGCGATTCCGGCAGCACAACGGCGTGGTACCGGAAGTAGAGGGGAGATCCCGCAGGGCTTCGCCTTAAGCCGGAGCGAGTATGGTGGAGTATGAGAGAGAGCTATTAGTGGTCTAGGGTTTAGACACACCAATTAGAAGGCTCTAAACCGCAGGCTAAAGCAATTAGAAGCTCTAAACCAAAACGGCTCTAAACCGGAGATTAGAGGTAGAAACTTGTGTGTCTAGAGGAGGAGGCCCTGCCCCTCCTTTTATAGGTGGGAGGGGCGGCCAAGGGGAGGGGAGTCCCTCCCCAAGTCGGCCTTGGTTGGCGCGCCGGCTTGGAGGGACTCCTCCCCCAAGTCGGTTCCAACCACCTCTTGCTTGTTTCCCACAGTTTCCTGTTTTAGCCGTTTGACTTTCAAACTGGCCGTTTGACTTTTCTGTTTGGGATTCAATTTAATCCTTTATTTGGAACAGCGAGAACACTCATTACATGATGCAATCATTCCAATATGCAATGACACATTCATGTACCCTCCCCCCCCCCCGAGTGCCGGACAATCCGGAACCTTCTAGAACATTCCCGATGAAAACACCGGAATCATTCCCGAACTCCGAAACGGGACTTTCCTTATATGAATCTTATTCTCCGGACCATTCCGGATCACCTCGTGATATCCCGGATCCCATCCGAGATTCCAAACAACATTCGGTCTCTTTCTCATAATACCATAACTACTCAAAACAATGTCGAATCCTTAAGTGTGTCTCCCTACGGTTCGTGAATTATGCGGACATGATCGAGACACTTCTCCGAACAATAACCAATAGAGGAATCTGGAAATTCATATGGCTCCCACATATTTCTACGATTACTTTGCGATCAAATGAACCACTTACATACAAAACCAATTTCCCTTTGTCTCACGATAGTTTACTTATCCGAGGTTTATGATCGTCGGTATCTCTGCATACCTAGTTCAACCTCGTTACCGATAAGTACTCTTTTCTCGTTCCCATGATATGTGATCCCTTGTGAACCAGTCACATGCTTGCAAGCTAATTGGATGACATTCCACCGAGAGGGCCCAGAGTATATCTATCCATCATATGGATGGACAAATCCCACTCTTGATCCATGTGTTTCAACCAATACTTTCCGAACACTCAATGCCACCTTTATAGCCACCCAGTTACGGTGTGGTGTTTGATATCATCAAAGCATCCATCCGGTAAAGGTGATATGCATGATCTCATGGTCGAAGGAATTAGGTTACTATGTATCAGAAAGCATATAGCAATTGAACTATTTAAATGACTTGATCTTTATGCTACGCTTATCTATAGGAGTATGTACATCACATCATTCTCCTAATGATATGATCCTGTTGTTAATAACATCTCTATGTTCATGATCAGGAAACCATGATCATATATTAACCAACAAGCTAGTTTAACAAGAGGCTTTACTAGGGACTCTTATTTTAGTTTACAAATCACACAAGTATTAATGTTTCCGTTTAATACAATTATGGCATGGTATGTAAACATTTATCATAAGTGTGAAGATATGATAATAACCACTTTATTATTGCCTCTTGGGCATATCTCCAACAGTCTCCCACTTGCACTAGAGTCAATAATCTAGTTTCAAACCTTTGTGTATTCAACACCTATGGCTTTCTGGTGTTGTATGTACACGATTGCTAGTGGTCAACTGATCTCCGGATCTGACACTTCCAGGTCCGTGTGTAATTGCATATCTTTGCGTCTCTACGCATCACTCATTCTCTAATGAGATGGCTTTGTATAAATTTGGTCTTTCGGTGTGACCTTTAGCTATTTGGGGTTAAAACATGTTGATAATATTGTCGCACAATATATCTTCATAGTATTATCCCACTGTGAACTACACCTAGTTTGATAACAAACTACTTGACACAAATGCCCTCTTTTGATGCTAAAATAGCAGTCATATACTTAGCCTTTTGTTGTAGTATCAGTCACAATGTCTTAACTTTGGAACTCATCCAAATCCATTATGGAACTTACTTTCCATTATATTGTGCCACCCTTAGTTTAGATTGAGATAAACTTAATTTGTACTTTGTGACAAAACTAGTATCAATGTAGTACTTTTACAATGAACTAACCATCTATTTGTCACTTCTACAAATATTATACTCTTAGTTCTTCCAAAAGATCATAAGAATATCCTTACTATTGTCCAATGATCATCTTACGAATCATTCTGGTATATGCTCACAACTTTTAGAGCATAGGACATATCTGGATTTGTACATATCACAGTATGATTGATATAAATACTCTTTGTGATTTCATACATCAAGTATCAATCTATACTTGATTATTTGTTTCACTTTACCAAATGTCAATACACTTGAATATATCATCAACATTTGAACTCTTTCAATCCTTTCTGTGCGACAAGAACCTTTCTTGTAGTTTCTATATTGAATTCATTCAATATCTCGTCTATGTACTTCTGGCACAACCATATTAGCGTCTATTGATGCCAAATATTTAGGTTTTGCCTAAGTCTTTCATCGGGATGAAATTATTAATATGTGTTAATAAAAGATACATTATTTCCAATCAACAATATGTCTTCCACATAATGTATTAGAAACATGTCTTAGCGCTTCCACTTAATTTCTTGCAAATGCAAGCATCTCCATCGTCTCTGATGAACTTTTAAACTCCTTTAACAGTTTCATCACAGTGAAGATTCCAACTCCGCGATGCTCACTTCAACCATTGAAGTTTGCATATGCTTTTAGCATCCTTTGAATTAACAAAACCCTATGGACCGTGTCATGCACACGTCCTAGGTAACGATTCTATTAGAAGAACTTGTTTTGTTTATTCAACTACCATATAACAAATTATATGTAGTGGTTGCTACATTAATCCGTCTAGACTAAATATCGCTATGAAAGATCAGATCTTGTCATAGTCAACCTTTGAACATTTTGTGAACTCTTTCCCAACATGTCGACTATTTCATAGATGTGCAACATCCATGTCTATTTATTTATAGATCCAAACACAACTGTAAGGTCTTATACCTTTCTCGAGGGTCCTTCAAGTTCAAAACTTGATTTCTCGTGTATGGAACTATCACGGATTTTATGGCTTCAAGCCATTTGACGGAGTCAGGGCTCATCATCGCTTCTTTGCATGTAGTCGGATCATTATTGTCAAATAATGATTTAACTCTCAAATCTTGGTATTTGATTGTTCATCCGACCTACTTGTTTCAATAGGAACTTAGATCTCCGTGACCACAACCTTTGAAGTACGCGAGCCATGAGCGTTGTTTGCTAACTCCGGAACACTTTCCGGCGCTGCGCAACTTTGCACATATAGCTAAGGTTCTTTTAACCTTATAAAAGTTCTATTGTCCTCCCACTTAACTTTCCATGAAAAATTCCTTCTCAAAGAAACTTGACGTTCTAAGCGACAAACACTTTTGTCTCTGGTGTTATGGAGGAATACTCAACAGTTATACAAAGACAGGTTCATCCGACTTTGGTTGCACGCATCTTTCTTATGCATAGCATACCAATGTTTTAAGAAAGGACTACTTGGGTTTTATCCCAAACCATAACATATGGTGTCATTTCAACGGATTATGATGGAGCTCTTTTCAGTGGAAAAACGGTAATCTCTAA
This sequence comes from Avena sativa, assembly GCA_916181665.1. Lineage (NCBI taxonomy): Eukaryota > Viridiplantae > Streptophyta > Magnoliopsida > Poales > Poaceae > Avena > Avena sativa. The sequence continues at coordinate 361,698,640 of OV702279.1, read as the reverse complement.
AGCTTTTAATCTTTAAAATATAATGGCATTTTTATGAATTATACCTTTGATCTTACCATGTCAAACAAGGTTTAATTACATATCTCGAACGTTCCATACTCTTATGGTGTTTCGGGAAAATGCAAATCCACGGAACGATTCCTTAAATCTTAGGTATTATGCTAAACTCTGTAACTCAAATATCTTCCTTTATGATCTTATCATAAACTATTTATATTCTTGTTACAATGATTTTGCACTTCATATTGAAAGTCCTTGAACTCTTCAAATATTTCACACTTCATCCTTATTAAGTAAATATTCATATATTCACTCAAATTTTCGGAGAAAGCATATGAAGTTGAAATCCATCGCTCTTGACTACACATAATGGACTTCGTACAACAATATGTACAAGTTCCAATAAGCTAGTCATTCGTTCCCTTTTGGCCTATGAACGAAGTTTCAATTATTTCTAGGAAAGTTTCACAAGCGTCATTTGATCAAAAATCAAAAGACTCCAAAATTCCATCCACATGGAGTTTCTTCATGTTTTCTTTCCAATATAATTTAAACGGCGATGTCACTTCCTAAGTGATCTTTCAATCAATTTGTCTTTCGACATCTTTAGCACTAGTTTTATGGATGTGATTTCTCCAACGAGATTTGTGAATCATCCATCTTTTATGGATTACGGAAATTATTTGAACAACCTTTTTGTTCTCATAATACCTGATAAAACAAATCTTTGAAGGCAAGCTTTGATGTTTTAACGAGCAACACAATAACCCTTTATTTGTTCTCGATGAACATCATCACATATTCTTTTGCTAGTTACTTAGGCCATTGTAGTTCATGAATTCTGTTGTTTCGTATGACGATTCACACCAACAAATTCAGTATCAAATACTTAAGAACCACATTGTTTAATAAGCAAAGAATATAGCCATAACATGTATATCATCTATATACTTAAACTGAACAATTCTAGTCTTTTCTTTTCTGCCATATATTTATGAGATTCTCTTTCAATATTTCCTTTTCTGTTTGAAAGAATCTATCAACATCAATAGTGGAGTCATTCATATGACACATAGTCGAAAGCGTGTATAGTTAAATACCAATGTCTTTTGACTTGCACTTTGAAGTAGATCACCATCATCAAATGTTTGGTGTTCTTTCAAATTCCTTTCTTTAGTAATCTCTTGGTGTAGTAAACATTTTACCTACATCAAATATTCATCCTTATCATGGAATCGTCCATGATCAAGCTACTTTTAGCTTATAACAATGAATTATGAGTATAATGTTGCTATCCAAAAACCTTTTGGAGGATTAGGACAACAAGTGTCTCCAACCTTTTTGCAAATTCTCATCAAAATATGAGAACATAAACTTTGCCATATTATACTCTATCATGTTGTAACCAAAACTTCGTTTCAGATATCACAATATCTTCCACACATCATGGTTTCTGAAAAAACTCTTTCAGATCCTAGATAACCTTGATATTAAGAGAATCCTTTGAATATCAAGAATCATGGAGATAAACATGATACTTATATACTAACACTTGGAATTGTTACTCTTGATTTAATACTAATTATTAAACTTCATGGAGTAACCGGAACTTACTGAAAGTTTGCAATAGGACTTTTAAACTTTAGATTAACACTTCAAAACAACACGATACCAGTTCGTAAAGTAACTAACCAGAATTCTATAGTTCTATCATCTCAATTATAACTAAGCGCAAGGTGGTAAACGGATGCCAATGACTACAACAATTATGCAATTTCACTTTGATTTAGTTTATGATAAATTGAGTTCTAATTAATAATTAAATTAATCTAGGTGAACTCCCACTCAAAACAATATCCCTCACATTGTTTTAGTGATCACACGAACCAAATCCACCACATCAAAACCGATCATCACGAGAGTTGATATAGCTTCAATGGCGAACAATCAACATGTTCATCATATCTACTATATGACTCATGCTCTACCTTTCGGTAATCCGTGTTCCTGAGGCCATGTCTGTACATGCTAGGCTCGTCAAGATCAAACCTTAGTTTCCGCATGAGCAAATCTGGCTTGCTCACGTTGTATACACTTGTAGAATCTAACACACCCGATCATCACGTGGTGCTTCGAAACAACAAGCTTTAGCAACGGTGCTAACTAAGGGTGAACACTTTATGACTTGAAATTCATGTGCATGAGGGATCATCTTATAATGCTACCGTCGTCTACTAAGCAATACAAGATGCATCAAGGATTAACATCACATGCAATTCATAATATGTGATATGATATGGCCTTTCTTCTTTGTGCTTCCGATCTCCATCTTCAAGCACGAACATGATCTTCATCATTACCGGCATTGCATCAAGGTCAATGACGCTGCTCCATGGTTGTCTTCCACCGGCTTCAACTATTACAACTACTTTGAATAGACACGCGGGTCTTAACATAAATTAGAGACAACCATATGGCTCCTGCCGGTTGCCGACTTACAATAAGGAACATTGCATACATCATATATAATCACAATCATGGCCATATCACATCACTGCACACCCCTGCAAAACAAAGTTAGACGCCTCTACTTTCTTTGCATATTTTACGTGGTTTGGGGCTTTCAATAAGTGTCGTTCTAACTTACGAACAAGAACCACAACATTGATACTAGTATTGTCAATCACCCGTTGTAAATTGGATCTTAACTATGCTAGGAGAAACAGGCACCCGCAAAGCCACTTATGCAATACAAGTTGCATGTCAAGCGTGGAGCAAGTCTCATGAACGATGTCATGTAAGGTTAGCCAGGGCCGCTTCATCCCAACATACCGCAAGATGCAAAGTACACAAGAAGCAATCGACAATAAAAGCATCAACGCCCACAATGACCATTGTGTTCTACTCGTGCAACAGATCTACATATAGACACGGCTCTGATACCACTGTAGGGGTTCGTAGCATGGAAAACAAAAATTTTCTATCGCATACAAACAAACAAGCCAAGATCTATCTACTAGATTGTAGCAACGAGTTGATAGGGGAACTTACCCTCGAAGATTCCAAAGTGGTTAACGAGAGCAGATTCTCGTGGGTGATGTAGTCGTACTCTTTCCGATCTCAAGATCGCGTAGACGATCCTTCCGGCGCCACGTTCCGGCAGCGCTCCCGCAGTCGGTCACACGTTCGGTACTCGACGAAGACCTTCCTCTCCCTTGTTCCAGCAGGCAGCGAAGGTTGTAGCACTCTCCTCGCGATTCCGGCAGCACAACGGCGTGGTACCGGAAGTAGAGGGGAGATCCCGCAGGGCTTCGCCTTAAGCCGGAGCGAGTATGGTGGAGTATGAGAGAGAGCTATTAGTGGTCTAGGGTTTAGACACACCAATTAGAAGGCTCTAAACCGCAGGCTAAAGCAATTAGAAGCTCTAAACCAAAACGGCTCTAAACCGGAGATTAGAGGTAGAAACTTGTGTGTCTAGAGGAGGAGGCCCTGCCCCTCCTTTTATAGGTGGGAGGGGTGGCCAAGGGGAGGGGAGTCCCTCCCCAAGTCGGCCTTGGTTGGCGCGCCGGCTTGGAGGGACTCCTCCCCCAAGTCGGTTCCAACCACCTCTTGCTTGTTTCCCACAGTTTCCTGTTTTAGCCGTTTGACTTTTAAACTGGCCGTTTGACTTTTCTGTTTGGGATTCAATTTAATCCTTTATTTGGAACAGCGAGAACACTTAGTACATGATGCAATCATTCCAATATGCAATGGCACATTCATGTACCCTCCCCCCCCCGGAGTGCCGGACAATCCGGAACCTTCTAGAACATTCCCGATGAAAACACCGGAATCATTCCCGAACTCCGAAACGGGACTTTCCTTATATGAATCTTATTCTCCGGACCATTCCGGATCACCTCGTGATATCCCGGATCCCATCCGAGATTCCGAACAACATTCGGTCTCTTTCTCATAATACCATAACTACTCAAAACAATGTCGAATCCTTAAGTGTGTCTCCCTACGGTTCGTGAATTATGCGGACATGATCGAGACACTTCTCCGAACAATAACCAATAGAGGAATCTGGAAATTCATATGGCTCCCACATATTTCTACGATTACTTTGCGACCGAATGAACCACTTACATACGAAACCAATTTCCCTTTGTCTCATGATAGTTTACTTATCCGAGGTTTATGATCGTCGGTATCTCTGCATACCTAGTTCAACCTTGTTACCGATAAGTACTCTTTTCTTGTTCCCGTGATATGTGATCCCTTGTGAACCAGTCACATGCTTGCAAGCTAATTTGATGACATTCCACCGAGAGGGCCCAGAGTATATCTATCCGTCATATGGATGGACAAATCCCACTCTTGATCCATGTGTTTCGACCAATACTTTCCGAACACTCAATGCCACCTTTATAGCCACCCAGTTACGGTGTGGTGTTTGATATCATCAAAGCATCCATCCGGTAAAGGTGATATGCATGATCTCATGGTCGAAGGAATTAGGTTACTATGTATCAGAAAGCATATAGCAATTGAACTATTTAAATGACTTGATCTTTATGCTACGCTTATCTATAGGAGTATGTCCATCACATCATTCTCCTAATGATATGATCCTGTTGTTAATAACATCTCTATGTTCATGATCAGGAAACCATGATCATATATTAACCAACAAGCTAGTTTAACAAGAGGCTTTACTAGGGACTCTTATTTTAGTTTACAAATCACACAAGTATTAATGTTTCCGTTTAATACAATTATGGCATGGTATGTAAACATTTATCATAAGTGTGAAGATATGATAATAACCACTTTATTATTGCCTCTTGGGCATATCTCCAACAGTTTCCATCATGATTAGGCATGGCTTAGGCTAGCGGCCCAGACGTTTCTCTAACACAAAATACAAACTCCATGGACTTATAAGTTTCCTCTTTATTTCACATCGGTGACATCCATAGACAAAAGAGCATGATATCAACTAAGTACAAAGTACAAGTGCAATGTTGAAAACGTTCCCCATGACAGTATGGTTCTGCTAATTCCAACGTATAAGTGCAAGCATATACAACATAGACGACACAATGGTTCAAGTTTATTAGGGGCAAAGAATATAAAGTGTGCCATCAAGTTTGTGAGGGCTTTAATCACTAAGTTTCCACATAACAAAATAGTTTTTAATTGGAAGATAGCTGAAAACAAGAATATACTTGGAATGGTGTAACACACCATGCATAGGAGTTTATAGTGGACACTTTGGAAAAACTTGGTTTCTTGGGATTTGGAAGCATGAGTAGAGCTTAATCATACAATTGGAGGCCAGCAAAAGACTGGGAGCAACCAACTAAGAGAGCAATAGTGGCCATAATCATGAGGAGCAACAAAACATTACTAATCAAAACATAGAATGGTACTAAAAGTCAAGGAATAAATGATCATAGAGGCTATGGTGACTTGTCATAGTCATAACATGGTGTGAGCATGTGCCAAGTCAACCCAAACAAAGCATCAAAGGAGAATACCACAATACTATGCTTTTGCATGCTAAAACAACGCATAATTTCTTTTAGGCACACTAAGCAATCCCAATTGTTTGGAACAAGACATGCTACAACAATAATCACTAATCATAAGGTCAAAACAACACCTAGCATGTAATGCTAAAGTCTAAGTCATAGTCAATGCAAGCTCCTCTTGCACTTTCAAGAAGGAACTTCCTACTCCTGTCCAACACCAAGCAACTTATTTGCAACAACACAGCGATTACGAGGGTCCAAACTACTTTATTCAAGCAAACTAAACAACCTAAGCAAAGCAAACGAAAACTAAGACGCTCCAAGAACAACACAACTATGCATGAAACAATAAAAACGAAGTGTCTAGACATACCTGAGCTTTTTATTGATGAAGAAGGGGATGCCCAAGGCATCCCCAAGCTTTGACGCTTGTACCTCTTGGATATTTCTTGGGGTGACACCATGGTGGCATCCCCAAGCTTGAGATTTTGTCCATTCTTCATCTCATTGCATCATTCTCTCTCTACATCTGAATTTTTTCCTTCATACAAAACTTCACACAATCTTCATTAGCAACATTAGTTTATTCAAAAGATATTAGACCTATGGCAAAGCTTTGGAACAACAAAACTTTTCACTAAAAACACAAGCTACTGTAGTAACTCCTTCAAAAAGCTCAATTCCCCAAAAGAGAACTCAAAAAGGAATCAATAAGAAGCAAATGAAAATAATGGCAGAAATCTGTCAAAACAGACCAGCAGGTAGAAACCGATTTTTTAGAAAATCTTCTGTTGCTCAAATAAAAAAGTGTTGAACTAACAAAAGTTATCTAAAATACTGAGGGATTTATTCAAGACAATCCTTAGAAAAGTGGTCGGGCTCTCCACAAGTGAAACAAGACAGATCACTCATGTCCCTGTTTGGCTTCTTCTTTTTGAAGGTTGTAGTCTTTACAATATTGTTAAAGGAGGGCTTGAAGTTCCCTTTGTTCTTCCCTATGGATTTTCCTTTCTGCACATAGTTAGCAGTAGCATGACCCTCTCCTTTCTCAGTAGTGTTCTTAGCCCAAGCCTTCTCCTCAACATCAAGTGACGTTATCAGATTTTCAACTGATATCTCCTATCTCTTGTGTTTGAGAGCCGTGGCAAAGTTCCTCCATGAAGGAGGCAACTTAGCAATAATGCAACCCGCCACAAACTTGTCGGGTAAGGTACACTTAAGGAGTTCGAGCTCTTTGGCAATGCATTGTATCTCATGATCTTGTTGAACCACAGGAAGGTCCTTTGTCATCTTAAAATCATGAAAGCTCTCCATGATGTGAAGTTCACTGCCAGCATCTGTAGCACCAAACTTTGCATCCAGTGCGTCCCAGAGCTCATTTCCGTCTTTTTATGTGCATAAACACATCGCACAGATCGTCAGCAAGAATGCTCAGAATACATCCCACAAAGACAATATTGGCATCCTTGAACTTTTTTTGATCCTCGTCAGATATAGTTCCTTCAGGTTCGCCTTTACTAATCTGGAACACTTTCATCGTGGTCAGCCAAAGCTCAGCCTTGTACTGCCACCTCTTAAAGTGCATATCGGTAAACTTATCCGGTCTCAGTGCATCGGTAAAACCAACCATTGTTAATTCAGGAAATTGCCTACAATAAGGTTTTTGGATTTTTGGAATATTAGGCACAATTTTCATGATTAATTCCAGAATATTAAACATGAAGAAACCAACTACTAGCTCATGTAACTCAAACATACTAGATGTACTAAACAACATGATGAACGGAAACAAGTAGTAGCTAAACATGTACTCACAGATCATGATGAATAACCAAACAGGAGCACATCGCAAGTACCGTTCGCTTGTCGCAGCAGTAACTTTGGGAAAGACTGATCGAAGTAGATGATGACGAAGATGGCGATAGGCAGCACCGCCCGACTTGGATGGAAGACAACCCGTGATGGAGAACTCGAGCAGTCGTGCGGAGCGCTTCCCAAAAACCTTATTCGCCCTCTCTCGTACAGGATCGCAAAGGCGAGTGGTTCCGGAGACCTACTCTCCCGTCCGCCGGTGCACGCCGACAAGCGGGATGGAGTAGACTACGGTGGCTCTGCAAGCAGAGAGTAGGCAAAACCCTAGATTTGTTTTTGGTGTGTTGTGGCGGTAGCCACACAAGACTTCATGGGCAGATCTACAGGGTGGCCAGGGTGGTGCGCGGACCACCCTGGGATTTTAGTCTAGCCCATATACCTAGTATAAAAAAAAAGAAAAAAATCCCAAATTCACTAAGTCTGGAACGACCAAGAAAACACGGCAACACCTTCCCAGTCGAGGAGTCGCCCCGTCCGCCCGTCGCCCCGCCTCCCACGGTCCCGTCTCGCCTCGCCGACTCCTATCCCACCCCGCCTCGTTGCCCCGCCTCTCGTCCGCGCACGACACCTCCTCCCTGGCTCCCTCCCGCCCGCCGTCTCGCCATGGCGGCCGTCGGCCGCTCCCTCCCCCTGTCCCCCAGGCCCAGCCGCCCAGAGGCCCTCGCTGGCGCAGCGCCCTGCTGGCTGCTTGCCTGCTTGCATAACCCTAGCCGGGGCGGCGACGGCGCGGTGCCCCACTGCAGCAGGCCAACAACACTACAGGTATGCAGCAGCCCCCTTTTGCACTTCATTTTGTACATACATTCAGATTTCAGCAGATTTGTTTTAGAGAATTGGTTCCCCAAAATTTAGTAAGGAAGGATTGTTTAGGATTGATGTCGAATTGTAGCCAATTTCTAAAATGAATTGAACAATTTTGTTGTAGAATTGTTGAAAAATGAAGAGGGCGGGAGACATGCCGACGATTGCTTCTCTTTATAGAAGACATGCGGCAAAGGCAAAGATGAAGGCTTCTTCATCTCCTTCCCGAGCAACGGATGTGGTGGAAGAGCAAATTGAAGAGGTTGTGATGGAAAAGAAAATTGAAGAATCAATTGAAGAGGAGGTTATTGAAGAAATTGTGAATCCCATGCCATCTTCTCCACCGCTACCGGTTTATGATATTAATCGGCTTCCACAAGATCCCGGGGAAAGAATTCCCATTGCAGATTATCCAGTCAATGATCAAGATTCGGTTCGGCGAGCATATATTCTTAAAGGCCCATACCAAGATTATTCACTTGCATTCAATTCAAGGTTAATTGGTGGAAGACCTCGTTCATTCAATCCTTTTTGGTTCCATAAACATCATTGGCTTGAGTATAGTTCAAAGAATGAGGCAGCATTTTGTTTTGTATGCTACTTGTTCAAAGAGAAAAAAACTAGTGGCAAGGGAACCGATGCATTTACTGATGGTGGTTGGAATAATTGGAATAAAGATGATGCACTTGTGAAGCATGTCGATGGTGTGACAAGTGTGCACAATAAAGCCCAAGAGAAATATAACTTGTTTATGAATCCTCGTGTAGAAGTTGATGATCTTCTTGTGAAAGTGAGTAGTGAGGACTTGCGTCTTTACAAGATCAGGTTGAAATATTCACTTGGATGCTTGAAGTTTCTTCTTCACCAAGGATTGGCATTTCGAGGACATGATGAAAGTGAAGAGTCTAGCAATAGAGGTAACTTCGTTGAGCTATTGAAATTACTTGCAGAAAATAGTGAAGAGGTGAATAAGTTTGTCTTGAAGAATGCGCCAGGTAATTGCACCTTGATTAGCCATGGGATACAAACACAAATTATACAATGTTGTGCACTACAAACTAGAAAGCAAATTATTGAAGAACTTGGTGATGATCACTATGCTATACTAGCTGATGAGTCAAGTGATGTGTCACACAAAGAACAACTAGCTCTATGCTTATGTTTTGTTGATAAGTTAGGAAGACCACGTGAGCACTTTCTTGGAGTTGTTCATGTAAGTGATACTACTTCGTTGTCACTCAAGAAAGCAATTGAATCATTACTTGTGCAACATAATTTGGCTATTACTCAAATCCGCGGGCAAGGTTATGATGGGGTTAGCAACATGAGAGGAGAAATTAAAGGTTTGAAAACACTTATCATGAAAGAGTCACCTTCTGCTTATTATGTTCATTGTTTTGCACATCAACTACAACTAGTTCTTGTTGCTGTTGCCAAGGGAAATAGTGATTGTGTGTGGTTCTTTGATCAAGTGTCTCTCTTGCTTGGTATTGTTGGAGTTTCTTGTAAGCGTCATGACATGCTTAGGAATGCTGCACTTCAGAATATTATGAAGGCAATTGAATGTGGTGAACTGGACACTGGAAGGGAATTAAATCAAGAAATGGGGTTACCTAGGCCAGGAGAAACTCGATGGGGATCTCATTTCAGAACCGTTCTCAACATGATTGCTATGTATCCCTCAATCCGTGATACACTCATATCTCTTGGAAAAGATCCTTCACAAAAAGGTGATTGGCCAAAAATACATATGTTTGTTGGAGTATTTGAGTCGTTTGACTTCATTTTTCATGCACACTTGATAATTGCCATTCCTGGATACACTAATGATTTGTCTGAATGTTTGCAAAGAAGAGACCAAGATATTCTTAATGCAATGAAATGTGTTAGATTGGCTAAGGATAGAATGCAAGCAATGAGGTCTAATGGGTGGGATGCATTCCTTCAAAAGGTCACATTATTCTGCAATAAACATGGCATTCAAGTTCCCGCAATGGATAATCATTATGTGCCTTATGGAAGATTAACACGGTTTTCTTGACCTCAAACAAATGATGATCACTTTAGAAGGGAAATTTATCTTGGGATTATTGATCAAATTATTCAAGAGCTTGATAATCGGTTTGATGAGATCAACATGGAGTTGCTTTCTTGTATGTCGGCTTTGAGTCCCGCCAACTCATTTGCTTATTTTGATGCACATAAGGTACGCTGACTTGCTGATTTCTACCCCGATGATTTCAAACCTCAAGATTTGATGTACCTTGAACTACAACTTGAGAACTATATTGATGACATGAGGAAGGATGAAAACTTCCAAGGCCTTGAAAACCTTGTTGATCTTTCGGTTAAGCTTGTAGAAACAAGGAGACATATAGTTCACAATTTGGTGTACTCACTTCTCAAATTGGTATTGCTTCTTCCGGTGGCGACAACAAATGTTGAAAGAGCATTTTCTGCAATGAGTTTAGTCAAGAACAAGCTAAGAAATAAGATGGGTGATAGTCTTTTGGATGATTGTCTAGTCACATACATTGAGTGAGATACTTTCTCCAAAGTCGATGAAGAGAATATAATTGAGACTTTCATGGCCATGACAAGGCGTAAACCCCATAAAAAATAGTCTTCTTGAGCTTTTTAAGGTATGTAGGCCTATTTTATGCAAATTCAAACTTTTCTGAGAGTTACTACATGTTTATGTAAGACCATACTGTTATATTTAAATTATAAGCTAGTGCTTTTGGCCATGTTTTAGTTCTGTTAAATATTTTTTTTTTGAAGATGGACCACCCTGCGTCAGATTTCTAGATCCGCTGTTGCAAGACTTTATATAGAGCGGCTCAGGAAACCCTAACGGAGACGAACGTGGGCTGAGTCCATGTTCGGATCGGTTACAGTAGCTCACGATCCGGGAGCAAACCGAATAACTGTTTGACATGTCTATCAACCCGCGGCGCGCGCATCGTGATGAGAGGAACGGACAGACGGACGGGCAGGCATTGTTGGAGGAGGAGCGCGTGTGTATCTTTCTTATTGGCACTCATTTATAAAGTAGTGCAACACTCCACCTTATAAGGTGGTGCAACTCTCTTTTAACTTCTCATATGTAACTAAACTTTAGTTTACATTCCACTCACATGTAAGCTGCCACAAATATGAGCCTAAACACATATGGACTGTCACAAGCCTGAGCTTTGAGATTTAGAAAAAATCTAAAATATACATGGACCTAAATATTTTATCCCATTATCAGTCATCTCTCTACGACTCCAGCGATCGTGGCTCGTGTTTGCCGCCTCATTGCGATTGCTCTCCTCGCCGTGTGCCGGATCTGTGTCTCTCATCATCCGTGTGACACTCATCTTCTGCGTGCTATAACAATTATTACTCCATGAAGTTCATAGTATAGTTATTTTTGCGAAACATAGTAGTTTCCCTTAACTCTATGACATAATTTTTGTACTATCGTTTATCAAATTTACCACGGAAAACGAGTATTTGTCGTGTAAAAGACGAAAGTAGCATAGACTAGCAGTGGTATTCGGTCATTCACACACCGCATGGTCAATCTGCAGATGGTGCCTCCCCTCGGTCGCCACGTGGCGCGCACCAAGCCTAAAACCACGTGCACCCTCCCCTCTCCGCGTCACGACCCTCTCATCAAGCCCGCGAAAGCTACCGAACGACACACCCGCCGACCCGCCACCACTCCCCGTCGCCTGGCCCACCTCGTGCACGCCCTTGGGGCCCACACTCCCCCACCACTTCCATAAACGGCTAAAACAAAGCCGGTGACACATTCCCAAACTTGCCCCTGTGCCCCGCCCATATTTACGGCGGAGGGGGACCATCCAGTCCAGTGGGTGGCGAAGTGAACAGAGAGACGGCGAGTGAGAGAGATGAGGAAGGCGGCTGTCGCGGCGGTCGCGGCCGCGGCGGCGGTGGGGGTGGCGCTGCTGGTCCGGCGCCAGGTGCGCGAGTCGAAGCGGTGGGGCCGCGCCGCGGCGGTGCTGCGGGACCTGGAGGAGCGCTGCGCGGCGCCCCCCGCGCGGCTGCGCCAGGTGGCCGACGCGGTGGCCGTGGAGATGCACGCCGGGCTGGCGTCCGAGGGCGGCAGCAAGCTCGGGATGATCATCAGCTACGTCGACTCCCTCCCCTCAGGGTAAGGAAACTGGAACCCCCAGAAATCCCGCTTCTTCCTCGTCTCTCTCGCGCAGCAATGTTCCCCGATTTGGACTTCGATTGCCTCGCCTTGTTCGTTTGGAGCCTGGCTGCTTCCAAGGAGCATCGTGAGGTCCGACGGATCTGCATTTTGTCTGCGAGAAAAACGAAGAAGAAAGGCAGTCCTTACCCTGAGGGATTTTTGGATGCTACCGTTGTCGCTTTCTGTTGCCTAGGTTGCTCTGTGGTTGCGAGATTGCTTGTCGCGACACAAGTAATGCGTTTGCTCACTGTGTGATGCTAGAAATGGTTGGAGTGTCATGTTTCTGTTTTATTGAAAAAATGGTCAGGATCCTGTTTATAGATTTGACCGTTTTAAGGTTGTGGCCGTGGTACTGTAGTGTTGGTTTGGTCTTGAAATTCTGTACCAATTGGACATGTATATTGTGCAATAACCGACGAAAACATGCAGCTTTTTTCGACTTAATAATAGATTGAGGAAAATTTGCCTCCAGGTTTGAAAGACATAGGAAATTTCGGCTGCTTATTGTCGGCAATTCACTCGTGCAGACTATGGTTGGACCAACAGAACCGAGTCACTGAATAGACGGTTAACTGAACAGGATTAGCCATACGAATTATGCCATTGGATTCATGTTTGAAAGAAAGTTTCCAATGATATACTTGTAGCAACATATAACTCATATTTTATTGGTCAAATTTTGGCATGAAACACGAGGTGGACTTGTATACATAGACTGAGGGAGTACAAGGGGTGTCTGAGTAACTATTGTGGTAACTCCTATGTGAGGGGCAAACTGAGTGTGTCTGAGTAACTATTGTGGTAACTCCTATGTGAGGGGCAAACTGAGTTTAAACTTAAAGTAGAGCTGTAGCCTCCAGCGAATAATTGAACTATTTCATATAGTTGCACTTTGGATCTAATATGTCGATGGCTACATTCACAGGCAGGAGAAGGGGCTGTTTTATGCACTTGACCTTGGAGGGACAAATTTCCGTGTTTTACGCGTTCAATTAGGAGGCAAGGAGGGGCGAGTTGTGAAGCAAGAATGTGAAGAGATTTCAATCCCAACACACTTAATGACTGGGACTTCACATGTAAATTTATTGCATAGTCAGTTTTGCACTCATTTTCTATGGATAAAAGATGTCACATGCCATTTGTTTTCCAGGAACTGTTTGATTTTATTGCTGCTGCTTTGGCAAAATTTGTTGCCTCAGAGGGTGAAGACTTCCATCTTCCCGATGGAAGGCAAAGAGAACTTGGTTTTACTTTCTCTTTTCCAGTAAAGCAGTCTTCGATTGCATCCGGTACCCTTATCAAGTGGACCAAGGGTTTTTCTATTGATGGAACGGTAAGTTCTCGACTTCTCGTTATGGTGTTAACTTATACGTATCACACACATGAATATGTACTCTTAGCAATGAGTGGATAAGACTTGCCTTTATCAACTGAAATGTACTCGTATATTGTTTACTCAAAACTATGCCCTGGAACATGATAGTTACCACATGTTTGCTGTAAAGTCAGGTAGGCGAGGATGTGGTGGCTGAATTAAGCAGGGCTCTAGACTGTCAGGGGCTTGATATGAAAGTCACAGCATTGGTTAGTGTCTTTTCTATGAAAGTTACAGGATAACTTCTGTTAAGTTTTCTGTGGCCAAAGATTATCGTTTTTATAACCTGACACAGTGAGGTGTGCACATCCCTTCTTCTTATGTAGGTGAATGATACTATAGGGACATTGGCCGGGGGGAGATATGATGACAATGATGTCGTTGCTGCTGTTATACTGGGTACAGGTACTAATGCAGCATACGTGGAACGTGCCAATGCGATTCCTAAATGGCATGGCCTCCTGCCCAAGTCAGGAGATATGGTGAGTGTGATTGCATCTAGCTAGTTCCACAAGGCAAAACCTATAGGTATGTCAAAAAAATCTATAGTTACGTGAAAAAAACCCATGAAACTGGAAAACTGAAGAGAAGCAACATGTCGACTGTATTGATCACAACTCATATTACTTGTGCATGCTTTTTTTTTTGGAAAGGAGCATATATTAATATCGCACGATACCAATTACATCCAGCCTCTGCAACAACGCATTACCCTAATGGCATTACGGATGCACACAGCCAACAAATAAAAGAAGAATTACAGGAAAAAAAAGTCCCGCTTTAGTAATCTATGCCCTACAACAATGACCAAACACCACCAAGGCAGCACCAGAAATCCATCCTCTCCAAAAGCGATGCCTCCAAGAAGGGAACAGTGCACTAGCGCCGACATCGCCCTGATCATCGATCATAGGTTTTCACCCTGGAGAAAGTCCGCGCTGACAAAACAATGCCTTCAACAAGGTCATTGCCAGGCATAACCAATTAAGGCCAGACCTTGGATTTTCACCCTGTAGCTTGAACCCTAGAAATCTCCTGTACTGTCGCCCCCACTTTCCAATGTCGCTGCTCCAAGACCTAGAACACCAAGCCAAAACCTCATCGCAAACAGGATTCACACCACCATTACTATTCTTCAGACCTTGGCTTTCATGTCATTCTCCACGACTGACTTCACCATGGGACTAATGGCATGTCCTTGATGGCAACAGTCTGTAAAGCTTCATAGCACTCCCTCTAAAACCAAACGGTCAGATAAAACATGGTTGCGCGCGACCGAGATCCATCCAATCTGGCGAACTCCGACATGTCATCCATTGGAGTTCACCAGCGGAATCTTCCGGAACACAACACTCCGACCAGATCGATGAAGTCATGGAGCAGGTAGATCTTCGTCCTGGTGCGAGAGGGATCTTAGGACCAACCCCCTTTATTCAAATCCAGACCGGAAGCCCCCACACCGCCGGTCTTCACCGGTCACCAAGACCCACCGAAAAAATGGCCGATCCATGGTGACCCAGGCCACCATAACCGCTATCTCGACGAAGAGACAACACCGCAGGTGGAGACTAGATGAACGAGCACCGACCCGCAGCCCACCGTCCCAGATCGGATCAGATGGTCCGCTAGTCCGCCGCGCCGCTAACCGGATCTAAGGCCGCCGCATCGCCGCTCCACCCCAACCGCCGCCCCTCCACCTCGCCAAGAGCGGCCATGGCACCAGCTCCATACGCAGGCCCCATCCAACGCCGGGGAATCCCTCCTTTCCACCACGCTGGGGCCGGGAGGCCGGATCCCCGCCGCCCCCATCACCGGCGCCATGCTCTTAGGCTGGCGGGCCTCCGGGGGCGACGAGGAGGGAGGGGCAAGGAGGGAGGAGGTGGCGGCGGCGCTAGGGAAAGTCCCCCTCGGTCGCCAGGAGGAGGGCGACCACTTGTGCATGCTTGTATTAGTTTATTCCTAACCTTGAGATAGTTGTCAGGATTCTCATCAGTTTTATGCTTTGTCACAGGTAATAAATATGGAATGGGGGAACTTCAGGTCAACCCATCTTCCTTTGACTGAATTTGATCAAGCATTAGACGCAGAAAGCCTGAATCCTGGTGAACAGGTCTCACACTAAAGAGATACATCTTGTCTATCTTCTTTCATTTCTATTTACAACTAATCATTGCATTTCTTTTTAGATTTATGAAAAGCTGATCTCCGGCATGTATTTGGGGGAAATTGTAAGAAGAGTCTTGTTAAAGATGACTCAAGAAGCTTCTCTCTTTGGTGATGATATACCGCCAAAGCTAAAGATTCCATTTATTCTTACGTAAGTGTAGTTTCAACTCCATTTGCCATTAGTAGATCTGGCCTGCTTCATGATCAAACATAAGCAGAAAGGTTTATAGTGTTTGTTGAATTAAGGTAGAAAGATAGATGAACTGGAGCTATTGCCATGAACAATCAAAACAGGCTAGGACTAATAAGCTGCTGGTAGAAATGCATTGTGAACACACTCGACATTGTAATGTGTTACCAAGCATTAGTCTAGAATCTAATTATTACATTTTACACCAGACCAGTCCTGAAGGAAGTTAGATAAATTATATCTGCCATCCCCACCATTTTCTTGTGGCATATCATGTATCCAGGACGCCACATATGTCGATGATGCATCATGACAGATCACCTGATCTCAGAACAGTTGGAGCCGAAATGAGAGATATCCTAGGGGTAATCCCCTTAACCAGGCCCCCCATTTGAGCACTTATCTCAAATATGTCCTCTCCGACAACTTAATAGGACACACCAAACTCTTTGATTCATTTCGCAGATCCAAAGCACCTCACTTAAAGCAAGACGGCTAGTTGTGGCTGTATGCGACATCGTTGCAAAGCGTGGGGCACGCCTAGCTGCTGCAGGGATACTCGGGATCCTTAAAAAGCTTGGACGAGACATCCCAGGCAGCGACAAGCAGAGGACGGTGATTGCCATTGACGGCGGGCTATACGAGCACTATACGGTGTTCAGCGAAACTCTGGAGAGTACCCTGCGGGACATGCTAGGGGAGGAAGTTTCCTCCTCAGTCGTAATCAAGCTCGCGAACGATGGGTCAGGTATCGGGGCTGCGCTCCTAGCCGCGGCTCATTCTCAGTACCTTGAGGCTGAGGAGGAGGAGCCACTGTGAGGAGCCATAGTAGCCTTGACGTAGATATGTTGGGATGTTCCTCAGGCTCTGAAGCCTCAGGAGCGATGTAGAGTTTGTTGGTGTGTAGCCAGAGCTTCCATGGAGATGCATATATCTCTAATCACTGGTAGCTCTGTGATTGTATAAATGCAGGAAAACGATTATATCCTCCAGCCAAATTTCGGCTGTCTTGTACTGTGTTATTTATCTAGCTGAAGCAGTGTTTGTGACCTCAAATGAATTGTTGTAATATTTGATTTTCCAAACTTGTCTAATTGAAGCATTGTTTGTGACCTCAAGTGAATTGTTGCAATATTTAATTTGACTTTCCAAATAACTGTTACTGTGCTGTGGGAATTTGTGTCTGTGCAACCCCTATTCTATCTTCTGTTTTTTACATTCTGAATGATTTTCAAAATAGAAAAGGAACTAATTCATGGAAGTTAGTAATGATATATCGTGTGCACTTGCAAAAGTTCATCCAATGCAACCCATATTTTTGCTCCTCATCTTCACTTTGCGACATAATGTGCAGTTGCAATTTTTTCATTCGCTAATATGACCATTTGCGACATAGAGAAAAGCCATGTGTGAAAATCTGAAATGAGAAGGCTACCACACATGTTTCGAAATTCAAACTGTGGATTTCTCATTTTCTCATAGGTTGCAAATGGTTATATTTTTTATGAAAACTTGCATGACAAAGTTTTCAAAACTTAATACTATGACTTCCGCTAAAGTTTTCCTATTATTGATTTTGCTCTTTCCATATTTCCATGTGATACAGTACATGATATGCCCCCGTCTTTGGTTGTTTACCTAGGCATAAGCTCCGCTTCCTCATTCTGCCAAAGCTTGCTTAAACCTATAAACTCTAACCTTAGTCTCCAAGTTTCTATCGTAAATTTGCATCGGGATATTCTTGTTTCTTAAAATATCAAAACTGTCTAAATATCATCGTCAGTCATACAAGGTCCGGGAGGGAAAGAAATATCAACTACGAAGTACTTGGATGTGTTAACCCTAGTTTTTTTTACCCCTTCCGTCCTAAAAATTATGTATTAGATTTTCCAAAAAAAATGAATGTCTTAGATTTGTTAAAATTTGGATGTATCTACACACTAAAACGTCAGTAGATTCATTCAATTTTGATAAATTTGCGACATAAAGACCGATGGAGTATTTGTTTTGATGGATGTGTTCTTTTATATGTTTTACTCCTTTAGGTAATTTTATATCTGCTTTGCTGGATGTGTTAACCATAGTTGTCAGAGTCAGCGAAAGTCGTAGCTATATATGCCTATATCCGAACGGTGGATCAAGGCCCTCCTTGGCCTCGCGCGAATCTCAAAGAAAGAAAAAACCCTCGTGCCCTTGCCGGCCCCGTTTCCACCTTCTCGAAACCGCGACGCCGACGCGCACAGCCGCACGGGTTTCAAATCCCCCCGCTCGCTTCCCGACCGTTGGCCACCACCCACCCCCCTCCCCTCTCTCCGGCCAATCCGATGCAGAAGAGCCAGGGACCCAAGTCCACGGCGCGGCGGCGCCCCCTCCGCGTCCTCTCCGGAAACAAGACGCCCCACCCGGCTCCGCCGGGATCCCTCCGCCGCAAGCCCGCCGCCGCGGCGACCCCCTCCGCGTGCACCGCCGCCATGGCCCCCTCCGCGCCCACAGCCGCCACAGCAGAACCGGCGCTCGACCGCCTCCTCCTCGCCAGCTCCAATCTCGCAGGCCTCGTGTCCCAGGTAGATCCGCCCCTCCATCCTTCGCTTCATCTGTTTCCTCCTAGCCTAGTCTGGTAGGTTCGCGATGCGGAATGCCGTGGGTGCCGCTCTCGCGCCTCCGCCTCGTTTGAGACGAGGTGGTGGCGTAGATTGCCATCGATTCGATGACCGTCTGGATTTGATCCAGGTGCTCTCGGCCGATACTGTATCATCCGGGGGCCGTATCGATATGGGGCGGCGAATTACTGGTGATGTCTGCAGTTGCCACCGGTGGTCGTGCACCTATGTGCTAGTGTCTGTACGACGAAATGGTGGATTGGAGAAAAGCCTCCATCTTATCTGTTTGCAAGTCTGGTATTATCGTAGAGTGTTCTGTCTGTATTTCTGATTTGTCATCACTAGTCTGAACTCTGAACTGATACTGGAAGGAACAAAAGGAAGAGTAGTTAGTTTCTCCAAAGAAACTAAAAGAAGAGGGATGATGTACTTACGCATGTGGACTGAAACCTTAGTCATTTGTTTGACGATTGAACTGACCCTAGTTCATGGTGTAGTACTCATATGGAAATCTGTTCTGTCAGAGATGTGCTTACCAATTTGATGTTTCTTACAATGCATTTCCCTGTCTTCCCTCAATTATTAGATCGACGAATTGGTCTCCAGTGCTCTGCATTGCCAGACGATATCCAGAAGAGGGGAACAAGAAATCGAATCCTTCAGTGCCTTCTTATCAGATACCAACTCTTCTCTAAAGGTGGGCACTGTCATCAGATCTTTCATTTTCTCTCAAGCAAATAGACATGAGCATAAGCCCTTAATGTTTTTGATCTCCTCATCGCCGTTCTTGTTCTTCTTCTTATGCAGCAATGGTCTTCGAGACTTAAGCAAGCGCTTCAAGATGCTCCAGCCAGAATTGAGAATGCCTCGAAGCAACCCGCAGAGGTCTTTCCAAAATCTGCTGCAAAAGGGAATGACAAGTTGTTTCCCAGCACCAGCATCTTACCCCAAGCAGGCCTGGCAATATCGCCTTCACAGAACTTGGTCTGCAGCAGCAGCAACTTGCCTGAGACTGACCTGATTGTCTCGCCTTCACCGCTTGTTTCGTGGCGTACCGGGTCATGTATGGTCGAGAGTGGAAAGCAGCTATTTCTATTGACACCATTGCCAAAGACAAAAGCAGGCTCATCTAGGTGCCCAAGATCATCCAAAACGCGGTTGAAGACAACTGCCAGCATGGATGAGCTGAATCTTCCCAATTTACCTGTTTGGAAACTGACCATCTCTGATGACAATCGTCCTGATCTGGAGCAAAGTGTGAAAGCAAAGGAAGCAAGGGCTGGTGCCGCGACACCTCATCTTATTGAAGCAAAGAAAGGCTCATCAGAAGATAGTCTGTCTCCACCATTTAGTTTCTCGATTCAGAGGAGCAGGAGGGCACTGCCTAGTCCATGCCTGACGACAGCATTGCGAGGCAGGCAACATGTGTTCTCTCCAATATCGGAGGGCTCAAGTAAGGATGGTATTCTCAGTGCTGGACCAACTGAGAGCGACAACAAACCTTCTGCAGCCTCCGATGACATGTTATCTGATGAAAAGGATCTGGCATCAAGGTATCCAGACATGTATGGGTTTAATCTACCTACAGGAGATATACGCCGAAGAAAAGAAGCTGATGAGGCTCTTGATTGGTTCTTGTCACCCCTCAAGACCTGTGTGTTAATGGATCCAAGTCCAACGGATGATAAGCCTATTCCAGTTCCAGCAAAGGATGACAAATCCTTGATCATTACTCCTTGGAAAGGCTTGGAAAGCAATAAACTGAAGGGGAGACATGAGCTTTCAGACGACAACAATCCCATTCAAACTCCAGTGATGCATAGCAGGGCCTTGCTACGGAAAGGCATGGAAAGCATTAACCTGAAGGGAAGGCAGGATCTTGCAGATGACAAACCCATTCATACCCCAGCACTGCATAGCAAGGCCTTGTTCGGTACTCCCTGGAAAGGCGTGGAAAGCACTAACCTGAAGGGAAGGCACGCTGGTGAAACCACACTCAAGAAGGAACTCTGGACTAGGTTTGAGGCAGCCTCGACCAACGGTCTGCACTTCGACAATTCAGTCTTCCAGAAGCGTTTCGTCGACATGCTTGAGGAGGAATCATGAGGGCACCTGTAAGGTTCTTTTCGGCTGTAGCTGCGGGACTGGAGGGAGGCACCTGTAAGGTTCTTTTCGGCTGTATCTGCGGGACTGGACGTTGATATCCAATCTTTCTGTCTATAATGGTACATCATGTATGAGTGGCCAAAGCCAAACTGCAGTGATCAAATTCATCCAAGTGTCACCGAGCCTTGTCTTCCAAAGTTCAGGCTGGCCGCGCCTTTTTGCAGAAATGCATTTTGTATTTATTTATTTGGTTCTCCATTTTCTGATGTCAAAGTGCACACTCCTGCCAGATTGTTCTGTGAACATGGACAATGGTTGATTCATCTCAAGGGAGTATGTTCTATAGTACAAGGCTGGCTTGAAACTACTACAGTGGTACATGGACGATGATGCAGGGGAGGGGTACAATGATAATGGTTTATCTGCTATCGAGTATAGATAGCAGTTCGGATGATTTCTGTGTGTGCTTTATATCATTTTGAAATGCAACAGAAATACAAATCTGTTTTATTTTTTTGAGATCGAAATGCAAATCTGTTAGTACAGGGATTGTGATCTCTGCGCTTTAAGTCTTATTATATTTACAAGATAGCCTTAAATCTAAAAAGAACTATGCGAGTTAAGTTCAAATAGTGAAATAAATATGAGTAGCATCTGTGGATGATATTACTGCTACAGTAATAACTTCTTTTTTTTACATGACAAAAAAATGGTGCTAGTGTCATTCCGTGCAATTAGGCCTCGTTGGATGAAATGGAACCAAACAACTAGAGTTTCAGCATTTGCACACGTACATCGGTCATTGAAATTCTAGCATCCCCAGTGAAGTTCAGAGCCCATCTACTCAGGTCCCCGAAAGATATACACCAGAGATTACTGCGGTAGTACTACAACAAGAAGAAGAATGGGCAAGATACACGGATGTATAGAGCTGAGTAAACATTCACGATTACGTGCTTCAGATCCTCCTCTCGAAATAGGCTTTCGTCCCGCTATATTAATATAGCAACCGCACGATACAAGGATTAAGAATACAGCTGGAGCCGACAGCACAAAAACGGCCCAAAAGCAAAGACAAAGAAAGAGAGAAACAAATGCACAACGGCGCCGGATCGATCAACGATGATGACTCGCAACCGCTGCGCCCTCCAGAGAAGTCGCACCACGCTTCAATGCCTTCGAATTGCCGTGTACCAAGCAACACCTTTAAGAAGGAATGCGACAATGGCGACGCTGCTGCCCGGACTACTCCTGGGATTTCTCCCGGCACACGTAGGGGAGTAGGGAGAGGGTACGCCCGGCGCCCTTCAAGAAGGAAGACGGCACCCGCAGGTGTCACCGCGTCGGAGCCGGACTAGCCAGCAAGGATTTCTCCCAACCCTAACAACCACAACCCCACCCAATCCTGGCACTCCACCAAACATGCCGTCCACCAACATGCGTCACCACGGTCTTGAATGCATTATCGTCGTCTCACCATGGCAAACGTTACGAGACCGATCAAACCGCAAAACAGCCACGGATACAGGAGGATAGTTCCTTAGCCGTGCGGGAGGGAATAACCTCCACCGCCTTTCGCCAAAGGCGGTAGCCGGCCGGACGCAACTACGAGAGCACACCGAGCCAAATTGGAGCCACGGGGCAGCAACGACACCGCCATCCGGAGGTCGTCCTCCACCACCAATGGTGGATGCCGACCGGACGCGGCAACAGGAACACACCAGGACGGGCCCGTAAAGCTTCCGCCATCACGCTGCAACAAGAACGGCATTGGCACCACCACCCTCACCACGAGCCGCTCAGCAGATCATCCCGAAAACGACGAGGCCAAGCTTGACCAGGCCCGCCTTGACCCGCCAGCCTCGGCACCACGCGCCTAGCGCCGCCAACCAGCCCCGCCACTCGCCCCGCCACCATCCGCAAGCGCAGGCTCCGCCGCGGGCCTAGGAGCTATGCCGCCGCCGCCACCCTCCCAGCAGGCCGCCTTGGCACGGGAAGAAGAAGGGGGCTGCCACCGCTGGCCCTAGCGGCACCGCGCGGGCAACGCCCGGCGGCGGCAGCAGCAGGGGAGTGCCCGCGCAGTGCCCGCCGGCGGCAGCAGCAGGGGAGAAGGGGGGCGGGAGGAGCTTTGGGCTGGGAGGAAGCGGCCGCCCGGTCGCCTCGCTGGGGAGGCGACGCGGGGGCGACGGGGGTTCTTTTGTCGCTGCCTCAGCATCTGTTCCTGCAATGATTTATCGATTTATCGACAGCATACGCTTCCAGAATTTCTAAGAATGGGAAAGATACACGGCTTGTGAGAACTGATAGCCCAGGGATTTTATTCAGCATGTAGCTGCTACCAATTTGTAGCAGCTTGAGCCTACGTATTGTGTCTTCTTCAAACAACACCGATTCAGGATACTCTAAGTAATAAAGCAACTATCGTTTCAGCACTTATGTATGTACATCACCCACTGAAACAATACAGTTAAATGTGGAATGGCACTAGTATTTCAACAAGAAGAAGAAAAAAGGGAAAAATAGACAGATGTATAGAATTCAGTCAACATTCACCATGACGTGCTTCTGATCCTCCCCTAGCTGGCTCAGCACCGGTTCCTTCAATCTCTTGCCATCAAAATATCCCAGACTAATTTCGCTGAGGCTTGTAGATCATTTTGTTTGGTAAAGTCCTATGTCTTGTAATAGGCATTTGTCCCTAAAACCTTCTCCTTAATTAATGAAAATGGCAAATCTTTTGCCTTGTTTCAAAAAAATAAAAATCGCTGAGGCTAGTGAGAACTGATAGTCCGGAGATTTCATTCAGATTGACGCATCCACCAATTTTTAGGCTGAACGTGACGCCATGCCATAAACACCAGTTTCAATCAAGCAGCAATAGACCCTTGTTGGACGAAATGAAACCAGATATACCTAGAGTTTCCGCAGTGAAATACACCAGAGATTACTAGAGTACTACTCCAACAAAAAGAAAAATGAAGAGCCAAATATATACAGTACATATGTGTAGAGCTCAGTAAAAATTCAAGATCACGTGCTTCTGATCCTCCCCTAGCTGGCTCGGCACCTCTTCCTTCAATGATTTACCGACTTCATAAACATGCAGCTTAATTTCCTTGAGGCTTGTGAGAACCGATAGCCCGGAGATTTCTTTCAGGCGGTAGCATCTATCAATTTGTAGCAGCTCGAGCCTAGGCATTGCGTCTCCTCCAAATAGCACTGATTCGAACTGTTGTAAGTAATCAAGCTCCAACATCACGAGACGGGGGAAAGCCGAGTTTTGGAAAATGAGCCGTTTCCCCATGAATGACCTCTTCTTCAGGCGTAGAACTGCAAGATTTGGTAGCAGCTCCCCAAGGGCTTGTATGGCATCATCTTGCTCCACATAGCTACGCTCTAGCACCAACTTGCGGAGATTCTGAAGCTGAGGGATCCAATCTTTTACCCTGGCTAGCTTGCCATACAGCTTCAGGCTCTCAAGCCAGCTTGGTGGCGACAAACCCTCACCCAGACAACCATCTAAGTTGCCCCACCCTCTCACTGAAAGAGATCGAAGATGGTAGTGACCAGCAATAGCAGACCAGAACTCCATCCTGTTTTTGCTGCTGATACCATACACTCCAAGCTTACGCAGTTCACTAAGCTCTCTGAACTCTTTTACAGTGGCATTTCCCTTGTCCCAGCTAACACTGACGCCATCTAGTGTGTGCAGGGCTTTTAGCTGACCAATCCCTCTAGGAACTTTAACACCAAATAGTGCAATGTCCTTCAACTCACGGCGGAACAGATTTAGTACATCACGCCTATTCAAACCACCAGCTAAAACTTGTGGTCTCAATAAAAGGGGACCTGTAGACATCCAAAGGCAAAAGGGGTCCCACTGCGATGAGAAAATACGATGAACGTAATCATCGTAATGATGGTATATGTCATCCTCTCCCTTGACATTGTAGGTTAGTAAAGAATCAGGTGCACAAAGGTTCTGTAGCTTAACAAGATTGGTGATTGTTGTTGGCAACTCAAATATGTGCGTTCCTCTAACATCCAGTGTCTGGAGGTGCCTCAAATTCCCCAAAGAATTGGGTAGACAGAAAATATTGAAACATCCTCGTAGAGAAAGGTACTTGAGGTGATGGAGCTTCATAACACGGTCAAGATGATGGTCTCTCAACTCTAGTGTGTCTTCCAAATCGAGCACTCGGAGGAACCTCATATTCTCGGAGATGAAAGATGGTCTCCACTCTCCAAACACAGTCAATGACCGTACGTGAGACAAGTCCAACACACTCGGCAATGCATCTCCATCCCTTTCCCAGTTGCTGCCTATGACAAGATGGCGTATTGGACCTTGTGTGCTGCTCAAACAACATCCATCCTCCAGTGTGAAGACAAGGTTTTCCTCTCTCGCCTTGAAGATGCTTATTTCCCGGATCATATCATGAAGTTGGCAGGAATTAATTTTGCCATCGTAACGCTTTACATCTCCCCCTGGCAGGATCATACTCCTATCTAAAAGCTCGCCAAAGTACCTATGACCAAGTTGCTCTGCAGTAATGCCATGCCTATCCCGTGAGTAACCCTCTGCAGTCCACCGCCTCACGAGGCGAGACAACCTAACTTTTTGATCTTCTTGAAATATTGACAGGTATAAGAAAGCAGACTTGAGATAATATGGCAAACCATCATAGCTCCTCATAAGAACTGTCTTTATTGTCCTAAGTTCAGGATTGATCTCTAGTTCAGCACTAATATGATCATTCATCTTCCTCCATTCAATAGCAGTTTTTGGCTTAGTGGCTAGATATCCACCTATCGTTGATATTGCAAGGGGAAGTCCGTCACACTTCTTTAGGATAATATTTGCTTGCTCCATCATAGCCGGGGCAAAATCAAAATTTTCAGTGTTGTCCTTCCATACCTAAAACGATTATAATTAAGTTAAGTACTTAGATTAAAGAATAATTGTTGCTAAATGAAGACTATGAAATAGTAGACTTGTTTGCGCTAGCTTGAGTTTGTGGCTTCTAGAAGCCAAACTAGGATAATTACATTTGGAGCTCAGATAAAAAAATACTCATATTTCCAAATTTTAAAAGGTTGTAAAAGAATCACTCAAATTAACTATAGAGTATTACTTGGACACAAATTTTGGTGATTTTATTTGTACATAAATTGCTCGTTTAACATAAATTTAAATGGTTGTTAGAGACTTAGAGCAATCGTTTTGCACCACTTTATTTTTGCACCTAGCACAAATATGCAAGTCTTCCCATTATATTCTGTAGAGAAATTAGTACTCAATATTTTTATCTTGCAAATTATTTACACATATTCTGAATTTTGGAAATGTATTTCCAAAAATAAATTGGTATGGAGCTCACATGCGCCTAGGAGGCAAAACATATACACGCAACAATGTTGGGCATACGGCACAAGCATAATTAACCTTTTATTGAACTAGGTATCCCTAGATAAGGCAAAGACGCCTAGTTATAACATCATATTTAGACCTTCTCAAGGATTAGTTTGTGAGCTTATTCAAAATGCAGAACTTTCAATGTCAATATAAATAATGGATATCGATCGATAGAAATATACTTGTTTGGATGCCAAAGATCAACCAAGACTGGGCATGAGACACAAAGCATTTTCACCGATTTGTGTTATCAAGGATGAATATTAACATTATAATAAGGTCCCTACTCATGGTGTATCACCTTTGATTGTATCGTATTGATGCAAGTTTTGAGTTAATATAATCTCCTTTATCGAAAAAAAATTGTTTATTCACTTTGAGAAAGTTGCATATCACCCAATAAACAGTGTGGGCGACTATTACCTCACTTTGTAAGCTAGCATATGAGCTCCGAGTCATATGAGTTTTCATGTGTGGTTAATTATGAAATATCCAAGTAACTTCCAGATTAAAGGCCTCAAATTTTAAGCCTTCTAAATAGTAAAGTACTTTGTCCTCTATTTGGAATGGTTTGGACATTTTCCTAGATGCAGTGTTTCTGTATGTACAACTACTACGGCGTAAACATTGATTTCTTCCAAGACGCGTGCCTTTTAACAAACTTATAAATGTCGAACTAAGATAAATTTAAACCATAGTTAATTCAATATTCCGTGAGGCAAAAATCCTATGAAAACGAAGAAATGATACAAGTTATAGAAGTACCTTCTTTGTGAAGAGTTCAAGTGCAGCAGCACCTTTAAGACCTTCAAAACTGTACATGTTCTTATATTCTCTTGAACAATGTTCGGCGATATGTTTTTCTCTTGTGGTGATTATGATCCTTCCAGCATTATCCAAACACCGTTTCACCAAATCCCATTCAGAAGTGGATGATATATCATCAAGAACAACAAGACACTTTTGTGTTTTTAGTAGCCGAGCTAACTCCACCTTCAACTCTTGAATTTTCATCAGTACTATCGCTCTTGTCGATGTTGCTCCAGCAGTATCTTCTTGAATACTTTTATGAAGCTGCAAAGCCAAATCTCTAAGGAGTACTTCAGGGTTAAAAGGACGCAATGCGGTGACCCATGCATGCTTCCAGGCAGCAAGCTCTTGGCTTCGGTAGACGCTTCGGACAAGAGTGGTTTTTCCCAGACCACCCATTCCCCAAACTGAGATCACCTTACAGCTTGGATTGTTGTCCGGTGGACCAACTAATTTGATTACATCAGATTTCTCTGCTTCTCGCCCACTGAGAACTCCGTCAACCAGTGCTATTGTCCTGCTGCGATTAAACTTCTTTGTAGCAGTTGAATTAAAAACTTTATTTTCACCTGCAGTCTTAGGTCGTTCATCTTCCTGCTGTATTTCATTGGTGGGCATTGATGCATTCACAACCTGAACAAAGAGCGTACCTATGAGAACTTTATACTTTTACTCTACATAATAATTATTTTTAATTGGTCTACTTTTGAACCCTAAATTGTTGCAAAATGTCACATTTAAACCGGTTATTTTTAATTTTGAACTATCCAGCGGCTTACTTTAATCCCTGGCACTATCCCAAGCGTCTTTATTTGACTCAGAAAACTTTCGGTGTTACTTTTACACATCAACGTCTTGCGGTGTCAGAATTTTATGTAAAAATAATAATACTAAAAAGGATTTTTCTAATAAATATGAAAGTAGAACTCTTAAAGATTTAGGGAAATAAAAGAGTTAGCAAATATTAAGGATTTCAAAGTGCAAACTGTATATCAGAATAAAAGATACCAGTTTCAGAGTTCAAGGTTAAAAAGTAAACTTTTGCATTAGTCGAGGTTTAAAAGTGGACCTTTTGCTTTAACTGCTGTAAAGTTTCAAGGCCATGCTTTTATCTATGCCCGCCAAACTACCTTTTTTTAGATAATGACCCAACAATCTTTCTAAATAATTCTATAGCCCCAACTCAATATCAACTACCATGTCTTTTTCAAGTAGAACATGTTATAACAGGGGCATGTCGTAGAAACTTAAAATTCTCAATTTCATTTTCCATCTATTTTGATTTTTTGTTAAGTAATTCCTCTGGTCCCAGAAAATTATTGTTTTATATAAGGATAGTGTAAACCTTCTGGAATTCTTACTATTAATACCTTCACAAAATTTTGATTACTTGAAAATCATATGTACGATTTTTTTCTCAAAAATTACTTTGACTTGTACATTTTTGGATTCATAACATATTTTGAATATGTTAATGGCGAAAGTTGTACTTCAAAGACCCTGGCAATATCTAAAATAACAACATTTTGAGGGCCAGAAGCAGTATCTCTTAGCACCAGAATTAACTCATTAGTAACTTAACTGAGATATTTTTAAACACACCAAACAAGTACCTCAGAGATAAGAGTACTATCTCATCTTGGCTGCCATGTAAGTTATCTATTTATAGAAAGATATTGCTAATGTTATTGGAAAGAAGGGTCTTCAAAGGATTAAATTACCCCTTTCCAATTCACTCGAAAACGACAACCACCACATATATGAACCAGGAGATGTTTTAAAATATATTTTCTTGTTCTCAACAATCAAATATTTGCAGTAGGGAGTACTATTATCAACTTAAATATATATAATCAAATTCTAGAAAAGATTGATCACACTGAACAAATACAAAATTTCTATTGAAGTAAAACTAATGATCATATGGAATATACATAAAATTATTGGAAGCAAAATTAACATGTAAGGACAAAAATGTCTGCATCAAACAAGAACAACTTTAAAGATCAATCCAAGTGTACTGAACACTTTAAACTAATGGTCTTATTTCAAGATCTTGCAATGATGAATATGTTTGTTCAAATTGATCGAACTGAACACTTAGTTGCATGTGTCGTGGCCACGTCATAGCATTCTTCTTGGTACTGCGATATAGAAGGTTTTTGTCTACTCTAAAATAAATTATTTCCACATTTAGGCAAAACGTAAAATTTCCGTATTAGCCCTATACAATCATGAATAGCATCTTACATATAAACAGGTAATTGTAGGTAAGAGCCATTAATTCAATAAAGAAATAACAGTTCATGCTAATTTGGACGTGTCTTCAAATTTCTCAACTGAATAGGTCAATATGTTTGCATATCAAATTAACTAGGTAAAGTTCAGGTGTGCATAGTGTGCATTTGTGTGAGGATAAAAAGAACACACTCCATACATTTATAGAAGCCCATATAATTCACGGACATGTATTCAAAAAATGAATTTGATCAGCTGGAGGAGTCCAACCTTCAGCTTCTCTTCCATGTCTATAAGCATTGCTTCATATTTACTCATATTTGGCAGGCTAAGATACGATTCCATAGTGGAGCATAGAGAGCAACCTTATTTACTCTTTTCTTTGTTCAAAATATTAGTTTTTACTTCCGCCTTTATGCCTCTAGGTCACTGTATAATTATTGTGTCTGTATAGGGGTTTTGTAGCCTCGCCATTTTGTTTTGTTTTGTTTTTGGGTCGCCATATGTGACATGGCCACATTGGCGTTCTTAATACAAGGATGTACAAGCTTTTTTGTATTCCAAAAGGAATTACTCCACGTTTAGGCGAAGTACAAACATCAATATTAGCCTATAAACACGTAATAGTAGTTAGGAGCCAATGAATCACAAGAGAAATAATAGTTCGTGTAAATTTGGATGCTTCTTCAAATTTCTCAACTGAATGTGCCAATATGTTTGCAGATCAAATTTCCTAGGTGAAGTTCAGGCGCATATAGTGTGTGTATGTGCGAGGATAAAAGGAACACACTCTAAATATTTATAGAAGCCCATATGAATCACAGACATGTAATTCAAGAAATGGATTTTTTTAGCTGGAGGGGTCCCACCTTCAGTTTCTCATCCATGCCAGTATGCTTTGCTTCACTCATCATGCTGTGCTCCTTTGTATTCTGCAATTAGATGCGGAAGAAGAATACATCATCAAAACAGCAAAAGAATAAATGTATAACAGAAGATATACCAGAAAAAAGATTTACCTTCTTGTGGAAAAGATAAATAGTTTGATCAAATGACAACTGCCTGAGCTCGGACACTTGGTACGGTTTCTCTGTGCACAAGCTTGCAATTTCAACATTCTGCGTCGAAACAATGATTCTACTTTGTTTCTTGTTGTTGGGAAAGTACATTTTGATGGAATGCCACTCTTCTATTGTTGATAGGTCATTTATCACAATGAGGTAGCTATTTCTACACAACTGTTCATTGAACACACGGCTTAAATCACTTTCATCCATCTTCGCCATCTTTGCACAAATATTAGCCCCAAGACTTGTTATACTTTCTTTCTTACCAACCTCGCCACGGGAATTTTCATAGAATTTCATCACCAAGCTTCGCAGGAACTCTTGTGGATTGAAAGGGTACATCAACCTAACCCAAGCACAGAATCCAAACTTTATTGATACCTCTGGATCATCATAAACCTCCTGGATGGCGGACGTCTTCCCATGATCACCGCTTGTTCCCCACATGGCGATCACCCTAAGATCCTCCTCCTCGCTGGTGACCAGCTGGTGGAGGTCCACCACCTCTGATTTTTCCTGCTCCAGGGTGACAACCGTTGCTTCGTTGATGCCAAGCATTGCCGCGCTAGCAATGTTGGCCTGATTCTCGGCCGCGGAAAGCTTGGAGCCAGAGCTATCCTTGACGAGGTGGTAGCGCAGGTTCCTGTTGCTCACGTCCTCCACCTTGGCTCTCAACTCCTTCACTTCCTTGGCAATGCGGCGTCGATCAGATAGGCTGCGGGGGATGCACCCCCAGAACGGCTTCTTCTCCTTGTGGAGGCCAAAATCCATGAGGCTGTCCTCCACTTTGTAGGCCAGATCCCGGATCTGGTTCACCCAGGCCATGAACACCTTGTTCTGGCCATTGTCCTCATCAGCCATCTCCAGGAACGACTGCATCATCTGTAGCTCGTCCGTGATAAAGCCCACGTCGCGCTCGACGCCGAGCTGCAGCGCGATCTCCTCCGCCGTCTTGGACTTGGCGTATCCCAGTGCGCCATCAAGAACGGCCTTGCCCACGCTCACCGCCGTCGCTTCCATGACTCTCCTTTCTCGCCGTGATCGATATGGAAGTGTGCTTTGATGATAATGGTAGATGTGGGTCTAGCAGATGACCAGGGCAGGTAGATTTATAAGGGGAATATCCATTCGAGTTACAAGCCTTGTGCCAACTTGGCCATTTTCGTCTTCATCTTTGTCTTTGTCTTCGTCTTCATTACAAGATTCGTGGCAACAAGACGTGCGCTGGGCTGCCGGAATACAAACAAAGTAAATTATGGCTGGTTCTGATTTAAACAAACAAGTACTACTCCTTGATCACAGCGACGCAGCAACTGACTTGAGGTCAGGAGGCTGAATTTTTTATTGCCGGGGGCAAGCAAAAGCTCTGAAGCCTACTTGATTACAATGTGAACAAATGAGAATGCAAATTCTGGTTAGCTACTTCTTTTACCCAGGAAGAAAATGTATAGTTACTCTAATTTTTCCTGCCGTTGGGTGCCTCTTCCATGGTCCAAAGCCTAGTTATCCACCAGTTTAATTAAAACTAGAAGGCCACCCCATCCGGCGTGCACAGATCCATTGCAGGTGTATACGGATGCAAGAAGACTGACTGCACACAAATCTTAGTATAATCGCCGATGATTAGAAAAAAGCAATTATTGATCGGTAGGTAAGTGTATACGGATGCAACAAGACTGACTGCACATGGCTCAGCAGTATAATCCTCGAAGATTAGAAAATAGCGATTATTAATCGGTAGGTAACTAGGTATGGATGCAAGAAGACTGACTGCACAAGTCTTAGTATAATCCCCGATGATTAGAAAACAGCAATGATTAATCGGTAGGTAAGTAGGTATGGATGCAAGAAGACTGACTGCGCAAGTCTTAGCATAATCTCCAATAATCAGAAAACAGTGACGATTAATTGGTAGGTAAGTCTATGTGGGTGCAACAAGACTGACTGCATAAGGCCTAGTGTAATCACCGACGATAAGAAAACAGCGATGATAAATCGGTCGATAGGGAGTAGGTAGGCAAGCTTTTTTTGCGGGGGAAGATGAGTTGGTCACATTGCTAAACCCAGCTCACGTTTCCTTCGAGACAAGTTCAGGTGTGCGTGTAACAGGGAGGTGAGGTCAGGGCCTGACTATCTTATATATAACTAAACATACAAACAAGCTGGGTCTATTTTTAAGTTTTTAACCCTCGCGTGCAGATTGGAACGGCCAAAGCCCATTCACCGGTGAAGGACAAAGGTGGTGGCGACATTAAAAAAATGATGGAAAAATAGGAGTTGAATGCACAAAGATTTAGGGACAGAATCAGCACCTAATAGACTTTGTATGTGTAGAACGTTATGTATGTAGGCAATAAGAGACCCAACAAAATAACAAGCTAGCATTTAGTTTGCACTGACAGCGCCTAAATGTGTTTAGCCAGGAAAGACTTCTAGTGCACACATGAACTTGACGAACGGAAACTGCATCAGGCATAGCATCAAACACGTTATGTGCATGTTCCCAAACCGAATTTACTGACGCTCCGTTACTCGTCCCCAAATCGAAGCTATAGGCGCTCGATTGGTGGAACCGTGGGAGCCAGCCTGAGATAGAAGGTGACATGCAATTGCTTACCGAATGGAGAGAAACATGTACGCCTTGGATCGTCGTCGTTGAAAATGCAGCCCAGCTAGCTTGGCGGATCCGCTTCTGTTCCGCGACCTGCAGCAACACAAGCTACTGGCCCCACGCCCCTGCCGCGCTCAGAATGCCTGGCGCCTGCTCGAGCCGCGTCGCTGCTTGCCGTCGGGGTTGTCGGACAGAACACGCGCGCCCGAGGTAGTAGACATCCATGGATTGGGTGGAGCGGTACGGGTAGAGGCTGCAGTGATGATGGCGACGGCGGCCGCACGGGGCGGCGCCGCGTGACGCCATCCTCTCCTCCGCCCCCACCACCCTTGCCTCCCGCAGGTAACACCAGCCTGCCACCGCTTCGTCTCCGTCGCCGGCGGCGGCCGCGAGGGGCGCCTTGTCAGCCCCGTATCTGCAGTTACTGACGAAGTGTCGATTTCTTCAGTTATCTGCAGTTACTGACGAAGTGTCTTCCTAGTATTTATAACTAGGCTATGCATCAGCAGTGTCAGCGAGCCTTGTGTTCCAGGTAGAGATCGCAGAAATGCACTCTGTATTTATTCTGTTTTCCATTTTCTGATGTCAAAGTGCACACTACTGCCAGTGCCAGATTTTTTCAGTGAACATGGACAACGGTTGATACATATCACAGGAGTATGTTCTACACAACGAAATGAATGGGTGGCTAATATACTGCTGCATGGCTAATATATTAATCCGTACAACAATGTTTTATCTGCTATCGAGTGACGAGTATGGTGGTTTGGGTGATTTCTTCGTGTGTTCTATGTCATTTCGAAATGCCACAGAAATGTGAACATGAATGAAGGGATAAAGGATTGTGATTTTTTAGTGCTTGAAATCTTACTAGAGTGGCAGAGGGATGATTTAAAGCTACAATGGTGATGCTTATTTTGGAGCATCGACTTTAGCCCATTTTGAGATGACACGAATGGTAGTTGGCTTCATTCCAAAATCACATATGTCTGCCACGTAGCATCAAGCCCGTCTAGCTCAGTTGGTAGAGCGCAAGGCTCTTAACCTTGTGGTCGTGGGTTCGAGCCCCACGGTGGGCGTTTGTTATATTTTTTATTTTTTACACATGCACACAGAGAAGGTATCACATTTTGTTATGGTTTGTCATCGGAAGCACAAAAAAAAGGCCGGCTCAATGAACTCATTTGGATGATACTGCTTTTATGTGTTATTTACAACGACAATGAAGAATTAACTATGAACAAATTTCGTGGGCGCAAAAAATATTACAAGCCTCTCCCCCTAGTGGCATCCTCAGCTGCCATAACCAACTATCCTGTGCCAGGAACCCTCATGAGCTTCCATCACAAAGCATCCATCGCCCAGGTCACGGGCTTGGGGACGCGCCTCCGTGAGCTCGATTTCTTCTCCTTTTTCCGCTTCACCTTCGACGGGGGAGCTCTCCTGCTACCTGGTCTAAGTTTCCGTGATGGTTCGACAGGAGGCGCATTTCTGCAGGACGCAATCATTTGCTCTAGCAGCTCCCTGTGGTATGCCTGGTGAAAGTCAACGGCAAAAAAGAGATACTTGTAAGCTTAAGAAGCGAGCTGTGAGCATGTGGTGTGCATGTGCAATGCCTCCCTGTGGGACACCCAAGAATATAGGACACTTGCTGGGTGGTTGAGATGTGCGGTAACCGCCAGGTAGTTGTCTAATGTGCATGCAAGAAGTGCTTAGTGGGGTTGAAAGATTAGATTGGAGAAGATGCAAGTACCTGGACAACAAAGTTGCGTCTTTCACAGTCCAGGAACATATGAGGCATCCAGCCAACTTTAGCCCTTATTTTGTCCCGGACGGTGCTGAAACTAATTTGATCCCTGGCGGTGAAACGGTCAACTTCATTGAACCAAAGACACGTGAAGAGATTCGAGATGGGGACGTGTTCTCTGATGATTACACAGCCCTCAGGGACGTCTGCACGCAGTGCAAAAGGGAAGAGATCAATGCTTGAGAATGAAACTGAACTGCTCATGAATGATGATATAAACTCTGATGAGTTCACTGACCACTAGTGATAGGAAGCTTGGCTGTAGAATAAGGTGTTAGGCCCTCATTTCTGTAAAAATCTATTTGTTCATCAATTGATGCATTGTCATACTTTCCAGCAGCTTTATTAGCTTCTGCTTCTTCAAACACATCAAAACGTCTGTAGTGCCGAGATATCGCAAAAGTAGCATTCCTTCTCCACAGAAATCTGATTAATACAATAAGCAGTCACGCTCAACATTACAGATGACAAGAGACGACAGACAATTTAAAAAAAATATCGAATGTACGCAATTTTTTACTCTAATGATGATAAATCCGATCATTCTCTCAGTGGCGAAGCCAGGACTGTAAGTCTACGATGCCATTTCAATTTTTTTTACGTCATACATATATTTGGTAATTTTATAACATTTTTCCATAATATAGGTTTGTATACAAAGGATTTTGCCAAAATTCAGTGTGGTCAATTGACCACACAGGTCCCAACGTGGCTTCGCCACTGCATTCTCTAACCCCAACGATTCATATGGCAGACCTAAATTTGACACAACACAAACTATTTGCTAGATTTTTCTCCTTAAGAATACTCGCAGCAAGAAATGACTCATAATAAGCCAAAGCTCTTTACATCAGGCATACCTCTCAAGCAGTAAATAAGGATCCACAACAAGCTGAAGCTTTGCATCTATCCAAACTGAAAATCTCACATTTGGAAATAGCCTATGAATCAGAAGCTTGGGAATCTGCACAAATAAAGTATTTGGTCATTCAACATGCTCATAAAAATGTATGCACACAGATAACCATGTCGGAGAGCATTAATTGCTAGATTTCTTCAATTGAACTACTGAAGTCAGTGGAACTGAAACCTCCTACAAGAATTTTTAGTTAGACATCTGAACAGAATTCTCAGAAATCCACCATCAGCAGACAAAATTACAACTTCTTGCACAATGACAAGTGTTCTCAACTACCGAGCTATAGGCTATAGCAAGATCACAAAACTGAAACGAGTTAAGGTGTAAAGAGCCAAGCGAAGGCAAGACGGCATTTTCATTAGATTCTGAATTTGTGATAAACTTGTTAGAATACAAGACGCCCAAGGATGGATACCCCAAGAGCATGTTTTGTACAGTAGCCCCTCAACAAGTTGGCCACACATACAGTATCACCTTACACATTTTCTTTGTTTATGGAGTTAATATTTCATTTCAGTATTCAATGTTATCATGAATTGCACATGATGTGTTGATTCTGTGACTGCATGTTCAAGTGGAAAGTACATTACAAAGGTTACAGTTCATAAGGGCACCTTTCCCGTACGCCTGGGATCTTCATAAGGGAGATTTCGGACGACGACTAGCCTCCATAAGCCAACTTTATTATCTTTGTACAGTGAACTAGAATTCTTGACGTAAGCCATTGTTTCTTCGTCTACAAACATATAAAAACATGCATTTTCCTTTGACAATTCACTGACATTCCTTGGATGTTGAATCATATCATAATTCCCTGAGCAAAGGGTATCAAACTGTGAGCAGATAATTGAATGCAAAAGAAAGTTACGACTATTAGTAAACAGTTCTAGTTACCGAAAATGGCGGAAGCTACGACTAGCCCACGACACTGCTCCATTTCTAGCAGATCATCATCGTTGATGTCGAATCCTGTACCTTGGCCGGGTCTCTTTCCTCTGACAAATCTGATAAAACAGTGCAAACAATTTCAACCAGTATTCACATTTCAGAGTTCAAAGATCGTTATTCTGGAGAAAATTAGGAATTAGTCTGGAATTCTGGAAGAGCAGATGCATGTAACGTACCCACAGTTGACAGTCATCGAACTGGTAATGTCAAAAGATTTATTTCTCTGATCCAGAGATACATGCCCTCCAAATACAGAGCCCTGATTTGATAAATTTGTGGTGCCGCTGTCTTCTGAGACGTAATCTAAGTATTTAAGGACAGGAGATGGCGAAGCTTGTAGAGGCATCATATCAAATGCCTGATCTACTGACACATAGCAAACAGGGCATGCTACAGGGGGGATGAAAAGAGAACAAACGGTAAGGCACATGTTAGGTAATTTTGCAATGGTAACTAGAAAAACTGCAAAGAACTGAGCTTACGTCGAGGTCCTGTGCGTTTCTTATCAAACAGGGTAGGAGGAATTGCGAAACCATGACAAGGATGATTTGTCAAGTTTTCAAATGAAAGATGAAGCTGATCAGGATGCTCAATTCCGTTGACATCACTAGCAGAGTACTGGTCGTTGGACATCACCACAGGCCTTGTTGTGCTGGGGTAGACAGAGTTCTGGATAGCTTTGGTGACTTCATAGTTGCTAGCGATGATAATTGAAGAAGCGGTGTCATCTGAAACAACATAAGAAACAATAAAGGTCAGCGGCCCTGGTTTGTAACAGCATCTAGTATTTTGTTTATAAAGCAACATTTATTTTGAATTATTGACTCTTGGGCACAATGTATGTTTGAATATTCACTGTTAAGGGGGTTGACACATTAGCTGCAGGTGCTGCCGGTACTGGTTTTGATCAGCAAATTAGATTGGTATTTGGACACCAATCCGATAACTAGGTGGTGAGGTCATCTAAGACTGGAGCTAGGAACAAAGCTCAGAAGAGCTAAACCCGGCCAGTTGAAATCTTCCAGGCCTAGCAGCAGAAACTGGTCAGCAGCTCAGGCTGAGGAGAAGACTAGGATGCGGGAGAGGGTCACACAATCTGCATGGACAATATAGGAGTACTAGCGCGTTTAAACCATCTCCAACTCGAAAAACGAACCCGAATTTTAGCAAACGCGAGTCGCGTGACCTGAACAGTCGAGAGAGCTAACGGCGCCAATTCCGACAGGATCAGGCCAGAGACTGAAGGGCGGTGTGGCAGTGGCGACAGGAGCAGACAAATTTACCTTTGACGACGGCGAAGAGAGAGCAGAATAGCGCGGCGGAGGCGACGGCGAGCAGCAGCAGCAGCAGGCCCGCCCCGCGCCGGCCGACGATGCGCAGCGCGCGGTGCAGCAGCTGCAGGCGCTCCTTCTCCCCGCCGCCGCGCCATCCCCAGCCCCTGGCGGGCCCCGGCTTCCTCCCGCCGGCGGCCGCGGCCAGGGAGCCGCAGCTCCCCGTGCGCAGCCCCAGCGACGCGGCGCCGTTCATCGCCTCCCCCGCCCCTCCCCCATCCCGATCGCCAGATCACGCCCCCTCCGGCCAGCCAATCCGAACCAGCGAGATCCGCGCGGGATTCTGCCGGACCCCTCGGCGAAGCCGCCCGCCCGCCCGCGCGCGCGCAGAGGGGAGCCGGATCGGAGCCCGGGAGGCCGCTTAACGCGCGCGGGTGGGTGGGGATTAGGAGCGCGGCGCGGCGGCGACGGGGCGGATTGCCGGTTCGGAATTGGAGGCTGAGGCCGAGGTAGGTGTGCGTCCGCGAGCGCGCATGTGATCCTTGGCCTGAAGCGAGTGGGCTGGCCTGGGCAGACAGACCAGACCAGACGAGTCGCTCGAAGACGGTTCCTCCCTCCTTCCCTTCACACTGCCCCACTGGTGCTCGGTGGTCTCGCCGTAATGTGGCCAAACGCGGAGGCGGGCGGCGAAAGCGGCTTCGGCTAAACGCCACCGACGAGAGCTCCAGGGACGACGAGGAGGACCGGATCTGGTAGGGTATCACCACCTGCCGCCGGTTGGGAAAGTAGTAGTATTTGTGGCACTTGCCATTTGGCGCAGCGGGGATTGC
The DNA here is from genome assembly GCA_916181665.1 of Avena sativa. NCBI lineage: Eukaryota > Viridiplantae > Streptophyta > Magnoliopsida > Poales > Poaceae > Avena > Avena sativa. The sequence goes on along the minus strand of OV702279.1, from coordinate 361,659,890 downwards.
CAGGTGGGTCAGGTCAGGAGTACTTGGCACGGGTGGGAGCACGTGTTCGTGGACGCTGAATGCAAAAGCAAAAGCGTTTTGGAAGTGGGATCCGGCACAAACAAGTGAACGAACGGAACCTTTTTCGGTTGCTTCTCGAATCGATTGTGTCTGTCCGAAATGACGTTTTATCAGCCATGGTGACATATAACCGGAAAAGTGAGGGCATATGCTGATTCGTGGCAACATTTTGCCACATTTTTTAAAGCTAAATTGTGGCAAAGCTATAAAAGTGTGATGAGGGAATAGTTATCACAAATCTTTACTATTAAATAGGAGTTACTATCGGTAATCACTTTTAACATCAAACATATGAAAAATCACAATAATCAAATCTCATCACCAAACATTGGGAGAATCAACACTGTGTAATGATTTCTTTTGTATGCCATTTCCCTGTCCCTCATTAGTGCGTGATCAAATCAAATCATTTGTTTCCTACTCTAACAAACGAGCAGTTTCCTATCTTCTTAACTTTTTTTACTACTCCATCTGTCTCAAATTAGATGTCGAAGGTTGTTTAGATTCGCATATATGTAGACACCTCTTAGTGAATAGATATACACTACGGGAAACAAGCCTAGCGCCGACGGTTCATTCACTTTATTGTACGATGGGTTTGACTACTTGTCGTGTGTGGCGGAGCCTGGCTCTGGGTATATGGGATGGAGGTGGCGGATCCCTTGACAGTTGGAGACAAATCTCTAGGTTAAAACCTTGGAGAGCGCAAAAGATGAAATGTTGGAGGAGGGGGAGAGGGGAGGAAAGATGTGAGACTACGAGAAGATTAATATAGGGACCCAATAAGTATAGGGTTTTATCATTTCTATCACTATGACCAACCCGAAACTTAGTTTTGCCAGTTGATCGATCAAAACTCCAATCTTGTAATATTTTATTATAACACTCCTGAATTCTGTCACTACGTCATATTATCTCTACTAGTCTATCACCGGTTTTGCCATTACATGCTCTTCACATTTTTCTATTTATTTTATATCTCATTGATTGATTAGACCTACATGTTATTAGTTGCGTTCGCTCGAGGGTTGACCTTTCATTAGAAAAAAATACTTATATGTTGATGCATCATTTTCCAAATATTAGTGATCTATAAAATCTCCTCATCATCTTAAGTAAATTGTAAGCTATCAACCAATGATAAAATCTAAAGTGTAAGCTATTGACCAATAATATGATCCAAATCGTTATCTCTCATCCCTAATTAATGTAAGCTGGTGAACAATGATATGATCCAAATTTTATAACTATAACACTTATAAGGAGACATTATGACATGGTATTTTGCGGACGGGCTCAGATACTCAGCATGGTGAACTACTTATTTGGATGTGACGAAGTAATAACATGCATGTCCAGTGAGTCAATGAGATATAGAATAGAGAGAAATGAGTGGAGAACCTGGAATGACAAGACTGATTATAGACTAACAGTAGAAATATGATATAATGGTAAAATATAGGAGTGTTATAATGGATTAGTAGAAAGATTAGAGTTTCTTTCGGTTAAATAGAAAACTGAATTTTAGGTTGGTCATAGTAGCAAAAATGATAACAAAATTAAGAAATAACATGGCAGGGCAGCATATTAAACTGCACCGGGCACATTGTGTTGTTGCTATAGGAGAGCCGGTGGCAGATCTATCGACCGTTTAGCTTGGGCAGTCGCCCTTATATATTTTTTCAGTTTCTGTAATGATTTTGTTTGAAAAAATGATCTTAGATAGGCTTCTAGAAGCTTCCGTGTCCGCCACCGAGGAGTCCCAATATAGGTTTAGTTGCAAATTTTAAGTGTAAAATACAAATACAATTATCTTATACTATCTTTGTTTCAAAATATAGAGTTTTTTAGCAGCACACTACGGGGAAAACAATACAACTTTCGCTCCATCATTTTGTGGATTGCTGGGCCAAATTTTGGTCTAAATTTTGTCAGTCCCAGTAGGCCTGTCTAGCGTATTCTCTGTTATAAGCCTCATAACTGTGTAGGCAGGGCCGATCTAAGCCCACCTAGAAACCTGGCCGGTTTGACACTCATGGTCAGACTTTCCCCCATAAAATAAATGCATTTCTTGGTACATACTGCAAAATACGCAGACATGTCTGAACTTATAGAAACAGAGCAACAGAAACGTGAACCGACACTAGCAACTGCAATCGAGGATGCATGGTCAAGGAGAATCCCATCTGAGGATCTTGGTGATGTAAACAATGCACTATAAAATGTTATGTCTGGCATGTAGTCGCTCTGTCCGTTTATACCCTGCGTTCTACTTTTTTTCCCGATTTTCAGATTTACCCTGCGTTCCGGAAAACTTAGTCGTTTGTTTCCCCGATTTGCCCTCCCACGCGTGCTCTGTCCGCGTCCGTCGCATTAATTACGTTTCGTCTCCCTCCCCTACTAATGCCCCGCGCGACCCCTCCCACTCCTTCCGTTCTCCTCGTCTTCCTCCCTCTCTCCAATGTCTAATTACTCCTAGCGCGGCGAGCAGATGGAAGAAGACGAAGCTGGAGGCCATTCCCATCCATGGGGAGAGAGCGAGGTGGGGGATCCGTTCTGGCTGGCAGGGGAGAGCCAAGAGCCAGATGATCTTTTTGAGGAGGACGGACAGCTAGTTGATCTTGTCGCGGAGGACGACCAGGAGCTTCAATCCTCTGTCCACGACGAGGAGCAGCACAACATGGCCGTCCACCTCGATGAGGAGCCGGAGGAAGCAGTCGTTGATAAGGAAACTGTTGAGGAGCAAGAGGAAGCAGCTGCAGATGCGGGACTCGACGCCATGTTCGCCCCAGATTCATTGCCAAGTTCACCTCAAAACTTTGCAATGCTTGCTGCAGATTCGATGCCAGATGAAGAGCAAGGTGTGCGTCACTAGCGGCAGGACCATCTGCGCGACACTGCCAGCAGCAGTAGCAGTTCCATGCGCGGCTGCTAATTAAGCTTGCATGGATTCTCTGGCCAGAGGGAATTTTCGGTGGGACTACATGCAGGGGCAATTCAGGGCATCTAGTACTCCAAATAGTACATCCAAGCCTCTCATTGGTATACGTGATTCAACCAAAACGCAAGGTAAAAACGGACGAAGGGAGTATGGTTGGAAGGCTAGACATTTTAAGTCTATACCCAAGGAGCTAGAACGTCTTCGAGGGCAGCTAGATAGGGTCCAGCAGCGTACCGATGCAGCAAGTGAACATGAGAGGCAACAACTCATGCGTGAGATAGATGAAATCTTATATAGGGAGGAAATCCAATGGATGCAGCGATCTCGGATTGCCTGGTTTCGGGAAGGCGACCGTAATACAAAGTTTTTTCATCGGAAGGCTTCATGGAGACATAAAAAGAATAGAATTCAGAAATTGAAGAGGAGTGACGGTACATGGACTACAGACAAGGGTGAGATGGAAATGATGGCACGGGACTTCTTCCAAAAATTGTACACTCGTGAGGAGAATACACAACCTAGTATCGTTACCGATCTGATCCAGGAGCGGGTTAATATGGAGATGAATGGGAGATTATGCGCACCATTCACTGAAAAAGAAATAAGTGATGCTCTTTTTCAAATTGCCCCCCTGAAAGCTCCGGGCCCGGATGGCTTTCCTGCTCGTTTTATGCATCGTAATTGGGATATCCTGCGCGGCGATGTGGTTCAGGCAGTACAACGCTTCTTTACGGATGGAGTGATGCCAGATGAGGTTAATGATACAACAATTGTTCTTATCCCAAAAAACAATGACCCCAACGAACTGAAGGATTTCAGACCAATAAGTTTGTGTAATGTGGTCTATAAGGTGGTGTCGAAATGCATGGTTAACAGGCTGCGACCCCTGCTGGAGGATGTTATCTCTTCAACTCAGAGTGCCTTCATTCCTGGTAGGCTCATCGCGGATAATGCCTTGATTGCTTTTGAGTGTATTCATGCAATACAAACTGGTGCGGCTTCTAGATCAAAGTTTTGTGCATACAAGATGGACATGGCTAAGGCATACGATCGCGTGGACTGGCGGTTTTTGGAAGGAGTTTTAGCGAAACTGGGATTTCATAGTCAATAGATACGGTGGGTGATGGCGTGTGTCACCACCGTACGCTATTCGATTTGCTTTAATGGACATCTGTTGGACTCCTTCAGCCCTTCTCGCGGCCTTCGCCAAGGTGATCCACTGTCGCCTTATTTATTTATGTTTGTTGTTGATGGTCTATCATGCCTAATCAGAAAGGAGATTGAGGATGGCGCCCTTCGTGAGCTTCACATATGTAGAAGAGCCCCTGGCATATCACACCTTTTATTTGCTGATGACAGTCTTCTGTTCTTTGAGGGATCTGTTGATCAGGCGCTAGTGGTCAAATCCATCCTGGACCGATATGAGCAAAGCACAGGGCAGTTGGTTAGCCTAGGAAAGTGCTCTATTCTCTATGGAGACCGCTGCCCCCATGAGGTGCAAGATGATATAAAGAATATTTTGAAGTACAAGACGTCGTGTTTTGAGGAGAAATACTTGGGTCTCCCTGTCCCAGAAGGAAGGATAAAGAGTGGGAAATTTCATTCTACTAAAGGAAGGTTTCGGAAGCGGGCAAGTGATTGGTCAGAGAAGTATATGTCTAGCGCCGCCAAAGAAACGCTCATTAAGTCCATTCTTCAATCTCTGCCCACATATGCCATGGGAGTTTTCAAATTCCCGGCTAGTTTGATTGAGGAACTCTCCAAAATTATTCGGGACTTTTGGTAGGGAGATGAGGAAAATAGACGTCGGATGCACTGGATGTCATGGGACCGCCTTGCGCGGCCAAAATCTCAGGGTGGAGTGGGTTTTCGGGACCTTAAGATTTTTAACCAAGCGCTTCTTGCAAGACAGGCGTGGAGGTTAATTCGATTCCCGGATAGTTTGTGTGCGAGGCTTTTAAAGGCTAGATACTACCCGTCAGCTAATTTACTGGATACAGTGTTTGTTCAAAATGCATCACAGACATGGCAGAGTATTAATTTTGGCCAAGAACTTTTGAAGAAAGGTGTCGTATGGAGGATTGGCTCGGGCGATAGTGTTCGTATTTTCAGAGATAACTGGTTACCGAGACTGCATGCACCAAAGCTTTTGGGGAAAAGAGGAAACACTAGACACCATTGGGTCTCTGATTTAATTGATCCTGTCAATCGTACCTGGAAGGAGGATGTGGTGCGTGACTGCTGCCTCAACGCTGATGTTGATGCTATGTTGGCAATCAAGATCCCAGCGCGGTGATGTGATGACTTCGTAGCTTGGCTACCCGAAAAGAACGGCATGTTCATGGTGAGATCCGCGTACCACCTTGGTCTCCAGCGCGATGAGCAATGGACAGTCTAGTTCCTCGCCTGAGGGAGATAGGACCATATGGAACCTTGTCTGGCAGGCAGAGGTGCCACCTAAGCTTCGGATTTTTGCTTGGAAAGCGGCAACATCATCTCTTGCTGTTCGAACTGGTCTGCATCGGCGTATCTCGTCAACAGATCCTATATGTACTATGTGTGGCTGCATGCAAGAGGATAGCCACCATGCGCTTGTAACTTGCATCATCGCTCGTGACCTACATGACAATATGAGGAGACATTGGGACCTGCCCCCGGAGAGTTTATTCATGGAAAATGGGCACGAATGGTTCCTCAACCTGCTTTAAAAGGCTCCTGATCGGTTTAGAGCGCGGATTATTTTTCTCTTTTGGAGGGTGTGGCATCATTGAAACAACATTGTTCATGGCGATGGAAAAGCGTCAGTTTCCGCTTCAGTACCATACTTGTGCAACTACCTACAGTCCTTTTTGGCTATTAAAAATCCCCCATGCCAGAAAGGAAAGTCACCTATTCTGCTTGATCGAGTAAATGGTTCTAAAGGCCCGTCGATTTCCCGATGGGCAGCCCCGGCAGAAGGTAATTTGAAGGCTAATGTAGATGCAGGATGGGATGCCTCAAGCAAGATGGCAGGACTGGGTGTTATTGTCCGAGATCATAGAGGAAGGGTCATTCTGGCTGAGTGGAAATTTATTCCGTGGTGTGCGTCGGCCGAGGAAGCGGAGGTGACGAGGTTTAATCTCGTAAATGCCCATTGTTATGGACTTGGGTTTTGGAGAAGATGGGGATGCTGGAGATCGCGGAACGGTTAGCAAACAAACAACATGGGGACACGAGGTTTACCCAGGTTCAGTCCCCCGGAGGAAAAACCCTACTCCTGCTTGTCTGCTCTGATTATGGTGGAACCGAAGGTTACAGGGGTGCGCAGATGCAATCTGGCGTGGAGGTGTGTATGCAGAGGATTGTGAGAGAGCCTCCTCGTCGTGCCCTCCTGGCCTTTATATAGAGATAGGCAGGTCACAGACACAGATCGAGTCGGTTATAGGTTTTAGGGTTTACCCCTTTGAATTTTCTATGTACTCTAGTCTTGCTCTCCAAGGATCCGAAGGCGTCATGGGCCTTGGCCACCCAAAAGTCTTCATGGGCCGGCGTATATTTGCCGCGGGCCTTCCTTGGGCTGGACTAGGTATGCTGAGATCGTGTACCCGTGGGGTATAACCATGTCAGGAGGTTCTTGCTTGTCTAGAAGGCTTAAAACATCTTATCAACCTACCATGTGTTTCTGCCTCGCTGGAATCAGATTGCAGTCATGTGGTTCAGACACTGACGTCGATGGGCATGGATAGATCACCAAGCTGGAGTGTGTTCCTTGAATGCCAAGAGTTGTTGAAGGTTTATGAACATATTAGAGTTACAAAGGTGGATCGCGTGAGCAACGAAGCAGCGCATTCTCTTGCGCAGTTAGGCAAAAGTAGTGAAACTGGCTTCCTTAGCGGATCAATTCCAATGTGTGTGTTGGAGGTGGTCTCAAATGATTGTAAGAATTTATTTGCCTAATTAATAAAGCTCACGGTTTCTTAAAAAAAAAAGAGCAACAGAAAGAAGTACTCCTAGAACCCTTGCAACACCGTTCAATGCATGACGGACTTGCTGCATCCTAATAATACGAGTTTTTATCCCGACCGTCGAGTTGCTAAGAGAAGCTTATACATAAATAAACGACGATTGTACAACGGAAGAAACTTTAAAACCAACCTTACAAGCGTGACATCACCGCATCTCCAACAGTTAACTTATCCTATCACTCATTTATTCAAGTCCTTGGCATCCATGCTACACCTACAAGTACACGATTCATGACGGTGTGGCACACGACGAAGCGACGACCTCTCGCGCGATGAACGGTCAGTTATCAGTAGCACTTGTTGGCGTGCATGGGCTGGAAGAAGAAGTTGCCGGCGGAGTAGAGCGCCTGCAGCCCGTCGCCGCGCTTCTCGAAGCGCTCGAACTTGAGCGGCAGCCCCTTGCCGGCGCCCGGTTCGCCCGGCATGGGCACGCCGCACGCGGGCGAGTTGGCGGCCGTCGCGTACACCTTGCACTCGTCGATGGTGAAGGACGCCATCTGCGCCGACTCGATGAGGAAGTAGCCGCCCGCCCACGTCACCCCCGGCACCAGCTTCATCCGGTGGGGGCCGTGCCGGCACCGCAGCTCCACCGCCGCGCCTGCACACGAATAGACAGACGGAGATACAGTGTTATGTGTCTGGCTCCATGCCATGTCATGTCATGTCAGAGTGAAATAATAAATGAAGTTTAACCTTGGAGCGGGGAGGCGTCCATGGGGGCGTAGTAGCCGCTGTACTTGCAGCTCTTGCACCAGACCATGCCCTGCACGGCGATGCTGAAGTTCACCGTGGCCTGAGGCGGGGGCAGGCCCCTGGCGGAGGCGCCGCCGGCGGACAGCAGAGAGAGGAGCACGGCGGAGAGGGAGATCACTAGGCACTTGGCTAGCAGAGCGGCCATGGTGCTCGATGTTTCCCTAACTAGCTAGCTCTAGCTCAGATACGGTACGGCCAAGCAGCTATTGGTTAGGAAAAGATCGAGTAGCTAGCTAGGACTAGGATACGTTGCGAAGACAAGAAGCGAGCTGGGTTGCAATTTATAGGACTAGGACAGGCTGAATCCATCATGTGTAGTTAAGTCGTTCCGTGACCGAGGTTTTTGCATTGGATCAGCAGAGATGGATGGATCGATCGCCCAACAAGTTGCCCTGCAAGTTGCGCTGAAAATACGATCAGGGCTCGTCGACCGGGGACTGGATCGAGGGCCAAGACGTGGCTTTTGCTTTGGAGTGGATCGCAAGCGAGCTACGCTTCGTTAACGTACACTCCGCCTAGGACCAACTAATTAATTCGCGTGTGATTTACCAAGTTCAGGTGCAGTAACACTACTATACCGTAAGTCTGTAACAAGATCATTATTCCCCGAAACAGGTATTACATCCAACTTTATAAATAAAACAACAACCATCTAGAGTACAAGCAAGTCACTGACACCTAAACATCAAAAAAGAAAAAAAAAGTCCGCTGGAGCCACAACACATCAAGCCCTTATTGATACCATGAATGATGGGATTCTCTGCTACATCTGCAGCAACGATCTTCTTGGACTGCAAAATCTTATCTTCAGGGTTTACTAAAGTGTCCTATGAATACTGTCCAAGAGAAGCTAATTCGGTGGATCATGAAATTGCTCGGAAGTGTTTCCAGTCTTTTATTCCTTGATTTTGGGATGATGATCCCCTAATTTCATTTTGCCTTTCCTGATAAACGATGTAACTGTCTTTGATATTGATCAATAAAACTAGCTTGTTTCCCTTAAAAAAAACACTAGTATACTGTAGTCGATCTCTGTACTCTGTAGTTACACTCTCACCTTGGGCTATGCCTACTATAAGCTGAGACCATCAGGAACAGGAATTACGGATCATGAGGTAGGTAGGTAGCTAGCAAACCGAGGTGGCTTCATGGGATGAATAATAAGAGAAACTTGAGGCGCTCCATCATGCGTAGCGTTCAAGGCATGTTGGGTCCATTTCAAATCGGGAGCGTGAGCTCCTATTCTTAGCTGCCGATGGGGTTCAAGGTACTCGCTTATAATAACCCAAGGTAAATAAGTAGTCAGCAAAATGAACGGCGGTGTATCATTTTGGTGCAGGGGCTGAAGTATCAGCTCCATTTCGAAAAAAGAGAGAACGGTGTCTCCGGCGAGGCCATGCAACAAAAACAAACGGATTTACAAAAGATACCTAATATTTGTCAAAATTGATGCATGCTCCATCTCATATGATGTTTTTTTTTCTGAAAATTCTACCAATCTATTAATAACCATCAACAACAGAGAGTAAAAAGAGTTCTAAAAGTAATAAAATCACAAATAAGTCCTTGCAGCACTTAGCGACGATTACATACACTAGTGTAGGCTGAAGGCGCGCCGCCGTCCTCACCCTCCATCACCGAAACCGGGAAAACCTTGTCGTAATATATCTCGTTGTAGTAGATAGACATGACTAAAGCCTCAAAGAACCGACACACAAAAGCAGCTACCATTGTCAAAGATGACAACCGTATATAGAAAGAGATTGAGCTGAATCCACACGAACAAACACGAAAAATGGCCAGATCACAAGAATATGGTAAACACATTACTCCGTGTGTTCTCCCCCAGCGCTAGACGCACCACCGAAACGAGGATATTATGGAGATGACCTTATTCTAACTTCATGATGTAGACGCGGTCTCACCATCTCGAAAAATACACTGAAAAAATAAGCTAAGCAAAGAACACAAACCCTTCCCCCAACGAGGGACCTAGTCTGTCATGCCTCCAATGCCCCAAGGCCACCGGAGAAGGAGTGGACCGACTGTGTTGCTGGCGAGGGGAAGATAACCCTAGATGGGGTTTTTCCCGATCGCATCTCTCCTCTGGAGCCTCACGCTGTATGTACCCCATCTTGTAGGATGTTTCACTCCAAAGTTCATATATTTTTAAATATGTTTCACTTTTCATTGATACAAAATATTTCTAAAACATTACAGAAAAAGACAATCAAAATTATATTTTAATTTAAATAAACATCTGCTCCTACTTCAACATGTTTTCAATAAATAGGGATACACATCCCGGTCTATGCATCAATTGATGCACACATCCCTTTATTATGATGTTTATCCATCAAAGTATTACAAATCAAAGATCACAGAGGATTGATACAAATACCAACCATCTGAAGATAACAAAAATAACAATCATACGACATCTATACATTTCTTAGTTTATGTATTCCTCCAACCAGCATGGCTATAGATATCATGAGCGAATGTACAATCGTTTGCATACAATAACCATAGGCTCCCACTGATCCTCCGCGAGCAGCAAATACCAAAGCTAGATCCAATACGATGCCATACGAATAACCTGCAAATAAATTAGAGACTCCAACTTCGTTAAAAATATTATTATTTCTATAATTCCATATCGACTAAACATAAAATAGGAGCTCCTATGTGTCTTATAGATTTATTTTTCTTGTCTATACCATTCAATCAATTAAAAACATATTGGTGTTATTGTTAGGTGGTGGAATATTGTAGGTAAAATAATGTGTCAAATAATTTCTGCAAAGGGACATAAGAGGAACAAATTCTCAATGTCTCTAGAATCACAATTTTTTCTTGCAACCATTCTAATTTCTTTTTGCAAGATTATATTTGGTTAACAATGCTTTCTTTTGAGGAACCACATAAAAATGTTGATATTGAGTGCATTTTGAGTTTCCATAAATATTTTTAGGGAAACCTATTATATCCATTCATTAGATCTTCATACAATGATTTCACTGAGAATATCCCTAAGGTGGTGAGTTTACAATCAAAATTATAAGGTTCATCCCTCAAGTTCACATACATTATCCTTTGGCAGAAATGAAGCCAGGACACCCATTTATTTCCCGTTAGTGCTCTCCTATTTTTTTTTATATCTACTTGGGACAAAACAGAATGAACAGAAATCATATTTAACTCATATAAGGTCAATGCAGAATGGAGAATCAGTCAGTTTTGCTTGTACCTGAGCCAGGGTTTTATTATTAAGATGCATATTATGCAGCAACTCTTTCCAAATCCCTTGTTTTGTTAGTAGTTTAAACAACCATTTGCTGAGCAAAAAATTACTTTTTATCCCAAACACTTCAATGCCAAGGCCCCACTGGTCTTTTAGACGGCAAACAATATTCCATTTGTTAATCGGTATTTCTTATTATTCTAGTCATTTTTCCAAAAGAAGCACGATCTATAGAAGTCTAATCTTTTTCATACCCCTTTGGGTATTTCAAGAAAAGAGAACAAGGACATTGGCAAGCTTATTATAAAAAATTAATCAGGACAAGTGTCTCCGTATGAGAGTAACTTGCTATGCTAGCATCCAAGATTCCCTTCGAAGCGGTTCTCTACTGGATTGCACTATAAATTTATGAGTTTTCTATAATGGACAGTTACCCCCCAAGGTATCTAAATGGTAAAGAACTCGACTCACATCCAAAAATCTGCTAATATTGTTGTTCCTTTTCATTTGCTTTCCCAAACCATGAAAGTTAATATTTACCCAGATAGCTGCTCGAAGATGTATATGATTAATTTCATGTTCACAACCTTCTCAATACCATGTTCCATGAAAATTAACGTTCATCTACATATTGCAAAATAGGAACACCCCTCAAGAATTTGAGGGATAATTCCTCCTACTTGACCATATCCTTTTGATCTTGCAATTAGGATAGCTAAAATATCTACAACAATACTGAAAAGCATAGGAGATAAAGAATCCCTTATCTTAGCCCTTTTCTAGTTTGGAAATGATTACCAATGTCATCATTAACCTTTATTTCTACATTACATCCTTGCAAGAAGTCTTCAATCCATTTACACCATTTAGGATCAAAGCCTCTCATGCACATATCTTGTTGTAGAAAGGGCCATTTAACTTTTTCATAAGCCTTCAAAAATTCTATTTTAAACAAAAACCCATCCATTTTTTCGTATGAAGTTCATGGGTAGTTTCTTGCAAGACCCCTAGGATATATCATCCAGACATAAATGTTGTTTGAGTATGTCTAATCACTTTTCGGGCAATCCAAGTAATGCAATTACTCACAACATTTGTAATTTTTTTGAAGCTAACATTAAGAAGGCAAATTGGCCTATATTTTTGAATTTGTACCGCATTGTTTTTGGTAAAGGAGTTATCATACGAGAGTTCAACTAGAACAAATGTAACTACTCTATTTGCAATTGTGCAAACAATGCCATCAAATCTTCTTTAATGACATCCCAAAATGTTTTGTAAAAGTCAGCTGAGAACCCATATGGTCCTAGAGCTATATTAAGCTTCATCTGAGAGATAGCATCTAAAACCTCTTTCTCAGTGAAATCGGACATTAAAATGCCATTCTCGTCGGCTGAAAGTTGCGGTATGTCATCATTATTTTCATCTACATGAGAGAAACTATCCCGAACCGGCGCTCCAAAAAGTTTCTTATAATATTCTGTTATATACACTTTTAAATTCTCTTCTCCCACTATGGTTCATTCATCTAGTTCTAGTTGAACTTTTTCTTCTTCCTATGCTTCCCATAATATGGGCATTTCATCTTGTTTTTTATTATGCACCTTCCTTGCTACTTCCACAAGTGCAAAATAATTAAACAATCTCTTTATGAACTTTTCATGGGTGGACCGTGAGTTGATATTGGTAAAATATACGGGTATATATGCAAATTTGTCAGATCCAACAAATCAACCGTTTAGGGAACGAACGACCAAGATAGGCTGCTCAGTTAGTGAAAGAGTCAAATGCTTTGTTCGCTACTAACTCATGTCTAAAGCGGCAATCGTTTCATCTTGTAGTAGACTAATAATCATGTTAAGGTGTAATATGTATTTTTTGTGGTAACATATTATGATTGCACTTATTCAAAAAAGTTGATCCACTTTTTTCTGCATAGGAAGCCAAATGTCTTGGATCCCATAACACATTTTCCTGCCCTTATTTTGTTTTTACAGACAACGAGTACAACATAGATAGAACAAACCTATAACTTTAATTATGTTGGGACGGCCAAAGTATAATATCAATACAAACACAACAATGCCCTAAAAAGGTGTGTCTATTTTAAGTCACTTAGAAATCTTCTAATTTTAGGCTGACGATCGCGAGATTTGATTCTTTGTTTTATGGAGCTTAATATCACACTGGCGTACGCGCGGAAGCGACCCAACGCGAATCCATGAAGGCTGTCACGGAAACAAAGGATGTTGGTAGGCACCGGCAACTTTGCCATGTGGTAGTAAAAAGGGTTGTACTAGGCGTCCTCGGGGGATTAAATCTTCCCATCCCCGGGTCCTCCTCACGACATGTGTCCAATAAAAAATAGTCAAACTCCCGCTTTTGCTACAAACGCCCCGTTTTTTCTATAAAATATCCCGCTTTTGCTACATATAGCAGAAAACGGTTCAGCATAGAAATAGAAAAACAGACTAGAGCTCGCCGGAGAGTTCGCCGGAGACCTCGCCGGCGACGGTGTAGCAAAAAAAATACTAATGTAGCAAAACTGATTTTACCGGAGACTCGCCGGAGACTTTTGCCGGAGCATCTCGCCGGAGACCTCGCCGAATAACGCGTAGCAAAAAATTTGTGCTTTTATAGCAAAATCAGAAAACAGATATAGCAAGATGATTATGCTAATGTAGCAAAAGCCTGACTTCGTCGGAGACATTGTCGGAGCAAAAATTGTAGCAAAAAAATATGCCATTATAGCAGCACCGCTCCCGCATGTAGCAACACCACAAAGCATATGTAGCAGATCCGGTCGCTGTGTGTATCATGACCGCTCGCTGCAGGTATCAACGCCTCTCACCACAGTTAGCAGGTCAGGATGCCGCAGGTAGCAAGGACTGTTGCCGTAGGTAGCAATATCAGAAGCCGCCTGTAGCAAATCCAACATCCGCTTGTAGTATCGCCGCCGACCGCATGTAGCAAGAACTGACACGACTTGTAGCAACGCTGGATGCTGATTAGTAGCATCCACATGTCGATGAGTAATGTGGTAGGCCTCGCATGTGAGAATCCAACAGGGAGGTGGGCTAGTCTGCGGGGAGGAGGGCTTGCAAGTAGCAGGTGGTAGAGGCTCGCCGGTGAGGACAAGATCCCTCAACACAACGTCGCTGGGGAGGGCCGCCGTGCTGAGGCAGTCGTCGGCGGCGGAGGTTGGTTTCTGCTCCGGCGGCGGCGGATCAGGGCCGCCGGCGGCTGCGCATGTCGTCGGCGGTGGAGGCACGGGCGCACAGAGATCCAGTCGGAGGGCACATGGGCGGAAGGGCGGCGACGCGCAACAGATCGCGGCAGTTGGGCAAAACAGGAAGGCCTCGCGAGGAAGAAGCCTGGCGCATTGTTGCCGTACGGGAGGAGGAACCGGGGGATCGCATCCCCCGGGGGAGTCCTATCATTTTCCTAGTAAAAAACAGAAATTTCCATCCACTTACACTTGGTGATCTGACTACCCTCGATGCTTTCACTCCACGTGAGTAGAATCCTAACTTTTCCATATATGGTAGTACAAAACAGGAATTGTCGTCTACCGTTATAGGCTTGACGGACGACTGCCGATGTTTTCGCGCTCCGCGGGAGTAAATTCCTAACTTTCATAGTAACTTCTTTATTAGTTTCAAACTGACTATGCCCACACTCTAGGAAATTGCTTGTAAGCCGGATCGTGTTAAGAATGATTGTTTGAAGCGAACTACTACTAGGAAACTCAAAACCCCCTCGTGAGAAAACGTGACAAAAAGCAGAAGGATGACAGAAACTCATTAAACTCGTCGCGACGAAACAAACAACCTGACAAATTAAGGGAAACATTACACAGCAACACGGATGGATTAGCAACCCGCTCCAACGACCAACATCAAACCACACGATCGATCATCAAACTAAAACTACGTACGGGAACCAACGTGACAAGTGACGACAATCCTCTGCCCATTATTGCCTTCGACTACGCACGTGCTAGCTTTCCTCTACCTCAACCATCGCTAGCAACACTCGTGCATTAATCCAGCGTCCATATCTCACCATCCATAACGCACGCACGCAAGCAAGTGTCAGTGGTAGCGTGGGCAGCTGCGGCCCTTGCGCGGCTTGTACATGAGCACGTTCTTGGCGCTGTAGACGGCCTTCTTCTTCTCCTCCTTCTCGAGGACGATCCCCAGCGAGGCGTCCGCCGGCAGGAAGGGCGCGTCGCAGCGCGCCGTGGGCGACGTGCGCAGGTACACCCTGCAGCTCTCCCGGCTGAACATGGCCACGTCGTACACCATGAACAGGAAGTAGCCCACCTCGTCCGTCGTCGTGCTCGTCATGTTCAGCACCCTGTACCCGCCCCCGCCGCTCTTGTTGCCGCCGCCGCCGCCGTAGCACACCAGCTTCGCCGTCGCGTCTGCATCCATGATCCATGCAGGGGTTCACATTATTGTACATGTGTAAGACGAGATAGACGAGATGGGTAAGTAAGAAAATTATGCGGGGGAGGAAGCAGGGTGCACGTACTGGGGAGAGGCGAGGCGTCCATGTCGTGGTTGTAGCCGCGGAGCTTGCAGGACTTGCAGTAGATGAGGCCCTGCACGATGATCACTGGCTGGTGCTTGACCGGCGCCGGCGCCGGAGCTGGAGCCGCGCGCTTGTACACGGCGGGCTCGTCCATGGTCGACGCATGGGAATGGAGCATGGCGACCAGGAGGAGCACCGCAACGGCTGCCACCCCGGCGCCATTCATCTTCATCACTGAAACCATATTCCCAACGGTAATACCTTTGCGTCCGGGTGGCAGTGGTTGAGCTGAGATGCTATCCGTGAACTTAGATGAGCCAATTTATAGAGTGGCAGGGAGATTGATCGAAACATCGGTCACCTCTAGCTACGGGTTCTGCATGTCTTCTGTTTGACCAGTTGCTTCGTGATCAAACTAATGACTGAGCTAGCTGCCAGACGAGATTCCGTCTGCAGTTATTGCTTTTGTTGTCTTGCAAACAGTAGCGACGCTTTAGTGTTCTAAACAAATGCAGAGCTAATGAGAGCTGCAAGTTTTCAGGCATTCATGGAAGCACTCAGCTGGGCGAATCCTGCCATGTTTTTGACGCCTTCTATTCTGCTAAGGTTGAATCGGTGGAAGAGGATAGAAGTGGACACTGTGCGTTGGTTTACCATGACAGAGTCTGACCCGTTTACTGAATCTTGACACTCATGCGTCATTTTGTTTACTGTACTTACTCCTGGTGCCAGGCCAGCTAGTACTATACTAGATTTCGATTACCCAGGCTGACAGACAGGGTTAGATAGTTTAATCGTCTCGTTGGGGAGCGTTACCCGGAGGCTTCTGCGGAACGGCGACCTTTGTTTTCTTGCGCTGGGAATGTGTGTGCAGTTGCTGCCAAGGCAAGCGACCTGGCCTCCTGGCTCCCAGGATTCCAGGTATCGGTTGCAGTGATATACAAGCTTCAGAGAAAACTCTGTTTCGTTTACAGCAGCTTCTTTTACTGCATTTCATCTTTTTTACTGCAGTTTACTTCACCGTTCCTTTTGACACAGTTTTTGTAGACAAAGTTTGCCTCACTGTTTTTGCACTGGGCCCTGATAGCTGAAGGCCCGTCTATTAGGACACGGCCCGGAACCTTCGCAGGTGGTTTTACCGTGCACCATGCTGCAGGCCGAAGCAGCCCACGCATCCTCTTCGGCCCATTATCTGAATGCCATGGATCCTGGTCAAGGTAATGTACGGTGCAACTGTGGGTGTTTTTTTTCCTGACACTACAAATGTGCGTGTGTTTTATGTTTCTTTTTTCGAACAGGACATTAAAATAAAAATCGAACCATACAAAGCATCTCAATAAAAATAAAAATTATATCAAAATTCTTAAAAAGCCCTCCATCTTCAACCTCCGGACCATGTTGACGGCGCGTCGCTCCTCCCTGACCCGGCCTGGCGTTGTTGTTTGCGGACGGAAAGTCATCGAACGAATCAAAAGGACCGAATCCTCCCCGAAGACGAATAAACCCTAAACCCTAAACCCTAAACCCACAACCAGAAGAAGCCTTTGAGGACCACGACACTCCCACAAGCTCCTCGACGTCGCCATCGAGATAAGGCCGTCCGGGAAGACCTTATTGGAAGAAACGCCGCCGTACCAAAATTGTACCCTAGAAACATGAAAACGGAGCCCTCCCACCGGCGAGGGGCTAGATCCACTCCACGTGTAACACCCCGGTTCTGAAAAGACCGTGGCCTCTATGTGACATGCCAATCCCTGGATCGGTTCATTGGCCCACAATAGAGTAAGATAGATAACATAGCAAAATATCCGTGTATCATAAATATCGAAGATCCAGAGTACCATTATTACAATAAAAGCTTAGCACAAAGCTAGCTCAAATTATTCAGGTAGCAACGTAAATAAAGTAAATCCTCCATTCTTCAAATTGCCCACAAGTGAACAAGTGCCGAGTGGAGTACCGTGGCCTATAACGATCAATCAGAATCGGAATAACCTGTAACATGAAACGTAGCAGCCTCGAAGGGTCAATACATGGAATGTATGGCAAGTAGAGCTAGTAAAGGAGACAATAGTGCTAACATCTACATGCATATTTGGCAATTGGAGCTGTGTCTGGCTTGCATTTGCAAATACATTTGTCCTACTTTCATAAACAGTTTTGATTTTCTTTGAAAAGATCCCAATTAAGTTAACCCAACAATATTAAAACAATTATGAAATTAGAATGAGCGAGAAACATGTCATGGAATCAATATCAAGCAACTCAGATGTCCATAACCGGGGACACGGCTAATCGATTAAATTATACACCCTGCAGAGGTTTGTACACTTTACCCATGTGACTTGGCCAGCACAGCTCGTACCATCACTCTCATTTTGAGTGGTGATAGGGAGAAGTCCAAGAAGAGACTGTTCGGGAAGTAGCTCCTCAATCCCGACGCGCACCGGTCCAACCTACCAAAATTCTACATCTCTGGATACGCGGGTTCAAGTTACCACAACCTACTAAGTCCAACCAACCGCCCATTCCATTATTGGCACATGGTTGTACACGTAAGCTACACAATAAAGAAGCCAATCACTCTCTCTTGATACCTGGGTGCCTTTCCGCAATGAAACCACCAAAAATTATCAATACCATCACACCCAGATGATTCATTGATTAAGTTGTTTTAGTTTTCACAAACCAATACTTTTTGAAACAAGTTTCAATGATGTAACCCAGTCCTCGTTCAACATAGCATGGCTAAGCACATCTACCAACGGTGGTTCATCTACAAGGAAGGTCCTACCACATAATAGGACATAGCATAGCGATAGTATCATCCTTCACATGCATCTACAAAATACACGACAATGCATTGAAAATAGTAGGACGATATCATGAACAAAGTAGCATCTACTTGCCTCGGTTGTAGCGGTCGGAAGAACAATCCACACACGAGCAAGCGTTGCACTCGTCACAATCTACACGATACAATTGCATTCATAAACAAACAATCCACAACATATGCAACAAATATGATGCATGAATGCAAGAACGACAAGTGAATTGGTGCTACAGCTGCACCACATAATCCTATTCAATAATACTACCGATTGCATGCATGGAAAATAGTTTTAGCGCTAGGAAAACTATTAAGCAAAAGTAATGCTCCAAACTAGAGCTAGAACTTAAATAATTCACTACCGGTAGTATACTATTTGTAAAATCTTGGGAAAATTCTACCGCATAGGCATCGCTGATTAGGAACAGTACCAACTGGAATTACTCAAAAAGGAATTATAAAACTCCCCGAGTAATTAAAACACTGCAGAAAGCCACTAGACAGTTTCTGCAGAAGTTTTTACTATAAGCCTATCTTTTTAATTCACGATGAGATTCCCCTCGTTCCACTGAATCCAGGGACATATCATACGCGATTTTTGGAGCTACGGATCTTCTTCTACGAATTTATTACTCCGAAAAGGCCATTAACTCAAACGATTAAACTGTACTAAACCTTGCTGCAAAAGCCTGAACCAAAGGTACAACGAGATTCTACACGACTCACTGAATCTACACATATTTTATTTGTAATTTTTGGCTAAGCGGTTTAATTTCTATGCAATTTACAAGTTTCTACCGAAATCTGTCAACTAAAACGATTAACGAAAATTAACCAGTCAACTGTGTCTGTTGACTGGTCAAAGCGTCTGCTGACTGGGCGTCTGACTAGTCAACGCCTGAATCTGACCGGTCAACGAACGATCTAAGCCGCTGATCTGAAATCTGACGGTGGCTGCAGTCTTACCGGAAACAAGCGACGAAACGGACTCCGGACGATGCGGCGAGTTCCGGACGGCGGTGGCGATCGGTTCCGGCGTCGGGATTTTTCCTGCGCGGAGGGAGACGGTCAACGAGCGGTTCAAGATCGTCAACGAGGCGCGCAAGACGACGCGCGTACGTGCGGGTGTGCGTGCATGCGTGCGTGCGCAACGCGTAGGCGCGCAGCGAGTAGCGCGCGCGTAGGGCAGCAGCTAGCGCGCAGCAGCGCATGCGGCAGCGGCGCAAGCAGTAGCGCGCGCGCAGCGAGCAAGCAGCGGGACGGCGGCGCTGCAGCAGTGCGTAGCACAGCAGCACGCAGGCGCAGCAGGGCGGCGGCGCGCGCAGCGAGTGGAGGCGGCGCTGGCGCGGAGTGCGGGGCGGCGGGGTCGCGGCTGCAGCGCAGCGCGCGGGCGCTGGCGCGGCGATGGCGGTAGGCGGCGCGGCGGGTGGAGGCGGCGCGATGGCGGCGGTGGTGCGAGGTGCGGGCGGTGGCGAGGTGGGGGATGGCGCCGGCGGCGTGTACCTGCGGTGGCGGCAGGGACCGGCGGCGATGGCGGGCGGCGCTGGTGGCGGGGATCGGCGCGGGGCAGCGTCCGCGGGAAGAGGGCGACGGCGGCGGGGTCCTTGCGGCCGGCGGCGGCGCGGCACGCGGAACGAGGCGGAGGCGGCGCGATCGCGGGCAGGGAGGCGGGCGGTCGAGGCGGCGGGGTAGGGCACGGATCCCGAGGCCAGGTGGGGTCCTTTTGAGGGCCCCAAGCGGAATCCTAGGCTGAAACGGCGCAGAGTTGGTATCGGATTCGGACTCGGTCCGGAATTTCGGACCGTTTTCCGACGATTCACTAAAACGGCGACAACTTTTCCGTACGAGCTCCGAATCGAGTGATTCTTGCTCCTACGGTTTAAGTCGAGGGGAACAATCTAGGCCCAAGGTTTGAGCGAAACCACTAGGCTACAAGGGTGGACAATGCTAGTCCTACAAAAGCCTCGTAGCAAAATAGAATAGGGATTTGAAAATAGCGTTTCGCCGAACCCTTTTCACTTGACGGTTTTGTATGGAAAAGCATGATGCATTGATATGAATGATATGAAAGACCAAATCTAAAATTTGGGATGTGACAAGACTAACCCCCTTAAGATGAATCTCGTCCTCGAGATTCGGCGCGGCTAGCAAATAGGTGCGGGTAGTCCTCTCGGATGTCATCCTCACGCTCCCTGGTGGCTTCCTCTTCAGTGTGGTGGCTCCATTGCACCTTGAAAAACTTGATCGTCTTGGTACGGGTAATCCTCTCTGCTGTCTCCAGAATCTTGACCGGTTTCTCCTCATAGGTCAAGTCGTTCTCAAGCTGAACCTCCTCTAGCGGTACAGTGTCTCTCTATGGTGTATCCACCATCTCCGGATGGCACTTCTTCAGCTGGGACACGTGGAACACATTATGAACAGCGGACAGAGCCTCTGGCAACTCCAACTGGTAAGCAAATTCTCCCTTGCGTGCTAAGACTCGATACGGTCCAATAAACCGAGGTGCCAGCTTACCCTTAATTCCAAATCTCTTGATTCCACGAAGCGGCGACACTCTGAGGTATGCTCTATCACCTATCTCATACACCACTTCCTTGCGCTTGGCGTCGGCGTAGCTCTTCTGCCTTGATTGTGCTACCTTCAGTCTGTCCCTAATCAAGGCGACCTTCTCCTCAGCATCCTTGATCAAATCAGGTCCAAACAACTGACGTTCTCCTACTCCATCCCATAGCAATGGTGTTCGGCACCGTTTCCCATATAGCACATCGAACGGTGACGTCTTGATGCTGGTTTGATAGCTGTTGTTGTAGGAAAACTCCGCATACGGCAAATTTTCATCCCAACTAGAACCATGAGCCAAAGCGCAAGCTCTCAGCATGTCTTCCAAAATCTGATTCACCCTCTCGGTCTGTCCATCAGTCTGTGGGTGAAACGTTGTGCTAAACTCCAATCTAGTACCAAGTGACTCGTGTAGCTGGCGCCAGAAGTGTGAGGTAAATTGGGTTCCTCTATCAGATACGATACTCTTGGGAACTCCGTGTAGGCACACAATCCTGTCCATATAGGTGTTGGCCAACTTTGCACTCGTATAGGTCGTCTTTACCGGTATAAAGTGGGCTACCTTGGTCAAATGGTCGACCACTACCCAAATAGAGTCATATCCTGACCTGGTACTGGGTAATCCTGTGATAAAGTCCATTCCCACTCTATCCCACTTCCAATCCGGCACAGGCAATGGCTGTAACAGTCCTGCTGGCTTCTGGTGTTCTGCCTTCACTCGGCTACATACATCACATAGGGCAATATGCTTGGCGATATCTCCCTTCATGTTGTTCCACCAGAATCTGCTCTTCAAATCCATATACATCTTTGTGTTGCCCGGATGTATGGAGTATGGCGAGTTATGAGCCTCCTGCAGAATCAACTCCCTTATCTCCGGATCGCTGGGCACACACAAACGATCTCCATACCACAAGGTACCATGTTCATCCTCGCGAATATCCTTTTCACGATTCTCCTTCATCTTTTCCTTTATCTCCTCTATTTCCTTGTCTCCTACCTGAGCCTTTATGATCTTGTCCTGTAGCGTCGGTTGGACTTCCATTGTAGCCAGGTATCCTTCAGATACTACCTCCAGTCTAAGGTCCTTGAATTGCTTGCACAAATCCTCGGGCAATTCACCAATTGTCAATCCATTGGCATAAACCTTCCGGCTCAGAGCATCTGCTACTACATTGGCCTTTCCTGGGTGGTATTGCAGATTCATATCATAATCCTTGATAAGTTCCAACCATCTCCTTTGCCTCATGTTCAGTTCCTTCTGCGTAAATATGTACTTCAGGCTCTTGTGGTCGGTGTACATATCACAGTGTTTTCCCATTAAGTAATGCCTCCATACCTTGAGCGCATGAACCACTAACGCTAACTCCAAGTCGTGTGTGGGGTAATTCCGCTCATGGTGCTTTAGTTATCGCGAGGCATACGACACTACTCTCCCATCTTGCATCAGCACACTCCCAAGTCCCTGTCGAGAAGCATCGCAGTACACTTGGAAATCCTTCTAAAGATCTGGTAAACATAGAACTGGGGCGGTCACTAGTCGACGCTTCAGTTCCTGAAAGCTGGCTTCACATACGTCTGACCATTCAAACTTCCTCTCCTTCTTCAGAAGTTCAGTCATCGGCTTAGCAATCTTGGAAAAGTTTTCAATAAACCTCCTGTAATATCCAGCAAGTTCCAAAAAGCTTCGTATCTCTCCTGCATTCTTGGGTGCTTCCCACTCAGTTACTGCAGTCACTTTGCTTGGATCAACAGCGACTCCTTCTCCTGACACTACGTGTCCAAGAAACCCAACGGTGTTAAGCCAGAACTCACACTTGCTGAATTTCGCGTACAGCTTGTGTTCCCTCAGCTTCTCCATAATCAGTCGCAGATGCTTCTCATGCTCAGCATCATCTTTGGAATATATCAGTATGTCGTCAATAAACACCACCACGAACTTGTCCAAGTATTCCATAAATACCTTGTTCATCATGGTCATGAAATACGCCGGGGCATTCGTTAGTCCAAAAGACATAACCGTATACTCATATAAACCATACCTAGTGGTGAAGGCGGTTTTTGGTACGTCCTGCTCTCGGATCTTCAATTGAAAGTAGTCTGATCGCAGATCAATCTTGCTGAACACCTTTGCTCCTTCCAGTTGATCAAACAAATCATTTATGTTCGGCGGAGGGTACTTGTTCTTGATAGTCACTTCATTCAGCGAGCGATAGTCCACCACTAATCTCTTGGTGCTGTCTTTCTTTTCCACAAACAGAACAGGTGCACCCCATGACGACGCACTAGGCTGAATGAATCCCTTTTCCAGCTGCTCCTTCAACTGTTTCTTCAATTCCTTCAGCTCATCCACATCCATCTTATATGGTTTCTTTGCTATAGGTCCTGTTCCCGGCAACTCTACTTCCCTGTCAGGTGGCATTCCTGGCAGCTCTTCCGGAAACACGTCGGGGTAATCCCTAATCACTGGCACAGTATCCATGCTAACCCCCTTAAGAGAATTCAACTTACACCTTCCTGGTCGTACAGCCGACTTGAATCTAATCCTCTTACCATTCGGGGTTTTGAGTGAAACAGCTCGCTGTGCACAATCTATGTGTCCCTCATGCATAGACATCCAATCCATACCCATAATAACATCCAACCCCTGTGATTCTAACACTACCAAATGTGCGATGAAGTTGTGTGTTCCAATCCTCACAGTTAAATCGCGACATCCCGCGCTAGCTATCATATCTCCTCCAGGTGAACTCACTCTAATAGACCTTTTCATAGACTCAGTAGGTAACTTATACTTATCCAAAATGCTCTTGATATGAATGAATGCGATGCACCAGTATCGAAAAGTATAAGTGCAGGGTAAGTTTAGAAAGAATCAACTACGATAATAGGATTCTACCCACGCATATGATCAATCAACAACAAACAATAGCAGACAATCACAAGCAAGTAACACATCAACAAACAAGTGATCCAGCAACATCCCAGGGGTTATCCTAGCAGTATATACCTACTGAAATAGTTTTGCAAGAGTTGGCAATGGTTAACTAAACAGTTAATCAACTAAACAATAAAAACAGCAATCTGCCAGAACAGTCCAGCAGCGTTCGCGAATTTTTCTGCCTGATTTAAACTCGTCAGAAAATTTAGCTGATTTTTGTACATATAGTACAGAGAGTTTCGCATCAGCCCAATTTTTTTCAGATTTTTCTGAGTTACCAGAAAAATATGAAAAATCGCGCAGTACTGCTGTATCAGCAGAAAACTACAGCGAAAATAACACAGACAGTAACCAAATTGCCATAACTCTTTCATAAAATTCGTACAAATAATTCCTGGAATATTGGAGTACACAAATAAGCAACTAAACACTCTTAAACTAGCACGAACTAAGCTTCACAACGATCGAGACTAATCCTAACGAGTTTACCTAACGAGGACTAATTGGTGGACTTCTAACTACTTCTTGAAGAGGTTGAGGTAGGTCTTTGCGGTCATGCGTTGACGCTTCGGCTCGCGGTACAACCATGGCGGCGGAGTGTACACTTCTCCTGAATCATCACTTGAGATCTCGAACTCCACCTCTTCTGGATCCTCCTCCTCTTCTTCACTTTCAGTTGCAACTGCAACAACTTCATCTCCTCCACCATCATCGTCTCCATCATCATCATCATCATCTCCACTGTCATCATCATCCCCATTGTTGCCATCATCTCCATTGTCATCATCAGAAGGTGGATTCAGTTGTGCCTGGAGAGCGGCAATCTGGGCTGTCATAGCTTCAATAGTTTGATCCCTTTCCTGGACTGTCCCTTGCAGCTGTTGTATGTTCTGGGTGTTCTCCTGCACCGTACCATGAAGATGAGCTATGGTTGCATCTCTGGCTATCAGGGCATTCTCCAGAACTCCCACAGCTTCATGCAAGGTGTCAATCTCTTGTCCTTGGACCACCATACCATTGCTAGTAAAATCTGCAATCTCCTTTATCATCCTCACCTTCTCTGCTAGAGCTCCATTCTCCCTTTCCATGTCCTCTATGTGCTTTCGACGGGGCGGCATGTTGTTCCTGTCGCCCGGGGTAACCACAATGTTCCCATCTTCATCACGCCTTCTATAGTCACGGTAGGGTGAATCTGCTGGCAGTAGGTGTCGGACATTATGGCACTGGCGAGACAGGGCTTCATGTATGGCCAAGTTGATTCCAAGTCCCCAGTTGTAGTATGTCTTGGTGTAGATCAAGTGCACGGGGTTTGGCAAGACGGCATCTCTGAATATGAAGGCAGTGATCTCCCATGCATCCTCTCCATATCCATAGGTGTACAGCCTTCTTCCCTTGAACATGGGCAGTGGCAATCCCAATGACTGCGAGAGCTGAGCTAACTGCCTTGCAAAGAGCCTTGGTGACTCCATGGTGACATACTCAGTCCTGACGTCTCCCATCTACCAAGTAAAAGAGGAAAGTGTGAGAATAGCATATGGTAAGAATTTACGAGGGTGAAATGCATAAGATGAAAGACATAGTTAATATAGGCTTTATTAAATCTATGGCTTCCTAATCCAATCCTAGGTCACGATCCTACAGTCGACACACGGGCTCTGATACCATCCTGTAACACCCCGGTTCTGAAAAGACCGTGGCCTCTATGTGACATGCCAATCCCTGGATCGGTTCATTGGCCCACAATAGAGTAAGATAGATAACATAGCAAAATATCCGTGTATCATAAATATCGAAGATCCAGAGTACCATTATTACAATAAAAGCTTAGCACAAAGCTAGCTCAAATTATTCAGGTAGCAACGTAAATAAAGTAAATCCTCCATTCTTCAAATTGCCCACAAGTGAACAAGTGCCGAGTGGAGTACCGTGGCCTATAACGATCAATCAGAATCGGAATAACCTGCAACATAAAACGTAGCAGCCCCGAAGGGTCAATACATGGAATGTATGGCAAGTAGAGCTAGTAAAGGAGACAATAGTGCTAACATCTACATGCATATTTGGCAATTGGAGCTGTGTCTGGCTTGCATTTGCAAATACATTTGTCCTACTTTCATAAACAGTTTTGATTTTCTTTGAAAAGATCCCAATTAAGTTAACCCAACAATATTAAAACAATTATGAAATTAGAATGAGCGAGAAACATGTCATGGAATCAATATCAAGCAACTCAGATGTCCATAACCGAGGACACGGCTAATCGATTAGATTATACACCCTGCAGAGGTTTGTACACTTTACCCATGTGACTTGGCCAGCCCAGCTCATACCATCACTCTCATTTTGAGTGGTGATAGGGAGAAGTCCAAGAAGAGACTGTTCGGGAAGTAGCTCCTCAATCCCGACGCGCACCGGTCCAACCTACCAAAATTCTACATCTCTGGATACGCGGGTTCGAGTTACCACAACCTACTAAGTCCAACCAACCGCCCATTCCATTATTGGCACATGGTTGTACACGTAAGCTACACAATAAAGAAGCCAATCACTCTCTCTTGATACCTGGGTGCCTTTCCGCAATGAAACCACCAAAAATTATCAATACCATCACACCCAGATGATTCATTGATTAAGTTGTTTTAGTTTTCACAAACCAATACTTTTTGAAACAAGTTTCAATGATGTAACCCAGTCCTCGTTCAACATAGCATGGCTAAGCACATCTACCAACGGTGGTTCATCTACAAGGAAGGTCCTACCACATAATAGGACATAGCATAGCGATAGTATCATCCTTCACATGCATCTACAAAATACACGACAATGCATTGAAAATAGTAGGACGATATCATGAACAAAGTAGCATCTACTTGCCTCGGTTGTAGCGGTCGGAAGAACAATCCACACACGAGCAAGCGTTGCACTCGTCACAATCTACACGATACAATTGCATTCATAAACAAACAATCCACAACATATGCAACAAATATGATGCATGAATGCAAGAACGACAAGTGAATTGGTGTTACAGCTGCACCACATAATCCTATTCAATAATACTACCGATTGCATGCATGGAAAATAGTTTTAGCGCTAGGAAAACTATTAAGCAAAAGTAATGCTCCAAACTAGAGCTAGAACTTAAATAATTCACTACCGGTAGTATACTATTTGTAAAATCTTGGGAAAATTCTACCGCATAGGCATCGCTGATTAGGAACAGTACCAACTGGAATTACTCAAAAAGGAATTATAAAACTCCCCGAGTAATTAAAACACTGCAGAAAGCCACTAGACAGTTTCTGCAGAAGTTTTTACTGTAAGCCTATCTTTTTAATTCACGATGAGATTCCCCTCGTTCCACTGAATCCAGGGACATATCATACGCGATTTTTGGAGCTACGGATCTTTTTCTACGAATTTATTACTCCGAAAAGGCCATTAACTCAAACGATTAAACTGTACTAAACCTTGCTGCAAAAGCCTGAACCAAAGATACAGCAAGATTCTACACGACTCACTGAATCTACACATATTTTATTTGCAATTTTTGTCCAAGCGGTTTAATTTCTACGCAATTTACAAGTTTCTACCGAAATCTGTCAACTAAAACGATTAACGAAAATTAACCAGTCAACTGTGTCTGTTGACTGGTCAAAGCGTCTGCTGACTGTGCGTCTGACTAGTCAACGTCTGAATCTGACCGGTCAACGAACGATCTAAGCCGCTGATCTGAAATCTGACGGTGGCTGCAGTCTTACCGGAAACAAGCGACGAAACGGACTCCGGACGGTGCGGTGAGTTCCGGACGGTGGTGGCGATCGGTTCCGGCGTCGGGGTTTTTCCTGCGCGGAGGGAGACGGTCAACGAGCGGTTCAAGATCGTCAACGAGGCGCGCAAGACGGCGCGCATACGTGCGGGTGTGCGTGCATGCGTGCGTGCGCAACGCGTAGGCGCGCAGCGAGTAGCGCGCGCGTAGGGCAGCAGCTAGCGCGCAGCAGCGCATGCGGCAGCGGCGCAAGCAGCAGCGCGCGCGCGCAGCGGGACGGCGGCGTTGCAGCAGCGGGACGGCGGCGCGGAGTGCGGGCGCGGCGATGGCTGTAGGCGGCGCGGCGGGTGGAGGCGGCGCGATGGCGGCGGTGGTGCGAGGTGCGGGCGGTGGCGAGGTGGGGGATGGCGCCGACGGCGTGTACCTGCGGTGGCGGCGGGGACCGGCGGCGATGGCGGGCGGCGCTGGTGGCGGGGATCGGCGCGGGGCAGCGTCCGCGGGAAGAGGGCGACGGCGGCGGGGTCCTTGCGGCCGGCGGCGGCGTGGCACGCGGAACGAGGCGGAGGCGGCGCGATCGCGGGCAGGGAGGCAGGCGGTCGAGTCGGCGGGGTAGGGCACGGATCCCGAGGCCAGGTGGGGTCCTTTTGAGGGCCCCAAGCAGAATCCTAGGCTGAAACGGCGCAGAGTTGGTATCGGATTCGGAAATCGGTCCGGAATTTCGGACGGTTTTCCGACGATTCACTAAAACGGCGACAACTTTTCCGTATGAGCTCCGAATCGAGTGATTCTTGCTCCTACGGTTTTGTAAAGTCGAGGGGAACAATCTAGGCCCAAGGTCTGAGCGAAACCACTAGGCTAAAAGGGTGGACAATGCTAGTCCTACAAAAGCCTCCCGCAGGAGCCTCGTAGCAAAATAGAATAGGGATTTGGAAATAGCGTTTCGCCAAACCCTTTTCACTCGACGGTTTTGTATGAAAAACCATGATGCATTGATATGAATGATATGCAAGCAAATCTAAAATTTGGGACGTGACACCACGTCCATGGTTTGAAGGCCATAAAAGCGAGGTAGATCGGTACGACGTCGACGGGAGGCAACGAAACCCTAGCCATGTTGGCATGGAGGAGGAGAGGGCGGGTAAAGGTTTGCGTGAAGGTTGTAGGTATCTGGTGTTGTGAAGTATGGGGTGCTTTAAAAAATTACAAATGCGGGGTGCTTGAATTTAGCTCTTTTCTTGCAAAATGAAAATCTAGATATTCTTTTGCGCTAGCTCAACCGGTGATCGATCTTGCACTTGATAGTGACCTACCAAGCTCATGCACGGACACATGCATCTATTGAGAACCCAACAGAATATTACTACCATATCTATATGCTGATGGAAATGCGCCTGAGAGGGGTTGCAATCAACACCTGACGTTTCCCTCCCGATCTGGCAACATATATTCCTTCAACGAATAATCTACAGTCCATTTCGATCGAGTGCTCTCCCGTACACGCAATCTGCAGCACTAGCTCATGGCCTGCTTGATCCAGAGACCGGTCCCCAAAATTATTGGGTAAGGCATGCATGCGGAAACACGGAATTGTTGGAAAGGAACTGCAGCACTATAGGTGAAGAAATCTCTCTTGGACGCAAGCATTTTTCTTCGGAAAACAACGTCTCTCCCTAGATCAATACACCACTAGTCAGAGACACTAAGTATGCACACACCCTGAAAGAAAAAACAAAGAAAAATAAATAAAAAAGATCATGCCAGCAATAGTTAGACCCAAACCACCACCAAGTACAATACGTTGACCAGATGATCCAAAGCGAACTGCAAGATGAAAATAGTGTACCAACATCGATGTCGCCCAATCAAAGATTGTAGGTTATCACCTTCGGAAAAATCATAACTTTTCAATTGATGTTTTCAACAAGAACCATTGTCAGGTACAACCAATAAATACCAAATCAAGTTTTCACCTTGAACATCGAGACTTGGTACTCGAAGAGCATCACCGAAACGACAGTTCCTAAGTGTTACCACTCCAACACACTGAGATCGCCCCTACAAAACATCAAATCCTAGGGTCACATGCACGTGTGCGATATCCAGGTATGAACAACGTCTTGCACCCTTGCCCACGCAACATCATCTGAAGCAATGTATTCATCTTTTCAAGACTTTCGCCTCTTCCAATACCTTCTATCTTCCAATCAAAGCCATCTTGACATTCCCTGCCTCTGCAAACACCGTGCAAATCGCAGACAACGAAATGCCCCATGGTGTTACACATAAGCAGAGCTTCACGACACATCACACATACCCTTCGAAACCACACTGGCAGAAAGTTGTAGGCGTACAAGAGCAATCCCATCCACCAACGGTCCAGGAGCACAATAGGCCACCCGTGAACTCTGCCGACGGAGTAATCCGGAACTCGGCGGCGGCTAAGGGGTTTAAGGGGAAGAAAACAGATTCAATGTTTTTCTCTATTTGGTATTCCGTCTCCTTCTTGATTTTGTTTCGTTATAAAATAAGGGTAAAAATAACCAATATTATTGCGCAGACTTAATTAGCTTACATAAGATTTACAGAACAAATTAATGATTTACTAGTAGTAAAGTTGCTCTTCGATCGGTACCAGTTGGCACTTTCATCCTTTTTTCCTCTGTTTCTTAGCTATCTATGGAGTACATTTATTCTGAAGCGAGGTATACTAACTACTTTCTCTGTTTAGAAATATAAGATGTTTAGATTTGTAAAAGAGATGTATCTAGACATCTTTTAGTGTATAGGTTCAAATAAATCTAGACACTAAAAAGGTGTCTAGATACATCTACTTCACGAACCTAAAATATCTTATATTTCCAAACGGAGAGAGTGCAATCCAACAAATTATAAGTTTGATTAAAAATTAAAATTAATAAATTAAACAAAGAGTTATTGCATCCACACTTCCATCTCCTGTGTTTCTTCAGCTGCGCTCTTACTGAAAACTTGAGGTTGCCACAAACTCTCACACACGTACGTCCATGGACGTTCACGATATCAGTACAAACTACGTACAAATTAAAGCAGCAATACTATATCCACGGTATATGTTGAAATTGATTGATTCATTTCTCGATGAACCCGGTCATCCTGAGGACGAGGTTCCTGACGTTCCGGAGGTCCCGCCCTTTGAGCGTCCTCCCTTTCCCGGCGCACATGGAGTAGGCCGCCGTCGACCTTCCTGCGAGCCTCCTCCGCCGCTCGGCAAGAACGTGCGGCGGCACGGCCCTCTTCGCGTCGCTGGTGGTACAGCCGAAGTCGCGGTCGTCGGCGCTGCTCCCGTCCGCGGACGGCTGGTCTGACGCCGTCCAGGAGCGAGAGCGCCGCTTCCGGCCAGGCACGGCGACCGGGGCAGACAACCCCGGCGAGGACGCCTTTGTCATGAAGTCGTCTACGCTGCTGTCGTCGACGCTGTCATGGAGGAGGTGGTCGGGGTAGTAGGAAGGCCAGAGGACTTCGGCCTCTTGGAGCTCCTGATCCATGGCCTCCCCGGCCGGCCGTGTGTCCGGGAAGGCAGGAGCTCGGGTGCCATGGCCAGGGGGGATATATAGCGGTGGGTTCGTTGTGCGGTGGAAGGAAGGGGAAGCTAAGGTAAGGTGTGGCGTGTCTTGGTGAGCAAGCAGAGTTTCTTGGGGAGTTGGCAACTGGATCGGAGGAGTAGTGGCGGTTCCGGACAAACTAGGCTAGCTGTGGGTGGGCACGAGCTGCACGGAAGGAAGAAGGGCCGGGTTGATGTGGAGTGCGGTGCACCCTAACACCCTATCCTGTTCCGCCACGTGGACGTCGTGCACCGCCGTCCGGGACGTGATGACACATATTGTGCACGTCCGCTCAAGTCCTCTGGCGATCAAGTCGTGTACGTATGCCGTTCGTGTGTCGCCGTACTAATCGATCGCGGTGTAGGAATGTATGTACGGGAGATGAGGTTTAGCATGGTGTCTTCTCCTAGGGTAAACTTTGCTCGTTAATTGGACCAGGTGACAGAATTTCACACGGCAAGACATCTCGTTTAATTCATGCATGGGTCATACATGGCATCTTCAGTGCTCTGCTAATCTCTTTGACCAATTCAAAGCGCAAAGTAAGTTGACTAGATTTCGAGTTGAATTATAGACGGGTTCAGACTTGAGACTCGATCGAGTGATTCTGGATTGAAGTGAGGACATATAGGAGTATATCTCCTATATGTCGTGTAGTCATCCTTCGATGAAGCCGGTCATCCGCAGCACGGAGTTGCGCAGGTGCCGCAGGTCGCGCGCCCGCTGCCGCTGCCGCCCCGACCGCAGCGACGCGTACGGCGCCACCGGAGCACTCTCCCGGCCGGAGACCAGCAGGTGCGGCGGCACCACCATCTTGTTCTTGCCGCCGCGGTCGATCTCCAGGTCGTCCTCAGTACTACCATCTTTCCACCGTATCACCAGCACGGGGCCCCTGCTCGGAACGTCCACCGGCCGAGACAGCGCCGCGCGCCGCTGCCTGTGCAGCCACGTCGGCATGCTCGCCGGCGCCGCCGGTTGCGGAGGCTTGTGGTCATCGTCGGCGTGGGTGTGGCACGCGTGGTACTCCGGCCAGAGTACCTCCACCTCGTCGAGCTCTTCCATTGCCACCGCGGTAAGGTGGCCGCTGGCACTGGCCAGAGTCCCTCGAGTGCAGTGCCGAGAGCTGCCGTCGAGCAGTGCCCGGGATGCCGCCCTTTATACGGACCCGCGCGGGGTAACTGATGTGGGGTAATTCCACCGAAATATTTCGCGACGACGACCGTTCGCTGGGCGAGCTCCACTCGCTTCGTGAAAGCTAGCAGGCGGTGGGGAGAGGTGTGGATCGCGGTGGCGCCGTCCCGCCGCGGGCTCCGGACGCGGCGCCGGAACACACGTCTGTTTGCCTTCCTGGTACGCAACTGTGCATGCCGTGTTTGCAGCGTCACTGATCGACCAATCACGCGCGTAAGTGCAACTCGCCCCTGGACTCTACAAGTCGATGCCATACACTTCCGATTGTTCACTCCACGTGTAATAAGAGTACTAATA
This sequence comes from Avena sativa, assembly GCA_916181665.1. Lineage (NCBI taxonomy): Eukaryota > Viridiplantae > Streptophyta > Magnoliopsida > Poales > Poaceae > Avena > Avena sativa. Next base: position 361,627,184 of record OV702279.1, on the reverse strand, counting down.
GCTGCTGCAATTCTGCACGCTACTATCTTTTTTCTTTTTTTCTTTTTTTTTTCGGGTAAAAGGGGATTATGTTATGCAATAGGGATTACAAGGAGGTTGAGATCAAGTGCCTGAGTAACACAATCAGGTCCTGACCCTAACCATACGACAGTTCGTGCATCAAAGTTTGCGAGACAGTGACTTACCCTATTCTGCTATCTATCCACTTTTACAAATGACACAACTCTGTTATCACTCATTAACGCCTTAATCTCTGAAATGATCTGGATCAAAGATGACCTATCTTGAGTCCGAGTAGAAGCCGCCTCCACTAAGTATGCACAATCTGACTCCACCATGATTGACATATTAGACCATTCGAGACACCGGCGGACCTTGGGCCGAAATTCTGGGGGAGGGGGGGGGGGGGGGGCGAAATTTAAGCTTTAGGCTGACTTTAATTGACAAATAGGCTAAATACATATAAAAAATATGCAATTTCTTCATAGGATGGGGGGCGATAGCCCATTTCGCCCCCATTAAGGTCCGCCAGTGATTCGAGAGCAAGCCAGAGTTCTTCTTCGCAGGCTTTAGCTTCAGCTTCTAGTGGATACAGACAATTAAATAGTTGTCGGCATGCCAAGAAAATAATTTTGCCTTTTTTATCACGTAGGATCATGCCGGCTCCTGCTGAACCATCAAAGTTAAGTTTAACGTAACCTGCTGGAGGTCTCGTCCATTGCTTCACAAGTGTTAATTTCACTGGATCAGCACCAAGTGTTGGATGACTATAGACCTCCGTTGCCTTATCCTTGATAATATCATCTCTGATGCTTGCCAACCTTCAGATTGTGCACATATGAATCACTCTACAGATGGTAGCGGCTTAGCGTGTGTAACCTCATTGCAAGCATACCATGGGCGCCAAGTAATCAGCTTAAAGGCCTCCATCATAGATGGCTCGATAGACTCAATTACAGACCTGAACCATAGTGAAGGGTGTTAGTTTAGCTTTGCAATAGACTAGTCTAGATATATTCGGTAGCACTTTAATCTTGCGTATCTAGACACTAAACTGAGAGAGGGAGAGAGGGATCTGAGAGGAGGGAAAACCACATGCGCCCTGGCTCGACAAGCACGAGCCAGAGGGGATGCCAGAGCTTGTGCCGGAGCTGGAGCCGCCATCGTTAGCCATGGGAATAGGGGGAGGGGGTGTTAGATGTATATATTTGTATGTTATATTTCCCCCATATGTTAGGGGGCTTCCTGCATATTTGCTCTGTACCTGTACTATATATTGTGGCCTTTGGCCCCCAGAACAATACAAGTTGCATATTCCTGACATGGTATCAGAGCTAGGTTAGCCTCCTCCTACTCGCAACTTCGTCGCTGTAGCCGCCACCATCCCTGTCGCTAACGGTCTTGCCGTTGTCGCCGCCGTCGGTCGCCGCTTAGTTTCTAGTCGTTTCCGTCGTTGCCGTTTCATCTTCTGATCTAGATCCGATCCAGATTGGTCTTCGCTGGTCTTCTCCGATCCGATTTAATCTCCACACGCGGATGGTAAAGCCCTGCAGATTGATTCGACGCGTGACTCCCTGGCGCCCCTGTAGCCTTGACGCGGTACTCCTCCCTGGCGCCCTGACGCGGTACTGCGCGTGACGCGGTGACTTCCCTGGCGCCCTGACGCGGTACTCCTCCCTGGCACCCTAACGCGCAGCGGTGACAGCTCCTGGCGCCCCCTGACGGTACTGCTCCGCGTCGGTCCTCTGCTCCTATCGGCCCGTCAAGGATCGCTGTCCCCGCCTCCCTGACGATGCTGCGTCCGCGTGTCCCGCCTGGACCCGCTCACTGCCGCCCTGACGCCCGCGTGGACCCGCCCCCTGACGCTGCGTCCACGTGACCCGGCGCTGCCTCCCGACGATTCCCTGCCTCCCGCCACGTCCCGCCTAGCCCGCCGCTGGCCGGATCCGGCCCCACACTTGTCGGTTTTTGTTTGTTTGCGTCAGGATAGCTCAGATCTAGATCTGATCTGTGTCTAAAAAGAGAGAGAGAGAGAGAGAGAGAGAGAGATGTCTTCTTCATCGGGTTATGTTGCGATTCCTCACTGCCAGGTGGTCTTTGATGGCGCGAATTATCCTGATTTCGCTGCCTTTATGCGCGTTCACATGCGCGGTCTGCGTCTTTGGGGTGTGCTCTCCGGCGAGGTCTCCTGTCCGCCATGCCCCCTGCTCCTGTGGCTCCTCTTCCGCCGACGCCGATTGTTCTCGGTGCTGATGCTTCTCAGGAAGCCAAGGATGCTGCTCAGAGTGCTGATGATAATGCTGTTGCTGCTTATGACCTGAAGTTCAAGCAGTACTCTTCTGATCTCGAGACCTATCGACACGCTCTGACTGCTTACACTCAGTGGGTTGATGAGGATGCTCGTGCTGCTGCTGTTCTCACCTCCAGTGTTCTGCCCCAGTATGCTGCTGAGTTCATGAGTCTCCCTACTGTTGCCGCTCAGTGGGCTCATCTTCGCCAGCGCTATCAGCCATCTGGGGATGCTCTTTACCTGTCTGTGGTTCGCCAGGAGCATGCTCTCCAGCAGGGTGATTCTACTATTGATGAGTTCTATACTCAGAGTTTTGCTATCTGGCGTCATCTTGATTCTCTTTGTACTGCTGTTTGTGGCACATGCTCGTGTTGCCAGATTGTGCGCTCGGATTTGGAGTTTCATCGCATCTATGAGTTTCTGTCTCGGCTCCGCCAGGAGTTTGAGCCCCGTCGTGCTCAGCTGAATGCTCGTGGTCGTGTTCCGCTCTCTGAGGTGTTGTTTGAGCTTCGGGCTGAGGAGACCCGTCTCCGTGGTGCTGGTCTTCTTGCGGTTCCCTCTGTGCTTGCTACCCGTGGTCCTCCTATGCCGTCTGTTCCCTCGACTCAGCCGCGGTCCTCTGTGTCGCCGCCGATACTACCCACTCCTCCAGGTCAGGGTCAGAGTCAGCACCAGCAGTTTTAGGGTCCGAGTCAGCACCAGCAGTTTCAGGGCCAGAGTCAGCCCCAGCAGGCTCGTAGTCAGGGTCATCGTGGTTCTCTTCGTCACTGCTCTTACTGTAACAAGGATGGCCACACTTGGGCCACCTGTTATACACGGGATCCCAGTTTACGTCAGCAGCACCAGGCTCGTGGGCAGTCGGCTCCTTCTGGATCTTCCGCAGTTGCTCTCTCCGATCAGGACATTATCAGGAGTCTTCGCGGTCTGCTTGCTGCTACAGGCTCTTCTTCGACAGGCACTGCTGGTTCTGTGACTGATTCTTCAGGCCCTGTGCGACCACCACCTTCTACACAGTCAGGTACGTCCCCATGGTATCTGGATTCTGGAGCTTCTTTTCATATGACCTCCGAGTCTTCTTTTCTGTCCGCTCTTCGTTCTCTCCCTTCTCCTGTCCGTGTTTTCACAGCTGATGGTACCTCTCTTCCTGTTTCTAGTCGGGGCACCCTCTCTACTTCTTATTTTTCTGTTCCTGATATTTCACATGTCCCTCTTCTTAAGATGAATCTGTTCTCTGCTAGCCAGCTTACTGACTCTGGTTGTCGCGTCATTTTTTATGCTGATTCTTGTGTTGTCCAGGACCGTTGCACGCATGCTCTGGTTGGAGCTGGCCCTCGCAGCCGTGACTCTTCAGGACTTTGGGAGTTAGACTGGCTTCGTGTTCCTTTCGCTGCCACCTCATCCTCCAGTTCTTCTCCAGTCGTCGCCTCTGCTACCAGCTCCTTTCAGCAGTGGCATCATCGTCTTGGTCACCTTTGTGACTCTCGCCTGTCGTCATTAGTTCACCGTGGTCTTCTGGGGTCTGTCTCAGGAGATGGGTCTTTACATTATCAGGGCTGTAGGTTGGGTAAACAGATTTAGCTTCCCTATCCTACTAGCGCGTCTGTATCTCAACGACCTTTTGACTTAGTTCATTCAGATGTTTGGGGTCCGGCTCCTTTCGCTTCGAAAGGGGGCCATCGCTACTATATTTTATTCATCGATGATTTTTCTCGGTACACTTGGTTGTATTTTATGCGCTCTCGTAGTGAGGTGCTCTCCATATATTAGCGTTTTGCGGCCATGGTACGTACTCAATATTCTACCCCCATTCGTGTGTTTCGTGCTGATTCTGCTGGTGAGTATATCTCCCAGATGTTGCGAGGTGTCCTTGCTGAGCAGGGCACTCTTGCTCAGTTCTCCTGTCCTGGCGCCCATGCCCAGAATGGCGTTGCTGAGCGTAAGCATCGTCATCTTCTTGAGACCACCCATGCCATGATGATTGCTTCTTCTCTTCCGCCGCATTTTTGGGCTGAGGCTGTTGCTACATCCGCTTACCTCATCAACATTCAGCCTTCTGCTGCTCTGAAGGGTGGTATCCCTCTTGAGCGCCTATCTGGACAGTCTCCAGACTACTCCATGCTTCGCTTGTTTGGTTGTGTTTGCTATATTCTTCTTGCTCCTCGCGAACACACCAAACTGACCGCTCAGTCTGTTGAGTGTGTTTTTCTTGGATATAGTGATGAGCATAAGGGCTATCGCTGTTGGGACCCTGTTGGTAGTCGGATGCGTATCTCTCGTGATGTTACTTTTGATGAGACGCGCCGTTTCTATCCTCGTCCCACCGCTGGTACCTACCCGGTGGAAGATATCTCTTTTCTTCTCTTTCCTGACACATCTCCTTCTACTCCCATTGTGCCTTCTTCAGGATCTCCTACCCCTGATGTCTCTTCTTCTACACCGTCCTCCTCTGCTCCGTCTAGTTATCCTAGTTCTCCTCGTTCTCCGGAGTCTTCCTCTGCTATTTCTTCTTCTTCATCGTCGTCTCCTGAGTCGTCTTCCTCTGATGAGCTTCCCTCTACTCGTCATGTTCGTCAGCGCCGTGCCCCCAACCGTTACTCTCCTAGTCTGTATGGTCTTTCTGCTGCCTCTGAGCCGACTTCTTATCGGGATGCTGAGCATCATCCTGAATGGCAGCTGGCCATGGCTGAGGAGATTGCTGCGCTTGAGCGCACTGGCACCTGGGATCTTGTTTCTCCCCCTCCCGGTGTTCGTCCTATCACGTGTAAGTGGGTCTATAAGATTAAGACCCGCTCTGACGGATCTCTTGAGCGCTATAAAGCGCGTCTTGTGGCTCGTGGTTTTCAGCAGGAGCATGGTCGTGACTATGATGAGACCTTTGCTCCTGTGGCTCATATGACCACTGTGCGTACTCTTCTTGCTGTTGCTTCTGTTCGTCACTGGTCTGTATCCCAGCTTGATGTTCAGAACGCCTTTCTCAATGGTGCGTTGAGTGAGGAGGTTTATATGCAGCCTCCTCCTAGGTATTCTGTTCCCGAGGGGATGGTTTGTCGTCTTCGATGTTCTCTTTATGGCCTCAAACAGGCTCCTCGTGCCTGGTTTGAGCGCTTTGCTTCTGTAGTGACTGCAGCTGGTTTCTCCCCTAGTGCTCATGATCCGGCGTTGTTTGTTCACACTTCTCCTCGTGGCCGCACTCTTCTTCTTCTCAATGTTGATGATATGATCATTACTGGTGATGATTCTGAGTATATCGCCGTTGTTAAGGCTCGTCTTCGTGATCAGTTTCTTATGACTGATCTTGGTCCTCTTCGATACTTTCTTGGGATTGAGGTTTCCTCCACTTCGGATGGCTTTTACATCTCTCAGGAAAAGTATATTCAGGATCTTCTTGCTCGTGCTGCTCTAGGGGATGAGCGCACTGTTGAGACCCCTATGGAGCTTAATGCTAAGCTTCAGTCTACTGATGGTGATCTTCTTTCTGATCCGACGTGTTATCGTCATCTTGTTGGGAGTCTTGTTTATCTTGCTGTCACTCGTCCTGACATTTCTTATCCTGTTCATATTCTGAGTCAGTTTGTTTCTGCTCCTACCACTGTTCACTACAGTCATCTTCTCCGTGTTCTTCGTTATCTTCGTGGTACGATCACTCGTCGCCTTTTCTTTCCTCGTTCCAGCTCCCTCCAGCTCCAGTGTTATTCGGACGCTACGTGGGCGAGTGATCCTTTGGATCGTCGTTCACTTTCTGCTTACAGTGTGTTTCTTGGTGGTTCGCTCATTGCTTGGAAGACGAAGAAACAGACAGCGGTTTCCCGTTCGAGTGTTGAGGCTGAGTTGCGTGCTATGGCCTTGTTGACTGCTGAGGTGACCTGGTTACGGTGGTTACTTGCGGATTTTGGGGTCTCTATTACCACACCCACTCTGGTTTTGTCTGACAGTACAGGTGCTATTAGTGTTGCACGTGATCCGGTCAAGCATGAGCTTACCAAGCATATTGGTGTTGATGCTTTCTATACACGTGCTCAGGTGCAGGCTCAGGTTGTTGCGCTTCAGTATGTGCCTTCAGATTTACAGTTGGCGGATTTCTTCACGAAGGCACAAACCAGAGCGCAGCATGATTTCTTACTCTCCAAACTCAGTGTTGTGGATCCACCATGAGTTTGAGGGGGGGGGGGTGTTAGATGTATATATTTGTATGTTATATTTCCCCCATATGTTAGGGGGCTTCCTGCATATTTGCCCTGTACCTGTACTATATATTGTGGCCTTTGGCCCCCAGAACAATACAAGTTGCATATTCCTGACAAGTGTGGCGGCGGTGGTGCTTCCCGTCGGCGCAACGCTAAGCCTAGATCGGTAGGGCTTGTAGGTGGGGGGGCTAGGGTACGACTAACCTCGTGAGGAGTGCTGTCGGCCCCCCACCTCCTTTATATAGCGCTGGCGATAGGGGCCCACCAACCAGATAGGGTTGGGCGCCCCTGATCAGGGCACAATTAGGGGCGTGACAGGCCGTTGGGCTCTGTCACGTTGAGATCTATCTAACATTCTCCCCCTAGATCTCGACTTTACTTTTAACTTTGTACTTTACTCGTTTCATCACAGATTGATACATAGAGCATGTTTCATCGTCTCAGCTCAATTGCCGATAGAATCAGACAACCACTATATACCTTCCTGTTTTTGAAACAAATCCTGTTACTTTTGGGCCTCTGTGGTCCAGGAATCATAGGCTTCCCATTAAACCCATGCCGGATATGTGTTCCTTGAACACATTGGGTGGTAAGCCTTTCGTTAGCGGATCCGCAAGCATATCCTTTGTCCTTATATGCTCGAGTCTTATAGTTTGATCCTAGACTTTGTCCTTCACAACATAATACTTTATATCTATAGACTTTGTAGCATTACTCGACTTGTTATTGTGAGCATAGAATACTGCGGGCTCGTTGTCACAGTACATCTTTAGTGGCCTGCTGATGCAGTCAACCACTTTCAAGTCGGGTAAAAATTTCTTTAACCATAACGCCTGTCCCATGGCCTCATAGAATGCTATAAATTCTGCATACATCGTAGATGATGCAACTATCGACTGTTTGGCGCTTCTCCACGAAATAGCACTTCCCGCGAGAGTAAAGACATATCCTGTCGTGGACTTTCTATCGTCTTTATCTCCCGCAAATTCCGCATCTGAATACCCTTTTATCTCTAGGGAATCAGATCTCTTATATGTTAGCATGAGGCCTTTTGTGCCTTGCACATAACGCAAAGCTTTCTTTACCATCTTCCAGTGCTCTATGCCTGGATTCTCTTGATATCTACCGAGTACCCCGGTGATAAAAGCTAAGTCAGGGCGAGTGCACACTTGTGCATACTGTAAGCTTCCAACAGCCGAAGCATATGGTACTGACTTCATTTGATCGATCTCATATTGATTCTTTGGACATTGGGATTTCCCAAAACTATCGCCCTTGACTATGGGAGCAGGTGTTGCATTACTCGCATGCATATTGTATTTCTTTAAAATCTTTTCACAATACGCTTTCTGTGACAGTCCTAACACTCCATTCTTTCTATCTCGGTGAATTTCTATGCCCAAAACATAAATATTCACCAAGGTCTTTCATGTCAAAATTCGATGACAAGAACTTATTTGTCTCTATTAGTAGACTAACATCACTGCTAGCAAGCAGGATGTCATCCACATACAGAATTAGGAAAATATATTTCCCACTTTTGAACTTTGCATAAATGCAGTTGTCCTCAACATTTTCCTTGAATCCAAATCTTTTAATTGTATCATTAAACTTTAAATACCACTGCCTAGAGGCTTGCTTTAACCCATAAATGGATTTCTTTAGGCGGCATCCCATATGTTCCTTCCCCTCCATGAAAAAACCCTTGGGTTGTTTCATGTAAACATTTTCTTCTAAATCTCCATTTAGAAATGCCATCTTAACATCCATTTGATGCAACTCTAAATCAAAATGTGCAACTAGTGCCATGATGATTCTGAAGGAGTCCTTACATGAGACCGGAGAAAAAGTCTTATTGTAATCTACGCCTTCTCTTTGCGTAAAGCCTTTTGCCACAAGTCTAGCTTTGTACTTTTCTACATTCCCATTGGAGTCATACTTTGTTTTGTAGACCCATTTGCATCCTACTGTTTTGGCTCCTTTAGGAATTTCCTCTAAGTCCCAAACATTGTTGGAACTCATTGATTTCATTTCATCTTCCATTGCCTCCACCCACTTGGCTGAGTGAGGGCTACTCATGGCTTCTTCATATGAGGTAGGATCGCCCTCCATATGAACTATGTTGTAGACTTTGTAGATTTCTTTGGAAATGGCTGGTCTTTGTTCTCTTTTAGACCTTCTGAGTTCATCAGACTCTTGCTCATTTCTTGCCTCAGGTTCAGGCACATTTACAGTATGTGGCTGTTCTGGTTCTCTTTCATGCTCAACAGTGGGTTCAGGTGGCTCCTGATGGATAGGTTCCGAACTTTCGCCCATTGTTTTCACGTGTGGAGTCACAACAGGTGCCTGCACCACAACCTCAGGGGTTGTAGATGGTGGCACAACAGGTAGCGAGAAAAATGGCTCCTGAGTCATCGGATTAGGTGCATGCACCCTTTTCTCCTCAAGATCAATTTCCCGAGCTATCGTGCTCCCCCTCATCAATTCGTCCTCCAAGAAGACTGCATGTCTCGTTTCTACAAACTTTGTGTATCTGTCAGGACAGTAGAAACGATAGCCTTTTGACTTACCTGGATAGCCAATGAAGTGGCAAGATACTGTTTTTGGGTCTAACTTTGCAATGTTTGGATTGAAAACTTTTGCCTCAGCTGGGCTCCCCCAGACCCTCAAGTGGTGCAGAGAGGGGACTCTGCCTGTCCACATTTCATACGGTGTTTTGGGCACCAACTTACTTGGTACTCTGTTGAGAATGTGAATGGCGGTTTTAAGCGCCTCTATCCACAATCCCAATGGGAGGGTGGAATAGCTCATCATGCTGCGCACCATATCCATAAGGGTACGGTTGCGCCTTTCAGCTACTCCGTTTTGCTGAGGTTCACCCGGTATAGAATACTGGGCGACTATTCCATTTTCCTGCAGGAACCTTGCAAAGGGTCCTGGTACTTGACCATATGGAGTATGCCGAACGTAGTACTCCCCCCACGATCGGATCGAACTATCTTAATTCTTTTATCATGCTAATTTTCTACTTCACCTTTGAAAATTTTAAATTTATCCAATGCTTCAGATCTTTCTTTAATTGGATAAATATAACCATATCGGGAGTGATCATCCGTGAATGTTATGAATGAATCATAGCCATCCACACTTTTCACGGGAAACGGTCCACAAATATCCGTGTGGATTATTTCTAGTGTAGCTATACTTCGGTTTGCACCCTTTTTAATTTGTTTTACATATTTTCCTTTAATGCAGTCTATGCATTGTTCTATGTATGAGAACTCTAACGGAGGAAGAATGTCATTTTTAACGAGGCTTTCTATTCTTCCCCTCGAAATATGGCCTAATCTGCAGTGCCATAACTTCGATGAGTCAAGAGTTCGCTTTATTTTCTTTTGATCTTTGTTTGACAAGGGAACTTGTTCATTCACATCACACACAGAAAATACTTTCTCATGCAAAGATAATAAATATAGCTTGTCATGTAGGGTGGCAACACCCACACAAGTATCTTTCAACCAAATGGCACATTTGCCATGTCCAAATTAACACTCATATGAATCTTTGTCCAAGCACGACACACTTATTAAATTTCTATGAATGGAAGGAACAAAAAGAACATCCTTAAGAAAAAGAGAAGAGCCATCAGCCAGCTCCAGAGGAATGTCGCCAACAGCCTCAACTTCTGCTTCAATCCCATTCGCCACTTCAATGAGTCTTTCTCTTTTTGGCAAAATCCTTGTCGAATGGAACCCCTGTAAAGAGTTGGCAACATGAACAGTTGCACCAGAGTCAATCCACCAAGTAGATCTTGAAAACTTTCCATACAGAGATTCATTAACAAAAGAGACTATATCTTTACCGTTTTTGGCCATTATGGACTTCAGCCATACTAGACAATCCTTCTTGTAGTGGCCAACCTTTTTGCAATGGTGGCACTGGTCTTTTTCCCCAGGGGTGGACTGCTGGTACTGATGCTGGTGCTGTTGTGGGCCCTTGCCATGTGGCTTGGAAGGTGAGCCACCATGGTTACTATTGGTGAAGTTCCTCTTCCTATTGTCCTTCACGTAGTTCAAGGAACCACCGTGAAGAGACTTCAGCCTTTATTCCTCTTGGGAACACATCCCTATGGTCTTTTCAATGTCCCACTTTTCAGGGGACATTTTATAGTTTATTACGAAGTTCTCGAATGGTTGGGGAAGAGAGGCCATGACAAGGTGCACCAGAAGAGCAGGCTTGAGCTCGAGGTCCTCATCCATGGGGTTCAACTTGGCCGCCATGTTGGACATCCTCAAGATGTGCTCTCTAATGCCATGTGGCCCTCCCGTGTACTTTTCTGTCACCAGCTGTTTTAGCAGCTGGGTTGCATACATCTTTGAAGAGCCAGTAAACTGGCTCTTTATCTTTGCAAGGTATTCGTCCACAGAGGTACACTCTCCAATTGAATCCACTATAGCGTTTTCAATTGTGTTCTTGACAAAAGATAAACATTTCTTATTGGCGTTCACCCACTTTTGATTGTCTATCGAGTAGGCCAGCTCCAAAGGAGCATGGTCCCTCTTTCTCTTTTCAAATGCAGCACTTTCCTCAGCATCACCCCTCACAGGGTCAGCATGCTTGACTGGTTGTTTGGTGTCAACCACCCAGTCCACCTCGGCGCATACAAACGCCAGATCAACCTTTTCCTCCATTCGGAGTAGTTATCCCCCCTTAGCAGTGGGATGTCCTTCAAACAGCTCATGAGGTTGAGACCTCCTAAAAATCACAAAAGATGTGAGATAACCAAAAAACAACTGTATGCATTAATCCAACGTTGGTATAAATTAAGCATGCAATTGTTTGTGCCATTTAAAATTACATCACCGTTGGGTAGAAATAAAATTAAATGCACCTTTAATACTCAATGAAAAAGATCATGACCATGCTTATTAATAACGTTGGTCAATTAATAACATGGGACATAATCATCTTTAATTACTTTGTCACATCTTTTAAAACAGAATTTAAGCAAACTTTATTGTATTATAGCAATTTAAATCATCTATTTGCAGCAGAAACAATTAATACATTATTCATAAGACTTTGAACTTTGCAGAAAAAATCTGCCTTTATTTCCTGTTCTAGTCAAATATTCACTTGAAATAAATAGACTAGAAAAAACTATGCAAAAAACTCTCCAAAACTTGATGAAAAACATAAAAAAAATAGCTTCTGTAAAAAAAAAACAGAAACAGAGCAGTAACTGCAGCAGCGACCCAGCGTGGCCCAGTGGCCCGGCAGCTATCTGCCGCGCGCGCACTCACTAAGAGCCGCCAGCAGCCCGCCATCGGCCTGCCCGCGCGCTCGCTAGCCTAAGCACCGCCCACGCGCAGCAGAGAGCGGTCGCGGGCTCGCTCGGCAGCGGCCCAGCTGCAGCCCGCCAGCGTCGCTTAGCCCGTCTGGCCCGCCACCGCCCGCAGCCGCCCGCTCCGCTCAATCGCAGCCGTCCATCGCGCCGTCCTAGATCCTACGGCCGCGCGCGCGTTTCGCGGCAACAAAAATGCGACCCCGACCCCCTTCTGAAACCCTAACCCCATTTCCCCCCGCGTCCACCCCGCGTCCCCCTGGCTCCTCTCTGTGGCGGCGCCGTGGTGGATGGCGAAGCGGCTGCGCCGCCCGGCAGCGTTGCCGGCGGCGAGCCCCTCCCTCCCCACGCCCCCTTTGTAGGGGTTCGTAGCATGGAAAACAAAAATTTTCTACCGCATACAAACAAATAAGCCAAGATCTATCTACTAGATTGTAGCAACGAGTCGATAGAATAACTCACCCTCGAAGATTCCAAAGTGTTTAATGAGAGCGGATTCTCGTGGGTGATGTAGTCGTACTCTTGCCGATCTCAAGATCGTGTAGACGATCCTTCCGGTGCTGCGTTCCGGCAGCGCTTCCGCAGTCAGTCACACGTTCGGTACTCGATGAAGACCTTCCTCTTCCTTGTTCTAGCAGGCAGCAGAGGTTGTAGCACTCTCCTCGCGATTCCGGCAGCATGACGGCGTGGTACCGGAAGTAGAGGGGAGATCTCGCAGGGCTTCGCCTTAAGCCGGAGCGAGTATGGTGGACTATGAGAGAGGCCTTGGCGATCTAGGGTTTAGAGGAACCAAGGAGAGAGAGCTAGGCCGGCGGCTAGGGCAAGGGGAAGGCCCCAACTCGGCGGCTATGGTTTGCCCTAGGGCGGTGGCGGCTGCAGGAGGGCCGGCGGCTAGGGCTAGGGTTTTGGGTGGTGCAAGGTGTAGGTCTAGAGGGGCAGCCCTGCCCCTCCTTTTATAGGTGGGAGGGCGCGGCCAAGGGGGAGGGAGTCCTCCCCCAACTCGGCCTCCTTGGCCGGCGGTGGAGGGAGAGGAACTCCTCCCCAAGTAGGTTTCCTACTCTCCCTCCACCAAGCAAACTTGCCGTTTGACTTTTCAAATTGGCGTTTTGACTTTTCAAACTAGGATTTGATTTATCCCTTTATTTTGCTCAGCGATGACACCTAGTACATGATGCAACCATTCCAACTTGTTATGACACATTCATGTACCCTTCCCCTCCGGAGTGCCGGGCCTTCCGGAACCTTCTAGAACATTCCCGATGAAAACACCGGAACCATTCTCCAACCCCGAAATAGGACTTTCCTTATATGAATCTTATTCTCCGGACCATTCCGGATCTCCTCGTGATATCCTGGATCCCATCCGAGACTCCGAACAACATTCGGTCTCTTACTCATCATTCCATAACTACTCAACAACATCGAATCCTTAAGTGTGTCTCCCTACGGTTCGTTAATTATGCGGACATGATCGAGACACTTCTCCGAACAATAACCAATAGAGGAATCTGGAAATTCATATGGCTCCAACATATTTCTACGATTACTTTGGGATCGAATGAACCACTTACATACGATACCAATTTCCCTTTGTCTCACGATAGTTTACTTATCTGAGGTTTTGATCGTCGATATCTCTGCATACCTAGTTCAACCTCGTTACTGATAAGTACTCTTTATTCGTTCCCGTGATATGTGATCCCTTGTGAGCCAGTCACATGCTTGCAAGCCAATTGGATGACATTCCACCGAGAGGGCCCAGAGTATATCTATCCGTCATATGGATGGACAAATCCCACTCTTGATCCATGTGTCTCAACCCATACTTTCTGAACACTCAATGCCACCTTTATAGCCACCCAGTTATGGTGTGGTGTTTGATGTCATCAAAGCATCCTTCCGGTGATGGTGATAAGCATGATCTCATGGTCGAAGGAATTAGGTTACTATGTATCAGAAAGCATATAGCAATTGAACTATTAAAATGACTTGATCTTTATGCTACGCTTGTCTATAGGAGTATGTCCATCATACCATTCTCCTAACGATATGATCTTGTTGTTAGTAACATCTCAATGTTCATGATAGGGAAACCATGATCATTTATTAACCAACAAGCTAGTATTATGAAGAGGCTTTACTAGGGACTCTAATTTAGTTTACAAATCACACAAGTATTAATGTTTCCTTGTTAATACTGTTATAGCATGAATGTAAACTTTTATCATAAACATAAAGATATAATAATAAGTACATTTATTATTGCCTCTAGGGCATATCTCCAACACCCTTCTGCCTCCCGCAGCAGCGGTGGCGTCCAGCCCCGCGCTCGGTGAGCCGGCGGAGGCCCTCGGTGAGCGGTGCGAGCGGGCGAGGCGAGGTGGCCGCCCCGCGCGGCGCGGTGCCGGTGGTGGCGCGCCCCTCCCTCTCTGCCGTTCTCTGGCTCCCAAGCCCGGCGGGGACTGAGGCGAGGCGGCGCCGCCCGGCGCAGCCGGCGGCCCCCTCCCTCTCCCACGAGCATCGGCGCCCCTGCCCTTCTTGCTTGCTGCGCGTCCACCCGAGGGTGGGCGCACCACCGTCAAGCGGCTTCGCCGGCGCACGACGGCGGCCCGGTGGGTCCCCCTTATCTATTTCTTTAACCTCTCACAAAAATAGATAAGGAGATGGCGGCGATGCCTCCCCTTGGCTGCTTGCCGACGCATGCATCCACCTGAGGGTGGGTGCACCGCCGTCAAGTGGCCGAGGTGGGGCAGATCTTTTTTCTTTTGGCTTGGGGTTTTTTCTTGCATGTGGGATCTGGGGCTGTCTTTGATTTGGGGTTTCTTTTGGGGCTTAGATCTAGGATTTTCTTTGCCCCCGAAAGGGTCGGTTCTTCGTTTAGATGTCTCCGTAGGATACCCATCTAAATCGAGAGGAACGGGGCGGCCGCGAGGCAGGCGCACTTTAGATCTAGGTTTTTCACTTTTTATTTCTTTTGCACCGAACAAATCTAGCCACGATTGGCTCTGATATCATTGTTAGTTTAGCTTTGCAATAGACTAGTATAGATCTATTCGGTAGCACTTTAATCTTGCGTATCTAGACACTAAAGTGAGAGAGGGTGAGAGGGATCTGAGAGGAGGGAAAACCACCTGCGCCTTGACTCGACAAGCACGAGCCAGAGGGGATGCCGGAGCTTGTGCCGGAGCTGGAGCCGCCATCGTTAGCCATGGGAATAGGGGGGGCGAGAGTGTGGCGGCGGTGGTGCTTCCCGTCGGCGCAGCGCTAAGCCTAGATCGGTAGGGCTTGTAGGTGGGGCGGCTAGGGCACGGCTAACCTCGTGAGACGTGCTGCCGGCCCCCCACCTCCTTTATATAGCGCTGGCGACAGGGGCCCACCAACCAGATAGGGTTGGGCGCACCCGATCAGGACGCAGTTAGGGGCGTGACAGGCCGTTGGGCTCTGTCACGTTGAGATCTATCTAACAAAGGGTTCACCCGAATGTGAGTATCAGATGGGAGTAGCCATATATTTCTCATGGATTTCCATAACTGGTATGCATGTGGGCATTTGAAAAGGGCATGCGCCACATCCTCCTGCTCCACACCACAAATGTTGCAAATACCTGAAATCCTCATCCCTCTTCGCTTTTTATTTTCCTCAGTGGCTAGTGCATTGTTTGCAGCTTTCCAAGAAAAAACTTCCACCTTTGATGGTATAGAGGCCTTCCAAATGTAGTCCCAGCTACGATCGTGACCATCTGCTCTCGGGCTAGTGGCTAGGAAGGAACATTGTATCATTTGTTCATTGAAAGCCAACTTTTTTTGCGGGTACATTAAAAGCCAACTTATACGCACTACGAACCGATGCTAGAATAGAGCATGCTTTTTTTTGCTAACGATCCTGACCATGCTTTTTTTTTGCAGATATTCTAGCACGGCCAAAACCAAACAACAGACAGAGCAACACGCACGCTCCCACCCCCACCCCCATGCCACCACTCAAGATGACCAAGTCTAGGGAAATAGCAAAACGCCCATCAGGCCATTTTAAACAGAAAGTGACATTGAGAATGATGTTTCTTTGCAAAATAGTATTTTTTTGCAGGTAGTCATATTTATTCTTTTTTTAGATGAACAGGCTGCGTTTATATTAAAACTTAACCAAGTCTGATACAACACTGTTTACAACACAATCAGGAGGGTTCCTGAACCACATCTTGCACATCTTATTCTCGCAGCCTTCCGTCGCCATTTTATGAGCAGCATCATTAGCCGTCTTTCTTAACGCACGCACCGAGGACTCGTCGAAACCCTGGAGGAGAGATTTTGACTCAGAGACAAGCTGACCATAAGTCGACCGGTCCTGATTCTTCCCGTTGAGCTTCGCAGCAACCTCGACACTGTCCGTCTCCAAGGTTATTCGATTACACCTGCAACCAGAAGGACCCTTTTGCACGCCATCAGTTCAGCTCTTTCTGCATCCGACACATGGGAAAAAATGGCATGCTCCAGCTACAAAGCATCCATATTCCATGGTGATCACGGACGACCACACCACCCCCACCAGTACTTTAATTTCTGCAGAACGAAACGCTCCGTCGACGTTCACTTTGTTCCAACCAGCAGTCAGAGGAATCCAGCGCTCCTTAACCTTGTGTGAAGACTGAGGCGAGGTACCGTGGATGTTATACCACTCCTCCACCCCTGCTTCCAGAGATCTACGAACAATGGCTCTCTTGGATCATCTACACGGCGGGACTCCCTAGCATCATTTCTGGTCTGCCACAGATTGTAGATCAGCGTCATCACCGGCCGTGGCCGCCACGTACTCTACCATCCAGTTTCCCGATCCAGTCCAGAAGCCACCCCTTGAGTTCCGCATGGAAGGACAGATGCAGCGGAGGTTTATCTATGGATATGCTGCCCATCTCTTGTGCAAGCAAGTCCCAGGTTGTTGCTGAATGAGGGCAGGACCAAAAACGGTGGTGTAAGCTCGATCTCCTCTCTGTAGCACACTAGACAAGTTACCCCGTCTTTTATGTATACATCGGTGTTTGAGCTCTTTTCCCACCGCGAGTCCATTCGTGTATGCATAAATATTTTTTGTTCTCCAAAGACAGTAAAATTTATTTAACAAAGTTTGTGTATTTTCGCTACAATTACCAGCTCAAGGTGCGGCCGGGGCATTATCTATTGTACTACGACAATGACACAAATTAACATGAGAGTTCAAAGCTTCCGCTATCTGCATTTGACAAACCCACCGGATTAAAATAGAATATTGATGGGGGAATACCAATCGGGGTATACCCACGAAGCGGAGTCGCCAGATGGGATCGAGCCGACTGAAGCCAATCTCAGAGCGGGTCGACTCGCTGGATATGACGACTGGCGCATGCTGGACCCAAACGACTGGCGCCGACCGGAGGCCCAAGACGGCGAGTCCAATAGAAAGCTCACTAAAGCACTTGTAAACCCTAACTGGCTGCATATATAAAGCCACCAAGGGCACCCCCAAGGGGTACGTCATATTAGATCTAGTCTCCCCCACCGCCTCCGGCGGCTCCATTGTAATCCAATCTATGATCATATACTGGATTGATAGCAGGACGTAGCGATCCTCCACTGAGGGGACGTGAACCTGGGTACATCGTGTGCCAATCTCGCTCCCGGATTCTCCTACGTCGCCTTGCTCCCTCTACGTAAGCTACCCCCAGTAGCATCTGCCGTGCAATATCACGACAGTTGGCGCCCACCGTGGGGCTAGCGGTGCTTGGAGGGTGATAATCCGGGCGGGATCCCTCATCATTGTCGGCAGCCAGATTGCATCTCGCATGCCGTATAAGAAAAGCCGATCGATCCGATCAGGTTGCTGCCCAACGCACCTGGCGCGGAGCGAGCGCGCACTCGGATCAGAAGTTTACGCGGCGCACGCACATATACAGATTGATTTTTCTTTCTCCCTTTGATTTGATTATTTTATTAATTCATTACTCTGTTTTGATCTAACGTTTGCCTGGTCCTTTTTCATGGCGGCGTCAGATCAGGATTGTTTGGCCCCCTCGTGACTGCAATTTCGCCGTAGTTGGGTCGGCAAAACTAATCTGTCTGCAGTCTTGTGGATTGTTCGTGCGAGCGTGAGGAAAATAAACATCAGGCCCCATTGAACTGCTTTCCGATCAGGCCGCCCACGTGAAGCCTGCGATCCACTGTCTGAAGCAGGAAGGCAACATGCTCAGGCTTAATCGCATGGGACATTAACTAATGGGTTTTTCTTCCATCTAATCCTATGTCTCTCATGCATCAATTAATATCAGAATAAATTATTTTATTTTGGATCTAATCATTTACACTTTGTTTTACAATACATGTACTGCACAACATAAAATCGGCGTGTACATTGCCAAGGACCCGATGCCTCCTAGTCCAGCAACAAGAATGGCAACGCGGCTGTATCGGGACAACTGCAATACTGAAGACATGGAGACAATCCTCTACGCCGCCTCACTGAACCCGACATCAGGAAATTGCACTCGCGTAACTCGTCACATCGCCGACTCGCCCATCACCAACTCGCCACACTCGCAGACTCGCCGTCGCGGAACAGCTAAGTTTTTTTTATGCTTGTACATGTTATGGGTTCAAAACATATATTCATTTTCATTCATTCTCCAAAGCCGACCATGCAGTCGCATATGACCCTTTCAGGGACCAAAATCATACTTGGGAGTGGTTTCAGTTTTGTCTGTTGTTTATTCGCGTCCGTCGAAGTAGTGAGGCTGGGTACCAAAAGGCCGACCTTGTCTCCGGGTTCAACAGTCTGGCATCGCGACCCTGTTACCCGGCAAGCGTTTGATGCTGGAGGTCTGCCTACTCATGAAAAGACACGCATAAACCTTACATACTGCCCATCGATCTAGCAAAAGTGCATTATCTTTAATGTCTAATTATTCAATATATTATGCAAGTACACCTTAATGCAATTGTATCTTTTCTCCTTCTCAGCAAAACGATGTCTTTCTCGTCACTCGCCGAGCTCGGGGACTCGGCGCCCGCCGGTCGCTCGACCTCGCCGATCGCCGCGCTCGGGGACTCGGTGCTCGCCGGTCGCTCGACCTCGTCATTCGCTGTGCTCGGGGGCATGACGCTCGCCGGTCGCTCGACCTCGCCGCTCGCCGGGCTCGGGGACTCGGCGCTCGCCGGTCGCTCGACCTCGCCGCTCGCCGCGCTCAGGGACACGGCGCTCGCCGGTCTCTCGACCTCGCCACTCGCCGTGCTCGGTGGCTCGGCGCTCGCCGGTCGCTCGACCTCGCCACTCGCCGCGCTCGAGGGCTCAGCGCTCGTCGGTCGCTCGACCTCGCCACTCGCCGTGCTCCGGGACTCGGCCCCTCTCCGGTCGCTCGACCTCGCCGCTCGCCGCGCTCGGGGACTCGGCACTCGCCGGTCGCTCGACCTCGCCGCTCGCCGCGCTTGGAGACTCGGCGCTCGCCGGCCGCTCGACCTCGTCACTCGCCGCGCTCGAGGACTCGGCGCTCGCCGGTCGTTCGACCTCGTCACTCGTCATGCTCGGCAACAACCACTACTATTTTCAGAATATGCATCTCTAAAGAGCCTCAAGTCGCCTCTACAAGCCAACTCGAGCCTCGGGGACTACTCCTAGGCATGCTGCGTGTACGCGTGGTTCCACGACCACGGCTCTCCTTCGTTGACTTGCCGCCGTGGACACTCGCCCTCGCGTACTCAACGCGCTCGGGGACTCGCCACCGCGGACTCGCCCTCGCATAACACGCTCGGGGACTCGCCACCGCGGACTCGCCCCCGCGTATTCAACACGCTCAGGGACTCGCAACCGCGGACTCGCCCTCGCGTACTCAACGCGCTTGAGGACTCGGCGCGCTACGGACAGCGCCACTCGCCGGTCGCCCAACCTCGCCACTCGGCGTGCTCGGGGACTCGGCACTCGCCGGTCGCTCGACCTCGCCACTCGCCACGCTCGGGGACTCGGCACTCGCCGGTCGCTCGACCTCGCCACTCGCCACGCTCGGGGACTCGGCACTCGCCGGTCGCTCGACCTCGCCACTCGCCACGCTCGGGGACTCGGCACGCTCCACATTCGGGGACTCGCCGTAACTGGCGGCTTCACCGACACCCTGCGTCTTTCGCCAACTGGCCATCACCGACTGGCTCACGCCGATCGCCTCCCGCTTCATGGTTCTTTTCTCTGTTCAGGAGCTCGTCGCCGATTCGCCACGACCCATCGTCAAGACTCTCCGCGTCCTGTCTCAAGCCCGCGTCGAATCGACAACGCGCTCGGGGACTACTGATGGGGGAATACCAATCGGGGTATACCCACGAAGCGGAGTCGCCAGATGGGATCGAGCCGACTGAAGCCAATCCCAGAGCGGGTCGACTCGCTGGATATGACGACTGGCGCATGCTGGACCCAAACGACTGACGCCGACTGGAGGCCCAAGACGGCGAGTCCAATAGAAAGCCCACTAAAGCACTTGTAAACCCTAACTGGCTGCATATATAAAGCCACCAAGGGCACCCCCAAGGGGTACGTCATATTAGATCTAGTCTCCCCCACCGCCTTCGGCGGCTCCATTGTAATCCAATCTATGATCATATACTGGATTGATAGCAGGACGTAGCGATCCTCCACCGAGGGGACGTGAACCTGGGTACATCGTGTGCCAATCTCGCTCCCGGATTCTCCTACGTCGCCTTGCTCCCTCTACGTAAGCTACCCCCAGTAGCATCTGCCGTGCAATACCACGACAAATATGACCACATGAAACAACATAACCAAGAATACAAAATCTTGCGGCAATATATATACTCTGAACGACACAACATGTGGCAACATAGTTTATACCGATCGGTACCAGTTACCACTGTTTATGTGACAATTTTGTTACACTAAACATGAGTTAGCGGAGACACATGGCAACATATATCAAGGCACGAATACCGGAAATGGAGCTATTGTGGAAGAACGACCAGCGCTCTGGCAACAATGGGGCTCCGAACGACATGCTTCTCGGACACCCAACTCAAGCTCCCCTCCACAAATTCTTCTTTGCCTACGCTGTGGCTGCTCACAGACAAACTAAATGTTTTCTTCTCTCCAGCCTTGGAGAATTTCAGTGTCTCCGGGAAGACACGCACCACCATTGAATTGGGAACATCCACCTTCACCGTGTATGTCGAGGTTTCTGGTCCGACGTTCGTCACAGTACGATTCACGGTGAAAGGCACTGAGGTGAAGGGGACCGTAATTGTCGGGTAGTTGAGCTGCTCGGGCTTAACCTTTGGTAGCATCGCGCAAGTGAGACTTGAGTTCCGCACAATGATTCCCAGGCCGGCATCGCCAAGCAATGAGCAAATAAGACCTGCATAGTCAGTGCTGCTAAGGTCGTACACCAGACCAGGGTCTATGGCTCTAGTGGGGTTCACATGGCCAGCACCTGTGTCGTACACAGTAGCTTTCATGTGTCGCTGATCTAATATCGAGCCGCCAGTGCTATCGACGATGTCCGATGTTGTCATGATGGCAGACTTGATGGCGGAGGGTGACCAGTTCGGATGGATGCTCTTGATAAGCGCGGCGACACCGCTGATGTGCGGTGTTGCCATAGATGTACCGGATATAATGTTATAAGGCCCCGATGCAGAGGCTGTTTTTGGCGGCCATGCGGCGAGAATATTGAGCCCTGGCGCTAGTATGTCCGGCTTGATCACGCTAATGCAAATAGAGCTTGGACCCCGTGAAGAGAACCACGACACAACGGGGGCCGGCCGGATACCAAACAATGTGTTGTTGTAGGTGAAAGAAGCCACGGGTTTATTAGTCTCTCTTGACGTTGCATAGGATGTGAGGATAGCGCCATCGGCTGCGGTTAGCTGCACCACGCTGGAGTTGAAATCCCGCACCTCTGTCGTGTAACCACTAGTATCGTCATTGAACAACACCACGCCGGCTGCACCGGCACCCATTATGTTGCTGATGTCAGACTTCTGATTCTTCGCCGTATTGACCTCACAGACAAGGATCTTACCAGCAATGGAACTGGTATTGTGGTGCTCACAGTAACGGTTTTCTTTAGATAAGAAGACAAGAGGGTATGACCTTGAGCTTGTACTTGCCTTCTGGGTAAGTGCTTCTCCGTGGATTTTCTTGCCATTGCCAAGACGCACCTCGGCGCCAAAGCTACGGTCTGTTGAGCCTGCGGCGACAGTGAGCAACCATGGCGCATCATTGACGACCAGGAATCTCCAATCACCATTATTGCCAGCTGCACAAACCACGAGGATGCCTTTGGATACGGCGCTAAATGCGCCAATGGCGATGGGATCCAGACCAAAGCCGATGCCCATGGTGCCACCGAGGGAAATCGAGAGCACATCCACCCCATCCTTGATGGCCATGTCAAGCCCAGCTAGTATGTTGGCATCATCACATCCCATTGAGCGGCATACCTTGTACATGGCGATGTGAGCGCCAGGTGCTACTCCCGCTGCAGTGCCCGTGCCCACGCCATGGTATGACGCTCCTGGGACGAAGTTCCCGGCGGCTATGGATGAGGTGTGAGTTCCGTGCCCCACTTCGTCACTGGAGTCGTCATCTCCAACAAATGACTTGGCACCAATGAGCTTGTTGTTGCAGCGGGCCGCCTTACACGAGCCCTTCCACCTTGCGGGCGGCGGCGGGACACCGTGATCATCAAAGGAAGGGTGTGTCGCGTAGAGGCCGGTGTCGAGCAACCCAATGATGACTCCCTTGCCATAGCCAGCGTCGCTCCAGACTCCAGTGCCGTTCCTCAGCCCGAGGAACTCCGGCGTGTGCGTGGTCATGGGTTGCAACGTTCGGCTTGGGAATGCACGCACGAACCCTGACTTCTTGGACACCGCATCAAGCTCAGCACCAGTGAGTCTTGCGGCGAAGCCACTGAATACCTCGGTGTAGGAGTGGAGAAGGCGTGACTCAGCGGATTCACCCTCACACGAGCTTTGCAAGAAAGACTCATGCCACCTGCGGTGAGCGTCTTCCCGGGTATCCGAGCGCGGTGGCTCGACAAGCACGATGTAAGTGTGATAAGCAGAGGCTTCTGCAACATCCTGCTGAACCCTTGCGGCAACCGGATTGATGTAGCACAATACATGTGTAGAAAAGAGGGTGGCTAACAAGAGAAGTGGTAGTAAGAAAATGGGAAACAACGCCATTGTTAGAACTAGACACACAAATATGATGAAGATGATGGTGAAGCTGGACTAGGATCGACCATCAGGCCAGCTTTATACTCCATAACTTTAATATATGTGAAATCTTGATGATCTAGTAAGATTGCGTGGGAGGCATCGATGTGTTTAATGTAGTATATCTCTAACATTTATGGTGTGAGATATCTGGACAAAATACAAGATCCTTTTCTATTTTCTGTGTCATCTTGAAGATTACTTTGAATGGACATATACTGGGCTATTGATAAAATTAATGACTCGGCAAATACAAGCAACATAAATGACTTTAATTTGAGCCAAATCTGGATGATCTGGTGAGATTATGTGGGAGGCTATCAACATAGGTAATGTAATAATGTATCTCTAAAGTTTATGGTATGGGATCTTTGGACAAAATACATGATCTTTTTTATTTTCTGTGTGATCTTGAAGATTAATTCGGCTGAACATATATTGCGTGATTGATAAAATTAATTATACTTGGTAAATGCAGTGTATGTAGCAACATAAATGACTTAAGTTCGTGCCAAATCTGGCTGATTTGATACCATTAAGTGGGAGGCCAGCAACGTTGGTAATGTAATAATCTATCTCTAAAGTTTGTGGTGTCGGATATGTGGACAAAATAAAAGATCTTTCTTTAAATTTCTGCATGATCTTGAAGATATTATTTCGGGTGAACATATATTGTGCTATTGGTAAAACTGGATGGTGGCTAAATACTGAAAATTAACAGCGGGTGGTTTGTCCTGACATATTTATCATGATTTGCTATCTATTATATCTCATTAATTTCAATATGAAGTGAGGATGAGATCATGTGAGGTTGAACTGGTCACCCATTTGCTGAGATGGCCACACAATTTCTCTCTACTGCCGACGTGCTCGACGTGATGGAAGTCCCGGGGTGCAGAACAATCAGGCTAAGTCAAAATTCTAGGTGGAATTAACAAACGGGACATAATAGAACAATGAAAGAAAACATGACCCTTATGACTATTCTGCCGGCAAAAAGACAAGTTTTCATCGGGACTCAGGATTACTTTTGCATAACTACCGCTACCACAGCTCCGGCGTGGCAATTTATTATGCAATTTTAGAAGAATTTGGGTTTTTTAAGCGGTAATGCAAGTTAACGGCCACCCAGCCCAATTTGCAAGTTGGGGGGGGGGGGGGGGGGGTATTTTCCCATCTAGGACAAGTTCGAGCGGCCGCCCCATATATTTAACTCAATTGTTTTTGCAAAAAGACCTCGGGTCCATTACTCAAAATAACAATACACACATCTTGAAAAATAAAAATAAATGCATCAAGGCCCATGCCGGGCTGATCATTTTCTACTTGCCGAACTGGCCGATGTCGTGCCACAGCCACAGCCGCTGCTTCTCCATCACGGAGCAAGCTTATCGTTGTTGTCTTGTTGATTGCGAATGGAAGTCATCAAGGCCACGATCCTGAAGATACCATGCTCGGAAATAAATCATGGGCCTCATGGTTGCATGGACGCATCAATGTGACCGAGAGGAGTCGGGAGGAGCAAACTCCAAAGGAAAGGAGTCACAGCCTCCATGCCGACAATTTAACACTGCTAACCCTAACGTTGCAGAACAAAGAGGGTGACAAGAATCAACACCACCGAGCTATCTAGGTCGCCACAGCTGACACCTACGGGATGGAGAGACTCGATGAAAATTTATTCACACAACTGGCACCGTCACCACCACCAACTAAGTTTTATCGCATTGTCCTATAAAATCCCAATGCCTAGAAAACTAGAACTACATCCGGTATGTGAGGGCTTCCCCCACTCCCACACCAGCAGAGCCGGTGGAGGAGGAAGACGACGGAGATCTACGGCAGAGGAGATGTGTGACGACATGGTGCATCCCAAAAATAGCTTTTCTAGAGTTTGAAGAGGAGAGATTGAGAGAGAGTCGTGGGTTGATATATTTTGCTTACATTAAATTCGACAAGTGCAATAAACCTGCACCCAGTTTATATATTGCATTAACCGTTCTACTGTAGGTGTTCGCATATAAAGCTCATCATATATAGATGCTGCTGATATCCATAGGGACAAAAGAAGAAAAATGCAACAAAGGTGGGTTGAGCCACTCAGGCTAGAGGGAGCGCAAAGCATAGACATGGGTGTGGGAGGTGTCGGTAAAATGTTGGCCACACGTTCGACTATTCTGGCTGAAAATGTAGAAGTAGGCTACATGAAGCATCTCATACGCACAAGCGCATTCCTAGGGTGCACAAGGCATGTGAAATGTGTAATGCTTCTCCTCTGCATTCACATCGCGCTCTATTTCTTTTGCTCTGCATTCCTCTTTTACATCACCTTCCCAGCCTAGTTTTTTCTTCTCTTATGACGATGTATTGCTAGAGAAGAGCGAGCTTTCTATGGACCTGCTCGTGTTCTTTCTACTTTATCGATGGGGCGAGGTCGTGCCTACAAGCCAAGATACTGCACACCACCGCCGTGCGAGTGTTTGTGATTTATCTCCAAGTTGGCCGGTTACTCTTGATCCTTGTACCAATTCGGCAGCAGCCTGCAGGCAACATCAAAAGATTCAACTCGGTTTTAGCGCCACTATGCAGGAAAGAAGTCTTAACCACTCGAAGGGTTTCCGCAATAATCCTTCCTCACATCGAATTGCACCCGTCAGAAAACTCTCACACCAAGGACCATAAAAACGCTTCGATGATATATGAGACATCAGTGCTTCAATATTGACAGCACTACCGTATTAGCATGTGACTGGCCAAGAATTTTATTTCTCGTTTTGGGTTATAGAGAGATTTATTATTTATCTTCCGCACTCCATCAATTATTACCAATAGGAGAAAACATGTCCTTAGATGGAGTGGATGATGTAGTTTTTTTTGCGGGTAGTGGGTGATCTAGTTTCAATCTGCAGGTTTCATCAGTGTGCGATGCCCTCTCACGGTACTAGAGGCAGATACTCGGTGTGTTAATTTGCGGGTATGCTCGATACTGTTTCATTTAGTAGTGTTCATGTCTTATTTTCTCTTTATTTCTTGTGGTGTAACGGTCTAGATAGTTGCTACTTCCTCCGTTTAGAAATATAATACACTAAAAGTTATCTAGATACTTCTTCTTCACAAACCTAAAACATCTTATATTTCTAAACGGAGGGAGTACCACTCTACGAAGGGTGTTGTATCATCTGCAAGGATCCGCCATAATCAGGTGCACCTTTAGCGTGTTCCGGTGTGCTCTTTAAGGGTTTTCGTCATGCCCCTAGTGGGATCATGGGGTAGGTGAGAAACTAAGAATACTGGAGCATCCGTATAATTAGGGTGGTGGTGCCAAAACTAACTTTTACATCACTTGACGCGAAAAAAACAGTCGCATGTGCCCTATAGAGACATGGTTATTGAAAAATTTAGGGCTTTGGGCCAAGTGATGCAAAAATACATCTACATCCAAGGTGATGTAAAACAAATCCCACTGCCGTGTGTAGCCCAACCGTCACATTGAATGTTCCTGCCCATAGGCGCCTCTCTGCCTCTGTGACCACCACCTTCGATCCCCTCGCCTCCTTCCGCCCCCATCATCGCCGAGTCGACTAGGACCTCTGCATCAACACACTATGCCACCCACTCGAAGGAACAGACACGAGGTGCCCTAGTTCGTTGCCCGCTTCATCGTCGCTTTGAACGCTGGCCCCGTGGATACGCTCGCTTCCATCCACAGCCACTGTCACTGAGAATATTTTCGTGCTCAGGGTGATCTTAGGGTCCTCATGAACCCCTTTCCCCCTTCCTCCCGCTTCAAGTCGTCGTCCTGACGAGAGCTATCGTGCACCATTGCGGAAGCTCATCGCTAGAGCCCTTCTAGCGATAAATAGGTTGTGGCACCACCACTATTTGGTTCGTTGCAAAGCCCCGCGTCGAACGTAAATCACCCTATGTCCCTGCTCGCTCTCCTTTGCCGGGAGCATGCTCAATCGGAGAGCAGGCATAGTGCTGATGTCACACAAACATCAACCATATATTCCAGTTTTGGATCCCTAAAATGCATCATCTTGTAAACCAAATACTGCACATGTGTCGTAAAAACCAGTTTTGAAGATGTATAATTTAAACATCATCTATTTTGGGTTCCCTATTACGCATCATCTGTTAGAGATGCTCTTATTGATCCAATGGTCTCGGACTATTCGTTAACACATAACATGGAGAAAAGAAGTAATTACATCATGTAAGAAATCTTGTGCATTAACTAAAGGCGACATACTTGGTGACTATTATCCATATTGACATCTGGTCATAAAAGTGTATCGTCGAGCATATGTAGATTCAAATATGCTTGTTTCGTGTCCAGTTTGATCGACATTGTTGCCACTGCTAGTCGAAAAAGAGAATGCAACACAATTGATCTTTGCTTGACTTAGAGTAGTTGAATGTAGGTGTTAATGTACCATTTCATATTTATATGTTCGGTTCGGCGGTTTAAGACCCTCCTCACCCACTTATGTTGAATTGCTTTAACTAGTGCAATGTAGTTGGATATATATAAAGCTCTAGCTGGTAATGCATCCAAAGGGCCAAGAGAAAAAAGAACAATGCAGCAAAGGCGAGCTGTGCCGCTGAGGGATAGAGCAGTGCAAAGTCTAGAGATATGTGTGAGAGGTGTCGGTAAAATGTTGGCTACTTAGGCTAACCATTTTACGTGAAAGAAGTAGAGGAAGTGGGTTGGATGAAGCTTTCGGACACAGAAGTGGATCCTAGAGGAAGTAGGCCAATGACACTCGTTGAGATGTTTGTGTCGGGAATCATCTTTGTAGTAATCGATATTGAGGATATGTGGAAGGGGCAGTAATCCATGGGGTTTTAGGAATACCCAATGCCCTTCAACGGCATGATACGCAGTCCCTATGTATTGATTGCTATTTTCATGTGGTGATAGTTGTACTCATGGGCTCGATAGTGTTTCGCCAAGTGTCTTCCCATTTTATTTCCTCTCTTTTTGCTACAGCGCCAAATATGCACCTTTCCAGTAACAATGTATTTCATCTCGAGAGCGCCCAATGGAAACCATTGCCTTATGGAAGTGAATAATCATGCCTCCGGTGTACTGAAACATCGCCCTTTGGTATTATTTTGGTTACATCGCTCTAGCTCGTGAGTCATGTGCCTTACTTTCCTTTATTTTCGTACTTCCTTGGCATTTCGTTCTAGTGAAATTTCTTTGCTGGTATACAAGAAATGTTTACACTCTAAATGAGACTCGCATCTGATGAGATCTGGCCCAATCTACAATAAACCATCTATAAATATAGCATGTCCACTTTCAACTTACATGCGGCTGCCTTGTTCTATATGCAAGATATATGCAGCTGGGTTTCTTCTATTTCCAGATTTCAATCTACATGGCCTATTTCTAATGGGGTCGGATCCCATTGATGATTTAAGAGCTCAGTACAAAAAAAAGAACACATCGGTTTAGACTTAGGCATCAGATAGCCAAGTTCCGAAAAGAAATTCATGCAATACACACACACCAAGCTATTCCATGCGCAACCATCTCTGAATCTCTCATTGAGTGAAGAGAGACGGATAATAGTCTCGGAATTTAGATCACCAGTCAACAATGAAGTAAAGAGGAGTCCATGGTTCGTAAAGAGGCATAAATTGGACGGGTTAGTGTTTTTTGTAACTTCCTCGTAGATTCAATGGTGTTTCGTCTAGCTTTGACATCTTATTTTCCGTTCCTTTTGTTATTTTGTTCTTTGTTCTTTGTTCTTTCAGTGGAAATGTCCAGACATTTTCTACCACTCTTCGATGAGTGCACATCCACCACCACTACTGCAGCCATCATTGGTATGTCTGACATCTAGACGGCCTATTGTTCTCTTTTTGTGGGATTTTATGGCGTCAGGTGGAATCATGGGGACGGGGGCTCGGTCTCTCAGTCAAGACATACCTTGAAGTAAAGAAGAATTACATATTTACAGTACTAAATAAAAAAAAATCTGATGCACTAATTGAACATTCAACATACCGGGTGTAGATATCGATAATTATACTTCTCTTGTTTCAGAAAGTTGTCTCTTTCATGCATGTGTAGTTCACTTGTACAAAACGACTATGACAGTATGTTATTCTACAACATTCACAACAACATGAGAGAATGGAGAGTGATGATCATAAGTTGGTGTGGCATAGCAGGGAGTTTATGTCCTGGTTTGGACCATGTGCGTTGCGTAGTCTTATTAGTGGTAAGGTTTCCTTTTCATGCATGTGGGGTCAGTTATGCATTTTTTATATTT
This sequence comes from Avena sativa, assembly GCA_916181665.1. Lineage (NCBI taxonomy): Eukaryota > Viridiplantae > Streptophyta > Magnoliopsida > Poales > Poaceae > Avena > Avena sativa. The sequence goes on along the minus strand of OV702279.1, from coordinate 361,597,839 downwards.
TTCAAAAAGGAGGTTGAGACCCCCTTCCTCTGCATCAAAGCGATACACATTTTTTATTAGGCTAATATTATTATTAAGTTGCAAATTACGTAATAAGATATGGTTATACTCATCACTAATGTGGAGGCAGGTGGAATGAAAATCTTGTACTTTCTAATAGATTACAATGCTTTCCCTTTTTTTTTGTCGAACTAGAAAAAGAGATGGCAACACAATTACTCTCTACTTAAATTGAGTACTTGAGTGCATGTTTTATCATACAACTCACTTCTTTACGTTCAGTTCGACAGATGCAACAACCTCCTTGCTATATCACTTTTGCTTCGGTCCCCTCCCCCTCCCCCTCCCCCTCTTTCAAATTTTGACAAACGAAAACTCGATTCGGATTGTTTAGAGGACCGTATGAACCCACCCGAACTCCGTATAGTCCTCTCAGACGTATACTTACCATATACGTATGCTCATGTGCCTGCGGAAGGCGAAAATCAGAAGTTATATAACAACAACAAAAATTAAAAATATGACATACAAAGATTTAGATTGCGATAATAGAAGGTGAGATCAGCCAATCGGAACGTGGATTATACCCAATTCGACTGAGTACACATATACAGAGATAGACGTGATCTCGATATGGGTTTCGACCGGTCAAAAAAATAAAACAGACCATATAGCTTAAGTTTAGGGGTGGGGGACCGAAGCACACCTCCTTGCTATATAGGTAGCTGCGTATAAAGCTCTTAGGTGGTGCTGGATCCATAAGTCCAAGAGAAGAAGAGCAATGCAACCAAGATGGGTTGAGACGCTCAGGCTAGAGGAGTACAAATTGTAGGCATATGGGTGTGGGAGGTATCAGTAGAAAGTGGGCCACCTGAATGAGTTGTACTAGCTGAAGTGTCTGTAGAACGTTGGCTACACAGATCAGCAGTACTAGCTGAAGCTATTTGGGAAGTAGGCTGCATGAAGCGTCTCATAGGACGAAGGAGATTCTTGGTGGTTAGGGAGTGCTCATGTTCCCCAGCCCGCCCACAAGGACCGAGGGATTCTTTCCCTCCAACTTCATTTTAGATCCTAGGGGAAGTATGCCAGTGACACTCAGTGTAGGTGATTGTCTCCGTGGTGATAGCTCTGGAGTAATCGGCTGATCAAGAATCTGCTGGGTCTCAGTGTGTCACCGTAGCCCCGACGCTGTTTAGTGTAGTATGTTCCCGTCTCATTTCTTCCATCCTTTTTTCACATAACCATCTAGATGTTTACATTCAAATCTTTACACTCCATATAGAGAGTCTGAAATATCTTGTTTTTCCATGGGACTTTGGGAACCGTTTCCTTTAAAACCCTCGTGAAAATCGAGCAGCAAAAGAGCGCCAAATGCTGCCCATTGCTTTGTCCAGCTGAATAATCACGTCTCCCTTGGTAGTACGTATTATTTTGGCTATATACAGCGCTCCAGCTCTGTGAGGTGAGTTGTTAGACTGCCTTCACCTTCCGTTCAAGTGAAACTTCTCTGCTGCAAGGAGGCAGTTCACACTCTCAATGAGGCTCGCATGCATCCGATGAGATCTGACCTGATGCACAGTGTACCATGTGTAAATATTGCCTGTCCACTTTCAGCGTGCCTGCCTGTCCTGATATGCACGACATAGTCAGATGGTTTTCTTCTATATTCAAAATTCAATCTACGTGGCCCATTTCTGAAGAAGATACTATGTACATGCGAGGTGAGAGCCGCGATTCCATTGAGTATTTAAGAGCTCAGTGCATAAAAAACCACAGATCGATTTACACATCGGATAGCCAAGTTCTGAACAGAAATTCATGCAACACACACTAAGCTATTTCATGCCCAGCTGTCTCTAAATCTCTGGTCCAGTGAAGCGAGACAGACCCGCATTCTCAGAATTCAAATCACAAATCACCAATTCAGTGAAGGCGGAGTCCATGGGTCAGAAAGAGCGTTAGCCAGCAACCAGCATAAATTGGATCGAACGATCATGGGGCTTTTTACATAAAAATTGCACCCCGGTGGTTCTTCGATCTTTCTCACTTTTTGTAATTTTCTCGTCGACTCAATGTGTTTTGTCTAGCTTTGAAGTCTTATTTTCTGTTTTTTCTTTTCTTGTAAATGTCTAGACATTTGCTACCACTCTTCGATGAGTGTGCATCCACCACTGCAGCCACCATCGGCATTATCAGCATCTAGATGGTCTACTTGTTATTTTTGTGGACTTTTAAGCGTGCCTGGTGGATTTTGTGGCATCAGTCTCTCTGTCAAAACATAACTTCAAGCAAATAAGAAGTACGGTACATAAGAAATCCGATGCATTGACTGGATGCAAAATACCTAGTGCGGATATCAATAATATCACATCCGATTATACATTTATACTTCTCGTGTTTAATTTGATTGGCATAGTTAACACAAAAGCTATCTTTCATGAAAGTGTTGTTCTCTTGTACACAATTTATGGTCTTGGTTTGTCCTAAAACATTCTCAACAACAGGAGAAATGGAGCTTGGTGCCAATAAGTTGGTGTGGCACGGCACGGAGTTTGTGTTCACTTTACATGTGTGGTCTCTCACACCTTTTTTCTTGGGCCATATTTTTTCTTGAGTTGACACTAATAAGTATAATAAATTATGGTTGTACACATCCATCACTCATGTAGAGGCCGGTGTAATGAAAACCATTCCATTTTCTAAAATAGTGTAATATTTTTCATTTCTTTTTACGGGAAGAGAGATGGCAACACAATGGCCCTCTACATGACATGAGTACTTGGGTACAGGCTTTAAGATACTGCTCATTTGCTTACACTCATTTAACCGGTGCAACAACCTCCTCGCCATGTAGGTGGCTGTATAGAAAGCTCTTTGGTGGGGATTCGTAGGGCCAAGAGGCAAGAGAAGAAGAGCAATGCAACAAAGCTAAGGCTGAGACGCTAGGGCTAGAGGAGTACAAATCGTAGACATGGGTGTCGGAGGTGTCGGTAAAACGTTGGCCACCCACAACAACCGTTTAAGCTGAAGTTATTTTTGAAGTGGACAGCATGAAGCCTCTCATACGAAGAAGCAGATCCCAGGGAAAGTATGCCGGTGACACTGGTTGAGATGTCCGTGTTGAGAATTGTCTGTGTGTAGTGATAGCTCCTACATAATCGGCTGATCTATGTACGTAGGTACTATCTGCCTTGTTTCAGTGTGTGAGGAACTGAGAGGACCAACATGCGCATTGCTTGTCATCGTAGCCTGGATGGTGTTCCGTCTAGTTTTAGTATGTTCAGTGTCGTGCCATGCCATGCCTAGGCTGGCCCGTTGGCCATATCTGGTCCTATTCATCGTTCTTACTTTTCTTTCTTGTTCCGACTGCATCCTCATTCCGTTCCGGTGAAACTTCTCTGCTATTATGAGACTGTTTACACTCTCAATGAGGGTCGCATGCAGCTGATGAGATCCGACCTTAAGTATCCACTTTCAGACAGAAGGAGAGGTAGGGGCCTAGCCTAGACCTCCTGATTGATTTTAGATTCCCCTAGAAGCACAGGTCGATTTACGCATCGGATAGTGATCAAGTTCTGAACCGAAATTCATGTGACGCGCACGGCAATGCTAATCCAAGACTTGTCGTCTCTGAGTCTTAATCTGCGGTTCAGGGAAGGGAAGACGCATAGATATTCCAAAAATTCAGAGATCATCCAATTACCCATCACTAATTCAGCGAAACAGAGTCCATGGAACGGAAAGAGGGTTAGCTCATAACCAGCATAAATCGCGCCCTGGTGGTTCTTCAATCGTACCCCTGAATTGAGGTGTACCTTTTGTAATTCACTCTCCGACTCAATTTGTTAAGTCTAGTTTTGACGTCTTATTTTCTGTTTTGTTTGTTCCTTTTCTTTTGTTGTAAACGTCTAGACATTTGCTACCACTCTTCGATGAGTGTGCATCCACCATGGCATTGTCGGCATTTCCTTTTGTGGCATCAGTCTCTCTGCCAAAACATAACTTGAAGCAAATCAAGAAGAAATATTCTAGCCCCCCAAGGGAGCTTTTAGAGGTCATGTGCCCTCATGACCGTCAGATTGGGCTTCCAAAATGATCATAGCCGTCCACTTCGCCTTCGTATTTCCACCCGCACCGGAATCCATCCCCGCTTATCCATTGATTTAAGGGCCTGCGTGTCGCCTGGCCCGCTTGTCAGAGACCGCGTGTACGTGGCGCTCTGTAAACTTGTGATTCGGCTGGCACGCGGTGGCAAACTTGTGATTTCCTGCAGTGCAGAGAGGGCAAGGTATCCTCCTTGGCTCCTCCTCCCTTTCTCCTCCTCACCTGTTCCTGCCTCCGCATCATCTTCTCAAAACCCTAGCCGCCGCAAATTCTCCTTCTCCCAACCGGCCGCCAGCGCTATCCCCCTCGAGGAGGAGCTGAACCGTCGGCGCGAGGCTCGTCCATGGGAAGGAGTACGATAGGGCGTGAAATGGAGGGCGCGCATGCACCGTCGTCCGTGGCGGCGACAATGGAGGAGGGGCCGCGCTGGAGGCCGAGCGGCAGATACTACCGTCCTCGGCTCGTCCCGCCTCCTCTACCGCTCGACCTACGTCGCCAACATCCCAGCCCGAAGTTCCGTGGCCTCCACCCGAGACCATGGCAAGGGGTGATGGAAGACGCTGCTCCGGCCAGTGCGGCCAGGAGGTCCTCGCAGACGAGGAGACCGATGCCTCACGAGTAAGGATTCCACCATCCCCTCCCTTTCTTCCGCAATTTCGATTTTTTGTGGGCTCGATCTGGTGCTGGTTTTGGCTCGAGGAATGACGATTTGGGGTTGGATTCATCGTGGATTGCTAGAATAGGAGGGATTGCGTGGTGTGGAGTTGCATTTTAGGAACAGTTCTTGACGGGTTCCATGTATGTAGGCTATTGTGAGACTGCACTATGACAATCACAATCATAGCAGGTACGAGGCGCTGGAGTTGAGGGATTCATGGAAACAGCAAGGGAGAATCTTGTACGTGCTGTTGAAGGGAGTTGAGGGATACATGGAACCAGCTAAAAGGGACACACATCTGTTCTGCAGGCACTAGGTGCATTGGCAGGGAATCAGTTTTTGGTTAGCAAGTGCAGGTAGCAGATAGCAGGTGGTGCTGCTAGCTAAGGTTCTAAACAAAATTAGTAATCAATTTTTTCATAGCAGATCAACCTATTTATAGTGGTCTTCAATTTAAAGCAGCAATAGCGGTTTTGTTTAACCTAAGCAATATTTGTGGGGAATATTTTGTTAAGTACAAGAAGATAGCCAATGTCCATAACTGTTTGGTTCTAAAAGGTGATATCAATTGTCACACCTAGAGGTCCTGATCTTCTTTCCTTGTTTACATATTGAAAAGGTGATTACTTCTGCGGTGAACTTTCATACTGAAAATAGATGAGTCGGGCTTTGCCAAGAAATTGTGCTGATGTTTTTCTTTTAGTGATCCTTCAGGCGATTTCGGAGGAGGAATGGACATTGTCCGTAAGGAGGTACGCTTCCCCAACCCCGGCGGGTGCTAGACTAGCGGTGAGACTAGCACCGACACTGCCACCATCATGATCCAAGGTGACACCTGCACATGCGGATGCAGGTAAGAGATCTATCCTTTTTTCTATTTTGATAACAATTCTCATATTTATAGTCGATTTTTCTATCCATTTTGTATAGATTTAGACTTCTGTATGATATCATTTCTGAAATGAGCTTATAGCCCAGGCTCGTACTATCATTCTGAACCATGCTTCTTTGTAGGAGATGATTCTGTTCAGTCCAGGGTCCCTTTCTGCCGGTGCTTGCTCCTCACCTGCCTTATATGCTAGGTAGCTGTTTTTACTGCCCTGTCTATGTTTCATTTATTTGAAATTCCTTGGGTTCTACTTCATATGCTCTTTGTTGCTTAGTTGTACTGGTTATAGCTCGTTGGCACAACGTGCCATCATCTTATCCAAAGCTACGGTCTAGGACAGAATCTGACAGTGTAAGTGGGTGTTGTTGTTCTGTAAGTTGTATAGTTTGTTATCAGGAATTAGGGAAAAGATGCTACTAATGTTGACAATGGTGATTTTGCGACAAATATTTTTAATAAAATGCAAAGGATTTTTGCGTTTCATTCATTGAAAAGGTAGGGTTTGTTACAATCCTCCTAAGAGGCCATTACAACAAGCTAAGAAAATAAAACTAGTGTACATCCCTTGTTGCTGGCAGCACGGCTCTAAGGCCAGTGCTCCGGCTCTTTCCCAAAGGCCTGCTTACTCCCTGATTTGAGACATCAGGCTGTTGTTGGAGGGCTTTATCCCGTCGAATACACATATGTTTCTGTACTTCTATATCATCCAAGGTAATAGTAGTGCCGCCATTTCCAGACCCATGCATAGAGGCTGCGGTGTGTCCTGTTTTGCTGTAGTCAGCCAATTGAACAGTGAGCTATCGTCAGGATTTGGTATTCTATAGGTCATGCGGAGGGCGGCGAGCGAGTCGTGCCCGGCCTGTCTCGAGAAGGGGCATTCGAGAAGAAGGTGGCGCATGGTCTTTGGTGCTAGCCAATATCCTTTCTCTGTGTCCTCTAAATGATTAAGTTTCTTCTCTTGGCAGTGCTCTGTGTATGCAGCATAGATTTAGAACATAAAATATTTTACCTTGGAGCACTAGTGCTCTTGAAGAACTGAAATAGCAGTGATTTATTTGAAGTTGATGCAAAATTCAGTAGGTAGATAGCTATATTTTACCATCATAATTTTGGTTTTTCCTCTCAACATTCTTTTGGCCATGATGGCCAACTGCGGCTTTCTGTCTTGCTTTGACAACCATAAAAGAACTGAGGCCTTCCGAGGGTTTCTGCCACACGACCTGTCGTAAGAGTGTATGTTTTGACAACCATAAAGGCTGGAGCTCTTCCGAGGTTTTTTTCCACACAACCTATCATAGGAGTGTATATTATTTTCTTTGTTTGATATGGAAATGTCCATGTCGATTTTAGCCTGAACTTGTGAGGTAAAAGAGTTCTGCTAGGAGATTATCATCACAGTTACATAGTTAACCGTGCGCTGGAACAGCCTAATGGTTTTCTCGTATTTGGTAGCAAATCACTTAGTTGAACTTGGATATGTAGTCCAATCCACTTTCTTTACGACAAGGACCCTAGATTCTCCTATGCCACTTTATTTTGAGTTATATTTTCTGTTCAAATTTCTGATTTATATGCCACTTTCACTCTATGAGCAAAGCTTACCAGATAACATAGCTTCATTTCTGAAGTGTCTAACCAAGCCTACATCTCTATGTAGCTTAATTTCAAGGGTCTGAAAAATGTCGCTGACCAATTCTTTCCTTTTTTCAGGTTTATCTTATACGTTGCTGCTGCACAAGAGGTAGAGATTCACGGTCTGAGAGGGAATCGTCTTTCACTTTTTTGTTGGTATTATGATGTCATTTTTATCTACCGATAGCTCAATGTTACTTTGTACCAAGATTATGAACGTGAATTATTGTTCTTGTAGTGCATAATTATATTACCTCTTGTCACATCAGCAGAGCTAAAACTTTTTTAACGATTAACTGTTTGGAGAAGAAATATTTTGCTAGAATATTCTTGGAGAGGTGACAAGCTATTTTGATCATTTGTACGATTGTTCGTTACCATTCAGTTATCTAGAAGTTTCTTAAAAGCTTCAACTTCAAATCAAATTGTAAAGCCTCGGTAAGATAGAATCTTAGGCCAGCCCTGCTATATATACATTTTTATTACTTGTTTCTTTCTAGAGTTGGAATCTCTTTGTGTAACCTTACCAAAATATTTGGAGGATTTTAGACGATATTTTGGTGTTACAGGATACAACAGTAACTCAGTGAGTTCTCCGACATGTGCCACCCCCAATGCCCATATACTTATCTTGACTTGTTTTCCACTGTGTTTGTCAAGGCAGACTACCAGCAACAACCTGTTATATACTTTTTATTCAACTATTTATAAGATTAACTCAAATATAATCACACTGCAATGGATTACGCAACACGATTGTTTCAACTATACACTCTTTTTTCCGTGACAAATTACAACTTTAGTGATGGTCCGATCTATTGGATGGTGGATAGTAGTGTTGCGTGGAGAACTTAATTTCTCTATGAACAAGGTTGCAGGATGAAAAGGTCTGCATACATTTTTCATCTAAACTTCTATGATGAAATCATAAGATTAGCTAATTTTCAGAATTCTTAAATAAGCTAATTTTCAGATTGCTTAAATATGCTATTTTTTCTTATGTTCTACGTTCCCAGTTAAGTAAACTCCGTAGTAGTATCTGCTCAATTCTCACTTGGAACTGTTCCGTCGGATTCTGTTTTTGTTTGCGTTTCCACAGTAGAGAATTGCAAAGCACGTAGTGTTCTTTCCCATACAGCAAAACTATTGGTTCACTAAGGTCCTCTTTTCTTACTCTTCTATCACTTGTACTTGGTTGTGCTTTCTTGTATGCACTCCCTACAATTCTTACCTCTCTGGCTGGTTGTGGTTTAGGAGACATGTATTGTGAAGATAATCTTGCTTATATTTGAATTTTCTTACTACAGTCTGAATCAACCAACATCATATATTTCACCATGAGCCATGATATTTATAGTAATTGTTTGTAGAAGGAACTTAGAAGGTGCATATCATTTAGGCCATTGGGAACAGAGAAAAGACATGTGTGGCAAATACGCATCGCCTCGTCTTTCTGTAATTATGATTATACCAAGGCAGATAGTTGATACTTTAGCTTTTCTCTTCTGTAAATGTCCCACACTGGAAACTAGAAACATGTTGGAGAGGCAGAGGGGAAAGGGAAAGAGACCGGTGTTGTGTGGGAGTCACTTGTTCATATCCCTTGGAATTCTATCAAATACAGGAAGAACGTGTTTGAGGTATCCGGCAACCGCAAATTCAGTGCTAAGGTATCCTACTCTTGTTGCAGGTAGATGTGCAATGCTTTTCATATGACACTTATTTGCTTCCTTTTCCCTAAGTGTAGCAGGACATGCTTGCTATTTGTGCGTGTTTGATTATTCAGGATGAAAGCTTTTGTGCTAAATTTATGTTGTCTAGAATTGCAGCTGCAGTCTGGAGTTCTTTCGCTCCCCTTTCCTTGTTTAGGAATGTGAGATGTCTGTCAGATATGGAAAGAGCACGGGAACTCTTAGGCTTGAGAAAATCTATCGCTCGCCTTCAGGATGCAAGAATGCATATGTCGTTATCTTCAATACTGGGCACTGATTTACACATGATAAAACCTCTCTAGGCCCTAGCCCTCATGGTAAGATTTATTCAGTCTGATGTACATGTCACATGTTCTACGTTCAAGTTTGTACATCCTAGAACTCTTAGAAATTCAGTTTGTCATGTCATATTAGTATCAAAGTAGCTGATGTTTGGAAATTAATTATCATAAATACTATATATATACATCTTTGCATATTTATGACCAAAATAGAATGATGTTTGCTCCTTATTTTAATGTTCAAAAGCATCTACAAAAGGAACCATCTTAGTTGTTTGGTACTGCCTTCTTTTTTGCCAAATTAGATACACTTTCATCTACAGTTCATCATTGCTGGGATAGCTGGTGCTTGTGAAGGATTGCGATGCTTTCTTGAGCAGCTGGACTGACTAGGAAGTAGGGTTTTGGAAAGGTTACCTGTGGTTCTAGGTGAAATAAAATATAGGTCTTCGATTTTTTAAGTATGTGTATGAAACCGTTGTAATCCTCGGTAAATTTGTGTACCCACAATGGATTTGGATGCTACTCCTTTAAGTATTTGACTAATGCAAGCTTGCAACTAATATTTGTGAATTGTGACTGTACGTAATGTATTTCTATATTCTCGCCTTCCATGTGTTCTGTTTTTTAATCCATTTTTTGTTGTTCTATGTTTTTACTTTTTTGATACCATTTGTGGAGCATGATTCCTTTAGATTTATTCTTTGATTGTATGGTTAAGTCGCAAACATCGATATCTTTTGTTTATGATGTAAAATGACTCTAATCTCTCTAATAGAATTGTCTATGTATAATGTCTTAGCTTCATTGTCTTTCAAAGCGATTGTTTATACCGTGTTGCCCGCGAAGCGGGCAATCGAGCGGCAAGCCGCGTTTCCTACCTAGTAAGAAATATGGTACATAAGAAATCTGATGCATTGACTGGATGCAAATACCTAGTTCAGATATCGATACCACATCCGATTATACATTTATACTTTTCGAGTTTAGTTCGATTGGCATAATTACCACAAACCTATCTTTCATGCAAGTGTTGTTCTCTTGTACAAAGTCGGCACCGGTCGTCGGTTGTCTTAAAATATTCTCAACAACAGGAGAAATGGAGCTTGGTGCCAATAAGTTGGTGTGGCATAGCATGCAGTTTTTATCCCAGTTTAGGACATGTGCGTTGTATAGTCTTATTAGTAATTAAGTTCACTTTACATGTGCGGTCTCTCACACGCCTTTTATCAGGCCATATCTTTTTTTGAGTTGGAACTAAGTATATTAATAAATTATGGTTGTACACATTCATCAATGATGTAGAGGCCGGTGGAATGAAAACCTTCCATTTTCTAAAACTGTGTAATATTTTCTACTCCCTCCGACCCATATTACTTGACTTGGATTTGTCAAAATTTGGATGAATCTAGACACTATTTAGTATATAGGTTCATCCAAATTTTGACAAATCCAAGTCAAGTAATATGGGCCGGAGGGAGTATTTTTTTACTGGAAGAGCGATGGCAAAATAATTGATTTGTACTTTACGTGAGTGCTTGGGTACATGCATTAAAATACAGCTCATTTGCTTAGGCTCAGTTTGACGAGTGTGACAACCTCCTCACCATATAGGTGGTTGCATATAAATCTCTTAGTCGCGCTGGATCCATAGGGCCAAGAGGCAAAGAGACGAAGAGCAATGCAACAAAGCTATAGATTAAGACTCCCGGGCTAGAGGAGTACAAATCGTAGACATGGGTCTGGGAGGTGTCGGTAAAATGTTGTCCACCAACATCAGTCGTTCAAGTGGGCCGCGTGAAGCCTCTCGTTCGAAGAAGCAGATCCCAGCCTCCTTGTGCAAGTATTTTGGTGACACTGATTGAGATGTCCGTTTTGGGGATGGTCTCCGTAGTGATTGCTGCTGATAAGTAATCAGCTGATGATCAGTGTAGATGTAATCCGACTAGCTTCAATGTGTGAGGAACTACATATGCAGTGCTTGTCATCACTGCTGGACGGATGGTGTTCTGTCTAAGTAATAGATCTTGTCGTATTTATCGTTCTTATTTTTCTTTCCTGTTCTCTTCTGCTATTATGTTACACTCTCAAAGAGGGTTGCATGCAGTCGATGGGCGGTCTCCCGGGGCCAAAAATAATAGGGGGGGGGGGGGGGGGGGGGGGCAGATATATTCTCTATATAGGCTCAGTATACATCACACAAAAAATACAGGATCCGTCGAGGTCCTTTTATTTTCTATTGGCTGATATATATATGGCTCAGTATATATGCAGTCATTGTGCGTTTCACTCGGGCCTGCCAAATGAGGTCCTTTTATTTTCTATTCCCAATTTAAAAACTAGGGCGTGTGTCTGTGCGCTTTACCAGATCGAGCGACTCTTGCTCGGCCTTTCCATACCGTAAATTTGCATCTTGATCAGAGATTGAAGCAGACACGCCATCACCTGTCACCTCTAACCTCTGGTCTTGCTCGCAAGTCGTTGTTGCTCCTTCCTTCGTTTTCAAAGGACGAATGCTGGTTTCAATCCTAATCTGATCTGCTTAGAAGGTATCAATCATCAAAACATTAAACATACGTGATAACTCATATGTGATTTGTCCTCAATTTTCTACAGATTTAGCTACTAATTTATTCCCTAATTCTAGCTCTAGTTAGTGATTAGTAATTGTTTTTTCTTATTTTCAGTGTGGTTAACTGGTTATGTTGCATGGAAAGGCTGAATCATGTACGGAGAAAATTTTAGGGTAAAACATAAATATTTTTATTTCTATATGAATATTATAATTGGGTACACTTGAACCATTTATTTTTATCAATTCATACATGTATATAAACAAATAAGGGCGCTAAATTTTAGATTCGATCCGGGCAACCGAAATCTCAGAACCGGCCTTGAGTTAATGGGATTCGACCTTTATTATAGACCGTCAACTTTCAGCGTGTTTGCCACAACACGATATGTTGTGCAGTATAGCTGGGTTTCCTCTATTTTCAATTAACGCTTACTACTACTCCCTCTGTTTTAAAATATAGGATGTTTTAGTTTTGTGAAGCAAATATATCTAAAAAAAATTTAGTACGAGGTTCACTTAGGTTTGAAGTGAATCTACACACTAAAATAAGTCTAGATACAGTTTTTTTACAAGCTTAAAACATCTTATATTATGAAACAGAGGGAGTGTTACCTAGCATCTCGGATAGTCATGTGACACACACGGCATGCTATTCCAGGCCCAGCCGTCTGTGAACCTCGACCTGTGGCTCATTAAGACCTTGTTTTGTACAACGGTATTCGTGTGGATCAGAGTCTATTTATCCCACGTGGATTGGGTGACAGCACCGGGTTCACCCAAAACGCTAGAGCCATCCCGTCGAGCGAGCAAGCGAGAGAAAATCGTGGTAGACTAGCTTTTTAATATACTCGTGTATCAGAGGTTTTCGAGGGGGTTTTGTTGGCCCAGCCCCAAATGCCGAGTGCAGTCCGGCGTGACGACAACGAAGTATTCCGGCGAGTTGCGCGCACGTATAAGAACCAACTAACAACGATCAGCAAGCTAGCTATCTAGCCTGATCAAAAGAACTAGCTCTCTCAACTCACACGAGTACGTACGGGAAAAACAATGTTGATGGCTACAGGGCCCTCTCGGTCTTGTTGTTTGTATTGAATCTCACGATTGTCTTACAAGGCTACTATATGAGTGTATATATACCCGGCAAGACGCAACGTCAATACGAATAGGTGTTGGACTACTAGTCCTACTCGGAACACACACGCACACGACACCGTTCCATGTCCTATCGGGATTACTATTCCTAACAATCACCCCCCTAAGCACGATGTGCCTAACTTCACAGCTTGGACGCCGATCCTTTCTCGCATCTCCGCAAACTTCACTCGTCTCAAAGATTTAGTTAGGATATCCGCAAGCTGATATTTGGTGCAAACATAGTTGACTTCAATCTTGCTCTCCTCTACACACTGCCGTATGTAGTGGTACTTCGTATCAATGTGCTTACTCCTGTCATGATGCACCGGATTCTTGCACAATGAAATTGCAGACTTGTTATCAATATTGAGCACCACTTGTTCCGCCTCCCGATTGGTGAGATCACCAAGTAGACTCCTTAGCCACACACCTTGACACGCCGCAGTTGCAGCCGCAATATACTCAGCTTCACAGGATGACTGTGCCACCACTTTTTGCTTTTGTGATAGCCAACTTACTATGCTTCCTCCCAAGAAATATGCCACGCCCGAGGTACTCTTACGGTCGTCAATATCTCCTGCCATGTCGCTATCACTGTAGCCAAGTAGCTTCACCTCCTCCTTCTCTTTCGAGTAGACAATACCAAAGTTTGTAGTACCTTTGATATACCTGAGTATATGTTTCACGGCTGTCCAATGCTCCATTGTGGGTGCTTCCATGAAGCGACTCACATAGCCAACGGAATAGGCCAAGTCGGGTCTTGTGTTAATGAGATACCTCAAACTTCCGACAACGCTCCTATACTCCGTTGCATCAACCGCAGGTGCTTCACTCCTTTTGCTCAGTTTAAGACGAGGTTCCATTGGAACATGAGTTGGATTGCATTCTTCCATGCCACACTTCTCGAGTATCTTCTTTGCATATGCCTCTTGGCATAGCGTGATCTCACCCAGCTTTTGATGTACCTCGATCCCAAGGTAGTAGCTCAACAAGCCTAGATCACTCATCTTGAATAACTCCTTCATCTGTAGCTTGAACTTTGCAATCTCCTTCTCATCCGCTCCAGTTATCAATAGATCATCAACATAGATGCCAACTAGTAGATGATCCCTTCCTTTACCTCGCTTATACATCGCATGCTCCAGTGGGCTCTTCTCGAATCCGAGAGAGATTAATGTACGATCAAGCTTGATGTTCCACGCCCGAGGGGCTTGCCGTAGCCCGTACAACGCCTTGTGTAGCTTCAAAACCTTGTGTTCTTCTCCCTCTTTGATGTATCCCGGTGGTTGCTTCACATAAACTTCTTCTTCTAACTCCCCATTCAAAAACGCGGATTTCACATCCATGTGATGCAATTTCCAAGATTCTTGAGCTGCGAGAGCGATAAGTAATCTCACCGATTCCATCCTTGCAACGGGAGCAAACACTTCTTCGAAATCCACACCTTTCTCTTGCACGTATCCCTTGGCCACTAGCCGAGCTTTGTGTTTCACCAACTTCCCTTCGGCATCCTTCTTGATCTTGTACACCCACTTGAGTCCTATGGCCTTGTGATTGTTGGGTAGATCGACAAGCTCCCATGTATCGTTGTCGCGGATCGACCCCAACTCCTCATCCATAGCCCGACGCCAACACTCCTCCGTATTAGCATCCTCGAATTTCGTCGGCTCCTCGGTGAGTAAACACCGACCTTGTCCTCTCCCTCACGCACGCGCTGTACGAAGGGTCTCCGGCGGATACAACTCCAGTACACTTCGGAATTTTTCTGGAGTAGGTGGCCGTTTCCTTTCTTCCCATGCACTTGGAGGAGACGTGGAAGCTGACGTAGTACTTGTTTCAGCGTCTACTGAATTTCCTGCAGTTTCTGTCGGTGTACTGCATGTTGGCGACATGACATCGTCGCCCGCGTCCACTTCTGGACTACCGCTAGTCCCTCCTGGATGGGAGTGTGCAGCTGATGGGCCACTTGCGCCAGGGCTCTCGTCCGCGCGTGGACTGGATGGCGACGTCGAGCCTCCAGGTGCAGCGCGTGAGCTGCTGCTCGTGTCGGGACTCCCACGCGGAGATACCTCTCCAGGCGTAGCGCTGCTGCTACTCACTTCCGGACTTCCATCTTCTGAACCAGCGCCTAAATCCGTAACGCCACGAGACGCTGTTTCTTGATCATCTGCATGCGAATCACTGTAGACTACAGTAAATATTTCATCAGAAATTGATTGTACCGGTTCCGCAGAGCCCCAATTCCATGATTTCTCCTCCTCGAAGACGACGTCACGTGTCACCACCAACTTTTTGTTCACTGGATTGTACGCGCGATACGCCTTCGAACCGTATTCATAGCCGATCATGACCATTGGAGTACTTCGATCTGCCAACTTGCTAGTATGCCCGGTCACCGTCTTCACATGCGCCACGCACCCGAAAGTGCGAAGATGATCAACCGAGGGCTTGCGCCCGTACCATGCTTCGTACGGCGTCATACCAACTACACTCTTAGTTGGCGCCCTGTTCAGCAAATAGACAGCTGTACTAACTGCCTCACCCCAAAACCTGCCTGGCATGCCTTTGCTCTTCAGAATGCTGCGTGCCATGGCCACCACAGTTTGGTTCCTTCTTTCCACAACACCATTTTGCTGCGGTGAATATGGTGCGGTGAGATACCGCCGGATCCCATGAGCTTCGCAAAACTCCTTGAATTCATTGGATTTGAACTCCCCACCCCGATCGGTACGGAGGGCCTTCAACTTTGCCTCGGACTCCACCTCGGCTGCCATCTTCACAATCCTGAACGCTTGCAAAGCTTGATCCTTACTCTTCAGCAACACAACCCACATGTATCTACTGAAGTCGTCGACGATGAGCAAAAAGTACTTGTTCCCGGCGGGGGTCGCCGGCGTGATTGGTCCGCATAAGTCTCCATGCACCAACTCAAGAACCTTACTTGCTCGATATTGTCCCTCCCTTGGAAACGGGGCTCGCCTTTGCTTCCCAATGAGACAACCGTCGCACACCTGCTCAACATGATCAACACACGGTAAGCCACGTACCATCTCCTTCTGTCCAAGTTGTCGTAGAGCTTGGAAATTTAGATGTCCGTAGCGAGCATGCCACTTCCACGCCGAGTCTTCCATGCTTGTCATAAAACATACTGGATCCGCCCGATTGAGATTGAGGATGTAGAGTCTATTCTTCGACCTCTCCACCTTCATGATGAGCTGCCTTTGGCGGTCATATCCCCACAGGAACTCGTCCTCCAACACGATCTTGCATCCACGCTCCGCGAGCTGACCAAGACTGATAATGTTGGTCTTAAGCTTGGGAATATAGTACACGTCAGTGAGTACCTTGTGACCTCCATCCTTCAACTCAAACAGGACAGTGCCTCGTCCTGCAATCTCCACCTTCGACCCATCGCCGAATCGAACGGAGCCTCCAACCGTGAGGTTCAACTCAGAAAACTGAGCCTTGTCGCCGGTCATGTGGTTGCTAGCGCCTGTGTCGAGGTACCAAACGTCGTGAGCCGTCTGCATCCTCCGCGGGAAGACCTTCTCTTCCACGAGCGTGACGATCTCCGTAGCTGACTCCTGAGGAGTTGATTCCTTGGTGGTCATTAACTCGCAAGCTTCGAGCATGAGCATCATCGGTCCATCATCTCCTTCCTTCGCCATGAGAGCCTTCTCCTTTGAACGGTTAGGAAACTCCGATTTGAAGTGCCCGAGCTGATTGCACTTATGGCAGCGAAGATTCTTCTTGTCGAATTTCTTCTTTGGCTTCTTCGGCTTGTTGTCCGACTTCTTCGCCGGGACCGAACCATCGCCACTGCCAGATGCCTTATCGCTCCTCTCCTTGGCGACCATTGCCTGCCACTGGGCACGTGTAAGCATGAGGTGCTCATCTTGATTCGCGTCGCCGTAGGTGATCTTCATCCGCTCGTCATGCGCCTTGAACCGTCCAACCAGGTCATCCATCGTGAGGGTGGTGAGATCAACGCATTGCTCGATTGCCGACACCACAGATATGTACCGCGGCGGCGCCGCGCGAAGGAAACGCATTACGACTGAGATATCTTCCAGCTTCTCACCTTGCGCGCGAATCCCGTTGACAATTGTGGCTACCCTCGAGGCAAAAGCGTCCAGTGTCTCATCTCCTTCCATCTCCAGGTTCTCGTACTTCTTCTGCAAGGTTTGTAGGGTCGCCCTGCGGACGCGCTCGTGCCCAAGATTCAACGTCTTGAGTGTCTCCCACGCCGCCTTTGCAGAATCCTTCGAGATCAGGTGCTGCATCACGTCCGCCGGCACCACGGAGCCGATGGCCGTGAGTGCCTGTCGGTCCTTGCGGTACTTCGGCGCGCCCTTCTTGAACTTGTCGCCGCCGGGATCGACAGCCTCCCAGATGTCGTTGCCCTCCATGGCCCACTCCATCCGTTTCGCCCACGTCGTGTAGTTGCCGCGATCATACCGCGGGTACTGCGACGACACCGATGCACCCGCAGCCGCACCGGAGTACTCGCCTTGATCCTTGCCCGTCATGACCTTCCGTTACTAGGAGATCCTCCTCGAGGCTCTGATACCAATTGTTGGCCCAGCCCCAAATGCCGAGTGCAGTCCGGCGTGACGACAACGAAGTATTCCGGCGAGTTGCGCGCACGTATAAGAACCAGCTAACAACGATCAGCAAGCTAGCTATCTAGCCTGATCAAAAGAACTAGCTCTCTCAGCTCACACGAGTACGTACGGGAAAAACAATGTTGATGGCTACAGGGCCCTCTCGGTCCTGTTGTTTGTATTGAATCTCACAGTTGTCTTACAAGGCTACTATATGGGTGTATATATACCCGGCAAGACGCAACGTCAATACAAATAGGTGTTGGACTACTAGTCCTACTCGGAACACACACGCACACGACACCGTTCCGTGTCCTATCGGGATTACTATTCCTAACAGGTTTGACAGGGTATTGGGGTTGAGCCCGTCGAAAGCCGGCTTGCAAAACAGTCTAGCGAAAATTTGACAAGATTCGGGCCTGGGCCGGGGAAATTAACTAAAGGCTTAAGCGTGAGAGGCAGCAAGCTTTCTCAGGGCTCCTGAGACGCACCATTCGATCTTTTGTCTCTGCTTGTGGGCCTCTGAGTGCATCTCTGTGTTGTTGCGTTGCCTCTAGCTGGTGTCCACGGTTACCCATTCCCTTTCTCGGTCGTTCTCGAGCGTTCGGTCCACGCGTCTTCTCCTCAGTCCTTATCTTTTCCTTCTTCCAGATCTTCATCTTCCGACCCCACTATCACGACCTCCCGCTCGTTGACCCCCTCCGTTACCGAGGCCTCTGCCCTGGATCGGGTCGCCCCGCCACCACACGGACGTACGGCCAGGTCGCCCGCAATGGAGTGGGCGAGCTGTTGCCGCCGAGCTAGACGTTCATCGACGCGTGTTCTCCTCATCCTCAGGGGATTTACCGTGTGGGTGTTCGCTGTCCACCTCGCCGGAACCCGCGACGAACACCACCGACGATGAACTGCTCGTTGTGGAGTAGACAAGGAGGCACGTGTCAGGTCCGCGGAGGCGCAGCTACGACGGGATAGGGGCATCCTCGCCTCGTTCTGATGCCCTATGTGCTCCCCTCCATCGGCTCACGTGCCGCCGTCAGTGGAATCAGCCCTGCCGATGGACTGATGGTCCATGGTGCCTTGCTCGCCGCTGTCAGACGCCATGAAGGTTGCCATCAGTATGGCCGCGCTGCCGCTCTCTTCAGATTAGGTATAGGTCAACTCCTCTCCTTTTCCTAACTCACTTCTCTGAATTTTCTCTCATGTTGTAGATTGGATGTGTGCCTAGCACTACAGGTACGTACTCTGATCATTGCTTATTGTACAACCAGAATATACCTCCATGCAAAGATAAACGTCTACTTACCGAAGAATAGCAGCTAACAATCAAAACATTGTGTCCAGGCTCAGCTATTATCAGAGAATAGCAGCTAACAATCAAAACATTGTGTCCAGACTCAGCTATTATCAGATGGTCATATATATGACATTGAGTATTTTCAACCGGAGGATGCCAAACATTGATTCCAAAAGTCCAACATCGATTACATGCTTCAGTGCTTCGACATATTATTGAATCAACACCGAGAGATTTCATTTTACATATTTTAGGAGATAATGGGCACTACGGGAAAAATTACCTTGCAGGTAACAATAATTATGCAAAATGTCAACTAATATGGATCGGAGTGAGTATTAGATTAGCGTCATTTTACTTATTTACTTACATGTATTTCTGTTCCTAGGTTTAACTGATATTTATTTGAACGCTAACATGCTCTATTTGCATACACATGTGTTCATTATGATAAAGAGTATATCAAATAATCTAAGGTTGATGTTGCGGCTGCTCTCTCTGGTTGTCATCGCTGCTCCTCTTAACTATTTCTCCTCCTGTCATGTGTGTATCAGGTCCGCCCTTTAGTCTTTTTTTGTATTTTTTGCTGATCAAAACTTTCCCAAGAGGTTGCTCCTTCCTCTCTCGCCTTGGTGGATAACCCCTGCATATTCCCAATTTTTTGTGTATATTTGTGTGTGTGAGCTCATGCTATCTACCTGTTTGATATTATGCTCACAAGAACTAGAACTAATTGTTTCAAGTTCCTTTGTGGGACTCTGAGAGTTAACGACAATTGAACCGTGGGTACACCTGGTTACAAATTTTGTGTTGATTTTGATTTGGTGGATTCTGTCTTATTGTAGGGGTGCAGTGCAGTGCCGGTTTCCATAAAGGGTTTACCCTAGAGTGGTGTAGATGTTCAAGGTTGTTAAGAGGATTCTGATGTTCTCGTGTTTGTTCTACATTGCTGTGGCTTAGAAGACTGCCATGCTTATTTTGGGGGTGTTTCGCAGGCGAACTTTGATGCAAAGATGGAACATGACATGATCCACAACTACAAGGTTCTCTAGGACGTGTTCAACAAGCTGCAAATAAGCAAGGTAGCGGCTATTTGCCTGGTCATGTCATCATCTTGGTTAAATTTCTATAGGACGATATAAAATATTTCTCATGGATAGATTAGTTAAAGAAATTTGTTTGCAGCTTGGATGTGTACGGCTATCCATGTTGTAGATTGGTTCATAATAATTTTGGAGAATGGAGATTTATTCTGATGCTTCCAACCAGTGATCTATGCCCCTAATTCCACTGTTGGAAGCTTTGCAGCCATCTTCACCATAAAAGATTTCCCTCTCGCTTTTGTTCATGTTTTTTTCATGTGACTTATTTCTTAACTTGGTGTTGATTATGTGCAGATGGTGCTTCACATTCAATCTAATTAGTAGGCCTACCGGGGATTTTAGTGCTACTCCTTGTGAGGATACTACAATAGGAAGTCTAATGGTTGTAGACAAAGATGTTCTAGCTTGGTTCTTAGAACACTTCTATGCTATGCTTTCCTAATGGTGTATGGGCCTTTGGAGGTTTTAAGGTGTTCTGTTGTAGGTGCATGTGTTTTCATAATCAGTAAAATTTTACACGTAGCTACCTTGAATATGATATTCGATGTGTCCAAACTAATAATTTGTTCAGTTCAAACACATAGCATGATTATTAGCAAGCCAGACTAATATGTTTAGTAAACTACATGTATAGAGATGGACAAGGAGATAGAAAGTGTGTCTAAGCTAGACCTAAAACCATGAGTCTCTTCCACTTCTAGGACACGGCACACCACTTTTTCCTATGCTCTTCATACCATGCTAGAAAGTTTAAAATTATTTCGTTTTATGAGAAGTACCTTCGCCGTAAATTACTTTGAAGTTTTTAACCTTCAGGTAGAGGCCTCCACATGGGGGTTCAGTGAAAATTATCCTAACAAGGCTAATGTACTCTGATATTCAGGAAATATTGTCCAGACATCTTAACTATTACACTTAAGAAATCATAGAGGCTAACGAGGGGCATGGAAACTAATTGGTACTCATTGGGTCAATATATCAACGGTCCTAAGCGGCAACAATTCCATCGGTGAAGGGCTGTTGTTGCTGCTGGTCGACCCCCTGTCGACGTTGCCATTTTTTTGGGTTGATGTTTGAGTGTGCCGAGAACCCTAGCTAGCTTGGAATGATGGTGGTAGAGCCCGAGGATGAGGTGTTCTTCACATGGTCATAATCCAAATAAAGTTATGCTACGATTGATTAAATATTTTTTCCATTTGTTATTTAGTATCTTTTTTTATATATGATGGCATTACATCTTGAGACATTGATGAGAGAATGTTACATGATCAAGTACTAAAGAAATCCGTGGAGAGCAGAGTGCGAGGTGGCATGGTGGTTCTTGTAGGCGTGGCCGAGCGCGGCGAAAGTGTCCTTGGCGGAAGGCCGAGGAGGGCGTGGAGCTGGAAGAGGGCGACGTCATGGGACTGGAGGGAAAAACACCTTACAGGAAGCGAGGTGACAGTGCATGCAGGAACACCTCTACCCTCTTCAGATTTGGCAGGATATTTCTTCTGGGAAGTTGATTCCGACGGACATCAGAGGGAGTGGGGAGTCTGGACTTATCCCCATGGATTTTGGAGTCCCCTGATCTCAACTGCCGTGTATGCGGCTAGCCTCCAACCAGCTATGAAACATGCACAGGTGATATCCCCCAACTCTCTCTTTCTTTAGTTTGCATTATTGTAGTTCATATCTGATACCTTTTTTGGTAGCAGTTGAGCAATAAAATTTGCTTTGTTTTTGTGGTTGAATTATTGATTCCTTAGTACTTCTACACCTTTTCAAAAATTACGGACTTGTGCATTTATGTTGTATGTCAATGAGCGATATTGCACTCACTCATAATGCTGATGAGAAATTCAATTCTTATAGTATTTAATTTACAGACCTATAAAGTATTGGGTAAATTAGCTTGACAGGACTTCTTTATCTTTCAAGCAGTGAGTCTATATTTAGTGTTCTTTATAATTATATTGTTCTATTTATAGGCTAGCAAAAGAGCACATAGCTTTATAATTATATTGTTCTTTTTAATTGGGATGGTGGGTTAGACTGCCGCCACACTATCATGCCGTAGAGCAGTATCCTATGGAGGCATTTGTATGATACTTTGTACATAGCTACAGAGAATACCTACAAAGAACAGAAGAGTAAAAGCACCATGTTAAACCAACAAGATAAAGTTTTCTTCTCAATATTTCTGTTGTTGTAGGCTAACTCTAATACACTTAGAAAAAATATCACAGAATGTTTTCTCCATTGTTTTTTTGGCATTCAATACTGTCGTGCCTTGATAGGTTTGCTATAAGTTGTATTTTACTTCTTGGCACTTGTGGGAATTGAACTAAAAGTAAAAATTTACTTTCCTGCACGAATAGTATTTTGGAGCGTTTCATGTATTTTTTTATGAAATATATGAAAGAGGCATGAAATTAGGCGCTTCTCATTATTAAATTATTTCCTGTTACACGGCCAATATTTTATTCTTAGTTAAAATCATGGCAGCAATGAAGTTAATATCCCTTTGATTAGTAAGATAATTTCTTATTGATAATTCTAAAGGACCTACTATCTTCTCATGTTGGGGATTGATTTGGATCTTGCCTGAGCGGGTGACGTTCTGTAGTTCTCATGTTGGAGATTGATTTGGATCTTGGCTCAGCGGGTGACATTTTGTAGTCGTTCTTTGGGAGTGGTGATTTCCTTCCTTTTGGAAGATACTCCCCCCATTTTCGCGGGGGAGGGGATGGTCTGCTATTTCATAATGATCGTGGTAGCTGGGAGGGTCGGTTCGCCTCTTGGTGTGCTTCAGAGCATCTATGAAACTTTAGAGCTGAAGGTGTGTTCTTCCCGGTTTCCCCTCCTTCATTGTCTTTGTTTTCTATTTAGTTAATTGGTCTTTTTTTCCTTATTAGTTTGTTGGCTCATCCTGTTTCCCATGTTTTTTGGCTGCGATTTGATCTTTTGTCTGCAGCTGTCATGTGTAAGCTGCTATTGGGTTTTTTGGCGTTCTTGCTAGACGGTTTCCGGCTTAGGTCAGGTCAGATTTTAGGTTACTATGGTTGTTTAGTGATTAGGTTACTTTTTGTTTAGTGATTGTTTAGATTGTTGATTGCTCTTTCACTAGCATTGTTTAGTTACTTTGGCATGAACCATGGGTGACGTTGCGCTGCTGCTCCTCATAATAGATTTTAGGTATGTGGGACGTTTTACGAATTATTTTGATTTAGTTGGAGAGGCAAGGGTAGAAAAATGGCCTCTATGTAATGGAGCACGAAAAGAGTTACTTTTTCTCCCTCTGATCCAAATTAATTGACAATTAATTGACTCAACTTTTTCTAGATATGCTAAAATGTGTCTAGATACATCTGTATCTAGACAAATCCGAGTCAATTTATTTGGATCGGAAGGGTATGTATGTTAATGGTATGTTAAGTTAATTTTTCCTAGGATCAAATATAGGACGCCAGAGCTTTGTAATCCCCTAATCTAACAAATATGTCGTTCTAACGTATGTTTTGCTCCCGCTCTGTATGGACGTAGTCAAAAGAGAGATGTCCATCCATTGAGAGGAGAAGTTGAGAGTCGAATGTCATCATGATTGCTTTTCCTTGCTGATACAGAAGGAATTAAAATAATCAAGAGAGAGATGTCTTACTTTCTTGTGGTCTCCGTCTTGGGATTGTGGGGCCATGCTGCCGAATCCTCTATTTGTCCACTCTGGTTCCACGGTGCTTTGTCGGTGCATTGTGTCTTCGGTAGCTGCTCTAACCGAGCATGCTTATCGGCGGCGCAGGTGTTTGTTCGCCATATGGGGGATAGGTGTTTCTACGATGGGTGAGCATTGGCATTCCTGTTTTTGTCTCCTGGGGTTTGCGTGGTTTGGGGTTGGGTGTTGTCCTGTAGCACTGGTGGCATGTATGGTATAATTTCTGTTGAGTTTGGGGATTGCTTGACATGTGGTACTCTTGGGTCTAAATTTTGTTGCACTGTTATGTGATGTTTGTTTTGCGCCATGTCATACCTTTCTTCTGTCTATTGGTTTGTACTAGGTTTTCCTTATTTACACTGGTGTTTGGTCTTTTCCTGCTCTTTTGTTTTGGTTTCCCATCTTTTATTCGTTCAAATGCTTATATTTTTTGTCAGGTGTGTCACCTGTAGGGCTGTTCTGCTATAGGATTGGAGAAAATATGGGCTTCAGTGTAGCCAATGGGAAAAAATATTAAGTGTGAAGCTCATGATTCCTTCAAATATCCGCAGTTCTGGTGAGTTTTGATTATTTTTGAAACTGTAGGTGTCTTATTACTTTTCTTATCTGTTGCCATGACACAAATTTAGTATCTATTATTTTTGCTCAACACAATAGTGTGGTGAATTGGTATTTTTTTATTTGTTTGCATGTGAGTTTCTGAAGTTGTTAGTATAGGATCTAATTAAATATTAGTCGCAAATTTTTAGTGAGACCTGAAATGTCAGTAATCTTAGGATGTTAGTGATACTACATCTTTTTGATTAGAAGGTCATACAAATTGCATATGCATGTATGTTAATGTATTCTCATATTCTCATTGGTCAGATCTGAAACAATATAACTCAACCTTGCATTCTACCATGGTCTTTGGTGCGGCTGTTAGTCTTAGTTTATATCCATGGCACGCCCCGTCCTTTGATATATTCATTTCATGTGCTTGTGTTCTTCATTTTCCAACGTTCTGTGAGTATTCCTTTTGCACGTTTTCTTTTCGGGAATAAATTTTCAGGATAACAATGATTACTCGCAGGAAAAAGATAAAGAAGATTCTAGCAGAGTGCCACACAGGGTGTTAGTGAGGAATAGACGCAAAATAGTGATAAACTGAAGTATAGTACCTTTAGTATTATTTCTGCCAATCGATGATTTTTCTAAATTTTCTTTCTTTTTGTTGTTTGTTCCTCTGTCGTAGTTTTTTTTTTTTGCGAGATATCTGCCAATGATGACAAGATAGTATGTGCATGAAGTTTATGCTTCTCAGTCCATGAAACATACTGGACTTTGATTTTAGCACAAATATTTTAAGAGATTAGTTTGCTATTAGTTTTGTCAAGCAATGCATGAGATATATTTACACCATTCCTTATTTTTTATGTTATAAGAGACACCTGTAGCAGATCTTTACATGGTAATGAACATGATAAAAAGAGCTATTTGATCAGCTAAAATTTTATTTCACGGCACGGTGAAGCGCCATTCCACCTAGGACGGAATGTGGGGCATGTTCTTGTGTGTGCACATTCCAAAACTAACACACCATAGTGGTAGCAACAACACACACCACTCTGTTGTAATAAATCTGAATCCGTCCTTTTATCACATAGGTCATTCCATGTGAGAACGTCCTTTCATCACATATGTGAAGCCATGTAAGAGTGTGAGGCAGGCGGCGCAGCGAAGCGCGCTTATCCATCTAGTACTCCTTAACCCCCGGAAAATCCTGCGTGCAAAACAAGGCCTAAAGGGAGACACACGGACATTCTCAAAATTCAGAGACCACCGAATTACCTACCTGCATCCTTGGTCTGAACCACTGGGCACCGGATCTCTCTCAGCTCAGCCAGAAACGGTATGTAGGTATGTACACTACCCGCCGGTCTGCTCTCTGCAGCCGGCCAGCTACTCCGACTACGTAGAGTTTCCGATTGTGGTGAGGCATGGCTATTTGGCGTGGTGTATCGAAAACAGAGGATTCCCCTACTCTCAGCGCCCATGGCTCTGTGTCCGGTACGTCCATGCACATGGTGTGTGTACAATCCGTTCGTCGTCCGTCAAAATAGTTGTCTTAAAACTACACTAGTTTGAACCAACTAAATCATCGCTTCTCAGTTTGATTTTAAATTGACTAAACCATTTTCAAATCTAATGTTAAGATCAGAGTATTCAAAGTAAGAAACAAGCTCACTAAGTTTAGAGCCAATCAAGCGCGTTTGAACCTCCAAACAACGGCTTGAAGACAGAACGGTCAGGTTTCAGAAATCTACACATAAATTATATGTGCTTCTTTTTTCTCTCTTCTCACTAGGTTGTTGCATTCTTATGTGTTCTCATCCTCTCACTAAACTGTGTTTTACTCTCACTTATTCTCATATAGCCACCAATGGTGGCAAGGCTTTTCTTTTCACTTCTTTTTGAAAAAGCACCTCAACCGTTGGATGCGAAGTTGAAACATGTTAACATGTTGGACTTCACAGATGGTAGCCAGGCCATCAATGCCCCTCCATGTGGAGGGATATGGCCCAACATACTGTATGTAAGAAATCCAATGCATTAATTGATCGTAATGTACTGGGATATCACACTAGGTTATACATTTATACTTCTCATGTTTAGTTTGATTGCATAATAGCCACAAAGCTTTCTTTCATGCAAGTGCTGTTCCCTTTTACAAAATTGGCTACCGACGCGGGTTGTCCTAAAACATACTACACGAGCTTGGTGTGGTCTACATATTACATGCATCATCAGTGCATTATGTGCATCATCAGTGCATATTTCTGGAGATTAATTAGGAATGGAATTAATCGAGACATGCAATACAATTTACATCCGGCAGCCTAAAGCATGGAGTTTAGGCCATTTTCACCCCCGACCCATTCGACCACGGGCTGTCTAAATCGGTCTGCGCGGACAGACCCGAGGAAAAAAATCCGACCCAGCGGTCCAACCCAAACAACCACGCGTGTCTCGACCGACTCATTTCTCGCCCAAAAATGCGCTGGGAATGCATCACTACGGACGTGTCGCAGACGTAGCGTGTATCCTCTCTCGTCTTCTCGCGCCCTCCAAGGGCCTGCCTGGCAGTAACCCAACGGCCACTGGTCTCCAAGCCCAAACGCCATCAATGAAGTAGGATGACTCCTAGGATAGCTGCGCCACTAACTCCTTGGCTAGCCGCGTCGCCTAACGCCTGGGCTGGCCGCTCGCCATCAATGTAGGCATCCAATACGCTCGCCTTTTTAAGCATGCCTCGTGGGCATCTTCTCCACACAGCACCACCTTCCACTCCCCCCAACCCCCACAAGCAACACGGTAGCCATGGCAGGCGACACAGTTTTGAGGGAGGGCGGGTGGGACGACCGTTGGGGCCTGGGCGTGGGTAAGATCGAAGAGGGAGACATGGGGGCGAGGCCGAACAGTTTCGCTAGCGCCTTCCCCGTTGCCATTGGCGTCGCCATCTCCTCCACCTTCGCCGCCACCTGTGGCCATATCAACAGCCTCGACTGTTTCAAGTTCCGCGTCACCATCTTCCTGGGCATGAATGGGGATAGGCTTCATCTCCCCCACGAAGTAGTCACACTCTCGTCGATGGAAATGAGCTCCACCATGTTGTACTGCACGTGCCCGGTGGCGTGATCGGGCTCTGGTCCATGGACATGTTGTTTGGCCATCTCGGCCATATGTACCTCGACAACGGATGGAACAAGTTCTGCCATGTGCACGTCATTGAGGTCGGGTACTTACTCTTCTTCACATACGACCGCGAAGCCATGCTCACCGTCCGCATCTTCGATGATACCATGTGCCGCCGGCACTACCACACCGATTCCAAGTCTGATGACTAGCGAAGACAAGACGTAGTCTTCTGGATTAAATCTAGTGATTTTTTTACCTTCTCGTATGCCTTTGCAGCAAGCAAATTGCTCATGCACATGCCAAGAAGTAGTCTTCTATATTAAATCAACTATGTATGCAATGCAAGGCAATTGTAGGCAAAGCTATGTATGCAATGCAATGCAAATGTAAGCAAAACCTATAAAACTATGTATGCAATGCAAGTCAAATTTAGACATGATTATTATAATAAAACAAAATGGGCAGGCGCTGCTGGGGCACCCAAACCTAAACGACATAGTCTAAATGATCTGATTTCGCGTACGTGACCCAACCTAAATGGACAGATTCGAATACCTTCCATGTTTGAAATGAGTCAGACTGGTGGAGATGCCCTTATGTCCCCGTTTACGACGTGCGATTGTTATAGTCTTATTAGAGGATGTACAATGCAAGGTGCTTAGGACGGTGCTTAGAAAAATAAACCGGTTGTTATTTTAACACCGGTGCTTATTTATACTAGGTAGATGCCTAACTAAGCACCTCTTCTATAGAAATAAGCACCAATAGCAAAATGGTTGGTTTATTTTTGTAAGCACTCCTCTAAGCACCTCCCATTATGGATGCCCTTAGTAGTTAAGTTCATTTTATATGTGTGACCAGTCATACATTTTTTATTAGGACGTATATTCTTAGAGAGTCGCAACTAAGTAGTAAATTTTGGCCGTACACATCCGTCATTGATGCACAGGCCGGTGGAACGAAAACCTTCATAAAATCGTGCAATGTTTTCGCTATTTATTTTACTGGAAGAGATATGGCAACACAACTGCTCTCTACTTGCCTAGAGTACTTGGATGCAGGGTTTAAAGTACTGCTCATTTCCTTAGGCTCAGTTTGAAGAGTGTAACAACCTCCTCGCCATCTAGGTGGCTATATATATAAAGCTCTCTTATAGGTGGTGCTGGATCCATAGAGCCAAGAGAAGAAGAGCAATGCAAGCAGAAGCAAAAGTGATGCAAGTATGCAACAAACGTGGGTTGAGACGGCTCAGGCTAGGCTAGGCTAGAGGAGTACGAATTGTAGTTAGGCGTGGGAGATGTCGGTAAAACGTTGGCCACCCAGACCAGCTGCACTTGCTGGAGCTGTTGTCGAAGTGGGCTGCAGGAAGCATCTCATACGAAGAAGCAGTTCCCAGGGCAAGCATGCCGGTGACACTGGTTGAGATGTCCGTGCTTGGGACTGTCTCCGTAGTGATAGCTCCTAACAAATCGGCTAGACGACGTAGCTGGAACCCACGTTGCTTCAGTGTGTGAGGAACTACATATGTCGGTTCCCTCTATTTTTCAGCCAACGCTTGCTATCGTTCACAGAAGAAGAGATAGCAGGGGCCTAACCCAGAGCTCCGGACTCCATCGACGGCTTCTCCTACAAGCACAGATCGATTTACACATCGGACAGTGATGGAGTTCTGAAGCAAAATCCATGTATCGCACAAATATTCTAAAAAAATTCAGAGGTCACCCAATTACGTACGTACATCCTTGGTCTGAACCACTGGGCACCGGCACTCTCTCAGGCCACAAACGGCAGCAGCTAGCACCGCGTATGCTACAAAGTCGCGCGTTTCCGATTGCGAGGAGGCATACCCGGTTTTAGAGGTAGCGTGGTGTATAGAAAACGGAGGATTCCCTTCTTGCTCTCGGCGCGCGCTGGCGCATGCTCCATCGCGTATGCCTTTGCGAGAGCGGTGGCGACAGATTTGTTCACTACAGGAAATATTCGCTACCCCGACGACGGCCGGCTGCCGTCGGCACAACGCCAAATTGCCATCGGCACAGGCTGTGCCGACGGTGGCCTTCGGCGTACGTCTTCGTCGGCACAGCTCCGTGGCCGTCGGCACAGCCCTCCCCCTCGGCATAGCGTCTTCCAGTGGGTCTCGCATGTCAGTCAACGACCGTCTTCCATAACGGTCCAGCCTGAAGTTACGCCGACGGCCGGCACAGGAATGGAGCTATACCAACGGCCAGGCCAAGTTCTGAACAGAAATTCACGCGACACACATACGAACTGTCTCTGTATCAGTTTTCATCTATTTTGTCTATCACACCTTTTTTCTTTGGCCATATTCTTTTTAGTTGCAACTAAGTAATAAATTATGGCTGTGCGCACCCATTTCTACAATCTGTACTCCTCTAGGCCGGTGGAATGAAAACCTTCCATTTTCTAAAAGCGTGCAATGTTTTCCATTTTTTTACTGGAATAGAGATGACAACATAATTGCTCTCTACTTGACATGCGCGTTTGGGTGCAGAATATAATATACAACAACTCATTTGCTTACGCTCAGTTTGACCGGTGTAACAACCTCCTCGCGGTATAGGTGGTTGCATAAAAACTCTTACAGTGGCTTTCTTTAGAAAAATGTATTTAAAGCTCTTTTTTTTTTGGAAATGGGCGTATTTATTAACCAAATGTTTGATTCTTAACCCGGCCTCTGCATAACTAAGATGCACACAGCCACACGAATGACAGAGTAAGACAAAAATTAAAAAAAGCATTACAAAAAGGCACTAAATTAAAGTCTGAAAACTAAGATAGATCAATCCTCAGATCACGCGGCCATCCATGTCGGGAGAAAATATTCCTCGCCGTGTCCTCCAATCGCGTACATCCGTCCAGAAATACGTCGCGAAACTCCATGCGTTGGAGAATATTCCATGATCGAAGGATAGCCGTGGCTCGATAAATAACCTGCAGAGGGGAAGACACAATGTTATTAAAAATCTTGTCATTTCTACAAAGCCATAGCGACCATATAATGGCAAGCGCTCCCACCCTAAACAAGGTTCTGTACTTATCAACAATTCCATGCAACCAATTATCAAAAATATTGGTTACTGAACGTGGGGAAGATAAGCCAGAAGATATTTGGATGAATGACCATATAGAACGAGCAAATTTGCAGTGAAAGAATAAGTGTCGAATTGTCTCATCTTGATGACAAAAAACACATTGTATACTTCCATGCCAATTCCTCTTTACAAGATTATCCTTTGTTAGAATTACCCCTTTCCGTAGATACCATGCAAATATCTTCGTCATAAGGGGTATTTTCATTTTCCAAATTTTACTATTATCATCGACTAGGAAATCAGGTTGGACCAAAGATTTATATAGTGAGCCAACAGAAAATTTACCACTTTCCAGTAATTTCCATTTGAACACGTCAACACCGTCCGACAAATGTATCCTGGATAACCGTAATAGTAGATTGTTCCAAGAAAATAGTCTAGGACCGATAAGACTTCTTCTGAAAGACACATTAGGAGGATAATCCTCCATCACTGTGGAGATTGTATCCCCTTTATGTCTAACAATTGAATATAGAGCTGGGTACTGTTCGCGAAGAGTAGATTGGCCTAGCCATTTATCTTCCCAAAACCTAATTTGTGATCCATCCTTAATCTCGAAAGCACCAAAATGAAAGAAATGTTTCTTGGTGGCCATAAGACCTGCCCAAAAATGTGAATCTCCGGGTTTCCATACCACTTGAGACACAGCTTTGGAGCCCACATATTTCCTCCATAACATGGTTTGCCAAACGCCTTCCTCAGTAAGTAGTTTAAAAAGCCATTTGCCCAGAAGCGCGGTGTTTTTGACTTGCAAATCGTGTATACCTAGTCTACCAAACTCCTTCGGCCGGCAAACCACATTCCATCTGGCCAGACGATATTTCTTTTTCTCACTATCCCCTTGCCAAAAGAATCTTGAACGGAAGTAATCCACTTTGTTCAAAACCCCTTTTGGCATTTGGAAAAACGAGATAATATACAGTACCATATTAGTAAGAACTGAATTTAAAAGTACTAGTCTTCCCCCAAGGGATAACAATTTTCCTTTCCAACTATTAAGACGTTTTTGTATCCTTTCCTCAACAAGCTTCCATTCAGCAATTGTGAGACGCCGATAATGAATCGGTATTCCCAAATAATTGATTGGAAACTGACCCAGACCACAGCCGAAAAGTTCAGCATATAGGTGGGCCTTGTTTTGGGCCTCGCCAAAACAATATAAATCACTTTTATGGAAATTTATTTTAAGCCCAGATAAGAGCTCGAATGCTGATAATATTAATTTCAGATTCTTAGCTTTCTCCAGATCATGTTCCATAAAAAGAATTGTATCATCAGCGTATTGAAGAATAGAAAGTCCACCATCAACGAGATGTGGAACTACCCCTTCAATTTGGCCGTCAGCCTTTGCTCTCTCAATAAGGATAACCAACATATCAGCCACTATGTTAAATAGTAAATGCGATAATGGATCCCCTTGTCTCAGTCCTTTCTTGGTCTGAAAGTATTTGCCAGTATCATCATTTACTTTAATGGCAACACTACCCCCAGACACAAAAGACTGAATCAGAGCACGCCACTCCTCAGAAAACCTTTCATACGGAGTGTTTGCTGGAGGAAAGACCAGTTAACTTTGTCATAAGCCTTCTCAAAGTCGATCTTAAACAGTACACCATTTAATTTCTTTGAGTGTAGTTCATGAATTGTTTCATGCAGAATCACAACCCCATCTAGGATATTTCTTCCTTGTATGAACGCAGTTTGAGACGGGCTAACTGTAGGGGTTCGTAGCATGGAAAACAAAAAATTTCTATCGCATACAAACAAACAAGCCAAGATCTATCTACTAGATTGTAGCAACGAGTCGATGGAATAACTTACCCTCGAAGATTCCAAAGCGGTTAATGAGAGCAGATTCTCGTGGGTGATGTAGTCGTACTCTTTCCGATCTTAAGATCGCGTAGACGATCCTTCCGGCGCCACGTTCTGGCAGCGCTCCCGCAGTCGGTCACACGTTCGGTACTCGACGAAGACATTTCTCTCCCTTGTTCCAGCAGGCAGCGGAGGTTGTAGCACTCTCCTCGCGATTCCGGCAGCACAACGGCGTGGTACCGGAAGTAGAGGGGAGATCTCGCAGGGCTTCGCCTTAAGCCGGAGCGAGTATGGTGGAGTATGAGAGAGCTATTAGTGGTCTAGGGTTTAGACACACCAATTAGAAGGCTCTAAACCGAAGGCTAGTGCAATTAGAAGCTCTAAACCAAAACGGCTCTAAACCGGAGGCTTTGGCTAGGGTTTAGATTAGAGGATAGGAACTTGTGTGTCTAGAGGGGGAGGCCCTGCCCCTCCTTTTATCGGTGGAGAGGGCCGGCGGCCAAGGGGAGGGAGGGGAGTCCCTCCCCAACTCGGCCTAGGTGGTGCGCCGGCTTGGAGAGGAGGGACTCCTCCCCAAAGTCGGTTTCAACCTCCTCTTGCTTGTTTCCCACAGTTTCCTGTTTTAGCCGTTTGACTTTCAAACTGGCCATTTGACTTTTCAGTTTTAGGATTCAATTAATCCTTTATTTGGAACAGCGAGAACACTTAGTACATGATACAATCATTCCAATATGTAATGACACATTCATGTACCCCTTCCCCCCCGGAGTGCCGGACATTCCGGAACCTTTTAGAACATTCCCGATGAAAACACCGGAAACATTTCCGAACTCCGAAACGGGACTTTCCTTATATGAATCTTATTCTCCGGACCATTCCGGATCACCTCGTGATATCCCGGATCCCATCCGAGACTCCGAACAACATTCGGTCTCTTTATCATAATACCATAACTACTCAAACAACGTCGAATCCTTAAGTGTGTCTCCCTACGGTTCGTGAATTATGCGGACATGATCGAGACACTTCTCCGATCAATAACCAATAGAGGAATCTGGAAATTCATATGGCTCCCACATATTTCTACGATTACTTTGCGATCGAATGAACCACTTACATACGATACCAATTTCCCTTTGTCTCACGATAGTTTACTTATCTGAGGTTATGATCGTCGGTATCTCTGCATACCTAGTTCAACCTCGTTACCGATAAGTACTCTTTTCTCGTTCCCGTGATATGTGATCCCTTGTGAGCCAGTCACATGCTTGCAAGCTAATTGGATGACATTCCACCGAGAGGGCCCAGAGTATATCTATCCGTCATATGGATGGACAAATCCCACTCTTGATCCATGTGTCTCAACCAATACTTTCCGAACACTCAATGCCACCTTTATAGTCACCCTGTTACGGTGTGGTGTTTGATGTCATCAAAGCATCCTTCCAGTGAAGGTGATAGGCATGATCTCATTGTCGAAGGAATTAGGTTACTATGTATCAGAAAGCTTATAGCAAATGAACTATATTAAATGACTTGATCTTTATGCTACGCTTAACTATAGGAGTATGTCCATCACATCATTCTCCTAATGATATGACCCTGTTGTTAATAACATCTCTATGTTCATGATCAGGAAACCATGATCATATATTAACCAACAAGCTAGTTTAACAAGAGGCTTTACTAGGGACTCTTATTTTAGTTTACAAATCACACAAGTATTAATGTTTCCGGTTAATACAATTATAGCATGGTATGCAAACATTTATCATAAGTGTGAAGATATGATAATAACCACTTTATTATTGCCTCTTGGGCATATCTCCAACAGTCTCCCACTTGCACTAGAGTCAATAATCTAGTTTCAAACCTTTGTGTATTCAACACCTATGGCTTTCCGGTGTTGTATGTACACGATTGCTAGTGGTCAACTGATCTCCGGATCTGACACTTCCAGGTCCGTGTGTAATTGCATGTCTTTGCGTCTCTACGCATCACTCATTCTCTAATGAGATGGATTTGTATAAATTTGGTCATTCGGTGTGACCTTTAGCTCTTTGGGGTTAAAACATGTTGATAATATTGTCGTACAATATATCTTCATAGTATTATCCCACTGTGAACTACACCTAGTTTGATAACAAACTACTTGACACAAATGCCCTCTTTTGGTGCTAAAATAGCAGTCATATACTTAGCCTTTTATTGTAGTATCTGTCACAATATCTTAACTTTGGAACTCATCCAAATCCATTATGGAACTCACTTTCCATTATATTATGCCACCCTTAGTTTAGATTGAGATAAACTTAATTTGTACTTTGTGACAAAACTAGTATCAATGTAGTACTTTTATAATGAACTAACCATCTATTTGTCACTTCTACAAATATTATACTCTTAGTTCTTCCAAAAGATCATAAGAATATCCTTACTATTGTCCAATGATCATCTTACGAATCATTCTGGTATATGCTCACAACATTTAGAGCATAGGACATATCTGGATTTGTACATATCACAGTATGATTGATATAAATACTTTTGTGATTTCATACATCAAGTATCAATCTATACTTGATTATTTGTTTCACTTTACCAAATGTCAATACACTTGAATATATCATCAACATTGAACTCATTCAATCCTTTCTGTGCGACAAGAACCTCTCTTGTAGTTTCTATATTGAACTCATTCAATATCTTGTCTATGTACTTCTGGCACAACCATATTAGCGTCTATTGATGCCAAATATTTGGATTTTGCCTAAGTCTTTCATCGGGATGAAATTCTTAATATGTGTTAATAAAAGATACATTATTTCCAATCAACAATATGTCTTCCACATAATGTATTAGAAACATGTCTTAGCGTTCCCACTTAATTTCTTGCAAATGCAAGCATCTTCATCATCTCTAATGAACTTTTAAACTCCTTTAACAGTTTCATCACAGTGAAGATTCCAACTCCGCGATGCTCACTTTAACCATTGAAGTTTGCATATGCTTTTAGCATCCTTTGAATTAACAAAACCCTATGGACCGTGTTATGCATATGTCCTAGGTAACGATTCTATTAGAAGAACTTGTTTTGTTTATTCAACTACCATATAACAAATTATATGTAGTGGTTGCTACATTAATCCGTCTAGACTAAATATCACTATGAAAGATCAAATCTTGTCATAGTCAACCTTTGAACATTTTGTGAACTCTTTCCCAACATGTCGACTATTTCATAGATATAAAACATCCATGTCTATTTCTTTATAGATCCAGACACAACTGTAAGGTCTTACACCTTTCTCGAGGGTCCTTCAAGTTCAAAACTTGATTTCTCGTGTATGGAACTATCACGGATTTTATGGCTTCAAGCCATTTGACGGAGTCAGGGCTCATCATCGCTTCTTTGTACGTAGTCGGATCATTATTGTCAAATAATGATTTAACTCTCAAATCTTGGTATTTGATTGTTCATCCGACCTACTTGTTTCAATAGGAACTTAGATCTCCGTGACCACAACCTTTGAAGTACGCGAGCCATGAGCATTGTTTGCTAACTCCGGAACACTTTTCGGTGCTGCGCAACTTTGCACATATAGCTAAGGTTCTTTTAACCTTATCAAAGTTCTATTGTCCTCCCACTTAACTTTTCACGAAAAATTCCTTCTCAAAGAAACTTAATGTTCTAAGCAACAAACACTTTTGTCTCCGGTGTTTATGGAGGAATACTTAACAGTTATACAAAGACAGGTTCATCCGACTTTGGTTGCACACATCTTACTTATGCATAGCATACCAATGTTTTAAGAAAGGACTACTTGGGTTTTATCCCAAACTATAACTTGATATGGTGTCATTTCAACGGATTATGATGAAGCTCTTTTCAGTGGAAAAACGGTAATCTCTAAAGCTTTTAATCTTTAAAATATAATGGCAGTTTTATGAATTATACCTTTGATCTAACCATGTCAAACAAGGTTTAATTACATATCTCGAACGTTCCATACCCTTATGGTGTTTCGGGAAATGCAAATCCACGGAACGATTCCTTAAATCTTAGGTATTATGCTAAACTCTGTAACTCAAATATCTTCCTTTATGATCTTTATCATAAACTATTTATATTCTTGTTACTATGATTTTGCACTTCATCTTGAAAGTCTTTGAACTTTTCAAATGTTTCATACTTCATCCTTATTAAGTAAATATTCATATATTCACTCAAATTTTCGGAGAAAGCATATGAAGTTGAAATTCATCGCTCTTGACTACACATAATGGACTTTGTACAACAATATGTACAAGTTCAAATAAGCTAGTCATTCGTTCCCTTTTTGCCTATGAACGAAGTTTTAATTATCTCTAGGAAAGTTTCACAAGCATCATGTGATCAAAAATCAAAAGACTCCAAAATTCCATCCACATGGAGTTTCTTCATGTTTTCTTTCCAATATAATTTAAACGGCGATGTCACTTCCTAAGTGATCTTTCAATCAATTTGTCTTTTGACATTTTTAGCACTAGTTTTATGGATGTGATTTCTCCAACGAGATTTGTGAATCATCCATCTTTTATGGATTACGGCAATTATTTGAACAACCCTTTTGTTCTCATAATACCTAATAAAACAAATCTTGAAGACAAGCTTTGATGTTTAACGAGCAACATAATAACCCTTTATTTGTTCTCGATGAATATCATCACATATTCTTTTGCTAGTTTCTTAGGCCATTGTAGTTCATGAATTGTGTTGTTTCGTATGACGATTCACACCAACAAATTCAGTATCAAATATTTAAGAACCACATTGTTTAATAAGCAAAGAATATAGCCATAACATGTATAACATCTATATACTTAAACTGAACAATTCCAGTCTTTTCTTTCCTGCCATATATTTATGAGATTCTCTTTCAGTATTTCCTTTTCTGTTTGAAAGAATCTATCAACATCAATAGTGGAGTCATACATATGACACATAATCCAAAGCGTGTATAATTAAATACCAATGTCTTTGGACTTGCACTTTGAAGTAGATCACCATCATCAAATGTTTGGTGTTCTTCCAAATTCCTTTCTTTAGTAATCTCTTGG
This sequence comes from Avena sativa, assembly GCA_916181665.1. Lineage (NCBI taxonomy): Eukaryota > Viridiplantae > Streptophyta > Magnoliopsida > Poales > Poaceae > Avena > Avena sativa. Next base: position 361,560,459 of record OV702279.1, on the reverse strand, counting down.
TGTAGTAAATATTTTACCTACATCAAATATTCACCCTTATCATGGAATTATCCATGATCAAGCTACTTTTAGCTTATAAAGATGAATCGTGAGTATAATGTTGCTATCCAAAACCTTTTGGTGGATTAGGACAACAAGTGTCTCCAACCTTTTGCAAATTCTCATCAAATATGAGAACATGAACTTTGCCATATTATACTCTATCATGTTGTAACCAAAACTTCGTTTCAGATATCACAATATCTTCCACACATCATGGTTTCTGAAACAACTCTTTCAGATCCTAGATAACCTTGATATTAAGAGAATCCTTTGAATATCAAGAATCATGGAGACAAACATGATACTTATATACTAACAATTGGAATTGTTACTCTTGATTTAATACTAATTATTAAACTTCATGGAGTAACCGGAACTTACTGAAAGTTTGCAATAGGACTTTTAAACTTTAGATTAACACTTCAAAAACAATACGATACCAGTTCGTAAAGTAACTAACCAGAATTCTATAGTTCTATCATCTCAATTATAACTAAGCGCAAGGTGGTAAACGGATGCCAATGACTACAACAACTATGCAAATTCACTTTGATTTAGTTTATGATAAATTGAGTTCTAATTAATAATTAAATTAATCTAGTTGAACTCCCACTCAAAACAACATCCCTCACATTGTTTTAGTGATCACACGAACCAAATCCACCACATCAAAACCGATCATCACGAGAGTTGATATAACTTCAATGGCGAACAATCAACATGTTCATCATATCTACTATATGACTCATGCTCTACCTTTCGGTAATCCGTGTTCCTAAGGCCATGTCTGTACATGCTAGGCTCGTCAAGATCAAACCTTAGCTTCCGCATAAGCAAATCTGGCTTGCTTACGTTGTATACACTTGCGGAATCTAACACACCCAATCATCACGTGGTGCTTCGAAACAACAAGCTTTAGCAACGGTGCCAACTAAGGGTGAACACTTTATGACTTGAAATTCATGTGCATGAGGGATCATCTTATAATGCTACCGTCGTCTACTAAGCAATATAAGATGCATAAAGGATTAACATCACATGCAATTCATAATATGTGATATGATATGGCCTTTCTTCTTTGTGCTTCCGATCTCCATCTTCTAGCACGAACATGATCTCCATCATCACCGGCATTGCATCAAGGTCAATGACGCCTCTCCATGGTTTTCGTCCACCGGCTTCAACTATTACAACTACTTTGAATAGACACGCGGGTCTTAACAGAAATTAAAGACAACCATATGGCTCCTGCCGGTTGCCAACTTACAATAAGGAACATTGCATACATCATATATAATCACAATCATGGCCATATCACATCACTGCACACCCCTGCAAAACAAAGTTAGACGCCTCTACTTTCTTTGCATATTTTACGTGGTTTGGGGCTTTCAATAAGTGTCGTTCTAACTTACGAACAAGAACCACAACATTGATACTAGTATTGTTAATCACCCGTTGTAAATTGGATCTTAACTATGCTAGGAGAAACCGGCACCCGCAAAGCCACTTATGCAATACAAGTTGCATTTCAAGCGTGGAGCAAGTCTCATGAACGATGTCATGTAAGGTTAGCCCGGGCCGCTTCATCCCAACATACCGCAAGATGCAAAGTACACAAGAAGCAATCGACAATAAAAGCATCAACGCCCACAATGACCATTGTGTTCTACTCGTGCAACAGATCTACATATAGACACGGCTCTGATACCACTGTAGGGGTTCGTAGCATGGAAAACAAAAAATTTCTATCGCATACAAACAAACAAGCCAAGATCTATCTACTAGATTGTAGCAACGAGTCGATGGAATAACTTACCCTCGAAGATTCCAAAGCGGTTAACGAGAGCAGATTCTCGTGGGTGATGTAGTCGTACTCTTTCCGATCTTAAGATCGCGTAGACGATCCTTCCGGCGCCACGTTCTGGCAGCGCTCCCGCAGTCGGTCACATGTTCGGTACTCGACGAAGACCTTCCTCTCCCTTGTTCCAGCAGGCAGCGGAGGTTGTAGCACTCTCCTCGCGATTCCGGCAGCACAACGGCGTGGTACCGGAAGTAGAGGGGAGATCTCGCAGGGCTTCGCCTTAAGCCGGAGCGAGTATGGTGGAGTATGAGAGAGCTATTAGTGGTCTAGGGTTTAGACACACCAATTAGAAGGCTCTAAACCGAAGGCTAGTGCAATTAGAAGCTCTAAACCAAAACGGCTCTAAACCGGAGGCTTTGGCTAGGGTTTAGATTAGAGGATAGGAACTTGTGTGTCTAGAGGGGGAGGCCCTGCCCCTCCTTTTATGGGTGGAGAGGGCCGGCGGCCAAGGGGAGGGAGGGGAGTCCCTCCCCAACTCGGCCTAGGTGGTGCGCCGGCTTGGAGAGGAGGGACTCCTCCCCAAAGTCGGTTTCAACCTCCTCTTGCTTGTTTCCCACAGTTTCCTGTTTTAGCCGTTTGACTTTCAAACTGGCCATTTGACTTTTCAGTTTTAGGATTCAATTTAATCCTTTATTTGGAACAGCGAGAACACTTAGTACATGATGCAATCATTTCAATATGTAATGACACATTCATGTACCCCTTCCCCCCGAAGTGCCGGACATTCCGGAACCTTCTAGAACATTCCCGATGAAAACACCGGAAACATTTCCGAACTCCGAAACGGGACTTTCCTTATATGAATCTTATTCTCCGGACCATTCCGGATCACCTCGTGATATCCCGGATCCCATCCGAGACTCCGAACAACATTCGGTCTCTTTCTCATAATACCATAACTACTCAAACAACGTCGAATCCTTAAGTGTGTCTCCCTACGGTTCGTGAATTATGCGGACATGATCGAGACACTTCTCCGATCAATAACCAATAGAGGAATCTGGAAATTCATATGGCTCCCACATATTTCTACGATTACTTTGCGATCGAATGAACCACTTACATACGATACCAATTTCCCTTTGTCTCACGATAGTTTACTTATCCGAGGTTATGATCGTCGGTATCTCTGCATACCTAGTTCAACCTCGTTACCGATAAGTACTCTTTTCTCGTTCCCGTGATATGTGATCCCTTGTGAGCCAGTCACATGCTTGCAAGCTAATTGGATGACATTCCACCGAGAGGGCCCAGAGTATATCTATCCGTCATATGGATGGACAAACCCACTCTTGATCCATGTGTCTCAACCAATACTTTCCGAACACTCAATGCCACCTTTATAGCCACCCTGTTACGGTGTGGTGTTTGATGTCATCAAAGCATCCTTCCAGTGAAGGTGATAGGCATGATCTCATGGTCGAAGGAATTAGGTTACTATGTATCAGAAAGCTTATAGCAAATGAACTATATTAAATGACTTGATCTTTATGCTACGCTTAACTATAGGAGTATGTCCATCACATCATTCTCCTAATGATATGACCCTGTTGTTAATAACATCTCTATGTTCATGATCAGGAAACCATGATCATATATTAACCAACAAGCTAGTTTAACAAGAGTCTTTACTAGGGACTCTTATTTTAGTTTACAAATCACACAAGTATTAATGTTTCCGGTTAATACAATTATAACATGGTATGCAAACATTTATCATAAGTGTGAAGATATGATAATAACCACTTTATTATTGCCTCTTGGGCATATCTCCAACACTAACAACATTGTCAGCAACCGAATTTAGTCTAATTGTAGCAACTTTAGTGAAAATTTTAAAGCTAACGTTAAGCAAGCAGATTGGACGGTACTGTTGTATACGTTCTGCATTATTAACCTTAGGCAGTAAAATTATGTTACCAAAGTTGAGTCTAAAGAGATCCAATTGTCCAACCTGTAAAAACCCAAACAAATTCATCAGGTCCTCCTTGATAACGTCCCAGAATTTTTGGTAAAATTCCGCTGGAAAACCATCAGGACCTGGTGCTTTGTTATGTTCCATTTGGAAAACCGCTTTCTTGACCTCTTCCTCGGAATATGAGGCAGATAGAAAACTATTTTCTTCATCCGAAACCTGGGGAATATCGGACACTTGGGACTCATCCAGAGAGAAAGAATTCTCCACTGGGGCCCCAAACAAGGATTTATAATACGTAGTAATATATGACTTCAGATGTTCTTGTCTCTCAATCATACCTTCGTCCTGAATCAGAGAGTGAATAAGTTTCTTCTTATGCCTGCCATTGGCAACTGCATGGAAGTATCTAGTATTCGCATCTCCTTCCAGAATGAATTTAGCTTTAGAACGTTGGTACCATTTGAGTTCCTCTTCGCGAAGAAGTCGGGCTATCTCTGCATTCGATTGGCTTTTAAGCTCAATTTAAAGCTCTTAGGTGGTGCTGGTGCTGGATCCAAGAGCAATCCAACCTAATAAAGCTAGGTTGAGACATTCGGGCTAGAGGAGTATAAATTGTAGACATGGACGTGAGAGGTGTCGGTAAAACAACGTTGGCTACCAAGTTCAGCAGTACTAACTGAAGCTATTTAGGAAGTGGGCTGCATGAAGCCTCTCGTATGAAGATGTAGATCCCAGGGCAAGTATGCCGGTGACACTGGTTGAGATGTCCGTCATGGGGATTGTCTCCGCAGTGATAACTCCTAAGTAATTGGCTGATCGGTGTAGCTGTAATATGCCTTGCTTCATTGTGTGAAAAAGGACGTATGTGTTGCTTGTCATCATAGCATGGATGGTGTTCAGTCTAGCTAGTATAGTATGTTTCCGTCTCATTTCTTCCAAATTTTTTGTAGGTTTCTTTTGAGGAAAATCGGGGGAAACACTTTTAATTAAACCACAATATTCCATTTTTGACATCCTAGCGGGCATGTGCCATGCCATGTCCGTTTTACGGGTGGGCGTTGATGTGTTGTGACGTGCCATGCCACATGGCTGGCCGGTCTATAGGCCACACACATTCATCGTCCTTTACTTTTCTTTACTGTTCTCACTGCGTCCTCATTACATTCTAGTGAAATTTCTTGGTGATCGCAGTAGTCTAGACCTCCCGATTGATTCCAACTTCTCCTAGAAGAACATGTCGATTTACGCACCAGATAGTGATGAAGTTCCAAGCTCAAATTGACGCACACGGCATGCTAATCGAAGCCCAGCAGTCTCTGAACCTCGACCTGTGGTCCAATGATGGGTGTTGATTATCGAGTGACACCTACCATTTCACTAACTCCGATTTAGTATAATTTTATACTGAATTATCGATATTTGTTATGGGTTGGAGGGAGTAGTAAAGATACTTCCAGCATAGTTGCGACAAAGATACCATTCACGCAAGTGTTCTGTTGTACTCCCTCTGTTTGGGATTATAGGTCCTACGCGCATACCTAGGTTGTTAATTTGACTAATAAAATATAACTTATATATCATAAAAATTATACCATTAGAAAATATAATCTCTAAAATTTCTAATGATATAATTTTTATGCTATACTATTTATATTTTGTTGTTCAAATTAACAACTTAGTTATCCGTGCGTGACTTATAATCCCAAACGGAGGAAGTAGTATAAAATTGGCCATATTCATGGGTTATCCTACACCATTCTTAACAACATGAGAACTGTGCTTGATGTCAATAAGTTGGTGTGGCAGTTTAGGACATGTGTGTTGTATAGTCTTATTAGCAATTAAGTTCACTTTACATGTGTGGTTTACATGTGTGGTCTGTCACACTTTTTTATTAGTCTATATTTTGGTGCGAGTTGCAAACAAAGTAATAAATTATGGTTGTACGCATCACTGATGTAGAGGAAACATTCCATTTTCTAAAACCGTGCAATTCCGTCCAACTGGAAAAAGAGAAGGGAAAAAGAAGATGGAAGCTCAATTGCTCTCTACTTAGAGCATCTCTACTCGTTTGCCGAACCCAGGCTGAAAATCGGTCCGTTTTTCGGCCGGACGGAACTAGTTTTCGGCCTAGGTATGCTCATTTTCCCACTCGCGTGCCCAGGCCGAGTTCCCAAGTTCGGCTAAAATTCATCAAAGATGGACGAATTTCATTAAGTTGGGCGAATATAGGCGGATTACATCAAACTTAAACTAAAGTAGTACATAATAAACTTAAAAAAGGCCACCGCCATGGCTCCGCCGGTGCCTTCGCCGTCCTACATGCCGAAGTTGCTGTAGAACGCCGTGTAGCCGGGGTCGGCGCGGCCGTCATCCTCGCCGCCGCCGTCGTCGTCGTCGCTCGGCGGCTGGTTCTGGCGGGAGCTCCCCTGGCCAGGGTCGTCGTACCTTCATGGCTGGTAGGACGGGCCTACGTCCTCGTCGTCGTCGTCCAGGACGTAGAGCGGGGCGCCCTGGTAGGCAAGCTCATGCCCAGACAACCCCCGACGCCGGGCGGCCTGCTCCTCGGCCGGCTGCTGCAGGCCGAGGATGCGCTGCCGCTCCGCCTTCTCCCAGTCCTTCCTGGACCATTCCAGGATATCCGCCGAGAAGGGCTCGACCGGCGGCAGCGGCGGCGTCTGCGGCGCCGTTTCGCGGAGCGACTGCTCCAGCGTCATCTTCAAGGTTGCGTCTTCGGCCGGCGCCGAGTCTTCTGTCTTGGGGCAGCGTAGGTGCAGGTGGCCGGTTGGCGACGCCGTTATCCGTGGCTCGCCGATGACGATACCGCGAGAGCGCGTTCGCGGCGGTGAGCGCGCAGGCGAGACCGCTTCCCGCTTGACTGCCGTCGGCGTGCGAAGCGGCGCCGTGCTGGAAAAGTGGGACGCCGAGGCGGAGGAGGACGAGCTCATGCTCTCCATCCTCCTCGGCGCCCAGTTCGCCGGAGCCCGCCGACCCGACCTGGCCGCCGGCGTCGGTGTCCGCGGGAAGCCGAGCCGCGGCGTGTTCCCGCGGTTGATGTGCTCCATCACTGCGGCGAGCGTCCGCCCCGGCGCGCTTCACCAACTCCGGCGACCCGCCGAGTTGTTGCGCTTCGGCGGCGACTCATACGGCGGCCCCTCGTGGCGGGCGAGCTCCTGTTCGCGCCGCTCCGCGAAGAAGTGCTCCCAGTAGAGGAGGTTGTCGGTGCTCTCCGCTTCGGCGGGGTTGTCCATGCCGCCGATGTACTCTTGTACATCGTACGGCAACTCGTCCGAGGATGACGACGACTCGGCTTCCGTCACTGACTCGGCGGGTCCACGCGCCGCTTTGATTTTTTTCGCCGATTTCGCTGAGTCCTGCGTTCCCAGGGCGTACCCGGAAACCTGGGTTCGGCCTGGGTAGTCCGAACCAAAAATGGCCCAAATCCGGCCGAAAACAGGTCCTTGGATACGTGACTGGGCCAATTTTCGGCGTCCGGACCGAAATTTGGCATCCGGATCGGCCTCCTGGGTAGACGAGTGGAGATGCTCTTAGTACTTGGGTGGAGGCTTTAAAATACAGCTCATTTTGTTAGGCCTTTTACAATAGTAGTCTTTTGGCACGTTATCATAGGCAAAATGCATACATGACACTATAGTTAATGATGAGAAAGAATGATGTTGTATCTTAGCTTTTTGCACGATATCATAGGCAAAAAGAATTGCTAGCCAAATCATTTGTCTACACATCACCAAAATCATTAAATATAGAGACAGCACATAAGAGACAATCCATTGAAGATATAGTCTCTTAAGCAATTGTTTTTCCTATGGCAACATGCTAATAAGAGACCCTTCATTGTGAAAGCCCCTTAGTATGAGATAGACCGGTGCAACAACCTACTCACCAAGTAGGTGGCTGCATATAAAGCTCTTAGGTGGTGCTACGTCTATAGGGCTAAGAGAAAAATAGCAATGCAACAAAGGTGGGTTGAGAGACTCGGGCTAGAGGAGTACACATTCTAGGTATTGGTGTGGGAGGTCTCGCGCACTTGCTCTCGCTGAAACTATTGGGGAACTAGGCTACATAGCGTCCCATACGAAGAAGCGGACCCGGAGGTAGTATGCAATGAAATTCGTTGAGATGTCCATCTTGGGGATCGTCTTCATGGTGATAGATTCTGAGTAATCTGGTGATGTAGTTGTAATTTGTCGGGTATGACCACGTGTGAGGAACTACTTATGAATTTCCTGGCATCTTTTATGTGGTGATATTTGGCTTACTCTCGATGGTGTTTTGTCTAGTGTGTTCTGGTCTTGATGTTTTTTTTTAAGTTTTCTATCGATATGTTTACATCCTATACTTTGATTATACTTTATTTAGAGTGAAGATTTCGTGCACACGGGCACCAGTGACCCCATCTAATTAAAATAATTGAAAATCATATTTATGACTTTCCAAAAAATCTAAAAACACATTTGGATGTAACCAACGATGTATCTCACAAACTTGTAAAAATATCAATTTCATATACTTCATATTATGAGCTACACAAAAAATGACATAAGTGGATTCGAGATGTATATTTTTCAAAACTCTAAAATTTATCAGACTTTGTAGTTTTTGTGTAGCACATGATATAAATAATTTTGGGTTATGATTTTGCATGCTTGTAGGATACAGCATTAATTATGCCTAGAATTTATTATCAGATTTTCTAAAATTTATAAATAGTTTTATATTTTTAAATGACGGGAGCACTAGAACTCGGGAGCCAAAAACATTTCTTGCTCCACGGGCCTCTTTGTTAGATTTATACGAGCCCATGTAGCCTAATAAATTATAAAATCTCAATACTCATCCTGTGTAAGTAAAGTACTCAGCCATCTCCCTGTTGCAGCTTGTGAGGTAAGTTGGCGTCCTTTGTTTTCTTCCCTGTTCCGACTGTTTTCGCCAACTGCCTACTGTCCTAGTGGAATTTCTCTGCCGTTACTAGACTGTTTACACCACAATGAGGCTCGCATCTGATGAGAACTGACCTAATGTACAGTCCACCATGTACGTACTTAGTACTGTATAAAAACATAGCCTGTCCACTTTCGATGTATCCGCCTCGTTCTGGTGTGCACGATATGTGATGTGCAGTACAGCTGGGCTTCCTCTATTTTTCAATCAACACTTTACTATAATTCGCTGCTGGAGATGTGGGGCTTAGCTTAGACCTCCGGATTACAAGCACATGCCGATTTACGCATCGATCACTGATCAAGTTCTCAGCTCAAATTCATGTGACGCACACGGCTTGCTATTCCAAGCCCAGCCATCTCTGAACTTCGATATGCGGTTCAGTGAAGGGAGGAGACGCACAGACATTCTCAAAATTCAGAGTTCACTCAATTATACGTGCATCCTTCGTCTCAACCACTGGGCACGAGCACCCTAGCAGGCTCTGCACTCTGCAGCTAGCACTGCGTATACCACTCAGTCTCTCTGTCGAGACATAACTTGAAGCAAAGAAGAAATAAGGCACATAAGAAATCTGATGCATTGATTGAACACATAATAAATACCTGCTGCGGTAATCGATATCACATCAGATTATACATTTATACTTCTTGTGTTCAGTTTGATTTGCATAATTGCCGCAAAGCTATCTCTCATGCAAGTGTTGTTCTCTTGTACAAAATTGGCTACGGTCCTAAAACATTCTCAACAAGAGGAGAAATGGAGCTTAGTGCCAATAAGTTGGTGTGGCATAGCATGGAGTTAATGTCCTAGTTTAGGACATGTATGCTGTATAGTTTTATTAGTAATTAAGTTCATCTTACATGTGTGGTCTGTCACCGTTTTTTATTAGGCCATACTTTTTTATGAGATGCAACTAAGTACAGTAATAAATTATGGATAGTTTTTAACTTCTTTAATAAGCATAAGCACTGCAGCTCGGGAGCCAAAAGGACTTTTCTTGTACCCGTGGAGATTTGGTGTATATGGGCACCAGCTTTCCCACTTTTCTAAATCAAAAATCATACTTTTGAGTTTCATAAAATTCTAAAAAAATCAGAATGTAGTCTGTGATTTATACCACAAACATGCAAAACCTCAATTCAAAATAATGTGTCTTTTGAGCTACATAAAAAGGCAAAATTATAGATCTATAGTATAGTGATTTCAAATCACAAAAAAATCACACTTTGTCATTTTTTTGTAGCTTGAAATACAAAACACTTTGAATTAAGATTTTACACGATCCATAGTTTTAAAAACATGACCGGCCAGCGAACCGGTCAGGCGTCTGGTTCACCGGTCGGACCGCCGGTTCATCCGGTTCATTGGCGACAAAAACGGAATTTTTAAGTAAAAGTTAAGAAATTTTTGTATGACAAATGATCCTAAATGTATATTTAGGGCCTTATTTCAATTAATAATGACAAAACTCTTTAGCCCAAGTGGTATTGGGCTTGGGTGGCAGTTTTGCTCCTTGTAGGAGGTCGTCAGTTCAATTCCTGTAAGATTTGATCTATTTTTCCCGATTATGTTTAGACCAGTGTCTCTTAAAAAAAACCAGTGAGAGGTCTTCGTTTCAGATTTTTTGCAGTCAGACCAGTGAAGCGGTTCCGTTTTTAAAACTATGTTTACATCATTAGCAACATTTAGGATTTCGTTTCTATTTAATTTTTTTAATAATTAGGGAGCACCGGAGCTCGAAGCCCAAAAAAAAAAGGACTTTCCGTGTGCACATTCATTACTGATGTAGAGGACGGTGGAATGAAAACCTTCAATTTTCTAAAACCATGCTATGTTCTCCATTTTATTTACTGGAAGAGGGATAGCAAATAGTTGCTCTGTACTTGACACGAGTACTTGGGGGTGCATGATTTAAAATACAGCTCATTTTCGTATGCTCGGTTTGACCGCTGCAACAACCTTCTCACCATGTAGGTGGTTGGTTGCATATAAAGCTAGCTCTTGGGTGGTGCTGGATCCACAGGGCGAAGAGAAGAGCAATGCAGCAAACGTGTGTTGAGACGCTCGGGCTAGAGGAGTGCAAATTGTAGGCATAGGTGTGGGAGGTGTCGGTAAAACATTGGCCACCCAGATCGGCTGCACTTGCTGAAGCTGCTGTCGAAGTGTGCTGCACGAAGCCTCTCATACGAAGAAGTAGATCCCAGGGCAAGCATGCCCGTGACACTGCTCGAGATGTCCGTGCTGGGGACTGTCTGTCTCCGTAGTGATAGCTCCTACCAAATCGGCCGAACGATGTAGCTGTAATCCTCCTAGCTTCATTCTGTAAGGAACTACATATGTGAGTTCCCTGTATTTTGGGGAACCAGCGCTTGCTATCGTTCACGGGAGGAGAGATGGCTAGCAGGGGCCTAGCTCAGAGCCCCGGGTTTCATCGACAGCTTCTCCTACAAGCACAGGTCGGTTTACGCATCGGATAGCAATCGAGTTCTGAACCGAAGTTCACGTGATGCACAGACATTGTCAAAATTCAGATATCACCCAATCGAAGAAGAAGACCATGTGCCGCCGGCACTACCACACTGATTCTGAATCCGATGACTAGACGAAGACGAGACAAAGTCTTTTAGATTAAATCTAGTGTTTTTTAGCTTCTCCGTATGTCTTTGCAGCAAACAAATTGCCCATGAATGTGCCAACACGGAGTCTTCTAGATTAAATTTAGTTTGTATGCAATGCAAGCCAATTATAGGCAAAGCTATGTATGCAATGCAATGCAAACTGTATGCAAAACCTGTAAATCTATGTATGCAATGCAAGTCAAATTTAGATATGATTATTATAATAAAACAAAATGGGAAGACCCCGTTGGGACACCCCAACCCAAACGGACAGATGCCGAATGATCTGATTTTGTGTACGCGAGCCGACCTAAACGGCAGACTCAGACACCTTCCATGTTTGAAATGAGTCAGCCCGGTGGAGATGCACTTATGTCCCAGTTTAGGATGTGCGTTGTTGTATAGTTTTATTAGTAATTAAGTTCACTTTATATATGTGATATGTCATACATTTTTTATTAGGCCGTATATTCTTGGTGAGTCGCAACTAAGTAATGAATTTTGGCTGTACACATCCATCATTGATGCACAGGACGGTGGAACGAAAACCTTCCTAAAATCGTGCAATGTTTTCCCTATTCTTTTTACTGGATGAGAGATGGCAACACAACTGCTCTGGAGAGTACTTAGGTGCAGGCTTTAAAATACAGCTCAATTGCTTAGGCTCAGTTTGACAACCTCCTCGCCATGTAGGTGGCTACCTACATATAAATCTCTCTTATAGGTGGTGCTGGATCCATAGGGCCAAGAGAAGAAGAGCAATGCAAGTATGCAACAAACGTGGGTTGAGACGGCTCAGGCTAAGCTAGGCTAGAGGAGTACGAATTGTAGTTAGGCATGGGTGTGGGAGGTCCCGGGTCTTCCTCCATTCCTAGCTCCGCCACTGGGGTCTTTTGATTGTACCGCCGTGGAGCGCTCTTAGCTTGTCGTCATTGAAGGGTGTTCTCAGATTTTGAACTCTCTGGCGGGATGGCGCTCCCCATCTGACCTCCGCCGGCGGCGCGATCCCTCCTGGGCCGGCCGGCGTGCCGGTCCGTCCTCTCGCCCTCCCTCGCCATGGCGCCCCCCGGACCTGGCACCCTCCCTCCGCTGCGGTGGCGGGCATCGTCGGCCTCCGTGCTCGCCGGCTGCCGGCCGGGCTGGTCGGCGGCGACGCTCGTCCTGCGGCCGGACGAGGGGCGCTTGGTCCTCCTCAACGCCGCCGGCGTCGTCGTCGACGCCCGGGATCGCCGCCGGGGGGAGTTCGTGCGTCAGGGAGGCTCCGTCGGGTTCCCTGCCCACTCGGTGAAGGTCGGCGCGCGCATCGTGGCCTCCGCTGCGCCGGTCCCGCGCCGTGCTCGGCCCCCGCCGCCGCCCCCCAACCCGCTTCCGCCGGAGCAGGTGGCCGCCCTAGCCGACCTGCACGGGCTCGCGTGGGGGGACGTCGAAGAGGACGCGGTGGTGCTCGCCGCGGCGGTGCCCACGTCGGAGGAGGCGCCGGGACCGGTGCTCGGGGTGCGCCTTGACGGCGAGTTCTCAGACGGCGAGCGCGGCGTGGCGCGCCCGAGATGCCAGTCCGCCCTCCTCCCTCCATCCCTGGGGGATTTCCTTCCCCTGGCCCGGGCTGCCGCCCTGCGGCCTCGCCGGCGGGGAGGGTCCCCAGCCAGGGCGTCCATGGCGGCGCCTCAGCACGGGGTAGGAGGGGTGGGGAGGGGACGGCGCAGTGGCGCTCCTGGGCTGGGCGGCTGGACGGTCTGTGGGCCTAGGCCTGCGGGCGGTCTGGCTCAGGCGGCCCAGGGTCCGGTGTTCGGCCCATCGCAAGCGTCCAGGGACACTCGGCCGCTCCGGCCCACCCCGGCCCAGGACGTGGCGAACCCGCGTGCCCTAAGTCACCCGCTCCAGGCGTCCAACGCAACTCACCCTGCTCCCGTGCCCCCGCCGGCAACCTCCCCCTGTCCCGAGCCCCGGCGGTCGTATCTTGCCGCCTTGATGGCTCCCCGCCCGCCGGCTCCGCAGCGCCCGCTCTCCCCGCGTCGCTCCTCGTCGCCGCGCCGCTCTCGCTCGCCTGCCCGTGACCGCCGGTCGCCGCCGATACGGGGCCAGCATGGTGCGTACCGGCACCCCGCCCGCCGCTCGCCACCGCCGCCCGTCCCGCTCCCTCCCGCATGCCAGACACCGCCTGGACGGCCCCCGCCGCTCGCCCCCGCTCCCGTCGGCGGCTGACAGGGACCGGAAGGCTCGCCTCCGGTCGCTGCTCTGCTGTCCCGCGACGGGGCGACGCAGGCCAGGCAGGTGGCCGGCCGCGTGGATGTGGGCCCGTGGCGAGGGGAGGTCCCCCCGTCCGCGCCCGTGAACGTGGTGCCGCAGCCCCGTGAGGGTGGGGTGGACGCGTCGGCGGCCCCCAAGAAGAAGAAGAAAAAGAGCAAGAAGAAGAAGGGCCCCCTTCGGCCGCCGCGGGCACGTCGGGGACATTGGTACCCACGGCCGTCCCCGCCCCTGTGGTGCCGCGTGGTAGTGGCAGCGTGCTGGCGGCGTCGTTACCTCGGCCCAGGGAGTCTCTGGAGTACTATGGTCATGGTGTCGACGGGGGCTTCTACTTCATCGACCTGGGGGGAGTGCAGATGACGGTCCCGGAGACCCTGGCAAGGGTGTCGATCCTCCCGAACCAGGTCCCCCCTCTCTCGGTGGCGGTGACGGAGGCCCTTCTCCAGGAGGAGCTCAGCGCGGTGCTGCCCGGCCACGAGTGGCCGGTCCGCCGCATCTCTGACTCGGAGTTCGTGGTATCCTTCCCCTCGGTGGCGGTTTTGCGCATGTGCGCCCTCGGCTCCTCCTTCACGCTCCCCATCCACCAGCTGAAGGTGGTCATCCAGCCGTCTTCGGCAGCGCAGGAGACCGTGGCCACCCTCTCGGAGGTCTGGGTGCGCCTCCTCGGAGTCCCGTTCGAGGCTCGGTCCCCGGAGGTGGTGGCGCTTATCTCGCAGGTGGTTGGCAAGCTGACGGAGGTGGACTTGGGTTCGCTGGCGGGACACGGAGCGATCAGGCTTCGCATTCTCTGTCCATCCGCCTCGGTGTTCCCTGTCTCGCTCCCCCGGTTCTTCTTCGACCGCGTGGCCCGGGACCTCTTGGTGGAGCTTGACGAGGAGGTGGCTCGGTGTCGGCTGCTCTCTCCGGTGGGGGTCCCTTCTTCCCCGGGAGACGACCCCTGTCTCTGAGCGCTCCGGCCAAGTTGGCCCCGGTGGACCTCCCTCGTTGCTGCCGCCCGGATCCCCCCGTCTCCTTCGACCTCGACATCGCGCAGTACGGCTCCAACCTTCCCCGGCCCTCTCCGCCCCGTCCGTCTCCCCTGGTTGCCTCATCCCCCCTTGGAGCTGGAGTCCTCGGGGAGTTCCTGCAAACCCAGGCGAACAGGGCCGGAGGAGGGCGCCGCCTCTTCTGGCTCTTGTTTGCGGGCATCTCCTGGACCTTGTGGAATGTGCGTAACAAGATGGTGATCGAAAAGATCTTCCCCTCCCATGTGACTGACCCAGTTTTCTCCTTTCTTGGCTTCCTTCAGCAGTGGTCTCCCCTGGTGCGGCAGCGTGACCGGTCGGCCTTCGACGACACTCTTCGGACCTTGAGGACAGCGGCGCTCGCCCTCTCGGCACCGGCCTCGTCGACCCCTTCGGTGGTTTGAGTGTCCCTCCAGTCATGTAGTCGTACCGTTTTGTTTTATGTTTGGGCTTATCTGTGCTGTGGCCCCAGCTGTCCGACGCTCCCTTTTCTTTCTTGTTTGGCCTCGGCCTGCTTGGATGATGTACGAATCTTGGTTGTGGATGTTGCTTTATTTATAAAACGGGGTGAAAGCCTATTTCGAGAGATGGGTGTGGTAGGTGTCGGTAAAACATTGGCCACCCAGACCAGCTGCACTTGCTGCAGCTGTTGGCGAATTGGACTACACGAAGCCTCTCATGCGAAGAAGCAGATCCCAGGACGAGTATGCCGGCCGGTGACACCGCTCGGGATGTCCGTGCTGGGGACTGTCTGTCTCTGTAGTGATAGCTCCTAACAAATCGGCTGAACGATGTGGCTGTAATCCTTCTCGCTTCATTCTGTAAGGACGTACTAGTACATAATGCGGGAGTGGGTTCCCTCTATTTTCCAACCAGCGCTTGCTATCGCACAAGAAACACAGGTAGATTTACGCATCGGATAGCGATCAAGCTCTGAACCGAAGCTCATGTGACGCACAGACATCCTCAAATTTCAGAGATCACCCAATTACCTACCTACCTGCATCCCTTGGTCTGAACCACTGGGCATGCACCGGCGCTCTCAGCTCGGCCAGAAACGGCATGTATGTGCGTACACTACCTGCTGCCGGTCTGCGCTCCGCAGCTAGCACTGCGTATGCTACAAAGCCGCGGGTTTCCGATTGCGGGGAGGCATGGCCGGTTTCAGAGTGGTGGCGTGGTGTGTATAGAGAACGGAGGATTCCCAGTTTCCCACCCTTGCTCTCGCCGCCCATGGCTCCGTGTCCGGTACTACGCGCATGCACATGGGGGCGTCTGTCTGCCTTTGCGGTGGAGACAGACACGACGGGTCATCTCGGCCGGCAGCTCTGCTTTCCAGTCAACTTTCGCCCACGCCGGTCCCAAACACGGCGGGGCGGGGCGGGGCCCGTCAGGTATCTTTCGTCACATCACCTGGGACTGGCAGCTGTCGCCATGCACACATGCGTGCATGCATGCCATGATGATGGCAGGGCCCCCTCCTCACACGAGCTCTCCGGCTTAATAAATGCGTACGCCGCCGATCGATCTGGACGTGGCCGGCCGGCCGGTCGAGGGGATACGCCGATCGATCGAGCATTGCTGTGTGTGTACGTGCGTGCGCGCCTCTGATCGTCATCTGAACGCCGCACTGTGCGGCTTCCCTGTAGAGATGGATCCGCATGTGCACCGATCATTGATCTGTCTATAGGAAATCCAGGGGAGCTGTGGGCCTGGGGCATTGCACTTCACTTCAGCGCTTGTAGTGTTCATGCAGATGCTGCTGTCTCCCGTATGTATGTACAACGCTGCATGTGCGCGTTTGCTCTCCATGCATATACGTGTACTCGTATGCCCGTATATTGCACTAGTACTATTACCTTTGTGGCAACATGGTGGCCGACGAGGAGCACAGCATGACTTCAGTTTTCCACTGCTGCATGCATGTGTGCATCATCTATTGCTGGATGTCACTGTTTGGCCTTGCCAAGGCTAGAGATTATCGTGAGACTACGTTCCCTGATGTATTCCCCAGTTTCCATACGATTAGAGCAAATTGTCAATCTGCCTGCTACGCTCTAATAAGAGGCGCGTGAGGTTGTAACCGATTTAGTTTGCTTCCTCCAATCCTCTTCTTGCCAGTTGGTCTGCCCTTCTTCAAGAGACAAAGCTAGATCATGTTGATCCCTTCACTGCAGTGCATGCTTCTCGGGGGACAAAAGGCTGAGAGGTTTTGCTCAGAGACCACCAATTGGCACAACAGGAGGAATTTTACCGCTTTGGGTTCAAAAGGGTTGTCCAAGTGTCAAATGTGGTAGTCAAGACCATCTCCATCGTCT
Source organism: Avena sativa (assembly GCA_916181665.1). Taxonomy (NCBI): domain Eukaryota; kingdom Viridiplantae; phylum Streptophyta; class Magnoliopsida; order Poales; family Poaceae; genus Avena; species Avena sativa. The sequence goes on along the minus strand of OV702279.1, from coordinate 361,543,486 downwards.
TCCATATCCGTCATTGGATCGGATGTAAACTTCAAGCTAACCACGCTGTACGAACCTACTCGAGGAAACCAAAAGGATGCCTTCTTTGTCGAACTAGTGGCCCCCAAAAAAACCGTCGGCACCAGATGGCTTGTCACTGGATATTTCAACCAAATATACCGAGCGAGACAAGCACTAGTGGAAACGAGGTCTTTTGTTGATCCCAAAAAGGGCTTTAACACCGGTTCTTCTACGAACCGGTGTTAAAGGGAGGGCCGTACCAGCGTGGCCCCTGCGGCATTAAAGGAGCCCCCCTTTAACACCGGTTCGTGCCACGAACCGGTGTTAAAGGTCCCTGCACCAGTGGCCCGCGCACCCCCTCCCCTTTAACACCGGTTCGTGGCATGAACCGGTGTTAAAGGGGGGGCTATATAAGACACCACCCCAGCCCACACACACCCCACTCTTCCATTCTTTCACATTTTGGAGCCTAGCAAGAGGGTGTGAAGAGTGCTAGTTTGTGTTTTTTTCATATGCACTAGAGGTGTTCGGTGAAATGCCCGAGAGCTCAAAATAAGCTTTCTTGTTGCTCTTTCCGTCTCGGTCGAGGTCGGCAACTATAGTTTCATGTGTCATTGATGTACTATATATATAAATGGTCATCTCCCTATTATTTTTTGATATATACTACATATTAATGCAGATGAATCGGCAATGGATGTACGGTGACCGCCGCACTTCCGAGTACATTACGGGCCTCCAAAATTTCATCGTTGTGGCTAATGCAAACCGTGGTCACAATGGTTTTATGTGATGTCCGTGTGTTCACTGTCAGAACAAGAAAGACTACTCAAATACCAGAACCATTCACGCCCACCTGCTTCGATCCGGTTTCATGCCCAGCTATAATTGTTGGACCAAGCACGGAGAAAAAGGGGTTGTGATGGAAGACAACGAAGAAGAAGAGGATGATGAAAACTATCATAATATGTATCCTGAATATGATGATAATGCAACGGAGGTAGATAATGAAGATCAAGAGGGAGCAGATGGGCCCGCTGATGACGATCTTGGTCGGGCCATTACTGATGCAAAGGAAGAATGTGAAACTGAAAAGGAGAAGGAGAAGCTGGAGCAGATGTTAAAGGATCACAAAACATTGTTGTATCCAACTTGCGAAGATGGCCACAAAAAGCTAGGTGCCACACTGGATTTGCTGCAATGGAAGACAGAGAATGGTGTGACTGACAGCGCATTTTCAAAGTTGTTGGTAAAAATGAAGAATCTTCTTCCAAGAAATAATGAGTTGCCTGACAGTACATACCAAGCAAAGAAGGTTGTCTGCCCTCTAGGATTAGACGTGCAGAAGATACACGCCTGCATTAATGACTGCATCCTCTACCGCGGTGAGAAGTACGAGAATTTGGATGCATGCCCGGTATGCACTGCACTGCGGTATAAGATCAGACGAGACGATCATGGCGATGTTGAGGGCGAGGCCCCTAGGAAGAAGGTTCCCGCCAAGGTTATGTGGTATGCTCCTATAATACCACGGTTAAAATGTCTCTTCAGAAATAAAGAGCATGCCAAGTTATTGCCGATGGCACATGGAAGACCGTAAGAAAGACGCGATGTTGAGACACCCCACTGATGGGTCACAGTGGAGAAAAGTCGAGCGAGAGTACCCGGACTTCGCACGTGACGCAAGGAACTTAAGGTTTGGTCTAAGTACAGACGGCATGAATCCTTTTGGTGAGCAGAGCTGCAGTCACAGCACCTGGCCTGTGACCCTATGTATCTATAACCTTCCTCCTTGGTTGTGTATGAAGAGGAAGTTCATTATGATGCCAGTGCTCATCCAAGGCCCGAGGCAACCCGGAAACGACATTGATGTGTACCTAAGGCCATTAGTTGAAGAACTTTTACAGCTGTGGGCCAAACCAGGTGTACGTATGTGGGATGAGCACAAAGGGGAGCCATTTGACCTACGAGCATTGCTTTTCGTAACCATCAATGATTGGCCTGCTCTTAGTAACATTTCAGGGCAGACAAACAAGGGATACAATGCATGCACACACTGTTTAGATGATACTGAAAGTGTATATTTGGATAAATGTAAGAAGGTTGTGTACCTAGGGTATCACCGATTTCTTCCGAACCTGCATCCAGTAAGAAAGAAAGGCAAGCATTTCAAACGTCTGGCAGAACCCCGGAGGAAGCCTGTCCTCCGTACCGGTGAGGAGGTATTTGGTATGGTCAAGGACCTAGAAGTAATCTTTGGAAAAGGTCCTGGCAGTCTATCTGTTCCGAATGACGATGCCGGACACGCGCCCATGTGGAAGAAGCAATCTATATTTTGGGACCTACCCTATTGGAAAGTCTTAGAGGTCCGCTCTTCAATCGACGTGATGCACGTGACGAAGAATGTTTGCGTGAACCTGCTAGGCTTTCTAGGAGTGTATGGGAAGACAAAAGGTACACCGGAAGCACGACAAGACCAGCAACGTCTGAAGGCCCCTGAAGAGCCTATGCATCCTGAGAACGAGAAGGGTAAACGATGCCACTTAACTCCTGCCAGCTACGCTCTTACCAAAGCAGAGAAGGAAATCTTTTTTGAATGTCTGAGCAGTATCAAGGTCCCGTCTGGCTTCTCGTCGAATATAAAGGGAATAATAAATATGGCAGAGAAAAAATTCCAAAACCTGAAGTCTCATGACTGCCACGTGATTATGACACAATTGCTTCCGATTGCATTGAGGGGGCTTCTACCTGAAAATGTTCGAGTACCCATTGTGAAGCTATGTGCATTCCTCAATGCAATATCTCAGAAGGTAATCGATCCAGAAAGCCTACCAGGGTTACAAACAGATGTGGCCCAATGTCTTGTCAGCTTTGAGTTGGTGTTCCCACCATCCTTCTTCAATATTATGACGCATCTCCTGGTTCACCTAGTAGAAGAGATTGCCATTCTCGGTCCTGTATTTCTACACAATATGTTCCCCTTTGAGAGGTACATGGGAGTCTTAAAGAAATATGTTCATAACCGTGCTAGGCCAGAAGGAAGCATCTCCAAGGGCTATGTAACAGAGGAGGTCATTGAGTTCTATGTTGATTTTATTCCTGACCTTAAGGCGATTGGTGTTCCAGAATCACGACATGAGGGGAGACTGCATGGAAAAGGCACCCTAGGATGTAAAGCAATGATATGTAGGGACGGGCATTCTCTCAATCAAGCACACTACACGGTTTTACAAAGATCTATCTTGGTTGCCCCGTATATCAATGAACACAAGAATTTAATACGCCTCAAACACCCGGGACAGTCTGATGAATGGATTATAAGTGAACACATGGCGAGTTTTGGCGGCTGGCTGCAAAGACTTCTCACGAATAACACCACTGTTGGGGATCAGCTGTACTTGTTGGCCAGGACACCGTCTTCGACTGTATGTACTTTCCAAGGGTACGAGATAAATGGGAATACATTTTACACGATAGGCCAAGATAAAAAGAGCACCAACCAAAACAGTGGTGTCCGCTTCGATGCAGCAGAAGACAATGGGCAAAAGACCACGTATTATGGGTTCATAGAGGAGATATGGGAACTTGACTATGGACCTAATTTTAAGATCCCCTTGTTTCGATGCAAATGGGTCAAGCTAACAGGAGGAGGGGTTGAGGTAGACAAGAAGTACGGAATGACAACGGTGGATCTCAACAATCTTATGAAGAACTTAGACGAACCATTCGTCCTAGCCAATGATGTGGCTCAGGTTTTCAATGTGAAGGACATGTCCTCCAGACCAAAAAAAAGAAAAAATATGCAAACGAATACTGTTGGAGATATGCCCTAGAGGCAATAATAAATATAGTTATTATTATATCTTTGTGTTTATGATAAATGTTTATATTCATGCTATAATAGTATTAACAAGGAAACATTAATACTTGTGTGAATTATAAACTTAAATTGAAGTCCCTAGTATAGCCTCTATACTTCACTAGCTTGTTGGTTGATTAAATGATTGTGGTTTCCATATCATGAACATTGAGATGTTATCAACAACAAGATCATATCGTTAGGAGAATGATATGGTGGACATACTCCTATTGATAAGCGTAGCATAAAGATCAAGTCATTTCAATAGTTCAATTGCTATATGCTTTCTATACATAGTAACCTAATTCCTTCGACCATGAGATCATGCATATCACCTTTACCGGATGGATGCTTTGATGACATCAAACACCACACCGTAACTGGGTGGCTATAAAGGTGGCATTAAGTGTTCGGAAAGTATTGGTTGAAACACATGGATCAAGAGTGGGATTTGTCCATCCACATGACGGATAGATATACTCTGGGCCCTCTCGGTGGAATGTCATCCAATTGGCTTGCAAGCATGTGACTT